>OX421323.1:15000-10015000 GCA_949125395.1 Diaphora mendica
AAAGAAAAGATTATCATCGGTTGTTATTGTAGGATTAGTACTTATTAGACTCACTACCTTCTCACGTGTAGTGAAAACTTAATTTAAGACGAGAGTCAGTGACTCTACACTCTTCATAGTATTTTAATTGTGTGTTTATTGTTATTGTGTGTGTAAACTCTACATTATATTTTACCTCACATCATACAACTGTTTACGAGTTGCCTAACATATTGTGTCTCATTTCTGAACCGATAAACCTAGATCACGACAGTAGTTTATTCTCACGGAACGATAGTCTGACTGCACAGTGTGTCCCCTTACAACACACAACTCAACTGCAAGCATGCACGCGACTAGGACACCGGTTAAGAAGGTGGTAGACGTCGCCGCTGGCGCGGAAGGCTTGGAGCCTGCCATAGCGGGGCCCTCGACACCACCAACACACACCTCAAATGTGAGGAGCAGCACCGGGGAACGGGAAGGCGGCAAAATAGTGCCAAAGGCGATATTCGCCAGGTCGCCGAACCTGACACCACCCGGGGCCGCAAGCAAAGCCAAGGGCAAAACAGCCATCTCCCTCAACAAGACCGAAACTATCTCGCGGCGGATCTCAACAGAGGCACACACCCAACAAAAAAGTAAGCCGGCATTCCCGTTAGAGGTTAATGTCCAGAAACGGAGACCCTCGGTTGAGACACAAATAAAATCGCCGACGACGTCCAAGCCTAAGTACGCGAACAGAACTGCGGAAGCCAAGGCTAACCTTATTAAGGCCAAGATACAACTTGGACAGTCACGAAACCTCAAGGCAGACATAAAGTCTGAGGTGACAGCTGCGATTGAACGCCTATACGAGTTGGTCAAAGAAGCGGAGCTAAGCAAAATAGTACCAATCACCAGCTCCACCACAACGGTACAAACGAACAGCTGCAACACAACTGGAACACAGACGGAAACGGGTAACGAACAGAGTGGCCAACTGACAGGTTTATTGGCGGAACACATAAAGGTTCTGCAGGACAATACAGCAAATATGAAAAACCTGCAGAAGGTGCTTGAAGATCAAGCGAAAGAACCCACAAAAAGCACTTACGCGAGTGTGGCAGCCAATTTAGCGAGACGACAGCCCCAGGTAGAAACGCTACACTCAATTGTCATAGCGTCAAAAGATTCGACCGAGACAGGAGAGGAAGTCATGGGCAAAATTAGAGAGGCCGTAAACGCTGAAGACGGATGGGTTACAATAGACCGCGTCAGGAAGGCCAAGGACCGAAAGGTGATAGTGGGTTGCAGGACGGAGAAGGAGAGAGACAAGGTGAAGGAGAGACTGACCAGTTCAAATCGGGACTTGATCGTAGAGGAGGTAAAAAACAAAGATCCGCTGCTCGTCCTCAAAGAAGTACTGAAGTACAACTCCGACGAAGACACTTTAAAGGCGATAAGAAAGCAGAACAGTGACCTCTTCCACGATCTCAAGAAAGAAGAGGATAGAATTGAGATCAGGTACAAAAAGAAAACCCGGAATCCTCACACACACCATGTGGTGATCAGTGTCTCCCCGCAACTGTGGAATAGAGCCCTCGAAAGATCGACCGTACACATCGGCATACAGCGCATTAGGGTGGAAGATCAATCCCCGCTTGTGCAGTGTACATGCTGTTTGGGCTATGGTCACGGCAAGAGACACTGCAAAGAAACGATTGAGAGGTGCAGTCATTGTGGAGGACCTCACGTTAAAACACAGTGTGCGGACCTGCTCGCAGGGGTAGCCCCAACATGCGTTAACTGCGTCCATGCCAAAAGTGCAAATACTGAGCATAATGCATTCAGTAATGAATGTTCCGTACGCAGAAGATGGGAAGCTCTTGCTAGAGCCCGGGTAGCGTATTGCTAAAGTTGAACTGGTCAGCAACAACAGGGCAGGCAACCCCGCCAGTAGTTATGCAGTCGCCCAAGCCAATCTCCAACGCAAGGAACTCGCTACGCAAGAGCTCATGATAGAGGCTGCCAAGAGAGGCATAGCGCTTGCTCTTGTCCAGGAGCCTTATGTGGGTGGGATTCGAAGGATGAAGAGCTACCGAGGAGTGCGTGTCTACCAGTGCGAGGACGATGGAAGCGGGACTGTTAAGGCAGCGATTGTAGTCTTCGATCCTGACCTCGACGTCATACAGTGCCCAGAACTCACCACGAATAACATCATAGTGGTGAGGATCCGAACCAAAGCATGGGAGATCGCAGTAGCCTCTTTGTACTTCGAACCCGACCAGCCCATAGAACCGTACCTGGAACATATCCAACGAGTGGTAGCAAAGGCGGGCCCGAAGAGATTGCTCATTGGAGGCGATGCCAATGCGAAGAACACCTGGTGGGGAAGCACAATGAATGACCACAGGGGCATAGAATTGTCCGGGACCCTGGAAGAGTCTAACCTGCAGGTACTTAATAGGGGCGATACTCCGACCTTCGACACAATACGGGGAAACCGAAGGTATACCAGCCACGTGGACATCACGACCTGTTCCACAAATTTAATACCACATATAATAGACTGGCAACTAGACGAAGGAATGATCAGCTCAGACCACAACACCATCACGTTTACGTTGCAACTACGCAAGGAGAAAGGGATGTGCATCCAGCGTACGACTCGCCTATATAATACTAAGAAGGCGAATTGGGAGAGATTTAATAATAAACTCAAACAATTATATTCGGAACACAACATCACACCAGAGAATATAGGTAGAGTTCAAAACCCATCCAAACTGGATGCACTGACGGAGGCCCTATCAATCTATTTAACATCAGCGTGCAACGAGAGCATGCCGAAGAAGGCCACAACTACGAAACTCTCGATGCCATGGTGGTCGGAAGAGCTAGCAAGACTAAAGAAGGACATGGTAACAAAGAAGCGCCGTATTAAGCGAGCAGCAACGGATCGCATACAAAAAGTTGTCAGTCAATACCTGCAGGCAAAAGAAAAGTATGAGTGCGAAGCCAAGAAAGCCCAAATAGAAAGCTGGAAGAAGTTCTGTCAAAAACAGGACAACGAGGGAGTATGGACCGGGATATACAGAGTTATCGGTAAGACCGCAAAGCGGCAGGAGGACCTGCTGCTAAGAAAGGACGGTGTGTACCTGAACCCAAAAGAGTCAGCGGCCTTACTAGCTGCAACGTTTTTCCCCATGGATGCCGCAGAGACGGACAGTGAACACCATCGCCACATTAGAAAATTAGCACGAGAGATAAACGCCCCGGGTAATAATGACCCTATTGATCCGCGGTTTACCAAACATGAGCTAAGGACCGCAATGGTGAGCTTCAACCCTAAGAAGGCTCCAGGAGCGGACGGCTTCACAGCGGACATCTGTTGTCGAGCGATCTCCCAGGATCCGGACGTGTACCTTGCCCTGTATAACAAATGCCTAGAAATAGGCCATTTCCCGGACAACTGGAAGGAAGCCACAGTAGTGGTATTAAGAAAACCGGGCAAGGACGACTATCAGAACCCCAAGGCATATAGACCTATAGGTCTGCTGCCAGTCTTGGGGAAGATCCTGGAGAAGATGATAGTAGCAAGGATGAGGTGGCACCTAGTACCGAGGATGAGTACTCGTCAGTACGGCTTTATGCCCCAGAAGAGCACCGAGGACGCCCTCTACAATCTGGTGAACCATATCAGGGCCAACATAGAGCTGAAAAAGCTCGTAACCCTAGTCTCGCTGGATATAGAGGGCGCCTTCGATAGCGCATGGTGGCCGGCTATCAAAGTCAGACTGACTGAGGAAAAGTGTCCGGTCAACATAAGGAGGCTACTGAACAGTTACCTCGACAACAGAAGAGTCAGCATAAGGTACGCTGGGGAGGTACACACAATAGACACCCAGAAAGGTTGTGTCCAAGGATCCATAAGCGGGCCGATACTCTGGAATCTTCTCCTCGACCCACTGTTACATGAATTGGAAAGACGGCAAGTATATTGCCAGGCTTACGCGGACGACGTGGTCCTCATATTTGTGGGGGACACGGCACAGGAAATCTCGGCACATGCCAATGCGGCCCTCTCCTATGTTAAGGAGTGGGGAGAACAAAACAAACTGCGTTTCGCACCGCACAAAACGTGCGCTATGTTACTAACGCGGAAAATTAAACACGACACGCCGCGGTTGAGCATGGGGGGGGTCTGCATAGGTATGTCGAATGAAATTAAAATTTTAGGCCTCACTATCGACCATAAGTTGACCTTCCACTCTCACGTAGCAAATATTTGCAAAAAAGCCGCCGGAATATATAAACAACTTTCACGCGCGGCCAAGGTCAGCTGGGGTCTTCACCCTGAGGTCATTAGAACTATCTATACAGCAGCCGTT
This sequence comes from Diaphora mendica, assembly GCA_949125395.1. Lineage (NCBI taxonomy): Eukaryota > Metazoa > Arthropoda > Insecta > Lepidoptera > Erebidae > Diaphora > Diaphora mendica. The sequence continues at coordinate 19,353 of OX421323.1, forward strand.
GAACCCGTGATTACGTACGTCGCGAGTGTGTGGGCACCTGCCGCGAAAAAGTTGGGAGTGCAGAGGACACTGAGTGCGCTCCAAAGAGGTTTCGCCCAGAAGATGTGCGGTGCTTATCGCACGGTATCTCTCAACTCGGCGCTAGTACTGGCCGGGATACTACCTTTCGACCTTAGAATACAGGAAGCAGCCGCCCTGTACGAGGCTAGGAGAGGGTCGTCCGGGCCTGTACTGGCAGACCGAGAGGTGGAACGCCTTGCACAGTTCGTGGAGGTCCCTCATCCGTCCGAGCATATGGAGATGAGTTTCGCGTGCTTGATGACTCAAGCCGACGTTGAAAGGTGCACCGTGCAGACGGTGCGTATATACACCGACGGCAGCAAGATTGGCGGCGGGGTCGGGGCGTCCCTATCCATATGGAGCGGTGACGCTGAAATCAAGGCCGTCAAGCTTAGCCTGTCCGCGTACTGCACAGTGTACCAGGCGGAACTCCTCGCCATATGCAGGGCGACGGGCGAGATACTGAAGCGTAACGAACGCTCATTCGGAGTCTTTAGCGACTCTAGGTCCGCGCTGGAAACAATTGTCAACAACGGGGTACTGCATCCACTTGCGGTGAGAGCGCGCGCCAACCTCAAGGCAGCTCTTGACACTAACAAAACTGTAGCTTTGTTTTATATCAAAGCACATGCTGGACATGAAGGGAACGAGCGCGCGGACTCCCTCGCAAAGGAGGCAGCACTTTCGTGCCGGAGGAGGCCTGACTACGATCGGTGCCCGATCTCATTCGTCAAGAGGGGTATCCGTGATGGGACCCTGGACGAATGGAACCGGAGGTTCCAGTCAGGCGAAACCGCCTCCGTCACGAAGGTGTTTCTTCCTGATGCGGTAACAGCCTACCGTATAGTCAGGCGGATCAATCTAACATCAAAACTGACACAGGTGCTTACCGGCCACGGAGGGTTTTCCCAATATCTGCACCGATTTAAGTGCAAGGACAGCCCATCGTGTGTGTGCGACCCAGGTAGAGAGGAGGACGTCCTCCACGTATTACTGGACTGCCCAGTACATGCCAACAAAAGGCATGATCTAGAACAACAGATAGAGCTCAAAATGTGCAAAGAAAATCTAGCAAAAATCTTAGAAGATAAGCATAGCAATAATTACCTTATAGAATATTGTAAAAAAGTATGTAAAATAGTAAACAATAGAAATAAGTAGTTCAAGCATTTGGTAGATTATATATTGTATAGTATATGATAATTATCAAAGATAAGGCACTATAGTTAATAAGATCTAAGGTAATTAGAATAAGTAATAAAATTGTAGCTTAACATGCCAAGTAAATGTAAGAATAAAAACAGATATTGGGCTTAAACAATAAGGTAATAGCCGTCATAGAATAAGTCTTAAATGTATTAGAGTAAGTAAATAAACTAAGTAGAAAGCGATAAAGTAATAAAATCAAGTAAGAACAGTAGACATAAGAACTGTACAAAATAACGAAACACAACAGACTAGGAACAGGCTGGTCTAGAATGTGCAAGGACAGCCTGTAGAAAAATTGTACAGATAGACATTTTAGCTAAATAAACACACGCTGGCTTAGAATGTACAAGAGCAGCCTGTGAGAACATTGTTTGAGTAGTTAAAATGTAGTAAAATAGGACCCCATCAGGGTCGAAATCATAAATTGTTACCCTTAGTACGTAATAAATAGAAAATAACGATCTGTGACACTAACTCGAGTCACAGGAAGCTGTAAAAAAAAAAAAAAAAAAAAAAAAAAAAAAAAAAAAAAAAAAAAAAAAAAAAAAAAAAAAAAAAACCTAACCTAACCTAACCTAACCTAACCTAACCTAACCTAACCTAACCTAACCTAACCTAACCTGGGGCGCGGCGGGGCGCGGCGTCGGGTAACCTCCACGTTGGCTTACGCGTTTCTTCCCCCTTTGGACTCCGGTCCTGGGGAGCGGAAGCGTGGAGGCTGGTGCGCCCTGGACAGCGGTCAGGATACTCTGACTCTCAGGAGCTCTGTATGCTGGCCGTCTGACCAATAACCCGACAGCCCTTTTCAGGGCTTGACCTCATTGCACGAGGGGGTCGCGGGGAGGGATCCGCAGCAGCCCTTTTCAGGGCTCGGCGGGATCGAGGGCGGGTCGGCCCACTGTTGACTCAGGGGCCGACAGGCACTAGTGCCACCGTCGGTGAGAGAGGCTTCGCCACCCTCTCGCGTTCCGTAACCAACAGGGGCTCAACTATGACCTGACTGGTGGCTCCAGGAGGGTAGCTGAGAACCTGTTGGCCGGAGGGCTTGCCTTATCTGGCCGGCCCGCGTCAAGGAAAAGACTCTAAAACCCGACAGCAAAGTCGTAAAAAGCAGACCTCTCGCCGTAGGCTGTGGCTCCGGCTATGGCCGGCGGCGATGAGTGTCGGGCTGCCGTCGCCTCACGGCTGATGGCGGCCACGAGGAGGGGCTCTGCTGGGGCGGGAGTGGGCTGGGCTCGCTCATTCGCCCCGCGGGCCACGGGGACGCCGGCGGGCGGAGTTCGCACGCGTCCCGGGGAGGGATGCCGGTGGGCGAAGTCCGCACGCGTCCCTGGGTGAGAGTGGCCACGGGCGGTGGATCGGGGGATCTGCCGCCCCATGCTAATGTGGCGGAATGCGCCCTTCTGTGTTTCCGGGGTGCATTCAGGAGAAGAGCCCGACAACAAAGGGCGTCCCTAGCCGAGTCGCGGTGAGCAAACTATCCCGTGGCTCGGATTAGGTGAAGGAGGAACACCGTGGTGGTTTAGTGGGTAGTCTGGCTTCTCTTTGAGGTCAGGAGTCCCACACGAAGCGAACCCCCTGCCCCCGCGGGAGGCGAGCGAAGTGCGTAAATGCATTCCACCACGTAAAAAAAAAAAAAAAAAAAAAAAAAAAAAAAAACCTGGGGCGCGGCGTCGGGTAACCTCCACGTTGGCTTACGCGTTTCTTCCCCCTTTGGACTCCGGTCCTGGGGAGCAGAAGCGTGGAGGCTGGTGCGCCCTGGACAGGCGGTCAGGATACTCTGACTCTCAGGAGCTCTGTATGCTGGCCGTCTGACCAATAACCCGACAGCCCTTTTCAGGGCTTGACCCCATTGCACGAGGGGGTCGCGGGGTGGGATCCGCAGCAGCCCTTTTCAGGGCTCGGCGGGATCGAGGGGCGGGTCGGCCCACTGTTAACTCAGGGGCTGACAGGCACTAGTGCCACCGTCGGCGAGAGAGGCCTAGCCACCCTCTCGCGTTCCGTAACCAACAGGGGCTCAACAGTGACCTGACTGGTGGCTCCAGGAGGGTATGCTGAAAACCTGTTGGCCGGAGGGCTTGCCTTAACTGGCCGGCACGCGTCAAGGAAAAGACTCTAAAACCCGACAGCAAAGTCGTAAAAAGCAGACCTCTCGCCGTAGGCTGTGGCTCCGGCTATGGCCGGCGGCGATGAGTGTCGGGCTGCCGTCGCCTCACGGCTGATGGCGGCCAAGAGGAGGGGCTCTGCTGGGGCGGGAGTGGGCTGGGCTCGCTCTTTCGCCCCGCGGGCCACGGGGACGCCGGCGGGCGGAGTTCGCACGCGTCCCGGGGAGGGATGCCGGTGGGCGAAGTCCGCACGCGTCCCTGGGTGAGAGTGGCCACGGGCGGTGGATCGGGGGATCTGCCGCCCCATGCTAATGTGGCGGAATGCGCCCCTCTGTGTTTCTGGGGTGCATTCATGAGGTGTGCCCAACAACAAAGGGCGTCCCTAGCCGAGTCGCGGTGAGCAAACTATCCCGTGGCTCGGATTAGGTGAAGGAGGAACACCGTGGTGGTTTAGTGGGTAGTCTGGCTTCTCTTTGAGGTCAGGAGTCCCACACGAAGCGAACCCCCTGCCCCCGCGGGAGGCGAGCGAAGTGCGTAAATGCATTCCACCACGTAAAAAAAAAAAAAAAAAAAAAAAACCTAACCTAACCTAACCTAACCTAACCTAACCTGGGGCGCGGCGTCGGGTAACCTCCACGTTGGCTTACGCGTTTCTTCCCCCTTTGGGCTCCGGTCCTGGGGAGCAGAAGCGTGGAGGCTGGTGCGCCCTGGACAGGCGGTCAGGATACTCTGACTCTCAGGAGCTCTGTATGCTGGCCGTCTGACCAATAACCCGACAGCCCTTTTCAGGGCTAGCGTACCCCATTGCACGAGGGGGTCGCGGGGTGGGATCCGCAGCAGCCCTTTTCAGGGCTCGGCGGGATCGAGGGGCGGGTCGGCCCACTGTTAACTCAGGGGCTGACAGGCACTAGTGCCACCGTCGGCGAGAGAGGCCTAGCCACCCTCTCGCGTTCCGTAACCAACAGGGGCTCAACAGTGACCTGACTGGTGGCTCCAGGAGGGTATGCTGAAAACCTGTTGGCCGGAGGGCTTGCCTTAACTGGCCGGCCCGCGTCAAGGAAAAGACTCTAAAACCCGACAGCAAAGTCGTAAAAAGCAGACCTCTCGCCGTAGGCTGTGGCTCCGGCTATGGCCGGCGGCGATGAGTGTCGGGCTGCCGTCGCCTCACGGCTGATGGCGGCCACGAGGAGGGGCTCTGCTGGGGCGGGAGTGGGCTGGGCTCGCTCTTTCGCCCCGCGGGCCACGGGGACGCCGGCGGGCGGAGTTCGCACGCGTCCCGGGGAGGGATGCCGGTGGGCGAAGTCCGCACGCGTCCCTGGGTGAGAGTGGCCACGGGCGGTGGATCGGGGGATCTGCCGCCCCATGCTAATGTGGCGGAATGCGCCCCTCTGTGTTTCTGGGGTGCATTCATGAGGTGTGCCCAACAACAAAGGGCGTCCCTAGCCGAGTCGCGGTGAGCAAACTATCCCGTGGCTCGGATTAGGTGAAGGAGGAACACCGTGGTGGTTTAGTGGGTAGTCTGGCTTCTCTTTGAGGTCAGGAGTCCCACACGAAGCGAACCCCCTGCCCCCGCGGGAGGCGAGCGAAGTGCGTAAATGCATTCCACCACGTAAAAAAAAAAAAAAAAAACCTGGGGCGCGGCGTCGGGTAACCTCCACGTTGGCTTACGCGTTTCTTCCCCCTTTGGACTCCGGTCCTGGGGAGCAGAAGCGTGGAGGCTGGTGCGCCCTGGACAGGCGGTCAGGATACTCTGACTCTCAGGAGCTCTGTATGCTGGCCGTCTGACCAATAACCCGACAGCCCTTTTCAGGGCTTGACCTCATTGCACGAGGGGGTCGCGGGGTGGGATCCGCAGCAGCCCTTTTCAGGGCTCGGCGGGATCGAGGGGCGGGTCGGCCCACTGTTAACTCAGGGGCTGACAGGCACTAGTGCCACCGTCGGAGAGAGAGGCTTCGCCAACCTCTCGCGTTCCGTAACCAACAGGGGCTCAACTATGACCTGACTGGTGGCTCCAGGAGGGTAGCTGAGAACCTGTTGGCCGGAGGGCTTGCCTTAACTGGCCGGCCCGCGTCAAGGAAAAGACTCTAAAACCCGACAGCAAAGTCGTAAAAAGCAGACCTCTCGCCGTAGGCTGTGGCTCCGGCTATGGCCGGCGGCGATGAGTGTCGGGCTGCCGTCGCCTCACGGCTGATGGCGGCCACGAGGAGGGGCTCTGCTGGGGCGGGAGTGGGCTGGGCTCGCTCTTTCGCCCCGCGGGCCACGGGGACGCCGGCGGGCGGAGTTCGCACGCGTCCCGGGGAGGGATGCCGGTGGGCGAAGTCCGCACGCGTCCCTGGGTGAGAGTGGCCACGGGCGGTGGATCGGGGGATCTGCCGCCCCATGCTAATGTGGCGGAATGCGCCCCTCTGTGTTTCTGGGGTGCATTCATGAGGTGTGCCCAACAACAAAGGGCGTCCCTAGCCGAGTCGCGGTGAGCAAACTATCCCGTGGCTCGGATTAGGTGAAGGAGGAACACCGTGGTGGTTTAGTGGGTAGTCTGGCTTCTCTTTGAGGTCAGGAGTCCCACACGAAGCGAACCCCCTGCCCCCGCGGGAGGCGAGCGAAGTGCGTAAATGCATTCCACCACGTAAAAAAAAAAAAAAAAAACCTAACCTAACCTAACCTTTTTTTTTTTTTTTTTTTTTTTTTTACGTGTGGAAATCCCCTCGGACCGTCGCCCACGCCGGGGCTTGCGGCGGGGCGGTGTGTCGGACTCGAACCGACTAAAACCACACGGTGTGCCACTCTGCGCCTGAGGAGGGAGGAGTCCGGGAACTGCTGTTATTACGCCGTCCAGACCCCTCCCAGCGCTTGCCCGCACAGAAGCGGGCACCCTCTCCAGAGCCTCTCCTTTTAGGCGACGTACGGCACACGCGTAACGTCGCCTCCTCGCGGGCGGCCACTAGAGCGGATGGAAGGGAAAGCCCGTCCCGACCATCCGCGGCCACACTCAGGGCGGCATGAGGCGCAGGTGAGCGCGCCTCCGCTGCCCGGTTCGCCGGCGGCGGATTGGGTCCGAGTGGAGGTCGTCCTCCCGGGCCTTCTCCGCCGCCTCCTTCTGCGAGATTACATCTTCGCAGAAGGTTGCGACCGCGGTAAAACTGCTGTCGCTACCGGCCATGGAGCGTATGACGGCCGGTAGCGAGAGATCTCCTCCGATGACTGCAGTGAGGGCCCGGCGCTGCGACGCCCATGCGGGGCAGATCGCCAGCGTATGCTGGGCCGAGTCTTCACTGCAGTCGCAGTGGTGGCAGGCGGGACTCAATTCCCTCCTAGCGACTGAGTGCAGGTACTTTCCGAAGCAACCGTGCCCGGAAAGTACCTGCGTCAGTCGGAAGGAAAGGGTCCCGTGCTGCCGCCCTGCCCACTCGAGGATGACCGGCTGGAGAGCCTCCACGGCGGCAAAGCCAGCGCGTGGAGTCTCCAGCCGGAAAGACCACCGAGCCATCGTGGCTCGACGGGCGGCTTCACGCCACTCGCGTACCTCTTCGGGCGGAGGGCGAATGCCTCTCTCCGCCCGGTATTCAGCCACCCGTCGATAAACTTCGGCGAGCACTTCCGCTTCCAAATCCCACGGGGGTGTCCCGGCCAACGCGCACGCTGCCTCGGTCGACACCGTGCGGTAACCACGTATCGCTCTGACCGCCAGTACCCTCTGAGGCCGCCAGAGGCGCGCCTTGTTCTGGGCGGTCAGAGCCGTGACCCACACCGGTGCGCCGTACAGCGCCATCGACCGGACCACCCCCGTGTAGAGGAGTCGCGTTGCGACGCTGGCTCCACCCAAATTAGGCAATAGTCGCCCAAGGGCAGAGGCAGCGTCGACCAGCTTCGGACCAAGCTGTCGGAAGTGCTCGTCGAAGAGCCACCTACCGTCGAGGATCAGACCCAGATACTTCATCTGGGCCCGAACCGGTACGAGGACCGAGTTGACCTCTATGGAGGCGCCGGGGGGCGGACCACGACGGGGCCCATGAAATAACAGGGCCTCCGTCTTGTCCAGGGCCACCCGAAGGCCCAGCGCCTCGATGCGCCCGACCACCAGAGAAACACCCGTGGTGGCCAGGCGCGCCGCCTCTTGGAAGTTCGCCCCCCGGGCTGTGACCAATGTGTCATCGGCGTAACAAATTACGCCCAGCCCGGGGGGGAGACGACCTCGTAGGACCCAGTCGTATCCCACGTTCCACAGGAGTGGTCCAAGGACAGACCCCTGCGGAACGCCGCACGACATGGGTCGCCGTCTCAAGACGCCCTCTCGGTCCTCGTACACGACGGTACGCTCCTCCAAATAGTCTGCCACTAGCCGCCTCAGGTACTCTGGCACCCCGTGATACTGGAGTGCTTCCCCGATGCAGCTGAATGGCAGACAGGCCCCAACCGCTGCCACTCCGGTAGCGCCAGCCACCAAGCGGAGGAAAAGGAGGCCCCGCAAATTGCGCACCCCGCAAACGGCAGCGGTTACAGTCACGCTGCAGCCGGGTGCCGTAGAGCGGGGCATCACCTACGCGCAGGTGATGTCCAAAGCCGAGAGGTCGATAGACCTCAAGGGTTTGGGCATCGACGGCCTCCGACTCCGCAACGCGGTAACCGGAGGTCGGATCCTGGAGGTGGCTGGCGCCGACAGAACACGGAAGGCGGACCAGCTCGCTGCCAAACTCAGAGAGGTCCTGGAAGAGGTCCGCGTCGCTAGGCCGGAGAGATGCGTGGAGATGCGCGTCTCTGGGCTGGGCGACTCGGCCTCGAAAGAGTCGGTGGCGGCGCTGCTGGCAGCGGAGGGGGGCTGTACTGCCGACCACATCAAGGTGGGCGATATACAGCGCCCACCTGAGCGACAGGGCACTGCCTGGCTTCGATGCCCGGTTGCGGTCGCAAAAAAACTGACGGATGGCCGCCGCATCGTCGTCGGGTGGTCAGTGGTCAGACTGACCATCCTGGAGCCGAGGCCGGCGCGGTGCTTCCGCTGCCTCGAGCCGGGGCACGTCGGGGCCAAGTGCACTGCGGCCACTGACCGCAGTGCGCTCTGCTTCCGTTGCGGGCAGGAAGGCCACAAGTCGGCCACCTGCTCCGCGGAGCCCAGGTGCCTCATTTGTTCGGCGGAGGGTGCGGCGTCCGGCCATCGGCTTGGGTCGGCGCAATGTAAGGCGGCCTCCCGAAGCAGGGGGGCTAAAAGGAGAGCAGCAGGTGGGGCGAAACCCACGCCCTCGCCCACCCTGCTGCCGAATGAGGAGGTGATGGACACTGCCCAAACCTAATGGCCCAAACCATCTCTATGCTGCAGGCCAACGTCAACCACTGCGCCACGGCCCAGGACCTTCTGGCCCAATCCATGGCGCAGTGGCAGACGACAATGGCAGTAGTCGCCGAGCCGTATTGCGTTCGCAACAGCCCCAACTGGGCCGGCGACCACAGCGGCTTGGTGGCTATCGTCGCTCAGCGAACGGCCCCTCCTTTCGACAGAGTGCGGAAGGGCCGAGGGTGCGTACTCGTCGCGCTGGGTGGCGCTGCGGTAATTGGGGTGTACTGTCCCCCCAGCAGAAGCCTCGCCGAGTTCGAGCAGTTGCTCACGGAGGTCGGGGCTCTGCTGGCGGAAGTGCATCCCACCCCGGCTGTGGTGGCCGGGGATTTCAACGCTCACTCACGGGCGTGGGGATCCCCGGCGACCGATGCCCGGGGGGAGATGGTGGAGGAGTGGGCGGTGTCCCAAGGCTTGGTGCTGCTGAACCGAGGGGCGGTCCACACGTTTGTGCGGGCCCAGGCCGGGTCGATAGTTGACCTTTCTTTCGCGAGTTCTGGCCTGGCCCGCCGCATACACAACTGGCGGGTCATCGAGGGGGTGGAGACTTCGTCTGACCACCGGTACATCCGGTTCGACATCGTCTCCGCCCCCGCGGCGACGCCTCGTGTGGCACTGGACCGCCCCGTGGCAGGGGAAGGTCCGCGGTGGCGGCTCGGAACGCTGGACCGGGAGCTGGCCCGAGAGGCGGCTATCGTCGAGCGATGGGCTGCTGTCGACAGCGGTCAGGACGTGGACGCGAGATGCGAGTGGCTCGCTGGAGCACTGACTCGCGTCTGCGACGCGGCGATGCAGAGGGCGAGACCTATCCCGCCTCGGAGGCAGGTGTACTGGTGGCGTCCCCACCTGGCCGAGCTGCGTGCCGCGAGTCACGCGGCCCAGAGGCAGTACACCCGCAGCCGAAGGCGGGCCGTTAGAGATCTCGCCCGCGAAGAAGAATTGCACGCCGCGTACCTTTCCGCTCGTCGGGCCCTCAGCTCGGCGATCAAAGCCGCCAAGGACGAGGCCTGGAAGGAGTGGCTCGAGAGCCTCGACCGAGATCCGTGGGGGCGCCCGTATAAGATTGTGAGTCAAAAACTCCAGCCTTGGGCGCCTCCCCTCACCAGAACTCTCGAGCCGAGTCTTCTGGACCGAGTGGTCAGCTCCCTCTTCCCTGCCAGGGAAGAGTGGACCCCGCCGCGGATGGGAGCACCAAGCCAGGTGCCGGCAGACGAAGGGGCGATACCTCCCGTGTCCGAGGCCGAGTTAGGGGCTGCGATACTGGCACTCCGGTCCAGGAATCGCGCCCCGGGCCCGGACGGCGTCCCTGGGAAGGTTATCGTCACCGTCATGCCGGCACTAGAGGAGGAGACGCTGTCCCTCATGTCGGAGTGTCTGGTGTCGGGGAGAGTCCCTCGACGATGGAAAACCGGCAAGCTCGTGCTGCTCAAAAAGCACGGGCGCCCAGCCGAATCGCCGTCGGCCTACCGCCCCATCGTGTTGCTCGACGAGATGTGCAAGCTTTTTGAGCGGGTGCTCGCTGCGCGTCTCGTCGGCCACCTGGAGGGGGCGGGGCCCAATCTCAGCGATGGCCAGTTCGGCTTCCGTCGTGGGAGGTCGACCCTCGACGCGATATCCCGACTGCGGGACAGCGTCAACGAAGCGGTCTCCGGGGGTGAGGTGCTGTTGGCTGTATCGTTGGATATAGCGAACGCCTTCAACACCCTCCCCTGGGGAACCATTGCGGAGGCGTTGAGGTACCACAATGTCCCGTGGTACCTCAGGCGCGTCCTTGCGGACTACTTCGTGGACCGGGTCATCATTTACCCGGCCCAAGACGGGGTGGTCCGCAGGGGCATGTCTTGTGGCGTTCCACAGGGGTCGGTCCTCGGGCCGCTCCTGTGGAACATAGGTTATGATTGGGTCCTGCGCGGTGCTAATCTTCGGGGGGTCGGTGTACTTTGCTACGCCGACGATACCCTAGTCACCGCGCGGGCCCCCACATTTCGGGACGCCGCCGTCCTTGCCACGGCAGGTGTAGCCCACGTAGTGCGTCGCATCGAGGCGCTCGGCCTGAAAGTCGCCCTCGAAAAGTCCGAGGCCCTCTTCTTCCACGGGCCCCGGCAGACGCCGCCTCGAGATAGGACCATCATGGTGGGCGGCATCCCCATCGCTGTCGGGACCAGCCTGAAATACCTCGGGCTCGTTCTCGACAGTCGGTGGCGGTTCGCGGAGCATTTCCGGCAGCTGGCACCGAAGTTGCTGGCATTTGCCGGAATGCTCTCGCGGTTGCTGCCCAACAGCGGAGGCCCAGGGTCTGCATGCCGCCGTCTCTATGACGGAGTGGTGCGCTCCAAGGCGCTCTACGGAGCGCCCATATGGGCGGAGGCCCTCTGCCCGGCGAATATCGCGCTGCTGCGACGACCGCAGCGCGCCATAGCGCAGAGGGCTGCACGGGCGTACCACACCGTCTCTTACGAGGCGGCGTGTCTGATTGCGGGGAGTATCCCCTGGGATCTCGAGGCCGGCGTCCTCAAGAGGGTGTACGACGAAGGCGCCCTGATGCGGCGTGCTATCGGGGGTCGGCCGCCTTCGGAGGAGATCGATCGCTGGAGACAATCGGCTCGCGATGATCTCTTCCGGAAGTGGGCCGAAAGACTGCGGGCGACGCGTAGCGGATCGCTGCTTGTGGGGGCCGTCAGGCCCGTCCTGCGTCAGTGGGTAGAGAGGGGTCATGGGGCCCCGTCATACCACCTCACCCAACTTCTCACGGGCCATGGCTGTTTTGCCAAGTACCTGTGGGAAGTGGTGGGGATAGAGTCGGAGCCCCGGTGCCGAAACTGCACCAGCGGAGACCCTGACACGGCCTACCACACCCTGGCTGTGTGTGAGGCGTGGGACGGACAAAGGGCGGCCCTCATGAGCACCATTGGTGCGGACCTCTCGCTGTCGGTCGTAGTTCCAGCTATGGCCGGCAGCGAAGAGTGTTGGGCTGCCGTTGCCTCGTTCGCTGACGAGGTGATGGCGGCCAAGAGAGAGGCTCTGCGGGAGCGGGAGCGAGCTGGGCTCACTCTCCCGCCCCGCAGACCCGCGGCGAGGGGGCGCCGGCGAGCACAATTCGCCCGCGTCCCCGAATGAGAGTGGCCACGGGCGGTGGGTCGGGGGACCTGCTGCCCCACGCTAATGTGGCGGAATGCGCCCCTCTGTGTTCCTGGGGTGCATTCATGAGGAGGACAGGCCCCATCATCTGGGCACGGTGGCCCGGATGGTGGGGCCTCGACTGAGGTGAGCCCGATAAAAAGGGCGTCCCTAGCCGAGTCGCGGTGAGCAAACTATCCCGCGGCTCGGTTTAGGTGAAGGAGGAACACCGTGGTGGTTTAGTGGGTAGTCTGGCCTCTCTTCGAGGTCAGGAGTCCCACACGAAGCGAACCCTCTGCCCCCGCGGGGGGTGAGCGAAGTGCGTAAATGCATTCCACCACGTAAAAAAAAAAAAAAAAAAAAAAAAAAAAAAAAAAAAAAAAAAAAACCTAACCTAACCTAACCTAACCTAACCTAACCTAACCTAACCTAACCTAACCTAACCTAACCTAACCTAACCTAACCTAACCTAACCTAACCTTTTTTTTTTTTTTTTTTTTGACGGGGGGAAATCCTCATGGATGTCCTCCGCCCTGGGGAAAGGGCGAAGGGGTCTGTCAGACTCCTACTGACTAAAACCCCCCGGTGTTCCGTCTCACACCTACGCCGGGGATCACGGGAACATAAGAGACAACCGCAATCCCCGACTGGTGCCGGCCCGCCGCTGCGGGCCACATCTCGTCAGCGAGGGAGAGTTTCCCTCGCGACTTCAAGAGGGGCGCGCGGGAACACTACGCGCCGCCACCTCGGGTCCAGTTGGGGGGCGACGGACATCCCCAAGTCCGCCACCCCTGGACCCAGTTAGGGGGGCCGGTGGAGGGCAGCGTAGGCCCTCCCCCGACGCCCGGTGCGCCTGCTGCGGACCGAGAGAGAGGTCAGGATCTCCCTTTCCCTTTCCGCAGCCTCCTTCTGCGAGATGACCGCTTCGCAGAAGGACACCACCGCGTCCCAGGACTCCTCGCCGTCGACCATAGAACGAACTACGGCCGGTAGCGAGAGGTCACTGCCTACTACAGAGATGAGGGCACGGCGCGGCCCCTCCCAAGCAGCACACTCTGCCAGCGTATGCCGCGCCGTGTCCTCCCGACAGTCGACGCAGTGGTGACACCGAGCGTCCGGCTCCCTGCCTATGCGGCACAGGAACCTCCCGAAGCAGCCATGCCCCGAGAGGACCTGCGTCACACGGAACGAGAGGGAGCCGTGCCCTCTCCCGAGCCACAGGTCGAGCACTGGCCGGATGGCCTCGATAGTGGCGAGGCCAGCGGAAGGGCTTAAAAGCCTGTCCCGCCATTCCGCCACCAGGACCTCGCGCAGCTGTGACCGGCGCAGCTCGATAACTCGCTGCGTCGGTCCCACGCCGCGGGCCCGCGCGTCCTCACGCCACCAATGTAGTGACGCGAGGACTTTCGCCTCCAGGTCCCAGGGCGGAGATCCGGCCAGTACGCAAGCCGCCTCGAAGGAGATCGTGCGATAACCCCTAATGACTCTGACGGCCATCACCCTCTGCGGCTTCCGCAACACGGTGATTGAGCCGGCCGTCAGGTCAGCCGCCCAAATCGGGGCCCCATATAGGGCCATCGATCGCACGACCCCCTCGTACAACCGCCTGCAGGCGGCGCTCGGGTCCGACACGTTGGGAAGCAACGTTGACAGCGCCCCCGCCGCGCCCATCAACTTGGGTGCTAGACGCCGGAAGTGGGGGCCGAAATCCCACCGGCTGTCGAGCACCAGTCCCAGATATTTTAGGGTGGACTCGACAGCGATGGTAGCCCCCCCAACCACCATGTGCAATCCCGGCGGCGGCGCCCGTCGGGGGCCATGCTCCTCCTAACCTAACCTAACCTAACCTAACCTGGGGCGCGGCGTCGGGTAACCTCCACGTTGGCTTACGCGTTTCTTCCCCCTTTGGACTCCGGTCCTGGGGAGCAGAAGCGTGGAGGCTGGTGCGCCCTGGACAGGCGGTCGGGATACTCTGACTCTCAGGAGCTCTGTATGCTGGCCGTCTGACCAATAACCCGACAGCCCTTTTCAGGGCTTGACCCCATTGCACGAGGGGGTCGCGGGGTGGGATCCGCAGCAGCCCTTTTCAGGGCTCGGCGGGATCGAGGGGCGGGTCGGCCCACTGTTAACTCAGGGGCTGACAGGCACTTGTGCCACCGTCGGTGAGAGAGGCTTAGCCACCCTCTCGCGTTCCGTAACCAAGAGGGGCTCAACAGTGACCTGACTGGTGGCTCCAGGAGGGTATGCTGAGAACCTGTTGGCCGGAGGGCTTGCCTTAACTGGCCGGCCCGCGTCAAGGAAAAGACTCTAAAACCCGACAGCAAAGTCGTAAAAAGCAGACCTCTCGCCGTAGGCTGTGGCTCCGGCTATGGCCGGCGGCGATGAGTGTCGGGCTGCCGTCGCCTCACGGCTGATGGCGGCCAAGAGGAGGGGCTCTGCTGGGGCGGGAGTGGGCTGGGCTCGCTCTTTCGCCCCGCGGGCCACGGGGACGCCGGCGGACGGAGTTCGCACGCGTCCCGGGGAGGGATGCCGGTGGGCGAAGTCCGCACGCGTCCCTGGGTGAGAGTGGCCACGGGCGGTGGATCGGGGGATCTGCCGCCCCATGCTAATGTGGCGGAATGCGCCCCTCTGTGTTTCTGGGGTGCATTCATGAGGTGTGCCCGACAACAAAGGGCGTCCCTAGCCGAGTCGCGGTGAGCAAACTATCCCGTGGCTCGGATTAGGTGAAGGAGGAACACCGTGGTGGTTTAGTGGGTAGTCTGGCTTCTCTTTGAGGTCAGGAGTCCCACACGAAGCGAACCCCCTGCCCCCGCGGGAGGCGAGCGAAGTGCGTAAATGCATTCCACCACGTAAAAAAAAAAAAAAAAAAAAAAAAAAAAAAACCTAACCTAACCTAACCTAACCTAACCTAACCTAACCTAACCTAACCTAACCTAACCTAACCTAACCTAACCTAACCTAACCTAACCGGGGCGCGGCGTCGGGTAACCTCCACGTTGGCTTACGCGTTTCTTCCCCCTTTGGACTCCGGTCCTGGGGAGCAGAAGCGTGGAGGCTGGTGCGCCCTGGACAGGCGGTCAGGATACTCTGACTCTCAGGAGCTCTGTATGCTGGCCGTCTGACCAATAACCCGACAGCCCTTTTCAGGGCTAGACCCCATTGCACGAGGGGGTCGCGGGGTGGGATCCGCAGCAGCCCTTTTCAGGGCTCGGCGGGATCGAGGGGCGGGTCGGCCCACTGTTAACTCAGGGGCTGACAGGCACTAGTGCCACCGTCGGTGGGAGAGGCCTAGCCACCCTCTCGCGTTCCGTAACCAACAGGGGCTCAACTATGACCTGACTGGTGGCTCCAGGAGGGTAGCTGAGAACCTGTTGGCCGGAGGGCTTGCCTTAACTGGCCGGCCCGCGTCAAGGAAAAGACTCTAAAACCCGACAGCAAAGTCGTAAAAAGCAGACCTCTCGCCGTAGGCTGTGGCTCCGGCTATGGCCGGCGGCGATGAGTGTCGGGCTGCCGTCGCCTCGCGGCTGATGGCGGCCGAGAGGAGGGGCTCTGCTGGGGCGGGAGTGGGCTGGGCTCGCTCTTTCGCCCCGCGGGCCACGGGGACGCCGGCGGGCGGAGTTCGCACGCGTCCCGGGGAGGGATGCCGGCGGGCGAAGTTCGCACGCGTCCCTGGGTGAGAATGGCCACGGGCGGTGGGTCGGGGGATCTGCCGCCCCATGCTAATGTGGCGGAATGCGCCCTTCTGTGTTTCCGGGGTGCATCCAGGAGAAGAGCCCGACAACAAAGGGCGTCCCTAGCCGAGTCGCGGTGAGCAAACTATCCCGTGGCTCGGATTAGGTGAAGGAGGAACACCGTGGTGGTTTAGTGGGTAGTCTGGCTTCTTTTTGAGGTCAGGAGTCCCACACGAAGCGAACCCCCTGCCCCCGCGGGAGGCGAGCGAAGTGCGTAAATGCATTCCACCACGTAAAAAAAAAAAAAAAAAAAAAAAAAAACCTAACCTAACCTAACCTAACCTAACCTAACCTAACCTAACCTAACCTAACCTAACCTAACCCGTGCGAAATTTTCATTGAAAACAGCTGCTAGTAACGTTGTTATTTGTTGGTATTATATTTGTAGACACTCCTGCGTCCCGTGGGAAGAAAATTACCTGAAAAATAAAGAAAAATTTTTAATTTCTGGACTTAGAATATTTTTAAATTTCTAAACTACCAAATTTTCGAGGTTTTTGTCGAATTACTCGATAACGCTTCGCTTCAAACTTGACATAGTTACAGATCTAGATAGCCCTCATCAAGGCCTATCTAATAACACCTCCTTTGTATAGGTTGGGTAAATAGAAGTTGCTAAATCTCAACATTCATTTTGACTTTCGGCATTTTTAAGGAATTTTCCAAGGCGCTTCGCTTATAACTTTTCGAAATTTATTTTTGGAATTTTTAATTATATATATTTAGATAGAACTCGTCAAGGCCTATCTAATAACACCTCCTTTATTAAGATCTGGTTAATAAAAGTAGTAAATTTTCAACAAACAAAACTCAATTTACCGCTTTTTCGAAAATTTTCTGAGATTTTCTTTGAATAACTTGCTCCCTCATTTTTTGGGAACAATAAATTATACATACCTAGATAGCTCGCGTCACGACCTATCTAACAACACCTCTTTTATTTAAATCTGGTAAATATAACCTTAGAAATTCAACATTTAAATTTCAATTTTAGTCATTTTTGAGGTTTTTGTCGATTAATTCGATAGCCTTTGTTTTCCAAATTACTAATTATATATATTTAAATAGCCCTTTCAATTACCCGTCGAACGACACCACTCTCGTCCGGATCCGCCTGACGGAAAATTAAAAAATTGCCCGCCCACCCTCCCATATTTCAATTTTCCGCCTGACGGAAAATTAAAAAATTGCCCGCCCACCCTCCCATATTTCACTGGGCTATATAGACTTTCTGGAGTAAAGGTCACTGACCCCTCAATCAAACTAGAAAAATTTCGTACCTCTTTTATTTTAAAATTTTTAAATCTTTTTAACTAACTGACCGAGGCTCTATACACCTCACCATACTATCAGACCGGCTCAAATTAGAGCAATTACTATTTTACTGATTTAAATTTTAAATTTTAAAAACTTTTAACTAGGTAAAGCTATTTCTTACCTATAACTAATTTTAAGAAATAACACAAATTGACACCCACCCCCCTATACAGGGTCAGACACACATTTTTAATTGACACACACTCCCCCTATACAGGGTTTAATACACTATACACACACTGACAAATTTCCCCGTCCACACGCACTACACACTACATCACATTCTCTCACACGTACACAGTTTTAAACAATGTTCCAGACGCCACCCACATCTGGCGCAGCCAAGGGACAAGCCGCTCCCGGCATCACCACCTCACCATCGATAGTCCAGGACGCCGCCAAAACCTTCATAAGAAGGCCGGAAACTAAACGAAGGTCACTCGACAACATGGATCACTACAGGAGGCAGCAGACCAACTACGCTAGCCAGTCGAGTGACCTTCTACTCCAGGAGGTCATGAAGACCTTTGAAGACATTCCCGTCAAAGTCGCACAATACCCCCAAATGCGGCGGGACATAAAGGTCTTCCTGGAGTCCCAGTCCGACAAATGCATCCGCGTGCTCTTTGAGCTGAGCAAGCGGATCAAGGAACTGGAGACGGCGGCGCCTGGGGCTGCTACAGTTTTGGCCACGTCCTCGGGAAGGGAGGAGGCATTGCTGGAGAGGCTGGGGGCAGTTGAAGACGCACTAATTGCGAGGCTTGGCCAAATGGAGGAGACCCTGACACAAAGAATACAACACCTCGATGAAGACAATGCTGACCGGGGCTCCGAAATCATCGAGCACATTGTCGACAGGGCCGGGGAGACCAAGCTCCAGATAGAGAAGGTGGTCGATGGGATCGTGGAGGGTTCGCAGGCTGGAAGCGCCGTCGCCTTGGAAAGGGTCTTCGAGAAGATCGAGGAGACCCAGGTAGACATTGACAAGGCGACGGAGTTGATGATAATGCGTGCGCAGTCCCAACTCGAAGACCTGGTTGGGACTGTCGCTAGAGATATTGTCTGCGAAACACAGACGCACATCAGCGCAGCCGTTAAGGGACTAGCTCCCGTGAGCGTCCCGGACCCGATCCCCACCAAGACTTATGCCAGCGCTGCAGCAGCCAGACCCGGGCGCCGACCGGCTCTTCACTCGGTGGCGGTGACCTCAAAGGATAGTCAGGAGACAGCCGATGAGGTACTCGCCAGGGTGAGGAAGGCGGTCGACGCCAGGAGTACTGGCCTAAAGGTCAATAAGGCCAGGAAGGCCAAAGGGAGCAGAGTTATCTTGGGGTGTGACACGGAGGCGGAGCGCGACAAGATAACGGACAAAATCCTGAACTCTGATGATGGGCTTGTGGTAGTGCCCATGAAAAACAAGGACCCGCTCGTCGTCCTCAAAGACGTCTTCTGGGACGGTGACGACGACGAGACGGTGAGGGCTCTTTACACCCAGAACGCCGGTATTTTCGTGGGCCTACCACAAGAGGAGCAAGAAGTTGCCATAAAATTTAAAAAGAGGACTAAAAATCCCAAAGCCTCACATGTCGTGCTTCAGGTGAAACCAAGGGTGTGGCAAAGGATGACGGAGGCTGGAACCCTCTACCTGGACCTGCAAAGGGTCAGAGTGGAGGACCAGTCTCCGCTCATCCAGTGCACTAGGTGCCTTGCGTTCGGCCATGGTCGCAGGTTCTGCACCCAGAGTGTGGACAGGTGCAGCCACTGCGGAGGCTCACACTTACGTGAGAAATGCCCCGACTACACCGCGGGCAGCCAACCGCAGTGCTGCAATTGCCTGCACTCTGGGCTGGGGAATACGGGCCATAACGCATTTAGCGCCGACTGCCCGACCCGGACGAAGTGGGATTACCTGGCACGACAAACGACGTCGTATTTATGACTCACTCACACATCAGAACACACACACTAACATACACAGACTTGATAAATATATTATGAAATATACGCACAAATCTATACACGCTCGCAAACACTAGACATATACACAAACAAGTAAAACAAAAAACAGCACAAGAAATTGCAATAAATATATATAATAGTCTATATATATTATATTGACAATAAAACAGGAACACTTACACATAAACTTCATACACTAACAGACAAAAATAAAAAACACATTGAGTCATGAATAACACGGTCGCAGATACATAATAATGGTAACACTAAACATCAAAGAGGACTAAACTGGAACATGTTGCAGCTAAACAGATAAATAAACATATAGCTACACAGATAAATAAAATAAGAAGAAACATTAATCCAGAAGGAATAGCAATTATTGGAAGAAAAGAGGTAATAAATAATAAATATTTAAAATTTTAGAAACTGAATTAATTGAACTGTTAAACCAAATCAGAACTTAAAAGTATATATGTAAACAATTAAAATATGTTATTCTTAGAAACTAAAAACAAAATTTGAATATAAATACATCGCAACGAAATAAAACAAAAGTTAAAATGAGAAGACAAGTGAGAGGCACTTGGTGCGAGTCTGGAAAAATAACCACACAAATAAAAACACATGCCATTACAAGGTCCTGTCTCGCCATGGACGGGGAAAAGCGAAGAGGTCCAAAAGACCTCATAAAAAAAAAAAAAAAAAAAAAAAAAACCTAACCTAACCTAACCTAACCTAACCTAACCTAACCTAACCTAACCTAACCTAACCTAACCTAACCTAACCTAACCTAACCTAACCTAACCTGGGGCGCGGCGTCGGGTAACCTCCACGTTGGCTTACGCGTTTCTTCCCCCTTTGGACTCCGGTCCTGGGGAGCAGAAGCGTGGAGGCTGGTGCGCCCTGGACAGGCGGTCAGTATACTCTGTCTCTGAGGAGCTCTGTATGCTGGCCGTCTGACCAATAACCCGACAGCCCTTTTCAGGGCTTGACCCCATTGCACGAGGGGGTCGCGGGGTGGGATCCGCAGCAGCCCTTTTCAGGGCTCGGCGGGATCGAGGGGCGGGTCGGCCCACTGTTAACTCAGGGGCTGACAGGCACTAGTGCCACCGTCGGTGAGAGAGGCCTAGCCACCCTCTCGCGTTCCGTAACCAACAGGGGCTCAACGGTGACCTGACTGGTGGCTCCAGGAGGGTATGCTGAGAACCTGTTGGCCGGAGGGCTTGCCTTAACTGGCCGGCCCGCGTCAAGGAAAAGACTCTAAAACCCGACAGCAAAGTCGTAAAAAGCAGACCTCTCGCCGTAGGCTGTGGCTCCGGCTATGGCCGGCGGCGATGAGTGTCGGGCTGCCGTCGCCTCGCGGCTGATGGCGGCCAAGAGGAGGGGCTCTGCTGGGGCGGGAGTGGGCTGAGCTCGCTCTTTCGCCCCGCGGGCCACGGGGACGCCGGCGGGCGGATTTCGCACGCGTCCCGGGGAGGGATGCCGGCGGGCGAAGTTCGCACGCGTCCCTGGGTGAGAGTGGCCACGGGCGGTGGGTCGGGGGATCTGCCGCCCCATGCTAATGTGGCGGAATGCGCCCTTCTGTGTTTCCGGGGTGCATTCAGGAGAAGAGCCCGACAACAAAGGGCGTCCCTAGCCGAGTCGCGGTGAGCAAACTATCCCGTGGCTCGGATTAGGTGAAGGAGGAACACCGTGGTGGTTTAGTGGGTAGTCTGGCTTCTCTTTGAGGTCAGGAGTCCCACACGAAGCGAACCCCCTGCCCCCGCGGGAGGCGAGCGAAGTGCGTAAATGCATTCCACCACGTAAAAAAAAAAAAAAAAAAAAAAAAAAAAAAAAAAAAAAAAAAAAAAAAAACCTAACCTAACCTAACCTAACCTAACCTAACCTAACCTAACCTAACCTAACCTAACCTAACCTAACCTAACCTAACCTAACCTAACCTAACCTAACCTAACCTAACCTAACCTAACCTAACCTAACCTAACCTAACCTAACCTAACCTAACCTAACCTAACCTAACCTAACCTAACCTAACCTAACCTAACCTAACCTAACCTAACCTAACCTAACCTAACCTAACCTAACCGGTGCGAAATTTTCATTGAAAACAGCTGCTAGTATCGTTGTTATTTGTTGGTATCATATTTGTAGACACTCCTGCGTCCCGTGGGAAGAAAATTACCTGAAAAATAAAGAAAAATTTTTAATTTCTGGACTTAGAATATTTTTAAATTTCTAAACTACCAAATTTTCGAGGTTTTTGTCGAATTACTCGATAACGCTTCGCTTCAAACTTGACATAGTTACAGATCTAGATAGCCCTCATCAAGGCCTATCTAATAACACCTCCTTTGTATAGGTTGGGTAAATAGAAGTTGCTAAATCTCAACATTCATTTTGACTTTCGGCATTTTTAAGGAATTTTCCAAGGCGCTTCGCTTATAACTTTTCGAAATTTATTTTTGGAATTTTTAATTATATATATTTAGATAGAACTCGTCAAGGCCTATCTAATAACACCTCCTTTATTAAGATCTGGTTAATAAAAGTAGTAAATTTTCAACAAACAAAACTCAATTTACCGCTTTTTCGAAAATTTTCTGAGATTTTCTTTGAATAACTTGCCCCCTCATTTTTTGGGAACAATTAATTATACATATCTAGATAGCTCGCGTCACGACCTATCTAACAACACCTCTTTTAATTAAATCTGGTAAATAGAATCTTAGAAATCCGATATTTAAATTTCAATTTTAGTCATTTTTGAGGTTTTTGTCGATTAATTCGATAGCCTTTGTCTTCCAAATTATCAATTATATATATTTAAATAGCCCTTTCAATTACCCGTCGAACGACACCACTTTCGTCCGGACCCGCCTGACGGAAAATTGGGAAATTGACTTATAAAATTTTCGGTATTGTTTGTTTACTTTCCAAAGTCTACCTTAGGGGTGAACATTTAGAACATTTGTGCGAAATTTTCATTGAAAACAGCTGCTAGTATCGTTGTTATTTGTTGGTATCATATTTGTAGACACTCCTGCGTCCCGTGGGAAGAAAATTACCTGAAAAATAAAGAAAAATTTTTAATTTCTGGACTTAGAATATTTTTAAATTTCTAAACTACCAAATTTTCGAGGTTTTTGTCGAATTACTCGATAACGCTTCGCTTCAAACTTGACATAGTTACAGATCTAGATAGCCCTCATCAAGGCCTATCTAATAACACCTCCTTTGTATAGGTTGGGTAAATAGAAGTTGCTAAATCTCAACATTCATTTTGACTTTCGGCATTTTTAAGGAATTTTCCAAGGCGCTTCGCTTATAACTTTTCGAAATTTATTTTTGGAATTTTTAATTATATATATTTAGATAGAACTCGTCAAGGCTCGCGTCACGACCTATCTAACAACACCTCTTTTAATTAAATCTGGTAAATAGAATCTTAGAAATCCGATATTTAAATTTCAATTTTAGTCATTTTTGAGGTTTTTGTCGATTAATTCGATAGCCTTTGTTTTCCAAATTATCAATTATATATATTTAAATAGCCCTGTTAATTACCCGTCGAAAGACACCACTTTCGTCCGGATCCGCCTGACGGAAAATTGAAAAATCGCCCGCCCACCCTCCCATATTTCACTGGGCCATATAGACTTTGTGGTGTAAGGGTCACTGACCTCTCCATTCAATTTCTAGGGAAAAATTTTATTCAATTGTTTTAATTTCGCACTCATTTTATTTAGTGACAGAGGCACTTTACACCTCAAATATTAATAGACCGGCTCAAATTAGAGCGAAAATTTTCGTTTGATTGTATTTCATTTTATTATTTTTAACTGTGTAGAACTACGTTCTACACAAACCTTATTGTTTAAGTTAGTTGTACGATTGACACACCCCCCTATACAGGGCTACACAAACATTTACATACTGACACTGACACACCCCCCCATACAGGGTTGAACACACATTTACACACATTTACAAAATAGACAACTTTCCCCGTTCACACACATTATACACCACATCACACTCTGTCACACACAACACATACATCAATATGTATAAAACACCACCAACGTCCGGCGCGGCCAAGAACTCGCAGAAGATTAGGGATCCGTCGATCGAAGAGGTCTTCCAGACGATCCCTATAGAGGAACGAATCGACTATGCCACCAGAGCCTGTAGAGTAATCAGGCAGCTGCTCAACGACTCAAGGAACCTCAAGAAAGAAATAAAGCGGGAGGTCGACAGAAGAGTCGATCTCCTAGAGAGATTAGTCAAAGGATATGAAGAAGACATGAAAAGATTGAAACAAGGGCAGAGTATCGAGACCACGGAGGTCCCGAACATAAATGCAAACAACGAAATCCTCAGTAAAATAAAGGACAACGAGAAGATATTAAAAGAAAACGCTAAGGTCCTGGAAGAGATAAAGAAAAGCATAGAAGAGCAAGGTGATAGGGAAAAGGAGAGGGAGAGAAAAGGAACATCAAAAGAGAACGAGAGAATACTGAAGGAGAACGTTAAAGTTCTAGGAGAAATAAAAGAAAGGATAGAAAAACAAGATGATAGGGAAAAGGAGAGGGAGAGAAAAGTAACATCAAAGGAGAATGAAAGGATACTAAAGGAAAACGTTAAAGTTCTAGGAGAAATAAAAGAAATGATTGGAAAACACGATGAGAGTGAGAGAAAGGGAACACAAGCAGCGACCTATGCGGGGATAGTGGCAGGTCGCTCTGAAACTCGGCTCCCGGAGAGGACGACCCTGCACTCGATGGTCGTCACGTCCAAAAACGAACTGGACACCGGGGAGCAGGTCATAGAGCGACTGAGGAAAGCTGCGGACGAGGACGAGGGATGGGTGAAGGCAGAGAAAATAAGAAAGGCCAAAGACAGAAAAGTGATAATTGGTTACAAAACGGAAGAAGACAGAAAAAAGGCCCAAGAAAGACTAACAGAAAAAAGGAAAGACCTTGTGGTGGAAGAGATAAAGAATAGGGATCCCCTATTGGTACTGTACAGCGTCCTAAAAAATCTGACGGACGAGGACCTGGTAAAAGCTGTGAGGTGCAGAAACCAGGATATATTCCGGGACTTAACACCGGACCAGGACAGGCTGACAGTGCTCTATAGGAGGCGAGCAAAGAATCCCCACATGTGCCACGTGGTGCTCAGGGTCTCCCCGGCGGTTTGGTCTCGTGCCCTAGACATAGGGAGACTGCATATTGACCTACAACCGATTAAGGTTGCGGACCAATCTCCCTTAGTGCAGTGCTCCCTGTGTCTGGGATACGGGCATAGCAGGAAGTTCTGTACCACAACAGAACTTAAGTGCAGCCATTGCGGAGGGCCCCACCTAAGGGCCGAATGCCCGGACGCTGCCAGTGGTGCAGAACCAAACTGTTGCAACTGCCAAGGGGAGAAGCTGAGCAGCACGGGGCACAACGCCTTCAGCGCCGAGTGCCCAATCCGCAAAAAGTGGGACTATCTGGCGAGACTAAGTACGGCATATTTGTGACACACTCGATCATACACACACGACACAGGAACATACACACACACACAGATTTTAGAAGTATATAGTGAATATATATGGAGATATCGTAACACGCACACAAACACCAGACACGCACACATAACTAAAGGGAACAGCATAATAAATTCACGACCAGGATTACAATAATTGCATATATTTAGGCATATATACACATTGTTGCTAACAAAGGTGGAATTAATGCTAAAAATAAAAAACATTCAGACACAAACATCACATATAGATTATATACACACAGATTAAATAACAAATTAAAATACACCCTAGATAAAACTATACACACATAATTAAACATTGGACATGTACAATAACAAAATACACAAAGTCACAAAAAAGCCATGATCTCACAGATTAGGAAACAACAACCAAAAAGCCATTGCAGAATAAACAGGTTAACAGCAACATCAGGTATAACGTATTAGATAAAAGATAAACTTAGATAAAACAGTATATATGAGTAATAGTGGTAGTAATAGTATAATAATAGAAAAATTCACCCAGAATAACACTATAGAGATATAAGAAATAAATAATATAATAAATTGAATATAAATCAAAAGTTATAAGACTTAACAAACCTAAAAATAAAGCCTGCAACGTAAAAATCCTCTGCTTTGTATTGCAATTGTTGCATTAACGAAAACGAGACAGAAAACGAAAATTTAAGTCACACATAACACACAACACACAAAATGGAACGAAAGAAATTTATATAACACACTGATTATAAATTAAAAAACTAAGAAGAATATTAACAACCTAAAAATAAAACCTGCAACTTGGAAATCCTTTGTCTTGTATCATATTATTGCATTAAAGATAGAAAAAGGAAATTTGAAGTCGAATCTTAAAAATTTTAGAAATTAACGTTGCATTGTAAAAATTTTATAGTAATCAAACAATTAATAGGAAAATTAACTAAATTCTGTATATTGATCAAACAATGAATGAAAAACTAACAAAAGCAAAGTGATGGAAGAGAGGCACTTAGTGCGAGACACACCAATGAATGGCAAAATATATGATTAGCAGAAAAGGTCCTGTCGTTACTATGGACGGGGGAAAGCAGCGTTATCCCAAGGGATAACATTAACAAAAAAAAAAAAAAAAAAAAAACCTAACCTAACCTAACCTAACCTAACCTAACCTAACCTAACCTAACCTAACCCAGTCTCGTTGCGTCAACCGCCCGAAACGCCACGCTTTTGTACCGCTCCGTGCATTAAATTCGTAATTGTGAGTAAAACCGAGTGAAAATACAAGTGCGATATATCGTCGTGATCGCGCTGACGAGCCGCGTCTTTTCACGTATCACACGTGAAAATCGTGGAAAATTTGTGTAACACGTGCTTAAAAAGTGAAGTTTTTCGACCGTTCCGGAGACCATAACTCCAGAAAACGATCTACGACCCCCACTTTTCGTACTGTACGAAGAAGCGCCAGAACCACCCGGACCCTTGGAGACCCCTCCCGGAATTTTCCGGTGAGGACCCAAGGCACAGGAGACAAAAAACCGGAAACCACGTGGCGGAAAATTCAGCAATTTCAGCAGTTAGGCTGAAACTGAAATAGTACCTGCGTGGCAAACAAAAAGACCAACCCGGAAGTGCTTTTTGCGTAAAGATAGGACCACTGTGTGAGGTAGGATAAATAAAACAAAATTTAAAAAGTTGGAAAAATTCTTAAGTACTTTCAGAGACTTAATTGTGATATAAATAGATCAGTGACGTACACTTTTTATTATCTCTAAATTAAATACATTTAAATAGCAAACTAGTGATATCTCAATTATATTTTTAGGATAAATACTTTTTACTCAGTGAAAATTTTAAAATAGTGTGTTTCCTCCGCAAAAGGCAAAAAAGTATTTTTGCCAATTAACAGGAAAGCCAACCCTTGCTCCAGAAACCTGGACCAGTGTGGAGGTACTCCTAGGAGGCTACTAAACAACATTTGTTCCGGAAAATTTTTTTCCGGTACATACCTTATACACCAGGAGCCATTTGCAGAAATTTGTCAGCCACCCCTTACTTTGGTGGCTTCCTGAGGGTGAACGGCGGACTGAACGACCCCCCACGCAGCGACGGCTCCAAGGAAATCTCACCATCTGTAGTTATAAAATTTTATTTTTAAGTTGGGAATTTAATTGTAATTTTAGGGAATTTTCTACAAAAGTGTGTCAAGAAACGCCATTCCCACTTAAGTTGGTAATCCCTGTATCTCCGTAGGGGAGCGAGTTAGGGCGAAAATAACAACTTTTTCGTTCTCTCGCGAGAAGCGATCATAAGGGCAACCTACCTGTACCAACCCTCAAAAACCACCCCCGGGAAGATTTTTTCACTTTTTGTTAAAATTTTTGGGTTTCCCAACCCCCAATTAATTAGGTCACAGCTTTGTTAGTAAATATAGGTCCCCCTTCATATGGTAACACTTTTTAAAATTCTTAAATATTAATATTAAGGCCAAAACAATAGTGTCAAAGCTGGCAAAATAACTACCCCTCGATTCCCGTTTCAATATTAACTAGACGGCGGGCTCCCCCCCCTTGCAGTTGCGTGTGCCCGAAGGACAAACTAACCAGCTACACTCCGACACCCTTATCGCAATTTTCGGATAATAAATTTTGAAGTTATTACAATTTTAAACAAATTCTAAATTAAAACCCAGCGATAAAATATAAGTTGGTTTTGAGATCTTTTGACAAGATAAGAATATTAAAACACCCCGTAACTCGGGAAGGGTGCATCCTACGTCAAAAATAGCGAAATTTCACCCCCCCCCCTTAACCCCCCCCTACCTCCGTTCCGAAGGTAGCCGAAATTGGACTCCGGACCTACCCTTAAGTTTTCAACCCCCTACCCCTACTTTACAATTACGACCAGTGTAACTTGGTCTCTGAACTAGGGGTTGCTATACTGGTGGGTCGGGTGTCTCGGTTTTGGCTGAGCCGTTTTTGACGGGGTTACAAACATTGGAAAAAGGTGAAAGTGGACCACCCTACTGAGGGTAGAAACCACCCCTATATTAAGATTTTAAAAATTTTCTTATATATACCTATTTACTTTAAACACACCATAAGCAGTTGTAAGTAGTCTAAACTATTCCTGGTATAGTGCCGTGTAAATTTTAAACTTTTTATTAGAACGGCGGCCATCTTGGAAATTTTTCAAACCTCAGTATCTCCGAAACCCCTTGAGATAAGTGTGTCGAGTTTGGGCTCATTGAGTAGGGCTCGCGGAGAGCTACTATAATCTACTACCGGACTGACTCTACGTAGAGTCAAAACGAATTTAGCTTTCAAATCTTTCAAATCTTTAAAATTTTATCAATAATAAAGACTACCTACACCTGTAGAGCAAATTTATAAGACGAGAGCCTTAGCTCTACCTTTTAGTTTAGTATACTGTTTTATTTTACATAATTTTAGATTTACACCAGACTCGCTATTTTTAGCGAACATTAGATTTAAGACAAGAGTCAGTGACTCTCATAATTTCGACTAGAATTAAGACCCTAATATTATATACGCTGTGTGTCGTGTCCTTTGACTGACACACATAGACTAATTGATAACATAAAACTTACTTGTGTACTTACCTGTGTACAAACGGCGTCCTGCTGCTTGTTGCACGTAGCTCGCGGTCGTAGCACGTTGCACGTAGTTGTCGCCGGTACACCTGAAAAAGAAAAGATTATCATCGGTTGTTATTGTAGGATTAGTACTTATTAGACTCACTACCTTCTCACGTGTAGTGAAAACTTAATTTAAGACGAGAGTCAGTGACTCTACACTCTTCATAGTATTTTAATTGTGTGTTTATTGTTATTGTGTGTGTAAACTCTACATTATATTTTACCTCACATCATACAACTGTTTACGAGTTGCCTAACATATTGTGTCTCATTTCTGAACCGATAAACCTAGATCACGACAGTAGTTTATTCTCACGGAACGATAGTCTGACTGCACAGTGTGTCCCCTTACAACACACAACTCAACTGCAAGCATGCACGCGACTAGGACACCGGTTAAGAAGGTGGTAGACGTCGCCGCTGGCGCGGAAGGCTTGGAGCCTGCCATAGCGGGGCCCTCGACACCACCAACACACACCTCAAATGTGAGGAGCAGCACCGGGGAACGGGAAGGCGGCAAAATAGTGCCAAAGGCGATATTCGCCAGGTCGCCGAACCTGACACCACCCGGGGCCGCAAGCAAAGCCAAGGGCAAAACAGCCATCTCCCTCAACAAGACCGAAACTATCTCGCGGCGGATCTCAACAGAGGCACACACCCAACAAAAAAGTAAGCCGGCATTCCCGTTAGAGGTTAATGTCCAGAAACGGAGACCCTCGGTTGAGACACAAATAAAATCGCCGACGACGTCCAAGCCTAAGTACGCGAACAGAACTGCGGAAGCCAAGGCTAACCTTATTAAGGCCAAGATACAACTTGGACAGTCACGAAACCTCAAGGCAGACATAAAGTCTGAGGTGACAGCTGCGATTGAACGCCTATACGAGTTGGTCAAAGAAGCGGAGCTAAGCAAAATAGTACCAATCACCAGCTCCACCACAACGGTACAAACGAACAGCTGCAACACAACTGGAACACAGACGGAAACGGGTAACGAACAGAGTGGCCAACTGACAGGTTTATTGGCGGAACACATAAAGGTTCTGCAGGACAATACAGCAAATATGAAAAACCTGCAGAAGGTGCTTGAAGATCAAGCGAAAGAACCCACAAAAAGCACTTACGCGAGTGTGGCAGCCAATTTAGCGAGACGACAGCCCCAGGTAGAAACGCTACACTCAATTGTCATAGCGTCAAAAGATTCGACCGAGACAGGAGAGGAAGTCATGGGCAAAATTAGAGAGGCCGTAAACGCTGAAGACGGATGGGTTACAATAGACCGCGTCAGGAAGGCCAAGGACCGAAAGGTGATAGTGGGTTGCAGGACGGAGAAGGAGAGAGACAAGGTGAAGGAGAGACTGACCAGTTCAAATCGGGACTTGATCGTAGAGGAGGTAAAAAACAAAGATCCGCTGCTCGTCCTCAAAGAAGTACTGAAGTACAACTCCGACGAAGACACTTTAAAGGCGATAAGAAAGCAGAACAGTGACCTCTTCCACGATCTCAAGAAAGAAGAGGATAGAATTGAGATCAGGTACAAAAAGAAAACCCGGAATCCTCACACACACCATGTGGTGATCAGTGTCTCCCCGCAACTGTGGAATAGAGCCCTCGAAAGATCGACCGTACACATCGGCATACAGCGCATTAGGGTGGAAGATCAATCCCCGCTTGTGCAGTGTACATGCTGTTTGGGCTATGGTCACGGCAAGAGACACTGCAAAGAAACGATTGAGAGGTGCAGTCATTGTGGAGGACCTCACGTTAAAACACAGTGTGCGGACCTGCTCGCAGGGGTAGCCCCAACATGCGTTAACTGCGTCCATGCCAAAAGTGCAAATACTGAGCATAATGCATTCAGTAATGAATGTTCCGTACGCAGAAGATGGGAAGCTCTTGCTAGAGCCCGGGTAGCGTATTGCTAAAGTTGAACTGGTCAGCAACAACAGGGCAGGCAACCCCGCCAGTAGTTATGCAGTCGCCCAAGCCAATCTCCAACGCAAGGAACTCGCTACGCAAGAGCTCATGATAGAGGCTGCCAAGAGAGGCATAGCGCTTGCTCTTGTCCAGGAGCCTTATGTGGGTGGGATTCGAAGGATGAAGAGCTACCGAGGAGTGCGTGTCTACCAGTGCGAGGACGATGGAAGCGGGACTGTTAAGGCAGCGATTGTAGTCTTCGATCCTGACCTCGACGTCATACAGTGCCCAGAACTCACCACGAATAACATCATAGTGGTGAGGATCCGAACCAAAGCATGGGAGATCGCAGTAGCCTCTTTGTACTTCGAACCCGACCAGCCCATAGAACCGTACCTGGAACATATCCAACGAGTGGTAGCAAAGGCGGGCCCGAAGAGATTGCTCATTGGAGGCGATGCCAATGCGAAGAACACCTGGTGGGGAAGCACAATGAATGACCACAGGGGCATAGAATTGTCCGGGACCCTGGAAGAGTCTAACCTGCAGGTACTTAATAGGGGCGATACTCCGACCTTCGACACAATACGGGGAAACCGAAGGTATACCAGCCACGTGGACATCACGACCTGTTCCACAAATTTAATACCACATATAATAGACTGGCAACTAGACGAAGGAATGATCAGCTCAGACCACAACACCATCACGTTTACGTTGCAACTACGCAAGGAGAAAGGGATGTGCATCCAGCGTACGACTCGCCTATATAATACTAAGAAGGCGAATTGGGAGAGATTTAATAATAAACTCAAACAATTATATTCGGAACACAACATCACACCAGAGAATATAGGTAGAGTTCAAAACCCATCCAAACTGGATGCACTGACGGAGGCCCTATCAATCTATTTAACATCAGCGTGCAACGAGAGCATGCCGAAGAAGGCCACAACTACGAAACTCTCGATGCCATGGTGGTCGGAAGAGCTAGCAAGACTAAAGAAGGACATGGTAACAAAGAAGCGCCGTATTAAGCGAGCAGCAACGGATCGCATACAAAAAGTTGTCAGTCAATACCTGCAGGCAAAAGAAAAGTATGAGTGCGAAGCCAAGAAAGCCCAAATAGAAAGCTGGAAGAAGTTCTGTCAAAAACAGGACAACGAGGGAGTATGGACCGGGATATACAGAGTTATCGGTAAGACCGCAAAGCGGCAGGAGGACCTGCTGCTAAGAAAGGACGGTGTGTACCTGAACCCAAAAGAGTCAGCGGCCTTACTAGCTGCAACGTTTTTCCCCATGGATGCCGCAGAGACGGACAGTGAACACCATCGCCACATTAGAAAATTAGCACGAGAGATAAACGCCCCGGGTAATAATGACCCTATTGATCCGCGGTTTACCAAACATGAGCTAAGGACCGCAATGGTGAGCTTCAACCCTAAGAAGGCTCCAGGAGCGGACGGCTTCACAGCGGACATCTGTTGTCGAGCGATCTCCCAGGATCCGGACGTGTACCTTGCCCTGTATAACAAATGCCTAGAAATAGGCCATTTCCCGGACAACTGGAAGGAAGCCACAGTAGTGGTATTAAGAAAACCGGGCAAGGACGACTATCAGAACCCCAAGGCATATAGACCTATAGGTCTGCTGCCAGTCTTGGGGAAGATCCTGGAGAAGATGATAGTAGCAAGGATGAGGTGGCACCTAGTACCGAGGATGAGTACTCGTCAGTACGGCTTTATGCCCCAGAAGAGCACCGAGGACGCCCTCTACAATCTGGTGAACCATATCAGGGCCAACATAGAGCTGAAAAAGCTCGTAACCCTAGTCTCGCTGGATATAGAGGGCGCCTTCGATAGCGCATGGTGGCCGGCTATCAAAGTCAGACTGACTGAGGAAAAGTGTCCGGTCAACATAAGGAGGCTACTGAACAGTTACCTCGACAACAGAAGAGTCAGCATAAGGTACGCTGGGGAGGTACACACAATAGACACCCAGAAAGGTTGTGTCCAAGGATCCATAAGCGGGCCGATACTCTGGAATCTTCTCCTCGACCCACTGTTACATGAATTGGAAAGACGGCAAGTATATTGCCAGGCTTACGCGGACGACGTGGTCCTCATATTTGTGGGGGACACGGCACAGGAAATCTCGGCACATGCCAATGCGGCCCTCTCCTATGTTAAGGAGTGGGGAGAACAAAACAAACTGCGTTTCGCACCGCACAAAACGTGCGCTATGTTACTAACGCGGAAAATTAAACACGACACGCCGCGGTTGAGCATGGGGGGGGTCTGCATAGGTATGTCGAATGAAATTAAAATTTTAGGCCTCACTATCGACCATAAGTTGACCTTCCACTCTCACGTAGCAAATATTTGCAAAAAAGCCGCCGGAATATATAAACAACTTTCACGCGCGGCCAAGGTCAGCTGGGGTCTTCACCCTGAGGTCATTAGAACTATCTATACAGCAGCCGTTGAACCCGTGATTACGTACGTCGCGAGTGTGTGGGCACCTGCCGCGAAAAAGTTGGGAGTGCAGAGGACACTGAGTGCGCTCCAAAGAGGTTTCGCCCAGAAGATGTGCGGTGCTTATCGCACGGTATCTCTCAACTCGGCGCTAGTACTGGCCGGGATACTACCTTTCGACCTTAGAATACAGGAAGCAGCCGCCCTGTACGAGGCTAGGAGAGGGTCGTCCGGGCCTGTACTGGCAGACCGAGAGGTGGAACGCCTTGCACAGTTCGTGGAGGTCCCTCATCCGTCCGAGCATATGGAGATGAGTTTCGCGTGCTTGATGACTCAAGCCGACGTTGAAAGGTGCACCGTGCAGACGGTGCGTATATACACCGACGGCAGCAAGATTGGCGGCGGGGTCGGGGCGTCCCTATCCATATGGAGCGGTGACGCTGAAATCAAGGCCGTCAAGCTTAGCCTGTCCGCGTACTGCACAGTGTACCAGGCGGAACTCCTCGCCATATGCAGGGCGACGGGCGAGATACTGAAGCGTAACGAACGCTCATTCGGAGTCTTTAGCGACTCTAGGTCCGCGCTGGAAACAATTGTCAACAACGGGGTACTGCATCCACTTGCGGTGAGAGCGCGCGCCAACCTCAAGGCAGCTCTTGACACTAACAAAACTGTAGCTTTGTTTTATATCAAAGCACATGCTGGACATGAAGGGAACGAGCGCGCGGACTCCCTCGCAAAGGAGGCAGCACTTTCGTGCCGGAGGAGGCCTGACTACGATCGGTGCCCGATCTCATTCGTCAAGAGGGGTATCCGTGATGGGACCCTGGACGAATGGAACCGGAGGTTCCAGTCAGGCGAAACCGCCTCCGTCACGAAGGTGTTTCTTCCTGATGCGGTAACAGCCTACCGTATAGTCAGGCGGATCAATCTAACATCAAAACTGACACAGGTGCTTACCGGCCACGGAGGGTTTTCCCAATATCTGCACCGATTTAAGTGCAAGGACAGCCCATCGTGTGTGTGCGACCCAGGTAGAGAGGAGGACGTCCTCCACGTATTACTGGACTGCCCAGTACATGCCAACAAAAGGCATGATCTAGAACAACAGATAGAGCTCAAAATGTGCAAAGAAAATCTAGCAAAAATCTTAGAAGATAAGCATAGCAATAATTACCTTATAGAATATTGTAAAAAAGTATGTAAAATAGTAAACAATAGAAATAAGTAGTTCAAGCATTTGGTAGATTATATATTGTATAGTATATGATAATTATCAAAGATAAGGCACTATAGTTAATAAGATCTAAGGTAATTAGAATAAGTAATAAAATTGTAGCTTAACATGCCAAGTAAATGTAAGAATAAAAACAGATATTGGGCTTAAACAATAAGGTAATAGCCGTCATAGAATAAGTCTTAAATGTATTAGAGTAAGTAAATAAACTAAGTAGAAAGCGATAAAGTAATAAAATCAAGTAAGAACAGTAGACATAAGAACTGTACAAAATAACGAAACACAACAGACTAGGAACAGGCTGGTCTAGAATGTGCAAGGACAGCCTGTAGAAAAATTGTACAGATAGACATTTTAGCTAAATAAACACACGCTGGCTTAGAATGTACAAGAGCAGCCTGTGAGAACATTGTTTGAGTAGTTAAAATGTAGTAAAATAGGACCCCATCAGGGTCGAAATCATAAATTGTTACCCTTAGTACGTAATAAATAGAAAATAACGATCTGTGACACTAACTCGAGTCACAGGAAGCTGTAAAAAAAAAAAAAAAAAAAAAAAAAAAAAAAAAAAAAAAAAAAAAAAAAAAAAACCTAACCTAACCTAACCTAACCTAACCTAACCTAACCTAACCTAACCTAACCTAACCTAACCTGGGGCGCGGCGGGGCGCGGCGTCGGGTAACCTCCACGTTGGCTTACGCGTTTCTTCCCCCTTTGGACTCCGGTCCTGGGGAGCGGAAGCGTGGAGGCTGGTGCGCCCTGGACAGCGGTCAGGATACTCTGACTCTCAGGAGCTCTGTATGCTGGCCGTCTGACCAATAACCCGACAGCCCTTTTCAGGGCTTGACCTCATTGCACGAGGGGGTCGCGGGGAGGGATCCGCAGCAGCCCTTTTCAGGGCTCGGCGGGATCGAGGGCGGGTCGGCCCACTGTTGACTCAGGGGCCGACAGGCACTAGTGCCACCGTCGGTGAGAGAGGCTTCGCCACCCTCTCGCGTTCCGTAACCAACAGGGGCTCAACTATGACCTGACTGGTGGCTCCAGGAGGGTAGCTGAGAACCTGTTGGCCGGAGGGCTTGCCTTATCTGGCCGGCCCGCGTCAAGGAAAAGACTCTAAAACCCGACAGCAAAGTCGTAAAAAGCAGACCTCTCGCCGTAGGCTGTGGCTCCGGCTATGGCCGGCGGCGATGAGTGTCGGGCTGCCGTCGCCTCACGGCTGATGGCGGCCACGAGGAGGGGCTCTGCTGGGGCGGGAGTGGGCTGGGCTCGCTCATTCGCCCCGCGGGCCACGGGGACGCCGGCGGGCGGAGTTCGCACGCGTCCCGGGGAGGGATGCCGGTGGGCGAAGTCCGCACGCGTCCCTGGGTGAGAGTGGCCACGGGCGGTGGATCGGGGGATCTGCCGCCCCATGCTAATGTGGCGGAATGCGCCCTTCTGTGTTTCCGGGGTGCATTCAGGAGAAGAGCCCGACAACAAAGGGCGTCCCTAGCCGAGTCGCGGTGAGCAAACTATCCCGTGGCTCGGATTAGGTGAAGGAGGAACACCGTGGTGGTTTAGTGGGTAGTCTGGCTTCTCTTTGAGGTCAGGAGTCCCACACGAAGCGAACCCCCTGCCCCCGCGGGAGGCGAGCGAAGTGCGTAAATGCATTCCACCACGTAAAAAAAAAAAAAAAAAAAAAAAAAAAAAAAAACCTGGGGCGCGGCGTCGGGTAACCTCCACGTTGGCTTACGCGTTTCTTCCCCCTTTGGACTCCGGTCCTGGGGAGCAGAAGCGTGGAGGCTGGTGCGCCCTGGACAGGCGGTCAGGATACTCTGACTCTCAGGAGCTCTGTATGCTGGCCGTCTGACCAATAACCCGACAGCCCTTTTCAGGGCTTGACCCCATTGCACGAGGGGGTCGCGGGGTGGGATCCGCAGCAGCCCTTTTCAGGGCTCGGCGGGATCGAGGGGCGGGTCGGCCCACTGTTAACTCAGGGGCTGACAGGCACTAGTGCCACCGTCGGCGAGAGAGGCCTAGCCACCCTCTCGCGTTCCGTAACCAACAGGGGCTCAACAGTGACCTGACTGGTGGCTCCAGGAGGGTATGCTGAAAACCTGTTGGCCGGAGGGCTTGCCTTAACTGGCCGGCACGCGTCAAGGAAAAGACTCTAAAACCCGACAGCAAAGTCGTAAAAAGCAGACCTCTCGCCGTAGGCTGTGGCTCCGGCTATGGCCGGCGGCGATGAGTGTCGGGCTGCCGTCGCCTCACGGCTGATGGCGGCCAAGAGGAGGGGCTCTGCTGGGGCGGGAGTGGGCTGGGCTCGCTCTTTCGCCCCGCGGGCCACGGGGACGCCGGCGGGCGGAGTTCGCACGCGTCCCGGGGAGGGATGCCGGTGGGCGAAGTCCGCACGCGTCCCTGGGTGAGAGTGGCCACGGGCGGTGGATCGGGGGATCTGCCGCCCCATGCTAATGTGGCGGAATGCGCCCCTCTGTGTTTCTGGGGTGCATTCATGAGGTGTGCCCAACAACAAAGGGCGTCCCTAGCCGAGTCGCGGTGAGCAAACTATCCCGTGGCTCGGATTAGGTGAAGGAGGAACACCGTGGTGGTTTAGTGGGTAGTCTGGCTTCTCTTTGAGGTCAGGAGTCCCACACGAAGCGAACCCCCTGCCCCCGCGGGAGGCGAGCGAAGTGCGTAAATGCATTCCACCACGTAAAAAAAAAAAAAAAAAAAAAAAACCTAACCTAACCTAACCTAACCTAACCTAACCTGGGGCGCGGCGTCGGGTAACCTCCACGTTGGCTTACGCGTTTCTTCCCCCTTTGGGCTCCGGTCCTGGGGAGCAGAAGCGTGGAGGCTGGTGCGCCCTGGACAGGCGGTCAGGATACTCTGACTCTCAGGAGCTCTGTATGCTGGCCGTCTGACCAATAACCCGACAGCCCTTTTCAGGGCTAGCGTACCCCATTGCACGAGGGGGTCGCGGGGTGGGATCCGCAGCAGCCCTTTTCAGGGCTCGGCGGGATCGAGGGGCGGGTCGGCCCACTGTTAACTCAGGGGCTGACAGGCACTAGTGCCACCGTCGGCGAGAGAGGCCTAGCCACCCTCTCGCGTTCCGTAACCAACAGGGGCTCAACAGTGACCTGACTGGTGGCTCCAGGAGGGTATGCTGAAAACCTGTTGGCCGGAGGGCTTGCCTTAACTGGCCGGCCCGCGTCAAGGAAAAGACTCTAAAACCCGACAGCAAAGTCGTAAAAAGCAGACCTCTCGCCGTAGGCTGTGGCTCCGGCTATGGCCGGCGGCGATGAGTGTCGGGCTGCCGTCGCCTCACGGCTGATGGCGGCCACGAGGAGGGGCTCTGCTGGGGCGGGAGTGGGCTGGGCTCGCTCTTTCGCCCCGCGGGCCACGGGGACGCCGGCGGGCGGAGTTCGCACGCGTCCCGGGGAGGGATGCCGGTGGGCGAAGTCCGCACGCGTCCCTGGGTGAGAGTGGCCACGGGCGGTGGATCGGGGGATCTGCCGCCCCATGCTAATGTGGCGGAATGCGCCCCTCTGTGTTTCTGGGGTGCATTCATGAGGTGTGCCCAACAACAAAGGGCGTCCCTAGCCGAGTCGCGGTGAGCAAACTATCCCGTGGCTCGGATTAGGTGAAGGAGGAACACCGTGGTGGTTTAGTGGGTAGTCTGGCTTCTCTTTGAGGTCAGGAGTCCCACACGAAGCGAACCCCCTGCCCCCGCGGGAGGCGAGCGAAGTGCGTAAATGCATTCCACCACGTAAAAAAAAAAAAAAAAAACCTGGGGCGCGGCGTCGGGTAACCTCCACGTTGGCTTACGCGTTTCTTCCCCCTTTGGGCTCCGGTCCTGGGGAGCAGAAGCGTGGAGGCTGGTGCGCCCTGGACAGGCGGTCAGGATACTCTGACTCTCAGGAGCTCTGTATGCTGGCCGTCTGACCAATAACCCGACAGCCCTTTTCAGGGCTTGACCTCATTGCACGAGGGGGTCGCGGGGTGGGATCCGCAGCAGCCCTTTTCAGGGCTCGGCGGGATCGAGGGGCGGGTCGGCCCACTGTTAACTCAGGGGCTGACAGGCACTAGTGCCACCGTCGGAGAGAGAGGCTTCGCCAACCTCTCGCGTTCCGTAACCAACAGGGGCTCAACTATGACCTGACTGGTGGCTCCAGGAGGGTAGCTGAGAACCTGTTGGCCGGAGGGCTTGCCTTAACTGGCCGGCCCGCGTCAAGGAAAAGACTCTAAAACCCGACAGCAAAGTCGTAAAAAGCAGACCTCTCGCCGTAGGCTGTGGCTCCGGCTATGGCCGGCGGCGATGAGTGTCGGGCTGCCGTCGCCTCACGGCTGATGGCGGCCACGAGGAGGGGCTCTGCTGGGGCGGGAGTGGGCTGGGCTCGCTCTTTCGCCCCGCGGGCCACGGGGACGCCGGCGGGCGGAGTTCGCACGCGTCCCGGGGAGGGATGCCGGTGGGCGAAGTCCGCACGCGTCCCTGGGTGAGAGTGGCCACGGGCGGTGGATCGGGGGATCTGCCGCCCCATGCTAATGTGGCGGAATGCGCCCCTCTGTGTTTCTGGGGTGCATTCATGAGGTGTGCCCAACAACAAAGGGCGTCCCTAGCCGAGTCGCGGTGAGCAAACTATCCCGTGGCTCGGATTAGGTGAAGGAGGAACACCGTGGTGGTTTAGTGGGTAGTCTGGCTTCTCTTTGAGGTCAGGAGTCCCACACGAAGCGAACCCCCTGCCCCCGCGGGAGGCGAGCGAAGTGCGTAAATGCATTCCACCACGTAAAAAAAAAAAAAAAAAACCTAACCTAACCTAACCTTTTTTTTTTTTTTTTTTTTTTTTTTACGTGTGGAAATCCCCTCGGACCGTCGCCCACGCCGGGGCTTGCGGCGGGGCGGTGTGTCGGACTCGAACCGACTAAAACCACACGGTGTGCCACTCTGCGCCTGAGGAGGGAGGAGTCCGGGAACTGCTGTTATTACGCCGTCCAGACCCCTCCCAGCGCTTGCCCGCACAGAAGCGGGCACCCTCTCCAGAGCCTCTCCTTTTAGGCGACGTACGGCACACGCGTAACGTCGCCTCCTCGCGGGCGGCCACTAGAGCGGATGGAAGGGAAAGCCCGTCCCGACCATCCGCGGCCACACTCAGGGCGGCATGAGGCGCAGGTGAGCGCGCCTCCGCTGCCCGGTTCGCCGGCGGCGGATTGGGTCCGAGTGGAGGTCGTCCTCCCGGGCCTTCTCCGCCGCCTCCTTCTGCGAGATTACATCTTCGCAGAAGGTTGCGACCGCGGTAAAACTGCTGTCGCTACCGGCCATGGAGCGTATGACGGCCGGTAGCGAGAGATCTCCTCCGATGACTGCAGTGAGGGCCCGGCGCTGCGACGCCCATGCGGGGCAGATCGCCAGCGTATGCTGGGCCGAGTCTTCACTGCAGTCGCAGTGGTGGCAGGCGGGACTCAATTCCCTCCTAGCGACTGAGTGCAGGTACTTTCCGAAGCAACCGTGCCCGGAAAGTACCTGCGTCAGTCGGAAGGAAAGGGTCCCGTGCTGCCGCCCTGCCCACTCGAGGATGACCGGCTGGAGAGCCTCCACGGCGGCAAAGCCAGCGCGTGGAGTCTCCAGCCGGAAAGACCACCGAGCCATCGTGGCTCGACGGGCGGCTTCACGCCACTCGCGTACCTCTTCGGGCGGAGGGCGAATGCCTCTCTCCGCCCGGTATTCAGCCACCCGTCGATAAACTTCGGCGAGCACTTCCGCTTCCAAATCCCACGGGGGTGTCCCGGCCAACGCGCACGCTGCCTCGGTCGACACCGTGCGGTAACCACGTATCGCTCTGACCGCCAGTACCCTCTGAGGCCGCCAGAGGCGCGCCTTGTTCTGGGCGGTCAGAGCCGTGACCCACACCGGTGCGCCGTACAGCGCCATCGACCGGACCACCCCCGTGTAGAGGAGTCGCGTTGCGACGCTGGCTCCACCCAAATTAGGCAATAGTCGCCCAAGGGCAGAGGCAGCGTCGACCAGCTTCGGACCAAGCTGTCGGAAGTGCTCGTCGAAGAGCCACCTACCGTCGAGGATCAGACCCAGATACTTCATCTGGGCCCGAACCGGTACGAGGACCGAGTTGACCTCTATGGAGGCGCCGGGGGGCGGACCACGACGGGGCCCATGAAATAACAGGGCCTCCGTCTTGTCCAGGGCCACCCGAAGGCCCAGCGCCTCGATGCGCCCGACCACCAGAGAAACACCCGTGGTGGCCAGGCGCGCCGCCTCTTGGAAGTTCGCCCCCCGGGCTGTGACCAATGTGTCATCGGCGTAACAAATTACGCCCAGCCCGGGGGGGAGACGACCTCGTAGGACCCAGTCGTATCCCACGTTCCACAGGAGTGGTCCAAGGACAGACCCCTGCGGAACGCCGCACGACATGGGTCGCCGTCTCAAGACGCCCTCTCGGTCCTCGTACACGACGGTACGCTCCTCCAAATAGTCTGCCACTAGCCGCCTCAGGTACTCTGGCACCCCGTGATACTGGAGTGCTTCCCCGATGCAGCTGAATGGCAGACTATTGAATGCGTTGGCGATGTCTAACGACACCGCCAACAGCACGCCGCCACAGCACACTGCCTCTTCGGTCACGACCCTAAGGCGCACCACGGCATCGACCGTCGAACGCCCCTCTCGGAATCCGAACTGGGCATCCGACAGGTCGGGCCCCACCTCACTGAGGTGCCGGACGATGCGGGCAGAGATTATCCTTTCGAACAACTTGCCCGCCTCGTCCAGCAACACGATGGGCCTATAGGCCGCGACCGAATCGGCAGGCCGTCCCGGCTTCTTCAACAGGACCAGCTTCCCGCATTTCCAGCACTCAGGAAAGTGTCCGGACGCTAGGCTAGCATCCAACACTTCCCTGAGGCGGTCCGACATATGGTCGAGGGCTCGGGCCATCACTCGGGCTGGTATCCCGTCCGGCCCGGGGGCGGTGTTCTTGGAACGAATCCGCAGAACAGCCGCCCCTACCTCCGATTCCCTCACGGGTGGAGCATCGTCCTCTCTACCCCCGTCGTCTCTGACCGAGTAGGCCGTCGACGGGGGTGTGTGCTCTGCCCGCTGAGGGAAAAGGCCCTCGACCACTTCCTGCAGGAAGCTGGGCTGGAGAGTCTCGGTAAGGGGGGGGCCCGGCGTGCGGAGCTTTTGACGCACCGCACGATACGGGCGACCCCAGGGGTCACGATCGAGGCTCTCCAGCATCTCCTTTCTCTTGGCGTCCTTGGCGCGGCAAATGGCCAGCTTCAGAGTTTTCCGCGCTTCGCGGTACTCCTCATGAAGCTGGTCATCCTCACCGCTTCCGCGGTGACGTCGCCGGCTGCGGGTGTAGGACCTCCGGGCACGGGTACAGGCCGCACGGAGGTCCGCCAACTCCTGGGACCACCAGTAGACCTCCTTCCGTGGAGGCCGACGACTCCGGATGCGGGGCATGGCCGTATCGCAAATCTGCGTAATCGCATCGCGAAAACGGCCAGCCCCCACGTCCACGTCAACCTCCCCGGCCGAGGCCTGCGGAGACAGCCAAGAATGAATAATGGCTGCCTCCTCCAGCAGGTCCCTGTCGAGCTTGGCGACAGCCCACCGCGGAAAGCGGGATGATTGCCGCGCCGTGTGACCCCTACTGGGGCCCTGGGACCGGGAGAGCTCAAATCGGATATACAAATGATCCGAGAGCGTCTCGACCTCTTCCAGGACACACCAGTTCCTTACTCGTGCGGCAACAGCAGGGGTAGCGAACGAAAGGTCCACTATCGACCCGCCCTGCTGTCGCACGCACGTGTTGGTGGAGCCTCTGTTCAACAAACAGAGGCCCACCGAAGCCGCCCACTCCACTACGGCTTCGCCCTTGGCGTCCGTCCCGGGGGACCCCCACGCAATGGACTTTGCGTTGAAGTCCCCCAGCACGAGGACGTGCCCAGACGCTAGTCGCCGTATCGAGGTCTCCAAGGTGTTGAGGAAGACCTCGAAGTCACTCAGACTCCGGTTGGGGGAGAAGTATACACCGTAAACGGTGACCCCCCCCCAATCGGCGGAAACATATCCAGTACCCTTGTCTCTTAGCGACAAGGGCGGGGAATGAGCCGCCGTGGAGCTGACGACTGCCACGGAGCCGTCCCGGTCACCCATCCAGTTTGGACGGGGAGGAACATAATAGGGCTCCGCGACTACGGCAACACCTATTGACCACTGCGCCATGGTTTGCAGGAATAAATCCTGCGCCGCGGCACAGTGGTTCAGGTTCGTCTGGACCAGGAGGCTGGAGACTTGATCCATTAATGGATCGTCTCTACAGCCTCCTCCATGGGCGTCGGCGTCGACGCACGAGCAACGTCGGAGGCAGCCTGGGTCGACTGGCTAACCCCCGATGCTTGCCGAGAAGCACGGGAATGCTTGCAGCCTCCCTGCCCCATCTGGTGATTGGCGGGCTTATTAGCCGCCGCACAGATGGGGCAGTGAGGGGCGGCAGAACATTCTGCCGCCTTGTGCCCCGGTCGACCGCAGCGGAAGCAAAGACCGCTGCAGTCAAAGCAGTTGGCGCACTTGGCGCGTGTGTGTCCCGCCGACAGGCATTTAAAACACCTCATCGGCCTCGCCGCCAGGACTGTTATCCTGGCGCTAACGAAGCCGACAAGGAGCCTGCCAGCATCACCCAGCGCTTTGGCTGCCGCTACTGGGCAGCTGAGCCACACCGCACCAAGGCCCCCTGGACCGGGGCGGATGGTGCCGACCTTAATGTTGTCAGCGCTGCAGCTCGTCTTCTCCTGCACTGCAACGCGGACATCCTCGGCCGTGACGGAGTCGTCCAGGCCCGAGATGCGCAATTCCGCGCACTTCATAGGCCTGGCGATCCGTACACCATCCGTTTCCGCAAACATTCCTCGGAGCTTCTCGGCAAACTCGTCCGCCGACTTTGCGCCTTCAGCCCCGGGGAACTCGAGAACCCGAGCTCCCGTCTGGGCGAGGCGCAACCTAACTCCGGTCGTCCCGAAAGAGGCGAGACTAGCCCGGGCCCTCTTGAAGAGGGCTGCGTAGGATAGCCCACCCTCGGCCGCCTCCGGCGACACGGTCACCACTACCGCCGCGGTTTTCGGCGGCTTCAGTTTCCGCGGCTTCTTCGCGGTGGCACTTGCCACCGGTGGCGACCGCGGGGTAGGGGCTGCCTTTTCAGCAGCCTTCCTAGCCCTCCTTCGGGACTTCTTGGACCCCCCAACTTCCTGCCAAGCCTCATTGGAGGGGGCAGCTGTTGAGGGGCCAGGAACCGGCGTTGGAGTGGGTAGCGGAGGGAACTCCTCTCCTGCTCTTGCCGTCGTCTTCGTATTTGGCCCCGGCTTCGGGGCAGCCGTCTTGGCCTTTGGCCCCTGTCGTGGCTTTTGGGCAGCCACAGGAGCAGGCTTTGACGTCGCTGCGGTGGCGTAGGTCACTCGACCCCCTACCACGGGAAGCGGGGTCGGCGCCGAAGCGACCGTCTTTCGCTGTGCTCCAAGCGGCGGCCGAACGACAGGGGCCGGAGGCAGCCTCGCCTCGAGGCCGGCCAGACGACCGTCCACTAAGTTCCCCACCGCCATGAGGATCTGCTGCACTAGGGCGTCAGATACCCCAGGGACAGTGAGGGCCGGCTGCGACGCAGACGGGGCCGGTCGTGACGTAGACGGGGCCGGCGGCGACGCAGATGGGGCCGGCCGCGACGCTGACGGGGCCAGTCGTGACGCAGACGGGGCCGGGGCCGGGGCCGAGGCCTCACGCTCAGGACGCTCCGCCCGAAATTGGGCGAACTGAGCGCTAAGCTCAGCCACCTGCCCCGCTAAACGGTCATTGGCTGCCTGTAGGCGAGCCACATCCCCAATGAGGGTCCCTACGACCCCCGCCACTGCGGAGGAGGAGTCCTTAAGGGCCTTCACGAAGGAACCCTTAAGGTTGACGGACTTGGTGGCCACCTTCTGAATGATGGCAACCGCCGCGTCCGCCCTCTCCTGCAGGGAGACCGGCGTCTGGGGCACTGAATCCCCGTCCACCGACTCCCCGATTTTCAGCAGGAGATCGGAGATCTCCTCCTCCGCCTGCGTCTCTCCGTCCGCCCGTATGCTGGGCCGAGTCTTCACTGCAGTCGCAGTGGTGGCAGGCGGGACTCAGTTCCCTCCTAGCGACCGAGTGCAGGTACTTCCCGAAGCAACCGTGCCCGGAAAGTACCTGCGTCAGTCGGAAGGAAAGGGTCCCGTGCTGCCGCCCTGCCCACTCGAGGATGACCGGCTGGAGAGCCTCCACGGCGGCAAAGCCAGCGCGTGGAGTCTCCAGTCGGAAAGACCAACGAGCCATCGTGGCTCGACGGGCGGCTTCACGCCACTCGCGTACCTCTTCGGGCGGAGGGCGCATGCCTCTCTCCACCCGATATTCAGCCACCCGTCGATAAACTTCGGCGAGCACCTCCGCCTCCAAATCCCACGGGGGTGTCCCGGCCAAAGCGCACGCTGCCTCGGTCGACACCGTGCGGTAACCACGTATCGCTCTGACCGCCAGTACCCTCTGAGGCCGCCAGAGGCG
This sequence comes from Diaphora mendica, assembly GCA_949125395.1. Taxonomy (NCBI): domain Eukaryota; kingdom Metazoa; phylum Arthropoda; class Insecta; order Lepidoptera; family Erebidae; genus Diaphora; species Diaphora mendica. The sequence goes on from OX421323.1 coordinate 63,568, forward strand.
TGCCTTGTTCTGGGCGGTCAGAGCCGTGACCCACACCGGTGCGCCGTACAGCGCCATTGACCGGACAACCCCCGTGTACAGCTGTCTAGTTGCGACGCTGGCTCCACCCAAATTAGGCAAAAGTCGCCCAAGGGCAGAGGCAGCGTCGACCAGCTTGGGAGCAAGCTGTCGGAAGTGCTCGTCGAAGAGCCACCTACCGTCGAGGATCAGACCCAGATATTTCATCTGGGCCCGAACCGGTACGAGGACCGAGTTGACCTCTATGGAGGCGCCGGGGGGCGGACCACGACGGGGCCCATGAAACAACAGGGCCTCCGTCTTGTCCAGGGCCACCCGTAGGCCCAGCGCCTCGATGCGCCCGACCACCAGAGATACACCCCGGGTGGCCAGGCGCGCCGCCTCTTGGAAGTTCGCCCCCCGGGCTGTGACCAATGTGTCATCGGCGTAACAAATTACGCCCAGCCCAGGGGGGAGACGACCTCGTAGGACCCAGTCGTATCCCACGTTCCACAGGAGTGGTCCAAGGACAGACCCCTGTGGAACGCCGCACGACATGGGTCGCCGTCTCAAGACGCCCTCTCGGTCCTCGTACACGACGGTACGCTCCTCCAAATAGTCTGCCACTAGCCGCCTCAGGTACTCTGGCACCCCGTGATACTGGAGTGCTTCCCCGATGCAGCTGAATGGCAGACTATTGAATGCGTTGGCGATGTCTAACGACACCGCCAACAGCACGCCGCCACAGCACACTGCCTCTTCGGTCACGGCCCTAAGGCGCATCACGGCATCGACCGTCGAACGCCCCTCTCGGAATCCGAACTGGGCATCCGACAGGTCGGGCCCCACCTCGCAGAGGTGCCGGACGATGCGGGCAGAGATTATCCTTTCGAACAACTTGCCCGCCTCGTCCAGCAACACGATGGGCCTATAGGCCGCGACCGAATCAGCAGGCCGTCCCGGCTTCTTCAGTAGGACCAGCTTCCCGCTTTTCCAGCACTCAGGGAAGTGTCCGGACGCCAGGCTAGCGTCCAACACTCCCCTGAGGCGGTCCGACATATGGTCGAGGGCTCGGGCCATCACTCGGGCTGGAACCCCGTCCGGCCCGGGGGCGGTGTTCTTTGAACGAATTCGCAGAACAGCCGCCCCTACCTCCGATTCCCTCACGGGTGGAGCATCGTCCTCTCTACCCCCGTCGTCTCTGACCGAGTAGGCCATCGACGGGGGTGTGTGCTCTGCCCTCTGAGGGAAAAGGCCCTCGAATCCAACCTAACCTAACCTAACCTAACCTGGGGCGCGGCGTCGGGTAACCTCCACGTTGGCTTACGCGTTTCTTCCCCCTTTGGACTCCGGTCCTGGGGAGCAGAAGCGTGGAGGCTGGTGCGCCCTGGACAGGCGGTCGGGATACTCTGACTCTCAGGAGCTCTGTATGCTGGCCGTCTGACCAATAACCCGACAGCCCTTTTCAGGGCTTGACCCCATTGCACGAGGGGGTCGCGGGGTGGGATCCGCAGCAGCCCTTTTCAGGGCTCGGCGGGATCGAGGGGCGGGTCGGCCCACTGTTAACTCAGGGGCTGACAGGCACTAGTGCCACCGTCGGTGAGAGAGGCTTCGCCACCCTCTCGCGTTCCGTAACCAACAGGGGCTCAACAATGACCTGACTGGTGGCTCCAGGAGGGTAGCTGAGAACCTGTTGGCCGGAGGGCTTGCCTTAACTGGCCGGCCCGCGTCAAGGAAAAGACTCTAAAACCCGACAGCAAAGTCGTAAAAAGCAGACCTCTCGCCGTAGGCTGTGGCTCCGGCTATGGCCGGCGGCGATGAGTGTCGGGCTGCCGTCGCCTCACGGCTGATGGCGGCCAAGAGGAGGGGCTCTGCTGGGGCGGGAGTGGGCTGGGCTCGCTCTTTCGCCCCGCGGGCCACGTGGACGCCGGCGGGCGGAGTTCGCACGCGTCCCGGGGAGGGATGCCGGTGGGCGAAGTCCGCACGCGTCCCTGGGTGAGAGTGGCCACGGGCGGTGGATCGGGGGATCTGCCGCCCCATGCTAATGTGGCGGAATGCGCCCCTCTGTGTTTCTGGGGTGCATTCATGAGGTGTGCCCAACAACAAAGGGCGTCCCTAGCCGAGTCGCGGTGAGCAAACTATCCCGTGGCTCGGATTAGGTGAAGGAGGAACACCGTGGTGGTTTAGTGGGTAGTCTGGCTTCTCTTTGAGGTCAGGAGTCCCACACGAAGCGAACCCCCTGCCCCCGCGGGAGGCGAGCGAAGTGCGTAAATGCATTCCACCACGTAAAAAAAAAAAAAAAAAAAAAACCTAACCTAACCTTTTTTTTTTTTTTTTTTTTTTTTTTTTTACGTGTGGAAATCCCCTCGGACCGTCACCCGCGCCGGGGCTTGCGGCGGGGCGGTGTGTCGGACTCGAACCGACTAAAACCACACGGTGTGCCACTCTGCGCCTGAGGAGGGAGGAGTCCGGGAACTGCTGTTATTACGCCGTCCAGACCCCTCCCAGCGCTTGCCCGCACAGAAGCGGGCACCCTCTCCAGAGCCTCTCCTTTTAGGCGACGTACGGCACACACGTCACGTCGCCTCCTCGCGGGCGGCCACTAGAGCGGATGGAAGGGAAAGCCCGTCCCGACCATCCGCGGCCACACTCAGGGCGGCATGAGGCGCAGGTGAGCGCGCCTCCGCTGCCCGGTTCGCCGGCGACGGATTGGGTCCGAGTGGAGGTCGTCCTCCCGGGCCTTCTCCGCCGCCTCCTTCTGCGAGATTACATCTTCGCAGAAGGTTGCGACCGCGGTAAAACTGCTGTCGCTACCGGCCATGGAGCGTATGACGGCCGGTAGCGAGAGATCTCCTCCGATGACTGCAGTGAGGGCCCGGCGCTGCGACGCCCAAGCGGGGCAAATCGCCAGCGTGTGCTGGGCCGAGTCTTCACTGCAGTCGCAGTGGTGGCAGGCGGGACTCAGTTCCCTCCTAGCGACCGAGTGCAGGTACTTTCCGAAGCAACCGTGCCCGGAAAGCACCTGCGTCAGTCGGAAGGAAAGGGTCCCGTGCTGCCGCCCTGCCCACTCGAGGATGACCGGCTGGAGAGCCTCCACGGCGGCAAAGCCAGCGCGTGGAGTCTCCAGTCGGAAAGACCACCGAGCCATCGTGGCTCGACGGGCGGCTTCACGCCACTCGCGTACCTCTTCGGGCGGAGGGCGAATGCCTCTCTCCACCCGATATTCAGCCACCCGTCGATAAACTTCGGCGAGCACTTCCGCCTCCAAATCCCACGGGGGTGTTCCGGCCAACGCGCACGCTGCCTCGGTCGACACCGTGCGGTAACCACGTATCGCTCTGACCGCCAGTACCCTCTGAGGCCGCCAGAGGCGCGCCTTGTTCTGGGCGGTCAGAGCCGTGACCCACACCGGTGCGCCGTACAGCGCCATTGACCGGACAACCCCCGTGTACAGCTGTCTCGTTGCGACGCTGGCTCCACCCAAATTAGGCAAAAGTCGCCCAAGGGCAGAGGCAGCGTCGACCAGCTTGGGAGCAAGCTGTCGGAAGTGCTCGTCGAAGAGCCACCTACCGTCGAGGATCAGACCCAGATACTTCATCTGGGCCCGAACCGGTACGAGGACCGAGTTGACCTCTATGGAGGCGCCGGGGGGCGGACCACGACGGGGCCCATGAAATAACAGGGCCTCCGTCTTGTCCAGGGCCACCCGTAGGCCCAGCGCCTCGATGCGCCCGACCACCAGAGAAACACCCCTGGTGGCCAGGCGCGCCGCCTCTTGGAAGTTCGCCCCCCGAGCTGTGACCAATGTGTCATCGGCGTAACAAATTACGCCCAGCCCGGGGGGGAGACGACCTCGTAGGACCCAGTCGTATCCCACGTTCCACAGGAGTGGTCCAAGGACAGACCCCTGCGGAACGCCGCACGACATGGGTCGCCGTCTCAAGACGCCCTCTCGGTCCTCGTACACGACGGTACGCTCCTCCAAATAGTCTGCCACTAGCCGCCTCGATGTCACTAGCGGCGATGTCTAACGACACCGCCAACAGCACGCCGCCACAGCACACTGCCTCTTCGGTCACGGCCCTAAGGCGCATCACGGCATCGACCGTCGAACGCCCCTCTCGGAATCCGAACTGGGCGTCCGACAGGTCGGGCCCCACCTCACTGAGGTGCCGGACGATGCGGGCAGAGATTATCCTTTCGAACAACTTGCCCGCCTCGTCCAGCAACACGATGGGCCTATAGGCCGCGACCGAATCGGCAGGCCGTCCCGGCTTCTTCAGCAGGACCAGCTTCCCGCATTTCCAGCACTCAGGGAAGTGTCCGGACGCTAGACTAGCATCCAACACTTCCCTGAGGCGGTCCGACATATGGTCGAGGGCTCGGGCCATCACTCGGGCTGGTACCCCGTCCGGCCCGGGGGCGGTGTTCTTGGAACGAATCCGCAGAACAGCCGCCCCTACCTCCGATTCCCTCACGGGTGGAGCATCCTCCGCTGAACCCCCGTCGTCTCTGACCGAGTAGGCCATCGACGGGGGTGTGTGCTCTGCCCGCTGAGGGAAAAGGCCCTCGACCACTTCCTGCAGGAAGCTGGGCTGGAGAGTCTCGGTAAGGGGGGGGCCCGGCGTGCGGAGCTTTTGACGCACCGCACGATACGGGCGACCCCAGGGGTCACGATCGAGACTCTCCAGCATCTCCTTTCTCTTCGCGTCCTTGGCGCGGCAAATGGCCAGCTTCAGAGTTTTCCGCGCTTCGCGGTACTCCTCATGAAGCTGGTCATCCTCACCGTTTCCGCGGTGACGTCGCCGGCTGCGGGTGTAGGACCTCCGGGCACGGGTACAGGCCGCACGGAGGTCCGCCAACTCCTGGGACCACCAGTAGACCCCCTTCCGTGGAGGCCGACGACTCCGGATGCGGGGCATGGCCGTATCGCAAATCTGCGTAATCGCATTGCGAAAACGGCCAGCCCCAGCGTCCACGTCGACCTCCTCGGCCGAGGCCTGCGGAGACAGCCAAGAATGAATAATGGCTGCCTCCTCCAGCAGGTCCCTGTCGAGCTTGGCAACAGCCCACCGCGGAAAACGGGATGGATGCCGCGCCGTGTGACCCCTACTGGGGCCCTGGGACCGGGAGAGCTCAAATCGGATATACAAATGATCCGAGAGCGTCTCGACCTCTTCCAGGACACACCAGTTCCTTACTCGTGCGGCAACAACAGGGCTAGCGAACGAAAGGTCCACTATCGACCCGCCCTGCTGTCGCACGCACGTGTTGGTGGAGCCTCTGTTCAGCAAACAGAGGCACACCGATGCCGCCCACTCCACTACGGCTTCGCCCTTGGCGTCCGTCCCGGGGGACCCCCACGCAATGGACTTTGCGTTGAAGTCCCCCAGCACGAGGACGTGCCCAGACGCTAGTCGCCGTATCGAGGTCTCCAAGGTGTTGAGGAAGACCTCGAAGTCACTCAGACTCCGGTTGGGGGAGAAGTATACACCGTAAACGGTGACCCCCCCCCAATCGGCGGCAACATATCCAGTACCCTTGTCTCTTAGCGACAAGGGCGGGGAATGAGCCGCCGTGGAGCTGACGACTGCCACGGAGCCGTCCCGGTCACCCATCCAGTTTGGACGGGGAGGAACGTAATAGGGCTCCGCGACTACGGCAACACCTATTGACCACTGCGCCATGGTTTGCAGGAATAAATCCTGCGCCGCGGCACAGTGGTTCAGGTTCGTCTGGACCAGGAGGCTGGAGACTTGATCCATTAATGGATCGTCTCTACAGCCTCCTCCATGGGCGTCGGCGTCGACGCACGAGCGACGTCGGAGGTAGCCTGGGTCGACTGGCTAACCCCCGACGCTTGCCGAGAAGCACGGGAATGCTTGCAGCCTCCCTGCCCCATCTGGTGATTGGCGGGCTTATTACCCGCCGCACATATGGGGCAGTGAGGGGCAGCAGAACATTCTGCCGCCTTGTGCCCCGGTCGACCGCAGCGGAAACAAAGACCGCTGCAGTCAAAACAGTTGGCGCACTTGGCGCGTGTGTGTCCCGCCGACAGGCATTTAAAACACCTCATCGGCCTCGTCGCCAGGACCGTTATCCTGGCGCTCACGAAGCCGACGAGGAGCCTGCCAGCATCACCCAGCACTTTGGCTGCCGCTACTGGGCAGCTGAGCCACACCGCACCAAGGCCCCCTGGACCGGGGCGGATGGTGCCGACCTTAATGTTGTCAGCGCTGCAGCTCGTCTTCTCCTGCACTGCAGCGCGGACATCCTCGGCCGTGACGGAATCGTCCAGGCCCGAGATGCGCAACTCCGCGCACTTCGTTGGCCTGGCGATCCTTACACCATCCGTTTCCGCAAACATATCCCGCAACTTCTCGGCAAACGCGTCTGCCGACTTTGCGCCTTCAGCCCCGGGGAACTCGAGGACTCGAGCTCCCGTCTGGGCGAGGCGCAACCTGACACCGGTCGTCCCGAATGAGGCGAGACTAGCCCGAGCCCTCTTAAAGAGGGCCGCGTAGGATAGCCCGCCTTCAGCAGCCTCCGGCGACACGGTCACCACTACCGCCGCGGTTTTCGGCGGCTGCAGTTTCCGCGGCTTCTTCGCGGTGGCACTTGCCACCGGTGGCGACTGCGGGGTAGGGGCTGCCTTTTCAGCAGCCTTCCTAGCCCGCCTTCGGGACTTCTTGGACCCCCCAACTTCCTGCCAAGCCTCATTGGAGGGGGCAGCTGTTGAGGGGCCAGGAACCGGCGTTGGAGTGGGGAGCGGAGGGAACTCCGCTCCAGCTCTTGCCGTCGTCTTGGTATTAGGCCCCGGCTTCGGGGCAGCCGTCTTGGCCTTAGCCTCCTGTCGCTTGTGGGCAGCCGCAGGAGCAGGCTTTGACGTCGCCGCGGCGGCGTAGGTCACTCGACCCCCCACCACAGGAAGCGGGGTCGGCGCCGAAGCGACCGTCTTTCGCTGGGCTCCAAGCGGCGGCCGAACGACAGGGGCCGGAGGCAGCCTCGCCTCGAGACCGGCCAGACGCCCGTCCACCAGATTCCCCACTGCGATGAGGATCTGTTGGACGAGGTCCTCCGATACCCCAGGGACAGTGGGGGCCGGCTGCGACGCAGACTGGGTTGGCCGTGGCGTAGACGGGACCGGCCGGGACGCAGGCGGGGCCGACCGCGACGCTGACGGGGCCGTCCGCGACGCTGACGGGGCCGTCCGCGACGCAGACGGGGCCTGGGCCGAGGCCTCGCACTCAGGACGCTCCGCCCGAAATTGGGCGAACTGAGCGCTAAGCTCAGTCACCTGCCTCGTCAAGCGGTCGTTGGCCGCCCGTAGGCGAGCCACGTCCCCTATCAGGGCCTGCACGACTCCACCCAGTGTGGAGGAGGAGTCCTTAAGGGCCCTTACAAAAGAGCCCTTAAGGTTCACCGACTTGGTGGCCACCTTGTTAATTATGGCCACCGCGGCCTGCGCCCTCTCCTGGAGGGAGGCCGGTGTTTGGGGCACTGAATCCCCATCCACCGGCTCCCCGATCTTTAGCAGGAGACCGGAGATCTCCTCCTCCGCCTGAGTCTCGCCGTCCGCCCTGACTCGCCTGTATGATTCCGCCTTACAAAAGGCGGAACCAGACGGGGCCGACACCGGGGTTCGCGAGCGTCCCCTCTGGCTGCTCGCTATTTTGGGCGGCAACATGTGTTGTGCGTCGCTCTCCTCGTCGTTGGAGCGTACGCGTTTGCGGCTGTCGCTTAGCTCCAAGTCCATAGCCTCCAGTGCCTCAGCATTGGAGCTATCACCCACGCCATCCGACGAGTGGGTGGACCTGGAACGCGCACGCTCCGATGTTCTTCGGCTCCCAGCAGTCCGACTGACTACTGGGAGCCCCGCCGATCCAGGCGTCCCGGACGCAGACTCCTCCTCGGTAGAAGAGTCGTCCGCCCTCCGGAACTGCCCCTTGGCGTTCCTCCTTCCCTTCACTTTTCTCTCCCTCTCTCTCTCTAGTCCGGTGTGCTTGCCTTTGGTCGTTGTTGGTGTATCGGTCGTATCATTATTATTTAATTTATCAGTACCCATAAAATTCCCACGAGTATGGGGGAAATAAAAGGTCGGTCCGGGCGGTGCCCCCTGCACCCGGATAAGCCTAAATACTGTGGAGGTCGGCCGGTATCCACAGGTTTTAACGACTTGGCTGTCGGGTGTTATAGACTATCCTTGTCATGGGCCGGCCAATTAAGGCAAGCCCTCCGGCCAACAGGTTCTCAGCATACCCTCCTGGAGCCACCAGTCAGGTCGTTGCTGAGCCCCTGTTGGTTACGGAATGCGACAGGGTGGCTAGCCCTGCCCCACCGACGGTTGTCAGCCCCTGAATTAACAGTGGGCTGACCCGCCCCAGGTTCCTCTCGAACCTACTTGCACTCCAATACGCCCTCTGCTAGATCAGAGGGACGCTTGGAGTGCCCTCCGCGGCAGTCTGCAATCAGACTCCGTCGCGTATCCCATTTAGTCTGGGGTCTCCTTCTGGACCTATCCGGCATGAGTGGCTCTACCGGCATAGCCCCAGAGATCATCGACCCACGCAAGCCCCACCACGACGACAACGTAGGGATACATTGGGGGGAACCTAACCTAACCTAACCTAACCTTTTTTTTTTTTTTTTTTAACGTGTGGAAATCCCATCGGACCGTCACCCCACCGGGGTTTACGGCGGGGCGGTGTGTCGGACTCGAACCGACTAAAACCACACGATGTGCCACTCTGCGCCTGTGAAGGGAGGAATCCGGGAACTGCTGATATTAACACATCCGGACTCCTCCCAGCGCTTGCCCGCACAGAAGCAGGCACCGTCACCTGATGGACTATCTACGTAGGCGACGTACGGCACACGCGTACGTCGCCCCCTCGCGGGTGGCCACTAAAGCGGATGGAGGGGAAAACCCGTCCCGACCATCCGCGGCCACACTCAGGGCGGCATGAGGCGCAGATAGGCGCGCCTCCGCCGCCCGGTTCGCCGGCGGCGGATTGGGTCCGAGTGGATATCATCCTCCCGGGCCTTCTCCGCCACCTCCTTCTGCGAGATTACATCTTCGCAGAAGGTTGCGACCGCGGTAAAACTGCTGTCGCTACCGGCCATGGAGCGTATGACGGCCGGTAGCGAGAGATCCCCTCCGATGATTGCAGTGAGGGCCCGGCGCTGCGACGCCCAAGCGGGGCAAATCGCCAGCGTATGCTGGGCCGAGTCCTCACTGCAGTCGCAGTGGTGGCAGGCGGGACTCAATTCCCTCCTAGCGACCGAGTGCAGGTACTTCCCGAAGCAACCGTGCCCGGAAAGGACCTGCGTCAGTCGGAAGGAAAGGGTCCCGTGCTGCCGCCCTGCCCACTCGAGGATGACCGGCTGGAGAGCCTCCACGGCGGCAAAGCCAGCGCGTGGAGTCTCCAGCCGGAACGACCATCTGACCATAGTGGCTCGACGAGCGGCTTCACGCCATTCGCGTACCTCTTCGGGCGGAGGGCGATAGCCATACTCCGCCCGATATCCAGCCACCCGTCGATAAACTTCGGCGAGCACTTCCGCCTCCAAATCCCACGGGGGTGTCCCGGCCAAGGCGCACGCCGCCTCGGTCGACACCGTGCGGTATCCGCGTATGGCTCTGACTGCCAATACCCTCTGAGGCCGCCAGAGGCGGGCCTTATTTAGGGCAGTCAGAGCCACCACCCACACCGGTGCACCATACAGCGCCATCGACCGGACCACCCCCGTGTAGAGGTGTCGTGTTGCGACGCTGGCTCCACCCAAATTGGGCAAAAGTCGCCCAAGGGCAGAGGCAGCGTCGACCAGCTTTGGACCAAGCTGTCGGAAGTGCTCGTCGAAGAGCCACCTACCGTCGAGGATCAGGCCCAGATACCTCATCTGGGCCCGAACCGGTACGAGGACCGAGTTGACCTCTATGGAGGCGCCGGCGGGTGGACCACGACGGGGCCCATGGAACAATAGGGCCTCCGTCTTGTCCAGGGCCACCCGTAAGCCCAGCGCCTCGATGCGCCCGACCACCAGAGAAACACCCCTGGTGGCCAGGCGCGCCGCCTCTTGGAAGTTCGCCCCCCGGGCTGTGACAAGTGTGTCATCGGCGTAACAAATTACGCCCAGCCCGGGAGGCAGACGACTTCGTAGGACCCAGTCGCACCCCACGTTCCACAGGAGTGGTCCAAGGACAGACCCCTGCGGAACGCCGCACGACATGGGTCGCTGTCTCAAGACGCCCTCTCGGTCCTCGCACACGACGGTACGCTCCTCTAAATAGTCTGCCACCAGCCGCCTCAGGTACTCTGGCACCCCGTGGTAGTGGAGTGCTTCCCTGATGCAGCTAAATGGCAGACTATTGAAGGCGTTGGCGATGTCCAAGGACACCGCCAACACCACGCCGCCACAGCTCACTGCCTCTTCGGTCACGGCCCTAAGGCGCATCACGGCATCGACCGTCGAACGCCCCTCTCGGAATCCGAATTGGGCGTCCGACAGGTCGGGCCCCACCTCGCAGAGGTGCTGGACGATGCGGGCAGAGAGTATCCTCTCAAAAAGTTTACCCGCCTCGTCCAGCAACACGATGGGCCTATAGGCCGCGACCGAATCCGCAGGCCGTCCCGGCTTCCTCAATAGGACCAGCTTCCCGCATTTCCAGCACTCAGGGAAGCGTCCGGACGCCAGGCTAGCGTCCAACACCTCCCTGAGGCGGTCCGACATATGGTCGAGGGCTCGGGCCATCACTCGGGCTGGAACCCCGTCCGGCCCGGGGGCGGTGTTCTTGGAACGGATCCGAAGAACAGCCGCCCCAACCTCCGATTCCCTAACGGGCGGCACATCGTCCTCTCTACCCCCGTCATCTATGACCGCATAGGCCATCGACGGGGGCGTGTGCTCCGCCCGCTCAGGGAAAAGGCCCTCGACCACTTCCTGCAGGAAGCTGGGCTGGAGAGTCTCGGTAAGGGGGGGGCCCGACGTGCGGAGCTTCTGACGCACCGCACGGTATGGGCGACCCCAGGGGTCACGGTCGAGACTCTCCAGCATCTCCTTTCTCTTTGCGTCTTTGGCGCGGCAAATGGCCAGCTTCAGAGTTTTCCGCGCTTCGCGGTACTCCTCATGAAGCTGGTCCCCGCCACCGTCTCCACGGTGACCTCGCCTGCTGCGGGTGTAGGACCTCCGGGCACGAGTACACGCCGCACGGAGGTCCGCCAACTCCTGGGACCACCAGTAGACCTCCTTCCGTGGAGGCCGACGACCTTGGATGCGAGGCATGGCCGTATCGCACACCTGCGTAATCGCATCGCGAAAACGGCCAGCCCCTACGTCCACGCCGACCTCCCCGGTCGGGGCCTGCGGAGACAGCCAAGATTGAACAATGGCCGCCTCCTCTAGTAGGTCCCTATCGAGCTTGGCGACAGCCCACCGCGGAAAGCGGGATGAATGCCGCGCCGTGTGACCCCTACTGGGGCCCTGGGACCGGGAGAGCTCGAACCGGATATATAAATGATCCGAGAGCGTCTCGACCTCTTCCAGGACACACCAGTTCCTTACTCGTGCTGCAACAGCAGGGGTAGCGAACGAGAGGTCCACTATCGACCCCCCTTGCTGTCGCACGCACGTGTTGGTGGAGCCTCTGTTTAGTATACAGAGGCCCACCGAAGCCGCCCACTCCTCGACGGCCTCGCCCTTGGCGTCCGTCCCGGGGGATCCCCACGCAATGGATTTTGCGTTGAAGTCCCCCAGCACGAGGACGTGCCCAGACGCTAATCGCCGCATCGAGGTCTCCAGGTTGTTGAGGAAGACCTCGAAGTCGCTCAAACTCCGGTTGGGGGAGAAATATACACCGTAAACGGTGATCCCCCCCCACTCGGCAGCAACATATCCAGTGCCCTTGTCTCTTAGCGACAAGGGCGGGGAATCAGCCGCCGCGGAGCCGACGACTGCCACGGAGCCGTCCCAGTCACCCATCCAGTTTGGACGGGGAGGAACGAAGTAGGGCTCCGCGACTACGGCAACACCGATCGACCACTGCGCCATGGTTTGCAGGAAGAGATCCTGCGCCGCGGCGCAGTGGTTTAGGTTCGTCTGGACAAGGAGGTTGGAGACGTGGTCCATTACTGGATCGTCTCTACAACCTCCATGGACGTCGACGTGGACGGACGGACAACGTCTGAGGCAGCCTGGGTCGCTAGGCTAGCCCCCGACGTCTGCCGAGATGCGCGGGAAGGCTTGCAGCCCCCCTGCCCCATCTGGTGATTAGCGGGCTTATTGCCCGCCGCACACACAGGGCAGTGAGGGGCAGCAGAGCACTCCGCCGCCTTGTGCCCCGGTCGACCGCAGCGGAAACATAATCCGCTGCAGTCGAAGCAGCTGTCACATTTGATGCGGGTGTGTCCCGCAACCAGGCATTTGTAACACCTCATCGGTCTCGCCGCCAGAACTGTAACTCTGGCGCTAACGAAACCGATGAGGATCCTGCCGGCGTCGCCCAAAATTTTGGCCGACGCTACGGGACAGCTGATCCACACCGCACCAAGGCCTCCTGGACCGGGACGGATGGTGCCGACCTTGACGTTGTCCGCGTTGCAACCGGTTTTCGCCTGAATTGCAACGCGAACATCCTCGACCGTCACGGAATCGTCCAGGCCCGAGATGCGCAGTTCCGCGCACTTCGTAGGCCTGGCGATCCTGACACCATCCGTGGCTGCGAAGACACCCCGCAGCTTCTCGGCAACGGCGTCCGCCGTCTTTGCGCCTTCAGCCCCAGGGAACTCTAAGACTCGAGCTCCCGTCTGGGAGAGGCGCAATCGGACTCCTGCTGATGCAAACTCACCAGCGAGACTGTCCCGAGCCTTCTTGAAGACGGCCGCGTAGGACAATCCGCCGGTTGTTGCCTCCGGTGTCACAGTGACCACCACAGCCGCGGTTTTCGGCGGCTGCAATTTCCGCGGCTTCTTTTGGGTGGTCCCTGCCACCGATGGCGACTGCGGGCCAGAAGCCGCCTTTTGGGCAGCCTTCTTGGCCCGCTTCTTGGCCTTCTTAGATATCTTGTCCCCTCCGACTACCTGCCAACCCTCATTGGAGGGGGCAGATGTGGAGGGGCCAGGCAGAGGTGTTGGAGTGGAGAGCGGAGAAAGCTCCGCCCCAGACGTTGCCACCGGCTGCGGCGGCGCAGAAGTCTTGGCTGGAGCCTTCGCCCGCTGATGGGTTTTGCGCGTGGCGGCAGGGCCCGGCACCGACGTCGCCGCTGCGTACGTCACTCGACCCCCCACCACGGGGAGCGGGGTCGGCGCTGAGGCGTCCTTCCTCCTCGGTGTCGCGAGCGGCGGCCGAACAATAGGGGCCGGAGGCAGCCTCGCCTCCAGACCCGCGATCCGTCCGTCCACCAGGTTACCCATGGCGTGCAGCATGTACTGCAGCATCTGCTGCAGGACGTCGTCGGGTACCCCGGGGACAGCAGGGGCCGGCTGGGACGCAGACGGGACCGGCCGCGACGCAGACGGGGCCGGCCGGAAATCAGACGGGGCCGGCTGGGACACAGACGGGGCCGGCCGGGACGCATACGGGGCCGGCTGAGAGGCAGACGGGGCCGGCCGGGACGCAGACGGGGCCGGCCGTGACGTAGACGGGGCCGGGGCGGGTCGCTCCGCCCGGAATTGGTCAAACTGAGCTCTAAGCTCCGCCACCTGCCCCGTCAGGCGAGCCACGTCTCCCACGAGGGATTCGACTACTCCTGCCAAGGCAGAAGAGGAGTCCTTTAGAGCCCTCACGAAAGGGCCCTTTAGGTTCACGGACTTGGTGGCCACCTTGTGGATTATGGCCACCGCCGCTTCCGCTCTCTCCTGCAAGGAGGCCGGTGTTTCAGGCACTGGGTCCCCATGCATCGGCTCCCCGATTTTGAGCAGGAGACCGCTGATCTCCTCCTCCGCCTGCAGTTCGCCGTCAGCCCTGGTTCTCCTGTAAGACTCTGCCCTACAAAAGGCGGAGCTCGACGAGGCCGGCACCGGGGTCAGCGATCGCTCCCTCCGACTGCTTGCCACCTTCGGAGGCAACATCGCCTGAGCGATGTCACTCTCGCAGCCAGTGGGGCGTCCGCGCTTCCGGTCCGCCTCCACGTCCATCGGCTCCGGCGTGTCCGTCCTCACACCGGAACCGCCACCCGCGATAACCACGGCGGACTTGGAACGCGTGCGTTCCATGGTTCTTCGGCTCCCAGCAGTCGGATTGACTTCTGGGAGCCCCACCACTGCAGGCGTTTCAGCCGCAGCAAGCTCCTCGGTGGAGACCGAGGGCAGAAGGGCGTCCGCCTTTCGGAACTGCCCTCTGCTGTTCCGCGTCTGCCTTTTCGTCTCTGTTGCTGTTGTTGTTGTTGTTGGCGCGTCCTTCGCGATATTTTGGTTGCCGGATTTACCGCTCGGCAACGGGCGTGTAAGACATTGGGTGCCCCCCCCATAATACGATTGGGGGCTGCCGGAGCCGACTGGCTCCGGAAGGGATTCCCCAGACGCGTCGCGTCTAGGACCCTCCTGGGTAGGTATATTCCTATAGTTGTCCATGTCATTGGTTTTTTTGAAGTTTAATGTCCTCCGACAGAGGACGCCCTTGGCACTGGACTCCCTCCAGCGATTCAGCTCATTGCCAGGCGTCAGAGCGTGAGCTTGGGGTATTTTTTATAGAGGTTTACGTCCTCGTGGCTTCGAAGAGCCACCGGTCCTGTCCGTTCAGGATTACGGCTGGGCCGGACGGGGTCTGCACCAGACCTGATCCGTCCGCCCCCTGTCCCTCTCGGAACTACTGGCACTCTAATACGCCCTCTGCTAAAGCAGAGGGACGTTTAGAGTGCCCCACGCGGCAGTCTCTTAAGACTCCGTCTCGTATCCCATTTAGTCTGGGGTCTCCTTCTGGGCCTATCCGGCATGAGTGGCTCTACCGGCATAGCCCCAGAAATCATTGACCCACGCAAGCCCCACCACGACGACAACGTAGGGATACATTGGGGGGAACCTTTTTTTTTTTTTTTTTTTTTTTTTTTTTTTAAGTGTGGAAATCCCCTCGGACCGTCACCCGCGCCGGGGCTTGCGGCGGGGCGGTGTGTCGGACTCGAACCGACTAAAACCACACGGTGTGCCACTCTGCGCCTGTGAAGGGAGGAATCCGGGAACTGCAGTTATTAACACGTCCGGACCCCTCCCAGCGCTTGCCCGCACAGAAGCGGGCACCGTCAGCTGCTAAAATCTCAATTTAGGCGACGTACGGCACACGCGTAACGTCGCCTCCTCGCGGGCGGCCACTAGAGCGGATGGAAGGGAAAGCCCGTCCCGACCATCCGCGGCCACACTCAGGGCGGCATGAGGCGCTGATAGGCGCGCCTCCGCTGCCCGGTTCGCCGGCGGCGGATTGGGTCCGAGTGGATATCATCCTCCCGGGCCTTCTCCGCCACCTCCTTCTGCGAGATTACGTCTTCGCAGAAGGTTGCGACCGCGGTAAAACTGCTGTCGCTACCGGCCATGGAGCGTATGACGGCCGGTAGCGAGAGATCCCCTCCGATGACTGCAGTGAGGGCCCGGCGCTGCGACGCCCAAGCGGGGCAAATCGCCAGCGTATGCTGGGCCGAGTCCTCACTGCAGTCGCAGTGGTGGCAGGCGGGACTCAATTCCCTCCTAGCGACCGAGTGCAGGTACTTCCCGAAGCAACCATGCCCGGAAAGGACCTGCGTCAGTCGGAAGGAAAGGGTCCCGTGCTGCCGCCCTGCCCACTCGAGGATGACCGGCTGGAGAGCCTCCACGGCGGCAAAGCCAGCGCGTGGAGTCTCCAGCCGGAACGACCATCTAGCCGTCGTGGCTCGACGGGCGGCTTCACGCCAGTCGCGTACCTCTTCGGGCGGAGGGCGATAGCCATACTCCGCCCGATATTCAGCCACCCGTCGATAAACTTCGGCGAGCACTTCCGCCTCCAAATCCCACGGGGGTGTTCCGGCCAAGGCGCACGCCGCCTCGGTCGACACCGTGCGGTATCCGCGTATGGCTCTGACTGCCAATACCCTCTGAGGCCGCCAGAGGCGGGCCTTATTTAGGGCAGTCAGAGCCGCCACCCACACCGGTGCCCCATACAGCGCCATCGACCGGACAACCCCCGTGTACAGGAGTCGCGTTGCGACGCTGGCTCCACCCAAATTGGGCAAAAGTCGCCCAAGGGCGGAGGCAGCGTCGACCAGCTTCGGACCAAGCTGTCGGAAGTGCTCGTCGAAGAGCCACCTACCGTCGAGGATCAGGCCCAGATACCTCATCTGGGCCCGAACCGGTACGAGGACCGAGTTGACCTCTATGGAGGCGCCGGCGGGCGGACCACGACGGGGCCCATGGAACAATAGGGCCTCCGTCTTATCCAGGGCCACCCGTAAGCCCAGCGCCTCGATGCGCCCGACCACCAGAGAAACACCCCAGGTGGCCAGGCGCGCCGCCTCTTGGAAGTTCGCCCCCCGGGCTGTGACAAGAGTGTCATCGGCGTAACAAATTACGCCCAGCCCAGGAGGCAGACGACTTCGAAGGACCCAGTCGTACCCCACGTTCCACAGGAGTGGTCCAAGGACAGACCCCTGCGGAACGCCGCACGACATGGGTCGCCGTCTCAAGACGCCCTCTCGGTCCTCGTACACGACGGTACGCTCCTCTAAATAGTCTGCCACTAGCCGCCTCAGGTACTCTGGCACCCCGTGGTAGTGGAGTGCTTCCCTGATGCAGCTAAATGGCAGACTATTGAAGGCGTTGGCGATGTCCAAGGACACCGCCAACACCACGCCGCCACAGCTCACTGCCTCTTCGGTCACGGCCCTAAGGCGCATCACGGCATCGACCGTCGAACGCCCCTCTCGGAATCCGAATTGGGCGTCCGACAGGTCGGGCCCCACCTCGCAGAGGTGCCGGACGATGCGGGCAGAGAGTATCCTCTCAAAAAGTTTACCCGCCTCGTCCAGCAACACGATGGGCCTATAGGCCGCGACCGAATCGGCAGGCCGTCCCGGCTTCCTCAATAGGACCAGCTTCCCGCATTTCCAGCACTCAGGAAAGCGCCCGGACGCCAGGCTAGCGTCCAACACTTCCCTGAGGCGGTCCGACATATGGTCGAGGGCTCGGGCCATCACTCGGGCTGGAACCCCGTCCGGCCCGGGGGCGGTGTTCTTGGAACGGATTCGAAGAACAGCCGCCCCAACCTCCGATTCCCTAACGGGCGGCACAGCGTCCTCTCTACCCCCGTCGTCTCCGACCGCGTAGGCCATCGACGGGGGTGTGTGCTCCGCCCGCTGCGGGAAAAGGCCCTCGACCACTTCCTGCAGGAAGCTGGGCTGGAGAGTCTCGGTAAGGGGGGGGCCCGACGTGCGGAGCTTCTGACGCACCGCACGGTATGGGCGACCCCAGGGGTCACGATCGAGACTCTCCAGCATCTCCTTTCTCTTTTCGTCTTTGGCGCGGCAAATGGCCAGCTTCAGAGTTTTCCGCGCTTCGCGGTACTCCTCATGAAGCTGGTCCCCGCCACCGTCTCCACGGTGACGTCGCCTGCTGCGGGTGTAGGACCTCCGGGCACGAGTACAAGCCGCACGGAGGTCCGCCAACTCCTGGGACCACCAGTAGACCTCCTTCCGTGGAGGCCGACGACCTTGGACGCGGGGCATGGCCGTATCGCAAACCTGCGTAATCGCATCGCGAAAACGGCCAGCCCCCACGTCCACGCCGACCTCCACGGTCGGGGCCTGCGGAGACAGCCAAGATTGAACAATGGCCGCCTCCTCTAGTAGGTCCCTGTCGAGCTTGGCGACAGCCCACCGCGGAAAGCGGGATGATTGCCGCGCCGTGTGACCCCTACTGGGGCCCTGGGACCGGGAGAGCTCCAATCGGATATAAAGATGATCCGAGAGCGTCTCAACCTCTTCCAGGACACACCAGTTCCTTACTCGTGCGGCAACAGCAGGGGTAGCGAACGAAAGGTCCACTATCGACCCCCCTTGCTGTCGCACGCACGTATTGGTGGAGCCTCTGTTCAGCAAACAGAGGCCCACCGAAGCCGCCCACTCCTCTACGGCTTCACCCTTGGCGTCCGTGCCGGGGGACCCCCACGCAATGGATTTTGCGTTGAAGTCCCCCAGCACGAGGACGTGCCCAGACGCTAATCGCCGCATCGAGGTCTCCAAGCTGTTAAGGAAGACCTCGAAGTCGCTCAAACTCCGGTTGGGGGAGAAGTAAACACCGTAAACGGTGATCCCCCCCCACTCGGCGGCAACATATCCAGAGCCCTTGTCTCTAAGCGACAAGGGCGGGGAATGAGCCGCCGCGGAACCGACGACTGCCACGGAGCCGTCCCAGTCACCCATCCAGTTTGGACGGGGAGGGACGAAGTAGGGCTCCGCGACTACGGCAACACCGATCGACCACTGCGCCATGGTTTGCAGGAAGAGATCCTGCGCCGCGGCACAGTGGTTTAGGTTCGTCTGGACAAGGAGGTTGGAGACGTGGTCCATTAATGGATCGTCTCTACAACCTCCTCCATGGGCGACGATGCAGACGCACGTATGACATCGGAGGCAGCCCGGGTCGATTGGCTAGCCCCCGATGCTTGCTGAGAAGCGCGGGATGGCCTACAGCCCCCCTGCCCCATCTGGTGATTGGCGGGCTTATTGCCCGCCGCACACACAGGGCAGTGAGGGGCGGCAGAGCACTCCGCCGCCCTGTGCCCCGGTCGACCGCAGCGGAAACACAATCCGCTGCAGTCGAAACAACTGAGGCACTTGGTGCGAGTGTGTCCCGCGTCCAGGCACTTGTAGCACCTCATCGGTCTCGCGGCCAGCACTGTGACTCTGGCGCTCACGAAACCGACAAGGAGCCTGCCAGCGTCTCCCAAAATTTTGGCCGACGCCACGGGACAACTAAGCCACGCCGCACCAAGGCCTCCCGGACCAGGTCGGATGGTGCCGACCTTGATGTTGTCCGCGCTGCAACAGGTTTTCACTTGAACCGCAACGCGGACGTCATCGGCCGTCACTGAGTCGTCCAGGCCCGAGATGCGCAACTCAGCGCACTTCGTAGGCCTGGCGACCCTGACACCATCCGTGTCCGAAAATACCTCCCGCAGCTTCTCAGCAAAAGCGTCAGCCGTCTTGACGCCTTCAGCCCCAGGGAACTCTAGAATTCGAGCTCCCGTTTGGGCGAGGCGCAGTCGGACCCCTGCCGTCGCAAAGTCCGGGGCGAGACAGTCCCGGGCCGTCTTAAAGACGGCCGCATAGGATAGTCCCGCACTTGCCGCCTCCGGTGACACCGTGACCACTACAGCCGCGGTCTTAGGCGGCTGCAGCTTCCGCGGCTTCTTCGGAGTGGTCCGGGCCACCGTCGACGACTGCGGGCCAGAGCCTGCCTTTTGGGCAGCCTTCTTGGCCCGCTTCTTGGCCTTCTTGGACTTTTTCTCCCCCCCGACTACCTGCCAACCCTCATTGGAGGGGGCAGATGTGGAGGGGCCAGGCAGGGGTGTTGGAGTGGGGAGCGGAGCAATCTCCGCTCCAGTCGCTGCCACCGTATTGGGCCTTGGCTGCGGCGCAGCCGTCTTGGCTGGCGCCTTCGCCCGCTGCTGCGTCTTGCGCGTGACTGAAGTGCCCGGCACCGACGTCGCCGCCGCATACGTCACGCGACCCCCCACCACGGGAAGAGGGGTCGGTGCCGACGCGACCTTCGACTTCGGCGCCGCAAGCGGTGGCCGAATAATAGGGGCCGGCGGTAGTCTTGCCTCCAGACCCGCAATCCGCCCGTCCACCAAGTTCCCCATCGCATGGAGCATGTACTGCAGCATCTGCTGCAGGACTTCATCCGATACTCCGGGGACAGCAGGGGCAGACTGCAACGCAGACGGGGCCGGCTGGGACGCAGACGGGGCCTTCCGTGACGCAGACGGGGGCGGCCGCGACGTAGACGGGGCCGGCTGCGACGCAGACGGAGCCGGCTGGGACGCAGACGGGGCCGGCCGCGACGCAGACGGGGCCGCGGCGGGGCGCTCCGCCCGGAACTGGGCGAACTGAGCGCTCAGCTCCGCCACCTGCCCCGTCAGGCGATCGTTGGCCGTCTGGAGGCGAGCCACATCCCCCGCGAGGGATTCCACGACTTCCGCCAAGGCAGAGGAGGAGTCCTTAAGGGCCCTCACAAAAGGGCCCTTAAGGTTCACTGACTTGGTGGCCACCTTGTGGATGATGGCCACCGCCGCTTCCGCTTTCTCCTGCAAGGAGGATGGTGTTTGGGGCACAGAATCCCCCACCATCGGCTCCTTGATCTTCAGCAGGAGATCTGCTATCTCCTCCTCCGCTTGGGATTCGCCGTCCGCTCGAGCCCGCCTATAGGATCCCGCTCTACTAAAGGCGGACCCTGACGGGGCCGGCACCGGGGTCAGCGATCGCTCCCTCTGACTGCTTGGCACCTTCGGAGGCAACATCGCCTGAGCGATGTCACTCTCGCAGCCACTGGGGCGTCCGCGCTTCCGGTCTGCCTCCACGTCCATCGGCTCCGGCGCGTCCGTCCTCGCACCAGAACCGCCCCCGCTCGCAACAACCACGGCGGACTTGGAACGCGTGCGTTCCACTGTTCTTCGGCTCCCAGCAGTCGGATCGACTTCTGGGAGCCCCACCGCTGCAGGCGTTCCTGCCGCAGCAATCTCCTCACTGGAGGAATGGGCATCCGCCTTTCGGAACTGCCCTCGGCTGTTCCGCGTCTGCCTTTTCTTCTCCGTTTCCGCGTCCTTCGCGATGTTTTGGTTGCCGGATTTGACGCTCGGCAACGGGCGTGTGTGACACTGGGTGCCCCCCCCATAATACGATTGGGGGCTGCCGGAGCCGACTGGCTCCGGAAGGGATTCCCCAGACGCGTCGCGTCTAGGACCCTCCTGGGTAGGTTTTTTCCTGTAGTTGTCCATTGTCATAAGGTTTTGAAGTTTAATGTCCTCCGACAGAGGACGCCCTTGGCACTGGACTCCCTCCAGCGATTCAGCTCATTGCCAGGCGTCAGAGCGTAAGCTTGGGGTATTTTTTATAGAGGTTTACGTCCTCGTGGCTTCGAAGAGCCACCGGTCCTGTCCGTTCAGGATTACGGCTGGGCCGGACGGGGTCTGCACCAGACCGGATCCGTCCGCCCCCTGTCCCTCTCGGAACTACAGGCACTCTAATACGCCCTCTGCTAGAGCAGAGGGACGTTTAGAGTGCCCCACGCGGCAGTCTCTAAAGACTCCGTCTCGTATCCCATTTAGTCTGGGGTCTCCTTCTGGGCCTATCCGGCATGAGTGGCTCTACCGGCATAGCCCCAGAAATCATCGACCCACGCAAGCCCCACCACGACGACAACGTAGGGATACATTGGGGGGACATTGGGGGGAACCTAACCTAACCTAACCTAACCCGAGTCTCGTACGCTTAGATGCCGTGACAACAGCGTTTTGAAGTCGCTCCGTACTACAAAAATCGTCTTTGTGGTAAAAGTGTTACGAAGTGTCAAGTGTTATACACCAAAAGATCGGAAATCGCGAGTGCTACACAACACCGAAAACCGCGTGGAAATTGGACCACAACTGTGGATTTTCCTAGAACAGCGAGTGTTTTTAATTAGGTTAAATTCGGGCGAAAAAGTGGAAAAACCCTAATAACTTTTATTTAAGATCAGTGACCCCTATTTTTTCAACTGTGGGAGGGTGCGTCTCGGGGAGACCTCTCTTTTGAGACCCCTCTCAGGTTTTTCAGGCGAAAAATAGGCGACATAGACACTTTTTTCCGAAAACCGGAAATTTAAAAAACACAAGGAAATTTGACAAAACACACATTGTGATATATCAAAAGTTGCGCCGTCACAAGACCTACATAAAAGTGAAAACCACGTAGTGATCGGATCATAAACAAAAATTTTCCTTTAACATAAACTAAAAATCTAGTGAAAAATAGTGTAAACAAACTTTTAAAAACTTAAATAACTTCGTTTTGGGATCTGCGACCCCCGGATTTTAAGTTTTGAGAGGGTGCGTCTCGAGGTGCCACATCTTTTGAGGCCCCTCTCATAATTTTCCGGTCACGTTTGGAAAAGTTGGGAACTTTTTCCTAAAAACCGCGTGGTCAACACGTGCCACGAGGTCCCCGATCCCGGTCCCACAGGAACAAGTTTGGTGCTGAACACAGTACGAGACACCATCAGAAGCCAGGAACAGCATCGAACATTTAAAAAAAGTTAAGTGGTTTGAAACTTATAGGGGGTCAAAGAGTGACAGACTACTGACAGCCCTATACCTAAGGGTAGTTATCCGACCCCCACTATTTACATCTCAACTAATAAAATACTAAGTGACAAAGTGTACGAAATCTTCCTGGTGAAAATAGGACAAAAGACCAAAAAATTATAGCATTATAAACTTTAAATTTAAAAAACTTTTCTTCAGGGTTGATTAAGGGTGGTTAAACACCCCCCAGACTCTTGAGACCCAAATACAAAGCTAGGAAAAGCCGTGACCTGCAACGGGAAACTTTTCCGGTCAAGATTAGATATAAGACAACAATTATATTTAGCTTTTTAAAATCTAGGTTTTAAGTTAGTGTTTAAGACTTTAACCCTAGACTTAAGCAATTTGCAGACATATTTTTCAAATTATTCTTTTAGGTATAATTAACATAGACCCTTGGGAATAGATCCCACCGCACTCCACATTTTTAAGACAATTAGTATAATCATTATAACATTATAAATAAGACCTATCCCCGGAACCTAGCGGAAATCTACAAAAAATATTTTGAAAATTCGGGGGTCCATATCTCTCGAACCAGCAGACATATTGAGGATCTGACGCCGTAGAGATAATTTTTTAGACAACATCTTCCAAAAGCCATCAAAAAATTGGCCCTAAGCCAAAATTTGAAGGGGGTCATTTTCGGAAATTCTTTACGTAACATCAAAATTAGGTCAAACTTCGACCCCCTATATCTCCGGCGTCCGGGACCTGATCGAGCCGGACGAGGTGTCAGGAAGCCCCCCACGACAACCACTATCCATCCCACCTAAGATTAACAAATCGCGGTGAGGCTCTTCGGAGGGATAGGTGCGGAATTTGGGAGAAATCCCAATATCTCCGGACTGGCTGGGCGGATTTCGGTGAGGTTTTTTGGATCCAAAGATTCCCCACCGGAGTCGCCTACTGACATCGCGGCTGTACCGATTCGGGTGAAACTTTCGCGAAAGAGTAGGTTTCGCGAAAGGAGAAACTGCAATATCTTTGGTCTGCCTGGGTTGTTTCTCGCCGGGTTCTCGGGAACGGGACCAGTGGAGAACGTACTACCACCTGTGCATCTTTGTGGAGATTAAAATTTTTTTGGAAAAATTAGATTAAATTAATTTCATTTAGTTTCGGCATTTGTTTTCGACAATACAAACCAAAATTAGGGCAAGGTGAATATCTCCGAACTGGCTGGCCCGATTTCGCTGAGATTTGGAAATCGGAGGTTTCTGGCAGAGGTGCACCCACTGGCACCATTAGCTGGACCGTTTTTGATGAAATAGGTTCAAATTGGGAGAAACACCGATAACTTCTATTTGGCTCGACCTTTTTCAAAAATTTTTTCGGGAGTGTCTTGGTAGTGCGGAGGACTATTCTACAGTGTAGAGAGGCGCTCTACATAGGGGCCCAAAATTATTTTAAAATTTTTTATTTTGTTTTAAGAAATTTTTTCTTATTTCTAAATTTTTAACCTGACGGGGACTACCTACATCCCCAACACCAGAACAGCTCTACTACGTAGAGTCAAACGTCTCTTTATAGAGAAAAATTACTCTACCTTTTGTATATTGTGTATAACCTTGTGAGTCGACTCGACTCTATATTATTACTACTGACAATTATAACCTGTTATATTTAGAGCTCTTATTGTATTTAGGATTCACTTAAGTAACGCAGTGTATTAAGTCTATTGACTGGTACAACTAGATTTTAACCTATAGTTAAGACTGGGATTATACGTCTCAAAACAAATAGATTTAGATTACATACATTAACATTAAGTAAGGGTTGACTCTACATCTTGCTCTGGATAGAGCAAGGCTACTATTGTGTACTAATTGTATATCTGGCTACATCATCGTAGAGGCTAAGAAGATCTGTAACTGTCACCCTACTATTAAAGTAGTGACATTAAAATAAAAAATTTTAAAAAATTTAAATATTAAAGGCATACTTACCATACAAATCATCTGGAAGCGCGCCTGCCCGTCTCGCCGTCGCGTAGGTGCACACCTGAAACAAAAATAGATTAAAAAATTTGGAAACTTTAAAATCTGTACTGGAAAAGGTTGACCTTACCATACCATATAAAACAAAAAATTAATACTTATTTACACCTAAATTATCCACTTTTTACACCTTGTTAATTTATTATTACACGCCTTACATTTTATATTTTGCACTTACTCCAGGTAAAGCTTACATTATTCTACCAGGAGTATTACATTTTGACGATCAGACTAACCAACACCTAAAAAACAATGATGGGAATACGAACCCCCGTAAAGAGGCCAGAGAGTGGACCCGATAAGAGCCCGCTAAATACCAGGGAGGAGGCAGGATCATCATCCTCAGCAACAAGCATGAGGCGAAGCATGGGCGAGTGCGAAGCGGGGAAGGTTGTCCCCAATCCCTGCACTACTAAAACGCACCCAAACCCACCCAAGCAACAGAAAGTACCGGTGCCACGTAGAACGTCTACGGAGGTGGCTAGAACATCACCGGTGCCAAGGCAAGACCAACCAAAGCCAAGCAGCAAAACGGCCCAGGCTAGGGTCTGGCTTCAGAAAGCGAAGACTTGCGTGAGCGAGTCTCGCAATCTGAAGACGGACCTTAAGGTTGGTATCCTGAATGCTGTTGACCACTTGTATCAGTTGGTCAAGGAGGCCGAAGCGGGTAAAACAATCACACAAACCGCGACGAAGAACATTGGTACCAACATTGGTACCAACACACTATCAAATAAGGAACCAGAAATGGTGGGGGCTACGGCAATCGAGGTGGACTCGTTAAAGAAGGCGATAGAGGAGCATAGTCGCCTTCTGGTTACTCACACCCAGAAACTGGATAGTCTAAAAGAGGCACTGCAGTCGGAAAAAACTGAAAAAGTCTCATACGCCGATACAGTGGCCAATCTCCCAGTCAAAAAGGCTCCCAAACAAATTCAAACTGCACTCCACTCGATTGTGGTCACCTCAACCAACGAGATGGACACAGGTGAAGAAGTAATCGACCATATAAGGAAGGCCGCAAACGCCAAAGACGGCTGGGTCACGGTCGATAGAATTAGAAAGGCTAAGGACAGAAAGATTGTCTTAGGATGTCGCACAGAGGAAGGAAGAGAAAAGTTAAAAAAGAGATTAGCCAGTGCAAAGGAGCAATTGAGTGTGGAGGATGTTAAAAACAAAGACCCTCTCGTCGTACTGAAAGATATCCTTAAACGTAACACCGACGACGATATACATCAAGCTCTTCAGAACCAGAACACGGACATCTTTGAGGGCCTTAGCAAAGAGGATACAAGAACCGAAATACTTTTCAAAAAGAAAGCACGAAACCTCCACACCCATCACGTGGTCCTCAGGGTTTCCCCCAAAATCTGGTCAAGACTGATACAGAGAGAGGCTGTACACATCGACCTGCAGAGGATCAGGGTTGAGGATCAGTCTCCCCTGGTCCAATGTTCCCTGTGCCTGGGCTACGGGCATGGGAGACGGCTCTGTGGGGGGACTGTCGAAAAATGCAGTCACTGTGGGGGACCCCACCTTAAAACCAAGTGCGCCGACTGGCTGGCCGGTACTGCTCCCAGATGCTGTAACTGCATGCACGAAGGCCTGGATCGCGTTGAGCACAACGCATTCAGTGCCGAGTGCCCAATACGCGGCAAATGGGAGATGTTGGCCAGGTCC
Organism: Diaphora mendica; assembly: GCA_949125395.1. Classification (NCBI taxonomy): domain Eukaryota; kingdom Metazoa; phylum Arthropoda; class Insecta; order Lepidoptera; family Erebidae; genus Diaphora; species Diaphora mendica. The sequence continues at coordinate 89,538 of OX421323.1, forward strand.
AGAGTAGCGTACAGCTGAGGACTCTGGCTAGGTAACACTCAAGCTGGAATACATAAAGAGGACAATAGCACACTCATAGCACACCATACACGGGTGGGGCCAGACGCCGCCCGTGGATGCTGGCTATGAATTATATGAAGATTCCAAGACGGCATCACGGCTGGTCCGGGGTGGCGTCTCGCCTCACTTACCGACTCAACATGCCACACGAATGGACAGGTGAGACCGATGGGTGTGACTGTACAGATCCTATCAGGGTACGGAGGGCTCTCCAAACACCGGATTTGATTCGGATGTAGTGGGGGCCCCTCGGGCACTGTAAACTAAACACCAATATTGTTACCTCCTGTATCCAGCGGGAGTGCCAAGTAAAGGTAGCAGTAAAAACCTGTAAAATGTAATAAGCTTAAATGTAAATAATAGTTTAGAATACTGTACAATAAAAACTGGATAAAGTAAATAGTAAAAATAGATGAAACAATTATGTCTTAAATATATATTGCACATATATAGATATAAGCATAAAAATAAATAGTAATAATAAATAGATATAAGTAAACAGTATAATAAAAATGTGTAGAAATAGTATAGTAACTATTTAATTAGATATGTACTAGATATAAAAATATTGTAAAATAAAACGCTGTGTACAACATTATTTCCCCAGAAATAAAGATGGAAAATAAATAAAGTATACAAAATAGGTCTTCATAAAGTGGAAGTCCCATCCACAAATAGAATGAATGAGTGACATGAATAAAAGAAAGACATAGTATGAAGAATAGAAGTGCGAGAGGAATATAAGATTAAAGTGTGATACAGAGAATTAGTTAGCTATAAAAGGTCTCCGATAATGTTGGAGGTTAGTCTGTAAAAAAAAAAAAAAAAAAAAAAAAAAAAAAAAAAAAAAAAAAAAAAAAAAAAAAAAAAAAAAACCTAACCAGTACGATTCGAGGTCCCGCCGAGAACACGTGCTTTTTTACTCGCTCCGCCTTTTAAAAATCGGAAAAGTGGTATTTTTTAGTGCTATAATAACAAATTTGGTACCAAAAGTTGTGTCTCAACGAGCCCCAACCGTTGGGATATTGTGGTGCAGCCGCACGCGTAAGTGCGAAGTAGGAAAAGTGTTTTTCTTCAATTCTGAAGGTTATAAGTGGAAAAGAGACCACTAAAATAGCGATAGTGACGTAATTTGTGTACATATCTGTGAGTGCTTAGTGTCTAAGTGTAGGGCTAAGCAGCCCCCATCTGACGCGCGGTGTTATTTCGCCGCCGGACCAGTCACTTTTCCGGAAAACGGAGAAAAACAAAAACCACGTGGCCACGTGGTGGGTGAAGGAGCAGTCGGAGGACGCCACAAAATTTAAGGTAGAAGGACTAACATATTACTCGACGATTTTTGAAAAGAGAAAAATTTTATCAGTTACTAAAAATTTTTTATAACATTTTGAAAATCACAACTTTGAGCATCGATAGCGCCGGATCTGCAAAGCTTTAAGATCTTCTGTAATTGCTATCTTGTGCGCGCTTGCCGGAAGAACGACTCTGCAAATTCTGAGAAAATTGGACTCATTATTTTAGGAATAATAATTAAAAATAGCAAAATTAGTGTTTTTTATAAAAAGTTTTAGTTTATTTTTAGACTCTATTTTAGCAAATTAGATTGTATTGTAGAGCCCGAATTTATCTATTTTTAGAATATTTTTGTGTATTTTTAGGCTCAGTAAATCCGGAGATACAGAATTTTTAATAATTATTGCCAATAAATCCCGAAATATAGTAAAAATTAAATTTTTTATTACGGGAACATATTTATACATACATTTGACCTTGGGTGAAGCCCAAACACCGACTAGATAGCTCTTAAATTGCGATTTACGAGACCAAACCGCCATCTTGGTTGGGCGGGTTACAAACTTGGAAGTCCTGTATCTCAGTTTGTATACGTCGTAGGAAACTACGGTTTTCGCTATAGTCTACCTTGTGCTGTGTCCTACACGTGCGGGACAATTTTAAGCTCATACGAGCAAAAACTTTTTTGGGCCCTGGAACCACCCCTAGGGGATAGGGTAGGTCGCGCCAAGACCCCCATTCGAAACCCGGACTCTCTGTGGTAAACGGTTGAGGAGATACGGGCATTTTTCGCCCGACTTTGACAGCTCGGCCGCCATCTTGGCAAACTTCAAACGGCCATAACTCCTCGGCCGAGAATCGTAGAGGGAATCGGACCGAAGATTTGGGTAGGTCTAATAGCCCTCTTGACGACCCATCAGGTTAAGTGCACACCCGAGCCAAAAATTTTCCCACCTCTGCTGGTGGTCCCAGAGCACAGAATAGGCCAGGGCAATAAGGAAGAACCCAAACACAGGTATCCTGCGACCCTTGAGACGGAAGATATCACAGGCCAAACTTTGCGCGCGCCGCCATCTTGGAATTTTAAAACACCGATAACTTCCGAACTTCGTAGAGGCGTGGGGTTTCCTCGAGACGCATTGCCGGGTCTAGCAGAACATACCCAGACAGGTTTCAACCAGATCCCAGACTTCAAATTTTTTAGAGTGGGAAACACTGGAAACGGATAGATCACACCGAGCTGGTTGCGGCGACACCAAACACGACCATCTTCGGCCAACGGAGTCATAGGTTACGGCACTTTAACTAATCCTGGTTGCCCGGGTTACAAGTAACCCGAAAATTTTGAACGCGTATTCCTCCGGAACCCGAGCAGCTAGCCCGGGCGTGTTTGGGGTCCCTGAAACGGGGCTGGTGAGGCCTATCTACTGAAAGATTAAAATCGACTCTACATAGAGCCAAAATTAAATTCGGCTCCAAAACTGTTAATTTGACTGCTGGAGCGAGTTTTTTGCTCCATTAATATTCTATAAGGACTACCCTACACTGTAGAGTAATTTAAAGACGAGAGCCTTAGCTCTACCTTCATTTTAACATATTTTTAATTTTATTTCATATAAATTTAGTTTTACACCAGACTCGCTATCTTTAGCGAATTTTAGAGTTAAGACTAGAGTCAGCGACTCTTGCATTACTTACGCTGTGTGCCGTGTCTCTTGACCGACACACATAGATTTAGTTAAATAATATAGTAACTTACCTGTACGTATTTAACGGTGTGACCGCTGCTCGCCGCTCGTTGCACGTCGCTCGTCGCTCGTTGCACGTTGCACGCAGATCGCGTTGCCGGTACATCTGAAAGGAAAGAAATATTATAGTTGTGTTTAGAATCATAAGACTTAATTTTAGCTCAATATAGAGCAGAAGTTCATTGTTATTGTCATTGACCTTTATTATTGACTGTGTTTTCTTGTTAATTTTAAATCGACAAACAGTAACGAGCATTGTTTCATTTCTCGCAAATTGACAAAAACCTAGGTTGCGACAGTAGCCTGTTCCTATTGAATCGTGTCCCTTTACAACACCAACAAAATCGCAACCATGCAAGGGTGGAGAACACCAGTCAAGAAGGTAGTGAGCGCCTCCCCTAGCGCGGAGGGCTCGGAGCCCGCTATAGCGGGACCCTCGACACTACCAACACAGGCCTCCAACGTGAGGCGCAGTGCTGGGGAGTGGGAGGGCGGCAAAATAGCGCCAAAGACGACCGCCACCAGATCGCCAAAACAGACGCCACCCGAAGCCCCAAGCAAAACTAAGAGCAAAATAGCCCTCTCCCTCAACGAGACCAGAATCTTACCTCAAAAAATAACAACAGAGGTACATACCCAATCGCCGCCACTACAAAAGCCTAAGTACACCTCAAGGACGGCCGAGGCAAGAGCTATTACAATAAGAACCAAGACACTGCTCGGTCAGTCGAGAAACACAAAAAAAGAGATAATAAACGACGTAACAGCGGCGATAGGCAGGCTCTTCGAGCTGGTTAAGGAGGGGGAGAGTACTGGTAAACAGAAAGAGCCAGAAAAACCAGTCCAGGCCGAAAACACACAGCGCTCAAACACCGAGGAGACCCTGAAAACACTCCTAGAAGATCACAAGACGGCCTTGAAACAGCACGCAGATAAAATGAGGGACCTAGAGAAGGCCCTCGAAACACAAGCGCAACAATGTGTGGAGAGAACGCCACCCACCTCCTATGCAGAAGCCGCCACCTATGGAGCACATCTACCGAGAGTGCAAGTAAGCAACACCATGCACTCTATGATAGTGACCTCCCAGGAGGAGACCGAGACGGGGGAGGAGGTCCTTAATAAGATCAGGCAGGCGGTAGACGCAAAGGAAGGATGGATTAAGGTCGAGAGGGTAAGGAAGGCCAAGGATCGGAAGGTGATCCTGGGCTTTGGCTCTAGGGAAGAGAGGAGCAAGGCCCGCGAGAGACTGGAGAAGGATGGCGACCGACTCCTCGTCGAGGAAGTGAAAAACAAGGACCCACTGTTACTTCTGAGGGACGTGCTTACCGTCAACACAGACGAGGACATATTAAAAGCGTACAGAAATCAAAATAGGGAGGTTTTTCACGGCCTCGAACAGGAGGAAGATAGGATCGCCATAAAATACCGCAAGAGAGCCAGGAACCCTCACACGTGTCACGTGGTGGTGAGTGCATCGCCTACAATTTGGGGAAGAACCCTCCGGACCAGGAAGCTGCATATCGACTTGCAGCAAATCCGAGTGGAGGACCAGTCCCCACTAGTGCAGTGCACTCGTTGCCTGGGCTATGGGCACGGTAAGCGATTCTGCAAGGAAGAGGTGGACCTATGCAGTCACTGCGGAGGTCCCCACCTCAACAGCGTATGTGAGGATCGGCTGACGGGTGTAGCGCCTAGATGCAGAAATTGCACTAGAGCACAACTGGACAAGACACAGCATAACGCCTTCCATCTGGATTGTCCGGTACGGAAAAAGTGGGACAGACTTGCCCGGTCGGCGGTAGCGTATTGCTAAGGGCGCCGATGTGGAAATACCCTCCCACCGCATCATACAAGCCAACCTCCAGCGAAAGAAGCTAGCCACAGATGAGGTGCTACTAGAGGCCGCGAGCAGGAGAGTTGCTGTGGCCCTGCTTCAAGAACCTTATGTAGGTGGGGCAAAGGAGATGAGGAGTCGACAGGGAGTACGCCTGTACCAAAACACCAACTGTGGTGAAGGTACCGTGAAGGCGGCTATCGCAGTTTTTGACGAACATCTTAAAGTCAAACCTTACCCCAAACTCACGACCAACAACTTCGTTGTACTTGGAATACAGGCGGAAGCCTGGGAGGTGACCCTCGTCTCATTTTACTTTGAACCTGATACACCAATACAAACATACCTAGAGCACCTCAAACTCATTAACACCAGTATAAAAACTAGGTGGGTCGCTGGAGGGGATGCAAATGCGAAGAGTACCTGGTGGGGTAGCCCCAAGATCGACAGAAGAGGAGAAGAACTCTCTGGAACACTACACGAACTTGACCTTCATATTTTGAACAGAGGGGAAACTCCTACCTTTGATACCGTCAGGGGTGGCCAACGATACACAAGCTACGTTGACGTAACCATGTGTACCACGGACATCCTGGATGTAGTGGACAACTGGCGAGTCGATGAAGGACTCACGAGCTCCGACCACAACGCCATAACATTTAGCATATACTTTAGGAAACCAAAGCATTTAAAAGTAGAGCGGACTACAAGAGTGTACAACACAAAGAAAGCCAATTGGAGCCAATTTCATGTGAAACTGGCACAATTAAAGTCAGAAAATAATATAAATAAAAAAGAAATAGAAAAAATAGTAACGCCACAACATTTAGAAAAAACAACACAAAAAATAATAAACATAATACAACTAGCGAGTAAAGATACCATACCTAAAATTAAAAGTAGTAAAATACTTACCATACCGTGGTGGTCCGAGGAGCTCAGTAAGTTGAAGAAGACCGTAGCCACTCTGAAGAACAGAGTGCGTTGTGCCGCCCAGGTGCGCAGGTGTAGAGTAGTTGAGGAGTACCTGAAAAAGAAGGAAGAATATGAGAGGGCGGTAGTGAGGGCCCAGACAGAGAGTTGGAAGAACTTCTGCGAGAAACAGGACAAAGAAGGTGTATGGGAGGGTATATACCGGGTTATCGGCCGAACCACCGCCAGAGCGGAGGACCTGCCTATGGTGAAAGATGGGAACGAGCTGGACGCGAGGGAATCGGTGAAACTTATCGCAGAAACTTTTTACCCGGAAGACCTGGGAGAGTCGGATAATATCCATCATCGCCAAATTAGGCGAAGAGCTGAAGAAGTGAACTCAGGAGAACATAATGACGGGTTGGACCCAGAGTTTACTATATATGAATTAAAGACCGCAACAAACTCCTTCAACCCCAAGAAGGCCCCCGGAGCGGATGGTTTCACCGCGGACATATGCCGACACGCGATTGAAAGTGATCCCGAAACCTTCCTCCAGCTGTACAATAAATGCCTGACCCTACATTACTTCCCCAAGGCTTGGAAGGAGGCGACCGTAGTGGTCCTGAGGAAACCGGGGAAGGACAACTACACAACCCCTAAATCGTTACGACCTATAGGGCTGCTACCAATACTAGGGAAAATACTGGAGAAGATGCTAGTCGCCCGCCTAAAACACCATCTATTGGCCGGGATGAGTACCCGTCAGTACGGATTCATGCCCCAAAAGAGCACTGAAGACTCCCTCTACAATCTAATGCAGCATATCCGCATGAAACTAAAAGAGAAAGAAATAGTCACCGTAGTATCTCTGGATATAGAGGGAGCATTCGACAGTGCATGGTGGCCCGCCATCAGAGTACGACTGGCGGAGGAGAGTTGCCCCGTAAACCTCCGGCTGCTAGTGGACAGTTATCTGACACAGAGGAGTGTAAACGTCCGCTATGCTGGAGAGGAACACAGGAAAGGCACTAGCCGGGGTTGTGTACAGGGATCCATAGGTGGCCCTATCTTATGGAACCTTCTCCTGGACCCACTCCTGAAGAGTCTGGAAGCAAGAGGGGACTACTGCCAAGCTTTTGCCGACGATATACTGTTGGTCTTTCACGGGCAAACTGCAGGAGAAATCCAGGGACGCGCCGACGATGCCCTCGATCATGTTTATAAGTGGGGGATCGACAATAAGTTGACATTCGCGCCACACAAGACCATGGCGATGACTTTAACAAATAAGTTGAAGTACGACACCCCACGACTGAGCATGGGGGGAGTCAGCGTCGGAGCGACCAAGGAGATTAAAGTACTGGGTGTCATTATTGACCAGGGCCTGACATTTAATAGTCACGTCACAAGCATCTGCAAAAAGGCAGTCGGGGTATATAAACAGTTATCAAGGGCAGCAAAGGTTAGCTGGGGACTGCATCCAGAGGTTATCCGAACAATCTATACGGCAACTATAGAGCCAATAATACTATACGGAGCCTGTGCCTGGGCACCAGCAGCGCACAAACTAGGCGTGAGGAAGCAACTGGATGCAGTTCAAAGAGGTATAGCTCAAAAGATGTGCAAGGCATACCGCACAGTATCCTTGAATTCAGCGCTGATACTTGCGGGGATCCTCCCCCTTGACCTCCGAATACGAGAGGTCGCTCTCCTATACAAGAGCAAGAGAGGGATAACCTGGGAGATCTTAGGAGACAGGGAAGTAGAGCGCATGGCCCGAACCATAGACGCGCCGCACCCGGCCGAGCACATATACCTCGACATAAGACCTATTGCAGACAGTACACAGTACCTGCAGAGCAATAACGCGGCAATAAAAATTTTCACTGACGGGAGTAAAATCTCGGGTAAGGTCGGAGCGGCCTTGTCGGTATGGACTGACGAGACCGAAATTAGCACTACAAAATTGATACTGTCCAACCACTGCACGGTCTATCAGGCTGAGCTCCTGGCACTGTGCAGAGCAGCGAGGGTAACCACTCTTCGCAAGGAAACTGCGTTTGGAATTTATAGCGACTCAATGGCTGCACTACAGACGGTGCAAAATCCTCACTCCCTCCACCCGTTAGCAGTAGAGACTAGAGACAGTCTCAGAACATCATCTCTCCAAGGCAAGGAAGTATCCCTGTTTTGGATTAAGGCTCACAGAGGGTTGGAGGGCAATGAAAGAGCCGACGAACTGGCCAAAGCAGCCGCGCTCGGTTCCAAGCGCAGACCAGATTATGATCTGTGCCCTGTTTCATTCGTCAAGGGATGCATCCGGGATGCAACCCTTGACGAATGGAACACAAGATACACAAACGGCACAACGGCATCTATCACAAAGATGTTCCTTCCCGACGCGAGAACCGCGTACAGAGTGGTCAGGAAGTTCGGGGCCACCAGTGTCAGGACTCAATTCATGACGGGGCACGGCGGGTTTTCCGAGTACCTGAATCGCTTCAAGTGCAAGGAAAACCCGGCGTGCATCTGTGACCCGCAGGTCAGCGAATCGGTTCAACACTTGCTCCTTGAGTGCCCGATGCACTCTAGGGAGCGATACGATTTGGAGCAGTGGATAGGCTTCAAAATTGAGGCCTCTAGCATGGCATCCATTATGGTAAGTAGTAACAGGAACAGGCTGCTAGAGTACTGCGAAAAAATAACGAAAACCGCAATTAAGAGAAATGAGACAAAGTTGTAAAAACTATGCTGTCACAATATAGTAGTAATATTGGTGTACAGCATAAATATACTGTAATTCGAGTAAGCTAATAAATTAGATGTAGCAGTAGTATAAGTAGCTTGTAAGAAATGTAATAGAGATATAAGAATGTACCCTAGATTTAATTAAATAGATTGAGCGCTGGTAAACAAGACCATGTAAAAATGCTGTAACCCCTTCTACTGACCTGTACCTTAACTAACATAAAAATGATAGACTAAGAAAATTTGCATAAGATAATAAAGAAAATGTAATAGATATAAATATGTAACCTAGTATTAATAAATATAACTAAGAACTAGAATAAGATTCATGTACACAAACTGTAGCACCGAAATAAATATCTGTTTTTTACCGACCTAAACCTAACTAGAATAAGCTAATAAAGAAAAAGATAAAATAAGACTAGTGTAGTGTAGTGGAGTAGTGATAGATGGGAGTCCCACCCATAGTGAGAGTGCAAGGATGTATGCCAGAAAGACATCGGATGAAGCATAAAAGTGCGAGAAGCATCAATGCGAGAACTGGAATGAAAAAGTCGCTTAGATAATACAGTCTCCAATTATGTTGGAGGAACTAGAAAAAAAAAAAAAAAAAAAAAAAAAAAAAAAAAAAAAAAAAACCTAACCTAACCTAACCTTTTTTTTTTTTTTTTTTTTTTTTTAACGTGTGGAAATCCCCTCGGACCGTCACCCGCGCCGGGGCTTGCGGCGGGGCGGTGTGTCGGACTCGAACCGACTAAAACCACACGGTGTGCCACTCTGCGCCTGTAGAGGGAGGAGTCCGGGAACTGCTGTTATTACGCCGTCCAGACCCCTCCCAGCGCTTGCCCGCACAGAAGCGGGCACCCTCTCCAACACCTCTCCTTTTAGGCGACGTACGGCACACTCGTAACGTCGCCTCCTCGCGGGCGGCCACTAGAGCGGATGGAAGGGAAAGCCCGTCCCGACCATCCGCGGCCACACTCAGGGCGGCATGAGGCGCAGGTGAGCGCGCCTCCGCTGCCCGGTTCGCCGGCGGCGGATCGGGTCCGAGTGGAGGTCGTCCTCCCGGGCCTTCTCCGCCACCTCCTTCTGCGAGATTACATCTTCGCAGAAGGTTGCGACCGCGGTAAAACTGCTGTCGCTACCGGCCATGGAGCGTATGAGGGCCGGTAGCGAGAGATCTCCTCCGATGACTGCAGTGAGGGCCCGGCGTTGCGACGCCCAAGCGGGGCAAATCGCCAGCGTGTGCTGAGCCGAGTCTTCACTGCAGTCGCAGTGGTGGCAGGCGGGACTCAATTCCCTCCTAGCGACCGAGTGCAGGTACTTTCCGAAGCAACCGTGCCCGGAGATTACCTGCGTCAGTCGGAAGGAAAGGGTCCCGTGCTGCCGCCCTGCCCACTCGAGGATGACCGGCTGGAGAGCCTCCACGGCGGCAAAGCCAGCGCGTGGAGTCTCCAGTCGGAAAGACCAGCGAGCCATCGTGGCTCGACGGGCGGCTTCACGCCACTCGCGTACCTCTTCGGGCGGAGGGCGGATGCCTCTCTCCGCCCGGTATTCAGCCACCCGTCGATAAACTTCGGCGAGCACTTCCGCCTCCAAATCCCACGGGGGTGTCCCGGCCAACGCACACGCTGCCTCGGTCGACACCGTGCGGTAACCACGTATCGCTCTGACCGCCAGTACCCTCTGAGGCCGCCAGAGGCGCGCCTTGTTTTGGGCGGTCAGAGCCGTGACCCACACCGGTGCGCCGTACAGCGCCATCGACCGGACCACCCCCGTGTAGAGGAGTCGCGTTGCGACGCTGGCTCCACCCAAATTGGGCAATAGTCGCCCAAGGGCAGAGGCAGCGTCGACCAGCTTCGGACCAAGCTGTCGGAAGTGCTCGTCGAAGAGCCACCTACCGTCGAGGATCAGACCCAGATACTTCATCTGGGCCCGAACCGGTACGAGGACCGAGTTGACCTCTATGGAGGCGCCGGGGGGCGGACCACGACGAGGCCCATGAAATAACAGGGCCTCCGTCTTGTCCAGGGCCACCCGAAGGCCCAGCGCCTCGATGCGCCCGACCACCAGAGAAACACCCGTGGTGGCCAGGCGCGCCGCCTCGTGGAAGTTCACCCCCCGGGCTGTGACCAATGTGTCATCGGCGTAACAAATTACGCCCAGCCCGGGGGGGAGACGACCTCGTAGGACCCAGTCGTATCCCACGTTCCACAGGAGTGGTCCAAGGACAGACCCCTGTGGAACGCCGCACGACATGGGTCGCCGTCTCAAGACGCCCTCTCGGTCCTCGTACACGACGGTACGCTCCTCCAAATAGTCTGCCACTAGCCGCCTCAGGTACTCTGGCACCCCGTGGTACTGGAGTGCTTCCCCGATGCAGCTGAATGGCAGACTATTGAATGCGTTGGCGATGTCTAAAGACACCGCCAACAGCACGCCGCCACAGCACACTGCCTCTTCGGTCACGGCCCTAAGGCGCATCACGGCATCGACCGTCGAACGCCCCTCTCGGAATCCGAACTGGGCATCCGACAGGTCGGGCCCCACCTCGCAGAGGTGCCGGACGATGCGGGCAGAGATTATCCTTTCGAACAACTTGCCCGCCTCGTCCAGCAACACGATGGGCCTATAGGCCGCGACCGAATCAGCAGGCCGTCCCGGCTTCTTCAGTAGGACCAGCTTCCCGCTTTTCCAGCACTCAGGGAAGTGTCCGGACGCCAGGCTAGCGTCCAACACTCCCCTGAGGCGGTCCGACATATGGTCGAGGGCTCGGGCCATCACTCGGGCTGGAACCCCGTCCGGCCCGGGGGCGGTGTTCTTTGAACGAATTCGCAGAACAGCCGCCCCTACCTCCGATTCCCTCACGGGTGGAGCATCGTCCTCTCTACCCCCGTCGTCTCTGACCGAGTAGGCCATCGACGGGGGTGTGTGCTCTGCCCGCTGAGGGAAAAGGCCCTCGACCACTTCCTGCAGGAAGCTGGGCTGGAGAGTCTCGGTAAGGGGGGGGCCCGGCGTGCGGAGCTTTTGACGCACCGCACGATACGGGCGACCCCAGGGGTCACGATCGAGACTCTCCAGCATCTCCTTTCTCTTAGCGTCTTTGGCGCGGCAAATGGCCAGCTTCAGAGTTTTCCGCGCTTCGCGGTACTCCTCATGAAGCTGGTCCTCCTCACCGTTTCCGCGGTGACGTCGCCGGCTGCGGGTGTAGGACCTCCGGGCACGGGTACAAGCCGCACGGAGGTCCGCCAACTCCTGGGACCACCAGTAGACCTCCTTCCGTGGAGGCCGACGACTCCGGATGCGGGGCATGGCCGTATCGCAAATCTGCGTAATCGCATCGCGAAAACGGCCAGCCCCCAAGTCCACGTCGACCTCCTCGGACGAGGCCTGCGGAGACAGCCAAGAATGAATAATGGCTGCCTCCTCCAGCAGGTCCCTATCGAGCTTGGCGACAGCCCACCGCGGAAAGCGGGATAATTGCCGCGCCGTGTGACCCCTACTGGGGCCCTGGGACCGGGAGAGCTCGAATCGGATATACAAATGATCCGAGAGCGTCTCGACCTCTTCCAGGACACACCAGTTCCTTATTCGTGCGGCAACAGCAGGGGTAGCGAACGAAAGGTCCACTATCGACCCGCCCTGCTGTCGCACGCACGTGTTGGTGGAGCCTCTGTTCAGCAAACAGAGGCCCACCGAAGCCGCCCACTCCACTACGGCTTCGCCCTTGGCGTCCGTCCCGGGGGACCCCCACGCAATGGACTTTGCGTTGAAGTCCCCCAGCACGAGGACGTGCCCAGACGCTAGTCGCCGTATCGAGGTCTCCAAGGTGTTGAGGAAGACCTCGAAGTCACTCAGACTCCGGTTGGGGGAGAAGTATACACCATAAACGGTGACCCCCCCCCAATCGGCGGCAACATATCCAGTACCCTTGTCTCTTAGCGACAAGGGTGGGGAATGAGCCGCCGTGGAGCTGACGACTGCCACGGAGCCGTCCCGGTCACCCATCCAGTTTGGACGGGGAGGAACGTAGTAGGGCTCCGCGACTACGGCAACACCTATCGACCACTGCGCCATGGTTTGCAGGAAGAGATCCTGCGCCGCGGCACAGTGGTTTAGGTTCGTCTGGACAAGGAGGTTGGAGACGTGGTCCATTAATGGATCGTTTCTACAACCTCCTCCATGGGCGTCGACGAGGACGGACGGACAACGTCAGAGGCAGCCTGGGTCGCTAGGCTAGCCCCCGACGTCTGCCGGGAAGCGCGGGAAGGCCTGCAGCCCCCCTGCCCCATCTGGTGATTGGCGGGCTTATTGCCCGCCGCACAGATAGGACAGTAAGGCGCGGCAGAACACTCTGCCGCCTTGTGCCCCGGTCGACCGCAGCGGAAACATAGTCCGCTGCAGTCAAAGCAGCTATCGCACTTGGTGCGTGTGTGTCCCGCCGACAGGCATTTGAAACACCTCATCGGCCTCGACGCCAGGACCGTGATCCTAGCGCTTACAAAGCCGATGAGCAGCCTGCCAGCGTCGCCCAAAACTTTAGCCGAAGCTATGGGACAACTGACCCACACTGCACCAAGCCCCCCTGGACCGGGACGGATGGTGCCAATTCTGAGACCGTCCGCATTGCTTCCAGTCTTTGCCTGGATCGCAACACGGACGTCCTCAGCCGTCACTGAATCGTCCAGGCCCGAAATGCGCAGCTCTGCGCACTTCGTGGGCCTGGCGATCTTGACACCCTCCGTGGCTGCAAAGACTTCCCTCAGCTTCCCGGCGAAGGAGTCCGCCGTCTTTGCGCCATCGGCCCCAGGGAACTCGAGGACCCGAGCTCCCGTCTGGGCGAGGCGCAATCGGACCCCTGCCGCCGCAAAATCGCCGGCGAGACAGTCCCGGGCCGTCTTAAAGACGGCCGCGTAGGACAGCCCGCCGGTAGCCGCCTCCGGTGACACCGTGACCACTACAGCCGCGGTCTTAGGCGGCTGCAGCTTCCGCGGCTTCTTCGGAGTGGCCCGGGCCACCGATGACGACTGCGGGCCGGAAGCCGCCTTTTGGGCAGCCTTCTTGGCCCGCTTCTTTGCCTTTTTCGACTGCTTGGCCCCCCCAACTATTTGCCAACCCTCATCAGAGGGGGCAGACGTGGAAGGGCCAGGCAGAGGTGTTGGAGTGGGGAGCGGAGGGAACTCCGCTCCAGCTCTTGCCGCCGTTTGAGGCCCCGGCTTCGACGCAGCCGGCCCGGCTGGAGCCTTTGCCACCTGCCGTGTCCCACGAGCGGCAGCAGTGCCCGGCACCGACGTCGCCGCCGCGTACGACACGCGACCCCCCACCACGGGAAGAGGGGTCGGTGCTGACGCAACTTTCTGCCTCGACGCCGCAAGCGGCGGCCGAACAACAGGCGCCGGAGGCAGCCTCGCCTCCAGACCGGCCAGACGTCCGTCCACCAGGTTTCCCATGGTGATGACCATCTGGCGCATCATCTCCTGGAGGACGGCATCAGGTACCCCGGGTATAGTAGGGGCCGGCTGCGACGCAGACGGGGCCGGCCGGGATGCAGACGGGGCCGGAGCCCGATCGGACGCAGACGGGACAGGGGCCTCACGCTCAGAGCGCTCCGCCCGAAAAACGGCAAATTGAGCGCTGAGCCCGGCCACCTGCTCCGTCAAACGGTCGTTGGCAGACTGGAGGCGAGCCACGTCTCCGGCTAGGGTCTCCACGACCCCCGCGATGGCGGAGGAGGAGTCCTTAAGAGCCCTAACAAAGGGACCCTTAAGGTTTGTGGATTTTGTGGCCACTTTGTTAATAATGGCCACAGCCACGTTCGCCCTCTCCTGCAGAGACACCGGTGCAGTATCCTCCACCGCAGGCTCCCGGATTCTCTGCAGGAGATCAGCGATCTCCTCCTCCACTACAATTTCGCCCTCTACCCTGGCCCGTCTGTAAACATCCGCCCTAGAGAAGGCGGAGCCTGGGAGGGCTGGGACTGGAGTGCGTGACCTCCCTCTGTGGCTACTAGGCACTTTGGGAGGCGGGCACTCCTGCGACGTTTCCACGTCCGTGGCAGTGCTAAGGCGCTTGCGGCTATCGCTGATCTCCGAATCCACGACATCCATTGCGACAGTTGTCGCACCGGAGCCACTGGAACCGGAACTGCCACCCGCGACATCCACAGCGGACTTAGAACGCGTGCGTTCCACTGTTCTTCGGCTCCCAGCAGTCAGATTGACTTCTGGGAGCCTCACCGCTGCAGGCGTTACAGCCGCAGCAATCTCCTCATTGGAGGAGTGGGCGTCCGCCTTCCGGAACTGCCCTCGGCTGTTCCTCGACGGGCGCGACACTGCCCCACTTTTCTTTTCCGCGTCCTTCGCGTTAATTTCGGTGCCGGATTTGACGCTCGGCGACGGGCGTGTGAGACAAGGATTGCCCCCCCCATAGTACGATTGGGGGCTGCCGGAGCCGACTGGCTCCGGGAGGGATTCCCTAGACGCATCGCGTCTAGGACCCTCCTGGGTAGGTTTATGCCTAATGTTGTCCATGTCATGAGTTTTGGAAGTTTAATGTCCTCCGACAGAGGACGCCCTTGGCACTGGACTCCCTCCAGCGATTCAGCTCATTGCCAGGCGTCAGAGCGTGAGCTTGGGGTATTTTTTATAGAGGTTTACGTCCTCGTGGCTTCGAAGAGCCACCGGTCCTGTCCGTTCAGGATTACGGCTGGGCCGGACGGGGTCTGCACCAGACCGGATCCGTCCGCCCCCTGTCCCTCTTGGAACTACTGGCACTCTAATACGTCCTCTGCTAGAGCAGAGGGACGTTTAGAGTGCCCCACGCGGCAGTCTGTAAGGACTCCGACTCGTATCCCATTTAGTCTGGAGCCTCCTTCTGGGCCTATCCGGCATGAGTGGCTCTACCGGCATAGCCCCAGAAATCATCGACTCACGCAAGCCCCACCACGACGACAACGTAGGGATACATTGGGGGGAACCTTTTTTTTTTTTTTTTTTTTTTTACGTGTGGAAATCCCCTCGGACCGTCACCCCACCGGGGCTTGCGGCGGGGCGGTGTGTCGGACTCGAACCGACTAAAACCACACGGTGTGCCACTCTGCGCCTGTGAAGGGAGGAATCCGGGAACTGCAGTTATTAACACGTCCGGACCCCTCCCAGCGCTTGCCCGCACAGTAGCGGGCACCGTCAGCTGTTAAAATCTCAATTTAGGCGACGTACGGCACACGCGTAACGTCGCCTCCTCGCGGGAGGCCACTAGAGCGGATGGAAGGGAAAGCCCGTCCCGACCATCCGCGGCCACACTCAGGGCGGCATGAGGCGCAGGTGAGCGCGCCTCCGCTGCCCGGTTCGCCGGCGGCGGATCGGGTCCGAGTGGAGGTCGTCCTCCCGGGCCTTCTCCGCCACCTCCTTCTGCGAGATGACTTCTTCGCAGAAGGTAGCGACCGCGGTAAAACTGCTATCGCTACCGGCCATGGAGCGAATGACGGCCGGTAGCGATAGATCTCCTCCGAGGACTGCAGTGAGGGCCCGGCGCTGCGACGCCCATGCGGGGCAGATCGCCAGCGTATGCTGGGCCGAGTCTTCACTGCAGTCGCAGTGGTGGCAGGCGGGACTCAGTTCCCTCCTAGCGACCGAGTGCAGATACTTCCCGAAGCAACCGTGCCCGGAAAGTACCTGCGTCAGTCGGAAGGAAAGGGTCCCGTGCTGCCGCCCTGCCCACTCGAGGATGACCGGCTGGAGAGCCTCCACGGCGGCAAAGCCAGCACGTGGAGTCTCCAGTCGGAAAGACCAGCGAGCCATCGTGGCTCGACGGGCGGCTTCACGCCACTCGCGTACCTCTTCGGGCGGAGGGCGCATGCCTCTCTCCACCCGATATTCAGCCACCCGTCGATAAACTTCGGCGAGCACTTCCGCCTCCAAATCCCACGGGGGTGTTCCGGCCAACGCGCACGCTGCCTCGGTCGACACCGTGCGGTAACCACGTATCGCTCTGACCGCCAGTACCCTCTGAGGCCGCCAGAGGCGCGCCTTGTTCTGGGCGGTCAGAGCCGTGACCCACACCGGTGCGCCGTACAGCGCCATTGACCGGACAACCCCCGTGTACAGCTGTCTCGTTGCGACGCTGGCTCCACCCAAATTAGGCAAAAGTCGCCCAAGGGCAGAGGCAGCGTCGACCAGCTTGGGAGCAAGCTGTCGGAAGTGCTCGTCGAAGAGCCACCTACCGTCGAGGATCAGACCCAGATACTTCATCTGGGCCCGAACCGGTACGAGGACCGAGTTGACCTCTATGGAGGCGCCGGGGGGCGGACCACGACGGGGCCCATGAAATAACAGGGCCTCCGTCTTGTCCAGGGCCACCCGTAGGCCCAGCGCCTCGATGCGCCCGACCACCAGAGAAACACCCCTGGTGGCCAGGCGCGCCGCCTCTTGGAAGTTCGCCCCCCGAGCTGTGACCAATGTGTCATCGGCGTAACAAATTACGCCCAGCCCGGGGGGGAGACGACCTCGTAGGACCCAGTCGTATCCCACGTTCCACAGGAGTGGTCCAAGGACAGACCCCTGTGGAGCGCCGCACGACATGGGTCGCCGTCTCAAGACGCCCTCTCGGTCCTCGTACACGACGGTACGCTCCTCCAAATAGTCTGCCACTAGCCGACATTGGGGGGAACCTTTTTTTTTTTTTTTTTTTTTTTTACGTGTGGAAATCCCCTCGGACCGTCACCCGCGCCGGGGCTTGCGGCGGGGCGGTGTGTCGGACTCGAACCGACTAAAACCACACGGTGTGCCACTCTGCGCCTGTGAAGGGAGGAGTCCGGGAACTGCAGTTATTAACACATCCGGACCCCTCCCAGCGCCTGCCCGCACAGAAGCGGGCACCGTCTGCTGGTAGACTCTCAATTTGGCGACGTACGGCACACGCGTACGTCGCCCCATCGCGGGTGGCCACTAGAGCGGATGGAGGGGAAAGCCCGTCCCGACCATCCGCGGCCACACTCAGGGCGGCATGAGGCGCTGATAGGCGCGCCTCCGCCGCCCGGTTCGCCGGCGGCGGATAGGGTCCGAGTGGGCATCGTCCTCCCGGGCCTTCTCCGCCACCTCCTTCTGCGAGATTACATCTTCGCAGAAGGTTGCGACCGCGGTAAAACTGCTATCGCTACCGGCCATGGAGCGTATGACGGCCGGTAGCGAGAGATCTCCTCCGATGACTGCAGAGAGGGCCCGACGCTGCGGCGCCCAAGCGGGGCAAACCGCCAGCGTGTGCTGGGCAGAGTCCTCACTGCAGTCGCAGTGGTGGCAGGCGGGAGACATTGGGGGGAACCTAACCTTTTTTTTTTTTTTTTTTTTTTTCGTGTGGAAATCCCCTCGGACCGTCACCCGCGCCGGGGCTTGCGGCGGGGCGGTGTGTCGGACTCGAACCGACTAAAACCACACGGTGTGCCACTCTGCGCCTGAGGAGGGAGGAGTCCGGGAACTGCTGTTATTACGCCGTCCAGACCCCTCCCAGCGCTTGCCCGCACAGAAGCGGGCACCCTCTCCAGAGCCTCTCCTTTTAGGCGACGTACGGCACACACGTAACGTCACCCCCTCGCGGGCGGCCACTAGAGCGGATGGAAGGGAAAGCCCGTCCCGACCATCCGCGGCCACACTCAGGGCGGCATGAGGCGCAGGTGAGCGCGCCTCCGCTGCCCGGTTCGCCGGCGGCGGATCGGGTCCGAGTGGAGGTCGTCCTCCCGGGCCTTCTCCGCCACCTCCTTCTGCGAGATGACATCTTCGCAGAAGGTTGCGACCGCGGTAAAACTGCTATCGCTACCGGCCATGGAGCGTATGACGGCCGGTAGCGAGAGATCTCCTCCGATGACTGCAGTGAGGGCCCGGCGCTGCGACGCCCATGCGGG
The DNA here is from genome assembly GCA_949125395.1 of Diaphora mendica. Classification (NCBI taxonomy): domain Eukaryota; kingdom Metazoa; phylum Arthropoda; class Insecta; order Lepidoptera; family Erebidae; genus Diaphora; species Diaphora mendica. The sequence goes on from OX421323.1 coordinate 108,034, forward strand.
GCAGATCGCCAGCGTATGCTGGACCGAGTCTTCACTGCAGTCGCAGTGGTGGCAGGCGGGACTCAATTCCCTCCTAGCGACCGAGTGCAGGTACTTCCCGAAGCAACCGTGCCCGGAAAGTACCTGCGTCAGTCGGAAGGTAAGGGTCCCGTGCTGCCGCCCTGCCCACTCGAGGATGACCGGCTGGAGAGCCTCCACGGCGGCAAAGCCAGCGCGTGGAGTCTCCAGTCGGAAAGACCACCGAGCCATCGTGGCTCGACGGGCGGCTTCACGCCACTCGCGTACCTCTTCGGGCGGAGGGCGCATGCCTCTCTCCACCCGATATTCAGCCACCCGTCGATAAACTTCGGCGAGCACTTCCGCCTCCAAATCCCACGGGGGTGTTCCGGCCAACGCGCACGCTGCCTCGGTCGACACCGTGCGGTAACCACGTATCGCTCTGACCGCCAGTACCCTCTGAGGCCGCCAGAGGCGCGCCTTGTTCTGGGCGGTCAGAGCCGTGACCCACACCGGTGCGCCGTACAGCGCCATTGACCGGACAACCCCCGTGTACAGCTGTCTCGTTGCGACGCTGGCTCCACCCAGATTAGGCAAAAGTCGCCCAAGGGCGGCGGCAGCGTCGACCAGCTTGGGAGCAAGCTGTCGGAAGTGCTCGTCGAAGAGCCACCTACCGTCGAGGATCAGACCCAGATATTTCATCTGGGCCCGAACCGGTACGAGGACCGAGTTGACCTCTATGGAGGCGCCGGGGGGCGGACCACGACGGGGCCCATGAAACAACAGGGCCTCCGTCTTGTCCAGGGCCACCCGTAGGCCCAGCGCCTCGATGCGCCCGACCACCAGAGAAACACCCGTGGTGGCCAGGCGCGCCGCCTCTTGGAAGTTCGCCCCCCGGGCTGTGACCAATGTGTCATCGGCGTAACAGATTACGCCCAGCCCGGGGGGGAGACGACCTCGTAGGACCCAGTCGTATCCCACGTTCCACAGGAGTGGTCCAAGGACAGACCCCTGCGGAACGCCGCACGACATGGGTCGCCGTCTCAAGACGCCCTCTCGGTCCTCGTACACGACGGTACGCTCCTCCAAATAGTCTGCCACTAGCCGCCTCAGGTACTCTGGCACCCCGTGAAACTGGAGTGCTTCCCCGATGCAGCTGAATGGCAGACTATTGAATGCGTTGGCGATGTCTAATGACACCGCCAACAGCACGCCGCCACAGCACACTGCCTCTTCGGTCACGGCCCTAAGGCGCATCACGGCATCGACCGTCGAACGCCCCTCTCGGAATCCGAACTGGGCGTCCGACAGGTCGGGCCCCACCTCACTGAGGTGCCGGACGATGCGGGCAGAGATTATCCTTTCGAACAACTTGCCCGCCTCGTCCAGCAACACGATGGGCCTATAGGCCGCGACCGAATCGGCAGGCCGTCCCGGCTTCTTCAGCAGGACCAGCTTCCCGCATTTCCAGCACTCAGGGAAGTGTCCGGACGCTAGACTAGCATCCAACACTTCCCTGAGGCGGTCCGACATATGGTCGAGGGCTCGGGCCATCACTCGGGCTGGTACCCCGTCCGGCCCGGGGGCGGTGTTCTTGGAACGAATTCGCAGAACAGCCGCCCCTACCTCCGATTCCCTCACGGGTGGAGCATCCTCCTCTGAACCCCCGTCGTCTCTGACCGAGTAGGCCATCGACGGGGGTGTGTGCTCTGCCCGCTGAGGGAAAAGGCCCTCGACCACTTCCTGCAGGAAGCTGGGCTGGAGAGTCTCGGTAAGGGGGGGGCCCGCCGTGCGGAGCTTTTGACGCACCGCACGATACGGGCGACCCCAGGGGTCACGATCGAGGCTCTCCAGCATCTCCTTTCTCTTCGCGTCCTTGGCGCGGCAAATGGCCAGCTTCAGAGTTTTCCGCGCTTCGCGGTACTCCTCATGAAGCTGGTCATCCTCACCGTTTCCGCGGTGACGTCGCCGGCTGCGGGTGTAGGACCTCCAGGCACGGGTACAGGCCGCACGGAGGTCCGCCAACTCCTGGGACCACCAGTAGACCCCTTTCCGAGGAGGCCGACGACTCCGGATGCGGGGCATGGCCGTATCGCAAATCTGCGTAATCGCATTGCGAAAACGGCCAGCCCCAGCGTCCACGCCGACCTCCTCGGCCGAGGCCTGCGGAGACAGCCAAGAATGAATAATGGCTGCCTCCTCCAGCAGGTCCCTGTCGAGCTTGGCAACAGCCCACCGCGGAAAACGGGATGGATGCCGCGCCGTGTGACCCCTACTGGGGCCCTGGGACCGGGAGAGCTCAAATCGGATATACAAATGATCCGAGAGCGTCTCGACCTCTTCCAGGACACACCAGTTCCCGACCCAGTGTGTGTCCCGCCGACAGGCATTTAAAACACCTCATCGGCCTCGCCGCCAGGACCGTTATCCTGGCGCTCACGAAGCCGACGAGGAGCCTGCCAGCATCACCCAGCACTTTGGCTGCCGCTACTGGGCAGCTGAGCCACACCGCACCAAGGCCCCCTGGACCGGGGCGGATGGTGCCGACCTTAATGTTGTCAGCGCTGCAGCTCGTCTTCTCCTGCACTGCAACGCGGACATCCTCGGCCGTGACGGAGTCGTCCAGGCCCGAGATGCGCAATTCCGCGCACTTCGTAGGCCTGGCGATCCGTACACCATCCGTTTCCGCAAACATTTCCCGCAGCTTTTCGGCAAACGCGTCTGCCGACTTTGCGCCTTCAGCCCCGGGGAACTCGAGAACTCGAGCTCCCGTCTGGGCGAGGCGCAACCGAACACCGGTCGTCCCGAAAGAGGCGAGACTAGCCCGGGCCCTCTTGAAGAGGGCCGCATAGGACAGCCCGCCCTCAGCCGCCTCCGGCGACACGGTCACCACTACCGCCGCGGTTTTTGGCGGCTGCAGTTTCCGCGGCTTCTTCGCGGTGGCACTTGCCACAGGCGGCGACTGCGGGGTAGGGGCTGCCTTCTCAGCAGCCTTCCTAGCCCTCCTTCGGGACTTCTTGGACCCCCCAACTTCCTGCCAAGCCTCGTTGGAGGGGGCAGCTGTTGAGGGGCCAGGAACCGGCGTTGGAGTGGGGAGCGGAGGGAACTCCGCTCCAGCTCTTGCCGTATTCTTTGTATTAGGCCCCGGCTTCGGGGCAGCCGTCTTGATCTTAGCCTCCTGCCGTGGCTTGTGGGCAGCCGCAGGAGCAGGCTTTGACGTCGCCGCGACGGCGTAGGTCACTCGACCCCCCACCACAGGAAGCGGGGTCGGCGCCGAAGCGACCGTCTTTCGCTGGGCTCCAAGCGGCGGCCGAACGACAGGGGCCGGAGGCAGCCTCGCCTCGAGGCCGGCCAGACGACCGTCCACTAAATTCCCCACTGCGATGAGGATCTGTTGAACAAGGTCTTCAGATACCCCAGCGACAGTGGGGGCCGGCTGCGACGCAGACGGGGCCGGCCGAGACGCAGATGGAGCCGGCCGCGACGCAGACGGAACCGGCGGCGCCGCAGACTTGGCCGGCCGTGCCGCAGACGGGGCCGTAGACGGGGCCGCCCGCGACGCAGACGGGGCCGGGGCCGAGGCCTCGCACTCAGGACGCTCCGCCCGAAATTGGGCAAACTGAGCGCTCAGCTCAGCCACCTGCCCCGTCAAGCGGTAGGGGGAACCTAACCTAACCTAACCTAACCTAACCTAACCTGGGGCGCGGCGTCGGGTAACCTCCACGTTGGCTTACGCGTTTCTTCCCCCTTTGGACTCCGGTCCTGGGGAGCAGAAGCGTGGAGGCTGGTGCGCCCTGGACAGGCGGTCAGGATACTCTGACTCTCAGGAGCTCTGTATGCTGGCCGTCTGACCAATAACCCGACAACTGACCCCATTGCACGAGGGGGTCGTGGGATCCGCGTAGCCCTTTTCAGGGCTCGCCATCGCTCCCAGTACCCCTCTGTTTTCAGAGGGGACAGGGGAGAGATGCTGGATCGAGGGACGGGTCGGCCCACTGATTACTCAGGGGCTGACAGGCACTAGTGCCACCGTCGGTGGGAGAGGCCTAGCCACCCTCTCGCGTTCCGTAACCAACAGGGGCTCAACTGTGACCTGACTGGTGGCTCCAGGAGGGTATGCTGAGAACCTGTTGGCCGGAGGGCTTGCCTTAATTGGCCGGCCCATGACAAGGACAGTCTATAACACCCGACAGCGAAGTCGTAAAAACCTGTGGATACCGGCCGACCTCCACAGTATATAGGCTTATCCGGGTGCAGGGGGCACCGCCCGGATGGACTGTTTATTTCCCCCACACTCGTGGGAATTGTATGGATTGCTTAAATATAAACCCAAAAAACAAACTCGATGATGTGCCAGTTTTGGCGGAGGAAATGGAGACGGAGATGGGGACGGAGACCGCAAGGTCTTCCGTCTCTGTAAATGAAATGGTGCCAGTGGTGGAGCTGGAGCGGATAGACTCGGCGGTAATGCTGGAGCGGATGACCGCTGCCAGCTTACCTGGAGTTGCGCGCTCGTCTTCCCCAGCTTTGGGAAGATTCTGGCGAAAGCGAGCCAATACCTTGGAGTCGCCCAGTGATAGTGATTCGGTGGATGGGGAGGGGCCTAAAAGGAACCGTGGCCGTCCCCCAAAAACGGGAGAATACGTCGGGCTGGCCAAGGCCAAGGCGGAGCTCAACGCGGCCAAGCAGCGTGAGCTCGAGCTCCGTGCTGAGGAGGAGCTCGCAGATGAGCTGCGGCTGCACCGGCAGAGGGCTCTCTATCTCAGAGAGACCCCAGGCCCGCAGCCGCAGCCCAGTCTGCAGCCCCAAGCGGGACTGGTATCCTCGGACACCCAGTCCCTCAGTGCCGAGGAGATCTCGGGCTCAATAGAGGCGGCGGTGAAGGTGGTCCAAACCATCGCCGCCAAGAGCTCCAACTTAAAGGGCCAATACGTGCGGGACCTCAAGGACGCGTGTGGCTCCATTATGGAGAACGTGCGCGTTCTGATGTCCCGCACGGAATCGGAAGAGGTGGCCAAGCTGCAGGCCGAGCTGGCGGCTGTGCGGGCCGAAATGCGGGCCATGAAGCAGCAGGCGGAGGCTGCGCCGCCCCCGATGAGCCGGGAAGAGATCGGCTTCCTGGTCGACGCCCGGCTCGCGGGGATCGCTGACCGCCTGCTGCCGGAGACCCGCATCCGTCCACCGCTGCAGGCGGACGCGAGGAATGCGGCGCGGTCCACCGGCGCACATGAGCCCGAGCCTGAGACGTCTCCCTCAGAACCTCTCCCCCCTCCCCTCTCTCCTCCAATGCCAGGCGGGCAGGTGGAGGCAGGGCCGAGCCTTACCGGGCCGCCGGGGGGGAAGGAGGAGAGGAAGAAGAAGAAGAAGACAGGAAAGAAGACGGCCGCGGCGAAGGAGGCGGAGTCTGCCCGGATATCGCGGCAGTCGCCCCCGTCGACATCGACGTTGGCTCCCGCCCCGCTCCCTCAAAGCGGGACATGGAGTGAGGTGGCGGCCAGGCCAAAGAAGCCTAAACCGCCCCCTGCCGGGTCGGCTGCCCCAACCGCTGCCACTCCGGTAGCGCCAGCCACCAAGCGGAGGAAAAGGAGGCCCCGCAAATTGCGCACCCCGCAAACGGCAGCGGTTACAGTCACGCTGCAGCCGGGTGCCGTAGAGCGGGGCATCACCTACGCGCAGGTGATGTCCAAAGCCGAGAGGTCGATAGACCTCAAGGGTTTGGGCATCGACGGCCTCCGACTCCGCAACGCGGTAACCGGAGGTCGGATCCTGGAGGTGGCTGGCGCCGACAGAACACGGAAGGCGGACCAGCTCGCTGCCAAACTCAGAGAGGTCCTGGAAGAGGTCCGCGTCGCTAGGCCGGAGAGATGCGTGGAGATGCGCGTCTCTGGGCTGGGCGACTCGGCCTCGAAAGAGTCGGTGGCGGCGCTGCTGGCAGCGGAGGGGGGCTGTACTGCCGACCACATCAAGGTGGGCGATATACAGCGCCCACCTGAGCGACAGGGCACTGCCTGGCTTCGATGCCCGGTTGCGGTCGCAAAAAAACTGACGGATGGCCGCCGCATCGTCGTCGGGTGGTCAGTGGTCAGACTGACCATCCTGGAGCCGAGGCCGGCGCGGTGCTTCCGCTGCCTCGAGCCGGGGCACGTCGGGGCCAAGTGCACTGCGGCCACTGACCGCAGTGCGCTCTGCTTGGTGGTGCCTCATTTGTTCGGCGGAGGGTGCGGCGTCCGGCCATCGGCTTGGGTCGGCGCAATGTAAGGCGGCCTCCCGAAGCAGGGGGGCTAAAAGGAGAGCAGCAGGTGGGGCGAAACCCACGCCCTCGCCCACCCTGCTGCCGAATGAGGAGGTGATGGACACTGCCCAAACCTAATGGCCCAAACCATCTCTATGCTGCAGGCCAACGTCAACCACTGCGCCACGGCCCAGGACCTTCTGGCCCAATCCATGGCGCAGTGGCAGACGACAATGGCAGTAGTCGCCGAGCCGTATTGCGTTCGCAACAGCCCCAACTGGGCCGGCGACCACAGCGGCTTGGTGGCTATCGTCGCTCAGCGAACGGCCCCTCCTTTCGACAGAGTGCGGAAGGGCCGAGGGTGCGTACTCGTCGCGCTGGGTGGCGCTGCGGTAATTGGGGTGTACTGTCCCCCCAGCAGAAGCCTCGCCGAGTTCGAGCAGTTGCTCACGGAGGTCGGGGCTCTGCTGGCGGAAGTGCATCCCACCCCGGCTGTGGTGGCCGGGGATTTCAACGCTCACTCACGGGCGTGGGGATCCCCGGCGACCGATGCCCGGGGGGAGATGGTGGAGGAGTGGGCGGTGTCCCAAGGCTTGGTGCTGCTGAACCGAGGGGCGGTCCACACGTTTGTGCGGGCCCAGGCCGGGTCGATAGTTGACCTTTCTTTCGCGAGTTCTGGCCTGGCCCGCCGCATACACAACTGGCGGGTCATCGAGGGGGTGGAGACTTCGTCTGACCACCGGTACATCCGGTTCGACATCGTCTCCGCCCCCGCGGCGACGCCTCGTGTGGCACTGGACCGCCCCGTGGCAGGGGAAGGTCCGCGGTGGCGGCTCGGAACGCTGGACCGGGAGCTGGCCCGAGAGGCGGCTATCGTCGAGCGATGGGCTGCTGTCGACAGCGGTCAGGACGTGGACGCGAGATGCGAGTGGCTCGCTGGAGCACTGACTCGCGTCTGCGACGCGGCGATGCAGAGGGCGAGACCTATCCCGCCTCGGAGGCAGGTGTACTGGTGGCGTCCCCACCTGGCCGAGCTGCGTGCCGCGAGTCACGCGGCCCAGAGGCAGTACACCCGCAGCCGAAGGCGGGCCGTTAGAGATCTCGCCCGCGAAGAAGAATTGCACGCCGCGTACCTTTCCGCTCGTCGGGCCCTCAGCTCGGCGATCAAAGCCGCCAAGGACGAGGCCTGGAAGGAGTGGCTCGAGAGCCTCGACCGAGATCCGTGGTGGCGCCCGTATAAGATTGTGAGTCAAAAACTCCAGCCTTGGGCGCCTCCCCTCACCAGAGCTCTCGAGCCGAGTCTTCTGGACCGAGTGGTCAGCTCCCTCTTCCCTGCCAGGGAAGAGTGGACCCCGCCGCGGATGGGAGCACCAAGCCAGGTGCCGGCAGACGAAGGGGCGATACCTCCCGTGTCCGAGGCCGAGTTAGGGGCTGCGATACTGGCACTCCGGTCCAGGAATCGCGCCCCGGGCCCGGACGGCGTCCCTGGGAAGGTTATCGTCACCGTCATGCCGGCACTAGAGGAGGAGACGCTGTCCCTCATGTCGGAGTGTCTGGTGTCGGGGAGAGTCCCTCGACGATGGAAAACCGGCAAGCTCGTGCTGCTCAAAAAGCACGGGCGCCCAGCCGAATCGCCGTCGGCCTACCGCCCCATCGTGTTGCTCGACGAGATGTGCAAGCTTTTTGAGCGGGTGCTCGCTGCGCGTCTCGTCGGCCACCTGGAGGGGGCGGGGCCCAATCTCAGCGATGGCCAGTTCGGCTTCCGTCGTGGGAGGTCGACCCTCGACGCGATATCCCGACTGCGGGACAGCGTCAACGAAGCGGTCTCCGGGGGTGAGGTGCTGTTGGCTGTATCGTTGGATATAGCGAACGCCTTCAACACCCTCCCCTGGGGAACCATTGCGGAGGCGTTGAGGTACCACAATGTCCCGTGGTACCTCAGGCGCGTCCTTGCGGACTACTTCGTGGACCGGGTCATCATTTACCCGGCCCAAGACGGGGTGGTCCGCAGGGGCATGTCTTGTGGCGTTCCACAGGGGTCGGTCCTCGGGCCGCTCCTGTGGAACATAGGTTATGATTGGGTCCTGCGCGGTGCTAATCTTCGGGGGGTCGGTGTACTTTGCTACGCCGACGATACCCTAGTCACCGCGCGGGCCCCCACATTTCGGGACGCCGCCGTCCTTGCCACGGCAGGTGTAGCCCACGTAGTGCGTCGCATCGAGGCGCTCGGCCTGAAAGTCGCCCTCGAAAAGTCCGAGGCCCTCTTCTTCCACGGGCCCCGGCAGACGCCGCCTCGAGATAGGACCATCATGGTGGGCGGCATCCCCATCGCTGTCGGGACCAGCCTGAAATACCTCGGGCTCGTTCTCGACAGTCGGTGGCGGTTCGCGGAGCATTTCCGGCAGCTGGCACCGAAGTTGCTGGCATTTGCCGGAATGCTCTCGCGGTTGCTGCCCAACAGCGGAGGCCCAGGGTCTGCATGCCGCCGTCTCTATGACGGAGTGGTGCGCTCCAAGGCGCTCTACGGAGCGCCCATATGGGCGGAGGCCCTCTGCCCGGCGAATATCGCGCTGCTGCGACGACCGCAGCGCGCCATAGCGCAGAGGGCTGCACGGGCGTACCACACCGTCTCTTACGAGGCGGCGTGTCTGATTGCGGGGAGTATCCCCTGGGATCTCGAGGCCGGCGTCCTCAAGAGGGTGTACGACGAAGGCGCCCTGATGCGGCGTGCTATCGGGGGTCGGCCGCCTTCGGAGGAGATCGATCGCTGGAGACAATCGGCTCGCGATGATCTCTTCCGGAAGTGGGCCGAAAGACTGCGGGCGACGCGTAGCGGATCGCTGCTTGTGGGGGCCGTCAGGCCCGTCCTGCGTCAGTGGGTAGAGAGGGGTCATGGGGCCCCGTCATACCACCTCACCCAACTTCTCACGGGCCATGGCTGTTTTGCCAAGTACCTGTGGGAAGTGGTGGGGATAGAGTCGGAGCCCCGGTGCCGAAACTGCACCAGCGGAGACCCTGACACGGCCTACCACACCCTGGCTGTGTGTGAGGCGTGGGACGGACAAAGGGCGGCCCTCATGAGCACCATTGGTGCGGACCTCTCGCTGTCGGTCGTAGTTCCAGCTATGGCCGGCAGCGAAGAGTGTTGGGCTGCCGTTGCCTCGTTCGCTGACGAGGTGATGGCGGCCAAGAGAGAGGCTCTGCGGGAGCGGGAGCGAGCTGGGCTCACTCTCCCGCCCCGCAGACCCGCGGCGAGGGGGCGCCGGCGAGCACAATTCGCCCGCGTCCCCGAATGAGAGTGGCCACGGGCGGTGGGTCGGGGGACCTGCTGCCCCACGCTAATGTGGCGGAATGCGCCCCTCTGTGTTCCTGGGGTGCATTCATGAGGAGGACAGGCCCCATCATCTGGGCACGGTGGCCCGGATGGTGGGGCCTCGACTGAGGTGAGCCCGATAAAAAGGGCGTCCCTAGCCGAGTCGCGGTGAGCAAACTATCCCGCGGCTCGGTTTAGGTGAAGGAGGAACACCGTGGTGGTTTAGTGGGTAGTCTGGCCTCTCTTCGAGGTCAGGAGTCCCACACGAAGCGAACCCTCTGCCCCCGCGGGGGGTGAGCGAAGTGCGTAAATGCATTCCACCACGTAAAAAAAAAAAAAAAAAAAAAAAAAAAAAAAAAAAAAAAAAAAAAAACCTAACCTAACCTAACCTAACCTAACCTAACCTAACCGAGTCACAGTCAGTATCTCGTGGCGACCACGTGCTTTTCCGCACCGCTCCCGCTTTGAAAATTCGATTTACCGGGTTATTTTTGAGTTACAACAGTGATCTAAGTGTCTGCAGTTGCGTCTCGCGGAGCCGCAACTTTTGGCGACTAGAGTGACAGCCGCACGATTGCGGTCTAGGCGCTAGAAGTGATTTTCTCCGATTTTTGGAGGTTACAACAGTTTAAAAGTGCAGTTTTTTGTGAATAATAGAGTTGTCAGTGATCCTTCGGAGTTGAAAAAAGTGCCTGCTGGTGGGGATAGTGGATCCTCATCTTAAGCGCTGTAGCAGTTTTTCCGGAAAGCACCCAATTTCCCGGAAAAACACAAAAACTGAAGACCACGTGGCCACGTGCTCTGGGAAGGAGACGTCCTGGAGCCTTGAAAATTGGCAGCATTGTGGAGTACTGGAAGACGAACTATTTACTGCAAGTAGAATAATTTTATCATATATGGTTTATTTTTAAATTTAATTAGAAGACTCAAACTTTGGAGGAAAATAGCAGCTAAAATAAAAGCTTAAATTTAATTCTGCAACTGCTATTATTTGCGCGCTAGCTTCATCTACACATCTACAGCAGAATTTAAATTTTAAGATTTATATATTAAGCGTAGAAATTAAAAAAGTTAAAAATTTAGTATAATTGTTAAAATTGTAGTAAAAAATTTTTTATTTTAAAAAGTAATTGCATAGTATTGTGTGTCTCTATTTCTTCTATTTTTAGCATATTTTTTCAATTTTTTATAACAACGGGTATCGGAGATATCGAATTTTTTGTGTTTTTTCCTAATAAATTCAAAATTAATAGTAAATTACGTGGTTTTGGCCTGGAATCGGTCTTACAACCCTAAAATCTATTGACCGAAGCCCAAAGACCTGGCCAAAATCACTAAAAACAAAAGTTTTGGACAAAATCGCCATTTTGGTTTTTCTGGTTGTAAATTTAGAAAGTTGATAGCTCCGAACCTATTGCACCTACAGAACCCGGATTTTTTGCATATAGCATAGCAGAACGTTTTCTATCCACACAGATATTTTTCAGGCGTTTTCAGGCCAAAAATTTTTTAACTCCTGAAAACCATATAGATAGAAAGAGGAGGTCCTGCCAGGCTGTACACTCAAAACCCCACGTCTCTCCGACCACTAGGGCCGAAGTTATTTAAGATCAAAGTTGGGGTTTGACAGTTCGACGGCCATTTTGTAAAACTTCAAGCTCGCATAAAATCGGAACCGTAAGAGTTACAAACCTGCGGTTTTCGGAATTCGCTTTAGGACCTCCCCTGTTATAGGATAGGCGTAATTTTAGGCAAATCGGCGTCATAAAAAATCGGACCCCCGGAAGCAAACTTGCGGGTTAGAGCGGAGCGGACCGGTGTAGACAAAACAAATCCGACCTTTCTGCGACCACGGGTTCACGAGATATAGGCCATTGAAATTTCATTTTGACAACCAAGCGGCCATCTTGGAAAACTTCAACACCTGATATCTCCGGAACGCGTGACCCTAGGAAGACGGGGTTTTGGACGTAGGGACCCTGAGAGGAGTTTCAGGCGATATTTATGGTTTTCAGGCGGTTTCAGGAACTGAAATTTTCAGTGCCTGAAATTACCGTAGGAGGACAGATCTCGTCGAGCCCTTTAAGGCGAGCCCACGCACGAGCGAATTGACCCACGGACTAGGGAGAAAACCACTAAATTAGAACTGGTTTTTCAGGTTTTTCTGAAAAACCAAAATTTTGACAACGGTTTGCTCCCAAACCGCTGGTGCTAGGAGTGCTGTGTTTGGTATCGGGGTGAAGGGCTTGGGGAGCCCTATCTAGTTAGACTAACAGGACGACTCTACATAGAGCCATTTTCAAAAACCGACGTAGAGTCGCCAAATATTGTTATATTTTTAACCAAGTAGATAGAGCAGGTAGTTGACAGCCATAGTTTTTGCTGTGTATACATTAAATCTAAGTTTAGTTACAAATAAGTTCTTAGCAAGTAAGAATAGAATTTTAATTAGAATTAAGACTTTACACACTGATAAGATCCCCTATTGGCTTGAAATCGTTGACAAAATAGTAGCTAGACTACATACGACTACGGTGTGACTTATACACCAAAATCTCTGACTCTATTTAACAGTTTCCTGACGGAAACCTTTTGTATCACTATAAGTGGTGGACTGAAGCTCTTTAGCCACAAAACATATACAACACACACACTCAAACACGCATAACTGACTAGAATACACTACACACAGACACACACACATACATCCATCGTCACACAAATATACATATATACACACACATCTCACTCACCACACACAAAAACATATATACATCTACACGAGTCACACAGCCTTGCTTTCATCTACATCTGACTGTGACTGTGTTTCGTATTATACATATATACACCCTTTTGAAAAACCTAACTTCATTTGATCTTAACATCTATTATCTACAAATTATCGTGTAAGCTATTCTGGTAAGGTACCCTTTACATACCCCAGATACTTTAAATATAAGGACACGCACCACCAACAACAAAATGTACAAGACTCCAAGCAGGGAAGCCACAGGGGAACAGGATGTGCCCAAACCACCATTCAAAACGGCTGCAAACAGGAACCTCTTTAGAAAAAGTCTCGAGACTTCTGAAGGTGGGGCAGACCAGCCGCAAAAACCCACATCCCCTAAAGCTTCCGGATCCGCTGTGACTAAATCACCAGAGACCCAAACCAGAACGGCCTATAGCCCCAAACAAGTAACGGGCTACACAAACAGAGTATCGGAGGCAAAGGCGCATGCGAGCAACGCCAAAAGATATCTGGGCGAATCAAGAAACCTAAAAGCCGACATAAAGGCCGAAGTAACGAAGTTGATTGATCGTCTGGTTGCACTGGTAAGGGACATGGAGACGGAGTCGAAGCTGAGCCAAATTAAGCCTGTCAGCGCACAGCCCGCCCACCAAATCACGGAACTCTCAACGAGACTGGAGGAACACACCAAACTCCTGGCGGCAAACACCGAGCAGATAAGAGAGCTCAAACAAGCGTTGGACAATAACGTGGCGAATCTGGCGAGCACCACGTACGCAAGTGTTGCTGCCAGAACGCCAACCACTACGTATCCGGATAGGCCAGCGCTCCACTCGGTCATCGTGTCGTCGGAGGTAGAAACTGAGACGGGAGAGGAGGTCTTGGAGAGAGTGCGCCAAGCGGTCGACGCCAAGGAGGGATGGGTGAAGGTGGAGAGAGTGAGACGGGTAAAGGATAGGAGGATTGTGATCGGATGTCCTACAAAAGACGACAGGGACAAGGTGCGAGAGCGACTTAAGACCCGGCACCTCGTTGTCGAGGACGTCAAAAACAAAGACCCGCTGTTGATCCTGAGGGACGTTCTGAGCGTGAACACCGATGAGGAAGTACTCAAGGGCCTCAGAAAGCAGAACCGGGATGTTTTTGGCGGCCTCGAGAAGGAGGAAAACCGAGTCCAGATTAAATACCGAAAAAGAGCCAGAAACCCCCACACCTGCCATATGGTCCTAGCAGTGGCTCCAAAGATCTGGAAAAGGGCAACAGAGTTAGGCACGCTGCACATCGACCTGCAGAGGGTCAAAGTTGCCGACCAGTCTCCACTGGTGCAGTGCTCGAGATGTCTGGCATACGGCCACACTCGGAAGTACTGCGCGGAGGAAGTGGATGCTTGTAGCCACTGTGGGGGTCCGCACCTTAAAACGAAATGTGACCTCTGGGAAATAAATGAAGCCCCTAAATGTAGGAACTGTCAAAAAGCCAAGATGGCACGTACCGAGCACAATGCCTTCAGTGAGGAATGCCCCATCCGAAAGCGCTGGGAGTCCTTAGCCAGAGCAGCCGTAGCGTATTGCTAAGGTGGTGGCGGGGACCTCGGTATACCGCGTGTTCCAGGCAAACGTTATGAAGAAAAAGTTGGCTATGGAGGAGCTCATGATGGAGGCTAAAAACCGCAAAATAGCCGTAGCCTTAATCCAAGAACCATACGTCGTTGCGGGTCGAAGTACTAGGAGTTACCCGGGGGTAAGACTTTACCATAACTTCGCTCCGGGTGAAGGTACCATCAAGGCTATAATAGCCGTTTTTGATGACAAAATCGACGTCATTCAACACCCGGAGCACACCACCGATAACGTCGTGGTGGTGGGGCTTGCTACTACAGCATGGAGAACCACAATGGTCTCCTACTACTTCGAACCGGAACGACCAATAGGACCTTACATCGACCAGATCAGGGCGATAGCCAGAAAGCCTGGACTGGGAAAGATTGTGATGGGGGGAGATGCGAATGCCTGGAACACATGGTGGGGTAGCGCCTCTGTTGATGCCAGAGGTGAATACTTCCTGGAAGCGCTGGATGAGCTGGGCCTGCAGGTGCTAAATGTGGGAGACACCCCGACTTTTGATACCATCAGAGGTGGCCGACGATTCCACAGTCATGTAGACGTGACTGTGTGTTCGGCCAATGCCCTAGACTTGGTACAGAACTGGCGCGTAGAAGAAAACCTCACTAGCTCGGACCACAACGGTATCACTTTTGGGATTGCGCTGCGCAGATCTAAAGGAACGGACGTTCAAAGAACGACAAGGCTGTACAATACCAAAAAAGCCAAATGGAATCTCTTTCAAGACGAGTTGGGTCGACAATACCGCATAAATCAACTAAACGTGGTCCAAGTTGACTCAATAGGTACTGCTGACGAACTGGAAAGGATGGTCCAAAAGTACACGTCCAGTATAAGCAGTGCATGCGCGGCTGCGATTCCAAGGAAGACACAGAGTCAGAGACTGAGGGTCCCGTGGTGGTCCGAAGAACTCGCGGAGATGAAGAGGGAGGTCACCACCAAGAGACGGCGCATCAGGTGCGCAGCGCCAGTGCGACGAGACAGCGTTGTGGGTGAGTACCTAATTAGTAAAGAGCGATATGAAACGCAGGCAAAAAAGGCTCAGATCGCCAGCTATAAGCAGTTTTGCAGTAAACAGGATAGGGAAGGAATGTGGGAAGGCATTTATAGGGTGATCGGCCGGACCGCCAGGAGAACAGAGGACCAACTGCTGGAGAATCACGGCGTGACACTGGACGCAGAAGGATCGGCAAGACTGCTAGCAGAAATTTTTTACCCGGAGGACTTGGAGGAGGAGGACTCGCCGGCACAAGCCCATATAAGAGCAGTGGCGAGGGAGGTGACTGAGAAACCCAGGGGAGAACACCGGGAACCTCCTTTTACCTCCAATGAACTAAACATGGCGGTTGGATCATTCAACCCCAAGAAAGCCCCGGGAGCCGATGGATTTACTGCCGACATCTGCAGCCAAGCTATCAAAAATGAACCAGCACTCTTTCTAAGTCTCGCAAATAAGTGCCTAGCACTAGGCCATTTCCCGAAGCTGTGGAAAGAGGCAACAATCGTGGCTCTCAAGAAACCGGGCAAAGAAAAATACACCCACCCAAAATCCTATAGACCTATCGGGCTTTTGCCGGTTCTGGGCAAAGTATTGGAGAAGATGTTGATGGCCAGGCTCCGATATCATCTTCACCCACGCATAAGTTGCCGCCAATACGGCTTTATGCAACAGAGGAGCTGCGAAGACGCCCTCTATACCCTCGTCCAACATATAAGATCCAAGTTAGATGAGAAATTAATCGTCTCACTCGTCTCATTGGATATAGAGGGCGCCTTCGACAGCGCATGGTGGCCGGCAATAAAAACAAGACTAGTGGAGGAGGAATGCCCAGAAGGCCTCCGACACACAATAAATAGTTACCTGGAGGATAGATGGGTTAGGGTGAGGTATGCAGGTAAGGAACATCTAAGAGCCACAGAGAAGGGATGCGTCCAGGGCTCCATAGGCGGACCGATCCTGTGGAACCTTCTCATAGACCCGCTACTAAAAAGCCTGGATGAGAGGGGCGACTACGCACAAGCCTTCGCTGATGACGTAGTATTAGTGTTTTATGGAAAAACAGCAGCAGAGATCGAAAGAAGTGCCAATGCCGCTCTCGACCATGTCCGGGCGTGGGGTGAAATGAATAAGCTAAAATTTGCCCCGCAGAAAACGAATGCGATGACAATCACTCGTAAGCTTAAATATGACACTCCACGTCTGAGCATGGGCGGGATAGATATTGGCGCATCAAAAGAGGTCAAGATCCTAGGCCTCACGATAGATAGTGGCTTAACTTTTAACACACATGTGGCCAATACATGCAAAAGAGTCACAAACATATACAAGCAGCTAAGTAGGGCGGCGAAGGCAAGCTGGGGTCTCCACCCGGAAATAATACACACAATATACACGACCGCGGTGGAACCGGTGATTCTGTACGCATCCAACACATGGGCACCCGCTGCAGAAAAGCTGGGCATTAAAAAGAAGCTTAACTTCGTCCAGCGCAGCTTCGCACAAAAAATCTGTAAAGCCTATCGAACGGTCTCTCTCCACTCGGCACTGGTGCTGGCGAGAATACTCCCCCTTGATCTTCGCGTGCGCGAAACCGCTGCCCTGTACAGGGCCAAGAAGGGATACCCACTACCGGATCTCGGGGGGAGAGAGATCGAACGAGTAGCATCTGTAATGGAAAACCCACATCCTGCGGAACATATGCGTCTGGAATTCCTAAATCTGGAAACTCAGGAACAACTCGGCGAAATCTGCGAACACGGCGTACAGATCTATACAGATGGCAGTAAGATTGAGGGACGGGTGGGGGCTGCATTATCCCTATGGAATAATGGAGCAGAAACCAAGTCCCTCAAACTTACCATGCCATCATACTGTACAGTATACCAAGCAGAACTCTTAGCAATATGCGAGGCAACTAAGGTAATACGAACCTATAATGCAGACGCATTTGCGATCTGCAGTGATTCAACCGCAGCCCTCCAGTCGGTCGGAAATCCCAGTTCTCTCCATCCCCTAGCGTTAGAAGCAAGAAAAAATTTGAAACTAAGTTTTCAACAAGGCAAATCAGTAAATTTGTTCTGGATAAAGGCTCACGCGGGGATGGAGGGGAATGAGAGGGCCGATCAGCTGGCAAAGGAGGCGGCTCTAAGGTCGAAAAGAGCGCCAAATTATGATCTCTGTCCGGTATCATTCGTCAAGCGAAAAATCCGTATGGATTCGCTTGACGAATGGAACCGAAGATACACGTCTGGCGAAACCGCCTCCATAACAAAGATGTTCTTCCCAAACGTGGTGGATGCATACAGAGTTACAGCAAAATTCGAACCCAACATACACACAACACAACTACTTACGGGGCATGGTGGGTTCTCCGAATACTTGACGCGATTCAAGTGTAAGGAGAGCCCATCCTGCATCTGTGACCCGGCGAAGGATGAAACGGTCCCCCACCTGATAGTGGAATGTCCCATCTTCGACAGGCAGAGGTATGACCTGGAACAGGAAACACAAATTAAAATTATAAATAATAACCTGAGTCAATTAATGAGTAGCAAATATATAGATAGATTCCTAAAATACTGTATCAACATAATAATTATAGTAAATAAACGTAATAAAGTATAAAAAGTCATATGATCACAAATAATGTGAAATTATTCATGTCGATCATAGTAATCAGTAGACAACACATTGTAAAAATAGTACAGTAAGAATATTAGTAGATAAGCCATTACATATAGAAGTGTAAGTATCGATAAAAGTGTAATCATAAAAAGTGTAAAAAGTACAAAGACAAAAGTGGAAAAATATGTAATAGTGTAATAGACATGGAAATGGTGAAACATATAAAAGTGTAACAAAAATAGCAAAATAAGTAAAAGTGTAATAGAAATAGTAACATATGTAAAAGTGTAATAGAAATAGTAAAATATGTAAAACTGTAATAGAAATAGTAAAATATGTAAAACTGTAATAGAAATAGTAAAATATGTAGAAGCGTAATAGGCATAGAAATAAAAGTTGTAACTAGGAGTATTATACAAAAAGTACCATAACCCATATTAACATATATACTAAGTATAAGTCTATTGTTATTAATAAAAAATCCTGTTCAAATTATTTACCCGTGTTAACATAGAAATAATATAAAAAAGAAAATGTAATAGTAGTAGTAAGAATAGCAGGAATCCCACCTGTATGGCATAAAAGGAAGTATGTAAGAAAGAACCAGTATGCGGCATGCTAGTGCGAGCAGAATTCAAGCGAGAACTGGTATGACAGGCAAAGCTTAGTAAAGTCTCCAAAATATAAATATTGGAGCTGCTAGTAAAAAAAAAAAAAAAAAAAAAAAAAAAAAAAAAAAAAAAAAAAAAAAAAAAAAAACCTAACCTAACCTAACCTAACCTAACCTAACCGGTGCGAGGGGAGGGGCGCGGCGTCGGGTAACCTCCACGTTGGCTTACGCGTTTCTTCCCCCTTTGGGCTCCGGTCCTGGGGAGCAGAAGCGTGGAGGCTGGTGCGCCCTGGACAGGCGGTCAGGATACTCTGACTCTCAGGAGCTCTGTATGCTGGCCGTCTGACCAATAACCCGACAGCCCTTTTCAGGGCTTGACCCCATTGCACGAGGGGGTCGCGGGGTGGGATCCGCAGCAGCCCTTTTCGGCCGGCCCGCGTCAAGGAAAAGACTCTAAAACCCGACAGCAAAGTCGTAAAAAGCAGACCTCTCGCCGTAGGCTGTGGCTCCGGCTATGGCCGGCGGCGATGAGTGTCGGGCTGCCGTCGCCTCACGGCTGATGGCGGCCAAGAGGAGGGGCTCTGCTGGGGCGGGAGTGGGCTGGGCTCGCTCTTTCGCCCCGCGGGCCACGGGGACGCCGGCGGGCGGAGTTCGCACGCGTCCCGGGGAGGGATGCCGGTGGGCGAAGTCCGCACGCGTCCCTGGGTGAGAGTGGCCACGGGCGGTGGATCGGGGGATCTGCCGCCCCATGCTAATGTGGTGGAATGCGCCCCTCTGTGTTTCTGGGGCGCATTCATGAGGTGTGCCCGACAACAAAGGGCGTCCCTAGCCGAGTCGCGGTGAGCAAACTATCCCGTGGCTCGGATTAGGTGAAGGAGGAACACCGTGGTGGTTTAGTGGGTAGTCTGGCTTCTCTTTGAGGTCAGGAGTCCCACACGAAGCGAACCCCCTGCCCCCGCGGGAGGCGAGCGAAGTGCGTAAATGCATTCCACCACGTAAAAAAAAAAAAAAAAAAAAAAAAAAAAAAAAAAAAAAAAAAACCGGTGCGAGGGGCGCGGCGTCGGGTAACCTCCACGTTGGCTTACGCGTTTCTTCCCCCTTTGGACTCCGGTCCTGGGGAGCAGAAGCGTGGAGGCTGGTGCGCCCTGGACAGGCGGTCGGGATACTCTGACTCTCAGGAGCTCTGTATGCTGGCCGTCTGACCAATAACCCGACAGCCCTTTTCAGGGCTTGACCTCATTGCACGAGGGGGTCGCGGGGTGGGATCCGCTGCAGCCCTTTTCAGGGCTCGGCGGGATCGAGGGGCGGGTCGGCCCACTGTTAACTCAGGGGCTGACAGGCACTTGTGCCACCGTCGGTGAGAGAGGCTTAGCCACCCTCTCGCGTTCCGTAACCAACAGGGGCTCAACTATGACCTGACTGGTGGCTCCAGGAGGGTATGCTGAGAACCTGTTGGCCGGAGGGCTTGCCTTAACTGGCCGGCCCGCGTCAAGGAAAAGACTCTAAAACCCGACAGCAAAGTCGTAAAAAGCAGACCTCTCGCCGTAGGCTGTGGCTCCGGCTATGGCCGGCGGCGATGAGTGTCGGGCTGCCGTCGCCTCACGGCTGATGGCGGCCAAGAGGAGGGTCTCTGCTGGGGCGGGAGTGGGCTGGGCTCGCTCTTTCGCCCCGCGGGCCACGGGGACGCCGGCGGGCGGAGTTCGCACGCGTCCCGGGGAGGGATGCCGGTGGGCGAAGTCCGCACGCGTCCCTGGGTGAGAGTGGCCACGGGCGGTGGATCGGGGGATCTGCCGCCCCATGCTAATGTGGCGGAATGCGCCCCTATGTGTTTCTGGGGTGCATTCATGAGGTGTGCCCAACAACAAAGGGCGTCCCTAGCCGAGTCGCGGTGAGCAAACTATCCCGTGGCTCGGATTAGGTGAAGGAGGAACACCGTGGTGGTTTAGTGGGTAGTCTGGCTTCTCTTTGAGGTCAGGAGTCCCACACGAAGCGAACCCCCTGCCCCCGCGGGAGGCGAGCGAAGTGCGTAAATGCATTCCACCACGTAAAAAAAAAAAAAAAAAAAAAAAACCTAACCGGTGCGAAATTTTCATTGAAAACAGCTGCTAGTAACGTTGTTATTTGTTGGTATCATATTTGTAGACACTCCTGCGTCCCGTGGGAAGATTATAACCTGAAAAACAAAGAAAAATTTTAGTTTCTGGACTCAGAATATTTTTAAATTTCTAAATCACCAAATTTTCGAGGTTTCTGTCGAATTATTCGATAACGCTTCGCCTCAAGGTTGACATAGCTACAGATTTAGATAGCCCTCATCAAGGCCTTTCTAATAACACCTCTTTTGTATAGGTTGGGTAAATAGAATTTGCTAAATTTCTACATTCATTTTGATTTTCGGTATTTTCAAGGATTTTTTCAAAGATTTTGGCTTATAACTCTTCGAAATTTATTTTCGAAAATTTTAATTACATATATTTAGATAGAACTCATCAAGGCCTATCTAATTACACCTCTTTTATTAAGATCTGGTTAATAAAAGTAGTAAATTTTTAACATACAAAACTCAATTTAACGTTTTTTCGAAAATTTTCTGAGATTTTCTTTTAATAACTTGCCCCCTTATTTTTTGGAAATAATAAATTATACATATCTAGATAGCTCGCGTCACGACCTATCTAACAACACCTCTTTTAATTAAATCTGGTAAATAGGACCTTAGAAATCCGACATTTAAATTTCAATTTTAGTCATTTTTGAGGTTTTTGTCGATTAATTCGATAGCCTTTGCTTTCCAAACTATCATTTATATATATCTAAATAGCCCTTTTAATTACCCGTCGAAAGACACCACTTTCGTCCGGATCCGCCTGACGGAAAACTGGGAAATTGACCTATAAAAAATTCGGCATTGTTTGTTTACTTTTGAAAGTCTACCTTAGGGGTGAACATTTGGAACATTTGTGCGAAATTTTAATTGAAAACAGCTGCTAGTATCATTGTTTTTTGTTGATATCATCTTTGTAGACACTCCTGCGTCCCGTGGGAAGATTATAACCTGAAAAACAAAGAAAAATTTTAGTTTCTGGACTCAGAATATTTTTAAATTTCTAAATCACCAAATTTTCGAGGTTTCTGTCGAATTATTCGATAACGCTTCGCCTCAAGGTTGACATAGCTACAGATTTAGATAGCCCTCATCAAGGCCTTTCTAATAACACCTCTTTTGTATAGGTTGGGTGAATAGAATTTGCTAAATTTCTACATTCATTTTGATTTTCGGTATTTTCAAGGATTTTTTCAAAGATTTTGGCTTATAACTCTTCGAAATTTATTTTCGAAAATTTTAATTACATATATTTAGATAGAACTCATCAAGGCCTATCTAATTACACCTCTTTTATTAAGATCTGGTTAATAAAAGTAGTAAATTTTTAACATACAAAACTCAATTTAACGTTTTTTCGAAAATTTTCTGAGATTTTCTTTTAATAACTTGCCCCCTTATTTTTTGGAAATAATAAATTATACATATCTAGATAGCTCGCGTCACGACCTATCTAACAACACCTCTTTTAATTAAATCTGGTAAATAGGACCTTAGAAATCCGACATTTAAATTTCAATTTTAGTCATTTTTGAGGTTTTTGTCGATTAATTCGATAGCCTTTGCTTTCCAAACTATCATTTATATATATCTAAATAGCCCTTTTAATTACCCGTCGAAAGACACCACTTTCGTCCGGATCCGCCTGACGGAAAACTGGGAAATTGACCTATAAAAAATTCGGCATTGTTTGTTTACTTTTGAAAGTCTACCTTAGGGGTGAACATTTGGAACATTTGTGCGAAATTTTAATTGAAAACAGCTGCTAGTATCATTGTTTTTTGTTGATATCATCTTTGTAGACACTCCTGCGTCCCGTGGGAAGATTATAACCTGAAAAACAAAGAAAAATTTTAGTTTCTGGACTCAGAATATTTTTAAATTTCTAAATCACCAAATTTTCGAGGTTTCTGTCGAATTATTCGATAACGCTTCGCCTCAAGGTTGACATAGCTACAGATTTAGATAGCCCTCATCAAGGCCTTTCTAATAACACCTCTTTTGTATAGGTTGGGTGAATAGAATTTGCTAAATTTCTACATTCATTTTGATTTTCGGTATTTTCAAGGATTTTTTCAAAGATTTTGGCTTATAACTCTTCGAAATTTATTTTCGAAAATTTTAATTACATATATTTAGATAGAACTCATCAAGGCCTATCTAATTACACCTCTTTTATTAAGATCTGGTTAATAAAAGTAGTAAATTTTTAACATACAAAACTCAATTTAACGTTTTTTCGAAAATTTTCTGAGATTTTCTTTTAATAACTTGCCCCCTTATTTTTTGGAAATAATAAATTATACATATCTAGATAGCTCGCGTCACGACCTATCTAACAACACCTCTTTTAATTAAATCTGGTAAATAGGACCTTAGAAATCCGACATTTAAATTTCAATTTTAGTCATTTTTGAGGTTTTTGTCGATTAATTCGATAGCCTTTGCTTTCCAAACTATCATTTATATATATCTAAATAGCCCTTTTAATTACCCGTCGAAAGACACCACTTTCGTCCGGATCCGCCTGACGGAAAACTGGGAAATTGACCTATAAAAAATTCGGCATTGTTTGTTTACTTTTGAAAGTCTACCTTAGGGGTGAACATTTGGAACATTTGTGCGAAATTTTAATTGAAAACAGCTGCTAGTATCATTGTTTTTTGTTGATATCATCTTTGTAGACACTCCTGCGTCCCGTGGGAAGATTATAACCTGAAAAACAAAGAAAAATTTTAGTTTCTGGACTCAGAATATTTTTAAATTTCTAAATCACCAAATTTTCGAGGTTTCTGTCGAATTATTCGATAACGCTTCGCCTCAAGGTTGACATAGCTACAGATTTAGATAGCCCTCATCAAGGCCTTTCTAATAACACCTCTTTTGTATAGGTTGGGTGAATAGAATTTGCTAAATTTCTACATTCATTTTGATTTTCGGTATTTTCAAGGATTTTTTCAAAGATTTTGGCTTATAACTCTTCGAAATTTATTTTCGAAAATTTTAATTACATATATTTAGATAGAACTCATCAAGGCCTATCTAATTACACCTCTTTTATTAAGATCTGGTTAATAAAAGTAGTAAATTTTTAACATACAAAACTCAATTTAACGTTTTTTCGAAAATTTTCTGAGATTTTCTTTTAATAACTTGCCCCCTTATTTTTTGGAAATAATAAATTATACATATCTAGATAGCTCGCGTCACGACCTATCTAACAACACCTCTTTTAATTAAATCTGGTAAATAGGACCTTAGAAATCCGACATTTAAATTTCAATTTTAGTCATTTTTGAGGTTTTTGTCGATTAATTCGATAGCCTTTGCTTTCCAAACTATCATTTATATATATCTAAATAGCCCTTTTAATTACCCGTCGAAAGACACCACTTTCGTCCGGATCCGCCTGACGGAAAACTGGGAAATTGACCTATAAAAAATTCGGCATTGTTTGTTTACTTTTGAAAGTCTACCTTAGGGGTGAACATTTGGAACATTTGTGCGAAATTTTAATTGAAAACAGCTGCTAGTATCATTGTTTTTTGTTGATATCATCTTTGTAGACACTCCTGCGTCCCGTGGGAAGATTATAACCTGAAAAACAAAGAAAAATTTTAGTTTCTGGACTCAGAATATTTTTAAATTTCTAAATCACCAAATTTTCGAGGTTTCTGTCGAATTATTCGATAACGCTTCGCCTCAAGGTTGACATAGCTACAGATTTAGATAGCCCTCATCAAGGCCTTTCTAATAACACCTCTTTTGTATAGGTTGGGTGAATAGAATTTGCTAAATTTCTACATTCATTTTGATTTTCGGTATTTTCAAGGATTTTTTCAAAGATTTTGGCTTATAACTCTTCGAAATTTATTTTCGAAAATTTTAATTACATATATTTAGATAGAACTCATCAAGGCCTATCTAATTACACCTCTTTTATTAAGATCTGGTTAATAAAAGTAGTAAATTTTTAACATACAAAACTCAATTTAACGTTTTTTCGAAAATTTTCTGAGATTTTCTTTTAATAACTTGCCCCCTTATTTTTTGGAAATAATAAATTATACATATCTAGATAGCTCGCGTCACGACCTATCTAACAACACCTCTTTTAATTAAATCTGGTAAATAGGACCTTAGAAATCCGACATTTAAATTTCAATTTTAGTCATTTTTGAGGTTTTTGTCGATTAATTCGATAGCCTTTGCTTTCCAAACTATCATTTATATATATCTAAATAGCCCTTTTAATTACCCGTCGAAAGACACCACTTTCGTCCGGATCCGCCTGACGGAAAACTGGGAAATTGACCTATAAAAAATTCGGCATTGTTTGTTTACTTTTGAAAGTCTACCTTAGGGGTGAACATTTGGAACATTTGTGCGAAATTTTAATTGAAAACAGCTGCTAGTATCATTGTTTTTTGTTGATATCATCTTTGTAGACACTCCTGCGTCCCGTGGGAAGATTATAACCTGAAAAACAAAGAAAAATTTTAGTTTCTGGACTCAGAATATTTTTAAATTTCTAAATCACCAAATTTTCGAGGTTTCTGTCGAATTATTCGATAACGCTTCGCCTCAAGGTTGACATAGCTACAGATTTAGATAGCCCTCATCAAGGCCTTTCTAATAACACCTCTTTTGTATAGGTTGGGTGAATAGAATTTGCTAAATTTCTACATTCATTTTGATTTTCGGTATTTTCAAGGATTTTTTCAAAGATTTTGGCTTATAACTCTTCGAAATTTATTTTCGAAAATTTTAATTACATATATTTAGATAGAACTCATCAAGGCCTATCTAATTACACCTCTTTTATTAAGATCTGGTTAATAAAAGTAGTAAATTTTTAACATACAAAACTCAATTTAACGTTTTTTCGAAAATTTTCTGAGATTTTCTTTTAATAACTTGCCCCCTTATTTTTTGGAAATAATAAATTATACATATCTAGATAGCTCGCGTCACGACCTATCTAACAACACCTCTTTTAATTAAATCTGGTAAATAGGACCTTAGAAATCCGACATTTAAATTTCAATTTTAGTCATTTTTGAGGTTTTTGTCGATTAATTCGATAGCCTTTGCTTTCCAAACTATCATTTATATATATCTAAATAGCCCTTTTAATTACCCGTCGAAAGACACCACTTTCGTCCGGATCCGCCTGACGGAAAACTGGGAAATTGACCTATAAAAAATTCGGCATTGTTTGTTTACTTTTGAAAGTCTACCTTAGGGGTGAACATTTGGAACATTTGTGCGAAATTTTAATTGAAAACAGCTGCTAGTATCATTGTTTTTTGTTGATATCATCTTTGTAGACACTCCTGCGTCCCGTGGGAAGATTATAACCTGAAAAACAAAGAAAAATTTTAGTTTCTGGACTCAGAATATTTTTAAATTTCTAAATCACCAAATTTTCGAGGTTTCTGTCGAATTATTCGATAACGCTTCGCCTCAAGGTTGACATAGCTACAGATTTAGATAGCCCTCATCAAGGCCTTTCTAATAACACCTCTTTTGTATAGGTTGGGTGAATAGAATTTGCTAAATTTCTACATTCATTTTGATTTTCGGTATTTTCAAGGATTTTTTCAAAGATTTTGGCTTATAACTCTTCGAAATTTATTTTCGAAAATTTTAATTACATATATTTAGATAGAACTCATCAAGGCCTATCTAATTACACCTCTTTTATTAAGATCTGGTTAATAAAAGTAGTAAATTTTTAACATACAAAACTCAATTTAACGTTTTTTCGAAAATTTTCTGAGATTTTCTTTTAATAACTTGCCCCCTTATTTTTTGGAAATAATAAATTATACATATCTAGATAGCTCGCGTCACGACCTATCTAACAACACCTCTTTTAATTAAATCTGGTAAATAGGACCTTAGAAATCCGACATTTAAATTTCAATTTTAGTCATTTTTGAGGTTTTTGTCGATTAATTCGATAGCCTTTGCTTTCCAAACTATCATTTATATATATCTAAATAGCCCTTTTAATTACCCGTCGAAAGACACCACTTTCGTCCGGATCCGCCTGACGGAAAACTGGGAAATTGACCTATAAAAAATTCGGCATTGTTTGTTTACTTTTGAAAGTCTACCTTAGGGGTGAACATTTGGAACATTTGTGCGAAATTTTAATTGAAAACAGCTGCTAGTATCATTGTTTTTTGTTGATATCATCTTTGTAGACACTCCTGCGTCCCGTGGGAAGATTATAACCTGAAAAACAAAGAAAAATTTTAGTTTCTGGACTCAGAATATTTTTAAATTTCTAAATCACCAAATTTTCGAGGTTTCTGTCGAATTATTCGATAACGCTTCGCCTCAAGGTTGACATAGCTACAGATTTAGATAGCCCTCATCAAGGCCTTTCTAATAACACCTCTTTTGTATAGGTTGGGTGAATAGAATTTGCTAAATTTCTACATTCATTTTGATTTTCGGTATTTTCAAGGATTTTTTCAAAGATTTTGGCTTATAACTCTTCGAAATTTATTTTCGAAAATTTTAATTACATATATTTAGATAGAACTCATCAAGGCCTATCTAATTACACCTCTTTTATTAAGATCTGGTTAATAAAAGTAGTAAATTTTTAACATACAAAACTCAATTTAACGTTTTTTCGAAAATTTTCTGAGATTTTCTTTTAATAACTTGCCCCCTTATTTTTTGGAAATAATAAATTATACATATCTAGATAGCTCGCGTCACGACCTATCTAACAACACCTCTTTTAATTAAATCTGGTAAATAGGACCTTAGAAATCCGACATTTAAATTTCAATTTCAGTCATTTTTGAGGTTTTTGTCGATTAATTCGATAGCCTTTGCTTTCCAAACTATCATTTATATATATCTAAATAGCCCTTTTAATTACCCGTCGAAAGACACCACTTTCGTCCGGATCCGCCTGACGGAAAACTGGGAAATTGACCTATAAAAAATTCGGCATTGTTTGTTTACTTTTG
Organism: Diaphora mendica; assembly: GCA_949125395.1. Classification (NCBI taxonomy): domain Eukaryota; kingdom Metazoa; phylum Arthropoda; class Insecta; order Lepidoptera; family Erebidae; genus Diaphora; species Diaphora mendica. Next base: position 135,284 of record OX421323.1, read on the forward strand.
AAAGTCTACCTTAGGGGTGAACATTTGGAACATTTGTGCGAAATTTTAATTGAAAACAGCTGCTAGTATCATTGTTTTTTGTTGATATCATCTTTGTAGACACTCCTGCGTCCCGTGGGAAGATTATAACCTGAAAAACAAAGAAAAATTTTAGTTTCTGGACTCAGAATATTTTTAAATTTCTAAATCACCAAATTTTCGAGGTTTCTGTCGAATTATTCGATAACGCTTCGCCTCAAGGTTGACATAGCTACAGATTTAGATAGCCCTCATCAAGGCCTTTCTAATAACACCTCTTTTGTATAGGTTGGGTGAATAGAATTTGCTAAATTTCTACATTCATTTTGATTTTCGGTATTTTCAAGGATTTTTTCAAAGATTTTGGCTTATAACTCTTCGAAATTTATTTTCGAAAATTTTAATTACATATATTTAGATAGAACTCATCAAGGCCTATCTAATTACACCTCTTTTATTAAGATCTGGTTAATAAAAGTAGTAAATTTTTAACATACAAAACTCAATTTAACGTTTTTTCGAAAATTTTCTGAGATTTTCTTTTAATAACTTGCCCCCTTATTTTTTGGAAATAATAAATTATACATATCTAGATAGCTCGCGTCACGACCTATCTAACAACACCTCTTTTAATTAAATCTGGTAAATAGGACCTTAGAAATCCGACATTTAAATTTCAATTTTAGTCATTTTTGAGGTTTTTGTCGATTAATTCGATAGCCTTTGCTTTCCAAACTATCATTTATATATATCTAAATAGCCCTTTTAATTACCCGTCGAAAGACACCACTTTCGTCCGGATCCGCCTGACGGAAAACTGGGAAATTGACCTATAAAAAATTCGGCATTGTTTGTTTACTTTTGAAAGTCTACCTTAGGGGTGAACATTTGGAACATTTGTGCGAAATTTTAATTGAAAACAGCTGCTAGTATCATTGTTTTTTGTTGATATCATCTTTGTAGACACTCCTGCGTCCCGTGGGAAGATTATAACCTGAAAAACAAAGAAAAATTTTAGTTTCTGGACTCAGAATATTTTTAAATTTCTAAATCACCAAATTTTCGAGGTTTCTGTCGAATTATTCGATAACGCTTCGCCTCAAGGTTGACATAGCTACAGATTTAGATAGCCCTCATCAAGGCCTTTCTAATAACACCTCTTTTGTATAGGTTGGGTGAATAGAATTTGCTAAATTTCTACATTCATTTTGATTTTCGGTATTTTCAAGGATTTTTTCAAAGATTTTGGCTTATAACTCTTCGAAATTTATTTTCGAAAATTTTAATTACATATATTTAGATAGAACTCATCAAGGCCTATCTAATTACACCTCTTTTATTAAGATCTGGTTAATAAAAGTAGTAAATTTTTAACATACAAAACTCAATTTAACGTTTTTTCGAAAATTTTCTGAGATTTTCTTTTAATAACTTGCCCCCTTATTTTTTGGAAATAATAAATTATACATATCTAGATAGCTCGCGTCACGACCTATCTAACAACACCTCTTTTAATTAAATCTGGTAAATAGGACCTTAGAAATCCGACATTTAAATTTCAATTTTAGTCATTTTTGAGGTTTTTGTCGATTAATTCGATAGCCTTTGCTTTCCAAACTATCATTTATATATATCTAAATAGCCCTTTTAATTACCCGTCGAAAGACACCACTTTCGTCCGGATCCGCCTGACGGAAAACTGGGAAATTGACCTATAAAAAATTCGGCATTGTTTGTTTACTTTTGAAAGTCTACCTTAGGGGTGAACATTTGGAACATTTGTGCGAAATTTTAATTGAAAACAGCTGCTAGTATCATTGTTTTTTGTTGATATCATCTTTGTAGACACTCCTGCGTCCCGTGGGAAGATTATAACCTGAAAAACAAAGAAAAATTTTAGTTTCTGGACTCAGAATATTTTTAAATTTCTAAATCACCAAATTTTCGAGGTTTCTGTCGAATTATTCGATAACGCTTCGCCTCAAGGTTGACATAGCTACAGATTTAGATAGCCCTCATCAAGGCCTTTCTAATAACACCTCTTTTGTATAGGTTGGGTGAATAGAATTTGCTAAATTTCTACATTCATTTTGATTTTCGGTATTTTCAAGGATTTTTTCAAAGATTTTGGCTTATAACTCTTCGAAATTTATTTTCGAAAATTTTAATTACATATATTTAGATAGAACTCATCAAGGCCTATCTAATTACACCTCTTTTATTAAGATCTGGTTAATAAAAGTAGTAAATTTTTAACATACAAAACTCAATTTAACGTTTTTTCGAAAATTTTCTGAGATTTTCTTTTAATAACTTGCCCCCTTATTTTTTGGAAATAATAAATTATACATATCTAGATAGCTCGCGTCACGACCTATCTAACAACACCTCTTTTAATTAAATCTGGTAAATAGGACCTTAGAAATCCGACATTTAAATTTCAATTTTAGTCATTTTTGAGGTTTTTGTCGATTAATTCGATAGCCTTTGCTTTCCAAACTATCATTTATATATATCTAAATAGCCCTTTTAATTACCCGTCGAAAGACACCACTTTCGTCCGGATCCGCCTGACGGAAAACTGGGAAATTGACCTATAAAAAATTCGGCATTGTTTGTTTACTTTTGAAAGTCTACCTTAGGGGTGAACATTTGGAACATTTGTGCGAAATTTTAATTGAAAACAGCTGCTAGTATCATTGTTTTTTGTTGATATCATCTTTGTAGACACTCCTGCGTCCCGTGGGAAGATTATAACCTGAAAAACAAAGAAAAATTTTAGTTTCTGGACTCAGAATATTTTTAAATTTCTAAATCACCAAATTTTCGAGGTTTCTGTCGAATTATTCGATAACGCTTCGCCTCAAGGTTGACATAGCTACAGATTTAGATAGCCCTCATCAAGGCCTTTCTAATAACACCTCTTTTGTATAGGTTGGGTGAATAGAATTTGCTAAATTTCTACATTCATTTTGATTTTCGGTATTTTCAAGGATTTTTTCAAAGATTTTGGCTTATAACTCTTCGAAATTTATTTTCGAAAATTTTAATTACATATATTTAGATAGAACTCATCAAGGCCTATCTAATTACACCTCTTTTATTAAGATCTGGTTAATAAAAGTAGTAAATTTTTAACATACAAAACTCAATTTAACGTTTTTTCGAAAATTTTCTGAGATTTTCTTTTAATAACTTGCCCCCTTATTTTTTGGAAATAATAAATTATACATATCTAGATAGCTCGCGTCACGACCTATCTAACAACACCTCTTTTAATTAAATCTGGTAAATAGGACCTTAGAAATCCGACATTTAAATTTCAATTTTAGTCATTTTTGAGGTTTTTGTCGATTAATTCGATAGCCTTTGCTTTCCAAACTATCATTTATATATATCTAAATAGCCCTTTTAATTACCCGTCGAAAGACACCACTTTCGTCCGGATCCGCCTGACGGAAAACTGGGAAATTGACCTATAAAAAATTCGGCATTGTTTGTTTACTTTTGAAAGTCTACCTTAGGGGTGAACATTTGGAACATTTGTGCGAAATTTTAATTGAAAACAGCTGCTAGTATCATTGTTTTTTGTTGATATCATCTTTGTAGACACTCCTGCGTCCCGTGGGAAGATTATAACCTGAAAAACAAAGAAAAATTTTAGTTTCTGGACTCAGAATATTTTTAAATTTCTAAATCACCAAATTTTCGAGGTTTCTGTCGAATTATTCGATAACGCTTCGCCTCAAGGTTGACATAGCTACAGATTTAGATAGCCCTCATCAAGGCCTTTCTAATAACACCTCTTTTGTATAGGTTGGGTGAATAGAATTTGCTAAATTTCTACATTCATTTTGATTTTCGGTATTTTCAAGGATTTTTTCAAAGATTTTGGCTTATAACTCTTCGAAATTTATTTTCGAAAATTTTAATTACATATATTTAGATAGAACTCATCAAGGCCTATCTAATTACACCTCTTTTATTAAGATCTGGTTAATAAAAGTAGTAAATTTTTAACATACAAAACTCAATTTAACGTTTTTTCGAAAATTTTCTGAGATTTTCTTTTAATAACTTGCCCCCTTATTTTTTGGAAATAATAAATTATACATATCTAGATAGCTCGCGTCACGACCTATCTAACAACACCTCTTTTAATTAAATCTGGTAAATAGGACCTTAGAAATCCGACATTTAAATTTCAATTTTAGTCATTTTTGAGGTTTTTGTCGATTAATTCGATAGCCTTTGCTTTCCAAACTATCATTTATATATATCTAAATAGCCCTTTTAATTACCCGTCGAAAGACACCACTTTCGTCCGGATCCGCCTGACGGAAAACTGGGAAATTGACCTATAAAAAATTCGGCATTGTTTGTTTACTTTTGAAAGTCTACCTTAGGGGTGAACATTTGTGCGAAATTTTAATTGAAAACAGCTGCTAGTATCATTGTTTTTTGTTGATATCATCTTTGTAGACACTCCTGCGTCCCGTGGGAAGATTATAACCTGAAAAACAAAGAAAAATTTTAGTTTCTGGACTCAGAATATTTTTAAATTTCTAAATCACCAAATTTTCGAGGTTTCTGTCGAATTATTCGATAACGCTTCGCCTCAAGGTTGACATAGCTACAGATTTAGATAGCCCTCATCAAGGCCTTTCTAATAACACCTCTTTTGTATAGGTTGGGTGAATAGAATTTGCTAAATTTCTACATTCATTTTGATTTTCGGTATTTTCAAGGATTTTTTCAAAGATTTTGGCTTATAACTCTTCGAAATTTATTTTCGAAAATTTTAATTACATATATTTAGATAGAACTCATCAAGGCCTATCTAATTACACCTCTTTTATTAAGATCTGGTTAATAAAAGTAGTAAATTTTTAACATACAAAACTCAATTTAACGTTTTTTCGAAAATTTTCTGAGATTTTCTTTTAATAACTTGCCCCCTTATTTTTTGGAAATAATAAATTATACATATCTAGATAGCTCGCGTCACGACCTATCTAACAACACCTCTTTTAATTAAATCTGGTAAATAGGACCTTAGAAATCCGACATTTAAATTTCAATTTTAGTCATTTTTGAGGTTTTTGTCGATTAATTCGATAGCCTTTGCTTTCCAAACTATCATTTATATATATCTAAATAGCCCTTTTAATTACCCGTCGAAAGACACCACTTTCGTCCGGATCCGCCTGACGGAAAACTGGGAAATTGACCTATAAAAAATTCGGCATTGTTTGTTTACTTTTGAAAGTCTACCTTAGGGGTGAACATTTGGAACATTTGTGCGAAATTTTAATTGAAAACAGCTGCTAGTATCATTGTTTTTTGTTGATATCATCTTTGTAGACACTCCTGCGTCCCGTGGGAAGATTATAACCTGAAAAACAAAGAAAAATTTTAGTTTCTGGACTCAGAATATTTTTAAATTTCTAAATCACCAAATTTTCGAGGTTTCTGTCGAATTATTCGATAACGCTTCGCCTCAAGGTTGACATAGCTACAGATTTAGATAGCCCTCATCAAGGCCTTTCTAATAACACCTCTTTTGTATAGGTTGGGTGAATAGAATTTGCTAAATTTCTACATTCATTTTGATTTTCGGTATTTTCAAGGATTTTTTCAAAGATTTTGGCTTATAACTCTTCGAAATTTATTTTCGAAAATTTTAATTACATATATTTAGATAGAACTCATCAAGGCCTATCTAATTACACCTCTTTTATTAAGATCTGGTTAATAAAAGTAGTAAATTTTTAACATACAAAACTCAATTTAACGTTTTTTCGAAAATTTTCTGAGATTTTCTTTTAATAACTTGCCACCTTATTTTTTGGAAATAATAAATTATACATATCTAGATAGCTCGCGTCACGACCTATCTAACAACACCTCTTTTAATTAAATCTGGTAAATAGGACCTTAGAAATCCGACATTTAAATTTCAATTTTAGTCATTTTTGAGGTTTTTGTCGATTAATTCGATAGCCTTTGCTTTCCAAACTATCATTTATATATATCTAAATAGCCCTTTTAATTACCCGTCGAAAGACACCACTTTCGTCCGGATCCGCCTGACGGAAAACTGGGAAATTGACCTATAAAAAATTCGGCATTGTTTGTTTACTTTTGAAAGTCTACCTTAGGGGTGAACATTTGGAACATTTGTGCGAAATTTTAATTGAAAACAGCTGCTAGTATCATTGTTTTTTGTTGATATCATCTTTGTAGACACTCCTGCGTCCCGTGGGAAGATTATAACCTGAAAAACAAAGAAAAATTTTAGTTTCTGGACTCAGAATATTTTTAAATTTCTAAATCACCAAATTTTCGAGGTTTCTGTCGAATTATTCGATAACGCTTCGCCTCAAGGTTGACATAGCTACAGATTTAGATAGCCCTCATCAAGGCCTTTCTAATAACACCTCTTTTGTATAGGTTGGGTGAATAGAATTTGCTAAATTTCTACATTCATTTTGATTTTCGGTATTTTCAAGGATTTTTTCAAAGATTTTGGCTTATAACTCTTCGAAATTTATTTTCGAAAATTTTAATTACATATATTTAGATAGAACTCATCAAGGCCTATCTAATTACACCTCTTTTATTAAGATCTGGTTAATAAAAGTAGTAAATTTTTAACATACAAAACTCAATTTAACGTTTTTTCGAAAATTTTCTGAGATTTTCTTTTAATAACTTGCCCCCTTATTTTTTGGAAATAATAAATTATACATATCTAGATAGCTCGCGTCACGACCTATCTAACAACACCTCTTTTAATTAAATCTGGTAAATAGGACCTTAGAAATCCGACATTTAAATTTCAATTTTAGTCATTTTTGAGGTTTTTGTCGATTAATTCGATAGCCTTTGCTTTCCAAACTATCATTTATATATATCTAAATAGCCCTTTTAATTACCCGTCGAAAGACACCACTTTCGTCCGGATCCGCCTGACGGAAAACTGGGAAATTGACCTATAAAAAATTCGGCATTGTTTGTTTACTTTTGAAAGTCTACCTTAGGGGTGAACATTTGGAACATTTGTGCGAAATTTTAATTGAAAACAGCTGCTAGTATCATTGTTTTTTGTTGATATCATCTTTGTAGACACTCCTGCGTCCCGTGGGAAGATTATAACCTGAAAAACAAAGAAAAATTTTAGTTTCTGGACTCAGAATATTTTTAAATTTCTAAATCACCAAATTTTCGAGGTTTCTGTCGAATTATTCGATAACGCTTCGCCTCAAGGTTGACATAGCTACAGATTTAGATAGCCCTCATCAAGGCCTTTCTAATAACACCTCTTTTGTATAGGTTGGGTGAATAGAATTTGCTAAATTTCTACATTCATTTTGATTTTCGGTATTTTCAAGGATTTTTTCAAAGATTTTGGCTTATAACTCTTCGAAATTTATTTTCGAAAATTTTAATTACATATATTTAGATAGAACTCATCAAGGCCTATCTAATTACACCTCTTTTATTAAGATCTGGTTAATAAAAGTAGTAAATTTTTAACATACAAAACTCAATTTAACGTTTTTTCGAAAATTTTCTGAGATTTTCTTTTAATAACTTGCCCCCTTATTTTTTGGAAATAATAAATTATACATATCTAGATAGCTCGCGTCACGACCTATCTAACAACACCTCTTTTAATTAAATCTGGTAAATAGGACCTTAGAAATCCGACATTTAAATTTCAATTTTAGTCATTTTTGAGGTTTTTGTCGATTAATTCGATAGCCTTTGCTTTCCAAACTATCATTTATATATATCTAAATAGCCCTTTTAATTACCCGTCGAAAGACACCACTTTCGTCCGGATCCGCCTGACGGAAAACTGGGAAATTGACCTATAAAAAATTCGGCATTGTTTGTTTACTTTTGAAAGTCTACCTTAGGGGTGAACATTTGGAACATTTGTGCGAAATTTTAATTGAAAACAGCTGCTAGTATCATTGTTTTTTGTTGATATCATCTTTGTAGACACTCCTGCGTCCCGTGGGAAGATTATAACCTGAAAAACAAAGAAAAATTTTAGTTTCTGGACTCAGAATATTTTTAAATTTCTAAATCACCAAATTTTCGAGGTTTCTGTCGAATTATTCGATAACGCTTCGCCTCAAGGTTGACATAGCTACAGATTTAGATAGCCCTCATCAAGGCCTTTCTAATAACACCTCTTTTGTATAGGTTGGGTGAATAGAATTTGCTAAATTTCTACATTCATTTTGATTTTCGGTATTTTCAAGGATTTTTTCAAAGATTTTGGCTTATAACTCTTCGAAATTTATTTTCGAAAATTTTAATTACATATATTTAGATAGAACTCATCAAGGCCTATCTAATTACACCTCTTTTATTAAGATCTGGTTAATAAAAGTAGTAAATTTTTAACATACAAAACTCAATTTAACGTTTTTTCGAAAATTTTCTGAGATTTTCTTTTAATAACTTGCCCCCTTATTTTTTGGAAATAATAAATTATACATATCTAGATAGCTCGCGTCACGACCTATCTAACAACACCTCTTTTAATTAAATCTGGTAAATAGGACCTTAGAAATCCGACATTTAAATTTCAATTTTAGTCATTTTTGAGGTTTTTGTCGATTAATTCGATAGCCTTTGCTTTCCAAACTATCATTTATATATATCTAAATAGCCCTTTTAATTACCCGTCGAAAGACACCACTTTCGTCCGGATCCGCCTGACGGAAAACTGGGAAATTGACCTATAAAAAATTCGGCATTGTTTGTTTACTTTTGAAAGTCTACCTTAGGGGTGAACATTTGGAACATTTGTGCGAAATTTTAATTGAAAACAGCTGCTAGTATCATTGTTTTTTGTTGATATCATCTTTGTAGACACTCCTGCGTCCCGTGGGAAGATTATAACCTGAAAAACAAAGAAAAATTTTAGTTTCTGGACTCAGAATATTTTTAAATTTCTAAATCACCAAATTTTCGAGGTTTCTGTCGAATTATTCGATAACGCTTCGCCTCAAGGTTGACATAGCTACAGATTTAGATAGCCCTCATCAAGGCCTTTCTAATAACACCTCTTTTGTATAGGTTGGGTGAATAGAATTTGCTAAATTTCTACATTCATTTTGATTTTCGGTATTTTCAAGGATTTTTTCAAAGATTTTGGCTTATAACTCTTCGAAATTTATTTTCGAAAATTTTAATTACATATATTTAGATAGAACTCATCAAGGCCTATCTAATTACACCTCTTTTATTAAGATCTGGTTAATAAAAGTAGTAAATTTTTAACATACAAAACTCAATTTAACGTTTTTTCGAAAATTTTCTGAGATTTTCTTTTAATAACTTGCCCCCTTATTTTTTGGAAATAATAAATTATACATATCTAGATAGCTCGCGTCACGACCTATCTAACAACACCTCTTTTAATTAAATCTGGTAAATAGGACCTTAGAAATCCGACATTTAAATTTCAATTTTAGTCATTTTTGAGGTTTTTGTCGATTAATTCGATAGCCTTTGCTTTCCAAACTATCATTTATATATATCTAAATAGCCCTTTTAATTACCCGTCGAAAGACACCACTTTCGTCCGGATCCGCCTGACGGAAAACTGGGAAATTGACCTATAAAAAATTCGGCATTGTTTGTTTACTTTTGAAAGTCTACCTTAGGGGTGAACATTTGGAACATTTGTGCGAAATTTTAATTGAAAACAGCTGCTAGTATCATTGTTTTTTGTTGATATCATCTTTGTAGACACTCCTGCGTCCCGTGGGAAGATTATAACCTGAAAAACAAAGAAAAATTTTAGTTTCTGGACTCAGAATATTTTTAAATTTCTAAATCACCAAATTTTCGAGGTTTCTGTCGAATTATTCGATAACGCTTCGCCTCAAGGTTGACATAGCTACAGATTTAGATAGCCCTCATCAAGGCCTTTCTAATAACACCTCTTTTGTATAGGTTGGGTGAATAGAATTTGCTAAATTTCTACATTCATTTTGATTTTCGGTATTTTCAAGGATTTTTTCAAAGATTTTGGCTTATAACTCTTCGAAATTTATTTTCGAAAATTTTAATTACATATATTTAGATAGAACTCATCAAGGCCTATCTAATTACACCTCTTTTATTAAGATCTGGTTAATAAAAGTAGTAAATTTTTAACATACAAAACTCAATTTAACGTTTTTTCGAAAATTTTCTGAGATTTTCTTTTAATAACTTGCCCCCTTATTTTTTGGAAATAATAAATTATACATATCTAGATAGCTCGCGTCACGACCTATCTAACAACACCTCTTTTAATTAAATCTGGTAAATAGGACCTTAGAAATCCGACATTTAAATTTCAATTTTAGTCATTTTTGAGGTTTTTGTCGATTAATTCGATAGCCTTTGCTTTCCAAACTATCATTTATATATATCTAAATAGCCCTTTTAATTACCCGTCGAAAGACACCACTTTCGTCCGGATCCGCCTGACGGAAAACTGGGAAATTGACCTATAAAAAATTCGGCATTGTTTGTTTACTTTTGAAAGTCTACCTTAGGGGTGAACATTTGGAACATTTGTGCGAAATTTTAATTGAAAACAGCTGCTAGTATCATTGTTTTTTGTTGATATCATCTTTGTAGACACTCCTGCGTCCCGTGGGAAGATTATAACCTGAAAAACAAAGAAAAATTTTAGTTTCTGGACTCAGAATATTTTTAAATTTCTAAATCACCAAATTTTCGAGGTTTCTGTCGAATTATTCGATAACGCTTCGCCTCAAGGTTGACATAGCTACAGATTTAGATAGCCCTCATCAAGGCCTTTCTAATAACACCTCTTTTGTATAGGTTGGGTGAATAGAATTTGCTAAATTTCTACATTCATTTTGATTTTCGGTATTTTCAAGGATTTTTTCAAAGATTTTGGCTTATAACTCTTCGAAATTTATTTTCGAAAATTTTAATTACATATATTTAGATAGAACTCATCAAGGCCTATCTAATTACACCTCTTTTATTAAGATCTGGTTAATAAAAGTAGTAAATTTTTAACATACAAAACTCAATTTAACGTTTTTTCGAAAATTTTCTGAGATTTTCTTTTAATAACTTGCCCCCTTATTTTTTGGAAATAATAAATTATACATATCTAGATAGCTCGCGTCACGACCTATCTAACAACACCTCTTTTAATTAAATCTGGTAAATAGGACCTTAGAAATCCGACATTTAAATTTCAATTTTAGTCATTTTTGAGGTTTTTGTCGATTAATTCGATAGCCTTTGCTTTCCAAACTATCATTTATATATATCTAAATAGCCCTTTTAATTACCCGTCGAAAGACACCACTTTCGTCCGGATCCGCCTGACGGAAAACTGGGAAATTGACCTATAAAAAATTCGGCATTGTTTGTTTACTTTTGAAAGTCTACCTTAGGGGTGAACATTTGGAACATTTGTGCGAAATTTTAATTGAAAACAGCTGCTAGTATCATTGTTTTTTGTTGATATCATCTTTGTAGACACTCCTGCGTCCCGTGGGAAGATTATAACCTGAAAAACAAAGAAAAATTTTAGTTTCTGGACTCAGAATATTTTTAAATTTCTAAATCACCAAATTTTCGAGGTTTCTGTCGAATTATTCGATAACGCTTCGCCTCAAGGTTGACATAGCTACAGATTTAGATAGCCCTCATCAAGGCCTTTCTAATAACACCTCTTTTGTATAGGTTGGGTGAATAGAATTTGCTAAATTTCTACATTCATTTTGATTTTCGGTATTTTCAAGGATTTTTTCAAAGATTTTGGCTTATAACTCTTCGAAATTTATTTTCGAAAATTTTAATTACATATATTTAGATAGAACTCATCAAGGCCTATCTAATTACACCTCTTTTATTAAGATCTGGTTAATAAAAGTAGTAAATTTTTAACATACAAAACTCAATTTAACGTTTTTTCGAAAATTTTCTGAGATTTTCTTTTAATAACTTGCCCCCTTATTTTTTGGAAATAATAAATTATACATATCTAGATAGCTCGCGTCACGACCTATCTAACAACACCTCTTTTAATTAAATCTGGTAAATAGGACCTTAGAAATCCGACATTTAAATTTCAATTTTAGTCATTTTTGAGGTTTTTGTCGATTAATTCGATAGCCTTTGCTTTCCAAACTATCATTTATATATATCTAAATAGCCCTTTTAATTACCCGTCGAAAGACACCACTTTCGTCCGGATCCGCCTGACGGAAAACTGGGAAATTGACCTATAAAAAATTCGGCATTGTTTGTTTACTTTTGAAAGTCTACCTTAGGGGTGAACATTTGGAACATTTGTGCGAAATTTTAATTGAAAACAGCTGCTAGTATCATTGTTTTTTGTTGATATCATCTTTGTAGACACTCCTGCGTCCCGTGGGAAGATTATAACCTGAAAAACAAAGAAAAATTTTAGTTTCTGGACTCAGAATATTTTTAAATTTCTAAATCACCAAATTTTCGAGGTTTCTGTCGAATTATTCGATAACGCTTCGCCTCAAGGTTGACATAGCTACAGATTTAGATAGCCCTCATCAAGGCCTTTCTAATAACACCTCTTTTGTATAGGTTGGGTGAATAGAATTTGCTAAATTTCTACATTCATTTTGATTTTCGGTATTTTCAAGGATTTTTTCAAAGATTTTGGCTTATAACTCTTCGAAATTTATTTTCGAAAATTTTAATTACATATATTTAGATAGAACTCATCAAGGCCTATCTAATTACACCTCTTTTATTAAGATCTGGTTAATAAAAGTAGTAAATTTTTAACATACAAAACTCAATTTAACGTTTTTTCGAAAATTTTCTGAGATTTTCTTTTAATAACTTGCCCCCTTATTTTTTGGAAATAATAAATTATACATATCTAGATAGCTCGCGTCACGACCTATCTAACAACACCTCTTTTAATTAAATCTGGTAAATAGGACCTTAGAAATCCGACATTTAAATTTCAATTTTAGTCATTTTTGAGGTTTTTGTCGATTAATTCGATAGCCTTTGCTTTCCAAACTATCATTTATATATATCTAAATAGCCCTTTTAATTACCCGTCGAAAGACACCACTTTCGTCCGGATCCGCCTGACGGAAAACTGGGAAATTGACCTATAAAAAATTCGGCATTGTTTGTTTACTTTTGAAAGTCTACCTTAGGGGTGAACATTTGGAACATTTGTGCGAAATTTTAATTGAAAACAGCTGCTAGTATCATTGTTTTTTGTTGATATCATCTTTGTAGACACTCCTGCGTCCCGTGGGAAGATTATAACCTGAAAAACAAAGAAAAATTTTAGTTTCTGGACTCAGAATATTTTTAAATTTCTAAATCACCAAATTTTCGAGGTTTCTGTCGAATTATTCGATAACGCTTCGCCTCAAGGTTGACATAGCTACAGATTTAGATAGCCCTCATCAAGGCCTTTCTAATAACACCTCTTTTGTATAGGTTGGGTGAATAGAATTTGCTAAATTTCTACATTCATTTTGATTTTCGGTATTTTCAAGGATTTTTTCAAAGATTTTGGCTTATAACTCTTCGAAATTTATTTTCGAAAATTTTAATTACATATATTTAGATAGAACTCATCAAGGCCTATCTAATTACACCTCTTTTATTAAGATCTGGTTAATAAAAGTAGTAAATTTTTAACATACAAAACTCAATTTAACGTTTTTTCGAAAATTTTCTGAGATTTTCTTTTAATAACTTGCCCCCTTATTTTTTGGAAATAATAAATTATACATATCTAGATAGCTCGCGTCACGACCTATCTAACAACACCTCTTTTAATTAAATCTGGTAAATAGGACCTTAGAAATCCGACATTTAAATTTCAATTTTAGTCATTTTTGAGGTTTTTGTCGATTAATTCGATAGCCTTTGCTTTCCAAACTATCATTTTTCACACTCGTCCGCGGACCGTTGTCGAGTGTGCGCGTGTCGCTCGCCGCCAAAGTTTAGTGAACGACATCATATAATTTTAATAATAATTTTGTGTTGTATTGCGTTACAAAGAATGTCTGAGTAGGTAATTACCTTCATTATTGCTCGCATTATGGAGGATGACAGCAGTTACAATAAAAACAAGCTTGTTTACACGAATATGTTATCGGAGTCGGATCTAGTAAGCGAGCAGGACATGTTGGAAGATGACACGGATCAAAATCACGAAGATCTCGGGATTAGTAAAGAAATAAAGTATGGAAAAAGGACAAGAGAGGAGGTGGATATGGAAGAAGACTGGTCAATAGTACAAAATAAGGAGAAAAAGGCAAAAGATACGATCGAAATATATATATCATGTAAAGAAATGTTACCTAAGCAATTCGCTTTGGCGAAATTATTCAAGGAAGAGGGTATCACAGATATATTAAAAATAAAATATATAAATTCTTATAAAATACGAGTAGAGGTAAAAGATGAGAATATTGGTCAGAAGTTAGAAACTTCCGGAACCTTTCTTCAAAAAGGATGGAGGATTAACCGGGCTATGGTTTTGAATACCACATACGGGGTGATTAAAAATGTTGATATTGATATATCGGATGAAACAATATTTGAGAGTATTTCTTGCCCAGAAGGTGTGTGCTTACTGTCAGCGAAACGTCTTAAAAGGCGAAACAGGTGGCCATCGGTAGGTGAAGAAACGTGGATTCGGAGTGAAGCGGTTCTTTTGTGCTTTAAGGGTTCCTATGTTCCCTCATACATCGTAGTAGATGAACTGCGGATAAGAGTCGAATCCTACATATTTCCAGTGACTCAATGTAGTAAATGTTGGCGTTTTGGACATTTGGCTAAGGTATGCACATCTAGACGTATAGTGTGTCCTAAATGCGGAGATAACCACCCTAACTGCGATAGTATAAACTTCAAGTGTGTTAATTGTGGTGGCAATCATATGGCTTTAGTCAGGTCGTGCCCGATGTATGTTAAAGAGAAAAAGATCAGAGACTTAATGGGTCAATTTAACTGTACATATCGAAAAGCCCTGACAATGTACGTGCCTCCTAGTGTATCTACGTACGGTGATATAAAAAACATCACAGACAAAAAAACATTCAAACCTGTCAGCGAAGCGAATTACTGTAGTACGCCCACATACGCTAATGTTGTTAAAGTACAAGCTTTGATACATGAAAAAGAAACGACTAGACAGCCCCATCACCTGAATAAAAAGAAAACCTATAGGCCAAGTACACCAGCAAATCTTTCATGGTCAGAACCTAATTTGAAGGAAGTTGATTCATGCGATCCTTCTAATATAGCCTCGTCAGATAACAAAAGCAAGGAAGTTAATTTTGAAGAATTACTTTTAAGACTTAAGGAAATTGTATTTTTAAAAAATGTCTCGTTTCAATCTAAGCTCCATAGTATTATTAAATGTTGTGTGCAGTGGTTAATTTTAGTGGTAGTTGAGAACATTGCAGACTGGCCAATATTAAAAAACATTCTAGATTTAATTAATGGATAAAAACAAATTACCAGGTAAACTTAATATTATCCAATGGAATGCACAAAGCTTACGTCCCAAATTAACGTCATTTGAGAGTTTATTAGTTCAAGAAAAGATCCACATCGCTGCCCTAAGTGAAACATGGTTAGTGCCGGATAGCCGCTTACGTATAAGTGGGTATAACATATACCGTATGGACAGAATAGATGGTTACGGGGGCGTAGCCATTGTTACACATTCTTCCATCAAATCACAGCTACAGACTATACAAATAACAAATACCCAGATAGAAATCGTATCCATTAAAATTTTTAACTGCCAAAATATAAACTATATATACTCAATTTACTGTCCCCCGTCAGCACACACTACCCAAAACGACTGGGATGAAGTCTTTTCCAAGTGCAGCAATAACACTATGTTGCTGGGGGATTTAAACGGTCACCATAGGAATTGGTCATCGAAAACTAACAGTAGAGGTACACAGATCTTTGATACATTACTAGATCATGATCTCATTATATTAAATAATGGCAGTCCGACGCGAATGAAGCTCGTTGGTGGCATTCTACAACACTCAGCCCCAGATGTGTCATTGGTATCCTCTGACATAGCATTGAAGTTAGATTGGGATCCGTTAAATGAAACACTAGGTAGTGACCACCACATCATAAGGATCTCCTCTGATATAGGGGTAAGTCAGAACATTGTTACTCGTAGAAATTATAAGAAAGCTGATTGGGAAGCTTATCGGATGTTTTTATATGATCATTTTAAATATTTCACTTTCTCAAATAATTTTCAAAAATGTTATGATTCATTTATCGAGTCTATTAATTTAGCGGCTCATTTACACATTCCGTATATAAAAATAAATAATAATCCTAATACAACATTTACCCCTAAACCTTATTGGAGTGTAGAATTGTCTAAGTGTGTCGCTGAACGTCGCCTGGCGTTAGCGAGATTTCGACGTAATCCTACCCCCGACAACTTAGATATATTAAAAGATAAAATACGTATAGCACAGAAGTCCATACGTAACGCTAAAAGAGCCTCGTGGCAGTCGTTCTGTTCTTCTTTAGACGAAAAATGTTCCTCATGTGAGATATGGAGAAAAATGAGGTGGCTGAAGGGTTACAAGTCTCGCGGATCGTACATCGATCAGGAAAAGGCTAAACAGCTTCTACATAATTTAACACCGGACTTCGTGAGAAATTATGATTTGTATTTTTCCCGTGATAACCCTGAATTAGAAATAAAAATTTCCTATCAAGAAATGAACAGAGCTATTCGAAGTAAGGATACCTCGCCTGGCCATGATAATATTTCATATTCCATGATAAAGCAGTTACCAGATAATGCAAAACAGGTTTTATTAACATTATTTGATCATTTCCTTGAAAAAGGTTTCGTACCTAAACAGTGGAGGGAGGTAACTATTGTGCCGATCCCGAAACCAGGCCGCGATCCGAATTGTACATCGTCATTGAGACCAATATCAATGATTTCTTGTGTTTGTAAAATATTTCATACTATTCTAATGAATAGATTAGAGTGGTTTATGGAGAAAGATCATCACATGTCAATGGCAACTACCGGCTTTCGGAAGTGTCGTTCCACAATAGATAATTTAACAGATTTAGTTTTATCGATACAAAATGGGTTCTCTGAGAATCTTACAACTATAGGATGTTTTATAGACATAAATGATGCATATAATAATATAGATATAACGAGTTTGTTGCATATAATGGACCGTCTAGGTGTAGGACATAGAATGTGTACATATATCTGGAATTACCTTAAGGAAAGAAATCTTAATATTACTTCTTTTAATTACTCCTTGTCTCGGATGACAGGACGAGGACTTGCACAAGGTGACCCACTCTCCCCACTATTATTTAATATTGCTACCTCAGCCATTTGCAAGGAAATTGTTAATGTCAGTGTTTCACAGTATGCTGATGACTTTGTGTTGTACATAACCGGCAGCAATGTATCACATATGGAGCAAAATTTACAACAGGCACTGGATCTACTTAGTAAGCTACTCGCAAATATAGGTCTAGAAATATCGGAAACAAAAAGTAAAGTATGTTTTTTTAAAAGAGGCTATAAGAAGGAAGCAATCGAGCTCATAGTTAGGGATGGATCGCTGCCGGTTGTGAACAATGTTAAGTATTTAGGGTTATGGCTAGATCGCTCTTTAAATTGGTCTAAACACATAAACGAAACAGCTGATAAAGTGACTAATTTTGTTAATATTTTTAAAGTACTCAGTGGAGTAAAATGGGGTGTACATATTATTCACAAGAGACGATTGTATATCTCCCTGATTAGGAGTAGATTTGATTATGGTGGTATATTATATGATAATGCAAGTCAAAGTAATCTCAACAAGCTAGATAAATTACAAAATATTTTTTTAAGATTAATAGGGGGATTCATTAAGAGCACTGCTATACACATTATGGAAAATGAACTCTGTTTACAACCTTTACACATACGTAGATATTACTTGGCTGGAAAATTTTGGCTTACATCGAAATCTTTTACGAAAAATAACGTTATAACTTTGTTAGAGGAGTTTCAAAATTTTAAAGATAATACGTATTGGAGGAAGAGGAAAATACCTCTATTAGTTTCTATACACGAGTATCTTAAATTTTTACCGGTACATTTTAGTCCACAATTAGATATGTTTTCTTTGAACACTTGGGTCAGCTATGTGGATATTTCTAAAAATATCAACGACAATATAGAAGATGTTCATACTGCAAAACGATTTTACACGCCATCTAAACTAAGAGAAGTTTGTAGTCAATACATTAATCGGTATTATGACGCATGTTATAAAATTTTCACTGACGGGTCGAAGGAAGGTAGTAGAGTTGGAGCGGCGATTTTCGATCCACAAACCAACACTTCTATGAAACTCAATATAAGCTGTAATATGAACATAATGTATGCTGAACTTATTGCAATAAGTGAAGCTTTAGCTTATGTTGAATCATTTAATGGCGGCAAGTATGTTATTTTCTCAGATTCGAAGAGTGCTCTCCAGCATTTAGCTCGGTGTTCTTCGAAGATTCGAGGAACCCCGATAGCCTATACTATAATGCGTTCTATACAACATCTAGAAAGTAATAATAAATATGTAACTTTACAATGGATACCTGCACATATTGGATTGACCGAGAATGAGACTGTGGATAGACTTGCTAAAGAATCTCTTGTTGATGGCGTGAATTTTGCGTACACGCCTTATTATTCTGATTTATTTTACGTGGTTAAAGATCGGTGTTTCCAACTATGGTCAGAATATTTTGATAAAAGATCGCTGACTAAAGGTATTTGGTACCGGACCATTCAGCCTACTATTATGAAACACCTCTGGATCGATCACGCTAATATGAGCAGGTCAGACATAGTCATGGCTCTTAGACTTCGATCTGGACATATCCCACTAAACAGCTTTGCATTTTTAATGGGGAAGGTTGGTTCCCCCAACTGCTCAATTTGTAACAAAGTTGAAGACGTATATCATAGTTTGATGGAATGTGTCCGAAACGAAGCTGAAAGAAAGCAATTATTCTGTAAACCTAATTTTAATGTGGGTGAATGTAATAGCATTCTCGCTCGCCCGTGCTCGGAGGAAGCGAGAACACTATATTTTATAGCTAAAATGTATATGTTTAATAGGCCATAAGTTATATTTTTCTATGAGGGCGGCATAATCACTGCGTGACTAAGCCCTCATTAAATAAATAAAGAAAAAAAAAAAAAAAAAAACTATCATTTATATATATCTAAATAGCCCTTTTAATTACCCGTCGAAAGACACCACTTTCGTCCGGATCCGCCTGACGGAAAACTGGGAAATTGACCTATAAAAAATTCGGCATTGTTTGTTTACTTTTGAAAGTCTACCTTAGGGGTGAACATTTGGAACATTTGTGCGAAATTTTAATTGAAAACAGCTGCTAGTATCATTGTTTTTTGTTGATATCATCTTTGTAGACACTCCTGCGTCCCGTGGGAAGATTATAACCTGAAAAACAAAGAAAAATTTTAGTTTCTGGACTCAGAATATTTTTAAATTTCTAAATCACCAAATTTTCGAGGTTTCTGTCGAATTATTCGATAACGCTTCGCCTCAAGGTTGACATAGCTACAGATTTAGATAGCCCTCATCAAGGCCTTTCTAATAACACCTCTTTTGTATAGGTTGGGTGAATAGAATTTGCTAAATTTCTACATTCATTTTGATTTTCGGTATTTTCAAGGATTTTTTCAAAGATTTTGGCTTATAACTCTTCGAAATTTATTTTCGAAAATTTTAATTACATATATTTAGATAGAACTCATCAAGGCCTATCTAATTACACCTCTTTTATTAAGATCTGGTTAATAAAAGTAGTAAATTTTTAACATACAAAACTCAATTTAACGTTTTTTCGAAAATTTTCTGAGATTTTCTTTTAATAACTTGCCCCCTTATTTTTTGGAAATAATAAATTATACATATCTAGATAGCTCGCGTCACGACCTATCTAACAACACCTCTTTTAATTAAATCTGGTAAATAGGACCTTAGAAATCCGACATTTAAATTTCAATTTTAGTCATTTTTGAGGTTTTTGTCGATTAATTCGATAGCCTTTGCTTTCCAAACTATCATTTATATATATCTAAATAGCCCTTTTAATTACCCGTCGAAAGACACCACTTTCGTCCGGATCCGCCTGACGGAAAACTGGGAAATTGACCTATAAAAAATTCGGCATTGTTTGTTTACTTTTGAAAGTCTACCTTAGGGGTGAACATTTGGAACATTTGTGCGAAATTTTAATTGAAAACAGCTGCTAGTATCATTGTTTTTTGTTGATATCATCTTTGTAGACACTCCTGCGTCCCGTGGGAAGATTATAACCTGAAAAACAAAGAAAAATTTTAGTTTCTGGACTCAGAATATTTTTAAATTTCTAAATCACCAAATTTTCGAGGTTTCTGTCGAATTATTCGATAACGCTTCGCCTCAAGGTTGACATAGCTACAGATTTAGATAGCCCTCATCAAGGCCTTTCTAATAACACCTCTTTTGTATAGGTTGGGTGAATAGAATTTGCTAAATTTCTACATTCATTTTGATTTTCGGTATTTTCAAGGATTTTTTCAAAGATTTTGGCTTATAACTCTTCGAAATTTATTTTCGAAAATTTTAATTACATATATTTAGATAGAACTCATCAAGGCCTATCTAATTACACCTCTTTTATTAAGATCTGGTTAATAAAAGTAGTAAATTTTTAACATACAAAACTCAATTTAACGTTTTTTCGAAAATTTTCTGAGATTTTCTTTTAATAACTTGCCCCCTTATTTTTTGGAAATAATAAATTATACATATCTAGATAGCTCGCGTCACGACCTATCTAACAACACCTCTTTTAATTAAATCTGGTAAATAGGACCTTAGAAATCCGACATTTAAATTTCAATTTTAGTCATTTTTGAGGTTTTTGTCGATTAATTCGATAGCCTTTGCTTTCCAAACTATCATTTATATATATCTAAATAGCCCTTTTAATTACCCGTCGAAAGACACCACTTTCGTCCGGATCCGCCTGACGGAAAACTGGGAAATTGACCTATAAAAAATTCGGCATTGTTTGTTTACTTTTGAAAGTCTACCTTAGGGGTGAACATTTGGAACATTTGTGCGAAATTTTAATTGAAAACAGCTGCTAGTATCATTGTTTTTTGTTGATATCATCTTTGTAGACACTCCTGCGTCCCGTGGGAAGATTATAACCTGAAAAACAAAGAAAAATTTTAGTTTCTGGACTCAGAATATTTTTAAATTTCTAAATCACCAAATTTTCGAGGTTTCTGTCGAATTATTCGATAACGCTTCGCCTCAAGGTTGACATAGCTACAGATTTAGATAGCCCTCATCAAGGCCTTTCTAATAACACCTCTTTTGTATAGGTTGGGTGAATAGAATTTGCTAAATTTCTACATTAATTTTGATTTTCGGTATTTTCAAGGATTTTTTCAAAGATTTTGGCTTATAACTCTTCGAAATTTATTTTCGAAAATTTTAATTACATATATTTAGATAGAACTCATCAAGGCCTATCTAATTACACCTCTTTTATTAAGATCTGGTTAATAAAAGTAGTAAATTTTTAACATACAAAACTCAATTTAACGTTTTTTCGAAAATTTTCTGAGATTTTCTTTTAATAACTTGCCCCCTTATTTTTTGGAAATAATAAATTATACATATCTAGATAGCTCGCGTCACGACCTATCTAACAACACCTCTTTTAATTAAATCTGGTAAATAGGACCTTAGAAATCCGACATTTAAATTTCAATTTTAGTCATTTTTGAGGTTTTTGTCGATTAATTCGATAGCCTTTGCTTTCCAAACTATCATTTATATATATCTAAATAGCCCTTTTAATTACCCGTCGAAAGACACCACTTTCGTCCGGATCCGCCTGACGGAAAACTGGGAAATTGACCTATAAAAAATTCGGCATTGTTTGTTTACTTTTGAAAGTCTACCTTAGGGGTGAACATTTGGAACATTTGTGCGAAATTTTAATTGAAAACAGCTGCTAGTATCATTGTTTTTTGTTGATATCATCTTTGTAGACACTCCTGCGTCCCGTGGGAAGATTATAACCTGAAAAACAAAGAAAAATTTTAGTTTCTGGACTCAGAATATTTTTAAATTTCTAAATCACCAAATTTTCGAGGTTTCTGTCGAATTATTCGATAACGCTTCGCCTCAAGGTTGACATAGCTACAGATTTAGATAGCCCTCATCAAGGCCTTTCTAATAACACCTCTTTTGTATAGGTTGGGTGAATAGAATTTGCTAAATTTCTACATTCATTTTGATTTTCGGTATTTTCAAGGATTTTTTCAAAGATTTTGGCTTATAACTCTTCGAAATTTATTTTCGAAAATTTTAATTACATATATTTAGATAGAACTCATCAAGGCCTATCTAATTACACCTCTTTTATTAAGATCTGGTTAATAAAAGTAGTAAATTTTTAACATACAAAACTCAATTTAACGTTTTTTCGAAAATTTTCTGAGATTTTCTTTTAATAACTTGCCCCCTTATTTTTTGGAAATAATAAATTATACATATCTAGATAGCTCGCGTCACGACCTATCTAACAACACCTCTTTTAATTAAATCTGGTAAATAGGACCTTAGAAATCCGACATTTAAATTTCAATTTTAGTCATTTTTGAGGTTTTTGTCGATTAATTCGATAGCCTTTGCTTTCCAAACTATCATTTATATATATCTAAATAGCCCTTTTAATTACCCGTCGAAAGACACCACTTTCGTCCGGATCCGCCTGACGGAAAACTGGGAAATTGACCTATAAAAAATTCGGCATTGTTTGTTTACTTTTGAAAGTCTACCTTAGGGGTGAACATTTGGAACATTTGTGCGAAATTTTAATTGAAAACAGCTGCTAGTATCATTGTTTTTTGTTGATATCATCTTTGTAGACACTCCTGCGTCCCGTGGGAAGATTATAACCTGAAAAACAAAGAAAAATTTTAGTTTCTGGACTCAGAATATTTTTAAATTTCTAAATCACCAAATTTTCGAGGTTTCTGTCGAATTATTCGATAACGCTTCGCCTCAAGGTTGACATAGCTACAGATTTAGATAGCCCTCATCAAGGCCTTTCTAATAACACCTCTTTTGTATAGGTTGGGTGAATAGAATTTGCTAAATTTCTACATTCATTTTGATTTTCGGTATTTTCAAGGATTTTTTCAAAGATTTTGGCTTATAACTCTTCGAAATTTATTTTCGAAAATTTTAATTACATATATTTAGATAGAACTCATCAAGGCCTATCTAATTACACCTCTTTTATTAAGATCTGGTTAATAAAAGTAGTAAATTTTTAACATACAAAACTCAATTTAACGTTTTTTCGAAAATTTTCTGAGATTTTCTTTTAATAACTTGCCACCTTATTTTTTGGAAATAATAAATTATACATATCTAGATAGCTCGCGTCACGACCTATCTAACAACACCTCTTTTAATTAAATCTGGTAAATAGGACCTTAGAAATCCGACATTTAAATTTCAATTTTAGTCATTTTTGAGGTTTTTGTCGATTAATTCGATAGCCTTTGCTTTCCAAACTATCATTTATATATATCTAAATAGCCCTTTTAATTACCCGTCGAAAGACACCACTTTCGTCCGGATCCGCCTGACGGAAAACTGGGAAATTGACCTATAAAAAATTCGGCATTGTTTGTTTACTTTTGAAAGTCTACCTTAGGGGTGAACATTTGGAACATTTGTGCGAAATTTTAATTGAAAACAGCTGCTAGTATCATTGTTTTTTGTTGATATCATCTTTGTAGACACTCCTGCGTCCCGTGGGAAGATTATAACCTGAAAAACAAAGAAAAATTTTAGTTTCTGGACTCAGAATATTTTTAAATTTCTAAATCACCAAATTTTCGAGGTTTCTGTCGAATTATTCGATAACGCTTCGCCTCAAGGTTGACATAGCTACAGATTTAGATAGCCCTCATCAAGGCCTTTCTAATAACACCTCTTTTGTATAGGTTGGGTGAATAGAATTTGCTAAATTTCTACATTCATTTTGATTTTCGGTATTTTCAAGGATTTTTTCAAAGATTTTGGCTTATAACTCTTCGAAATTTATTTTCGAAAATTTTAATTACATATATTTAGATAGAACTCATCAAGGCCTATCTAATTACACCTCTTTTATTAAGATCTGGTTAATAAAAGTAGTAAATTTTTTACATACAAAACTCAATTTAACGTTTTTTCGAAAATTTTCTGAGATTTTCTTTTAATAACTTGCCCCCTTATTTTTTGGAAATAATAAATTATACATATCTAGATAGCTCGCGTCACGACCTATCTAACAACACCTCTTTTAATTAAATCTGGTAAATAGGACCTTAGAAATCCGACATTTAAATTTCAATTTTAGTCATTTTTGAGGTTTTTGTCGATTAATTCGATAGCCTTTGCTTTCCAAACTATCATTTATATATATCTAAATAGCCCTTTTAATTACCCGTCGAAAGACACCACTTTCGTCCGGATCCGCCTGACGGAAAACTGGGAAATTGACCTATAAAAAATTCGGCATTGTTTGTTTACTTTTGAAAGTCTACCTTAGGGGTGAACATTTGGAACATTTGTGCGAAATTTTAATTGAAAACAGCTGCTAGTATCATTGTTTTTTGTTGATATCATCTTTGTAGACACTCCTGCGTCCCGTGGGAAGATTATAACCTGAAAAACAAAGAAAAATTTTAGTTTCTGGACTCAGAATATTTTTAAATTTCTAAATCACCAAATTTTCGAGGTTTCTGTCGAATTATTCGATAACGCTTCGCCTCAAGGTTGACATAGCTACAGATTTAGATAGCCCTCATCAAGGCCTTTCTAATAACACCTCTTTTGTATAGGTTGGGTGAATAGAATTTGCTAAATTTCTACATTCATTTTGATTTTCGGTATTTTCAAGGATTTTTTCAAAGATTTTGGCTTATAACTCTTCGAAATTTATTTTCGAAAATTTTAATTACATATATTTAGATAGAACTCATCAAGGCCTATCTAATTACACCTCTTTTATTAAGATCTGGTTAATAAAAGTAGTAAATTTTTTACATACAAAACTCAATTTAACGTTTTTTCGAAAATTTTCTGAGATTTTCTTTTAATAACTTGCCCCCTTATTTTTTGGAAATAATAAATTATACATATCTAGATAGCTCGCGTCACGACCTATCTAACAACACCTTTTTTAATTAAATCTGGTAAATAGGACCTTAGAAATCCGACATTTAAATTTCAATTTTAGTCATTTTTGAGGTTTTTGTCGATTAATTCGATAGCCTTTGCTTTCCAAACTATCATTTATATATATCTAAATAGCCCTTTTAATTACCCGTCGAAAGACACCACTTTCGTCCGGATCCGCCTGACGGAAAACTGGGAAATTGACCTATAAAAAATTCGGCATTGTTTGTTTACTTTTGAAAGTCTACCTTAGGGGTGAACATTTGGAACATTTGTGCGAAATTTTAATTGAAAACAGCTGCTAGTATCATTGTTTTTTGTTGATATCATCTTTGTAGACACTCCTGCGTCCCGTGGGAAGATTATAACCTGAAAAACAAAGAAAAATTTTAGTTTCTGGACTCAGAATATTTTTAAATTTCTAAATCACCAAATTTTCGAGGTTTCTGTCGAATTATTCGATAACGCTTCGCCTCAAGGTTGACATAGCTACAGATTTAGATAGCCCTCATCAAGGCCTTTCTAATAACACCTCTTTTGTATAGGTTGGGTGAATAGAATTTGCTAAATTTCTACATTAATTTTGATTTTCGGTATTTTCAAGGATTTTTTCAAAGATTTTGGCTTATAACTCTTCGAAATTTATTTTCGAAAATTTTAATTACATATATTTAGATAGAACTCATCAAGGCCTATCTAATTACACCTCTTTTATTAAGATCTGGTTAATAAAAGTAGTAAATTTTTAACATACAAAACTCAATTTAACGTTTTTTCGAAAATTTTCTGAGATTTTCTTTTAATAACTTGCCCCCTTATTTTTTGGAAATAATAAATTATACATATCTAGATAGCTCGCGTCACGACCTATCTAACAACACCTCTTTTAATTAAATCTGGTAAATAGGACCTTAGAAATCCGACATTTAAATTTCAATTTTAGTCATTTTTGAGGTTTTTGTCGATTAATTCGATAGCCTTTGCTTTCCAAACTATCATTTATATATATCTAAATAGCCCTTTTAATTACCCGTCGAAAGACACCACTTTCGTCCGGATCCGCCTGACGGAAAACTGGGAAATTGACCTATAAAAAATTCGGCATTGTTTGTTTACTTTTGAAAGTCTACCTTAGGGGTGAACATTTGGAACATTTGTGCGAAATTTTAATTGAAAACAGCTGCTAGTATCATTGTTTTTTGTTGATATCATCTTTGTAGACACTCCTGCGTCCCGTGGGAAGATTATAACCTGAAAAACAAAGAAAAATTTTAGTTTCTGGACTCAGAATATTTTTAAATTTTTAAATCACCAAATTTTCGAGGTTTCTGTCGAATTATTCGATAACGCTTCGCCTCAAGGTTGACATAGCTACAGATTTAGATAGCCCTCATCAAGGCCTTTCTAATAACACCTCTTTTGTATAGGTTGGGTGAATAGAATTTGCTAAATTTCTACATTCATTTTGATTTTCGGTATTTTCAAGGATTTTTTCAAAGATTTTGGCTTATAACTCTTCGAAATTTATTTTCGAAAATTTTAATTACATATATTTAGATAGAACTCATCAAGGCCTATCTAATTACACCTCTTTTATTAAGATCTGGTTAATAAAAGTAGTAAATTTTTAACATACAAAACTCAATTTAACGTTTTTTCGAAAATTTTCTGAGATTTTCTTTTAATAACTTGCCCCCTTATTTTTTGGAAATAATAAATTATACATATCTAGATAGCTCGCGTCACGACCTATCTAACAACACCTCTTTTAATTAAATCTGGTAAATAGGACCTTAGAAATCCGACATTTAAATTTCAATTTTAGTCATTTTTGAGGTTTTTGTCGATTAATTCGATAGCCTTTGCTTTCCAAACTATCATTTATATATATCTAAATAGCCCTTTTAATTACCCGTCGAAAGACACCACTTTCGTCCGGATCCGCCTGACGGAAAACTGGGAAATTGACCTATAAAAAATTCGGCATTGTTTGTTTACTTTTGAAAGTCTACCTTAGGGGTGAACATTTGGAACATTTGTGCGAAATTTTAATTGAAAACAGCTGCTAGTATCATTGTTTTTTGTTGATATCATCTTTGTAGACACTCCTGCGTCCCGTGGGAAGATTATAACCTGAAAAACAAAGAAAAATTTTAGTTTCTGGACTCAGAATATTTTTAAATTTCTAAATCACCAAATTTTCGAGGTTTCTGTCGAATTATTCGATAACGCTTCGCCTCAAGGTTGACATAGCTACAGATTTAGATAGCCCTCATCAAGGCCTTTCTAATAACACCTCTTTTGTATAGGTTGGGTGAATAGAATTTGCTAAATTTCTACATTCATTTTGATTTTCGGTATTTTCAAGGATTTTTTCAAAGATTTTGGCTTATAACTCTTCGAAATTTATTTTCGAAAATTTTAATTACATATATTTAGATAGAACTCATCAAGGCCTATCTAATTACACCTCTTTTATTAAGATCTGGTTAATAAAAGTAGTAAATTTTTAACATACAAAACTCAATTTAACGTTTTTTCGAAAATTTTCTGAGATTTTCTTTTAATAACTTGCCCCCTTATTTTTTGGAAATAATAAATTATACATATCTAGATAGCTCGCGTCACGACCTATCTAACAACACCTCTTTTAATTAAATCTGGTAAATAGGACCTTAGAAATCCGACATTTAAATTTCAATTTTAGTCATTTTTGAGGTTTTTGTCGATTAATTCGATAGCCTTTGCTTTCCAAACTATCATTTATATATATCTAAATAGCCCTTTTAATTACCCGTCGAAAGACACCACTTTCGTCCGGATCCGCCTGACGGAAAACTGGGAAATTGACCTATAAAAAATTCGGCATTGTTTGTTTACTTTTGAAAGTCTACCTTAGGGGTGAACATTTGGAACATTTGTGCGAAATTTTAATTGAAAACAGCTGCTAGTATCATTGTTTTTTGTTGATATCATCTTTGTAGACACTCCTGCGTCCCGTGGGAAGATTATAACCTGAAAAACAAAGAAAAATTTTAGTTTCTGGACTCAGAATATTTTTAAATTTCTAAATCACCAAATTTTCGAGGTTTCTGTCGAATTATTCGATAACGCTTCGCCTCAAGGTTGACATAGCTACAGATTTAGATAGCCCTCATCAAGGCCTTTCTAATAACACCTCTTTTGTATAGGTTGGGTGAATAGAATTTGCTAAATTTCTACATTAATTTTGATTTTCGGTATTTTCAAGGATTTTTTCAAAGATTTTGGCTTATAACTCTTCGAAATTTATTTTCGAAAATTTTAATTACATATATTTAGATAGAACTCATCAAGGCCTATCTAATTACACCTCTTTTATTAAGATCTGGTTAATAAAAGTAGTAAATTTTTAACATACAAAACTCAATTTAACGTTTTTTCGAAAATTTTCTGAGATTTTCTTTTAATAACTTGCCCCCTTATTTTTTGGAAATAATAAATTATACATATCTAGATAGCTCGCGTCACGACCTATCTAACAACACCTCTTTTAATTAAATCTGGTAAATAGGACCTTAGAAATCCGACATTTAAATTTCAATTTTAGTCATTTTTGAGGTTTTTGTCGATTAATTCGATAGCCTTTGCTTTC
The DNA here is from genome assembly GCA_949125395.1 of Diaphora mendica. NCBI lineage: Eukaryota > Metazoa > Arthropoda > Insecta > Lepidoptera > Erebidae > Diaphora > Diaphora mendica. The sequence goes on from OX421323.1 coordinate 164,312, forward strand.
CAAACTATCATTTATATATATCTAAATAGCCCTTTTAATTACCCGTCGAAAGACACCACTTTCGTCCGGATCCGCCTGACGGAAAACTGGGAAATTGACCTATAAAAAATTCGGCATTGTTTGTTTACTTTTGAAAGTCTACCTTAGGGGTGAACATTTGGAACATTTGTGCGAAATTTTAATTGAAAACAGCTGCTAGTATCATTGTTTTTTGTTGATATCATCTTTGTAGACACTCCTGCGTCCCGTGGGAAGATTATAACCTGAAAAACAAAGAAAAATTTTAGTTTCTGGACTCAGAATATTTTTAAATTTCTAAATCACCAAATTTTCGAGGTTTCTGTCGAATTATTCGATAACGCTTCGCCTCAAGGTTGACATAGCTACAGATTTAGATAGCCCTCATCAAGGCCTTTCTAATAACACCTCTTTTGTATAGGTTGGGTGAATAGAATTTGCTAAATTTCTACATTCATTTTGATTTTCGGTATTTTCAAGGATTTTTTCAAAGATTTTGGCTTATAACTCTTCGAAATTTATTTTCGAAAATTTTAATTACATATATTTAGATAGAACTCATCAAGGCCTATCTAATTACACCTCTTTTATTAAGATCTGGTTAATAAAAGTAGTAAATTTTTAACATACAAAACTCAATTTAACGTTTTTTCGAAAATTTTCTGAGATTTTCTTTTAATAACTTGCCCCCTTATTTTTTGGAAATAATAAATTATACATATCTAGATAGCTCGCGTCACGACCTATCTAACAACACCTCTTTTAATTAAATCTGGTAAATAGGACCTTAGAAATCCGACATTTAAATTTCAATTTTAGTCATTTTTGAGGTTTTTGTCGATTAATTCGATAGCCTTTGCTTTCCAAACTATCATTTATATATATCTAAATAGCCCTTTTAATTACCCGTCGAAAGACACCACTTTCGTCCGGATCCGCCTAACGGAAAACTGGGAAATTGACCTATAAAAAATTCGGCATTGTTTGTTTACTTTTGAAAGTCTACCTTAGGGGTGAACATTTGGAACATTTGTGCGAAATTTTAATTGAAAACAGCTGCTAGTATCATTGTTTTTTGTTGATATCATCTTTGTAGACACTCCTGCGTCCCGTGGGAAGATTATAACCTGAAAAACAAAGAAAAATTTTAGTTTCTGGACTCAGAATATTTTTAAATTTCTAAATCACCAAATTTTCGAGGTTTCTGTCGAATTATTCGATAACGCTTCGCCTCAAGGTTGACATAGCTACAGATTTAGATAGCCCTCATCAAGGCCTTTCTAATAACACCTCTTTTGTATAGGTTGGGTGAATAGAATTTGCTAAATTTCTACATTCATTTTGATTTTCGGTATTTTCAAGGATTTTTTCAAAGATTTTGGCTTATAACTCTTCGAAATTTATTTTCGAAAATTTTAATTACATATATTTAGATAGAACTCATCAAGGCCTATCTAATTACACCTCTTTTATTAAGATCTGGTTAATAAAAGTAGTAAATTTTTAACATACAAAACTCAATTTAACGTTTTTTCGAAAATTTTCTGAGATTTTCTTTTAATAACTTGCCCCCTTATTTTTTGGAAATAATAAATTATACATATCTAGATAGCTCGCGTCACGACCTATCTAACAACACCTCTTTTAATTAAATCTGGTAAATAGGACCTTAGAAATCCGACATTTAAATTTCAATTTTAGTCATTTTTGAGGTTTTTGTCGATTAATTCGATAGCCTTTGCTTTCCAAACTATCATTTATATATATATAAATAGCCCTTTTAATTACCCGTCGAAAGACACCACTTTCGTCCGGATCCGCCTGACGGAAAACTGGGAAATTGACCTATAAAAAATTCGGCATTGTTTGTTTACTTTTGAAAGTCTACCTTAGGGGTGAACATTTGGAACATTTGTGCGAAATTTTAATTGAAAACAGCTGCTAGTATCATTGTTTTTTGTTGATATCATCTTTGTAGACACTCCTGCGTCCCGTGGGAAGATTATAACCTGAAAAACAAAGAAAAATTTTAGTTTCTGGACTCAGAATATTTTTAAATTTCTAAATCACCAAATTTTCGAGGTTTCTGTCGAATTATTCGATAACGCTTCGCCTCAAGGTTGACATAGCTACAGATTTAGATAGCCCTCATCAAGGCCTTTCTAATAACACCTCTTTTGTATAGGTTGGGTGAATAGAATTTGCTAAATTTCTACATTCATTTTGATTTTCGGTATTTTCAAGGATTTTTTCAAAGATTTTGGCTTATAACTCTTCGAAATTTATTTTCGAAAATTTTAATTACATATATTTAGATAGAACTCATCAAGGCCTATCTAATTACACCTCTTTTATTAAGATCTGGTTAATAAAAGTAGTAAATTTTTAACATACAAAACTCAATTTAACGTTTTTTCGAAAATTTTCTGAGATTTTCTTTTAATAACTTGCCCCCTTATTTTTTGGAAATAATAAATTATACATATCTAGATAGCTCGCGTCACGACCTATCTAACAACACCTCTTTTAATTAAATCTGGTAAATAGGACCTTAGAAATCCGACATTTAAATTTCAATTTTAGTCATTTTTGAGGTTTTTGTCGATTAATTCGATAGCCTTTGCTTTCCAAACTATCATTTATATATATATAAATAGCCCTTTTAATTACCCGTCGAAAGACACCACTTTCGTCCGGATCCGCCTGACGGAAAACTGGGAAATTGACCTATAAAAAATTCGGCATTGTTTGTTTACTTTTGAAAGTCTACCTTAGGGGTGAACATTTGGAACATTTGTGCGAAATTTTAATTGAAAACAGCTGCTAGTATCATTGTTTTTTGTTGATATCATCTTTGTAGACACTCCTGCGTCCCGTGGGAAGATTATAACCTGAAAAACAAAGAAAAATTTTAGTTTCTGGACTCAGAATATTTTTAAATTTCTAAATCACCAAATTTTCGAGGTTTCTGTCGAATTATTCGATAACGCTTCGCCTCAAGGTTGACATAGCTACAGATTTAGATAGCCCTCATCAAGGCCTTTCTAATAACACCTCTTTTGTATAGGTTGGGTGAATAGAATTTGCTAAATTTCTACATTAATTTTGATTTTCGGTATTTTCAAGGATTTTTTCAAAGATTTTGGCTTATAACTCTTCGAAATTTATTTTCGAAAATTTTAATTACATATATTTAGATAGAACTCATCAAGGCCTATCTAATTACACCTCTTTTATTAAGATCTGGTTAATAAAAGTAGTAAATTTTTAACATACAAAACTCAATTTAACGTTTTTTCGAAAATTTTCTGAGATTTTCTTTTAATAACTTGCCCCCTTATTTTTTGGAAATAATAAATTATACATATCTAGATAGCTCGCGTCACGACCTATCTAACAACACCTCTTTTAATTAAATCTGGTAAATAGGACCTTAGAAATCCGACATTTAAATTTCAATTTTAGTCATTTTTGAGGTTTTTGTCGATTAATTCGATAGCCTTTGCTTTCCAAACTATCATTTATATATATATAAATAGCCCTTTTAATTACCCGTCGAAAGACACCACTTTCGTCCGGATCCGCCTGACGGAAAACTGGGAAATTGACCTATAAAAAATTCGGCATTGTTTGTTTACTTTTGAAAGTCTACCTTAGGGGTGAACATTTGGAACATTTGTGCGAAATTTTAATTGAAAACAGCTGCTAGTATCATTGTTTTTTGTTGATATCATCTTTGTAGACACTCCTGCGTCCCGTGGGAAGATTATAACCTGAAAAACAAAGAAAAATTTTAGTTTCTGGACTCAGAATATTTTTAAATTTCTAAATCACCAAATTTTCGAGGTTTCTGTCGAATTATTCGATAACGCTTCGCCTCAAGGTTGACATAGCTACAGATTTAGATAGCCCTCATCAAGGCCTTTCTAATAACACCTCTTTTGTATAGGTTGGGTGAATAGAATTTGCTAAATTTCTACATTCATTTTGATTTTCGGTATTTTCAAGGATTTTTTCAAAGATTTTGGCTTATAACTCTTCGAAATTTATTTTCGAAAATTTTAATTACATATATTTAGATAGAACTCATCAAGGCCTATCTAATTACACCTCTTTTATTAAGATCTGGTTAATAAAAGTAGTAAATTTTTAACATACAAAACTCAATTTAACGTTTTTTCGAAAATTTTCTGAGATTTTCTTTTAATAACTTGCCCCCTTATTTTTTGGAAATAATAAATTATACATATCTAGATAGCTCGCGTCACGACCTATCTAACAACACCTCTTTTAATTAAATCTGGTAAATAGGACCTTAGAAATCCGACATTTAAATTTCAATTTTAGTCATTTTTGAGGTTTTTGTCGATTAATTCGATAGCCTTTGCTTTCCAAACTATCATTTATATATATATAAATAGCCCTTTTAATTACCCGTCGAAAGACACCACTTTCGTCCGGATCCGCCTGACGGAAAACTGGGAAATTGACCTATAAAAAATTCGGCATTGTTTGTTTACTTTTGAAAGTCTACCTTAGGGGTGAACATTTGGAACATTTGTGCGAAATTTTAATTGAAAACAGCTGCTAGTATCATTGTTTTTTGTTGATATCATCTTTGTAGACACTCCTGCGTCCCGTGGGAAGATTATAACCTGAAAAACAAAGAAAAATTTTAGTTTCTGGACTCAGAATATTTTTAAATTTCTAAATCACCAAATTTTCGAGGTTTCTGTCGAATTATTCGATAACGCTTCGCCTCAAGGTTGACATAGCTACAGATTTAGATAGCCCTCATCAAGGCCTTTCTAATAACACCTCTTTTGTATAGGTTGGGTGAATAGAATTTGCTAAATTTCTACATTCATTTTGATTTTCGGTATTTTCAAGGATTTTTTCAAAGATTTTGGCTTATAACTCTTCGAAATTTATTTTCGAAAATTTTAATTACATATATTTAGATAGAACTCATCAAGGCCTATCTAATTACACCTCTTTTATTAAGATCTGGTTAATAAAAGTAGTAAATTTTTAACATACAAAACTCAATTTAACGTTTTTTCGAAAATTTTCTGAGATTTTCTTTTAATAACTTGCCCCCTTATTTTTTGGAAATAATAAATTATACATATCTAGATAGCTCGCGTCACGACCTATCTAACAACACCTCTTTTAATTAAATCTGGTAAATAGGACCTTAGAAATCCGACATTTAAATTTCAATTTTAGTCATTTTTGAGGTTTTTGTCGATTAATTCGATAGCCTTTGCTTTCCAAACTATCATTTATATATATCTAAATAGCCCTTTTAATTACCCGTCGAAAGACACCACTTTCGTCCGGATCCGCCTGACGGAAAACTGGGAAATTGACCTATAAAAAATTCGGCATTGTTTGTTTACTTTTGAAAGTCTACCTTAGGGGTGAACATTTGGAACATTTGTGCGAAATTTTAATTGAAAACAGCTGCTAGTATCATTGTTTTTTGTTGATATCATCTTTGTAGACACTCCTGCGTCCCGTGGGAAGATTATAACCTGAAAAACAAAGAAAAATTTTAGTTTCTGGACTCAGAATATTTTTAAATTTCTAAATCACCAAATTTTCGAGGTTTCTGTCGAATTATTCGATAACGCTTCGCCTCAAGGTTGACATAGCTACAGATTTAGATAGCCCTCATCAAGGCCTTTCTAATAACACCTCTTTTGTATAGGTTGGGTGAATAGAATTTGCTAAATTTCTACATTAATTTTGATTTTCGGTATTTTCAAGGATTTTTTCAAAGATTTTGGCTTATAACTCTTCGAAATTTATTTTCGAAAATTTTAATTACATATATTTAGATAGAACTCATCAAGGCCTATCTAATTACACCTCTTTTATTAAGATCTGGTTAATAAAAGTAGTAAATTTTTAACATACAAAACTCAATTTAACGTTTTTTCGAAAATTTTCTGAGATTTTCTTTTAATAACTTGCCCCCTTATTTTTTGGAAATAATAAATTATACATATCTAGATAGCTCGCGTCACGACCTATCTAACAACACCTCTTTTAATTAAATCTGGTAAATAGGACCTTAGAAATCCGACATTTAAATTTCAATTTTAGTCATTTTTGAGGTTTTTGTCGATTAATTCGATAGCCTTTGCTTTCCAAACTATCATTTATATATATCTAAATAGCCCTTTTAATTACCCGTCGAAAGACACCACTTTCGTCCGGATCCGCCTGACGGAAAACTGGGAAATTGACCTATAAAAAATTCGGCATTGTTTGTTTACTTTTGAAAGTCTACCTTAGGGGTGAACATTTGGAACATTTGTGCGAAATTTTAATTGAAAACAGCTGCTAGTATCATTGTTTTTTGTTGATATCATCTTTGTAGACACTCCTGCGTCCCGTGGGAAGATTATAACCTGAAAAACAAAGAAAAATTTTAGTTTCTGGACTCAGAATATTTTTAAATTTCTAAATCACCAAATTTTCGAGGTTTCTGTCGAATTATTCGATAACGCTTCGCCTCAAGGTTGACATAGCTACAGATTTAGATAGCCCTCATCAAGGCCTTTCTAATAACACCTCTTTTGTATAGGTTGGGTGAATAGAATTTGCTAAATTTCTACATTCATTTTGATTTTCGGTATTTTCAAGGATTTTTTCAAAGATTTTGGCTTATAACTCTTCGAAATTTATTTTCGAAAATTTTAATTACATATATTTAGATAGAACTCATCAAGGCCTATCTAATTACACCTCTTTTATTAAGATCTGGTTAATAAAAGTAGTAAATTTTTAACATACAAAACTCAATTTAACGTTTTTTCGAAAATTTTCTGAGATTTTCTTTTAATAACTTGCCCCCTTATTTTTTGGAAATAATAAATTATACATATCTAGATAGCTCGCGTCACGACCTATCTAACAACACCTCTTTTAATTAAATCTGGTAAATAGGACCTTAGAAATCCGACATTTAAATTTCAATTTTAGTCATTTTTGAGGTTTTTGTCGATTAATTCGATAGCCTTTGCTTTCCAAACTATCATTTATATATATATAAATAGCCCTTTTAATTACCCGTCGAAAGACACCACTTTCGTCCGGATCCGCCTGACGGAAAACTGGGAAATTGACCTATAAAAAATTCGGCATTGTTTGTTTACTTTTGAAAGTCTACCTTAGGGGTGAACATTTGGAACATTTGTGCGAAATTTTAATTGAAAACAGCTGCTAGTATCATTGTTTTTTGTTGATATCATCTTTGTAGACACTCCTGCGTCCCGTGGGAAGATTATAACCTGAAAAACAAAGAAAAATTTTAGTTTCTGGACTCAGAATATTTTTAAATTTCTAAATCACCAAATTTTCGAGGTTTCTGTCGAATTATTCGATAACGCTTCGCCTCAAGGTTGACATAGCTACAGATTTAGATAGCCCTCATCAAGGCCTTTCTAATAACACCTCTTTTGTATAGGTTGGGTGAATAGAATTTGCTAAATTTCTACATTCATTTTGATTTTCGGTATTTTCAAGGATTTTTTCAAAGATTTTGGCTTATAACTCTTCGAAATTTATTTTCGAAAATTTTAATTACATATATTTAGATAGAACTCATCAAGGCCTATCTAATTACACCTCTTTTATTAAGATCTGGTTAATAAAAGTAGTAAATTTTTAACATACAAAACTCAATTTAACGTTTTTTCGAAAATTTTCTGAGATTTTCTTTTAATAACTTGCCCCCTTATTTTTTGGAAATAATAAATTATACATATCTAGATAGCTCGCGTCACGACCTATCTAACAACACCTCTTTTAATTAAATCTGGTAAATAGGACCTTAGAAATCCGACATTTAAATTTCAATTTTAGTCATTTTTGAGGTTTTTGTCGATTAATTCGATAGCCTTTGCTTTCCAAACTATCATTTATATATATCTAAATAGCCCTTTTAATTACCCGTCGAAAGACACCACTTTCGTCCGGATCCGCCTGACGGAAAACTGGGAAATTGACCTATAAAAAATTCGGCATTGTTTGTTTACTTTTGAAAGTCTACCTTAGGGGTGAACATTTGGAACATTTGTGCGAAATTTTAATTGAAAACAGCTGCTAGTATCATTGTTTTTTGTTGATATCATCTTTGTAGACACTCCTGCGTCCCGTGGGAAGATTATAACCTGAAAAACAAAGAAAAATTTTAGTTTCTGGACTCAGAATATTTTTAAATTTCTAAATCACCAAATTTTCGAGGTTTCTGTCGAATTATTCGATAACGCTTCGCCTCAAGGTTGACATAGCTACAGATTTAGATAGCCCTCATCAAGGCCTTTCTAATAACACCTCTTTTGTATAGGTTGGGTGAATAGAATTTGCTAAATTTCTACATTCATTTTGATTTTCGGTATTTTCAAGGATTTTTTCAAAGATTTTGGCTTATAACTCTTCGAAATTTATTTTCGAAAATTTTAATTACATATATTTAGATAGAACTCATCAAGGCCTATCTAATTACACCTCTTTTATTAAGATCTGGTTAATAAAAGTAGTAAATTTTTAACATACAAAACTCAATTTAACGTTTTTTCGAAAATTTTCTGAGATTTTCTTTTAATAACTTGCCCCCTTATTTTTTGGAAATAATAAATTATACATATCTAGATAGCTCGCGTCACGACCTATCTAACAACACCTCTTTTAATTAAATCTGGTAAATAGGACCTTAGAAATCCGACATTTAAATTTCAATTTTAGTCATTTTTGAGGTTTTTGTCGATTAATTCGATAGCCTTTGCTTTCCAAACTATCATTTATATATATCTAAATAGCCCTTTTAATTACCCGTCGAAAGACACCACTTTCGTCCGGATCCGCCTGACGGAAAACTGGGAAATTGACCTATAAAAAATTCGGCATTGTTTGTTTACTTTTGAAAGTCTACCTTAGGGGTGAACATTTGGAACATTTGTGCGAAATTTTAATTGAAAACAGCTGCTAGTATCATTGTTTTTTGTTGATATCATCTTTGTAGACACTCCTGCGTCCCGTGGGAAGATTATAACCTGAAAAACAAAGAAAAATTTTAGTTTCTGGACTCAGAATATTTTTAAATTTCTAAATCACCAAATTTTCGAGGTTTCTGTCGAATTATTCGATAACGCTTCGCCTCAAGGTTGACATAGCTACAGATTTAGATAGCCCTCATCAAGGCCTTTCTAATAACACCTCTTTTGTATAGGTTGGGTGAATAGAATTTGCTAAATTTCTACATTAATTTTGATTTTCGGTATTTTCAAGGATTTTTTCAAAGATTTTGGCTTATAACTCTTCGAAATTTATTTTCGAAAATTTTAATTACATATATTTAGATAGAACTCATCAAGGCCTATCTAATTACACCTCTTTTATTAAGATCTGGTTAATAAAAGTAGTAAATTTTTAACATACAAAACTCAATTTAACGTTTTTTCGAAAATTTTCTGAGATTTTCTTTTAATAACTTGCCCCCTTATTTTTTGGAAATAATAAATTATACATATCTAGATAGCTCGCGTCACGACCTATCTAACAACACCTCTTTTAATTAAATCTGGTAAATAGGACCTTAGAAATCCGACATTTAAATTTCAATTTTAGTCATTTTTGAGGTTTTTGTCGATTAATTCGATAGCCTTTGCTTTCCAAACTATCATTTATATATATCTAAATAGCCCTTTTAATTACCCGTCGAAAGACACCACTTTCGTCCGGATCCGCCTGACGGAAAACTGGGAAATTGACCTATAAAAAATTCGGCATTGTTTGTTTACTTTTGAAAGTCTACCTTAGGGGTGAACATTTGGAACATTTGTGCGAAATTTTAATTGAAAACAGCTGCTAGTATCATTGTTTTTTGTTGATATCATCTTTGTAGACACTCCTGCGTCCCGTGGGAAGATTATAACCTGAAAAACAAAGAAAAATTTTAGTTTCTGGACTCAGAATATTTTTAAATTTCTAAATCACCAAATTTTCGAGGTTTCTGTCGAATTATTCGATAACGCTTCGCCTCAAGGTTGACATAGCTACAGATTTAGATAGCCCTCATCAAGGCCTTTCTAATAACACCTCTTTTGTATAGGTTGGGTGAATAGAATTTGCTAAATTTCTACATTCATTTTGATTTTCGGTATTTTCAAGGATTTTTTCAAAGATTTTGGCTTATAACTCTTCGAAATTTATTTTCGAAAATTTTAATTACATATATTTAGATAGAACTCATCAAGGCCTATCTAATTACACCTCTTTTATTAAGATCTGGTTAATAAAAGTAGTAAATTTTTAACATACAAAACTCAATTTAACGTTTTTTCGAAAATTTTCTGAGATTTTCTTTTAATAACTTGCCCCCTTATTTTTTGGAAATAATAAATTATACATATCTAGATAGCTCGCGTCACGACCTATCTAACAACACCTCTTTTAATTAAATCTGGTAAATAGGACCTTAGAAATCCGACATTTAAATTTCAATTTTAGTCATTTTTGAGGTTTTTGTCGATTAATTCGATAGCCTTTGCTTTCCAAACTATCATTTATATATATATAAATAGCCCTTTTAATTACCCGTCGAAAGACACCACTTTCGTCCGGATCCGCCTGACGGAAAACTGGGAAATTGACCTATAAAAAATTCGGCATTGTTTGTTTACTTTTGAAAGTCTACCTTAGGGGTGAACATTTGGAACATTTGTGCGAAATTTTAATTGAAAACAGCTGCTAGTATCATTGTTTTTTGTTGATATCATCTTTGTAGACACTCCTGCGTCCCGTGGGAAGATTATAACCTGAAAAACAAAGAAAAATTTTAGTTTCTGGACTCAGAATATTTTTAAATTTCTAAATCACCAAATTTTCGAGGTTTCTGTCGAATTATTCGATAACGCTTCGCCTCAAGGTTGACATAGCTACAGATTTAGATAGCCCTCATCAAGGCCTTTCTAATAACACCTCTTTTGTATAGGTTGGGTGAATAGAATTTGCTAAATTTCTACATTCATTTTGATTTTCGGTATTTTCAAGGATTTTTTCAAAGATTTTGGCTTATAACTCTTCGAAATTTATTTTCGAAAATTTTAATTACATATATTTAGATAGAACTCATCAAGGCCTATCTAATTACACCTCTTTTATTAAGATCTGGTTAATAAAAGTAGTAAATTTTTAACATACAAAACTCAATTTAACGTTTTTTCGAAAATTTTCTGAGATTTTCTTTTAATAACTTGCCCCCTTATTTTTTGGAAATAATAAATTATACATATCTAGATAGCTCGCGTCACGACCTATCTAACAACACCTCTTTTAATTAAATCTGGTAAATAGGACCTTAGAAATCCGACATTTAAATTTCAATTTTAGTCATTTTTGAGGTTTTTGTCGATTAATTCGATAGCCTTTGCTTTCCAAACTATCATTTATATATATATAAATAGCCCTTTTAATTACCCGTCGAAAGACACCACTTTCGTCCGGATCCGCCTGACGGAAAACTGGGAAATTGACCTATAAAAAATTCGGCATTGTTTGTTTACTTTTGAAAGTCTACCTTAGGGGTGAACATTTGGAACATTTGTGCGAAATTTTAATTGAAAACAGCTGCTAGTATCATTGTTTTTTGTTGATATCATCTTTGTAGACACTCCTGCGTCCCGTGGGAAGATTATAACCTGAAAAACAAAGAAAAATTTTAGTTTCTGGACTCAGAATATTTTTAAATTTCTAAATCACCAAATTTTCGAGGTTTCTGTCGAATTATTCGATAACGCTTCGCCTCAAGGTTGACATAGCTACAGATTTAGATAGCCCTCATCAAGGCCTTTCTAATAACACCTCTTTTGTATAGGTTGGGTGAATAGAATTTGCTAAATTTCTACATTCATTTTGATTTTCGGTATTTTCAAGGATTTTTTCAAAGATTTTGGCTTATAACTCTTCGAAATTTATTTTCGAAAATTTTAATTACATATATTTAGATAGAACTCATCAAGGCCTATCTAATTACACCTCTTTTATTAAGATCTGGTTAATAAAAGTAGTAAATTTTTAACATACAAAACTCAATTTAACGTTTTTTCGAAAATTTTCTGAGATTTTCTTTTAATAACTTGCCCCCTTATTTTTTGGAAATAATAAATTATACATATCTAGATAGCTCGCGTCACGACCTATCTAACAACACCTCTTTTAATTAAATCTGGTAAATAGGACCTTAGAAATCCGACATTTAAATTTCAATTTTAGTCATTTTTGAGGTTTTTGTCGATTAATTCGATAGCCTTTGCTTTCCAAACTATCATTTATATATATATAAATAGCCCTTTTAATTACCCGTCGAAAGACACCACTTTCGTCCGGATCCGCCTGACGGAAAACTGGGAAATTGACCTATAAAAAATTCGGCATTGTTTGTTTACTTTTGAAAGTCTACCTTAGGGGTGAACATTTGGAACATTTGTGCGAAATTTTAATTGAAAACAGCTGCTAGTATCATTGTTTTTTGTTGATATCATCTTTGTAGACACTCCTGCGTCCCGTGGGAAGATTATAACCTGAAAAACAAAGAAAAATTTTAGTTTCTGGACTCAGAATATTTTTAAATTTCTAAATCACCAAATTTTCGAGGTTTCTGTCGAATTATTCGATAACGCTTCGCCTCAAGGTTGACATAGCTACAGATTTAGATAGCCCTCATCAAGGCCTTTCTAATAACACCTCTTTTGTATAGGTTGGGTGAATAGAATTTGCTAAATTTCTACATTCATTTTGATTTTCGGTATTTTCAAGGATTTTTTCAAAGATTTTGGCTTATAACTCTTCGAAATTTATTTTCGAAAATTTTAATTACATATATTTAGATAGAACTCATCAAGGCCTATCTAATTACACCTCTTTTATTAAGATCTGGTTAATAAAAGTAGTAAATTTTTAACATACAAAACTCAATTTAACGTTTTTTCGAAAATTTTCTGAGATTTTCTTTTAATAACTTGCCCCCTTATTTTTTGGAAATAATAAATTATACATATCTAGATAGCTCGCGTCACGACCTATCTAACAACACCTCTTTTAATTAAATCTGGTAAATAGGACCTTAGAAATCCGACATTTAAATTTCAATTTTAGTCATTTTTGAGGTTTTTGTCGATTAATTCGATAGCCTTTGCTTTCCAAACTATCATTTATATATATCTAAATAGCCCTTTTAATTACCCGTCGAAAGACACCACTTTCGTCCGGATCCGCCTGACGGAAAACTGGGAAATTGACCTATAAAAAATTCGGCATTGTTTGTTTACTTTTGAAAGTCTACCTTAGGGGTGAACATTTGGAACATTTGTGCGAAATTTTAATTGAAAACAGCTGCTAGTATCATTGTTTTTTGTTGATATCATCTTTGTAGACACTCCTGCGTCCCGTGGGAAGATTATAACCTGAAAAACAAAGAAAAATTTTAGTTTCTGGACTCAGAATATTTTTAAATTTCTAAATCACCAAATTTTCGAGGTTTCTGTCGAATTATTCGATAACGCTTCGCCTCAAGGTTGACATAGCTACAGATTTAGATAGCCCTCATCAAGGCCTTTCTAATAACACCTCTTTTGTATAGGTTGGGTGAATAGAATTTGCTAAATTTCTACATTCATTTTGATTTTCGGTATTTTCAAGGATTTTTTCAAAGATTTTGGCTTATAACTCTTCGAAATTTATTTTCGAAAATTTTAATTACATATATTTAGATAGAACTCATCAAGGCCTATCTAATTACACCTCTTTTATTAAGATCTGGTTAATAAAAGTAGTAAATTTTTAACATACAAAACTCAATTTAACGTTTTTTCGAAAATTTTCTGAGATTTTCTTTTAATAACTTGCCCCCTTATTTTTTGGAAATAATAAATTATACATATCTAGATAGCTCGCGTCACGACCTATCTAACAACACCTCTTTTAATTAAATCTGGTAAATAGGACCTTAGAAATCCGACATTTAAATTTCAATTTTAGTCATTTTTGAGGTTTTTGTCGATTAATTCGATAGCCTTTGCTTTCCAAACTATCATTTATATATATCTAAATAGCCCTTTTAATTACCCGTCGAAAGACACCACTTTCGTCCGGATCCGCCTGACGGAAAACTGGGAAATTGACCTATAAAAAATTCGGCATTGTTTGTTTACTTTTGAAAGTCTACCTTAGGGGTGAACATTTGGAACATTTGTGCGAAATTTTAATTGAAAACAGCTGCTAGTATCATTGTTTTTTGTTGATATCATCTTTGTAGACACTCCTGCGTCCCGTGGGAAGATTATAACCTGAAAAACAAAGAAAAATTTTAGTTTCTGGACTCAGAATATTTTTAAATTTCTAAATCACCAAATTTTCGAGGTTTCTGTCGAATTATTCGATAACGCTTCGCCTCAAGGTTGACATAGCTACAGATTTAGATAGCCCTCATCAAGGCCTTTCTAATAACACCTCTTTTGTATAGGTTGGGTGAATAGAATTTGCTAAATTTCTACATTCATTTTGATTTTCGGTATTTTCAAGGATTTTTTCAAAGATTTTGGCTTATAACTCTTCGAAATTTATTTTCGAAAATTTTAATTACATATATTTAGATAGAACTCATCAAGGCCTATCTAATTACACCTCTTTTATTAAGATCTGGTTAATAAAAGTAGTAAATTTTTAACATACAAAACTCAATTTAACGTTTTTTCGAAAATTTTCTGAGATTTTCTTTTAATAACTTGCCCCCTTATTTTTTGGAAATAATAAATTATACATATCTAGATAGCTCGCGTCACGACCTATCTAACAACACCTCTTTTAATTAAATCTGGTAAATAGGACCTTAGAAATCCGACATTTAAATTTCAATTTTAGTCATTTTTGAGGTTTTTGTCGATTAATTCGATAGCCTTTGCTTTCCAAACTATCATTTATATATATCTAAATAGCCCTTTTAATTACCCGTCGAAAGACACCACTTTCGTCCGGATCCGCCTGACGGAAAACTGGGAAATTGACCTATAAAAAATTCGGCATTGTTTGTTTACTTTTGAAAGTCTACCTTAGGGGTGAACATTTGGAACATTTGTGCGAAATTTTAATTGAAAACAGCTGCTAGTATCATTGTTTTTTGTTGATATCATCTTTGTAGACACTCCTGCGTCCCGTGGGAAGATTATAACCTGAAAAACAAAGAAAAATTTTAGTTTCTGGACTCAGAATATTTTTAAATTTCTAAATCACCAAATTTTCGAGGTTTCTGTCGAATTATTCGATAACGCTTCGCCTCAAGGTTGACATAGCTACAGATTTAGATAGCCCTCATCAAGGCCTTTCTAATAACACCTCTTTTGTATAGGTTGGGTGAATAGAATTTGCTAAATTTCTACATTCATTTTGATTTTCGGTATTTTCAAGGATTTTTTCAAAGATTTTGGCTTATAACTCTTCGAAATTTATTTTCGAAAATTTTAATTACATATATTTAGATAGAACTCATCAAGGCCTATCTAATTACACCTCTTTTATTAAGATCTGGTTAATAAAAGTAGTAAATTTTTAACATACAAAACTCAATTTAACGTTTTTTCGAAAATTTTCTGAGATTTTCTTTTAATAACTTGCCCCCTTATTTTTTGGAAATAATAAATTATACATATCTAGATAGCTCGCGTCACGACCTATCTAACAACACCTCTTTTAATTAAATCTGGTAAATAGGACCTTAGAAATCCGACATTTAAATTTCAATTTTAGTCATTTTTGAGGTTTTTGTCGATTAATTCGATAGCCTTTGCTTTCCAAACTATCATTTATATATATCTAAATAGCCCTTTTAATTACCCGTCGAAAGACACCACTTTCGTCCGGATCCGCCTGACGGAAAACTGGGAAATTGACCTATAAAAAATTCGGCATTGTTTGTTTACTTTTGAAAGTCTACCTTAGGGGTGAACATTTGGAACATTTGTGCGAAATTTTAATTGAAAACAGCTGCTAGTATCATTGTTTTTTGTTGATATCATCTTTGTAGACACTCCTGCGTCCCGTGGGAAGATTATAACCTGAAAAACAAAGAAAAATTTTAGTTTCTGGACTCAGAATATTTTTAAATTTCTAAATCACCAAATTTTCGAGGTTTCTGTCGAATTATTCGATAACGCTTCGCCTCAAGGTTGACATAGCTACAGATTTAGATAGCCCTCATCAAGGCCTTTCTAATAACACCTCTTTTGTATAGGTTGGGTGAATAGAATTTGCTAAATTTCTACATTCATTTTGATTTTCGGTATTTTCAAGGATTTTTTCAAAGATTTTGGCTTATAACTCTTCGAAATTTATTTTCGAAAATTTTAATTACATATATTTAGATAGAACTCATCAAGGCCTATCTAATTACACCTCTTTTATTAAGATCTGGTTAATAAAAGTAGTAAATTTTTAACATACAAAACTCAATTTAACGTTTTTTCGAAAATTTTCTGAGATTTTCTTTTAATAACTTGCCCCCTTATTTTTTGGAAATAATAAATTATACATATCTAGATAGCTCGCGTCACGACCTATCTAACAACACCTCTTTTAATTAAATCTGGTAAATAGGACCTTAGAAATCCGACATTTAAATTTCAATTTTAGTCATTTTTGAGGTTTTTGTCGATTAATTCGATAGCCTTTGCTTTCCAAACTATCATTTATATATATCTAAATAGCCCTTTTAATTACCCGTCGAAAGACACCACTTTCGTCCGGATCCGCCTGACGGAAAACTGGGAAATTGACCTATAAAAAATTCGGCATTGTTTGTTTACTTTTGAAAGTCTACCTTAGGGGTGAACATTTGGAACATTTGTGCGAAATTTTAATTGAAAACAGCTGCTAGTATCATTGTTTTTTGTTGATATCATCTTTGTAGACACTCCTGCGTCCCGTGGGAAGATTATAACCTGAAAAACAAAGAAAAATTTTAGTTTCTGGACTCAGAATATTTTTAAATTTCTAAATCACCAAATTTTCGAGGTTTCTGTCGAATTATTCGATAACGCTTCGCCTCAAGGTTGACATAGCTACAGATTTAGATAGCCCTCATCAAGGCCTTTCTAATAACACCTCTTTTGTATAGGTTGGGTGAATAGAATTTGCTAAATTTCTACATTCATTTTGATTTTCGGTATTTTCAAGGATTTTTTCAAAGATTTTGGCTTATAACTCTTCGAAATTTATTTTCGAAAATTTTAATTACATATATTTAGATAGAACTCATCAAGGCCTATCTAATTACACCTCTTTTATTAAGATCTGGTTAATAAAAGTAGTAAATTTTTAACATACAAAACTCAATTTAACGTTTTTTCGAAAATTTTCTGAGATTTTCTTTTAATAACTTGCCCCCTTATTTTTTGGAAATAATAAATTATACATATCTAGATAGCTCGCGTCACGACCTATCTAACAACACCTCTTTTAATTAAATCTGGTAAATAGGACCTTAGAAATCCGACATTTAAATTTCAATTTTAGTCATTTTTGAGGTTTTTGTCGATTAATTCGATAGCCTTTGCTTTCCAAACTATCATTTATATATATCTAAATAGCCCTTTTAATTACCCGTCGAAAGACACCACTTTCGTCCGGATCCGCCTGACGGAAAACTGGGAAATTGACCTATAAAAAATTCGGCATTGTTTGTTTACTTTTGAAAGTCTACCTTAGGGGTGAACATTTGGAACATTTGTGCGAAATTTTAATTGAAAACAGCTGCTAGTATCATTGTTTTTTGTTGATATCATCTTTGTAGACACTCCTGCGTCCCGTGGGAAGATTATAACCTGAAAAACAAAGAAAAATTTTAGTTTCTGGACTCAGAATATTTTTAAATTTCTAAATCACCAAATTTTCGAGGTTTCTGTCGAATTATTCGATAACGCTTCGCCTCAAGGTTGACATAGCTACAGATTTAGATAGCCCTCATCAAGGCCTTTCTAATAACACCTCTTTTGTATAGGTTGGGTGAATAGAATTTGCTAAATTTCTACATTCATTTTGATTTTCGGTATTTTCAAGGATTTTTTCAAAGATTTTGGCTTATAACTCTTCGAAATTTATTTTCGAAAATTTTAATTACATATATTTAGATAGAACTCATCAAGGCCTATCTAATTACACCTCTTTTATTAAGATCTGGTTAATAAAAGTAGTAAATTTTTAACATACAAAACTCAATTTAACGTTTTTTCGAAAATTTTCTGAGATTTTCTTTTAATAACTTGCCCCCTTATTTTTTGGAAATAATAAATTATACATATCTAGATAGCTCGCGTCACGACCTATCTAACAACACCTCTTTTAATTAAATCTGGTAAATAGGACCTTAGAAATCCGACATTTAAATTTCAATTTTAGTCATTTTTGAGGTTTTTGTCGATTAATTCGATAGCCTTTGCTTTCCAAACTATCATTTATATATATCTAAATAGCCCTTTTAATTACCCGTCGAAAGACACCACTTTCGTCCGGATCCGCCTGACGGAAAACTGGGAAATTGACCTATAAAAAATTCGGCATTGTTTGTTTACTTTTGAAAGTCTACCTTAGGGGTGAACATTTGGAACATTTGTGCGAAATTTTAATTGAAAACAGCTGCTAGTATCATTGTTTTTTGTTGATATCATCTTTGTAGACACTCCTGCGTCCCGTGGGAAGATTATAACCTGAAAAACAAAGAAAAATTTTAGTTTCTGGACTCAGAATATTTTTAAATTTCTAAATCACCAAATTTTCGAGGTTTCTGTCGAATTATTCGATAACGCTTCGCCTCAAGGTTGACATAGCTACAGATTTAGATAGCCCTCATCAAGGCCTTTCTAATAACACCTCTTTTGTATAGGTTGGGTGAATAGAATTTGCTAAATTTCTACATTCATTTTGATTTTCGGTATTTTCAAGGATTTTTTCAAAGATTTTGGCTTATAACTCTTCGAAATTTATTTTCGAAAATTTTAATTACATATATTTAGATAGAACTCATCAAGGCCTATCTAATTACACCTCTTTTATTAAGATCTGGTTAATAAAAGTAGTAAATTTTTAACATACAAAACTCAATTTAACGTTTTTTCGAAAATTTTCTGAGATTTTCTTTTAATAACTTGCCCCCTTATTTTTTGGAAATAATAAATTATACATATCTAGATAGCTCGCGTCACGACCTATCTAACAACACCTCTTTTAATTAAATCTGGTAAATAGGACCTTAGAAATCCGACATTTAAATTTCAATTTTAGTCATTTTTGAGGTTTTTGTCGATTAATTCGATAGCCTTTGCTTTCCAAACTATCATTTATATATATCTAAATAGCCCTTTTAATTACCCGTCGAAAGACACCACTTTCGTCCGGATCCGCCTGACGGAAAACTGGGAAATTGACCTATAAAAAATTCGGCATTGTTTGTTTACTTTTGAAAGTCTACCTTAGGGGTGAACATTTGGAACATTTGTGCGAAATTTTAATTGAAAACAGCTGCTAGTATCATTGTTTTTTGTTGATATCATCTTTGTAGAAACTCCTGCGTCCCGTGGGAAGATTATAACCTGAAAAACAAAGAAAAATTTTAGTTTCTGGACTCAGAATATTTTTAAATTTTTAAATCACCAAATTTTCGAGGTTTCTGTCGAATTATTCGATAACGCTTCGCCTCAAGGTTGACATAGCTACAGATTTAGATAGCCCTCATCAAGGCCTTTCTAATAACACCTCTTTTGTATAGGTTGGGTGAATAGAATTTGCTAAATTTCTACATTCATTTTGATTTTCGGTATTTTCAAGGATTTTTTCAAAGATTTTGGCTTATAACTCTTCGAAATTTATTTTCGAAAATTTTAATTACATATATTTAGATAGAACTCATCAAGGCCTATCTAATTACACCTCTTTTATTAAGATCTGGTTAATAAAAGTAGTAAATTTTTAACATACAAAACTCAATTTAACGTTTTTTCGAAAATTTTCTGAGATTTTCTTTTAATAACTTGCCCCCTTATTTTTTGGAAATAATAAATTATACATATCTAGATAGCTCGCGTCACGACCTATCTAACAACACCTCTTTTAATTAAATCTGGTAAATAGGACCTTAGAAATCCGACATTTAAATTTCAATTTTAGTCATTTTTGAGGTTTTTGTCGATTAATTCGATAGCCTTTGCTTTCCAAACTATCATTTATATATATCTAAATAGCCCTTTTAATTACCCGTCGAAAGACACCACTTTCGTCCGGATCCGCCTGACGGAAAACTGGGAAATTGACCTATAAAAAATTCGGCATTGTTTGTTTACTTTTGAAAGTCTACCTTAGGGGTGAACATTTGGAACATTTGTGCGAAATTTTAATTGAAAACAGCTGCTAGTATCATTGTTTTTTGTTGATATCATCTTTGTAGACACTCCTGCGTCCCGTGGGAAGATTATAACCTGAAAAACAAAGAAAAATTTTAGTTTCTGGACTCAGAATATTTTTAAATTTCTAAATCACCAAATTTTCGAGGTTTCTGTCGAATTATTCGATAACGCTTCGCCTCAAGGTTGACATAGCTACAGATTTAGATAGCCCTCATCAAGGCCTTTCTAATAACACCTCTTTTGTATAGGTTGGGTGAATAGAATTTGCTAAATTTCTACATTCATTTTGATTTTCGGTATTTTCAAGGATTTTTTCAAAGATTTTGGCTTATAACTCTTCGAAATTTATTTTCGAAAATTTTAATTACATATATTTAGATAGAACTCATCAAGGCCTATCTAATTACACCTCTTTTATTAAGATCTGGTTAATAAAAGTAGTAAATTTTTAACATACAAAACTCAATTTAACGTTTTTTCGAAAATTTTCTGAGATTTTCTTTTAATAACTTGCCCCCTTATTTTTTGGAAATAATAAATTATACATATCTAGATAGCTCGCGTCACGACCTATCTAACAACACCTCTTTTAATTAAATCTGGTAAATAGGACCTTAGAAATCCGACATTTAAATTTCAATTTTAGTCATTTTTGAGGTTTTTGTCGATTAATTCGATAGCCTTTGCTTTCCAAACTATCATTTATATATATCTAAATAGCCCTTTTAATTACCCGTCGAAAGACACCACTTTCGTCCGGATCCGCCTGACGGAAAACTGGGAAATTGACCTATAAAAAATTCGGCATTGTTTGTTTACTTTTGAAAGTCTACCTTAGGGGTGAACATTTGGAACATTTGTGCGAAATTTTAATTGAAAACAGCTGCTAGTATCATTGTTTTTTGTTGATATCATCTTTGTAGACACTCCTGCGTCCCGTGGGAAGATTATAACCTGAAAAACAAAGAAAAATTTTAGTTTCTGGACTCAGAATATTTTTAAATTTCTAAATCACCAAATTTTCGAGGTTTCTGTCGAATTATTCGATAACGCTTCGCCTCAAGGTTGACATAGCTACAGATTTAGATAGCCCTCATCAAGGCCTTTCTAATAACACCTCTTTTGTATAGGTTGGGTGAATAGAATTTGCTAAATTTCTACATTCATTTTGATTTTCGGTATTTTCAAGGATTTTTTCAAAGATTTTGGCTTATAACTCTTCGAAATTTATTTTCGAAAATTTTAATTACATATATTTAGATAGAACTCATCAAGGCCTATCTAATTACACCTCTTTTATTAAGATCTGGTTAATAAAAGTAGTAAATTTTTAACATACAAAACTCAATTTAACGTTTTTTCGAAAATTTTCTGAGATTTTCTTTTAATAACTTGCCCCCTTATTTTTTGGAAATAATAAATTATACATATCTAGATAGCTCGCGTCACGACCTATCTAACAACACCTCTTTTAATTAAATCTGGTAAATAGGACCTTAGAAATCCGACATTTAAATTTCAATTTTAGTCATTTTTGAGGTTTTTGTCGATTAATTCGATAGCCTTTGCTTTCCAAACTATCATTTATATATATCTAAATAGCCCTTTTAATTACCCGTCGAAAGACACCACTTTCGTCCGGATCCGCCTGACGGAAAACTGGGAAATTGACCTATAAAAAATTCGGCATTGTTTGTTTACTTTTGAAAGTCTACCTTAGGGGTGAACATTTGGAACATTTGTGCGAAATTTTAATTGAAAACAGCTGCTAGTATCATTGTTTTTTGTTGATATCATCTTTGTAGACACTCCTGCGTCCCGTGGGAAGATTATAACCTGAAAAACAAAGAAAAATTTTAGTTTCTGGACTCAGAATATTTTTAAATTTCTAAATCACCAAATTTTCGAGGTTTCTGTCGAATTATTCGATAACGCTTCGCCTCAAGGTTGACATAGCTACAGATTTAGATAGCCCTCATCAAGGCCTTTCTAATAACACCTCTTTTGTATAGGTTGGGTGAATAGAATTTGCTAAATTTCTACATTCATTTTGATTTTCGGTATTTTCAAGGATTTTTTCAAAGATTTTGGCTTATAACTCTTCGAAATTTATTTTCGAAAATTTTAATTACATATATTTAGATAGAACTCATCAAGGCCTATCTAATTACACCTCTTTTATTAAGATCTGGTTAATAAAAGTAGTAAATTTTTAACATACAAAACTCAATTTAACGTTTTTTCGAAAATTTTCTGAGATTTTCTTTTAATAACTTGCCCCCTTATTTTTTGGAAATAATAAATTATACATATCTAGATAGCTCGCGTCACGACCTATCTAACAACACCTCTTTTAATTAAATTTCAATTTTAGTCATTTTTGAGGTTTTTGTCGATTAATTCGATAGCCTTTGCTTTCCAAACTATCATTTATATATATCTAAATAGCCCTTTTAATTACCCGTCGAAAGACACCACTTTCGTCCGGATCCGCCTGACGGAAAACTGGGAAATTGACCT
This sequence comes from Diaphora mendica, assembly GCA_949125395.1. NCBI lineage: Eukaryota > Metazoa > Arthropoda > Insecta > Lepidoptera > Erebidae > Diaphora > Diaphora mendica. The sequence continues at coordinate 187,309 of OX421323.1, forward strand.
ATAAAAAATTCGGCATTGTTTGTTTACTTTTGAAAGTCTACCTTAGGGGTGAACATTTGGAACATTTGTGCGAAATTTTAATTGAAAACAGCTGCTAGTATCATTGTTTTTTGTTGATATCATCTTTGTAGACACTCCTGCGTCCCGTGGGAAGATTATAACCTGAAAAACAAAGAAAAATTTTAGTTTCTGGACTCAGAATATTTTTAAATTTCTAAATCACCAAATTTTCGAGGTTTCTGTCGAATTATTCGATAACGCTTCGCCTCAAGGTTGACATAGCTACAGATTTAGATAGCCCTCATCAAGGCCTTTCTAATAACACCTCTTTTGTATAGGTTGGGTGAATAGAATTTGCTAAATTTCTACATTCATTTTGATTTTCGGTATTTTCAAGGATTTTTTCAAAGATTTTAGCTTATAACTCTTCGAAATTTATTTTCGAAAATTTTAATTACATATATTTAGATAGAACTCATCAAGGCCTATCTAATTACACCTCTTTTATTAAGATCTGGTTAATAAAAGTAGTAAATTTTTAACATACAAAACTCAATTTAACGTTTTTTCGAAAATTTTCTGAGATTTTCTTTTAATAACTTGCCCCCTTATTTTTTGGAAATAATAAATTATACATATCTAGATAGCTCGCGTCACGACCTATCTAACAACACCTCTTTTAATTAAATCTGGTAAATAGGACCTTAGAAATCCGACATTTAAATTTCAATTTTAGTCATTTTTGAGGTTTTTGTCGATTAATTCGATAGCCTTTGCTTTCCAAACTATCATTTATATATATCTAAATAGCCCTTTTAATTACCCGTCGAAAGACACCACTTTCGTCCGGATCCGCCTGACGGAAAACTGGGAAATTGACCTATAAAAAATTCGGCATTGTTTGTTTACTTTTGAAAGTCTACCTTAGGGGTGAACATTTGGAACATTTGTGCGAAATTTTAATTGAAAACAGCTGCTAGTATCATTGTTTTTTGTTGATATCATCTTTGTAGACACTCCTGCGTCCCGTGGGAAGATTATAACCTGAAAAACAAAGAAAAATTTTAGTTTCTGGACTCAGAATATTTTTAAATTTCTAAATCACCAAATTTTCGAGGTTTCTGTCGAATTATTCGATAACGCTTCGCCTCAAGGTTGACATAGCTACAGATTTAGATAGCCCTCATCAAGGCCTTTCTAATAACACTTCTTTTGTATAGGTTGGGTGAATAGAATTTGCTAAATTTCTACATTCATTTTGATTTTCGGTATTTTCAAGGATTTTTTCAAAGATTTTGGCTTATAACTCTTCGAAATTTATTTTCGAAAATTTTAATTACATATATTTAGATAGAACTCATCAAGGCCTATCTAATTACACCTCTTTTATTAAGATCTGGTTAATAAAAGTAGTAAATTTTTAACATACAAAACTCAATTTAACGTTTTTTCGAAAATTTTCTGAGATTTTCTTTTAATAACTTGCCCCCTTATTTTTTGGAAATAATAAATTATACATATCTAGATAGCTCGCGTCACGACCTATCTAACAACACCTCTTTTAATTAAATCTGGTAAATAGGACCTTAGAAATCCGACATTTAAATTTCAATTTTAGTCATTTTTGAGGTTTTTGTCGATTAATTCGATAGCCTTTGCTTTCCAAACTATCATTTTTATATATCTAAATAGCCCTTTTAATTACCCGTCGAAAGACACCACTTTCGTCCGGATCCGCCTGACGGAAAACTGGGAAATTGACCTATAAAAAATTCGGCATTGTTTGTTTACTTTTGAAAGTCTACCTTAGGGGTGAACATTTGGAACATTTGTGCGAAATTTTAATTGAAAACAGCTGCTAGTATCATTGTTTTTTGTTGATATCATCTTTGTAGACACTCCTGCGTCCCGTGGGAAGATTATAACCTGAAAAACAAAGAAAAATTTTAGTTTCTGGACTCAGAATATTTTTAAATTTCTAAATCACCAAATTTTCGAGGTTTCTGTCGAATTATTCGATAACGCTTCGCCTCAAGGTTGACATAGCTACAGATTTAGATAGCCCTCATCAAGGCCTTTCTAATAACACCTCTTTTGTATAGGTTGGGTGAATAGAATTTGCTAAATTTCTACATTCATTTTGATTTTCGGTATTTTCAAGGATTTTTTCAAAGATTTTGGCTTATAACTCTTCGAAATTTATTTTCGAAAATTTTAATTACATATATTTAGATAGAACTCATCAAGGCCTATCTAATTACACCTCTTTTATTAAGATCTGGTTAATAAAAGTAGTAAATTTTTAACATACAAAACTCAATTTAACGTTTTTTCGAAAATTTTCTGAGATTTTCTTTTAATAACTTGCCCCCTTATTTTTTGGAAATAATAAATTATACATATCTAGATAGCTCGCGTCACGACCTATCTAACAACACCTCTTTTAATTAAATCTGGTAAATAGGACCTTAGAAATCCGACATTTAAATTTCAATTTTAGTCATTTTTGAGGTTTTTGTCGATTAATTCGATAGCCTTTGCTTTCCAAACTATCATTTATATATATCTAAATAGCCCTTTTAATTACCCGTCGAAAGACACCACTTTCGTCCGGATCCGCCTGACGGAAAACTGGGAAATTGACCTATAAAAAATTCGGCATTGTTTGTTTACTTTTGAAAGTCTACCTTAGGGGTGAACATTTGGAACATTTGTGCGAAATTTTAATTGAAAACAGCTGCTAGTATCATTGTTTTTTGTTGATATCATCTTTGTAGACACTCCTGCGTCCCGTGGGAAGATTATAACCTGAAAAACAAAGAAAAATTTTAGTTTCTGGACTCAGAATATTTTTAAATTTCTAAATCACCAAATTTTCGAGGTTTCTGTCGAATTATTCGATAACGCTTCGCCTCAAGGTTGACATAGCTACAGATTTAGATAGCCCTCATCAAGGCCTTTCTAATAACACCTCTTTTGTATAGGTTGGGTGAATAGAATTTGCTAAATTTCTACATTCATTTTGATTTTCGGTATTTTCAAGGATTTTTTCAAAGATTTTGGCTTATAACTCTTCGAAATTTATTTTCGAAAATTTTAATTACATATATTTAGATAGAACTCATCAAGGCCTATCTAATTACACCTCTTTTATTAAGATCTGGTTAATAAAAGTAGTAAATTTTTAACATACAAAACTCAATTTAACGTTTTTTCGAAAATTTTCTGAGATTTTCTTTTAATAACTTGCCCCCTTATTTTTTGGAAATAATAAATTATACATATCTAGATAGCTCGCGTCACGACCTATCTAACAACACCTCTTTTAATTAAATCTGGTAAATAGGACCTTAGAAATCCGACATTTAAATTTCAATTTTAGTCATTTTTGAGGTTTTTGTCGATTAATTCGATAGCCTTTGCTTTCCAAACTATCATTTATATATATCTAAATAGCCCTTTTAATTACCCGTCGAAAGACACCACTTTCGTCCGGATCCGCCTGACGGAAAACTGGGAAATTGACCTATAAAAAATTCGGCATTGTTTGTTTACTTTTGAAAGTCTACCTTAGGGGTGAACATTTGGAACATTTGTGCGAAATTTTAATTGAAAACAGCTGCTAGTATCATTGTTTTTTGTTGATATCATCTTTGTAGACACTCCTGCGTCCCGTGGGAAGATTATAACCTGAAAAACAAAGAAAAATTTTAGTTTCTGGACTCAGAATATTTTTAAATTTCTAAATCACCAAATTTTCGAGGTTTCTGTCGAATTATTCGATAACGCTTCGCCTCAAGGTTGACATAGCTACAGATTTAGATAGCCCTCATCAAGGCCTTTCTAATAACACCTCTTTTGTATAGGTTGGGTGAATAGAATTTGCTAAATTTCTACATTCATTTTGATTTTCGGTATTTTCAAGGATTTTTTCAAAGATTTTGGCTTATAACTCTTCGAAATTTATTTTCGAAAATTTTAATTACATATATTTAGATAGAACTCATCAAGGCCTATCTAATTACACCTCTTTTATTAAGATCTGGTTAATAAAAGTAGTAAATTTTTAACATACAAAACTCAATTTAACGTTTTTTCGAAAATTTTCTGAGATTTTCTTTTAATAACTTGCCCCCTTATTTTTTGGAAATAATAAATTATACATATCTAGATAGCTCGCGTCACGACCTATCTAACAACACCTCTTTTAATTAAATCTGGTAAATAGGACCTTAGAAATCCGACATTTAAATTTCAATTTTAGTCATTTTTGAGGTTTTTGTCGATTAATTCGATAGCCTTTGCTTTCCAAACTATCATTTATATATATCTAAATAGCCCTTTTAATTACCCGTCGAAAGACACCACTTTCGTCCGGATCCGCCTGACGGAAAACTGGGAAATTGACCTATAAAAAATTCGGCATTGTTTGTTTACTTTTGAAAGTCTACCTTAGGGGTGAACATTTGGAACATTTGTGCGAAATTTTAATTGAAAACAGCTGCTAGTATCATTGTTTTTTGTTGATATCATCTTTGTAGACACTCCTGCGTCCCGTGGGAAGATTATAACCTGAAAAACAAAGAAAAATTTTAGTTTCTGGACTCAGAATATTTTTAAATTTCTAAATCACCAAATTTTCGAGGTTTCTGTCGAATTATTCGATAACGCTTCGCCTCAAGGTTGACATAGCTACAGATTTAGATAGCCCTCATCAAGGCCTTTCTAATAACACCTCTTTTGTATAGGTTGGGTGAATAGAATTTGCTAAATTTCTACATTCATTTTGATTTTCGGTATTTTCAAGGATTTTTTCAAAGATTTTGGCTTATAACTCTTCGAAATTTATTTTCGAAAATTTTAATTACATATATTTAGATAGAACTCATCAAGGCCTATCTAATTACACCTCTTTTATTAAGATCTGGTTAATAAAAGTAGTAAATTTTTAACATACAAAACTCAATTTAACGTTTTTTCGAAAATTTTCTGAGATTTTCTTTTAATAACTTGCCCCCTTATTTTTTGGAAATAATAAATTATACATATCTAGATAGCTCGCGTCACGACCTATCTAACAACACCTCTTTTAATTAAATCTGGTAAATAGGACCTTAGAAATCCGACATTTAAATTTCAATTTTAGTCATTTTTGAGGTTTTTGTCGATTAATTCGATAGCCTTTGCTTTCCAAACTATCATTTATATATATCTAAATAGCCCTTTTAATTACCCGTCGAAAGACACCACTTTCGTCCGGATCCGCCTGACGGAAAACTGGGAAATTGACCTATAAAAAATTCGGCATTGTTTGTTTACTTTTGAAAGTCTACCTTAGGGGTGAACATTTGGAACATTTGTGCGAAATTTTAATTGAAAACAGCTGCTAGTATCATTGTTTTTTGTTGATATCATCTTTGTAGACACTCCTGCGTCCCGTGGGAAGATTATAACCTGAAAAACAAAGAAAAATTTTAGTTTCTGGACTCAGAATATTTTTAAATTTCTAAATCACCAAATTTTCGAGGTTTCTGTCGAATTATTCGATAACGCTTCGCCTCAAGGTTGACATAGCTACAGATTTAGATAGCCCTCATCAAGGCCTTTCTAATAACACCTCTTTTGTATAGGTTGGGTGAATAGAATTTGCTAAATTTCTACATTCATTTTGATTTTCGGTATTTTCAAGGATTTTTTCAAAGATTTTGGCTTATAACTCTTCGAAATTTATTTTCGAAAATTTTAATTACATATATTTAGATAGAACTCATCAAGGCCTATCTAATTACACCTCTTTTATTAAGATCTGGTTAATAAAAGTAGTAAATTTTTAACATACAAAACTCAATTTAACGTTTTTTCGAAAATTTTCTGAGATTTTCTTTTAATAACTTGCCCCCTTATTTTTTGGAAATAATAAATTATACATATCTAGATAGCTCGCGTCACGACCTATCTAACAACACCTCTTTTAATTAAATCTGGTAAATAGGACCTTAGAAATCCGACATTTAAATTTCAATTTTAGTCATTTTTGAGGTTTTTGTCGATTAATTCGATAGCCTTTGCTTTCCAAACTATCATTTATATATATCTAAATAGCCCTTTTAATTACCCGTCGAAAGACACCACTTTCGTCCGGATCCGCCTGACGGAAAACTGGGAAATTGACCTATAAAAAATTCGGCATTGTTTGTTTACTTTTGAAAGTCTACCTTAGGGGTGAACATTTGGAACATTTGTGCGAAATTTTAATTGAAAACAGCTGCTAGTATCATTGTTTTTTGTTGATATCATCTTTGTAGACACTCCTGCGTCCCGTGGGAAGATTATAACCTGAAAAACAAAGAAAAATTTTAGTTTCTGGACTCAGAATATTTTTAAATTTTTAAATCACCAAATTTTCGAGGTTTCTGTCGAATTATTCGATAACGCTTCGCCTCAAGGTTGACATAGCTACAGATTTAGATAGCCCTCATCAAGGCCTTTCTAATAACACCTCTTTTGTATAGGTTGGGTGAATAGAATTTGCTAAATTTCTACATTCATTTTGATTTTCGGTATTTTCAAGGATTTTTTCAAAGATTTTGGCTTATAACTCTTCGAAATTTATTTTCGAAAATTTTAATTACATATATTTAGATAGAACTCATCAAGGCCTATCTAATTACACCTCTTTTATTAAGATCTGGTTAATAAAAGTAGTAAATTTTTAACATACAAAACTCAATTTAACGTTTTTTCGAAAATTTTCTGAGATTTTCTTTTAATAACTTGCCCCCTTATTTTTTGGAAATAATAAATTATACATATCTAGATAGCTCGCGTCACGACCTATCTAACAACACCTCTTTTAATTAAATCTGGTAAATAGGACCTTAGAAATCCGACATTTAAATTTCAATTTTAGTCATTTTTGAGGTTTTTGTCGATTAATTCGATAGCCTTTGCTTTCCAAACTATCATTTATATATATCTAAATAGCCCTTTTAATTACCCGTCGAAAGACACCACTTTCGTCCGGATCCGCCTGACGGAAAACTGGGAAATTGACCTATAAAAAATTCGGCATTGTTTGTTTACTTTTGAAAGTCTACCTTAGGGGTGAACATTTGGAACATTTGTGCGAAATTTTAATTGAAAACAGCTGCTAGTATCATTGTTTTTTGTTGATATCATCTTTGTAGACACTCCTGCGTCCCGTGGGAAGATTATAACCTGAAAAACAAAGAAAAATTTTAGTTTCTGGACTCAGAATATTTTTAAATTTCTAAATCACCAAATTTTCGAGGTTTCTGTCGAATTATTCGATAACGCTTCGCCTCAAGGTTGACATAGCTACAGATTTAGATAGCCCTCATCAAGGCCTTTCTAATAACACCTCTTTTGTATAGGTTGGGTGAATAGAATTTGCTAAATTTCTACATTCATTTTGATTTTCGGTATTTTCAAGGATTTTTTCAAAGATTTTGGCTTATAACTCTTCGAAATTTATTTTCGAAAATTTTAATTACATATATTTAGATAGAACTCATCAAGGCCTATCTAATTACACCTCTTTTATTAAGATCTGGTTAATAAAAGTAGTAAATTTTTAACATACAAAACTCAATTTAACGTTTTTTCGAAAATTTTCTGAGATTTTCTTTTAATAACTTGCCCCCTTATTTTTTGGAAATAATAAATTATACATATCTAGATAGCTCGCGTCACGACCTATCTAACAACACCTCTTTTAATTAAATCTGGTAAATAGGACCTTAGAAATCCGACATTTAAATTTCAATTTTAGTCATTTTTGAGGTTTTTGTCGATTAATTCGATAGCCTTTGCTTTCCAAACTATCATTTATATATATCTAAATAGCCCTTTTAATTACCCGTCGAAAGACACCACTTTCGTCCGGATCCGCCTGACGGAAAACTGGGAAATTGACCTATAAAAAATTCGGCATTGTTTGTTTACTTTTGAAAGTCTACCTTAGGGGTGAACATTTGGAACATTTGTGCGAAATTTTAATTGAAAACAGCTGCTAGTATCATTGTTTTTTGTTGATATCATCTTTGTAGACACTCCTGCGTCCCGTGGGAAGATTATAACCTGAAAAACAAAGAAAAATTTTAGTTTCTGGACTCAGAATATTTTTAAATTTCTAAATCACCAAATTTTCGAGGTTTCTGTCGAATTATTCGATAACGCTTCGCCTCAAGGTTGACATAGCTACAGATTTAGATAGCCCTCATCAAGGCCTTTCTAATAACACCTCTTTTGTATAGGTTGGGTGAATAGAATTTGCTAAATTTCTACATTCATTTTGATTTTCGGTATTTTCAAGGATTTTTTCAAAGATTTTGGCTTATAACTCTTCGAAATTTATTTTCGAAAATTTTAATTACATATATTTAGATAGAACTCATCAAGGCCTATCTAATTACACCTCTTTTATTAAGATCTGGTTAATAAAAGTAGTAAATTTTTAACATACAAAACTCAATTTAACGTTTTTTCGAAAATTTTCTGAGATTTTCTTTTAATAACTTGCCCCCTTATTTTTTGGAAATAATAAATTATACATATCTAGATAGCTCGCGTCACGACCTATCTAACAACACCTCTTTTAATTAAATCTGGTAAATAGGACCTTAGAAATCCGACATTTAAATTTCAATTTTAGTCATTTTTGAGGTTTTTGTCGATTAATTCGATAGCCTTTGCTTTCCAAACTATCATTTATATATATCTAAATAGCCCTTTTAATTACCCGTCGAAAGACACCACTTTCGTCCGGATCCGCCTGACGGAAAACTGGGAAATTGACCTATAAAAAATTCGGCATTGTTTGTTTACTTTTGAAAGTCTACCTTAGGGGTGAACATTTGGAACATTTGTGCGAAATTTTAATTGAAAACAGCTGCTAGTATCATTGTTTTTTGTTGATATCATCTTTGTAGACACTCCTGCGTCCCGTGGGAAGATTATAACCTGAAAAACAAAGAAAAATTTTAGTTTCTGGACTCAGAATATTTTTAAATTTCTAAATCACCAAATTTTCGAGGTTTCTGTCGAATTATTCGATAACGCTTCGCCTCAAGGTTGACATAGCTACAGATTTAGATAGCCCTCATCAAGGCCTTTCTAATAACACCTCTTTTGTATAGGTTGGGTGAATAGAATTTGCTAAATTTCTACATTCATTTTGATTTTCGGTATTTTCAAGGATTTTTTCAAAGATTTTGGCTTATAACTCTTCGAAATTTATTTTCGAAAATTTTAATTACATATATTTAGATAGAACTCATCAAGGCCTATCTAATTACACCTCTTTTATTAAGATCTGGTTAATAAAAGTAGTAAATTTTTAACATACAAAACTCAATTTAACGTTTTTTCGAAAATTTTCTGAGATTTTCTTTTAATAACTTGCCCCCTTATTTTTTGGAAATAATAAATTATACATATCTAGATAGCTCGCGTCACGACCTATCTAACAACACCTCTTTTAATTAAATCTGGTAAATAGGACCTTAGAAATCCGACATTTAAATTTCAATTTTAGTCATTTTTGAGGTTTTTGTCGATTAATTCGATAGCCTTTGCTTTCCAAACTATCATTTATATATATCTAAATAGCCCTTTTAATTACCCGTCGAAAGACACCACTTTCGTCCGGATCCGCCTGACGGAAAACTGGGAAATTGACCTATAAAAAATTCGGCATTGTTTGTTTACTTTTGAAAGTCTACCTTAGGGGTGAACATTTGGAACATTTGTGCGAAATTTTAATTGAAAACAGCTGCTAGTATCATTGTTTTTTGTTGATATCATCTTTGTAGACACTCCTGCGTCCCGTGGGAAGATTATAACCTGAAAAACAAAGAAAAATTTTAGTTTCTGGACTCAGAATATTTTTAAATTTCTAAATCACCAAATTTTCGAGGTTTCTGTCGAATTATTCGATAACGCTTCGCCTCAAGGTTGACATAGCTACAGATTTAGATAGCCCTCATCAAGGCCTTTCTAATAACACCTCTTTTGTATAGGTTGGGTGAATAGAATTTGCTAAATTTCTACATTCATTTTGATTTTCGGTATTTTCAAGGATTTTTTCAAAGATTTTGGCTTATAACTCTTCGAAATTTATTTTCGAAAATTTTAATTACATATATTTAGATAGAACTCATCAAGGCCTATCTAATTACACCTCTTTTATTAAGATCTGGTTAATAAAAGTAGTAAATTTTTAACATACAAAACTCAATTTAACGTTTTTTCGAAAATTTTCTGAGATTTTCTTTTAATAACTTGCCCCCTTATTTTTTGGAAATAATAAATTATACATATCTAGATAGCTCGCGTCACGACCTATCTAACAACACCTCTTTTAATTAAATCTGGTAAATAGGACCTTAGAAATCCGACATTTAAATTTCAATTTTAGTCATTTTTGAGGTTTTTGTCGATTAATTCGATAGCCTTTGCTTTCCAAACTATCATTTATATATATCTAAATAGCCCTTTTAATTACCCGTCGAAAGACACCACTTTCGTCCGGATCCGCCTGACGGAAAACTGGGAAATTGACCTATAAAAAATTCGGCATTGTTTGTTTACTTTTGAAAGTCTACCTTAGGGGTGAACATTTGGAACATTTGTGCGAAATTTTAATTGAAAACAGCTGCTAGTATCATTGTTTTTTGTTGATATCATCTTTGTAGACACTCCTGCGTCCCGTGGGAAGATTATAACCTGAAAAACAAAGAAAAATTTTAGTTTCTGGACTCAGAATATTTTTAAATTTCTAAATCACCAAATTTTCGAGGTTTCTGTCGAATTATTCGATAACGCTTCGCCTCAAGGTTGACATAGCTACAGATTTAGATAGCCCTCATCAAGGCCTTTCTAATAACACCTCTTTTGTATAGGTTGGGTGAATAGAATTTGCTAAATTTCTACATTCATTTTGATTTTCGGTATTTTCAAGGATTTTTTCAAAGATTTTGGCTTATAACTCTTCGAAATTTATTTTCGAAAATTTTAATTACATATATTTAGATAGAACTCATCAAGGCCTATCTAATTACACCTCTTTTATTAAGATCTGGTTAATAAAAGTAGTAAATTTTTAACATACAAAACTCAATTTAACGTTTTTTCGAAAATTTTCTGAGATTTTCTTTTAATAACTTGCCCCCTTATTTTTTGGAAATAATAAATTATACATATCTAGATAGCTCGCGTCACGACCTATCTAACAACACCTCTTTTAATTAAATCTGGTAAATAGGACCTTAGAAATCCGACATTTAAATTTCAATTTTAGTCATTTTTGAGGTTTTTGTCGATTAATTCGATAGCCTTTGCTTTCCAAACTATCATTTATATATATCTAAATAGCCCTTTTAATTACCCGTCGAAAGACACCACTTTCGTCCGGATCCGCCTGACGGAAAACTGGGAAATTGACCTATAAAAAATTCGGCATTGTTTGTTTACTTTTGAAAGTCTACCTTAGGGGTGAACATTTGGAACATTTGTGCGAAATTTTAATTGAAAACAGCTGCTAGTATCATTGTTTTTTGTTGATATCATCTTTGTAGACACTCCTGCGTCCCGTGGGAAGATTATAACCTGAAAAACAAAGAAAAATTTTAGTTTCTGGACTCAGAATATTTTTAAATTTCTAAATCACCAAATTTTCGAGGTTTCTGTCGAATTATTCGATAACGCTTCGCCTCAAGGTTGACATAGCTACAGATTTAGATAGCCCTCATCAAGGCCTTTCTAATAACACCTCTTTTGTATAGGTTGGGTGAATAGAATTTGCTAAATTTCTACATTCATTTTGATTTTCGGTATTTTCAAGGATTTTTTCAAAGATTTTGGCTTATAACTCTTCGAAATTTATTTTCGAAAATTTTAATTACATATATTTAGATAGAACTCATCAAGGCCTATCTAATTACACCTCTTTTATTAAGATCTGGTTAATAAAAGTAGTAAATTTTTAACATACAAAACTCAATTTAACGTTTTTTCGAAAATTTTCTGAGATTTTCTTTTAATAACTTGCCCCCTTATTTTTTGGAAATAATAAATTATACATATCTAGATAGCTCGCGTCACGACCTATCTAACAACACCTCTTTTAATTAAATCTGGTAAATAGGACCTTAGAAATCCGACATTTAAATTTCAATTTTAGTCATTTTTGAGGTTTTTGTCGATTAATTCGATAGCCTTTGCTTTCCAAACTATCATTTATATATATCTAAATAGCCCTTTTAATTACCCGTCGAAAGACACCACTTTCGTCCGGATCCGCCTGACGGAAAACTGGGAAATTGACCTATAAAAAATTCGGCATTGTTTGTTTACTTTTGAAAGTCTACCTTAGGGGTGAACATTTGGAACATTTGTGCGAAATTTTAATTGAAAACAGCTGCTAGTATCATTGTTTTTTGTTGATATCATCTTTGTAGACACTCCTGCGTCCCGTGGGAAGATTATAACCTGAAAAACAAAGAAAAATTTTAGTTTCTGGACTCAGAATATTTTTAAATTTCTAAATCACCAAATTTTCGAGGTTTCTGTCGAATTATTCGATAACGCTTCGCCTCAAGGTTGACATAGCTACAGATTTAGATAGCCCTCATCAAGGCCTTTCTAATAACACCTCTTTTGTATAGGTTGGGTGAATAGAATTTGCTAAATTTCTACATTCATTTTGATTTTCGGTATTTTCAAGGATTTTTTCAAAGATTTTGGCTTATAACTCTTCGAAATTTATTTTCGAAAATTTTAATTACATATATTTAGATAGAACTCATCAAGGCCTATCTAATTACACCTCTTTTATTAAGATCTGGTTAATAAAAGTAGTAAATTTTTAACATACAAAACTCAATTTAACGTTTTTTCGAAAATTTTCTGAGATTTTCTTTTAATAACTTGCCCCCTTATTTTTTGGAAATAATAAATTATACATATCTAGATAGCTCGCGTCACGACCTATCTAACAACACCTCTTTTAATTAAATCTGGTAAATAGGACCTTAGAAATCCGACATTTAAATTTCAATTTTAGTCATTTTTGAGGTTTTTGTCGATTAATTCGATAGCCTTTGCTTTCCAAACTATCATTTATATATATCTAAATAGCCCTTTTAATTACCCGTCGAAAGACACCACTTTCGTCCGGATCCGCCTGACGGAAAACTGGGAAATTGACCTATAAAAAATTCGGCATTGTTTGTTTACTTTTGAAAGTCTACCTTAGGGGTGAACATTTGGAACATTTGTGCGAAATTTTAATTGAAAACAGCTGCTAGTATCATTGTTTTTTGTTGATATCATCTTTGTAGACACTCCTGCGTCCCGTGGGAAGATTATAACCTGAAAAACAAAGAAAAATTTTAGTTTCTGGACTCAGAATATTTTTAAATTTCTAAATCACCAAATTTTCGAGGTTTCTGTCGAATTATTCGATAACGCTTCGCCTCAAGGTTGACATAGCTACAGATTTAGATAGCCCTCATCAAGGCCTTTCTAATAACACCTCTTTTGTATAGGTTGGGTGAATAGAATTTGCTAAATTTCTACATTCATTTTGATTTTCGGTATTTTCAAGGATTTTTTCAAAGATTTTGGCTTATAACTCTTCGAAATTTATTTTCGAAAATTTTAATTACATATATTTAGATAGAACTCATCAAGGCCTATCTAATTACACCTCTTTTATTAAGATCTGGTTAATAAAAGTAGTAAATTTTTAACATACAAAACTCAATTTAACGTTTTTTCGAAAATTTTCTGAGATTTTCTTTTAATAACTTGCCCCCTTATTTTTTGGAAATAATAAATTATACATATCTAGATAGCTCGCGTCACGACCTATCTAACAACACCTCTTTTAATTAAATCTGGTAAATAGGACCTTAGAAATCCGACATTTAAATTTCAATTTTAGTCATTTTTGAGGTTTTTGTCGATTAATTCGATAGCCTTTGCTTTCCAAACTATCATTTATATATATCTAAATAGCCCTTTTAATTACCCGTCGAAAGACACCACTTTCGTCCGGATCCGCCTGACGGAAAACTGGGAAATTGACCTATAAAAAATTCGGCATTGTTTGTTTACTTTTGAAAGTCTACCTTAGGGGTGAACATTTGGAACATTTGTGCGAAATTTTAATTGAAAACAGCTGCTAGTATCATTGTTTTTTGTTGATATCATCTTTGTAGACACTCCTGCGTCCCGTGGGAAGATTATAACCTGAAAAACAAAGAAAAATTTTAGTTTCTGGACTCAGAATATTTTTAAATTTCTAAATCACCAAATTTTCGAGGTTTCTGTCGAATTATTCGATAACGCTTCGCCTCAAGGTTGACATAGCTACAGATTTAGATAGCCCTCATCAAGGCCTTTCTAATAACACCTCTTTTGTATAGGTTGGGTGAATAGAATTTGCTAAATTTCTACATTCATTTTGATTTTCGGTATTTTCAAGGATTTTTTCAAAGATTTTGGCTTATAACTCTTCGAAATTTATTTTCGAAAATTTTAATTACATATATTTAGATAGAACTCATCAAGGCCTATCTAATTACACCTCTTTTATTAAGATCTGGTTAATAAAAGTAGTAAATTTTTAACATACAAAACTCAATTTAACGTTTTTTCGAAAATTTTCTGAGATTTTCTTTTAATAACTTGCCCCCTTATTTTTTGGAAATAATAAATTATACATATCTAGATAGCTCGCGTCACGACCTATCTAACAACACCTCTTTTAATTAAATCTGGTAAATAGGACCTTAGAAATCCGACATTTAAATTTCAATTTTAGTCATTTTTGAGGTTTTTGTCGATTAATTCGATAGCCTTTGCTTTCCAAACTATCATTTATATATATCTAAATAGCCCTTTTAATTACCCGTCGAAAGACACCACTTTCGTCCGGATCCGCCTGACGGAAAACTGGGAAATTGACCTATAAAAAATTCGGCATTGTTTGTTTACTTTTGAAAGTCTACCTTAGGGGTGAACATTTGGAACATTTGTGCGAAATTTTAATTGAAAACAGCTGCTAGTATCATTGTTTTTTGTTGATATCATCTTTGTAGACACTCCTGCGTCCCGTGGGAAGATTATAACCTGAAAAACAAAGAAAAATTTTAGTTTCTGGACTCAGAATATTTTTAAATTTCTAAATCACCAAATTTTCGAGGTTTCTGTCGAATTATTCGATAACGCTTCGCCTCAAGGTTGACATAGCTACAGATTTAGATAGCCCTCATCAAGGCCTTTCTAATAACACCTCTTTTGTATAGGTTGGGTGAATAGAATTTGCTAAATTTCTACATTCATTTTGATTTTCGGTATTTTCAAGGATTTTTTCAAAGATTTTGGCTTATAACTCTTCGAAATTTATTTTCGAAAATTTTAATTACATATATTTAGATAGAACTCATCAAGGCCTATCTAATTACACCTCTTTTATTAAGATCTGGTTAATAAAAGTAGTAAATTTTTAACATACAAAACTCAATTTAACGTTTTTTCGAAAATTTTCTGAGATTTTCTTTTAATAACTTGCCCCCTTATTTTTTGGAAATAATAAATTATACATATCTAGATAGCTCGCGTCACGACCTATCTAACAACACCTCTTTTAATTAAATCTGGTAAATAGGACCTTAGAAATCCGACATTTAAATTTCAATTTTAGTCATTTTTGAGGTTTTTGTCGATTAATTCGATAGCCTTTGCTTTCCAAACTATCATTTATATATATCTAAATAGCCCTTTTAATTACCCGTCGAAAGACACCACTTTCGTCCGGATCCGCCTGACGGAAAACTGGGAAATTGACCTATAAAAAATTCGGCATTGTTTGTTTACTTTTGAAAGTCTACCTTAGGGGTGAACATTTGGAACATTTGTGCGAAATTTTAATTGAAAACAGCTGCTAGTATCATTGTTTTTTGTTGATATCATCTTTGTAGACACTCCTGCGTCCCGTGGGAAGATTATAACCTGAAAAACAAAGAAAAATTTTAGTTTCTGGACTCAGAATATTTTTAAATTTTTAAATCACCAAATTTTCGAGGTTTCTGTCGAATTATTCGATAACGCTTCGCCTCAAGGTTGACATAGCTACAGATTTAGATAGCCCTCATCAAGGCCTTTCTAATAACACCTCTTTTGTATAGGTTGGGTGAATAGAATTTGCTAAATTTCTACATTCATTTTGATTTTCGGTATTTTCAAGGATTTTTTCAAAGATTTTGGCTTATAACTCTTCGAAATTTATTTTCGAAAATTTTAATTACATATATTTAGATAGAACTCATCAAGGCCTATCTAATTACACCTCTTTTATTAAGATCTGGTTAATAAAAGTAGTAAATTTTTAACATACAAAACTCAATTTAACGTTTTTTCGAAAATTTTCTGAGATTTTCTTTTAATAACTTGCCCCCTTATTTTTTGGAAATAATAAATTATACATATCTAGATAGCTCGCGTCACGACCTATCTAACAACACCTCTTTTAATTAAATCTGGTAAATAGGACCTTAGAAATCCGACATTTAAATTTCAATTTTAGTCATTTTTGAGGTTTTTGTCGATTAATTCGATAGCCTTTGCTTTCCAAACTATCATTTATATATATCTAAATAGCCCTTTTAATTACCCGTCGAAAGACACCACTTTCGTCCGGATCCGCCTGACGGAAAACTGGGAAATTGACCTATAAAAAATTCGGCATTGTTTGTTTACTTTTGAAAGTCTACCTTAGGGGTGAACATTTGGAACATTTGTGCGAAATTTTAATTGAAAACAGCTGCTAGTATCATTGTTTTTTGTTGATATCATCTTTGTAGACACTCCTGCGTCCCGTGGGAAGATTATAACCTGAAAAACAAAGAAAAATTTTAGTTTCTGGACTCAGAATATTTTTAAATTTCTAAATCACCAAATTTTCGAGGTTTCTGTCGAATTATTCGATAACGCTTCGCCTCAAGGTTGACATAGCTACAGATTTAGATAGCCCTCATCAAGGCCTTTCTAATAACACCTCTTTTGTATAGGTTGGGTGAATAGAATTTGCTAAATTTCTACATTCATTTTGATTTTCGGTATTTTCAAGGATTTTTTCAAAGATTTTGGCTTATAACTCTTCGAAATTTATTTTCGAAAATTTTAATTACATATATTTAGATAGAACTCATCAAGGCCTATCTAATTACACCTCTTTTATTAAGATCTGGTTAATAAAAGTAGTAAATTTTTAACATACAAAACTCAATTTAACGTTTTTTCGAAAATTTTCTGAGATTTTCTTTTAATAACTTGCCCCCTTATTTTTTGGAAATAATAAATTATACATATCTAGATAGCTCGCGTCACGACCTATCTAACAACACCTCTTTTAATTAAATCTGGTAAATAGGACCTTAGAAATCCGACATTTAAATTTCAATTTTAGTCATTTTTGAGGTTTTTGTCGATTAATTCGATAGCCTTTGCTTTCCAAACTATCATTTATATATATCTAAATAGCCCTTTTAATTACCCGTCGAAAGACACCACTTTCGTCCGGATCCGCCTGACGGAAAACTGGGAAATTGACCTATAAAAAATTCGGCATTGTTTGTTTACTTTTGAAAGTCTACCTTAGGGGTGAACATTTGGAACATTTGTGCGAAATTTTAATTGAAAACAGCTGCTAGTATCATTGTTTTTTGTTGATATCATCTTTGTAGACACTCCTGCGTCCCGTGGGAAGATTATAACCTGAAAAACAAAGAAAAATTTTAGTTTCTGGACTCAGAATATTTTTAAATTTCTAAATCACCAAATTTTCGAGGTTTCTGTCGAATTATTCGATAACGCTTCGCCTCAAGGTTGACATAGCTACAGATTTAGATAGCCCTCATCAAGGCCTTTCTAATAACACCTCTTTTGTATAGGTTGGGTGAATAGAATTTGCTAAATTTCTACATTCATTTTGATTTTCGGTATTTTCAAGGATTTTTTCAAAGATTTTGGCTTATAACTCTTCGAAATTTATTTTCGAAAATTTTAATTACATATATTTAGATAGAACTCATCAAGGCCTATCTAATTACACCTCTTTTATTAAGATCTGGTTAATAAAAGTAGTAAATTTTTAACATACAAAACTCAATTTAACGTTTTTTCGAAAATTTTCTGAGATTTTCTTTTAATAACTTGCCCCCTTATTTTTTGGAAATAATAAATTATACATATCTAGATAGCTCGCGTCACGACCTATCTAACAACACCTCTTTTAATTAAATCTGGTAAATAGGACCTTAGAAATCCGACATTTAAATTTCAATTTTAGTCATTTTTGAGGTTTTTGTCGATTAATTCGATAGCCTTTGCTTTCCAAACTATCATTTATATATATCTAAATAGCCCTTTTAATTACCCGTCGAAAGACACCACTTTCGTCCGGATCCGCCTGACGGAAAACTGGGAAATTGACCTATAAAAAATTCGGCATTGTTTGTTTACTTTTGAAAGTCTACCTTAGGGGTGAACATTTGGAACATTTGTGCGAAATTTTAATTGAAAACAGCTGCTAGTATCATTGTTTTTTGTTGATATCATCTTTGTAGACACTCCTGCGTCCCGTGGGAAGATTATAACCTGAAAAACAAAGAAAAATTTTAGTTTCTGGACTCAGAATATTTTTAAATTTCTAAATCACCAAATTTTCGAGGTTTCTGTCGAATTATTCGATAACGCTTCGCCTCAAGGTTGACATAGCTACAGATTTAGATAGCCCTCATCAAGGCCTTTCTAATAACACCTCTTTTGTATAGGTTGGGTGAATAGAATTTGCTAAATTTCTACATTCATTTTGATTTTCGGTATTTTCAAGGATTTTTTCAAAGATTTTGGCTTATAACTCTTCGAAATTTATTTTCGAAAATTTTAATTACATATATTTAGATAGAACTCATCAAGGCCTATCTAATTACACCTCTTTTATTAAGATCTGGTTAATAAAAGTAGTAAATTTTTAACATACAAAACTCAATTTAACGTTTTTTCGAAAATTTTCTGAGATTTTCTTTTAATAACTTGCCCCCTTATTTTTTGGAAATAATAAATTATACATATCTAGATAGCTCGCGTCACGACCTATCTAACAACACCTCTTTTAATTAAATCTGGTAAATAGGACCTTAGAAATCCGACATTTAAATTTCAATTTTAGTCATTTTTGAGGTTTTTGTCGATTAATTCGATAGCCTTTGCTTTCCAAACTATCATTTATATATATCTAAATAGCCCTTTTAATTACCCGTCGAAAGACACCACTTTCGTCCGGATCCGCCTGACGGAAAACTGGGAAATTGACCTATAAAAAATTCGGCATTGTTTGTTTACTTTTGAAAGTCTACCTTAGGGGTGAACATTTGGAACATTTGTGCGAAATTTTAATTGAAAACAGCTGCTAGTATCATTGTTTTTTGTTGATATCATCTTTGTAGACACTCCTGCGTCCCGTGGGAAGATTATAACCTGAAAAACAAAGAAAAATTTTAGTTTCTGGACTCAGAATATTTTTAAATTTCTAAATCACCAAATTTTCGAGGTTTCTGTCGAATTATTCGATAACGCTTCGCCTCAAGGTTGACATAGCTACAGATTTAGATAGCCCTCATCAAGGCCTTTCTAATAACACCTCTTTTGTATAGGTTGGGTGAATAGAATTTGCTAAATTTCTACATTCATTTTGATTTTCGGTATTTTCAAGGATTTTTTCAAAGATTTTGGCTTATAACTCTTCGAAATTTATTTTCGAAAATTTTAATTACATATATTTAGATAGAACTCATCAAGGCCTATCTAATTACACCTCTTTTATTAAGATCTGGTTAATAAAAGTAGTAAATTTTTAACATACAAAACTCAATTTAACGTTTTTTCGAAAATTTTCTGAGATTTTCTTTTAATAACTTGCCCCCTTATTTTTTGGAAATAATAAATTATACATATCTAGATAGCTCGCGTCACGACCTATCTAACAACACCTCTTTTAATTAAATCTGGTAAATAGGACCTTAGAAATCCGACATTTAAATTTCAATTTTAGTCATTTTTGAGGTTTTTGTCGATTAATTCGATAGCCTTTGCTTTCCAAACTATCATTTATATATATCTAAATAGCCCTTTTAATTACCCGTCGAAAGACACCACTTTCGTCCGGATCCGCCTGACGGAAAACTGGGAAATTGACCTATAAAAAATTCGGCATTGTTTGTTTACTTTTGAAAGTCTACCTTAGGGGTGAACATTTGGAACATTTGTGCGAAATTTTAATTGAAAACAGCTGCTAGTATCATTGTTTTTTGTTGATATCATCTTTGTAGACACTCCTGCGTCCCGTGGGAAGATTATAACCTGAAAAACAAAGAAAAATTTTAGTTTCTGGACTCAGAATATTTTTAAATTTCTAAATCACCAAATTTTCGAGGTTTCTGTCGAATTATTCGATAACGCTTCGCCTCAAGGTTGACATAGCTACAGATTTAGATAGCCCTCATCAAGGCCTTTCTAATAACACCTCTTTTGTATAGGTTGGGTGAATAGAATTTGCTAAATTTCTACATTCATTTTGATTTTCGGTATTTTCAAGGATTTTTTCAAAGATTTTGGCTTATAACTCTTCGAAATTTATTTTCGAAAATTTTAATTACATATATTTAGATAGAACTCATCAAGGCCTATCTAATTACACCTCTTTTATTAAGATCTGGTTAATAAAAGTAGTAAATTTTTAACATACAAAACTCAATTTAACGTTTTTTCGAAAATTTTCTGAGATTTTCTTTTAATAACTTGCCCCCTTATTTTTTGGAAATAATAAATTATACATATCTAGATAGCTCGCGTCACGACCTATCTAACAACACCTCTTTTAATTAAATCTGGTAAATAGGACCTTAGAAATCCGACATTTAAATTTCAATTTTAGTCATTTTTGAGGTTTTTGTCGATTAATTCGATAGCCTTTGCTTTCCAAACTATCATTTATATATATCTAAATAGCCCTTTTAATTACCCGTCGAAAGACACCACTTTCGTCCGGATCCGCCTGACGGAAAACTGGGAAATTGACCTATAAAAAATTCGGCATTGTTTGTTTACTTTTGAAAGTCTACCTTAGGGGTGAACATTTGGAACATTTGTGCGAAATTTTAATTGAAAACAGCTGCTAGTATCATTGTTTTTTGTTGATATCATTTTTGTAGACACTCCTGCGTCCCGTGGGAAGATTATAACCTGAAAAACAAAGAAAAATTTTAGTTTCTGGACTCAGAATATTTTTAAATTTCTAAATCACCAAATTTTCGAGGTTTCTGTCGAATTATTCGATAACGCTTCGCCTCAAGGTTGACATAGCTACAGATTTAGATAGCCCTCATCAAGGCCTTTCTAATAACACCTCTTTTGTATAGGTTGGGTGAATAGAATTTGCTAAATTTCTACATTCATTTTGATTTTCGGTATTTTCAAGGATTTTTTCAAAGATTTTGGCTTATAACTCTTCGAAATTTATTTTCGAAAATTTTAATTACATATATTTAGATAGAACTCATCAAGGCCTATCTAATTACACCTCTTTTATTAAGATCTGGTTAATAAAAGTAGTAAATTTTTAACATACAAAACTCAATTTAACGTTTTTTCGAAAATTTTCTGAGATTTTCTTTTAATAACTTGCCCCCTTATTTTTTGGAAATAATAAATTATACATATCTAGATAGCTCGCGTCACGACCTATCTAACAACACCTCTTTTAATTAAATCTGGTAAATAGGACCTTAGAAATCCGACATTTAAATTTCAATTTTAGTCATTTTTGAGGTTTTTGTCGATTAATTCGATAGCCTTTGCTTTCCAAACTATCATTTATATATATCTAAATAGCCCTTTTAATTACCCGTCGAAAGACACCACTTTCGTCCGGATCCGCCTGACGGAAAATTGGGAAATTGCCCGCCCACCCTCTCATCTTTCACTGGGCCATATAGACTTGGTGGAGTAAAGGTCACTGACCCTTTAATTCTAAAGAAAATTTCGTACCCCTTTTATTTTAAATTTTATTTCGCATTATTTTAATTTGTAGACCCTGCCGCACGAGAAGAACGAGCCCAAGCGCGACAGGATTAGACCACGGGAAGGCGAGATAACCACGAAATAAGATCTTGGTTTTAGTGGTTTTATAAAAAAAAAAAAAAAAAAAAAAAAAAAAAAAAAAAAAAAAAAAAAAAAAAAAACGAAATTAAAACTGTGGTTATCTCAGGACTGGGACATCCCAGGAAATCGTGCTTGGTTTCAAAACAAAGGGCTCGGAGAGGGCTATCTACTTGTATACACAAAACGTCTCTACATAGAGCCGTTATAGAAAAGAGTTCGTATTCCCTTGGGAATTGCTTCTGGGCAACTGGTTGGGGTGGAGCAGCTGGCGTGGGGTCCTGTGGCTGCCGTGAGTATGAGTGTGGCTCGTGCGCCGGGCGCTTCGGGCTCTGAGGGGGTGTCGGAAATAAGCCACCCGGTTGCGTCTGTGGCTCCGGCCAGATCGACCAAGAGTGAACGAGTGGGGAGATCCGGACCGGCCAAGCCCCCCAAGTTGGCTAAGTCAGCGACAGGAAGCCTCAGAAAGGCAACGACAATCAAGAACGCCCAGACTACGGCGAGACGAAACATCGCTGATCAGGTTCGGGGACTCCATGAGGGAGTACAGCCAGACCCGGTTGATCTGGAGGCTTTGTCGGAACCAGTCGGGGATGCCTTGGCCCGGCAAGCGGAGGACACTCCATACGTAAGCGCGGAGTCCCTCAGCCCTAGGCGGAGTGCGGGAAGGCTGGAGTTCTGGTCGGTCACCAATTCCCCGTTGAACCTGGATCGCCCGGAGGGGGGAGATGATGCTGGCCGTAGTGAAGAACTGACGTCAAACGCAGAAGAAGTCACCGGATTAGTGCCGGAACTGAAGCAGCTTGTAATGGCGGGTGACAGCGACACCGACGAGGCTCTCTCCGACTTGGAGAGCCACAAGAGCTGGAGGAGTGGAAGGGCCAGCATGCTGCCGCCCGTCGGCAAGTTTGTCGGGGTCGCGATGGACCTGGCAACAATCCGTGCCAACAAGTTGCTTCAGGATGGCAAGGACGCCCTGGAAAAGGCCTCAAACATGCGAAGAGATTGCAAGGCCGAGGCGCTTGAGTGCCTTCAGGCACTGTACGAGACGGTGCTGGGGGTTGCAGACTCAAGGAATAGACATCGAGTGGCGCTGGAGGAGGAGCGTGCGCGGGCTGCCAAAGAACTCGTACGAGTGGAGAGGGCGCATACGCGTAGGCTCACCGAGATCAGCAGCCAAACTGCGGAGAGGGTCTCGGAGACCCAGCATCTTATAGCGGGATTGCGTGGGCTCGTAGAGGGTATCCAAGGTTGGCTCAATTTTGAAATGGACACGCCAATCAAGACAATAGGCAGCATCCACCTAGAGCTGCAGAGGGTGGTGGCTGGACGCTTCTCGGGTCCGACGCAGGAGGCATTGAGAGGGGAGACCTCGCGGGTGTCGCGACAGACCCCGGAGGCGGGGCAGGATCCGTTGTTGGTCTCTCTGGGAGAGAGGATACAGGGCTTGACGGACCAATTCAGGGCCCTGCAGGTCGATGTAGAGAGGTGGCGCATTGAGATGGCTGACATGGTGCGGGGCCGAATGCAGGCTGACCCTGACCCGGAGGAGCCTGCAGTGCGTGAGGCATCGTGTGCTCGAGAAGAGATTGAGGCAATAAACCGACAGCTGGAGCTGTTGCGGGGAGCGGTGTGCCACAACACCGAGATACTCGAGAGGGCCAATTCCAAAGCCCGGAAAAGAGTCATACCAGGAGCCAAAGTCCTACAGACCTATCGGTTGCTGCCGGTTCTGGGAAAGGTCCTAGAAAAGATGTTTGCCACTAGACTGCTCTGGGAGCTGGGCGGGGCTGCCAAGCTGAACTCTAGGCAGTTTGGCTTCATGCCCCAGCGCAGTACCGAGGATGCCCTGTATGAAGCGGTTAACAGGGTCCGAGCACTGAGGGACAAGGGGAAGCTGGTGGTGGTTGTCTCCCTCGATATCGAGGGAGCATTCGATAACGCCTGGTGGCCTGGAGTGATGGAGGAACTCCTATACAAGGAAACAGAACCTTCCATCCTGAGGCTTCTATCTAGCTACCTCAGTGATAGGGAGGTGTTGGTGCAGTATGCGGGAAGTGAGATCGCAACCCCTACCAATAAAGGATGCATACAGGGGTCCACCTGTGGCCCACTTCTATGGAACATACAGCTCGACCCGCTCCTTAGAGCTGCCGACGAACTGAGCGCCCACGTACAGGCATTCGCGGACGACATACTGGTCATCGCGTCGGGAGGGACCACGGAAGAGGTGAGACTTAGCGCCCAAGAGGCGCTGAATGCCATCTCAGAATGGGGAAACAGAGCCAAGATGTGGTTTGCTGCCCATAAGACCCAGGCAATTTTCACTACAAGGAAACTTAAAGCCACGCCACCGCACTTGACTCTGGATGGGACCACGATAGGCTTCGGGGAATCCCTCAGGGTTTTGGGTCTCACGATGGACCGCCAACTTAATTTTAAGGAACATCTGGCTAACGCGCAGCGGAAAGCGGTTTCGCTTTACAGGAGGGTGGCAAGGACGGCCTCGGCGGGGTGGGGCCTGAATTCCGGCGTGCTGGTGATCATCTACCGGACTGTAGTGGAGCCCACCATCTTATACGCTGCCTGTGTCTGGGCGGAGGTGGTCGAGAGACTATACAATAGAGTGGTGCTAGACAGGATTACCAGACAATTCGCGATCCTGATTTCGAAATCGCACCGGACTACATCACTCATCTCGGCGGCCGTGTTGTCCGGAATAATCCCTCTGGATCTCAGGGCCCGGGAACAGCAGAAACTATACGAGGTTAGGAGGGGGGAACCGTTGCCCGAGCTGCCCGATTACGGGATGGAGCGACGACTCAGTCCCTTCGACTTGCCCCATCCTGCCTTTAGAAGGGGGTTTGCCCATGAACAGTTGTCGACTGTGGAGGACATAGACGGACTGGATGCTGATCAGTTGCAGGTATATACCGATGGGAGTAAAATTGAGGGTCGCGTGGGGGGAGGCGTCTCTGTGTGGCTGGGAGGACGCGAAATAGGGCATGCTCGTTTTAGACTTTCGAGCCACTGTAGTGTTTTTCAGGCGGAGTTGGTTGCTATTGCCAGGGCACTGGCAGTGGCTCAGAAAATGGCCAAAGATAAAAAGATCTGCGTCCTCAGCGACTCGAGGTCAGCGCTGGAGACCCTGGCCGATCCCGCTTCCCTCAACCCAATCACAAACCAAATAAGGGCCAGACTGGCCGAGCTGGAGACATGGGGGCGAGAGGTGAAATGGTACTGGGTAAAGGCACATAGTGGATTGCCTGGAAATGAGAGGGCAGATGAGCTAGCCAAAGATGGAGCCCTCAAGGACAAAAGAGCTCCGCTGTATACTGATTATCCTCAATCGATGGCAAAGCGCCTGATTAGGATATCCACAATGGAAGAGTGGCAAAAAAGGTATGAGAGTGCCACCACAGGTGCGACCACCAAATTATTCCTTAAGGATGTGCGTGAGGCCTACAAAATTTTTAGAAGTCACAACCACAACAATGTTGTGACGCAACTGCTCACTGGCCATGGCGGCTTCAGGGCTTACCTGCACAGGTTCAATCTCACGGGGTCGCCAAGCTGCACCTGTGACGGTATCACGGACGAGACGGTGGAGCACCTGGTGCGACACTGTCCTAGATTTGTATCACAGCGCTATAACTGTGAACAAGAGCTGGGAGTCAGCCTTGGGGAATGTGACCTGGCTGAACAAATGGGGAACAAAAAGAGCAGGGAAATACTCCTCAGTTTTGGCAAGGCGATCACCAGGATCGCGGGCCGAGCTAATGGCTCGAGAAAATAGACTCCAGTCTCGGTCGGGTGGGGACCTGTGTGGACTTATTTATTAGCTATTAATTATTTGCTGTTATTTTTCAATTTGATTTCATTTAATAATGATTATTTGAATTGACTTATTTTATAATTTTATCTCATTTCGCATTTTAACTAATTTAATTGAATTGTTTAACCTTATTCTTTATTGTAATTATTATGATCAGATTTGTAAAGCATTATTCTAATTGACTTATTTTATATTTTTATCTTATTTCAAAATTTTAAATAATTTAATTCAATTGTTTAATCTCATTTTATTTCCTGTATTTATTATGATCTGATTTGTATTAATTTTAACTTGCGTGCTCTAATCAGTTTAATTTATATGATTTGATTATCTTCTAAGAATCCTAATCAACTTTAATGAATGCTATTTGAATCAATTGACGTTTTGCACTTTATAATCAATCTGATTTCGGTTTATTTAATCTAATTTTATATTTTGTAATGATTTAGATCAGAATAATTTTTTAATTTGTATGTTCTGATCGGCTGACTGGACGCGGTCTGCTTATGATCTAATTGCAAACCATTTTTGATCGAAAAACTATTGGTGTAGGAATGGATTTGATTGGTTGTTGAATTGACACGAGGGGATCCGGCCCGGTTTTATTTGGCTTCGGACTGACTCGGCTAATTGATTCGACATGGTTTGCTATCATCGGTGCTGTCTGGAATGGTCTGAATGTGTGAAAATATTGTATCATTGAGATCTGATTGATCAATGTGCCTATCAGGGGCTGATTGGGCTTTTGTTTAAGTAATTAATGTTTAATTGTATGATCGTTAATCTTCTTTAATTTGATATGATTTAATTATAATTTTATATTCACAATTCCATTTAATCCGAAATGACTGAATACTGCACTCTTTGAACTGATACAATTAAATCAAATGTATGTTGATTCGATTTGTAATCTAGTCTCTAGACGTTTGCACGAGCCTGGAATCATAATAATAATAGATATGATAAGAAACGAGAATGTGGAGCGGATTCAGGAAGTCGGGGTAGATTCATAAGGCCACGATTCAATTTAAACTTAAATTGTCTACTGTGATCAAAGGAATGTTTAAGCTTTATTAATGTATTAATGTAATTGAAATTGTGAAGGGAAGGGAATTGGTTGTGAGGCATTAGCCAATATGTAAGTCACTAGAAGCAGCAAAAGAGCACGACATTAATTATAACAGAAACGACACAATAATATAATTAAAAAAAAAAAAAAAAAAAAAAAAAAAAAAAAAAAAAAATTTGGTGCATGAAAATAAAAGCATGCACGACTACAGGAAAATACAAAAGAAAGCTCCAAGTGACATATTAACTCACAATGTCAAATCAGAAAGTAAAAAGAAAAAAAAAAAAACCTAACCTAACCTAACCTTTTTTTTTTTTTTTTTTAACGTGTGGAAATCCCCTCGGACCGTCACCCCACCGGGGTTTGCGGCGGGGCGGTGTGTCGGACTCGAACCGACTAAAACCACACGGTGTGCCACTCTGCGCCTGTGAAGGGAGGAATCCGGGAACTGCTGGTATTAACACGTCCGGATCCCTCCCAGCGCCTGCCCGCACAGAAGCGGGCACCCTCTTCTAGGAAAGTCTCAATTTAGGCGACGTACGGCACACGCGTACGTCGCCCCCTCGCGGGTGGCCACTATAGCGGATGGAGGGGAAAACCCGTCCCGACCATCCGCGGCCACACTCAGGGCGGCATGAGGCGCTGATAGGCGCGCCTCCGCCGCCCAGTTCGCCGGCGGCGGATTGGGTCCGAGTGGATATCATCCTCCCGGGCCTTCTCCGCCACCTCCTTCTGCGAGTTGACTTCTTCGCAGAAGGTTGCGACCGCGGTAAAACTGCTATCGCTACCGGCCATGGAGCGTATGACGGCCGGTAGCGAGAGATCTCCTCCGATGACTGCAGTGAGGGCCCGACGCTGCGGCGCCCAAGCGGGGCAAACCGCCAGCGTGTGCTGGGCCGAGTCCTCACTGCAGTCGCAGTGGTGGCAGGCGGGACTCAATTCCCTCCTGGCGACCGAGTGCAGGTACTTCCCGAAGCAACCGTGCCCGGAAAGGACCTGCGTCAGTCGGAAGGAAAGGGTCCCGTGCTGCCGCCCTGCCCACTCGAGGATGACCGGCTGGAGAGCCTCTACGGCGGCAAAGCCAGCGCGTGGAGTCTCCAGCCGTAACGACCATCTGTCCATAGTGGCTCGACGAGCGGCTTCACGCCATTCGCGTACCTCTTCGGGCGGAGGGCGATAGCCATACTCCGCCCGATATCCAGCCACCCGTCGATAAACTTCGGCGAGCACTTCCGCCTCCAAATCCCACGGGGGGGTTCCGGCCAAGGCGCACGCCGCCTCGGTCGACACCGTGCGGTATCCGCGTATGGCTCTGACTGCCAGTACCCTCTGAGGCCGCCAGAGGCGGGCCTTATTTAGGGCAGTCAGAGCCGCCACCCACACCGGTGCACCATACAGCGCCATGGACCGGACCACCCCCGTGTAGAGGTGTCGTGTTGCGACGCTGGCTCCACCCAAATTGGGCAAAAGTCGCCCAAGGGCGGAGGCAGCGTCAACCAGCTTTGGACCAAGCTGTCGGAAGTGCTCGTCGAAGAGCCACCTACCGTCGAGGATCAGGCCCAGATACCTCATCTGGGCCCGAACAGGTACGAGGACCGAGTTGACCTCTATGGAGGCGCCGGCGGGTGGACCACGACGGGGCCCATGGAACAATAGGGCCTCCGTCTTGTCCAGGGCCACCCGTAAGCCCAGCGCCTCGATGAACCTAACCTAACCTAACCTTTTTTTTTTTTTTTTTTTTTTTTTTACGTGTGGAAATCCCCTCGGACCGTCACCCGCGCCGGGGCTTGCGGCGGGGCGGTGTGTCGGACTCGAACCGACTAAAACCACACGGTGTGCCACTCTGCGCCTGAGGAGGGAGGAGTCTGGGAACTGCTGTTATTACGCCGTCCAGACCCCTCCCAGCGCTTGCCCGCACAGAAGCGGGCACCCTCTACCGGGAACCTCTCATTTTAGGCGACGTACGGCACACTCGTAACGTCGCCCCCTCGCGGGCGGCCACTAGAGCGGATGGAAGGGAAAGCCCTTCCCGACCATCCGCGGCCACACTCAGGGCGGCATGAGGCGCAGGTGAGCGCGCCTCCGCTGCCCGGTTCGCCGGTGGCGGATCGGGTCCGAGTGGAGGTCGTCCTCCCGGGCCTTCTCCGCCACCTCCTTCTGCGAGATGACATCTTCGCAGAAGGTTGCGACCGCGGTAAAACTGCTGTCGCTACCGGCCATGGAGCGTATGACGGCCGGTAGCGAGAGATCTCCTCCGATGACTGCAGTGAGGGCCCGGCGCTGCGACGCCCATGCGGGGCAGATCGCCAGCGTATGCTGGGCCGAGTCTTCACTGCAGTCGCAGTGGTGGCAGGCGGGACTCAATTCCCTCCTAGCGACCGAGTGCAGGTACTTCCCGAAGCAACCGTGCCCGGAAAGTACCTGCGTCAGTCGGAAGGAAAGGGTCCCGTGCTGCCGCCCTGCCCACTCGAGGATGACCGGCTGGAGAGCCTCCACGGCGGCAAAGCCAGCGCGTGGAGTCTCCAGTCGGAAAGACCAACGAGCCATCGTGGCTCGACGGGCGGCTTCACGCCACTCGCGTACCCCTTCGCATGCCTCTCTCCACCCGATATTCAGCCACCCGTCGATAAACTTCGGCGAGCACTTCCGCCTCCAAATCCCACGGGGGTGTCCCGGCCAATGCGCACGCTGCCTCGGTCGACACCGTGCGGTAACCACGTATCGCTCTGACCGCCAGCACCCTCTGAGGCCGCCAGAGGCGAGCCTTGTTCTGGGCGGTCAGAGCCGTGACCCACACCGGTGCGCCGTACAGCGCCATCGACCGGACAACCCCCGTGTACAGCTGTCTCGTTGCGACGCTGGCTCCACCCAAATTAGGCAAAAGTCGCCCAAGGGCGGAGGCAGCGTCGACCAGCTTGGGAGCAAGCTGTCGGAAGTGCTCGTCGAAGAGCCACCTACCGTCGAGGATCAGACCCAGATATTTCATCTGGGCCCGAACCGGTACGAGGACCGAGTTGACCTCTATGGAGGCGCCGGGGGGCGGACCACGACGGGGCCCATGAAACAACAGGGCCTCCGTCTTGTCCAGGGCCACCCGTAGGCCCAGCGCCTCGATGCGCCCGACCACCAAAGAAACACCCCTAGTGGCCAGGCGCGCCGCCTCTTGGAAGTTCGCCCCCCGAGCTGTGACCAATGTGTCATCGGCGTAACAAATTACGCCCAGCCCGGGGGGGAGACGACCTCGTAGGACCCAGTCGTATCCCACGTTCCACAAGAGTGGTCCAAGGACAGACCCCTGTGGAACGCCGCACGACATGGGTCGCCGTCTCAAGACGCCCTCTCGGTCCTCGTACACGACGGTACGCTCCTCCAAATAGTCTGCCACTAGCCGCCTCAGGTACTCTGGAACCTAACCTAACCTAACCTAACCTTTTTTTTTTTTTTTTTTTTTTTTTTTTTTTTTTTTTTACGTGTGGAAATCCCCTCGGACCGTCACCCGCGCCGGGGCTTGCGGCGGGGCGGTGTGTCGGACTCGAACCGACTAAAACCACACGGTGTGCCACTCTGCGCCTGAGGAGGGAGGAGTCCGGGAACTGCTGTTATTACGCCGTCCAGACCCCTCCCAGCGCTTGCCCGCACAGAAGCGGGCACCCTCTCCAACACCTCTCCTTTTAGGCGACGTACGGCACACACGTAACGTCGCCTCCTCGCGGGCGGCCACTAAAGCGGATGGAAGGGAAAGCCCGTCCCGACCATCCGCGGCCACACTCAGGGCGGCATGAGGCGCAGGTGAGCGCGCCTCCGCTGCCCGGTTCGCCGGCGACGGATTGGGTCCGAGTGGAGGTCGTCCTCCCGGGCCTTCTCCGCCACCTCCTTCTGCGAGATGACATCTTCGCAGAAGGTTGCGACCGCGGTAAAACTGCTGTCGCTACCGGCCATGGAGCGTATGACGGCCGGTAGCGAGAGATCTCCTCCGATGACTGCAGTGAGGGCCCGGCGCTGCGACGCCCATGCGGGGCAGATCGCCAGCGTATGCTGGGCCGAGTCTTCACTGCAGTCGCAGTGGTGGCAGGCGGGACTCAGTTCCCTCCTAGCGACCGAGTGCAGGTACTTCCCGAAGCAACCATGCCCGGAAAGTACCTGCGTCAGTCGGAAGGAAAGGGTCCCGTGCTGCCGCCCTGCCCACTCGAGGATGACCGGCTGGAGAGCCTCCACGGCGGCAAAGCCAGCGCGTGGAGTCTCCAGTCGGAAAGACCAACGAGCCATCGTGGCTCGACGGGCGGCTTCACGCCACTCGCGTACCTCTTCGGGCGGAGGGCGCATGCCTCTCTCCACCCGATATTCAGTCACCCGTCGATAAACTTCGGCGAGCACTTCCGCCTCCAAATCCCACGGGGGTGTTCCGGCCAACGCCCACGCTGCCTCGGTCGACACCGTGCGGTAACCACGTATCGCTCTGACCGCCAGTACCCTCTGAGGCCGCCAGAGGCGTGCCTTGTTCTGGGCGGTCAGAGCCGTGACCCACACCGGTGCGCCGTACAGCGCCATTGACCGGACAACCCCCGTGTATAGCTGTCTAGTTGCGACGCTGGCTCCACCCAAATTAGGCAAAAGTCGCCCAAGGGCAGAGGCAGCGTCGACCAGCTTGGGAGCAAGCTGTCGGAAGTGCTCGTCGAAGAGCCACCTACCGTCGAGGATCAGACCCAGATATTTCATCTGGGCCCGAACCGGTACGAGGACCGAGTTGACCTCTATGGAGGTGCCGGGGGGCGGACCACGACGGGGCCCATGAAATAACAGGGCCTCCGTCTTGTCCAGGGCCACCCGAAGGCCCAGCGCCTCGATGCGCCCGACCACCAGAGAAACACCCGTGGTGGCCAGGCGCGCCGCCTCTTGGAAGTTCGCCCCCCGGGCTGTGACCAATGTGTCATCGGCGTAACAAATTACGCCCAGCCCGGGGGGGAGACGCGTGTCGTATCCCACGTTCCACAGGAGTGGTCCAAGGACAGACCCCTGCGGAACGCCGCACGACATGGGTCGCCGTCTCAAGACGCCCTCTCGGTCCTCGTACACGACGGTACGCTCCTCCAAATAGTCTGCCACTAGCCGCCTCAGGTACTCTGGCACCCCGTGATACTGGAGTGCTTCCCCGATGCAGCTGAATGGCAGACTATTGAATGCGTTGGCGATGTCTAACGACACCGCCAACAGCACGCCGCCACAGCAACCTAACCTTTTTTTTTTTTTTTTTTTTTTTTTTTTTTTAACGTGTGGAAATCCCCTCGGACCTTCACCCCACCGGGGCTTGCGGCGGGGCGGTGTGTCGGACTTGAACCGACTAAAACCACACGGTGTGCCACTCTGCGCCTGTGAAGGGAGGAGTCCGGGAACTGCAGTTATTAACACATCCGGACCCCTCCCAGCGCTTGCCCGCACTGAAGCGGGCACCGTCTGCTGGTAAAAATTCTCTATTTAGGCGACGCACGGCACACGCGTACGCCGCCCCCTCGCGGGCGACCACTAGAGCGGATGGAGGGGAAAGCCCGTCCCGACCATCCGCGGCCACACTCAGGGCGGCATGAGGCGCTGATAGGCGCGCCTCCGCCGCCCGGTTCGCCGGCGGCGGATTGGGTCCGAGTGGATATCATCCTCCCGGGCCTTCTCCGCCGCCTCCTTCTGCGAGATGACATCTTCGCAGAAGGTTGCGACCGCGGTAAAACTGCTATCGCTACCGGCCATGGAGCGTATGACGGCCGGTAGCGAGAGATCTCCTCCGATGACTGCAGTGAGGGCCCGGCGCTGCGACGCCCAAGCGGAGCAAATCGCCAGCGTATGCTGGGCCGAGTCCTCACTGCAGTCGCAATGGTGGCAGGCGGGACTCAATTCCCTCCTAGCGACCGAGTGCAGGTACTTCCCGAAGCAACCGTGCCCGGAAAGGACCTGCGTCAGTCGGAAGGAAAGGGTCCCGTGCTGCCGCCCTGCCCACTCAAGGATGACCGGCTGGAGAGCCTCCACGGCGGCAAAGCCAGCGCGTGGAGTCTCCAGCCGGAACGACCATCTGTCCATAGTGGCTCGACGAGCGGCTTCACGCCATTCGCGTACCTCTTCGGGCGGTGGGCGAAAGCCACTTTCCGCCCGATATCCAGCCACCCGTCGATAAACTTCGGCGAGCACTTCCGCCTCCAAATCCCACGGGGGTGTTCCGGCCAAGGCGCACGCCGCCTCGGTCGACACCGTGCGGTATCCGCGTATGGCTCTGACTGCCAATACCCTCTGAGGCCGCCAGAGGCGGGCCTTATTTAGGGCAGTCAGAGCCGCCACCCACACTGGTGCACCATACAGCGCCATCGACCGGACAACCCCCGTGTATAGGAGTCGCGTTGCGACGCTGGCTCCACCCAAGTTGGGCAAAAGTCGCCCAAGGGCGGAGGCAGCGTCGACCAGCTTCGGACCAAGCTGTCGGAAGTGCTCGTCGAAGAGCCACCTACCGTCGAGTATCAGGCCCAGATACCTCATCTGGGCCCGAACCGGTACGAGGACCGAGTTGACCTCTATGGAGGCGCCGGCGGGTGGACCACGACGGGGCCCATGGAACAATAGGGCCTCCGTCTTGTCCAGGGCCACCCGTAAGCCCAGCGCCTCGATGCGCCCGACCACCAGAGAAACACCCCTGGTGGCCAGGCACGCCGCCTCTTGGAAGTTCGCCCCCCGAGCTGTGACCAACGTGTCATCGGCGTAACAAATTACGCCCAGCCCGGGGGGGAGACGACCTCGTAGGACCCAGTCGTATCCCACGTTCCACAGGAGTGGTCCAAGGACAGACCCCTGCGGAACGCCGCACGACATGGGTCGCCGTCTCAAGACGCCCTCTCGGTCCTCGTACACGACGGTACGCTCCTCTAAATAGTCTGCCACTAGCTGCCTCAGGTACTCTGGCACCCCGTGGTAGTGGAGTGCTTCCCTGATGCAGCTGAATGGCAGACTATTGAAGGCGTTGGCGATGTCCAAGGACACCGCCAACACCACGCCGCCACAGCTCACTGCCTCTTCGGTCACGGCCCTAAGGCGCATCACGGCATCGACCGTCGAACGCCCCTCTCGGAATCCGAATTGGGCGTCCGACAGGTCGGGCCCCACCTCGCAGAGGTGCCGGACGATGCGGGCAGAGAGTATCCTCTCAAAAAGTTTACCCGCCTCGTCCAGCAACACGATGGGCCTATAGGCCGCGACCGAATCGGCAGGCCGTCCCGGTTTCCTCAACAGGACCAGCTTCCCGCATTTCCAGCACTCAGGGAAGCGTCCGGACGCCAGGCTAGCGTCCAACACTTCCCTGAGGCGGTCCGACATATGGTCGAGGGCTCGGGCCATCACTCGGGCTGGAACCCCGTCCGGCCCGGGGGCGGTGTTCTTGGAACGGATCCGAAGAACAGCCGCCCCAACCTCCGATTCCCTAACGGGCGGCACATCGTCCTCTCTACCCCCGCCGTCTATGACCGCATAGGCCAACGACGGGGGTGTGTGCTCCGCCCGCTCAGGGAAAAGGCCCTCGACCACTTCCTGCAGGAAGCTGGGCTGGAGAGTCTCGGTAAGGGGGGGGCCCGACGTGCGGAGCTTCTGACGCACCGCACGGTATGGGCGACCCCAGGGGTCACGGTCGAGATCCTCCAGCATCTCCTTTCTCTTTTCCTCTTTGGCGCGGCGAATGGCCAGCTTCAGAGTTTTCCGCGCTTCGCGGTACTCCTCATGAAGCTGGTCCCCGCCACCGTCTCAACAGCCCACCGCGGAAAGCGGGAAGGATGCCGCGCCATGTGACCCCTACTGGGGCCCTGGGACCGGGAGAGCTCGAATCGGATGTACAAGTGATCCGAGAGCGTCTCAACCTCTTCCAGGACACACCAGTTCCTTACTCGTGCGGCAACAGCAGGGGTAGCGAACGAAAGGTCCACTATCGACCCCCCTTGCTGTCGCACGCACGTGTTGGTGGAGCCTCTGTTCAGCAAACAGAGGCCCACCGAAGCCGCCCACTCCTCAACGGCTTCGCCCTTGGCGTCCGTCCCGGGGGACCCCCACGCAATGGATTTTGCGTTGAAGTCCCCCAGCACGACAACGTGCCCAGACGCTAATCGCCGCATCGAGGTCTCCAAGCTGTTAAGGAAGACCTCGAAATCGCTCAGACTCCGGTTGGGGGAGAAATATACACCGTAAACGGTGATTCCCCCCACAGCAACCTAACCTAACCTAACCTAACCTTTTTTTTTTTTTTTTTTTTTTTTTTTAACGTGTGGAAATCCCCTCGGACCGTCACCCGCGCCGGGGCTTGCGGCGGGGCGGTGTGTCGGACTCGAACCGACTAAAACCACACGGTGTGCCACTCTGCGCCTGTAGAGGGAGGAGTCCGGGAACTGCTGTTATTACGCCGTCCAGACCCCTCCCAGCGCTTGCCCGCACAGAAGCGGGCACCCTCTCCAACACCTCTCCTTTTAGGCGACGTACGGCACACTCGTAACGTCGCCTCCTCGCGGGCGGCCACTAGAGCGGATGGAAGGGAAAGCCCGTCCCGACCATCCGCGGCCACACTCAGGGCGGCATGAGGCGCAGGTGAGCGCGCCTCCGCTGCCCGGTTCGCCGGCGGCGGATCGGGTCCGAGTGGAGGTCGTCCTCCCGGGCCTTCTCCGCCACCTCCTTCTGCGAGATTACATCTTCGCAGAAGGTTGCGACCGCGGTAAAACTGCTGTCGCTACCGGCCATGGAGCGTATGAGGGCCGGTAGCGAGAGATCTCCTCCGATGACTGCAGTGAGGGCCCGGCGTTGCGACGCCCAAGCGGGGCAAATCGCCAGCGTGTGCTGAGCCGAGTCTTCACTGCAGTCGCAGTGGTGGCAGGCGGGACTCAATTCCCTCCTAGCGACCGAGTGCAGGTACTTTCCGAAGCAACCGTGCCCGGAGAGTACCTGCGTCAGTCGGAAGGAAAGGGTCCCGTGCTGCCGCCCTGCCCACTCGAG
The DNA here is from genome assembly GCA_949125395.1 of Diaphora mendica. Classification (NCBI taxonomy): domain Eukaryota; kingdom Metazoa; phylum Arthropoda; class Insecta; order Lepidoptera; family Erebidae; genus Diaphora; species Diaphora mendica. Next base: position 223,458 of record OX421323.1, read on the forward strand.
GATGACCGGCTGGAGAGCCTCCACGGCGGCAAAGCCAGCGCGTGGAGTCTCCAGTCGGAAAGACCAGCGAGCCATCGTGGCTCGACGGGCGGCTTCACGCCACTCGCGTACCTCTTCGGGCGGAGGGCGGATGCCTCTCTCCGCCCGGTATTCAGCCACCCGTCGATAAACTTCGGCGAGCACTTCCGCCTCCAAATCCCACGGGGGTGTCCCGGCCAACGCACACGCTGCCTCGGTCGACACCGTGCGGTAACCACGTATCGCTCTGACCGCCAGTACCCTCTGAGGCCGCCAGAGGCGCGCCTTGTTCTGGGCGGTCAGAGCCGTGACCCACACCGGTGCGCCGTACAGCGCCATCGACCGGACCACCCCCGTGTAGAGGAGTCGCGTTGCGACGCTGGCTCCACCCAAATTGGGCAATAGTCGCCCAAGGGCAGAGGCAGCGTCGACCAGCTTGGGAGCAAGCTGTAGGAAGTGCTCGTCGAAGAGCCACCTACCGTCGAGGATCAGACCCAGATATTTCATCTGGGCCCGAACCGGTACGAGGACCGAGTTGACTTCTATGGAGGCGCCGGGGGGCGGACCACGACGGGGCCCATGAAATAACAGGGCCTCCGTCTTGTCCAGGGCCACCCGTAGGCCCAGCGCCTCGATGCGCCCGACCACCAGAGAAACACCCGTGGTGGCCAGGCGCGCCGCCTCTTGGAAGTTCGCCCCCCGGGCTGTGACCAATGTGTCATCGGCGTAACAAATTACGCCCAGCCCGGGGGGGAGACGACCTCGTAGGACCCAGTCGTATCCCACGTTCCACAGGAGTGGTCCAAGGACAGACCCCTGTGGAACGCCGCACGACATGGGTCGCCGTCTCAAGACGCCCTCTCGGTCCTCGTACACGACGGTACGCTCCTCCAAATAGTCTGCCACTAGCCGCCTCAGGTACTCTGGCACCCCGTGAAACTGGAGTGCTTCCCCGATGCAGCTGAATGGCAGACTATTGAATGCGTTGGCGATGTCTAATGACACCGCCAACAGCACGCCGCCACAGCACACTGCCTCTTCGGTCACGGCCCTAAGGCGCATCACGGCATCGACCGTCGAACGCCCCTCTCGGAATCCGAACTGGGCGTCCGACAGGTCGGGCCCCACCTCACTGAGGTGCCGGACGATGCGGGCAGAGATTATCCTTTCGAACAACTTGCCCGCCTCGTCCAGCAACACGATGGGCCTATAGGCCGCGACCGAATCGGCAGGCCGTCCCGGCTTCTTCAACAGGACCAGCTTCCCGCATTTCCAGCACTCAGGAAAGTGTCCGGACGCTAGGCTAGCATCCAACACTTCCCTGAGGCGGTCCGACATATGGTCGAGGGCTCGGGCCATCACTCGGGCTGGTATCCCGTCCGGCCCGGGGGCGGTGTTCTTGGAACGAATCCGCAGAACAGCCGCCCCTACCTCCGATTCCCTCACGGGTGGAGCATCCTCCTCTCTACCCCCGTCGTCTCTGACCGAGTAGGCCATCGACGGGGGTGTGTGCTCTGCCCGCTGAGGGAAAAGGCCCTCGACCACTTCCTGCAGGAAGCTGGGCTGGAGAGTCTCGGTAAGGGGGGGGCCCGGCGTGCGGAGCTTTTGACGCACCGCACGATACGGGCGACCCCAGGGGTCACGATCGAGACTCTCCAGCATCTCCTTTCTCTTAGCGTCCTTGGCGCGGCAAATGGCCAGCTTTAGAGTTTTCCGCGCTTCGCGGTACTCCTCATAAAGCTGGTCATCCTCACCGCTTCCGCGGTGACGTCGCCGGCTGCGGGTGTAGGACCTCCGGGCACGTGTACAGGCCGCACGGAGGTCCGCCAGCTCCTGGGACCACCAGTAGACCTCCTTCCGAGGAGGCCGACGACTCCGGATGCGGGGCATGGCCGCATCGCAAATCTGCGTAATCGCATCGCGAAAACGGCCAGCCCCCACGTCCACGTCGACCTCCTCGGTCGAGGCCTGCGGAGACAGCCAAGAATGAATAATGGCTGCCTCCTCCAGCAGGTCCCTGTCGAGCTTGGCAACAGCCCACCGCGGAAAGCGGGATGATTGCCGCGCCGTGTGACCCCTACTGGGGCCCTGGGACCGGGAGAGCTCAAATCGGATATACAAGTGATCCGAGAGCGTCTCGACCTCTTCCAGGACACACCAGTTCCTTACTCGTGCGGCAACAGCAGGGGTAGCGAACGAAAGGTCCACTATCGACCCGCCCTGCTGTCGCACGCACGTGTTGGTGGAGCCTCTGTTCAGCAAACAGAGGCCCACCGAAGCCGCCCACTCCACTACGGCTTCGCCCTTGGCGTCCGTCCCGGGGGACCCCCACGCAATGGACTTTGCGTTGAAGTCCCCCAGCACAAGGACGTGCCCAGACGCTAGTCGCCGTATCGAGGTCTCCAAGGTGTTGAGGAAGACCTCGAAGTCACTCAGACTCCGGTTGGGGGAGAAGTATACACCGTAAACGGTGACCCCCCCCCAATCGGCGGCAACATATCCAGTACCCTTGTGCAGCCTGGGTCGACTGGCTAACCCCCGACGCTTGCCGAGAAGCACGGGAATGCTTGCAGCCTCCCTGCCCCATCTGATGATTGGCGGGCTTATTAGCCGCCGCACAGATGGGGCAGTGAGGGGCGGCAGAACATTCTGCCGCCTTGTGCCCCGGTCGACCGCAGCGGAAACAAAGACCGCTGCAGTCGAAACAGTTGGCGCACTTGGCGCGTGTGTGTCCCGCCGACAGGCATTTAAAACACCTCATCGGCCTCGCGGCCAGGACTGTTATCCTGGCGCTCACGAAGCCGACGAGGAGCCTGCCAGCATCGCCCAGCACTTTGGCTGCCGCTACCGGGCAGCTGAGCCACACTGCACCAAGGCCCCCTGGACCGGGGCGGATGGTGCCGACCTTGATGTTTGCCGCGCTGCAGCTCGTCCTCTCCTGAACTGCAACGCGGACATCTTCGGCCGTCACAGAATCGTCCAGGCCCGAAATGCGCAATTCCGCGCACTTTGTAGGCCTGGCGATCCTCACACCATCCGTTTCCGCAAACATATCCCGTAACTTCTCGGCAAATGCGTCTGCCGACTTTGCGCCTTCAGCCCCGGGGAACTCGAGAACTCGAGCTCCCGTCTGGGCAAGGCGCAACCTTACACCTGTAGTCCCGAAGGAGGCGAGACTAGCCCGGGCCCTCTTGAAGAGGGCCGCGTAGGACAGCCCGCCCTCAGCCGCCTCCGGCGACACGGTCACAACTACCGCCGCGGTTTTAGGCGGCTGTAGCTTCCGCGGCTTCGTCTTCTTGACCTGTGTCGCCGGCGGCGCCTGCGGGGTAGAGGCCGCCTTTTGGGCAGCCTTCTTGATCCAGATCCAGATCCCGGAAGGCGGACCAGCTCGCTGCCAAACTCAGGGAGGCGATAGAAGAGGTCCGCGTCGCTAGGCCGGAGAGATGCGTGGAGATGCGCATCTCTGGGCTGGGCGACTCGGCCTCGAAAGAGTCGGTGGCGGCGCTGCTGGCGGTGGAGGGGGGCTGTGCTGCCGACCACATCAAGGTGGGCGATATACAGCGCCCACCTGACCGACAGGGCACTGCCTGGCTCCGATGCCCGGTTGCGGTCGCAAAAAAGCTGACGGATGGCCGCCGCATCGTCGTCGGGTGGTCAGTGGTCAGACTGACCATCCTGGAGCCGAGGCCGGCGCGGTGCTTCCGCTGCCTCGAGCCGGGGCACGTCGGGGCCAAGTGCACTGCGGCCATTGACCGCAGTGCGCTCTGCTTCCGTTGCGGGCAGGAAGGCCACAAGGCGGCCACCTGCTCCGCGGAGCCGAGGTGCCTCATCTGTTCGGCGGAGGGTGCGGCGTCCGGCCACCGGCTTGGGTCGGCGCAATGCAAGGCGGCCTCCCGAAGCAGGGGGGCTAAAAGGAGAGCAGCAGGTGGGGCGAAACCCACGCCCTCGCCCACCCTGCTGCCGAATAGGGAGGAGGAGATGGACACTGCCCAAACCTAATGGCCCAAACCATCTCCATACTGCAGGCCAACGTCAACCACTGCGCCACGGCCCAGGACCTTCTGGCCCAATCCATGGCGCAGTGGCAGACGACAATGGCAGTAGTCGCCGAGCCGTATTGCGTTCGCAACAGCCCTAACTGGGCCGGCGACCACGGCGGCTCGGTGGCTATCGTCGCTCAGCGAACGGCCCCTCCTTTCGACAGAGTGCGGAAGGGCCGAGGGTGCGTACTCGTCGCGCTGGGTGGCGCTGCGGTAATTGGGGTGTACTGTCCCCCCAGCAGAAGCCTCGCCGAGTTCGAGCAGTTGCTCACGGAGGTCGGGGCTCTGCTGGCGGAAGTGCACCCCACCCCGGCTGTGGTGGCCGGGGATTTCAACGCTCACTCACGGGCGTGGGGATCCCCGGCGACCGATTCCCGGGGGGAGATGGTGGAGGAGTGGGCGGTGTCCCAAGGCTTGGTGCTGCTGAATCGAGGGGCGGTCCACACGTTTGTGCGGGCCCGGGCCGGGTCGGTAGTCGACCTTTCTTTCGCGGGCCTACCGCCCCATCGTGTTGCTCGACGAGATGTGCAAGCTTTTTGAGCGGGTGCTCGCTGCGCGTCTCGTCGGCCACCTGGAGGGGGCGGGGCCCAATCTGAGCGATGGCCAGTTCGGCTTCCGTCGTGGGAGGTCGACCCTCGACGCGATATCCCGACTGCGGGACAGCGTCAATGAAGCGGTCTCCGGGGGTGAGGTGCTGTTGGCTGTATCGTTGGATATAGCGAACGCCTTCAACACCCTCCCCTGGGGAACCATTGCGGAGGCGTTGAGGTACCACAATGTCCCGTGGTACCTCAGGCGCGTCCTTGCGGACTACTTCGTGGACCGGGTCATCATTTACCCGGCCCAAGACGGGGTGGTCCGCAGGGGCATGTCTTGTGGCGTTCCACAGGGGTCGGTCCTCGGGCCGCTCCTGTGGAACATAGGTTATGATTGGGTCCTGCGCGGTGCTAATCTTCGGGGGGTCGGTGTACTTTGTTACGCCGACGATACCCTAGTCACCGCGCGGGCCCCCACTTTTCGGGACGCCGCCGTCCTTGCCACGGCAGGTGTAGCCCACGTAGTGCGTCGCATCGAGGCGCTCGGCCTAAAAGTCGCCCTCGAAAAGTCCGAGGCCCTCTTCTTCCACGGGCCCCGGCAGACGCCGCCTCGAGATAGGACAATCATGGTGGGCGGCATCCCCATCGCTGTCGGGACCAGCCTGAAATACCTCGGGCTCGTTCTCGACAGTCGGTGGCGGTTCGCGGAGCATTTCCGGCAGCTGGCACCGAAGTTGCTGGCATTTGCCGGAATGCTCTCGCGGTTGCTGCCCAACAGCGGAGGCCCAGGGTCTGCATGCCGCCGTCTCTATGACGGAGTGGTGCGCTCCAAGGCGCTCTACGGAGCGCCCATATGGGCGGAGGCCCTCTGCCCGGCGAATATCGCGCTGCTGCGACGACCGCAGCGCGCCATAGCGCAGAGGGCTGCACGGGCGTACCACACCGTCTCTTACGAGGCGGCGTGTCTGATTGCGGGGAGTATCCCCTGGGATCTCGAGGCCGGCGTCCTCAAGAGGGTGTACGACGAGGGCGCCCTGATGCGGCGTGCTATCGGGGGTCGGCCGCCTCCGGAGGAGATCGATCGCTGGAGACAATCGGCTCGCGATGATCTCTTCCGGAAGTGGGCCGAAAGACTGCGGGCGACGCGCAGCGGATCGCTGCTTGTGGGGGCCGTCAGTGGGTAGAGAGGGGTCATGGGGCCCCGACATACCACCTCACCCAACTTCTCACGGGCCATGGCTGTTTTGCCAAGTATACCAGGTTATGTCAGTTTACCAAGTTTTGACACCGTGCGGTAACCACGTATCGCTCTGACCGCCAGTACCCTCTGAGGCCGCCAGAGGCGTGCCTTGTTCTGGGCGGTCAGAACCGTGACCCACACCGGTGCGCCGTACAGCGCCATCGACCGGACCACCCCCGCGTAGAGGAGTCGCGTTGCGACGCTGGCTCCACCCAAATTGGGCAATAGTCGCCCAAGGGCAGAGGCAGCGTCGACCAGCTTCGGACCAAGCTGTCGGAAGTGCTCGTCGAAGAGCCACCTACCGTCGAGGATCAGACCCAGATACTTCATCTGGGCCCGAACCGGTACGAGGACCGAGTTGACCTCTATGGAGGCGCCGGGGGGCGGACCACGACGGGGCCCATGAAATAACAGGGCCTCCGTCTTGTCCAGGGCCACCCGAAGGCCCAGCGCCTCGATGCGCCCGACCACCAGAGAAACACCCGTGGTGGCCAGGCGCGCCGCCTCGTGGAAGTTCACCCCCCGGGCTGTGACCAATGTGTCATCGGCGTAACAAATTACGCCCAGCCCGGGGGGGAGACGACCTCGTAGGACCCAGTCGTATCCCACGTTCCACAGGAGTGGTCCAAGGACAGACCCCTGTGGAACGCCGCACGACATGGGTCGCCGTCTCAAGACGCCCTCTCGGTCCTCGTACACGACGGTACGCTCCTCCAAATAGTCTGCCACTAGCCGCCTCAGGTACTCTGGCACCCCGTGGTACTGGAGTGCTTCCCCGATGCAGCTGAATGGCAGACTATTGAATGCGTTGGCGATGTCTAAAGACACCGCCTACAGCACGCCGCCACAGCACACTGCCTCTTCGGTCACGGCCCTAAGGCGCATCACGGCATCGACCGTCGAACGCCCCTCTCGGAATCCGAACTGGGCATCCGACAGGTCGGGCCCCACCTCGCAGAGGTGCCGGACGATGCGGGCAGAGATTATCCTTTCGAACAACTTGCCCGCCTCGTCCAGCAACACGATGGGCCTATAGGCCGCGACCGAATCAGCAGGCCGTCCCGGCTTCTTCAGTAGGACCAGCTTCCCGCTTTTCCAGCACTCAGGGAAGTGTCCGGACGCCAGGCTAGCGTCCAACACTCCCCTGAGGCGGTCCGACATATGGTCGAGGGCTCGGGCCATCACTCGGGCTGGAACCCCGTCCGGCCCGGGGGCGGTGTTCTTTGAACGAATTCGCAGAACAGCCGCCCCTACCTCCGATTCCCTCACGGGTGGAGCATCGTCCTCTCTACCCCCGTCGTCTCTGACCGAGTAGGCCATCGACGGGGGAACCTTTTTTTTTTTTTTTTTTTTTTTTTTTTTTACGTGTGGAAATCCCCTCGGACCGTCACCCGCGCCGGGGCTTGCGGCGGGGCGGTGTGTCGGACTCGAACCGACTAAAACCACACGGTGTGCCACTCTGCGCCTGAGGAGGGAGGAGTCCGGGAACTGCTGTTATTACGCCGTCCAGACCCCTCCCAGCGCTTGCCCGCACAGAAGCGGGCACCCTCTCCAACACCTCTCCTTTTAGGCGACGTACGGCACACACGTAACGTCGCCTCCTCGCGGGCGGCCACTAAAGCGGATGGAAGGGAAAGCCCGTCCCGACCATCCGCGGCCACACTCAGGGCGGCATGAGGCGCAGGTGAGCGCGCCTCCGCTGCCCGGTTCGCCGGCGACGGATTGGGTCCGAGTGGAGGTCGTCCTCCCGGGCCTTCTCCGCCACCTCCTTCTGCGAGATGACATCTTCGCAGAAGGTTGCGACCGCGGTAAAACTGCTGTCGCTACCGGCCATGGAGCGTATGACGGCCGGTAGCGAGAGATCTCCTCCGATGACTGCAGTGAGGGCCCGGCGCTGCGACGCCCATGCGGGGCAGATCGCCAGCGTATGCTGGGCCGAGTCTTCACTGCAGTCGCAGTGGTGGCAGGCGGGACTCAGTTCCCTCCTAGCGACCGAGTGCAGGTACTTCCCGAAGCAACCATGCCCGGAAAGTACCTGCGTCAGTCGGAAGGAAAGGGTCCCGTGCTGCCGCCCTGCCCACTCGAGGATGACCGGCTGGAGAGCCTCCACGGCGGCAAAGCCAGCGCGTGGAGTCTCCAGTCGGAAAGACCAACGAGCCATCGTGGCTCGACGGGCGGCTTCACGCCACTCGCGTACCTCTTCGGGCGGAGGGCGCATGCCTCTCTCCACCCGATATTCAGCCACCCGTCGATAAACTTCGGCGAGCACTTCCGCCTCCAAATCCCACGGGGGTGTTCCGGCCAACGCGCACGCTGCCTCGGTCGACACCGTGCGGTAACCACGTATCGCTCTGACCGCCAGTACCCTCTGAGGCCGCCAGAGGCGTGCCTTGTTCTGGGCGGTCAGAGCCGTGACCCACACCGGTGCGCCGTACAGCGCCATTGACCGGACAACCCCCGTGTATAGCTGTCTAGTTGCGACGCTGGCTCCACCCAAATTAGGCAAAAGTCGCCCAAGGGCAGAGGCAGCGTCGACCAGCTTGGGAGCAAGCTGTCGGAAGTGCTCGTCGAAGAGCCACCTACCGTCGAGGATCAGACCCAGATATTTCATCTGGGCCCGAACCGGTACGAGGACCGAGTTGACCTCTATGGAGGCGCCGGGGGGCGGACCACGACGGGGCCCATGAAATAACAGGGCCTCCGTCTTGTCCAGGGCCACCCGAAGGCCCAGCGCCTCGATGCGCCCGACCACCAGAGAAACACCCGTGGTGGCCAGGCGCGCCGCCTCTTGGAAGTTCGCCCCCCGGGCTGTGACCAATGTGTCATCGGCGTAACAAATTACGCCCAGCCCGGGGGGGAGACGACCTCGTAGGACCCAGTCGTATCCCACGTTCCACAGGAGTGGTCCAAGGACAGACCCCTGCGGAACGCCGCACGACATGGGTCGCCGTCTCAAGACGCCCTCTCGGTCCTCGTACACGACGGTACGCTCCTCCAAATAGTCTGCCACTAGCCGCCTCAGGTACTCTGGCACCCCGTGATACTGGAGTGCTTCCCCGATGCAGCTGAATGGCAGACTATTGAATGCGTTGGCGATGTCTAACGACACCGCCAACAGCACGCCGCCACAGCACACTGCCTCTTCGGTCACGGCCCTAAGGCGCATCACGGCATCGACCGTCGAACGCCCCTCTCGGAATCCGAACTGGGCATCCGACAGGTCGGGCCCCACCTCACTGAGGTGCCGGACGATGCGGGCAGAGATTATCCTTTCGAACAACTTGCCCGCCTCGTCCAGCAACACGATGGGCCTATAGGCCGCGACCGAATCGGCAGGCCGTCCCGGCTTCTTCAGCAGGACCAGCTTCCCGCATTTCCAGCACTCAGGGAAGTGTCCGGACGCTAGACTAGCATCCAACACTTCCCTGAGGCGGTCCGACATATGGTCGAGGGCTCGGGCCATCACTCGGGCTGGTATCCCGTCCGGCCCGGGGGCGGTGTTCTTGGAACGAATCCGCAGAACAGCCGCCCCTACCTCCGATTCCCTCACGGGTGGAGCATCGTCCTCTCTACCCCCGTCGTCTCTGACCGAGTAGGCCATCGACGGGGGTGTGTGCTCTGCCCGCTGAGGGAAAAGGCCCTCGACCACTTCCTGCAGGAAGCTGGGCTGGAGAGTCTCGGTAAGGGGGGGGGCCCGGCGTGCGGAGCTTTTGACGCACCGCACGATACGGGCGACCCCAGGGGTCACGATCGAGGCTCTCCAGCATCTCCTTTCTCTTGGCGTCCTTGGCGCGGCAAATGGCCAGCTTCAGAGTTTTCCGCGCTTCGCGGTACTCCTCATGAAGCTGGTCATCCTCACCGTTTCCGCGGTGACGTCGCCGGCTGCGGGTGTAGGACCTCCGGGCACGGGTACAGGCCGCACGGAGGTCCGCCAACTCCTGGGACCACCAGTAGACCTCCTTCCGTGGAGGCCGACGACTCCGGATGCGGGGCATGGCCGTATCGCAAATCTGCGTAATCGCATCGCGAAAACGGCCAGCCCCCACGTCCACGTCAACCTCCCCGGCCGAGGCCTGCGGAGACAGCCAAGAATGAATAATGGCTGCCTCCTCCAGCAGGTCCCTGTCGAGCTTGGCGACAGCCCACCGCGGAAAGCGGGATGATTGCCGCGCCGTGTGACCCCTACTGGGGCCCTGGGACCGGGAGAGCTCAAATCGGATATACAAATGATCCGAGAGCGTCTCGACCTCTTCCAGGACACACCAGTTCCTTACTCGTGCGGCAACAGCAGGGGTAGCGAACGAAAGGTCCACTATCGACCCGCCCTGCTGTCGCACGCACGTGTTGGTGGAGCCTCTGTTCAGCAAACAGAGGCCCACCGAAGCCGCCCACTCCACTACGGCTTCGCCCTTGGCGTCCGTCCCGGGGGACCCCCACGCAATGGACTTTGCGTTGAAGTCCCATCGACGGGGGAACCTTTTTTTTTTTTTTTTTTTGACGTGTGGAAATCCCCTCGGACCGTCACCCCACCGGGGTTTGCGGCGGGGCGGTGTGTCGGACTCGAACCGACTAAAACCACACGGTGTGCCACTCTGCGCCTGTGAAGGGAGGAATCCGGGAACTGCTGGTATTAACACGTCCGGATCCCTCCCAGCGCCTGCCCGCACAGAAGCGGGCACCCTCTTCTAGGAAAGTCTCAATTTAGGCGACGTACGGCACACGCGTACGTCGCCCCCTCGCGGGTGGCCACTATAGCGGATGGAGGGGAAAACCCGTCCCGACCATCCGCGGCCACACTCAGGGCGGCATGAGGCGCTGATAGGCGCGCCTCCGCCGCCCAGTTCGCCGGCGGCGGATTGGGTCCGAGTGGATATCATCCTCCCGGGCCTTCTCCGCCACCTCCTTCTGCGAGATGACTTCTTCGCAGAAGGTTGCGACCGCGGTAAAACTGCTATCGCTACCGGCCATGGAGCGTATGACGGCCGGTAGCGAGAGATCTCCTCCGATGACTGCAGTGAGGGCCCGACGCTGCGGCGCCCAAGCGGGGCAAACCGCCAGCGTGTGCTGGGCCGAGTCCTCACTGCAGTCGCAGTGGTGGCAGGCGGGACTCAATTCCCTCCTGGCGACCGAGTGCAGGTACTTCCCGAAGCAACCGTGCCCGGAAAGGACCTGCGTCAGTCGGAAGGAAAGGGTCCCGTGCTGCCGCCCTGCCCACTCGAGGATGACCGGCTGGAGAGCCTCTACGGCGGCAAAGCCAGCGCGTGGAGTCTCCAGCCGTAACGACCATCTGTCCATAGTGGCTCGACGAGCGGCTTCACGCCATTCGCGTACCTCTTCGGGCGGAGGGCGATAGCCATACTCCGCCCGATATCCAGCCACCCGTCGATAAACTTCGGCGAGCACTTCCGCCTCCAAATCCCACGGGGGGGTTCCGGCCAAGGCGCACGCCGCCTCGGTCGACACCGTGCGGTATCCGCGTATGGCTCTGACTGCCAGTACCCTCTGAGGCCGCCAGAGGCGGGCCTTATTTAGGGCAGTCAGAGCCGCCACCCACACCGGTGCACCATACAGCGCCATGGACCGGACCACCCCCGTGTAGAGGTGTCGTGTTGCGACGCTGGCTCCACCCAAATTGGGCAAAAGTCGCCCAAGGGCGGAGGCAGCGTCAACCAGCTTTGGACCAAGCTGTCGGAAGTGCTCGTCGAAGAGCCACCTACCGTCGAGGATCAGGCCCAGATACCTCATCTGGGCCCGAACAGGTACGAGGACCGAGTTGACCTCTATGGAGGCGCCGGCGGGTGGACCACGACGGGGCCCATGGAACAATAGGGCCTCCGTCTTGTCCAGGGCCACCCGTAAGCCCAGCGCCTCGATGCGCCGGACCACCAGAGAAACACCCCTGGTGGCCAGGCACGCCGCCTCTTGGAAGTTCGCCCCCCGAGCTGTGACCAACGTGTCATCGGCGTAACAAATTACGCCCAGCCCGGGGGGGAGACGACCTCGTAGGACCCAGTCGTATCCCACGTTCCACAGGAGTGGTCCAAGGACAGACCCCTGCGGAACGCCGCACGACATGGGTCGCCGTCTCAAGACGCCCTCTCGGTCCTCGTACACGACGGTACGCTCCTCTAAATAGTCTGCCACTAGCTGCCTCAGGTACTCTGGCACCCCGTGGTAGTGGAGTGCTTCCCTGATGCAGCTGAATGGCAGACTATTGAAGGCGTTGGCGATGTCCAAGGACACCGCCAACACCACGCCGCCACAGCTCACTGCCTCCTCGGTCACGGCCCTAAGGCGCATCACGGCATCGACCGTCGAACGCCCCTCTCGGAATCCGAATTGGGCGTCCGACAGGTCAGGCCCCACCTCGCAGAGGTGCCGGACGATGCGGGCAGAGAGTATCCTCTCAAAAAGTTTACCCGCCTCGTCCAGCAACACGATGGGCCTATAGGCCGCGACCGAATCGGCAGGCCGTCCCGGTTTCCTCAACAGGACCAGCTTCCCGCATTTCCAGCACTCAGGGAAGCGTCCGGACGCCAGGCTAGCGTCCAACACTTCCCTGAGGCGGTCCGACATATGGTCGAGGGCTCGAGCCATCACTCGGGCTGGAACCCCGTCCGGCCCGGGGGCGGTGTTCTTGGAACGGATCCGAAGAACAGCCGCCCCAACCTCCGATTCCCTAACGGGCGGCACATCGTCCTCTCTACCCCCGCCGTCTATGACCGCATAGGCCAACGACGGGGGTGTGTGCTCCGCCCGCTCAGGGAAAAGGCCCTCGACCACTTCCTGCAGGAAGCTGGGCTGGAGAGTCTCGGCAAGGGGGGGGCCCGACGTGCGGAGCTTCTGACGCACCGCACGGTATGGGCGACCCCAGGGGTCACGGTCGAGACCCTCCAGCATCTCCTTTCTCTTTGCCTCTTTGGCGCGGCGAATGGCCAGCTTCAGAGTTTTCCGCGCTTCGCGGTACTCCTCATGAAGCTGGTCCCCGCCACCGTCTCCACGGTGACGTCGCCTGCTGCGGGTGTAGGACCTCCGGGCACGAGTACAAGCCGCACGGAGGTCCGCCAAATCGACGGGGGAACCTAACCTAACCTAACCTAACCTTTTTTTTTTTTTTTTTTTTTTTTTTTTTTTTTTTTTTTTTACGTGTGGAAATCCCCTCGGACCGTCACCCGCGCCGGGGCTTGCGGCGGGGCGGTGTGTCGGACTCGAACCGACTAAAACCACACGGTGTGCCACTCTGCGCCTGAGGAGGGAGGAGTCCGGGAACTGCTGTTATTACGCCGTCCAGACCCCTCCCAGCGCTTGCCCGCACAGAAGCGGGCACCCTCTCCAGAACCTCTCATTTTAGGCGACGTACGGCACACACGTAACGTCGCCTCCTCGCGGGCGGCCACTAGAGCGGATGGAAGGGAAAGCCCGTCCCGACCATCCGCGGCCACACTCAGGGCGGCATGAGGCGCAGGTGAGCGCGCCTCCGGTCTCAGCAGTACGATTGACTACTGGGAGCCCTGCCGAAGTAGGCGTTCCGGACGCAGACTCTTCCTCAGCCCCGGGGAACTCGAGGACTCGAGCTCCCGTCTGGGCGAGGCGCAATCTCACCCCTGTTGTCCCGAAGGTGGCGAGACTAGCCCGAGCCCTCTTGAAGAGGGCCGCGTAGGACAGCCCGCCTTCAGCCGCCTCCGGCGACACGGTCACTACTACCGCCGCGGTCTTCGGCGGCTGCAGTTTCCGCGGCTTCGTCTTCTTGGTGACCTCTGTCACCGGTGGCGCCTGCGGGGTAGAGGCCGCCTTTTGGGCAGCCTTTTTGGCCCTCCTTCGGGACTTCTTAGACCCCCCTACTACCTGCCAACCCTCATTGGAGGGGGCAGAAGTAGAGGGGCCAAGGGCAGTCGTTGGAGTGGAGAGGTACTGCGCTCCAGCCTTTGCCGTCGTCTCAGGCCCCGGCTTCGGGGCAGCCGACTTTGCCTTGGCTCCCTTTCGTGGCTTCTGGGCCACTGCAGGGGCTGACGCCGACGTCGCTGCTGCGTAGGTGACGCGACCTCCCACCACGGGCAGTTCGGTCGGCGCCGAGGCGCCCCTCGACTTCGGGCCCGCGAGCGGCGGCCGAACCATAGGAGCCGGAGGAAGCCTCGCCTCGAGGCCGGCCAGACGACCGTCCACTAGGTTCCCCACCGCCATGAGGATCTGCTGCACTAGGGCGTCAGATACCCCAGGGACGGTGAGGGCCGGCTGCGACGCAGACGAGGCCGGCTGCGACGCAGGCGGGGCCGGCCGTGACGCAGGCGGGGCCGGTCGCGACGCAGGCGGGGCCGGTTGTGACGCAGGCGGGGCGGGACGCGACGCAGACGGGGCCGGCCGCGACGCAGACGGGGCCGGGGCCGCGGCCTCACGCCCAGAACGCTCCGACCGGAATTGGGCGAACTGAGCGCTAAGCTCGGCCACCTGCCCCGTCAATCTGTCATTGGCCGCCTGGAGGCGAGCCACATCTCCAATTAGGGTCCCTATGACCCCCGCCACTGCGGAGGAGGAGTCCTTAAGGGCCTTGACGAAGGAACCCTTAAGGTTCGTGGATTTGGTGGCCACTTTGTTGATTATGGCCACAGCCACGTTCGCTCTCTCCTGCAGAGACACCGGTGCAGGATCCTCCACTGCCGGCTCCCGGATCCTCTGCAGGAGATCAGCGATCTCCTCCTCCACTATGTTTTCACCCTCCGCCCTGGCTCGCCTGTACATTTCCGCCCTAGAGAAGGCGGAACCTGGCGGAGCCGAGATTGGAGAGCGTGACCTCCCTCTGTGGCTGGTAGGCACTTTGGGAGGCAGGCACTCCTGCGCCGCTTCCACGTCCGCGCCCGTGAGTCCGCGCTTCCGGCTATCGCCGATCCCCACCTCCACGACATCCATTGCGACAGAAGTCGCACCGGAGCCGCTGGAAGTGGTCGGAATCACGGACTTCGAACGTAGACGATCCGATCTTTTTTGGCTCCCAGCAGTCAGATCGACCTCTGGGAGCCCCACCGAACTAGGCGTTCCGGACGCCGCAGCAAGTTCCTCGGTGGACGAGTGAACGTCCGCCTTTTGGAACTGCCCCTTGGCATTCCTCGCCACTTTCTTTTTCTCCGCTTGCTTATCAAGTCCATTAGGGTTGCCAGTAGTCGTTGTATTATTTCCAATCGGTTTGTTTGTTTTAGAGTTTATAATTTTATCAGAATCCATGAATGACCCACGAGTAGGGGAGAACTAAAAGTCCACCCGGGCAGAGATCCCCAATACCCGGGCAAGCGTAAATTTGTGCCCAACCGAGGGGTCCGCAGGTCCCTGGCTGGGGGTGTGCTTGCGACTGAACTACCCATCAGCCATGCATCCCCTGGTCACACACCAGAACACGGGATTCGGGGTAATTTTTTATAGAGGTTTTCTTCCTCGCGGTCCGGGCGGTTAAGCCAAGACCCTCGGTCCCAGTACTGGGATTACGATGCTGCGGCGAGGGCAACATAAGAGTACCTCTTAAGTTGCCCGCTCGGAGGCAGGGTTAGTTACGTTTGGAATGGTGGAGCGCCCATGCCGGAACCCAAACTGGCACTCGGCCAGGTCCGGCCCCTCCTCGCACAAGTGGCGGACGAGGCGGGCTGAGACTATCCGCTCGAACAGCTTTCCCACCTCGTCCAGCAGCACTATGGGCCGGTACGCGGACGGTGAGTCCGCAGGGCGCCCCGCCTTCCTGAGCAGGACCAGACGACCAGCTTTCCACTGAGTGGGCAGCTGGCCCTGCTCCAGGCACGCTGAGTAGAGACCTATCAGTTGGGGCTCCAACTCCTTCAGGGCCAGGGCCAACACGCAGCCGTGAATGCCATCGGGCCCCGGGGCAGTGTTCTTCGCCCGGAGCCGCAACACGGCCGCCCCCAACTCTGACTGTGTCACCTCTGGAACGTTAGCGTCCTCCTCTTCAGACTCCGCAGCTGTGGGCAGAGCCATCGGCGGTGGAGTGTGCTCCGCTCGTGCCGGGAAGAGGGCTGCGACCACTTCCTCCAGCAGCTCGGGTTGGAGACTCTCCGTAATTGGAGGCGCCCATGGTCCGATTTTCCCTCGGACTGAACGATAGGGACGCCCCCACGGATCCCGGCTTAGAGTCTCCAACATCTCCTCCCGGGCTCGCGTCTTCGCCTCACCGATGGCCAGCTGCAGAGCCTGCTTAGCCGCACGGTACCCCTCGTACAGCGCGGCTTCTTCTTCCGCGACCCGACGACGTCTTCTTCGGTATCGGGTGTACTGGCGCCTGACGCGAACGCACGAGACGCGCAACTGCGCGATCTCGGCGGACCACCAGTACACCTGGCGCCTTCTGGGTTGTGTGTGGATCCGGGGCATGGACGCGTCGCTAATTTGCGTCATCGCCCCGTGAAACCACTGCGCCTCCTCTTCGACGTCGACGGGTCCGGTCGTTGCCGACTCCCGGATCCAGGCCTGCACAATAGCGGCCTCCTCGAGTAGCTCCCTGTCGAGGCGCTTACGCGCCCAGCGTGGACCGTCCGTCCTCGGGGCCGATGGCCCGCGACCGCCCGCGGTCTGGGCGGAGACGCTGAAACGGATGTAACGGTGATCCGACAACGTCTCCACCCCCACGGCGACACGCCAGTCGCGGACACGGCCCGCGACAGCGGGACTTGCGAACGAGACGTCCACTATGGAACCGCCCCGCTGCCGCACGCACGTGTACACCGAGCCCTGATTCAGGACGGTCAAGCCGGTCGTGACGGCCCACTCCTCCAGTGTCTCGCCTTTGGCGTCAGTGCACGGGGATCCCCACGCCGCAGACTTGGCATTGAGATCCCCGAGCAGCAGCACCGGGCGAGGGTGATACCGGTTCACGACGGCACCCAACTCGACAAGGAAGCTCTCGAAGTCAGCGAGGCTCCTGTTGGGCGAGAAGTACGCCCCAACAGTGCCAATGCCATCCACGAGGGCGGCCACCCAGCCGCGACCTCGGGATGGGTCGGCAAGAGCCCCGCCAATGATGGCCACCGAGCCGTCCAGGTCCCCCACCCAGTTATCCCGGGGGGGGACGTAGTACGGCTCGGCGACCACGGCCACATGAATCGACCACTCCGCCATGCTCTGGAGTAAAAGATCTTGAGCTCTGGCAGAGTGGTTGATATTGCACTGGAGGAAATGGAATTGTGCCATTAAACACAATCCATTTCCTCCACAACCTTGGGCCGGGAGTCGGCCGAAGAACCACCAGGCTGAGGGGCAGCTCTGGTTGGCTCCCTCCTCTCATTCTTCTTCTTCTGGGCGGGGGTGCCACAGGCCTTTCCACCCATGCTGTGCTCCGCGGGTCTCCCTGCAGCTGTACAGAGGCTGCAGTTTGGCTTCGCGGAGCACTGGGCCGCTATGTGGCCGGGCTTACCGCAGCGGTAACACAGGCCGCTACGGTCGGTTGTTGCGGTGCACCGCGCCCCGACGTGCCCAACCTCAAGGCATCGGTAGCATCGCATAGCCCTGGGCTGCAGCAGCCTCACCCGTGCTGCAACCCACCCCACCAAAAGCCGCCCGCTGTCGGCTATCTTGTTTGCCACCGCAGCCGGGCACTTGAGCCAAATGGTGCCCAGCCCGGCAGCGTTAGCGCGAATCTCGCCAGCCCGCACGTCACCCGGCAGACATCCACCGCTTCGAGCGATGGCCGCCACGACCTCCTCCGGAGTCGTCGAGTCATCCAACCCATCGACACGCAATTCTGCGGTCTTGACGGGCCTGGACACCCGAACGTCCTCCTCTTTGAGGACCTCCCTCAATTTGGCGGCCAGGATGTCCGCCTTCTCCCTGCCGTCCGGACCCGCCACCTCGAACAGCCGCGCCCCCGTCACCGCCGACTTCATCCTGAAGCCGGTCGGTGTGCCAAGATCGGGGAACGCGACTTTGGCCTTTGCTTGCGAGAGGACCTCCTTATAAGTAAGGCCCCTCTCGATGGCTCCGGGCTGCAGTGTGAGTACTACAGCCGCGGAACGAGAGGCCCTACTCTTCCGGGTCCTCCGCTTCTTGCTCTTCTTTTTCTCGGGCGTAGGTGTCGGCGGCGTCACCTTCTTCTTTTTTCCGCCCCTTTTGACGACCGTCGTCCAAGCCTCTGTGGTGAGGCCGGGCGCGGTCGCCGGAGGAGCGGTCGTCGGAGGAGCGGTCGCCGAAGGCGCGGTCGCCGCGGTCGCCGGGGCCGCAGATGAGCTGGCAGGTTGGGCCGACACACCCTTCGCGGGCTTCCTGGCCGCCACGGTTGACGGCCCCGACTTTGGGGCCTCCTCCTCCTTCCTCCTTCTGTCGGCCGCTAACGGAGGCCTGAGGCTTGGGGCTGGGAGGAGCCTCGTTTCTAAGGCCTCCAGGCGGGCATTCATCATGCCCCCACACTGCTGCATGCAGATGCGGACGATTTTCTCAATCTCCGCATCCGCAGGTGCAGGGGCAGGGGCCGACGGCGGCGCCACAGCAACCGCCGGGGAGCCAGCAACTGCAGGTGCCGCACACTTCTGTGCAGCAACCTCCCTTTTGAGGTCCTCCAGCTCAGCTCGGAGACGGCCATTCTCCTCCCATAGCTTGGCCGTCTCCTCAGAGCTCGTTCTCTTAAGGAGGACCTCAACCGCCTCCTTTATACCCTCAGCCGCCTCCTTCAGAGCACGCGTGAACGTGCCCTTCAAGCTGCCAGATTTAGTGGCAACTTTCAGGACCACGTCCACGCCGTCCAAGACCTGGCGGCTGAGTGCCACCGCTGACACCTCCTCCCCAGCAGCTGACCGAGCGGCCCGCAGCTCTCGAGCCTGACGAGCCATCTCGCCCACCTCGTCCGACGCAACCGCCTTCCGCTGCGCCCGCTTTGCAGCGTTTACCTCCGCTTTATTGCTGCCTAGCAATAGCGGGGACGCAGCGGAATCTGCGTTTAGGTCAGCGACCGAGGAGTCGTCGCTTTCCACCTCACTCCGCCGATCCAGGCGGACCAGGCGGACCGCCGGAATCGGCGTAGAAGGCCGCAAAAAGCGACCCCTTTGATCGCGCTGTGGCAGACTAGCGGATGCTTCACCCACCACTGCGCGACCACCTCTCCCTACTGTTGGTATTTTCGGGGCTGACATCTCCTCTTCACTTGAGGAGGCATTTGCGTTCTACCTAACCTAACCTAACCTAACCTTTTTTTTTTTTTTTTTTTTTGACGGGGGGAAATCCTCATGGATGTCCTCCGCCCTGGGGAAAGGGCGAAGGGGTCTGTCAGACTCCTACTGACTAAAACCCCCCGGTGTTCCGTCTCACACCTACGCCGGGGATCACGGGAACATAAGAGACAACCGCGATCCCCGACTGGTGCCAGCCCGCCGCTGCGGGCCACATCTCGTCAGCGAGGGAGAGTTTCCCTCGCGACTTCAAGAGGGGCGCGCGGGAACACTACGCGCCGCCACCTCGGGTCCAGTTGGGGGGCGACGGACATCCCCAAGTCCGCCACCCCTGGACCCAGTTAGGGGGGCCGGTGGAGGGCAGCGTAGGCCCTCCCCCGACGCCCGGTGCGCCTGCTGCGGTCCGAGAGAGAGGTCAGGATCTCCCTTTCCCTTTCCGCAGCCTCCTTCTGCGAGATGACCGCTTCGCAGAAGGACACCACCGCGTCCCAGGACTCCTCGCCGTCGACCATAGAACGAACTACGGCCGGCAGCGAGAGGTCACTGCCTACTACAGAGATGAGGGCACGGCGCGGCCCCTCCCAAGCAGCACACTCTGCCAGCGTATGCCGCGCCGTGTCCTCCCGACAGTCGACGCAGTGGTGACACCGAGCGTCCGGCTCCCTGCCTATGCGGCACAGGAACCTCCCGAAGCAGCCATGCCCCGAGAGGACCTGCGTCACACGGAACGAGAGGGAGCCGTGCCCTCTCCCGAGCCACAGGTCGAGCACTGGCCGGATGGCCTCGATGGTGGCGAGGCCAGCGGAAGGGCTTAAAAGCCTGTCCCGCCATTCCGCCACCAGGACCTCGCGCAGCTGTGACCGGCGCAGCTCGATAACTCGCTGCGTCGGTCCCACGCCGCGGGCCGCCGGCGGGAACGCCGCACGACATGGGTCGCCGTCTCAAGACGCCCTCTCGGTCCTCGTACACGACGGTACGCTCCTCTAAATAGTCTGCCACTAGCCGCCTCAGGTACTCTGGCACCCCGTGGTAGTGGAGTGCTTCCCTGATGCAGCTAAATGGCAGACTATTGAAGGCGTTGGCGATGTCCAAGGACACCGCCAACACCACGCCGCCACAGCTCACTGCCTCTTCGGTCACGGCCCTAAGGCGCATCACGGCATCGACTGTCGAACGCCCCTCTCGGAATCCAAATTGGGCGTCCGACAGGTCGGGCCCTACCTCGCAGAGGTGCCGGACGATGCGGGCAGAGAGTATTCTCTCAAAAAGTTTACCCGCCTCGTCCAGCAACACGATGGGCCTATAGGCCGCGACCGAATCGGCAGGCCGTCCCGGCTTCCTCAATAGGACCAGCTTCCCGCATTTCCAGCACTCAGGGAAGCGTCCGGACGCCAGGCTAGCGTCCAACACCTCCCTGAGGCGGTCCGACATATGGTCGAGGGCTCGGGCCATCACTCGGGCTGGAACCCCGTCCGGCCCGGGGGCGGTGTTCTTGGAACGGATCCGAAGAACAGCCGCCCCAACCTCCGATTCCCTAACGGGCGGCACATCGTCCTCTCTACCCCCGTCATCTATGACCGCATAAGCCATCGACGGGGGTGTGTGCTCCGCCCGCTCAGGGAAAAGGCCCTCGACCACTTCCTGCAGGAAGCTGGGCTGGAGAGTCTCGGTAAGGGGGGGGCCCGACGTGCGGAGCTTCTGTCGCACCGCACGATATGGGCGACCCCAGGGGTCACGGTCGAGACTCTCCAGCATCTCCTTCTTTTTCTCGTCCTTGGCGCGGCAAATGGCCAGCTTCAGAGTTTTCCGCGCTTCGCGGTACTCCTCATGAAGCTGGTCCCCGCCACCGTCTCCACGGTGACGTCGCCGGCTGCGGGTGTAGGACCTCCGGGCACGAGTACAAGCCGCACGGAGGTCCGCCAACTCCTGGGACCACCAGTAGACCTCCTTCCGGCGAGGTCGACGACTTTGGACGCGGGGCATGACCGTATCGCAAATCTGCGTAATCGCATCGCGAAAACGGCCAGCCCCCACGTCCACGCCGACCTCCCCGGTCGGGGCCTGCGGAGACAGCCAAGATTGAACAATGGCCGCCTCCTCTAGTAGGTCCCTATCGAGCTTGGCGACAGCCCACCGCGGAAAGCGGGATGAATGCCGCGCCGTGTGACACCTACTGGGGCCCTGGGACCGGGAGAGCTCGAACCGGATATATAAATGATCCGAGAGCGTCTCGACCTCTTCCAGGACACACCAGTTCCTTACTCGTGCGGCCACAGCAGGGGTAGCGAACGAAAGGTCCACTATCGACCCCCCTTGCTGTCGCACGCACGTGTTGGTGGAGCCTCTGTTCAGCAAACAGAGGCCCACCGAAGCCGCCCACTCCTCTACGGCTTCGCCCTTGGCGTCCGTCCCGGGGGACCCCCACGCAATGGATTTTGCGTTGAAGTCAGGCAGAGGTGTTGGAGTGGGGAGCGGAGGAAGCTCCGCACCAGCCATTGCCACCGTTTTGGGCCTCGGCTGCGGCGGCGGCGGCGCAGCCGTCTTGGTCGGAGCCTTCGCCCGCTGCTGCGTCTTGCGCGCGGCAGCAGGGCCCGACACCGACGCCGCTGCGGCGTACGTCACGCGACCCCCCACCACGGGGAGCGGGGTCGGTGCTGAGGCGATCTCCCGCCTCGGAGTCGCCAGCGGTGGCCGAACTACAGGGGCCGGAGGCAGCCTCGCCTCCAGACCCGCAATCCGACCGTCCACCAGGTTCCCCATCGCATGCAGCATGTACTGCA
Organism: Diaphora mendica; assembly: GCA_949125395.1. Classification (NCBI taxonomy): domain Eukaryota; kingdom Metazoa; phylum Arthropoda; class Insecta; order Lepidoptera; family Erebidae; genus Diaphora; species Diaphora mendica. The sequence goes on from OX421323.1 coordinate 245,223, forward strand.
GCATCTGCTGCAGCACATCGTCGGATACCCCGGGGACAACAGGGGCTGACTGCGACGTAGACGGGGCCGGCTGGGACGCAGACGGGGCCTGCCGCGACGTAGACGGGGGCGGCCGCGACGTAGACGGTGCCGGTCGCGACGTAGACGGGGCCGGCCGCGACGTAGACGGGGCCGGCTGGGATGCAGATGGGGCCGGCTGGGATGCAGATGGGGCCGGCTGTGACGTAGATGGGGCCGAGGCTGGTTGGGACGCAGACGGGACAGGGGCCTCGCGCTCAGAGCGCTCCGCCCGAAAACGGCAAATTGAGCGCTAAGCTCGGCCACCTGTTCCGTCAACCGGTCGTTGGCCGCCTGGAGGCGAGCCACGTCTCCAGCTAGGGTCTCTACCACCTCAGCAACGGCAGAGGAGGAGTCCTTGAGGGCCCTCACAAAAGGGCCCTTCAGGTTCACTGACTTGGTGGCCACCTTGTTTATTATGGCCACCGCCGCCTGCGCTTTCTCCTGCAAGGAAGCCGGTGATTGGGCCACTGAATCCCCTTCCACCGGCGTCCCGATTGTAAGCAGGAGACCAGCGATCTCCTCCTCCGCCTGTAATTCGCCGTCAGCCCTGGCTCGCCTGTAAGACTCCGCCTTACAAAAGGCGGAGCCCGACGGGGCCGACACCGGAGTTCTAGATCGCCCCCTATGGCTGCTGGCAACCTTAGGCGGAGGCAACATCTCCTGAGAGATGTCGCTCTCGCAGCCCTGGGGGCGTCCTCGCTTCCGGCCGTCTGCCTCCACGTCCATCGGTTCCGGTGCATCCGTCCGCGCACCGGAACTACCAGCCGGGACATCCACGGCGGACTTGGAACGCGTGCGTTCCGATTGTCTTCGGCTCCCAGCAGTCGGATCGACTTCTGGGAGCCTCACCGCTGCAGGCGTTTCAGCCGCAGCAATCTCCTCAGTAGAGACCGAGGGCAGAAGGGCGTTCGCCTTTCGGAACTGCCCTCTGCTGTTCCGCGTCTGCCTCCTGGTCTCTGTTGGCGCGTCCTTCGCTACTTCGGTGCCGGATTTGACGCTCGGCGACGGGCGTGTGTGACATTGGGTGCCCCCCCCATAATACGATTGGGGGCTGCCGGAGCCGACTGGCTCCGGGAGGGACTCCCCAGACGCATCGCGTCTAGGACCCTCCTGGGTAGGTTTTCTCCTATAGTTGTCCATTGTCATTGTGGTTTTTGTAGTTTAATGTCCTCCGACAGAGGACGCCCTTGGCACTGGACTCCCTCCAGCGATTCAGCTCATAGCCAGGCGTCAGAGCGTGAGCTTGGGGTATTTTTTATAGAGGTTTACGTCCTCGTGGCTTCGAAGAGCCACCGGTCCTGTCCGTTCAGGATTACGGCTGGGCCGGACGGGGTCTGCACCAGACCAGATCCGTCCGCCCCCTGTCCCTCTCGGAACTACTGGCACTCTAATACGCCCTCTGCTTGAGCAGAGGGACGTTTAGAGTGCCCCACGCGGCAGTCTGTAGCCAGACTCCGTCTGGTATCCCATTTAGTCTGGAGTCTCCTTCTGGGCCTATCCGGCATGAGTGGCTCTACCGGCATAGCCCCAGAAATCATCGACTCACGCAAGCCCCACCACGACGACAACGTAGGGATACATTGGGGGGCTGAAGCCGGTAACCTAACCTAACCTAACCTAACCGTGCGAAATTTTCATTGAAAACAGCTGCTAGTAACATTGTTATTTGTTGGTATCATATTTGTAGACACTCCTGCGTCCCGTGGGAAGATTTAAACCTGAAAAATAAAGAAAAATTTTAATTTCTGGACTTAGAATATTTTTAAATTTCTAAACTACCAAATTTTCGAGGTTTTTGTCGAATTATTCGATAACGCTTCGCCTCAAACTTGACATACTTACAGATATAGATAGCCCTCATCAAGGCCTATCTAATAACACCTCTTTTATATAGGTTGGATAAATATAAGTTGCTAAATTTCAACATTCATTTTGACTTTTGGGTTTTTTAAGGAATTTTCCAAGGCTCTTTGCTTATAACTCTTCGAAATTTATTTTTGGAATTTTTTAATTATATATATTTAGATAGAACTCGTCAAGGTCTATCTAATAACACCTCTTTTATTAACATTCGGTTAATAAAAGTATATAGCTTATACAGTCCACTCATATATTTAGTAAGCTGTTGTTTGAATCTGAGCATAAAAAAAATTGCTACATGCAGATCCACAATTATTACTGGCAAACATTAGGGAAACGTACTTGCCTATAGGAGGTCGCAACTTAGCGAAGGCCTGTTATCACAAGTGCGTGCGATGCAGTCGCATAAAGGGTGAGGTCATTACTCCGCAAATGGGCAACCTTCCGCGGCAACGTCTTGTTTCTGGTGGATTTCCCTTTGAGAATGTGGGTCTAGATTATGCAGGTCCCATTATGTCTGCAAGTCGTCAAGGTCGTGGATGTAGATTGGTGAAAGTGTACATCGCGATTTTCGTATGTTTCACCACAAAATCCATTCACTTGGAGTTAGTGGGCGACTTGACGAGTAATTGTTTTTTGCAGGCATTGCGTCGATTTATATCACGTAGAGGAAAACCTATAAATAAATATTCAGACAACGGCACGTCGTTTGTTGGTGCATACAACGACATTTCAAAATTTTTGAAATCTAATTGCAATTCCTTAGCAGAAAGTGCAACTAATGAGGGCATAGCCTTTCATTTCATACCGGCCTATACTCCTCATTTTGGAGGTCTTTGGGAGGCGGGCGTTAAATCAACAAAATTTCATTTATCTCGAGTGCTGGGAAATTGTAATTTGACGTTTAAAGAACTTAACACCGTACTTACGCAAATTGAAGCGATATTAAACTCCCGGCCTCTGACTCCGCTTTCTTCCGATCCTGCAGACTGCACACCGCTGACACCAGGTCATTTTTTAATCGGACGGCCACTCACAAGCTTACCTCAGCCAAACTATGAGAACCGCTCCATGTCATCCTTATCTCGCTTTCAACGGATCGAGCAGCTCCGCCAGCACTTTTGGTCTCGGTGGAGCAAGGAATATGTTGCGGAATTGCAGCAGAGAGTTAAATGGCGGTCCGGCAAGAGTGCACTACAGCTGGATACCTTAGTCGTGGAGATAACCTGCCGCCGCTTAAATGGAAGCTGGGCAGAATCATTGCAGTTCACCCTGGACCTGACGGCATAGTGCGTGTGGCAGATATCCGAACCACAAATGCAGTAATCCGGAGGGCTTTTAATAGGATTTGTCCGCTACCTCTTTCTTCAGCTTCTGGTTGAAATCAATGCTTTCAACGCCCGGGGGCACGTTCGCGGACGCCTGCTATTATATGAAGAGCAAAAGCTGAATTTCTAAAATCACGGTAGTGTTTAGGAACAGGAGTTCATTGACCTCTGTCTTTTTGCTATCGTGACACGATTAAAATTGCATCGTATATTTTATTTGAGTTTTTTATCCATTAACCACCCTCAGCCCTTAACAAGTAGGTGTAAGATAAACTAGTTACTGTCATATTTGTTAATTATTATTGTTATTTTTTTTTGTAATAGTTATAACTTATTTTAAGGAATATTTATGGTCTCGGGTTCGATTCCCGGGTCGGGCCAAAGTGTTATTGGGTTTTTTTTACAATAAATTCTTAACAACGGTCCGGAGTATGGAAGTCGGCGGTGTATACCACCCGTGCCGCGGAGAGCGCGTTAAGCCGTCGATCCCGGTTGTCATGAACATCTATGGCAATCGTTACTGGGAAGTGCCCTCAAATATACTGACTACTAGTACCACCATCATGGGAATAATAAAGGCCAGGGAGATGATCGTATTATTCTATTCTATTCTACAAAAACGAGCCATCCGCTCAATGTACAATTTAGGTGCTAGAGTCTCTCTTCGAGAGTTGTTTAAAGATATAGGTATTTTAACTGTTGCATCACAGTATATATTTGCTAATATTATGTTTGTTAGACACAACATTAATGACTATAAGAAAAACAGTGATGTACACAATATTAATACTAGAAACAAATCTAAACTCATTGGTACCTATCATCGATTACATAAGGTACACAACACGTTCGAAGGTCTTGGTGTACGTTTTTATAATAAAATTCCTATACATGTAATCGACCTTCCTGTAAATAAATTCAAGCTAACTGTAAAAAATCACCTTATTAGGAAAGCCTACTATACGATCAACGATTATCTAAACGACAAACAGTCATGGGCTTAAGGTGTCATTAGAATTTAAATAGATACACACAAACTTCTTTGTCTTCTAATAAAGCTAAATATTAACAAACCATTGTTAGTTGAAAGTAATGCGTGGCGATTATCATGGTAATTTAATTAGTAGTGATTTTTATCAGTATCTAGACTATGGTTTGTCATGCTCACTAAAATGTCATTGCTTGCGGTGTCGTCGTGGGGCGGGTCGTTTCCTTCCCTCTGATATGGCGAAGGAGATGATGGCTGGTCCATGCGTCATACTCGTGAACGGGTGCTGCTTGGGGTGACTGGTCGGCCTAGTCAGCGATTCTTTAGACAATACTATTATTCTGGTTCGTTCAACTGCAACCCTAGCCTCTTAATCCAGTCACGAATTATTTTCAACAGTAGATTTTGCAACTGAATGTAAGTGGATGTGCACCTTGTTTCTATTTTGTTCTATGTTTAATAGACTCAAACCTTCGTTATCACTGAGTGTTTTTTGTTTGTTTGCGCGTTAGATTTTGGAGCTTTTTAATAAAAGGAATTTCAGGTGGCAACAGCTTGCATACTGTTTACCTAACATGTAATACTAACACTATTGTACCTGAAGATCAGATTTTGAAAAAGAGTAGCCATGAGTTTCTTTGCCAGTATTCTTCTCATGAGCTCTACGCATTTTGGAAACTGGAAGTTATGGATCGACACAGGCAGGCAGTAGATTTTGGTGTTTTCGCCTAACTTACCTCGACAATACAGCACATGCTGTGGCCTCTGTTTGTGTCGATCTATGATTTTTAACTATAGCTTCAATTTGACGTTCATAAGTGTCACTTGGTGTCTTAGATGAATAAATGATTTTGATTTGATTTATATTTAAACATCAATTTGTTGTATGAGAAAAGTGAATATTGTTTATGTGTTGAAACATTTGTTGGGTGACGTTACTGAATCCAACAACTTGTTCGGTCATGTCTAAGTAGGTATCATTAATTAAGATGGAGATATTTAACAAATAACAATAAACCTTTCCAAGGGAATGCTTTCTTTCTATGTACAACAATGGTCGATGTAAATGACACTCTGACTCTGTATATGCCGTTACTTGCACAAGAATGCAACAAAACTTTAATTGTTCATTCACTATCGTTGTTATATTATGTATATTATATTCAAAGTGGCAGTCGATGTTTACCGACCTCGAGATAATTATTTGATATAATTAATTTTTTAATACACATATACTTTATATGAGATATTTCGCTATACAAACGCCGTGACCCGTGAACGAAGAAGCATGCGCACGTTCGTCCGCGATGCGTACGAAATTGCGACTGAAGCCGGCTCCAGGCGCGCGCCCAAAGTCACTCCCAGCGCGTGTGCGGTGCGTCGCTATTGGATGGCACATTATTGCGTGCTGCGTGCAACCACCGTAGGTTGTGCGACCGTATTTGTTACCTTATAACAAGCAACAATGTGGTAACCTACACAAAACCGCCAGCTGACCGAACATAAAATATCGAGTACAACATGGAATCACTGAGACATGGAGATGAAGTTCCGCCAACGAAGCATAGTTCGTATGCGAGTATGGACTTCTGTACGCCTGAAACCAACGGCCTGGACGACGCAGTCGAGGCGACAGAACAATTTGGAACAATGAGAACTCATCCGAAATATCAAGTTACTCCGTGTGTGAGATTGGCCTCCCATTTACAGAGAGTGGATGATGCGATTGAGGCCAAGGAGCGATCTGACACCCCGAAATCGGATCGGATGAATGGAGTGGACTATGCATATGAGGCCACAGAGCGATATGGAGCACAAAAGGGGGATGAATTTTCTACCCCTAAAACGCATCGCAAAAACAACTCGAGGTTTCTGCCTAAAAGAAGGATCAACTTCGACACGTGCGAGGACTGCGAGAAGAACTGCAAGAAATTTAAATTTTATAAGATTTATCATTATTATAGTAAGTTGAATTAGGAAAATATTGTATTGTTATATATTTAAGCATTAATTGTGTTGTATGTGAAATGTAAACATTTTATTTTTGTATAAAAAATGTTATTTAAGTAGGTGTAAGATAAACTAGTTACTGTCATATTTGTTAATTATTATTGTTATTTTTTTTTTGTAATAGTTATAACTTATTTTAAGGAATATTGTATTACATTTAATGGTCTCGGGTTCGATTCCCGGGTCGGGCCAAAGTGTTATTGGGTTTTTTTACAATAAATTCTTAACAACGGTCCGGAGTATGGAAGTCGGCGGTGTATACCAGGCCAGGGAGATGATTGTATTATATTTAAACATCAATTTGTTGTATGAGAAAAGTGAATATTGTTTATGTGTTGAAACATTTGTTGGGTGACGTTACTGAATCCAACAAGTTGATCGGTCATGTCTAAGTAGGTATTATTAATTAAGATGGAGATATCTAATAAATGTTTCACAACAATAAACCTATTCAAGGGGATGCTTTCTTTCTATGTACAACAATGGTCGATGTAAATGACACTCTGACTCTGTATCTGCCGTTACTTGCACAGGAATGCAACAAAACTTTAATTGTTCATTCACTATCGTTGTTATATTATGTATATTATATTCAAAGTGGCAGTCGACGTTTACCGACCTCGAGATAATTATTTGATATAATTATTTTTTTAATACACATATACATTTTATGAGATATTTTGCTATACAAACGCCGTGACCCGTGAACGAAGAAGCATGCGCACGTTCGTCCGCGATGCGTACGAAATTGCGACTGAAGCCGGCTCCAGGCGCGCGCCCAAAGTCACTCCCAGCGCGTGTGCGGTGCGTCGCTATTGGATGGCACATTATTGCGTGCTGCGTGCAACCACCGTAGGTTGTGCGACCGTATTTGTTACCTTATAACAAGCAACAATGTGGTAACCTACACAAAACCGCCAGCTGACCGAACATAAAATATCGAGTACAACATGGAATCACTGAGACATGGAGATGAAGTTCCGCCAACGAAGCATAGTTCGTATGCGAGTATGGACTTCTGTACGCCTGAAACCAACGGCCTGGACGACGCAGTCGAGGCGACAGAACAATTTGGAACAATGAGAACTCATCCGAAATATCAAGTTACTCCGTGTGTGAGATTGGCCTCCCATTTACAGAGAGTGGATGATGCGATTGAGGCCAAGGAGCGATCTGACACCCCGAAATCGGATCGGATGAATGGAGTGGACTATGCATATGAGGCCACAGAGCGATATGGAGCACAAAAGGGGGATGAATTTTCTACCCCTAAAACGCATCGCAAAAACAACTCGAGGTTTCTGCCTAAGAGAAGGATCAACTTCGACACGTGCGAGGACTGCGAGAAGAACTGCAAGAAATTTAAATTTTATAAGATTTATCATTATTATAGTAAGTTGAATTAGGAAAATATTGTATTGTTATATATTTAAGCATTAATTGTGTTGTATGTGAAATGTAAATATTTTATTTTTGTATAAAAAATGTTATTTAAGTAGGTGTAAGATAAACTAGTTACTGTCATATTTGTTAATTATTATTGTTATTTTTTTTGTAATAGTTATAACTTATTTTAAGGAATATTTATGGTCTCGGGTTCGATTCCCGGGTCGGGCCAAAGTGTTATTGGGTTTTTTTTACAATAAATTCTTAACAACGGTCCGGAGTATGGAAGTCGGCGGTGTATACCGCCCGTGCCGCGGAGAGCGCGTTAAGCCGTCGATCCCGGTTGTCATGAACATCTATGGCAATCGTTACTGGGAAGTGCCCTAAAATATACTGACAACTAGTACCACCATCATGGGAATAATAAGGGCCAGGGAGATGATCGTATTATATTTAAACATCAATTTGTTGTATGAGAAAAGTGAATATTGTTTATGTGTTGAAACATTTGTTGGGTGACGTTACTGAATCCAACAACTTGTTCGGTCATGTCTAAGTAGGTATTATTAATTAAGATGGAGATATCTAACAAATGTTTCACAACAATAAACCTATCCAAGGGGATGCTTTCTTTCTATGTACAACAATGGTCGATGTAAATGACACTCTGACTCTGTATATGCCGTTACTTGCACAGGAATGCAACAAAACTTTAATTGTTCATTCACTATCGTTGTTATATTATGTATATTATATTCAAAGTGGCAGTCGACGTTTACCGACCTCGAGAAAATTATTTGATATAATTATTTTTTTAATACACATATACATTATATGAGATATTTTGCTATACAAACGCCGTAACCCGTGAACGAAGAAGCATGCGCACGTTCGTCCGCGATGCGTACGAAATTGCGACTGAAGCCGGCTCCAGGCGCGCGCCCAAAGTCACTCCCAGCGCGTGTGCGGTGCGTCGCTATTGGATGGCACATTATTGCGTGCTGCGTGCAACCACCGTAGGTTGTGCGACCGTATTTGTTACCTCATAACAAGCAACAATGTGGTAACCTACACAAAACCGCCAGCTGACCGAAAATAAAATATCGAGTACAACATGGAATCACTGAGACATGGAGATGAAGTTCCGCCAACGAAGCATAGTTCGTATGCGAGTATGGACTTCTGTACACCTGAAACCAACGGCCTGGACGACGCAGTCGAGGCGACAGAACAATTTGGAACAATGAGAACTCATCCGAAATATCAAGTTACTCCGTGTGTGAGATTGGCCTCCCATTTACAGAGAGTGGATGATGCGATTGAGGCCAAGGAGCGATCTGACACCCCGAAATCGGATCGGATGAATGGAGTGGACTATGCATATGAGGCCACAGAGCGATATGGAGCACAAAAGGGGGATGAATTTTCTACCCCTAAAACGCATCGCAAAAACAACTCGAGGTTTCTGCCTAAAAGAAGGATCAACTTCGACACGTGCGAGGACTGCGAGAAGAACTGCAAGAAATTTAAATTTTATAAGATTTATCATTATTATAGTAAGTTGAATTAGGAAAATATTGTATTGTTATATATTTAAGCATTAATTGTGTTGTATGTGAAATGTAAATATTTTATTTTTGTATAAAAAATGTTATTTAAGTAGGTGTAAGATAAACTAGTTACTGTCATATTTGTTAATTATTATTGTTATTTTTTTTTTGTAATAGTTATAACTTATTTTAAGGAATATTGTATTACATTTAATGGTCTCGGGTTCGATTCCCGGGTCGGGCCAAAGTGTTATTGGGTTTTTTTACAATAAATTCTTAACAACGGTCCGGAGTATGGAAGTCGGCGGTGTATACCAGGCCAGGGAGATGATTGTATTATATTTAAACATCAATTTGTTGTATGAGAAAAGTGAATATTGTTTATGTGTTGAAACATTTGTTGGGTGACGTTACTGAATCCAACAAGTTGTTCGGTCATGTCTAAGTAGGTATTATTAATTAAGATGGAGATATCTAATAAATGTTTCACAACAATAAACCTATTCAAGGGGATGCTTTCTTTCTATGTACAACAATGGTCGATGTAAATGACACTCTGACTCTGTATCTGCCGTTACTTGCACAGGAATGCAACAAAACTTTAATTGTTCATTCACTATCGTTGTTATATTATGTATATTATATTCAAAGTGGCAGTCGACGTTTACCGACCTCGAGATAATTATTTGATATAATTATTTTTTTAATACACATATACATTTTATGAGATATTTTGCTATACAAACGCCGTGACCCGTGAACGAAGAAGCATGCGCACGTTCGTCCGCGATGCGTACGAAATTGCGACTGAAGCCGGCTCCAGGCGCGCGCCCAAAGTCACTCCCAGCGCGTGTGCGGTGCGTCGCTATTGGATGGCACATTATTGCGTGCTGCGTGCAACCACCGTAGGTTGTGCGACCGTATTTGTTACCTTATAACAAGCAACAATGTGGTAACCTACACAAAACCGCCAGCTGACCGAACATAAAATATCGAGTACAACATGGAATCACTGAGACATGGAGATGAAGTTCCGCCAACGAAGCATAGTTCGTATGCGAGTATGGACTTCTGTACGCCTGAAACCAACGGCCTGGACGACGCAGTCGAGGCGACAGAACAATTTGGAACAATGAGAACTCATCCGAAATATCAAGTTACTCCGTGTGTGAGATTGGCCTCCCATTTACAGAGAGTGGATGATGCGATTGAGGCCAAGGAGCGATCTGACACCCCGAAATCGGATCGGATGAATGGAGTGGACTATGCATATGAGGCCACAGAGCGATATGGAGCACAAAAGGGGGATGAATTTTCTACCCCTAAAACGCATCGCAAAAACAACTCGAGGTTTCTGCCTAAGAGAAGGATCAACTTCGACACGTGCGAGGACTGCGAGAAGAACTGCAAGAAATTTAAATTTTATAAGATTTATCATTATTATAGTAAGTTGAATTAGGAAAATATTGTATTGTTATATATTTAAGCATTAATTGTGTTGTATGTGAAATGTAAATATTTTATTTTTGTATAAAAAATGTTATTTAAGTAGGTGTAAGATAAACTAGTTACTGTCATATTTGTTAATTATTATTGTTATTTTTTTTGTAATAGTTATAACTTATTTTAAGGAATATTTATGGTCTCGGGTTCGATTCCCGGGTCGGGCCAAAGTGTTATTGGGTTTTTTTTACAATAAATTCTTAACAACGGTCCGGAGTATGGAAGTCGGCGGTGTATACCGCCCGTGCCGCGGAGAGCGCGTTAAGCCGTCGATCCCGGTTGTCATGAACATCTATGGCAATCGTTACTGGGAAGTGCCCTAAAATATACTGACAACTAGTACCACCATCATGGGAATAATAAGGGCCAGGGAGATGATCGTATTATATTTAAACATCAATTTGTTGTATGAGAAAAGTGAATATTGTTTATGTGTTGAAACATTTGTTGGGTGACGTTATTGAATCCAACAACTTGTTCGGTCATGTCTAAGTAGGTATTATTAATTAAGATGGAGATATCTAACAAATGTTTCACAACAATAAACCTATCCAAGGGGATGCTTTCTTTCTATGTACAACAATGGTCGATGTAAATGACACTCTGACTCTGTATATGCCGTTACTTGCACAGGAATGCAACAAAACTTTAATTGTTCATTCACTATCGTTGTTATATTATGTATATTATATTCAAACTGGCAGTCGACACGTGCGAGGACTGCGAGAAGAACTGCAAGAAATTTAAATTTTATAAGATTTATCATTATTATAGTAAGTTGAATTAGGAAAATATTGTATTGTTATATATTTAAGCATTAATTGTGTTGTATGTGAAATGTAAATATTTTATTTTTGTATAAAAAATGTTATTTAAGTAGGTGTAAGATAAACTAGTTACTGTCATATTTGTTAATTATTATTGTTATTTTTTTTTTGTAATAGTTATAACTTATTTTAAGGAATATTGTATTACATTTAATGGTCTCGGGTTCGATTCCCGGGTCGGGCAAAAGTGTTATTGGGTTTTTTTACAATAAATTCTTAACAACGGTCCGGAGTATGGAAGTCGGCGGTGTATACCAGGCCAGGGAGATGATCGTATTATATTTAAACATCAATTTGTTGTATGAGAAAAGTGAATATTGTTTATGTGTTGAAACATTTGTTGGGTGACGTTACTGAATCCAACAACTTGTTCGGTCATGTCTAAGTAGGTATTATTAATTAAGATGGAGATATCTAACAAATGTTTCACAACAATAAACCTATCCAAGGGGATGCTTTCTTTCTATGTACAACAATGGTCGATGTAAATGACACTCTGACTCTGTATATGCCGTTACTTGCACAGGAATGCAACAAAACTTTAATTGTTCATTCACTATCGTTGTTATATTATGTATATTATATTCAAAGTGGCAGTCGACGTTTACCGACCTCGAAAAAATTATTTGATATAATTATTTTTTTAATACACATATACATTATATGAGATATTTTGCTATACAAACGCCGTGACCCGTGAACGAAGAAGCATGCGCACGTTCGTCCGCGATGCGTACGAAATTGCGACTGAAGCCGGCTCCAGGCGCGCGCCCAAAGTCACTCCCAGCGCGTGTGCGGTGCGTCGCTATTGGATGGCACATTATTGCGTGCTGCGTGCAACCACCGTAGGTTGTGCGACCGTATTTGTTACCTCATAACAAGCAACAATGTGGTAACCTACACAAAACCGCCAGCTGACCGAAAATAAAATATCGAGTACAACATGGAATCACTGAGACATGGAGATGAAGTTCCAACGAAGCATAGTTCGTATGCGAGTATGGAATTCTGTACGCCTGAAACCAATGGCCTGGACGACGCAGTCGAGGCGACAGAACAATTTGGAACAATGAGAACTCATCCGAAATATCAAGTTACTCCGTGTGTGAGATTGGCCTCCCATTTACAGAGAGTGGATGATGCGATTGAGGCCAAGGAGCGATCTGACACCCCGAAATCGGATCGGATGAATGGAGTGGACTATGCATATGAGGCCACAGAGCGATATGGAGCACAAAAGGGGGATGAATTTTCTACCCCTAAAACGCATCGCAAAAACAACTCGAGGTTTCTGCCTAAGAGAAGGATCAACTTCGACACGTGCGAGGACTGCGAGAAGAACTGCAAGAAATTTAAATTTTATAAGATTTATCATTATTATAGTAAGTTGAATTAGGTAAATATTGTATTGTTATATATTTAAGCATTAATTGTGTTGTATGTGAAATGTAAATATTTTATTTTTGTATAAAAAATGTTATTTAAGTAGGTGTAAGATAAACTAGTTACTGTCATATTTGTTAATTATTATTGTTATTTTTTTTTTGTAATAGTTATAACTTATTTTAAGGAATATTGTATTACATTTAATGGTCTCGGGTTCGATTCCCGGGTCGGGCCAAAGTGTTATTTGTTTTTTTTTACAATAAATTCTTAACAACGGTCCGGAGTATGGAAGTCGGCGGTGTATACCGCCCGTGCCGCGGAAAGTACGTTAAGCCGTCGGTCCCGGTTGTCATGAACATCTATGGCAATCGTTACTGGGAAGTGCCCTCAAATATACTGACAACTAGTACCACCATCATGGGAATAATAAAGGCCAGGGAGATGATTGTATTATATTTAAACATCAATTTGTTGTATGAGAAAAGTGAATATTGTTTATGTGTTGAAACATGGGTGACGTTACTGAATCCAACAACTTGTTCGGTCATGTCTAAGTAGGTATCATTAATTAAGATGGAGATATTTAACAAATAACAATAAACCTTTCCAAGGGGATGCTTTCTTTCTATGTACAACAATGGTCGATGTAAATGACACTCTGACTCTGTATATGCCGTTACTTGCACAGGAATGCAACAAAACTTTAATTGTTCATTCACTATCGTTGTTATATTATGTATATTATATTCAAAGTGGCAGTCGACGTTTACCGACCTCGAGATAATTATTCAATATAATTATTTTTTTAATACACATATACATTATATGAGATATTTTGCTATACAAACGCCGTGACCCGTGAACGAAGAAGCATGCGCACGTTCGTCCGCGATGCGTACGAAATTGCGACTGAAGCCGGCTCCAGGCGCGCGCCCAAAGTCACTCCCAGCGCGTGTGCGGTGCGTCGCTATTGGATGGCACATTATTGCGTGCTGCGTGCAACCACCGTAGGTTGTGCGACCGTATTTGTTACCTTATAACAAGCAACAATGTGGTAACCTACACAAAACCGCCAGCTGACCGAAAATAAAATATCGAGTACAACATGGAATCACTGAGACATGGAGATGAAGTTCCAACGAAGCATAGTTCGTATGCGAGTATGGAATTCTGTACGCCTGAAACCAATGGCCTGGACGACGCAGTCGAGGCGACAGAACAATGAGAACTCATCCGAAATATCAAGTTACTCCGTGTGTGAGATTGGCCTCCCATTTACAGAGAGTGGATGATGCGATTGAGGCCAAGGAGCGATATGACACCCCGAAATCGGATCGGATGAATGGAGTGGACTATGCATATGAGGCCACAGAGCGATATGGAGCACAAAAGGGGGATGAATTTTCTACCCCTAAAACGCATCGCAAAAACAACTCGAGGTTTCTGCCTATGAGAAGGATCAACTTCGACACGTGCGAGGACTGCGAGAAGAACTGCAAGAAATTTAAATTTTTTAAGATTTATCATTATTATAGTAAGTTGAATTAGGAAAATATTGTATTGTTATATATTTAAGCATTAATTGTGTTGTATGTGAAATGTAAATATTTTATTTTTGTATAAAAAATGTTATTTAAGTAGGTGTAAGATAAACTAGTTACTGTCATATTTGTTAATTATTATTGTTATTTTTTTTTTGTAATAGTTATAACTTATTTTAAGGAATATTGTATTACATTTAATGGTCTCGGGTTCGATTCCCGGGTCGGGCCAAAGTGTTATTTGTTTTTTTTTACAATAAATTCTTAACAACGGTCCGGAGTATGGAAGTCGGCGGTGTATACCGCCCGTGCCGCGGAAAGTACGTTAAGCCGTCGGTCCCGGTTGTCATGAACATCTATGGCAATCGTTACTGGGAAGTGCCCTCAAATATACTGACAACTAGTACCACCATCATGGGAATAATAAAGGCCAGGGAGATGATCGTATTATATTTAAACATCAATTTGTTGTATGAGAAAAGTGAATATTGTTTATGTGTTGAAACATTTGTTGGGTGACGTTACTGAATCCAACAACTTGTTCGGTCATGTCTAAGTAGGTATCATTAATTAAGATGGAGATATTTAACAAATAACAATAAACCTTTCCAAGGGGATGCTTTCTTTCTATGTACAACAATGGTCGATGTAAATGACACTCTGACTCTGTATATGCCGTTACTTGCACAGGAATGCAACAAAACTTTAATTGTTCATTCACTGTCGTTGTTATATTATGTATATTATATTCAAAGTGGCAGTCGACGTTTACCGACCTCGAGATAATTATTCAATATAATTATTTTTTTAATACACATATACATTATATGAGATATTTTGCTATACAAACGCCGTGACCCGTGAACGAAGAAGCATGCGCACGTTCGTCCGCGATGCGTACGAAATTGCGACTGAAGCCGGCTCCAGGCGAGCGCCCAAAGTCACTCCCAGCGCGTGTGCGGTGCGTCGCTATTGGATGGCACATTATTGCGTGCTGCGTGCAACCACCGTAGGTTGTGCGACCGTATTTGTTACCTTATAACAAGCAACAATGTGGTAACCTACACAAAACCGCCAGCTGACCGAAAATAAAATATCGAGTACAACATGGAATCACTGAGACATGGAGATGAAGTTCCGCCAACGAAGCATAGTTCGTATGCGAGTATGGACTTCTGTACGCCTGAAACCAACGGCCTGGACGACGCAGTCGAGGCGACAGAACAATTTGGAACAATGAGAACTCATCCGAAATATCAAGTTACTCCGTGTGTGAGATTGGCCTCCCATTTACAGAGAGTGGATGATGCGATTGAGGCCAAGGAGCGATATGACACCCCGAAATCGGATCGGATGAATGGAGTGGACTATGCATATGAGGCCACAGAGCGATATGGAGCACAAAAGGGGGATGAATTTTCTACCCCTAAAACGCATCGCAAAAACAACTCGAGGTTTCTGCCTATGAGAAGGATCAACTTCGACACGTGCGAGGACTGCGAGAAGAACTGCAAGAAATTTAAATTTTTTAAGATTTATCATTATTATAGTAAGTTGAATTAGGAAAATATTGTATTGTTATATATTTAAGCATTAATTGTGTTGTATGTGAAATGTAAATATTTTATTTTTGTATAAAAAATGTTATTTAAGTAGGTGTAAGATAAACTAGTTACTGTCATATTTGTTAATTAGTATTGTTATTTTTTTTTGTAATAGTTATAACTTATTTTAAGGAATATTTATGGTCTCGGGTTCGATTCCCGGGTCGGGCCAAAGTGTTATTGGGTTTTTTTTACAATAAATTCTTAACAACGGTCCGGAGTATGGAAGTCGGCGGTGTATACTGCCCGTGCCGCGGAGAGCACGTTAAGCCGTCGGTCTCGGTTGTCATGAACATCTATGGCAATCGTTACTGGGAAGTGCCCTCAAATATACTGACAACTAGTACCACCATCATGGGAATAATAAAGGCCAGGGAGATGATCGTATTATATTTAAACATCAATTTGTTGTATGAGAAAAGTGAATATTGTTTATGTGTTGAAACATTTGTTGGGTGACGTTACTGAATCCAACAACTTGTTCGGTCATGTCTAAGTAGGTATCATTAATTAAGATGGAGATATTTAACAAATAACAATAAACCTTTCCAAGGGGATGCTTTCTTTCTATGTACAACAATGGTCGATGTAAATGACACTCTGACTCTGTATATGCCGTTACTTGCACAGGAATGCAACAAAACTTTAATTGTTCATTCACTATCGTTGTTATATTATGTATATTATATTCAAAGTGGCAGTCGACGTTTACCGACCTCGAGATAATTATTCAATATAATTATTTTTTTAATACACATATACATTATATGAGATATTTTGCTATACAAACGCCGTGACCCGTGAACGAAGAAGCATGCGCACGTTCGTCCGCGATGCGTACGAAATTGCGACTGAAGCCGGCTCCAGGCGCGCGCCCAAAGTCACTCCCAGCGCGTGTGCGGTGCGTCGCTATTGGATGGCACATTATTGCGTGCTGCGTGCAACCACCGTAGGTTGTGCGACCGTATTTGTTACCTTATAACAAGCAACAATGTGGTAACCTACACAAAACCGCCAGCTGACCGAAAATAAAATATCGAGTACAACATGGAATCACTGAGACATGGAGATGAAGTTCCAACGAAGCATAGTTCGTATGCGAGTATGGAATTCTGTACGCCTGAAACCAATGGCCTGGACGACGCAGTCGAGGCGACAGAACAATGAGAACTCATCCGAAATATCAAGTTACTCCGTGTGTGAGATTGGCCTCCCATTTACAGAGAGTGGATGATGCGATTGAGGCCAAGGAGCGATATGACACCCCGAAATCGGATCGGATGAATGGAGTGGACTATGCATATGAGGCCACAGAGCGATATGGAGCACAAAAGGGGGATGAATTTTCTACCCCTAAAACGCATCGCAAAAACAACTCGAGGTTTCTGCCTATGAGAAGGATCAACTTCGACACGTGCGAGGACTGCGAGAAGAACTGCAAGAAATTTAAATTTTTTAAGATTTATCATTATTATAGTAAGTTGAATTAGGAAAATATTGTATTGTTATATATTTAAGCATTAATTGTGTTGTATGTGAAATGTAAATATTTTATTTTTGTATAAAAAATGTTATTTAAGTAGGTGTAAGATAAACTAGTTACTGTCATATTTGTTAATTAGTATTGTTATTTTTTTTTGTAATAGTTATAACTTATTTTAAGGAATATTTATGGTCTCGGGTTCGATTCCCGGGTCGGGCCAAAGTGTTATTGGGTTTTTTTTACAATAAATTCTTAACAACGGTCCGGAGTATGGAAGTCGGCGGTGTATACTGCCCGTGCCGCGTAGAGCACGTTAAGCCGTCGGTCTCGGTTGTCATGAACATCTATGGCAATCGTTACTGGGAAGTGCCCTCAAATATACTGACAACTAGTACCACCATCATGGGAATAATAAAGGCCAGGGAGATGATCGTATTATATTTAAACATCAATTTGTTGTATGAGAAAAGTGAATATTGTTTATGTGTTGAAACATTTGTTGGGTGACGTTACTGAATCCAACAACTTGTTCGGTCATGTCTAAGTAGGTATCATTAATTAAGATGGAGATATTTAACAAATAACAATAAACCTTTCCAAGGGGATGCTTTCTTTCTATGTACAACAATGGTCGATGTAAATGACACTCTGACTCTGTATATGCCGTTACTTGCACAGGAATGCAACAAAACTTTAATTGTTCATTCACTATCGTTGTTATATTATGTATATTATATTCAAAGTGGCAGTCGACGTTTACCGACCTCGAGATAATTATTCAATATAATTATTTTTTTAATACACATATACATTATATGAGATATTTTGCTATACAAACGCCGTGACCCGTGAACGAAGAAGCATGCGCACGTTCGTCCGCGATGCGTACGAAATTGCGACTGAAGCCGGCTCCAGGCGCGCGCCCAAAGTCACTCCCAGCGCGTGTGCGGTGCGTCGCTATTGGATGGCACATTATTGCGTGCTGCGTGCAACCACCGTAGGTTGTGCGACCGTATTTGTTACCTTATAACAAGCAACAATGTGGTAACCTACACAAAACCGCCAGCTGACCGAAAATAAAATATCGAGTACAACATGGAATCACTGAGACATGGAGATGAAGTTCCAACGAAGCATAGTTCGTATGCGAGTATGGAATTCTGTACGCCTGAAACCAATGGCCTGGACGACGCAGTCGAGGCGACAGAACAATTTGGAACAATGAGAACTCATCCGAAATATCAAGTTACTCCGTGTGTGAGATTGGCCTCCCATTTACAGAGAGTGGATGATGCGATTGAGGCCAAGGAGCGATCTGACACCCCGAAATCGGATCGGATGAATGGAGTCGACTATGCATATGAGGCCACAGAGCGATATGGAGCACAAAAGGGGGATGAATTTTCTACCCCTAAAACGCATCGCAAAAACAACTCGAGGTTTCTGCCTAAGAGAAGGATCAACTTCGACACGTGCGAGGACTGCGAGAAGAACTGCAAGAAATTTAAATTTTATAAGATTTATCATTATTATAGTAAGTTGAATTAGGAAAATATTGTATTGTTATATATTTAAGCATTAATTGTGTTGTATGTGAAATGTAAATATTTTATTTTTGTATAAAAAATGTTATTTAAGTAGGTGTAAGATAAACTAGTTACTGTCATATTTGTTAATTAGTATTGTTATTTTTTTTTGTAATAGTTATAACTTATTTTAAGGAATATTTATGGTCTCGGGTTCGATTCCCGGGTCGGGCCAAAGTGTTATTGGGTTTTTTTTACAATAAATTCTTAACAACGGTCCGGAGTATGGAAGTCGGCGGTGTATACCGCCCGTGCCGCGGAGAGCACGTTAAGCCGTCGGTCTCGGTTGTCATGAACATCTATGGCAATCGTTACTGGGAAGTGCCCTCAAATATACTGACAACTAGTACCACCATCATGGGAATAATAAAGGCCAGGGAGATGATCGTATTATATTTAAACATCAATTTGTTGTATGAGAAAAGTGAATATTGTTTATGTGTTGAAACATTTGTTGGGTGACGTTACTGAATCCAACAACTTGTTCGGTCATGTCTAAGTAGGTATCATTAATTAAGATGGAGATATTTAACAAATAACAATAAACCTTTCCAAGGGGATGCTTTCTTTCTATGTACAACAATGGTCGATGTAAATGACACTCTGACTCTGTATATGCCGTTACTTGCACAGGAATGCAACAAAACTTTAATTGTTCATTCACTATCGTTGTTATATTATGTATATTATATTCAAAGTGGCAGTCGACGTTTACCGACCTCGAGATAATTATTCAATATAATTATTTTTTTAATACACATATACATTATATGAGATATTTTGCTATACAAACGCCGTGACCCGTGAACGAAGAAGCATGCGCACGTTCGTCCGCGATGCGTACGAAATTGCGACTGAAGCCGGCTCCAGGCGCGCGCCCAAAGTCACTCCCAGCGCGTGTGCGGTGCGTCGCTATTGGATGGCACATTATTGCGTGCTGCGTGCAACCACCGTAGGTTGTGCGACCGTATTTGTTACCTTATAACAAGCAACAATGTGGTAACCTACACAAAACCGCCAGCTGACCGAAAATAAAATATCGAGTACAACATGGAATCACTGAGACATGGAGATGAAGTTCCGCCAACGAAGCATAGTTCGTATGCGAGTATGGACTTCTGTACGCCTGAAACCAACGGCCTGGACGACGCAGTCGAGGCGACAGAACAATTTGGAACAATGAGAACTCATCCGAAATATCAAGTTACTCCGTGTGTGAGATTGGCCTCCCATTTACAGAGAGTGGATGATGCGATTGAGGCCAAGGAGCGATCTGACACCCCGAAATCGGATCGGATGAATGGAGTGGACTATGCATATGAGGCCACAGAGCGATATGGAGCACAAAAGGGGGATGAATTTTCTACCCCTAAAACGCATCGCAAAAACAACTCGAGGTTTCTGCCTATGAGAAGGATCAACTTCGACACGTGCGAGGACTGCGAGAAGAACTGCAAGAAATTTAAATTTTATAAGATTTATCATTATTATAGTAAGTTGAATTAGGTAAATATTGTATTGTTATATATTTAAGCATTAATTGTGTTGTATGTGAAATGTAAATATTTTATTTTTGTATAAAAAATGTTATTTAAGTAGGTGTAAGATAAACTAGTTACTGTCATATTTGTTAATTATTATTGTTATTTTTTTTTGTAATAGTTATAACTTATTTTAAGGAATATTTATGGTCTCGGGTTCGATTCCCGGGTCGGGCCAAAGTGTTATTGGGTTTTTTTTACAATAAATTCTTAACAACGGTCCGGAGTATGGAAGTCGGCGGTGTATACCACCCGTGCCGCGGAGAGCGCGTTAAGCCGTCGATCCCGGTTGTCATGAACATCTATGGCAATCGTTACTGGGAAGTGCCCTAAAATATACTGACAACTAGTACCACCATCATGGGAATAATAAAGGCCAGGGAGATGATCGTATTATATTTAAACATCAAATTGTTGTATGAGAAAAGTGAATATTGTTTATGTGTTGAAACATTTGTTGGGTGACGTTACTGAATCCAACAACTTGTTCGGTCATGTCTAAGTAGGTATCATTAATTAAGATGGAGATATTTAACAAATAACAATAAACCTTTCCAAGGGGATGCTTTCTTTCTATGTACAACAATGGTCGATGTAAATGACACTCTGACTCTGTATATGCCGTTACTTGCACAGGAATGCAACAAAACTTTAATTGTTCATTCACTGTCGTTGTTATATTATGTATATTATATTCAAAGTGGCAGTCGACGTTTACCGACCTCGAGATAATTATTCAATATAATTATTTTTTTAATACACATATACATTATATGAGATATTTTGCTATACAAACGCCGTGACCCGTGAACGAAGAAGCATGCGCACGTTCGTCCGCGATGCGTACGAAATTGCGACTGAAGCCGGCTCCAGGCGAGCGCCCAAAGTCACTCCCAGCGCGTGTGCGGTGCGTCGCTATTGGATGGCACATTATTGCGTGCTGCGTGCAACCACCGTAGGTTGTGCGACCGTATTTGTTACCTTATAACAAGCAACAATGTGGTAACCTACACAAAACCGCCAGCTGACCAAAAATAAAATATCACGAGTACAACATGGAATCACTGAGACATGGAGATGAAGTTCCGCCAACGAAGCATAGTTCGTATGCGAGTATGGACTTCTGTACGCCTGAAACCAACGGCCTGGACGACGCAGTCGAGGCGACAGAACAATTTGGAACAATGAGAACTCATCCGAAATATCAAGTTACTCCGTGTGTGAGATTGGCCTCCCATTTACAGAGAGTGGATGATGCGATTGAGGCCAAGGAGCGATCTGACACCCCGAAATCGGATCGGATGAATGGAGTGGACTATGCATATGAGGCCACAGAGCGATATGGAGCACAAAAGGGGGATGAATTTTCTACCCCTAAAACGCATCGCAAAAACAACTCGAGGTTTCTGCCTATGAGAAGGATCAACTTCGACACGTGCGAGGACTGCGAGAAGAACTGCAAGAAATTTAAATTTTTTAAGATTTATCATTATTATAGTAAGTTGAATTAGGAAAATATTGTATTGTTATATATTTAAGCATTAATTGTGTTGTATGTGAAATGTAAATATTTTATTTTTGTATAAAAAATGTTATTTAAGTAGGTGTAAGATAAACTAGTTACTGTCATATTTGTTAATTAGTATTGTTATTTTTTTTTGTAATAGTTATAACTTATTTTAAGGAATATTTATGGTCTCGGGTTCGATTCCCGGGTCGGGCCAAAGTGTTATTGGGTTTTTTTTACAATAAATTCTTAACAACGGTCCGGAGTATGGAAGTCGGCGGTGTATACCGCCCGTGCCGCGGAGAGCACGTTAAGCCGTCGGTCTCGGTTGTCATGAACATCTATGGCAATCGTTACTGGGAAGTGCCCTCAAATATACTGACAACTAGTACTACCATCATGGGAATAATAAAGGCCAGGGAGATGATTGTATTATATTTAAACATCAATTTGTTATATGAGAAAAGTGAATATTGTTTATGTGTTGAAACATTTGTTGAGTGACGTTACTGAATCCAACAAGTTGTTCGGTCATGTCTAAGTAGGTATCATTAATTGAGATGGAGATATTTAACAAATGTTTCACAACAATAAACCTTTCCAAGGGGATGCTTTCTTTCTATGTACAACAATGGTCGATGTAAATGACACTCTGACTCTGTATATGGCGTTACTTGCACAGGAATACAACAAAACTTTAATTGTTCATTCACTATCGTTGTTATATTATGTATATTATATTCAAAGTGGCCGTCGATGTTTACCGACCTTGAGATAATTATTTTTTTAATACACATATACATAATATAAATATATTTCGCTATACAAACGCCGTGACCCGTGAACGAAGAAGCATGCCCACGTCCGTCCATGTTGCCTACGAAATTGCGACTGAAGCCGGCTCCAGGCGCGCGCGCAACGTCACTCCCAGCACGTGTGCGGTGCGTCGCTATTGGATGGCACATTATTGCGTGCTGCGTGCAACCACCGTAGGTTGTGCGACCGTATTTGTTACCTTATAACAAGCAACAATGTGGTAACCTACACAAAACCGTCAGCTGACCGAAAATAAAATATCGAATACAACATGGAATCGCTGAGACATGGAGATGAAGTTCCGCCAACGAAGCATAGTTCGTATGCGAGTATGGACTTCGGTACGCCTGAAACCAACGGCCTGGACGACGCAGTCGAGGCGACAGAACAATTTGGAACAATGAGAACTCATCCGAAATATCAAGTTACTCCGTGTGTGAGATTGGCCTCCCATTTACACAGAGTGGATGATGCGATTGAAGCCAAGGAGCAATCTGACACCCCGAAATCGGATCGGATGAATGGAGTTGACTATCCATATGAGGCCACAGAGCGATATGGAGCTCAAAAGGGGGATGAATTTTCTACCCCTAAAACGCATCGCAAAAACAACTCGAGGTTTCTGCCTAAGAGAAGGATCAACTTCGACACGTGCGAGGACTGCGAGAAGAAC
Organism: Diaphora mendica; assembly: GCA_949125395.1. Classification (NCBI taxonomy): domain Eukaryota; kingdom Metazoa; phylum Arthropoda; class Insecta; order Lepidoptera; family Erebidae; genus Diaphora; species Diaphora mendica. The sequence continues at coordinate 268,872 of OX421323.1, forward strand.
TGCAAAAAATTTCAATTTTATAAGATTTATCATTATTATAGTAAGTTGAATTAGGAAAATATTGTATTGTTATATATTTAAGCATTAATTGTGTTGTATGTGAAATGTAAATATTTTATTTTTGTATAAAAAATGTTATTTAAGTAGGTGTAAGATAAACTAGTTACTGTCATATTTGTTAATTAGTATTGTTATTTTTTTTTGTAATAGTTATAACTTATTTTAAGGAATATTTATGGTCTCGGGTTCGATTCCCGGGTCGGGCCAAAGTGTTATTGGGTTTTTTTTACAATAAATTCTTAACAACGGTCCGGAGTATGGAAGTCGGCGGTGTATACCGCCCGTGCCGCGGAGAGCACGTTAAGCCGTCGGTCTCGGTTGTCATGAACATCTATGGCAATCGTTACTGGGAAGTGCCCTCAAATATACTGACAACTAGTACTACCATCATGGGAATAATAAAGGCCAGGGAGATGATTGTATTATATTTAAACATCAATTTGTTATATGAGAAAAGTGAATATTGTTTATGTGTTGAAACATTTGTTGAGTGACGTTACTGAATCCAACAAGTTGTTCGGTCATGTCTAAGTAGGTATCATTAATTGAGATGGAGATATTTAACAAATGTTTCACAACAATAAACCTTTCCAAGGGGATGCTTTCTTTCTATGTACAACAATGGTCGATGTAAATGACACTCTGACTCTGTATATGGCGTTACTTGCACAGGAATACAACAAAACTTTAATTGTTCATTCACTATCGTTGTTATATTATGTATATTATATTCAAAGTGGCCGTCGATGTTTACCGACCTTGAGATAATTATTTTTTTAATACACATATACATAATATAAATATATTTCGCTATACAAACGCCGTGACCCGTGAACGAAGAAGCATGCCCACGTCCGTCCATGTTGCCTACAAAATTGCGACTGAAGCCGGCTCCAGGCGCGCGCGCAACGTCACTCCCAGCACGTGTGCGGTGCGTCGCTATTGGATGGCACATTATTGCGTGCTGCGTGCAACCACCGTAGGTTGTGCGACCGTATTTGTTACCTTATAACAAGCAACAATGTGGTAACCTACACAAAACCGTCAGCTGACCGAAAATAAAATATCGAATACAACATGGAATCGCTGAGACATGGAGATGAAGTTCCGCCAACGAAGCATAGTTCGTATGCGAGTATGGACTTCGGTACGCCTGAAACCAACGGCCTGGACGACGCAGTCGAGGCGACAGAACAATTTGGAACAATGAGAACTCATCCGAAATATCAAGTTACTCCGTGTGTGAGATTGGCCTCCCATTTACACAGAGTGGATGATGCGATTGAAGCCAAGGAGCAATCTGACACCCCGAAATCGGATCGGATGAATGGAGTTGACTATCCATATGAGGCCACAGAGCGATATGGAGCTCAAAAGGGGGATGAATTTTCTACCCCTAAAACGCATCGCAAAAACAACTCGAGGTTTCTGCCTAAGAGAAGGATCAACTTCGACACGTGCGAGGACTGCGAGAAGAACTGCAAAAAATTTCAATTTTATAAGATTTATCATTATTATAGTAAGTTGAATTAGGAAAATATTGTATTGTTATATATTTAAGCATTAATTGTGTTGTATGTGAAATGTAAATATTTTATTTTTGTATAAAAAATGTTATTTAAGTAGGTGTAAGATAAACTAGTTACTGTCATATTTGTTAATTATTGTTATTTTTTTTTTTGTAATAGTTATAACTTATTTTAAGGAATATTGTATTACATTTAATGGTCTCGGGTTCGATTCCCGGGTCGGGCCAAAGTGTTATTGGGTTTTTTTACAATAAATTCTTAACAACGGTCCGGAGTATGGAAGTCGGCCGTGTATACCGCCCGTGCCGCGGAGAGCACGTTAAGCCGTCGGTCCCGGTTGTCATGAACATATATGGCAATCGTTACTGGGAAGTGCCCTCAAATATACTGACAACTAGTACTACCATCATGGGAATAATAAAGGCCAGGGAGATGATTGTATTATATTTAAACATCAATTTGTTATATGAGAAAAGTGAATATTGTTTATGTGTTGAAACATTTGTTGGGTGACGTTACTGAATCCAACAACTTGTTCGGTCATGTCTAAGTAGGTATCATTAATTAAGATGGAGATATTTAACAAATAACAATAAACCTTTCCAAGGGGATGCTTTCTTTCTATGTACAACAATGGTCGATGTAAATGACACTCTGACTCTGTATATGCCGTTACTTGCACAGGAATGCAACAAAACTTTAATTGTTCATTCATTATCGTTGTTATATTATTATTAGAAGAAAATTCAAATCAAAAGTAGCAACACTGCGACCGACTATTTCAAGCCAAGAGTAGCAACACTACGACCGGCTATAAAAGGACGACGGTTGGCGACACTCGTCCATTTTCTCAGCGGTCATCAAGCAGTGTAGTAGCTCTGTCCGAATATTTAGTGATTGTCAGTCATTTTGCCTACCTTGTTATAAATTGTAAATTTGTGTTGGCCGAAGGCCATTAAAATCTTTTAAAAATCATTTCGTATTTCTATTTGTAATATCAGAAGTGGGATTCGAAGGCTGAAAAGCCACTGAAAGCCTACATATCTGGTTTTATGAATGAAACAGTATTGTTAGGTTATCACCACGTGCTCTGATTAATTAATATTCGGACGGAGTTTTTGTCTCTGCGATGCCTTCCGACGATCAACGTAACAAGCGAAAGCGTCGCGGGCGATCTCCTTCGCCCAACCCGATGGAAGAGATCCTGAGGAGACTACGTGCGTTGGAAAACAAACCACGTGCGTCTGTGGAGACGCAAGCAATTGCAACGACCAGCGCTGGCCCTGGCCGCGCCGCCGAGCTGCCTTACACGACACCATCGGCATCGGTGCTTTTGGCGCCTACACCGCCGCGTGAGCACGTGTCCGCGCAAGTGGGGACGCCGCCGCTGACTCCACGCACTAGCAACATGGAATCAACGCAGTCTGAAGACGTGGTGACGCACGCCGCGGAGCGTCTTTTGACCGCCATCAACTGTGCTCAGGTCAGATCCAACCGATATTTTGTCTCTGATTTTGATCCGAGTGTTCATGACTTCGACTCGTGGTGTGATGAAGTAGAGAAAGCTCGTATTGCGAACTATTGGGACGACAGGGAATGCCTTGCTCGCGTGGGACATTGCCTAAAAGGGGAATCTCGCACCTGGCTGAGCCAATGGACAAGCAATATTCGCACGTGGTCCAATTTCAAGTTAGAACTAAAAGCGCTATGCCCACGATCAGTCGATGTCGCGAACATTCTTTATGATGTAATGCGGACAGAGTCCGATAAATACTCCACATATGCTGAGTACGCTCGCAAATCTCTTTTGAGGTTACGCATTGTTAAAGGTCTTAGTAGTGAGCTGCTTACTAATATTATTATTCGTGGAATTTCGGATCCACAAATTCGTGCCATGGCTACCAACGCCAAACTATCACCTGATTCTATTGTGGAGTTTTTATCGAGTTTTGTTAAGCCTTCTAACAACTTTGAGAAAGTGTATTCTAATGATAATCGAACTTACAAGTCTCTCATCAATAATAATTCAAACCGCAAACCGCTCAAACGTCAACATGATTCTAAAAATTTAAAATCAATAAAGTGTTACCAGTGTAATCAGTTCGGTCATAGGAGTGTTAATTGTAACAAAAGGTCGAATTCAATTTCTAACAATAGCGATGAAAAGACAATCTCTTTACCGGCATCTCGTGGCGATGTATTGCAGTGTACCTTTTGCAAAAAAATGGGTCATTCCGAGAGTACCTGTTTTGCTAAGGAACGCACAAATTCTCGAAATAGTAACGGTGTCAACTTTTGTCGCGAAATTTCAGGTAAATATAAAAATCGTGACGTGACAACCGCTGTCATGCTAGGAATACCGATAGACGTGCTAATAGATAGTGGCTCTTGTGTTTCATTAATGTCAAATAATGTTGTTAAACATTTCTCGTGTCAAATAAAACCTACTAATCAATTATTACGAGGTTTAGGCGGTACGGAAGTTATATCAAAATCATTCGTGACCCTACCCGTTGAGTTTAGCGATATAACAATAGAAATTGATTTTTATATTGTGGACAACGATAGTTTGAATGTACCCGTCATAATCGGTACAGACGTACTTAATAGAAAAGGTATTACTTATGTTAGGACCGGTAACTACCAACGTTTAGTTCATAGTGAGGTGACCGTAAACTATGCCATGCAAGTAGATACGATTTCTTTGTCCGATCAAGCGAATACGTCGGTATCTGGAAATGATAGGGAACGGTTAATAGAGATCTTAAGTAAGTATTCCAAATACTTTTTAAGTGGTACCGCGACCACAACAGTAAAAGATAGTGAGATGCACATCAAGTTAACAACTGACGTGCCCGTATATTACAGACCTTACAAATTATCTCACGACGAAAAATTAAAAGTACGAACTATAGTTAAGGATTTGCTCGATAAAGGAATTATTCGCGAGTCCGATTCAGAGTACGCCAGTCCGATCCTACTAGTAAAAAAGAAGGATGGTTCAGATAGAATGGTCGTGGACTATCGTGCACTGAATCGAATTACTGTCAAAACTAGATATCCACTCCCCTTGATCAACGACTACATAGATAGGTTAGGTAAAGCTCGGTGGTTCAGCTCTTTAGATATGGTTTCCGGCTTCCACCAGCTCAGAGTTGCTGAAGAGTCTATTCACAAGACCGCATTCGTTACACCTGATGCTCAATACGAATATTGCAAGGTACCTTATGGTTTAGCAAACGCGCCCATTTTTTATCAGAAAACTATCTCAAAAACTCTCAAATCCTTCATAGATGCTGAAAAAGTCATGGTTTACATTGATGATGTACTCATTTTGACTGACGGGATTGACGAAAACCTCATCTTATTAGATTCTGTAATAAAAACATTAACTGATGCAGGTTTTTCAATTAATTTAAAGAAATGCACTTTCCTTACTAATGAGATAGAATACTTAGGTAGGATTATAAAAGATGGTCAGGTTAGGCCGAACAATTATAAAATTGATGCATTGGTTAAATCACCGCGACCAAATAATGTCAAACAGGTTCGCCAATTTCTTGGCCTCGCAGGATATTTCCGAAGATACATTCCTAATTACGCGATTAAGACTGCACAAATTGCCGCCCTAACTAGAAAGGGTGTAATCTTTAATTGGAGTGATAATCACGAAAATGCACGTCAAGAGATAATTACTTATTTAACCAATGAACCAATTTTGGCAATATTCGATCCAGAATTAACAACGGAACTGCATACAGATGCCAGCTCGATTGGTTACGGCGGAATCCTTATACAAATACACAAAGACGGCCGCAGGCGGGTTGTTGCTTATTTTAGTAAGTTGACTGCTGGCGCGGAATCCAAATATCACAGCTATGAGCTGGAGACCCTCGCGGTAGTAAAATCATTGCAACATTTTAGGCAATATTTGATTGGTAAATCCTTTAAGATAATCACAGATTGCAATGCATTAAAAATGACACAACGTAAGAAGGATCTCCAACCCAGAGTTGCAAGATGGTGGATGTACATGCAGGATTTTGATTTCTCTCTAGAATACCGTAAAGGCGTACTTATGTCGCACGTAGACTACCTGAGTAGGAATCCGATCAATGTAATTAATGTTGTTCAAAAACCACAAAATTGGGCTCAAGTGGCACAGGCAGGTGACGAGGAGACGTTAAAACTAATCGAAAAAGTAGATAACAATGAATTAGATAATACGCGCTACGTGAAACGTAATGACCTCTTGTATTATAGGTATGACGTCACGGGTGAGCAAGCGCGATTTTTATGTTATGTTCCAAAGGCATTTAGGTTGAGTTTATTACGCGTCTTCCATGACGAGCATGAACATATTGGTGTAGACAAAACCACCGATCTGATCCTGCGACACTTTTGGTTCCCCGGTCTTAGACACTTTGTTAGGAAATATGTCACACACTGCGTAATATGCATTTCACATAAGCAAGTACCTCGTGCACCCTTGCAACCAATATCCTCTTGGCAAAAGGCTCCGATACCATTTGATACAATACACGCAGATGTACTCGGACCACTGAGAGAAAGTAATGGTCATAAACATGTACTTATTATAGTTGACGCGTATACTAAGTACTGTCTACTTTATGCCTTACCGAGACAAGACAGTAGCGAATTGAAACGCGTAATGACCCAAATAATATCTCTGTTTGGTACTTTTAAAAGGCTAGTGTGCGATAGAAGTCGTATGTTCGATAACCGTGAGTTTATTAATTGGGTTTCTAACTATGGAGTAGAAATGCATTTCGTTACCCCTGAAATGCATCAGGAAAATGGTCAAGTCGAACGTTATTGCCGTACTGTTTTAAATATGATAAGATTAGAAGTAAATTATAACAAAAATGATTGGTCTGAAATATTATGGAAACTGCAATTGGTTTTAAACATTACCAAACATAAGACTACTCAATATTCGGCACTAAATCTCTTAACCGGCACTGATTCCACTACACCTTTGATAAATTCGTTGATTAAAGATATAACTTGCGAAGGCTCGAATCCAAACCGCGAGATAAGACGACAACATGCGGAACGACTTATTCACAAAAACAAAGACAAACAAGATTCGTATGTAAATAAAAATAGGAAACCGCCTAAAAAGTTTCAAATTAATGATTTGGTCTATGTGATCAAGAGCTCTCAAAGTACCGGAAAGTTGGATAGCAGTATGAGAGGTCCTTATAAAGTTACTAAGATCCTCCCTTATGATCGGTACGAGGTCCAACTGTTGGCTGGAGCTTATGGAAAGACTAGTCAGGCAGCTGCAACATACATGGTCCTATGGAAGGGTGAATGGACACCCGAGACTTGCGCCGCATTTTTTGAAGGTACTTGTTGTGATGGTTGAGTTGTTACTTGATATACCTCTTGTTTTCTACCCTATTTTTGAGTTAGATTATGTACTAAACAGGCCCGTATTTATGAGTTTTGGCCATGTTGTCTAATGTGTTGTGTTCAGTGGAAGAGACCCGTGTAAACCCTGCGCGCCATGGTATTGGGTTGACCCTGACACTGGTGGTTACTGGGGTGAGTCGGTGGCGCAACCGACAACAGACCTGTGTAAATCCAGCCATTATTAGGTTTCTGGGGTGAGTCGGTGGCGCAACCGACAACAGACCTGTGTAAATCCAGCCATTACTAGGTTTCTGGGGTGACCTACTAGAGACCGATGTAAATCCTGTGGGTATTTGGTTGCGTGGGAACAGACCTGTGTAAATCCACCCATTATTAGGTTTCTGGGGTGACCTACTAGAGACCGATGTAAATCCTGTGTGTATTTGGTTGCGTGGGAAAAGACCTGTGTAAAGCCTATGTGACTTTAAATGCCTATGTGTGGCGTTTCTAATGATCATGTTGAACTTAGCTTATTCGTACATAATCTTATGCTTCCATATGAAATTAGGCCAACCGCCGATAATAATCGATGTAAATAAGTATGACTCTTAGACTGTGTGTATCTTCACAGAGACCGATGATTATGACGCAGAGCAGCCACTGAACGCGGAGGCTGTTGCTGGACCATCCTCGAGTTCCTGCTAAGGACTTCGAGCACGCAGTCCCGTCAGGAGAAGCCGTATTAGAAGAAAATTCAAATCAAAAGTAGCAACACTGCGACCGACTATTTCAAGCCAAGAGTAGCAACACTACGACCGGCTATAAAAGGACGACGGTTGGCGACACTCGTCCATTTTCTCAGCGGTCATCAAGCAGTGTAGTAGCTCTGTCCGAATATTTAGTGATTGTCAGTCATTTTGCCTACCTTGTTATAAATTGTAAATTTGTGTTGGCCGAAGGCCATTAAAATCTTTTAAAAATCATTTCGTATTTCTATTTGTAATATTATGTATATTATATTCAAGGTGGCAGTCGATGTTTACCGACCTCGAGATAATTATTTGATATAATTAATTTTTTAATACACATATACATAATATGAGATATTTCGCTATACAAACGCCGTGACTCGTGAACGAAGAAGCATGCGCACGTTCGTTCGCGATGCGTACGAAATTGCGACTGAAGCCGGTTCCAGGCGCGCCCAACGTCACTCCCAGCGCGTGTGCGGTGCGTCGCTATTGGATGGCACATTATTGCGTGCTGCGTGCAACCACCGTAGGTTGTGCGACCGTATTTGTTACCTTATAACAAGTAACAATGTTGTAGCCTACACAAAACCGCCAGCTGACCGAAAATAAAATATCGAGTACAACATGGAATCACTGAGACATGGAGATGAAGTTCCGCCAACGAAGCATAGTTCGTATGCGAGTATGGACTTCTGTACGCCTGAAACCAACGGCCTGGACGACGCAGTCGAGGTGACACAATTTGGAACAATGAGAACTCATCCGAAATATCAAGTTACTCCGTGTGTGAGATTGGCCTCCCATTTACACAGAGTGGATGATGCGATTGAGTCCAAGGAGCGATCTGACACCCCGAAATCGGATCGGATGAATGGAGTGGACTATGCATATAGGCCACAGAGCGATATGGAGCACAAAAGGGGGATGAATTTTCTACCCCTAAAACGCATCGCAAAAACAACTCGAGGTTTCTCGTTTGTTTGTTTAGGCAACAAGAACGGAACGCAACGTTTCCCCCCACGCCCGAGCCCCTGGCTCGGCACTTGGCCGTGTGACGCATACAGTGACGTATGTGCTCTGTGATTTATATATTACCAAAAACCTTCAAGTAATAAAACTAAATTATCTCTAATACGGATTTCATTGAAGAAGACCCTACAAGAATATTTTGGCGACCGTTGACTGAAGAAAACGAATTTGCAATCAACACGTCATTTTTTTTTTCGTTTGGACAAGATTGCGACGTCCTTTTTGGACCGACAACGGCGATTGGATTTAATACAAGACAAAGGAATTACAGGAAATGCAGTGTGTGAAAAGTGAAGTTGACTTCTGATAAGGAGGTTTGCTCGTTCCTTAGCTGATTCCTATATCTATTAATCCTATATTTCGTCTAGCTTGCTCATGTTCAAAAAATATTTTTGTTTTTTTTTATCGCAAAGGCATCCATCGAAATCGTGCTTGTGCTGAGTTTCCCGGCTAAGTCAAACTATAAATATACTTTTTATTAACACGTAAATATTAGCAAAGCATCATTTTCATATTTATTGTGTCATACATAACAGAAACAAAGCATCATCGAAATCTTTTATACATTCCAGTGCAAAAACATTTTCGTTTCTATAAAACTAAGTAAACCTACCTACATTTTGTTATTTTAATGTGCATAATTATACTTATGCTTGCTTTTATCAATCAGCTTGCCACCATTTATTGCAGGCTTATTGCAGATACTTATTTACAGATATTGTTGTTATTGCAGTTGCAAATTTAAACAATATTTTGGCATAAGTATTAACAAAAATAAAAAGGTACCTACTTATAATAAAAAAAATAAAAAATAAAATAACTTCCCCTATTCTAAACAGTGAACTAAGTTTTACAAGTGAAATTAATTGCAACTTATATCAATTTCAGGTTCCTCAAACGAGTGCAAGCGCAATCACTACTTATTGACCTTATAACTGCACTCTTATCTACAATCGTTCGGTGTCGGTGACCTATCTTCTATTGTTATCGCTCGACGTCACAGCTGATTCGAAGGTTTGCGTTGAGTAAAGGTATTTATACACTTGAATTTATCTTCATAGATAGCAATGACTGGCACAGATGAAGTAAAAGATATAAAAGCTAAAAGGTCTTCTATAAAAGGCAGACTAACTACTTTTGAGAAATATATAGAGGAACTAAAATTATCTATTAATATTACTAAGCTTAAATGTTTAGAAACAAAAACACGATTAAAAAAGTTAGAAAATCTATTTGAGGAGTATGATTTAATTCAAACTAGTATAGAAATTAAGCAGGAAATTTCGGAAAATCAGATTGAGAGGGAAACTAGTGAAAATAGGTTTTATAAATGTATTGCTGAGGCGCAAGAGATCATAGAAAGGTACAATTCTAGCGTTGAGACTGAAGTACAAAGCTCATGTTCAAATGTACAAAATACGAATATTAAGTTACCACAAATTAAAATTCCTAATTTTTCTGGTGACGCATCAAATTGGTTAGAATTTCACGATACATTTTCTTCGTTGATTCATAATAACGAGTCTATTGCAAGCATAAACAAGTATCAATATTTGAAAGGTGCAATTACCGGTTCCGCTGCCACTGTGATCGCTAGTTTAGAAATTTCGAGCCGTAACTATGAAGTCGCCTGGAAACTCCTGTGTGACCGTTTTAATGATAAGCGTAAGCTAGTGTTTACTCACCTTAAGGCCTTGTTCGACGCGCCGACTACCAGTGGAGTTTATCTACGTATGTTTGTTGACCATATTGCGAAACATTTGAGAGCGTTACATACTCTAGGTGAAAAAACTGAGAATTGGGATACTCTGATTATATTTTTATTTTCAGCGAAGTTAGATAGTGCTACTAGCACAAAATGGGAGGAATACAAAGGGTCTTTAACTGACGTACCTAATTTAGAAAATTTTTATACATTTTTGCGTCTGAGAGCGGATGTTCTCGAGGCAACAGTAGCAAGTAGCAGCAAGCAAAGTTTTGAGCCGCAGGAATCACAGCAACAGCTGCAGCTGCAGCCGCAGCCTATACAATATAAGCGCATGAATAAACAACAAAGGTCGTTTGTTGCTGCTACTTGTGAGAATGACAAAAACATTACAAAGTGTTTTGTATGTAATGGTGAGCATTTAATTTACTATTGCGAAAATTTTTTAGCCATGTCACCGGCAGACAGATTCAATTTGATCGTAAAAAATAGGCATTGTATCAACTGTCTCCGTAGCGGACATTTGGCACGTCACTGTAAGTCTACATCTTGCAAATTATGTAAACATAAACACAATTCGTTGTTGCATTTTGAGAAAACGACTGGCGAGAATAAGCAGTTGGTTTCAAGCCCAATTTCGTTATCAACTTGCATTTCTAATCAAGTTTTATTATCGACAGCAGTTGTCAAGGTATCATGTACTAATTCAAATAATTTTGTTGAAGCACGCTGCTTGCTTGATTGCGGGTCGCAGTCTTCTTTTTGCAGTCGGGATCTAAGGCACAAACTGTGCGTCCAAACTGAAAATGTGAACTCAGTGTGCGTTACAGGAATTAACAGTATCTCTTTTGAAGCATTACAGCGTTGTAATATCCAAGTACAGTCGCGAACAAATGCATTTAGCACTATCGTCAATGCGTTTGTTATCAAAGATATAACCAGTTCACTTCCAAGTCATGAAGTGGATGTATCAAAAATAAAGTTGCCAAAAAATTTAACTCTTGCTGACTATAACTATCACAAACCATCGAAAATTGATTTGTTATTAGGAGCAGATGTTTTTTGGGAAATATTATGTTCTGAAAAAATAAAGTTGGGTTTCAACTTACCTATTTTACAAAACTCTATGTTTGGCTGGTTAATATCGGGACCAGTCATGTGTAGCGATGAGGATAATAATCCCACTAAATTTGTATGTAATTTCAGTCAGGAAATTCGAACACAACTAAATAAATTTTGGGAACTTGAGGAAGTTCCTCAAAAGCCAGTCTCACGGCTTGAGGACGGCCGGTTGTGCGTCACGTTGCCTTTGAAAGCGGAGCCAGAAACATTGGGAGATTCGTATTATATAGCACGTAAAAGGTTTGAATCATTAGAGCGACGTTTTCGGAGGCAGCCTGACGTAAAAATCCAGTACGTAAAATTTATAAACGAGTACGAAGCTCTCGGACATCTGTCAAGGGTCGAGAGACCTGAAAATGCTGTATTTTTGCCACATCACCCGGTATTGAAAGAAAAAAGTGAAAGCACAAAGTGCAGGGTAGTGTTTGATGGTTCGTGCAAAACTACTTCCGGTCTCTCACTAAATGAATTAATGATGGTAGGACCCACTCTTCAAGATGATATTTTTTCAATTTTGATCAGATTGAGACAGCATGCGTTTATTTTTACAGGAGACATAGAGAAATTTTATAGGCAGATTTTAATTGAACAAAACCAGAGACATCTGCAAACAATTTTATGGCGAGAAAACGAGTGGGAACCCATAAATTACTTACAGTTAAATACTGTGACGTATGGTACCTCTTCCGCCCCGTATTTAAGTACAAGATGTGTCGTGCAACTAGCGATTGAATGCAAAGATCCGTTGATAAGCGACATATTGAAACATGATTTGTATATTGATGACCTGATAACGGGTCATTCTAGTGAAACCGAATTGTGTAATGTTTATAAATGTGTAACAGCACAACTTGCATCAGCCGGTTTCAATTTACGTAAAGTAAAAAGTAATTCTGCTGCATTAGTGAATTTAATCTCAAAAGAATCTAAGATTGAAGATATACAAGATAATTTGAAAATTTCTACTGTAACTAACACACTAGGTATCGAGTGGGATCCTAATTCTGATTTGATTATTATCGCGGTTGAAAAATCATCCAAATTGTATGAACAATGTAATCATGTTATTACAAAGCGCTTAGTTCTATCAGTGACATCAACTATATTTGATCCACTAGGACTCTTAAGTGTATGCGTTATATCGTGTAAAATCATTTTACAGAAGCTTTGGCTTCAACAAATTGGGTGGGATGAACAGATTCCTCAGGATATTTCAGATATGTGGCATAAGGTAATTAATAATTTAAAGATTATTGAGCATCTGTCCATTCCGCGCCAGGCTGTCTGTATCAATCCTATTAGAATTGAATTGCATACATTTTCAGATGCGTCAATGAGCGCATTTTCAGCTTGCGTCTATGTACGTTCGATAGATGCGTTTGGGCATATAACAGTACGGCTACTATGTGCAAAATCAAAAGTAGCCCCTCTGAAAACGTCTACTATACCTAGACTGGAATTGTGTGGAGCAGTGTTAGCCGCTCGCCTGTTCAAAAAGGTAACAGAATCATTACGTTGTTCAGTAGATAATAATGTTTTTTGGTGCGACTCGAATGTTGTACTGGGCTGGCTGAATACACCTCCGCACAAGTTGAGTGCGTTTGTGTCACATCGCGTAGCTGAGGTGAACGATTTGTGTGCAAATAATTGTGTGTGGATGTACGTACCTTCATCGTTGAATCCAGCTGATCTCGCGTCACGTGGTGTGCACCCCGAGGAGGTACTGCATCTTTCGTTGTGGTGGGATGGGCCTACATACCTAAAACGCGCACAAGATCAGTGGCCTGACCAGCGGCGCGTTGATTCACAGATGAGCTTACCTGAAGTGAGAGTTCACTTTTCAAATATTGATGCAAATCCGAAGTCAATTATTGACTTTGAGCGATATTCTAATTTTGTAAGATTACGTCGTTCTTTCGCGTATGTTGGTAGATTTATTAATAATATATGTAAAAATAATGTAAAAATAACTGGACCTTTGACCGTCGAGGAATTAGAGAGTAGCGAGTTGAAGCTAGCTCAGTTTTCACAAATAGAATGTTTTTCTATTTATAATAAAAACTTTAGATCGTTGCCTGCAATGCATAAGTTAACCCCCACTGTTGATGAACAGACAGGCCTGATTCGTGTTGGGGGGAGGCTAGAAAACTCCGACTATAGTTATGAAAAACGGCATCCAATAGTCTTGAGTTGTAAACATCGGTATACAGAGTTAATGATGAAATATTATCACATCAAATTAATGCATGCAGGACCGCAGCTGCTTCTTTCAGTCGTAAGAGAACAATACTGGCCCATAGGCGGCCGATGCTTGGCAAGACGAGTGTGTAATAACTGTTTGACATGCAAACGAATGAAAGGAGCAGCTGCAAAACAAATCATGGGTAACTTACCTTCTGTCAGGTTATCACCAGGATCTCCTTTTGAAATAACTGGAACAGATTATGCAGGTCCTTTTTTAATTCTAAACAGGAAGGGTCGTGGCGCCAGTCTAATAAAATGTTATCTCTGTGTTTTTATATGTTTTAAGATTAAAGCTGTCCATTTCGAATTGGTAAGCGACTTGACCACAGAAGCTTTTATATTGGCCTTACGACGCTTCATGTCTCGTCGAGGCAAGCCTCGTGAGATATTTTGTGACAACGGCACCAATTTTGTCGGTGCAAGCCGAGAAATTGCTGCCCTTGTCAAAAATTGTTCCGATTCTGTGTCAGATCTTGCCAGTGAAGGTATAAAATTCAAGTTTTCACCGGTATATGCACCGAATTTTGGTGGATTGTACGAGTCAGCTGTGAAATCAGCAAAATTTCATCTGAGGAGGGTTGTAGGTAGCGCTCATTTCACATTTGAGGAACTCACGACATTGTTTTGCCAAGTAGAAGCTATTTTGAACTCGAGGCCGCTAATGCCAATGTCCTCTGATCCAAATGACCTTTGTCCACTAACCCCCGGGCACTTCCTCGTAAGGAGACCACTCACGTCACTACCTGCCCCTGATCTTCAAACTGTTAATCCAAGCCGTCTTCACAGATATGCCCTTATTGAGCAAGCAAGGCAGCACATGTGGAGCAGATGGAGCCGTGAATATATATGCGAGCTTCAGCAGCGGACTAAATGGCAGAACAGACAACCTAACCTCGAACCCAATCAATTGGTTCTTATTAAGGACGAATGTAGCCCGCCTATGAAGTGGCCATTAGGAAGAATAACTGCTGTTTACAAAGGCTCTGATGATGCCTGTCGTGTAGCAGACATCAGAACAAGCAAGGGAATCATACGGCGAGCAATCAACCGAATTTGTCCGCTTGTAGACATTCTCTAAGGAGACGAACAGCATTCTTCACTTTTCAAGGAGGCGGAGATTGTTTAGGCAACAAGAACGGAACGCAACGTTTCCCCTCACGCCCGAGCCCCTGGCTCGGCACTTGGCCGTGTGACGCATACAGTGACGTATGTGCTCTGTGATTTATATATTACCAAAAACCTTCAAGTAATAAAACTAAATTATCTCTAATACGGATTTCATTGAAGAAGACCCTACAAGAACAAGGGGGATGAATTTTCTACCCCTAAAACGCATCGCAAAAACAACTCGAGGTTTCTGCCTAAGAGAAGGATCAACTTCGACACGTGCGAGGACTGCGAGAAGAACTGCAAAAAATTTCAATTTTATAAGATTTATCATTATTATAGTAAGTTGAATTAGGAAAATATTGTATTGTTATATATTTAAGCATTAATTGTGTTGTATGTGAAATGTAAATCTTTTATTTTTGTATAAAAAATGTTATTTAAGTAGGTGTAAGATAAACTAGTTACTGTCATATTTGTTAATTATTGTTATTTTTTTTTTTTGTAATAGTTATAACTTATTTTAAGGAATATTGTATTACATTTAATGGTCTCGGGTTCGATTCCCGGGTCGGGCCAAAGTGTTATTGGGTTTTTTTACAATAAATTCTTAACAACGGTCCGGAGTATGGAAGTCGGCCGTGTATACCGCCCGTGCCGCGGAGAGCACGTTAAGCCGTCGGTCGCGGTTGTCATGAACATATATGGCAATCGTTACTGGGAAGTGCCCTCAAATATACTGACAACTAGTACTACCATCATGGGAATAATAAAGGCCAGGGAGATGATTGTATTATATTTAAACATCAATTTGTTATATGAGAAAAGTGAATATTGTTTATGTGTTGAAACATTTTTTGGGTGACGTTACTGAATCCAACAACTTGTTCGGTCATGTCTAAGTAGGTATCATTAATTAAGATGGAGATATTTAACAAATGTTTCACAACAATAAACCTTTCCAAGGGGATGCTTTCTTTCTATGTACAACAATGGTCGATGTAAATGACACTCTGACTCTGTATATGCCGTTACTTGCACAGGAATGCAACAAAACTTTAATTGTTCATTCATTATCGTTGTTATATTATGTATATTATATTCAAAGTGGCAGTCGATGTTTACCGACCTCGAGATAATTATTTGATATTATTAATTTTTTAATACACATATACATAATATGAGATATTTCGCTATACAAACGCCGTGACTCGTGAACGAAGAAGCATGCGCACGTTCGTCCGCGATGCGTACGAAATTGCGACTGAAGCCGGTTCCAGGCGCGCCCAACGTCACTCCCAGCGCGTGTGCGGTGCGTCGCTATTGGATGGCACATTATTGCGTGCTGCGTGCAACCACCGTAGGTTGTGCGACCGTATTTGTTACCTTATAACAAGCAACAATGTGGTAGCCTACACAAAACCGCCAGCTGACCGAAAATAAAATATCGAGTACAACATGGAATCACTGAGACATGGAGATGAAGTTCCGCCAACGAAGCATAGTTCGTATGCGAGTATGGACTTCTGTACGCCTGAAACCAACGGCCTGGACGACGCAGTCGAGGCGACACAATTTGGAACAATGAGAACTCATCCGAAATATCAAGTTACTCCGTGTGTGAGATTGGCCTCCCATTTACAGAGAGTGGATGATGCGATTGAGGCCAAGGAGCGATCTGACACCCCGAAATCGGATCGGATGAATGGAGTGGACTATGCATATGAGGCCACAGAGCGATATGGAGCACAAAAGGGGGATGAATTTTCTACCCCTAAAACGCATCGCAAAAACAACTCGAGGTTTCTGCCTAAGAGAAGGATCAACTTCGACACGTGCGAGGACTGCGAGAAGAACTGCAAGAAATTTAAATTTTATAAGATTTATCATTATTATAGTAAGTTGAATTAGGAAAATATTGTATTGTTATATATTTAAGCATTAATTGTGTTGTATGTGAAATGTAAATATTTTATTTTTGTATAAAAATGTTATTTAAGTAGGTGTAAGATAAACTAGTTACTGTCATATTTGTTAATTATTATTGTTATTTTTTTTTTGTAATAGTTATAACTTATTTTAAGGAATATTGTATTACATTTAATGGTCTCGGGTTCGATTCCCGGGTCGGGCCAAAGTGTTATTGGGTTTTTTTTACAATAAATTCTTAACAACGGTCCGGAGTATGGAAGTCGGCCGTGTATACCGCCCGTGCCGCGGAGAGCACGTTAAGCCGTCGGTCCCGGTTGTCATGAACATCTATGGCAATCGTTACTGGGAAGTGCCCTCAAATATACTGACAACTAGTACCACCATCATGGGAATAATAAAGGCCAGGGAGATGATTGTATTATATTTAAACATCAATTTGTTGTATGAGAAAAGTGAATATTGTTTATGTGTTGGAACATTTGTTGGGTGACGTTACTGAATCCAACAACTTGTTCGGTCATGTCTAAGTAGGTATCATTAATTAAGATGGAGATATTTAACAAATGTTTCACAACAATAAACCTTTCCAAGGGGATGCTTTCTTTCTATGTACAACAATGGTCGATGTAAATGACACTCTGACTCTGTATATGCCGTTACTTGCACAGGAATGCAACAAAACTTTAATTGTTCATTTACTATCGTTGTTATATTATGTATATTATATTCAAAGTGGCAGTCGATGTTTACCGACCTCGAGATAATTATTTGATATAATTATTTTTTTAATACACATATACATTATATGAGATATTTCGCTATACAAACGCCGTGACCCGTGAACGAAGAAGCATGCGCACGTTCGTCCGCGATGCGTACGAAATTGCGACTGAAGCCGGCTCCAGGCGCGCCCAACGTCACTCCCAGCGCGTGTGCGGTGCGTCGCTATTGGATGGCACATTATTGCGTGCTGCGTGCAACCACCGTAGGTTGTGCGACCGTATTTGTTACCTTATAACAAGCAACAATGTGGTAACCTACACAAAACCGCCAGCTGACCGAAAATAAAATATCGAATACAACATGGAATCACTGAGACATGGAGATGAAGTTCCGCCAACGAAGCATAGTTCGTATGCGAGTATGGACTTCTGTACGCCTGAAACCAACGGCCTGGACGACGCAGTCGAGGCGACAGAACAATTTGGAACAACAGTATGGGGTATAACATTGTTAAAGCTACAATCATGACGCATGGAATGGCAAAAGAAGATAATGTTTTAATTCCCCGTATTCTAATAATTCCAACTTATTTGACATTTTAATTTAAAAGAATGCAGTTTCCGCTGAAAACAGCATTTCCAATAACAATATTATCAAAACCCAAGGACAGATGCTTAAAGATACAGTTTTTTTTCTAATGGGCAGCATACTCACGTATGTCAAATCCGCAAAATCTCCATATTTTGGCAAAATATGGCAAAAGAAAAAACGTAGTTATTAAAATTGTACTTTTTTTTATTTGAAGCTGCCAAACTGACTATGGTCAGCCTGATGGAAAACTCAAGCAGAATCCAACAGTGGGGGCAACCATACTCACTGGGAAAGCAGACAATGCAGTATTGCGTCCCACACTATGACGGCTTAGTGAGATGCTTTTTCACGCCCCACTTAAAGGCCCCGGGATCATAGTGGGAGAGAAACACGTGCGCTGGTAGTGAGTTCCAGTTTTTAGCTGTTCGGCACAGGAAGGATGAACCAAACCGTTTGGTTCGAGAGTGAACATGTTATTCTGCAGAGGAAGGGAGAAGGGGGACCAGTTGGAAGAACTCCTCAGAATACTTCCAATGATATAGATGGTAGTGGACTGCTATAGAGGCGATATCTCTACGCAGCTGCAGAGGTTCAAGGAACTCGGTGGCTTCGGGACTGTTGGTAAAGCGGACTGCTCGCCACTGCAACCGATCGAAAGCATCAAGCAAATACTGCGCGGATACATCACAAA
This sequence comes from Diaphora mendica, assembly GCA_949125395.1. NCBI lineage: Eukaryota > Metazoa > Arthropoda > Insecta > Lepidoptera > Erebidae > Diaphora > Diaphora mendica. The sequence goes on from OX421323.1 coordinate 287,736, forward strand.
GATGATAACAGTACTCGAGGTCCCGGCAAATATCCATGCCCAGGACACCGAGCTTACCGTAGTGGCAGTTGAGTGCTCTGAAAAGTGGGGAGGGAAAGAAATTGAGAGTTTTTGGTAGAGAACGCGCACAACTGTGTTTTCGTAGCGTTGAACTCGACCAGATTCTTATCATCCCATTGTAAAATGCGGTTCAAAACCCGGTCGAGCTCAGCGACAAGCTTCTGTCGATTTTCCTCAACGTCTACTAGCTTGGCTGAACGGTGTCAAAAATATCGCCCATGAACAGTGCTATCGTCTGCATAGCAATGTATGTTGCCAAGAGCTAACATGTCATTATATAAATGACATGTTAGCTCTTGAAGAAAGAGAGCGAGAGAGAGAAAGCAGAAGAAATAGTGTGGGCGACAGGACTGAACCCTGAGGTACGCCAGCGTTTACATCCAGAACATCAGAGGCCGTGCCGTCGCAAAGGCACATAATGCGGCGCTGATGAAGAAAAGCGTCAATCCAGTGACAGAGTCTAGGAGGCGGACCGAATGCCGAGAGCTTGGAGAGAAGCGAGCGGTGCCAGACCTGGTCGAAGGCCTTGGCCATGTCAAATGTCGAAATAAGCTCATATAAACACTTTATATTTTATGTACATATATAAATACTTAAATAAGTTTTTAATAGTAAAACATGTGTGTCTTATTTGTAAAAAAAATCGGGTGGTGTCGTGGGACATCAGATAGGAATGAGTTCCATATCAAAAATACAGATGGCGCTATACAAAATTTTTCGTTCACGAAATAAATAAATCATTACAGATGGCGCTATACTAAATTTTTAGTTTTCACAAAATTGTCTTAAATTAAATTATTCTTAAATTATAGTTATGCTTATAGTATATGTATGTATGTATGTTTATCTATTAGTATGTAAAAGTATGTATTTTATAACTATGTGTGTATGTTTATATATATACATTTATAAATATATGTGTGTATGTATGTAAATAATTTCTTCAAACTCAATGTACGTCAACTACTACTGTCTCTCTGGAACATTTGATCCATCCTAAGGTTGCCTGGAAGAGATTGCTTTTGGCAATAAGGCCGCCCTTTGTACACTACACTTCGGACTTATTATGTACTTATTTAACTCTGTAATATGGTGTGCAAATAAAGAGTTTTCTATTCTATTCTATTGTCTTAACCCCTTTATTTTATTTAAACTGATTTATAAAAGTTCTATGCGAGGTAAAGAAAATAAAACTATTCAGGTACCGATACATTTTGTATTATGATTTTATATCGATAAAAATCCTACCTATACTAATAACACGAAAGTTTGTTAGTATGGATGGATGGATGTTTGTTACTTTTTCACGCAAAAACTACTGAACGGATTTGGATAAAACTTTACAGTAATATTAGCTTATACATCAGAATAACCCATAAGCTACTATTTGCAGCGATAACCGACATACACGCGGGCGGAGCCGCGGGCAACAGCTAGTGTATTTATATCAATTGTCTAGTACCCATAACACAAGCTCTGCTTAGCATGGGTCTACATGGCGTTGTGTGTTAAAATGACCTAACTGTCTAAAGTATCAAACGCTTTTGTAGTCCATAAAAAGGGCTACAGCTATTTTTAACCGACTTCCAAAAAGGAGGAGGTTCTATGTTCCACTGTATGTATGTATTTTTTTTTTATGTATGTTCAGCGATAACTCCGTCAACTGTGGACCGATTTAGAATTTTTTTTTTATTCAAAAGGGTATGCTCCCGAGGTCCCATGGTCCCATTGCCACCATATTAGGATCTGATGATGGGATCCCAGGGAAACCGAGAGAAACCCTCATTTTTTATAGGCACATACTATGTTTTTAGTATATTTTCTGAAGTTACACCAGTATTTGCATCTGGTAGTCATCATTTATTTATTTATTTATTTATTTATTTAACAACTTTATGCACAACGTACAATGGCGGACTTAATGCCACAGGCATTCTCTACCAGTCTACCGTTGGGTGGTGTGGAAATGAAATAAAAGGTGCACTACACATTAGTAAGGGATTCTAAAATTCCAAATAGACAATAAAAACAATTAAGAAACAAATGAGAAAAAAAAATGGCAAATCTAAATATCCATACAGATTGTCATATAAACATACACATAAACAGATAAATATAAAATACATAGATAGATAGATAGATAGAAAACTCTTTATTTGTACACCATAATATTACACAGTTACAAGAGTACATAAAATATGAGTTGTAGTGTACAAAGGGCGGCCTTATTGCCAAAAGCAATCTCTTCCAGGCAACCTTAGGATGGATCAAAATGTGTAGGAGAGACAGTGGTAGTTGACGGTGCAGTGAGTTTTTAATTAATTATATTATTTGCTAATAAATATAACGTAAAACATATATTTATATGTACACATACATATATATCACATACTTATACATACTAATAGATACACATACATATATAGATAACTAAATCACGTATGAATAAATATATAAATCCACATCATACCTTAATTCGTGCCTGTTTTAATTATGATAATGTTCATGAACCAATTTCTTGAATTCGTTAATTGTCTGCGCTTTCCTGATTTTTATCGGTAGTGCATTCCACAAGCGTACAGCTTCAACAGTGAATGACTGGTCGTAAAACTTTGTGGAATGCAGAGGCATCTCCAGTCTCAAATTCTCGGATGACCTTAGACATTTTTCATGCGTGTCATTAAGGAACTTGAATCGTTCTTTGAGGTAGAAGGGGGCTCTGGGATTAAACAAAATATTGTAGAGAAAGATGAGGATATGAGTATTCCGGCGAGAGCGAATCGGAAGCCACTTGAGCATTTGACGGAATTCAGAGACGTGATCATATTTACGAAGGCCAAATATGAATCGTATACAGAGATTTTGTAGTCGCTCAAGCTTATCAAGTTGTGCTTCAGTGAGATTCAGATAGCTGACATCGGCATAGTCGAGAATTGGAAGTAGAAGTGCTTGTGCAAGTGCAGCCCTAGTCGCAATCGGAAGAAAATTACGAAGTCTTCGCAGAGAACCGGCAGAAGCAAATAGCTTTCGACTGACCTCTTGTATCTGTGAACCCCAAGATAAAGTATTGTCTATGTAGATCCCTAAATCTTTGACACTAGAACTGATCTCAAGAGTGGTGCCACCAAATTGAATTTGGGGCAGTTGTGCACAGTTAACTCTTGCGATCATCCTGGGACTGCCAATAACACATACCTGCGTCTTAACAGGATTTACCTTGAGTCCATAATTGTGACTCCATTCGCTAATGCGACGCAGATCAGCATTAATAGTGTTGAACGCCTCTGGTAACAAGTCAATCGGAGCTTGTGTATATATTTGTAAATCGTCCGCATAAAGATGGTAGAAGGAACTTAATTGATTAGAGATTGAGTTTATAAAAACAGCGAAGAGTAAAGGAGATAGAACGCCACCCTGCGGTACACCAGCAGAAATACTGCACCAGGAGGACACCGAGTCTTCAATGCAAATACGTTGCCGGCGACCAGACAGGTAACTAAGAAACCAATCAATTGTCCTTGGAGATATGTTAAGAGACCCTAGTATACCAAGCAGAATTTCAAAATCTACAGTATTAAAAGCATTACTAAAATCAAGCAAGGTGAGTACTGTGATCATTCCACTATCCATACCCAGCCTGATGCTATCTGTAATGTGTACCAGCGCAGAAGTAGTGCTGTGACCAGGTCGAAAGCCTGATTGGAAGGGGTTCAGTAAGGAATTTTTGGAAAGGAAGTTACTCAGTTGAGAGTGGATAAGGCGTTCAAGTACTTTAGACAGGAAGGGTAAGATAGATATGGGCCGATAGTCAGAGAATGATGAGGGTTTAGCTTTCTTAGGAAGAGGGATTAGTTGGGCATCTTTCCATGCAGACGGAAAAACACTGCTTGTCACAGAGTGATTAAGGATATGACATAGGATGTGCAGGATTTCGTCAAGGATAGGAAGAATCATGTTTCGGCTGATGCAATCACTTCCCACTGCACTGGATGAAATCGCCAGAATGGTCTTCCTAACATCACAATCGAACAATTGATCAAAGACGAAAGGTGGATAGTTGGGAGTTGGGGTAGAGGAAATATATCTAAGAGTATTAACTTTAGTATTATCACTAATGTCAGACGAGGTAGAGAAATGTTTATTAAGTAGGTCAATGTTGAAATTTTTAGGAATAGACTCTTGACGAGACTTCCCGACTCCCAATGTTCTAAGAAATTTCCAGACTTTTGCTGGATCTCCGTTTTCTACGGAAGAGTGGATATATTGGCGTTGTGCGTTTCTACACATCTTATTGCAGAGATTTCTCAGATATACATATTTTTCCAGGTTAGTATCCGTTGGTCGACGCCTGTATTTACTTTTAGCTACACATTTTTTGGACATAATCCGTCGTATCTCCTCAGTAAGCCACGGAGCCGGTAAGTGTTTAAGTTTGATCGATCGCAAAGGTGCGTGTACGTTATAAAGTTGAATTAAGTTTTCGTTGAGTATTTTGACTTTTTCATTTACACAATGCGAACCCAGTAAAACAGACCAGTTGATGTTATGGGCGTCCTCTTTTAGTTTAGCAAGATTCATTCCGCTAAAATTGCGTTGCACAAGAATTCTCGGCTTTGCCTTGGGTGGGCGGATAGCATAAGAAATAAATATCAAGTCATGATAAGAGAAAGCATCAGCTGGATACTGGCCATGGCTGATGACATGATCTGTGGAAGAGACAAGAATAAGGTCAAGAAGAGAAGGCATACAATTAGGAAAGTGGTGAGTAGCATCAAGTGTAAGAAGTGATAAGTTATTGCAGTCCACTACTCTGCGTAACGAAGAGGAGCGATGGTCATTTTTCATCAAGCAAGTATTGAAATCACCCATTATTAATGTGTGGCTATAGGAGGGAGATAGGTTTTCTAATAAATTTTCGAAAGAGGAAAAATAGTTATTACGTGATGAGGGTGAATAGTAAACACCTAGCAAAACTTTTGAATGATCAATGTCTAATTCTAAGAAGAGATGTTCACCCGCGTCCGGAGGTGGGGGTTGTGAGGACAGACTTACAATGGTAAAAGAAATGTGTTGTCGCAGATATATACCAACACAACCCCCACCACCAGTCGCACGATCATTCCTTATAAGATTAAAACCTGGAAGAGTGTATGATGTGGAAGGTAAGCACGGTTTTAACCATGTCTCTGAGACTAATATAGCGTGTACATACATAAACATACATATCAATATTATATTAAATATCAACTTTGTGATGATTCCGCTATGCCTTCCGCTAGAAGAGCCCGTACCTTGACCCTGAATGAGTTACGACTGGGTGCCGTTCTGATTTCCTTGGGAAGGGCATTCCAGAGAAGGACAGATTGAATGAGGAAGGAAGAATGAACGCATGCGGAAGTGTGAGAGGGGCAAGACAAAAGGAGGCTATTTGTGGAACGTAGGGTTCTGTCATGATTGGATCCCAGGAACTGGAAAGAGGAAGTTAGGTATGTAGGCGAGTTAGGAGAGTTAAGAATAGTGTAAAGAGTCGTTACGGCGCGCAGGTGACGACGCTGACGAATAGGGAGCCAATTTAATTTAAGACGAAAAGAGGAGATATGATCGTATTTACGAAGATTAAAAACGAATCGAATGCAGTTGTTCAGAAGTCGGTCATATTTGTTGAGGAGATCTGCATTCAGGTCGTAGTAGCACACGTCACCATAATCAAAGATGGGTAAAATTAAGGTTTGCACCAACATCGTTTTTGTCTCGGCAGGTAGAAAGTTTTTGAGTCTGTATAACGCCCGCAGGGTTCCTGTAACTTTCTGACTTACACTGGTGACTTGAGTTTGCCAACTAAGGTTGTTATCGATATACAGACCCAAATCCTTCACAGTAGAACTAAGAGGAATAGTTGATCCGTTGAATAGAATAGGTGGCAGAGTATCTGGATCAAGTCTTCTGGTCATATGTTGACTGCCCAAGATGATAGCCTGGCACTTTGTAGGGTTCACAGTTAAACCGAATCTATCTGACCAACCACTGATAGTATCTAGGTCGTGGTTTATCATGGCAATAGCCTCTGTTACGTTGTCAACAGCTGCATGATAATAAAGTTGTAAGTCGTCGGCATAAAGATGGTACGCACACTGAAGATTTTGAGTGATCAGATTTATAAAAATTGAAAATAATAGTGGAGAGAGAATGCCGCCTTGAGGGACACCAGAGTCTAGATCACACCATACGGAAGTGGATTCGTCGACACGAACCGACTGCTGGCGCCCTCGAAGATATGAAGAGAACCATTCCAGTTCATCAGGTGATATCATATGATACGAGAGGATAGACAGGAGAATATCGTGACTGACGGTGTTGAAGGCATTTGAGAAATCAATCAAAGCCAACACGGTAACTTTGGAGTTCTCAACTGCCGTTCGAATGTCACCAGTCACTTTCAGGAGAGCGGATGTTGTGCTATGCCCAGGCCTGAAGCCCGATTGGAAAGGACTTAGTAAGCTATTCTGATACATAAAATGTGATATCTGTTGATGTACACACGTCTCGAGCAATTTGAATAAGAAGGGAAGTATGGAAATTGGGCGCAAATGATTCATAAGGGTGGGATTAGGGACTTTAGGGAGAGGTATAACAAACGCGTTACGCCATAGTGAAGGGAACGTACTTAAGTCTAGTGAAAAATTCACTATATGCGTAAGCGCAGGAAGAAGATGATCAAGGATAGGAATGATCATGCGACGGTTAATATTGTCACTTCCCATAGCGTTGGATGTAATGGAGAGGGTTGTCTTTTTGATATCATCTGATACAACTGGAGAAAAGACAAAGGAATTAATATTCGGACGAGGAAGGTCAGCCAAGTACCTTAAAGTGCGACACTTAGTTTGGTGATCAAATTGTGGTAGAGAGGTGAAATAACGATTAATGTCATCCAAATCAAAGGTCGTGGAAGAGATACATTTCCCGGCTTTACCGATACCCAGGGTGCTGAGGAATCTCCAGATATGGGAGGCAGAAGAGCACTTGAGGTTGTTGATAATATGGCAGCGCTTAGCATTGCGCACCACCTGATTACACCGATTTCTTTCAACCTTATACAGAGACCAGTTTGCGTCGCTCCTGTTTTTCCGAAATTTACGGAACGTTTTATCTCTGCGTCTCATAGCCTCTCGAACATCCGCTGACATCCAGGGGGCCGGAGCACGTTTGATTCTTACTTTCCTGACAGGAGCGTGTTGGTCGTAAAGGTTAATAACTAATGTATTAAAAATTTGAACCTTATCGTCTATTGTGCGCGCCTGAAGCAGAGGTTTCCAATCAATTGCCAAAGCATCACTGCACAGTTTTTCCTCGTTCATACGTCCGAAACAGCGAATATGGCGATATTGAGGGCGAGGTTTGGGAGGTTTCAGGGCATAGGACAGGTAGATGAGGTCGTGTTGGGAAATACCAGGGGCCGGGTGTTGACCATGACTACGGACAAAGAAAGGAGATGAAGTGAGGATTAAGTCCAACCAGGTGTCAGGTACGTCAATGTTGTGATGCGTGGCTGACAATGGCAGCACATGTAGACTGGATGATTCGACAACCTGGAGGAGCTTACGTGAACGAGAGGAGTAGGAAGAGAGGAGATCGGTATTGAAATCACCCATGATGATATGGTGAGTATACTCAGACCCTAAAGATTCCAGAATCGGTTCGAGACTGGAGAAGTAATCGACGTTAGGGGGACAATAAACGACGCCCAGAATAGTTTTAGCTCCATTGATGCCAACCTCGAGAAAAAGGTATTCAGCTGATGCAAAGCTGGAGGGAGGAGAAGATGTTAAAATTTTGTATGAGATTGAGCTGTGAAGATAAATTGCAACACCACCCCCTCTCCTATCAATTCTGTCGTTGCGAATGAGAACAAAACCAGGGACGGAGTAAGACGCAGACGGTAAGTGGGGCTTTAACCAAGACTCAGAAACCAGAATAGCATTCACGTTAGAGTCGGTGAAAGCTTCAAGTAAGTCACTGTGATGGCTGGGAATGCTTTGAGCGTTAATGTGACAAACGTTCAAGCAGCACTTCGAAGGGTGACTAAACGTGTGTCGCACAAGGTCACCAAGTGTGTCAGATATAGAGCCAAAACTCTCATCACCAGAAGCACTAGCAAATTCGTTCGCGGAATGAAATGACTCATCATCAGATAGCATTAAATAGAATATGTAAACAAAAATAAATAGCAATGTCAAATGACAACAAAGTATGTCAGTATGTTGAAACGTCAGTTCAGACAAATAAAGTTATGTGGGTTGATATTTGTTATTGTTCGTTAGATTCTACAAATTACAATTAAACACTAAAGGAAAAAACTAAAATAAAGGCGATAAATAACGTCAATTTGAGGATAAAATAAGTAAACAGAGTAAATACGCCTTATTAAATAGAAAATTGTACAGAACATAAATAATATATGAGAAATTTACAAAGTTATACGTATACCACACAACAACAAAAGTTACTTGCGTGAGGAGGTGTTACCGCTGTTCTTGGTTGTAGAGGAGATGTTACCAACCGCCCTGGGATGCTGTTCTACCAGATGAAGGAGCCGCTCCATGTGTGCTACCTTATGTCGATGTCCATCCGGCGTTTTGATGATGATAGTACCGTCTTGCGTCCATACCACTCTCATACCGAAGTGCTGTCGAGCTTTGCCGAAAATCGTTTGTCGGGTCTTAGTGAGAAACTCACGCAACGAGATAGAGGTGCCCTTCAATGCTGACTTAGCTCTCCATATAGAAGACCTTGTTTTCACGTCTGTGAAACGCACTAAAATGGGCCGGGGATGGTCTTTACTCGTGGTCCCAATCCTGTGACAGACCCTTATGTCTTCGGGAGAGACAGTTTCCATGCCCAACCTGTTACGGGCCAGGTTGAGAACGGCTGTGGAACAATCTTCACTCTCGGCTTCTGACACGCCCAAGAAGAGCAGATCCTTACGTCTATACCTTGATTCCATGTCATCAACTTGCCTGTGACAATCGGAGATTTGCTTGCGAAGAAGTCCAAGCATTTTAAACATAAGTTCGCGAAATGTCCGGAACTCATCCGCCACTCTGGCCACTGTATCCTTCGCAGGCACTCCGCCATGTAGCTGGGCCTCAAGTTCTGTCATCCTTCGATTAAAGCTTTCCTCTAGGCTTCTCTGTGCCGATTCTATCTCCATTAGATGCGACATTGTGATATGTGAAGTGAGTGTGGGTGATAAACTGGCAGGTGGGATAGTGAAAAGGTCTTAACTTACATTAAAAGCGCTGACTATAATATGTAGTAAGTAATTGCACTGTTTAGCACTAACACAAGAAAAAAAATTGTGAAAATTAATTATATTTATTAAAATATTTCCTTATCAAAAGCAGAGAACGTCTTTACTTTATTAGCACCTACCCACCTTCCACCCCTTATGATGATGAGCTGATGATGTAAGTTACAACTCCTTAACGGTTAGGAGTTGGAGGATAAATCTTTAAATATCATGTGTATATATGTTACCTTTAGTGGTATTCTTTCAAATTATTTAGGTAAGCTGATGGTGGAAGGTGGAAGGTACAACTCCTCAACCGTTAGGAGTTGGAGTATAATTCTTTCAATTTCATACGTATCTAAAGACCTTCAGTCGTATACTTTCAAGTTATTTAGGTGAGCTGATGATAGAAGGTTAAACTCTTCAACAGTTAGGGATTAAAGGATGATTTTAATATTACACGTACGTACAGACCTTAATTTGTATTCTTGATGATAAAATAGTCCAACTTACTACTTACCAACGATTGTTTGCACTAAAAACTGAAAAAAAAACTTTTTATAAAAAAAAACCGACTTCCAAAAAACATCCAACGAAAACTCTCTGCCAAAAAAACACTTAAAAGCGTAAAATAAAGTGGTTCTTCATAAATTGCCTATACCTAATAAGCTATTTGACTGATTTTTGGAAATCGTTTTAAATTATTATTTATTACGTAACTAGCTATTGCCCGCGGCTTTGCTCGCGTGGAAGTTGATTATATGTATTTATTTAAAACTGTGTAAGTATCTATGAATACTGTGTTCATGTTTTTAAACGTATTTATTTATAATCAATATTCCATTAAAATTGACTTTCATACACACTTTTGACCCTTATTTTAACCCCTTTAGGAATAGAATTCCCATAAATGCTGATATAAGTATTCATTTATTTGTAATCAAAAGCCTGAAGACAAAGTTTCAGGCTACTAAATTAAAAAATGACGGACTTCCAGTCTAGCCCAGGTATAGATCATCCAGCTTCTGCCAGCCGTCCTATCATTATTCCACCTGGCCCGTGGACGTTCTACGCTACGTTTGCCGAGACGCGGTCACCACTCACGAACCCGTTTACCCCAGCGGTTATCAGTTCTACGGCTAATATGGCCAGCCCACTGTCACTTCAGTTTGCTTATCCTGTGGGCTATGTCAATGACCTTGGTTCTCTATTGGATCTCCTCATTCTTGATGCGATCCCTTAGAGAAGAGTTGAGCTTTTGTGATGAGAAAAATAAATCATTCTTATTATTATAACCCTCTCCATAGCACGCTGAGCGACTTTGAACTTGTGGACCAGCCGTGTCGTAAGTGTCCACGTTTCGGTACAGTATGTCATGACAGGTAGGACGTATTGATTGAAGACTTTCGTATTTAGGCACTGTGGGATTGACGATAAAAAGACCCGACAAAGTTTCCCAAACGCTGCCCAACCCGGCTGAATTCTCCTGTTCCCCTCGTCCTCGAAGTTGTTTCTACTTAACTGCAAAGTCTGCCCGAGGTACCACACATATTTTTGAACAACTTCGAGAACGGCACCGTGAACCACAACCGGTTCCGGTAGAACATGTTCGTACATACGTATCTACTCATTTTTAATCAGTAGCCATAAATAAAGTTGCATGTTTCTAACTTCAAGAGTGACGGACTTCCATACAAACTTTCAACCCCTATTTCACTACCTTAGGGGTAGAATATTCAGAAACGCTGAAACACGTGACAATTCATTTTTAATCAGCAGCCTAAAACTAAAGTTTCATGATCCAAGTTCGAAAATGAAAGACTTCCAGAGTGACCTATATACGAAATAACAACCCCTATTTAACCTCTTAGGGGTAGATTATCCAGAAACGCTTAAACACGTATCTACTCTTTTTTAATCAGTAGCCCAAAAGAAAAGATTGACGAACTTCCTTACAAACTTTCAACCCCGATTTCACCCCCATAGGGGTAGAATATTAAGAAGCGTTTAAATACGTATCTATTTATTTTAAATCAGTACCCCAAAAATAAAGGTTCGTGTTTCTTACTAAAAAAATGACGAACTTCCATACAAACTTTCAACCCCTATTTCACCCCCTTAGGGGTAGAATATTCAGAAACATTGAAAGACGTATCAATTCATTTTTAATCATCAGCCAAAAAGTTAAGTTTCATGTTTCTAACTTCAAAAATGACGGACTTCCAGACTGACCTATATACGGAATAACAACCCCTATTTCACCCCTTAGGGGTAGAATATCCAGAAACGCTTCAATACGTATCTACCCATTTTTAATCAGTAGCCCAAAACTAAATTTTCATGTTTCTCACTTAAAAAATGACGGACTTCCTTACAAACTTTCAACCCCTATTTCACCCCTTTAGGGGCATAATATCCAAAAACTCCTAAATACGTATCTAATCATTTTTATTTAGTAGCCCAAAAATAAAGTTTCATATTTCTTATTTAAAAAATTTCGGACTTCCATACAAACTTTCAACCCCTATTTCACCCCCTTAAGGGTAGAATATCCAGAAACGCTTAAACATGTATGTACTATTTTTAATCAGTAGCCCAAAAGTAAAGTTTCATGTTTCATACTTAAAAAATGACGAATTTCCATACAAACTTTCAACCCCTATTTCACCCTCTTAGGGGTAGAATATTAAGAAACTTTTAAATACGTATCTATTCATTTTAAATCAGTACCCCAACAATAAAGTTTCATGTTTCTTATTTAAAAATTTACGGACTTCCATATAAACTTTCAACCCCTATTTCACCCCCTTACGGGTAGAATATCCTGAAACGCTTTAACACGTATCTACTCTTTTTTAATCAGTAGCCCAAAAGTAAAGTTTCATGTTCCTTACTTAAAAAATGACGAATTTCCATACAAACTTTTAACCCCTATTTCACCCCCTTAGGGGTAGAATATTAAGAAACGTTTAAATACGTATCTATTCATTTTAAATCAGTACACCAAAAAAAAAGTTTCATGTTTCTTGCTTAAAAAAATGACGAACTTCAATACAAACTTTCAACCACTATTTCACCCCCTTAGGGGTAGAATATTCAGAAACGCTGAAACACGTATCAATTCATTTTTAATCAGCAGCCTAAAAATAAAGTTTCATGTTTCTAACTTCAAAACTGACGGACTTCCAGACTGACCTATATACGAAATAACAACCCCTATTTAACCCCTTAGGGGTAGAATATCCAGAAACCCTTAAATACGTATCTACTCTTTTTCAATCAGTAGCCCAAAAGTAAAGTTTCATGTTTCTTACTTAAAAAATGACGAACTTCCATACAAACTTTCAACCCCTATTTCACCCACTTAGGGGTAGAATATTCAGAAACGCTGAAACACGTATCAATTCATTTTTAATCAGCAGCCTAAAAATAAAGTTTCTTGTTTCTAACTTCAAAAATGACGGACTTCCAGACTGACCTATATACGAAATAACAACCCCTATTTAACCCCTTAGGGGTAGAATATCTAGAAACGCTTAAATACGTATCTACTCTTTTTTGATCAGTAGCCTAAAAGTAAAGTTTCATGTTTCTTACTTAAAAAATGACGAACTTCCATACAAACTTTCAACCCCTATTTCACCCCCTTAGGGGTAGAATATTCAGAAACATTGAAAGACGTATCAATTCATTTTTAATCAGCAGCCAAAAAGTAAAGTTTCATGTTTCTAACTTCAAAAATGACGGACTTCCAGACTGACCTATATACGGAATAACAACCCCTATTTCACCCCTTAGGGGTAGAATATCCAGAAACGCTTCAATACGTATCTACCCATTTTTAATCAGTAGCCCAAAACTAAATTTGCATGTTTCTCACTTAAAAAATGACGGACTTCCTTACAAACTTTCAACCCCTATTTCACCCCTTTAGGGGCATAATATCCAAAAACTCCTAAATACGTATCTAATCATTTTTATTTAGTAGCCCAAAAATAAAGTTTCATATTTCTTATTTAAAAAATTACGGACTTCCATACAAACTTTCAACCCCTATTTCACCCCCTTAAGGGTAGAATATCCAGAAACGCTTAAACATGTATGTACTATTTTTAATCAGTAGCCCAAAAGTAAAGTTTCATGTTTCATACTTAAAAAATGACGAATTTCCATACAAACTTTCAACCCCTATTTCACCCTCTTAGGGGTAGAATATTAAGAAACTTTTAAATACGTATCTATTCATTTTAAATCAGTACCCCAACAATAAAGTTTCATGTTTCTTATTTAAAAATTTACGGACTTCCATACAAACTTTCAACCCCTATTTCACCCCCTTAAGGGTAGAATATCCTGAAACGCTTAAACACGTATCTACTCTTTTTTAATCAGTAGCCCAAAAGTAAAGTTTCATGTTCCTTACTTAAAAAATGACGAATTTCCATACAAACTTTTATCCCCTATTTCACCCCCTTAGGGGTAGAATATTAAGAAACGTTTAAATACGTATCTATTCATTTTAAATCAGTACACCAAAAAAAAAGTTTCATGTTTCTTACTTAAAAAAATGACGAACTTCAATACAAACTTTCAACCCCTATTTCACCCCCTTAGGGGTAGAATATTCAGAAACGCTGAAACACGTATCAATTCATTTTTAATCAGCAGCCTAAAAGTAAAGTTTCATGTTTCTAACTTCAAAAATGACGGACTTCCAGACTGACCTATATACGAAATAACAACCCCTATTTAACCCCTTAGGGGTAGAATATCCAGAAACCCTTAAATACGTATCTACTCTTTTTTAATCAGTAGCCCAAAAGTAAAGTTTCATGTTTCTTACTTAAAAAATGACGAACTTCCATACAAACTTTCAACCCCTATTTCACCCACTTAGGGGTAGAATATTCAGAAACGCTGAAACACGTATCAATTCATTTTTAATCAGCAGCCTAAAAATAAAGTTTCATGTTTCTAACTTCAAAAATGACGGACTTCCAGACTGACCTATATACGAAATAACAACCCCTATTTAACCCCTTAGGGGTAGAATATCTAGAAACGCTTAAATACGTATCTACTCTTTTTTGATCAGTAGCCTAAAAGTAAAGTTTCATGTTTCTTACTTAAAAAATGACGAACTTCCATACAAACTTTCAACCCCTATTTAACCCCCTTAGGGGTGGAATTTCAAAAAATCCTTTCTTAGTGCTCACTTACGTCATATAAAGAACCTACGTGCAAAATTTCATGATTGTAGCTTCAGCGGTTTGGGCTGTGCGTTGATCTCTGGGTATGTCAGTCAGTCTGTCAGTCAGTCAGTCAGTCACCTTACTCTTTTATATATATAGATAGATAAGCACACTGCGTTAATATTTTGCGGAATTTCTACTGTATTAAGAATTAAAATTTAAGATAAAGTTCAAGTTTGACAACCGCGTCAAAAAACGACATTTCTTTAATGGCGTTGGTCACATGACACGTGTGACGTCACACGCTAGTAAACAAATTCACAAAACGCGAACAATACTCAGTCGAGGAATCTTTCGTTTACTAGCGTGTGACGTCACCAGAGTTGCAACAAATCACAAGGCGTTCATGTCGCAGAAAATATTTCAAAAAATTGTTACAATTTATTTCGTGCAATCTGCGAAAAAATCACATTATTTTGTTTAATTCATAGTGAAATATGTCTATTTAGGGTATTATCTGATAGGATGACCACAATTCATAGTTTATTTTCAATATTGTCGAATAGCCTATTTATTCCTTTAAATAGTAGTATTGTAATGTGTGCTCGGCACAATGCCACCACTGCGGGTCCGACCAGGACTCCGCCCAGCACACGCTGGAGGACTGCCCTGCGTGGGAGTCCGAGCGTCGAGTCCTGGTCGGACAGATCGGACGAAACCTATCACCGCCAGCATTGATCGCGGCAATGCTGGCGAGTAGTGAGGGATGGGAGGCCGCGGTCACCTTCTGCGAAGACGTTATGCTTCGGAAGGAGTCCGCAGAGCGGGATCGGGAAAGGGCCGATCCCGCTCGTAGGAGGCGACGAAGGGGACGCGCTAGAGGCCGCTAGCTCCCCAATTGTCGCTTAAGGGTCGTTGTGGCCACATCTAGGGGAGATGTGGCCGCTGCAAACGGCCCGAGACCGGTGACACCCCGGTGCGGCCGGGGGGTGTCGTCTAAGGCGGGTCGGTGTTCCGACTCTTGCTGTGTAGAACAGTGAGGGGCGCGACAGCGACCTGCCCCGGGGGTGACGATGGTTACCCCGGGATGTACCTCAAACGTGAGGTGCGGAAGGGGGGACTCCAGAAGCCGCTGATGCGTTCCTGGAGCTCCTCCAGACTGCCGAGGTAGGCCGCCGCAGGGTTTAGTGGGTAAACCGATTCGTCGGGAGTCCCACACACGCCCTTCGTGTCCCCCCCATACGGAGGGTATGGTGCGAAAAGCATTCCCCGCGTAAAAAAAAAAAAAGGTACCTAAAATCTATTTGAAGTCGGTGCTAAGCCAAAAAGAATACAAACGAACAATTACAAAAGTCTAAGCGATAGTCACTTGGCACCGACTTCAAGCAGATTCTAGGCACTCATTATAATACTACTATTTAAGGGCCTACCTCCCTTAAGATGCGTAAAATAGGTTGCATTCTAAAGACTACTCCTCAATAACGGCTGCATCAAAAGATTTGAAAAAAATATATGTTTACTGTAGATTCATGTGCAATAATGTGAGCATTTGATTTTTACGTACGATAAATAGTATTGCCATTAAAAAATATTTAACAACACGCTATATTGTTCGCTTATTTGCCTACTACTTTTAAACGGCTTTGAAGCTGAAAAATATTTTTACATAAAAAAAAAGTTTTTTTAATTTGCAACAAATTAGTCATTGCTCATTTAAATCAATCAATATTTTGTAAAGAAAATATTCAATATTGAGACTCGCAACGTGAAAAGTACAGCGGGTCTCTATGCGGGCTCAGGCGGCAGTCGTGCGTTGGCATTCAGACGGGAAGGCTGTGTCGTTCGCTGCTCTGCTCGCGCTATCGACTAACTACGCGTATACGTTTGTGTATGTGCAAGTATTTACGTACTTTCTGAGTTAGTGTGCATTACAGACTAACTCGCTGCAAAGGACTCAAAGTGATCGTACGCTTGGACGCTTTGTGATATTTTGACTGCCTCGGTGGCGCAGTGGTAGCGTATGCGACTGCTGTGCTTGAGGTTTCGGGTTCGATTCCCGGGTCGGACCAAATGTTTGTATGGTCTGAAATAATTAGTTTGGGTGTTTTCTATGTAAAAATAGTAATGTATGTATTTACATCAGTTATCTAGTACCAATAATACAAGTTTGGCTTAGTTTGGGACTAGATGGCGTTGTGTCGGTGTGTGTCCGAAATATTTATTTATTTAATTTATTTGTAGACTATTGTTTTTGTAAATTTGTACATTGCACTCATTTTAGAACTTATACAATTCTTGTCTCGGATGAAAATTTACTGATTTTTTCAAGCTATTATTATTAAATTTGCAATTTGTGACGCAACACCATCGAGTTTGAAATCATTTGATTCTTCTTGACGAGTGCTTTATGTTTTGATAGTATCCAGGGTCTGATGATGGGGCCAGAAAGTGGTCAGAGGAACTCTATAATAAAACGACGCAAACACCATCGAGTTTGGAATCGTTTGATTCTTCTT
The DNA here is from genome assembly GCA_949125395.1 of Diaphora mendica. Lineage (NCBI taxonomy): Eukaryota > Metazoa > Arthropoda > Insecta > Lepidoptera > Erebidae > Diaphora > Diaphora mendica. The sequence continues at coordinate 304,793 of OX421323.1, forward strand.
GACGAGTACTTTATGTTTTGATAGTATCTAGGGTCTGATGATGGAGTCGGAAGGTGGTCATACTGTAATAAAACGACGCGTCGAACACACCATCGAGTTTGGCATCGTTCAATTCGTAATTTTAAATTTATTTTATTCTTTTAAATAAAAGCTTGTTTTCAAAAAGTTTTTTTAAATTAATTTTATTAGAATGAAATATATTTTTTTAAATTCAAACCTTATCATCACTATCACTACATAGTATAAAACAAAGTCGCTTTCTCTGTCCCTAAATCCCTTTGTTTACTTAAATCTTTAAAACTACGCAACGGATTTTGATGCGGGTTTCTTTAATAGATAGAGTGATTCAAGAGGAAGGTTTTTATGTATAATAAATGCATAATATAGTATGGAAACACTGTTAATTTTCGAGGTTTCTAATGTGATGTAGCAAATAAACACATTTTTTTGCGCTTACATTGCAAACGTTGGTTGCACCCTACGAGATAGATCAAAATAATGTACTACAGTATTGTACACCTTAAAAAGTACTACAAAAAAGTCCGCGACGGTATATGTCTATCTCTTAGGGATACCCCCAAAAACCATTTTTTATTCCTTTCTTTTTACGAGAAATAATGGCTTATTTACGAAGTGATTTTAAGCAATACAGAATGAATCCTTATACAATTAAGTAAATTAAATACATTGTGCATTTAATATAGATGAAAATGGTCCTTTACAGTAACTAATTTAAATGAATATATTCGAAGATATTACAGATTTAAAATGCACGAATCGTGTTGTCGGCGGGGGCATCTGAAATCCACCCGTGCGAAACCGGGGCGGGTCGCTAGTTTCTTGATATATTAAAAAAATGCAACTGCAACAATTTGGTGTAGGGTCAAAGAGGAAACAGTGTTCAGTGTTGAGTCTGTTCAGTTTTTCTAAGGCTTATAAAGCTAAAAAAATGCCAATGAACCGCTATTTACAACCAAACAGAGGAGAAACTACCGTGGAAGATCCACGCTTCGGCACGAATGGGCCGGCTTGACCGGAGTGATACCATGGCCTCTCAGAAAACTGGTGTGAAATAGCGCTTGCGCTGTGTTTCACCGAGTGAGTGAGGACACCGGAGGCCCATATCCTAACCCCTCCTCCTATCCTCCTCTCCATCTCCTTTAGGAGACGGCTACGCACTTCTGAAGCCACTGGTGTTGCAGGTCTCCATGGGCGACGGTAATCGCTTATAATCAGGTGATACGTCTGCTCATTTGCCCCCTATTCCATAAAAAAACGGACCACACTAACTATAACGGATTAGATAACTTTGTTAGTTCAGGAGTTATGGAGGTCTACCTTGTAAAATACACTCATTTGGAAAACTTTAAAAAGAATAATAAATAAATATTTCGGACATCTGACACAACGCCAATTATTTTCAATCTAAGCAGAGCTTGTACTATGAAAGCTAGATTGACTGATAGAATACTTATATGCTTTTTTTGGTAAATACAAATATTTACATATCATACAAAGATTTAGTTTGACCCGGGAATCGAACCTGAGACCTCATGTATAACATTTGCGTACGCTACCACTGCGCCAATGTTACTTAAATGTAAAATATTAAAATAAATTCATGATAATTCTTTGTTGGACACTATTTTATTTCAATTTGTAGACATTGGTGACTACGGAACCCTATTCTATGGGTGACCTGACACGTACCTATTTACCTACTTTTTCATTTATTTAAAGATGCTGGAAGTTTTCAGAAATATGATCATTTTTACTTTTTTTCTACAAACAGTAAAATTAATTAATACATTTTACCGGATTTCTTACCTCTCTTATCAAATGTAGGTATTTGGATCGGTATGTCGAATTATTTGATTTAAAATTTACTGACAAAAACTTCTATATGGTTTTTAGTCTAATTTAACATACTTTTTTGCACTAAGTATCTACATACCTATCATTAAATGTGTCAAGTAAAATTTTAGTTTTAAATCTTACTAAAGCTTTTAAAAATATCTGGTTTTTATGTTCACATTATAACCATTCTGTTTTGAAGTTTAAGGCAAAAACGCCGGTCAAGCGGGCATGTCTGCACCGCTTCCTAATCTTTGATCATCGTTTCGAGGTACCGCGTGCGGTACGGAGATATTGATGTGTGCGGTGCAGATATGATAGTATGCGTTTAGCTCCGCCCAGACGCTCAAGGTTATTGAGGCTACTATACGACTTAAAGAATAAAGAATTAGGTATAGGCAATTTATGAAGAACCAGTTTATTTTACGCTTTTAAGTGTTTTTTTGGCAGAGAGTTTTCGTTGGATGTTTTTTGGAAGTCGGTTTTTTTTTTATAAAAAGTTTTTTCCAGAGTCTAAAGATTAATGTGTAAAATGGATTTCGTTTGGACTGGCTTCTCAACAAAACTTGTCAGTTATACTGAACGCCGTTCCAGAGATTACCCGGAACAAACAGACAGACAGACAAAAATTGTAAAAAATGTTATTTTGGTAAATGTACCGTGTATAGGTACATACCTACTTAATATGCATTTAGTAAAAAAAAAACCGACTTCCAAAAAACATCCAACGAAAACTCTCTGCCAAAAAAACACTTAAAAGCGTAAAATAAACTGGTTCTTCATAAATTGCCTACACCTAATTCTTTATTCATTTAAATAGTAGTATTATAATGTGTGCTAGGTGTAGTATAGGCAATTTATGAAGAACCAGTTTATTTTACGCTTTTAAGTGTTTTTTTGGCAGAGAGTTTTCGTTGGATATTTTTGGAAGTCGGTTTTTTTATTTTTATAAAAGGTTTTTATTTTTCAGTTTTTAGTGCAAACAATCGTAGGTAAGCAGTAAGTTGAACTATTTCATCATCAAGAATACAAATTAAGGTCTATACGTACGTGTAATATTAAAATCATCCTCTAATCCCTAACTGTTGAAGAGTTTAACCTTCTATCATCAGCTCACCTAAATAACTTGAAAGTATACGCCTGGAGGTCCTTAGATACGTATGAAATTCAAAGAATGATCCTCCAACTCCTAACGGTTGAGGAGTTGTACCTTCCACCTTCCATCATCAAATTACCTAAATAATTTGAAAGAATACCACTAAAGGTAACATATATACATCTATATATATAAAAGAGTAAGGTGACTGACTGACTGACTGACTGACATACCCAGAGATCAACGCACAGCCCAAACCGTTGAAGCTAGAATCCTGAAATTTTGCATGTAGGTTCTTTATATAACGTAAGTGAGCACTAAGAAAGGAATTTTTGAAATTCCACCCCTAAGGGGGTGAAATAGGGGTTGAAAGTTTGTATGGAAGTCCGTCATTTTTTAAGTTAGAAACATAAAACCTTTCCGTTTAAGCTACTGATTAAAAATTAGTAAACACGTATTTAAGCGTTTCTAAATATTCCACCCCTAAGGGGGTGAAATAGGGGTTGTGATTTTGTACATAGGTTAGTCTGGAAGTCCGACATTTTTGAAGTTAGAAACATGAAACTTTATTTTTGGGCTACTGATTAAAAAGGAATAGATACGTATTTAGGCGTTTCTGAATATTATACCCCTAAGGGGGTGAAATAGGGGTTGAAAGTTTGTATGGAAGTCCGTAATTTTTTAAATAAGAAATATGGAACTCTATTTTTGGGCTACTGAATAAAAATGATTAGATACGTATTTAAGAGTTTCTGTATTTTCTACCCCTAAGGGGGTGAAATAGGGGTTGAAAGTTTGTATGGAAGTTCGTCATTTTTTAAGTTAGAATCATAAAACTTTACTTTTGAGCTACTGATTAAAAATGAGTAAATACGTATTTAAGCTTTTCTAAATATTCTAGCCCTAAGGGGTGAAATAGGGGTTGTGATTTTGTACATAGGTTAGTCTGGAAGTCCGACATTTTTGAAATTAGAAACATGAAACTTTATTTTTGGGCTACTGATTAAAAAGGAATAGATACGTATTTAAGCGTTTCTGAATATTATACCCCTAAGGGGGTGAAATAGGGGTTGAAAATTTGTATGAAAGTTCGTCAATTTTAAAGTTAGATTCATAAAACTTTAGCTTTGGACTACTGATACAAAATTAATAGATACGTATTTAAGCGTTTCTGGATATTCTACCCTGAAGGGGGTGAAATAGGGGTTGAAAGTTTGTACGAAAGTCCGTAATTTTTTAAATAAGAAATATGGAACTTTATTTTTGGGCTACAAAATAAAAATGATTAGATACGTATTTAGGAGTTTCTGGATATTATGCCCGTAAAGGGGTGAAATAGGGGTTGAAAGTTTGTAAGGAAGTCCGCCGTTTTTTTTTACGTGAAAAACATGAAAATTTAGTTTTGAGCTACTGATAAAAAATGAGTAAATACGTATTGAGGCGTTTCTGTATATTCTACCCTTAAGGGGGTGAAATAGGGGTTGGAAATTTGTATGGAAGTCCGTAATTTTTTAAATAAGAAATATGAAACTTTATTTTTGGGCTACTAAATAAAAATGATAAGATACGTATTTAGGAGTTTCTGGATATTATGCCCCTAAAGGGGTGAAATAGGGGTTGAAAGTTTGTGAGGAAGTACGTCATTTTTTAAGTGAGAAACATGAAAATTTAGTTTTGGGCTACTGATTAAAAATGAGTAGATACGTAATTAAGCGTTCCTGGATATTCTACCCCTAAGGGGTGATTTAGGGGTTGAAAATTTGTAAGGAAATCCGTCATCTTTTAAGTGAGAAACATGAAAATTTCTGTTTCGGCTGATTAAAAATGAGTAGATACGAATTTCAGCGTTTCTGGATATTCCACCCCTGAGGGGTTGAAATTTCGTATATAGGTTAGTCTGGAAATCCGTCATTCTTAAAGTTAGAAACATGCAACTTTAATTTTAAGCTACTGATTAAAAATGAGTAGATACGTATGTACGAACATGTTCTACCGGAACCAGTTGTGGTACACGGTGCCGTTCTCGAAGTTGTTCAAAAATATATGTGGTATCTCGGCAGGGTTCGAGGATATATATCAATGGATATATATTAAGATATATATCCGATTTATATCTGATATATATCAAACTGGTTTCGTTGATATATATCAATGCTAGCTGAAATTAGATTGGATTTCTGATCCTTCTCATGATGATAGCGGATGATATGATTCAAAATGTCGTTTATGTCCTATAATCCAGTCCAGACTCAGAATCGAAAGATGACCTACCTTTATCTTCAAACTAAAGCACTACGAGTATTATGAATACTGCATTTTTTGATGATTTTATAATTTATTTGATAATAATTTACAATTTATTACGAATGACTGATGACTGATTTGGTAACTAAAAAAAACTAAAAAGTATAAAATAACTTAATTTGTATGTGTTACCTATTCATAGGTTTGAAGTCAGTGCCAAGCCAAATGTAATATTAGGTACCACACTCGCTATATTTCGACGTCACCGACGCTTCGGTTGTTTTGTTCAACGCGAAGAGCAGCAATCCCGCTCAAGGTCACGCGCGGCGAGTGCGGTACTTACTATAACATTTCGGCTTGGCACCGACTTCAAAGGTAGGTAGCACATACAAATTAAGTTATTTTATACTTTTTAGTTTTTGAAGTCGGTTTTTTTAAACGAAGTTTATTTTTATTTTTCGCTTTTTAGTCTTTCTCAAGTCTTTCATCATCATTTCATTTAAAATTAAATTATGTCTACAGAATATGAAGGCATGCAGACAATTGCTCTTAACTTCATTGCAGGCGCTCACGTAAATTTGAGGGTTTCTTTCGATTTCCTTGGGATCCCATCATCAGATCCTGATATGGTGGCCATGGGACCACATGGGGAGCATACCCTTTCAAATACAAAAAGAATTTTCAAAATCGGTCCACAATTGACGGAGTAATCGATGTACATAAATAAAAATAAATAAAAAAAAAACCGATGAAATTGAGAACCTCCTCCTTTTGGAAGTCGGTTAAAGACTTATGATTATATTATAAAGATATTATTATTATTTGTAATATTTTAAAACATTAAAGTCAAATTCGTTCTTTTTTTATCATTTTGGTATGTTTACAATTTTCGTATGGTACATATGCAAATAGTATTCATAAATAATACAATACAATGATAATATGGCTTACAAAATTGATATATATCAAACTTGATATAATATATCGGATATACACACATCAAAAGTGTCTAGGGATCAACATATGTGTATAGGGATCAACATATGTGTCTAGGGATCAACATATGTGTCTAGGGATCAACATATGTGTCTAGGGATCAACATATATTTTTGCAATAACTTTTCTCCTGATTGATATTAATTAAAATTTTCTTTAAGGATTCATCAAATAAAGTGTTTTCGGTTGTCACAGTAACGATAAACCAAGTCACCTTTGCATTAATAAAAAAAATTGCCATTTTCCTAATAAAGGGATTTTTGACATTTGAACCACTAACATTAAAGTTCGAAAAAAAGACTGAAATAACAGTTTTCTTTAAAATTTTATTAGGTAACTTAAACAATTAATAATCCGTGTTTCTACCGCGAACACTAACAACACAAGAATCGGTTTGGCATACTCAAAATGAGTTCATCCAAATCACGCTGTGGAATGGCCGCCCATGTTCGTTGCAACAACAAAAAAAGGTCTACTTGCGACTGGATACCCTCCATATTCGGCAGAGCTCTTCTCTGTAGCATATCCCATGCATGCTCAATCGGGTTCAAGTCTGGCGACTGAGCAGGCCAGGGCCAAAGCCACATCTCAATCTCAAGAAATCCGCATAAAAATGCTTGATCCCTAGACACTTTTGATGTGTGTATATCATAAATATTCGATATTTTGATATTTATTATAAATATCGGATATTTTCGAACCCTGTACCTCGGACAGACTTTGCAGTTAAGTAGAAACTACTTCGAGGACGAGGAGCACAGGAGAATTCAGCCGGGTTGGGCAGCGTTTGGGAAATTTCGTCGGGTCTTTTCATCATCAATCCCACAGTGCCTAAGTAAGAAAGTCTTTAATCAGTACGTCCTACCTGTCATGACATACGGTGCCGAAACGTGGACACGGCTGGTTCATAAGTTTAAAGTCGCTCAGCGTGCTATGGAGAGTGCTATGCTCAACGTTTCTCTATCTAAGGGATTGCATCAGGAATGAGGTGATCCGGTGATCACCTCATTCCTGATGCATGCGGTGATCCGAATATTAGCCGTAGAACTGATAACCGTTGGGGTAAACGGGTTCTTGAGTGGAGACCACGTCTCGGCAAACGTAGTGTAGGACGACCACAGGCCAGGTGGAATAATGATCTGCCCAAGACGGCTGGCAGGAGCTGGATGAGAGAAGCTGAGGATCGAACCAAGTGCACAGTGGCGTGCAATTCGAGATGCCTATGTCCAGCAGCAGACTGCGATGATGATGATGAGATACGTATTTAAGCGTTTCGGGATATTCTATCCCTAGGTTAGACTGGAAGTCCGTCATTTTTTAATTTGGTAGCCTGAAACTTTGTCTTCAGGCTTTTGATTACAAATAAATGAATACATATATCAGCAGATATGGGAATTCTATTCCTAAAGGGGTTAAAAGAGGGGCGAAAGTGTGTATGAAAGTCGACTTTAATGGACTATTGATTATAAATAAATAAATACGTTTAAAAGCATGAATAAATTATTCATAGATACTTAAACAGTTTTAATTAAATACATATAATCAACATCTACGTGAGCAAAGACGCGGAATACAGCTATACTAATATATAAAGGCGAAAGTTTGTGTGTATGTTTTTTACTTCTTCACGCAAAAACTACTGAACGGATTTGGATGAAACTTTATAGTAATATAGCTTATACATCAAAATAACACAGGCTACTATTTGCCGCGATAACCGACATACACGCGGGCGAAGCTGCGGGCAACAGCTAGTATGATATATAAAGATTTATCCTCCAACTCCTAACCGTTAAGGAGTTGTACCTTACATCATCAACTCGTCATCATAAAATGATGACTACCAGACGCAAATACCGGTGTAACTTCAGAAAATATACGAAAAACATAGTATGTGCTTTTAAAAAATGAGGGTTTCCCTCGATTTCCCTGGGATCCCAACATCAGATCCTGATATGCTGGCAATGGGACCACCTCGGAAGCATACCCTTTCGAATACAAAAAAAAATTTCAAAATCGGTACACAACTGACGGAGTAATCGGTGAACATACATAAAAAAAAAAAAAAAAAAAAACATACAGTGGAACATAGAACCTCCTCCTTTTTAACCGACTTCCAAAAAGGAGGAGGTTGTCCCATTGCCAGCATATCAGGATCTGATGTTGGGATCCCAGGGAAATCGAGGGAAACCCTCATTTTTTAAAAGCACATACTATGTTTTTCGTATATTTTCTGAAGTTACACCGGTATTTGCGTCTGGTAGTCATCATTTTATGATGACGAGTTGATGATGTAAGGTACAACTCCTTTTTAAATTACGAACGAATTACGATCAACTATAAATCACTTATCAACCTGATAGAATCGATACTATAGTAGTATAAGTTTCAAGAATCTCCAAGCAATAATAGTCCAATACAATACACAGTCCAAGTTTTTTTTTTTTTTTTTTTTTTTTTTTTTTTTTAATGTGAATGGCAATGCACGGTTTGTGCTTATGCCAAGAACAAGTAAAGCTTAGGAAATCATTATCAACTTAAAAAACAGTGGATTTTAGGAAAACGGTGTCACGTAGCGGCTTTAGGGTGTGGACCCTGAGAGGTTCGATCAAGCGGTCGTCCTCCAAGTTAAAGGCACTTAACTTGGTTTGCTGCGATGAGAGAAGGGACGCTGGCGGCAGCGGCGACTGGCGTGGTAGACGCCGGCCGAAAGAGGTGCAGTGCTGGGGCTCCGGCGTAGGCCGGGCGGCCCAGCCACCAGGCGTGGTAGACGCCGGGCGAAAGAGTGCAGTGCTGGGGTCGGCTTTAGAGGCCGACCCCCCGTAGAGGGCAGCGCAGCCGTCCGGCGTGGTAGACGCCGGGCGAAAGAGTGCAGTGCTGGGGTTGGCTTTAGAGGCCGACCCCCCGTAGAGGGCAGCGCAGCTGTCCGGCGTGGTAGACGCCGGGCGAAAGAGGTCGAGCTGTAGTGCGCTCGTCCTTTTATGTGTCCCTGCGGTGGTAGGGACAGCGGCTCAGCGGTGGGAGGCGAGCGCCGATGACGCGTGACACTCCCCTCATTAGGCGAGAATTTTTCCTAGGGGAAATTCGCTGACCTCGGGGTCGCCACTGTCGGCAGCTCCTCGCTGGTACCCTGGGAACAAGATTAAAGCAGGATCAGAATTTTTTTAGAGACAAAAAAAAGTTTAAAGAGATAAGAGGGAAAAGACAAACTAACAGGCTAAGGTCATATCAGCTTAGTTCAATAGCAAAAATATAGTGAAGTTAAAAGTTTAAAGGTTTGAAATAAAATTTCAAATAAAAAGTTCAAGCGAGAACGTAAATAAAGTGAGTCATACATTCTGATGCTCCGTTATAAATGTTTAAAGAATTTAGTATGATAGTTGCAAACTTGTTTAACTGTTTAGGTAGATGCAGTAATAGAAAATTGTAGTTATAAGTAGGTATGCTAGCTAAGACATATGTGCGAAAAAGAAAAACAAACAACCAGATCGACAACAACAACTGAGAATCGAACCTGTAAGTCGGGTTTGACTCGACTTTTTAACTACCAAGCCATAGGTTAAAAAAAGGTAAAAGTTTTTGTAGATTATAGTTAGATTTTTATAGTGCGATATTTATTTTGTTTTTATTGTTTTGTAATGAACAATAATTTAGTATTTTTTTTAAAAAGTTAAAGTGTGTAAGGACAAGAAATGTTATTTGATTTACGACGCAGGAAATAATTTTTAGAGATAAATAATACAGAAACCCATCTGTAAAAAATGTTAGTTATGGAATGAGTAAACAAAATCACTGTTTATTAATTGTTTTAACTAACTTTGGCTAATTCGCCAACCAAACGAGATCTTTTAGAAACGACATTAGATTTGACTTGTTTAGGGGCCAATTTTTATAAAATATTTGTGTTCGTCACTGAGAAAATAAAATTATCGAGCTGCCAGTACCTTCTCAAAGATAGAAGGTTGATAGTCTAAAGTCTTGGTGTATACATACATCTCGTGGTTCATCAACTATATTGGGATCAAAATCCGTAGCAATATAGATGCGACCACAGTGACGACTTAAATTTCAATATACATTGTAGTATTAGATTTAGTAGTTTAGAGAAATGAATGATTTTAGTATTTAAATTGATGATAGATTCTCTGGTCGCGAATTATCAAGTAGAAAAAGTTGTTTAGTAGTTTTTGGTAGTTTTTAGTAGATATAAGTAGGTAATTGTAGTTTAGATGTATCGTTTCACCGAGTATAGTTTAGGGTGTATACAGCGGTGTGTCGATTAGGGTTTTTAGATAAGTTTATGTGGTCATTTTCAATGAAATTGAAACGACTGTTTAGGAGAATAAGGGAACAAAATTACTGTTTGTAGTAAATTAAATATATATATATATATGTGGCTTTAAGGCTTGTTTAGAGAGTTACCGACCGCTCTGTTATAAATAAATAAATCCCCAATAATAATAATAAGTTTGGCTTTAAGGCTTGTTTAAAGAGTTACCGACCGCTCCGTTATAAATAAATAAATCCCCAATAATAATAATAAGTTTTAGTACTAAGGCTTAAGGTTTAGGAGTCACTAACCGCTCCAAAGAGTATTAAAAGTACCAAGAATCATTAGTAGAAACTGGCCACATGATGACGAAACATCATAAGAGTTACAAGTAGTAATCTATCAAGGGGTAGGGCCTTGAGTCTTTCAGAAGACATGATGTCACAACATCATAAAGGTTACAAGTAGTAACTATCAAGGGGTAGGGCCTTGAGTGTCTTTCAGAAGACATGATGTCACAACATCATAAAGGTTACAAGTAGCAACTATCAAGGGGTAGGGCCTTGAGTCTTTCAGAAGACATGATGTCGGACGTCATTAAGGTTAGAGGAACAGGGTTTATGACATTTTGGTGGATGATCAAGTGCTCAGCACAGAGCGATACCTGCCACCGATAGAGGCGAACAGTCAAAGCTTAAATTCCAATCAAAATTGTCAGTAAACCTTTAAGAGTTAATTAGTTATAGTGGCAGTATAGCCGGTTAGAGATAGATATACTCATTTGGGAGTAAATTTAAAAATTTATAGGAGTCTAGCAACGAGAATAAAGACATTAAATAAGTACGTATATTGGTTTAGACCAAAATATACACAAACGAACATACAGACTAGAAACATACATGCCAATACGATACCCACATTATGTGATTATTTTTATGTAGTCGTATTGCAACTTTATATAAATCCACCTACATCTCAAGCATCACTAGTTAAAATTGTCTCAAGTTGAGAATAGTGCAAGAATGTTGTAAGAACAACATGTTTATAGGTATATTTTATAAATAGATATAGTGGAACATCTGTATAGTGAATTCCAAAGGTCGATGGAATAATTATATTGTAGATTGTAGCTATAGTATATGATATTGTAGCAAGTTGCAGCGGTCAACAGTATATAGGTATTATTAGTAGACATTTAGAAATGCGTTTCGATATTTCGCGAAACAACACATAGAATAGAAAAACAGGTACTAAAAGTACACGAAAATATTATAAAGTAGTATTTTAAACTACAAAATCTAGAACAAGGATCCGAGATGACCACATTGTGCATAAAAACTATGGTAGCCATATTTCTATATTAACAATGTACTCTGTGATGGTAGCCATTTTCTTTAAATAGTAGCTATATGGTTAAGTACCTTTTGAGGTTATGTCGCCACGAGGCTTTAAATTAGCCCAGAACAATTTAGAGTGGAAGATCGACGACGATACTATTAACAGCTACTTAGTCATCAAATTAATTGTTTTAGTTTAATTTGATGATCGCCCACACTTTACAAAATTTTTAGATTTATTTAGTGGCTAGAAATATTTGAAGATTTTATTTTATAGGTTTACGCTTCTATCATTGTTAGAATGCATTTATAAGAGAATACGTAAACAATAGACGGGCAAGAAACGACAAGACTCAAGGTGTTTTGTCAAATATATATATGTAATATGTAATCGATGCTACACCGATCGACATCATTTATAGCATATTTTTAAGAAAATATCAAGCAACAAATGAACGAGAAACGACAAGACTAAGAACAACTGTGTTAGATATTATTTAACACATATTTAATATAGTTTAGAAAAGTATAGTTTAATGTTAGTAACCTCATTTAGAAAACAAATCGCATCCATTGTACCTACCAGAAAAACAAGTTATAGGAATTAGTTTTAGAGAGGTACCTATCAACATGTACCATTTTTGAGTTTTAGATAGTAAATGAAATGACCATAGCCGCAGATGTATACAGAAGTTGAAAGAAAAAAATTACGCGTTAGATGAATAATACGAGTATGTAGTTTAAGTTTAGATAAGTTTAATAATGACTCAAAGTAATAATTAAGATTTTAGTAATGAAGCCAAGTTTGGTCTAGTTAGATATTTGAACAGAATTAATTAAGTTAGATATAGCTATCGAACCCATTAAGGTGTGTTTGAAAGAAAAGTAGAATGTTTCGAATTTCATCCAGGTTGTTACAATAAGATTAAGCGAGCCGTAGGGCGTGGCGTGGTTCTGCGCGTGCGAAACCGGTTTTCGTTTGCGACTCAACGCATTCCAGCGACTTGCATTAAAATTGCGGTTTATATAAGCCACAGTAGTAAAAGTAAAAGTATTTTTTTTTGCACACGCGGTTCTAGCGAAAAAATATGAAAAAGCAAATAAAAGTGCGTGAATATACACGCGGTTTCGACTGGCACGTGTTTTAATGAAAAAGAATATATAGAAAAGCAATTAGAAGCACATGAATGTACACGCGGTTCTGATTGGCACGTGTTCACAGCGAAATAATAGAAAAAAACACTTTCCTGGATGGGATTCAACATAAAACAAGTAATACACACAAAATATACGCAATAAAAAGAATATGAGGTAAACCGTGATCGAATCTCTCAGTTCAGTCGGGCGCCATGTGTCTCGTAGCGGCTTTAGGGTGTGGACCCTGAGAGGTTCGATCAAGCGGTCGTCCTCCAAGTTAAAGGCACTTAACTTGGTTTGCTGCGATGAGAGAAGGGACGCTGGCGGCAGCGGCGACTGGCGTGGTAGACGCCGGCCGAAAGAGGTGCAGTGCTGGGGCTCCGGCGTAGGCCGGGCGGCCCAGCCACCAGTATTGGTTTAGATCATATGGGACACCAGGGAAAGACAGTGTATATATATTTGAGAAGCCTTTTATTATAGGAAACAACTTAGATACGCTTACATTCTGCGGACTCCATATTGCAAGGGAAGAAAAAGCATCGACAATAATAGAGGTAACCACAGTTAATCATAGACGAGTGTTAGTGATGTGACATTGCACTCCAACACCCTTCCTCAATGTAAACATCACTTACAAAAACAAATCTTTACAATCTTGCAATACAAATTTTAACTATAACTAGGTACTTAACTAAAATCTCAAGTTCACAGAACACTGTAACCTCAACTCTAAACAAAATCCAAAAAATAAATGTTCTTTCCAAACTTTATATAAATCAAAAGAAATATTAATTAAATACTCTTAAGAAAACAACATGTCTCTCAATTTTACAAAAGCAACTGTACCTAATGACTTAGTACATAGATCAGCAAGCTGATCTTCTGATGGTACATATTTCAAACATACAATTTTATCTTCAACTTTTAGTCTCACAAAGTGATACTTAATATCTATATGTTTGAGACGCTTGTGGTACTCTGGATTCTTGGCAACATGAATTGCAGACTGATTATCAATATTAATAATAAAACTTTTACAATTAACCCCTATTTCTATTAGTAAATTCCTTATCCAACAACCCTCTGCAATTCCCTTGGCTAGTGCGACATACTCTGATTCTGTACTTGATAAAGATACACACTGCTGTTTGTTGGAGGACCAAGACACTGTATTACCAAAAACTTTCAAGACATAACCTGATGTAGATTTTCTATCACTATGATCTCCTGCCCAATCAGCATCTGTATACCCTTCCAACTGCACATTAACCCCATTTTTATAAATTAATTTTAATCCTACTGTTCCCTTGATATACCTTAAGACTCTCTTTAAAGCCTTCCACAAGCTCTCATTACCATATCCTTGAAACCGACTTAAGTAGCTTAATGCATAACACAGATCCGGACGTGTTCCTAGCATAGCATACATGAGACTTCCTATTAACTGTCTGCATCTTTTGATTAATTCGTTATTAGAAGATTCTTCTTTATGTAATACTAATCCTTGTTCTATAGGTGTTGACACAGGTTTACATTCTTCCATATTATACTTCTTTAATAAATCTTTTAAGTACTGCTCTTGGTCTAACTCAATTATATCTCTCTTCTTAGTGATATTTATTCCTAAATATTTCATGTTATTGCCATCTAAATCTTTCATCTCAAATTTTCTCTGCAATGCTTCTTTTAATCTGTGTATTTCCTGCTTGTCTTCACATACTAAAATTAAATCATCAACATATAATATAATATAGAACTTCTTATCCATTCTATAATATAGGCAATAATCACACTGGCTTCGTGTAAATCCTTCCTGAATCATAAATTGATTAAACTTCTCATTCCAATATCTTGGCGATTTCTTGAGACCATATAGAGAGCGCTGTAATTTTAATACTTTGCCATCTTGCTTCATTCCTTTTGGCTTCTCTATGAACACCTCTTCCTCTATGTTCCCATATAAGAATGCACTCTTGACATCCATTTGTTGAATCTCCATATTATATTTGCTCGCTATTGCTAATACAATACGCAGTGTAGGTAGTTTGGCGACTGGGGAATAGATCTCTGAATGATCAAATTGATCTTCTTGCTTAAAGCCTCTTGCAACCAGTCTTGCTTTATAAATATTTTTATTTCCTTCTTTCTTAATCTTGAAAACCCACTTGGTGTCTATTAATTTCTTCTCGGGTGGCAAAATAACCTCTCTCCATGTTTCATTTTTATTTAACGCTTCTAGCTCTACTTGTATAGCTTTTAGCCATTCTTCTTTGTGTTTTCCACTAACCGCCTCTTCATATGTTAATTGTTCTTCTTCTTGAGCTATGATTGCCAAATCATAATCTTTTGTCCATGCTGGCTTTTTCACCTGCCTTTTTCTTCTAGAAATATTTTCTTTGGTATTAGAAACCTCTTCGGAATCTAAGAGTTCTTCATCAAGATACTCTTCCATCATGTCTACTTCACTCGAGGCTACATCTTCTGCTATGTTTCTTTCTTCTTGCTGCTGGACATCTCTGTATTCTTCTTTCTCAATATTATCTTCTTGATTTTGATTTTCTTCTTCATCTTTCTCTGTTGATTCTTCACTCTCTGGTAATGTACTGTTTGAGTTAATATTCTTCTTAACATCTATTTTCTCCTTGACAAATATAATATCCCTATGAGTCTCTACTTTTCTTGTATTTGGATACCACACCCTGTATCCTTTTGTGTGAACGTTATAACCTACAAAAACTCCTAATTTTTCCTTTGGGTCCCACTTTAGTCTATGCTGTTTTGGTATGTGAGTACTCACTGTAGTACCAAAATCTCTTAACAAAGTAACATCAAAGTTCTTATTATACAATAACTCATATGGTGTTTTATTACTAATTTTACTTTTTCCTGTTCGGTTTATTACGAATACCGCTGTATTCACAGCTTCAGCCCAAAGTTCTTTGCTTAGACCTGATTGTATGATCAATGTTCTCGCTGATTCTACAATGGTACGCATTTCTCGTTCTATCCTACCATTTTGCTCAGGTGTGTAACTTACTGTTAACTCATGTACTATGCCTCTCCTTTTAAATAAATTATCAACTGCTCTGTTCACAAACTCTGTACCATTGTCTGAACGAAATCTTTTTATTTTACATGTAAACTCATTTTCAAACTGCTCTATAAATTCTTCAATTTTCTCTTTAGTTTCATACTTATTTTTTATGAAATAAACAAACCTAAAACTGCTACAGTCATCTTTCAACAAAAGAAAATATGAAGAACCCCCCACAGATACTTCCTCCATCGGGCCGCATAGATCCATATGTATAAGTTCACCGATTTCAACTGACCTACTACTACTATGGCCAAAAGGTAACCTATGCTGTTTTCCCTGAATACACGGTAAGCACTGATCAGTCTGCTCTTCATATTTTATGCCTCTAGAATCTAAAAACTCTTTTATATACTTATAATTCTGGTGTGCAAACTTAATATGCCAATCTGTCAAAGTTAACAAAGCTACATTACTAAATTTAAATCTCATTACATACATTTTGTCACATTTGTCCGCTATCGCTGTAACAACATCATTTTTATAAAACTTACACCCATTAGAATCTGATAACATCTTGTGACCTTTATTAATTGCTGCTGATAAAGAAAACAAATTTACTTTCAAGTTTGGTACATACAATACATTCTCTAGTGTACAGGTAGTATATTCAGAACCATTGAAGGCATGCAAAACCACTTTCCCAATACCTAATACTTCTAACTTTGTACCATCGCCTATTGTGACAAATTTCTTATTTATTAACTCACAAAACTCTGTAAAATACTCTTTAATAAAACACATGTGGTCACTAGCACCTGAATCTAAAACAAAACTTTTTATATTTAATGAATTACATTCAATCTCTCTGGTTGTATGACAAACAAACGTTTCTGAACTAGAACTTTTACTTTTCTCTTTAGACTTATTTTTCTCGCTATATTTACTCTTCTCATTAGATTTATTTTTAACTAATTTGCAATCTTTTATTAAATGACCCTTCTTTTGACAATTAAAACATTTTCTATTTCTACACTCACTTATTTTATGGCCGACTTTACCACACTCAAAACATTTGACTTTATTTCGCATACCAACCACTAGTGCTGAATCCTGCGGTGTACTGCTGATGCTGCTGGTGGCACCAATGCCACTCCGCTCCTCCTCAACTAGCAACCGGCCTGTCAGCTCCTGCAGTTTCTGCTTCTCTTCTGGCATACTCTCCCAGGCAGAGATGAAATGCTTGTATTTATCTGGTAGTGAAATAAGTATCTTAGTAATGACCATATTTTCTGACACCTGCTCACCTGTTGCTATTAGCTGGGTCACACACTCTTCAACGTTGGCTATAAACACAGCTATGGGATCCTCATATTTTAAGTTGAAGAACTTCTGTTGTAACAGATGAACACCGACCTTTGTAGATGGTTCATATATCGTGGTCAGCTTTTTCCACATATCCGCACTACTAGTACACGATATTAAATATCTCATTACTGTCTCTTCCACCCTGGTGACTATGAGCTCTTGGGCTTTAATTTCTCTTTCATCCCATGAATCTTGTGCTTTGCCTTCTACTTTAGGCCTCACTTCTGTGCCTTGTATGATTTCTAATAACTTTTTCCCGCGAAGAACTATCATAGTTTGAAAACGCCACGCTTGCCAATTCCGACCATTTAGAAGGATCGTTCTACACTCCGAATTTGACATTTTGTTTTAATTAACTATGCAACGCAAGATACGCCAACAACTTTTATTTGTTTGCTCGAACCACGTGTCGCGTAGGGCTCCAACCTTTGCTTCACCGCGTCTTACTCGAACCAAACGAAACTTTAGTTTAATCTACTCACGATTTCTTATCTGGGTCCATAACCTATTGGTTTAGATCATATGGGACACCAGGGAAAGACAGTGTATATATATTTGAGAAGCCTTTTATTATAGGAAACAACTTAGATACGCTTACATTCTGCGGACTCCATATTGCAAGGGAAGAAAAAGCATCGACAATAATAGAGGTAACCACAGTTAATCATAGACGAGTGTTAGTGATGTGACATTGCACTCCAACAACCAGGCGTGGTAGACGCCGGGCGAAAGAGTGCAGTGCTGGGGTCGGCTTTAGAGGCCGACCCCCCGTAGAGGGCAGCGCAGCCGTCCGGCGTGGTAGACGCCGGGCGAAAGAGTGCAGTGCTGGGGTTGGCTTTAGAGGCCGACCCCCCGTAGAGGGCAGCGCAGCTGTCCGGCGTGGTAGACGCCGGGCGAAAGAGGTCGAGCTGTAGTGCGCTCTAGGAGTGAGCGTTATTTAACGTAATCGGTTCAAGTAACCGCTTATGAGGCCTGTAACCGTGTACGTAGTTTCGCGAAACAAAATGTAACGATTATTTTTAAAGTATTTACGTATAACAGTGTGACTGTATATACGGTTGCCATAACCGTATCTTCGTATACGCTACGCTGTACCTGTATCGCTTACTCACTCGTAGCTACAGAACACTGAAACTCAAGAGTGTTTATGTTCGTAGCTAACGTTATCGCTCGATCTTTTTAAGATAAACAGAGAGTGTTATACTTTTTGTTCAAGCACTTATTAATCTTCTCATTAGTGTAAATATTGATAAGACTTGAAATATTATTTGGGTGATGTTAGAGTCCAAAATTTTATCATTTTTGTAAGCATTTGTGAGAAAATATGACTGAATGAAAGTGGAATAGCTTTAAGTAGAATTTATTTTAGGTGTTAGTTACGATCGTTGATTGACAAATGTTATTTTGTATTTGTCTCGCGATAGCTAAGTTTATTTTTTATTAGTATTGTTTTGTGAATTATTTTCAATGCAATTATTTAAATGAAAATAAATTTCTCAATAAATAATAGGTATTATATTGAACTAGCTTTTACCAGCGGCTTGGCCCGCGTAAATATCGGTTACCGCTGTGATTTTTTAAACACTTCTTCCGACATAACTTTTTATTTATGAACCGATTAAATTAAAACTAACACTTAATATTAAGTGGAGAAAACCGCAACACATTAGTAGGAACTGAATCGAATCAGTAAAGCCGTTTTTGAGATTTGCGTGCACAAACGTACACAAAAACAGACGTATAGTTTTTTAAAACATTGTTTTGGGTTCTATTGTTTTCATAAAGCCCATTATAGTTTTTCTTTTAAATTTTCCATATACAGACAGTGACCAGTTATGATTTTATTCGCTCGATTACCTGTATACGTCACCGGTTTATGCACCTACCTATTTAATTTACTGTCGTTTATTTTTTCAGTATACTTGAATACCTAAGTTTTACTAATTATTACTTACATAATGATATTTTCCATCCTCCATGTAGATAAATAATCGCAAGAAACTAATAAAGAAACATCCGTACAATTAACTTAAAACACATTTATAAATACCTAAATATGTACACTTTTTACAGAAAATACGTAGGTACTCATTATATACAACTACGAGCTTTATCTGATAATAACTATAATCATAATACAAAATAATCATAGCAAAACGTTAACCTATTAGCTAACACAAGAAACCTATTACATTAAATAACGTAATACATAATTTAACAGGTTGTAAAGATAACCGTAACCAAAGTTCAGTCTCAATCAGACAAATCTAGTTACACCGTTGTGTGAAAAATACGTAGTTACAAAAATAATCGTTACATTAACTGGTTACGCGTACTCATGAAACTACGTATAAGCGATTACGAGAAAAAGACGTTACGACCCACCTCTAGTGCGCTCGTCCTTTTATGTGTCCCTGCGGTGGTAGGGACAGCGGCTCAGCGGTGGGAGGCGAGCGCCGATGACGCGTGACAACGGAATTTAAATAGGATAGGTATCAGATAGGTTTTAAAAGCGATATTCATGAATGTAATGAAAGATGAAATGAAAAATTTGATTAATGAATTCTCATGTGTCATGACTGTCATGTGTCATGATTACTCATGAACGTCTTGCGTTTTCATGAACAAATAATACATATTAAATAATATATAAACTTATAATTAACTTACTTCAATTACCTACAAAAACATTTCAGCAATGTTAATGTAGGCAATTGAAGTCGGAAAGGAAAAGGGATACGAAGGGAAACAAGGGATATTATTGCTACTGGTTGTTGATACTATGGCAATTCCACTGCATTACTGATGGGATTTGATCCATTATCGGTATTATTTGGGATTAATCTATCTGATAGAGATATAGCAACGTTGGACGGTAAAGGAGAACTGGATTGCGATAATTTATTAATTAGATGTATGATTAATTCTCTTACAGACATGTCTGAAAGAGAAGAATTACCATACCCACATCCATTGGATGGAGATGGAGTATTATAATCTTTGATTAATATTTCATGAGCTGCACGATCATAACCTGTGTTATTAATTTGAGGAGAGTTTTTGTTAATTGAAACTGTTTTCTTGTATGAGGTTCTATGGAATTGATTTTTAGAAGGAGAATTCATAGTGTGTGAGAGAGTAGTATTATATGTCTGAGGTGCAATAGATGTAAGTACATCTGCATAAGATTTGGTTATCGGTTTGTGTAATTTTACAGCTTCAGAATATGAAATGCAATTTTTTGCCATTGATTCCTTTATGGATTTTTGTCTCAAAAATTCAGGGCATTTTCTGCTTGTGGCAAAGTGTTGCCCAGAGCAAAGGCAGCAAGTAACAAAATCGTCATTGATAGAACAAGACTCTCCTAAGTGGTCTTGACCACATTTAAAACACTTGGGCATTGACCTGCATTGACTTTTTATATGTCCATATCTGCAACACTTATAACACTGAATAGTAGGGAATATGTAAAGGTCAACAGGAAGAGCGTTATAACATAGAAAAACTCTTTTCGGTAATACTTGGCCATCAAAAGTTAAAACCACAGTTTCTATAGGAACAAATTCATTATTGGTATTGACATTACTTTTTCTCTTCAAACGTCTGACTTTTAAGATATTACCCGCTCCTATAGGCACAGTAATATTTTCTTTTAATTCTTCTTCAGACCAATTTATTGGTACACCCCTAATAACTCCCATGCGTGTAGTGTTAAATGAGGGAATAAAAGCTTTGTAATTATTTTTTTTCAATGCAGGATTTGTAATAAATGCATTAGCAGTCTCAAAATTACTAAAGGCAAGAGTGGCTCTATTTCGACCAATGCGTTTAACACTTCCGTTTACTGTTGCGACTGTCGGGCTACTCCCTAGCAGTCTGGGACTTCTCCCACTTGATTGACGTACGTTTAATTTAGCGCTGGTAACGTACGTCCCACGCACCCCTGAATGCGTATTTCGAAGGGACTTGTTTAGAGGAAACTTGAATACTAATCTTGATGCTAATCTTGATACTAATCTTGATACTAATCTTGATATTAATCTTGATACTAATCTTGATACTAATCTTGATACTAAGGGATAAGGGATAAAATAAAAAGAATGCTTTTTCTTTTATTGCTTCAGGGTTCGGCTTCTATCTAGGTGTTGTTGCCTCTTCGGTGGCTACGCTGCGACTGACTCGAACCGTCAAACGGCTCGCTTTATAAGGCGGCCGGTCCGCCCTTATAGGCGACCACGTAAAATTGATCGCTTTTTTGAACCTTTTTCACTTGAGCCGAACCCTTTAAAAGCGTTTATTTAAAAAACCCTTATAAAAACTATTACAATATATACATCAAATTACTCGTTATGACTTATTCTATATAATGGTATAACAATTTTTATAATTACTACAATTCAAATTGTGTTTTTAGAGCGAAAACAACAAAAATTCTTAAGACAGTTTTGCTATTCCTAATAATAGTTCTTAAATATAGTATAAAATAGTTTCTTATTATGATATTACGAGTTTTTATGTTATTTCTATCCATTTAGATTAGTTTTAATTAGTATTTATCACATAAAATTTACTAACAAAGAATTACGTAATTACGAAACCGTACACAATAGGACTTAATTGTTATCACTCTTACTAGATTTACTAGCAATTCTTTTTCTGAAATAACTTAAGTAATAAGTAAAAGAAATATTACGTTCTTATTAGAATCTTATAGAAATGTTACCTAAACAACTAATCACTCTATACTAAGGACATGTTTAGTACCAAATATAAGTCAAAATATGTATATAAGAACTAAGTATTACTATATGATTCAGTCTTAAAATTTCTACCTTATTTACATTAAAGGCTGAACGCTCGTTAGAGCTGTCGCTACTTGCTCTACGTTGCCTGAGTGGGGTCTTCGTCGCCGACATTCTCCCCCTCGTGCATGGCACCATCCTCCTGGCTCGGCGACTCCTTCGGCACTAACAGCACTATTCTTGAACTGGGTCGTCGTAATACACCTCCTCGCGTCTCGACGTCGACGACTCGGGTTCTCCCATCAGGTCCTGGATACACCGCAAGGATCTTGCCACGCGGCCAGGTGCATCTTGGTAGGGTGTGGTCGACGATCAGCACGATGTCCCCAACTTGCAGGTCTGTGGCGCTGGTTCTGCCCTTCGTTTTCCTTGGCAGTAGAGTGGGCAGATACTCGCGCAACCATCGTTGCCAGAAGTGGTCGGCAAGACGCTGCGTAGTCTTCCAGGTGTCTCTCCCGACGAGCTCGTGGTCTTCGAAGCTGCCGATTCTCGCTGCGCCGCATGATCGCCCGATGAGGAAGTGGTTCGGAGTGAGGGCTTCTTCTTCTAGGTTCTCGGAGAGGTGAGTGAGAGGTCGAGAGTTTATTATGTGCTCGGCCTCTAAAAGGAGGGTGTTGAGTACCTCCTCTCGGGGATGCCTTTCTTTGAGCGTGGCGTTTAGTGCGGTTTTGATAGATCGCACCAGACGCTCCCATGCACCGCCCATGTTGGGTGCACCGGGTGGTATGAACTTCCACTGCACACCAATCTTTTCCGCTTCCGAGACGAGGTCTTCTTGGTTCATTTTGTCGAGTGCTTCTTTTAATTCCTTACTTGTACCGACGAAGTTAGTTCCGTTGTCTGTGTAGATCGTCTTAGGCATTCCTCTTCTTGCGGCGAATCGTCGTAGCGCATTTATCATGGAGTCGGCGGAGAGTGTCGGAGCAAGCTCGATGTGTACCGCTCTGGTGGTTAAACAGGTGAAGAGTGCTCCCCATCGCTTCTCGTGTCTTCTCGCTACGGTGATTGTCATCGGGCCGAAGTAGTCTATGCCGGTGCATGTGAACGGAGGGGTACTGTGCATCAGCCTCTCAACTGGTAAGTTTCCGGTCGGTAGTTCTTGCGGCCTTGCCCTTTTTGTCTTACACCACTGACATTGATGCTGGACCGCTTTGATTGCTGATCTTAATCCTAATATCCAGAAGCGTTGTCTTACTTCATTCATCACTGTCGCATGATTCCCATGATTGAAACGGCAGTGGAAATGTTCTAGGATGAGTCTTGTAATCTTGTCCTTGTTGTCCAGCACGACGGGGCGCTTGTAGTCTCTAGTCACACCCTGTATCGCGTCGATCCGTCCCTTTAGACGCAGAAGACCTCCTTCTAGTACTACGTCGAGCCTCTTTAATTTGCTATTGCCCTCTAATTGCTTCCCTTGTTGTATGTGCCTGATGTCTTCTTTGAAGCTTCTTTCTTGGCTCCCTTTCAGCAACAGAGCTTCCGCTTGTTCTAGTAGGTCTGCATCTATCGGTAGGTACTTCGTTTCTGGTTTTCTAGAAGGCCGATTAATCTTTTCTATGGTCTTCAGCTTCTTTGGTTGCGTCATCTTCCAGGCGGGATCTTGTCTTCCTACGTGGACCCTTTCTTTGTTTCTGCAGCGTCGTATGAACTGCAGTACTCGTGCTGTGGCTCTACAGAGTCTCAGCCATGATGAAAATCTTTCTGGTTCTGGAAATGGCTTGGTGGTGCTCATTGCTGCTGTGGCGTCTATGCTGTGTATCCTTTCTTCCCCAGTGGCTTCTTTCTTAAAGCTTCTTGCCTCAGGCCAGTGCATTTCTTCTTTCTTCAGGAAGTCTGGACCGGTGTACCATCGGTGGTTATGGTCGAATTGCTCTGGCACGTTACGTGTTGCGTCGTCCGCGGGGTTCTTAGCAGAGGGCACCCACCTCCATTCCTGTGGTTTAGTGAGGTCTTCTATCTCCGCCAAGCGATGAGCTACAAATGTCTTGAATGTTCTCGGGTCTGTTTTGATCCATGAGAGTACGATGCTGGAGTCTGTCCAGAAGATCTTTCTCTGCACCTTCAGATCCATTTCTTCTTCCACCGAGTGTGCTAGTCTACTGCCTAATAGAGCAGCCTGTAGTTCGAGTCTAGGGATTGAAACCGGCTTTAATGGAGCGACTCTTACTTTTGCCGCAACCAAGCTTACGTAGTAAGTCCCATCTTGTTCCTCTGTTCTCCAATATACTGTGGCTGCGTACGCCGACTCGCTTGCATCAGTGAACGTGTGTAGCTCCCCCTCGGTGCGATGTGGTGCTAGGCATCTCGGTATCTGAAGGTCTTGGAGCAGCTTCATCTTCTCAAGGTAAGTTTTCCAAGCTTCGTACTCTTCCTTTTCTATTTCTTGATCCCAACCTACGCCGCTTCGCCATATGTTCTGGAGCAGCTTCTTTCCTTGGATGAGGACCGGTGACACTAATCCCAGTGGATCGAACGTGGACATTACTGCACTGGTGACTTCCCTCTTGGTGGGCACCTTGAAACCTTTGACTATTTCTTCTGATGTGTTTCGAAGATTCGCCCTAAACCCTATGGAGTCCCTTTTTGTAAACCAGCGAAGGCCCAGCGTCTTCTCTTCTTTTTCTCCAAGTTCTACTTCAGTCTTCTCTGTGTCTTCGATGCTTATGTCTTGCAACAGCTCAGGTTGATTTGATGCCCATCCCCTTAGTTCGAAGCCTGCCTTCTTGTGAATAGAGTTCACCTGTGCTGTCACTCTTCTAAAGTCTTCTTCTGAATGGAAGCTATGTAGATAATCGTCCATGTAGTGATTCAGCTCGATGGCTCTCGCAGCCTCCGGATACTGTTCCTTGAAGTCCGCCGCGTTTCGGTTCTTCACATAGATTGCCGTGCTCGGAGATGATGTAGCACCGAAGATCACTGATGTCATCCTGTATTCCTTCGGCGGCACGTCTCTAAGATCTCCGCGCCACAGAAACCTTAGGCTGTCTCTATCTTCTGGTCGTATGCGAACTTGAAGGAACATTTCCTTGATATCTGCTGCTACTGCTAACGGTCCTTGCCGAAACCTCAGCAACACTCCAAAAAGCGATTGCAATAGGTCTGGTCCCGGCAGGAGAGCATCGTTGAGGCTTCTTCCCTTTGACTTGGCTGCAGCGTCGAAAACAATCCTTATCTTTTTCTTCAACGGATGAACTACGGAGAAGTGAGGGAGATACCATAACTTCGTTGAATCTTCCTTTCCCTCAGCTGCCTCTTCTGCATACTTATTGTCGATTAAGTGTTGGACTTGCTTGCCGTATTCCGCCTTCAACTGAGGATCTTTGTCCATCTTCTTTTCGATGTTCGTCAGTCGGTTCTTGGCAGAAGTGTAACTTTCTGGCATTTCTTCATTTTCTTTCTTCCACAGAAGTCCAACCTCAAATCGACCATCTTCTAATCTTCTGCAGGTCTTTTCTAAGATGGCGAGTGCTTTTCCTTCCGAGTCGGTGGTGGGTCTGCGTGGCTGTACACCAAGTGCTTCGATGGCGAAGTGCTCCTTTATAGTCTGATGCATATCTTCTTCTGGTGTGCTAACATGAAGACATCTATTTACGAAGTGTGTTTGTCTTATGTTTCCCATATCCGACCCGTGCAGCACCCAGCCAAGTTCTGTTCTGGAGGCAACTGGTTGTCCTGGTTTCCCTCTTCTTACTTCTTGAGTCACGATCAGCTCCCAGTTATCTTGACCGATGAGCAGTCGTGGTGACTCCCCTTGGTAAAGTAGAGTGTCGGCTAAGTTCTTCAAATGTTCACACTCTTCGATTCTTCTTCTGTTGAGGAACTGTGGTGTAAGCTTCAATTCGTCTATTGTCCGGACTCTTCTGAGAATCTTCCTTGTTTCCTCTGGTTGATGAACCCCTTTTACTGCAAGGTCCATTGTTTGTGAGTCTTTCTTTCGCATGAGCCTACCCCCGACGGTCTCGATGATCAGTTCCTCGGCCTTTCCTTTGGCGCCGATTTCGTTTGCCACCTTTTCATCGATTAGTGACACCGTTGACCCTTCATCCATAAGGGCCAGTATCCTCTTTGATCCTCGCGAACCGGAGACTTCTACTGGAATTATCTTCAGGTACGCCCTTGCATTGTTAACTGAATTTACCGATGCCATGATGCTTGTCACCTCTGGTTGTGTTTCTGTTTTCCTTTCCGAGGTTCTTTCTTCTGGGTCGACGTGCAACAGATGATGGTGCCACCGTTTGCATTCTTTACACGGCGGTTTCCTACAGCTCTCCTTCCGGTGTCTTCCTTGTAAACATTTGAAGCAGACGCGACTCTTCTTGACCGTCGTCCACCGATCTTGTACAGACGCCTTCAGAAACTTCTGACAGTCGACGAGAAAGTGTTCACCCTGGCATGCAGGACAGGTCCTTTCTGCTGGCTTTGTTCCTTTTCCTTTGAAGTCCCCTTCCTTTGCACAATGCGTTGTTTGTCGAAGAGTCTTCCTGTATCCGCTTTTGTCTTCCGTCGTTGCGAAGGCTCCACACTTGTCTGCTTCTGTATTTAAAAACCTCGACACAAGTGTCAGGTCGGAGAACTCGCCTTCTTTTGCTGCTGCTGTGAAGTCGTACCATCGGAATTTGAGTATCGTTGGCATCTTCTCTATAATTTGTTTCACCATCTCAGGTGAATATAGATATTGTGGTTTCTTCAACCCTTTTATCGCTGCTACGCTGTTGTTGATCTGGCTTGCGAATATGCATATGTCCCTTGGGTTTTCTGTAATCCTTGGTAACGCCTTGACCTTTTCTAATTCTGCCAGCACCAGCGCATCAGGTCTTCCGTATCTTCTTTTGAGGGCTTGCATTACTTCTAACGGAGAGGCTTCGGAGTACAGCAAACTCTTGATAGCTTCTCTTGCATTTCCTTTCAGTGCTCTTCTTAGTCTAGCCATATTCTGAACTTCGCTGAACATTGATGCAGTGTCTTCGTAGACAACCTTGAACGCCAACCACTCGCTGCTGTTGCCGTCGAAGTAAGGTAACTCGTGAATGTACTTCGGCTGCTCTGCTGATCCTCCTCCTGATCCTCCTCGTGTGGCAAAGGCCTCTTTCAACGCAGTCGTTAATGCTTGAATTTCAATCGTAGCACCTTTCGTTGAGGAGTTCTCTTCAGGTTTCATCTCTTGTGGCTCTTCCAATGGGCGTTGACCTCGTGGCTCTGGTCTTTCTGTATGACAGTCTTCTAGTACTGAAGATTGAATCCAGTTCTGCACCTGTGCTGTTCTATCTTCCAGGTCTTCATCCACGGAGTCTTCATCTGCACACTGTGCCAGCTCCAATCTGACACGAGCCAGTCTTGCCGCAGCCTGTGCTTGTTCTAGCTCCAGGCGTGCCAATTCTTCTCTGGCTTCCAGCTCGCGTCTTCTGGCTGAGGAACTCGTGGTCTTCGTGGACCTGGCGCGACGACCGACCCCCTTCGGTTTCAGGGTGGCGGCAGAACCATCAGCACCCTTTTCCGGAACATCTTCTGGAGTCTTCTTGGTCGTTCCCTTTCGTGCGGCGTCACTGGTTGCCGCCGTGGTCGCAGTCGTAGTCGTAGTTTCCGTTGCGGAAGTCCCTTCGGTTCCTGAAGAAGTTGCCGTAGTGACCCCTTCTGACCCAGAACTCTCTTCTGTCGCGTCCTTATCTGAAGGACGAGACGGGGGGTGTGAGGGGGCATCCTTATGTGACCTAGTTACTGGCATCTTCTGGCAGGGATCCGGCTCGAAGGACCAACTGTTGCGACTGTCGGGCTACTCCCTAGCAGTCTGGGACTTCTCCCACTTGATTGACGTACGTTTAATTTAGCGCTGGTAACGTACGTCCCACGCACCCCTGAATGCGTATTTCGAAGGGACTTGTTTAGAGGAAACTTGAATACTAATCTTGATGCTAATCTTGATACTAATCTTGATACTAATCTTGATATTAATCTTGATACTAATCTTGATACTAATCTTGATACTAAGGGATAAGGGATAAAATAAAAAGAATGCTTTTTCTTTTATTGCTTCAGGGTTCGGCTTCTATCTAGGTGTTGTTGCCTCTTCGGTGGCTACGCTGCGACTGACTCGAACCGTCAAACGGCTCGCTTTATAAGGCGGCCGGTCCGCCCTTATAGGCGACCACGTAAAATTGATCGCTTTTTTGAACCTTTTTCACTTGAGCCGAACCCTTTAAAAGCGTTTATTTAAAAAACCCTTATAAAAACTATTACAATATATACATCAAATTACTCGTTATGACTTATTCTATATAATGGTATAACAATTTTTATAATTACTACAATTCAAATTGTGTTTTTAGAGCGAAAACAACAAAAATTCTTAAGACAGTTTTGCTATTCCTATTAATAGTTCTTAAATATAGTATAAAATAGTTTCTTATTATGATATTACGAGTTTTTATGTTATTTCTATCCATTTAGATTAGTTTTAATTAGTATTTATCACATAAAATTTACTAACAAAGAATTACGTAATTACGAAACCGTACACAATAGGACTTAATTGTTATCACTCTTACTAGATTTACTAGCAATTCTTTTTCTGAAATAACTTAAGTAATAAGTAAAAGAAATATTACGTTCTTATTAGAATCTTATAGAAATGTTACCTAAACAACTAATCACTCTATACTAAGGACATGTTTAGTACCAAATATAAGTCAAAATATGTATATAAGAACTAAGTATTACTATATGATTCAGTCTTAAAATTTCTACCTTATTTACATTAAAGGCTGAACGCTCGTTAGAGCTGTCGCTACTTGCTCTACGTTGCCTGAGTGGGGTCTTCGTCGCCGACAGTTTACAATGTTGCTAATATTGTTATTCTTTAAAAAATACCCAAATGATATGGGATGAATGGAAGTATTGTCATTAGGAGACACTTGCTCTCTCTGCACATGGACTACAAATGGTGATGCATCTGAAGCGCTATAATATACTCGTCCTACTGGGTTACGTTGACTGTTTTCTGGTACATTGTCAGTATTCATATTTATTGTTTTTTTTAAAGGGTTTATAATACTACTCTGAGAGGGTGGCACAGGCATTAGAGGTGGAGGGCAATCCGTAACATTAGCCTTAACTTTAAAAAAATCTGAATCAGAAGTTTCACACTGACAGTCTATTATGTTTAGTGGAGTTGTCGAAGAAGATTTATGATGTCGACGCTTTTTATTACAGTGTTTACAAATTTTTCTGGAAAGAGACCTTTTTCTTTTAGAAATGGTTCGCGAAGATTCCGATCCATCTGTTTCTATTACAGATCCCTCCGTATCCATTCCCGAACCAGCATAAGTTATTGTTACAGTATTATACACCTGGGGGACAGTAGTCCCGCCAGGATCGTCTGGCCCGTTCATGAAAACTAAAAATATGTATGTAAAACTTACCAAATGATGATGAAGACTATATTACAACTTTTTACATATTTAAATAAACAATAATATGTATATTTAAGAACTTATCTGGTACTTTAAACAATCTAATTAATAAAAAAAATTATAACAGCCAAAAAAAATACACCCGCTCAAAAAGATGTTTCCCGCGCTTTTTTTTCTAGTCACAGTCCAAGTTAATGATATATTTATAAACAAACACCACGCATTTGTACTTATAGTGACATTAGTGAGTGAGTGAGTGAGTGAATACAATACTGACATTGACAAGACAAGGCGAAATAATTGCCACCCACAAAAATAGGTACTGGACACTGGTACTTTAAGGTATAATTACCCGACTGCGAAAGGAGAGTTATTTTTCTTTGGCGCGCCCTAAGAGCCCAAGCGAACGGTCGTATTTTACCCGACTTCCAAAAAAGAGGAGGTTCTATGTTCCACTCACAGACTTATAAAGAGATTCTTCTCTCTTGTCTATACCTAATTCTTTATTCATTTAAATAGTAGGTAGTAATTTAATGTGTGCTAGGTACCTAAAATCTGTTTGAAGTCGGTGCCAAGCCAAAAAGTATGCAAACTAACAATTACAAAAATCTAAGCGATAGTCGCTTGGCACCGATTTCAAACAGATTCTAGGTACCTAGCACACATTAAAATACTACCTACTATTTAAATAAATAAAGAATTAGGTATAGACAAAAGAGAAGAATCTCTTTATACGTCTGTGAGTGGAACATAGAACCTCCTATTTTTTGGGTCAATGCTAGACCTACCTCTAGGTCTAGCATTGACCTAGAGGTAGGGCCATCTCAAAAATTTAGAAAACAGGACAACAAGCGTAAAATCCGCGGATATTTGCGGTCATAATCCGAACACTTTTATATTTTTTTATTTTATTTAGTCGAAATAAAAAGAATACATAGTTCAATTAGTCGAAATAGTTCTTTTATTTATTTTCATAGGTATTCAGTTTAATTAAATTTAGTTATTTTTCATCGAAATCAGTGATAGAAAAGTAAAATCTCACAGTTGTGAAAATGCTTTTCAAACAGTACCTAGTATATTTTTCACAATCTTTTTTTTTAAACCAGACTAGTTTGACAAAAATATCTTTAAGTTGAAACTCATAAGATATCATTCCAGTATTCAAGCTCTAAGTTTTTTAGTCTTATCTTCTTATTATATAAAGATCAGTTCGTTTGTCTCGCTAAAACTCGAGAACTGCTGGGCTGATTAAGCTGTTTTTGATTTTGAAATGTTTGTCGTACTCCAGGAAAGGTTTAAACTGTAAAAAAATTAAAATAACTTGAAAATCCAAATCTCACGTGTATGAATAAGCGGGCACAGCTAGTAACAAATAAAAAAATATCTGCTTGAAGTTTTCATCAGCAGTCTTATTAAATTTTTTTGTGTTTTCATCTTCTTTATTTAGAATATGTACTCTGAACATTCAATGGCAAGAAACTTTCTCTTTTTCGATCATCCAAGCTTTTTGAAATGGTTGCAAGTAGGTATCCTTCTGGTTTTAAATACTGAATTATATTTTTTTTCTAATGCTTTTATTTTTGAGTAAATGATGTGCATAATTGAATGCATGAAAAACAGGTATGCCTCCGATTTAAAAAAAATCTGATCAGGGGGCTTTTTTAAGCTTTTGAAATAATCCACATTCAGGACTCACTCGATAGCTGGAAACAGATTTCGCCAACGCGTCTTTGAATGATAGAGAAGCTGTTTATACTCAACCTCGACTGTGTCAGAGAGTTCTTTAAGAACTTTTTAGACTGTAGCCTTTATTATTCCCAATTTTATTTGGGGTCGGCTTGTTTAAGTGCCAAAACCTTTTTTTATGTTAATGAATCAACATATACTGGCAATCAATCACATGCGTGGTGCAGTGCGTTATTGATTATGTGCGCAGAGCATCCCACACCAACTATTTTCGAATTCAGATTTTGTTTTAACTTATGGAATTATAAAACATTGTTCCGCCATGGTTCCATGGCGCTCTATTCCACCGAAGTTCGTATTACAATTATCTCCAGAAAATGCAACACATTTAGTTAAAAGATGTTGAAGTTGCTTTCATATAAGCTCAGTAATTATCTCAGATCTGTCATTTCATTTCGATTTGGTTTTCTGGTGGTTTTAAAACTTCAATCTAAAGGAGAGCTAGTTTATCTGTTGGCAACACTGTTCGCAGTTTTACCGTCGTGTGTGCGCTTCGGGCGGTTTTGCGGTTTGGCGGTTTAACCGCTGGCTGGAAAAAACCGTAGTGCGGCCTCAGCCTTAGTCGTGAGAGTGACACTGGGTTCATCAAAATAATTTAAAAATTTTTTTTTTAATGTCTCAATCATATGGACTGCCGATAGAAGTGAAAACTTATCTTAGAGTATATATACCTGGTGGGTACCTTGGTTGGTGTATTTCCCGCCAAATCAGTCATGCAAATTGGTATGTGCGTCCACCAATCAGAAGCTTGCGTGAGAGAGACACACGCTAACCAAACTCAGTGTCTCTCTCCCTCTCTCTACTCCGATCGCGCTTTTCGCCCGTTCAGCTGACCTTTCAGGCATATATGCTCTAAGAAACTTATAACTTCACGGTGACGCGAACTCATATGTTTTCCCACTAAAAAGTGCTCAACGCCGGTAAAGAAGTTTTCACTTCAAAAAATTGATTCACTTTTTTCCATCTTTTCAGTTCTTCAATGAATTCAAATGGCAGATATTGACGCAGTCAGGTTTTTTATTAAGTCTGCAGTGAGCAGTGCAGTGCAACTGCAGAGTATGCAGACTCATTGGCAGTGGCAAAACAACTTTATTCTTCTTCTTTCGATGAAATGGCAACCAGCCGGATCAACTATTTCTGCCAATGTCAAGTATTTATAGTCTATATATCTATAAGGTTCGAGTCTTCAAGTTTTCGTCGTGATAAAATTAATGATAAAAATATAAAAAAATGTGTATGACATGAAATGGGGACCGTCTTTCGAAAAAACAAAAAACGATCTCCCGAAAACAACTTTGTCAACCGCTGATAACTTTTTGACAATTCACTTTTTTTTGTATATTTTTTTTCATTCTTGTATCATAACTTTTAAAATTTAAAATTTCAATTCCGAAACAATTACAGAGAAATATTGTCTCAATAAATTACATTTTTCCTATATTTCTCCATATTTTCGAAATTGGGCCTAAAAAAGGACTTAAGCAGATTAATTAAACGATCTCCATTGCGGGAAAGTGATAACTGAGACGAGGGTAGTTGTAGATAAGTAAGTGCCAACCATATACTCTTTGGTGCGAACAAATAATGATAATGTGCGTAAAGTGTTGAGTGATCTTTTATCTTTCTTTCTTTCTTTCTGATATGCTGTTAAAGCATAAGTTTATGACTGAAATCATTTGTATGTGATGTCATGCTCTCTAATTTTATTTCAAACGTTGTGTACAGTGTTTAACCATTTCTATAAGGCAAGTACAATAGCTGTTATGGTCCGGAATAAAAGAAAAAAAAACTTCGTTTAAAAAAACGGACTTCAAAAACTAAAAAGTATAAAATAACTAAATTTGTATGTGCTACCTATTTATAGGTTTGAAGTCGATGCCAAGCCAAATGTAATAGTAGGTACCACACTCGCTATATTTCGAGACGAACGTAAACGACGTCACCGACGCTTCGGTTGTTTTGTTCTACGCGAGGAGCAGGTATCCCGCTCAAGGTTACGCGCGGCGTGTGCGGTACCTACTATTACATTTGGGCTTGGCACCGACTTCAAACCTATAAATAAGTAGCACATACAAATTAAGTTATTTTATACTTTTTAGTTTTTGAAGTCGGTTTTTTTAAACCAAGTTTTTTTTTTTGCTTTTAAGTCTTTCTCAAGTCTCTCATCACCATTTCACCTAAATAACTTGAAAGAATACAACTAAAGGTAACATGCATACACATGACATTTTAAAATTTATCTTCCATCTCCTAACCGTTAAGGAGTTTTATCTTCCATCATCAGCTCATCATCATGAACAGATGACTACGAAATGTAAATACTGTAATAGCTTTAGAAAATATATGAAAGCATAGTACGTGCCTAACAAATTTGAGGGTTTCCTTCGATTTCTTTGGGATCCTATCATCAGATCCTGATATGGTGGCAATGGGAATTAGGTATAGGCAATTTATGAAGAACCAGTTTATTTTACGCTTTTAAGTGTCTTTTTGGCAGAGAGTTTTCGTTGGATATTTTTTTGGAAGTCGGTTTTTTTTTATATAAAAAGTTTTTATTTTTCAGTTTTTAGTGCAATCAATCGTAGGTAAGTAGTAAGTTGAACTATTTCATCAAATTTCATCATCAAGAATACAAATTAAGGTCTATACGTACGTGTAATATTAAAATCATCCTCTAATCCCTAACTGTTGAAGAGTTTAACCTTCTATCATCAGCTCACCTAAATAACTTGAAAATATACGACTGAAGGTCTTTAGATACGTATGAAATTGAAAGAATTATCCTCCAACTTCTAACCATTGAGGAGTTGTACCTTCCACCTTCCATAATCAGCTTACCTAAATAATTTGAAAGAATACGACTAAAGGTAACATATATACATATGATATATAAAGATTTATCCTCCAACTCCTAACCGTTAAGGAGTTGTACCTTACATCATCAACTCGTCATCATAAAATGATGACTACCAGACGCAAATACCGGTGTAACTTCAGAAAATATACGATAAACATAGTATGTGCTTTTAAAAAATGAGGGTTTCCCTCGATTTCCCTGGGATCCCAACATCAGATCCTGATATGCTGGCAATGGGACCACCTCGGAAGCATACCCTTTCGAATACAAAAAAAAATTTCAAAATCGGTACACAACTGACGGAGTAATCGGTGAACATACATAAAAAAAAAAAAAAAAAAAAACCCAAAGAAATCGAAGGAAACCCTCAAATTTGTTAGGCACGTACTATGCTTTCATATATTTTCTAAAGCTATTACAGTATTTACATTTCGTAGTCATCTGTTCATGATGATGAGCTGATGATGGAAGATAAAACTCCTTAACGGTTAGGAGATGGAAGATAAATTTTAAAATGTCATGTGTATGCATGTTACCTTTAGTTGTATTCTTTCAAGTTATTTAGGTGAAATGGTGATGAGAGACTTGAGAAAGACTTAAAAGCAAAAAAAAAACTTGGTTTAAAAAAACCGACTTCAAAAACTAAAAAGTATAAAATAACTTAATTTGTATGTGCTACTTATTTATAGGTTTGAAGTCGGTGCCAAGCCCAAATGTAATAGTAGGTACCGCACACGCCGCGCGTAACCTTGAGCGGGATACCTGCTCCTCGCGTAGAACAAAACAACCGAAGCGTCGGTGACGTCGTTTACGTTCGTCTCGAAATATAGCGAGTGTGGTACCTACTATTACATTTGGCTTGGCATCGACTTCAAACCTATAAATAGGTAGCACATACAAATTTAGTTATTTTATACTTTTTAGTTTTTGAAGTCCGTTTTTTTAAACGAAGTTTTTTTTTCTTTTATTCCGGACCATAACAGCTATTGTACTTGCCTTATAGAAATGGTTAAACACTGTACACAACGTTTGAAATAAAATTAGAGAGCATGACATCACATACAAATGATTTCAGTCATAAACTTATGCTTTAACAGCATATCAGAAAGAAAGAAAGAAAGATAAAAGATCACTCAACACTTTACGCACATTATCATTATTTGTTCGCACCAAAGAGTATATGGTTGGCACTTACTTATCTACAACTACCCTCGTCTCAGTTATCACTTTCCCGCAATGGAGATCGTTTAATTAATCTGCTTAAGTCCTTTTTTAGGCCCAATTTCGAAAATATGGAGAAATATAGGAAAAATGTAATTTATTGAGACAATATTTCTCTGTAATTGTTTCGGAATTGAAATTTTAAATTTTAAAAGTTATGATACAAGAATGAAAAAAAATATACAAAAAAAAGTGAATTGTCAAAAAGTTATCAGCGGTTGACAAAGTTGTTTTCGGGAGATCGTTTTTTGTTTTTTCGAAAGACGGTCCCCATTTCATGTCATACACATTTTTTTATATTTTTATCATTAATTTTATCACGACGAAAACTTGAAGACTCGAACCTTATAGATATATAGACTATAAATACTTGACATTGGCAGAAATAGTTGATCCGGCTGGTTGCCATTTCATCGAAAGAAGAAGAATAAAGTTGTTTTGCCACTGCCAATGAGTCTGCATACTCTGCAGTTGCACTGCACTGCTCACTGCAGACTTAATAAAAAACCTGACTGCGTCAATATCTGCCATTTGAATTCATTGAAGAACTGAAAAGATGGAAAAAAGTGAATCAATTTTTTGAAGTGAAAACTTCTTTACCGGCGTTGAGCACTTTTTAGTGGGAAAACATATGAGTTCGCGTCACCGTGAAGTTATAAGTTTCTTAGAGCATATATGCCTGAAAGGGCAGCTGAACGGGCGAAAAGCGTGATCGGAGTAGAGAGAGGGAGAGAGACACTGAGTTTGGTTAGCGTGTGTCTCTCTCACGCAAGCTTCTGATTGGTGGACGCACATACCAATTTGCATGACTGATTTGGCGGGAAATACACCAACCAAGGTACCCACCAGGTATATATACTCTAAGATAAGTTTTCACTTCTATCGGCAGTCCATATGATTGAGACATTAAAAAAAAATTTTTTAAATTATTTTGATGAACCCAGTGTCACTCTCACGACTAAGGCTGAGGCCGCACTACGGTTTTTTCCAGCCAGCGGTTAAACCGCCAAACCGCAAAACCGCCCGAAGCGCACACACGACGGTAAAACTGCGAACAGTGTTGCCAACAGATAAACTAGCTCTCCTTTAGATTGAAGTTTTAAAACCACCAGAAAACCAAATCGAAATGAAATGACAGATCTGAGATAATTACTGAGCTTATATGAAAGCAACTTCAACATCTTTTAACTAAATGTGTTGCATTTTCTGGAGATAATTGTAATACGAACTTCGGTGGAATAGAGCGCCATGGAACCATGGCGGAACAATGTTTTATAATTCCATAAGTTAAAACAAAATCTGAATTCGAAAATAGTTGGTGTGGGATGCTCTGCGCACATAATCAATAACGCACTGCACCACGCATGTGATTGATTGCCAGTATATGTTGATTCATTAACATAAAAAAAGGTTTTGGCACTTAAACAAGCCGACCCCAAATAAAATTGGGAATAATAAAGGCTACAGTCTAAAAAGTTCTTAAAGAACTCTCTGACACAGTCGAGGTTGAGTATAAACAGCTTCTCTATCATTCAAAGACGCGTTGGCGAAATCTGTTTCCAGCTATCGAGTGAGTCCTGAATGTGGATTATTTCAAAAGCTTAAAAAAGCCCCCTGATCAGATTTTTTTTAAATCGGAGGCATACCTGTTTTTCATGCATTCAATTATGCACATCATTTACTCAAAAATAAAAGCATTAGAAAAAAAATATAATTCAGTATTTAAAACCAGAAGGATACCTACTTGCAACCATTTCAAAAAGCTTGGATGATCGAAAAAGAGAAAGTTTCTTGCCATTGAATGTTCAGAGTACATATTCTAAATAAAGAAGATGAAAACACAAAAAAACTTAATAAGACTGCTGATGAAAACTTCAAGCAGATATTTTTTTATTTGTTACTAGCTGTGCCCGCTTATTCATACACGTGAGATTTGGATTTTCAAGTTATTTTAAATTTTTTACAGTTTAAACCTTTCCTGGAGTACGACAAACATTTCAAAATCAAAAACAGCTTAATCAGCCCAGCAGTTCTCGAGTTTTAGCGAGACAAACGAACTGATCTTTATATAATAAGAAGATAAGACTAAAAAACTTAGAGCTTGAATACTGGAATGATATCTTATGAGTTTCAACTTAAAGATATTTTTGTCAAATTAGTCTGGTTTAAAAAAAAAGGTTGTGAAAAATATACTAGGTACTGTTTGAAAAGCATTTTCACAACTGTGAGATTTTACTTTTCTATCACTGATTTCGATGAAAAATAACTAAATTTAATTAAACTGAATACCTATGAAAATAAATAAAAGAACTATTTCGACAAATTTTTTTTTTTTTTTTTTTTTTTTTTTTATGTTCAAGCTACCAAAATGATTCTACTCTGCCTGATGGAAAGCATAAGTAGAATCCAAAAGTGATGGTCACTATACTCAATGTGAACGTGGACAGATCAGCATAGTGACCCACACTATGGCGGCCTAGTGAGATGCTTTTTCACGCCCCGCTTAAAGGACCCGGGATCATAATGGGAAGGAAACACGTGTGGTGGTAGTGAGTTCCGTGTTTTGATCGCTCGACACAAGAAGGAAGAACCGAAACGTTGCGTTCGAGAGCGTATGTCTTCCACTCTCAAAGGGTGACTGCGAAGGCCGGCACGTGTTGTCCTGTACAGGAAAGGAGAAGGGGGGACCAGTTGGAAGAACTCTTCAGAACACTCCCCATGATACAGGCGATAGAGGACTGCCATAGAGGCGATATCTCTTCGCAGCTGCAGGGGTTCTAGGGACTCAGTGGCTTCAGGACTACCGATGATGCGGACAGCTCGCCGCTGCAACCGATCGAGAGCGTCAAATAGATACTGTGCGGCACCATCGCATAGATGAGAACAGTACTCCACGCACGAGCGAACCTGGGTCTTGTAAAGAAGACACAAATGCCCGGGCGAGAAGAACCGTCTCACCTTGTTAAGTACACCTAACTTCCGCGAGGCCGCTTTAATGACGCTCTCGATGTACTCACGCATGTTGAGATCACGGCATATATCCATACCCAGGATACCAAGCTTGTCTTGCAGGGGCAGTTGAGTGTTCCGAAAAGTTGGGAGGGGAAGGAAGGGAGACTTTTTGGTAGATAGCGCGCACACCTGTGTTTTCTTGGCGTTAAACTCGACCAGATTCTCACTGCCCCATTGAGAGATGCGGCTTAGAACCAGGTCGAGCTCAGCGACAAGATCCCGTCGCTTCGCCTCAACGTCCGCTGACTTGGCTGTAGGGTGACCAAAATATCGCCCATGAACTGTACTGTCGTCTGCATAGCAATGTATATTGCCAAGGGCCAACATGTCATTGATATGCAGGAGAAACAGCGTGGGTGACAGGACGGAGCCCTGAGGTACACCGGCGTTTATCTGCCGATAATCAGAGGCCGCACCGTCGCAAAGGACCTTAATACGGCGCTGGTGCAGGAATGCGGCGACCCAGGTGCAGAGTTTAGGGGGCAGGCCGAATGCGGGAAGTTTGGAGAGAAGCGAGCGGTGCCAAACCCGATCGAAAGCTTTGGCCATGTCGAGGCTGATGGCCAAGGACTCCCCATGTCTGTCAATAGCTTCACCCCAAAGGTGAGTGACATACGCTAGAAGATCACCCGTGGATCGGTTCGGCCTAAAGCCATATTGCCGATCATTTAGCAAGGAGTGATATTCCAGGTAGAGGACCAATTGCTTGTTGATGATCCGTTCGAGCACCTTGCAGAGAATGGATGTTACGGCTATAGGTCGGTAATTAGCCGGGTCTGAACGGTCACCTTTTTTGGGGATAGGTTGCACGTTCGCCTCTCTCCAAGCCTCCGGAACAATTCCTGAGGAATAAGTCAGGCGGTACAAGCGCGTCAGTACGGGAGACAACTCCGGGGCGCAGTTCTTAAGAACCACCGCTGGGACACCGTCGGGTCCACTGGCTTTCCGGACGTCAAGTGACCTGAGTTCAGCTAGGACATCACTCTGACGGATACGGATATCCCTCATCGTGGAGTCACTGGTCCGAATGGTGGGCGGGTGCACGCCCCGATCGTCCATTCGAGAGTTAGCCGCAAAGAGGTCCACAAGCAGTTTCGCTTTCTCCTGCGGCTGATGGGCCAGCGATCCGTCGGGATATTTCAGCGGTGGTAGTGAGGGCTGGCAATGGTTGGACTGCACAGCTTTAGCCAATCGCCAGAACTTTCGGCTACCCGTAGGGTGTGAGACGAGTTCATGGCCAAGCCGCGCGATGTGCTGGGCATCTGCTCTAATGTAAGCCCTCTTGCATTCCCTAGTGGCTTTGTTAAAAGCTGCTTTTAGGCGATCTACAGCAGGGTCACCA
Organism: Diaphora mendica; assembly: GCA_949125395.1. Taxonomy (NCBI): domain Eukaryota; kingdom Metazoa; phylum Arthropoda; class Insecta; order Lepidoptera; family Erebidae; genus Diaphora; species Diaphora mendica. The sequence goes on from OX421323.1 coordinate 344,515, forward strand.
CAGGTGCGTGCCCTGGTCCATGCTCGGTAGGCCGCTTTTTTTTGAGCGACGGCATGGGTGCACTCACAATTGTACCAGGGACGGGTCTTGGAGCCGACGATCTCACTGTAGGGAATATAATATTCCATGCCGACAGTGATCTCGTCAGCCACGGCGGACGCACTCTGCGACAGATGCCTGTTCCCAAAGCAGCGTTGAGTCCACGGGATGGATGCAAAGTAATCCCGCATTCCATCCCAATCTGCTGACGAGTAGTGCCATAAACGCCTTTTTGTTGCGATGGATCGTGGCAGGGCAACAGGAGGCACCGTGGTGGATACCAGGCAGTGGTCGGAGGATCCCAGAGGGGCGTGGACCGACACATTGTACTGCGCTGGGTGACTCGTCAGCAGTAGGTCTAGCAATGAGGGCGCTTGACTTGTAATGTCTGGTATCCTGGTGGGCTGGAGTACCAGCTGGGTCAGGTCGTGCGTGAGAGCGAATGCGTGGGCAGTTCGGCCCGCGTGGTCAGTTTTGGAAGATCCCAACCAGGATTCGTGGTGGGCGTTAAAATCTCCCAAAAACACCAGTTCGGCGATCGGGAACTGCTCCTGCGCTTTGTCCACTGCCTGACTTAGATGGTCAAAGAGCCGAGTTGTCTCCGAGTCTCCAGAATGGGATCGATAGAGGCACACGTAGATTCGGCTCGTAGAGCCAAGATCCACGTGAAGCCAAAGGATGGAGAAGGAGGGGTCCTCAAGGCAGCGTAAACGGCGACAACAAACATCCGCCCTGACGAAAAGACACACCCCCGCCTTCGCGAGGAAGCACTCCTCAAGCACGTAGCCGGGATAACGAAGATATGTCGTGTCGGCAGGGCGACGTATTTGTGTCTCCGTTAGGAAAAGCATGGCCGGACGTGTCGTCTCAAGATGTTGGTGGACGGCGCTCAGGTTTGCATGGAGTCCACGGATATTTGCAAACTCCACTTCAAAGAGCGGGTTGGTGGTGGTGGGAGAAGGGAATGCCGCTGTGGAACGTTTATGTCTTTTCCTTTTTGCTGCCATGATTGAAACGAAGGGGAGAGAATGGAGACGTAAAAGGCGTGACAGTCATCGTGACAGTGTGACACTGAGGCCCAGAGTGCTGCGTCGTCATACAACGGTAAGGCATGACGGTTACCGAACCGCCGGACGGAAGGGCCCCCATACTTTTTGGCTTGGCACCGACTTCAAACAGATTTTAGGTACCTAGCACACATTAAATTACTACCTACTATTTAAATGAATAAAGAATTAGGTATAGACAAGAGAGAAGAATCTCTTTATAAGTCTGTGAGTGGAACATAGAACCTCCTCTTTTTTGGAAGTCGGGTAAAATACGACCTGCCGCTTGGGCTCTTAGGGCGTGCCAAAGAAAAATAACTCTCCTTTCGCAGTCGGGTAATTATACCATAAAGTACCAGTGTCCAGTACCTATTTTTGTGGGTGGCAATTATTTCGCCTTGTCTTGTCAATGTCAGTATTGTATTCACTCACTCACTCACTCACTAATGTCACTATAAGTACAAATGCGTGGTGTTTGTTTATAAATATATCATTAACTTGGACTGTGTATTGTATTGGACTATTATTGCTTGGAGATTCTTGAAACTTATACTACTATAGTATCGATTCTATCAGGTTGATAAGTGATTTATAGTTGATCGTAATTCTGTGATAATTGACGTTAAAAATTTTCAACAATGTCAATAGAAATTGAATCTGCAGAGTAAGTGAATAGTGTAGATGTTCATTAATATTCCATAATTGTATTATTTAAATGCCAAACCAACGAGTCGAAATTTTGTTACAGTGTAATCCGTCTGATCCAGCAGTATTTGAAAGAATCTAACCTCACAAAGACTCTACAAACGCTGCAGGTACGTTAGTTATGTTGAGCTTCACAAAAGAGCACTGCAACTTGTGATTTACGACGATTTTCTTAGCTTTAAAACTAGTCAAGCTCCAGTTTTATTTGAAACCAAAATGCTCTTGTTAAATTCTTCAATATCTTCTTGCCTCCTCCCTGACTATTGGCCTTTCCAAGTATTCCATGGTGAATCTGAGATTGCCCTCAATGCTTTGTTCCAAAACCTTGGTTGGATTTCAAAGTCGGAGTTACCATAGATCCCCAGAGCTGGATTTCATATGTCCTTATCGGCTTCATTATGCGTTTATAGACAAGCATTTTGTTGTTCAAAGACTGTGGTGATAGCCAGCGGAGTTCCTTAAATTGTAAATCTGCCTCTTTACTTTTTGTTGGTTTATGATTAAAAGCGGAACCCTGCGGTTGTTGTTTTCCCTTTACAACAAAAACCCGAGTAACGACACCATGCGAATGTAGTCTATATAAAGTAGTCTCAGTTACTAAGATCATCAGCTACCTGCCAGTTAAAGCTCCTTCCAAATATGCATTTAGTGAAAAGCTTCCAATTTTATCATTATACTGCCTCGGTGGCGCAGCACAGTGCGACTGCTGTGCTTGAGGTCTCATTGGCTGCATTTGCAATGAGTACTCTTGGATTTTACTAATGCTATACATCAGGCCGAGTGGAGTCACTGTGGCAGGCAGCAGCAGCAGCACTGTTCTCCTCAATATGAATGAAGATAGACCAATACCACAAATCTGTAAACATTATATTTTTTTACATTTATTCTATTACAAACTTGTTTTGTGTTGATTAATTAGCTTTGGCAAAGGCAAAGCAGTTAGCAATTCCATGTGTTATCTACATTTCTCAAAACAAAATCCTAAGGTCGATAGCAAATATACTGTGGTTTGTTACCAATGTGGAACTGCATCAACAGCTCTCAGTGAAAACAGTGCAGGAGGAAAAACGACATGCCTCCGAGAGCTACATGAAGAGGCTAGTATATCACCCAAATGAATTGGCATGCCAGCTGACGATAAAAGACTACATAAACCGGCTGAAAGGATTTGATATCTTAGGACTACAGACCCGTCAGTAGCTTAAACTACCATGCATGAGTAGTTGCTCTCGCTGAAGAGCATACTCTACACGTCACTATGCTCAAACAAGACATCTGCTTATAGTCCTGCCGATACTATAACAAAAAAACAAAAAGTCCTTCTCCAACGTTCAATCTATCTTTATATCGAAATTGTTCTGGATTAGTTCAGCGGTTTAGCCATGAAAGCGTAACAAATAGAGAGACAAAAAGAGGCGGACTGAGCTTCTTTCGAATTTGTAATATTAGTCTGGCTGTCTGTATGTATTCACTGAAAAGATTTCTTATCAGGAGGAGACAGGCGTGTCCCTGAACACCGTGGACAGCGTGGACGGCTTCTGCGCCGACATCAACAACGGGCACTGGGACACGGTGCTGAAGGCCACGGCGTCGCTGAAGCTGCCCGACAAGAAGCTGATGGAGCTGTACGAGCAGGTGGTGCTGGAGCTGATCGAGCTGCGCGAGCTGGGCGCGGCGCGCTCGCTGCTGCGCCAGACGCAGCCCTGCCTGCTCATGAAGCAGCAGGAGACGGACCGCTACATCCACCTGGAGAACCTGCTGGCGCGCTCGTACTTCGACCCGCGCGAGGCCTACGGCAGCGGCGGCGGCAAGGAGCGGCGGCGCGCGGCGCTGGCGGCGGCGCTGGCGGGCGAGGTGTCCGTCGTGCCCAGCTCGCGCCTGCTCGCGCTGCTGGGCCAGGCGCTCAAGTGGCAGCAGCACCAGGGCCTGCTGCCGCCGGGTACGTCCCACATTGCTCCATACTGCATCTGCATGTAAGAACTCGTTTGTAATAAGGGTCCTTCTGCTCCCTGACAGGTACCACCATCGACTTGTTCCGTGGCAAAGCCGCTATCCGCGACGAGGAGGATGACCAGTGTCCCACACAACTCTCTAAGATCATCAAATTTGGACAGAAATCACACGTCGAATGCGCCAGGTGAGCTACGATTTTTAGTGACATGATTTAGTCGATATTAAATTGAATTGGCTAAGTGTAAAAATGTATTGTAGGCCTTCCCACACTTTTAGTTCTTATCCTATATAAGCCATATAAAACGCCGTTATGAACAAATTGGAAACAGACGATTCTTGCCTTAACGCAGAACACGAAGGGAACATCAAAATCCTACAGCCTAAACAAATCAAACATAAACAAAAACAATGAGGATATAAATAAATATCCTCCATATTTAAAAAAATCGAACCAATATTCTCAAGCTTATGAACAATTAAATATCTTAGAGAATCTCTTATTTCTAAATCTGAAATGTAGTTAGTACTAGTGGTTGCCCGCGGCTCCGCCCGCGTATATTTCGGTTATCGCAGCAAATAGCAGCCTGTGTGTTATTCTAATGTATAAGCTATATTACTGTAAAGTTTCATCCAAATCCATTCAGTAGTTTTTGCGTAAAACTTTGAAATGGAAACTTCCTTAAATATATAATACTAGCTTTTACACGCGGCTTCGCCCACGCAGACTTTCATCCCCTGATTTACCCCCTTAGGGGTGGAATTTCAAAAAATTACTTTCTTAGTGCTCACTTACGTTATATAAAGAACCTACATGCAAAATTTCAGGATTCTAGCTTCAGCGGTTTGGGCTGTGCGTTGATCTCTGGGTATGTCAGTCAGTCAGTCAGTCACCTTCCTCTTTTATTTATATATTAGGTCTTTACCTATGAAATTGCCGTTTTGTATGCAATAAGTGAAAGTACTTATTTTTTCAAACTTTTTTATTTCTGTTATTCGAAGTAATCACCCATGCAATCGACGCATATTTGCCAACGCATTGGCAGTTTATTGATGCCCTTCTTGGCAGATGAGGGAGAGCTTCCAACCCCAGCTCTTGCAGCTTGGAGACTGTCTGAACTGATAACATCATTTGGTACAGTTCGCAACAGACAGTCTCCAAGCTGCAAGAGCTGGGGTTGGAAGCTCTCCCTCATCCGCCATACTCACCAGACTTTTACTTTTTCCAAAATTTAGACAACTTTTTAGTGGGTAAAAAATTCAATTTCCGATAGGCAGTACAAAATGCCTTTGAAGAGTTTGTTGCCTCCCGTCCAGCTGATTTTTACGAGAAGTGCATCAATAAACTGCTAATGCGTTGGCAAAGATGCGTCGATTGCATGGGTGCTTACTTCAAATAACGGAAATAAAAAAGTTTGAAAAAATAATTACTTTCACTTATTGCATACAAAACGGCAATTTCATAGGTAAAGACCTATTATATAGATTACAGATATCAGATAATGTAAGGGATAGGGCATCTATTGTTTTACTATTCACCAATTGATTAAATTCGAACTTAAGGGATGAATAATAATAGAAATGACGTAAAGTGTAGATGGGACCCTTTTTTACAATTTTTGTCTGTCTGTTTGTTTGTGCCGGCTAATCTCTGGAACGGCTGGAGCTATTTTGCCGGGATTTTTACTGGTAGGTAGCTGATGATATAAGGAGTAACCGCGGTTGGTGTAGTATCGCGGGTAATTAAAGACCGTGGGTCTCAGCTAGTTTTTTTTTTTTCAAAAAAGACAACTCCCGTAAATATCCAATAAATCCTGTGTCGCGGGGGACTTTACAAACATACATGAAACGGACACAATGGACACCCAGACTCAGAACAACAATTCGTGGATCACACAGTGTTGTCCCATGTGGGATTTGAACCCACAACACCTGATACAGTAGGAAGCGGCGAGGCAACTGATTGCTTAAACCACTAGACCAACCAAGCAGTCAAAAAAAACTGTAATTTTAAGGTCTTTCATTATTTCAGTAGTAGTTATTCAATTGTAACAGAAATCATAAAAAAAATTTTTTTTTACTTTTTTAAAAACAATTTCTCAAAGTGTCTCGGTCTGTCGAAGTGTCTTCAAAGTACTCGTCAAGACAAATCAAACGACTCCAAACTCGATATGTTCCGTCGTTACAAAGTTCCTACGACCACCTTCCAGCTCCAACATCAGATCAGCTCCATGTCATCATAATATAGCATTGTCACGCTATATACATATTATGCCTACAAAAATTCAACACAATCGGTTGAAGATATCTGCAAAATTGAATTGCAAGATTCCGTCTTAACAAATATAGTTAGATATATACATACATAGCAAGTTAAAAAAAAACATAAAAATAAGTTCTGTGTTAATAAAAAATACTAATATTTTTCTTTGAAATTATTATGATGGTAATATATGATGATAAAAAAATGAAATTAAATTCAAGAATACAAATTAACAGTTACAATTCGACACTCACTAGCAACCCATCCTAAAACTTGTCATTTACGTATTATCTGCCGCGCAATTTATAAACGCAGTAAAGAACATGTGAACGGTTTCGAGAAAAATGCAGTCAAAGTTGAAATTTTATTTTTGGTTGCCTACAATTTGTTACGCAAAGATTAGTAAAGATGTATATATGGGCTGAAAGAGCAAATTAAGGAGTTTAACTTGGTTTTAGATGTTTGCTTTTTATTTAATATTTTGTGAATTAAATCTTTAAAAAACTGTTTATGTTATGGCTTCACTTAGTTTTCACTCGATACATCACTACTCATGAATGCAGTATGTGTGTTGCTTACTGCATTTATGTGGAGTTTCTTGTACTTACGGCATATATGTTAAGTGATTCAATGTAATGGTAAAACTTTCAACATTATATATGCGCCGTATTTTTAGAGATTACTCTAAAAATACGGCGCATGAAAATAAATAACTCATCAAAACTTTTACAGCACAGTAAAATTACAATTATACTGCGTTTATCTTATGTCAATACTGCTTTTACGTTGAACTTTGCCAAAAGAGCAATGACTAAATGAAACAAAGATTACAAATAATCGTTGATTTAATTTTATTACCTAAACCACAGCATCTTTTTAATTGACTAGTTACACAATGGCACCCATCACATATTTAATTAGTTGGTTATAATAATTAATTTAGCAACAATTTCCTATCAAAAAATCAAAAATAAATAATAGTCAAACTAAAAACACACGTATTAGTACCTAAATGACGCAGTTAATAAGGAAATGTTGTCATTGTGTTTTTCAAATTAACTTAAACTGTCGTTGAAATAACCGTATCAAATAACTGAATTTATCTCAATCAATTCCTGTAGTTTTTTCAAGCAAAAACAATCGGTAAATGTTTATAACAGATTCGTTTGTCAACTTTTTGGCATTGAGGAATAATATATATTAGTTCAATGCTTTTCGATCGGTTTTTCATTTGCATTTACGGCACACATCATTTTGTCTTCCATGAGATACCTTCTTTCTTAAAATATGTTATGTAGAATATGTAGATGAGATATTTACGATGCAACAAACATGCACAACTCAAAATAAAATTATGGCTACCTGAATTTTGTTAATTTTTTAAAGACTGGTTTAGGTTTTTCAGTTATTGTAATTAAAACGTAAATATATTATTTTAGGTAAAGTTAACTTAAAATAAGTTCAACTGACAACAATGTATTAAATAAATTGAATTTAAGCATTTAATGTCTACTTTAACGAAAAATAGCTGTTTAAAAAGTGGGTACATTTTCTTACGTTACGAGTTGAAGCTAAATATTTTTTTGTTTTTCATCGGATATGTCCTCCTCTTTTAATAATGTATTTCCTCATGGCTGACGTTAACTTCTAGAACCTTTTGCTCACATGCTTTAAAAGCATTTATGAGATTCTGCTGAGAGATTATGTGGATGTTGCTTTCTTTGACACTTTTTTCAACAGGGCCCACGAGTGCTCAATAGGGTGCATGTTTAAACTCCTAGCAGGCCATTGTAACTGGAACTTGAATTTCAGCTAATTGTTAAATGGTTAAAAAATATAATGGGTTTAAAAAAATTGTTAAAGGAGATTGTTAGTAGCACCATATGTGATTGAGCATTGCTCTGCATCAAGATGAACCCTGGCCGAGTTAGTTGAGAATTACGAGCACAGTTTTTCGTACTAGGGTTATCGCACCCGTTTCATGGAAGTTTCATGTATGTTTAGAGGGACCTGAAACCCTTTATATATATATATATATATATAATAGATAAATATTTGGATAAAGTTTTCAAATGACGATCGACGCATTACTATGCGTCGATCGTCATTTGAAAACTTTATCCTGCACTCATCCTGTAAAGAGCACCAAGCTGCCCATTCTGAAGGCTCCTATTCCTACTGTCGCCTAGCAAACGTTAAACGTAACGGGTATCTCTGGCATTCATTAAGGCGATCTCTGACGATTTCATCGCTTACACTAGTGCCTGTAGCTTGTTGTAACACATTTTGTATGGTTCGCTTGAGCTGTTATGACTCAAACTCTTCCTGAGCTGCCACGTTTGGCGACGCTACTCATCTCCTTATATACCAGTTCCAAACATTCAGTCCGGCACGAAAACTCTCTATTAAATGCACAGTACGCTGACTGTGACCCTCCTAGATCAATGTTACGCCTCTAGTCGCTGTAAGTGCATCCATGTTTGTCCTATTATATGGCATAATAGAACTTAGCAACTTCATAAAATGTCGGCAACAACACCATTTTCAAGTGCTCTCAAAATACGTGATTATTATAAATTTGCAAGTGCCTACTTGGTATATGAATTCAGTGTTATTATATACTGTCACTACGTCTAAAATTTTGGCATAGATTGATTTCCATTCTAATTTTGCTCTGACATGTACATTGTACTGTACATGTATGCACTAAACGATCTTATAACATTGAAACAAATAATGGTGTTTGAGATAAATAAATGCGCCATATAGGCCGTTATTGTCGGTTACTGCGTTCGTCACATGTTGTAGTTATACAATACTCCGGTGAACCTTAATATGTACGCAGTATAATTTGCAATTACTGCATTAATATTAAGCACGACTTATCTGTTTTTATTATGGAAACAAATTTTTCAATGGTTAAGTGAACTTACTGCACATATACTATGTGCAAGATTAAATTGATACTTTTAGAATCATAACCAAAATCACGTAATTGGCACATACTGCATTAATGTTAAGTTGAAATGTCAGTAAGCATGGGTATTCACGTAACATTAAGTCATTATGTACTCTTACTGCAATTATACTATGTACATAAACCTAAAATCTGCTCTTTACTGCATTTATGAAAATATGTTTTGACCTTTCTAATACAGATAGAAAAAAACGGGTTTTTGATTCATGTAGATCTCAATGTCAACATCTCAAATATCTAAAACAACCATAAACGCAGTAAGTGGTAGTTACTGCGTTTATGAATTTCGCGGCAGTTATGGAGCTCAGTGCGAACTACAAACGGACGTGGTGTCACCTTGAATATTCGGAGGGCACCGAATTTTTTGAGCGCGTCAAAACTTATTTATTGCAATTTACGGGAGACAATATCTACGTACTAAAATGTATGGAACTTTTGTCGCTAAAAATGAATGATGTTTCGCCTTAGATTATGGCTTTTTGGTGAGAATTAATAAAAAACTAAAACGGTAAATCTTTTCTCCATACTTTTTTCTCGCGAAATAAGAAAAAAACATTTAAAATAGAGCACGAAATAGGACAGAGCGTGCTAATTAAAGGTCGATTTCGATGATTTTGATCTTTGTTAAGGCTTTTTTTCACAAAAATAAAGAATTATTTTATAAATGTCACTCGGTAAATTGGTAGACTGATTTATTAAACTACTGAGATTTTTTTTTTAGTGTCAAATAATGAATTGAGTTGTTTGTGTTTTGCAAAACTGCAAGTGCCTTTTCGCGCGTTTTTAGGGACGCGCCCCTTAACGACTAACCACATCAACAGCAGGCGCGGTTCCAGGGGGGGGGGTCACAGGGGACGTGACCCCCCCCCCCCCAAAATCTGCTACTAGAACCTGATTTTCTTGTTCTTATCAGTTTCCATAATTGTTCAATCGAGATAAGAAATCAAAGGATAGGAAGGATAGGAACTCTTGTCGGTCGGAATGACGAAGAGATAGCGCCGTATCATGAGCCCAGAATGCATCGTCAGAACACACATAAGCAAGCCCTACGAGCTTGGCGGGCACTGTCGGAGCCTTTCTGCCGAGCTTCGAAGCTTGCATAGAGAGAACCAACTTATCTCCTACCGATTCACTCGATCGGGGAACCGGGATCGGGAAATGGCCGATCCCGCTCGAAAGAGGCGACGAAGGATGCGCGATAAAGGCCGCTTGCTCCCCAATCGTCGGTTAAGGGTCGTTGTGGCCACATGCAGGGGAGATGTGGCCGCTGGAAACGACGCGACACCTCGGTGCGACCGGGGGTGTCGTCTCAGGTGGGTCGGTGTTCCGACTCTCTTACTCTGTAGAGCAGTGAGAGGTACGACAGCGACATGTCCCGGGTTTGAATCTGGTTACCCCGGGATGTACCTTAGTGATGGGGTAAGGCAGGGGGAACTCCAGAAGCCGCTGATGCGTTCCTGCAGCTCCTCTTGACTACAGATGTAGGCCGCCGCCGGGGTTTAGGGTTAGACCGATTTGTCGGGAGTTCCATACACGCCCTTCGTCCCCCGACGGAGTTAGATCCTCTAAATATTCATCCAGAGATTGTCAGATATGTCTCAAATATTATGATCCCAATAGATTTACCAATAAAAACAAAAGATATCCATTTGTTTTTTTTGTGTGAAATAATATTGTGTATTGTGCAATAAAGTCTAATTTACTCGACTTAGTGGATTAGTGACCCCCCCCAAAACTTCAGGCTGGAACCGCCCCTGATCAACAGCCTATCATAGTCCATTGCTATACACGGGCCTTTCTTAGAAAGGAGGTTTTGCTCTGCTGCCCCAGTGTTCCTCAACGATTCATATTATTGTGCTAGGACATCAATTCTAGTACAATGAGTATTGGATTCATTACTGGATTGCACATTCCAGGTTTTCACCAGACGGTCAATATCTCGTGACGGGTTCTGTGGACGGTCTAGTGGAGGTGTGGAACTTCACGACGGGCAAAATCCGCAAAGATCTCCGCTACCAGGCGCACGAGGAGTACATGAGCATGGAGGAGGCCGTCCTCAGCCTCGCCTTCGGCCGCGACTCCGACACGCTCGCCGCAGGATCCAACGATGGCAAAATTAAGGTACAGCCTCTGAGCGCCTAATTTGAGTTTATTTAACCTCGACTCGATCTCGACGTCAGTGCGGGCCGATCGCAACGTCGAGTGACGGTCGGGTAGATGTGACATAAACTAAAGTTAGATACTCTCATCGCCTTCTCCGTGAACGTCGTACGTCACTCACGAGCGTCTCGTGTTCCAGGTGTGGAAGGTGTCGAGCGGGCAGGTGCTGCGCAAACTGGACCGCGCGCACTCCAAGGGCGTCACGTGTCTCCAGTTCACGCGCGACAACACGCAGATACTGTCCGCCTCCTTCGACCGCACCATCAGGTACTTTCCGAACGGTTCTATCGATCGCACCGAGCGGCACGATCGCTAACAAGTTTGCGTGTGACAGGATCCACGGGCTCAAGTCGGGCAAGATGCTGAAGGAGTTCAGGGGCCACGGGTCGTTCGTGAACGAGGCGGTGTTCACGCCCGACGGGCACTCGGTGCTGAGCGGCTCGTCGGACGGCAGCGTGAAGGTGTGGGCGGTGCGCTCGGGCGAGTGCACGGCCACGCTCAAGCCGCTCGGCAGCGGCGAGCCGCCCGTCAACTCGCTGCTGCTCACGCCCAAGAACCCGGACCACTTCGTGGTGTGCAACCGCACCAACACGGTGGTGATCATGAACATGCAGGGCCAGATCGTGCGCTCGTTCTCGAGCGGGCGGCGCGAGCAGGAGGGCGGCGCGCTCGTGGCGGCGGCGCTCAGCGCGCGCGGCCGCCTCGTGTACTGCGCCGCCGAGGACCTCGTGCTCTACGCCTTCTGCACCGCCACCGGCAAGCTGGAGCGCACCATCACCGTGAGTGCCTGCATAGCACCCCCGCACCACCCTCACCACCCTCCACCTCACCCGCTCTCGCTGCTCCACAGATACACGAGAAGGCGGTCATCGGTCTCACGCATCACCCGCATCAAAACCTGCTGGCCACGTACGGAGAAGACGGGCTGCTCAAGTTATGGAAGCCGTAAACCTGACACCTAGTATAGATTTTGTAATGTACATTTTTAAATAAGTAAAAATTTGTAAAATTTCGCTTTACTTTTTTTTAGTTCAAAACCAAAACACAACCTTCTTTCCATACAACAGTTCCTTTTCTTTCAAGTCATCTCCAGAGAGTAGTATCCACGAAGTCAAATAAAAAGTGCCACAGGAATTATCCCTGCACCACTCCTGTTCATCCTATCAGTGCCGTAAGAGGTGACAAAGGGAGAAAAATTCAATACCCGAGAGGCAGTACAAAATGCCTTTGAAAAATTTTTAACCTCTCGTCCAAGTCGTCCAGCTGCCTTCTGTTACTGTGATGGCAAAATTGCATCGATTGTATGGGTGACTCTTTTTTTTTTTAACGTGTGGAAATCCCCTCGGACCGTCACCCCATCGGGCCTTGCGGCGGGGCGGTGTCGGACTCGAACCGACTAAAACCACACGGCGTGCCACTCTGCGCCTGAGACGGGAGGGACCCGGGAACTGCTGTTATTAACACATCCAGATCCCTCCCAGCGCCTGCCCGCACAGAAGCGGGCACCGTCTCCTGAAAACTCTCAATTTAGGCGACGTACGGCACACGCGTAACGTCGCCTCCTCGCGGGCGGCCACACTCAGGACGGCATGAGGCGCTGATAGGCGCGCATCCGCCGCCCGGTTCGCCGGCGGCGGATTGGGTCCGAGTGGATGTCATCCTCCCGGGCCTTCTCCGCCACCTCCTTCTGCGAGATTACGTCTTCGCAGAAGGTTGCGACCGCGGTAAAACTGCTGTCGCTACCGGCCATGGAGCGTATGACGGCCGGTAGCGAGAGATCTCCTCCGATGACTGCAGTGAGGGCTCGGCGCTGCGACGCCCAAGCGAGCCTTATTTAGGGCAGTCAGAGCCGCCACCCACACCGGTGCACCGTACAGCGCCATCGACAGGACCACCCCCGTGTAGAGGTGTCGCGTTGCGACGCTGGCTCGACCCAGATTGGGCCAAAGTCGCCCAAGGGCGGAGGCAGCATCGACCAGCTTGGGACCAAGCTGACGGAAGTGCTCGTCAAAGAGCCACCTACCGTCGAAGATCAGGCCCAGATACCTCATCTCGGCTCGAACCGGTACGAGGACCGAGTTGACCTCCATGGAGGCGCCAGCGGGTGGACCACGACGGGGCCCATGGAACAATAGGGCCTCCGTCTTGTCCAGGGCCACCCGTAAGCCCAGCGCCTCGATGCGCCCGACCACCAGAGAAACTCCCCTGGTGGCCAGGCACGCCGCCTCTTGGAAGTTCGCTCCCCTGGCCTTGACCAACGTGTCATCGGCGTAACAAATTACGCCCAGCCCGGGGGGCACACGACTCCGAAGGACCCAGTCGTACCCCACGTTCCACAGGAGAGGTCCATTGTATGGGTGACTAGCTGAACCCCGCGGTGTTACCCAAGGTCATTGTCGTACCGCGGGTAACGCCGCGGGGCGAAGCTATTCTAAAAAAAGTAGCCTAAGTTACTCCTTGTATCATCAGCTTGTACCTAACAGTGAAATTCCGTCAAAATCGGTCCAGCCGTTCCAGAGATTAGCCAGAACAAACAGACAAAACTTGTAAAAAACGCATTTTTGGTATAAGTACCTACCGTGTATACATCACTACATAGTATAAAACAAAGTCGCTTTCTCTGTCCCTATATCCCTATGTATGCTTAAATCTTTAAAACTACGCAACGGATTATGATGCGGTTTTCTTTAATAGGTAGACTGATTCAAGAGGAAGGTTTATATGTATAATACATGCATAATATAGTAGAGAAACATTGATAATTTTAGAGGTTTCTAATGTGATGTCGTAAATAAACCCATTCTTTTACGCTTACTTTGCAAACGCTGGTTGCACCCTACGATATAGATCAAAATAATGTACTACAGTATTGTACACCTTAAAAAGGTCTACAAAAAAGTCCGCGATGGTATATGTCTGTCTCTGAGGGATAACTCACAATAACCATTTTTTATTATTTACTTTTTACGAGAAATAATGGCTTTTTTACGAAGCGATTTTAAGCAATACAGCAATAATCCTTATCCAATTGAGTACCATAGATACATTGTGCATTTAATGTAGACCAATATGGCCCTTTACAGTATTTAATTTAAATGAATATATTCGAAGATATTACAGATTCGTTTGTATTCTTTTTGGTTTAGCACCGACTTCAAACAGATTTTAGGTACCTAACACACATTACAATGCTACTATTTAAATGAATAAGGTATAGGCAAGTTATGAACAACCAGTTTATTTTACGCTTTTAAGTGTTTTTTTGGCAGAGAGTTTTCCTTGGATGTTTTTGGAAGTCGGTTTTTTTTATAAAGTTTTTATTTTTCAGTTTTTAGTGGAAACAATCGTAGGTAAGTAGTAAGTTGAACTATTTCATCTAATTTCATCATCAAGAATACAAATTAAGGTATATACGTACGTGTAATATTAAAATCATCCTCTAATCCCTAACTGTTGAAGAGTTTAACCTTCTATCATCAGCTTACCTAAATAACTTGAAAGTATTGGTGACGAGCAGATTCCCTAGCGGCAAGTCGCAGAACTAACGTATGACAGATAAAAATACGTATACACGTTAACATTCCACTTTTAAAATACTGATCACCCTCACGAAGTGGTCTTATAGTATTTTTTACTACTCCGTAGACGTCTATCAATGAAATCATTGTAGAAAGAATTCAAAATAACAATGCACTCAACATGCTCTGTATATTAAACTGTCAGGTAGAAGTATCCCCGAAATTGTTCACTAATGCAATGGAGGACTTGTTCAAGATGCTGCACTGGAATTTGCGATTGCGATTTGCAGACGACATCGTCATCATGGCAGAGACGCTGCAGGACCTACAACAGATGCTGAATGACCTAGCTGACTCTTCTGTACGCATCGGCCTTCGGATGAATTTGGACAAGACCAAGGTCATGTTCAATGAACATGTTATACCGGAACCGGTTGCGGTACACGGTGCCGTTCTCGAAGTTGTTCAAAAATATGTATACCTCGGGCAGACTTTGCAGTTAGGTAGAAACAACTTTGAGGACGAGGTGAACAGAAGAATCCAGCTGGGTTGGGCAGCGTTTGGGAAGCTTCGTTGGGTGTTAAATCCGTGAATTACTGGTGTAAATGAAAGGCAAATGGACTGTAAATTTGCTATAGGTATATTGTACTATTAAATAATAATACTGGCGGTGCGCGTGCGATGCTATAGGAATTCGGTAGCGTTGTCCCGGGCCAGCTGACTGTTGGCGCCGCGCTCCGTGGTACCCCCGCTGTCGCCTTGCGCCACCGGCGGCTCCCGAAGGCAGCCGAGAATAGCCGAACACGGCAATTGCTCACGAACATCGGGTCTTCTCATCGTCGATCCCACAGTGCCTTAAGACGAAAGTCTTCAATACGTGCGTCCTACCCGTAATGACATACGGAGCCGAAACGTGGACACTTACGATACGGCTGGTCCACAAGTTTAAAGTCGCTCAGCGTGCTATGGAGAGGGCTATGCTCGGTGTTTCTCTAAGGGATCGTATTAGAAACGAGGTTATCCGGCAGAGAACCAGGGTCATCGACATAGCCCACAGGATTAGCAAGCTGAAGTGGCAGTGGGCTGGCCATATTTGCCTTAGAACCGACTACCGTTGGGGTAAACGGGTTCTTGAGTGGAGACCGCGTCTCGGCAAACGTAGTGTAGGACGTCCACAGGCCAGGTGGAGTGATGATTTGCGCAAGACGGCTGGCAGAAGCTGTATGCGAGTAGCCGAGGATCGAACTAAGTGGCGTGCAATTGGAGAGGCCTATGTCCAGCAGTGGACTGCGATAGGCTGATGATGAGGTAGAAGTATCTGTCATACGTTAGTTCCGCAAACGGCAACTAAGGAAATCTTCTCGTTACCAATACGACTGAAGGTTTTTAGTTAGATACGTATGAAATTAAAAGAATTATCCTCCAACTCCTAACCGTTGAGGAGTTGTACCTTCCACCTTCCATCATCAGCTTACCTAAATAATTCGAAAGAATACGACTAAAGGTAACATATATACATATGATATTTAAAGATTTATCCTCCAACTCCTAACTGTTAAGGAGTTGTACTTTACATCATCAGCTCATCATCATAAAATGATGACTACGAGACGCAAATACCGATGTAACTTCAGAACATATACGAAAAACATAGTATGTTCCTATAAAAAATTAGGGTTTCTCTCGATTTGGTGGCAATGGGACCACCTCGGAAGCATACCCTTTCGAATGCAAAAAAACATTTCAAAATCGGTCCACAATTGACGGAGTAATCGGTGAACATACATAAAAAAAAAAAAAAAAAAAACATACAGTGGAACATAGAACCTCCTCCTTTTTGGAAGTCGGTTAAAAAACCGCACACCGTCTCGGGTACTAGAAGCCGGGGAACCAGGTGCACCCTCTAAAGGAAATCCCTGGAACCCCGACGTACCTCGGGCCACCCACTATTAGTAGGTGGCCCCCTCCTGTGTAGGAACCCTAACACTTCTATTCAGAATTTTCTGAAGTTACATCGGTATTTGCGTCTCGTAGTCATCATTTTATGATGATGAGCTGATGATGTAAGGTACAACTCCTTAACAGTTAGGAGTTGGAGGATAAATCTTTAAATATTATATGTATATATGTTACCTTTAGTCGTATTCTTTCAAAATATTTAGGTAAGCTGATGATGGAAGGTACAACTCCTCAACGGTTAGGAGTTGGAAGATAATTCTTTCAATTTCCTACGTATCTAAAGACCTTTAGTCGTATACTTTCAAGTTATTTAGGTGAGCTGATGATAGAAGGTTAAACTCTTCAACAGTTAGCGATTAGGATTATAGGATGATTTTAATTTTACACGTAGGTATAGACCTTAATTAGTATTCTTTCAGTTATTCATATGGATCGTTTTATTGAGTATACACCCACTAAGGAAGGAATTTTGAAATTTCTACCCCTAAGGGGCTGAAATAGGGGTTGAAAGTTTGTACGAACGTCCGTTATTTTTTAAGTAAGGAACATGTAACCTAATCTTTGGGCTACTGATTAAAAATGAGTAGAAATGTCTTTAAGCGTTTCTGGATATTCTACCCCTAAGAGGGTGAAATAGGGGTTGAAAGATTGTATAAAAGTTCGTAACCACTAAAGTTATTTGTTTGCATCAACAGAAATTTTATGAAATAGTTCAACTTACTACTTACCTACGATTGATTGCACTAAAAACTGAAAAATTAAACTTTTTATAAAAAAAAAACCGACTTCCAAAAAAACATCCAACGAAAACTCTCTGTCAAAAATAAACTGGCTCTTCATTTATGGCTATGTGCTAATTCTTGTCTATACCTAATTCTTTATTCATTTAAAGAGTAGTATTATAATGTGTGCTAAGTGTGAAGTCGGTGCCAAGCCAAAAAGAATACGAACAATTACAAAAATCTAAGCTAGATAGTCGCTTGGCACCGACTTCATACAGATTTTAGGTACCTAGCACACATTATAATACTACTCTTTAAATGAATAAAGAATTAGGTATAGACAAGAATTGGCACATAGCAATAAATGAAGAGCCAGTTTATTTAGCTTTTTAGTGTTTTTGACAGAGAGTTTTCGTTGGATGTTTTTTTGGAAGTCTGTTTTTTTTTTTATAAAAAGTTTTAGTCAGTTCGAGTTATCCACCAGCCGGTGGTATAAGAGGGGATTGCCGCACAAAAAAAAAGAAATACGTGTGGCACTCTAGGACTGCCGCGGTAAAGCTATTGCATAGCATTTTTATCAACTTATGCAATTATATATATTTTTATTTTATTTTGCCAGTTTCTCATTTAATATTGTTCAAAAATTATTTAAATAATAGATGGCGTTAGTGTACCTCGTAATTGCGAAACAGCTCAACAGATGGCGCTGACAGGTTTTTATTTATGCAGTATTTTTTTTCTTTGAACATGTATACTTACGGGGGCGCACATGCGGTGAGTGTGGCATTATAAAGATATGATAGATACCTATACAGCCATATACTTTCTCAAACCCAGACTGTTTTGTCTGTCTGTCTCTGTGAGAGAGACAGACAGATTTCGGAGCAGCCCGTCAACGAATCTGTCTGTCTCTGTCACGCACTTCGTTTTGTTCGATCCGTTGATTCGTCGTTCGGAGCAGCTCGTCTCGATCCGTGTGAGTTTCGGGTGTTAGGTTTTTTTCGTTCCGTTACGAAATTTCTTGATTCGGTCGCCGCGCCCAAAGGCCTCAAAGCCCGCGATAAAAGCTATGCAATAGCTTAAAAAAAATGGTTAAAGATTATCGAAACGAGTCGAAAAGAGGCAAAAATGAAACACGAAGGTATTTTTCATTATCGGTATATTCTCGCTAAGTCGTGACATAGTTATGAGGCCGGTCTGTTAGCACACTAGAAACGGAACATAAACTGTGACATTGCATAATACATATTTATTATTTATTTCGCGTTTTGGCAATTAAAACGTTCAATACCCACGTAAGGATTCGATCGTCTCACGCTCTTCTTCTATTTAGGAATGAAGCGCGTCAAGGCGGCCGTCACGGACGGACCGGAACACGGAATCGCATCGGAGTCACAGAGCTTCACGGAAGACTACGTAGGGCGGCGGCCTCGCGTCGGTCACGGCGAATCTTTTACTAAATAAATAATCGCATTACGGTCGGTCGTGGGCGCTAACGAGAATACACGGAATCGAGACGGCAGCGAAGAGAGGTTCACGTGGGCGTGGCGGGGGTGAGCGGCGTGTGCGGGGTGCGCGGCGCGGGCAGGTCGGGCGGCGTGCGGCGCGCGTCTGCCAGGTAGGGGTGCTGCAGCGCGGCGCGCGCCGCCACGCGCTGGCTGGGCTCGTAGCGCAGCATGGCCTCGAACAGCGGCGCGGCGTGCGGCTCGGCGCGCAGCCGCGCCGGCAGCAGCGCGCGCGCGGGCAGCGCCGGCCAGCGCGGGAAGGCGGCGCGGTACTCAGGCAGGCGGCGCGCGCCCGCCCACACGCCCGCGCCCGGCGTGCCCAGCGCGCGGAACACGCGGAACAGCTGGTCGATCTCGCTGTCGCCCGGGAACAGCGTGCGCCCGCTCGCCATCTCCGCGTAGATGCACGCGAGGCTCCACACGTCCACGGCGGTGGAGTAGAACTTGGCGCCGAGCAGGATCTCGGGCGCGCGGTACCACAGCGTGACCACCTCGTGCGTGTACGCGCGCACCGGGATGCCGAAGGCGCGCGCCAGGCCGAAGTCGGCCAGCTTGATGTTGCCCTCCGTGTCCACGAGCAGGTTCTGCGGCTTCAGGTCCCGGTGCAGAACGCGATGAGCGTGGCAGTACGCCACGCCCTCCAGCAGTTGCCGTAGATAACTCTGAAAATACATCCACTCGTCTTGAGCTGAGCCGATCTCCGAAAGCCGATGAACAATTTGTAGTGGGTTCTTGAGACCCTACGAAAAATGTTTTAGTTGTTCTTGAGGAGCTTCTAAATAGGACTATTTAGGTATGGCCGATATTGACAATAATTGCGTGGCGCTCTAATAAACAACAACCAGAAATAATAAGACTATTGAATTCCCCAGTATGATGGCACGTCAGTCTGTCCTTCCGTATATTAAAAAAATCACATGGTAACTGTAGAGCTATTTCTGCTATACATGCGTCACAGGAACCTTTAAAGTTTTAAGATTCTTCTGAGTGTTCATGGCAGATGTTGGTTGTTGAGCGAGAACATGTGGTTCCTTTTGTACTGGTATGTACCACGGCTGAAGTCTTGGATACTTTTTTTTTTTTTTTTCTTTTTTTTTTATGTATGGCCCGCCAAAATGACTCTACTCTGCCTGATGGAAAGCATAAGCAGAATCCAAGAGTATTGGTCGCCATACTCACTGCGAATGCAGACAATGCAGTATGGCGACCCACACCATGGCGGCCTAGTGATGCTGCTGCATCTTTTAGTCTAGTCAACAAGTATGGAACTTGTTGACTAGACTACTTGGGCCTCCGGTCTCGCACTCACCAACGAAACACGACAGCACGAACGTGGTCATTTTACGTTGATTTTCTGTGCGAGGGTAGTACCGCCCCGGTCGAGCCGGCCCATTCGTGCTGAAATCAGCGTGGCTCTACTACCTCGAGTAGAGCTACTACCTACATAATACATATTGTTCTTGATTGAAAACTTTAGTATGTCTGTGAGCAATACCTAAATTGGCAAAGAGAACAATTACATACAATTTATATTATTTTTAATACCTTCACCACTATACAGAAATTCAATGTCACCTAGTGCTTTGGTTGTGGAGGCCTAATGGCAGTCACTCCATTAGGCTATCACAGTGTGCTAAAAGCCAACCCTAACCAATTCAAATCTGAGTGATTTTATGCATTATAAACAGTTTTTGTTGGATATGTAAGGAGCAGGAAATAACAATGGATTTCACTAATAAATTTCTTATTCTATTCCTAAGAATGGGTAATTAAATTATTCCAAACACAAATATACTGTTAAGTTTGTCGTTTTTTGCTATGACATGTTTCACTATAAGCCTTCAAATGGGGCATGAAATGCCATAATTAGGATCCTCATGCTGCATTATCTACATTTGCAATAAGTATGATGACCAAATCTCTTGGATTCTATTCTTGCTTTCCATCAGTCAGAGTAGTCACTAAGGCAGGCATATTTACTAATATTTACGTATTACGTACATATAATTACCTTGACAAGATCATGGCGCAGAGGTCCTTTTGTTATGTCCATGAGGCGCTTGAGGTCCATGTGGAGATACTCAAAGACCAGGAACAACTTGCTGTCTGTGAGCAAAACATCCAGCAGTTGCACCACGGCAGGGTGCTGCAACTCTCGCAGTACTGAGATCTCGCGTAGTGCAGTTGAAGGCACGCCCTCTGGTTCACTGCATTTGGTTTTCTCAATTAAATTTGTCCAAATAGTTTAAAATATGTAATTGTTTATAAAAAATGATTTTGTTTTGTTTCTGTAGACTTTTAGTACATAGCCTTTATTGTTTGCTGTGTTTATTGAATAAATAATTAAATATGTATGTTATCATCGTAAATTGAAACAATTCTAAGTTAAAGATTGAGTAATAAATTACTATTTTGTTATGAGTGAAACTGTTGTAATCATAAATAGTATAAAATAAATTTGGCTTCTCTGTATCCGAACCGAAATGATACAAATATGTACAACATTATTTGTTTTGGTCACTGGTTTTAGGTACTGAATAACAAATACTTGCTACATGTCATTATTGGCGCCAAAACTTACTTTTCAAGTTTTATTTTCTTTAGAGCGATTTCTTTACCAGTTATCCTGTCTTTAGCTTTGTATACTACGCCGTAAGTTCCTTCTCCTATTTTTTCAACTCTTGAAAAATTCTCCATCTGATTGTAGTATTCACAAATCCGGCCCGGCCGGCAGCTCAGCCTCTCACTCTCATGAATTTAGTAATGTCAAATCTGTCAATTTTGAAATGTCATTCGACTAGGTTTTACGGCTCTGGGTTCTAGCCTTTTAAATCCAATTTTGAAATGTCAACTCGACATCGCATTGGAAGCGATGAAGCCTTTGGAGATGTCAATAACATACCGCATTTGTTAATGGAAAAACAAGTGTCGAATTACTGATATTTACAAACAGCAACTAACTCAAAATGTGATGATTCCTTGGATATTCCATGTGGGCAGGTGATTTTACAAACTGAAACAGAAGAGTTGCCAAATAACTCACAGTTCGTCATTCTCCGCAGCGTTCGTTAGCTACATGCATTGTGATTATCTTACTGAATTCGGAGTATAGAAAGAGGTGTCAATAGAATGTTAACGAACTCAATGAAAAATTAAAAAATGCACAAGTTTTTAAATAACTTTTTAGTAATATTCTTGAAGTTCATTTTAAGTATTAACTTTTAACAAAAAGGATACTCCAATTACTTCAAAGGGGATGTACCAAGATCTCATCTAATCTTCATAGCCTTTGCCTTTATTATTCCCAAAATTAATTGGAGTCGGAGGAGATCTCTCGCGACCGGCCGTCATACGCACTGTGTGGAAACAGAGAACAAAAAAATGCTTATTTAGCATTACGGTGTCGAATAAGTTTAAGAGAGTACAGCCACTCAGCCAGTCGCCAGTCTCATTGACCCCGAACCGACACGCACTTAGGCTGAGGCCGCACTACGGCTAAACCGCCGCGGTTTTTAACCGCCTGATTTTGTGATAAAAGGAAATGAATGGAAGGAATTTCACGAACGGGCCGGCTCGACCGGGGCGGTACTACCCTCGCACAGAAAATCAACGTAAAATGACAGCGTTCGTGCTGTCGTGTTTCGTTGGTGAGTGCGAGACCGGGGGCACAGTTAGTCTAGTCAACAAGTTTCATACTTGTTGACTGGACTAAAAGATGCAGTAGCATCACTAGGCCGCCATAGTGTGGGTCGCCATACTGCACTGTCTGCATTCGCAGTGAGTATGGTGACCACCACTCTTGGATTCTGCTTATGTTTTCCATCAGGCAGAGCAGAGTCATTTTGGCGGGCCAAACATAAAAAAAAAAAAAAAAAAAAAATGAATGGAAGCGGCCGCACTGGCGGATTTTTACTGCAACTGATTTTAAAACCGCGACAACCGCGGGCGGTTCTGCCAGTGTTGCCAGAAGGTTACTTTTGTAAGGTTTCAGGTGATTTTTCATCTGTTGGTTACTTTTAGGTTATACAAAAAATGTTGAGAGACTATTTAGCAGTATGAAAATATTTAAAAAAAAGCAGAGAAATAGAATGAGGTTAAATCTTTTATCTACTATATTGAGAGTACGCTGTGTTTTTTATGGAATAGGGGGCATACGAGCAGACGTATCGCCTGATGGTAAGCGATTACCGCCGCCCATGGACACTCGCAACACCAGAGGCATCACAAGTGCGTTGCCTGCCTTTGAAAAAGGAGTACGCTCTATTCTTGAAGGTTCGACGGTCGGAAGGCAAATGCTGATTTGATTATAAAATTCGAGACCATTGTATAGTATATTTGTTGTGGTTTTCTGGTGGTTTTAGAAGGTGAATCTAGTGGAGAGCTAGTTTATCTGTTGGCAACATTGTTCACGGGTTTTAACCGTAGTGCGTGCGCTTCGGGCGGTTTTGCGGTTTGGCGGTTTAACCGCTAGCTGGAAAAAACCGTAGTGCGGCCTCAGTTTTAGGGGAATATATACCTAACTGAGGATATGATATAGAGTAGAGTGCCTGTACCTGCTGTGTATTAAATTATCTTTTATTTAATTCATTCAACACGCAAATTCATAAGAGTAATCAGGACAACAAGGACTTTACAGTATTTTTTTTATTTGGACAACCAGTTGTTGTTACATTATATCTTATGTATATAAGAAACAGTAAGTTCTCTAACTCTAATTTAAATGCACAACATTTCAAGGTGTCACAACATGCACCAATAGAAACAAGTGAAAATAAAAATAATATGAAAATAGACAAAAATGAACCAAAACAAATAAAAGAAAGTAACAAAAACAAGAACAAGAAATCAAAAATACAAACATATTTAAGTAGGGAGATTGATGCCACCTATATTACCATTGACACCAAAAAAACAACTAAAAAACTAATGCTTCAACAATCTCAAAAAATTTATCTTAAAAGCGGGAAGTTTGTCGGCAAACACATCCACCTCTCCGCAAATTCCGTTGTAGGTTCCAGACAAACGGCACACAGCTGAGAATTGCTTCAGATTGGTTCTGACAAGTGGCTGATGCAATAACCCGGCATTTACGAGTGCTCGTCTGGGTACTCGACGTGAGACTCGCAGGCTAAAGGAATTTAAAAGTGATGGACAATCGAACTCATTCCGTAATACTTTGTATAGAAACGTCATATCGTGAAGCTGCCTGCGAACCGATAGGGCGACCATTCCAAAATGATTAAGTTTATTACTATACGTCTTAAGTTGTTTATGAAGTTTACAAGAAAAAGTTAAGTTTCTGAGGAATCTTTTCTGTATACGTTCAATTCTAAGTTGGTGTATGTTGCATTGTGGTGACCAGACTATCGAACAATATTCAAGACAACTACGTACGTATGTGTTGAAAATGGATACTTTCGTGTCTGGATTACGGAACAGTTTGCCGTTGCGAATAATAAATCCCAGCATTTTAGATGCTTTTCTAATGACGATGTCCACATGCGGCAAAAAAGTAACTTGCTGTCAAATTGGACACCCAGGTCTCTTACCTCAGTCTTCTCCTGTAATATTGCCCCATCAATGTGGTATTGTGCCTTTATTAAGTTGCGGCTTCGCGTAAACGTGACACTGTAGCATTTACTTGTATTTAAAGACATTATATTATTAGTACACCAGTTTATGTAGCGTCAAGGTCCCTCTGTAGTAATTGACAGTCAAGTTGGTTGGTTATTGTTTTAAATAATTTTAGATCATCGGCAAAGAGGTAAGCACTACTATGTTTAATACAACTTACTATATCGTTAATAAATAGGTTGAATAGCCACGGTCCCAAATGGGAGCCTTGAGGAACCCCAGAGCTAGCTGTGTAAGGTACAGATTGATAACCCTTCACCACCACATATTGTGTCCTCTGAGACAAGTAAGATTCAAACCATTTTAATAAAGAACCACAGACTCCAACTGAATCTAGCTTTTTTAACAGTACCTTGTGACTAACTCTGTCGAAAGCTTTGGCGAAGTCCATGTAGATTGTACTAATTTGACCCCCCGCATCAACCACATTCACCAATTCATTGTGATACGCTACTAAATTTGTGCTCGTAGAAATAGATTGGATGAAACCATGCTGTTTATCAGTAAAAAACTGTCTCGAAATTTTTTTCAAGTCGGGATAAATTAAAGCTTCGAATGCTTTGGCAAATGTAAACAATATCGAAATGGGTCTGTAGTTTGAAATATTTTCCTTTTCGCCATTTTTATGAATCGGAACTACTTTTGCATTTTTCCACAAGGTCGTAAATGTGCCAGTTAACGATGATTTATTTACAATAAAAAAAAATGGAAAGCTTAGCTGTAGTGCACATTTCGAAATAAAATATGGTGGAATTCCGTCTGGTCCCGCACCTTTGTGTATATCTAGTCGTTCGAAATGCTTTATAACGTCATTGAGCGTAATATGTATGTTTCCAATACTGTTTGTGTTTGTACTGAGTTCAATCGAGTGAGTACTTTGGCCGGAAGAGTCGACAAAAGTTGAAGAGAACTAAGCCGGAAAGAGATTGCACATACTTGGACCATCAGAAGCACTAGTGATATCTTTCAACGTCATAGTTTGGGGAATTTGTACAGCTTTACTGCGTTTCTCTTTTATATATGTGTAAAATATTTAGGATTTATCCTGATGCTGTCCTCAACTTTTGCCATATAATTTTTGTAACAGAGGCCAGCCGTCATTTTGCATCGCTTATTTAGGATTTGTAATGATATTTTCATCTAGCGGGTTCTTGTATTTCCTGAATTTGTGTAGCAACTTGTTCTTCTCTTTTGTAAGTTTAATCAGACTATTGTTGAACCAAGGGGAATATTCCGATTTAGATGAACTGGTTTTAGGCACGTATTTATGAAATAATTCATGTAATACTTTGTAGAGTATTGACACCATCTTACTTACGTTTTTACACACGGCAAATTCAGTTTCCCAATTAATTTTGTCAAGATCAGATTTAATGTTATCGTAGTCAGCTTTGTAAAAATTATAGCGCAAAATATTATTACCTTTTAACACTTTATCGATAATAAACTCTATTGATATGTCTATTGAAGGGTGATGTGCATATATGTTTGTTAAGGAATTGTTGGATTTATTCACGGCTATGTTTGCCATATTGCCTAGAACCAAATCTAAAGTTTTGTTAGCGTCATTAGGAACATTATTATGTTGAATGAGATTGTTGAGTGATACAAAATCTATGAATAGCTGAGCTATTGACGAGCTCTGACATACTATAGGTGCATTACAGCTATTATTAATATTAGTATTTGGCCATGAGATGTAACTCATGTTAAATTCACCCACTAGGCAAATATTATTCATGTCATCGGAAACGCGGTTGAAATTGTCTATGAAGTGTTCGACAATTTTTTTATTTAACGGTGGGGGCAAATAAATAGACACTGCAAAAGTAAATGGTTTTCTTTGGACTAATTTCTACTTTTACGAATAGATCTTTGCATTGACTTTCTCTTTCTATGCACCGAGTAGAATAAAATTTATTGGAAACTGCTATCAACACTCCGCCACCGTCTTTTTTACAATGGAAACCTGTGCATTCGCGGTCTCTTCTATAAACTGTATTGGTAACGAGAAGATTTCCCTAGTGGCCGTTTGCGGAACTAACGTATGACAGATACTTCTACCTGACAGTTTATTAAACAGAGCGAGTGCATTGTTAATTTAAATTCTTTCTACAATGATTTCATTGATAGACGTCTACGGAGTAGTAAAAAATACTGTTACGAGCCGGGTATTCAATAATTAAAGATAGTCGGTTAGTTACCAAAAAAATAACACACTGTTTATTTACAACCCTTTTACAATAATAATTCGCTACGTCACTTGTTAATCGCACTAGAAGATCGCTTCGATGTTAACTCCGCTGTATCGTGAAACAATACTGACTCGTACGAGTACACCACATACATACATACAGTACGTACACCACCCGGTATGGCCCTTCCCACTTGGCTTGTAGCTTTGGAGATCTCCCTTTACTGCGAACTGGATTATGGAGCCATACTAGAGAACACTCTTCGAAGCCCTTATTGTTCACTTTCCGGTCATATCGGGTTTTCATCTTCTCAGACACTTGCTGGCCCGATTGTCTGACATGCTCATAAATGTCATTCATCTTGTTCCGCAAGTCATTAGCGTACTCCGTTATACTTCGCGGGGTGTCAGGGGGTATTCCAGTGATCAAGTCTGCAGGCAATCGTAGTTCTCTTCCGAAGTTTGCAAAAGCTGGTGTTACTGAAGTGCTTTCGTGGACTGCACTTCGGTATGACAGAAGAAACGGTTGGATGTGTTTGTCCCAATCTTTTTGCCTACTTTCAACAACTTTTGCGAGATACCTCTCTAGTGTTTGGTTAAATCGTTCCACCATTCCGTCAGATTGTGGGTGATAAGAGGTGGTTCTGGTTTTATGAGCACCCATTACTCGACACATCTCTTGAAATATTTGAGACTCAAAATTTCTTCCTTGGTCACTGTGAATTTCTAAAGGCACTCCAAAACGACAGAAGACTTCGTGCACTAATTTGTCTGCAACTGTTGATGCCTCTTGGTTGGGAATGGCGAAAACTTCTGGCCACTTAGTGAAGTAGTCCATTACAACCATGAAGTACTTGTTTCCAGTTTCACTTTCAGGAAATGGTCCCGCTACGTCTATTGCAATTCTTTCCCAGGGTGCCCCAACATTGTACAATTTCAATGGACCTCTGCTACGTGTGTGAGGTCCCTTCACGGCCGCACAATTAGTACACTTGCGACACCAGTCCTCAACATCATCACGACAATTAATCCAGTAGAATCTCTCCCTTATCTTTAACAATGTCTTCTTAACTCCCATATGACCTCCTGAACATCCGTTATGGTAGAGCTGCAGAACCACTGGTATCTTAGCTTTAGGGACAACCATTTGCAGATGACAGCTGTCTCCTCGAGCGTTTTCCCATTTACGGCACAAGACTACATCCTGGATGACTAGGCTATCCCATTGAGCCCAATAACTCTTTGTGGTTGAACTCAGCGATGCAACATCGCTCCAGTGAGGCTTAGGAGTCTCAGCTTTAATCCACTCGAGAATTGGTTTGATATCTGCATCCTCTTGCTGTGCTTGCTGTAGGCTTTCCTTCCATTCGATGCTAAGGTCCGTCTTTATTGTCCTTATAGGAACAGCTTCCTTTACTTCTCGCTTGGCACAGTGTTTGCAGTCTTCAGGGCAAGGTCTTCTTGATAATGCGTCTGCGTTACCGTGTGATTTTCCACTGCGATGTTGGGCAGTACTATCAGTCGCCCTAATCTGCTGAGGTCGCTCGTATTCATTTCCTATGCTTCGCTTAGGGCAGCTGGACCGAAGGTGACCTTTTTCATCACAGGCGTAACACCTAGGGCTGTACCCCTTAAACCGGTCCCGCACAGGTGACGCCACAACCTCCCGGACCAGATGAGACCGATGATCTTGTCTCACAGCTTCCACCTCCAAAGCATGGGCCAGAGCATCCTTGAGAGTTTCATGGTGCCCAAGTCGCACAGCAGCTCTAACTTCGAGGTCACGAATGCCATCGACGAAAGCTTGCACCAGATTCCCGTCCACGAGCGCAGGTGCAGACTGGTATGCCTTACGGACCAGTTTCTCAACTTCCAGAGCCCATTGTTGCAAGTTCTCACCGATGCGTTGGGCACGATCCTTCAGCTGTGCACGAAAAACGTGCTCCAGGTGAGCGTCACCATATCTTGCCTCCAATGCCTCCAGCAGTTGCTCATAGGTTACCTTCTTACCGAGGGCTTCGAGGACGGTTAGAGCCTGGTCTCGAAGACCCAAGGTGAGCGCGGTCATAGCCTGTTCCTTAGTCCAGCCGTTCGCCGTCATAACAGCCTCAAACTGGATCTTGTAGGCTGACCACGAAGATGTCCCATCAAACGGCGGTACTTTGAACCCCCGCACCGAAGGAACAGCAGTTACTGAAGTCGCCGCTCCATCTCCAACTTTGAGGTTCCCTAATGCCTTCTTCACGTCGGCAATCTGAGTTTCGGCCTCAGTGATACGGTTCTCGTGTTGAAGAACCTGATCCTTCACTACCTTGAGTTCTTTGCCGAAGGTCTCGTGAATGCCTTTTAACAAGAGCATTTGTTCCTCCTGGCGGCGGGCCTGCTCCTCCTGATGGCGGGCTTGCTCCTCCTTGTCCCGCTGCAGCTGTTCCTCCAATCGGCGGGCCTGCTCCTCTTGACGGTGGGCCTGCTCCTCCTTGTACCGCTGCAGCTGTTCCTCCAATCGGCGGGCCTGCTCTTCTTGACGGCGGGCCTGCTCCTCTTGACGGCGGGCCTGCTCCTGGAGCATCACCATTAGGGCCGTGATATCTGGAGCTGCTGACGATGTGGACAGCGTGGCTTCCATCGCTGGCTGCTGACCTTCCAGTGTGGGCAGTTGTGCACCTCCAAATCGCCTCAGGTCGGCCTCTTGCTGACGCTGACTCCTAGTTCGGATACCTTCCGTGTCTTCCTTTGGTAAAACCGGCATACTTTAATCCCACTTCTGACACCAAATTGTTACGAGCCGGGTATTCAATAATTAAAGATAGTCGGTTAATTACCAAAAAAATAACACACTGTTTATTTACAACCCTTTTACAATAATAATTCGCTACGTCACTTGTTAATCGCACTAGAAGATCGCTTCGATGTTAACTCCGCTGTATCGTGAAACAATACTGACTCGTACGGGTAACCCAATCTGCTTATATATGGCTTTGAAACCCCTAGAAAGATCTATAATATTCGATAGAACATTCTCCACTAAACAGAAATTACCAGAGTGAGTAATCTAGCGCCATCTAGCGTCGAATATCAGAGTTACTCCACAGTTGCGCGCTACTTGACACTAGATGGCGCCTTCAATTCAATTCTTGCGACTGGTAGATTGTTCTAGACTATTTTTCTCGAAGGCGCAACAATACTATAAGACCACTTCGTGAGGGTGATCAGTATTTTAAAAGTGGAATGTTAACGTGTATACGTATTTTTATCTGTCATACGTTAGTTCTGCGACTTGCCGCTAGGGAATCTGCTCGTCACCAATACCTGTCATCGAATAATTCTGTATCATAAATATTATTATTCAGCCACGTTTCCGATAGTATGACTATATCATAATCCGCACACGCCATATGCGCCAGGAAGTTATGGGTTTTGGTCCGTAAACCTCTCACATTCTGGTAATATACACTTAGATTATTGAATTTTATATTTGTAAGTACGCTGATGTAATTTTAAATAGACTAGTAAATAGACTTAAACAGATAGCTATTTAAGTCTATTTCGCGTCATCATCTTCGGATTTTCGCATAAAGACTCGGCTCTGTTTAATCCAAACAAACTTGAATCCCCTCTCCTTAGCAAAATGTCGGGCAGCAGCATGTAACTTTTTATTCAAGTGTGATAAATGTTCGGGAATTTATATTGGTTATTTGTTTCCACCTATACCTATATGACTGGTATTGATTCTATCATTAGGGTTCGCTTTATTAAATTTTATACTTTTAGCCAAGAATTCGTCACGAAGTCTAGGGTTAGCCATTTTGACAATAATTGTGCGAGGTCTTTGGTCTTTTTTGTTACTTTTTGCCACACGGGTACAGTGATGTATGTCGGATTCCTTCAAGTTACAGGATACAACCTTTGAGAGTTGCATCATCGCGATCATCAAATGTTCATTCTTATGTTCGGGAACACACTGTATCTCGAGATTGCTGAAGCGGTTGTGCTGCTCCATGACCTGAATTCTAAGCTGTAAGTCCTTTACTGTATTGTTTAGTTCAGCGTTTTCCTTTTGAAGACTTCCCATTTCCTCTCGATACGAGGTGATAACAGTTTTGGTACTTTCATAATTTTCATCCAAAAACTTAACGCTGTTCTCTAAAGTAAATACATTTTGCCTAATTGACTGCAGTTCAGTTCTCACCATTTGTTTTAATGTCTGCTGAAACTCCTCTTAGGACTTAATAATTACATATTAATATACATACTAAGAGGGGTCCGGATGTGTTAATAACAGTAGTTCCCGGATCCCTCCCTTCTCAGGCGCAGAGTGGCACACCATATGGTTTTAGTCGGTCCAATTCCGACACACCACCCCGCCGCAAGCCTCGATATGCTGACGACCCGTGGGGGTTTCCCTATGCAAAAAATATTATCAGTATATTTGAGGGCACTGACTTCCCAATTAAGATTGTCATAATTTGAACGAGGTTAGGCTGAGGCCGCACTACGGTTTTTTCCAGCGGTTAAACCGCCAAACCGCAAAACCGCCCGAAACGCACACACTACGGTAAAACCGCGAACAGTGTTGCCAACAGATAAACTAGGTTCTCCTTTAGATTGAACTTTTAAAACCACCAGAAAACCAAATCGAAATGAAATGACAGATCTGAGATAATTACTGAGCTTATAATAAAGCAACTTCAACAGCATGATCTTTTAACTAAATGTATTGCATTTTCTGGAGATAATTGTAATACGAACTTTGGTGGAATAGAGCGCCATGGAACCAACGATGTTTCATAATTCCATAAGTTAAAACAAAATCTGAATTCGAAAATAGTTGGTGTGGGATGCTCTACGCATATTATCAATAACGCACTGCACCACGCATGTGATTGACTGCCAGTAGATGTAGATTCAACAACATCAAAAAAAATAAGCTTTTGTCACTTAAACAAGCCGACCCCAAATAAAATTGGGAATAATAAAGGCTGCAGTCTAAAAAGTTCTTAAAGAACTCTCTGACACAACCGAGGTTGATTATAAACCGCTTCTCATTCAAAGACGCTTTGGCGAAATCTGTTTCCAGCTATCTAAGCTTTCCAGATATATAATAGTATTTTTAGTAGAAATCTAAAAATAAATAAAAATTGTATCAATAAAGTGAAAAATTAATGACCATAAACATAGTACATCAAAATATTCAAGGATTATCTAGGAAAGACTTAGAAGTAGAATTATTTTTTGATAAACATAATGTTGATGTGCTCTGCATCACAGAGCACTGGCTTCAGGCTCACCAGTTAATTCTTGATAAAGAACTTTATTCTGCTAGAAGTGTGTATGTAAGAAAGAAGTCAATCCATGGAGGGTCCTTAATATTTTTTCGTAATAGTATTAAGTCTAAAGAACGGAAAGATATTGTAAATTTGTCTACTGAGCGCACTGTAGAGTTTTCTTGTGTAGAACTGGAAAACCATATTGTAGTTAGTGTGTATCGGCCACCACAGAGTGATTTTAGCATTTTTGAGATAGTTATGGAAGAAGTATTAAAACGTTTATGTGTCAGTAGTAAGATTTTGGTAGTTTGTGGAGATTTTAATATTAATTTATTAGAAAAGTGTCCTATCAGTATACGATTAGTAAGCCTATTTGAATCATTTGACTTGAATCACTTATTTTCTGAGCCCACAAGAATTACTTCTCACTCGGCAACTTGCTTAGATAACATCTTTTGCAATGGGGAATATTTAAATAGGTCAATTTTAAGTGATTTAACATCTGATCACTGTGGGCAATTTGTTACATTGCCTTGTATGAGAGAAAATAAAGTAAACAAAACCATATGCAGGCCCATTACTAGTAACCGATTATTAAATTTTAGTAATAACATTAGGGATAAGGTTTCCAATTTAGATTGGACTCAAAGGGATCCGGATAAGCTTTACGGCTACCTATTCAACATGATAGAAATCGAATTTACCAGTATATTTAAGACAAAAACAATAATGCAACGGTCCAAAATGACGTTCTGTGATTGGGCGACAACAGGAATATACTAAAGTAGGGAAAGGCTGTATGATTTGTAAGCTGTGAAAAAGGGTAATTTTGACCCAAAATTTCATGAATATGTAAAAAATTACTCAAGGATTTTTAGGAGAGCCTGTGGTGTGGCGAAGTCTTTGTATATAAGTGATAAAATTAAGTCCTCAAATAATAAAATAACAGCTACATGGAACATTATTAATAATGAAACGGGACGTTGTAAACCTCGAGATAATGATTTAAAATTAAATATCAATAATAGGTTTATAACAAACAATTTAGACATAGCTGAATCTTTTAATACCTTTTTCACAAGTGTACCAGTTAGTACAACGAGTACCTTGAGTTCTTGTGCGTCCGGGTCTGAACTGATGTTAAGGGCCAATGTAAATGAATGTAAGAATCTATTTCAATTTGAATACATAAACCCCACAGATATTATAAAAACGTTTAAGTCTCTTAACTCTAAGAAAACAGGGGACTTATGGGGGATTTCAGTTAAATTAATAAAAACTATTATAATTGATATAGCACCATTTCTAGCAATAACATTCAATCGATGTGTTGATTCTGGGGTTTTTCCTAACCTGATGAAGTATAGTAAAGTAATACCTTTATTCAAGAAGGGTTGTACAACCGAACCAAGTAACTTTAGGCCAATCTCAATCTTACCGGCTATTAGTAAAATTTTTGAAAAAGTTATTTTGCAACAACTAGAAAGCCATTTTAATCTAAATAATTTATTTCACAAAGAACAATATGGCTTTACAAAGGGTCGTTCAACAATTGATGCGGGTGCAACTCTTTTGAGACATATATTTAATGCATGGGAGAATTCGCAAGATGCGATAGGTGTATTTTGCGATCTTTCAAAAGCTTTTGACTGTGTAGAACATAACACGCTTTTTCTTAAACTTAGGCATTATGGTGTTAATGGTATTGCTTTGGAACTAATCGTTTCCTACTTGAAAGATAGAATTCAACATGTAGATGTCAATGGTGCGAGGTCATCTGGATTACCTGTTACTATGGGCGTTCCGTAGGGCTCTATACTGGGTCCTCTGCTTTTTCTCATATATATAAATGACTTACCATATTATTTAAAAGATCTCTGTGATATAGTTCTATTTGCTGATGATACGACACTTATTTTTAAAGTCGATCGTAAGAAAACAGTTTTTGACGATGTGAATAGGGCACTAAATGATGTATTGAATTGGTTTACAACGAATAATCGCCTACTGAATTCAAATAAAACAAAGTGTGTGAGATTTACTATGCCAAATGCAAAACAACTAGGCACTAATCTAACTATAAATAATGAAATCATAAGTATTGTAGACTCAACAGTATTCTTAGGAATTACATTAGATAGTAAACTTCAATGGGGAGCCCAGATAGATAGCCTTGCGGGTAGACTTAGTTCGGCAGCTTATACAGTATGGAAGGTACGTCAGCTCACTGATACGGACACAGCTAGGTTTGTTTATTTTAGCTACTTTCATAGCGTCATGTCCTATGGTATACTACTTTGGGGCAAGGCGGCTGATATTGAAACGATTTTTATTTTACAAAAACGAACCATCCGCTCAATGTACAATTTAGGTGCTAGAGTCTCTCTTCGAGAGTTGTTTAAAGATATAGGTATTTTAACTGTTGCATCACAGTATATATTTGCTAATATTATGTTTGTTAGACACAACATTAATGATTATAAGAAAAACAGTGATGTACACAATATTAATACTAGAAACAAATCTAAACTCATTGGTACCTATCATCGATTACATATGGTACACAACTCATTCGAAGGTCTTGGTGTACGTTTTTATAATAAAATTCCTATACATGTAATCGACCTTCCTGTAAATAAATTCAAGCTAACTGTAAAAAATCACCTTATTAGGAAAGCCTACTATACGATCAACGATTATCTAAACGACAAACAGTCATGGGCCTAAGGTGTCATTAGAATTTAAATAGATACACACAAACTTCTTTGTCTTTTAATAAAGCTAAATATTAACAAACCAACAATTGTTAGTTGAAAGTAATGCGTGGCGATTATTATGGTAATTTAATTAGTAGTGATTTTTATCAGTATCTCGACTATGGTTTGTCATGCTCACTAAAATGTCATTGCTTGCGGTGGCGTCGTGGGGCGGGTCGTTTCCTTCCCTCTGATATGGCGAAGGAGATGATGGCTGGTCCATGCGTCATACTCATGCACGGGTGCTGCTTGGGGTGACTGGTCGGCCTAGTCAGCGATTCTTTAGACAATACTATTATTCTGGTTCGTTCAACTGCAACCCTAGCCTCTTAATCCAGTCACGAATTATTTTCAACAGTAGATTTTGCAACTGAATGTAAGTGGATGTGCACCTTGTTTCTATTTTGTTCTATGTTTAATAGACTCAAACCTTCAACGTTATCACTGAGTGTTTTCTTTTTGTTTGTGCGTTAGATTTTGGAGCTTTTTAATAAAAGGAATTTCAGGTGGCAACAGCTTGCATACTGTTTACCTTACATGTAATACTAACACTATTGTACTTGAAAATCAGATTTTGAAAAAGAGTAGCCATGAGTTTCTTTGCCAGTATTCTTCTCATGAGCTCTACGCATTTTGGAAACTGGAAGTTATGGATCGACACAGGCAGGCAGTAGATTTTGGTGTTTTCACCTAACTTACCTCGACAATACAGCACATGCTGTGGCCTCTGTTTGTGTCGATCTATGATTTTTAACTATAGCTTCAATTTGACGTTCATAAGTGTCACTTGGTGTCTTAGATGAATAAATGGTTTTGATTTGATTTGATTTGATTTATCGAGTGAGTCCTGAATGTCGATTATTTCAAAAGCTTAAAAAAGCCCCCTGATCTGATTTTTTTTACATACCTGTTTTTCATGCATTCAATTATGCACATCATTTACTCAAAAATAAAAGCATAAAAAAATATATAATTCAGTCTTTAAAACCAGAAGGATACCTACTTGCAACCATTTCAAAAAACTTGGATGATCGAAATAGAGAAAGTTTCTTGCCATTGAATGTTCAGAGTACACATTCTAAATAAAGAAGATGAAAACACAAAAAAAACTTAATATGACTGCTGATGAAAACTTTAAGCAGATAATTTTTTATTTGTTATTAGCTGTGCCCGCTAATTCGTACACGTGAGATTTGGATTTTCAAGTTATTTTAATTGTTTTACAGATAAAACCTTCCCTGGACTACGACAAACATTTCAAAATCAGCTAAATCAGCCCAGCCGTTCTCGAGTTTTGACGAGACAAACGAACAGCAATTGATTTTTATATAATAAGAAGATAAGACTAAAAAACTTAGAGCTTGAATACTGGAATGATATCTTATGAGTTTCAACTTAAAGATATTTTTGTCAAATTAGTCTGGTTTAGAAAAAAAGGTTGTGAAAAGTATACTTGTTAGAAATTGAACGTCATTATAATGGCAACATTTTTGATTGTAATTTTTCTTGTTTGACGTTTTGAAGTGACAAGGTAGTACTAACGAGACGCTTTGAAAAACGGTCGAACAAGGTGTCGTTGGGAGTGCCGTTTAAGTGAAATTTAATTGAAATTTAGCCGATTGTCCTCAAACTCAGTTCTTTTCGTTGTTTATCGTTATGATTGGTCTGGTGTGGACACGCGAGTTTAGTAATCGCGTCGATTAGGCGCGATCCGCGACAGCTAAAACGGGTGTATTAAGATACTTGGGAGCCTGTACAGCCACTTAGGAGTTATGAATGTGTGAGACGCGGAGGATTACTAGCAGAGGGGCCCCTCAGAACGCCGATATCAAGGAATCCGCACATCTCCAGTAAGTGCTTGATATTACATTAGCTTAGAATAAGAACAGGGTGAAACGCCCTGGTTTGATGCTCTTGCCAGTGACATAGTTAGCGATTGAATGCCTAAACCATGGGCCCTATAGACATTGCAGACTTCACGCGGCTGCATTGGCAAAAGGATTGAACAATACTACTGTTTGAAAAGCATTTTCACAACTGTGAGATTTTACTTTTCTATCACTGATTTCGATGAAAAATAACTAAATTTAATTAAACTGACTACCTATGAAAATAAATAAAATATATATTTCGCCTAATTGAACTATGTATTCTTTTTATTTCGACTAAATAAAATAAAGAAATATAAAAGTGTTTGGATTATGACCGCAAATATCCGAGGATTTTACGCTTGTTGTCCTGGTTTCAAAATTTTTGAAATGGCAGCCCTATCTCTAGGCCAATGCTTATTATTTAAGAATTTATTTAAGAATTTCTTAAAAGTTTATGAAAATCCTAAAACTTTAGAATACGACATGACAGATTTATGGCGGCATAATACGAGTATAGGGCCCTCAGTTCAGTAACGTCTCTACGGAGGAATCTGCAAGAATGCAATTATCTGAGCTGGACTTCGCTCGATATGTCGACACCAAGTATTCCAATTTTGGCAGAGGCAGATAGGGAGTGTATTAAAAAAAAAACTTATTTGTGTAACGTTAGGCCGAGGCCGCATTACGGCTAAACCGCCGCGGTTTTTAACAGCCTGATTTTGTGACAAAAGGAAATGTATGGAAGCGGCCACACTGGCGGTTTTTTACCGCGACTGATTTTAAAACCAACCAACAACCGCGGGCGGTTCTGTCCAGTGTTGCCAGAACGTTACTTTTGTAACGTTTCAGGTGATTTTTCATCTCTTGGTTACTTTTAACGTTACACAAATAAGATTTTTTTTTAATATACTCCCCTATCTGCCTCTGCCAAAATTGGAATACTTGGTGTCTACATATCGAGCGAAGTCCAGTTCAGATAATTGCATTCTTGCAGATTCCTCCGTGGAGACGTTACTGAACTGAGGGCCCTATACGCGTATTATGCCGCCATAAATCTGTAATGTCGTATTCTAAAATTTTAGGATTTTCATAAAAAAATTAAGAAATTCTTAAATAAATTCTTATATAATAAGCATTGAACTAGAGATAGGGCCATCTCAAAAATTTAGAAACCAGGACAACAAGCGTAAAATCCCCGGATATTTGCGGTCATAATCCGAACACTTTTTTTTTTATTTAGTCGAAATAAAAAGAATACATAGTTCAATTAGTCGAAATAGTTCTTTTATTTATTTTCATAGGTATTCAGTTTAATTAAATTTAGTTATTTTTCATCGAAATCAGTGATAGAAAAGTAAAATCTCACAGTTGTGAAAATGCTTTTCTGTTGGAGTGCAATGTCACATCACTAACACTCGTCTATGATTAACTGTGGTTACCTCTATTATTGTCGATGCTTTTTCTTCCCTTGCAATATGGAGTCCGCAGAATGTAAGCGTATCTAAGTTGTTTCCTATAATAAAAGGCTTCTCAAATATATACACTGTCTTTCCCTGGTGTCCCATATGATCTAAACCAATAGGTTATGGACCCAGATAAGAAATCGTGAGTAGATTAAACTAAAGTTTCGTTTGGTTCGAGTAAGACGCGGTGAAGCAAAGGTTGGAGCCCTACGCGACACGTGGTTCGAGCAAACAAATAAAAGTTGTTGGCGTATCTTGCGTTGCATAGTTAATTAAAACAAAATGTCAAATTCGGAGTGTAGAACGATCCTTCTAAATGGTCGGAATTGGCAAGCGTGGCGTTTTCAAACTATGATAGTTCTTCGCGGGAAAAAGTTGTTAGAAATCATACAAGGCACAGAAGCGAGGCCTAAAGTAGAAGGCAAAGCACAAGATTCATGGGATGAAAGAGAAATTAAAGCCCAAGAGCTCATAGTCACCAGGGTGGAAGAGTATCTTGATGAAGAACTCTTAGATTCCGAAGAGGTTTCTAATACCAAAGAAAATATTTCTAGAAGAAAAAGGCAGGTGAAAAAGCCAGCATGGACAAAAGATTATGATTTGGCAATCATAGCTCAAGAAGAAGAACTCCTCTTCAATTAACATATGAAGAGGCGGTTAGTGGAAAACACAAAGAAGAATGGCTAAAAGCTATACAAGTAGAGCTAGAAGCATTAAATAAAAATGAAACATGGAGAGAGGTTATTTTGCCACCCGAGAAGAAATTAATAGACACCAAGTGGGTTTTCAAGATTAAGAAAGAAGGAAATAAAAATATTTATAAAGCAAGACTGGTTGCAAGAGGCTTTAAGCAAGAAGATCAATTTGATCATTCAGAGATCTATTCCCCAGTCGCCAAACTACCTACACTGCGTATTGTATTAGCAATAGCGAGCAAATATAATATGGAGATTCAACAAATGGATGTCAAGAGTGCATTCTTATATGGGAACATAGAGGAAGAGGTGTTCATAGAGAAGCCAAAAGGAATGAAGCAAGATGGCAAAGTATTAAAATTACAGCGCTCTCTATATGGTCTCAAGAAATCGCCAAGATATTGGAATGAGAAGTTTAATCAATTTATGATTCAGGAAGGATTTACACGAAGCCAGTGTGATTATTGCCTATATTATAGAATGGATAAGAAGTTCTATATTATATTATATGTTGATGATTTAATTTTAGTATGTGAAGACAAGCAGGAAATACACAGATTAAAAGAAGCATTGCAGAGAAAATTTGAGATGAAAGATTTAGATGGCAATAACATGAAATATTTAGGAATAAATATCACTAAGAAGAGAGATATAATTGAGTTAGACCAAGAGCAGTACTTAAAAGATTTATTAAAGAAGTATAATATGGAAGAATGTAAACCTGTGTCAACACCTATAGAACAAGGATTAGTATTACATAAAGAAGAATCTTCTAATAACGAATTAATCAAAAGATGCAGACAGTTAATAGGAAGTCTCATGTATGCTATGCTAGGAACACGTCCGGATCTGTGTTATGCATTAAGCTACTTAAGTCGGTTTCAAGGATATGGTAATGAGAGCTTGTGGAAGGCTTTAAAGAGAGTCTTAAGGTATATCAAGGGAACAGTAGGATTAAAATTAATTTATAAAAATGGGGTTAATGTGCAGTTGGAAGGGTATACAGATGCTGATTGGGCAGGAGATCATAGTGATAGAAAATCTACATCAGGTTATGTCTTGAAAGTTTTTGGTAATACAGTGTCTTGGTCCTCCAACAAACAGCAGTGTGTATCTTTATCAAGTACAGAATCAGAGTATGTCGCACTAGCCAAGGGAATTGCAGAGGGTTGTTGGATAAGGAATTTACTAATAGAAATAGGGGTTAATTGTAAAAGTTTTATTATTAATATTGATAATCAGTCTGCAATTCATGTTGCCAAGAATCCAGAGTACCACAAGCGTCTCAAACATATAGATATTAAGTATCACTTTGTGAGACTCAAAGTTGAAGATAAAATTGTATGTTTGAAATATGTACCATCAGAAGATCAGCTTGCTGATCTATGTACTAAGTCATTAGGTACAGTTGCTTTTGTAAAATTGAGAGACATGTTGTTTTCTTAAGAGTATTTAATTAATATTTCTTTTGATTTATATAAAGTTTGGAAAGAACATTTATTTTTTGGATTTTGTTTAGAGTTGAGGTTATAGTGTTCTGTGAACTTGAGATTTTAGTTAAGTACCTAGTTATAGTTAAAATTTGTATTGCAAGATTGTAAAGATTTGTTTTTGTAAGTGATGTTTACATTGAGGAAGGGTGTTGGAGTGCAATGTCACATCACTAACACTCGTCTATGATTAACTGTGGTTACCTCTATTATTGTCGATGCTTTTTCTTCCCTTGCAATATGGAGTCCGCAGAATGTAAGCGTATCTAAGTTGTTTCCTATAATAAAAGGCTTCTCAAATATATACACTGTCTTTCCCTGGTGTCCCATATGATCTAAACCAATATTTTCGAACAGTAGTATATTTTTCACAACCTTCTTTTTTAAACCAGACTAATTTGACAAAAATATCTTTATGTTGAAACTCATAAGATATCATTATTCCCAATTTTATTTGGGGTCGGCTTGTTTAAGTGGCAAAAACTTTTTTTTATGTTGTTGAATCAACATAATACTGGCAATCAATCACATCCGTGGTGCAGTGCGTTATTGATAATGTGCGCAGAGCATCCCACACCAACTATTTTCGAATTCAGATTTTGTTTTAACTTAGGGAATTATAAAACATTGTTGGTTCCATGGCGTTCTATTCCACCGAAGTTCGTATTACAATTATCTCCAGAAAATATAACACATTTAGTTAAACGATCATGCTGTTGAAGTTGCTTTCTTATAAGCTCAGTAATTATCTTAGATCTGTCATTTCATTTCGATTTGGTTTTCTGGTGGTTTTAAAACTTCAATCTAAAGGAGAGCTAGTTTATCTGTTGGCAACACTGTTCGCGGTTTTACCGTAGTGTGTGCGCTTCGGGCGGTTTTGCGGTTTGGCGGTTTAACCGCTGGCTGGAAAAAACCGTAGTGCGGCCTCAGCCTTAAAAGTAACCAAGAGATGAAAAATCACCTGAAACATTACAAAAGTAACCTTCTGGCAACACTGTACAGAACCGCCCGCGGTTGTCGCGGTTTTAAAATCAGTCGCGGTAAAAAACCGCCAGTGTGGCCGCTTCCATACATTTCCTTTTGTCACAAAATCAGGCTGTTAAAAACCGCGGCGGTTTAGCCGTAGTGCGGCCTCGGCCTTATGTCTGTCTGTCAAAGTGACAATCCTGTCTGACATTTGAAATTGATGAAAACTGAACTGAAACTGATGTCTGTCTGTCCTGTCCTGTCTGAGGAAAACAAAAAAGAAACGGGAAGGCAGTGGTCAACATATAAATAATCATAATATTATTTTATATTATAGAAATAATCAATGTTTGGTTTCTTTATTGATTTCGGCTCGTTCCTCCTGCTGTAGAATATAAAAAATAAGTTATTTCTTATGGTAATGGCAGTAGGATTTCGATATCTGCTCAGAGATTTGAAGCGTGTAAATTATATAACATCTAGTTTACGCACGTTTAGTGTGACCGCAACTAATATGGAAAAGGCAATAGAAAATTTAAAAACTAATCCATATTATGAGAAGTATTCGACACGTATAGCAGATTTACAAAAAACATCTCCCGAAGAGTTTCTTCAAAGAATAGAACAACAGCAGAAAACTAAGGAAGAAGAAAAGAAAAAGAAATTTGCTTCAGTGGATACAAGGTTCGTACCTGTATATACCTGCACTTGTCAAATGTAGGGCTCCATCATGGAAGTTACCTATATGTTAATTAAACTAATACTTTCAGACAATTCTCTTCTGTTTTAAATCCTAAAGAAGCTTTAAAAGAACACTCTGAAGTCCAGGAGAAGAAGCTGAATGACATTTTAAAAATAGAGCTGGTTCAAGATAAAGAACCTGCCGAGATCAAATCTATCTGGGAGGAATATCATAAGCACAAGGAAGTAATATCGGCAACCATCCCTCGCGAGTCATACATAGATCTGCAGAACAGTATGACGCAGTGGCCCACCTTCTTGTTCCCTCTACCTCGAGACCAGGGCTATGAGTTCATTATGTGTCAATGCTATGGACATACAGTACATTTCACACCTCTTCTTGCATACCAGGTCTGTAGCTTTACACTATATTTGTTATTGAAAATCCTAAAACTAAGTTCTTCAATAACTGTAAACAAATAATACATGGTTGTCAGATCTAAAACTGGGCAGAGTCTGTGTTATAGTAATTAGAATGCAGATAATCATAGTCATCTATATTTAAATACATACATATTACAGATAAGTTGCTGACTGCATGTTTGACCTAATGGTTTAACGGTCACCACACCGTTTCCTACTTTGCCAAGTGTTGTGGGTTCAAATCCCACGTAGGACAACACTTTGTGTGATCCACAAATTGTTGTTCTGAGTCTGGGTGTTCTTTTTGTCCATTTCATGTATGTTTGTAAAGTCCCCCGTGACACAGGATTTATTCCTAGTGCGGGAGTTGTCTTTTAAAAAAAAAAGAAGAATGAAATAAGTTATGCTCAGACACAGACCAAAATGATGCTCATCACAAAATACTTTTGTTCTGGATAGGAAGCAAACCCTTAGTAGTCAGAGTCTTATCACTAGACCAATAGGCCCTTTGTATATATGGTTCAAGGACTATCCATTTAGAAAAACACTTGTTTTTGAGGTGAGGTGGAATCAAAATAACACCATACTAGAATCATGAAGAATAACTTATAGACAGGTTAATGTTTTATAATGGTTGACCTTGACACTAGTTATGGCATGTATAGCTAGAGGTACTCTAATAAAATAATAAAATCTAGGTGCACAAGGAAAATGCTCCAGAATGCCTCACCATGGTACACTACATTGAGCTGCTAGATAAAGGAATTGTCCTAATGCGTGGAGAGTATGACAAGGTCAGTTGCTTAACTAGTACTCTTTTGAAGTTTTAAGATTTGTGATTTATCCTCATGAATATTTTATTGCAGAACGTATTGACCGGCCAAGAAGCACAGTGCTTGGCGAACCAATTTCAGATGTACTACAGTGGTAAAGATGCTACCAAGGCACAGCTACTGAAAAGTTTCACAACAAGCCCTGACACCTTTAAACACATGGACCTGATAACTCAATTAGAAAACATTACTTTAACATAAAATGTCACATTAA
Source organism: Diaphora mendica (assembly GCA_949125395.1). Classification (NCBI taxonomy): domain Eukaryota; kingdom Metazoa; phylum Arthropoda; class Insecta; order Lepidoptera; family Erebidae; genus Diaphora; species Diaphora mendica. The sequence goes on from OX421323.1 coordinate 387,846, forward strand.
AAGTGCATTCAAAATCTACATCTGTTGTTTTAATAATGAATACTCATAGTGTTGTCAGACTTAATTTAATCTATGTGGATAATATGTGTAGTCAGGTGTGTCCTGTATAACAATACTCAATGGTGTGTCCGATGGTGATGTCGGACACGAGGGATGCCTCAGGGGTGACTGACAGGCACTGTCACTGCCAGAAATAGATTCACTCACATTGTGGTAGTAAGTCTGGTGCTGTGCATGGCCTTGTCTAATATAGTCCATGGGATCATACACCACCTCTGTGCTTGTATAATATATATTCTTACGCTTATCATTTTTAATACATCTTAATATATTATCTTCACATTCTTCATAACAACTTTCTATAAAAAGGTTTTGTAACAGCATTTTTGTTTTCTTCATAACATCTTCTTGGATGAGTCTTGTGTTCTGTTTCAAGCATGCAGGTATTTCCGACATGAATTCTTCATACAAATTGTAGCCGTTATCTTCTCGCAGACTTTGCGTGGACGACGATGCCATACTAGATGCTGGTGGCGTTCCTATACTAATTAGAGATTTATTATCTAGTTCATCCATAGAACTGAACATTTCAAAATCTTCCTTATCCTCGCAGTTTTGCACAACTGGTTTATTTTCGATTAAGCAATAATTTGAACTGTGACTCTTACTTTGAAATGACTCCCCATTCTTATCAATATGGCTGATAATAGGCGATCTAAAATTCCTGTTTTGTGCCGTAAGAACATTAGTGTCTCTCACAAGTTCATCTAAGTTCAAGTTGGGTTTATGTTCCAAGTCTAATAATACAGGCCGCGTGATTGCCTTGGATTGAATAGCTTTGGGAAACATTCTTAAAGTCAAACGATTAGAAGTTAACATACATTTCTGCACATTTTTGTTATGGAACATAATATCATCAAATCCGCCATCGTCTGTCTCAAATAAAATTTGGCCTGTGCGTCGTGATCTTTTTCGTATTTCGTCCAAGCATTTACGAGTTTTGCGTTTTTTACGTTTCGCGCCATTTGACAACGATTCCATAAGTACTGACTTTTATAAACACGTAAATTTACGAACAATTCGTAAACTTACATAAATTCAAAGAAAACAAACTAAAGTTTGGTGAAATCTTACAGAATTACGTATTTTACATCTATGGTTACGGTCATTTTTTTTTCATAAATGTCAAAAATAGTAATAGATGTGTAAGAAAGGTTTTATTCAGGTAACTATTTGATAGATTCTTGCCGCGTCTTAAGATTGGTTAGCACGTGCGTCTAGAATTTCTAAATTTTATATTATTTAGAGTGGTGTTGAGACTATTGGGTCTCTTTTTTGTTATTTTGTGCTGTCCTATTGGTAAAGGTGTTGTTTGTGCGTGTTTAAACTGAGCTCGTCTAATCGTCATGACTAGAAATAAACCTCCCGACCCGCCCGATCCACCTGATAATCCAACCTCATGTACTCCCCCTTTCAATCCTACTCCTTTTTTCCCTGAACATCCCTCAACCCCCTCTAACCCTTTGGAGCAGTTCGCAAACGTGATATGTAGTGCAACGGAGCAAGACAATATCAACACAAATGTTTCAAGCTCTCGGAAACGCCCTGTCAACGATGAGGTCGGTACAATCCATCCTCCAAAACAAATGAAAAGCCAGATTGGGCGGGATAAATACACGCCTACTGATACCGGCCCCTACATTGTCCACGTTTCTCGCGTCGAGAGCCAAATAGGCTCTGGAACAACTCTTCATCCCGTATCCTTCGGTATTTTTCTTTTTAAGAATAATATTAAAAATATTGTTAGAGATGGTATGAAAAGGGTAGGAAGAAACAGGGTTTCTATACAGTTTGCATCCCCCCAGAATGCAAATTCGTTTTTAATTAACCCCCTGCTAAATTCCCATAGGTATACCGCCAACATCTGGGGATGTTGGCGGTATACCTTTTTTTACCTTTAATATAACCAGAATGGGTGTAGTATCAGGCATCCCCACCGATATGGATGATGAAGAGGTTATGAAATTTGTTACAGTACCACAGGGCTGTGGGAAAATTATAAAAGTCAGGCGCCTTAACCGCAAAAATTTCACTGAAGGTGTATTGGAATGGAAGCCATCAGAAACTTGTGTCCTTACTTTTGATGGCCAGGTTCTTCCTACAAGAGTGTACTGCTGTTATAACTCTCTTCCAGTACAGCAGTATATTTACCCCACTGTCCAATGCAGAAAATGTTGTAGATTTGGTCACGTAGAATCAATCTGCAGGTCTAATCCACGCTGCAACAAATGTGGTCATGACCATCCTGGGAATGGCTGCGACATTACAGAAAGGGAAGCTTTCTGTGTCCTGTGCTCCGGTGGGCATTTTGCTAACAGCAAAGCTTGCCCGGAGTATGGTAGACAGAGGGCCATTAAGACCATGATGGCGGAAAGAAACATGTCTTATATGGAAGCCAGCAAGATTGTTCCTTCGCCTTCACGCCGATATGCTGACACCCTTAAAACCACACAGCCACCCCAATCCTCACAACCTACTCATCACTCTACCCAGTCTACCCAATCACTTCAACACACCCAATCCTACCGTAAAACAGTTGTTCGTCAACCTAAACCTCGACTTCCACTTTCTCAATCCTACGACAAAATTGCTCACCAATCCCTTACTCACTCTCCCAAACCTTCGCAACCTAACGGCTGCGCTCTTAACAACCCACCCCTTGAGCCTTCAACTATTAATCTTATAATACAATTACTTACCTCTCTTCTAACCCCCAACTCACCTTCATCCCCCTCTGCTATACCGTCCAACGCTGCTAACACACTAATAAATCTACTAACCAATCTTAATAATGGCGTCCCATCCAGTATTCCTACAATGGAATGTGAGGAGTGTTTTCCATAAGAAACACGACCTCATATTCCTGCTAAATAAATACAAGCCTCTGGCTATATCTCTTGCAGAGACCTGGCTCCAACCAAGTCTCAACTTTCATGTCCCACATTATAACATTCTTAGAGGTGATAGGCCGGATGGCTACGGAGGTGTCGCCCTCCTTATCACCTACAAAATCCCCCTACTCCCCCTACCCTTGCCCCCATTCCCAGATGACATCAGCATGGTAGCAGCGAAAATCTGTGGAGTGTCCGTTCTCACAATCTACATGGCCCACCCCCATCATGGTCTCCTGGCTGTATTGAGAGCCATTCTTCAGGACTTACAGGGCCCAATATTGGTTATGGGAGACTTCAACTGTCATCACTTCAGATGGGGATCCGAGCACTGTGACTCTTTTGGTTTGGGTTTAGTCGAGATCCTTGATGACTTGAACCTCTGCATACTTAACAACGGCTGCTCTACTCGTAGAGTTCTTCCTGGTCAAAATAGAAGCTGTGCGGACTTGACCTTTTGCTCACTTGGCATTGCTGCAGCTGCTAGCTGGCAGTGCACAGATTTGTCCCATGGTAGCGATCATTATCCAATCTTAGTGTCCCTCCCTAGTTCAACTCATTTGGAAAAATCTCCCCCTCCTCTCCTAAAATATATCCTCTCGGAAGCTGACTGGCAAAATTACTCCCAAACCCTCGAAAACTCTATTAATTCTCTCCCCAGCCTAGACCTCAGATCCTTATCCTATGATGATCGCTACCTGGTGATGGACTGTTGTGATGCATTTGTGAGGGCGATCGGGTCGAGTGCAGACAGCTGCTTCAAAATTAAAAACTCTAGCTGTGGCAAAATAGCATCACCTCCTTGGTGGGACAGTGAATGTACCAGAGCTGTCAAGCAAAGAAAGGAGTCCGAAAGAAGATACAAGGCCAACATGACCACTGAAAATCTTCTGCAGTACCAAAATGTGTTCGCATCCACAAAAAGACTCCTTCGACGCAAAAAGCGTACTGGATGGGTTAATTTCTGTTCCTCTTTGTCCCCATCCACTCCATCCTCAACTGTGTGGAAGAACATAAATAGATTCCGATCTGGTTGCTCTCCCTCAGTCTCCTCTTCTATCTCACCCAACACAGCTGAACTCTTCTTCAACAAAATTGCTCCTCCTTATGTCCCTCATCATAATGAAGTCACTCTTCCAGACACTCCGCACCAATCGCTATGTTCCCATGATGACCCATTCTCTGTGGAAGAACTGAACACGGTCCTCAACAACGTGCGAGACTCGGCTCCTGGCTTTGATGGAATCCCTTATTCCATGCTGCATGCGCCATATATTTTAGTCCATGCTGGGCGCAGTACTAAATCCTACTTCCTAAATATTTTAAATTTCTGTTACACCCATGGTTGGATCCCAGATAAATGGAAAACGCAAATTATCATCCCCATCTTAAAACTAGGCAAACATGCTGGTGATCCAAACAGTTTTAGGCCAATTGCTCTCTCATCAGTCCTGGTTAAATTGTTTGAACATCTCATTAAAAACCGCCTTGAATGGATCGTTGAGTCAAGGAATTTGTTACCAAATTACCAGTTTGGGTTCCGCAAAGGGCTCAGTACCATGGACAGTGTTGCGGTATTGGTAACTGATATCCGTCTTTCTCTGTCTCAAAATGCATCTGTTGTAACAGCGTTTCTTGACATAACTGCTGCATATGATAATGTCCTACTACCTATTCTCAGGCAGAAACTGCAGCAGCTGAGACTACCGGTGAGGATGATTCATTGCATATGTGCTATGCTTGTGTCTCGAACTCTAATCCTAAGGATCTTAGGTGCAGAGTTTGATCAGAGAAAGACTTGGAGGGGCTTACCACAGGGCTCCGTACTGAGCCCTATACTGTACAATCTGTACACTGCTGACATGGGCTCATGCCTAAATAGCAGTTGCAGTATACTACAGTATGCCGATGATCTAGCACTGTATGGTACCCACCACTCCATCCAAGATGCAGCCACATCACTCTCCATCTCCCTTGATTCTCTGTGGCAGTGGCTATCAGCCCATGGACTAAGCCTTTCTGTTCAAAAAGTGCTGTCGTAGTCTTTACAAGAAAGAAGACTCTGCCACAGATAGATGTCCACGTACAGCTGCAGGAAGTTCCCCTTGTTAATAGATTCAAGTTCCTAGGAGTATACCTAGATTCTAGGTTGACCGGCGTTCATCACATTAACCATCTAGCCTCAAAATGTGAACTTGTCATTCCAATTTTAAAGGCCCTAGCTGGAGTCTGGTGGGGAGCCCACCCTTACACCATGAAACTAGTGTATAACGCCTTAATACGCAGTATTATGGACTATGGCCTTTTTCTATTGATCCCATGCAATAAAACTGCATTAACAACTCTTGATCGACTGCAATCTAGGTGTCTCCGAATCATAACTGGTTGCATGAAGTCATCCCCTATTAATGCCCTACAGGTTGAATGTGCTGACCCACCTTTAATATTAAGAAGACAATACTTCGCTTCTCGTTTTATTCTAAAATTCTTATGTAAATCCTCACATCCTCTTCTTCAAAAATTTACCGACTTGGACACTATGTGTAATTCCTCTTCATAATGGACTCACAAACAAATTCCACTGATCCTACAATCTTTTCGCCACTTCTTTCCTTTTCTGAATTCTGCTGTAAAATTTGACAAACTTCCTCTTTTCTCCTTTCAATACAGTATACTCTGCTTTAAACCTAATATTCTTCTGGATGCTGGAATTTCTAAAGGTTCCACCTCTGCTGTTTCCACTTTTAATTCTCTTTTGGACATTCACTGGCTTGTGTTCGAGAGGTTTTTCACAGACGCATCCAAACTGTCTAGTGATAGTTACACTGGAGCCGCGGTGTACTATCAAAACTCTAAAATCATCTTACAATTCAAGTGCCCGAAAGAGGCGTCAGTATTTACGGGCGAATCGGTCGCTATTTTGGAGGCATGCCTGTACGTCGAGTGTCATAACATCTCTAAGGCAGTTATATTCACGGACTCGCTTAGCTGCCTTAAAGCCCTGCTGCAAGACCCATTTCATAACAAACTTCACAGCCCTCTAATCCTCCAAATCTAGGAAAGCCTTTTTAAGAGTTACAGAAGCGGCAGAATGGTCCAATTGGTATGGATTCCCAGCCATAGTGGCATTATGGGCAATGAGTGTGCAGACTCATTGGCTAGAAGTGCTGTTACTTCCGTTGTGTCTGACCAGAAACACCTGATCCATCAGCACTATGACCTTTTAAGGCTGCCCCAAGAAGAACTGGTCAAATCCTGGCAGCTGGAATGGGACAGCTCGTCTCAGCATAAGGGTCGACACTATTATGCAATACAGCCGTGCGTTACCCCGAAACCGTGGTATTTTAAATTCAAAAAGGTGTCCAAACCTGTCATCACTTGTATATGCAGGCTCCGCATAGGCCATTGTTGCTCACCTGTCTTTTTGCACAAAATTCGGATACGGGACTCTTCTCTATGCGAATGTGGTTTGGATGAAGGCAGTCTGAACCACATATTCTTCAATTGCTCCAATAATAACCCATCCTTAGACCTCTACTCTTATCTACCAAAATTAAAAATCCCCATCCCTATGAACTTTCCATCCCTACTTACCTTCTCATCCCCTAAGCTAATTCAAGCTCTAATGATTTTTATTAGATCTAATAACATCAAACTTTGACCTACTCTCCTATGAATGTTACAATGTTATTTTGTGTTTGTCTATTATTTTATATATAACTAGCTGTTGCCCGCGGCTCCGCCCGCGTGAATGTCGATTTTCGCGGCCAATAGTATCCTGTATAAGATATATTACTGTAAAGTTTCATCCAAATCCGTTCAGTAGTTTTAGCGTGAAAGAGTAACAAACACACACACTCACACACATTTTGTGTTTTGTTTCTGGTAAATTATCATAACTATTAAGTTATATGTTTGTTTATATTAAAAATTATAACTCCTAATTCAAGTATTTCAAACTTAAAATTGATATTTTACATTTTTATTATACGATAAAAAAGTAATCATATAACGTACCTATTGTAAAGTATCTTTTAGAAACTGTTTAAGAACTACCAGATGTGGATGTTGTGTTAGTTACATTGAGATGATAATTTTAGGAACTGGTCACACACACTTTTTTGGAAATATAAATACAATGTAGATTATTTATATATTATTTATTAACTTTATGCACTAAGAATGTACATCGGCGGACTTAATGCCCAGAGCATTCTCTTCCAGTCGACCTTCGGGTGGTGGAGAAATCTTATAAGGCAGGTGTGTGAAATCTCATATACATAAGAAGTCCGTTAAAATTTACAATAATCACATCATATTCAACGTTATACATACAAATATACATATATAAGTAGATATAGATATACAGATTACGTATACATAAATACAACATTTATACACTAAATAATGGAAAAAAAACCTCGTTTAAAAAACCGACTTAAAAACTAAAAAGTATCAAATAACTTGTATATGCTACCTATTCATAGGTTTGAAGTCGGTGCCAAGCCAAATGTAATAGTAGGTACCACACTCGCTATATTTCGAGACGAACGTCAACGACGTCACCGACGCTTCGGTTGTTTTGTTCTACGCGAAGAGCAGCTATACCGCTCAAGGTCACGCCATATCAGGAGATATGGTGGCCATGGGACCACATGAGGAGCATACCCTTTCGAATACAAAAATAATTTTCAAAATCGGTCCACAAATTGACGGAGGAGTAATCCGTGTACGTACATACATTGTGACGATGAACGATGAAATTGAGAACCTCCTCCTTTTGGAAGTCGTTTAAAAAGGACGGTAAGCTATAGATTACATAATTCTGCCAGTTCATTGAGAAAGAGCTCATGTACTTTATTTTTGAATGTATATCGGTTAGTGGACATCCTGATTTCGAGCGGGAGCGCATTCCAGAGTAGTACTGCTTGAACAAAGAAGGAACAGTTCACGAAGTCGGAGTAATGAGACGGACATGAGAGAAGCAGAGACCGTGGGAGAGCCACGCTTCGGCATGAATGGGCCGGCTCGACCGGAGTGATACCACGGCCTCACAGAAAACCGGTGTGAAATAGTGCTTGCGCTGTGTTTCACCTAGTGAGTGAGGATACCGGAGGCCTATACCCCAACCCCTCCCCCTATCTCCCCCCCCCCCATCCCCCAAAGGCCGGTAACGCACTTGTGACGCCTCTGGTGTTGCGGGTGTCCATGGGCGGCGGTAATCGCTTACCATCAGGCGATACGTCTGCTCGTTTGCCGGTCTATTCCATAAAAAAAAAGCAGATTATTAACTGAGCGAAGATTTCTATCGTGATTAGAGCACAGGTATCGGAAATACGGAGCAAGGTAGGTAGGTAAGGATGGCGAGTTGAGAAATGAAAATAGGAAGGTAAGAGCTCGCTGATTGCACTGTAGGCGAATAGGATTGCATTTTAACTGGGAACGCAAAGCAGACACATGGTCATACTTTCGAATATTGAAAATAAATCGAATGCAGTTATTAAGAAGACGGTCAAGCTTGTTAAGGAGGTCTGCATTCAGGTCGAAGTAACACACATCACCATAGTACATTCAGTGTTCCGCAAACTTTTTGGGTTCAAGGTACATCTAGGAAGATTAATAATTTTGGAGGTACACCATAATTTAAAAATATTTTTAAGTAATAAAAAACAATGTTTCTTATTAGTCACAAAACTATATTTTTATTTTACACTTTAATTGAGCATAGGCGGTCTCTTCTCTCGTCGATCGTCTTGAGGCGTTCCCTTTTTTGTTTTTTACTGTGGTAAGAGTTAAAAATCCTAATCCACATAACTTTAAATTTTTCTTATCTAGTTTTATGGTTAGGCAGATTTAGACAAAATAAAAAGATCTCAGAAATTACAGAATAAAAAATAAAAAGTCCTCAGAAATCAGAACAGACTTGTCTGTAAGTAAATTCTGAAAGCTGCAGCACTTTGAATAGGAAGGGAAGAATAGAAATAGGGCGAAAATTTTCAGGAAAGGAAGAATAAGAATAGGGCGAAAATATTCAGGAAGGGTAGAATAAAAATAAACTTGGTACCGCCATATTTACATATCTGTCTCAGCTTCCTACAGGCAGTGTACAGTCGCGGACAAAGAAAAATACTTTTCCCGTTATTAAAAAAAAATTTAAAAAAAATCTATGTCCTACCTCGTAGTATGAACTCAAATCGTGCCAAGTTTCATTTGAATCCATTCAGTAGTTTCAGCGTGATGCGCGGCCAAGATACACACAGACGTCGCGGACAAAAAAAAAAGACTTTGCCCGCTATCTTTTAATTTTTCTTATACACAACCCTTAATTTCATTCGTGTAATAATATATAATGCCTATTTAAAACCCTTAATTTAATAAGTGCTTCAATTTGACAGTCAAAAGTTTGACAGGAAAGTTGGTAGAACAGTTTATATGGGCAAAAGGAAATTGTTGTTTTTATTATCTTCCCCGCAATTTTTCCATATTTTATCACCGTTTAAACCTTCCCTGAACCACGGCAAACACTTCAAAACCTAAATCAGCTAAATCGGCCCGGCGGTTCTCGAGTTTTAGCGAAACAAACGAACAGCAATTCATTTTTAGGGTTCCGTGCGAAAGGCAAAAAACGGAACCCTTATAGATTCGTCATGTCTGTCTGTCTGTCTGTCTGTCCGTCTGTCTGTCCGTCCGTATGTCACAGCCACTTTTTTCCGAAACTATAAAACCTATAATGTTGAAACTTGGTAAGTAGATGTATTCTGTGAACCGCATTAAGACTTTCACACAAAAATAGAAAAAAAAAACAATAAATTATGGGGGTCCCCATACTTAGAACTGAAACTCAAAAAAAATTTTTTCAATAAACCCATACGTGTGGGGTATCTATGGATAGTTCTTCGAAAATGATATTGAGGTTTCTAATATCATACTTTTCTAAACTGATTAGTTTGCGCGAGAGACACTTCCAAAGTGGTAAAATGTGTGAAGTGACAGGGGGGGGGGGGAGCCGGCCTGTAATTTCTAAAATAAGAGAATGATAAATCTAAAAAAAAAATATGATGTACATTACCATGCAAACTTCCAACGAAAATTGGTTTGAACGAAATCTAGTAAGTAGTTTTTTTTTTAATACGTCATAAATCGTAAACTGCAATTTACCTTTTATTCAATCAACACAAATATAAAAATAAAATAAAAATTGTATTATGCCACTTGCTGCTGCGGAACCCTTCATGGGCGAGTCCGACTCGCACTTGGCCGCTTTTTATAGGATATAAAAGAAGAAGAAGATATACAAATTGTTTTGTCAACTTTGCAAGTTTTTTCTAGTAATCTATTACTGTAAAACCAGCAAATTAAATACAGTCTACTGAAAAGACGTCTTCCTTCATACATTTGGACCTTGCTCCTTTACAATGACCATTTAACGTTATTATGATATTTTAGTTTTTGGTTCAGAATCGATTAGAGCGTCCTCCCAAAAAATTTCTCTAATGTACAGAATTATTATAATTATAATATAATTATATTAATCTGTTTTTTTTTTTATTATACCTACTTTAAAAATTAATCATATATAGATTACTCGTATATAGGATAGGTATATCCTACTGTGAAGTTAGTGTTACTTAATTCCAATACATGTCGCTGTTAAGTTCAGAAACAATTTTCAAGAAAATTTCATTGCTTCAGTAACGATTAGAGAGCCCTCCCGATAAAACATCTAAATTTCTTTAATGTACAGAATTGATCTGTTACATCACATTTTTATTATACGTTCAAAAGAAAATCATATTACGTACCTATTGTAAAGTTAGTTACTTGATTCCAAGAGATGTCGCTGTTTTAAGCAAAGAAACTGACAAACTCAACGTCTACAGATTTATTATACGTGATATATTTATAAATAGATCACGGAACAATATTTAAAGTACTTGCTGTCTAGCAAAAAGAGAATGAATGAAATCACGTGTTATTGAATTACAACCAAGTACATATTTTGACTTTCATCCCCCCTCTCCAAGAAACCGTGCTGAATTTATGGATAGAGAGGTTGCGATAAATCAAATACTTAATGCTACACCGAATTATACGTAATACGTTCTACGATTATTCCACGATATATTAATCAAAGTGTTATTAATTACGCATGGCTGGCAATAGGTGTCGCTACATGTTGTTTTACGTAATGATAAATTCTTTATAATTTTTTTTCCAATAGATAGAGAGATTGTGATAAATTAAATACTTTATGCTACAATCTTCAGAGTATCTCCTTTCTAACAAAAAAAGAATTATTGCAATCGGACTACTCGTTAATGAATTACAATTAATTACACATTTTGACTTTCATCTCCCCTCCCAAAGAAACCGTCCGGAATTTCGGAATAAAAAGTATCCTATGTCCTACCTCGGAGTATGAACTCAAATCATGCCAAGTTTCATTTGAATCCATTCAGTAGTTTCGGCGTGATGCGCGGCCAAGATACAGACAGACAGACAGACAGACAAAAATGAAAAAAAAAATAGTTTTCGTTTCAGTATCGATAACAGAGTGCCCTCCAAAAAAATTTTCAAAATATCTTCAATGTACAGAATTTGACCTGTTACATTTTTATTATAAGTATAGATTAATTCATATCTTATTTATCCGTATTTGTCTTTTTGTTTCAGTCTACTAACCACAAAAGAAAGCCCCACATTCAGTCCACTGCTAATTTTGGAAACATTTCGGACGGCTACAAAATTCTAAATTATTTTACTTTTATTCTCATAACCCACGTATTTCCATCCCACTTGACATTGGCAGAATTGTCGACACCGGCACAGTTTGCCATTTCTAAGAAAAAGAAAGAAAAGGTAACTATTTTCTCTGAAAATTACCTACCGAGGTTATTGCATGGTTATTGACCTTGTTAACTGGAGAAAAAAAATCTTCATTCTGTAAACATGAACCCTAAAATGATTGACCCTACACGTCTGTTATTAAGTTGAAACGTATGGTAAATAGGTACGTGAAAGCGATATAGTCCGCCATTGTATTAAGTGCATATAAACTTGTTCATTACCGTGGGAGAGCCACGCTTCGGTATGCATAGGCCGGCTCGACCGGAGTGATACCACGGGCTCACAGAAAACCGGTGTGAAACAGCGCTGGCAACGTCTTGTGACACCTCCGGTGTTGCGGGTGTCCATGGGCGGCGGTAATCGCTTACCATCAGGCGATACGTCTGCTCGTTTGCCACTATCTTATAAAAAAAAACCTAGAAGTAAAATGCTCGTCATTAAATTCGTTATGAAGTAAATAAAAAACGGGAACTATGAAAACTTATACTTTTATTAAGAAATTGTCTAATTTTAAATTAAATACATCAGTTGTCAGTCGCAATATAAATCAAATTGATTAAACACGAAATCAAATATATTAAATGCACCAAATATATCTACATTCCTTATATCGCTAGAAGAGATTATTGCAATAAACCATAAATATAAATGATTCGTACACGAAAACAACATTTATTCTAATAAAACAAAAATCTAGATAGCAATAAGAAAAATCCTATCGCCAAATCAATAAATAGCTTAGATACAGACCCGCCCACGCGTGCGGGCGCGGGCTCGTCGCGACACTCCCATCTCTTATAATACATATACCTACCATTATACTTCATGTATCAAATCTAAATATTTTCAAAAGATAAATTGCATCTATATTGTATAAAGTTATTGTAGGAAGGCCTTCGTCTCTATAGCCTACTGGTTCCTTGTTCGTCTCCCACAGCCTACAGCCACGTCCGGAGGCGTGGACGTCGCGAGTGACGTCACACTCACCAGACGAGTGGGCGACACAGTACAAAGCAAATATCACAAACTCTTACATAAATCCTAAAACTAGCGTATATCAAATATTAGTAGTCGAGAGGAAGGCGTTTATTGAGAAGCGTACACCCAGTCACCGTTTCGGAGCTAAAATCAAAAGAACAAATTGACAAATGGATTGCACATTATCAAAAGAGTAGAATGTCAGAAGCTCACGACGTCAATAAAGTTAGGTACACGGGTTTACCACTCGGACATAGATTTTTATTTTTAACCGATTTTAAAAAAGGAGGAGGTTCTCAATTCGACCGTATATATTTTTTTTGTGTGTTCGCGGATAACTTCGTCGTTTATGAACCGATTTTGATGATTTTTTTTAATGGAAAGGAGATATCCCAAAGGTGATACCATGATAAGGACACTAAGATCTGATGATGGCATCCAAGAGAAATCGAGTCGAACCTTGAAGTCGGTTTTTATTTTGTTAAAATTTTACTTGTTTTACGCACAAGTCCAATTTAGACAGTTCGGTTCGTTGTTGATTGCAAAAATAACCTATGTGTCATTTTCAAATACTACACTGTAAGCAGTTCAGCTTTTAGCGGGATGAACATGGGACATTCTGCTAACTGAACATTTTACTGTGACCTCATATGCTTCTGACAATTAGTTATCCATTTATAAGACATTTATTTGACCTTATGCTCTGAAACTCTAATTACTGTCCAACATTCATTTAACAGTCTTGCAACGCAGACGTCGTCCAACAGATTAAGAGCATGTACTATACAAGGAGCAGGGGGAAACCACACAGTGCAGGGGATGCGACAGGACGGTGCGGAGTGAAGGAGGTAGGGGGAGGGGGGGGGGTTGTAAGTTCATCGCGCCTCCTTGGCCGAAAGCTTCTCGATGAGTTCCTGCAGAGGCGCCAGCTCTCGTCGCTCGATTAGATTGAATTCCTGCAAATCATATCATCAAGTTCAGATTCAACTAGTAACCGAACGTCCACAGTCTAAACTCTAAACACAGGTTGGTTCTGCTTTAAAAAACGTATTCCACTAAAAACATATTCTAGTAAAACGCTCGCGCTGTCTAAAAGTTATCAGATCACACATAGAGCTAAACTTGTAACTCAGCACGTTTGGACGAAGTTAGGACCTACACAAGGTCACAAACTATACACCTTCGTGAAAACAGGAAACAACAGGAACTATGGTATACGGTATAACTATGGTATGGTATAACTGTTTTAACTTTCGCCACTTTTACACTTATTCTTTACTCCAGCAAGTGCTCTTCGTTCGTCGATTTGTTAAATTGACGGTTATTCAAAGCTTCTGCTTTATTCGTTCCACCGTTTTCGTTTTGTCTGGCCGATGACCAAACCACATGAACAATGAACATTATTTCTTTGACTGCATCGGCGGCGCAGTGGTAGCGTATGCGACGGCTGTGCTTGAGGTCTCGGGTTCGATTCCCGGGTCGGAGCAAATAATTGTGATATGATCTGCAAATATTTGTATCGGAGTTTGGGTTTTTTCCATGTATATTAAATATACAAGGTGGATACCACAAAGCAAGTGTTTTTTTAACTAGGTATACCTACACACGTTACAAGTCCACCTACAAAGTTTCAATAAAATCGGTTCAGTATTTTAGCCACAGGACACTACTTTTCGTTTTTGAAATTTACTACACGATGTGTTCAATGCAACGCTATTATCAACGGGTTAACGACCTTAGGTCTAACTACTCAAATAATTGTCACTCTATAATATACCTTATGTCTGAGCAATAAGACCCTCACACACGTAATCACAAAATAGTTAAAAACAATAGGTAGGTATTGCTGGAAGGAATCACCCGGGAGAGTAAAAGGGTCAACCGAAAATATATTTTCTATCCTTTTCTAATTTCAAACGTAAAAAACTGCATTTGATTAGTGGGTCAGTGTGTCGCAGTATGCGAACCTGTGACGTGTTGCACATTTTGGCAGTCGATCGCGTCGTAGCACGTTTGAAGTAGCCGGCGCTAAAGCCGTATGTCCTGTTTGTTTTGATTATTAATAATAGGTATTTTAAAGTGATTAGTGCGAAAAACTGCTTTTATAGTGACAGGACCCATTAGTTAGGTTTAGATTATTAGTTAGGTTAACAACTTAGTACTTAGTTGTTATTTAACGATTACTTTGTGTGAGTGTAAATGAAACAATGCCTCGATTTGGTTATACGGTTAGTGAATGCTCGGATATGAAATTAATTTATGGAGAATGCCGAGGAAACGCCGCTCTGGCTTTACGTAAACTGATATGTAGTTTGCGTACAGCTGCTCGTCATTTTCAAGTAAGTAAGCCATAGATATATTCACAAAGTTCTAAAAAAAACGAGCGTAAACCTTTAAATACAAGTAAGTACTGGCTTTATTAGATCGACGAGATATACTTTTTGTAAGACATTGCCCATAAGACATACTTTTTGTCATTACTTATTTGCAAAGCTATTTGTTAGTTACTTACTAATTTGCAAAGTTGCGAAAAAATACATTATTAATAGATACGATCTGTGTATTCATTGAGAATTGAAAAATTCAAATAATAATTAATTTAATTTCATGTTTTGTGATATTATTGTGAAATATTGTGATTGTGTAAATACATGTAAATTATTATTACAATAAGTACGCGCGCGTGCACGGCATCACCGCGCGGGCGCCGTTTGACGTTGCCGCCGCCTCTCTGGCCTCAGCTGTACTCGTATGCACGCAGGTTAGTGAACTTAAATTGCAAATGGTGTTCTTATCGGTTTTAATATTTTTAGGCATTTAGTTTGTTTGAAAATTTCATTTTTTTAATTTCAATCTATACTTATAATAAAAATGTAACAGGTCAAATTCTGTACATTGAAGATATTTTGAAATACTTATAATAAAAATGTAACAGGTCAAATTCTGTACATTGAAGATATTTTGAAAATTTTTTTGGAGGGCACTCTGTTATCGATACTGAAACGAAAACAATTTTTTTTTTCATTTTTGTCTGTCTGTCTGTATCTTGGCCGCGCATCACGCCGAAACTACTGAATGGATTCAAATGAAACTTGGCATGATTTGAGTTCATACTCCGAGGTAGGACATAGGATACTTTTTATTCCGAAATTCCGGACGGTTTCCTTGGGAGGGGAGATGAAAGTCAAAATGTGTAATTAATTGTAATTCATTAACGAGTAGTCCGATTGCAATAATTCTTTTTTTTTGTTAGAAAGGAGATACTCTGAAGATTGTAGCATAAAGTATTTAATTTATCACAATCTCTCTATCTATTGGAAAAAAAAAATATAAAGAATTTATCATTACGTAAAACAACATGTAGCGACACCTATTGCCAGCCATGCGTAATTAATAACACTTTGATTAATATATCGTGGAATAATCGTAGAACGTATTACGTATAATTCGGTGTAGCATTAAGTATTTGATTTATCGCAACCTCTCTATCCATAGGAAAAATAATATCTATATCTCTCTGTAGACGTCGAATCTGTGTGTTTGGTTGTGCCCGCATGACTTAAATATTCAAAATAATCGTGGGAACGTTTTATGCACAAGCATTGTGATTAATGTGGTATATAGTTAGTATTTGATAGGTAGGTATTTGTTTTATGTTCTCTCTTTCCATAGAAAGGGTTGTTTTAAATTTTCTTGAAAAATTTCTTTGCTTAAAACAGCGACATCTTTTGGAATCAAGTTACTAACTTTGCAATAGGTACGTAATATGATTACTCTTTTTAACGTATAATAAAAATGTAACAGTTCAGTTCTGTACTTTAAAGAAATTTAGATGATTTTTTGGGAGGGCTCTCTAATCGATACTAAAGCAATTACATTTTCATGAAAATTGTTTCTGTGCTTAAAACAGCGACATCTTTTGGAATCAAGTAACTAAATTTACAATAGGTACGTAATATGATTACTTTTAAACGCATAAGAAAAGTGTATAAGATCAATTCTGTACATTAAAGAAATTTAGATTTTTTGGGAGGATGCTCTTATTGATACTGAACCAAAAACTAGAATGCCATAAACGTTAAATGGTCATTTATAATTATGATATTTATTTTAAGTTTAAAATACTTGAAAGAGGAGTAAACATATAACATAATAGTTCATCATAATTTACCAGAAAATGATACAAACATCTTTATGATAGGTATATAGGTATAGGTATGATAGGTTATGGTAGTTTTTTTAAACGAAGTTTTTTTTTAGGATTTTGTCAGGTTATAGCATAGGTATAAGCAGGCGATTTTTGTTGTACCTAAATAATTAGCAAATAGTCTTTTGTAGTTACTAATTGGTTTTCTCGGTATTTTTAGAATTTTGTAAGGTTATAGCATAGGTACCTAGGTACCTATAATTTACTTTTTTATAGGATTTTGTTAGGTTATTGGTATAGGCATAGGTAAGCAGATGTTTTTCGTTGCAAATATTTAATTACTTAGCCTTATTTGTTGGTGTTTTAATTTCTTTTAGTAAGTTGTAGATACCTTCCATTTTTTTCGTTGAATTAGTTGTAGATTCTTAATTAATTTAGTTTTATTTACGCTTTGAAAATAAGCTTCATTCGTTATGTCTAATTTTTCATTTAACTGTAGTGATAAATTTAACATTGTTTTTCGTATTCGATTTTATCACATCACACTAATTTATAAAAGCTAATGTTTGTGAGGGTGTATGTTTGTTACTTCATCACGCAAAAAGCACTGGACGGAATTGGATGAAACTTTACAGTAATATAGCTTACTAGCTGTTGCCCGCAGCTTTGCTCGCGTGGAAGTTGATTATTTACAATATATTTAATTAAAACTGTGTAAGTATGTATGAATAATTTATTCATGTTTTTAAACGTACCTATTTATTTATTTTTAATCAATAGCCTATTAAAAAGGATTTCATACTAACGTTCGACCCTTATTTTTAGCCCTTTAGAAATAGAATTCCCATAAATGATGATATAGGTATTAATTTATTTGTACTTAAAAGCCTAAGGACAAAGTTTCAGGCTACTAAATTAAAAATGACTGACTTCCAAACTAATCTACTTACGACATTTCAACACCTAATTCACCCCTTAGGGGTAGAAATATCATTTATGGGATTTCCTTTTGAGGGCGCTCTGGTTCCCTGGTTTCTAGAACCCGAGACGGTGTGCGGTTTTTAGTCGGTTCGAGTCCGACATAACCACCAGTTGGTGATATCCGAGGGAATTCGCACAAAAATAGAGGTAGATATAATATCCAGAGACACTTAGTATCTACGCGTTTTTAACTATTAGCCCAAAGATAATTTTTCATGTTTCTAACTTAAAAAAGACGGATTTCCATACAAACTTTTTACGGGTAGAATATTGGGAAACGCTTAAATACGTATCTCCTATTTTTTATCAATAGCCCTAAAATAAATTTTCATGTTTCTAACTTCAAAACTGACGGACTTCTAGACTAACCCGCTTACGAAATGTCAACGCATATTTCATCCCTTCAGCGTAGAATATCGAGAATGGCCTAAATACGTATCTATTCATTTTTAATCAGTAGCCCAAACCAAAAGAAAAGTTTCATGTTTCTAATTTAAATATGCCAAACAAAGTTCAACCCCTATTTCACCCCCTTAGGGGTAGAATATTAGGAAACGTTGAAATACATATCTACTAATTTTTATAAGTAATCCAAAAATAAAGTTTCATATTTCTTAAATAGCCCTAAAATAAACTTTCATGTTTTTAACTTCAAAAATGACGGACTTCCAGACTAACCTACATACAAAACGTCAACCCCTATTTCACCCTTAAGGAGTAGAATATCCGCTCTATCTATCAGAAACGCTTGAATACGTGTTTACTCATTTTTAATCAGTAGCCCAAAAATAAAGTTTCATGTTTCTAACTTAAAAAATGACGGACTTCCATACAAACTTTCAACCCCTATTTCACCCCCTTGAGGGTAGAAATTCCAAAATTCCTTCCTTAATGGGTATCTACTTAATGAAACGATCATAATCACCAAATTTTGTTTTCCCAAGTTCAATAGTTTCCGCTCGGCGATGATGAATCAGTCAGTTAGTCAGTCAGGACATGTTATTTTATAAGTATAGAAGATACATCAGATTAACACATACGTTACTGTTTGCCGCGATAACCGACATACACGCGGGCGGAGCCGCGGGCAACAGCTAGTTTTCAAATAAATTTAACAATCCCAAAGTCAACAGACATATTTGAATGGCCCGTGGTTTCGTTAAACGTCGTTTTGTCATATCCACCCTGTATGTTTCCAAAAAAAAGGTATATATGTATATATATAAGTTGTGTAGTAGAAGGTCTGCTTAGTTTGGGCCTAGACGGCGTTGTGTTAGACCAAGTGCGGATAGGCACACCTCGCACATCACAAAGGCATGACTTAGCTCACACCATGATATAAAAATACAGGTATGGCATTCCGAGACACATAGAGGACGAGATGACGTCATCATCACTATCGCTGGTTCAGTGTTACCAGTAGTGTGAAATAATAACTCCCCAACTACCATTATTCCCTTTGTAAATTCGATAGAACAATTAAGTTTTACGTTATCATATAATATTTAAATTCAAATATTTTGTTTGATTATGTACACAAAACAACAATTTAAATGCATTTCTTTTTTTTTAATAAAATGCCTGAAAGTGACTGAAAATGTTTCCATTATATATACAAGAATTGCTCGTTTAAAGGTATTAGATAGATTAGATAACATGAAATGATAGAAACATTTTCAGTCACCGTTTTATTTAAAAAAAAATTATATAAATCTGAATCTCGGAAACAGCTTCAAAGATTTTCATAAAATTTTGTATGCAGGGGGTTTCGGGGGTGATAAATCGATCTAGCTAGGATTAATTTTTAGAAAATGTCGTTTTATTCGTGTTTTTAACAATCAAATATATAAAATCAATGTACATCTAGCTAGCACCATCTATCGCAACTCGAGCGAACTACATTAAACTATATTGGAATAAGGTGCAGAATAAACAGTATCAGGGCGTACCAAGAGAGGGCGCCACTTAACTTGTTTTTTAATTGGAAGAAAAATAACAAAAAGGTGGCGTTTGGATAGACCCAATGTTGCCAAAAAAAACATTTATTAAAAAAAAAACGAGCGACGCTCGGTCATCCAGGTACTGTTGCTATAAAGTGGTAACTGGATAGTGACGTCACCCTGGGTAGCTTTCTGAATGTCATACCTGTATTGTTATACCATGCTGACACCAGACTACCCGTGACCACGAGAGGTTTTTTATTTTAAATAAATCCGTTTTACAACAAAAACTATGTTATAACATAAAGGTAACGAACAGTGAATACATTCTTCACCTGATGTCTGATATAATAAAGAAAGGACCAAACCACATAATTATATTGATTGACCAAGGTGTACCGCTTGTAAGTTAACACTTGTAGATTTAGAAGCTTGGCTCTACAATGAGATCAGATAACATAATTATTATTATTTTTACGGGAATTAACGCGATCACTATTTCAAGGTACTACTACATACCTCTGTTTTGCCTCATGAGGCAATTATATCATGGAACGCGAAAGTTTAAAAGTTGGAGATCAGATAACTTTTTACAGTGTACCACATATGGCGAGACGAGACACTTGGCTACATTTTACATGAAAATGTTTTTAGTAGGATTTCACTTCCTTTTTAACCGACTTCCAAAAGGAGGAGGTTCTCAATTTCATCGGTATTTTTATTTTATTTTGTATGTATGTACATTGATTACTCCGTCAATTGTGGACCGATTTTGAAAATTATTTTTGTATTCGAAAGGGTATGCTCCCCATGTGGTCCCATGGCCACCATATCAGGATCTGATGATGGGATCCCAAGGAAATCGAAGGAAACCCTCAAATTTTATTATATTTTATAGGTAGTAGAGCCACGCTGATTTCAGCATGAATGGGCCGGCTCGACCGGGGCGGTACTACCCTCGCACAGAAAATCAACGTAAAATGACAGCGATCGTGCTGTCGTGTTTCGTTGGTGAGTGCGAGACCGGAGGCCCAAATAGTCTAGTCAACAAGTTCCATACTTGTTGACTAGACTAAAAGATGCAGAAGCATCACTAGGCCGCCATGGTGTCGGTCGCCATACTGCATTGTCTGCATTCGCAGTGAGTATGGTGACCGACACTCTTGGATTCTGCTTATGCTTTCCATCAGGCAGAGTAGAGTCATTTTGGCGAGCCATACATAAAAAAAAAAAAAAAAAAATTACGTGAGCGCCTGCAATAAAGTTAAGGCAATTGTCTGCATGTCTTCATATTCTGTAAACATCATGTCTGAAATGTTTATTAATTATTATTCATTATTCTATACAGTATGTAGTATGTTACCTTTAGTCGTATTATTTCAAGTTATTTAGGTGAAATGATGATGAGAGACTTGAGAAAAACTAAAAAGCGAAAAATAAAAAAAAACTTCGTTTAAAAAAACCGACTTCAAAAACTGAAAAGTATAAAATAACTTAATTTGTATGTGCTACCTATTCATAGGTTTGAAGTCGGTGCCGAGCCAAAATGTAATAGTAGGTACCGGGATGTTATTGCGCGGGATAGCTGCTCTTCGCGTAGGACAAAACAACCGAAGCGTCGGTGACCTACTATTACATTTTGGCTCGGCACCGACTTCAAACCTATGAATAGGTAGCACATACAAATTAAGTTATTTTATACTTTTCAGTTTTTGAAGTCGGTTTTTTTAAACGAAGTTTTTTGTAAGTTGATTATGACAATATTTTTATTTTTTTGTTTTGGCGTGTAATTCTTACATATTAGTAACCGTTACGGGTAGGAGCCAGAGAGGTTATGAAGGTCTCTAATGGCAGTCATACCGCGTAAAAAATAGAAGTTTCGACATATCGTAGTAGACGTAAAGACGACCCCAACTTAATTTAGTATGAAATAAACTTCTCGCACATTAGGAGTGTTTTTTCTGTATCTTTTCTTCTTGGTTGGTTCACTCGATTCAGATTTTTCGTTTTTTGTGTACTACTAGCTTTCATTACAAATTCCAGCTTCCTAAGACTTCGGGAGTTTTTAGATATTAATAAAACCTAAAGTTTTAAATGATTTAATATTTCGGACGTCCAACACACAACACCATCTAGTCCCAAGCTAAGCAGAGATTGTGTTAAGGGTACTAAACAACTGATAGCAATACATATGCTTTTTTTGTAAATGCATACATATTATACATAGTAAACACCCAAACTCCGAAACAAATATTTGCAGATCATACAAACATTTTGTCCGACCGACTGCACCACAGAGGCAGTATAAAAGTAAAGTATAAGAGCTATGCAATCGAATCTTAATATGTTTCATAGCTATTCATATCATTCCAGATAATCCTATTTCATCTGGTTTAATCCAAAAGTTATGAGCAATGCAAGAAGTGTAAAGAGATATGGGTATTTGGGCCACCCACCGGGTAAATAGCTCTGCGACTTCCAGGAAGTCTTTACAAAAGAGTGGGAGATCCGTTGAATGAAGCTGGTCTAGAAACTAACCTGTACGAAGAAGATGAAGTGCTTAAAGGAAGTGTTGAGGTGCGCCTCCTCCCCGAGCTGCACCACCTCGGGGAAGTGTTGGTGGTAGATGTGCGCGTACACGCGGAACAGCCTCTTCAGGATCGTCTTCGCCATCACCAAGAAGTTCTTTGGGAAGGGGACGCCTGCGTCGACCACGACACTCACTTTTACCACTTATAATTTTAACAATTTTAATATTTAGATTACACTTAATAGTAGGTCCAGTCATTTGGTGCTCAAAAAGAGGGTTACCTGGAATTTCTTCCGGAAGTTTTGAAAATTGCTGATATTATAGATTTCACCACTCGTATCTTTGCCGCTCACTCCACCATATTAAAAAAATGGCGCTCAATAACAGTTTTTTGATATCTCCGTTCCGGCCTATTTTACAATAAAAATAGGTAGTAAATTAAACTAGAGAAAAATTCGTACAATTTATTCAAAACTTCCGGAAAACTTTCCAGGTAAAACTACCAAATGACGGGACTATAATATTAAGAAGTGACTCGTCCGCCATGGGTATAGTACAGTAGGGCAGATAGTCACCCGATTGTCGGTATTGTCAGTCTTGAACGAGGCGACTACTTACCAATTTTCGAAGGGAAAAGCATCTCATCGTCGAGTTGGTCCTGTGCCCAAGTCATCAGGTAGTCGATATATTTAGGCGCAGAACACTTGATGGGCTTCTTGACGGTATGTCCGTCCGCCCAGTGGTACTCGTACTTGGGCCCCGCCGACATCACGGCGCATGACTCCTCCGTGCAGAACTCTGTGATCGTACCGTACAGCATGTTGATCTGGTTGAAAAAGTCCACCGCTGGGGACAAAATACAGTTAACATGTTAACATACTGTTTATCCAATGACCACTCAGTTTACTACGATCGAAGGGATAAAGCAGACAGTTCACAATGGTCCGGACGTGTTAATAACTGCAGTTCCCGGATTCCTCCCTTCACAGGCGCAGAGTGGCACATTGTGTGGTTTTAGTCGGTTCGAGTCCGATACACCGCCCCGCCGCAAACCCCGATGTGGTGACGGTCCGAGGGGATTTCCACACGTTAAAAAAAAAAGACAGTTCACGATGGAAAATGACCACCACCCATTGAGTTATTATAGATAGAGTAGGGGAGCCAAGCCTCCACCCGTCCCTCGGTTAGAAAGAGAGAGACGATCGCGGTACCCATCTGTCTCTCTCTACTCGCGCATGCGCATAGCAGAACGATCCGACGGTTAATTGTTGTGATTGGATTACCATTTAATAAATGTACTAATGTCCTTTACTGCGCATGCGTCAATAGAGAAAGACAGACGTTTCCGCTTACTGTCAGCCGTATGTCTTCCCCACTCTATCTATAATAGCTCTATGCTACCACCTCCCATGAACCATGAAAAACAATACACGAGGTTTTCTTATTGGACATAATTAATTGTAATTGAGCAGCATATATTTTTAACACAAATGCACCACTCTGACAAAAATTCAAGATACAATGATAGGTAAACAAAACATATCCGGTTAGGTTGCGGCAGTAATTGCGCGTCACAGAAAATGCTGAATACTCCCGAGTCCGTGACCGGTTTGTGCGAACTAGTCAGCATGATAAGGACATCGCCACACAATATTTAGTGCATGCGTATTCTCAGAATCTAATAGATTGCCAGAAAATCTACAGCGAGAATATTTTCGTGTTTGGATTTTTACGATTGAAAACAAATTAAATCTGACGATACACAAGACACATGTGATGAATATTATATATATTAAATTCTCGTGTCACAATGTTAGTTACCATACTCCTCTGAAACGGCTGGACCGATTTTTACGAAATTTGGCGTGCATATCGGGTAGGTCTGAGAATCGACCAACATCTATTTTTAACCGTCTTCAAAAAAGGAGGAGGTTCTATGTTCCACTGTATGTTTTTTTTTTTTTTTTATGTATGTTCACCGATTACTCCGTCAATTGTGGACCGATTTGAATTTTTTTTTTGTATTCGAAAGGGTATGTTCCCGAGGTGGTCCCATTGCCACCATATCAGGATCTGATGATGGGATCCCAGGGAAATTGAGAGAAACCCTCATTTTTTATAGGCATACACTATGTTTTTCGTATATTTTCTGAAGTTACACCGGTATTTGCGTCTGGTAGTCAGCAATTTATGATGATGAGCTGATGATGTAAGGTACAACTCCTTAAAGGTTAGGAGTTGGAGGATAAATCTTTAAATATCATATGTATATATGTTACCTTTAGTCGTATTCTTTCAAATTATTTAGGTAAGCTGATGATGGAAGGTGGAAGGTACAACTCCTCAACGGTTAGGAGTTGGAAGATAATTCTTTCAATTTCAGACGTATCTTAAGACCTTCAGTCGTATACTTTCAAGTTATTTAGGTGAGCTGATGATAGAAGGTTAAACTCTTCAACAGTTAGGGATTAGAGGATGATTTTAATATTACACGTACGTATAGACCTTAATTTGTATTCTTGATGATGAAATTTGATGAAATAGTTCAACTTACTACTTACCTACGATTGTTTGCACTAAAAACTGAAAAATAAAAACTTTTTATAAAAAAAAAAAAAACGACTTCCAAAAAACATCCAACGAAAACTCTCTGCCAAAAATACACTTAAAAGCGTAAAATAAACTGGCTCTTCATAAATTGCCTATACCTAATTCTTTATTCATTTAAATAGTAGTATTATAATGTGTGCTAGGTACCTAAAATCTGTATGAAGTCGGTGCAAAGCCTAAAATAATACAAACGAACAATTACAAAAGTCTAAGCGATAGTCACTTGGCACCGACTTCATACAGATTTTAGGCCGTGGCGCGTGTTGGCAGAACATGACACGCGTTCCTCCACACTTCACTTAATGGTCGCCGAGGTCGCTAGGTTGATCACTGATATCACTTCGATATTTATTGCAGTTCGTGTTTATATAGATTTTTACGCTCTCGAGAAACCTCTCGAACAAACGAGGGTGTTCCATGTATCAAGGACACCCGCCAGCGAACTCGTTGTAATCAATCGCGCAACAACCAATCGATATTCGACGCTAGGCATATCGACATAAGGTTCGTTATTCCGTGCCTCAAAGAACTTCTCGTTCGTTGTTCGCGAATAATCAAGAACATTCTCGATCTTTGGTCGCGAATAATCTTTCTTCGTAACAGTAGTTACTCCGTAGCTCCATGTGTCTTCGGTAAATGGCACTGTGGTATGTTTCTGCTGCTCTGTATGGAATCTTCACAGTGTCAATGAAATTTCAACATTAAGTTGAGGATGTCAAAGAGAACTATCGTCTAAATGGCACATAGCTAAGAATGAATAAGGAGATGGTAGTATAGTGGTATGATGGTAGTAATAAATAGATGGTAGTCACACTCTACCACCAGGCCATTAACCAAAAGCCACAATAGAAGTGATACCACAGCCTCACAGAAAACCAGTTTGAAATAGCTTGCTCTGTGTTTCACTGAGTGAGTGAGGATACCGGAGGCCTATCCCCACATCCCTTTCCCCATCCCCTTAAGGTCGGCAACGCACTTGTGACGCCTCTGGTGTTGTGGGTGTCCATGGGCAGCGGTAATTGCTGATCATCAGGTGATACATCTGCTCATTTGCCCCGGATACCATAAAAAAAATGTGATATTAAAATCCCAATTAGAAATTTTGCCTTCCTCTCCTATAAGTATGTAAGTATTATATAAACTCTTTAATTATATCTCTGTCTGTCTCCATTTGCAATCATTATATTCAAAGTGGATATGTTGTCAATGTACATCATCAGGAAAGCTCTCTGACTTACAATGTTTTCTCAGTAAGTTACATAACAAAACTTAACTTGATACATTCTATAGAAAAATGCAACACTGCATACTCAATAAACAAGACAATTATTTAATTTATGAGGATAATAGCTATATGTGCTTTATGCTATTTCAAGAAGTTTAGTGCCCCATTAGAGGAAATACTGGCAGATTACAGATAGTGACTGAACACAGACCAGCGACTAACACTCAACATGCATTATGTGATGATACAGAAAACAATGGCCGTGCACATAGAACAATGGCAGCTCACACACACACACAATGTCCCTTCTAAACACAATCACATGCATAGCGTGTCTAAACATTCTTATAGTACAAAATATTCTATTATAAGTATCCAATGGTTTTCAGTTGCAGCTTTATAAAAACATTTAAACAACTACAGCAATGATTCCTTTGTCAAAATTATTAGTTGACAAAATATGTACTTTGTAAACACTACAAGATACAAATTTATTATACATGTTCTTAACTACAACTTCTAAACTAAAATAATATTTAAAATATCAGTATATTGTATTGTTTTCCTTATGCCATTCAGTAATGGCATGAGGAAAACATTGTTTGAAAAGTTCTGGCAAATACATTGAACAGTTGTTAAGTATTGAATAGTTTCCAAGTGTTCATAGATGAGGTAAAGTGAATGAATACTAACTGTTTACAGCGACCCACTCGTTAAGGTCCTCCCCCTCTGGCAGCATGACGGCGAGGCGCAGGTTACCGGAGCCGAGCGTAGCAGCGGCATGCCTCATTAGGTCGTATTGGTGCGTACCCTCGGGAATATTCTTCTTCGGCTTGAACGTTTTATTGGAACGACTTCCACTAGAATACAATTTCCCATGTTATTAAATTACGATATTTCACTATAAAGGTTGCACGTACTGTCAGGAAATGTTTTTCAAAACGGCCGTGTTTATCTCCGAGCCTAGACGAGGCAGTTACCAGGTCTCCACGATTAAAACTTTGATACTGGATGCAAGAACTTTTGCCGCAGATGTAAACAAGACGTCAGCGTAGTAAAACGGAAGACGATTAGTTAAAAATAGATACACAATATGACTGCCTAAACTCGACGTATAATACTTACAATAAAAAACTCATTTTGAAATTATATTGCTCTCTTTTTTTAATTTCTTATACCCTTTTCACAGGGATAGCACCAAGTCATTAAAAATAGGTTATATCAATACAATATTATATTTTTTATGCAAATGTCAAAAGTTTATTGCATTTAATTTTTTTTGTTTGATTTGACAATATCAGTATTGCCATAAATTATTTTGTCAATCACATTTAAATTAGAACAATCTTTTTTTTATTAGTTTAATAGTTAATTTATTATTACTCTCTATTATTCTGAAGTAATATGATATCGCTAATATTGAATCTTCTATGAGTGCGTACAAGTTTTCATAACCTCTTTTTATTTGCAGTTCGTTTCTGAAGTTTCTGACTGAGCACTGAGCACTCTGAAGTGTTCTGTGGACATTTCCTCAGAGATCGAGTGTTGCCAAGTTAATAAACTTTGTTTTAGACATTTTTTAACATTAGACCAAGTCAAGTACTTTTTGTTTTTGATTATAAACATTCAATTATCTTATCAAATTTTCAATAATTTGCGGCATAATACTTTAATATTCATACGTAAATTAGTTACAGAAAAGTTTTACAAAAAATATCCTTACACAAATCATTTACTAATTTTATGTCGTCACATCAATCACAGCATCCTTCTTTACAGACCTCAGCTAGACATAGGAAGTTTCTGTTTGGTGGACGCTTCATGACTGATTTGGCGGGAATACACCATTGCGTGAGAGAGAGAGAGAAACTACCCAAACTCAGTTGCTCTCTCTACTCCGATCACGCTTTCCGCTCGTTCGACTGCCCCTGGATATATATGCTCTAAGGCTTAAAGTATTATTTTGAGCTGGCAGTGCCGAGCAGATGTCAATGATGTCATGTTATGTCCATCCATGTCAATCGTACTTTAATTTGGCAGTGAAATAAGGTCGATCGATTGGTGCATAGCAGAGTTATTTTACAGTGGACACTTATTAAAGTATTTGAAAAGCTCCAGCATGCAGGGTTTATCCATTGAAAGTTTGAAAAAACACAAGGCTGTAAGTAACTCCCTGTATTTTTTCATTACAAACGTCTACGTTTCAGCTGAAGTGCTTACATAATTAACCTCTACTTATTTGTTATCGTAGGTTTACTTACCTGTCCCGAGCCTTTCTTGTATTGCAAAATTATATGTCTAAATATTCTTATTAAAATCTGCGTAATAGTAATTTACTAAATTACGATTTTATTATTTTTAAGTTATTTATATTTCTGATTAGAACGCTGCGTAGTGATTGGTCATATGATATCAATACTAGGATAGGCCCTATATGTTTAATCTAATACATAACCTGATTGATTACACATTCTACCTGTACAACATATCAATTTAAAAATAGACTAATTTTGATTATTTTTGGATTAGACATAAAGCAATGGTCTGATTTCATGATTCTTTTTCATAATGCAGATAGATATACATAATTGAATCAAGTGTCCCTAAACTGTAGCAATGTTATTATGAAGATAAAAGAACTTGTGTTGTCACACAATAGCAAACTGCAGCAGTTCAATAAGTATAGAAAGCAAGCAATTAAGAAATACATAATTATGGTGTCTCAACACAACCATTAAAAACATTTGTTTAAGTTTTTCTATATTTGACCCATGACAATGAGCTATGATTAATGTAATATCTATTATTATACATGTAATGTACAGCTATAAAAGAGCCTTATTTAAAATTAATCTTATTGCGCTAAAACCAAAATCCACAGTAGTATTATAAAGTTAAAGGTAACTGTCTGTCTGTCTTTTTACTGTAGTAATTTGGATGAAATTTATAATTCAGATCTTTTGATTTTTGAGTAAGGACATAGACTAGTATTAGCCGTGATAATCAACATACATGTCGCTGAAGTCATGGGCAAAGCCCAGTTGTATTATATAAAATGATTCAAAGTGTAGTGTTAGGATTGACAATAAAATCTCACTTATATTATAAACGTGAAAGTTTGTAAGTATGGATGGATGGATGTTTGTTACTCTTTCACGTAAAAACTACTGAACGGATTTGGATGAAACTTTACAGTAATATAGCTTATACACCAGAAGCAACAACTAGTTTTATATAATAAAATGTATATAATAAATTAAATAATCTGAATCTGCTTCTATTTCATTTAGATCAATATAAATTTATTACATAGACAGATTACATTTGCTCAGAGGCTCAGAGCTTTGTGTTGTTCTCATTAGTTGGAACATGATACTACTTAACGGCTACCCACTTATTCATAAACATTATTTAACTTTGAGCACCAGTTCTGTGTTACTTTCAACTTTAAACTTACAGCCTTAAAGACCTATTTCTTAGCGTTCCATGGATTCACGTGCGGGTGCCGGACCATCGCGTGATAGATGAAAATAACAAAGAACCATTGCGTAAATTTAAATGATGCTTATAAATAATGGAGTTTACCATTGGATTAGTTAATAGTTAGTAAAAGTAACTATTTAAACTATATCTATACAAATAAATAAAATTGGAGTGTTTGTAATATTAAAAAACTGCTTTTCACTAAATGCTTATGTATGCATACATTGTACTGTACATTACCACCATTAATTTTTTTGTCTGCCTGTCGGTTTGTTCCGGCTAATCTCCGATTTTGATGGGACTTTCACTGGCAGATATCTGATCATATAAGGAGTAACTTAGGCTACTTTTTTTTAGAGCCCGCTGTGTTCCCTGCGGTTGTTGTTGTACAACGGGTAACACCGCAGGGCTCAGCTAGTACAAAAAAAAATTGTATGTTGAACTGGTGCTACTAAAGATTAAAAAATCATTAAAATAATTCATAGTTAATACTTACTTAAATATCTGATTTCAGTTCTGTTTTTTTTTTATCTAGTTAGTTTCAAGACTGTTTAGTAAGACATTTTTAAAAAAAATATTTTGTTATGTGCAGTTGATCCCACTGTATATGTGTGTGGGCATCGGGTGTGCTGGAGCAGTGTTCTACTTGGGCAGGCTGGCCACTCGCAACCCAGACGTGACATGGAACAGGAAGACCAACCCTGAGCCCTGGCAAGAGTACAAAGACAAGCAATACAAGGTAAACTCAATCATGTACATTACAACATTTGACAGGACACATAAATTTTTATTTATCTCATTGTCAAACCTTTGCTGGATATAGGCCAGTTCTTAGAAAGGGGGTTTTGGCCAACTCTATCACACTGGCCAGAGTTCAGACGCATTTTTTTAAAATACTAATACGGTGCAAACCATCTGACGTATCGCCTGATGGTAAGCGATTACCGCCGCCCATGGACATCCGCAACACTAGAGGCGTCACAAGTGCGTTGCCAGATGGGTGTAGGGGTTGGGGTATGGGCCTCTGGTATCCTCACTCACTCGGTGAAACACAGCGCCTGCGCTGTTTCACACTGGTTTTCTGTGAGGCCGTGGTATCTCTTCGGTCGAGCCCACCCATTCATGCCGACGCGTGGCTCTCCCACGGTAGGCATTGGTATAGAGTCGGTTTCAAATTTTCATTTCTCTTTGCTGCCTTAGTTGCCTCTTACAACTCTCATGGAATGAACAAGGGTGGTGACATTCCCCATTCTTAATGCGTCACGACACATTAATTTATCTGACTACTAGTTTTTACCCGCAGTTCTGTCCGCGTCAGGGCGGTTACGCGGTTTGTTGTTTTTGTTGTCCCTTTTCTAAATAGAAAAGAAGCAACAGAGTTCCTACACAGGAGGGGGTCATCTACAAACCGTAGGTGGCACGAGGTACGTCGGGGTTCCAGGGATTTCCTTCAGAGGGTGCACCTGGTTCCCCGGCCTCTAGTACCCGAGGCGGTGTGTAGGTTTTAGTCGGTTCGAGTCCACCACCAGTTGGTGGCATCCTAGCGGATTTCCGCACAAAAAAAGCCATGTGGGTTACGACCCCCTCGGTACTTAGAGTTTAAGCTCCAGTCAACTCACTCCCTCAGTGACAATCAACCAAAGAACTGCTCAAGTACCTTGCTATTCATATAAAGCGGAAGCTGTAGTGTCACTTAGCAGAGCCTAGCCAATAACGCATTCCCCCATTTACACAAAGACTCCACCTTCATCTCTTCTAACTTGTGCCAATAATTAAATTCTCAATAAATAACATGTACCTAAATAATTTGCGAAGTAATATTATTAGAACATCCGCATCACCGTCATCGAAACGAATGGCGTCGTTGGCCAATGCAACGTTGACGCAACATTAACGCATTCTTTTTGTTTCCAGTTCTACTCTCCGAATATTGATTACTCGAAGACGCCCTCGCCTGCTCCCAAATATTAATTGTTTAATGTTAATCGCCGCTAATCAAGATTAATTAACGCAACTTTAGATGGTTATAATTTAATAAATAGCAAATAAAATGTGATAACAAGCGTTTGGTTTTATTTATCTACACGACGACGTCACTGACTTAACTTTTAAACTTTCGCGTTCCATGATATAATAATAATAATTTTTACGGGAATTAACGCGATCACTTATTAGAAGGTATTACATACCTCTTGATTTGCCTGACGTTTCAACCAGGTGTACAATATGACAGTGAAAACGGACATTTACTATCCGTTCCATCCGTATGAGTCGCACATATTATGGCTTACTGGTTAAGCGGTCACCACGCCGCTATACTGCGCTGAGGTTTGTGGGCTCAAACCCCACTGGGGATAACATCTTGAGTGATCCAAAAATTCTTGTTCTGAATCTGGATATTCTTTGTAATGTGCCCGGCGACTCAGAACATATTCCTTACGAGTCTTTTTAAAGAAACAAATCTATTTTAATAAAAATGAATTCCGATCGGCTGCACCAAATTAAATAATTCTTTTTTATGTGTTCGTTGTTGTCGTGGACAAGGTTTGTGTGAAAGAAAAAAGGTAGCATTAAATATGAATGTATGGATTGGTTAGTGCTTTTACCAATTGTATGGCAATAGTCGTAGTAACAAATCTTCACACGTGCTTCACACCTTTCGTCGGTGGGTAAGTAATATTATAAATAGCTAGCTTTTAAAATACAGCGAAGTTTTTTCTCAGATTTTATTCATATTGATGGACACTAATAATTTAAATGATAGTACCCACAGTTTTATGGCAGGAAAGGACGTTTTTGTCGCAAGTATAAGTACGTATTGAAGTCTAAAGCCAGGCAGCAGTAAAATGTGCCATATCTCCTAATTCACTTACTAATTAAAGGCTCTTGTCCTATGAATCTACAAGTATGTACTTACAATTTTAACAAAATAAAAACCGACTTCAAGGTTCGACTCGATTTCTCTTGGATGCCATCATCAGATCTTAGTTTCCTTATCATGGTACCACCGTTGGGATATCTACTTTCCATTAAAAGAAGAATCATAAAAATCGGTTCATAAACGACAAAGTTATTCGCGAACACACATATTTTTTTTTTATATACGGTCGAATTGAGAACCTCCTCCTTTTTTGAAGTCGGTTAAAAATACTTACTACTAAATGTTAAAGATATTGTGCATTATTTGTACTACTGTTTCTTTTAAACCATAACGAGTCGTATGTGCGGTCTGAGGAGTACAATATATCGTAAGAACTATTTTAGTTTTAACACTAAACTACCAAGCTCAGATTTTGTTCTGGAACGCCACCAGTATGTTTAGTAACCACTCTCAAACGCTACAATATCGTGCCAATTTATGATAAATATTCATTTATGATTTTCCTTGTTCTGACGTGGCTTCATAATTAAAACCTTGACATCGAGGCCTTTTCGGTTTCATAACTTTAGATATTGTACTACAATAATCACAAATTTTAAACAAAAAAAACCGACTTCAATCTGGACCAAATTTAAATGGGACCACACGGGAAGCACCAGCTTTCAAATAAAAAAAAGAATCTACAAAATCGGTTCACCCAGTCGAAAGTTATGAGTTAACAAACATTAAAAAAAATTAGTCGAATTGAGAAGGAGTCGGTTAAAAATCTAGGAACGATACCACATAATTAAACTACCAACTCAATAAAAACATGACTCTCATTAAGATACAAAAAATAGCTCCTCAATCGATACGATATCAATGTTTTCAGTAGTCATTCCATTCCACAACTGTCGGCCTCAATCGGCCATTTGATTAGAGCGCTATGAGTCGTGCGTCGCATTCGAATTAGGAAATGCTGAACAACTCTTCACATTTTAAGAAGTTTGCTGGTGACGCCGGTAGAGGGAACCACGTTTTACTTAGTTACTTACCGCATAATTAAATACTACTATCGGCAACATATCTTATATATATACTAGCGACCCGCCCCGGCTTCGCACGGGTGGATTTCAGGTGCACCCACCGACGACACGATTTGTGCATTTTAAATCTGTAATATCTTCGCATATATTCATTTAAATTAAATACTGTAAAGGGCCATATTGGTCTACATTAAATGCACAATGTATTTAAGGTACTCAATTGGATAAGGATTATTGCTGTATTGCTTAAAATCGCTTCGTAAAAAAGCCATTATTTCTCGTAAAAAGTAAATAATAAAAAATGGTTATTGTGAGTTATCCCTAAGAGACAGACATATACCATCGCGGACTTTTTTGTAGACCTTTTTAAGGTGTACAATACTGTAGTACATTATTTTGATATATATCGTAGGGTGCAACCAGCGTTTGCAAAGTAAGCGTAAAAGAATGGGTTTATTTACATCACATTAGAAACCTCTAAAATTATCAATGTTTCTCTACTATATTATGCATGTATTATACATATAAACCTTCCTCTTGAATCACTATCTATTAAAGAAAGCCGCATCAAAATCCGTTGCGTAGTTTTAAAGAATTAAGCAAACAAAGGGATATAGGGACAGAAAAAGCGACTTTGTTTTATACTATGTAGTGATATATATAACTTGGAACACGTACAACGAAATCACCGTATTGTGTATGATTTGACTGCACGGTTGGCCTAGTGGTTTAAGTGGTCGCCACGCCGCTTTCTACTGCGTCAAGGATCACACAAAGTGTTAGCGCCAACTGGCGTGGCCAAGAATTTGTCAACGCCAACATATAAGGCGGGGTGCGCAGTATATCTTCAGCGACTAGGCACTGCCTGAAAACTGATTTGGGCTGAGTACTGTGCGGCTGCCGGATAGGTGGGTAGGAGAATATAGGAAGCACGCTTACCTTTGGTGATCTTGAGCTGCTGTCCAGACCTGGCGGCCTGATCAGGCGACCTGGCTCCTCACACCGCGGTGTGGATTGCGGATGAAGATGGCGGCACGTATTCACTATGGAAAAAACGTCCCTAGCTTGCCGGCAAGGCACGATTGCACTCAGCGAACTAATGCGGATTCCACGATCAATCACTTGAACGCGGCGTATGTAATTATACGATTTACAGCGGTTTTAAAGTTAATATGATATGCGGTGGCGGAGTCCACAACTGGTGTAAACTCGACAAGCGGGCGGCGAGCTTCGCGTCTGGAGCGTTCTCTAAAATGTGCGGCGAGGTCCGCGTCCAGGGCGTAACTGTTTTATCTCTTATTTCTTGTAGCGGCGCGTGCGACGGGAAGGGAATATTGGTTAAGGTGTGGGTAATGTATGTGCCGACAGCCTCACCTAGCGGAACTGTAAATAAACTAACAGAGTTCCTGTCTCTATAGACAGGTGGCGTTACCATTCCCCCTGCCCTTAAAGGGTTACCTTTAAAGAAATACTAAAACGCGGTAATATATGCGGAAAATCTATGTAAAGTGCGGAAAAGTTGCGGTAAAATGCGGAAAAACTATGTAAAGTGCGGAAAAGTTGCGGTAAATGTTTATACATATCTCTAACTTACTCTTAAGCCTACTTAAAACTATTTGTGCGGATTTAAACAATATATATTACTGACTAGGCAATGGGCACAATCGGACCACTGGGCACACGAAGCTCCCTTTACTAGTTCTAACGGTGACTACTCGCGTTGTTCCATCTTTCGAAGGATGGACGGCTTCTACAACCCCGAGCGGCCATGCAAGCGGAGGTGCGTTATCGACGATGATGACCACTACTGATCCCAGCTGAATCGGTGTAGTGGGCGTGGTCCACTTGGCTCGAGCCTGCAATTTATGCAGATACTCGACTCTCCATCGCTGCCAAAACGATTGAACCAGCTTGTCTAGGAGAGAGTGTCTCTCGAGCAGGCTAGCTGACTCTACGTGCGGTGCGGGTAGCGAAAATAGCGGTGCGGTGTGAAGAAAATGAGCCGGCGTTAGCGCCGATGGCTCAGCGGGATCGCTACTTAGAGCGGTTAGCGGGCGCGAATTTATAAGTGCCTCGACCTGAGTAAGCACAGTTAAGAGCTCTTCATAAGTGAGTAGCTGTTGACCTATCACTCTGAAGAGATGAGTCTTAACGACCTTCACCATCGACTCCCAGCATCCACCCCAATGAGGGCTAGCAGGCGGGATACGTTTGAAATCGATGCGACTCTCTGTCAACTCATGTTCGAGGTGCGGGCGAAATTCGTCAAGGAATTTATAAACGTCGCGTAAATATGAGCGACAACCAACAAAATTGGTTCCGTTGTCAGTATAAAGGCACTGTACAGGTCCGCGGCGGGACAGAAATCGCTTGAGCGCGGCGAGAAAACTGACTGTACTCAGCTCCGTAGCTATTTCTATGTGTATACAGCGGGTAGTAAGGCACGTAAAGATGCATAACCATGCTTTACGGCTCTTAACGCCCCTACCTCTGGTGGGGGTGAACTGTATAGGACCGGCATAGTCACACCCACAGTGGGCGTATGCCTTTACAGACGGGTTTACGCGGGAGCGCTGCAAGTCCGACATCATCGGAAACGATGGACGCGGCCTTGCTCTGAAGCAAGTATTGCACTTGTATATGCGGTGACGTATAACACGTCGTGCGGAGAGTATCCAATAATGATGCCTGAGTAAGGACATCAAATGTTCGGGACCGGCGTGTAAATGCTTCCTATGGTAGGAATCGATCAATATATCGACCACGTGATCGTGGCGCGGGAGCACACACGGATGCATTTGCGAATAGTCGATATCAGCGTTCGACAGCCGGCCTCCGACGCGAAGAAGACCATTTTCATCTAAAAATGGTTTCAATCTCTGTAAGGCGGGCGAGCAGATTTGACCTACTCTTATTTTATGAATGTCGTCGCGGAAGTGAACCTGTTGTAATTCGAGTAATATTTTAGTTTCAGCGAATTCGAGATCTGAGCGGGTGACAGAAGGTCTGCGCGGTAACAATTTCGAGAATCGAAAAATAAAAACAACAATACGTAATAACTTCGACCACGAAGATATACGTTGAGCGAGCGTGTAAATGAGCGATTCATTAGCGGGTACGGTCACAGTATGTGCGAGCGGTTTCATGTCCGGAACCTCACCGACGGCGTCACCATTAAATTCGGCGATGGGCCACTCTGATGGATCCTCGGATGCCCACGGCGGTCCCTCAAACCACAGAGGATGGTTGATTAGCGAAGCGGGGGAGAGGCCGCGCGATAGGCAATCAGCGGGGTTTTGAACACCCGGTATATGATGGAAACAGCTGGCAGGCAAGTTATCAATGACCTTGACAACCCTGTTTGCGACAAACGTCTGCCAGCGGTGCGGGGACGAGTTGATCCAACAAAGGACGACTTTTGAGTCGGTGAAGGCGAATACGTTTGAGATTTTGTAGCGCGGTTCAAAATTATCAAGTACCTTGCGCATCAACTTCGACAGAAGCACTGCGGCACATAGCTCTAACCTAGCGATAGAAACGGTTTTGAGCGGCGACACCTTAGACTTCGAGCACACGAGCCTAACGGAGCTAACAGCACCAACGGTGACCTGTAGGTATATCACACAACCGTAGGCGCGTTCGCTTGCATCAGCAAAGCCCAAGAGGTTAGCTATGCACCCCTGAACCACTCCTAAATGTCGAGGAATGCGGATAGTGTTGAGCGCAGGTAACTCACTACAAAATTGGGACCAGAGGGTCACAATGCGTTGGGGAGGCGTGTCATCCCAGTCGCATTTCAGCAGCCATAACTCCTGAATGAGGAGCTTGGCGTGTAAAATGACGGGAGCCACTAAGCCTAAATTGTCCCATAAGCGTGCGATGACGGACAGAATAATTCGTTTCGTACATCCTGACTCAGGTGTGATGACCTTGAAATTAAATTCATCGTTAGACCTATCCCAATGCGTGCCTAATATTTTATGTGGTGTGCCCCCCCTGTCTAGTTCAAGATCCGAGGAGGCGCGGTGCGATGCGGGGATGGCACGCAGAACAGCGGGGGAGTTACTAGTCCACTTTACAAGGTCGAACTGACCACACCTGAACATGTCTACGAGTTCCGTACAAGCGGCAACAGCAGCGGCTTCATCAGAGCGCGATGAGTCATCCGACATAATACTGAAACACACGTCATCCATGTACGTAGAACTGGATGCGATAGCGGCGGCGGTAGGAAACTTATGTTTTTCATCAGCGATTAGCTGTTGAACGACGCGTACAGCGTGATATACGCTTGACTTCATCCCGAAACAAACTCGATTAAATTCTAGAATTACTAATCGGTCTTGCGGCGAAAATCTGAAAAGAATTCGTTGAAATTTGCGATCGGCTTCGAGCATACCAATCTGCAAAAACATTTGACGACAGTCAGCGGATATAGCGATTTTAAATAAGCGGAAATTTAAAAGTATGCAATTTAAATCACCCTGTAGATTAGGGCCGGAATGCAATACTTCGTTAAGTGACAACCCTGTGCTGGTTTTACAACTGGCATCTAAAACCATTCGAACCTTGGTAGTCGTTTTATCAAAACGTTGCATACAAAAATGCGGTACGAAATAGGAATCGGCGGGAGTTATTTTATCAATAGACCCTATTTCGGTAATGTAGCCCTTATCAATGTACTCGCGTATTATATCATTATAGGCCGTACGCAACGTAGTTGATGACTCCAATTTTCGTTCCAAACACATGAAGCGTCTTTTAGCGGCGGCGAGGGAATCCCCTAATTTATAAACATCGTCCCTAAATGGTAACAAAACGGTATACCTACCACTAGCGTCGCGCGTAGTGGTGGCGCGGAAATGATTCTCACATTCAAGGTCATCTTGACTGTGGGCGGGCGGAGCGGAGACCTCCTCAAGTTCCCAAAACTTTTTGAGAATGCGGTCCAACGACTGTTCAAGAACAGTACAACAAGCGGTTGTATTTTTAATTTCGTGTTTAGACAATAATGCGGGAGCAGAACCCATGATTATATATCCTAGAACACTTTCTATAGCGGGCGGTATCCCTACAACATTACTATGTACCACGCCTGGTAGCAGTAAGTGCGGGAAATAATTCGCGCCGAGGAGAACGTGCACCTCGGCGGGCGAAGCGAACATACTGTCCGCGAGCGGTAGCGAGTTCAAGTGAGAAAACGCTGTTATATCAACGGGTACCGTAGGTAGGTTATCCGTTATGCGGTCGACAATAAATGCCGATACGTCAAAATGAACGTTATTATAGAAGCGCGAAAATATTTGGAACTCTGTGGAACCTCTAATAGATTTTTCAGAACCACCAAAACCTCGAACAATCGTCCTCGTATTTCTATTGCAATCCAAACCCAAACGCGCGCAACATTCACTTGTAATAAAACTGACTTGCGATCCCGTGTCTATAAGAACTCTAATGACATGGGCGCGTCTAGTCTTATCGTAAACAACCACCTGAGCGGTAGACAGCAGTACCGTTATGGGTTGCGTACATTGCGCACTCTGAACATTATTATTTGCGGCGTTCGGTACGGGCGCGGCAATGGACGCATGCAGCGCTGATACGTTCACATCACGCGTTGAGCTAGTCTGTGACGTAACAGACGGCTGCGCGGGCGGCGGCGGGTGAGTGCGGCGCGGAGAGCGCGCGGTGGCTATGGTCCCCGGTTCGATTCCGGGGGCGGCCATTTGGTTGTCAGGCGTATGCTGTGCAACCCGACTGCGAGCGTTATCGAAATGCAGCAGCGTATGATGCCTCTGACCACAGCTGCGGCAGTTCTTGTTCGAATGACAATCGCGTGCTTTGTGTTTCAAACTAAGGCAATTAATGCAAGCGTTGCGTTCTTTAATGCAATTAAAGCGTGCGGAAGGCGTTAATTTATTAAATGATGGACATTTAAATAAGTGGTCATGTACGAAGTTGTCACAAAGACATATCTTGTGTGGCGTAGATACGGCTACGTATGCATGCGGGTTTGGTACATGACGTCGCGGTTTATTTTGTGTAGAATGAGAAGTAGAAGTACTTGCGGTGGGGCGTATGTTATTATATATCTTGAACTGTCCCTTAATAAATTCCGTCAGCTGACCGAAAGTAGGTACTTTCGTATCGCGGTATTGAGACTCAAACGCGCGGATCGTTTCTTCGTCCAACTTCTTTAAAGCGAGGTTAAGCAGTATAAAGTCGCTTAAATTATCGATTTGTAGATTTTTTAATGCGTTTGCGGCGGTGACAAAGTGATCCATGAATGCCTGGAATTTGGATGAAGAAGCGGGGCCGTTCAACTTAACATTCAACATCTGATCTATGTAGGTATATCCGAGCGTGCGTCGGTCTTCGTACCTGTCTATCAGACATTGTAATATCGTGTCATAATTTTCAGCAGACGGCGTGATGCCTGAGAAAACGGTCTGAGCCTTACTTGAGAGCTTCCCTATTAAATAGTACAGCCTCTCAGAGTTAGTCAGCATAGGATTATCGTGTACGGTTGATTTGAAACCAGCGTAAAAAAGCGGCCAACTTCGTATGTCGCCATCAAAACACATTATTTCGATCGGCGGCAAAGAAGGTAATCTATGTTTCAAACCTAAGCGATCGCGGTCGGTCGAACCATCCTGATAACGATCAGTGGTGTCCTTTGCGGACGGTTGTGGTTCAACACTTTTTAATACACGTTTTATATGACAGTACAGCTGTTCGAATGAGTTTAAAGATTTATAATTAGGTTTAAATGCGGGATTATTTTTAAGTGAAGCGCGATTGTGCTCATTGACTATTTCCTTAAACTCAGAGCGAATATCTTCAATGGTTCCTACAGAACTAAGGAAGTCCTCCATACATTCTACACTTTTATGAACTTGTTTCGAATTATCGTAAATAGCTTGAACAAACTCGAATAGCGTATCTCGTTTACTTTCTAAGAGAATAATCTCATTGTCTTGTTTAGTCTCGAAAGACTCAGGACTCCCTTTCTTGGGCATTGTCGGCGCCATAATATGAAGCGACAAGGCACAAGGAATAGAACGCAGCTAGCAAATAAATTATACTATATGTAACTATAAGTTTACATTCACTAACCGGGCGAGCGGCGGCGGCGCGATAATAATACAATGTAGGTATTATTTTTTCAATAAACGAGATATCTATCTGTTAACTTTGCGGTTGAAATAAATGCCTATAAGTAAGTTAGTTACACGTAATTGACTAATAAATCAAGTTATCGTATGACGTTAAATTAAATAATTTAAGTAAGTAGGTAACTCTTTTAAGGCGCGGAAGAATTGAAAGCGAAGTTTGTACGTAGGTGATGTTTACCTAGGTAGGAAATTATGTTTAATTAGATTATAACTAAGCGGCGTTAGCTAGATAAATCTAGACTATATGCGGGTGTACAAATCTAGATCAAAGCAAAAATGCGAAGCGAAAATAAGCTGTTATAGATCTATCGTGACAAATTAAGCGGTTTTAAGTGCTAGATGGACCTAGACTTAATAAGCGGGCGGTTAGGAAGTACTAGACGAATCTAGACTTGACAAGCGGTGGGTCAAAGGGACCCCAAAGGATAGCTCTTAGCTGCGATAACGTCGAAAGACCTATATAAATATACAAGGGCTAAAGTATCACTCAGCTAAGATCCGTCTCGAAGGACCATATTATATGTTAGCGCCAACTGGCGTGGCCAAGAATTTGTCAACGCCAACATATAAGGCGGGGTGCGCAGTATATCTTCAGCGACTAGGCACTGCCTGAAAACTGATTTGGGCTGAGTACTGTGCGGCTGCCGGATAGGTGGGTAGGAGAATATAGGAAGCACGCTTACCTTTGGTGATCTTGAGCTGCTGTCCAGACCTGGCGGCCTGATCAGGCGACCTGGCTCCTCACACCGCGGTGTGGATTGCGGATGAAGATGGCGGCACGTATTCACTATGGAAAAAACGTCCCTAGCTTGCCGGCAAGGCACGATTGCACTCAGCGAACTAATGCGGATTCCACGATCAATCACTTGAACGCGGCGTATGTAATTATACGATTTACAGCGGTTTTAAAGTTAATATGATATGCGGTGGCGGAGTCCACAACTGGTGTAAACTCGACAAGCGGGCGGCGAGCTTCGCGTCTGGAGCGTTCTCTAAAATGTGCGGCGAGGTCCGCGTCCAGGGCGTAACTGTTTTATCTCTTATTTCTTGTAGCGGCGCGTGCGACGGGAAGGGAATATTGGTTAAGGTGTGGGTAATGTATGTGCCGACAGCCTCACCTAGCGGAACTGTAAAT
Source organism: Diaphora mendica (assembly GCA_949125395.1). Taxonomy (NCBI): domain Eukaryota; kingdom Metazoa; phylum Arthropoda; class Insecta; order Lepidoptera; family Erebidae; genus Diaphora; species Diaphora mendica. Next base: position 429,754 of record OX421323.1, read on the forward strand.
AAACTAACAGAGTTCCTGTCTCTATAGACAGGTGGCGTTACCACAAAGTGTTGTAGGATTTGAACCCACAACGGGTTCAAATCCTACAACACTTAGTGTGATCCACAAATTGTTGTTCTAAGTCTCCGTTTCATGTATGTTTGTAAAGTCCCCCGCGACACAGGATGTTGGTATATTGTTAATGCGGGAGTTGTCTTAAAAAAAAAAAAAACCGACTTCCAAAAAACATCCAACGAAAACTCTGCCAAAAAAACACTTAAAAGCGTAAAATAAACTGGTTCTTCATAAATTGCCTATACCTAATTCTTTATTCATTTAAATAGTAGTATTATAATGTGTGCTAGGTACCTAGAATCTGTTTGAAGTCGGTGCCAAGTGACTATCGCTTAGACTTTGTAATTGTTCGTTTGTATTCTTTTTGGCATAGCACCGACTTCAAATAGATTTTTTTTTTTTGTAAAAATTTTTTATTTTTCAGTTTTTAGTGCAAACAATCGTAGGTAAGTAGTAAGTTGAACTATTTCATCATCAAGAATACAAATTAAGGTCTATACGTACGTGTAATATTAAAATCATCCTCTAATCCCTAACTGTTGATGAGTTTAACCTTCTATCATCAGCTCACCTAAATAACTTGAAAGTATACGCCTGGAGGTCCTTAGATACGTATGAAATTGAAAGAATTATCCTCCAACTCCTAACGGTTGAGGAGTTGTACCTTCCACCTTCCATCATCAGCTTACCTAAATAATTTGAAAGAATACCACTAAAGGTAACATATATACCATGATATTTAAAGATTTATCCTCCAACTCCTAATCGTCAAGGAGTTGTACCTTACATCATCAGCTCATCATCATAAAATGATGACCACCAGATGCAAATACCGGTGTAACTTCAGAAAATATACGAAAATCATAGTATGTGCCTATAAAAAATGAGGGTTTCTCTCGGTTTCCCTGGGATCCCATCATCAGATCCTGATATGTTGGCAATGGTCCCATTGCCACCATATCAGGATCTCCCCTCGGGAGCATACCCTTTCGAACACAAAAAATTTCAAGATCGGTCCACAGTTGACGGAGTAATCGCTGAACATACATAAAAAAAAAATAAAAAAAATACATACAGTGGAACATAGAACCTCCTCCTTTTTGGAAGTCGGTTAAAAAAAGATCGTTACTGCAAGTTTCAGGTTCACAAATAAATAAAACAACGGAATATAGTTTCTATAAAAATCGATCATTCTACCTTTATTTGATGAAAAATAACAATAATTTCTTTAAATAGCCTATATATAATTATTATATTTTATTATGTGAGGTTGTGAGACATTCGTATAAAAGCACCTGATCGAGCACTCGCCGGTCGGTCGAGTGTAACAATGCGTCCCCGCAACGGAGGTAGCGTGATTCACTTCCGCTTAACACTAATACATGTTGAGCTTCGAACATGGCCGAACAGGTCATCAGTTATTATGCATTAACGTGTGATATACCGCGGCCGTCACGGCGTTGATCACTTGCGTCTCGAAGATCCACAGAGATTATAAATATTTATAATATCTTAAAAACGATATATTTCATTTAAACATTAGTCGCATGCATTCGCCTCGCGTGATGGACCACGATGGCGACGGTTCCGCCGAGCGTTTCCTTCTGTCAAACTACTTTACAACGTGTGAGTAACTTCGTGCTGAATTCATATCTGCCTTGAAGCACGAGTCGAGTGAATCTAAAGGCGCGTCTCCACCAACATTGTTGGCAATTTCAGTGTTTCCAACTGTTTGCAACACTTTAAAAAATCGCCACCTTTGTTTCCATTGTGTCTACACCGAGTCGCCAACAATTTGAAAAACATTCGAACTAAGCGTCACCATAGAGCCGATAAAAACCTGCACAAGCGTATTCTTTTGATGTTTACCGCACAAAACAGAAACACGGTTGCCAATATTTGTTGTCAATTTTTGTTGCCAACACAAGGAAATTACAGAAACTTTTGTCACCAACACGTGTTGACAACACAAAAATTGGCAAGTTTTGTTCGGTGGAGACCCGGCTTAACGATTCACAAAAGGAAAGTGAGAGAGGAGAACGGTCAGCAGAGCCGATGCTAAGTTCTAAATGCATATGCGTGTGCGCGCTACTGCTGGTAGGGGTTGTAGCCGGCGGGCGGCGGCTGCTGGTAGGGCTGGCCGGGCTGCGGCGCGGGGTACTGGTAGGGCTGGTAGGGCTGCGGCGGCGGCATGCGCTGGTGGTGCGGGTAGGGCAGCGTGGCGTACGGGTTGTACAGCGTCGGCATCGGCGCCGCGTAGTACGGGTACGGCGCCGCGCCCACCGCGCCCACCGCGCCCACCGCGCCGTACGGCAGCGGCATGCCTTACACACAAACACAACGTCAGCGCCACGGCCGGCATGCGTGACTATCGCCGCCTCGCACACAGGTATTTTGCCGATCTAACCGGTCAATAGCCATTTTCTAAAATTGCGGATAAGTCACAAAAATATTTTCTTACCCATTTGTTGCAGTTATTCATTGAAAAACAATTTTATTGTTATGAAGTCAATCAAGAAGTTCGAAGACCTAATGTGAAATAATGTTGACGGGCTTGTTCGGCAAAATACCCCGATGTGCGTCGACGTAGCCTTACGTCTTTTCTTCGAGTGTTAGTTTCCGTGGAAATTAAACGTAACAATAAAATTAGATGAACGTTATGAACATCGTCAGCAATTGACATCTGCCGTAGAGAGTCGTTCGTGTCGTCCGATCAGTCGAATAAAGTGGTCGTCATTCGACTGACGGACGACACAGATTTTCTTTCTTAATAGATCGGACTATGGCTCCATTCATAGGACTATACAGAATTTTCAAGTTTTTATAGTCCAGGGATACTTTTATAAATCGAGTCTAAAGGTATGTCGTGTACGAGTATAAGTACCTACATTCATGTTTTTTTTGTCAAAATTAAATTTCTAAAACACTAAAATAGGTAATGAAAAAAAATACTGATGAAATTGAAAACCTCCTTTTGGAAGTCGGTTAAAAATAGCCGAGTTACAGATTTAATTCAATTAAAAAAAAAATATACAATTGAAATTTAAACAATTTCATCTTTCATCGTGAACGTCTGTACCTCTCTCTTCTGTAGCACATATTTACCTCATCATATGTCTGATTCCTTAATCAATAGTTTAAAAAAAATACATGTCCTCCGATTAGCCAGACTAACAAGAAAAAAGTCAACGTCGTCCGATCAGTCGGAGTGGTCTGACCACCCGGTCAAAAAATTAGCATCAAAAGGTCGGTTGTTCACCTACATCAGTGACTCGCATCTCGGACACTCACCTTGCGGTTGCGTGGGGTAGGGCAGCGCGCCGGAGGCGGCGGGGGCTGCGGGGGCTGCGGGGGCTGCGGCGGCGGGCGGCGGGGGGCGCGCCGGCGGCTCCTTGCGCGCCGTCGCGGCCGGCTGTGGGGCGCACGGAGCGTTAGTGGGGCGAGTGGGGCGAGTGGGGCGAGTGGGGCGGGCAGAGGGGGCGCTTGCGCGAGAGGGGCGGCACGTACCTCGCCGTGGTGCTGGGGGGGCGCGGGCGCGGGCCGCACGGAGCCGCGCGCCGCCTCCTGCGTCAGGTCCTTGAGCAGCTCGTCCTTCTCCGTCTTGCGCGCGAAGCAGAAGTCCGACACCTTGTTCTGGAACGCCACCAGGAGCTGCCGCCACACGACACACTCGGTTAGCCATATTTCACACGAGATAAACGACGTCAAATATGACAATTACCTTCATTTTTTTATTTGTCCAAATCGGACTGATTTTAGTTCGTGAGGTTATGGTGACGATATTCAATTTAACAGTTTTATGTCAAGTAATTATATAAATAAATAAATAAATATTTTTGGATATCTAACACACAACGCCATCTAGTCCCAAGCTAAGCAGAGCTTGTGTTATGGGTACTAGACAACTGATACAAATACATAGATACTTTTTTTTTGTAAATACATACATATTATACATAGATTATATATATTATAAATATTTGTAGATCATACAAACATTTGGTCCGACCCGGGAATCGAACCCGAGACCTCATGATCACCAGTCACACGCGCCAACCGCGAGACCAACGAGGCCTATGTAAGGTATTAATTTCGCAAAACATTGTTTTTCTTGTTCTCAAAGACAGCCAGTATTACGAATATATATTTTACAAACATACAAAAACTGACATAAAGAACACCCAGACTGAGAATAACAATTTGTGTTTGACACGAAATGTTCGATGTGATATGGGGTATGAATTTATAACTCACTTGGCACTTAGCGCAATACATTGCCCAGAGGACCGCTTAAACCACTACGCGATTCGTGGAGTGCAGTGTTTATATTAAATTATATTTCACACTCGTTTAGGGGTGCGGGGGTGGTGGGGGTGGTGGGGTGTGGGTACCTGCGTGAGGTCGTTGTAGAACTTGATGCCCTCGTTGAGGTTGGCGGTGAGCTCCTGGAAGGCGTCGGCGGCGGCGCAGAGGCGGCCGAGCGCCACGTCGCGGCCGCTAGCGCCCCCGCGCGCCGCCGCCAGAGCGCCCGCCGCCGCCTGCACGCGCGCCACTAGCGCCTCCTGCCGCGACAGCGAGGCGGCGGTCGCGCGCTGCAGCGGGGACAGCGCCGCGCCTGCACACACCACACGTACTCGTACACGCTCCACGGTATACATTCATTACTAGCTTTTGCTGTTCCATGTATGTCATTGTATGTCGTGTCCGTGTATGTCGGTTACCGAGGTAATCATTTTTCGGGTTTAAAGCCTATGGCACTCACAAATAATGTGGCTTTCAATTAGTAAAAAAAATAATAATGAGTGGGGCGCACTTAGACACCACTGTTGCGTCACTTGGGTGATTTGAATAAAACCACCGCACTACTAGGATAGTAATATTATAAAGTTTGTAAGTGTTCGATACCGATAGTAGAAAATATAGATTGTAATGGCAACACTAGGGTTTGTCTTATGTGACATTTGTAGTTGTCAAAGGGACTCAGGTAATAGAATAGGGATGATGACACCTTAGTCAAATTAGTTACTGTTTATCATATGTCAAAACGATAACTTTGTTGATGTTGATTTAGATGAAACTTTACAGTAATATAGCTTATACATCAGAATAAAACATAGGCTACTATTTGCAGCGATAATCGACATACACGTCTATTTAAGCTGCCATCTGAACCAAACTGTATCGCGATTTAGAAATTGTGAGATACGCCATCTATCGATCGATCGACAAACTAAATAAATGTTGCTTCCAAACAATAAGTTCAGTAGATCTGAAAATTACCCCCTACGAATTCACAAACGTCAACTCTTTATAATATTAGTACATATAGATTATTATATTATATGATTTTGCTCGTTTCTAAGGCTGAAATTTATAAAGCGTGCTTAGGCTTTGCTTAGACTTACCTCACGAGTTAAGTGTGCATTGAAATTTATAGTCATTATGCTTAGCTCAAGCTGAGCAAATGCTTAGCATAGTCTAAGTCACCGAAATCCTTGACTTAGCGAATACTTACGCGCTCGTAAAGATGGTTCGATTGAGCAGGTAAAAAAACCGTAATCTAGTTTGAAAACTTTATAACAGAAGTCCGTAAGGGCATGCCAGGGTCAAAGTAAAAAGTTATTTCTAGAAATTGATAATATGTAATTGAAATCGAGACAATCTAAATAATTGTTGACAATTTTTTTTTATGGAATAGGCGGGCATACGAGCAGACGTATCGCCTGATGGTAAGCGATTACCGCCGCCCATGGACACCTGCAACACCAGAGGCGTCACAAGTGCGTTGCCGACCTTTAGAGTGGGAGGGGAGGGGGTTGAGGGATGGGCCTCCGGTATCCTCACTCAATCGGTGAAACATGGTTTTCTGTGAGGCCGTGGTATCACTCCGGTCGAGCCGGCCCATTTATGCCAAACCGTTGCTCTCCCACGGTGTCAATCCGGTTTTTTTTTTGATGACAACTCAAAGATACATTCTATTTTACTTGTACATGTGTTATTTTGGCCCTTTTTCACTTAAAATCAATAAAAAATAACGATTTAAATTGATTGATCTACAATTATACGATAAAGATTATAAAATTACTAATATTTAAGTTTAATACAGCTATTTTAAAAATAATATGTGTTTGAAATACCTATATAATTTAAATAATATGCTATGCAAATTGAAACGTTAAACATTTGTTCCTGAGCTCTTGCTTAGCATACACTCAGTAAATACTTAGCCCAAAGGACTATAAATTCGAACGCTAAGATTACACTGAGCAGGAACTTAAGTAAGTATAGCGTAAGCAAAGTCTGAGCAAAGTCTAAGCACGCTTTATCAATTTCAGCCTAAGATTTAAAGGAGCTCGTGTCTCAGTGGTCTTAAAGTAAGTAGTTAACACATTATAAAATTAAGCAATCCTAGCTAAATCACTCAAAAATAAGTGACTATAATAAACACATTAAGACAGGAAAACTTATAAAAGGCATAATTCAAAAAACAAAGTAAACTGAACACTAATTATATTTATTTCGACTACTTATCGAGAGAAGCCATTGAAGTATGTATATGCTCCCTAAGAGCATCTAGTATGTACGATGCTTATTATAAGACGACAATGCTGATATAGCATTTACTTATTAACACCATTTATTGTACCTAGTTTAACAATTATTGATTAAATGTACATCATACAAGTTGGACGTATCCTTTCAACCGACCCCAACATCACACCATCAACAAAAACTAGTATAAAGGCTCTGTCCACTATGATCCCCTGTTTAGATCTCCTAGGGGATTCATTTGGAATTTTCGTCCACACTGATCCCCTAAGGGATCTTATTGGATTTCATTTTCATTTTGATCACTTAGGGGATTTTTCTGGATTTTTTTTCTTTCATTTGAATCCCCCACTTAAACTGATCTAAGATTTATTGTGATTCTTTGTCCACACCAATCTTTAATGGAATCTTTAAGATATTTTTATACATTTGTGGGGGACAGGTGTGTCATGTACCTCCAACACAAAGGGAGGATTCTCCGACCAGGCGAGGTGATCATGCCTGGCGGGCCAACTGCCCAATGGTTGATGTTGGGATTTTGTATATATGTTAATGCGCGCGAGAACTTTCACTGCGCAATTCAGGATTGGTAGTTTCTTAGTTTCCTTCATTACTCCGTAGTTCGACGTATCTTCGGTAGATGGCGCTGTAGTATGTTATGTTGTTGGTGCGCTGTATGTGGAGGCCGCTACACATTTTTATAACTAATTTAGAGGTTTTCTAAACAAAAATCCCCGAAATATTATATTTCTATTTAGATTTTTTTATAATGAATTGATGTTTTAATGAGTTTTGAGTTGCATAGGTAATTTTTTGTGGTGAAGTGTATTAATAAGTGTGGCATTTAATCTATATTAAATATTATCCATAAATAGTAATTGTGTGAATCAAAAATCCAAATAAATCCCTCATCGGCTTAAGCAGAATCTAAATGGAAGAACAAGCTACAAATAAAGTCCCTGGGGATCAAAATGGAAATGAATCAATATTCCAAATGAATACCCCAGGGGATTTAAACAGGGGATCTAATCCTAGTGGATGGAGCCATAAAATAAAATAATAAAGATGTATATTACCGAGCGCGGCGGCGGAGATGGCGGGCTCGTCGAGCGCGCCGTCGGCCGCCAGCGCCTCCAGGAACTTGTCCTTGAGGTCCACCGTGGCGTCCTTCAGCTCCGCCTCGATGGTGTCGCGCTCCGCCTTCAGCGTCTCCACCTCCTCCATGAGCCCGCGCAGCTGCCGCACGGCGTCCGCGTCCGAGCCCGGCGTCGGGCCGTCCGGCGCGTCCGGCACGCCCGCCGAGATCTCGCCCTCCGAGCCCGACAGCAGCGCCATGTTCTGTGCGAGGTGAGGTGGCGCGGTCAGGTCAGTCGCCGGGGGCGGGTGAGCGGTGCGAGACGTGGGAAGGGGAGCTTACCTCCTTGTGCTGCTGGAACTTCTGCTGCACGATGTTGTCGGCGCGCACGGCGTTGTCGATGATCTGGCGGTACTTGTCGGCGTTGGCGCGGAAGGCCTCGGTGAGCTTGGCGGAGTCGGTGCGCGACCAGCGCGCGCCGAACTGCTGGCGCAGCGCCGCGTCCGCCTCCGCCTCCTCGCGCAGCATGCGCTCCGCCTGCACAACGCCACACCATGCATTTATACGGTAAAAAAAAAACGATCAAAAACCATTATTTTTAGTAAGTAAAAAAAAAACACGTGTGGAACTCGGGGACTGCCGCAGTAAAGCTATTGTATAGCATTTTTTATCAACTTATGCAATTATAATTATTTATTTATTTTTATTCATGCAGTATTTTTTTTTCTTTGAATGTATACTTACGTGTCGCACATGCGGTGAGTGGGGCATTATAAAGATAATGATAGATACCTATACACCTATATACTTTCTCACAAACAGCTGCTTACGTATTCGTCCGATTTCGGAACAGCTCGTCTCGATCCGTGCGAACTTCGGGTGTTAGGTTTTATTTTCGTTACGGAATTTCATTGATTCGGTTGCCGCGCTCAAAGCCCGCGATAAAAGCTATGCAGTAGCTTAAAAAACAGAGGTATTTCAGTTGGTCTATTCGGTTGTTGGAAACATCGTCCTGAGCGACGTACCTCATCGAGGATGTCCTTGTTGCGCTGCAGCAGGTCGGGCAGCTCGGCCATGAGGCGCGCCAGCTCGGACAGCCCGCCCGCGTGGCGCACGGCGGCCGCCTTGCTGCGGATGGCGTCGGGCAGCGCGGGGCCCGCCACCTCCAGGCAGGCCGGCAGGTTGAGCGAGGCCAGCACGCTGTTGAGCAGCTGCGTGGCCTCGCGCAGCTTGTTGATCTCGCCCGACACCAGCTCGGCCCGCCGCGCGCCGCTCGCCTGCAGCGCCTGGTGCACCGCCATCGGCACCAGCCCGCCGAACAGATCTGACCACGCACACGCTCTTCTTATTATGTATACGGCTCACCATCTCATCCATTCTCATCCGGGACAAAACATTGGGTGAAATTTATCTATCACTAGCTGACCCGTGACCCGGCGAACTTCGTATCGCCTTATTTACTTTTGTGAATAGTTTCTAAATTATTGAAAAAAATCTAGAAGCCCGCAACTTCTCGCAGCGCTGCAGTGTATAGAACTAAGCGGACTACGAGTGATTTGTCAAATATAAGCATGTAAATATATGTAAATTCTAGAAATAGAAATACGGCACCACCTACCGGATATCTGTGCAACTTAGATGCCAAACCGCCATCTATTAGGATTTTATAGAACTAACCGATAAATACACACTAAAGTCGTATTATAAACATTTAATTTGCAATAACAAAGATTGAGATCTATAATTGAGATAAAAACTACCCTATGCACCAAGTTGGACCAAATTACAGATGCTTACAAAATTTGATAAAAATTGGTTCAGTAGTTTCGGAGTATATCGCGCACATACATCGTGACACGAAATTTTTAAATATATAGATATGTATTTATTTAGAAATATATAAGTTCAATATGTGAAAAGTGCGTTGATTAGCAGTTTGTATAGTACGTATGTATACGTATACGTATGACGGCATCGGCAGTACGTGAGCTGTGCGAGGAGCACTGACCTCGGCCGGCGCCGGCCCACTTGTCCTGCGGCGGCAGCGGCTTGGCGATGGGCGCGCGCGCGACGGGCTCGAGCTGCGCGGGCTCGGGCACGCGCTCGTGGTAGATGAAGTCGTTGTCCTTGCTGGCGGCCGCCAGGTGGCGCGCGGCGCGCGTCACGTGCTCCTGCAGGTAGCCGGCCACGCCCACGCGCGCCTGCGCGTGCCGCAGCTGCTCCTCCGCCAGCGTGAGCCGCGCGATCTCCTCGCCCACGGCCTTGGCGGCGCGGCACACCAGCGCCTGGTACAGCTGCGCCAGCCCGCGGAACGCGCTCTGCTTGGCGCTCACGATGGAGATCCAGTCGCGGTCCCACAGCCCCTTCAGCTGCTCCTTGTTGAGCGCGCGCCACGCGTCCGTGTACAGCTCCTCGCACTGCGCGCACACCTTCGCCACCATGCTCTCCTTCATCTCGTCTGGAAACACATTCTCTATCAGTACTTGTTGAATTAAACGTTGTGCCCTGTTGTGTTTTGTGAGGAGTGATAAATAAATATCATTATATTATTATTATTTGTAACCTGAATCTCGAAAACGAAACGGTTTTCATGAAATTTTGCATGTAGAAGATATATCGATCTCGCTAGGATTCATTCTTAGAAAGAAAAAAGCGGCCAAATGCGAGTCAGAATCGCCCATGAAGGGTTCCGCAGCAGCAAGTAACATAATACATATAATTTTTATTTCATTTTTATATTTGTGTTGATTGAATGAAAGGTAAATTGCAGTTTACGATTTATGACGTATTAAAAAAAACTACTTACTAGATTTCATTCAAACCAATTTTCGGTGGAAGTTTGCATGGTTATGTACATCATATATTATTTTTAGTTTTATCATTCTCTTATTTTAGAAGTTACAGGGGTGGGGGGGAGACACATTTTACCACTTTGGAAGTGTCTCTCGCGCAAACTATTCAGTTTACAAAAAAATGATATTAGAAACCTCAATATCATTTTTGAAGACCTATCCATAGACACACACCATAGACACCCACACGTATGGGTTTAATGAAAAAAATTTTTTTGAGTTTCAGTTCTATGTATGGGGACCCCAAAATTTATTGTTTTTTTTTAAATATTTTGTGTGAAAATCTTAATGCGGTTGACAGAATACATCTACTTACCAAGTTGCAAGATTATAGTTTCGGAAAAAAGTGGCTGTGAAATACAGACGGACGGACAGACGGACAGACATGACGAATCTATAAGGGTTCCGTTTTTTCCCTTTGGCACGGAACCCTAAAAATCAAGCAAAGCTCGCTCATCCAGATACTGAATAATAGTTTGACGAACTCTATACAGCTCGTTTTCCCACCATAATATATTAGATTAGATACAGCCCTAAATTAACATGGACCACTGTATTTTCGTAGTGTCATGAACCTGTTGCCCCTGATGGGATCAAGTACTGGCGGTATTCGACGTGCGAGTCACTTGCCTCACGTTCCTGGCGTGTTTCAGATGAAATAGTTTCCATCACCTGTTGTCTTGATTGAACACTCGCACATTACACCAAGTGTACATTTGCTTAAGTCAATATGATAAAGTGAACATGTTTCCACTTATCTTACCGGCTGATAATTATCGCTAAACTAGTAAACAAACACACTAACAGTTAGTGCATTAGGACGCGTTCCAACTGTCGTCATGAATGCGTTGTGTGATACACGGTGTTTATTTATTTAAACAGTGTTAGCTAGTGATTAACAAGTCGGTACTGGTCCCCTGAGCACTTCCTGAAACATGTGACACATCCCTATTCAGACCAAACCTAATCTGAGCTTCCGTTATGGGTTCTAGAAACCGTATAAACAAAGATTACATTTATTTGATTGTTTAATTAACTCATATGTTACATACAAAGTAACACCCACACCAATGCAAATAGCCATTCACGCATGTTTGCACTGAACGAAATACAACCCGCTGTCTCCCGCCGGCGCGCTGTCGTATGCGATACCGACCAACAAGGGCCGTTGTATAATGTTTAACAGATAATAATACCGGGGCGGTGCTACCCTCGCACAGAAAATCAACGTAAAATGACAGCGTTCGTGCTGTCGTGTTTCGTTGGTGAGTGCGAGACCCGAGGCCCAATTAGTCTAGTCAACAAGTTCCATACTTGTTGACTAGACTAACAGATGCAGCAGCATCACTAGGCCGCCATAGTGTGGGTCTCCATACTGCATTGTCTGCATTCGCAATGACTATGGTGACCACCACTATTGGATTCTGCTTATGCTTTCCATCAGGCAAAGATGAGTCATTTTGGCGGGCCAAACATAAAAAAAAAATAAAAAAAAATATACAAGTGTACACAAAAATTACACTTTACATTAATTGAGAAAGTATATTTTAGCGTTAAGTGATATCGTTTCGGCGATACAGTTGTTTTAATGATAATAAAGATACCTGATTGCTAAGGTTACCCCGGTGATACACAATCATGTTGGGTACGGTACCTTTGATGCACTTGTAGGCGATGACCTCTTGCGCCTGCGCCAGCATCAGCTTGGCGAGCGCGTCCAGCGTCTCCGGGTTGAGGTCGGGCGTGGTCTCCTGGTGCACGGCTATCATTATGTTCGCCTTCAGGAATTGGAAGATTCCGGCGGCTTGCTGTACACACAACGCAGATACGATAAGCATCAGCGGCATCTCACCAGCTCGTCTACTAGTCAAAGTATTTAGCTATGTATTTAAATATTTGTTGGTGTTTCTAGTCCAGGGTCTATATCTCTAAATAAAATTTAGATTTTGTTGTCAACATAACTACAGTTACACCATCACATAATCTTTAACACAATTGAAATTATTAGAGTATTATAAAATGTGTGTGGGGCGACAGCAAATATCGCAAAAGGATACTTATATTGATACCAGTAAAAGTGGTTTATTTTGTAGGTGTGGTTAGTGGTTGTAGGTAGTAGAGCCACGCTGATTTCAGCACGAATGGGCCGGCTCGACCGGGGCGGTACTACCCTCGCACAGAAAATCAACGTAAAATGACAGCGATCGTGCTGTCGTGTTTCGTTGGTGAGTGCGAGACCGGGGGCCCAAATAGTCTGGTCAACAAGTTCCATACTTGTTGACCAGACTAAAAGATGCAGCAGCATCACTAGGCCGCCATGGTGTGGGTCGCCATACTGCATTGTCTGCATTCGCAGTGAGTATGGTGACCACCACTCTTGGATTCTGCTTATGCTTTCCATCAGGCAGAGTAGAGTCATTATGGCGGGCCATACATAAAAAAAAAAAAAAAAAAAAAATTTGGTGATTTCAGTGACAATCAAACTGAGTTATTTGTATAAAAGTGAAGAAAATGTCATCAAGGAAACCAATTTTGATGGTTTCCAATTACGCAATTTTGTAAATGATGGTTTTATTTACCTGATATAGGAATGTGAAATATAAGTTATATTAATATGCCTATTGTAACATTTAATTCCACTGTTGGTATACATAGATATAAAGATAATTACAAGTAACAAGTGCATTAACAGGGCACCATCACAAGGTGATATGAATTGTTATGGTTCACTCTCAGTAGATCCATATTGGCCAGATTCATGATGGATCTAATAAGTTTTTTTTTGTTATTAGATCTATTATTTACTTTAACTTAAGGAAATGGATCTAATGAGAATCTTATTTTTATAAAAACTATATTGCTATTGAAAAATAAATATCGATGAACAAGGAAATTTTAAGTTCCTAACACTTGTCTTAGTGAAAAAGATTTTTTTGAAACAAGAACAGATAAAGCAATGAATGAGATAAGAGAGACAAAATTGAAAACATTTAATCCAAAGTTAAATAAAAGGTGTAGTTGATAGGTTAATTTTCCCTTATGCATATCTAGCAATCAGGATCTTATGAAAAAAAAATACGTCACTAGATTCGTCATGGATCTGGCAAATGGATCCTTTGAGATTGAAACATTGTTCGACCTTTAAAGTACAGTTAGGCAGTTGTACCTGGAAGAGCTTGGCCGCGAGCTTGAGCGACTCCTCGGTGTCAAGCTGCTGCTGCGAGGCCAACGTGCTCTGCATCGCCGCCATGTTGAACAGGATACACATGCGCTCGTAGGCCAGGGAGCTAATAGCTAAAACGTTTAACACACTCGTAGTGACTGGTGAGTCGTTACATATTATTTTTAGAGGAAAACCAGTTTGAGTTGACCGTTTTTGTAGGCTGTTTTCATAACACCTCATACATTTAGCTATTAGAAAATCGTTTCAAATAAATGTGAAGTTTGAAAAAGCATAATATTTTGTGTTAGCACATTCCTATAAAGTGTGAGAGCTGAGAAGGAAAAATGAACTAGAAACAAACATAAATATTTTATTTGTATTAGAAACTACAAACAGTGCGTGTAAATATTACTTACATTAATTGATGTGGTTGCTTAAGGAAGTTACAAATGGTGTTAATTCAATTTGATCTCAACATTTATTTAAATACAAACTACTTTCTTCATTGATAGAAAGTAATTACATAATGGAGGTTCATTCTAAAATGGTGACACTGAACAAATCAGACAAATTGTCTAAATTAAATAAGTACTAGTGAATAAATCACTCAACATCACAATAACATGTGTGTGTAGTGTGGTGTACACATCAGCCATGCCTGATGATTCATTTGTCACATAAGTGTTAACAAGACCAATCAAAGCAGATAAGTTGACTTGCTTCGAAAGGATCAACCAATTTACTACAAGAGACCAGTAAACAATATTAGCCCTTAGGCTATAGTTGCTACAAAGGGGAAAGTTTGTAATTGTTTTATTTTTTAATCCTTTTGAAGCTTGTTGCATTAACACTATGACTGTGGTGTTGTTAAGATACAGATCAATGTGTCAGCAATTAAAAGTTTTGAGTTCACTGAACCAATGCTGATGAGTAAATTGTAAAGGACAAAGTGACTCATATTCAACAGGGACTAAATGTAATACTTCTATGGTTTACTCACTGAGACTCATCCGTCCTCCAAAGATGGAGCCCTTGTCGAAGGCATCCTTCCACTTAAATGGAATCTGTACCTCCTGGGGCGGGATCTTGGATTCCAGCGACACCAACTGGTCATAATAGCTGTACACAATACAGACACACTTAGCTTTTACTCCCTACACACAATACACAACTTAAAGGACGCAACAATCATCATTAAACAAGTCTCACTTCTTTCTTTGTGTGTGTGATTCGTGACATCATTGTTTTTTTACACTTTTAATTTATCATTAAAGCGAAAGTAGTAAGACTGTGTCATATTAAATATAATTCTGTTCCGCAATACAATCATTCGATATTCGTGGGTGACTCATACCGCATAAATAGTGTATTTACCTGTAGATAACGTCCAGCGACGTCTTCTCGAATACTTTCCAAACAGCGTTAGCTCTGAGGCGGCTCAATTCGTTGAGGGCGTCGGTGTAATCTTCATTGGTTTCTCCAGTATTATACGTAGAGTGGATGAGATTTCTCAACGGCTTCACTATATCTACGTCCGAAGATTTTTTTAACGGTACAAATAATAACTCAGCCATTTCTGCGACTCATCGAGATTTCTGTCTGTAGTACCTACTTGCTTGACTCAAGTCTCGTACTGATTTGCTGACACTATTGACATTTGTGACATTCTGAATTTCTGAGTCACCTGTCTGCCTGTCAGTGTCAAGGGTCAGTGTGTTCAAACCAATGAGTAAAGAAAATGGGAGATGCCCTATTCTATATACGAACAATTCATTATACAAATACACACATCAAAAGTGTCTAGGGATCAACATATGTGTCTAGGGATCAACATATATTTTTGCAATAACTTTTCTCCTGATTGATATTAATTAAAATTTTCTTTAAGGATTCATCAAATAAAGTGTTTTCGTTTGTCACAGTAACGATAAACCAAGTCACCTTTGCATTAATAAAGAAATTTGCCATTTTCCTAATAAAGGGATTTTTGACATTTGAACCACTAACATTAAAGTTCGAAAAAAAGACTGAAATAACAGTTTTCTTTAAAATTTTATTAGGTAACTTAAACAATTAATAATCCGTGTTTCTACCGCGAACACTAACAACACAAGAACATCGGTTTGGCATACTCAAAATGAGTTCATCCAAACACGCTGTGGAATGGCCGCCCATGTTCGTTGCAACAACAAAAAAAGGTCTTCTTGCGACTGGATACCCTCCATATTCGGCAGAGCTCTTCTCTGTAGCATATCCCATGCATGCTCAATCGGGTTCAAGTCTGGCGACTGAGCAGGCCAGGGCCGAAGCCACATTTCAATCTCAAGAAATCCGCATAAAAATGCTTGATCCCTAGACACTTTTGATGTGTGTAGATATAAGATCACACATAATACAAAAAAACTTTTTATAAAAAAAAAACCGACTTCCAAATAACCATCCCACGAAAACTCCCAGCCAAAAAACACTAAAAAGCGTAAAATAAACTGGCTCTTCATAAATTGCTATGTGCCAATTCTTGTCTATACCTGATTCTTTATTCATTTAAATAGTAGTATTATTGTGTATGCTAGGTACCTAAAATCTGTTTGAAGTCGGCGCCAAGCCAAATGTAATAGTAGTTATCACACTCGCTTTATTTCGAGACGACCATCAACGACGTCGCGTGAGCCCGCGCGTGTCTGTTCGCTTGGGTTGTTTTATGCTAGCTATCCGGCAGCGGCGAGTGCGGTACCTCCTATTACATTTTGGCTTGGCGCCGACTTCAAACAGATTTTAGGTACCTAGCATACACAATAATACTACTATTTAAATGAATAAAGAATCAGGTATAGGCAAGAATTGGCACATAGCAATTTATGAAGAGCCAGTTTATTTTACGCTTTTTAGTGTTTTTTGGCAGGGAGTTTTCGTGGGATGGTTATTTGGAAGTCGGTTTTTTTTTATAAAAAGTTTTATTTTTCTATTTTTAGTGCAAACAATCATAGGTTATCAGTAAGTTGAACTATTTCATATAATTTCTGCTGATGCGAATAACTTTAGTGGTTTGAACACGTATTAAAACTGAGTATGATCAGTTTCCAAAATTATGCTGAGATGCAAGATTTCTGTTACCGAGAACGTGGTCGTGTCAATAGGAGGGTCAATAGGGATCGTGTCCAAGCTTAAATGTCGTGATGAAATAGAAGCAGGCGAGTTACTTAAAGCAAAATACATTAAGGGGTTAGTCATCATAGCGCCTGTGACATCAGCTCACCTAAATAACTTAAAAGTATACAACTAAAGGTCTATAGATACGTATGAAATTGAAAGAATTATCCTCCAACTCCTAACCGTTGAGGAGTTGTACCTTCCATCATCAGCTTAACTAAATAACTTGAAAGAATACGACTAAAGGTAACATATATACATATGAAATTTAAAGTTTATCCTCCAACTCTTAACCGTTAAGGAGTTTTACCTTTCATCATCAGCTCATCATCATTAAATGATGACTACCAGACGCAAATACCGGCGTAGCTTCAGAAAATATACGAAAAACATAGTACGTGCCTGAAAAAAATGAGGGTTATTCTCGATTTCTCTGGGATGCCATCATCAGATCCTAGTTTCCTTATCATGGTACCACCGTCGGGACATCTACTTTCCATTAAAAAAAGAATCATCAAAATCGGTTCATAAACGACGAAGTTATCCCCGAACACACATAAAAAATAAAAAATATATACGGTCGAATTGAGAAACCTCCTCCTTTTTTTGAAGTCGGTTAAAAAGCATTTTGTCTCTTTTTAACTTATGTTTACCTTGGTGTGAAAAGAGAGATAAACATAGTTTAGTGAGCACTAATATTGGCAACACTTTTGAGTGACGTCATGCACTTGTCAATTCATGACCGGTGACGCCATTATAAGCACCAAGGCCACCAAGTTCTGAGGTAGATCTGCTGTTAAGCGGTTGTTGTTGGAAATTTTGTTTTTGTTTTCGTGCCAATTACGGCTTTAAATTGGTTTTTATTGTATCCAAGGCTTTGCCCTAGACATGAAAATCATGCCTTCGTGCTCCATTAAACAATCTGGTGCAAGAAAAAACAAGAATCATTGTACATTGACTCTTTACAGGTTAGTACAAAAATGCATTGAAATTGTTCAATATTTTACGATTTTGTTTATTGTATTGTATTAAACATATTCTTTTTGTAATTTCCGAAGACCTTTGTTAGTTTTTTTGAGGATCTCAATGGTATTATTTGCTTTGTTTCACTTTTATTTGTTTACATACGATTAAGGATAGTGATGGTAGAGTTAAAGTGTCGATACTTATATTATTATATAAAAAAATATGGTAACATGGTGTTTTCTTCATCAGATTTCCTGTAAATGAAATTTTAAGAAAGTAATGGATCGAAATCATTGGTTTGGAAAATATAAACCCTCAACATAAAATGTGGTATGTCTGCTCGATGCACTTCCATGAAACATCCTACAACAGAACTCTCGACGTGACGCGATTACGTGACTGCGCAGTGCCCTAACCTGAATGTGTGAATAAATGAATAAATATTACAACTATTTAAAACGTGTTTTATTTACTCAATTTGTTATTTCGCTCAATGTCAACATAATATAAGTACTTTTTATATTGATATCGGTATCCCAGAACCGTCAGACATACGAAAAAATAGGTAAACAACGATATACTTCTCGTTGCTGATAGAACGGATAGGGCTGTTTTCATAGCCGATAACAAATGGTTTTAAAATAATAATTTGAGAAACCTCACCTACGATCATCTATTCCCAGACTACAGAAAGACCAGGATTTTAGGGATTCCAAGAGGAATCCACGGCCTCATTTGGGAGGAGGTGAAGTACGCCTAAAAGGTGGGAAAAGGGAGAGGACTAGCACTCTCCTATCCCACAGTGGACTCACCAAACGCTGTAGCACTCCTAATGGCCTACGGTTTCTTGGGTAGAAGCCCAAGAATCATTTAAGTAATATTTCGCTCATATCATATCTAGCCGGGTGTCCCGTGATGGCCAGCTTTCATTTTTGGATTTTAGTCTTAAGTCCATCATTCAAAATTTAATCCATCCATTATATCTATTATAAATAATAAAAAACAATCGGAATTAACTATAATTATTTAATGTTATCGTTATTTTTGCAATTTATTAAATATTTCAGTTAAATATCGATATCGACATTTCTACATAGGTACAACCCAAAGGCAGCCATTTTATGCGCAAACTTGTTGTGTAGGTAGGCACGATAATTTTGCAGGTATGCGTAGTCCATGTACTGTAGGTCAATGGTTCAAACGTGTGCGGGAGGTTTAGTACTTTAGTTTAGTGCTAGCTAGGCCGTTAAGCTAAACCGCCCCGGTTTTTAACCGCCTGATTTTGTAACTAAAGGAAACTAATGGAAGTGGCCGCACTGGCGGTTTTTTACCGCGACTGATTTTTAAACCGCGACCTCCTACAGAATGGCTAGCTGGAAAAACCGCGAAACCGCGGGCGGTTCTGCCAGTGTAGCCAGAAGGTTACTATTGTAATTAAATGCTATGAAATATATTTAGCTTTAATTCCGCGAGACAAATATCCCTTTACAAAAATCGCCCCTCCACGGGGCATCCTCAGGAGGATGCCCCGTGGAGGGGCGAAACACGTGTCGAGTATAGGTTTGGTTGCATGGCATGCTAATTATTTCTCACTTGTTTTGTATGTGTACATATGCATGACGGTGGGATTTGTGCCCTGCTTTCAGACCTGGATATTTGTCTCGCGGAATTAAAGCTAAATATATTTCATAGCATTTAATGTCATGGATTTCCGCAAAGTAACGCCTGATTCCATAACTTACTATTGTAATGTTTCAGGTGATTTTTCATCCCTTGGTTACTTTTAGGTTATACAAAAAAAGTTGAGAGACTATTAAGCAGTATGAAAATATTAAAAAACAAGCAGAGAAATACAATGAGGTTAAATCTTTTATCTGCTATATTGAGGGTACGCTGTGTTTTTTTTTATGGAAAAGGGTTCAAACGAGCAGACGTATCGCCTGATGGTAAGCGATTACCGCCGCCCATGGACACTCGCAACACCAGAGGCATCACAAGTGCGTTGCCTGCCTTTTAAAAAGGAGTACGCTCTTTTCTTGAAGGTTCGACGATCGGAAGGCACATGCTGCTTTGATTATAAAATTCCAGTCCATTGTATTGTATATTTGTTAGTAGTTTTCTGGTGGTTTTAAAAGTTGAATCTAGTGGAGAGCTAGTTTATCTGTTGGCAACACTGTTGGCGGTTTTTAACCGTAGTGCGTGCGCTTCGGGCGGTTTTGCGGTTTAACCGCTAGCTGGAAAAACCGTAGTGCGGCCTCAGCCTTATTCTAGTGCCCACAGTGTTGCCAGAAGGCTACTTTTGTAACCGTTTAGGTGATTTTTCAACTCTGTTGGTTACTTTTAGGTTACGCTAATAAGACGGTTACTTTTAGGTTACTTTTCGAAATTTGTAGAAATAACTCAATTTCTTCATTTCAACCAATCGTCGTCCACTGCTGAACTCAGGTCTCCCAATTTAATTTAATTAATTTAATTTCTTACATTTATGTAATCATATTATACATACACTAAAACTAACGACGTGGGCCAAAACCTTACTGATACTGGTTGCAACATAAAAATGAAAACATACACACATACTTGTATAAGGTTGTATAATGAATACTGACAGGACCCGATTTAAGGGGGGGGGCAAGCCGGGCATTTGCCCAGAGCGGCAAGAAATGAGGGGCGGCAAAATTGACTTAATCCTTTCTACCAACCAAGCCATTAGCCATCCACACTCAAGATGGCAGATTGAGAATTTTATGTGATACCTTCCAACCTAATTCAGGTTGAATAGTGGAAATATTTAAGTATTTTACTTAACTGAATTATTTTAGTTCGAAAGAAAGAAAGAAGAAGTAGGGATCCGCAAAAGTACCGATACCTGAGTAGTATCGATACTTTCATTTCGATACTAAGTATCACGATTCCGAAATTTTTGAGATATCGAACAGTTTAAATTTTTATGTACCGAAGAAAATTACTAAAATTACGAGGTAGGATTTAATATTCTTCGAAAAACTGTTTAATTTACACAATTTCATTTTTTTTGTGCTTATCTGCAATCAGTCTCAAACTATAAGTAGATTTGTTGAAGTCGTTGTATCATGTCTAGGCAGCTCCTCAGCAGGAGATCCCCAATCCTTCACCATCTGTCACCAAGCTTTTGGATATCATGGCGTTTCAGTCGTTTAGTGTAGCTGATAGTTGCCAACATGGTAGCCAGATCATTTGTGTGATTTTCCAGCCGCGTTTTATATTTCTTTCCCGTTTGGTTTAGCTCTTCCTTCACAGTACTTATGTATGCTTAGAGCTTCGTGGATCTCTGTGTTTGTGGTGAACCATGGTGCATTTGAAATGATTCTTAGGATAACATTTTGCATCCTTTGCATTATTTGTAAATTGGAGTCACTGGCACTCCCCACAGCTGTGCGCCATACACCCATATTGGCTTTAGGACCATTTTGTATATTAATAGTTTGTTGTCAATTGAAAGTTTGGAGTTTCGTGACTTCAAACAGTAAATGTTTTAAACCGCATGTTCAGTTCGTCTCGCTTTGATTTAATGTGCTTCTTCCAGGTCAGCCTCCTGTCCAAGTGCATACCGAAATAACAGACAGAGTCACACTGTGGCAGGACATTTTCGCCCATTTTACCAGAGCACAGTTTCCCTTTCTTAGCGTAAATGTGATATGCACAGATTTAGTAGTGCTGGCTTTAATTCTTCAATTCTGGATCCATTCGTTGACCTTATCAAGGTTATTTTGCAAGACGGCGAATGCTGCAATTGGATCCCTGCTGCTTTCGGGTTAACAGTGTCGTCAGCAAATGTAGCTGTAGTAACGCCTTGCGTTTCTGGAAGGTAAGCAGTGTAGATCGTAAATAATATGAAGCCATGGACAGATCCTTGTGGGACTCCCGTTATATCTTGTAACTGTACAAGATATAATGGCGGGAGTCCGACAGCTCTCCGTCCTCTGTTACCTGGAAGATTCTGTATGTGAGGTATGACTCCATCAAAAGATAGTAACTGTGCGGAAGAAATGCTTTTATTTTATAGAGAAGTCCTTTATGCCACACTTTATCGAAGGCAGCCTGAATATCTTAAAAATACAGCGGTGCAGTATTCCCTTTTTTCAAAGGATTATCATATCCTATCACACACCCGATGCACTTGTTCCACTGTAGAATGGTGTTGTTTGAAACTAAACTGCCGTTTAGGTATGACCAGGTTTTTGTTGAGTATGGGTGATATTCTGGTTAGGAGGATCCTCTCTAAAATATTGGACAACATGGGCAAGAGGCTTATTGGTCTATACGATGACGCATCTTCAGGGGTCTTTCCTTGCTTGTGTATCATTGTCATTACCTTCCATAATCTGGGAAAATATTGTACTCGAAGTACGCGTTTTTAAACTCCGCATTGTTACCTACATTTGATGTAAAACTGGCGGCTAAGTGTTTAGCAATCAAATTGGCCTATTCTTTACTTGACCTAGTCCAGCCATATGAAGTTCTAATGGGGTATTTATATTGCTGTGGCCTGTCTAGCGCCTTTGTAAACTTCCAGAACGAGTATCAGTCGATTTTGTGACAGTGTAAATCAAATTGGAAAGCCAATTTGCTTTGCAGTGTAGCATTATTTAGACTATCTTTTGAGTTTGTTAACGTTCTAATAGCTTTGTTGAGAGCTGTCTTATCATTTTATATCTAGTTTGATGCCAAATTCGACTTAATCTCCTCTATTTGGCGTCTAATTTCAAGAGGTACATTCCCAACCACTTAGCAATTTAAAAAAATGACTGATTTGTTTTTTAGTGATAATATTGTTTTCATCCCACCACCAGTAAAGAGTATTTTTGCCCTTCGATAACTGAGTGCAAACGCCGTTTTTATCCTCTAGAGGAATAAAGAAGACAAATAGCTATTTCGCTATCATATTTATAACAGCCAAGAACTTGGCTAACCTGACAGCTCCTATAGAGCACCCCTTAGTATGTAAGAACACTGTAGCCCCCTTAGTATGTAAGAACACTGTAGCCAAACATTTGGCTTCACATATTGCTCCTTCTGAGCTAATTAATAATGACTTTATTAATATTAATTCAGGCAATAGCTTGGCCACACATGGTGACATAAATTCTTTAAATTAATTACTAAGACAAAAGAGCCTATCTCTTGCATATCAAATCATTTACTCAATAATAGTATTGTTAGTAGAAATCTAAAAATTAATAAAAATTGTATCAATAAAGTGAAAAAATTAATGACCATAAACATAGTTCATCAAAATATTCAAGGATTATCTAGGAAAGACTTAGAAGTAGAATTATTTTTTGATAAACATAATGTCGATGTGCTCTGCATCACAGAGCACTGGCTTCAGGCTCACCAGTTAATTCTTGATAAAGAACTTTATTCTGCTAGAAGTGTGTATGTAAGAAAGAAGTCAATCCATGGAGGGTCCTTAATATTTATTCGTAATAGTATTAAGTCTAAAGAACGGAAAGATATTGTAAATTTGTCTACTGAGCGCACTGTAGAGCTTTCTTGTGTAGAACTGGAACACCATATTGTAGTTAGTGTGTATCGGCCACCACAGAGTGACTTTAGCATTTTTGAGATAGTTATGGAAGAAGTATTGAAACGTTTATGTGTCAGTAGTAAGATTTTGGTAGTTTGTGGAGATTTTAATATTAATTTATTAGAAAAGTGTCCTATCAGTATACGATTAGTAAGCCTATTTGAATCATTTGACTTGAATCACTTATTTTCTGAGCCCACAAGAATTACTTCTCACTCGGCAACTTGCTTAGATAACATCTTTTGCAATGGGGAATATTTAAATAGGTCAATTTTGAGTGATTTAACATCTGATCACTGTGGGCAATTTGTTACATTGCCTTGTATGAGAGAAAATAAAGTAAACAAAACCATATGTAGGCCCATTACTAGTAACCGATTATTAAATTTTGGTAATAACATTAAGAATAAGGTTTCCAATTTAGATTGCACTCAAAGGGATCCGGATAAGCTTTACGGCTACCTATTCAACATGACAGAAATCGAATTTACCAGTATATTTAAGACAAAAACAATAATGCAACGGCCCAAAATGACGTTCTGTGATTGGGCGACAACAGGAATATACAAAAGTAGGGAAAGGCTGTATGATTTGTATGCTGTGAAAAAGGGTAATTTTGACCCAAAATTTCATGAATATGTAAAAAATTACTCAAGGATTTTTAGGAGAGCCTGTGGTGTGGCGAAGTCTTTGTATATAAGTGATAAAATTAAGTCTTCAAATAATAAAATAACAGCTACATGGAACATTATTAATAATGAAACGGGACGTTGTAAACCTCGAGATAATGATTTAAAATTAAATATCAATAATAGGTTTATAACAAACAATTTAGACATAGCTGAATCTTTTAATACCTTTTTCACAAGTGTACCAGTTAGTACAACAAGTACCTTGAATTCTTGTGCGTCCGGGTCTGAACTCTTGTTAAGGGCCAATGTAAATGAATGTAAGAATCTATTTCAATTTGAATACATAAACCCCACAGATATTATAAAAACGTTTAAGTCTCTTAACTCTAAGAAAACAGGGGACTTATGGGGGATTTCAGTTAAATTAATAGAAACTATTATAATTGATATAGCACCATTTCTAGCAATAACATTCAATCGATGTGTTGATTATGGGGTTTTTCCTAACCTGATGAAGTATAGTAAAGTAATACCTTTATTCAAGAAGGGTTGTACAACCGAACCAAGTAACTTTAGGCCAATCTCAATCTTACCGGCTATTAGTAAAATTTTTGAAAAAGTTATATTGCAACAACTAGAAAGCCATTTTAATATAAATAATTTATTTCACAAAGAACAATATGGCTTTACAAAGGGTCGTTCAACAATTGATGCGGGTGCAACTCTTTTGAGACATATATTTAATGCATGGGAGAATTCGCAAGATGCGATAGGTGTATTTTGCGATCTTTCAAAAGCTTTTGACTGTGTAGAACATAACACGCTTTTTCTAAAACTTAGGCATTATGGTGTTAATGGTATTGCTTTGGAACTAATCGTTTCCTACTTGAAAGATAGAATTCAACATGTAGATGTCAATGGTGCGAGGTCATCTGGATTACCTGTTACTATGGGCGTTCCGCAGGGCTCTATACTGGGTCCTCTACTTTTTCTCATATATATAAATGACTTACCATATTATATAAAAGATCTCTGTGATATAGTTCTATTTGCTGATGATACGTCACTTATTTTTAAAGTCGATCGTAAGAAAACAGTTTTTGACGATGTGAATAGGGCACTAAATGATGTATTGAATTGGTTTACAACGAATAATCTCCTACTGAATTCAAATAAAACAAAGTGTGTGAGATTTACTATGCCAAATGTTAAACAACTAGGCACTAATCTAACTATAAATAATGAAATCATAAGTATTGTAGACTCAACAGTATTCTTAGGAATTACATTAGATAGTAAACTTCAATGGGGAGCCCAGATAGATAGCCTTGCGGGTAGACTTAGTTCGGCAGCTTATGCAGTGTGGAAGGTACGTCAGCTCACTGATACGGACACAGCTAGGTTAGTTTATTTTAGCTACTTTCATAGCGTCATGTCCTATGGTATACTACTTTGGGGCAAGGCGGCTGATATTGAAACGATTTTTATTCTACAAAAACGAGCCATCCGCTCAATGTACAATTTAGGTGCTAGAGTCTCTCTTCGAGAGTTGTTTAAAGATATAGGTATTTTAACTGTTGCATCACAGTATATATTTGCTAATATTATGTTTGTTAGACACAACATTAATGACTATAAGAAAAACAGTGATGTACACAATATTAATACTAGAAACAAATCTAAACTCATTGGTACCTATCATCGATTACATAAGGTACACAACTCGTTCGAAGGTCTTGGTGTACGTTTTTATAATAAAATTCCTATACATGTAATCGACCTTCCTGTAAATAAATTCAAGCTAACTGTAAAAAATCACCTTATTAGGAAAGCCTACTATACGATCAACGATTATCTAAACGACAAACAGTCATGGGCTTAAGGTGTCATTAGAATTTAAATAGATACACACAAACTTCTTTGTCTTCTAATAAAGCTAAATATTAACAAACCATTGTTAGTTGAAAGTAATGCGTGGCGATTATCATGGTAATTTAATTAGTAGTGATTTTTATCAGTATCTAGACTATGGTTTGTCATGCTCACTAAAATGTCATTGTTTGCGGTGTCGTCGTGGGGCGGGTCGTTTCCTTCCCTCTGATATGGCGAAGGAGATGATGGCTGGTCCATGCGTCATACTCGTGAACGGGTGCTGCTTGGGGTGACTGGTCGGCCTAGTCAGCGATTCTTTAGACAATACTATTATTCTGGTTCGTTCAACTGCAACCCTAGCCTCTTAATCCAGTCGCGAATTATTTTCAACAGTAGATTTTGCAACTGAATGTAAGTGGATGTGCACCTTGTTTCTATTTTGTTCTATGTTTAATAGACTCAAACCTTCAACGTTATCACTGAGTGTTTTTTTTTGTTTGCGCGTTAGATTTTGGAGCTTTTTAATAAAAGGAATTTCAGGTGGCAACAGCTTGCATACTGTTTACCTTACATGTAATACTAACACTATTGTACCTGAAAATCAGATTTTGAAAAAGAGTAGCCATGAGTTTCTTTGCCAGTATTCTTCTCATGAGCTCTACGCATTTTGGAAACTGGAAGTTATGGATCGACACAGGCAGGCAGTAGATTTTGGTGTTTTCGCCTAACTTACCGCGACAATACAGCACATGCTGTGGCCTCTGTTTGTGTCGATCTATGATTTTTAACTATAGCTTCAATTTGACGTTCATAAGTGTCACTTGGTGTCTTAGATGAATAAATGATTTTGATTTGATTTGATTTGAAGTAAATTGAATTTAGAACATCGCTCGATTGCACTAAGTTTGTGAATTCAAAACATCATTAAACTATTTACTTCTACCTCCATGGACCATGGAGGTAGAAGTAAAAGTATTGTAAGATTAATTCGGCACCATGGACCATGGTACCGAATTAATCTTACAATATTTTTTTAATTTGTTAAAAACTCAGACTCGGAGCCTTCTTGGTGTAGTTTTTTTTTAATTTGCTCTGGCCGCACCATTTTCTTTTAAAGTAACTATAACAACATAGCAACTCACAGACGTTAGCAACTTAACTTTAAATTTTTCTTAATTTCTCTAAACATCCATACAAATAAATAAAATTGAAATGTCTGTTTGTAATATTAAAATAACCGCTTTTTACTAAATGCATATGTACCTATGTATATACGGTACATATACTAAAATATTTTTTTATAATTTCTGTTACATTGTCTGTCTGTCAGTCGGTCTGTCTGTCTGTTTGTCTCGGGTAATTTTAGAATCCTTTGCTTGCTCGGTATCAAAATTGATCGCGCGGTTAAAAAGCAACTTTGCACTCTTGTATAACAAATAACTATTTTTGTCAGTATTACGTTTTAAAACAAATCTTTTGTTGTGTCTTTTTATACGTACCGTATGAACCTCAACTAAATACATATGATCCGATTGACCATAATAAACAAGTAAACAGCTTGGTCCTAATCTTTTCAACTTCTGAAACAATTTTGATGAAAAATGTTTATTATCCTTTAGTTAAAGGGTCATCATCATACATAGGCAAGATTAGCCCGAGACAGGGAAAAATAGTACAAGGTCCAACAGAACGTGATATAGGCACAAATGTTGACTACGAGTATATGTGGTGCAGGACAGCGTGTGGTCCACGAATACCGCTCATAGATTTAAACGTGTGCAGTTCCCAATAAGTGTGAGTTTTTGCATGACGATAAATAAAGCCAAGGGACAGACTATGAGTCGTGTCGGTGAAGATCTGCGAAAGTACTTTTTCTTTCATGGCCAGCTTCATGTAGCTTTGTCACGTGTAAGTAGTGCGTAAATCCTGTCTATACTCACTGACGCAAATGAAAAAACAAGTGATATTGTTTATGAAGAAATTCTGTGATTAATGTTCATATATTACAAACTCATACGTACACATACACACAGACTTGACAAGAAAAGATCAAAATCATGGACCTAATAAGAAGCGCTTAATAAAATAATAAGTATTCTAATTTAAAATGCGTTTCAATTAAGAATAGGATTGGAAATCCGCCACCTTGCCATGCATTTTTCACCTTCAGATATTTTTGTATGGTGTGCAAAAAAAACGAGAATTTACAATTAAAAAAATCGATTTACTGTGTCAAACTTTAAAAAAATATAAACGATAACATCTTACGAGCTAAGGCTAACATAGAGTCTTTGCCACTATATCTTCAGCTAGATACTCAAAAACACCGAATTTCTTATAAGAAAACCTGCCAAGTGCGTATCAAGCCACTCAAGGAATAGGACTGAGATTAGCGCGTTCAAATAAACAAACAAACTCTTCAGCTTTATAATATTAGTATAGATATCGAAAACAATAAAAAGTAGCCTATGTCCTTTCTCAGGCTCTAGACTATCTGTGTACCAAATTTCATTGTAATCGGTGCAGCGGTTTGGCCGTGAAAGCAAGACAGACAGACAGACAGACAGATTTACTTTCGCATTTATAATATAAGTATGGATTATGACCACGTATACTTACCTATATTTTTAGAGCTTTCGATCAAAGAGGTATAATAGTACTACGTGCTTTGAACGGTATCATGGATAAACCATTGATGAATTCTATTGTTTATTTTTTAAATGTTTGACAATTGATTTAGTGTCTTGTTTGTTTAATTCGTTTAGAAAATTAACAAAAATATGTTAAATTGTTTGTAGTTTGGTATTATTAAGATAATAAAATGGTTATTAAAAACAAGGCCGCACCAACCGTGTAAGTGTTTACATTTTTATATTGCGACTATTTGTTTGGTATTCTTATTTTCATCGCTGAACTTTTGGTTAAGCAACCACTCAATACATTTTTTTTGTAAAATTCATAAATTATAGGAGCCTACAAACTGCGTAACATTTAATTCGTCCGTAGCTAGATACCTAATCAATCGTTTCAAATAAAAAACAAGAAGTAACATTTGCAAGTATCGTGTGACAAAATCACATTAAATTAAGAATCGGCGTGTAGTGAGAGTCCAATCGGAACAAAGAAGGTTGGTCATGCGCGGTGCACGTTCGCAGTCGACGACGACTCGCGCGAGAACGAACGAGTCAGCCCGGAGAGGCCGCGCAGGCAGCCCGTGTCGCCGCCCGCGACCTGCCGCCGCGCGCACCCAGCACCCGAGCCGCACAAGTAAGTGACCGCCGCACGCCGCAGCACCCACCCAGGCCTCGGGCCTCGGCGCCGGCCTCCGACCGTCTCCGCGCCGCCCGCCGCTTCTCTCGCCGGCTCCTCCACACTCCACACTATCTGTTGCTCCCACAATCAATACACGAGTAGTGTGCTTTTGTTTTGACGAGAACAATCTTGCGTGGTTCCCGTCGTACATCGCAGTGAGTGCAACACATCATTAGTGTTGCTTTTAGCCTTTAGGGAGTACCTACACATCGCACCGCTTATTAAATATTTTATTTCCTGATACTCAAGTCTGTGAAACATTTTTGAAATTAGTTTTAAAAACAAAAGTGTCCTAGTAGGACGTGCCTACGTATGGCGCAAGCAGTTGATGTTATTAAAAATATAATGAAAACAACTGTAGATACAATTAGTTGATAGTAGGTGTGTGAGACGTTGATAGGTCATGATATGGAGTAATTGCGATGCATAAATGATGGTTCCGTTCCGAGACGCGCAGTTAGTTGTGGGTCGGTTGCCAAGGTTATAGTGATGTGAGCGACTGCAGGCGAGGTGCTCCTTGCAACCTGCGTTCGGTGTGCTTGCTCGATAATCACATCTCGCCCGCTACTTCCAGGCGCGGTCAAAGGGGACATGACCCTCATCCCCCCCCCCCTTCCCAAATCGTACACATATAGTTTTTTCCAACTGCTAATAGAACCTTTTTTTTTCTCAGTTTCCATAACTGTTCAATCTAGATAAGAAATCAAAGGATAGGAATTGTTTAACACCTATAAATTAAAACTATAATACAATGTGGTTAACAAAAATTTGCCTTTCAAGGCTGTCGTGATTCGGGCCTGCTCTGACTCAGATGACACTAGTAGTCTGAACCGGAAGGAAGAGTGATAGACAGACACGCTCTTCTCAAGGGTCCAGGACAGTCTCCCGGTCCCTCCCACGCAATCGGATCGGCAATTCTGGTCCGACGAGTGTGAGGCATCGGAGGGAGAGATGGATCGAGCCGTACGGCGGCTGGCTTTCCGTAACACCGCTCCTGGACCTGATGGTATTCCAGGTCGGGCGCTGGTGATCACTCTGTCGGTGCTGGAAGATAAACTGAGGCAGATTTTCACTGAGTATTTCGGCTTATACCTTCCCCCTCGGCTGGAAAGAAGCGAGACTGGTAATCCTCAAAAAGTAAGAAAAAGGTGCAGCTTCTATCTCTGCGTTCCAACCTGCCTGAATGAGTCGGGGAAACTCTTTGAAAGAGTTATCTCTGACCTCTGACCGTATCAGCGGGCACCTGTCGCGAGTGGGCCCTGGTCTATCGGACTGCTAACTTGGATTTGGTTCGGGGGTGGTGTTGACAGTTAGCCTTGATATCGTTAACGCTTTCGGCGTCTTTCCCTGGCGCGCGATTAGGGCGGCCCTTGAATATCACAGTGTGCCGCCTTACCTGCGTTCGCGACAGGGCAGTGAAGTTTGTCGATTGGAACGGAGTGGCAAATCGAAGGAAGGTATGTTGTGGGGTTCCCCAGAGCTCTGATTGGGTCCATTGTTATGGAACCTCGCATATGATGCGGGCCTTTGCACTAGTCTGCTCTCTGGCCTCAGTGTCGCCTGCTATGTTGACGATAACGCAATACTGGCTAGAGTGACCCTCTTCGTCGGAGAGGTGATTTTTGCTCTCCGAGCAAGGGGTGGCTTGTTTCGTGGTTAAGACTCGTGAGATGGGCCTGAGGGTGGCACCTCCATGGCTTACGTAGGTGCCAGGAACCATCCAGTCCCATGCCTCTGGGTGAATGACACTGAAGTCCAGGTGAGCCAGTACATGAAGTACCTAGACCTCATCCTAGACAGTCGGTAGAGCTTCGAAGAGCATTTCGGGCGACTAGTCCCCTGAGTTCGAGGGGTAGCAGCTAGCTACATCGTCTGCTACTCAATCTCGAGGGACCGCGGGAAGAAGTTTGCTGCCTCTATATGGGCGTCGTGCGATCCATCGTCCTCTATGGGGCACCGTCGAGTTCCTCCCGATGTAAGGCTTAACTCGCGAGTCTGCAGCGGTTGATGGCACACGGATCGTACAGTGCTACCGTACAATCTTGTACGAGGTGGCGACGATCCTGGCGCTATCTCCAGCCTTCGACATTCTGACCGACATGGACACAATGGTCTACGATGGAATTCGTTCTGTCGGTCGGAATGGCGAAGAGACAGCACTGGATCATGAGCCCGGCATGATTCCTCAGAACGCACATACGTAAGCCCTACGGGTTTGGCGGGCACGGCTCGACACCCAGGTTTGTGCCAGCCAACGCGCTGTCGAAGCCGTTCTGACGAGCTTCGAAGCTTGGATAGAGAGAACTGACACCTATCGATTCACTCAGATGCTCACCGGGCACGGAATTAAGCCCGTACGCTTGCCGCGCACGTACGTGACGAGTGCTATATTTGTGGCTATTGAGAGACCCACAACAACATAACATTTAATCCTTTCATAATTTCATTTGACGTGTTCAAAGACAATTGATAAATTGTTAAGTAATTTAATAAGTAAATATAATGGTGTACCTTTAAAAATATTACTATTTTTTGAAAATATGTAAAAGTACACTGCGAACGTAATGTTGCTAATGTGAACGGGATCCTTACTGCACCGTGCACCGCGACGCGACTTGCGTCGCTGTCTCCTGCCTGTTAGCTGCTTTTGAGCAAAAATGTTTCGTGCTCTGTGACTGTACGGTGCGGTGTAGAGTGATAAATATTTCACAATATTGTGTAAAATCCTCATTTTTATTTAACTTATATAAAATACTAGCTGACCTTCGTACCGCCATATTTACATATCTGTCTCAGCTTCGCACAGGCAGTGTACAGTCGCTGACAAAAAAAGGCTTTTCCCGTTATCTTTTATTTTTTCTTTCTAGCAAAAAAGAATGAAAGAAATCGGATTATGTGTTATTGAATTACGAGTTACAATTAAGTACATATTTTGACTTTCATCCCATCTCTCCAAGAAACCGTGCTGAATTTCGGGATAAAAAGTATCCCATGTCCTACCTCGTAGTATGAACTCAAATCATGCCAAGTTTCATTTCGATCCATTTAGTAGTTTCGGCGTGATGCGCGGCCAAGATACAGACAGACAGACGGACAGACAGACAGACAGACAAAAATGAAAAAAATACAGTTTTGACTTCAGTATCGATAATATAGATAGCCCTCCAAAAATTTTTTTCAAAATATCTTTAATGTACAGAATACGACCTGTTCCTGTAACATTTTTAGGGTTCCGTGCCAAAGGCAAAAAACGGAATCCTTATAGATTCGTCATGTCTGTCTGTCTGTCTGTCCGTCCGTATGTCACAGCCACTTTTTTCCGAAACTATAAGACCTATAATGTTGAAACTGGGTAAGTAGTTGTATTCTGTGAACCGCATTAAGATTTTCACACAAAAATAAGAAAAAAACAATAAATTTTGGGGGTCCCCATACATAGAACTGAAACTCAAAAATTTTTTTTTCATCAAACCCATGCGTGTGGGGTATCTATAGATAGGTCTTCAAAAATGATATTGAGGTTTCTAATATCATTTTTACTAAACTACTTCACTTAGACTTAGACTCACACTACTTAGACTTCAAACAGATTCTAGGTACCTAGCACACATTATAATACTACTATTTAAATGAATAAAGAATTAGGTATAGGCAATTTATGAAGAACCAGTTTATTTTATGCTTTTAAGTGTTTTTTGGCAGAGAGTTTTCGTTGGATGTTTTTTGGAAGTGGGTTTTTTATTTTTTTATAAAAAGTTTTTTGGAGGACACAAAGTGTTTGTGTAGAAATCGCGTTAATTGTATAGAAAGGACATAGTTCGGCAGGTGATGAGTGATGACACCGACCATTTATTCTCCTTGTTAGAGCCATCTTCATGGCACCGCGGTACGGGATGAACCATGATGGCGGACGTGAGTGAATGAGTCCACCACTTACCAACGTGAGTCTTATTAGTGTCTTACCCACGCGTGGGTGCTATATAAGCTACGCAGGACATCTTCCAGACTTCCATACATATGTATAGCCAATATTAAATAAGTCCCTGTTACCTGTCTCGTAAAAGCGAAGACAAAACGACTATCTAAACTTTCCTATAGTCTTGCAACTTTTTAGTGGCCGGTTTCAGCTCACGCAGTAAATATTACTTTGAAACGAACTTTCAGTAAAATGTTAAACACCTTATAGCACGGCGATATGATGATACGCAACGAAGCCTCTAACAAGCTCGTTAGCAGGTTTTGTCAAGCTTATCTATAACGGTGTCGCGTCGCTCGGTCGCTCGATGATAATGGCATTAAGGGGCGCGTCCCTAAAAACGCGCGAAAAGGCACTTGCAGTTTTGCAAAACACAAACAACTCAATTCATATTTGACACTAAAAAAAAAATCTCAGTAGTTTAATAAATCAGTCTACCAATCTACCGAGTGACATTTATAAAATAATTCTTTATTTTTGTGAAAAAAAGCATTAACAAAGATCAAAATCATCGAAATTGACCTTTTTAATTAGCACACTATGTCCTATTTCGTGCTCTATTTTAAATGTTTTTTTCTTATTTCGCGAGTAAAAAGTATGGAGAAAAGATTTACCGTTTTAGTTTTTTATTAATTTTCACCAAAAAGCCATAATCTAAGGCTAAACATCATTCATTTTTAGCGACAAAAGTTCCATACATTTTAGTACTTAGATATCGTCTCCCGTAAATTGCAATAAATAAGTTTTATCGCGCTCAAAAAATTCAGTGCCCGCCGAATATTCAAGGTGACACCACGTCCGTTTGTAGTTCGCACTGAGCTCCATAATACGTAAATGACAAGTTTTAGGGTGGGTTGCCAGTGAGTGTCGAATTGTAACTGTTAATTTGTATTCTTGAATTTAATTTAATTTTTTTTAAAGAATAATTTCAAAGAAAAATATTAGTATTTTTTATTAACACAGAACTTATTTTTATGTTTTTTTTTAACTTGCTATGTATGTATATATCTAACTATATTTGTTAAGACGGAATCTTGCAACTCAATTTTGCAGATATCTTCAACCGATTGTGTTGAATTTTTGTAGGCATATGTATATAGTGTGACAATGCTATATTATGATGACATGGAGCTGATCTGATGTTGAAGCTGGAAGGTGGTCATAGGAACTTTGTAACGACGGAACCTATCGAGTTTGGAGTCGTTTGATTTGTCTTGACGAGTACTTTGAATACACTGTGACAGACCGAGACACTTTGAGAAATTGTTTTTAAAAAAGTAAAAAAATTTTTTTTAATGATTTCTGTTAGAATTGAATAACTACTACTGAAATAATGAAAGACCTTAAAATTACAGTTTTATTTTTGACTGCATGGTTGGTCTAGTGGTTTAAGCGGTTGCCTCGCCGCTTCCTACTGTATCAGGTGTTGTGGGTTCAAATCCCACATGGGACAACACTGTGTGATCCACGAATTGTTGTTCTGAGTCTGGGTGTCCATTGTGTCCGTTTCATGTATGTTTGTAAATTCCCCGCGACACTGGATTTATTGGATATATACGGAAGTTGTCTTTTTTGAAAAAAAAAATTGCTGAGCCCCACGGTCTTACCCGCGATACTACACCAACCGCGGTTACTCCTTATATCATCAGCTACCTATCAGTAAAAATCCCGTCAAAATCGCTCCAGCCGTACCAGAGATTAGCCGGCACAAACAAACAGACAAAAATTGTAAAAAAGGGTCCCATCTACACTTTACGTCATTTCCATTCTTATTCATCCCTTAAGTTCGAATTTAATCAATTGGTGAATTGTAAAACAATCGATGCCCTATCCCTTACATTATCTAATATCTGTTATCTATATAAATAAAAGAGGAAGGTGACTGACTGACTGACTGACATACCCAGAGATCAACGCACAGCCCAAACCGCTGAAGTTAGAATCCTGAAATTTTGCATGTAGGTTCTTTATATAACGTAAGTGAGCACTAAGAAAGGAATTTTTGAAATTCCACCCCTAAGGGGGTAAATCAGGGGATGAAAATCTGTGTGGGCGAAGCCCCGTGTAAAAGCTAGTATTATATATTTAAGGAAGTTTCCATTTCAAAGTTTTACACTCTTAACATTAATTTTAAGGTAAATAGTTTGTTTTTTAACCGTCTTAAAAAAGAAGGAGTTTATAAATTAACTGTATTTTTTTATTTTTTTACCCGACCACGGCATAGCCAAAGGAGGGTTATGATTTTGACAGGCTATGTATGTATGTTCATCTGTTCCCTCATAGCTCCTTAACTACTAATTAGAACTGGATAAATGAGGTATCGTTAGAAGTGTCTTGATCGTCCGCTGCTTATAGGCTATATGACGCGTCACTCAATTAAATGTGGCGCCCTCTAGCCGACATAAAGTACTGCATTAAAAAATGAATTTGACATAAATATGTCGTGTTTGGTATCATCGGAAAGGGTGTTACTTGTACATTTCAAATATATATATAGGTATTATTAGCATTTGCTGGTGACTTTGTTCGTATTTATTCATTTTCTTTTATATTTCTATGTTAGGTATTTAAAATATACTTTGCATATAAATTATTATTATCACTACACCAAAACAGTTTAAATAAAAAAAAGTAAAAACTTAAATTAAAATAGAAACGTACCATAACTCTTAAAAACACGTGACTACGGCTTTTTAAAACTTGTTTCATACTTTTTCAGCGTCGTTTTTTGTCAAAAAGTGAAAAAAGTACGTAAGTAAGTAAGGTCTATGTAGTAAAATTTAGTCAATATGAGCAATAAAAGCGATCAAAAATTTTATTTTTATGAAACATTATGTTCCATTAATATAACATATATCATACAAATTTTATTTCATAACATAGCATTAAAATCCGTTGATTACTGTAAAAGATCTAAGCTGACAGATAGCGCGAGCGACTTAATTTTATACTGTGTAAAAATATATTATTTGTCCATGAAATGAATTATAAATG
Organism: Diaphora mendica; assembly: GCA_949125395.1. Classification (NCBI taxonomy): domain Eukaryota; kingdom Metazoa; phylum Arthropoda; class Insecta; order Lepidoptera; family Erebidae; genus Diaphora; species Diaphora mendica. The sequence continues at coordinate 465,918 of OX421323.1, forward strand.
AATAGGTACACTTGAACTCCATTCTCGGCCGTTGACGAGTTACTTAAAGCCCGCGGGCTTTCCGATATGACTAAGATACATTGCGTGCTTTGTAGGACATTCTAAACACTCTTCAAAGGCGAACAGTTAATGAATATGTAACTAGAAGAAAAAACCGAAAGTAAATTTATTAGTTGCCAGGGTTAGTGTGCAACAGTGCCCGATGCGTTTGTGTGCATGTAAAATATGAATGTGGGTGTTCAATCACAAATTCCCACGCTCAAGGACTACAGTCTTAAGGAGCGATGTATAACGTATATATGTACTCCCGTAAATTGCGTAGGTCTGTACCACAGAACATAAAGAATAGGTAGAAATGTTATGTGTCTTAATTTACAACGGAACGACTGTCGCCAAACTCAAACAAATGAAAGCACTATTTTATTAGTGCACACTACTAACGGATTGTTTTGATTTGATGTTTTTATTTGCTCAAAACTAGCCTACAATACATAAAGTCACACGTTTGATAATATATCTTATCGCGTAATGTTAACAGTTATTTTGCCATAGCGTAAGAAGAACTTACAACGTTTCATAATCTTGAAAGTAAGAATACTTCATTGCAAGCTATTCAAAAACAGATGGCGTTATTCTAAATGCATGCAATTATAACATTAATCATGGCCATGATACCATAGGCCCCACGTTGGGCGCCATGTGTCACGTAGCGGCTTTAGGAGCCTAGAAGGTTGTGGTGAAGCCACGAGGTTCTGATGATGATTAAATTAGACGCTTCACAACAACAATTTAAAGAATTGATTTACTGAAGTATAACACAAACAGATAGATGTACAGTCAGGGTGTGGGTTTGAGAGAGTCGACCAGTCAGTGCCTCCAGACAAGAAGCACTTAACTGTAGGTTCGCAGCGATGAGAAAAGGAAGAGGTGCAGTCCTGGGTCGGCTTTAGAGGCCGACCCCCGTAGAGGCGTCGCAGGCAACTGGCGTGGTAGACGCCGGGAGAAAGAGGTGCAGTGCTGGGGCTCCGGCGTAGGCCGGGCGGCCCAGCCACCAGGCGTGGTAGACGCCGGGCGAAAGAGTGCAGTGCTGGGGTCGGCTTTAGAGGCCGACCCCCCGTAGAGGGCAGCGCAGCCGTCCGGCGTGGTAGACGCCGGGCGAAAGAGGTCGAGCTGTAGTGTGCTCGTCCTTTTATGTGTCCCTGCGGTGGTAGGGACAGCGGCGCAGCGGTGGGAGGCGAGCGCCGATGACGCGTGACAACTATAAGAATAAATTCGATATTTGTGTCATTCTTCGATATTTACCGCTACTCGCTTAGTGTTGTGGCACATATTACAATATTATCAATAATATCGATACCTAACTTTTGTTGTAATAGGACGGAGCAGAATCAAAAACATGAATCATGATATCTGAGGAGGTAACATTATAAAGGTGAAGAAGCTAAAAAATAAGTACTTGCATAATAATGTTTATTAATTTTCAGAATCTGAATTATAATCATATTATATTTAATAAAGACTGTTTAGCTACTTAACAAAATTCAAAACAGTGGTTACATAATTCATATCTGGCATAGTATGTATTCATATTTAGTTTTATAGGAAATACACATGGTATCAATATCATAAATTTTATTGACTGCAATGAACAAAAATGCAATACGTCTAATTGTCGACCCGTTGGTATAGTGTTTAGCGATCCTGACTGCTGAGTCAGAGTTCGGAACAGACAGAGAAACAAAAAAATTAAAAAAAAATGTTATTTTGGTATACGGCCCGTGCCTGCAAATTTCGGAGAGAAAAGAATCACGCTTCGACATAAATGGGCCGGCTCGACCGGAGTGATACCACAGCCTCACAGAAAACCAGTGTGAAATGGCGCTTGCACTGTGTTTCACTGAGTGAGTCCTCACTCAGTCCTCACAGGAGTTGGGATATGGGCCTCCGGTATCCTCATACCGGAGGCCCATATCCCAACTCCTCCCCCTCCCCACCTCCCAAAGGTCGGCAACCCGCTTGTGACGCCTCTGGTGTTGCGGGTGTCCATGGATAGTGGTAATCGCTTACCATCAGGTGATACGTCTGCTCGTTTGCCACCAGTTCCGTAAAAAAAAAAATTGTACCGTGTACCTACACATGCAGATGCATTTAGTAAAAAGCGGATATAAATATTTAATATTACAAACAGACACTCTTATTATATATATATATATATATATTCTTACTATATACTTATTTGTATAGATATTCAATGGTTAAAACAAGTGTTTTTCTTTCAAGGCCACGTAAACAAACAAGCAAAATTTAATATTTATAATTATTACAGTAAGTAAATATAACACGTTTAAAAGTATGCAAATCGATAAAGCAAACATCCTACCTGGCTACATCACTAATCGAGTAGAATAGAAAATACGAGAATAACGTTGAAAACTGATAAGACCCGATCATACCAGATTGAGATTTATGTGAATGGGATAAGGAAGAGTTTAGCTTAAATCTCTAGTCAATTATCAGTTAAATAAAATTTTAAGATTTTATTGATAAAACATATAAAATTGTACCTACAGATGGTAAGAAACACCTCCAATAACAATCTTTTTCCTTCTGCTATCATTTTTACACTGTTAAACAGAACAATACTGCATTGTGGCGTAAAAAAGAACTTTCATTGGACGACCTATTCAGCGCAGCGTTGTAACACGACTATGATACAAAATACCTACAACTCATAAAGGTATGCGTTGCAACGCTTATCAGTGGCAAGCGCGCCACGCATACTAGTCACTTCTACTTATATCTTTTTGTTTTGTGGTCTGTACATTAATCAGTTGAAGTTACGCTGACTGGCGACTGCTCTCTGTAACACATCACGTCAACAGCCTTTAATAATCCAGTGCTGGACATTAACCTCTCTTAAGAAAAGGGAAAAATATAAGCGAATAAATACAAAAACATACAAAACGAATTCTTACAGTTTCGCCATGTCCGAGGGTATGTCTGGATGGTCGTCGGTGATTTTGGTTAGAGACTTAGTAAGCGAAATGTTTCTACACTATCGTTTTTTTTCACATTTCTAATTTTTTTCATAATAATATTACTGTTAAAGGGACATTGCTAGTCATTTTATTATCTTGAACCCCCTCTGAAACTAAAACCTGGCTACGCCGCTACGCCCGTGGTTGGTAGGTACCTATCTACCTACTCTGAGTATCATGCCGACAAAGAGTGAAAACAAAATGTTGAAAGTGTTCCTCATCTAATCAATATCATCATCATGTTTCACGCCCGTGATATCTGTAGCAATCGTTATAAGGAACTGGGCACCTTCAAATACAGGGTGGATATGACAATGCGACATTAAACAAAACCGTGGGCTATTTAAATGTATTGGTTTACTTTGGGATTTTTTAAATTATCCGAAAACGAATATAAAAAAATCGAAATTTTCAAACAAACTAAATATCTTAAAAATTAAAACCAATAAGGATACCATTTGTAATTTAAGTTCACTAACCTTAGTGGCGCGGCGCGGCCGTAAAATAAGTACCTAAAGCACCGAACGAAGCGCGACGAAGATTTATAAAGTAGATACCTACCTACTTTATCGACACGTAAGCTAAATAGCACAAGCAATATTATGTATTCACGTTTTTTTTAAATTACACAGTCACTATAATAATCACAAAAAAATCGAAAACCAAAAACGGATCGGAATCATTTTTAGAAAAATCGGAAAAAATCGGATTCATTTTTAGAAAATCTCGTTCTATTCGTGTTTTCAACAAACAACTTCATCGATATCAATGTCCATTTAGCGCCATGAACGAAATCAGGGGTCCGTGGGCGAGAAATTATACAGCTCAAAAATATAATGAAACTTGTATTCTCGATTCACAATTCTTAGGTACACAAAAAAATATATTCGAGGTATTTATAATCACTCCGGTAACTAAACACTAGCGCGATTCAGCAAACCCTTACAGTGACATCTATGGGTTGGCAACTTAAACACGAAACAAAATTGCAAAGGAAACTAATAAATGACTTATCCATATATACAATAAAATATATAATTATGTAACATCATGCCTTCATATGATATATAAAAAAAAACCGACTTCCAAACACATTCAACGAAAACTCTCTGCCAAAAAAACAACTGGTTCTTCATAAATTGCCTATACCTTATTCTTTATTCATTTAAATAGTAGTATTATAATGTGTGCTAGGTACCTAGAATCTGTTTGAAATGTGTACCTGGATGACCTAGCAAAGAGCTCGGTCATCCAGGTACAAACAACCGAGGGCAATAAAACAAAAGTAGAAGAATGCTAGGGTAGGGAGGGTAGGGGCGGAAGAGGGAAAGACCGCTGACGGCGGTATGTTGTTACAGAAAGAGCGGACGCGCGCCGGCCGAGCCGCCGCAGCAGCGCCTCGCCGACGTGATAGTGGTGCGCCCCACGACAGCCCCCGCGTCTTCGTCCAAACTAACACGGTATGTTTCATTGTTTACATCCACTGCGACACAATTGTACATCTGTAGAACATAGAGTGACGCAGTGATCCACCTCGAGCCGAGGCTGAGTCAGGGACTCATTTAGCTAGGGGTAGGCGATGGCACTGCAACAATATAAATTGAGATGATCCTTTATCCAAGTCGTAGCCGCTTACATTGAATCGGTATATTGAAATATGAGTGTGTGGTATAGATTGGCACAAGCACTAGTCCCGGAGCCCACCGATGTGATCGACCTGGGCGCGCCGGCGAGGGCGAGCCAGCGCGCCGCGCGTCCCAACCTCTACCGCGCCTCATACATACCCAACCCGCGACTGTAAGTCGAGCGTTTCAAATAAAACACAAACGTTTTAAACACATCTACACACAAATGAAAGTTTTATTACAACCAAGATAAATTTATGTAAATAAACTGTAGTTCTGAGGCAGCTGCGGCGAAGGAGCGAACAAGTTTTTGTTACACCTATTTTTAATTAAAATAGGTGGAACAGAACAGTGTCGAAGTGACGTTGTGGACGAACAGGTACCCCGGGCCCGCGCTCGCCAAGCCGAGAGCGCAGCTGCGGCAGGCGGACGGCCGCGGCGGGGAGGCGCGCGGGCGGCGGCGCAAGCGCGTGTGCCGGCGCGCGGTGCCCAACCCGCGCCTCTACCGGCCCGCGCCGCCCGCGCCCGTGCCCAAGGCCCGCCTCGACACTGCGAGCAGCGTCGCGCTCCGCCTCAGCGAGCAGCGCCGCGGCCGAGCGGCTCCTCCCCCGGCCGAGCCCGCGCCGCCGCTGGCCGCCGCCGCAACCCCGCGATACGTACCGACGAGCGCTCCCTTCCGGCTGCGCTCGCTGGACACGGACGACTCCGGAGACTCGACGCCGGTGGTCGGCCGACTGGGCCCGTCGTTCTTTCTTCCCATCATGGAAGCGGGAAACGGGAAGTCCACCAGTCCGGAGGACTGCTCCGACGGAAACGACACTTTATCCGCACCCAGCGAGTTTCTGGCGGAGGTGAGTTAAGCCTGCGCTGATACAACGTCTCAGTCTCGAAGCAGGTCCGGAGCTGGACACTATGACCGCATGAATAATCGCGTAGGCTCGACGAAGCGCAGAATATATTACAATTATACGATTATTTTCAGTTCCTGTCGGCTATAATGCGACGCCAGTATGCAGAGGCACTCAAGTACTGCCGTCTCATCTTGCAGTACGAGCCCCACAACGCTACGGCGCGCGGCTTCTACCCACTACTGCAGCAGAAGGTCCTAGCACAAAAACGACCAGGTGAGCTATATCGTGGCCCTAGAAACTATCTGCAGCGCTTAATTAGTTTGCAAGGAAGCGTCATTTGTGACAACTCGTGGTTCAGAGTGATCGCTAGGGCCGTAATGATATTGAAGCGTGTGAATCCACATGTGAGGTTCCGGCTGTATGTTATACGTTAGGTTCAATTTAGTCGTTTCTCAAAAGTGAATTTGTTATTGTCTTTGTGAAAGGCATTATCTAAACTATGATTTTGATTATTAGTTAATGGAACGACAGAGATGTAAGCGTTTATTGACTCTGGTTGCAGACGCGGAGTGCCCACGCGGTAGCTCCAGCGAGGAGGCCAGCGCTCCCGCCGCAGATTTACCCAATTTTGCATCGCCTCAAAAAAAACACGTACGTATCAACGCTTCGTATCCATTCACTGTAGTCGTACTCGACCCGACCCGATAGGGACCCGCCGAGGCTTAACGAAACCACTGCAATTTAATAAGCTACCTACTCGGAGGTAGTATAAATGAATGGATAAGTAGCTTCTCGAGCGCGTCCCGGCACGGTCGCAGCTGACCGGTTCGTTGTCACGTTCACGTGTCGGCAGGAGATGATGGAGCAGGGCGGCGATTCGTCGGAGGAGTCCGAGGGCTCCGAGGGCGAGGGAGGCGCCGCGTCCCGCTCGTTGTCGCGCTCGGGCGACTCGTGTCGCTCGCAGTCGTCGCTGGAGCTGGACTCGTCGGAGGCGCCGGGCCACTCGTCGCCGTCGCTGTCGCGCCGCACCGAGCACACGGACAGCGCGTCCGCCGGCGTGTGGGACAGCACGGGCAGCGCCTCGCGCTCCGACACGGACGACAACGGGAACGCCACGGGCCCCGCGCCCGGCGCCGCCGACCTGCGCAACGACAACGCGCCCGCCGCAGAGCCCCACACAGTACGTACCGCGGGGGGCGGGGCCGAGCCGTCGGCGCTGCAGCGCCTGCGCGCGCAGTTCACGTGCTCCATCAAGTGAAGCGCCCGCCCGCCCGGGACCAACCATATCCGTAGCAGCTAGTAGGTGTCGTGTCTAAGTGTCATCCCTGTGTCGTGTGGAGGGAGCCGACGTCGCTCTCTCTCTTGTGTCTCCTTGTTACTGACTTGTTGTCATTTTCCCCTTTGATTTAGTCCCGGAGCGTCTTTCGATGAACGAACGGTATGAAAGTGCTCGATCTACCGCTCGCCGTCCGCGCCCTTGCACCGGCGGGACGGCGAGCGGAGTCGCGGGACGACCGACTACATGTATGTGCGCATCCAAACTCACCTGTAACTGAATGAATCCAACAGTAATAATAGAAATGTTAGGTGCCGGCCTCCTCTCTGAATCGACGGCCTAACGCTTGCGCCCGCATAGCCCCAGAGGTACAGAGTCGTTCGGCTGACGCGAGTCGGGGATGAAATCACGACGTGTCGTTCTGTATGAGCTGAGTGTAACGAGAAGACTGAATGAAGTGTCGACTAGCGAGTAGTAGAGTTTATCATCGACTATCCTTTAGGCCTGTGACGTCTCGCCCTACATAGACACACTGCGTGTTGTCCATGGATTATAACTATTATTGTACTATACTTGAATTATATTATATAATATATGTCTGTTTGTATGGAAATATAAAATTAAATTATTAAAAATGTAATTGCGATGTTTTCAACTCATTTCGCCTTTATATTAAACCTTTTACCTCTACTGGTCTTTTCCTTTCTAGTTTATCATGAAGTCTTCAAGTAAGTCCACTGGCTGAACATCACCTTTGAGGATTGATTTTTGTAATAAGCGCACGACAGGCTCGAGCACCCATGAGAAACTGTGCCGAACACCCCTTATTTATTACTAGCTTTTGCCCGCGGCTCCGCCCGCGTGTATGTTGGTTATCGCAGCAAATAGTAGCCTGTGTTATTCTGAAGTCTAAGCTATATTACCTACTGTATAGTTTCATCAAAATCCGTTTAGTAGTTTTTGCGTGTAGAAGTAACAAACATACACACAAACTTTCGCCTTTATATATTAGTGTGATGTGATGTGATGATTATAGGCCTAGAGGCCTAGCCATAAGGGGTCACGAGAACGAATATTCAAATTACATTTCATTGTTGAATCTGCGATCAAAGGACATTTCCGAATTTAAAAGCGTGGCTCCAGAGCAGCAAATATCTGTGGTTACTGGTTGTCACACGATGTCTAGCATCTTTTACATGATATGCCACTTTAAAAGTATTAAAAAAAATTGGTTCAGTTTTTAAATGAGTTTGAATAAATTATTTTTAATAGTTAAAAAAAACGTATTCTTCACTGTCGAATATGTCAACCAATGGCTGTTAACACAATCCAACCAATGAAATCTTCGATGGGAAAAGTAATCACAGAGTCACCACTCTGATACACGCTCCATCCTCCTCCATATATAGGACAGGAGTGGCCAACCGGTCGATCGCGGCTGTTAGTCCAGTCGATCGCGGCAAGGTAAAATAATAGGTATGTACATAAATTTAATTTGGATTAAATGGAAATAAATAAGTTCGTAGGTAATTTGAATAAAAATTTGGTTGATTTAGTCTAGAACAGACTGCGCAACGCAATCACCAATAAAATTGTTACGGGCATCATCTTGTATCATTCCATCACGTTATTTATCTTCTCTTCGCGACTTAGTTCCTTTTATGTTTGGAACGCGATGACAATTGCAGCGAGGCGTGTGTCATTTCATCACTCATCAGTTGACAACAGGGACTAGCAGACAGAAATGAAGGCTATGATCACAGAGTACATTGTTAATTGGCTATGATATCAGACTTCGAAATTCGCTGTAGGATTTCAAAAAGATTAGGAAGTTGGTGGAATTTATCAGTACCTAAACCGTTTATAAATGAGACAATTATAGAACTCTGGCTCTAATTTCTCATTCTAGCAAAGTATTGGTACATATAATTGACAACAGGGTCGGACGTTTTTTGGACTGGCAAATACCCCAGGAGCAAGCCGGTTTCGTCAAAGGCAAAGGAACTAGTGAACAAATTCTCAACATTCGCCAGTGAGAAATCATACGAGTTCAATACTCCTCTCATGCTGTGCTTCATCGACTACAGCAAAGCCTTTGACTGCGTTATCTGGTCGCATGGGCGTAGCCAGCCATGGGCTCAGGGTGGGGCAGCAGTCTGAAATAATATGTAACTAGCAAACTACTTGGTCTCTATTGTCTGCAATACAGTCTTTTAAACGTTGAGGCCAGTTATCAATGCAGTGCAGCACGCACCCTTTCTATAGGAAAATTATTCACTACCAATCGTATGGATTGTTTTAGGGACTCCAAATTATCATAGCGTTTAGAGCAAAACCTTAATCTCTAAAACTGACCATAAATAATAAATAAATAATAATAATAGAAAATCCAGTGGATTAAAATCATGACTAGATGACGGCCAGTCTTTAGCTCTGACGAAGTCCGGAACGTTCGTTTCTAGCCAAGATTGGTTGGATCGAGATTTATGACCCAGCACCGAGTCTTGCTGAAAGGACCGTTCTTGGTTTTTGAACATGGTGTTGTTAAGGGGCTTAAGTACCTTCTCAAGAATGGTATCTTGATACACTTGTGCCGATGTTTTTAAGCCTTTTTCACAAAAACATGGCTCAGTCACTCCTTCATAACTAACACCACACTAAACCATCTCTGTAGTCGGATAATGCCCACGTTGTACTCTGTTGTTTGTTAAAATATTGCTCAATTGTAAAAAAAAAAACTTATCGGTAAACAAAATTTTTCCGTGACATCCCTTTGCGTACCGCTTAAGTAGTTGTTTTGATTTTACCAATGTACAATGTTGGTCAATGTTGGCACGCTGGACAGGTAACTTGTTTGAGAGGAGACCCTCAGCCCGTATCGTCCGGCACCTCTGCAAGGTGGGCCCCGATCTGTCGGACGCTCAATCCGGATTCCGAGAGGAGCGTCCGACGGTTGCGACCGAGGGTCGTTAGGCAGTGCGCTGTGGCGGCGGCGCGGGAGTGTTGTTGGCGGTATCGTTGTACATCGCCAACGCATTCAATAGTCTGCCATTTAGCTGCATCAGGAAACATTCCACTACCACGGCGTGCCAGAGTACATGTGACAGACTATTTAGAGGAGCGTACCGTCATGTGCGAGGACCGAAATGGTATCTTGAGATGGCAACCTATATCGTGCGGTGTTCCACAGGGGTCTGTCCTTGGACCACTCCTGTGGAACGTGAGATACGGTCCTTCGAAGTTGTCATTTGTTACGCCTGCATTGAGCCGCTGGGCTTACGGGTGGCCCTGAATAAGACGGAGACCCTATTATTTCATGGTCCGCCCCCCGGCGCCACCAACGTAGACACCTCGTTCCTCGTACCCGTTCGGGCCCAGATGAAGCTGACTCATCGACGAGCTGAGCGACGCTGCCTTTGCCCTTGGGCGACTTTTGCCCAATTTAGGTAAAGTCAGCGTTGCGACAAGATGGCTCTGGCGGGTCTCCATGGGCGGCGGTAATCGCTTACCATCAGGCGATACGTCTGCTCGTTTGGCCCCTATTCCATAGAAAAAACGGGGGTTTTCCGGTCGATGTCGCTGTATGGTGCAACGCTGACCGTCTAGAAAAGGGCGCGCATCTTTCGTCCCCAGAGGATATTGGCGGTCAGAGCCATACGCGGTTACCGGATTGTATCGACCGTGGCGGTGTGCGCCTTGGTCGGAACTCCCCCGTGGGATATGGAGGCGGAAGTGCTTGCCGAAGTCTATGGGCGGATGACTGACTTCTGGGCGGAAAACGGCTTTCGCCCTCCATCCGAAGAGATACGCGAGTGGCGTGAAGCCGCTCTTCGAACCACCATGCCATCTTTAGGTCATTTCTGGGTTCCTTCATTGGTATCCAACGACAAATATCCAATCTGAAGAAATATGTTGGACAGCTGGGTTCGTGTTTTGGTTCAACATATTTATGTCAATAAGCATTTTCCTACTTAAAACAAACAAAACGTAAACACCAATCTCGCTTGACAGACGCACATACATTGGATTCTTTGAGGTTGGCAATTTCCACCTACAAACCTGAGTTTAAAAATCTAACACAATATGTGCAAAGTCAATGTCACACTAATTTAAAAGTAGTTACTAAGAAAACATTTTTTTTTTTTTTTTAATGTTTGGCCCGCCAAAATGACTCTACTCTGCCTGATGGAAAACATAAGCAGAATCCAAGAGTGGTGGTCACCATACTCATTGCGAATGCAGACAATGCAGTATGGCGACCCACACTATGGCGGCCTAGTGATGCTGCTGCATCTTTTAGTCTAGTCAACAAGTATGGAACTTGTTGACTAGACTAATTGGGCCTCCGGTCTCGCACTCACCAACGAAACACGACAGCACTGCTGCTGTCGTTTTACGTTGATTTTCTGTGCGAGGGTAGTACCGCCCCGGTCGAGCCGGCCCGTTCGTGCTGAAATCAGCGTGGCTCTACTACCTTGTGTTTTAAAGAATAAAAACATAAAACTACATTTCAGTTTTATGTTTTTATTCTTTTAGTAAAATAAAAAAATCCATAATTTTTTATTAAAAATCGATATATTCTGGTAGGTAGGTAGGTACTTTACAAACATAACAATTTATGCATAACACAAAGTGTTTTCCCATCTAACCCATGTAGGGTTTAAAACCCACAATACTTAATTAGAAACCTGCTAGGCGACAGTTAAAAACACTACGAATTGTACTATGAAATATGTTGTTTCGTGTAAAATTTCAAGAAGTGTCATTGGTCGATCGCACAAGGTTTCATAAGTAAACAGTCGGTCTTAGGTCTAATCAAGTTGGCCACCCCTGGTATAGGATAATATTTCTCACCTCCATTCCATATCCTGCTTCTTATATATCATCTTATATCACCTTGTGCCTTCCATCTTGTCATCCTTCAGGCCTTTACACAAGGAAAGGTGAAAACTAACAGTCACAGCGTCATCTGTCAAGAACCTCCACCTCCAGATGTCGTCTTTATTTAATCTATACTAATATTATAAAGCTGCAGAGTTTGTTTGTTTGTTTGTTTGAACGCGCTAATCTCAGGAACTACTGGTCCGATTTGAAAAATTCTTTCAGTGTTGGATAGTCCATTTATCGAGGAAGGCTATAGGCTATATTTTATTTTCAAAAAAATTTGGGATCCGTAAGAAAATTGCTATTTTCTAACCCAAGGTGTGAAATCGAAAACCTATTTTTGCGTGCGCTGCAAAGACTATTGACAATAGAACAAAATAATGTATTACGGGTTTGTAGGGCCCATTAAGATCTACAAAAAAGTCCGCGAGAGCATATATCTAACTATCATGGTTTAGTCACAATAACCGCTTTTGTGTTCGAAAAAATTATTAAATCGTCTGAAGAAAGAAACTACGTTAGATGTGTATCGTAATATTAATCCTTATCCAAATTAAGCTTTATGTTATCAAGGGTATTTATGTAGAAGTAAAATACTTTTTGTTTCATCCCAATCCGACATTTCGTTTAGAAGTTATCACGAGTATAAGTCGCTAAGAGTTGGTACCTAATAATGAGTTATTTGCCAAAGAGTTTTTATCAACTTAATGCGTAATATTAACCTTTATCTAAATAATTGTGTTGTTAATTATGAGTAGTAGATCTTAGAAGAGTATAATAAATACATCTATACTAATATATAAAGCTGAAGAGTTTGTTTATTTGTTTGAACGCGCTAATCTCAGGAACTACTGGTCCAATTTGAAAACTTATTTCAGTGTTAGATAGCCCATTTATCGAGGAAGGCTAGCCATAAAGGCTTCCATAAAATAATAAGATAATAATTAAATTTATGATAAAATAAGTAAAATTTTAAGATCAAGGTAAAATAGCAATAGGGGATGAAAGTTTGTATGGAAATATGCAAGGTTTGTGAAGGAAAGGCAAGGCAAGGCCTATGTCCAGCAGTGGACTGCGATAGGCTGATGATGATGATGCAAGGTTTGCGAAAATGCTTCATGAGTTTGGGACAGGAGACAAAATATTAGAGCTATTCAGATGTAACATTTACTGAGTTATCACAATATGCTTAAGTGTGCTTACCCGAACGGGCAGACATGTGAGGGTAGACAACTGTACCGCATGCGGATGTTGAATTTTGCTACTACAAATTCGTTATTATTCACTAGGATTCGATTTGTTTACATGATTTTTTGTTTATTCAAATAATTTTCTTCGTGAAAAAATCCGAAGGAAAAGTATCCGGCGGGATTTAAACACAAAAAAAGCAAAAGGGGTACGCCGCAAGATGAAATAAATGCCTGTATGAAACATATGTATTATGGGTACATGTTAAAAAGTTTTGTCTTACTACAATTATGCGAGCACAATTTCACAATGATTTATGAGCAGTGTCAATATGCAAATGCTCTTCTAAAAATAGGAGATGATTGTATGCCAAATGACAGTAACGACATGATTACACTGAGACGTGAGTTCTGGTATATGATAGCACACATGATCTAAAAATAATATCTATTCTGATACGCCGACTAATGAGACAGTTATCAAATAAAGGAACGGATCCTGTCAGACGTGGAGGAAGATGTTAACGAATACCTCTCAGGAAACAATGCAAGGGAAACTGAACCAGTCATATCATAGCTTATGCATAAAGTTTTTTAAATCTTTAGAATCATCAGGAGCGCAGGGCCGTCTTAACCTAAGCTGGGGCCCCTGGGCACACAAGAATTTGGGGCCCTTTTAGAAAGTAAAGAAAGCGTATTATTATACTAACATTTTTCTACTATGATCATGGAATCATGTATGCTGTTAGTTTTTGGTTACAATTATGGTTTCTTTCAGTTTCTTAGTCAAGCAAACCCTTCTATTTATTATTACGTGTTCGGGCTCGACGAATTTGAGAATTAACCTTCAGACGTGTAAAAGAGCCTTTACTACTAATACTCTTAAAACCACAGAATACCTCAGAAAAATAGTCCTTAATGACCGCCGAGGTCGCTCTGTTAATCACTTACATCACTCAGATATTTGACGCACTGTAGCTCAAACTAAAATGCCTTTTTATACTAGATGCCTATGCCTATCACTAGATTATTCGGGGAAGTTCAACAGCCTCTCGAAACGCCCGGTTCCGAAAAAACGCTGCCGTATGTAAACAAGCCAACCGCGTGACACTCAGTCTATATTCGACGCTATGTATATTCACTTAAGGTTCATATTTCTGTGCCTCAAGAAACCGACTAGAACTTTGGCTAAACCGATTGACAAGTCTTTTTCTGAAATGCTTATTTTTCGTAACACTGCCATTTTGCTCGACCCGAGCAACGCTATTGCTACCACGATATTTAGCCTGGCGGTCAATATATGCACTATTTTGTACGGATCCTCCCATTTGGTCTGTAGTATAGGGGCCAGTCTTATCGGGTTTTATCGTTCCTGTTCGCGATGTCAACTGCGATTAGTTTCCATTCCGTTTTAAAGTTGCTGGTTTTCATGGTTCCGCATCTGTGGAACTTTTTACAACAGTACAAGTAGTACAATTACGGCACCAATCTTGTACATCTTGCCTACACTTCTTGACACTAGGGTGGCGTTCTGATGCTTTATTGTAAACTTCACGTAGAACGTTCGGCACCTTAGCTCTGGGCACAATTATCTGCAGGTTGAACTCTCAGCCGTTGGACTTCTCCCATTTTCGGTAGGTACAGTATTCCGTTTTGTAGAACTAGACTATCCCATTGCGCCCAATAAACTTAAGTAATGATGAGATAATACTCCAAGCAGGTTTATATCACCCTGTGCTTACCATGTGATAAGTTTCTTTAGGTCAACGTCATCCCCCTGTGCTATCTTCATTGTTTCGTCTTCACATGGTCCCAAAAGTCAAGCCTGTTGATTTCAAGTTTGGAGTCGGAGTACATTTTCTCAGCGAGACATATTCTTTGCATTGTCTTATGATGTCACCTTTTATCTTGCTGTGATGTTTTCCCAGATCGCTGCCTTGGAACTCGCGTCTTGTGTGCATCTTCTTTTCGAAACGTTTTCTCATCAGCTCCTACAGGCAGTCCTTTATTTTTTTCAACCTGGACATCTGCGAACTCATTAGCGGGCAACTTAGCTGTGGATGACCTCTCTCACCATTCTGTAGCACATGATCCCAGCACCCCTCTTAAAAGAAGACTTGACTGTCTTTGATTTCCTCTGAGACTTAGCTTGTGGGTCGACCGGATATCCTGTCGAACCGCTTCGACCTCCAGTGCATATCCCAGTGCTTCACATGTTGGCCAAGCTTCACTGCAGCTCTAATCTACAAGTCATTGATGCCGTTTATGAGAACCTGCACGATGTTTGCTTTTATCGTCTTCCCGTCAGTCGAAAGGTTTGCTTTCCGTACGAGGTTCTCAATTTCCAACGCACATTGCTGCTGGCCTTCTCCTGAGCCTTGGGCTCTATCGCGTAGCTGGGAGCGGAAATCGTGTTTCAGATGACGTTTCCCATATCTCGACTCTAGCGCTTCTAACAATTCTTTATATACGCTACCTGAACCAGGTAGTGCTTCTAGGACTGACAAAGGTTGCTCCCTAAGCGCAACAGTAAGGACAGTCAGGCACTGTTCATCACTCCACCCGCAATTTTTTAAATGCGGCCCGCATCTCACGACTTCCTGCGACCTTCGCCAGGTCGTCGGACCACCTTGCAAGGGACCTACCAAGGGGGAACTTTGTGGCCCCATCGGTTTTCGTTTTTGCGAGCAATGTGCCTTGCCCACTAACATTTAAATTACTTATTTTCTTACACAATTTATAATTATAATAAAATAAAATTAGCGATAGAGCATATTTGTATATACATCAAGCACTTATGTGCTTTCTTCAAATCAATAATGCAAAATCTTTAAATCATTAAATGTTCATCATTGAGATTTTTCTCAATGATGAATATTTAATAATTTAAAGATTTTTCAACTACAATTAACCGAATCCTAAGACGGATAAAATATTGAATTTAAGATTTAACGATCGTAAAGAAGGTGAAAGAGTCACAACTCTATTGTACGCTTTTATTTTTTAACCGAAAAAATATAAAAAATGAAAGCCTAGTTTTCGATTATTTCATATTTTAATGTAGGTACCTACTATATTTTTTTGTGAAAAAGTGTACGAAAATTTATGACGAGAACATTTGCCTGAGAAAAAATTCTCGGTTCCTCGGGGCCCCCTTGAGAATGGGGGCCCTGGGCACTGGCCCCGTGTGCCCTTTATGGTAAAGACGGCACTGCAGGAGCGCATTCCCATAAGTTAAGACTGAAAGTTAATGTTCCAGTCCTATTAATAAGAAATATTGAGCGACAAAGATATGTAATGGTACACGGCTACAAAATACACATCTGGGGTACAACATTGTAAAAGAAAATGTTTCAATTCCCCGTATTCCAATAATTCAAACTTATTTGCAATTTCAATTTAAAAGAATGCAGTTTCCGCTGAAAACAACATTTGCACTACCAATTATCAAAGCCCAAAGACAGACGATTAAAGTTGCAGTTCATTTAAAAAAAACATGTTTTTCAAATGGGCAGCACAATCACGTGTATCAAATCAGCTAAATCACTATATTTTGACAAAGGATGGCAAATCAAAAACGTAGTATTTTAAAATTGAAAAAATTGAGAATTTGCTCAGACTGAGGGAAAACTCAAGCAGAATCCAACAGTGGAGGCAACCATACTCGCTGTGAAAGCAGACAATGCAGAACCAAACCGTTTGGTTCGAGAGCGTATTTCTAAGACTGAGGCGGTGACTTCCAAGACCAGCACGTGTTGTTCTGTAGAGGAAGGGAGAAGGTGGGATCAGTTGGAAGAACGCTTCAGAACACTCTCCATGGTAAAGCGGTAGAGGACTGCCATAGAGGCGATATCTCTCCGCAACTGCAGAGGCTCAAAGGAATCGGTAGTATTGGGACTGTTGATAATGCGGACTGATTGCCGCTGCAAAAGATCGAGAAAATCAATGCCTAGATCCATCACAAAGATGAGAACAGTACGGACGAGCGTATCTGGGTCTTATAAAGGAGTCACAAATGCTCGGGCGCGAAAAACCGTCTCACCCTGTTCAGGCTGCCTTAGTGGTGCCCTCGATGTACTCCCGTGGGTTGAGGTCTCGGCAAATATCCATGCCCAGGACACCGAGCTTATCCCGTAGTGGCAGTTGAGTGCTCTGAAAAGTGGGGAGGGGAAGAAACGGAGACTTTTTGGTAGAGAACGGGCACACCTGTGTTTTCTTAACGTTGAACTGGACCAGATTCTCATCACCCCATTGTTAAATGCGGTTCAAAACCCGGTCAAGCTCAGCGACAAGCTCCTATCCATTTTCCTCAACGTCTACTATCTTGGCTGCAGGGTATCCATAATATCGCCCATGCACTGTGCTATCGTCTGCATAGCAATGTATAATATGTATGCCAAGGGCTAATATGTCATTGACATGCAGAAGAAACATCTTGGGCGACAGGACCGAATTCTGAGGTACGCTAGCGTTTACCTCCAGAAAACAGAGGCCGCGCCGTCCGTCGCAAAGAACCCGAATGCGAAGGCGCTGATGAAGAAAAGAGTCAATCTAGAGACGACTCTAGGAGGCAGACCGAATGCTTAGAGCTCGGAGAGAAGCGAACGGTGCAAGAACAGGTTGAAAGCCTTGGCCATGTCGAATGTCGAAATAAGCTCATACAAAATACTTTTTATTTTATGTACTTATATAAATACTTAAATATGTTTTTAACAGTGAAAAGTGTGTCTTATTTTTAAAATAATATTAGCCTTAATAATTAAAACTGCTACCCAAAGTCACTGTTCCACGCGGACGAAGTCGCGGGCGCAGCTAGTAATATTATAAAGCTACAGTTTGTTTGTTTGTTTGAACGCGCTAATCTCAGGAACTACTGGTCCGATTTGAAAAATTATTTCAGTGTTAGATAGCCCATTTATCAAGGAAGGCTATAGGCTATCATCACGCTAAGACCAATAGGAGGGGAGCACCAATGAAGAATGTTTCAAAAACCTAAGGGTCTCAAATTTCAATTACTAGGTATATTTGACCCAAACAAACAAAAAAACAACCAGGGCAAGCTAAATAAAACCGTTTAATAATAATTAAATTAAACCTACTGTCGGTTTTATCCAATGTGGTTCCAAAATGGGATCCGACTTATATGGAACGTGTCCGAAGTGGCTAGAAGGACCAAGAGTAGGCAGAGTGGGTATGACAAGCGCACGCTTACTGCATATCACACACACACACACACACACACACACACAGTACACGCTGCATTTAGTGAATTGTATTGCTCATTCTTAATTTACACAATTGAAATGCAATGAAATAAAATATTTATTTGTAAGTAAATCTATTCAGATATTTTTACATGTCGGACTTTACAGCTAGAAGAGGCCGGCATTTCCTAAGACTCACTCTGGGAAGAAATGCTGAAACAAACCACAGAGGTGGACATTTTTTTAAGTCCGTGAATATTGATTACATATAAACAATAAAAAATCTATGCGAGTACAGTACAACTGAATGCGTATTTATCGTGTCAGTAGATGCGACACATATACATATGTATGAATGTTTGCCGTGTAGGTATGTGTGCGCTTGTTTCGGAAGTAGGAGATTTAAAGAAAAATTACTAATGTCTTCGCACATTTTATTACAAACGATAAAACCTTTGCATAATTAATTTGTTGAAAAACGTAACATTACATTATTCAACAGAAATCGGTAGTTCGCGAGTTGGCACCGCCGCGAGCGCAGGCCGGGCCCACTCGCGGACCGTCAACAGCAATATACCTCGCCACACTCTGCAGTCGCCACGTCTGTGGCGTCGCCACGCGCCACGTCTGTGGCGTCGCCACGCGTCACGTCAGCTGGTGGCACGCTTACACCTTACTTAACTTTACTCTTACTATCAACCTACTCGTACCGATACGACGCTCTCAAACAACCGACGTATCCACTCCTTTAGTTAAAACGGTACAAAGTTTTCACACGTCAATTATACTAAAACAAAGTGACAATAGGTCAACACGTTTCGACATCATCAACATTGTGCCATTAGTCGATTAACAATTGTCGCGTAATAAGTGAACGTCGAAAGAAAACATCTCAGCTGTGGTACTGCGCTACGTACATCGGTTTAATTATATCTTCTACGTGACCAGTAACGAAGGTACGTTCACGAGGGGCGTGGCGTGGCTGGTGTCTGGTGGTGGGCGGCGACTGCGGAGACTCCTCGCTCGTGTCGCGGGACAGGGAGGCGCTCGCCGCAGGTGGAGGGTCACGGCTACTCGGAGTCGAGCTTAACAATAGCGACTAGATGTACTAAGGCACTAGATAAATCTCTAAGTATCCATCATCATTATATCTAAACAGCGGCCTCCCTCCCCCGCGCCCCCCTCGCACACCGCCCACCGGCCCACTCACCGCAGCTGTCCTGAGACCCACCACTCCTCGCCGACCATTAGCGACAACTATCTAAACTATTATTATATATCTAAAGAGAAACTGAATGTGAAGTATTTTTTGCTCAAAAAATCGAGTTAACAAGCAAAGAGTTTTCTGATTACACTCTTCAAGACAGAATCATTGTTTAAAAGGAGGGGTCGCTTCGGTATGCTACCGCTGCACGCTGGCGTTGGAGGGTTAGACGGGGAAACAGGCCGATAAAGAACAAAACATAGAAATGTTTTTATTAGTAATATGTGTGCGTGTGGACCTACGCTTTCTGTTTCGAATGTGGAGCGGTGTCCCACACAGCGCTCTCTCGTGCCATGTCTCTCCTACACCAGCGCGAGTTCGTCCGACCAGGGGCAATAGGGATGTTGACTAATTTTTGGAACTCTTTTCATTTTATAGATAAGAACGTAAATATTATGAAAAAATTTATTACATTTTTTATTCATTAATTTTAGATTAAAAAAAAACTTTAATAAGTTTAGTGTTTACTTTTCGCGCCTAAACGCTCCAAGCTGTCACGTGGTCTTAATGACGAAACATTGTATCTAATAAACAAACTGCTGTCAAACTATATGTCAAAGGCGTTAGATCAAAAGCTGTAATATTTAAGTGCTATTTATTTTCTAAGATATTATCTACATACATTATATAAGTAAAATAATGAACAGCAAGTTTTATACCTATTGTGTTTATTTGTTGATTATTACGCCTTTTTAAAATAAATTGTTTACTTCCAAATATGTTTTCGCGAACTCCGATGCACAAAAATCCTTGTTCTTATTAAAGTAAATAGCCACCATCAAAGAAAGAAAAAAGAAGAAAAGAATTTACTTTCAGTAAATTTGAACGATTTCCTTTGATAAAGCCAGGCTCCATCGTAATTAATTTTAACTAATTTTGCACTTTTAGCAGATAAGTCCCAAAACAGCCCAAAAAGACTGCAAAATGTAAACAAACATGACAGTTTGACTTTGACAACAATTTTTTGTGGTTTTGGAAGGCATGCATTTAGATAGGGTGTTGGATTTCGAACGTCATTGTAATGGCAACATTTTTCGATTGTCATTTTTTTCGTGTTTGACGTTTTGACGTTTGAGTCAGAGAGGACTAGAAAGACGCGTGTTGTGAACGGTCGACGATTGTTTTTTTGAGAATCGTCTGGTTGGACTCGCGAGTTTTGTAGGCGCGTTCCGCGATAGCTGAAGCGAGTGAGTTGTAATTTGAATATCCGTGATAGCTGATACGAGTTTATTGTAATTCGAATACCTTGAAAGATATACAGCACTTTGGAGCATGTTTGTGTGAACGTATCAAGACAAAGCAGAGAGGACCTACCCAAGAGATCTCTTGGGACGCCGAGAACAAAGAAGCCACACAACTCCAGTAAGTGCTTGATGATTTTAGTTTAGATTAGAACACGGTGAATCGCCGTGGTTCATTCTTCTTGCCAATGGACTAGTAGCGAGTTAATGCTTATACTCATGGGTCCTATAGGTATTACAAGTATCACAAAGTGATCGCTCCATTGGTGAGAGGACTGAACATAGGGTATACAAATTAAACTACTTGTCTGTGATTCTTCATACAATGTGACGTAACGCGCTCCGATTGGCGTTTGCAGTAACGTGATATTCAGAATTATTTTCAACATTTTTAATTATTTTTAGTTAATTTATTAAGCATATTTACATCTACTCTACAGAATATGATTTTCAGAATAGGGAATATGCATAAAATTTTTATTTGTCTCAAACATTTTTTTCTAGATTCTTTATTGTTTTTACAATATACCTAAATGGTATTTTTTTTATTAAGTGATTATTTAAACCCAAAAAATATTAAATAAAAAGTGAAAATTAAGGAGCGAAATTCAAACCTGCAAAACGCGTCCTATTGGTCGAAACGAAATGTGACGTCGATTGTTACATTATCGAAATTATCGGCGTCGAAATTCCTACTGTGTTAGTAGTGTTTGTGAGAAAAAATAACTTCTTCCATGATTTTTATAGCAATCAAAACTGTAAATAGGTATAAAATAATTGAAACACTCAATAGTAAACAAACACGAAATCCCAATCACGTCATATGTTATGTCAATAGCGCGCGAAAAATGGCGGCGTTTGAATAGCTCAAATTTAGTCGGTGTTTTAAATTTCACTTTGAAAATTAGTTTGACTATTTTAAAACCTATTTATATTTTTTTCTATGTTATGGAGACTTATATGATCAGATTTAGAAATAAAAAAAAGGCATGCATATTCCCTATTCTAATATTTAATTTTGTATGGCAAAAACAGAACTTTTCATATATTCGCTATTTATGTCAACATCCCTATTGTGACGGACGGACGGTCAACTGTGAACCAAGTTATCAGTAAAAAGGAAGAAAGGCACGAACAGGGCAGCACATTATAGAAGGATCAGAAAAATAATACTTTAAAAACTTCTTAGTTATTTTAAACTATTATTCTTTTTAAATATTTTTCTCAAATTATTGTATTGTCATCGGTCCTCGATAAGTGTACTCAGTCTAAATGAAATCTGAACGTTTGAAGTGGGTCAAAATCAAGTCCAAAGAAGTCGGTTACAAACAAACATACAAGTGAAGCTAATAAAAAGCGTGTACGAAGAAAATGGAAAAACAAGTTTATTCATAAACAATACTATTCGCTGAGGGACGAGGTGACATTATACGGAAATAAAATATGATCGTGGAGCGGAGACGAGGGGCCGCTACTATCGAAGAGATGCCTTACCACCTAAATATCATAAGATCCTAGTCTCGGGGTCATGTCGTACAGTTAAGAACACCTCGGTGTGTGTACTTCATATGTACTATATATATGTGTGTAGGCCAGGGATGGACTTAACTTTTCCTTTTTTTTAAATTCAAGTAACAACGTATAATAATAACCTGTTAAAACGTTCGACTGTATGAAGTCCAACCCTGTAGGGACAATTTCTCAGATCATCCCCCACAAAACATAAACTAACTGTGAGCACACTCCGTGCCACAAGCAGCATTGTGGCGATATTTTACTAACTGTATTTACATAATAACACTATAAGTCTATAATTATATAATCTCGACCGGTTTACGGTATATTGTAATTTGGCTTTGTACTAAATAGTGAAGTATTCGAGTGCGGGGCGGGCGCGTCGTCCCGCTAACTCTCGCATAACCAACGCCGTGCACAACTTCATACTTAACATTTATCTCGTATCGTATCGTTTGCGCCGTTTGTCTTCCTAAACTTAACATACAATTAATAGCAACGTTTTAAAGTGATTAGTTTTTGGCACATGGTGATCGGGCTGGTTGGGCACACCGGGGCGGTGGCGCTGGGGGCGGTGGCGCTGGTGGCGGTGGCGCTGGCGCTGGTGGCGCTGGCAGTGGCGCCGCTGGGCTCACACGAGCACGTCCATGCGGCTGCCGCGGCGCTGGCGGTAGCGCTGGTGGCGCTGGCGCTGGCGCTGGTGGCGTTGGCGCTGGCGCTGGTGGCGCCACTGGGCTCACACGAGCACGTCCATGCGGCTGCCGCGGCGCTGGCGGTGGCGCTGGTGGCGGTGGCGCTGGCGCTGGTGGCGCCGCTGGGCTCACACGAGCACGTCCATGCGGCTGCCGCGGCGCTGGCGGTGGCGCTGGTGGCGCTGGCGCTGGCGCTGGTGGCGCCGCTGGGCTCACACGAGCACGTCCATGCGGCTGCCGCGGCGCTGGCGGTGGCGCTGGTGGCGGTGGCGCTGGCGCTGGTGGCGCCGCTGGGCTCACACGAGCACGTCCATGCGGCTGCCGCGGCGCTGGCGGTGGCGCAGGCGCTGGTGGCGGTGGCGCTGGCGCTGGTGGCGCCGCTGGGCTCACACGAGCACGTCCATGCGGCTGCAGCGGCGCTGGCGACGGCGCTGGCGCTGGTGGTGGTGGCGCTGGCGCTGGTGGCGCCGCTGGGCTCACACGAGCACGTCCATGCGGCTGCCGCGGCGCTGGCGGTGGCGCAGGCGCTGGTGGCGGTGGCGCTGGTGGCGCCGCTGGGCTCACACGAGCACGTCCATGCGGCTGCCGCGGCGCTGGCGGTGGCGCAGGCGCTGGTGGCGGTGGCGCTGGTGGCGCCGCTGGGCTCACACGAGCACGTCCATGCGGCTGCCGCGGCGCTGGCGGTGGCGCAAGCGCTGGTGGCGGTGGCGCTGGTGGCGCCGCTGGGCTCACACGAGCACGTCCATGCGGCTGCCGCGGCGCTGGCGGTGGCGCAGGCGCTGGTGGCGGTGGCGCTGGTGGCGCCGCTGGGCTCACACGAGCACGTCCATGCGGCTGCCGCGGCGCTGGCGGTGGCGCAGGCGCTGGTGGCGGTGGCGCTGGTGGCGCCGCTGGGCTCACACGAGCACGTCCATGCGGCTGCCGCGGCGCTGGCGGTGGCGCAGGCGCTGGTGGCGGTGGCGCTGGTGGCGCCGCTGGGCTCACACGAGCACGTCCATGCGGCTGCCGCGGCGCTGGCGGTGGCGCAGGCGCTGGTGGCGGTGGCGCTGGTGGCGCCGCTGGGCTCACACGAGCACGTCCATGCGGCTGCCGCGGCGCTGGCGGTGGCGCAGGCGCTGGTGGCGGTGGCGCTGGTGGCGCCGCTGGGCTCACACGAGCACGTCCATGCGGCTGCCGCGGCGCTGGCGGTGGCGCAGGCGCTGGTGGCGGTGGCGCTGGTGGCGCCGCTGGGCTCACACGAGCACGTCCATGCGGCTGCCGCGGCGCTGGCGGTGGCGCAGGCGCTGGTGGCGGTGGCGCTGGTGGCGCCGCTGGGCTCACACGAGCACGTCCATGCGGCTGCCGCGGCGCTGGCGGTGGCGCAGGCGCTGGTGGCGGTGGCGCTGGTGGCGCCGCTGGGCTCACACGAGCACGTCCATGCGGCTGCCGCGGCGCTGGCGGTGGCGCAGGCGCTGGTGGCGGTGGCGCTGGTGGCGCCGCTGGGCTCACACGAGCACGTCCATGCGGCTGCCGCGGCGCTGGCGGTGGCGCAGGCGCTGGTGGCGGTGGCGCTGGTGGCGCCGCTGGGCTCACACGAGCACGTCCATGCGGCTGCCGCGGCGCTGGCGGTGGCGCAGGCGCTGGTGGCGGTGGCGCTGGTGGCGCCGCTGGGCTCACACGAGCACGTCCATGCGGCTGCCGCGGCGCTGGCGGTGGCGCAGGCGCTGGTGGCGGTGGCGCTGGTGGCGCCGCTGGGCTCACACGAGCACGTCCATGCGGCTGCCGCGGCGCTGGCGGTGGCGCAGGCGCTGGTGGCGGTGGCGCTGGTGGCGCCGCTGGGCTCACACGAGCACGTCCATGCGGCTGCCGCGGCGCTGGCGGTGGCGCAGGCGCTGGTGGCGGTGGCGCTGGTGGCGCCGCTGGGCTCACACGAGCACGTCCATGCGGCTGCCGCGGCGCTGGCGGTGGCGCAGGCGCTGGTGGCGGTGGCGCTGGTGGCGCCGCTGGGCTCACACGAGCACGTCCATGCGGCTGCCGCGGCGCAGCAGGCGCGTGCCGCCGCCCTCGGCGCCGCCCACGGCGTGGAACGACAGCGTCACCAGCTGCTGCCCGAAGTTGGCCTCGAACCTGCGCAAACGACACATTCATGTCACAATCGATCACCGCTCTCCTCCGCTACGATTTCGCTCGACGATCGATCTAAACTCTAACGATCACATTATAATTTCTTTGGCATTAATAAAAAGTAGATAGGAATATTTGTAATTATAATTTTGTGGGTGTTACAGATCGGTGAAGCAGGCACGAGGTAAAAACCGTAACGAACAAAGTGACGTTCGCGTCGTTAGATATAAGAGAGGATCGATGGGCGAATGGTAGGCGGTAGCGAGAGTGGAGACTCGGTGAACTCACTCGGTGGCGATGTTGACGTGCGGCGGCAGCCCCACGGCGTTCTGCACCACGAGGAACAGCTTGGTGGCGAGCTCCAGCACGTGGCACGTGCGCACCACCACGTCGCCACGCCGTCGCCACGCGCCCTCGCCCTGCGCACACGCACACATTTGCACCCTTAAGGCGCTTCTCCACCGAAATTTGACGACACAGAAAAAGGTTGAAACACAAAAGTTTCCAACTTCTGTTCGGTGGAGACTCGGCTTTACAGAAACTTTTATCACCAACACGTGTTGACAACACAAAAGTTGACAACTTTTGTTCTGTGGAGCCTCGGCTTTATACCTCACAACCTACATTACTTACCAACTCTGTGTTGGTGTCTTATTGTTTCACCCTACCGACACGGTTTGTGCTACCCTACTAATATAGATATTTGTAATGATGTGGGAGGTGCAGTTTGTGATCGTTATTACACGGCCATATCTCGTAGCGTATTGATATCGCCGAGGTGGCGGTGAAACATTGGTGAAGTCGATAAGAAGAATTTATTTCGGCGTGTTAAGTTCGAATCGAACTTTGGTAGCTTACCCCAAAGAGACAGCCCGGCGCGTCAGCGGTGTCCCGCGAGGAGCACTGCGACAGCTCCTCCGTGGAACTCTCCAGGCCCCCACACTGTGGCACAACATCGGGGCAGTTGAAACTGGCGAGTTATGTTTTCGAGAACGTTATAAAGGTATGGTCCTAGTTGGGAGTGTGAGTGTACTGACCGCGCGCACGTGCACGACGAGCAGGTCGTCGGCGAAGGGCGAGAGCGACAGGCGCCACACGGCGTGCGCGGGCACGCGGCGCTTCAGGCGCAGCGAGCGCGCCTCCAGCAGCAGCAGCGCGCCCGTCGACACCACGCACAGGCAGCGCGCCACGCGCCCCGTCGAGCGCGCCACCTGCACACACGTCAGCGCTCACTGCCAGTCCGCGCACGCTCGCACGCACGCACGCACGCACGCACCTTG
This sequence comes from Diaphora mendica, assembly GCA_949125395.1. Lineage (NCBI taxonomy): Eukaryota > Metazoa > Arthropoda > Insecta > Lepidoptera > Erebidae > Diaphora > Diaphora mendica. The sequence goes on from OX421323.1 coordinate 492,078, forward strand.
CCCACGACGTCGGCGAACACGACGTAGCGGTCGCCGGCGGCGCCGAGCCCGCGGCGCCAGGCGGCCGAGGCGCGCAGGCGCACGTAGTCGCCCACGAACGGGTGCGCCACGCTGCGCGCGTAGTTCAGCTTGCGCTCCTTGAACAGCACGCTCGCCGTCACCTGCCACGTTACACGACGTATTGTCGCAATTAGATATTTGTATGTGCTATTTGAGTGTATATACATTTGGAAAGCCTGACATTCTGAATATATTTCTGTAAACGAGCCTCGTACGCATTGGCGGAGCGAATTGTCTCGCTCCCTACCGACCTAAAATTACCAAACGATTGCCTCTGATGTTACGGATGTCCTTGGGCGGCGGTAATCACTTACGATCAGGCGATACGTCTGCTCGTTTGCCCCCTATCCCATGAAGAAACGACGTCTAACGTTACGAGTTCAATTATTTCTATTCCACTCAAACACTTATTTTAAATGGCCATAGTATAAATTTAAATAGAGTGAAATGAGTCGTAATATTAATGTCATTTGGAGATCGACATTTGCATATTAGAACCGTTAAGAAGAAATATCATTCCAGAATAAGACTCGACACGGTTAATCATCGCGAAAGTCCTCGTTGATTTCTCGAGGCACAGAATAATGAACCTTATTTAGATTTACATAGCGTCGAATATTATATACCTATATTGATTGTCGCGCATTTGATTCGATTGCATTCACCGGCGCGTTCTTGAAACCGGTCAGTGATCTTTCTCGAATGTACTAGTGAAGATATGATATAAAAAGGCATCTCGTGGGCCTCAGTTTAGTTCAGTTTGAGATACAGTGCGATTAATGAGTGATATTAGTGATTAACCTAGCGATAATAAGGACTATTATTCTGAGTTATACTGTGCTTTAAGATTGTTTTGAATAAAGTTTCGTTTATTCGTCAGGTTTATTTTTCAAACTCATCGAACCCCAACACGTAACAGAACATGTTAATACAAGACAAGGACGAAAAACTCGTATGTTAGGTATCGGCGGCTGCTCGGAGGCGGTGTCGGTACCTTCTCGCGCATGCGGTTCCGCGCGGTCTGGTCGAAGGCGGCGCGGTAGAGGCGGCAGCGCCAGGCGTGGTGCAGGCGGCGCAGCGCGGCGTCGGCGCGGCCCAGCAGCGCGGGCGCTCCCAGCGCCGGCCACGCGCCGCACGCCGGCGACAGGTGGCGCACCGGCAGCCGCCGCCACAGCCGCGCCAGGTAGCGCCGCCGCGCGCCCGCGCACCACGCGCGCCAGATCAGCCGCGCCGCCGCCGCGCGCGCGTCCGACCCGCTCGCGCCCCCCTCAGCCCCCGCCGCGCTCGTCGCGCGCCTCGAGCGCCGCCGGTGCCGGCGCCAGGCGCGCGCTATGACAGCCTGCGCGCGAGCTCTGCGCCGCGCGAGGTGGTCGCGCCACGCCCGCTGCGCGCGCACCACCAGCGCCTCGACCCTGGCGGCGCGCAGCGCCTCCAGCTCCCACACGGTGCGCGGGCTGCGGATGAACACGCGGGTGCGGCCGTACGCGAACTCGGCGCTGGGGATGGGCAGCGAGCGCAGCAGCGCGCGGGCGGCGCGCACGGGGTCGCTGCGCGCGGCGGGCGAGGGCGAGGGCGCGGGGCGGGGGGCGGAGCGCAGCGGCCCGTAGCGCGCGAGGGCGGCGCGCGCGCACATGGACTCGCACCAGCCGCTGCGCCGCAGCAGCGCCATGTCCATGATCCTGCGCCGAACACACCGCTCCAATATTCGTTCAAAAGCGTGGGGTACTTTGTGACATAATATCTTTCGTACCATTTTTAGGCGTACAGTAAAGATAGAATATTTTAAGGGGCTCAATTAGTATGCGAGCTTATTAATATTTGAACAGCCCACACGTTTTTACCCGATTACGGTCGAACCAAAATGTTTTTCCTATAATACAAAATATTTTTTTCATTTAATCTTAGAATTGCTAACATGAAATTGAATGTTCGATACCGATGGTAATAAATATAAAATTGTAATGGCAACACTAGGTGATTGTCTTTGGCAAATGTCAAAGTGTCACATTTGTAAAAATCTAACATAACTACTTTGACTCTCGGTTGAGAACGGTGCCGGTATAATTATGGATTTGGCCATCGAGTTTTGTCGGGCTAAGAATTAATTATTGAAGCTCCAGTTGATATGTTTTGCCCGTTTTGTGGTAGCTGATATAATCTATATATATAAAAAAGAGTAAGGTGACTGACTGACATATCCAGAGATCAACGCACAACCCAAAACCGCTGAAGCTAAAATCCTGAAATTTTGCATGTAGGTTCTTTATAAAACCTAAGTAAGCAATAAGAAAGAAATTTCTGAAATTCCACCCCTAAGGGGGTAAATCAGGGGATGAAAGTCTGCGTGAGCGAAGCTGCGTACAAAAGATAGTATGTAATATAGCTTCCAGTGTGATATCGTTGTGGCCACTGTGTCTGTTAAGCTATTATACTTTGTCCATTAGTTTATTTTCTTTTTGACAGCTCACGCCTATAAATTACCATATTTTTTTGGAATTATGTAGTACAGTAATGTCGTACCGTATTGACGGTGACGGTACTTTAGTGAAGTGGTCTGTGCATAAAAAACAACCACAGACTATAAAACAGTACTTGAAATACGATAAATCGATCATATGATAAAAATAATTTGACTTCATGGAAGTGTTTTTTCTGTAAATTTAATAAAAGAAGGAAATAAAAATAGTATCTATGACTCCAAGATTGAATTTTTGCAAGGAATTAAGTCGAAATCTTGGAATTTAGGATCAAACCAAGAGTAAAGACCATAACTCTGTTCATTCATCTAATTTACTGATTTATTATTTATATTTTTGTTTATTTCTTACATAATATAAAAAACTAATAAAGGAATAATTGATATTTCAACAAAAAATATTTAATTAAATCGATTGAAAGTTCTTCATAAATAAAATCACTATTCGTTTCAAATCGAATCACTAATTTCAAAATTTCTTGAACTGTCGAAAAGAAAATAAAGAAAAGGACCGAGTATAGTAATCGTATTTCACGATCCTCGAAGTGATTAACCAGGCGTTTTGGTACGGACTCGGGAGTCTGCCCCCCGCCTTCGAATGTGTTTGAATTGTGGTTCAATATCCTTCGTGTGGTCGAAAGAAGCAGCTATCATCGAACCCTAACACGTAACAATATATTCGTAATAATATAGTAGCAGATCCGGGGTAAGATCGACCTTCACCCGTTTATTATCGTATCTGCTCGACTCCGTCGTTTGCGGAACGCATCATCGGATTCGGATTATAGATCTCAATAACCGCATTCGAACCAGATCAGGAATCGAGTTTTAATATTAGTACGACATGTGTGAAGTGATGACCGACCCTTGCGAGCGGATCTGGTGGCGCAGCAGCGCCGCGTCGAAGCGGTGCGGGCGCAGCGCGTGGTCGGCGCGCAGACAGCGCACCAGGCGCGGCGCGGGCGGCAGGCGCCGCACCAGCGCGCCCACCAGCGCGCGCTGCCGGCACGCGAGCGCGGCGGGCCGGCGCGGCGACCCGCCCCCCGCGCCCGGCCCGCCCGCCGCCCCCGGCCCGCCCGCGAACAGCGCCGCCAGCAGCGGCTCGCGCGCCGCGCCCAGCACGCCGCAGCAGCGCCGGCACACCTGGTCGCGGTTCTTGGCCACGATGCCGCGCGCGCTGTACACCACGCCGCCGCCGAAGTGCACCACCCTGCACACCCGACACCCACCGATCAGCTATTTCTCCGATTATCTATTAATTGAAGTGTGGAAAACCTCTCGAGACTATTTTGTGTATGTAAGCATCAAATAGAAGCTTTGAGTCGTGATAAACTTTGCACTTTTGCAAAAGACCTGGTCGTCTGTCGAATAACGGGTGACCCTATAGTGGCGCGCGAGAATTTCGTCCTCTGCTATTAAGAAAGTGCTAGTCAAAATAGTATCATCTTTGATCTGCTTTTGTTAGTGATATGGAACTCTCTCCGTAGCCTACAGGGTCATACAGTTCTATAATGTTACACAGGTATATTTGATTACACTTAAACTATAATCTAAAATAAACATAGGCTATGTTGTGTAATCACATCTACAAATGAATTCTAGCAGAAATATCGATATAAGTACTGCGAAATCGATAGGAAGCAGAGGTAGAAGACTAACTGGAAGTGGTCGGGCGGCAGCACGAGCAGGCGCGGGTGGCGGCGGCGCTGCAGGCGTTGCAGGAAGGCGCCGTCACTCAGCCCGCGCGCCGAGCAGTCGCGCAGCACGCCCAGCACGCTGTCCGGGCCCTGCGCAACACGCTCGGTCAGTAGCTAGGGGCGGGGGGAGGGGCCCCGCGGGTGCCCGCCCACTCACCGCGTCCAGCAGCTCGGCGTGCAGCTCGTGCTCCGTGTAGTGCAGCGGGCGCCAGGCCAGCCCCTCACGCACGTACTCGTCCTGCTCGCGCCGCAGCGTGGCGCCCGTCACCGCGCCCTGCACGCGCTCCGCCGCGTAGTTGATCAGCAGGCGCTCCAGCCCGTTGTGCGCCAGAGACTCGAACCCGTACACGTCGAGGATGCCGATGGCGCAGCGCTTGCCCGGCGTGCGCGGGTGCAGGGCCGCGTTCACGTTGTTGATGAGCCAGGTGAAGAGCCGCGAGTACAGCACGCTCACCAGCTGGTCGCGCAGGGCCCCCGCCCACGACTCCGTGCTGCTCTCCGGCGAGCTACACGCGCCCGTCTCCTCTGAGCCCTCCGAGCTCTCTGAAATATGAGGCGTCAACGGTTCGGATTGTTACTCGACTATCTAATTGAACATCATATTATCACCGCCAACGATTTGCGTCCTTGCGGCATACGATTTACCTTCAGAACGTAATAATTTACTTCATTAAAATACTTATTATAGAACTTAGTAACGGTGATTATCAATGTATAAAAGTGAATAAGAAAACGTGTAACCGACACTATTAATACGACACATGGATATACTTATGTGCGGTATCGTGTATACGCTATAAGTAGGCGCGGCAGTTACCGGCGTCGAGAGGCACGTCGAGGTCTGGCGCGCCGAGCGCGGCGGCGAGCTCGTCCGCGTCGACGCCCACCAGCGCGCACGCCTCCACCAGCTCTGCACACACAAGAACGTTCGGTGAGCACGGGCCCCGCGCGGCCCGGGGGCCCTGGGGCCCGGGCGGCGCGGGGCCCGGCGACTGACCGTACTGGTGCTGCACGCGCGTGCCGATGGAGCCGTCGATGTTGTGCTGCGGCTCGAACTCTACGTTGCCCAGCTTCAGCATGAAGGCGAGCAGCCGCAGAACCGCGTCGCACTCGCTACCGCTGAAGCCCAGCGCCCGCATCGCCGCCTAAGAACACAGACTATCGTTCATTCATTCCGGTATAGGAGTATCAGATTTCGATCGGTTGTAAAAGTGCATTTTAATTTGAGTTGCTTTTACAAAAGAAAAAAGTTTTTTTTTAACATCAATGTAAGTGTGAAAAGATGTATGCACAGCGTAAAAGAACGATATGGGTGTATTGAGCGGTGTACAGTCGAGTGGTAGAGGGTGGAGGGTGGAAGGTGGACTGCTTACCGTGGTGAAGGCGAAGTGGTCGCGGTCCTGCTGGGCGGCGCGGGGCGCGGGCGCGGGGGGCGGGGGCGGCGCGCGGCGCGGGGAGGCGCCCCCCTCCACCGCCCCGCCGCGCAGCATGCGGTAGCTCTCCCACGAGCGCTTCAGCCGCAGCCGCTCTGCACCACACATGCTCATGAGACTCGGCGACTCTACTCCTAACTCATCATTTATAAGGGACAGTTTCCCTTCCCTAGTCCTTATCGGTGGAGCGATCGCCACGCCTCTCTATTTTATGAACTATGAGGCCACTACTCCGACTTTGTCCACTGTATACAGTGTTTAAATCACATTATAACTGATAATCGTTTGTAAAAATTTAATGCAATTAAAAACTAGTCGTTCTGTGAGTGTCGAGCAGGACTCACTGAGCAGGTGTAGGTCGGCGCCGGCCAGCAGCTGGTACAGCACGTGGAAGTTGCGCTCGCCCTCCAGCACGCCGCCGCACACGCGCTCCTGCAACACGCCGCTCAGCTCTATACACTGTGTCTACGACCCTCACAAGCTCCTAATTTTTTTTTTATTCTATCAAAATTCAATAAACCTCGCAAATAAAGGATTCTTGTAAGAACTGATCTAATGACTGCTAAAACTGAGGGCGAGTTTGATTACCACCCGAGACAATCAATAATTTGATGAACACGGTTGATTGTTCTGCGTATAATTTACCTATACTATATAATATACACTCGTTTTCCTGAAGTTTGTCTTTGCCGCGCCATCGACAAAGTCTATCGGAGTGCTGTCAGTGGTGACATTATGGTGGTGGCAGTTGTTATAAACATAACAATTAAACATATTCAGGTACAAGGTCTAAAATGGAAGTTTCATGTTGTTCCTTTTACTTTGACAGGGAAATATTTTTATAGCTTTATTTCACTCCTCCCAATAATATGTAGTTTTTAACTTTACAAATGTAACTTTACCTTTTCGAGCAGATCTGTTCATTGCAGCATAAGAGAAAAGAAAATGTTTTTATTTTATTACTAAGAATAATTACACAAGGTATCTAGAAAAGTATATACATAGTTAAAGTATATTATAGTACCACGCTCGGCTACCAGCTCGGCACCTGCCGTCGCTGAGTGGGGTCAATAATTTGAAATACGATATTTATTCGGTTTTACGAAATGAAAATCAAATCGCGTTTATTTCCAATAGCCTTTTTCAGGCACCTTCGAAACGTTTCATTAATGACTCTAGTTACTCGCTTCCAAAATGTGATTCTTATGAAGGAAAGCTGGCAAGAAACTCCATAAGTTACTAAAGTAGATTTATAATTTTCATGTACATTTATCTATGCAGCAACAAAGTAAAATAGCATAATTAGTACCGAATTTTCAAATATAAAAACCATCCTAGAATCATGGACGAGGATGGATGAAATGAGCATATAAAAAAAAATGTTGATTTCAAATGTTAAAGGTGTATTCCACTAAAAACTATTTGTTGCGGTCACTTTTTTGTATTAGTGACATTGCAATAGGGTGTAAAACTTTGCCCTTCTCATTATTTTATGTTGATGCATTGTTTACTTGCTCTTCGAGTGATATTATTTTCTCAGTAAATATTTGTGTTATTTATTTACTGTAAATAGTTATTTTCATCCCACCAGCTCGTAAAGAGTATTTATGCCCTTCGATATCTGAGTGCAAAAGCCATGAGTGCAAAGGCCATTTTTATTTGCAAGAGGATAAAGTAAAATTGAATTTAGAACATCATGTGCACTAAGCTTGTGAAGTCAAAACATCATTAAACCTATTTACCTCCATGGTATCGAATTTATTATATTTATCTGTTAAAAACTCAGACTCGGAACCTTCTTGGTATACTTTTTTTTTCTTTGCTTTGCCAGCGCCATTTTCTTATCACGTCATTTAGTCATTTCCTCGCTGAGGTGGAATGAAAAGTTACGTGTTGCACTCGAGTGCAATTTCTTTTTACCTAGTGCTCTTTTGATTCCCTCGCTTGCTCGGTCATCAAAACAATAGTTATTTGTTATACAAGAGTTATTTGTTATTCAAAAATTAGAATCCTGAGCTTTAGCGAGGGAATCAAAAAAGCATAAGGTGAAAAATCTTTGCACTCGAGTGCAACACGTAACTTTTCATTCCACCTCAGCGAGGAAATGACTAAATGCAAAAGATTATTAAGATAAGATATGGTTAACATATGGCGTGAAAAGAAAATAGCGCGAGCAAAGCAAATTAAAAAAAAAGTACATCAAGAAGGTTCCCAGTCTGAGTTTTTAACAAATTAAAAAAGGTTATATGATAAATTCGCCACCATGGAGGTAGAAGTAAATAGGTTCAATGATGTTTTGAGTTCACAAAGTTAGTGCTAAATTCTACACGATGTTCTAAATTCAATTTTACTTTATCCTCTAGCAGATAAAAACGGCTTTTGCACTCAGATATCGAAGGGCAAAAATACTCTTTTCGAGATGGTGGGATGAAAATGCAATTAACTTATAAGTTGAGTTGGAGGACGGCTGACACTGACGCGTCTGTCTGCTACTGCTCCTATACGGTATGGGTTTGCTCTATAGTTTAGGACAAACCCACATTGTTGTTGCATATATCACCTGTACCTGACTTTATTTTCATTTAATGTGGGACGAAGGTCAATTTGCGAGTACCATGGTCTATTTCTATTTTTTATCGAACTAAGTATACCGAGTAGTATGAGGCTCAGGGCGGATAGTGGTGGATATATACTATCGGTTCAAGTACTTACAGTGTGTGATGTGTCCTCCGACTGGTTCGCCCTTGAAGTCGAACTCGATCTCGAGCAGCTTCCCCTGTACACGACCACAATCACATCATACACTAACTTGTTATTGAATGTAGCCTAATATATGTTTGTTATCAACTTCATCACAGGAGTTGTTTCGTAATTATTTATTTACGTTTGCTATCTCAAAAGTTTGTTAATCGATCTGGGAAATTATTATTTGTTTGAAAAGGTACACTTCCCACTCGGTTCAAATTAAATTGAAACAAACACCTCTAGGTGTAAAAGTTCAGGAGTTACAAAATACAGGGTATTTGATGATGATGTAGGTGAGAGAGGGGGGCATGGGGTGGCGACACTTACGAATCTGCTGGCGTTGTGGTTGCGGGCGGTGGCGGCGTTGCCGAAGGCCTCGAGCAGCGTGCCCGCGGCCGTGAGCTCGGCGCCGCGCTCGCCCGCCACCACCGCGCACTGCAGGCACACGCGCGCCGCCTCCGTCTTGCCCGCGCCGCTCTCGCCTGACCGCACACCACACACCACACACCACACACACGTTATACATTTCTACACTTCGTCTACACTTATCGTATCTTGTTTCACAAAACAATCATATTCTACTAAATATATTATGTGTAGCCAGTTTAAATGTTAAAGTACTTGATTGGTTCCAAGAACGCACCGGCGAATCGATATTCGAACAAACAATCTACTATCGACGTTATGTATATCGCTGTAAGGTTCATTGTTTTGTGCCTCAAGAAACAACGAGAACTTTCGCGATATTTAGCCGTGTACCTGTGTTACGTTTACCTGTGACTTCGCTTGCATAGGTAAAACTTACTTATCCAATTCATTCGAATCGAACAATACGGAAGGCATCAGCTTTTACGAACAAACATATTGAAATTATCTATACAAATAAATAAAATAGGACTGTCTGTTTATAATATTAAAATCACTACTTATTACTAAATGCATATGTATGTATCATGGTACATTTACCATTTTTTTTTGTCTGTTTATTTATTCCGGCTAATCTCTGGAACGGCTGGAGCGATTTTGACTACTTTAGCCCCGCAGCGTTACCTGTGGTACGGCAATAACCGCGGTTAACACCGCTGGGTTCAGTTAGTATCCTACTAATATTATAAACGCGAAAGTTTGTAAATATGGATGGATGGATGTTCGTTACTCTTTCACACAAAACCTACTCAACGGATTTGGATGAAACTTTACAGTAATATAGCTTATACATCAGAATAACACATAGGCTACTATTTGCCGCGATAACCGACATACACGCGGGCTGAGCCGCGGGCAACCACTAGTACAATATATTATTAAGTTTAAACAGGTATTATTTTGTAAATACTACCTCTAATATTGTTCTAGGCGTATCAATTGGCGAGACAAGTGTACATCGTGAGCACATTCACTCACCGGTTATGACGATGCACTGGCTCTCGTTCCGATCGCGCACCCACCGGTACGCCGTGGCCGTAATCGCGTACCTGCAACACAATACTGCGTTAGACCACTACTCTTGGACATTGCATAAGGCACACGTAATGTCGTAAGCCATTACCTTCCAGACGATCTGTGAGTGACTAAGAACTGGACATAGAACATTATCTGTGTATTATTTATTCTAGCATGTTAAAAATTGATTAATATACACATAAATAATTAATAACAGCAGAAGGGTACACAAATAAATTTCTGAAGAACTTGTATGCTTCAACCAAAGAATACGTGAGGCACTCGGGGACTGCCGCGGTAAAGCTATTGCATAGCATTTTTTATCAACTTATGCAATTACATATGAATAAATTTATTTTGCCAGTTTCTCATTTATTATTGTTCAAAAAGTATTTAAAAAATAGAGGGCGTTAGTGTACCTCGTAGTTGCGAAACAGCTTTAACAGATGGCACTTTTTTTTCCAGTTTCTCATTAAATATTGTTCAAATAGTATTTAAATAATAAAGGGGGTTAGTGTACCTCGTAGTTGCGAAACAGCTTTAACAGATGGCACTTTTTTTTTCCAGTTTCTCATTAAATATTGTTCAAATAGTATTTAAATAATAAAGGGGGTTAGTGTACCTCGTAGTTTCGAAACAGCTTTAACAGATGGCACTTTTTTTTTTCCAGTTTCTCATTAAATATTGTTCAAATAGTATTTAAATAATAAAGGGGGTTAGTGTACCTCGTAGTTGCGAAACAGCTTTAACAGATGGCACTTTTTTTTTCCAGTTTCTCATTAAATATTGTTCAAATAGTATTTAAATAATAAAGGGGGTTAGTGTACCTCGTAGTTGCGAAACAGCTTTAACAGATGGCACTTTTTTTTTCCAGTTTCTCATTAAATATTGTTCAAATAGTATTTAAATAATAAAGGGGGTTAGTGTACCTCGTAGTTGCGAAACAGCTTTAACAGATGGCACTTTTTTTTTTCCAGTTTCTCATTAAATATTGTTCAAATAGTATTTAAATAATAAAGGGGGTTAGTGTACCTCGTAGTTGCGAAACAGCTTTAACAGATGGCACTTTTTTTTTCCAGTTTCTCATTAAATATTGTTCAAATAGTATTTAAATAATAAAGGGGGTTAGTGTACCTCGTAGTTGCGAAACAGCTTTAACAGATGGCACTTTTTTTTTCCAGTTTCTCATTAAATATTGTTCAAATAGTATTTAAATAATAAAGGGGGTTAGTGTACCTCGTAGTTGCGAAACAGCTTTAACAGATGGCACTTTTTTTTTTCCAGTTTCTCATTAAATATTGTTCAAATAGTATTTAAATAATAAAGGGGGTTAGTGTACCTCGTAGTTGCGAAACAGCTTTAACAGATGGCACTTTTTTTTTCCAGTTTCTCATTAAATATTGTTCAAATAGTATTTAAATAATAAAGGGGGTTAGTGTACCTCGTAGTTGCGAAACAGCTTTAACAGAAGGCGCTGACCGGTTTTTATTTATGCAGTTTTTTTTTTCTTTCAACATGTATACTTACGGTATTAGTCCCAATTAAAAAAATGTATACTTACGGTGAGTGTGGCATTATAAAGATATGATAGATACCTTTACACCTATATACTTTCTCAAACCCAGACTGTTTTGTCTCAATCCGTGCAAGCTTAGGGTGAGGTGTTTTCATTATGTTACGGAATTTCTGCACAAAGACCCCAAAGCCCGCGATAAAAGCTATGCAATAGCTTACAAATTAATCAACTAATCAACTTCGTGGTTTCTAGTCTGAACACATATCACACCTGCATACATTGGATTACACAAAAAATTATTGAAGAAGCCATGTTGAAAGACATTAAATAATTTAAAACCACTTCATACCACATAAAGAGGACTGAATAAAGTTGCTTCTATTATTGAAGATACATGGGGCAGTTGGTGTACTTACAAATGTGGAGGTAGCTGGTAAGGCGGGCGAGCCAGGTACGCGCGGACCAGCTCCGCCGAGTACAGCGGGAGTGTGCGGCACGGGTTGACCGACACCAAGGCATTGCCCACATAGGTCTGCAAACAGAACCACACACCATACCTTTTATACCTTCATCTCTGCTAGTAAACTGGATCCCTGAGGTTCTACAGTGACTCTAAACACACACCAGACATGACACATTTTATTTGTATTTGACTTGTTTGTGAGGCCACACATGCGAAAGTATGGTATGTCACAGGTGTGTAGCCTGCCATTGAAATTCTTTTTAGACAAGTCTCACCTTAAGATGCCATTATCAGTCATAATCATAAGTCTATTGGAGCAAGCTAACAGCATTATGTGGGGCGATTTGTGTAAAGTGTTCTAAGTTGTTATAGTTCAAAATACAGTACTGAATTCTAGAATTAAAATCACTTGTACTTATTCCACTATTTTATTTGTGTTTAGACCTGACCGGTTTCGCCTTATGGCATCATCAAAGGTCATAAGGCGATACCGGTCAGGTGAAAACTAAAATAAAATAGTGGAATAAGTAACACGTGATTTTAATTCTAGAATGTATTATAACAAGTTCCATCAAATGCCGACAACCGAGAGTATAAATTACAGTACTGAATGTTTTACAACTTGCTAGTAGACATGTACTCTTAAACAATGTGTAAAAAAGTCAGACAGTGCCATTAACTCCAAATTTAATTTAAAATCTCTTTAATTTAAAGTCTTTCCAAATTAGACTGCCTCATTGGTCTCGCGGTTGGCGAGTACGACTGCTGATGATGAGGTCTTGGGTTCGAATTTAGGTTCGAATCCTGGGTCCGACCAAATGTTTGTATGATCTACAAATATTTGTTTCGGAGTTAGGGTGTTTTCTATCTATAATATGTATGTATTTACAAAAAAAAAGTATATATGTATTTGTATCAGTTGTCTAGTACCCATAACACAAGCTCTGCTTAGCTTGGGACTAGATGGCGTAGTGTGTTAAAATGTCCGAAATATTTATTTATTATTATTTATTAACTAACACAAAAATAACATATGAAACTGTTTCACAAGTACTTTGCTTGATATAATCTTGTTATTACTAGACGCTGTGCATTTTAAAATCAGTTATAATCTTGTAATATTATTGAACCTCTTCAATATGATATGATTAAGCATTTAGAGAGTCCAGAGTGTAACAGGAGCACTGAGCCTCTGCCAGTAACAGCCTCTTCTATGCAACGCTGGGTGCAGTGAGATACTCACATATATTATGTCATGTTTGTAGCGCACATGCAAATTGTGAAGGAACGTGTCCTCCGTGAGCGGCGCCAACAGCACCGCGTCGGGCTGGCCCACACCTTCGGGCTCCGCCATGCCACCAAAGCACCCGTCACCGAGCTCCAATGTTTTCTATGATAAGCTCCATTGTGGTGCCTTTGTGTCCTGTTAGCACCATAATGTTTATACGAATGTTAGATATCGTGATGATCAGTTATCCCTGAGGTAAACATTACAGTAGCTGTAAACTAAAACATAAACAATTTACAGTAACCTCAATTAAGAGAACTCGGACATTAGATTTCTGCTGTGGCATCGACTTGGAATACAGGGGACGCATTTTAATTACTGGAAAATTATTTACTAGCAATAAATAAAACAAATCTTCCAGTTTTCGATAATCAGCTTTCGTAACATAAGCACAAGACATCTAAATCCAATAAGAGGAATACAATTTAAGATAAAACAATATATGATTTTCCGGAATCAAATAAATAGGTCGAATAAATTTCTAAAGGAAATTTATCATTTTACTGCAGTACAGAACCTATATATAGTTATAACATTAAATTGATATGTCCCATACATACCTTAGCATATAGATTTAACTTATAAATTCAATTATTAACAGTGTAATATATTGTAAACATTTTCATTTAAAAACATATAACAAATTGCGTTTTCAGTCGCCTCTTCCTACCATTTACAAGAATTTCAGTTTCACACCTATGTCCATTTCATTCAAAATGTTTAGTCAATCTTCTGACATTTCGCTTCTATGTTGCCATCAGAATATACTTTATTTTGACGTTTCTAATAAGAGTAGGGTCGACCCGTTTTCTTGGAAAGCCAAAATTACGGAGCATCGAGTTGAGTTTCTGACCAGACTATTGCTGGCACAACTACTCTCTAACGTATGTGAAATTACTTTGAAGTAATTTAATTTTTAAGACTGATTTAGTTTTTATTGAAATCAAATTCGGTTGGCCTAGTGGTTTAACCAGTCGCCACGCAGCTTGCCAATTCGCCAAGTGTTGTGGATTCAAATCATCAAATCCTACACGGGACAACACTTTGTATGATCCACAAATTGTTGTTCTGACTTTGGGTGTTAATTGTGTCCGTTTCATGTATGTCTGTAAAGTCCCCCGCGACACAGGATGTTTATTCCTAATGCGGGATCCTCTTTTTTAAAAAAAAAAATTTAATGAAATGCGATTTTGCTGTATAAATATGTCATGATTCCGAATTCTAAGAAAAGACGAAGAAACGAGACTACCTTAAGAATATATTTCGTTTTTGAATGCGTATATTTACAGACCTGATTTATCCATCCCCCTTGGGGCCCTTAGATGTATAAATAGTCTGTTTGTACCTACATTGTCATTAAATTTATGTACTCTTCCATGTATATTGTAAAATGTACTAAACTGTTGTTCAATATTCTGGTCTGATCAATAAGCATCATAATTGTCCTTAAGATTGAATTAACAAAAATGTTTTGGTAAGTCAATCAGACTAGGCAAAGACAGGGCTGAATCTTTAAAAAGCGCTGACATATTAATCCCAAATTAACCTGATTTAGTCAATCTAGCACATCTTCCTTTGAACACGACATGATTGTTTGACCGGGTTCGACAATTTTCAGCTTAGGTTAAATTCTCTTCTGATACGAGTCCTTTTTAAATGATTTATTCCCAGTACATGGCATAGAGATATTATAGATAGAGCAGGGGAGCCAGGCCTCCAGCCGTCTCTCGGTTAGAAATAGGGAGACGATCACGGTATCTATCTGTCTCTCTCTACTCGCGTATGCCCAGTTAACGCGGAAAAGCAGCATAGCAGAACGATTCGAAGGTTAATTGTTGTGATTGGTTTACCATTATTAGTCCTTTACTGTAAAGGACTTTTACTGCGCATGCGTCAGTAGAGAGAGAGAGAGACAGATGGGGTAACGCACATTATACGTCTGTGGGGTAACGCAATATTCTCTCTTTTTAACCTTTGGACGTTTCCGCTTACAGGCAGCCGTATGTCTTCCTACTCTATGTATAATAGCTCTATAGTACATGGTTCCATGTAGCCAGTATTAAATGCATATTCTCATCGTTGCTGCACTATCACTCATTTGAATAACAGTATTTATAAAGCTTTAGATGCATGTATATTAGTTTAATCTGTAGTGGGGGCAAAGTGTATACTGACAGTTCAAATTAAACTGCCAAAAACGGCCGAATTTCGATAGAATTTCGACCGTCAAGCGAGCGCAAATAAAACACAATAATGACAGTAAATCATCTTTATTTATAATACATATATAATTAAGAAACATGTTTATAACACACGTTCACCCCTAAATCCTCTGACACGCCGTGACGGCGGCATACCCTCACGGCCCAAAGCCGGGCCTAGCCGCCGGTATGGTGTAGGGGCTTGTATCTGTCATAGGTGAGTGGAGCATCGACTTAGCACTTATAAGTATGTACTTATGGACAACATTACGTACCGTTAACTATTTTAATATCATCATTCGCATTCTATACAAATATATGCAACGCATAAAAAAAACTGTTGCATAACTAAATGTAGTTAAAAATTCGGAAATTTATTTATAGATATTATATAACTAAATTATTAACACAATGCACTAGGAATTTCCAACAAATTGTTTTGTATCGGTAAAAATTTGCGTGACGTGACAATAGAAACTTATAATTCAATATCTGGGTTGACACACAAATGAATACAATGCTAAAAGCTGAGCCGACATCACGACTCAAACTTACAAAATGTACAATATTAAAACAAAGGCAGATGCTAACAAGTAGTCACAAAGTTAATGCTCTTATCACAGTATAGACATATTGCCGCTGTACAAATTGTACATCACATTTTCTCTAATCGATAACTTCGTCGATGTCGAGCTGAGTCACTGCCATCTGTGTACGTTCGTAAGTATTAAGAGTGGTCAGTTTACTATACACGATATAAAGCCGTGTCTCCTTAAAACAAAAGTTGTAACTTTTGTGTTGCCAACACGTGTTGTTGATAAAAGTTTCTGTAAAGCCGAATCTCCACCGAACAAAAAGTTAGCAACTTTTGTGTTGTCAACCTTTTTTAGTGTTGTCAAATTTCGGTGGAGACGCGCCTTAAGGGAAACGTTCTCGAAAACAATGAAGGCTCTTCGAATTATTGACCCGATTCTCAATCACCTCGTTTTAATTTAGAATAAAATTACAAACCATCTAGGAGATATTTTCAAGTCAATTTTGTGAATTCGTGAAAGTGAGATTGTAATTAAGTTAATAAAGTTCTTAGTTCTAAGTAGTTGTTAGTTTTCGAATATGTCACACCGACTGTTTCGGAAACGTTTCCCCAACACCTTGTACCTCGTGTTCGCTTCCACAGTATAAAACACGGCTTACACCTACTACATTTTGCAAAAGCTTTTGAAAGATTTCATAAGGAGTTGAACGGTAGTATGAACTTATTAAAATGTCAAGTCAACCCTTCATGCTTGACATTTTAATAAGTTCATGATGAGCGTAGTGGTGGGTGTTGTGTGTGTGTGTGTGTGTGTGTGTGTGTGTGTGTGTGTGTGTGTGTGCGTGTGCGTGTGTGCGGGCGCTAGTCCTGCGAGACGGGCGGCGGGGGCGGCGGCGGCGCGAGGAAGGCGGGCGGCGGCGGAGCGCCCCAGGGCGGCGGGTTGAAGCCGCCGCGCCACGACATGCCCATCATGCCTGCCGACAGAGCAACACTCACTATTATACACACATACATTCACTGACTTACGCTAATCAGATACTATACGGCCGACGTGTCTTGGCGAGTCTGAACATAGGCTCTGCGAACTTTGGCGCATGTACACTCGAAGTAACCAGACGTGAGGATTGGCCCCACGGCACTTTGAATACCTTTACCTTATATTTACGTTTATAAATGAACTAGCTGTCCCACGCAACCTCGTTTGCGTCGCCTATTACCGGTAGCGTGACAATTTTCCCCCGTTTTTGAAACATTCTTCGTTGGTGCTCCGTTCCTATCGGTCTTAGCGTAATGATATACAGCCTATAGCCTTCCTTGATAAATGTACTATCCAACCCTGAAAGAATTTTTCAAATTGGACCAGCGGTTCCTGACATTGGCGCGTTCAAAAAAACAAACAAACTCTTCAGCTTTATAATGTTAGTATAGATAAAGATCGTATTATATAGTTTGGTGAATGTGTATATAGTTAGTGTGAGGGTCGTGCACTTACCGGGTGGAGGGGGAGGCATGTGCGGTCCTCCGCCCACGTTCGAAGGCGGGCCCATCTTGCCGTCCTGCAAATAATTATTTGTATTTCAGTATTAAATGTAACAATATCGTTTCCTGTGTAGTGTTGCTATACACAGGACGAATTTGTCAAATGTTTTTTAGAGTGTTTCACTAGATGAACAAATACCAAATTATGGCAAAATTCGTAAAAAAACAGTGTCGGTTAAAAGTCGTCTAAACAATCTTGCCACTATTGTCTTTTATAAATTCTCTCGTTATACGAAACTAGCTTTTACACACGGTTTCGCTCACGCAGACTTTCATCCCCTGATTTACCCTCTTAGGGGTGGAATTTGAAAACTCCTTTCTTAGTGCTCACGTACGTTATATAAAGAACCTACATGCAAACTTTCAGGGTCTAGCTTCAGTGGTTTGGGCTGTGCGTTGAGCTCTGGGTATGTCAGTCAGTCAGTCACATTACTTTTTTATATATATAGATAGATAGAAGATATCTACTATGTTTTATTAAAAATGCCAATTCTTGAATTAGGAATACATTACGTGTTGCAAGGGACTTTACAAACATACATGAAGAATACTGAGATTCATTTAGGTGACTGATCGTAGTCCCTCGTGGGGATCGAACCCACAACACAATAGTGGGAAGTTGCTTTCATTCATGCGGTATAAATATTAACAGACATGAGCCGACGTGATTAAGTGTGTGAGGCGATTGAAAGCTAAGTGTGGTGTGTGTGGTGTGTATGTGTTGTGTGTGTGTGGTGTGTGTGGTGTGTGTGGTATGACCTGGTGGTGCGGGTGCGGGTGCGGGTGCGCGGGGGGCGGCGGCGGCGGGAAGGCGCTCAGGGCTCCGGCGCCCGGCGGCGGGGGCTGCGGGCCCGGCCCTCCTGCAACACGACACGACACCATCAGCTACCTACCTCTCATACTATACATGTATAAACGTCCAAGTTCAATCATTTGTTTTGCAATCAAGTTACATCAACACTTTTGCAAGTTAAACTCTTTTTGAGCAGATGAGTTCGGCCTTTCCTAACTGGACTAGTCCTGAGAAGAAAGGACGAAACCAACCCAGATATCATCGTCATTTAAGTCCAGATATTCTTGTTGAAATACAAAAAACATCCTGTTAGTAAATAAATAAAATACAATAATTATAATTTAGATCACAACTATCATAAATTGTTAAAAAAAACTAGACTGGATTTGACCATTAGTAAAACTGTTAGGTTGCCTTCGCTACTAGGTAGGTATTTATATAGACAAGACAAGACAACAGACAGATTGTCTATTGTAAAAATGTAAACATGTAAGTTAAACTTAATCTATATAAATAAATAAAATTAGAATGTCTGTTTGTAATATTAAAATAACTGCATTTTACTAAATGCATATGTATGTATACACAGTACATATACCAAAACAATAATTTTCACAACTTTTGTTTGTCGGTCTATCTGTTTGTCTGTTTGTTCCGGCTAACGACTGGACAGATTTTGAAGAGAGTTTCGCTAATAGGAGATATATAAGTATAATCAAATATAATCGATGATATAAGGAGTAACTTAGGCTACTTTTTTACACTAGCTTCGCCCCGCGGCTTGACCGTGGATAACACCGCGGGGTTCAGCTAGTACCAATTACAATTAAAATATATATGAAGAGGATCATTATTATTAATGATCCTCTTCATATAAAATAATACAAAATTTTAACAAAAAAAAAACCGTCTTCAAGACCGACCAAATTGAATTGAGTTATTCATCAATTTATCGCGCACATACATAATGCAAATTGAAGATTTATATGATTTTCTCAAGGATGACATGTCAGAACTGGACTAAATTAAAATGGGACCACATGGGAAGCACCAGCTTTCAAATAAAATGAATCATCAAAATCGGTTCACCCAGTCGAAAGTTATGAAGTAACAAACATAAAAAAAAAAAAAAAACAGTCGAATTGAGAACCTCCTCCTTTTTATGAAGTCGGTTAAAAATACGATAAACTGAAAGACGTTATATGATGTTATAGTACACAATAGATTTGATAACAAGACAACAAACAGTTTATGTGTTGCGCAGTATTGTCGATGATGTTTTCAAGGCTAACAGTTAGCATGAGAAGTGTGAGGAGCTCACCGAGCCAGGGCGCGGGCTGCGAGCTGGGCGGGGGCGGCGGCGGCGGGAACACGCCGGGCGGCGGCGCCATGTCTCCTGCCACACAACACACACCACTCACACACTGCTACTTCACACCCTCCCCTCCCCCCTCACCCCTCCCCCAACCACACACGACACACGGCCGAGTGCGTCAGATTGTAATATATCTCGCGAGATTGTAAACTGTCGAAAGATTGTAATAATAATAAATATTTCGGACATGTAACGTACAGTACCATCTAGCCCGGAGCTAAGCAGAGTTTGTGTTATGGGTACTAGACAACTGATATAAATACTTATATACTTTTTTTTTTGTAAATACTTACATATAGATAAGAAACACCTAAACTCCGAAACATATTCATAGATCATACAAACATTTGGTCCGACCGAGTCGCATACGCAGTCAAAACTGTAGCATACTGCTTACGATTTATTTTTAGCTGGTAATATATCGAAGTGAAACGTCAAATTGTAAAATAGTATGCGACGGATCGAATCTCGCACGCTGATTTGTTAAACAACATATGTCCCGTTTGTTAATTCGTTTGTTGCCGAATGTAACATACTTCTGTGATTGTAAATTGATTTCATGTTGAAAATACCCTACAACTTTAGATTTAGTTACATAAAATGGTTGTGGCAGTAAATGTGTGTAAAAAGTGAATTTGTAAGCAATTGAAGAAGTTCTAACCTAACCCAACTCTATGGCCATAGAACAGCCTACTATAAGACTGACCAATCAGGGACAGTTGACAATTTGAAGCGCGACAGATTACGATTTAACTATTTTACTTCGATACATTAAAATGTAAGGAAAAATAGTAAGTAAAATTGTAAGCAATATATCACAGTTTACAATCTTTCGACAGTTTATAATCTCGCTAGGTTGATTATAATCTAAGTTTTTTTAATCTTACGGTAACGTATGAATTCATCACTGTTTTCAGTAAAATGTAGCAAAACAAAACGATCGCCAAATGAAATAGTAAATTCTCTAACAAACTATTGGTTTCTAAACCACACTATATTTAGATATGCGTAAAGTTATATGAATCCACAATAAATTCCTGAAATGTTTGAAATGTCTCAACTTTACCAGTTTAAATTGCAAACGTTTATCTTTTTATGCGAATGCTTTCGACTAATAACAAATTTCTCAATGTTCAGAAATATAATGAAAATACTGTCGTCTAAACCTAAATTAATTTGTAAGATTTAAAATTTGAACACTAAAAACGAAAGAAACGCATTATAATGTGATAACGTGTGCATGGGCCTTTTGGAACCTTTTGGGTTCTGGGGTTTAAACCGAAATACAGTGTAAACTCTTTATAACGAAACTCAAGGGACGGAGCATTTTTTGTCGTTATAGAGAGTTATCGTTATATGGAGTGAAAGTATAAAAAACAACCAAATAAACAAGAATTTTTAATATGTATGTCTTAGATAATAAATGCTTATAAATTAGTGTTTACACATATAGTCTGATAACTTTGTCTGACGTTTTTTGCTATGCCAGTACATTTTTTTACTGGCCATGTTAATAGTTTCAAAGTAGGTTTACGACTGTTAATACGATAGGTACCCAGTATGGTTGGTCGAAGACCATCACTTCCGAGAAAACAATGCGTCATACTGCAGTGTTCAAGGCAATTAAGGATAACAAAAGCTAGACCGACCTCGGATGTTTCGGAGCTTCAAAGTCTTTTGTTACCTGATAATATAACATAAACAATAATACCGATAATAAATATTTACTGTCTACAAATATGTACACATTTCTTCGTAATAGAGAATGGCGTATCGCTATAAAGAGTGTTTCAATATGTGGGTTTTAACGCAAACCAATCAAGTTCCAAGGCTCACTACAACGTTACAGGGAATTTATTGTTATAAAGGATAACGTTATAAAGAGTTTACACTGTATTTCTATACTATTGATATTTTTTATTCCTCTAATTTTTTTTTTAATAATAAATGATTACGGTTAAAGGTACATTTTATTATCTAGAAACCCCTATACCGAAAATGAAAGCGGGCTAGGTGAGTGAGCGCGTGTACGTACCGGGCGGCGCGAGGATGGCCCTGGCGGGCGCGTGCGAGGCGAACAGCGGGTTGGGGGCGAAGCGCCGCGGGGCCGGGCCTCCGCCCCCTCCGCCCGCGCCCGGCGGCGCCTCGCCCAGCTCCGCCATCAGCGACATGTACTCCTCGTCGATCTTCGCCTGGAACGTCACGACGCGTATTAGTACACATCCGACCCGCGAACCTACCACCGGTTCCTTTACTATTTTATACTATTATTTATGTATTACATATTTCCTCTCGCTTTCGTGCGATCTATGGGATTGGTTTTACTGAAAAGGGACGGAAGTCGACCTATTATGATTTTATTAAAGTTAAAAGACAGGACAGACAGTACAATTACTAATATTGTTTAAAACCAGCCACGGTTCCGCTCGTTCAGCTGCGCCTCCATATACATATGCTCTATGTTAAATATGGTTTATTATGAAATCTGTGAGAGGATTATCTTTGGAGTCAAAATGTCATTGGTTCTTGTTAATTATTGTATTGAAGGTGTCGGATAACCTCAATTGAACTTTAGGAGTGTGCAGTATTGGAATATCACAATAGAATTAGGACAGTCGGAACTGTATTGTGTATTTAGCTCGTTGTAAGAATAAGGTCATCGATTTGATAGGCTAAAGAATTATAAAAGGCCGTCGGGCGGCAGATGATATTTCGGGAGCGCCGGGTAGCTCGAACAATATTGATTTGGATAACATTAAAACTGATGTGTACTGTGGCTGTGTTCTTATAAACCTGCGTGAAGAACGTGATGGGGCGCCACTACTACGCAGCGAAGTAAGAAGCAAGAAACCAGCCCACATCACAGTGAGTACATAATTGTAAACATTCGTTAGGAACTTAATATTAAAGGAGGTGAAGCGCCTCCGTTAGTTGCTTTCTTTAGAAAAGAGAATTTCGATTTATCTGGACCGCTATCGGCCCCGGGTACAGATAAAATTACTTAGTGTAAGTGCGAGGACCTGAAGAAAGGAATTAACAAATATAATTATCACAT
The DNA here is from genome assembly GCA_949125395.1 of Diaphora mendica. NCBI lineage: Eukaryota > Metazoa > Arthropoda > Insecta > Lepidoptera > Erebidae > Diaphora > Diaphora mendica. The sequence goes on from OX421323.1 coordinate 514,697, forward strand.
AGAACAATAGCCCCACCCAGAAAAATACTACATAAATACGTGCATGTAAAAACCCCTATTAATATTTGTATCATAAGTTATTGCCCTTAAAGTAATGTTGTTTTACAGACATACAATAGAATGTTACCTTGTTGAGGTTGTGCGCGAGCGCGGCCTGGCCGGGGCGCTTGGCGCGGCAGTCGCGCGCGATGTGGCCCGCGCCGCCGCACGACGAGCACACGATGCTGTTGGTCACGTTGGGCTTGTCCGGGCACTGCAACACACGCACACGTCACTCGCCGCACTGCAGCACTGCAGCACTGCACTACACTGGCTCGGCGCAGATACGTACCAGCCACGTCTTGTGGTCGGTGGCGGAGCAGTTGGCGCAGCGCACGGCGTCGTTCTCGCGCAGCGTGCCGTTGAGCTGCGCCAGCTCCCGCAGTTGCATGCGCCGCAGGTCGTTCTGCCCCTCCGGCACCTCCACGCCTTGCCGGATCACCTCCTTGATCTGTTCCACGACCGAACCTTTACTTCCACATTACTTCCACATAAACATACATAGATGAACTAAAGGTACAAGGTAGTAGAGCCACGCTGATTTCAGCACGGTCAGTACTACCCTTTTTTTGTGCGGAAAGCCCCTCGAATACCACCGGCTGATGGTTATGTCGGACTCGAACCGACTAAAAAACCGCACACCGTCTCGGGTACTTGAAGCCGGGGAACTAGATGCACCCTCGAAAGAAAATCCCTAGAACCCCGACGTACCTCGGGCCGCCCACTATTTATAGATGGCCCCCTCCTGTGTAGGAACCCTAACACTCCTGTGTAGGCCCAATGATGCAGAAGCATCACTAGGCCGCCGTAGTGTGGGTCGCCTTGCTGCATTGTTGCATTATCTGAATACGCAATGAGTATGGTGACCACCACTCTTGGATTCTGCTTATGCTTTCCATCAGGCCGAGTCAGGCAGGGCCACACATAACAATAAGCACAGACGTGGCGTAGGTACCTTCTCGACGGCCTTCTTGACGCAGTCGGCGTTGGTGGCGGTGATGTAGGCGTGCAGCGGCTCGTCCTCGCCGGGCAGCGGCTGGCCGTCCTTGCGCCCCACCTTGCCCTCCTTCACCGAGCCCTTGCCGCGGATTATGATCTTCGCGCCCGTCTCCTTCTCCATCGCTGCAACGTTCACCACGTCTCACAACTCAATAACCTGTCACCGTCATGAACTACATGATGATACTAGATAACTAATCATTCTAAATAACTAGCTGACCAGCTTCCCACAGGCAGTATACAGTCGCGGAGGAAAAAATAAATTGACTATTTCTGTTATCTTTTAATTTTTCTTGTACACAAACCTTGTCCTAACAATAAAGAACACATAAAAAAGATTGATTTAATTTGGTGCAGGGCGCCGATTGTAAGTTATGCGCGTACATACAATTCGGCGATTCATTTTTATAAAATTACTAGCTAATCCGGCAAACGTTATTTGCCATAAAAATAAGATGTTGGTCGATTCTCAGACCTACCCGATATGCACACCAAATTTCATAAAAATCGGTCCAGCCGTTTTAGAGGAGTATGGTAACTAACATTGTGACACGATAATTTTATATATAAGACTAGCGGACCCGACAGACGTTGTCCTGTCTATACGTCTTTAATTTGAAAATTTCAAAAATTAATTAAAAAAACATTGTCCAGCGGACAAAATTGTGAATCTAAACCATTCCCAGATCCCCTTGAACACACACAAAAAATTTCATCAAAATCGGTCCAGTCGTTTGAGAGAAGTTCAGTGACATACACACTCACAGAAGAATTATATATATAAAGATATAGATTAGCTTCTGTTTTTGGTTCTACATTATCTTGAGTAATGCAGAATAAAGAGTATCCTCAAGTAGTGTGTAGTTTGTTTTCAATCTGTATCAATGTTTCTAGATGTTTATTTCGTCACTTTTGATAAGTTATTTCAGTTCACTGAAATAGGTATTTTTTACTTCATCTGATAAGTTTTCAAAAAGTGTTTCATAGTTCTAGAACAGGTTATTAGCAGGAGGTTATAGTTAGCATACAGACACAAAGTATAGAGTGCGTGTGTCACCTTTGAGCGTGTTCCCGCGCGGTCCGATGAGCAGCCCCACGAAGTTGATGTCGGGGTGCTCCTCCTGCGGGATCATCACCTTGTCGTGCACGCGGATGATCGGCGGCCTGCACACACACATACAACACACTCACGTACAATACTTGCCGCCATGAAGCTAGGGCTAACCGAACCATACAGTAAAATACTAAGTTATTCTTACTTAGTGCAAAAGCCGAAACACTCCTAACATTCGTAGCAGTGGCGGAGCAAACTAACAATGAAGCGTATAACTATGTATGTGTACGTAATACGCCCTTTGTTCGATAAATGCCTACCGGCCGCCGTATAACCATCAATTCTGTTGCTAGTTTTGAAGAAACTGTTTTCAAATTTCGCATTAAGTAAGAATAACGTCGTATATGTGAACTGCCTCGGTGGCGTAATGGTAGCGTATGCGACTGCTGTGCTTGAGGTCTCAGGTTCGATTCCCGGGTCGGAACAAATGTTTGTATAATTTGCAAATATTTATTTCGGAGTTTGGGTGTTTTCCATGTATAATATGTATATATGTATATATGTTTGTGTGTATGTGTGTGTAAAAAAAAAGTATATATGTATTTATCTGATATAAATACATATATACTTTTATTTTTGTCTAGTACCCATAACACAAGCTCAGCTTAGCTTGGGACTAGATGGCGTTGTGTGTTATAGATGTGCACAATATTTATTATTATGTGTTTACAGTAGCGGTAGGGGTGGGGGTTGCGACTGATGCGAGTACTCACTTATAGTCCGGCGGCGGCTTGAACTCGGGGTTGATCTGCTGCATGCGCTGCACGAGGCGGTGGCGCTCCTCCTCCAGCTTGCGGCGCGTGCGGTACTCGCGCGTGTTCAGGCGCTTGCCGTCCGTCGAGTAGATGGGCTCCGGCGACGGGGACCTGCAGCACCCGCCAGCTTAGCCACGGCCCACGCTCCCGTACCACCACACCACCGCACCACGCTCTCTCACCACCCTGAGTACACTTTACATGCCATACTGAACCACCACACTATTTGTAATAATATCAAATGCAGTTCCGATGTTCAAGCTATCGAGTCATGTGAATGTCTATATAAATCTAATTTTGACATGAAAAAAATTTGTTTAATAATAATTCATCAATGCAGTGATGTAATTGTAATTTCACTTTATTATCAAACTTTGTACAACATTCCGTTATTCAACAGTATATAAAACGATCACGTATAAATAGCTGAAGGACCCAGCCGATGGAGTGTGACACGTAGCATCAAAATAATTTTAGTCTACATATGACTATATATTGTTTGTACGTAAAAATATAATACACAGTGAAATCCAAAGGCTTTAATTAACACTTAAAAGTCCTTATAATGAGATTTATTTATATAATAAATTGAACATGAAACCCGCACAAGGTTAGACAGTACAAGCGGTCCACATAAGACAGTCAGAGAGCAGGGTGTGAGCGGTGAGCGGTGTGCGGAGGCGCGGGCCGAGCTCCTGACTCTATCGTATCGTAACAGAAAGGCGTGTGATGTGCACTGATATCCTACACTAACACCTATCACCTAACGCCCTGAGAAAAAATAATTCAATTAATTTTATCCTGAAATTTTAATTAAGCTCATTAGCCCTGAAAATAATTCAGTGATTAATATTGACCTGTAGCTGAAAAGTTATTCATTAAAGGAATTAAGTTAATTAATTGAATCATTAGTTACGAACAGTCTGTATTGCGACCTGCAAAATTAAGAAAATTACGCATTAGTAGGGCGGGGCTCCACGACACGCTCCAGGGGACGGCTCCGGCCACTTTACTCAACATTACCGATATACAAATGCTGTTTCAATATTGATGCTTTAAAACTGAATAAGTTATTTATGATTATTAATAATTTTGAAAATATTCAGCATCTATAGGTCCAAGGAACATCATTTTGATTACGATTATTATAGTCCTGTGAACAAAGTCGGTGCAATTATTTTTAAAAGTCTGAACAGGGGCGTGGGGAGGGTGGGGAGGGTGGGGAGGGTGGAGGTGTGGGGGCGTGGGGAGCGTGGGGACGGTGGGGCGTGAGGAGCGTGGGGGGCGGCTCGGGTGATCGTGTCGCGGGAGCGGTCGTTAACTAGAGGTAATAATGAAACATAGTGTTCGATACTCAGTGAATGGTGGGCGAAGCGCCGGGCGGCGGCGGCACAAACCTCTCCTCGATGTTGGCGGGGATGCCGAGGTCGCCGGAGCGCAGCTTGCGGGACACCTCCTCGATCTGCAGCTGGACTGCAAGGGAAGGGGTTAGCCACGCGCGGCCACACGGACACATTAGAATACTGACGCCAACAGCCACGTCACACCTACTCGCTACACCACACAAGGACATTACCCTCCCGAAGACGCCGAAGCAGAGCTCTCGGCCCACGCCTTATACCACGACGGCTGCTCGACCCGACCTGCTCGCATATTTAATGTATCGTAACCGTAGTGAGGGACCACGTCCCAAACCGAGCACCAGGTATGGCCGAGCAGCCTCATCCCACATTATTTAGGAACTAGCTCAACACAATAAGTGCCATCGCATCACAGCCGAGTAATTGCCCAGGGTCTGTAATCAGTACACGAGTAATAAACTGATGACTGATTTTATTACATTTATTCATTATTAGAGATTATTATCATTAATGTGGTTGTTAGATTCAAAGGCATAAACAATTTGAATAGTACGAACTACAAACAGAAATAAATTGTATATATCAGTATTTCTAAATGCTGCATAATGCGTTTCTATCGTAAATATGGTAAAGTATAAATAATCAGTGTTTAAATACTGAGAACAATATACTTAATAGGGATGTTGACATAAATAGCGAATATAATATGTAAAGTTATGTTTTTGCCATAGCAGGGAATATTAGAATTCTAAAAAATTATATTTTGTAGATGTAAATATGCTTATAAATTAACTAAAAATGATTCGAAATGTTGAAAATAATTCTGAATATCACGTGACTGCAAACGCCAATCGGAGCGCGTCAAAAATTCAAAGTCAAACTGTCATGTTTGTTTGCATTTTGCATTCTTTTTGACTGTTTTGGGGCTTATCTGCTAAAAGTGAAAAATTAGTTCAAATTAATTACAATGGAGCCTGGCTTTATCAAAGGAAATCGTTCAAATTTACTGAAAGTAGGTTCTTTTCTTCTTTCTTTGATGGTGGCAATTTTCTCTAATAAGAATAAGGATTTTTCTTTACTGAATCAACAAATAAGCACGATACCTATAAAACTTGCTATTCATTATTTTTACTTATATAATGTACGTAGATAATATTTTAGAAAATAAATATCACTTAAATATTACAGCTTTTGATCTAACGCCTTTGACAGATAGTTTGTTTATTTAATACTCTGTTTCGTCATCAAGACCACGTGACAGCTTGGAGCGTTTTGGCGCGAAAATTAAACAACAAATTTATTAAAGTTGTTTTTTTTATCTAAAATTAATGAATAAAAAATTTGAATATAATTCTTCATAATATTTAAATCCTATTACTATCTATAAAATGAAACGAGTTCCAAAAATGAGTCAACATCCCTATTGATCGTTTCAATGAATGAATGATAGAAAAAAGGCTTGTATGTATGGTGGAGGTGGAGGTGGAGATGGAGATGGAGGTGGATACTCACGCAGGTACTGCTCCTCCTGCTCGCGCGTGAGCGTGGACGGCAGCACGGTGGGCAGGCCGGGGATGAAGGTCTTGTCGTGCTCGCCGCCCATCCAGCGCGAGCGCCTCCGCCGCGCGCGCCGCTCCGCCTCCGACTCGCCCGCCGGCCCTGCACAGCCACGAGACACCACCGAGTTACACACTGCTGGAGATGGTCGAGGGCAAAAACGAATACCGACAGAATGGACATAAGCTTGCCACATTGCCGAATAAATGCCCGAGCACTGGGCGCAAACAAGAATGACAGACAACTGAGCTCCAGAGATAGGCCTTAGCAAAATGTTAGATGCTATTGTACCTTCAAAATAAGTTATTTGCACAAAACTGAATAGTTACATTAAATACTAATAGTGCTACCTCGATCTTACAAAAAAAGTATTTAAGTAGTCTAACAGTCAACCTAGCTGTTATATATAGTACAAGCTCTGCTCGGCTTGAATCTAGATGGCGTTGTGTGTCAGATGTATCAAGTATTTATATATTAATACTTTCTTTGGACTAACACATAAATTACTTAATTAAAATAGTTATAAATTAGATATATACATACATATTAGTAAAAAGACATTTATTAATTTATTTTTTAAGTTATTGCACATGCTGTACAAAGGTGGACTTGATGCCATGAGGGATTCTCTCCTGGTCAACCTTCAGGAGTTGTAGAAATATAATATTATGGTAGGTGTAAACACAAAATACTGAATACATTAATTATGTAAATAATGAGACAGGAAAATACACCAGATATAACCAATGTAGTCAAATCTCTAGCTAGCCAGTATATATTATAGTATAATGGCATAACTACCTCATAAAAACTAAGCCTCTTTAGACTTCAAACATTAGAAATAATAATATTATGAACTACAAAGTAACTAGGAAGTTCTAAAGTAGTTGTCTAATTCTTAGAATTAAATTATATTTAATTATAGTATTAAATTAAAACTCTAGAAAATAATAAATTTAAAATAACAATATTTACATACAAGCGTATAATACAATATACTTAAAGAAGATTAAATAAACCAAAAAACAGCGAATCTTCGATTAATCTTTGCTGCTCACACAAATATAGTGGTTTCATCATCATCAAAAACCTTTCTTTTTTTTTAAAGGTTAGGCCTTTAATTAAATAGCTTTTAAAGTTAAAGCCATGTGCATTAAAGTTTTAGCCCAGGTAAAGCACATTTATTCGGCGTGTACTCAATATATGGTCAATTTGGCGGGCAAAGAGCCATCTGTAGGGCGACTCACCGAGGCCGTCGTCCTGGTCGTCGTCGGGGTGGTAGTCGTGGTGCGCGGGCTTGTCGCGGTAGCGCGACTCGGTGCGCGCCTGCATGAGCTCGAGCTTCTGCTGCACGGAGGTGGGCGGCGGGATGGCCGTGGCCGCCGACAGCGCCGCCGCCGCCGCCGCCGCCGGCTGCACCGGGGCCGCCATGCGCCGCGCCGCCACGAACGTCTGCCAGCCGCCGCGCGCCGCCGGGACACAAGAACGTCAACACACGCAACGACATATGTACGCAGGGATAATACGTAAACCATCACTACCACACTCCATCATTATTTTCATGTGTTTCATTATGTGTATGACAAATTATTTGAAACAAAAAGGCAACCATAACGAGTCTCACCGGTTATGGTTGCATTTAACTTGTATTCAAGTGATGACAAATGTAAGCAGAATCAACTGTTACATGTCCAACAGAGGAATACTAATCAGAGAAGACACTCGCCTACAACATTACAGTAATGATGGCGATTAGCACATTCAAATAATTGTGAACTTAATATTTGATAACTGTTCAGTACAGTTCTACCATGCTTTTAAATCATCCCTACTCTCTAGCTTATGATTTTATATGGCTTCAAGGTTTTCCCAACGAGAATTCTATCTGACACAATAAATCATAACCAAATGTGACAGACTGAGATGGCATGTATAAACGAACAAAATAACAAATCAATTTTGAATGTTAAAAGCTCGGTAAAAGCGTAATTAAAAACATACAAGCTGAACATGTTTCTGTTACAGAAGAATATGTATGTAGATGTATTGTAGGAACATCATTTATAATCTAACACATGCAAAACTCAGACATTACTTGTACACAAATATAACCACCGATCATTAGTATTATATAATTGATGTAGTGACATATCTGTAATAAAACTGAAAATTGCTAAAACATAATAAAACAATGAAATAGTTCTACACATCAAAAATAATAAAGCATTTAATCATAAATGGAAGCAATGTCAGGGAAATTTCAAAATGATTTATAGTGGATCCTTACCGCATAGTTGATGTATTTCTACAACATGAAATGTCATGTGGATCATTATAGTAAGCACTACAGATACTACACAGTATGTATAACAAACAAATACTAAATGATTAAGGTTACCTCTCGCTCTCTAGCATTGTGCTGAAAAATATTACTTCAGCTCATTCTAACAACTTCATTCATATCAATTCTTACTAATATTATAAATTAGAAACTGTTACGCTTTCACAATTAAACTGCTCAACTGTTTTTTTTTTTTTTTCAGTATTGAGATAGATTGGACATTGGTGACTATTTGTCATGTGTAACTGACATTTAAGCAGGCGGAGATAGTAACTCATAAATAGCGTTGCCAGACGTCCCGTATTTTAGCCATAGTTTAAAATGTCCCGGCGGGACTTCCTCGGTCCCGTATTTTTGTAGTATCGCTAAAATCGGTCGATCTATGTTTCACATGTATTTGCACAGGCAACGCGAGCGTCTATGACGTCAGGGTCAGAGTGTGTTACTGTGTGTTAAATTGATCTGTGGTCAGAGTGTCACTTCGATTTAATTTTTACAATAATTTTCAAGAAGCTGCGGAACTGTTTAAGTTAGAAGAAGTAAATTATATGGAATGCTATATTGCTACTGAATAATTAAAAAAAGCGTGGATATTGTTAGAACACCTTCTGATTGCAAAAGTATGGGTGCGATTGAAAAATGGAAGAAAATTATCGAGGGGCTTTGCAATACCGAAATCACTGTTTCTGGATGAAAAGCGAATTTGATGTCCGTTTTTAATTACGATTACAGTTGTACCGATTTTTATAAATATGTTAATAAATTATAAAAATATGTTAAAAGCAACTCGATCCTCGGAAAAATATAAAAAAAAAACGGGCAAGTGCGTGTCAGACTCGTACACGAAGGGTTCCGTACCATAACTAACAACAACGAGCAAAAAAATCACGTTTTTGTATGGGAGCCTCCCTTATATATTTGTTTTTATTTAATTATTTATTTTTAATGTCAGTCAAATATTCTGTAAATATTTCATGCGTCTACCTGTTGCCGTTATCAGTATCGAGCAAAAAAATCACGTTTGTTGTATGGGAGCCCCCCTAAATATTTATTTTATTCTATTTTTTAGTATTTGTTGTTATAGCGGCAACAGAAATACATCAGCTCTGAAAATTTCAACTATCACGGTTCACGAGATATAGCCTGGAGACAGACAGAGAAGTATTAGTAATAGAGTTACGTTTTACCCTTTGGGTACGGAACCCTAAAAACGATAAGTCTTACTAAATAATTTTGTTTTTTTTTTGTCCCGGGTAAAAACCTGAAATCCCGTTTTTTTTTGCCCATTTCAGCATTTGTCCCTTATAGGCTAAAAAAAAATCTGGCAACCCTACTCATAAAATAACAAGTTTCTTAACATGACTTTTGTTTAAGATTCCTATTTATTTAAAAAGAATTAATTTCAACAATTAATTCCCCAACAACCAAGAATGTTGCTCAACTTTGAGTCAGTATTGAACCAACTAATGCACAAGTTAAGCCCAAATATTGGCACTTGAAGGGATCCTTACTAAGAAACACCTAGGATGAGTATAATATATTATTTACCCTTCAAATTGTTAGATTTCATTATGTTCATATAAGGCAGTTGATAAAGAAATTATATATAACAAATTTTACACACATTTGTCACTTACTACAGGTTGCCTTTCAAGTGTCAATATGAATTTGGAATTAGATTAGGTAATATGATAGCCAGTCATTTGTTTTCTTTGGCTGTCAAGACAAGTCACCTGAGCCACGGCTGCAGCAGCGAGGATAGCAGCATGGGTCGCAGGATTGATGGCACCATTAGGAGTCACCTGCCGAGCGGTTGCTTTTGTTGTCGTGCCCACCATCTGGTCCAGCAGAGCTATGGTGCCGTCTCTGTTCACACAACTAATTGTTAGCTTAATTTGTTGTCCCCATAGGAAACATATCACATAATTTATATTCTTGTGTGTAGCATCTAAGTATTAGGTACTTGCCTATCCTTAGATTTCCGGTTGCGACTGCGGCTTCTGCTACGCGAACGACTACGACTGCGGCGTTTCTCCTTGTGGCGGTCCCGACTGCGACTTCTTTCCCGCTCCTTATCCCTGCATTGCAATTAAGTAATTACTACTGCATCATATTAAATTGTTTGAAGCCAGGCCTGTACATACCTCTTGGAGCGGTGACGATCCCGGTCTCTGTCCCTATCTCTGTCACGGTCGCGATCCCGATCGCGGTCACGGTCACGGTCGCGATCCCTATCCTTGTCTCGGTCACGATCTCTTGTCTTTTCACGATTTCGTTCCTTGTGCCTATCACGATCGCGAGATCTTGAACGACTTCGATCTCGATGCCTCGAACTCATAGTAAACACTTATAACCTGAACTTTATGAAAATAGATCAAACACTAAAATAAATCTCAATATATGCAATGTTGTACCTAACTTAAGTATACTTATTTGATAATTCTAACAGTTGCTTTGGTAAAACGTAAGTTTTTTCATTTAGCACACGATACGTCAGAATCAACGAAACAAATAAGATGGCGTCAGCCGTAGACAATTCAAACAAATAGTTTATTTACCATAGAGTTAGTGATGAAACTCGACTAACTAAATTAATTATTTTCTTTAACGCTCTATCTTTATCAGTAGGTATCAATAATTTCATGAAGGTTACTGGCAGATGTGTTGTGTTCAGTTAAATTATCATTTGGAAATTATTATAAAAAATCAGATCCTGGTTGTTAAAAAATTACGTTATTTTCAACTGAAATCAGTACAGTCACTATTTTTTTTATGTATGGCTCGCCAAAATGACTCTACTCTGCCTGATGGAAAACAAGCAGAATCCAAGAGTGGTGGTCACCATACTCATTGCGAATGCAGACAATGCAGTATGGCGACCAACACCATGGCAGCCTAGTGATGCTTCTGCATCTTTTAGTCTAGTCAACAAGTTCCATACTATTTGGGCCTCCGGTCTCGCACTCACCAACGAAACACGACAGCACGAACGCTGTCATTTTACGTTGATTTTCCGTGCGAGGGTAGTATAGTACCGCCCCGGTCTAGCCCGCCCGTTCGTCCTGAAATCAGCGTGGCTCTACTACTTTAGTCACTAAATTCGCATTAATTGATTCATCTAAATGAATATTACAAATGTTTCTTAAAATAATTATAAATGTTTTAAATCTCTGACATCTTCGAATAAAATAAGTAAAAGATAGACTTTTACTCTTGCGCTAAGTGTTGCAGGCTCAAACTAGTGACGAGACTCGAGTCTTTTAGTCGATTGATTCGAGTGAATTTCTTGAACTCTTAATCGAGAGAAAAAAAAATTGCATCTAAAGTAGACAACTTACACTCCTTACAATTCGAATAAGAATATAACAATCGAGCCGAGTCTCGATTAGTTTAGATTAAGAATTTATTATTATATTCATAAACCTTTATTAAATTAGTAATATGAGTAAGGTAAGGCCAAATTGGCCTCGAAGAAGCTTGGCGTGCTCAATAGATCGTGACGGTATTTCACTCCAACCCACCGCCTTCTGCTTTATAAGGCGCAGATTCAGCCTCAAACAAAAGCTCCTAAACAACGATATTTATTAAATAACCATCGATGAATATCTATCCCTATTACTAAATCTGAGTAGAGTCAGATTTCAGATCGGTGTAATGAGTTGGCGAGTTGAATCGGTAACTCAAGTGCTAACGAACTCGAGTCAAATTTTATTTTTACTTGAGTACGAGTTCAACAAATTCACTTGGGTTACTCGACTAAAAGACTCGAGCCGCATCACTAGTTCAAACCCCACATTATGTTTATATTATTCACAAGTGTTCACAAACTACAAAAGGCTTCAAGTGTTGTTCTGAGTCTGGGTGTCCTTTGCGTCAGCTTCATTGAAGATTGTAAAATCCCCCTGAGATGTAGTACTGTCGCGTATGTGTATAAGCTCTGATGAGTTAAAAGAAATAGGTCAAAATGTAACTATTAATGTAATGACGAGGGGTCAGAGGGCAAAGCAAGTACAAGATACTATTGACAACAATCAACCTGAGAAGTTGAAAGTCGTAGAAATGCAGAATAAGCCCAAATATTTTACTGAATTGCGTTTTATAACAGAAGAGGAAAATAATCGATATCGTCACTTGAATTTAATCGAATATGAAAGTAAATGTTTTTCCTTTGTACCATCAAAAAATATCGTTACTATTAATTTAGCTTCTCGATCACAACTATCGTCAGGCGAATTTGTGAGAGAACTAAATAAATTTTGTATGAAAATAGGTATAATTGAGTTATATTTCATTAAAAATAATAATAATAATATTTTTATAGAAAAAGTAATAACAGAAATAAGGAAAATAAGTAATTGGTCAGGGCCACGTTTGTGTATTTTAAAAGATATAGAACGTGTGAATAGTAAGGATGATCAACGTGCAATAATCAACGATTTCCACATTTTGCCAACTAGTGGTCACGCAGGCATAAGGCGAATGATTAGAAATATTAAAAAATATTATTTTTGGCCAGGTATTGAAACTGATGTGATAGATTTTGTCAGGAAATGCGACAAATGTCAAAGGCAAAAACATTCCTCACACTACACAAAGGAGCCTATGGGATCGTTTTTTGTTTTTTCGGAAGACGGTCCCCATTTCATCTCATCCACATTTTTTATATTTTTTATCATTAATTTCATCATGACGAAGACTTAAAGACTTGAAGACTTATTATATGAAGACTATAAACACTTGACATTGGCAGAAATAGCTGATCCGAGAGATCCGGCTGGTTGCCATTTCATCAAAAGAAGAAGAAGAAGAAGGAGCCTATGGTAATTACAAGTACAGCGCATTCAGCGTTTGAAAAAATTTACTTAGATTTAGTTGGTCCTTTAGAGAGAGATTATAATAATAACATATATATATTAACCATACTGTGTGAATTAACAAAATACGTTGAAGCATATCCGTTAACTTCTAAGCAAGCTGTTGAGGTAGCTAGGAGTTTAGTTAGTAATTTTATCCTTAGATACGGCATCCCGAAGGAAATTGCCACTGATAGGGGGAGCGAGTTTATATCGACCACCATGAATGAGGTAAGTAAACTGTTATGTATAAAGCAAATACAATCAACTGCATATCATCATCAGTCTATTGGGGCATTGGAAAATACTCACAAACAATTAGGCAATTATTTAAGAATACAAGCAGACACGCATTTAGATTCATGGAGTACTTGGCTACCGTTTTGGTCTTTTTCCCATAACACATCTGTCCACAGTCAAACTAATTATACGCCTTTTGAGTTAGTTTTTGGGAAAAAATGTGTTTTACCATCGAACTTAAATTCAGGTAAGGTTGATCCGTTATATAATTTTGAAAGTTATCCCCTTGAATTGAAATATAGAATTCAAATGTCACAAAAAGAGGCGCGGAATAACTTACTTAATAATAAAATTTTAAGAAAATACAAATATGATCGTCATATGAACCCAATATCAAATAAAACAAACGATATAATTTTAATAAAAAATGAAACAGGTAACAATTTCCAAAGTATTTACTCAGGTCCATATATTGTTACTAAAGAATGTTCACCCAATGTAGAAGTAATTAAGAATAATAAAAAATATTTAGTACATAAAAATAGAACCAAATTGTACATACCATCTAATAGTACCTAATTGATTTATATTACCTATTCAATGTTTTATTGTATGCTTACTATATAGCAATTTCAAATGTGTAATCAATCTAATAGTAATTGATTTAAGTGTATAACCTATTCAAACTTTTATTGTGTGCTTATTACATCGAGATATAATGTATAGAGAAGACGCCACTCATTAGTGCGGTGTTCCATGCAATTGCGGCGCATGCGCCGCACTTCCTTCAGTCGCTTGCTAGCTACACTCTGATGAAGCGGTGGCTTAAGCGTGTGATTGTTTACATTTAAAAACGTTCTAAAACTCGTGAATTATGCCATTTTGTGTCTTGAGATATTGCACTAATAATACAAGGAATACGGAGAAAAACAAAGGAATAACTTTTCACCAGTTATTAACTAGATATAATTGTTTTAAAATTAAATACGAACAAAATATTTTAAGACGCCATTGTTGCCTCATTCGACATAGAGTACTTAGAGTAAAACATACAGAAGTGATATTTAGGTAGAATTAACTGACGTTAAATGCACAACGTATTTAACGTATTTAATTGGATAAGGAAAAATAATATGTTGTTAAAAATAGCTTCGTAAATAACCCATAACATTTTTTTTGCAATAATTATATTTAAATTTTCATTAAAGTATAATTTAAAAATTGAATATTCGGCTTTTATATTTTATACCTCGATGAATTCTACAAAAAAACTGAAACTGGTAAAGCTATTGAAGTACTATTTACTCAAAGTGAATTTCCTAATAAAGCTTCGTAGGTATAAAGCTATTTATCCGTTCTGCTTTCTTGTTTGGCGCTTACTCTATAAAAGCGAATCTTTGCAACAGTTCGTTGGCCAAAACGCGTAAGCGCCATGAAAATCACGGCGCTTATGACATTTCGCTCGCGAGGAAACTACAGCTCGAATGCGATAGAGCGCTGCTTGTTAATACTGTTGGATTAGACTACTAATTATTGTTTGGCTGCGCTGCAGCGCTTTTTAGTTTTAATTCAAATATAAACGGAACATATAATTGGTTTTGAGTGGCTCCTCTAGTACGTAGTACGTAATATCTCGATGGCTTATTATATAGCAATTTCAAATATGTAACCAATCTAATAGTAATTGATTTAAGTGTATAACCTATTCAAACTTTTATTGTGTGCTTATCACATAGCAATTTCAAATGTGTAATCAATCTAATAGTAATTGATTTATATTACCTATTCAAAGTTATTGTATGATAACTATATAGCAACTTTTTATTTTTTAAATTAATAACCTTATTTACTCATATTACTTAACCTAGAGTGAACCATGTATTAAATATTCATAAAATAAAATAACCTAACAGTTATTTTATTTTCCTTTTGCGGGGAAGGTGAGATGTAGTACTATTTAGTATATAAGTATGACGTATAAACCTCTATAAAGAGATGATACTATTCCAAATATATTCAGTATATATCCAGCAGTCTTGTGTTTTACTCATCTCTAAGCGTATCCTTTACACCCCACTACACAGAAAATATTCCTAATTAGGGAATTATCTTTATAAAGAAAAAAAACCTCAAATCGAGTAAAAAGTTATTTTTAATTTGAATAAAAAAAGGCCATCACAATGCAGCATCATGGTCACTTTACTAAAAATGACGTCATCGTTAGAAAACAAAAAAAAAAACTAGAGCACTATAATACATTTATTATTATACTAGCTGTTGCCCGCGGCTCCGCCCGCGTGTATGTCGGTTATCGCTACAAATAGTAGCCTATGTGTTATTCTGATGTATAAGCTATATTACTGTAAAATTTAACTTTCAAAATTTAAAGATTTAAGCATACATAGGGATATAGGGACAGAGAAAGCGACTTTGTTTTATACTATGTAGTGATAGTGATTTATGGAAATAGGGGGCAAACGAGCAGACGTATCGCATGATGGTAAGCGATTACCGCCACCCATTGAGACCCGCAACACCAGAGGCGTCACATCACAAGTGTGTTGCCGG
Source organism: Diaphora mendica (assembly GCA_949125395.1). Taxonomy (NCBI): domain Eukaryota; kingdom Metazoa; phylum Arthropoda; class Insecta; order Lepidoptera; family Erebidae; genus Diaphora; species Diaphora mendica. Next base: position 530,524 of record OX421323.1, read on the forward strand.
CCTTTGTGGGCCCTCCCTCAAGTGAGTGAGGATACCGGAGGCCCATACGAACATGGGTTCATATGGGCCTCCGGTATCCTCACTCACTCGGTGAAACACACCGCAGGCGCTGTTTCACACCGGTTTTCTGTGAGGCCGTGATATCACTCTGGTTTTTTTTTTTTTTTTTTCTTAATTTAAAATTTATTGTTCACAATAATAAAACCTTATTCTAAAACATAAGGTCCACAAAACTGTTTTAATCAGTTTGTCTGTGGACTCAGTTGAGTCTCTATATACAATATGCTTGTACGCAACACTGCACACATCACACCCATGCATTAGATACCTCAGATAGGTACATGATACGTGCGCATGCACAGTCCTACGCACAATGCACAGTCACAAATGTATATTTACATAGGTACATGCGATACACATAACACTATATAATAAGTATAAAACTTATAATAATATGTGGGTATAATATTGTCACGCGGCACTCACATGCCCGCTTCCACGCCCTCCAAGCCTCACCCCGCGCGCGCCTACGAGGACCGTCTACTGCCGAGAACACCCCGCACCTCAAGCCTCATGGGGACATAAAAGCAAGCGCGCGGCGTCACAGAGCCTTTTTCTCATCGCTGCGAACGGACAGTTAAGTGCTCCTTGTCTGGAGGCACTGACTGGTCGAATCTCTTAAATCCACACCCTGTCTGTACATCTATCTGTTTGTGTTATACTTCAGTAAATAAATAACGTTTAAATTGTTGTTGTGAAGCGTCTGATTTCACCATCTTCAGAACCTCGTGGCTTCACCACAACCTTCTAGGCCCCTAAAGCCACTACGTGACACATGGCGCCCGGCTGAACTAAGAGATTCGACCACGATTTACCTCGTATTTCTTTTTGCTTTTATTGTGCATAATTTATGTATTTTTCTCGTGTTCTGTGTTGAATCCCATCCAGGTTAGTGTTTTTTTTTGCCTCTTTTCTCGCTGTGAGCACGTGCTAGACGAGACCGCATGTACGATCACATATTGCTAGCCGCTTTTCCTATAATTTTTTCGCGAACGTATACCGCGTGGACCAAAACCACGTGCGCATCACGGGTTAATTAACCGCTTTTTTTTCTTTAATCGCTTTAGATACATACCGGCTACTACCACGTGCATTTTTACACGTTGCTTATTACTTTTAATATCAATTTTGTTCGCTTCCAGCTTCCATAAATAACATTTTCACATATGCGTCGCTGGCGTACGTTAGATTAGCATCGTAGTAAAACCGGTTTCACCGCAATCAACACTGCGCCACTCTCGGCGGCTCGCTTAATCTTATCTTTATAACAACCTGGATGCAATTCAATTCATTCCATTTTTCTTTGAAAATACGTCTAATAGCAATAACTAACGTATCTTCACTTCATTTCTTTTACTTTTAAAACTATTAACTTACATCGAACATTTATTCTACAAAATGGCCTACGATATTAAATTCTCGTGTTTACAAAAACCAGAATTAGAATACGAGGTCTATCTGAGGGGTGGCGTAAAGTCTAACACCGTAGAAGATTTACGCAAACAAATTTCCAAACTCGCGTCAAGTTCTCCTTCCGAGGACGTAGCGGAGTCCCATTTACCCCCCGAGGAAGATTTCAAGGCTTTACAATTATCGCTCTTTAAAGTTGATAATAACATTAAAATGTTAAAATCTAACTTCGATAAAAATCTATTTAATAGAACGGAGTCTCTTTTACATCACGTCTACCACAGATTAAATCGTGTGAGAATAGACTCACTGCCGGATATAAACCCCATTAAAACCACGTGGAACGAATTCCACACTCTTTACGCATCGCTTAAACGGTTAACTTCTCAGCCCAGCGGAAATGAATCGCGGACGGAAGACTCGATCGGGGGTGACCAGAGCTCACCTGTTAGCTCGTTAACCTATGAACGAAAACTTTTTTCGGAACTAGCTAAGTTTAAATATAACGGTAGGACGTGTGTGCGTGCCTTTATTCAAAGAATAAATGAATTCATGTCAAGTAGGGATATACCCACGAAGCAAATACAAAGAGGAGATGCCCTAATGAAATTTTTGTATGAAACAATGCGTGACAATTTGCGGGGGTGACGGGGGGTTACTTTGCCCTTTGCCATCTACCAATCAATAGCAAAACTACTTGCATCGTTATATGTTGATGTTGCTATGTAGTTTAGCTATTTGACACTAAGCGTACGATGCCGCGATGTAAGGGACATACAGGGACGTACTCAGAATTTTCTTATCAGGTAGTTATTTTTTTAAAGTCAATTTTGTAAATCATTTTGATGCATGTATCGCAAAAATATTATTAGTAAGAAACATCGTACATAACATCTATACCTACTAATATATTCTATACTAATATATGAAGCGTAAGAGTTTGTTTGTTTGAACGCGCTAATCTCAGGAAGTACTGGTCCGATTTGAAAAAAAAAATGTGAAACTTTTTTTTTTTTTTAATGTTTCAGTGTTAGATAGCCCATTTATCGAGGAAGGCTATAGGCTATATATCATCACGCTAGAGTGGAGCACCAATAAAGAATGTTGCGAAAACGGGGGAAAATTATTACGCTACGGGAAATAGGAGACGTAAACGAAGTTGCGCGGGTCAGCTAGTATACCTAGTATAAAAGTGAAAGTTTGTGTGTTCTTTATATCTTCCCCGTAACCTTGGTGATGTATTTGATTTATTACTTATTTAAATATGTCACCGTAAGATTATAAAAACCGTTAGATTATAATCTACCTAGCGAGATTGCCAACTATCGATGTGATATTCTACTTACGCGCGTCAAATTGTCAACTTTCCCTGATTGTTCGGTTTTATAGTAGGCCGATCAATGCCCATAGAGATAGTTTAGGTTATTACTTTTTTGATTAATCACAAATTATTTTTTCTGCCACAGCAACTTTATATAACTAATCCTAAAGCTGTGAGGTATTTTCAACATGAAATCAATTTACAATCACAGAAATACTTTACATTTGGCATAAAAGACAAATTAACAAACAAATATGGTGGCGCGGGGACATATGCTGTTCAACCAATCAGCGCGCGACTTGCGATTCGTAGATACCATTTTACAATCTCGCGAGATAGATTACTATCTAACGGTTTTGACAATCTGACGGTAACATATATATTAAAGAGAGAGAACAAAAACAAAGAAATATAGTACAACAACAAACACACACAATAAAGAGAACAATAACATACAAGTAGGAGTATAATACAAAAAAAAATGTTTCTACAAATTAGTTTTTCATTTATTACATTTTCAAATTCTTCAGTTTTCGTTTGATTAATTTCGTTGTGGGTTCCGAGAAAGTTTAATTTTCCTGGGATTCCTGGGATAGAATTTTAGTTTATTAGAAAACCTATCAAATAATCAGTATAAGTAAAATTTGTTTCATTTTCAAGTACTTTAAATTCTAGATTAATATAGATATAATTTGAATATAGATAAAAAAGTTAATTCTAATTACGACCCTGTCTCTTTGTTCTGTTCATGTTTGTTTTCCTAGTTGACGATAGACGTCAGTGTTCACAAAATGATTACAAAAAATACAAAAAATAATACTTTTTCGATTAAAAATTCTTTAGGCAAGAATGCAGAACATATTTCAATATTTTTTTATGATTTACTTTATAAATACTCAGCTCTACGAACCTTTTTATTTTTATTTCCCATCACACAAAGTTTTTCCATCTAGTGGCGAATAGATTTAACTATATTTCAACAACACACTGAGAGATTTTTCTAGAACTATTTTAAGAAATTAAGTATAAAATTACTTACAAATGAAATATTATGCCATTCATGGCACCAGAACGTCTATCCAAGTTATTTGTACAAGATAAAACACAACACTTCATCTTTTAATTAATTGTACCGAGAATATTCAAGGATTGCGATATTTCGATAAAGTTCTAGAACATTGACGTTGACAGTCTAATTTGTAAGTCGCGATAACTGCGATGACGTCGGGACCTGTATTTTGTCACGGGACCTATGCGCTTATGCCATCTCCTCTTTGTATTTGCTTCGTGGATATACCTCAGGATAGGATTCTTTCTTTCGCTTTTGAAATATTCTCAGAAGACGCTTTAACGTGGTATCGTAGCATAAAGGATAGTGTCTCATCTTGGAGTCAACTATGTAAATTACTAAAAGGAGATTTTAGCCCTCATAATTACGACTACAAATTGTTATCGGAAATAAGGTTTCGCTCGCAGGGCGAGAACGAGAACATAACATTATATGTTGCTAAAATGCAAGGATTATTTTCTCGCCTCGACGTACCTATTAGCGAACCGGATAAATTAGAAATACTTTTGAATAATATTCGGCCGTGTTACACAAATTCTTTTCTAACAGCAAATGTTGTAGACATTCCTAGTCTAATTAGTGTGTGTAAAAATTTCGAAAAATACGATAGTCGTAATAAAGATTTCCGCGAACCCCCTAGGACGTCTGCTAATACCCTAGCACCGGAATTCGCCTATAATTACCCTTCTTCTAGTAATTCTAACCCCTTTAAAGGTAATTTCTATAACAAAAACTCGTACAATAATTTTCCCAACTATAAGGGTAAACATTTTTTTAAACCTACTGGTACAACTGCACAGGTAAATGTCGTACAGGCCACTTCTAATATTACTAGTAAATTCTGTCCTCGTTGTAGAAATACAACACATTCACTTTTTGATTGTCGACAGCCTAGATATTTGATTTGTTTTAAATGCGGTTTAAAAGGTTTTCGTAGTACCGATTGTCCTAAATGCAATAATAAACAAAACACATCGGTTCCAAAAAACTAAATAATAAGGATTGGAGAACTACCAACCATCCAAATTTTAATAAAATTGAATGGAATAATTGGTTGAGTTACATTTCAATTTTTTTTAACCGTCATCACCTATCTCCAATCCGTAATTCTAAGAATATATGTACTCCTCATGTTTGTCTCTCAGTGAACGGCAGAAAGACCACTGGTCCTCTTGACTCTGGTTCTTGCGTGACAGTCCTAGGAAACAATTCTCATAAACATTTTCTAAACAAAAATTATCGACTCGACAGTTCTAACAAAATAAAATTAATTACCGCTAGTGGAGAACATTTACATTCGTTAGGTTCCGTTTCTCTTCCTTTTGAATTTCAAAATAAATCAATCAACCTTAATGTCCATGTCGTACCTAATATGAAAAATTCTTTAATTCTTGGTATAGACTTCTGGAAGGGTTTTGATCTGTTTCCTAGCCACTTAGAATCTGTTTTGCTTTTAAAGTCTGACGCGCACGTCGCTGCACTACAGGCGGACGCCCGCGGTGACCTTGTATCTGATAATTTGATTTCGCCAGGCTCCACTAACGATCCTAGGTACTCTAATTTAAACTTTCTAGGTTCTACTAACGATCCTAGGAACTCTAATAAAAATCTACCATTTTCTACTAAAGATAGGTACTATAACAAAAATCTGCCAGATTCCACTAACGATTCTAGGCACTCTAATCTATTACTGTCAGGCTCCCCTAACGAGTTCCGACAATCTAATTTAAATATACCAACATCTACTAAGGATGCGTGGTACCTAAACTTTTACAACCGGTGTAAAAACTCACCGAACTCCTGTTTAGATTATCAAATAATAAATAACAAACTTTATCGCTTTATAAAGACTTTGAATCCACGCGCTAAACATTTTCAATGGAAAGAAGTCGTTCCGTCTGAACAGAGACTAAAAATCATAGCGGAGGGCCACTCAGCGTACACTACCGGCCATTTCGGTATTTTTAAAACATTTAAACGATTAGCGTTAAATTACTTCTGGCCCGGAATGTACGCAGACGTAGTTAAAGCTGTGAACTCGTGTGTCAATTGTATCGCTCATAAACAAAATTGTTTTTTCTTTCCTCTAAAACGGGCTACGCCGGATATAATATCAAAAATTTCAAAAGAAAACGTCTTCCTTGTCCATGGCGTCCCGCTTTCCTTAGCATTTGTTAACGGAAAACAATTCAGCAGCGCATCTCGTAAAAACTTAATAAACAAATACAAAATTCCAATCGTACATTACACACCGCTGTATACACCTCGCGTAGGCACGGTGAAGCGATATAACTATAGCTACTAAAATCTACTAAAAACTAAACAGCTATTTCTTTTTTATTTTACTCTTAAATACTACTTTGGACGTTGTTGAACAGTAGTATAGTAATTGTATAGTCTGGCGTATTTTTTTTCTATCTTAGCGACAAAAACAAATATTTTTTGCGTCTCGTTTGATCGGCAAATTAGCCAAAGATAGTTAACCAAATTAATAAACAGTAAATTTTGTTTCGCTCATTCCATAACTAACATTTTTTACAGATGTGTTTCTGTTTTATATATCTCTAAAAATTATTTCCTGCGTCGTAAATCAACATTTCTCGTTCTTACACATCTTAATTTTTCGAAAAAAATGCTAAATCATTGAATAAACGTCGCATTACTAGTAAACATGATAATTTACAAATATTACTTTTCCTAACCCATGGTTCAAAGGTTAAAAACTCGAGTCAAACCTGACTCACAGGTTCGATTCCCGGCCGTTTCTTTTTCTCTCGTACGCACACGCATCCTATCCGATATATATATAAATATTGTAATTTTTTTTTCCATCACCTTTACACGTCACGATTAAATAAAAAAAAAAAAAATGGAAAATCTCTTAACAAATTTAAATGTAAAATCTTTTCGAACAAACATCGGAATGCGGATGACTCATCCGCAAGCCATTAACTCTTATCTTGTTTACGTTCGTATGAATGAGTCGTCGTCTGCCGGTCGAGTTTTCCATTCACAATTCTTATTCAGTTTTTTTTTCTTAACCCTTCTACTTTGCCTAATTTTTTTTAAAAAAAAAGTTCTGATCCTTTCTAAACTTCTTTACAGGGTGCCTGCGAGGACTTCAAGGAGCTTCCAAGAAGATCAAGGCGAATTTCTCTACGCAAAATTCTGCCCTAATGGGGGGAGTGTCACGCGGCACTCACATGCCCGCTTCCACGCCCTCCAAGCCTCACCCCGCGCGCGCCTACGAGGACCGTCTACTGCCGAGAACACCCCGCACCTCAAGCCTCATGGGGACATAAAAGCAAGCGCGCGGCGTCACAGAGCCTTTTTCTCATCGCTGCGAACGGACAGTTAAGTGCTCCTTGTCTGGAGGCACTGACTGGTCGAATCTCTTAAATCCACACCCTGTCTGTACATCTATCTGTTTGTGTTATACTTCAGTAAATAAATAACGTTTAAATTGTTGTTGTGAAGCGTCTGATTTCACCATCTTCAGAACCTCGTGGCTTCACCACAACCTTCTAGGCCCCTAAAGCCACTACGTGACAATATATTTAACTACATCCATATATACATATATTTATATATATTTTTGCCATCAAACAAGATCCAATAAGAATTGCTTTAATTTTCTTTTAAGTTTGTTTATATTGGGTTCTTGTCTAATATCCACCGGCAAACGGTTCAGTACATATGGTAACCGTTTTTTTAGGGTTCTGTCACCATAGTAGTTAGCAACTCTTGGTACATGAAACCTACCAGTAGTCGTCGACCTTGTTCCGTGTGAGTTCGGAACAAGCGATAATTCATGCTTTTGATTGCCACGGTGTAGGTTTATTACTAACAGGTATATATGTTTTAATTTAGCCGGGAGGATATTGCATATTTTAAATAACTTTTTGTAATCATCTTTACAACTGATTTTAGTTTTATTGTTTACCAGTAGCTTTAGGAATTTAATTTGTAATGTTTCTATTTTATCCATGTAGGTTTTAAAAGTCAAGCCGTAGCAATCAAGAGCATAACTTATGATAGGTTCAACCAATTGTTTGTACAGGCATTTCAATGTGGTGCTAGGTACCCTAAAACTTAGGTGATAGAATTTTCCTAGTAATATTCTAAGTTTATCACAAATTAAATCAATATGAGATATGGTTGAACCGGCCCATTCATGCCGAAGCGTGGCTCTCCCAAGGTATATTGAGAAGAACAAGAACTTGAATAATTTACCACAAATGCATCATTTCTAAACATACAAGTAACGGACACAAAGAACACCCAGACTCGGCACAGCAATTTTTGGATCATACAAAGTGTTGTTCCATGCGGGATTTGAACCCACAGCACTTGGCGAAGTAGAAAACGGCGTGGTGACCGCTTAAACCACTACGCCATCTACTAAAACTACAGTTGTGATGTATTAATTATTACTGAATAGCATGTGCGTTGAAATTTTACAATTTCATCTTAAATGTCTACTTACGACTATTACGCGAGTAGTCGTAAGTACCTTATACGTAGATATTTCAGTCTATCAAGGGACGCGGAAGGCCGACTTAAATTTCACATTACATTACTGAGTAGAGATGCGAGTTAAGATTTGAAATATAAATTATGACCTGCGTATTTATTAAATAAATTACTAGCTGACACTCACGCAACACCGTCTGCTCCTTTTTAACCGACTTCAAAAAAAGGAGGAGGTTCTCAATTCGACTGTATTTTTTTTTATGTTTGTTAGGTATCTCATAACTTTCGACTGGGTGAACCGATTTTGATGATTTTTTTATTATTTGAAAGCTGGTGCTTCCCATTTGGTCTCATTTAAATTTGGTCCAGTTCTCACATGTCATCCATGAGAAAACCATATAAGTCTTCAATTTGCATTAGGTATGTGCGCGACAAATTTACGAATAACTCAATATCACGCAAACTGATTTCGATGATTCTTTTTTATTTGAAAGCTGGTGCTTCCCGTGTGGTCCCATTTCAATTTGGTCCAGATTGAAGTCGGTTTTTTTTGTTAAAATTTGTACTTGTTTCAATAATGCTCGGCTCCTTTTGGGAAAACGTGATGTTAACTATCCTATCCTAGCACACACACACCAGCACAACACACTTTTTTTTATAAAGACAACCCGCATTAGGAATATACATCCTGTGTTGCGGGGGACTTTACAAACATACATGAAACGGACACAAAGAACACCCAGACTCGGGATAACAATTTGTGGATCACTCAAAGTGTTGGCTCATGTGGTCGAGATTTGAACCCACGACATTTGGCGCAGTAGCAAGCTGCGTGGCGACCGCTGATACCACTAGGCCAAGCCAATCCGTGCAGTCAATCAAATTCAAAAAATTTAAAAATGAAAATCGGTTTATTTTCGCAGCTCATCAACTGCAAAACTAAACAACGGCGCAAAATAACAGTAGGTATGTATGTACTATGAAGACTTGATTGAACTTCTTTTTTATTTGTAAACTAGCTGTTGCCCGCGGCTCCGCCCGCGTGAATGTCGATTTTCGCGGCCAATAGTATCCTGTATTAGATATATTACTGTAAAGTTTCATCCAAATCCGTTCAGTAGTTTTAGCGTGAAAGAGTAACAAACACACACACTCACACACATTTTGTGTTTTGTTTCTGGTAAATCATCATAACTATTAAGTATATGTTTGTTTATATTAAAAATTATAACTCCTAATTCAAGTATTTCAAACTTAAAATTGATATTTTACATTTTTATTATACGATAAAAAAGTAATCATATAACGTACCTATTGTAAAGTATCTTTTAGAAACTGTTTAAGAACTACCAGATGTGGATGTTGTGTTAGTTACATTGAGATGATAATTTTAGGAACTGGTCACACACACTTTTTTGGAAATATAAATACAATGTAGATTATTTATATATTATTTATTAACTTTATGCACTAAGAATGTACATCGGCGGACTTAATGCCCAGAGCATTCTCTTCCAGTCGACCTTCGGGTGGTGGAGAAATCTTATAAGGCAGGTGTGTAAAATCTCATATACATAAGAAGTCCGTTAAAATTAACAATAATCACATCATATTCAACGTTATACATACAAACATACATATATAAGTAGATATACATATACAGATTACGTATACATAAATACAACATTTATACACTAAATAATGGAAAAAAAACCTCGTTTAAAAAACCGACGTAAAACTAAAAAGTATCAAATAACTTGTATATGCTACCTATTCATAGGTTTGAAGTCGGTGCCAAGCCAAATGTAATAGTAGGTACCACACTCGCTATATTTCGAGACGAACGTCAACGACGTCACCGACGCTTCGGTTGTTTTGTTCTACGCGAAGAGCAGCTATCCCGCTCAAGGTCACGCCATATCAGGAGATATGGTGGCCATGGGACCACATGAGGAGCATACCCTTTCGAATACAAAAATAATTTTCAAAATCGGTCCACAAATTGACGGAGGAGTAATCCGTGTACGTACATACATTGTGACGATGAACGATGAAATTGAGAACCTCCTCCTTTTGGAAGTCGTTTAAAAAGGACGGTAAGCTATAGATTAGATAATTCTGCCAGTTCATTGAGAAAGAGCTCATGTACTTTATTTTTGAATGTATATCGGTTAGTGGACATCCTGATTTCGAGCGGGAGCGCATTCCAGAGTAGTACTGCTTGAACAAAGAAGGAACAGTTCACGAAGTCGGAGTAATGAGACGGACATGAGAGAAGCAGAGACCGTGGGAGAGCCACGCTTCGGCATGAATGGGCCGGCTCGACCGGAGTGATACCACGGCCTCACAGAAAACCGGTGTGAAATAGTGCTTGCGCTGTGTTTCACCTAGTGAGTGAGGATACCGGAGGCCCGTACCCCAACCCCTCCCCCTATCTCCCCCCCCCCCATCCCCCAAAGGCCGGTAACGCACTTGTGACGCCTCTGGTGTTGCGGGTGTCCATGGGCGGCGGTAATCGCTTACCATCAGGCGATACGTCTGCTCGTTTGCCGGTCTATTCCATAAAAAAAAAAGCAGATTATTAACTGAGCGAAGATTTCTATCGTGATTAGAGCACAGGTATCGGAAATACGGAGCAAGGTAGGTAGGTAAGGATGGCGAGTTGAGAAATGAAAATAGGAAGGTAAGAGCTCGCTGATTGCACTGTAGGCGAATAGGATTGCATTTTAACTGGGAACGCAAAGCAGACACATGGTCATACTTTCGAATATTGAAAATAAATCGAATGCAGTTATTATGAAGACGGTCAAGCTTGTTAAGGAGGTCTGCATTCAGGTCGAAGTAACACACATCACCATAGTACATTCAGTGTTCCGCAAACTTTTTGGGTTCAAGGTACATCTAGGAAGATTAAAAATTTTGGAGGTACACCATAATTTAAAAATATTTTTAAGTAATAAAAAACAATGTTTCTTATTAGTCACAAAACTATATTTTTATTTTACACTTTAATTGAGCATAGGCGGTCTCATCTCTCGTCGATCGTCTTGAGGCGTTCCCTTTTTTGTTTTTTACTGTGGTAAGAGTTAAAAATCCTAATCCACATAACTTTAAATTTTTCTTATCTAGTTTTATGGTTAGGCAGATTTAGACAAAATAAAAATATCTCAGAAATTACAGAATAAAAAATAAAAAGTCCTCAGAAATCAGAACAGACTTGTCTGTAAGTAAATTCTGAAAGCTGCAGCACTTTGAATAGGAAGGGAAGAATAGAAATAGGGCGAAAATTTTCAGGAAAGGAAGAATAAGAATAGGGCGAAAATGTTCAGGAAGAGAAGAATAGAAATCGAGCGAAAATATTCAGGAAGGGTAGAATAAAAATAAATAAATATATATAAATATTACATATATATAAATATTTACATATCTGTCTCAGCTTCCTACAGGCAGTGTACAGTCGCGGACAAAGAAAAATACTTTTCCCGTTATTAAAAAAAAATTAAATTAAAAAAAATTAAAAAAAAATCTATGTCCTACCTCGTAGTATGAACTCAAATCGTGCCAAGTTTCATTTGAATCCATTCAGTAGTTTCAGCGTGATGCGCGGCCAAGATACAGACAGACGTCGCGGACAAAAAAAAAAGACTTTGCCCGCTATCTTTTAATTTTTCTTATACACAACCCTTAATTTCATTCGTATAATATATAATGCCTATTTAAAACCCTTAATTTAATAAGTGCTTCAATTTGACAGTCAAAAGTTTGACAGGAAAGTTGGTAGAACAGTTTATATGGGCAAAAGGAAATTGTTGTTTTTATTATCTTCCCCGCAATTTTTCCATATTTTCTCACCGTTTAAACCTTCCCTGAACCACGGCAAACATTTCAAAACCTAAATCAGCTAAATCGGCCCGGCGGTTCTCGAGTTTTAGCGAAACAAACGAACAGCAATTCATTTTTAGGGTTCCGTGCGAAAGGCAAAAAACGGAACCCTTATAGATTCGTCATGTCTGTCTGTCTGTCCGTCCGTATGTCACAGCCACTTTTTTCCGAAACTATAAAACCTATAATGTTGAAACTTGGTAAGTAGATGTTTTCTGTGAACCGCATTAAGATTTTCACACAAAAATAGAAAAAAAAACAATAAATGATGGGGGTCCCCATACTTAGAACTGAAACTCAAAAAATTTTATTTCAATAAACCCATACGTGTGGTATCTATGGATAGTTCTTCGAAAATGATATTGAGGTTTCTAATATCATACTTTTCTAAACTGATTAGTTTGCGCGAGAGACACTTCCAAAGTGGTAAAATGTGTGAAGTGACAGGGGGGGGGGGGGAGCCGGCCTGTAATTTCTAAAATAAGAGAATGATAAATCTAAAAAAAATATATGATGTACATTACCATGCAAACTTCCAACGAAAATTGGTTTGAACGAAATCTAGTAAGTAGTTTTTTTTTAATACGTCCTAAATCGTAAACTGCAATTTACCTTTTATTCAATTAACACAAATTTAAAAATAAAATAAAAAATTGTATTATGCCACTTGCTGCTGCGGAACCCTTCATGGGCGAGTCCGACTCGCACTTGGCCGCTTTTTATAGGATATAAAAGAAGAAGATATACAAATTGTTTTGTCAATTTTGCAAGTTTTTTCTAGTAATCTATTACTGTAAAACCAGCAAATTAAATACAGTCTACTGAAAAGTCGTCTTCCTTTATACATTTGGACCTTGCTCCTTTACAATGACCATTTAACGTTATTATGGTATTTTAGTTTTTGGTTCAGAATCGATTAGAGCGTCCTCCCAAAAAAATTCTCTAATGTACAGAATTATTATAATTATAATATAATTATATTAATCTGTTTTTTTTTATTATACCTACTTTAAAAATTAATCATATATAGATTACTCGTATATAGGATAGGTATATCCTACTGTGAAGTTAGTGTTACTTAATTCCAATAGATGTCGCTGTTAAGTTCAGAAACAATTTTCAAGCAAATTTCATTGCTTCAGTAACGATTAGAGAGCCCTCCCGATAAAACATCTAAATTTCTTTAATGTACAGAATTGATCTGTTACATCACATTTTTATTATACGTTCAAAAGAAAATCATATTACGTACCTATTGTAAAGTTAGTTACTTGATTCCAAGAGATGTCGCTGTTTTAAGCAAAGAAACTGACAAACTCAACGTCTACAGATTTATTATACGTGATATATTTATAAATAGATCACGGAACAATATTTAAAGTACTTGCTGTCTAGCAAAAAAAGAATGAATGAAATCACGTGTTATTGAATTACAACCAAGTACATATTTTGACTTTCATCCCCTCTCTCCAGGAAACCGTGCTGAATTTATGGATAGAGAGGTTGCGATAAATCAAATACTTAATGCTACACCGAATTATACGTAATACGTTGTACGATTATTCCACGATATATTAATCAGTGTTATTAATTACGCATGGCTGGCAATAGATGTCACTACATGTTGTTTTTCGTAATGATAAATTCTTTATAATTTTTTTTCCAATAGATAGAGAGATTGTGATAAATTAAATACTTTATGCTACAATCTTCAGAGTATCTCCTTTCTAACAAAAAAAGGATTATTGCAATCGGACTACTCGTTAATGAATTACAATTAATTACACATTTTGACTTTCATCTCCCCTCCCAAGGAAACCGTCGGGAATTTCGGAATAAAAAGTATCCTATGTCCTACCTCGGAGTATGAACTCAAATCATGCCAAGTTTCATTTGAATCCATTCAGTAGTTTCGGCGTGATGCGCGGCCAAGATACAGACAGACAGACAGACAAAAATGAAAAAAAAAATAGTTTTCGTTTCAGTATCGATAACAGAGTGCCCTCCAAAAAAATTTTCAAAATATCTTCAATGTACAGAATTTGACCTGTTACATTTTTATTATAAGTATATAGATTCTAACGTTGAAAACTCCCAAATATTTGCAGATCAGACCAACATTGATGTGATACATACAATCGGTAGGACCTGGGGTTCAAACCTGAGACCTCAAGTACAGCAGTCGCATACGCCACTGCGGCAGTTATATTCATTCCTCAGTCAAATCTACTAAAACGGTCTAAATAGAGACATCAGACAATGGTGTTTCGTAAATTAAAGATGATAAATGAATAGAAAATCGAATTGCTTAATAGTAACTAATCAGTCTCATTTAACTATAGAAATACATTTGTTAATTGGGCCACTCATCTACATTTAAGTATGTAATTAACACCTGTTTATTTCCTACACTCATTCCTTGTTTTAACCGACTTCAAAAAAGGAGGAGGTTCTCAATTCGACTGCTTTTTTTTTTGTTTGTTACCTCATAACTTTCGACTGGTTGAACCAATTTTGATGATTCTTTTTTTATGTGAAAGCTGGTGCTTCCCATGTGGTTCTGGTTTGGTCCTGTTCTGACATGTCATCCATGAGAAAACCAGGTAAGTCTTCAATTGCATTATGTATGTGTGTGCGACAAATAACTCAATATCACGCCAACCGATTTCGATGATTCTTTTTTTATTTGAAATAAATAAAAGTTGAGATGTTCATCTCATCTCAATTTGGTCGTTCTATTCGTATATTATCGTATTATTATTTATTTAATACCATATAAACGACACTATGTATTACTATAACGGTATATGATCTTAACTACTCAAATTTTTTCGTCTTACCTAGTTTTACACCAGACACTACCCTATACTTTCTTCTAATCATGTTTTCTTTCCATCCCATGGTTGCCTGTAAGAGATTGCCTTGGAGCCATAAGTCCGCCCCTTGTTCTCCCCTAATTTTAACTGTGTAATTAATCTGGCATATAATAAAGAGGTTTATTTTTATTATTAGACTAGCTGACCCGGCGAACTTCGTACCGCCATATTTATATACAATAATTAGCAATAAATTAAAATTGCGACTATAATTTGAGATTTAAACTATCCTATCTCTCAATTTGGATCAAACTGCACATGGTGTGCAAATTTTATTATAATCGGTTAAGTGGTTTAGGAGTCCATTGAGGACAAACATTGTGACACGAGATTTATATATATTATTAAGACTAGTCATATTGTAATTATATGCTTGGTATACTATTTTATAATAGAAATAACTTGTTTTTTGAGAATAAAGAGACATCAGTGCTTTCTCAATATATTTCAAAGATCAAAATACATTTCTTACAACTTGTAACAGTTCAATTATACCAAAATTACAATTTAGAACAACATTATGTATTTCACACTATTGCTAAAATGCTTGTCACTTAAAAAAATACAAAATGCTGCAAAACATTACAACAGCTTATAGCTTTAAACAATCAAGTTAATTAAGTCTGCATACATACTTATTCAAACTATAAAATCATGTTGCACCAGCCTCTATAAAACACGATGTGTTACATTACTGCAGCTGAACTGAAACCGGTGGCAAAATAATTTTAAGTATGTCCATTGTAATAATCAATGTTTTAGAAAAATATCATGTCCCATGAACAAGAAAATTAAACTTAATTCTACAATCATATTAAATCTCCTTATCACTAAAATTATTTCTAGTACTTATGAACTACTAAACGATTAGTCCGGACCCAACAGTTCTCTGGAAACACTCCACAGTTCACATCACTAACTTTTTGAAAACTATGTCAATCAGCTGGTAAGTTTAATGTAGAAAACATGCCCGGAGTCAAATGCAGCAAAACTTGTCACTAGGATAACCTGAAACAAATAAACGAAATAAAATTAATGAAGAAGTTTAAAAAGTAGTACCTGATTATGTATCAACTTGACAAAATTTAGGTTGTTATTACAAATCTATAGACACCTCATTTGTTAAAATTGTTTTAGTAGTTTAGGTACCATGGTGGACATACAAATATATGTGGCCTGTCAAAAGTGTTACCCTTACTTTTGGTTAAGTTGGCAAAAAAGCACCAGTGTGTGAAGCCAGGTCTCCACCTAACAAAAGTTGTCAATTTTTGTGTTGTCAACACATGTTGGTGACAAAAGTTTCAGTAATTTCCTTGTGTTGGCAACAAAAATTGAGAAGTGTTTCCGTTTTTGGTGGTAAACGTCAAAAGAATAGGCTTGTTGCGACGCTTAGTTCGAATGTTTTTCAACTTGGTTTGACGGAACATTTGTTATCAATTTTTGTTGCCAACACAAGGAAATTACAGAAACTTTTGTCACCAAAACAAAAATTGACAACTTTTGTTCGGTGGAGACCCGGCTTAATGGAAACAAAAGTTGGCGATTTTTTGAAGTGTTGCAAACACTGAAATTGCAAGCAATTTTGGTGGAGACGCACCTTAAGACCAGTAAATTTATTTACCACTAGCCGAGCCCCGCGGTGTTACCCGCGCTGCAACAACAACACTAGCGGGAACTCCGCAGATAAAGCTAGTCTTAAAAAGTAGCCCAAGTTACTCCCCTATATCTTCAGCTATCTGCCAGTGAAAGTCACAAACAGACAGACAAAAATTGAAAAAAAATGTTATTTTGGTATATATGTACCGTGTATACATAGTACATACATATGCGTTTAGTAAAAAGTGGTTATTTTTAACCGACTTCCAAAAGGAGGAGGTCTTAATTTCATCGTTTTTTTTTTTAATGTTTGTACATTGATTACTCTGTCAATTGTGGACCGATTTTGAAAATTCTTTTTGTAATCGAAAGGGTATGCTCCCCATGTGGTCCCATGGCCACCATATCAGGATCTGATGATGGGATCCCAAGGAAATCGAAAGAAACCCTCAAATTTACGTGAGCGCCTGCAATGAAGTTAAGAGCAATTGTCTGCATGCCTTCATATTCTGTAGGCATCATTTAATTTTAAATGAAATGATGATGAGAGGCTTGAGAAAGACTAAAAAGCAAAAAGAAAAAACTTCGTTTAAAATACCGACTTCAAAAACTAAAAAGTATAAAATAACTTAATTTGTATGTGCTACCTATTCATAGGTTTGAAGTCGGTGCCAAGCCAAAATGTAATAGTAGGTACCGCACTCGGTTTTTTAAACGAAGTTTTATTTTATATATTACAAACAGACACCAATTTTATTTATTTCTATAGATAATTATATCAAATATTTATTATTATTTATTTATTATCATGTTTACAATAGTGATTTAAATTAACCATTTTTGCACCAGTGATTATGTTTTATTTATTGGCAATAGAAGTAACTATACTGAATTTATCATGCTAATGTTGAGGAGTATATTTTGATAGTTACTTGCCTAATTCTAAACGGGTGCACCAGGACCTCCTTTTTTCCCGATGAGCGACTTGTGTATGTGTGGGATAACACCGCCGCCCGCAATGGTTGCTTTGATCAAACTGTCCAGCTCTTCATCTCCTCTGATAGCAAGTTGCAAGTGCCGTGGTGTGATACGTTTCACTTTGAGATCCTTGGATGCATTTCCCGCCAACTCCAACACCTAAAATAAACAAAGTAGATACTTGACAGACTAATCAATCATTACATATAATAAAATCGTAACTGGTCGCTGTCTGTATACTGTACATGGAAGATATATCAGGAAAACTATTATGGAGACTATGAACGCAATAGAACTTAAAACAATGAGTTTTAGAATTTTTGTCTGTCTGTGCGCGCTTAATCTCAGGATCGGCTTAACCGATTTGTATGCGGTTTTCACCAATCTGTTGTGGTTTGCGTCACTTAACATTTAGTGTGTTTCATCTAAATCGGATCATAAATAAAAAAGTTATGTCAGTTTGAAGAATCACCGCGATATCCGACATTTACGCGAGCGGAGCCGCAGGCAAAAGCTTGTCTTTAAATAAATCCAAATGTTTACATTATTAATTTATATAGCATTCAAGTCTGATTTTAAATAAATTTTTACTCATATAACCTAATCTACATTTCCCGCCAAAACTTTGTATACATTTCTGTTCCCATCAATGTAACTTACTTGCAAACAGAAGTCGCTAAGTAAAAAATTTGATATACATCAACAAAAATAGCACATTAAAATTCCAGAATACGCTACCAATTTCAATTTATAATTGAGCTATATTCAGTGCCGCCATGTTGATAGGGCGTCGCGTAGCTTACCTCGGCTGTAAGATATTCCAGAATAGCTGCTGAATATACTGCCGCGGTTGCACCAACGCGTCCATGACTCGTTGTCCTATTCTTGAGATGTCTGTGAATCCTACCCACGGGAAACTAAAAAAATAAATTTAAAATGTAGACAGCTATTGATTATTTCCTTTGGCGAAGTTGGTCGCCGCCATACTGTGGGTCATTCATATTATTCAATTATATGAAATACTAATCTAGGCTTAATTGAAACAAATTAACATACTGAAAATTCTTAAAATAAATTAAGATAAATGATTAACATACCTGCAAACCTGCCCTGGCTGATCTGGAGACTGCTTTAGCCTTAGCTTTGCCCGAATCTTTACCCGCTTTACCGCCAGCCTAAAATTGACGAAAAATCCCATTAATTTTTCTCGTACGAAGCTGAAACTTCGCCAGTAGGTAAAACACACCATTGTTCAACGAAACACACAGCAATATCTCAGAAACAACAACTTAATTTCACAAAATCTTACAACTCACCATTTTGAAACGTGTAACACACTATCACTACTACACACAGTGAGCAACCAACACAGGAAGGGCGCCAAGCCAAAACGCAAAATACAAGATGGCTGCGCCTCCGTTTCTAAAGCGATCAAGGCAGCCAATTGCTAGCAAGCGGAAGTCCCGTAAAAAACAAACAAAACTCGTCTCACGGGATTCGTCCAATCAGCTTTGGTTGAAATGGCGGGCGAGAAATAACGCACAGTGCTGCCAAGCCACATGGTGTCATAATACGGAACTTCAAACGTAGTTTTTAGAAATAACGTTTAGTTTTTGCTGTGTCATTGTGTCTTGTCTTTCATTGTGTGAGATTTGAGATTACAAATTATGAGTACCTAAAACAAATAATCAGTAGGTATAATTTAAATTTCTAAGAAGTTGTTACCTACTGTTTATATAATTCATTACTTTGTTTCTTACATTAATTTCTTAAAAAATCTAATATGTTTATCATTATATGATAGAAAACTTCTGTTATGTTATCTCGTTGATTATGCATACCTAAAATTATACTTATAAATAGATAGTACCTGGATGACCGAGCGTCGCTCGGTATTTATTTATTTTTTATAAATGGGTTTTTTTGGCAACATTGGGCCTATCCAACTATCCAAATCAAATCAAATCAATGTTTATTTGTGATCACATCACAGGTGTACAAGATGTTACATTATAAATGTGGTTACTCTATGATCTGCCAGTTATTGGCGTACAAATGTATTTTCGTTTTTTAAAATTAAATTTTATAATAATAAGGTAGTAGAGCCACGCTGATTTCAGCACGAACGGGCCGGCTCGACCGGGGCGGTACTACCCTCGCACAGAAAATCAACGTAAAATGACAGCATTCGTGCTGTCGTGTTTCGTTGGTGAGTGCGAGACCGGAGGCCCAATTAGTCTAGTCAACAAGTTCCATACTTGTTGACTAGACTAAAAGATGCACAAGCATCACTAGGCCGCCATAGTGTAGGTCACCATGCTGCATTGTTGCATTCGCAATGAGTATGGTGCCCACCACTCGTGGATTCTGCTTATGCTTTCCATCAGGCAGAGTAGAGTCATTTTGGCGGGCCAAACATAAAAAAAAATAAAAAAATAATAATAATAATATAATTTAAATCAAATGCAATCAAAGAAATATAAAACAATACATTACAAAATATTATTCAATATGTCACAAAATGATTACAGAGTCATGTCATTTAAAAAAAAGGATAAAATATTTTAATTCAAGTCAAATCCACCTTTTCGTTATCTTTCTTCCAATAGTTTAGTGGCGCCCTCTATTGGTACGCCCTGATACTATTTATTCTGCACCTTATCCGAGTATAGTTTAATGTAGTTCGCATGAGTTGCGATAGATGGCGCTAGGTGTACATTCTTTTCATATATTTGATTGTTAAAAACACGAATAAAACGACATTTTCTAAAAATGAATCCTAGCTAGATCGATTTATCGCCCCCGAAAACCCCAGCATACAAAATTTCATGAAAATCGTTAGAGCCGTTTCCGAGATTCACATTATATATATACAAGAATTGCTCGTTTAAAGGTATTAGGTAGATAGATTAGATAATAGAGAGAGAGACTAGAATAAAGATAAAAAAAGTATGGAGTTATACCTAATTACCTACATACTTTACATTTTAAGGGAAGAATTTATTAGACCCTTAGAGCATATATAGATGCAGGGGCAGCTGAACGGGCGGAATGCGTGATCGGAGTTTAGAGAGAGAAAGAGACTGAGTTTAGTTAGAGTCCGTCTCTTTCACGCAAGCTTCTGATTGGTAGGTGTATTTCCCGCCAAATCAGTCATGCAAATTGGTATGTGCCTCTAGGCTCTACCGATCAGAAGCTTACGTGAGAGAGACAGACTCAAACCAAACTCAGTCTCTCTCTCTACTCCGATCACGCTTTCTGCACGTTCAGCAGTCCCTTCATATATATTGTTGCGCCTTCGAGAAAAATAGTCTGGAACACTCTACCAGTCGCGAGAATGGAGGAAGGCGCCATCTAGTGTCAAGTAGCGCGCAACTGTGGAGTAACTCTGATATTCGACGCTAGATGGCGCTAGATTACTCACTCTGGTAATTTCTGTTTAGTGTACAGGTAAATTATCTTGGAGAAATTTTTGCGTTTGTAGTAGTGTATGGTCAGCAAATAAAAAAAAACAACATTTTATTTTTAGTTTTTATTTTTTTAAAGGTAATATACGTTTGTGGCTGGAGCACACCAAATGCGTACACGTCTACGCATATGCACTACGTACTAATACGGACGTGAAAATGTGTATACACTGCATTGTAATCTATGGAACTGTATGAGGCAGACAAGCCAGTTCCAAACATTACAAGCAGTGAATGCCGGTTTTCATTTCAGTGAAGACGTGTATGAATTAGGTGTTCTCCGGCCATAAATGTTTTATTCTAATAATTCATCAACCCCAGGCATATCACAATCATCCCCATCCTCGCTTTCATCAGATGAATTATTTAAATTAATTATGATTCGTTCTGATATTGTGTCTAAAGCTGCGTCTCTACCCTGATATTTGTTTTCCTCCTCAATAGCATGCAGACAAACTTTTCTCCATTCCTCTACAGTTATGGCGTTCATTTTTTCTTCAGCTAATGACATTATAAGTATTATAACCTTCATATTCATTGCGACATTCTTTTTTGCGACATATGTTTTCACTATCCCCCATATATTTTCTATAGGATTAAACTCCGGATGGTATGGTGGTAAACGCAGCACAGTATGACCGTGCTGTCGTAATATTACGTCTATCTTGTACTCTACAAATCTCGCCTTGTTTTGCAGAATCAGTTCATATAATTTA
The DNA here is from genome assembly GCA_949125395.1 of Diaphora mendica. Classification (NCBI taxonomy): domain Eukaryota; kingdom Metazoa; phylum Arthropoda; class Insecta; order Lepidoptera; family Erebidae; genus Diaphora; species Diaphora mendica. The sequence continues at coordinate 552,372 of OX421323.1, forward strand.
GGCTTAAGCAACGTGGATGAATGCTCAGTGTTTCGCAATGTCAGCCAGTCAATCATTTGCTGTTTTCTAGAATTACTATTCGGTGCAGGATTTTGTATTGAGTTATGATATGGTGCGTTGTCAACAACAACAACACTATTTGGTTGTAAGTTGGGTATTAATTGAGTTTGAATCCACCTTGATTAGTTATCATAGTTCATATTGTCGTGGTAATCTCCACTTTTTTGGTTGGCTTTAAACATAAGCAATGCATTTATTATAAAGCCATCCATACCATCGGCATGAACAATGATTAAGCGGTTACCTTTCGATATATGTTGATTCAAACCTGAAGTGCTTCCATCTGACCAAGATTTCGAGAGGGTATGTGATGTATGTATATATGTTTCGTCGGTGTAAACAATTTTCATCAAATAATTAATTCGCAAATATCTAATTTCGTGTTTTTTCATAAGAAGTTTCCGGTTATCTTCTGTTTGCTTCCAATTAAAACCTAATGACATGACGTGTTTTCGTAACGTGCTGACACAACCTTTATAATCGATATCTTCTTTCAATTTTGCGTGCAAAGTTTTCAAAGTGGGAACTTCTTTATTTGTGATGTGGAAGTCATGAATTGTTCTTCTGATAACTTGCTGATCAAAGTTATCGATTACTATTGTAGGTTTACGATTTGGTTTCTTTTTAGGAGATTTAAATGTTACTTCCTGATCTGAAGGACATTTGCTTTCTGATACTACCTTTCTGACGGATGCTATTGAAATTCCTGTTGATTTAGCAACTAATTGAGTGGGGGTCATAATACTGCTCGGGTTGTTATTACACTCATTTTTGAAATATTTGTACAAACAGTACAAAACTTCTGTAGTTTGAGAAGTCAAAGGCTTGCCTCGACCATGTTTTAACACTGGAGCCATTTTGAATTAACAATATAAAGTTACAACACTTACACACAAATTAAACACTTCAACAAATATTATAACAGTAATAACAAACAATAACAACAATCAACAAATACAAAATTTAACAATTAACGTAATAATTGTAACTTTTGAATGAAATGTGTGCTTTATGTTCTAACAGTACCAAGCGACTGACGCCGGAGTGCACGTGGCACCTGCGGACAGCGTAAACTGGTTTATTCTGGTTTTGTGCGTGTTTCCACTTTCCACTATCAAGTGACGATTTTTTGCTTTAGATTGAAATATCTCGGAAACGGTGCGTCCTAGGCCAAAAATAACAAAAATTTTGACCCCCCCCCCCCCCCCCCGTAGACCACCCGGAGTTTTAAAAACCTAGACGAAAGGAAAAATATATATATATGTCGGAAAGGCACGAGAATAAAAACGAGCACATAATTCACAGATATAGCCATTCGAGACTATAGCCACACACTAATCACTACTAAACGGATACGAATTAACTTAAACACCATCAGCAACCCCCACGAGAGGGTTGGGGCAACGCTCACTCCTCCGCGGTGCCCTGTGGAATTCGCCACCTAGGCTAGTAATTCCCCCACTGGTGAATACCGCCTCGTACACACGATATAAAACACAGATACAATAAATCACAAATAATAGAAAACTATTAGAGATATGGTCGTCGCGAGATCCGAAGAGAAACTGTGTCCTGTTACCGATCGCGCCGCTTTATATACTACCTCGCCCGACTCACGGAACCATTCGATCTATTATTCGGATACCCTCATTCTAACATATATATATATATATATATATCGGTCTCTCCTCTTTGAAGTTTCACTTCTATCGTGTGTGAATCGCACACACACCTTTTTTTTTGTTATAAAGTCAAAACCTTTTTCTTTAAAATAAAAACTTGTTTTTATTGAAAACAAAAATCAGAGTGTTGTTAGGGATAAGTATAAAATTAAATAGTAATGATAGGATATCGAAACTTTTTTGTATAGGCCAGAACGATATAGTGGAAACGCGCTCTAAGATCTGAGTAATATACACACCACTACATATGCAAAAATTTCTCGAGACTAATTTCACTGTAGAATGTTCTATCGAATATTATAGATCTTTCTAGGGATTTCAAAGCCATATATAAGCAGATTGGGTTACCCGTACGAGTCAGTATTGTTTCACGATACGGCGGAGTTAACATCGAAGCGATCTTCTAGTGCGATTAACAAGTGACATAGCGAATTATTATAGTAAAAGGGTTGTAAATAAACAGTGTGTTATTTTTTTGGTAATTAACCGACTATTTTTCATTATTTAATACCCGGCTCGTAACAATTTGGTGTCAGCAGTGGGATTAAAGTATGCCGGTTTTACCAAAGGAGGACACGGAAGGTATCCGAACTAGGAGTCAGCGTCAGCAAGAGGCCGACCTGAGGCGATTTGGAGGTGCACAACTGCCCACACCGGAAGGTCAGCAGCCAGAGATGGAAGCCACGCTGTCCACATCGTCAGCAGCTCCAGATATCACGGCCCTAATGGTGATGCTCCAGGAGCAGGCCCGCCGTCAAGAGGAGCAGGCCCGCCGTCAAGAAGAGCAGGCCCGCCGATTGGAGGAACAGCTGCAGCGGGACAAGGAGGAGCAGGCCCGCCATCAGGAGGAGCAGGCCCGCCGCCAAGAGGAGCAGGCCCGCCGTCAAGAGGAGCAGGCCCGCCGATTGGAGAAACAGCTGCAGCGGGACAAGGAGGAGCAGGCCCGGCATCAGGAGGAGCAGGCCCGCCGCCAGGAGGAACAAATGCTCTTGTTAAAAGGCATTCACGAGACCTTCGGCAAAAAACTCAAGGTAGTGAAGGATCAGGTTCTTCAACACGAGAACCGTATCACTGAGGCCGAAACTCAGATTGCCGACGTGAAGAAGGCATTAGGGAACCTCAAAGTTGGAGATGGAGCGGCGACTTCAGTAACTGCTGTTCCTTCGGTGCGGGGGTTCAAAGTACCGCCGTTTGATGGGACATCTTCGTGGTCAGCCTACAAGATCCAGTTTGAGGCTGTTATGACGGCGAACGGCTGGACTAAGGAACAGGCTATGACCGCGCTCACCTTGGGTCTTCGAGACCAGGCTCTAACCGTCCTCGAAGCCCTCGGTAAGAAGGTAACCTATGAGCAACTGCTGGAGGCATTGGAGGCAAGATATGGTGACGCTCACCTGGAGCACGTTTTTCGTGCACAGCTGAAGGATCGTGCCCAACGCATCGGTGAGAACTTGCAACAATGGGCTCTGGAAGTTGAGAAACTGGTCCGTAAGGCATACCAGTCTGCACCTGCGCTCGTGGACGGGAATCTGGTGCAAGCTTTCATCGATGGCATTCGTGATCTCGAAGTTAGAGCTGCTGTGCGACTTGGGCACCATGAAACTCTCAAGGATGCTCTGGCCCATGCTTTGGAGGTGGAAGCTGTGAGACAAGATCATCGGTCTCATCGGGTCCGGGAGGTTGTGGCGTCACCTGTGCGGGACCGGTTTAAGGGGTACAGCCCTAGGTGTTACGCCTGTGGTGAAAAAGGTCACCTTCGGTCCAGCTGCCCTAAGCGAAGCATAGGAAATGAATACGAGCGGCCTCAGGAGATTAGGGCGACTGATAGTACTGCCCAACAACAGCAGGGAAACGAGTAAATGCCAGGACTGCGGGGCGGGTGCTGGCTGGTGTTCAAAGAGCCCCAAGGATTTCGATCTCGCAAAGTCATGATGGGAACAGCCTGGTCATCAGAGGCGAAATCAACGGAACAACATGTAAGCTGACGATTGATACGGGAGCTTCTCGCACAGTTGTCAGTTCCCAACTTGCAAATCGGTTTCGGAGGGACATCACCTGTAACCGTGAGCAAATAAACCTAGTAACAGCCACTGGTCAGCGCATACCCGTCCGAGGCGAACAGAAGGTGGAGTTGAAGTTGGGCAACCAAGTTTACCTGCATAACGTCATCGTGGCTGATATAGTTGACGACTGCATCCTTGGCCTAGACTTCATGAAGAACAATTGTTGTGAGATCGACATCAATCAAGGTGTATTGAGATGTAGTCAAGAAGAACTGTTCATGGAAGGAGCGTCACCAGGAAAAGTGTACAGCTTAAAGAAAGTTGTTCTTCCTCCCAGATCAGAAACAATCATGCCAGTTACTCTTCCTTATAACTCCGGACGAATGCAACGGTGTGTACTTATTGAAAGGATAGATAATGACCTTCCATGGAAGATCGCACGGACTCTAGTAAGTACCACTAACATCCCTGCAGTACGTGTGCTAAATCTAAGTGACAAGCAACATGTGATTCATAAGGGCACACTGATTGGCACTTGCGAAGATGTGGATTGGATGCATCGATGCCAAGACTTGACTACTTCAAATGTTAGCAAGGATGCACGAGTCAACGTGTCAACACTTTTGGAAGACTGTCAAGATGTTTTGTCTAGGGAAGAGATTGGCAAGGCTAAGAGAATGTTAGTTAAGTACGCTGATATTTTCTCTACTAATGAAGCTGATATTGGAAAGACTGGTTTAGTTCAACAGAAAATAAACACTGGGAATGAGTTGCCTATTCGTCAGCGACCAAGAAGACTGCCAGTAGCACGAGAAAAGGAAGTGCAAACCATGATTGATGGAATGGTCAGGGACGGTGTTATAGAGCCTTCATCCAGCCCATGGTGTTCACCTGTAGTGCTTGTAAAGAAAAAGGATGGCAGCATGCGTTTTTGTGTTGACTACCGCCGTTTAAACGACATTACGAAGAAGGACAGCTATCCACTTCCTAGAATAGATGACACACTGGACATGCTAACAGGGGTAAAATGGTTTAGCACCTTAGATTTGAAAAGTGGATACTGGCAGGTAGAAATTGATCCCAAGGACAAAGAGAAGACTGCATTCTCTACAGGGAGAGGTCTGTGGCAGTTTAAAGTTATGCCCTTTGGATTATGTAACGCGCCAGCAACTTTTGAAAGACTGATGGAGTCAGTACTGACCGGATTAACTGGAGACGCTTGCCTGGTCTACTTGGATGACATTGTCACTGTAGGCCGTACGTTTGAAGAACATATTCGAAACCTGGAGCGCGTATTATCGAAAATCCGAAGTGCCAACCTAAAGTTAAGTCCTAAGAAGTGTTCATTTTTCAAACGACAGGTTAGCTTTTTAGGATATGTGGTTTCGGAAGAGGGTGTCCAAACAGATCCGCAAAAGATCGCTGCTGTCAAGGATTGGCCAGTTCCAAGATATAAGACCCAAGTAAGATCATTTTTGGGCTTGTGCTCTTACTATCGGCGATTCGTGAAAAACTTTGCGGATATTGCCAAACCCCTTCATAAACTTACTGAAGAGAAAAGACAATTCTGCTGGGATGAAAGTTGTGACATTCCATTTCAAGAGCTAAAAAGACGTCTATGCAACACACCTATCTTAGGGTATCCAGATACCGAAAATGAATTCATAGTTGACACAGACGCGAGTGATACTGGGCTTGCCGGTGTGTTATCCCAGCGGAAAGGTGATCAAGAGGTCGTTATTGCATATTTCAGTAAATCTTTGTCAAAACCGGAAAGAAATTACTGTGTCACAAGAAGGGAGCTACTGGCAGTAGTGAAGCCACTGCAGCATTTTAACAAATATCTGCTCGGGCGTAAATTCCACCTCCGAACTGACCACGCTGCACTAAAGTGGCTCTTACAATTTAAAAATCCTGAAGGACAAGTCGCGAGATGGATTGAGCTACTACAGGAATATGACTTCATGATTGAACATCGCAGTGGAAAATCACACGGTAACGCAGACGCATTATCAAGAAGACCTTGCCCTGAAGACTGCAAACACTGTGCCAAGCAAGAAGTAAAGGAAGCTGTTCCTATAAGGACAATAAAGACGGACCTTAGCATCGAATGGAAGGAAAGCCTACAGCAAGCACAGCAAGAGGATGCAGATATCAAACCAATTCTCGAGTGGATTAAAGCTGAGACCCCTAAGCCTCACTGGAGCGATGTTGCATCGCTGAGTTCAACCACAAAGAGTTATTGGGCTCAATGGGATAGCCTAGTCATCCAGGATGGAGTCTTGTGCCGTAAATGGGAAAACGCTCGAGGAGACAGCTGTCATCTGCAAATGATTGTCCCTAAAGCTAAGATACCAGTGGTTCTGCAGCTCTACCATAACGGATGTTCAGGAGGTCATATGGGAGTTAAGAAGACATTGTTAAAGATAAGGGAGAGATTCTACTGGATTCATTGTCGTGATGATGTTGAGGACTGGTGTCGCAAGTGTACTAATTGTGCGGCCGTGAAGGGACCTCACACACGTAGCAGAGGTCCATTGAAATTGTACAATGTTGGGGCACCCTGGGAAAGAATTGCAATAGACGTAGCGGGACCATTTCCTGAAAGTGAAACTGGAAACAAGTACTTCATGGTTGTAATGGATTACTTCACTAAGTGGCCAGAAGTTTTCGCCATTCCCAACCAAGAGGCATCAACAGTTGCAGACAAATTAGTGCATGAAGTCTTCTGTCGTTTTGGAGTGCCTTTAGAAATTCACAGTGACCAAGGAAGAAATTTTGAGTCTCAAATATTTCAAGAGATGTGTCGAGTAATGGGTGCTCACAAAACTAGAACCACCTCTTATCACCCACAATCTGACGGAATGGTGGAACGATTTAACCAAACACTAGAGAGGTATCTCGCAAAAGTTGTTGAAAGTAGGCAAAAAGATTGGGACAAACACATCCAACCGTTTCTTCTGTCATACCGAAGTGCAGTCCACGAAAGCACTTCAGTAACACCAGCTTTTGCAAACTTCGGAAGAGAACTACGATTGCCTGCAGACTTGATCACTGGAATACCCCCTGACACCCCGCGAAGTATAACGGAGTACGCTAATGACTTGCGGAACAAGATGAATGACATTTATGAGCATGTCAGACAATCGGGCCATCAAATGTCTGAGAAGATGAAAACCCGATATGACCGGAAAGTGAACAATAAGGGCTTCGTAGAGTGTTCTCTAGTATGGCTCCATAATCCAGTTCGCAGTAAAGGGAGATCTCCAAAGCTACAAGCCAAGTGGGAAGGGCCATACCGGGTGGTGACAAAAATCAATGATGTTACCTACCGGATACAGAAGTGTCCAAGAGGCGCCCCAAAGATAGTTCACGTAGATCGATTGGCGCGATACTATGGAACTGATTATGCTCGGGACGAGCATTTCTTAGGAGGGGGCAGTGTTGCGCCTTCGAGAAAAATAGTCTGGAACACTCTACCAGTCGCGAGAATGGAGGAAGGCGCCATCTAGTGTCAAGTAGCGCGCAACTGTGGAGTAACTCTGATATTCGACGCTAGATGGCGCTAGATTACTCACTCTGGTAATTTCTGTTTAGTGTAGAATGTTCTATCGAATATTATAGATCTTTCTAGGGATTTCAAAGCCAAAGCAAAGTTTCACGATACAGCGGAGTTAACATCGAAGCGATCTTCTAGTGCGATTAACAAGTGACATAGCGAATTATTATAGTAAAAGGGTTGTAAATAAACAGTGTGTTATTTTTTTGGTAATTAACCGACTATTTTTCATTATTTAATACCCGGCTCGTAACAATATGCTTTAAGATTAGACCGGGCAAAGCATTGATTGACCTAACCTTACTCATTGGGGCAAAGCCTGCCTGGGGCGTCCGCATGCGTATACGTGGCCAACGCGCTACAGCATCGCGCGCGACTGACTATATCGATGTAAAGCGCGACCGTGACGGACGACATCGGGGGAAAAATTGGGGGGAGGTGGGTTACTGAATCGCGTTTGCAGCGCGACAGAAGCGCAACAGCATCGCGACTGAATCGTGGTTATGTGGGCTAGGGTTAGGGTACACAGCTTGCGACCGCATCGCGACTGTATTGATGCGAACGCGCGACAGCCTCGCTGCTGCATCGCTGCAAAAAGTCGCCGTGTGCGAGCGCCCTAAAGCGTAACGTACATTTGGCATGAAAGCAGTTTATTTATCACAGCTCATGTTCTACCCCATCTACAAACAAACAATGTCGGCCTAGGCCCAGGCTATAAATCATTTTTAAATCACTCCCTAACACCGACTGATGTGAATACAGAAAGGAGATAGCCACGCGTAAAGGTACAGTTTCAAGTTCTATTTACATTTAAATGTCCTATTCTTTTAAAATTTTATGAAGTTTATAAAGTAAGAAAATTTTTAATTCGCTATTTTAACGTTTAGAACTGGTCTTTTTATACATATTTCCCAACAAGGTAGGGGTAGGCCTTTCAATCTACTATGACTCCATATCAATATCAGGAAAGAAATCCCGCGGACGCCGCCGCTCGGGCGCTCCTGTCATGCAACCAACACGCTGCAACGTTACCTGCCTTTACTATTGAATTCCCCAAAAACAGTTAGCAGGTGGATTGTATGTAGTAAAATAAATTAATAAATTAAACAATTGTTCATTCAATTGTCAATTGTAGTTCGTTCTTGTGTTTATATAAAAAATTGCACAAGTTCCAAAATCCAAGGGAGAACCAAGAAGAAGAGGGAAAGACATCAATTAAAACAATTTTTGAAGTGGAAACGTCTTTAGCCGCGTTGAGTAATTTTTGGTAGGAGAAAATCTTATGAGTTTGCGTCACGGACATGCTAACATTACATTTTCGAAGTGAAAATTCTTTGGCCGCGTTGAGCACTTTTGGCCAGGGGTAAATCTCATAGGTTCGCATCATCGACATGCTTATGTTTGATTATTTTAATTTAAACATTATGAATTTTTTTATTTAACAAATAACATTCTAAGTTATAAGTTTTCACTTCTATCGGCATTCCTTATGACTTCCATTTTTTTTTATGTGTATTTTAATAAGATAAGTAATTGTGGTCACCGGTTAGGTTCATACTGTCACCACGACAGTACTATACTATTAATTATTCTGTGCTGTCACTGCCTGAATCACAGTCATCCATTTTATTGTCGTTATCAGACTCTGTTTTACTATTACTTGCTGAAGATATTGTGGAGCAACACCGTAGGGCGAAGCTAGTCTAAGAAAGTATCTTAACTTCTTATATCGTCAGCTATCTGCCAGTGAAAGTCCCTTCAAAATCAGTCCAGCCGTAGCAGAGAATAGCCGAAACAAATAGACAAAAAATTTAAAAATTGCTTTTTTGTTAGTAGGTACTTGGTGTAAGTGGTTGTACGAAGTGATGATAAGAATTCGACTGCACAGTTCGTTTGTGCAGTTTATCGTACGTTCATTGAGTGTCTACGATATCTGCATCGATCATCAGTTCCACAGAGTACATTGTTAATACAGAAAATCAGTTCTCTGCAGAACCTCAGACTATAAACATGCCATGCGCGATAGAAGACGATGACACGCTTGCGATAACAAGGCTTAATTTGACTGCCTCGGTGGCGCAGTGGTAGCGTATACGACTGCTGTGCTTGAGGTCTCGCGTTCGATTCCCGGGTCGGACCAAATGTTTGTATGATCTGCAAATATTTGTTTCGGCGTTTGGGTGTTTTCTATGTATAATATGTATCTATTTAAAAAAAGTATATATGTATTTGTATCAGTTGTCTAGTGCCCATATTACAAGCTCTGCTTAGTTTGGGACTAGATGGCGTTGTGTGTTAGATGTCCGAAATGTTTATTTATTTGTGCAAAAAGAGAATCACACAGTAAGGAGTGGCTTCTTAAAAGAAAGTCTCACATAAATTGATTAAATTAGTTGATTGACGTGCACGGGCGCGTCCTCCTACAGCAAGATTTGTGAACGAACTGAGCGATTGGACCAACTTCCGTGCACACTCCACACGCTACGATATAACTGTGCAAACGTGATTGACAACGATTTATCGAATAACTTTTGTTCCTGCCTCCAATCGTTTGCATCAACCAAAAAATATTTGCCAACTTTCGTCCACACCATTGATAAAACTGCACAAACGAACTGCGCAGTTAAATCGCTACGATAAATCGTTGTCGTGTGTACCGGCTATAAGTCGTAGTGCCTCTCCACACTATCGTATTCGCCTACCTTCGTTCAACTTCGCGAGGAGTGTGGAGGCTACTTAAGAGTTTTGGCTACGATCGATGATGTAGATATCGAGGGTTTATTGTTGATCACGACCTAGTTCAATTTTTTTACGAGCTTCCAAGGCATGTATGTCACACAGGCAGGTAATAATTATACATATATGCACCAGGGATGTTGCGCATGTCGTTTTTTTCACATCCGCGGTTGTGAATGCGGATGCGGATTCTCGAAGTCTCTCATCCGCGGATGCGGATGCAGATGTTTAAAATTTTACATAAATATAATAAATTAATGAAGAACTAAAACAATAATAAGGTAATTATTAACATGTTTATAATTGAAAATTAGTGGTGCGTATAATGCTTAATTATTTTTAACTTTACTTACTAACTTTCGTATTAGTAAGTGTAGTTAAAAATAGGAGCCTTATACTTAATAAAGAGTAATATTATTTCTGATTCAAGACTGTTACGCAAACAATATCATAAATACCTCTCGATGAACACGCCACCATTTAAGAATACTTTTTTTAGTGCGGCAAGAAGATAATTCCTAAGCATGGGATTCGGACGAAACTTGATGTCCCTGGTCCTAGTTGTTACATATCCTTTTCCATGGAATCAGTCATTCTCAGTATTTTTAATCATCGAAATGTCATCTTTCTTCTTCTTTTCTTTAGTACTCAGTGTAAAAAAAATTGTGCTTCAAGCGAGGAACTAAGTATGTGGGTGGTCTAAAGAATATTGTTTTAGAATGATAAACTTTATCTACAATAAAACGTTTTACCGGTGTAACATAACAGCATTTATCTGTGAATGTTAATTTAATAAGCTAAGCTAAGACCAATATAAAGATTTCTGAATAAACAATTATTTAGACACAATGATCACTGTATCAAAATAACACTGATATCTATCTGTACGATAGGTAATCCACATCGCAAACAAGCACATAATAGGTCTTTACCTATGAAATTGCCGTTTTGTATGCAATAAGTGAAAGTACTTATTTTCTCAAACTTTTTTATTTCTGTTATAAGAAGTAATCACCCATGCAATCGACGCATCTTTGCCAACGCATTGGCAGTTTATTGATGCCCTTCTTGTAAAAATCAGCTGGATGGGAGGCAACAAACTCTTCAAAGGCATTTTGTACTGCCTCTCGGGAATTGAAATTTTTACCCACTAAAAAGTTGTCTAAATTTTGGAAAAAGTAATAGTCGGTAGGTGCAAGGTCTGGTGAGTATGGCGGATGAGGGAGAGCTTCCAACCCCAGCTCTGTCACCAGCATTGATCACGGCAATGCTAGCGGCATTGATCGCGGCAATAGTTAGGGATGGGAGGCCGAGTGGAGTCTGTGTAGACGTTATTCTCCAGAAAGAGTCGGGAAAATACCAATCCCGCTCAAAACGGGCGACGAAGGGTCGTTAAGAGTCGGTTAAGAGTCGTCGTGGCCACATCCAGGGGAGATGTGGTCACTCCAAACGACCCAAGACCGGCGACACCTCGGTGCGGCCGGGGGTGTCGTCTAACTGCGCAGAGTTTTGAGAGGCTCTTACGCGTGAGGTACGGCAGGGGGTACACCAGAAGCCGCTGACGCGTTTCTGGAGCTCCTCTTGACTTCCGAGTTAGGCCGCCGCGGGGTTTAGTGGGTAGACTGATTTACCGGGAGTCCCACACACGCCCTTTGTGTCTCTCCTCCTCCCCCCAAGGAGAGAATTGTGTATTCTGCAATAAAGTTTACTCGACTTAAATTGATTATTAGTGACCCCCCCAAAAAATTCAGGATGAAACCGCGCCTGCACGTTGTCCTATAAATTGCGTAGTACATTATCCAGCTCCTATGCTCAAAAGTTGAGAATACCAATAGAAAAACGATTGTGACAATAATGCTTGTCGGACTAGCGATATATACCTGTTTTCGTGTAGGACATTGTTTCATTTGGACAGAGAACACTTTAACATTTTAGTCCTACGGTTAATAATAAAAAATATGGTCTTTTGGTATTAACAATTTCTGAGCGTAGATCTGTTAGGATGATCTAATTTCGAATATCGATTGATTAATAGCTGGCATTATTTTTCCATGCTCAATATGTTTCTTTAAATTCAAATATGCATCAAATCAAATCTCTAGGGGGGGGCAGCTACCTGCCCCCCCCTTGGCGACGCCCTTGAATGTTTCTATGTATGTTCCACTTGTCACTACTCACTACATAGTATAAAACAAAGTCGCTTTTTCTGTCCCTATGTCCCTATATCCCTATGTGTGCTTAAATCTTTAAAACTACGCAACGGATTTTGATGCGGGTTTTTTAATAGATGGAGTAATTCAAGAGGAAGGTTTTTATGTATAATAAATGCATAATATAGTATGGAAACACTGTTAATTTTCGAGGTTTCTAATGTGATGTAAATTTTTTTTTTTTTTTTGTGACCTGCTATCAGTCGTCTAGACTATAATCAGGTGTGTTGAAGGTTGGGGTTTGGAGAGGTAGAGCCACTGCTCCATCTCCATCAGCAGCAAATCGGCTCTCTTGAGTCTTCTAATTGGATTTGGCTGCAGAAGCATACTGGATAATGGGTTTGGGTGAGTTGTCAAGCGGTCCTTGTAGTTGGCTGAATAACGCTTTGCCTCGTCCAAAATGGTTGGGATTTCCAAATACTCGTATATTTCCGAGAGCATACCAGGGCGCCGAGGAAAGTACCCTTAGAATATTGTTTTGAGCTCTCTGCAGACACATAATGTTGGATTTGCTGGCTGTCGACCACAGTTGTATGCCGTAGGTCCAAATCGGTTTTATTATGGAACAATATACCCTCCGCTTGTTGGATAGAGATAAGGCAGACTGTCTACCGAGGAGCCAGAGTAGGTTTTTGAATCTAAAATTGATTTCATTGCGCTTCGCTTTTATATGGCCCTTCCATGTCATCCTCCGGTCTAGGTGAAATCCAAGGTATTTGACGCAGGTTGATTGCGGTAGTGTGTCGGGGCCTAGGTTGACCGGGGTGCAGGTTTCACGCCTTAGGGTAAATGTGATGTGGTGAGACTTTGGAGTGCTTGCTTTTATGCGCCACTTGATCAACCAATCATTGGTAGCGTTGAGCTGGGCTTGCAACAATCTGCTCGCTTTATTTGGATCACGGTCACAACTTAGAAACGCCGCAACATCGGCAAAGGTTGCTACAACTGTGTCAGGTGACTGGGGTAGGTCACTAGTAAATATGTTGTAAAGGACCGGACCAAGTACGGAGCCCTGGGGTACTCCGGCTGTGCAGCTATGAAGAGAAGATCTTGCGTCATGGAGCCTGACTTGAAACTTTCTGTCACTGAGGTAGGATTCCATCAGAAGGTAGTAGGAGTGTGGAATATACTTTTTAATTTTGCACAGTAGTCCCTTATGCCAAACCCGCTCGAAGGCCTGTTGTACATCGAGAAAGGCAGCCGAGCAATACTCTTTCCTTTCCAGACATTGTCTTATTGTAGAATAGACTCTATGTACCTGCTCTATAGTTGAGTGGTGCTTCCGAAAACCAAATTGGTGGTTAGGTATTACCTGGTCCATATCTAAGCAATATCTCCTTGCTTAGATAGGGATTAGGTTATCACCGTGCAATGATGATCCTCTCCCACAATTTTGACAACACAGGCGTCAGGCTAATAGGGCGATAAGATGAGACCTCGTTAGGCGGCATTCCAGGCTTATGAATCATAACAATTTGAGATGTTTTCCAAAGTGCAGGCACATATGAGGTTCTTAGTGTGGCATTGACAAGAATGGTCAAAAAGACAATGCACTTCTTAGGGAACTCCTTCAAAAGCCTAGGGGTGATCAGATCAAATCCAGGTGCTTTATTAGGGCCCATTTTGGCTATTTCTCTAGCTATCTCCCTTGGTGATGTAGGGGTCAACGGCAGACATAGCTGCAGATCTTGTTTAAGGACTTGATCTATTTCTGGATCTTCAGGACTATCAGAATCGTTAGGTTTGAAGATCCCGGCTAGGTATGTAGCAAAGGCCTGCGATTTATCTTGGTCAGTTCGAGCCCATGTATTTCCAGATCTAATAGGCGGAGAACACTGTTGCGTCTGTGGGAGGTACTTTGTTGCCTTCCAGAGATTGTGAGTCCCATTTGCATTTGGAGAAATCTTCACTAATCTCTGTTTGAGCGATTCGTTTGCAGTATGAGCCAGGAGATCTTTGAGTTCTTTAGTTGCCCGGTTTAGTCTGGTTTTATCTGCGGTCTTATGGGTCGTCTGCCAAATTCTGCGAAAGCGACGTTTTTCGGCGATTTTTTCCCTGATCGCAAGAGGGACCGGTACCCCACGCGATGTATCCTTTAGCTCGGAAGTACTAGACCAAGCCGCCACTTGGATCAGATTTGTTCACCAGAAGCGTCACAAGTGCGTTGCCGACCTTTGGGGGATGGGGAGGGGATGGGGTATGGGCCTCCGGTATCCTCACTCACTCGGTGAAACACAGCGCAAGCACTATTTCACACCGGTTTTCTGTGAGGCCGTGGTATCACTCCGGTCGAGCCGACCCATTCATGCCAAAGCGTGGCTCTCCCACTGTGATGTAGAGACACGCATCGTCAACCTCCGCCTTGGTTTTGAGTGGGACATTGAGGTTAATATTTGACTCCAGGAATTCTCGAAAACACTGCCATTCCGTTTTGTGATTGTGGAGATAGTCTGCATGAGTGTCATTGGGTATGGCCACCGGACTAACCGTCAGTAATACAGGTGAGTGATCAGAGCTTGAGACTTGATTTTATAAAAGTGTTCCGTTCGCTGATACCCTTTGTGACAAAGTAGTCTAGGATATCAGGTGTTTTGTTGCTGTCTGTAGGCCAATACCTAGGCTCCACAGTTGACACAGGTAATAGGTGATTTGCTTCAATACTCTTTTTAAGTTCTCTGCCTCTAGTAACCGTCAATCTTGATCCCCAATATGTATGCTTGGCATTCCAATCGCCGCCAGCAATAAATCGGTTGCCCAATGACTTAAAGAAGTCAGTAAACATTTTCTCTGTTATAGTGTGGCGCGGTGGACAGTATATCGCATCGATCAGGGGTCCTGATCGATCCTCCACCCTTACAGTTGTTACTTGGAGATAGGGGGCCGCAGTAGGTTCCAAAAGGCAATGTCTCACACTGTTCCTGATAATTATTGCAGTGCCAGCATAGGCTCCACCATCAGGTGTGACAAGTGTGATACACGGAAAATCCTGGAATGCATATTCGGCTTCTTGGTGTAGTGTGCGATTCAGAAATGAGGCAAACGTCGAGCTTGTTGGATTTGATGAGCATTTCTATTTCGTTTTTATTAGGGGCAAGGCCAGTGATGTTCCAGGTAGCAATTTGTAATGAAGTCATTTTTTTAGCTTAGAGACGAGACTAGTGATAAGACCCAGTAGGGAGCCTATTTGTTGAATTAAGAGATCCATTTTCTCGCTTTGTCTCAGTAGGATACCTTCCAGTTTGTTGTAGGATTGTTGATTTGGTTGGGCGTTCTTCCCATCGGTAACTTCAGCGTATGTACGTTGTTGAGTGGGTCTTACGGTTCCCTCGGTTATAGTCGAGATGGAACAGATTGGGTAAATTGGCAGTGCGTTGGTGGTTGGGGCGGGTTGAGTTTCTCTTGAGGTAAATTTTTTGTTTTTTCGAGAAAGGATTTCTTTGTAAATTTCACAACCTTTGTAGTTAGCCGGGTGATCGCACGAGCAGAGAGCGCATTTAGCCGGTGTGGTTCTATCTTTCTTTTTGCATTCCGAGGTTTTGTGACCTTCTCCGCATTTGACGCACCTAAATGGTCTCATACAGTTGTTCTTCGAGTGACCGTAGCGTTGGCAACGTTGGCATTGAACGATACTTTTTGACTTACGAGGATCTTCTATCTTAACCTTTTGGTTGAATATATGAGCTATATACCTATATAGCTTACCTAAATAACTTGAAAGAATACGACTAAAGGTAACATACATACATATGACATTTAAAGATTTATCCTCCAACTCCTAACCGTTAAGGAGTTTTACCTTTCATCATCAGCTCATCATCATTAAATGATGACTACCAGACGCAAATACTAGCGTAGCTTCAGAAAATATACGAAAAACATAGTACGTGCCTGAAAAAAATGAGGGTTACCCTCGATTTCTCTGGGATGCCATCATCAGATCCTAGTTTCCTTATCATGGTACCACCGTCGGGACATCTACTTTCCATTAAAAAAATAATCATCAAAATCGGTTCATAAACGACGAAGTTATCTCCGAACACACATAAAAAAAATTATATATATACGGTCGAATTGAGAAACCTCCTCCTTTTTTTGAAGTCTCTCTTGAGGAGGCTCTCAATTCGACCGTATACAGGGTGGATATGACAAAACGATATTTAACGAAACCGCGGGCCATTCAAATACGTCTGTTGACTTTGGGACTGTTAAATTTATTTGAAAATTGAAATAAAAAAAATGAAACTTTCAAACAAACTAAATACCTAAAAATATTAAAACCGATAAGAACACCATTTGCAATTTAAGTTCACTAACCTACGTGCATACGAGTACAGCTGAGGGGCATGGCATGGCGGCAACGTCAAACGGCGCCCGCGCGGTGCTGCCGTGCACGCACGCCTACTTATTGTAATAATAATTTACATATATTTACACAATCACAATATTTCACAATAATATCACAAAACATGAAATTCAATTAATTATAAGGCTAACCTTTAGAATCTATACAATCGATTTGAGAGTAGACAATTTTATGTTTGACAGTTCTTGCTTTTGTTAGTCTACTCCTAAAATTTCAACTTGCGGAAAGTCGTAGTTTTTGAGATATAAATTTTTGAAATTATAAATAAAATACGTGAAAATAATTTTGACATCTTCTAAGCGTTTTGTTATTCCTTACGTTATTCGTTTTAAACTTTTTTCAAACTCTCAAAATAGTTTTTGTGTAATTTTTTGCTAAATAATTTAGTTTTTATTGTAATACACACCGTAATATACGAAAATATACTTTTCGATAGTTTTTTTTATATATTACGTTTTGATATTCACTTTTAATAAAGGACATATTTTCTTAAAAAAGGAGAACCAAAACGCAACACTAATGACGCGACGCCATTTCAATTATAGAACTACAACAATTTAGCAACACCCTAATGTTTTTGTTAGTCTACTTTGTAGGTTAGGTTAGAATTGTGAATTATAATATTATGTGTTATAGGAAATGTATAAGAACAGGATATAATTCTTAGGTAATTAATAGCAATGTATTACTCCGAGTTGGCACAATCCGACTTTATTGGTTTAGGTTAGATGGCCATCGTGGTTATTTTTTTTTTATACCACCCAGAAATAGGAGCCCCGGGGCTCCGTCGACTCATAATTGAAGCCAGTTTTTATATACATGTTTATATAATAAATAACAGCGATAAAACATGTTTATTAAGTGGAATAAACAAACAATTTTTGTACAAATTTCTATTTTTTCTAAGGGAACCAAGTATTTCCGGCGGGTGAAAATGGTGAGGAGGACCCCCCAAGTAAGGGGTATCCCCCACCACCTCCCCCAAAATCTATTGTATATATTGCGAAATGCGTCCTAATCTATAAAATTTTCAAAAATTCTTAATAAAAAAACTATGAAGAATCGCAACCCCCCCTTCAAGAGGGGCTATCTACCACCCCTCCCCCACCCCCTCCCCCTACCCCCGCCCCCGAAATCGATTGTATAGATTCTAAAGTCCTTCCAATTATAATTTAAATGTTTCAATTCTCAATGAATACACAGATCGTATCGTTTAATAATGTAATTTTTTCGCAATTTTGCAAATTAGTAAGTAGGTAGGTACTAACAAATAGCTTTGCAAATAAGTTATAACAAAAAGTATGTGTTACGGGCAATGTCTTACAAAAAGTATATCTCGTCGATCTAATAAAGCCTGTACTTACTTGTATTTAAAGGTTTACGCTTGTTTTTTTTAGAACTTTGTGAATAGATCTATGGCTTACTTGAAAATGAGGAGCAGCTGTACGCAAACTACATGTCAGTGTAGGTACGTAAAGCCAGGGCGGCGTTTCCTCCGCATTCTCCATAAATTAATATCATATCCGAGTATTCACTAGCCGTATAACCAAATCGAGGCATTGTTTCATTTACACTCACACAAAGTAATAGTTAAATAACAACTAAGTACTAACAAACCTAACTAATGTGTCCTGTCCCTGTCCTGTCACTATTAAAGCAGTTTTTCGCACTTATCACTTTAAAATACCTATTATTTATTAATAATCAAAACAAACAGTACATAGGGCTTTCGCGCCGGCTACTTCAAACGTGCAACGACGCGAACACGTCACGGGTTCGCGTATTGCGACACACTGACTCTGACCCACTAATCAAATGCAGTTTTTTACGCTTGAAATTAGAAAAGGATCGAAAATATATTTTCGGTTGACCCTTTTACTCTCCCGGGTGATTCCTTCCAGCAATACCTACCTATTGTTTTTAACTATTTTGTGATTACGTGTGTGAGGATCTTATTGCTCAAACATAAGGTACATTTTAGAGTGAAAATTACTTGAGTAGTTAGACCTAAGGTCGTTAACCCGTTGATGATAGCGTTGCATTGAACACATCGTGTAGTAAATTTCAAAACGAAAAGTAGTGTCCTGTGGCTAAACTACTGAACCGATTTCATTGAAACTTTGTAGGTGGACTTGTAACGTGTGTAGGTATACCTAGTTAAAAAAACACTTGCTTTGTGGTATCCACCTTGTATATGTTTTTTTTATGCGTGTTCGCGGATAACTTCGTCGTTTATGAACCGATATTGATGATTGTTTTTTTATATTTTATTTTGATTATTTTAATGGAAAGGAGATACCCCAACGGTGGTACCATGATAAGGACACTAAGATCTGATGATGGTATCCAAGAGAAATCGAGTCGAATCTTGAAGTCGGTTTTTATTTTTAACCGACTTCCAAAAAGGAGGAGGTTCTATGTTCCACTGTATGTATATTTTTTTTTTTTTTTATGTATGTTACCTGATTACTCCGTCAGTTGTGGACCGATTTTGAATTTTTTTTTTGTATTCGACAGGGTATGCTTCCGTGGTGGTCCCATTGCCAGCATATCAGGATCTGATGATGGGATCCCAGGGAAATCGAGGGAAACCCTCATTTTTTATAGGCACATACTATGTTTTTCGTATATTTTCTGAAGTTACACCGGTATTTGCGTCTGGTAGTCATCATTTTATGATGATGAGCTGATGATGTAAGGTACCACTCCTTAACGGTTAGGAGTTGGAGGATAAATCTTTAAATATCATATGTATATAAGTTACCTTTAGTCGTATTCTTACAAATTATTTAGGTAAGCTGATGATGGAAGGTGGAAGGTACAACTCCTCAACGGTTAGGAGTTGGAGAATAATTCTTTCAATTTCATACGTATCTAAAGACCTTCAGTCGTATACTTTCAAGCTATTTAGGTGAGCTGATGATAGAAGATTAAACTCTTCAACAGTTAGGGATTAGAGGATGATTTTAATATTACACGTACCTTAATTTGTATTATTCTTGATGATGAAATTTGATGAAATAATTCAACTTACTACTTACCTACGATTGTTTGCACTAAAAACTGTAAAATAAAAAAAAATAAAAAAAACCGACTTCCAAAAACATCCAACGAAAACTCTCTGTCAAAAAAACAAAACGGTTCTTCATAAATTGCCTATATATTATAATGGGTGCTAGGTACCTAAAATCTGTTTGAAGTCGGTGCTAAGCCAAAAAGAATACAAACGAACAATTACAAAAGTCTAAGCGATAGTCACCCATTATAATACTACTATTTAAATGAATAAAGAATTAGGTATAGGCAATTTATGAAGAACCAGTTTATTTTACGCTTTACGCGCGAGAGTTTTCGTTGGATGTTTTTGGTAGTCGGTTTATTTTTTTTTATAAAAAGTTTTTGGTAAAATTTTACTTGTTACTAAATGCATATGTATGTCATGGTACATATACCAAAATACTTTTTTTTACACTTTTTGTCTGTCTGTCTGTTTGTTCCGGCTAATCTCTGGATCGGCTAGACGGATTTTGACGGAATTTTCACTGATAGGTAGCTGATGACATAAGGAGTAACTTAGGCTACTTTTTTTAGAGCAGCTTCGCCCCTCGGCGTAACCCGCGGTATGAAAATAACCGCGGGTAACACCGCGGGGTTCAGCTGGTATTAAATATTATGCTTTCACAAAAACTACAGTGATATTAAGTTATATGTGAATAGATTTAGCGATCGAACAAGTAACGATTGAGCGATTATGTCTACAAAATAACGCCCTTTTACGTTTTTATGTATAGTTTTTAACCAAGTTCAACCATTATTTTCAGTGAATAACATCTAAATATGAATTAAAAACGAATTCACTTGAAAATAAAAAAATACATTCGTATTTCACAACAATAACCACAATTGCGTGCGGGTGTACCGACGCTAACTAAACGAATGGACTATACCTAATAGTTTTGGCGATCTAGTATGTTTGCCTGACATTTTGTAATAAGATATTCTTCTTTGAACTGGTATTGTATATTCTTTAGTATTGTTGGACTATACACTATTGTATTTATGGTACTGCAACTGCTAGGATCAGCTAGTTGACAAGTTGATTTTGAGGATTTGAAATTGTAAGTATTTGTGTTAATTACGATGTTGTTACAATAAGTAACAATAGCTTAATACAAACAGGACAAGTGTACATCATAACAGGAGGATAGGACGTGTAAAGTAAACAGCCATTCCAGCTTTAATTGTTTATTGTAAAACATCAAACTTTTGGTAGCATCATCACAGTAGTTGCTATTTACATGTTTCGTTACATTTTTTTTGTTAATGTATAAAAATTAAGTATGAAAGCTAAAGTACATTCTACAGTAACTATAAAGTATGAACTTAAGTAATCATATTTATCGTCTAAGGATGTAAAGTGGCAGTGTATGGCGCATTCGCGGCTAGGGGTAGCGGCGGCGCTAGTGGGACGTGGGATCGTCCGTGAACTCGTCGCAGCGGTCCTCCAGCTCGTACTGGAACACAATGAACACCGTTACCACTAACACATTAACCACATTGCATAACACTAACATGACAAATAGCAACATTAACATTTATTTAAGTAAATTCAATAAAATAATTAAAACAACACAGTCATTGAGGTCAACAAACAGTCCCGCTTTAGAAAGCGTGCATTTACCTCGTCGAGCTGCAGACACTTGCCCCACTCGGCGAGCGTGATGCGGTGGTCGTCGTCCTCGTCGCAGCGCTCGAGGAAGGGCGCGATGCAGTGCTCCAGCGCCATGAGCGGCGCGCGGATGGGGAACAGCTCGTGCACGGACACGAACCGGTCGTTGTCGTGCGCGTCCAGGTCGCACCACTTCCAGATGGCGGCGTTGGTCCAGCGACGCGTCAGGTTGGACTCGGCCTCGCGCTCCATGGCCAGGTAGTGCGGCGTCAGCTCGCGCCGCTCCGCCATGTCGCGCATTATGTTGAACAGCCAGTCGCGCATGCGCCGCGGGAAGTCGGACATCTCGTTGTCAGTACATTCCTGTCATGCCAAACGTTTGATCAGTGCCTGAGGCCAATGTAAGGTACAAATCTAAGTGCCGAACCTTTATAAGATGGGTCATACTTGAGTCTTTCTGTCGCGTCACTAGGAAGAGGAGACATAAAGTTGTAACGATAATAGGTATACTGACGGGCATCTCCCTGCAAGTACCGTAGTACTCGATCTGCACGTGGTGGTACTGCGGGCCGCGGCATAGCTCGGAGCCGTCGAGGCAGAGGCAGCGCTGCTGGTACACCTCGCAGTCCGAGGTCCAGGTCTCGTTGTGGTTGGTGCAGACCTTGCGGCGCGAGTCCGTCTCGTAGGGGCACTCCTTGATGCAGTTGCACACGGCGTCGCCGTGCTCGTCGATCTCGCACACGCGCCCCGCACTGCAGTGCACCTTCAGGCATGGGTCTGACCAACGGACACATTCTATTAGCGAAGAGTCATCGAAGACATGCATTAAACTTTATATAATCTATATCTATACTTATAATAAAAATGTAACAGGTCCAATTCTGTACATTAAAGATATTTTGAATTTTTTTTGGAGGGCTCTATAATCGATACTGAAGCCAAAACTGTATTTTTTTTTCATTTTTGTCTGCCTGTCTGTCTGTCTGTATATTGGCCGCGCAGCACGCCGAAAGTGCTGAATTGAATTGATTCAAATGAAACTTGGCAAGATTTGAGTTCATACTACGAGGTAGGACATATACTTTTTATCCCGAAATTCAGCACGGTTTCCTGGAGAGAGGGGATGAAAATCAAAATCTGTACTTAGTTGTAATTCAATAACACATAGTCCGATTTCATTAATTCTTTTTTTGCTAGAAAGAAAAAAAAATAAAGATAACGGGAAAAGTTTTTTTTTATCCGCGACTGTACACTGCCTGTAGGAAGCTGAGACAGATATGTAAATATGGCGGTACAAAGTTCGCCGGGTCAGCTAGTACTCATATATAATGTTACTGTCGGCGACGAAGACCCCACTCAGGCAACGTAGCGCAAGTAGCGACAGCTCTAACGAGCGTTCAGCCTTTAATGTAAATAAGGTAGAAATTTTAAGACTGAATCATATAGTAATACTTAGTTCTTATATACATATTTTGACTTATATTTGGTACTAAACATGTCCTTAGTATAGAGTGATTAGTTGTTTAGGTAACATTTCTATAAGATTCTAATAAGAACGTAATATTTCTTTTACTTATTACTTAAGAAAAAGAATTGCTAGTAAATCTAGTAAGAGTGATAACAATTAAGTCCTATTGTGTACGGTTTCGTAATTACATAATTCTTTGTTAGTAAATTTTATGTGATAAATACTAATTAAAACTAATCTAAATGGATAGAAATAACATAAAAACTCGTAATATCATAATAAGAAACTATTTTATACTATATTTAAGAACTATTAATAGGAATAGCAAAACTGTCTTAAGAATTTTTGTTGTTTTCGCTCTAAAAACACAATTTGAATTGTAGTAATTATAAAAATTGTTATACCATTATGTAGAATAAGTCATAACGAGTAATTTGATGTATATATTGTAATAGTTTTTATAAGGGTTTTTTAAATAAACGCTTTTAAAGGGTTCGGCTCAAGTGAAAAAGGTTCAAAAAAGCGATCAATTTTACGTGGTCGCCTATAAGGGCGGACCGGCCGCCTTATAAAGCGAGCCGTTTGACGGTTCGAGTCAGTCGCAGCGTAGCCACCGAAGAGGCAACAACACCTAGATAGAAGCCGAACCCTGAAGCAATAAAAGAAAAAGCATTCTTTTTATTTTATCCCTTATCCCTTAGTATCAAGATTAGTATCAAGATTAGTATCAAGATTAGTATCAAGATTAGTATCAAGATTAATATCAAGATTAGCATCAAGATTAGTATTCAAGTTTCCTCTAAACAAGTCCCTTCGAAATACGCATTCAGGGGTGCGTGGGACGTACGTTACCAGCGCTAAATTAAACGTACGTCAATCAAGTGGGAGAAGTCCCAGACTGCTAGGGAGTAGCCCGACAGTCGCAACAGTTGGTCCTTCGAGCCGGATCCCTGCCAGAAGATGCCAGTAACTAGGTCACATAAGGATGCCCCCTCACACCCCCCGTCTCGTCCTTCAGATAAGGACGCGACAGAAGAGAGTTCTGGGTCAGAAGGGGTCACTACGGCAACTTCTTCAGGAACCGAAGGGACTTCCGCAACGGAAACTACGACTACGACTGCGACCACGGCGGCAACCAGTGACGCCGCACGAAAGGGAACGACCAAGAAGACTCCAGAAGATGTTCCGGAAAAGGGTGCTGATGGTTCTGCCGCCACCCTGAAACCGAAGGGGGTCGGTCGTCGCGCCAGGTCCACGAAGACCACGAGTTCCTCAGCCAGAAGACGCGAGCTGGAAGCCAGAGAAGAATTGGCACGCCTGGAGCTAGAACAAGCACAGGCTGCGGCAAGACTGGCTCGTGTCAGATTGGAGCTGGCACAGTGTGCAGATGAAGACTCCGTGGATGAAGACCTGGAAGATAGAACAGCACAGGTGCAGAACTGGATTCAATCTTCAGTACTAGAAGACTGTCATACAGAAAGACCAGAGCCACGAGGTCAACGCCCATTGGAAGAGCCACAAGAGATGAAACCTGAAGAGAACTCCTCAACGAAAGGTGCTACGATTGAAATTCAAGCGTTAACGACTGCGTTGAAAGAGGCCTTTGCCACACGAGGAGGATCAGGAGGAGGTTCAGCAGAGCAGCCGAAGTACATTCACGAGTTACCTTACTTCGACGGCAACAGCAGCGAGTGGTTGGCGTTCAAGGTTGTCTACGAAGACACTGCACCAATGTTCAGCGAAGTTCAGAATATGGCTTGACTAAGAAGAGCACTGAAAGGAAATGCAAGAGAAGCTATCAAGAGTTTGCTGTACTCCGAAGCCTCTCCGTTAGAAGTAATGCAAGCCCTCAAAAGAAGATACGGAAGACCTGATGCGCTGGTGCTGGCAGAATTAGAAAAGGTCAAGGCGTTACCAAGGATTACAGAAAACCCAAGGGACATATGCATATTCGCAAGCCAGATCAACAACAGCGTAGCAGCGATAAAAGGGTTGAAGAAACCACAATATCTATATTCACCTGAGATGGTGAAACAAATTATAGAGAAGATGCCAACGATACTCAAATTCCGATGGTACGACTTCACAGCAGCAGCAAAAGAAGGCGAGTTCTCCGACCTGACACTTGTGTCGAGGTTTTTAAATACAGAAGCAGACAAGTGTGGAGCCTTCGCAACGACGGAAGACAAAAGCGGATACAGGAAGACTCTTCGACAAACAACGCATTGTGCAAAGGAAGGGAACTTCAAAGGAAAAGGAACAAAGCCAGCAGAAAGGACCTGTCCTGCATGCCAGGGTGAACACTTTCTCGTCGACTGTCAGAAGTTTCTGAAGGCGTCTGTACAAGATCGGTGGACGACGGTCAAGAAGAGTCGCGTCTGCTTCAAATGTTTACAAGGAAGACACCGGAAGGAGAGCTGTAGGAAACCGCCGTGTAAAGAATGCAAACGGTGGCACCATCATCTGTTGCACGTCGACCCAGAAGAAAGAACCTCGGAAAGGAAAACAGAAACACAACCAGAGGTGACAAGCATCATGGCATCGGTAAATTCAGTTAACAATGCAAGGGCGTACCTGAAGATAATTCCAGTAGAAGTCTCCGGTTCGCGAGGATCAAAGAGGATACTGGCCCTTATGGATGAAGGGTCAACGGTGTCACTAATCGATGAAAAGGTGGCAAACGAAATCGGCGCCAAAGGAAAGGCCGAGGAACTGATCATCGAGACCGTCGGGGGTAGGCTCATGCGAAAGAAAGACTCACAAACAATGGACCTTGCAGTAAAAGGGGTTCATCAACCAGAAGAAACAAGGAAGATTCTCAGAAGAGTCCGGACAATAGACGAATTGAAGCTTACACCACAGTTCCTCAACAGAAGAAGAATCGAAGAGTGTGAACATCTGAAGAACTTAGCCGACACTCTACATTACCAAGGGGAGTCACCACGATTGCTCATCGGTCAAGATAACTGGGAGCTGATCGTGACTCAAGAAGTAAGAAGAGGGAAACCAGGACAACCAGTTGCCTCCAGAACAGAACTTGGCTGGGTGCTGCACGGGTCGGATATGGGAAACATAAGACAAACACACTTTGTAAATAGATGTCTTCATGTTAGCACACCAGAAGAAGATATGCATCAGACTATAAAGGAGCACTTCGCCATCGAAGCACTTGGTGTACAGCCACGCAGACCCACCACCGACTCGGAAGGAAAAGCACTCGCCATCTTAGAAAAGACCTGCAGAAGATTAGAAGATGGTCGATTTGAGGTTGGACTTCTGTGGAAGAAAGAAAATGAAGAAATGCCAGAAAGTTACACTTCTGCCAAGAACCGACTGACGAACATCGAAAAGAAGATGGACAAAGATCCTCAGTTGAAGGCGGAATACGGCAAGCAAGTCCAACACTTAATCGACAATAAGTATGCAGAAGAGGCAGCTGAGGGAAAGGAAGATTCAACGAAGTTATGGTATCTCCCTCACTTCTCCGTAGTTCATCCGTTGAAGAAAAAGATAAGGATTGTTTTCGACGCTGCAGCCAAGTCAAAGGGAAGAAGCCTCAACGATGCTCTCCTGCCGGGACCAGACCTATTGCAATCGCTTTTTGGAGTGTTGCTGAGGTTTCGGCAAGGACCATTAGCAGTAGCAGCAGATATCAAGGAAATGTTCCTTCAAGTTCGCATACGACCAGAAGATAGAGACAGCCTAAGGTTTCTGTGGCGCGGAGATCTTAGAGACGTGCCGCCGAAGGAATACAGGATGACATCAGTGATCTTCGGTGCTACATCATCTCCGAGCACGGCAATCTATGTGAAGAACCGAAACGCGGCGGACTTCAAGGAACAGTATCCGGAGGCTGCGAGAGCCATCGAGCTGAATCACTACATGGATGATTATCTACATAGCTTCCATTCAGAAGAAGACTTCAGAAGAGTGACAGCACAGGTGAACTCTATTCACAAGAAGGCAGGCTTCGAACTAAGGGGATGGGCATCAAATCAACCTGAGCTGTTGCAAGACATAAGCATCGAAGACACAGAGAAGACTGAAGTAGAACTTGGAGAAAAAGAAGAGAAGACGCTGGGCCTCCGCTGGTTTACAAAAAGGGACTCCATAGGGTTTAGGGCGAATCTTCGAAACACATCAGAAGAAATAGTCAAAGGTTTCAAGGTGCCCACCAAGAGGGAAGTCACCAGTGCAGTAATGTCCACGTTCGATCCACTGGGATTAGTGTCACCGGTCCTCATCCAAGGAAAGAAGCTGCTCCAGAACATATGGCGAAGCGGCGTAGGTTGGGATCAAGAAATAGAAAAGGAAGAGTACGAAGCTTGGAAAACTTACCTTGAGAAGATGAAGCTGCTCCAAGACCTTCAGATACCGAGATGCCTAGCACCACATCGCACCGAGGGGGAGCTACACACGTTCACTGATGCAAGCGAGTCGGCGTACGCAGCCACAGTATATTGGAGAACAGAGGAACAAGATGGGACTTACTACGTAAGCTTGGTTGCGGCAAAAGTAAGAGTCGCTCCATTAAAGCCGGTTTCAATCCCTAGACTCGAACTACAGGCTGCTCTATTAGGCAGTAGACTAGCACACTCGGTGGAAGAAGAAATGGATCTGAAGGTGCAGAGAAAGATCTTCTGGACAGACTCCAGCATCGTACTCTCATGGATCAAAACAGACCCGAGAACATTCAAGACATTTGTAGCTCATCGCTTGGCGGAGATAGAAGACCTCACTAAACCACAGGAATGGAGGTGGGTGCCCTCTGCTAAGAACCCCGCGGACGACGCAACACGTAACGTGCCAGAGCAATTCGACCATAACCACCGATGGTACACCGGTCCAGACTTCCTGAAGAAAGAAGAAATGCACTGGCCTGAGGCAAGAAGCTTTAAGAAAGAAGCCACTGGGGAAGAAAGGATACACAGCATAGACGCCACAGCAGCAATGAGCACCACCAAGCCATTTCCAGAACCAGAAAGATTTTCATCATGGCTGAGACTCTGTAGAGCCACAGCACGAGTACTGCAGTTCATACGACGCTGCAGAAACAAAGAAAGGGTCCACGTAGGAAGACAAGATCCCGCCTGGAAGATGACGCAACCAAAGAAGCTGAAGACCATAGAAAAGATTAATCGGCCTTCTAGAAAACCAGAAACGAAGTACCTACCGATAGATGCAGACCTACTAGAACAAGCGGAAGCTCTGTTGCTGAAAGGGAGCCAAGAAAGAAGCTTCAAAGAAGACATCAGGCACATACAACAAGGGAAGCAATTAGAGGGCAATAGCAAATTAAAGAGGCTCGACGTAGTACTAGAAGGAGGTCTTCTGCGTCTAAAGGGACGGATCGACGCGATACAGGGTGTGACTAGAGACTACAAGCGCCCCGTCGTGCTGGACAACAAGGACAAGATTACAAGACTCATCCTAGAACATTTCCACTGCCGTTTCAATCATGGGAATCATGCGACAGTGATGAATGAAGTAAGACAACGCTTCTGGATATTAGGATTAAGATCAGCAATCAAAGCGGTCCAGCATCAATGTCAGTGGTGTAAGACAAAAAGGGCAAGGCCGCAAGAACTACCGACCGGAAACTTACCAGTTGAGAGGCTGATGCACAGTACCCCTCCGTTCACATGCACCGGCATAGACTACTTCGGCCCGATGACAATCACCGTAGCGAGAAGACACGAGAAGCGATGGGGAGCACTCTTCACCTGTTTAACCACCAGAGCGGTACACATCGAGCTTGCTCCGACACTCTCCGCCGACTCCATGATAAATGCGCTACGACGATTCGCCGCAAGAAGAGGAATGCCTAAGACGATCTACACAGACAACGGAACTAACTTCGTCGGTACAAGTAAGGAATTAAAAGAAGCACTCGACAAAATGAACCAAGAAGACCTCGTCTCGGAAGCGGAAAAGATTGGTGTGCAGTGGAAGTTCATACCACCCGGTGCACCCAACATGGGCGGTGCATGGGAGCGTCTGGTGCGATCTATCAAAACCGCATTAAACGCCACGCTCAAAGAAAGGCATCCCCGAGAGGAGGTACTCAACACCCTCCTTTTAGAGGCCGAGCACATAATAAACTCTCGACCTCTCACTCACCTCTCCGAGAACCTAGAAGAAGAAGCCCTCACTCCGAACCACTTCCTCATCGGGCGATCATGCGGCGCAGCGAGAATCGGCAGCTTCGAAGACCACGAGCTCGTCGGGAGAGACACCTGGAAGACTACGCAGCGTCTTGCCGACCACTTCTGGCAACGATGGTTGCGCGAGTATCTGCCCACTCTACTGCCAAGGAAAACGAAGGGCAGAACCAGCGCCACAGACCTGCAAGTTGGGGACATCGTGCTGATCGTCGACCACACCCTACCAAGATGCACCTGGCCGCGTGGCAAGATCCTTGCGGTGTATCCAGGACCTGATGGGAGAACCCGAGTCGTCGACGTCGAGACGCGAGGAGGTGTATTACGACGACCCAGTTCAAGAATAGTGCTGTTAGTGCCGAAGGAGTCGCCGAGCCAGGAGGATGGTGCCATGCACGAGGGGGAGAATGTCGGCGACGAAGACCCCACTCAGGCAACGTAGCGCAAGTAGCGACAGCTCTAACGAGCGTTCAGCCTTTAATGTAAATAAGGTAGAAATTTTAAGACTGAATCATATAGTAATACTTAGTTCTTATATACATATTTTGACTTATATTTGGTACTAAACATGTCCTTAGTATAGAGTGATTAGTTGTTTAGGTAACATTTCTATAAGATTCTAATAAGAACGTAATATTTCTTTTACTTATTACTTAAGAAAAAGAATTGCTAGTAAATCTAGTAAGAGTGATAACAATTAAGTCCTATTGTGTACGGTTTCGTAATTACATAATTCTTTGTTAGTAAATTTTATGTGATAAATACTAATTAAAACTAATCTAAATGGATAGAAATAACATAAAAACTCGTAATATCATAATAAGAAACTATTTTATACTATATTTAAGAACTATTAATAGGAATAGCAAAACTGTCTTAAGAATTTTTGTTGTTTTCGCTCTAAAAACACAATTTGAATTGTAGTAATTATAAAAATTGTTATACCATTATGTAGAATAAGTCATAACGAGTAATTTGATGTATATATTGTAATAGTTTTTATAAGGGTTTTTTAAATAAACGCTTTTAAAGGGTTCGGCTCAAGTGAAAAAGGTTCAAAAAAGCGATCAATTTTACGTGGTCGCCTATAAGGGCGGACCGGCCGCCTTATAAAGCGAGCCGTTTGACGGTTCGAGTCAGTCGCAGCGTAGCCACCGAAGAGGCAACAACACCTAGATAGAAGCCGAACCCTGAAGCAATAAAAGAAAAAGCATTCTTTTTATTTTATCCCTTATCCCTTAGTATCAAGATTAGTATCAAGATTAGTATCAAGATTAGTATCAAGATTAATATCAAGATTAGCATCAAGATTAGTATTCAAGTTTCCTCTAAACAAGTCCCTTCGAAATACGCATTCAGGGGTGCGTGGGACGTACGTTACCAGCGCTAAATTAAACGTACGTCAATCAAGTGGGAGAAGTCCCAGACTGCTAGGGAGTAGCCCGACAGTCGCAACAGTTACCTACTCATTTAATACTTTTATGTTCAGTATATTCTTATATTTGGTTTGGTTACCAAAACTGTGATTTTCAATTATATCCTTCACACGGGCACTAATTTCAAAATTAAAAATAAATTCTAGAGTTTTTTTGCTTTGTGTCTTAAATCTTTTGAAATTCTCAAAAGAAACACTCAAATTGTGCGGAATGGCCATGCATTCCATGAAATTTTAATTATATTTAAGGGCCGGTTTTTCAATCCCCAGTTAAACGGTCTAATAACTAACAAGGGAATAAATGTATCCAGCTCTTTAACAAGCGAATAAACTTTTTGTGTTTTTCAATCGGGAGTAAACAGTCAGATAGTTACTTGATGGTCCTTCACAGCTATGTTCACTGTAATCATGCGCAAGTGAGATGCAGCTATACAGGTAGTCACACGTTAGATAAGGACCAGAAACTTTTAGACAACATTCAAGTTGACTGTTCTTTTTCTATTTCTTTTTGTCTTTTTTATGATTGCCGGTTTGGGATATTTAATTAAGGGCCGGTTTTTCAATAGTCAGATAAACAGTCAAATAGCATTTATTCCTCAGTTAGCGTAAATTTGGGTCTTTCAATAGTCAGACATCAGTTATCAGACGAATAAAGCTGTAATCTGACTGATAACTTTATCTGTGCTTTCAAACCTCAGTTAGTGTTTTATTCTGTAGAATAGTGATTTGACGTTGTGTATTTCTCTTGTACCTATTTGTGGTAAAGTTTAAGTACGTTGTCGTTATTGAATATTTGATAGATTATGGATGTTTTTGACTCGATTGACTTTTTGTTATGAGGTAAAAAGGGTTATTAGAGAAATATAGGTTATAGATACTATAGAGAAGGTGAAGAATTTTTATTTCACACACTGCTATCTAGTTCGAAACAAAACAGAGCTTGTACTATTGGTAACGAGAAGATTTCCCTAGTGGCCGTTTGCGGAACTAACGTATGACAGACACTTCTACCTGGCAGTTTAATGTACAGAGCGAGTGCATTGTTATTGTTTCATTGATAGACGTCTACGGAGAAGTAAAAAATACGTATTTTAAAAGTGGAATGTTAACGTGTATACGTATTTTAATGTCATACGTTAGTTCTGCGACTTGCCGCTAGGGAATCTGCTCGTCACCATTTAAATTCTTTCTACAATGATTTCATTGATAGACGTCTACGGAGTAGTAAAAAAAATACTTTAGGACCACTTCGTGAGGGTAAACAGTATTCTAAAAGTGGAATGTTAACGTGTATACGTATT
This sequence comes from Diaphora mendica, assembly GCA_949125395.1. Lineage (NCBI taxonomy): Eukaryota > Metazoa > Arthropoda > Insecta > Lepidoptera > Erebidae > Diaphora > Diaphora mendica. The sequence continues at coordinate 584,019 of OX421323.1, forward strand.
TTTATCTGTCATACGTTAGTTCTGCGACTTGCCGCTAGGGAATCTGCTCGTCACCAATAGGTACAGAGAACTGACATAAATACAAATATACTTTTTACTTTTAAACACATATTTATTAAACGTAGAAACACCCGTTTAAAAAATTACTATGCACCACCCGCAAACCCGGCATTTCATTTTTATAAATTTTGATTACAATAATTGTTATGGACTCAACTACAGGAATATCATAAACGACTTTTTACTAAATTATTATTTACTACATCTATTATAGACAAATAATAATTATAATCGAATGCTTTCATTTCATTTAATTAAATATCCCAAACCGCCAATCATAAAAAAGACAAAAAGAAATAGAAAAAGAACAGTCAACTTGAATGTTGTCTAAAAGTTTCTGGTCCTTATCTAACGTGTGACTACCTGTATAGCTGCATCTCACTTGCGCATGATTACAGTGAACATAGCTGTGAAGGACCATCAAATAACTATCTGACTGTTTACTCCCGATTGAAAAACACAAAAAGTTTATTCGCTTGTTAAAGAGCTGGATACATTTATTCCCTTGTTAGTTATTAGACCGTTTAACTGGGGATTGAAAAACCGGCCCTAAATGAAATGAAAGCATTCGATTATAATTATTATTTGTCTATAATAGATGTAGTAAATAATAATTTAGTAAAAAGTCGTTTATGATATTCCTGTAGTTGAGTCCATAACAATTATTGTAGTCAAAATTTATAAAAATGAAATGCCGGGTTTGCGGGTGGTGCACAGTAATTTTTTAAACAGGTGTTTCTACGTTTAATAAATATGTGTTTAAACGTAAAAAGTATATTTGTATTTATGTCAGTTCTCTGTACCTATTGGTGACGAGCAGATTCCCTAGCGGCAAGTCGCAGAACTAACGTATGACAGATAAAAATACGTATACACGTTAACATTCCACTTTTAGAATACTGTTTACCCTCACGAAGTGGTCCTAAAATATTTTTTTTACTACTCCGTAGACGTCTATCAATGAAATCATTGTAGAAAGAATTTAAATGGTGACGAGCAGATTCCCTAGCGGCAAGTCGCAGAACTAACGTATGACAGATAAAAATACGTATACACGTTAACATTCCACTTTTAAAATACGTATTTTTTACTTCTCCGTAGACGTCTATCAATGAAACAATAACAATGCACTCGCTCTGTACATTAAACTGCCAGGTAGAAGTGTCTGTCGTACGTTAGTTCCGCAAACGGCCACTAGGGAAATCTTCTCGTTACCAATAGTACAAGCTCTGTTTTGTTTCGAACTAGATAGCAGTGTGTGAAATAAAAATTCTTCATCTTCTCTATAGTATCTATAACCTATATTTCTCTAATAACCCTTTTTACCTCAGAACAAAAAGTCAATCGAGTCAAAAACATCCATAATCTATCAAATATTCAATAACGACAACGTACTTAAACTTTACCACAAATAGGTACAAGAGAAATACACAACGTCAAATCACTATTCTACAGAATAAAACACTAACTGAGGTTTGAAAGCACAGATAAAGTTATCAGTCAGATTACAGCTTTATTCGTCTGTTAACTGATGTCTGACTATTGAAAGACCCAAATTTACGCTAACTGAGGAATAAATGCTATTTGACTGTTTATCTGACTATTGAAAAACCGGCCCTTAGTAGAGTAACAAATAGACGGTTAAGGTTTGGTGGTACATACAGTTGAAAGCTGCATCAAGAAACCATATATGATAATAATAAAATTTGACACAAGATGGCGTTACATGTCTATTTCGATTTCCACCGCGATCATGAGACAGAAAGTAATTTCCTAACTAGCTATGACCTGAAACTACTCGTTCCAATTAATGCAGAACTAGTGATTACATAAATAGAAGCTTTACCGTCCAGCACCACTTCGTTCTCGCCGTCGAATCCGTTTTCATTCATCAGTTCGTTGACGCGTCTCCTCTCAGACTCCTGAAACACATTATTACACCATTATGAAATGGATTATACCGATGCCAAAATTGTGTCTTTTAACTATTAGATTAGCCTCTACCTCGATCATTGTTACAATACCTGGAAGCGCTTCTCGTCGAGCCTCTCGGCCATACCGAGCTCGAGGTGCTCGGCTTCGGAGTCCTCGTGCACGGGCGCCGCTGGATGCTCTAAGCGCGGCGCACGCTCTGTTGTAGTCGTAGTGCGAAGACGTCTGTGCTTGCGTCGGTGACGCTGTTAAACAACGTGCTTTTTAGATTACCAATATCAGAGAAGACTACTGCGCCGAGTGTAATTATGATCACCAACGCCCTTTTTTATAAATATATAAAATTTATTATAAGTAGATAATATATTCAAGCGTATTACCTAAACCAATTGAGAATCGAATTTGTGGCAGTAAATGCCGCCGTGTTACATTCGGGTCGTACGCATAAATATGGAGGGTAGAGTCTCTTTTTCTTTTCCTGACCTTTATTTCTTCCAATATTATTTTGGGTCGACTACAACAGAACACATAATGTACCTGCTCCAATCGGAGTAGACTGTAGGAATGGACGAAATATTTAATTATAATTTTGTATATGATTCAGGAGAATAAACTTTGTTAATTGAAAAAGGGTGCGTTAAAAAACTTTTCATAAAAATTAATGGCATGTCACCTGGGATATTATTACGAATCTATCGACACCTGATTTATTAAAATTGGGTCAGTAGTTTAGGGGCCCATAGTGGAACACACAAACATACATAGACTGTCAAAACTATTACCTTTCCCTTTGGCTTCGCCGTGGTCGGATAAAAAGCGTCAAATGATGGTGGCGCTTTTTGCGTTGTTATGTTTTTTTATGTAATTTTAATAAAACAATTTATTTGCATCTTTTGGTAAATAAGATGGTGCTCTTAACCTTTACAGTGATAATTTGTTGCTGTAAGCTTACCTCAGCGTCTGCGGCGCACAGGACCGCGACCGCGAGGGTCAGGAACAGTAGCCCTCTCATCTTCTACCTTATTACCTGTAACCAAGAACGAAATGAGTCAGTCAAATAATCGCAAAAAATCTAATACATTGACCGGTATCAGTTAATCTGTTGTGTACTATGGTGGTAATCATGTGCCATGCAATCATATTGTCAATCGAGTCATGTTGATTATATTAAAGGAATGGAATTCTCAATTTGCTTTTCAATGTATTCCATCCATTACTATTATGTTTAAATAATTTAATAGACATGTTAATTAGGTTGATACATAGCCAAGGATTAAAAAAAACATAAAAAAACATGAGCAGATTCTAAAAGTGGTGATCACCATCCTCAATGCGAATCGCACATTGCAGCATGGTGACCTACACTATGGCCGCCTAGTGAGATGCTTTTTTACGCCCCGCTTAAAGGACCCGGGATCATAGTGGGAGGGAAACACGTGCGCTGGAAGTGAGTTCCAGGTTTTGACCGCTCGGCACAGAAAGGACGAACCGAAGCGATGAGTACGAGATCGTATGTCTACCACTCTGAAGCGGTGACTTCCAAGGCCGGCACGTGTTGTCCTGTAGAGGAAGGGGGAAGGGGGGACCAGTTGGAAGAGCTCCTCAGAACACTCTCCGTGATACAAGCGATAGAGTACTGCCATAGAGGCGACATCTCTACGCAACTGCAGGGGCTCAAGGGACTAGGTGGCTTCAGGACTGTTGACAATGCGGATTGCTCGCCGCTGCAACCGGTCGAGAGCGTCAAACAGGTACTGTGCGGCACCATCGCAAAGATGAGAACAGTACTCTACGCACGAGCGAACCATTGAGGCGTATGCACCGGTGAGAGAACTGTTCTGTGAGATGTGAACACCATAGATCATAATATATAACAAACAACTAGTTTCTATGATCTTAGTGCAACACCGTTGTTGCACATTTATTTTCACATTACTGTAAGATAACTAATTCAAAGCTCAGATCCTAAATAAATTAAAGCTAGCATATTATGATATGACGTTTGTACCTAAGCGAGGAAGCTGTGAGTGCCTGCGAGCTATCCGCTGTAGCGTTCTGGGAAACAGTTAAACGAACTTCCTCGACTGATAAATTAATGTGTCACATCGCTTTATTCATGTTTTCAACTATATTTATATATATGTATTACAATTTATTGTAACTGTTTCCTAATAAAATCTGTACATACGTCAAATTTACATTCGGATTTCTAAAAAAATATTCGCATATTTAATTAAAATTTGTTAGCGAAAAGTATATTAGTATAATTGTCTAGCAACAATGTAAGTGTTTGCATATGCCACAGAACACGATAGAACGGTGAAAGAGGCGTGGCACGTGTGCCGAAAGCTTGCACTATAGTGCATAGTATTAATGTCGCTCGCTCATTACGCAGCTAGATTCGCGGAACGGCGTTCGCAGCTTAACAAAACAACAAAAACTTAATTACGATGCCGTATTGTGCAAGCACTAACTGTTAAAATAAGAGTAGTGAAGTTAGTCTGAAGAAAGGAGGCATTTCCTTTCATCAGCAAGTACTATTGTTTAGTAAAAACAAAGATAAACAAGAATCAAAATGTTCTTTCAACCAGTATTATGTTGTCAACTAGAAGCAATTATCTATTCACTTTTTCATTAAGGTACTGGATCCATTAAGTTCAATACACAATACTCGTACTTATTTCCGTGAAGTGACCGCGCAATGAATATCGAAACGAACAATCGTTCCAAACGCTCAATTAAACTGTTTGCACGAAGTACGAATGCCCGATGCGACTTACGCTAGAGCTTGATACACTACGTAGGTGAATGTATCGATAAATTGTTATTATGCAGGCTAGAGACTATTTAATTCTGTTCGTGTTATTTCTATATTATTTAACTACGAACTGTGAATGAGAATGTGAAACTTATTGTCTATTTGAAATAAAAATAAGTTTGGTAGGTATATTAGTCAAAATATTAACATTATAAATATATACATTTTGTAGTTACCAGGATACTATTAAATAAAAAGGCTTTATTATCACATCAAATCCATTATATACCTACCTTAATTACGTGTATATTATTATAACCGATAAATAATAGGTCTTTACCTATGAAATTGCCGTTTTGTATGCAATAAGTGAAAGTACTTATTTTTTCAAACTTTTTTATTTCTGTTATTCGAAGTAATCATCCATGCAATCGACGCATCTTTGCGAACGCATTGGCCGTTTATTGATGCCCTTCTTGTAAAAATCAGCTGGACGGGAGGCAACAAACTCTTCAAAGGCATTTTGTACTGCCTCTCGGGAATAGAATTTTTTACCTACTAAAAAGTTGTCTAAATTTTGGAAAAAGTAATAATCGATAGGTGCAAGGTCTGGTGAGTATGGCGGATGAGGGAGAGCTTCCAACCCCAGCTCTTGCAGCTTGGAGACTGTCTGAACTGACAACATCATTTGGTACAGTTCGCAACAGACAGTCTCCAAGCTGCAAGAGCTGAGAGTTTTCGTTCGATGTTTTTTGGAAGTAGGTTTTTTTTTTTTTAAATAACCTTTTTAAGTAGATGGTTTTTAGTTTTCGAACTTAATTTATATACTAAATTGCCAATTTTTTCTTAAATATTAAGTTGCACTTCAGTTTTTCAATGATTCCAATCTTCGATAAATAGACATGAAAGTGTGACAATTCACTAGTCGACGCTCGCGCATTAACCAATCGGGTGCGTTTAGGGGGCGCGGCTTTGTGATTTGTTGCCACGCAGGATTTATGTGGCAAAGTACTTTCGTCACCAATCTATCTTGATCAATATCTGTGGCATATGCTATGGACGCGTCATGTGATTGGCTGAACCGAGGTGCTGAAATGTACCTAAACGATGTCAAAAGCTTCGTGTCGCCCGTTTCCAGGTTAACTGCGCAAATATTCGGGAACGGTGCAGGCGTGCAATAAAGCCCGTGTTATTTGCATATCGTTGCACGCTGGATAATTTAAAATGATTTAGGTTACCTACTGTAATGTACCTATGTGTAAATGTAAGACAATTTTGTTTAGTCTATGGTTGACTTTTAAAAGAAACTAGCGGGGAAGTACTTACCAGTAGGATCTCGTAAAAAATTTACACGTTGTGACATTTAATAAACAAATGTTGATTTGTTGATAGATACGTCCACTTTTAGACGTACCTACCTATTTAGAGTTAAGTTCACTTTACCTATCAATAGCTAAATAACTAAGCTAAACTATATATAAAACTAAGAAATGAATACATACTTTTTAACAATAAATAAAAGTAATACACGTAATTATGCTCTCAGGCAAGAGAATCTTCTCTTGCCTGAGAGCATAATAAATTCATATAACTTTTATAATTTTTTTTGGGCTTTCGATGATTACGGCTCAATCGTTTTTCATTCAATTTTTAACCCGCTGAATATAAATATGAGGTTAAGCTCGCAGTAGTAGTGACTATGTTATCTAGACTCTAGACAGTCATATCCAACAACTGTTCACACATACCTAAATATTGCTGAACATCCTCGTTTTAAAATTTTAACATTGAATTGCGTTTATCGTGCGGGTTCTTAGATAATATTATTAGGCCTTTTCTAATTACTAAAGATAATTTATGAGTTGGAATACTTTCATCAATTCTTCACTGTAGATATGCTACCACAGGAACATAAATTACGTGAGATGTTTAAGGGGGGCAGGGGTCGAGTCAAATCTCATCGAATCTTACGTTGGAGAGAGGGGGGGTCTCGGCAAATATCACGCATTTTTTTTCTGATTGAACCAAAAAAAAAACTATTTTGGTCCATTTAATCCAGATTGTACATGCTTAAGATTTAATCTTAAGCGTAATTATGATCATTCACTAATTCGTTCGAAAGAAAATAATTTCATTCATACTTCGACGTTATACATCTACTGACTGTCAAACCACCATATTTGTTTTACCCCCACCTTTTTTTTTTCTTTTTACAATAACAATCCAACGCGTTTACGTAAGAAACCCACATTTTGAAAAATCTCACGTGAGATTGGGGGATAGGGGTTGAATAAAATCTCACGACATCTCACCAGAGGGGGAGGGAGGGACAGAAAAATTAAAAAAACACCTCAAGTAATTTTTGGACGCCCCCATATTTACAGTGAAGTAGATATATGCCCCTGTGGTATGAATGTATTGAAGTTTTAATGCGAGGTTCACGGAGTCAATGGCACGCCTGTGCAAGCTACAGTAGGGGCGAGGCCAACGCCCCCCCAAGCCTCGGGATCGGGACTCGGGCGAATGCGCGTCAAACCAAACTGCCTGCTTGCTGCTGCTTAACTTTGACGAATATTTATTGACGAGATTATCTAAGGTCGTTTACTAGTTTGTGTTCAATAAATATTTGTCCTGGGAGGGAACGGAACCAAAGGCCTGCACGTTTGGCCTAGTGGTTTGGCGGTCACAACGCCGTTTCCTACTTCGCCAAGTGACGTGGGTTCAAATCCCACATGGGACAACACTTTGTGTGATCCACAAATTGTTGTTCTGAGTCTGGGTGTTCTTTGTGTCCGTTCCATGTATGTTTGTAAAGTCCCCCTCGACACAGGATTAATTCCTATTGCGGAAGTTGTCTTTAAAAAAAAAAAAGACTGGCTTGTGGTCAGGACCGCTAACCAATAGACCAGAAAGATTGCCAGTAAAAGAAAAATACTACCTCAACTATACCTTTTTATAGTATTTGCTATTTTTATAAACGTCAGTCTACTGTACCGCGTTGCCTGGATATCAAAATGTCGGTTGGATCGTTTTTGCTTAACTCGGTTCAAATATTCTACGGCATAAATTAAGTTTAATGTTTTAATATTTTGATAACCCAAAGATCTCTGAGTATTTTAAGCCGCGTATCAGCAATCGCGACTAATAAACGTAGTTGGTTGAATACGATGCTTGTTGATACCTACACGAATGAAATAGCTAATCAACCTACCAATATAAATCGGAAAGATTTAATGGATGTGTGTTAATTCAATCACGTCAAAACAGCTAAACGAATCTGCATGAAATGTGGCACAGAGATAGATTAATTATGGCATTGAAAACCGCATACGCTACTGTTGCTTTGCCGTTGTGGTGATGGATTAAGAATAGGAGGGGGGGGGATCACCCTAATTCATCCCGTGAGTGTCATAAAAGCCGAATAAGGGGGGACCACATCATCGCGAAGAGAAGGAAAACTTCAAACAAACCCTATACCAATCTGTCTGGCCAGTGTGATATATTAGTCAAAAACCTTTTTTGGTAGGGAGAGATCTATGACCAGCAGAAGACCGTTAAAAGCCTGCTGTAGATGATGTTCTACTTTGTTTATGTGCTGGCAAAATGTTGTAAAAATCGACACTTACGCGAATGAAGCGACTAGAAAAAGCTAGTATAGAGTAATTTAATACGACGACGTTTGGTGGACGGTGTACCAGAGTGAGGTCATCATCACATCTGGAAATATCGTTCGTGAGCTTTACGGAGATGTTTCTTAGAAATGAGCCGCGCCGTGTCCGTGCATGCAACTAGGTACAATTTTGTTTATGTATGAATTGTTTTTATTTACCTTTAAATGACGCGAAAACACGCTACACAAAAATTGTCTTTGTGTCTTGTACTGACGATGCCAATAAGTATTTATGATATCAAACGTGTTTACTTGTTAATAGCTAACGTTGATTCCATCTGTAGAAACTCCGGTCACTTTACTTCCCGTGCACTAGGCACTGATGAGCGACCACGATATTCTGTCAGCATCAGTGGGAGCTGCCAATTCGAACTCATATATTAAAGTAAGAAGTGCGAAATAAGACATAAAGCATTCTTCAAGAACTAGTTTGTTTTAGAGTAGATTGATTTAGAAGGCAGCACGTTGATTCTTTGAATTGTGTCGGTGAACAGATGCGCTGATTGAATCACTGCAACGATCGCTGACGTCAGACGGTGTGATGGTCCTGACCTCCTGACGTCCTCGCTGCACAACAATTGGCCAATTGAACCGGAGTTAACCGGACTATCCACATCATATGGCAACGTTTACTAATGTAGGTTGTTGCGTTAGGAAGCCTAGAACATTATTCATCGTGGCCCATTTACCTAATTTTAACTCATCGTCATGGTTGAAGAAGGAAGAATAAGGTCAATAAATATATGGGCGGCTATTATATTCTGATGAACTTATATTGCGTTTGAGAAAAACACTATCGTTTAGCTATAGATGCAGTTTAGTTTTTATTGTATTTAAGGAATAAGCTAAAATTAAAAATTTAAACAATCCCCTACGCAAGCACTAATCTAGTAATCATACGCCAAAAATGCCTTGTATCATTATCACACTGCTGGACTGATATTAACCAAACATAGCTAAGAACCAACGCACGGAAACTGGTTTTCAAATGAAAAAAAAAACACTTCGAAATTGGTTCATCCGTTTGAGAGCTACGATGCCACAGACAGACACACACACACACACACACACACACACACACACACACAGACAGACATCGACGACAAACTTTATAACACCTCTCTTTTTGTGTCGGGGGTTAAAGTCACTACATAGTATAAAACAAAGTCGCTTTCTCTGTCCCTATGTCCCTTTGTTTGCTTAAATCTTTAAAACTACGCAACGGATTTTGATGCGGGTTTCTATAATAGATAGAGTGATTCAAGAGGAAGGTTTTTATCACTACATAGTATAAAACAAAGTCGCTTTCTCTGTCCCTATGTCCCTTTGTTTGCTTAAATCTTTAAAACTACGCAACGGATTTTCATGCGGGTTTCTATAATAGATAGAGTGATTCAAGAGGAAGGTTTTTATGTATAATAAATGCATAATATAGTATGGGAACACTGTTAATTTTCGAGGTTTCTAATGTGATGTAGCAAATAAACACATTTTTTTGCGCTTACATTGCAAACGCTGGTTGCACCCTACGAGATAGATCAAAATAATGTACTACAGTATTGTACACCTTAAAAAGTACTACAAAAAAGTCCGCGACGGTATATGTCTATCTCTTAGGGATAACCCACAACAACCATTTTTTATTCCTTTCTTTTTACGAGAAATAATGGCTTATTTACGAAGTGATTTTAAGCAATACAGAATGAATCATTATACAATTAAGTAAACTAAATACATTGTGCATTTAATATAGATCAAAATTGCCCTTTACAGTATCTAATTTAAATGAATATAGTCGAAGATATTACAGATTTAAAATGCACAAATCGTGTCGTCGGCGGGGGCATCTGAAATCCACCCGTGCGAAGCCGGGGCGGGTCGCTAGTAGAAAATAATATGTAGCTGCAGATCATTTCATTTTCATTAAATGTTGACGAAACTTTATGGTTCTTTTGTTCTATGAAGTATGCAGTTGGTAATCCTGACCTAGCTAGAGAGAGCCAGGATTCGATTCCCACCTAGGACAAATAACTGTGGGATAAGCTTGATCGCTTGTTCTGTCTTGTTATCTGTATTATGTATGTTTATGAGCAATCTGGTTACCATGGTATAAGTTATGCCTATTTTGGAATCCAATGGCCGTATGTGAGATGTGTCAAGTTTATATTAGAATCTCTTCGACGAAAAGTTGTTGTTAAAAGTCACAATCAAAAGTTAGATGTCTACATTTCAATGGTAAACGTGCCACTGTTCTGTGAACAACGATTGCCTAACGATCCGAGTCCGAAACCGAACGGAAATCGCTTTGTAAGATTCTATAGGTACGCTCTAAATATTAGTGGCACTAGAAGCGAGCGCAATAAAAGCTTCCTTGACACGATTTCAGTGCAACACGCAAATAACATAACGTTAATATCCTCACTGCTCCCAAACTAATCACATCATGCACTCATTATTCTAGAACGGACGTTGTATCTCTACACATTTAGCTCTACACAAGTATATCTACACAGTCCAGGACTGTACACCTCTGGACAATGCACAATGAAGAATCTTTTCTCTTCCTGTATTCTACTTGCTGTTACTTGCTCAATTGGGACAATTTCTCCAATAAGGATAACAGAAGAACTGTAGGTATGTACGAAGACATCTGGATCATACACCACCATCAGTTTTCTGGCTGTTGGATTACCTATTAGTAACCAATAAAGTTAGGTACTAAACTTCTAAAGCATTAGGGAAGTGCTTCAGTAGCAAGAATTATGTATAACTAACTAGCTGACCCACGCAACCTCGTTGACGTCTCCTATTGTCCGTAGCGTAATAATTTTCCCCCGTTTTTGTAACATTCTTCATTGGTGCTCCGCTCCTATTTGTCTTAGCGTGATGATATATAACCTATAGCCTTCCTCGATAAATGGGCTATCTAACACTGAAAGAATTATTCAAATCGTACCCGCGGTTCCTGAGATTAGTGCGTTCAAACAAAAAACAAACTCTTCAGCTTTATGATATTAAGTACTAGCTGTTGCCTGCGGCTCCGCCCGCGTGTATGTCGGTTATCGCTGCGAATAGTAGCCTATGTGTTATTCTGATGTATAAGCTATGTTACTGTAACGTTTCATCTAAACGCGTTCTGTAGTTTTTGCGTGCAAGAGTAACAAACATCCATCCATACTTACAAACTTTCGCGTTTATAATATTAGTAGGATAATACTAGTTATTGCCCACGGCTCCGCCCGCAGGTACCTATGTCGGTTATGGCGGTTAAGAGTAGCCTATCTCAAGAATTAAAGTATTTGCATCCTAATTTCATAGAAATCAGTGTAGCGGTTTATCCGTGAAAGCCGTAACAGATAGAGTTATTTTCGAATGTATAGTGTTAGCATGGCTAATTCTTTCAGCATGCGATTGGCTATCATAATTCACAGGAAGCGAACGCCTGACAAGGACGAGATGATGATGAGCTTCGCAAACGTGCACGTGTATGTACAATCATTAAGCCTCTCTCAATGTGTTTATTCAATAAATGTACCGACTGTATTCATGAATGATATCAACGCTCATAAAAGCATCTGTAAAGTACTCGAGAAAACCGTTCTACTAAAGTTTCACTCACACACAGTAGATACTTTGTTTTCATTTAAGCCATATCGTACAGTTGAATAATAAAGAAATAATAACAATTAATCTGCAGAGAGTCAGAGACCTAGTTTACAAAGTTTTTAAATAATTAATAGATTATTGGAGATGTCATCATTATTTTTGAACCTCGCTATCTGTTGTTGATAGCCCGCGCGGCCGGAGCGGTGCCGGTCGCTCGACATCGGGGCCGTAGCGCCGCCGCGCCATCGTTTCTCTGCTGTTAGTTTACGACTACGTGGAACTAAATAATAAAACACCGCCTATAAAACATACATTACACAGAAATAATTTTGTTATCCGGTAATATTAGAGTTACATTTTCTAAGCAGGAACAACGAAAATATGAAGACAAAAGTCATTTCTCAGAGGCATTCCCTAGAGGTTTCAATCTATCTTAGATTAAACTTACTGTAAGATCGAAACGATGTTTATTACCACCAGAATAGTACAACTTCCTGTTTCGACAACAGACTATGAGTTCTTAACCTTTCAAGATGTACTATTCAATGCTCCAACAAAACACAAAGAATTTATAGATCAAATAAAGTACCTACAGGCCTACAGGTCATAAGCACCATGAGTCATGAGTAGTCATGACTGAATACTATTTCGAAGTAGGTAAATTGTATTTTAGACAATGAAGATATATTTTTTAACAAACGACGAATATTTAGTATAATAGTGTTGGTGAATTTTAAAATAATTAGGTCAAGCGATGGTTTGAGCGCGTGGGTCACGATGGCGGCGGTTATTCGCGAGGCTCCGACGGAAGCCCACTTATCGTGTCCGCCGATAGCGGCCTGACCCCCGAGCACAGATAAATATGTATAATAAAAACATCGTTTTTTGTGTCACACGCAGTAATCGCTCTATGGCAATTCAATTCTGATCTCATTTATTATTTACAAGATAAAGTTGATTTTTCAATAATTAAAATATTTAATATTATGTACATAAAATACGTAGGTAATAATGTTTTGTATATTAATAAGATTATATCAGGAAATTAGTCTCTTCTGTAACAATGAATTATATATAAGTGTATTATTTCAGGAGGATTTTATCTAAATCCATAAACTAACTTCCTCATAAACAGTAGTAGCACTGGTATTCCATGAAGATCCCGGAAACGCTACGGCTATAACGCACGTGCAATTTTGTTGTATTTTGGGGGCACTCTGTCAAACAAAAGATGAAAAAAGTTTGAGCACGTGGGTCACGATGCGATGGCAGCGGTTATTCGCGGGGCTCCGACTGAAGTCTCAGACATCAGACTCTTTTGTTAACATTTTCTTTCTACCTACTGTTTATTTTAGAAAGATCGTTCATTCACGTTAATTTTAACTCGTTCTTTCACGTTATGTGTATGCTAATTTACGTAAATAATTTTTGTACAATTTTCCTTTTTCTTAACCAACTTAAAAAGGAGGAGTATCTCAATTCGATTGTATTTTTAACGACATCAAAAAAGGAGAAGATTCTCAATTCGACTGTGTTTTTTTATGTTTGTTACTTCAGAAATTTTGACTGGGTGAACCGATATTGATGATTCTTTGAAAGTTGGTGCTTCCCGTGTGGTCCATTTCAATTTGGTTCCAGTTCTTAAAGTCGTTTTTTTTTGTTAAAATTTTAATGCATTATTTTACAGGCTCAATTGCAAACTTATTATCAAAGTAGCCGACCCACGCAACGTCGTTTGCGTCTCCTATTGCCCGTAGCGTGATAATTTCCCCCGTTTTTGAAATATTCTTCATTGGTGCTCCGCTCCTATTGGTCTTAGCGTGATGATATATAGCCTATAGCCTTCCTCGATAAATGGGCTATCTAACACTGAAAGAATTATTCAAATCGGACCCGCGGTTCCTGAGATTAGTGCGTTCAAACAAAAAACAAACTCTTCAGCTTTATATATTAGTATAGATGTATTTATTATACTCTTCTAATACTCATAATCAACAACACATTTATTTGGATAAAGATTAATATTAGGTATTATGTTGATAAAAACTCTTTGGCAAATAACTCATTATTAGGTACCTACCAACTCTTAGCGTCTTATACATTGAGGTCTTATACTCGTGATAACTTCTAAACGAAATATCCGATTGGGACGAATCAAAAAGTATTATACTTCTACATAAATACCCTTGATAACATAATGCTTAATTTGGATAAGGATTAATAGTACGATACACATTTAACGTAGTTTCTTTCTTCAGACGATTTAATAATTTTTTGAACACAAAAGCGGTTATTGTGACTAAACCATGATAGTTAGATGTTAGATATATGCTCTCGCGGACTTTAGTAGATCTTAATGGGACCTACAAACTCGTAATACATTATTTTGTTCTATTGTCAATAGTTATTGCAGCGCACGCAAAAATAGGTTTTCGATTTCACACCTTGGGTTACGAAATAGCAATTTTCTTACGGATCTCTAATTTTTTTGAAAATAAAATATAGCCTATAGCCTTCCTCGATAAATGGACTATCCAACACTGCAATAATTTTTCAAATCGGATCAGTAGTTCCTGAGATTAGCGCGTTCAAACAAATAAACTCAGCAGCTTTAAATATTAGTATAGACTAGCTGTTGCCCGCGGCTTCGCCCGCGTGTATGTCGGTTATCGCTGCAAATAGTAGCTTATGTGTTATTCTGATGTATAAGCTATATTACTGTAAAGTTTTATCCAAATCCGTTCAGTAGTTTTTGCGTGAAAAAGTAACAAACATCCATCCATCCATACTAACAAACTTTCGCGTTATTAATATAGGTAGGATTTTTATCGATATAAAATCATGATACAAACTGTATTGGTACCTGAATAGTTTTATTTTCTTTACCTCGCATAGAACTTTTATATATTTTTATAAATCAGTTTAAATAAAATAAAGGGGTTAAGACAATTTTGTGAAAACTATAAATTTAGTATAGCGCCATCTGTATTTTTGATATGGAACTCATTCCTATCTGATATCCCACGACACCACCCGATTTTTTTTACAAATAATACACACACGTTTTACTATTAAAAACTTATTTAAGTATTTATATATGTACATAAAATATAAAGTGTTTATATGAGATTATTTCGACATTTGACATAAACCGGGTCTGGCACCGCTCGCTTCTCTCCAAGCTCTCGGCATTCGGTCCGCCTCCTAGACCCTGTCACTGGATTGACGCTTTTCTTCATCAGCGCCGCATTATGGGCCTTTGCGACGGCACGGCCTCTGATGTTCTGGATGTAAACGCTGGCGTACCTCAGGGTTCAGTCCTGTCGCCCACACTATTTCTTCTGCATATCAATGACATGTTAGCTCTTGGCAACATACATTGCTACGCAGACGATAGCACAGTTCATGGGCGATATTTTTGACACCGTTCAGCCAAGCTGGCAGACGTTGAGGAAAATCGACAGAAGCTTGTCGCTGAGCTCGACCGGGTTTTGAACCGCATTTTACAATGGGGTGATAAGAATCTGGTCGAGTTCAACGCTACGAAAACACAGTTGTGCGCATTCTCTACCAAAAAGTCTCCATTCCTTTCCCTCCCCACTTTTCAGAGCACTCAACTGCCACTACGGGGTAAGCTCGGTGTCCTGGGCATGGATATTTGCCGGGACCTCGAGTACTGTTCTCATCTTTGTGATGAATCCGCGCAGTATTTGCTTGATGCTTTCGATCGGTTGCAATGGCGAACAGTCCGCTTTACCAACAGTCCCGAAGCCACCGAGTTCCTTGAACCTCTGCAGCTGCGTAGAGATATCGCCTCTATAGCAGTCCACTACCATCTGTATCATTGGAAGTATTCTGAGGAGCTCTTCCAACTGGTCCTCCTTCTCCCTTCCTCTGCAGAATAACATGTTCACTCTCAAACCAAACGGTTTGGTTCATCCTTCCTGTGCCGAGCAGCTAAAAACTGGAACTCACTACCAGCGCACGTGTTTCTCTCCCACTATGATCCCGGGGCCTTTAAGTGGGGCGTGAAAAAGCATCTCACTAAGCCGTCATAGTGTAGGACGCAATACTGCATTGTCTGCTTTCGCAGTGAGTATGGTTGCCCCCACTGTTGGATTCTGCTTGAGTTTTCCATCAGGCTGACCATAGTCACTTTGGCAGCTTCAAATAAAAAAAGTACAATTTTAATAACTTAACGTTTAACGTTTAACGTTTTTTCTTTTGCCATATTTTGCCAAACTATGGAGATTTTGTGGATTTGATATACGTGAGTATGCTGCCCAAGAGAAAAAAAAAACTGTATCTTTAAGCATCTGTCCTTGGGTTTTGATAATATTGTTATTGGAAATGCTGTTTACAGCGGAAACTGCATTCTTTTAAATTAAAATGTCAAATAAGTTGGAATTATTGGAATACGGGGAATTAAAACATTATCTTCTTTTGCCATTCCATGCGTCATGATTGTAGCTTTTACAATGTTGTACCCCAGTTGTGTAATATTTAGCCATGTACTATTACATTGCTTTGGCGCTCAAGATACGTCATTTAATAGTACTGGAACATTAACTTGCAGCCTCAACTTATGGGTAGGCACTCCTGATATTTCTAAAGACTTTAAGTATTCGACAACATCTCCCTCCACGCCTGACATGATCCGTTCGTTTAATTGATAACTATCTCATTAGTCAGCTGATCAGGATCGATATTATTTACATTTTTATTCATATCTAACCAACAGCTAGCTTATAATGACGATACTTCTGTAGAGAATTTTGAAGTTAAGAAACGCTGTTAATTAATTATATTAATTTGGCTTATTTATTTCTATTAATATAATGAACATACAAATCAGATTGACGAATATATACTTAATATCTTAATATTTAATTTTTATATATATAATATCATTGCTATCATTGTTAAGTCTTCATTGAAAAAGTGAAATATTTTTTAAGATTGTGACAGCCTTGTTTATTCGTTATCAAGACGCCCGACGTAGGTAACGCGCAGGCGTGTGGCGAGTGAACTCCCAGATCAACCTTTCATCCCCATTTTAAACCCCTTACAACCCCTTTTTCGCATTTTTTTTTTTTTTTTTTTTTATGTTTGGCCTGCCAAAATGACTCTACTCTGCCTGATGGAAAGCATAAGCAGAATCCACGAGTGGTGGCCACCATACTCATTGCGAATACAACAATGCAGTATGGCGACCCACACTATGGCGGCCTAGTGATGCTTGTGCATCTTTTAGTCTAGTCAACAAGTATGGAACTTGTTGACTAGACTAATTGGGCCTCCGGTCTCGCACTCACCAACGAAACACGACAGCACAAACGCTGTCATTTTACGTTGATTTTCTGTGCGAGGGTAGTACCGCCCCGGTCGAGCCGGCCCGTTCGTGCTGAAATCAGCGTGGCTCTACTACCTACTTAAAAAGTAGCCTATGTCCATTCTCAGGCTCTAGACTATCTGTGTACCAAATTTCATTCAAATTGGTGCAGCGGTTTGGCCGTGAAAGCAAGACAGACAGACAGACAGAGTAACAGAGTAATTATTTTTTTCAAGTTGGACCAGTAGTTCCTGATAATAGCGCGTTCAAGCAAACAAACAAACTCTTCAGCTTTATATATTAGTATAGCTGACCCACGCAACGTCGTTTGCGTCTCCTATTGCCGTAGCGTGATAATTTTCCCCCGTTTTTGAAACATTCTTCATTGGTGCTCCGCTCCTATTGGTCTTAGCGTGATGATATATATAACCTATAGCCTTCCTCGATAAATGTGCTATCTAACATTGAAAGAATTTTTCAAATTGTACCAGTAGTTTCTGAGATTAGCGCGATTAGCTGACCCACGCAACGTCGTTTGCGTCTCCTATTGCCCGTAGCGTAATAATTTCCCCTCGTTTTTGAAACATTCTTCATTGGTACTCAGCTCCTATTGGTCATAGCGTGATGAAATATATATATATATCATCACGCCTATAACCTTCCTCGATAAACGGGCTATCTAACACTGAAAGAACTTTTTCAAATTGGACCAGTAGTTCCTGAGATTAGCGCGTTCAAACAAACAAAAACTCTTCAGCTTTATATATTAGTATATTTAGTATAGATGTATTTATTATACTCTTCTAAGATCTAATACTCATAA
Organism: Diaphora mendica; assembly: GCA_949125395.1. Taxonomy (NCBI): domain Eukaryota; kingdom Metazoa; phylum Arthropoda; class Insecta; order Lepidoptera; family Erebidae; genus Diaphora; species Diaphora mendica. The sequence continues at coordinate 602,200 of OX421323.1, forward strand.
TCAACAACACATTTATTTGGATAAAGACTAATATTAGGTATTATGTTGATAAAAACTCTTTGACAAATAACTCAATAATAGGTACCAACTCTTAGCGTCTTATACTCGTGATAACTTCTAAACGAAATGTCCGAATGGGGTGAAACAAAAAGTATTTTACTTCTATATAAATACCCTTGATAACAAAATGCTTTATTTGGATAAGGATTAATATTACGATACACATTTAACGTAGTTTCTTTCTTCAGACGATTTAATAATTTTTTTGAGCACAAAAGCGGTTATTGTGACTAAACCATGATAGTTAGATATATGCTCTCGCGGACTTTTTTGTAGATCTTAATGGGACCTACAAACCCATAATACATGATTTTGTTCTATTGTCAATACTTTTTGCAGCGCACGCAAAAATAGGTTTTCGAGTTCACACCTTGGGTTACAAAATAGCAATTTTCTTACAGATCTCAAATTTTTTTGAAAATAAATTATAGCCTATAGCCTTCCTCGATAAATGGACTATTCAACACTGAAAGAATTTTTCAAATCGGACCAGTAGATCCTGAGATTAGCGCGTTCAAACAAACAAACAAACAAACAAACAAACAAACAAACTCTGCAGCTTTATAATATTAGTATAGATTAGCGCGTTCAAACAAACAAACAAACAAACAAACTCTGCAGCTTTATAATATTAGTATAGATTAGCCGGAACAAACAGACCGACCGACAAACAGACAGACAAATATTTTAAAAATATATTTTTTATTTAAGTACCGTACCTATACTTTCATTTAGTGAAAAGCATTTGAAATATTACAAACCGACACATTTTTTTAAATTGTATATAGCTAGCCCAGTTGCACTATGTTATTATTAGAAACAATCACCGAAGGTAAGTAACGACGGCGTGGTCAGTACCTGGATGGGTGACCGCTGGTGGCATGATACCATGAGCGTTTCCGTGATTCGGAGGTCAAGTTAAGCAGTCGGCCCCGGTTGTTATCATAGGATAACAGTTGTGAACCTTAGTCGGAGGCCTTTGGGTGGCTTGAAAACATCTAACGGCAAGATTACGTAGCCACTACACGTTGTCTTGCCAGTCCCCAACCCGCATTTGGCCAGCTTGGGGACGTATGGCCTCAACCCTCTCCTGAGAGGAGACCTAAGCACAGCAGTGGGACAATATGGGTCGTTGATGATATTGTTACGAATAATAATAATCTTCAAGCCTTATCTGCACACACAAATACCTACACACACACTTCTTTTGGACCTTATTTCTATATTCATAGTGTCGGATATCGATTGGTTGTTGCCTAATTATTATTAACTTCGATTATTCTTATTAGCGTTTTTAATAGACCACTCTCGTGTATTATCGTCGTTTCTAGAAATGGTTTCTAGTATAAATAGAGCGTATCGCGGGCCGCAGGCAGTTCAGTTCAGTTTGAGTTATAGTGAGATAAACATCGAAGTGATATCAGCGATCAACCTAGCGACCTCGGCGACCTTTAAGGATTGTAATTCAGAGTAGTTTTGTGATTTTAATAAAGTCTTTTTAACACGTCAAAAGGCTTCTTTCTCAAATAAATCGAACCCTAACACGTAACAATATATATAGACATTGAGGAATAATAAACGTATAATAATAGTTCAATGTGTATTGTAGAAGATAATGATTCTCTAGGTGAAGTTGTAAGTAGTGGTGACAACTAATACGTGAATGTCAATATTTTGAAATACATATTACCTACTAAACAATGCGGTAGTTGCGGCATCTCTGTATTTGTATGAAATACAAATAACTACCAGTGACATTTTTTGCTTCATAATTAAAAGTCATGGGTTTATGTTTGTTTATGAATGCAGAATGCCCTCTAATAAATGCAGGACTATACTCAATCTGTTTATACGATACTAGCTTTTGCACGCGGCTTCGCTCACGCAGACTTTCATCCTCTGATTTACCCCCTTAGGGGTGGAATTTCAAAAATTCCTTTCTTAGTGCTTATACAGGGTTACTGGTAACATGTAGCAATCCCTTTAAGAGGTGATAGTAGAGATCATTAGCTATCAAATTGTCCTCGGGTAAATGAGTCAAAAATGTACCGTTTTGGAAAAAAAAAAAAAAAACTCATTTTTTTAAGAAAAGTGGATCACGCTACTTCAACGTGCTCTTAAAACAAACACTTGCGTATTTAATTGTTGTTTTTGTGTTTTTAGTTTGCTAACACCCTAATACGTAATAATAACACAAAAAAGAACAGAAATGTAGTACCGTTTGTGAATAATGATTCAGGGAATCTAAAAAATTTCATACATTTTACTGTTTCTTATGACTAAATGCAATTTTATTTAAAAAAATCACCTTACCATTTTATCGGCGTAATAGCTTAAAAACAAGTATGTTTTATTAGCTATCCAACGAGGTATAAAAAAATTAAATACGTTGATAAATGGCTGAGTAATTAAACTTAATCGGGAGTAAGTGAAAAATCGTCATTTTTAAAATGTAGTTATTTTGCGGTCTAAACTTAAATTTATAGTCGATTTTCAAAGTGTGAGCCCCTAATGCAAGGACGCATTCTTGTCCGCAATTAAGTTTTTACAACACCACTAGACAACGAGTTTTTGATTTCACTTGCGGCATTAACTATGCGGATCCTTAAACCTACAATATTTGGTACAGGCGAGACATCATAGACCAGGCTCACACACACGTAAGAATCCATCAGGGTAAGATCTGGACACCTTGCTGGTCATGGGGTAGGTCCTCCCCTACCAATCCAACTATCAGAAAAAAAAACATTTAACCATTGGCGGACGGTAATTCTGTAATGGACATCCATCATGCTGATACTACGTCATACGCCTTGTTTCCAAAGGTACGACTACAAGAAGTCCAAACATGTCTTCCCTCAAAAAGTTGTCGTAACTTTGTGCGTTCAAATTGAACCTAACTCTGATAAAACCTAACTCTGACCTAACTGAACTCTGACCTAACTTAACTCTGTTGCCCACCGGGGTTTGCGGCAGGGTGATGCGACAGAGTCAGGTCATGTCTATGCGGATCCTTAAACCTACAATATTTGGTACATGGTATTCAAACCTTTGAATAGATAGCACATACAAATTAAGTTATTTTATACTTTTTAGTTTTTGAAGTCTGTTTTTTCAAACGAAGTTTTTTTTATAAGATATCATAGTGTTTCCACCAAGAATCAAGAAGTCTTACGAGAAGTGTGAAAGTTTTGTTATTTAGAATGTTACTTAAAATAAGAAATGAATTTCCAATTATTACGGTCGGGGCTGTACCTACTGTTACATTTTTGCTTGGCAACGACTTCAAACCTATGAATAGGTAGCACATACAAATTAAGTTATTTTATACTTTTTAGTTTTTGAAGTCGGTTTTTTTAAACTTTTTTTTTCCCTTTTTAGTCTTTTTCAAGTCTCTCATCATCATTTCACTTAAATAACTTGAAAGAATACGATTATTATTATGAAATTAAATGATGTCTACAGAATATGAAGGCATGCAGACAATTGCCTTAACTTTATTGCAGGCACTCAAGTAAATTTGAGGGTTTCCTTCGATTTCCTTGGGATCCCATCATCCGATCCTGATATGGTGGCCATGGGACCACATGGGGAGCATGCCCTTTCGAATACAAAAATAATTTTCAAAATCGGTCCACAATAGGGAATATGCATGTCTTTTTTTATTTGTTAATCTGATCATATAAGTCTCCATAACATAGAAAAAAATATAAATAGGTTTCAAAATAGTCAAACTAATTTTCAAAGTGAAATTTGAAACACCGACTAAATTTGAGCTATTCAAACGCCGCCATTTTTCGCGCGCTATTGACATAACATATGACGTGATTTCGTGTTTGTTTACTATTGAGTGTTTCAGTTATTTATTATTTTATACCTATTTACAGTTTTGATTGCTATAAAAATCATGGAAGAAGTCATTTTTTTAACCGACTTCCAAAAAGGAGGAGGTTCTATGTTCCACTGTACGTATTTTTTTTTTTTTTTTTTTTCACCGATTACTCCGCCAGTTGTGGACCGATTTTGAAATTTTTTTTTGTATTCGAAAGGGTATGCTTCCGAGGTGGTCCCATTGCCAGCATATCAGGATCTGATGATGAGATCCCAGGGAAATCGAGGGAAACCCTCATTTTTTATAGGCACATACTATGTTTTCGTAAGTTACACCAGTAGGAATTTCGAAGCCGTTAATTTCGATAATGTAACAATCGACGTCACATTTTGTTTCGACCAATAGGACGCGTTTTGCAGGTTTGAATTTCCCTCCCTTAATTTTCACTTTTTATTTAATATTTTCTGGGTTTAAGTAATCAGTAAATAAAAAAAATACCATTTAGGTATATTGTAAAGACAATAAATAATCTAGAAAAAATGTTTGAGACAAATAAAATTTTTATGCATATTCCCTATTGACGGAGTAATCAATGTACATACATAAAAAAAAACATACCGATGAAATCGAGCACCTCCTCCTTTTGGAAGTCGGTTAAAAATAGACTTTTCGGTCAATCTCTTGGATAATTTCTCATGTTTTTTAATGATAGTTATATTTCTCTGAAACATATCGATGTAATCTGGGTGGACATATTTTTTAACCGACTTCCAAAAGGAGGAGGTTCTCAATTTCATTTATTTCACAATATGACAATATCGTAGATATTTTAGATATTTTATTTTTTCATTATTTCCTATTTTTGTCTACTCGCATACAGTTCATTGTTGATCGCAATACTAACTTAACCTAGATTATTCATTTTTCCCGTTATTTAACCCATATTAGTTTTCAAGCAGATGTGGATAACCAAAGTGTTAAGTAAATCATAATATTGTATGTTCACAATATAAACATATTACTCTCAGATTTTTATATTTTATATTAGGTGAAAATTGTAGCCTTTTCTTGGAAATTTACTCGGAGTTGATAAATTGTAGGATTGTCATGAACATCTACGGCAATCGTTATTGGTAAGGCAGTGCCCTCAAATATACTGACAACTAGTTCAAGCCTCGAATTCAGTTCGCCCTCAGGTTAGCGGATAGCAGATGTCAGTCGCTCCGCGAAAAACTGATTTTCAGGTAAAACCGGCTTAATTATGAACTAACAGACCCCCAAATAATCTTGGGAGTAATAAAGGCTAGGAAGATGATTCGGTTTTGAAAAATCCCTGTTTTGAATGTTACCCATCTGTCGAGTTTGTTCATCGAAATTAGCATTAATTGTACAATTGAGAAATTATTTTGTAAAAAAAGAACAAAACAGCCATAGAGACCGTACCGATTTAGAATCAGTAACACTCGGAACGAGAAAATTCATGTTAATGATGCAGTTATGGGGAACAAAGACACATAAAATGAGCTGACACACTGACAACTAACTACATTTGCAAGCCTAGTAGCACACTAGTTCCTACTGTAGATAAAGGAATCATTCCGTGTTGTTTTTTTGATCTAAATCTGTCCCCAACAACACAAATCTCATACGCAGTGTTAACACGATATTTTGCTGCTACTGCTACTGGGCTGGGGTGCAAAATACTTTTACAATAAGACAGGCTTGTTTGTCAACATTGCGTTGGCGTCGTATACGTTGAATATTATTGCACTTTGTTGTTTTATTTTTTTCTATGAATAACTGACTACGGCATGTGTAGTAATACAACTCATATCTGCTGACCTGATTCGTAAAGTATTGGCAGTACAGAGTCAGCACAAAATGTAAAGTGACTCTAAGCTGTACTTGCGAAATACTCGTAGAAGATCGTATTTCATTTAGCGTTACGCGGAGCAATGCAACTTAATGCACAGCTACCTATCACGAATGCTTCTTTATAAAAATCTAATTTATAGTCAAATGTGTCTATCTCGCGAAGGACACATCAATTTACGCTCCAGATTTAAATCACTACATATTATAAAACAAAATCCTCCGCCGCGTCTGCTTGTTCGCGATAAACTCAAAAGCTACTGCATGGATTTTAATGCGGTTTTTACTAATAGATAAAGTGATTCTTGAGGAAGGTTTTGATTTATAATTTGTTTTATTTTTGAGTATATAGGGTAAAATATAACGATATTTGTTGAATACTTCGGAAAAAATTAAGCCGCACATTTTGTTGAGGTACCAAAGGTTATATTATATTTTCCGTAAAGAGACCGTGCGAAGCCGGGCTGGTTGATAGTTGCATATAAATTCAAGTCTTAATTGCATACTCTAATACTAATTTATTATTATGTAAGAATGTGAAATAAATAAAATATGAGCACTATTGTTTGTCGTTATAAATCTATGTAGGTATCTATGTTACGTATAAAAATAAATGTTTCTTCTTATTTTGTGCAATGGATGCTGTTCATTTGATGATCATCAAATATTGTATACATCGGACGTTCTCCTAGAAGCTAGGAGTCCTTGGCTAGGGATATCTTTAAACTATAACTAAAAAAACTATAGTTGGAGAATTAGAACATTTACTTATATCCGGGCCACCGATAAAGGTTAATATTAAAATATCACTACATAGTATAAAACAAAGTCGCTTTCTCTGTCCCTATATCCCTATGACCCTTTCTCCCTATGTTTGCTTAAACCTTTAAAACTATGCAACGGATTTTGATGCGGTTTTTTTTAATAAATAGAGTGATTTAAGAGGAAGGTTTTTATATCTAATAAATGCATAATATAGTATGTAAACACTGTTAATTTTCGAGGTTTTTAATGTGATGTAGCAAATAAACACATTTATTGCGCTTACATTGCAAACACTGGTTGCACCCTACGAGATAGATCAAAATAATGTACTACAGTATTGTACACCTTAAAAAGTACTACAAAAAAGTCCGCGACGGTATATGTCTATCTCTTAGGGATAACCCACAATAAACATTTTTATTCCTTTCTTTTTACGAGAAATAATGGCTTATTTACGAACAGAATGAATCCTATACAATTAAGTAAATTAAATACATTGTGCATTTAATATAGATGAAAATGGCTCTTTACTGTATCTAATTTAAATGAATATATTCGAAGATACATATTACAGATGTAAAATGCACGAATAGTGTCGTCGCCGCAGCGGAGGCATCTAAAGTCCACCCGTGCGAAGCCATGGCGGATAGCTAGTATAATATAAAGGATTTGTTCAAAGGTAGAGTGTTCAATTTTGCACCTGTTGAATTGCAAATTAGAGTTAAATTCTAATCGACCTCAATAACACAATGCGTTCTCGTATCGTAAGGTTGGCTTTTAGTAAAAATAAAGCATTAGCGAATTTCTCAAACCGGTCTAAGGGAATTTTAACTGTTAAATCCAGACATCGTCCCATGTACCGTAACTGAGGTCACCGTTTGAGGCACCTCTGTGCACTTCTATTCTTCAATAGATATTTTTGCTAATACTTTTGCTTCTAAAATGCCCTTATTCTTTGCAGTTTTTTATTTCTTCCTAAATACAAATAGGTATTCATACTTTAAATTTAGTTTAAACTTTTTCTTTGAATTTTCCCGCTCAATCCACTACATTTTGAAATAAAAATTACGGTATTTTGTTTTAAGAAAAAATAAATGTGTATAATATTAATAAGTATAAGTAATAACGTCAAGCACTTACCGTATCCGGCGCGTGTATATCGTCGGCGAGGCTCCTCGGCGGGGTGAGTGCTCGCGCCCGACTGTCCTCGCACTCCTCTCCTCGCTGTCGCTGCACTCCGAACTCCAACGCACGCTTCCCGCGCGGCATCCTCCGAGCCCGCTGTTATACATTGCTGGCTGCTGCCTATCTCACATGCTCTACACTCGTCAATTGATCACACCATCACTATTTTTGTTATTAATATTTTAGAATTAGTTACATAAAAGATTGAGACTATGTCGTTGGATGTCAATAGGTTGATATGAAAATCGAATTTCCACTGCGATAGTCATACATTATAACTTTTTTATAGGTACACCTACTTAATAGGTATTATTTGTCTAAATGCGGCGAGGGAGCCCGTTGACTGCTTGTTTTACTATTCACTGTTGCCCTGCGATTTGATGAACGTTTGTAGTCGGATGCAATACCTACATAATATTGTAAACAATTCTGAATATACAAATTCAGAATTGCTCGGCAGTAGCTACCTTTTCAACTGACTTCAAAAAAGGAGGAGGTTCTCAATTCGACCGTACCTATATATGTTTTTTTTTATGTTTGTTCACGGATAACTTCGTCGTTTATGAACCGATTTTGATGATTCTTTTTTTAATGGAAAGGAGATATCCCAAGACCCAACGGTGGTACCATGATTAGGACACTAAGATCTGATGATGGCATCCAAGAGAAATCGAGTCAAACCTTGAAGTCCGTGCAAAGAATATTACGTCTAGAACCACTGGGTGTTTTTATTTGTGTCATGAGCCGTGATGCCCGTGATCGATCAGTCAATGAATCATGCATGCTACAAGTAAAATTTTAACAAAAACCGACTTCAAGGTTCGACTCGATTTCTCTTGGATGCCATCAGCAGATCTTAATGTCCTTATCATGGTACCACCGTTGGGATATCTCCTTTCCATTAAAAAGAGAATCATCAAATCGGTTCATAAACGACTGCACGGTTGGCCTAGTGGTTTAGGCGGTCGCCACGCCGCTTGCCATTTCGCCAAGTGTTGTGGGTTCAAATCCTACACGGGACAACACTTTGTGTGATCCATAAAAATTAATAATGTAGATACAAAAGCGGATGTGGAGGTTGCGACTGAGTTTGAACATTTTTTTACCAACATTCCTATTCGAACAACCAAAACTCTCTCGTCATCCTCTTCCTCTGCTTGTTTTTTATTAGAAAATAGTGTAAACCGGTGTGATAGGGGTTTTGAATTTTCAGCTGTTAGTATAAATGATGTTATCAAGGCTTTTAAAAGTATAAATTTAAAGAAAACAACTGATTTATGGGGACATTCCGTACATACTATATCTGCAATTATTGATATGATATCTCCATATTTAGCAACTGTTTTCAATTCTTGTATCGCATCTGGTGTGTTTCCTGATCTGATGAAACAAAGTAAAGTGATTCCATTGTTTATATCTGGTAGTAGTTCAGATCCATCTAACTTCCGACCTATCTCAATACTTCCAACATTGAGTAAAATTTTTGAAAAATTGCTTTTAAACCAAATGTTCCAACATTTTATTGAGAACAACTTGCTTCATCAAAAGCAATTTGGTTTTACTAAAGGTCGTTCAACTACGGGCGCTTAAACACATATATGGCGCCTGGGAGGATTCACAGGATGCGTTTGGTATTTTCTGTGACTTGTCTAAGGCTTTCGATTGTGTCCATCATCCTACACTCATCAGGAAGCTACAGCACTACGGAATAATGAATAATGCTGTAAATATTGTAACGTCGTATTTGAATAAAAGAGTTCAAAAAGTTGATATTAATGGTAAAACATCTTCGGGATCCCCGGTAACAATGGGCGTCCCACAGGGTTCCATTCTAGGGCCATTTCTGTTTCTCATATATATAAATGATCTAGCTTATTATGTAGGTGACAATCATGAGATTGTATTGTTCGCGGATGACACATCCTTAATTTTTAAAGTTAGGCGCCAACTTGACAGTTTTACTGAAGTCAACAGTGCACTCTTGAAAGTGGTACATTGGTTTAATACAAATAACCTTCTCCTTAATGAGAAGAAAACTAAATTCATTAAATTCTCTACACCAAACGTTAGGCATGTTACAACCAATGTTCGATTGAATGGACTAGAGTTGGATCCTGTGGAATCTACTGTATTTTTAGGTATTACTGTTGACGCTAAGTTACAATGGGGTCCCCAAATAGAAAAACTATCCGGTAGGCTAAGCTCAGCGGCTTTTGCTGTAAAAAAGATTCGACATTTAACTGATGTTGATACAGCTAGAATAGTTTACTTCAGTTACTTTCATAGCATAATGAGTTACGGTATCTGAGTTGAGTACGGTTGAGTACTCTGGGGTAACTGTGCAGATATTAATGCCATATTTGTTTTACAGAAACGCGCCGTACGAGCCATTTATAAATTAGGCCCTCGAGTTTCTCTCCGTTCAAAATTTAAAGAGATAAATATTCTGACTGTATCTTCACAATATATATACGAAAATTTAGTTTATGTTCAAAAAAATATATCAAAGTTTCCTAAAATCAGTGATGTTCATTCTGTAAATACCAGAAACAAACATAATCTTAGTGTTCACGTCACTCGTCTCCACAGAGTAGGCAACTCGTTCATGGGACAATGTATACGCTTTTACAATAAACTCCCTATTGATATTAGGAATTTGCCATTAAAGAAATTTAAGAATACCATAAAATCTAAGTTATCCGCAAAGGGGTATTATACCATAGCAGAATATCTTGATGATTAAACCGCCTGGGATTGAGCTGCCCATTCTGCACATGCTGTTTATTTTGAATGTTTAAATTTATTTTGATGTGACGATAATTTATAGTTTGAAACAAATTCATTTTAAATTATTGCTATTGTTGACATTTTTTTAATTTTATCTTTACTGATTATTGTAATTGTGACTCAAATAGTAATTATCGTATTTCTTTTATTGAAATAATATCTTTTGCATATTGTCTGGACTTTAAAAGAGACGGTGATCCCTGAGTTTGTTTCGTCCTTTCTTCTCAGGGCTAGTCCAGTTAGGAAAGGCCGAACTCATGTGCTCAAAAAAAGTTTAACTTGCAAAAGTGTTCATGTAACCTAATTGCAGAATAAATGATTTCATTTCATTTCATTTCATAAATTGTTGTTCTGAGTTTGGGTGGTTTTTGTGTCCGTTTCATGTATGTCTGTAAAGTCCGCCGCGAGACAGGCTGTTTAGGTAGTCCTAATGCGGGAGTTGTCTTGTTAAAAGAAATTTTAAAAACTTTTTATAAAAAAAAAAAACCGACTTCAAAAAAACATCCAACGAAAACTCTCTGCCAAAAAAACACTTAAAAGCGTAAAATAAACTGGTTCTTCATAAATTGCCTATACCTAATTCTTTATTCATTTAAATAGTAGTATTATAATGTGTGCTAGGTATCTAAAATCTGTTTGTCCTAACCTAAAACCTAAATCATGTACATACAGTGGAACATAGAACCTCCTCCTTTTTGGAAGTCGGTTAAAAAGAGAAGTTATCCGCGAACACACATACACATATAAAAAACATACGGTCGAGTTGAGAACCTCCTCCTTTTTTGAAGATGGTTAAAAATACATTGGATTTATTGCTGTCTACCTGTAAAATCTATATTATACATAACTAGCTTTCGCGCGGCTTCGCCCGCGGGTTTGTTGGTTATCGCAACAAAGAGTACCGTACCGTATGTCCTTCCTCAAGAATCGAAATATCTGCATGCCACTCGATGCTGCATGCCAAATTTCATTGAAGTTGGTGCAACGGTCTGGCCGTGAAAGCAGGACAGACAGACAAAGTTACTTTCGCATTTATAAGTATGGGTTATGTAGTACGTTCATATTTACTCTTCCCTATTGTTTACTACTGAACTCTGAATTAAAAATGCTCTTGTTTTCTGAGATCGGTGGAGAAGACTAGGTATTGCTTTTCTCGAGTCGAGTTTTGCATTTAAATTATTATTATTATTATTATTTTTTTAAAAGACAACTCGCGAGAAAACTACTAGCTATAAATATAAATTCCGTGTAAACGAAAGAGATGCATTGCTTATAGTAATAGTTGCTCTCCGACTGTTCACACTGCCGGCGACCACTCGCTTTGCTAGTTTTGTCGCTGAGCGACAAGAGCTTTCAAAGATAAACTCGCCCAGCCATACTCGCTCGCTTGATCGTTTCTATACAGAGTGCGGCTTAAGTAGGGTCGGTTGTCGAACAGTGAACCAACCAGATACAGTGAACCACCGTCATATTTCTAAAATCACGACGTTGCTCACATGCTCGATCGTTTCAAAACCTGTGCATGTATGTCCTTTCTCCCGTAGCCCGTAGTGAGCCGGCGACCACAGATTGAGCGAGATGTGTGGTGTGTGCTTGTTTGTGTCCCGCCGAAAAAACGTACTATTTTCAAGTAAGTGTCTCGATTTTTTTTTTGTTTTTAATAATAAGAACAAAAGTTGTGCTGTGTTAATAATTATATATAAATATGTTTATACACTGACGGACTCATAAACTGCATCAAACTTCAGGATTACTTTGAAATGATTTTTTAATAAGTATGCAAAATTTTTAGATTAAATTATATAAATATGGAGAGACTGGCCCTTACTCTTAAAATAAAGCAATATTATTAATATTATTAGGCCATGTTCAGATGACGAGCGCTCAACGCGCGTTTTGCTAACGCGCGTTAACAACTCCGTGTAAAAACGCGCGTTAGCAAAACGCGCGTTGAACGCTCGTCATCTGAACATGGGCTTATTATTAGCATATAAATAGAACTGCAGTAAAACAAATGAATATAGCCGGGAAAAGAAAATATACTCGTAGTATCAGATTTGCGTGTTTTTTAAAATTGATTCTTATTGATTTTTTATTCTTTTGACAATTGAATTTTATTATTGTTACCAGCAGAATTGTTGAGTTAGCTTTTTAACTCATCGAGAGTTTCTGAACCATAATATGGATACTTCGTCCGAACAAGCTGCTCAAATTGTAGCATTGGTGCGGGAGGGCTTGGATCAACGAACGATTGGTAGAAATTTAAATTTAAACCAGTCTACGGTTTCTAGAATATACAGAAGGTTTGTGGAGACAGGTTCTTACAAAAGGAGACGTGGTACAGGCAGAACTCGAGCAACCACTGGTCGTGATGACCGATTTATTGTTACAACTTCCCTGCGAAATCGTTTCCTCACGTCAATTAACATCAAAACAGAGCTTAATGAAGTGCGTGGAGTAAACGTTAGTGCACGAACAAAAGAAGAAGGTTAAAGGAAGCGGATATCACCACTTTTAGACCAGCAAATGGTCCAAAGTTGTCTGTAGTTCACAGACAAGCTCGCTTAAGATTTGCGCGTGATCATCTAAATTGGACAGATGAGCAATGGGCCTCCGTATTATTCACAGACGAGTGTAGGACATGTTTATATGGTGCAGATGGTCGCAGAAGATTCTATCGTCGACGCGGGGAGCGATATGCTCAAAGTTGCATTGAGGAGCGTGTTACTTTTGGAGGCGGTTCGTGAATGGTATGGGGTGGCATATCGATGAACGGGCGAACAGAACTTGTGTTCATAGACATGATCTGTCAAAACGGTAGTAGAGGGGGTTTGACTGCACATCGCTACATAACCGAGATCTTAGAAGATCACGTGGTGCCTTACATGGGATTTATAGGCGAAAATTTTACTTTAATGCAGGATAATGCCGGGCCGCACGCTGCTGCACAAGTTCGACTATATTGCGAAGAGGTTGGGATACGTACAATGAATTGGCCAGCACGCAGCCCGGATCTTAATCCCAATGAGCATCTTTGGGACAATTAAAAAAGAGTTGTATATGCGAGAAATCCTGTGCCTACGACAGTGGCACAACTAAGAACAGCACTTTCAGAAGGGACAATATTCCACAAGATGTTTTAATAACCCTAATCAAATCTATGCGGAACCGATTAGAATCCATAATAAGGGCACGTGGAGGTAATTAAAACGTAATAATACACCTTATTAAAACATAAAAAAACCATTGCATAAAGCTTGTGTCTATTGTTAAAACCATTTTTTTTATTATATCAAATTTTCCTTAAATTTCTGTTTTTCTTTAAAAAAGTTTTAAGGTCCTTTCCAGTACCTACACGAACTTAAACTTAAGGATATGACCCTGCTGTTAACTTAAAGTTAACGAACCAGTCTAGACGTTTCAATTTAAATCTGTGTAGAAAGTTTGCATACTTGGTTAAAATATTTATTACATTATATATATACGTTTTTTACTTTGATGCAGTTTATGAGTCCGTCAGTGTAGCTTTGGATATATTATGAGCATATTGCATTCTGAAAATTCCATATAATACTTATTATTTTTTTAACTTGAAAGTTGAATAGTACCTGTATTGAACAGTAAACCAGATCTGCATATTACACAGTGAACCGATTCACTGTGTACCTACGATCCTGGTTCACAGGTTCTTGGAGTGTAATTTTAATTTTTTTTTTTGTTTAAGGATGCTAAGGTAATAAGATAAGGAGCTGCAGATAGAAAAACATACAAAAGATGACATGATGTCAGCTTTACGTATGGTAGAAAATAGGAACTCCAATAGAGTGGCGGCAAAAGCCAAGTAGTATTCCATACCCTACATTGCGTCGTTACGAGAAAATAAGAATTGAACATGGAACAGTGATATCACAAAGTTTGCCTAATGCTGCAGCTTCTGCAATTTTTGACATAAATAAACGCAATAATCAAGAAATTCAAGATTCAACTTCTACGATAAAGACATGACGTTTAAATTTAAGGACCCATCTAGATGTTACCCCAGATCGAGAAAGTCCATCTATAATATCGTGTACCTATAAGTCTTATTAAATATTCATTCAATGCAAACCTGTCTTTGCTTAATATGACTTGTCTTTGATTAATTTAAAGTATTTTGATTTCATTATTTTGTCTCTGACATTGCAGTGATAGCAGTGGTGGATTTACCACTAGGCTGAGTAGGCTGGAGCCTAGGGCGGCGAATTTTAGGGGGCGGCAAATTTAGATGAATCTTTTTTTCACAGTAATTAAAAAAAAAACATTGTTAAGTATAATATAAACAGCGAAAAGAAGTCTTAACGGTTTAACAAAAAAGAAACAATTTATTATTTACTGTACCAAACACTCTCAACTTTAATAATATTTTAAAAATTACTAAACGGTTAATTAAATATATCTTTGTAAATATAGGTTTTTAAACATGTCAATAACAGTTTAATATTACAATTTAAATTTGTAATTTTGATTATCATTTTTCTTAATCACCACTGAGGGCGGCATGAGGTCCTACAATGCACCGCGCCGCCCGGGCGGTGACGAATTAGGTTCGAGTAGAAATTTTTGTCCCTGAATCTTTCCGCCGCCTCTTTCACCGCGATGTGATCTTCGCATAAAGAGGTACAACATATGCCGCTACCGACTATGGTGCGTAACACGCAACGCAGCGATATCCAAGCACTGGCACAGCGAATCGGTTATATACACCGAACAGGAAAAGGTGGGTTTCAACTTACTCCTAGTTCCGTTTTCCGGCCAACGCACGCCGCGTCTTTAGACGCAATGTGATTACCACGTATGGCTCTAACCCACAATACTGGCGCCCTACTTTGGGCGATCAGAGCTACCGTCCACACAGGGGTAACGTATAGTGTTATCGACCGGAGAATTCCTCTTACAGCCTTGTGGCGACTCTCGGTTTACTCAGATTAGGCAAAAGTTGCCGAAGGACAAACGCTGTGCCCACTAGCTTTTGAGCAAGCTGTCAAAAATGCTCGCCAAAGAGCCACCTACCGTCAAGTAACAATCCTAGATACATTTTTTGGGATTGATCCGGTACGAGGACGGAATGGAACACGATTGAGGCGCCATAAGATGGATCACTACGGGACCAATGAAGTGAAGAGACTTACGTTTTTGTACACCATTAAGTCCACTGCCATATCACCAAAGAGACATCCCTGGAGGCCACATCTTTAAAGGTCGCCCTTCGGGCTGTATTCAAACTGTCAATGACATAACAGTTTACGCCCAGACCGGATGGGAAGTCTCCTGCACCAGTAACCTATGTTCTACGGGACAATGCCGAAATCAGTCCCCTGTGGAACACTGCACGGCATAGATCGACGCCTCAGATATTCATCTTGAACCTCTTACGTGACGGTTCGTACCTCTAAATAGTCTTAGTAGTTCCACTAGTCGCTTCAGGTACTCTTGTAACCCGTGGTAGTGGAGGCTAATAAATACGTCGGCGGTGTTCAACTACAACGGCGTGTACGGGTGTACACAATACATGCAGTCGGCAATTCCAAGTAAGACGCTAAATCAAGTATCGAAACGATAATATACAAATTTTAACAAAAAAAAACTAACTTCAATCTGGACCAAATTTAAATGTGCCCACACGGAAAGCACCAGCTTTAAAAAAAACATCAAAATCGGTTCACCCAGTCGAAAGTTTTGATGTAACAAACATAAAAAATAATACAGTTGAATTGAGAACCGCCTCCTTTTTTTGAAGTCGGTTAAAAATAAAGGATTGCCATAATTTAGATGACTAATACACGTATATTTTACTATTACATTATAATTACATCTATGTCGATCGGTTCTTCTCGATCTCTGTCTACGGCTTTCAATCTCGATTTTATTTACAATATTTGAAATGCAAAAATTTGTGAGGATGGATATATAGATGTTTGCTACTTTTTGATGCAATAACTACTGAATAACTGAATGGATTGGAATGAAATGGACAAGTAGAGGCGAAACATCAGGACGGCTATTAGTAAGGATTCTCTTATTTAGGTGGAAATTGTGAAGGAGACGGCGGAGTGGGACTAGGAAAGGTTTAGTCTTGATCTGGTAGGTCCGGGAACGGGCCAGACTCTACCTACACCTAGCTAATATAGACGATAGCCGCTTGCCTGGGGGGTTAGAGGTGACGGGATTTGTTCGCGGTAGTAGAATCAGGCCAGGGTTAGATTTTTAGAGCCAGGAAGGAGAGATTGTGGTCCACATATACGAGGCGATCATATGCAAACCGTAAATGGCTCGAGATCTATCTGGGTACCTCACGTTTCCCTTCTATGTTACATTTACCAGCTACCACCATCTATCATACCAGCTGCTAGTACTCGACACAGAGTGTGGTTTTAATCAGTCCCAGTATGACATCACCACATCACCGACTGTCCGGTAGGGGTATCTCAATGTATTTCAATTCAACACGGAAGAAAAAGACCAGCTTTGTTGGTATTCTACGTGGGCGCTCAAACAACTATTGGCAGGCTCTTACAACGTATCCGTAGCCGTATCACTGCATCCAGGACGAGTGGAACATCTTCCACGTTCTTCTCATCGATTCCGGTCAAGGAGGTCATAAACGGGGACGTGTGTTCCACCTGTGTTGTACGAAAACGCCTTCAATCACTTTCTGCACCTGCAAAAACAGGTTGATGGCGAACCCTTCAGCCCAACTTCTTGACTCTGAAATAAGGGTCTGATGGTGCGGATGACGATAATTGTAAATCACATTCCCCCTCCTCCCACCAACACCTTTACTCGGTTCGATTTTGACACACTACACTCAAAAAATCCCTTTAGAATGACGGCCTGAAAAGGTTTCCACACGAAAAAAAATGGGTATTGAATTACAGGAGTTAGAAGGGGCGGCAAAAGTTTCATAGCCTACTGGCGGCAAATATATAAATCCGCCACTGAGTGATAGGTAAATTAATGAAGACTGGTAGCTTTTGTTGGCAGAAATTTTTATTTGATTTATTTGTAATTTCGATGATAAGAATAAAAGATGATTATTAAAGATTGTGTTTTGTTTTCTACAAATCAATGTCCTATCAACTTAATGATATAATGGTTCACTGTTGAAATAAGGGTGGTTCAGTGTAAGCTGTCCATAGTACACAGTGAGTCAAATTTCATTTTTTTCTAAAACCTCTATACCGGCTTAGTCAATTCCTTGGTCTTACAATGGTCTTTAAAGAAACCTAATAAAATTACCTAAACGATGACACCAAAATGATATTCTTAACTTTATTTTCTAACAAGTTATACGACCTAGAAAAATAGGTGGTTCACTGTTCGACGACGCACCCTACACGTATGGATATCAACAAATCATCGCAACTCTCACGTATGGCCTTAACCCTCTTCTGAGAGGAGCCCGAGCCCAGCAGTGGGACGTTATGGGTTGTTGTGACTGCAACTCTCATTGTTGTCTGGTTTAGATGTTGTCGGACACATTTAAAAAAAACTCAACTCATCCATAGTTGACCAGGGTAGAAGCCTTTAAAAATTATAAAAAGTGAAACAAAATAATAGTAGGATGAAACCTATTAGAAAAGGAGGAGAATATTATAAAAATGAAAGGAAAAATAATTTACGGGCGATCTGAGGTCGGGAAGGAGATGGGGGGGAGGTTTTAAGGGTAAAAAACGTTTTTTCTCGATTTCCGGCAAAACTAAAAGTCCTATGGAAAAAAGTCAAATGGCAAAGTTGTAGGTAATAAAAAGATGTAAATTTTTGTATTTACACTTTTATCACATAACCTCAAAATTTATGTGAAAATTTCAAAACACCAAGTTTTTGGTTTTTTATTTTTACCTTTTACAATTTTCTTTTTTTTTTCACTAAATTTGGTGAAAACTTACCTCTTTATGTCCCAAATACGCTGTAATTTATTTGATTAGAAATATTTATTTTTTCACCTTATATTGCATTAATATCGAAACAGCATCCTAATTTTCAATCGAAAATTCACCCGTCAAAATTACAGCTTTTTTCAAAAAGTTGGTATGTTTTCTGTTCGTTAAAATCTCTACTTTCTGATGGTGAAAAAATAATAATATATTACTGTAGTACTCAGAAAATGCAAAAAATCGAAAAAAACTCGAATTCGAAAAAAAATTTTTAATCATTATAAATAATTTCATCTAAAAACATCGAGATATTACGTACTACGTACTAGAGGAGCCACTCAAAACCAATTATATGTTCCGTTTATGTTTGAATTAAAACTAAAAAGCGCTGCAGCGCAGCCAAACAATAATTAGTAGTCAAATCCTACAGTATTAACAAGCAGCGCTCTATCGCATTCGAGCTGTAGTTTCCTCGCGAGCGAAATGTCATAAGCGCCGTGATTTTCATGGCGCTTACGCGTTTTGGCCAACGAACTGTTGCAAAGATTCGCTTTCATAGAGTAAGCGCCAAACAAGAAAGCAGAACGGATAAATAGCTTTATACCTACGAAGCTTTATTAGGAAATTCACTTTGAGTAAATAGTACTTCAATAGCTTTACCAGTTTCAGTTTTTTTGTAGAATTCATCGAGGTATAAAATATAAAAGCCGAATATTCAATTTTTAAATTATACTTTAATGATAATTTAAATATAATTATTGCAAAAAAAATGTTATGGGTTATTTACGAAGCTATTTTTAACAACATATTATTTTTCCTTATCCAATTAAATACGTTAGATACGTTGTGCATTTAACGTCAGTTAATTCTACCTAAATATCACTTCTGTATGTTTTACTCTAAGTACTCTATGTCGAATGAGGCAACAATGGCGTCTTAAAATATTTTGTTCGTATTTAATTTTAAAACAATTATATCTAGTTAATTACTGGTGAAAAGTTATTCCTTTGTTTTTCTCCGTATTCCTTGTATTATTAGTGCAATATCTCAAGACACAAAATGGCATAATTCACGAGTTTTAGAACGTTTTTAAATTTAAACAATCACACGCTTAAGCCACCGCTTCATCAGAGTGTAGCTAGCAAGCGACTGAAGGAAGTGCGGCGCATGCGCCGCAATTGCATGGAACACCGCACTAATGAGTGGCGTCTTCTCTATACATTATATCTCGATGTCTAAAAATGTGATTGCTGCAATTTGTTTCAATTAAAAAGTTGATTTATTTAATGCTTATTACATTTATGTCATAGAAAATCTCATTATATATAAATATAAATCGTACTATTAAATGTAGATACTTTATTCTGATTACGTTATACATTACAATATTTTAAGCACATTAATCTTACCATTCATAAATATATGAAAATCGGCCAAAAGTTTGTTATTAAAAATATATTTACGAAATATATTTCATACATATTTTATATTTTTTATAGATTTTTAATATATTTTTTATGTATTTTGAATTTTTTTTTTCATGGGAGTAACTAAATTTGTTTGTGCAAAATTAAGGAGATAATTATTTTTTAATCTTGTACTAAAATATCATTCAATTTTAATCTTTAGGTTATGTTACGTTAAAAATACTATTTTTGAAAGAAAATATTACTATTTTTGTTTGAGTTGATTGATACAGATAAAAATAGAGATAGTATTTACCTTCCTATGCAGATTCGAATAGTTTTATTTTTTTTAAGTAAACTTGTCACAATTATCTTAAAGAAACTCAGCGTGCACGTGTATTTTTATAAACGACTAGCTTTTACACGCGGCTTCGCTCACGCAGACTTTCATCCCCTGATTTACCCTCTTAGGGGTGGAATTTCAAAAATTCCTTTCTTAGTGCCCACTTACGTTATACAAAGAACCTACATGCAAAATTTCAGGATTCTAGCTTCAGCGGTTTGGGCTCTCTGGGTATGTCAGTCAGTCACCTTACTCTTTTATATATATAGATGTATACTGTACTTCGAATCGGTCGGTCGAATCGGTATTTCGAATACTGGCTAGGCTAACGGTTGTTACAGCTGCTACGAAATAGTAGGTGTGTATGTAGTAAGACCCAAACCCGCCTAGCCCCTTCCCCACTTCTCTATGAAATACCTTTTGATGGGCTAAAATGTTCGTAGGTCACTCAGGTAAAGTTATCTTAAAATAGTTATAAATAGGCATCTACGCATATAATTTAAAGAAGTTTCGACAACTTTCTCCAAATATTGTAGATGTTTTATTAAATATTAATTTTATTAACTTATTTGTTTGTCAATTAAAGTAGTGTATATTTTGATTTGCAATTTTTTTTTTATCAATGTAACATGTAATCTTACGTTTTTCGAGTAATTAAAGTGTAAATTTTCATAAATAGCTCAAAATTTTATATAATAATTAAAACAAATTTTTGAATTCGAGTTTTTTTCGATTTTTTGCATTTTCTGAGAAGATTTACTATGGTAACATATAATTTTTTTTTTCACCATTGGAAAGTAGAGACTTCAACGAACAGAAAACATACCAACTTTTTGAAAAAAGCTGATATTTTGACGGGTGAATTTTCGATTGAAAATTAGGATGCTTTTTCGATATTAATTCAATATAAGGTGAAAAAATAAATATTTCTAATCAAATAAATTACAGCGTATTTGGGACATAAAAAGGTACGTTTTCACCAAATTTCGTGAAAAAAAAATGAAAATTGTAAAAGATAAAAATAAAAAACCAAAAACTTGGTTTTTTGAATTTTTCACATAAATTTTGAGGTTATGTGATAAAAGTGTGAATACAAAAGTTTACATCTTTTTAGTACCTACAACTTTGCCATTTGACTTTTTGCCATAGGACTTTTAGTTTTGCCGGAAATCGAGAAAAACCGTTTTTTTACCCTTAAAACCTCCCCCTCATCCCCTTCCCGACCTCAGATCGCCCGTAAATTATTTTTCCTTTCATTTTTATAATATTCCCCTCCTTTTCTAATGGGTTTCATTCTACTATTATTTTTTTTTGGTTTTAAAACTTATCGACACTGGTCTAGTCCACAGAGTACAATGTATATATTATAGAGTCTAGTCTCTTGGAATGTGGTGTTGGCACGACTGCGTGAGTAATCGCTCATCGCACTTGAACACTCGCTTATAGCCCAGCGACAAGAGTATCGAAACTATACACTCGCTGCTCACCAACTCGTTCATAGTTTCTAGTTCTACTCGTTTCTCGTTCATCGTCGGTGGTGGGACCACTGCCTAATGTGGCCATTAATACTGTAACAATTTTTTAATTCTGAATGTCATTCTTTCCATCGTTCTTATTTTCGCGCCAATCGATATGGTGGCATTGAGACGTCTGATCCTCTAAGGTCTGAATCAAAATTGAAGTGTTTGACTCTTTGTATGACCGTGTGACAAAAAGATTCAGAACCGCGATCTTTTAAGGTAAGTTAACATAGAGGTATTACTTTTATCATGTATCAAGAAGTTGCATGTTTAAGGGTAGGAGAAATTTAAGTGGCTAAAAGAATACAGACTAATAAGTGAGTAGATTACAGGTGTAAACTGCAGATTTAGTGTTTTTAATATACCATCATCACTGCATTGGCGTTGAATAGTGGTGCTACAAGACGAAGGAACGGGTATGTCGGGAGGTGTACAAATAAAACACGTTAATTGTTACAAAAAGTACATCTCTATTAGAGGTGGCGCGGCGCGGGTCGCGGATGGCGGCCGCGGGATAAGCGCGGCCGCCACTCGCGATTCGCGCCACGCATACATGAACTGAACAAAAACACCGTATCACACAAATTTTAGACCCCATCGTATCAATACATACGTATGTTAACTATTACCAAGCAGATAACTTGAAGATTGTCCCCTAATATATCTGCGAGTAGCACTATCATTAAAGTATATAGAATATATACCGGTAGTCACGCGTCTTCCATTTACTGCGAGTACCGACGTCCGGCGTCTTCACTTCCTTTACTGGTAGATATTCTATATAATTTAACCGTGTGGGTGTTACATGGTGTTTATTACCTTAGTAACTACCTGCCTGGGAGCAGAGTCCTGATGGATTAATGTGACAAGTATATAATTAGCATAATTATTAATTATCCACAAACGACACCATCTATTGCTGATATACAATGCTCCAAATATTGCAATAACTACACCTAGGGACGTCATAACTGCATCAAGATATGAAAGTACCTGTACAGAAAGAGCGAGCTATGAAAAGAAAATATCTGGGTTTAGTTAATTGGTACTAAAATGGTGAAATCGGTAAGAAATGGAATTAGTGAAAGAATTAGAAGAGAAGATTTCAGGGTCTCAAGCACCACAAAGAATAAACTTCATAGAAGTTAGTATTGAAACATTTAAAATTATATGTTGCAATTAGGACGTCCTTAAGGCGGTTCACAGTAGGCAGTTCTAGCGTGTTCCCTATCAGGGCCCTATATTTGACTCGATACAATCCGAGAAAGCGCACAAAATAGAGATCGTCTTATTTTTATACATATTAGATTTATAAACAGGGATCTAATCGCGATAATATATCAATCGTTGTGCACCCGTAACTATCATATTGCACCGGCAACTCGGTCGACACGGCGGGTGGCCTAAAATATTGTCAAGATTAAATCCCGCTTTACGATCTAGACTGATGATCCACCCAACATACCTAAGGTTTACCGGCTGACATATGACCGATGGCCCATTTTATTATACCGGTGTTGCGTGGGGTCTGAAGTTTGTTTACGCAGATACTTATCAGTTTACTTGCAAAACGCTGCGGACTGCGCCACGGCAGGTGTTTGCCCGACGCTTGCAAGCAAAGCCGAGTGTTGTGCAGAGCGGGCCGCCACTCGCGGACCGACATCGCTCACAAACGATTCTCACTTGAAGACAAATAGTTTATCAATATTACAATACTTATAATTATTTGTATACCGTCACGTTTTTCATTTTGAATGTTTATTTAAAACTAAAAGCTGACAATAAGCGTAATGTGTCGTAAGTGTGACGATTCTTATACACATGCGACGTATCCAGAAGTTTTTTGCCTTCGAATCCTATGGCATCAGCCGCATGGATTTCAAGCATAGTCTATAATATCTGATTTATTGTCCAAGTACGTAACGAGTTCGGAGTGATGGTGAAGAAAATAAAGGAATAAAGGAAGGACGAAATTAAAATTATTATTTACAAATTAATGACAGACGTATTTGTCTGAGTGATGGCGTGTGCGAGCGGTGGCGAGGGACGGCGCGAGGCTCGTCGGTATCATTACACTAAATAAGTACACCAAATTTTGTTTCGTGAACGATCAGAACTTGTGGAAACTCGCGACTCAGTAGAAAAACAATGTACTTACGACGTATTAGTAGTACAGGTAAAAAAAAACATGAAAAAACTAAATAAAAAATAGTCACTGCCATTTTTTAGTTTTTTTTTAACTAATATTAATAATATTAGAATAATATAATACAGTTTCAAATTATCGATGCTGGCACGCAGTAGTGTCGGCCGACACTGAGCGCGTGTCGTATACGTACGCGTATGCGCCACAAATTACGTAGAATACGTCGCGACTCCATCTTGTTTCGTATACGATTTCTAAGCAAGAACATGCACTAGGTATAGTAAGAATAAATTTAAAACGCTAACTAATAATGAGCACGTGGCGATGATAGAGCTAATGAGTGGCGTGCACGTGGCCGGTATACGAGGCAAGATGGCGCTACTGGCGTGTCGCATCCGTCACATAATTACTTCAATACAGTCCTAAGTAAATGCATAAGAACATCTGCATCAATATCGTTTCGCATACCGACACATAACATACATTTTTAAATATAAAATACGTTATTTATAGTCCTGGAAATATTTTGGAGCTAGTCTAGAAAATATTTGCCGTTCGAGTAGCGACGGGGCTGAAAATAAAACCTAACAACTATTTACACTCATATGTATTTTTTTTCTATTAATCGTTTTTTTAAATAGGGTGAGTCCATCATGTCTACGCTAAGAAAATTCAATTCGGCAGTTGTCGGCGCACGATGAGATCGGCTGAACTGATACATGGTATAACAATACAGGTATGACATTCCGACAGCTACCCAGGGTGACGTCACTATCCAGTTACCACTCTATAGCAACATAAAATGTTATGATGGAAACATTTTCAGTCACCATTCTATTTGAACAATGTAAAATGCATTTAAATTGTTGTTTTCTGTACATAATCAAACAAAATATTTGAATTTAAATATATGATAACGTAAAACTTTATTGTGCTATCGAATTTACAAAGGGAATAATGGTGGTTGGGGAGTTATTATTTCACACTACTGGTAACACTGAACCCGCAATAGTGATGATGACGTCATCTCGTCCTCTATGTATCTCGGAATGCCATACCTGTATTTTTATAACATGAACTGATAATGCGTCCCGCAGTACCGCGGCAGGGCCTGCGGGAGCTGTACGTTAAATTCACGATTTAGAGGGAGGCGAAACGACACAGATATCGGTAATGTCCTGCGGTACCGACACTCACTAAACTCAACGAGTACTTCCGAATATAATTTCTAAGAACACTTTTGAAAGTATGTCCACAAATCACACAGAGACAGGCGATATCAGGACGATTCCTACGTAATAATTGTTGATGTCGTAGAATTAATTCGTCGTTGCATTATTCTCTTTAAATAGCGCTGCTGTTTCTGTTTATCTTGCAGATTCGCTTCACTTCAACGTTGTTTCAATATTAATACCAAACGTATTACCGTACTCAACGGCCGACCGATCATTATATTTCAACCACAAAGGTTTTATTATTTTCTGGTATTTCGCCTTATTTTATACGATGAAGCGAAATAATAGGTTGTTTTTGCCGCGAGTAAACGAAATATATTTATACAGAGCGAGTATATTTTAGTAATATATATGTTTGTATTGAAGTGAAGCGAATAGGAGCGCGGTCGCGAGAGCATTACACTAGTGGAAGGCAGAGACGATCTCGTTCGTCGTCGAGCCACACTCGGCGAGACCACGTGACGGCGTGACTCGCGCCAACATCTACATAGCTTTATACGGGGTCGACGACGCCGGCGTCGTCGCGACCGTAACATCCTACAGGTATCATCGGTCGGTTCTAGCGTCGAATGCGTGCATTCTAAGGACATCTGAAGGCGTGGAGCCCGACAAATTTATATAGACAGTTACGCACGAACCTGGTCCGCCGACCGCAAGTTCGAAGGTTAACAAATACTTTTATTTACATATATTTATTCAAAGTTCATTTTGTTTTTAATTAACCGTCGAAGGTGGTCCCGTCGTATTTCCGGCCGGGCGGGTCGGCGGGCGCTGTGAGTGCGGTCGTAGCGCCGAGAGGATGCCGAACGACGACTGCAAAAGCTCACTACGAAATTACTTCGAAGTTTATAAATACATTAGGAAAAGGGTCGAGTCGAGTTGAATATAATTTAGCCCAAGAGTGAGTTTCGGTTAGAAAGCCACTCGGTACTTGGTGTAGGTACCAAATTATTAATTAACTATCTAGCTACTAGTCAGGCCGGGCGGGCGGGGCGGAGGGGGGCGGCTAGCGGCGGTAGGCGGGGCGGGGCGGGAAGGCGCGCTGCGTGGACGTGGGGCGGCGGCCGCCGCGCGCCTTCTTCTCCTCCACGTTCAGCTTCACGCCGTCCAGCGAGTCCGGCGGGAAGTACAGCGGCTGCGGACAGAGAGCGGTCAGTGGCGCGGGTGTGGGGGTGTGGGGGTGTGGGGGGTGCGGAGGTGTTGCGGTGGCGCGGCGGCACTCACCGCGGCCTTGAGGCAGTCGTGCGCGGCCTGGCTGGTCTCGTAGGTGATGAAGCCGTAGTTGGGGTGGCGCTGGTTGCCGGGGACGCCGGGCTTGGAGTGCACGCGCAGCTCGGCCACGGGCCCGAAGCGCGCGAAGAGCGCGCGCAGCTCGTCCTCGGTGGCGCAGTGCGGCAGGTTGCCCAGGAACAGCTGCTGCGCGTCCGAGTAGCGCCGCCCGCCTCCCTCCGCTGAAAAGTCGCATCGTCCTCCTATTAAAACGCCGTGGTCCAATTTGTATAGAGATTAGTACTTCATATGTACAGATACGATGACGGTGAAAGGGCCATGCAAATAACTTATTCGGTTTTAACTCATCACTTTTATAAAGGTTTGCATTTTATTTCCATCCCCGGTACCTGATCGATCCTTCATAAAACTTTTATTTTATAAATATATACTTACTGTGTAGCCTAATAGAACTAGTTTCGAGATAATTTACAAGAGAATTAAACCTCTCTAAGGTATACCGAACGATCTAACAAATATAGGATTATAGTTGGTTTCATTTTAACTTATTTAGAACTTCCTAATTTGATAGACATTTGAAAATTGGAATGATAAATAATAATAAAAAAACACTTGTTTTTTCATGATAATTTATGCTAAATTGATCCACAGTTAGTTAAATGTAATTCGGCTCGAAGGACCAAGTGCGTGTGAGTGTGTGTGTGTAGTTACCGGGCGGCGGGGCGTGGTGCAGGGCGCGCGGGTGGCGGGGGCGCGGCTCGTGCGCGGGCGGCGCGCTGGGCGGGGACACGCGCGCACCGCCCGACCCCGACTTCAGCAGGTTGGCGTACGTCTTGGGCTCTGGCGGCACTGACGCTGGAACACACATCGCTTACCTTACATTACTTATTCACCACTCTTCCTTTTTTATAGATAACTCCCTCCCACTCAAGAAATATTCCACTATCGTGGGAGACTTTCCATACGTATATGAAATAGACCGTCCACACTTAGGACAACAATTTATGGATCACACAAAGTGGTGTTCCATGCGTGGTTTGAACCCAAAACACTTAGCGTAGTATAGTTATATCAAATTTTTCTTCTCTTTGAAGTGCTGTTGTCTTACCATTAAGTGTTACAAATAATATAAATAGTTTCATCATCACCCTGTTGCGGGACCTATGTCATCACTACTGAACATAGGACACGTTCCTGTTATAGTTAGTACTATACAACATACTAATTGATATTATAATAATATTCTGTAATCGTGAATTTATAATTATATCTTATGCAAGACTACCTTAATATCATACATACATTGAACTGCTGTTAAACCTACATGTTGAGGCCTAGTTAAATAAAGTAACAGTTGTAATTCAAAATAGACAATACGGTTTATAAAAGGTTCATACGTGTGTGCGGTGGGGGCGTAGGCTCGCGTTCAGGCTCGGGCTCCGGCGCAGGCTCGGGTGCAGCCACCGCAGGCGGCGGGGACACCGCGTCCGCCACCACCACCACCTCCGGCTCCGGCTCGCTCGAAATCGCTGCAACCACCAAATACACATCACTACTAGCCACACGCATAGCAATGCAATTTTTTTTTGGAATAGGTGACAAGCGAGCATACGTATCGCTTGATGGTAAGCGATAACCGCCGCCTATGGACACCCGCAACACCAGAGGCGTCACAAGTGCGTTGCCGGCCTTATGGGGATGGGGAAAGGGAATAGGGGGGAGAAGTTGGAGTATCCTCACTCACTTGGTGAAACACAGCGCAAGCTCTGTTTCACACCGGTTTTCTGTGAGGCCGTGGTATCACTCCGGTCGAGCCGGGTCATGCCGAAGCGTGGCTCTCCCACGGTAGAATTTATAGAAACTGGGTTATTCTAGGTAATAGAGCCATGCTGATTTCATCACAAACGGGTCGGCTCGACGAGGCGGTACTACCCACTCACGGCAGACCAAACTAAAATGACAGAATTCGAGCTGTCGTGTTTCGTTGTTGAGTGTGAGACCGGAGGTTCTATGATGCAGAAGCATCTCAATAGGACATCATAGTGTAGGTCACCATGTGGCATAGTCTGTATTCGCAATAAGGATGGTGACCACCACTCTTGGATTCTGCTCATGTTTCCCATCAGGCAGAGTAGATTCAGTTTGGCAGGCTCGTACTTAAAAAATCTGGACTTAGCTTTGGAGGTTCATTGCCCATGACTCTATTAATGGAACTACAAACAAAAAATTATACTGTGGTACTACCAGTATGTACATTCTGGGATTAAACTTACTTGTACTTATTCCATTATTTTATTTTACTTCAATCCTGATCAATTTTGCCCTATGGCTCAAAGGTTATTTGAAAATTATTTACATTTAAAACATAACAACTGTGGGTACATGGAGATAACAGTGTGACAGAGCAAGGAATGCTCACCGAAAAAAAATTGGATAAATTTGTTCTACAAGTGAGTTTAATTCCAGAATGTATGTTAACAAGTTCCATCAAGTGTCGACAATCGAGAGTTGAAATTACTACCACTATGATAACCTAGTAGGAACACGTACAAAGGATGTGTTTTGAAGAGACATAGGTATGTAAATGTCACCGTAAGATTGTAAAAACTGTTAGATTATAATCTACTTAGCGAGATTGCAAACTATCGATAGATTATCAACTGTGATATATTGCAGAAGGGCGTCATATTGTCAACTGTCCCTGATTGGTCGGTTTTATAGTAGGCCGTTCAATGGCCATAGAGTTAGTTTAGAACTTCTTTAATTAATCACAAATTAATTTTACAGTCACAACAATTTTATATCGCGAACTGCGAGTGAGAGTCGGATGCAATTTGACTCAGGAATTTGAGGTGACTACTGGACTGAAACAGGGAGACGCTCTATCGCCTATTCTATTTAACATAGCTCTCGAATACATCATCCGAAAAGTTTTACTGATAAATGGGGGAGTCGAATTGAATGGAAGGCACAAAAGAATAGGCTATGACGATGATCTCGCTATATTGGGGCAATCAGAGGCGGAAGTAGTAGGCATGGCACAGGTATTGGAGGACGATGGGAAATCAGTGGGTCTCAGAATCAGTCGTAAATACCTCCACATGAAGAGATAATAATAATAATACTTTATTTCTCCTCACAATGGTATACTTAAAACTAGTTATTTTACACAGTTTAATTTAGAAATGTGAGGAGCTGGTGTCTGTGGATACAAGGACAATAGAGTCCAGAGAAAAGACCATACAACTCATGGCACAACCTACAAAGGTGTAGATAAATTTAAGTATCTCGGGTGCATGATTAGGGACACCAATCAGAGGGAGGAGGAAATAAACATCCGCATTGTCAACGCACTAAGATGTACCGCAGCCCTTCACAAAGTACTGGTTGCCAAGTTAATAAGTAGGACTTCCAAAATTCGTGTCTACAAAACAGTGATCAGACCGATTTTGATGTACGGGTGTGAAACTTGGACACTAACGATTAAGGAGGAAGAGAAACGGAAGGCAATATATTGCGAATGATTCTGGGACCGGCGGTAGGAGGGGATGGAGAGCGGAGACAGAGGTACAACCGGGAGATAGAGCCTAGTGTCAATGCCAAACATAATCGGGGAAATAAAGAGTTGTCCGACTTCGTTGGCTTGGCCACATCGAAAGAATGGGTGAGGATCGAGCCGTCAAAAGAGCATACCTTGGGCAGCCCATCGGGCGGCGGCCGGTAGGACGACCCAGATACCGCTGGAAGAATGACGTTGCCAGGGATATGGAAGAGATGAAAGTGTCCCATTGGTCTGAGTTGGCACAGAATAAGAAATAATGGCGCATTCTACTGTCGGAGGCCAAGACACACTTCGAGTCGCTGAGCCAGCGAAGTAAGTAATTCTAAAACTGTGAGGTGTTTTCAACACGAAATCAATGTACAATCACAAAAATACTTTACATTCGGCAACGACGACGAATTAACAAACAAATATGGCGGCGCGGGACATATGCTGTTAAACTAATCAGCGCGCGCCTTGCGAGTCGTCGATACCATTTTACAATCTCGGAGATAGATTACAATCTGACGTTAACATATATATCTCACCTTGCACGGCAGCGACGAACTGCCGCGCCACGGAGTCGTCGAGCGGCTGCGGGTGTCCGTTGACGTGCGGCGCGGCGTGCAGCAGCGGCGGGGGCTGCGGGGGCTGCGGGGGCTCCGCGGCCGCGTCCTGCGCCGGGGGCTGCGCCGCTAGCGGGGCCGCCGGCGGCGCGGGGAACGTGGCCGGCGGGAAGGCCGAGGCCGGCGGCGGCGGAGGGAAGTAGCCGGCGCTGCCCGCCTCCTCCTCCTCTTCCTCCGAGCGGCCCGAGGCCGAGCCCTCCTCGTCCGAGAATACTATATCCTGCAAGCGAACCGATATTACTCAGATGTCCCAGTTGAGACATAATCGTTTTCTAAATCTAATATTTTGACTGCCTCGTTGGTCTCGCGGTTGGCGTGTGCGACTGCTGATCATGAGGTCTTGGGTTCGATTCCCGGGTCGGACCAAATGTTTGTATGGTCTACAAATATTTGTTTCGGAGTTTGGGTGTTTTCTATGTATAATATGTATGTATTTACAAAAAAAAAAGTATATATGTATTTGTATCAGTTGTCTAGTACCCATAACACAAGCACTGCTTAGCTTGGGACTAGATGGCGTTGTGTGTTAGATGTCTGAAATATTTTATTTGTTTATTTCTGATCTACTTCGACTATGTGACTCTGCTTTCTTCTTTCTGTAATGCTACGTTATTTAGAACAGTTAAATCTACGAGATATAAAGAATTACTAACATCAATTTGGGAATGAAATTTAATACCCTTATGTATGTACCGTTCAGACATCAGTATTGTACTCAGCATTGTACACTAATAGCACAAATGCCATTTATAATGTCAGGCACAGCAGGTTTAACGATCCGTAATTCTGACTGCAAAACCAAAGATCAATTCTGACTGCATAACCAGAGGTCATTGAATTCCGACTTAGAACAAATATATATCTTAAATGTTGTGTCTATTTAGCAGTATATTAGACAATTTGGCTATATATAGGTAGGTAAGTATAGGCTAGTGACCTGGTAGCGGAAGATGTCGTTGTGCACGTAGTACTTCTTGGGCGACTGCGCGGCGAGCACGAAGGTCTGCGTGAAGCGGCGCATGGGCGCGCCGCCGTTGGACAGCTCGCCCGTCACCTGCACCACCACGCCGTTGCCCAGCGTGGCCTGCGCGTCCACCTGCACACACACACATTACACATTTTATTGCCAATAAACACTTAGATTGTACTATTGTAATCATTAAGGTCAAAAATACAGAATGGAACTAGCCCTATATCGGTGTTGTGAGAGCCAACTAACGAAGTGTGGCGACTTCCACATACAGCGCAACAGAAATATACTACTGCGCCATCTACCGCAAATTCACTGAACTACGGAGCAAAATACTACACGAAGAAACTACCAATCCTGAATCGCGCAATAGATGTTCTCACGCTGATTATCATATTTACAACATCCCGACATCAATCGTTGGGCAGTTGACCCGCCAGGCATGATCACCTCGCCTGGTCGGAGGATTCTCCCTTTGTGTTTGAGGGACATGACACCCGTTCCTCCACAGAACTAAGCTATACAGGAAAAAAGCACTGCAACGAAGAAATTCTACAAACAAATCATCATTCACCACCACCATCACATTTAGTAGGTAGTAGCCACGCAGATTTCAGCATGAACGGACCGACTCGACCGGGGCGGTACTACCCTCGCACAGAAGATCAACGTAAGATGACATCGTTCGTGCTCCAATGATGCAGAAGCAGCACTAGGCCGCCATAATGTGAGTCACCATGCTGCATTGTCTACATTCGCAATTAGGGATTGCAATCCGGAAAACCGGATCCGGTAAATGTATATTTTGGCAAAATAATCGCGCTGTCATGAATGAAAGCACTTTAAGAGTATGCTGTTGACATTGCCTGTTCGTCCCGTGCCCGCAGGTTACAATTGTAGCTCTATTAAAAGTCGATTGGGAGATGACACAAATAACACCATCTGTTTCTTAAGATCGTTGTTCCAAACCAATAGTTAATAAACAATATTTGTTTACAAGCTAAAGAGTTTGAACACAAACATGACAGACATATAACTTTTTTGATTGCACGGTTGGCCTAGTGGTTTCAGCGGTCGCCACGCCTCTTGCTACAGCGCCAAGTGTCGTGGGTTCAAATCCCACGCGGTACAAAACTTTGTGTGATTCACAAATTGTTGTCCCGAGTCTGGGTGTTCTTCGTGTCCGTTTCTTGTATGTTTGTAAAGTCCCCCGCGACACAAGATGTTTATTCCTAATGCGGGAGTTGTCTTTTTATAATTATAAAAAACAAAAAAAAACTAGACAAAAATTTTCCATGTTAAAACTTGAGTTCTCAAAAGCAATCAAAACGACTGCTTTCCATTTTTCGTTGCTTTCTATTTGACACTTGAAAAATCTACTTAGATGTCAGATCAGTGAGTTCAAATATTACAATTACGAATTTATGATCTCAGTTAAGGTTAATAATTACTTTATGTTTAGTTAGTTTAATGATGTTGATTAATAGTATTGATCTCTGATTAATCTGTAAAAAGAAGACTGTGTCACCAGCTACGTTATGTAGGTAATAAAGCTATTATTATTTGACTTTTATTATATCTTCAAAATCAAGTTGACGTTACGCTATTGTCACTATAGAAGATAGGGGAAGATAGTTCCTGCAACACAGTATTCACTAGCGCAGGTATATAAGAGAATCCCATTATGTATTGAAAATATTTATTTCAATAAATAAATTATTAGTATTTCTGGGAATTTTAATTGCTTTTAATTTTAGCTTGTGATTTTATTTGTTTTGGCGATAAACGACGATAATTTATCATAATAAAGTCGACTTCGTTTATAGCTATCGTTTTTTTTACACTTCATTAACGGTTTATGTTGAAACGCACAAGGAAATGAATTTATCTTGGTTAAATCAATCCGACCGGATCCGGCGGGATTTATGAAATTCGGTCCGGATCCGGCCGGATTGAAAATGACACCGGATTGCAATCCCTATTCGCAATGCTTTCCATCAGGCAGAGTAGAGTCATTTTGGCAGGCCCATACATAAAATAAAATACCAACTCCTCTGGTCAGGTTGGTGTACTACGAGTGTACTCGTACTTGCTGTATAACAAAACCTCCTTTTTTTAATAAAACCCATATTAACTGATTCATTGATTCAAAATCATATAAACAACGAGCTTTTGCCGGTAGCTTCGCATATGTGATTTGTTTCTAACAAAATTTCTATAACTTTGAAAATGATTTCCATGCAACAGTACATCCCTTATCATCATCATCATCACATCGCAAGCATCACCATTTATAACTGCGCAGGTAAAACTGTCGTGATAGTCGGTTGGCGCGGCGCGTGATACAGTTTTACCAACCACACGCACGGTGTATTCTGTGTACAAGCCGGCCTGCGCAGGCAAAACTGTGGTGATACCTTTTATTTTATAGTATAGTGGGCAAACGAGCAGAAGTATTACCTGATGGAAAGCGATTACCGCCGCCCATGGACACCCGCAACACCAGAGGCATCACAAGTACGTTGCCGACATTTGGGGGATGGGGAAAAGGATGTGGGGAGGGGTTGGGGTATGGGCCTCCGGTATCCTCACTCACTCGGTGAAACACAGCGCAAGCACACCGGTTTTCTGTGAGGCCGTGGTATCATTCCGGTCGAGCCGGCCCATTTTTGCCGAAGCGTGGATCTCCCACGGTTTAATTACTTGCGCGTGTGGTAGGCTCATTAGGGGGTGGAACATGAAAAAAACCTTTTCATCCCACCAGCTCGTAAAGAGTATTTTTGCCCTTCGATATCTGAGTGCAAAAGCCGTTTTTATTCTCTAGAGGAATAAAGTAAATTGAATTTAGAACATCGCTCGAGTGCACTAAGTTTGTGAATTCAAAACATCATTAAACCTATTTACTTCTACCTCCATGGTGCCCAATTAATCATACAATATTTTTAATTTGTTAAAAACTCAGACTCGGAACCTTCTTGGTGTAGTTTTTTTTTAATTTGCTCTGCCCGCACCATTTTCTTCTTAAGTAACTATAGCAACTTAACTTTCAATTTTTCTTCATTTATCTATACATCCATACCGCTTTTTACTAAATGCATATGTATGTATACACGGTACATATATACTAAAATATTTTTTTTATAATTTCTGTTACATTGTCTTTCTGTCAGTCAGTCTGTCTGTCTGTTTGTTGTTTCTCTGGAACGGCTGGACTGATTTTGACGGGACTTTCACTGGTAGATAGCTGATAATCTAAGGAGTAACTTAGGCTACTTTTTTAGACTAGCTTTGTCCCGCGGTGTTACTCGCGGTACGACAAAAACCGCGGGTAACACCGTGGGGTAGAGCGAGTACCTAAATATTTTTGAAATAATTTAAAAATTAATCTGTAATACTTACCTATCATAATGTAGCACCTAATAAATATTAATACCTAAACTGAAATAAAAGTATCTTGTGATTGTTAATGCTATTTTGCATTTAGTTGTTTCCTCGCTGAGGTGGAATGAAAAGTTACGTGTTGCACTCGAGTGCAAAGATTTTTCACCTCGTGCTCTTTTGATTCCCTCGCTGACGCTCAGGATTCTAATTTTTGAATCACTCGCTACGCTCGTGATTCAATTTTAGAATCCTTCGCTTGCTCGGTCATCAAAATTGAGCACGCGGTTAAAAAGCAACTTTGCACTCTTGTATAACAAATAACTATTCTTAGTTGGTATTTATTACATTAAAAGCATTAGATTTTGAGCTTTTCCACTCAGCTGTTTAGGGTCTGCGTTTATGAATGAGTCAGTGAAGGCAAGTAATTTATTAGGTATTCATAAATGAACAGGAGATGTAAATGTTCTGTTACCTGGCTGATCTTAGCATGACAGTCGCGGAAGTTAAGCTGCTGGATGCGGTTGTGGATCTGCTTCTGTCCCACCACGGGCAGGGTCTCGCGGTTGGGCGCGTCGAGACCGCCGTGCACGAACGACGAGTAGTTGTTGTAGAATCTGCGAACAAAGTAACACATTCGTTTTATCAAACTGTTTAATTCTGAATAGCTTGTTATTTCCTAATAAAATTAATATTTAATATCTAGTTTCAAAACGCAATCTTGTTTCAAACTAAGCATAGCTTGTACTATAAAAACAAAATTGACTGATAGATAGATAACTGCCTCGTTGGTCTCGCGATTGGCGTGTACATCTGCTGATCATTAGGTCTCGGGTTCGATTCCCGGGTCGGACCAAATGTTTGTATGATCTACAAATATTTATTTCGGAGTTTGGGTGTTTTCTATGTATAATATGTATGGATTTACAAAAAAAAGTATAAATGTCTTTGTATCAGTTGTCTAGTACCCACAACACAAGCTCTGCTTAGCTTGGGACTAGATGGCGTTGTGTGTTTACCTTTAATTTTTTTTTATAAATACATACATTATATTCGATACACATAAGTTAACATAGTTTGTAAATCATACAAACAGTTGGTCGAACCCCAAGACCTCGTTGAAATCGAACCCAAGATCTCAAGCATTACACCACTGAGTCAGTATTTATTTCTTGAAAACAATCTTAACAAAAAAACAACAATTAATTTTCTGTTAATGTCATTGACTTGGCAAATGGTTGACATGACTTGAATTCAATCATCATCATATTCATATATATAAAAATCAATGCCACTTTTCGTTGTAATTTTATAACGCTTTGTTCGGACTATTTAGTAGATTGTTTATGTAAAGTTTGCACAAAATCGGTAGAGCGGTTCTTCATTTATCACATTTTTGTAATAACCGACTTCCACACGGGCGGAGCGGCAGGCAACAGCTAGTATAATATAATAAAGGTTCGATTTACAAAAGAAATGTGCACAGCAGTAAGGTGTAAATATCTATAAGCGCATCCTATACCTTGAGCAATATATAGGATACAGAGCAGATCTATATCTCTGACAAAACTATTTTAGATACGATCTTAAGGTGAAATTACTTTTTGTTTCATTGAAGATTGTTATGAGTACAGATAAGGGTTAACACTTCAATTTCTATGTGTATTAGAATGTTTATAGGAACTAACAATTGGCCGTCCCCATTGTAGCCAACTACATGTCTCTAAAATCTTTGTCCCCAAGGGCGAGTTCATTAATTATGTGACACGTTTGGTCGAGCTAAATCTCATCTAATCTTACTTTTGGGAAACAAAGTAAAATTACGAGAACTATTCTTAATTAAAACCATTAGGCATTTTTTTTCTAGAATCAATCCAAGGCATTTACACAAGGAACACACATATTAATAAAAGCGGCCAAGTGCGAGTCGGACTCGCCTATGAAGCGTTCCGAAGCAGCAAGTAACATAATATAAAAGTTCTTGTAGTTCGTTGTAACTTTGATCGATGTTTTAATCATAGTGTATTTTCTTGCGGTTTACCATTTATGACGTATTAAAAAACAAACTACTTACTAGATCTCGTTCAAACCAATTTTCGTTGGAAGTTTGCATGGTAATGTACATCATATATTTTTTTTTAGTTTTATCATACTCTTATTTTAGAAGTTACAGGGGGGGCGGGGACACATTTTGCCACTTTTTTTTTTTTGGAATTTTGGAAGTGTCTCTCGCGCAAACTATTCAGTTTAGAAACCTTAAAATCATTTTTGAAGACCTATCCATAGATACCCCCACGTATGTTTGATGAAAAAATTTTTTTTTGAGTTTCAGTTCTTAGCATGGGGACAAAATTTTGTGTTTTTTTTTTATTATTGAGTAAAAATTTTAATACAGTTTACAGAATACATCTACTTACCAAGTTTCAACAGTATAGTTTTTATAGTTTCGGAATAAAGTGGCTGTGACATACGGACGGACAGACAGACAGACATAACGCATATATAAGGGTTCCGTTTTTTGCCTTTGGCACGGAACGCTAAAAACCTTAAGTGAGCTTAGGGCATGGGGTAGGGATTGAGTCAAATCTCAGATCTCACCAGGGAGAGAAGGAGGCGCAAAATCGTTAAAAACTTCTCACGTAATTAAT
Organism: Diaphora mendica; assembly: GCA_949125395.1. Lineage (NCBI taxonomy): Eukaryota > Metazoa > Arthropoda > Insecta > Lepidoptera > Erebidae > Diaphora > Diaphora mendica. Next base: position 639,657 of record OX421323.1, read on the forward strand.
AGATGTAGTAACAAGTAGTAAGTTCTTTTTTCATTTAGGGCACATAGTAATCGGGCATATAAAATTAGCCCAAGGTAACAACTTATTTCTACATTTTCAAATTAAATCATGGTTAGTATCTGGTTGCCAGTAACTTGTACCGACCTAGCATTACGTTTTCTGTATCTGATGTACAACAAAGCGATTTATTATTAATATCTACATGTGGGAACATAACAGCATGCCAAGTATCACACTCAAGGTGGTTCACGGCTCGACAGGGGTAGATACTATCCTCTCACAGAAAACCAACCTAAAGTGACAGCATTCGTGCTGGCGTGTTTCGTTGGTGAGTGCGAGACCGGAGGCTCAATGATGCAGAAGCATCTCTATAAGCTGCCATAGTGTGGGTCACCGTGCTGCATTTTTGCATTGTCTGCATTCGCAGTATGGTGACCACCACTCTTGGATTCTGCTCCTGCTTTCCTTCAGGCAGAGTAGTCATTTTGGCAGGCTCATACATAAAAAACAGCATCACATTCATTATTATGTAAATTCATGTTCCACCATGCTGCTGTACAAACATAAGGCAAAGAAAGCAAGTACTATCTAACAGTAGTTAACAGGGATTGCTACATGTGCGTCAATACAGACAGTTTACAATTAAAAATATATTGATAATAGTCCGGTCAATTTAGACATTCGAAGTTACCTAACCTAAAGCTAACCTACCTTGTCCGTTTCATATATGTTTGTAAAGTCCCCCGTGTAAAGTTTGTAAAGCGACACAGGATTTATTCCTAGTGCGCGAGTTGTCTTTGTAAAACAAAAAAAAAACTTTTTGAATCGTTATATCTCAGAAACGGAGGCTCGTAGAAAAAAAAGGTTTGATATTTTTTTTAGATAATTTTATGATCTACAATTTTGTTTAAGGTACTTTTATGATAAAACTTACCGTTTTCCTGAAAATCGCGAAAAACATTTTTTTTTGACTTTGACCTTGAATAAAATTTTTTCCTTACAGGGGAAAGATGGGGAACTTTCAAATTTTGTTTTAATGATATTTTAAACAATCTTACCGATTTTCAGCTTGGTGGGAATTTAGGTAACTTTACTCTTATGTTTTGGTCTAATTTGACCGGACTATAAATGGCACATAATGTATGCGTAATTCTTTTATTTTATTTTACAACTTTATGCACTTCTGTACATCGGCGGACTTAATGCCCAGGACATTCTCTACCAGCCAACCTTTGGGGGGTGTAGAGATTTGGTAAGGTAGGTGCATCGAGGTTACAGCTGTAATCAGCAACAGGTATAGATGCAATTAACATGAACTAACCAAATTAAAAATGCATATAAATATATGCATACATACACAATACATAAATACATATTCTTTATAATCCTTCACTGTAGAAAGTAGACTATAAGGAGGAGTACTGTCGAATAAGTTATTTTGCCATCTGTAGAAGATGATTATGAACGCTCTTTTTAAATGTGTAACGGTTAGTGGACATCCTGATTTCGAGTGGGAGCGCATTCCATAGCAGCACTGCTTGGACAAAGAACGGGGTGTTTACGATATCGGTGTTGTGGGAAGGACACAGGAGAAGCAGATTACTCGTAGAACGTAGATTTCTGTCGTGATTAGAGGACAGGAATCGCAAGGACAGGATCAAAATAAGTGGGTGAGAATGGGGAATTGAGAAATGAAAAGAGAGAGGTCAGCGCTCGCTGATTACGACGTTGACGAATGGGTAACCATTGTAATTGGGAACGCAAAGCAGATACGTGATCATACTTTCGAAGATTAAATACAAATCGAATGCAGTTATTGAGAAGACGGGCTAGTTTATTAAGGAGGTCTGCATTCAGGTCGAAATAACACACATCACCATAGTCAATTATAGGAATAATTAAGGTTTGCATGAGTGAGGTTTTTGTTTTGGGAGGCAGAAAATTTTTTAGACGGTATAGAGTTCGCATGACTCCCGTCACTTTTTGACTCACATGGGTTACTTGAGCTCGCCAATCGAGCGTTGAATCGATGAGCAGTCCTAGGTCCTTGACTACAGGGCTCCAAGGTATAATTGCGCTGTCGAGGACGACTGGAGGGGGTGAAATTATATCTACTCTGCGCATCATAATTTCTATCTCAAATAAAAGTAATGACTGTTAATTTAATTATAATTCATTAACATCTACACAATTATCATTAAGCAACATTAAAAATACCGTCATTTATAGAAGCATAAATAATAATTTTACAATTAACATTCCGTCATTAAAAAATTCTGAGAGATTCGTTGATTTCGTACATCTTACGTATACTTGTGCAATAACAATAAATATTATATACTAGGTACTATTATAAAGTTGAACGGTTTGTTTAGTTGAACGCGCTAATCTCAGAAAGTACTGGTCCGATTTAAAAAAGTCTTTGTTAGATAGCCCAGTTATCGAGGAAGGATATAGGCTATCATCACCATCACGCTATCATTAAAAGGAGCGAAGTTCCTTTGGGAGCTTCCACTGCGTGTGCTACGTAAGCGGTTAAAGTTTCAAAAAAACATTGTATTAAATTACTATATTTTACCTATTTTATGGTAAAAAACATTTGTTCGCGCTGTTTTAATATCAAGATAAGGGCAATAGGAGATGCAGACGTGGTTTGCGTAGGTTAGTGTCAAAGCTACCACGTGGTTGTAATGAATTGTTGAAAGCGTGTCATCCGTACTCTTTGTAAAAATAATAGTACTTGTTATGAAAGGCTAGTTCAGGTAACAAGATAAGCCAGTGCGGATTATTGCTTTAATATTATTATATGTATTGTTCCCCTTAAGAAGTAATAGTTTTTTTAATGCAGAGTTTTTCTATCTTATGTACACGGAATAATGAGACAACGTGTTTTTACCTGACTACGCCGAAGTCAAAAGGTAGGGTAATAGTTCTGGCCACAGAACAAATGAATATACTAGAAGAGGTGTCGAGCAGCAAGTGCAAGATACACTGTGTCGCCTAGACGCACACATAAACGATCAATAATATTATACACACATAACGAAGTCTTTCCTGATTCGTTCAAAGGATGTAATGTATATAAGTTCAAAAAGCCACTTACAATGTTACTAAATACAACCTTATACCTTTCAACTAAGGTAGGGTTTCACTTGCATATTTGTGTTCGTGGACAGTTTCTTCGAAAACCCTAAGGATGTGGTGAATTTGACATTTATCGATTATAATTATGTCACAATAATTTTTAAATTAATTATTTATTTGACTGATACTCTGATATCCTTTCATTCTACTTTATAATTTTTTTGTTGCAAAACATTGCAACTCCCTTATTTTCCTAAAATAAATTATATTTTTGTGTGTTCAGGCATAGATATTTCAGAAACTTTAAATAAATAAAAAACGACTGCGCATTTTCGCAAGTTCTCTACAACCACCGGTTCTTTGCGTCCACATCGTACAGGACGCCTTTGGATTAATGGCTAACTAACTTATATTACTAAAAATATGTCACGTTTATTATTTAGTCAACAGTACTTACATACTATCTTTTTTTTAATCAAATCTGTTTTATTTGTCTGGTAGCTGTAAAATAATGATATATGAAATATTTAAGTATAAACTTTTTATTAAAACATTTATTTTCAAATATTTCTCCAAAATATCTTTATATAAAAATTTTGCGAATAAACAAAATCATATATTGTTTTAAAAACCATAGTACAATATAAATCGTACTACGATACTAAACATAAAATCACTGTAAAAATCAATATCATCGAAAAGTTTAACATTACGATATCGATTGAATTTGTCTACATCCCTATGTGAAATAATTGTAAACATTACTTTTATTAAGTATTTTCGTGCCAAATGTTTTGAAATATTCCCGCAGGAAACGCAGTTCATTGCGTGCTCTCGTGGCAACTATGCAAATGATACTTAAATTTAATACGTAATGTATGATTATTTCAATAGATTAGAATAGAATGGTTTTCATGTGTATTACATAATACTTTTTAGTTTTTTGTTAATATTGCTTAAAAACAAAAGTTTTGAGACTACCGATGATACGATATGTTTCCTTTGAGTAAATTGTAGTCCTTGCTTCGTTTTCAGCACGTAATTATCGCACAGTTCGGCATAGCAATATTTTTTTACGCAGCTACGTTCCCGACGAAAGTTATACGTGTATTAAAGCGTTCAGTTGATGCCAGCAGACCTATTAGAGGTATCGGCGCTTAACTTCGGCGCGCCTACCCCGCCTACATAACAATTCTACTTGTTCTGTGGTTCTGGCAGTCTATGTATATGTATGTACATTTCACTGTAGCGCCTAAACTACTGAACTGATTACAATAAACGAGGTGGTATTTAGATTCGGCTTTTAATTTTTTACCAAAACTTTTTACGGAGTCGGATTATAGTATTTTAAAATATTTCTTGTTTCCGAGTAGATTTGTCTGAAACTAAAATGATTCATATTTCCCACATGTATTGACAAATTTCGTGTTAAAAACACGTTAAATTAATGACAAGAGTAAATAGATATTAATAGATTTTAATAGCTATATTAGTGATAATATTTAAGTTAATTATTTTCGCATTAGAAATTACATACCTACTTAACTAATAACTACTAACTACTTACTTAACTAAACTTTGTCTTTGTCTGTCGTGTATGTCTTTACGTTTAAAACTCATTAAGATATAAAAATAATTTGAGACATTTTACACAAACCCCCTGAACCTAAATCCTGTTTCTCTGGTATCCCCAGACTTACATTAAACAATCACCCCTCAGACACAATATGATGGATCCCTAAATACTAGAGATGTGCCGACTAGTCGACGACTAGTCGGTAAAGCCGACTATCCGGCAACAATCGTAGTCGACGATTAGTCGGCGAATAGTCGGCATAAAGCGCCGACTATTCGGCTTATTACTTTGTGTGTATTTCTCAATAATATATTTGTCAATTTTTATTTTATAATCAGTTTTAGACATTTCGAAATGTAAAACAAAGCAATCTTTCTTTTGGTAACCAGATTCTAAAATTATTTGCTGATAAAAAACATATCTGACATTTATTAAAAAAAATGTTTGCTTGTAGTGTTTGCACTTTTTTCCTTTCCACAACGAGAAATAATCATTGACATTGATTACACATAACAGCATTAAGGTCCAATGCGACGACGTGGCCTCTGATTTTCTAGAGGTAAACGCTGGCGTACTTCAGGGCTCCGTCCTGTCGCCCACACTGTTTGTTCTTTAGCCGTTTAGTTAAGCAGACAACAGCACAGTCCATGGGCGATATTTTAGAAAACTTGCAGTCAAGCTGGCAGAAGTTGAGGAAAAACGACAGGAGCTTGTCTCTGAGCTCGACCATGTTCTGGGCGGCATTTCTCAATGGGGCTATCAGAATCTGGTCGAGTTCAATGCCAAGATAACAGGTGTTCGCGTTATCTGCCAAAAAGTCTCCATTCCTTCTACTTCCACTTTTCAGAACACTCAAATGCAATTACAAGGTAAGCTCGATATCTTTGGCATGGATTTCTGCAGAGATCTTAACCCGCACGAATACGTTGAGAGTGTCACCAAAGCAGCCTCGCGGAAGCTAGGTGTTTTAACCAAGTGACACAGTTCTTCTCGCCCGAGCATCCGTGTCTTCTTTACCAAACCTGGTTCACCCGTGTGTGTCGAAGCCGTTCAGCCGAGCTTCGAAGCTTAGATAGGGAGGACCGACTGTGTCACCTACCGATTCACTCAGATACTCACCGGGCACGGTTGCTTCAGAGAGTATCTGAACAGAATCGCACGTGAGGCTACGGCACAATGCCATCACTGCAGGTCCGACCGGAACTCTGCCCAGCACACGCTGGAGGACTGCCCTGCGTGGGAGTCCCGAGTGTCGACTCCTGGTCGGACAGATCGGACGAAACCTGTCACTACCAGCATTGATCGCGGCAATGCTGGCGAGTAGTGAGGGATGGGAGGCCGTGGTCTCCTTCTGTGCAGACGTAATGCTCCAGAACTAGTCCGCAGAGCGGGATTGGGAAAGGGCCGTCCCCGCTCGCAGGAGGCGACGAAGGGACTGCGGTAGAGGCCGCTACCTCCCCAATCGACGCTAAAGGGTCGTTGTGGCCACATCTAGGGGATATAGCACCCATGGCAGTCCTCTATCGCCATTATCATGGAGAGTGTTCTAAAGAGCTCTTCCAACTGGTCCTCTCCTCTACAGGACAATACGGGCCGGTCTTGGAAGTCACCGCTTCAGAGTGGTAAACATACGTTCTCGCACTCATCGCTTCGGTTCTTCCTTCCTGTGCTGAGCGGTCAAAACCTGGAACTCAGTACCAGCGCACGTGTTTCCTTCCCACTATGGTACCGGGTCCTTTCAGCGGTTCTTGAAAGAGCATCTCACCAGACCGCCATAATGTGGGTCACCATGCTGCATTGTCCTTATTACCTACCTACTACCTACATTGAGGATGGTGACCACCACTCTTGGATTCTGCTCATGATTTCCATCAGGCAGGGCAGAGTCATTTTGGCAGCAAATACATAAAAGAAATTGAGAGCATCACTAAGGCAGCCTCGCGGAAACTTAGCGTACTGAATAGGGTGAGACGGTTCTTTGCGCCCGAGCATCTGTGTCTTCTTTATAAGACCCAGGTTCGCTCGTTCGTGGAGGACTGTTCTCATCTTTGTAATGGATCCACGCAGATTTTGCTTGATGCTCTTGATCGGTTGCAGCGGCCAGCAGTCCGCATTATCAACAGTCCCGATGCCACCGAGTCCCTTGAGTCTTTGCAATTGCGGGGAGATATCGCCTCTGTGCCAGTCCTATAGCGTATTTACCATGGACAGTGTTCTGAAGAGCTCTTTCAACTAATCCCACTTTCTCCCATCTTCTACAGGACAGCACGTACTGGCATTGGAAGTCACCGCTTCAGAGTCGTAAAAATACGCTCTGGAACTAAACGGTTCCGTTCTGCCAGCGCACGTGTTTCCCTTCCACGATGATCCCGGGCGCCGTGTGAAAATGCATCTCACTAGGCCTCTCTCATCACGCTATACTGCATTGTCTGTGTTCGCAGTGAGTATGGTGTTGGATTGTTGGATTCTACTCAAGCTTTCATCAGGCTCAGCAGAATCACTTTGGCAGGCTATCAAATAAAAAAACAAAAAACATTGTCCCCATATTTAAAAAAACATCGGCACAAGTAATTTTCTTTTTCATTTAACTCTTCATTTCAATCAACAATAATAATAATATCTTTACACAAAAATATTTTTACACTAATACACCGCTCCGACTCCGACCATTACAGAAGCATAAATGAAGAAACAAACAACAACAACAATGACGAATCAGCTGTAAACGAAGAGTTACGGAAATGTCAGAGACCACGATCGGTTTGGCCGATTAGTCGGCCGACTAGTCGGCCTTTTTAAGACCGACTAATCGGTTAGTCGGCTAGTCGGCCAAAGTACTGATCGGCCCATCTCTACTAAATACCAGATGTTTTTCCTAAAGAATCAGCATCTCCATGCCAAATTTCATTGAAATTGATGCAGTGGGTTTATGCGTGAAAGTGTAACAGCTGACAGACATTTTTTTCAAATTTATTATACTAATCACACTAATATTATACAGGCGAAAGTTTGTGAGTGTGTACGTTTGTTACTTCTTCACGCAAAAACTACTGAACGGATTTGGATGAAACTTTACACCAATATAGCTTATACATCAGAAACATAGGCTACTATTTGCCGCGATAACCGACATACATGCGGGCGGAACCGCAAGCAACAGCTAGTATTATAAATGCGAAAGTTTGTAAGTATGGATGGATGTTTGTTACTCTTTCACGCAAAAACTACTGAACGGATTTCGATTGAACTTTACAGTAATATAGCTTATACATCAGAATAACACATAGGTTACTATTTGCCGCGATAACCGCCATACACGCGGTCGGAGCCGCGGGCAACAGCTAGTAATGTATAGTATGGATGCATGTATCATAGATTCCAATGCCGAGGAATGTATCCATCATGACACACACACCGAGTGTTGCTTCCACATGGCATGTGTTGTCTTTGAACGTCACTAGCTTTAACTCATGCATACAATAACTAGCAAACAATTCGTAATGTTATCAAGATAAAGCGTTCACGGCGCACGCCGGGTGACTCACACAGATGACTCTGTGAATATTTCTTTTAAATGATCTATTTTATTTTTGCTCATATCTACGAGGCACGCGAAATTTCGTACGAATTCTGAGATAACGGCCCGGCACTGAGTAAATAGAAAGTCACGCATGTTCATGTGCAGGAATAAAAAATGCTTAGATTTCAAATAATATCATTTATCTAACGACCTACCTTTCCCGAATTGTCAACGCCGATATGCCATCCCCCAATCAATGCAATTAGCATTGATTGGGGGATGGCATAAGTTATACATCCTACTAATATTATAAACGTGAAAGTTTGTAAGTATGGATGGATGGATGTTTGTTACTCTTTCACGCAAAAACTACTGAACGGATTTGGATGAAACTTTACAGTAATATAGCTATATTATATACATCAGAATAATACATATGCTACTATTTGACGCGATAACCGACATACACGCGGGAGGAGCCGCGGGAAACAACTATTTAAAAATACAATAGAGCATCATATTTATGTTATTTGAATTTTCATCGAGATTAGAGTCTCCTTACTCTGGGATACGAAGAAAGAATATTTGGTATTATTCTAAACGTAATTGTATATTAAAAAAACGTGTTTAATAAATAGGACACGATGGGATGAAGATTGTTAACCGTTGTTAGACCCTAAAATACCAGAGTCCTGTGGCAATTGTACGAAGAACAATAACATCTACCTGAAATGGTATAAGCAAGCACGTTTTTGCAACAACTGGTCAGTACGCATTTGGGTCTAAACAATAAATTTGTTAATAACACCATCTCGCTTTCAGTTACCCGACTTTAAAAGAAAGCTTTATGAAGAAAGGAGGATTTTAAGACACCATCCTAAAGTAATAACATTTCTAAAAATTTAAAATTGATAGTTTTTATATGGGCGGTATTTCACTACAGTCAAATGTATCAATATGGACGCTTTATTGCACCAAATTAGGAGAAGACAAAAAATTTGCAACTATTCATGTCAAAATATTATATATTTTTATATGAGCAATAAAGTTTGGATAGTTCATATCACATGCTTGCAAATTTCATAGTAACGACATACATTTTAAATGTCTGGGCCATTGTAAGAATCCCGTGAAAGAATCCTGTGTCTGCGGCGGTGACGAACTGGCAGTTGTATTGTATGGCGCCAAAATCTTATGTTCTGGATAGGCACATTTGAAATGTTTTATGTATATTATATTTGCAATATTCTGAAGTTTATTTTACTTTTTTATGGTAGAGTTAAATGATTTCGTTTAAGATGGACCACAATTCTTGGGAATAATAAAGGCTTAACAAAGGCTAAAGACTTAACATTCTATTATCGGTTATTGTTGGTCTCGCTCGCGGTTGGCGTGTGCGACTGCTGATTATGAGGTCTCGGGTTCGATTACCGGGTCGGACCAAATGTTTGTATGATCTACAAATATTTGTTTCGGAGTTTGGGTGGTTTCTATGTATAATATGTATGTATTTACAAAAAAAAATGTATATATGTAGTATCAGTTGTCTAGTACCCATAACACAAGCTCTGCTTAGCTTGAGACTAGATGGCGTTGTGTGTTAGATGTCCGAAATATTTATTATTATTCTCTTTATTACATTTTATAAACATACTAGCGACCCGCCCCGGCTTCGCACGGGTGGATTTCAGATGCCCCCGCCGACAACACGATTCGTGCATTTTAAATCTGTAATATCTTCGAATATATTCATTTAAATTAGATACTGTAAAGGGCCATTTTGATCGATATTAAATGCACAATGTATTTAATTTACTTAATTGTATAAGGATTCATTCTGTATTGCTTAAAATCACTTCGTAAATAAGCCATTATTTCTCGTAAAAAGAAAGGAATAAAAAATGGTTGTTGTGGGTTATCCCTAAGAGATAGACATATACCGTCGCGGACTTTTTTGTAGTACTTTTTAAGGTGTACAATACTGTAGTACATTAATTTGATCTATCTCGTAGGGTGCAACCAGCGTTTGCAATGTAAGCGCAAAAAAATGTGTTTATTTGCTACATCACATTAGAAACCTCAAAAATTAACAGTGTTCCCATACTATATTATGCATTTGTTATACATAAAAACCTTCCTCTTGGATCACTCTACCTATTAAAGAAACCCGCATCAAAATCCGTTGCGTAGTTTTAAAGATTTAAGCAAACAAAGAGATATAGGGACAGAGAAAGCGACTGTTTTATACTATGTAGTGATTCATTACATTTTTAAATATATCAAAAGGAAAATAAAATACATATTTAAAAAATTAAAAAATGATGAACGTGGGTGATGCATTCGGAATGCAGTCAACAATGTACGGACTCTCCTGTCTAGGGTCTAATTCAGTCTGAGTCCATCTAAGTATACCATCAGAACCGACATGACACAACCATTGTAGGCTCGCACCTTGTTACTGCCTGATAAAAGACTTTAAGTACTTTCTTCAGGCGGCCAAAGAAGTGTTCCCGCAATGACTGTTTCATGTCAGATTCTGGTATTCCTAAGGACTGTGAAAAACCTAGATACTTGTAGGTTTCGGCTGCAGACAGAGATCTGAGTCTTGTAGAATCTGAAAGTTCTATTCCTTCAGATTCCACAATCACACCTTTCTTTACATACATGACTGCACACTTGTCTGCACCAAATTCCATCTTGATAGAATTACTAAAGTTTTCAGTTTAAAGTTAAAAGATAAAGTTTAGTTTAAAGTTCTCTATTATTATTATTATCACTACATATTATAAAACAAAGTCCTCCGCCGTCTGTCTGTGTTTTCGCGGAAAACTCAAAAGCTACTGCACGGATTTTTATGCGGTTTTTACCAATAGATAGAGTGATTCTTGAGAAAGGTTTTCGTATATAATTTGTTTTTTTTGGTATATTGGCTAACTTATAAAGACATTTGTTGAAGACGTCGGATAAAATTAAGCCGCACATCTCATAGAAACATGGGCTATAATATTTTTCGTAATGAACATTACTTAAAGTTAAACAATGTTCATATTGTTCATGAATAAGGAGGGCTTATAATTATATAGTATAGGTTTAATTCTGCTCAGTGCAAATGAATTTTTGCATAAAAATGTCAATTTGCAGCAGCCCAAGGTGTCATAAATAAGTTCACAAGTTTGGGTCAAGAGCCCTGTTTATCATGATCCATGGTAGATGTATGTACAATAGGACGCACCTGTGCAGATGGGCGGGTGCCTTGTTCAGCAGCGTGTAGTACTGGCGGACGAACTCGCGGCCAACGCTCTGCGGGGATGGGGACGCCTCCATTACCATTTCTGTTGTTCAGTCAGCGCTACACGACAGCCCTCTGCTATACGCTGCCCTGGAAAGTTGCCCACACATTCATTATACACACATACCAAATACATATTTACATGTGTATTCCTCTATGTTAAATGTTAAAATTGCACATCTATCTTAATATATATAAATCTCGTGTCACAATGTTTGTCCTCAATGGACTCCTAAACCACTTAACCGATTATAATAAAATTTGCACACCATGTGCAGTTCGATCCAAATTGAGAGATAGGATAGTTTAAATCTCAAATTATAGTCGCAATTTTAATTTATTGCTAATTATTGTATATAAATATGGCGGTACGAAGTTCGCCGGGTCAGCTAGTACTAATATATAAAGCTGAAGAGTTTTTTTGTTTGAAGGCGCTAATTTTAGGAACTACTGGTCCGATTTGAAAAATTATTTTAGTGTTAGATAGCCCATTTATCGAGGAAGGCTATAGGCTATATATCATCACGCTAAGACCAATAGGAGCGGCGCATCAATGAAGAATGTTACAAAAACATGGGGAAAATTATTGCTACGGGCAATAGGAGACATAAACGAGGTTGCGTGGGTCAGCTAGTATCATGTAAACTTGTGTGAAATAATATGTTATGACATCATAGTCAGCTATTACCGAATCACTTCTTTAATATTTGGTTGAACAATTATGCAATAACAAGAAGTATGAAAGCAGTAATTAAACATAGTATTTAACAATCTTATGTAACTGATGTTCATGAAGTGTTAATTTTTTTTCAAGAATTACAAAAATTTGGTCATTTGGCTTTAAATTAATTGTTTGTTTAACTAAGTTCTGATAGGATGGAATACACCAATGAACCAACAATTATTTTTTTACAAGAAGATAATGAAGAACATGAAACAAAAAATATATAAAAATATTTCAAATAAATTTGGAGAGACTTAAGATCTATAGTAATACTAGCTTTTACATGCGGCTCCGCTCACGCAGACTTTCATACCCTGATTTAGCCCCTTAGGGATGAATTTCAAAAATTCCTTTCTTAGTGCACACTTACGTTATATAAAGAACCTACATGCAAAATTTCAGGATTCTAGCTTCAGCGGTTTGGGCTGTGCGTTGATCTCTGGGAATGTTAGTCAGTCACAATACTCTGTTATAAACACATAGTCTACTATTTGCCACGATAACTGACATATAAGCGGGCGGAGCTGCGGGCAACAACTAGCATTATATAATATATTTTGTGGCAAATGATAAATAATGATGCATTAGGTTTCAGCTTTCATCTGTGTTACATGGTTTTAATTCCTTATAAATCTACTATCAACTTTTTTTACTACTCTTAAGTTGCATAGATTGTGCAGTTGCTTAAGTGGTTACAAGTACTACATAAACTAATGTCTTGAGGGTGGGTGCGATCCCAGAGGTGTTGTTAAAAAAAATAATTACACACTTTTGTGCAAGTGTTATAAATTTTCCTGTAAAATGTATAGGGAAATGGTGGGCAATGGAGGGTTAAATTATTGCAATTTACATGCTTTATTGTCACTAGATTATTTATTACAAACAGGCAAGCTATACAGAACCAAATTTAGAAGAAAACTTGTATTTGAATAATTACCATTGAGTTAACTTACAGTTAGTATTAAATGTGCATCTTAATTTTAAATATGTGTATTTTTTTTTAAATAGTATCCTATTTAGAGAGATCCTATTGAGATCTGATAAAGGCAGTATAGGACTAAGGAATCTTTACAGGTACATAAGAAAATCCTTAAATGATAAGTCAGAGTACAAAATAGTACTGATTTTTAGTTGTGACCAAATAGAATTTAATGTCTACTTTCAAGAAAAAGTAAACAAATAATTGATTGAAACAAAGAACATTAACATATAAATGTCTTTGTATTTTGTTAGATGAACATAGATAACACTATTTGTGCACTAATGTAACAGTGAAAGCATCATAATTATGTACATATCATTATGTCAGAGATAATGTGCCGAGAGTGATGTTATTACTAAATACACTTTCATGGCATTATTTAGAATGGAGTTAAATGTTTCAAAGATACAATTTATATTAATTAATAGTATAAAAATAAATGTATACATTGTGTATTTTAAGTATGAACTTCCTATTAATATCAATAATTTACTGTTTACATGCATACATTTACATACATATTTAATTTTTGACTGTGTCAATAAATACACATCAATTTTGACTTAAGCAACTTGAAGATAGTCTCACTACACTTATCAACACTATAAAAAAAAATACCCTGTGTACAAAAATCTATATGTACCAATGACAACAACAAAAACTGTATTAGAGCAATAAAGAACATTTCGATATTAAATATAAGTTGAAGCCAGTGCCCGAGTGATAGACATGTAGGCTGGCCTAACACCCATCTTATCTTGACACATAAATCACGTATGACAGTACACAAGCGAAACTGAGAACTATGCTAGTAAACACACGACCGATTTTATAAAAATAATTGTTAACTGCGCTAGATATGCAAGGTAAACAATCACTCTGTGCATTCTGATCGACGGGCTTAAAAGGACATAATCCCGATCATATTGTCAAAGCACGCATGGCGCCTCCGATCAAACTATGAAGTTCTTTTGTTACAGAAACCTCATTAACGTCACATTAAGCACTAGTTTTAAGGTACAACCCCCAAAATATGATATTAATAGTGCATATAGGACCTCACAATGCGCATAGTTAACAACACTATAAAATTTTGAGCATTAACCTTTAAAAGAAATAAGTCCGGCGACAATCAAAATAATATAAATGTCTAGTTCATTATATATGTAATTCTTAAGAAGATGCTTACCTCAGTAAAATTTAGGCATCAAAGTGGTGTAATCGGCCACAAATTATCACGAAAATCGCTATATTTCACAATAAATAAGTACTAAAAACAGAAAAGGAGCCTACCTCACCGTTTGGGTGTCAATTTAGTGAGTGTGTTACCATATACAAGATTGAGACTATTTTGTTTTTTCTGACCACAAGCCTACAAAAAGTCTTCTAACCACTATTTTAATTCTCCTGGCAACACTGAATGACAAAACATATTTTTACCCGACTACGCAAAGTCAAAAGAGGGTTATGTTTTGACAGGGTATGTATATATATTTATGTTCATTTGTTCCCTCATAGCTCCTTAACTACTTATTAGAACTGGACAAATGAGGTATCGTTAGAAGCGTCTTGATCATCCGCTGGATATAGGCCATGTGTCACTGAATCTAATGTGGCGCCATCTAGCCGACATAAAGTACTGTTTAAAAAATAAATTTGAGATAAATGTGTTTGGTATCATTGGAAAGGGCGTTATTTGTACATTTCAAATATATATATATATATATTAATACGGACCAAATATTTTAAATAAAAAAAAAGTACGCACCATAACCACTTTAACAACATGTGACTACGGCTTTTCAATTTTGTTTTTTTTATTTTTCAGCGTCGTTTTTTGTCGTAGTTGGGTTTTCTTCAAAATGGATGACTTGATGAATACGAATTTATAGATACATAAAGTTTTTAGTTTCATGCAATATAGACGCATTTGTTCTCCAGAATTTGGAATTTCATCACTTACACAATAAGGTTATATTATTATCCTCTTCGAACTTATGATTAATTTTTTTTTTAAATAGCTATTATTGTTTTTTCCCCGCTTTTCCCAGCAAGTAACTTCGAACTTGTTAAAATTCGACTACTAGCACTGGGCCAATTGAAATAGGACCACACCGGAACTTTCAAATAAAAAATAATCATCAAAATCGGTTCACCGAGTCGAAAGCTTTGAGGTAACAAACATAAAAAAAAAACAGTCAAATTGAGAACCGCCGTCTTTTTTGAAGTCGGTTAAATCACTTAGATTTTGGCCCAATAACTATTTTAATACTTATTTTAAGGTATAAGTTTGTTTGTTAAGGTGCTCCCACACAGCAGTTATATAATGTTGGAGAATGTTGGATAACATTTTTAACAAGTTGTAATAAAAGTTATAAAATGTTATCATGTAACACAATGTTTATCGATAACATTTTATAACATTTGTAACAACATGTTATATGTTGCACGCTCTCCCACACAGGTTAAACTTGTTGTATAAGTGTAAAACATCTTATAACATTCTGTAACAATCAGTTTTGTCTGCTTTTCGAGGAAGCTGGTAGTAGCTCAATGGAGGAAGTACTAATTGGTTTGGCTTTCCCACTAGGATAGTGCCGTCTCCCCACATTCGCGGGCTTGACTTAGCTGCGACGCGACAGCGCAGCGCCGGGCATCTGATAACAAATAAGGTCCATAGTCTATTCGTTTAGATAGTGTCTTAAAAAAAAAAACTTGTGGGCGTACCTGGCGGTATGATTAAAGTGACACTATCTAGACGAATAGACCTTATTCTAAACGAATAGGATCATGCGGCCATTACTTCTTTAAATAGTTTAAATTGCATTTTAACACAACCCTCTTTTTAAATATACTGTCAGACAATTTGTGACTCTTTGGTAGATTTGTCACTGTCGCAAAAGAAAATGGTGGTAAATTAATTGCGGTCGAAGACGGTAAAGGTGTAATGTAATAGGTCTTTACCTATGAAATTGCCGTTTTGTGTGCAATAAGTGAAAGTACTTATTTTTTAAAACTTTTTTATTTCTGTTATTTGAAGTAATCACCCATGTAATCGACGCATCTATGCCAACGCATTGGCATTTTTTTTGATGCCCTTCTTGTAAAAATCAGCTGGACGGGAGGCAACAAACTCTTCAAAGGCATTTTGTACTGCCTCTCGGGAATTGAATTTTTTACCCACTAAAAAGTTGTCTAAATTTTGGAAAAAGTAATAGTCGGCAGGTGCAAGGTCTGGTGAGTATGGCGGATGAGGGAGAGCTTCCAACCCCAGCTCTTGCAGCTTGGAGACTGTCTGTTGCGCAGTATGGAGTTCGCGCGATGTCGTGAAGGAGCAGTGGGGACGACCGATTGACCAAAGCTGGTTGCAGATGTGCAAGCTTCTCCATGATTCTCTCCAGTTCTTCACAGTACACATCTGCATTAATGCTCATGCCGTTTTGTAAAATGCTGTGGTGAATCACACCCGCATTAGACCACCAAACAGTGACCATCACTTTTTTAGGGGTCATTTTTGGTTTAGGGCATTGCTTTGGTGCTGAACCAGGGTCTAACCAACTTGCTGAGCGCTTTCGATTGTCGAACAGAATCCATATTTCATCGCACGTAAGAATTCGTTTCAAAATTCCTTCATTACTTTGCCTGTTGAGCAGCGCAAGGCAAGTCTCGACGCGTACGTTGCGCTGGCGATCGTTAAGGTCGTGGGGCACCATCTATTAAGCTTTTTTACCTTGCCAATTTGTCGCAAATGGATCTATATTGTTTTGATGTTTACATTAAAAGCTGCTGCTAGCTCAGCTGTAGATTGAGTTTCGTCAGCTTCCACAATCGCCTTTAATTCATTATTTTTAACCAAAGTCTCCGGTCATTTATCAAGTCAAAATTTCCAGAACGGTACCGGGAAAACCAATAACGAGTTGTGCGTTCATTTGTACAGTTCTCTCCGTAAACGTTTTTGATGTTACGTGCCGTTTGTGTCGCGTTGGTGCCACGACGGAACTCATATTCCATAATTACACGAATTTTTAAAGTATCCATTATGACGAAAAATGTTCAAATGTAATGAAAATACAACGCTAATCAGAAAACAAAAGACTGGGTTTGTAAATAGAATGTCATGGTTTTAAAACAAAATTAATTTGAATTTAGAATACAAAGCTATTACAAACTTTTTTTTATTTGAAATGACCAGTACTGAAGAACGGCAATTTCATGTCATAGGTAAAGACCTAATATTTAACGAAAACGCTTTTTATCTCCTGATATCTGCAGATCTGAGAAGTTGCAAATCCTGGCTGACTTGAGCAATTGATTCATGCCCTGGCTCTCCCACGGGTGGCGGCAGTGTTACCTTCACCCGTGGAAGAGCCAGGGCCTGAATCAATTGCCACGCTTCGGCATGCATGGGTCAGCTCGACCGGAATGATACCACGGCCTCACAGAAAACCGGTGTGAAACAGTGCCTGCACTGTGTTTCGCCGAGTAAGTGAGGATACCGGAGGCCCATATCCCAAACCCTCCTCCATCCCCCTCCCCATCCCCTAAAGGCCGGCAACGCACTTGTGACGTCTCTGGTTTTGCGGGTGTCCATGGGCGGCGGTAATTGCTTACCACCAGGTGATACGTCTGCTCGTATTCCGTAAAAAAAACTGAGTGCGAGCAACTTCCTCCCCGCGCCCTTCCACTATCGTCCCGTTGAAGCTCGAATGATGATAAAAAACAAAAGTTATAATTTGTTTTATCTATACAAATAAATAAAATTGCAGTGTCTGTTTGTAATATTAAAATAACTGCTTTTTACTAAATGTTTACGGATGCATACACGGTACATGTACCAAAAATGTTTTCCAACAAATGTTTGAGGTGCTCCCACACAGCAGTTATATCATATTACAGAATGTTGGATAACATTTTTTAACAAGTTGTAACAAAAGTTATAAAATGTTACTGGTGTTATACAACATCATGTAACATGTTGTAGCAAATGTTATAAAATGTTATTGTTCAATCCTCTCGCCAATGCAGCGATCACCTTGTGACGTTTGCAATACCTATAGGCCCATGTTATAAGCATACAATCGCTAAAACTAGTTCACTGGCGAGAGCAATGAACTTACGGCTGTTTCACCGTGTTCTTATTCTAAGCTAATGTAATCAAGCACTTACTGGAGATGCGTGATGTCCTTGATCTCGTCGGCCGTTGATGGGGTACCCCACTGCCGTTTGTCTTGCCGCGTTCACACATACATGCTCCAAAATGCTGTACAATCCTCCAAGGTATTCGAATTACAATACACTCGTATTAGCTATCGCGGATCGCGCCCCTTTGAACGTGACTACTAACACTCGCGAGTCCAAACCAGACCTATCATAACGGTGACCGACAAAACACCGAGTCGTTGGAAAATTTGCTAGATATCAATTAAATTAACTTAAACCGGCAGTCAATTACGAAGCCCAGCTCGACCGATCCAAGCGTCTCAAAGTACTATCTGTCAACGTCAAAACGTCAAACAAGAAAAATGACAATCAAAAATGTTGCCATTACAATGACGTTAAATTTCTAACAGTTATCGTGTTACACAATGTTTTATAACGTTATATAACTGCTGTGTGGGAGCACCTTTAAACCAACATAAACGCAAGTTCTTGTTCTGACAATGGATGAGTGGATGGGTGAGGGCGGAAGATTTTGTATTGCAACCCTAGAGCATATTTAACTTGAGGGGTTATGTGAGCTTGGGTAGTGTCTGTCTCTCTCACGCAAGCTTCTGATTAGTGGACGCACATACCAATTTGCATGACTGATTTGGCGGGAAATACACCAACCAATCAGAAGCTTGCGTGAGAGAGACGGACACTATACAAACTCAGTCTTTTTCGCTCTACTCCGATCACGCTTTCCGACCGTTCGGATGCCCTTCTAGGTATAAATACTCTAAGATTGGAACACTGAATAAATGAAATATAATTTCAATAAGTTAAATAGATAATAAATAACAAATTTAGACTATTTTTCAACCAAATTACATTAAAACCACGAAACATTTGAAATATGAGAAGCACATAATTTGAAATTCGAAAATGAACATTCTTGCGGGTTGATGATGAATTGATGATGAATTAATATCAATTGATATTGAGAGTTTATGAAAACCGTTACAATTTAAGGCCTACACGTCGTTAAATCAGTTTGGTTTCCTTAAAAGTAACGCGATGGTAAATAACAAAGGAGTATATCCCACCTTCTGCTTAGACTAAATTTACCTTTAAACAAGAAATATTTAATCTAAAATAGGACAATGACAATTATATTATATTATGTATATTACTAAAGAAGTAGATTAAGAAGAGGAAGTAAACACCTATTAAGCCTAAAATAGTAAGAACCATCTTCGAATGGTCGTTTCCATATTGCGAAAGATCTTCTCTTATTTATTGATCTAGAAGTTTTTGTAGGTTTACAAAAAATAATGTGTACAAAAATTATTATAATTATGAAACCAATTCATGTTGAATTTAAGTAATTAAGTACTATTCTTTTTTCAAATAAACATATTAGGAAAATATTTTTTTCACCTGGTTACAATTTAACCAAAATTCAATACAAAATAATTACGCGGTAAATTTTCTGTTGTGATGTTGGCTAAAAGTTATTGATTCATGTATTGTTAGCATACTGTATCTCTTTTCTGTACGTTTAATTCATACACTTGTCTTTGTCACTAACGGTATAGACGCCATTGACCTCTATGAGCTACTCTTTCCTGATTGGTCGATTTCAGTAGTGGGGATGCTTTGTTTGCAAAAAAAGCGCGTCTCGGTAACTGTAGCCAACATAACTGCAGGTTTCGCGCCGACTCAACACGCATTTCCTCTCTTCTTCTGCATTTGGCATTCAGTGTTAAAGGTCGCGTGGACCTTAGATTTAAGTTTATTATTAATTTTAGCCTAAACACATAAGTCATGGCCAATAACGATAATTTTGCACAAGACGTTACCGAAAATCAGCTTAATGGAAATGCAGAGAATGGTGGTGGAGATTCTCAACAGGAAAACAATAGTGCCGAAGCCCCCGGCCGCGACGATGACAGGTATTTTTGGTTTTCTTTATGTAATTTTCTGAGATAGATTCACTTGCTCACTATAACTACAATCGTATTATTTATTTTACAGTGTATTATCGTTTACCAGTTGTAAAATTATTACATTTTATTCGGATCCGCCATAAAAATGGCGGCGCGTCTGCCATTATCCTTATCGACATACCGCTTGAATCTGGTTTAATCGTTAAGATCTTTTCAAAATTACAACTTTTCATCTTTGCAGTGCGCTCTTTATCATATAAGTTCAGACTCTAAAGTTATAGTTTTTATTTCAGAACATTTCCAGGTATAATATTAAATTTAGATTATCTCCGAGCCGCATGAAGTAAAATGGCGTCTTATTTGCGCGTCTCTTTTGCACCCGGCACCGGCTCGGATCAGTTATTGATTTTTCGTGGCACTCTTCGATAGCTTATTTTGGTTCGTGAGTTACGTGTCCTGAGCGGCCATCCGCCGATCTTAGGTTAGCGGTAAAGCGTACATAGGTAGTTGCAAGATTTTAAATCGGTAAAGCGTCGCTCGCCGGGAGGCAACCGGCGGGCGCTTGCGCGAGGGCGGCGGTCAGTTTGGCGCTACTAACGCTGTGTCTCTCTGCAGGTGTGAGCCTGCGCCGCCGCCGCAGCTGCCGCCGGAGGACGTCATGGTATATATCCGCTGGGCTCACACTAAAGTAAAACTGACCAAACTGACTAGATTGTATGGGCCACTTAATTTTGGGCCTCGTTTCCACTTGCCAATTTCAAATCTTGCGATATCACTGTAACATCTTGTTTCGCTGTCTTAATGTAAATTTCCAGACTCTTTACTTTGTGTAACTTACAGGTTGTTTATTTGATTTGCTGCAGTGCTTGGAGTTTGTTTTGAAAGAATAGTAGCTGTAAAGTACTGTAAACAAGTACTGCATAGTGTTAATTGATAAATTGTAATTTTTAAGTCAGTTTCTAAATCGAGACACGAGTCTGCATTATCCATTTCTAGATATTTTAATCATTAATGTTGCAATGTTCACAGAAAACTCTTTGTTGGAGGCCTGAGCTGGGAGACCACAGACAGTAAGTTGTACTTTATTAACCGCTTTGTAGTTCAATTTCACACCTATAGTAATTTACCAATTACTTACCTACCCATCACAGCCATTCTTATGATGATCTTACAGTTCTGCTTCTGATATTAGTTGAAGAAGCCTTAACCCACACTTCTGAAATACATATGATAATTTGTAGGTTATGTTCATGTTGTCTCAATATTAATTGCCTTTTCACTTTGCAGAGGAATTACGTGATCACTTCAGTGCTTATGGTGAAATAGAGAGCATCAATGTCAAAACTGATCCTAATACGGGCCGTTCAAGAGGGTTCGCCTTCATCGTATTCAAGGCACCTGACTCCATAGACAAAGTGATGGCTGCCGGAGAACACACTATTAACAACAAAAAAGTAGATCCCAAAAAGGCCAAAGCACGACATGGCAAGATATTCGTCGGCGGCCTGAGCAGTGAAATATCAGACGATGAGATCAAAAACTTCTTTGGAAACTTTGGAACGGTAAGTACCTTTTCTTTGTGATCTGTTCTGCTAAATGTGTAAACTATGTGATGAAAAAACCGGTAATGGTGAGATAATTCCTTCTTGACATATCTGAAGAGGAACCCGGGCCACTGATATAACATAAATTTATTATCTCAATGGATTCTAAACGACAATAGAAATCATAATCATATTTCTCTTGCAGATCGTCGAAGTCGAGATGCCTTTCGATAAGACAAAGAACCAAAGGAAGGGATTCTGCTTTATCACATTCGAGTCAGAGCAAGTGGTCAACGAACTGCTCAAGACCCCAAAGCAGACCATCTCTGGAAAGGAGGTCAGTATCCAAACAAAAAAGTATAACGTAAATTCAAATTCAGTGTGATGATCTACTACAGTTCTGCTTCTGATAAAATATTGAAGAAAACCCTACCCACATTTCTGATAGTGACAGTGGCAGTATATCGCAGCCACGTGGTGTCGGAGCGAGTAATGATGTAGTTGTTTCCGCAGGTGGACGTGAAGCGCGCGACGCCGAAGCCCGACGGCCCCGGAGGCATGGGCACGCGCGGCGGGCGCGGGGGCCGCGGGCTGCGCGGGGGACGCGGAGGCCGCGGCGGCTACGGCGGCCAGGGCGCCTGGGGCAACGGCGGCTACGGGGGATACGGCTACGGCCAGGGCGGCTACGGCGGCGGATATGATGGTTACGGCTATAGCGGCTACGGATACGACGGATACGGTGGCTACGGCGGTTACGATTACTCCGGATACCCCAATTACGGTAAACGCGGCAAGCAGTACTAGTATAGTGGCGAGCCCCCGCTAACCCGCTCACCGACACATTACCTCGACTGATGTTACCTGATCCTAGAATATAATGTGAGACATAGTAGAGTAAGGCGGGCGCTGGTTAGCGACGCGAGCGAGGCGCGACTCCGTCCTCGAGATATGCCTATTTACATTATAGTGAACGTTTATTTTACGAGGAGATCGACATCACGCGAAGCTTAGGTATTTAATTTAGTGTGTAGGAAAATATTTATTTTTCTATATATTTAATGTTCTATCGAGATAATGTGTAGTGAATGTTGTCGAGGCGACAGTGTATAATCTGAATATAATCGCAGCTCTGTCTAAATTTCGAGAACTTAGAATTAATCATTTCATATAACTTTGCTAAATCATATTAAGTTGCATTATTTTGTTTATTTGTACGAGCGCTCGCGCTCGTGCCTAGCTCGTAGTGCAGTTGCCCATTCGGCTATCGCTCTTTATCATTGTTTCAACGGGTATAACTATTCTGTACATATGTATGTTATCTGCCTTATGTTTATAAGCGTTCGTTTGTAATACCACTTTTGACATATGTAGCCATGTTGCTCGAGTTTTTCTTAATAATTCTTTTAATGGTAATTTTTTTTACCTACGACGCTCTCGCTACATGCTACATTTGGGAAATGGGGTAAATATGGAGAGACATTGTGAAAGTGATAAAGATATGATGAAGCTTTTGAATAAAGCACTGTTACAAAAATTCTCAATGTGTTTCCATATGTAACCCTTGTCCATTCCCTGCCCTTTCTGACTCACCAAAGCTTCGAGACATACCTACATCCTAGTTACTAACAGCATGCATTTTCCTCGAGATAAATATACACATTCAGTGGAATTGAAATAGTTATTGAACAGTAAGATAATTCATGGAAGCAAGCTAATAGCAACTATAGTCCAGGACAGTTAGACACATGTTCGAGTCATATGAATTTGTATAGACAAACTTATGAGAGGAGACTCAGCATTTAAAAGTACTCAGTAGTTATTGATCCCATGAAGGTCGACGACTCGGGGTCAAGGACCCGGATGTTGACTCAGTAGTAGGTACTCGTAAAGATTTTAGCCGTCGTGAGTTAATGTTCTGGTAGTCGTGTTTTGACGAGATCGTCTGACACTCCTGGACTTAGACCTAGGGTAGGCTGCCCTCGCGCTTGCCAGGTGTTCGTTGCGGCGCACACTACATAATGTTTTGTTGTGGGCAGACTACGGCGGGTACGGAGGGTACGAGGGCGGGTACGGCGCGCGCGCGGCTCCGCGCGGCAAAGGTACTGCACTGCCTTGTCTGTACTGTACTGTAGAGTAGGTTGCGTGCGTGCGCTCACGGCTCGCATGACACTTGATCTCGCTTTCGGTGCTCACTATTTCACGGCCTGTCCCCGGTCCAAATTATAACTCCGATTCGTTTGTCTAAATTCTAACTCGCCCCGTTTCGGTTCACTGTCGACTGGCTATATATTGTATGGTTCGAACGCTATTGTTTCATGTGACTCGCACTAACGGCAGATCCGTGCAGGTGCCGTGCGACCGAAGCGCCTCACGAGTCGTGTATCGACGCGAGCTTTTGTGTGTATTGAGTACGTTGGTTTTGCCTCATCTGTTACTAGTCACGGCGACCGATTCGACCGACATCGCCGGCGAGTCGATCGTCGGATCGGGCGTCGCCACTTAGACGATTGTTACATATCATCCGATACAGAGAGCACTGTTGTGTCGGTGCATCGCTTGCATGATTGAGACCGTGGTCGATGTTGATTGAAGCGCTAGGCTTTTATAAGTGTATCTGTTCGCGAGAGTGGCGCGTTACAAGTGCGTGACGTTACAGCCGGGTACCAGGGGGGCAAGCAGCGCGGAGGCGGCGGCGGCGGCGGCCGCGCCAACCAGAGGCACCAGCCCTACTAACGAGTACCTGCCGATAGTCATCTCAGTCCAATAGTGAGGTGAGCCTACCCTACTGTCTACCTACCTACCCTACATCATACCTACATACCCACATACCCACCTAACTACCTCTTGTCCACCACTGCTTTGTTTTAATTTGATACCTTTGTTGACAGCTTTTCAAATGTAGTATGTGATCGGTTGTGACGTTTAGTAAAAGCGGTTGTACTTTGTCTGCAGGTTAAGTCACCGGTCATGAGTGTCCCCCGCGCTTCTCGCCTCGCCGCGCTGGGGGCGCGTCATTTCATTCCACATAATTAATTTAAGGAAGTAATTGATAACATTTTAAGAAGATTTTTAAGGGTAAATACTGTCAGTTGCGATATGGCCGCCTTCGTTCGGCTCTAGCGTAAATTAAATATAATATAGTATGGATTATAGATTTTCTGAGTATTATTACAGATTGATTAGTTAATGATTGACATTTGTCTTGAAAATTTACCTTACGTACTGAACTATAGAAGTAATAGTTAATTATAATACAGAGCTTATAAAATTGTAACGATGTCCCTGTACGCCGGCGAGCCGTCTTGTGACGAGTTTGTGTGTCCGCGTGAGTGCGTGTGTGAACGTGTAGTAGAGTCGCCTCATCTCTGTCAGTTGATCTGGATCTCATCGCAGATATGTAGTTTTGTACTTTAATTTGGTAAAGGATTGAGCAATCAGAATCATGTATTTTATACAAGTTAGATGTTTCTTCCATTGACTAGGGATGAAATTAAATCTTTAGACTAAGTAATCGGTCATGAACAAACTGGCGATATACAAATGTATGTCCAATAAAACAAATGTGTAAATAAAATATTGACTTTTTGTCTGTGTTTATGTCACTGAACGAGTTGTCATCCGTTATCAATATGGTTGTGTTCAGAAACCACTACTTTCCCACCTCCCTAATAAAACTACGGTCGATATTTTATCTTCGGGTACGTATGTTTGCCAAAGAGAACTGAGGTACAGGTTTTTGGGACGTGCAATATCACTTATGGTTAAACAGATTGTAGGCAATACTATAAATTTATTTGCATGAATATGGTACAAAGTTGTTCAAAAATACATCACATCACAGCATATTCTGCCACAAATGGTGTACAAATCTTAAAATTAAGTCTCAAGTTAAACAGGATATCAGACTCATTTAAATCATCATTGACATTATAACATTTCTCAGAAAGTCTTGAATTTCTTCTTAAAATCGTTTATATTTAATTGTTTGTATCCTTCAGGAAGTTTTATGGAAGGAAGGCAAGTAGAGAAGGCATTACGAGTAGGGTTCCACAATGTTATAACTTTGTGCTATAAGTACCTGTTGTAAATATGCAATAGATAATATAATGGACAAGATAAATATTAGCTGCCTACTTTATTTACCTCATTCAACAATAACCCCAACAAAACTGAGAAAAGCTTCCAAAACCTAGGTAGGTACCCCGAACCCTACGTTTAATAGTTATTGATGGCTACCTACTGAATGAAATAACATTACAATATATAAAGCTGAAGAGTTTGTTTGTTTCAACTCGCTAATCTCCGGTACCGCTGGTCCGATTTGAAAAATTCTTTCAGTGTTGGATAGTACATTTTTCGAGGAAGGCTAAATATCACGCTAAGACCAATAGAAGCGGAGCACCAATGAAGAATGTTACAAAAACGGGGGATTTTTTTTACGCTACGGGCAAATAGGAGACGTGAACGACGTTGCGTGGGTCAGCTAGTACCTAATAAAATTGTTGCATTGACGGTCAATGCAGCAACCTCAGATCAAATAAAAATAGGTAGATGATAACGCGCACTGCAATTGGACCGTTTGTTTTTTTTTTTGTGTGTTCGCGGATAACTTCGTCGTTTATGAACCGATTTTGATGATTATTTTTTTAATGGAAAGGAGATATCCCAACGGTGGTACCGTGATAAGGAAGGACACTAAGATTGGTGATGGCATCCAAGAGAAATAGAGTCGAACCTTGCAAGTCGGTTTTTGTTTTTGTTAAAATTTTACTTGTTTATTTGATCTGAGGCAGCAGCATAATAATTTCCAATGTAGATAAGTGCTGAGAAGATAGCTGGACGTTGCTGACAAGAAGCAGATTGAAAATTCACGTATGAAACCTACCTATAGATATTATAGCTAAGGGAACCAACGAAGTGTTGGAAATGTTTTACCGTTTAAACAAAATTACGAGAATAATTATATAGGTGCCTAGTACCAGCCTAGTCCACTGCTGAACATAGGCCTCTTGTTAGAAAGTATGGACTATACCACGCTTGCCCTACTGACTAGCCTGAATTGTAAGTTTTTAAGTTTTCCTTCTCTTTGCAGTGGTGTTGTCCAGCGTAGTTTTGCTACGCTCCTATACCCTCTTACGACACCCATGGAATGAAAAGGGTGGTGACACTCACACCGTCAACACACGGGTCTAGGTAGGTAGGTACCTAGTCTTAATTACCTACCAGATCTCAACTAGTTTATTGCCGCCTGCCTGCCTACTGCTACCGAGGTGTAGATAGGGTAGGTTTTACGCTAAATGTGTACCTTGTAGGTAGGGAAGTACCTAGGTACCTAGCTGTGTGTCCTTCGGAGTTCAAAATAGGTCAACATTGTGGAATAATGATGATACTGAAAAAAAGCAACGCAGCAGTATTAATATTTCTGCTCGTACATACTGAGATTTTGGAGACAGTAATCTACGATTTGGTATGATAACACTACAGATTTAAGTGTGCTACAAACATGGCTACAAAGGCACCAACCAATCTTCGCCTGAACGTGGACAGCTGATATCTTAAAGCCGGCTCTAAACTCGCGTGTGACGTCGCGCCGTGAATTCACGCAGTAAATAAACGACATGATTCGTGCCGTGAGCTGTGTCCCTACACACTCGCAAAGCTTCAGTCTTGTTCGCGACTATGATGGACGACGACGACGTGATTTCTGCTGCTGGTGAGTCACTTCTTGCCACTGTGATTCCTTTTTTTTTAAACTCGGCTACAGGTATATTTAAGATAGCACTTATGCGTGTGCAGGCATCATGCATAAACCTTATTCTTATTTCTATGATCTTTGTGTTTCGACTGCCAGAGTATCAGCTCAGCTTGATAACCCTCAATGAGGGTCAGTTCCAGATCATTATTACATTATACGGTTGCCTGGAAGAGATTGCCGTTCAGCAATAAGGCCGCCAGTTGTACTACCGATCTACCTAGCTTTAAGTTATGTGCTTAGTTATCTGGTGTACAAAGCGATTTATTATTATTCCACGTAGCATTCATATTTAAGTCAATCACCAACGCACGCACAACCACTCCCTACGATGTCTTGTACGCTACCATAGATAAGAATATGTACTTACGTATAGATAGCCAACTCTTCGTTTTGCATCATTACGCCATCTAGTTACCAGTCCCTGAACTAAAACGTAGTGTCACTGGTATATATACATATACCTAGGTACATATATATATGTATACCTAGGTACATATACATATCTATACCTAGGTACATATACATATGTATACGTATACCTAGGTACACACATATATATATATATACGCCCTATATACTTTGAAAACCCGCTAAGGTGCAGAAACGCATTTTAAAGTAAAGATGTCTAATGTTTTCACTATTGATAAAAATAGTGAAACCATAAAAAACATTGACTTAATTACTTTAAAATACGTTACTGCAACTCAACGGATTTATTGTATTAACTTCGCATTTTTGTTTTTATAATCAAAAACAAAAAAAACATGCCAATAATCGATATGTGAGAAGAAAAATTAAACAAATAAATTAACTTATTCTTTTTATTTTTGAAATTATATTCACTGGCTAATTTCTATAAACAATCACTGTTGTCGATAATAACTACTTTTGCCATACAACAAAATTAACGTTGCACAACAACAGATTCTTTGAGGCATGATAAAGAGTCTATTTTCTCATAGGTATTATTATAAATCCACTAAAACTAGATCACAGGCAGTCCTATCTCAACACTTTTTATCACAGTCAGGCAGTATTTCGTGAACATTGCGTCGCGAAGCCGGAGAAGTAGATACACTCAACTCGACATACTTAGCGGAAAATCCCACGAAAATAAATGCACATATAAGAAGGTGGATAAAAAGCAAAAATGCAAATTAAATGATCGTGCACAAAGTAACAATCGAACATTTAAAACGGTTGTTGTTGCCTGACATAACAGTCCCTGACATACCCATTTTTTCCACGATTTCTTGATGTTGCCATACTGCACAGCTTAAATTTATGAACATAACATATCAGTATATGATGTCGAACTTTGTTTCCCAAAAATATGAAATGAATATTATGTATAATAAATAGATAATATAAAAAAAAAACTATATTATTTATCACCAAGTTTATGTGAGTTATGCGTTTCGTAATTATGTGCAATTTTGCATGAAACACGAAACTTTTTAAGCATTATGCAACACTGAAAGACTTTTACACTGAGTGCGTTCGTTTAAAATTATTTCAAGTGTTATAATAACTTTCATTATTTAGTGTTATATTTTTTACATTAATATCATTTATTATTATTTTTTTTTTATGTTGTTTATATCTTCAAATTTAACTATTTTTATATTTCTTTATTATTACGTGAACGCATTTTAATACTAAAATAGTACGGGGACTAGTGGATAGAGTGCGTTATTCATAAAAAAATGTAATTCCATACAAGATAAACCACCATGTACGCTACTGCTGCAAACTGCGAGTGTGGATGCGTTCACGTTCGCGCGCCGCAAACTCTTTGTCGCGGGCCAAAAAACCGACACTGATCGGGGAACGGTGCGAAGCGCGAACGAGAAGGCGTGAACAACATCTACACTCGTGATTCGCAGTTGTCGCGGGCTTTCGCGGCCGTTCGCGCCGCGAGTGTAGAGCCGGCTTTACATAGTATGTATTAAATGAAGTCGCTGTCTGTTCACTTAGATTTTTTAAACTTCCATAGAGGAAATCCGAGAATTGCAAAGACTACCGTTTTCGAATCCGGTCCGGTCGCTAGTATAAATAACCCTACGTGAACCTATATAAATGATATAAACCTTATATCCTTATATATAACCGTGAATAAACCTATATTTTTCGAACCGTTTCCCGAGAGATCTCCGACTATGGGCGTGTAGAGATAAGGAGCAGTGGCGTAGTTTTGACTTACATAGTCGTGGGCGAAGTCACATCAGCGAGGCCCCCTTTCTTTTGCCCCCAAGATCTACCTAATAAATGTATCTTATCAAACATGCTTCGATATGACATGCATCTCGATTTCAATACTCATGGTAGAAAAAAATTATCCAAACGTGTAGTGGAAGTTTTTTTTTTAATTATTTATTTAGGGGCAAACGAGTAGACGTATCGCCTGATGGTAAGTGATTACTGCCGCCCATGGACACCCGCAACACCAGAGGCGTCACAGGTGCGTTGCCGGCCTTTTAAGAAGGAGTACGCTCTTTTCTTGAAGGTTTGAAGGTCGTATTGGTCCGGGAATACCGAAGGCGACAGTTCATTTCACAATTTTGTTGTGTGAGGCAGAAAATTCCTAGAATACCGCACAGTTGTGGACTGCCAACCATCTAAGTGATGGGGATAGAACTGCCGTCACGTAGGACGATGGCAGAAAGAGGCAGCAGGAATCAGTCCGAACAATACCTCGGAGCACTACAAATAGTAAGTGCGGTAGAAGATGCACAGCGAAGCTACATCTCTACGCAGCGTTTGGCGCAGCGTAGCTACATCTCAGCTTCGCGAGTCCAGCCGAATTGAATATTCCTGGCAGTCGACGACTCGAGTCGCTCTCTGTTGAATGCGGTCCAGAGGGAGGAGCAGGTACTGGGGTGCCTGCTCCTCCCTCTGGACCTGCTCAAAGAAGAGGACAGTATACCGTATGAGGCCAACCCTTCGCCTTATATGACATACTGTCCCAATCTGTTGAGCACGCCAAGGCCAATTTAGCCTTACCCTCCAAATGGCCACGGAACTGGACTTCACTCGATATGTCGACACCAAGTATTCCAATATTGGCTGAGGTAGATGGGGGAGTGTCTTCAAACCGAGGACATACGACCCACGGCAGTTTTTAGCGGTGAACACAATAGGAGGGACACCCGGG
Organism: Diaphora mendica; assembly: GCA_949125395.1. Taxonomy (NCBI): domain Eukaryota; kingdom Metazoa; phylum Arthropoda; class Insecta; order Lepidoptera; family Erebidae; genus Diaphora; species Diaphora mendica. The sequence goes on from OX421323.1 coordinate 670,373, forward strand.
CCACTCGACTGGCAGCACAACATCAGCAACAGAATCAGCAGCGGTGTTGGGATTATCCGGCGAGAAGCACAACTGTCTCCAAGGGTAGGACACTCTGCTGACTTGTAGTGCCACACCCAACGGCTGCGTGCAACTCGCGATCGCGGCGAGCGTATGATAGGCACTGTACTCCGGACAAGGCAATAGTCTAAAGGGTCATTACGTTACATATACGCCGTATACGCGGTAACCGTCCGGATGAGAAGTCAGCAGAAGGTCTAACAGTGAAAGATTCTGGCCCTCCACATCTGGGACTCGCGTGGGCGTGGTAACCAGTTGTGTCAGGCCGTATGCCAGGGTGAAGTCGTGAACTGATCTCCCCGCATGATCACTGGAACAGTCGGCGTGGTAGGCGTTAAAATTGCCAAGTACGATGATCTCTGCTATTTACAAAATATGTATTAATATTTCTATTTTCTAAAAAAAATGTTACAAACTTAGCAACGTCCCTGTTTATGATTTTGCACGGTAATTCATGAGTAGAGACTTGCCCTTGTGATTAAGATCGTTACGGCAAGCGAAAATATTGGTAAACATTTATCGATCGTTAGTTTGAAATTTTGGAAGCAAAATGGTGCCACGTACAATATCTTGCTTAATTTTAGGGAAGTATTTTAATGTTTCTATTAATTATATTTATTTAACTTGATATTTATAGGTATAGGTAGAGGTATAGGCATAGGTATAGGAATATGTATATATGTATATGTATATATATAAACTTCGTTCCATCCGGGTGTCCCTTGACACCTCTTAAGTTTTTATTTATAGTTTTAAATCCAAAATACATTTAAATTGTCATTTTTTAATAGGACACATATTTATATCCTTGCAACATTCTGAATCAATTGTTTTCATTGATAAGTCAAATAAACCTCCGCCATTATGTAAAATTAATATTATAAATTAGTGCACTACACTTGCAAAAGATATTATTACAATCTGATAAATATGTACACACATCAAAAGTGTCTAGGGATCAACATGTGTGTCTAGGGATCAACGTATATTTTTGCAATAACTTATCTCCTGATTGATATTAATTAAAATTTTCTTTAAGGATTTATCAAATAAAGTGTTTTCGTTTGTCACAGTAACGATAAACCAAGTCACCTTTGCATTAATAAAGAAATTTGCCATTATCCTAATAAAGGGATTTTTGACATTTGAACCACTAATATTAAAGTTCGAAAAAAAGACTGAAATAACAGTTTTCTTTAAAATTTTATTAGGTAACTTAAACAATTAATAATCCGTGTTTCTACCGCGAACACTAACAACACAAGAACATCGGTTTGGCATACTCAAAATGAGTTCATCCAAACACGCTGTGGAATGGCCGCCCATGTTCGTTGCAACAACAAAAAAAGGTCTTCTTGCGACTGGATACCCTCCATATTCGGCAGAGCTCTTCTCTGTAGCATATCCCATGCATGCTCAATCGGGTTCAAATCTGGCGACTGAGCAGGCCAGGGCCAAAGCCACATCTCAATCTCAAGAAATCCGCATAAAAATGCTTGATCCCTAGACACTTTTGATGTGTGTATCTTCATACAATTTCTATTTTTACAATATTTCACAGTTAACGATCCTTTTCGAATACTTATCGAGTTAGCGGGCTGCCAAAATGCCTCGATATGCGATTTGCGACTGTCGTTAAATTGACAGCAAATTCGATACGATACCGATGAAAATCGATAGTTGCAACGGTAGAGACTACCAAAAATCGTTAAAAAATTATCGATATGAATTAGCTACCGAATTCGCAACTTTAACCATTTAAAAACCATTTAAACCATTTATTTTTGCTACAAAACAGTACAACATACAATATAGTAACACGTAACAATCATTAACGATCGCTATCTATGTCGAGACTGCAGTCCTTTACGATTTTGCACGATAATTTATGAGTAGAGACTTGCCCTTGTGATTAAGATCGTTACGGCAAGCGAAAATATTCGTAAACATTTATCGATCGTTAGTTTACGATCGTTATGCTATCTATGTCGAGACTGCAGGCCCTGGGCTGCGTGCGACTCGCGATCGCGGCGAGGGTGTGATAGGCACTGTACTCCGGACAAGGCAATGGTCTGAGGAGTTAAGTGGAGCGTCTACGGATACGTGGTAACCGTTCGGATGAAAGTCAGCAAAAGGTCCAACAATGAAGAATTCTGACCCTTACATTTGAGACTCGCGTGGGCGTGATAACCAGTTGTGTTAGGCCATATAATATACCAGTGCGAAGTCATGAACAGATCTCTCCCGATGATCCAGTCAGCGTGGTGGGCGTTAAACTCGCTAAGTAAGACAATCTTTGCAGACGAGATCTGCTGCTGCTGTAGCCATCTGAATATGCAGTTTAGACATAACCGCTATGGGATCTACAGAGGCACGTATAGAGTGGTCGTCGCTGACAAGGTCGCCTACACGGATCCGTAACATTGAGAAGTCCCTACCTTCAAGATTGCTGAGGCGACGAAAACTGATATCGTCTCAAACGTACACGCACATTCCGGCCTTAGACATAAAGGAGTGTTCTAGTCTGTAGTGTACCCAGGGTGAGTGAGGTAAGAGTGTTCACTGGAGACGATATCTGCGTCTCGGTCAAGAAAAGCAAGGCTGGCTATGCTGTCTCAAGATTGTGATGGACAGCATTAAGGTTACTATACAATCCCCTGATGTTGCAAAGGTCCACGACCAGGTGGTAGGAGTTGATGGCAACTCCTACCACCTGGTCGTGGACCTTTGCAACATCAGAAATAACATGGCAGTCATGGGACTGCCATGTTATTTTTGCTCTTACCCCGGGCACAATTGCGCGCAATTTTGACCAAAATAACGGGCTGCCTTGGAGTCCAAGCTCAAGTGCGGAAACAGACCGGGAAAACAAAGTACATTACTTACATTATTACACCTACATACATTATTAAAATACCTACTTTTTATCTGTATCTATTTATTATCAAAATTAAACTAAAACTTTTTGTGACTTGATCACGATTTCATGACCCCCCCCCCCCCTGGCGCCAAAGCTGGATCCACCCTTGTCTAGGACATAAAGATGAACCATATAGGTAGCTATATCTTAATCTGACGCGCTTGAGTATTTCAATATGACGATTTGTTTTTGCACATTCTTATTACGGTCGTGAGTTTGCGTCACATCTAAATCGTCAGATTATTGAATGAGAGCTTTATTTTAGGTTCACTTAACACCCCCTTTGAAAATCTGACGCGCTCGATAATCTTTTTTTGTCATTTTCAAAGCTTACGTACGACCACCCTCACCATGCAAATGATCAGATTAACATACGTACATTATTAAAGATACATAGGACATGGATGCTATCAATATCTGAAGCTCTCGAGTATGTCCATGCAACAGTTTTTTTACATTTTTGAACATCCATAGCTCTCACCTCACCAATGAAAAGGTATACAGTAATAACATTTGTTTCTTTTTCTCATCTAAGCTTTGCAACCCAATAGGTCTGGCGCTTGAGTAAATCCCCATTTAGCATCGTGGGCGCCTCTACTATAAGATTTCCCCCTACCAAAATATGCTCACTCAACGCGGCTAAAGAAGTTTTCACTTCAAAAAATGTGAAAAAACCATGTTGTTCGAACTAATTAAACAAAATTAAGACCCGAAAACCATTTTAAGTAGACAAACTAAAAGAACTAAAACTTTTGGTAAACAAATAAGACGAAGTGTTCAAAACCCGCTTTCTAGCAGTTCTTGGGAAATCCAAAGTAAAGGCTGGTGTTCGATACCAAACCGTTTATTTGGTGTCCTCTCCGGAAATGCCCTTCCATATTATATGCTCTAAGAAAATGTCTTGCTCCGAGTAAAATTGTATGCTCTAATCGCTAAGATGTCCAACGCCACCTAGTGGCCGATTTCAATAATGGCCTGGGTGTCCACGGCCAGTCACTGGCGTTCCGATTTCGTATTCCACACACACACATACACTTTTCCTACTTTCATCACCGATTTACTAATTTAATTATATGTACAATTCTAATCAATTATACATTATCTGATAGGCTTTTTAGTAACCCTTTTAATGATACCAAAATTGTATATAGCCTAAAAAAATTTTTTTTGCTAATCGGCATTTTAATGATACCCGGAAGTGCATCTGAAGTGTACTTAAAGCCACTGGACACCCAGGTAATTATGACGTCATCTTGGCGCGCCCTCTCAGAGGCTAAGTCGATGTAATTTGTGGTGACAATTGACATTGATGTTTGACTGTTGAAATGTCATGGCACTCGGAAGTCGGAGACATGGAGTTATTTTGGAGTGTAGAGATTGGTAGAGATATGGAGTACAATCTAGAAGTTAAAAAAGTGTCAGCCAAAATGCACTAATTAGGTGACGCCACTGTGCAAAGAGTGTCATTTTAAAGAATTAGAAAAGATAATCAAATGAACTATTATTTGTTTGTCAGACAGGATACTACTACTAGACTACGCAAAGTCATTAATATTTAAACCACAATTTAATTATTGATTAAGTTTGTCGGACACTTACTACGCAAAGTTTATAATTTTCAAACCACAATTTAATAAAAAGAATTAAAACGATATCATACTCTCTTCTCACTCCAGCGCCTACGTAGTCGGTTCTCGAACTATTATTTAGTCATGTTTGTCGTACAATTTTCCCTTAAGAACCCATCAAAGATTGTACTCCTTACCTCTATACTCCATGGGAGTATAACTTATATTCAAAGATTTTGGCGGACACTTTAACTTCTAGATTGTACTCCTTATCAGTGGCGTAGCTAGGCGTGGGCGAAGTGGGCCCTCGCCCACGGCCTCGCACTTAAAGGGGCCTCGCGAGGCCACCAGACTTAAAAAAATAAATAAATAGGACCTAAAAATATTGGCCACACTCGTTACAGACTGGCAACACAGCTTAGCTTTGTAAAACATTTCTTTACACACCTAATTCATACAAAACAGCAAAGTTGATAGTAATTTTAGAAAAAAGGGAGGATTTCTAAAATTCTAGAAGTACATAATTAATTCAGATTAAGATAGTTTATTCGTTTGTTTCAAATGGTATATCAATGATGAAAGTTGTAGTATTTTTTTTAGATTAAATTAAATACCATAAATCTCCAGCTGACACATCCTACCTCACTTACCCTGGGTACGGACTCGAACACTCCTTCATCTCTAACGCCGGAAAGAGACGTGCGTCTACCTCAGAGACGATGTCAGCTGTCGTTGCCTCAGCAATCTTGTAGCTAGGGACCTCTCCATCTTATGGTTCCGTGTAGACAGCGACGACCATCCCCGCGTCTATGCGTGCCTCTACAGGTCCCATAGCGGCGATGCCGAAACTGACCGACTTATTGAGCACATCCAGATGGCTACATTGACTACAGACTTCGTGCAGCAGCAGATGCCCTCCGCAGAGATCATCGTACTTGGCGATTTTAACGCCTACCACGCCGACTGTTCCAGTGATCATGCGGGGAGATCAGTTCACGACTTCACCCTGGCATACGGCCTGACACAACTGGTTACCACGCCCACGCGAGTCCCAGATGTGGAGGGCCAGAATCTTTCACTGTTAGACCTTCTGCTGACTTCTCATCCGGACGGTTACCGCGTATACGGCGTATATGTAACGTAATGACCCTTTAGACTATTGCCTTGTCCGGAGTACAGTGCCTATCATACGCTCGCCGCGATCGCGAGTTGCACGCAGCCGTTGGGTGTGGCACTACAAGTCAGCAGAGTGTCCTACCCTTGGAGACAGTTGTGCTTCTCGCCGGATAATCCCAACACCGCTGCTGATTCTGTTGCTGATGTTGTGCTGCCAGTCGAGTGGCCCGGGTGTCCCTCCTATTGTGTTCACCGCTAAAAACTGCCGTGGGTCGTATGTCCTCGGTTTGAAGACACTCCCCCATCTACCTCAGCCAATATTGGAATACTTGGTGACGACATATCGAGTGAAGTCCAGTTCCGTGGCCATTTGGAGGGTAAGGCTAAATTGGCCTTGGCGTGCTCAACAGATTGGGACAGTATATCATATAAGGCGAAGGGTTGGCCTCATATGGTATACTGTCCTCTTCTTTGAGCAGGTCCAGAGGGAGGAGCAGGCACCCCAGTACCTGCTCCTCCCTCTGGACCGCATTCAACAGAGAGCGACTCGAGTCGTCGACTGCCAGGAATATTCAATTCGGCTGGACTCGCGAAGCTACATCTCTACGCTGCGCCAAACGCTGCGTTCGAGTGTTCGAGTCCGTACCCAGGGTAAGTGAGGTAGGATGTGTCAGCTGGAGATTTATGGTATTTAATTTAATCTAAAAAAAATACTACAACTTTCATCATTGATATACCATTTGAAACAAACGAATAAACTATCTTAATCTGAATTAATTATGTACTTCTAGAATTTTAGAAATCCTCCCTTTTTTCTAAAATTACTATCAACTTTGCTGTTTTGTATGAATTAGGTGTGTAAAGAAATGTTTTACAAAGCTAAGCTGTGTTACCAGGCTGCAACGAGTGTGGCCAATATTTTTAGGTCCTATTTATTTATTTTTTTAAGTCTGGTGGCCTCGCGAGGCCCCTTTAAGTGCGAGGCCGTGGGCGAGGGCCCACTTCGCCCACGCCTAGCTACGCCACTGATAAGGAGTACAATCTAGAAGTTAAAGTGTCCGCCAAAATCTTTGAATATAAGTTATACTCCCATGGAGTATAGAGGTAAGGAGTACAATCTTTGATGGGTTCTTAAGGGAAAATTGTACGACAAACATGACTAAATAATAGTTCGAGAACCGACTACGTAGGCGCTGGAGTGAGAAGAGAGTATGATATCGTTTTAATTCTTTTTATTAAATTGTGGTTTGAAAATTATAAACTTTGCGTAGTAAGTGTCCGACAAACTTAATCAATAATTAAATTGTGGTTTAAACATTAATGACTTTGCGTAGTCTAGTAGTAGTATCCTGTCTGACAAACAAATAATAGTTCATTTGATTATCTTTTCTAATTCTTTAAAATGACACTCTTTGCACAGTGGCGTCACCTAATTAGTGCATTTTGGCTGACACTTTTTTAACTTCTAGATTGTACTCCATATCTCTACCAATCTCTACACTCCAAAATAACTCCATGTCTCCGACTTCCGAGTGCCATGACATTTCAACAGTCAAACATCAATGTCAATTGTCACCACAAATTACATCGACTTAGCCTCTGAGAGGGCGCGCCAAGATGACGTCATAATTACCTGGGTGTCCAGTGGCTTTAAGTGCACTTCAGATGCACTTCCGGGTATCATTAAAATGCCGATTAGCAAAAAAAAAATTTTTAGGCTATATACAATTTTGGTATCATTAAAAGGGTTACTAAAAAGCCTATCAGATAATGTATAATTGATTAGAATTGTACATATAATTAAATTAGTAAATCGGTGATGAAAGTAGGAAAAGTGTATGTGTGTGTGTGGAATACGAAATCGGAACGCCAGTGACTGGCCGTGGACACCCAGGCCATTATTGAAATCGGCCACTAGGTGGCGTTGGACATCTTAGCGATTAGAGCATACAATTTTACTCGGAGCAAGACATTTTCTTAGAGCATATAATATGGAAGGGCATTTCCGGAGAGGACACCAAATAAACGGTTTGGTATCGAACACCAGCCTTTACTTTGGATTTCCCGAGAACTGCTAGAAAGCGGGTTTTGAACACTTCGTCTTATTTGTTTACCAAAAGTTTTAGTTCTTTTAGTTTGTCTACTTAAAATGGTTTTCGGGTCTTAATTTTGTTTAATTAGTTCGAACAACATGGTTTTTTCACATTTTTTGAAGTGAAAACTTCTTTAGCCGCGTTGAGTGAGCATATTTTGGTAGGGGGAAATCTTATAGTAGAGGCGCCCACGATGCTAAATGGGGATTTACTCAAGCGCCAGACCTATTGGGTTGCAAAGCTTAGATGAGAAAAAGAAACAAATGTTATTACTGTATACCTTTTCATTGGTGAGGTGAGAGCTATGGATGTTCAAAAATGTAAAAAAACTGTTGCATGGACATACTCGAGAGCTTCAGATATTGATAGCATCCATGTCCTACGTATCTTTAATAATGTACGTATGTTAATCTGATCATTTGCATGGTGAGGGTGGTCGTACGTAAGCTTTGAAAATGACAAAAAAAGATTATCGAGCGCGTCAGATTTTCAAAGGGGGTGTTAAGTGAACCTAAAATAAAGCTCTCATTCAATAATCTGACGATTTAGATGTGACGCAAACTCACGACCGTAATAAGAATGTGCAAAAACAAATCGTCATATTGAAATACTCAAGCGCGTCAGATTAAGATATAGCTACCTATATGGTTCATCTTTATGTCCTAGACAAGGGTGGATCCAGCTTTGGCGCCAGGGGGGGGGGGGGTCATGAAATCGTGATCAAGTCACAAAAAGTTTTAGTTTAATTTTGATAATAAATAGATACAGATAAAAAGTAGGTATTTTAATAATGTACTTTGTTTTCCCGGTCTGTTTCCGCACTTGAGCTTGGACTCCAAGGCAGCCCGTTATTTTGGTCAAAATTGCGCGCAATTGTGCCCGGGGTAAGAGCAGAAATAACATGGCAGTCCCATGACTGCCATGTTATTTCTGATGTTGCAAAGGTCCACGACCAGGTGGTAGGAGTTGCCATCAACTCCTACCACCTGGTCGTGGACCTTTGCAACATCAGGGGATTGTATAGTAACCTTAATGCTGTCCATCACAAGCTTGAGACAGCATAGCCAGCCTTGCTTTTCTTGACCGAGACGCAGATATCGTCTCCAGTGAACACTCTTACCTCACTCACCCTGGGTACACTACAGACTAGAACACTCCTTTATGTCTAAGGCCGGAATGTGCGTGTACGTTTGAGACGATATCAGTTTTCGTCGCCTCAGCAATCTTGAAGGTAGGGACTTCTCAATGTTACGGATCCGTGTAGGCGACCTTGTCAGCGACGACCACTCTATACGTGCCTCTGTAGATCCCATATCGGTTATGTCTAAACTGCATATTCAGATGGCTACAGCAGCAGCAGATCTCGTCTGCAAAGATTGTCTTACTTAGCGAGTTTAACGCCCACCACGCTGACTGGATCATCGGGAGAGATCTGTTCATGACTTCGCACTGGTATATTATATGGCCTAACACAACTGGTTATCACGCCCACGCGAGTCTCAAATGTGAAGGGTCAGAATTCTTCATTGTTGGACCTTTTGCTGACTTTCATCCGAACGGTTACCACGTATCCGTAGACGCTCCACTTAACTCCTCAGACCATTGCCTTGTCCGGAGTACAGTGCCTATCACACCCTCGCCGCGATCGCGAGTCGCACGCAGCCCAGGGCCTGCAGTCTCGACATAGATAGCATAACGATCGTAAACTAACGATCGATAAATGTTTACGAATATTTTCGCTTGCCGTAACGATCTTAATCACAAGGGCAAGTCTCTACTCATAAATTATCATGCAAAATCGTAAAGGACTGCAGTCTTGACATAGATAGCGATCGTTAATGATTGTTACGTGTTACTATATTGTATGTTGTACTGTTTTGTAGCAAAAATAAATGGTTTAAATGGTTTTTAAATGGTTAAAGTTGCGAATTCGGTAGCTAATTCATATCGATATTTTTTTACGATTTTTGGTAGTCTCTACCGTTGCAACTATCGATTTTCATCGGTATCGTATCGAATTTGCTGTCAATTTAACGACAGTCGCAAATCGCATATCGAGGCATTTTGGCAGCCCGCTAACTCGATAAGTATTCGAAAAGGATCGTTAACTGTGAAATATTGTAAAAATAGAAATTGTATGAAGATACACACATCAAAAGTGTCTAGGGATCAAGCATTTTTATGCGGATTTCTTGAGATTGAGATGTGGCTTTGGCCCTGGCCTGCTCAGTCGCCAGACCCGATTGAGCATGCATGGGATATGCTACAGAGAAGAGCTCTGCCGAATATGGAGGGTATCCAGTCGCAAGAAGACCTTTTTTTGTTGTTGCAACGAACATGGGCGGCCATTCCACAGCGTGTTTGGATGAACTCATTTTGAGTATGCCAAACCGATGTTCTTGTGTTGTTAGTGTTCGCGGTAGAAACACGGATTATTAATTGTTTAAGTTACCTAATAAAATTTTAAAGAAAACTGTTATTTCAGTCTTTTTTTCGAACTTTAATGTTAGTGGTTCAAATGTCAAAAATCCCTTTATAGGAAAATGGCAAATTTCTTTATTAATGCAAAGGTGACTTGGTTTATCGTTACTGTGACAAACGAAAACACTTTATTTGATAAATCCTTAAAGAAAATTTTAATTAATATCAATCAGGAGATAAGTTATTGCAAAAATATACGTTGATCCCTAGACACACATGTTGATCCCTAGACACTTTTGATGTGTGTACATATTTATCAGATTGTAATAATATCTTTTGCAAGTGTAGTGCACTAATTTATAATATTAATTTTACATAATGGCGGAGGTTTATTTGACTTATCAATGAAAACAATTGATTCAGAATGTTGCAAGGATATAAATATGTGTCCTATTAAAAAATGACAATTTAAATGTATTTTGGATTTAAAACTATAAATAAAAACTTAAGAGGTGTCAAGGGATACCCGGATGGAACGAAGTTTATATATATACATATACATATATACATATCCCTATACCTATGCCTATACCTATACCTATACCTATACCTATACCTATACCTCTACCTATACCTATAAATATCAAGTTAAATAAATATAATTAATAGAAACATTAAAATACTTCCCTAAAATTAAGCAAGATATTGTACGTGGCACCATTTTGCTTCCAAAATTTCAAACTAACGATCGATAAATGTTTACCAATATTTTCGCTTGCCGTAACGATCTTAATCACAAGGGCAAGTCTCTACTCATGAATTACCGTGCAAAATCGTAAACAGGGACGTTGCTAAGTTTGTAACATTTTTTTTAGAAAATAGAAATATTAATACATATTTTGTAAATAGCGCCCTCTGTTAGACTCGTTATGCACTAATGCTATAGATGTCGTCCATCCAGTATATTGGTTTAATTGCGTATTCGCTGATTGTGCGCGAGAGGGCGTAATTTTAGGAATTCGATTAATATACTGTATGTTATGTTTAGAAATACTTTGATGGGAAGTAGATGTTTGTGAACGTAAGTGTCAATGTCAAAGAAGCTAGCAAATAGAAATCATAGTGGGGAATTCTAGAACAATTTAAGAGAAGGTGTATTTAAGGAGATGTTTGGAGTCTCGAGTCCTTTTTTTTGCTTGGAACTCAACAGGAGTAGTGTGACTGTCTGTCTTTCAGTTGTGTTAATTATTTAGTGTGACCACATCCCGCATGAGCGGTAACTGAGAGAATATTTTTAGATTTCTTTTTATGTCTTTTCTATTATTCAAGACATGCTTAGAAGGTCCATTTGTTTGTAGGGCTCAAGGATACGGTTGAAGGGTATCACCGTTAAGATACCACACAGCGTTTCAGCTCTGGTGTACGGCGGGGATATTTTTTTCGATCTACCTGTCCTGCAAGGCGTGGCTCTCCGCACCAGAGAACCTCTGATGTGTCTGCTGGCATACGGAGGATGACCTCAACACTAGTCAAACCAACTACCGTACCTAAGGAAAGTCACGTATTATATTTATCTTTTTTTATTTAATCATCAGTAATCCAAGAGTTAAACACTCAAGCTATCTTGGGCTTGAGTGGAAGACCTGAAGACCAAGAAGCCTAATAGAAGTAGATTATATCAAGATTAACCATTTTTGTTACTCTTTTATACATTGAATAATGTCACTACCCACTGTGATTTTTTTGATAAGAATTGTGTTTTAGAATAAAGAGACTGTAAATTTCTTTCAGTTATTGATAGCCGAAATATATTTGTGTTACTGTGTTTTTGTTGTTTCTCTGAAGAGATCCTTGGGACTCCCATATCACACACACACCCATTCCATACTTTTTTTAAAATTTAGATTTTCTTTTTTCTTTTGATTATACAAGGCGCCCTGGACTCATAACCTCGACCAAAGGAGCTCGCCGGAGAGTAATACCGCCTGATAGGTCTAGGTGTTACAAGTTAACGAAAATCCTATCTATAGTTTGACATTTTGGAAGCAAAGTTGTAAAGTGATGTTGGCCTTTTGCATTTATTTTCAGATAATATATTGTTTTATTGTATATTTTGTAAAGTTTGATTATTTCTAAAATAATTTGAGTATTTTATGCGCATTTTTAATAGTAGTAGCATTTCAAAAAAAAAAATAGGTAAATGTATAGGTATGGGTATAGGTATAGGTATAGGTACAGGTATAGGTATAGTATAGGTATGTGTATAGGTATAGGTATAGTGTATGTATAGGTACAGGTATTGGTATAGGTATAGGTATATGTATGTCGGAGACACAAGAATAAACGAGAACATGAATGACAGATACAGCCAATCTGGACCAAAGCCAAACACTAATCACTACTAAACGGATACGAATTAACTTAAACACCATCAGCAACCCCCACGAGGGGGTTGGGGCAACGCTCACTCCACCGCGGTGCCCTGTGGAATTCGTCACCTAGGCTAGTAATTCCCCCACTGATAAATATCGCCTCATACACACAATATAAAACACAGAGATACAATAAATCACAAATCAAATAATAGATATGGTCGTCGCGAGATCTGAAGAGAACTGTGTCCTGTTGCCGATTGCGCCGCTTTATAAAGAGTGTTCCGTAGTGTTCGATAGTGGCAAATGTTTGTATCACTTTTATTATTCGGAGACCCTCACTTCGACACGGCCGTCCTGACGTATTACACGTCCTCGTGTGATGTTGAAGGCAGTGCATCATCGTTATCCGCACAAAAGAAAGAGATATTTTTGTATTGTTCGGCCACTCCTGACCAAGGACATTGGGTACATTATTACATTTTATCTTCTGTGGAACAACTTCATTTAGGACATTTTCATAAAATAATAGGCTTTTCGTTATCAAATCTGAATGCTAATAGACTTCTCGCTACATAATAAATTAATAACACCAGTAAGTAGTATCGCAACAGTCACCTAACCGTTTATCGCGTTACACATTTTTGGATTATTAACAATATCTAGATGGCCTCTTATTCTACCAATTTCACTTTTCAATGGCCACCTCGCCTTTCTGTGGCCACCTCGCCTTTCAGTGGACACCTCGTTTTCAGTGGCCACCTCGTTTTCAGTGGCCACCTCGTTTTCAGTGGCCACCTCGTTTTCAGTGGCCACCTCGTTTTCAGTGGCCACCTCGCCTTTCAGTGGCCACCTCGCCTTTCAATGGCCACCTCGCCTTTCAATGGCCACCTCGCCTTTCAATGGCCACCTCGTCTTTCAATGGCCACCTCGCCTTTCACAAAACTTAACTAAACGTTAACAATCATCACGCTGTTAGGATATCTCATAGTCTCATTATAGAGACTACTCGCCACACAATTACAACACAATTTCATTCCATTGCATCAGCATTAATTAACCCTTGATTATCATCATCAACATCAATAGGGACTTGATCTTCGGGTATTTTCCTCACTATTATCAATGCCAGACAAATCTACCTCCTCGGGTATATCACTTAAAGGAAACTCTCGTATACGAACACAAGCGCATTTGTAGGTTCTGTTACCAGTTAAAGATTTCAAAGTATAACGATCGCCGTCGAGCAACTCTACAAATTTTAAACGGTTCTTTATATTTAGGATTTAAGTTTGTCTAATTTCTTTCTTAACTTTGAATCAAAACTAAGTTACTGAGATCAAACTTTACATATTTACACTTTCCCTATCAAATGTCACATACGTGTACACACAGTATCTCTCTCACTCTGCCATATCTGACCTCACTGTCTATTCTGTCTCAATAAAACAGTACACTACTGAACAGCAAAAGAAAACAGTAACAGCGTTATTAAAATCAAAACAACATAAAATAAGAATTTTAGTAATTGACTACTGCTGCAAATTCTCAAAGCAATCCAAATAAATAGTATCGTAGGTGTGACCACCTGTGACCACCACAAATGTAACAGTTAGTCATCCCTTGTGACTACCACACGTATATCTGCCAACTACATAGACATGCCGGCCACAATCACCCGTTGCTGGTGAGATAGCTGACACCAAATAGAAGGCTGACCAGCGGATATAGTGTTAACCATATCTGTGGGTATATATACCCTCTACGAAATTCATAGAATGATTTTTCTTTACTGAAATCACTAACATTCTATCACAAAATAAACAAACGGTAATTATAATTCAAGTCAGAACTATCACAAAGTGGTAAAAATAATAATCTAAAAAATGTTAACAACCACAATTATAGATGAACCCGCTGCAAATAAAAAATCACATCAAAATAAGAAATGAGTTTAAAAATCGAAAATAAACAGCATGTGCAGAACGGGTAATTCAATCCACCTCCATCACTAAGATATTCTGCTATGATATAATCTACACTATACTTCCGAAATCGTCTACCTTTGTAACGATGTCACCATTAGAAACGATCTTATTATTAAAAAAAAAAAATCTTTTCGAAAACAGATTCTCATCCTTTTCTTTAAATAATTATGTCGCTTGAAATACAGCAATCGTACACTACATGAAACAATAACCACACTGAATAAACCTGGATTAAAACTGTACATAGAATTTCGATGTTACAATAAGTGCGGGCATTGCCTACCCTCAATAATGTTACTGCACAATATTGTCGTTTGCCTAGAAATTGAACTTGTCTTATTGAAGAGCGTTCAGCACAAATAAAAATAGTACGACTCACCAGATTGGAGTTGTCCGTACATACCGGTTACTTCCCAGTTATCGATGCGTTACTTTTACTACCGCACGCTGCCGCTGTTGTAGGCCGCACGTCTCACAAACCGTTCGTACGCGAATGGCTATACCGACACTTTGACACTATGTGAGCGTTCTCGCTTACAAAAATTTAACAAATGACACCTCGTACGATTTTCAAGCGGAGGGTAGTTCGACCGCTCGCCGCGACTGACGATCCGTTACACTCTCAAACGTTGTGGGCAAATGAGATTCAGATCCCACTTCTGATGTCGGAGACACAAGAATAAACGAGAACATGAATGACAGATACAGCCAATCTGGACCAAAGCCAAACACTAATCACTACTAAACGGATACGAATTAACTTAAACACCATCAGCAACCCCCACGAGGGGGTTGGGGCAACGCTCACTCCACCGCGGTGCCCTGTGGAATTCGTCACCTAGGCTAGTAATTCCCCCACTGATAAATATCGCCTCATACACACAATATAAAACACAGAGATACAATAAATCACAAATCAAATAATAGATATGGTCGTCGCGAGATCTGAAGAGAACTGTGTCCTGTTGCCGATCGCGCCGCTTTATATAGAGTGTTCCGTAGTGTTCGATAGTGGCAAATGTTTGTATCACTTTTATTATTCGGAGACCCTCACTTCGACATGTATATATATTTATAAATAGAGACATGATCACCATTATTCGGTTCCGGGTGCATTACTGCCGCCGAGCTATCGTGGGTAAGCGGGCGAGGAGAAGTAAAACCACGTATTGTAAATAATTAACAATGCAACAATTATTATCATAGCAAAATGTGGATAGAATTACAATCAGCAATAATAAAATAATTAGAATACGACGCTCCACCGAACACGTCTTATTTCTTCTGCCAAGAGAGCCCGGAGTTGCGTCAGTGTCAAGAAACGTTCACCAGTGCTTGTCAAAATATTAGCTGCCAGTCTTCACGTTTCTTGCCACTCTTAGAATATCGAAGCGCCGTCACGGCCGGACTGACATTCGCACGTCCTCGTGCGACACCTCACACCTCGATTTATCTGCAAAGACCAAATACAGTTCTGTAGCACACGTCTGGGCATGCTCGCCCATCCCTGACTAGCTACCAATTCATGACACCTGTTTAAAAAGATCTCGATCTTCACCCCTCACATCTGAGTTAAACACACTGGGCGGACAACTGACCTCAGGCGCCCCTTCGACCACCCACCAACTCGCATGGTGCGATGGACCGGACAACCCGTCAGCGCCCCTTCCACCAGTCACGATAACCACACACAGCTGCTGCAATCAACTGGTTCAGAACGTCGACCCATATAGGCCAGTCCCAAACCAATCTCTTGCCACCCAGCTCACACCAGAAAATTCGTAGTCTGACCGTGGGCATCGACCCGGTTTAGGCCAGCCCAGGCGATCAACTACACTACATACCACGTAGTCTGATCAGAGGCATCGACCCGGTTTAGGCCAGCCCCCTTGATCAACTACGCCACTCCCAACTGCCTATCCAGTGCAGTAGGCTCTAGATCGATTCTCAATAAAAATACAGGGTTTACTCAATTGTTATAAACTAACCATTTACTGCTCATCATGTTCGGAGGCAAAGAGGGTGTCAAAGTTTGCCGTCAAAGTAGTTCACAACTAGATACCGACACTGTATCACTATCATCATCGGATGTTACCATTCCATTATTATTACTATGGATTTTCGCCGTCTCGGCCTCCTCTGCCTCATTGTTTAATGAAGTAGCTACAATCATCAGCTACATCAATCAGTCCATCGTAGCACCTAGGTACTGCACGCAAGTTTTCATGGGCGTACTTATATGTTAGACCCATCAATGTCTCTCAGCTCGTATCTATCGTGATCTAGTACCTTAACAATCGTAAAAAGAACCTTTGAACTTTCGCTGTAGTTTGGTTTGGTTACGCTCGTTACCCTTGATAAAGACGAAGTCGCCTACACTGAATGGTCTCACTATTGCTCTACCCCGGTTGAAGCGTTCTACTTCTGATGAAGCAGCCTTTTTGATATTCTCGGAAGCGACATGCCTAATGGTGTCTAAGTCTAAACGGGGCTCAGGTTCAGCGTGCAATGATAAGGTTGATATTACTAATGACTTTGCTCGTAACCCGTCGCGTTGGTATACCGTCCGTGATGAATTTACTATATTTTTCTAAAATTCTAATCAGTGCTAATTTGTCATTACCTCGTTAGTCTGTATCAGTATTCATAAAATCAAAGATGAGATGCTAGATTTTTCATAAAAATTTACTTCTCTACGGTGAGAACATGCATGCGTACGTTATCCTCTGATATATCACTACCTATTATAACTGGTTTCGCAATAGTGACATGAGGTACTACGTGAAACAACACTGAGAGCGATAAGCCTTGAACATTGATGGGGTCACCAAGTTGGGAAATACATTCTACATTCCCCCTACCAATGCCCGTCAGATAGACTAAATCCTTTTGTGCAGCACCAGGGAACTTCTTGGCGTAGCTGTTGGTTGCCAATGAACGAGCAATAAAAAGAAAGGAAACTGGCTCACCGGATGATATAGTCAAAGTGTTCCTCTATGCCTTGCGTTCACACACATGGACTTCTTTGACCGCCACTACTCCGCTGCTACCTGCTGGATCTGGACACGCCAATGCCAAGTGACCTGGTCGTCCACACGCGAAGCAGGTGATTGGTCTTGGTTTATCAGCGGATCTGGATCTTTGGTTGTGCGTCTTCTCTGAAGTAGCAGGCTCTTCTCTTCGCTTGTGGTAGTTTTTCGCTTTGTGACCCGAAGTGCCGCAGCGACGTCATGTTCCCATGAAGCGTGACTCATTAAATCGGGTCCTTTTCACATCTACATCAGGGTTATCACTACCTTAATGCCTTCGTTTCAGTGAAATGCCGTTGAGAACGCGAAGAAGTTGAGATCTAGTGGTCAGGTTATGAGAGTGGAGCTCACGGCGAATCACGGCTTCCTTTTGGCATAAACCGCAGATACAAATCCCGTTGTAACATCTTCAGACATCTCCATCCGCGGAATGTGTTCGATCATGTTCCAAAGGCGCATAGCCGCCTCACTCGCAGTTTCTTTAACATCAACTTGGAAACGTAGAATTTCATCAAAGTAATCTTGTGGCAACATATGGTTAGTAAACTTTGCTAGCAATACTTCTTTTATTTGAGGCCATGTTAGCTGCGATGCCTGCAGTCGTGTTAAACAGGTAGCAGCTCGACCTTTGAGTGCACGCGTAAGTAACAAAAGTAGTTCTGCATCTTGTAACTTACGGCTGTTGACAACAATTTCTGTCACATTGCACCAACCTTCGATATCCACTTCGTTGCCATCAGGATCAAACTCTATCAATTGGGTAGACGTGCTGCTCGAAGGTTGCGGCTGCGCTATAGCCATCATTCGGAACAAAAACAATTTCATTTGTTGAGACAGGCTTGGTTCTGATGCCTGTGTTGAAGATTGCGTACAGCTATTCTCCTCTGAAGTAAGCCCTTCAAATCCCACTTCTGATATAGAGACATGATCACCATTATTCGGTTCCGGGTGCATTACTGCCGCCGAGCTATCGTGGGTAAGCGGGCGAGGAGAAGTAAAACCACGTATTGTAAATAATTAACAATGCAACAATTATTATCATAGCAAAATGTGGATAGAATTACAATCAGCAATAATAAAATAATTAGAATACGACGCTCCACCGAACACGTCTTATTTCTTCTGCCAAGAGAGCCCGGAGTTGCGTCAGTGTCAAGAAACGTTCACCAGTGCTTGTCAAAATATTAGCTGCCAGTCTTCACGTTTCTTGCCACTCTTAGAATATCGAAGCGCCGTCATATATATATAGAAACTTCGTTCCATCCGGGTGTACCTTGACACCTCTCAAGTTTTTATTTATAGTTTTAAATCCAAAATACATTTACATTGTCATTTTTTAATAGGACACATATTTATATCCTTGCAACATTCTGAATCAATTGTTATCATTGATAAGTCAAATAAACCTCCGCCATTATGTACAATGAATATTATATATTAGTGCACTACTTGCAAAAGATATTATTACTATCTGATAAATATGTATCTTCATACAATTTCTTTTTTTATAATATTTCACAGTTAACGATCCTTTTCGAATACTTATCGAGTTAGCGGGCTGCCAAAATGCCTCGATAAGCGATTTGCGACTGTCGTTAAATTGACAGCAAATTCGATACGATACCGATGAAAATCGATAGTTGCAACGGTAGAGACTACGAAAAATCGTTAAAAAATTATCGATATGAATTAGCTACCGAATTCGCAACTTTAATGATCGCTATCTATGTCGAGACTGCAGGCCCAGGTATGCTTCTTGCCGGATGATCCCAACACCGCTGCTGATTCTGTTGCTGATGTGGTGGTGCAGGGTATGGAGCTTTTCATTCCATCCTCAGTGGTCCCCAAATGTCGACCTTGGTTTCGTCCATCTTCCAAAAAGGCTTCTCGTAGGAAGCAGAGCTTGAAAAAGACAACACAACTTTGCCTCCAGGTCCTTCAAGCGAGACATTGCAAGTTGCAAGGGCGAAGTCGGAGCACATTGCTAGGATTCGCGAGAAGCTTGAGCGTCTTCCTCCGAGAACTCGGGCGTTCTGGTCTCTTGCCAAGGCTATCGAAGAGAATTTTTTGTGCTTCTTCCAAAGCTCCCTTCCCTTGGGCTTCCTGTGAAATTATGTCACTAACTTTTGAGCAGATAGAAGCATAAATATCGTAGTTGACGGTGAGTGCTCTGACTTCATATCTGTGAATGTGAATTCTGGTGTCCCCCAAGGCTGTGTGCTATCGCCTACTTTGCTTCTCCTCGATGTCAATGACATGTTGTAAATTAGTGGCATATATTCATTTTTATACGGATGATAGCACGGGCGAGTAGGTCCTCGTTTTGAAGACATTCGCTTATCTGCCTCAGCCTTCAAATGATATGATGCCTATCTGCATCAGTTTCAAATCGGCGCTGCGTACACTGCGCTGAACACTCTGGCGCTGCGTAGAGATGGGGCCTCGTCCTCTTGGGAAAGGGAAGTGCTCCTAGCAATTGTTCTAACTGATCCCTGCCGCCTCTTTCCGTCATCGTCCTACGCGACAGCAGTTTCATCCCCATCGTTTAGACGGTTGGCAGTCCACAACTGTGCGCTTTTCTAGAAACTTTCTGCCTCGCACAACAAAACTGTGGTATTCCCGGACCAATACGACCTTCAAAATTTTAAGAAAAGAACGTAGGTACTCTTCTTTAAAAGGCCGGCGCACATATGACGCCTCTGGTGTTGCGGGTGTCCATGGGTAATCGCTTACTATCAGGCGATCCGTCTCTGGGCCTTGGGGCTGATACAATCGACCAGCCTTCAGGTGCAGCAAAGGGGTCCACCCTTCGACCGCAGTTCTTCGTGCTGACCGCAAACAGCGGCCACCGTCTCCAGGACGACCGGTGCGCGACGCACATCGCTGGACACCCATCCACGGACCGACCTCTTCGAGGTTGCTTCGGTTCTGCAAACCAGGAGATCGACCTGCACGGCCAGTCATCATCTTAAAGACCCCACGCTGCGGGACGGGACTAACGAGTTAAGTTGCCTAGAGTTCGACCCAATTAAATAAAGACTTCCAGTGCTAAGAACCTCACACCTAGTTATTAACTAAGTAAAGTTTTACTTTATGTTATATTATTATAGAAATATTTCCTTAAATGAATTAAATTCTTATTAACTTGTATTTGTGTTATTATTTGTGCCCGCCGTCAGGCGGACGTAACAAGTGGACCTCATATGCAGAGGCGGATTAAGTATCAAGAGCGCCCTAGGAAATCATCCCATCGCCCCCCCTCTCCCCATAATTCTAGCATCCAAATATACATACTCGTATATAATTTACGTATCTTGGCAGTTGGCATATGTTTACTTTATTTTTTTTTACGTGGGAAGCCCTCTTGAGCTGTTATTACACTCGGGTTTGCGGTGTATTTGAATCGAGCCGACTTTAGCCACATAGTGCGTAAACTTTCCCGGCTACGGACCGGATGGTAGCTTTATTTAAACATCCGGGCCGTTCTTTTTTGGTGCAATAGATGGGTTCATCTATCGCACCAGTATAGTTGGCAACCAGGCGTTGGCTTAGTGCAGATCAGACACAGCTGACTCCAAAGCATTCTTTCTCGATGTAAACCTGCGACAGCCGGTATGAGAGAGTTCTTTTTTTCCTCCCGTTCAAATCTTTCATTACGGATCTTATCACCGCCTGCTTGGCGCTTGTTTTTTTTTTTTTTGTATGGCCCGCCAAAATGACTCTACTCTGCCTGATGGAAAGCATAAGCAGAATCCAAGAGTAGTGGCCACCATGCTCATTGCAAACGCAGACAATGCAGCATGGTGACCCACACCATGGCGGCCTAGTGATGCTTCTGCATCTTTTAGTCTAGTCAACAAGTATGGAACTTGTTGACTAGACTATTTGGGCCTCCGGTCTCGCACTCACCAACGAAACACGACATCACGAACGCTGTTATTTTACGTTGATTTTCTGTGCGAGGGTAGAACTGCCCCGGTCGAGCCGGCCCATTCGTGCTGAAATCAGGGTGGCTCTACTACCTTGTATGCCTAAATCTTTCCTTTTGCTCCTCAACCAGGACCCCGTGGAGTTGAAATTTCGGATCGTCGATTTCTCGAGTCGCAGGATTCCAAGACAATACTAGCTTCAGGTAGCTCGTTTCGAGATACATGTGAGAACAAGATCGCAGAAAGCCACCCTGACACTGGATCCACCCTAGAACATTAGCAATCACGGTCTTGGCCCTCAGAGTTGTCTCACAGTGCACCTTTCGCCACGCCGTCATGACCATGTTTTCCGCGTAGCTCGAGACGGCGACACCATCAAAAAAGGCACTTACACACTCAGTCATAGTCGACATTCCACAGGAATAGCCCTAAAGACTTGTAACGAATCCCATAAGCGGATTCCCGTATACGTTTTGGCATGCCTAATAAAGCCGCCGGCGCCGTTACATCATTTTTCGGTCTGTAGCTACTTTGCATGGCAAACAGTTCAAATAGATGCCAGTTTTGCCGTCGGGTATGTCGTCAACAAGCCAGTCAGGCAACCGGCATAGTGTGTAGGAGTCTTAACTCTGACCCTTGTGGAACTACTTGTGTAAATGACAGCTCAAGCTAGACTACTTAGGAGTAGTCTTGTAGTCTTGTAGTGTAATCTTGTAGTGCTTTTGAAAAGTAGGCACTAGGGCGCCTACTTTTCAAAAGCACTACAAGTACCACCTGTGGTAAAAAAACTCCTATTAAGGCGACGTCCGGTCCACACTTACATCACTTTCTCGCGGTAGACCTTTGTGGCGGATGGAAAGCACACTAATTGTTACAGGCGCAATTCCTTCTGCAATTTGTCCTATACAGCCGTCCTGTCCACACCTTATTATTTGCGGTCGGAGCCGCAGCCCACTCCGGTGCACCATACGCCTATCAGTGGACAAATCTGCATGGTCTTACTAAAACTTATTAATTAATCTTTACTACAGCTTCATTTGTAGCTACTACATTTTTGTATGGAAACAGCACTAGTCGAACCAGGGGCGGACTAACCTCGTCAGAGGCCCGGGGCGGCAAAGTAGAATGAGGCCTTAGTGTAAAAAGATTTTTATTAATTTCACATTGCGTATGTACCATTGAGTATGTACTTATGTTAATTGATTTACATTTTATAATTGACGTTTGAATTAGACTTTCATGAACAGTTAGGAAAATAAAATAAGTTTTTTTAAAAAAAAAACGTGATAGAATTTATATAACGTGCCGGACGTGATCTCCAAAGTATGTTTTCTGGACATCATCTGCGTCAGTCGGTACGAGGGTTTCTACTCGGGCCCATCCTCCCAAACGGCAGTACGGTACCTTTTCCTCTCTCGCACTGCACTCGTCGCTAGGAGGAAATGAACGAATCATGTCGTGCAATGCGAATTTACTTTTATTGTGATTGTAGGGAGGACTTATGTAATTTGCCCAGTTGAGACATAACAGCGTAGGGTCCTCCTTGCAGTCATCAGACTGATCAGACCCATCTGCTAAGATGTCATCTCGCGAAAGGAAGCGGCGAAGAGGGTTTGGAAAGAAGAAAGAAGATTGATTCCCACTCAGACACAATTAGCAGTTGAAGAAACAGAAAACAGAGTAACTGATTGCAGGGTCTCATGCCGCCCTGAGTGGTGATTAAAAGATAGTTAAAATAAAAAATTACTACTTTTAATCTACAGCTACTGCAATATTTTTAAAATCCATATTGACGAAATTACGTGTCACAAAGTGTTTAGTACTTTTTAACTGAGTTCATAACCTTTTCCGTTATGACTCGGTAGGCGCGATTATTTTTTCTTCGCTTCTATTATATTTTTATTTATTCTTTATGTATTTTATTCTTCGATTATATTTTTGGCGTGGCAACGCGGCGAGTGTCGCCACTCCAAAAATCTCGCCACGCCAAAAATCAGGTTTACCCCTCGCCTATAGATGTTAGATAGTGAGCCGTCACGGGACGCCTAGCAGATGTGAAACAATTGCAGATGTAAAAAAGAACGCCACGCATAAAATCAGGTTGACACATCGCCTAGAAGTGCTTCGCGACGAGGGTCGCCTCGCCAAAAATCTCGCCAAGCCACAAATCTCGCCACTCCAAAAATCTCACCACGCCAAAAATCAGGTTTACGGTCCGTCGTCTATAGATGTTTCACATCAAAAATTTTGGTCCAATTCTGCCGCCCTAGGCGCCTACTCAGCCTAGTGGTAAATGCACAACTGGTTTTTATTAGCCTGTTCACTTGACTCTAACGAAAATTGCCACTATAATTAGTTTAGTAAGTCACGAACGGTTCACCAAATTGAAAAACATTATTTCTAAACCCCTTATATTTTAAAAGAGCTATCCAACGATATCCCATGCTATGGGAGAGACAACTAGAAAAAACACCATCCCTACTTTACGTGTAGAGGAGGTACCCTAAAAAATAGTTTTTTTGCAACTTTTTATTTCAACACTGTCGGCGGCGTAGTTAATGTGTATACCCATGCCAAATTACAAATTTCTAGAACCGATATTTTTTATCTAAACCGCGGACAGACGGATAAACAGACGAACATGGAGAAACTGTGAGGGTTCCTTGTTGACTACGGAACCCTAAATATTGGTAGAAAATTTTCACTACAGGAGGGACCGGCAATCCGACTTCCTATTTTTCAAATCACACTAAAGAAATATTTAAATCCGGGTCAGCTATTACTTACTGTTTCTTCAGATGTACAACAATATGACCATTAAATTATTAAAACTCTTTTGTTTATACTCCGCAACAAGAACCAAAAACGCTATTACAATATAATACTTAACTATGTTTATAACTAAATATGATTACAAAATTATTTTAATTTAAAAAAAGGGTGGGTATGTGCTTATTCGACCTACATATTTAGGCTCACGAGAACTACGAGAGTAAAAAATACACTTCGTTATTCGTTCAGGAACCCAAAACTTCCTCTTATGTTTTCAAAGGTTTATTTACGACTAGCTGCGCCCGCGACTTCGTCCGCGTGGAACAGTGACTTTGGGTAGCAGTTTTAATTATTAAGGCTAATATTATTTTAAAAATAGGACACACTTTTCACTGTTAAAAACATATTTAAGTATTTATATAAGTACATAAAATAAAAAGTATTTTGTATGAAATTATTTCGACATTCGACATGGCCAAGGCTTTCAACCTGTTCTTGCACCGTTCGCTTCTCTCCGATCTCTAAGCATTCGGTCTGCCTCTTAGAGTCGTCTCTAGATTTACTCTTTTCTTCATCAGTGCCTTCGCATTCGGGTTCTTTGCGACGGACGGCGCGGCCTCTGTTTTTCTGGAGGTAAACGCTAGCGTACCTCAGAATTCGGTCCTGTCGCCCAAGATGTTTCTTCTGCATGTCAATGACATATTAGCCCTTGGCAATATACATTGCTATGCAGACGATAGCACAGTGCATGGGCGATATTATGGATACCCTGCAGCCAAGATAGTAGACGTTGAGGAAAATGGATAGGAGATTGTCGCTGAGCTTGACCGGGGTTTGAACCGCATTTAACAATGTGGTGATGAGAATCTGGTCGAGTTCAACGTTAAGAAAACACAGGTGTGCCCGTTCTCTACCAAAAAGTCTCCGTTTCTTCCCCTCCCCACTTTTCAGAGCACTCAACTGCCACTACGGGATAAGCTCGGTGTCCTGGGCATGGATATTTGCCGAGACCTCAACCCACGGGAGTACATCGAGGGCACCACTAAGGCAGCCTGAACAGGGTGAGGCGGTTTTTCGCGCCCGAGCATTTGTGACTCCTTTATAAGACCCAGGTACGCTCGTCCGTACTGTTCTCATCTTTGTGATGGATCTAGGCATTAATTTTCTCGATTTTTTGCAGTGGCAATCAGTCCGCATTATCAACAGTCCCAATACTACCGATTCCTTTGAGCCTCTGCAGTTGCGGAGAGATATCGCCTCTATGGCAGTCCTCTACCGCTTTACCATGGAGAGTGTTCTGAAGCGTTCTTCCAACTGATCCCACCTTCTCCCTTCCTCTACAGAACAACACGTGTTGGTCTTGGAAGTCACCGCCTCAGTCTTAGAAATACGCTCTCGAACCAAACGGTTTGGTTCCGCATTGTCTGCTTTCACAGCGAGTATGGTTGCCTCCACTGTTGGATTCTGCTTGAGTTTTCCCTCAGTCTGAGCAAATTCTCAATTTTTACATTTTTAAAATACTACGTTTTTGATTTGCCATCCTTTGTCAAAATATAGTGATTTAGCTGATTTGATACACGCGATTGTGCTGCCCATTTGAAAAACATGTTTTTTTTAAATGAACTGCAACTTTAACTGTCTTTGTCTTTGGGCTTTGATAATTGGTAGTGCAAATGTTGTTTTCAGCGGAAACTGTATTCTTTTAAATTGAAATTGCAAATAAGTTTGAATTATTGGAATACGGGGAATTGAAAAATTTTCTTTTACAATGTTGTACCCCAGATGTGTATTTTGTAGCCGTGTACCATTACATATCTTTGTCGCTCAAGATTTCTTATTAATAGGACTGGAACATTAACTTTCAGTTTTAACTTATGGGAAGGCGCTCCTGATAATTCTAAAGATTTAAAAAACTTTATGCATAAGCTATGATATGACTGGTTCAGTTTCCCTTGCATTGTTTCCTGAGCGGTATTCGTTAACATCTTCCTCCACGTCTGACATGATCCGTTCGTTTATTTGATAACTGTCTCATTAGTCGGCGGATCAGAATATATATTATTTTTAGATCATGTGTGCTATCATATACCAGAACTCACGTCTCAGTGTAATCATGTCGTTACTGTCATTTGGCATACAATCATCTCCTATTTTTAGAAGAGCATTTGCATATTGACACTGCTCATAAATCATTGTGAAGTTGTACTCGCATAATTGTAGTAAGACAAAACTTTTTAACATGTACCCATAATACATATGTTTCATACAGGCATTTATTTCATCTTGCGGCGTACCCCTTTTGCTTTTTTTTGTGTTTAAATCCCGCCGGATACTTTTCCTTCGGATTTTTTCACGAAGAAAATTATTTGAATAAACAAAAAATCATGTAAACAAATCGAATCCTAGTGAATAATAACGAATTTGTAGTAGCAAAATTCAACATCCGCATGCGGCACAGTCGTCTGCCCTCACATGTCTGCCCGTTCGGGTAAGCACACTTAGGCATATTGTGATAACTCAGTAAATGTTACATCTGAATAGTTCTAATATTTTGTCTCCTGTCCCAAACTCATGAAACATTTTTGCAAACCTTGCATCATCATCATCAGCCTATCGCAATCCACTGCTGGACATAGGCCTTGCCTTGCCTTCACAAACCTTGCATATTTCCATACAAACTTTCATCCCCTATTGCTATTTTACCCCCTTGATCTTAAAATTTTTACGAAATTTAAATGACATTTTTATTTATATGTAATCAACAACCTAAAAAATAAAGTTTAAGATTTTAGCTTAAAATGACGATACTGTATACACTGTTTTGTAATTTGTCTTATTTATTTCTATTAATATAATGAACATACAAATCATATTTATGAATGTATGTTATTTATTATATTATTATTATCATATTAATTTAAGTCTTCGTTGAAAAGGAGAAATATTTTTAATGAATTTGACATCCTTGTTACCTCGTTGCCAAGAGTGTCCGGTGTACCGGGCGGTGTCACCAAGGTAATGCGCAGGCGTGTGGCGATTAAACCACCACTCTTCTATACAATCTTTCATCCCCCCTTTCAACCCCTTATTACCTTTTTTTCGCAATAAAAAGTAGCCTATGTCCTTTCTCAGGCTCTAGACTACCTGTGTACCAAATTTTATTGTAATCGGTGCAGCGGTTTGGCCGTGAAAGCAAGACAGACAGACAGACAGAGTTACTTTCGCATTTATAATATAAAGTATGGAAGTATGGATAGCCTTCCTCGATAAATGGGCTATCTAACACTGAAATAAGTTTTCAAATTGTACCAGTAGTTCCTGAGATTAGCGCGTCCAAACAAATAAACAAACTCTTCAGCTTTGTATATTAGTATAGATGTATTTATTATACTCTTCTAAGATCTAATACTCATAATAAACAACACAATTATTTAGATAAAGATTAATATTAGGTATTATGTTGATAAAAACTCTTTGGCAAATAACTCATTATTAGGTACCAACTCTTAGCGTCTTTTACTCGTGATAACTTCTAAACGAAATGTCGGATTGGGATGAAACAAAAAGTATTTTACTTCTACATAAATACCCTTGATAACATAATACTTAATTTGGATAAGGATTAATATTACGATACACATTTAACGTAGTTTCTTTCTTCAGACGATTTAATATTTTTTTCGAACACAAAAGCGGTTATTGTGTCTAAACCATGATAGTTAGATATATGCTCTCGCGGACTTTTTTGTAGATCTAAATGGGCCCTACAAACCCGTAATACATTATTTTGTTCTATTGTCAATAGTCTTTGCAGCGCACGCAAAAATAGGTTTTCGATTTCACACCTTGGGTTAGAAAATAGCAATTTTCTTATGGATCCCTAATTTTTTTGAAAATAAAATATAGCCTATAGCCTTCCTCGATAAATGGACTATCCAACACTGAAAGAATTTTTCAAATCGGACCAGTAGTTCCTGAGATTAGCGCGTTCAAACAAACAAACAAACAAACAAACAAACTCTGCAGCTTTATAATATTAGTATAGATTTGATCAAGGGAACTTGCAGCCATTTGGAGGCCCCCCAGAAGCGGAGGCCCGGAGCGGACCGCCACCTCCGCCCCCCCCTTAGTCCGCCACTGAGTCGAACTAGAAGTAGTGTTAATTTTTCTTTATATATGAGGCATATATTATTGCTATGTTAAGAAAAAAAAAGTAAAAACTAAAACCCAACTACGACAAAAAACGACGCTGAAAAAATATGAAACAAGTTTGAAAAGCCGTAGTCACACGTTGTTAAAGTGTTATGGTGCATTTCTATGTAACGTGTGACTACGGCTTTTCAAACTTGTTTCATACTCTTTCAGCGTCGTTTTTTGTCGTAATTGGGTTTTAGTTTTTACTTTTTTTTATTTAAAATGTTTTGGTGCCATTATTAATATAATATAAATACAGTCGTGGTCAACTAATTAGGGACATTCAAGATAGAGGAGAACAATAACCGCTTATGTACATTTAAATATAAAACCTAGTTGATTTCTCAGTAACTATTATTTGCATGATTTGGTCCGATTATTATGCTATAAATGGCTGTAAATAAAAGATTAAAAAAATAGAAAAAAGTGTTTAATATCAAAGGTTAACCATGTATTCAATTTAAGATACAATTCTGTAGCTGGACTTTTAATTAAGAACAGTAGAGTAAAATTAAAAATAGAGTTAAGCAAAACTAATAATCTGCAGTATTGTAATTTCTTTAACAACTCCATTACAACTATTACGGGTAAAATCAGTACCCAGTAGCAAAGCCTTTGTTAGTAATTACCGCTCGACACCGATGTGGCATAGACATTATCAGTTTCTGACATATTTCGACAGGAATGCTTGCACATGCCTCACAAAAAGCTTCATTAAGTTCATCTAAAGTTGTGGTACGATAAGTGGCAACTGTTTTCTTGATTTCGTACCAAAGGTTCTCGATTGGGTTGAGGTCGGGGCCATTTGCTGGCCAATCTAGCACTGATACCGACTGACTGTTAAGAAACGACTTGACTGAACGGGCGTTATGTTTTGAGTAGTTATCATGATGAAAAGTCTATATAATAGGGAGATGTTCCTCAGCTTAGGGAAGCGTAGTTTCCCCTAATATTGCCTTGTATTGATGTTGGTCTAAGTTACCCTGAACTTTCCTTACAGGTCCCACTCAACGTCCAGAAAATGAACAGCACATTTTAATAATTCCTTCGCCACCTGCTTTTTTGAGAATCTTGGATTCATTTCTGCTTTTACAAGACGCCGTACGTATTCCCTTTCATCTAAAGAAATCAAATTAACCTTGTTCTCGTCAGTAAATACTGCAGGCAGCTATTGGGCGTAGGTTCAATGTCCATATTTACGTGCAAACATCAAACGTGCATTTCTATGTTCCTTCTTCAACAGCGGTACTTTGCGAGCCACTCTTCTGAACAACCCTGCTTCTACCAGACGTCGTCGAGCGGTCCTCGCTGATACACTGGCTCTTTCGTCTGCCCCAAACACTTCGTGTTTAATTAAAACAGAGCCTAGGAACGAATCATTCTTAGCTAACCTGGTTATCATTCTATCTTCTTACGGAGTTATTTTTCTCGATCTTTTTTTTTTGGGCACTTTAAAGCTGTATTATTGCGCCTGAAATGTTGCTCTGCATTGCATACCATAGTTTTTGAACAATTTAAATATTCTGATATCCTTCAGCAGGCGCGGTTTCAGCCTGGAATTTTGGGGGGGGGGTCACTGGATGAATATTTAGAGGAGCTGCTGCTTGGGGGGGGGGGACGAATACCATGTGCGAGACTCCCGACAAATGCGGCCTAACTGGGCAGTCAAGAGGAGCTCCAGAAACGCATTAGCAGCTTCTGGAGTACCCCCCACTGCACCCGGATTCACCCCCGGGGCAGGTTGCTGTTGAGCCTCTCACAGCTCTACGCAGTAAGAGTCGGAACACCGACCCGCCTTAGACGACATCCCCCGGCCGCACCGAGGTGCCGGTCTCGGGTCGTTTGCAGTGACCACATCTCCCCTGGATGTGGCCACAACGACCCTTAACCGACGGTTGGGGAGCTAGCGGCTTCTACCGCGCCCCCTTTGTCGTCTCTTTCGAGCGGGATCAGTCCTATCCCGATCCCGCTCTGCGGACTCCTTCTGGAGCATAACGTCTCCACAGAAGGAGCCCTCGGCCACCCACCCCTTATTACTCGCCACTCGCCAGTATTGCCGCGATCAATGCTGATGACAGGTTTCGTCCGATCTGTCTGCAGTGGTGGCATTGTGCCGTAACCTCACGTTCGGTTCTGTTCAGAAGCAACCGTGCCCGGTGAGCATCTGAGTGAATTGATAGGTGACACAGTCAGTTCTTTCTATCCAAGCTTAGAAGCTCGTCAGAACAGCTCCGACAGTACGTTGGCTGGCACAAACTTGGGTGTCAAGCCGTGCCCGCCAAGCCCGTAGGGCAGGCGTAAGTGCGTTCTAACGAAGCATTCCGAGCTCATGATCCGGCGCTGTCTCTTCGCCATTCCGACCGACAGAACGAATTTCGTTGTAGACCATTGTGTCCATATCGGTAAGAATGTCGAGATCGCGCCAGGATCGTCGCCGCCTCGTACGAGATCGTACGGTAGCCTCGTACGATCCGTGTGGCCATCAACCGCTGCAGACTCCCGAGTTGAGCCTTACATCGGGAGGAACTCGACGGTGCCCCATAGAGGACCATGGATCGCACGACGCGAGAGTCGGTAAACTTCTTCCCGCGGTCCCCCGAGATTGAGTAGCAGACGATGTAGCGCTCCTGCTACCCCCCGTACTCGGGGGACTAGTCGCCCGAAATGCTCTTCGAAGCTCTACCAACTGTCCAGGATGAGGCCTAGGTACTTCATGTACTGGCTCACCTGCTTCAGTGTCATCCACCCGGAGGCATGAGCTGGGTGTTTCTTGGCGCTTACGTAAGCCTTGTAGGCGCCACCCTCAGGCCCAGCTCACAAGTCACTATCCACGACACAAGCCACCCCTTGCTCGGCGAGCAGAAACACCTCCCCAAAGCGTGACCCTCTAGCCAGTATTGCGGTATCGTCTACATAGCAGGCGACACTGAGGCCAAGGGGAAGACTAGTGCGAAGGCCAGCATCGTATACGAGGTTCCATAACAGTGGGCCCCCCCCAGGACTCTGTCCTGGGGGGGAACCCCACAACACACCTCCCTTCGATTTGCCACTCCGTTCCGATACTACCCTGTCGCGCAGATAGGCGTCTATGACGGCACGCAGGTAAGGCGGCACCCCGTGATATTCAAGGGCCGCCCTAATCGTGCGCCAGGGAAGGATGTCGAAAGCGTTGCCGAGGCTAACTGTCAACACCACCCCTCCATTTAGTGAAAATCTGCCTCAGTTTGTCTCCCAGCACAGACAGAGAGATCACCAGTGCCCGACCTGGAACACCATCAGGTCCAGAAGCGGTGTTGCGGGAAGCCAGCCGCCATACAGCTCGATCCAGCTCTCCCTCCAATATCTCACCCTCGTCGGACCAGAATTGCCGGTCCGATTGCGTGGGAGGGATCGGAGGACTGTCCTGGACCCTTGGGAAGAGCGTGTCTGTCTAGCACTCTTCCTAGAAACTCCGGTCCAGACTAGTATTGTCATCCGAGTCTTTATGGCAGAGCAGGCCTGAATTACAACAGCCTTGGAGGGCAAAGTTTTGTGATCCACATTATATTAGTTTTAATTTATAGGTGTATTTTTTGTTTTTTTTTATTTATTCCTATCCTTTGATTTCTTATCTCGATTGAACAATTATAGAAACTGAGGAGAAAAAGAAAATCAGGTTCTAGCAGCAGTTAGAAAAAAATATATGTGTACGGTTTTTGGGGGGGGTCGTGTCCCCTGTGACCCCCCCCCCCTGGAACCGCGCCTGTCCTTCAGTATGACCAACCACGCTCGCCAAACTTCATGATAATTTTTCGTAGTGTTGCATCGCAACTTTTAATTTTTGCCCATTGTTCTCCAAAATAATTCTCAAAACTTAAAATAAAAAATCTAGATTGCCGCCAAAACTACCACAAACAATAGGAGAAGAAATAAAAAAATATTGAGATTCAGATTTTGAAAATATAACGCAATATCTCAGTGTCCCTAATTAAATGGCCAGCCAGCATTCTTTGAACAAATAGCACTGTGATAATCTCTCAGCTATACTGTAAAGAGGTTTAATGTTTAAGAAGTTGTTATTGTTTGTATAATCGGGCACATAAATGACTAATTATATTTACATGTAACAGATATGGAATATTGTTTAGACTCGTTGGAAAATCTTATATATGAAAATGAATTGCTGTTCGTTTGTCTGGCTAAAACTCGAGAACCGCCGGACCGATTTAGCTGAATTAGGTTTTGAAATGTTTGTCGTAGTTCAGGGAAGGCTTAAACGGTGACAAAATATGGAAAAATTGCGAGGAAGATAATAAAAACAACAATTTCCTTTTGCCCATATAAACTGTACTACCAACTTTCCTGTCAAACTTTTGATTTTCAAATTGAAGCACTTATTAAATTAAGGGTTTCAAATAGACACCATATATTATTACACGCATCAAATTAAGGGTTTTAAATAGACACCACATATTATTTATATATTATTATCGCGTATTTTAATATTATTATGTTGATGGTTGTTATTATTGGTTCATTCAGAAATTTTTGTCATTGTATTGACATATTTTGTTGGTTGTCACTGTTTAGAATGCAAATAAAAAAGTATTTATTGTGTCATCATCATCCATAGAAGTCATATCACAAACAAAATAAGATAACACTGTTAATAAAATCAAAACACTGTTTTGTTGGAATGCGAAAAAAATTATTGATGTCAATCGTCTGTAGGTGTCGTCGTCGAAGGTTATACGAAAGGTTATAAACACAGGCATTTTTTGCTCCTAAGGCATATAAAGTACCTGTCATTCCATTAGTGTTATTAAAATCTTCTATCCTAACTTTTAAACTTTCGCGTTCCATGATATAATTATTATTATTTTTACGGGAATTAACGCGATCACTATTTCAAGGTACTACATACCTCTGTTTTGCCTGACGTTTCGACCAGGTTGCACTGGCCGTGGTCACAGGCTGACTGGCTCAGCGGCGCACGCCCTCCGTCGTCGAATCCGTGAAGTCGAAGGTTCTTCATCCACCCGCACATTTTCGATATTATTGATATTTTTGTTTCGCCATGTACCGTCACATACCACACTAACAGGGTCCCTATTCTGTAAGCAAACCAATGTGTTCCTATTCTGGTGTTTATCCGACTCCGCAGAAAAGCGAGGTGGTATGTTTTTTAACACTGGATTCCACGCTGTAGATAATTTAAAACCATCTTCCCGATTGAAAGTTTTATGCTTTTTAATCTCAATCGCTTCACGTACAACTCTTGAATAAAAGTGACGTTCGGTGGAGAGGACTTGCGTGCGGTGAAATTCAATCCAGTGGTTGATGCCTGCATCGAGTGCATGTTCTGCAATCGCCGATTTGCTCGTCTGTCGGTTCTTCACAGCAGCGATATGTTCTTTGACCCTTTCAGCAATAGTCCGTTTCGTTTGGCCTATGTAGGAACTTCCGCAGCTGCAGTCTATTTTATAAACACCCGGAGTTTGTAGTGGCAATATATCCTTCGGTGTGCCGACGATGTTGTGAACCTTTATGCCTGGTGTGTATACTGTCGGAATGGAGTATTTCTTTAACACGGACCCGATCTTATCCGTAACTCCCTTGACATAAGGCATATAGGCTGGTTGCCTGTTCACTCCTGGATACTTGCGTCTTATTTTCGGTTGCTTCCGTCCTCCATCCACTTGATATCCGTTACCTTTGAGTACCTCCTGAACATGTTCTAGCTCCCGTTCTAAATGTTCAGGGTCACAGAGATCGTAAGCTCTGTTCTTGAGTGAAGTCATAACAGATTGCAAGTGCCGGGGGTGATGATGAGACGTGGCGTGTAGGTATCTATCCGTATGAGTAGGCTTACGGTACACACAGTGTGACAAGGACCCATCTGATCTCACGGTTACTTTAACATCCAAGAACGACAACGACCTATCCGTCTCCATTTCATATGTAAACCTTATTTTAGGGTGAATAGAGTTAAGATGTTGTACATATTGATCTACTTCTTGTTTATTTCATTTAACGATACTGAAGATGTCATCCACGTATCGCTTCCACAGCTTAACGGTATTCGGGCCGAGACTTAGAGCCTTCTCTTCAAAATGTTCCATCCAGATGTTGGCAAGTACTGGGGCTACAGGACTTCCCATCGCGACACCATCAATCTGGAGGTAATGTTGACCTTGGAAAAGAAAATAATTGCCATCTAAACAGTGTTCAAGTAGATCTATATAGTTGAACGGCAGTTCGTTGTCTCTCAGCAGGTCTTTTACGACGTTTAAGCACTCTTTTATTGGAACATTGGTGAAAAGCGACTCCACGTCAAAGCTCACCATGACGTAATCCGGTTCCAACGTGAGATCTTTTATGATTTGTATGAAGTGCCGTGAGTCTTTCACAAAAGACGGTGTTTTGCCTACAAGTGGTTGCAATACTGAAGCAACGTGCTTTGCAAGATCGTAAGTAGGAGAAGCAATTTGACTTACAATGGGCCGCAGCGGCACGTCAGGCTTGTGTATCTTAGGCAGACCATATAATTTCGGTGGCTGGTGTGACTTTGGTTTGTACAGTCTGTTGTACTCGTCTTCTGAAAATAGGTCCTCATTATCCCGGATTAGAGATCGTATTTTACGCGTTACTCTGGCTGTAGGGTTGTATGTTACCGGTTTGTATACCTTATTATCACTCAACAGTTCGAGTATTTTATTTTGGTAATCAGTTGTATTCATCACTACGGTGGCGTTTCCCTTGTCGGCCTTAAGCACTAAAATATCCTGGTTATCCCTAATGTTTTTTAATGCTTGACGCTCTTCCATAGTGATATTACTAGCCGGAAGCTTTGACCGACGTAATATTACCGCGACGTCCTGTCTAAGGATATCAGCATCACCGGGCGGTACTTTGTTCCGTGCAATCGATTCCTCAACGCTACTGATTTCATTCTCAAACGGTATTCGTTTAGGCGTTGGAGCGAAGTTCATACCTTTAGCCAAGATGTTCATTGTAATGTTATCTAAACTCACGTTCGATAAGTTTACAACGGTGTCCTTCGATCGGTCGGGTACCACGGGTGACGCTTTGTTTTCTGTATACCGCCGATTATATTCCTTCGAGAACTTTCGATCAAAGCTTGCACTACATAACTCGAAGGTACGACTCGCTTGTAAAAACGTAACCCGGTCACACAAATCATAGTCCGATTGAGATAGATTAACACTACACTTTAATTGTAACGCATATAACTCCCTCTGTATACACTCCAAATCACTGTGTTTGTTTCGAATTCATTGTCTCAGGAGTTAGTATAGCAAACCGCTACGGATCGGAAATTGCAAAACAAGTGTGTCATCTAGAATTTTTACGTAAAAAACGGGCGCGAATGGAAACATCGTTGATATTTCTTGTGAAGTGTCGCGATTGGGACTTATTACCTTCGTGTGTTCGAATAAAACCGCGTAGTGATATCGCATTTTCACGTAAAATTCTAAAAAACGCGAGTGAACGTGAGACAATTAATTCGAAACAAACACAGTGATTTGGAGTGTATACAGAGGGAGTTATATGCGTTACAATTAAAGTGTAGTGTTAATCTATCTCAATCGGACTATGATTTGTGTGACCGGGTTACGTTTTTACAAGCGAGTCGTACCTTCGAGTTATGTAGTGCAAGCTTTGATCGAAAGTTCTCGAAGGAATATAATCGGCGGTATACAGAAAACAAAGCGTCACCCGTGGTACCCGACCGATCGAAGGACACCGTTGTAAACTTATCGAACGTGAGTTTAGATAACATTACAATGAACATCTTGGCTAAAGGTATGAACTTCGCTCCAACGCCTAAACGAATACCGTTTGAGAATGTAATCAGTAGCGTTGAGGAATCGATTGCACGGAACAAAGTACCGCCCGGTGATGCTGATATCCTTAGACAGGACGTCGCGGTAATATTACGTCGGTCAAAGCTTCCGGCTAGTAATATCACTATGGAAGAGCGTCAAGCATTAAAAAACATTAGGGATAACCAGGATATTTTAGTGCTTAAGGCCGACAAGGGAAACGCCACCGTAGTGATGAATACAACTGATTACCAAAATAAAATACTCGAACTGTTGAGTGATAATAAGGTATACAAACCGGTAACATACAACCCTATAGCCAGAGTAACGCGTAAAATACGATCTCTAATCCGGGATAATGAGGACCTATTTTCAGAAGACGAGTACAACAGACTGTACAAACCAAAGTCACACCAGCCACCGAAATTATATGGTCTGCCTAAGATACACAAGCCTGACGTGCCGCTGCGGCCCATTGTAAGTCAAATTGCTTCTCCTACTTACGATCTTGCAAAGCACGTTGCTTCAGTATTGCAACCACTTGTAGGCAAAACACCGTCTTTTGTGAAAGACTCACGGCACTTCATACAAATCATAAAAGATCTCACGTTGGAACCGGATTACGTCATGGTGAGCTTTGACGTGGAGTCGCTTTTCACCAATGTTCCAATAAAAGAGTGCTTAAACGTCGTAAAAGACCTGCTGAGAGACAACGAACTGCCGTTCAACTATATAGATCTACTTGAACACTGTTTAGATGGCAATTATTTTCTTTTCCAAGGTCAACATTACCTCCAGATTGATGGTGTCGCGATGGGAAGTCCTGTAGCCCCAGTACTTGCCAACATCTGGATGGAACATTTTGAAGAGAAGGCTCTAAGTCTCGGCCCGAATACCGTTAAGCTGTGGAAGCGATACGTGGATGACATCTTCAGTATCGTTAAATGAAATAAACAAGAAGTAGATCAATATATACAACATCTTAACTCTATTCACCCTAAAATAAGGTTTACATATGAAATGGAGACGGATAGGTCGTTGTCGTTCTTGGATGTTAAAGTAACCGTGAGATCAGATGGGTCCTTGTCACACTGTGTGTACCGTAAGCCTACTCATACGGATAGATACCTACACGCCACGTCTCATCATCACCCCCGGCACTTGCAATCTGTTATGACTTCACTCAAGAACAGAGCTTACGATCTCTGTGACCCTGAACATTTAGAACGGGAGCTAGAACATGTTCAGGAGGTACTCAAAGGTAACGGATATCAAGTGAATGGAGGACGGAAGCAACCGAAAATAAGACGCAAGTATCCAGAAGTGAACAGGCAACCAGCCTATATGCCTTATGTCAAGGGAGTTACGGATAAGATCGGGTCCGTGTTAAAGAAATACTCCATTCCGACAGTATACACACCAGGCATAAAGGTTCACAACATCGTCGGCACACCGAAGGATATATTGCCACTACAAACTCCGGGTGTTTATAAAATAGACTGCAGCTGCGGAAGTTCCTACATAGGCCAAACGAAACGGACTATTGCTGAAAGGGTCAAAGAACATATCGCTGCTGTGAAGAACCGACAGACGAGCAAATCGGCGATTGCAGAACATGCACTCGATGCAGGCATCAACCACTGGATTGAATTTCACCGCACGCAAGTCCTCTCCACCGAACGTCACTTTTATTCAAGAGTTGTACGTGAAGCGATTGAGATTAAAAAGCATAAAACTTTCAATCGGGAAGATGGTTTTAAATTATCTACAGCGTGGAATCCAGTGTTAAAAAACATACCACCTCGCTTTTCTGCGCAGTCGGATAAACACCAGAATAGGAACACATCGGTTTGCTTACAGAATAGGGACCCTGTTAGTGTGGTATGTGACGGTACATGGCGAAACAAAAATATCAATAATATCGAAAATGTGCGGGTGGATGAAGAACCTTCGACTTCACGGATTCGACGACGGAGGGCGTGCGCCGCTGAGCCAGTCAGCCTGTGACCACGGCCAGTGCAACCTGGTCGAAACGTCAGGCAAAACAGAGGTACTAACCTTGAAATAGTGATCGCGTTAATTCCCGTAAAAATAATAATAATTAAAATCTTCTATCATCAGATTCATCAGTTTGTCAATGTGTGAGAATTTTATTTACTATTATTGTTTGAAAATGCCAAGGCAAAGACGAAGTGACATAGGTCGTCGAAGTCAATGAAATGTGCGACGAGCTACCTTACGTGCAATCCGCACTGATGACCAGCGAGAGATGGATAATGATAACATTCGTACCTATTGCTATGGCAGAATTGCGTTCTACAATGAATAATAATGACATAGACAAGCGGCTCCGTCCACTTAGATCCCTTGCTTCGATCCCCTGGGGGATCCATGTGGAAATTTCGTCCATACTGATCCCCTAGGGGACCTATTTGGATTTCGATTCCATTTTGATCCCCCAGGGGATTCATTTGGAAGATTTTCGTCCACTTTGATCCCCTGCTTAAACCGATAAGGGATTATTCTGTATTTTTATCCACATCGATCTCCAGTGGAATCTTTTAGAATTTTCTATACATTTTGATTATTAATTTAGAAGTTTTTCATAACAAAAGTTCCATAAATATTCATACTTTTATTTCGATTTCAAACATTTTTTTAATGAATGGATTTAATACTAGGATTTTTAATGAGTTTTAAGTTATGTAGGTAATCTTTGGTGGTGAAATGTATTAATAGGAATAAAACCTATATACTAAATAGGCCATAAATAGCCATGTTGAGTGGACAAAAAAATCCCATATCAGTCTAGGAGATCAGTGTGGACGAAATTTTCACATGGATCCCCCAGGGGATCTAAGTGGACGGAGCCGCTTAGAATGGAACGAGTTCGGGCACACCAAACACAACAACAGCGAGCACGACGCAATGAAATCGAGCGATACCGCAAAAACAGTGCTCCTGTGAACCTGGAACGAGTAGCATTCCACTACAATCCGGAAATAGATTATTGTGCCGACAAACCCGTGACAATTGGGGAAATGATAATTAGCGTTAAAATACATTTGTATCAAAAATAATAATTTAACAAGATAATTGCAGATACAAGGACAATTTATCACCGACTGGGAGCACTGTTGCCACTGCCAGATGTGGACCATCAATTTTTACAAATTTATTTTATGGGCAATCAAGATGCGGAAGTTGAAAGGCGTTGTGCTCCTTATCCAACAGTAAAACGAACCATTGTCCAAGAACTGCAAACATTTCTTCATCAGAACAATAATTTAGTCAAAATGTTCAAAATGGCATTAGATCGTATGCCATCGGACAGCCATAATATTATAATCAGAGATGACAAAACACCTGCTGGTGAGCATGCAAGGAGGTTTAACTCACCGACAATCGACGTAGTGACTGTTGTCGTTGTTGGAAAAATTTGCAGTCTAGAGATATCATGCTTCTTCGTCGGAACAATGAATTGAAACGTGTGTCTGAAACGCATAGGAGGTCTTATGACGTGTTACAATATCCATTAATCTTCTGGCAGGGAGTAGATGAATATTATTTTAATATCAACATGGTTAATCAAGTAAATGGTAATGATATTAGATAATATTTTTAAAATTCAGTATCAATATAATCTATCTATTTACATATATTATAATAATGAATCGCCGAAATGTAGGTACGCGCATAACTTCCGATCGGCTGCACCAAATTAAATAATTCCTTTTTTTATGTGTTCGTTATTATTAGGACAAGGTTTGTGTATAAGAAAAATTAAATGATAGCGGGAAAAGTCTTTTTTTTGTCCGCGACGGGAAGCTGAGACAGATATATGTAAATATGGCGGTGCGAAGTTCGCCGGGACTGCTAGTAAAAAATAAATTCACAATTTGGTTTAACTAGAGAGTGTCCCTAATTAGTTGACCACGACTGTATATATTTGAAATGTACAAGTAACGCCCTTTCCAATGATACCAAACACGGTATATTTATCTCAAATTATTTTTTAATTAATTGCTTTATGTCGGCTAGAGGGCGACACAGAAGGCCATACGTCCCCACGCGGGACGAGTGCGGGTTGGGGACGGGCAAGACAACGTTGTGGCTACGTAATCTAATCTTGCCGTTGAATGTGTTTAAGCCGCCCAAAGGCCTCCAACTAAGCTTCACGACTGTTATCATTTGATAACAACCGGGACCGATTGCTTAACGTGACCTCCGAATCACGGAGACGCTCATGGTTTCATGCCACTAGCGGTCACCCATTCAGGTACTCACCGCGCCGTCGTTGCTTACCCTCGGTGATTGTTTCTAATCACCGAGTGCAACTGGCCTATGAGTGCCTGCCATGAGTGCTAGTGACTTCTCTCGATAGTTATTAAATTATTGGTAATAGAACCGGCGGGTACGGGCGTGCAGGGCGTTCACCGCACAAGGGCGGATTAGATATCGAAACGGAATCGAAATATTCTCATAATTTTATGTCTCACGTATTTTTATCATGTCATCTATTGATCAGTTTCGAAAAACGCAAACGTTTGTAAGCTTTGCATCTCTATAAAACATATATAGAGTCGAATTGAGAACCTCCTCCTTTTTTGAAGTCGGTTAAAAAGGGTATTTGCCGTATCAATGACGACAATTGAATCGCTCAATCATACAAGGCGCGGCGCGGGCCGGGCGATAGTTTTACGCTCGGGGAATCCCTGTGAAACCGCTTGCTCCAACCAGGGAGTCCCCTTGACTATCTAATGGAAATGCATTTTCAAAACAAATTTATTTTTTAATTACGAAAATTTATATCTATAAATAAGTTCCATAAGGTCCATAACTTACGTGAGGAATTTAGGTACTAGACCAGAAATAAGAAATTAAATCGACACTTAGAATGGTTACTATTTTTTTACTATATCACCACCAAAATTGAACATTTTGTAATCCTGAACGAATCATGGTAAACTATTTACCATCTGAAAATACCTACAGTGGTGGACAGTAAAACGGGATAAAATGGCGCCCTGATCGGGAGCTCAACAGGGCTGGGCGCTGGCGGTGGCGTGCAGCACGTCTAGAGCCTTGCAGAACGCTCGGTAGTTCACCTGAAATTATACAGACGCGTTCTTATGACTTTTATGTGTCTTACTTACGTTTTACCATACGTTTGAACTAGTGTCTGACCATTCGTTAACTGTAAATATGAAGCACTTTAGTAACCAGAATTCGCTATTTTGGCTTTAAATTGGGTAATTTCCGGAAATGTATATAGAGTACCTATAGATCGATGGTCCCTATTAAAAATGTCGGAACTGCAAATAGTCAATTTTTAAATAGAGTGGTTCAAATTATGTTTTAACGATAAAGAAACATATAATAACTGTGAGTGTTCGATGTCAATGAAAATTTGCACATCCACAGTTCTTTGATGTCTTTTTTATTGTTAAAAAAAAATTTGAACTACCTTACTCGAAAATTATTATTAGGGACCCCCGAGATTCATTGTCTGGTATTTTATAGAGGAGTTAAGTGGCAACCGAGTAGGTTAACAAATTGTAAAGTTAAGCAATCATATCCAGGTCAGTCTATGGACCATTCGTAACACATTGTGACTTCTCCGTGCCGCGGAAAACACCTTAAGTTGTCGTTCCGATTTCCATACGAACAATCGTTACGGGTGGTTGGAGCCCTTAAAAGTCCGAATACCAATTTGCCTATAGAATTTTTTAGCACTTGGGTTGTGGAGGTCTGATGGAAGTAGCATCACGTAAAAAATCAAAGTTCAAAGACTGAAATCTGACTCCAAACAAGTTTGGGAAAAAGGGATGGGAGGAAAAATTCAGTAGCAAGTACCTCGAGGCCACACCCGCGGCTGTAGCCGAAGCACTTGTAGAGCAGGGCGCGCTCGCGGGCCGACACCAGCGCCAGCAGCGAGCGCATGCATAGCGCGCGCTCCACGCAAACGATTGGAACTGTACCGCACTTCTCCCGGTCCATGTCCTGGACAAACAGTTCAGAGTTACAAATGTATATTATAACTTGAGGGAAAGAATAGTTCTAACATTAAAAAACATTCGTATATCCGTGGAACAATCGATTGAAAGTTTACTTATCAGTGGTTCCAATCCTACTGAGGGAAAATACTTGCACGTGAATGTATTTTTGCATTATCTACTCCAGGTATTTCCATATAATAGAGAAACGTATCTAAGTAGGTAGGTATAATGTCTATATCTGTATGAGAACTCTTTAGTGTGAATCAAGATAGCGTCTTGTAAAATCTGTGCAGACAAACAAGAAAAGAGAACCTTCAAGAAAACGCACTTGTGAAGCCTCTGGTCTATGGGCGGCGGTAATCGCTTACCATCAGGTGATACGTCTTCCCGTTTGCCCCCTATTCAATAAAAAATAATAAAAATTATACAGCATCTATCATTATCTCTCCTTGCGTGACTTACCCAGCCGTCCAGTATCTGCCCTATTTTTAGGAATATGTTTATTGATATAATAATAGGTCTTTACCTATGAAATTGCCGTTTTGTATGCAATAAGTGAAAGTACTTATTTTTTCAAACTTTTTTATTTCTGTTATTCGAAGTAATCACCCATGCAATCGACGCATCTTTGCCAACGCATTGGCAGTTTATTGATGCCCTTCTTGTAAAAATCTGCTGGACGGGAGGCAACAAACTCTTCAAAGGCATTTTGTACTGCCTCTCGGGAATTGAATTTTTTACCCACTAAAAAGTTGTCTAAATTTTGGAAAAAGTAATAGTCGGTAGGTGCAAGGTCTGGTGAGTATGGCGAATGAGGGAGAGCTTCCAACCCCAGCTCTTGCAGCTTGGAGACTGTCTGTAGCGCAGTATGGGGTCGTGACCAAAACTGGATGCAGATGTGCAAGCTTCTCCATCATTCTCTCCAGTTCTTCACAGTACACATCTGCATTAATGCTCATGCCGTTTTGTAAAAAGCTGTGGTGAATCACACCCGCACTAGACCACCAAACAGTGACCATCACCTTTTTAGGGGTAATTTTTTAGTTTGGGGCATTGCTTTGGTGCTGAACCAGGGTCTAACCAACTTGCTGAGCGCTTTCGATTGTCGAACAGAATCCATTTTTCGTCGCACTTCCTTCATTTCTTTGCCTGTTGAGCATGGCAAGGCAGGTCTCGACGCGTACGATATGCTGGCGATCGTTAGGATCGAGGGGCACCCATCTATCAACCTTTTTTACCTTGCCAATTTGTCGCAAATGGATCAATATTGTTTTGGTGCTTACATTAAAACCTGCTGCTAGCTCAGCTGTAGATTGAGTTTCGTAAGCTCCCATAATCGCCTTTAATTCACTATTGTTAACCAGAGTCTCCGGACGACCACGAGCTTCATTTTTCAAGTCAAAATTTCCAGAACGGAACTGGGAAAACCAATAACGGGTTGTGCGTTCTGTTAGACTGTCCTATTCAGCACTCATAAAAAAAAACACGGTGCTGAAACTTGACAACTATTTATTACTGAATTTTTTCACTCACACACTTTAGGATACAGAATTTCTACTTATAATTACAACTTATACGCGACTTGGATTATATCCGCGCGATGCCCTAGTGAAGGGCAGAGTAGACCCGGAGTATATTCTTAGCTTTCACTGATAGCCAGCCGGCAGGCAAGAACCAGGTCCGTAGCTGGGCAGCAGTTTAGCTAAAGAACAACCAACTGAACGAATTTAGGAAAATCTTGCGTATTTATAGCATAATTATTGCTGATTTTTAATATTGTATTTAAGTAAATCAGCAATAATTGCAAGTCAGCATTTTATTATATCAAATAGTGCTGTGACAGAGTAAATAGGGATGTAACATCTCCCCCCTTTAAAACGGAACATACGGAATAGAAGAAGTATGTGAGTATAATCCAAGTGACGATATAGAAATTAAGAAATGGAAATACATTTAACTAAGAATTAAGACTTATGAAATATAATATTAATTGATACAATGGAAAATGGTAATTAGATTATACACTTAAATTTTACAATAACTCAAGGTTTCGCCTTGGTGTACTTATATTAGAATCAGTACTTTCTGTATCATAATTTGTATTGTCCATTTCAATACTAGACCTTGCACGAATATTTGTATGAGGTTTAGTCATACAGGTATTGACAATTTTAATGCAACAGGATGTACTGTTTCTTCTATTATTACAACAGAGACATTTATACAATTTATAAGAAAAATATCCGAATAAAGAGACAGATAATAGAGTAGTAATTATACTAAAATAATAGCTATACTTAATATGATAAGGTTGATTTTCGATTTTAGTTAATTCTTCTTCATTTTGATTTAATTTATATGAGGCATATTGCAACGAATCAAGATTAACATGAGATAGTTTAATAGGAGTCAAATATGGTAATGTTTGATTTACAGTAGCTTTTGAACAACAATCATCTTCTATAATATTAAAATTTGGATTAGGAACATAGAATTTAGTTTCGAATTCTTGAGACGGGACAAATTGTAGCAGCTTATGATAAGCTTTACAATATTTAGGTAAATCTAAAATACCTGTCCCAACAATATTATAGTCATTCATTTTGCCATCACAAGTAATGGATATCTTAGATATATCTGATTGGACATATATCCATCTATTATTACTAATTCTTTGCCATA
Organism: Diaphora mendica; assembly: GCA_949125395.1. Taxonomy (NCBI): domain Eukaryota; kingdom Metazoa; phylum Arthropoda; class Insecta; order Lepidoptera; family Erebidae; genus Diaphora; species Diaphora mendica. Next base: position 715,342 of record OX421323.1, read on the forward strand.
AATCTATTTCACCTAATATAATCTTATAATTACAAGAGTCTGGGATTCCTTTCACATGTTCGGTTAAAATAGTCACTTCACAAATAGGATTTCCGACACTATATTGTATATTTCCTAGTTTACACAAATAGTAATTATTATTTATCACTCTGCACTCACTTAAGTCTTGTAACGCGGAATATGTTATTTTATCTTGTGTCATAGCTAGAAACTTTGCGGATGGATTTATTAATGCAAATGTATTTGGATTTTTAATATCGTGTGGAGTTGGTAAAGCATATATGTGATATAAATTATAATCTACGAAAGTAACTAGAGGAATTCTAATGGCAAATATTAATTTATTTTCGTTGATAAATGAAGATATTTCTGCGACATCTATTATTGTATGAATATTATTAAGAGTTAAATGTAAAGGTAAACTAGAAACGATATCATTACTTTTTGAATTCAGTTCATTGTACAACTGTATTGGACTTAGCACCGATGGATGAACTATATTCTGGTTCCCAAATAGAATAGCATCGATTAGATCCTCAAGGTTAAAATTAAGTATCATTAATGAGCTTTCTAAGGCACTAAAAGTCATAGACAAATGTGAAATTATTTCTAACTTATTGGCATTAGCTGAAACAGTGTCTAAAATTTTGCCTAAATTTTGTATATTGCTATTAAGAATATTCTCGTTTTCATTAAGTTTAGCAATAGTATTGTTGAAAGATGAAATGGTAGAAGTTATTAAGTGAATGTTTTCTTTCATAATTGAAGCTAGGTGTCTTTGATCATCTTGAACCGCATTAATAGCATCAGTAAAAGCCTTAGCATCGTCTTCATCTAGAGAACCGAAAAGTTGTTTCAAAATTGGACCACCTATACCAATCCAGGCAGACCTTTTAACTTTGTGAGTAGTATTAGTATTGGTTAAATGGGATAAAGAGATATAATTATTTTGAACATTGATAAAGAGGCTTTCTAAAGGACTTAGAATATTCCAGCAATCAGTTTTGACTTTAGTAGATTGATGTGTATTACAGATTTGTTTACATGTTTCTAGAATTCTTTGTAATGTTTCTATATGAGGCTGTATATAAGATAGATCAGAATATGTAACTATCTTCCAATGATTATTATAGTATTTTAATGTACCTATCGGATCGTAGAAAAGACCTGGACTATTAATTATTGGTGTAGTCATGTTTGACCCTGCGAGGAGTCCTGGCGCGACGGCCCTGGAAGAGAATCATCATGGGCTAATTTAATTTCGTCAAAATGATGTCTAACATGTTTACGATTAATCAAAAGAGTAACGTTATTATTATTATGGACTTTAATGATTCTGTATGGGCCTTTCCAAATGCTAGAAAGGGCTTTACGTAATCTATGATGTTGTTTTAAATATACCATATCTCCAACATTATAAGTAATATTTCTGGTATTTTTATCATAGTAATTTTTGGAGTTTTCTTTACCACGGTGGATATTTTCTCTGGCTATATTTCTAGTATTTATTAGCTTTTGTTTCAAGGTTTTTATATAGTCAGGGTATGTGACTGTAGGTTCAATATCATAGAACTTGGCAGGTTTGGTTTACAGCCAAATAGTAATTCATGTGGTGTAAAATTAGTAGAAGAATGAACGGATGAATTGTTGGATACAAGAGCAGTTGGAAGATATTTATGCCAATCATCTTGATTGTTATTCACGTAAGATTTCAAATATTCTTTCAATGTGGTGTGACTTCTTTCGAGAGCGCCATTAGTTTGGGGATGATATGGGGTAGAAAAAAGATGTTTTATTTTGAAAAGAGAAGTTATTTGTTTGTATACTTCGGCAATGAAATGAACACCTTGGTCGGATAAAAGAGTCTTAGGAATACCAAAATGAGAAATGAATTTTATTAAACAGTCAGCTGTTTGTTCAGCTGTGGAATTAGTAATAGGGTAAGCCATGGAGTATTTTGTCAAGTCGTCCTGAAACGTTACGATGTATTTGTATTTTTCCAGACCTGATTCTGGTAAAGGGCCAACAATATTGGAACAAAAAAAGCTGTTTTAGGGGCATCTTCTGGATCCATGCGAATCTGATGGAAACCTGACACCAGGTCTAACGTAGTGAAGTACTTACTGTGACCTAATTGATCCAGGATGTCAGTGATGTTAGGAATAGGATAGGCATCTCCTACAGTAATGTCGTTTAATTTCCTATAATCTACGACAATACGCCATTTCTTTTGACCAGAAGCGTCTTGTTTCTTAGGAACTACCCAAATTGGGGAAGACCAGGGAGAGTTTGAAGGTTTAATTATATTTTGATCGAGCATCTTCTGTATCTGTCTATTAACTTCTTCTTTATGACATTCAGGATATCTATAAGTTTTGACGTGAATCGGTTGTGAGTTTGTAGTTTTAATTTTATGTTCTAAGGTACTGGTACATGTAAGAGTGTCTCCTTCTAGATAGAATAAATCCGAATATTCAGAGCACAAATCAGATAAAGCTTTTGATTCTTCAGAATTAAGATGTGAAGTTCGTATTTGTTTCTTTACTTCACAGGATCTATTTGAAACAGTATTTTGGTTGAAAGAATTATTAATATTTAGAGTGTTAATATTATGTAAATAGTCATCTAATATGTCACAAGGGTTTAGTACTACGCAAAGAGATTTTATTTTAACATCTTCAGTATTAGTGTTAAGAACTGATACAGTGACATGATTGTTTTGTTTAAGCGTAACGAGACAACTAGATAAAAACACACCTTTCTGAATTTCAGACTTATCGATATATCCAGTAGTTACTTCGGGGTTTAGAACATAGCATTCTACGATCATTTCAGAACGTGCCGGAATCGTATATTCTGGTTTGGAAAAATGAATTTGTAAAACATGATCGTTTATGTTTAAGATCTTATTCTGATAATCTATTTTAGAGTCATGAGATTTGAGATAATCGTTACCTATAATGCCATCAAATTCTACATCGACACAATCTGGTATTAAATGAAATTTGCCGAAAATAACGTCATTATTTGGAAATATAAAATCTAATTGAAAGTGACCAAGACTTTTTAAGTGTTCTGTATTTTTATCGATTCCTTTAAACTGAACAATGTCGGGAATTAATTTCGGTTGAATTTGCATTGAGGATTGTTTTATTAGTGATACACCTGCACCGGAATCAACTAAAAGAACTAGTTATTTGTCAGAGTATTTAGATTTAATATACACATGAGGCAAATGTATTTTATTGTTATAATTAATTTCAAATAAATTAGAATACGAATCAGAAACGTTATTTAAATTGTTATTAATAGATGGGCAATTGTTATTTTCATTGTATGACATGGTAGGTAACATAGACGCATTGTACTTAGGCGGTTTAGTAGAAGTATTTGATATAGTAGATTTGGTAGACTTGTTAGACATAGGAGTAGAGTATCTATTGGATTTGGTAGATATAGTATTAGATTCAGTGGGTTTATTAGATTTAGTATATTTCATAGACATAGTATTCGATTTGGAGGATTTAGTAGATTTTGTATTTGATTTGGTAGATTTTGTATTCGATTCAGTGGATTTAGTAGACTTAGTATTAGATTCAGTGGATATAGTAGATTTAGAGTTAGATTCAGAGGATTTAGTATTAGATTCAGTGGATATAGTAGATTTAGTATTAGATTCAGTGGATATAGTAGAGTTAGTATTAGATTCAGAGGATTTAGTATTAGATTCAGTGGATATAGTAGATTTAGTATTAGATTCAGTGGATATAGTAGAGTTAGTATTAGATTCAGAGGATTTAGTATTAGATTCAGTGGATATAGTAGATTTAGTATTAGATATAGAGGATTTAGTATTAGATTCAGTGGATATAGTAGAGTTAGTATTAGATTCAGAGGATTTAGTATTGAGAAATTGTCTCGATAGGATATCAAAAGCGTCGGTTTGAGTCGAAGATTCCATACGACGCGTGACCGGAACCTTATTTAGTTTAAATTTTCATCTAGCTCAGAGTTTGGATTGTCAAAATTATTATCAGAATCGCTTATCGGTGTGAGATTATGTACTTGTTTTTGAAATTGATTTGCAGAGTTATTACTTCTATGCGAATTATTAAATTGGCGTTTACGACATTGAGATATATCATGACCAATGTTCTTACAATATCTACAAAAATTATTATTTTGAGAGTTTGAAGACGCAGCCTGATTTGTTTACATGACGTTGGCGATTTAAAAAACATGTTTTTTCTGAATGACCTAACTTGCCGCAAACTTTACACTTTGGTCTATATTCAGATGATTTAGTCGATTGGATATAATTTTGCATTTTTTCTTCTTGAATAGCGAGATTTATCGCCTCCTGTAAAGAAGTAGGATTGCGACACCTTACTATATTTGAAATATGGCTAGGTAAACCCAGTAAAGGTCACCAGGGTCCCTAGTGGAATGTGTAATATCCGTCTGTAAACGTGTGAGGTATGTTTCTATGCGTAAACTATACTGTGTGACAGACTCGTTTAATTTTTGTTTGCAACTTTGTAAGTCCAAAAGTAAGTGATCCCTATGTTTGGTTTCACCAAATGTTGATTTTAAAAACTGTTTCAGCTCAGACCAGGTTTCGAAAATTTTAAGGGAGCAGGCGGACTCAGCTTTGCCTTCTAATTGGGAAATTATGTATTTGAATAAAATATTTTGTTGCGATGTAGTAGCTAAGTTTAAGGCATTTTCGCAATTTCTTATAAATGGTGATAATTTGTTCCTATCGCCATCGAATGGCTTAATGAATTTAGTGAGAATTGAAAAATTTAATTCCTCCATGCCTACAGTCTGTAAACTTGAACACGACTGAACGTTTTTCTTTTCAAGTTTACCACCTTCATTAACCATTTTATAGGATGAAATTAATTAATTACGTGAACTAGAACAATTATATAATGAAACGGACTAGTATATTAAAAGTTTAATATAAGTATATTATTAAAAATCCACTCGCAAAATTATGCAAATGACAAAAAATAAATCAACATAAATCGAATAAACAACACTCACAGTATTATTAGTGGATACGGCGATGTCATTGAAACAGCGGCAGGTCGGTGACGTCGGTGTCGGATGACGGCGGGCGATGCGGCGGAGGTGACGGAATGTGCAGCGTTTGCAGTTGGTACGGGTCAACGCTCAAACCAAATGTCGCGATGTATTGTTTGTAGAAATATTTAGTCGTGTAGCCAATAGCTCGGTGCTGGGCAGAAAACCCTCACGCACAGTGGAGCGATGCTGATACGTCGTCTGCGATGACTAGGGTTGGCGGCGGCCTCTTAAAGCGTCAGAGAGACTGCAGGGACAGCAGGTGGCCAACTTGGTAGGTAAGGATCGCGAGTCTGTACCGATTTCTGTGTGGAGCTGGTCGTCGTCAGGAGTAGGCGACCCGAGGGACTTCAGAAATCCCACTTCTGACACCAAATGTTAGACTGTCCTATTCAGCACTCATAAAAAAAACACGGTGCTGAAACTTGACAACTATTTATTACTGAATTTTTTCACTCACACACTTTAGGATACAGAATTTCTACTTATAATTACAACTTATACGCGACTTGGATTATATCCGCGCGATGCCCTAGTGAAGGGCAGAGTAGACCCGGAGTATATTCTTAGCTTTCACTGATAGCCAGCCGGCAGGCAAGAACCAGGTCCGTAGCTGGGCAGCAGTTTAGCTAAAGAACAACCAACTGAACGAATTTAGGAAAATCTTGCGTATTTATAGCATAATTATTGCTGATTTTTAATATTGTATTTAAGTAAATCAGCAATAATTGCAAGTCAGCATTTTATTATATCAAATAGTGCTGTGACAGAGTAAATAGGGATGTAACAGTTCGTTTATACAGTTCTCTCCGTAAACGTTTTTGATGTTACGTGCCGTTTGCGTTGCGTTGGTGCCACGACGGAACTCATATTCCATAATTACACGAATTTTTAAAGTATCCATTATGACGAAAAATGTTCAAATGTAATGAAAATACAACACTAATCAAAAAACAAAAGACTGAGTTTGTAAATAGAATGTCATGGTTTTAAAACAAAATTAATTTGAATTTAGAATTCAGAGCCATTACAAACTTTTTTTTATTTGAAATGACCAGTACTGAAGAAAGGCAATTTCATAGGTAAAGACCTAAAGCTGGGTATCCATTATGTTCGCGAACTATTTGCGCTCCGCGCTCCTGCAACTGCTCCCATAGTGGATACGTTCACGGTCCCGGAGCGTGCAACGCTGCGCGCTCAGCGCTCCGTGCTCCAATTGGTGGCGGTTTTTGGGCGAACACAAAGGGGAGCTCAGTGTGTTCGTGGACGCGAGCAACATATCACCTATAGTGCGTACGTGTCGTGTATCACGCTCCACGCTCCGTTAAAATGGAATGGTCGGAAGAAAAATGTTTATCGTTAATCGGGTTGTATCGAAACTATACTGTGCTGTGGGATCCCCAGGATGAGAATTTTAAAAATAAAAATTTAAAAGAAGACGCCTGGGTGGAAATCTTGTAAATCTTGTAAATGTCAGATTCCCAAAAGCGAGGAGGGCTTCTATATAGTCTTCGAGAAGATAATGAAATAAAATTTATGCTGCACTAGCCACTAATGGTGACGACATGTTTGCTCAATTTTCGCAAGCGGACTGTGGAGCACGCGTGTTTCTATGGAGATGCGCGTGCCGTCTCCATCAGAGCGGTTGCGGGAGCGCGGAGCGCAAATAGTTCGGGAACATAATGGATATATTTAACTTAATATTTATTTATGTTTGCAACACTTGTTGCATTTGATTTTGCGAAAACTTTGTAGAACATGTAATCTGAATCATTATAATAAAATTTCGATTCACAGTGTAGAGATTGCGTTAGTATACGAGTGGTTTGTGTGTGGTCTCCCAAACGAATTTATCGACTCACTTGGAACACCTCCAATATGTTTGACAGCTGGTCTGGATACTTGGACAATTTCTTAAGCGCCATAGAGACAATATTCCTCTCCTCGAAGTTGAGGAAATTGAGGGGCGTGTCGATAGTGGGCACGTGAGGGATGGGCTCGAGCAGTGGCGCCCGCTCCAGGCCTCCTTGCGTCAGCGCTTCACCAACCACAGAACAGAAGCGTTCATACTCTATGTAGCGTCGACGATTGGGTGCACAGAAACTGTAAAAAGTATGAACTTTGAACAAGGTTTTTCGATTATATGTGCCTACGTCATAATGAGTTGCCAAAAACTGTTTTCTACATTCACCCTTAGGAGTTCACCTGTTGTATTTTTAACCGACTTCCAAAAAGGAGGAGGTTCTATGTTCCACTGTATGTATTTTTTTTATTTTTTTTTATGTATGTTCACCGATTACTCCGTCAACCGTGGAAACTCCCGGCCAAAAAAATTAAAAAGCGGAAAATAAATTGGGTCTTCATAAATTGCTATGTGCCAATTTGTTCAATCCTCTCTCCAATGTTGCGTTCACCTTGGGAAATTTGAGATGTCTTAGGGCCCATCAGTAAGTCATTCAATCGCTAACCATGTCACTGGAAAGAGCAATGAACGACGGCTGTGTCACCGTCTTCTTATTCTAAACTACTATAATCAAGCACTTACTGGAGATGTGTAGATTCCTTGAAGCGGCGTCCAAGAGGCCTCTTGGTAGTTTCCTCTCTGCGTCGTCACACATACATGACTCCTAAAGTGCTGTCCAACCTCCAAGGTATTCGAATTACAATACACTCGTTTCAACTATCACGGAACGCGCCTAAACCGACGTGACTACCAAAATCCGCGAGTCCAAATCAGACCAATCACAACGGTAACCGACTAAACACCGAATTGGATGGACAATTAGCTAAAATACAATTATAACGGTTCTTTTTTAACGAAGCTCCAGCTCGACCGATCCAAGCGTCTCAAGTACTATCTGTCAACGTCAAAACGTCAAACAAGAAAAATGACAATCAAAAATGTTGCCATTACAATGACGTTAAATTTCTAACACAATTCTTGTCTATACCTAATTCTTTATTCATTTAAATAGTAGTATTATAATGTGTGCTAGGTACCTAAAATCTGTTTAAAGTCGGTGCCAAGCTTCGATTTTTGTAATTGTTCGTTCGTATTCTTTTTCGCTTGGCACCGACTTCAAACGGATTTTAGGTACCTAGCACACATTATAATACTACTATTTAAATGAATAAAGAATCAGGTATAGACAAGAATTGGCACATAGCAATTTATGAAGACACAATTTATTTTACGCTTTTTAGTTTTTTTTGACCGGGAGTTTTCGTTGTATGTTTTTTTTAGTTTCAATGGGAACAAAAATAAAAAGTACTGAGGTAACCGACCTGAGCATAAAAAAAACAAACTAACTTAATTTCTTTCTGAAAATATCTCATTCACATCAAACATCATTAAGCTCCTGGAGGGCCTGTTATGCTATTTCTATGGATAGGAATAGTGAAGTATAATATTGAAGGATGTTACGATGATACTGACACTTCCATGAGGGTATCCATCTCCAGGGGTGACAGGGGAAGGCCGGCAGAAGCGAGTCCGCGGTAGAAGTCTGCTCGCGGGATCACCAGCTCATTATGAGCATCAAACTGACGCAGGAACTCCCTCGGCCGGATACCTTCGCGCACCATCTGCACATAAATAAAACAATATATTGGTAAACTAAATTATTTTTACGATAAAATGAACAAAACGATCTAACATTTATATTTTATTATTATTTATTAGTCCCAGTAGCGTCGTAATTTTTTTTGTGTTCATAAATTGTCGTCTTTTGGAAATCTTCTATAGTGCAAGAAATGTGTAACAAAAATGCAATATATCGTTTTTACTTCACTACATTACAATGCTGTCCAGTGGACACGTACTTTGCCCTTGATCTTCGCGAGGATCTGTACGATGTCAGTCTGTAGCGGGTCGGCGGTGGAGCAGCGCGCGCCGCGGCTCACCGACGTGGAAGGACCCGCGATGGTGGCGCTCTCTGGGGGACGCTCCTCCATCTGTTCATAGCACACACTTATATTAAAGTTATTTCATTATTTAATTGCCAAATGTGCTCGATGCATTATAGCAATTATGGTATAGAGGGAGATTGGTCACCTAATGGTAAGTGACTACCGGACACCCGCAACTCAAGAATAACGAACTGAGCATAGGCTCCGTCTCTCAAGAAGCAGCGAAAGGAATGTAATGCCTTGGTATCGCTTCTCTGAATTCCAGCAAACATTTTAGGATGTTAATATTAACTAAGTGTGTCGGTACCTCTTCCAATAACCTGAAGTAGCTGAAGCCTGCGTCGTCGAGGTAGCGCGCCTCGAGCGCGCGCACCTGCGCCGCGGAGGGCAGCACGCCCAGCCGCGCCAGTATGCGTCGCACCTGTGCCCGTGACACGTGCCCGTTGTTGTGTCTGTTGGGACAATTTCAGTTACACATAAAGTGAGTTAAACTCAACTTTTCTTTTATGGAATATACGAATGGCAAACGAACAGACGTATCGCCTGATGGTAAGCGATTACCGCCGCCCATGGACACCTGCAACACCAGAGGCGTCACAAGTGCGCTACTGACCTTTGGGGGATGGGGGGGGGGGAATTGGGGGACGGGGGGGAGACTCACTTACTCGGTGAAACAAAGCGCAAACATTATTTCACACCGGTTTTCTGTGAGGCCGTGGTATCACTTCGGTCGAGCCGGCCCATTCATGCCGAAGCGTGGCTCTCCCACGGTAACTCTGCCTAGGTCTGCAATTTATAGCAAATTTCAGTCGTCGAGGTTTTAACCAGCACTTTTTTGATATGGAGATAACAATAATTATTTTTACGGGAATTAAAGCGATCACTTATTACATACCTCTGACTGACACAGTCAGCCTGTGACCACGGCCGGTGCAACCTGGTCGAAACGTCAGGCAAATCAGAGGTATGTAATAAGTGATCGCGTTAATTCCCGTAAAAATAATTATTGTTATATCATGGAACGCGAAAGTTCAAAAGTTAGTATGGAGATAAGAGTCATAGCCTTTGGACGGACTTAGTAAGGACGTCCATTAACCCGGCCCAAGGCGAAATAGAGTCCTCTTCTCTATTTCTCACTTGGGTAAGTCCTGACCGGCGCGTCCTCGTCGCGGGGGTGGGCACCACATGCTTCAGTAGGCCGGAGTATGCAGGTGGCGAAGTTCGGCCAGGGACCCTGTCCTGTGGGGTATAACGCAGGACCTTTACCAGGGCCAGCAGGCGACCTCGGTGGAGTATCATGCCTGCCTGCGCTAGTCCTGCGCAGTCGAGCGCCGTAAGCCAGGATGAAGGAGTCCTGGAGGGTTGAGCTGATTGGGGTCGGGGTTAGATACCTCCATGAAGCAACATTCCCAGCCCTCTTTGGTCTGGAATTCAGGCGAAACGGTAGCCCTGTAGCTAGCCACCACAGGGAAATGGACACGCGTCCCGTACGGATGAGGTGGTACGGTCCGCAGGCGAGGTTCGGGGGGGGGTGTTCTCCGGGAGAACACTGGGACTCGGCCATGCTGACGGAGCGAGGACAGGCGGCACATCTGGGGGCCGCATGTCTGCAGTTCCTGATGTCGCGCATGAGTCCCAACCCAACGACCCTATACCTCTCGGGTATTCCTGGTGTCCTTAGGGACATCCCCAAAGGTGCGGGCTCCACGGAGGGTGGGAAGCTCGAGAGGTGAAACACATACATAAACAAAAATGGACAACAACAAAAAAACAAGAAAAACCCCAAAGGTGGACGGTACGGCAGCAGCTGGACCGGACACCCCAAAGGTGAAAGGTACGGCAGCAGCTGAACCGGACACCCCAAAGGTGGAAGGTACGGCAGCAGCTGGGCCGGACACCCCAAAGGTGGAAGGTACGGCAGCAGCTGGACCGGACACCCCAAAGGTGAAAGGTACGGCAGCAGCTGGACCGGACACCCCAAAGGTGGAAGGTACGGCAGCAGCTGGACCGGACACCCAAGGAAGAGGTCCAGTAGGACCTTCTTCCTTAACACGAGCCTTCAGGGAAGCTTCGGCGACCCAGGAAGGCAAACACAAACAGCTTCGCGTCGGCGCCGCTACGATACCGACACCGAAGACTAAACTGACCGCGGAAGGCAGAAAAGTCGCTGGCAAGCCGGTGACCAGGACGCCTAACGCGAAAACACCCACTGGACGGGCACAGCCTTCAACGAGCTCCACGAGCTCAGGCCGGACCCGGCCAGCCCCCGCAGCTGTTCCGGATGTGGCTCGACCCACAAACCTGGAGCAGACCGCGGGGAGGAGGTCTCAACAAGGCGAACCAGCCACGGACCCTAGCCTGTCCGGATGGCAGGTCGCCATGTCCAGGAAGAGGAAGGGGAAGAAGGCGAAACACGTAGAGCTGGCGCCCCAACCCCCAACTTCTTCCGCCTGTGCGGCAATAGACAAGCCGCACAAGAAGAAAAACAAAAGGCAACGTCGCAGAGAGAAGGAGAGGCGAACTGCCTTAAACACAGACACGCCTCCGGTGCCTACCTCAAGGCAAGGTACCCGTCCGCAGGGGGGGAGTGATGCGTCCGCTGAACCCTCAGCGCCGCGACGCCCACCTCCTCCCAAGGGCAAAGGGGCGCAAGCAGGACCTCAGGGTGGTAGTACCCAGGGGGGCCGGTACTCCGCCAAAAGGGCACGTCTCGACGAGACAATATCTCCGAGAGGCGAGCCTAAGAGGCGGAGGACCGGACCACCAGGGGAAGCCGCTCAGATTGACTACGCGAGCGCGGTCAAGTCGGACCTAATGGCGGCGGTAACTACTGCGGCCATGGAAAACCTAAGCCTTAGTCAGTCTGAAGAGGTCCAAAAACGAATTGTAGAACTGCTGTTCGAGGAGTCGATGAAGCCGGGCAGCAGCAATTCAGAGGGCCCAGCGTTTCGGGGAAGGCCGATATTGACCGACGGCTACCTGAGACTCTGGTGCGAAAACCAGCCTACGCTGGAATGGCTAAAGCGCAGCGTGGCCAGCATCACCCTTGCCACGGGGGAGAAGCTGGTAGTCAAGCGCCCGAGCGAGATGACGAAGCGGGTCCGCTGCGGCATCTTGTTCCCTGGGGTCCACGAGGACCACAGGAAGGTAGCACACATGCTGCGCTTCCAAAACCGGTGGGCAGACATCGAAAGATGGCTCCTACTGAAGATGGACAGGCAAGCGACGGATACGTTTGCTGTAGTCAGTATCCCGGAGACGGTGGTAAAACCCCTGGTCGAGCACGGGCGCCGGCTCAGCTTTATGCTGGGAACGGTGTACGTCAAGTTCCAGGGGCCCCGCGGCAAGTTTGTGGAGCATCCACCAGCCGAAGCCGACTCCAGGGATGCAGGAAACAGTGCCTGCACCCTAACGATGGACACTGCGGAAGGGGCAAAAGATGCTGTCGACATAGTCGCGGCACCTGAGTCCCAGGCTCCGACGCGGGCCGCCCCCGCCTCCGATGCGGAAGAAGAAGATCTTCTTCGCGACCGCACGGACAGTGGGGGTGAGTGCGTGGAGGAGCTACGCAGGTTGGCCATCCAAAAGGAGAGCGGAGCCGAGGACGAGGACATGGCAACGGAGGAATCTGATTCCAATGGCGCTGTCTCATTCCTCGGCGTGTAGCACCCTACAGGCTAACCTCCACCACAGCGTGACCGCGACGGCTCAGATCCGCAAGTGGTTGGAGGTCAACAAAACAGCCGTCATACTGATCCAAGAGCCGTGGGTCAGAAACGGCACTGTCTGCGGACTCCGCAACATGGGAGGTAAGCTAACAGTTTACGCGGGACCAGAGAATCCCCGCACATGCATATACACTACAGCTGACATAAACATGCAGGCCCTAACTAGTTTCTGTTCTAGAGACATATGTGCCATAAAGGTGCAGGGAGCCCAGGACACCGGCCTCGCGCAGGTGGTTATGGCATCGGTCTATATGCCTGAAGCCGATGACCCACCACCGCACGACCTATCGCGGCTGGTCCACTACTGCGAGGAGGCGGGACTCGAGCTAATCGTAGGAACCGACTCCAACGCGCACCATGCCTTGTGGGGCATGTCTACAGGAAACGACAGAGGTAGGAAGCTCGTTGAATACCTATTTACGACGAACCTTAACATAGTAAACACAGGTTCTCCCCCCAATGTATCCCTACGTTGTCGTCGTGGTGGGGCTTGCGTGAGTCGATGATTTCTGGGGCTATGCCGGTAGAGCCACTCATGCCGGATAGGCCCAGAAGGAGGCTCCAGACTAAATGGGATACGAGACGGAGTCTTTACAGACTGCCGCGTGGGGCACTCTAAACGTCCCTCTGCTCTAGCAGAGGGCGTATTAGAGTGCCAGCAGTTCCGAGAGGGACAGGGGGCGGACGGATCCGGTCTGGTGCAGACCCTGTCCGGCCCAGCCGTAATCCTGAATGGACAGGACCGGTGGCTCTTCGAAGCCACGAGGACGTAAACCTCTATAAAAAATACCCCAAGCTCACGCTCTGACGCCTGGCAATGAGCTGAATCGCTGGAGGGAGTCCAGTGCCAAGGGCGTCCTCTGTCGGAGGACATTAAACTCCAAAAACTCAATGACAATGGACAACATTAGGAGAAAACCTACCCAGGAGGGTCCTAGACGCGACGCGTCTGGGGAATCCCTTCCGGAGCCAGTCGGCTCCGGCAGCCCCCAATCGTACTATGGGGGGGGCACCCAATGTCACACACGCCCGTCGCCGAGCGTCAAATCCGGCACCGAAACAAACGCGAAGGACGCGCCAATAGAGACTAAGAGGCAGACGCGGAACAGCAGAGGGCAGTTCCGAAAGGCGAACGCCCTTCTGCCCTCGGTCTCTACTGAGGAAATTGCTGCGGCTGAAAGGCCTGCAGCGGTGGGGCTCCCAGAAGTCGATCGGACTGCTGGGAGCCGAAGAACAGTGGAACGCACGCGTTCCAAGTCCGCCGTGGTTATGGCGAGCGGCGGCGGTCCCGGTGCGAGGACGGACGCGCCGGAGCCGATGGATGTGGAGGCGGACCGGAAGCGCGGACGCCCCACTGGCTGCGAGAGTGACATCGCTCAGGCGATGTTGCCTCCGAAGGTGGCAAGCAGTCGGAGGGAGCGATCGCTGACCCCGGCACCGGCCCCGTCAGGTTCCCCCTTTTGTAGGGCGGAGTCCTACAGGCGGAATCGAGCGGACGGCGAACTGCAGGCGGAAGAGGAGATCAGCGGTCTCCTGCTCAAAATCGGGGAGCCGGTGCATGGGGACCCAGTGCCCGAAACACCGGCCTCCTTGCAGGAGAGAGCGGAAGCGGCGGTGGCCATAATCCACAAGGTGGCCACCAAGTCCGTGAACCTAAAGGGCCCTTTCGTGAGGGCTCTGAAGGACTCCTCTTCTGCTTTGGCAGGAGTCGTCGGATCCCTCGCGGGAGACGTGGCTCGCCTCCAGTCGGCCAACGATCGCCTGACGGGGCAGGTGGCGGAGCTTGGCGCTCAGTTTGCCCAATTCCGGGCGGAGCACCCTGCCCCGGCCCCGTCTACGTCGCTGCCGGCCCCGCCTGCGTCCCGGCCGGCCCCGCCTGCGTCCCGGCCGGCCCCGTCTGCGTCCCAGCCGGCCCCATCTAAGTCCCAGCCGGCCCCGTCTGCGTGGCGACCGGCCCCGTCTGCGTCCCAGCCGGCCCCTGCTGTCCCTGGGGTACCCGACGACGTCCTGCAGCAGATGCTGCAGTACATGCTGCATGCAATGGGTAACCTGGTGGACGGACGGATCGCGGGTCTGGAGGCGAGGCTGCCACCGGCCCCTATTGTTCGGCCGCCGCTCGCGACACCGAGGACGAAGGACGCCTCAGCGCCGACCCCGCTCCCCGTGGTGGGTGGCCGAGTGACGTACGCAGCGGCGACGTCGGTGCCGGGCCCTGCCGCCCCGCGCAAGACGCAGCAGCGGGCGAAGGCTCCGGCCAGGACGGCTGCGCCGCCGCCGCAGCAACCAAGGCCCCAGACGGTGGCAGCGACTAGAGCGGACATTGCTCCGCTCCCCACTCCAACACCCCTGCCTGGCCCCTCCACAACTGCCCCCTCAAACGAGGATTGGCAGGTAGTCGGGGGGGGCAAAAAGTCCAAGAAGGCCAAGAAGCGGGCCAAGAAGGCTGCCCAAAAGGCGGCCTCTGGTCTGCAGTCGCCATCGGTGGCAGGGACCACCCAAAAGAAGCCGCGGAAATTGCAGCCGCCGAAAACCGCGGCTGTGGTGGTCACCGTGTCGCCGGAGGCGGCTACCGGCGGGCTGTCCTACGCGGCCGTCTTCAAGACGGCCCGGGACTGTCTCGCCGGTGACTTTGGAGCGGCAGGTGTCCGCTTGCGCCTCGCCCAGACGGGAGCTCGGGTCCTCGAGTTCCCTGGGGCCGATGGCGCAAAGACGGCGGACACCTTCGCTGAGAAACTGCGGGCTGTGTTTGCAGACACGGATGGTGTCAAGATCGCCAGGCCTACGAAATGCGCTGAGTTGCGCATCTCGGGCCTGGACGATTCGGTGACGACCGAAGACGTTCGCGTTGCAATCCGGGCAAAGACGGGTTGCAACGCGGAGAGCGTCAGAGTTGGCGCCATCCGCCCCGGTCCGGGAGGGCTTGGCGCAGTGTGGGTGAGTTGCCCCGTGGCGTCGGCCAAAGTTTTGGGCGACGCCGGCAGGCTTCTCATCGGTTTTGTGAGTGCCAGGGTAACAGTCCTGGCGGCAAGACCGATGAGATGCTATAAATGCCTAGCATCGGGGCACACACGCGTCAAGTGCGGGAACTGCTTCGACTGCAGCGGTCTCTGTTTCCGCTGCGGTCGACCGGGGCACAAGGCGGCAGAATGTTCTGCCGCCCCTCACTGCCCTATTTGTGCGGCGGACGACAAGCCCGCCAATCACCAGATGGGGCAGGGAGGCTGTAAGCCATCCCGCGCTTCTCAGCAGACATCGGGGGCTAGCCAATCGACCCAGGCTGCCTCCGATGTCGTTCGTGCGTCTTCATCGTCGCCCATGGAGGAGGTTGTAGAGACGATCCCTTAATGGATCACGTCTCCAACCTCCTTGTCCAGACGAACCTAAACCACTGTGCCGCGGCGCAGGATCTCTTCCTGCAAACTATGGCGCAGTGGTCGATCGGTGTTGCCGTAGTCGCGGAGCCCTACTTCGTTCCTCCCCGTCCAAACTGGATGGGTGACTGGGACGGCTCCGTGGCAGTCGTCGGTTCCGCGGTGGCTCATTCCCCGCCCTTGTCGCTTAGAGACAAGGGCTCTGGATATGTTGCCGCCGAATGGGGGGGGATCACCGTTTACGGTGTTTACTTCTCCCCCAACCGGAGTTTGAGCGACTTCGAGGTCTTCCTTAACAACTTGGAGACCTCGATGCGGCGATTAGCGTCTGGGCACGTCCTCGTGCTGGGGGACTTCAACGCAAAATCCATTGCGTGGGGGTCCCCCGGGACGGACGCCAAGGGCGAAGCCGTTGAGGAGTGGGCGGCTTCGGTGGGCCTCTGTTTGCTGAACAGAGGCTCCACCAACACGTGCGTGCGACAGCAAGGGGGGTCGATAGTGGACCTTTCGTTCGCTACCCCTGCTGTTGCCGCACGAGTAAGGAACTGGTGTGTCCTGGCAGAGGTTGAGACGCTCTCGGATCACCTGTATATCCGATTTGAGCTCTCCCGGTCCCAGGGCCCCAGTAGGGGTCACACGGCGCGGCATCCTTCCCGCTTTCCGCGGTGGGCTGTTGCCAAGCTCGACAGGGACCTACTAGAGGAGGCGGCCATTATTCATTCTTGGCTGTCTCCGCAGGCCCCGACCGAGGAGGTCGGTGTGGACGAGGGGGCTGGCCGTTTTCGCGATGCGATTACGCAGATCTGCGATTCGGCCATGCCCCGCGTCCAAGGTCGTCGGCCTCCACGGAAGGAGGTCTACTGGTGGTCCCAGGAGTTGGCGGACCTCCGTGCGGCTTGTACTCGTGCCCGGAGGTCCTACACCCGCAGCAGGCGACGTCACCGTGGAAACGGTGGCGGGGACCAGCTTCATGAGGAGTACCGCGAATCGCGGAAAACTCTGAAGCTGGCCATTTGCCGCGCCAAAGAGGTAAAAAGAAAGGAGATGCTGGAGAGTCTCGACCGTGACCCCTGGGGTCGCCCATACCGTGCGGTGCGTCAGAAGCTCCGCACGTCGGGCCCCCCCCTTACCGAGACTCTCCAGCCCAGCTTCCTGCAGGAAGTGGTCGAGGGCCTTTTCCCTGAGCGGGCGGAGCACACACCCCCGTCGATGGCCTATGCGGTCATAGACGACGGGGGTAGAGAGGACGATGTGCCGCCTGTTAGGGAATCGGAGGTTGGGGCGGCTGTTCTTCGGATCCGTTCCAAGAACACCGCCCCCGGGCCGGACGGGGTTCCAGCCCGAGTGATGGCCCGAGCCCTCGACCATATGTCGGACCGCCTCAGGGAAGTGTTGGACGCTAGCCTGGCGTCCGGACGCTTCCCTGAGTGCTGGAAATGCGGGAAGCTGGTCCTGTTGAGGAAGCCGGGACGGCCTACCGATTCGGTCGCGGCCTATAGGCCCATCGTGTTGCTGGACGAGGCGGGTAAACTTTTTGAGAGGATACTCTCTGCCCGCATCGTCCGGCACCTCTGCGAGGTGGGGCCCGACCTGTCGGACGCCCAATTCGGATTCCGAGAGGGGCGTTCGACGGTCGATGCCGTGATGCGCCTTAGGGCCGTGACCGAAGAGGCAGTGAGCTGTGGCGGCGTGGTGTTGGCGGTGTCCTTGGACATCGCCAACGCCTTCAATAGTCTGCCATTTAGCTGCATCAGGGAAGCACTCCACTATCACGGGGTGCCAGAGTACCTGAGGCGGCTAGTGGCAGACTATCTAGAGGAGCGTACCGTCGTGTACGAGGACCGAGAGGGCGTCTTGAGACGGCGACCCATGTCGTGCGGCGTTCCGCAGGGGTCTGTCCTTGGACCACTCCTGTGGAACGTGGGGTACGACTGGGTCCTTCGAAGTCGTCTGCCCCCCGGGCTGGGCGTAATTTGTTACGCCGATGACACATTGGTCACAGCCCGGGGAGCGAACTTCCAAGAGGCGGCGTGCCTGGCCACCAGGGGAGTTTCTCTGGTGGTCGGGCGCATCGAGGCGCTGGGCTTACGGGTGGCCCTGGACAAGACGGAGGCCCTATTGTTCCATGGGCCCCGTCGTGGTCCACCCGCCGGCGCCTCCATAGAGGTCAACTCGGTCCTCGTACCGGTTCGGGCCCAGATGAGGTATCTGGGCCTGATACTCGACGGTAGGTGGCTCTTCGACGAGCACTTCCGACAGCTTGGTCCGAAGCTGGTCGGCGCTGCCTCCGCCCTTGGGCGACTTTTGCCCAATTTGGGTGGAGCCAGCGTCGCAACGCGACTCCTGTACACGGGGGTTGTCCGGTCGATGGCGCTGTATGGTGCACCGGTGTGGGTGGCGGCTCTGACTGCCCTAAATAAGGCCCGCCTCTGGCGGCCTCAGAGGGTATTGGCAGTCAGAGCCATACGCGGATACCGCACGGTGTCGACCGAGGCGGCGTGCGCCCTGGCCGGAACACCCCCGTGGGATTTGGAGGCGGAAGTGCTCGCCGAAGTTTATCGACGGGTGGCTGAATATCGGGCGGAGTATGGCTATCGCCCTCCGCCCGAAGTGGTACGCGAGTGGCGTGAAGCCGCCCGTCGAGCCACGATGGCTCGCTGGTCGTTCCGGCTGGAGACTCCACGCGCTGGCTTTGCCGCCGTGGAGGCTCTCCAGCCGGTCATCCTCGAGTGGGCAGGGCGGCAGCACGGGACCCTTTCCTTCCGACTGACGCAGGTCCTTTCCGGGCATGGTTGCTTCGGGAAGTACCTGCACTCGGTCGCTAGGAGGGAATTGAGTCCCGCCTGCCACCACTGCGACTGCAGTGAGGACTCGGCCCAGCATACGCTGGCGATCTGCCCTGCATGGGCGTCGCAGCGCCGGGCCCTCACTGCAGTCATCGGAGGAGATCTCTCGCTACCGGCCGTCATACGCTCCATGGCCGGTAGCGATAGCAGTTTTACCGCGGTCGCAACCTTCTGCGAAGATGTAATCTCGCAGAAGGAGGTGGCGGAGAAGGCCCGGGAGGACGATGTCCACTCGGACCCAATCCGCCGCCGGCGAACCGGGCGGCGGAGGCGCGCCTATCAGCGCCTCATGCCGCCCTGAGTGTGGCCGCGGATGGTCGGGACGGGCTTTCCCCTCCATCCGCTCTAGTGGCCTCCCGCGAGGGGGCGACGTACGCGTGTGCCGTACGTCGCCTTATTGAGAGGATACCAGCAGACGGTGCCCGCTTCTGTGCGGGCAGGCGCTGGGAGGGGTCCGGATGTGTTAATAACTGCAGTTCCCGGACTCCTCCCTTCACAGGCGCAGAGTGGCACACCGTGTGGTTTTAGTCGGTTCGAGTCCGACACACCGCCCCGCCGCAAGCCCCGGTGGGGTGACGGTCCGAGGGGATTTCCACACGTTAAAAAAAAAAAAAAAAAAAAAAAAAAGTAAACACAGGTTCTGTACCAACATTCGTCAACAGACGAAGCAAGACAATCATTGATTTGACCCTGGCAACTGAAGAAGTAGCGAAACACATCTCAAACTGGCACGTGTCGAACGATTTATCATGTTCGGATCATAGATGGATTCGTTTCGACCTTCAGGTAAGCATACTCACGGCACCACCTAGGCGAAACCCGAAAAAAACCGATCGCGCGCAGTACTCACTGCGGATCGGCCAGGCCCTGGAACAGGGAAGTAACCCAACTAGGATCATAGGTACCGTAGAAATCGAAAAACAGGTAAAGTTCCTAACAGACACTATGATGGACTGTTACCATCATACATGCCCCCTATCCATCCCACCAGCAGGCCAAATGAAAAATAAGAGCTGGTGGGGGCCTGAGCTGGAGAGACTCAGGCGCGAGATGAGGAAGCAACTCAACAGAGCGATGAACACCGGCACAGACCAGGACTGGGATAAATACAAGGCCACCAAGTCCAGGTACAAAAAACGACTCAGATGCAGAAGTACCAACTCATGGCGGAAATTCTGCACAAATATTGAGTCTACTGCACAGGCCAACAGGGTAAGGAAAGTTCTCTCCAACAACTCAGCCATATCACTGGGGTCCTTACGAAAACCAGACAACTCCTTTACTACCTCGGCGGAAGAGGCAGAACGTACTCTGGTAACAACACACTTCCCGGACTGTGAAATAATCAGTCCAGGCGGATGGCCAGATGAAGAAACCATCCCAACGGAGGAGGAATGGCAGCTGGCCCACAAGGTAATCGACCCATATAAAACGCAATGGGCAATCGACAGCTTTGACTCATTTAAATCTCCAGGCCCGGACGGGATCTTCCCAGCCCTGCTTAAATGGGGAGGGAAGACACTTACTCAACGGTTGACCTACGTCCTGGGAGCCTGTCTGGCACACAGATATGTGCCAAGACAGTGGAGAGATGTCAGAGCAATCTTCATACCAAAACCAGGTAAAACCGACTACTCGGATCCCAAATCCTTCAGACCAATAAGCCTAACCTCTTTCCTCCTAAAAACACTGGAGAGGTTATGCGAGAGGCACCTGAGGGAAACGGCGCTGACACAAGCACCACTACACCCGAACCAACATGCCTACAGTCCAGGTAAATCAACAGAGTCGGCACTTCATGCGGTCACAACCAAAATTGAGGTGGCGATCAAAAACAAGATGATGTGCTTAGGCACCTTCATAGATATAGAGGGAGCCTTCGACAAAACGAAATTCACCAGCATAACAGCAGCACTGGTAAGGCACGGAGTGCATGCAGTCATGATAGAGTGGATAAACAAGATGCTGAGCCAGAGAGTCATTAGACTCGAAGCAGACGCTACCAAACAAGCACTGGTGGCGAAGGGCTGCCCCCAAGGTGGCGTCCTCTCACCAATCCTATGGAACCTAGTGGTTAACGACCTTATCACCACTCTGAACAACAATCACCATTATACCATCGGATACGCGGATGACATAGTGATATTAACAAGCGGCATGCACGCAGGTATAGTATGCGATGTCACGCGCTCGGCACTGGCAATAGTGGAACGCTGGTGCGTGGATAACGAACTGTCAGTCAACCCAAGGAAGACTGAAATGGTAATGTTCACCAACAAACGGAACCTGGGAAACCACCGACTTCCCAAGCTGTTTAATACACAGCTCCAACTTTCGTCTGAGGTAAAGTATCTAGGGGTAATATTCGACCACAGACTAAACTGGAGCGCCCACCTCAACAACAAAATTGAAAAAGCAACAGTCGTATTCTGGCAGTGCCGCAGAATGGTAGGTAAAACTTGGGGACTAAGCCCAAAAACCACTCTGTGGCTCTACGAGGCAGTTATCCGACCAATGGTAAGTTACGGCGCGATAGTCTGGTGGCCACGGACCAAGCTATCCACAGCCGAAGCTAAACTACAACGACTCCAGAGATTGGCCTGTCTGGCGGCCACGGGCTGTATGAGGACTACACCGACTGCGGCTCTGGAAGCCATTATAGGTCTCCCACCACTCCACCTTTTTATAAGGCAGGAGGCTCTAGCTGCAGCAATGCGGCTAAAGAAACAAAATCTCTGGAGACCGCCTAGGGTACCACACACCGAAATCCTCTATGAGGCCATAGGTAAGGAACCGCTCATGGAAGCGGTAACTGACACAATACCCAGGCAATTCGTCTTCGACAAAAAGTACAAGATACAACTGCACGAGGATCCCCAAGAAGGACTTAACCCAAGGGAGTTAAGAATCTTCACCGACGGATCCAAAACAAGGTCAGGCACTGGCTCAGGAGCATTCTCTGAGGACCTGAACATACACATCTCGACACCATTAGGAGCCCACAACACAGTCTTCCAGGCAGAGTGCATGGGTATAATAATGGCAGCACATGCGATCATCTCCAGAAAGGTAACGGAATACCCCATCCGCATACTTTCCGACAGCCGATCAGTCTTACAAGCTCTACAAAGTCACACGACTACCTCAGGGCTGATCTACGAATGCCACAGAGCCCTGACAGAGGTAAGTACTACAAATAGTATAACTCTCCAGTGGATCAAAGGACATAGCAACTCACGCGGAAACGACGCAGCTGATGCGCTGGCAAGGAGCGGATCGGAGACAAGGGCAGTCGGCCCAGAACCAATATTGCCCTTGCCAGCTGCTTGGCTACGACGGACACTGCAACAGAACACCAAGGTAGAACACCAGTTATATTGGTCCAACCTTTGTACCTGCAGGCAGACCAAGGAGGCCCTCCCGACGATCAACCCCGGATTGTCACGGAAGCTGAAACAACTTAAGAGGCCGCCGCTTCGACTTCTGATCGGAGCAATGACTGGTCATGCACTATTAAACAAACATCTTTTTACTCTAGGTGTAACGGACAGCCCTCTGTGCAGAGCATGCATGGAGGAGGAGGAAACAGCCGCCCATGTCATCTTGGCATGTCCTGGGGTGGCAGAATACCGGGCAAAACACCTTGGTTCGCCGAGGTCACTTCAGGAGGTCGTCGGCAACGCCAGGGGTCTGCTAGGCTTCCTGGAGGAACTGGGATGGCACCACTAGTGCTGACCCACTACGCAAAATAGGCGCATCAAAGTCGTCGAGTTGCGGAAATCCAGCCCGCGAGTTCAAAAAAAAAAAAAAAAAAAAGAGTCATAGGGCCAGCAGTAAATAGTAGGTCGAAGTGTACTAACTCATCGTGTTCTGAGAAAGCAGGTCGCAGATCGATAGAGCGCTCAGCGCAAGCGGCACGTACTCGCAGCAGCGCTGCCTGCGCAGCGTCCAGAGCAGCGCGCGACTCGCCTTCCCCGCGGTCAGCCGCCGAGCCCAAGGGAGGAAGCTGCGCCGCCATGGCACCTGCTGCTCCCGCCAAGGCATCCGGGTGTTTCTCAAGCTCTTTGGTTGTAAATACTAAAAAACACACAATTGGAGTATATTGGTGACTTATACTGTATGTTAATACAGTAAATGAAAGGAGAATGGCAGATCCTGTACCGCTGGCAATATGAAATGGATGTTTATAAGATTTATACCAGTGAATTATCCTTATTCTTTTCATGTATATATCATATTTTTAGGACAGGTTTAAAATAATTTCATTTTTGCTCAGAAAGTTGTTACAATTGCATTAACAAAACGTCTAACAAAATAAAAATTCCCACGTTATCTAAACATGCCATGCTTGAAGTCTACTTAGGTTAAAAACTAGATGGCGCTACGTGTCACATTGCCGAAAATTGTTGTTATTGTATGTATGTTCTGTTGTATTGTATATGCAACACGATCACTTAACAATTCTGCTGTACTCCTGTACCTTGGTCGCAATCATCCTCAAAAGTTCTCCAGCACACTCTTTGCGGGTCGTTGGGGTCGACGTAGTGCCTCATGACGCAAATCGTTTCTTCTGAGGATAAAATTGTGGACAGGCCCATGATGTCCATAGCGCGGCGGAACTGTTGCGGTGGGATACGACCGCAGTTTAAGGGATCGTAGTCCTGGGAAGGGAAGGTAGAAAATTTGCATTATAATAGGTAGTTCTGATATTTATTATTACATGATGTTTTTGAATCATGTTTAAGTATTTCAAGAAAAGAAGATTTAAAAAATATAATACTATTACTCTGAAATATATATGAAAGAAGTCATGATGATTGGTTGACTAGTTAGATATGAATGCGAAATCTAAAAGGCACTGTTATGTCTTTTTGTTATGATCTCAACTTACCCTGAAAAATTCAGAGACCCTGACGCTCCGTTGTTTAACGAACTCCTGCACTCGCAGCATGATATCGACCAGCTCTCGCGTTGGACGCTGTGGTGCTAACGCGGGGTGAAATACTTCTGTGGAGCCCAACGGTGCTGTCGACAAGCCAGCGTCAATCTCGGGTCGCACCAGTTTTGGCAAAGTCGTATCAATAACTGCCGCAGGGTGTTCATATTCCTGCACAATGACAATCACAAGGAAATGGTTGCAAATTGTAGCAGGGCCTAAATTCTCACTTTTATAATATCTGGTAACTTCTAGCGCCCCTTCTACTTTTTTTTATGGTATAGGGGGCAAACGAGCAGACGTATCACCTGATGGTAAGCGATTACCGCCGCCCATGGACACCCGTAACACCAGAGGCGTCATAAATGCGTTGCCGGCCTTTCGGGGATGGGGATGGAGGGGTTGGAGTATAAGCTACTAAGTGATATGTGGTTTTTAGAATTATATTGAAACGTAGAAACGTAGAATTATATTTATAGTCATAACATATGTATCGTTTCTCTTCACTCGTAGTTGTATATTTCTAAGAGAGCTGTAGTAGAATAAGTGCGTGCGTAAAAATTTCAATACAGACTAGAAATAGGTACACCCTTTTTAGATATTAAGGGCCTACCTCCCTTCAGATGCGTAAAAATGGTTGCATTCTAAAGACTACTCCTCCTTAACAGCTGCATCAAAAGATTCGAAAAAAATATATGTTTACTGCAGATTCATGTGCAAGAATATGTAGATTTAATTTTTTACATACGATAAATAGTATTGCCATAAAAAAAAATTTAACAACACTCTATTTTGTTCGCTTTTTTGCCTAAAGCTT
Organism: Diaphora mendica; assembly: GCA_949125395.1. NCBI lineage: Eukaryota > Metazoa > Arthropoda > Insecta > Lepidoptera > Erebidae > Diaphora > Diaphora mendica. The sequence goes on from OX421323.1 coordinate 740,037, forward strand.
TTAAACGGCTTTGAAGCAAAAAAATATTTTTACACAGAAATATTGGTGGTTGAATTAGCTATAAACTAGGCATACTCATATTTAAATCAATCAATATTTTGTAAAGAAAATGATCAATATTGCGATTCCCAAAATTAAAAGTACAGCGGGTCTCTGTGCGGGCGCAGGCGGCAGTCGTGCGTTGGCATTCAGACGGGAAGGCTGTGTCGCTCGCTGCTCTGCTCACGCTTACGACTAACTATGCTTAGACGTTTGTGTTTGTGTAAGTATTTAGGTACTTTCTGAGTTAGTGTGCATTAGAGACTAACTCGCTGCAAAGGACTCAAAGTGATCGTGCGCTTGGATGATTTTTGGTGTTTTGACTGCCTCGATGGCGCAGTGGTAGCGTATGCGACTGCAGGCTATGCTTGAGGTCTCGGGTTCGATTCCCGGGTCGGATTAAATATTTGTATGATTTGAAAATATTTATTTCGGTATTTGACTGTTTTCTATGCATAATATGTATCTACTTACATATTTACAAAAAAGTAATATATTAGTAGAGAATACGATTAGGAACGCCCTTCACCCATCTGTTTATTAGATGAAAAGTATTTTAATATATCATATTTAATATTATATCGCGGGTGGGTTGGCTAAAAATCCCAGTCTGAACTATTATAATATGTTTATATATCTAATATTTATATAATTATCATTTATTTATTATCATATTTAAATATTAATACGTGTATCCGTGTATGCATTTTACATAGCATTAATATTATTATTGTTACTTATAAACCGATAAATTAAAGTTTTTCTTCCCTTATCTCTTTTTCTTATTACAATTGTATGATAGGATAGGCACCTGCCTTGTCCCTTACTGAACCAACTCAAGGTTGACTGAGAGATAATACCATGTGGCATAAAGTCTATAAGTCTTATAAAGGCGGACTTATCGGTTTATAAGTAACAATAATAATATTAATCACTACATAGTATAAAACAGAGTCGCTTTCTCTGTCCCTATAGGTTTCTAATGTGATGTAGCAAATAAACACATTTTTTTGCGCTTACATTGCAAACGCTGGTTGCACCCTACGAGATAGATCAAAATAATGTACTACAGTATTATACACCTTAAAAAATCTACAAAAAAGTCCGCGACGGTATATGTCTATCTCTTAGGGATAATCCACAACAACCATTTTTTATTCCTTTCTTTTTACGAGAAATAATGGCTTATTTACGAAGCGATTTTAAGCAATACAGAATGAATCCTTATACAATTAAGTAAATTAAATACATTGTGCATTTAATATAGATCAAAATAGCCCTTTACAGTATCTAATTTAAATGAATATATTCGAAGATATTACAGATTTAAAATGCACGAATCGTGTCGTCGGCGGGGGCATCTGAAATCCACCCGAGCGAAGCCGGGGCGGGTCGCTAGTGCTATATAAAATGCATACACGGATATACATATTAATATTTAAACATGATAATTATATAAATATTTGATATATAAACATATTATAATAGTTCAGACAGGGATTTTTAGCCAACCCACCCGCGATATAATATTAAAGATGGTACAAGAGTAGAGAGGTCTAACTTGTAAAATACACACACTCACATTCAAAGCTTTGAAAATAATAATCAATATATATTTCGGATATCTGACACACAACGTCTATTAGTTTCAAACTAAGTGGAGCTTGTACTATGAAAGCTAGATTGACTGATAGAACAATTATATGCTTTTATTTGTAAATACAAATATATCATACATAGAGAACACCCAAACGAACCTGAGACCTCATGGACAATAGTCGCGTAAGCTATCACTGCACCAACGTACATGTAAAATCTCTACAAATAAAAAAAATGGAGTGTCTGTTTGTAATATTAAAAAAACCGCTTTTAATAAAAGCATATGTATGTATACACGATACATGTACCATTTTTTTTTTTTACAATTTTTGTCTGACTGTTTGTTACGGGTAATCTCTGCAACGGCTGGACCGATTTTGACGGGACTTTCAGTGATAGGTCGTTACCCGCGGCAAGACGATAGCCGCGGGTAACACCGCGGGGTTCAGCTAGTTAAAAATAAATTCATGATAATTATCTGTTCGACACGATTTTATTTCAATTTGTAGACATTGCAGGTGACTTCGGAACCTTATTCTATGGGTGACCTGACACGTAACGCATTTACCTGTTTTTAACCGACTTAAAAAAAGGAGGTTTCTCAATTCGACCGTATATATATATTTTTTTATGTGTGTTCGGGGATAACTACGATTTTGATGATTCCTTTTTTAATGGAAAGGAGATATCCCAACGGTGGTACCATGATAAGGACACTAAGATCTGATTATGGCATCCAAGATAAATCGAGTTGAACCTTGAAGTCGGTTTTATTTTGTTAAAATTTTACTTGTTAATTTATTTAAACATGCTAGAAGTTTTCAGAAATATGATAATTTTTACTTTTTTCTACAAAGGGTAAAATGAATTAATTTATTTTATCAGATTTCTTACCTAATTTAACATACTTTTTCGTATTTAGTACCTACCTATGATAAAATGTGTTAATTTTAAATCTTACTAAACTTTTAGAAATACCCCTTTCTTATGTTAACATTTTAACCATTTATAATTATGTTTTGAAGTTAAGGCAAAAACGTCAGACAAGCGCGCATGTCTGTCTCGCTCCCTAGTCTTTGATCATCGTTTTGAAGTAACGCGTAAGGTACGGAGATATGAATGTGTGCGGTGCAGATATGATACTATGCGTTTAGCTCCGCCCAGACGCTCAAGGTCATTGAGGCTACTATACGCCTTAAGTATGAAAATACATTAACCTCCTTGAAATAAAATCATTTATTCTGCAATTAGGTTACATGAACACTTTTGCATGTTAAACTTTTTTTGAGCAGATGAGTTCGGCCTTTCCTAACTGGACTAGCTCTGAGAAGAAAGGACGAAACAAACCCAGAGATCACCGTCTCTTTTAAAGTAGGTACAGACAATATTCTCAAATGCAAAAGACATTATTTCAATAAAAAAAGCGATAATTACAATTTGAGTCACAATTACAATCTTTATATATATAATTCTTGTGTGAGTGTGTATGTCACTGAACTTCTCTCAAACGACTGGACCGATTTTGATGAAATTTTTTGTGTGTGTTCAAGGGGATCTGGGAATGGTTTAGATTCACAAAAACGACTGGACCGATTTTGATGAATTTTTTTGTGTGTGTTCAAGGGGATCTGGGAATGGTTTAGATTCACAAAAACGTAAACGATGTTTCGTGGGTCAGCTGGTCTTATATATAAAAATGAATTGCTGTTCGTTTGTCTGGCTAAAACTCGAGAACCGCGGGGCCGATTTAGCTGATTTAGGTTTTGAAATGTTTGTCGTATTTCAGGGAAGGTTTAAACGGTGGGAAAATATGGAAAAATTGCGAGGAAGATAACAAAAACAACAATTTCCTTTTGCCCATATAATCTGTTCTACCAACTTTCCTGTCAAACTTTTGATTGTCAACTTGAAGCACTTATTAAATTAAGGGTTTTAAATAGACACCATATATTACCTATTACACGAATCTTAAGGGTTTTAAATAGACACCACATATTATTTATATATTATTATCGCGTATTTTAATATTATTATTTTGATGGTTGTTATTATTGGTTCATTCAGAAATTTTTGTAATTGTATTGACATATTTTGATGGTTGTCACCGTTGTCACTGTTTTGTTGGAATGCGAAAAAAATATTTATGTCAATCGTCTGTCGAACGTTACACGAAAGGTTATAAATACAGGCTATTTTTTGCACCTACGGCATATAAAATACCTGTCATTCTATTACCGTTATTAAAATCTTCTAAGATCAGTTTGTCAGTGTGTGAGAATTTTTTTTACTACTAACTGATCCCGCAAACGTTGTTTTACCATAAAAAAGGGGTTTAAAAATAGATAATGATAATGATAACATTCGTATTGCTATGACAGAATTGCGTTCTACAGTGAATAATGATGACAAAGACAGGCGGCTACGTCCACTTAGATCCCCTGGGGGAACCATGTGGAAATTTCGTCCACCCTGATCCCTTAGGGGATCTGTTTGGATTTCGATTCCATTTTGATCCCCCAGGGGTTTCATTTGGAAGATTTTCGTCCACTTCGATCCCCTGCTTAAACCGATAAGGGATTTATCTGTATTTTTTATCCACATCGATTTCCAATGGAATCTTTTAGAATTTTCTATACATTTTGATTATTAATTTAGAAGTTTTTCATAACAAAAGTTCCTTAAATATTCATACTGTTATACGATTTCAAATATTTTTTTAATGAATGGATTTAATACTAGGATTTTTAATGAGTTTTAAGTGATGTAGGTAATCTTTGGTGGTTAAATGTATTAATAGGTATGGTAATAAACCTATATACTACATAGGCCATAAATAGACATGCCACACAAAAAATTTAAAAAAATCCCATATCGGTTTAAGTAGATGGGGGATCAAAATGGAATGGAAATCCAAATAGATCCCCTAGGGGATCAGTGTGGACGAAATTTTCACATGGATCCCCCAGGGGATCTAAGCAGGGGATCAAGTGGACGGAGCCGCTTAGAATGGAACGAGTTCGGGCACACCAAACACAACAACAGCGAGCACGACGCAATGAAATCGAGCGATACCGCAGAAACAGTGCTCCTGTGAACCTGGAACGAGTAGCATTCCACTGCAATCTGGAAGTAGATTATTGTGCCGACAAATCCGTGACAATTGGGGAAATGAAAATTATTTGTCAATATTGTAAAGCGTTAAAATACATTTGTATCACAAATAATAATAATTTAAGAAGATAATTGCAGATACAAGGACAATTTATCACTGTCTGGGAGCACTGTTGCCACTGCCAGATGGAGACCATCAATTTTTACAAATTTATTTTATGGGCAATCAAGATGCGGAAGTTGAAAGGCGTTGTGCTCATAATCCAACAGTAAAACGAACCATTGTCCAAGAACTGCAAACGTTTCTTCATCGGAACAATAATTTAGTCAAAATGTTCAAAATGGCCTTAGAACGTATGCCATCGGAGAGCCATAATATTGTAATCAGAGCTGACAAAACACCTGCTGGTGAGCATGCAAGGAGGTTTAATTCACCGACAATCGATGAAGGGGCTATTGTCGTTGTTGGAGAAATTTGCAGTCTAGAGATATTATGCTTCATCGTCGGAACAATGAATTGAAAGGTGCTGAAACGCATAGGTCTTATGACGCGTTACAATATCCATTAATCTTCTGGCAGGGAGTAGATGGATATTATTTTAATATCAAAATGGTTATTCAAGTAAACGGTAATCATATTAGATAATATTTTTAAAATTCAGTGTCAACATATCTATTTATATAAAAATGTATCGCCAAAGTGTATGTACGCGCATAACTTCCGATCGGCTGCACCAAAATTTTTTTTTTTTTATGTGTTCCTTATTGTTAGGACAAGGTTTGTGTATAAGAATAATTAAAATATAGCGGAAAAAGTTTTTTTTTTGTCCACGACGGGAAGCTGAGACAGACAGATATGTAAATATGGCGGTACAAAGTTCGCCGGGTCAGCTAGTAATCAATAAAGATATTATTTTAAAAAAATGTCAACAATAGCAATAATTTAAGATGAATCACATCAAAATAAATTTAAACATTCAAAGTAAACAGCATGTGCAGAATGGGCAGCTCAATCCCAGGCGGTTTTATCATCAATATATTCTGCTTTGGTATAATACCCCTTTGCGGATAACTTAGATTTTATGGTATTCGTGAATTTCCTTAATGGCAAATTCCTAATATCAATAGGGAGTTTATTGTAAAAGCGTATACATTGTCCCATAAACGAGTTGCCTACTCTGTGGAGATGAGTGACGTGAACACTAAAATTATGTTTGTTTCTGGTATTTACCGAATGCACATCACTGATTTTAGGAAACTTTGATATATTTCTTAAACCATAAAAAATATTCATATATATATTCTGAAGATACAGTCAGAATATTTATCTCTTTAAATTTGGAATGGAGAGAAACTAGAGGGCCTAATTTATAAATGGCTCCTTGCTAAGGACAAGCCTTTTTTATGGAATAGGCCTTTGTTTAGCTTTGTTTAGCAGAGGACCATTAAGAGTTGTTGATGTGATATGCTAAAAGTTGTTATGTGCAAAAAGTATCATGCCACATCAAAACAATTGTTGCTTACCGGTCCCAGTCCTCGGATACCCTCCTTTTTCACCGCCTCCACTGCCTTGAGGAATTCCACATAGTCCAATGTGTACGAGTCCTTGATGAACTTCCGCACTAGCAGGTTGAAGTCATCGGGAGACACGATAACTCCGATGTAGGTGAGGATGCGCGCAAAGTGCGCAAATGTGATGCGACCATCGTTCTTGGCTACCTTGAAGGTTTTATTTGAAAGGCATGTTTTAAATGTTGAAACATTTAAAGAAAAACTTGTCACAAACCCTATAGCAACAAGTCAGCGTGGCGTGGTACAGTAGGGCAAAACCTAGCTAAGGAGAGATCCATGTCCAACAGCGTCCGTTGTTCAAAGTTGGTGCTGTGTTCTTATAAATCTTTATTTGCAGATTGTCAAGATTGTACCGCCATGCATATAAATAGTATTTAACGTATTTAAATCTATAAATAACTGTATTTATTAAATACGCAATTATTTATGGATTTAAATACGTTTAGTATACCTATATTGAGATATCGGTGTATTAAATGTCACATGAAATTAGGAATAATTATCGTTTAAAAGTTAGCGTTCATGCAAAACCTCGGAGAAGCAATCATTCGGTTTTTTCCATACGTACCAGCTCGTAATCCTGGAAGTATGGCTTGAGAGGAAGATTCCGCGCAGCAATGGTAGCCAACAGGCAGCAGAGGCGTCTGGTCTGCCATATGTCCAAAGTGTGGCAAGCTGGCTCAGGGGGAGGGGGGCACGCTTCTAGGATACAGTCCGCCGATGTCTTGTCTCGGCCGCCAGGATCTGTAATTTAGATAGCTTTCCTTACAAGAAGTACTTTTCAAACGATTTTAAAGTAGATGTTATAGAAATCTATAAATTTGGTCCTCATAAGTAATCTTATTGATCCATTGTATACAGTGACAACGTCTACTTGCGTGTATAAAAATGTACCTAATTGTAATTCAGAGTCACATACATGACTGAAGACTGCCATTCAAAATAAGTATCCGCTTAGTTTGGGAGATCGTATCAGTACTTAAAGCGCAGTACATTTACTTGTATCTAGTTATAAGACACCCTGTTACTGTAAAACTTTGCTAAATAAAGATTATTATTATTAATATAAATTAGTGATACAATACAACTATTAGTTAGTCAGCTATTTAGTCTATGTTGACATAAAAACAGAAAACGAGACAGAGTGTTCTTTCGTTCTAAACGTGTATCTGCTATTGTGAAACACTTTCTGCAGCTCTGTATTTGATAAGCGCATAGCTAATGTACGGTAGTAATAGTTGCTTGTAAGTAAGTTGATATTGATTCTTCTATTTCGTTAGTAGTTCCTAGTAAGATATACTTATATGTTACCTACATATAAGTATGGTTATTCATCTTTCAAATAGTATATATTATTTTTACCCGATTATAAGCCAAAAAGAATACGAACAAAAAATTACAAAAATCTAAGCGATAGTCGCTTGGCACCGGCTTTGAACAGATTTTAGGTACCTATCACACATTATAATACTACTATTTAAATGAATAAAGCATTAGGTATAGACAAGAATTGACACATAGCAATTTATGAAGAGACAGTTTATTTTACGCTTTTTAGTGTTTTTTGGCAGGGAGTTTCCGTTGCCTGATTTTTGGAAGTGTGTTTTTTTGTATAAAAAGTTTTTATTTTTCAGTTTTTAGTGCAAACAATCGTAGGTAAGTAGTAAGTTGAACTATTTCATAAAATTTCTGCTGATTCAAATAGCTTTAGTGGTTTAAAAAGACGTATTAAATACCAACCCCTATTTCACCTCTTAGGGGTAGAATATCCAGAAACGCTTTAATTTATTTCTATTCATTTTTAATCAGTAGCCCAAAGATAAACTTTCATATTCCTAACTTAACAAATGACGGACGTCCACACAAAGTTTCAACCCCTATTTCACCCCTTAGGGGTAGAAATTCCAAAATTCCTTCCTTAGTGTCTACTCAATAAAACGATCCATATAAATAACTGAAAGAATACAAATTAAGGTCTTACGTACGTGTCATATTAAAATCATCCTCTAATCCCTAACTGTTGAAGAGTTTAACCTTCTATCATCAGCTCACCTAAATAACTTGAAAGTATACGACTAAAGGTATTTAGGTACGTATAAAATTGAAAGAATTATCCTTCAACTCCTAAACGTTGAGGAGTTGTACCTTCCACCTTGCATCATCAGCTTACCTAAATAATTTGTAAGAATACGACTAATGGTAACTACATACATATGATATTTAAAGATTTATCCTCCAACTCCTAACCGTTAAGGAGTCGTACCTTACATCATCAGCTCATCATCATAAAATGATGACTACCAGACGCAAATACCGGTGTAACTTCAGAAAATATACGAAAAACATAGTATGTGCCTAAAAAAATTATCCTGATATGGTGGCAATGAGACCACCTCGGAAGCATACCCTTTCGAGTACAAAAAAAAAACAAAATCGGTCCACAATTGACGGACTAATCGCTGAACATACATAAAAAAAATACATACAGTGGAACATAGAACCTCCTCCTTTTTGGGAGTCAGTCGGTTAAAAAAAGGAGGAGGTTTCTCAATTCGACCGTAAATATATTTTTTTAACCGACTTCACAAAAAGGAGGAGGTTTCTCAATTCGACCGTATTTATATATATATATATATTTATATGTGTTCACGGATAACTTCGTCGTTTATGAACCGATTTTGATGATTCTTATTTTAATGGAAAGGAGATATCCCAGAGGTGGTAACCATGATAAGGACACTTATATCTAATGGTGGCATCCAAGAGAAATCGAGTCGAACCTTGAAGTCGGTTTTTACTCTGTTAAAATTTTACTTGTTTTATATTAGTTGACAATGGGACCCTATTAATGTACCTTGTACTTAGAAGGCTCAAACTTCATTTAGATTCATTGTTAAAACTATCCATACAAACACCCTTTTCCGTCCATTGGCTTTCCTTCTTCCATACCACTCGCATTTCTTACTCATCTTTAATTGCAAAGTGCTTGATTGGCAGTAACAGTCTCGTTTCCTACAACGTGAATCGAACAAATGATAGCTGACGATGTCCGTGTTTAACAAGTCTCTGTCTACGCCTTTGAGAATACAGGTCTAAGTGTATTTAATAAGTTACCCAAATACAAGCTTTTACCTTTTACCAGACTATGGCGAAGTCAAAAGGAAAGGTAATATTCTGACAGTCAATGTATGTTTCTATGTTCCACCGTAGCGTCTAAATGACTAAACCGATTTTAATGAATGAGGTCTCAATAGATTTATAATAATGGCCCGGGGAACGTTGGCGTGTAGTAGGGTTATGATTTTTTTAAACATTTTCTTATGGCGTGTAGTAGGGTTATGATTTTTTAAACATTTTCTTATTACTTTATACATTACAGCGCACCTAGCGGTCAGTGGTAGAAATTAACCGCAGGTAGTAACAATTATGATATGGTTAATGGTGGGCGTTGATTTGCGAAAAGATACATGTTTGTCTCACAAAATATATAAGGCGAGGCCAGGGTGCAGGAGGCCCGCCAGAGGAGCACCAGGTGCGTCGTAGCGTGCATGTTGGCGCGCAGCCACTGCTATTGATTGCCTGACCTGGTTCGTGAACCGTTCTATTATTACTCACTCCATTCTTTTTGCGCCAAAAAGCCTTAATTTTGTTTTTTTTTTTAATTTTCATATACCCAGTGTCACTCTCACGACTAAGACGAATCTATTGACACCACTCACATAAAAATAGGACAATCCGTTAAGGTTCGAGGGCGTGCCAAAGAAATATACATACATACTAGCTGACCCGGCGAACTTCGTACCGCCATATTTATATACAATAATTAGCAATAAATTAAAATTGCGACTATAATTTGAGATTTAAACTATCCTATCTCTCAATTTGGATCGAACTGCACATGGTGTGCAAATTTTATTATAATCGGTTAAGTGGTTTAGGAGTCCATTGAGGACAAACATTGTGACACGAGATTTATATATATTAAGATATACCCTCGAAAAACATAACCCTCCTTCTTTCGCAGTCGGATAAATAAAGGACGCGTGACAACAAATGTAATTAAGTGCATTAGTCGCTACTGTATTGTATTATTAATTAATCCGTATGGTAATGTAGATAATACAAGTTTTATCTACCTACAGCAATATCATATTTATTCTCTCCTAGTGTGTCGGTGCTCTGAAGTAGTCTGAACCACCTACACTCGTCCATGGGTACATACAAATGCTTATTTAAAGAATGAATGCCTTTGCCACTTAATTAACCTCCTTTAAAACGATTTTTTTTTTAATTTGTAAAAGGGCTAACTTAGAACACAATCAATTCAGTTAAACAAGAATGATCGAAATTAGTTCACAAATAGTAAATCGTGAAGAGACTAATATAATACACACAAAAAGAAATCAGTCGAATCGACGACCTAGTTTTGAAGTAGGGCAATCATTTGTAAATGAATTTACTCAAATACTTGCAAACGACTGTAGTGCACATATGTATCACCTTTGAGAAAACTATAACCCGACTACGAAAGAAAATTGTAAAATTTTTATCTAGCCTATGTCAACAGGACATTATTTCAAATGTATTGACACCTTATTCATTAGGCGTTTAGGAGTTACGGTGAAACATACATACATAGGCTGCCAAAATATGCCATATTACTCTTCTTTGGGGATTGCCATAGTAGAGTAAAAGGTAAAAAGAAATCAAATTAAAAAGCTTTTTAAAAACAAGCTTTTACTGGAATGCCTCGAGACGAATCAAACGAGTCCAAACTCGATGATGTTGCGACGTTTCTTTACAGAGTTCCTATGGCCACCTTAAAGCTAAAGCATCAGATCAGCTCCATGTCATTATAATATTATATTGTCACACTGTATACATATTCTTATAAAATTTCAGCAAAATCGGTAAAAGATATCTGCTTCAAAATTGAGTTGCAAGATTCCACCCGAACATACAAGCATACATACATACATTGCAAGTTAATTAAAAGCTTGTAATACAAGAAAATTTATGGAAAAATAAATAAATTACTATGGAATAAAAAAAATACAGTTTGTATAGTTTTGTTTGTGGTTACAGTCCAGAGTGTGCGCCGGTTACTGAAATAGTTGGACGTGTCATCCTCTGAAATGTAAACATTATACTGTCAAGAAGACTGCATATATAATGAACTAGCGGCCGCCTGCGACTTCGTACGCGTGGACCTAGTTATTTGCAAATAATTTTTATTTATATTCGGCATATTTCGGTTTAAATGGATTCTCTGCCATGATATTCCTTACGGACTGCGAGGATATCAGATTTGAAATGGTGTTGCAGATCTAAAGGTGCCGACTGACCTAAAAGATGGCCGCTGGGGCCAAAGAGTTCTGGAGTGGCGGCCACGTACTGGAAAACGGAGCGTGGGTAGGTACAAGGTGGTCCGACGACCTGGTGAGGCAGGAAGCCGCTGAATGCAGACAGCACAGGACCGATTGTTATGGAGAACCTTAGGGAGGCCTATATCCAGCAGTGGACGTAGTTAGGCTGAAATGATGATGATGAAAATAGTTGCTTGTCAAGTTCCATGCCGAGTTATTAATGTAATGTTTCGAAAGTGCCTGAAGGCCTACTTGAAATAAAAGCTATTCGGTTTTGACTTTATTCTGAACATCGAACAAGCAAATTACAATTAACAAATTGATTGCTATGAGGACTGCACGCTAACGTGACAACTAATAATAACTATTATAGTATTATTGTCGTGAAAAGTGGCGGAATGTTCTATCATGGTGTAAATTCCTCAATATTGTCAGCACATTAGTGGGCACAGCGATATTACTTAATTGGGTTATATTGATGTGGCCGTTTTGTAGCAACATGTTCCACAGGGGCTTATTAGATTATAATAAAGGTCATTTGTTGGGGTTGGAATTTTATTTGAACATGTTTTAAATAGTTTATTGGTACGTGGCATTTTATATGAGTTCATAAACTCAAGTTTTTAAATCTTAAAGAGATAGAGGCATTAAACGTCCATGTTTATCCGACTACGATTTTAGTCTGACTTATGTAACAGAGGTTGAACTTATTGCCATCAACATTGCATTTATGTAAATGTTCGAGAATGCCTTGGGCATTAAGCCCGCCGATGAACATGTGTGCATAAAGATTTAACATAAAAAAATTTTTTTTCAAGTAAAAATATTTATTTATAATATGCTTTTATTAGTTTTATCTTTATGATTTATTATTCGCTATGTGCAAAGTAGGTGCAAGGTAGGATCGTCAAATCAATCGCGATGCGAGTCTAAACATATTGAAAATGTGAAATTTTTTAGGATGTATGGATGTTACTCTTTCACGCAAAAGGATTGAACGGATTAAGATTAAACTTTACAGTGATATATCTTATACATCAAAATAACACATAGGCTACTATTTACCGCGATGATCGCTATATACCTGCGCGTGCCTAGCTGCGCACCAAAACTGGCCTTTAATAAATCTGTGCAATGTAATAAATAAACTTGAATAAACCTGAGTATTTAATAAAATAGAATTTTAATTCTATTGTCCTGTTCTCGTAAGTGTCTTGTCGGAAACACGGAAAAGAAAGACATTTATTAATAAGATTGTTAACAATATAATTCACCTCATTGGGCAATACACGTTCCTTCTATTACAAGAGAATAACACCTGACCTTATGTCGGGTGGGTGTAATATAGACCCTTTGGGAGAAATGGGGTGCACGTTATATAACACAGGTAACCTATTTTCGGATGAAGCCATTTGAGTACGGTGTGGGATTACGGTTGAATATAAATGGCGCGTTCGCATAGATGCCTCAGATAGTGAATTGCTTAGGTTTGCTCCAGAAATCTGAACGTAACGAACGAACGTTGCTTTGTGCTTGCAATATGTTTACTATAATTATAGTTACAGGTGTGTGAACCTAACCCGTATTATAAAATGTACATGATCGACATCAGCGTACTGCTGTCGACTGCTGGACATATGTGTTTCTTATTGCACGCCACTCTGATCGAATCTGGGCTTCTCGCACTAAACTTGGCCTGTGGGCCACTCCTAACTCATACTGCTGCTCCTACACTACGTACGCTAGTAGTTAAAGGAGTTAATCGTAAAAAGGTCCGTTTAGGTCCTTTCAAGCAAAGGAGATGTCCAAAAAATGTATGGGCTTGTGCCCCAGACTATACGGAGATCAAATAAGTGGTATTTGATAACTGAGATCTTCTAAAAAAAGAATTTAAAAGGTTCATGATTTGATGATGAAAAAAAGAAATTAAAAGATTCTGAAAAAAGTTATGAAGGTTTAAAAAAAAAATATAGCACTCCGACAACATCATTTTTTCCCAATATATTTTAAAGTTATACTGTCAGGTCTACTATAAACATTTTTTATGTGTGCTCATGTCAAAATATATACTACTGGCTTATGCGCATGGCTCCACTCGTGTGGAAAGTCCATGAAAAGTAAAGTGTGTTATTCTCCAACGTTTTAGATCTCCAAAAACAAATATGTCATCTGTGCATTGTTGGTTACAAGATTAGTTTTATAGAATGAAAATAAAAGAAAGAACATTATTTTTATGCATATAACTGCATCTTATTAGAATATTCTTTCAATATCACTGATGGAATAATATAGTTCTTGATCATTTTCATTTCAATTTACATCATGACATCCTATAATCTATACCATGTTTCTTTATGCTGTTGCTCTGTAAAAAATATAATATGAATCATAATTCACATTTATTAAAATTATGTTTTCATTGTTAACTTCAATCTTAAAACAAACGGAACGAAAATCGGCGCGTGAGACGAGTTGTTGCAATTTTTTTATATGTGATTGACTATAACTAGATATTACGGCTCTGGGTTCTAGCCCCTTTAAGTGTGATGTACAATTTTTAACCGACTTCCAAAAGGAGGAGGTTCTCAATTTCATCTTTTGAATTTTGAAAATGATTTTTGTATTCGAAAGGGTATGCTCCCCATGTGGTCCCATGGCCACCATATCAGGATCTGATGATGGGATCCCAAGGAAATTGAAGGAAACCCTCAAATTTACGTGAGCGCCTGCAATAAAGTTAAGGCAATTGTCTGCATGCCTTCATATTCTGTAAACATCATGTCCGAAATATTTATTTATTATTCTATACAGTATGTTGTATGTTACCTTTAGTTGTATTATTTCAAGTTATTTAGGTGAAATGATGATGAGAGACATGAGAAAGACTAAAAAGCGAAAAATATAAATTAAACTTCGTTTAAAAAAACCGACTTCAAAAACTGAAAAGTATAAAAAAACTTAATTTGTATGTGCTACCTATTCATAGGTTTGAAGTCGGTGCCGAGCCAAAATGTAATAGTAGGTACCGTTTATCTGATAAAAAAATATGAAAAGAGTCACCGAGAACATTTACATGCGGAGGTTTATAGTTTATTTGTTGAAAGTTCAAGTTACGTAAATAAAACACATATCAGAACCATTTTGAATTTAATTTAGATCAGATGTCTAATCCAACCTTAGCGTTTTATTCAGACACATATTTGAGCATATTTTCATAGCTATAAAATTATTTTTATTAGCAACTAGCGACCCGCCCCGGCTTCGCACGGGTGGATTTCAGATGCCCCCGCCGACGACACGATTCGTGCATTTTTAAATCTGTAATATCTTCGAAAATATTCATTTAAATTAGATACTGTTAAGGGCAATTTTGATCTATATTAAATGCAAAATGTATTTAATTTACTCAATCGTATAAGGATTCATTCTGTATTGCTTAAAATCACTTCGTAAATAAGCCATTATTTCTCGTAAAAATAAAGGAATAAAAAATGGTTGTTGTGGGTTATCCCTAAGCGCACGGTGTCGACCGAGGCGGCGTGCGCCCTGGCCGGAACACCCCCGTGGGATTTGGAGGCGGAAGTGCTCGCCGAAGTTTATCGACGGGTGGCTGAATATCGGGCGGAGTATGGCTATCGCCCTCCGCCCGAAGAGGTACGCGAATGGCGTGAAGCCGCTCGTCGAGCCACTATGGACAGATGGTCGTTCCGGCTGGAGACTCCACGCGCTGGCTTTGCCGCCGTGGAGGCTCTCCAGCCGGTCATCCTCGAGTGGGCAGGGCGGCAGCACGGGACCCTTTCCTTCCGACTGACGCAGGTCCTTTCCGGGCACGGTTGCTTCGGGAAGTACCTGCACTCGGTCGCTAGGAGGGAATTGAGTCCCGCCTGCCACCACTGCGACTGCAGTGAGGACTCGGCCCAGCATACGCTGGCGATTTGCCCCGCTTGGGCGTCGCAGCGCCGGGCCCTCACTGCAGTCATCGGAGGAGATCTCTCGCTACCGGCCGTCATACGCTCCATGGCCGGTAGCGACAGCAGTTTTACCGCGGTCGCAACCTTCTGCGAAGACGTAATCTCGCAGAAGGAGGTGGCGGAGAAGGCCCGGGAGGATGATATCCACTCGGACCCAATCCGCCGCCGGCGAACCGGGCGGCGAAGGCGCGCCTATCAGCGCCTCATGCCGCCCTGAGTGTGGCCGCGGATGGTCGGGACGGGCTTTCCCTTCCATCCGCTATAGTGGCCGCCCGCGAGGAGGCGACGTTACGCGTGTGCCGTACGTCGCCTAAATCGAGATGTTAACAGCTGATGGTGCCCGCTTTTATGCGGGCAAGCGCTGGGAGGGGTCCGGACGTGTTAATAACTGCAGTTCCCGGATTCCTCCCTTCACAGGCGCAGAGTGGCACACCGTGTGGTTTTAGTCGGTTCGAGTCCGACACACCGCCCCGCCGCAAGCCCCGGTGGGGTGACGGTCCGAGGGGATTTCCACACGTTAAAAAAAAAAAAAAAAAAAGGGTTATCCCTAAGAGATAGACATACACCGTCGCGAATTTTTTTGTAGTACTTTTTAAGGTGTACAATACTGTAGTACATTATTTTGATCTATCTCGTAGTGTGCAAACAGCGTTTGCAATGTAAGCGCAAAAAAATGTGTTTATTTGCCACATCACATTAGAAACCTCGAAAATTAACAGTGTTTCCATACTATATTATGCATTTATTATACATAAAAACCTTCCTCTTGAATCACTATCTATTAAAGAAACCCGTATCAAAATCCGTTGCGTAGTTTTAAAGATTTAAGCAAACAAAGGGATATAGGGAAATAGGGACAGAGAAAGCGACTTTGTTTTATACTATGTAGTGATGTAGTGAAGAGAAAATATTGTCGTGACACGTGACGTGACAAAAGGCCGGCAACGCACTTGTGATGCTTCTGGTGTTGCAGGTGTCCATGGGCGGCGGTAATCGCTTACCATCAGGCGATACGTCTGCTCGTTTGCCCGCCTATTCCATACCACCGAAAACAAGAATAAATGTCAACGGACAATCACCAACGTGACTCCCTGTGATTCCAAATACTCATCAAGAACGTATCTCACCTTCACCATGAATGATTTGACAGAGCTGGTGGTACAGCACCCGGCCGTCTTGCGCCCTGAAGTAGTCAGCCAGCTGCGCGATCTCATCGTCAGATAAACCGATCACCGACCGCAGTGGACCAGCTAGTATTGACACGAACTTGGATTCTGAAGAAAAAAAAACATATTAAGCTCAGACATGCATTATTTACTTTGCTCTATCTATACACAAAACTCAATATGATGTTACGTCAATATCCTGGCACACTTATTCGCCTGTAGGATATTTAGAGGTATTTCCCAATATACATTTACAGGATTTAGGAATCTTTATCGCAGTTGCATCCCGATATAACGTGGGCAACTTTGATAAATTAGTCCCGTAACGTTAGGAACTCTGTAAATCTTAGCAAAAAGGGTAGCCGACTCCATTAAAACCTGTAATAACTAGGAATGTATGTAATAGTTACTATAAAAACATGAGCACGAAAGATTCAAGTTATTTGTTAGGGGTTATCGTAGCAGTACAATTTATTGCAAAATCAAGTACTTAAGTTTATCAAAAATTACTACAAATGCAGAGTTGGAAAAAAGCGGTCTCATGATTACACATATAAAAAGATACAGACATTGTGTGATTGTGTTGTACCTGATATGAGCGAGTTGCCCTCAGGGTCGAGCGGTCGGTACCAGTCCCACAGACTCAGCCCCACGCGGAAGGCCGCCGCGCGGATCTTGTTGCACGTCTTCCACACATTGGCTAGTCGGATTATCTGAGAGTTTTATTACGGTCACTTTAAGTATATTTTAAATAAACAAATAATAAATGTTTTCGGACATCTAACACACAACGCCATCTAGTCCCAAGCTAAGCAGAGCTTGTGTTATCGGTACTAGACAACTGATACAAATACATAAATAGTTTTTTTTTGTAAATACTTACATATTATACATAGAAAACACCCAAACTCCGAAACAAATATTTGTAGATCGTACAAACATTTGGTCCGACCCGGGAATCGAACCCGAGATCGAGACATTATGACAGAGTACTCTCTCTATATGTAATACTTTGTTTAGAGAGATATAGTATTTACAAAATAACAATTTTATTGGAATAAAGGATGTAACTTTTCAACATCAAACTCTAAAAAATGGTAAAACGGCTGTATCAGACTCCAAGAAGTTGGGCAAATATCAAAATACATACAGAACTATATTTTCAAATGTCATATTGGATACTCTACGTTGTGAAAGTCTTACAACTTTGTCATTGGAATCGAATCGATCTAAGTTCGCTTACCGTTTCATGCATATTGATGACTCAATTACAACCCGCAGAACTGTAAATTATTGAACTATAAAATACGGTTGTAATTTTAGCATTTCACGTAGTTAATAATTTAGAAAAAAAACTTTCTGCATTTCCTGATAATTTGGATGAATTTGTTAATAACAGAAATGTCACTGTGACGGATCGTAAATACGCCATTTTGTCCGACATAAGGATTTCTTTTTAAATTTACATTCAATAGACTCCCTCTTTGTTATTTTAATTTCTCAATAACTAGCTGTATATCGGTTATCGGGGTAAATAGTAGCCTATGTATCATTCAGATGTAAAAACTTTTTATAAAAAAAAAAACCGACTTCCAAAAAACATCCAACGAAAACTCTCTGCCAAAAAAACACTCGAAAGCGTAAAATAAACTGGTTCTTCATAAATTGCCTATACCTAATTCTTTATTCATTTAAATAGTAGTATTATAATGTGTGCTAGGTACCTAGAATCTGTTTGAAGTCGGTGCCAAATGACCATCGCTTAGACTTTTGTAATTGTTCGTTTGTATTCTTTTTGGCTTAGCACCGACTTCAAACAGATTCTAGGTACCTAGCACACATTATAATACTACTATTTAAATGAATAAAGAATTAGGTATAGGCAATTTATGAAGAACCAGTTTATTTTACGCTTTCGAGTGTTTTTTTGGCAGAGAGTAAATAAATGGGACCATTCGGGAAGCACCAGCTTTCAAATAAAAAAAGAATCATCAAAATCGGTTCACCCAGTCCAAAGTTATGAGGTATAACAAACATAAAAACATTCGAATTGAGAACCTCCTCCTTTTTGAAGTCGCTTGAAAAGGAATAAAATGTTAATTTAAGAACTATTTATATTATTCACAGTTATTGTACAGTCTAGCATATAATATTTAAATTGATACTTGTTTAAGCTAAGGCCTTATGGGACTAGCATACCCTAATAGGATAAAAGTCCCTGAAAAATAAATAAAGAGAAAAAAAAGTATCCTATGTCCATCTCCTGGTTCTAAGCTACCTCCCCACAAATTTTCAGCCAAATCGGATCAGCCGTTCTTGAGTTATAAATAGTGTAACTAACACGACTTTCTTTTATATATATAGATTTATTGAACTGCAGTTCTTTACATCAATACAGTCAAGTGCTTGTCGCATGTCAACAACCTTATGGAATTAAAAACATGTCGGCTAAAACTTGAACTTGAAGTCAGTTCTGGACTTACTTAGTCACTTAGAGTCCAAAGGACAATTTCCAATATATATTTCTTCATGAAATTACAATAATTTTACTTTGACTTTGAAGACTCCGTCCTATGCTATTCACCATGAGTGGAAAATATACAAAAAACTTTAAAGAGATGTTTTGAACATCCTGCTGAGATTTCACAAGACATCACGCATCACTGTCCCTATGAACACTGTTGTTAATACCATAATAATATGCATTCTCCTCGCATAGTACTTGTAACCGAGTTGAGACCGGTTACCGGAGCGTTCCTACTTATTTTGAGGAAGGGGGACTGACTGGCAGGAACGTAATTGTGACTGTTAAGTTCCAGATGACCACGAGTGGTGGTAATCCTTTGCCTCTATGCCATGTAATACCTTAAACATCGTAGCCTAACGTCTTCATCAAACAGTCAAGTCACACGACCTTTGCATTAGCATTGCTAACTAATAAATAAAATCAATAACAGCTGAAGCAGAACCAATTATTATTTACAAGTTCTAGTTCTTATATTAACCTTAAACCTTGGGCTCTAAGAATGCATTAAAATAATAATGTGTGGGAAAAATGCTTGAATAACTTTAGCTATGCAAATAGTAGTAGAATAATTATTTTGAATATGTAATGAGCGTTAATTGTTTAGTATACCTATTGATTTTTAAGTTACGTTTTCTTTTAGAGTAATGTTTTTATTAGAACAAAAGTTTTGTATTATAGCAAACAGTTTATGGGATGAAATCCCTAAAAAATTCGGATCAATTATGACTCCATTGATTTTTGTAATATAACTTAATCCAGTACATATCTTAATAGCTACAATTATTCAAAGGAATTTTTTTTTAGACTACAGTTTTGTGTCTGTGATGTTAGCTATGTTAATCCTTTATTGACTAGTAATCAACGCTTGCAACATTCATGAGCTCTTTGTAAACCCATTGGACACAATTATAAATTCCATGCATCAATCAC
This sequence comes from Diaphora mendica, assembly GCA_949125395.1. NCBI lineage: Eukaryota > Metazoa > Arthropoda > Insecta > Lepidoptera > Erebidae > Diaphora > Diaphora mendica. The sequence continues at coordinate 760,318 of OX421323.1, forward strand.
CTTGTCAATGAGAGTATGAACCTGTACCGGGCCGTAAGGTACCCTAAGGTACCGCCTCCAGCTTTTGACAGACAACGCTTTTCAACCTACTTTTAATTCACTGCTGGCTTTACAGATAAACATACATATAATTGTTGAAGAAAGCAGCAATGTACACGGTTACCCTTGATAAGATCCGAGCTGGTTTATGTGGGAGCTTTGTTCGCGCATGCGCCGTTACCTCTGGCTGGCGACCAATGACGTCAGGAGGATCGATCGCGGAGCGGTGTTGGCGCGGTTCGCTCGCGAGCTGTCACACCAGCACGTGAGCTAGCTGCGACGATGCGCCCATCTCTTACGTAAGGACGCCCACACGTGCACGATCCATGTCCGCCACCCATGTGCGGGCTAAGCTTTAGGACCAGGAATAGCCCTTCGCAGAAAACCTCCCTCCGATGGGGCGACAGCTGCCCGCCCGCCGACAGGCCTAACATCTAACACCTGGAACTTGCCAGTGACAGTGGAGTGTACTTTGTATTTAGTGTGAGTTTGAGCCGAGTTTAGGCTGATGCTGGACTGACTGCTGGAATCATAGCTTACTGTTCATATATAAGTAAGTATCTTTTCCTCTTAATATTTATACTTATAACATCTAACTACCTATATGTTGTGATGCTGTGTACTCAAACATTCGTAAAACTAAGCTTGAAATTTGTGCACGTTATATTACCTCTTAATTACTTAACTTTGAAGTAATAATGATATGAATGAATACAAAAAGATTTACGAAAGTAATAACAAGTGGTTATTTATTATAACAAACAATGATCTCGGTGGCAATGTTCAAGATTTTGTTAAAGACCCTTTTGCTTTGTTTCTTACTATAATTAATATATTTAATTATAAAACAACAGTCTAATTAACAAAATGCAGGGACCAGTTAGTTTAAATTAAGACGCCCGTGTGTTATCTCAACTTATTATTATTAATTTAAGAGATCAATAGAGAAATAAAGTTCTCCACATTTAGTATATTTCTTTGTCATCTTTATAAATCCTAGCCAAATATACTATTTAAATAGTTAAATACAATGGAATAGAACTACGACATTGCTCTGTGCGAATAAATCAATGAAGGAAAAATGGACATTTAAGGTGTGCCTTGTATCAATGCGGGCTTGGTGATTGTGACTACCCTTGAAACCAACCTACTGTATCATCATTATCCTAGTGTATATTATTCCCAAGATTATTTGGGGTCGGCTATTAGTTCAACTTGTTTTACCTGAATATCAGTTTCACGGAGCGACTGCAACTCTGAGGGTGAACTGGATTCGAAGGTTGAACTAATTGTCGATAAAATTAAGAGCACTGACTTTCCAATAACTATTACCACGGATCATGACAACTGGGACCGACAGCTTATCGTGCTTTCTGAGCCACGAGCATGAAACACCCCTAAAATCTTCTTACTGTAACGAAAATCAATATACCAAAGTACTAATATAATTTTCTACTAAAAGTACTAAATTATCAACAGTAGTTATAGTGACTATAGTGGAATCGTGAGTTCCTTGTCGATTCTAAAATCCATAAAGACGCTTTCCACTCTTACAAGTTACATGACATGTCTATGTACAAATATTAATAGACCTTTTGTTTTCATTGTACGAGTATACATGCGGGTAAATACTTTGTATATACATATAGGTAATATTACAATCAATTATACGACATTGCGGAAGTTTATTTTATAGAAATCCAAGTTTATATGTACATAACAATTTTGGTAACAATGTTATAACATTTCTTCAAAGTATGTTTGGGCGGAACTGACGGTGTTTAGGTGGTCTACAGTTTAAGTCTTGAATTGTTGCTGACAAAACCCCCGACTTCGGGTTCAATTGATAAAATTTGACGAGCCTAACAAATGTATAAGATGCCCTGATGATGAAACTAGTAGGTAAAGGCAGTGAGCTATCCAAACACGTTTTATTTGACTCCAATGGGTTTTTACAAATAAAGTAAAAATAAGCAATACAGTACTAATTACCTAATGAATGGAAGACTTTAATTGGTTTCACTATTAAAGCATATTTTAACTTACCAAAATAAAATTAATTGATGTTTTACTTGAATCATCTTGCTAGCCTTTATTATCCCCAAGATTATTTGGGGTCGGCTACCAGTTCAACCAGTTTTACCTGAATATCAGTTTTTCCATGGAGCGACTGGCATCGGACCTCCGTAACCCTGAGGGTGAACTGAATTCGAAGGTTGAACTAGTTATAGTTGTTATTTTACTTCAATAAATCTAAATCTAATAACAGTAACATAGAATGACGTCACAAGTTGGCATTTCGTTTTGAGTTCAAGAAGCGTAGTGTTATTTAATCACATGAAAGTAATTTGATTTGACAGTCTACCAACTTTCTTGGTTCCTCAATGTTAGATCAAAGAAATGTTCGTCTCTTTAACCGACTTCCAAAAGGAGGAGGTTCTCAATTACATCGGTTTTTTTTTATTGTATGTACCCTGATTACTCCGTCAATTGGGCATCGATTTTGAAAATTCTTTTTGTATTCGAAAGGGTATGCTCCCCATGTGGTCCCATGGCCACCATATCAGGATCTGATGATGGGATCCCAATAAAATCGAAGGAAACCCTCAAATTTGTTAGGCACGTAATATGTTTTTCATATATTTTCGAAAGCTATTACAGTATTTACATTTGGTAGTCATCAGTTCATGATGATGAGCTGATGATGGAAGATAAAACTCCTTAACGGTTAGGAATTGGAAGATAAATCTTTAAATGTTATGTGTATGTATGTTACATTTATTTGTATTCTTTCAAGTTATTTAGGTGAAATGATGATGAGAGACTTGAGAAAGACTAAAAAGCGAAAAAAAAACTTCGTTTAAAAAAACCGACTTCAAAAACTAAAAAGCATAAAATAACTTAATTTGTAGTTGCTACCTATTCATAGGTTTGAAGTCGGTGCCAAGCCAAAATGTAATAGTAGGTACCGCACTCGCTATATTTCTACTCTCAGAAATTGTTAATACCACAAGACCATCTTTTTTATTTCTTACTGAAGGACAAAAATATTAAATAATAAGTTAGTTTGCTGTCTGTCCAAATGAAACATGTCCTACAAGAAGACAGGTATGTATCGCTAGTCCGACAAGAATTGACATTTCTCTACTGGTAGCATACAACTTTTGCTGAAAATTGCTGCAAATATTCCAATAGAATTTGTTATGGAGATACTTTGATTGTTGAGGAAGGACATGGGCTACTTTTTACCGCGATAATCGATTTACACGCGGGCGGAGCCGAGGTCAAAAGCTAGTGTAGTAATAAAGTATAGTTGCGATGACATATTGATAGATAACGGATGGGGCTTTGTACACAGAGATAATAGATATGCTTTATTTTAGATTGCCTCTTATTGAGATTAGCATGTTACATTAATAATAACAGGCTATATTGTTTCAAATAACACATTGCTTTTCAGATATTATATTAAATAGTACAATTTGTATAGTACAAAAGGTGTTAAACACTATTAATTGAACTAGGAATAGATATTTTGAAATGTTTGTCTTATTCCAGGGAAGGTTTAAATGGTGAAAAAATTAAAAATAACTTGAAAATCCAAATGTCACGTGTACGAAGTAGCGGGCACAGCTAGTATTACGCTTATTAAGCTATTAAGTAGTAGTACGCGTAGTACAAGTTCTGCTTCGTTTGGGACTAGATGTTGTTGTGTGTCCATGTCCGAAAATATTATTATTCATTCGATGCACTTAGAAATAATGCTTCGTAATAAAAACTTAATCACTTTACAAATAAACTTTTTACCTAACAAGTATGAACGACTACAATGCGTGATCGTGACGATTTGTAATAAACCATAGTCTTAAGTTTTCATCGTCATTCATCTCACCCTATTCTGTATTTATTAACCGACTTCAAAAAAGGAGGAGGTTCTCAATTCGACCGTATATATGTTTTTTTATGTGTGTTCGCGGATAACTTCGCAGTTTATGAACCGATTTTGATGATTATTTTTTTAATGGAAAGGAGATATCTCAACGGTGGTACCATAATAAAGACACTAAGATCTGATGATGGCATCCAAGAGAAATCGAGTCGAACCTTGAAGTCGATTTTTGATTTTGTAATATTTTTTTTATATACTACACAGCCTTTATTGTGTTGGTTAATAATTATATTCACTGTAAGAAACAAGGTTGTTCCTCCGGAACTAGAAGGTAATAACACTTTCCGAAATGAAATAGAAAATCTAATTAAATTTGAAATAGCCGAAAGGCTAACAAGGTCTTTGAACGTTGAAAATATTATTCAGCCATTAGTAATGACTCACAAAGCTAAAATAATTTCATCAACTTTAATAATTAATCGTTGAGATTTCTCTAATGAATTACTCATTAACTATAAAATTAGCATTTTAAAAGCTTTTCGAATTCTTGTTCAAGATTAAAAGTATTAAAATTGCGCTAATGTAAGTGTTAATTATGCGAAATACTTTAATGTAATATTAATATTTTAGTAAAAAATTGTTGGAGGGCTTCAAACTTGGTTTTTATTTGTTATCTATAAAAAAAGAAACAGCTTGGTACTTAGGCAGCTAGGACCATAAAATTTAAGACAAATGTACCTTGAAGTGAAGTTGAAGTGGGTGTGTAGATGAACACTAAGAAAAGCTTTTTAAAAGTTTTCCTCCTAAGATTGCATAATGGGGGTTAAACATTTATGTCAATTGATGTTAATTTAAGTTTATATATTTTAAAATTTAAACTAAATACTCTTTACTAAAAGTAATAAAAAAAAATAACAAAATTTTCAAAACTACTCTCACATGTACAGGAAATTATTTTTCAACTTATCGATGCCATTCATTGTATCATTATAGTGTCGATTACCACGCGAACAAAGAGGCGGTCAAAAGCTAGTTTTATGATATAAAAGGACGGAACATTTATCTACAGGTGGCTCACATCTAAATATGAGTGACCACCACCGTCCATGGATGCCTGCAGATGAAGAGTAAACACTACTGCTATTTCACCATTTGAACCCTCACCCCGAACATAATTAGTAAGGATCGGGACTCTGGTCAACTAACTAACCTGCCTAAAAGCAACGACAGTTTTTTTATGTAACTGCGTCAAACGAGGATACGCATCGCCTGATGGTAAGCGATTACCGCTGCCCGTGGACACCTGCAACACCAGAGGCGTCACAAGTGCGTGGACGGCCTTTGGGGGATGGGGAAGGAGATGAGGGGAAGGGTTAGGGTATGTGCCTCCGGTATCCTCACTCACTCGATGAAACACTGCGCAAGCGCTGTATCACTCCGGTCAAGCCGGCCCATGCATGCCGAAGCGTGGCTCCCCCACGGTAGAACATATTCTCGCATTGCTTAGCACTGGTTTTCTCTGACGCATTGGTTTCACTTCGGTCTAGCTGCCAAATTGTGCCAAAGTCTTTCCTAAAGCTGTTGTTGCAAAGAACATATATAATATTGTGATTTTATGTGAGACTTGTGGTCAGGTTACGTCCCTGTGACATGTGGCCTTTCCAACTATAGGAGACGCACATGGTTCGCCTTGGTGGCGAGTGTGGTGACCTCGTATTCATTAGTCTAATACAGTGTTCCGCAAACTTTTTGGGTTCAAGGTACATCTAGGAAGATAAAAATTTTTGGAGGTACACCATATATTAAAATATATTTTTTAAGTAATAAAAAACAATGTTTCTTATTAGTCAACAAAACTTTATTTTTATTTTACAATTTAAATTGAGCATAGACGGTCTCATCTCTTCGTCGATCTTCTTGAGGCGTTCCCTTTTTTTGTTTTTTATTGTGGTAAGAGTTAAAAATCCTAATTTACATAAATAGGTCATTGCTCCATTCCAAATTATGTTCATCGAAATATTCATCCGTTACTTTAAATATTTCTTATCTAGTTGTTTTTTTAGGCAGTGCAGACAAAATAAAAAGACCTCAGAAATTACAGAATAAAAAATGAAAAGTCCTCAGAAATCAGAACAGACTTGTCTGTAAGTGAATTCTGAAAGCTGCTTATGTGCACTGACCTCAAGCACTTTGGATAGGAAGGGAAGAATAGATATAGGGCGAAAATGATCAGGAAGGGAAGACTAGAAATAAAGCGAAAAATTCGGGAAAGGGTAGAATAGAAATAGGGCGAAAATGTTCAGGAAGGGAAGAATAGGAATAGGATGAAAATGTTCAGAAATTACAGAATAAAAAATGAAAAGTCCTCAGAAATCAGAACAGACTTGTCTATAAGTGAATTCTGAAAGCTGCTTATATGCACTGACCCCAAGCACTTTGGATAGGAAGGGAAGAATAGAAATAGGGCGAAAATTTTCAGGAAGGGAAGAATAAGAATGAGGCGAAAATGTTCAGGAAGGGAAGAATAGAAATAGAGCGAAACTATTCAGGAAGGGAAGACTAGAAATAAAGCGAAAAAGTCAGGAAAGGGTAGAATAGAAATAGGGCGAAAATGTTCAGGAAGGGAAGAATATGAATAGGGTGCAAATGTTCAGGAAGGGAAGAATAAGAATAGGGTGAAAATGTTCAGGAAGAGAAGAATAGAAATGGAGCGAAAATATTCAGGAAGGGTAGAATCGAAAATGTTCAGGATGGGAAGAATAGAAATAGGGCGAAAATATTCAGGAAGTATAGAATAGAAATAGGGCGAAAATGTTCAGGAAGTGAGGGACTACTCTTTTTGGAAAGAGGGGTGACGTAGGCCTTACGCTACTGCCATCATGCTCCACAGCATTAGAGCGTATAGATAGGATAATATTTTTGATGTCCTCAAAAGACAATAAAGAAAATTCAAATGAGTCAATAGCGGGAAACTTAGTTTATAGACCCGGCGTAGTTGTGGATGAGAAATGACATTTGATACATTCTAATTAATAGTGTTTTTGAACTCGGTTCTTCGGAGAAGTAGTTACCTAATAGCAGGAGGGCAGTAGACTACACCTAGAATAACGCTAACTCTCTTGACCAACCCACACTTAGTAGAGATGAACGAAACAAAACGCGTCCCTAGTGCTTTCGCGTAATTAACATCTGTGTACCTAAATATTTTTCTTTAGGCCGTCTATTTAGATTTGTGGGTGTTCAATCCTTTTGCCAATTCAGCGTTCACCGTGTGAAGTTTACAATGTCTATAGGGCCCATGGTATAGGCATTCAATCGCTAACTATGTCACTGGCAAGAGCATCAAACCAGGGCGTTTCACCCTGTTCTTATTCTAAGCTAATGTAATATCAAGCACTTAGTGGAGATGTGTGGATTCCTTGATATCGGCGTTCCAAGGGCCCTTGGTATTCTCTCTTGGTATTCTCTCTGCGTCTTCACACATTCATAAACTCCTCAGTTGCTGTACAGGCTCCCACGTATTATAATTATAATACACCCGTTTTAACTGTCGCGGATCGCGCCTAATTGACGTGACTACTAAAACTTGCGAGTCCACACCAGACCAATCATAACGGTAACCCACGAAACACCGAATTGGATGGACAATCAGCAAAATTTTACTTAAACGGCAATCCCGACGAACCTTGTTCGACCGTTTTTACAAAGCTTCTTGTTAATACTATCTTGTCACTTCAAAACGGCAAACAAGAAAAATGACAATCAAAAATGTTGCCATTATAATGACGTTCAATTTCTAACAGTGGGATAACCGTATTTTTCCGAGGCACACCAACAGATGACCACGGCACACCAGTGTGCCACGGCACACCCTTTGCGGAACACTGGTCTAATAAATTTGTTCCATCTGAAAACAATGCCGTTCTCGAGGATAGTACGCTTCATGTATACAACCGGTCATAAAAGAAACCAACCAATAACTTTATGGTAGTTTTTGTGCGTGCAATATGCAGAACACTAACAGAATCAAATCTCTCCAACAAATTCATGCGTTACTGAACCAATAACTGGAAATGAATAAAGTATATCTAATTTCTGAAAGAATTCCTATGAATTACTAGATGTTACTTAGGCACAATATGCGCCATATTGTACTGCAGTACTTACCATAACAATAACCATTGATTTTGTATATTGAACGTATTTATTAAGAACAATGCAATATAGCAGTATCGATACAGCAGATATCTGTGTTGTATTACTTCTGTTGTTTTGTCTGAGCCCTTGAAATATATCGACGTAGGAACATATTCTGTTTAAATTGTTTGAAGGATGCCTAACACTGATTCATAGATCATTGAGAATTTAAGCATATAATGAAAATTGTGCAACTTAAGAAAATGACGAGAGATAATCACAAAATAATTGAAAAAAAACGACTTCCATCTGGACCAAATTTAAATGGAACCATTCGGGAAGCACCAGCTTTCCAATAAAAAAAGAATCATTATAAATCGGTTCACCCAGTCGCAAGTTATGAGGTAACAAACATTATAAAAAAAACCAGTCGAATTGAGAACCTCCTCCTTTTTTTTAAGTCGGTTAAAAAGGAATAAAAAGTTAATTTAAGAACTATTTATATTATTTACCTTATCAGCAAAGGATTTGCACCTTTAAATCAAGTGGTAGGCTATTGTTATAATCATCGATTTAAATATTATATACTTTTTTTTTTTTTTTTTTTTTAATGTTTGGCCCGCCAAAATGACTCTACTCTGCCTGATGGAAAGCATAAGCAGAATCCATGAGTGGTGGTCACCATCTCACTGCGAATGCAGACAATGCAGCATGGCGACCCACACCATGGCGGCCTAGTGATGCTACTGCATCTTTTAGTCTAGTCAACAAGTATGGAACTTGTTGACTAGACTAATTGGGCCTCCGGTCTCGCACTCACCAACGAAACACGACAGCATGCTGTCAGTTTACGTTGATTTTCTGTGCGAGGGTAGTACCGCCCCGGTCGAGCCGGCCCGTTCGTGCTGAAATCAGCGTGGCTCTACTACCTTCAAATACTTTTAAATAAAATTAAAACTTTAGATACAAATAAACTTGTCATTTAAAAAGTATCAACATTTGAATACGTTTACATAATTCGTTTCTTCAACGCAGGTTTTGTAGCTAAAACAAAAGAATTTTCATTTTATAAATGATACAATTCTGAGGTAAAAATCATGAAAAATACATATATATATAAAGAAACAACTGCACGGTTGGCCTAGTGGTTTCAGCGATCGCCACGCCTCTTGCTACTGCGCCAAGTGTCGTGGGTTCAAATCCCACGCGGTACAAAACTTTGTGTCATCCACAAATCGTTGTCCCGAGTCTGGGTGTTCTTTGTGTCCGTTTCTTGTATGTTTGTAAAGTCCCCCGCGACACAGGATGTTTATTCCTAATGCGGGAGTTGTCTTTTATAAAAAAAAAACTCTCCCCTTTTTAAAGTCTGAAGGAATAGTTGACTTACTGTTGATGATTCCTCTTTGTACATAATAGAGAATATTCCTCTTTATATACATTAACCATTTTATAAACTTCTTCGATATACTTGAAATTTTCAAACAGTACAAACAAGGGCACGAAACATCGAAATGTTTGGTTACACACTAATCAATATATTCAAGGAGTTGTTCATTGTTGTTCCTATAATGCTATACCCGCTATATGTAGACGGATAGTTTAGACTATGTAATTAAGTTTTTATTGATTGAGTCAATATTGAGTATTACTTTACTTGTAGTTAAGTGTATAAAATTTCTATGAAGTAATAAAAAAATACGATTCTGTTTATTATTGTAACTTTCACCACCTTTATAAAATATTGTAGTACTTTTTGTTCTATTCAATCGTAATGCTTTTTAGTCCATACTGCATGAAAACAACCGTTTTGTGGCTGTAATGAGGGAACCATATCTTGAGATTTATCTTGATGTAACGGACCTAAGGAAAGTGGGCCGCGGATGGATGCGGACTGCCAAAGACCGGGATGGTTGGCGCTCTTTGGGGAGGCCTTCGTTCAGCAGTGGACGGCAATAGGCTGATAGAACGGACCTAAATATAGTTTAGAATTGGTTGGGTTTGTGGTTTACGGTTTTGTTAAAATACTTTAGTACTCAGATTACAAAATAAATCCTGATAGACCGTAAAGAACACGACAGTGAATCTACAAAATAAATATGAATTAGAAAGCGAATACATTCTCGCGGCAGTGTTTGACAAGCCGCCATATTGTGTACACGTCACGAGTGATTTTTGATTTTATTTTCAAAATGCCGTCTTGCATCATTAAACACTGCAAGAGTAGTTCCCAAAAACAAAAAAAAAGATGGAATATCTTTTCACAGGTAAATGTAGATCATTTAGTTGCTATAATTATTTATTTACCCGATAATTATATTGTTGTGTCGGAACACAAAACCTCAACCGTAATTCGCCTGTGATACCAGTTTTTGTCTATTTTTTTTCCCTTCAATTAGGGAAATTACGTATTAGTCCAGACATTAGTGAACCTCATTTCTATATTTTGGGGACTTGGTTTCAAACCTCATCTGAAAGTATTCTTTGGTGATACATACAATTATTTCTGATAATTATTACCTACATACGAACAATTTTTGGATGTTTCTACAAATTGCTGTTCTGTGTCTTGATGTGTTTATGTCTTTAACTTGTGCTTCACATCATTATTGAATGGTTGAGAATGATCGATAGTACGAAACATGGAATTGAGAGATTGGAAAAATCTTGATTCCCAGGTACTTACCGTATAACCGCAGAATATATTATTGAAACAAATTAAATCATACATTACAAGTACTTTTGGTAAAGTAATTTATTTTAGCTTTTAAATTTTTTACACGAAAATTACACGCAAAACGACAATATTATAGAAAGTTAATGCAAAATAAAGGTTGCTGAGAGTTTGCATAGTATGTAATAGTAACTGAAGTAAAAACCATAATATTTAAAGTTCTTTAATATTAAAATACCCTTTTTTTAATCTTAATATTTATCAAAAAATAGGTTTTTTTTACTGCTTATGCACAAAGATGTACGTGTTCCTACAGTGTCGCACCGGCTGTCACGCACATTAAAATTAATCAATCGGCGTCATGTTATTTGACAAGAACGTTCCATCTGGCTTTCTTTTGTAATCAGAGCTTTGGTATATTAGAAATGAAATAAAAAATATTTATCATAAGATCAAGATCAATGTCTAAAAAAGACTGTGCTTCCATTGTTGGAATTTAGTAACAAAATAATTATAAAAACTACAGACGTTCCACATACCCCCGTCTAATCCCAATTTAGACACAATCTTCGAGTACTATGGTAATTAGACTGGTGACAAGCATACATCAATGCTATAACCCGATACAAAACAAAAAATATAGTGCTCTTCATACAACACAGTCCTGAGTGGGAGTATCTCGACCGTAGTCAGAATCACGAGTCCAAATGGCTCGCCAAACTACTAATACATACTACTACTAGAGGCATTAGCATACCAAATAGGAGGGAAGGGAAAACTCTAGCCTAAAAGGGACGCAACTAGTACTGTTAGGACTAACAATTTTACCAACAAGTGGTTCATAATGCTTAATGGGTCATGGGAGGTCAGTAGACTTAATTATATGGAGGTTTACGATAGGCCAGCTTCTCCAGTGTTTAAAGGAGATAAAAAAATTATAAGTTCGTCCTTAGGACTGGCCCATTGGTCTTTACCTTCGATCAAATATATCATAGATGCCCTGTTGCCGCTTAAAAAGTGGCACCAGCAAAACAAGGCATAAAACAACAATATGCCTTGTTTCGCTCTCATTCGCTTGGTGACCGTGCTCGTGTTTACACACAAAAATTTTTAAAAATTACACTCTAAAAATGCAAAAGAAGGATGGAATATCATATTTTCAGTAAGTCTATCTTTAATCTAACATATTGGTGTATTTTCGTTTTGCTTTAAAGCTAATTTTATTAATATTTTCATCAAATTTGTGATTTAGAACGGCTTCTAATGTACGCATCCATCCCTTTTACACTCACGCGCGATGTTCATAAGAGAAAAAAAGACAAGCCTAGTGCTAGCGAACAAAGTCAGTAGGATAATGATGGAGTCGCCGTTACAATGTTTTAAGGTTAATTGAAGATTTGTTTTTGTTTTAGTTTTTTGAAATTTACATATTCAGGAGAATAAAAAAGACAGCCTTACCAACTTCACAGGTAGGTATTATATTCTACTAAGAATATTTAACCGACTTTAAAAAAGGAGGTTATTAATTCGATCTACATGTATGTATTTTTGACGAAATTGCAAACTGTTTATAAATGTTGGTCTATACCAGATTCTAAACGTGATTACCAAAATTTAAAATTATGCGTCCGTTCGTAAATATCTGAAAAACATTTAAGTTGGAATATAAAATATATTTGATGATTATAGTTTAGGTATAGTCCAACTTATGGAATAGTGCAATATAATATGTATAAATACAGGCACGTAGGTATAGAAGGTCTAATATCGAAGTGGAATATTAAATTAATACTTATTATAATTTATAGTAAAATTCTATTCAAACTTTTAGCTATCAGGATCAAAAGAAGAAATAAAAAATGTGTGAAGAATTAATTATTTGTTGATCCATCCAACTACCGTATGTTTTTTAAATCAAAAAGCAACTCCATTTTGTCCATGTTCCAAATAGAAGCGATAAGACGCGAACACACTATTTAATGTCAGTGGAATGTAACTCTCGCTATTCTTTGTACTATTATGTGCTTTATTGTAATACGTTAAGTTTAATTTTTCAATACACTTGTTTTTGAGCATGTGCTGTTTTATTTCTGATTTTTGTGAGAATCATAAAATTTTATTGTCCTATCGTGTCATCAAACTAAAAGGTAATATGTAGTGAATTTAATATGGATTTATTTCCGTCCGTACGTCAATTGCTTAAAGTTAAAATTAGGTTAAGCTGTATACCAGTTCACGACTTTTTTCGCTATATCTCAAGTGGTATACATATACCTAAGTACGTATAGAAGCGTGGACAGTATTTTGTTTACTTTTGTATGGAACTGTGCATCTATAATATATTTGATCGAAGGTCTTTACTTCCAACACAGATATATAGTTGTGTTACGACAACTATTTTTTCATCTATATCTAGATACTAGCTGACCCACGCAACCTCGTTTGCGTCTCCTATTGCCCGTAGTGTAACAATTTTCCCCCGTTCTTGAAACATTCTTCATTGGTGCTCCGCTCCTATTGGTCTTAGCGTGATGATATATAGCCTATAGCATTCCTCGATAAATTTAAAATCGGACCAGTAGTTCCTGAGATTAGCGCTTCAAACAAACAAACAAACTCTTCAGTTTTATATATTAGTATATAGATAACATTAATGTTTATATTGCTGTTGTTTATATTGTTGTCTAAAACAAAAATTGCTCGTTTATATTTATTACTAGCTGAGCCCCGGCGAAGCTACTCTATAAAAGTAGCCTTAGTTACTCCTTATATCATCAGCTACATATCAGTGAAAGTCCCGTCAAAATCGGTCCAGCCGTTCCAGAGATTAGCCGGAACAAACAGACAGAGAGACAAAAATTGAAAAAAAAAATTGGTGTATGTACCTTGTATACATACATATATGCATTTAGTAAAAAGCGGTTATTTTAATATTACAAACAGATACACATTTTATTTATTTGTATATACAACATTAGCAAGAAACTGTAATAAAGTTATCAATAAGTTCTCTGCTTGTTCCAGACGGAGACACAAAGTAATCAAAATGATTAACATAGCGGGCGTGGTGTCGATCGTGCTGTTTTACGTGCTCATCTTAGCGGTGGGCATCTGGGCGGGCCGCAAGAAGCCCCCCGGCAATGACTCGGAGGAGGAGGTCATGCTCGCTGGCAGGTCCATTGGCCTCTTTGTCGGAATATTTACAATGACTGGTAAGATTATTAACATATTTTTTTAAACTTGTTAGATGGGTAAAAGCACAAGGGAGGAAGATATGTAGCGGTCAATATGTTTACTGGAAACTTGTCGATAATTTTTACCACGAAAGAATACTATTTAATAAAAATAAAATAATAAAAAATAAAAATGTTTATTTGATTCAAAAAATTACAATAGTAGGAACATCGTTTACATAACTAATATAGTGTAGGTACTAGTACTGGTTCCCAAACTAGGCCTAAGCCTGTATCTTGGGAAGCAGTTTGTCGTATGTATGTCGCCCTAGTTATCTTGTCGGACAAGAAGTTAATTTGTGATACAATAATATAATACTTAAATCATTACCTTTTTAAACTTTTGTTTTATGGTATATCTATCTATCTTCATGGTAGATGGGACAACAGAGCATAGCAGTAGTTTAACTTCGAATTAAAAACTTTTTTTTGCCTAGTCTCTATGGAATTATTGTAATTCTGAATAATAAAAGCATTTATGTATTAAATGAATATGAAGAACTACGTAATTGAAATAAAATATTTTCCTCTACGCCTGCTACGCCGTAGACAGTTCTACGAATTTGACATGACGTCAAATGGGACGAACTATGTACTATAATTATGTAGAATCAGATTTATTACTTAGATTAGAATTGTGATGTGAAAGTCCATATTACTACTAGGCTACGATCACCAACCCAGTTGGTTATACAATATTTTTTTGCAAGTTAATTTGTACTACAACAACAAATTACTTTGTACACAATATTAATTTAATCCTTCTTTCTTAGCAGAGGCATGCAAACAAGCATTGTACTGTGATTGTATATAAACAATACACAATTTCCATAATTCTTAGAATTCCAGTTTATTTGTTTTGCTTGTAAACTTCACCGAATGATATTAAATTGTTCATAAACAGTGCCTGGAACTGGTACATTTAATCCAGATAAACAAAAAGTTTAACAAAAAAACAACCGAATTCAAAAACTGGCTCAAATTGAATTGAGACCACACGGGAAGTATCAGCTAATCTCGGTTCACCCAGTCACCCGGATCAAAATCGGTTCACCCAGTCTAAAGTTCTGAGGTAACAAATATAAAAATACAGTCGAATTGAGAACCTCCTACTTTTTTGAAGTCGGTAAAAAATAGCTGCGTTATCTCCTCGAAGGCTTTTGAAGCGTCTAGTTAAAGGTAGTAAGTTAGAAATGTGAGTGTAGAAGTACAAGGAACGTGTTGGTTGCAGCGACGTGGGTGGGAGGCGGCTACATCAACGGCACCGCGGAGGCGATCTACACATCAGGGCTGGTGTGGTGTCAGGCGCCCTTCGGATATGCGCTCTCATTGGTGTTTGGTCAGTTCATTATCTTTTCTTTATGTATGGTCCTGCGGAAGTGACTCGGCTCTGCCTGATGGAAAGCAAAATCAGAACCCAAGAGTGGTGGTTACCATCCTCATAACGAATGCAGACAATGCAACAATGCAGCATGGTGACCCACACCATGGCAGCCTAGTGATGCTTCTGCATCATTAGGCCTCCGGTCTCGCACTCACCAACGAAACACAACAGCACGAACGCTGTCATTATCCGTTGATCTTCTGTGCGAGGGTAGTACCGAGGGTAGTTCGTGCTGAAATCAGCGTGGTTCTACTACCTTGTAACCTATTGTCTTCATTTTATACGATTCTTATTATTTATTTCAATAAATATAACCTTGTTCAGATTACTGCAAATCCTGTCAACGCTGTAGTGTTATTTTATGAGTAACTAGCTTTTACCCGCGACTCCACCCGCATTTATTTCGGTTATCAAAAAGGAGCCTATGTCCTTCCTCAAGAATCAAAGTATCTTCATAAAAAAATCATTAAAATCGGTGTAACAGTTTAGCCGTGAGATCGTGACAGACGGACAGACAGAATTACTTTCGTATTTATAATATTAGTATGGATTATAGTAGATACGGTTATAGTAATACAAATATAAATAATCACAAATTTTAACAAAAAAAAACCGACTTCAATCTGGACCAAATTGAAATAAGACCACACGGGAAGCGCCAGCTTCCAAATACAAAAAAAAATCATCAAAATCGCTTCACCCAGTCGAAAGTTATGAGGTAACAAACATACAAAAAAGAAACAGTCGAATTGATAACCACCTCCTTTTTTGAAGTCGGTTAAAATAGAGATATAATGAAAGTACTCTGTAATATATATTGGGCTTTTGTCGGATCAACTAATATTAAAATTTACGTACATTTCGATCAATAGAATTTAATATTTTCCCCTAAAAATCAAGGGATTTATCTAAATACGATAAATTTTGATGAAATTATTCAAAACAACAATAACATTTTCACCTACTATTTGTGAATAATGTTTAAATAAGTACATTTTTAATAAGTTTTGTTGTTCGCAGGAGGTATATTCTTCGCGAACCCGATGCGAAAGCAGGGTTACGTAACGATGCTGGACCCACTGCAGGACTCATTCGGAAGCCGTATGGGCGGGCTGCTGTTCTTACCCGCCCTCTGCGGAGAGGTGTTCTGGGCAGCTGGGATCTTGGCAGCGCTCGGTAAGTGACACTCTATAATTGTTTTCTTAGAATCGTCCTCGATGTTGTAATTTAAAAGTCTACTACTCAGGTAAGTGACGGCCTGTCAAGTTTTCGTACTAAATATTTACATACAATGAAATTCGTAGCGGAATGAATTTCGTTTCGAAGAGTTCGCCTTAACGAACCTTTGTTCCAATATATGACAACATTTACTATAGAAGAGGATAAACTATTTAATTCATTTATTCATTCCTCTTACAACCATTCCAGTCTTAGAACTTAATAACTTTTAACAAAACACATAATTGATGAATTAACACTTATAAGGTTAATCAACGATACTTTAAGAAATCCATACTAATGTTATAAATTCGAAAGTAGTTCTGTCTATCTGTCTGTTTGTTACACTTTCATGGTTAAGCCGTTGCACCGATTTCAATAACATTTGGCGTGGAGATACTTTGGTTCTTGAAGAAGATCATTAGATTAGGTCAGCGGCAAAAGCTAGTACATAATATAATCACAGAATATAAAACTGGCTTTGTCTGATACATAATTTCAGTTGGCAATATTTATCTAAGCAGTTCTTTTCTATAGCTTGTGGAAATAACATAAATCACAGTTTCTATTTGTTATTTTCTCTAAAGCGACCGCAACAATTTTTCATGAAAACTTATTGCAAATATGAAAACGTTTCGGCGTTGAAATTACGTTTTATCGGAAATAGTAATCCGAGCGATAGAGTTTGTTTTGCATATTTCACTGACATGTATGACGAATGTAAATATTTTATATCGACGCCTGAGGGGTAATAAGTGATCTACGAATATATATTAATACGTAAAGTAGTTTTTGCAACATTGTAGCCCTTTATACGAAAATTATGTGAGAGGTATGAAATTTGGCATAGAGCATGTTTATATGGAGAAAGACTGCAGAAAGACAAAAATAATGAATTATGAGTAAATAAGCTTAAGAGAGGAATGTCTTTTATTTCACATAATAATACAGTCTCATTAAAATCCACCTTAAAGGTTTTACTATTCATACTTTATTTGAAAAGAATAACTTACAAACAATTTTAACCGATAAACTCTTTATTAGAATTGACTGGCACCTGCCAAAGTATCTACTCCGAGATCCTTCACTCAACTGAATAAATGTTTATTTTAAGAAATTGTCAGACCGCTTTACCTAAATCTGTAGCGTTATATTTAGCGGGTCTGAATATTGTAGCAGGCACTGAGGCAAACATGTAATGACAAAATCGATATAGCGACGACCTACTTACCTCGTCTGGTTTCGTTAACATTTTCACGAATGATAGTACATGATGTAGGGGCCAGAATTATTGACTAAATGTTCATTGATTTAAGGTAGAAATAAAAAAATGGTAAAATTAAAGGACCAGATTAAAAAACAGCAAGACATGTTTGATCACTGATAACTAGCGCTGTACCCATAAGCCATAGTGTAAGCAATCAATGAAGTTACTAACAGTAACAAAAATTATTATCATGTTTGTACCTTTTCTAAATGTAATTTGGATTCAATGCAATGTGTAACATTAGTAAGGTTTTCTCTGGTCTTTTTTACAACTGGATCATGAATGACGAGACGATTAAAGATTTTGATCGTTTTGAGAGAGAACTAAATGAGGGAATACATTACAAGCCTGTTTAGTTTGAAGTGATTGGAGTCTCGCATCCTTGGTCTAAGCAATATTACATGACAGGGACATTAACTTACATATTCTAGAATTATAAAAGTTTAGTAGAATTATATGAACAAAGCCAAAGTGCTTTAATCTATTTTTTTTTTGTACAAACAACCACAGTGGAGTAATTATGTGACGGTATTTAAACGAGACACGTAGGTACGCTTTTAATTAAAACTTCACTCGTGGGAACTATTTGTGTGTTGTGTGTAAAAGAGTTTTTTTTTTATGTATGGCCCTGCCAAAATGACTTACCCTGCCTGATGGAAAGCATAAGCAGAATCCAAGAGTGATGGTCACTATACTCATTGGGAATGCAGACAATGCAACAATGCAGCATGGTGACCCACACTAAGGCGGCCTAGTGATGCTTCTGCATCATTGGGCCTCCGGTCGCGCTCTCACCAACGAAACACGACAGCACGAACGCTATCATTTTACGTTGATCTTCTGTGCGAGGATAGTACCACCCCGGTCGAGCCGGCCCAACCGTGCTGAAATCAGCGTGGCTCTACTACCTTGACAGCTTTATTAGATATCGTGTATTTATTGTCTGTATTACGAACAAATAGCTATTAACTTATCTCTTATCTGCTCTGTAAGAACTTTGATTTACAACAATGGCATAGAGAAGGAAAACTTGAAAATAACCCTATACCAACTTGTCTGGCCAGCGTGCTAAAGTAGACCAAAACATTCTTTCCAAAGAGAAGCCAGTGTCCAGCAGTGGACTGTTAAAGCTTATTGATGATGATAAGTTCTATTTCTAACATTACAGTTGTATTCTATTAGCAGGGGATTGGTCCCTGCATATTTATTAAACTTCCACTTAAAAACACAACTTTGAAGAAATGGGTGCTCCACCCATTGGTTTACTTTCGTATTTTAATTGATACTCAGCTCCTATTAGTCCTGGCGTGAAGTTATACATATAGACTATAGTCATCCTCGATAAATGTGCGATATAACCAGCGAGACATCCATTCCTTTTTTTGATGGAATCAATATTTAACAAACGAAACACAAATAACCCTTCAGCTTTCCGGCAATTATCAATAGATTGCTAGCAAGTGTATGACCTGATTACGCTCATTAGACTTTTATATAAAAGACCTGAACACTGGTAATAAAACTTGCCTTATTTAAGGACACATAACAATATTTTGTTAAATTATTTACGTATCACTTTGAAAAAGGTCCTCTTCTCCATTGTTATATATTTAAGTAACTGTCCGAATACGTGGCATGTCGCGATGACATAGGTGTATTAAAGTCGCGTGTACCTTACTATTTCCTACATAAAAGTGTTCGAGGATGAGGTCATAAGATAGCTACTTACCACATAAAATGTCTTAGAAATTGCCCTTAAAATGTCCTCGTTTATTGTGCTGAAACGTCAATTTCGATTCGCTAAACGTGAACTAGTATTAACAAAAGTATGTATAGGATAGTTCTCTATACTTGTGTGTAAATATTTACTAATATTATAAATAAATAAATATTTTCGTTGATAAAGTAGAGGAGACCCGTGCCCAGCAGTGGGACATTATGGGTTGTTGATGGTGAATATTTTCGTACATCTAACAAACAATGCCATCTAGTCCCAAACTAAGCAGAGCTTGTACTATGGGTACTAAACAATATACACTTATCCTTTTTTTTGTAAATACATACATATTATACATAGAAAACACCCAAACTCCGAAACAAATATTTGCAGATCATACATACATTTGGTCCGGCCCGGGAATCGAATCCGAGACCTCATGCACAGAGTAATATCTGAATGTCATAGATTTTATTTAAACCCAAAAAAAAAGACTTTTATGGTATCGGATAGGCTTGAAAATGTTTAACGCCCACAAGGTGAAGTGAAGCCCAGCCAGTGTCAATATAAGTCATTAATGGACACATTTATGAACCGACCACAAAGAAGAAAAACAAGTAATTACTTAGTTCCAGTACATCGCCGTCGTCGTATTCTAATGTGTTCTGTGACAAATCATTCTCATACATACTTTGACACATTACTATTGGTTTCACTTGTAATCAACTAACTGATTAACAAATAAACTATGTCATTTGATTGGTCGTGTGTTAGTAATAACACGTTCAACTTCAAAGAAAATATGTTTCTAATTTTGTAGCTGTAGCATACCTTTATTCGTATAGTTTTGTCAGTACAATACAACTTTCATTAAGTTAATAACTAGAATAGCTAATTTACAAAGAGGTGAATTGTGGTAACACAATCGTGCTGCTTTACATAAATCTGTATGCAAAGTGTGTTGAATACTTAACAAATATTCCACTCGACGAAAACTTCGTACATTTAATTAAATATTACAAACAGTATATTATTATATACCACACTTCTTAATATGGACATAGTTAACAAAGGCACGTAAAGTATTGTTACACAGTATAAAATGTAGTCGCTTTTTTTTCTTGTACATTTAGATCTTCCAAATTAAGCAACAAATTAAAATGTAATGCGATTTAACATCATTAGAAAATTATTTTAAGAGAAAGGTATACATAAATATTACATGTATATTACAGTAGAGAAAGTGACAATTTCGAAGATTTGTAATGTGATGTCTTAGAATCCCCGCAGACTACAAAAAAAATATCGGCCGATAGTTTGATTGGTTTCTTAATCAGTATGGAGATGTATGGAAGTGCGCACATTTCAACGATTCGGTATCGGCTGACAAATAAGTAAAAAGCCAACCCGACCAAACTATTGGACGATTAATAAGTTTGTAGTCTTACATTGCACCCGTGTGAAGTCGGGGCAGATCACGGGTCATTATCATCATCATCTCAGACAAAAGTTGGACTGCTGGACGTAGGCCTACCCAAAGTCTCTCCACACGGTCCTGTGCTGTCCACATCCAAGAATTAAATAAATAAATAAATATGAATAAATATAATGATGATTTTTAAATGACCTTATTTTGAGAGTAAGAAAGATATAATATGGAAAGGGTTTTCTTTTCAATTACAAGTATCATATTACTTCAACTCTTATTCTATACCTACCACGTGCAATGTAATACAATCTTCTTTTCTACATTTTTAAATATTTATAAACCTAAACCTGAAAGCACACTAAAAAGGTTGCATGTTTTGACTTTTTTATAGGCTAAGGGTTAATTCATGTTTCATCGCGGCGGGATTAGGTCGTGTCACGGACGGGTCACCGGCCCACCCTGCTCGGTATACGTGTTACATCCTTATAAGTTACTAGCTCACCCGGCGAACTTCGTACTGCCATATTTACATATCTGTCTTAGCTTCCCACAGGCAATGTACAGTCGCGGACAGAAAAAAAGACTTCTCCCGTTATCTTTTATTTTTTTTCTTTCTAGCAAAAAAATACTAAAAGAAATCAGACTATGTGTTATTGAATTACAACTAAGTAAATATTTTGACTTTTGGAAAGGGAAAATCTCTTCAAGAAACCGTGCTGAAATTTGGGATAAAAAGTATCCCATGGCCTACCTCGTACTATGAACTCAAATCATGCCAAGTTTCATTTGGATCCATTCAGTAGTTTCGGCGTGATGCGCGGACAAGATACAGACAGACAGACAAAAAAAATACAGTTTTGGCTTCAGTATCGATTATAGAGAGCCCTCCAAATAAAATTTTCAAAATAACTTTAATGTACATAATTGGACCTGTTACATTTTTATCATAAGTATAGATATAGATAGATTACTATAAATAAGAAAGAAAAACAGACCTATACCTCCATAGCCATATATAAGTATGCTATTCTAACATACGTTAGCCTTGCATATTTATTACGGTATTCTAGATAATAAAAATCATTTATTTTTCACCAAACGAGCGCGCGCTTTAACACTTACAGGTCTACTATAACTACTATTATATAAGTACTATTGCTAAGTGTTAATGAAAGTAATGTAACTTAGTCGGTGTATCTATATTTTAAAACCCCTACTAAAAGCGGTACCTACGTTGCGTTTAGATCGTTACGGTATTAAACTTTACGGCCCTTTCAGACGTCCAGCATATTTAAAGTTTCTTGTTTAAAATCCCACACAACTTTCACGATTGGGGACATTTTAGGCAAGTAATTAAGTAACTGTCTAATGGGTGAACCGTCATGAATGTTAAACTTGAATGAGGCAACCCTAACTTCATACAGCGTGTCGATAATTCACTTATATTCTCTGTTATGTTGGTACAACTTGTAACGAAGTTTATTATAAACCCATTTAGCAGTTATAACTTGAACGAAGACGAGATACGGAGGTAGAAAACTTTAGTATAAAGTACACATCAATCTTATTTGCTGGATACAAATCAATGTTTCTACTTTAACAAGTCACGGGCAGTTTTAAAGTAGTTTGTTGGTTATTGAAGATAGTAGAGCCACGCTGATTTCAGCACGAACGGGCTGGCTCGACCGGGACGGTCACAGTTGACCAACCTAAAATGACAGCAATCGTGTTTCGTTTATTTATTTATTATTTATTTATAATAGGCAGTCATGGTGTTGGTCACCATGCTGCATTGTCTGCATTCACAATGAGTATGTTGAGCACCACTCTTGGATTTTGCTCATGCTTTCCATCCGGCAGAGTAGTCACTCTTCCAAGCTCATAAAATTGATACAAATCTTATAAATATTGTTGCCCTTTTCAATAGTGTTTGAGTAATAGACTATAATAGATGCATCTACGGTAAACCATCAGTCTCGTTTACCATACTAACATATTTCACCGTTGTTACGTGTTATGACAACAGCATTTCTGATAAAGCGGAACTTTGATATCGCCTTAGTCTTGAGTTGTGAAGGTCATATAGCAGTCACTCTACGTAAAAAAACGATTTTCTACCGTGTCATAGTAGACTTAAAGCCGAACCTTACCTAGTTTGGGGAAAAGGGGTGAATTTGGAATGATTGAAATATAATACGATGCTCATCAGTATGTCAACGTACCTTTTTGTAACTTGAAACAAGGTGACACACATTTCGTGTAGGTATACGTTTTCAATATCAACGACAAAGTATCAAAATTAATAAACTACCGATATCTTTCCCTCTCTGTCTAGCCGTACAAATGATACAATTGCGTGTTCTCTGATGGTATATATATTTAAGAATTCGATAGAATACCTAAGTGTTGTACCTCTAGCTTTTTGGTCTATATTTAGATATTTAAAATTTCTGTAATTAGTTTCTGTAACTTTGCATTAGAGTATTTGTTTAAGTAGCTGTCCCAACAACTTTGCTTGCCTAAATATAGTTTAACCCGACTACGGCGAAGCCAATAGCAAAGGTTATAGACTAGCAAAGCGATTTTAATGAATGACGTGTTAATAGATTTGTAATAAGGACCCGGATGACATGGGTAATATAAATTATATCGAAAGTTTTTAGGTGGTCGTGTAACGGTTTTTGAAACTTTTGCTTAATGCTGTAAAGGACTTAAAAAAATGGGGTTTTCAATTAATTGACTTTATGTAATTCATGAACTGAACTAATTTTCTGGAGTGAAACCTTTTTGTCCATTTCTGTGCCCCAATTACATTTGAGTTTATAACATTAAAATATACAAAAAGTTAGATGTTATCGTTCACAATCGTGGTTAGAAATGATTGCAGTTCACGTTTTTGATCATCTTATCAGCCCTGTCGTGACTTAACCCTGTGTTTAGTACCTCGATGTTGTGAGTTAGGTAATATAAACTGTGTCTTGCCACGAACTAGTTAGAACAAGGATATGTATCTGCTACTGATAAGTTCTATGTATATCCACTTGCGTAATACAGTAGCGTGATATCGTGTGGCAGAGTATTCTGAACTTTGAACCTGTGTTACATTTCAGTTGCTACTAACAGTGTCTAGTAGATATTAGCAGCGGCATGATGTTCCCACGCTGACCGCGAGATTTGATTAAGGAATCTGAAGAGAATTCTCAGATATTCTTTACGCTCCAAGCCAGTAATTTCAATGAAAACTAAATGATTGGCTCATTGTGTTAAAACAGATCGCCAAGTAGCAGAAAAAAAAAGTAGATATTAGCAACGATAAATTAACTGATGAACGTAATATCACGTCATTTTCTGTACTTCCAAAGTTATGGGTCCATTAAAGGCCATGGTTCATGATCACTGCTCACGTAATTAAGACTTGAAAGCGTATCACACCAATTCACACGTGACAATTGCTGCTTTTAGCGTATTGTGTGTTCATAATGATGTAAAGGGATATTTAGCCTTCTTGTTTGACTTCATTTGCTGATTATTTATCGTTACGATAACCAAAGTTTCATTGAGAATCATGCTTCAGGACAGCTAGACGATAAAATTAGGAGGACAAGGGATGTGCCTAATGCTGGTGGATTGAGGAGCTTAAGCAATAGTACAAGCTTATCAGGTTTAAGTACCAGGATCTGACAAGAATCCGCTAGGAATATTCAAGCTTTTTTAAAAATCCTTCCTTTTAACAAGCTTTTGGCTGTAAAATATTTTGATAAAAGTTTTATGCTACTAGCGCCTTGTACAAGTGCCTTTGAGTGTAGTAAAATAAAAAGTGAATAAAGACACAAACACGGCCTATCTACTGTCCTCGCTGTGAACTGTGTACCCGGGATTTTACACCGTGGATGTGTATCGCTCTCTGTCAGTCCATTTTATCTTTTGTGACAGGTTTATTGCCATCTGTATTGCACCTTAGTGTAGTTATATATAAGTCTGTTATTTCAATGTGATGCTTAAGTGCTTCTTTTCACAGACGTAGGTTAGGTAAAGATACTTAAATTGGTTCACGTCTTTCTGATTAGGTTTAAAGATATTTTGTGTGAAAAAAGTGGTTAACTAAGTGACGTGGGCCTGTTTTGTTACACACTGGGAGCTGCTTTTTAGTAAACTACTGTTGCGTGTTAAGGTAAAATAAACCTTCTGACGACTGAAGTCTCTTTTACATAGACTTTATTAAAGACGCTCTTTAAATCACAGTATCACTCCAAATAACAGTAATTAATTGTCGCCGAGGTCAATAATTTAATCACTGATATCACTTCAATATTTCTCGCACTGTAGCTCAAACTGAACTGCCCTACCGTCGACGAAACGCTTTTTTATATTCACGCCATAGCAACTAGAAACTTCTAGCCGATTCTGAGACGACGTAACACCGGAAGAAACATCTCAAACATGACATTTCTGCGAAATTTAAACAAACCAAACTCACGTCAAACGTCAATCTATATTCGATTTTTTGGATATTGATGTAAGGTTCATTCTGTGCCTCCAGAAACCAACGAGAACTTTCTGACGTCTGGCTTCGCCTCAAGAATTCTATTAGAATATTCTTTCTTCGTGACACTACTATATACAGTTACAGTATTGATATCTTTAGATGTCAAAACCGTAACTTGACATTAAAGTTGATTTAATGATGGACTTCTTCAGTAGTTTCTTATCACAGCTTTGAACTTGGACCAGTTTGTACTTAGTTTTGATTGCCTGATGAATTGGTAAGAAATTTAATAAATAACTTCTGTTGAATTGATTTAGAACTTGAGAAATGATAACATATTCATGGCAAGCTGGCTGTCATTTATAAAATAAAGATCAAAACTAATCTATTACAACTGCCTATTCATTTCGTTCTAGGATATCATTTGTATTGTAATACCTATACACAGACAAATTAATTAAAAAGCAATTGAAATCGTATTGTTACTAATCTTTACAAAACCTTGTGCTATTTCTATTATGTAGACAGACCATTAAGGCAGCTACCAGACGAGGTAGGAGCTTCGCCCCCGGCTATTGTCACGGGCACGCTACACGAAGACAGGACGCCAATTAAATGTACCCATTGTAGGAGGAGCTCCGGGCGATCATTGAAATAAGAATGGCAAAGGAAATAGTGAAGAATCCCGGCTGCGGCTAAAAGTTAAAAAGCAGTATTATTTACTAGTATAACTTAGTAAATCAGGGCGAAACGTTTTTATTATAATTCACTATGTTTTGTGGCGCAAAATCTTATTATTACTTTTAAGCATTGTCGAAATATAGTCAGTGCTTTTAACTAAGTAAGGTTGTTTCATCGGTGTCATGTCTGTCTTTTTCCATCATGTAGAAACTCTCAAAGGTTTTCCTCATAAATCTTATTTCACTTGAGATCCAGTACATACTAGATATGTCAAAATTGTACTACGGTATCATATCCCTTCTGTGAAAACCATTAAAGGTTTTATCAACCGTCGACCACCACCAAGAAGTCACAAGCGACGTGCTCTTAGTGTGCGCGCACACCGGAGTCGACAAACAGTTTTGGACGAGACAGTTTGTCGAAGCTCGACTAGGTTGCCGTAAAAAGCGTTGTATTAGGTGGGGCGTGCGTTGTGGAATTGTAATGCAGGAAGTATAAATAAATAAATAAAAAAGTAAACAAACACTCTTTCAAGGCGTCATATCCATAATTAATTGTAATAAAATCATTGTTCGGTCTCATGCGGTGTGCGTCGGCACAAGACAACTGCCGAAAACCGTCTGATAAAAGGAACGATGTGTTAAATGAATAAACGGAGATTTAAAGAAAATAGTCCCGCCTTTCCTGAGATTACCCGGAACAAACAGACAGACAGACCGACTGACATACAGACAATGTAACAGAAATTATAAAAAAAATATTTTAGTAAATGTACCGTGTATACATACATATGCATTTAGTAAAAAGCGGTTATTTTAATATTACAAACAGACATTTCCATTTTATTTATTTGTATGGATGTATAGATAAATTAAGAAAAATTGAAAGTTATGTTGCTATAGTTACGTAAGAAGAAAATGGTGCGGGCAGAGCAAATTAAAAAAAAACTACACCAAGAAGGTTCCGAGTCTGAGTCCGGTCCGGCACCATGGAGGTAGAAGTAAATAGGTTTAATGATGTTTTGAATTCACAAACTTAGTGCACTCGAGCGATGTTCTAAATTCAATTTACTTTATTCCTCTAGAGGATAAAAACGGCTTTTGCACTCAGATATCGGAGGGCAAAAATACTCTTTACGAGCTGGTGGGATGAAATAGTTATTTGTTAAACAAGAGTGCAAAGTTGCTTTTTAACCGCGTGCTCAATTTTGATGACCGAGCAAGCGAAGGATTCTAAAATTGAATCACGAGCGCAGCGAGTGATTTAAAAATTAGAATCCTGAGCGTCAGCGAGGGAATCAAAAGAGCACGAGGTGAAAAATCTTTGCACTCGAGTGCAACACGTAACTTTTCATTCCACCTCAGCGAGGAAATGGCTAAATGAGGTTTTTCTTTTTTTTCTTTTTTATGGAATAGACCGGCAAACGAGCAGACGTATCGCCTGACGTGACGTGACGTGAAAAGAAAATGGCGCTGGCAAAGCAAATAAATAAAAGCACAACAAGAAGGTTCCGAGTCTGAGTTTTTAACAAATAAAAAAAAAAAAAGATAAATTCGATACCATGGAGGTAGAAGTAAATAGGTTTAATGATGTTTTGACTTCACAAGCTTAGTGCATATGATGTTCTAAATTCAATTTTACTTTATCCTCTAGCGAATAAAAACGGCTTTTGCACTCAGATATCGAAGAGCAAAAATACTCTTTACGAGCTGGTGGGATGAAAATGTAATTTTAAAATAAGTACCTACGTATAAAAGTTTTTTTAACGAATTTCGCTTTTCTTTTGCAAATATTAGAGTTTGTAATAAGCTTAGCTATTTCTTTGCAAGCAGTCTTCGATGTTTTTAACCGACTTCCAAAAAGGAGGAGGTTCTATGTTCCACTGTATGTATTTTTTTTATGGATGTTCACCGATTACTCCGTCAATTGTGGACCGATTTTGAAAATTATTTTTGTGTTCGAAAGGGTGTTGCTCCCGAGGTGGTCCCATTGCCACCATATCAGGATCTGATGATGGGATCCTTGAGAGTTACACCGGTATTTGTGTCTGGTAGTCATCATTTTATGATGATGAGCTGATGATGTAAGGTACAACTCCTTAACGGTTAGGAGTTGGAGGATAAATCTTCAAATATCATATGTATGTATATTACCTTTAGTAGTAATATACACATACCGTCGCGCCTATATACACGAAGAAGTAAACAGTAGCGTATTTGAAGTCCGCAGTTGGCTAATTGTAATTATAGTACCACTAGTTGTTGCCCGCGGCTCCGCGTGTATGTCGGTTATCGCGGCAAATAGTAGCCTATGTATTATTCTGATGTATAAGCTATATTACTGTAAAGTATCATCCAAATCCGTTCAGTAGTTTTTGCGTGAAAGGGTAATAAACATCCATCCATCCGTCCATCCATCCACCCATTCTACAAACTTTGGCGTTTATAATATTAGTAGGAAGTAGGATTCATATAATAGTGGGAAAGCCCATTGCCGTGTCAAATGAACGTATTAGAAAATAATAATGACAAAGTATATTTTCGTGTTCCGAAGCGCGTTGCAGTCCTCTGAGCCACCCTTCCCCAGAATCAAGGAGCTCTCAGCAATCATCACGGCTCTAATCGGTTTTCTGTGAAGTCTGGTATCATTTGTGGTTCTCCAGCAGTTCCAGGTACAAAAATATCTTCTTATTTTGGTTCTACATTAATAAATTACTTGTTGTTTGTGCAGGTGCAACGCTGGCCGTTATCATCGATATGGACAACCGCACGTCGGTGATATTCAGCGCGTGTGTGGCGGTCTTCTACACGCTCTTCGGTGGACTCTACTCGGTCGCGTACACTGATGTCATACAACTGTTCTGTATATTCATAGGTAAGAGTATTGTAATCTTTTATCTTTCTTTGATTTCTTTTTTTTTTCTTTTTTTTAAGGGACTTTTACCCTATTAGGGTATGCCAGTCCCATAAGGCCTTAGCTTAAACAAGTATCAATTTAAATATTATATGCTAGACTGTACAATTTAATAGCTTTTCTGAAATGAAATGAAATCATTTATTCTGCAATTAGGTTACATGAACACTTTATTAGGTTACATGAACATTTTATATTGACGTCGGTATAGCCAAAACATTTTGAATTATTCCGACATCCAAACAATTCAGGTTTAACTGCTTCAATTTCAAATATTTAAAGAGTAATCATTTATTCTAAGTAACTGTCGTTGCTATATTTCCTAGGTCTTTGGATGTGCATACCATTCGCGTGGGCCAATGAACATGTCAAGCCACTGAGTTCCATGGAGGTGGACTGGATAGGCAAGGTGGAGCCTGAATATTATTGGTTCTATTTGGACTACGGGCTGCTACTTATCTTCGGTGGAATACCATGGCAGGTTGGTCTTTTCCTTATGGTAGGTACAGATAAGAATATCGAAAATTTTCTTAATACAAACCAGTACAAAATTACTTGAAATATATGGATAGCAAACAAAAAATAACATAAGTAATTGGAAATCAAAGACCCATTTAAATCTTTATATATATAATTCTTCTGTGAGTGTGTATGTCACTGAACTTCTCTCAAACGACTGGACCGATTTTGATGAAATTTTTTGTGTGTGTTCAAGGGGATCTGGGAATGGTTTAGATTCACAATTTTGTCCGGTTTTTTTAATTAATTTTTGAAATTTTCAAATTAAAGAAGTGTAGACAGGACAACGTCTGTCGGGTCAGCTAGTGTATATATATATCTGGCAAGTTATCTGGTAATAAGGTCTTACAATAATTCAAACTTTTCCACTATGGATCCTGTCGTGTACAGCAAAATTACAATTATGAGAGGGGCACAAACTTAAAGACTAATACAATTTCAATTCATTGCAATTTTAATTTTCTTTTAAATTAACGAATTTTGGGATAATATGAACTTTGCGGCAGTTGTAAATGCAGCAGAGTGTTCATTTTGTGCTCGACAGCATGCGTTTCCACACTACCTTGTCGTTAAGGTAGCACAAACACATTAATTCGTGTGCTTAATAGAAAGCGGCGATATCCACCAGAGCAGGCAAGTGGTTTATTGTATCCCATACACATACACAACCTACTTTAACTAGACTGTTCTTTATTTAGGTATATTTCCAACGCGTGCTCAGCAGTAAGACAGCCGGTCGCGCTCAGATCCTTTCCTACGTGGCGGCCATCGGCTGCATCTTCATGGCCATCCCGCCCATACTCATTGGAGCCATCGCCAAGGGAACTGGTAGGTATTTCTCATTATTTTCTTCTACAACTTTTAATACCTATTGGATGATGTCTTTATTTCTTCTTTAGGGAATAGTACAGTACAAGACGTATGTTTTTATTCCACTATTTACTAAGGGCTTTAGGGAACATTTAAATTACAGAATTGTTGATTTATTTTAATACCTTTCAATACTAAAGCAAGTAAAGGAATAGTCCTTTAATTACCTTGCCAGACCGTCCAACCCCTTATTGGCAGATTGACCTCCTTGATATTCACGATAAATTAAGCCTGAAAGGCCTCCTTAAGTATAAGAACTTCCTACAGCTTGGAACGAGACGGGCTACAAGGGCGATCTGACCGATAACGGCGAGCTGACCTCGGATCAGACGTCCATGATCCTGCCACTGGTGCTGCAGTATCTTACGCCCGACTTCGTGTCGTTCTTCGGACTGGGCGCCGTGTCTGCTGCAGTCATGTCCTCAGCTGACTCCAGCGTGCTTAGTGCTAGTTCTATGTTCGCCAGGTGAGAGAAAAGTATTTTGTTTACTTAAAAGAATCTTAATACGAAACGCTAGGATCCTTGTCTTAGAACTTCAGAAGGTACAGGTATGAAAAAACGACATGTATTATAGCGAGAGGATCTGCTTTGAGAGCATATGAGCTTGCCCATACCTACATCTGAAAGCATGATTTAACGACTCTACAAAATTATTTTACCGATAAAAAAAGAGAATTGTCTGAATCCAGCCGCAGGCTTTTCAGGGCTGATATTTCTTATCTCAAAGGTCCATTACTTATGAATCATTGCATAATTACTAACTATTTCAAAGGATTTTCTTCCTGCTTGTTCTCATTTAAATTCAAAGAGCAAATCTTTACTTAAGTTTGCGCATTAAGGAATGGTTAATGAAAATTAATTAATAATATAACCTTTATTATATTTGGGTGCATTGTTATATATTTTTAAAAGTTGACCAAACTACGCATGAATACTAATAATAGTTGTATTTACAGGAACGTGTACAAACTGATCTTCAGGCAGAACGCGTCAGAGATGGAGATCATCTGGGTGATGAGGGTTTCCATCTTGGTGGTGGGCTTCCTCGCTACTCTCATGGCGCTCACTATACCCTCCATCTACGGACTATGGTGAGTGAACCCCTAGATGTATAGATTGTGTCCGCCATTGTGCCGACAAACTTGAGTTTGACAAGGCCGAGGCAGGCTATTACAGGGTAGGAAAGCTTGAATTGCTACTACATTGTTTTAAATATTTACTTACTATTTTATTTTGTACTCAATATTTGTATCTAAAAATGGATTTTTCTGGTTCTCGTAATGTAGTTTGATATGACTGGTGAAGTAAACGATCCCGTTTGCACAATTGTATTTGTTGAACAGAAAAGTTAAGTAGGTATGTCTAAAATGTTTTGAACTAGATCAGTGTAGTTCTAAGTTTGTGATTGGCTATAATTCGAATAAAAAGCTGCCAAGTGCGAGTCGGACTCGCCCATGAAGGGTTCCGCAGCAGCAAGTAACATAATATAATTTTTATTTTTATATTTGTGTTGATTGAATGAAATGTAAATTGCAGTTTACGATTTATGACGTATTAAAAAAAACTACTTACTAGATTTCGTTCAAACCAATTTTCGGTGGAAGTTTGCATGGTAATGTACAATATATATTGTTTTTGATATGTCATGCTCTTATTTTAGAAGTTACAGGGGGGTGGGACACATTTTACCACTTTGAAAGTGTCTCTCGCGCAAACTATTCAGTTTAGAAAAAAATGATGTTAGAAACCTCAATATCATTTTCGAAGACCTATCCATAGAGACCGTACTATAGATACGTATAGGTTTGATGAAGAAAAAATTTTTGAGTTTCAGTTCTAAATGTGGGGACCCCCAAAATTTATTGTTCTTTTTTCTATTTTTGTGTGAAAATCTTAATGCGGTTCACAGAATATATCTACTTACCAAGTTTCAACATTATAGGTCTTATAGTTTCGGAAAAAAGTGGCTGTGACATACGGACGGACAGACAGACGGATAGACAGACAGGTAGACAGACATGACGAATTTATAAGGGTTCCGTGTTTTGCCTTTGGCACGGAACCCTAAAAAGTATTAAGAAGTAAAAGTTTGCAGGCATCTCTCGATCCGTAAGCCAGATTATATTAATCTGGTTTCTAATCTGGTTCAGTGTTCGTATGTGTAATAGAACATGTTTCAACATCACTGACTAGTCTTAGCGTTGTTTCATATAATATTCAATGTAGTAACTATTCAAGATAATGGCCTACTCTAAATATGTTCTAAATGCTTTTTAAGCACGAAGCACGTTTAGTACACGGTGCGAATTCGTGAAACACAGATGTATAATTTCAGACCGGTAATTCATACCACTTCATATATCGACATCGTGTGTTTCGGTACTTCATTAATTATCGTACACATTCCATCCAATACTACAGGCGAATATTGCTTTGATATTAACATTGATCCGAAAAAGTATCGATTAAACACAACTAATATCGATATTTAGGTTAATAGATGCTTTTACCGAGATTGCATACACGAATGTATTATAGAGCCGAGTATGATGTATTTTACGAAGTGTTAGCTCGTGCTGGTTACGATTTAGGCCATACCTATAGCTCGAACTGGTCTCGGAAGACCAGGAGACATGTTTTGATGAGTAGTTATATCTGTTACTGGAATATTGAAAATATAATTTATCAAATTTAGATGAGTCCGTAGACAAGTAGTTGATGATTGCTTAAAACAATTTTTGGGCGATCTATATGAGCGGCCTGAAGGCCTTATTTGTTTGGTTTGAAACTCGTACTGATTCAAAATTGGAAATTTCTTTCAGTATTTGACAGGTCATTTATTGAGGAAAGCTACGGGCGAGTCAAGGTCACGTTACGACCAATAGGAGTGGAGAATCAATGAATAATGTTGCAAAAACGTAGAAAATATATACTCTTTTGATGTAACTCAAACTAATGTTTTGTTAAATTGGAGAATTTGTTTCGTTGAACACGCTGATCTCAGGAACTACTTAGGAGTACCACTTACTTTAAAGGATGGGAGCATCTTCCTTTTTAGTTTTCTTTTACTTATGGCATAGGAACTAGGATATATGAAAGTAGATTTAGGGTGAAGTAGTAGCCTGTAAAGGCAGAGGTCGCGTACAGGTATATTCATACGGGATGAATATACCTACACCTACGTGATATTGGCCATGATTTGAGACGCCGCCGCCGCTGAAACAGGATAATTACTGGCCATCTTTCAGTAATTAGTTAAAAAACATCTAGTTTTGGTCAAATAACAAACAAGTTCCACACTTGTTGACTAGACTAAAAGATGCAGCAGCATCACTAGGCCGCCATGGTGTGGGTCGCCATACTGCATTGTCTGCTTTCGCAGTGAGCATGGTGACCACCACTCTTGGATTCTGCTTATGCTTTCCATCAGGCAGAGTAGAGTCATTTTGGCGGGCCAAACATAAAAAAAAAGTATCAGTTGCCTTATTATTAGTTTTTAACTGTTTCTTAATACGTAAAGTTTATACATGCGATTATAGTCTTAGGCAGAGGGTTGAAGGGTATTTTTAAATATCATGTTCACCGTAATGTAAAAGTTGGAGTTTTTGTTGAGGATCCGAAATGTTTTTAGTAGTGCCCTTTTTATAAAAGGGTCGTGACCTTTGTTGGTAAGGTCCTGAGAAATAATTGGATGTCAGTAGGGTTTTATCGCTGTTCTATTTTTAGAGGAAAGTATAAGATAAATTGTGTTTTGTATTTGCAAGTAAGGAGAAGGAGTTTAAAATTGTGTTGAGTATCACTTTTATTGATGTCTTTTATTGTTGTTTACGTATCTTTTTACACTTTGAATAATTACTAAAAGGATATTTTAAATATTTACTAATAGATAAAACTACCACTGTTGCCCCAACCGCGGCGTCCGTAGTTATTAGCTGCGGCTTCAGCGTCTGCATTACCTGGCCCGTCTGAAAATTAATTATTAAACATTAAGAAATTTGTCACATCACTGATGTAGTGATGTGACAAAGTATAAAAGAAAGTCGCTTTCTCTGTCCCTATATCCCTTTGTTTGCTTAAATCTTTAAAACTACGCAACGGATTTTGATGCGGGTTTCTTTAATAGATAGAGTGATTCAAGAGGAAGGTTTTTATGTATAATAAATGCATAATATAGTATGGAAACACTGTTAATTTTCGAGGTTTCTAATGTGATGTAGCAAATAAACTTATCATAATAATAACTATATATCTCTTAGGGATAACCCACAACAACCATTTTTTATTCGCGGGGGCATCTGAAATCCACCCGTGCGAAGCCTGGGCGGGTCGTGAGTAGATTAATTTTTTGGTCTTCTTTCTAAGCAGATGCCTGTGTCCAGCAGTGGACTGTAAAAGGCTGTTGAGGATGATGATTGTGATGATGATGTCCTGTCATCTATACCTACTAATATTATAAACGCGAAAGTTTGTGAGTATGGATGGATGGATGTATAGATAGATGGATGGATGGATGTTTGTTACTCTTTCACGCAAAAACTACTGAACAGATTTGGATGAAACTTTACAGTAATATAGCTTATACATCAGAATAACACATAGGCTACTATTTGCCGCGATAACCGGCATACACGCGGGCGGAGCCGCGGGCATCAACTAGTGGTACTATAATTACAATTAGCCAACTGCGGACTTCAAATACGCTACTGATTACTTCTTCGTGTATATAGGCGCGGCAGTCTGTGTATATGTAAACAACTTATACTGTCTCTAGTTGTTGCACGCGGGTGGAGCTGCGGGCAACAACTAGTAAGTAAATAATTCTAGAGAATTCTATACTATCTACATATATTACTACTAGCTGTTTCCCGTGGCTCCGCCCGCGTGTATGTTGGTTATCGCTGCAAATAGTAGCCTATGTGTTATTCTGATGTATAAGCTATATTACTGTAAAGTTTCATCCAAATCCGTTAAGTAGTTTTTGCGTGAAAGAGTAACAACGATCCATCCATACTTACAAACTTTCGCGTTTATAATATTAGTAGGAAGTAGAATTCCAGTGTCTTCTAGTCTCTCATATAGGGCTCTATTATGACATAACTGAACGACATATGCCATGGAAATATGTCACCAATGACACATTGGCATTTATTCGTCATTAGAAACGTTTAGTGTTGGTGTTGAAATAATAATCGTTCGTGGGTTGCCAGTGGTTGCACTTAAGCTGTTAGGTTTATGTTACTACACTAATTGTGTGCTCTGGTTTTGTTTGCACCTCAGTAGCATGTACAAAAAAGTTTTTAATGTAAAATTTAATAAATTTCTGTGTATTCGATTATGTATTATAAAGGTTGCGAATGATTTTGATTCAGCGTAGGTAAGCACATTGCAAAGTTAAGCAATCATAGCCAGGTCAGCCTATGGATGGGTGATTTCTTCTTTTTTTTTTCAATAGACAACTCCCGCACTAGGAATTAATCCTGTGTCGCGGGGGACTTTACAAATATACATGAAACGGACACAAATAACACCCAGACTCAGAACAACAATTTGTGGATCACACAAAGTGTTGTCCTACGTGGGATTTGGACCCACGACACTTGGCGAAGTAGGAAACGGCGTGGTGACCGTTAAACTACTAGGCCTAACGTGCAGTTCACATTTAGACTGTCAGTCCCGGTCTGTGGAATAAATAAATAAAAAAATAAATATTTTCGGACACACAACAAATGCTAAATACTATCTGACTGTTTATCTGAAGATCGAAAAATCAAGTACAAAATAAGCGCCATAACATTACTTTACACATATTTAAACAATCATATCATGTACAATGATTTTAAACTCATGGTTACGGGTCACGGGTGATAACAACATCACCTTCTTTGCGTTTTGGGGAGGGGGATGGGGGTAGGGGTTGGGTATGAGCCTCTGGTATCCTTACTCACTCGGTGAAATACAGCGCAAGCTCTCTTTCACACCGGTTTTCTGTGAGGCCGTGGTAACACTTCGGTCGAGCCGGCCCATTCATGCCGAAGCGTGACTCTCCCACGGAAATATCCCCAAGATTAATTGGGGCTGGCTACTAGTTCAACTGTTTTTCCACAAAGCGACTGGCATCAGACCTCTATAACCCTGAGGGTGAACTGATTAGCCTGAGGGTGTTAGCACATAACTTATAAATGTTTGTCCATTGACCCACATACGTGTAGGTACGGGGCTAATGTTGATGGATGGAAATCGATTGTGTTCAACATAACTGTGATTGGTTTAAGATTGAAATGGTTACGTTACGATATTTTATAGCATTTCTGTAAATGGTAGCGACCGTGAAAATTGTTATGGAGGTGATTGCTGATTCCATGTGTATGGTAATCCGGGTAACCAGTATCTGTAGGTTTTGTAGACTGTTTGTTACATTAATATAAAGCATAAACCGCAATTGCTGAGCTCATCTTTGTATCGTTATATATCAACTATTTTTATCATTAGAAATAAAAATGAGTCGTCAAATTTGTTGCTTAGCGCAAAACTCGAGAACCGTTCGACCAATTTGGATATTTTTATATTTTCGTCAAGGCAAAAGGAAGGTTTTTATGGAGAAAAGAAACGTAAAATTGCGAGGAAAATTATAGAATTTACTTATTTTTTCTATTAGACTGTGACAGGCTAATAACATTTGACAAAACGAAGTCTGTTGTGGCAGCTAATTACCATTATGTGCACAATTCGCGTTCATACGACGTACATGTCACTCACCTAATTAGTTAGTTATCAATAAATATCAGTGTAACATATCAATCTCTTAATTGTTTCTAAAGCTGCAGAGTTACCAGACTACAAAACTTAATACGATTGTAGTATACTAGCATACCGAAACCGTGGGAGACCATGCTTTTACGGTTGCTATATTTCATGGTGGTGGATGGCCTTCTCAAAACCATCCATCATCATGAAATTAATTCAAGTAATTCTTTCGACGTTTTTAAACGTTATTCTATATATCTACTGGAACCCTAACCTATGATTCGATGTGATTCTGGAGGAAGTAGGGATTCCAAAGACGGCAATGGGCTTGTGACGTTTGAGTTGCAGATGTGCACCGGCAGACACTTCGCACCATCGCATGCTTGTTTGCAAAAAGCGGGAATTTAACCCTATAAATTATTTAAATCCATACTAATGTTATAAATTTGAAAAAAACTGGGTCTGTCTGTTACGATTTCATAGGTAAACTGTAGCACCGATTTCAATGAAATTTGGCATTAAGATCGTTTGATTCTTAAGGAAGAACAAAAGCTTTTTACAGGGATAAACGACGTATACGCAAGCGGAGCCGCGAGAAATAGCTAGTTCTTCATAACTTCATATTATACAAAAAAAAAAACAAAATGAGAACGTTACGGTACAGAGAAGGACATAAAACGCCAGGAAGAAAACTACACCGTTTTGTAGTTAATCGCCAAGTTGTAGTGTTGTGTTTATATTTACTGTTCTCTCATTTCCTTGTTAAATATATCTCGTATAATAACGTATAAAGTTTCCTTACACTAGTTAGATAAACTTTCTCTGTTAGCGGAGCCGTGTCTCACAATATTTGTATAAAAGCTCATCCGCTACCGCGCGTGGTACGATCTGCTAATTGTAATTTAATCCCTGGTATAGCTCCCTCAAACACCCACTCGATCCCACACGGAGAAAGGGTGGCATATTTGAGACTTTAATTTAATGTTTAAAATTGATTAATTGCATGGTGCAGTAATCACGTCGTATACGGCCAGTGCTTCATGTTATTACAGTTTGATTCTCATATGTCGAACCACGGAGTAACGATTGAAATTAAGAAATTACCAATCTTGAATCGCGCAATAGAAGTTCTCGCACCGATAATCATATATACAACAACCCAACCCGTTGGGCCGTAGCCCGCCAAGCATGATCACCTAGCCTGGTCGAAGGATCCTCCCTTTCTGTTGGAGGGACATCACACCCATTCTTCCACAAAAGTTTACCCGATTCTTGTCACAGGTCGATGTTTGTAAATTGTTGGTGCTATTTGAATTTGTCTAAATTTTTCTAAGAGTGTGACTGCGAGAACCCCGATGTTCTTGAAGAATCTAAACATTCTTGGTCGTCCAGGCGGCTGTACCCAGACAGGTCCAATTCCGACACCAATATCATGATGTACTTGTTCAAGTACTTATTCGAATGCATCGTTAATCTGGTGCGGTATCAGGTCTTTTTGCGTCTTCGTCTAACAAGGCCTCAATAAGTACAGGCATATGATAATGCTTCAAAGATGAGTTTATGTTCATCATTTGTGACGTTCACTGGATGTAATTGAGCATCTAAATTAACATTCTTAAAATTTATATAGTTCCTTATGCAAACAACACTAAATATTCCTCAGACACTGTAAGTATATGTCTGCCAAAGTTCGTATGAGGTCGTAATAGTACACATTGACGACCAATTGAGACTCCCAAGTGTCGACTTCAAACTGCATCCAACTAATATCGATACAACAATTTTATACTAAATGTAAATATGTATCAAAATCTATTTGCCGATCACACAGACGCCTAGACGCTGTGCTAAAAATGATGTTAAATTTTCATTTGCTTCAAACAGAGAACTTCGTTATACAAAGTCCGCCACGGTAATATTCGTTTAAAAATTCAATTCAGATGCAGGTGTTAGCGCTATTTGCTATTCGAATAAAGGTGTACGAAAATAAAGTTGAAGTGGGAGGGGCGGCAGGGGGGTGCACAGAACTGCTGTACGTTGTTTCCAATATTAGCGTTCCAAGGTGGGCGAGAAATAAAAGTCTGGTGTGCCTGCAATAATCGTCTTTAAAGTTAAATTAACAATAAAGTGCTGCACTGCTGCTTTAATTTTGAAGCTCAAGAGAAATAAGTTTTTATAATTTATCGTCTTCTTGTTTTTATCTCAATCACATAATCGTTTTAGACGAAATAGAGAAAGATGGTAATCGAAGTAAGGAAAACAGACAAGGCAATGGAGTTAGTACAAGAAATCTCGGATTAGCATTTTTTGTTTAATAAACATTCATGAAAATATAAAATAAATAATTAAACATACATGGAGTTTTAAGCATTTAGATAGTTTTCAATTTGCGACATTTCATTCGATGTATATTTCGATATTAAATATCTCATTGCCGAGATGTCGGCAGAGAAAATAAAAGAAGTAAAACACCGGACAATCCTCTTATTTAATACCATAATATCTAGGTAATACTCAGCTTTTGAATAAACACAGTGAATAATTTATACAGCGCGGCAGCATTCCCATTACAAGTGTGACCTCGCTTGACACATCTGTCACCATGCCATCACTTTTATTATTCAGAGCTGTGCAACATTAGGTATGTGTCAATATCGAGTCATCCTAATATACATAAAGCTATCAAACGCATCTCTAATAGGTGGTACGCATATCTATTCATCGTACTCTAACTGCAGAATTTGAGTACCCTTTAGCACTCAAGGCACGCTTTTATAAATCAAAGGTTTTGTAAGCAGATGTTGTGAGGATTTGTGGTAATCTATACAAATTCATAAAATTAAGTGTCTGTGTGTAATGCTAAATTATAAGGTTTTTACTAAATGCGTATGAAAGTACATACAGTACTTACATCAACAAATGATTTTTTTCTGAAATCTTGTATGGCTGTCTGTTAGTTCAGGCTGTTTTATGACACGGCAGGATGAGACATTATCAACAGTGGTAATAATATATAATTAATAGTTTATATCTTTTTTTTACGTTCAATACAGAAATCATTTAAAATTGAATCTAAAATATCTAGCTATTGATTAAAAACAGAATACGCATAGTCAGGCAATGATTTGGATTCTGTTAAACAATATGTCAGAATCGTAATCTTAAAAATAATTCACAGTTTTCCTTTCTGTCTTTTATTTTATATGTTTATAGATATTATCCTTAAAATTGTAGGTACTAACCTGCGCAAAAATCCATTTTATGCACCGTTTTGCTAATAGGTGGCTCGGGCCCGCTCTAGCGCTATGATAACATTGTAATCGATGAATTTAACATTTGTAAATAGATACATAATATACGAGTATAAATGATAATAATATGTCTATAATAACGTTAGTGTTTTAAAGTGTAATAATGGCTTTATAATGATCGCTAATTCGGAAAGTTAGTTTGTCTTTCCTTATCGTGCGAGCGTGCGTGCGGACCATGTATCACGCAGCGTTGTGGTAAGCCAAATAGCAACATACTAGGTAATCTAAAAGGTTTCAGAACCATAGAGCTATTATAGATAGAGCAGGGAGGCCAGGCCTCCAGCCGTCCCTCGGTTAGAAAGAGAGAGATGATCGCGGTATCTATCTGCCTGTCTCTACTCGCGTATGCGCAGTTAGCGCGGAATAGCAGTTAATTGTTGTGATTAGATTACCATTATTAGTACTTTATTGCGCATGCGTCAGTAGAGACAGACAGATGGGGTACCGCAATCTTCTCTCTCTTTTTAACCGTTGGACGTTTCCGCTTACAGGCAGCCGCTTACGTTACTCTATGTATAATAGCTCGTGGTAGGTATTTGGTATGGCACAAGATAGATGACACGACAAAAACTAATTTTAAGCGATTTCTGGTGTTGTTTGAAGAGTTTTAGAACGACAGAATTAGCACCAATGCCACCAATGAATAATTAAAAATCTAGACCTGGTTGCTGCGACACAAGTCTCGAGCTTAGTGCGTCGTTAAGAAACCGTCGTTAAGTATAAGCCTGTGATTTTTTTATGTGTATGTACCGGAAATGTGTGAAATCAAGGAATTGTATACAAATACTAGGAAATGTGTCCAATTCCGATACTATTTAGGAAATGTATAAAATATTGTTTGAAAAACTATTTAATACATAGATATCCTAGGAAATGTATAAATTTCCTCGGAATTGTATACGATTCCAATATCGTATTAGGAAATGTATAAAGTAAATGCTTTCTGTAATAAAACACGTTGTTAATAATATATTTTTATTATAGCACTCATATTATCTTAATACCGTAAAATAATAATAATATGTGTTCATATGTTCTAACTAAGGGGTGTAAGGGGGTGAACCACAATCTATTGCTCCCGGCCAACCTCACCTGCACGCGGTGCACCCTGCTGAACGACAAACGAGGCTCTGGCGACCGACTGATGGCGGTATATCCACCCGAAGAGGCGTATCTAAATAAAATAGGCCGGTGACGGGCAGCAGCGTCACCGGTGCAACAAGCTACGCCCTGCGATCACCAACCCGCCTGCCCAGCGTGGTGATTATGGGCTCAAATCCTCCATGAATATGCAACAAAGGCCTCAGCCCCCAGTTCCCGGCAGTCTCGCTATTCCTGGTCATGGTGGCGACCACGGTAACGGCGGGACAGGGGGTGCTAAGAATCACCGGGTTACGGAAGGCCACCATAAGCAACTGACTTTGGCAACTTTTAACGGCCGCACGTTACGGCTAGACTCGCATCTGGCACAACTTGAGGTGGAACTTGGGAAGATTAGTTGGCATATCCTAGGGTTATGTGAAGTCCGAAAAGAGGGGGAGGATACCATAACCCTCGACTCAGGCCACCTGATGTACTTCCGCGAGGGAGACCAACAATCCCAAGGTGGCGTGGGGTTTCTGGTAAACAAGTCCCTTTCTGACAACGTGGTGGAAATCCCCAGTGTGTCGAACAGGATAGCGTACCTCATTATTAAACTTACCGAGAGGTATAGCCTCAAGGTAGTACAAGTGTACGCACCGACCTCGGCCCACTCGGACGATGAAGTGGAGGATATGTTCGATGACATATCGAGGGCCCTCCACTTCACTACTAAAACCCACTACAACGTTGTAATGGGTGACTTCAACGCCAAAGTGGGAGTACAAACTTGCAGCGAATCGGTCATAGGATCCCGTGGATTTGGAAGCAGGAATCATAGGGGGCAAATGCTCGTCAACTTTCTCGAGCGGGAGGGGCTGTTCTTGATGAACTCCTTCTTCAAAAAACGGCCCCAAAAACTCAAAACTCAAAACTCAAACTCTCTTTATTTCATAAAATTTTTTAAATTGTTTGAAATCGTCTTTTATGTAGACTCTAAAGTCATAGATCAACACACACAATAGCAACAATCTCTGTTTTGTCAAATGGCAAGCAAATAAGCTTAATAAAAATTAAACTCATACAAAATCTATTACGAGTATTTGCCTGTGCCGATCTACAACCGCCCATTTCCAAGGAGTTGAGCCTTATGAGAAGAAAGGGCAAACAAACTCATGGCCACTCTTTTGCAAATTACAGATAGATGGCATTATTACATGTACCACAACATTGTTTTGATGTGTGCCAGTATGTCCGTTATTAAGTACTAAAAGGTAAAAGGACAATGAAGAGAAAACAAGATTAAGAAAAAAAAAATCGAATAAAAGAGAAAATGAAATGTAGCATAAAAAATAGAAAAAAATAATAATAATAAAAAACACACTAGCCAACACCACATTTTTCCTTAAGAAATAGCCTGCGTTAATTAATCCCAAGCATTTTGATCTTCTATATAATCCAAAATTGAATAGTAGGCCTTCTTACACAATCCACGTTTTATTGCGGATTTAAATTTGTTAATACTTAAATCTTGAATATTATTTGGGATTTTATTATAAAATCGGACACATTGACCTCGAAAAGACTTGTTTATCTTTAGGAGCCTAGTGGCGGGTACTACAAGTTTATTTTTATTCCTGGTATTTAAAGAATGTACATCACTTCTTTTCAAAAAGCTATCTTTGTTTTTCTGAACATACATTACATTTTCATAGATATATTGACTTGCCACTGTCATTATGTTT
Organism: Diaphora mendica; assembly: GCA_949125395.1. Lineage (NCBI taxonomy): Eukaryota > Metazoa > Arthropoda > Insecta > Lepidoptera > Erebidae > Diaphora > Diaphora mendica. The sequence goes on from OX421323.1 coordinate 803,652, forward strand.
ATTTCTTTAAATTTCTGCCTTAATGAACAACGATTGCCCAAATTATAGAGTGCTCGAATCGCTCTCTTTTGCAGTACAAAAATAGTTTGAATGTCGGCAGCATTCCCCCACAGTAGAATACCGTACGACATTATGCTATGAAAATAACTGAAGTAAACAAGTCGTGCTGTATCAACATCAGTCAACTCTCGAATTTTTCTTACTGCGTATGCTGCTGAGCTGAGTCTACTCGATAATTTATCAATATGTGGGCCCCACTGTAGCTTAGAGTCTAGTGTTATACCCAAAAATGTCGTAGTGTCCACAAGATCTAACCCGACATCCTTAATTACCACTGTAGTTTTCACTGGCTTGACGTTTGGCATTGTGAAACGTATGCACTTAGTTTTTTGTTCATTTAAAAGCAGATTGTTGATGTCAAACCAATGAACCACTCTCGAAATGGCGCTGTTTACGTCTGTGAAATTAGTAAGTGTCCGTTTTAGTCTAAATAATAGTGATGTATCATCTGCAAACAACACAATTTCGAGACTGTCCTTGACAACGTGAGGTAAGTCGTTAATATATACTAAAATAAGAAAGGGCCGAGAATAGAACCCTGCGGAACGCCCATTTCTACCACAGAGCCTGGAGAACGCTCACCATTAATATCAACTCGCTGAATTCTATTATACAGATATGAAGCCAGAAGTTCCAGTGCTTTATTTCTGATACCATAGTGCTGTAATTTCCTGATCAGCGTTTCATGCACAACACAATCAAATGCTTTAGATAAATCGCAAAAGATGCCTAGAGAATCGTGGGCATCCTCCCAGGCATCAAAAATATGTTTTACTAGCTCAACACTGGCATCAGTTGTGGAGCGACCCCTTGTAAAACCAAATTGTCTATTGTGTAATAAATTATTATTATTAAAGAAGCTTTGCAATTGATCATACATAATTTTTTCAAAAATTTTGCTAAATACTGGTAGTACTGAGATAGGTCTAAAGTTAGTTGGGTCAGATGTACTACCAGATTTGAATAACGGAATAATTTTACTAGACTTCATAAGATCAGGTAATACACCACTATCAACACATTGATTAAATGTAAAAGACAATTGATTAGCCACTACAGATATAATTGTCTTAGTAATTAATACAGAGTTTCCCCATAGATCGGTTGTTTTTTTAACGTTAATAGTGTTAAAGGCTTTAATAATTTCAAAGGGGGAAACATATTGGAACTTAAATTCACTATCAACCCTACTAACATTCTCTTTTAAAATTGATTCTGCAAGGCATGGTGAGGAGTTCAAAGATTTAGTAGTTGATACAGGAATGTTAGTAAAAAAATTCTCAAATGCAGCAGCAACCTCAGCATTTGATGTGATAAATTTATTGTTTATATTTAAATTAAATTCATTGTCACGGTATTGATTTTTACCAGTTTCACTATTAATAATTTTCCATGTGGTTTTTATCTTATCATCGCTACTTTTAATCTTTGAACTTATAAAACGGGACTTAGCCAATTTACAAAGTTTCCTAAACAGCTTCGAGTATTCTTTAACATAATTATGAAACTGTTCACTTTTATTATAATTTCTCTCATCGTATAGCTCGTATAACCTTTTCCTACTTTTGAGTAAGCCAGGGGTAGCCCATTCACTAAATGTGGCGTTACCTTTAACCACTATCGTTTTAGGTGTAAAAATGGTGTTAAATGTTGAAGAAAAAGTTTCAAAAAAACTATTATAATAAGTGTTAGGGTTACTCTCTACACAAAGTACTGAACTATTAAAAACAGCTTTAAGTTTATCCTTAAAGTTTCCACAACGCTTAGCGGTTTTAGGTATCACCACAATTCTTTTTTCTGCCACCTTTTCATACCTATCACAGAAAGATACTAATTGACCACAGTGGTCAGAATCTAATTCATTGATTATTTGCTTGTCCTTAATTACAATGTCTGTGAATATATTGTCCAAACATGTGGCAGTGGTTGCAGTGATTCGTGTAGGCTCCAAAAACAAGTTCTTCAGATTGTATGATTGAAAAAGTGCCTTGAACTTGGTAACTATATTTGAATTTTCCAATAGGTTAATATTAAAGTCACCACAGATGATGACCTTCTTTTTTGATCTTGTTACTTTAACTAATACTTCGTCCATAACACGTTCAAAACAATCATACACGGCTGAAGGAGGTCTGTATACACATAATACTATGAAACCTTTTAGTTCTATACAGGCTATTTCTGTAGTTCGCTCAACTGATAAACTAACAATGTCATGGCGCTCTTTAAACTTAAGTTGCTTATTAATGAGTATCATAGTGCCACCATGTACTGCTGTACTTCTGCTGAACGAGCTGCCTACCTGGTGGTAATCAAAATTGAACATTGAACATGAACAAAGGAAGTGGACGTGGCAAAGCCCCGACGCTATGACAAAAAATGAGATTGATTTCATCTTGACGGACAGAAAGCATATATTCAGAGATGTCTCAGTGATCAATAGGTTCAATACCGGTAGTGATCACCGACTTGTCCGAGGCTCTCTGAATATCGAGTTTAAGGCTGAACGTGTCCGTTTGATGAAATCCAGGCTCCGACCAACTCTGCTCCAAGTCGCAATGGGATCTGAAAAATTCCAGTCAAATCTGGAAAGCCGATTTGCTGCCATGGAAACCACAACAGACGTAAACCAGAACCTTGAAAATGTGGTTCGGATTCTCAGGGACGAAGGTACGAGATTTTGTGAAATGCAGCGTAAAAGTAGGAAGTCGAAGCTTTCAGAAAGGACACTAGGGTTAATGAGGGAACGACGTGAGAACCCCCCTGTCACTTCGTCGGCAAAGCGGACTCTAAACCGAGAGATCAGCAGGCTTGTACGACACGACCTCCGATGCTCCAATAATCTTTCGATCGAAAGAGCGATCGAGCGAAATCGGGGGTCAAAAGTGTTCGTACAATCTCTTGGAAGAAGCCACTTGACGAAGTTGACCACATCAAGTGGAGAAGTCGTTGCTTCCAAACCGGCCGTCCTTTCGGAAGTCGAAGGCTTCTACGGCAGTTTATACGCTTCGCATGCATCTCGACCTGATCCCGAAAATGAGGACCCTAGAGCCACATTAACACGCCACTACACCGAAGATCTGCCAGAAGTCAGCACTAATGAAATCGTGATGGCTCTTATACAGCTGAAAAATGGAAAAGCCCCTGGAGAGGACGGCGTTACAACAGAGCTGTTGAAAGCTGGAAATGTATAGATTTCCTAGGAAATGTGTAATGTGTCTAAGTATAATATAATTTATTTCACACATTTCCGTGCGATTTTAGGAATTACATAAATTTCCTAGGAATTGTATACAATGACGGATTACATACATTTCCGTTAATATATATATAAATTAATGAAACCTACCTGGTAATCTGCTACCTACTTGACTTTTGGATTAATCTAGAAATATAGTCATACATTTGGGCATATACAAGCAACTTACAAGGGCAGCCAAAACAACTTGGGGCTTACACCCAGAAGTCGTGAGAACAATATATGTGGCGACGGTCGAGCCAATAGTGCTTTACGGAGCCAGCGTGTGGGAACATGCTGTTTACAGGGTCGGGGTCATTAAACAGTTGAACGCGGTGCAACGGGGGATCGCACAACAGATCTGCAAGGTCTATCGTACGGTGTCGCTAAACTTGGCTCTGGCACTGGCTGGGATTCTCCCACTGGACCTTCGTGTCCGGGAGGTAGCCTCCCTGTACCGGGCCAAGAGGGGGGAACCCCAGCCGATGCTACTCGGCCGGGAGGTGGAGCAGATGGCCTGCGCTCTCCAAGCCCCGCATCCATCGGAGAGGAGAGAAATAGAGGTAGTCAACCTGGTGGACCAAGAGCAGCTTGATGCCAGCGGTGAATGTGAAATACGCATATTCACCGATGGCAGCAAGATTGGGGGTGAGGTTGGAGCAGCAGTCTCCATATGGAGGGGAGAATTAGAGACCATAACCCTCAAACTAAAGCTTGCAGATTACTGCACGGTCTACCAGGCTGAACTGCTAGCTATTTGCTGGGCAACTCAAGAAGCTCTCAAAAGCCGGGAGACATCGTACGGTATTTACAGTGACTCGATGGCGGCCCTTCAAGCGGTCCAGAACTTCAGTTGCCTCCATCCACTTGCTGCAGAAACTCGACAGAACCTTAAATCATTATCTGAACAGAACAAGGTATTATCCTTGTTCTGGATCAAAGCGCATGTTGGATTGGAGGGCAATGAGAGAGCGGATGTTTTGGCCAAAGAGGCCGCGGGAAATAGCAAGAAGCGGCCTGAGTACGATCAGTGCCCGATTTCGTTCATCAAGCGTAGCATCAGAATGGCTACGCTTGATGAATGGAACCGGAGATACACTACCGGGGTAACGGCTAGTGCAACGAGAATGTTTCTCCCTGACGCGATAGTAGCATACAAACTAGTTCGCGAAATACAAATCCAAAATGTCACAACGCAGATCATGACTGGGCATGGAGGTTTCTCCGAGTACCTAGTAGTATAATACTAGTAGAATAAACATAAAAGTTGAAAATATAAGATGTGTAAAGTAAGCTGTATATTGTAAGTTGTATTAAGTAAACTGTCTAGTGTAAATCGTATAATGCAATTTGAGAATTATAACTCGTTGTAGTTTGTAGTAGGATATTGTACCCAAAACATTGTATAGTAAGATAGAAATGTAAGTAGTATTAAGTTTTAATGTATTAATAAAAACAGACTATGTACTACAATTCCCCCTCTACAAGAAATATAGATAAAAAGTAGATAAAAGAGTAGGGTAGATGTGGGCATGCCACCCACCACGGAAAAGAAAGAGATGAACGAAGAAAGACATAGTATGAAGTAAGGAAGTGCGAGAAGCATAATCGATAGAAATTGAGTGACAAAGAGCATTAGTGAAAATAGGCTCCGATTATGTTGGAGGTAGGTTGCTGAGTAAAAAAAAAATGTAGTCATACTGTAGACATTTGTTAAACAAATGTCGCTCATTTGACAAACGTTGGATAAGCATTTCATACTTTGTCCACAGGTCTATGTGTTCCGACTTGGTGTACGTCATCCTGTTCCCTCAACTCCTGATGGTCGTCCACTTCAAGAGACACTGCAACACGTACGGTTCTTTAGCGGCGTATATCGTGGCGATGCTGGTGCGGCTCTCCGGAGGCGAGAAGCTCATGGGTCTGCCTGCCCTGATACACTACCCGGGCTGGGATCCAGTTACGGAACAGCAGCTGTTCCCCTTCAGGACTATGGCGATGACGATGTCTTTGTTCACCCTGGTGTTCATATCCTGGCTGTCGGTGTAAGTATTCATCTCTTTAAATATTTTTTGCGGTGTTGAAGTCAGAAACAGAATTTAATAAGACGATTTCATAATCTTTAAGGACTCTTCACACTTAATAAAATTTAAGTCTGTACGTTTTCTTAAAACGATAAACGGGTCATAAAGTTCTTGAGTGGCGACCGCGTACCGGAAAGATGGTAGGCTTCCAACAAGGTAGCCCGACGAGCTGAGAAAGGTCGCGAGAAGCTATTGGATGCGGGCAGCACAGGACTCATTATTATGGATAACCTTGGAGGAGACCTATGTACAGCAGGGGACTTCTTTTGGCTGATATGATGATGATGACTTTAAAGATATTAAGGACAAACTTAACTACCAATCTGTTATATTAAACAATATTAGTTTAACATGTTGAACAATGTACACCATACGTAGTAATATAATGTGCGCGCTAATAGTGATTCAGTGCTAATTGAAATTGCGAATCCCACCCACGCGTACCTGTTGTGATAAGCTCAATTTAATTAAGCTAATGTTTACAGTTCACTTATATTAATTTACTTCAACCTACGTTCATACATGCGGCTGGTATTGTTACCTCTTCACTTGATATACTAGTACATTACAATATGTTCTTTTTCTATATTTAGACAACACTAATTAAAACTTTTCACTGAAAACTTCTACGATATTAATCGCGCAAGTGATTTTAATTCCTACATTTATTCTGTCACTTGTTAAATAAATTATTGCGTAGAACTTCTATATATATATATGTTTGTTTATGTATGCGCCTGTCAAAATGACTCTACTCTGCCTGCTGGAAAGCATAAGCAGAATCCATGAGTGGTCACCGTACTTATTGCGAATGCAGACAATGAAACACTGCAGCATAGTGACCCACACCATGGTAGGGTAGTGAAGCTTCTGCATCATTGGGCCTCCGGTCTCGCACTCACCAACAAAACATGACAGCACGAAAGCTGTCATTTTACAAGCTTTTTAATAACTTACAATGTATGTATGTTCGGGTGGTATCTTTCAACTCAATTTTAAAGCAGATAACTTCAACCAATTTTGTTGAAATTTTGCAAACATGTGTATGCAGCGTGACATCATCGAGTTTGGACTCGTTTGATTTGTCTCGAGACATTCCAGTAAAAGCTTTTTTTTTAAAAGCTTTTTAATTTAATTTATTACGTTGATCTTCTGTGCGAGGGTAGTACCGCCTCGGTCAACCCGGTCTGTTCGTGCCGAAATCAGCGGGGCTACACTACATACTTCTAAAATATCTTTATAAGCGGTAAATAAGGCATGTAAATGTTTAACAACAAGTTGGTTAAAACTGTTTTAGGATTAATTTTGTGCTGTTAGATATTTAAGTTATCAAAATCGTGGGATACACAAGGGCGAGCTCTTTCGGAATGCTACTTCAAATATGAAAATTGATGTTGTGATTCCTTCAGTGATTTTCACCGAGTGTCTTTTCACAAAAGGAAAGGGGCCATCTGACAGAAAACTGAAGAAAGCAGTATTTTTTTGAACAAATTATTTCTTTCTTTCTTTTTAACTTGTCTCTTGAGTTACAGGTCTACATGGGAGTAGGTAGTCTGATTATCATCAGGTGAATCATTTACGCCATTAAAATAATTAACGTTTTTGTATAATATTATTATTTTCACGTACGTTTAGGTTATATTCTTATTTAGTTCAGTTCATGCAGATGTTAGTCTGAGACAGCCGGGAAAGTTCATTGTAAATATTACTTAGCATTATTCGATCCTATAACTATGAACATGTGCATTGTGCATATCAATACCTTATATATAATAAAATTGTAACTGGTCACTTTCAGTACATGGAAGATATATAAGAAAAACTATTTTGGGGGGCTTTATGCACGCAATAAAACTAAAAACAATGAGTTTTAGAATTTTTATCTGTTTGTCGGTATGTTCGTGCACGCTTATCTCAGAAACGGCTTAGCCGATTTCAATGCGGTTTTCACTAATGCGTTTCGGTTTGCTCCACTTAACATTTAGTGTTTATTTCATTTCAATCGGTTGACAAATAAAAAAGTTTTACCAATTTAAAGAATCACTGCGATAACCGACATATACGTGGGCGGAGTCGCAAGCCAAAGCTAGTAATAAATATAATCTACAGACGAAGGTCACCGGGGTACACTCAGCATTAACTATTCAGGGTCTAAAAGGGGTTCCAGTTTACCTTTAATTAATTATTCACGAGCAAGTCCGATATACTAACACTATTATACTTTCAATTGTAATTTCTATTAAAGAAATAAAAAAAATATTTTAGCTTCTAGTTAAAAAGTCAATGTACAGAACAAATTCTGGTTGAATAAACAATGTTGGAGTTCTATTAACTTGCAAAGAAAGTCCCTGTCGACCTGCTAAAGTAATTCCCAGACAAATTCAAAGATGATAAATTTTTAAAGGGATACTTCCTTGCCCTATCTAAGAGCTATCATAATTAGTGCCTTTAAGGTCTGGTTTACGAGCTAGTGTTAACGCAAACTGATTAAGTCCATTGCGTCGTAACAACTTCATTTTACAAAACATGTAACATAGTTTTATCTGTAGGTGGCCACAGAGGATTTCTGTTCGGATAATATTCTGTGCTGTTGTTTAATTCACTTTCAAACGAGTTCACATTATATGAAGTTGTATAGTGTAGTCTAGGGTTAACGAGTTCTATATCATGAAGGGTTATAGTTTTGGCAGTCTATGTATGTTTTACTAGCTTTCGCCCGCGGCTTCGCTCGCATTTAATAAAAAGTATCCTATGTTACTTCTAATACCTGCAAGAATATGTGTACAAAGTTTCATGATGATCGGTTAAGGAGTTTTCCCGTGAAAGCGTAACAAATAAACTTATTTTCACCTTTATAATATTAAGTGTGATGTTCCACCGTAGCGATTACATTACCTACTGAACCGATTTTAACGAATGAGGTGTCAGTGGTAATAATGACTTGGGTGACATGAGCTATATACACTTTAGCAAAAAAAAGTCTTTATGTAGTCTAGTCAACAAGTTCCATACTTGTTGACTAGTCTAAAAGATGCAGCAGCATCACTAGGCCGCATTGGTGTGGGTCGCCATACTGCATTGTCTGGATTCGCAATGAGTATGGTGACCACCACTCTTGAATTCTGCTTATGCTTTCCATCAGGCAGAGTAGAGTCATTTTGGCGGGCCATACATAAAAAAAATGTGTAAATGTGGTATAAGAACGTAGATGGACCATTAGAATGAACTGTTAGAAAAGCTTAATTTTGCTTATGCATTGCGCGCGTGTTTATAGTAAACTTTTAGCAGGCAAGTCGTGATTTTTAACCGATTGAGTCAGAAGTTTAACATTTTTTAAGTGTGTGTATGTATTTTTTCGCAAGCTCTTTAGCCTAAGAGACTTGATAATTTTACCATCGTCTAAAAACAATGAATCGTCGGTTTGTAAACTTGAAGCATACAATTTCACGTAGTTGATTTTATTCCAAAATAAGCTTGTACATTGTTAAATAGGATCTTGAAGTATAAAAATAACGTTAAAATAATCAAATGTACATATACTTTATCATAGGTTACGTTAAATTAAAAACCGACTTCCAAAAAACATTCAACGAAAACTCTCTGCCAAAAAAACACTTAAAAGCGTAAAATAAACTGGTTCTTCATAACTTGCCTATACCTAATTCTTTATTCATTTAAATAGTAGTATTATAATGTGTGCTAGGTACCTAAAATCTGTTTGAAGTCGGTGCCAAGTGACTATCGCTTAGACTTTTGTAATTGTTCGTTTGTATTCTTTTTGGCTTAGCACCGACTTCAAACAGATTTTAGGTACCTAGCACACATTATAATACTACTATTTAAATGAATAAAGAATTAGGTATAGGCAAGTTATGAAGAACCAGTTTATTTTACGCTTTTAAGTGTTTGTTTAGCAGAGAGTTTTCGTTGAATGTTTTTTGGAAGTCGGTTTTTTTTTTTATAAAAAGTTTTTATTTTTCAGTTTTTAGTGCAAACAATCGTAGGTAAGTAGTAAGTTGAACTATTTCATCAAATTTCATCATCAAGAATACAAATGAAGGTCTTAACGTACGTGTAATATTGAAATCATCCTCTAATTCCTAACTGTTGAAGAGTTTAACCTTCTATCATCAGTTCACCTAAATAACTTGAAAGTATACGACTGAAGGTCTTTAGATACGTATGAAATTGAAAGAATTATCCTCCAACTCCTAACCGTTGAGGAGTTGTACCTTCCACCTTCCATCATCAGCTTACCTAAATAATTTGAAAGAATACGACTAAAGGCAACATATATACATCTGATATTTAAAGATTTATCCTCCAACTCCTAACCGTTAAGGAGTTGTACCTTACATAATCAGCTCATCATCATAAAATGATGACTACCAGACGCAAATACGGGTGTAACTTCAGAAAATATACGAAAAACATAGTATGTGCCTATAAAAAAGGAGAGTTTCCCTTGATTTCCCTGGGATCCCATCATCAGATCCTGATATGCTGGCAATGGGACCACCACGGAAGCATACCCTTTCGAATACAAAAAAAATTTTTAAATCGGTCCACAACTGACGGAGTAATCAGGTAACATACATAAAAAAAAAAAAAAAAAAAATACATACAGTGGAACATAGAACCTCCTCCTTTTTGGAAGTCGGTTAAAAACTATGTTGATATTTGTATGTATTATCAGCTATGTCCACATTGTTGAGATAAATACACACATCAAAAGTGTCTAGGGATCAAGCATTTTTATGCGGATTTCTTGAGATTGAGATGTGGCTTTGGCCCTGGCCTGCTCAGTCGCCAGACTTGAACCCGATTGAGCATGCATGGGATATGCTACAGAGAAGAGCTCTGCCGAATATGGAGGGTATCCAGTCGCAAGAAGACCTTTTTTTGTTGTTGCAACGAACATGGGCGGCCATTCCACAGCGTGATTTGGATGAACTCATTTTGAGTATGCCAAACCGATTCTTGTGTTGTTAGTGTTCGCGGTAGAAACACGGATTATTAATTGTTTAAGTTACCTAATAAAATTTTAAAGAAAACTGTTATTTCAGTCTTTTTTTCGAACTTTAATGTTAGTGGTTCAAATGTCAAAAATCCCTTTATTAGGAAAATGGCAAATTTCTTTATTAATGCAAAGGTGACTTGGTTTATCGTTACTGTGACAAACGAAAACACTTTATTTGATGAATCCTTAAAGAAAATTTTAATTAATATCAATCAGGAGAAAAGTTATTGCAAAATATATGTTGATTCCTAGACACATATGTTGATCCCTAGACACTTTTGATGTGTGTACATACGTATTATGTGTGTTTTTATTCGGGTTAGCATATATTTAAACTGGCTTCGCACCAACTGAATTTTAATAACCAAAACTTGGCAACAACTTTTAAGGGTTACTTTTACGCCACTTACGCTCGGAACCCCCTTGAGACCCTATAAACAAAATTGACTAAAAGAGAGGTTGCCAAATGCCTTTTGAATGTGGAGCACCGGACCTTAAAGTCGGGTTGAGTTTTAATTCTGTAGTACCTGTGGATGGGTACCAACTTGTTCGTGGCAAAGTGAAATTACTCTGACGTCATATAAATCAGTGTTTGATTTGTGACGTCATCATACTTGTGATTTACGTTCCAATTATTGTAATGATATGACATATAGATATCGTGATGCAGATATGCAGGTGGATCGTTTTGAAGTAATATGTAGTTAGAAAGTGAGTATGGATCACGACTGATGCATCATGTATTGTTTGAAAGGAAATATTACATCTAATTATTGTTACGTATTTGAAGGAAAAATAAACTGCAGTAAACTGTGCTAAAATATTTTTATATGCAACGGTAATTTATTTTGCTTCTTTAAAGGTTTAATACTTAAAGCAACACGTAGCCTTTTCCTTTTTGGGGGAGGGGGCAGCTTCACACATACACATTTTAGACTCACAAACAAAACCAATCGCCTGTCACTATGAACAAACACATAAAAACTGTTATAACAGTCTGATGCGTAGTCCCATTTGGACTTTTACATTGACAGAGGGGAACGCCTGCTTATTCGTATGATTTAATGAATTACTATTCATTGTAATGTTTCTTGTCCTTAGGTACCTATTCAACAACGGGTATCTTAGCCCTGAATCCGATTACTTCAATTGCGTCGTGAACATCCCTGAGGATATCCGCCGTGTAGACGAACCTTCCGAAGCCGGAGAACAGATGTCAGTCCTCGGAGGAGTACCTGGTAGATTGTACGGAGCGGCCCAGACACTTGTGGGTCCCGATGAATCTTCTGGCAGGATCAATCCTGCTCTGGAACCAGACGACGATGACCTAGATGACCCTAATGATGGACCAACTCCACTGTTCGGCAACAGTAACGCTCCTCCTCCAGTCCAGCCATTCGGCAAACAAACGGCTTTCTGAGACGATAAGTATTCTTATTAGTTTACTTAGACGACGTTCTCATTCTAGGCCACGCGTTGCAAGACCACTGAGATTTAGAAAACGGGTTTATATTTTCCGAAAATTTTACTATTCCTTATTTTTAATTTAATAGTATTTATTTTGGTGTGATCGTACATCGAAAGACACTAAACATCAGTATTTTTGGTATCGATAGAATGTGATGCTCAAGACGAACGAAACGAAACATATCATAATTCATCAGAATCTTCCTATAAACAATTTTGTATTGAACGTGCTTATATATACGCTGTAGAACTATTTATTTCACTACGACGACGTAAAGGCAAAACTGATAAAATATATTAAAATAAATAAATGTAATCAAGTAGTATTTAATGCATTAAAGCAATAGTTGTATGTTATATAGTTGGTGTATAAATGAAATAAGCTGTAATACTTTCTAGTGGAACATACTATATTTAAAACTACAAGGTGTAACTAATACATATCAAAATGTGAATTAGTTGGTTGTTAGAGATATATTATTATATATTATTTATATCGATGACGATTCCTTTTGAGTCAATTATCGTAGAAGAAGAAGCATAGAGCTGTCGTGCTTGATAGACCACATGGTGTATGTATATGTGTGTTAGACATGGTCCTGCCTGATCAACCATTTTGAACGAATGTGTCATGTTGAAACTTGTCCAGATTATAATATATAGATCATTGATCACGTAGCGCTTGAGAAACATCACGCGTGTTATTTAGAAAAATGATTATTATATTTCTTGCAGTGTAAGTTTTTCGTCTAATGTCATTTGTAGCTGGTATGAAATGATTTCATTGACAGTTACTTTGAGAGTTCTCAGCATGTAATTCTTTTTTGGAATTTATTATATGAATTATTACGCTTATGTTGTACTTTATTTTAAAATAAATGCATGTGGAATAAAATATTTTATGTTTTAATAAACTAAACTATTAAATAAGTACTAAAAACTTACACTGTATAAATAAAGCTAAATTTACATATACTTATTTATATATATTAGTTGAAATATAAAAGATTTGCGCACACTAAATGTTAATGTGTTTTAAAATAAAGTGTATTTTAGTGTAATCAGCGCAATTTAGTGAATGTCTTGATTTTTGAGAGCTTTTTAGTTGAAAATGTCTACTTTAAATTGACAAATTTTTAGTATAATTTATAATAAAACAGTGCTCGGAAATAACGTAAAACCATATAATTGAACTTATGCATTTAAAGCAATAAAAACTATCAGTATAAACTGGCCTAAAAGCAGTTTAAACACAATGAATGTTTTACAAACGTAAACATTTCTTTGAGAAACATTCTTTAAAATATTTAAAGAGCTTTTTGATGTAGCCACTAAGTTATGGAAATACAGCTGGTAGTTATAATTAATGATATTTTTTTAAATTATATGTATGTGTATTGGTGACTCTATGTCCCCCATTCCAATTGTATTGTAACTGACTTGTTCCCACTGTCTAATATATTATACGTGTTTAAATTGCGTATTTGACGCTTTTCGACGTTAAATATTCAAATATATAAAAAGTTTATCTTACTAATAGATTATACTGTCATTTTGGCAACTCTAGATGGAAATGTATACTTATTGTCACATGTATGTATCTTTAGACAACTGTAGGTCCAAAAGTTGCTGTATTTGACATAGTATCAAGCTTACAAACTGTTTTCTTTTTGATAAAGTTTATAAATTATATAAAAAAATTGAAAAGTATAAATTATATATTGTGTTGCAATGATAAAGTTTATATAATGTTGTGATAACTGCCTAACCTTGCTAAGACTACGATCTCGATACATATCATCTTTGTGACTTAGTTGTAATATACAATACATATCATAGTGTTTAGTGTGAAATGATACATATCATATATGTAAGAGTAGATATAGGTATCGTTGTTGTTTTTCGGCGCCGCTTCCTGATCTATATGCGGTCATTATCATCGTAATATTATCGTTTCTTTTCTCCATTTTATTTGCAACGAACACAATTGTGGTATTGAAGAGATGTGTTACTTTTAAAGTTGGTAGTTAGCGAGCTCTGTTTAGGAGGGACTTTTTTCAAAGGGGTTAAGAGAATAAGGTAATTTGTCATAAAGAAAATGGATAAGGTGAGGAAGTAGGAAGGAGGGATACGGGAGAGAGACTGCAGTAGCTCGAAAATACCACTGTCTTATAGTCCGTTCCATGAATGAAGAGATCATCAGGACATCAATCAACCAAGGAGTATATCCGAAACAGTTATGTATTAAGTTGTTTCAAGAATTACGAGTACAAACAATTATGAATATTTATGTTAAGAACAAGAATCATAATTTAGTTAATGAGTGAATATTTTAATGAGAGTTATACGAGTGTCGATATTTTGGTGATATATCTAGTTTTCGACTCAAAGTGGTTTATTTATCAAAATTAGCAAAGATATGACACAACCGAATTAGCAGGATCAATGGAGCTGAAACTAGTCTTATATTACCTTCGAAATAAAGTCGTATATTTTAAAACTATAGCCAGAATGTATAAGAAATGCACCTGTTATGTGTCCAGGCTTGAAAAAGATAAATGGTGTTTATATAATTAACAGTACAGTAAGTGTTTTAGTACCTTTTCTTGAGTATGAAGTGTGATCGCTATTATTAGGGAGCGGCTGCCCCACTGTTAGCTGGTAGATATACTATACATCCTATTGACTTATTCCTAGTCCTTGTTGAATATTTTGAAAAAGAAAATGTGTAAAAAAAATGTGTAATGTTGTGAATTCCGCGGTCGTTTCGGCGACATCAAATAAAACGTATAGTATGTTGACTCAATCGTTTTTTTACCTTTTACCATTGACGGTTGCTTTCTATAGTTTAAAATATTTTTAATGAAGTTTGAATTCTCTCGTGACACGATATTTATTTATTTATTTGTACATAAACAAATTACAGGTTTAAACTTGTCGACGGTTTCCGCACTAAGCTTGAAGCTTGTATCGCGGCAACCAAGACCAGATTTTACATTATTCATTGGTGCTAATTCTGCTGTTCTAAATGATATGAGATAAACGTGTTCTTTCTAATGGTGACAATAATGTCAGGAGACGGTTAACCGTCTTAAACTCTCAATTTTTAACTCGAATGCTCATTTACGGTCCATTCTTAGCCACTTCGCATTTGGAAATTCTAAAATATATGTTTGTAGTATTAAAACATCCTAAAAATAAATCCTGTAATATTAAAACACCCAAAAAAGTTATTTATTGCAAATTGTTTTTATTACCTGACAAAAAAAATAAGTACGGGGTCTTTAATTCGTGTATTAAAATTAAAGAAATAAACATACAAGAAATATTTACAAAACCTTTATTTATATAAAAATATAATTATTAAGTTCTTAAACTATTTTTGTACAATTCATTTAATTACAAATTATATTAGAGCTAATACTTTCGAGTGCCGCTTACTTTGTAAGCGCTGTGCGATTTGTCGTTGTTAATCACCATCATCTAATAATAATCATCATCGATTCATCGCCGTCTCCAATTTCATCATATGGGTGTATAAAATATCAGTAACATTTAAAGTCTTAGTTTAACTATTGAGCTTTTTGGTGAAGCTCTTTTTGGATAAAATCGTGGAAGATATCAGAATGGTTGGATTTTCCACTTCTGTCTTCTATAACTATACCTAAGTATACAGCGTTGCATATTTAGTTTGTAAGTGTTATTGATCCACAAAATTACAAACAACAATTTGTGGTATCCAAATCGCCAATACTGAGGGTAGTGTGACTTAACTATTGACTATTGTACATTAAGTACTAGGACATGAGGAATCTGGTCCTAGTACACATAGCCGCCATTGGAGTCGTAGCTCTGGTTAATGGTGGCCGGCACGCCGCCTCCTCCGCCCGAGGAGTAACCACCGCCTCCGCCTGAGGAGTATCCGCCGCCACCACCGCCGCCGCCACCGCCGCCCGAAGAGTGTCCACCTCCTGAGTAACCACCGGATCCACCAGATGAGTATCCTCCAGATCCGCCACCTCCTCCGAATCCTGATCCGCCTCCGAATCCAGATCCACCGGAGGAATGACCACCGCCGAATCCACCGGATGAACCGCCACCAGAAGGAGCGCCGTAAGAGCTAGATGGTGGCGCAGCAGGTGCGCCATATGAACTTGATGGAGGAGAAGGAGCGCCATAAGAGCTAGATGGTGGCGCAGCAGGAGCCCCGTAAGAACTTGAGGGAGGTGAGGGTGCACCGTAGCTTGAAGAAGGTCCGCTGGCTCCAAAACCACTACCACCGAATCCGCTGCTACTACTACTGCTGCTACTACTACTGCTGCTGCTATATCCTCCACCGCCGCCACCAGCTGAAGGAGTACCGTATGAGGTCGACGGAGGTGCCGCAGGAGCACCATAAGAGCTAGATGGGGCAGAAGGTGCACCATATGAACTTGACGGAGGCGAAGCAGGAGGACCGTAGGAACTGGATGGGCCAGATGATGAACCTCCACCAAATCCAGATCCACCACCGAAGCCAGATCCACCCGAAGAATGTCCTCCTCCAAATCCAGAACCACCGCCGAATCCTCCACCACCTCCTCCAGAAGAGCCGTGTCCTCCACTAGGAGCACCGTAAGAGCTGGAGGGCGGAGAAGGTGCTCCGTATGAGCTTGAGGGTGGTGCACCATATGAGCTAGATGGTTGAGAAGGCTTAGGTGCACCGTAGGTAGTTGAAGGACCAGTGGGTACTCCGTAGCTGGTTGCTGGTGGGCGTGCAGGGGCTCCGTAAGAACTTGATGGCTTAGGGGCAGGTGCTCCATAAGAGCTGGAAGGCTTAGGAGGGGCACCATAGCTAGACGAGGGCGGTCCGTAGCTGCTGGAAGGTTTGGGTGGAGGGCCGTAGCTTTGTTTTGGGGGGCCGTAGGAAGAGGACGGTCTGCCGCCTCCACCACCACCATGGCCGCCACCGCCACCATGGCCGCCGTGGCCACCACCGCCGCCGCCGCCACCGCCGCCGTAACCACCACCGCCGCCGCCGTGACCTCCACCGCCGCCGCCGTGACCGCCACCGCCGCCGCCGTAACCGCCACCGCCGCCGCCGCCGTAACCGCCACCACCGCCGCCGTAACCGCCACCGCCGCCTCCGTGGCCACCACCACCGCCGCCGTGTCCGCCACCACCGCCGCCGCTGTAACCACCTCCGCCGCCATCGCCACCTCCATAACCACCTCCGCCGCCACCACCACGAGGAGGCGGAAGGTACGAAGAGCTCAAGGGTGCTGAAATCAATGATATTGGTAGTTGTAGTGATTGTCAGTATTTATATAATATTCTTTACACAGTTCTAAAACTTGGCTACTGCAGATAGTCAACATTACGACTGCAAGTTTGGCCTAGTGGTTTAACGGTCACCACGCCGTTTCCTACTTCGTCAAGTGTCGTGGGTTCAAATCCCACGTAGGACAACACTTTGTGTGATCCACAAATTGTTGTTCTGAGTCTGGGTGTTCTTTGTGTCCGTTTCATGTATGTTTGTAAAGTCCCCCGCGACACAGGATTTATTCCTAGTGCGAGACTTGTCTTTTTAAAAAGAAAAAAGAAAAGATTACCGATACCTAACCGAAGTTAAAATTGGAGATGGTCTATGTATTTTTTTATATGCTTGATTCAAGAGATACTTTCATTGACTTTTTAACAAGTTTTAGTTCTCAAAATAAGAAAAAATCTCTTTTTAAGATATATTTAGATTGCTTTTAATAACTGTATCTTGTTAAAACTCGATATAAGTTCATGTAAAAGATTAATTTTGTTTATTATATTATTTTCAGAATAAAAAAGAATCTTAATAAAAATAGAGAAGTAGTACCTAGTATTTTGCCAATCTAATATTAGTTTTCTTTCTAGTACTAGCACCAAAAAAACACAATTTTTATTTAACATGGTGACTTTAATAATTTGATTCATTTCAGACATTTACATCATCGTTTTTACTATTTACATTTAGGTACATCTTTCCATTTTCAAGTACAATTTGTTAGTTTGATTTGACAGAAAATTTCTCTGTTGAAAACGACGATGTGTTTTAAAACTGTTAGCGACTTGTGACATTCATATCAGATAGGCATGTTCCGTGTGTAATACTAAGAAGAAGGTACATACCATCTCGCTTGTAGTGTCTCCTGGGTGTAGCAGCAGCCAGTGACAGCAGCACCAGGGCGGGTACCGCCTGCGAACAACAAACAAACATAAGTCATTATAAATAAAACATATATGTATAAAAATATTTCGGACATTTGACACACAACGCCATCTGATCCCAAACTAAGCAGAGCTTGTGTTATGGGTACTAGGCAACTGATATAATTATACAAATATACTTTTTTTTATAAATACACACATCATTTGTTGCAATGCAGATCATACAAACATTTCCCGTTCGATTCCCTGGACGGCTTATGCTTCGCCTTATAAAGGGAGTTTTAGTTTAAATACTACGATGGTTAGACGGGTTGGTTTAACCAAATGGATGACAAATCATTGCAACGAATAAAATTTCATGTTATTGTAATAGGTAAGCAAATTACTATTCTCAAATTTTAATGAGACTTGTCTTAAAATTGTACAAAGAATATAAAATATGTATAAAATTCTCGTGTCACAATGTTAGTTACCATACTCCTCTGAAACGGCTGGACCGATTCTTATGAAATTTGGTGTGCATATCGGGTAGGTCTGAGAATCGACTAACATCTATTTTTTATACCCCATTTTTTTATGGCAAAACAACGTTTGCCGGATGAGCTAGTAAACTATAAATAGATACAACACAGGATCGTAGTCAACAGATCGCTTAACACAGAAGTGTGTGGATATTTAGAAGCACGTGCTGAATACTGGTTATCCATAGATGAGCATAAAGGATTACTGTCCAACTGCTCGCTACAAGACGTACGTGAGCGGAAGGCAAATGGCATTTATGAATACTGTCGGGTTATCTTTGACTCCAGTTTGAATGTAATTTATTTGATTTTAGGTCTTTTAGACTCACATACCTAAATTAATATGAAAGTTTATCAAGTACCTTTGATTGAAGCATTTAGATAATACTCGTAGGTATACATCTACCCCGACCCTAGTCAGCCGTATGTGTTATGTCTGTCTGAAACGATTTCACAACTAAACCGCTGAACTAACTTGGATGAACTTTGGTATGGAGACAGATCGTACCTTAGAGAAGAACAAAGGCTTCTTTTTGTTGCGATATCTGAGATACAAGCGGGCTTGGCCGCCGGCAAACGCAGGTGCAAAATAAAATCATCATTTCATCCATGTCTAAAATTTTAACGCCAATGAGTTACTCAATGATAAATTGATGCTCAATTACTACCGTTTACACACCACCAATTATGTCCAGTGGTCCTTAAATCTCATGGAGCAACACATAACAATGCATGAAATCTCTAATCTCTTGTTACACAAGCTGACCACACGATTTATATCAACGGCCTCACACCGACGCATTACGGGCAGTCAAGTACGCCAGGCGGTGCGGCGAACACCTAAACTATCTGTGTTGCAAATGACCCTTATGGTATTGTGCAATAGAATCCAAGATTGCAGGCACGTACTTCGAATTACCTACCTAGAAAATAGCGTTAACACTGATCTTTTTAAAAGTACAACTCACTTCAAGGTGCAGAATTAATTAGTTCATACAGGCACGTTTATATCCCGGAGTAAGCGTATTAAACGTTTACATTTTTTCAAATGTAGTTTAAGTGTTACCAACACAATAGGGAGCAATAATATATCCATGAACCGAGCTTGTTAGCGGGTAAAATTGCCGATTGAAAAAAAAGTAGGATTACATACATTCTTTAGTTTTAACTACTCATATACAGTGCCGGATTAGCCACGTAGCAAGAGTAGTTAATCCGGCACTGTTCCATAGGTTCTCTTCTTATACTAACACTTAGTTCCATGTAGCATAACAGTTTGATAATTGTACTAAATAGTTGTCCTAGGCCAACAACTAAACAATGATGATGATCATGAATAATAAATAACTAAAACTCCCAAACAAACAAGCAAAAATGCACTAAAGATACTCTTTAAAATTAATAAATATTATGTGTTCTGTTGCGTCAAATGTACATTAGTAATTGGGTGTTATATTTACGACGGCATGCAAATGAATAAATTAGATGCTAAAACTTTCTCATGCGTTTCAAGAAATTTGATAGTTTCGAAATGTTCACAATTAAAATCACCATTACATATTTACTACTAATGTAAATATATTATTGTTAACTATTTTAAATTATGAATAAATTTTAATAATTTAGAACATTCCTTTTGGTTTTATTGCGTAACAGAATATGATTTACATCTGTTTAAAAAATGCCTTGTTAGCGCATAATTTGCATTTGCGGTTATCGCGCCATAGAAAATCGTAAAAATCTGCCAAATAATAAAAATAAATATTTCAGTGCAAAGGTTATAATAACAGGGTGGAAGGTAATAAAGTGTACATAATGTGGGGGCAAATAACAGTAATTCTTGGTAAATTGCACCTCGACACAGTACCTACCTAATTGTGAATTCATTACGCTACCCGGTGTTGTTACTAATCAATAATAGTAAGAAGACTGTTATTTTATTATTTCTGAGTGACAATTTCATATTAACTATTTTCTTTTCCGAAAAAAGGTTTTTTTTGTGTCTTTTACAAATTGCTTGTGATATAATTTATGGTGCTAAAAGCAATAAGATTATTTTGATTCGATTATTCGATATGTTGTTAGGCCTATGTCCAACAGTGGTATAGTGATGATTCGATACTGTTAATTTAATGGATGTTACGGCCTTCAAACACAAAGTGAGTACCTACACTTTCTGATACGACAAGGTATTCATATCTGGCAGATCGAGGCTTAACGGTTGATGTTAAGACGCTGTATTTAAATTAAGATTAAAGTTTGATTTTGAACTAAAAGGCAGAATTTCGTTTTCTATAATATAGATAAATAGGTCACATTTTTTTTTTATTTACGTATGTAATGTAAAGCTGCCCAGTAGGGGCAATATATACCTATTTTCAAAGACTAATCTGGGTATGTAGATAAAAATTAATCGCCGAAATGTGTACGCACTTACTGTCCGATCGGCTGCACCAAATTAAATAATTGTTTTTTTGATGTGTTCGTTATTGTTAGAACAAGGTTTGTGTACAAGAAAAATTAAAAAAACAACGGGAATAGTCAAATTAAAAGTCAACGGGAAGCTGAGACAGTTATGTATAAATAGCGGTACGAAGTTCGCCGGGTCAGCTAGTAAAAAAATTAAATCAACTATTAACTTTACAAACCGTTAGAAGATTTATTATTTACCGCAGTTGATTCTCAAATGTATGTTAATGTAAATAAACTGTTTTCTAAGTAATGTGTATGTACTTATCAAAAACGGCACGCATGTGACACTGAAGAAATCAGCAAGTACAACAACAATCAAAGCAAGCACATCCGCGCTATTACATCTGAGATTATGACGTAACATGTACATGACTCTTATTGACCTCCGAGCTCAGGGAGAAAGTTACCTAATGACCCTGCCTTGAGTTCGTTCTAAACCATCATTTGTATGATTCTCGCGGAATTCACGCAGTAAGGTTGAAACTCGGATGCGATTGTGTAACGTTGGAATCTAACAATTTCGTGGCACAGAATTGCCGAGCATACCAATTTGTTAAGAGATCTATTTGGTATGGAAAGCATTAGAAAAACATTGTAATAATTAGTAGTACTGATACTAAGCTGGCATATTTTAAGTGTTTTGTAACAATAAGTCTATATTTAAGACGAATCACTTGTTTTCTCACCTCTATGTTTTGTCTGGTTTATTTTATATCTATTTGATCGTATGATAAAGTTTACTTTTTACACTTCTTAAAGAGACAGGGATAAGGTTTATCATAGATCTTTCATGCTAATAGGACAGTTATGTCTAGCAAAATTGACAGATTCCATACTTCTCGTTACCCTTTTTAGGGTTCCGTGCCAAAGGCAAAAAACGGAACCCTTATAGATTCGTCATGTCTGTCTGTCCGTCTGTCTGTCTGTCCGTCCGTATGTCACAGCCACTTTATTCCGAAACTATAAGAACTGTACTGTTGAAACTTGGTAAGTAGATGTATTCTGTGAACCGCATTGATTTTTACACAAAAATAAAAAAAAACAATAAATTTTGGGGGTCCCCATACTTAGAACTGAAACTCAAAAAATTTTTTTTCATCAAACCCATACGTGGGGTATCTATGGATAGGTCTTCTAAAATGATATTGAGGTTTATAATTATTATTTTTTCTAAACTGAATTGTTTGCGCGAGAGACACTTCCAAAGTGGTAAAATGTGTGTCCTGTAACTTCTAAAATAAGAGAATGATAAAACTAAAAAAAATATATGATGTACACTTAGAATAATAACGCATTGAAAGATAGCTTCATACAAAGCGCCCTGTCAAAAATGAAGCACTGAACCGATTCACATAGGTGTGACGATTACGTAGGTAAGTTTTAACATGTTATATTCTGGTGCTTGCCGGTACAGAGGAAAGAAAAACAAAAATTATGACGGCATGTCATTGTCATGTATATTGAAAGGAAATATATTTATATGTTAATTTCACTTCCCTTTTCATCCCGTGGTTCTCGTGAAAGCCGAATAAGGGAGCTAACTATAACTACAAAGAATAACATTATTGCAAGGAGCAGAAAAACTTGATACAAGCCTTTATATATGGCCCGCCAAAATGACTCTACTCTGCCTGATGTAAAGCATAAGCAGAATCCAAGAGTGGTGGTCACCGTACTCACTGCGAATGCAGACAATGCAGCATGGTGACCCACACCATGGCGGCCTAGTGATGCTGCTGCATCTTTTAGTCTAGTCAATAAGTATGGAACTTGTTGACTAGACTATTTGGGCCTCCGGTCTCGCACACCAATGAAACACGACGGCACGAACGCTGTCATTTTACGTTGATTTTCTGTGCGAGGGTAGTACCGCCCCGGTGGAGCCTAGAACTAGGAAAAGTCCAAGACTATTATCGTCAACGGCACGGTTAGGAGGTATGTAGGAAGATAGAAGAACATGTGAAAATTTAAACTTTGTAAAATAACAAAAGCAGACTTTTAAAAAAAGGTGAGTGTGAAACAATGAATAAATATTATGATGTTGACATTGTGCTGCTCGCATAATGGTTGATGTATAGTTTGTACAGTAGCTGCCATTTCACGGGATACGGAAAATGTGTGTGTAAACAAGAACGGTGATATGTGAGTGTTGTGTCTGTGATATTGTTCCGTCTGTGTGGCCAGCAAACAAGCGACAGATAAGACAGAACATAAGATAGCCTAAGCAGCAATTGTAAACTGTTTTACAGACTTCAATAGCATCTTCAAATCATTCTTAATTTCATGACTATAGTATCTAAACATA
This sequence comes from Diaphora mendica, assembly GCA_949125395.1. NCBI lineage: Eukaryota > Metazoa > Arthropoda > Insecta > Lepidoptera > Erebidae > Diaphora > Diaphora mendica. Next base: position 826,999 of record OX421323.1, read on the forward strand.
TAGCTAATATAGGATAATTTAAACGATGAAGACCGATGCTTCGGAACTTATGGGCCATATGAGTGACACCAGCCCTCACAAACTAGAGGTGTTAAAAATGTGTGGAGACATTTGTACCCACCAGTCTATATTGTAAACATGTAATCATTTCACAATTAAAAATGTTTATTTGTTTATTGAACTTAAAAATATTTAATAATATTTTTTCTTAAAATATTACGATGTTCTGTTGTCTGATGAAATACATTTGCATGGACTTTCTGCGATGAGTTAAGATAAACAGCGATTATAAATCGCTGTCTTCATAGTCCCACTTACCGGTTCGTTGAACAAGTTCAACATTCTAGCTCGCAATTGTTTTATAAATGTTCCAAACAATTAATTAACGCAACTTTTACTCTTTAATGTTTAACGGCTGTTTATCGACGACATCTTGCGCTTGCGTAAACCACGATCTAACACACAATAGTTAAATTACATGTCTGCTGACGATCTGTGTATTCATATTACTCATTGTTTTATAATATATAATTTATTTTACTTGAGTTTCCGTTTTGTTTAATTTTTCATAATATGGGAATGAAAACCTCTTTTTTATGTAGGGGCCTGCCTGAAATAATCAAAGAAAATGAAAAGGAGAAACATAAAAGGAGATTAAGCCATCGAGCCGGCTCGATGCGAGCCTTCGAATTGTGAGTCTCGCGGTCCCCACGTTAATTTTTACTCGTTTTGGAGTAAAACTATCGAGTAATACCGTATGTGAGTACGGACCATTAGACTTAATTCTGCGACGTCGGATGTTTAATTAATGTCGTTATGCATTTATGTATTTATATGCAACTAGTGGTTTCTTGTTTTTTCTTTTTTTTAGGTTTCTGCTCTCCTCCTCCATATAAACTTCAATATATGTCAAATTTCATACTCCTCCATTCACATAATTTTCGTGAAAAGGAGTATAAAGTTTTTGCTTTATCGATTTCTGATTTGCATCTTTATAATACGATTATACAATTTCAATTAAACATATACATTTCTTAAAGGGCCTTCTTAGTACATCTTATTTACTTATGTAGTACACCTTAGTGTCTATTGCCATTTAAAGAAATATTTTAGTGTGTTATTTCATTTCACTAACATAGATCAAACATACATAACATAAATTACAAATTAACATAAAAATAATTAAAGAAATAAAACTAAAATTATAACATTGTTTAACATTCACAGACATTAAATAACACATCAGACAAAAAGTAATTAAGATTGTAGGAAACAAGTCCGTCTATAATTTACTTCCTACGATACAAAGTGGCGGAAATAAGTCTGACTCTTGCAGAGCTGTGGAGCCAATAACTCTTGTGTCAAACTTGGGAGGTATCCACATCACTGACGTTTATTGCTTGTCAATTTACGAAACAACTCCTTTAAGGTTGGTGAAGGGAACAGACTCTCGGAATGTCGAGTTTAGAGTTTGGGTCTTTGATTTTTTTATTTTATACATAAACACTCAAGCTTGTATATTCAGACTTCAGAGGGTTAGATACAGATAGATGTGCAAAATGCGTTGAAAAATGGGTTTACCTGGTGTTATACACCCATTTTTGAAAAGTGTTTTAATTAAATTCTATAGTGCTACTAAACCACAAAAAAATCAATTTATTCAATCTATAGGTGCCATAAAAATACATTTAAATTTTCAAACTTCATGCGTAATTTGTCACAACCGCTGGACGCAGTGGACGCCTTATTGCTCTGTGGTATTGACGTCAGTTGGCTTTGTAAACAAAAATAAATGCGCTGATAATTTGTATGATAATTGTTTATAATTTAAAATGAGTTATTATGTTACTTATCGTTGGTGTGAGATATTGAAGATAAATTATCCCAGATACAGAGCAAATGCTGATCCTCAAAACTCAAATATTAGTCATAGAAGAGAAGTGAATCTACGACCTATAACCTAGCAGTCAGAATCACTAACCACTAGGCACACTACCTGCCTGGGAAATTATAGCCAAGATTGTTTTACTATTGTCAACGGCCTAGTTTTATGAATATTTAAGTGTAGCAACCCTAGAGATTGACAGATGCATATATCACGCGTGCGTTCGTCTTCGCCCGTCACACGGGAACTAGTATGCGCTGGGAACCACCACAATGCGCCTGCGCAACATATGTGCGATTGTTCTGCACCGAAATTGTGCGAATGCATCGTAAACTGTCTCAATACTATTTGTTACTGCAACGTGTGGATCAAGTTACGACATGCTTAGATATGTGGTGATAGGTCGATTGATTGATGATATGCATTGTTAGAACACATGATTGACAAAACTGATTGACCTGTTGGTCCAGTAGATTCCCAGGATAAAATATTGTTTGCTTTGTTCTTTGTCTAACTGAAATTTATTTCTTGAATATATATAAGGACCTTTGATAATCTTGGTCCCAGAAAAGCATTATTGTTATGCTTTTCTATAAACCCCGGCTTCTTGCTTCCCGTTCTTAACTTGGTCTTTTAACCTTGCCTTATCTGTTTTGGTTATCCCAATAATCGATTGCAAATTTAACTGATTTAGTCGCTTTCTAAATAAACATTTTGGTACCTATACGTTATAGACTTTTCCGACTATAATAGTCGGACTATTATGCCCACAGGTCAATCCCAAAATAGGTGGTCAATGAATTCTATTACGAGTATAGGATATATATAGGATTATTTCATTTAATCTATGTTTACACTTTCGTTCACAGATTACAATCACTAAGCAAAGCGATAACTAATACTCACTAAACTGCAACCGTTAATTACCGCACTGTGAACTACTCTATTGTAATAAAACCTATTAGCTTTTGCCTGCGGCTCTGGACGCTTGTCTGTCCAAAGCTTAGAGCCTATGTCCTTCCTCAAGAATCAAAGTACATATATCCATGCCGAATTTTATTGGAATTGTTGATAGAGTTACATTCGAATTTATAGCATTAACTATGAATTATATTACTCTGAATGGAGTACTAATTTTATTTCCTTGTGTCATAAAGCGCTTTCAACTTTGAAGAATTGTCCTTATTTAAATGTATAATAATTGTAAAAATTTAATCAAATACAATGAAGGCTTTATATAAAAAGATTATAGTCATTCCGAAAAAAAAGACTAATTTTTATTTAACTTTGGAAGACTATAACATTCATGCAATGTGAAAACATTTGCTTTCACAAACTTCCTTCCTAGCTGATTTTGATTTGAAGTAATCTAATGATCTTTGATTTAACTTTTTAAATTCACACGGTCCCATTGTTGTTAGCCGTGGTTGTCTACTTAGATAGTTTTTTAAACCTTTTTGCTAAAAAAGATGTCATGTCACGACACTTTCGAATATAGAATGTCATTGGTATTTCCCGCCAATTTTTGCATCGTTATGTCAATGTAATAATGGGAACTTTAACTGATATTATATTTTTTGATGCACATTTTGTAGTTTGAACTTTGCTAATGAAGATTATCTACTAGTGAAAGTTAATCGTGGTCTAAACCGTATTTTGTGTTTTATCAAACGGGATTTGCATACATACTAATGAAATGAATTACATTATCATCATTACAGTTTAAAGATAACCATTATTGCTTCAGCAAAAGTGAAAATCAAGATCATGACAGATTTTATTTTCTATTTTGCCAAAGGTGTTGAAGTGAATTTCGATAGTTTATTGAAATATCATTTCTAAGTCTTCTTAATGTCCCGTATTCTTAACTAGTTAATATGCCTATGTCCTAGTGGGTTCTCTTTAAGCTACTGCAGTCTTGTTCTTTTACACAAGAGATACGTTACCTCATAGTTTAGCTCCCTCGTCCTATCCATTTTCCTAACCAATTTATCATCTTCCTTTGTGTCGATTGAAAACAACGAAAAGTAAAGTTTGGCGTAAGCAGGACGTCAGCCATAAAAGTCAGCTAACATACAGATAAACAACGATCTATACATACACAATATATGTATATTGTTGTAGACATTATGCCTATTATGTGTTGTAATAAAATATCAACAAAGTTCCGACAATACTTCAATTATTTGATCCGTTTTCGAACGCAATCGATTTCAATCAACTGTCAAATAAAGGGCGGGAACTGTCAAACTAAGTTGGTAATTCTAGAAACATTTCCAAAGTAACAAGCGGGTTTGTGTATCGAACTTTATATATAACAGATATTTTTGTATCTGGGGCAGTGATAAACCCAATTATTATCATTTATTTAAGTTTATTGAGTGAGAATTTCAGCGTTTAAGCCGACATATTTTATTTCTGATTACAAACGAAATGTTTTGTGAAATGTATATTACCGACCAATATGTGAGGTTATGTTGTGACCTCAATTATGCGGTATTATGTAATTCTCTATGACCCGTTGTTTTATGACGTCGATTTATGTTGTGACGCTTTGTTCAGACGCTTGGTCGTTATAGTAAGGAAGTTACACTGTACGAATGGCGTAGCCACGTCGCGTCGCTTTCTTTTGTTCTAAAGTGTTGTGGGTTCAAACTCCACATGGGATAAAACTTTGTGTGATCACAAACTTTTCAAAGTTCGGGTGTTTTTTGTGTTGTTCTTTGTAAAGTCCCCCGCGATACAGGATATATTCCTAACGCGGCAGTTGTCTTTCCCTTGGAGATAGAACATGACAGATCCATGTAGTCTGTTAAACGTGATGATGTGTGTATGTGTTTAAGTGTTTTGATATTGTGTCTATGTGTGTGTGACCTTTTTTTTTCTAAAAGACAACTCCCGCATTTTGAATATATGCATGTACCTACCTACATCCTGTTTTACGGGGGACTTTACAAACATACGTGTAACTGACCCAAAGAACACCACAACAATAGCGTACTGGAAAGCGACATAGCAAACGTGCAGTCAATCTGTACGCATCTTGTCTCATTGTGTCTCATACTTTTATAAAAATAAATCGGTTACAAGATGAGCTTCTAGTTTGCGACATTTCATGATTGCGAGAGAAACTAGATGTCATTAGCATTATGAATAGTGAACTAGGCGTTGTTGGAATGTTGCATGTCGGCGAGAAATCATTGTAGTTGACAACAAGTAGCTGTGGAACTTAATTGACATGATAAATGGGGATTTCGTAGTTATTTGCCTTTCTATATGAAGTATCTTAGAGTGTTTATACGGGTTCTAGAACATAAAAAATAAGGTATAGTTTGGTTGCGTTGAAAACATTGGTATGTAACAGAAGTAAATAAATTAGTAATTCTGAATTTTATTTTACTGATTAATCCGAAGACTGACGAGTTTGCTTGTCACACTTTCACACCTATACCACTGAACCGATATTAAAAATTCTAACATACGTTGTATCATATATCTAATCTAATCTCTCTTATCTAATCTAATCTATCATATATGCTAGGAGTATCATAGGCTTCTTTTTCCCATGATTTTCAGATATTAAGTAAATAAATATATTTATGATATTAAGACACCTTTAAACAGTCCACTGATGAAGAGTGAATCCCCATTTATCATGTCGATCAAGTATGTATACGTTCTAAAAAAACTAAATAATGAGTTCAATCAAAGTAATAAAATACTTATATTTATATTAAACTGAAATAAATATTTGTTAATTGGATTATGAGTATGGCACCTGCCACCGACACTGTTAGTCCTTTTAATAAGCACTAGTTAATCTAGTTATTTACTAACTATCTTGAAAGGGCAATGCAGTTAAATGTAATTGGCAGTCTTGTTAAACCTTATTAGTTCTTACTAAAACTTAAATCTAGCAAAAGTGTATATAGCGGATTTTATGAATACTATTAGTAAAAATCTCAAACACAGATAATGATTTAAATAATAATAAATACATTAGAAATAAAAGATTGACACATCTAACACAAGGCAGTTTAATTACAAGCCGAACAGAGCCTGTTTCTAAATATAGGTGTATATATGGAGATAAATTATACCCAGACACAAAAAATAAAGATTATATCAATAAAGCAATACAGAAGAAATCAATGTAACATCAGTTTACATTAGATAAAATTGTAAGTAATAGTTTAAAAAAAATGGACACCCTATAAAGACATAAAAGTGGATGAATTGACGTAACATATTCCAAGCCTACACCCTACCCACGTCCGAATTTGGCAGCTTAAACTTTTCCGTTCACGACCTGACTGACGTCTCAATAATTTCACAATTCCACGTGCACTTTAGGAAGTGCACAGATTATATCTAAGACATTACGCGGGCCATTATTATCTACTCGTTACAGTAACTGTTAAAAGGGGTTACGTGATCTCATCGTCTGATAAAATTATTTTATAATAATCACAGCTCTTTCTTCTGCGTTCTTTTATTTGTCATAATGTCTTTCATGGCTTTCAAATCACATCACATCGACAACCTTAAAAAATTCTCTCCGTATTATGGAAGTTTGGTCTACCACGATTATACTACTATACTAAGAGGCGCTCATAGCCCAGTTCACAATCACCGAGGGTAAGCAAATACGGCATGGTCATTACCTGGATGGGTGACCGCTAGTGGCATGTTACCATGAGCGTCTCCGTGATTCGGAGGTCACATTAAGCAGTCGGTCCCGGTTGTTATCATAGGATAACAGTCGTGAAGCTTAGTTGGAGGCCCTTGGGCGGCTTAAAAACATCCAACAGATTACGTAGCCACAACGTTGCCAGTCTCCAACCCGCACTTGGCCAGCGTGGGGACGTATGGCCTTAACCCTCTCCTGAGAGGAGACCCGAGCACCAGTGGGACAATATGGGTTATTGATGATACTATGCTTACCAGATGGGTAGGTATTAGTGTCAAGTTTTACTTCTCTTTTCAGTAGTGTTAGTCTGCAAAGTTAGCTTCCTGAGTCGGCTCTTATTACATCCACAGGATGAATTAAGATGGTGACACTGCGTATTTTTAATCCGCCACCACACGGTCTTTCAGATGAACTATACCAATGTGCGTAAACATGAGTTAGTCAGGGAAAGCAGTGATTTTTAATCCTACTCACGTAATAGCGGCAAGCCTAATGCCATCAACCAGACAATTTAGGGCTTGGATGGGAAAATTGGGAGTTATGAAAGGATGTCGAGGGAAAGCAAATGTACAAAAGAGATATTGGTTATATGTACTAATTTATTGGGGAGTGTAGGGTCTTTCTCCAATAGGTCAGTGTTCCTGAATGAGCTTTTATGACCAGACTCAAGATATTTTGCACATTTATCGTACTCGCCTATCCCACCATTGCCGTGATGTGTCAATAGGTAATAATTTCATGTAATCATCAATATTTGCGCCTTGTATTACAAAAGATTTACATAGTTTATGCAAACTATGCTGCGAAAGACTTTACATAATAGAAAACACAAATAGAGGGTGATCAAATAAAATCACATGATAATATTAACATATAACAGAAAAGTGTTATTTGGGTTTTTTTATTTTTATTTATGTCTCTGCCAAAATGACTATTCTACCTGATGCAAAACATAAGCAGAATCTAAGAGAGAGGGTCACCATACTCATTGCGAATGCAGACAATGCAACAATGCAGCTTGGTGACCCACACTATGGCGGCCTAGTGATGCTTCTGCATCATCGAGCCTCCGGTCTCGCACTCACCAACGAAACACGACAGGCACGACAGCACGAACGCTGTCATTTTACGTTGATTTTCTGTTCGAGGGTAGTACCGCCCCGGTCGAGCCGGCCCGATCGTGCTGAAATTAGCGTGGCTCTACTACCTTCTAAGCTAATCGTCATTATCAACAACATTTAACAGTCCACTTCTATAGTGTCCATCACCATGCTGCGTTGTTGCATTGTCTGTATTCGCAATGAGCGTGGTGACCATCTCTCTTGGATTCTGCTTATGCTTTCCATCAGGCAGAGTAGAGTCATTTTGGCAGAGCCATACATAAAAGAAGAATATTAATATTGAGAATAAACATTATGCTGGCGATGTTTGTGCGTTGTCGGTGCGTGTCGAACATAAAGTGACGTAAGCGTCTAGCGCACGCGTCGTAGAAAGTGTCAATAAGGTGAAGGTCATGAATCTTCCGCACGTTACGTCACTAGGGTTGTCAGTAGGTTAGATTAGTATTTTAGCAAGCAAATACTGTATGCAAATAATAAATGCATTGCAAAAATGTAAATAAAGATTCACTGGCACAGTTTGGTTAGAAGTTAATTATAGTTAATTTTAAAAAGTTTAGAGTGGATTCTATCAATTGTTGTAGCTTCCATTATTATTAAAGATATCTATAAATTTTTACAATTTCTGCAGGAAAATACCACAAAAATTATGTTACAGTCTGATTAATTTAACTAGTACATTGCCAAATGTACGTCAATTCGACGGCAAATTATATTTAAATAGATGTCTTTTTGTATGAATCATCTGTAGGTGATGATATTGTTTTCAGTGGAATATTATTTCTTAAAGAGTTCGTTCATATTTATGGAATGGTGACCACATAAACAGCATAGTAAGTCACAAATTTACCGACTTAATCAAGTACTTGACAACCCTAATTCAAATTGTGCCCGTTAACGACTAAACTTTTGTTTGTGCCCGCAAAAGCTTTCATGTTAATGTGATTTAGTGTTATGTAACATTTGTTATTGTTATATTGTATGTAATGAGCGATACCGGTGTCGCAATCTGGTGTTATGTCAAATGATGTGAGAAATGAGTCGTAACTTATTCCAAGAAAACATTCATAACTATTATACTCTAGGTTAGTGATTTCACTGCCAGCCCTACGGGTCATGTATTTATCATTTTCTGAAGTGTGTGGTAATGCATCTTGTATAACCTCCTCCTCTTGACCTTGGATATTACGGCCTAATAACTGGTGTTAAGTACTTCTTATGTTGTCTTTTACATTAGGCCTGGAAGGGGCGAGTACTCAAAGATACTTTTTTTTTGTATTAATTATCATTTACAAAAAAAAAATTACAATAAATTACATACTAATAGCAACTAAAAACCACCAAGGTTTATCTTTGTGCTATTCTGAGACTGTCTTGTTATAATATATACATAATTAATCTTGTTATAACAAATTGAGAAGTTAAGAATAGATCGAACAATGACAATACACCCACACTTGTGTCTATTGACCGATAACCAGCCCCGTTAACCAAGATGCAACTACTTCTAAAATTGCTAACGTGTGTATTCTTGTGTATTATTGGCTAATGTTTTGTTTTGACCACGTGACTTTGCGTTGAGATGACGTCATTCTCATACAATTGTTTGTTTTTTGACAACGTTTAAGTTTGTAGAATATCGAATTTACTAGCCCCTGTCACCTTCATCTTCCTAGCCTTTTATTCCCAAGATTTGGGGTCGGCTACTAGTTCAACCGGTTTTACCTGAATATCAGTTTTTACACGGAGCGACTGGCATCGGACCTCCGCAACCCTGAGGGTGAACTGAATTCGAAGGTTGAACTAGTTGTCAGTATATTTGAGGGAACTGACTAATAACGATTGTCATAGGTGTTCAGGATAACCAGGACCGACGGCTTAACGTGCTCTCCGAGGTACGGGCGGGAACCACCACCATATTCCATACTCCGGGCTGCTGTTAAGAATTTCTTGTAAGAAAAACCCAACAGCAGTCCGACCCGGGCATCGAACCCGAGACCTCTTGATCAACAGTCACTTACGCTAACCACTAGACCAACGAGGCAGTTTAAATTATTTCCTTTTTCTAAAAATCCTATTTGGTAATTACTATAGAAACAATACGAGTACAATGACAGTCTTTAATTACTAGTTAACAAATTATAATTTTAAAACCGTCAGGTATTTTAGTAATACGTAACGAAGTTCCGCTGTGTAGAGTAAACCGGCGCACGCGCATCGTGCGAACACAACGGTACAATACTCTGTCTCGCGATGGGAAGTGATTGAGGCATGGTGGAAGTGTGGTGATGTAACGAAGACTCTTTAAAGTAATGATGATTTGATGTCGTCTATCGCATGCAATGATTACAGAATACTTTGTCGATGCGGATCGTTTTATATTTTAATAAAATAGTCATATTAATATGCAACTTAAGTTTAATTTGACTTAAATAGTATAAATTTTATCATTTAAAAATTTTGTAGCTTACAATTAGCAATATAAACAACTTTTAATATTTTACGTGACTGAAACAAGAACATCAGAGTTCATCCATTAGGTTTGCACGATACTTTTTATATTACACGACTTTGTAACTTTCGTCTACAACAATTACATTGTTCGCAATGTCTACCATACAAAGTTAAGCAAACACAATAAGATTAAAAAGCTTTCCATATCAAAACACAACGTTATTACGTTTACACAGGCTTCTTGTATTACAAAACCGTGATGTCTTGTAAAACAAACAGAATTGTATATAATTTGGCTGGAAGACAATTGCCTAGTCACAAACTGTGTCGGAACAGAGGTCGAGCTCATCTCAACATGACAAATGACATGGTAGCAATCCCGTAGATTTCTATTTTAATGTTAATGACCATGAAAGTTTAAAACAATATATCGATATTATCGTCGATATTTATAATCAAATCATTCTGATTATAGTTTTACTAGCTGAAACATGTAACTTCGTGTGCGTCACTTTTCAGTCGTGTTTGGCTGCTATTGGTCTTTGCGTGATGTTAATTATCCTATCATAGGTACGCTAGTAAATCATACATGTAAAAGAAGTGTCAATAATAGATTTATATTGTTAAGAACCTAGTTTTATTTGTTATTAATTTCTTTACAAATAACAATAAATTACTTTTCAGAACCAGCAGAGCTTTCCTAACTGTATTTTTCCTATTACGAGTATAAGTCTACTACACGTGCCGTAGATCAATTTTATTTTCCATTATTTTTCAAATACATATTTAAACACAAAAGTAGAACAGAATCAACTTACATAAGAATATTTTGTTAGGTTTTTTTTCTCTGAAGTAAATAAAACGAGACAGATGAGCAGCTAAAAAATCTATACTAATATTACACATTCAAAAGTAATTTTGTCAGTCTGTCTGTTATACGGCTAAATAGCTGCACCGATTACAATAAAATTTGGCATTTGAATACTTTGATTCTTAAAGAAGGACATACCATAGGGACATTCGTTCTTCCTTCCTAGTTATGAGTAAGTAGGTTACCCAAATATGGCTTCCGAATAACATTTGATTGAATTTGGTCTGAACAAAAAGCAATTACATCTAATAATGTAAACTTTTGTAAGTTTTAGAATAAAACAAGAAAATGTTTGTCGGAGCATCGTGACTAAGTAACAAAGATGAATGGTTGAAGGCAGTGCGCCGCGTGTCGCTGAGCGGCCGTCGCGCCGTGGCGCAATGCAATGCGGTTTTCATAGGGTTGGTCCAACTAGACTTGTATGTACGGTACTTTAGAGGCAATATTTTTTCTTGTTGAATAAACACACAGTCGGTTTAAGTTTCAGCTGCTTTAGATGCCTTTAAACAATCGGGGTGATGTTCATGTAATTTATAATATACAGGGCCGTCACTCCAACAATCTTCGATTTTAGATGAAGGATATTACCAAGAATTATATTTCTTAATCCTGATACAGCATAGTATAAATGCGGTTTGTATTAGGAATGACACTGCCGCCGGCCATAATTCATTTGGGTATGACTTCTTTGAACATCAAGTTTATGTATTATCAAACACGTAAATAAATAAACTTATACAGTTAATAGCCACCTCATAAATTAACTTATCCACTGTATAATGTATCTTTTTTATTGAGTGGTAGTTAAATACCACATGAACTTTATAAAACAAAAGAAATCAGATTCTCGGCAAGAGAACTTTTGCGGTCTGATGTTCCCAACCCACTAGAAGTAAGTTAATTTTGGCTTTAGAATATATTTTAGACAACCCTGGATTCGCAATAGCATGGTGCGGTTTCTTCAAAAGATGATGACATAATGCGGCTGTCAGTTTGTGCGGTATCGCCCCAGCGGATGTAGAACCTTCCCGAATATGGATATAATTTGATTCATTTAATGAAATTTGTGTTACTGGTTGACTGTAGTTTTGTACTGTATTAAGCTTAGGTTGATGTTTTATTAATTATCGTGGTCCCTTCATGAATTAATATTTCACTCTAAGAGTTAGACTCTACTTATAGTAATGCCAGTTCTCAAATGTGGCACGTCTGACAAATGTGAAAAAAACGAAAGCATTAGAAATACATTATCATACAGTAGGTATAACATTGCGTGGTGACGCATGACGTATCGCCACGCCGCAACAATGAATGTTTGTGAATTACATAAGGTGTTGTCCCGTGTGTGTGTGAGGATTGAACCCACAACAGCGCAGCAGGAAACGGCGAGGTAACCGTTTCAACCATTGCGCCATCCATACTGTTGTTACCTTTTTGTATAGGTATTTGCTTTATGCAAATAATATAATCAATAAACTAATTTCCTTATTTCATCGAAACTGAAAGTTGGTGTCTGTCAGCCCGCATATCGCACTATTCGTATTGTTACAAAATGGAGATTAAACTCACCAAGTGAGAGTTTTATTGATAATTTTGCAACTGGTAATATTGTAAAGCACAAGAGTTTGTTTGTTTGTTTCGTTGAACACGCTTATCTCAAAGCCTACTAGTTCAAATTGAAAAATCTTGGGTCTTGGATCCTTTGCTGCACAATGCAATGATTGTTATGTGATTGTTCTATATTGTATGATGTACTGTTTTGTAGCAAAAATAAATGGTTTAAATAGTTTAAATGGTTTTAAATGATAGCACATTTATCGAGGTACTTTCTTCTTCATTATTTTATACACGCAAAAATGGGGTAAATTCATTTCTTTTGAAAGACACAGACGTCTATTATAATATACCTACCTACCTAAAGTGGGTAGTAGAGCCACGCTGATTTCAGCACGAATGGGCCGGCTCGACCGGGGCGGTACTACCCTCGCACAGAAAATCTACGTAAAATGACAGCGTTCGTGCTGTCGTGTTTCGTTGGTGAGTGCGAGACCGGAGGCCCGAATAGTCTAGTCAACAAGTTCCATACTTGTTGACTAGACTAAAAGATGCAGAAGCATCACTAGGCCGCCATGGTGTGGGTCACCATGCTGCATTGTCTGCATTCGCAGTGAGTATGGTGACCGCCACTCTTGGATTCTACTTATGCTTTCCATCAGGCAGAGTAGAGTCATTTTGGCGGGCTATACATAAAAAAAAAAAAAAAAACCTAAAGCGATTAGTGTCATTTCTAGTCTACACAGTTTCACGTAATCGCATTTCTTATAATCAATTTATTTTACTTTATTTCACCAGTAAAGAAGTGTACAAACATAGTTGAGTCTTCAAAAGAGAACATTATGCTAACATTTTATTCCAAAAATCATGCAATTAAATAGTTATTACAACTTTACATGAAAAAACCGAGACAGTTCTCAGTAATGTATATTAGTAATCAACACTTTCACACTCTTAATTGATTCACGATGATCATAATTATCACACACCAGCTAAGCATATCACTTACGTGATCAATCAACACGGTAACACACTTTCCTCAAGGATTCCGACTACATTCTGGCATACTGTGTTTTTCTCCAATTTGTCGCAACACAAATGATAATATTGAACAAGTGGATGTCTATACAGTACGCAAAATGATTCTAAAGAGCTTAGATTACAAAGTACACTGCAGTATCTATTATTATATAACTTTATATGAGCAATTATGAATCTCGGGAACAGCTCTAACGATTTTCATGATATCGGGGGCGATAAATCGATTAGCTGGGATACATTTTTAGAAAATTTACCAAAAAAAATCGAAGTTCATCCAGGTACTCTACTTGGTATAGGTAAGATATCATAATACTCTATCATTGATGACTTCTAAGGCCTTCGAAGTTCGGGTCCGATATGGCGCTTTGTACGCTTAAAGAACTTGTAACACAATTTTCGGTCCGATTATTTAAAAAAATAGGATGTTTTCAATACAACTATTTGTATTTGTCTGTGGATACTTTCTTTCTTTTTTTTTTTTAGAAAGACAACTCCCGCATTGGGAATATACATTCTGTATCGTGGGGGACTTTACAAACATACATAAAACAGACACAAAGAACACCCAGACTGAGTTACTTTTGCTGTTTGATTACTAATGTTTTTACTGATATGATAATTATTGATTGTTTTTACTAATTTTCATTGAATTTTGACGTTTGATTTTAGAGGTATTGAAGTCGATACTTGTATTTAAAGTTCTGCTTGTCTTCGCTTCACGTTTCGTAGGCAAAAAGCCGTCGTAGGATTTAGACATCTAATATCAGACATTAAATTTTACATAGCAATACGTAAATTTAAAAGGAGGCCAACATCAGAGGCATAATATATAAATGTTAATGAACTATACACAAGATACAAAAGTAGGCAAAGCAAAATGATTGCACCACCCACGTGACGCAACGGACATTGTTCATTTTGTATAATAATATTAATTATTATTTTATGCATTACACTTGTAATAGTTCAATCGTAAAGTTTATTCTTTATTACGTGAATAATGAGGAAATGTTCACAGTCGTTTTATCTCTGTAAGCGACTTTAAAAATAGATGAGATTCACTTTTCAATTTTTAAGTTTGTTACTTAATTTCTTTGCTATTAATATAAAAAAAAACCATTTAATTTTATTACGGTTTATTAGATCGAACTAGAAAATTTAAAGAAAACATATCATACTACATACATAAGATACTGACGAAAAGTAGCCTAGTTTATAGCATAGTTAGTGCGTATCGCGTGTGTTTACTTGGAACTACGCGCCTTTTTTTTTGCTTCAACAAGAACAAGACGGTGCGTTATCAACCTTTTTTTACCCGACTACGGCAAAGCCAAAGGAGGGTTATGATTTTGACAGGCTATGTATGTATGTATGTATGTTCATTTGTTCCCTCATAGCTCCTTAACTACTTATTAGACCTGGACAAATGAGGTATCGTTAAAAGCGTCTTGATCGTCTGCTGGTTATAGGCTATATGACGTGTCGCTGAATCTAATGTGGCGCCCTCTAGCCGACATAAAGTAATGAATTAAAAAAATAATTTGAGATAAATATGCCGTGTTTGGTATCATTGGAAAGGGCGTTACTTGTACATTTCAAATATATATATATTATATATTAATAATGGCACCAAAACATTTTAAATAAAAAAAAAGTAAAAACTAAAACCCAACTACGACAAAAAACGACGCTGAAAAAGTATGAAACAAGTTTTAAAAGCCGTAGTCACATGTTACATAGAAACGCACCATAACACGTTAACAACGTGTGACTACGGCTTTTCAAACTTGTTTCATACTTTTTCAGCGTCGTTTTTTGTCGTAGTTGGGTTTTAGTTTTTACTTTTTTTATATTTGATTTGAGTTATGTAGATTATAGTGGTAAAATATATTTTTTGCTCTTAAAAAGTACAGAAATACTCAGTATTTAATAATCACTTCCGTGATTGCTAAACTGTAAGTCTCAAACATTTCAAAAAGTACACAAACACGTTATGTACTAGTTTTATCGTTACAATTTTCTCTAGTACTTACCACCATCTTGAACTGGACCATCTTGGGGAACTACGCTCTTTTTTCTATAACAAAGACAATGCAATCAATTAATATTTTGTTATTTTTATCTTATCTAGAGATATCGGAATCGTAAGTCTCGGATAGAGAAAGGAACCGAGATTGTATCATTGCGAAGAACCTAGAATAGCAAAGAAAGAAGCAGCAAGAAAACGAGTGTTTTTTTTTTCATTATTGTCAAGTCCCGTTGACCTAGTGGTATGTGATCCTGACTGTTAGGCCCGAGGTCATGGATTCGATTCCCACAATAATTGTGTTAGGAATACCATCAGTTGTTTTGTCTCTGGCTTTAATGTATCTATGAAATGTATGTATTTAGAAATATATATAAGTTTGAACTACACGTAATAGAGTATGGGCCCGTGTTGAAAATTGATGCGTCATGTGAACCACCAGGAGGCCTTTTTAGGAAGATACAGGGTCATAAGACAATAACATTCAGCACTATGCCGTCACTTGTAAGCTTTCCAACTGTGTACACCTACTGCGGAAGGGTTTGTAAGGCGTTGGGGAATAATGGATTAGAAGAGGTATTGAAATTGTATGGAACCGATGCCGTACAAAATCAAATGACCAAATTGACCGAGATAATCACCGGGAAATAAAAAAAAACAACTTTGTGGCGCACTATTTTTGTACGGCATCGGTTCCATACAATTTCAATAACTCTTCATTATTGCGCAACTCCGTATAAAAATCGTGTAACAAGGGAGAAAAATCGAGAGTTGCTACCTCCTTCCCTCCACCAGTACTCAGTTGGACAGCTTACAAGTGACGGCATAGTGCTGAATGTTATTGTTTTATGCCCTTGTATCTTTCTAAAAAGATCTCCTGGTGGTTCACATGACCCATCAATTTTCGACACGGGCCCGTAGTCTATAACTCTTTTAGTAAAATCTGATATATGCGAACATTGAAACAAAATTTAATAAAACTATTTGTTATATCACTCTTTTATTTATAACGTCATATATGTCGCAGGTTTATTGTCAAAGCCGTGATATTAAAATTTCACTAGTGATATTATAACTCAGCGGTAGATTGTCTATCGATTTCATTTCTTACAATTTAACGGCCTGGTTTTAGTGACATTGTAATGTCAAAGGGACACTATCACACTAATATTATAAAAGCGAAAGTTTGAGAGTGTGTATGTTTGTTACTGCTTTACGCGCAAAGGGCTGTACCAATTTTGACGAAACTTATGTCAAGGGGACACTATCACACTAATATTATAAAAGCGAAAGTTTGAGAGTCTGTATGTTTGTTACTTCTTCACGCGCAAAGGGCTGGACTAATTTGGACGAAACTTATGTCAAGGGGACACTATCACACTAATATACATATACACTAACATATAAGTAATATAGCTTATACATCAGAATAACACATAGGCTACTATTTGCCGCGATAACCGATATACACTCGGGCGGAGCCGCGGGCAACAGCTAGTATTATAATAAATCTAGGTATATCACGTCAGTAGAATATAAGAGTGGTGGATGAGCATATTGATCATATATCTGTATGTTGTAAAAATGCCAAACTTGGCAATTTTTGTTACGAAAGAGACCTATCTCTTTGGTTATACCTATTTATTTATTGTCAAGAAGTTAATACATATAGTGTGAATCCTCTGGCCCCTGTATATGCATAAACTGTATTTCAGAAACTAGAAATATTATTTTTTGAATAAGATATTTGCATACCGGTAAAGTTGCCTGGAAAATGGGCAATTATTGGAAAATGAATCTTAAAAGTCTGTTTATACAGCTAATATAATTTAAGACTAACATAGATAAATTATTAAAGGTATAAAGATACTCTTCAAATATTTAAACCTGAAGAAGGGAGATCGCTGCCAATGTTTTTCTTATTAATAAGAGAAACGATTACCAACTCAATCCTTTAAATTTTCCTCAAACTCAAAACACAGTCTTGTAAAAGATTATTAGAATCAAAATAAACAGTGGATTACATTTCATTTATATAATGAGAAGGTCGCAAAATAAATTATTTTGTTGTAATTTGCGGTTGAACCATAACATCGTTTGTTCTGCGAACATCACGAGCTTTTTGTTATTTACTTGCAAATTATAATAATTAAATTATCTGTTACATTGTAATAAGAAGTACTAGTAAAATAATTAAGGGAAAAACAAATACTGTTTAACATATTAAACCGAAACTACTGATTAGACTCGCCTTAGTACCTACGTAACTATGCCCTCAGCCCTTACATGACATGTTAACTATATAGTAACTATTAATTTTAGAATAGAATAGAATAAACTTTATTGTACACCAATGAATACAGTTTACATTTAGGAGTATATAAATTTAACAACCATGTACAAATGGCGCCCTTATCGCTAATAAGCAATTTCTTACAGGCAACCCTTGGATGGACAAATAGAATGTAGCAAGACAAATTCATGGGTAGCTTTTTAACTATTATTATAAATAATAATAAATGTAAATCTAAACTATATTAAAATCTATCTACTATATCTCTCTATCTATAAACATATTTTAATTAAAAAAATGCTTACACTCGTACTCACCAGTTAAGTCACACTATCCAAGCACAAAAAAGATTCAAACTTTACAAAAAGAACTTCACAAACTGTGTAGCGAACCTGCCGACACGTGAGGTGCCCACGAGTCGCTGTGGTGTTGCCGCTGCGCCGGCGCATCTTCGCTATATACCACGCCCCCCTCTCCCCCACCCAGCACACCCTGGGAGGCTGTGTGAGGATATGTAACAACACTAAATATGCTCTAATAATTACTGTAATGATAGTCTATGGGATAATTGTATCTGAAAGTCATGTGGTTCGAAAGGGAATGGGAATATCTTGGTTGATCAAGGTTCTATGCCCTAGAATGTCAGTACATACACTCAGGCTTATATGTCCTGAAAGGTAGACAGAGTACATTGATAATTTTAACAATTCCATTAAGGAATTGGAATCCATCTTTGAAAGAATTTATAATTTTTATTTTTAACATTTCGGATATTTACCACATAACGCCATGTAGTCCCAAACCGAGCAAAGCTGGTATTATGGGTACTAGAAAACTGATACAAATCATTATTATATATTTTTTTTGTAAAACATACATATTATACATAGAAAACAACCAATCTCCGAAACAAATATTTGCAGATCATACAAACATTTGGTCCGACCCGGGAATCGTACTCGAGACCTCATGCACAGTAGGCGCCAAGCTACCACTGCGCCAACTAGGCAGTCAAACAACAACAATAACGTTATATCAATTTGACTATTTTAGACAAAACTGTAAACAAGCTGCTAGAAAATTACATATCTATCTGTAATACATCTATTATGTAAACCTATTTGCCACTAAATGTCGTATTTGAAACTTGCTGAACCCCGCGGTGTTACCCGCGGTACAACAATAACCGCGGGTAACACTGCTAGTCTAAAAATAAAGCCTAGCCTAAGTTACTCCTTAGATCATCAGCTATCTGCCAGTGAAGTACCCGTCAAAATCGGTCCAGCCGTTCCAGAGATTACTCGGAACAAACAGAAAGACAGACAGACAAAAAGTGTAAAAAAAATGTTAT
The DNA here is from genome assembly GCA_949125395.1 of Diaphora mendica. Taxonomy (NCBI): domain Eukaryota; kingdom Metazoa; phylum Arthropoda; class Insecta; order Lepidoptera; family Erebidae; genus Diaphora; species Diaphora mendica. The sequence goes on from OX421323.1 coordinate 846,282, forward strand.
TTTAGTACATGTACCGTGTATACATACATATGCATTTATTAAAAAGCAGTTATTTGAATATTACAAACAGACACTCCAATTTTATTTATTTGTATAGAAGATTAATGTTATTTAAATAAGATCTGCGCGTACGCACATTCCTAGCAATAAAAAGTTGTGAAATCTGTGTCCTTTAACATTATAGTACCTTCTAAATTAAGGTTGTATAGTGGTTTCCTTTTTGATTTAGTAAACAAACACGTACAATGTAACTTTTTATTTGTATGAAATGTGTAATGGTAAATATATTATAGTATTTCCAATTAAGATATTGTTATTATTTCAAAAAAAAATTTGCATGCCGTTATGGTAAACTAAAGAGGACATGTATAAATAAAAAATGTAACATCATTGTACACCTTTGTTCAGAATATAATTGAGTTATGATTATTATTAACTCTTTGATGTCTGTGCACTCCCAGACCCTGATTTTCTATTGTTTATTTTAGCGTCATTATTTCTTCTTGTGAAAATATGAACTTTTATACAACTCTAGTTGCCGAAACACCGAACGGGTTACACCGCACGTGGTTTATCAGTGGATCAGTTGCAGTTTGCAGTGTATACGTGACCACGTACCGTACAAAAAGGTGGAAAAACAATTGCATAAGGGGAAAAAGATGAAACGAAAAATATATATCTAAATTAGTATATATATATGCATATTCTATAATATTTATACTATACAAACTATGCTTGGTTATGTTTATAAATATATTTAGATATTGCTTTGTAATAAACTTTTATAGGTTTATCAATCCCTTAGTTTTCTACAAGACAGGGCCAAAATATTGCAAAATAATTTCTCAGGGATGTTAAAATTGAATACTTATTGTTTTTAGTTCATTTCTCAAGCTTAGTTAGTTGATTACCATGTAAGTTAAAGTGTATGCGAATTGGCGACAAAACAATTACAATGGGCACCCGACATTATGAAATTTTGAATACGAATACGTAAACAGGGTGCCACAAAGTAGCAAGTTCGCTACAAAGTTATAGATTTCATTTGTGTAATAATAATTGCGTCACTTTGTGTAAGACTTGAAATGTTTGTCTCATATTGAGATTGTACACACTGTTTTTTCTTTTAGACTGTTTTCTCTCTTTAGTTTTTTCACACTTTTCACTTACTAAAGCTATGTATGTCCAGATGCTGTGACGTGCGATTTGATGTAGAACAAAGTGTGTAAAAAATCGAGCATTTTGTTCAAGTCCTTCAAAAGTTTTAGCTTGCCACCATCGAGTTTTCTTAAGATCACTCGTTTGCCTTAAATTCGTAATACGATCTAGGTATAATTTAACCAATAATAGATCTTTTTTTTGTAACTAGGGTCAATGTGAGAGGGACTGTCACCTTCCTAACGAATTGGTAAACGTAAAACGATTGATCAATGCGCTCAGACACCTGAAATTTCTCGCTGAAATCGAGATTTATCGAAGTAGCTCTCTGAGATTGATTGCAGTAGATTTTTCTTTAAATTAACTATTTGTTCGTGTTCGTGTATTTTTGAATTAGTTGCGACATAATTTCTTAATAACAATGTAATCATCGTCAATTAGAAAAGAGTGACCGTGAGTTAATTGTTGGTTCCTCACAGAGGGTCGGATTGCGAAAATATAAGTTCCCACATTCGTATGTGTACGTTTTGTACGATAAGTGAGTAAATTATACTCAATGAATTAATACGCTAAGAACGTTTAGTAAATGGACATTGATGGGTGCAATATTCCCAGAAAGTTCGTTCGCGCAATTTTGTAGTTTACATTTTGTTTCGGTCTTATGTAAAAGCTGCCTTTTGACACTAACAGGCCTGTTAGTGTAGAAGCTAGTGATACTGACTCCCAAACTAGCGGTTGTAGTTTCGGTTCCCACGCAGTACAGAAATTAAAGTGATGAGCACAACCTTCTGTTGTGTGTCTGAGTGGATTTTTAAGACAAGTCCTGTACTAGGAATATTCCTATGTCACGGGGAATTTCACTATATATGTGAAGAACATCAACTGGTGGACACAAAATGTTGTTCCATGTGGGGTTTGTACCCACAACAGCAGAGGTGACTGCTTTAACCACTGCGCCACTCCGTGCAATCAGTCAGGGGTTTCAGATATATGACGGTGTTACATGTGTGAGGTTATAATTTTGTGTTGGATTTATAGAGAGAGATATAGCCCCGGACGCATTATGGCCTTATGTGCTCAGGCGTATGATATTCTTAATAGTTTAAAAAAATGTCCAAGTACGTCAACTGTCCTTCCATTATCGACCTGACGGTATCAGTTCCGGACTCTGTTATCCGTGACAAAATAGCTTTTAAAGTGTATATTTAATCAACATTGGAATCATGTAAATTGTCGGGTAATGAGTCGAGTAGATACTTTTGTTTTATTTTTATAAAAACACGTTTGAGGCAGAAATCAAAAGAAATGTCAAGGGTATGAAGACCATTTCTTTTATGAACAGTTTACGATTATAATGTATTCGAACCATTAAAGAACAATAAAGGTTAAACAAGTAGGATATGGAAGGAATTTATGTATATGAATATTGTTTTTTTTATGGCAACACTAGTAAACGAGCAGGCGGGTGAGCACCTGTGACTAAAGCCAACCATTTTTTTTTAATACACAACTCCCGCATTAAGAATACATCCTGTGTCGCAGAGGACTTTACAAGTATATGAAATGGATACAAGGAACACCCAGACTCAGAACACCAATTCGTGTATCGCATAAAGTGTTGTCCCATGTGGAGTTTGACTCACACTTAGAACAGTAACCGATTTTCGTAAATTAGGTGTCAATAGATTCCTAATAATGACCCAGTCGATAGCTTTACAAATTGTATCAAAAGTTTTTAAGTAGTCGGGTGGTTTAAATTGTTTAGTTTATTAAATAATAGCGAAGCTTATTCTACATGCTATACATAAATAATTAAATATTTAATAATAAATTAAAGTAATGCTGTGAAATAATAACTAAAATTATAAAAAAAAAACCGACTTCCAAAAAAACATCCAACGAAAACTCACTGCCAAAAAAACACTTAAAAGAGTAAAATAAACTGGTTCTTCATAAATTGCCTATACCTAATTCTTTATTCATTTAAATAGTAGTATTATAATGTGTGCTAGGTACCTAGAATCTGTCTGAAGTCGGTGCCAAGTGACTATCGCTTAGACTTTTGTAATTGTTCGTTTGTATTCTTTTTGGCTTAGCACCGACTTCAAACAGATTCTAGGTACCTAGCACACATTATAATACTACTATTTAAATGAATAAAGAATTAGGTATAGGCAATTTATGAAGAACCAGTTTATTTTACTCTTTTAAGTGTTTTTTTGGCAGTGAGTTTTCGTTGGATGTTTTTTGGAAGTCGGTTTTTTTTTATAAAAAGTTTTTTTTTTTTTTCAGTTTTTAGTGCTAACAATCGTGGGTAAGTAGTAAGTTGAACTATTTCATCAAATTTCATCATCAAGAATACAAATTAAGGTCTATACGTACGTGTAATATTAAAATCATCCTCTAATCCCTAACTGTTGAAGAGTTTAACCTTCTATTATCAGCTCACCTAAATAACTTGAAAGTATACGACTGAAGGTCTTTAGATACGTATGAAATTGAAAGAATTATCCTCCATCTCCTAACCGTTGAGGAGTTGTACCTTCCACCTTCCATCATCAGCTTACCTAAATAATTTGAAAGAATACGACTAAAGGTAACATATGTACATGATATGATATTTAAAGATTTATCCTCCAACTCCTAACCGTTAAGGAGTTGTGCCTTACATCATCAGCTCATCATCATAAAATGATAACTACCAGACGCAAATACCGGTGTAACTTCCGAAAATATACGAAAAACATAGTATGTGCCTATAAAAAATGAGGGATTCCCTCGATTTCCCTGGGATCCCATCATCAGATCCTGATATCCTGGCAATGGGACCACCTCGGAAGCATACCCTTTCGAATACAAAAAAAAAAATTCAAAATCGGTCCACAACTGACGGAGTAATCGGTGAACACACAAAAAAAAATAAAAAAATACATACAGTGGAATATAGAACCTCCTCCTTATTTCATGCCATCACTATTTAATTTTTTAAATTTTTCGGACATCTAACACACAACGCCATCTAGTCCCGAGCTAAGCCGAGCTTGTGTTATGGGTACTAGAAAACTGATACAAATACATATATACTTTTTTTTTGTAAATGCACACATATTATACATAGAACTATGGTTAAAAAAGAATTCCCAAGCATAGAATTGCTCATTGAAATCAAAGCTTTTTGCTAATAGCTTCGTCGAGTTATAGCTGCTTGAAGCGGTCCAAAGTCGCATACAATAGCTTAGCAACAGCTCGAGCTAATTGCTAAAACTCCCCTGTTTATGCGTACATCTATATCTATACTAATATTATAAACGTGGAAGTTTTTAAGTATGGATGGATAGATGGATGGATGGATGTTTGTTACTCCTTTACGCAAAAACTACTAAACGGATTTGGATGAAACTTTACAGTAATATAGCTTATACATCAGAATAACACATAGGCTACTATTTACCGCGATAACCGACATATACGCGGGCGGAGCCGCGGGCAAACACTAGTACAGCATATTTTCTTCACGTTGCCTTCCTATATTCTAATAAATTTTCCATATGTCTGTATGCATATGTATCATAACACACAATCGTAAAGAATAGGTGAACAAACGTCTAACGCAATAATAATGAAATGCAATTATTTCACATGAACCTTACACTTTAATCTTAAGAAATATCCAATTTTAACCAAATATCTAGTGACCTCGACTTCTAACTCAATCTTGCGGAAGATACCACCAGCACATACCGCCGCCACTCGCCAGCTGTTTACGTCACACTGTTTGTTTACGTACATATAATACAAAAACAGATGTAATGCCCAATCTTCGGGCGTATAAGAGAAAGGTGCGAAAAGGGTTTTTATATAAATATGCTTAAATGATTTACGGCATATTTAAAAATGTAGTATGACAACTTGTAATTTACTGACATAAAGCGACTCTTGATCTGGTTCGTTGGTCTAAGTGCTCCTGACCCCTAAAGTCCGAGGTCGTCGATTCCATTTTCACCTTTGACAACTATTGTGTAAATGCCATGATCATTTGTTGGAGTTTGTCACTTTTCATCAAATGGCCCATCTTCTCCTTAACCCTTATCTCATAAAAGTTAACTTTAGTATTGGTCCAGCCTTCGAATCCAGCATCAGAAACAACTTGTCTTACTACGAGATTATTAATAAAAACCTGCACATACAGTGATAATTTCGTCATTTCTATTGAAGAATATGGTCGTTTCTATTGTGTAAAATAATTCTTTAATCCTTGTTCTACAATTGTAAATAACAATTATGCTTAACCTCTGAATTTTGGTTGGAGAACTCTAAAAGTTGGCGAGTAAAATATACTGTTTACAAAATTTGAGAGCGCCTGGCAGATACTTGCGATGTAAATTTTCTTTGAGAAGTACTCAAAGTTGCCACAAATTGGTTTATGTGCCGCTCGAGAGATGTTCAGAGTGCTCGGAGATGTTTATGGTGTATTATTACCCCTAATGTGGTAGTATGGTTTATGTTTTTAAGAATTATTACATTACTCCCTCATTTTCCTCTTACATACTCAGAGAAAGTATAGCTGGTTGAATTTTATCATCTGACTTCTTTCTTTTACAGCTGTTAGTCTGTCTAGAAGAAGATTTATTGCAGTGTGAACGTACACACGGCATACAAAATACCTGGTCAGCCTGTTTTTTTTTTTTTTAGGAATGTTTTTTATTTCTTTTTAAAGACAACTCCCGCATTAGAAATAAACATCTTGTGTCGCGGGGGACTTTACAGACATACATGAAACGGACACAATTAACACCCAACACCCTTAGAACAACAATTTGTGTATCACACAAAGTGTTGTCCCCTGTAGGATTTGAACCCACAACACTTGGCGAATTGGCAAGCGGCGTGGCGACCGCCTAAACCACTTGGCCAACCGTGCAGTCAGTAGTAGTACGAAATGATTCCAACATTGCACATTTAATCGAACAACGGATCATCAACATCCCATAAAGTCCCACTGCTGGGCTTGGGTCTCCTCTCAGGAGAGGGTTAAGGACATACGTCCCTATGCTGGTCAAGTGCGGGTTGGGGACTGGCAAGACAACGTTGTGGCTAAGTAATCTGTTGGATGTTGTTAAGCCGCCCAAAGATCTCCAACTAAGCTTCACGACTCCTATGATAACAACCGGGACCGTCTACTTAACGTGACCTCCGAATCACGGAGACGCTCATGGTGACATGCCACCTGCGGTCACCCATCCAGGTACTGACCGCGTCGTTGTTACTTACCCTCGGTAATTGTTTCTAATTACCGAGGGTTATGAGCGCCTCCGTATTATGGATAACTTAAATAAATTATGCCTTTACAAACCTTTAAGTAGTATTTTTAAAGCAACATGAGCTGTATGACTGTAAAAATATTCTACATTCTAGAATTAAAATCACTTGTACTTATTCCACTATTTTATTTTTGTTAACACCTGACCGGTTTCGCCTTATGGCATCATCCATAAATTACATAAAAATAATATATTTTTAAAAGTATTTTAAAGGTATTCAATAAAAATTTTAATAAAAAATAACCGACTTCAAGAACGACCAAATTGAAATGGAACCACACGAGAAGCACCAGCTTTCAAATAAAAAAAGAATCATCGAAATCGGTTGGCGTGATATTGAGTTATTTGTCAATTTGTCGCGCAAATTCTTAATGCAAATTAAAGACTTATATGATTTTCTCATGGATGACTTGTCAGAACTGGACCAAATTTAAATGGGACCACACGGGAAGCACCAGATTTCAAATAAAAAATAAAATAAAAAAATTTAAGTCGATTTGAGAACCTCCTCCTTTTTTTGAAGTCGGTCAAAAATAATTTCATTTTACAACTTTGTCGGTGTGATTAGCATGTATGTTCATGAGAAATTACAGATTTCTGGTACTAATAGTCTATGAGATCCCCATGAGAACTCTGTCTACGCTTTTACGACTATACCGATGCACTGATTAAGATGAATTTCGGTATAGATAAGACCTTGGAGGGGTCACTTTTTGTTTCAATAACTTACATATATATATATATAAATCACTAGTGTTCTTATTTCATGATGGTTAGGCATTTCAACCAGGTGTACCTGTGCACAATACTGTACAGTGGAGTACACGAATTGCGAGATTTAGTCAAAAATTCGACTTCTATTTCGGTACTACCCTGGCTCCTATTACTATCAGACTAAGTTATCGAGTCCTTTTCAAATATTTACACTACCGAAAACAAATAAATCTTATAATGACCTAAAATTGTTTGTAATTTTAATCCTTATTCTATAGTCTATAAATCTCGATTATCCATTTTGACTGGCAAGAGTTGAATACTAAAATATGTAATAAATTTTATTAAATTTACTTTACAAAATCTATCCGACAGTTATAAATCTGTTCACTGTACTGCATAGTGTATGAGCATTACCAAATATTCGGCTATTCCGATCTCATCCACGTATGAAAGCACTTTCCTCTCTTACATAAGTAAAGCGTTTTCAGAATTGACCATCTTTTGCATAAGATACTTTTTGGTGAGCTATATTTATACATAGAATTGTATTCTGTAGAAAAACATTAAATATTATCAGAATAATAACATGCGTAGGAAATTTTGTTTAGTAGCAGATATTTGGTGTGGAACTTTGATTTAGGTACGTACATACTACATAGTCGTGTATGAGCTTTTACCCGCGGTTTCGTTGGTGTTCATGTTTACTCTGTCAATCAACTTGCCGTAATGAAAAACCTATATACCTTTTATCATTATTAACAACCTTTAATAGTTCACTGCTAAGGAGAGGTCTCTATACCTGCAATATTTTTATAACCTAAGTGGGACTTAAATTATAGTTGACAGAATTTGCTGGTCCACCTATTTTACAATATAAGTAGTAGTAAGTATACCAGTATATGTATTTACTATACAGACATACATATAAAATATTTTTTTGCCACCAAGAAACCATTATTTAGACTGTCTCGTTGGCACAGAGGTCTCAGGTTCGATTCCCAAGTCGGATCAAATGTTTCTATGATCTGCAAATACACACATCAAAAGTGTCTAGGGATCAACATATGTGTCTAGGGATCAACATATATTTTTGCAATAACTTTTCTCCTGATTGATATTAATTAAAATTTTCTTTAAGGATTCATCAAATAAAGTGTTTTCGTTTGTCACAGTAACGATAAACCAAGTCACCTTTGCATTAATAAAGAAATTTGCCATTTTCCTAATAAAGGGATTTTTGACATTTGAACCACTAACATTAAAGTTCGAAAAAAATACTGAAATAACAGTTTTCTTTAAATTTTTATTAGGTAACTTAAACAATTAATAATCCGTGTTTCTACCGCGAACACTAACAACACAAGAATCGGTTTGGCATACTCAAAATGAGTTCATCCAAATCACGCTGTGGAATGGCCGCCCATGTTAGTTGCAACAACAAAAAAAGGTCTTCTTGCGACTGGATACCCTCCGTATTCGGCAGAGCTCTTCTCTGTAGCATATCCCATGCATGCTCAATCGGGTTCAAGTCTGGCGACTGAGCAGGCCAGGGCCAAAGCCACATCTCAATCTCAAGAAATCCGCATAAAAATGCTTGATCCCTAGACACTTTTGATGTGTGTATTTGTTTCGGAGTTTGGGTGTTTTCTACGTATAATATCGACTGCACGTTTGGCCTAGTGGGTTAACGGTCACCACACCGTTTCCTACTTCGCCAAGTGTCGTGGGTTCAAATCCCACGTAGGACAACACTTTGTGTGATCCACAAATTGTTTTTCTGAGTCTGGGTGTTCTTTGTGTCCGTTTCATGTATGTTTGTAAAGTCCCCCGCGACACAGGATTTATTCCTAATGCGGGAGTTGTCTTTAAAAAAAAATAAAAAAAAATGTACCTAGTACCCATAACACAGGCTCTGCTTAGCTTGGTACTAGATGGCGTTGTGTGTTAGATGTCCGAAACATTTATTTACTTTATTTATATTTACTTCCTCGCTATGGTCGTTCTGCATGCAACTCATTATGGGTTCCCTTTTTGTGGCTCAACAGCAGAGATGCTGTCACGAAAAATAATCTGCGACAGAGATAAAACCAAAATGAATTCACTCCTAGTTAGGGAGAGAACAAAAATGAATTGAGATTCGAAAAGATTTATTTATAATGTTGGCGATTCTAGTATGTACATTATTTATAGTCTCAAAATATTTGTATCTTGTTAAAACCATTCGGACTAAATTTACCTACTTATCTGTGAAATTAAAATGTTTATTTATCAATTGATTCTCTTTCAGCTAAACTGTAGTTCTATAAGTAGAGAAAGAGCTACCTGCATGAAAAAATAAGCAAGATCATGATTCTCCACCACTTCTTGCCTGTTCTAGAAATATTTAGGAACAGGCTATTTCGATTTAATCCAGAAATATGTAGGTTGACGACATTAAGCTTTATAATATTACGTCAATAGGACAAAATGATACTACACAGTAGTGTCCTCCCATATTATCTGTCTTTTCTGTCATTATTGTCCTAAATTTCCCGTTTAATTGATAAGTGGACAGCAAGAGGCTAGTAGCTTTTACATAAGAGCGTACTTTTACCTCAAAAGCCGGCCACGAGCCTTTGACTCCCAAGTTCCTAAGTTGCATGCGTTCATGGGTTACTTTCTTTTTGGGTAGGCCGTATGTAATGTCCTGTAACAGTGTGGCGCTTCGGGTTGTTAATCTTGACTAATACCGGTTAGGTAACACTATGGCTGGGGCTCTTTTGCCGTCTGTATGGATAGGCTAACTCAAAACTATGGTCGTTTCTTTAAATGGCTAACCCAGACCCTATACTGTAGTCGCATAGTTCTTATTTAAGCAGTGATCAAAAACAATAACGTTATTAGTCTGTTTTGGCATTTCTTCCCATTCTATCCGTGAGTCCGCCGTGTAAAAAATATATTTTAAAAATTTACTTACAAAAATAAATATCATAAAAAATGACACAGAACATAGTTGGCAAAAGGCTGGTGGTTACTACACCTCTGCCTACCGTTTCCATGTGATGTGTTTTATAATATAGAACCTGATTCCGACTTATTGCGAACTACATTGAGTTTAATTTGATTGCCATTATTTACTGTTGGTTGCACTTGTCGTTAATTAAGATAATTATCATTAATTGATGGTTATAATTGTCGCTTATAGTGAAAATTATTACCCTAATTATGTTATTTATGTACTAGTTTTTATGCCGTTTTGTCCTAGTACCTATAAATTTATTTTCTGGTCTCAAAATATTCGAAAAAAAATTCCTGTATGACAATGTGCATTTAAAAAACATTTCTTTTTTGCAGTAAAAATAAATGTAGTAATTGTTGGATTTCGAACGTCATTGTACTGGCAACATTTTGATTGTCTCTGGTTCGTGTTTGACGTTTTGACGTTTGAGGTTAAGTAAAAAAGATTGTGATAGAATTCGTGTACCAATGGCGGGCAGTGAATAATTTGATTGTTAATTTTGTAGTACTCGTATAGTTTCCGCGTGAGATTGATAACACCGTGAGGTTTGTTGAGAGAGAGAGAGAGGGTACTTGTGGGCTCGCCGCCCACCGTGAGACGAGATTAATATCGAAAATTGTTGAGAAGGTTTGATCGGCCAGGCTAGGCTTGGAACAGTTAAGTTAATTGTGATTAGACTCGCGAGAATTGTAATACGTGATAGGCGCGTCCCGCGAGAACTAAAACGAGAGTATTGTAATTCGAATATCTGTGAAAAGTTGATTATTGAGATTAATTCGGATACCTTGAGAAATAACCAGCACCTGGAAGCAATGTTTGTGTGAAGACGCAAGAGCAGAGAAGATTCTACCCAAGAGCTCTTGGACGCCGAGAACAAAGAAGACACACACTCCAGTAAGTGCTTTAGATGAATTTAATTTAGATTAAGAACACGGTGACACAGGCCGTGGGTCATTCTTCTTGCCAGTGGTATTAGTAGTGATTGTATATCCATCTATGGGCCCATGGGTATTATAAACTTCACAAGGTGATCACTGCCTTGGCAAGAGGACTGATCAGTAATGAAATAACGAATAAATAAATAACCTGACTTAGTTTCAGCGAAAAACTGTTTAAAACTGTTTTAAAAGAGACAAGTCAATGACTCCTTAATTTCAAGTAGGCCTTTTTAGGTATCATAATAAATAAATAATAAATACACATACAAAAACAATTTACACAATAGTAACATAATTATTCTAATGTGGAATTATACTTTTGTAATAAAAGATTTATTTGCTCATTTGACAAAAGAGTTTTTATAAAATGCGATGAGAATGGAACCACGATGTATAACTGTTAAGAGTTTAGAAAAAGAGTTATGCAGATCTCCTATTTCATAACGCAATTTAGCAGCTCAACTATGAAATGAACTAATAGATAAGGCACATTCTCTTTCATATAATAGTCAATTAACATCTTAAACCAAAAGATTTAAGTAAAAAATGTCTGAGAACTTCCTCGTCAAAGTTTAAATGTAATACATATATTATAACGTATTTCATAGCTGGTTTTTTAACCGACTTCAAAAAAGGAGGTGGTTCTCAATTCAACCGTATAAATGTATTTTTTTTATGTGTGTTCGCGGATAACTTCGTCGTTTATGAACCGATTTTGATGATTCTTTTTTAATGGAAAGGAGATGTTCCAACGGTGGTACCATGATAAGGAAATTAAGATCTGATGATGGCATCCAAGAGAAATCGAGTCGAACCTTGAAATGTTATTATTTATTATTTTCGTTAAAATGTTATTATTTAATAGCAGGCCGCCTGTCTGTCTTAAAATGTAGGACAATAGATAGAGCGAGTGGACTAGCAACCAGTCTAAGCTCGAAGAGACTGAAGTCTCATTACGTGGGAGAGCCACGATTCGGCATGAATGGGCCGGCTCGACCGGAGTGATACCACGGTCTCACAGAAAACCGATGTTAAACAGCGCTTGCGCTGTGTTTCGCCGAGTGAATGAGGATATCGGAGGCCCATACCAACCCCTCCCCCATCCCCCAAAGGCCGGTAACGCACTTGTGACGCCTCTGGTATTGCGGGTGTTCATGGGTGGCGGTAATCGTTTACCATCAGGCGATACTATAGGCGATACGCTGGGTTGCCCCTTTTGTTCCAAAAAATAAGTTTGTTTGTTACTCTTTCACGCGAAAACAACTGAAGCGATCATCATGGAACTTTGTACACATATTCTTAGAGGTATTAGAAGTAACATAGGATACTTTTTGATTAAATTCGAGCGAAGTCCGCGGGTAATAGCTAGTATTATATATATTCGAAAGTAACTTTGTCTATATGTTACGCTTTTCAGCCTAAACCGCTGCACTGCTTTCAATGAAATAAGGCATGGAGATAATTTGATTGTTGAATAAGGCCATAGGGTACTCTTTACCACGAGAATCGATATACAAGCGGGCGGAGCCGCGGGCAAAAGCTGGTCCATATATTTGACTGACCTGTGGGTCAAGTGGGTAGTACATAATCGAAGTTACGACCTTCGTCTTAGCATTGACTGCTAAGACGAAGGTCGTAACTTCGATTATGTACTACCCAGAATAAAAAAATTGCGTGATAAGAGAGCTGAGATGATACACCAGAATCATCAACGGCTTGGTACTGGTGGTAGCCGGTTTGATGCTCAGTAACTTTTGAATTAACAGGAGCAATTGGCAATCACGGTTTAGATAACCTTTTTGAGCAGTATTGCTTAACATTACACTATCATCACCGTCCGCTGCTGGACTAGGCCTCTTCCAAGGTTATCCACAACAGCCGGTCCATCAATAATTCCATACTTATATTATAAATGCGAAACGAATTCTGTATGTCTGTCTGTCCTGCCTTCACGGCCAAACCGCTGCATCGATTTCAATGAAATTTGGCATAGTGATACTTTGTTTGTTGAAAAAGGGACATAGGCTACTTTTTACTGCGATAACCGACAAACACACAAAACCGGCAAAAGCTAGTATAAAGTAATTCATCATTACAGAGTCACTGGTGCTACAAACTTGAAATTTTAACCACTCATGCTGTTTATATTAAAAACAATCACCAAGAAAGGATTTTTGAAAATTTCGCTCCTAAGCCGATAAATAGTGAATAAGTGGTTGTATGAAGGTTATTCATTTGCAACGTTAGCGAACCTAATAAAACGAAAGACGATCAAATCATCAATCAAGGACGCCAAACGGGGTTAATAACAGGTTCTCAGGTGTTTAACAATTAGTTACACAACGGTAGCACCATAATTGGTGTGGTACCGACTATATATATGAAGTGGTATCAATAACAAAGCGACATAAGTACCACATTAAATGGTACATTTAATATCAATAAAATTTATGGGTTTATGAGAATGTCAGTGAGTTAATCGCTTGTGTTTTGAAACTTGTGAAGTAGTTAAACACAGCTTATATAATTTTAACGAATAAATGATATAAGCTCATATGTTTAACTAGTGTGAATTTTAATTGAAATGTAGAAATGCATACAAAGGAGTTAGTGTTGTAAATGCCTTTATTTTGCTATTATTTAATAATCCTTGTACTACTTATATAAATAAATTGGCCTGAGTTGACTAATTTATAAATTAGATAAAACTAAGAGAATTTTCAAAAGAACGTACGTAAGACGAGAATGAAATGCACCTGAAATTGTCATTATATTTAATACAATACATGAATTAAAGGCTGGCGGAGGCGAGTTAAAAATAATGGTTAACATAAAACGAATGTTAGGTAATTATTTTTATTTATTCCGCGAGAGAGTGTGATCCATAACTCCCTCATTTAATTCTGTGGTAGGGCAGATTCAAGCGGCAACTTCAATTCTTATGACTTTTGGGTTGTAAGTATCGATGGGCACCGGTAGTCTCTAGTTTGCCCCCTGTACACATATGTAATAAAAGCATAAATAACAATAAATACTTCAGACATCTGACCCACAAAGTCACTTAGCTACAAACTAAGCAGAGCTTGTACGGTTAGGTTAACTGATAGAATATTTAAATACTGCCAACTGCCTCATCAGTTTAGCGGTCTCGGGTTCGAATCCCGAGTCGGGAAAAGTGTTTTTGAGTTTGTCTGATTAAATAAATACTTACACACAGCTCGGAATTTGAAAGTTGGGGTCTGAACCCCCGTGCCTCAGAGAGCACGTAAAGCTGTCGGTCCAGCGCCTGATCTCTTCCCGGTCGTGTCGGTTAACCGTCCCATCGGATTATGAGAGTGAAGAAACAGAGAGTGCACCTGTGTTTGCGCACACACTTGTACATAGTATCTCCTACATAGTTGGCTGGTCTCCGTTGAGACTGGCTGTGTCCGTAATCGGCTAGGAGTACATTATTTAAATACTTATATTTTTTTAAATATATCGGGTAATAGATACATGGAACACACAAGCTCTTAAACAAATATTTGTAGATTATACAAAATTGATCCAACTTGAATCGAACTTGAGAACTTAAGCAGAGCAGTCGCATATGCTACCACTAACCACAGTGCCAGTAAAAATAAAAGGTTATATATTTATAAGATACATACAATTTCGTAATATATTCCTGTGATGACAAATCATGCTTACTCATAGTTTAACCAAAGTCTAACTAGCTCACGATTTGTTTGCCTTTACCATGTGTAGCAACCCATCCATGGTCCCCATGTGCCAAATAGTGCTATAAACCTTGACAATACCATCAGAGTCCCACATCAGATAAGGAGTCGTGACAGTGCGGTGAGTGGGTGTCGACAGCCTCGTTACTCTGATTTGAAGATAGCTGTGAATCAGAACGGTCTTGAAACTTTTAGTATTACACATTTAAGAAAATATAGACTTTAATATGAAGCTAAGTTGAAGAGTAATTATAATCTATACTAATATTATAAAAGTATGGATGGATGGATGTTTGTTACTCTTTCACGCAAAGACTACTGAACGAAATGAAAAAAATACTTATAGCTGTATATTGCCAGGAACCGTCCATTCTAGTGTTAAAGGGTCGTTGGAGTAAGCAGCAGCCAGGAGGTCTGTGTCTAGTAGTGGACGTCTTTTAGCTTAAAAGATGATGTTGATGACGATTAGAGGGTTTCGTTTGGCGAGGAGGTAGGTAACATATTCTATTCTTATCTCATATATGTCCCGCTATCATGAACAGCAAATAGGTTAAACAGGGCCGAATTAAAGAGTATTAATGAATTTCAATATTAATGAATTTCATCCAGAAGATACCCAGCCTCTATAAAGGCATGATGCGCACTGTAGTATGTACGATTAAATATTAACAAATAGATGCATTAATGACTATAAAGTTATTAAAAGTATTACGATATCATAAATTGTTGATTGTAAGTGGAAAATAATAGTTTATTAACATTCACCTTGGGAGTCGTTAAAACTTACACAATTCTCATTCAAAATGTATATTATTATGTTTTAATTATTATTTTATTTTCTTTCTTTTTTTTCAAGACAACTTCTGTGTTAGGAGAGACATTAGAGACATGAAACGGAACAAAAATATTCAGAATCTAAAAGTGGTTGCCTCATCCCGAATGTGGGTAATGCAGTATGGTGAGTCACCATACTGCATTGCCCACATTCGTAATGAGTTTGATTACGAATTTGCCACAATATATATAATTTGCTACAAATTGAATTGCCCACATTCGAAATTGGTGACCCACACTATGGTGGGCTAGTGAGATGCTTATTCACGCCCTTCGTAAAGGACCCGGGATCGTAGTAGGATGGAAGCAGTGAGAGAGTTCTAGGTTTTAATTGCTTGTCCAAGTAATATACCATCAAAGTGATAACTCTTCTCAGCCTTGTCAATTTTACTTTTAACCTTTTTGATATTTCTAATCAGAATTATTTTAATTATTATCTTATTACCCCGGTTCGGTAAGCTATTGGCACTACCAATTTTCTAATCGGATTTAAAGAGTTTTTAGATCTAGCCCTTATTAAATGTCAATAAGTATATGATATATATTTCCTTTACTTATGGAGAACGCATACTGCATAAGCAATAGAATTCCACTAATACGTTGAAATTGAGGTTGTTCAAGTTTTTAAGTAAATATAGGTATTTGTTAAAAAGGTATTTTTCTACCCAAAACTATTTATCGCAGTTGTGTATTAGCTGGTTATTTATACATCTAGATGGAGTGTAGCACCACAGAACAACTAAAACAAAAGGGACATATTTATTATGCTTCTGTGTGTGACAGTTACATTTTACACTCGCGAAAATTTTCCCCAAAAGACATTGTCATTTATTAATATGTGTGTGTAAAGTGTTACACAGTGTGATTTTGTTTTATGGTGAAGTGGGCAAACGAACAGATGGATTACCCGATGCTATGGTAAGTATCACGACCCGTGAAATATCTGTTACTCAGACTACAGTGCCTTTTAGGGCAAGTAGGAGGGGGGGTTGGTCTCGTGCTATCTTACTCTATTGGTAAGTGGTGGATAATATTATCACATCATCATATTAACTGCCTTCAAAACTCCACTGGTGGTCATAGTCTTCTCATAAGAAAGGAGTTTTTGGCTGGCCACACTGACCTAACTGGTTGTATTTCACGTTTTTCTGCTCTTTGCAGTGATGCTGTCCTGCACAGTTTGCTCTCTTAGTCGCCTCTTAAGTCGCGTCTCCACCAAAATTATTGGCAATTTCAGTGTTTCCAACTGTTTGCAACACTTCAAAAAATCGCCAACTTTTGTTTTCAACATTCGATCTAAGCGTCTCCACAGAGCCAATAAATATTTGCAACAAGCGTATTCTTTTGATGTTTACCGCCAAAAACAGAAAAACGGTTGCCAACATTTCTTGTCAATTTTTGTTGCCAACACAAGGAAATTACAGAAACTTTTGTCACCAACACGTGTTGACAACACAGAAATTGACAACAACTTTTGTTCGACGGAGACCCGGCTTTACGACACCGACGGATAGAATAGGGATAGTGGCAATCAATAATTCTCAACCCGTCACCACACGGAATGTTAGTCAAATAATACACACATCAAAAGTGTCTAGGGATCAAGCATTTTTATGCGGATTTCTTGAGATTGAGATGTGGCTTTGGCCCTGGCCTGCTCAGTCGCCAGACTTGAACCCGATTGAGCATGCATGGGATATGCTACAGAGAAGAGCTCTGCCGAATATGGAGGGTATCCAGTCGCAAGAAGACCTTTTTTTGTTGTTGCAGCGAACATGGGCGGCCATTCCACAGCGTGTTTGGATGAACTCATTTTGAGTATGCCAAACCGATGTTCTTGTGTTGTTAGTGTTCGCGGTAGAAACACGGATTATTAATTGTTTAAGTTACCTAATAAAATTTTAAAGAAAACTGTTATTTCAGTCTTTTTTTCGAACTTTAATGTTAGTAGCGGTTCAAATGTCAAAAATCCCTTTATTAGGAAAATGGCAAATTTCTTTATTAATGCAAAGGTGACTTGGTTTATCGTTACTGTGACAAACGAAAACACTTTATTTGATGAATCCTTAAAGAAAATTTTAATTAATATCAATCAGGAGAAAAGTTATTGCAAAAATATATGTTGATCCCTAGACACATATGTTGATCCCTAGACACTTTTGATGTGTGTATTATGTTTACAAAGTTATAAAGGTTCGATTCGGGAGAGTTGAGTGACACAACCTGATACCTTGATGTATGATTTAATAGTCTCTTAATTCTAATAGATACATGGATTATATACTCTTAATCTAGGAATATCATGACATCATCATGAATGATTAATATGGTTCATCACATGACCATTGCACCACACGCCCTACCAAAACAGAAAAAAAAAAACTAAGTTTTTTTTTTTTTTTTTTTTCTTAAACATTAGATAATTTTGTCCTATTCTTATGTATAACTTCTTCTTTATTATTACGTCAGATTATAACATTAGGATCAATATCATCTAAAACCTTAAAAGGACCATCATACACATTATCAAACTTATTTCCTGTTTCATTTTTGATTAACAATAAATCATCTTTCTTATACATAACAGGTTTCAAATATGCATCAAATTTACATTTTCGTATCAATTTTGATTGTAACAATTTTTGCCGCGCTTCATACTGTGATTTTTGTAATCTAAATTTTAATTCTAAAGGATAACTTTCTAAATTATATAAAGGCTCAACAGTACAATTTTTCAAATTTTTAGGGATGTTACACAATTTACCAAATACAAGCTCATAAGGCGTATAGTTTGTTGATGAATGTACAGAGGTATTGTAGGAAAAACACCAATATGGAAGCCACTCACTCCAATACCTACTGTTATTATCTGTTTGAATTCTTAAAAATGTATTCAATGATTTATGGGAATTTTCTAAAGAACCAATCGACTCATGATGATAGGCACAAGCAACTGTTCGTTTTATATTTAACAATTTACATACCTCACTCATAGTGCTGGAAATAAATTCAGTTCCCCGGTCTGTAGCAATTTCACGTGGGATACCATACCTTAATATAAAGTTGTTTACGAAAGCTCGAGCCACGCTAACGGTATCTTTTCTTGCTAATGGGTATGCTTCTACATACTTACTTAATTCACATTGTAATGTGAGTATATACGAGTTATCATAATAATCCTTATCTAAGGGCCCAACTATATCTAAAAATATTTTATCAAAAGCCGACTGCGCAGTTGTAGTAATAACCATGGGTTGCTTAGTATGTAAAGCATGCTTCTGTTTTTGGCATTTGTCACACTTCTTGACAAATTCAGCCACGTCTACATCCATTCTTGGCCAAAAGTAATATTTTTTTATATTACGTATCATACGTCTAGTACCTGCGTGCCCACTCGTGGGAAGCAAATGAAAGTCATTAAGTACTACTCTCTTGTCATCATTTACTATTCTTATTAATCCTTTTAAAATATAAATTCGTGGACCGGTCCAGTCATTATTTCCACAACATTTATTCAACCATTTAATATACTTCTCATTATTATTATTCTTCAGAATATAAATCTCATTAATTGATACTTTATTACAGATAGATTCCAAATCTCTCACGAAAGCGTCTCGCGCTGAGCATGATCGAGAACTTGGGTCTATATAAATTGACATCTTTGACGGTATATAAATAAAATCATTTACTTTAGTACATTTAGCATTGGACGTTAATGCATAATTAGAAATTACTAATTCAGTACAATTTTTCGGTTTACTAAGAATTTCAACGATTCTCGGCTGATCAGACCGATTATCTGTTTTGTTCTTATCGACCGAAGAGTTGCTACTCGATTGATTTTTCGACATACTCCTAGTCATGACATTTAGAACATTTTTATTAATACTTTTTAATTCATCGGACGTAATAATGATGCGAGATAACGCGTCTGCAGCCACATTATTCACACCCTTAACGTATTCAACCACGTAATCGTATTCATCTAAAATTAACCGAAACTTTAGCAATCTACTAGAGGGATTATTGAAACTAAACAGGTAAAGTAATGGCTTATGATCGGTTTTAATTATAAACTTTTTACCAAACAAATAGGGTCTGAAATATTTAACTGACCAAATAATAGCAAGGAGCTCTTTTTCAATCGTTGGATAATTTAATTCTGCTTTATTTAATGGCCGGCTTGCATAAGCAATTGGCAAGTCGTTTTTATTACATAAAACGGAACCTATGGCTACTCCAGATGCATCTGTGTGCAATATAAACTCATTTTCGGCGTCAAAATTAGGATATTGTAATATTGGTGGATTTGTCAAGGACCGCTTTAATAATTGAAAAGAATTTTCACACTCTGTGTTCCAAATAAATGTAACACCTTTTCTACAAAGTTTATTTAACGGAATTGTTATTTCAGCGAAATGTGGTATAAATTTACGGTAGTAATTGACAAAAGCGACAAACCGCCTTACTTCGTCACTACTTTTTGGAATAGGATAGTTCTTTAATACTCGTGTCTTTTCAGGGTCAGGTGACACTCCACTAGCGGAAACAACATGGCCTAAATACAACAATTCTTTCTTTAGAAATTGACATTTCTCGGGGTTTATTTTTAAATTTACGCTTCGAAGTCTTTCAAAAATATCAATTAAATGTTTATTATGATTTTCTAAGCTTCTTCCTATACATACCAAATCATCCAAATAAACAAGACACTTTTCATGACTCAAACTAGACATTGCTACTGTCATTAGGCGACTGAAAGCACTAGGGCTGATTTTTAAACCCATTGGCAGTCGTTTCATGTGATATTGTTTACTTGTAGTAAAGGCTGTGTATTTTCTGCTTTCAGGGCTTAATTCTAATTGAAAGTAACCTTGACTGAGATCTAAATGACTGAAATATATCGCCCCTCATAAAGAATCGAGAATATCAGAAATGTTAGGTAACGGAAATTTATCATCTTGAAGGTTGTCGTTTAATTTTCTATAATCAATAACAACACGCCATTTTTTCGTACCACTACTATCAGTTTTCTTTGGGACCAGTAGGACAGGGCTTGACCACTCACTAATACTTTCTTCTATGATGTCATTTCGTAACATTTCGCCTATTTGTCTATCAATTTCAGTTTTTTGACTTTTAGGGAGTCGGTATGGTTTGCTGTATACCGGGCTAGTATTTTCTTTCAGATGTATATACTGCTGGTATAAGTTGGTAAAACCTAACTTATCACCTGGTAACAAAAACACATCTGAGTACTTTGCGCAAATGTTTTCAATTGAAATTTGTTCCTCTCTGTTTAAATGTTTAAAATTCAAAGTAGAAAACAAACTCTTGACACGGTCGGCATTTACATTATTACTACTAAAAGAACACAAATAATAATCATTTAACGTTACAACTTCCGGTGTAAAATAACTTAAACAAACGTCTGTCTCCCTAGTATTTAAAAACTTAAGCGGTATTTTACCGTCCTTAGGTTTGACTAAGATAGAAGCTAAAAATAAACCATCGCATAATTGTTTAGGCATAATAACGCACTCATCTCTTAGGTGTGTCTGCACTAAGTATGTAACTTCACACCTTGCCTGTATTGTCATGTAACTATTTTTCCCAAGTTGCCCCATTTGTAACGGGATACTAACGGGTACCTTAGAGTTAATAGTTAGAACATTTTGTTCAAAATCTAAAATACAATTAAATTTACTCAAAAAATCTTGTCCCAAAATGCCATCGGTTCTACAAGAAAAGTTTTTAAATACATAAAACTTATGCTCAAACTCAACATTACCGTAACTTAATCTAAGATAAACAAAGCCATCGCAATATACATGACCTCCTATACCATTTATTTTAATACGCTCTATATGGAACGGAATCTTACAGTTCTCTAATATGTCCTGTCTAACTATGGACAACGACGCGCCGGTGTCAAGTAACCAACTACGGGACATTTGAAACACATTTAAATTAATTGAATTAATATTTTGACAATAAAAATGTTCATGCACGAAAAAACAAATTTCTGTCCTCGGATTCAGTCTTTCTTTCATTGTTTTGAATGGAATCAGAACTATTACAGTTGTTACTCGAGTCGGCTAAGTTAATCTGATGATGACGCGCCGGTTGACGAAATGTTGTGTGGCCACGAAAACCACCGCGACCGCGAAAATTAGATGAATTAGCAAAGTTACGAATTCCACTTTGACCACAGTTAGTACCACGACCACGATTATTATAACTCTGAGAATTTGAAAATACTCTAAACGCACCCTAAAACTATTCTGAAGCTTACCACGTTGGTAACGGCTTGACCTACCTCGGTTCTGCTGGAAGCTCAGCACTCGTTCTCCTTCTGCATTCGGCACCATCTCATCCAATGCACCTTGAATGGCATCCTTTAAAGTGCTATAATTTCGCGCTGCAATAATCGTACTGAGTCGACTGTTACGCAGGCCGTCGGCAAATCTTTTAATCGCAATTCGCTCATTTATTGGCCTCAAAATTTGATATGCACCGGGATCGCCGCTCGCCTGAGTAATAGTCAAATCGACGAATAACTGTTCAAGTTCCTTACCGTACTCCTCTATACTCTTGTTATTTTGCCTCGCATGCTGCAGTTTACTCTGGATCGCTGTGTCTGACTTTTTGGGCAACAATATGTTACGCATGTCACTAATTAAGTCTGCAACAGATAAATAACTATTACGCATGCGCAGCTTGGCGCTTTCAGATATCCGAGACATTAAAACAAATTGTATTAGTTGCTTTTTGCCACTATCATCAATCATAGAGTCATTCATTTCGATACTTGATATTAATTGTTTGGTGGTATCAATATCCCCTGTCATTACGGGTAATACTGCATTGGCAGTTTTCAAGTCAAATTTCTCCATCGTATCCTCTGTACTATACGAACAAAGCTGTAATATTTTTGAATATAAATTGTTTATTTTTGTATATAACTCTGTCACAGTATGAATTTCCACACTCTCGATTCCTTTACTCTTTATCTTTAAATCAATTATATTTTGTAAAGAACAAAACTGTGTATATATATCATTTGTCTCCTTTAATTTAGTTTCTCTTATAATAGGAGACCTTCGACTCGGGCCTAGTTTGGTAAGGTAATCCTTAATATACTTTAATTTATCAAATATCTCCCTAGCTTCATTTGCCATAACATATAACTTTATATCATAATATAGTCGTCACGATATCATGACGTTACAAAGAAAAATAAGTAGACAAAAAAAAATTGACCACATACACGATCACATTAAAAAGAAAATATATTAATTTTATATTTTATAATTAATTATATAATATTTTGTTTTTAGATATATTAGTAAAATAGCGTTAAGATATTTAAACTTATCATAGCTTTAAAAACTTAAACATACTCGATTTTTGGTAATACTACTTGTTATCGCACTTGTTTATTTTCACTCACTTCACTCACTATGTACGTACTCACGCTCGAGAAGTCCCTGCATCTGGAACCCCAGTGGCCTGTCGACGGAACAAGCTCAACGATCTTCGCAACATATGCTCATTGATTCTTCGCTCTATCCAGTTGCTGTGGCATTTTTTATAGAAACGCATCAACAATATCGCTCCTCCAACAACCAATACAATGCAGATTATTATTAGTATATATTGTGTGCTACTTGCATGTCTTAACAGCTGGTCCGTGGTAGCGGAATTCCCAGCACCATTTTGTGCTATTATGAGCTCTTGCTCCTTAGATTGTTGCTTGCCCATGGTGCATTTTTGCAACACGATAAATTCACAAAAAAAAATTGTCCACCCAACGAAAGTTACGACACGTAGAAAAAATTCTTCACTCAGTAATAATATTATTATTCATATTTAACTTATTCACTGTACGAATCACTCAAATGTTTACATTACTTATTCCTTTTGCGGAACATTGCGTCGCGCTGGCAGGGTCGCCATATAAAGGTTCGATTCGGGAGAGTTGAGTGACACAACCTGATACCTTGATGTATGATTTAATAGTCTCTTAATTCTAATAGATACATGGATTATATACTCTTAATCTAGGAATATCATGACATCATCATGAATGATTAATATGGTTCATCACATGACCATTGCACCACAAAGTAACGCTCTATTTTACATAACATCACTAAGAAGCACCACAATCAATAGCCACCTGAGAAGGAAATCTATGCGTTATCAGCGTGAAAACAATTGACACACACCACACAACACACATACACATTTCCCATGGCTAATACACCACGCTTTGCTCACTGGTAATGGACGTTACACCACGTGCCATGACGTAATTACCGCGGTAAATAAATAACTGTTACCGGAGTAACAGATTTTACGCATTTTGTACGAGAGCGTTGATATTGAGAGATTTTCTACGCACGTTGTGACACTATTGTATGTGTTGTCGGGTTACGCATTCGTAAATCATTTTGTTTAATGATAGGTTAGTAGGGAAACCTTCATTATCTGTAATGATACTTTTAAGGATTGAAAAATATAGAATTTTCATTAAATGTATTGTGGTACCCGTACTTCTTCAAGTACGAGCCCTGGGGTTATGTGTAGTCAGTGGACTAATGTACCTGAAATTTGGGAAATAACAACACGACTAAACGTATTATACGTTTTTACTGCAAGATAAGAATTTGCAATATCGGAATACAATTATTTATATTTCACTGCTAGTAGGTCTTGACTCCACGATCTCTGCAGTCTATCTTCTATCTCTTCTTCAGCATTATAAAAATCAAGGTTTCAAATTATATAAATCAATTTTAGAACATTCGCTTCAAACAGGAGTTTTCATCTGCCAGTTGCACAATTTGACGTGGAGGTTGTATATACGCGAAGGCTTCAATCGCCACAGTATGTAAACAACTTTCAAACTAGGAACAATCCTGTGTTTTAGGAACCTTATAAACATTTAAAGACAACATTCAAAGACATCATTTATGTATAACGCAAAGTGGTTTCCAGTGTCCGTGGGGATTAAACATATAATATTCAGTCCAGAACTACGTCTACTCTGATATATGACTAAAAATGTACCGCTGACATTATAACTTTCTGAACAGGCATTATGCTAAGTTGCAGACGAATGCTTTACGGTCAGAATTTCATGGGATGGACTGCCATCAACAATAGCTTTTAGCAGTCCACTGCCGGTCAAACGCCTCTCTTTAGAAAGGAGGTTTTGGCCTTATAGCCAAGTTGCACTCGGTGATTAGAAACAATCACCGAGGGTAAGCAACGACGGCGCGGTCAGTACCTGGATGGGTGACCGCTAGTGGCATGTTACCATGAGCGTCTCCGTGATTCGCAGGTCACGTTAAGCAATCGGTCCCGGTTGTTATCATAGGATAACAAGCTTAGTTGGAGGCCTTTGGGCGCCTTAAAACATCCAACGGTAAGATTACGTAGCCATGGCGTTGTCTTGCCAGTCCCCAACCTGCACTCAACCAGCGTGGGGTCGTATGGCCTTAACCCTCTCCTGAGAGGAGACCTGAGCCCAGCAGTGGGACGTTATGGGTTGTTCTTGATCCCACGCCTGTCGGGTTGAAATGGGGTTTGTGTTTCCCTTATCTTTGCAGTGCTGTAGTCTTGTGTAGTTTGAGCCCTCAGTCTGCTCCTACGTCACCCACGGGATGAAGATAAGTGCTGACACTCACACTGACACCACACGCAGACAATTATAATAAATAAATAAATGAAGATTTCAGACATCTAACACACAACGCCATCGAGTCCCAAACTAAGCAGAGCTTGTAACACCCAAACTCCGAATCAAATATTTGTAGATCATACAAACATTTGGTCCAACCCGGGAATCGAACCCGAGACCTCAAGCACAGCAGTCGCATACGTTACCACTGCGCCACCGAGGCTGACAATGTATGGACTATAAAGATTTCTTATTGTGTATAGTGAACCCTAAAATAGCAGTATTGTGACAGTGATAATCACATCACACTAATATATAAAGGCGAAAGTTTGTGAGTGTGTATGTTTGTTACTTCTTCACGCAGAAACTACTGAACGGATTTGTTTACAGTAATAACAAAACTTTACAGTAATATAGCTTATACATGAGAATAACACATAGGCTACTATTTGCCGCTATAACCGAGATATACGCGGGCGGAGCCGCGGGCAACAACTAGTATGTCATGTAAAGTAGTAATTGAATTCCTATTAACTGTGCATACTTTACGATGTACTGAAGACGTATCATTTACATTTTATGACATCTTAATTTTGTGATGTTACTTCATTATGTAACACCTTAATTATTTCTAGAAATGGAAGAATATATCATTACATCGATTTAATGAGCAGATGCCAAAGAAGGAGCATGAATGTTAAATGTAAATGCTTTTTATACCATCAATCACAATCGTGGATATGTCACGCGTAAATAACTGTACACTACCTGTGGGAAGCTGAGGCGTAGATAATTACTAGAACTAGTTTTTCAAAATTTTTGAAAATATTAGGTCTATGAATATCAAATTGACGTTTTTGTCGCACTGGCCACTTTGATCTGAAATATCCTCTTTGGTTTATATATTTGAGTTTCGAAAACAGTGATTCATTCGATTTTTTCCTCATTAGTTTTTTCTTTGGCGTGGCTTATCTCGCTCAATGGAAAACTTTAAGTATTGCTTTATTTACGAGAACGAGTTCTACCGTGCAGAGCTGCAGAAACAGCTAAAAGGAATATTGATGTGTATGGCGCTGGTGTCGCAAAACAAAACACGGTACGTTTTTGGTTCCAACATTTTCGTTCTGTAAATTTCGACCTTCATATCATAACAAGCCCCGTGGACGGCTCGAGAACAAAATAATATAGAATTAAAGACTATTGTGGAAGCGGATCCATCGCAAATCTCTTCATAGTTTGCTGCAGACTTCGCTGTGAATGATAAAATTGTTTTAATCCACAAAGGTTGAACTGTGGGTAACTCATGAATTGAGTGAAGCGAACCAGCAAACACGCGTCGACTGCTGCGTTAAATTGCTCAATCGGCACAATAATGAAAGGATTTTAAATCAGGTCTGTGATGTAATATGTAAAAGTAATGTAAATGTGATGAAAGTGGATCCTGTAGCTGTACGGTAATCGGAAGCGCTCGTCGCAATGACTAAACCCTGGATAAACCTCTAAAGGTTTCCACATCGGCACCATGTTGGACCAACTACTTGTTTAATATTACCCATACCAATATTGTTGATGAATACAACCCAAACAAAATAAATGATCATGCTAACCACACAATTATCCTGATTGGGAATCGAACTCTCGACCTCTAATATAACAGTCAAGATCGTTGACCAATAGACTAACCGCCCAGTGGAAGAAACGCATAATATATCAAAATACATAACAATGAAGATATTAGTTATATAAGATGTTACTATCACTGACCTTTGGGTCTGCGGTCAGTCGTTTATGACAGCCAGATAAAGATGAATGGCAATTGAACATATAAAATGAAATTACATGTTTAAATAACGCACCTCCTTAGAAATAGTCGTAATAAGATATTCAATATGGCAACTCATTTATTTTCACATCATTATCGTTTTTATATTGCAACACTGAGTGTGTGATCTTGCTGCTAGCATGGGATATTATACACCTGATTGCTTTGATATAATGTATAACTAACTACCTACTATTAAATCGTTTCTGATTTATAAATTAAAATTATTTAGGTGTATCATAAAACTGCTCAATTATAATAAGTAAACTAACTGACCCGGCGAACTTCGTACCGTTGTTTTAGTATTTATGTACGCCTCAGGTTTCCATGGGTAGTTTACAGTCACGGACTAAGAAAATATAACCCTTCCGGTTTCCTTATAATTTTCTTCTATACAAACCTTGTCCTGACAGTAACAAACACACAAAAAAAGCATCATCCAATTTGGTGCAGACGATCGGAAGTTATGCGCGTAAATACATTTCGGTGATTCATTTAAATTTATATACATTGTCTATTAGCAAAACACAAGTATTGATCAGAAATATTTACAATAACATCACATCAACAGCCTTCGATAGCCTACTGCTAGACATGGGTTTCATTTTATCCAAATTCGGCGAAGTTGAAAGGGAGGATAATAGCTTTGGCAGCCTCCAAGTATGTACTTATGTGTGACCATTTATTAAACTTAGGCTAGCGCCTCAACTACTGAACCAATTTTAACTAATGAGGTGTCAATAAATTTTTAATAACAGCCCGATTGACATAGGTTAAATTAATTTTAACAACAGTTTTTACATAGTCGGGTTATACTTTTTTAACTGTTTCTAGTTAGAAGGGAGTTCTTCACCTAGAACATTCAAAATCTTAAATTAGTTAACATACAGAGAGACACTGAAAAAGTTATAGATACTTAAACATAGCTATTTTTATAAATACAGATATTTTACGGTGGCTACATATAACGACCTTATTCTTGGATACAAATATGTACTTTCAGAGGGAATCCTTGATCACTGATTATGTAGTCTGATACAATACCACTAAGCCGTTAAACATGACAATATAAACACAACATTTGCTTTAACAGAAACTGTACTAACTATAGATAATGAGATATTTCGCAATATATGTAGCCTCTGCCGTGATTTTTCACAACCAAATAAACAGCTTTTGTAAACAAATCTTCGAACTACGAACAGTTCAAAAGCAAACTGTTTACATCTAAAACATGACCGCAATTCAAAGCGGCATATATACACATATACTATGCAAATATTATGTCTAGTATGCGTAATAAACATTCGAATTTAAGAGCTTAAACATTAGTACAAAGAAAAAAAACATTCAAGTAGCATCTTGTACGGCTTATTACTCTGAAGATCATTGTAAATACATACTAGAGCAATATAAGAGCCACTTTGAGTTCGAGATAAACGACCTTGACTTATTCGAGCTATGCTTACACTGGCAATCCATCTGTGTAAGCAATGTGACTTTCCTTCTCTTGCCGTACCAGTTTAGAGCAGTTTCGGACTAATTCCGCCGATACCGTAAAAAATATTTTCTATAAATCTCGGGTGGAACTCGTAAATTGCTTTTCGCACTAATTTCGATTTTTATGAGGCTTAGGCGTGTAAGCTTAACAAACAAATAGAATGGAAACAAACAGAAGATCAACCTGTCGTGTTTCGTTGGTGAGTGCAAGACCGGAGGCCCAATAATGCAGAAACATCACTAGGCCGCCGTAGTGTGGGTGGCTGCATTGTCTGCATTCGCCATAAGTATGGTGACAGCTACTCTTGGATTCTGCTTATGCTTTCCATCAGGCAGAGTAGAGTCTCTACTGGGATGTTTATTAAAGGTTCATAGTTACCATAGTACCGGTTGTAACTCAAACACGCTTTCAACAATTTGCCAAAGATTACCGTTAAATCACCTGTCAAATAAAACAAAAATCTTAATACATATCCGTCCATCCAATTAGAAAGTAGACTCGTGGAAGCACACATTATAGTTATGTTATTGCTTGGGGGTTAAACTGTACTCCACACGATTTCAACCTAGTAATTAACCCAATTAACCCTAAGGCATTCAAGCAAAAGATAGGAGAAGGTAGTGATGTAACACTAGTACATAACTCCACTACACGAGAATGCACGATTGACCTTATGACATCCTATTGTGTTTTAATGATTTTTCTTAATGTGCCATTATTGATTGCCACAGTAGTACAGTGGTAACATTTGCAACTGTAGTGATGAGGTCTTGGGATGGTTCCTGGATTGGACCAAATGTTTGAATGATCTTCGGAGTTTGTATTGTATGTTATGTAGTATTGTATCAGTCAATGTAGCTGTCATAGTACAAGCTCTGCTTAGCTTCAAAATTTCATTTTTAAATACTACTCACACATTAGGAATATATATATAACTAGCTGTTGCCCGCGGCTCCGCCCGCATGTATATCGGTTAACCGTGCAGTATGTGTGTCATGATGATGGACACCTACCTCGGAATTGGAATCTATGGTACATGCATCCATACTATACATTACTAGCTGTTGCCCGCAGCTCCGCCCGCATGTATGTCGGTTACCGCTGCAATTAGTAGTCTATGTGTTATTCTGATGTATAAGCTATATTACTGTAAAGTTTCATTAAAATCCGTTAAGTAGGTTTCGAGTAACAAACGTCCATCCATACTTACAAACTTTCGCGTTTATAATACTAGTAGGATATACCTATATCTCGTGTCGTAAACGTAAAATGACAGCGTTTGTGCTGACGTGTTTCGTTGGTGAGTGCGAGACCGGAGGCCCAATGACGCAGGATGCTGCATTGTTGCATTGTCTGCATACGCAATGAGTATGGTGACCATCACTCTTGGATTCTACTTATGCTTTCCATCAGGCAGAGTACAGTCATTTTGGCAGGGCCATACATAAAAAAAAAATCATGAACCGAAAAAAAAAACACCCAGACTGAAAACAATATATTTCTCGATCGCACAAAGTATTGCCCCGTCTGGGGCTTAAACCCACAACACTCAACGTAGTACCGTGCGTTTGAACCAACCCGTCATCGGTGCAGTATTAGGTTACGCACAGCTATGATGTACGACTATAAAGTTACATGAGATTATTTATGTGGTGTTAAGGAATTTGACACTAAATCTGACACGACTACCTTATTTGTGAGTGTCAGAGGCTGTATATCTATGCATATATGTGTATACATATTATATTAACCTGAAAAATGATTACTGCGATATACATGCGAGCGGAGCCGCAGGCAAAAGCTGATTATAACTATATTACACCCACAAACAGAACTAAAGGTCATGTTCATAGCAGAATTATTTGTGCTGGATGGGATTCGAACTCACGGACTGCGGCTCAGACCTGACTGATCTAGTGATTAAAGTCCTAGGGCCTGCAGTCTCGACACAGATAGCATAACGATCGTAAATTAACGATCGATAAATGTTTACGAATATTTTCGCTTGCCGTAACGATCTTAATCACAAGGGCAAGTCTCTACTTATAAATTATCGTGCAAAATCGTAAAAGACTGAAGTCTCGACATAGATAGCGATCGTTAATGATTGTTACGTGTTACTATATTGTATGTTGTACTGTTTTGTAGCAAAAATAAATGGTTTAAATGGTTAAAGTTGCGAATTAGGTAGCTAATTCATATCGATAATTTTTTAACGATTGTTGGTAGTCTCTACCGTTGCAATTATCGATTTTCATCGGTATCGTATCGAATTTGCTGTCAATTTAACGACAGTCGCAAATCGCTTATCGAGGCATTTTGGCAGCCCGCTAACTCGATAAGTATTCGAAAAGGATCGTTAACTGTGAAATATTATAAAAATAGAAATTGTATGAAGATACATATTTATCAGATTGTAATAATATCTTTTGCAAGTGT
The DNA here is from genome assembly GCA_949125395.1 of Diaphora mendica. Lineage (NCBI taxonomy): Eukaryota > Metazoa > Arthropoda > Insecta > Lepidoptera > Erebidae > Diaphora > Diaphora mendica. The sequence continues at coordinate 877,420 of OX421323.1, forward strand.
AGTGCACTAATTTATAATATTAATTGTACATAATGGCGGAGGTTTATTTGGCTTATCAATGATGACAATTGATTCAGAATGTTGCAAGGATATAAATATGTGTCCTATTAAAAATGACAATTTAAATGTATTTTGGATTTAAAACTATAAATAAAATCTTGAGAGGTGTCAAGGGACGCCCGGATGGAACGAAGTTTATATATACACATATACATATATACATATCCCTATACCTATGCCTATACCTATATCTATACATATACCTATACCTATACATATACCTAGACCTAGACCTATACCAATACCTATACCTATACATATACCTATAACTATACCTATACCTTATAAATATCAAGTTAAATAAATATAATTAATAGAAACATTAAAATACTTCCCTAAAATTAAGCAAGATATTGTACGTGGCACTATTTTGCTTCCAAAATTTCAAACTAACGATCGATAAATGTTTACGAATATTTTCGCTTGCCGTAACGAGCTTAATCACAAGGGCAAGTCTCTACTCATGAATTACCGTGCAAAATCGTAAACAGGGACGTCGCTAAGTTAACGAAAATCCTTTCTATAGTTTGACATTTTGGAAGCAAAGGTGTAAAGTGTATATTTTGTAAAGTTTGATTATTTCTAAAATAATTTGAGTATTTTATGCGCATTTTAATAGTAGTAGCATATCAAAAAAAAAATTATAGGTAAATGTATAGGTATATGTAAATGTATAGGTATAGGTATATGTATGGGTATGGGTATAGGTATATAGGTATATGTATGGGTATGGGTATAGGTATAGGTATAGGTATAGGTATAGGTAAAGGTATAAACTCAAACTCAAACTCAAACTCTCTTTATTTCATAAATTTTTTTAAATTGTTTGAAATCGTCTTTTATGTAGACTCTAAAGTCATAGATCAACACACACAATAGCAACAATCTCTGTTTTGTCAAATAGCAAGCAAATAAGCTTATTAAAAATTAAACTCATACAAAATCTATTACGAGTATTTGCCTGTGCCGATCTACAACCGCCCATTTCCAAGGAGTTGAGCCTTATGAGAAGAAAGGGCAAACAAACTCATGGCCACTCTTTTGCAAATTACAGATAGATGGCATTATTACATGTACCACAACATTGTTTTGATGTGTGCCAGTATGTCCGTTATTAAGTACTAAAAGGTAAAAGGACAATGAAGAGAAAACAAGATTAAGAAAAAAAAATCGAATAAAAGAGAAAATGAAATGTAGCATAAAAATAGAAAAAAAAATAATAATAATAAAAAACACACTAGCCAACACCACATTTTTCCTTAAGAAATAGCCTGCGTTAATTAATCCCAAGCATTTTGATCTTCTATATAATCCAAAATTGAATAGTAGGCCTTCTTACACAATCCACGTTTTATTGCGGATTTAAATTTGTTAATACTTAAATCTTGAATACTATTTGGGATTTTATTATAAAATCGGACACATTGACCTCGAAAAGACTTGTTTATCTTTTGGAGCCTAGTGGCGAGTACTACAAGTTTATTTTTATTCCTGGTATTTAAAGAATGTACATCACTTCTTTTCAAAAAGCTATCTTTGTTTTTCTGAACATACATTACATTTTCATAGATATATTGACTTGCCACTGTCATTATGTTTATTTCTTTAAATTTCTGCCTTAATGAACAACGATTGCCTAAATTATAGAGTGCTCGAATCGCTCTCTTTTGCAGTACAAAAATAGTTTGAATGTCGGCAGCATTCCCCCACAGTAGAATACCGTACGACATTATGCTATGAAAATAACTGAAGTAAACAAGTCGTGCTGTATCAACATCAGTCAACTCTCGAATTTTTCTTACTGCGTATGCTGCTGAGCTGAGTCTACTCGATAATTTATCAATATGTGGGCCCCACTGTAGCTTAGAGTCTAGTGTTATACCCAAAAATGTCGTAGTGTCCACAAGATCTAACCCGACATCCTTAATTGCCACTGTAGTTTTCACTGGCTTGACGTTTGGCATTGTGAAACGTATGCACTTAGTTTTTTGTTCATTTAAAAGCAGATTGTTGATGTCAAAACAATGAACCACTCTCGAAATGGCGCTGTTTACGTCTGTGAAATTAGTAAGTGTCCGTTTTAGTCTAAATAATAGTGATGTATCATCTGCAAACAACACAATCTCGAGACTGTCCTTGACAACGTGAGGTAAGTCGTTAATATATACTAAAAATAAGAAAGGGCCGAGAATAGAACCCTGCGGAACGCCCATTTCTACCACAGAGCCTGGAGAATGCTCACCATTAATATCAACTCGCTGAATTCTATTATACAGATATGAAGCCAGAAGTTCCAGTGCTTTATTTCTGATACCATAGTGCTGTAATTTCCTGATCAGCGTTTCATGCACAACACAATCAAATGCTTTAGATAAATCGCAAAAGATGCCTAGAGAATCGTGGGCATCCTCCCAGGCATCAAATATATGTTTTACTAGCTCAACACTGGCATCAGTTGTGGAGCGACCCCTTGTAAAACCAAATTGTCTATTGTGTAATAAATTATTATTATTAAAGAAGCTTTGCAATTGATCATACATAATTTTTTCAAAAATTTTGCTAAATACTGGTAGTACTGAGATAGGTCTAAAGTTAGTTGGGTCAGATGTACTACCAGATTTGAATAACAGAATAATTCTACTAGACTTCATAAGATCAGGAAATACACCACTATCAACACATTGATTAAATGTAAAAGACAATTGATTAGCCACTACAGATATAATTGTCTTAGTAATTAATACAGAGTTTCCCCATAGATCGGTTGTTTTTTTAACGTTAATAGTGTTAAAGGCTTTAATAATTTCAAAGGGGGAAACATATTGGAACTTAAATTCACTATCAATCCTACTAACATTCTCTTTTAAAATTGATTCTGCAAGGCATGGTGAGGAGTTCAAAGATTTAGTAGTTGATACAGGAATGTTAGTAAAAAAAATTCTCAAATGCAGCAGCAACCTCAGCATTTGATGTGATAAATTTATTGTTTATATTTAAATTAAATTCATTGTCACGGTATTGATTTTTACCAGTTTCACTATTAATAATTTTCCATGTGGTTTTTATCTTATCATCGCTACCTTTAATCTTTGAACTTATAAAACGGGACTTAGCCAATTTACAAAGTTTCCTAAACAGCTTCGAGTATTCTTTAACATAATTATGAAACTGTTCACTTTTATTATAATTTCTCTCATCGTATAGCTCGTATAACCTTTTCCTACTTTTGAGTAAGCCAGGGGTAGCCCATTCACTAAATGTGGCGTTACCTTTAACCACTATCGTTTTAGGTGTAAAAATGGTGTTAAATGTTGAAGAAAAAGTTTCAAAAAAACTATTATAATAAGTGTTAGGGTTACTCTCTACACAAAGTACTGAACTATTAAAAACAGCTTTAAGTTTATCCTTAAAGTTTCCACAACGCTTAGCGGTTTTAGGTATCACCACAATTCTTTTTTCTGCCACCTTTTCATACCTATCACAGAAAGATACTAATTGACCACAGTGGTCAGAATCTAATTCATTGATTATTTTCTTGTCCTTAATTACAATGTCTGTGAATATATTGTCCAAACATGTGGCAGTGGTTACAGTGATTCGTGTAGGCTCCAAAAACAAGTTCTTCAGATTGTATGATTGAAAAAGTGCCTTGAACTTGGTAACTATATTTGAATTTTCCAATAGGTTAATATTAAAGTCACCACAGATGATGACCTTCTTTTTTGATCTTGTTACTTTAACTAATACTTCGTCCATAACACGTTCAAAACAATCATACACGGCTGAAGGAGGTCTGTATACACATAATACTATGAAACCTTTTAGTTCTATACAGGCTATTTCTGTAGTTCGCTCAACTGATAAACTAACAATGTCATGGCGCTCTTTAAACTTAAGTTGCTTATTAATGAGTATCATAGTGCCACCATGTATTGCTGTACTTCTGCTGAACGAGCTGCCTACCTGGTGGTAATCAAAATTGAACATGAACTGATCCCGTTTAAGCCAGTGTTCAGTGATACAAAAAATATCAATCGCATTGCAGTTCATGAACAGTTCCACCTCTAAGTCTTTGCCCATCATTCCTCTAATGTTTTGATGCACCAAATTGACATTATTTATCTTATTATTTTTAATAAATTTACTATGATTGATCTTTTTATTGGTGTTCAAATTAATAGTGCAAGAGGTAGTCTCTATTGTCTTATCAGTAAATTTAAATTATTTGAAATGTCAATCTCATTAGATAACTTATTAGGTATGTCATTTAAATTATTATAAATGTCTAAAGAAATATCTGCCAACGAATTGGCAAAGTCACTATGGGTAGTCTCAATTTGCTCAATAGAAGCAATAGTTTTAGCCAAGTTCTTGGCTGTAATCGAAAAATAATATGATAGCGAAATTGCTATCTGTCTCTTATAATAATTAGAAAGGTAATATCTACCTTTTGTCAATGAAATATTATTACTAACAAGCTTGTTAGTGTCGATTAGATGTAGTTTGTTATAATAAGGTCCATTTATTTGGCAAGTTAAATTGTGCATCATTATATTTAAATTATGTCTAATATTTTTTTCTTCCTGCGACAATCCTTTACTAAGAGGAAGTGTAAACAATACAATTTTATTTACTTCTAACTTTAACATTGATTCAAAATACCCTAAGAATTTCCTTTTGTTTACATTTCCTCTGTTCCCAACAAAAATGACTAATGAAGTATTTGCATTAAATTCTGATTTGGAATTTAACACTCTTTCCATAATATGATTTAAAGATGATTGAGGCATGCAATAGTTGCTGACTGAATGTCCCAAATGTGTATTTAACATTAAGGGACCCATGCCCTTTCCAATTTCATCACTAAACATTGCTATTTTATAATTATTGTACAGTTTGTTGTTTTGTATAGGGGAATCCTTGATCTCAGGTACAAAAGTTGTGTTAGATTGTGGTGGCAGCGAGGAAGGTGCATGTGCTGTCCTGGGGCTGTCTATAGAATGCACTGAATCACTACAATTACAGGAGTTAACCAACCTGCCAATAGCCAGCACCTGCTCCCTGCTCTGCTTTTGAGATATTTCATACTTATATGTAATGTTAGTAAGTTGATCTTCAAGACGGTCTATCTCACTTTGTAATTCTCTTGTATCTTTTATATATTGACTCGACATGTTGTCTAGTTCAATTGAGTACATAGACACCTGATCAATCAAATGAAGTCTCTGTCTGTTAAGTGACATGCTATTAATAAAAAATTTATGCTTGTGAATTAATTTCCTTGTTTTTGTTATGATTTTTTTAAATTTAAGGTATTTTTTTAATTTTTTCAAGCTACATTGAACAATTCTGCTAGATTTGCTAGTACTAGTGTCATCCTCACCTGTGAGATCTATTACTATGGAAGGATGGAGACTATCAACTACAGCCTGATCCAGCCCGGGGGCAACCAACTCCTCGAACAAGCTTTGGTTGGACACCACTAACTTGTTGTGGTTATGAGCATCAACTCTTGATAGTTCTTCTTCTGCATGGTGTAGTTGGAGTTCTAGCTTCTTAATCCTATTCAGGGCTTGCTCATACTCATCCCTACATGAATCAAAGCTGTCAACAAGGAGCTGGAGCTTGTTCCGGGCATCAACAGACGCTGTATATTGACCGTGTAACAGAGACATTTCTTTTCTGAGTTTCTCATTCTCGTTTAATATCTCAAGGAGTTCCCTTTCATTGTCATCCCTTTCTCCAATGAGTTGATCACACCTCTCCTTAGTTGCCTTCAATTCGCTCAAAGTCAGTTGAAGCTTGGACTCCAATTGACGAGCTAAGGCATTGCGTGTCTGAACCATGGTGGATTTGCGAAAAGGCAAACCTTGACTAGATTATCACCAAGGAGAGTTGACATCACACAGTGGAGGGTAAGTTGAGTAGTGTCAGTATGGGCTTATTATGAATAAGCTACACTTTACCTATATTGTATTGAATAAAATAATAAATAAATCAAGTAACGATACCTGTAAAGCGATGACAATAAATCCTAAACACAATTTTAAAACACTTATAGTTTTTCGTGACTTACCGGTAACCTTACTGTCACTTGCAAATTATGTTTATTTTACTAAAGTTACACTTATAAACTATCCCTATTTTAATTTATGTAAGTATTATTTATTTGCTTAGTGAGAAATTGGTATTGAAAGAATATTTTACACAAAATATACTATTTAAATTAAAAAAATATACGGGAGCAATTCAAATCAGCTGTTTACCGCGGGAGTTGCCACAAGAAAAAAAAAAAAAAAAACTATAGGTATAGGTATAGATATAGGTGTAGGTATAGGTATAAGTATAGGTACAGGTATAGGTATGGGTATAGTATATGTATAGGTATATGTATAGGTATACTATATGTATAGGTATATATATTTATATATATAGAAACTTCGTTCCATCCGGGTGTACCTTGACACCTCTTAAGTTTTTATTTATAGTTTTAAATCCAAAATACATTTACATTGTCATTTTTTAATAGGACACATATTTATATCCTTGCAACATTCTGAATCAATTGTTATCATTAATAAGTCAAATAAACCTCCGCCATTATGTACAATTAATATTTTAAATTAGTGCACTACACTTGCAAAAGATATTATTACAATCTGATAAATATGTATCTTCATACAATTTCTATTTTTATAATATTTCACAGTTAACGATCCTTTTTGAATACTTATCGAGTTAGCGGGCTGCCAGAATGCCTCAATAAGCGATTTGCGATTGTCGTTAAATTGACAGCAAATTCGATACGATACCGATGAAAATCGATAGTTGCAACGGTAGAGACTACTAAAAATCGTTAACAAATTATCGATTTGAATTAGCTACCGAATTCGCAACTTTAACGATCGCTATCTATGTCGAGACTGCAGGCCCAGGTGTGTTAACACTAGATCAATAGGCCCGCCATCTATCTAACTTAAACGAAATCTACACATAAATAAAATTTTGAAGTGACTACTGTTTGTAATTTGAAATTAACAGCTTTTCAATAAATGCTTAAGAAATTATATTAAATAATAGTAATATTATATACAGTGGGTTCTTACATCTAAAAATATTTTTTTTATAATTTATGTCCGTCTGCCTGTTTCTTCATCTTATCTATAAAACGGTTGGACCGATTTTGACGATACTTTTTTTAGCAGATTGCTGAGGTAATAACGAGGAATTTAGAATATATACTTTTATTTTATAAAAATATATTACTATATAACGAAATTAAAAACAATGATGTAGTATATATACGATTCAAAGCCAGTAAAACCCGCATGTAATATGGGACGCAACAACTATAACTCAAAATTTACAAAAAAATCAGTAATAATATATAATGTTGTTTCTCGAAACATCAAAACATCAACAAATTTGTTTGTTGAAATGTTTTAAGTACTCATAATTAAGATAGTGCACTTAAAGTCGGTATTTCAAAAGTAAATTGGTATTGTATGGTAATGTTAGGTTGTAATGCGAATTATTCTCGTAAACTAACACTACGTAATAGATTTGCTAACCGACTTCATCATTAGTAATACACTATAATTAAATATTTGAAAGTTTTCTGTGTTATTTGCGTTTTTATGGCAAAGATGTTAAGATAGAAGACAGGTCACATGGACATTTGCAACAATATATAGTGATACTAGTTTTTTCTCGCGGCTCCGCCCGTGTGTATGTCGATTATCGCGGCAATAGCCTTTGTGTTATTCTGATGTATAAGCTATATTACTGTAAAGTTTCATCCAAATCCGTTCAGTAGTTTTTGCGTGAAAGAGTATCAAACATCCATCCATCCATCCATACTTACAAACTTTCGCGTTTATAATGTTAGTAGGATAATGTACTCCAAGCCGATTTCAGCCACGGCAAGCAGTCTTAATACAGATCGGTCAACAATGCAGGAGATATTTTAGTTTAGTGTGCAAAGGTGTGGTCAAACGCAGGTGCACTCTCTATATGGCCTCACTCTCATAAACTATCGAGTTTATTGTCTTAATTTGAAAGTTTCCTCAGTAATCAGGAGAAGGTAGGGTCACGTTTACCACTTTAGTAACCCATCAGGTAGGATTGTCTAGTTGAAGTGACATTAAACCTACCCATAAGGGCTCCCACACATAACTGCTATGCGATGCGGCGTGAAGTTCTTGCGGTGCATTCGTGCGAGCTCGCAGATATTTGGGATGCGTTGCGAATTCGCAGCTATGTGTGGGAGCTCTTACTCTACTTAATTCCGAACCTTTTACTTGCCCATGTGTAGGTCCATCCTGGTTTTCATCTATGAGGATTTTAATAGTACTGCTATTCATTTAAAAACTGAAAGGTTTTCTTTTTGAAGTGAAAACTTCTTTAGCGGCGTTGTGCACTTTAGCAAAATTACTTTGGGATGGGTCAAAAATTTTAAACTCGCAACAGATCACGTTTTGACGGGACACGTGACCTAAGACGTCGTAAGACGGCGCAGGGCGCTTGCGCGAGTACGGTGGCGCAGGGTGCTTGCGCGAGTGTGCATGGTGACAGCTGATGGCTCGTAACATGTGGCGGTTCACTCGCTACGCGCCTGCGCGGTACCTACGCCGGACGTCTTGATGACGAGTCAATAAGGCCGTCAATTTCATTAAAACATTTTTATTTCTTAGCTAAGACGTAAATTAGATAATAATAGATCCGTTTTGTATGATTAATATATTTGTAAAATGAAGAAGCCACTGAATCCTCTACAACTTTTGTTTATAGTTTTGAGTTTTCACTTCCGACGGTAGTCCTCATGACTGTTATGTGTTTTTTTAAAGACAACTCCCGCATAAGGATTACATTCTGTGCCGCAGGGGACTTTACAAACATGCACGAAACGGACACCAAGAACAACCAGACTCAGAAAATCTATTTGTGTATCACACAAAGTGTTGTCCCATGTAGGATTTGAACCCACAACACTTGGCGCAGTAGAAAACGCCGTGATGACCGCTTAAACCACCATGCCAACGGTGCAGTAAATTTTACTAAAAACGGGTATTACATACACCGATAATGTATCTATCAAAATAGGGTAACAAAAAATGTATCGTACCCATACTCTTTTGGATGGAAACGAAGCGTTACGGGTTATCTTGTAATACGACTATTAGTTTCTTTTGCCCATAAACTAAGTCAGATGCATATGTCTAGGAATAGTGTTTTAAAAGGTCGTTAAACACAAAATTTCGTTAGAACAATGTACAGTAAAGGCCATTGAACATTATGTTAATTTATATAAAGCGACATGAAAAAGCGTTAAATTATGATGTGTGCAGTACACGCTAATGTTCAAACACTAAACACTTATGACATTAGTGATGTAAGTGTGACCCATCTGCGACAGTTACGTGATGTAATGCGTGTGACTTTAGTATGTGCCCATAGCTTTGCCAGTAAATATTTGATTGGTTCCGTTAGTCTAATAGAAAATTCTTAAAGCGGACTACAGAAGCAACGTCGCTCGCCTCATTAGACACAACTACTTCTCTTCTAAAGAACTAAGTTTTATTAAGAACTTTATAAAATAAACTAGCTGACCCACGCAACGTCGTTTACGTATTGCCCGTAGCGTAAAATTTTTCCCCCGTTTTTGTGAGATTCTTTATTGGTGCTCCGCTCCTATTGGTCTCAGCGTGATGATATATAACTTATAGCCTTCCTCGATAAATATACTATCCAACACTGAAAGAATTTTTCAAATCGGACCAGCGGTTCCTGAGATTAGCGCGTTCATACAAACAAACAAACAAACAAACAAACTCTTCAGCTTTATATAATAGTATAGATATATAAAGTATAGATAAACTAGAAACGTAAACGAGCAGACGGGTAACCTAATGGGAAGTAACTACTGCCGCCCATGAACATTTGCAATTAAAGAGTGAAAACTGTTTTGGCGTCCGTTGAGTCATCACCCCAGAGTCAGTGACAAAAGAGGTTTGGGGTCGGGGTCCAGTTCCTTCACTCACTCATCATAGGTAGGTACCTGTCTCGTTTTGCCCCTCAATACCACTAAAAGTTCAAAATATTATCGCCATGGTTTGATAATCTATGTATATAAAAGAGTAAGGTGACTGACTGACTGACTTAACCAGAGATCAACACACAGTCCAAACCGCTAAAGCTAGAATCCTGAAATTTTGCATGTAGGTTCTTTATATAACGTACGTGAGCACTAAGAAAGGAAATTTCGAAATTCCACCCTTTACACCGAAGCCGCGTGTAAAAGCTAGTCTTATATATAAAATTCTCGTGTCACAATGTTAGTTACCATACTCCTCTGAAACGGCTGGACCGATTTTTATGACATTTGGTGAGCATATCGGGTAGGTCTGAGAATCGACCAACATTTATTTTTTATACCCCAATTTTTTTATGGCAAAACAACGTTTGCCGGATCAGCTAGTTATTTCACAAAATGATTTCATCTGCCTAATTGGCGCATTGGTAGCGTATGGGACTGTTGTGCTTGAGGTCCGAGACCTCCCCGGTTCGATCCCCGGGTCGGCCAAATGTTTGTATAATCTGCAAATATTTGTTTCGGAGTTTGGGCGTTTTCTATGTAAAATATGTATGTATTTACAAAAAAAAGCATAATATGTATTTGTATCAGTTGTTCTAGTACCGATAACGCAAGCTCTGCTTAGCTTGGGTCTAGACGGCGTTGTGTGTTAGATGTCCGAAATGTTTATGTATTAATAGGTCTTTACCTATGAAATTGCCGTTTTGTGTGCAATAAGTGAAAGTATATAGTATAAATAAATAAATAAAATAAACAAACTCTTCAAAGGCATTTTGTACTGCCTCTCGGGAATTGAATTTTTACCCACTAAAAAGTTGTCTAAATTTTGGAAAAAGTAATAGTCGGTAGGTGCAAGGTCTGGTGAGTATGGCGGATGAGGGAGAGCTTCCAACCTCAGCTCTTGCAGCTTGGAGACTGTCTGTTGCGCAGTATGGAGTTCGCGCGATGTCGTGAAGGAGCAGTGGGGACACCAAAGCTGGTTGCAGATGTGCAAGCTTCTCCATCATTCTCTCCAGTTCTTCACAGTACACATCTGCATTAATGCTCATGCCGTTTTGTAAAAAGCTGTGGTGAATCACACCCGCACTAGACCACCAAACAGTGACCATCACTTTTTTAGGGGTCATTTTTGGTTTAGGGCATTGCTTTGGTGCTGAACCAGGGTCTAACCACCTTGCTGAGCGCTTTCGAATGTCGAACAGAATCCATATTTCGTCGCACGTAAGAATTCGTTGCAAAATTCCTTCATTACTTTGCCTGTTGAGCAGCGCAAGGCAAGTCTCGACGCATACGTTGCGCTGGCGATCGTTAAGGTCGTGGGGCACCCATCTATCAAGCTTTTTTACCTTGCCAATTTGTCGCAAATGGATCAATATTGTTTTGATGCTTACATTAAAAGCTGCTGCTAGCTCAGCTGTAGATTGAGTTTCGTCAGCTTCCACAATCGCCTTTAATTCATTATTGTTAACCAAAGTCTCCGGACGACCACGAGCTTCATTTTTCAAGTCAAAATTTCCAGAACGGAACCGGGAAAACCAATAACGGGTTGTGCGTTCGTTTGTACAGTTCTCTCCGTAAACGTTTTTGATGTTACGTGCCGTTTGTGTCGCGTTGGTGCCACGACGGAACTCATATTCCATAATTACACGATTTTTTAAAGTATCCATTATGACGAAAAATGTTCAAATGTAATGAAAATACAACGCTAATCAGAAAACAAAAGACTGAGTTTGTAAATAGAATGTCATGGTTTTAAAACAAAATTAATTTGAATTTAGAATACAGAGTCATTACAAACTTTTTTTATTTGAAATGACCAGTACTGAAGAACGGCAATTTCATAGGTAAAGACCTAATATTAGGCATTATTTCATATAATAGGACTGAAGTAGTCTTGTATTCATAAAAACATTAACCTAACAAAGGGATCGTAGTAAGTAATGAGAATTTAAGGCATAATCGCTTTCCAGGAAACAATCTGGGAGTCAACGAAGTGATCTTACTTGGTTTTTTTCTGTTCAGAAACATAAACAAAAGTAAATGTTAGGTAAATTTATATGAAATTTCATTTAAAGTCGTTATTCGGCAGCCATTTGCGTGCAACCGGTTTTGAGTTTCGACCTGTTGATGTGTAAAGACAAAGCTTTATGAGATTGTTACCTGTGTAATTTTTTTACTGAGGATTAATATAAGACAACTACTGGTCTTAGATGTGAGGTCTACGAACGTATAATGGTCAGAAACTCGTCCACCAAGCCACTAGAAGCAGAATTAAATATCACTTATAAATTTATTGTCGTGAGAAGTGACTGCAAGTTCAATGCAAGGTTATTGGCTATATTTCTACGGCTACTGGTTAGTATGGCCACTGTGTACTGACGTACTTATAGCTTGTTATGTAAATATAACAATATGCCATTATTACGAATCTATTGACACCTCATTAAATCGGTTCAGTAGTTTAGGCGCCGTGAAGGAACATATAAACATTCATAGACTGTCAGAACTACATATTACCCTTCCTTTTCGATTCACCGTAGTTGGGTAAAATATTAAGTTGGTTACTGTACCCTTCAAAATTTCAAAATGTACAGCACCGACTGAGTTCAAGTTCGACACGATATTTTATGACAGTTTTGCAGAAGTCATGTGGCTGCAAAGGATACGTGGTAGCCTCAGGTCTGACATAACTGTCTCACAATGAATCACTTACCTCAATTACATGTACCAACATAGTTATTGTGGTCAGTTGTATATCTACTAACAAATAATGGATTAGATTAGACTAAAAATATTTAACAAAAACAAAAACCGACTTCAAGGTTCGACTCGATTTCTCTTGGATGCCATCAGCAGATCTTAGTGTCCTTATCATGGTACCACCGTTGGGACATCTCCTTTCCATTAAAAAAAGAATCATCAAAATCGGTTCATAAATGACGAAGTTATCCGCTAACACACATAAAAAAAAACGAAAAAAAAGTGTGGCAGGTCAACGGCGGACATCCTCCAATCAACATCACTCTCGGAAGCATGTAGTGACCTGAAAAGGCTGCTGAGCTTCTGGGATGATATAGGATGGTTGGAGTAGGAAGATGACATACTTACGTACAACGGCCCAATCAAGAGGCTAAGTGCGGAAATGGCCCGGTAAAACAAACAAACAAATAATGGATACTAGTGAACTCAGTATCGAACACAATTTTTTTAGTTCTGATGTCTTCCTCCATATAAACTTCAACTGTGTCGAATTTTATACTTCTCCAGTTGCATAATTTTCGTAATAAGGTAAGCAAAGTTATTGCTTCACGTATTAATATATAGATTCTGCAATTAAGTGATTAATTAATGATTTTTATTATTTCTTCATATCTTTATTCTCAACACATCTACAATGTAATACAATGCGAACGAGGGTACAGCTAAAAAGTAATAATAAACTCAAAAACTTGGTTGATTATGTTCCCTTTGGGTTCTGAAATTGTAATTTAAACACAAAACTGCCGACGAAAGTAATTTTATGCTTAAATTTGTTTTTCTCCTTGAAATGTGGTGACGAAATGAGTCAAGATGAGCGACTCAAAATTGCTTTTATGATCCAGAAACAGCTTTACGCTTTTTGAAACATTCATTTCAATGGTTTACTTTAATGGAGAAGATAAATATCCGTTAAAGTACTTAGTGACTTTTAAACTATTACTTCTTTTATAATTTATCAGTCATGCGTTTGTGTTTAGAACTTTTACTTATACTTTATACTAGCTATGCCCCGCGGTGTTATTCCTTATAACGTTAGTTATCTGCCAGTAAAAGTCACGTTAAAATTGGTGCAGCGGTTCCAAAGATTAGTGGCAGCAAACAAACAGAAGTACCGTTTAAATTTTTATATGCATCTAGTAAAAAGCTGTTAATTTGAAATTACATATACACACCTCAACAAAGTCTAGGGATATCATAATCCTGTACTATTGACGACTTTATAGTTAATAGTTATTCGTTATACAAGAGTGCAAAGTTGCTTTTTAACCGCGTGCTCAATTTTGATGACCGAGCAAGCGAAGGATTCTAAACTTGAATCACGAGCGTAGCGAGCGTAGCGAGAGACTGCCTCGTTGGTCTAGTGGTTGGCGTGTGCGACTGCTGATCATGAGGTCTCGGGTTCGATTCCCGGGTCGGACCAAATGTTTGTATGATCTACAAATATTTGTTTCGGAGTTTGGGTGTTTTCTATGTATAATATGCATGTATTTACAAAAAAAAAAGTATATAATATGTATTTATATCAGTTGTCTAGTACCCATACCACAAGCTCTGCTTAGCTTGGGACTAGATGGCGTTGTGTGTTAGATGTCCGAAATATTTATTATTATATTTATATTATTATTTCTTCTGACCCGGTTTTTTTATTGGACTGGTCTTACTGACTACGTTTACCTGACTATAAATTGGACTCCGATTGCTTAACGATTAGTAAACAATAACAACATTACAGTCTTACCATGTCGAAACGGGGGAAAACGCTAAACAGTCAATCTCGTGAACTAGTGGTGAAATTGTACAATTATTTTGAACGTGAATCAATTAACGATGGACCTCTTTTACCATTGACATAACCGAGAGAACGCACCACCGAAGCATTGGGAATAAGGAAGAAGACAGTAACTCAAATTCTGAAAGAGAAATACGGACCATCAGGCTCAGAAGATAATACTTTACGTACACCAAAAAAAAGAAAGAGGGACATGAAAATTGTTGATCATTTTGATGCTGCTGCAATTCGCAACCACATTTATGGATATTACTCGAGAAAAGAATATTCTACACGGGAAAAGCCAATGAGTTCGTTAAAAGACGCAGGCTTATTTTTTGGTGGTAAATCGTCTCTATCAAAGGATTTTTATCAAAGAAAAATCTGATAAGCGGAAAATCCTGCTAGAACGCTACGATATTATTTTGAAGGGAGTAACTTTCTTACGTCAAGTAAATAAAATTACATATTGGGACAGTGTCGTGTTTGTTGACGAAACATGGTTGAATGCGTACCATACGGTTTAGCGGACATGGACCGATGATACTGCGGCCTCCACCTCAAAAGTTCCATCGGAGCCCGAATTATTATATGTCACGCGGGATCAGCTTCTCAAGGTTTTATTCCAGACTGCCTCCTCGCATTCGCCTCTAAAACTACAAGTGATTACCATGAGGAAATGAACTTTGAGGTTTTTATAGAGTGGTTTGAGAAGCTGCTAGTCAGCTTAGAAAATCCATCGAAAATTATAATGGACAATGCATCGTATCATTCTGTACAAGTCGATAAACCATCAACTCAAGCAAATAAATAGCAAGAAATTGTCTCGTGGCTGGTAAGAAATGGTGTGGATGCAAGTCCAACTTTATTAAAAGTTGAGTTATTAAATCTGGTAAAAGCAACTAAGCCATCCAAGCTGCGCTATGTAATCGATGAACTAGCCCTAGAGCATGGACATGAAGTTATTCGATTGCCTCCCTACCATTGCCAGTATAACGCCATCAAGCTTATTTGGGCACAATTAAGGGTCATGCAGCGCGGAACAATACTGAACCACCCTTCAGTACTGCTAAAATGATGACTCTGCTACAAACTGCGTGTGCAGAAGTCACTACAGAAGATTGGACAAAAGTCGTAGAGAAAACAAAGAAAATAATTTTACAAGATTTTAAACGAGATGTGAGAATGGACAATATTATTGAAAATGAATTAATAATATCTCTGAGTGCTGACAGCAGTGATGAAGATGACAATACTAATAACAGTTCTGATAGTTCAACTGAATAAATGCATTTTTTTTGTAAAATTATGTACTTGTCTTATTTTGTTCCTTAAATTTACGAGAAAAAATAATAATGGGACAGGGATTCGGCTGATGAATTTTAAAATTCACATATGTTTCAAGTCTGTATCGATTCATTCACTTTAATCGATGTTTTTAAGCAGGTCACCTCCCTATGAAGATAAAACTGACAGACGTCAAATGTTACCTATTAAAATGACTCCACTATAATTCATTACGACAAGAGAAATTAAAATTGTTTTTATGCTGTTAATGAATTAAAATTGATTAGATTGTCTTTTTTTTAAATTGAACTTGATGTGCTAGCTTCAAAAGTCATGTCACGTCGCCATTTGAGTTGAGATGAAATGTTACGAGCCGTGGGCATGTTAGAAAATGGTGCTATTCAACGCGTCGTTGCAGAGACCTTACATACCAGCCAAAACGTGATATCAAGATTGTGGTCACGTTATCGCAGTACTGGGGATGTGGCTGAACGGCACAGTGGTAGACAACGGGTTACTACGCAAAGACAGGATCGATTCCTCCAAATGAACGCCAAAAGACAACCCAATATCACGGCGTTGCTACTTGTGCAAAGGCTCCAGGAGGACCACCAGCTGCTGGTAAGCGACCAAACAGTGCGAAGGAGGTTGCATGAAGTCAACCTTCATGCTCGAAGACCGCTACGTGCTCCAGCTCTGCGACGTGGCAATCGCGGTCGGCGGCTTTCGTGGGCTCGGGAGCATTTGTCTTGGAGTGATCAACAATGGTCATCGGTACTGTTCACTGATGAGTCCCGGTTTGGATTTCATCCGGATTCAAGAAGAACTCGTGTTTGGCGAACTCCAGGTAGAGTTAGCCGTCTGCGGCACCCTCATCAGGTCCACTCTTACCGTGGCGGGACAATTATGGTGTGCGCAGGAATTCGTCTTGGTGGGCGAACCCAGCTCGTTTGGATTCAAGGCAGCATGACAGCACGAAAATATCTCGAAGAGGTAGTAGAGTCTGTGATTATCCCACACCGAATCCAAATGGGCCTGGAGTGTCTATTCATGCACATGCACGATAATGCTCCTTCTCATACGGCGCGACTGGTATCGACAGCTCTTCAAGATCATGACATTCAAGTTTTGGATTGGCCTGCGGAGTCGCCCGACTTAAATCCTATCGAGCATGCCTGGGACATGTTACAACGAAAATCATTGCGAGATTTCCCGCCAAATTTGATGACGGAACAAGAACTTATACAGACACTTGCAAAGAACTTGGGACCTCATACCGCAGCAAGACATTGACAATTTAATTTTAAGTATGAACAATCGATGTCGATGTGTAATTAATGTAAGAGGTGGCAACACTGATTATTAATAATTAGATTTTATTACATTTTTAATTATTTTATTAATGTTAATAATGTTACAAAAATTCTATGACATTTGTTTTCGTACCAATTTTCTACAACAATTAAAAAAGTTAACTTTTTAATAAAAAACAAAAGAATCACTAATCGCTTTCTTCTTTTACTAGAGTCTCTAAAATAAGCTACTTTTCTTCCATTTACTATCTATGAAAATTCTTCTTACATAGATTTTTAGATATTTGATGAAACATAAAATATCCCTAAACTTTGTTGAGGTGTGTAGATACTTCAATTTTATATTGGTATAGATAGGTTTGGGTCTGCTTAGTTTAAGATTATGTGTCAAATTACTATTAATGAGAATAAACACGATCACGTAATATTTTGAATTGGTATGAAATGCCTAACATTTTATATTTAGCTCGAAGCGATCACACACAAGTCTGTGACCCCAGCGATTTCATTATAAAACTAATTGAAGGTCAAAATGCTTTTACAATTTTGAAAGTAGGATAGATGAAAAAGAGTCATTAATATTCATGGTGCGGTGCTGTTATTTTGTATGGTATTTGGTTTTCGGAAGGGGGAATAAAGAGTTTGAAAAGTATTTAGTTGAAAAATAAATGACTTATAAGACTGTTTAACAGTTAGTGACCCAGACTTCTAGGCTGGAGGTCGTGGGTCGAGTCCCGCCCAGGACAAATGATTGTGTGACGATTTTTTACCTGGTTACCATAGCATAGGCCATTTGGCATAAGCATAAGCTGTGTGTGTTAGATTTGTATATGCATACTTTTGCAGTTATTTAAGGAAAATCAAAAATTACTTATTGATGTGTGGATTTAAACTACGCTGATATTTTCAATTGAGAAGTTACAAACGGAATATTTGCTATTGTTGATTTTAGAGAATTAGTTTCCTATATTTCGTCATTGTTGCAAGTTTTACGATCACAGATGAACTGATACAAAAGATGTAACAAAAGCCACAATCATTTTAGACTGTAACAATTTAATTATATTGAAAAATAATCCAATGTAGTTTTAAAGCTATTGCATAGCTTTTATCGCGGGCTTCGAGGCCTTTCCTCTATTGTTTTATTTTATGTGAACCCGCCAAAGTGACTGCTCTGCCTGATGGAAAGCCTGAGCAGAATCCCAGAGTGGGTGATTGTTTCTGTAAGAGACTATGTCATTATTGATATACTCTTATTAAAGAAATAATAGTAGACTTTGTTTTCCTTTGATTTTTATGTCCGTAGACAATTCAAGATTATAATAAATACAAAGATGAGTTTACCTTACAATATAAATATTTAGGTATGTTAAAATTACAATTGTACTATTTAATTTCAACAAATTTCGTAACTTTTATAACCTTGTTAAACCATTACTCAGTATTTACATATCAACAAAGTTTTTCAGCTCGGTTGTAGCTCCGATATCGACCAGCCACGCCTACCCCCGCTGTCCTCACCTCACCCCTCACCACCACGCCTCCCCCACTCCGACGGGGTTGGGTACCGCACCCCCTCGCGCTCTTTCGACTCGGAGATACTAGTGCTTCTAGTTATTAATGAATGTATGGAACCAATCAATTCAATGATATATTGTTATAAGGTTTTCAAATTTATCTTGATTAATATATAATTAATCTACACGAATTTCTTTTCATTAAATAGTAGTGTTCTAATGATACAAAACTATACTCTACACATTTTAATTTACAGTAGGTTATAGTATAAAGTTGTCGTAACGGTGTTTTATTTATTTGATCTCGTCTCGAAAAACGATGCATAAACCGAGCTTTCTGCTTATTAGACTCCGCACTGGTAGCTCGAAATTCTATTTCAATTTAATAACTTTATTTTCACCCGTAACAATAGTGTTGTATAATTCTTTAACATTAAGGGGAGTAAATATAAATATTCAGAGTTCTTTTTTTATGGAATAGGGGGCAAACGAGCAGACGTATCGCCTGATGGTAAGCGATTACCGCCGCCCATAGACACTCGCAACACCAGAGGCGTCACAAGTGCGTTGTCGGTCTTTGGGAGATGGGGAAAGGGATGTGGGGAGGGGTTGGGGTATGGGCTTCCGGTATCCTCATTCACTCGGTGAAACACAGCGCAAGCGCTATTTCACACCGGTTTTCTGTGAGGCCGTGGTATCACTCCGGTTGTGCAGGCCCATTCATGCCGAAGCGTGGCTCTCCCACGGTATAAACTATCGTGCTCATCACTCAATTATTTGTACTGGATGGGAACTGAACCCACCACTTTAAGCTTAGCGATCCAGGTCACTAACTACTGGAATAACAGGCTCGTTAATTGAAACAAATAATGGGAATATATTTAAATTAAGAAAAAAGAAGAGCTTCTATGGAAACGGGAGTGAGAGTCCAGTCTTAATCCCGTTTCTCACTCAGGAAATAACGGTCACGAACCCTGACATTACAGTCCTTAAAATATAGCTTACTCTCTGTGCCACATGGCATGCAAACTGACGAAGAAACTTTGAAAAATTAATTTTATTTTGTTTGTGTGTATTCTATTATCATTCTTTACGTGCCAGTTTTATCACAAATGAAGTGTAACACATCTATATAATTAAAAATGAATCACCGAAACGTATGTACGCACATAACTTCCGATCGGCTGCACCAAATTGGATAATTATTTTTTCTATGTGTTCGTTATTGTTAGGACAAGGTTTGTATAGAAGAAAATTAAAAGATAAACTTAAAAGTTCTTTTTTCACTAACTGTATGAAATTAAAGCGGGCATAATTCCTAAAATAAGTATTGCAGAAAATTTTGAAACTATTTACCGAAGTTTGCCGGGTCAGCTAGTTAAAAATTTCACACCTAAAATGTACTTCTGAAGTTTTAAACGACACTAGTGATAACTGTCACAGATATTAAGTTATATTATAAGGACTACAGAACAAAGACAACTTACCTAAACAGGTTTTTTTTGTAAACACATAGATAATGTAAATATATTTTCGAATTTAACCCTTAATTCCTAAAAATTAAATCCACAAGTTATTATAATCACTCATTAAGCACACAAAAGGAGTATATTCACTCCAAATAATATCAAAGTACAATTCACAATGAATTACCCATCACATCAAATCATGCACACATAAAACAAACCATCGAATTCATATTGAAATGAAATGACATTATGCATTGGATTGCGTTGGTAATTTCCATGCGGTTAGTTATTTAAAATTGTTGTGTGTTCATGTATTTTAGTTTCGCATTGGGCCTTATCTGTGTGGTTACTTTTTAGGTTTGATTATTAATTCTGGCTAACTAGTAACCGAGTATATTAGCATACTGGAAATTTTTGCAATTTTCGCTAGGTCAGTCTATGAATAAGACCATTGTTAAGAAATTGATTCTCCTCTAAATCTCGGAGAGCACGTTAAGCCGTCGGTTCTGATTGCCATAAATGGAGTACTGTGCCAATAATTACGGGTAATAAAAGCCATAAGAAAGGACGACAATAGACTATTTATAGAACTTTCATGTCGACTAGTATTTGAGTTATGGGGTTCTGATGGTATGCGATCTACGTAATCATTCAAAGTCATGGCGCACTAGACTAAACGTTGACCTAGTTTTGGAAAAAGCTCTTAAAATGATTAAAAATTATACTCCTGAAACTACTGTTACAGGCCTCCTTAATCTATACATCTTATATATAAATAAATAAAATTGGAGTGTCTGTTTGTAATATTAAAATAACCGCTTTTTACTAAATGTATACACGGTACATTTCAAAATATATATTTTTACAATTTTTGCCTATCTGGCTGTCTGTTTGTTCCGGCTTATAACTGGAACGGCTGGAGAGACTTTAATGGGACTTAGCACTGATTAAATAAGAATTAACTTTGGCCACTTTTTGTAGTACTACTTTTGGCTAGGTACTTCTCTAGCTTTGCCCCGCGGCGTTACCCGTGGTTGTTGTGGTACCGCGGGTCACACTAGTATAAAATTAAATTTTAAAATGTCGGTAAAATTGTGAGAGATCTGACTGTTATTTACATTTATGCCGTCATGAGTGAAGAGGTCCAGGTGAAATGATAGGTCTAAAAAAACAAACATAATTATACCGTTTCTTCAAAATTCGTCATTCACAATCAAAATGTAAATAAAGCAAAACTAAAAGCTTTTTTACGTAGCGCTGTCATTCTAATTATGTTACTTATGCGTTTGTTCTGCGTTAAAAGTAGTTATTTAAGGATTTCTATATTTACGAAAAAATATAATTGTTATTTTATTAACTAAATATATTACTATTGGCTTGGCTTTTGCCAAGTTGCCTATGAATTTAAAATTGAGAGGTTTACTAATAACAGCCTAAAACTTGCCTCATAATGGTATCAATATTAAAAAAATAAATTAATATTTCGGACATATAACACACAGTGCCATCTAGTCCCAAGCTAAGCAGAACTTGTGTTATGGGTACTAGGCAACTGATATAAATACTTATATACTTTTTTTGTAAATACATACATATTATACATAGGAAATACCCAAACTCCGAAACAAATATTTGTAGATCATACAAACATTTGGTCTGACGCGGGCATCGAACCCGATACCTCAAGCACAGCAGTCGCATACGCTACCACTGCGCCAACGAGGCAGTCAATATACATTATGTGTAGTACGACTAGAGGAGATTTTGATTTACTTACTTGATAATGATACTTACTACAGCCCGCGACACTGCCAGCATGATTATTGCTTATTTTTAAGTTTGGTTAATGAGATAATAGGGTAGATGACTGTATCGTAAATAAGTGCTGATGTTTCCTTCAATAAAAGGAACATTACAAAACATCTCGGAAAATATAATTATTACAGCTTATTATTTCGATTTCAAATTTTAATTAAATAAACATTGAAATATATTGCTCAATTAAGTAGTCTAAAAAAATGACTTCATAATTTTGTATTTAGTACATTTTTCATACAAAATTATCGTTTTGACAGATGACAAAAAAGTAACTAATTTGACTAAGGTGTCATCTACCCTAGTAAGGCTTAGTACGGTTTAGTAACATTTTCATTCTTAGAAAATAAACCTTAGAGTCAAATTTATTAATTTAGGGATAGGTACTAAATATAAAAACAAAAAAGTTCAAACAAATTTAAGTTTGTAAATTCTTTGATATATTTCGCAGAACACTTTTATTGCCAGAGGACATTGTGCCTGTTTCTTTTTAAACGTTATTAAATTACTGCTGTATTTAGATTTTTTCTCATTTATACCGAAAACAATTCTTAATTTCGCTTCGCTTTAATAACAAGACGAAACACAAAGCCTATGCCTAAGCCTATATTTGCCATGAAACGAGCAAGAATGACAATATTTATAAAAATATTAAAATGTTTAATTACGCTACGTGTCTCATAAATGTCTCTTTAGTGAGAAATGAAAAATGATAGCTTTTATGAGATTCGTAGAGTATTGCTAACTAAAAACAAGAATGTTATTTTTCCTTGTCTTACGGCTTGGATAAAACTCTTTAGAATACCTTTAAGCAAATTAATCACTGTAGAATTTATTCAATAAGTTACTGATTGAGTATGACATCTGATTCATAAGTGAAATGACAAGTTGTTAGAACTTGCCTTAAATAGGGATTTGTGACGTCACGCCTTTGTAAACCATTGACTATAAATGTAAATAAAAGCCCTCTTGTGTTAATTTTAAAACAAACTGAAGGGATTCAAATACGAATTTGTCAAAATACAGAGAGGAAATTAGAATATCTCAATTGCCCCTACAATAATCTTTACTGATATTTTAAATGTTTTTTCAAGTGAGCCCACACTTATGTATCTGATTTCCCGTAGAATTTTCGTGATTTGTTCAACCTCTTTGGTGACTCGACAATGAAGTCCTGAAACTTCTGTCTTCTTTAACATACCTGATAAATTCCTGAGTTTACGTTAATATCAGTCCAAAAAGAACACGAGGTACATTTTACGTAAGCAAATCCAGGGGCAAAAGCAGTTACAAGAAGAACTAAATTGAAATAAGAGTTCTTAATACATAACTACTAGCTATATAGAGACAGGTATATTTTAACATTATGTACGAATAATAACAACATTAGTATAAGTGTACGTAGACATTAGGGTTCCGTCATCACTCCCTCGTCGCCTCTTCTTCAGCTAACCCGAGTTATTATACTCGTGTGAAACATGTTACTAGATAGATCTAAAGTATCTTTCGTGGTACTCTGGTGTCTAGATAGACATATATACACGCACTAAGACCCCTAAGGGACAGACAGAGACGTTATTAAACCCATACATTGCTAACTATACTTTAATTAGCTGAGCCACGCAACGTCGTTTACGTCACCTATTGCCCGTAGCGTAGAAATTTCCCCCCGTTTTTGTAACATTCTTCATTGATGCGCGGCTCCTAATGGTTTAAGCGTGACGATGTATACTGGGCTTCCTTCCTCGATAACTGAACTATCTAATACTGAAAGAATTTTTCAAATCGGTCCAGTAGTTCCTGACATTAGAGCGTTCAAACAAACAAACTCTTCAGCTTTATAATATTAGTGCAGAATAAACCTACATACGCAGATAAACAGCTTTTAAAAGTTCTCTATTTGTCATAGGTCTATTTTTAGAAAGGACATTTTGGCTTGTTATACTACGCTGGTCAGACTGGTGGGTACAAGGTTTGTTTTAAGTTTGCCTTGTCATTCCAGTGATGTTGTCCTCCGTAGTTTGCACCCTTATTCGCCTCTTACGACACCCATGGGATGAATAGGGTTGGTGATACTCCGTATTATTTATCAGTCACTCCATATACATTTTCAAAACTTTAATTAATTGATTTATTATTATTTATTTATGTATGGCCTGCCAAAATGACTCTACTCTGCCTGATGGAAAGCATAAGCAGAATCCAAGAGTGGTGGTCACTCATTGCGAATGCAGAAAAAAATATTATTTATTTACATGCGCTAACCTCACAGTCTCTCAGCCCAATACGATAGCGTAGTTACATAGATTAATACTAATCACTTACACACAATCAATAAAAAAACAAACATGCCACTAAATAGTAACAAACAAAAAAAAACAAAAAAATCTTATGTTTTCTAAAGGTAACAATATATACCAATTCGAAACTCTTGTGAATTCGCTTAGTGAGCATGTAAATACATCAGCATGGTCTGCCATTTTGTTGAGCGTATTTTACACAAAATCGAATCTCTTGCAGGATGGCTGGGTTATTTATTTTACCACGTAATACTTTAAATAAATAAGTGACCAAGGCTACTTCTCTACGTACCTCTAATTTACTATAACATTTTTTTTTCTTTACGCGGGGAATGCTTTTCGCACCATACCCTACGTGGGGAGACGATGGGCGTGTGTGGGACTCCCGGAGAACTGATCTACTCACTACCTTGCGGCGGCCTACCTTGGCAGTCTGGAGGAGCTCCAGGAACGTACCATTCCGAGTGTAAACAAGAATATAGTAGTGGCTACCCCGGGTAAACTCCATACGATTTCAAATACAAAAATCTTATAAACTTATTCTGTATTCGCTCTGGCATAGGTTTGTATTTCATTTTATGTGGAGACCAGATGACAGCGTTACACTCCAAGTGACTTTTTACGACCGTCTTTAAAAATGCAACAATGCAGCATGGTGACCCACACTATGGCGGCCTAGTGATGCTTCTGCATCATTGGGCCTTTTCTTTAATTCAAAACGAATCATCAATTTTAGAGAAGCTAGAGGAATATCTAGTAACCACAATTTCTAAATAGAAGTAACAGACTGCAACAGATATTTTTGTATTCTTATGTAGTCTCTGCTTAAAAGGTTTGTCCACAGGTTTGTCCATGTGTATTACTAAGTAGTTCACTTCTAAAAATGGCATATTACTTTCAAGGAACATTCATGAGAGATCCAAATATTCAATTTCGCAACAAATTAGTTTTTTTTATTACCGTAGCTTACGTCTTTTTAAAAGGTAATACCTATATTTTTTCTACAAATAATTTGATGACGCCACGCCCCGCTGAGAACCATCTGTGAAAAACTGTTAAAAAGACCTTCTCCAGGTGACTTTCATTTGTCTTTTGTTCTTCTTCAGGTCGAAAGGTTGTGACTTCAAGGATCTTATTCAACTTTCATTAATAACCCTTTTGCGCCTCTCAAACTCTTCTATTAGAAAAGTTATTTTCCAAATTAATGGTTGATCTGTGAGAATGAACGCGCAATAAAAGTCATAAATTATGAATTATCTGAGATGATATATTACACTTACAAAGAAAAGTTTAAGGTTAGAACTATGTAAGTATTATCTATCATGATTATTAGAAATATTTAATAAAACCTATTTAGGGTATTTTCTTAAAGAAACCCTTTGGTCATAATCATAAAGTAAAAGATCATAAAGTGATATCGGCGTATGAAACAGAACCTTTGTTTCATGCGCCGGTATCACTTACAGTCGAATTTTGATATTTTCAATCACTCGTTGCTGTATTTACATTTCTGGTAACTGAATATTCTTTTTAAAAGTTCGGTAATAATATCTATACATATAAATATATCTATATTATTGTAATCACAGGCAAACGTAAAGCGAACTCAAAGTGCAGATCAATGTGAGATGTAATTATGTTGCATGATGTTATTACTTAGGCATATAACAGTTTTTATTTTGTACGTGCGTTGCTAACAGTATATTTCGGAAAGAGACCGTAGGAGCAATCTCCTATCGATATCACGACAGCGGATACGTGCCAAGAATACCGCACATCTCTGCGTAATGAGTTGTGGCAGCGCGGCTGAATGCTGATCACATTGAATTATACCTCTCACATTCAATACACATGATGTTACGAAGTCTAATCAAATGGGAGATATGTGGTGATTAAATTAGTTGGATTAGATCATGTCCTTGTTCTAGTGGACACTATACCTTAAAGTCAGGACACAGTCATCATAATAACATACTATACACAAATACATACTAAAATATTGCTGTGGGTCTTGTCGATATTGATAATGGACTGCTCTGGTAGCGTAGTGGTAGCGTACAATTGGTTTCGCTTTTACGAACATTCATTCAAATAATACAAAATTTTAACAAAAAAAAACCGACTTCAAGAACGACCAAATTGAATTAAGTCCACACGGGAAGCACCAGTTTTCAAATAAAAAAAGAATCATCGAAATCAGTCGGCGTGATATTCAGTTATTCGTCAATTTGTCGCGCACATACTTAATGCAAATAAGATTTATATTACACACATCAAAAGTGTCTAGGGATCAAGCATTTTTATGCGGATTTCTTGAGATTGAGATGTGGCTTTGGCCCTGGCCTGCTCAGTCGCCAGACTTGAACCCGATTGAGCATGCATGGGATATGCTACAGAGAAGAGCTCTGCCGAATATGGAGGGTATCCAGTCGCAAGAAGACCTTTTTTTGTTGTTGCAACGAACATGGGCGGCCATTCCACAGCGTGATTTGGATGAACTCATTTTGAGTATGCCAAACCGATGTTCTTGTGTTAGTGTTCGCGGTAGAAACACGGATTATTAATAGTTTAAGTTACCTAATAAAATTTTAAAGAAAACTGTTATTTCAGTCTTTTTTTCGAACTTTAATGTTAGTGGTTCAAATGTCAAAAATCCTTTTATTAGGAAAATGGCAAATTTCTTTATTAATGCAAAGGTGACTTGGTTTATCGTTACTGTGACGAACGAAAACACTTTATTTGATGAATCCTTAAAGAAAATTTTAATTAATATCAATCAGGAGAAAAGTTATTGCAAAAATATATGTTGATCCCTAGACACATATGTTGATCCCTAGACACTTTTGATGTGTGTATTTTCCCATGGATGACATGTCAGAACTGAACCAATTTAAAATGAGACCAAATGGCAAGTACCAGCTTTCAAATAAAAAAAAATCATCAAAATCGGTTCACTCAGTCGAAAGTTATGAGGTAACAAACATTAAAAAAAACAGTCGAATTGAGAACCTCCTCCTTTTTTGAAGTCGGTTAAAAACACCCGGACAGAACAACACTTTGTGGATTTCAGAAAGTGTTGCCATGTAGGGATCGAACCTATAACAGTCGGCGCAGTAGGAAATAGGAAGTGACCGCTTAAACTACTACAAGGCGTAGTAAGTTAAAGTAAAAAGTATTAATCGAACAAATTCCTAAAGTACGTAATGATTTTATACTTAACTAGAGTATTTTTCTTATAGGTTAGCATTAGAACTCCGCCGTTTCTTGATGCGAGCAAGTTATGCTTGCCAAGGAGACGGCGGAGCGGAACCGAGAACGCCCAGGTATCGCAGACGATTCGGGCGCAGGATCAAAATGATCTCCGTCCTCCATAAGCGCAAGCCATCTGTCACCCTAGCAGAAGCAGGCTCGGGTGGGGGGCGCGCGCGCTCCGCAGCGTTTGCGACCCACCTTTTGGGGGCAGCAGCGGAAACATCGGGGTCTCCAACCAGGAGGGGGCCGTAAGTGGCCCGAGGTACGTCAAGGATCCAGAGTTTTCCTTTCTAGGGAGCACCTGGTTCCCCGGCTCCTAGTACCTACTTCCGAGGCGGCGTGCGGTTTTAGTTGGTTCGAGTCCAACATGCCACTGGTGGTATCGGTGGGGATTTCAGCAAGGAAAAGAAAAACAGGTCAGCGTTAGAGTTTATAAAAAAATACTGTGTTTGGCCGTGGCTCCACCCGTAAATATGTCGATTATTAAAGCAAAGAGTAGTCTATGTCCTTTCCCAAAAATCAAAGTATCTCCATGCCGAATTCCATTAATATCTGTGCAGAGGTTTAGACATAAAAGCGTAACATACATAGTTACTTTCGAATTTATAAAATTAATATGGCTTAAAAAGCTTCACGAATGAACGAACATCAGATTTATTCAATTTGCCTACCCGCCTTTCATTGCTTTTACGTTAATGATTTGAGAGCTTTGAATATTTCATGTTTTGTTAGGACTCATTTGTAGAGTGATTGCGTTTGAACTAATATTCCTAATTTTATGTATGTTGAGGAGTAACATACAGAATAAAATTAAAAAAACAAACTACATTAAAACAAAATACATTAAAATTCTATATGCATAATTAACCGTCCGCCTAAACTAATATTATGAAAGTAACTATGTCTGCCAGTCTGTTACCCTTTCACGGCTAAATGGCAGAACCGATTTATATGAAACTAGCTGACCCACGCAACGTCGTTTGCGTCTCCTATTGTCCGTAGCGTAATAATTTCCCCCCGTTTTTGTAACATTCCATATTGATGCGCCGCTCCTATTGGTCTTAGCGTGATGATATGTAGCCTATAACCTTCCTCGATAAATGGGCTATCTAACACTGTTTTTTTTTTAAATCGGACCAGTCGTTCCTGAGATTAGCAATTATATGATATTCAAACAAACAAACAAACTCTTCAGCTTTATATATTGGTATAGATTTACGATGGAGTTACTTTGATTCTTGAGTTAGGACATAGGCTACTACCCAAGAGCGATAAGCGACATAAAAAGGCTGGGGGCAAAAGCTAGTCATTTTTTTTTAAAGGATTACCAGTTTGAGATTTGTTCCAACTTCCAGTTCAATTTTGAGAGGAACATCATTATCATATTAACCGAAAGACGTCCACTGGTAGACACAGACCATGATGAACTTTATAAACTGTATTCTTAATTCCCTAGTTTTCATAATTAAAGATAGACTTTTTTTCATAAATGGGTTCAAAGAGATTGTTTCTTAAATTACGAAGTTCTAAGATGATTCATATAAAAAATATCAGGAAAGAGAGCCTTCCCATTTTTGTAGTTAGTTATAAATTTAATTACAAATACTGAAATACTGATTATAAATTTAAATATTGGGAAGGTTTATTTTCAAAGGTAATCATTCTCTACCATTTGCAATTAAACAAGTTTGTATTGTATGTAGTGCCTCATTGCTCAGAGCATTAATGAAGGCGCTTACACAGGTTTTTTATATTCTTGAGTGCCAGTGACTCTACTTTACCTGATGGAAAGCATGAGCAGAATCCAAGAGTGGTGGTCACCATACTCATAATGCAGACAATGTGCCAATTTAGGACAGTGAAACACACCATCGCGGCCTAGTGATTTTTTTTGGGTTTGGGGCCTGGTGGGTTTTAGATTTTTAAACTTTTTCTTGTGAGAGGTAGTAGAAGCGTGCCGGTTGCCCTAGTGTTCTAAACTATGGTCATTTCACTTGTCCAGTGAAAAGCAATAAAATAAACCGATTTTTTGTTGCATTTCACATTTTTCTTCAAAACACTGGATTGAATTGGGTTGTTACTAACCTAACTCGTTGGATGGATGACAGGATGGATGATGGATAGTCAAATGGAACAATCAGGTTACACTAGCACTTTTTTTGCATTTTTTTCATACTTACTATAAATGGGACTGTTTTTTCAAATATTTAAAAGATGTGTAATGTTGTATTATCGTCTTTAATGCTGTCTGTAGACAGTCTCCTGTGTAGTTTGAAGCTAGATAGCCTTTTCTTTCATGTACGAAACATCAAATAAAAAATAAAAAATATGCAATGGCCTATGTCTTAGACATTCCTACCAAACATAAAGTATCAAACAGATTATTCAAGTCTGTTATCATCATTGCAATCATCTTAAATTTATGACCATACTTCACAATCCCATAGCTTACAATAGGGTTGCTCCGCGACTCTAAATCAAGGGACTCCCCGGTGACGTGATGTAATCCCAGCTAATCCGGGACCTTCGTGACACGTACCTAGTTAAATTGCTTTTATTTCGATATCGGAAAGTGTCACAAATAGTTCGTTTTGTACTTGAAATCTACTTGTAAGAAAATGTGACAGATTGATAGATAGCAACGTATCACCGAGTTACAAGAGAGTACATAAAAATGTCTGATATGTAATGTACAAAGGGCGACTTTACTGCTAAATACAATCTCTTCTAGGCATGTTTAGGATGGATCAAAATGTTTAGAGTAGTTGACAGATTGGGTTTACATTTTAAATTTTCCACAGACTTAACACAGATCCTAAATAACTGAAAGTAAAATCTATAATGTGCTAAACGTATAGTTTTAGTTATTCCCTTTAATATTTTAGACATGTAAAACACAACGCCATCTAGCTTTAAACTAAGCAAAGCTTGTACTGTGACAGTTAGATAGACTGATAGAATACTTATATACATTAATTCCAACGTACAATAGTCAATGTGGTGATGACAAATTTTGATTATCTTTAAAGTTTTATTTCCGTTACATAGTTAAAAAACTACAATAAGACCTGTTGACGACAGTCATAATCATTAATTTAAAAAAAAAGAAACGAATTGAGATTCTGTGAACCAAGTTCCAGTTCAAAACTGTAAACCGAAACCGTTCTTCCATAAACTTTCTGCCTCGCACAACAAAACTGTGGAATGAACTGTCGCCTAGGATATTCCCGGACCATTACTTCAAACCTTCAAGATAAGAGTGTACTCCTTCTTAAAAGGCCGGCAACGCACTTGTGAGGCCTCTGGTGTTGCGGGTGTCCATGGGTGGCGGTAATCGACGGACGGCGGACACCCGATCAGGCGATACGTCTGCTCGTTTGCCCCCAACTCCATAAAAAACCTTTTTATTTTGAAGTCGGTTCATGATTAGAAAATTCTAAAAGATGCAATTTATCACTGCCTCGTTGGTCTCGCGGTTTGCGTGTGCGACTGCTGATCATGAGGTCTCGGGTTCGATTCCCGGGTCGGACCAAATGTTTGTATGATCTACAAATATTTGTTTCGGAGTTTGGGTGTTTTCTATGTATAATATGTATGTATTTACAAAAAAAAAGTATATATGTATTTGTATCAGTTGTCTAGTACCCATAACACAAGCTCTGCTTAGCTTGGGACTAGACGGCGTTGTGTGTTAGATGTCCGAAATATTTATTTATTTATTTATCCCTATAATAACTTATACTAATATTACAGTTTCGGAAGTAACTCTGTCTGTCTGTCTATTCGTTAAGCTTTCCCGGCTGCACCGATTTGAATATAATTTTGGACAAACGAGAAAGGACATAGGCTATTCTTTACCGCGATAATTGACATACACCCCGGCGGAGTCGCGTGTAAAAGCTAGTAATAAATAAAATTTCATCAAATTTTTAGACGTATAATATTTCTCCATTTTCAAAGACTGAGTTATTTGAAAAAATAATTATGCAGAAAGTTAGTTCAAATATTTTCCCTTTGTGAGAAAGCTTGGGTGAGTTACTTTAAGTTTTTAAGATAATATTTAGTTCATTTTTCTAAAACTTGTAACGTTTTATGGAAGCATAAATCAAGTGCTTTGTAAATGTTAAAACCTTCAAAGTGAAAACCGTTTCAGTAAAGGCTTCATAGAAAATTCTATTGAACTGAAAACTGTAACGTTCTGAAAGCACATGGAAGGAAGACTTGGAAAAAGCAAATCCCTATAATGTTTTGCGAAACTTTTAGTTAGAGAACTTTCAACTTTATAATGAAAGCAGTAAGTTTCGATTTCTATTTCAAGAAGATGCTAAGTTTGTCCTAATTTTTTCTTAAGGAGCTGAGATAAAGAATATGTGTCATAGATTTTGAACTCTATTTTAGGAGAATTTAAAGTTGAAAATCGTTTGGGCAAAGGAAGTACCATTTTCTTTAAAGAACAAAGATTTCTAGTGAAATTTAAGTACATTATTCTCTTGATTTTTTTCAGTTTGTTCTCCGCAAACCAGTTCAAAGCATCTTTTAATGAAACCAACTTTTTTTGTGGAAGAACTAATTCTGATGATCCTTCAACCCGAGTAGAGGATTCTCCAGATAAGACGTGAATGTATCCACTAAACCGCGGCCTACAAAAGAGAAGTACTAACAAGCTGGAGTAATCAATCAATTCAGGTATTGCTTAGTAATACTTTTTATGGGTGAAATTGCCCACTCAGTAAACTTTATGCAATTTTTTATGTAAAGGCCTGCCAAAATGACTCTACTCTGCCTGATGGAAAGCAAATGCAGAATCCAAGAGTGGTGGTCACCATACTCATTGCAAACGCAGACAATGCAACAATGCAGCATGGTGACCCGCACCATGGCGGCCTAGTGATGCTAAGTAATGAAATATAAATATGAGTAGACAGCAGGGTAAGGGTAAGGGTCGTATTTACACTTATCATGTTACAAAAGTGTTCTAGCTATACTGGTCCTTGAATAAGACATTTAAAAGTGGCCAAGCGCGAGTCGGACTCACCCATGAAGGGTTCCGAAGCAGCAAGTAACATAATATAAAAGTTCTTGTAGTTCGTTGTAACTTTGATCGATGTTTTAATAATAGTGTATTTTTTTTGCGGTTTACCATTTATAAAAAAAAATCTACTTACTAGATCTCGTTCAAACCAATTTTCGGTGGAAGTTTGCATGGTAATGTACATCATATATTTTTTATAGTTTTATCATTCTCTTATTTTAGAAGTTACAGGGGGGGGGGGGACACATTTTACCTACATTACCTTTTTTACCATTACCTACATAAGTGTCTCTCGCGCAAACTATTCAGTTTAGAAAAAAAAGATATTAAAAAACTCAATACCATTTTAGAAGACCTATCCATAGATACCATAGACACGTATGGGTTTGATGAAAACATTTTTTTTGAGTTTCAGTTCTAAGTATGACGACCCCCAAAAGTTATTGTTTTTTTTTTATTTTTGTATGAAAATCTTAATGCGGTTCACAGAATACATCTACTTCCCAAGTTTCAACAGTATAGTTCTTATAGTTTCAGAATAAAGTGGCTGTGACATGCGGACGGACAGACATACAGACGGACGGACAGACAGACAGACAGACAGACATGACGAATCTATAAGGGTTCCGTTTTTTGCCTTTGGCACGGAACCCTAAAAACGGACGAATTTCAATGCCCCAAAAGATCTAAAGATCTTATTAAAAACTTTCAGGGAGAAGAGGAAAAAAAATACTTGTAACCGTCTCGAAAATACTTCTTTTAAGTTTTGCTTTGCAGTTGTTCCAGAGAAAATATATAAGTATTTTAATACGACTGTTTTAAGTCGCCAGATTTCAACGCTAAGAAATATACATATCTACTTTTTATGTTATCAGTACGTTGTATAGCACTGTACATCCTACTGAGTCTCTATACTTGCTTACTAAATATGTAAAAGCCATCAGCAGTAATGGTCTTCAGAGAAAAAACCTTCCAGTTATAATAAAAGCTTTTCTGGTACAGTTGTGAATGAAATAAATATATTTAACATAACAACGATCATTTATGTATGCATATTAGAACGCTTCATGAATTTTGCTGTTATTTTATGTAAGTAAGCAAGGTATTACTTTCTGCTAAGTATCAATTTTTGTGCTAGCTTTAATGAAAAAGGAAGCCATTTTTTACTTCTTTACTTACAGAGTTTAAACATTTTTATTATTCTATGTTATTTACACTATTATTAACTTTTTTTTCGTTTAGTTTAGTGAGTTGGTAATCGACGAATACATTAGTCATTAGTCAGTTATCTTGTAATGAACCACCGTGCATTATGTTAGATTTTTTTTGACGCGCACAGCCAATTTGTGAAACAAATAATCGCTTGCGATATGTTTGGCCCTCAAAAAAAGGGTATTCCAACCTCTAACGCTGACAAGGTGGCAGAGTCACGTTGATTTCAGCACAAACGGGCCACCTGGACCGGGGCGGTACTACCCTCTTATAGATGACCAAGCCAAAATGATAGCATTTGTGCTATTTCGTTGGTGAGTGCCAGACTGGCCCAATGATACAGAAGAATCTCAATAAGTGCATTGTCAGCACAAGCAATGAGTATGGTGATCACTACACCTGGAATCTGGTCAGCTTTAAAAAACATACGCTCCGAATTTTCTTATTTTTATTATACTCGTAATCTATTTCTTTTTCAGAACGACATAACATTTTATACCGATCGCAGCCGCAGCCGCCATCGTTCAACGCAGCAAAAAGTCTATACTACTCGTAATTACTTGTGTCATTAGTAAACCACCACTGTGCGTTGTTCAAGAAACTGTTTTCTTTGTAAAATATATCTGTAGATTTTTTTTTTATGATATACGCGGGCAAACGAGGAGACGTATCGCTTGATGGTAAGCGATTACCGCCACCCATGGACACCTGCAACACCAGAGGCGTCACAAGTGCGTTGCCGGCCTTTGGGGGGGAGATAGGGGGAGGGGTTGTGGTATGGGCCTCCGGTATTCTCACTCACTCGGTGAAACACAACGCAAGCACTATTTCACACTGGTTTTCTGTGAGGTCGTGGTATCACTCCGGTCGAGCCGGCCCATTCATGCCTAAGCGTGGCTCTCCCACGGTAAGAGAAATTATGACATTTGTCCATGGGCAGTAGGTGCTTACCATAAGATGACGACCCGTCCTTCGTTTGTCCCCTAAATCATAAAGAACAGGACGCGCAACTATTTTTAAGTTTATTTTTTCTGTTTAGTTGAATACTATTAATATATTCATCTTTACGTAACTTAGTTCATAAAAATGCAAGTATCTATCCACTTTTTTGCTCCATGTCGTCAGGTTATGAGGACACATAGATTTGCGTGTGTGCGTGATGCCGAATGCTAGAATCCTCGAATCCAAGAATAGATGGGCACCAGCCCATAACACAATTTGATTTGTACTTCGGGTATCAGTGTTCAAATAACTCATAATGAATGCCGACTTGTGGCTGTACTTTAAATAGGTATGTATATTTAATGTATTGAAATAAAGATCAATTTTTATTTCTTGTTAGCAAAGTAACAAATTAAATTATGTCTAAACTGTATATGCGATCATTTGACGGGTTCCTTCTGCGCTGTCTATGTATTCTTTGTGATATTTTCATTAATGTGTGCAAAGTTCCCGCGATACGGGATATATATTTTAAGTACGAATATCGTTTTTTCATTTTAAAATAAAATATTTTTTTTTTTTTTTATAGTTAGGTGCCAAAATGACTCTGCCCTGCCTGATGGTAAGCATGAACAGAATCCAGGAGTGGCGGTCACCATCCTCATTGCGAATAAGGACAATGCAGCATGGTGACCGACACTATGGCGGCCTGGTGAGATGCTTTTTCACGCCCCGCTTAAAAGACCCGGGATCATAGTGGGAAGGAAACACGTATGCTGGTAGTGAGTTCCAGTTTTTCACCGCTTGGCACAGGAAGGAAGAACCGAAGCGATGAGTACGAGAACGTATGTCTACTACTCTGAAGCGGTGACTTCCAAGGCCGGCACGTGTTGTCCTGTAGAGGAAGGGAGAGGGAGGGATCAGTTGGAAGAGCTCTTCAGAACACTCTCCATGATAATAGCGATAGAGGACTGCCATGGAGGCGATATCTCTACGCAACTGCAGAGGCTCAAGGGACTCGGTGGCTTCGGGACTGTTGACAATGCGGATTGCTCGCCGCTGCAACCGGTCGAGAGCGTCAAACAGGTACTGTGCGGCACCATCGCAAAGATGAGAACAGTACTCCACGCACGAGCGAACCTGGGTCTTGTAAAGAAGACACAGATGCCCGGGCGAGAAGAACCGTCTCACCTTGTTTAAAACACCTAGCTTACGCGAGGCCGCTTTAGTGGCACTCTCAACGTATTCACGTGGGTTGAGATCTCGGCAGATATCCATGCCTAGGATATCGAGCCTACCTTGTAATGCCATTTGAGTGTTCTGAAAAGTGGGAAGGGGAAGGAATGGAGACTTTTTGGCAGAGAACGCGCACACCTGTGTTTTTTTGGCGTTGAACTCGACCAGATTCTCACAGCCCCATTGAGAAATGCGGCCCAGAACATGGTCGAGTTGAACGACAAGCTCGTGTCGTTTTTCCTCAATATCTGCTAGCTTGGCTGTAGTGTGTCCAAAATATCGCCCATGAACTGTGCTGTCGTCTGCATAGCAATGAATGTTGCCAAGGGCTAACATGTCATTGATATGCAGAAGAAACAGTGTGGGCGACAGGACGGAGCCCTGCGGTACTCCGGCGTTAATCGATTGAAAATCGGAGGCCGCACCGTCGCAAAGGACTCTGATGCGGCGCTGGTGCAGGAATGCGGCAACCCAGTTGCAGAGTTTGGGGGGCAAGCCGAAAGCCGGTAGCTTGGAGAGAAGCGAGCGGTGCCAAACCCTATCGAAGGCCTTGGACATGTCGAGGCTGATGGCCAAGGATTCCCCATGCCTGTCAATAGCCTCACCCCAAAGGTGAGTGACGTACGCTAGAAGATCACCCGTAGATCGGTTTGGTCTAAAACCATACTGACGATCATTTAGTAGGGAGTGATCTTCCAGGTAGTGGACCAGTTGTTTGTTTATTATCCGCTCAAACATTTTGCAGATAATGGAGGTGACGGCTATCGGACGGTAGTTGGCCGGGTCGGAGCGGTCGCCTTTTTTGGGGATCGGTTGAACATTTGCCTCTCTCCAAGCCTCCGGAACATCTCCCGAGGAATATGACAGGCGATACAGGCGCGTCAATACCGGAGACAACTCTGGTGCACAGTTCTTGAGAACCACCGCTGGAATACCGTCGGGTCCACTGGCTTTCCGGACGTCGAGTGACCGAAGCTCCGCACGGACATCACTCAGCCGGATACGAATATCTCGCATTGTAGTGTCACAGGTCGGAATGGTAGGCGGGTGCTTGCCGCGGTCATCGATTCGGGACTTAGCCGCAAAAAGATCAACAAGCAGTTTCGCTTTCTCCTGCGGCTGATGGGCCAGTGATCCATCTGGATATTTCAGCGGTGGTAGCGAGGACTGGCAGAAGTTGGACTGCACGGCTTTGGCCAATCGCCAGAACTTTCGGCTACCCGTAGGGTATGCGACGAGTTCTTGACCAGGCCGCGCGATGCGCTGGGCATCCGCTCTGATGTAAGCCTTCTTGCATTCCCTAGTGGCTTTGTTAAACGCTGCTTTTAGTCGATCAACGTCAGCAGAGCCCTGAGCGCGGGCCCTGATCCATGCGCGGTAGGCCGATTGCTTCTGTGAGACAGCATGGGCGCACTCGCGATTGAACCAGGGACGGGTCGTTGCGCTGGCGACCTCACTGTGGGGAATATAGTTTTCCATTCCTACAGTGATCTCGCCAGCCACGGCAGCCGCACTTTGCGACAGATCTTTATCTTTGAAGCAGCGTTGAGCCCACGGGATGGATGCAAAATAATCACGCATTCCATCCCAGTCTGCTGACGAGTAGTGCCATAAACGTCTTTTTGCTGCCACTCGTCGTGGAGGGGCAGCAAGAGGCACCGTGGTGGATACCAGGCAGTGATCGGAGGATCCCAGGGTGGCGAGCACCGATACACTGTACTGCACTGGGTTACTCGTCAGCAGTAGGTCCAGCAAAGAAGGCGCTTGACTAGGTATGTCTGGTATCCTGGTGGGCTGGAGTACCAGCTGGGTGAGGTCATGCGTGAGAGCGAATGCGTGGACAGTCTGACCTGCGTGGTCAGTTCTGGAAGATCCCAACCAGGACTCATGGTGGGCGTTAAAGTCTCCCAGAAACACCAGTTCGGCGGTCGGAAACTGCTCCTGCGCTTTGTCCGCTGCCTGGCTGAGATGTTCAAATAGTCGAGTTGTTTCAGAGTCTCCAGAGTGGGATCGGTATAGGCAGACGTAGATACGGCTCATAGAGCCAATATCCACGTGGAGCCATAGGATGGAGAAGGATGGGTCCTCAAGGCAGCGTAATAGGCGATAACAAACATCCGCCCTGACGAAAAGACATACCCCAGCCTTCGCCAGGAAGCACTCCTCAAGCACATAGCCAGGGTAGTGAAGATATGTCATGTCGGCAGCGCGGCGTATTTGTGTCTCCGTTAGGAATAGCATGGCCGGCCTTGCCGTCTCAAGATGCTGGTGGATGGCGTTGAGGTTTGCATGGAGTCCACGGATGTTAGTGAACTCCACCTCAAAAAGTGGGTTGGTGGGAGAATGAAGTGCCGCTGTAAAACGTTTTTGCTTTTTCCTTGCTGCCATGATAAAAAAGGGGGGGAGGGAAATGGGAGCGTAAAAGGCGTGACAGTCATCGTGGCAGTGTAATACTGAGACTTGGAATGCTGTGGCGTCATACAACGGTGAGGCGTGACGGTTACCGAGCCGTCGGACGGAAGGGCCCCCGTACCCTCCCGGAAGTGGTCGCCTGGTCCCACCGTCCGGTCACCAACCGGCACGACGAGCCACTCCGTGGATTATGCGCGACCTGACGGGGCAGCCTCCCAGGGTGGTTAGCCGCGGTTGGGCCCCTCTCTATGCCGCGGGCGGCCAGCGGCACCACCGTTTCTACGGGTCTCCCTGGCCGACGGCTCGATCCACGTCACCCTCTACAAGACTCCACGAGCATTCCACTGCTCACACACTTACCCCGATAACTGTCACCCCTGCATCACTGGGCCTCCGGTCTCGCACTCACCAACGAAATACGACAGCACCAAGACTGTCATTTTAGGTTGGTCTTCTGTACGAGGGTAGTACCTCCCCGGTCGAGCCGGCCCGTTCGCGCTGTAATCAGCGTGGCTCTACTACCTTTTAAACTACTTTAAGTATTTTTAAGTATTATAAACTTTAAGTATTGCATTTAAGAGTGAGTGTGGTTTCTTAGAACTTGTTATACAAGTTAATATGAATACCAATGCATCTATTGAGCAGTTTATATTATCTATGAATATTTGAACTAGCTCAGAGGTTCGTACTATGAAGATGAGGATGTAAAAAAATTGTATTTCTTGATTTTCAACCACATTTCGTTATCTGTACACCTATTGAAGTAGTCCTTTTTAATATTTCCTTCGTCAGTTTTATCTTGTCCCCAAAATCTTATCCACATCTACATAAACAGAGGGTGTAATTATAAAATAAAAAATGACTGCCCTCATAAAGAAATTACCAATTAACCTTAACACTAAAGATAATAAAGGAGATTTAAACCCTCAGATATCTAAATTAATGGTCCTCTCATTAGCTTCTAATTAAACTAAACGGTCGACTATTACTAGAGCTACGTAGGTCGTAGGAATTAAATCGCATAATTACAGGAGTAGCATCCACTGTGGTGACAAATAATCATCACAGATGCAGAATATCTGGTACTATAAATACGGTCGGTCGATGTCATCGCGCCTGCGCACTCACAATTCTCATTTATCACTCCCACGAGCGATGGGCTCGAATCATTTTGGTGTGCAATTTATATGGTCATCTTTACATCCTATGATGGTCCGTCATTAACTTGAACAGAACACTAGAAAATGGTCTACTTCGTCATATTGTTAAATCTAAATAGGGAGGGATGGATTAAAAATGATGTCCACGTAACATTCCAAGTCATTCTAAAGAGAGTTAAGACCTTACTAATCTATGTATCTTATTGATAGGTGAAGCAAACACTATGTACCTGCCCTTTTAACGAAATAGACGACTACGAAATTTAGCACAGTTAAAATTTATATGGAGGAGTGCAGTTGAAAGTTAAAAAAGAAAAATATTTAGAGATGGGCCGATCATTACTTTTGCCGACTAGCCGATTAGTCGGCCCTGAAAAGGCCGACTAGTCGGCCGACTAATCGGCCAAACCGATCGTGGTAACGGACATTTCCGTAACTCTTCGTTTACAGCTGATTCACGCCCCAGTCGCAAACGCCGCCTGCGAACCTTGTTTCTTTATGTTTGCTTCTGTAAGGGTCGTAGTTGGAGGTGTTTTAGTGTAAAAAATATTTTTGTGTAATGATATTATTATTATTGTTGATTGAAGTGAAGAGTTAAATGAAAAAGAAAATCACTTGTGCCGATGTTTTTTAAACAAGTG
Organism: Diaphora mendica; assembly: GCA_949125395.1. Taxonomy (NCBI): domain Eukaryota; kingdom Metazoa; phylum Arthropoda; class Insecta; order Lepidoptera; family Erebidae; genus Diaphora; species Diaphora mendica. Next base: position 917,689 of record OX421323.1, read on the forward strand.
GACGATGTTTTTTGTTTTTTTTTTTTTTTTTTTATTTGAAAGCCTGCCAAAGTGATTCTGCTTTGATGAAAGTTTGAGTAGAATCCAACACTCCAACACCATACTCACTGCGAACGCAGACAATGCAGTATAGGCCTAGTGAGATGCATTTTCTCACGCCGCCTACAGGACCCGGGATCATAGTGGAAGGGAAACACGTGCGCTGGTAGTACCAAACAGTTAAAAACGTTTAGTTCCAAAGCGTATTTCTACGACTCTGAAGCAGTGGCTTCTAATGCCAGTACGTGTTGTCCTGTAGAAGATGGGAGAACTTGGGATTAGTTGGAAGAGCTCTTCAGAATACTGTCCATGGTAAACACGCTAGAGGACTGTCACAGAGGCGATATCTCTTCGCAAGTGCAAAGGCTCAAGGGACTCGGTGGCATCGGGACTTTTGATAATGCGGACTGTTGGCCGCTGCAACCGATCAAGAGCATCCAGCAAATTCTGTGTGGATCCATCAAAAAAATGAGAACAGTCCTCCACGAACGAGCGAACCTGGGTCTTATAAAGAAGACAGATGCTCGGGCGCAAAGAACTGTCTTACCCTATTTAGTACGCGAAGTTTCCGCGAGGCCGCCTTAATAATGCTCTCAATTTTTTTTATGTGTTTGCTGCCAAAATGACTCTGCCCTGCCTGATGGAAATCATGAGCAGAATCCAAAAGTGCTGGTCACAATCCTCAATGTAGGTAGTAGGTAGGTAATAAGGACAATGCAGAAGTGTGTGGACACACAGGACAGCGTGACCTGGTGAGATGCTTTTTCACGACCCGCTCAATGGACCCGAGATCGTAGTGGGAAGGAAACGCGTGCGCTGGTAGTGAGTTCCAAGTTTTGACCGCTCAGCACAGGAAGGAAGAAGGGATGAGTGCGAGAACGTATGTCTACCACTCTGAAGCGGTGACTTCCGAGGCCGGCACGTGTTGTCCTATAGAGGAAGGGAGAGGAGGAGGAGGAGGACCAGTTGGAAGAGCTCTTCAGAACACTCACCATGATAAAGGCAATAGAGGACTGCCATGGGGGCTATATCTCTTCGCAACTACAGAGGCTCAGCTCAAGGGACTCGGTGGCTTAGGGACTGTCGCCAATGCGGATTGCTCGCCGCTGTAACCGGTCGAGAGCGTCAAACAGATACTAGAGTACTCCACACACGAGCGAACCTTCTTATTTTTCTTTTTTTTTACGCGGGAATGCATTGTGCACCATACCCTCCGTGTTGGCACGAAGGACGTGTGTGGTACTCGATGGTCTACCCACTAAACCCCGCAGTGGCTTACCTCGGCAGTCGGGAGGAACTCCTGGAACGCATCATCGGTTTCTGGAAACCCTCCTGCTTTACCTCAGTCATGATAGACTGAGGTACATCCCGGGGTAACCATAGTCACCCCCGGGGCTGGTCGCTGTTGCGCCTCCTACCGTTCTACACAGTAAGAGTCGGAACACCGACCCTCCTTAGACGATAACCCCCAACCGCATCGGGGTGTCACCGGTCTCTGGACGTTTGTAGCGGCCACATCTCTCAACGTCTTTCCAACGTTTTTCCTCAACGTCTGCCAGCTTGACTGCAAGTTGTCCAAAATATCGCCCATGGACTGTGCTGTTGTCTGCTTAGCTAAACGGCTAAAGAAGAAACAGTGTGGGCGACAGGACGGAGCCCTGAGGTATGCCAGCGTTTACCTCTAGAAAATCAGAGGCCACGCCGTCGCATTGGACCCTAATGCTGTTATGTGTAATCAATATCAATGATTATTTCTCGTGGTGGAAAGTAAAAAAGTGCAAACACTACAAGCAAACATTTTTTTTAATAAATGTCAGATATGTTTTTTATCAGCAAGTAATTTTAAAATCTGGTTACCAAAAGAAAGATTGCTTTGTTTTACATTTCGAATTGTCTAAAACTGATTATAAAATAAAAATTGACAAATATATTATTGAGAAATACATACAAAGTAATAAGCCGAATAATCGTCGACTACGATTGTTGCCGGATAGTCGGCTTTACCGACTAGTCGTCGACTAGTCGGCATATCTCTAAAAATATTTGTTTTTTAGAATTTTGACTACTCGGCGACTACTCATATGATAAAACACATGAATTTGGCCATAGGAGAGCTTTACAGATAATGGCTAACTCGATCGGAGTAATACTACGATCAAATCAAATCTTATTTTTTAGGACAACTCCCGCTTTAAGATTATACATCCTGTGTCGTGGGGGACTTTACAAACATACATGAAACGGACACAAAGAACACCCAGACTCAGAACAAAAATTTGTGGATCATACAAAGTGTTGTCCCACGTGGGATTTGAACCCACAGCACTTAACACAGTAGAAAGCGGCGTGGCGACCGCTTAAACCACTAGGCCAACAGTGCAGTCAGTCAGTCAAATTAAATCATTTATTCGCACCGAATGTATGTAGTTACATGACTGATGTCTCTAGTAATATAAATGAGGACTCCAGTATATAACTGCTTAGTATATACCTATCTCATATAATACCAGTGTTAGGTAATTACTTCGTTGCTTTTTATCGAGTGAGTAAGGTTACCGGAGTCCAAAACTCCCTTTCCTCTTTAAGGGGGAGGCTTCGGAGGAAATGGCTTGTACCTCTTAACTTATAGGTTAAGTATCTTTCGAAGGACAGGCCTATGTCCAGCAATAAATTATTCAAAGCTGTTGATGATGGTGATAAGGAATCGTCTGCTTGTTTGTCCTTAATACCATAAACATATTGAAAGTGATATGAAACAATATTTGTAAACGTATGCGACTGCTGTGCTTGAGGTCTTGGGTTCGATTCTCGGGTCGGACCAAAAGTTTGTATGATCTGCAAATGTTCGTATCGGAGTTTGGGTGTTTTCTATGTATAATATGTATGTATTTACACAAGAAAGTATATTTATATTTATAACAGTTATCTAGTACCTATAAGACAAGCTTTGCTTAGCTTGGAACTAGATGGCGTTATGTTATACTCGTATGTCCGAAATATTTATTATTGTTTTTACTAAGTGCACTTTTTTGAATAAATAAAGTGCATATATTTTATTAACTCATGCCTTTTGAGAATTTATTTTAACTGAGTAGATAGAAGATAAAAATTGTTAGTAGAAGTAGTAATAACAGTAGTAGTCCGGGTTCCCCGGAGCAAATTTTACAAGTTATTACTATCAAGCTAATTTTTCGTGAGTGCCTTCATTTTGTCAAGGGCCCACCTTTCACCTTAAAAAAAATCGAATGTGGGAACTAACAGGGCTGGCAGGGAACAAAGCTTTTGAGCGTAGGACCAGGATAACGTACCACGCAATTTGTAGGACAATTTGTCTGTTAAATTATATCAATATTAACTAAGCAACTGTTAAAAAATCAGCTGGTTAGTATCATTTTTAGGGTTCCGTGCCAAAGGCAAAAACGGAACCCTTATAGATTCGTCATGTCTGTCTGTCTGTCCGTCCGTATGTCACAGCCACTTTTTTCCGAAACTATAAGACCTACAATGTTGAAACTTGGTAAGTAGATGTATTCTGTGAACCGCATTAAGATTTTTACACAAAAATAGATAAAAAAACAAAAAAATTTGGGGGTCCCCATACTTAGAACTGAAACTCAAATAAAAAAAATCATCAAACCCATACGTGTGGGGTATCTATGGATAGGTCTTCGAAAATTATATTGAGGTTTATAATAATTTTTTTTCAAAACTGAATAGTTTGCGCGGGAGACACTTCCAAAGTGGTAAAATGTGTCCCCCCCCCCCCCTCTGTAACTTCTAAAATAAGAGAATGATAAATCTAAAAACAATATATGATGTACATTACCATACAATCTTCCAACGAAAATTGGTTTGAATGAAATCTAGTAAGTAGTTTTTTTTAATACGTCATAAATCGTAAACTGCAATTTACCTTTCATTCAATCAACACAAATATAAAAATAAAATAAAAATTATATTATGTTACTTGCTGCTGCGGAACCCTTCATGGGCTAGTCCGACTCGCACTTGGCCGCTTTTTATGACCTCGCTATCGATATATGTTGGAAGGATCAAACCATGCATTTTGTAAGACAAATATTTGTTTCCATTATGTAATAATGTTAGTTAATATTTATATAATTTAACAGCCACATTGTCCTACAAATTGCGTGGTACGTTATCACAGCCCTTCACTTAAAAGTTTTTTTCCCTGCTAGCCCTGTTAGTTCCCACAATAGATTTTTTTTTTAAGGTGAACCGTGGGCCCTCATCAAAATGAAGCCACTCACGAAAAATTAGCTTGATAGTAATAACTTGTGAAATTTGTTTCGGGGATCCCGGACTATAGTAGTAAGCTAGCTTGAAACAAATTCTCCTAGACTATGAATTTGTTTAAAACTTTTCCAAACACTCTGTATAATAAATATCAAAATATCTGTGTCTGAGGCGGAACCCTAATCTACCTTTTCGTGGCTGATAAGCCAATGAAATATAGCCTAAATAGGCATCTTATCTTTAAACTTGGGAGCGAAAAGATTATTTGAACATAGTAATCTCGACAAGTTTTCTTAGAACACTCAAAGTACATTATTTATTCATAAGATGCCATGATAAGAGAGGTTCTGTTCAGGTAATCGATAGTTATGTTCGTGGTTATGTATTCTCTTCATTATTTAAAGTATGTCTTGTTGTATATACATATAATATATACAGATATACAGAAATACGCAAACAAATTAATAAATATATTAGAAGAGACCGCAAACATGTATTCATAGAATCCTCGTAGTTAGAGTTCCTTAACCCATTTTAACTTCTTTCTTTGTCGCTTCTGACAATAATTGAATTCTCAACAAGGATTGGCAGCTGGCCATATAAGAGAGCAGTTAAAACTTATTACTACGACACGTAGAACTAAGTTGACCTGATTTCGTTGTTTTTATTTTCATTATTTATAAATTAATCGTTTATTTACATTTATAGGAACTTTAAAATCTTATATATAAAAATCAACTGCTGTTCGTTTGTCTCGCTAAAACTCGAGAACGGCTTGTCGATTTAGCTGATTTTGGTTATGAAGTTTGTGGTAGTCCAGGGAAGGTTTAAACAGTGAAAAATTAAAAATAACTTGAAAATCCAAATGTCACGTGTACAAAGTAGCGGGCACAGCTAATCTATATATATAAAAGAGTAAGGTGACTGACTGACATACCCAGAGATCAACGCACAGCCCAAACCGCTGAAGCTAGAATCCTGAAATTTTGCATGTAGGTTCTTTATATAACGTAAGTGAGCACTAAGAAAGGAATTTTTGAAATTCCACCCCTAAATGGGGGTAAATCAGGGGATGAAAACTGTGTCAGCTAAGCCGCGTGTAGAAGCTAGTTTTTAATATAATTCTTACTTTTTAATTCTTCTCTCTTTATTTACTAAACTAGCTGAGCCCCGCGGTGTTACCTGCGGTACAACAACCACCGCGGGTAACGCAGTAGGGCGAAGATAGTCTAAAAAAGTTGTCTAAGTTACGCCTTATACCATCAGTTATCTGACAGTGAAAGTCACGTCAAAACCGGTCCAGCCGTTCCAGAGATTAACCGATACAAACAAATAGACAGACAAACATAAAAAAAATGCTTTTTTGATGTAAGCACCGTACATACTTTCACATGCATTTACTGAAAAGCTGTTAATTTGAAATTACAAACAGAAACTTTAATTTGATTTATTTATATGTATAGATAACTCTTTATAATACTTAAACTACTATTCTTAATAACTCTTATTATATAACAATAGGTATTGTTATATAATAAGAGTTATAATAAGAGTTAGAGTATAAGAGAGTCTTGCCATAAATATTTACAAAGAAAAAGAAAAAAAAATGTACGTAACGTTTATTACTATTGTAGTGTGTTAGTTTAATACATTAATATAAAATCATTAAAAATCTTATTTGAAGTGGTCTCCATTGGCTGCAATACAGTCCTTTAAACGTTGAGGCCAGTTATCAATATGGACTAAGAGCCCGTGAACTAGTTAGTTAGTTAGACTTTGGTTATTTTATAAAAGCTGAAGTTTGTCAGCGCATGCTCCCAACACAGGTAAAAACGATGGACCATTATGAAGTTTGGGTTACCGTGGCTTTGGCAGGTAAACGGTACCAAAGGTGTGTAAAATATCGATCTAATTTCGTCAAATAATAAAGCGCGATTTTTTGGTAGTACCTTCAGAATATTATTAAAAATCACGTTATTCATTGCCAGACACTTAACATAGTGGCAACCCTTTGCCAGACACCCTTAATGTTCATTAAATTATTATTTTACTTATGTTATAGCATAAAAGCTGATTTTTAACCGACTTCCAAAAAGGAGGACGTTCTATGTTCTACTGTATGTTTTTTTAACCCATTTTTTTTTAATGTATGTTCTCCGATTACTCCGTCAATTGTGGACCGATTTTGAAAATTATTTTTGTATTCAAAAGGGTATGCTCTCGAGGTTATCCTATTGCCACCATATCAGGATCTGATGATGGGATCCCATGGAAATCGAGCCAAAACCCTCATTCTTTTAGGCACATACCATGTTTTTCGTATACTTTCTGAAGTTACACCGGTATTTGCGTCTGGTAGTCATAATTTTATAATGATGAGCTGTTCATTGTCCTTGTCCTGAAACTGTCCTTGTTCACATTGAGGATGGTGACCACCACTCTTGGATTCTGCTTGTGCTTTCCATCAGGCAGGGCAGAGTCATTTTGGCAGCTAAAATATAAAAAAAAAAAAAACGTTCAAACCAATTTTTGGTGGAAGTTTGCATGGTAATGTACATCGTATTTTTTTTTTAGTTTTATCATTCTTTTATTTTAGAAGTTACAGGGGGGGGGGACACACACATTTTACCACTTTGGAAGTGTCTCTCGCGCAAACTATTCAGTTCAGAAAAAAATTATGTTAGAAACCTCAATATCATTTTTGAAGACCTATCCATAGATACCCCACACGTATGGGTGCGATGAAAAAAAAATTTTTGAGTTTCAGTTCTAAGTATGGGGACCCCCAAAATTTATTGTTTTTTTCTATTTTTGTGTAAAAATCTTAATGCGGTTCACAGAATACATCTACTTACCAAGTTTCAACATTATAGTTCATATAGTTTCGGAAAAAAATGGCTGTGACATACGGACGGACAGACAGACAGACATGACGAATCTATAAGGGTTCCGTTTTTTGCCTTTGGCACGGAACCCTAAAAAAGTTAAGCTTCTAATGTAAACCGATTTAGTATATATATTTTCATCCCACCAGCTCGTGAAGAGTATTTTTGCCCTTCGATATCTGAGTGCAAAAGCCGTTTTTATCCGCTAGAGGATGAAGTACAAGTGAATTTAGAACATCATGTGCACTAAGCTTGTGAAGTCAAAACATCATTAAACCTATATACTTCTACCTCCATGGCATCGAATTTATCATATTTCTTTTTTTATTTGTTAAGAACATCGTATGCACTAAGCTCGTGAAATCAAAATATCATTAAACCTATTTACTTCACCTCCATGGTGCCGATTTTTTTTAATTTGTTAAAAACTAAGACTCGGAATCTTCTTGGTGTACTTTTTTTTTATTTGCTTTGCCAGCGCCATTTTCTTTTCACGTCATTTAGTCATTTCCTCGCTGAGGTGGAATGAAAAGTTACGTGTTGCACTCGAGTGCAATTTTTTTTTACCTCGTGCTCTTTTGATTGCCTCGCTAACGCTCAGGGTTCAAATTTTTATAAATTTTAGAATCTTTCGCTTGCTCGGTTATCAAAATTGAGCACGCGGTTAAAAAGCAACTTTGCACTCTTGTATAACAAATAACTATTATTGTTGATGTTTCTATATAATAAATATAAAAATAAATAATAAATAGTGTAAGTGTATCCGTCCATAAATCACTATTTTTTCGGTATTTAAGTATCATAACTTTCCTGGTAGCATGAATATACAGCGTTAAATTGAGCTGCAATGATATACCCCTTGCAGCGCGATTTTACGCGGTAATGAATATGCATCGCACTCATTTACGTTGGTAAAATGTACAATATTTTTCACTCAGTTGTAAAGAAAATTTACCTAATATTCGAAGCTATTTTAAAGCTTTCATATTTTTTTCATACATGATGCTAAAACACAGTTCGTTAAATCATCACCTGTCTAGCCTTTATTATTCCCAAGATTAATTGGGGTCGGCTACTAGTTCAACTGGTTTTACCTGAATATCAGTTTTTCCACGGAGCGACTGGCATCGGACCTCCGCAACCATGAGGGTGAACTGAAAAACACAGTTCGTTAAATAGTAAATAAATATTATTCTTTTTACAAAAATGTGATATAATATTATAAGTAAATATATTACTTGTTTTCTAGTTTTGCTGAAAGTGTGGAGACGGATAACTTGAGACAAACATATTAACTGGAAGGATCCGAGGAAATCTTATGTCAAAAGAGAACTTAACGAAGTGTTTAATAGAAAAAAAATTCAAGAATTAAAAGATAAGAATATTGTTTTTATAAATAGGTAAGTAATATAATGAAAGTTATAAGTTATCTCAAGGTAGTAGAGCATTGTTGCATTCTTTTCATTCTCAATGAGTGTCCGTGTGGTGACAAATTGAGAATACGGAGTATCACCACCCCCTATTCATCCCATGAGTGTCGTATGAGGCGACTAATGGAACCAACTACCAGGACAACATCTCTGCAAAGAGAAGGAAACTTGAAACCAACGCTATACCAACCCGTCTGGACAGCTTGGTATAGTAGGCTTAAACTTCCTTTCTATGTCCAGCAGTGGACTGTTAAAGGCTGTCGATGATGGTGATGACGAACACTACTCTTAGATTTTGCTCATGCTTTCATCAGGAAAAAGAGAGTACCTTTGGCAGGATCCTACAGAAAAAAATACAGGTAGCTAATGAGATGTCTCCTTCATTAAAACGAATATTACAAAACAGCTCGGAAAATATAATAGTTACAGCTTTTCATTTCTATCACAAATTTAAATTTAATAAACATTGATATATTGTGATATATTTGATTAATCTAAAACAGTGACGCCACAAGTTAGTTTTTAAGTTTGTTAAAGTCATTGTTTTGACAGATCATAATAACTTCTTGCATTTAAAAAACCCCCTACTCGAGCACTTAATCGAGTAATCATACGCCAATGATATTTTTGCAGACATTCTGTTATTCTTCCCCACTTTCATCCCCATAGCTTTTAAACGACGCAAGCGATTTTCATGAAACTAAGTACATATTTTGACTTTTTCCCTCTCTCCAGGAAACCGTGCTGAATTTCGGGATAAAAAGTATCCTATGTCCTACCTCGTAGTATGAACTCAAATCATGCTAAGTTTCATTTGAATCCATCTAGTAGTTTTGGCGTGATGCGCGGCCAAGATACAGACAGCCAGATAGACAAAAAGGAAAAAAAATACAGTTTTGGCTTCAGTATCGCTTATAGAGAGCCATCCAAAAAAAATTTACAAAATATCTTTAATGTACAGAATTGGACCTTTTACATTTTTATTATAAGTATAAATGAACACAGGACAAATGATCGTCAGTATAATAAATTTGTTATCGGTCCTGGTTAGGAATAGAACTGACGTCCCCTGACTCAATGGTCAGGATTACTAAAGAAATCAATAGTACAGTCAAATTCATTTAATCTAGTGTTTTTATAGGATTTAAAATATTTTTTTAAAGAAAGTCTAATAAAAGGAACGTAGCATTGATCTAAATGCGTCTCATAAAGACTCATGAAAATAATTGGCTAAGATTTACATAAAGCCATTCGTACATGAAGGAACCGTCTCGAATTATCCGATGAATGTTTGATACGAGTCGAGCTCGCCCAATCGACCCTTACGGCCTATTTTTAGTCATCGACCGATCTATACCTACGTGAAATTTTCAGACCCCAGTGATTGGTTAACTCATCGTGACGTCACGAAAGAACGTCAGCCAATAGGAGCTGGGGGTTTTGCGCATGCCTCGAAAGCCTTTTCAGCTCACTGGCAAAGCTCGGCAGTCCGGGCGAGGTGTTCCCAGGTGTGCGAAGTACCCGCCAACACTATCAAAGGTCAATATACATTTTTCATATTTTGAATTTTTACATATCGCCATTTTGAATTCGTTGTAGTGAGATTTTTAGTTTTTTTTTATTTAGTGCCAAAATGTGTGTATTCAAAATTTAGACAGTTTGAAATAGTTCATAAAACCAAAGACGCGTAGACTTTTTTTAAATTGAAATATAATTTGTATAAGTGTTTTTTATTTTTAATAAATAGTGACTTTGTGTGCATTTACGCGGATTTTATGTGTTTTAAGTCCCTTATTTGTTATATTGTCAGTGTATGTGTATTATATAACTTACGGATTACATAACTGTAGCTGTGTGTGTGCGCGCGCGTGTGTACGTGTGTATGTGTGTGTGAGATGTATGAGCGACGTAGAATGTGCTTAAAGATAACGATCAGTATTTTTTTATTATTTAGTGGTTTTATTAGTGAATTCTTGGGGACTTTAGTTCTAGGCTGTCTCTAGCAATAGGCCCACTAGCATGCCGTATGTACCTAGGGAACTATTGAGAATATTTCATTGCTTAGAAAATGATTTGCGCTTTCGTACGGTAAAAAGAACAAATTACAAGTTGTATTTACATCTTTCTGTATATTCAAGCCTTCACAAAGACCTGAATGATCTTCATCTATGCTAAGACTACAACTTCTCGAAGTGTGACTGTAGTTTTTTATATATTGCTGATATTTCGCAAAAAATTAAAATAGTTAGTTATATTTTACTTTAAAGTTAAATTCTCTAAAAAAAATATAATATTTTAAAATGTATGATTTAGCATATTAAAAAAAAACATTTTTGTAATTAAATGTGCGCACGACTGTACGCGACCGAATTTCGTGCGTGTGTGGAAAATTAGTACAGTACTGAGTCTTTAGACAGATTTTGAAGGAATTAATATGTATGCTCTTCAGATACGTTTTATTAAAAGAAAATTATGTACCTAATTATGACGGCGTATTTAAAATATTACTTTCACATAGTGTAATCAAAGGGATTGAAGCATTTTTAACCGACTTCAAAAAAAGGAGGAGGTTCTCAATTCGACTGTATTTTTTTTATATTTGTTACCTCATAACTTTCGACTGGGTGAACAGATTTTGATGATTCTTTTTTTATTTGAAAGCTGGTGTTTCCCGTGTGGTTTTTTATTTTAAAATTTGCAATTTTAAACTAATTTACAAAACCGGATTGTCGTAAGCGATGATGCTTTAATTGAAATTAAATGTGTGTAATGTGTGAAGGTCTTGATTTGATAAATTAAAGGCATCGGCATAGTTAAGTACAACGTATTCCAGGAAATTCATGAAATATTTATCTTTTTTAATCGTTATCGACCTTAGTTTTTTCTTAAATAATTTTCTCTTTACTAGTACTGTCATGAAGAAACGTGAATAATATTTAGATATTCATGTTTTATACTTTTTTGAACTTTTTCACTATTTCGGGGCTTAGGTTTGAAACATTTTTCTTTATGAAATATAATAATAGCTTTTGTTCATTATTTATCTACTCTTTAACCCCACTAATTAAGATAAATGCTCAGAACGGCAACAAAGGTCGAATTACGGGTCTGAAGCTTTTCAACCCACGCTACCGACTTCCTTCTAGCAATAAAATAAATGATGTATTTAAAAATCATAAATTCACTCTTCTAAAGAAGGCTATAATAATTATTATAAAATGTATTTAAATCTTAACTTCGTAGAACTTTGCTACATCGTAGATGATATTTGTGCTACGAGATGTAGCAGTTTAAATGTGTTTAAGTATTTTAATTAAAGGATACGATGGTGCGATCTTCAAGTTATAAAATATTATTTAAAAGGTCTACTCAATAATCATGTTTGTATAATAAACAAAACTAATCCGGTTAAATAATATACATTAACAGCCTATTTTTTTTACGCACGTCTATTTGATCATATGATTACTTGGCTTGACTGATAATTAATTTGAAAGAGATCTGAACGGTAGGCCTAGTGGTCTGAGTGGTTGCCCCGCCAAATTCTACTGAGCCAAGCGTTGACGGTTTATATCCCATATGGCTTTGTGTGGTTCAAAAATTGTTGTTCTGAGTCTGGGTGTTCTTTGTGTCCGTTTCTTTTTAAAGTACTCCGCGACACAAGATGAATATTCCTAATGCGCAAGTAGACTTTTTTTTTAAGAAAAAAAGTCGTTTATACCGTGAGAGGGCCACGCTTCGGCATGAATGGGCTCACAGAAAATCAGTGTGAAATAGCGCTTGCGCAGTGTTTCACCGAGTTAGTGAGGACACCGGAGGCCCATATCCCAACCCCTCCCCTATTCGGCCCCCAATTCCCCTCCCATTCCCACAAAGGCCGGCAACGCACTTGTGACGCCTCGACGCCTTGTCTCAACATGAAAAAAATATTAGGATTAGTTTAAACATGACTATGTTTAATTTGACAAGCCAAATTAATGGTAGATTTTATCATAAATTTCATTTAGTTGACATTAATAGGATTGTCTATGATAATGTTTTTTTGAACACAGATAGTTATTATCTGCCCCATTATTATAAAAGACAAATAGCTGTTTCGCTATCATATTATTTTAGTATAACAGCCAAGAACTTGGCTAACCTGACAGCTCCTATAGAGCACCCCTTAGTATGTAAGAACACTGTAGCCCCCTTAGTATGTAAGAACACTGTAGCCAAACATTTGGCTTCACATATTGCTCCTTCTGAGCTAATTAATAATGACTTTATTAATATTAATTCAGGCAATAGCCTGGCCACACATGGTGACATAAATTCTTTAAATTAATTACTAAGACAAAAGAGCCTATCTCTTGCATATCAAATCATTTACTCAATAATAGTATTGTTAGTAGAAATCTAAAAATAAATAAAAATTGTATCAATAAAGTAAAAAAATTAATGACCATAAACATAGTACATCAAAATATTCAAGGTTTATCTAGGAAAGACTTAGAAGTAGAATTATTTTTTGATAAACATAATGTCGATGTGCTCTGCATCACAGAGCACTGGCTTCAGGCTCACCAGTTAATTCTTGATAAAGAACTTTATTCTGCTAGAAGTGTGTATGTAAGAAAGAAGTCAATCCATGGAGGGTCCTTAATATTTATTCGTAATAGTATTAAGTCTAAAGAACGGAAAGATATTGTAAATTTGTCTACTGAGCGCACTGTAGAGCTTTCTTGTGTAGAACTGGAACACCATATTGTAGTTAGTGTGTATCGGCCACCACAGAGTGACTTTAGCATTTTTGAGATAGTTATGGAAGAAGTATTGAAACGTTTATGTGTCAGTAGTAAGATTTTGGTAGTTTGTGGAGATTTTAATATTAATTTATTAGAAAAGTGTCCTATCAGTATACGATTAGTAAGCCTATTTGAATCATTTGACTTGAATCACTTATTTTCTGAGCCCACAAGAATTACTTCTCACTCGGCAACTTGCTTAGATAACATCTTTTGCAATGGGAAATATTTAAATAGGTCAATTTTAAGTGATTTAACATCTGATCACTGTGGGCAATTTGTTACATTGCCTTGTATGAGAGAAAATAAAGTAAACAAAACCATATGCAGGCCCATTACTAGTAACCGATTATTAAATTTTAGTAATAACATTAAGGATAAGGTTTCCAATTTAGATTGGACTCAAAGGGATCCGGATAAGCTTTACGGCTACCTATTCAACATGATAGAAATCGAATTTACCAGTATATTTAAGACAAAAACAATAATGCAACGGCCCAAAATGACGTTCTGTGATTGGGCGACAACAGGAATATACAAAAGTAGGGAAAGGCTGTATGATTTGTATGCTGTGAAAAAGGGTAATTTTGACCCAAAATTTCATGAATATGTAAAAAATTACTCAAGGATTTTTAGGAGAGCCTGTGGTGTGGCGAAGTCTTTGTATATAAGTGATAAAATTAAGTCTTCAAATAATAAAATAACAGCTACATGGAACATTATTAATAATGAAACGGGACGTTGTAAACCTCGAGATAATGATTTAAAATTAAATATCAATAATAGATTTATAACAAACAATTTAGACATAGCTGAATCTTTTAATACCTTTTTCACAAGTGTACCAGTTAGCACAACGAGTACCTTGAATTCTTGTGCGTCCGGGTCTGAACTGTTGTTAAGGGCCAATGTAAATGAATGTAAGAATCTATTTAAATTTGAATACATAAACCCCACAGATATTATAAAAACGTTTAAGTCTCTTAACTCTAAGAAAACAGGGGACTTATGGGGGATTTCAGTTAATTTAATAGAAACTATTATAATTGATATAGCACCATTTCTAGCAATAACATTCAATCGATGTGTTGATTCTGGGGTTTTTCCTAACCTGATGAAGTATAGTAAAGTAATACCTTTATTCAAGAAGGGTTGTACAACCGAACCAAGTAACTTTAGGCCAATCTCAATCTTACCGGCTATTAGTAAAATTTTTGAAAAAGTCATTTTGCAACAACTAGAAAGCCATTTTAATCTAAATAATTTATTTCACAAAGAACAATATGGCTTTACAAAGGGTCGTTCAACAATTGATGCGGGTGCAACTCTTTTGAGACATATATTTAGTGCATGGGAGAATTCGCAAGATGCGATAGGTGTATTTTGCGATCTTTCAAAAGCTTTTGACTGTGTAGAACATAACACGCTTTTTCTTAAACTTAGGCATTATGGTGTTAATGGTATTGCTTTGGAACTAATCGTTTCCTACTTGAAAGATAGAATTCAACATGTAGATGTCAATGGTGCGAGGTCATCTGGATTACCTGTTACTATGGGCGTTCCGCAGGGCTCCATACTGGGTCCTCTACTTTTTCTCATATATGTAAATGACTTACCATATTATTTAAAAGATCTCTGTGATATAGTTCTATTTGCTGATGATACGTCACTTATTTTTAAAGTCGATCGTAAGAAAACAGTTTTTGACGATGTGAATAGGGCACTAAATGATGTATTGAATTGGTTTACAACGAATAATCTCCTACTGAATTCAAATAAAACAAAGTGTGTGAGATTTACTATGCCAAATGTAAAACAACTAGGCACTAATCTAACTATAAATAATGAAATCATAAGTATTGTAGACTCAACAGTATTCTTAGGAATTACATTAGATAGTAAACTTCAATGGGGAGCCCAGATAGATAGCCTTGCGGGTAGACTTAGTTCGGCAGCTTATGCAGTATGGAAGGTACGTCAGCTCACTGATACGGACACAGCTAGGTTAGTTTATTTTAGCTACTTTCATAGCGTCATGTCCTATGGTATACTACTTTGGGGCAAGGCGGCTGATATTGAAACGATTTTTATTCTACAAAAACGAGCCATCCGCTCAATCAGGGCCTGATTAACCCTTAGGCTAATTAGGCTGCAGCCTAGGGCGCGAGGATCAGGGGGGCGCGCTGAAATCATGTCTTCCACTATGAATCTAGCATCATTGCATCTACCTAGACCGCATCTGGCATATTCCAACTAGACCGAGACAAAACACTAAAGCTAATTGCGCTGGGAACTGAAAAATTCCCTAAATGATTTTAACAATAAATTTTGAAATTTAAAAAAGCGCGCGTAAAACGTACAATGACTTGTCACTCGAATCGGTCTGTCGGTGGTCGAGCGAGTGAGTGAGCTCGCGCGCGATTGATAAACAAACACATCAACGACGCGTGAGTGGGTACTTTGCCGCGCTTCATTCATTTGACTCTTCAATATATTTAAAGAAAGATAGGTTATTTTCATACTGAACAGCGTCTGGTTATTGTTGCGGTATGGCATGACGTACTTACGA
Organism: Diaphora mendica; assembly: GCA_949125395.1. Classification (NCBI taxonomy): domain Eukaryota; kingdom Metazoa; phylum Arthropoda; class Insecta; order Lepidoptera; family Erebidae; genus Diaphora; species Diaphora mendica. The sequence goes on from OX421323.1 coordinate 933,656, forward strand.
TTACGAATGCGAAAGATAATGTTGCACTTGAAGTACATAGTAAATTATAGACTAGTTAGAATTGTTACAGATATGACATTGAATATCGCCATTTGCATGTTTGCTAATAGCTACTGATTGGTAATGACTGTAATGAGTGTTCCGTAAAAAATGTATGTAGTAAAAATAAAACAACGAAGAAAATTATTATCGATTTATTTTCAATAACAGTATATATGTGTTTCAAAAAACAGTAAATTTGTACAGATAAAGAAGGTTATATAGTTATTCAAATCACACTTTGCACACTTATCAGTTATCAAAGACCGATTTCAATACATAAATTAATTATTAATTATAATGACTTTACCTTTAACAATATATATAAATAAAATATTTACAATTGACATCCAGCACCTCACGTTTTTACAATAAAATGTTTTTATTCTTTTTAATTTAATTTATTATTAAATTAAGTTTTTTTAACCCATCGAAAATTATTTTCTTCTTTTAGTTCGGCTTGTTATCTCGTTGATCTAGTGGTTAGCTTAAGCGCCTGCAGATCAAGAGGTCTCGGGTTCGATTCCTGGGTCGGACTGCTGTTGGGTTTTTCTTACAAGAAAATTCTTAATAGCAGCCCGGAGTATGGAAGATGGCGTTGTTTCCTGCACGTGCCTCGGAGAGCACGTTACATACTGACAACTTCAACCTTTGAGTTCAGTTCAAAGGTCTGCGGTTGCGGAGGTCTGATGCCAGGCGCTTCGTGTAAAAACTGATATTCAGGTAAAACCGGTTGAACTAGTAGCCGACCCCAAACCTTGGGAATAATAAAGGCTAGGAAAAAAAAGTTCAGCTTGTTACAAAAGTGTGTTTTTTAGCTTTTTTTAAACTTTTAATTATTTAAAAAAGCAAAAATCTGGAACTACGCATTTATCTTGCGGTACGAAGATAGTTTAAAGATCAATAGGTAGCATTTACCCGCAGTGGAATTCCATACTAACGCATTTCAGTCTCAGAAGATCATGACTACCACTTGGAATTTCCAAGTTTCCAGATTTCCAAGTTGGAAATCTGGAAAATATAAAACAATACAAGTACGCTGTTTTACGAACATGCATTTTAACACTATTATTGCTAATTAATATAATCATCATATTAACAGAAAAACAAAGACTACTAAACAGTGAACATAATAGTAAAATGAGCTTATCTATGGAATTAAAAAATACTAAGATTCAATGAAACGGTACAGGAGGAGCGGACGCTATGTATTGTGCCTACGATATCCCTTCTGTAAGATTAATCTATGACGCATGCAAGGCGCCCGTTGTTTGTCTTTGTCGCACAGCAGTTACAATCATATTCTCTATCCTTTTTTACCGTGTCTTTAGTAACACTGAATAACTCGAACTCAGCTCGGCATTTTGGTAATAATATTAACACTTCGTACGGATACGCTTTGACAACGCGTTTACGAGTATTCGCTAGCTTCTATTAACCGACTAAATGAAATCACGAATTGGATCTCTTCGTTAATCGTCGTTCGTCAGTCATATCACGCGCTCGCGTATATTCGTTTTTGGTGATTGATATTTATTGTCCTTTCTTTAGTGTTTACGTGTTTTTTTAAGACTATGAGTGGTAATGAGAGTAGTTCGATAGTAAAAAAGCCAAGTGGAGCAGAATACAGAAAAAAAGCAAAAGAAAAGGAGAAGAAGATAGAAAACATTTTAAAACATACTCGTAAACTAGAAACATTTTTTACGAGTTCTGCAGAAAGGAACGAAACGGTGACGAATGCTGCACTATCACTATCGCCAGCGATTTCTCGCCCTGGTCCCTCTACCGCGGACTGTTCTTACGTTTCTCCGTCCAACATTAGCCCTATAGTAGCGTCGAGGCCGACGATCTACAATGAAGACGAAATTATAGTAGAAGAAAAGAAGTCTATTCCGTCAAGTGACCCTGCACTGTGGCAAGTAAATGATGAATTTCGAGATTATATAGTTAAAAAAGGACTCCAACAAAACGAAGAATTAGATTTTTCCAGATCAGAAAGGCAGTATAAAAATCAAAAAAGATTTCTATCTAAAAATATGTTTGAGATAAAGCTTGTTAATGGCGAAATTGTGAAGAGAAGCTGGTTAGTATACTCAGAATCCACAGGTCACGTGTTTTGTGGTCCTTGCAAATTATATGGAGGAACATCCGTATTTGCCAAAAGTGGATTTAATGATTGGAAAAATTCCAACTTAATAACTGATCATGACGATTCTCCGGATCATCGTAAATGTTTGGGACAATTTGTATGTAGAGGAAAACTTTTACAACGATTGGATACCCAAATAGTCAAACAATACAATGAAGAAATAACTTATTGGCGAAATGTATTAGTACGTGTAATAGAAACAATTAAGTTTTTAGCTTCCCGTGGGCTTCCATTTCACGGTCAAAATGAAATTATTGGATCTGCACTAAACGGAAATTTTCTTGGCTGTATTGAGCTTATTTCTAAATTTGATCCTTTCATGGCTGAGCATTTGGTGAGATTTGGACAAAAAGGCAGAGGTTCTCCATCGTACTTGTCATCCTCTATAATCGATGAATTTATTTTACTTCTCGCTGACGAAGTTCGACTTTCGATTATAGGAGAAATAAAAAAAGCAAAATATTATTCGATTAGCATTGATTCTACTCCAGATATTTCACATACCGATCAGTTGACATTTATAATTCGTTATATTTTGCCTGACGGAGAACCTGTCGAACGCTTTGTCACATTTTTACCCAATTGCGGTCATAAAGGTGAAGACATGGAGAAGGCTGTTCTTTCGACAATTGATAAAACTTTGGAACTTGATATTAAAGACTGCCGTGGCCAAAGTTATGATAATGCTAGCAATATGTCTGGTCAATACAAAGGTCTTCAGTCAAGAATAAAAGCTGTAAATCCTCTGGCTACTTTTGTTCCCTGTGCAGCGCATTCTCTCCAACTCGTGGGATCGGCTGCCGCAGAAAGTAGTGACGAGTCAGCTGCTTTTTTTACACTGGAACAACAACTATACAATTTTTTTTCTGGATCTACAAGCAGATGGCAAATTTTGTTATCCAAATTAGATGAAGTGTCGACGGTACTAAAAAATCTATCAAAAACTCGATGGAGTGCGCGAGCAGATGCAAGCAAAGCTTTATACAGTTCATACAAACAAGTTCTGGAAGCATTAAACTCTATTTGCGAAGATGAAAATCAAAGTAAAGAGACCAAAATAGAAGCAAAAGTCCTATTAGATAAAATTAAAATTCTAGAAATTACAATAATGTTGTGCTTTTGGAACTCTGTGCTCGTAAAGTTTCAAATCGTTAGTGCACAACTACAAGCAAGTTCTGTTGATTTATCGAATGTTGTTACTCTTTATGAGACCTTATATGCCTATCTTGATACGTTGCGTGACGAAAAAGAGTTCGAAAATTTTGAATCAGAGGCAATCAAGAGATGCGAAGTGATGACATACAAAAAAGATGAAAGAAGAAGAAAGAAACCAAAATTTCATTTTGATGAAGTCAAAACGGGGCACACTGAGTTAGAAGGGAGACGATCTTTCATCGTTGATAATTATTATGCAGCTATTGATTGTCTTAAAGTGCACTTAAAAAACCGACAAATTATTTATAATACAGTAAACACAAAGTTTGGTTTCTTATGGAAACTGCATGAACTAGAAGACAGTGAATTCATTAGAAGCAAAGCAAAAGAGTTAAAACAACTTTATGCCACTGATTTAGAAGAAACCTTTGCAGAAGAATGCGTCCATTTGTCGCAGTTTTTAAAATCTGACACCGAGGCCGAGCATTCTATTTCTGCCACAACCCCAAAGGGTTTGTTGCAGTTAATTAAAAGTTTTAATATTTCATGCATGTTCCCGAATGTGGAGATAATATTAAGAATTTTTTTGACAATGAGTGTTACCAACTGCAGCGGTGAAAGATCTTTTTCAGCACTTAAAAGAGTAAAAATTACTTGCGCTCCACACTCCGCCAGCAAAAACTTGCAGCGCTCTCACTAATGTACATAGAAAGTGATTTTTTACAAACTATTCAATTTGAAAAAATTGTGGAAAGATTTGCAAACGCTAAAGCACGAAAAAGGACTTTTATATAAGCCAGTAATAATTTGTAATTACTATAATTTTCAAATAAATCATTAATCAGTTCCAAAAATGTTTCACTTGTATGCCTCTCGTGCAGATTAAAGGACAACGTTAGTTTCGCTAGCGAATCGATCTGAAAACTTTTATAGTTAGCATAAACATGTTGCTACAATTTTCACACTAGTAAACAAAGTCAACACTAATATACTACTTTTTAGGTCGACCGTAACACACCCGGCGGGGGCGCGTCCTTACAATTAGCCTAGGGCGGTCAGAACTCTTGATCAGTCGCTGCGCTCAATGTACAATTTAGGTGCTAGAGTCTCTCTTCGAGAGTTGTTTAAAGATATAGGTATTTTAACTGTTGCATCACAGTATATATTTGCTAATATTATGTTTGTTAGACACAACATTAATGACTATAAGAAAAACAGTGATGTACACAATATTAATACTAGAAACAAATCTAAACTCATTGGTACCTATCATCGATTACATAAGGTACACAACTCGTTCGAAGGTCTTGGTGTACGTTTTTATAATAAAATTCCTATACATGTAATCGACCTTCCTGTAAATAAATTCAAGCTAACTGTAAAAAATCACCTTATTAGGAAAGCCTACTATACGATCAACGATTATCTAAACGACAAACAGTCATGGGCTTAAGGTGTCATTAGAATTTAAATAGATACACACAAACTTCTTTGTCTTTTAATAAAGCTAAATTAAAAAAAGCTTAAGTTAATTTAATTTTTAACAAACCATTGTTAGTTGAAAGTAATGCGTGGCGATTATCATGGTAATTTAATTAGTAGTGATTTTTATCAGTATCTAGATTATGGTTTGTCATGCTCACTAAAATGTCATTGCTTGCGGTGTCGTCGTGGGGCGGGTCGTTTCCTTCCCTCTGATATGGCGAAGGAGATGATGGCTGGTCCATGCGTCATACTCGTGAACGGGTGCTGCTTGGGGTGACTGGTCGGCCTAGTCAGCGATTCTTTAGACAATACTATTATTCTGGTTCGTTCAACTGCAACCCTAGCCTCTTAATCCAGTCACGAATTATTTTCAACAGTAGATTTTGCAACTGAATGTAAGTGGATGTGCACCTTGTTTCTATTTTGTTCTATGTTTAAAAGACTCAAACCTTCAACGTTATCACTGAGTGTTTTTTGTTTGTTTGCGCGTTAGATTTTGGAGCTTTTTAATAAAAGGAATTTCAGGTGGCAACAGCTTGCATACTGTTTACCTTACATGTAATACTAACACTATTGTACCTGAAAATCAGATTTTGAAAAAGAGTAGCTATGAGTTTCTTTGCCAGTATTCTTCTCATGAGCTCTACGCATTTTGGAAACTGGAAGTTATGGATCGACACAGGCAGGCAGTAGATTTTGGTGTTTTCGCCTAACTTACCTCGACAATACAGCACATGCTGTGGCCTCTGTTTGTGTCGCTCTATGATTTTTAACTATAGCTTCAATTTGACGTTCATAAGTGTCACTTGGTGTCTTAGATGAATAAATGATTTTGATTTGATTTGATTTGATTTGATCTGGTGTTGCGGGTGTCTATGGGCGGCGGTAATCGCTTACCATCCGGTGATATGTCTGCTCGTTTGCATTTCCATAAAAATTTCTGCACGTTCGTGCTGTCGTGTTTCGTTGGTGAGTGCGAGACCGGAGGCCCAAATAGTCTAGTCAACAAGTTCCATACTTGTTGACTAGACTAAAAGATGCAGCAGCATCACTAGGCCGCCATGGTGTGGGTCGCCATACTGCATTGTCTGCATTCGCAGTGAGTATGGCGACCGATACTCTTGGATTCTGCTTATGCTTTCCATCAGGCAGAGTGGAGTCATTTTGGCGGGCTATACATAAAAAAAAAAAAAGAAATATAAAGATGTTATATCTTTCATGTATTAACATGAAAAAACCCCTAAATTTTACGTGTGAAATAAATGAAACTAAGGGGTTCAGTATATAGTTTGACCTGTCACGAGGCATAAGGCTAAACTGTAATGGTTTAAATCGTGGTAGTTCATGAAATAAAACAAGATATTTAATAAAGTCGAGGTTGGGGCAAAAAAACTACGGAACAGTCAAATAAAGGTTTTAAAAACTAACACCTGACTACGTACAACGACTACTTATGTCAACCGGGTCTTTGTTATGAATGTTTTGATATCTCATTCATTAAAATCTATTCAGTAGTTAAGACGCTACGGTAGAACATACAAACATACATGACCTGCCAAAAATATTACCATTCCGTTTGCCTTAGACGGGTAATAATGAAATGGTAATCATTAATTTCCTTCCAAAAGGAAGATGATCTTAAATCACTGCCTTGAATTCTAAATTACTTGACAGTTGAAAAATACATAATTCACAAATGTTACATTTTCGTCTCACAAAGAGAGCGGAAGTCGTAAGCCGCGTCTGTATCCGGCCACAAAATGGCGGCCTAGTGGCAGCTTCCGGTACACATCCGCGGAGGCTCTCAACTTAAGATGAGGGAATGTGATTTTTACCACATGACCTTTGAAGGGTAGGTACTTAAGGTTCTGTAAAGCTATTTATGAACCAGAAATGACCAATGTCTTTGTAATCGACTGGTTGATCCACGCAACTTTTGTATATTTTTTCAACCGTACTCGGTTCCTATTGGTCTAAGTGAGATGTTAACTATTCTTGTAATTTTAATCCGACTTAAAAAAAGAGGTTTGGAAATTTGTTTGTATTTTTCTATTTTTCCAGAAGTTATTCATTTGTGAATCAATTTAGAAACACACATTCAACCATTTGTTTCAATATATATGTCAAATTTACATAGAAGCAAGCAAGTATTTACATTTTTTATTTAAAAATAAATATTTTTATTTGTAATAACTACTACTTTTTAACCGACTTCAAAAAAAGGAGAAAAAAAAGGAGGAGGTTTTCAATTCGTCTGTATTTATTTTAATCTTATAACTTTGGACTGGGTGAACCGATTTTGATGATTATTTTTTATTTGAAAGCTGGTGCTTCCCGAATGATCCCATTTAAATTTGATCCAGATTCGGTTTTTTTTTGTTAAAATTTGTAATTAATAATTTGTAATATCCTACTTTCGGTTAAGTGCCATTTCGATTTGAAGAAAAAAAACTCATTCAAAGTTGAAAAATTTGAGAGACAAATAAAACAGTATTTTCATCATACTTTAAACGCATTAAAACCAATGATTCTTTCTAGTTACGTTAAATTTTGTTCAACATTTTCATAAAATAAAGTATTTTTTAATTATTTCAATCGGATTAATATAGAATTTCTCATTCAGTTCAATTAAAGGTACAAGTCCTCCCTTATAAAGTAGTCTAAACCTTTTATTGTACCCTCGACAATGTGTATTTAAAATAAAACGACGCCGACATGGAGTAATTAAACTTAATAATTAATAGTAACCTATCCTTAAATTTGCCGTCGTAAGGACAAAGAATTATTGCACTGTAAATTATGAATGCAGGACATTTAATTTAACAGCATCTTTATACGTTTTATTTAAGAAAATTATAAAAAAAAAAATTTTTTATTCATGTTTCGCAAAAAAAAATCATTTAAAGTTAATACGAGTAAAGCTTAATACGTCTTGAAGAGCTTGCAGACCGCGATAAGACCGCCATTTATACAACTTTTTAAGCTATTGCATAGCTTTTATCGCGGCCTTTGAGCGCGGCGACCGAATCAAGAAATTCGGTAACGTAACGAAAATAAAACCCGACACCCAAAGCTCGCACGGATCGAGACGAGCTGCTCCGAAATCTGTCTGTCTCTGTCACGCACGAAGTAGTCTTTATCATATCTTTATAATGCCACACTCACCGCATGAGCACCCCGTAAGTATACATGTTCAAAGAAATAAAAATACTGTGAATAAAACAACCCGTTCAATGCCGAAAACATTTATTAGGAATAAATAAAATAAAATAACGAAAACATATCGCTACTTAAAAAAAGTGATCAACGCCATCTAGTGAAGATGTTGGTACTAATTTATAGTTTAGTATTTTTCATTCACAATATTATACATACTGCTTACATAAAAAAATTAAATAATTATAATTGCATAAGTTGATAAAAATGCTATGCAATAGCTTTACCGCGGCAGTCCCCGAGTGCCACACGTCTTTTTTGTTATCTATTGTAATTTTACAAACTGTAATTGTATCTTTGTGTTATTGTACAATAAAGAGTAACATATCCATCTACGAGTGATGAGTGTTTCTTAGAGTCTTAAAAGTACCTCTACACTTTAGGTAGATATCTTGTAGTATTTAAAAAACTGAAATAGTTATTAAGGTCCCCGAAGATGCCTGTACTAACGGTATAATTTACATATGAGATTGTACAGAACGAAATTTGTGATGTCAGTTAAATCAAAAATGTGTTACACCAAAGAATGAGCAACTTATTCTTGGGTACGTTAAGGTTTTTAGGTTAAGGAACAAATGAACTGAGACAGAACTTCAGAGATCGCGAAATATACACAAAATCTTATTGAAATTTAAAGACATTAGTTACTACAGTTAGCTTTTAAGTTGTTCAAGTCTTGTGGTCATATAACCTATCAAATTACAATTATATTACTATATATAGTAACGAGTAATTATTATTGTTACAGGCACGAGGCACACCATGGTGAACTAGCCCATATCAATACATATCAATCAACGCACTGACTTAAACTTAACTTATACTTACTATACGCATACGCACTTTATACAACATTTATCAAATTAAGTATTAATAGTTCTGGAACTAGGGGTTAGAGTGATTAAAGAATCAGTACGTTTGGGGTTATTGTTACGCGGGGTGGTGGAAGTGTCGACCGTGGAGACGGAGGGGGGAGCGCTGTTAGGGCGGCTGGGGGGCGCGCTGCGCGGAGGCGCCGCCGCCGCCTCGCCCTCTCGCGTCGCAAGCTCGATCAGGGGCTACCTTACTAACAAGGTCGGCTCACTGCAACTGAGAGATACAGGTAAGTTCTTCGCTATATAATCTTCGTTATATTTGATGTTAGGATGAATTTTCAGGTACCAAAGCCTACCAGGTATATGTTATAATCAGGTCTTAAAATTGATCAATTTATGCTGTGTCATGAATAATTCATATCTTACCAAGTAGTCATCATCATTGTGTATTCTACAAAAAGAAACGGCCAATTTTAAGAGCTGTTTGACTTAATGCAATAACTTGACACACTTGACTGAATAGTCAATTAAAAAATAGTATTTTATTATAAATCTCTAGATCACACATCTTCTAGTAATATTCATTCCAGTATGGCAGGCTAGTCTGCAAGTTAGTTGCAGAAACTGTTAAAAGTAAAGTCAATAGTCAAGCTAAGTGAGAAGACACTTATCTTCTAGGACAAATGTTAACACCATGATTTTCTATTTTACAAATGTTTTCACTTACATAATTGCTCAAACACCAATCTAGCAAAATTAAGAACCTAATGTGGTCAAAAATTCCAACGGTCGAATATCGAGGAACTTCCATCTCACAGATTGCTGCTGGAAAGCACTAATTACTGCACCCTTGGTATCCAAACAAAGTTTCAGCCATTAGTGCCATCCCGTTAGGGGAAAGAAGGAATAACAGGATGAACATATATGTCCCCAATTGGCCTCTCATGACACACGGAGTTTTTCTATACAAAATGTCAAATCCATAGCAACTCCTTTTTTCATTTGGAAATCGGGTAGGTACCAGTAATCAAGAAGCTCAAACCAGGGTTACTTAAAAAGGGAATTTCTGTCACCCCAATGGATTCTGGGTCATATATGGCTAGAAATATCCACCTTGTGACTAAGAACCACACTGCCATCTGTATATTATCCCCTGCTATTATAACATAGCCAGGTCTAGATCCCATTCAAATTGTTATCTAAAACCACTTTTCTCATGTGCCCTAAGCCCCCGTTTTATTATTCAAGATACCGACCCCCAATAACTTAGCAAGCACTCGACAAACAACAGAACAAGCAAAAAACAATGGCATTATTATCTACAATAATAAGACATTGGCAAGGGTGCCTCGCAAATATTTGGCCCCAAATTTCCAAATTAAGTAAAGAAATACGGCCTTTATTTTTTTAAGGATAAGGTTTATAATTGTAATGAAAGTTGAGTTAACGATAAGCAAATATTTGGGGAAGGACGTTATAAAGTAAATTGGGGGAGTGTGACGTAATACAAATAAAGGAGCAGCCGTGTTGTGATAGTGATCACGTGTAGCTTTGTCCGGCAGCGATAAAGAACAAATGTAAATGTCATGGTTTTGCTTACAGGTGATTTAATTATTAATACATTCTTAATTTTTCTTAATTATTATAGTAGATGATGACAGAGAATATACCTGAGTAGCCCAACAAACTTGCGGTGCATTTACTAAAGAATAACATTATTGATATTACAGTTTTTTTTTTGGGAGTTTACCCCTAATGGGGCTTTGAAAGTATTCATAATTTTAATACTGCAAAAGGTTTGACGATAAAATGGATAGGCAGGAGAACTAGGGAAGATAATATCACACATATGGGATGGCAAACTGGAGATGAGAATAGTCAGTGAAGCCATTGGAATATGAACGGACCAAAAAAATCGTAGAATCACACAGTCATTACCACTACCAGCTCAACCACGTGTTTTCCTCCCATTATGATCCCGGATTCTTTAACCGGGGCGTAAAAAAGCATCTCTTTAGCAAACTAACATTTAAGAATTAAAATAAATAAAAGTATAACCAAAGTTAATAGGGTAGCAATCCAATTATTTCACAGGTCGCAATTACCGTTTACCGCCCATCAAACGATGAACCTTCAATAAATCACGGCTTTCATCAAATTTTGATTAAACTTTGGGAACTAATTAGTTCTGTTTGCTGCTAATATTCGATGTTTGTAAAATAATTACTTTAGTTAAGTATTTTAACAATGGAAAAACTTGCTTTGTTACAAATGCGCTGGGTCGATAGGAGCAGTGGAAGTATATCTTCCATTAAATTTTACAGAGAGAGTGAGATTGATGGTGGGTTATTCTGCTAGTTCTAGCGGGACAATTTATTTGTCCTGAATTTGAACTCACAACAACTTTGAACTATCAACTCAAGATAACTGACAACTAGACTACCAAACCTGTCAGTGGTAATAATAAGTAAATGATTTAACAAATTTTAAGATTGATATGGCTTCGATGTTGTACTTATTTGTTACTTCAAAAAATACATACCATAAAACTTAGCGTTTAACTGAAACTCACCTTACTTCTAAAACCATGACAGCAATATTTGTGGCCACCGCCACAAAACCACCCCTCGTTTCCCAATTTCGTCGCACCCCCAGGCACTAATTGTATCAATTACTGCGACGTGGTGTTGCAGGTTCGGTGCCGTTAGGGTGCTTTGTAGCTAGGGATGACGGCTAGAAAATAAGTCTTTGAAATAGAAAATGGTGCTTTAATTTCATGACGAGCAGAATTTTACAAACTAAAACAGGTACGGTGTGTATTTATTGAAATATTTGTTTTCTCACATACAATACACACACATTAACAAACAATAACTTTTTCAATCATTATGTCAAGATTAAGCTTGCTAAAACATATCCTAACGTAAGTAAAGTGTAATAATTTATTACAATAATACAAGAGAATAGAGATGTTAGTTGTAGTTCTTAGAGCTCCATCAACTATGTTAAAATAACAGTCCACAATTTAATTTTTTTGTCAGCAATACCATGCATTAATGTGACGTAATAGAATCAGTTATACCTGCAACTTCCTTCTGAGTAACCAAGCATGTGAATATACCAAGTACACTGCTCCAATTACCAACAGTTAAAATTTATTAAAGACAGAAGCACCAATAAAAAAATGTAATTAAGTAAATTGGAGAAAATTAAATGGGAATTATAATATACCTAATTAATCATATATGAATAACATTTTCTTAATTATTTGGCAATTTAACACAGCAAGTGTCTGTTTTTAATGTCAAATTCACAGCTTTTCACTAAATACTATTGAAAACTCATTTTTTTGTCTGTTTGCCTAATCTCTGGAACAGAACTGATTTTGACGTGACTTGCACTGGCAAGTAGCTGATGACATAACTAGTAACTTAGGCTTTAAGAGTAGCTTCGTGCAGCGGTGTTAAAAGTGGTTGCTAGCCGTTTTTATATTTAGTAAAGAATATAATATAGCAAAATCTGGGATTCCTGTATCCTTATTCAAAATTCTGAACTATTTATTTCTTTTTTTTTCGGGCCTCATTTCGGCACAGACGAATAATTGTACAAAGCGAACATTTACTTTGTGTTTGGATGTAGTTTATTTAAAAGTCATGTGTATAACAAATGTGTTTAAGTAAGAGTAACATATAGGTATGTTCAGATATAAAGAAAATGCCTTTAACTGCAGTGTGTATAAATTACTTCTTTATAACTATTATTTTAAGTATTTTTTTTTTTTCACAATTTCCTTCTCACATTATCTTTATTTGAGGTGTCTTTACTTGCGTAATTTGCATATTATATCCAATAAAAATATCAACGCATAAAAAGCATATTAAACATCAAAAGCGTCTCATCTTGTAAGTCAATATAAGGAATCGGGTTTCATGTACGCGCATTGACGTACCATGTCTGCAAAATGTATTACATAAATCTGATTTGTCTCATATTCATTGACGAGTCAATTTTCGTTTCAAGTTCTTATCTCCAAGAGAACAAGCAATGTATACTGGCGTTTAATATATATCGGTGCGAAAATAAATTAGATTGAGTCGCGTTGTATATTTGAATTTTGATCGCGTCAAAGGTTCTTGGTCTGTTGAATTGTGAAAAGTATTAAGTTGTATAGTAAAAAGAGATTTGATACTTGAATTGAAATGGTTTTGCATAGGTACTCATACATGATAAACATCGATTTACTATTCGAGTATAATCAAATCGATTCACATTTCAATTTAAATACCAACTCAATTTTACTGGTAAATCCAGTTCACTACGTCCATTCAGGCTTAAACTCGGTATTGGTTGCTCCATTTATTTTCAATGGAAATACATTATCGCAGAAAATAAGTACTCAATTTTTCTTTAGTTGTATACCCAGTGAAAGTAAGACCGATTCTTTAGCTTCTTTAACCCTTTTAGTTGGAGATTGTTGAATTGAGTTAGATAAACTGATTGATCTGAACTTAATAACAAAAAGACCTTTTACGATAAATCCGAAATCTGTACACAAAGAGAGTTTTTAATGATTTTAGAGGCTGAGTGCAATTGGAGAGGCCTATGTTCAGCAGGGGACTGCGGTAGGATGATGATGATAAGAATTTTACTATTAAAAGGTACTATTATGGAAACAGCAAAGGGACTTAGATAGTATGGGATTTAGGTCTAGATTCAAACTTTTAAGACAGTTTCTTTCGACGCCCATTTATTAAGCACATTGATTTGCACAGTTTATATACTTGATTCTAAGTTATGGAATCAGGAGTTACTTTGCGGAAATCCATGACATTAAATGCTATGGAATATATTTAGCTTTAATTCCGCTAGACAAATACCCATATGTGCATGTGAGTATGCATGACGGTGGGATTTGTGTCCTGCTCTCAGACCTGGATATTTGTCTCGCGGAATTAAAGCTAAATATATTCCATAGCATTTAATACTTGATTCTGTAGGTCCGATATTGTGTTTTGTATATTCTATAACAATTGATATACAGTAAATACGAAATATTTCTCCATTTTTGTGGAAAATTTAAAAAATATCGTCATTTATCAACAACATTAGATCGTTAAAGATCGCTTAGATCGATATCAGACGTAACATGTTACGTAAAAATACTCATTAAAAATATCTCACCACCCACATCATACCCACGTCAGGACATACAATATTCACCAAAACTCGCTACAGAGACGTCAAGGGGAGCAGACTACGTACCCTCCCTGTTTACCCTTGGTTTATGAATATTTGATATAAAGCCGCGGGCACAAGTCGAATTCCATGTTCTATGCTAATATTGTTGGGATGTATCATTGTTCGCGGAAAACTCGTTAGGAATACTATTGTTTTCACAATAGATAGAGTTTCAAATTCCTTGGAAAATCAAGTTCGCCTCATGATTACTGAAAAAGCTGCTAAAAAATAAATAAAAACTTTCTTTTATGCAGCTTATTATGCAGCGAATAAGCGCGTTACTATAATAGCATACTAAAACCACCTTACACTCTATAACTAGAAATGAAAAAAAAATCTGAATGTCTGTCTAATTTAAAGTCATTTGCTAGATTTTACAAAACGTATAGGTACCAAAACACAACAATGCAAGGTTCTTTTATACATAAAATGGTTTTTAGAGCACCCGGGAGAATTTATCCAGTTCAATTTAAGCACCGCCCGTGCCCCGACTCTAGCGTTTTAATCAAAGCTCGGTGTCAACAGAGGATTATTGTAGGTTTTCGTTCTCTGTATATACTACAACACACACATGCACTCTTCTTAGACTAACAGGTGTGTGTGTGCTTTTGTGTCTAGTACGTAGCAAAAGCCACAAACGTGCACAGTTTATAAGTTCTTTTTACCTTTAGCGAAGTCAAAAGAAAAGGTTTTAGGTAAGTTCTTTACCACCGTAGTGCCTAAACTACTGTACTGATTTTGATGAATGAGGTGCCAATATATTCCTAATAATGGTCGGGTGACGTAGGCTATATAACTTTTGTCAACAGTTTTTACGCAATCCGGTTTTTTTAGTTTTTCTTGTTCGTGGCAATAATTGATAACCATCAAAACACACATCAGTGATACTAATAATCCATACCTTTATTATAAATGTGAAAGTAACTCTGTCCGTCTGTCTGTCTGTCACGCTTTCACGGTCGAACCTCTGCTGATTTTAATGAAATTTGTCATGGAGATACTTTTGTGGAGGAAATGCGATTTACTTTATTATACAGAGGCACCTAGATAGTAGAAGTAGTTCTGTGAAAAGCTAGTATTTGATTTGCCTATTTTGCAGACCCTGTCTTTCTACGTCTTTGGGATATAAGTGATGTTGTTGTAAGCTGATGATATAAGAAGTAACTTAGGCTAACTTGCCCGCGCTTATTGTCGTACCGCGGGTGACACCGCGGGGTTCAACTAGTATAACATAAATACGAAAGCTTATGTGTGAAACTAAATATAGAAACCTATGTACATAACCATAATTTATAAAAAAAATAACAATATTTACATACAAGCGTCAAAAAACTCCACATCTTCGCCTACTGGTAGCGTTCCCAAAAGACTGGCAGCATTACCACGTTGAATGGCAATGCTGATTCAAAAAAAAACTGAAAAGATTAGCTGAAACTAAATAGATTTACCCTTTTTGAAAAACAAAATAAAATGTTCAGTAAAAGAAAAGCCCTTGTGCCAAGACAGGTGAAAAGGCACGACAAGTGCCAAGTCCCTTTTTATTTCACTTGACAGATGTCAAGTCAAACAAGAAAGAACTAAACTATGTTGAATATTAATGTATCGCTTCTCGACGTTTTTGAATAAAGGATGTCTTCTTCATATCTGTCTCTATATGTACTCGTATATAAATATGTATAAGTTATTTCATCTCTTTGAAGTTTCTACTTTTACCATACTTGTGCATTTATAGGCGATAAAAATAGATCCAGAATATCCTAAACTTAACTGTCAATACGTCAATACATATACATGTAATAAAATCGTAACTGGTCGCTGTTTATACATGGAAGATATATAAGGAAAACTATTATAGGGGGGCTTTATGAACGCAATAGAACTCTGATTTTTTGAATTTTTGTCTATACTTTTGTGCACGCTAATCTCAGGATCGGCTTAACCGATTTGAATGCGGTTTTCACAAATCTATTGTGGTTTGCTGTTTGCTTCACTTACCATTTAGTATTTGTTTCATCTCAATCGGTTCATAAATGAAAAAGTTATGTCAGTTTGAAGAATCACCGCAACATCTGACCTTTACACGGGCGGAGCCGCAGGCAAAAGCTAATATGTAATAAAATCGTAACTGATCGCTGTCTATACATGAAAGAGATATAAGGTAAACTATTAGGGAGGCTTTATGAACGCAACAAAACTCGATACAATAATTTTTAGATTTTTGTCTATACTTTTGTGCACGCTAATCTCAGGATCGGCTAAACCAATTTGAATGCGGGTTTCACTACTTTGTTGCGGTTTGCTTCATTTCAATAGGTTCATAAATAAAAAAGATATGTTAGATTTAAGAATCGCCGCGATAACCGACCAATACGCGGGTGGAGCCGCAAGCGAAAGCCACTGTTTATATAAAAGCTTAACACATTTATTTCGTTTACGGTCGCCTGATCCCAGACTAGGCGAAACTAGTAGTATGGTAACAATATTGATAAACTTGTTCACACAGACATTTCTGAGCACACAATTATTATGTATTATACTCAGATGTATCAGAAATGGATGTGCTTAGACAATAATTACTATATAAGTAATTATTGTCTTGGGTTAAAAATTGAACCTATAACGTCTGGCTTAGCGGTCACAATTGATAACCAATAGGCTAGCCAAATAAGTGAACGGATCTTGTTTAACCTTTGAAAGAAAATATAACATAAGCTTTTGGAATCATTCAAAATCGATGGAACAGTGATGTACATCGCACAGAAGATCAACTCAAAATGACAGTGTCACGTCAAAGTGACGTTCGTTCGTTTCGTTGGTGAGTGCGAGACCGGAGGCCCAATGATGCTATGCTATGAATGATAAACAGTACTGCGACAACTGTTTTACTTCATTGCGTTAGAAAACTATTTACAGATCGTATTTAATTAGTTTTCAACCAAAATAATACCAAAGCCAAACCAATTACTTAACTGAATTACCTACAAACTGTTACCATGAAAGTAATATTTTCTATATTTCTAGCAAACGAATACATCGAATAAATTCATGGAAATGTTTATTTATTATTTATATTCAGCGAAACACGGGGCAGGGTTTGAGCATTTGTAGTAATGGAAAATATCGATTATATATCCATTTGCAGAACAGAATATCTGATTACTGTTGGGAATTTCCGCGAATTTATTCTCTTATTTTGACTTTATATTTATTTATATATATCTAGGATAGGAAAAATAATATGATCACGACCCTTGAGACAGTGTAAGCTTTAGCCACCCTCCCTCCTTCATATTTCTACTTGTTTTGGGAATTTTTTGGTTGGAAACCCCCACGGGTATTCACCTAAGACAGTTAAAATATTAAGAACTCGAACCATCACTGGATCTTAATACCGAAGCCTTAGGGTCTTGAATAGGGATCTCAGTGAACTCTTGTAGACTTGGCCACCTCTTGAGCAAGCTGACCATAATTTTGTATGCTGAAAGTCTTATTCGATCTAAAAAGACACACACAGATCACGTCGTGCTCTGTCAAGTTTTAACAACAGGTAGGGCTATCTGTTGCCCTAGCAAGAGATATCTGCTGCTTTCAGAAATATTTGTTGTAACTAACCCACTAAAGGACGGAGACGTAGGTATTATTTTAGTGCAAGGAACGGTCGTTTTCTACTGCGCTGCATGTTGTGATTTCTAACTCCACATTGGGCACCACTTTTTATGATCCACAGATTGTTGTCCCTAAGTCTGGGTATTCTTTGTATGCGTTTTGTGTATGTTTGTAAAGTTCCTCGGGAAAAAGTGTTTCCCGAAAGAAAAGAAAGAAAACTTCCAAAGCGGTAGTTGTATTTTAAATAAGAAAGTAGATAAAAAGACTTCGACATTCATTCTTGTCATTTTTATCGATTCTTGAATATCTTCTATCCTCTATCTATCTGCCCGCCATAGTGTGGGTCACCATGCTGCATTGTTGAATTGTCTGCATTTGCAGTATAGTGACCACCATCCTGGATTCTGCTTATGCTTTCCATCAGGCAGAGTAGAGTCATTTTGGTAGGGCCAAACATAAAAAAAACTTAAAAATACAGGATACAGTTTCAAGTCTTACCAAGACAGGGTACTGGAGCATTCTTGGACACGCTACACAGACACTCAACACTCTATTGAGTGTAAAGAATAACTGAATAGATCTTCTTATTAGAAGATCTATTCAGTTATTCTTATTCTTAAAAATACATTTATGTAAAATTGTTTATATTTATTACTTAAACGTCAACGACCTATCAGCCTGTGACCACGGTCAGTGCAACCTGGTCGAAACGTCAGGCAAATCAGAGGTATGTAATACCTTTAAAATAAGTGATCGCGTTAATTCCCGTAAAAATAATTATTATAAACGTCAAATATCAAAAAACTTATACTAACGATAACTGGTACTAGGGTTCACTCAAACTTTTACAGTTCTCGAACGTTCCAAAAATAATTTGAATGACTCACAAGATCAATTACAAGTACATTTCATTAACAACCAAGTACAATAATATATATTTGTTCTATTCAACACCACCTACAACCGTATCTAAAATCTTAATAATCATAAACTATTAAGGACTCGTTTCAGCTAGGGTGACCCCTGGCCCCGTGAGGTGGCGCCCTCGTGCTTTGACAGCGCGTGACAAATGTCGCAAGTGATAACCGATCTTTCTAAGCAGTAGTCGCGTGTCGATTGTAATGAGAGACCATAACTGATAGTTATTTATATTTGTTTGAAGTGTTTGGTTAAATTTTTAGGGCTACCTAATTACTAAATGACTTGTTGCCAGATCTAGGTAAAAAAATTCGCAACACTATCTGTGATGTCGTCTGTGAGGACTAGGATTGTGTAGAGTATTTTTTGTGACTAGTTCTTAGTTAGAAGAGTATATTTTAGTAGATGAGAGTTGAGACGCTGCCGCTGGACTGTCATACACTGTCCTGTAAAAAAATATAATTATTTGTTTTCGCTGGGTTGTCATTCCCGTTCAACTTTTATAATTTAATTTTGTACTGGATATAATTTAAAATTATTGAAAATATATAATTAAATAATATGAAATTTACTATAAAATATAATTTGAAAATATTTCCCTACAGACTAACATGAAATTACTAAATTAGTCCGAATTTAAGTATCCGTTTTGGTATATCAATTCAAATTGTTGAATGTGTAAAAAAATCAAATTTACACACTATCTTATACTCAATTAAAGCCCTTATTTCCATAGATAAAGCAGCACAATCTGATATCACAATACATCGTAAACGCTTTGTATTCCCGTCAGATACGCAAGTAATCTCGTCCGCCATTTATCCCGACAGTAACTACGAGCTTCCGCTGGTCCGTTTTGGGGCACTCTCCCCTCGAATACGTGTCTCACTGGTTTCTACGTGACAGGAATTCAGTCGTACTTTTTTTCTTTGCTACTACGATACTGATTAGTAAATTCTTCGGAATGATATGTTACATAGTAAATTATACTATTAATACATGTACTGTTGTAGTGTATATTTAATGAGTAGCTAAAATCTCCTTATATCTACCTAAGGCATTAGATGGGTAACCTACAATTTATAAAATTTTAGAATATAAATTAAAAAATTTTTTTTAAGAATTCAATCTTATCTCAGCTAACTGTTAAATTACAGCTAAATTACTTTTGTGAGGAGTAAACGGAGCTAAGACAAATTGGATGTCCTAATCCTTATACACTTCATTATGCTTAAACTAATCCTTACAACAATAATTAACAAAACTCATTAGGGCCTGAAAACTAATTTAAACTAAGAAATATTAAGATAATTTTAACAAATATCTATACAATCTACACAAATAAGTAAAATTAAAATTTCTGTTTATAGTTTCAAATTAACATAATTTCACTAAATGCTTCTGAAAGTCTAGACGGTACTTATTTCACAAAATCAATTTCTAAAATTTTTGTATGTCTGACATATTTGTTTCGGCTAACTTCTGATACGGCTTTACTGCTTTACTTTATATGAGGTGTAAAGGCACAACAACAATCGCGTGTACCACCGCGGGGCTCTGCTAGTATTAAATATATTTTTTACCAATACCACGAATAATTCCAAAAGCAATGTCTACTAAAATTTAGAAAATTATCCGTGCCAAATTACAAAATAATCGGAAGCGAAAAGAATCACACTTACAATTTAACACCCTTTCCTTATCGTCCCATCTTCCCCTAATAACCGCATATCCGAGTATCCGAGAATCCTCGTATCCGCATTGTTGCGGGTACAGCGCCAATAAATGTAAGCCGGGGTGAGTTGGGCAATATTTATACATGGGGTACATACACGAAGGGTTCCGTTCATTACAACTGGTATTGGGTTTGTTTTTGACGTCATTGTTTCATGTTTTACACGCCTCTGTGTCAAGTGTTCATCGAAGTGGAACTGTTCCTTTGCCGGTTTCGTATTTAGTTAATGGACCTGAAGTGAGTTCCTTTGATGTTCATTTGAAAATTGAGATGTTTGGGAATGAGTTAATTTGTTTTTCGTATCTGAAAAATTGTTTCATGTTCTTATTGTCAATAGAAGTGATTTTTCTTTGTATTGATTGACTTGTACTATTGTTCTTCTTCTTAATGTAAAGGAGGTTGCGCCTGTAGTGGCTCAAAGAGACTGAGAGCGTGTTCTCGTGTGATCGTCGTCTTAAGACAAGTCGTGGATAAACTATTAATGTTGTCACCACATCAGAGGTATACTGATGCACAACTTAAAGCCAAACTCAAAGCACAGTTGTATAAAATTATGCCTCATAAAAGGATATTCAGACTTTCCTTATTGTGAATTACTTATTTAAACTTTTAAAGTTTACGTTGTTTATATTAAAAGGTAGTAGAGCCACGCTGATTTCAGCACGAACGGGCCGGCTCGACCGGGGCGGTACTACCCTCGCACAGAAAATCAACGTAAAATTACAGCGTTCGTGCTGTCGTGTTTCGTTGGTGAGTGCGAGACCGGAGGCCCAATTAGTCTAGTCAACAAGTTCCATACTTGTTGACTAGACTAAAAGATGCAGCAGCATCACTAGGCCGCCCTGGTGTGGGTCACCATGCTGCATTGTCTGCATTCGCAGTGAGCATGGTGACCACCACTCTTGGATTCTGCTTATGCTTTCCATCAGGCAGACTAGAGTCATTTTGGCGGGCTAAACATAAAAAAAAAAAAAAACTTTTATTTTATCCATATAAATACCAGTGGCATACTTCTTTTCAAAAGAATTCCCTCCATAATAAGGAATACTCACACATCTAACGTTCATTAATCATGATTTAGTTGCAAACCAACTTTAGCAGACGTCGCACTATCCTGCAACGACACCCCTGGGAAAACGCAGCTGGTTCCGTTCCTTACTTGTAAAATACAAAGGTTGTGTATGAGTGTGTAACGGAACACCACGAGGTAACACTACACTTTGTGTTATATTTTAAGAATCCCAGTTTTGGTGTAGCCTAAATAATTAGGTAGGCAAAAGTGTGATTTATGAATTATTTTTATCGTGGGAGAGCCACGCTTCGGCATGAATAGGCCGGCTCGACCGGAGTGATACCACGGCCTCACAGAAAACCGGTGTGAAGTAGTGCTTGCGCTGTGTTTCACCGGGTGAGTGAGGATACCGGAGGCCCATACCCCAACCCCTCCCCCTATCTCCCCCCCCCCCATCCTCCAAAGGCCGGTAACGCACTTGTGACGCCTCTGGTGTTACGCGTGTCCATGGGCGGCGCTAATCGCTTACCATCAGGTGATACGTCTGCTCGTTTGCCAGGCTATTCCATATGTTTTTTTTTTTTAGAAAATGATATTAAAATTATGAATCTCGAAATTGATCTGATGATAAAGTCGAAAGGTAGAGATGAAACTTTATACCTCTAGAGCAAGTGATGAACCCATAGAGTCTTGGATTGTTTTATTCATTTTAATAATTCAGATTGAGCTTGCTGACGATGATCTTTTTATTAAGCTAGGACGTGGATAGTGGACTATTTTTTTGCTTTTTAATTGAATTTACCATTAAAATCTATTTCTCTAGTTATACTATTTGTTATTTATCTATTTAATAAACTACGGATATAAGATTCATTAGTTAGTACATTATTACTAATCACATTTTTAAACTTTAGTACTGCAGTATCTTAAAACTATTATCTACCATAGTAGTAATGACATATTTATACAACATTTTCACACAATCAACATAAACCCATTACAAAAAAATATAAGAAGCGGACCGTGAACAATAACAGTTGATGTCAAATATACCACGGTTACCCATAACAGAATAGGGGCCGTAAGATATTAGTGAGATGTCGAACTATTATGAGGTAATAATATTTGCAAGATGGTGAACTCCCCTAGCTCATAACTGTGCGTTTATCATAACAAAAGAAAGGTTCCCAACAGCGACAAAACAATCGAAAGATTTATTTCAGTCGTAGTTTTGTTGCGATCTGAATTTGCTTCTGTCTTTGTGTATTTGTCTCAACTCTCATTTTATACGGTTGAAAAAATTTAAATGATGTAGGGGGCTAGGAATCGTCTTGTGAATGAACGCCACAAGTAATTCCCATAAATATTAATGTTTATTAATATTTTTAAGGAAGTTTAATGTCCTTTTTCACTTTATGTTACATGAGTTCTTGTGTTTATACTTATTAAGTGAAATAAGACATTATTACAATAATGCAATTTAAATAGAAAGTTAACAGATAAACCGATGTTCCATTCATTCCCATTAGAAATCCTCCTACATCTTACACACCGCCGTCTAGTACTAGACAAAGCCTGTATGATAACCCGACTGCTGATAACATACATATACATATATATCTACATACATATAGATAAATTACACCCAGACAAAGATCGTGTTCATCAAACAAATATTTGTCCTGGATGGGAATCAAATCCTCGACCACTGGTTCAGCAATTAGAATCACTAGCCGCTAGACCAACAACCCGTTGATTATCCTTCATAGTTACATATGCTCCCTGGTATATCAAATATCTAGTCTACCATACCAACTCATATTCAAACATTTCGAAACCTCAATATACCAATAAGAAGCTGTTTTGCCGATCTTCCCTCGTACCCATGTTAAATTAACCGTCAGTAATATGTCGGTGGAGGGATGATTTGTGGCGTTCGCTTCCGATAACGACACTACTAATAGTTCCTTGTTGGGTACGGGCCGAGCTAGATAGGGGTGATGTTAAACGAAAAGGAGAATTATTCCCGAAATTGCCACTTTTAAAGGTCTGAGTGCGTGGCGTATGTTGTGGGAAATTTATTATTTTCCTGGTCCAATTTCTTTTTCACTGAGATTGTAAGTATTTGTAGAGATATTACTTTATTGAACCTTTTTTTATGTCAGAGGAATAGTCCGGGATCCCCGGAACAAATTTTTCAAGTTGTTACTTGTATATTATTTGTAAGGTGAAAGGTGGGCCCCTCACCAAAATGAAGCCACTCACGAAAAATTAGCTTGATAGTAATAACTCGTAAAATTTGTTCCGGGGATCCCGGACTAGAAAGTGTTTAATAAAAAAACATATTTTATTGTAGAAAGCGTAGCACTTGACTTTGAATGCATTAATTTCTCCGTAAGACTAGGTATATGGGCTTAGATAGATTAATTACATACATGGTGTGTAATGTTATATTATGCATATTTTTAAGAAATAATAAACTACAAGACGCAGTGACCCAATTTGCTGATTCATTTGTCAAGTATTAACTAGTTATCGCATAGCCAGTGTTTTCATGGAGCACTACTACTACGAGTACTACATCCATTGCGAACATTAGGTAGGCAAATGTTAATAGTTAATTATTGACATAAAATGAAAATAATTATTTTGTAGTATGTAATCAGCACTTATGGGAATTCTATTCCTAAAGGGGTTAAAATAAGGATCAAACAAAGGTGTGTATGAATGTCGATTTTAATCGACTATTAATCATAAATAAATAAATACGTTTAAAAACATAAATAAATTATTCATAGATGCTTTCACAGTTTTATTTAAAAACAAATAATCAACTTCCACGCGAGCAAAGCCGCAAGCAACAGCTAGTTGTAGTATAAAATGAAAGTATGTAACCTTTAATTTATATTCCCTCGCATAATAATCATTCCTAAGTGTTCTTTTTTTAATAAAAATAATGACAATAATATAATGTTTACTTGTAGGCCATTGCTATATCGGTAGATATCATTATTCTAGAAATATGGTTTTTGATGCCATGAGATCTTCACTTTTTATCAGAAATCAAAGCAAAACAATGTACACTCAAGATTTACAACAAAACATAAGTACGAAAACGATAATGATTCCAATAAAAGTAACTGATCCAATTTCGCCCACTCTCCCTACTTGACATTTCAATTCGAATTGCAAAATGGCAGACGTTCGTCGGAAATGCCCGAGCGTATTCGGGCGTATTCGCAGCGTAACGGCTTTATTGCCTGCGGGTACCTCGTTATAGGCGTATAGGGGATTCTGTCCGCTGTAGATTTACGAGTTCCATTTGGGCATTTCGTCTATAAAACTTGTCTACGTTCGGCCTCTCTAAGATAGTGAGCCCTAGGTTCTATAATAAAGTTTTATTTTGTAGCTTCATAGTAGAAAATAACTGTTTTGCTACCCGACTACAGCGAAATCAAAAGGAAGGGTAATGTGTTTGGCAGTCTTAACGTGTGTTTGTATAATTAACCAGAGCGCCTCAACTACTGAACCGATTTTAATAAATAAGGTATCAATAGATTCGTTACAGGTGAAGGCTATGTAAATTGGTGTGATGCCTCTGTAGTTTGGAACCATAGAACAACTCACATATGACGATGATATAAAATGTAAATATGAGCAGATCGTTTTCTATTTCATTAAACTTACGAGCCTCTACAAATTTTATCCACAGAGCCTCAGTTAAGCGTGCATCATTATTTACACCAAACTACACATCACTTGAAACGAAACGCTACACCTATTTATCTCAAAAACCTTCATTTTCTAATATTAAACCTTGTACCAACCGCATACTACTTATTTTCGCATAACATCGAAATATATTTGTGATACAACTTATTTACGCATATCTTATCAACCGTGTGAACTTATAATATGGTCGATTTTAGTTTGTCGGGTAGGAGGATAAGTTGGCAGAGTTTTTCCAAGAGAGGAATGGCTTCATTTGCCCCAGCATCCCCTGGTTTGTTTTACAGTGCGGAGCAATTACAACAGTGTCTTGTTACACAGCCGTGCAAACTTAATGACCATATGTGAGATATGTTGGCGGGTTTATTTTCGTTTGGTTGGATGTGTATTATTTGTTTACTCCGATTTTGTCAAGTTTCTAGTAATATTTTAGTAGCTCGGGTTCAATTTCATAGACGTTCTGTTAAATGTTTCGCTAAAAACTGTCATTTTTATCTTCATAATGCAATCTCAGAAACATACAATAAGAACAAATATTCTTACTTTTCCAATCTACTTTGACCCAACCACGTAGCGGTTAAAGTGCATATTTTTAAATAACGTTGTTTTAGCAATTTTCTTCGAACTTTATTTTGGGAGGGCAAAGATTAATATCCTTATAGCCTATGTTTTGTTTTAATGACGTCATTTTTTTACAGTTTGGGACAGATGCTTTACTCTATTTTTTACTCTATTGTTTGTATAGGAAAAGAAAAGTGTTTCTTTTACTATTTCCCTCGCAATTTAGTGTGGGTCACCATGCTGCATTGTCCCTATTCGCCTTGAGGATGGTGACTACCACTCCTGGATTCTGCTCATGCTTTCTATCAGCCAGAGTAGAGTCATTTTGGCAGCTACAACATAAAAAAAAGAACCTTTCTTGTGCCTTAAGAATGATATAAAATAATCACAAATTTTAACAAAAAAAAACGACTTCAATCTAGACCAAATTTAAATGGGACCACACGGGAATATTGAGTTATTCGTTAATTTGTCGCGCACATACTTAATGCAAATTGAAGACTTATATGGTTTTCTCATGGATGACATGTCAGAACTGGACCAAATTTCAAAAGCACCAGCTTTCAAATAAAAAAAGAATTATTAAAATCGGTTCATCCAGTCGAAAGTTATGAGGTAACAAACATTAAAAAAAAACAGTCGAATTGAGAACCTCCTCCTTTTTTTGAAGTCGGTTAAAAATAACCAAATTGACGAGCAATTTTTTTTTTTTTTTTTTTATGTTTGGCCCGCCAAAATGACTCTACTCTGCCTGATGGAAAGCATAAGCAGAATCCAAGAGTATTGGTCGCCATACTCACTGCGAATGTAGGCAATGCAGTATGGCGACCCACACCATGGCGGCCTAGTGATGCTTCTGCATCTTTTAGTCTAGTCAACAAGTATGGAACTTGTTGACTAGACTATTTGGGCCTCCGGTCTCGCACTCACCAACGAAACACGACAGCACGAACGTGGTCATTTTACGTTGATTTTCTGTGCGAGGGTAGTACCGCCCCGGTCGAGCCGGCCCATTCGTGCTGAAATCAGCGTGGCTCTACTACCTCTATAATATATATATATATAATTCTCGAGTGATACGATTAGCAAATTTTGGCGATTCATTTTTATTTATATAGAAGATAAATACACGAATATAGAACATTGTTTTCTTTAGGAAACATAGATTTTTGATAGAAATAAATACACAAAGAGATTCTAACTAAAAATGAATTACTATATTCACCTAGACATCGAATATTCTCTGCGAAGCATCCCTTTTAACACAAAGGGTAGACTGGGGAGATATAACTATGGGTCGTGTGTCGAGCGTTTGAGTGTTTTTATTTTGTATTGTGTTACCTGCTCCGTAGCTATTCTATTGTTTAGCTTTTTATTAGTTTACGTTTAGCTTATATTATTAACTTATTAGACTATTAGAAAAGAGTTAAGTGCAACTATTTTGCATGTAAACCAAGCTCTAATCAATACTAGTAAGATTGAATAATATCTTACCACTAGTTAATTTGTGGCCCTTTATTTCTCTCTACTGTCATACTTCGATTTTATTTCCTGCAATTAATAACAACAAATATTTTCAATGATTTATATTATTCCCCGTCTATTGTTCTCGAGGTCAACAAGAAATGTATGTTCTTAGAGCTTTAGTGCTATTACAAATATTTGTTCAAGTCCTAGGATGACATCACATATGCATGGCCTAGGGCTTAAATAAATAAAAGCTGAACCCTTTCAACTCAAACAGGATTACACTTGACTTACGTAAACTTTTCTCACCCGCTCCTCCCCTCTTCGGCACCCCCTTCCCCAGGGAGTTCCCGATATAATCCAGTTTGCCCCATTGTACTTTCAGAATGAAACGCGACTAGAAATACAGAATTATTTGCTACGCTTTATGTTGTATTACATGAATCTTATGATGTTTGGAATACGGGTTACTTTAGATTATCCAAGTTACAATTTGTAAAAGGTTTTTATGTTTTTGAACTCGTCAAGAGACTTACCGTTGTGGAAACAAAGAATTCTTTTGTGTATAGTGCGTTATATTGGAGTAAAGATTGAATGTTTTGTGTGAAAGTGGTTCAGATGATTATCTACTTATAGCTAATAAGCATATACATTTTTTTTTCTTCCTAGCCTTATTATTCCCAAGATTTGGGGTCGGCCACTAGTTCCACCCGGTTTTATCTGAAGAGTATCAGTTTTTACACGAAGCGACTGGCATCGGACCTCCACAACCTTGAGGGTATAAACTGAATTCTAAGGTTGAAACTAGTGTCAGTATATTTAAGGTCACTGACTTCTCAATAACGATTACCATATATGTTCATGGCAACCGGGGCCGACAACTTAACGTGCTCTCCGACGGGGGCGTGTGTTGTGTTCAAACTTCCATACTCCGGGCTGGTGGTAGTAAGAATTTATAACGAAAAACCCAATACATTACTTTGGCCCGACTCGGGAATCGAACCCGAGACCTCTTTTTTTTTTTTTTTTTTTTTTTTTTATGTTTGGCCCGCCAAAATGACTCTGCTCTGCCTGATGGAAAACATAAGCAGAATCCAAGAGTGGTGGTCACCATACTCATTGCGAATGCAGACAGTGCAGTATGGCGACCCACACTATGGCGGCCTAGTGATGCTACTGCATCTTTTAGTCCAGTCAACAAGTATGAAACTTGTTGACTAGACTAATTGGGCCCCCGGTCTCGCACTCACCAACGAAACACGACAGCACGAACGCTGTCATTTTACGTTGATTTTCTGTGCGAGGGTAGTACCGCCCCGGTCGAGCCGGCCCGTTCGTGCTGAAATCAGCGTGGCTCTACTACCTCTAATAGTCGGCAGTCGCATACGCGAACCGCCAAACCAACGAGGCAGTCAGACAATACAATATTAAAAACCTGACATATCTAGAGAGCGCCTAATCTTAAAACGATAATCGTGAAACGATAAAAGAAATCGTGCTCACTTTAATTACTTGTCTATGGTGAGAATAGAATCCGCGACTTCTCTCTTCTCCACGCACTCAGGAACAATAATCATTCAAATGAGTACAATATTAGCTTTAAATTAAAATGATTTCCTGTAACACATTATTCTCTACGTAACGTTCTAAACTCAACGCAAATACCTTAGCCAAATAGTATGAATGGTTTCTGACATGTTAGTTGCATTCGATTTAAAAATGATATAATTTGAAAGTACTATTGCCTAGAAATAGAAAAACTATATCGTTAAAATTGCTATAAATCATACAGCATATGTACGTCACGTACGTCATATAAGAAGTCTGTCCGCTAGGACATCGAGTTCACGTCACCCGTGTCTCCCCTGTACCCTCACGCTCAAGTGCGCGGCGGGGGGCCGGCAGCGATACGGCACGACCGAGCACACTCGACCTTTTGTACTGCCGTTGTACCTCAAGCAACTACATTTTTAATTGATTCCCTTCTTATCTAGGGTTGCTATAGGAGTATAGGATAAAATACCTGTTGTATTCCTGGTGACTGGTTATTCTTGTTATGGTATGAAAGAATCTTTTTATGTCGGTCTTTTTTTAATCATGTATTTCAATACTCGTTATAGAGATGTTACATTTTGCCAGTACGTATAGGCCTCATCCGGCACGGTAGTGTAGGAGATAGGATGATTATTTATTTAAAGGAAAATCTATAGCTATTTTGTAGGTTACAATTTTAATCGATTAAATAGTCCGCCTCAGCTATCTGCATTTACAATAACCATAAGTCAATTACAGAGATCCAAGTCAATCTCTCAAGGCAACAAAAAAAGAAAAAATAATTAATTTAGTACATTGATGAATGATAGTACTTAAGTGAAACCTAGATCGCCTATAAATAGCAGGAAGTAGAATAACAAAGAATAACAGAAAATCGCAATCACAGTCATATGTGACCATGGCCAGCGGTAATCACTTACCATTAGATGATCCAATTGCCTGTTTGCTACAAAATGCTTAGTAGTAGTAGCTACTATGTGTATGAAAAATCCTGTAATAATATTGCGCAATAATATTCGGAGCAAATTCGTTGCACAGCTGGAAGCATATTTGGATAGGCTCGATTCCATCAAAGCGCTCTGCGGGGCACCACGCCTTTTGTTCTCTCACGTGTTGTAGATGACAGCTACCCTGTCTGGCACTGGACTGATGCACAAAGGAAAATGTTTGTTGTTATTTTTATGTATCTACGCAGCACTAGCACTACAGATTAATGTATTATCACATGGATTTTTTTGGTCTAGTGGTAAGCGATCTAGAGCGCATGGTCGTGAATTTAATTTCACAGTTGGTAAATAATTACGCGAGACTATAAGTTTATCAAGAATCGTATTAAATCTGATAGATAGATAGGTACTCTTTCTTGCACATCATGATTAGGAATCATACTGCCTCGTTGGTCTCGCGGTTGGCGTGTGCGACTGCTGATCATGAGGTCTCGGGTTCGATTCCCGAGTCGGACCAAATGTTTGTATGATCTACAAATATTTGTTTCGGAGTTTGGGTGTTTTCTATGTATAATATGTATGTATTTACAAAAAAAGTATATATGTATTTGTATCAGTTGTCTAGTAGTACCCATAACACAAGCTCTGCTTAGCTTGGGACTAGATGGCGTGGTGTGTTAGAGGTCCGAAATATTTATTTATTTATACAATTTATATATGTAAAAATGAATCGCCAATTGTGTTACTAAGCACAAAATTCGAGAACCGTTCGACCAATTCGGTTTTTATAGTTAAGGCACAGGGAGGTTTTTACCAGGAGAAAAAAGTCTAAAAAATGTGAGGAAAATGGTAAAAACAATACTTAATTCTTTTTCTATTGGACCGCAACAGGCCTAAACTTTTGATAGAACAAAATCTGTCGGGTTTTGGTCTCGGTCGGAAAAACGCTTGCAACTTGGCTAGGGGGGCCAAGTTGCAAGCGTTTTTCTTTCTGCAGTCGTTAACGCCTAAATTCTAGTGTGTCATGTGCAAATCTTAGACATAGTAATCTTAGAGACAAAGTTATCGTGGGAGAGCCACGCTTCGGCATGAATGGACTGTCATGGCCGGAATGATACCATGGCTACACATGGCCATGCCACAGAAAACCAGTGAGAAATAGCGCTTGCGCTGTGTTTCACCGAGTGAATGAGGATACCGGAGGCCCATACCCCTCCTCCCATCCCCCTCCCTATCCCCCAAAGGCCTGCAATGCACTTGTGACGCCTCTGGTGTTGCGGGTGTTCATGGGCGGCGGTAATCGCTTACCATCAGGTGATACGTGTGCTCGTTTGCAGAAAGATTGCACTCCCTTACCGTGGGAGAGCCACGCTTCGGCATGAATGGGCCGGCTCGACCGGAGTGATACCACGGCCTCACAGAAAACCGGTGTGAAATAGTGCTTGCGCTGTGTTTCACCGAGTGAGTGAGGATACCGGAGGCCCATACCCCAACCTCCCTCCCCCTATCTCCCCCCCCCATCCCCCAAAGGCCGGTAACGCACTTGTGACGCCTTAGTGTTGCGGGTGTCCATGGGCGGCGGTAATCGCTTACCATCAGGCGATACGTCTGCTCGTTTGCCGGCCTATTCCATAAAAAAAAATAAAAAAACAAAAAAATGTATCAAGCCATTGAGACTGGGTCTGTCAGAAGTATAACACGTCCTCACAGACAACCCTGATTCCAAAAATACTTGGTGAAGAGGGCGTTGTCAATGACTGGTATCGCACTTGTGTCCTCTAAGTTGCAGGTTATGTGTGTCAATAGGTTTTTACTTTAAGGTGAACCTGCTGTTCGTTTGCCGACTATAGCATAAATAAAAAGAAAAACACAAACTTCCTAAATAAATACCAGATAAATGTCTGTATGCTAAAATTTTCTCAAAGAGCCACTGTTCGAAAACAAACGCAAGATTGCTGTGCCACTTTAAAAAAAAAGCAGAGTGCGCAGTGGAAGCGTGCTGGGCCCATAACCCAGAGCGTGGTTCCAATCCACGGACCTCAATATTATACTGTACTTGGTTTCCATACAAAACAAACTACAAAAGTAATTATTAATCCGAGCAGAACTCCAATATACATTAGTATCAAAGGAAATGTTCATTAATAAATGAATACCACCCCTACACATATGTCGCTGTTCACAAACTAACTACAGCCTCGTGGAGAACTTAATTAATTACCACCAACGCACAGACAGGACAACTTATTTAATGTATATACACCTACAGGTCTAAGCGAACTCCATCCATCAACAAACAAAATTATTTTATTCCATCCAACCCTCAAAACGAAAATATCACAACTGAACAAAAATATATTCACAAAGTGCTTCCAAAAAAGCATATAATAAATTCAAAAGCTCTCCCCCAGACTGGGCCAGGTCACTCCCCCCTCCTGCCTTCCCCCGCGTACCTTAGGGGCACACTTTCCCCCGTCCCGAGAGGGTACCACCCCTGCGAAATTAACTCGCCCTTACTCACCTGCCCTTTGAAGGAGCCGACTGCACACCTCAACGATGTTTTGGCACTAATCGTTTTATGGTTATTTTATTAACAGTGTCTCGTAACATAACTGGTATTAATAAATAATATTACCAGATCTTTTGGAAATAGGGCTTTCGCTTGAAGTATGCTAGCTATAAAGCTTTTTTCTATTTTGACAATGTAACAACGTTTATACCTACTTTTTTGTCAGTTTTGGAACTGTAATAAATATAATACGAGTATGCTTATTTTATTCAGAAAATAAAAGAGCAAATGCTTGATGCAAAACGATCACGTCCCGCACAACGGACTACGAAATAGCTTCACAAAAAATGGAATGAATATGTAATGTGAGGCCTGTATTCACTTTGCTTAGTGCGAGCGCAGGTGCTTAGTGCGGGTGATCGGTGATTGGTGGAAAGTACGTGTGGACCGCGAATTCGCCATCTACGCGTATTTTCTACCAATGATTGAACACCTCACTTCACACCTGCACTCGCACTAATCAAAGTGAATACGGGCCTTAAGCTTTATCAACACACTATAGGTCTATTTTATTGCTAAATGAAAATCTGTTTATAAGATACGGATTAAAAATATTTTGTACAGGTTGGATATTCCTAAAAAAAATTGTCTTTAAATTAAAACTATTTTCGGTACTGAATTTGCTTAAACGCCTGCGTCGGGAACAACAATATCTAAGAAATATCGATTATTCAGCTGAATATAGGTACAGAAAAGCAAGTAATCTGCTGATGATAATCTGATCATAAAAAGGCATCAACTCAATATTGTAATCATTAACTTTGTAGTCTGCATCCAATGTGTCGTGTAGGTGTGCACTCTACGGGGAGTCGGCCACCATAGAAATAGCAATTTCATTTCGTTTTAATGCGACTGTTTACCTTCAATATAATCCTGTTAGGGAGGAACACCAGGGAACTACAGTATTGCGTATTAAAAGCACGTCGTTGTATTTTTGCTGGTTAAACACTTTAAGAATATCTTGAAAGAAATTAAGATGGAGTGATAGAAGTATAAAGTAATATTTATATAAAGTACTTTACTACTAAAAAGTATTTTCTTGTAAATGTTTATAAGGACCGTATCTCGACCAGCGTGAGAGACCGCGGGAGAGCCACGCTTGCATGCATGGGCCGGCTCGACAGGAGTGATACCACGGTCTCACAGGAAATCGGTGTGAAACAACGCTTGCGCTGTGTTTCACTGAGTGAGTGAGGATACCGGAGACACATACCCCAATCCCTCCTCCTCCCCATCCCCCAAAGGCCGGCAACGCACTTGTGACGCCTCTGGTGTTGGGTGTCCATGGGTGGCGGTAATCGCTTACCGTCAGGCGATACGATTGCCCTCTATTCCATAACAAGAGCGTGTGTAGTGACATGATGTAATGTGAACCTAATAATCTAAACGACGCGCAATACTACGCCTAAAAAAACTTGAGGGGACTAAGGAATTGCAAGTAGTACATTTGGGTTATACCTTAAATCTATAATGTCCAGGCAGGCACATTGTGGCTGACATTTTTTTTTTTGCATATAACTTGTACAGTTAAAGCTATGATAATACAAGCTATGATTCAAGGTACTCAGTAGTTACAGTTAGAATTGTAGCTAACTTTCCAATTCATACTTTGGTATAAAATGGCATTTCGTGTATATGATGATTTAGGGTGTTATACCTAATGTAGGTATAGAATCCTATCTCTGTGCTTTTCATAACTTGTATCAAACTCAATTTCAATGAAAAATATGCAACAATTTTATTTTGAAATTACATCCTGGTATGAATTTGGTGATGCGAAATAAGTTGACGAATAAACGAGTAGGGAACGACTAAAGTTGAGATGGACGAACGGCTGGAAAGGGGTAGGTTGAAATAACAAAACTCATTGCGTTGAGACTAATGTTTGGCCAGTTCATAATAGATCTTAGCCTGCCCTATATGCAATATTTATTTAAAAACGAAAAAAACTAAGCAAACATTAAGTTAAATAAAAGTTCTATATGCCACATTAATTCTTTATAGCAACGAATCGATACACATTTAATGACCAACCTTTAATTCGAAGGTCAAGTTATTATAGCAACTATGAATAATGATATCGCACCTCCCTATGGAAATGTATATTTATTTATCGAGTATTTTACACGCATAGGTATACAATATAAACGACCAACAGCTGAGCGATATAAATTTCTATCATATTTTTGAGCTGGCAACAATCCATTTTAATTTACGAACCCCAGCCGGATAGAAGTGAATTTTTAGTAGAAACCTTTGTGATATATATTCATTAATTTGTAGCAAATAAATAAATATTTCGGACATCTTACACACAACGCCATCTAGTCCCAAGTTAAGCAGAGCTTGTGTTATGGGTACTAGCCAACCGATATAAATACATATATACTTTTTTGCAAACGAACAAACATCTTGTTAACCGATTTCTTGTTTGAAGTCCGTTAACAAGATGTATGTTCGTTTAACCACTATGTCTGTCTGTAGCATTATAGCTCCTAATGGGATGGACCGAATTGAATGCGTTCTTTTTTAATATTTGATATCTTAGTACTCTGACATTTATGAACTGAGGTAGAAAATTATTTATTTGGTAAAGTGTATATACATACACTTTCGTTTGATCCCTATCGAAAATGAATAAAAATACTACTCCTAGAGGCCCATTGAAGTCGGTGGTAATTTATTTAAGTGTGTATTTTATTTTGCTTACATTTTTTTCAAAATCATCCAAAACATTATGATCCATCTAGAAAAAAAAAGATTTAAAAGGGGTACACATAAATTACCTTACAAAATTTACAATAACACAAACCCAATTAAAAACTTGAGTGTAAAATCCAGAGAATATAACAAAAAGTGCTAGCTACATCGAATAAGTTTCATATTCTCAAATAAAAGCCGTTATACAACCGAGTTAAGTGTGAACTAGTTGAAACTACTGCAATGCGCTGCAGTTATATCACTGTTAGTTACGTCATGACCTTGACTTTGGAAAGACAACTCTACATTGTATAGCCCAGGTTAATATACTAGTAGCGGTAGTCGTTTATGTAGCCCGTTAGTTTGTTTGCTCACTTAGTAGGTACTAAAAAAGCGGCCAAGTGCGAGTCGGACTCGCCCATGAAGGGTTCCGCAGCAGCAAGTAACATAATATAATTTTTATTTTATTTTAATATTTGTGTTGATTTAATGAGAGGTAAATTGCAGTTTACGATTTATAACGTATTAAAAAAATTATTTACTAGATTTCGTTCAAAACCAATTTTCGGTGGAAGTTTACATGGTAATTTACATCATATATTTTTTTCAGTTTTATCATTCTCTTATTTTAGAAGTTACAGGGGGGGGGGGGGACACATTTTACCACTTTGGAAATGTCTCATGCGCAAACTATTCAGTTTAGAAAAAAATGATATTAGAAACCTCAATATCATTTTTGAAGACCTATCCACAGATACCCCACAGGTATAGGTTTGATGAAAAAAAAATTCTGAGTTTCAGTTCTATGTATTATGTAGCGTGTGTTAAAAATTTATTGTTTTTTTTAAATTTTTGTGTGAAAATCTTAATGCGGTTCACAGAATACATCTACTTACCAAGTTTCAACATTATAGTTCTTATAGTTTTGGAAAAAAGTGCCTGTGACATACGGACGGACAGACAGACAGACAGACATGACGAATCTATAAGGTTTCCTTTTTTTGCCTTTGGCACGGCACCCTAAAAAGGGCCATTAACTGCATTTTATGCGAAATTATTCGTCGACAGATGTACACATACAGGCTAAATACCAGGGATCCAATAATTGATCCCTATGCCAGACACTAGTACCAGATATAAATCATCATCTTACTAGCCTTTATTATTCCCAAGATTTGGGGTCGGCTACTAGTTCAACCGGTTTCACCTGAATATTAGTTTTTACACGGAGAGACTGGCATCGGACCTCCGCAACCCCGAGGGTGAACTGAATACGAAGATTGAACTAGTTGTCAGT
The DNA here is from genome assembly GCA_949125395.1 of Diaphora mendica. NCBI lineage: Eukaryota > Metazoa > Arthropoda > Insecta > Lepidoptera > Erebidae > Diaphora > Diaphora mendica. The sequence goes on from OX421323.1 coordinate 969,848, forward strand.
ATATTTGAGGGCACTGACTTCCCAATAACGATTGCCATAGATGCTCATGACAACCGGGACCGACGGCTTAACGTGCTCTCCGAGGCACGGGCGGGAAACACCGCCATCTTCCATACTCCGGACTGCTATTAAGAATGTCTTGTAAGAACAACCCATCAGCAGTCCGACCCGGGAATCGGACCCGAGACCTCTTGATCAGCAGTCGCTTACCGCTAACCACTAGACCAATGAGGCAGTCAAATGCCAGGTAATAATAATACAAAGTTTTTATTTTTTCATCACAATATTTTAGGTATTACAAATATTATGCCTAGCAAGTATGCCGTCTCTCCAGGCAATATTGTGGAGGACAAGTGCCTAAGGTAGGTATAAACTGGTGTTGTCAATTTAACGTGGAATTTTATAACTACACTAGCTGACCCGGCGAACTTCGTACCGCATATTTACATATGTGTCTCAGATTCCCACAGACAGTGTACAGTCGCGGACCAAAAAAAATGACTTTTTCCGTTATCTTTTAATTTTTCTTGTACAGAAACCTTGTCCTAACACTAACAATAATATAAACACACTAGCTGACCCGGCGAACTTCGTACCGCCATATTTACATATCTGTCGCAGCTTCCCACAGGCAGTGTACAGTCGCGGACAAAAAAAAGACTTTTCCCGTTATCTTTTATTCTTTTCTTTCTAGCAAAAAAAGAATGAATGAAATCGGACAATGTTGAATTACAACTAAGTACATATTTTGACTTTCATCCCCTCTCTCCAAGAAGCCGTGCTGAATTTCGGGATAAAAAGTATCCTATGTCCTACCTCGTAGTATGAACTCAAATCATGCCAAGTTTCATTTGAATCCATTCAGTAGTTTTGGCGTGATGCGCGGCCAAGATACAGACAGACAGACAGACGGACAGACAGACAGACAGACAAAAATGAAAAAAAATACAGTTTTGGCTTCAGTGTCGATTATAGAGCCCTCCAAAAAAAATTTTTAAAATATCTTTAATGTACAGAATTCGATCTGTTACATTTTTATTATAAGTATATAGATTAAAATATATATTTTACCAATCTATTAAAAAACTTCACACACTTTCTTTGTGTTAGTTTTACTAGTAAGTGGATGACTTGCGTCGTCATTCACTATAGCTATTATCGCTACAGCCAGTACAATGGGAATTTATTGCTTTGTGTCCGACACGGCAAGTCTCTAATGAAATAATGGTTATTGTTAGGGGGTTGTAAGATTGTATAAATTGTTACAGGTTCGCAACGGTGCTTAGTGTAAAATATTTGAGTTGAAATGCTGTTGTTAACTTTTTAAATGTGTAATCACGAGTAGTGTATCAATGGCAAAAGTTGTCGGCAATCGCTGACTTATTTATTTTTAGGGTTTTTAATAATTATGGTGTACTTTTGTATCTCTTCTGGGATTATTAGTTTGTTTTTTTTCGATTCTACAACACTTGCATACTAATGTAATGAATAATATGACTGACACTTGACATCATCTCACACATGGTCCACTGATCCTAATCTTGGCAGAGCTTGTGCTATGATTTGCAGCTAAATAAAAAATGTATAATAAAGATTAATACAAACAAACAAATCAAATAATCATACTCATCGAGAAAACTATATATTATATATACGAGAGAATTATATATTATAAGATCACAAATGTACCTACACTTAGCAATAAAGATTTTGATTTTGATTTTGAAAAAATTAAATATAAGTTTTAGGGTGGATTAGTGCCTAGGAAGTACTCAGGGTCACTAACCACTGGGTCAGTCAATATCATGTATAACATCTGTCATTTGACCTACCGTCTGACGGTAAACTTTAACATTGCACGGGCCCATTGGTCAAATCAAATAGCGCAATTTTTCCGTATTTCTGTAAGACGGACGTACAGAAATGTACGTATGTCATCGTCGTCAGCCTGTTGCAGTCCACTGCTGGACATTGGCCTCTCCCAAGGCACACGAGCCCGGTCATACATTGTGATTAAATACCAATTAATAGATTTCTGGCATATAATCGCAAAACTTCAAAAATAAATCAAACCATTAGGGTTAAACCTTATTAATTTAATCTTGATATGATTAATATGTGCTGTAAAAATTTTATAGTGTGGGTTGTATTTCTTTTAAGTTATAATGTGTGTGTATGGGTTTAATTAATTGTCATGCCATTGGCAATAAAGGTCAGACGATTGTTGCGTGATAAAAATCGATATTATATACATATATAAAAATAGTTATGTGAATGTCGACCTAATGAAGTATTATTGGTGTGATGTTTCTTTAACCCACCGTAGGAATAGAATCATTTTATAAGATACAATTGAAGAAAGTGAATTGAGGTAAAGTAAAGTAAAAGGCATAGAACAGACTGGAATATAAACTGATTTCGTATGCTGTAGGAATTCTAAATAATCGGTTAGGTAACACGATGGCTGGGGCTCATATGCCGTCTGTATGAACAGGCCGAATCAAAACTATTGTTCTTTCTTCAAAAGGTCAACAGAGACCCAACGTTGTACTCGCATAGTTCTTAGTTAATCAATGGTCACGGACTTCAAAAACTTCCGGCATTTCTTCCCAGAGTGAGTCTTAGGAAATGCTGCCACCTCCTAGCAGTAAAGTCCGACGTGTAAAAATATCTGTAAAAGAATTACTTACAAAATTGAATATTGTTTATCAGGGTTTACTCCCCGTATGTGCATTGATCTCAGCCGAAAGGTAAGTAACACACACAGTTCACTGCTGGACATGGGCCATTTTTATTTTTTTTATTTTACGTGCGGAAATCCCCTCGGACCGTCACCCCACCGGGGTTTGCGGCGGGGCGGTGTGTCTGACTCGAACCGACTAAAACCACACGGTGTGACACTCTGCTCCTGAGACGGGAAGGACCCGGGAACTGCTATTATTAACACATCCACATCCCTCCCAGAGCCTGCCCGCACAGAAGCGGGCACCGTCACCTGTTTGACTCTCAATTTAGGCGACGTAGGGCACACGCGTACGTCGCCCCCTCGCGGGTGGCCACTAGAGCGGATGGAGGGGAAAACCTGGACATGGGCCTCCCTCAAGGCTCCCCCCAACAACCGGTCTAACATCCTCGGGCGGAAATAAAACAAAAAACTAATGCTAAACATAAACGGACCATGATATTTTTACCGAGTGAGTATGGTTACTGAATAAAAACTCCTCGGGAAGAGGACAGAATGGGTGACAATGTACTTGCGACTCTTCAGATGCTCTCATGCATCCATAGGAGGCTGCAATCACTGACCTTCAGCTGACCCGCCTTCTCCTTTGTTCCTCACACTACAAACGTTAACTCAATAACCATAAAAATGTTGCTGTCGGCCTAAGGTGCTCCATAATCTATTTCTAAACAGATATTGAAATCCATATATTACTGGCGGACTATATTACGTCTGCGTCTTTTTTCGACTGCCTCGTTGGTTTCGCGGTTGGCGTGTGCGACTGCTGATCATGAGGTCTTGGGTTCGATTCCCGGGTCGGACCAAATGTTTGTATGATCTACAAATATTTGTTTCGGAGTTTGGGTGTTTTCTATGTATAATATGTATATATTTACAAAAAAAAGTATATATGTGTTTGTATCAGTTGTCTAATACCCATAACACAAGCTCTGCTTAGCTTGGGACTATATGGCGTTGTGTGTTAGATGTCCGAAATATTTATTTATTTATTTTCAATCATGCTCGGCTCCTATTCGTCTTAGCGCGATGTTAACTGTCCTATCTCAAGCACGCCATTAAAAACACATTTAGAAAAACCTGAAAATTGGTTAGATAAATTCGGAGTTTACCGTGATCAACAACGTGACACGAAAATTATCTAAAATATATGTTGTATCAGACAGTTTGCTTTATTTACATTAAAAAAGCTCCGTTTTAGAGTTTCTCTTTCACGCGCCCTTGTTATCGATCGTCGCTTGCGTGACGTGCTAAGGCAGCAGTAGCACGCTATACATTTCAAAAGTTGCAAGTGCTATCAATAGAAACCATTCTGTAATAACCCGTTTCTTATCTACTTTAAGTTCTTAAATATGTACTCTATGAATATGATCAATATTTTGCTGTTTTTATGAAAATTTACATTGTGATTTTAAACTGTTGTGGTCATGTGAAACAATCGTTAAATATGAGACTGTGGGTTAGGCTTCCACTGAGGACAAAATTAAGTTATTGTGTCATGAGTATGATCTTGTTTCCTGCCAAGATGACTCTACTGTGCGTTATGGATAGTATAAGTAGAATCCATGTGAGGTGGCCACTATCCTCTGGTAGTAGGGTTGCCAGATAGAAACTTATCAAATCCGGGACAATTCTAAAAAAAAAAAGGACAACGGTGTCGGGTCGCGCGGTCATGACCATAGTGAAATATCTTTTTTATCACTGAATTTTGCCATTTTTATTAGTTTTTCTTATTCAAAGCTTTGCAAAACTGATAAAATTTCTGAGTAAGACACTTCAAAATTGAAAGGAGTCTGCAGTCTTTAGTCCATAAACTATTCAGTCCCCTAAATACTCTTTCGCAAAAAGCATTGCTGGTTAGAATTGAAACTACTTTCTTTAAATTAGGATAATTTGTGGACTGTTATTTCGAAAGTGCCTTACATACAGTTTTAGACATACGAACTATATATTCAACTAGCTTTTGCACGCAGCTTCGCTCACGCAGACTTTCATCCCCTGATTTACCCCCTTAGGGGTGGAGTTTAGTAAAATCCGTTCTTAGCGGATGTTAACACCCTATAAGTAACCTACCTGCCAAATTTGAAGTTTGTAGGTGTTATAGTTTCTGAGATTTCGTGATTAATAAGTGAGTGATATTTCGCTTTTATATATATAGATATCGTGGAAAATTTGGGAAGCATTTTCCCCTCACTCACAGGCAGGCCAGCCGTGTCATTCGTTGTTAGTTTATGTTGTTACAAAGCTTGTAGGTTTTCGGAATCTGGGACAATAAGGTCTAATTACTGGACACTGGACAAGACGCAAAATTCCGGGACAATCCCGGATTTCCCGGCCATCTGGCAACCCTATCTGGTAGTGATAGCTCTACCTAATTTTGGTTAAGATGCCAGAATGTAAAAAGTTTCCATTTATTTCTAATAATATAAACTTGTCAGAACTTAAAGTAGCATTACAATAAAGTATTTCTCGTATCGTCCATTGTATCGGGCGTGTTTCGTGACCCTTAAAGGGAATCTAACACGCAACTACCCTTTGTAATTCGGCAATAATTTAAATTTTATTAGTTAATTGCTTATATTTTGTTGTTAAGAAAGAACATAAAAGTGATATTAGGAAATTTATAATGCTACCAAAATAGTTTTAGCTTTTGAAAATTATTTTATATTTCTCAGTAAAAAACGGCAAGCTAACTAACTAATATTTACCTTGTTTCTAAGTAATAAATGTAGCTCAGAAAATATTAAAACGAGTCTACACATAGTTTTCCCTTCCCATCATCAACTAGTAAATTAAATCGTAACTTTAAAATGTGTTATAGGAATGAGTAATTTACAATCCCATTGTGAGAGGGGATTCAACCCCTATTTCCCCCCCTCAGGGGTAGAATACAGAGAAACGCTTAAATACGTATCTACTCATTTTTAATCAGCCAAAACAGAAATGTTCATGTTTCTCATTTAAAAAATGACGGATTTACTTACAAACTTTCAACCCCTATTTCACCCCGTTAGGGGTAGAATATTCAGAAACGCTGAAACACGTATCAATTCATTTTTAATCAGCGGCCCAAAAATAAAGTTTCACGTTTTTAACTTCAAAACTGACGTACTACCAGACTGACCTATATACGGAATAAGAACCCCTATTTCACCCCTTAGGGGTAGAATATCCAGAAACGCTTAAATACATGTTTACTCATTTTTATTCAGTAGCCCAAAAATAAAGTTTTATGTTTCTAACTTAAGAAATGACGGACTTCCATACAAATTTTAAACCCTTATTTCACCCCCTTAGGGGTAGAAATTCCAAAATTCCTTTCTTAGTGGGTGTCTACTCAATGAAACAATCATACTCACCAAATTTCATAGCCCTAACTTTAATGATTTACGCTCGGCTATGATGAATCAGTCAGTCAGTCAGGACATGTTATTTTATAAGTATAGACAATAAACAAAAGTATGACCTCTAATTACCTTTCAGAACAAACGTGACACAAAAAACAAAAACGTAATGAAAGGCCAAACAAATTTAGTTCAGTGAAGCACAAAATTAGAGAGCACGTGCAAGTAGGTGCCAGTTGTGTCACGCGACACTTCCTTGCGCTAATAGTGTTGTGATTACGTGAACTGAAACAGCCGGGAACAAGCCATAAGAGAAATGTTTAAGCAATCCACTGAGAGACAGATACAAAAAAAGTTAAGATAACAAACTTCTTTAAGCTATTGCAGAATTCAAGGATAGTTGGTGGATTGATTATGATCAATATACATAATATAAAGTAAAGTACCTAAGTCAGAAATATACCATTATTTACAAAAACAATGTTGTAATTTAAGCTATTGCATAGCTTTTATAGCGGGCTTTGAGGCCTTTGAGCGCAGCGACGGAATCAAGAAATTCCGTAACGTAACGAAAATAAAACCTGACACCCGAAGCTGGCACGGATCGAGACGAGCTGCTCCAAAATCTGAAATCCGAAAAAAAATACTGTGAATAAAACAACCCGTTCAATTTATTACGAACCGAAGACATTTATTAGTGCGAGGGTAGTACCGCTCCGGTCGAGTTGGTCCGTTCGTGCTGAAATCAGCGTGGCTCTACTACCTTTTGATGAAGTATTGGTTTGGAAGATATAGCGGACTAAATTCAAAGTACTAAAATGTAGTACTAGTGCATAAAGTTTCGAAATAAAGTAATAATAAATATAATTTCGGTACAAAAAAATTAAATTGAGTACATAGACATGTTTTCCTGTTATCACTGTATGTGCAATACATCAGTTGTCAATTGTTACTAGTGTCAATCTAAAATGGCACTAGTAACAACTGACAGAGATCAAGCTGTCTTTAAAGGCTGTAGCACTTTAACTAAGCTAACCCTATGACACGATTCCAAGAAGTGTATTTTATTCTGAGTATTTAAGAACCTACTTTACGTACTTTCCCTACTTTATTGCTTCCTCGTACGCCGCTATTTGCGGGTTACATACATGAATATATTAAACAGTTAATCGATTCGTTTCTCAGTAATACATTAACGTAATTACCTTTATTTATTAATAATTTATTTGCATTTGAATTAAAAATAATTGTTACGGTATGATATAGCTAGATTAGATATGTAGGTAGGTAAAAAAATAAACTTCGTTTCAAAAAACCGACTTCAAAAACTGAAAATTATAAAATAACTTAATTTGTATGTGCTACCTATTCATAGGTTTGAATTCGGCGCCAAGCCAAATGTAATAGTAGGTACCACACTCGCTATATTTCGAGATGAACGTCAACGACGTCACCGACGCATCGGTTGTTTTGTCCTACGCGAAGAGCAGCTATCCCGCTCAAGGTCACGCGCAGCGAGTCCTACTATTACATTTTGGCTCGGCACCGACTTCAAACCTATGAATAGGTAGCACATACAAATTAAGTTATTTTATACTTTTCAGTTTTTGAAGTCGGTTTTTTTAAACGAAGTTTTTTTTTTATTTTTCGCTTTTTAGTCTTTCTCAAGTCTCTCATCATCATTTCACCTAAATAACTTGAAAGAATACGACTGAAGGTAACATACTGTATAGGATAATAAATAAATATTTCGGACATGATGTTTACAGAATATGAAAGCATGCAGACAATTGCCTTAACTTTATTGCAGGCGCTCACGTAAATTTGAGGGTTTCCTTTAATTTCCTTGGGATCCCATCATCAGATCCTGATATGGTGGCCATGGGACCACATGGGGAGCATACCCTTTCGAATACAAAAATAATTAACAAAGTCGGTCCACAATTGACGGAGTAATCAATGTACATACATAAAAAAAAAAAAAACCGATGAAATTGAGAACCTCCTCCTTTTGGAAGTCGGTAAAAAATACAATCTCCCAATTTTTCGGAGACAATTTCTTACACTGACACAATGGTATTGCCATGTACCCACAGTTGTTAGGTTTTAGATGTAAATCTATATATGTATATGTATATATATATATATATATCTTCTATATATATAAAACAGGAAGGTGACTGACTGACATACCCAGAGATCAATGCACAGCCCAAACCGCTGAAGATAGAATCCTGAAATTTTGCATGTAGGTTCTTTATATAACGTAAGTGAGCACTAAGAAAGGAATTTTTGAAATTCCACCCCTAGGGTGGTAAATCAGGGGATGAAAGTCTGCGTGAGCGAAGTCGCGTGTAAAAGCTAGTATTTTATATAATCCACGCAGCGCTGACCGAGAGTATTGTACGAAATTTTTACTAATAATAAGTTACAAAAATCTTTGCAATTTCGCAAAATGAATCCTAAATTCCTAAAAGATTTACTGCAGATAGTAACTTTATATAATATACTAGCTTTTACACGCGGCTTCGCGCACGCAGACTTTCATCCCCTGATTTACCACCCTAGGGGTGGAATTTCAAAAATTCCTTTCTTAGTGCTCACTTACGTTATATAAAGAACCTACATGCAAAATTTCAGGATTCTAGCTTCAGCGGTTTGGGCTGTGCGTTGATCTCTGGGTATGTCAGTCAGTCAGTCAGTTACCTTACTCTTTTATATATATAGATAACAGATAGTACTATAAGTCACTATAAGACTGCACGTTTGGCCTAGTGGTTTAACGGTCACCACGCCGTTTCCTACTTCGCCAAGTGTCGTGGGTTCAAATCCCACGTAGGACAACACTTTGTGTGATCCAGAAATTGTTGTTCTGAGTCTGGGTGTTCTTTGTGTACATTTCATGTATGTTAGTAAAGTCCCCCGCGACACAAGATTTATACCTAGTGCGGGAGTTGTCTTCTAAAAAAAAAATATGATTACGAAGCGTTAACTTGGGCACCATTTCACCTCCAAATCTCGAAAACTGTTAAACCACGGAATAAACGCACTATCAATTTCATATGAGTAGCGCAGTGGAGCCCTAGCCATACCATAAGTTGTGACTTTTACTACAAATAAGGGACAAGTGTTTATGAGTACATTAACGTAATATTTACTTTTCATTCAACTATCAACAATGGAACAACGAAAGATTCAAATAAACGAACTTTGAATCCCAATAATTTCATTCAGGACACTGTTTTCTATGAAATTAATCTATAATAAAATTTTAGCAGAGCATTTTTTCAAAGATATTTTTTATCTGATTGAAATTCCGTACAGCATTCGATGGCTTACTGGGGAGATTTTCCGCACTTTGGTTTCTTAACGAGCGATCTCAAAACTGCGGAAGAAAGTATTGACAGGGCTTCAAAAGATTACTTTCCTGATGAACAGGTAGATTTAAGGGTCTGCCTGTTCTTTGAAAGAGAAGCCTTTTAAAATTATTAATATTTGTGCTATCAGAGCCGATAGCTCTATGGGCGAAATTAAAAATATTATTGATCGGCTTTCTAGTATGGTATAGTAGTTTATGTGATTATCTCCCTGCTTCCTGGTGTGTAGGTTCTATCACCACATGAGACAACACTTTGTGTTCACAACATTCAAAAATTTTTGTTATGAGTTTGGGTGTTTTTTCTGTCCGTTATTATGCCTGTAAAGTACCCCGGGGCACAGGACACGTTCCTAGTATAGGAGTTATGTTTAAAAAAAGAAAAAAAAGAGTTTCGATTACTTTCGAAACATGTATTGAATTATTTAATACGTGAAAAAGGATTACTGGCTTAAAAGCTAAAGCGTGATGTGTAGTGTGTACAAATGTACGACGCAATATAGTGTATAAATCCATTTTGAACTTTCATCCTAAGAGAAATAATGGTACCTAATGGAATAAATACCTTTTCAAATAAAAAGTCCATAGACAGAGCAGTTCTGAGGAAACATACAAAATACAACCTAATTGAGAATTTCCTTCTATATTTGAAGTCAAAAGACGTGTCACCACGGCTTTGATTACTACCTACTGGTATAACACTGTTTTTAAAAGAAACCAAGCATTAAAGGATTCTGAATGACAAGTTTCACTAGAAAAGCGTTAATTGAACATTCAAAGACGCTGTCAAATATCTAAACAAGTAATGCCATTTGTGCGGCAAATATAAAGCAGCGGAGCAAAGCAGAAACATTAATGTTGAACTTTTTGGAGTAAACAGCGCTTACAATACGTCAAAAACGGCTTTTTGCGTAATCCATTACCAACATCTGTGGCACTTACAATTTGACACAAAAACGTATGACATAAATGTATTCAATTTCTCATACTTTTCTATACTGGAATGAGTAAGCACTATTTTTAAGAAATTCTGGAGATTCTCTCATTTTTTCACCCTTTGAGTTTGCAGTTCTATTTATATAACTGAAATTCATCTAGCTTTGTTTATTTATACAACTGAAATATTTAGCCCGTTACAACCAGAGGGCATACAAATGCTTTTTAACCCAATCTCAAAATTATGAAGCATTCTGAGTTATTTAAAGCCTTTCAACATTCATTAGGTGAAATGTGTTTAGCGATTCAATAGATAAGATACCAGTTTTAAACATTCATTTAGCTATCTAAGACCTTCAAAGACTTTAAAGTGCAATTTCTCTTCAATTTAGTTTTTTTTTTTTTTTTATGGAATAGGCGGGCAAACAAGCAGACGTATCGCCTGATAGTAAGCGATTACCGCCGCCCGTGGACACTTGCAACACCAAAGGCGTCACAAGTGCGTTGCCGGCCTTTGGGGGGTGGGGGGGATAGAGGCGGGGGATGGAGACGGGGGATGGGGAAGATAGGGGAAGGGGTTGGGGTATGGGCCTCCGGTATCCTCACTCACTCGGTGAAACACAGCGCAAGCGCTATTTCACACCGGTTTTCTGTGAGGCCGTGGTATCACTCCGGTCGAGCCGGCCCATTCATGCCGAAGCGTGGCTCTCCCACGGTATGTGTTCAAAAACACTTCATTTGGGATGAACTTATTGATTAAATTGACATAGATCCATACCATAGAGCTGGTACGATAAATTGGTATTTTACAAGACTTTGAAATGCATACACATGCAAGAAAAAGTATTTTTAAGGGTTGCGAAACAACCTAATCGAAATCTAAGTCAGCGCCTATTCGAAATTCATTTTTTTCAACCGACTTCAAAAAGGAGGAGGTTCTCAATTCGACTGTTTTTTTTTTTATGTTTGTTACCTCATAACTTTGGACTGGGTGAACCGATTTTGATGATCCTTTTTTTATTTGAAAGCTGGTGCTTACCGAATGGTCCCATTTAAATTAAAAAAAAACAAAAACCGACTTCAATCTGGACGATTGAAGTCGGTTTTTTTTTTGTTAAAACTTGTAATTATTTAGACATGTAGATACTGATTAAATATTCAATTGTTTCCATTAAAATACCCAAGTTTACATCTTGACAAGAAAACGTGTCAATCCTAATAGGGCATCATTACTTAAATAAACGGTAGACGTGCCCCTTACGAGCCCCCCTCGGTATAGACGGTGGTTCCGAGGGATCCCAGCAAATTGGATTTGGGCTAAACAACTCGTTACAATTACTCGTTGGGAAACTAAGGAGAAGGAAAATGTCAATCATTTAGTTTTATACTGGCCTTAAGTTAGGAATTTAAATGATTTTTTTGTCGGAAAAGAAATGTTTTTTTTCTCCTGGGTAAAACTTCTTAATTCTACTGTATTGACAAAGATGTTTAAGTGTTTCCCCTATCGAAGCGAAAATGAAGGGTAATAGTTTTGGCAATCTATGTATGCTTAAATTTGTCACCGTAGTGCCTAAAGTACTGAACTGATTTCCATGAATGAGTTGTCAATACATTCTTCATAATAGCTCAGATTTGTATACCGTGGTAGGGCCACGCTTTGGCATGAATGGGCTGGCTCGACCAGAGTGATACCACACACACCTCCGGCCTCACAGAACACCGGTGTGAAATAGCGCTTACTCTGTGTTTTACCGAGTGAGTGAGGATACCGGAGGCCCATATTGAAACCAATAACTAATGCATGTTAAAAGTATACACTGAAATGATTTTATATTTCACTTTTAGAATTTCTCTTTTAGAAATATCAAAATATTTCTAAAATAGACATTCGAAACATTTTAGAAACAAATATTTAATTTTTTAAATATATTCTACATTTTATTGTGTCTTGTATAATGTATGTTTACTAATCCAGTAGTAATTTCTTACGTTCAAAAGGACTCTGAATCGTCTTTGGAAATTCATCATTTTCGTGATTTTCGTCAAACCGCTCGGGACAGAGGAACGACAACTAACAGAAACAAAGATCGACTCACAATCCTTTTGAAACATACCGTGCCCCCCCCCCCCCTCATGCGCTGTGCATACCCGCACAACCCCATTGTCATGAAATGAAAATACAATGATCATTTCTGTTTGTTGTCAGGTTCCGAACTCCCATAAGAGTGTCGCGCCGACGGACCTCGCGTAAATGTGTGACCCGCAAGTGAATACCACCAGGAGGGACACCTAACCCTCCGCAGAAGATGAACTCGGGATCCCACTATAGCTAGAATCTGTTAAAACCGTTTCAAAAATAACTCAAGATGGCGGAGGGACCACAGACAATATGGCAGAGGATCGACAAGTCGGTCATCCCGGTTGTGAACCTCGAGGTACGCGAAGTCCGGGAAATACTATGGGAGAAGATTCAGGAGCCTACATCCCAGAGAAAGATAATCCTAGTCATAGTGTCCATAGCGCTGCTCTTGGACAACATGTTGTATATGGTAATAGTACCGATCATCCCTGATTATCTGCGGTATATCGGTGCGTGGGGTGAAGACAGCTACGACCGTGTAGTTACTCTGGAACCCTACACGGAAGGTAATAAAACTATTACCCCTACAATGATAATCCCCCGGTCACATGAGGGGCAGGATTCTGCGACAGGCGTTTTGTTCGCTTCGAAGGCTATCGTTCAACTTATGGTCAACCCTTTTTCTGGTGCCTTAATCGACCGCATCGGGTACGATATACCCATGATGATTGGACTGGTTATAATGTTTCTTTCAACATCAGTCTTTGCATGCGGTCGCAGTTATGGAATGCTGTTCTTCGCGAGGAGTTTACAAGGAGTTGGATCCGCTTTTGCTGATACATCAGGATTAGCTATGATTGCCGACAGATTTACTGAAGAATCAGAGAGATCTCAAGCATTAGGTATTGCCCTGGCATTCATCAGTTTTGGATGTTTAGTCGCCCCGCCTTTTGGCGGTGCGTTATATCAGTTTGCCGGTAAGGAGGTTCCATTTTTGATTCTAGCCTTAATATCCCTAATGGATGGTTTTATGCTATTGCTTGTGATGAAACCTTTAAAAACGCAGTTAAAAGAAGCCCAGCAACCTAAACCTGCTGGCACACCTATCTGGAAACTATTGATGGATCCCTACATCGCCGTTTGTGCAGGGGCTCTTATGATGTCAAACGTGGCGTTAGCATTTTTGGAACCTACGATTTCACTTTGGATGGAGGACAACCTGACTAAAGACAACTGGAAGATTGGCATGATTTGGTTACCAGCTTTTTTCCCTCACGTTCTTGGAGTGATCATAACAGTAAAAATGGCAAGAAAATACCCTCAACATCAGTGGTTAATGGCAGCCGGAGGATTGGCTCTAGAAGGTTTGTGCTGTTTCATCATACCTTTTGCAAATTCATACAAAATGTTGATGATACCCATCTGCGGTATCTGTTTTGGGATTGCTCTCATTGACACAGCTCTACTTCCTACATTGGGGTATCTTGTAGATGTAAGATATGTGTCTGTCTACGGTAGCATTTATGCTATCGCTGATATATCCTATTCTTTCGCGTATGCTGTGGGTCCCATCATCGCTGGAGAGATCGTTGAAGTAATTGGGTTTACGGCTTTGAACCTATTGATAGCCTTCAGCAACCTGCTGTACGCGCCGGTTTTGATGTACTTACGCCACATTTATGACTTCAAGCCGTTCCAAGATGAAGCTAACATTCTAATGTCTGATCCACCAGAGAAAGAATATCAGACATATAGCTTACAAGACCAGAGGCCAGTTAATGGGGAATATAAAAACCATCTGGAGTATTCCAACGTATCTGGACAAGTGGCAACTGAAACTCAGGAATCAAATGTGGATTCTAGTGGTGGTGGATATTCTTACGACCAATCTTATCAAGGAGGGTATCAGAACTACAGTCAGCAAGGATACGATCAGCAGCAACAGCAGCAACAGGGTTACCAACAGCAAGGTTATCAGGAGCAATACAGCCAGCCGCGGCAGTTACCAGCTCAGCCTCAACCAACAGCGAGCAACCCATTCAGAGCCGGTGCCGCGGCCGCTCCTGCAGCTGCTCCTACTCCTGCACCAGCGCCACAGCCAACCATCAAGAATCCTTTCAGACAAGGTTTCTAAATCGCTCCAAAATTAATGTTGTTGTCGATATTTTTGAATTTCTTGTTGTGTAATTATAAATGTCCCGTTTGGGTAGGCTTGCATACTGTATCATTATATTCATTTTTATAATAACTCATCAAACCTGAGTTTCAAATTATTAAAATTTCTTGGGAAATCTTTATTAACACAGGAAAAGTATAAAAGTACTTTTGTATAATTAAAAGTTGAGGGGAAACGTGATATTGAAAACGAATATGGTATTGCAGTATGTAGGTGTTAGAACTTCGATCACTGAGCTGTATTGTATCGGCGCCGCGTTATTTATTGTCAGATAGATGTCTATTACTTAGCTGTGCTTGTAATGTAGATTATTTATCAACTGAGATAATAACGCATTTTGTTATGGTGATTAATATAAAAGGCATATGAAAGCCAGAGATGAAAGCACACAGAAAATAACAAATACATACTGTGACGCCTATAAACACACAAAAGTAGGCCGAGGTATAACAAGTTCATATTTGTCGACAATGATTTATTCCCAGTTTCCTCGTAACTTACTATTTTAATAAGAATAGTTAATGAGGGACAAAACTATTGTAGATAATAGGAGTGGGAAAGTGACTCATTACGTCGGTTGCTAGGATATTTGTGCTCTCTTACCGACAAGAATAGACGAAGGAGGACGAGACAAAACCAAAGTGTCATAAAGAAAGTTAAGAAAATTAAAGAGTTGGCTTCCGTACAAATACAAAATGCGTTATTATAGTCAGTTCTTGTTTTCTTGTTGATCTTGTATTGTTCTTATAATACAACTGTTATGCCTTCTCATAGAATATAATATTATAAAAACGAAATATTATAAGACATCACAGTATAAAAACATAAAATTATAACGTTCAAAAATTTTGTACAGGATTTACGAAATTGAACCTTATCTAAAAGATTTAGGTGAGAAATTGCATACGATTCCAATCGTTGATACGTAATCCTTTTTTTGATTGTAATTTTATGTGTTTTCATACTGTTAACAAAGTAAAGCGTGTGAACTATCTAATAAATATCTGCCCTTATTATATCGGTAGGTACTATATATATATATAATATCATAGTATAAGGTAGATACTTTTGCAGATTATGCACAAGTACAGTATAAAGCACTTAACGTAAGGGCCTAAGGTATTTTTTTGTAAAACATTGGCACTTACTCCTTTATTAAAGTATATTCTTGAAAGTAACACTACACTTCGGTACATGAAACACAAAAATATACTCTAATATATTTTCGTAACTAGAAATTATAGCAATGTTACGAAAAACTCGTATTTTGTATATAATTGTTCACCGTCTTTTTTGAAGTTAATTTATATTTTTAGATTAACTGTGTCTGCTAAACCAGCAATACTAGCATAAGAGTCGTAATATCTTGCTTATTATAAAAATATCAATTAATTCTAAAAACTTAAAATATCAATTATAATATCAATTAGGTTAAGACAACTTGTGATAAGTTGCAACCAAGGTAACGAAACATATCAGAATCTTTTGATTCATTTAGTGTAAGTAATTATAGATATAATATAGGATATTGTTATATTATATAGATTATATATATACGATATAATTTTGAGTAATTTTGTGTAGGTGTAAATATGTCATTATCTGGCGTAGTATGTGTTTCTGTCTTTACTCAGTAGATATGTACCAACAGACACACAGCACGGCGGTGTCGAGTGGCCAGGGCTGAGAAATACATATTTCCCCTTCACTTCCGAAATTTGTTCCAAGTAATATCTTTGAAAATTTTAAGCTACATTATACATATCCATACCCTTATCCCCAAGGAAATAAGCAAATGAGTATTAAACACCTATTTTCCCAACTTATGCACTTTACAGCCGAAAGTCTATTGGCGCTAATCAGGCATTTTAAAATCGCAATTTAAATATGATACAAACAAAATTTCAAGAAATAATAATATTAAATGAATAACAAAGAGAAATATCATTATCATCAGACTATTGCAATCCACTGCTAGACATAGGCCTCACCAATTGCGCGCCACTTAGTTCGATTCTCAGCAGAGAAATAGAATTTTAATGAAATCGGAGTTGAAAACCTGACGATGCAATCCACTAAAGTTTCAATTTCAAATGATTGGAAGTGATTATAACCAAGAATTGGAACTAATTACTTGGAATTTTAAGTAAGTAAGAAAATAAAATAAAAAAGCAAGTGCTAAGATGTATAAATATTTATAAAAATATGCAATAATGATCCTACAGCTGTCAGCTTTCGGCCGACCGATACGATTAACATTTCGCAGACTGAACAACAAAAGTCAAAATAAAAACTAACTAAAATAATTGTACAAGAAAAAGGGACGCGCCCACATGTCAATTGAAAGTGTGTATAAAGAAAAAAAACGTGTTTATTGTGAATAATATTTGTTATTAAAATTATTATTGTCATAAAAATGCTAAGATTAATAATTTGCTATTTAAAATTCTGGTATAATTTAAATTTAAAATTGTAATTTAATTGGATAATTTTATAATTATTACATAGCCTGCAAAGTACAATAGAGCTCGTAGTGGATGTCACTAAACTTCATCGTTTCGCACAAAAACTTTCATATTTTTCATTTTTAGATGTAGAAAGAGTAAAATTATTTTTAGGACAAAGACACATTCTAAAACTTATTAGTATGTGTACTCTGAGTGACTAATTATTTCCGAGTATGAATGCTATGCTAATATTCTCGTTTGTGACAGAGTGGAGATCAAAGGCTCTCTCTCGTTCGCGTATTTGTAAGTTTAGAGTCAATTTTCGTGTCAAATTCTCCCGAAATTCAATTAATTAGTAGATCGTGAGCACAAGGAGATAATATTTATTGAATACTTTAAGTACGTATTCAATTTACTTCGTGTGTTTTGATGTCGTCTTACCAAATTTAATTGAGATTAATTGAATACTATATAATTTATACTCTCGATTGTCAGCACATGATGGAACTTGTTGCAATACATTTTAGAATCAAACTCACTTATACTTATTCCACTATTTTAATTATCTTTACACCTGACCGGTTTCGCCTTATGGCTTATAACCTTTGAGAATGCCATAAGGCGAAACCGGTCAGGTGTAAAGGTAATTAAAATAGTGGAATAAGTACAGGTGAGTTTGATTCTAGAATGTAATTGAATACTATCTATATTAAAATAAAATATAGCGACACGTTTCTAGATTAATATATTAAATTCTTACAATCGTGATATTTGTAATAGCTACGGTCACAGTATGAAACTGAAGACAAATGAAAATTAAATAAGTTTCCACAATTTATAATACACTATTATAATTTCATAGTTAGAATTTAACTCGAAATTGGTTCCAATCTGATAGAGATGAATATTCCGAACACACGAGTGAATATACAATGTGTTGCGTCACCTATATATTGTGTGTACTAAATGTGTATTATGCTATGTATTGTTATATATCAGCAATAACCGCCAATATCGCAGACATATCACTAGATATAAGAATATACACGATAGTCATAGTTTTATATATAAGTATATTTTTTGATATATAAAGCTTGTTTACATAATATGTGATATTCACACATTTATAAGTATCTACCATTTTGGTAGATAAACTTTATTGCATTTTATTTAATATCTTGTTTATGTAAAATTTAAAAAGTTTTTTTTTGTTATTTTTTAATAAAATCACTAATAATTATTGGCTTCATAAAAGCAACAATCTATAAAATATAATGATTTCTTTTTGATTAGGTACATACTTGATTCTATTTAAAAAGTCTTACTGATAGACTCCCAATTTCCAATCAAGATCGAAAGTGATTCACGATTATATCTTTTTCATGGTTAATTTATTTTTTTCCAAAATTTTAGGGTAATTAATAGTAGAATAGTTTATATATAGGTATTCTAAATTTCTTCAAAGTAGTATCATGTAATCTCGAAGAACCTTTTTTCATCGAGAACTACAAAAAAAACACATACATATCGATATCATACACATCCATACCTATATCATTTATGCATACTTACTTTGTATCTTTTTAAGTATCAATTCTCATTTCATAAATTACAGTTTTTTTTAAAACAAGATGTTATTGTAAATTGAATTGATTAACTTAAATTTTAATTATTTATTTACTAAATTAGGTATTGACACGAAAGATAGATTTTTAAGTATATTTAATACTATTGAATTGATAAAACATAAATTAATTTAAAAATAATGTTTATTTTTTGTAATTTAAAAAAAGTAGTTTAGATAAACTACACTTATCCATAGAGGGTAAAATTTAGTATTCATTATGTTATATGTATTTCGACACGTGCATATGCATGATGTTAAATCAAATGTCTGAGATGGGTAACAAATATCTATATTTTTTTTATGACATTACCAGCCTTATAAAAATTTGATTTAAAGTTTAAAGTACACCTATGATATTATACATTAATCACATTCTATATTATTCTAAAGTCTATGGTTCATTAAGATTGTAACTGCAAATTAATAATTGTCATTTCAAATTAAAGTTTACGCATTAAATTATGTAGGTACACATGTTTACAGACAATTCCAATGATTAAATAGAACGTAATTTTTTTTGTTATCGTAAAAAAATGGCATTTATTACGCAAAGATAATAATAATTATTTTGTGTTAAAATAATTTTTTTGTTCAAGTATTATTTTAGTTTGCAGTTACGATTTCTATTTAGATCAAAACCCGTCCGTTAGATCTACACTATCTTTAAAATACTATTAGAAAATCGCTTTTCTTCATACTTCAGGTCTTCAACATTATCCTCATTCGCTTAGCTCTTAAATTTCATCCAATATTAAAAAAAATATAAATCATTATTTTACTTTATTTTTAAATTAATTTATAGTTGTTTTTTCTAATGATTAATAAACGTAAATATATAATAGTAATAACTACGTATGCTTAGTTTACTTTAATTTGGTTCTTCATATAATTGTAAGAAAAATAGTTACATAATGCTAGTTAAGTAATGTATATATAGCTGTTGGACACCCACACAAGTACGAGTGATAGGTATGTACCAATATATATTATAAACCATTAACAATAATTAAACAAAAATTGTAATATAATAATTAATTTTTCTCAAATGATAAAGGTATGCCATTACATACATTTATTTTCAATTCTTAAATAATCAAAATAATAGTACTTCTAACACCCTTCAAAAGCAATAAAAACATATCAAAATAGAAGCGTAAAAAGCCATTTCATCAGCTTTTATCGGCTATAACCCATTATGGACCACAATATATCTTTAACATAAAGATTTAGGTAATATCTAACCATTTGGGTTATTGCATTTTATTATGAAAGATTGTGTCCTCAGCACATAGTATTTTTCAAGAAATACTATGTCGATGACTAAGTAATTAAGTAAACTAAGATTGAAGTAGTATTTTTCAAGAATCAAGTATTTATTAAATAATGGTTAATAAAAATATCTGATAAAACTAGCTATGTTTGGCCTGCTGAATGTAGGCTATAAAGTTGATTAGATTGACAATAGGAAAAACCATACAACTACAAATAAATTTTGAGAAAAGGACAAGAATAAGGTGATAAGCACGTAGCTCGATAGTTCAATATCTTGATTGACTAAAGACAAATATTGTCTGTTACACTTTTTGACTAAATCGATCTATAATATTTGCACAC
Organism: Diaphora mendica; assembly: GCA_949125395.1. Lineage (NCBI taxonomy): Eukaryota > Metazoa > Arthropoda > Insecta > Lepidoptera > Erebidae > Diaphora > Diaphora mendica. The sequence goes on from OX421323.1 coordinate 990,188, forward strand.
AAAACAAATCTTTCTGGAGTTTATTTATTTGAATATAATTAATATTTAAACTCGCTTGGCATATCTTTAGACATCTTTAGACCAGCTACATTTCACCACTTTTAACATACATTACAGTACAGCTTAGTAAAAGTCACTGTTAATGTAAGTCTATATTGCATATGAATAATTAGTCGTATAAATTTTCTTGTAAATAGAAAATCATGAAAGAAATAATCGAAGTACCTCATTAAATTTGGCTTCTTATTGTAATGACTAAATTATGTCATTAATTAATCAATAAATTTACCAGAAGAGATTTGTTTTCAAATGATTAAATTTAATTTATGAAAAATCAATTTAAATGGAGACTTAAATTAGTCAGAAATTTAGATTTGATTTTAAATAAACATTGAAGTTGTAATTTTTTTAAAAGTACTTGAAACACTTTTATAATTTTTATTAATTATATGTTTGACATCATTTTATTAATAGGTATATAATAACTATTTTTTCTCTTCTGGTATACTAGAACTCTTATATGACATATTAATAGTTATTTGTTAACTCTAATCTGATTCGATGTAAAAATTTATATATATGTTTCATAATCATATTGACATATTCATTTCATTTTATAAATATTTTATAAAAAATATTATTAAATATCAAATTTAGAACTTAGAATTAGATTAATACGCTTAGAACGTCAAATGTAATATTACGTAGTTATGTATTTAAAATCATTAGGTAAAATACTTTCACAAATAATTATTTCAATATTGTGAGTGTACGTGTATAATAATTTACACGTAAATTAATTACAAATTAATCAAAGTGTAGACGTAAAAACATTATATTTAATATAAATTTAAAATTTCATATTAAAATTATAGTAGACATTTATATATCACTATATATATCCATGCAAAACATTATTAATATTATTAGAATCATAATATTATTATTAGATATTAGAAAAAAAGATAGTTAAACTCTTTGAAGTGTAAAATACTCATTGTAGACTTAAAATTAATTGTTACTTTGAAGCCTTTTTTTGTTATTTAAAATTGCGTATGTTATGGCTTTTTGAATAGCTATGTAATATATCTGGTTGGTTGTTTAAAAGGTAAATACCGTGACAAATATAGTACTATTTGTGATACATGTACTTCCTAATACTATTTAACGACCAAACAAATATCAACCGATATCGTTGATTAAATCAGTCAGAGACAGTTATTTTGTCACTGACTAATACAATTAGTCAACGACAAAATGAACTTCAGTCAGAGTTCGAGATGTATGTTTGTATTGGTATTGTATTTGTTAATGTATTTGTATTGTAACATGTATCGCGTATCTTCTAGTAGGTGGTAACGAAATTATTATATTATTAGTAAATATAACCGTACATATTCTGTTTTAGTTGTATGTAAAGTGGTCAAACTCAAATTCAGTGATCGAATAAAATTGTTACGACAAAAAACAATTATTGTTTTCATTTTTTATTTATCTTTTACCCTATTTTTCCTGTTATATAATTATTCATATTTCTATACATATACGTTGCATGGTCGTATTAGTTATGAGAAAGCTCTACTGCGACACATATCTGGGCTCGACCGGAATGGTCCCAGCGCCTCACAGAAATTTTCTTCTTTTCTTAAATGAGTGCCAGAAGCCCAAGCTCCCTTTTCCAGATCTAATACCGAAATAAAAATATATTACTACCCCAGTTTTCACAGTCTTTGTATGTATGTTCCACCGTAGCAGCTTAACCATTGAACCAATTTTAAAGAATTAGGTGTCAAAAGATTCGTAATATCGGCCCGGGTAACAGAGTATACAAATTTCAAAGTCAAAAGTTTTAACGTAGTCACTAAAACTTTTGCTTTAATATAGAACCTTTATAAGAGTAGTCTAAAATTCGCTCGAGATATTTGGGGTTGTGAGTTCTACTGCCACTTAATCCTATGTATCTATGCATCACCCATTCGCTTAGATACGGTCACATTGATCGCGCCGCAGCCACACGTGCGGCAAGCCGCCACAAAATCAAATGGCCCGCCTGATCTCCTGGCCACAAGGCAGGTATGATTTGTCAGTTTACGCCGTTTTGTATAATTAATATATTCATATTTCACAAGAACAACCACAATTGCGTGCGGGTGCAACGACACTATCTAAACGAATGGACTATACGTGTTTATATGACTAATGTCCCAAATAATTATTATCATAAAATGATTTATATTTTTTTCTGTCTAAATATCATTTTAAATGTCTTATTGTTAGCCATCAAATGGAGTTAGAAAAAGATTAAACAAATTATAAAAAATACATACCTTAATATAAAAGGTACAATTTTAGTTACATACGTTCAGTCTATTGCCGTCTACTGCTGAACGAAGGCCTCCCCCAAAGAGCGCCAACCACCCCGGTCTTGGTCAACCGACAGCCATCAACTGCCAGCCATTGTCTTCAAGTCGTATGTCCATCGTGCTGCAGGGTGCCTACTAATCGCGGTCTCTACTCTAATACATCTCATCTCCAGCGACCATCAGTCCGCCTGGAGACATGACCGGCCCACTTCCACTGCAACGTGATGATTTCAGCGTGATCCTGGCAGAATCTCTGCATGATCTTGAATAAATGCTCAATAGTTTGGACGATTCTTCAAGAAGAGTGGGGCTTGGAATAAACTTGTGCAAGACCAAAATCATGCATAACATTGTGCATGATTTTGGTCAAACATCATCTTGGTCAATACATCTTGGTCAAACTATTTACCTCGGCCAGCACAACTTCGATCGGGAGGCCGATAAAAGGATTCGTCTAGGCTTGGCAGCATATGGGAAGCTACGTCATATCTTCGGGGCACTGATTCCGCAATAATTGAATACCAAGGTTTTTAACCAATGCGTCCTACATACGAAGCTGAGAGGTGGACACTCACTGTTGTAATGATCCACAAGTCTATTAGAAACATAATAAAAGGTAAGCCTTGTATCTTTTAGTATACCTATAAGACAGTCAGTGAAAAAAGGGATGTTGTTTATATGAATGGATGAGTATATATCTGGTAAGCAATAACTCGAAAAGGTCAAGGTCACAAACTTGTAAATCTCTATGGCAATTGCCGACAACCCCGAGCCCACATATACACTATATTATGTATGTATGTAGCACTGTATTGTTAGCACCGTACGTGCCTAAATATATTCTCTGATAAATTCGTACAACGAAGGCCGAGTACCAATTCAAGGTACACACAAAACTTAAAGCAATAAACTGTTTTTTGATTGCCGGTGAAGGAAATTTTGACACGAGACCCGAAGTAGTCAGTTTGGAGAAACCATGGTAATTTAAATAAACGCAATTCGAAATTCAAATCAAGAAATTAGTCAAAATCAGAGATCGAGTTGCGTTTGGTCAAAAATAGACCATAAACGTTTTAGATACGGTTGAGTTTCTGATAGCGGTAAAGTAACTGGTTACTCAAAACTTTTGCTGAAATTTCCCATTCGATTATCCATTTTAGCAGCTGGAATTCAAGGTACATTTTAGAAGAATAATGCCGAAAGCCGACTGTTAGTTGCTTTAACAAGTTCGATTGAATCTTATTCATTGAGTGATAAGGTTGGAATTTAATTGGTGAATGACTGTGGGGGTAGTTTAGGTATGTAGGTACAGGGTGCGGTGATGTTGTTATCTTTAGTAATTAGTCAAATTAGTTGGGGCTACGTGCTTTGTGTAAATGAACGGCCAGGGGGATGAATGCAGGGGTTCATAAAACATGTTTGAACGTAGACAAACGTAAATATTTTTACACAACAGATAAAATAGAATTGAATTATTTGTTGTGTGTTTGTGATTGAACTGTACAACTGTATAAATAGTTAATTATTTTAGAAAAGTAGAACATATGAGTTGAACTGAATGAGTTTTACAAACAGTTGCCGGAGAGAGTATCTGGAGAGTTTAGAAAGGTTTCAAGTTTCAAGGAAAGTAACAGCCAATGGTCAGATGAAAAATATATATTACAAAATTTTTAACAAAACAAAAATCGACTTCAAGGTTCGACTCGATTTCTCTTGGATGCCATTATAAGATCTTAGTGTCCTTATCATGGTACCACCGTTGGGATTTTTCCTTTTTATTAGGGTTCCGTGCCAAAAGAAAAAAACGGAACCCTTATAGATTCGTCATGTCTGTCTGTCTGTCTGTCCGTCCGTATGTCACAGGCACTTTTTTCCGAAACTATAAGAACTATAATGTTGAAACTTGGTCAGTAGATGTATTATGTGAACCGCATTAAGATTTTCACACAAAAATAGAAAAAAAACAAAAAAAATTGGGGGGCCCCATACATGGAAGCTCAATTTTTTTTTTTCATCAAACCCATACTTGTGGGGTATCAATGGATAAATCTTCAAAAATGATATTGAGATTTCTAATATCATTTTTTTCTAAACTGAATAGTTTGCGCGAGAGACACTTCCGGGGGTGCCCCCCCCCCTGTAACTTCTAAAATAGGAGAATGATAAATCTAAAAGTAATATATGATGTACATTACCATGTAAACTCCACCGAAAATTGGTTTGAACGAAATCTAGTAAGTAGTTTTTTTACGTCATAAATCGTAAACTGCAATTTACCTTTCATTCAATCAACACAAATATAAAATAAAAATATATTATGTTACTTGCTGCTGCGGAGCCCTTTATGGGCGAGTCCGACTCGCACTTGGCCGCTTTTTAAAAAAAGAACCATCAAAATCGGTTCATAAACGACGAAGTAACCCGCGAACACACATTAAAAAAAACATCTATACGGTCGAATTGAGAACCTCCTCCTTTTTTTAAGTCGGTTAAAAAAGAGAACAGTAGACATCTCCGTGTGTTTGTGAATTGAGAATACGTAGTTTAACTAAAAAAAAGAGACTAACTGAAAAGAGAAGACTAAGGGAGAAAAACTATGAAGGTCAACATTACTATACCAACCCGTCTGGACAGTGTGATACAGTAGGCTAAAACCCCCTTTCTAAGGAGATGCCTATGTCCAGCAGTGGACTGATGATAATAGTAGAAAATCTCGATGATAAAATGTAACAAATACAGAAGATATAAGATAACATGCATGTATTTACAAGTATTAAATATCTCCACTAATAATATTCCGCATATAAACCCCTAAAGGTAGCGGTTCGCGGCGCGACCGAGACAGGAGACCGCGACCGGATACCGCGACCATCACTTGATCATAGGCAATGTATAAGCAACAGTTCGCGAGCGAGACAGAGACAGCAAAAAAAAACATATATACGGTCGAATTGAGAACCTCCTCCTTTTTTTAAGTCGGTTAAAAAGGAGGAGATCAATTCGATCGTATTTTTTTTAATGTGTGTTCGCGGATAACTACGTCGTTTATGAACCGATTTTGATGACTCTTTTTTTAATGGAAAGAAGATATCCCAAGGGTGGAACCATGATCTGATGATGGTGTCCAAGCTAATCGAGTCGAGCCTTGAAGTTGGTTGTTTTTTTGGTTAAAATTTTATTAACCGACTTCGAAAAAGGGAGGAGGTTCTCAATGCGACTGTATTTTTTTTTATGTTTGTTACTTCATAGCTTTCGACTGGTTGAACCGATTTTGATGATTCTTTTTTTGTTTGAAAGCTGGTGCTTCCCGTGTGGGAATTTATTTGGTCCAGATTGAAGTCGGTTTTTTTTGTTAAAATTTGTATATTATTAATCAAACTATCCCGCCTACCCACGCAAGAAACCATATCGGAGTATATTTATATATCGCTACAGGAGATTCTCCTTCATCCCATCGAATGAAGAGCCCTCAGTATTAAGCAGAACAGCACTCCTGATGAACAAACACGGATCGATGGTTCTCGACGTACAGTTTGTTAAGTCGAGTGGCCACGGGGGACGGGATTTGTATGTAGGGAAGGACCCTATTTAAAACAGTTAATATTTATTTATCTAGTTTTCCGCCCACGTATATTTCGATTATCGAGATAAAAAGTAGAATATGTCTAAGTAAAATATGGCCTTAACCCTCTTCTGAGAGGAGACTCGAGCCCAGCAGTGGGATGTTATGGGTTGTTGATGTATACCAAAATTCATCCACAATGGTTCAGTGGTTTAATCGTGAAAGCGTAACAGGCAGATAGCAGACACAGTTACTTCCGAATTTAAAGGATGTCCCAGTAAGAGTGTACTATTTCATTTTAATTAAAACTTGTTTTTTTAGAGAGTTGTGATTTTTTTAATATATTGTAAAGATGACATGATCCGATTTAGTATGGAGCAAAATATCCGACAAATGGCCGACGGCACTGATAAGGGGTCATTACTCTTTTCATGAATTTTTCTATGACTTATTCTGGATGTGGCTGTATTTCACCACTGACGTGGATCTCGGATTTGAGCTCTGGAATTGTTTGTGGTTTATTCGCATAAAGCCGAGATTTCACAAAATCCCAAAGATTCCAAAAACATTCCCAATTTTTGTAACAAGTTTTCACAATTATAACGCGTTGTTTTTATAAAGCGCTCCATTTTTAATCATCGGAATAAACACATACTACATCTGTAAAATTTCAGAGTTGCCACATACTCAAAGAAAAAATAACACTAAATTTAAAAAGTGCACTCTTATTGAGACATCCTATATAATATTAAGTATGAAGTATGGATTATTTTTGAATATAAACTGTCGTGCAAAATTACTAACACATTTTATAGCAGACCGGAGATAGTCTACCTCGAGCGGCGGCAGTCACCCAACCCCCCACATAATTAAAGGGAGCCAAATGACCAGACCTTTACGCCACTATTATATATATACTATTATTATATGCATACGGCGAACGAAATACCTGCTGAGGTTTTTTTTTAATATTCCAACTTTTTTTTTTAATATTTCGTACATCTAACACACAACACCATCTAGTCCCAAGCTAAGCAGAGCTTGTGTTATGGGTACTAGGCAACTGATACAAATATATATTCTATACTTTTTTTTTGTAAATACATACATATTATACATATAAACACCCAAACTCCGAAACAAATATTTGCAGATCATACAAACATTTGGTCCGACCCTTGAATTGAACCCGAAACCTCAAGCACAGCAGTCGCATACGCTACCACTGCGCTATCGAGGCAGGTTTACATGTATGTGAAGTGTAAATAACTCATTTCTCCACGCCAGTCTGGGCTATGATTTTTAATACCTCTAGTTATTCAGTTAGTTTATTCAAATATAAGGAACTAGAATTGAGTTACAGTAATCACTTGATAAATGACCAAAGAGGTATTCATGAATAAAATAATACTATAATTTTAGTTTAATTGTTTCCTCCTCTGTCTTAAATTTTTCAATATAAGGGCTATTACTACACACGATAGTTAATATGAAATACACAATCATTAAGTAGTAAGATACCAATCGTAATTCCACTTAAACCAATTACTGTTTCCTATCAATAAATCATATCATCATTACGATTTCCGGACAAAAAACCGGCAGTGATTACAACAGAGGGTGGCAACACCGTGGGGAGGGTCAGACACCCGTGAAAATTTAACAAGCGACCCCCAATCGACTATTAAATTCACCAGTTCAAGTGTTTTATTCAAGCTCCGCTGTTTAATAACTTTATGAACACAAATATTGGTTCCGTATTTTCTGAGAAATGGCAGCTAAACTAAGCTTGTGTTTAGTTTGTTTGAGGAAATAGTTTATGTCGGTATCGTGTTATCTTTGCGTTTTGTGAACAGTGAGCCTATTTAAATAGAATGAGGTTTCTATTTTATTAAAAGTAGGCACGATTTTTACTCGATTGAGTTGACTTTTTACGAGTTATGTTTTTCGAGTGTATGTATGTAAGTATATTTCTTTGGCACGCCCCAGAGCCTAAACGGCTTGTCGTATTTTTATGTGAGTGGTGTCAAAAGATTCTATCTATTCTATAAAACTTTTTTTATTGCTAAATATTGACGCAGTCGGGTTTTTTATTTTTAATAATTTGTACTTGTTAATTAAAATTTTATCTAGAAATAAATCCATACTTCTATACTACTTGTATATATTTACTAATATTGTAAAGCTGTTTATTTGTTTGTTTGTTTGAACGCGCTAATCTCAGGAACTACTGGTCCGATTTGAAAAACTATTTTCAGTGTTAGATAGCCCATTTATCGAGAAAGGCTATAATAGGCTATATATCATCGCGCTAAGACCAATAGGAGTGGCGCATCAATGAAGAATGTTACAAAAACGGGGGAAAATGATTACGCTACGGACAATAGGAGACGTAAACAACGTTGCGTGGGTCATCTAGTAAATAATAAATAAATATTTCGTACATCTAACACACAACACCGTTAAAATATTAGAAATGTTAGCAATTTATCAAAACCGTTAGCAATATTTATTAAATAGCATAAAATACTAAAAAGTTAATCTATTTGAATGAAAATATGATAACCTACTTATAAGTCTATTGGCTTACATAGCTATTATATAGATATACCTGTATGTATTCTGTGTATAAAGCTTTGGTTCATTTATATACCACTTAAAATAAATATATATTTCATGTTTACGGATATAAACGCGGACGCGATGAGTTGTCTGGTCAGTCAGCCTGTGACTACGATCAGTGTAACCATTCGAAAGATACGTACTTTAGGTTCTGGATAGCAATTCAACTAAAAGTTATGAAACTTGTTTTTAATTCATAGCAAGAGGGGTTAGGCAAACTGATAGTCACGTTACCTGATGCTAAGTGACTACCGTCGCTCATGGACACCTGGAACTTAATAGTCATAGAATGCGTAGCAGACATTATGAGTCCCCTTCTGCCAGTTTCAGTAGAAGCGGGAGTTTATGTTGCAGTAACTTCCACACATTTAGTAAAAAGTAATGACTGACACAAGAATGGAATAATTGCTTATCAGGTCAATTAAAAAACAACTCATTTGGTAGAAAAGCCTTCTCGAACTATTCAATCGCAAAACACCTACACTTAAAATGAATTTATTTATAATCCAGGATTTTCATCTGATACAATGTGCCTCGTTAACGAATAACCCGTACTAATTGCGTTATAAAACAATACAAGCATTTTATTTTATGTTCGTTAAAACCTTATTCAACCGTCCGTAGCACCTAGTCGCAAAATGCTACGTCACCGTCGTAGCGTTGTAGCTGATTGCGTGACGCAGACAATTTGCTACGGGAAAGGGGAAACCATTTTTCTGTTACATTTTCCGTTAACCTTCTAGCTTGACCTTTGAGTATTTTTAAAAGGCAGAAAAATAGGTATTTTGTACAAAAGAGATTTCATCTGATTATATTTATAAAACTATAGTTGACTAGTGGTTGCCCGCGGCTCCGCCCACGTATATGTCGGTTATCGAAGCAAATAGCAGCCTATGTATTATTCTGATCTATAAACTATATTACTGTAAAGTGTTATCTAAATCCGTTCAGTAGTTTTTGCGTGAAAGAGTAACAAACATCCATCCATCCATACTTACAAACTTTAGCGTTTATAATATTAGTATAGATATACCTTTATTAGTCCACTGCTGGACATAGGCGTCTCCTTAGAAAGGAGAAATAAAGAGAAATATATGAATATATAAACAAGTTTCTTAACCTTTAGTTGAATTGCTATCCAGAACCTACAGTACGTGCCTTTCGAATGGTTACACTGATCGTAGTCACAGGCTGACTAACCAGACAACTCATCGCGTCCGCGTTTATATCCGTAAACATGAAATATATATTTATTTTAAGTGGTATATTATATAAATTAACCAAAGCTTTATACACAGATTTATAGTGTTGCTAGTTAATAAAATCTAAACTTACTAACTTTGACTACCAGTAGACTTAATTAGAGGTTAGTATTCAATTATTATGAAACCAAGTGGCACTTCTCAATCATGACGGGAAGCTAAACTCTGTCTTACTGAAAGATGTTGTGAAAGAGATCATCCTGAAGATTAACGTCTTCTTTATAAAGATAATTGACCCTACCAGATTCCTGGCCCGGAGGTAGTAAAGCATAAATTATTCTGTACTGTATTTTTACAAAACGAACAAAATGAGTTTTTGAATTTATGATTGTATTTTTTTTGGACTCTAAACATCTTTCAGCTTAATTAACAACAAAATAATAAGATAGAATAATATTTTTCATTTCAATTTAGGTTTAATTGTTCTTCATTACGTTTGCAATTTTTAAAAATAAAACAGATGTTGCTTAAATGTTTCAAATAACTTTTTATTATGTTTTAAAACCATGTTAAACATTTTTAACAAGTAAAATTTTAACAAAATAAAAACCGACTTCAAGGTTCGACTCGATTTGTCTTGGATTCCATCATCAGATGTTAGTGTCCTTATCATGGTACCACCGTTGGGATATAATATCTTCTTTCCATTCAAAAAGAATTATCAAAATCGGTTCATAAACGACGAAGTTATCCGCGAACAGTCATAAAAAAAAAGTTCGAATTGAGATCTTCCACCTTTTTTGAAGTCGGTTAAAAACAAACAATAAACCGACCTTAATAAAGAAAATAAAGTAATATACACCTAATTCCTTTTTTTAGATCTAAAGGCAGCTTTTAATATGTGTAATATTAAAAGCTGCCTCTAGATCTAAACATTTTGTGCATTTACTCCTTAAGATAAAATACACACGCATATTGGCATAAACACATATGTACTTATATATGCTTTTCCAGAGTCAATTAGAACAAATTACTTATTTTTCCATAACAATATTATACATTCGAAAGTAACTCTAAAACTCTGTCTGGCTGTCTGTTCGGTTTCACGACTAACCTGCTGCACCGATTTCGATAAAATTTAACATGGAGATACTTTGATTCTTGAAGAAGGACATAGGTTACCTTGTTCCGCGATAACCGACATACACGTGGGTGATAGGCAAAAGCTAGTTTTTAAAATGAAAAATACCTACTTTTGTGTTGACTGTACCCGCCTAATCTAAATAAGAAACACAAAAACTGCAGTTTTACACCATTTAATGGTAATTTACTGCTGATTGTAGCAATAACAATAAAAGAAAACCACCACGATAGCAATCTAGCGGACACACAAAACAAATCCTCTAGAAATATTACACAGATCTACTCGAGATAACACTTTCGTTCACACAATATCTAACTAAGAAGTAAAATTGCTCACACACAAAAACACAACATTTCATCACCACTAACACACACACACACACACGTGTAGAAAGGTGTGGCGTGGCACCTGCGATCGATCGTACCTGCGTTGCCATGGTAACCAGCTTTTCATCAACCCAAACTACGTTATAAGCGAATAGCGGTAGCGGGAAAAATACAGTAATTTCTTCAATAGTTTCATTTCTGCCTTGTTGGTCTAACGGCTAGCGTAAGCGACTGCCGATCAAGAGGTCTCGGGTTCGATTCCCGGGTCGTACTGCTATTGGGTTTTTTTTACAAGAAATTCTTAACAGCATCAGCAGCCCGGAGTATGGAATATATGGTGTTTCCCGCCCGTGCCTCGGAGAGCACGTTAAGCCGTCGGTCCCGGTTGTGATGAACACCGGCCGTGGTCACAGGCTGACTCAGCTCTCAGAGTCAGCGTGTGACCACGGACAGTGCAACCTGGTCGAAATGTCAAGCAAATCAGAGGTACATAATACCTTTTAAAAAGTGATCGCTTTAATTCCCATAAAAATAATAATAAAATTACTATATCATAGAACGCAAAAGTTTAAACGACAAATAAATATTTTCGGACATCTAACACACAACGCCATTTAGTCCCAAACTAAGCACAGCTTGTATTATCGTTACTAGATAACTGATATAAATACATAGATACATTTTTTATGTAAATACATACATATAAAATACCATAGTTTTCAATACAATAGTTTTCATCTATTTCATTTTTCATAAAAAAAATTATACATGTTGATTTTTTTTTTATATTAAATAAGTTAAGTCGTCTATGGGTAACTTAAACTCTAAGTGTCCTAACAAATATCGTCGGGATAGAAATCTTTTCTTGAAGGTTAGAAATTGTAGCAATTCGAAAATAATAATTATGGACTGCGCGCTTGGAGTAGTGGTTAAGGCTACCACCTTTCATGCTTTCTACTGCGCTAAGTGTTGTAGATTTGAACCCCACATGAGACAACATTTTGTGTGATCTACAAACTGTTGTTCTCAGTCTGGTTGTTCGTTTTTTATATATATTTCAAGTTATACTATAATGCCTGGTTGTACTCAGGAGTTGCATAAAAAAATATATTATATAAATAAAAGTTATAAGACATGAACTATTTAAAAGTTTTTACTATTCGTGGTTAGTCTGTGAACTTGTATTTCTTTGCATTTTTGATAGTTTTTACCATTAATATTCTATTCCTAGTATCTCCACAAGTACTTAGAAAGCACATTTTGTATTCCACTACACATGTAGCCTGCATTTACAAACAGTCCCTGTAGATTTCGTTCACAGCAACAAAATAAAATGCAAACATTATCGCTCCTTGCTCACAGTGTGACCTAGCCGTATGTGTCCCGGGGGTAGAGTGAATACATCACACGAGAAACATAACTAAGTTTTCTCTTTGCCGGACAAATGGACAGACGTGTTTTATTATATTACTGTACCACCGCATAGGGTGGGAAAGGACTTTGACATTATTATTTTTTAAAAGCCACGGTGTATGTAATATCCTTTTAGGTAGCGGCTATAATAACGGACCGTTTTCGAAAACGATTTTCGAAAGGAAACAAATTTGATACTAAGGCTGGTGCAGCGGTGTTAAAATTTACTTTCTAATTTATCTATCAAATTGAAGACTTATGTAGTTTTCTCATGGATGACATGTCAGAACTGGACCAAATTTAAATGGGACCATTCGGGAAGCACCAGCTTTCAAATAAAAAAAGAATCACCAAAATCGGTTCAACCTATGATTGTATGTATTTGTATACTTTCAACCGACTTCAAAAAGGAGGAGGTTCTCAATTTCATCGTTTTTTTTTTTGTTTTTTTTTTCCCTTAAACCGTAGGATATAACTAAGTATACATGCATATATCTGGCAGTGAGGCTGTTGATGATATGATTATTGCACAATTAGTTTTGTGAACTTTTCCTACATGTAAACAGAGTTCAAAATGCTTTGTTTAAAAATTAATACAAAAAATGTTCTCCAATATAGGTTATATTAACATGCAGTTACGTGTAGGCAGTTTAAAATTAAACCACTCCAGGTCAAGGGAAGTTCATAGAAGAGCCGTTTGCGACAACTTGGCGTGGAAACCTCTCGGTTGGAAGTGGGCCAAGAGGCAGTGACGTGACGGCTTGTCAGCAATGGCCATCTATACTTGTTAGTAAAAACCTTTGACCCTATTAACTCGACTATTATGTTCTAAGAAGTAATGTGTATTTTACTGTGTATACTTTTTACAACTAACCGTAAAAGGTCTGTTGTAAGTAGGCTAATGGTATTTTAGGTGAACTTCTGAAAGTGCTGTAATGTTTCGATGTTCAGTTTAAAAATAATATATTTATTTTTATTGCAATTGTCACGAAGAAGCATAAAAGAAAGTTGTGTTTCTTTGCATGAACGACCAAATCGATCGAGAACTTATCCGCGAACACACATATATACGATAAGTTATGGAATCAGGCGTTACTTTGCGGAAATCCATGACATTAAATGCTATGAAATATATTTAGCTTTAATTCCGCGAGACAAATATCCAGGTCTGAAAGCAAGGCACAAATCCCACCGTCATGCTCAAACTCAAACTCAAAAATATTTTATTCATATAGGCACTTATTTTACAGGCACTTATGAATAGTCAATATTTAATATTAAAAAATCGAGTGATTCTAGTCGCCAGTTCCAAGTGCAGCCTACCCTTCATGGAGAAGAATCTGGCAAGAAACTCCATTGTTGCATGCATACTCACATGCACATATGGGTATCATGCATATGTACACATACAAAACAAGTGAGAAATAATTAGCATGCCATGCAACCAAACCTATACTCTAGTATATGTTTGTATAGGTATAGGTATAGGAGTATAGGTTTGGTTGCATGGCATGCTAATTATTTCTCACTTGTTTTGTATGTGTACATATGCATGATACCCATATGTGCATGTGAGTATGCATGACGGTGGGATTTGTGCCTTGCTTTCAGACCTGGATATTTGTCTCGCGGAATTAAAGCTAAATATATTTCATAGCATTTAACACATATATACGGTCGAATTGAGAACCTCCTTCTTTTTTGAAGTCGAAATTAAATAAAAGTGAAAAAGAAATACAATCAGAGAGAGACGTAGTTTATTGTTAGAATGACATTTTCTTTAAAGCTGCCGTGCTGGAGTTCGAATCCCCGGTCGGACCAAATGTTTTTTTTTTCTTTTTATAAAAACAACTCCCGCACTAGGAATAAATTCTGTGTCGCGGGGGACTTTACAAACATACACGAAACGGACACAAAGAACACCCAGACCCAGAACACCAATTTGTGGATCACACAAAGTGTTGTCCTACGTGTGATTTGAACCCACGATACTTGGCGAAAACGGCGTGTTGACCGTTAAACCACTAGGCCAAACGTGCAGTTTTGAATATTAAACAAACAAACGTTTGAATAATACGTAGCTACTATACGTAGGTACTAGCTGTACCCCGCGGTGTACCGTGTATACAATATACATATGCATTTAGTAAAAAGCAGTTATTTTAATATTACAAACAGACACTCCAATTGTATTTATTTGTATAGAGTATAGATAACATGTATGCATTAAAAAATTAAATATAAATTTATTCGATCAGTTAATCTAGCTTTTAAAGTAGAATCTTAGTCTGAAAGTAAATGGCGTTTTGTGGCAATTGTCCTGAAAAGATGCATTTATGAATTTTAAGTGACCACCATCCATATAAGACGGTAAAACATGTACATATATATTAAGTATATGCCACTACAGAAAACACGATAGCATCTAAATGAGTTCTTGTCGTGGTTCTATTATTCCCTAGCACTTGTGCACGACAAACTTCAATCAAGGATCTATCAACGACTAGTATTGTGGTCAGGATTATGTGCCCTTATTTCCTTTCATTATTGGTTTTATAAAGTAGAAAATATAAGTGACAGTCATTGTTTTCTCGACCGCATAGTTCTTAAAATATAGCTTGACCTATGTGATAGTTGTCACTAGTGTCATTAGGGTTCCGTACCCAAAGGGTAAAACGGGACCCTATTACTAAGACTTCGCTGTCCATCTGTACGTCTGTCACCAGGCTGTATCTCATGAACCGTGATAGTGGACCCATAACACTTTTACCATCGCTGGGAAAGCTTTTATAGCGTCTTGTAGTACCACGACTTCTACCGGGTGGAGTTAAATTTCATGATAGACAATTCGGCTTTACGTTGGGAAAATCGACAACTGATGCGGTTATATCTGTAAGGAAAACTGTCACCGAGTCAAGTTTTCAATACGTTTTAGGCATCTTCTTAGATATATCTGGCGCCTTTGACAATGCGTGGTGGCCCATGCTATTGCTAAAATTAAAATTAAGAGGTTGCTTTAAAAATATTTATTCCCTTATCTCCTCGTACTTCTTACAAGATACTACTAAATTGAGACTTGGGCATCATTCTGTGTCAAAGGCGCTTACGATGGGGTGTCCTCAAGGGTCAGTGCTAGGTCCATACTTGTGGAACATAGGCTTCGACGATTTTCTGGCAATGCCTGTGCCGTCCAGATGTGCCCTGAATGCGTACGCGGACGACGGTTTGTTATTGATAGAGTCGGATACTAGAAAGGGGCTTGAGAGGCTGGCCAGTGAATGTTTGGACTTAATATCTCGGTGGGGTGGGCGTAATCGGTTGACGTTTGCACCAAACAAAACCTTCCAGTTACTTCTGAAAGGTAACCTCAAATCACCGCCGTGTATTAAATTTGAAAATGTTACTATTAAAAATAAAACCTCGGTTTGTTATTTAGGATTGGTTTTAGAAAGAAATTTTTCATTTATTGAACATATTAGAACAGTTAATGAAAAGTCTAAAAAGAGTTTCTTTGCACTGACGAGGATATCAACTGCGACATGGGGTCTGTCATATAATACACTAAAGATCATATATGGAGCTACTTATTTGGGTTCTATTTGCTATGGTGCTCCTGTATGGGCAGATAGGTCGACTGTAGGTGCTGTCCCTCGCAAACTGTTACAAGGCCAACGACCTGCATTGATTTTTTGATTTTCTTGTGCAAGGCATATAGGACGGTTAGCACTGAGGCTTTACCGGTGTTGGCAGGTGTTCTTCCGGTCGATCTCGAGGTGCAAAGACGTGCAGCCATGTACTATTCCACACTACAAAACATGGAATGCGATTTTTTGGGCATACGAGACCGCGGTAAAATCATAAGATTGTTTCAACAGCAATCCAATGTCTATAACGACCTCTTGGATGAATGGCAGCAACGATGGAACGAATCATCTAAGGGGCGCCACCTCTACCAGTTCTTTCCATCTGTTCGCGAACGGTTGTCAAGGACATGGCTCGAGGTAGATCACTGTGTCGCTCAATTTCTTACAGGCCATGGTAACTTTAAGAGCAAACTATACTCATTTAAATTAGTCGATTCACCATTGTGTCAATGCTCAACACCTGAT
This sequence comes from Diaphora mendica, assembly GCA_949125395.1. Classification (NCBI taxonomy): domain Eukaryota; kingdom Metazoa; phylum Arthropoda; class Insecta; order Lepidoptera; family Erebidae; genus Diaphora; species Diaphora mendica. The sequence goes on from OX421323.1 coordinate 1,006,929, forward strand.
TCTAGCTGTGAACAGTCGGCTCGTTATATCCTTTGGGAATGTAGTCTTTTGTACAATGAACGTAACATGATGCTAAATAGCTTACAAATGACGTCTGGGGTAATATATTATGGGGATCTTGTGTCAACTGCGGTGAATTTCCGTGCGTTTAAGCGATTCTGCCATACATACTATAGAAATCAAATATAGCTCACTTAGGACCCATAATATTTTTATCCGTGGTGCTTCCCGGTTTGAAAAAGGCGTCTGCCTATTTTGACTCCATTTTGTCTCCCGCTTTGCGGAAGGAGGAGGAGGGACTTATTATATTTCCAACTCCTCCAGTTTTCTTCTGATTAATTTCGTTGCGGGTTCCAAGACAGTTAAATTTTTCCTGGGACTTCCCGAGTGTGTGGTCACCGCTGTTCGTGGGTCACCGCTGTTGATCCTGGTGTACAGGAGTTACAGTGGTGGGCGTGTGTTACATTCGTTGAAATTTTCAGAGATGATGTATTTCTGTTGCCGCTATAACAACAAATACTAAAAAAACAGAATAAAATAAATAGTTAAGGGGTCTACGATACAGCACACGTGATTTTTTGCTCGTTTTTGCACGATGTTGAAAACGGTAACATGTAGACGCTTTAAATGTATAAATAACTAGTTGTTGCGTATATGTCGATTATCGCGGCAAATATAAGCCTATGTGTTATTCTGATGTATAAGCTATATTACTGTAAAGTTTCATCCAAATCCGTTCAGTAGTTTTTACGTGAAAGAGTAACAAACGTCCATCCATACTTACAAACTTTCGCGTTTATAATATTACTATAGATATAGATGGTACGGAACCCTTCCTGCGTGAGTCTGACTCTAACTTGGCCGATTTTTTAGAATTTACGAGGTACATCAATCATCAACAACCCATAATGTCTCACTGCTGGGCTCGGATCTCCTCTTAGGAGAGGGTTAAGACCATATTAGGTACATTGGTGTTGTATTTATATTTTAAGTTGTACTGAACTTAATTTGTGATAAAACTGGCACGTAAAGAAGGAAAATATATGTGATTCTAAATAAAATCGCTTGTTCAAAGTTACTGGGTCGATTTCGTAGCCATATCTGGCAGAGATCAAGCTATTTGAGGAGTGTAACTTAAAAAGCCTGTAAATATGTGAGTCGAAGAGTAAAAAATTGTAGGATAGGTACTTCTTATGACTTAAAGTACGTCTTTTCATACGGTGTTAAAAAGTATAAGTTTATTTAAAAAACTTAAATTAAGTTTTCCACGTTTCTTCTCCCTTATTGATAATGCCATACAGAATGCAATTCTGATCAAAATAATTTCCCTAACATCAACAGCACTCAGAGTTGCGTAATCTGATGCCAGTCGCTCAGTAGAAAACCTGACATTCAGGTAGACCCAGTTAAACAGTAGCCGACCTCAAATAATCTTGGGAATAGTAAAAGGGAAGATGAATAATTATATTTGTGTTAGAAGCGCCTTCCAAAATAGTGTTTCATTGCTGACATCGTTTTCGAAGGTGTTTGGTGCCTGTTTATTTAGGGGGCAACAACTATTAATAAAGAAAATATTTTTTTGAATTCCCTTCAGTAGTACCTAAATGTATAATTTTATTTTTTTTATCTAGAAAGGAACCACAGCTTATGAGCAAAATAACGCAAGCAACCCCACCATGTTATTAATATTCTAAAACAAATATAAACACCTGGAGGGGTGGTTAGGGGTAATTTATATTGATTTTTGCAGCTTCATAGTAGCAAGGTGTGGAGGTCGTGTGAAAGGGCCACCTGCTTATGAAAATTAGAAAGAACCCACCCCATAAGTGTGTATTGTATATCGTGTTTGCTTTAAATATTGACGCGGCATCCACAAATAGCAAAATATGATCCAGCGCCATCTAGTGTAAACAAGTCCAACTACAAAATTATTATTGCGCCTACATCTCTATTAAGATCTTACGGCAATTACTTTACATAATAATGATAAATTTGATAAATTAAAACGAATAATTTGTGTACCTTGGAAGCTGCTCTAACGATTTGGATGCAATTTTTTTGTGTTGGATATTGTTTTGATATATTCTGAGTATACTACTGATTTCTTGTATAGGTATCTGGAGGAATGGATGGTTAGTAATAGTTAGATGGTAGTATGGATGGTCGAAATCAATAAATGGACCCTGCATTACGACTGAATTCTAGAACTTATTACTCTTTTATTTTAACCGAAACGAACGTGATGATGATATTACTAATTACTAGTAAAACAATAACCATCAGTATTAATAAACGCACTGGACTTTACCTAATAACATCCTTTGAAAATAAGTGGACTTTTACAGTTTTAATAACTAGTAACTTACTAATAGAATGAGGCACCCTCTTTTTAATACGATTGATGTAGCTCCGGCTACTCTCAAAAAATCTGGGGTTGGCAGTAAGTCTGCCAGACCCATACTCACGTGGCCCCATTCTGACACTCTTACATACATATAACGTAATAAACCTTCAATAGAAACAATTAAGGTTGTTGGGTGTTTTCTATGTATAATATGTATGTATTTACAAAAAAAAAGTATATATGTATTTGTATCAGTTGTCTAGTACCCATAACACAAGCTCTGCTTAGCTTGGGACTAGACGGCGTTGTGTGTTAGATGTCTGAAAATATTTATTTATTATTCTCTTTATTTCATTTATATAAACATATTAATTACATTATTAAATATAAATATAAAAAACAAATACATTTAAAAATATAAAAAATAGTAGACCACCGACCTCGGGTACAGGGGCAAAGAAACCGGTGGTTAGGGCTCCAGAGAGACAAGACAGGAACCTCCTCACAATACGAGCCGTGTCTAGGAGGACTGCCTTCTGCATCAGACCCTTGATTCAGCCCTCTAACGTGAGCCTCTTAAGATGTTGGTCGAGGCTCTTGGCTATCAATCCGTGAGCAGATACGACTATCGGAACAATGATTACCGAATCCACATTCCACATATCGACAATCTCGTGAGATAAATCCAAATATTTTATTTGTTTTTCTTTTTCGACTTTCACGAGATTCTCGTCATGAGGAACGGCGATATCGACAATCATTGCGCGGCGCTCTGATCGATCTATCACCACAATATCAGACTTATTGGCAACAATAGTCCTGTCTGTGATAATAGATCGATCCCAATATAACGTAGCACGACCATTCTCGAGAACTGTAGTAGTACCTGTAGTATGGCACATCTGAATTCACAAGTCTGTATTTAAGGGCAAGCTGTTGATGTACGATCCTGGCTACTTGGTTGTGCCTGTGCAAATATTCACCGTTAGCAAGACGAGAACAACCAGAAATAATATGCCTGATAGATTCTCCAGGACGGTGACATGCCCGACAGATGTCGACCGTACCATCTTTCAGGATATACTTCCGATAGTTATTCGTCATGATAACTTCGTCCATAATCGCACAAACAAAACCTTCGGTTTCTCCGAAGAGATCACCATACCGTAGCCAGGAAGTTGAGGCTTTGAAGTCTATATCAGGCCCATTAAGAGCCCGATAAAACCGACCATGAAGTTCTTTGCCCTTCCATACCTCACTGCGATCATCAGTACCAAGTACTACAGGTTTGCGCCAATTCTCTTTAGCCAAAGCGAGCGGAGTGAGTCCGGTATCCACTGCAACTACATTACGATGCACTCCCACATCAGTGTGAAGAAAATATTCTCTAAGATTGTATATCTCGCGATTGTGTAGGGTCTTGATATTTAATAGTCCACGACCCCCAAACTTTCGCGGGATATACAACCTCATAACCGATGACCGTGGGTGATGCATTCGGAATGCAGTCAGCAATGTACGGACTCTCCGGTCTAGGGCATCTAATTCGGTCTGAGTCCATTTAAGTATACCAAAGGAATACATCAGAACCGGCATGACCCAACCATTGCAGGCTCGCACCTTGTTACCGCCTGATAAAAGACTTAAGTACTTTTTTCAGGCGGCCAAAGAAGCGTTCCCGCAACGACTGTTTCATATCAGATTCTGGTATTCCTAAGGACTGTGAAAAACCTAGATACTTGTAGGTTTCGGTTGCAGACAGAGATCTGAGTCTTGTAGAATCTGAAAGTTCTATTCCTTCAGATTCCACAATCACACCTTTCTTTACATACATGACTGCACACTTGTCTACACCAAATTCCATCTTGATAGAATTACTAAAGTTTTCAGTGACCTTTAGTAACGCTGTCAATTGTAATTTAGTGGGGGCAAGTAGTTTAAAATCATCCATATAAAGAAGGTGAGATATAACTCGATCGTCCTTCTGCAACCTATAGCCTAACCCTGAACCCTCCAACAGAGTGCTTAGAGGGTTCAAGGCCAGACAAAACCACAAGGGACTCAGACTGTCACCTTGAAAGATGCCCCGCTCCATATTTATAAGTACGTCGCTAACCGCAGTCTGCCGACATCCAGAATAGCGAAGTACTGTTCTCCATTGTCCCATACACGACTTTAAGAAAGTGCACAGAGTTGTATCAATTTTATATAACTCCAGCACTCTCAAAATCCATGTATGTGGAACCGAGTCATAAGCCTTCTTGTAATCTATCCAACATGTCGCCAGACTCTTACGGTTACGACGTACTTGTTGGCTAATGGTCATTATTTATTATTATTATTAATTTGTTAGGAGAACGATATAAAATATTAAAAACCCACAAACATCTTAGTGGTTACTTCGCGTGTTCAAAACTCTTCATTGGTATGCGTGCAATTATAAGTCTGTATAAAAATCCACTTTAAGAAGTTTCATGGCTCATTTAACATACCATTTCAAACACATATTTGTATAAATAATTTTCCAATGCGTTTTGGGTCACCCACAGGGTTTGATTTGACCTTGAACTATTTATGGTATGAAAAAACATGATGATATGAATGACGTAGTGACGAGTGATGACTTAACAGGCAACCGAACTGTTAACCAATTCTCTCATTGTATTCTGTTCCTGAGCGACATTACCGGAGGTATAAACCCACAAAGGGCAACAGGACTATTAAGTTACAAGTATTCATGGGTGTCACTTAATAACAGGTCAAACTTCACAAACTAAAAAAAAAACAAATTAAACGCTATTTTTTGTGACAAAGGTAACAACAAAAGCGGCCAAGTGCGAGTTGGACTCGCCCATGAAGGGTTCCGTAGCAGCAAGTAACATAATATAAAAGTTCTTGTAGTTCCTGGTAACTTTGATCGATATTTTTCGATTTACGATTTATGACGTATTAAAAAAAACGACTTACTAGATATCGTTCAAACCAATTTTCGGTGGAAGTTTGCATGGTAATGTACAACATATATTTTTTTTAGTTTTATCATTCTTTTATTTTAGAAGTTACAGGGGGACACACATTTTATCACTTTGGAAGTGTCTCTCGCGCAAACTATTCAGTTTAGAAAAAAATGATGTTAGAAACCTCAATATCATTTTTTAAGACCTATCCATAGATACTCCACACGTATGGGTGCGATGAAAAAAAAAATTTTGAGTTTCAGTTCTAAGTATGGAGACCCCCAAAATTTATTGTTTTTTTATATTTTTGTGTAAAAATCTAAATGCGGCTCACAGAATACATCTACTTACCAAGTTTCAACATTATAGTTCATATAGTTTCGGAAAAAAATGGTTGTGACATACGGACGGACGGACAGACAGACAGACGGACAGACAGACAGATGGACAGACGGACAGACAGACATGACGAATCTATAAGGGTTCCGTTTTTTGCCTTTGGCACGGAACCCTAAAAATGAAGGTATAGTAGTATATATGTATAGCTAGGTATAATGAATAAAAAGGTAACTTTTTAAAAGTATCTTACTACTCTATTGTAATAGGAAGATAACTATTCTTAGTTATATCATATTTTAGTAATCAGTATTACACAAAGTCGTAAAATCGATAGCGGAACTTAGGATACTACTCATGAATTTACAATTATATGACCGTGAAATTCACGTAGATGATTTAATTTTATAAGTATGTTCAAGAGACTTAGCTTTCGTATATAAACATAAATTTTGTAAATCGTTTAAAAGTTTGTAAGGACTAATTTTTTTCGTGATGCCTTCGTTGCCCTAGAACATCTAGAGCTTTCTAAAAACTAATGAAAACAGACTATAATGACAAGGCAAAAATATTTGTCGCATCATAAGTGAGCCCAGCCTGTTCAAAGACCGCGGCAAATGAAATGTTCGCAAAAACTTTTTAGACTTCCTCTATACTTTTTGCGTCGTCCCTAAATAGGGTGGGGACAGAATTGATGTCTCTGGTTTAATTTAGCGGTCCACCACATTGCTGATTGCGTGATCTGTCACTCTGTCAAATGGACCGCTTCATTAATTGCGATAAATTTATGGAGACACACTCGCCAACTTAAAAGGGACTATTTGTTTCAATATTTGCACAGCACTGTTTCTTCTTAACTATACAAATAAATGAAATTGAAATGTCTGTTTGTAATTTCAAATTAACAGCTTTTCACTAAATGCAAATGAATACGATACTTACATCAAAAAATCATTTTATTAATTTTTTGTCTCTGTCTGTTTGTTCCGGCTAATCTCTAGAACGGTTGGACCTATTTTGACGGGACTTTCACTGATAGGTAGCTGATGATCTAAGGAGTAACTTAGGCTACTTTTTTAGACTAGGTGTCCTAACACGGGTACCACAGCGGGGTGCAGCTACTATTTTCTAAAATAATAAGTACTTTATGACAATATCAGTGTTTATTGTAGGAAATTAAAAGAGGTATGCCAGAACAGAATGACATCTGAGGTTATAAAAATGTCCAATGCCCAATTAGTCTAGTCAACAAGTTTCATACTTGTTGACTGGACTAAAAGATGCAGTAGCATCACTAGGCCGCCATAGTGTGGGTCGCCATACTGCACTGTCTGCATTCGCAATGAGTATGGTGACCACCACTCTTGGATTCTGCTTATGTTTTCCATCAGGCAGAGCAGAGTCATTTTGGCGGGCCAAACATAAAAAAAAAAAAAAAAAAAAAATGTATGTTGTTATTACGGAAGACCAAAACACTGCCGAAAAGTGGGCGTTTCATATGCCTCTACCTACCCCTTCGGGAAACAGGCGTGATATTATGTATTTATAAATGTATTTTTCTTAGATCTCAAGCTTCAAATAATTTAGCATTTTTGAATAGGTAATTCCATAAAACAAAGAAATAAATATGAGTAGGTACTTTTATAAAACATAATTTTTGCTTTGTAATGAATACTTAGAGATTTTGTCGCTAAATTTACAATTTTAGTGTTGAGAAATTGTTTTTTAAGTGAATAAGATTGGAATTAGTATTATGAGGGTTAACATTCTCCAAAGTGCGTTCATTTGAGGGTAGTGCTTAAATAAGTCTAAGAACTAGGTAAACAGTGGTATGTTCGCTGTTGATATTATTCACAGCGCCCGGTATGATACAGAGTGCTATATAATTCCTTTTTTTTTACGATTATATATTTAACTTGATTTGGTAAAGACAAAATTTAACAGTAATTTCAAATTAACAGCTTTAAACTACATGCATATGAAAGTATAATATTCGGTACCTATGTACATCATACAACATTTTATTTTGCTGTCTTTATGTGTGTCTGTTTGTTCCGTGTAGGTAATCTCTGGGACGGTTGGACCGATTATGACGGGACTTCTAATGGTAGATTGCTGATGATATAAGGAGTAGCTTAAACTATTTTTCTTTAGACTAGCTTTGCTCGCGGCGTTACCCACGGTTGCACTTGTACCTCGGAAACACCGCGGAGCTCAGCTAGTTTTGCATGTAATTTCTTTGTTGAAAATTCAATATGCTTTGATACTGTAAAGTTCCACCCACTATTAAATTATTATTTACTGTAGCATTGTCTATTGTGTTTATTTATTCCAAAATGTTAGCTATTTCTGTAAAGTAAAAATAAAAAATATCTGTAAAGTTATTATATAAGTTGTAAAAATCAGTTGTGATTTGCACCTCGAGTGGATAGTTCGTGTCGTGTAAATTCCTTTCACTTTAAATAAATTTAAAAGTTATTAACAATAAGCGCTCGGCCGTCCTCGGCCGGTCGGGCGCCGTGCGTAATGGATAGTGAGATGTATGCCGTGAGTGAAAGAGTCGATATTAGCTCATCAGAGGAGGACGACGAGACAAACAACAGACTCGATGCGCCTGTGGTAGTTAACACTGAGGAATGCGATTCAAATATACAGATGAGAGATGAAGTGAATAGAAAGAATGAAAAGAGAACACGCGAAGATTCGTCATCAGAGGAAGGATGGCATCAGGTTTCTAGAAGAAATAAACTAGCCAAACAGGATTTTATTCAACTTTGTGTCTCATGTAATACTGTGTTACCAAAACAATTTGCCTTAGCTAGGTTATTTAAAGAAAATAAAATTGAAGGTATAACACGCGTAAAGTATGTACACCAGTTCAAAATGTTAATATCTTTTGAAAACGAGTTTAACGCCGATCATTTCATCCAATGCCAATCATTTTGCGATCTTAACTGGAGGATTCAGAAAACTTCCGAGGTAGGAATCTCTTATGGTGTTATTAAGGATATTGACCTTAACATGACGGAAGACGAAATTATTAAAAACCTTAGGTGTGATATAGAAATAATGGCGGCCAGAAGATTAAATAAAAGAATCTATAACGAAGATTCAACAACAGAATGGAGTAAGTGTGAAGCGATTCGCCTTTCATTTAAAGGCCCCTCTCTTCCTAGATATGTTTATATTTTCGATATGAGGGTGAGTGTGATTCCATATATCTTTCCCGTGTCACAGTGTTCCCGTTGCTGGAAATATGGTCACACTAGATTAGTGTGTCCATCTAAAAAGATGGTTTGTCCTAAATGTACAAAGAACCACGAAAACTGTGAAATCACATCATTTAGGTGCGTCAATTGCACGGGCAGCCATATGGCATTACAGAAGGTATGTCCCGTTTATAAAAAAGAAAGAAGACTAAGAGAACTAATGGCAGAATTTAACTGTACTTATAGAAAAGCTATTACTATGTACGTACCGCCCTCTCCGGTGCTTTGTACCAACTTAATATCCCAACCCCCAAGACCCAGTTCAGGCGAAATCCAGCGGCAACAATTGGAAACTGAAGCAACTACTGTAAGTTTTAAACCAGTACATGCCCCTCAGAAAAACAAACCTATGTCGCAGGTAACTACTAATGTCGAAAAATCTGCACTCAAAAATGTTTATGCCCGCAGTTTGAAGACGCTTCGTAAAAAGCTTCCTATCTCCTCTCCATACCCTTCGCGTGCTCCCTCTCCAGACCCTCTGCAGATGGAGACTGGCTCAAAAAATATGTACCAAGATTCGGAGTGTTCGGAGAGCTATCCAGGTGTTAATGGTGAAACTCACAAAAAAGACTTAACATTTAAAGCGCTTATTTATCGATTATATAAAATAGTCATTGAAAAAAGTTCTTTAGAGGATAAAATACATCAAATAGTCACAATCGGCACAGAGTGGTTACTAACAAAAATGATGAGTGGTATATCAGTTAGTTCATTTTTAAATTCTTTTGTTAACGATGGATAGCGGTGAGATGTTAGTTAATATAAATTGTATACAGTGGAATTGTCAAAGTTTGCGACCTAAGGCAGTTGCGTTAGAGGCACTACTGTCTCAAGAGAAGATACACATAGCTGTATTGAGTGAGACTTGGTTCGAACCAGACAGTTATTTTAACATTAGTAACTACAATACTTTTAGACTGGATCGGTATGACGCTTACGGTGGCGTAGCTATCCTTACTCATAAGTCGATCAAAAGTAGTTTAAGTTTAACACGTAGTCCAAATGGCGGTATAGAGCTGTTACAAGTTCGAATCCATAATTGTCGGTATATTGAGAATGTTATATCAGTGTACTGCCCTTCTACTGTGCATACGTCACAGAATGATTGGGATTACTTATTTTCGTTGACAAACACAAAAACTTTAATATTAGGTGATTTTAACGCTCATCACTCTAATTGGTCTTACAAAACAGACCGGAGAGGATTTGAAGTCTTTGATGCTATGCTTGAACACAACTATAGTTATTTAAATAACGGTCAACCGACTAGATTGAGGCTTGCAAATGGTCTACTACAAAAGTCTTCCCCTGATATTTCGTTTGTAACCTCCGATTTGGCCACGTTGTTTGGATGGCAAGTTTGTAACGAATGCCTAGGCAGCGATCATCTTGTTATTAAACTATCTGCTACCTTAAACGTCAGTCGGACAACATTAAAAAAAAGAAATTTTAAAATGAGTGATTGGAAGTCTTACAGTGACTATATAGAAAATTCATTTGTCGATTTTATAATACCTACCAATCCCCAAGAATTTTACAACAATTTTGAGTATATTATACAAACAGCAGCTAATAAATATATTCCTCTTAAAAAAATACCGCAACACGCGTGTAATAAATTTAATCCCAAGTCATACTGGAACGCTGAACTGTCGAAAGCTGTTGCTGAAAGACGGTTGGCATTAGCCAATCTTAGACGAAGTCCTTCTCCTAATAATTTAGAAATATTACAACAGAAAATTCGTAATGCTCAAAGACTTATTCGGTTGGCGAAGTCTAGGTCGTGGCAAGAGTTTTGTAGTTCTGTAGATGAAACAACTTCATCTTCAGAAATGTGGAAAAAAATGAGATGGGTGAAGGGTCATCGTTCCAACTTACATAGTCAGTATATAGATAGGGATAAGGCATTGAATTTATTAAATTCTTTAACTCCTGATCATGCCTGTCCACCCCAACCTCCTTTTTGTTCTGTTAATGGTACATTAGAATCAGAAATAACCATAAATGAGTTAGAAAATTCTATTAAAAAAACTGATACAGCACCTGGCAAAGATGAAATTTCATTCTCCATGATAGACCATCTGCCTTTGATAGCTAAAACTCTATTAGTTAAATTGTATAATATATCTTTGCAGCATGGTTTCGTCCCCATACAATGGCGTCAAGTCAAGATAATTCCCATTCTTAAGCCAGGCACAGCTGCTAACTCAGATCATTCACTACGGCCAATTTCGTTAATTTCATGTATGTGTAAAATTTTTCATGTTATATTAAATAAAAGGTTGGAGTGGTATTTCGAGAGAAATAAAATGTTTTCGGATAATATGGTAGGCTTTAGAAAAGCCCGATCTTGTATCGACAGTCTATCTACGTTGGTTTCTCATATTCAAACTGGCTTTTCTAAGGACTTGCTGACAGCAGCTTGCTTTATTGACATTGAGAATGCATATAATAACATAAATATTACATGTTTGTTAAAAACGTTAGATGAATTGGGTGTGGGCACAAGTATTTGTCTTTACCTCTGGACCTATTTAAGTAATAGACAATTGGCAATTGGGGTCGATGATTACAATTTCTTTAGATCTACGGGCCAAGGCTTACCACAGGGAGATCCTTTATCCCCATTACTTTTTAACGCAGCAACTATAAACATCTGTAAAAGTATGCAAAATGTATACATTTCTCAATATGCCGACGATTTTGTGTTGTATGTTTCGAGCCATAACATAGATACAGCTATTGCAGGACTGCAACTGGGATGTGAACATTTCAATAGCATGTTACATAGCCTAGGTCTAGTTATATCTCCAAACAAAAGTAAAATATGTATATATAAGAAAGGTAAATTTAGAAATACTATTGATTTTAGAATTAATAATCAGGCATTGATTCAAGTTCATTGTGTTAAGTATTTGGGTATGTGGCTGGATTGTTCTCTAAGATGGGGGAAACATATTAATGAAACCATTGATAAAGTCTCAAAGTATATTAATCTGTTAAAAGTTTTATCTGGTCCTGGATGGGGCGTGCATCAAAAGCACCTTAGACGCTTATATATATCTATTATACGTAGTAGAATCGACTTTGGCAGTTTCTTATATAGTAATAGCTGTAAAACTAATTTATTAAAACTAGATCGAGTTCAAAATCAAGCTTTACGGGTTATAGGCGGATTTATACGAAGTACTCCAATTCACGTTATGGAGAATGAGTTAAGTCTTCCGCCTCTTCATGTTCGTAGGCAATATCTTGCAGGAAAATTTATTTTGAAAACCAAATCTTTTGTTAATGGTAGTATTAATTATGTTTTAGACCACTTAGCTTCAGTTATTGAATCTCGCTATTGGCTGAATAAAACAATACCGCTATTGATCAACATTAAAAATTCTCTAGACTTTGTATCAGTACAGTGTAGCGATTTACTTGAAATGTTTTCTTTGGAAACATGGGTTAGTAACATTCCAGTACGCCAAGTGATATCAAGTTCTATCCCTCTAATCGATCGCCCTAAACGAAAGTATACCTGCCATGATCTTAATACCATATGTACAAATTATATACAGCAAAATTTTGAATATTATTATCAAATCTACACCGATGGTTCGAAAGGAGAGAAAGGAGCTGGTTCAGCTGTTTTCGACCCCAGGTTGGGATGTTACGTGAAACTGAGGATCGATTCTAATATTTCCATTATGCATATTGAATTGATTGCAATAGCAGAGGCGATATCGTACATAGATTCCATTGATTTTGACCGTTTTGTCATTTTGACAGACTCAAAAAGCGCCCTGCAACATTTGGCTCGTTCTGCCTCTCACGGGAAAGGTATACCGATTGCCTACCAAATATGGAAATCGATTCTTCGATTACAATCACAACATAAAAAGGTAATCCTCCAGTGGATTCCATCCCACATTCAGATAAAAGCAAACGAACGTGTAGACATGCTTGCTAATCAGGCAGCTGATGATGGAATTCCCACATGTGTGGTACCCCTTTTTTCAGACCAATTGAGGGTGGTAAAGGATATGTGCTCAAAGAATTGGCAAGAGTATTTTGATGAACGTTCGCTTCAGTGTGGTATTTGGTATAGAACAATCCAGCCTCAAATTTCGATACTACCATGGGTAGACAACATATTATTAAATAGAAACAATTTAAAAACTGTACTAAGATTACGTTCGGGACACATTCCATCAAAAAAATTTGCGTTTTTGATGAAAAAGGTCCCGTCACCTAATTGCCTGGAATGCGGTGTGATAGAAGATGTTCAACATATTTTGATGGAATGTGTCCGGAACGAGCGCCTGAGAGCATCGTGTTTTGACGGGAAAAAGAGGCTACAAGTTGGCTATTTGAATGGTGTGTTGTCTAATCCAACAACATACGAAATTAGACAGTTAATTGAACTGGCTGATTTAGGTTTAGGTACATAATAATTTAGTTTTAAGACATGGTTACTTATGATTATAATTGCTGTTATGTTATATTGTTTGATGTCCATATGGGACGATGTAGTCGCTCAGCGACAAAGTCCTTTAAATAAATAAATAAAAAAAAAAAAAAAAAAAAAGTTGTAATAATTAGTTATTTTCAATTAACACTCTGTATGTGCTCTAGCGTAGGCACATTATTGACCGACTTATAGACAAGTCCAGTGCAACGTCGATAGTCCCCTTGTGAGGATGACCAGCTGGGATACGAGCAATTACCGTGGGAAAGCCACGCTTCGGCATAAATGGGCCCGCTCGACCGGAGTGATACCACGGTCTTTCCGAAAACCAGTGTGGAATCGGGCTTGCTTGTGTTTCACCGTGTGAGTGAGGATACCCCTCTCCTCGTATCTCCCCCCCCCATCCCGCCAAAGGCCGGCAACACACTTGTGACGACTCTGGTGTTGCAGGTGTCCATGGGCGGCGGTAATCGCTTACCATCAGGCGATACGTCGGCACGTTTGCCCGCCTATTCCATAAAAAAATGTGATCAATACAAGATTCAGTGACTTAGTGGTTCCGTTCTTGAAGTCGTGTTTTTTGCAAATTTTTGAGTACCGAGATGTTTTGAAAATCAATAAACATTAGCCGATTTTTTTTGCATATTTATCTCGCTGATGAAAATAAAGCTTCGTTTATGATTACCTAGAACCTAATGACGCATACTATTTCAGCTAAGCTGTACTCACAAACACCTCTCAATAATGGTTTATTTTAAGATACCCGTAATTTTTTTATATACGAGTACATACGGTATTTAATGTCAGTAAAATTATTATCTTTTATTATTAGTGTACTGTACTTCTTTCATTGTTGTGTGTGTGTGTATACATATTATAAGTGGACATAATAAATAACAGTGCATTATTCAAAATACTAAATTCTGACAGTAAAAATGATTCTAGTTACTAAAAAAAAAATTAAAAAAAAAATACCGATGAAATTGAGAACCTCCTCCTTTCGGAAGTCGGTTAAAAAAGTACTTGAATATGCAAATTGTAGAAGTTTAGTAGTTTTTATTTTTAAGTTGACATTTACATAAGTTATATTCAAATAACTCTGACGTTTTCTTAAGAAATTCGTGTACATTTGCAGTACAGGAATTCCTTAAAAAAGGAAAATATACAATGTTACATTATCTCATTAGAATGGGTAAGTAATCTATATAAATACATCTGATTCTATCCAAATAAATAAAATTGGAGTGTCTGTTTGTAATATTAAAACAACTGCTTTTTACCGGATTTTTTATATTTTTTGTCTGTCTGTCGGTCTGTCTGTCTGTCGGTCTGTCTGTCTGTCGGTCTGTCTGTCTGTTTGTCCCGGCTAGTCTCTGGAACGACTGGACCGATTTTGACGGGAATTTCACTGATAGGTAGCTGATGATATAAGATGCCCAATTAGTCTAGTCAACAAGTTCCATACTTGTTGACTAGACTAAAAGATGCAGAAGCATCACTAGGCCGCCATGGTGTGGGTAGCCAAGCTGCATTGTCTGCATTCGCGACAATGCAGCTTGGCTTGGATTCGGAGGAGTGTGGCAACCCTAGCCGTATTTACATAGTCTGCTTAATATTATTTCGTAAAATAATAAAATACTTCTTTACTTAGTGTTTCCAGTGCTTCGTTTGAGACTAATAACAGTAATATCTAAGTGGTATCGTTTGTGAGAATTTATATTAAGTGTTTGGTAAATTAATCAATAACCCCCAAAATTTATTGTTTTTTTCTATTTTTGTGTAAAAATCTAAATGCGGTTCACAGAATACATCTACTTACCAAGTTTCAACATTATAGTTCATATAGTTTCGGAAAAAAATGGTTGTGACATACGGACGGACGGACAGACAGACAGACGGACAGACAGACAGATGGACAGACGGACAGACAGACATGACGAATCTATAAGGGTTCCGTTTTTTGCCTTTGGCACGGAACCCTAAAAATGAAGGTATAGTAGTATATATGTATAGCTAGGTATAATGAATAAAAAGGTAACTTTTTAAAAGTATCTTACTACTCTATTGTAATAGGAAGATAACTATTCTTAGTTATATCATATTTTAGTAATCAGTATTACACAAAGTCGTAAAATCGATAGCGGAACTTAGGATACTACTCATGAATTTACAATTATATGACCGTGAAATTCACGTAGATGATTTAATTTTATAAGTATGTTCAAGAGACTTAGCTTTCGTATATAAACATAAATTTTGTAAATCGTTTAAAAGTTTGTAAGGACTAATTTTTTTCGTGATGCCTTCGTTGCCCTAGAACATCTAGAGCTTTCTAAAAACTAATGAAAACAGACTATAATGACAAGGCAAAAATATTTGTCGCATCATAAGTGAGCCCAGCCTGTTCAAAGACCGCGGCAAATGAAATGTTCGCAAAAACTTTTTAGACTTCCTCTATACTTTTTGCGTCGTCCCTAAATAGGGTGGGGACAGAATTGATGTCTCTGGTTTAATTTAGCGGTCCACCACATTGCTGATTGCGTGATCTGTCACTCTGTCAAATGGACCGCTTCATTAATTGCGATAAATTTATGGAGACACACTCGCCAACTTAAAAGGGACTATTTGTTTCAATATTTGCACAGCACTGTTTCTTCTTAACTATACAAATAAATGAAATTGAAATGTCTGTTTGTAATTTCAAATTAACAGCTTTTCACTAAATGCAAATGAATACGATACTTACATCAAAAAATCATTTTATTAATTTTTTGTCTCTGTCTGTTTGTTCCGGCTAATCTCTAGAACGGTTGGACCTATTTTGACGGGACTTTCACTGATAGGTAGCTGATGATCTAAGGAGTAACTTAGGCTACTTTTTTAGACTAGGTGTCCTAACACGGGTACCACAGCGGGGTGCAGCTACTATTTTCTAAAATAATAAGTACTTTATGACAATATCAGTGTTTATTGTAGGAAATTAAAAGAGGTATGCCAGAACAGAATGACATCTGAGGTTATAAAAATGTCCAATGCCCAATTAGTCTAGTCAACAAGTTTCATACTTGTTGACTGGACTAAAAGATGCAGTAGCATCACTAGGCCGCCATAGTGTGGGTCGCCATACTGCACTGTCTGCATTCGCAATGAGTATGGTGACCATCACTCTTGGATTCTGCTTATGTTTTCCATCAGGCAGAGCAGAGTCATTTTGGCGGGCCAAACATAAAAAAAAAAAAAAAAAAAAAATGTATGTTGTTATTACGGAAGACCAAAACACTGCCGAAAAGTGGGCGTTTCATATGCCTCTACCTACCCCTTCGGGAAACAGGCGTGATATTATGTATTTATAAATGTATTTTTCTTAGATCTCAAGCTTCAAATAATTTAGCATTTTTGAATAGGTAATTCCATAAAACAAAGAAATAAATATGAGTAGGTACTTTTATAAAACATAATTTTTGCTTTGTAATGAATACTTAGAGATTTTGTCGCTAAATTTACAATTTTAGTGTTGAGAAATTGTTTTTTAAGTGAATAAGATTGGAATTAGTATTATGAGGGTTAACATTCTCCAAAGTGCGTTCATTTGAGGGTAGTGCTTAAATAAGTCTAAGAACTAGGTAAACAGTGGTATGTTCGCTGTTGATATTATTCACAGCGCCCGGTATGATACAGAGTGCTATATAATTCCTTTTTTTTTACGATTATATATTTAACTTGATTTGGTAAAGACAAAATTTAACAGTAATTTCAAATTAACAGCTTTAAACTACATGCATATGAAAGTATAATATTCGGTACCTATGTACATCATACAACATTTTATTTTGCTGTCTTTATGTGTGTCTGTTTGTTCCGTGTAGGTAATCTCTGGGACGGTTGGACCGATTATGACGGGACTTCTAATGGTAGATTGCTGATGATATAAGGAGTAGCTTAAACTATTTTTCTTTAGACTAGCTTTGCTCGCGGCGTTACCCACGGTTGCACTTGTACCTCGGAAACACCGCGGAGCTCAGCTAGTTTTGCATGTAATTTCTTTGTTGAAAATTCAATATGCTTTGATACTGTAAAGTTCCACCCACTATTAAATTATTATTTACTGTAGCATTGTCTATTGTGTTTATTTATTCCAAAATGTTAGCTATTTCTGTAAAGTAAAAATAAAAAATATCTGTAAAGTTATTATATAAGTTGTAATAATTAGTTATTTTCAATTAACACTCTGTATGTGCTCTAGCGTAGGCACATTATTGACCGACTTATAGACAAGTCCAGTGCAACGTCGATAGTCCCCTTGTGAGGATGACCAGCTGGGATACGAGCAATTACCGTGGGAAAGCCACGCTTCGGCATAAATGGGCCCGCTCGACCGGAGTGATACCACGGTCTTTCCGAAAACCAGTGTGGAATCGGGCTTGCTTGTGTTTCACCGTGTGAGTGAGGATACCCCTCTCCTCGTATCTCCCCCCCCCATCCCGCCAAAGGCCGGCAACACACTTGTGACGACTCTGGTGTTGCAGGTGTCCATGGGCGGCGGTAATCGCTTACCATCAGGCGATACGTCGGCACGTTTGCCCGCCTATTCCATAAAAAAATGTGATCAATACAAGATTCAGTGACTTAGTGGTTCCGTTCTTGAAGTCGTGTTTTTTGCAAATTTTTGAGTACCGAGATGTTTTGAAAATCAATAAACATTAGCCGATTTTTTTTGCATATTTATCTCGCTGATGAAAATAAAGCTTCGTTTATGATTACCTAGAACCTAATGACGCATACTATTTCAGCTAAGCTGTACTCACAAACACCTCTCAATAATGGATTATTTTAAGATACCCGTAATTTTTTTATATACGAGTACATACGGTATTTAATGTCAGTAAAATTATTATCTTTTATTATTAGTGTACTGTACTTCTTTCATTGTTGTGTGTGTGTGTATACATATTATAAGTGGACATAATAAATAACAGTGCATTATTCAAAATACTAAATTCTGACAGTAAAAATGATTCTAGTTACTAAAAAAAAAATTAAAAAAAAAATACCGATGAAATTGAGAACCTCCTCCTTTCGGAAGTCGGTTAAAAAAGTACTTGAATATGCAAATTGTAGAAGTTTAGTAGTTTTTATTTTTAAGTTGACATTTACATAAGTTATATTCAAATAACTCTGACGTTTTCTTAAGAAATTCGTGTACATTTGCAGTACAGGAATTCCTTAAAAAAGGAAAATATACAATGTTACATTATCTCATTAGAATGGGTAAGTAATCTATATAAATACATCTGATTCTATCCAAATAAATAAAATTGGAGTGTCTGTTTGTAATATTAAAACAACTGCTTTTTACCGGATTTTTTATATTTTTTGTCTGTCTGTCGGTCTGTCTGTCTGTCGGTCTGTCTGTCTGTCGGTCTGTCTGTCTGTTTGTCCCGGCTAGTCTCTGGAACGACTGGACCGATTTTGACGGGAATTTCACTGATAGGTAGCTGATGATATAAGATGCCCAATTAGTCTAGTCAACAAGTTCCATACTTGTTGACTAGACTAAAAGATGCAGAAGCATCACTAGGCCGCCATGGTGTGGGTAGCCAAGCTGCATTGTCTGCATTCGCGACAATGCAGCTTGGCTTGGATTCGGAGGAGTGTGGCAACCCTAGCCGTATTTACATAGTCTGCTTAATATTATTTCGTAAAATAATAAAATACTTCTTTACTTAGTGTTTCCAGTGCTTCGTTTGAGACTAATAACAGTAATATCTAAGTGGTATCGTTTGTGAGAATTTATATTAAGTGTTTGGTAAATTAATCAATAACCCCACAAAAAGTAAACAAAGTGATAAAATACCGCAAAAAACATTAATACGTATATATAGTGAGATAAAAACATTCTACACGACGCAGTGATCAGTTCTTACAACTAAAACTACAGTTTTCATAAACTTTATATAGATATTATTCAAAATAAATAAATTACAAATACGTTGTGAAAAATATTTTTGAATTTTGAACTTTGCGCCACATCACGAGCGCCACTTTTCCCATACATATCGTACATGCGGCAAGTAGACACACTAATTATTTAGTTCCGCTACTTCCCGCAAAAGGCGTAATGATACCACAGTAAATAAATGTAAAAAAATTGGTAGAATATATTTTCTATATTTCTACTAAAGGAGAAAAAAAAAGGATAATATATATATATATTTTTAAATCAACTCATCACGTAGGTACTAACCATTATCGATAGTAAACAATTACAAAATGGAGCATGAACAGCACATAGACAATATAACCTCCAGAAAACCACAACGATCAACTTCACTTTGTGACATTTCTTCGAATGGATCACTCTTCGAAACGACAATGCTAAGCCTGCCAAATACTTCAATCGATGAATTGCATAATAAAAACCTATACGAAAAAATAACACAATTACAGAGTGAGTTGTTGAGTGCTAATCAAGAGATAGAAAATCTGCATTTAGAAAATAGTAATTTAAAACACGAATTGGTTAAATGTAGACATGTTATAGAGATGTATAAAAAGGTAGGAACATCAGAGTATACACAGACACCGAAATCGGGAAAAAAAAACCGACCTTCGAAAACACCAAAAATCAGCAAAACATTTCAGGAACAAGATGTAAAACAAAACCAAGACCAACAATTGAAGGAAACTGACTACTTGACTAACTGTTCAACTCCACAATTAACAAAACCAAACAGACCGGCTGATGATAAAGTTCAAAATCAGGATTCAAAATTACACTGTGTGGTAAGACCTAAAAAACCTAAAATGTGTCTTCTGAGCAGTAATAAAAATAACATGCTGACCACTGCTGAATATACATTTGACGAAAAGTACGAAATATGTCACTACCTGAAGCCTCATGGAGATACAAAAGAGCTCCTAAACGGACTAGGTACGAAGTTGCAGAACAACACTATGAAGGACTTCTGTGTGATATTCCTTGGGGAGGAAGACTTTAAAAGAACTAGCAACTATTATGATATTATACTCCACTTAAGAAATATGTTACAAACTATACAACATACAAATGTTATTATTTGTTTGCCAACCTATAAGTGTCCCTTTGATGCCAGCTTATTTAACTGTCGAGTGGAAACATTTAATAACCTTCTTTACCTGGATGTATCGACACACAGACATGTATTTCTCTTAGACAGTAATCTGAACCTACAATATGACTACACCATGTTTAAAAAATTCTCAGGATCTTTAAATAACTATGGACTTCGAACGATTTTTGGGGATTTATTGGACATAATTACTGACATCACACAAAACATTGACATAGAATATAAACAGAACGATCAACAACTGGATAATAAAAATAACAAGAATTTTTTTCGTTACTAATTATATGTACGTTATGCACCAGAATATTGCAGGACTGCTAGCGAAATCCGGTGCGCTTACAGTCTGCCTACAAGAGCTGACGGAAAAGAATATGCTTGTGGATGTCTTGTTAATCACTGAACACTTCATGATGGCAAGTTATGAAAAACATCTAAACATACACAACTACTGTTTGGCTGCATGCTTCTGTCGGAAAGAGAGCAAGAGGGGTGGAGCATGTATCTTGGTTAGGAACGGACATCAATTTAAAGAATTATCTGTAATAGCCAAAATGTCTATAACAGGTGTTTTCGAATGTTGCGCCATCGAACTCACCAAATATAGAACTGTCTTCGTTTGTATATATAGAGTACCGAATCCAAAAAATTTTAATGAGTGTATGGATAAATTGGAAAAGGTATTACGTATTTTAGTACAGAAATCCTATAAGAATGTTGTTTTAGCGGGAGATTTTAATATTGACGTTTTAAAAAGAAATAATCAATCTATTGAATTTGAAAATGTGTTGTTAAATTATAATTTAAATCTTACACTCTATCGACCGACCCGCCTAAAAACATGCATTGACAATTTTGCGCATAACTTCAGCAAGTCATGTAGTGCGTCGGTAGTAGATCTAGCGTTATCTGACCACACGGCGCAGATATTAAAATGTCCGATAAATATAATCAGTACCATAAATCAATGGCGAACCATTAAACGGGACTATAGTAATGAGCATATAACGCATTTATTGATATATTTTCGATTTTATATGTACAATGTTTTCCTGAAACTCTTGTTTCTGTAAATATGATTAAAAAGCAGAAATGGATATCGCGTGGCATTAAAATTTGCAACAAAAAGAAAAGGCAATTATTGTGGCAGGCCCGATTAAAACCTACTCAACAAAATAAGGACCGTTTTAGGAATTATTCTAAACTGTATAGGAAAATCATACATCTAACGCAACGCGCACAAAATAACTACAAAATAAAGTCATCTAAAAATAAATCAAAAGCTACTTGGCAAATAATTAATCAAAACAAACTGAACATACCAAAGAACTACATTTACAAAATGAAAGAAAATGACACATGTATTGTTGATCCAAAACATATTGCTAATTTATTTAACAACTATTTTGTTGATAAGATTCAGCCTAGAAATGATTCCGGATGCAAAGTCACAGAACATATTTTAAATAGAAAAAACTCCATGTTTATGGCGCCGTGTCTGCCGCAGGACGTGCTAAAAATAATATCCAGTCTTAATAATACATACAGTACAGGACACGACGGTATACAAACAAAAATAATTAAAGCAGTAGCACAGGAGATTTGTAAGCCATTAGCCCACGTAATCAATTTAAGTGTTTGTGAAGGCACCTTTCCCGATGCCTTAAAAAAGTCAATAGTAAAACCATTACATAAGAAATCGGATAAAGAGCAAAAAGAAAACTATAGACCTATATCTCTAATCTCAATATTTTCAAAAATATTTGAATCATATGTTTATAGGGAACTTAGTACGTACGTGGAAAGACATAGTATACTTTGTAATGAACAGAAAGGTTTTAGAAAAAACAAAACCATTAACATGGCAATTTACGACTTCTTATACACAGTAATGACAAATGTAGATAAAAATAATCCAGTTTGTGCTATTTTTTGTGATATGTCGCAGGCATTTGATTATGTACAACATGATATATTGTTACAAAAGCTTGAGGCCTACGGTATTCGAGGAAATGTCAAAAATCTCTTACAATCTTATTTACATGGTAGAAAACAAGTCACAGAAATCAATAGAATAAATAGTGTCACTAAACGAGAGGAAATATTCTTATCTGATGAACGCACTGTTATGTTTGGTGTACCTCAAGGAAGTGTACTGGGGCCTTCTCTCTTTACACTTTATATAAATGACTTTCCGAAATCAATTAATTACCCTATGACACTATTCGCAGATGACAGCACAATTGCTATACCTTGTGGAAACCGAGATACGTATGAAGGAGAAATAAATAACGCTTTAAATAAAACAATACAATGGCTAAATAACAATAACCTTAAAATAAATATTAATAAAACAGTAATTATACATTTTAGACAACGAGCATTGACATATACTAAATTTGACATTAAATATCAGAATAATAATATTGACACTGTTAATACAACAAAGTTTCTAGGTTTAACGATTGACTATAACTTAAATTGGAAGATGCACATTGAAACTATCTGTAAAAAAATTACTAGCAGTGCATTTGCTTTGTACACGCTGTCGAAGACGCTCAATATAGATGCTTTGCTAACAGCATATTACGGACTAACTGAATCTGTTTTGAGATACGGGGTAATCTTTTGGGGCAACTCAACCAACAAGGAAATCGCCTTTAAAGCCCAAAAGCGATGTTTACGGTCAATGTTTAGACTGGACATCACAGATTCTTGTAAGCCGTATTTCATATGCTATAAGATTCTTACACTACCGTCTCTTTATATATTAGAAACGGCTTTATTTGTTAAAACGAATCCAAACCTGTTTCCGCGGATGGCAGATGTTGTTCCTCGAAATAGGCGCGATAAAAATAAACTTTGTCTGCATACGTCTAGGACTACATTTATGCGCAAGAGTGTTATTTGCATGGCTCCAATTGTTTATAACAAATTCCCTAACAGTTGGAAAATTCTGGACAGCCAAGCATTTAAACAAAAAGTTAAAGCATTTCTTGTTGGAAAGGCCTATTACAATATAAGTGACTTTTTAAATGATAAACTTGATTTAACATAACTAGGTACCTAAGTAGATGCTACTATTATTGTTTGACATTTGATAGTGACATTTAATATTATTGACATTATTTACACTATCTTTACATTATCTTGACATTATATAAAATTCTGCTAATTTCGATAATGTATGGTTAAATGATAAACAAATTTGTATGCCGATAAATGCGGCCAAACATGACTGAAACTATTATAATTTATTGATATCTTGCATGCAATGTATGTACACCATGTTATACAAATAAAGACTATCTATCTATCTATCTATCTTCGCAGTGAGCATGGTGACCACTACTCTTGGATTCTGCTTAAGCTTTCCATCAGGCAGAGTAGAGTCATTTTGGCGGGCCAAACGAAAAAAAAAAAAAAAAAAAATGTCACTTAGGCTACTTTTTTAGACTAGCTTCGCCCCACGGCGTCACCCGCGGTACGACAATAACCGCGGGTAACACCGCGGGACTCAGCTAGTAAAGTAGTATATATATATTACTATACCACGACTTATAATTCGATTTCACATTTGACATTAGCTACTGTCATTTTGTAAAATAATGATACCACATATAATAGTGTAGTGATGAACACAAAAATTGATAAACAATCGCGATTTATGTTTATGTAAGTAAATAAGTAGTCTTTAATAATAATAAACATTTATTTATCTTATCATATCTATATCTACTATATCATAATCTTTAATAGTCTTTTAATAAGTACGCTGTAGACGAAATGGCAGCACAAATGGGATCACGGTTTTAAGACTGCCCCCTTACCATTGCGAGCTGAACCCTATCGAATTGATATGGCCGCAGGTAAAGGGGCACGTAGCTCAAAATAATAAAACCTTCAAATTGACAGACGTGCGAAATTTATTTGAGGAAGGCATTCAAAAAATTACGGCTACCGAATGGTCTAAATGCGTATCCCATGTTGTCAAAGAAGAGGAAAAAATTAGTAGGCTAGATATATTAATTGACAATATCACAGACACATTTATAATAAATGTTACAGAAAGTGACAGCGATAGCGATAGCGATGACGGCGACGATTTATAAAATAAAATATTACCATAATACATCTATTTGTTTTATTTCTCATGTTCCTTCATGATCACATTTTTTATTCATTTCACACACAATTATTAAAGAAAATTAATCGTCATAACTAAATTATCCGTTCAGAAACATTTAATTGCCTGATATACTTAGTTTCTATTAAAGTAGTAATTGTTTAGATATACTACTATAAACCAGAGGAATCGATCCGGAAATATTCCATTTCCGTATCGAATAATTTCGCAACGTCACTATTTAGTACTTGTTATAACGTTGCAACACTGAAATTGTCAAATCTGGAATCGAATTAAAAGTTTTAGTATAGTGACACGGCAAAAGTTGTTTTGCCATAAAAATAAAAAGTAAAATTTAGAGATGGGTCATCCTTATCATTTAGGGGTATGCAAAATAGATGTCCGACTCTCAGACCTACCCGATATGCTCACCAAATTTCATAAAAGTCGGTCCAGCCGTTTCAGAGGAGTATGGTAACTAACATTGTGACACGAGAATTTAAGAATCGACCGACATCTATTTTTTGCACCACATTTTTTTTTGGCAAAACAACGTTTGTCGGATCAGCTAGTAGATACATAAATAAATTAGATACAGACATAAACATACATATACTACAAAAACAGGCAGCAATACATACATGCACAATACTCTCGAAAGTTTAAGGGGACACAGTATTTTTAAATTCGAGGGAATCCGAACCTCCTCTTCTCTGAAGGTTTCAGAGATGGAATCAGGATAAAAACTGAGAGAAATCTCGAGTAAGAAAAATTTAAAAAAATTGAACTAATTATAATAATATACTTAAATGTATTATTTGACTGAATTTCGTAACACATCATTTTAGATAAATAGTAAACAAACAGATTAAAATGTTTGCAATCATCACATAATTATTTCTCTATATGAAAATCAAACGGTCTAGTGGTTAAAGTGGTCGCCACGCCGCTTTTACTGAGCTAAGTGTTGTGTAATCCACAAATTGTTGTTCTGAGTCTAGGTGTTTTTTGTGTCCGTTTCATGTATGTTTTTTTTATGGAATAGGCGAGCAAACGAGCAGACGTATCGCCTGATGGCAAGCGATTATCGCCGCCCATGGACACCTGCAACCAGAAGCGTCACAAGTGCATTGTCGGCCTTTTGGGAATGGGGGCGGGAGGTAGGGGTAGGGGATTGAGGTATGGGGTATGGGCCTCCGGTATCCTCACTCACTCGGTGAAACACAGCGCAAGCGCTATTTAACACCGGTTTTCTGTGAGGCCGTGGTATCACTCCGGTCGAGCCGGCCCATTTATGCCGAAGCGTGGCTCTCCCATGGTAAAAAGTTTATAAAGTCCCACGCGACACAGAATATATATTTCTAATGCGGGAGTTGTCTTTTTATAAATTAATTACATTTACGACCTCTTAGGTTAGCAGTCAGAATCACTAACCACTAGACGAACAGATCCTCATCAACAAAAAGAGGAAAGTCATAAAATCATGAGTCTAATATCTCTGACGGAATGAGCCATGGTATGTGCTAAAGTACAGCTGATGTAATCTCTTATCGGACACGTTCTAGTTAAGTAAGTAAGTGGAATCACGTCCAACCTCGCGTACAAAGTAGGCCGCTCTCTCAGCTCTGACCCAGGATATTGCCACTTACTCCAAGTGATCTCTGAAACGGTGAAACGAGTATTAGTATTAGATCTTTCCCGTTAACTATATAACGTACGTATAATAAAGAGTAACTTAAGGAGTTTCTTGTCGGTTCTTCTCCATAGGAATCACATTTTGGAATCGCGTAACTAGAGTAAGTAAATAAATAATAAATAAATAAATATTTTGAACATCTAACACACGACGCCATTTAGTCTCAAGCTAAGCAGAGCTTGTGTTATGGGTACTAGACAACTGATGTAAATAAATTTATACTTTTTTTTTGTAAATAAATAATTATTATACATAGAAAACACCCAAAATCCTAAACAAATATTTGTAGATGATACAAACATTTGGTCCGACCCGGTAATCAAACCCGAGACATCATGATCAGCAGTGGCATACGCTACCACTACGCCACCGAGGCAGTCAAAAAGAAAAACAAATCATTTTTTTTATATGTAATTGTTACATAAAATCTACTTCCAATAAACATCATTTGAAATTATGATTTTGCAACTATTTTTTTATGAATGAGTTTTTATTTAGACTAGGGTGTTTTAAAGAGATCGTATATAATTTATGTTAATACGTGAAGCAAAAACTTTGTACCTCTTTTTACAAAATTTGCGAACAAAGGTGTATGAAAATTTCACAGTTAAAATTCAACACCTGGATGACTGAGTTTTGCTTGTTAGGGTTCCGTACCTCAAAAGGAAAAAAAAGGAACCCTTACGACCCTTTTTCTCAGGAACGCGTGGAGATATCGTAAATTCATATCAAATACTCAGATCTACTGCCCCTTGGAGCTGTGAAAAAATCAAACTTCTAAGCCAACGCAAGCAAAACGCATTTTTTTTTTTATAAATTTTCACAAAACGAATCCTAGCTAGAACGACTTATCGCCACCGAAACCAACCAATAATTTCATGAAAATCATAGGAGCCGTTTCCGAGATTCTCGAGAATTGCACGTTTAATGGTATTAGATTAGATATGGATTTTCCTCCAACCCATCAACAAAAAAAGGCTGTTTGGCCATCATCAGCAATTATACTCCACGAAACTTTAAATACTCTTTGTATTGTTATAGCATGGGGCGAATCTCTGCTGTCACTGCCGAAGCGATGGCTTAGCACCCAGGTCTACGGCTCCGAAGACGAAGAATTCCAGGTAATCAGATGTCCTACAATTAATTATAAAGAACACACATTTAAAAAAGAACATATAGGTAAAGGAGGCAATCGTGCAGATACATCAACTGGTGTTAGAAAATTAATAAATCTGTAACATAACATTTACGTTATGTTGTTAGGATTTATCTGTGGCAAATAAATATAATTCGATTTGTAGTTTAGTTTTCTTTCAAATATGTAGAACTAGCTGACTCGGCGAACTTCGTACCGCCATATTTACATATCTGTCTCAGCTTCCCACAGGCAGTGTACAGTCGCGGACAAAAAAAAAGACTTTATCTTTTTTTTTCTAGCAAAAAAATAATGAAAGAAGTCGGACTATGTGTTATTGAATTACAGCTAAGTACATATTTTGACTTTCATCCCCTCTCTCCAAGAAACCGTGCTGGATTTCGGGATAAAAAGTATCCTATGTCCTACCTCGTAGTATGAACTCAAATCATGCCAAGTTTTATTTGAATCCATTCAGTAGTTTCAACGTGATGTGCGGCCAAGATACAGACAGACAGACAGACCAAAATGAAAATAATAACAGTTTTGGCTTCAGTATCGATTATAAAAAGCCCTCCAAAATTTTTTTTCAAAATACACACATCAAAAGTGTCTAGGGATCAAGCACTTTTATGCGGACTTCTTGAGATTGAGATGTGGCTTTGGCCCTGGCCTGCTCAGTCGCCAGACTTGAACCCGATTGAGCATGCATGGGATATGCTACAGAGAAGAGCTCTGCCGAATATGGAGGGTATCCAGTCTCAAGAAGACCTTTTTTTGTTGTTGCAACAAACATGGGCGGCCATTCCACAGCGTGTTTGGATGAACTCATTTTGAGTATGCCAAACCGATGTTCTTGTGTTGTTAGTGTTCGCGGTAGAAACACGGATTATTAATTGTATAAGTTACCTAATAAAATTTTAAAGAAAACTGTTATTTCAGTCTTTTTTTCGAACTTTAATGTTAGTGGTTCAAATGTCAAAAATCCCTTTATTAGGAAAATGGCAAATTTCTTTATTAATGCAAAGGTGACTTGGTTTATCGTTACTGTGACAAACGAAAACACTTTATTTGATGAATCCTTAAAGAAAATTTTAATTAATATCAATCAGGAGAAAAGTTATTGCAAAAATATATGTTGATCCCTAGACACATATGTTGATCCCTAGACACTTTTGATGTGTGTATCTTTAATATACAGAATTGGACCTGTTACATTTTTATTATAAAAACTAGCTGACCCGGCAAACTTCGTACCGCCATATTTACATATCTGTCTCAGCTTCCACCAGGCAGTGTACTGTCAAAAAGAATGAATGAAATCGGACTATGTGTTATTGAATTACAACCATGTACATATTTTGACTTTCATCCCCTCTCTCCAGGAAACCGTACTGAATATCGGGATAAAAAGTATCCTATGTCCTACCTCGTAGTATGAACTCAAATCACGCCAAGTTTCATTTGAATCCATTAAGTAGTTTCGGCGTGATGCGCGGCCAAGATACAGACAGACAGACAGACAGACAGACGGACAGACAGACAAACAAAAATGAAAAAAATTACAGTTTTGGCTTCAGTATCGATATTAGAGAGCCCTCCAAAAAAAAATTTCAAATTATCTTCAATGTACAGAATTTGACCTGTTACATTTTTAGGGTTCCGTGCCAAAGGAAGGAACCCTTATAGATTCGTCATGTCTGTCTGTCTGTCTGTCTGTCCGTCTGTCCGTCTGTCCGTCCGTATGTCACAGCCACTTTTTTCCGAAATTAAAAGACCTAAAAAAAACAACAAATTTTGGGGGTCCCCATACATAGAACTGAAACTCAAAAATTTTTTTTTCATCATACCCATGCGTGTCGGGTATCTATGGATAGGTCTTCAAAAATGATATTGAGGTTTCTAATATCATTTTTTTCTGAACTGAATAGATTGCGCGAGAGACACTTCCAAAGTGGTAAAATGTGCCCCCCCCCCCCCCCTGTAACTTCTAAAATAAGAGCATGATAAATCTAAAAAAAATATATGATGTACATTACCATGCAAACTTCCACTTAAAATTGGTTTGAACGAAATCTAGTAAGTAGTTTTTTTTTAATACGTCATAAATGGTACACCGCAAAAAAAATACACTATTATTAAAACATCGATCAAAGTTACAACGAACTACAAGAACGTTTATATTATGTTACTTGCTGCTTCGGAACCCTTCGTGGGCGAGTCCGACTCGCACTTGGCCGCTTTTTAGGGTTCCGTGCCAAAAGAAGGAACCCTTATAGATTCGTCATGTCTGTCTGTCTGTCTGTCTGTCCGTCTGTCTGTCCGTATGTCACAGCCACTTTTTTCCGAAACTAAAGGACCTATAATGTTGAAACTTGGTAAGTAGATGTATTCTGTGAACCGCATTAAGATTTTCATACAAAAATAAGAAAAAAACAATAAATTTTGGGGGTCCCCATACATAAAACTGAAACTCAAAAAATTTTTTTTCATCAAACCCATGCGTGTGGGGGGGTATCTATAGATAGGTCTTCAAAAATTATATTGAGGTTTCTAATGTAATTTTTTTCTAAACTGAATAGATTGCGCGAGAGACACTTCCAAAGTGGTAAAATGTGTCCCCCCCCCCTGTAACTTCTAAAATAAGAGCATGATAAATCTAAAAAAAATATATGATAAACATTACCATGCAAACTTCCACTTAAAATTGGTTTGAACGAAATCTAGTAAGTAGATTTTTTTTAATAAGTCATAAATCGTAAACTGCAATTTACCTTTCATTCAATCAAAACAAATATAAAAAAAAATGTTACTTGCTGCTGCGGAACCCTTCATGGGCGAGTCCGACTCGCACTTGGCCGCTTTTTATTATAAGTATAGATAGATAAGTATAGATGTTGTTTATGTAACATTTATTCTTGCTCGATATCGTGATTTTTTTGCTCGATATCGATAACGGCAACAGGTAGACGCTTGAAATGTATAGATAATTGAACGGAACCCTTCCTGCACGAGTCCGAATCGCGCTTGGCTGATTTTTGTAATTATTTTCATTGATTTAGTAAATAGACGTATGTTATAACTGATTTTCAACCGACTTCAAAAAGGAGAAGGTTCTCAATTCGACTGTTTTTTTTTTTTTATGTTTGTTACCTCATAACTTTGGACTGGGTGAACCGATTTTGATGATTCTTTTTTTATTTGAAAGCTGGTGCTTCCCGAATGGTCCCAAATTTGGTCCAGATTGAAGTTGGTTTTTTTTTGTTAAAACTGGTAATTATAGGTATAAAGTATTGTTGGTGAGTCCATAACGAGAAAAGGTATGGGTGTAATATTCTCTGCCGTACGTATTTCTAACTTGTACTGTATCCTAAATAGTATATTATAGTCTAGTACTAAATATATATTATAGTTATGTATACGTACGAGGATTATGGGTATCATCCTGAGTCTGTGACCACGACTAGTTTAAATCAGTCGAAGCTTCAATACAAGGTGTGTTATACATATTATGATGTCGCTAATAATCGTAGATAATACTTATTTATATATGGCGAAATGTCTCGTGGTGATGTATTAATAATACAGACAATCACCTATTCGACCTCGGGGTTTTGTAAGTACTACGTGGGACAGCAGCACTGCAAAGAATAGGAAAAATTGATATCGGAGGCCCATAAACTCGTCGTAGAAAAGGACATTACTGCTAAAAGCAATTTCTTTTGTACATGGACTGGGATAAAAATATAAAAAAAGGTGCCAGTCAGTGAACACGCTATTATATTATGCATGTATTTAGAAGTTTTAAAGTATGTTTATGTAGACATCTATACTAAATACTAATATTATAAAGCTGACGAGTTTGTTGTTTATTTAGTTGACGCGCTGATCTTAGACAGTACTGATCCGATTTGAAAAAAATATTTCATTGTTAGATAGCCCGGCTATAGAGAAAGGATATTAAATATCACGCTACGACTAAAAGGAGCGTAGTATCAATAAAGAATGATACAAAACCGGGGGAAAATGATTCCTTTTCCAAAGCTTTCATTATCTTCTTATCTTATCTTCCATTTAAGCAAAGCATTTAAACGGTTAAAGTTTTACGAACACAATGTATGATTCCCTTTAAAATTTCTAAAAAGTCCGCAGCACTACATCTCTTAAGGTTGACTCACTCTTCTCGGTTATAACAACTATTATTTTTTTAAAGACAATTACGCACTAGAGATCTTAGATAGACCTTACACATCTTCATTTAATGGACTCAAAAAATACCCCGATTCAAAATAACAATTTGGGGATCATATAAAGTACTCTCCAACATAGGAATCGAACCCACAACATTCGACACCGTATAAGCCACTACGCCATTCGCAGTCAGCTTCAATCTAGTTTCTTATTTCACAGAATGTCCAGCTGCCGAAGCTGCCAGTCCCGGAGCTCGAGACGACCATGGAAGTGTACCTAGAGTTCGCATCAGTGGTGGTGAGTCAGCAAGCGCTGGAGCACTCCCGCGGGCTGGCCCGAGGCTTCATGGAAGAACTGGGCCCTCGTCTGCAGGAGATGCTGCTTGATAGACAGAAGGAAATGGATAATTGGGTAAGTTCTCATTGTTTTCGAAGTTTTAGAAATATCTGAGAATCTCATAGTTGCTACACAGTTTTTTTGTTACTAATCTTAATAATGTGTGCAGATTTGTCTTCTTGTTTAACAAAAAAAAAACATAAATTTTAACAAAAAAAGAACCGACTTCAAGAACTGGACCAAATTGAAATGGAACCACAAGGGAAGCACCAGCTTTAAAAAAAAAAGAATCTTCAAAATCGGTTCACCCAATCGAAAGTTATGAGGTAACAAATTAAAAAAAAACAGTCGAATTGATAACCTCCTCCTTTTTTGAAGTCGGTTAAAAAAAGGACTGGGTTGGGTGGATTTTGGCAAAAGCCAGTGTATATTTTAAATTCGCAGTAGATCTAGACTAAAGGGTTTACTCCAGCTCCTTCATACTTTATTTTTTTTATTCATCGATTCAAAAATAATAATAATAAAAATTTCAGACATCTAACACACAACGCCATCTAGTCCCAAGTTAAGCAGAGCTTGTGATATGGGTACTAGACAACTGATATAAATACATTGATACTTTTTTTTTGTAAATACATACTTATGTGATGTAAATACATTAATGTAATATGTATATTAGTTTATTTTATTCTGAACAAGAAGTTCGTTCTAACATACGTAAAAAAGTCAAAACTTTGTTCTCTATGATAATTATAAAACACTATTTGAAAATATTTTTATAGTGTTGCTATTCATCACGACCATAAAATAAAATAGGTCCAGCCGTTCTTGAATCGTTAATATTGTTACTAACGGACTTATTTGTATTATTTGTTCATTGAGATTGGTTTCTGACTCCGAAAATAGGTTAAGTACGTATGTTATTTAATCATGAAAAAAACCCTAACCACTCATAATGAATATAAAAGTAGGTATACAAGCGAAAATTTCCAGGTAGTAGAGCCAGGCTGATTTCAGCACGAACGGGCCGGCTAGACCGGGGCGGTACTACCCTCGCACAGAAAATCAACGTAAAATGACGTGATTAGTCTAGTCAACAAGTTCCATACTTGTTGACTAGACTAAAAGACACAAGCATCACTAGGCCGCCATAGTGTGGGTCGCCATACTGCATTGTTGTATTCGCAATGAGTATGGTGGCCACCACTCGTGGATTCTGCATATGCTTTCCATCAGGCAGAGTAGAGTCATTTTGGCGGGCAAATATTAAAAAAAAAAAAAAAAAAAAACCTAGTCGTTTTTGAACTCAAGGATACCAAGCGGTACACACCAAGAAAACAAAACATTAACCGCCTTATCGTTTAGCGTTTTCCTCCGCAACTGTAAACAAAGTTACGTGAACATGATTGTTCTACTATTTGATCCCACTCGTGAGTACCAACATGACGTCGACACACCTACCTACCTAAAATGATCAAAATAACTTTAATTATATGTGTCGTGATGAAAGTGTTTCAAATTCAAGCATTAGTGCAACTCAGAACATCTCTAGCAAGCAGTGATAATCCTCTGTTAACGAAGATCCTACAATCGATTGACGCAGCGACCAGTGATGAACATTTGTTTGAAGTAACACTTAAACTCCTTAAAAGCTTGTGTGTTTGTATGCGTGATACCCTTAAAGCGAAAGAAGATACGTACAATAGTGTCAAAAATCTCATCGGATTCAGTAAAACAGATTCTACTGAAGGTAAAGTGCTTGATCTTTATAAGAAAATTTATAACAACACATGCTTTAATTTGAAACATGATCTGTCCAAACGCAGCAACACATCTAGCGAAAGCTTGAGTCATTCTAACTGCGGCAAGGAAGAAAGACTAAAAGAAAATAATTCCTCGAAGATTGAGCAAGATTCACAAACTGTGAAAAATGTGTTGAGATCTAAATTAGAACATATCTTATATAGAGCATTAGTACAAACAAGACATCATCATACATATAATATCAAGAAATATAATTTGTTTGGAAAAGCAAAATCTAGAGGAAAAAGTTCGCTAAAACATACTTTAATAGTCATATTAACATTACATCCCGCACGTAATGATTTAAGAAAATATAATGTAGTAGAGGAAGATCTCCATAAAGAACTGCACAAGAATTCTACAATAGATATAGATATTATAGACACAAAATATGATCAAAAAGGAAAAGAAAGCGAGGAGGCTGTTAAACCTGAAGTTTATTCAGACTGTCATTTACAATCTCTTTACACATACTTAGCAGAAAGTGAAAAGAAAAATTTGACTAAAGTTTTTAGATTCCTACGAAGACGTGACACTATTAAAATATACATTGAGGTATTTACTGGTAGGAATCATTCAGACTATATTAACATTTGCTGTACTAATGGGTCAATACCTGTTTTATGTAAAAAAGAATTGATAGAATACATAGATTCTCAAGAAAACATCACAGTTCAGTATAAAGCGCTAGACAAAGAAAAATCATTAGCCCTGAAAAATAACCTTAAGAACACTATTTCAAAATTAAAACAATTAGTAAAAAGACTAGACTTTAAGACATTTAACAATTCCACTATAGATTTAAATATGAGAAATGTTGATATTTCTAGTAATATCACGAGTACAAATAAAATGAAGAATAGCCTCTTAGCAATTAAAGAAAACAATTCTGTTACTCTTCAACTTGGCGTCAAACCGAATGGCCTACCGAACTTTGTAGAAAATTTAACACATCCACTAAAACTTCAGGATGTTTCTAGAGCTATAATATTACTTAATGATTTTGTATCAAAACAAACAACAACAGATGATATCAAGTCTACTGGGACAAATCAAGCAGATCATAAACAAGTTCATCTAATGAATACTCTGTCTATGACAGAAGTTCCATTTACAGAATTGTCTCCTAAAACTACATCAAACTTAGCACTTCTTAAAGAAAGTGCTACAACTTCAGGAAATGAAATTGAAACCAGTCAAGAAACGATCCACATGATGTCAGTAAAAGAACAAGACGGTCTTGATTTTAATAAAAATATGGCATTGGAGTTGAATGGTACTAAATTACGATCTGTGCCTAAAAATTTAAAAATTGAAATACATAACAATCGCTTCACCATACCACAGAATCAAGTTACTACTAAAAGTTCTACACCTAACGTTGTGGTTACAAAACTCGACAACAATATAACTACACCTGACATTAATACTAAAATAGTGCCAATAAATGAATTGCAACATAAACTGCCATCATTTAAAAATCTTAAGGATATTTTTAAAGAAAATTCAACGATAAGTTATGACTTAAATTTGACAAACACGCGATACACAAAACAATTTTCTTCGGGCAGTAACAGGCAGCATATTCTAAAGAATGGTAATAACATATTCAGTAATAATTATCAAGCCAAAATAACACGTGAAAATGAAGTAGCTACAACAACCTCTAAGTTTAAAAAAAAAAATTCACGAGTCACAAATCACAAGTCACACACGAACAAATTGAAAATAGAAAATGATACAATTCTAAAACCGTTCATATTCTCGATTTCAAAGCACTCTGAAAACGTTAATGATGTGAACTTTTCACATGTACAACAGGGATCAAAACAAGATACTTTTACAACACAACATAAAGATAGAAATTCAAATAAACCGAATAAACAATACTACTTAGAACAAAGTACTAAATCAGTGAACAACGCAAAGACATTTCAAAAATACACTATTACTTCGCAAGTAGCAGTAAAAACATTTAACAATAGTAGTTTTTCAGCAAATGATTTTGGTCCAAAGACAATAAAAAACTGGAAAATAAAGAAAGACAAGAAGACAACAGCCTCTAAATCTTCTAACATACTTTATCTTCATTCACAATCAACACATATAGATAAACTGAGACATCATTATAAAGAAAAGCTTCAAAATAAAAATAACATAAATTATTCAAATACCTTATCAAAACATGATAAACAAAAAAATAGTTCAGTATCTATCAGATCCAGCTATACGAGCACAACTAAAACTTTACAAATATTATTAAAACCAAAAAACGATTTTAAAATTGAAGCAGCTAATATGTTTAAAGAAAAAACAATTGGTTCAAACAAAATACCTATAACGCAAGTCAGCAAAGAAAAGCAAATGTCTACTAAATTGTACACTTCTCTGATTGGAATTGATCAAAAGTTACCGTTGAAAAACAATAGTACAGACGTAAATTCTGATTCCTTGGTAACACCGCATTTAGGTGCAGTGGCTAATCGTTCAAGTTATAAACACTTACCAACTCATACGTGGCTATCTATGACTACAAATAAAAAATACAATTTAAAGGCTTTGAGTGCTACATCCAGAGTCACTGTAAATATTTATGATGATTATAAGAGACTATCAAAAGAACTACAGGATCCAGTAACAAGTAATACGATCTCCGAAGTCACAAACATAGTGGCTTCAATTAATAAGCGAGCAGAAGTCAGTAACAAAACTACGCGTAAAAATAACAACATTTTTGAAAATACTATTGATGAAAGTTACCCAGCCGCAGATTCATTAGTCAGTGATTCAATAGTTTCAAATGACATCCGTGGAGAATCTGTTACAGTAGTTTCTATCCAGAGCACAATGCCTTTTATTAAATCTATAAGAATACCAACAAAATCTATTTTATCACATGAAAATAAGTGTAAAAATTTAACTGGCAAGATAGCATCAATATTGAATCCTACTGCTATTACCAACGACCAAACCGTGGCAGTTAAAATTAAAGATTCCAAAACGAAAACGATTATACCAAATACGGAACGGAACTCACAATCGGTTACTATAGTTCCTCACTATGATAGACCAAAAACTTTTAAGGAACCATCGTCTTTCCTTTCCAGAGATAAAAACAATGTGTTAAATTTGTCAAGTATGATCAATAATAGAGACGTTGACATCAAAACTTCGTCTTCTGCAACGACACTCCACAGTATTCCAGTATATGATAGAAATAGAATAATAATAAGTAAATCATCCAGTCAGAAGACATCCTCCAAAACCCATGGAACAGAGTTTTCTACCAACTATAGTCCTATGTTGCAAATAACAAAGTCTGGTTTACAAAATATTTACAGTCATGCAGAAAGTTCCATATCTGAACCCACGAACAATACGGTTTCCTCCACAAAATCAAGCACTACTCATATTGATGACGATAAAATGATTACTAAAAAAAAGAAATTGAAAGAAACGCTTACTACTTCAACTACTGGATTAATTAAAGCTCCAAACACTTCGACTCCCAAGACATATACAATAAACTACAGAGACCGTGATCCAATCGAAAATTCAATTAATTTTATAGAAACATTCGTAGATCAGATTGAACTTAAAACACCGAATGATAAGAATACTTACAAACCGAAAAATATTGAGACAAAAACTAAAGCTTTTATACTAACTAGAGCAACAAAAGATCAATACTATACTACAAGATTAAGAAATGAAACAGAAAGAGATAAAAGTAGTATTTATAACTTACAAAATGTTGTTGATGAAAAGGCCATTAGAAACTTAAGTGTTTTATCAATAAATAGTATGAAAATGTCCACAAAACCGATTAAATATACACTACCTAATATAAAAAATGTGATTTATCAAGAGCCTTTAATGCTCACTGAAGCTACCTTATTTAGTACTAGTCCAATAACACACAAATATAATCCATCGTCGACAACACCGCTAGACAAAATAGAAAACATAACTGATAAAAAAAATAGAATAAAAGACATAGCAAAAAATAAAAACGTTTTACAAAAGCACAATATAGAGACATTGAGTAATTCTGAGAAGTATAGTTTATTAAATACAAAAGCTGCAATATCTGCGGAGTTGTATGATGAGATGGTAAATTCTGTATTTGATACAATGGCTAAAGAATTATACGATTTAGAGAAAACTGGGAACACAGAATTTAATCCTATCTTAGTAGAACACAACGAGACAGAGTTTTTAACAAAGCCACTCTTTTCAAAGAACGATGAAAATGGTATACCATACACAACAATAGATCCAGAAATACCTCAATATAATTATATGAATACATATGAAAATGAAGGAAAAAATACTGTTTCAGAAATAAAGGAAATAAGGTCAAAAGAACCTTATTATTTTAAATTAACTGAAAATATAGTGTCCCAGACAAACACTGAAATAACAAATGAGACTATTGAAAACAATATCAATAGAAGTAAACTGACAATTCTACCTTCAAAGCCAACATTGCCACTACAAAATATAGCATTCATTCCAAAGAGTACCTTAACAAATGCTGAAACAAATATAAATGACACAATATCAATGGTTAATGATACAATTAATAGAACAGATACAATATCTAGTACAAAGTGGAGTACTACAAAGTGTTATGAAAGTAACACAATCAATATCGATAATGTTACCCAAGGAACTAATATGTCAACAAATCCAACTGGAACTGGTAATACTATACCATTTCAAAAACCTTACAAATTTCTAGACACTGAAAATACGGAACTTGGTAACATTCCTGATGCAGTATATGACGAAATATTTGCCACCAATTCAGATGATACAGTTGAAATTTTAGATAACAGTAAAAACGTTGTGAGCAGAACTAAAATAGCGGATTTAACTATAACTCCAACATTTCCACAACAGAAAACCAAAAAATTATCAAATAATACTTCAAAATACAATTCAAAAAACACAAGAGATACAATGTTCACAGAGTCATATAACGCTATTTCAGATACAAGAAATTTCAACATAACTAATACAACGCGGATTATTACGAAAAAAATTGAAAGTGACGTTAGCACTATGAGACACATAGACCACCTTGACAAAATAACTAGAAGCCGAAATATGACCCCACAAACATTTGCAGTTTTAACAAAAAATACAAGTTTCAAAAAGCCTTATAAGTTTTTAGGAACACAACATACAAAATCTAATAAAACATCTGATAAAATATATGATCAAATGTTTGACAACAGTATGAAGAGCAAAAAATATTACACAAGTGCAATGTGGAATACTACAAATAATTTACAAAATGAAGTTAATAACATCACCGACTTAGTTCTTGTAAAGAAAGGAAAGGAAACATCAATAAATTCAACTGGAATCGGAGATAATGCCACACGAACATTAGAAAATATTACAAATAATACATTAAAGAGACTTAACGACCCTTTAGGCACCGAAAATATAGAATTCGATTACACATCTGACCCGATAAATAATGAACAGAAAACAAAGGAAGCTACTGAAAGCATTGAGAACATAAGCAAAACAACTATAAGTTTAATCAATCCAACCATAAGTATTGAAACAACATCATACAGTAGTAATACATTAAAATATAGCCCAACGAAAATAAGGAACACAATATCTACAGCTATTGGAAGTGTTGTGAATGGAGGAAAAATAACAATGAATTCAATTAATCCACAAAGTAACGTAAAAGAGACATCGTATAGTACTTTAAAATATAACTCAAACACTATAGAAGACAAACCGTTGACAGACTCATACAATGCTATTTTAGAACCAAAAAATGATTACATGTCTACTACCAAAAAATATACAAATTATGAAATGAGCACCGAAAACACAGAAAGTGAAATTATTATGAAAAATACATCGATGAAATCAACAAAAACTCAATATAATGGCATTCACAAATTTGAAAATTTTATTACAAATACCTCACCAATGGCAATAAGTGCAACTGATATATATACATTTCATAACGCATCTGATCCAATAACTAACAAACTGTTTAAAATAAATACAGAATATACGATCAATATCACTAAATTAAATAAGAGTAGAAATAAAATAAGTAATTTAACTACAAACCTTATATTTCCACAAAGAAATGTAAATAGTACCTTTAACAATGTTTCAGACAACAATATAATTACAGAATTACATAATGCTATTTTAAAACCAAAATATTTAAGCAAAATGACGATATCTTCCACGAAAAAATACGGAAATAGTGTAATTAATATTAAAAACATGGATAAAAAGGCCAAAATCAAGGATACGTTACTAAAAACAACTAAAACACAAAACCTTGGAACTGTTGTTGAATATGCACCACCACCAACAATAAGAAGTACAACTTATGGAAATACATTGCAAAACATATTTAATCCACTGAAAAACAAAGTGTTTAGCACAAATTCAAATACAAAAAAATATGTACTAAATGAAAGTAGAAGCAAAATAGAAGGCTTAACTACAGATCGCATATTTCTAAAAAGAAATACAAAACCAATGTCATATAGTCAAGAAGATACCTTCAATCTGAAGAATATTAGAAATAAAACCCTTACAGTACCGTACAAGACCGTATCGAATCCAAAAACTTTCAATAACTTCAATGCGGCTATCATGAAAACATTTAAAAATAGTATAAGTAACATAGGTAATGCAACCAAAATTGAGAACACCTCAATGAATAAAATACCAAATATTTTTACACAAAAATATGAAAGTGTTACAAAACATGCATTACACATAACAAGAAGTAGTAAAGTGAAAACAGCTAAACCACAAAATGATGAAACACAAGAATTTGAAGGTACTATAAAATATACAGCACCAATGACAAGAGATCCAGCCAACGAACACACATTTTATAGTACACTTGAACCAATACATAATAAAATGGTTGTAACAAATTATCATTATGTAAAAGATATTGGAATAAATAAAAATACCATTAAAATTAGAGATTTAACTACTAATTCGATGTTTTCACCAAGAAATATAAAAACGAATTCATATACTCGTAGTACATTCAAATATAATTTGAAGAACATTAAAGAAGAGATGTTTACTGAATTGTACAAAGCTGTATCAGAATCAAAAAATGACAATACCTCTATTAAAGCTCAAAATACAAATAAAAAATATGACGATACTGTTATTAACAAGGGAAACATAAATATCGATACAAAAATGAAGGATACACTAATAAAAACGATTGACGA
The DNA here is from genome assembly GCA_949125395.1 of Diaphora mendica. Classification (NCBI taxonomy): domain Eukaryota; kingdom Metazoa; phylum Arthropoda; class Insecta; order Lepidoptera; family Erebidae; genus Diaphora; species Diaphora mendica. The sequence continues at coordinate 1,047,937 of OX421323.1, forward strand.
ACAAAATAATGATTCACAAAAATATGAACGCGTTATAAAATATACATTACCAATGACAAGAAGTACCACTTATAAATATGTGTTTCATAACTCACCCGATACAATTCACAACAAAGTTTTAGGAACCATTTCAAATAATATAGAAGATATTGAAAATATTACTGCTGTAACTAAAAGAAACAGCAAAATAAAAGATTTTACCACAAATACAATATTTCCAAAAATAAACTTAACAGCGACTACATATAATACCTTAAACTATAAGCCATATAACTTGAAAGCCAAAATGTTTCCAGAATTGTACAAGTATGTTACAAAACACACAAATGTTAATGTATCTGATATAATGGAGAAAACTACAAAAAAATATGGATATGACGATAACAGTATTGAAGCTATTGATAATAGTTTATACAATATAACAGTCACTTTTAATAATACAACTGGAACACAAGCTAATGCTGTTAAATCAAGAGAAAATGTTATAAAACATAATTTAGAAATCGAAAATAATACAACTTTGAAGAAAATTAACAACTTCTTGGCCACCGCAGATAAAAAACTTTGCAACAAAACTGAACCAGTAAATAATGCATTATTTGCCACGAAGTTAAGGAACACCAAAGTGCTTACAAATGTGACTAAAAACATGGCAAACAGAAATGAAATAACAGATTTAACGATAATCCCAATATTTCTTCAGAGAAACGTTGAAGCAACCTTTAATAGTACCGTACAATATAATCCACAGAATATGAAAGATATAATTTTAACGGAGTCATATTATTATAATGCACATGTGACCAACCGTGCTGTCCCAATGTTGAAAAATATCGGAAATCGTTTACATAGAAATAAGACAAGAGTTAAACTAAATAATAAGGAAGAAACGAATGATACCTTCAAGACAACGAACACCGTATCTAAATTAAAAGATCAAATACCGGCAACTAACAGCGATATACATGGTATTACAAAGGCCGAGATAGAAAAGATTTTTTTTATTACAAAACCAATATTATCGCAAAAAAATGTAAAGAAAATATCGGAAAGCAGTGATGAGTATATTCCGACGAATAATGAAGACCCTAAGAGGCCTTACCACCTGAATGGAACGACAATTGCTGTATTTGAGAGAGCGTTAATTACTACAAATGACGAAGAGTTCGTATCAAACCCAAATATTACCAAAAAGAATGAAAGTAAAGATCGAAACATAGATTTAAATAAAGCTACTCTGCAGAACAACGTTTCCGAAATGTTTGATACCATGCAATATACTCCAACAAGCATACAAGACACTAAAATTACCGAACTGAACAACTTTGAAGACAATGAAAATGACACGCTCAATACAACTCTTGAACTAAATGACAAAACCTCTGTCTCAGAACTGAATAATACAGAAATGTATGATAATAATGCGAAGGTTACAAAAACACAAGACACCAAATTTAATTTAATAGCAGTTCATAAAAAAGAGCACACTCCAACAAGTGTACTAAAATATAGAACCAAAACAGGCAGTACAGTATTCTTCGCACACAATATGAACAGAACCTTTGGAGGTATAAATAAAGAAAAACAATCTAAAATAGCGGATATGAAGACAAAAAATCCTAATCAAAATGCACTAGATATTAGCAAAATACAAAACCAAATAATAAATCAAACTGATATACATAAAAATATTGTGATCACTTTGCAAAGTACTACAGCATCTACTTTTATAAGCACATCATTTGAAAAACCAGTCACTCATATAGAAAACGTTCTAAAACCACATAACATTAAAAATATGATTGATATAAATAAAATTAAAGATCAACAGTTAAAACCTACACCTACCTACTTAGATAGTACCATAAAATTTGCACAACCAAACACAAAATTTATAATCTTTCAGAACTCGTACAATAAAACAGATAACTCTGAAATAAATTCTAAAATAAAAGCAATAAGTCCAGGGCAGTCCTCCACAAAACTAAATGTTGTCAATACTATTGATGGTACTCTAAGTAGTACCATAAACGCGTATTCTGAAGACAGTTCTAACTTTCATGTAACAGAAACTGTGTTTGGGAATATACTTAAGTCAATAAATTACGAAAAAACTTCAGAAAAACGGAATATTACTAAACATAGTTTCAATTATTTGACTGAAAATTCCATAAAAACAACCAAAAGATCTAATGTTACAAATTCAATTTTTCTTAAAAATATAACAACGACGACTTCAGGTACAACAAGATATACTCAATTTATGTTAAACGAGACAATGCTAAGAGGTACTGGAAGCACTATCTATACAACTAAGCAAGAATTAAGAAAAAATGAAACAAGTAAAATTAAAAACACATTTAACAATAACTTGACAACAAAAGGACACAAACCTAAATTAAAAAATATTGCCTTGAAGTCTAATATCAGCTGGAAAAGTGAAACAACAAAAAAGCCACAAGATGCTATCTATAATTTCAAGTCTTTGACTAAAGCTATGTCTATGAAATACTTTACAAGCAAACCATGTACCGCCGTAAATACAACTTTGAAAATAGAAAATGAAATAAATAAAGTAATAACGACTAAAAAAAATAAAAGCTCCCATCTGAAAACTATCTGGCCATTGTATGTGACAGACTCTATTTTACCTGTACTGCAAACAAGTCTTGCTACTGACCTTTTAAAAATTAATACCACTGAACTACAGGAACAAGTCATCCAACGTAAGGAAACAAGTAAGCGTAACAATATTATTACTGAGCTAAACAACACGACTTTAGAAAAGAGTAAGATGAATTTAAAAGAACTTCAGATGTCAGAAAATAATACAAAGAAACTAATGCTATCTAAGGAGACATTTAAATTATATTTACAAACCTTAAGTAAGCCTTTGAATATGAATACAGATGTTACTTTAAAGGTAGGCTTTCATCCAGTCTCCTCGAATTCTACTAGTCATATTCTGAAAGATATTGGAACCCTGGAAGTGAACAAGATTCATGGAATGTACACCAAGAAGTTAGTAACTGCAGCTACACCATATACTGTAAGTGTTGCAAAACTATCATATTATGAAATTCTTAGACCAATAATTGGTGAAAAAGCAATTAATAATGGAACTCGAAACTACACAGATAAAAATATCGTTAGTGACTTTCTGTATACAAAACCTATTCAAAAACATAAAGTTCTTAATAAGTTTTTTTCTGATTATGTGACTCAATCTAAATTGATGAATGCAAATGATTTAATTTTTACAACAATAGAACCATCTTCAGTAATTTATAGCAATGTGAAATCGGAATCAATAAAAACGTTTGCAAAATCGACTAAAACACCAACTTTTAAAGTAGATAATCTGAACCCTGTGATATTTCCAACTACAAATAATACAATACATTCTAATTCAGGAAATTTGAAAACTATAAAACCTGATGAATTTGAACTAAGTATTCGTGTAGGCATAGAAACAACTAAAGATGGAATCCAATTTTCGTTAGTTGGTATTGATGAAAAACCTACAAAAATGAGTTCTCGAATAGACCCAAAATCAACTAAAAAGATCCCTACTAAAGCCTTTGTGTTGCCATTAAGTGCAAACCGAGTTAAGTCAAAAAAATTAAGTGTTGACCACTACAATGATAATATGGATAGTGAAATGTTAACGTTTATGAACTTAAGTAGAAGAGCTAATAAAAGAAATGATATTGCAGAAACGATTACTCTATCCAATTATTTCAAACAGATTAATCCTCCAGAAACAACAAACAGTTTAGATAAAAAGGCAGTAACCATAATAATAAATACACAGAATAAAACTATTTCTAATAATGAAGCTTATAATACGTCTGCTACTGGTGCTGGTAATAAAAAAATTGCAGTTCACTATACAGTCTCAGGTACCGAACAAATAACTGAAATAATGAACGTCAGTAGTACAGTACAGCCTATATGGAGACAACATAAAAAAAATGTTATAAAGCCTTCAAGTCTTATAGATGTGTTTACAAGGGAAACATTAAAACAATTGCACGAAAAACATTTACAAAAATTAATAAATGTTACAAATGAAATAAAAATGACTACTCAAATGAATGGTCCCTACGAAAATGTTGTAAATGATACATCTGCAGTAACAAAAATAGACTCAACAATTATCGAAAACGAAGAAGCAGAGAATGACTCACTATTTAAAGAAAATGCCGATTCAGGTGACGATAACTCAATGTTCATCCCTCATCGTATTCCTAAGATCAAAATGAAAAGTTTCAATAATGTTACCAAAGAACATGATGTAGCTTATTCCACTACTCATATATTACGTAGTCATGATAATCTCACAAATAGACATCAATATTTAAATGGAACAAATACACCATTTTATCAATATAGAGAGAATAAAGCAGCTACTACTCCCGTAATCAATGACGTAAATCTGCATAAGAACTCAAAATTGACTGTCGAAGACCATGAGGAGACAAAATATCATAGTAATACTACTACTTATATTGTAGAAATTAAAAATAAAACAACTCATGTTACTCTCTATGAAAATAAAATAGGGGTTAAAAGAAATGAGGGTATTGCGAAAATATCAAATATTTCCGTTGGTAAAACTTCTTCTATGGAAATTAAAAAGATAAATAAGTCACATACAAGAAAACGTAAGAAGCTTATTGATGCTTTAAAATACAAAAATGACATAGCTGGTTTACTTAAAAAGTTAGTGAAAACTAAGAAACTCGGTATAAAAGAGCTAAATTCAACTAACAAAAATCATGTGTTACATAGTTTACTTTTTAAAATTCGTAAACCAACTATACATATTAATAAAACTTACATGCAAAACAAAAGTACAAGTATACCAATCGAAACTAACTACACAAGATTATCCAATGTAAAATTGCATGAAAAGTATAAAACACAGATAGATAAACCTACAAGAAAATCTTATTTCAGTCTCGCAAACGATACTCAGACAAATCTCAATAATCTGAGACTTAAAACTACCGATATAACAACAAGAATGGAAAACTTAAATCAAATTAGTTTTAATAGATCTTTTTCAACGACATCGACAATTTACATATCAGATGTGACGAAAAAACCAGAGCCAAAGAAATCTCATTCAAATTACTTTTTCGGTATTAAATTGGATGAAATTATTGGGGTTACAAATTTCACAAAAAGTTATAAATTTTTGAACGAATCCGTATATTATTATAATAATCTGAAACAAGTTCCTGTTGCTGCTTTTAACCAAATTAAAGTAAAAGACAAAATTACAAATACATATATACCAATCCTATTAAATTCAATACATTCAAATATTACAAATCCATTTTCATTAATAAATACTGAGATTAAAGGTCGTACGGAGTTTACCAAAAATAATTCTATTTTAGATAACGTCAGAAAAGAAAATTTAAAATTGACGACATTATCTACAACTAATACGAAATTGCCCACTAAAACACATTACGTAACCATCAAAATTAGCATTCCATATCTAACTCTTCGTGAGACTACCCAAAAAAACAGTAATGAGCATTTATCAAAAACAAAAATGATTGATAATGAATACACTTCTGAGCCTAAAAATTCAACAGCAATGTTGAATATGCGATCTAAAGACAGTACAGACACCCTGACACCAGCAGTGCTCATAACTAATGCAACGAAGATAAACTTAAGTTCAACAGTTGAGCCAAAAACATTTTTAGATTCATCTAGTATCACCCATAGTTTGAAAATGTTATCTGACTTTGTTTCTAAAGATAGAAAAACAAATACAGAATATGTGCTTCAGATAAGTTCTACAACGGATAAAGCAATGAACACAATTTCAGATTTAGAATTAAATGATTTAGATGTAATTAATGAACAAAATAAATCAGTAACTAAAAGCTCTAAACACGTTATAAACGTCATAAATTCAAAGATATCCAATAAATCTATGATTAAATACGATACAGATAATAAATTTACTGAAGTTTACTCAGCTATTTCAAATGCAAATAATTCATCAATAACACCAAATACATCAGTAATATTTAATTTGAGCTATATCAAGGCATCAAAATCAAATACAGAACACATTTCGAAGAATGGTGTTAATTTGAACATTACAAAACCTCGTAATAAACATTTCTTTAAATCTGTCCCAACTGATTTTTTATCCGGTAATAACTCCGAACTATCACAAAATAAAAAAATATTGAAAATAGTACCAGGAGAAACACTAGAAAATACAAACTTGTTCCCAATAGAGACCGAAAATTATACCGAAAATCTTGATGCGGCTACTACCCCAGCAACTGTTACTAACTTACTTAACTTGAGAGAGAATAACTTAAAACTGGACAATAATCTAATATTCGGAATACGAACAAGAGCTCATCTGCATAGCAAAACTTCGAGTAATAGACTAGAGCTTCATTCGACACATGAGTTAAATTTTACAACGCAATCAATACTCAGTACCGTTGTAAAAGAAATTCAAGACGATCCACAACATTCTACAAACAAATATTTTAGCTCCACTGTTTCGAATGAAAACAGTTTAAAACTAACTGCATCTGCTAATAATCTTACAACATTGAATAGAAATTCTTATAGTTACACCGATCCTTTAACCACTACTGTTAGATTTACGACAGCAAAAAATTCGAGTTTAAACATTGCTACAACCAAAAGCACTTCTAATAAAGGTAAAGAAAAGAACCCTACACTAAAAATAATTTCACTAAACGGTGCACCAAATGCACATAGTACTATAGAAATAAATTTAAATAAAACTACTTCACTTACTAAAAATCTCTATACGACGCGACATGAAAAACTTAGCTCTTTTGAATCAACGTATAAAGACGCATCAAATTTAGTTCAAGATATAAAAAAATATAAAATGACTAAGAGTTTATTTACAGCAAACACCACGAGTATAACAAACCAAGCCGATATTAAAAGTATTCATAAAGAAGTCGCTCAAAATTCAAATAAAATTCAAGTAGACGCGATGACTACTGTAGAAAAACTTGATTCAATTCAGACACCGTTTACACAAACTGAAATTCTGCCTTTGTTATTGAAAATACAAAATGTTACAAAAATTTATATTGGTAACAAAGAAACTGAAATGACAACAAGTTTTGTGCAATCCCCATTTACTTTCTTAGTAGAAGAAGAAACTGTAAATACAGAAAAATCCAAATTTAACGACCTAAAAAAGACAAATCAGACTATTTCTACTCGTACAAAAGCTGAAAACTTGTTCCCAATAAAGACCGAAAATTATACTGAAAATCTTGATGCTGCTATTACCCCAGCAACTGTTACTAACGTACTTAACTTAGGAGAGAATAACTTAAAACTGGACAGTAATCTAATATCAGGAATACGAACAAGAGCTCATCTGTATAACAAAACTTTGAGTAATAGACTAGATCTTCATTGGAGACATGAGTTAAATTTTACAACGCCATCAATTCTCAATACTGATGTAAAAGAAATTCAAGACGATCCACAAAATTCTACAAAAAAATATTTTAGCTCTAGTACTTCAAGCGAAAACAATTTTAAACTAACTGCAACTACTAATAATCCTACAACATTCAATATAAATTCTTTTATTAACACCGATCCTTTAACCACTGCTGTTAGATTTAGGACAACTGACAATTCGAGTTTAAACATTGCTACAACCGAAAGAACTTTTAATAAACGTAAAGAAAACAACCCAAAATTAAAAATAATTTCACGAAACGGTACACCTAATGTCCATAGTACTATAGAAATAAATTTAAATAAAAGTACTTCACTTACTAAAAATCCCTATACAACGCGACATGAAAAATTTAGCTCTTTTGAATCCACTTATAGAGACGCATCAAATTTACCTCAAAATATTAAAGAAAAAATAATAACTAAGAGTTTATTTACAGAAAACACTACAAGTATAACAAACCAAGCTAATATTAATACTATTTACAAAGAGGTCACTCAAAATCCAAATAAAATTCAAGTAGACGTGATGACTACTGTAGAAAAACTTGATTCAATTCAGACACCGTTTACACAAACTGAAATTATGCCTTTGTTAGTGAAAATACAAAATGCTACAAAAATTCATATTGGTGACAAAGAAACTGAAATGACAACAAGTTTTGTGAAATTCCCATTTAATTTCTTAGTAGAAGAAGAAACTGTAAATAGACGAAAATCCAATTTTAAGGACCTACATAAGACAACTCAGACTATTTCTACTCACACAAAAGCTGAAAATAATCACACTTCACACTTTATCCCAGTGCCTCTTAACACGGTTTCAATAAATCACATCATTTCAAAAATTTATATTTTAGACCCAAAAACCAGTAAAAGTATTTGGAATCGGTATACTAGTGGAACTAAAAGGCAAAATAGGAAAACAACTAAGATTTACCAAGAGTCTAAAAAAATTAGTGAAAGTTTTACAAATAAAAATCCTTCAAGAAGGTCTAACAGTATCGAGAAACTTTCAAAAAATGCTGAAGACATGACTGTAACCATGGCTAGTTTGAAATCAAAAATGGATATTAGCGATAATAAAGAAGTCCAAAGTAATAAAACACTATTAATCGAAATGATAAAGTCCAATCTTAAATCTTACTTATCAAAAATTACTGCTCCCCTTCATTTGAATAATAGTATACATCAAAAGCAACTTCTAAATCAATTTAAAATGCCTCATTTACCAAATAAAATAAGTAACAACCTTAAAAATACTTTCAATTTAGATACCAATAGATATTCTTCTAAATCAAAAATATCAGGACTTACAGACTATGTGACAATTAAGTTTAAAGATAAAAACACAAGTTATACGTCAAAAGATGATCGATTCTTATCTACATTACATAAAAGTACTACCGAAACCAATCTTATTAGCACACGAAAAGTAAACTACAATCCTTTATCGACAAATTTTGCTGAATCTGGATCAATAGAGGGCAAAAATGTAAAAATTTACAGCTCACGATTAAATAGATATAATTTCTTACGACCTCCTCTCACAGTAACAAATCATATAAAATATAATACATACCAGCCTCCGACCGAAGAGGATATCGAAAGCTCAACATTCAAAACTAGACTAAGCCCACGTCCAAATGTATCTTGTGCTATACTTAAAACTATGAGACACAAATTCGATTCTACTTACGAATTTATAGAATTCCTAAAAGCATCAAATTGTTCTGCGGATAATCTGACGATACATTTTAATGTAAAAAATAATAGATTTTTGAAGCCACCACCAAAACAAAACCCCAATAGAAAAATTAATAACATTAAACATCCGATTAAAAAACTAACTAAAAAGGTTTTTACAAAATTGGGATCAAAAGAATCATTATTAAATTCATTTGAGAAAACCAAGTTGTATCCGGTTAAGCCAGCAAAGTCGGTACTACCAAAATTGCCTAGAAATATCGTAAAACGTATAAATATTGGCGGACCTAAGAATAAAGAAGTAATTTCTATGAATACACGTGACTTTTTCAGTCAACACCGTATAGCAACTCCAAGTCACTCAAAAAATCAAAATATAAAAGTGCGCCAAAATAATCCATTGTTAGTCAATACAAGATTCTCTATTGTAAGACCTAAGTTTAATCCTTTCGAAATTCCACGAAAAACATTAGATAGGCCTAAAACTTTCTTCCTGCCGCCTAGAAATGAAGAGGAAACATTTGCTGAAATATATGAGGCTCCGCTTCATCATAAAAAATTAAATTGGAAACAACGAATTGGGTCAGTTCGGGCAGCGTTAAAAAATAGTCCTGCTGCCTTGTTTCCTTCTCAAATCAAGGCGTCTGTCAACAATGTGTTGGATAAACCTCATACACATCCTAAAACAGACTGGGATATTTTTAGAGATAAAACAGATTTATCAAAGAAGAAATTATGGGGTCCACCTGATTTTGTACCGGTCACATGGCCGCCAGCTTATGACCTCAGCTTGCCTAAGCCTTTGACTCCGACTGCAGATGAATACAACCTCCGTCAGTTACAATACAGAAGAAACTTCCAGATCCTAACCCCTACGCTTAAAGGTGAACTTTTAAAACCCGTAAGAACATCCCGCCGCCGAAGAAGAACTATATTTTTTCTAAGCCCTACCGTTTCTTACAGTTTTGAGCACTATGATGATTTTTAGATATTAGATTAGATTTAAAATAAACAAGTTTTGTCTATATATTATTAGTTTTTTTTTATTCGCTTTCATATCACTAAGGCTTATTTTGACATATGAATTCGTAAGTATCTCCCTAAATACTATTTTTTATTCTGGAAATCACAGCTTTCTCTTTAACAGAGCTTTTATCGTAGGTGACGGATTGGTGGCTAGACGACATGTACTTGAAAGTACGACTCCCGTTGCCAATCAACTCCAATCCAGGCATGGTGTTTCCTCGTCGACATTTTGCTAAGATGGAAGAGGTAGCCGATCTTGGAGCTTTGTTCATCGATGATATACTGGATTACAAGGAGATGTTAGACAGGTAAGTGTACCCAATGAAGTCAACATTTATGCAATTATAAAATATCGCCATCACTCATTTTACATATTATTTCAGAGGAGAGCTTCCCTTAGAACGAGCTACCAGTCGCGAAAAGGGTCAGCCTCTTTGCATGGAGCAATTTTATCGTTTACTGGGCGTCTGCCGTATACCAGAAGTAGGCAAAGATCGATTAGAGCTTCCAGCTATAAAATCTGGAACAGAGGAACAAGAGGAGCTTGTTGTGGTTGCTTGCAGGAACTATGTGAGTGCTTTAGCAGACAGAACATATAAAGGGTTATAGGCGTAAGTGTAAAGAGTAGTGAAATAAGTCGTAACGTGTTTGAATCCCACAGCACAGTACTACATGACTACCCTTCTTCTTTGAACACAAATAATTAATTTTAGCTGAACAGGAATAAAAAAAATACATTTGAATAATAATTTAATCGTATATTTTCAACTTGCCTGAACATCAAGGCATTAATGTGGCGGAATTATATTTAGGTAATTTATGCGAAAGCCTAACACAAATTATAGTCATCGTTTGATTGAACAATCTTTAAAAGTCAGTTAAAGATTTGTTGATAACATTAGTTATTTGTTATACAAGAGTGCAAAGTTGCTTTTTAACCGCGTGCTCAATTTTGATGACCGAGCAAGCGAAGGATTCTAAAATTTAGAACAAAAATTAGAATCCTAAGCGTTAGCGAGGGAATCAAAAGAGCACAAGGTGAAAAATCTTTGCACTCGAGTGCAACACGTAACTTTTCATCCCACCTCAGCGAAGAAATGACTAAATACAAAAGATTATAACAATATGACGTGAAAAGAAAATGGCGCCGGCAAAGCAAATTAAAAAAAACTACACCAAGAAGGTTCCCAGTCTGAGTTTTTAAAAATTAAGAAAAGGTTGTATGATAAATTCGGTACCATGGAGGTAGAAGTAAATAGGCTTAATGATGTTTTGAATTCACAGACTTAGTGCACACGATGTTCTAAATTCAATTTTACTTTATCCTCTAGCGGAAAAAAACGTCTTTTGCACTCAGGTTGCCCTTCGAGGCAAAAATACTCTTTCCGAGATGGGGAGATGAAAAATAAATGGTTGTTACGATAATGCTCTACACTCACATGAAGTCTTCTTTAAATATATTTTAATGCATTTTATGTTACTCAATAAAAATATTTCAGACAGGCTTTTAGCGACAGATGTAAAGGACACTAAATTCCCTTTTTAAAGAGATATTTTCTACTTTAGGATAGATTAACATTAACTACTAAGTCTCGTATAACAATGTAATTGAGGTCAGGGGGAAATTTAACTTAGTTTGAAACAACCGGGCACTTTATCACTTAGAGTGGACAGAACTCGTTCGTTACCATAACAGTGTTATAAATTTATTTACAAAACTTAAACGTTCAATCTATACAGGGTGTCCCAAAATTCAACGATAAGCGGGCGCCTAAAGGTAGACCTGCTGTGAGTACATAAGGAAAAAAAATAAAGAAATATACCTAGTTTTTTTTTTAGTTACAAGAAAAATTTAGAATTTCTTTGAAAATTTATACCTTTCATGATATTTCTCCTATTCACCACAACTCTTAAAAATACCAAATTGCCCGCAGTTTTTACACAAAAAACTTTCAAAATATTTTTTTTCCCTACAATTTTGAAATATTTTTACTCTTAGTGTACTTTGACTCATGGTCTTGTAAAAAAAAGTATGGACACCACTACGTAATAAATAAATAAATAAAAAATGAAGGGTGTAAATTTTCAAAGAAATTCTAAATTTTTCTTGTAACTAAAAAAAAACTAGGTATATTTTTTTTATTATTTTTCCTTATGTACTCATGAGCAGGTCTACCTTTTGGCGCCCGATTATCGTTGAATTTTGGGACACATGGTATAAAGTGTTCGAGACAGCTTTTAGGATACGTATTTTTACGAAGTGTTTTATATCAAATATTAATCTCAATAATTCTTCTTCAAGAATATGTATTTGATTATTCCCAATATGATGAACTGATTTGTTGGTTATTAGGTCATAGGCTCATCCGCCATAATCACCAGACCTTGCACTTACCGACTATTACTTTTTCCAAAATTTAGACAACTTTTTAGTTGGTAAAAAATTCAATTCCCGAGAGGCAGTACAAAATGCCTTTGAAGAGTTTGTTGCCTCCCGTCCAGCTGATTTTTACAAGAAGGGCATCAATAAACTGCCAATGCGTTGGCAAAGATGCATCGATTGCATGGGTAATTACTTCGAATAACAGAAATAAAAAAGTTTGAAAAAATAAGTACTTTCACTTATTGCATACAAAACGGCAATTTCATAGGTAAAGACCTATTATTTAAAAGTGAAATACACATTACAAAGTACCTAATTTATTGCATTGGAATTAACCATTGGACCCTTTAGAAGATCCTGTAACCTGGTTCTAAGTATCTTAGGTAATTTTTGTTTTACAATTAAATACCATCGCTTAGAAAAATAGCCTTTTTTACATAGTCAAATTTTATAATCTAGTTTAGAATTTTAGATTCATATTTAGATTCTTCTTCCTCAGTTCTACCCGATCCCAGTAAAAGCAGCTGACCGCGGCAGAATCACGCCAGGGGAAATCCAAGCACAATTACTTCACGCTATGGTTGACGCTGCTGGAGCTCCACCAGCGCCCAGGATTGGGCTGCTAACATCTATGAACAGAGACCAGTGGGCAAAGGCCAGGGAACATCTAGTGAAAGGTCGGTAATAAATATTAATTTTAGATCAAATTATTGTTTTTAGAGGAGGGAGAATGATAAAAATTGTTAGTAAGCAAGTAATATTATTTCATGCAAATACTCTTGTTAAGAACATAGGGGATTATTTTCTAATCCTCTATGATTCTTCATTTTTCTCATGTAGTGGAGTACCATCATCTTCCTAGCCTTTATTATTCCCAAGATTAGGGGTCGGCTACTAGTTCAATCGGTTTTACCTAAATATCAGTTTTTACACGTAGAGACTGGCATTGGACCTCCGCAACCCTAAAGGTCAACTGAATTCGAAGATTGAACTAGTTGTTAGTATATTTGAGGGCACTGACTTCCCAATAATGATTGCCATAGATGTTCATGACAACCGGGACCGACGGCTTAACGTGCTCTCCGCGGCACGTGCGAGTAACACCGCCATGTTTCATACTCCGGGCTGCTATTAAGAATTTCTTGTAAGAAAAACCCGACAGCAGTCTGACCCGGGAATCGAACCCAAGACCTCTTGATCTGCAGTCGCTTACGCTAACCACTAGACCAACGAGGCCATACATGTAGTGGAGAGTATATGTTATGAAAATATGAATCAATCTCTCTTAGGTCTTTCTCGTCTTTCTGCAATTCTATCAGTTATACATTGTAAGTTTTTTTTCAATTTTAGATGAAATGAACCGCATGAATTTGGAGCTCATCTCCCGCGCACTATGCATCCTATGCCTGGACGAAGCTGGCGGTGACAGAGCAGACACAGATCCTGAGACGAACGCCATGTTGCGGGCTATGCACGGAGCCGGCACTCGCCATCACTCCGCCAACCGGTGGTTTGATAAGACTGTTCAGGTAAGTGGATTTCCAAAACTGAATTAACTTAAGATTTAGAAGATAGGGATAGCTGTGAAGTGTTCAGTATTCAAAATTTTAACTGGAGGCCCCGAAATTTATGCAGAAGTACATAATGTACATTATTTGCAGCCAATAAATATTGGTGTGGTAAAATAGAAAAATATTATAATAAAATCGGCAATATTCATTTTAGTGGTATTAACTTTACTAAATGTTCATATTGTTTCCAGCTGATAATATCATCAGACGGTACAGTGGGCATGTGTTACGAGCACAGTGCTGCAGAAGGCGTGGCTGTGGTGCGTCTGGCTGAGCGAGCTCTTGCCAGGGCGGAGGTAGCCGACCGACCAGCTCCACCACCAGCCCTGCTGCCTGCCCCGCAAGCTATGAAGTGGAACATCATACCAGAAGTTCAGAGGACTATTGAACATGCTGCCAGAGAGCTTGACAGGTGAGATTTAGTCGTAGATAATGATGATGAGAGATATTTAAGGGTTTATCAATACTTATAATAAAACCGTAACTGGTCGCTGTCTATACATGGGAGATATATAAGAAAAACCTTTTATAGTGGGACTTTAATGACGCAATAAAATCCAAAACAAAGTTTTTTAGAATTTTTGTCTGTATTTCTGTTTCTCTGTACGTTTGTGCACGCTAATCTTAGAGACGGTTTATCCGATTTGAATGCAGTTTTCACTAATGCATTGCAGTTTGCTCCACTTAACATTTAGTGTATGTTTTATTTTAATAGGTTCATAAATAAAAAAGTTATACCAGTTTACAGAATTACCACAACAACCGACATGTACGCGAAAATAAAAATGTTAAGAAGCGCATCAGAAAACGGCTCAGTGGTCACCTATACCACTATACATTCCATGTAGTCTAACAAATTAACAAACAAAGATCACGAAATAACATGATAAGTTTAAAATAGCTATCATGCTGATCAATGATTAGACTGGCCTGTTGGTCTAGTTGCAAGTCGTGGGTTCGATTCCTAAATAATTGTGTGATGAGCATGATTTCTGTGTCTGTGTGTTTTTTCATCCACGAGTATAATGTGTATGTATTTTAAAATATATTCAAGTAGGTTTATCAGCAGTGCGACATACACTAGCATACTCTATAAATAGATTTGTATTAGATGGCCGTGTGTGAACTGTCGAAGGTTAATTTAAATTATTTGTTTCACAGGGCTATATCGGACCTAGACTTCAAAGTCTACACATATCGTGGTTACGGGCGGGAATTTATGAAGTCATGTCGCACCAGTCCAGACGTCTACATTCAGCTGGCGATCCAGTATGCTTACTACAAGTAAGTGTCAAAGACCCCATGAATGATCTTTTTTTGTTATGGTACCCTATTTCCTTTTCTATAGCCGGTAATTTGGAAAATTTTACAAATGATCAAACAGGCCACTTTAACTTTTAAATAGTTCCCGTCTCAATGAAGACCTTGACCGTGGGAGAGCCACGCTTCGTCATGAATAAGTCGGCTCGACCGGAATGATACCACGGCCTCACAGAAAACCGGTGTGAAATTGTGCTTTAGCTGTGTTTCACCGAGTGAGTGAGGATACCGGAGGCCCATACCCCAACCCTACTCCCTATCTCCCCCCATCCCCAAAAGGCCGGCAACGCACTCGTGACGCCTCTGATGTTGCAGGTGTCCATGGACGGCGGTAATCGCTTACCATCAGGCGATACCTCTGCTCGTTTGGCCGCCTATTACATCTTCTATACCCCCTGGACCGTTGGCTGTCATTTAACAAAGTTAGACAAACTGTGGAGGGGTTTTGACAAAACCCCCGTTACATTTCCGACTCTCATTGAAATGACGATTACCAAAAAAAGACTAGAGTAGTGGGGCTATATCTATCTTCGTCTTCTATATACTTATAATAAAAATGTAACAGGTCCAATTCTGTACATTAAAGATATTTTGAAAAATTTTTTTGGAGGTCTCTCTATAATCGATACTGAAGCCAAAACTGTATTTTTTTTCATTTTTGTCTGTCTGTCTGTCCGTCTGTCTGTCTGTCCGTCTGTCTGTCTGTCTGTCTGTCTGTATCTTGGCCGCGCATCACGCCGAAACTACTGAACGGATTCAAATGAGACTTGGCATGATTTAAGTTCATACTACGAGGTAGGACATAGGATACTTTTTATCCCGAAATTCAGCACGGTTTCGTTTTTGCTAGAAAGAAAAAAATTGAAAGATAACGGGAAAAGTGTTTTTTTTCCGCGACTGTACACTGCCTGTGGGAAGCTGAGACAGATATGTAAATATGGCGGTACGAAGTTCGCCGGGTCAGCTAGTATAAAAAAATGAAAGACCAGCCAAATACGCCGAAGATATTATAGTACACATGTGTGTGTTCAAACACAGGTGCACACTCTGTTCCCTTAGTCTCATAATCCGATGGAACGGTTATCCGAAACGACCGATCAAACGCAGGACCGAGGCTTAATAACAGCTCGGAGTTTGAAGTTGGAGTCTTAGCTCCGGGCCTCGGAGAGCACGTAAAGCCGTTGGTTCAAGTGATGGGTAATTGTAGAAATGAAACGAACGTTGCCAGGGAACAAACTAACATATACATATATTTTTAACTGTGATCATACACACTATAACCAGCGCTAGGTACATTTAATTTTGTTACAACAAGACTATTTTAATCCAACAGTAATGATAATCTTAATGGGTGATAGAACTAGCCTATAAAAAGCTCAATCCTAAAGGCTATTTCACATATATTAACATTAAATTCAAATCCTGTCCAAAATCTAAAAAAAATGGTTTCTCTATTGGACTTCAAAATATAATCAATGTAATATCTCTACGGTTTATTTATCTTTTTCTAAGACTATTCTTGACTTTATATCCAGGATGTACGGCTATCTTGTGACCACGTACGAGTCTGCCTCTCTCCGCCGCTTCCGCCAGGGTCGCGTGGACAACATCAGGTCAGCACACGGGGCAGCCCTCGCCTGGGCAGCAGCTATGTGTACCGCTGAAGCCTCGCCCCTCAACGACGGGACTGACGAAGGCCAGAAGAAGGTCTCATTCAATTTATATGGGGTAAGGACTTTTGTAATGCATGATTATGAGCTTCAAAAACTAATCTATAACTCGCTTTAAAATATAATCCTGTTTAAGATAAAGGTAATTGAAATTCTATATTAAAAAAAACATATGGGTTGTAAGGAGATAAATTATAGGCTACGATATAAAACCATTATCAAGTTAAAGTTAAAACTAACCAACCTCAAGTAGTTTATCTTTTATTTTCCACTTAAATTGTTTGAATTTATCTAAGTTACAATAGCTTGACGTATTAACTTAGCAAACGCGTTCGTTACTTAGCTTGTGGCTTACAATGAACGAACTAAACTTTATAAGTGAGCGCCCCCGTTCGTGTGAGGATAAATACTATTTAAATATATTTATATGGAAGTTCTTTTACAGGAACAGAAAAAATTAGAACTGTTTGAAGAAGCAGCTCGCAAGCAGACCTCCATAATGGAAGCCAACATCTTGGGCAAAGGCATTGATAATCACCTGCTAGGACTTCGGGAGATGGCGCGGGAGACCATGGGGGAACTGCCTCCTGTCTTCTGTGATGCAGCTTACAAACAGATGTTCGAGTTCAAGATGAGTACTAGTCAGGTACGTGACATTTTTAGGCATATTTTAATTTAATATTCTGTGGCGGCCTCCACATACAGCGCAACAACAACATAACATACTACAGCGTCATCTACCGAAGATACATCGAACTACGGAGTAACGAAGGAAACTAAGAAAGAACCAATCCTGAATCGCGCAGTGAAAGTTCTCGCGCACATTAACATAAATACAACATCCCAACATCAACCGTTGGGCAGTTGGCCCGCCAGGCATGATCACCTCGCCTGGTTGGAGGATCCTCCCTTTGTGTTGGAGGGAAATGACACCCGTTCCTCCACAGTGGTGACCCCGACGTGACTGGAAGCAGCCTTCGAAGCAGCATCAGCACGCCACCATCGTTCACTCCCACAGCAAGTCTCACAGCCAGCCAGCAACCTCGGCCTCAACAGGGATACACCACACTCAGGAAGCGACCGCTCCAGCCTGGTTACCCCTACGGCCTCATCAGCGTCTAGACACAGCACACTGCACCTACGGTCCATGTAAGCAGAGCATATCTCTCCCGTCTACGCAGCAGCCAGCCACTACGCAGCAACCGCCCCGACTCACTGGGGACCTCACCGCAGCACCGCGCACCGCCTGCCATCCCGACTCACTGGGATCAGCGGACTTCAGCCCCGACTCACTGGGACTAGCGGCATTCAGTTCCAACTCACTGGAACTTGCGGCACTCAGTTCCGACTCACTGGAACTACTCCTCCTGGCACTGGCAAGCTCCGCAACAGAGCACAGACAGCTGACACATCATATATCGACCTCCGGTCTTGGAGGGGAGTGATGTGGCGGCCTCCACATACAGCGCAACAACAACATAACATACTACAGCGTCATCTACCGAAGATACATCGAACTACGGAGTAACGAAGGAAACTAAGAAACTACCAATCCTGAATCGCGCAGTGAAAGTTCTCGCGCACATTAACATATATACAACATCCCAACATCAACCGTTGGGCAGTTGGCCCGCCAGGCATGATCACCTCGCCTGGTCGGAGGATCCTCCCTTTGTGTTGGAGGGACATGACACCCGTTCCTCCACAATTCCTTTAAATTTGTATTTATAATGTTATTTTTATTCTTAGAATGCAGCCTACCCTAATTTACTATAAAAAGCTTTAAAGCTGTTTAAATGACAAACAAATAACACTTAAATTTTCCCAACTACAATCTTAGTCCCATACTAATAGTCAGCAAATCTACTGACCTTAATTTAACTTTATCATTCATCCCGTCTGAAAGCAATTATATTTCAAAAAGGCAGCCAGCCAACAGTAAAAGTAACGTACCATTCCAATTAAAAGTTAGAAAAAGGAAGAAAAGGTAATTCATCAATGGGTCAATATCCTTATTTTTTCCTCAGGTTACCACCACCACAGACGGCACCTTCATGGGCTACGGGGCGGTCTGCCCCGACGGATACGGCTGCTGTTACAATCCCAAGAAAGACTCCATCATATTCTGCATATCTTCTTTTACGTCTTCTTCTGTCACTAATACAGAAGCCTACAGGCAATCGCTCGAGGAAGCCCTGGATTCTATGAAGTTAATGTTTCAGGCAAGAAAAGCAGAGAATTGAAGTAGACTGTAGGAGTAAGAGAACGTTAGTAGATGACACTTGCACGAATATAGGTTTGATGTACGGTCACGATTTTAATTGTGAGACACGAGTTTGATATATAATTGCAAAAGGTAATTGGATCCGATTCAGGAGGAAAGTCCTATAAATGGAAATATTTATTTGTTAATTAAAAAAAAGAAATTATTTACAAAATTGTTAAATATTTAGCCAAATAAAGCCGAATAATTAGGCTTAGCTTAGTGAGCGACATGAAATCACCATCTAGGTACTTTATTCGCTTAAAAGCCAAAGATCTAGTCTAAAATCTAACTATTTACGAAATATATAAAGTAATGTTATGTTATAATCGTTATACATATCGGAAAATTATACTTTATACAAAATAACTTATATTATTATGAATAGACGCACATTGGGTAAGACAAGTTAATGCATATCATGAGTGGACTAGAGTTTAAAATTAAGCGACGTGAATTTATATAAAAAAGAAACTTTTACAAAAAAAATGTTAGATAATTGAAAAAAAATATTACATTTTGGGTAGTCAATTTTCTTTGTATTAATGCTTAATAAGCATTTTTAACCATTGACACAAATGAATCGACAGGATTGAAAAAAAGATGGTGTATATACACTAACATAAATATAATTGCACTGATGTAAATGTGTATTATATAAGAATAAAGAATCCGACATCGTAAACTGAAAAAAGCATGAAATAACATAAATTATTATTATAATAAAATCGCTATTAAAAATGCATATTCCATAAATTTCCATTGTTATAATAGAAATCTTATTATCTGTCCATATTAAATACAATGTCTAATATCTAAATATTCTACATAATATATTTAAAATTTAGTTATCAATTCCTAAGTCCAAGTTATTCTATTTAAGCCGTAACTACATTTATTTATATATTTTTATTGAAATGTTGCCGTTCTATGTCTTATGCTATTTTGAGGAGGCTCAGTCGCCGTTGCATAGTTTATTATAAAATATTATTGTTAAAATTAAATTATTATTGCATTTATTCTTGTTATATATTATAGATATTATATAAATTTGAATTTTATCAGCTAAACTGATAAATTATTGCGTAAATTAAATTTATGATTAGGCTTTTATAGTGTAGATCTGTGAGATCAATTGAATTATATAAATCTACATTGGGTAGGTGAGGTTGTAAAACCTGATAATTATATATTTATAAATATTATATGCGGTTATATACATTAATATTAATTTTAGTAGGTATACCTAATTCTCATTGCAGAATCGTTTAAAAAATCGTCCAAGCATTGGATGAACGACAAATTCTGAATCACAGTACCTACTTATTTATGTCACTTGTATGCAGACAGAGATTCTACATAAATATAGAAAAAATCGTTATTATTGAACAGCAAATGTTCAATTACAAAATTTAATGCGTTGCGCTTAAAACTAAGACAAAAATGAATTTTCAAAATACATATCAAATTATAAAATATTGAATTTAGAATATGTGTAGGTACTTTGTTTGATATTTAGAGCTTTTACATTTTATAATTATACAGTTGTTACTAATCTTGATTATATTTCAAACTATTGAAATTAAATTTAAACTAGAACACACTACTGCTGGTTAAAAAAGAGGCGTAACTTTCGAATTCAAATTAGTGACAAATATTTGACCCTGTCTACTTTCAAAACAACATATTGTTATCAAAAGTTACGGTATGTGTTATATATCTTCACGTTTTATTGCATAATAACCTAAAATAAATTTTATCAACATAAAAACTGTTAAAACCGTTGGTTCATTAATAAAACTCAAAATATAACGAAATTATTACATCAACTGAACTAAATTAATTTCATTAATGATTACTTAATAAAGGAAAAAGCTATTGTTATTATTGATTTGTTGCTTAACTCGCGTTAATATCTTCTCAAATAGAAACATTGTATGTTTTTGAATTAAAATAAAGCTAGCTTCTTTGGCTAGAACACTATCCTGCTAAATTTCATGAATGGTTACGAAATAATCACTTTCACTATTACCTACATACAATACTAATAAACATAGTAATGATAACATATATAGCAACAAAGCAACTACTTAATTAATTTATGAAATTAATAAAACTATGTTGTTAATGAAAAAAAAAAAGATGAAATGAGAACCTCCTCCTTTTGGAAGTCGGTTAAAAACCAAAGATTACGCATTATAAAAATGAGACCGTAGAGTGTCCTAAGTTTAAAAAAAATATAGATTTTGACTTAGGTACTACTTAAAGTAGTAAATATCCTATGAAATATGTTTATATGAAGTTAGTTCATAGATACGTGTTTATAGTTTGACACGAATATCGTTAATTACATATTTCAAAGAGCTGTGGTCGTATATTCTATCAGAATATATATAAATTATAGACAGAATATATATATACTGAAACAATTGGTATTTTATACCAAATATGTTAACAACACACATAAAATGTACACGATAGATGAAAATCAAAATCGTTAAGAGATAAAAAAATATATCTATTGCTTAAAAGTGTGCACCTACACGATGAAAAAGATTTCCATACTAGAGACTGCTACAATAGTTTATGTATTATTTTTCTTCTTTTCTTGAAACTTAACTACCATTTTCATTATAACTGAATCTTCAAATTTAACGGTAAACCCAATAACACTGTATATTCTTTCTGTTTCTACTATATTTATATATATATATAAATGTATATATAGTAAGCTTGATGTATGTACAGTATGTACACTCAATATCCAAATAGCACACTAATGTATAATTCAGTTAGAAAGGTAATCAATCTAACACAGTTTCATTTACAAAATGCAAACATTATATTACTATAACATTTTTTATTATTTAAAATGTTAAAGGAATGAAATTTATAATAAATGATTTTTATTAAGACTTTCTAGTAGTAAATGAAACTGATTAGAATCATTCGTGTTAATGATAAGTGATTGAAATGTCAATGCTGTGGTGATATCATAATACTTAGATTTGTAAAATAAATTCGTAGCGATTCTTATTCATTTAACTTCGCTAAATATATTTATCTTCGTTGAATTGTCTGTCGCAGCCTTCATTATTTTTTGTAAAATACTTTTACTATTGTTGATATTTTTTTATATCGATGTTATATATTATTACTAGTATTGAAATTAGATTTAAGATAATATATATACATATCAAATGTCGACTATCATGTTAGACATGACCAGGAATATCAAAAACATATCAAAGTTTAGAATGTAAGAATGAAACATATCAATTTCTAGTATTATATTATGTGTAAGTGAGTTTTAGAAAAATATTAAATATTTTGCCATTATTTAAAACACGCTATTTAATGTTTTGAATGTATTATAATAAGTTTACATAAGAAAATAGAATCATTAATCGTTTTATTATAAAGATTAAGATTATTTGAATTTCAACATTAAAGTGATTGAGTTCCACCGAAATCGGACCACGGTCTCAGTCACCAGAGTTTCAAAGCTCTTATACATTTGGTTGGTTCGTTCATTTTATTACGAACATTTTGATTTATGGCTTAATATCGAGTCTGCAGGTAACAGACACTCAATATAAGAATGTCAGAACGTACCTTTTAAATATGTATTAAATTTTTTTTTTTAAATATGTAATACAAAATATACCTATTTGAATATAAATTGTGTGTTAAATATTAATTATGCTACAATAATATCTGGACTCCACATAAAGTTCAAAGGGTCAAATTTACTTCTTGAGACTCTGGTTTAAAATTAGTTTTCTTCAAAAAAATCACTCTGTGAGTAATTTAGATATGATGCAATCAATATTAAGTTCATTGGTTTCTAAGACGTTTTATAATTCTATACGTTTCTTTATTTTTCGACAGATGCGTTATCAACGAACGATTATTAAATCATTATTATTGATACTTAATAATAAAATAACCATCGTCAATGTATGTAAATAAGATTTTGTTCACTATTTTAGAAAATAATGTTAGATATAAGATAATATATACATATCAAGTGTCGACTATCATGTTTTAAATGACCAGGAATATCAAAAAAATATCAAAGTTTAGAATGTAAGAATTAAACATATCAATTTCTATAGTATTATATTAGGTGTAAGTAATAGAACTAAAATTTAATATTTAGCCAGTATTTAAAAGACGCTATTGAATGTTTTGAATTTATTATATTAATTTTACATAATCGAAAAATATAATTATTAATCGTATTAATACAAATATTGAGATAAATTGTTTTTTTCAAAATTGAAGTCCTTGAATTCCGTTGATATCGGACCACGGTCTCAGTCACCAGAGTTTCAAAACTCTTATTCATTTGGTTGAGACCACGGTCATTTTATTACGAACAGTGATTTGTGACTTAATGTCGTTAAAACGTTGAAAATTGTGTTTTAATATTTATTATACCTAAATTATAACTGGACTCAACGCAGAATTGTACTCCAGGCCAATATGTGGGTCAAACTTGATCTCATCTGCCCCTCGTTGAAAATTAAAACCTTTAAAATTTGTACAGTATCTTATATAGCATATACCTCGACTGCACAGGGGTGGTAGAGTATAATTACTCAAAACCTTCATAAATTACATACCTTCATGAATCATTCAAACTCTGGTTAAAACCGTATTTAAATCCGCTCAGTACTTTTCGAGTTCGAACTGATATATAGTCCGAGACCCACACGCTTTTATTATTATTACTAAGCCCACCTGGCTTAGTAATAATAATACTGATAAGCTTATCGAATATTTCAATCAAATTGTGACTAAAGTCCACTTAAACGGAGCTATATATATAATATGTATCGAATCATAATAATTATTTTCATGGGAATTAACGCGATCACTTATTTAAAGGTATTACATGCATCTGATTATGTCATGAAACGCGAAAGTTTAAAAGTTATGTACAATGTATCGAATCGTATACAATTCTACTAATCCCAGGAAATTCAAAGTAAATTATCATGTTGTATACCTATTTAGTAAGTATATTTAGTAATACTAGTGTCGTGTTGCTCTGTATCACGCGCTGTAGAGAAATTGTTGTGCTTGCCACGTATAATAGCGAATGTACTCCTTAGATTAATAAATACCGATAGTTATAATACCAAACGCATATGAAATAGACTTATATTTTTTTTTATTTATTTATTTCGGTGTGGAAAACCAACAGCTACATAAATGAATATAGTTAGTTTGATAAGCAACTTCAAGCCAATTACAGGTTTTCACGAATTGCAACATAATAATTTAACAAAAGTTCTGGAACACGAACCAATACACTACACCATCACAATAAACAACAATTAAAAAAAAAACAATAATGTCATCATTGAAAAAACTTAAGATTTAGCATACCGCGAATAACATTAATGTTAGTGTTAAAGGGATCAATACAGTACTCCTTGCACAATCTATTGAAGTCGCCGCTCGCTCTAACGATAAATGATTTTTTTCTGTAGTTGGAAGAGGAAAAGGGGACACAAATGGGTGGATTAAATCTAACTGACCTACGGGGGACATTAAATTTTAATTTTTGCAACAGGTGTGGACAATCAACCTCATTAGAAATAATTTTCAAAAGGAAACAACAATCCGCTAATTGACGTCGATTTATAAGTGGCTGGATATGAAACCTTCTGCACAGACCAATGTGGAATATTCAATTCTGCGCTATATGGAATATTCAGTCGAAAACAAAGAAATGTCAAAAAACGTTTCTGAATATTCTCGATACGATCGATGTATTTTTAATAACAAGGGCTCCAAATTTGCGAGGCATATTCTAGGTGGCTCCTAACAAAAGAACAGTAGAGAATTTTAAGCGTTTTAGCCTTTACAAAGCATTTAGAGATTCTCATCACAAATCCCAATGCTTTCGAAGACTTTGCAATAATTTGTTCGATATGCACGTCAAACAGTAGCTTTGAATCGTGGTATACGCCGAGGTCCCGTACTCCATCACATCTAGGTATTACTTGCCCTTTAAGTTCGTACGACGCTAGTATTGGAGAACGCTTTCTACCAAACGTGACGACTGAGCATTTAGCGGGGTTAAGTTCCAATTTATTTATCTGACAGTATTGATCAAGTCGCGATAGGTCTGCCTGCAATGCTTGCACGTCCTTTGCCGATGATACTACAGAATAAATCTTCATATCATCGGCAAAACAGAGCAAATTAGAACTTTGGAAGCAGGAGTCGAGGACAGTTAATATACACGTTATTGAATGATTATAAATGTATTACAAGTAATGAAAACACATTTTTATATCATACTAGCTGACCCGGCGAACTTCGTACCGCCATATTTACATATCTGTCTAAAGTTCCCACAGGCGGTGTACAGTGGCGGACAAAAAAAAAACACTTCCCGTTCTTTATTATTTTCTTTCTAGCAAAAAAGAATGAATGAAATCGGAAAAATATGTTATTAAATTACAACTAAGTACATATTTTGACTTTCATCCCCTCTCTCCAGGAAACCGTGCTGAATTTCGGGATAAAAAGTATCCTATGTCCTCGTACCTCGTAGTATGAACTCGAATCATGCCAAGTTTCATTTGAATTCATTCAGTAGTTTCAGCGTGATGCGCGGCCAAGATACAGACAGACAGACAAAAATTTAAAAATTACAGTTTTGGCTTCAGTATCGGTTATAGAGAGCCCTCCAAAAAAATGTTTAAATATCTTTAATGTACAGAATTGGACCTGTTACATTTTTATTATAAGTAAGTATAGATAATGATTTGATAAGATGTGAATTTAGTTAAAAGGAAATTGTTCTTTTAAAACCTTTTTCCATAAGGACTGTTACTGACCTAACTCAGATTTCTTGATGTAACTATATATGTACAGACGGTATATACCTACGAGTATATTATGTAGAAAGATTTATTGTTTTTAAAGCCATACGTAATCAATGTAGTAATACAAATATGGAAAAAGTTGCAAGGTTTGATTGTACATGAATATGGAATATTAAATTAAATTACACATTTCATTATATGTGCTACCTCGTATAGAGGCTATCCGGATTTAAATAACCTGTATATTCGATAGTTTTATTGTCTTAGATTAACATTTAATAAATGGACATAACATGGCCAGTACGTTTTGTTTTTCATTAATTTATACACAAACTACGGGAATATGTCCAAGAACAATTAATTTGTATACAACAAGCCTTACTACACACCGTATAACTTAAGTAATATTATTTGTACACAAAGTAAGTATTTATTCGATGTTTTAAAAAGTATTTTGCAGATTCAACTGTTTTACAATTAAGAAATTGCAGATGAGAGATTTTCCGCCCTTTTTTCGAAAAATCTAAATTGATTGTATAATATCAGTAGAAGTAGACCGTGCCATATTGTAAAGCTTGTATTGTGTAAAGCAGCTGTACTTAGGTATGTACCACAAGATGTCACCAGTACCTGTAATCTAGGACGCAGTGTAATAATAACAGTAAAACAAATATTACTGGCAGTAAAATAAATAATCTATATTTGGCGAATTGTTTATTTAAATAATCTACAAGAAGTGTATACTTGAGGTCTACTATTTTATTATCTGGTCTGATGTATTTATAGTCAATAAAGTTTAATTTGATTTGTAGTGTCATAAGACGTGTAGGTATCGCTTTTAAGTATAATTTAATCAATATCAAAGAATGAACTACTACATAGCTAAGTAAGATAGTTAATCAAAAACAAACACGCATCTATATTTCTAACGCATTCCAAATAGCAAAAAAAAAACTTTGACGCGATCACAAACAATGTTTTCTTAATAACTTTAACATCCATTTCTTCAATTCCATTGTTTTTTTGTATATGTTTTATTTTATGTTTGAAGTTTGTACTCGTATATCGATTTTAATTAATATTCGTACTTTATTTTGTTTTCCTAATTATTTTATCATGATTTAAGCGTGTTGATCTCGAAGATTCCTTTTTAAACTTCATTATATCACTGGTAACAGTTATAGATATCTTTTAATTGTATTTTTTTATAATGGTATTACTGTTATTACTGCACTGTGGTAAATAAACACTTAATTTGTAATTGTGAGCGTATGTGTCAATTGAATGTTGCTCTCAATAAATGTTCTTTGGGAAATCTTTGTTTTATTGTTCTGTTCTGTCTGTTGTGTGTTCTTTTCAGTACCTCCTTGAGTCGTAACACTATAGAGCAATATTGAATTTTAGAACATAAATTTTTAAGGCATTTTTCTTCCCACCTTTAATTGACTGCACGTTTGACCTAGTGGACCACGCCGTTTCCTACTTCGCCAAGTGTCGTGGGTTCAAATCCCACATAGGACAACACTTTGTGTGATCCATAAATTGCTGTTCTGAGTCTGGGTGTTATTTGTGTCCGTTTCATGTATGTTTGGCAGGATTTATTCCTAGTGCGGGAATTGTATTTTTTTTTTTATGGAATAGGCGGGCAAACGAGCAGACGTATCGCCTGATGGTAAGCGATTACCGCCGCCCATGTACACATGCAACACCAGAAGCGTCACAAGTGCGTTGCCGGCCTTTTGGGGATGGGGGGGGAGGTAGGGGTAGGGGATTGGGGTATGGGCCTCCGGTATCCTCACTCACTCGGTGAAACACAGCGCAAGCACTATTTCACACCGGTTTTCTGTGAGGCCGTGGTATCACTCCGGTCGAGCCGGCCCATTCATGCCGAAGCGTGGCTCTCCCACTGTTAAGTTGTCTTGTAATAGGATATAGGTTACAGTTTAAATATATTTCAATACCTATACTACAAAAAAAAATTGGATAGGTAATTAGGTACAAAATCTATTCACGATCTATTCTGTCTTATTGTCAAAACAATGTTTCCTAGAAATCTCTCTACAAAAGGAGGACTACGTAGATAGATAGACTACTTTACTCTTTAGTTACAGATGGCGCCTCACAAAATATATTTAATTAATATGATTACTAATGCAGTGAATTATTAACAATAATAGTTTAAATTTAATACCATGGGAGAGTCAAGTTCGGGCACAAATGAGCCTTCTTAACCGCAGGCCGTAGGCACAGTTTTATTGTGAGGCTGATACTACAGTCTCACAGAAAATTGGTGTTAAGTAATTCTTTTGCTGATTATCACCGGTTGAATGACGATACCGGAGCCCACAACCACTCCGTCGGTTACATTTATACTAACAACAATTATACTACTGAGTCACAGATTTTCATAGACAGCGATTTAATTGCCGTCATCGGGTGATTCATCTGTTATCAGTCCCTCCCCTCATATCATGTAAAAGTAAGCATAGTACCTATATAGTACAGTTTGGACAACAGTCTGGTACTTGAATGTCAAGCGTTATTTACTCACTGTGATATTACATATCTCTTATATTATTTAAATAGCATTCGATACGATGCCCAGCAGTGTGATTGACCTGAGAAGATATGTAACCAGGCGGTAGGCCACTCAGAAATTACATATAAATTCATTGTTAACGTCTTACTTGAAACCTGGTGGTATAAATTTCAAAGTGGTCCATTCAATTTATATATATTTGTAAAAAGTTTCATTCTAGTGTAAGTTAAACTGTAGAACTCTTTAAATGTTGTTCATTTACAGTTGAATTTGTAACGAATACTAATAACAACCACATCGCAAAGGAAACTGAGGCCAACCTGCCAAGCCACCTTTGCCCAAATTCGAAACATTGCACGTCTCACACATTAACCTACTTAACCCTAAATCTAAAATTCATCCAAAAAATTAAACACCAGAAAATTAAATATTCATTTTTATTTATTTTATGATATACATAAATGTTAATTTACTTTCATGATATATTTTTTTATTTCTGATCATCGGTAATGGTATGGTACCAGTCCCATCATGCCCTGCTGATGTCCAGCTACCTAGTGACACACCACCTCATAAATCCCAAGCAAGCCTTGGAGCAACACTCAAAATGGAAAGTACACTGAAAACAAAACAAGATCGTTTCAAACTTATGCTTTCTATTCAGGAAAGTGGTAGAATGAAGATAGTAGAGCCACGCTGATTTCAGCACGGTTGGGCCGGCTCGACCGGGGCGGTACTACCCTCGCACAGAAGATCTACGTAAAATGGCAGCGATCGTGCTGTCGTGTTTCGTTGGTGAGTGCGAGACCGGAGGCCCAATGATGCAGAAGCATCACAAGACCGCCATGGTATGGCATCAATGAGTATGGTGACCACCACTCTTGCATTCTGCTTATGCTTTCCATCAGAAAGAGTAGAGTCATTTTGGCAGGACCAAAAATGACCCGCATTAGGATTAAATCCAGTATCCTCTACTTCATACACATTTTTGTAATGGAGATGAAGAATACCTAGACACATAGAACAATAACTTATTGATCATCAGCATCATCATCAATAGTCTTTAATAGTCCACTTCTGGACATAGGTTTCTCCTTACAAAGGAGGTTTTGTCGCTGGCCGTATGGTGACGGATTAACAATACGGAGTGTCACCACCCGTATCATCCATTAGGTGTTGTAAAGGACGACTAAAAGCGCGTCTCCATCAAAATTGTTGGCAACTTCAGTGTTTTGTTTTCATTGTGTCTACACCGAGTCGCCAACAATTTGAAAAACATTCCAAATAAGCGTCTCCACAGAGCCAAAAAATATTTGCAACCAGCGTATTCTTTTGATGTTTACTGCTAAAAACAGAAACACGGTTCCCATCATTTGCTGACAATGTTTGTTGCCAACACAAGGAAATCACAGAAACTTTTGTCACCAAAACGTGTTGACAACAACACTAAAGTTGACAACTTTTGTTCGGTGGAGACTCGGCTTAAGAATCTTTTGCCGTGTTATTTCGTCAAGTAATAAGTTAAATGTTATTTACCTAAATTAAGTATACAAGAAAATAGACAGTATTGCTTAAAACTAAACTAGAAATAAAAATGTACGAAGGAGTTAATATAGTTCTATACACTTTAACATGATTTTAATCAATACATATAAAAATACTAGCCCTGACTGATTGACTGACTCATCAGTTAACGCAGAGCCTAAACCGCTGTGGCTACTAACTAGAAAATTTGGCAGCCCATGCATTTTATGTTGTAAGCTACTACTTAGAAAGTTCTTAGGAAATTTGACTCCTTAGGGAAAAATATGAGCTGAATGATTGTGTAGAATTTGGACATCTCTAGTATTAGAAATATGAAATAATTACGAGAGCGAAGTCGCAGGCCATATCTAATTAGACACAATACATGTAAATACTCACCGCTGCACCAACTCATACATTAAAGGAAGAGATTCTAGTGCCCTTATTGCTTTGATATTTCAAGATATAGATTTCAAGATATACCTAGTATTCAACATCAGTAGTCTAATAATATTAGTCCATGCTATCGTAGTAGACAGAAAATAATGAATAAAGTTAGACATTTAATCATTTGGACTGCGCTTTTATTTCATTTCGCATTATTTCCTAACCTCATATTTAGTTTACGAAAAATACTATGCCTAGAATAATTTAAGTACAATTAATCGATACTTACAGGTTCCCTTAAAGGGATACATGTGACATTGTCTGAACCTTCAACCTCCAAAGGCAGAACGACGTTTTCAATTTGATCTGCCTTAGTTACATCTTTCACAACTGGTATCAGACTACATAACACAGACTGACTCAAAATTACAACTAAAATTATTGCACTAAAGCGATGCATTCTGATTTAAATATAGCGACACTGTCGATATCGTCTGTTTACAAGCCTATATGTACGGTTTCTAATCAGGCCCAGCCAATAATGTCTTAATGGCTCTTGAATGTTGCCAGTAAAAAAATGTAACTCCCCTAAATACGGTGCTAATGCAGTACAGTTAAGTATTTCTGTGTAAGATGTTTTCGTTACCTTTACAACCACTCCTGAACAAAGGCATCTCCTTGGCACCTTGGTTTTTGCCTGCTACGCTAGGTGTTTGCTCTAGCTTTTGTTTCTAGGTTTCCCTTTCTTTTTGCAGTGCTGTTGTCATGCATAGTCTGCTTACTCAGCTCTTATGACATCCATGGGTTGAAAAAGGGTTGCGACACTCTATATTCTTAACTGATTATTGCCCGTGGCTCCGCCTGCGTGTATGTCGGTTATCGCGGCAAATAGTAGCCTATGTGTTATTCTGATGTATAAGCTATATTACTGTAAAGTTTCATCCAAATCCGTCCAGGTGATTTTGCGTGAAAGAGTAACAAACATCCATCCATCCATCTACGCCTACAAACTTTTCCGTTTATAATATTAGTAGGATGTACCACCAAACAGAAAGGTATTTTTCATAGTATTATGTAAGAGTAAAGTACAATACCTACTATGAAAACCCCCCGAAATGTAGTAACTTTTTAATGTTGGCAAACCTGGGCAGCGCCCGTACGCATAGATAACGGACCAGCCCACATAATGTGTCATGTTTTGTTTTCCAATACACTGTTAACAGTTACATTAGTGACTTATTTATATTTTATGCACAATTATTGTAAGAAAATGGGAATTTTTACCGTTTACTTTGGAGTCATGCAGAGTTAAGCAACGTGGGTGCTGACATAGTGTCGAAAATATTGGTTTTATGTGTTAAATTGATAAGATTTTCTGATTACAAGTGAAGTAAGCTTCGAATGCATAGTTGACCTAGAGGTTCAAGCGGTTGCCACACCTCTTTCTACTGCACTAAGTTTTTGAGCTTCAAATCCCACATAAAAAAAATGATATTCTGAGTCTGGGTGTTCTTTATATCCATTTAGCGTATGTTTGTAAAGTCCCCCGCGACACAGGATGTAAATTCCTAATGCGGGAGTTGTCTGTTTGAAGGTGAGAAAAAAAGTTTCTAATAAATACGAAACTTCCATGTCATAATGGCATCCCCAGTATATTTCCTATCACTATCATCATTATAATCATCTTTGGCGGAGGATGGTCTCTGACCTATGTCCTGCAGTGGATGTCTTTCTCAAGACTCGTAACATTCTCCACAATAACCGATAATAATGTTTCGTCATGCGGTAGCTTGTGACGCACTAAATTGCACGCTTGGAAAAGTTGGAGGTTAAAGGTATAAAAAAAGAGTTAATATATTTAAAAGATAAATAAGGAAGTACCTTTTCTACGAACTCTCTTGTTAACCCATGTAAGTAGCTATTAACAGGTAGTACCTACCATTAAACTTAGAAACGATTTCACATTAAACGGGTTTAATGTGAAATCGTTTCCAAATTATTCGTTCCAAATGTTTGTATGATCTGCAAGTGTTTGTTTCGGAGTTTGGATGTTTTCTATGTATATGTGGGATGTAGCTCAAAGCAAAATAGATATCGTAAATCAACACTTCATTTATTTTTTCACAGAGTAAACATCTTAACATATTAGTCTCACAGTTTTATAACTCATACTACTCACTTTTTGACAGTTACACTTTGACATTTACTATTAACTACAATCATAACACGGCAATCTAAGGCATAAAACAAGAA
This sequence comes from Diaphora mendica, assembly GCA_949125395.1. NCBI lineage: Eukaryota > Metazoa > Arthropoda > Insecta > Lepidoptera > Erebidae > Diaphora > Diaphora mendica. The sequence continues at coordinate 1,080,934 of OX421323.1, forward strand.
AGGTGAATTTGACAGTTTTAAAACAAAATATCAATAAAAATAAATCTAAACCACACGGCCATCCTGTTTAATCATCTGTCCCAGATGAATCTTCATCTTCTGGTGCAATCCACGGCTTCATTAAATCTGCGGAAGTCGAAGTATTGATGGGTCCTTCCCCATTTCCTACCTTCTTGACGGTGTATCTGTCATTCCGTTTTTTAGCGGTCACTTCATACGGTCCAAGAAATTTTGCAAATAATTTCGAGCCTTGGGAGAACTGTGTCTTTTTGATTGCGATAAGGTCACCAACGTCGTAGACATTCGCTTCTTTCCTCTTCCTATTATATTTTTTTGTATTTTCCTCTTGTATATTTTTAATCGATTCTCTTGCTCTCTCTCTAAGTTCTTGTCTCTTTTGATTAAATATTTGGATTTCTTCTTCCTCTATTAGTCTTAGTAATTCTTCATCTCTATCTCTAATCTTCACTCCGAACAACAATTCAAATGGGGTCATCCCGATACTTCTTTGGTAGGTTCCATTTATACATCGTTGTACGTTAGATACTCTGCGGTACCATTTCGTAGGATCATCAGCACTGAGTTTTGCTAATACGGCGATGATAATTTGATGGATACGTTCAACCTGGCCATTTCCTCTGGGTTGTCCAGTTGTAATCGTGTAGTGTGTGATATTCTCGTCTTTACAGTATTCTTGGAAGTCGTTTGCAGTGAATGACGCGTTACGATCCGTTATTATTCTTCCTGGTGCGCCAAAAGTTTGCTGCTGTAATTTTAGTTTATTAAGTGTCTCTTCAGTCGTCGAAGTCTTGACAGGGTATATCCAGGTAAATTTTGTATAAGCGTCGACAACCGTTAAAATGTACTTATAATTCTTATGTGTTGATGTAAGTGGTCCCAAATGATCGATATGATATGTTGATAGCGGCACATCGCCTTTATCTATGGGATGAAGAAAACCCTCCTGTTTTTCCCTTCTTGTTAGATATAAGGATACATTCAACACAATTACTAATAATTTTTCTAATCTTTTCTTGTAAATTATCTATGTAATAGTCTCTACTAATTAATTCTTCAGTCTTTGCAACTCCAAAATGACCTCTTTCATGATTCCTCCTAATTATGTCAAATTGCATCTTCTTTGGTACAACTATCACTCTACTACCATTTTTCTCTTTGTATAGTATGTCTTTATATAAAATATAGTCTTTATAAGTTTCCTTTTCTAAAATCTTCTTTAGCACTTTTATGTGTTCGTCTTCATCTTGGGATTTTTTAATGCGAGCTGTTGTTTCTTTTGCTTTATCTTCCGTTACACTAGTCTTCATAACTCTTTCTTCTATCACACTAGTTTCTTTTACTCTTTCTTCTGACACACTATCTTCCTTTACTATTTCTTCTGTAGTATTTTTTACATTTACATGTTGTTCTTTTAATTCATCTACTTTTACTTCTTTTACAATGGTTTCTAATGGGTTTTCTTTGGGTACAAGAATTTCAGATGTTATGTCAGTGACTTGCAATATCTCACTCTTGTCTGAGTCTATTATAGTTTTAGCAGCAGATAAATCTTGCACGCTGTTAAGATCCATTTCACACTTCTTTATTTCAAGTGGTGACAAACGTCTCGGGCTTTGTAAAACTGGGTCTTCATCAGTCAGTAAAATTCTCAGTTCCATATTACTACTCTTCTTTTCCTTCTTGGAGTCATACTCTTTGCACATCTTGTAAACTTCTTCTTCATACTTAGTTTTTTCTATATCGTGTTCAGGGTTAACGTCACTTTCATCATTCATAATCTTTTCCACAAAAACACCATCGGGGTTAAACTGTATCTTAAAGTCTTCGAGTATAGGATTACCAATTAGCATAGGTACAGGTAAGTCGTGGTCTGCTACAAGATGGAACTTCATTTCTGTGTAGTACTGATCAATTTGTACCTTAGCTGTGAACGTTCCTTCGGTATCAAGCTTATTCTCCGCTATACCTGCTAGGCATGTTGATTTTTCTTCGTAGTCTTTTATACTAACTGAATTTTTTTCAAATTCTGTTTTTGTAATAATATTGACGTCACTACCGGTATCTATTAAAGTTTTAAATTCTATTCCGTTAATCTTTATCTTCTTGTAAGGGGTCTTCTTTTGTTGATTCATAGTCTGCGTATTGAATTCTTTTCCCATGTTTTGGATATTCAGCGTCTTCTTCTGTTGATCGGTAGTACATTCATTAGATTTGTGTCCATAATCGTTACATTTAAAACATTTTAGTCCCTTAGGGCAAGATTGTGATTGGTGTCCTAATTCTCCACAGTCGAAACATCTTCTCACATAGGATATCTTGCGAGGTGAGTGTTGGACAGCAGCTTGATGTACAGGTCTGTTTGACATTTTCTTTCCGAATTGACTATAAATGTCCAACTTTTTTCGAAAATCTTTTATATCCAAGGCACCATATAAGATAGTTTTGTTAGTCTCTAGATCGTAGATACCATCAATTACATATTCCATCAATGCAGCATCTTCAACGTTACCATGTAGCGCCAATTCTTTCATAGCTAGGAAATACTGTTGATAAGTTTCGTCACTTGACATCTTACGTGCGGCAAGCTTTTTGTGTATTATTGCGCTATTGATTTTCGGACCAAATTCTTCTTTGAGAGCTGCCTTTAAACTTGCATAGTCTTGCACACGTCCCAAAGTCCCCAGGAAAAGTTTGGCAGTACCATCTAATAATCGTTTGGCGTAGATCAATTTCACTTCATAAGCTGAGCAGTATCTTCTAATTCCTCAATAAACGTCTGAATAGGGTAGGTGTCATCTCCAGTAAAAACAGTCATTGATTTTTCCAAATCCTTGAAAGAAATCTGCACTGAAACATCTTCGTCTTCACTTCCTTTTTCGTCTTTCTTCGGTGGCATTATGGCGGTTTACCTCCTCTGGTTAGTCGTTATTTATTTTAATTATCCTTTTTTTTATTCAAAATCCGAATCAACGTCTTTAGTCTTCATAAAAAATAATAATTTAAAGTCTTCTAAAAAACTACCATCTTAGTAGATTTTTTTCTATGCTGGCAACATTTTCTTCTAAACGTACTTCAGGTTGATCGGCTGAATGCACTGGCGTTCAAAATGGCGACATAAGCAAATATGAATCGGCACTTATTATTCTGATGAATCTTCGTTAGTCTTCTTTGATTTACTTCAAATATTGCTTCACATCCCGGACGAGCCCCCAAAAAGTTGTGGGATGTAGCTCAAAGCAAAATAGATATCGTAAATCAACACTTTATTTATTTTTTCACAGAGTAAACATCTTAACATATTAGTCTCACAGTTGCATAACTCATACTACTCACTTTTTGACAGTTACACTTTGACATTTACTATTAACTACAATCATAACACGGCAATCTAAGGCATAAAACAAGAAAGGTGAATTTGACAGTTTTAAAACAAAATATCAATAAAAATAAATCTAAACCACATATATGTATGTATGTATTTACAATAAAAAAGTATTTGTGTATTTATATCAGTTGTCTAGTTTCCATATTACAAGCTCTGCTTAGTTTGGGACTAGATGGTGATGTGTGTTAGAGTCCGGCAATATTTATTTATTTATTTTATGTCTTCTTACAGGCATCACCGCCTGTGTCCAGCACTGGACTACTAAAAGGCTATTGGATGATGCTTATTATTCGATATTTGATAAGTAAATAATAAAACAAACATTACAATTTTTCAATCAAATTTAAACACTTTTAATTAAACATTTATTAAATGTGTCATAAAATATATGAGTAACAATAGATTTTTTAACTACTATGTGTCTGTTTATCGATGTAGTTAAGACATATCTGTAGTGCATCATTCTTCAGGTACAGAAGGCGGGTACCCAAGTACGGGCGATACGCATTTCTTCATATAATCCAAACAGATGTTTGAACAGCACATTTCGGCTCTGTCACACTAGAATCAAAGTAACAGGACAGTTCAAGTATTTTGTATTATGTTACTAACAATTCTCTAGTAAAATGAGATAGTTGATAATAAACCGAATTATATTGGTAGAGTGTTCGACGAAGTTGGACTACACTCGACGGGATAGCACAGTTTGCTTTATTTCTGTGATATTTTATGTCTTCTTAGGAGATGCTTGTGTCCAACAGTGGACTACTAAAGGTTATTGGATGATCATCATAAATGCAAATTATTATTCGATCTTGGATAAGTACAACAAGGAAGTATAACAAACATAAAATAATCACAAATTTTAACAAAAAAATTTAAATGGGACCATTCGGGAAGAACCAGCTTTCAAATAAATAAAGAATCATCAAAATCGGTTCACCCAGTCCAAAGTTATAAGGTAACAAACATAAAAAAAAAACAGTCGAATTGAGAACCTCCTCCTTTTTTGAAGTCGGTTGAAAAATTAAATCAAATTTGAACAGTTTTATTTAAAAATTTATTCTATGTTACATTAAAAATATATGTGTGTCTGTTTATCGATGTATTTTAGACATATCAGGACATCATTCTTCAGATAGAGAAGGAGGATACCCAAGTACGGGCGATACACATTTCTTTAAATAATCCAAACAGATATTTGAACAGCACATATCGGCACTCGCACACTGGAATATGGTTATAGAACGTTTATTTTTCTCAAAAGAAATTAACAACAAATTTCACTTAATGAGAACATTTAACAAAAAAACAATATTTACTTAGTAGTGAGCTTAATTATATTTTTTATAAATATAGGTATATAGTACTCGTAATGCGTGCTATAAACCTGTTAGGTAATAAGTAAGCATTAGTACACACCCACATCATCATATCTTATACCTTTACACACTACGTCCCAAAAATAATAATAATCTGATACTAGAAGACATCACACTCAATTAGGACCCACAAACAAATTAACACTTTATATTCGAAAGTAAATAATACTGTTTTACGCTCATGATTACAGTAAGCAAGCTTAATTGCATTCTAGTCTTTGAACTAATATACACACATCAAAAGTGTCTAGGGATCAACATATATTTTTGCAATAACTTTTCTCCTGATTGATATTAATTAAAATTTTCTTTAAGGATTCATCAAATAAAGTGTTTTCGTTTGTCACAGTAACGATAAACCAAGTCACCTTTGCATTAATAAAGAAATTTGCCATTTTCCTAATAAAGGGATTTTTGACATTTGAACCACTAACATTAAAGTTCGAAAAAAAGACTGAAATAACAGTTTTCTTTAAAATTTTATTAGGTAACTTAAACAATTAATAATCCGTGTTTCTACCGCGAACACTAACAACACAAGAACATCGGTTTGGCATACTCAAAATGAGTTCATCCAAATCACGCTGTGGAGTGGCCGCCCATATTCGTTGCAACAACAAAAAAAGGTCTTCTTGTGACTGGATACCCTCCATATTCGGCAGAGCTCTTCTCTGTAGCATATCCCATGCATACTCAATCGGGTTCAAGTCTGGCGACTGAGCAGGCCAGGGCAGGACATTGATGTTAGCTGCGGCGAGAGTCTGTCTTACAACTCTTGCGGTGTGCGGTCGTGCATTATCATGCATTAACTGAAATAAGGGACCGATTTGCACTTGTAGAGGAACGATGACGTCTGATACAATCGTCTCAGCATAAATTTGAGCGTTGAGGTTGCCTCTGATCCAAATCAACTCAGTTCTTCCGCCGATCCAAATACCCGCCCATACCATGATGGTTCCACCACTATAAGGATGGACTTCCTGGCAGGATTTAATCGCTGTTGGCGTCAGGGGGTTCTCCAGTGTCGTATACGTCTTGTATCCGGTCTCATACCAAAACGAGACTCATCAGAAAAGCACACTAAACGCCATTGTTCTTCTGCCCAATTTCTGTGTTCAAGAGCCCATTGATATCGAATCCTACGATTGTGCATTGCTATAGGTGGTACCCGTAGCGGTCTTCGGGAATGAAGGTTCACTTCATGCAAGCGGTTTCTGACTGTTTGGTGGCTAATTAAGTTCCCTGAAGAGTGATGAAGCCTCACGGCTAACATCATGGCGGTTATTGTTGGAGCTCTTCGAGTTAAGATTTGAATGTATTAGTCTTGTCTCCGTGTGGTGCAGCGATACCGTCCTCCATGGCGCTCAGCCACGGTACCAGTGCTTCGGTAACGTGTCCAAAGTCGACTGATAACACTCTGACTTGTATTCAGAGCTAAAGCCACAGTACGTTGCCGGGAACCAGCTTCTATCATTCCCACGGCTCTGAGCATTTCTTCCCTGCTTAAATGACGTCGCCGCTCCATAATAACGTTGGTTTTAATCAGTAGTAGGGAAACAGTAGCACTAATAATGTCTTCAATGCGTTGTATGTTTTTATAGGGAAAATATTGACAGCTGATTTTCATCTTTTACTCGAATTTGATTGACAGTTCCTGATTCAAATTATGAAATGCACCCAAAAGGATCCATATAAATTTATAAAATCATAAATTTATTATAAAGCCACATCTCAATCTCAAGAAATCCGCATAAAAATGCTTGATCCCTAGACACTTTTGATGTGTGTATATTATTCCTCAATTATTCTAGTGATAAAATACTACTCAACAAACAATATCGAATATGGAAGGTAGCAACAATAGACTCACACGAATAATAAAAGTGTATGATGTAGGTAGAAATATGTAACCGTTACCAGGGCCGCATTTAGATCCTATCTAAAACGAACTGTTTAAGTTTTTTCTTAAAAATATTAAAGCTTTCTGTCATTTTAATTTCGTTTGGCAGTTTATTGAACATTTGTGCCCCTTCAAATGTTATGTTTTTTTTTACCGTAATTTGTACGCGGTTTTACTAGATAAATATTATTGGCATTACGTAGGGGTCGTAAACCTTGTTCTATATTTGTTTTAAATTCGAGATGACTTTGATTTTTTTTATCTTTAATCTTTCTAATTAGGATACATGTATTATAGTAATATAGTTTTTTTAGGTTCATTAATTTGGTTTCCGAGTAAATTTTGTTTGTAGGTGTAAGAAAGTCATAATGAAATAAAATGTTTACTAGCTTATTTTGTACAGTTTGTACGCTGTCCAAAGTACATTTTGCTGCACTTCCCCAAATTTCTATGAGGTAATCTATATGCGGTTTGACAAGGGAATAATATATATATTCATTCGAACCTTTCGCGGCAGACATCGCACGACGCCGTATGAGCGCCCGCAGAGTGACGACAACTTAGTTCTTATATTGTTTATGTGCGATTTCCATGTCAAGCCACTGTCCAATATTAGTCCCAAGTACTTTTCCTCGGCCGATTTTTTCAGTTGAATGTTATTTATGTATAGTATAGGTAGTTTTGTAATAGTTTCAAATCAAATTAAATCAAAATCATTTATTCATCTAAGACACCAAGTGACACTTATGAACGTCAAATTGAAGCTATAGTTAAAAATCATAGATCGACACAAACAGAGGCCACAGCATGTGCTGTATTGTCGAGGTAAGTTAGGCGAAAACACCAAAATCTACTGCCTGCCTGTGTCGATCCATAACTTCCAGTTTCCAAAATGCGTAGAGCTCATGAGAAGAATACTGGCAAAGAAACTCATGGCTACTCTTTTTCAAAATCTGATTTTCAGGTACAATAGTTAGTATTACATTTAAGGTAAACAGTATGCAAGCTGTTGCCACCTGAAATTCCTTTTATTAAAAAGCTCCAAAATCTAACGCGCAAACAAAAAAAAACACTCAGTGATAACGTTGAAGGTTTGAGTCTATTAAACATAGAACAAAATAGAAACAAGGTGCACATCCACTTACATTCAGTTGCAAAATCTACTGTTGAAAATAATTCGTGACTGGATTAAGAGGCTAGGGTTGCAGTTGAACGAACCAGAATAATAGTATTGTCTAAAGAATCGCTGACTAGGCCGACCAGTCACCCCAAGCAGCACCCGTTGACGAGTATGACGCATGGACCAGCCATCATCTCCTTCGCCATATCAGAGGGAAGGAAACGACCCGCCCCACGACGACACCGCAAGCAATGACATTTTAGTGAGCATGACAAACCATAGTCTAGATACTGATAAAAATCACTACTAATTAAATTACCATAATAATCGCCACGCATTACTTTCAACAACTTTGTTTTTTGCTTTAAATATTACATAGCTTGTTTTTGAGATATTAATTGTAAGTAAGTTGTACTGAAACCATTCGTGTAACTTTTCCAGGTCATTTTGAGCTAATTTAATTATTTCATTAATGTCTGATCCATAATAAAATATACAGGTACCATCAGCGTACAGGCTGATTTCCCCATTTAATGATATTTGACTGATACCATTGACATATATTAGAAATAGCAACGGTCCAATTATAGAGCCTTGTGGTATTCCGCAGTTAATAGGCTGAGTGGTGCTTGTATGTTTCCCCATTTTTACTCTCTGCGATCTGTTTCTTAAATATGATTTGAAATTTTTTAAGGCATCACCAATGATTCCAATATGTTTTAGTTTTTTTGGCAGGAGAGAATGACTTACGGTATCAAAAGCCTTTTTTAAATCTATAAATATTCCTAGACCTAGCTTTTTCTCATCGATTTGTGTCTTTAATTTGGAAATAAGATCAATTGTAGCAGACAGGGTGTTTGATTTTGGGCGAAATCCGTATTGGCGTTTGAAGAGATAATCTATTTCATTCAAGTAATTGTTCAGACGCTCATATATAGCACGCTCAAAGATCTTCGAAATTATTGGTAACACTGACACGGGCCTGTAGTTACTAGGATCTGTCTTTGCACCTGAATCAAAGTAACATGGTGATGAAACTACTGATTATAGTAGAAGAGGGTTCGACACTGATAGAAAACATTCGACTTGAGTGATAGCTTTATTCTGTCCAAAAAAAACTATTTTTACAGCTTTTATTTAGTTTCACCTGTCCCGATGTTTGTCTTTAATCAAATACCTATTGAAAGTTAAATTTAATCCTCTTCCCGATTTCCGATTGAGCTCCAATTTGAAATAGACCTTTAGTTCTGATGACAATGCAATTATAAACAATCAGTATTATTATTTATCCAAAATGGCTGCCGTAACAAAATGGCGGCGTACATATTTCTGAACAACCTAACAAGTAATAAAAGCTAGTTTTAAAAAAAAAAATTTAAATTAATCACTTGTTTTAGGTTTAGTTAATTGTAATTTTTTTATGATGAATCTTTCGTATGGTGACGGATTCAAAATATGGAGTGTATTTGTCCCTATTGATCCAGAGGAAGTTAGGGAAGACTAGCCTAGGACAACAGAACTGCTAACAAAAGGAAAACTTGTAAACAAACCATATATCAATCCACCTGGCTAGCGTGATAGAGTAAGACAAAATCTCCTTTCGAAGGAGAGGCTCATATCCTATGTCCAGCAGTGGACTGTGCAAGGCTGTTAGTATATTGTGATGTGTTTGTATTGCAGATTTTTTTATTATATCTTTTAATTTAATGGAATCATATCTTACCATAATAAAATGCATAGCTCGTATTAACCATTTCAACAGAATATTATTACTAAAAAAGCAGGCGTTTGAATACTTTTCGTCATTATTATAAGGTACCTGGACCACCGAGCTTCGCTCGATATTATTTTTGGTAAATTTTCCATAAATAAATCCTAACTATACTCTTTGCGCTGTTGCATGGTGCGTGGTCGTTTAATTTAATCTACTACAGTTTATGGTTTAATTTAATTTACTACAGTTATTAATGATTAAATATATTGCGAATGTGGTACAGCTGAAATACTAAGTCATAATTTGAAAATCGCGGCAACTTTCAAGAGTGAAACGAAATGTTACTGAACTATGCCAGGCACCATGCTACAGCGCAAAGAGTATAGATAGATTTATTGCCCTCGAAACCCCCTGCATACTAAATTTCAAGAAAATCGTTGGAGTCGTTTCCGAGATACTTAATTGTTAGTGGTAATTTAAACCTGTACCTAGAAAAGTATAATGTTTGTAAGGTCAAAATATATTACAAAGAAACATTATAATTTTATTCATAGTCAGGTGCATAGTTCTGTTGTGGCTTGAATCTTTGCCAAAACAATAACACACCGACTTACATCATCATTGGTTAAGGAAAATACATCCAATATTATTCAGGAAAACGCATTTAATATTATTAATTAATACATAATACTCATACTATCACACAGTCGTCTGATACTAAACTAGGTAGACCCAGCGTTATGGTAACTGTTAAAAACACTTACCTATGTCTAAATACATACGTATTATGGATAGGTTACACCAGACATAGAAAACTAATTCAGTCATCGAGGAAGGCTTTATATCAGTACGCTCCAACCAAAAGGAGCGGAGTATTAATGAAATATGTTGCAAAAACGGGGGAAAATAATTTCTTTTGAGAGCTTCCATTGCGTGCGCTGCGTAAATGGTTCAAGTTTCACAAAAACAACTAATGAAAGAATTGTTCCCCTTTAAAAGCTCTAAAGTTCAGGGCAGCATTGGTCTATCTTTTGAGGTTGGCTCGATATAACCGTTTTATGATAACTCAATTTGTTCACGCTGCGGGCAATAGGAGACGCAGATGACGTTGCAGGGGTTGACTAGCTATAGATAAATTACACCCAGACATAACACAAATAATCGTCTTCATCACACAAAGATTTGTCCAGGCTGGAAATCGAACCCACGACCTCTGAAAATGACTGAATTAACTACAGATTTTTTTAACTTTAATCATAATGTTTTGGGAAGCAGCTGATGCCGGATTCCTGACCAAAAGACACTTGTAGTTGGTTGGTAGGCAGTGATTGGAGAAAGTAATTATGTTCTAGACGTATCTGATTGCGAGTAACACTGGTGTCGGTCGTTTACCTTGATTCTATAAATATAGCTTTACCTACTACTTAATCTGTAAACTGCATTTATACATTCTGCATATATCTATGATAATCTAAGTTTCTCCTTATAACATTATCAGCTTTCTGCCAGTGAAAGTCCCGTGAAAATCGGTTTAGCCGTTACAGAGATAAGCCGATAGACAGTATACTTTCATATGCATTAAGTGAAAAGCTATTAATTTGAAATTATAATCAGACAATTCAATTTCATTTTCCTATTTACATGGATTGGTAAAAAGTATTTAATTAAAATAGTTTAAAGAGTTAATGTAATACTTTCCATCAGGCAGAGTAGAGTCACTTTGACAGGCATCTGTATATTTATATATATATAAAATAACAACTAGGGACACAATAAACACAAATTTCAACAAAAAGGAAAAAGCGGCCAAGTGCGAGTCGGACTCGCCCATGAAGGGTTCCGCAGCAGCAAGTAACATAATATAATTTTTATTTTATTTTAAAATTTGTGTTGATTTGGTTGAAAGGTAAATTGCAGTTTACGATTTATAACGTATTAAAAAAAACTACTTACTAGATTTCGTTCAAACCAATTTTCGGTGGAAGTTTACATAGCAATGTACATCCTTCGATCAAATAATATATTTGATCGAAGTGTACATCATATATATTTTTTAGTTTTATCATTCTCTTATTTTAGAAGTTACAGGGGGAGGGACACACATTTTACCACTTTGAAAGTGTCTCTCGCGCAAAGTATTCATTTTAGAAAAAAAATATATTAGAAACCTCAATATCATTTTTGAAGCCCTATCCATAGGGCAAAACATAAACAACATAAACCATAACACGTATGGGTTTGATTAAAAAAAAAATGAGTTTCAGTTCTATGTATGGGGACCCCCAAAATTTATTGTTTTTTTTTCTATTTTTATGTGAAAATCTTAATGCGGTTCATAGAATACATCTACTTACCAAGTTTCAACATTATAGTTCTTATAGTTTCGGAAAAAAGATGCTGTGACATACGGACGGACAGACAGACAGACGGACGGATGGACGGACGGACGGACAGACAGACAGACAGACAGACAGACAGACAGACAGACAGACAGACAGACATGACGAATCTATAAGGGTTCCGTTTTTTGCCTTTGGCACGGAAACCTAAAAACCGACTTCAAGAACTGGGCCAAATCGAAATAGGATCACACGGGAACCACTAGCTTTCAAATAAAAAAATAATCATCAAAATCGGTTCACCCACTCGAAAGTTATGAGGTGACAAACATAAAAAAAGTCGAATTGATAACCTCCTCCTTTTTTTGAAGTCGGTTAAAAATGGCTAGTGACAAAGTAACAAGGAAAAAAAAATATAGGAAACACCCAAACTTACATACTCTCCGATTTTAGCACACTTCTTTTCATCTGTTGCCTTCAGTTCATTCGTAAAACTTTGAACTTTCTCTACAGGCACTGCTAACACTCCTTCCTCACCTTCCAAGGTGGCAACCATCACCACATTACATAAAGTGGTCTGGACAAGGACTAATACTAAAACAACAATGCAGAAACGATTCATTGTAGTTGAACGAATGTAGGACTAATGACAAATTATCGGTTGACCTGGTTTATAAGTAGGGACGAAGTGCTACACTTGGGCCGCTAGCCACTACGGCGCTTTGGTGTTGCCCTTGAAAATTATCCTTTTTCCAGTTTTAGGCATAGGTTCAAATTAAAGTTAAAAAAGGTTTTTTCTTTTTCTTTTTTTAGTATTTTTTTTGTATGTTATAAAATAATGACCTTGTTGGTTATTTATGGAACTTAATATTTGAGTAGATTCATTACTCCGTGAATTAAAGATAAAAATAGTCACTTGTTAAAAACCGCGAAAAATTTTTTTAAGAAAGATTCGTAAACAGCTTGTATGAAGTGTGTTCGGAGTAAAAGCAGGCACCACTTTTCGGTAAAAAAGCCTCGTTTAGGTGACGACCAGGTACACATAGACCTCGCCTTATCGAGGGTGACCCGTATAGGAGGCGTGATCCTCTATATAAACCATTTTATTACCTTTTGAGAATTATTCTTAACAATAATTAAATCGTTTACTGTCACCTCATATACCAAGTTATACCTGATTTTGTATATGCAATAAAACAAATATGTTTAATCTTATACAAACACTTTTATTTAAATATTTACATAATGCTGGTAATACCTAAATGACAAGACTAACAGTAGCTTATCAACTATCTGTTTGTTCTTTTGTGTACTATAGACACGTATACTTGTGTGTTATCATTATCATTCTTCATCGATATCTCCTTCTCGGGCCGAGATGCACCTTTTCAAATAACCCAAACACACTTTTGTGCAACACCGGTCGTGGCTCGGACACTAAAACCAAAACAAAACTTAAATAATAGTGAATTGTAAATAATGACATAAAAACTTTACAAACCTAACAAACACAGGCTGTTCCTAAACTAGTCAGAACGTGTGCTATGGAAATCGGACTGCTAATAAACAATCTTCAATTTTTCTAAATCCATATAAATTATCGATAAATTACACACAGAAATATAACAAATTATTACTAGTACATAATTATTTATCCTAGATAAAAATCAAACCATAACCTACGGTCTAGCAATCAGGGCTGACCTACTCACTATTGTTGGCATATTAGTATAAGCTAGTACTTCTATTAGGGATACCATTGGTATTATATTATTACTGTATAAATGATTCATCAGAATAGTTCTCATAAGGTGTCATGTCAGGTTCTATAAGACAGAATTATATGAATGATTTGTTGGAGTAATGCTCATAAAATGTCAAGTGGTTGCCACACGGCTCCAAGGGTGGAGCGCGGGATTGTGAAGAAAGGGGTTCACGAGCCCATGGGACAGGCATTCGTGTCTTCCTCTTCAGCAGAGTAAGAAGTGTATTAATTTTGTAAAGATTGTAAATAATGGTTGTATTGAAAAGGTGTGCTAAAGTATATAATACAAGGCTGTATCTTGACAACGTTTTTCAATAAATTGTTGAATCCTGACTGTACCCAACACTATATTCTAGAGAGATTTGAAATATACATCACATTAAATTTTAAAAAACTGTAAAATGGTGTCTAGCATCAAAAACACAAAAAATAAAAACCAAAACTTACAAACTCTCCGACTTTAGCACACGTCTCATTTGTAGCCTTCACTTCATTCGCAAAACTTTGAACATTCTCTACAGGCGTTTCTATTTGTTCATTTTCATTTCCCTTCTCATTTACTGAGGAGGTATCCTTCGCAACCGTTACCACATTACATAAAGTGGTCTGGACAAGTAGTAACACTAAAATGGCAAAGCAGAAACGACTCATTGTAGTTGAACAAATGTAGAACTAATGACAATTATCTGTTCCCCTGGCTTATAAGCATGGGTGAAGTGTGCTACATTTGGGCTACAACGGCGCTTTAGTGTTGCCCTTGAAAATTTCATTGTCCTTTTGCAAGTTTGTCATATAGATACATAGGTATATGAATGGGTATGAAGGGTTTTGTATTAATGGTTCTTTTGGCTTATAAAATGTGTTTATGAATGTATGATGGGACCGTTTAAATTTTTTGGAATCTTTGAATAATATTGATCTAAACAAACTGTACACCGTGAAGTGATCGTGAGGTCAGTAAAAATACCCACTTTTTGTACTTGGATTCCCCAATTTTAAGCTTCTAATTAGCGTATGTCTTGAAGCTTGAATATAGCTATAATAAAAGCCAAAAATGACACTATAAATGGCAAAGAAATTCTTCCAGAAACAAATTTTGCAACTATGAAACAATTTATCTCATAAGGCGTTAAACTGGTACTGACAAAAAACGGAACAAAATAATTAAAAAAGCCAAGCTCTTTCAAAGAAAAAAAATAATTTTCGCAATCGGTTTGGAAATGGCTGAGTTCAGAGGCATTTGATTAAAAATACAAACGAATAGGAAGCTATTCCTTTTTAGCATGGGTAAAAAATGATGAATTAAGGTCTAAATCCAATCGAACTAAAATTACCCACTATTTTATGATAATACCTTGAGGTGTAAACACTGAGCCGCGCCCGTATACACAGATAACGGAATAGTGCACATATTGTTTTCAAATCTCTCAACTGGTATTGTGTTTGCTATTGGCACAGTATTATATTTTTTTTCCTCAATACTGATTAGAGTTATTTTGTATGTTGGAATTATATCATGCACTTACATACATAATTCTAAAAGCCTAAGTTATATTAAGTAGGATATTTAATAATAATGGTCGCCCGGTGGTCAAAATTCGATCATAATTTCTTCACGGGGGATCAAACCCACAATACTTAACGCAATAGGTAGGTTTAAGGTCACCGTTTAAACTACTGCGCCACCTGTGCAGTCTTCGTATAAGTAAATCATCCACAAAAAAATCCAGATGTTAAAGTATGTACGGCTATACATACTTTCATTTAAAAAACAATGACAGAGTCAAACAATTTATGTTTGTAGAAGCTCAAATAAAAGAGCCTTTCCAACGAGTATTCTTAAACTTGAAATCGTGTGCATTTACCTGGGCTGGGCCTCACCTGGGAATCAAACCTCACTCACTCGATGATAGTAACGAAGCTATTGCTTAACAGTGTGTTTCTGTACGTCTGTGGTGTATCTCTGGGTGAATCTCCCTCATCCTCATTATCATCATCAGCCTACTCCAGTCCACTGCTGGAGATAGGTCTCTTCAATTGCATGCACGCCATTTGGTTCGAGTTCGATCCTCGGCTTCTCGCATCCAGCTCCTTTTATCCGTCTTGCGCAAAATCATCACGCCACCTGGCCTGTGGACATCCCACACTACGTTTGCCAAGAACCCGGTCTCCACTTAAGAACCCGTTAACCCCAACGATTTGATAACAATTGGGGTTAACGGGTTAGAAACTGATGTTCTACGGCAAATATGGTCAGCCCACTGCCACTTGAGCTTGTTAATGTAGACTAGGTAAACACACACAAAAAAAAAAACCTGTTTAGAAGAGAAACTTATGGAGTTTCATGCCGTTTGTTATCCATAGGAATAACCTTTTGGAACCGAGCAACTTGAGTCATTAATGTAATGTTTCGTAAAGGCCTGAAAAGACCTACTTCAAATAAAAGCTATTTGATTTGGATTTTGCTCTTCCACGGTAAAACTTTTCGATAATTTTTCCATCGATGTGATCAATACATACTTTTTGAACTTACACTTCATAGATATAATGAATAGCAAGGACGATAAAGGGCGAAATCGTAATGTAGCAGTTATGAGAAATAGTTCCTACTCGGTCGACTGTTGACTGGTCTGTTTTAAAATTAATAATAGGTCCATCCAACAATCTACTTGAAACTGCCCTTCAAATAAGGTCGTAATATTATTACATATATGTCCACTATTAGTGTTACAATATTTTTTTAATCAGGATGCAAGTCAACCTTCAAGAATCTAATTCCATTTGAGTACGATAATAATTGAATTAAATATATTTTCATTAGACTGCACGGTTGGCCTAATGGTTTAGGCGGTCGCCACGCCGCTTGCCAATTCGCCAAGTGTTGTGGGTTCAAATCCTACACGGGACAACACTTTGTGTGATCCACAAATTGTTGTTCTGAGTTTGGGTGTTAATTGTGTCCGTTTCATGTATGTCTGTAAAGTCCCCCGCGACACAGGATATTTATTCCTAATGCGGTAGTTGTCTTTTAAAAAAATAAAATAAAAACATCTAAAATAATATAATCATTATTGTAGATATATTTCATGTATTTATGTACTTTCGAATATATATAAACCATCTCCCAAACTTTTACTTTATTATTTTATCTAACTTTACACAGCCTGATAGAAGGTGACCTCACTCTGGTCTGGTCTGGTCCTTGACCAGGTTGTATCAGCGATGGCATTGTATCACCACTCGCCTAACAGTTAATGTTAGTAGGAACAGACTAAGCGAGCAAACTACGCAATATAATAGCACTGCGAAGAAAAGGATTCCTGAAACAAACTTTTGCCAGCCTGTCTTGCCAGCGTGGTTATAGTACACCAAAACCTCGTTTCTAAAGAGATGTCTGTGTCCGGCAGTCAACTGTCAAAGGCTGTTGATGAAGATAGTGCTATTAGTCGCTCTGATACTTACCTAAACGTTGTTGAAGTGAAAACTTCTTTGGCCGCGTTGAGCACTTTTTGATAGTAGAAAATGTTATGGTTTCGCGTCACCGACATGCTAATATTTTATGTTGATAATTTTAATTTAAACATTATGTGTAGTTAAAATTACATCTTATATAATTTATACTCTCGATTGTCGGCACTTGATGGAACTTGTTGCAATACATTCTAGAATTAAACTCACTTGTACTTATTCCACTATTTTAATTTATCTTTACACCTGACCGGTTTCGCCTTATGGTATTCTCAAAGGTTATGGTTACATTAAATATTTTTACATCTAAAACCTAACAACTGTGGGTACATAGAAATATCAGTGTGCCAGTGTAAGAAATTCTCCCCATAAGGCGAAACCGGTCAGGTGTAAAGATAATTAAATTAGTGGAATAAGTACAAGTGAGTTTAATTCTAGAATGACTTACATCTTACTTTTAAGACGCTCAATTCACGACAGAAGAAATTTTAATATTTCTAATCATAACTACAAGGCCCGTTTTTAAAGTGAGCTCAGGCTAATCATATTAAACTGATTTTCGATAATATGTCAGCATGACTAATAAACACGTAAACCCATATGAAATGAAATCAATTATTCTCCAAATGGGTTACACGAACACTTTTGCAAGTATTTTTTAACCGACTTCCAAAAAGGAGGAGGTTCTATGTTCCACTGTATGTATTTTTTTTTTTTTTATGTATGTTACCTGATTACTCCGTCAGTTGTGGACCGATTTTGAAGTTTTTTTTTGTATTCGACAGGGTATGCTTCCGTGGTGGTCCCATTGCCAGCATATCAGGATCTGATGATGGGATCCCAGGGAAATCGAGGGAAACCCTCATTTTTTATAGGCACATACTATGTTTTTCGTATATTTTCTGAAGTTACACCGGTATTTGCGTCTGGTAGTCATCATTTTATGATGATGAGCTGATGATGTAAGGTACCACTCCTGAACGGTTAGGAGTTGGAGGATAAATCTTTAAATATCATATGTATATAAGTTACCTTTAGTCGTATTCTTACAAATTATTTAGGTAAGCTGATGATGGAAGGTGGAAGGTACAACTCCTCAACGGTTAGGAGTTGGAGAATAATTGTTTCAATTTCATACGTATCTAAAGACCTTCAGTCGTATACTTTCAAGCTATTTAGGTGAGCTGATGATAGAAGATTAAACTCTTCAACAGTTAGGGATTAGAGGATGATTTTAATATTACACGTACCTTAATTTGTATTATTCTTGATGATGAAATTTGATGAAATAATTCAACTTACTACTTACCTAAGATTGTTTGCACTAAAAACTGTAAAATAAAAACTTTTTATAAAAAAAAAAAACCGACTTCCAAAAACATCCAACGAAAACTCTCTGTCAAAAAACACTTAAAAGCGTAAAATAAACTGGTTCTTCATAAATTGCCTATACCTAATTCTTTATTCATTTATTTAAATAGTAGTATTATAATGGGTGCTAGGTACCTAAAATCTGTTTGAAGTCGGTGCTAAGCCAAAAAGAATACAAACGAACAATTACAAAAGTCTAAGCGATAGGCACTTGGCACCGACTTCAAACAGATTTTAGGTACCTAGCACCCATTATAATACTACTATTTAAATGAATAAAGAATTAGGTATAGGCAATTTATGAAGAACCAGTTTATTTTACGCTTTTAAGTGTTTTTTGACAGAGAGTTTTCGTTGGATGTTTTTGGAAGTCGGTTTTTTTTTTTTTTATAAAAAGTTTTTTTTTTTTTTTTGAGAAGATGTGTTCGGCCTTTCCTAACTGGACTAGCCCTGAGAATAAAGGACGAAACAAACCCAGGGATCATCGTCTCTTATAAAATCCAGAAAATCTCTATAATAATAGGTCTTTACCTATAAAATTGCCGTTTTGTATGCAATAAGTGAAAGTACATATTTATTAAAACTTTTTTATTTCTGTTATTTGAAGTAATCACCCATGCAATCGACGCATCTTTGCCAACGCATTGGCATTTTTTTTGATGCCCTTCTTGTAAAAATCAGCTGGACGGGAGGCAACAAACTCTTCAAAGGCATTTTGTACTGCCTCTCTAGAATTGAATTTTTTACCCACTAAAAAGTTGTCTAAATTTTGGAAAAAGTAATAGTCGGTAGGTGCAAGGTTTGGTGAGTATGGTGGATGAGGGAGAGCTTCCAAACCCAGCTCTTGCAGCTTGGAGACTGTCTGTTGCGCAGTATGGAGTTCGCGCGATGTCGTGAAGGAGCAGTGAGGACGACCGATTGACCAAAGCTGGTTGCAGATGTGCAAGCTTCTCCATCATTCTCTCCACTTCTTCACAGTACACATCTGCATTAATGCTCATGCCGTTTTGTAAAAAGCTGTGGTGAATCACACCCGCACTAGACCACCAAACAGTGACCATCACTTTTTTAGGGGTCATTTTTGGTTTAGGGCATTGCTTTGGTGCTGAACCAGGGTCTAACCAACTCGCTGAGCGCTTTCGATTATCGAACAGAATCCATATTTCATCGCACGTAAGAATTCGTTTCAAAATTCCTTCATTTCTTTGCCTGTTGAGCAGCGCAAGGCAAGTCTCGATGCGTACTTTGCGCCGGCGATCGTTAAGGTCGTGGGGCACCCATCTATCAAGCTTTTTTACCTTGCCAATTTGTCGCAAATGGATCAATATTGTTTTGATGCTTACATTAAAAGCTGCTGCTAGCTCAGCTGTAGATTGAGTTTCGTCAGCTTCCACAATCGCCTTTAATTCATTATTGTTAACCAAAGTCTCCGGACGACCACGAGCTTCATTTTTCAAGTCAAAATTTCCAGAACGGAACCGGGAAAACCAATAACGGGTTATGCGTTCGTTTGTACAGTTCTCTTCGTAAACGTTTTTGATGTTACGTGCCATTTGTGTCGCGTTGGTGCCACGACGGAACTCATATTCCATAATTACACGAATTTTTAAAGTATCCATTATGACGAAAAATGTTCAAATGTAATGAAAATACAACGCTAATCAAAAAACAAAAGACTGAATTTGTAAATAGAATATCATGGTTTTAAAACAAAATTAATTTGAATTTAGAATACAGAGCCATTACAAACTTTTTTTTATTTGAAATGACCAGTACTGAAGAACGGCAATTTCATAGGTAAAGACCTAATATTAAATATGTACAGTTACAGAATGGATTTTTTATATTTTTATGCTAATACTAGCGTTTGGTCGTGGCTACACCCGTGTGTAATTGGTTTTTGCGGTTTGCATGCCAAATTTCATTGAAATCGATGCAACGATTTAGGTGTGTAAGCGTAAGAAACAGACATTCTTTTAGTAAATAAATTTTACTTTTATTCAAGTTATTTTCAAATAGCAATAAACAAGTAGGTAGATACAACTTAAAGTCAACGAGAAATATTTGTATATTTTAAAATTTACATTATATAAGCATGATAATTATAAATCCCCGAATAACACACTTAGTATTTAATGATGGCTGATTAATATCAAATGTAGGAATAATAATACATATTATAAATAAATAAAAATTATTCCGAACTCAATGTAGGTACAAGGTTTTTGTGTTTCTTAAGAGTAGACTTAATTTAAGCAAAACTTTTTCACTATTGGTAAATAAATAAATAATACAAGTTAATAAAAAAAATCAATGGCATTCGAAACGATCTAAAGTTCTAAGTCTACCGCATCTATTTAAATCTATTGTGGACTATGGAAATTACATGTTAGTGATTAAGCTCACGACGAACTTTGATACAAACGTTCACCCCTTATTTACCTCCTTATGAGTGAATTTTTTCGAAATTCTTTATTTGTTAGTGATTATATGAAACTTTCAAATCTGTTGCCCAAGAAATATAGGTTCTGTATTGATAAAACAGTTACTAAGTCAGGTATAGTAATGTAGTATTTACCTATACATTATCAGCTACTGTGTTGAAAACCATGTATTGGTCAATTAATGTATTGATTATATACCTACCCACACAGCAATGCAGAAATTTAAAAACATACGTCATAATTTTTTGGTTAGTCGTCTAAAGTTATTTATACATTCAAAAGATGTTTTTTAATCTTGTGATGTCGTCTGTGATGGCGCATTGTTGTGCAAGAACCGGTAATACCTAGTCTGGAAAATCCACATGAAACTAACAACAACATATCTACTCAATTATAACTACAGATAACTTTAAAGACTTCGAGAAAAAACCAGACTAATATTATAAATGAGAAAGTTTGTCTGTCTGTGTTCGTCAAAGATATTTTTTGTATGAAAAAACTGTTATATTGGTCTTAGAACGTTACATTTAGACTTCTTACCGGGAGGATTATAAATACCACGATAGCCGACACCACAGAATTTATTTCTGTGGCCGACACAGACTGAGTTCCGGATAACAGCCATTAAATAATAATACAGAATGATAAAACAAGTTCCATCAAGTGCCGACAATCGAGAGTATAAATTACAATTAAATACAGAATGATATTCGTGTAGTGACAAATTAAAATACGGAGTGTTACCTACCCCTATTAATACTGTACGTGTCTAAATGAGCAAACTAAGTAGGTACACTGCAAATAGAAGAAAAACATCAGGCTGGCCGTGGTATTGTAGGCCCAAACCTCATTACTAATGAGAGGCATATATTCCTCAGTGGGCTTTTACACATAACACTCCCGTCACCATCATTAACCCTAGGTTTGACTGTAGCATCACGTCAAGGTAACCATGACATGATAATACCGCTAAGTGTGAGTGTTAATTATATCTTCGTCAACTAAAAAATGAGCTCTTGATCAAACATTCTAACCAAGAACCATCTCCACCACATTGGCGTCCAAACTAAAATCACTTCATAATCGGTTCATTACTTTGTGGAGGAACGGGTGTCATGTCCCTCCAACACAAAGGCTCCGACCAGGCGAGGTGATCATGCCTGGCGGGCCAACTGCCCAACGGTTGACGTTGGGATGTTGTATTTATGATAATCTGCGCGAGAACTTTCACTGTGCGATTCAGGATTGGTAGTTTCTTAGTTTCCTTCGTTACTCCGTAGTTCAGTGTAACTTCGGTAGATGGCGCTGTAGTATATTTCTGTTGCGCTGTATGTGGAAGTTGCCACAACTTTAATAGCTCAGCCAAAAACGGACGATCGGATAAGACAAACCTTTGGTACAAGTTACCAGGTACAAGTAAACCCTTATCGTACGCGTAAAGAGATATCACAGCTCTTTCATTTATTCAAGAATCAACTTTAGCAACGAAGATATAGAGTATTAAATGAAACCGCTTTCTAGCAATACCTTGTTTAGGATGTGCAAAAATTATTTGATCATTGTTTGACGCTAAATAGCAAGCAAAGACAATTTACAACTAAGTACTCTGTTTTCAAGCCATTTCTTGTTTAAGTTTAAAAAACAAAGGGAAAAAGTAACTGTATGTTAATATAATCCACACTAATATTATAAGGTAAGTTTTTCTGTTATTGTCTGTTTCTCTGCTAAGCGTTCACGGATAAACCACTGAACTGGTTTTAAAGAATTTCGGCATAGAGATAGATTGCAGCTTGGAAGATAACATTGGCTACTTTTTTACACGTGGGCATAGATATACATGTGTGGGGTGACTAGAATGTATAAGGTGAGGAATAACTACATTAGAGCGAGCCTGAAAGTAGCACCAGTGAATGAAAAGTTGAGAAGCAACAGGTTAACTTGGTATGGACATGGGATGCGTAGAGATGAGCAAAATGTAGTTAAGAAAGTGTTAAGTATGGAAGTCGACGGATATAAGAGTAAAGGTCGACCAAAGAAAAAATGGATGGAATTCATAAAAGAGGATATGGCCAGGAAGGGAGTAAGCAGTGAACTGACGAGTGATAGAGGAGAATGGAGGAGGAAAACTCATTGCACCGACACCAAATAAAGTTGGGAAAAGGGTAGGGAGATGATGGGCGGAGCCGCGGTGCCGCGCAAAAGCTGTAAGATAAACGAGTTTGATTAGCATTAATCTTAATTCAAGAACAAAACAAACAGTTCGCAGAACGTCTGGTGATAGCAGTGAGAGATAACCTTTTAAATAATAAACACGAAGTGTTTATTTACAAATTAAAATATGTAGGTACAGAATGTTTTATTTTTATTTTTTTATGCCTTCTACACCCGCGGGTATATTGGTTTTGCGGTTTGCATGCCAAATTTCGAAATCGGTGCAACGGTGCAGGTGTGAAAGCGTAAGACAGTTACTTTCGGAACTATAACACTGGTCAACACAACTTTTATTTCCTTTAATATATTTTTTACTATTGAGTATATCTAATCTATGGCTCTGACTATGAAAAAAATATTAACACAACTTTTAACAAAAAACAATTAACAAAAAAATATACAGCCTTATTATTTGGACAATAAATACAGAAAATTAATGCATTATGTTAAGTAGTAGTATAGGTTAGTTTCTATAGAACACTATCAAATGATCTTTTATAGGATATCCTTGAATAAACGACTTTAAGTAGACTTCATCTAGACACGCGGTAGCGTGTCAAGCCAAGTTCAAGCTAACATGAACTGGCGAGCAGCAGGAATTAGAGCCACTTTTGACACCCTCATAAATCCAAAACTATTTCACATAGAGATGTGAAATTCGGCTCACATATTTAGACTTGCGAGATACATATGTTCTCTAAATTTCATAACAAACGACACCTCAAACGGCTATTTAGATATTAACGTCCAAAAAATTCTCATTTTTATCTATACAGACACACCTATATATCAAAATTATAACCTAGTTCCAGATGACCTAGAACTTAGCAACTAGATTGGACCAGAACCAGTTGGGTGAATACATAGGAATAAATCGGAAACTAGTAAATTTTTATCATTTTATTATATTTTGTCAATTAATTGATTCTATTATGAACACTAACTTATAGTACCTGTAATCGTGCTTGTAAGAATCAGCGATCAGAATTGATCACAGCCTGTCTTTAAGTGGATTTTAAGGTCTTGACATGAATATATAACGAGTAGAATACCACTCTTATCATCATTTTAGTACTTCTACATATGTACTTATAACTAAGACTATAGACGACTTTTGTATTTAATACGTTATTAACTGGGATTTAGTATTAATATTATTTCGACATTTAGCGCTCATCAATCATGTAAGTAAAAAAATATACAATAGGTATTTCGGACCACTGCATACTTGCACAAATCACAAAGCCTTTGATGGGTTAAAACCTTAGATGGGTGTTCCATCAATTTAGATCCAAGTCAAATCAAAGCACGAAAGAGCTATATTGTAGAACTAGCTGTTGCCCGCGGCTCCGCCCGCGTGTATGTCGGTTATCGCGGCAAACAGTAACCTATGTGTTAATCTGATGTATCTTCTATACTTATAAAATAACATGTCCTGACTGACTAACTGTTCCGATTCATCATCGCCGAGCGGAAACTATTAAACTTGGGAATACAAAATTTGGTGAGTATGATCGTTTCATTAAGTAGATACCCATTAAGGAAGGAATTTTGGAATTTCTACCCCCAAGGGGGTGAAATAGGGGTTGAAAGTTTGTATGGAAGTCCGTCATTTTTTAAGTTAGAAACATGAAACTTTATTTTTGGGCTACTGATTAAAAATGAGTAAACACGTATTCAAGCGTTTCTGATAGATAGAGCGGATATTCTACTCCTTAAGGGTGAAATAGGGGTTGACGTTTTGTATGTAGGTTAGTCAGGAAGTCCGTCATTTTTGAAGTTAAAAACATGAAAGTTTATTTTAGGGCTATTTAAGAAATATGAAACTTTATTTTTGGATTACTTATAAAAATTAGTTAGATATGTATTTCAACGTTTCCTAATATTCTACCCCTAAGGGGGTGAAATAGGGGTTGAACTTTGTTTGGCATTTTTAAATTAGAAACATGAAACTTTTCTTTTGGTTTGGGCTACTGATTAAAAATGAATAGATACGTATTTAGGCCTTTCTCGATATTCTACGCTGAAGGGATGAAATAGGCGTTGACATTTCGTAAGCGGGTTAGTCTAGAAGTCCGTCAGTTTTGAAGTTAGAAACATGAAAATTTATTTTAGGGCTATTGATAAAAAAATAGGAGATACGTATTTAAGCGTTTCCCAATATTCTACCCGTAAGAGGGTGAAATAGGGGTTGAAAGTTTGTATGGAAGTCCGTCTTTTTTAAGTTAGAAACATGAAAAAATATCTTTGGGCTAATAGTTAAAAACGCGTAGATACTAAGTGTCTCTGGATATTATATCTACTCCCTTTTTTGTGCGGAAATTCCCTCGGATATCACCAACTGGTGGTTATGTCGGACTCGAACCGACTAAAAACCGCACACCGTCTCGGGTTCTAGAAACCAGGGAACCAGAGCGCCCTCAAAGGGAAATCCCATAAATGATATTACTACCCCTAAGGGGTGAATTAGGTGTTGAAATGTCGTAAGTAGATTAGTTTGGAAGTCAGTCATTTTTAATTTAGTAGCCTGAAACTTTGTCCTTAGGCTTTTAAGTACAAATAAATTAATACCTATATCATCATTTATGGGAATTCTATTTCTAAAGGGCTAAAAATAAGGGTCGAACGTTAGTATGAAATCCTTTTTAATGGGCTATTGATTAAAAATAAATAAATAGGTACGTTTAAAAACATGAATAAATTATTCATACATACTTACACAGTTTTAATTAAATATATTGTAAATAATCAACTTCCACGCGAGCAAAGCTGCGGGCAACAGCTAGTAAGCTATATTACTGTAAAGTTTCATCCAATTCCGTCCAGTGCTTTTTGCGTGATGAAGTAACAAACATACACCCTCACAAACATTAGCTTTTATAAATTAGTGTGATGTGATAAAATCGAATACGAAAAACAATGTTAAATTTATCACTACAGTTAAATGAAAAATTAGACATAACGAATGAAGCTTATTTTCAAAGCGTAAATAAAACTAAATTAATTAAGTATCTACAACTAATTCAACGAAAAAAATGGAAGGTATCTACAACTTACTAAAAGAAATTAAAACACCAACAAATAAGGCTAAGTAATTAAATATTTGCAACGAAAAACATCTGCTTACCTATGCCTATACCAATAACCTAACAAAATCCTATAAAAAAGTAAATTATAGGTACCTAGGTACCTATGCTATAACCTTACAAAATTCTAAAAATACCGAGAAAACCAATTAGTAACTACAAAAGACTATTTGCTAATTATTTAGGTACAACAAAAATCGCCTGCTTATACCTATGCTATAACCTGACAAAATCCTAAAAAAAAACTTCGTTTAAAAAAACTACCTTAGCCTATCATACCTATACCTATATACCTATCATAAAGATGTTTTGTATCATTTTCTGGTAAATTATGATGAACTATTATGTTATATGTTTACTCCTCTTTCAAGTATTTTAAACTTAAAATAAATATCATAATTATAAATGACCATTTAACGTTTATGGCATTCTAGTTTTTGGTTCAGTATCAATAAGAGCATCCTCCCAAAAAATCTAAATTTCTTTAATGTACAGAATTGATCTTATACACTTTTCTTATGCGTTTAAAAGTAATCATATTACGTACCTATTGTAAAGTTAGTTACTTGATTCCAAAAGATGTCGCTGTTTTAAGCACAGAAACAATTTTCAAGAAAATGTAATTGCTTCAGTATCGATTAGAGAGCCCTCCCAAAAAATCATCTAAATTTCTTTAATGTACAGAACTGAATTGTTACATTTTTATTATACGTTAAAAAGAGTAATCATATTACGTACCTATTGTAAAGTTAGTTACTTGATTCCAAAAGATGTCGCTGTTTTAAGCAAAGAAATTTTTCAAGAAAATTTAAAACAACCCTTTCTATGGAAAGAGAGAACATAAAACAAATACCTACCTATCAAATACTAACTATATACCACATTAATCACAATGCTTGTGCATAAAACGTTCCCACGATTATTTTGAATATTTAAGTCATGCGGGCACAACCAAACACACAGATTCGACGTCTACAGAGAGATATAGATATTATTTTTCCTATGGATAGAGAGGTTGCGATAAATCAAATACTTAATGCTACACCGAATTATACGTAATACGTTCTACGATTATTCCACGATATATTAATCAAAGTGTTATTAATTACGCATGGCTGGCAATAGGTGTCGCTACATGTTGTTTTACGTAATGATAAATTCTTTATAATTTTTTTTCCAATAGATAGAGAGATTGTGATAAATTAAATACTTTATGCTACAATCTTCAGAGTATCTCCTTTCTAACAAAAAAATAATTATTGCAATCGGACTACTCGTTAATGAATTACAATTAATTACACATTTTGACTTTCATCTCCCCTCCCAAGGAAACCGTCCGGAATTTCGAAATAAAAAGTATCCTATGTCCTACCTCGGAGTATGAACTCAAATCATGCCAAGTTTCATTTGAATCCATTCAGTAGTTTCGGCGTGATGCGGGGCCAAGATACAGACATACAGACAGACAGACAGACAGACAGACAGACAAAAATGAAAAAAAAAATAGTTTTCGTTTCAGTATCGATAACAGAGTGCCCTCCAAAAAAATTTTCAAAATATCTTCAATGTACAGAATTTGACCTGTTACATTTTTATTATAAGTATAGATAAAACCACCGCCCCGACTTGGCTAAATTAAGTATAAGGAGAAAATGCGCAGAAGAAATATGAAAACTGTGTGCGTGTGAACTGAGGGACCATAGTGATATTTTTGTTTGAAATTTTTATAAGATTTAGTAGTAGGCTCAAAACAATTGTAAAACAAATATGAGAATTTGTAAAAAGATATATTAAAAACTACAGCCCTTTAAGTGTGGTCCCTCAATCCTCACATACCATCAGCCGGATCTCGGCAAGTATGTAAAAAAATAAGGTATTGTGACTGCAGACATTTAGTAGAGAATTTGTAAAGATATGTACTAAATAACTGAGCACAAATCATCAACGATTAAAAAAATACAACGACTATACTGTGGTCCCTCAGTCCACACACGAAAGATTTTGTTATACTGAATATTATCACATCAACGGAATAAAATCTTTATTTTCTTACATAATGTTTTAGAACAAGTCTTAGAGCAATTTGTAAAAAATAAATTTAAAAAAAATATCAACGCACTTTGAAGATATTTATAATTATAGCTGGTCCCTCAATCCTCACGTTCTCAAACATACTTGCATGTCTAGCTGCTAGACGACTGACGTATCACAAAGTTTAGAGTATTAAACTTTTTGTAAAAAGTTTCTACAAAATAATAGGTATCTTTAATTGTGTGTATCTTACCTCTAAAATGAGATTATAGCATTTCAGTGATCTTATGAACAGATATACGAGTAGTGTGACCACACAATGAAAAAAAATGTAGACTACCAATATAATTTTTATTGTAATAGTCGAAACCCAAGGTTGTACGGTTGATTTAGTGTTATGGTACATTACGTATCTTTACAAAGCATGAAATAAAGTAGCTTTTAGTCGCTTATCACCATTTAGGCTATGTTTCAAGGAAGCTTTATGTACTTATAATACCCCAGTATTTTTCAAACCATTATGGTAACATAGTGGTATTATTTATACAGCTCAGTTTTATACGTTCTATTTACACATAAAATTAAACATTTAAAAACACAGGATTTTGTAAAATATTTACAAAAAGCCCGCGATAGTACCTTTCGCGATCTATATTAATATTATAAATTTGAAAGTTGCTTAGTCTGTTTCTCTGTTACGCTTTCACGGCTAAACCAATAACAGTGCCTGCACTTGGTAAGGCATATAACTTATTGTAATACTTTTGTTTAAGTACGTAAAATTTGGTTATAACTTAATGAATGTAAGAACATTTGTTGGTACGTACTGTAACGCCCTGGCAAAAAATGCAAATGACTCTGCTTTGTGAAAAAAAGTTCTATCTAACTTTTTTTTCACATACTTAAACAATAGTATTACAATAAGTTATATGCCTTACCAAGTGCAGGCACTGTTATTGGTTTAGCCACGAAAGCAAAATAGAGAAACAGACTAAGCCACTTTCAAATTTATAATATTAATATAGATCGCGATAGGTACTATCGCGGACTTTTTGTAAATATTTTACAAAATCCTGTGTTTTAAATGTTCAATTTTATGTGTTGATAAAACGTATAAAACTGAGCTGTATAAATAATACCACTATGTTACCATAATGGTTTGTAAAATACTGGGGTATTATAAGTACATAAAGCTTCCTTGAAACATAGCCTAAATGGTGATAAGCGTCTAAAAGCTACTTTATTTCAGGCTTTGTAAAGATACGTAATGACATAACACTAAATCAACCGTACAACCTTGGGTTTCGACTATTACAATAAAAATTATACTGGTAGTCTACATTTTTTTCATTGTGTGGTCACACTACTCGTATATCTGTTCATAAGATCACTGAAATGCTATAATCTCATTTTAGAGGTAAGATACACACAATTAAAGATACCTATTATTTTGTAGAAACTTTTTACAAAAAGTTTAATACACTACACTTTGTGATACTTTAGACATCTAGCAGCTAGACATGCAAGTATGTTTGAGAACGTGAGGATTGAGGGACCAGCTTTAATTATAAATATCTTCAAAGTGCGTCGATGTTTTTTTAAAATTTATTTTTTACAAATTGCTATAAGACTTGTTCTACAACATTATGTAAGAAAATAAAGATTTTATTCCGTTGATGTGATAATATTCAGTATAACAAAATCTTTAGTGTGTGGACTGAGGGACCACAGTATAGTCGTTGTATTTTTTTAATCGTTGATGATTTGTGCTCAGTTATTTAGTATATATCTTTACAAATTCTCTACTAAATGTCTGCAGTCACAATACCTTATTTTTTTACATACTTGCCGAGATCAGGCTGATGGTATGTGAGGATTGAGGGACCACACTTAAAGGGCTGTAGTTCTTAACATATCTTTTTACAAATTCTCATATTTGTTCTACAATTGTTTTGAGCCTACTACTAAATCTTATAAAAATTTCAAACAAAAATATCACTATGGTCCCTCAGTTCACACGCACACATGAAAACTAGCCAAGTCCGACTTTAGGTTTCAATATATTAAAATAAGTTTAAAGAAGAAATGGTATTTAAGTTGTCATAATTTTTTTTTTGTTATATATTAATTTCAGGACTGACCATTGAGCTTGGCCCCCTTTTAGATCTCACTGCTTTTCAACCAAGGTATATATATACCTTGGTTGAAAAGCAGTGAGATGCTTGCTCTTGACTTTTATTATAATATTATAATATTGAACTTGGCTCTCATTTCACATGTATAATTTTGATGGGATTACAAACTACAGCAGTAGTCTGCCACCATATATGAGTCCCATAGCCCCTTATAACGCTCTTGCATTGTCCGAAGATCTTGGTGAAATCTTTCAGCTCGCTCCTCACCTAAATCAAACAGATTTTGAGGAAATCGGTCGAAATGTAAGTTGCAAGAAGTTGGTTTTTATGCTCATGTTGCATTTTAGCTCTTGCAAGTTCGATAGCATGGACTCAACAAGCTCTACGTGGTCATAAGATTACTTTTTGCCTAGGAAATTACTTATAACTAAAACAAATGAATTCCAAGCTTTGGATTCAACTTCAGTCATTGATTTGACAAAATTAGGATCTTTCACGGTTTGCCTAATAATTTAATCCGGGAAACTTGCGTGAAAGAATATTGAAACATTCGCCACTTTTGTCAAGCGCCTTCGATGTGCTGGGCTGTACCTCTTGTGACTTTAATTGAGGTCTTTCAGCAGAAGATAAGTTAAGATATGACTACTTATTTCGATTTCCGTTTATTTTTAACCGACTTCAAAAAAAGGAGGAGGTTTCTCAATTCGACTGTATATATGTTTTTTTTATGTGTGTTCGCGGATAACTTCTTCGTTTATGAAACCGATTTTGATGATTCTTTTTTTAATGGAAACTAGATTTCCCAACGGTGGTACCATGATAAGGACTCTAAGATCTGATGATGGCATCCAAGAGAAATCGAGTCGAACCTTGAAGTCGGTTTTTGTTTTTGTTAAAATTTTACTTGTTTTGGTATGAAATCGCTAACTTCATCTTTTCTGGGCTCATTTATTATCATAGGACAAAATTAATAAATGTATGTTTCATTAGAAATATTTTAAACCAAACACTACTAAAGACCTTCGAATTTCCTGTATTTTCGACTTACCCCGTAGTTTCGACCAAATTGCAACGATCGTGGTGACAAATACCTATCATTGTGGCTAATTATTATTAGTTAATACGAAGATTATGTCAACATATACACCATCTATTATGCTGTTATTTTGTTTGTTTCTCGTGGGTAGCGTACGCGACTGCTGTGCATAAGGTCTCGGGTTTGATTCCCGGGTGATCTACAATTTTTTTATATAACTGACATTACTGGACTATTTTCAGTTAAGTTTAGTGAGCAATTGGCGTTTGTGGTGCAGAGGTCAGTACCACTGCTACTCTGAGACAACATCTCCTTTTTAGTCTGCTGATGTTCTTGCACATACCCGATCCCTCCCCCATCCGCCTCCCCATCCCCTTCCCCATCACCCAAAGGCCGGCAATGCACTTGTGACGTTTCTGTTATTGTGGGTGTCTATGGGCGGCGGTAATCGCTTACCATCAGGTGATACGTCTGATCGTTTGCCTTCTATTCCATAAAAAAACTAACAATTCAGTAGCCAGAGGATTTGGATTCATGGCTAACCGTTCAGCGTAACGTTTTTAACTCTTGTTGATTTCCTAAACTACGGTAGGGTAATTAAGGTACTCAATTTTCACATTTCGAGTGAACCACGGAGCAGTAACTATTCCTCTCAAATACCATTTTGTGCTATTTGAAGGCACACTATATTAGTCTTGCTGGCCACACCCCACAGTTGATTGTCATATGTCCATATGGGTTTTATTAAGGAGTTGTAAAGGAGAAGTTTGTTATCCACTGAGAGAACATAGTTTCGACCCATCAGCCAATGTAAGTTCCTGTACCTAAGGTTTAATTGATCACGTTTCTGATTAATTTGTGTTTTCCAGATTAACCTTTTATCTAGGTGGAGACCAAGGTACTTTGCGCAATCACTTTGTGGTAGGGTATCATTGCCCAAAGTTAAAGCAGGGCAATTGCCTTTTCTCAAGTTGAAGCTGACGTGAATTGACTTCGGTGCGCTAGCTCGGATACGCCACTTCTGAAATCAGGTATTCAAGTTATGTAGTACCTATTACTTGGAGTTTACTAGCAGACGCTACCTACCTTCCTAGCGCTAGCCAGATAAGCAACATCATCGGCATAAGACGCTACAATCACATCTGTTAAGGTTGGGAGAAAAAATCTACAAAAATTTGTTTCACAGTTTGGGTGATTTCTATGTATAATATGTTTGTATTTACAAAATAAAAGTATATTTGTATTGGAATTAGATGGCATTGTGTGTTAGATATCCGAAAACATTTATTTATTTCTAGACGAGTAATGTATGACGGAACTCACGGAACTGTCAATGTGTGTGCGTCCTTACTTATCAAGTTCTCGGTTTGACCTCACTAATCAACTTAGCATTCACAAGTGTTTGTGGTCAGTCTGATTAGTGATTTCTCGTCAGTATACGAATACATTCCCTCACAATGAGACGTCTAAGTGCCATTGTTTTACTTGTTGTATTAACAGTTTATTTAATCAACATAAATGGCGTAGAAAGCGCGCAATGTGGGCAACATGGCGACGATGTAAGTATGCTTCAATTCTTAAGAATTCGTCGTTGATATTTCAAGTTATACTCGTAGTAGGTAATACTTGGATAGCCTTGGCTATGACTGTATGTGTAAGCATTTGTAATAAAGATTATGAACATTGTTCTGATTAAATTTGATGTCTAAATTCCTGTATAAATAACTAGTTGTACTCTTGACTTTGCTTATGTTTACGATTACTAGATAACTAATCGCAACATAGGATATTAGTAATTTTCTCTTAGTAACTGAAAGAGTGGTACTAAAATTATTAGTTTTGTGATGTTAAGAGGATCAATGAAATTGTTTTTATATTGCTTAATAGACTACATAATAATAATAATGTCCTCCTAGCCGATAACGGCCACGGCAGCCAGACTCAACGGAGACCAGCCAACTACGCAGGAGATATATTAGTATACAAGTGTGTGCGCAAACACAGGTGCACTCTCTGTTACCTCTCTCTCATAATCTGATGGGACGGTTAACCGACACGATCGGGGAGAGATCAGGCTCGATCAGGTTCAGACCTCAAATTTCCAAACTTCGAGCTGTTATTAAGTATTTCTATAGGTAATCTATAAAACTCGATAACACTTATGGTCCGACCCGGGATTCGAACCCGAAACCTCTTGATCTGCAATCGCATACGTCAACCGCAAGACCAACGAGACAGTTACTACTATAGACCACAAACTAGGAAATAAATAACATTATTAAGTTTATTCACAATGAGTATGGTGACCACCACTCTTGGGTTCTGCTCATGCTTTCCATCAGGCAGAGTAGTCACTTTGGTCGGCTCATATAGAAATAAATATAACTAACTATTACCAAATTCATATTTAATAGTTATTTTATTGTATTTCAGTGCAACAACGACAGCCAGTGCTGTTCTGGTACTAAATGTCACAGATTTGCCAAGAAATGTCAACTCGCAATAAATGTTGAGGACCTCAAGAACCCACAACTCAAACATAACCCTTGAGAAACAGCAGTCTGATTACTCAATACTGAAGCTTAAAACCTGTGTCTAAGATTTGAAATAGAATCGTCTATTGTTTTATTGATATTGCCGTAATAAAAACATTTTTTATAACTTATTGTGTATTTTGTTTAATTAAGTTATTTGTCTACAACACAGTTCCAATGCAATTTTTTTTGGAAGGCTATTTTTAGCATCTCACAGACGGACACTGAAAACCACTTAACACTTTCATGAATAGGTTGGTTTTAATTTTTGTTACGCTAAGTCACGTGGTCAAAACAAAATATTAGCCATTGATAGAACAGAATAAAGGCGTTAGCGATTGTAGATATACTTGCATCTTATTTAAGGGGGCTGGATAGACTACTTCAAGGAAGATAAGGAATATAACATTTTAATAAAAAAAAACGACTTCAAGAACTGGACCAAATTGAAATGGGATCACACGGGAAGTACCAGTTTTCAAATAAATAAAAAATCGTCAATATTGGTTCATTCACCCAGTCGAAAGTTCTTAGATAACAAACATAAAAAATACAGTCGAATTGAGAACCTCCTCCTGATTTGAAATCAGTTTAAAAGATGAGAAAAGATGATGAATGTATACCTACTTACAAAATCCCCATTTTTGGAACAGGTATCTAGTGACTTAGCCGCTGCAGACACGTTGCTAATGTTCATCACCGAAATGGTACAGAAATAGACTAGCTTCGTAACTTAGTAGAGAAATTAGGACTTACTTATACCCAACACACACTGTATAATAAGAATACGAGTAGATAAGAGATAATTAAAAATGTCAACTAAATAGATTTTGATAATTTGTCAAAATATTTTTTTTAACTGTGTGTCTGTGATGATAGAAGAAGATAAAACCGATTATTCCGTGTACGTTTTTGAAATTTAAACTATCATGAATTGTGTGTACACGTGAATATAGATGAAGTCGGTATAAAGCAGAAGTGGGTGATTTTATAAACTAATCTTCATGCATTTATGTATTGTATTAGTCACAGCCATTGATAATATCAATGGTCACAGCCGATAAATAGTTGATTCTGCCTAAACACATATAATATATAGTTAAGATTTTTTTTTTTTAATTCTTAAATGTTAATTAGAATACACATTTTTAGCAATTTCTTTTAGGTCTTCATTTGATCTTGCTTCAACGGAATACCATTTTTTCGTGATTCGTAAATTTTTTGTAGGAAAGAAGCTTTTGTAGGAAAGAGGAAGTACCTACAGAATGCTTTCTCACAGTTTGTTGAAACTAGATCCCCAGACTTCTTCTTAATGAACTTGCGATTAGATGGCAACGTGGTAGAGTGCATATGGCCCAAGTTTCTGAGACATTAGTTTTGTCACATTGACCGATAACAGTGAACTATTTGGACACACAACAACTTAAAAAGGAGATTGGTAGGCATATTATTCTCTTTATATTATCATAATACATACAAATTACATTTTTAAATAAATTTGCGATACAAATAATATAAATATTATTATTATACATGAATTCGTGAACATAAAACGATTGAAGTTTTTAATAAATTTTTCATGTCACAAATACCTATCCTATTGTTATTATTGCCTTTAAGAAAGTTACTCATATCATATCATAACATATTCTAACTTTTAAACTATAGTGTTCCATAATATACATATTATTTATTGCGGAATTAGTTTACGGGAGTTTGATAGCTTTTGGTTGACTGAGACAGCCTGTGAATACCTACGGGCAGTGCAACCAGGATGAAACGTCAGGTAAACCAAAAGAATACACTTTCCGTAAATATAATCATATAATTAAACGTCTGCCTTAGTTATTTTCTTAGCGTTTTCCTATAATTTCCTCTCTTGGTGGTTAGTTCAGCTTCTGTTAACTCTGCGACATCTGTAGAAGAATCGTAGACATTTACCATTGCTGCAGCAGTCGCTATCGATGACGCACTGAAAGAAAATAATTAAATAATTTTACGACGCAAAAACTGATAATTATGTTTTTTTCGAGACTTGTTCAAGGTCATCATCACACATCACTTATTTTATAAAGAGCTTATTTGTAAGTCTTAAATTTATTTATGTTTAATATACATGAAAACGTCAAGTTGGTTTGTGTTTACTTCAAAAACTCATATTACTGCACCGATTGAGCTTAAACTTCGACATTCAAAGATTATTTGGTCTATTTCTTGATTCAGTGTGGCCGGCAAAGCGTTTCAGAGCACAGTTGTGTAATGAAGTTAATAACATTTCAGTTCTTCCTATCCGTGCCTAGCGATCAAACCCTGACACTCACTACTAGCGCACGTATTTCCCTCCCACTATGATCCCAGGTTCTTTAAGTGGGGCTTGAAAATCATATCATCACTAGACCGCCATAGTGTGGGTCACCATACTGCATTGTCCACGTTCGCATTGAGGATAGAGACCAGTGTGACCACAACTCTTGAATTCCACTCATACTTCCCATCGGGCAGACTAGAGTCATTTTGGGAGCTAAAACTTAAAAAACTATTGCTGTTTTAAAACAAAGATTTTGAATATCCTTTTATGTATTCTGTTATATCCAAAGTCAGGTTAGTGCATGATTTCAAGAAAGTCGTCGTTACTGGGTTTTGATTTGGGGTAGGCGTCCTGCCTCGTGTTGGATTCGTGCGAGTGAGATAGTTGCGGCAAATTCGAACTGGGTACTATGGTCCCTTAAGCTTGATATTATTTATTTTACAACTAGCTGACCCACGCAACGTCGTTTACGTCTCCTATTGCCCGTAGTGTACAAAAATCCCCCGTTTTTGTAACATTCATTGGTGCTCCGCTCCTATTAGTCTTAGCGTGATGATATATAGCCTATAGCCTTCGTCGATAAATGTACTATCAAACACTGAAATATTTTTTCAAATCAGACCAGCGATTCCTGAGATTAGCGCGTTCAAACCAACAAATAAACAAACAAACTCTTCAGCTTTTTATATTAGTAATAAACATATATATTAGTCTTTGTTTCAAATAAGCCCGTACAAAAACGTAAAATCAATGCTTACACTATTCAGCGTACTATTACTGTGTAGCGAGGTGTCTATTTAAACCACTAACGAGTGATAGACTAGGCGGTAATAATTTTCAATAAAAAAAAAACCGACTTCCAAAAAACATCCAGCGAAAACTCTCTGCCAAAAAAACACTTAAAAGCGTAAAATAAACTGGTTCTTCATAAATTGCCTATACCTAATTCTTTATTCATTTAAATAGTAGTATTATAATGTGTGCTTTTTTTTTTAAAAAAAATTTTTTTTTTAAATCGGTCCACAACTGACGGAGTAATCGGGTAACATACATAAAAAAAAAAAAAAAAAAACATACATTGGAACATAGAACCTCCTCCTTTTTGGATGTCGGTTAAAAAGGGCCAAAATGTATATACGTGTAGGTAGGTACTTACAGGATCCCCATTCATGGCGCAGGAAGGCTGATTTGATTTAGCAGAGACAGACACGTTACTGATGTTCATCATCATCAAAATGGTAACCACAACACATAAGACTATAAGTTGTAAGCGACCCATCGTGTATGAATGAAGACTGGCTTCATGGAGAAATTTAGACTACTTATACTCACAAGACACCCTTGAGAGACATTACGTAGCAAAGTTATAGCAGGTAATTTAAGGTAGAAATTGTCGTGTAAGTAAGTAGGTAGTACCTATACGTACCTACGTACCTATAGTAAGTAGTATCTTCTTTCAGTTCGCAACGTTCCCTTATCACCGCATTTCCTGACTATCACTAACATTCACAGATGGTGGTGGATGTCTAGAAAGCCCTAGGGAACCCATCTCTACAGCATTAATTATACTTTGGTGCTTGTTCTGCCATACCATACTCAACATTTAAAAGATACCTACTAGCTTTTCTCCGCGCCGCCCGCGTATTTGTCGACATTAGGTAGGGTGACATGGTAAACAGTGAACCACTAAAGAAGTCGAAGTCGGTTAAAAAGGGCCAAAATGTATATACGTGTAGGTAGGTACTTACAGGATCCCCATTCATGGCGCAGGAAGGCTGATTTGATTTAGCAGAGACAGACACGTTACTGATGTTCATCATCATCAAAATGGTAACCACAACACATAAGACTATAAGTTGTAAGCGACCCATCGTGTATGAATGAAGACTGGCTTCATGGAGAAATTTAGACTACTTATACTCACAAAACACCCTTGAGAGATATTACGTAGCAAAGTTATAGCAGGTAATTTAAGGTAGAAATTGTCGTGTAAGTAAGTAGGTAGTACCTATACGTACCTACGTACCTATAGTAAGTAGTATCTTCTTTCAGTTCGCAACGTTCCCTTATCACCGCATTTCCTGACTATCACTAACATTCACAGATGGTGGTGGATGTCTAGAAAGTCCTAGGGAACCCATCTCTACAGCATTAATTATACTTTCGTGCTTGTTCTGCCATACCATACTCAACATTTAAAAGATACCTACTAGCTTTTCTCCGCGCCGCCCGCGTATTTGTCGACATTAGGTAGGGTGACATGGTAAACAGTGAACCACTAAAAGTTTCAACATTTATAAATCTACCGTACGTGAATGTATTTAAGAACTATTGACATTAGAAGAAAGGAAATTTATTGAACTTGTTTTTTGCATATCAATTTCAGCACTGATTCTAGTAGTTTATTATTAATATTGTTTTTTTAAAGGATGACGAATGGTTTACTGTGTGTGGAGGAACGGGTGTCATGTCCCTCCAACACAAAGGGAGGATCCTCCGACCAGGCGAGGTGATCATGCCTGGCGGGCCAACTGCCCAACCATTGATGTTGGGATGTTGTATGTATTGTAATTGGCGCGCGAACTTTCACTGCGCGATTCAGGATTGGTAGTTTCTTAGTTTCCTTCGTTACTCCATAGTTCAGTGTAACTTCGGTAGATGGCGCTGTAGTATATTTCTGTTGCGCTGTATGTGGAAGTCGCCACACTGTGTACCAGTATAAGTACACAGGGGGTGAGTCGACAGTGGACCAATGTGTATAGACAGTGAACCATCACTATAATTATATACCTTTATCGCATATTTAAAAATATTGATTGATAGAAATGTTGTTCAATAATGAAATGAAATGAAATCATTTATTCTGCAATTAGGTTACATGAACACTTTTGCAAGTTAAACTTTTTTTTTGAGCAGATGAGTTCGGACTTTCCTAACTGGACTAGCCCTGAGAAGAAAGGACGAAACAAACTCAGGGATCACCGTCTCTTTTAAAGTCCAGACAATATGCAAAAGACATTATTTCAATAAAATAAATGCGATAATTACAATTCGAGTCACAATTACAATAATCAGTAAAGATAATAATTTTAAAAAAATGACAACAATAGCAATAATTTAAAATGAATTTGTTTCAAACTACAAATTATCGTCACATCAAAATAAATTTAAACATTAAAAATAAACAGCATGTGCAGAATGGGCAGCTCAATCCCAGGCGGTTTTATCATCAAGATATTCTGCTATTGTGTAATACCCCTTTGCGGATAACTTAGATTTTATGGTATTCTTAAATTTCTTTAATGGCAAATTCCTAATATCAATAGGGAGTTTATTGTAAAAGCGTATACATTGGCCCATGAACGAGTTGCCTACTCTGTGGAGACGAGTGACGTGAACACTAAGATTATGTTTGTTTCTGGTATTTACCGAATGAACATCACTGATTTTAGAAAACTTTGATATATTTTTTTGAACATAAACTAAATTTTCGTATATATATTGTGAAGATACAGTCAGAATATTTATCTCTTTAAATTTGGAACGGAGAGAAACTCGAGGGCCTAATTTATAAATGGCTCGTACGGCGCGTTTTTGTAAAACAAATATGGCATTAATATCTGCACAGTTACCCCAGAGTAGGATACCGTAACTCATTATGCTATGAAAGTAACTGAAGTAAACTATTCTAGCTGTATCAACATCAGTTAAATGTCGAATCTTTTTTACAGCAAAAGCCGCTGAGCTTAGCCTACCGGATAGTTTTTCTATTTGGGGACCCCATTGTAACTTAGCGTCAGTAGTAATACCTAAAAATACAGTTGATTCTACAGGATCTAACTCTAGTCCATTCAATCGAACATTGGTTGTAACATGCCTAACGTTTGGTGTAGAGAATTTAATGAATTTAGTTTTCTTCTCATTAAGGAGAAGGTTATTTGTATTAAACCAATGTACCACTTTCAAGAGTGCACTGTTGACTTTAGTAAAACTGTCAAGTTGGCGCCTAACTTTAAAAATTAACGATGTGTCATCCGCGAACAATATAATCTCGTGATTGTCACTTAATAATAAGCTAAATCATTTATATATATGAGAAACAGAAATGGCCCTAGAATAGAACCCTGTGGGACGCCCATTGTTACCGGGGATCCCGAAGATGTTTTACCATTAATATCAACTTTTTGAACTCGCTTATTCAAAAACGACGTTAGAATATTTAGAGCATTATTCATTATTCCGTAGTGCTATAGCTTCCTGATGAGTGTGGGATGATGGACACAATCGAAAGCCTTAGACAAGTCACAGAAAATACCAAACGCATCCTGTGAATCCTCCCAGGCGCCATATATGTGTTTAAGCAATTCCACGCCCGCGTCCGTAGTTGAACGACCTTTAGTAAAACCAAATTGCTTTTGATGAAGCAAGTTGTGCTTAATAAAATGTTGTAACATTTGGTTTAAAAGTAATTTTTCAAAAATTTTACTTAATGTTGGAAGTATTGAGATAGGTCGAAAGTTAGATGGATCTGAACTACTACCAGATTTGAACAATGGAATCACTTTACTTTGTTTCATTAGATCAGGAAACACACCAGATGCGATACAAGAATTGAAAACAGCTGCTAAATATGGAGATATCATATCAATTATTGCAGATATAGTATGTACTGAATGTCCCCATAAATCAGTTGTTTTCTTTACATTTATACTTTTAAAAGCCTTGATAACATCATTTATACTAACAGCTGAAAATTCAAAACCCCTATCACACCGGTTTACACTATTTTCTAATAAAAAACAAGCAGAGGAAGAGGATGACGAAAGAGTTTTGGTTGTTCGAATAGGAATGTTGGTAAAAAAATGTTCAAACTCAGTCGCAACCTCTACATCCCCTTTTATATCTACATTTTTAATTTTTAAATGGAAGTCACGATTTCGTACAGTGGACCTTCCGGTTTCGGCGTTTATAATCTCCCATGTGGTTTTTATTTTATTGCCAGATGATTTTATTTTATTTTTTAAATATAGGGATTTAGCAGCATAACAGGTGCGTTTAAACGTCTTTGAATAATTTTTTACATATTCTACAAAATCTAAGTTATGATTATATGTTTTTTCATAATACAACTCATATAGCCGTTGTCGACTTTTATAGATACCTACAGTGGCCCAGTCACTGAATACTACACGATCACTAATCGTTAGTGTTTTTGAGGTAAAAATTACTTTAAATTCATTATTAATCATATTAAATAATAAAGCGAAAGCTTGATTAGGGTCACTATCATAGGCCAATCTTAACAACTTATCCGCCATATTATTCCTGAACAGGCTCATGCGGCTCTCCGTAATCGGAACGTAACTAATACGCTTCCTTTGAACCTCTAGTTTTGTTCGAGTAAAAGTAACGAACTGCCCGCAATGATCTGAATCTAGCTCACTTACAATACACCTATTAATTGGTTTCACATTTGTAAAAATATTATCAATACAAGTGGCACTACTGGCCGTAATACGTGTGGGTTCAAAGAAAACGTTATATAGATTATATGACTTCAATAAGGTTAAAAACTTTACAGTTATATTCGACTTTTCGAGAATATTTATATTAAAGTCACCACAGACAAAACTATAGTAATGTAATATTTAATAATTTGTTTATATATTTGTATTCGTCAGCAACAATCACATGAAGTCAGTGCAAAACAAACTAGTAGATACTTATTTAACTTACAAATCTAATTAAGAACACTGAAAATATTAGTTAAAGCTTGGCTCTTTATATTCTACATCTCAGATTACTAAAGAAAGCCAGATAGACCGTAAAGAACACGACAATGAATCTACAAAGTAAATATAAATTACAAAGCGAATACATTCTCGCGGCAGTATTTGACAAACCGCCATATTGTGTACACGTCACGAGTGATTTTTTATTTTATTTTCAAAATGCCGTCTTGTGTCATTAAACACTGTAAGAGTAATTCCCAAAAACAAAAAAAAAGAAGATGGAATATCTTTTCACAGGTAAATACAGATTATTTAGTTGCTATAATTATTTATTTACCCGATAATTATATTGTTGTGTCGGAACACAAAACCTCAACCGTAGTTCGACTGTGATACCAGTTTTTGTCTATTTTTTTCCCTTCAATTAGGGAAATTACTTATTAGTCCAGACATAAGTGAACCTCATTTCTATATTTAGGGACTTGGTTCCAAAAGTATTCTTTGGTGATTACACTACATAGCGAAATTGGAAACGAATTCTCGAAATTTAAACGCAAAACGACAATATTACAAAAAGTTAGTGCAAAATAAAAGTTGCTGAGAGTTTACATAGTATGAAAAAATAACTGAATTAAAAACCATAACATTTAAAGTTTTTTAATATTAAAATACCCTTTTTTCAATCTTAATATTAAAAAAAAATAGGGACTTTTTTACTGTTTATGGTATCATTACACGCACACAGACGTACGTGTTCCTATAGTGTCGACGCCGGCTGCACGCACACTTAAATAATCAATCGGCGTCATGTTATTTGACAAGAATGTTCCGTCTGGATTTCTTTAGTAATCTGAGTTCTACATTATAATTAACAGTCTTAACAGTCTTTTAATCAAATTTTAAAAGAGTTAAAGCTTCTAATAACAGTTTCCATCAAAAAATCTAAAATTATATTAAACCGAAGTATCTCCCAGTTCATGGGAGATACTTCGTCCTGCAGCAAAGTCAGCAGATATTGAGGAAAAACGACAGGAGCTTGTCGCTGAACTCGATCATATTCTGTGCCGCATTTCTCAATGGGGCTCTGAGAACCTGGTCGAGTTCAACGCTAAGAAAACACAGGTGTGCGCGTTTTCTGCCAAAAAATCTCCATTCCTTCCCCTTCCGACTCTTCAGAACACTCAACTGCCACTACAAGGCAGACTCGATATCCTGGGCATGGGCATCTGCCGCGACCTAAACCCACGCGAGTACGTTGAGGGCGTCACTAAGGCGGCCTCGCGGAAGTTAGGTGTTCTAAACAAGGTGAGACGGTTCTTCTCGCCGGAGCACCTGTGTCTTCTTTATAAGACCCAGGTTCGCTCGTGCGTGGAGTACTGTTCTCACCTTTGCGATGGTGCCGCGCAGCATCTGTTCGACGCTCTCGACCGGTTGCAGCGGCGAGCAATCCGAATTGTCGGCAGTCCTGAAGCCACCGAGTCCCTTGAGCCTCTGCAGATGCGTAGAGATATCGCCTCCATGGCAGTCCTCTATCGTCTTTATCATGGGGAGTGTTCTGAAGAGCTCTTCCAACTAGTCCCGCCTTCTCCCTTCCTCTACAGGACAACACGTGCCAGCCTCAGAAGTCACCGTCTCAGAGTGGAAGACATACGCTCTCGCACTCATCGATTCGGTTCTTCTTTCCTGTGCCGATCGGTTAAAACCTGGAACTCACTACCAGCGCACGTGTTTCCGTCCAACTATGATCCCGGGTCCTTTAAGCGGGGCGTGAAAAAGCATCTCACTAGGCCGCCATAGTGCTGGTCGCCATGCTGCACTGTCCTTGTTCACAGTGAGGATGGTGACCACCACTCTTGGATTCTGCTTGTGCTTTCCATAAGGCAGGGCAGAGTCATTTTGGCAGCTAAAATATAAAAAAAAAAAAAAAAAAAAAACTTAATGAATTTAATTGTCATCAAAAACAAAATGAAAATAAAAGGCTACTTCTGAAGTGAACTTAAAAAAAACAGCTTAAAAAGAGTTGAGTATTTTAAATTACATTCTTTTGCTGCTTTGTGAATACTCATTCCGATCTTTACAAGATCTACAACTTTTTTCATATCTTTTGCATCATGTCCGCCAATTTTTAAGTTTTCTGTTTTAGTTCGACCCATTCTAAAACAAAAAGATTATTAATATCAGTATTAGATCTTCTATTAACACCTTTTTTGTTACTACAATCACAATTGAAAAGTTTACTTATGCATAGAACCAGTTCACTGTGTACCCTACGATTTTAAGCCACTGTGTACAGACACCACTTTTTAACCTATTAGGTTGCATAACTATTAAACATACCAAATTCAAGGGATATCTATATATCTAAGTTATTTAGGAATAGTTACTTTACACATGGAAAGAGTGCAATATAATGTAACTAAATATACAACGATTCCAGAAAGAAAATAAATGAAAACACTTACTTTTTTTGGCACCAAGGACAAAACTATGCACTGTGGGACCGTTACGGGCGGGAGCGAGCTTTCGATTGGGGAGTGTGGGAGGTGGCATGAGACAAATTGTTTCGCGTTTTTAGTATGATTTGTCAGCGTCGCGTTTTTGGGATATGAGTGGTTGTGTACTACTGGGCCACTGTTTACCACCTGACCCTATATTATTGACTGTGCTAGACTACTAAACTCTACTTAAAAACAAGTTGTCGATTCTGTAACAGACAAACTCCCAGCATAACAGTATTAGTAAGGAATTGTCTTATTCGAATCATTACTGCACTATCGACGACATAATTATAATCAGTCATTTAGTAAACTTGCACATTAGCTGTTAACATACTTACTTATCTGCCCTAAATACCTGAATTGCTAGAACTGAA
The DNA here is from genome assembly GCA_949125395.1 of Diaphora mendica. Classification (NCBI taxonomy): domain Eukaryota; kingdom Metazoa; phylum Arthropoda; class Insecta; order Lepidoptera; family Erebidae; genus Diaphora; species Diaphora mendica. The sequence goes on from OX421323.1 coordinate 1,125,788, forward strand.
TTGAGTGTAATAGACATGATTGTTATTTAACCTTGTTTTTATGGCAATTAGATGTCTAACATTCTGTCGTTTAAAGAAACAAAATAGATTTTGTACTTATTTGCCCACCTACTTTTCCCAAAACTATTTTGGGTTCAGCTTTAATGTTATTACGACACGGCTGAACTTGATTTCTTGCCGTGTAGTAGTTGCCATCAACCTCTACAACCGAAGTTCTATGCAATTTAAGTAGGTTTTGTAAAAAAAACTGTACCCGTGCGATAATCGAGACATTAAACCGAGAGGGACACCGCAGGGCGCAGATTGTATGTAATTATATTCACTGTTTGTACATTTTTTTGAAATAATGATTCATTAATTATACCTCGGTTAATGTTGTCCTCGTTTAGAGATAATGTTATCTATTTCCTAACGCTTCAAGGCATTTTGGTTTACCACGTTTTTGTTTTTAAAAGACCACTCCCGCACTAGGAATAAATCCTGTGTCGCGGGGGACTTTACAAACATACATGAATACTCAGAACAACAATTATTTGTGGATCACACAGAGTGTTGTCCTACGTGGGATTTGAACCCACAAAACTAGATGAAGTAGGAAACGGCGTGGTGACGTTAAACCAGGCTTGTTTGTTTGTTTGAACGCGCTAATCTCAGGAACTTCTGGTCTGATTTGAAAAATTCTTTCAGTGTTAGATAGCCCTTTTATTGAGGAAGTCCATAGGCTGTATATCATCACGCTAAGACGAATAGGAGCTGAGCACCAATGAAGAATGTTTCAAAAACGGGGTAAAATTATCACGCTACGGGGCAATAGGACGCAAACGAGGTTGCGTGGGTCAGCTAGTCTATACTTATAATAAAAATGTAACAGGTCAAATTCTGTACATTGAAGATATTTTGAAAATTTTTTTTGGAGGGCTCTCCATAATCGATACTGAACCCAAAACTGTAATTTTTTCATTTTTGTCTGTCTGTCTGTCTGTCCGTCTGTCTGTCTGTCTGTCTGTCTGTCTGTCTGTCTGTATCTTGGCCGCGCATCACGTCGAAACTACTGAACGGATTGAAATGAAACTTGGTATGATTTGAGTTCATACTACGAGTTAGGACATAGGATAGTTTTTATCGCGAAATTCAGCACGGTATCCTTGAGAGAGGGGATGAAAGTCAAAATATGTACTTGGTTGTTATTCATTCATACTTATAATAAAAATGTAACAGGTCAAATTCTGTACATTGAAGATATTTTGAAAATTTTTTTTGGAGGGCTCTCCATAATCGATACTGAACCCAAAACTGTAATTTTTTTCATTTTTGTCTGTCTGTCTGTCCGTCTGTCTGTCTGTCTGTCTGTCTGTCTGTCTGTCTGTATCTTGGCCGCGCATCACGTCGAAACTACTGAACGGATTGAAATGAAACTTGGTATGTTTGAGTTCATACTACGAGTTAGGACATAGGATAGTTTTTATCGCGAAATTCAGCACGGTATCCTTGAGAGAGGGGATGAAAGTCAAAATATGTACTTGGTTGTTATTCAATAACACATAGTCCGATTTCCTTCATTCTTTTTTTCTAGAAAGAAAAAAAATAAAAGATAACGGGAAAAGTGTTTTTTTTTGTCCGCGACTGTACACTGCCTGTGGGAAGCTGAGACAGATATGTAAATATGGCGGTACGAAGTTCGCCGGGTCAGCTAGTATATAATATACATAATAATATAACGTCTCTATCTATCTATTCGTGGGAGAGCCACGCTTCGGCATGAATGGGCCGGCTCGACCGGAGTGATACCACGGCCTCACAGAAAACCGATGTGAAACAGCGCTTGCGCTGTGTTTCACCGAGCGAGTGAGGATACCGGAGGCCCAAATCCCCCCCCCCCTCCCCATGATGGCGCAGTTGAAAGACAGATTGATACCCCAGGAGGGTACCAACTGCGCTAGCGTTGGAGAATCCCTTTCTGGGCGTCCGCGCTCAGGACACAACGCGCCTGAACGTGGATGCCGAGGCTGCCCCTCGTATTCTGGGGAGGGCAAAATTGCGCTAGATCACGCTCGGGGTAAGAGCAGTAACATCACGGCACCCCCTAACACGCTGGTCGTGGACTTCTGCAACGTCAGGGGATTACATAGTAATCTTGATGCTGTCCATCACCACCTCGAGACAGCAAAGCCAGCATTGCTCTTTTTGACCGAGACGCAGATATCGTCTCCTGCGGACACATCCTACCTCAGCTACCCGAGGTACGGACTAGAACATTCCTTTATGTCTAAAGCCGGAGTGTGCGTGTACGTCAGAGACGATATTAGCTCTCGTCACCTCAGCAACCTTGAAGGTAGGGACCTCTCCATCTTATGGCTCCGTGTAGACAGCGACGACCATCCCCGCGTCTATGCGTGCCTCTAAAGGTCCCATAGCGGTGATGCCGAAACTGACCGATTCATTGAGCACATCCAGATGGCTACAGACCTTGTGCAGCAGCAGATCCCTTCCGCAGAGATCATCGTACTTGGCGATTTTAACGCTCACCATGCCGGCTGGCTCAGCTCCAGTAAAACGGATCATGCGGGGAGATCTGTTCACGACTTCGCCCTGGCTTATGGCCTGACACAATTGGTTACCACGCCCACGCGAGTCCCAGATGTGGAAGGTCAGAATTCCTCTTTGTTAGACCTTCTGCTGACTTCTCATCCGGACGGATACCACGTATCCGTAAATGCCCACTTGGCTCCTCAGACCATTGCCTTGTCCGGAGTACAGTGACACTCACATGCTCACCGCGATCGCGAGTTGCACGCAGTCGCCGTGTGTGGCACTACAAGTCAGCAGATTGGGATGGGATGCGGTCCTTCTTTGCGTCCTACCCTTGGAGACAGTTGTGCTTCTCCCCGGATAATCCCAACACCGCTGCTGATTCTATTGCTGATGTTGTGCTACAGGGTATGGAGATTATCATTCCATCCTCTGTGGTTCCCATTGGTAGCAAGTGTCGGCCCTGGTTTGGTTCATCTTCCAAAAAAGCTTCTCGCAGGAAGCAGGAAGCTTACCAAGCCTGGGCTGACGCAGCGGCGGTACGGGATCAAAACACCAGCGCTCTAAAAAAGGAGTACAACTTTGCCTCCAGGTCCTTCAAAAGAGACATAGCTAGGGCGAAGTCGGTGCACATTGCTGGGATTGGCGAGAGGCTTGAGCGTCTTCCTTCGGGGACTCGAGCATTCTGGTCTCTTGCCAAGGCTATCGAAGGGAATTTCTGTAAGCCATCCCTTCCACCTTTGCACTTGGGAAATAATCCGTTGGCCTATGACGCAAAGGAGAAAGCCGATCTCCTGGCAAAACACTTTGCGTCCAACTCGACCTTGGATGACGGGGAACAGGAGCCGCCTACCATACCGCGGTGCGAGAGCCGTATGCTGGATATCCAGTTTCACCAACGCTCAGTGCGTATAGCACTTTTATCCCTGGATATCCATAAGTCGAGTGGCCCGGATGGAATCCCCCCTATAGTGTTGAAGATGTGCGCTCCAGAGTTGGCACCGGTTTTAACGCGTCTTTTTCGGCTCTCTTACTCTTCTGGCGTAGTCCCGACAACATGGAAGGCAGCATTAGTCCACCCGATCCCAAAAAAAGGCGATCGCTCTAATCCGTCCAACTACAGGCCGATAGTCATTACTTCCCTCTTCTCGAAAATAATGGAGTCCATCATCAACTATCAACTCCTACGGTATCTAGAAGATCATCATCTGCTTAGCGACCAGCAGTACGGCTTCCGTAAGGGTCGATCGGCTGGTGATCTTCTGGTATACCTGACACATCGCTGGGCACAGGCGATTGAGACTAAGGGGGAAGCCTTGGCAGTTAGTTTGGACATCGCGAAGGCCTTCGATCGGGTCTGGCACAAAGCGCTTCTTTCGAAGCTCCCTTCCTATGGGCTTCCCGAGAAATTATGCGATTGGGTCACTAGCTTTCTAGCAGATACAAGCATTAAGGTCGTAGTCGACGGTGAATGCTCTGATTCCATATCTGTGAATGCTGGTGTCCCGCAAGGCTGTGTGCTATCGCCTACTTTGTTCCTCCTCCATATCAATGACATGCTGCAAAATTGCGGCATTCATTGTTATGCGGATGACAGCACCGGCGATGCTTTTTACACCGGCCGCGCCAATATTTCTCGGGAAAACGTCATTGAGAGTCGAAACAAACTTGTGTCTGAAGTCGAGACTTCTTTGGAGAAGGTCTCAGATTGGGGTAGACTTAATTTAGTCCAATTTAACCCCACAAAGACACAAATTTGCGCGTTCACCACTAAAAAACTTCCGTGGGTCGTATGTCCTCGTTTCGAAGGCACTCCACTATCTGCCTCAGCCAATATTGGAAGTCTTGGTGTCGACATGTCGAGCGAAGTCCAGTTTCGTGGCCACCTGGAGGGTAAGGCCAAATTGGCCTCGAAAAAGCTTGGTGTGCTCAACAGATCGAGACAGTATTTCACTCCGGCCCACCGCCTTATACTTTATAAGGCCCAGGTTCGGCCTCACATGGAATACTGTCCCCATCTTTGGGCGGGGGCACCCCAATACCAGCTCCTCCCTTTGGACCGCATTCAACGGAGAGCGACTCGAGTCGTCGATTGCCAAGAACTTTCAATTCGGCTAGACTCTTTGGCGCTGCGTAGAGATGTAGCTTCGCTGTGCATCTTCTACCGCATTTATCATGGGGAGTGCTCCGAGGAATTGTTCGGACTGATTCCTGCCGCCTCTTTCCGCCATCGTCCTACGCGACAGAAGTTTCATCCCCATCATTTAGATGGTTGGCAGTCCTCAACTGTGCGCTTTTCCAGGAACTTTCTGCCTCGCACAACAAAACTGTGGAATGAACTGTCGCCTGCGGTATTCCCGGACCAATACGACCTTCAAACCTTCAAGAAAAGAGCGTACTCCCTCTTAAAAGGCCGGCAACGCACTTGTGATGCCTCTGGTGTTGCGGGTGTCCATGGGCGGCGGTAATCGCTTACCATCAGGCGATACGTCTGCTCGTTTGCCCCCTATATCATAAAAAAAAAAAAAAAAAACGTTAACGCTGTTGCTCTTCACCGAGTCAGGGAGGGGATCGGAATTAAATTCAGCATCTGATACTGAAAGGGCCCGACGTTCATTTTAAAGGGCGACAACACACTCTTGAGTCAAGGGAATTACTTGCCATCAGGTGACCCTCAGCAGCCTTTAACAATCCACTGCTGGATATAGGCTTCTCCTTAGAAAGTTATTGTTTTACTTTCAGATTAAATAAAAAAGGTAAATAACACACCACCTTGTTCTTGTTGAAGCAGAAAAAAAGCGCGTAGTTCCAAGTAAACACACGCGTTAGTATCGTATAAGTTGTCGATACTTGTACGATATTGACGAAAAGTAGCGCAGTTTATAGCATAGTTAGTGCGTAACGCGAGTGTTTACTTCGAGCTACGCGCCTTTTTTCTGCTTCAATAAGAACAAGGCGGTGCGTTATCTACCTTTTTTTACTTGATCTGAGGTTTTACTATACCACGCTAGCCAGACGGGTTAGTATAGGATTTCTTTCACGTCTTTGCAGTGACGTTGTACTGCGTAGTTTGCTCCCTAAGTCAACTCTTACGACACTCACCGTGGGAGAGCCACGCTTCGGCATGAATGGGCCGGCTCGACCGGAGTGATACCACGGCCTCATAGAATACCGGTGTGAAACAGCGCTTGCGCTGTGTTTCACCGAGTGAGTGAGGTTACCGGAGGCCCATACCCCATACTCCCAATCCCTACCTCCCCCTCCCATCCCGAAATGGCCGGCAACGCAATTGTGACGCCTCTGGTGTTGCGGACTAATAGAAGCCAAGCATGATTGAAAAGAGACGCAAGCAAAGTTGCGTGGGTCAGCTAGTATCCATATACATTTCTAACTCAATCAAAATGCTTTGTTACTTTATCTCATTCACTTTTATTCAGCTTAAATATTTGTTCATAACTAATAACTAGCAGATATTTTTCAATAGACAACAGTTAAATACTACAGTACACATTTAGTTTAAAATATTTCATGTTTTACACGAGTTCTTTGTTCAAAAAAAATAAAATTTACTGTAAAACCACACCTTAATTTAACAAACTACCCTCTATTTTGGAATAACAATAAGAATATTACAAACGAATTTCGTGCAACCCTTATTTATCACTTTCAGTTAAAAGGCTTTATGTAAAAGCAAAATCCACTTACTTTCCATAATTTTTAATTTACATTTCTAAAATGAAAGTGCTTTATACTACATACGTATTATATTTACATATACAACATTCTAGCTACATTAAACGGCCTTAAAGGCGTGTCAACAATTAATAAAATTCATATAATTAATAATCTACATAATTATATATACACACATTATTCAATTATAAATTTATAATAAGGCAGCAGTAAGTTTCTCAGCAACATAAAATTAAATTTAAATAAAACTGTGTAACATTTGACATCTAACTACCAACTGACGGAAAACACTAGCGTCTCGCTCATTGGTCAAAACAAATAGCGCGGGATTCCTTGACTTCCTGTTACAGATTTCCGTTGCTTTTTAGAAAATTACTATCATAGATTGTTAAAAAATGAGAAGTAAAATGTTACACATCGATAGAAATATTCCTATATCATTAACTTTTTTATATTGAACAGTTCCTCTTATTATAAGCTGCTTTGTTAGATAAATGCCAAAAAAATATTAATGTTTAAATTTGATTTAAAACGTTTTCATAATCCATACTTAACATAGCCTTAGTCATTATTTTGTTTCTAGTTCTTTACAAATTGATTCTTAAAATCTTTACAAATTAATTCCTAAAATCTTTACAAATTGATTCTTAAAATCTTTACAAATTGATACTGAACGGATTTGGATGAAACTTTACAGTAATATAGCTTATACATCAAAATAACACATAGGCCACTATTTGACGCGATAGCCGACATACACGCGGGCGGAGCCACGGGTAACAACGGCTGACTGCACGTTTGGCCTAGTGGTTTAACGGTCACCACGCCGTTTCCTACTTCGCCAAGTGTCGTGGGTTCAAATCCCACGTTGGACAACACTTTGTGTGATCCACAAATTGTTGTTCTGAGTCTGGGTGTTATTTGTGTCCGTTTCATGTATGTTTGTAAAGTCCCCCGCGACACAGGATTTATTCCTAGTGCGGGAGTTGTCTTTTTAAAAGAAAAAAAAAATCGGACATCTAACACACAACGCCATCTAGTCCCAAACTGAGCAGAGCTTGTGTTATGGGTACTAGACAACTGATATAAATACATATTGTATACTTTCTTTTGTAAATATATACACATAGTATACATAGAAAACACCCAAACTCCAAATGCAGAAAAGTTTTTGGTAAAATTAAATAAAAACTATATTACAACAATGGACAGCGTCATTACATGCATTATTAAAAGCAAATAAAATCTTATCCATCATACAATTTAAATTAGTTCTATAACTATGTAACTATTTTTTTAAATTATTTTTCCTACTTACATACTGCATAACTTTAGATCAACTAACTTAGTTAACTTAAATAAATTTGCAACAAAACAAACCAATGACAATAAAATACTTAAAATATTAATCCCATTAACTATAATTTGAACGAATTAAGCTAATTAAAAACTAATTAAAAATAGAAACAAATTATTCAGTTCCTAAATGTACTTTATTTTAGGCTATAATAAAATGTCTACTTCTGCGATATTAATATATACTAATATTATAAAGCTGAAGAGTTTGTTTGTTTGTTTGAACGCGCTAATCTCAGGAACCGCGGGTCCGATTTGAACACCGATTAGACACAATATCTGCCATTAAAAAAATCTAAAGCCTCTTACATACCCGCCCGCCGGCATGGCCACCGGGTTATTCACAACTGAAATGATGGCGTCGGCATACACGCCGATATTGCCGTCGGCATACTCGCCGGTCTTGCCGCCGGCACAGTGTAGGAGGTCTTAGAAGTCCAAAAGTTTGCGTGGTATTTCATAGTGAGGTCTATCAGAAATGATGGCTACTACAACCTCTTAAAAATTCTAGTTTAACTTAACCAGTAAAACTGTTTATAATTCTATCCTACTCTAACTTATTTCCATCAAATAACCCTGTCAGCAGCATTATGGAATCATCGCTTGATTAGCACTTGAAAATAGCTACGTATATACGACAAGTGACGTCATACCGACGTCAGATCCCCTGTGACGTCACAGCTGTCTATGTGATGAGGAAGGCTGGCTCGCATTTGCAGTCGTCATCGTTTTTCACCTAAAATTTAAGTTAATAAATTAAAGTGAATGCATGGATGGTGTAGTAGCCGCTTTTTGTTTCCCATCTTGTGAGTTCGATTCCCACATAAAATAAATAAATTAAGTACTCCGAACATCTACTAAACAACGCCATCTAGCTTTAAACTAACCAAAGCTTGTATTTACTGTCTTTTTTAAAAGAGAAAAAATACATATACATCTGCAGATACGTACAGATACATCTCAAACATGTGCGTCTGAATCAAAGAACAAAATATTACGTAGAATGAATTACACCTAGACGAAATGTCTCTGTCTATCCCTGCTGGGATTAAGGGACTGATAAAATAATGAGTGTATATTTTTTTGTAATTCAATATAAGATCCACCAAAAAGGAAGATATATATACATTTTTCTCTTGGGAAGATCCTCGGATACATTCCATATATCAACCACATTACTTCTCCTTCTTTTTTGTTTGACCCTTTCAAAATCTAGAACGGAGTTAGAGGAGAACTACGCTCTTACCATAAGGAAGTGGTGTGGAGTGAGATCCTCAGCCTTGGGTCTAACCTCCGAGTCGTGCGTCAGACACTGCACGCAGAACTGCTGGCCTTCTTCCGATAGAGTGGAGGGGATCTCTGGACGACCCCCACTACCTACCAGGAACATGATTTGGAAGTTGCTGTCGTATTGGTAGTAGGGACGCTAGAAGGAAAAGACAATCAGCATAAGTAATGTAATTTAAAACAACTTACATTCTACCTAACTTATGATCTGTGAAGAGATTTGATGATTTAGTATGTACTTGACAGAAGGTAGTAGAGCCACGCTGATTTCAGAACGGTTGTGCCGGCTCGACCGGGCGGTACTATCCTCGCACAAAACATCAACGTAAAATGACAGCAGCAGTGCTGTCGTGTTTCGTTGGTGAGTGCGAGACCGGAGGCCCAAATAGTCTAGTCAACAAGTTCCATACTTGTTGACTTGTTGACTAGACTAAAAGATGCAGTAGCATCACTAGGCCGCCATGGTGTGGGTCGCCATACTGCATTGTTGCATTCGCAATGAGTATGATAACCACTACTCTTGGATTCTGCTTATACTTTCCATCAGGCAGAGTAGAGTTATTTTGGCGGGCCAAACAAAAAAAAAAAAATTTAAATAATTCTTGTTGGTTTCTTATTATTCGATATTCTTGTTTAAATTTATTTTCTCTCTTTCTTGTATCAATTCTACTTAATTTTCATCTTTCTTTTTTTTTCTTAAATACAAATTGTTGATTGTTTTAGTTGCAACTTATAAACGAAAACATACACACATACTTGTATAATGTCAATGAATACATGATGGTACCTTGGTACTTATCTAACAATGTTTCCCAATTTATTAAATACGCACTTGTTATTGTATGAGCACCTTGTCGACTATGATTATTATTAATTATTAATTTCTTTGATATTGACCTGATGATTTGCCGTGCGGCCTGAGTACGCAGCTCAACTATGGTTGAATAGGTCGATGGCTGATCCATGCGTCTTACTCTATTTTACATTTGTGACATTTATTGATTATTTTATATTTGGACATATTGCATCTTTTTAAATTTGACTGTGAGTGAAAGTGCTATTTGGATTTTATTTTCCATAAGTGGACCTCACAATATAACAATTTGGATTTTATTTTCCATAAGTGGACCTCACAATATAATGTCACAATATAACAATGTAAAAATCTTGCAGCTATCAGTAAGAACGGCGCATGATTGGTTAGCTCATGGCTCTGCAGCAATGACTCCAAACCTTTTATTTTGTTTTCTTTGGTCGACTTCGTTCTCATTCAAGTTTCTTAGTGAAAAAAATATTGTAAACCGTATTATTATTTTTTAAAAGGAGCAACAATGGAGTTTCTTGCCAGATTCTTCTCCATGAAGGGTAGGCTGCAGTTGGAACTGGCGACTAGAATCACTCGATTTTTTAATATTAAATATTGACTATTCATAAGTGCCTGTAAAATAAGTGCCTATATGAATAAAATATTTTTGAGTTTGAGTTTGATAAATATAGAATAAAGTCGATCTGAGCAAATACTTACTTTGCCCGATGCCATTTCTGTGACCACACAGCCCAGGGACCAGATGTCAGCCGCTCTTCCGTGGCCTGATGACTTCATAAACACCTCGGGAGCCATGTACGCTGGAACAATAACAAATATTAGCATATTTTTCTGAACACGGCCTCAACTTGTTCATGTTTTATTTTTAGTAGATATCAATCATATCGGTGGTGACCCACGCCGCCAATGTGGGTCACATTTCAAATAAAAAACTTGCTGTCAAAAGGACTGCCATAGAAGTGAAAACTTATAATTTAGAATGTTATTTGTAAAATTAATGTGTAAAATTAGAAATTTCATGATGTTTAAATTAAAATTATCAACATCAAAACTTTAGCATGTCGGTGACGCGAACCCATAACATTTTCCCCTACCAAAACATGCTCATCGGGGCTACAGAAGTTTTCACTTAAAAAAAAAACATGGCCTGGAGTTCATCGAGGTACCTGGGATATCCTTTATAGCTTAAACCAGCTTTTTGCCAAGATACAAATATTTCCTGTCTATATTTTGTTTTGACCACGTGACTTAGCGTTCAGACGTCATTCCCAAATGTTAGTTTTCTATTAACGTTTACGTTTGTAGAATGTACCCTGACTAGAGGGTCTGGTTTCACCAGGTATCGGTACACAAAAAGGCGTTGCGAATACGGTCAATTCGAGGTGGACCCGAGGTGGAGGGTCTGAAGGGAAGTAGGTGTAGACTATATTCTAGTGATGGTTACCTTGCGTGCCGACGAAGCCCTGCAGTTCTCCCGGCGCGGTGGTGTTGGCGCGGATCTTCACAGCGCAACCGAAGTCGCCCAGCTTGAGGCAGTGGCCCTCGTTCGTCAGGAATATGTTGCCGCCTGGATAATAATACATTACTATTATTTTCTATTATTTTACGATTACAAACAAATAATTATTTCTTTAAAATAAATGAGTGATAAGAATAAAAAAAATACTGCATACACAAAATATTAAAAAAAAAACTGTGATATTTTTATAGAAAACATTGACGAAGTATTATAATTTTCATAGGCGATGTGTGAATGTCAAGGAATTTAAGAGACTCAGGAGAGTAAATCCAGGATTTTTTTTGGTTGTTGTATTTATTGAAGTAACTTGCTTTTTTAACGAAGAGGAAAAGGTAATTTCTCACTGTAGTCTAGCCTTTAGTATTTTAATACATCTAAAAACCAGCACACTTGACAACACGGATGTCGTAACAGTTTAACAAGTCATCACGCCATCTTCTACTACGCCGAGTGTTGTGGGTTCAAATCCTAGGACAACACTTTGTGTGATTTACAAATTGTTGTTCTAAGTTTGGGAGATTTATGTGTTCCTTTCACGTATCTTTGTAGAGTCTCTCGCAACATTGGATTATTCTTAAGCCCCATTGCTGGGGCCGTGGGGTGGTGAAGAACCCAGAGTGACCCAGTCGTTGGGAGGTGGAGAGTTGGGGGCGGTGGACTGGTGAGCTGGGGCGCTGTGAGGACTCACTCTTGATGTCGCGGTGCGCGATGGAGCGCGCGTGCAGCTCGGAGACGGCGGAGACGAGCTGCTTGGTGTAGCGCCGCACCGTGGGCTCGGCCAGCGCGCCCGCCGTCGCCACCAGCGCCTCCAGCGAGCCCTCCACGCACAGCTCCATGAAGATCAGCATCTCCTCCTGCACACACCACACCACCACACCACCACACGCAACATCACAACAACACGCACTTCATAGAACATATTTACTGACAGGCCTATTACTCTAGCCATTACTGATCCTGGTTTCGATTACCACCGAAAACATTTTTTTTTATATTAAATTATGTATGAGGATCGTTTGTTTTCCGTCTAAGTGTAATTTATTTATGATATATATTATCATCATCTCAGCCGAAGCGCAAGTCAAAGGACGCGAGGGGTGACGCGAGATAATCAACCACACTTCCGCGAGAGTGTGGATCGCTTACACTCCTGCCCCCTCCAGTTGCCGAGACTCCTGCCCGAAGTTTATAGGAGGCGCCTCGCGAGAGTCTGGATGGTGCATTAAAGAGAGTTATGTGGTGATCGTACCCTGTGCAGCTCGCAGCCGTAGTACCTCACGAGGTGAGGATGCAGCACACCCTCCAGCACTCGTAGCTCGTTGGCAGCTCGCTGCAGCGCGCGGCGGTCACCCGCACCCACGGACAGCTCCTTCATCGCCAACAGCTGACCGCTCTCCGTGTTCACTATTGTATACACCTGGACAACACAACTCGGCTTTTGAGTATAAGATCTGTACATGGATTAATACGTGAAGCAACCCATTTTTACCAAAATTATGCAAACAGAAGAATATGAAGGTATAGTTAAAATTTATGCGGTTATAGGAAAATTATTAAATAAATTAGGATTGAATTTCGACCATTAGTGGAAGTTGTGTGTCGTAAACAGAACAGTGGTGAACTGAATTCAAATTTAAAACACTTTCAACTGGGTGAACCGATTTTGATGATCCTTTTGTTAAAGTTGTTTGTTTGATCCATTTCAATTTAATCCAGATTTCGAAGTCGTTTTTTTTATTACATTTTTAATTATCATTTCCTTATTTCTCATCTCTATGTACAATATATTATTGAGTATTAATATACATTTTTGAACTCTTGATTATGCTATGAGGCGAAACCGCTCAATTTAAATTTTAAGTTTGCCAAATAGTGGAAAAAAAGTTTAAGTATAATTTCAAGAATGTATTTTAACTAGTTCCACCATATGCTACCAATCGAAACTGTAAAAATCGTAAAATTATCAAAATAATTTTTCACTACAGTCGTGTAGAACAAATAACTTCTGGTTTTTTCTAGAATAATTACAAGTTTTACCAAAAAAAAAAACCGACTTCAATCTGGACCAGCGTGAAAGCACCAGCTTTCAAATAAAAAAAGAATCATCAAAATCGGTTCACCCAGTCCAAAGTTATGAGGTAACAAACATAAAAAAAAAAAAAACAGTCGAATTGAGAACCTCCTCCTTTTTGAAGTCGGTTGAAAAGAGTAATGTTCTGACCTTCCCGAAGCTGCCGGCGCCGATCTTGAGTCCTCGCTGCCACTTGAAGGACAGCTGGCGGAGCTTGGGCTCGTACGAGACTGCTGCGGGAAGCACGCGACCCACGCTCTTGGCGCTGCGGAGCCGAGCGTCTCGTCCTGAATCTACTGCGCGGATTGCACTCAGCACTCGTCCCGCACGACCTGACACACACACACACATTCATCAAACACAACATAACAATAAATCGAACATCTAAAGGCGCGTCTCCACCGAAATTTGACATCACAAAAAAGGTTGCCAACCTTTGTTCGGTGAAGACTCGGCTTCACAGAAACTTATCACCAATACGTGTTAACAACACAAAAGTTGGCAACTTTTGTTTTGTGGAGACTCGGCTTAACACACAACGCCATCTAATCCCGAACTAAGCAGAGATTATGTTATGAGCACTAGACAACTGATATAAATACATATTTACTTTTTTGTAAATATTTACAAATACATATTCCAACCCAAACTCCGAAACAAATATTTGCAGATCATATAAACATTTGGTCCGACCCGGGAATCGAACCCGAGACCTCAAACTCAGCAGTCGCATACGCTAGCACTGCGCCACCGTCAACAGATAATTGTATGTACCTGTCATGGCAGCCTTGAAGTTCTCGTGTAATGTATCAGTATCTGGGAATTGTGTGTTGGAGTAGGGCTGTTCGCCGTCTGCCGGCGGAGGGGTGGAGGGGGTCACCACCTCTCTTGACGAACTGTTGCTTGAGAATGGACTCTGAGAACATATTGAAACAAATTATTAGTAGGTAGTAACTTTATTTCAATATAAAAATCAATTTAAAAATCTTGCAGTTTTGAGTAATAACGGCGCATGATTGGTTAGCTCATGGCTGTGCAGCAATGACTCCAAACTTTTGTTTTGTTTTCTTTGGTCGACTTCGTTCTCATCCAAGTCTCTTAGTAAAAAAATATTTTGTAAACCCTACTTATTTATTTTTTAAAGGAGCAACAATTCTTGCCAGATTCTTCTCCATGAAGGGTAGGCTGCACTTGGAACTGGCGACTAGAATCACTCGATTTTTAAATATTAAATATTGACTATTCTTATGTGCCTGTCAAATAAGTGCCTATTTGAATAAAATCTTTTTGAATTATAAAGTTAATCAATTAACGTACATACATTGTAATTACATTACAATAAAAACAAATGAAAAAAAAATCATTAACATAATAAGGAAAATTTACTTATAGTTTTACATAACATATATATACATATATAGTTCTATTTGCTGATGATACGTCACTTATTTTTAAAGTCGATCGTAAGAAAACAGTTTTTGACGATGTGAATAGGGCACTAAATGATGTATTGAATTGGTTTACAACGAATAATCTCCTACTGAATTCAAATAAAACAAAGTGTGTGAGATTTACTATGCCAAATGTAAAACAACTAGGCACTAATCTAACTATAAATAATGAAATCATAAGTATTGTAGACTCAACAGTATTCTTAGGAATTACATTAGATAGTAAACTTCAATGGGGAGCCCAGATAGATAGCCTTGCGGGTAGACTTAGTTCGGCAGCTTATGCAGTATGGAAGGTACGTCAGCTCACTGATACGGACACAGCTAGGTTAGTTTATTTTAGCTACTTTCATAGCGTCATGTCCTATGGTATACTACTTTGGGGCAAGGCGGCTGATATTGAAACGATTTTTATTCTACAAAAACGAGCCATCCGCTCAATGTACAATTTAGGTGCTAGAGTCTCTCTTCGAGAGTTGTTTAAAGATATAGGTATTTTAACTGTTGCATCACAGTATATATTTGCTAATATTATGTTTGTTAGACACAACATTAATGACTATAAGAAAAACAGTGATGTACACAATATTAATACTAGAAACAAATCTAAACTCATTGGTACCTATCATCGATTACATAAGGTACACAACTCGTTCGAAGGTCTTGGTGTACGTTTTTATAATAAAATTCCTATACATGTAATCGACCTTCCTGTAAATAAATTCAAGCTAACTGTAAAAAATCACCTTATTAGGAAAGCCTACTATACGATCAACGATTATCTAAACGACAAACAGTCATGGGCTTAAGGTGTCATTAGAATTTAAATAGATACACACAAACTTCTTTGTCTTCTAATAAAGCTAAATATTAACAAACCATTGTTAGTTGAAAGTAATGCGTGGCGATTATCATGGTAATTTAATTAGTAGTGATTTTTATCAGTATCTAGACTATGGTTTGTCATGCCCACTAAAATGTCATTGCTTGCGGTGTCGTCGTGGGGCGGGTCGTTTCCTTCCCTCTGATATGGCGAAGGAGATGATGGCTGGTCCATGCGTCATACTCGTGAACGGGTGCTGCTTGGGGTGACTGGTCGGCCTAGTCAGCGATTCTTTAGACAATACTATTATTCTGGTTCGTTCAACTGCAACCCTAGCCTCTTAATCCAGTCACGAATTATTTTCAACAGTAGATTTTGCAACTGAATGTAAGTGGATGTGCACCTTGTTTCTATTTTGTTCTATGTTTAATAGACTCAAGCCTTCAACGTTATCACTGAGTGTTTTTTGTTTGTTTGCGCGTTAGATTTTGGAGCTTTTTAATAAAAGGAATTTCAGGTGGCAACAGCTTGCATACTGTTTACCTTACATGTAATACTAACACTATTGTACCTGAAAATCAGATTTTGAAAAAGAGTAGCCATGAGTTTCTTTGCCAGTATTCTTCTCATGAGCTCTACGCATTTTGGAAACTGGAAGTTATGGATCGACACAGGCAGGCAGTAGATTTTGGTGTTTTCGCCTAACTTACCTCGACAATACAGCACATGCTGTGGCCTCTGTTTGTGTCGATCTATGATTTTTAACTATAGCTTCAATTTGACGTTCATAAGTGTCACTTGGTGTCTTAGATGAATAAATGATTTTGATAATTTCATTCTAATACAACAGAAAACAAAACGATTTTGTTTTTAAAGACAACTCTCGCGTTAGCAATATACACAGACACATAGAACACCCAGACTCAAAACTACAATTTGCGGATGACACAAAGTGTTGTCTTGTGTGGTATTTAAACCTACAACACTTTAGTAGAAAGCGATATGGCGACCGCTTCAGCCACTAGGCCAACCCTGCAGACATAAAGTGGCTCAGCGTAATTATTAAAATTTAAATCGGTATATAATTCGAATAAAAAACTTGTTCATTATGACGTCACAAGGATAGTAAACTCTCGGATCAAGCCCCGGACTATTCGTGACGAAGCATGTCTTCACACTCCACAAATGATACACAAATATATACATATACACTCATCGATTTCGTAACGTCACGAACAAATCATATAGTCCATTCGTTTAGATAGTGTCGGTATATCCGCACGCGATAGTGATTATTGTTGTGAAATACGAATATATTAATTCATACAACGGCGTAAACTGACAAATCATACATACTTGTGGGTGTACGCCGGAGGCGGGCCCTTTGATTACTTGGCGGCTGCCGCAAGTGCAACGGCGGCGGGATCAAAGTAACCGTATCTAAGCGAATGGACTATACTGCGAGTAGTATTAGTGGAGTTTATATGACTTACAGGCAGGCGGGGGCGGGGCCGCGGGGAGTGCGCGGCGGAGAGGGGCGAGGGCCGCGACCCCACCACGTGCGAGATGCACCCGTCCATCAGGCTCTTTAACTCCTGCAACAGACAAACAAACGTCACATTATTCATTATCATTTGACTGCCTCGGTGGCGCAGTGGTAGCGATTGCGATTGCTGTGCTTGAGGTCTCCACCAAATGTTTATATGATCTGCAAATATATGTTTCGGAGTTTGGGTGTTTTCTATGTATAAAATATGTGTGTATTTATATCGGTTGTCTAGTACCCATAACACAAGCTCTGCTTAGTTTGGGACTAGATGGCGTTGTGTTTGATGTGCGAAAAAAATATTTATCAATGCATTGCCGAAAACGGGTACAATTGATTACGAATTGTAATTTTTATAATAATTTAGTAATATATACCTCAAACTCTTCATCACTAAGGTGCTTCGTGTTGCGAGGGTCACAAGCCAGCATGAGGAACTCCAGACCTTGACTCGCCCATCTGTTTACAAACAATAGTTTTAATCAACTTCGAAAAGGAAATGTGCAAGTTGAGCTTTTAAATATTCTTTCTCATTGGTATAGGTGAAAAGAAAAGACGAGTCACCTAATGGTAAGTGTCTACCTGCACTCATGGGTACAATAAATATGGGGTAAATAGACACAAGCGAGTTAGATACTACCTCTCTCCTAATATCTAATACCTTTAAACGAGCAATTCTTGTATATATACATACATATATTTATAATCTGAATCTCGGAAACGAAAAATTTTCGTAAAATTTTGTATGCAGGGGGTTTCAGGGGCGGTAAATCGATCTAACTAGGATACATTTTTAGTAAATGTCGTTTTATTCGTGTTTTGAACAATCAAATATATATAATCAATGTACATCTAGCGCTATCTATCGCAACTCGAACGAACTACATTAAACTATACTGGAATAAGGTGCAGAATAAACAGTATCAGGGCGTACTAAGAGAGGGCGCCACTTAACTTATTTTTTTTATTGGAAGAAAAATAACAAAAAAGGTGGCGTTTAGATAGTCCCAATGTTGCCAAAAACCCATTTATAAAAAAAAATACCGAGCGACGCTCGGTCATCCAGGTACTGTATAATAGAGATAGACTAGGTTTACAATAATCCCAACAATTGTAAAATGAAATATTTAAAATAAATAATAATAATGATTACTTTAGCACAGTTTGGATCTAGTTTAAGATTAGACGCCCGTGTTCGATGTTATTTTTATATCATCTCAGATATTATTAATAATTGAATCTAACCGATCACGCTTTCCGCCCGTTCAGCTGCCCCTTCAGGTATATATGTTTTAAGATTGTAAATAATCTAATTGAATATTAGTTTAAGTTTACTCTGGTAAACCCCACTGGAAAACATTTACTATTCAATAGTGGACTGTAATAGACCGCTGTTTTTTTATGATCATGCTACCAAAATGACTCTACTCTGCCTGGTGGAAAGCATGAGTAGAATCCAAGAGTGGTGGCCACTATCCTTAATGCGAATGTGGACAGACCAGCATGGTGACCCACACTAGTGCGCCTAAAATGTTGAAATGTGAGTTTACCTGGGCCGAAGTCCCCGCCCTCTATCACACCGTTCGACCACAAATCGCATCCAGCATCTCGCGAACTGTATAACAGCGCGAGCGACCCTCGCAGCCCACGCGCGCTCCTCGCACTGCGCCACCTCTGGAGCAGCTACAACCGCGGGCCGGAGTTCCACCTCCTCCTCAGCAGGAGCTGCCTCTCCCGATAGCAGCAGTTCGATGCTGTTTGTACTCTGGGAATATATAACACGATTACCAGCTTACACTTGTGTATTAAATTATCTATTACTTAAAATGTTTTCTTCTTTATCAATATTTTTTGGGGTAAGATAAAAAAAAACAAAAGAGTATACCAAAAAAAAACAGTTACCTGAATTTTCCTTTAACTGTAAGTATGTAAAGGTAAGATTAGTACTCCTCATGTTAAAAATCGAGAAAACTCATACTAAAAATATAAGGTGTTTTTAGGGCCGTCAGGAAGTTATTATGGTGCCAAACAATCTGTTACCTCATTATGTATATACTAATAAGTGAAGCAAGATCTTTATACCCCCTTTTTACGAAAATTTTGCTAATGGATGCAGTTAAAGTTTGTATGGAGGAGGAGTGCAAAGAAAAAAAAAAAGAAAAAAAAAATGGTTGAATTTTTACCACTTTGTTGGGAACACCAACACTAAAATATGTAATTTTTAAGTGTGTCAACACTCTTGTACTTTTTCCCCGCTTCTGCAGCTTGTGAACCTACCGTGCATGCATGTTTTTACTTGTACAAATTAATATAATTACTGTGGCAGCGCGAGTGGTGTATTATTCGTTACGATCGATCAACCAGTCCTACAGTCCACTAGGAAAACCCCCAAATTAAATCGGGAGCCGAACATGGTCCTTCGAGCCGGATCTGAACCAGCGACCTATGGATGACCTGACCTGATGACCTGACTACAGGATGGTGTGGCAAAAAATATAGTGGATCATTTTCAAATTCATACTGATTAATGTCCACCTTAGAACCATGGTCCTTCGCCTGTCATCGTAACGAACTTCAAGGACTTACAATCCGTCGCCATATTGCTGCCGCAGTACGAGTTATATCAAGCACCTACAGATCTTCACAACAGGGAAGACGATATTTACGCTAAGATTAGCATTCCTCTCTGCAAGATCAACATTTGTGAAAAGTGCGAATTATATACAAAAATATTTTATATATTATTTTTACATCAAGCATTTTGTTTCCGGTTACGACAAACCGAAACCATCAAATTAAATTCAAAACGTCCAGCATTTCAACCAATAGAAAGCCGCCGATTCTAGCTGCACATCACGTTATCTCCAACGGACCAATCAGGATCGACCCTGCGATAAGTTCCCGCGTATGCGTCCATCGAGTCTCGCCTGCCGGCGCGGTGACCGCCATTACGCCATTTTTACATTTCTATCATTGAATCGTTTGTGTCTTGGCGTCTATTTTATATTTGGGTGATATATAAGTGTTTTCTCTGTGTTAATACGTACGGAACTGTGCATATTGTTTGTGATTTCTACCTATTCAGATTATTAAATCGAATACAAGATGTCTGACGACGAAAAAGGTACTACCGACAAAATTTCTTTATTAAAAAATAAGAAAAGAGGTGTTCAAAGCTGTATAACTAGAATACACAATGAAATAGAAACCTTGGCATCAACCACAACTTCTAAAGTTTTCCTTGAAGTTAAAGAGGAACGTCTACGATCGCTATTTTTGACATAAGAAAATTTATTATTTCAATTAATGGCTTTAGACCCCTCTTTCGAGGATGATGGCAAGGTTGAAGATAAATATACTCAAACTCTTATAAAAATAAAACAGTTATTAGTGAAACTTGATACTCAGAATATCACCCCCAGTGATATGACTAACACCAAAGTATTTGTTCAAACAAAATTACCACAAATAAACGTTCCATTGTTTACTGGAAAGTATTCTGAGTATAAAACCTTTATAGATCTGTTTAACTCTCTCATAAATAACAATAATAGTTTAGAGAAGATTCAAAGGTTGTATTATCTTAGAAGTTATCTTCATGGTGAACCATTAGATTTAATAAAAAACTTACCTTTGCTTGGCAGTAGTTATGATGATAGCTTACAAATATTAGATAAAAGGTACAATAATGAGTTTTTAATTAAAAGTGAGCACATAAATATTTTATTAGATACTCCATCAATAAATAAATCAACAGCAACAATCCTTAGGCAATTTGTCTCCAACATAAAGCAACAATTAGCTTCATTGCAAAACCTTGGAGTGAATGTAAACAAGTGTCCTATATTATTAACAGTATTGTTAAGAAAACTTGACATTTTGTGTAGCCGGGAATTTCAAATTATGTCTAGTCATGATAAAAAGGAACCCACCTTATCTAATTTGGTCACCTTTCTAGACGAACGAGCTGTTGCTCTTGAAAATGCAACTGGAATCCAGTCGTATACAACACAGATAAATAAGGTAAACATGTACTCCATCAAGGAACCCCCAGCTGCTATGAAGGTTGTCGAGGATCCTGCTGGAGGCCCTTTCAAGAAATCTGTCTGTTCATTATGTAAGTGTTTTACTCATAAACTTTTTAATTGTGTCAAATTTAAATTAATGCCTGCCTCTGAGCGACTTAAATTTGTTACAGAGCATAGATTATGTAAGATATGTCTTAAATAAACATGTCAAGGCATGCAGGTATCATTTTAAGTGTTCTACATGTAAAGATAGACATAACAGTCTCATACATGTTGACAATACACAAACCCCTATTTCTTTTCTATCAAAAACAATACATACTCAAGTACTATTGCCAACAGCACAAATAAAAACATTTGCTAGTGATGGCACAGAAGTAAACATCAAAGCCCTGCTAGACAGTGGTTCTCAAATGTCATTTATTACAAAAGACTTAGTCAATTTATTAAAATTAAACCCACAATCAATGAACTTTAAAGTTTTAGGAATCGGGAACAGCATTAATAATTTAAAGGAGCGTGTCCAAATACAATTACACTCCCTTGTTAAAAATTACAGTATTAATGTTTCATGCTTTGTTCTTGATAAGATTACTACAAGGTTGCCACAGACAAAAATAGACATGTCAAAAATTGTGTTGCCCGTGAATATCAGCCTTGCTGATAAAGATTTCCACAAGCCAAGTGATATACATCTATTAATAGGTGCTGATGTATTTTTCCAGCTGCTGACCCATGAGCCAGTTATCCCATTTAAATCTGCCCTGCCAACATCTGCACAAGGATATCCTGCGCCTTCACGCTTACAGCACCACAATGCATCTGCACCCACACTTTTGAGTACTCACTTTGGTCATATAATAGGAGGTAACCTGCCTTATTTATTCATTACTAATCCAGTCACAGCTTTGCAATAGCTGTGACACAGAGCTTCACAATAACATTGCCAATCTTTGGAAGACTGAAAGTGTCCCTGAATTGTTTCCAGAGAAATTAGCTGAACATGACACATGTGAACAAATGTTTCAAAATACAGTTCAGTTAAAAAATAACCAATTCACTGTGGCCTTGCCTTTAAAACTACCCCTTTGTTCTGTCAATGAAACTTTAGGTGGTTCATTTCATTTAGCTTTGAAACGATTTGATAACTTAGAAAATAGATTGCATAAAGATTCAAGCTTACTAAAGCTTTACAGTGATTTTGTACATGAATATATAAACTTAGGCCATGGTTCTAAGGTGGACATTAATCAGTATGAATTTGAAAATGATCCACTATATTTTTTGCCACACCATCCTGTAGTCAGGATGGACAAAAGAACCACAAAATGCAGAGTAGTCTTTGATGGTTCAATGAAAACAAACAAAAAGGTATCATTAAATGACTTGTTATTAAATGGTCCTGTTGTACAGAATGAATTATTTGACATTTTAATTTTGTCAAGATTAGATAAATACATTTTTGTAACTGATATAAAACAAATGTTTAGAGCCATTAGTTTAGATAAAAAATATTGCTCCTTACAGAGTATACTCTGGAGAGATTCTCCCGATCAAAATGTAGAGTGTATTCAATTAAATACTATTACCTATGGTCTTAAATCTAGTTCATACTTAGCCACTCGTTGTCTACTAGGGCTAGCCGAACGATATGGTAAGCAATTTCCAATGGCTGCCTTTATTTTAAGGCACCAGACATATGTCGATGACATATTAGGTACAGCCAATTCTCTTGAAGCCTTAATAGAGGCAAAAGAGCAACTGTGCAAACTTCTAAGCTTAGGAGGCTTTCAACTGCATAAATGGTCTTCAAACATTGTTGAAGCCCTACAAGATATTCCTATAGAAAGGCAATATTTTGATAATATTGAATTACAAAGAGACAACTTGTCTTTAAAAACTTTAGGTCTTAATTATAATGTTAAGGCAGACACTCTAATCCTTGCTTCTCCCTCTCCTCAAAGCAAAGTTCCTGGAACTAAGCGTGAGATTCTCAGCTTTATAAGCAAGTTTTTTGATCCCTTAGGTTTAGCTGGGCCTATAATTGTTTGTGCCAAAGCTATCTTGCAGAAATTGTGGCAAGCCCGCATTGGCTGGGACTCTGTGCTTGATCAGGAGTTGAATGATGTTTGGCTTGAATTCTATAATAGCTTGGTTCATATGAAACCGATGAGCATTGCCCGTTGTGTCAGCATGAGCAATGCAAGGTGTGTGCAATTGATTGGGTATGCAGATGCATCACTTTCCACTGGGTATGGATGTTGCATTTATCTTAGAGTAACTGACTATGCTGGCAATATAAATGTCTCGCTGCTTTGTTCTAAATCCAGAATAAATCCTCTAAATCAAAGTCTCACGGTACCCAGGCTGGAACTAAATGCTGCATTACTGCTTTCAAAGCTAGCTGTTGGGGTTCACACAACATTATCGCTTAAAATTCATGCAGACAATGTTATTTTATATTCGGATTCACAAATTGTTTTGGCATGGCTTGCAACGGATATAATTAAGCTAAATACATATGTTGCTAACAGAGTAAAACAAATTACTGAAAATACAACAGGTTTCACTTGGTCATACATAAGCTCAGATCAGAATCCTGCAGACTGCTTGAGCAGAGGAGTGCTCCCACATAATCTGGAACTACATAGTCTCTGGTGGCGGGGTCCTGACTTCCTACATAATGGTGAGTACAATGTTCCTTTTACTACGCCTCCAGATGGTATGGAGCTTCCGGAGATCAAGGATGGGGTGCCTCATTCAATGGTTTGTACTTATAACATGCAACCTATTTTAAATCTAGAATTTTTAAAAAGATTTTCTGAGCTGTACAGAATGCAAAGAGTTCTTGCCTACATACTTAGATTTTGTAACAATGTTCGTACAAAATTAAATAAAAATAAAGAAAGTTTCATAACTTCTCTTGAACTTGAAAATGCATTATTGTTCATAATTAAGTATGAACAACAAACATTAATGAAAGATGTTATTCATTCTTTAAAATGTAATCAAAGAATTAATGATTATAGTTATAATGCTTTATGTCCATTTTTGGATGACAAAGGTTTGGTGAGAGTAGGAGGTCGCCTACAAAACGCGAATGTGCCGTACGCACAGAAACACCCTCTCATTCTCCCTAAAGGTTCTCGTATTATGGAATTAATTGGTAAATCTGAACATATAAAGAACCTTCATGCAGGTCCTAGATTAATTCTATCTGTTATTAATCAAAAATTTTGGATAATTAATGCTATGAGAGAAATTAAAAAGGTTATTCATAGATGTATAATATGTTTCAAACTTAAAAAACATGTATCTGAACAATTAATGGGCAACTTGCCTAAAGATAGAGTAAATGTATGCCGTCCCTTTCAAAAAATAGGCATAGACTTTGCTGGCCCAGTTTCTGTGAAACAATCTACATTACGTAGATCAATTGTAGGCAAAGGTTATGTTTTGGTTATTGTTTGTTTTGTTACCAAAGCAATACATTTAGAATTGTGCTCTGACTTGAAAACAAATACGTTTCTCGCATGTCTCAGACGCTTTATTTCGCGAAGGGGACGCCCCACTGATATATATTGCGATAACGCATCTACATTTAAATGTGCTAATTCAGAATTGCATAATTTGTATAAATTGCAGTCATCCAGAGAGCATCAAACACGAGTGCACAAATTCTTATTAAAAAGAACTGTTCAAAGGACAATAATTACTTATGAACAGTTGTCTACTGTATTATGTGAAATAGAAGCAGTACTGAATAGCAGACCGCTTACACCAATGTCCAATGATGTTAATGATTTTTCATATATATCTCCTGGTCACTTCATAATTGGAACTACTTTAAATTCATACCCAGAACGAAATGTATCTGAATTACCTTGTAACAGATTAAAATTCTGGGACATCTGTAACAGTATGAAGCAATCTTTCTGGAAAGCATGGAGTAATCAATATTTGAATACTTTGCAATGTAGACCTAAGTGGAGAAATGTATTACCTAATTTAAAAATTGGTGCTTTAGTTATTCTTAAGGAAGATAATACTCAGCCCATGTATTGGCCAATGGCAAGGATAATTAATATTTTTCCTGGCACAGATAATTTGGTCAGAGCCGTTGAAGTCAAAACTGCCAATGGCAGAGTACACAGACGCTCTGTAGCTAAAGTCTGTTTGTTACCAATAGATTGTAATTAATTTTGTGTAAGAATGACATTATATTCTATGTAAACCTTATAATATTAACAATGTTTATTATGTTAATAAATTGTAAACTGCAGTGCCTACTTCGATTATTGCAGATTCCTATTCATAGATGGCACTGCATCAAACTTATTTAATAGCTGTGAAAGTGTATAAGTTGTTTTGTGTTCTTATACTTTGCTTTCATTTTCTCTGAGCCGGAGCATGTTGGGAACACCAACACTAAAATATGTAATTTTTAAGTGTGTCAACACTCTTGTACTTTTTCCCCGCTTCTGCAGCTTGTGAACGTACCGTGCATGCATGTTTTTACTTGTACAAATTAATATAATTACTGTGGCAGCGCGAGTGGTGTATTATTCGTTACGATCGATCAACCAGCCCTACAGTCCACTAGGAAAACCCCCAAATTAAATCGGGAGCCGAACACACTTTACGACCACTAGTGAGTCTAATAACACAACTTTATCATCGATCATGATACACGTACCTGTCTTTCACCAAAATGATGAATATTATCGAAGAGTCGTTCATCAAAGACGTTGTTCTCGAACTCGTCGGCGATACTCTCGGAGCGCATGAACTTAGGTTTGCGGTCAGTCTTCGCGCTGGGGGGAGGTTTCCTCGGCGTCGTGGACTGGCGGCGAGGGGGCGGAGTAGGGCGATTGTTCACTTCGTTTACGAACCGATGGAGTTCTTTGTGCAACTAATTAAAAAGAAACGTTAATATTATATTCATCTATATATAAATACATGAAGCACAAACTTGGTATCCCTTTTTAGAGAAATTATGCGAACGGAGGCGTATGAAATTTGACACAGGTCAAGTTTATATGGAGAAAGACTGTAGAAGTATAAGTAGTAAAAAAATTTTTTAATGAATTATAGTGCACTTTCGACTACTGGGCTACCACTAGTATACTATAAGAATTGGCAAAGCTTTGCTTGAAGGACATAATATATACAACTATGTATATTTTGCAGGTATATAATATATGTATATTGTATAGTATAAGAGCAACAAAAAATATAAAAAAAATCGAAATATAAACTTTTCAAATTTAAAAATATAAAGCAGTAAATACGTATGTTAGTTTATAACAGACGAAGTATTGACTACAAGAGACAACACACACACACACACACACACAAACGTAACAAAAAAACATAAGGTATTAAAAACTCCGTATTCAGATATATGATGCAAGTACAGTCGACATAATACCTAAGCTCTAAAAAAATCCTAGCCTTATACGAATTTCCAGGTAACTCCAACCTCTAAGGGCCGGTGTTCGGACTCTTGCTGTGTGTAGAACAGTGAGAGGCGCGACAGCGACCCGCCCCGGGGGTGACTCTGGTTACCCCGGGATGTACCTCAAACGTGAGGTACGGCAGGGGGACTCCAGAAGCCGCTGATACGTTCCTGGAGCTCCTCCCGACTGCCGAGGTAGGCCGCCGCGGGGTTTAGTGGGTACACCGATTCGTCGGGAGTCCCACACACGCTCTTCGTGTGTGTTCCCCACGGAGGGTATGGTGCGAAAAATATTCCCCGCATAAAAAAAAGGTAACTCCAACCTTCTCCAGTCCAGGAACAGAAAAAATAACACTCTTTAGAGTATAAATAAATGTATTTGATACCCAGTGCAGTGCCTCACTATTCGTCAAGGAAGAATGATCCCAAAACCCACAAAGTATGGCACAACGAACCTACAAAAGAATGTGTTCAATTCATGAGGTTTGAAAACAACTTAAATTCCCATATACCTGAGCCTTGTTTTTAACCGACTTCCAAAAGGAGGAGGTTCTCAATTTCATCAGTTGGATTGGCAGTTAGAGATTGCTCCACGTTCTGAATATTTCAAAGAAGAACAAGAGTGTGAGGAACATTTTCAGAAGCACACTACCATCTGAACCTTTTTTCTTTGAAACTTGCTAAAGTCCACCAGATTAGATTTGTGCCTAACCCTAAATCCATAAATGACTCGGGCAAAACAAAATTATCAACCCATTACTTAAAGTTGTTAACCGAAAATTTAATTTCTCATCTGTCTCTGAATAATAGCTTCACTATTCAAAACAGTCTACATTAACACAAACTAAATAGGGTAGTTGACTGTATCGTAAATAAATACCGATGTCTCCTTCTTAAAACGATTATTACAAAACATCTCGAAAAATATAATTATTACAGCTTTTAATTTCTATTACAAATTTTGATCAAATAAACTACATAATATATTGCTCAATTGAGTAGCCTAAAACAGTGACGTCACAAGTCAGTTCTTATAAAAGTTATCGTTTTGACAGATGATAAAAAGTAACTGATTTGAGTGTCAACTACCCTATTGTAGACTCTACTGCTCCATCTCTTTTATATACTCGTAGTGTACAGATTTCTGAAATATCAAAAAACATCAAAATTGTCATAGATCCTTTAACCAACACTAGGAAATCCCGACATAACTGGTGCTACTGAAAAACAAACAAAACACAAAACAAGCCAACATAAAAAAGCAATCCTGCCCTAAATCTACCACCACAACACAATACCCTACCATAGGATTAGAGTCATGCACGATTATAGTCTCAGGTCTTCGTCTCCGCTCCACTAGGGGGGTCCTGACTGGCTGCAGGGAAGCTGGGCGCCTCCTTCTCAACGACAACTCCTCGAACAGTTTGTGAGCGTGCACATACTTGTATAATTCTTTGTGCAGCTGCGGACAAGGACATGGAAAGCTGTGCATATAGGTAGGTGCTGTAGAAAGGCGGTACAACCGTCGAAGAGGAAAAAATAATTTTTAGATATGAGTGTTTTAGGTGGTTTGACGGTGTGAATGAGGACGTGGTAGATAAGGCCAGTCCAGTGACGTGATGGAGGTGAAACGATTTGATACTATAATACCACACAACAAAACAGTGTTGCAATCATACGTCTAAACTTTATTTAATATATTTGGGTCATAATAATTTTAAGTTGAAAGTTCATACTTATCAGTTTACTCGAACATCTTTATAACGAGTTTTTAAGGAATACTCAGAATCTATGGATTTGCGTGAAACTAGTGCATTGAAATGTGACGTCACAGGTCATGGGGCCATTGTTTTTTATAAAGTTAAGTTCAAATAAGACAGTGTCGATTTAAAATGCACTCTAAGAGTAGTATTTTCTTGCTGTCGCAATAATTATAGCCAAAATGTTAGTTATAAGTAGTATACTTGCATTTTGTTATATTAAAGCTAATAAAATACTTTAAGTAGTGCCAAACATTAAAAGTGCAGGTATTAGATTAACATTAAACATGCATTTTTATACATTTTTATATGATTTTAAGGAACAAAAATGTGTTGTATATCATGTCATAATTTGAAGTCAATTGGTTCAGAACTCTTTATTATTTATTATTTAATGAAATTTATCATGGAGATAATTTGATTCTTGAGGAAGAATATAGGCTACTCTTTATCGCGAGAACCGACATACCCGCGGGCGGAGCTCCAGGCAATAGCTATATATATGTTACCGTCAGATTGTCAAAACCGTTAGATTGTAACATATCTTGCGAGATTGCAAACAGTCAAAAGATTGTGAAATGGTATCGATGAATCGCAAGTCGACTGCTGATTGGTTGAACAGCATATTATGTCCCGCACCGCCATTTTTATTTGTTAATTCGTCTTTGTTGCCGAATACAAAGTATTTTTGTGATTGTAAATTGTTTTTTTTATGGAATAGCGGGCAAACGAGCAGACGTATCGCCTGATGGTAAGCGATTACCGCCGCCCATGGACATCCGCAACACCAGAGGCGGAATTAGAATTAGTTATATAAAATTGTTATGACAGTAAAATTTCTTTGTGATTAATCAAAGAAGTTCTAACCTAACTCTATGGCCATTGAACGGCCTACTGTAAAACCGACCAATCAGGGACAGTTGACAATTTGACGCGCGTAATAGGCGGTCCACACTACAACGATATATCGTAGCGATTTAACTGTGCAGTTCGTTTGTGCAGTTTTATCGTACGTCTAGGTCTACGTGTGGACGGAAATTGGCTCAGATATTTCTCGAAAAATCTGAGCCAATTTCCGTCCACACGTGTATATCACAGTTGACAATAAAATAAATAAATAAATAAATATTTTGGACATCTAACACACAACGCCATCTAGTCCCAAGCTAAGCAGAGCTTGTGTTATGGGTACTAGACAACTGATAGAAATACATATATACTTTTTTTTTTGTAAATACATACATATTATACATAGAAAATACAATCTATCGATAGTTTGCAATCTCGCTAGGTAGATTATAATCTAACGGTTTTTATAATCTTACGGTGACGTATATACATAGACGTGGACTTCTGTTTTTTCTAATATGTAATAACTTGGATTGTGTAGATTTTTTTGCTATTGATATTAAATCGACTGCCTTTTTGGCGCAGTGGTAACGTATGCGACTGCTGTGCTTGAGGTCTCGGGTTCGATTCCCGGGTGTCGGACCAAATCTTTGTATGACCTGCAAATATTTGTTTCGGAGTTTGGGTGTATAATATGTATATATTACAAAAAAAGTACATAGGTAATTATATCAGATGACTATTACCCATAACAAGCTCTGCTTAGCTTGAAACTAGATGGCGATTGTGTGTTAGATGTCCGAAATATTTATTTATTTAGACACAAAAAGTAAATCTGAACCTCTATATTTTTGTAGTCGGTTAAAAAGGTACTCACCTCAAATCCAAGCTTGTATATTTGCAGCAAAAGTTCCCTAACCCTGGTGGTGACGGTCTCGTCTCTGGTGTCCTCGTAATGTGCTGCTGTCGACTTACTTCGCTCCAAGATGAATAGTATGTGTTTCACGATGCAATCCCGAATGGCTATAAGACCGTTCTGTGGGGAAAAAACGTATATTTTATAATGTTTTTAGAGTTAAGGTATATATTAGTAACTTAGAAAAAACTAAAATTGAATTTTGAGCTCGATTTGAGAAATTGATGATTGATTGGTCCAGCAACGATGATATTTTTAGTCATATTTATAAAATATTTTTAAACTATAACAATTTTTTAGTTTAACGGAGGAAATATTGGACGGTTCATTAGATAAGAGTTAAGTAACTATCGTCGCTCATGGTCATTTTTAAGTGAAAACTAACGAGTGCATTGCCATGCATCAAGAAAAAAGCAAAATATTTATTTTGGCAACTAAAGCAACTAATTGAAAATAAAAAGGTAATATCAACAATTAATGGACCCAATTTTGCATTGCGTCGGACAAAATATCTCTTCAAGCGAAACTCTGCAACAATTGGAGGTTTAGTAACGGTAATATTTTAAAACAAAAAAAAACATAAAGAGAAAAAAGTAGCGGTACTGTCTCGGTGGCATAGTGTTAGAGTATGCGAGGTCTCCGGTTCGATTCCCGAGTCGGACCAAATATAAATAATAAATAAATAAATATTTCGGACATCTAACACACAACGCCATCTAGTCCCAAGCTAAGCAGCGCTTGTGTTATGGGCTACTAGATAACTATGCAGCTACTAGATAACTGATACAAATACATATATATACTTTTTTTTTTTTTATAAATACATACATGTTATACATAGAAAACATCCAAACTCCGAAACAAATATTTGTAGATCATACAAACATTTGGTCCGACCCGGGAATCGAACCCGAGACCTCGTGATCAGCAGTCGCACACGCCAACCGCGAGAACAACGAGGCAGTCAATGTTTGTATGATCTGCAAATTTGTTTCGGAGTTTGCGTGTTTTCTATGTATATCAGTTGTCCAGTACCCATAGTACAAGCTCTGCTTAGTTCGGGACTAGATGGCGTCGTATGTTAGATGTCTGAAGATGTTGATTGATGATTGTGTGCATACTCTGCCGTGGGAGCGCCACGCTTCGGCATGAATGGGCCAGCTCGACCGGAGTGATACCACGGCCTCACAGAAAACCGGTGTGAAATAGTGCTTGAGCTGTGTTTCACTGAGTGAGTGAGGATACCGGAGGCCCATACCCTAATCCCCCATTCCCAAAAGGCTGGCAACGCACTTGTGACGCTTCTGGAGTTGCAGGTGTCCATGGGCGGCGGTGATCACTTACCATCAGGCGATACGTCTGATCGTTTGCCGACCTATTCCATAAAAAAAAAAACTCACAAAGATCTGTCCCCGCTCGTGCATGTAGGCGGGGGGCGGGGCCCGGGCCAGCCTGGCGGCGAGCGCCCGCGCCCACTGCGCCGCGTGCAGGGCCACGTCGCGCGAGCGCGCGTACGTGCACTGCGCCGCGCGACACACCGCGTACACCGACTGTCTACATATGTACAAAAAATTAAAGGTAGTAGAGCCACGCTGATTTCAGCACGAACGGGCCGGCTCGACCGGGGCGGTACTACCCTCGCACAGAACATCTACGTAAGATGACAGCAGCAGTGCTGTCGTGTTTCCTTGGTGAGTGCGAGACCGGAGGCCTAAATAGTCTAGTCAACAAGTTCCATATTTGTTGACTAGACAAAAGATGCAGAAGCATCACTAGGTCGCCATGGTGTGGGTCACCATGTTGCATTGTCTGCAACATGGTGACCCACACCATGGCGACGCAATGAGTATGGTGACCACCACTCTTGGATTCTGCTTATGCTTTCCATCAGGCAGAGTAGAGTCATTTTGACGGGTCATACATTAAAAAAATAGCCTTTATTACTGGATGTGGCGACCTCCACATACAACGACAACAAAAACATATGACAGCGCCGAAGATACACTGAACTACGAAGTAACGGAAAACACGGAGTAACTAGCCATCCTGAATCGCACAACAGATGTTCTCGCGTCGATTATCATATATACAACATGCCAACATCAACCGTTGAGCCGTGGGCCCTGGCCCGGTCGAAGGATCCCCCCTTTGTGTTACTCCACTATTAAATACATTTTAACTATACTCTTTGCGCTGTAGCATGGTGCGTGGCATAGTTCAGTAGCATCTCATTTCACTCTTGAAAGTTGCCGCGATTTACAAATTATGATTTAGCATTTCAGCTGTACCACATTCGCAATATATTAAATAATTTATAAGTAGTAAATTAAATTAAACCACCACGCACCATGCTACAGCGCAAAGAGTATAGTTAATTTATTATTCCTAATCTTCGACATTGGCAACAGAATTATCAATTTGGCATAGGCTTCCCCGAGGATTTTCCATATCTCTCTGTTTGCGGCTTTTCTTTGCCATGTTGTTCCAGCTACTTTTCTAATATCATCCTCCCATCATATTCTTTGTCGCCCTTTCCTTCTTTTTCCATCTAGAGGGTACCATTCAGTAATGTCTTTTATAACATATTTGCTCGTAAAGGGTCTCTTATTTCACCAATTTCAATATCGTAATGTATCTCATTGTGTACTTGCGCGTTATTGTAATGTAAAACGCACGTTTTTTTTTAAATAAAGTAAAACTCAAGGTTTATCAAGATGCTCGAACAATACTCTTTTAAATATTAGCAAAGAGTTTTTATGTCAGAAAAGTGGTCAATATTTTATGAGAGAAAGTAGGAGAAACGAGACCACAGAGTTCCGCAGCCGTCTCCGCCGCTGCCACCGACTGCTGAACTCTGTGGTCTCGTTTCTCCTACTTTCACTTAAGAGAGTGAGAGAGAGACTGGTGAAATTTTAATTAATAAATATAACTTGACAAGCTTAAAAATGCCAACTGGCAACGTAATAATCAATTTTACAAATTGTTAAATTTTTATAACTGCTTTAATAAGTAATTAAAGATTTATTCGATCAAGAAAGTCCGATTTTTATTTATTTCCTCGCAAATATGTTATAAAACGTCGTATGACATACGTGTGCTTTGATAATTACAGCCTCAGCTTTCTTGTAGCCTGTAGCAATATCGCCTCGGTTGTAATTTTCAACTTACCGCACTTATATCATAGTGTACTATTATTTCTACATTCATAAATTAAAATAAATTAAAATATTGAAGTGATAACTTCTTATGGCAGGGTAAACCGCTTCGTTACGTAACGCGTTACGGCACCCGTCTGTCTGTCCCTTTCTCTCACGCATACGGCAGCGGTAGGCGAGCTCCTCCTCTCTCACTCTTACCCACAGCGCTAACCGTAAATAGTTCAACTTAGATTAATTTAAGTAATCACTTCTGTAGGCCGTCCCGAAACGCACACGGTTTTTAAATAAATGAAACTGACACATAGAACACTGAAACTGGATCACACACAATGGGTCACCATGCTGCATTGTTGCATTGTCTGCATTCGCAATGAGTATGGTGACCACCACTCTTGCATTCTGCTTTTGCTTTCCGTCAGGTAGAGTAACGTCAAAAAAGTAAAGTAAAAAAAAAGTGCTGCAAATGGGGATTGAACCCACTACACTCAGCGTAGTAGTAAACGTAGTTGGAATGTATACTAATAGTATACAGCTGATGAATTTATTTATTCGTTTGAACATCTCAATAGCGGTAACTATTGGAAAGGTAATATTTCTTTTTTGCAAAAATGGCGTATATCAGTTAGTACATAATAAGTGCTTTATATATTACGTCATATTTCTTGAATGCAAGACAATGGAATAAATACTGCAAATAAAACTGACATAAATCCATAATATTCTTACCTATCAGAAGGTTCGTTGTCATAATCGTTCATTTGTTCGAACTGTTTCAATATTCGACTTAGTTGATTGCATGTGATATTCCTGAAAGAATATTCATTCAGTTTTAATATCATATTCAAACTAGTTGAGCCCCGCGGTGTTACTCGCGGTTGTTGGTGTAGCTGAACGTCCCGTCAAAATCGGTCCAGCTGTTCCAGATATTAAAAGGACTCACAGAAATTTTACAAATTGATTTTTGATTTAAGTACCGTATACTTTCATAATTCATCAGTGAAAAGCTGTAAATTTGAAATTACAAACAGACACTTAACTTCTACTTATTCACTTGTATAGATTAAATAAAAATAAAATGAAGCCATGAATGACGCACGAAAATGTTATATTTTATGGGAATAAATCAAATGTATACTAATATTATAAACGTGAAAGTGTGTAAGTATGGATGGATGGAGGGATGTTTGTTACGCTTTCACGCAAAAACTACTGAACGGATTAACCGACATTTAAGCGGGCGGCGCCGCGGGCAACCACTAGTTTTAAATAATAGTGAGGTCGATGATAGTCACATGAAAGGGGACCTAAGATAATACCTTGTGGTACTCTACTTTAAATAGACGTTCCGTCTGGCGTATTTACTTGAATATAATGTATGTTTTTACTATAATTGATAGCTATTACAAATATGACACTAACTTAAGCATATACTCACATTAATTTTTACTTTTGCTAAGTTAAATACGAAGAAAACTGATGCTTCACAGTATCGAATGCTACGGTAAAAATTACCCTTTAATGTTCATGCAAATATAATGTTCGTTAGTTTTAATAGAATCTTCTAAATATTGGCAAGTCGTATTTTTAAAGAAATCAAAAGTTAACGCTAAAGTTGAACATGAAAGAAATTGTATGTTTTGTATGTAAATTAGTGACTGCTTTATAATTGAATAATCGATAGTTGACATAGGCATGAAAATTCAATATTCCTAGTATTTAAATAAATATTTCGGTCATTTCACACACAACGCCATCTAGTTTCAAACTAAGCAGTGCTTGTATTATGATAGCTTGATTGACTGATAGAATACTTATATACTTAAATTTAGCAAATACATACATATTATACATAGAAAACATCCAAACTCCGAAACAAATATTTGCAGATTACACAAACATTTGGTCCCACGCGGAATTGAACCCGAAACCTCTAGAGCAACAACGCTCCCACTGTGCTAACGAGGCAGTTAAATTTGACCACACTTTTCGATCATACTTTGTAATACTACATTTAATAATAACAAGCCTACTGATATAGGTTGCTATTATTACTGTTTCTCAGTGAACTTACGAAAATGTGACAGGTGCTAAAACTGCAGCGCACTTGATGCGCTTGGCGAGCTGCGCCGTGAAGGCCCACTCGGCCTGCAGCCGGGCGCGGGTCATCAGCTCCGTCTCCGACATCGTCGTCAGGTACGACAGGTATTGCTGCCACACAACTTCATTTATATAACACAATCGAAACAAAGCAGTTTCTAGGTAAGTAACATTTTTCCATTTCGTTCTGAGATTATATAATAAGCAACGGAAATGTGTAACAAGAAACCGGAAGGCTGGCCGTCATAGCCCATCATTTGACAGGTGGGACACGTGTTACACAGTGTGTAACTACTGTTAGATTCACTTACTTTTTTAAATATTACATAATATTTCAAAATGGCAGACACTACCCAAAATCAGTCTCTTTACTCCGATTACGCTTTCCGCCCGTTCGGATGTCCCTCCAGATATATATGCTCTAAGTTAAAAAAAAGGTAATTTGCTCATTCAATGACTGTTAGGAGGAACGAAGTTAGACAGGTCAGTTAGTTTTAAGATAAAAAATACCAACAAAAATTACAATTTATAGGTGAATTTATCTCTTGTGCAGTGTAGTCGTACCTTAAGCATCGTCTCAACAGTGGTGTCGAAGGTCTGCGCGACGAGGGCTAGGTCCTTGGCAGAGCCGGGCCCCACCACCCGCCCGCCCAGCGCCGCTCGCACGTGGCGAGAGAAGTCCGCACGCACATCTGATGCTATGTCCAGACCCTCGCGCAGCTCATGGATTAACTGCACACCACACAACTATTTAGTTCCTTTAATAGAGGGTCCTATACCAGAGGAACCCATACTAGATGGTCCCATACTAGAGGGTCTTGTACTAAAGGGTCCCATACTAGAGGGTCTTATACTAAAGGGTCCTATACTAGAGGGCCCTATACTAGAGGGTCCCATATTACGAGGTCTAGTGTGCTTGAGTATATGTGCAATGTGTAAGTGAAATCTTCACCAATCGTAACGTCAAACGCGCTCACCGTCAAGAGCGAGTTGGTATCAAATAAACTCACACTAGGGCCTCTTATTGGGTTATTATTCCTATAAGTCATATATTATTATAGTTAAATTAATAGAATGTATACATAACTAAGCGATAACCAAATATCTCAGATATGAAAATATTATCGGTCACGTAGTTAGAAATTCTTTTGAAGTTATTGTCGTCAAGGACAGCACGTGATCATATGCATGGTACCGATAGAATTCAGTATATATAAGGAAACTGTAATTGGCATACAACCTTACTTACTTAGTCACTTACTCTCCACACGTGTTACCATGTAACACCAAGAGTATTCAGAAGCCTTGAGCTCCTGACAATAAATACACTACAGTCGCTACAACCTTCGTGTTATTCATCTCACCTACATATAACTATATAACTTTCATCACCGTGCTATTCATTATTATATAAGTTCGCTATAGTAATCTTCCGAAAATTTAACTACGGTATTTGTATAGCAAGGCTTAATTTACTTAATACGAGTATATTTAATTGGTAATTGCCAATTTAGGCAAAGTCTTACTGCTCTCAAACATACATAAGTATTTCTAACTACATATTCACAAATAAATAACAACCTAACAAATTAATCACGCAATTACTTGTCCTCAGCAGGAATAGAACCGTCAACTTCTAGCTTAGCACTTCGATTCGCTTATCACAGGACCACCAAAATAAGTAACATCTAAAATGTATTTATTCGTCGTTTTCATACAGTACCTGTTTAACAGTGAGACAGCTTGGATGTTCAGGGGTGGCTTCCAGCCTGAAGGCCAGGTAATCATGCACGGCTTCCATGCAAATGCTACTGATCAGTAGGAAGTGGGATCGGTATGACGGCAGACGCATGGAAATACACTCTTCAGACCAGCAGCCATACCTACAGACATGGGAGGTTAGTCACATAAGTGCAATGTGCAAGACAGGACAGGGCAAAATACTATGAGAATAAAACATATATGGGGGTTCCTTATCGAATCCGTAATCGCTACATCGAATCTGTCGCATATTCGATTCGATTTGGAATGAGATTTTAAAAAAACGTATCTGAAAAATGCGAACTTTTTTGGCAGGCCAAATGGTAAGTAGTGTGTGTAAGTTCCTCCGCCCTTGAACAGCTCATTAAGCCGAGTCTCCACCGAACAAAAGTTGGCAACTTTTGTGTTGTCAACCTTTTTTCGTGTTGTCAAATTTCGGTGTAGACGCGCCTTTAGAGGTTCTTCATGAAAGGGGAATTTAAAAAAACTCTGGTATTCTTCCCCAATCAGTGCAATAGAAGATTGCTTTTACACTGGTTTTTTCTAAAGCCTTGGTCGTACAGCGGATTCATTTGTGTCAAAACATTAAAACAGGTTGATTGCATTCATCTTAATTAAAATTGGGAATATTGGAGGGAAAACGATAAATGTTGATAAAACTTATACAAATTCGAGTTTAGTATGATATAATAATTTGCTTACCGTTTTAACTCATAGGTCCTCATGGCGTCTTCATCATGTTCATCAGGTTTTTTATTGTCAAACCGCGTGTCCTCGAATATCTCCTCTCCATCTTCTTCGATTAGAGTTTCGGAATCAATTGTCTACGGGAAATAGATACATATTATTTATAGGTGAAGCAAAAACTTGGTACCCCTTGAGTATGAAATTTCGCACACTTATAGTTTCTATAGAGAAGGAGCGCAGAATGCTTTTTTTTTTAATTATGCCTAGAAAATACATTCTTTTTTTTTTTTTTAGTTTATTTTTCAAAACTTTCTCAAAATCAAAATAACATTCCAACCACTATTATACCGATTACCGTGGGAGAGCCACGCTTCGGCATGCATGGGTCGGCTCGACCGGAGTGATACTACGGCCTCACAGAAAACCGGTGTGAGACAGCGCCTGCGGTGTGTAATACCGGAGGCCCATACCCCCAACCCCTCCCCCTATCCTACCCCCCATTCCCCAAAAGCCGGCAACGCACTTGTGACGCCTCTGTTGTTGCAGGTATACATAGGCGGCGGTAATCGCTTACCATCAGGCGATAAGTCTGTTCGTTTGCCCTCTATTCTATAAAAAAATATACGTATGACACATACATACACAAATGTATGTACATTATGTCGAAGTCAAACTAAAAAGTAACCCTCCGATGAAATCTTTGATTAAAGAGGTGTTCACCTAAAAAGTTCGCCCTAAAAAGTTCTAACTAAATTTTTTTAAGAATTGTGGTCGAATTTCGACCTCCTGGCGACCACTAGTACATATTATTTACTTAATGTCTCTCACTTAACAGATAAGCAAGACAAGAGAAGGAAAACTTGATGCAAACCCATATGGCCAGCGTGGTGTAGAATCCCAAAACCTCATTTCTGAGGAGAGCCTATGTCCAGCAGTGGACTATTAAAGTCTGTTGATGAGCAATACTTACATCAGGTTTCTCCAGCGTGAGGTACACCTTGTCCAGCACATACGCCCTCATCTTGGAAATGAACATCATACAACGTCTCACACCCTGAGTCTTGAGCGTCTCCCGATGGTATTCTCTGTAACATGCAATTATTATTAAGTAAATGACGTGATGGTAAGTGATTATCAATGTCTTTAGACACTTGCAAATTAAGAGACACAAGTCATTCAAATGCAAATTGTGTTTCTTTGTAAAAATATTTGTCTCTCTATCTATATATTTATAAAAGTCAATACCTACTTTAAGTATGAACTTTCAAGCAACATTGTACTGTAAATTCCTATTATTCGAAAAGTAATGCCTGAAATCACGTAAGGTGTTTGACGCGCCCTATTCATATTAAAATAAAGCCGTGTTATTACATCATGTATAACAAGAACTGCTGGAACAATTTTTATAATTTATGTGTTTTTGGATTTGTCTTCATCCAGAATTCATCAATTAAAATATATAATTCATCGATTGTCTCGGCGAAATAAACTTCACCGACACAATTAGTATTAAAATAAAAAAGCCTTTTAATTTCCTGCAAATTCACACAATATGCACATATTAGTATTGGTTTTATTCTACGTTAAAGGTTTTGTGTTTTGTTTGTTTAATCTAAATATGTATCAGTAAGCATTTTAATTTTATATTTGTATGTATATATATTTTTGTATATACTACAATGTTGCATACATTAGTTCTCACTAAGTAATATAATCTAAAAAAATGAAAAAACTCCAACCTAGAAATATATAACATATGTACCTATATATGTTTTATAAAAAACTTTTTTTTTTATGTATGGCCCGCCAAAATGACTCTACTCTGCCTGATGGAAAGCATAAGCAGAATCCAAGAGTGGCGGTCACCATACTCATTGCGAATGCAAACAAGTATGGCGACCTACACCATGGCGGCCTAGTGATGCTGCTGCATCTTTTAGTCTAGTCAACAAGTATGGAGCTTGTTGACTAGACTATTCGGGCCTCCGGTCTCGCACTCACCAACGAAACACGCCAGCACTGCTGCTGTCGTTTTACGTTGATTTTCTGTGCAAGGGTAGTACCGCCCCGGTCGAGCCGGCCCATTCGTGCTGAAATCAGCGTGGCTCTACTACCTATAAAAATAACTATTCTATCTATGACTATTTTGGATACCTACATTTATTTTAATTAATCTAACTATTGATTTCATCTGCAGAAACCCACAAAGGGTAAAGGCCTCCTCCAGTGATGCCCATTTGACTCTGTCTTGTGTGACTTGTCTCCAGTTTGACCGGCTTTGTTTAATTTCAACAGCTAGTATTAGATAAATGTAAATAGAGAAGGAGAGTAATGTGGTGGTACTGACCGGTACATGGAGACCTGGCACTTGTTGAGCAGGCGCATGTGCGTGAGCTCGGCGAGCGCGCCCAGCTCGAAGGCGTCGCTGGAGGGCGCCACCTCGCTGGCCGACGTGTAGCCGCTCTCCGACGAGTCCTGCGTGCCGTACTTGTCCGAGACCACTATCTCGGGAGTGCCCAGCTCGTTGGCGTCTGGGGAGGAACACCAATTTAATAATATATTTATAATCGGAATCTCGGAAACGGCTCCAACGATTTTCATGAAATTTTGTATGCAGGGGTTTTCGGGGGCGATAAATCGATCTAGATAGGATTCATTTTTAGAAAATGTCGTTTTATTCGTGTTTTTAACAATCAAATTTATATAATCAATGTACATCTAGCGCCATCTATCGCAACTCGAGCGAACTACATTAAACCATACTGGAATAAGGTGCAGAATAAACAGTATCAGGGCGTACCAAGAGAAAGCGCCACTAAAATTAATGGAAGAAAAATAACAAAAAGGGGTGTTTGGGTAGCCTAATATTGCCACTTAAACAGAAAAATATGACTCTTTATTAAAATATAATTTCTAAAAAACACAATTTATCAAAAAAAAAATACCGAGCCA
This sequence comes from Diaphora mendica, assembly GCA_949125395.1. Classification (NCBI taxonomy): domain Eukaryota; kingdom Metazoa; phylum Arthropoda; class Insecta; order Lepidoptera; family Erebidae; genus Diaphora; species Diaphora mendica. Next base: position 1,166,555 of record OX421323.1, read on the forward strand.
AGCTCGGTCATCCCGGTACTATCCTACTAATATTATAAACGCGAAAGTTTGTAATTATGAATGGATGTTTGTTACTCTTTCACGCAAAAACTACTGAACGAATTTGGATGAAACTTTACAGTAATATAACTTATACATCAAAATAACACATAGGCTACTATTTGCCGCGATTACCGACATGTGCTTATGCTTTCCATCATAAGCAGAATAGGGTCATTTTGGCAGGACCATACATAAAAAAAAAAGTGACATAAATACATGATATTTCTTTCTCTGCAAATACATAGGTACATATTATACATAGAAAACACCCCAAACTCCGAAACAAACATTTGCAGATCATACAAAAATTTTGTCCGATCCGGGAATCGAACCCGAGACCTCATGGACAGCAATCCCGCACGCCACCACTGCGCCTCTAAACATGATTAGAATTCAAGACCATGCGAACGTGGAAAACGACAACTACATTCTGAGCCAAATAAAATTGGAAAATGGGCAACAAAATATTGATGATAAATATTATGTAATTTAAAATAATATACATATTTTAATTAAAAAAACCCGACTTCAATCTGGACCAAATTTAAATGGGACCGCACGGGAAGCACCAGCTTTCAAAAAAAAAGAATCTTCAAAATCGGTTCTCCCACTCGAAAGTTATGAGGTAACAAATATTAAAAAAAGAACAGTCGGTTTGAGAACCTCCTTTTTTTGAAGTCGGTTAAAAATACTTCATTTAAACTAGATAGTGTTATAGGACAATCCAAACCAAATAATTACATTTCTAGGGGAACTATGATAGGAGATTAACCATTCAAATTCTTCTTCTCGCCAATGAATTAGGTTAGTGATTGAATGTCCTATCTATGGGCCGTAAGACATCTCAAGTATCACAAAGTGATCGCTATCATTGGTGGGAGGACTGAACAATAGTAATGACTAAAACACTAAATAAATGAACTTACTAAAGTAGGGACAAGAGCTATTCACATTGCTGTCTGTTTCATCTCTTTCCGAATCTTTCTCAAACTCTTCTTCTTTAATTTCACTCTCTGATCCTTCTTCACATTCTTTGATATCATCGGGTGATTCTTCTTTGATATCACTTTGCGCTGAGTGGTCGCTGCCGCTGGAGTCTGATGGATTGTTTGGTACGTTGAATCGGACTTGGCAATTCCGTGATGACTCTGAAGATTGTCTGGTAAAAAGATCATCATATTAAATATTATAAAAGTAAATGGTACAAGTAAATTGGTGATCTGTAAGTTACACGAGCCGACTCGTCAGCTGATGGTAAGTAACCACCGTCGCTTCTCTCTTCACAAGTGTAGTTTCGTCCTTTAAATATACCGTGGGAGAGCCACGCTTCGACATGCATGAGCCGGCTCGACCGGAGTGATACCACGGCCTCACAGAAAACCGAGTGAGTGAGGATACCGGAGGCCCATATCCCAACTTCTCCCCAATCCCTCAAAGGCCGGCAACGCACTTGTGACGCCTCTGGTGTTGCGGGTGTCCATGGGCGGTGGTAATTGCTTACCATCAGGCGATACGTCTGCTCGTTTGCCCGATACTATAAAAAAAAAATGTCTGCATCAGATGATCAACTCTAGCATGGTGTAAGTCATATTAAACAGCGCGTCTCGCTCAGACTTTTTATTACACACATATATCCGTCCCTCTTCAGTAAATCACTCACAAATTGCAGGAAAGGGAAAGGATAGGTGTTACATAGAGCAAATTGGTACGGAGTTTTTTTTTATGTAATAGGCGGGCAAACGAGCAGACGTACCGCCTGATGGTAAGCGATTACCGCCGCCCATGGATAACCCGCAACATCCGAGGCGTCACAAGTGCGTTGCCGGCCTTTGGTGGATGGGGAGGGGGATGGGAGAGGGGTTGGGGTATGGGCCTCCTGTATCCTCACTCATTCGTTGAAATACAGCGCAAGCGCTGTTACACACCGGTTTTCTGTAAGGCTGTGGTATCACTCCGGTCGAGCCGGCCCATTCATGCCGAAGCGTGGCTCTCCCACGGTCAAATGGACCTACGCGTTACACTGTTATGACACAGAATGTATTTATGTGAAATTCTGAATGTTTTGTTTTAATTGATAAGTGTGATTTCATAGTGACAGGCGATTGTTATTGTATGGGAGTTTGAAATATGTTTGTGTGAAAATTTCTCCCGCCCGCAAAAAATTGCAGTCTGTCTGAAAACAGGCTACTCTCTTCTAGTCTACCGAACTGTGTAGTTCTATGGATGTTACAATTCAAAATCTCACACAGTCATATTAATTAACTATGAATGTTTTTTATCGTGCGATTTTGAGTCTTATTCCCCATGATAAAGAGTTTGTTATGAGTTATTCCAGGCAATAAATTATCTGAATACTATTCAAACTAATCCGTTCACCTTTTTTTGACAACTTTGACAACATTCAAGATATTGTTACCTGCTAAAGCTAGAATCCATTGAAGTTCTCTGTTGCACGCGTTGTTGCTTGAGCCGAATGGACCGCATCATCCGTCGGACCATTACCAACTTCATCCGCATGTGTAGAGTTATGTTATACCATAGACACATCGCCTGTTGGAAACAAAAAAAAAACTGAGTATTTTCTTTAGACAACTCCCGCACTAGGAATAAATCCTGTGTCGCGGGGGACTTTATAAACATACATGAAACAGACACAAAGAACACCCAGACTCAGAACAACAATTTGTGGATCACACAAAGTGTTGTCCAACGTGGGATTTGAACCCACGACACTTGGCGAAGTAGGAAACGGCGTGGTGACCGTTAAACCACTAAGCCAAACGTGTAGTATTATACTGTCGATGATGATCTTATCAGTGTCAGTTAACTCTACATCAAATTTTATCAAAATTGGTCACATTATTTGTGGGTAAAAGTAATAAACATACAAAAAAAACACTACAAACTTTTGTTTTTATAAATTAGTGTAGGTGATCCTTAGTGTGATACTTTAGAAATACTATTTTTTTTAAATTTTAACAAAAAAACCGACTTCAAGAACTGGACCAAATAGAAATGGGACCACACGGGAATGTTCTTCAAATAAAAAAGAACCATCGAAATCGGTTCACCCAGTCGAAAGTTCTGAGGTAACAAACATAAAACAAACACAGACGAATTGAGAACCTCCTCCGTTTTTGGCGTCGGCTAAAAATAAATCTGTTAATATTCGGAATTTCTTGGAATTAGAATTAAGGAAACTCTATACCAAAATTTTTGGCAAAAAAAATTAAATTAGTTCATCCGTTTACGAGTTATATTACCAGATCCAATCACATACACGTCAATAGCCTTTAATAGTCCACTGCTGGACATAGGGCTCTCCTTAGAAAGAAGGACCGCAGGCCCAATGATGCAGAAGCATCACTAGGCCGCCATGGTGTGGGTTACCATGCTGCATTGTCTGCATTCGCAATGAGTATGGTGACCACCACTCTTGCATTCTGCTTATGCTTTCCATCAGGCAGAGCAGAGTCATTATGGTTGGGGCATATATAGAAAAAAAATGTTTAATTACATATTTTAAACTAGTATGAACAGTATCTGGCACATACCTTGATCCTATCATTGAACGCTGCAGTAGCGATCTGAGGATGTTCCACGGTCATGTTCCTGCTAGAAGGGTACAGCGTCACGGCGTTATAGAAGGAGTCCAGGAGGGCTCCCACCTCTCGCATCGCCTTGCCGATCGCGTCCGAACACAGCTGGCACTCGAACGACAGACAGCCGTATATCATTATATCGTCTGCAGACAAATATCAGCATTATAAATAAATAAATACTTCGGACATCTTACACACAACGCCACCTACTCACAAACTAAGCAGAGCTTGTATTATGGGTACTAGACAACCATACATATTATGCATAGAAAACACCCAAACTCCGAACAAATATTTGCAGATCATACAAACATTTGGTCCGACCCGGGAATCGAACCCGAGACTTCGATAACAGCAGTCGCATACGCTACCACTGAGCCACCGAGGCATTCAAATAGGGCACAAGGTTTATAACAATAAATGATAATTATATCCATGGCAGTCCACGGTGCCACAGGGCGCCCTACACTAAGTTTGCCTAATCGCGGTCTCCGGTCTAGAAACATGACCGGCCCATTTCCACTTCTGTCACATTCACACGTAGTCAACCCTAATACTCTCATTCAAAGTCCTGATCCTCTTGAATTGTAGGTGTCCCTAAATATATAGGTAGTAGAGCCACGCTGATTTCAGCACGGTTAGGCTGACTCGACCTGGGCGCTACTACCCTCGCACAGAAGATAAAGCTAAAATGACAACATTCTTGCTGTCGTTCTTCGTCGGTGAGTGCAAGACCAGAAGCCCAATGATGCAGAAACATCTCAAAAGGCCGCCATGGTGTGGGTCACCATGCTGCATTGTTGCATTGTCTGCATTCACAATGAGTATCGTGACCACCACTCTTAGTTTCTGCTCATGCTTTTCATCAGGCAGAGTAGTCACTTTGCAGGCTTGCATAAAAAAACAACAAGCGGTGGTCACTTTCCATCAGGTGAACCGTCTATTTGTTTGACCCCCCACCATAAAATCATTATTTTAAAATCCATATTTCTTCATACCTGGCCGAGGTCCACCCGTATCCTCAGACTGGTCTAAATTGTTATCATGAGGATCACGATGAAGCTTCCGACCACACGGGTTAGTATTTACAAACCTGAAAAACAAATTGTATTATCAGACAAACATTTTGCCCCGTCTTTTCCACGGAAAATTTTGTTTTTTAGGTATAAAATAATAGCTCGTGTGCTATTGTAGTCTAAATTTCATTATTATACTCCTTATGTCTCCCGGACCAAACAGACAGCCAGAAAAATATTTAAAGCATCAAGCAATCTAGATAGTCTGTTTTATTTTTCAATAATTAGACATTCAACAAATGTTTTAGGTACAACCTCCCAACAGCCTCTAACAGCCGTCTGGATAATGTAGACTTCTCATTAGAAAACGTTTTTTTTAGAATGTGTATCCAAATTTTCATGATGATGCTAATACGTACTTGTATTCAAATATATTATTAATGATGGTGGGCACAATGTCCCGCTGCGCAAATAGGAACGCGTCCTGTTGGGCCAGGGTCCTGCCAGCCAGTTTAGCTTGCAGTTCCAGCCATATTAAGTCTTTTAACTCGTTCTGCCACACCTGTTCTTCGCGACTTATCTGGGAATACAGAGGAAAATAAGATTCAAAAGAAGTTCAATTATCATAACAGAAGACCTTCGTCGTCAGGCAAAAACCAATGTGTGTGAACCACAAATTATATTATTGTCTAGAGTCTGTTTTTTGTATGCGGTTCATGTACCTACGTTTGTCGTCCGAGACAGATTTTGTTCCTGCATGTTACATGAGCAAAAAGTACAATCCAAATCATTCCAAGTAGCCTTCCACTACTACTTCAGACAATTGCCGTTCTCAGCTAAACGAAGGTCTGACTAGGTACTCATAATTTTGTGAACAGAATCTTAGAATGAAAAATGGTACTAACCGCTCGTTTACATCCCTTCTCAATATTCCCCATATTGATGAGTAAACTGAAAGTCTTATGGAAGCTGACTCTGCTCGGAGGTAGCTCCTCATCGTCCTCACATTTCCACCGCTCTTCGATGATAGCCTCGCCGAGGACCGACTTCTCCGCATAGGCTGGGCAGTTCGTATCCCGGTTCTTGGGCCGGGAGGTGAGAGACATGAAACGATTGCATGATTCAACCTGGAAGCAATCAAAAGAAAATGAAACCACTCTAATACCGTAAAAGCGAAAATTTGTGTAAATGTTGGTATGACTGTTAGTTCTTCACGCTTAAATGACTGAATTAAATTTGATAAATTTGTAATGGAGGTTGCTGTCACTCTGGATTAACACAAAGGGCACTTATTATTAAAATTAACAAGACCTGTTTAAATTTGAAAATGCCTGAACCTGGGTACGAAACATTCTCTTGAAATTGAAAGACTGAGTACGGGTATAGGCTTGTAATATCGCGCTATGACCCTTAGGGGCAGATCATAAGTGAACTCGTGTGAAATGGCAGAGAAAAAAATAAATACTTACTAGAGTTGGTACTGCCGGTATTGGGTTAGGTGACGGGAGGGAATCAGCTCTGGTATCGTGAGTCATGTCCAGTTTGCTGTCCCTTGCTCTGTTGCGGATGATTTTCAAGCTGGCTCTCTTCTTTAGACGATCGTTTACTGAAAAAATCAAATTTAAATTATAAGAGGTATATCACTTCATAAATCATTAGTTGTCTGCTACTGAAACTTCCGCCAAAATCGGTCCAGCCATAACATAGATAAGCCGGAACAGACAGATTTTTTTATGCACTTATTATACACTTTGTCTGTCTGTTACGTTCACGGTTAAATCGCTGCCATGAATTTAATGAAATTTGGCATATAGATCTTTTTGTATATCAATGATATAGATCTTTGGTCGACTTCGTTCTAATCCAAGTCTCTTAGTAAAGAAATATTTTGTAAACCCTACTTATTTATTTTTAAAAGGAGTAACCATGGAGTTTCTTGATAGATTCTTCTCCATGAAGGGTAGGCTGCACTTGGAACTGGCGACTAGAATCACTCGATTTTTAAATAATAAATATTGACTATTCATAAGTGCCTGTAAAATAAGTGCCCATTTGAATAAATCTTTTTGAATTTGAATTTTGAATTTGATACTAAAATTCTTGAAGAAGGACATATGATAAGGCGATAATCGACATAAACGCAAAACCTATAGCTTTTATAAGGAATGCTGCATTTCTTTGCTGTTTGCAAGTACTTGCAAGTACAATTATAAAGAAATCAACGTAAGTTTAGACTGTACCTAACATTAACAGAATGTACCACGAATCCCGCTAATTTTAACACTACGAACTTCATTGGATATAATTGAGTGTGAGTTAAAACTGTAAGCAGATCTCATACCGCGAATTCTGCTTCTATCACAACGAAAATTTTTAAATAGTCAAAGACGAGGTTGCAGAGAGTCCAAGACGGGTAATTTACATCGCTGTAATAATGCTTTTGGCTATTATGATTGACCATGCTTGTGCTCGTTTAAATAGCAGTTTTAATTTTCATTGCGTTCGGGACTAGATATAGTGACAAGATCGGTTTTTAGTGCACTAATGCCCGTTTTCACCAACGTTCCCTAAATTTAAGGGACCACTTAGAGAGAGTTAGGTAACCCTTAGCGATATTTTCGTTTTCACCAACCTTTAGGGGTTACCTAAGTGCTTAGGCATCTCTTAAAATTTAGGGGCTCGAATGTTGACTACCTAACCAACCCCTAACAAGGTGATAAAGAAACTTGACGTACGTTTTGCTTAAATTTTTTGAAATGGAGGAGTTATGGGATGATTACGATACAATGAAATAATAAATAATCCTAGTTTATTCAATATATTATCGAGATAGACCAGCCTTATTTACAAAATATGTCGTTATAGATTTTGTTACAAGATTTAGGTTAACCAAGGCGTGTTATTTATTTATTAAATAAAATTGAACAAATATTGGAATATCCTGATAATAGGTAACACAAGCCCATACACTACTTATACACATATACTTTGGCAGGCCCATACATAAAAAAAAGTTACTAATAATATTTTCACTTTTTTGCAATATTTTGTATATATAATAATTTTATATATTTTACTAAGTAGTTGTGTAATCAAGTTTTACAACCATCAACTTTATACTTTTAAAGTTTTACTGTAAATATAAGTGATTACTTCTACTCAAATATTAAACAGGTAGTGGAGACATAACAAAAAATAACACGAAACATTTTATAGGAGACATAGTAATTACATATTTACTTTATAACCTCAACGACTCGCAGTCGGTGTGACACATGGTACATATTTTTGGCAGTTGTCAGTTGAGTTTGACATTTCGAGGCATTAGAGTAAAATAAAAAAATAGAAAAAAATGTGTGTAATCTTTATAGTAAACAAAAACATAATTCTATTTTATATTGTATGTTTATTACTTAGTAATAATTATTCATTTAATAATTTAATATTGAAGAAAAAGACAATTCACATACAATTGCGCACGTTTACGGTTTTTGAAATCCCTACAAAATAGGAGACCCTTACTTAGGTGTCACTTAGCATGGTGAAAACGAAATTAGATAAGATTTATATTTAGGAGCTACCTACGTTAGGGGGTTCCTAGTTAAGAGATTGTTTAAGTATAGTTGGTGAAAACGGGCATAAGTAACATAGAAGATAAGTCATATAAGAATCATAGTTATTATTACACTAACATGCCAGATCGTTTATTTAGGGCTCCCACACATAACTGCGAATACGCAAAGCATCGTAAATATCTACGAGCTCCCACAAATGCACCGCAAGAACTTCACGCAGCATCGCAGTTATGTGTTCACCGATTACTCCGTCAGTTGAGGACCGATTTTGATTTTTTTTTTGTATTCGAAAGGGTATGCTTCCGAGGTGGTCCCATTGCCAGCATATCAGGATCTGATGATGGGATCCCAGGGAAATCGAGGGAAACCCTCATTTTTTATAGGTACATGATATGTTTTTCGTATATTTTCTGAAGTTACACCGGTATTTGCGTCTGGTAGTCATCATTTTATGATGATGAGCTGATGATGTAAGGTACAACTCCTTAACGGTTAGGAGTTGGAGGATAAATCTTTAAATATCATATGTATATATGTTACCTTTAGTCGTATTCTTTCAAATTATTTAGGTACGCTGATGATGGAAGGCGGAAGGTACAACTCCTCAACGGTTAGGAGTTGGAGGATAATTCTTTCAATTTCATACGTATCTAAAGACCCTCAGTCGTATACTTTCAAGTTATTTAGGTGAGCTGATGATAGAAGGTTAAACTCTTCAACAGTTAGGGATTAGAGGATGATTTTAATATTACACGTACGTATAGACCTTAATTTGTATTCTTGATGATGAAATTTGATCAAATAGTTCAACTTACTACTTACCTACGATTGTTTGCACTAAAAACTGAAAAATAAAAACTTTTTATAAAAAAAAACATCCAGCGAAAACTCTCTGCCAAAAAAACACTTAAAAGCGTAAAATAAACTGGTTCTTCAAACAGATTCTAGGTACCTAGCACACATTATAATACTACTATTTAAATGAATAAAGAATTATTATAGGCTATTTATGAATAACCAGTTTATTTTACGCTTTTAAGTGTTTTTTTGGCAGAGAGTTTTCGCTGGATGTTTTTTTGAAGTCGGTTTTTTTCGAGCCATCGCATCCACACGATAAACCCATTGCTAGCGCGGTCTATTCTTATATGTCTATGCTTCGCAGTGTTCTGTAGTTCATGTTTTTACCGTGACGATTAGAAAGAAAATTAAAGTACATACGATATTGAAAACTTGAATTAGTTTTCAATATCTTATGTACACACATCAAAAGTGTCTAGGGATCAAGCATTTTTATGCGGATTTCTTGAGATTGAGATGTGGCTTTGGCCCTTGCCTGCTCAGTCGCCAGACTTGAACCCGATTGAGCATGCATGGGATATGCTACAGAGAAGAGCTCTGCCGAATATGGAGGGTATCCAGTCGCAAGAAGACCTTTTTTTGTTGTTGCAACGAACATGGGCGGCCATTCCACAGCGTGATTTGGATGAACTCATTTTGAGTATGCCAAACCGATTCTTGTGCTGTTAGTGTTCGCGGTAGAAACACGGATTATTAATTGTTTAAGTTACCTAATAAAATTTTAAAGAAAACTGTTATTTCAGTCTTTTTTTCGAACTTTAATGTTAGTGGTTCAAATGTCAAAACTCCCTTTATTAGGAAAATGGCAAATTTCTTTATTAATGCAAAGGTGACTTGGTTTATCGTTACTGTGACAAACGAAAACACTTTATTTGATGAATCCTTAAAGAAAATTTTAATTAATATCAATCAGGAGAAAAGTTATTGCAAAAATATATGTTGATCCCTAGACACATATGTTGATCCCTAGACACTTTTGATGTGTGTACTTTAATTTCCATTCTAATCGTCACGTCATATATCTTATCAGATATATGTTAGGGCAAAATCCGGTACTAACCTGGAGAGCCATGATCATGGTGATCAATCGCTTCTTTTTTCTCCCGCAAGAGGCGCTGGAAGCCCGGTGTCGAATCCAAGTGATTCCTGCAATAAAACATTACAAATAAGTTTTTTTTTTCATGTACTAGGCGGGCAAACGAGCAGACGTATCGCCTGATGGTAAGCGATTACCGCCGCCCATGGACACTTGCAACACCGGGGGATTTGGAGCCCTAAGCTATAACCCGACTACTTAAAAACATTTGATAGAATGTATTTAACCTATGTGACCCGAGTCATTATAACGAATCTATTGATACCTCAGTCATTAAAATCGATTTAGTAGTTGAGATTTAACATACATACATAGACAGCCAAAACTATTACCCTTCCTTTTGGCGTTGCCGTAGTCAGCTAAATATATACAAGTGCGCGTGCGTGAATGTGTAAGAAAAACATTTATAATTCAAGACATAGTGAAATATTTGTATTTAACCATATTTATTAAACTATTTTATTTACCATACATTTCCAGCGTTTTTATTTAATTAATCCTAGGAGGTCGTTCATATATTTAAGAGCCCACTGGACACTATGATTATATGTATAACCGAAAAATGTGCGACGAAGTGTAAAAACTATTTTCGAGTATTGTAATATTCATCAATTTAATGGACTAGTAACGATAACGAGAATTCCATTAGTGGATTGCGTTTGATAAGGTTAGTACTTAAAATTAACATTAAACGGCCACACAGGGCCTTATAGGGAACATAAAATATTTAAATAAAGTACTCTTAATTTTTTTTAATAATTTTATCGACTTCGATGTGTCTGCAGTGTGATAAATTGTAATCGACTGTATGTTTAATTCACAAATTTTCCACCGTTCCGCCGAGAATTTATCAAAAACTAGCCGATCCGTGCCCACTTCGTTGGTCGTTAACCGCCCGCTTTTCTTGGACTTGATTTACAAATACTATTATTTTTAACGGAATTTTTTGTTCAATCATAATGAAATAATGTTTCTGTTAGTGAAAGAATTTTCAGGATCTACTTTCGGAGATTGAGTGCCCCCTACAACAAAGTTAGAAACTTTACCTCTTTATATTCGTAATATTATACTCTGTCCATTTCTTTATTTTCTTTTGACAGCTCACGCCTATAAATTACCATTATTTTTTTTCGGAATTATGTACTACAGTAATGTCGTACTTTATTGACGGTGACGGTACTTTAGTGAAGTGGTCTGTGCATAACAAACAACCACAGACTATAAAACAGTACTTGAAATACGTTAAATCGATCATATGATAAAAATTATTTGACTTCATGTAAGTATTTTTTCTGTAAATTTAATAAAAAAGGAAATAAAAATAGTATCTATGACTCCAAGATTGAATTTTTGCAAGGAATCAAGTCGAAATCTTGGAATTTAGGATCAAACCAAGAGTAAAGAACAATAACTCTGTTCATTCATGTAATTTACAGATTTATTATTTATATTTTTGTTTATTTCTTACATAATATAAAAACTAATAAAGGAATAATTAATATTTCAACAAAAAATATTTAATTAAATCGATTGGAAGTTCTTCATAAATAAAATCACTATTCGTTTCAAATCGAATCGGTAATGGGTGAGGGCGTCACTAATTTCAAAATTTCTTGAACTGTCAAAAAGAAAATAAAGAAATGGACAGAGTATAGTATAGATTACATGGGGGTAAACTTTAAGTCTACTACTGAACTTACTAGCGACTGCCATCAGACCTAAACAATCCAAGAACGAAGGGATATCGAAGTTCTGCAGACAGACCGTTGTCGATTTTTTTTAGGGCTCATCCTGCCGTTAACGGTTGCCAAACATGTTCGTACGGGAACCGAGACCTTGAGATGTGTTAACCTACATACTAGTAGTACTATTAGTAACACTGCGCCACGACCTTCATAATTTTCTACCCTTAGGGTGATATTATTTGTTCAAATATGAATGGAACTGAACATACAGCGAAGTATGGGTATAATGCCCCATAGGTATGCCAAGTTGATATTCTCCAAATTAAACGTTTATGTCAGATAATTAGTTATAGAGTCAGAAATGTAGTGATAACACAAATTTGTGGTTTGAAAGAAGATGTTGTGACAGGAATTGAGAAGGGCAGGCTTCGATGGTTTGACCACTTGGAGAGGATGGATGAAAGAAGGCTCACGAAACTAAATTATAGAGCGAATGTGTGAATTTTGTCGGAAGAGGTCGTCCACAGCGAATATTTACCGACCAAATTACCTAGTGATGTCCTGAAAAAGGGTGATGTGAAGAGCATCAGGAACCGACGAGCATGCATGCAGCAATTGATGAATGTGAATGAAGTAAAAGAAGTGTGTCGTGAGCGTAGTAAGTGGGGATCAATTGTCTCTGCCTACCCCTCATGGAAACAGGCGTGAATGTATGTTAGGATCACTAACTGTACCTACAGGGCGGTCAAGTTAATAAAGAACAGAGAGAGAGACAAAGAACTTAGGTCATTAACCAAATAATCTCCTATTCTAAATGATAGAGTCATAATATTACGCTGGTATTGCATCATATCAACCGTGAAGAATACCTGTACATACATACCTAATTTTAGTAGGTGCTTAGTAGCGCATCACGTGGTCATTTCACACAAATATGTTGAGTGTAATAAGATAATGATATAAGATAAGAAAATGATGATTTAAAAATATTACAAATGTTGTTGTTGTTGTTCATTTTAATTTATAGATTCGAAAGTAACTCTGTCCGTGTGTCGGTTAGGATTTCATGGCTAAACTATGATATATGTACTTCGATTGCCGGATGTGTTAATAACAGCAGTTCCCGGATCCCTCTCATTTCAGGCGCAGTGCTACACCGTGTGGTTTTAGTCGGTTCGATTAAAACTTCTTGGTTATTGCAAACAGTTTTTTGCTATGTGAATTTATAATGTCTGCTTGTTACTTGCCAATTTTTTATTTTTTTATTTCATGTCACACACAACCCCGTCGCAAACCCCGGTGGAGTGACAGCTCGTGGGGGTTTCCACACGTAAAAAAGGCCAAGTAAGAGACGGACTCGCGCACCGAGCGTTCCGTACAAACCTGTAGGCATAATATATGATGTAAGTAAAAATGTATGCTTTTCGCATTTTTCCTTTATCTGTGCTATAAGACGTTGCTTCGTACCAAATTTCAAGATTCTGAGTTCACGGGGAGTGTAGGTTTTGATTCCCTTGCGAGTGTCGAAAATATGCATCATAAACGGCTGTATCTTTTGATTGCGTTGGTTTAGAATTTTGATGTTTTTCACAGCTCCAAGGGATAGTAGACCTGAGTATTTGATATGAATTTCAGCTTGATACCTCCACGCATTCCTGAGAAAAAGGGGCTTGATAGACGGATAACAAAGTGATCTTATAAGGGTACCGTTTTTTCCTTTTGAGGTACGGAACCCTAAAAATGATTAACATTGATATGCGATACTTTGATTCTCGATGCACTACATATCTAGGGTACTCTCCGCAATAACCGACATAAGTGGGAAAAAGCTAGTGTTTTTATAAAATGCGAATTTCTTACAAATATAACAGACATTGGGTGTTTTACAATTTCTAGGCCAAGACCTCAATTGCAAGCGTTGACTTGGAACGAACATTTTACATGTTATATTTTGTTTGATTTGGTATTTAGGAAGTTTACAAATTGCACGCTAGACAGTGCACTAAACGAATGTAACTAGGTTAAACTCTATCACATCCTACTAATATTATAAATGCGAAAGTTTGTAAGTTTGGATGGATGGATGCATGTTTGTTACTCTTTCACGCAAAAACTAGTGAACGTATTTGGATGAAACTTTACAGTAATATAGCTTATACATCAGAATAACACATAGGCTACTACTTGCCGCGATAACCGACATACACGCGGACGGAGCCGTGGGCAACAACTAGTCATCACATAAACAGCCTTTAACAGTCCACTGCTGGACATAAGCCTCTCCTTAGAAAGGAGGTTTGGGCCTGCTATACCAAGCTGACCAGACGGGTTGGTATAGGGTTGGTTTCAAGTTTCCTTCTCTTTGCAGAGATGTTGTCCTGGTAGTTGGTTCCATTAGTCGCCTCATACGACACTCATGGGATGAATAGGGGGTGGTGATACTCCGTATTCTTAATCCGTCCCCACGCTTTCCATCAGGCAGAGCAGAGTCATTTTGGCAGTTAAACATTTTTAAAAAAACTGAGTTAAATTTGTTTAATTTTAACTGGGTCAAATTCTAATATCCATATTATCTGCCTCGTTGGTCTCGCGGTTGGCGTATGCGACTGCTGATCATGAGGTCTTGGGTTCTATTCCCGAGTAGGACCAAATATATTTGTATGATCTACAAATATTTGTTTCGGAGTTTGGGTGTTTTCTATGTATAAAATGTATGTATTTACAAAAAAAAAGTATATATATATTTGAATCAGTTGTCTAGTACCCATACCACAAGCTCTGCTTAGCTTGGCACTAGATGGCGTTGTGTGTTAGATGTCCAAAAATATTATTATAATAGGTCTTTACCTATGAAATTGCCGTTTTGTATGCAATAAGTGAAAGTACTTATTTTTTCAAACTTTTTTAATTCTGTTATTCGAAGTAATCACTCATGCAATCGACGCATCTTTGCCAACGCATTGGCAGTTTATTGATGCCCTTCTTGCAAAAATCAGCTGGACGGGAGGCAACAAACTCTTCAAAGGCATTTTGTACTGCCTCTCGGGAATTGAATTTTTTACCCACTAAAACGTTGTCTAAATTTTGGAAAAAGTAATAGTCGGTGGGTACAAGGTCTGGTGAGTATGGCGGATGAGGGAGAGCTTCCAACCCCAGCTCTTGCAGCTTGGAGACTGTCTGTTGCGCAGTATGGGGTCGCGCGTTGTCGTGAAGCAGCTGCAAGAGCTGGGGTTGGAAGCTCTCCCTCATCCGCCATACTCACCAGACCTTGTACCCACCGACTATTACTTTTCCAAAATTTAGACAACTTTTTAGTGGGTAAAAAATTCAATTCCCGAGAGGCAGTACAAAATGCCTTTGAAGAGTTTGTTGCCTCCCGTCCAGCTGATTTTTACAAGAAGGGCATCAATAAACTGCCAATGCGTTGGCAAACATGCATCGATTGCATGGGTGATTAGATTACTTCGAATAACAGAAATAAAAAAGTTTGAAAAAATAAAAAATTACTTTCACTTATTGCATACAAAACGGCAATTTCATAGGTAAAGACCTATTATTATATTATTATTAAAAATTCGTTGACAAATTTCGTTCCGATAAATAGATACTGAAATTAAAAAAACATTATCCCGGCAACTATAATTATAGTCTACAGGTGTTCAGAAAATCACGCTTCGGCATGAATGGGCCGGCTCGACCGGAGTGATACCACGGCCTCACAGAAAACCGGTGTGAAATAGTGCTTGCGCTGTGTTTACCAAGTGAGTGAGGATACCGGAGGCCTATACCCCAAACCCTCCCCCCTAACACACATAACTGCGATGCGATGCGGCGTGAAGTTCTTGCGGTGCATTCATGCGAGTTCGCAAATATTTGCGATGCGTTGCGAATACGCAGTTATGTGTGGAAGCCCTAAATGCAAGAATTTAGTCCCAATCTATTGATAACTCATTCATAAAAATCGGTTCCGAAGTTTAGGTGCTACGGTGGCACATAGAGACATACATGGAGTGCTAAAAATCTTCCTTTTGACTTCGCCAAACAAATCTTGAGTAGGTAAGTGGTAGGTAAGTATGAGAACGAAGTTAATTTAATGAAGTTCACACTAAGCAGGCGATTTTTTAAGGACGTCTACGTCTTGGACCTGTTTATCTGCACAATCCGGTTTTAACAGGTCGACGATCACCAGTTTTTCGAAACAGGTCTACATATACCGAGTGTAAGCGACTGTTGTGGCTTTTAGTGCTTTAAGACTTAGTTTGTATCACTTAGCAACTGTTTGCAACTGTCCAAGATTTCACATAACTAGAACTTGCTGACCCACGCAACCTCGTTTGCGTCTCCTAATGCCCGTAGCGTAATAATTTTCCCACGTTTTTGAAACATTTTTCATTGGTGCTCCGCTCCTATTTGTCTTAGCGTGATGATATATAGCCTATACCCTTCCTCGATAAATGAGCTATCTAAGACTGAAATAATTTTTCAAATCGGACCAGTAGTTCCTGAGATTAGCGCGTTCAAACAAACAAACAAACTCTTCATCAGCTTTATATAATATAGTACAGATTAGTATTTGGAACCGACTTTTACTTATTCTACACATGTAAGAACTATGTTAAAAAAAAACTGAAGTCACTTTTAACTTACATAATCATCATCAACCGACATGAGTAGTAAATTGCTGGACATAGGCATCACCTTATAAATGAGGTTTTGTCATGCTATACCACGCTGACCAGACAAGTTGGTCCCTTAAAGCCTTTTGTCGATGTTTGAGTTCGAAACGTCTGAAGTTTCGAACTGGTTGAAGTAACCGTGTTAACTGAGTATGGTGTGTGTAAAAATTTGATTTATATAAGTGAGATAATGTTGTTATACTATATGTATAGTAATGTATAGTTAGGATGACAATACAATATTCACATATTTTTTCTTGGAATTGACATGATAATGTGGACAGGTATGAATTTTGGTAGGTATTTCCAATGTTAGGTGCAGTTTGATGTATATGAGTACTAACTTTTGGGAGCGGCTCCTCCCGCGCGTATATCGTTTATCGCGGTATAGAGTAGCCTATGTCCTTCCTCAAGAACCAAAGTATCTAAAAGCAAAATTTCATTGAAATCGGTGCAGCTCTTTAACCGTAAAAGCGTAATAGACCGACAGAGTTATTTTCTTTTTTGTATGGATTAGTATGGATGCACACGTGGTCTAGTCAATTCGATTACGACGCGAGTGATTTCTGATGCTCAAAAGGAAGGCAAAGATGATTAAAGATCTATCAAGGAAGTCGAAAGTATATATTCGAACACACTGACATGATACAAAATTCAGATGAGATAATTGTGAGTATGTAAAAATTTCAACCGATTGCAAAACAGACATGTCAACGAACTTCAAATGATTCTGAGAATATTATTACAAGGAAAAATCTATAGACACGTGTTTTTAACACCAAAAAATACGCATAGTCATTGTAATACATCTAAATCTTACACCTACGTATGTATATACATTATCTATGTATTTAGAAATACATAAGTAGATATGTTTATTAATGGTCTGTTTTCTTATGGTTGGGCCCGCCAAAATGACTCTACTCTGCCTGATGGAAAACATAAGCAGAATCCAAGAGTGGTGGTCACCATACTCATTGCGAACGCAGACAATGCAGCATGGTAACCCACACCATGGCGGCCTAGTGATGCTTCTGCATTATTGGGCCTCCGGTCTCGCAGTCACCAACGAAAGACGACAGCACGAACGCTGTAATTTTACGTTGATCTTCTGTGCGAGGATAGTACCTCCCCGGTCGAGCCGGCCCGTTTGTGCTGAAATCAGCGTGGCTCTACTACCTTGGTGATTACAGCAGCATAGGTCTTGCCTAGTTTGGGATCAGATAACCGAGACAGGTTTTGTCCCGCTTTTTGGCCGGACGCCCAAAGTGAAGTTAGCTAGTCAGCCGTAGTGCTTTATCGTCAACAGAATTGGAAGGCATAAAAAAAATCCACCATTACATTAAAATAGAAAATAGCACTAAGTAGTTCTTTCACGAATTAGAGATGATGTAGCAGAAATCCAAAAATATTGCGAATGACCTTTTTTTTATTTTTGGTCACACTTACTCATGCGTCTTATACGTTTTTTGCTTGGTCACACTTTCGACGAAAGAATCCCGCTTTTTTTCACTCAAAAGTCTCAAAATCCCGATTTGACTAAAAAAATCTGTGATATCACCATAGAAAAAATGGAGAGATACAGCGGCCATCGTTGCGATCGTTGAAGAAATCCCGTCGGAATTGAAACCAACCGGGCATCCCCGAAAAATATACGCGAACAAAATCCCTTATTAAGTAAATGTGTTTTGTTTTGTATGTTAATAATAAAAGTATATTAGTATTCCTATATTTTATCCTTGTTTTTACTCGACTTTGCCGAAGCCATAGAAAGGGTAATCGTTTTGGCAGTCTATGTATTTTATTCAATAGATACAGATAACAGATTATTAAACACAAAATACAGTCAGCAAACCTGTCATCCAATTAGAACAGTACACATACTGTGTGAACATACTGTTCAACAAATAAAGATTGATTTGATTTGACTGTACATATTTTAGTTCCTGCACATTATGTTTAGTGGGTTATTATATGAAACATTATTGTTGCTTGCAGAAGCACAAAACAAATATGGTAATGTTTACATGTTCTACCGTAGCGCGTAAGCTACTGAACCGATTTTAATGAATTAGCTGTCAATAGATTCGTAATAATAGCCCGGGTGACATAGGCTATACAAACTACCTTTTTAAAAAATATTTACGTAGTCGGGTAACAATTTCATAAACTTTTTCTTGTAACCTCCTGGCGTGTGTACGTACCCACAAATGTAGCGTCCCCAGTTTACTTTCAAACAGCTATTTTCATTTTGTAGACATTTCGAGTACCTACTTGTTTTAGGTAAAGCATGTTCATTTTCATGGTGTAATTTTGATCGTATACAATCAATCTGCCTGCGTCTCGTCCGCCCTCTAATAAGTATTTTATTTTTTTATACTTTCTTGTGGGCGTGCACTCGGCTCCTTTGATTCTTGACGGCGTTCCTTTGACAATGAACCGCACGGGCCAGGGCGACACGATCAAAATGAAACTATGAAAATTAACAGACTTTACACACGATATTGTGTTTATTATTGAAAAATAAACCACTAATTATTATTAAAATAATTGAGTGCTTTAAGTATTACATTTTGCAAGTTAGGCATTCTAGATCTGCTGAGTAACATGTCCTACAATTTTACTATTTAGTAAATTATTATTTCGAAACAGCTTTGTCAAAATTTTGATTTGTTGAACAATCATAAAACTGGTTTCATTAAAAGTCTGACAGGTCAAGCGAAAAAAAAAGTATCGAATAAAACTTTCAATCCAAGCATGCGTCATACACTTATGCGGTAACAAATAACGGGTATTATCTTACTAGCTGAACACGCGCTGTTACCAGCCGCTTCTGCAGTAGTAACGCAGGTAATGCTGCGGAGCGAAGCTAGTCTAAACGACATAGCCTAAGTTACTCCTTAGATCATCAGCTATCTGCTACTAAAAGTGCCGTCAATATCTGCCAGCCGTTCCAGAGATTAGCCGGAAGCAACAGACAGACAAAAGTTTAAAAAACTGTTTTTCGATGTTCCGTATATACTTTCATATGCATTTAGCGAAAAGCCGTTAATTTTAAATTACAAACAGACCTAAATTTTATATAAGTGTACAGATACCATAATCATTAATCAAGCACCGATAGTTTTTAACCGACTTCCAAAAAGGAGGAGGTTCTATGTTCCACTGTATGTATTTTTTTTATTTTTTTTTTTATGTATGATACCTGATTACTCCGTCAGTTGTGGACCGATTTTGAAATTTTTTTTTGTATTCGACAGGGTATGCTTCCGTGGTGGTCCCATTGCCAGCATATCAGGATCTGATGATGGGATCCCAGGGAAATCGAGGGAAACCCTCATTTTTTATAGGCACATACTATGTTTTTCGTATATTTTCTGAAGTTACACCGGTATTTGCGTCTGGTAGTCATCATTTTATGATGATGAGCTGATGATGTAAGGTACCACTCCTTAACGGTTAGGAGTTGGAGGATAAATCTTTAAATATCATATGTATATAAGTTACCTTTAGTCGTATTCTTACAAATTATTTAGGTAAGCTGATGATGGAAGGTGGAAGGTACAACTCCTCAACGGTTAGGAGTTGGAGAATAATTCTTTCAATTTCATACGTATCTAAAGACCTTCAGTCGTATACTTTCAAGCTATTTAGGTGAGCTGATGATAGAAGATTAAACTCTTCAACAGTTAGGGATTAGAGGATGATTTTAATATTACACGTACCTTAATTTGTATTCTTGATGATGAAATTTGATGAAATAATTTAACTTACTACTTACCTACGATTGTTTGCACTAAAAACTGTAAAATAACAACTTTTTATAAAAAAAAAAAAAAACCGACTTCCAAAAACATCCAACGAAAACTCTCTATCAAAAAACACTTAAAAGCGTAAAATAAACTGGTTCTTCATAAATTGCCTATACCTAATTCTTTATTCATTTAAATAGTAGTATTATAATGGGTGCTAGGTACCTAAAATCTGTTTGAAGTCGGTGCTAAGCCAAAAAGAATACAAACGAACAATTACAAAAGTCTAAGCGATAGTCACTTGGCACCGACTTCAAACAGATTTTAAGTACCTAGCACCCATTATAATACTACTATTTAAATGAATAAAGAATTAGGTATAGGCAATTTATGAAGAACCAGTTTATTTTACGCTTTTAAGTGTTTTTTGATAGAGAGTTTTCGTTGGATGTTTTTGGAAGTCGGTTTTTTTTTTTTCTTATAGATTATCTAGAAAATCATGAATGTACTAAAGAATTTCTTTTTAATCATATCAGCAGGATGTATTTTTAGGTCAGCTGGTTTGAATCCGTACGTGAATCATCACATACATTTACCTACTTATCATATATCAACACCAATCCACGGTGATAACAGCCATGTTTGTTCAATTCAAATATTATTATATACCTACTTGGTAACCTAAAATTATCCGAATATATAATTCACGACTCCACGTAAAAAATAGTCAAAAGTCCAGCCGTATCGTAAGTAGATTTGAAGCCGACCCCTACCAACTGTGGATGAACGGTTGTCATATCTTTCCAACGCAAAGGGAGGATCCTTCGACCGCGTTCCAACGATTGATGATATTGTAGGTATATATGTGCTATATCAGCGCGAGAACTTCAATATCGCGATGCAGGATTAGTACCTAGTTACTGCGCATAGTTCGTTACACCGTAGTTTTTTACCTTACTACCTTACAAACCTTGCATTTAGCGAAAAGCCGTTAATTTGAAATGAAAAACAGTCACTTCCTCACTTCAATTTTATTTATTTAAATAAGGTTTTTTTAAGGTAGTCGAGTTATATTTTATTAAAAAAAATCTTATTAACAGAATAAATTTTCCTTGTTGTGTCTGGGTGTAATTTATCTACGATACGCATGTATTTAGAAACATATTAAGGTATTTTTATTAACAGTTCGGTTACTGTAATACAGACTCAGTTGAGTTTGGGGTCAAAATATGAGATGTGTGAATGAATTATATTATAACATGCGGCATTGTTAAAAAGGCAGTCGGCCATAAAAGACATCAGCCCCTTCCAGTGTTATACGTTGCGCTGACTTAATATCTAATTGGAAAAAAAGTCAAATAATCTGATACTAATGATAAGTAGCAAATTTTATGACGAAATATTTCATTCTCCCTCCTAATTACCTATGTTGTATTCAAATATATTATACTAACAACTAAACTTCGAATTCAGTTCATCCTCAGGGTTGCGGAGGTCAGATGCCAGATGCTTCGTGAAAAAACTGATATCCAATTAAATCCAGTTGAATTAGTGCCGACCCCAAATAATCTTGGGAATAATAGTGCCTAGGAAAATGATGTGTTCAAAAAAATCGCCCAAAATAACTTAAACAATAAAACCAAAGCATGCGCACAGAAGATTAACCATTGAATCATTACTTTGTCATTTGTTGCAAATTTAAACACTCGCACACAAAATTTTCAAGGTGAATAAAAAAGTGGATTGTCGAACAAATTGGACGACTTCCGCCAATAAACGATCAGTACAACAATGTCTATTTGCGTCTCCATGATAGCAGTGATAGTGCGATAAGCTGTTGTATCACATTCATACATTAAATCAATAATATCGGCTTACAAATCCAGCACTATTATACAGTCATTTGAATTTAATATAATACATGGACTTCGAAAAAAGAGGAGGATTTCAATTCTGTTTTATGTATTTTTATATTCGTCACCTCTTATCTGCGCCATTCTTTCTGAATTCCATTTAGAACATTGTATCCTCAGATTACTAAAGAAAGTCAGATAGACCGTAAAGAACACGACAATGAATCTACAAAGTAAATATGAATTAGAAAGCGAATACATTCTCGCGGCAGTGTTTGACAAACCGCCCATATTGTGTACACGTCACGAGTGATTTTTAATTTTATTTTCAAAATGCCGTCTTGCATCATTAAAAACTGTAAGAGTAGTTCCCAAAAACAAAAAAAAAGAAGATGGAATATCTTTTCACAGGTAAATACAGATTATTTAGTTGCTATAATTATTTATTTACCCGATAATTATATTGTTGTGTCGGAACACAAAACCTCAACCGTAGCTTGACTGTTATACCAGTTTTTGACTATTTTTTTTCCCTTTAATTAGGGAGATTACTTGTTAGTCCAGACATTAGTGAACCTCATTTCTATATTTAGGAACAAGGTTCCTAACCTCATCTGAAAGTATTCTTTGCTGATACATACAGTTATTTCTGATAATTATTACATACAAACAATTTGTGGATGTTTTACGTCTTTAACTTGTGCTTCACATCATAATTGAATGATTGAGAATAATCGATAGTAGAAAATTTGATTCCCAGGTACCTACTTACCGTTTATCCGCAGAATATTAAACAAATACATATATTAATCATATATTACAAGTACTTTTGGTAAAGTAATTGATTTTAACTTTTTATAATTTTTACACGAAATTTACACGCAAAACGACAATATTATAAAAAGTTAGTGCAAAATTAAGGTTGCTGAGAGTTTGCATAGTATGTAACAGTAACTAAAATAAAAACCATAATATTTAAAGTTCTTTAATATTAAAATACCCTCTTTTCAATCTTAATATTTATCAAAAAATAGGGAATTTTGTACTGCGTATGGTATCATTATACACACAAAGATGTACGTGTTCCTACAGTGTCGCACCGACTATCACGCACACTAAAATAAATCAATCGGCGTCATGTTATTTGACAAGAACGTTCCATCTGGCTTTCTTTTTAATCTGAGATTGTATCTTTATTTAATAGGGTACACTTCGATAAATAGGGGTGGTGTACAACTCTATATTCTTTATCTGTCACCATGCGGATAATAAGCTTGACGATTGGTCTCATTCTAGTAAAAAAAACACACTTTTAGGGGAAGAAATGAAGAATAACATATATCTAGGCCTATGTCCAGCAGTGGACTATTAAAGTCTATTGATGATGAATGATGTTGGTATAAACAACATTATATAATTCGCATTATATAAATGAGTAACACGTTTGCCAACTCACAAATGACAATACTATTGTTGCGATTTTTGGAGGTCATTTACTTCTCATAACAATAAGCTGGGCCCGTGCTTGTGTGTGTTTGATTGTAGATATGTCGTCTTTTTTATTGTGTGAGTACAATAGTTCTCTAAATTGTTAAGACAACATCCAAACAGTTTAGAGTAAAATGTGAGAAATACTGTATAATATAAAGTGACAGTGTATAGTTATAATAATATTAAATACTAGTTGTTGCCCGCGGTTCCGCCCGCGTATATGTCGGTTATCGCGGCAAATATTAGCCTATCCGTTCAGCCGTTTTTGCGTGAAAGAGTAACAAACATCCATCCACCCATACTAACAAACTTTCGCGTTTATAATATTAGTATAGATGTATGACATCTGACACACAACGCCATCTAGCTTCAAACAAAGCAGAGCTTGTACTAGGACAACTATAATATAATGACCGATAGAATACTTACTTATATACTTTTTTTCAAATATACATATTATACATTATACCTACATAGATTATAAAAGAATTTTCAAAATCGGTCCACAATTGACGGAGTAAACGGTGAACATACATAAAAAAAAATACATACAGAGGAACATAGAACCTCCTCCTTTTTGGAAGTCGGTTAAAAATAATAAGTCCTGACTGACTGATTCACCATCGCCGAGCGTAAACTATTAAAATTAGGGCTATGAAATTTAGTGAGTATAATCGTTTCATTGAGTAGACACCCAATAAGGAAGGAATTTCGGAATTTCTACCACTAAGAGGGTGAAATAGGGGTTGAAAGTTTGTATGGAAGTCCGCCATTTTTTAAGTTAGAAACAAAAAACTTTACTTTTGGGCTACTGATTAAAAATGAGTAGATACGTATTTTCGCACCAACATAAATAAAATAACTTTTTTTGTAATGTGGCGTTTTAGAAACAACTGTTATCATCTTTAACTTAACGTCTGCTAATTGGCCTTGTATAATATGGAAAATGTAAAATACCATAGATTAAGCAGATCTCAAAGATGCTTTTTGTATATACTTATTACCTATACAGTAATAATATGCGAATAACTGTGACGCAGCATTGAAAATCACTTCAAACACCGCCAATTTAGTTTTTGGCCCCTAATTGATGGGCCTAGAAGGTTGCGTACATATTATGTAACAAGTCGCAATTGTGCTGTTTGTTATTATAGGTCATAGTTCATTTTATTAATGATCAAATTCCTATAAATAGAGGCATGTCAAAAAACCTGTGGGAGACCCATTCTTCGGAACTCAAGGACTTGACCGGAATGGTACTACTGTCTCACAAAAATTTGGTCTTAAGCAAGTCTTTTTTCTACAAGTGACTTAGGTAACTGAAATCCAAACCAAATGAGCACAATTTTCTTTTTGTGCCTCTGATATCACCTACTGGTGGTTATGTCGAACCCGAACCCACCAAAGACCGGCGTCTCAGGTACTATAGCTAGGGAACCATATGTGCCGCGGGAAGGAAATCTCTGGAATGTCCAAAGAGTCCAAACGTCCCATCCTCCTGATTCTATGGGAGGCTCAATAGGCTTGCACACCTATTACTTACGTAAATTGAACTAAAATTAAATTCGGAAAAATGTGGGCGTTTATTGCCCCTATTGACTAACCTTCGGAAATAAAGATCTGAATGTATGTTTTTATGTATTTTATTCAGTCACATTTATGTATTGTAATCGG
This sequence comes from Diaphora mendica, assembly GCA_949125395.1. NCBI lineage: Eukaryota > Metazoa > Arthropoda > Insecta > Lepidoptera > Erebidae > Diaphora > Diaphora mendica. The sequence goes on from OX421323.1 coordinate 1,191,875, forward strand.
GCGCGGGAAGCGTCGTATCGTTGCAGTCCTTCAGGCTGCAGCAAAATGCTAAGACAGGCGCCTATTTGGCATTGCACAGGGCATTATAATTTCTTGTAGGTAGTTCATTCCCTTAATTTTATACATGTCCATGTGTTGTCCTTTCTTTCTTGTTGGTCTGTAGGGGTTGACTACGCAGGGGATCCATAGAGTGAGAGTATTAGTCATTTCAACTAGTCGGCCAGCGCGTTTGTCGTTGCGATTGGTGAAGAATTTAAGTGCTGGCCAATCACAACGCCTAACGCGGTCACAATGACGATCGAGCTGATTTGTCTTCCATTTCCAACACCTGGTTCCACAATCAGATCATTTCGATTCAATAATTGATTAAGTAAGGTCACGTGAATGACCTTGATAGTTGCGATAATCATAAATTCTTCAATCACTTATCATAATAGATATGAACGTAACTTTAATCACTTAGTTGGACGAGTGAAATGAGTTAAATACAAATTGTGTATTGTACTGAACTGAAAGTAGTAGACCACCCGCTGATGATATAATAACGGCACACGGGCACACATTTCACACACGACAGTTTAATCCTGAACTAAGCAGCGCCGTAGTATGGTAACCAGTCTTAGCCAAGATGCAAGTGTTTCGCGTCGAATCTCTTTCTACGATCGCTAATAAGACTGTAGATATGATGATGTGATAAATTACACCCCTAGAATATAAATAATTATGCTGAATCACACAGTATGTCCTCAGTGGGAATCGAATCAATATTATGTATTTGAAAGCACTACTCTTGCTTTAACATTAAAAATCTCAGTATATTATCGATCAGCCGAAGGTAAAAGCTAGTTTATACAAATAACTTTAAAAATTAATGGAATATAATTGCTGCTAACCAGGCAACGTGGTATGAACTAACATTTCGTGACAAATGGATATCGCACATTATTGATTTAACACTATAACGTGAAAACACCTTAATCAAACGGCAAGTTACACATTACAATATTACTTGTATGTATTATAGGCACTTAAGCAACACTGTGGACTTTCCTAGAACATTTGTTTAGTTGTTTGTACATTAGAACTGTTTGTATTTATTGAGTACTTCCTCAACTTCTTGTTCGAACAAGAAAAAGTTTAAAACTATACTTAACCCGACTACCGATAAACCCTATGCCACCCGGGTCACATTACCAAGCTAGTGGCATTTCATTCATTAAAATCGGATAGTAGTTTAGGCGCTACGGTGGTTATTACTAAAAAAATACTTAAACTGTAAAAACTATTACCCCCACTTTGGCTTCACCCTGGCCCTCGAGACTCTTGAGTTGCAGGTTTCTTAACCGATGATGGTCCTAACTTGTCTGCTCGTTTGTCCCCAATACCGTAAAAAAATAATGTCACTGAATCATTTTATGAGCCATACTAATGTTCTAAATTCGAAAGTAACTCCGGCTATTTATCTGTTAATCTTACAGAGCTAAACCGCTGAACCGATTTAGATGAAACTTACAATAGAGATCCTTTGATTCATGAGGAAGGACATTGGCTATTATAGGCTATAACCGACATACACTGTCGGTGCGGCATAAACTAGTAAATAAACGCTTTTTATTAAATGCATATGTATGTATACACGGTACATATACCAACATATTTTTTTTTTGTGTTTTTGTCTGTCTGTTTGTTCTGGCTAATCTCTGGATCGGCTGGACCGATTTTGACAGGACTTTCACTGGCAGATTATTAGGTACTTTTTTTAGACTACCTTCGCCCCGCGGTGTTACCCTCGGTTGTAAAGGTACAACAATAGCCCCAGGTAACACCGCGGGACTCAGCTAGTAATAAATATATGTAGTTTAAAAACTAATTACTTAGAGTATTAAAAATTGTGTTCTTCATATTTATTCGTGCAATCTAAAGCAAGATGATAATGCGTTCATGCTCGTGGGAAGGATCACAGGAGCTTCTAGACCGTAACAAAGGCTGGTGACTCCGTGATCTGGTTATTAACCACTTAATAAATAGGAGATTAATAATTAAAAAGCAGACAGTGTGAGAGTAATACTAATTAGGGTAAGTGCAGTGAAGTTTCACGGCAGTGCAGATATAACAAAAGGAGACTGGAACTTGCATACATAAAAAAAAGACAAAAAGTTGAAACAATAGATCAGATACTTTTTATACAAACATTTGCATTAGTTCACACAAACAAAATAACACACAGAAAAGCACACAATAACAAGTATAACTAACTTCCTGCCCCTCTCTTTGTCACGGATCCTGGAGCGGGGCGGGGTGGTGCCCAGCAGGTCCGCTTCAGCACCATCTCCGCAGTCAGCGAGCAGATATTTGGACGAGTGGCGTGGATTTCTGAACACCACGTCTTTTGTGTCGCTGGTGAAAGGAGGAAAGATGAAATTAGAACATCAAGATAGAAACAGAATGTAACTAAGAAACTAAACTAGAAAACATAATCAACCGGCTGGGCGCTGGGCACAGGCGAGTACAAATATTTCCCGAACCGGCCGGTCTCCTGGAGCAGGCGCCTTGCCACAAGTAGCACTTTTGACTAAAATGGCGCGAGATTGTTTATGCTTTCTTGTTGAAATCGTATGTAAAGGAAAGGTTATGGTAACATTTTAGGCACCAGACAAGGTGATAAACACAGAATTCGCTGTAAGATCTTGACACCTATTGAAAATAATAGAGTTTAACCACTTGTTCATCATGTAAAAATGATTGCACAGATAGCGTAGAAGTCGCCACGTCGTTTTCTAATGCACTGAGTGTTGTGGGTTCATACCCCATGGGACAACACTTTGTGTGGCCGATAAATTGTTGTTCTGAGTCTGGGTGACCATTGTGTCCACTGCATGTTTGTAAAGTCTCCTACGACACAGGACTTATTCCTAGTACGGGGAATGTCTTTAACAAAAAATATAAATCACCTGACGCCTGAAGTCGGCAGTCGAGAAACAACATCAAATATTCCTGGATCCTGTGTCTCCTAAAGCGAAACGTTTCGTCACGTCGTAAAAATATCAGCTTTCTTTTCTACACTTTCTAGTAATGAACTAAAGATTTCGAGTTCCAAATTCCTTCGTAGATTTATTTTCTTTTGAAAGGGACAAAGCATTGTTTATGTATTGTAAAATAAATATTAGATGCTAAAAATACATTTCAAATAAAAAACTTATTATTGCAATAAATTATATTGTAAACAAGGTCATAAGCAGACGGATATTCGTTGCAAAAAAAAAGATATTTAAATTTAGAATGAGACGTTTTAAATATTCGTTAGAAAGTGTCTATTGTTAAATCCATAATCAAGGACATTGCGCACTCTCATCATTGTGAATGACGTTCCTAATCACTACGAACTGTCATATCAGGGTTTTATAAAAAATTACGTATATTTCTACTCGTACTAGACGTAGTGGTGAATTTATTTATTCAGGTACAGCTTATAAGATATAGCGCAGTTTCAAGATCACAACCTTCCGTCACCACGTAAAACGTATCGCACTAATATCAGTAGGTACTGATAATACGTCGCGTATATTACTGAATGAAGTTGATTTTTGTGTTACGTCATAGTGAAATTAAACGATGTTTTAAGGTTAAATGTCAAACGTCAAAGTCGACCTCGCAACTGGAATATAACAGTTGTGACGTGTGTTTTAAATAAGTTTGTTTTACTTATTGATTGAGTAGTTCATAGCTTTCTTAAAACATTGAGCGTTATTTTAAGTCATACTCTGAATACCTACATACATATTATTTGTGCCAGACTGACGTACCCATGACCTACAGAAAGTGTTCTAGAATTAAACTCACTTGTCCCTATTAAACTATTTTCATTAACTTCAATCCTGACCGGTTTCGCCCTATGGCATTATTCAAAGGTTACTTACTGATTATATTACTAGTTATACAATGTATTTTAACAAGTTCCATCAAGTGCCGACAATCAAGACTATAAATTACAGAAATAATAATAATAATAAATCTTTATTTTCTCCTCACACAGAATATTTACAATTTCTCAGTCGTAAATTAGATATTACATGTTTAATTAGTGAAACTGTGCGAGAAGGGTATCTGTACTAGGATGACCTGGATGTTAGATTTACCAGCCTTTCCAACTCCAGATAAATTACAAACTTACGAGACTGAGAAATGAGTAACGAAAGTGTATGTTGTGTTGTGTGAATTGTGTGTTTCTGTGTTCCAACCCTGCGACTGCGAGAAAGCCTTAACTATAAAATTTCCAGTCGTTTATTTAGCTTTTGACAGCTCTAATACTTAATCAAATAGTGATACCCTGACCCGTTACCGATTTATTTTATCGATCGATCGATTTTATACATGAAGAAGTTTTAATCGATTTAACACACTCATTATTTTATCGATAATTTCGTAATTTTATCGATTATTAAACGGCAACACCGGACGCGGAGCCGACGCTCAACGCCATCAGACAGGTCACAATCAAACTTTAGGAAAACCAAAAGCGTAAGACTGATCTACACACTGTTATTAAAGAAATAGACCTTGGGGGTTAACCACTGCTCATTTCATTTTCTCAATTCACTGATGGGGCATAAACTTATTCAGCATATACAGGGTTACAGGATAAGTCGACTTATTCCCGTTAATGGCGTATAGTTGACATCGTTCCTGACTGATTTCACGAAAAACACCCTATCCTAAATTTAACCGCTTTTGAGATACTAGAATTTAAGTGTTTTTACAAAAAAATGCCCGATTTTCGACTGTCAGCTTAGATATTTTGAAATGTGTAGATGTTATAATAACTATTATTTGATTTTTACATGTAAAATAAGATGTTTTATGACCTTAATAACCAATTTTGTACGTAATGTGAATAAATAAGTTGTTGTGGACGATTTAAACTAAAAAATAAAAATTTTGAAAGTTATTTTTCTTTGATATCTAAAAAAAATATTATGGCGCCTGTTTTATGGCCTGCAGATGTGCTTAAAAATATCTATGTTTCATCAGCTATCCAACGAGGTATAACAATCTAGGGTTTTACAAAATAAAATTTGAAAAAACCAGGTTGCGAGTCGCCAGGACGCAATTCTAACAGCCAATTGTTCTTTAAGGTTAATGCGGTGCGTGCGATCGAGACGCCTTACGATTTATGCAGGTGTGAGTGAGAAAAATAATGTGCAAATGTGTTTTGTATACGTTTTGTATTAACTTGTTAATTTTAGTCTGCTTATGTGATTCGTCCGTGGTAGATTTGATATTATTTTACAAGCTTTTTATTAACTTGCAACGTATGTATGCTTGTATGTTTAGGTGGAATCTTGCAACTCAATTTTGAAGCAGATATCTTCAAACAATTTCGCTGAAAGCATATGTATACAGCGTGACAATACAATAGTATAATGACATGAAGCTGATCTGATGCTGGAGCTGGAAGCTGGCCACAGGAACTCTGTAACGAAACGTCGCAACATCATCGAGTTTGAACTCGCTTGATTCGTCTCGAGGCATTAAAAGCTTGTTTTTAAAAAGCTTTTTAATTTATTGTTATCTGTTTCCTACTTGACTTGGCTGTGTTTTTGTTCTGTTTTTTCGGATTTATGATTGCTGTGCTTGTAAACTGGAGTCTGATTTGTGCTTGTGATACGGAACTGTTGAAGATGAGAACCTACACGAATGAAGAATATGCTGACAAGTTAATTTGCTTCGGGTACTGCAATTGTGTGTCCGCACATGCTTGTAATGAGTACATAAGACGCTATCCCAGCCGTCGAGTGCCGGACGTGACCGTGTTCTACAGAGTCCGTTTCAAAACGAACGACGTACAGACTTGGGAAGACCTCTTCAACAGTTCCGTTCACAAGCACAAATCAGACTCCAGTTTACAAGCATAGCAATCATAAATCAGAAAAAACAGACCAAAAACACAGGCAAGTCAAGTAGGAAACAGATAACAATAAATTAATAAGCTTTTTAAAAACAAGCTTCTATTGGAATGCCTTGAGACATTGCAAGTTAATAAAAAGCTTGTAAAATAATAATAAAATCTACCACGGACGAATCACATAAGCAGACTAACAATAACAAGTTATTACAAAACGTACACAAAACAAATTTGCACATTATTTTTCTCACTCACACATGCATAAATCGTAAGGCGTCTCGATCGCACGCACCGCATTAACCTTAAAGAACAATTGGCTGTTAGAATTGCGACCTGGCGGCTCGCACCTGGTTTTTTCAAATTTATTTTGTAAAACCCTAGATTGTTATACCTATATAAATAGAGTTTGCTTGATTTTTTTTTTATGGAATAGGGGGCAAACGAGCAGACGTATCACCTGATGGTAAGCGATTACCGCCGCCCATGAACACCCGTAACATCAGAGGCATCACAAGTGCGTTGCCGGCCTTTGGTGGATGGGGAGGAGGATGGGGGGAGGGGTTGGGGTATAGGCCTCCGGTATCCTCACTCACTCGGTAAAACACAGCGCAAGCGCTGTGTCACACCGGTTTTCTGTGAGGCCGTGGTATCACTCCGGTCGAGCCGGCCCATGCATGGCGAAGCGTGGCTCACCCACGGTTTTGTTTTATTTCTGTAGTCTTTTACACTGTGTTTCCTGTTATTTCTGCATATAGTTTTGTTTATGTGATAGTTTCTCGAAAACACCGGATCTCTTATGTGAAGAAACGGTAAATTTACACTCATTTCTCGTCGAGCTACAAGGAAAATTTACATTGATTATTGAATGTCTTTCTACATTAATTGCGTCGAGTCCAGTTATATAATTTTACTAGTTGACCCGTGCCCACTTCGTTGGGCGGTAAGTAAACATTTTTTTCTCCGACTTACTTTGCAAATCCGGCTGCCACGAATAAGTCTTTACACTTTTCGGGTTATTATATATCCTATATCACTCACAAATAACGTAGCCTTCTATTGGTAAAAGAATTTTCAAAATCGGTTCAGTAGATCCAGAGATTACCCCCTACAACGTCGCAAACGCACAAACTTTACCTCTTTATATGTATATATATAATATAATAGTGTAGATAAAGCCAACATGTATTATTTTAAGATACCTACATTAAAACGTGGACAAACTCGATAGAGAATTCATTGACCCCGACTCAAATATGATTACAAATTGCCTTGTTTTAATCGTTGTGCTTTAACATGGACATTTATCGTTTGAGAGCCACGCTTCGGCGTGAATGGGCCGGCTCGGTCGGAGTGATACCACGGCCTCACAGAAAACCGGTGTGAAAAAGCGCTTGCGCTGTGTTTCACAGAGTAAGTGAAAATACCGGAGGCCCATACCCCTCCTCATCCCCCGAAGGCCGGCAACGCACTTGTGACGCCTCTGATGTTGCAAGTGTCCATGGCGGCGGTAATCGCTTACCATCAGGCGATACGTCTACTCCTTTGCCCAAAATAAGCCGAGGGCCAGGTTCGATGGGAGTCAATCCACGGTTCACTGGCAACCGGTGCTAAGAAATTATTTCTTTTAGAGCCTTCCAGAGTGAATATGCCTGATGGAAACCAAGAGTGGAATCCAAGAGTGATTGTCATTATACACCTTTCGGATGCAGACAATAGACCCACACTATGTCGGCCTAGTGATGCCTTTTCACGCTTCGCTTAAAATAACGGGGTCATAATGAGAAGAAACCATTGGTTTCGTTGTTTTTCCAGTAAAGAAAGCAAGAAAGAAAATTATTTATTAAGTGAGGAGAACATGATTGATTTTGAATTGATTAATAAACAAGGCGGCAAAGCCCTTGACATGCATTTTATGTCAATCAAAGGAGGGAATGATTCATAATCTTTCAACCCACATCACATCAACAGCTTTTAATGGTTCTTTGCTGGACGTTATCCTCTCATTTGAAAAGAGATTTTGGCCTTCGATATCACGCTACCCAGATGGGTTTATATAAAGTATGGTTCAAGCTTTCCTTCTTTTTCCAGTGACCTTTACTTTGTGTCGACTTCCACATACAACACAAACAGAAGCTCACTACAGCGCCATCTACCGAAGTTACATTGAACTACGGAGTAACGTAGGATACGAAGAAACTGCTCATCCTGTATCGCGCAATAGTAGATCTCGCGCCAATTAACATATATATATACAACATCCCAAAATCAACGGTTGGGCAGTGGCCCGCCAGGCATGATCACCTCGCTTGGTCGGAGGATCCTCCCTTTGTGTTGGAGGGACATGACACCCGTTCCTCCACAACTTTATTCCTGTAGTCGCCTTTTACGAGACCCATGGCATTAATAGGGTCGGTGCCACTCTGTATTCTTAACCATCATTCATACCTGATTCATCAACAACCCATAATGTCCCACTGCTGGGCTCGGGTCTCCTCTCAGGAGAGAGTAAAGGCCATCCCCACGCTCTGGCCAAGTGCGGGTTGGGGACTGGCAAGACAACGTTGTGGCTATGTAATCTTGCCGTTGGATGTTCTTAAGCCGCCCAAAGGCCTCCAACTAAGCTTCACGACTGTTATCTTATGATAACAACCGGGACCGACTGCTTAATGTGACCTCCGAACCACGGAGACGCTCATGGTATCATGCCAACAGCGGTCACCCATTCCGCGCCGTCGTTGCTTACCCTCAGTGATTGTTTCCAGTCACCGAGTGCAACTGGGCTATGAGTGCCTGATTAATCCTGAAATTGCAAAGTCCTTATAGGAATAGGAATAAAAGATTTTCTATCGCTTGTAGGTATTACGGAGTGCACCAAGTAATTGTTTGGACAACGAAGGCAGCTTACCGCCACAAAACTTCCATTTGTAACAGAATGCATAACACAATTATTGTGTGTATACGGAGCAAAACGACATTAGATACAAGAACTGAGTATGTTGTACAGTTTACAAAAAAACAGCTTCCTAAACAAAAGCTATACAACCTCATTGTGTCCACTAAACGACCTTAGACCTTTCGTCACGATCCTTTTGTCTGCACGGATAGACATTTTATTATGCCGCCGCCGTCCGTCGGAAGGCGCTGTGGGGCTTCCCCGGCTTCATTGTGATATTGTTACGTCTCAATAGGTAGGTATACAACATTCATTGAGTTTACTTACAAGTTACTATGGAGGAAAGGAACGTAAAAATACCTAAGTACAGTGAAACATAGAACCTTCTCTTTTTTAAGTTGGTTAAAAAGTATTTATTATTGCTTAGTTAATTAAGTACATCTATCAACAATATCATACGTAAGTACATAGAAGCAGACTTCGCCAGATGGAACTTATCTGTATCGAGTTTGTGTTTCATCAATCTGTTTGAACCATTGTGTGGAGCTTACATGGAACCAGGGAAAATGAGAACCAAGTGCTGATGGATTATTAATTACTTATGTAGGTTTGCAGCACCCAACACATGAATTGAAGGGGTCATCTTCTACCCATAGATGTGTTCATGTGTTGATGATGTGTTCATGTGTACAAAACGGAGTTACAAAGAACAGAAACTGATGGAAGTTCACAGGTTGTCTACTTTATAAGGGGCAAATAAAACTTAGAAATACATTAACACCTGGCATGATGGCAAGATTCTATGTGTGCGTGTGAACTGAGGGGCCATAGTGATATTTTTGTTTGAAATTTTTATAAGATTTAGTAGTAGGCTCAAAACAATTGTAGAACAAATATGAGAATTTGTAAAAAGATATGTTAAAAACTACAGCCCTTTAAGTGTGGTCCCTCAATCCTCACATACCATCAGCCGGATCTCGGCAAGTATGTAAAAAAATTAGGTATTGTGACTGCAGACATTTAGTAGAGAATTTGTAAAGATATATACTAAAATAACTGAGCACAAATCATCAACGATTAAAAAAATACAACGACTATACTGTGGTCCCTCAGTCCACACACGAAAGATTTTGTTATACTGAATATTACCACATCAACGGAATAAAATCTTTATTTTCTTACATAATGTTTTAGAAAAAGTCTTATAGCAATTTGTAAAAAATAAATTTTAAATAAATATCGACGCACTTTGAAGATATTTATAATTAAAGCTGGTCCCTCAATCCTCACGTTCTCAAACATACTTGCATGTCTAGCTGCTAGACGACTAAAGTATCACAAAGTGTAGTGTATTAAACTTTTTGTAAAAAGTTTCTACAAAATAATAGGTATCTAAAATTGTGTGTATCTTACCTCTAAAATGAGATTATAGCATTTCAGTGATCTTATGAACAGATATACGAGTAGTGTGACCACACAATGAAACAAAATGTAGACTGCCAATATAATTTTTATTGTAATAGTTGAAACCCAAGGTTGTACGGTTGATTTAGTGTTATGTTACATTACGTATCTTAACAAAGCATGAAATAAAGTAGCTTTTAGACACTTATCACCATTTAGGCTATGTTTCAAGGAAGCTTTATGTACTTATAATACCCCAGTATTTTACAAACTATTATGGTGACATAGTGGTATTATTGATACAGTTCAGTTTTATACGTTCTATTAACACATAAAATTGAACATTTAAAAAACAGGATTTTGTAAAATATTTACAAAAAGTCCGATTTCACATACTTAAAAGAAAGTATTACAATAAGTTATATGCCTTACCAAGTGCAGGCACTGTTATTGGTTTAGCCGTGAAAGCGTAATAGAGAAACAGACTAAGCCACTTTCAAATTTATAATATTAATATAGATCGCGATAGGTACTATCGCGGACTTTTTGTAAATATTTTACAAAATGCTGTGTTTTTAAATGTTCAATTTTATGTGTTAATAGAACGTATAAAACTGAGATGTATAAATAATACCACTATGTTACCATAATGGTTTGTAAAATACTGGGGTATTATAAGTACATAAAGCTTCCTTGAAACATAGCCTAAATGGTGATAAGCGTCTAAAAGCTACTTTATTTCATGCTTTGTAAAGATACGTAATGTAACATAACACTAAATCAACCGTACAACCTTGGGTTTCGTCTATTACAATAAAAATTATAATGGTAGTCTACATTTTGTTTCATCGTGTGGTCACACTACTCGTATATCTGTTCATAAGATCACTGAAATGCTATAATCTCATTTTAGAGGTAAGATATACACAATTTTAGATACCTATTATTTTGTAGAAACTTTTTACAAAAAGTTTAATACACTACACTTTGTGATACTTTAGTCGTCTAGCAGCTAGACATGCAAGTATGTTTGAGAACGTGAGGATTGAGGGACCAGCTTTAATTATAAATTTCTTCAAAGTGCGTCGATATTTATTTAAAATTTATTTTTTACAAATTGCTATAAGACTTTTTCTAAAACATTATGTAAGAAAATAAAGATTTTATTCCGTTGATGTGGTAATATTCAGTATAACAAAATCTTTCGTGTGTGGACTGAGGGACCACAGTATAGTCGTTGTATTTTTTTAATCGTTGATGATTTGTGCTCAGTTATTTTAGTATATATCTTTACAAATTCTCTACTAAATGTCTGCAGTCACAATACCTTATTTTTTTACATACTTGCCGAGATCCGGCTGATGGTATGTGAGGATTGAGGGACCACACTTAAAGGGCTGTAGTTTTTAACATATCTTTTTACAAATTCTCATATTTGTTCTACAATTGTTTTGAGCCTACTACTAAATCTTATAAAAATTTCAAACAAAAATATCACTATGGTCCCTCAGTTCACGCGCACACAGATTCTATGGGTATGCCTTATCCTATTAATCTAATCCTATCAATCCGTACTTATCCCATTAATCATATATCAAATAATAAATGTGAATGTAAGTATGTTTGTTAATCTTTCAACCAAAAACTTGTGAGGATGGATGTTTGGATTTATGGATATTCGTCACTTTTTCACGCAAAACAGCTGAACTTATGACTAATGAAGTTTAGTACGAGATAGATTTATCTATCTAGTCTGGAGTAGCACATAGGCTACATTTCAGTCCGAGAAAATATAGTAGCAAGGTATTACAGCAAAAACCGCGGGAACACAGCGGAGCGCAGCTAGTATATCTATCTATACTAATATTATAAAGAGGTAAATTTTCTAACTTTGTTTGTATGGCTGTAGGGGGTAATCTTCAGAATCACTGATCTGATCCTGAAAATTCTTTCACTAACAGAAAGCGACACTATCCAGGAGTGACATAGGCCATATTTTATTATGATTGAATAAAAAATTCAGTTAAAATAACAGAATTTGTAAAGCAAGTCGAAGAAAAGCGGGCTGTTAATGCCCAACGAAGTTGGCATGGGTCGGCTAGTCTATAAACAAATAAATAAAATTGGAGTGTCTATTTGTAATATTAAAATAACCGCTTTTACTAAATGCATAAGTACCTATGTATGTATATACGGTACATAAACCAAAATAACATTTTTATAAATTTTTGTCTGTTTGTTCTGTTGTCTGGAATGGCTGGACCGATTTTGATGGGACTTTCACTGGCAGATAGCTGATATAAAGATGATATAAAGAGTAACTTAGGGTATTTTTTTAGACTAGCTTCGTCTCGTGGCGTTACCCGCATTTATAACAAAACACGCGGGTAACACCGCGGGGCTTAGCAAGTTAATAATATAGGTGAAAGTCAATTCAGTATCTTTTTTTCAACTTCAAAATCAAATTATTATAAAGTAAAAAAAGGTATACTTAGGTACATCGTTAATGATTATAATTTGATTCAGTCATCCTACTAATATTATAAACGCGAAAGTTTGTAAGTATGGATGGATGGATATTTGTTACTCATTCCCGCAATTTACCGCGATAATCGCCATACACGGGGGCGGAGCCGCGAGCAAAACTAGTATAGAATAGATTCAGACCAAATAAGTTTATTTTGACCATTTAATTTATCTTATTGGAGCAGAATAAATAAATTCACACATTCATCCATTAACTCTTCAAACGCAAAGATTCTGACATGCACTACTTACTTAATGATATTGTTCACAACAAATTTTAGTGACTATTGATGTGTAACATTGTTACCCTTCTCGTTTCATGCAATCTGAGGAAATTATCCATGAAAAGAAATGGAAGTTTGTCAAGAACTTGTGAAAGTATGAGTTACTTATTTTAATGTGTGGGTGTTAGAACTGAATGTGATGTCAGTTTTTATTATACACATGCAGCTACTCTGAAAAGCCACTCTACATTCCTAAGAGTTGCAAACGCAGCCTTGGTAGACATCCGTTAAGGTGACCCGATAACTTAAAGCCAAAGGATGCAGGCAGCACAATACCCGCTGCAGTGGTGAACCTTCAAGGAGGTCTATGTACAGTGGTGGACGACATTTGGCTGAGATGATGATGATTTCTAAGAGCACTTTTCTAATAATTTGAACATAAAAAACCAATTAGAAGTGATCCCTTAATGTGCATGTATTCAAACAGACATTGTTTACTTTAATCTTGATTGAGCATTACTGGGAATGACATGCCTCAGTAATGGCTGATAACATTAATTGCTGATAACACAATCTAACGTTTAATAGCTGGATATTAAACATACCTCAATGTGAAGTACTTCTACCATATCATAATTTACTAACAATGTAATTTTGTAATATGAAAGGTTTCAGGTTTGATTACCACGGAGTGCAAAAGATTTGTGTGCAAAACTAGTTTTTACCTCAGGCTTTGCTAGCATTAATAAAGATGTTCTCATTATACTCTGTGTGTGTGGGAGATTTGTGAAGATCAATATTAATATTCTAAATTCGAAAGTAACTCGTATCTGTCTATGCTTTTAGGGCTAACCACCTCATCTCTCAGAAACTTTAATTTTTGAGCAAGGACATAGGCTACTATTTACCTTACCGCAATAACCAATATACACATGAGCAAAAGCTAGTATTATAAAAAAAAACTGAAATGAGAAGTAGAATTTCAACAATCTGAAGGCTATGCTTACACTACGAGTGTCAACTCAACAAGACTCACTTCAAGGTCTCACTTAAAAAGGCTAAAAAGGCATTAAGTAATTCCTTGCTTGCTTTTTCGTTTTTCCTTAGCCTTTGCAGTGTGGAAATACACATGACTCTTGACAACACGTAATAAATTTTCATATAAAGTTGCTTGTTTATAATAGTAGCATTCATCTACAGGCACCAGGTTTGTTTATTGTAACTTGGGTCTTAGGTCACAAATCTTATTTACTTAATTCAACTTTTTTTTTATCAATGTTATTATTTTAAAATTGGAAGTAACTCAGTCTGTCTGTCCTTATGCTTTCACGGTTAAACTGCTGCACCAATCCCAATTAAATTTGGCATAGAGATACTCTGATTCATAATGGAGAACATAGGCTACCTGAGGCATAGCTAGCCGACCGAACTGTCCCCTCGGAATTCTTGGGCCAATACGACCTTCAAACCTACAAGAAAAGAGTGTACTCCTTCTTAAAAGGCAGGCAATGCACTTGTGACGCCTCTGGTGTTGCGGGTGTCCATGGGCGGCAATAATCGCTTGCCATCAGGCGATACGTCTGCCCGGTTACCCACTATATCATAAAAAAAAAACATACACAAAGGCAGAGCCATAGTTTACTATCTATTGCTGGGTATATCAGACCTCCGTATATTGTGACTAAATGCAATCTCGTATGCGTGACTCAAAAGCATTCTCTACCAGTCAACCAATTTATTGGAAGATATAGAGAAGTGATGAAGTAATAAAAAGATTCCAAGTAATTGATAACCTCCTCCTATTTTATGAAGTCGGTTAGCAAAATATGATACAAGAAATTCATTATCAATCTAAATGATACGCTTTTTTCTCTAGGCCTTTTTACGAAACTAGATTGGGGTCATCTTTCATTTTAATAAAAAAAAAATTTGGCAGTCATACGGACTGCCGATAGAAGTGAAAACTTATAACTCAATGGTGATGCGGTGACGCAAACTCATAAGATTTTCCACTAGCAAAAAGTGCTCAATGCGGCTAAAAAAGTTTGGTTAGCCCATTGTTGTTTATGATGAACTCTGATACTATCTGATCAATGTTCAGGTTTTTTTTGATGTGTTTTGCTGGCATGCCTAAGATAACATCATGAATAAAGTAACAGAAGCAGAGCATGCCTTTACTGCTTACGCAACCGCGTATCAGCAGTAATTATAATTAGGAAATTGTTTTTGACAAAACAATTTGTGCAGAACTTAAGTTCGATTTCTTTCGGAAGTATCAATAAAAGCTGAGTGTTACTCGTATTTTATTTATTTTACTGTGTATTTTAGAGGCACATAGAAAACTCAAGTGCGTACTTGAAAAGGTTTACACGCAAAAAAAAAGATTTTATAAGATTCTAATTAGATTATTTATGTGTCATAAAGGTTTGTTCCGAACATGTGATTGTAAAACATGACTTTTGAATAAACAGAACAATGTTCTTACGTCAATCGGTACGATAGATAAACTAAAAAGTCTAAAAACACACCAAAAAGTTTTCCGGCGGCAAGTACACGCAAAAGTATCTAGTAAGCACGATAATTTAATTAACACTTACAAATCATCATCGGAGCTTGAAGAGCTGTAATTGATCGGAAAACCAACGCTTCTTTTCCAATCTTTACTCTCAGCCGCATCCATTATTACAAGGCGCAAATATTTTGCAAATGTTATCTAAAAGATTTGACGTTAACACAACACAATCACATTAAAATCACATCTGTACACACTTTAATCACCCACAGAATTAGCACAGCACTGCTTAGAAATAAATTCTACAACAATGTCCATCTTCTGCAATATTTTTTCGATAAAACCGGCACTTCATGTAAAAAAAGTTTATCACACAACAAACGCGAACGTCTTCACGTTACGCGGACGCGTAATGTTAACAATGTACTCTGTGGCGTAATGAGTAGTAATTTGCAAATGTCATATGTCAAAGTTGTCAAAATCATTTGTCTGTGCTCGCCAATGAGGAAAGAAAATATAAGGAGATGCCCTATTCTACTATACGAACAATTCATTTATACAAATATATATAAGATCGACACATATATACAAAAAAGCATTTTGTCTCTTTTTAACTTATGTTTACCTTGGTGTGAAAAGAGAGATAAACATAGTTTAGTGATCACTAATATTGGCAACACTTTTGAGTGACGTCATGCACTTGTCAATTCGTGACCGGCGACGCCATTGTATGCACCAAGTTCTGAGGTAGATCTGCTGTCAAGCGGTTGTTGTTGGAAATTTTGTTTTTGTTTTCGTGCCAATTACGGCTTTAAATTTGTTTATAATGTATCCAAGGCTTTGCCCTAGACATGAAAATCATGCCTTCGTGCTCCATTAAACAATCTGGTGCAAGAAAAAATAAGAATCATTTAAATTCAAATAAGAAACGAAGTTCCCTATCATAAAAATATTTATTTCAAGTTCTTGAAAATAATTATACAGTGCATTTAAAATTGTGTTTTCTCTAATCGCCTAATTCTGTAATCGCCTCCTTTTTTATTTTTATGAGAGTTTGAGAGACTAAATATCTATTGTAACGCGACTCCCGGGATCTCGTGTTTGTGGGTTATAACAACAAGTATCTAAACACTTAAGTGCTAGGCCGCACTACGGCTAACCCGCCGCGGTTTTTAACCGCCTGATTTTGTAACTAAAGGAAACTAATGGAAGCGGCCGCATTGGCGGTTTTTTACCGCGACTGATTTTAAAACCGCGACCTCCTACAGAATGGCTAGCGGGAAAAACCGCGAAACCGCGGGCGGTTCTGTCCAGTGTTGCCAGAAGGTTACCTTCAACGTTTCAGGTGATTTTTCATCTCTTGGTTACTTTTAGGTTAGGTACACAAAAACTGTTGAGAGACTATTTAGCAGTATGAATATATTAAAAAACAAGCAGAGAAATAGAATGAGGTTAAATCTTTTATCCGCTATATTGAGAGTACGCTGTGTTTTTTTTATGGAATAACGAGCAAACGTATCGCCTGATGGTAAGCGATTACCGCCACCCTGGACACTCGCAACACCAGAGGCATCACAAGTGCGTTGCCAGCCTTTTAAAAAGGAGTACGAATTAGGGTATGCTGTGGATTTATACATTTATTCATACGTGATTTAGTTATCTATATATGTATGTGTATCTATTAGTATGTATAAGTATGTGATATATGAGTATGTATATATATATATGTATGTGTATATATAAATATATGTTTTAATTTATATTTATTAGCAAATAATATAATTAAATAAAAACTCACTGCACCGTCAACTACCACTGTGTCTCCCATACATTTTGATCCATCCTAAGGTTGCCTGGAAGAGATTGCTTTTGGCAATAAGGCCGCCCTTTGTACACTACATCTCACATTTTATGTACTCTTATAACTGTGTAATATTATGGTGTACAGATAAAGAGTTTTCTATCTATCTATCTATCTACGCTCTTTTCTTGAAGGTTCGACGGTCGGAAGGCAAATGCTGCTTTGATTATAAAATTCCAGACCATTGTATTGTATATTAGTTAGTGGTTTTCTGGTGGTTTTAGAAGTTGAATCTAGTGTGTTGTAGTGTGTGCGCTTCGGGCGGTTTTGCGGTTTGGCGATTTAGCCGCTAGCGGGAATAAACCGTAGTGCGGCCTCAGCCTAAGTCCTAATATAAAGGGTGGCCATACCTACAAAAGTGGCGCCCTCATTTTTTCCAGACTCTTTTTTGCCAACCTATACAATTTTAAAACTTAATCTTTATATCTTAAACATATAACTAGACATATTCTCTATTATCTGCCTTTAGGTATTACTTATAATAACCTTATTTGCTATTTTTTCACAGTATTCCAAGAATCTGTCTCTATTTTTTCCTATCATAATTTCACAGATTTTTTCCTTTTTCCAATAGCTTGTGGGGTTGCAACCATTGTCCCTCAGCCGCCATCTTGGAAAAAGGGGTACAAATGTTTCTTCATCTTCTTTTAATGAAATGGCAACCAGCCGGATCTCTCGGATCCGCTATTTCTGCCAATGTCAAGTGCTTATAGTCTTCATATCATAAGTCTTCAAGTCTTTAGTCTTCGTCGTGATGAACTTAATGGTAAAAATATAAAAAAATGCGGATGAGATGAAATGGGGACCGTCTTCCGAAAAAACAAGAAACGATCCTGCAAATGGTTTATTTGGTTTATCCTTCTAGCACATATACCTTAGAGCGCATATATGCTTAAAGGGTTTTTCTGCCAAACTTTGGACAAGAAACAAAAATTTAAAAAAAAAAATTCAGACCTTATTTTGGCAGATAGACCGTAACCATTTGCTTCCCTTTTTACCCGACTACGACAAAGCCAAAGGAGGGTTATGATTTTGACAGGCTATGTATGTATGTTCATTTGTTCCCTCATAGCTCCTTAACTACTAATTAGAACTGGACAAATGAGTTATCGTTAGAAGCGTCTTGATCGTCTGCTGGTTATAGGCTATATGACGTGACACTGAATCTAATGTGGCGCCCTCTAGCCGACATAAAGTACTGTATTAAAAAATTAAATTGAGATAAATATGCCGTTTGGTATCATTGGAAAGGGCGTTACTTGTACATTTCATATATATATATAATGCCGTTTATAATAAATAAACTAAAACTAAAAATATATATATGTAAAAAAACGACGCTGAAAAAGTATAAAACAAGTTTGAAAAGCCATAGTCACACGTTACATACAAACGTACCATAACACTATAACAACGTGTGACTACGGCTTTTTAAACTTGTTTTATACTTTTTCAGCGTCGTTTTTTGTCGTAGTTGGGTTTCAGTTTTTACTTTTTTTTTTACAAAATAGCGGTCGGGGGACAAGGGTTGTAACCCCACAAACTTTAATTTAACTTTACACTAACATCCCCTTTATAACTAAAAAATAAAATTGCGTCCTCTGAGAAATGCAACCCCAAATGAAACTTTTCAATGGACTACAGTTGAACGCTAGGCTGTGCTCCCTTCAATTGATTTTTTATTTTTTGCCTCTGTAACAATAAAAAAAGTAAAAAAGCACGTAAAAATGAAAACACTTTTAATACACTTAAACATATATATTCCTGTATTGAGTAGATTTATTTTCTTGCATGAGGTCTTGGTTTCTAGATCTGTCGACAGTTTACTATAATAAATAAATACCTAGCTAGCTCTCTCGAATTCTCTTCTTTTTCTAATGTAGGTACTTTAAAACATTTACCAAAGTAAATTAAGAATATTCGTATCACGTTCAGCTGATGCTTATTTAAATCTATTCCAAACCAAATCTTGGATTATTATGGCGTCTGTAGATTCCATACTCCTTATTCTTCTTGCCTTGTGTCTTTTTACACCTGCTATTTGTAGAACTACAAGAATTAGACGCATTATCAGAATTATCCACATTGCCAGTTTCTGATGAAAGGTCATCACGTTTTATCAGATATTGATGAAATCGCTTTTTATGTGATGGCTTAGAAAGTTTTATACCCAAGTAAGGTGGATTTTGATATGGATTGAAACCATGTGTGTAGAAAGGTAAAACTATGATCGGGAATTTCTTGGGCATGACTGGTATTGACTCGGAATTGGGCATGTCTTGGGCAAAGGCACCATTTGTTATGGAACGGGCTATATCTGGTGGCAGGCCAGGTATGTACGGCATATTAGGAATACCTGGAAATGGTACTGGAATTGGAATAGGTACCGGTTGCTCACTTGCCTGTCGATAGAAAACTGGTGGAGGTCCCGTTGGTCGTTTGTGACATTTACAATGGTTTTGAAGATCTTGTAAAGGATTGGAGTTGTGTGAAGAAGTTAATCTTAAACTGGTGATGACTAGATAGACCAGTAGCAGGAATCCCATAATTATCTGAAAAAAGGAGATAAAACATCAGAATAAAATAGAATTTTTTAAAAGTGCCATCGATTCAATGCGCCAATGTTTCTAATTGTATTTATCAAACTGATCTTACCCAAGTATTTGAAGCTTAAATTATCATATACATATGTATATGTCAATTATATATATATGTCATACACACTAGTGATTTTTCAGCTGGGAAGACAGTCTAAACCAAGCCTTCATGATAAGCCAATCGCCATCCACTGTTAAACGAAGGGCATCCGAGCGAGTGTCAACTACATTTCGATTTTAAATAATATTTAAGGCGCTACTTTCACTATTCCGCGAATTCGCTATCCCCGCGTATTTTCTACCAATCATTGATCACCTCACTTCACACCTGCACTCGCACTAATCAAAGTGAATACGGGCCTTAAACTGAAGTTCCTCAACGGAGTCCCTGTGTCATATCTTTTGAATACTACTGAAATCAAAATTAAATCACCTACCGTTCTAAAAAAGTTCCATTAAACAACTACAAAGTGCTACTGAAACTTTTGCAACATGTCTTTTATACGTTGCCAAAAATACAATGAAGGAGTATTACGTAGCTAGACCACTATGTAATACCTACCCAATAGGTTATGTACTACTGTTCAAATTTCCCATTTTGTTTACCTAACATACTTTACGTCACTGTGGAACCCGATCGGCTGAGTTTATTAGAATTTTAGCAGAAGAGTAGTGAATAATGAAGTTATGCTCACCAAGAGACATAGATCCACACAATAATAAATTGGACTGGCACGAACGGCGCGATACTGCAGACCACTTGAACCCGTCTGCTGTGTCCGCATTTATTATTTCTACAAAGGTTACATTCTATGGCAGTAATCAAAACAGTCTAACAGAGTTAGGTTGTGAATTTAAAATCCAAATCCATGCTTAAAAAATCTTATTTAACCAAAACGCCTAGCAGGATTTCCAGAGCAAAATTACAAATATCCGTTTTTTCGTAGGTACTTACATCTTATGATCAGACGATTTATTGAATCAGATTGATTAATAGTTATTGATTTTAAATAAACATTCAATGTAACCGGAGACTTAATTTTAAAGAATACAAAGCCTAATCGACTAAACTCATCAAAAACTATCATGCCTGAGGAGTTTACTAAGGCAAAATAGTTCTATGTTTTTCGGATTATGTAGTTACTAGGAATAATACTACATTTTAATAAAAATAAACCGACTTCAAGAAATGGACCAAATTGAAATAGGTCCACACGGGAAGCACCAGCTTTCAAATAAAAAAAGAATCATCTAAACCGGTTAGCGTGATATTAAGTTATTCGTCAATTTGTCGCGCACATACTTAATGCAATTGAATACTTATATGGTTTTCTCATGGATGACATGTCAGAACTGGACCAAATTGAAATGGGATCACACGGGAAGCACCAGCTTTCAAATAAAAATCATCAAAATCGGTTCACCCAGTTATGAGTTAACAAACATTAAAAAATACAGTCGAATTGATAACCTCCTCTTTTTTTGAAGTCGGTTAAAAAGTAGCTTCAATTGACAATTATCTGTCAGAGAACCTTACTTTGGTACACATGAGCTAGCTTGACCGAGATGATATTAAGGACTTGCATATGCGTTGTGTAGCAATTCTATCGTTGTTGTTCACCGAGTGTGTGACGTCACAGGGGTTAAATGTCTCTCTCCCTCAAACTCTTGAAACACACAAAAAGTACAATGGTCTTGACTCTTCAGTGGCAGATGTGTGGTAGTTCTATACCATCAGGTAATCCGTCTGAAAACATTTTTGTACTACATTTTGATTTATATTGTAATAAAATGATTTACAATTTCATATCCCATAAAATTTTAAAATTGCATTATTCTCACATTCTTTAATGCAGTAAAAGTTTAACATACAAGTGTTTTTTATACTGTACAATAGATTCACAACCGAAAATAGAACTTAAACAGTCACGTATTTTATCCTCAAAAGGGGGAAACAGGAGTATTTATATCATTCCTGACAAATTAATGGAGTATTATGATTATCGTGAGTTATTAGTCTTTATTTTCATTGTAGGTCAACTGGTAACTCAAGAGATACTTAAGAGTTAAAAATATATTGACGCCCTTTAACTGGTAGTGAGGTAGGTAGGTTTGTTAACTTTAGCCATTCGGTTAAAATCATCAGAAGCCTTGATCAAGTACTATGAGACCATGGTATCAGTCTGCTCGATCCAGCATATTTGTGGCAAGGCATGACTCTACCAAGATGTGCATTATTAAATTTTCTTTGGGGAGAAGTTATAAACACGAGCATTAAATATTTATATTGACTATATTTCAGGTATCTTTACACCGATGGTCGTTACTAATACTTGTCAGTATGACAATAGCAGAACCCCAATTTCCAATGGCATATGCTCCAATGGGCGCGATGATAATGAATCCACCAATAATAATAGCTCAACCACCACGGCCAGTACCTGTAGGAGTGCCTGTACCTGTCGCCGTACCAGTGCCTGTTGGTATACAAATAGAAGAAGAAAAAACGAGTACGACCACCACTCAAAGTCCACGTCGAATACTTAAAATATATATGCCCTGGGGACAATTTCCGTTTCCAGTTCCAGCTGTTCCACCTCCCTTAACTGCAGCTTCCAATTGCACGAATAAACTTATATCACAGCCTATCCCACCACAGTCTCCGGGTTTTGCAATGCCTTTTCCCATGCCTATACCGGCTCCTCCACCAGTTATCATGATACCTGCACCACCGATTCATTATATTAGATCCTCCTCTTCAGCATGCGATGACTCAGATTATTCTTCATCAAGAATTAGTGATTCAAGTTATGAGGATTCAGATTCAGACAGTAGTTTATGGAAAAGAAAAAGGAGAAGGAAAAAGAAGCGATATGGTATCATAAGAAGCAATCGTCGATTCTTTAGTGATAGTAGTGGTGATGCGGATGAGGAACTAAAGCCCATGCTGAGTTACGTGGCTAAAAATGGAGATGTAAAAATAAATAAACGTTTGAGTAACAAAGATGCAGCATTACTCATGGCAGATGAAAAGAAGCCGCAACAGGTGCAGAAGGTGCAAGTCATTGTTGGCAATGACTCTAATGAGAAGTCGAGAGTGAAGGTGATTGCTGAATCTCCTAAAGCAAGCAAAAGAAGTAAACAAGAGAAGAAGACGAAGATAGTTTTAAGGCGATCTTCGCAGCAGATCGTGAGCGGTAACAAAGAGTTGGTGTTTAGGCCACCGGGCAACAAGAAGATTAGTAATTTTTCTATGTCTTTCAATATTGCTGATTAATACTATTTTTTTAAAAGAAATGCGAATACTTAAATTAATAATTGATAAATTGTATCTACACAATGATTTTGACCCACGTTCGGATTTTTTGCTTTATTAACTAAAGCATGAGTTCATAGTTTAAAAGCATATAAATAATTTGCATCTTCATTTATTTACCTACACATTTATTTCACTATCAATAATCAATACATTTGAGATATTTCTTTGGATATATCGAATCGCTTTATCACTCCGGCTAAGGCCCCCTTCCGGCTTTTGCCGCATCATGATTTAGACTTAAATTAATGCGCCATCTGTGCTCAGTGCGGGTGATCGGTGATTGGTGGAAAGTACGCGTGGGCAGCGAATTCGCGGTCCACACGTATTTTCTACCAATCGTTGATCGCCTGCGCTTTACACCTGCATTCGCACTAATCAAAGTGAATACGGGCCTTAGGAATGATTTTATATGGGTATTTTCTAAAAATAAAGTGACGTTTGTAAAGTAACAAGAAATTACTATTCATTTTAGTGAGTAGTGTAGACGTAAACCTCTATTCTCTGGGAGAGTGCAGAATACTGTGAACTCTTCTAGAGAAAGGAGAAGCAAGGAAAGAAGAGACAAGAGAAGGGAAAGAGGTCGAGTCGAGACATATATTATTTTGAATCTTTGAATCGTTTTTCTAAGGCCCCTGCGGCCTACAATTTATAACATGTAGATTACATGTAGACAACTCTTGGCTATGTGACAGGAGCAAAAAATAAAACACGAAATATTCTATTGCTGTATTATTACATAACATTGTAAAATATAAGTATTTATATTCCATATAAAATTATAAATATACATTTATAGTACCTATACCGTTACCGACGCAGTTGAGTAATAAGGCTATATACCTACTCAAGAAGAAATAATTTATATCATCATCATTAGCCAATCGCAGTCCACTCCTGGACATAGGCTAGGCCTCTCCAATTACACATAACAATAATTTATATACTCTTTATTTAAATGTTGCAATAATCATAAAACAACACCTTGCACTACTTTACGTAATTTATAACAATTTGCACGTAGGTACATAATTTATTATTATTAGTTTATAAAAAATCTAACGTAAATACAAAATAACCTGTAAGCGTAGTACGCGTTTAATTTATTGCTAACAAATGGAAATCAACGGTACCAATTTAATTTTATTACATAGTTCTGAATTAACTTTAGATTCACTGGAAGGTTCAACCAGATTGCACCGGTCTTATCGTCTTTGACTATCAGAATTTTCGTTTCTTAGCAATAATTATGAACCTTAACAAAAAGACAGTTTCCCTTAAAACCTCATTTAAATAAAGTCCTTTTCAAAATGTTCACTTTCCAGAAAAATATAATGGCCAGACGTAATTTGGCTCATCGCTCTTATAACCTGGTAACCAGGGCCAATATAACCTTGGCTTCACATCCTCGTAAGGAACTTCACATGGCTTGCAGTTCATAAACATCGTTAGGGCATCACACAACTGGATCATGCGGATTATCAGTTTGAGATAACGCATCTGTAAAATTATGAGCATGGTATTAAATAAATTGCAATGATTCTTTTAATCGTCAGTTTTTTTTTTTATGGAATAGGCGGGCAAACGAGCACACGTATCGCCTGATGATAAGCGATTACCGCCGCCCATGGACACCTGCAACACCAGAAGCGTCACAAGTGCGTTGCCGGCCTTTGGGGGATGTGGGGGAGATAGGTAGGGGGGTTGGGGTATGGGCCTCCGGTATCCTCACTCACTCGGTGAAACACAGCGCAAGCACTATCTCACACTGGTTTTCTGTGAGGCCATGGTATCACTCCGGTCGAGCCGGCCCATTCATGGCCCCGAAGCGTGGCTCTCCCACGTTTAAGATCTTCAAAGGCTTTTCTGATCTCTAAGTTTTAAGGGTTACAAACTATTCTCAAATTCTTTTTGTGCCCTGATCTGATCTGCAGCGTCGGAAGGAGCATACCTACCCTCTTAGCCAAGTTGCTAGAGTGTTTCACGTCGATTCTCTAGTCTTTTTGGAAAATATTTTGTTTTGACTACGTTACTTAGCGTTGAGTTTTCTATTAACGTTTACGTTGGTAAAATCAACATGGCTGGAGGGGCTGATAAGAAGTTAGCGTCTGGAGATGAACCTTGTAGTAGGTACTATTATCCTGTCTCACTCTTTGAGCGATATCCGTGCTAGCAGCTGCTAGCGTTACAAACATAATTCAAAACTTACTTTCATAGTAACCATGTCCTGTTGTATCCGACTGTTTAACTTCAGTGAACAATTTGAGAATTAATCACACGCTTTATATAAACGTGTTTAATTGTTTCGAGACTGTTACGACGCCTTCAAGTTACAAGTTCAATAGATTTGAGTATGCTACTGATGAGTTACATAATTTCATTTGTAGGGCACTTACAATAGCTAATACCCATTTGTTTATAGTAGGTACAGGCAAGGCAAACGAGCAGATGGATCATTTGATCATACAACTCAAGAGTCAGGAATGCGTTGTCGATCTTTGTGCCCTCCCCAATATATACTTTGGCGGCGATTCAGTAAAACAAAGTTGTACAAGTAAAAAAATCATAGCAAAGTTTTATTGCTTAAACGTAAATACAAACTAATAAAACTAATGGTCGTGATGTTTTCTGTTTCTTGACATCTTTTCAAAGTACTCCTCACTATGGTCTTTAGAGAGCTCCAACCAATCTTTTGCCTTCTCCTTTTTAATTTTCTTTTGGTAAATGACGTAGCCATCCTTTGTCACGTATGAAACTACAGGAATTAGGATTTCCTGTCTCTTGTTCTTTGGAGACCTCAGATCATTATTGCTGCGAAATTTCATCTCTTCTGATGAACAAGATTCTTCAGAAGATGAAGAACCGCCTTTAGAATGCTTACGGTTGCGTCTTCTAGTCTTTTTCTGTTTTCTTCTCTTTTCATTTTTCTTTGTATAATGGGGCATTACTACCATCGGTAATCGGCCTCCATTGAGAGGTAACTGCATCGGGGAAATATGCATTGAAGGTGGCATTCCTGGCATATTTGGCAAGACTCCTAGTGGCATACCGCCCTGGGGCATTTGTATGTGCATTGGTTGTCCAGGAGACCCGAAGAAAGGGAAGGAACCGTGGGGCATTTGTGCCATTTGGGTCATTTGTGGCATATTTGGCATGAACTGTGTCGTTGCTGACGCGAGATGTAGCAGTAACACTCGGAATATAAGTTGGACAGCCATCTGTAATTTACAAGTTAATTTGATATTAGGCTCACGTTAGGGAAATTATACATAGGCAGGGATTTAAATATTGTTAGCTTTCAGTATTCATTCTACAGAAGCTTCAACAAAGTCACAAAAACGAATCAAAGCAGTCACGTGACTTTAATGTTAATTAAGATATTTATTTATTTGTCTACTATTTTATTTATATTTCTTTTTAACAAAATTTTTTTCAATTTTTTTTTATAAATATCTTGACTACTAGGAGACGTACCTTGCATTAGAGAAATCTTACGACATCATAAAACAGTTTCTAGTTGGGTAATTATAAGTGGATTGAGAGGAAAATCAAATTTGAATTCAATAAATACCCGAATGAGGTTAGCGCACAATGGTATTCTGATAAAGTACTAAAGGCAGTTACATAAATATTTCATGATGCATATATAGTACACACTAGTAGCATTTTGTTATGTTAGAGGTGAAAACGGGTAAACAGGCCACCTGATGATATGTCACTACTGCTGCTCCTGGACATCTGCAATTGAATGTTTTTTTTTAATTTTTGACTCTGCTAAAATGACTCTGCTCTGCCTGATGGAAAGCATAAGGAGAATCCAAGAGTGGTGGTCACCATACTGCGAATGCTGACAATGTAACAATGCAGCATGGTGACCCACACCATGGCGGGCTAGTGATGCTTCTGCATTATTGGGCCTCCGGTCTTGCACTCACCAACGAAACACGACAGCACAAACGCTGTCATTTTACGTTGATTTTCTGTGCGAGGGTAGTACCGCCCCGGTCGAGCCGGCCCGTTCGTGCTAAAATCAGCGTGGCTCTACTATCTATGCCAATCTATGGTATATGGTTATGAAGGTTAATACCTTCATAACCATATACCATCACTAGCCATCACCATCACTCACCACCAGCATTAGTTACCATACGTGCACATGAATGTTAGTAATCTAACATTCATGTGCACGTATGGTAACTAATGAGAATATGGAATTTTACACCTCGTGAGTTGGAACTCATCCCACGGATGTCGTAAAATCCGACTAAGGGAGATATCTCTGCAGGACAGGAGCCAAGGAAAGAGAAAGAGAAACTTAACACAAACACTACACCAACCAGTCTGGATAACGTGATATAGTTGACCGAAAACTCTATTCTAAGTAGAGACCTATTAAAGGTGATTAGTTTACTGAATGTCTTAATTTCATACTAATTCATTGAATAGTTATTTAATCAACTAGTTTTTGCTTGCGGCTCCACCCGCGTGTATGTCGGTTATCGCTGCAAATAGTAGCCTATGTGTTATTCTGATGTATAAGCTATATTACTGTAAAGTTTCATCCAAATCCGTTCAGTAGTTTTTGCGTGAAAGAGTTACAAACATCCATCCATCCATCCATCCATCCATACTTACAAACTTTCGCGTTTATAATATTAGTAGGATAGGAAGTAACTGGTTAATCATAATCAAATAATAGCAAGCTAAATATGAATGGCAATACATAATCGCTGTGCTATTGTGCGTGCGTTACGTATTGGCGTGGTGGTACCATTGTATTTGTATCAACACCTGTTAGAAACATGTTACAAAAGGCTCAGTTGGCGAATGCAGTTGCACTGTAGATCCTGAACCTCTCTGACTGATGGAATCTTACAGGTAAGGGCTATAATTTTTATTGCAAGCATTACAGCGTACATTTAATGTTAGCTAGCTTTTGCTCGCAGTTTCCCCCGCATCACTATTGATTAGTTTGATAGATAGCTAATGTGCTATTCTAACCTACAATTATCTGATCGGAGATTAATTTAGTAGTAAGGTGATAAAATTCGTTTGAGTAGACACTTTATTGGTTGGTTAAGGATGTTTCTGTTGTAATTTAGTCGACTGTGTAGTAAAGAAAATGCCCAAAATGTCTACAGAGTGCACGTTTTCTTTGAATGATACGTTATAAGAAAATGCACAGTCGGATGGTACGTGACCATCTTGTCCATAGACGGCCCTTGGAGTATTCCTACTCACCTAACACAAAATCTAATGAAACAATTGCTTAACTGCGGTTTTCTATGAGGTCATGTTATCAATCTGATTGAGACGCCTTAAATAAAACAAAATATGGCACTCCCATACGTTTATTTTATCTTACAATGAAATAAAACGGATATTATAATTAATCATTATGAAAAGTGTAGAATATCTGTAATTATAAAAAAAACATTATTGAATAAAATCGCTTCAGTACTTATTGTGTTTTTATTTATTTCAGATAAATGATGATACAATTGCTGCAGTTGTTTCAAATTCTTCTCAGTATCGCACTGGCATCGACAGAAAAAGACGATCTCGATCTGCCGATATGTCCACAGCATGTACAATTCCTTCCACAAGAGCTACCGATGCATTGCAGATTGCCAAGAAGTACTGACACACAAGCGGCTCCATTTCCATTTTTTCAAAATGCGGAAAAGCAACCCTTTCAATTTCCACCACTTCCCTTTCCAGGAATACCTGGTATGATGCCTGGTATGGCACAAGCCGGACAACCAGGTATGCCACCACGTATGCCACCAAATCTTCCACAGGGTTTGCCACCGAATTTTCTGCAAGGTTTGCCACCAGGAATACAGCCAGGTTCATCTGAACCCTCAACGGGAATGTCAAAAGCCATGCCAATGCCGATGCCTATGCCAATGCCTATGGCAATACCAGGAAACCCACCTCATAAAATGCCCGTCATAGTTATGCCCTTCTACTCACAAGACCGAAAACCATTTAAAATACCACCTCACCACAGTAGGCATTCATCAAGAAAGCCACATAATAAGCGTCCACATCACCATTACACATCAGAAATGAATAGTGATGATGATTCAGATGACACGTCTGATTCAAAAGAATCACGTGAAGGATGGTGGAAGCCGCCTAAAAAGGGCAAAGGAAGTAAAAAATATGGAATATTCAGACGTTCTAATAACAGACATCATAATACAAAGAAAAAGAAAAAAGAAGTACTGACACCGATTCTTCAGTATGTGACCAAAGATGGATATGTTATTTTTGAAAAAAAGATCACCAAAAACGAGGCTAACAACTGGCTAGAACCAAAAGATCAAGCTAAGGCAAAGAAGGAAATAAATTTTAAAAGGAAACTCGATAAACATATACAGAACGATGAAGCTGAGCCTGAAGAAGAAGAATTTGTTCCAGACGAAATCAAGAAACCAAAAGGGAAAAAAGAAAAAAGCGAGGAAGTGAAAGAAGTAAATGAAGTCCATGAAATGGAAGAACCAACAACGGAAAAACATCCTAAAAGACATAAATTGAAAAAATTTGGAGCTATTCTTGATGGCGGTCTATAATATTAGGAGTTTTTTGTTTTATATTTTTGTACAGTACCTTTACCTATAGCTAATAAAAAAATACGTTCTAAGATCACATATTTTCACGTTTTGTTTTGTTGAGTATAAATTAATAGCGGGCTGTTTGTAGGACCTTGCTTCGGCATATATGGCTTGACCGGAGTGACATCCCAGCCACGTAGAAAATACTTTTAAGCAAATCTTTTGTTATTTAGTAAGGTTAGATCTTCAATTCGTTCCCTTCCTATATTATGATAAACGTAGCATCAGACTTATTTTGCAGGCATTTCTTGAGTTTCAGTTGTACTCGGCCTACTATAAATAACTATGAATTTAAAATTAAAAAAACCCCCTATGCAGCATTCAGGTCGAAGCTATCAATTACATAATTGTCATTTAACGATTATACTGGCACGACAAACACTTAATCGAGTACCTAATCATACGCCATAATTATTTTGTAATGTGCACGTTATGCGCTGTCATTTGAGACGCCACTCGATGATATTTTTGCAGACATTCGGTTATTCTTCCCCACTTTCACCCCCATAACTTTTAAACGCCTCAACCGATTTTCATGAAACATGTCTAAGAACACTCACACGTAACTCACCTTTCATACAAAAAAAAAACTAAATTGAAATTGCTTCATCCGTTCGCGAGCTACGGTGGCACAGACAGACAGACAGACAGACACGTCAAACTTATAACACCCCTCTTTTTGCGTCGGGGGTTAAAAAGACTAATCATTAATAATCCAACGTCAAATCAATAGGTATAAAAATTTTGTTTAATTAGGTCCCTGAACTAAATTTATACCAAGTTTTTCTCTCCCATTTCATCAAAGATATTCTTCTTGACCTCCAGGACTTAACTTAACTGTGTCTAAATAACAAGTATTTGTTTCTACACTTTCATCCACAAATATGACGGGAGATCAGGCAAATAGACCGAATAATCTTGAAACTTTAGGGTACAGAACTTGCTGTAAGAGAACCATGCTTTATTGTTGAATTGCCTAAGAAAAAATATGAAGCTATGAAGCGAACCATACAGTTACCATATTAATTCAATAGATCGAATGATACTGCCAATTTCATCAATGGCAAGGAATCAGCCGTTGCCGAAATCTATGTAAATCACCTTTACTAGAGACGACTCCAAAGTCATGAGCTCTCTTACATTAGGTATACTCCTCAATTTAGTTGTGTAAATACAAAGGACTTCGTTATGACGTGCAGCGACGAGAATCACGTGTGATAATCGCAAGAAGCACGTGCGATGCTGGAATGCCAGCAAACATCGATATCTCTGGAAACTTTTCTTACATGACAGACAAAGAGGTGGACATACAAACATTGCCGACAGTATATTTAAAAGATTCTCAAAGAGCTCTGATATATTATGCTTTAGATATTAATTATAATTGTGATTTATTAAGCAAGTTATAATTTCAAGTGTTTTTAAACTATGATGAGTTAAATATAATTAAATTGAACAACAAGAGTTAGTTACTTAATTTTAACTTGCTTATTAGGATTATTGATTTTCATCGAAATATTACTTTTGTACGTGGTTTATAGATCTTCCTTCATACATTAATATTTAGGAATGTAGTAACACAATGTGGAAGACATACGCTCTCGCACTCATCGATTCGGTTCTTCTTTCCTGTGCCGATCGGTTAAAACCTGGAACTCACTACCAGCGCACGTGTTTCCGTCCAACTATGATCCCGGGTCCTTTAAGCGGGGCGTGAAAAAGCATCTCATTAGGCCGCCATAGGGCTGGTCGCCATGCTGCACTGTCCTTGTTCACATTGAGGATGGTGACCACCACTCTTGGATTCTGCTTGTGCTTTCTATCAGGCAGGGCAGAGTCATTTTGGCAGCTAAAATACATAAAATAAAATAAAATTGTAGAAACATACTTTTTTTTTTTTTCATATAATATACACTCTTTTTTCACTCACTGCAATATACTTAAAAATCTTTAATTACATTAAATAATAATAATAACTAACACACAACGCCGTCTAGTCCCAAGCAAAGCAGAGCTTGTGTTACGGGTACTAGACAACTGATATTAATACAAATATACTTTTTTTTTTGTAAATACACACCTATTAGGTATACATAGAAAACACCCAAACTCCGAAACAAATATTTGCAGCATACAAACATTTGGTCCGACCCAGGAATCGAACCCGAGACCTCAAGCACAGCAGTCGCGTACGCTACCACTATGCTACCGAGGCAGTTAACACTAACTACAAGCATTACTACGTTAAGTTTCGGGTAGTAGTATATTGTTTTTTTATGAGCCTGCCAAAGTGACTCTACTCTGCCTGATGGAAAACATGAGCGTAATCCAAGAGTACTGGTCACCATATTCGTTGACAATACATTAATGCAGCATGGTGACCCACACTATGACGGTTTTTATTATTGCCTCGGTGGTGCAGTGACTGCTGTGCTTGAGGTCTCGGTTTCGATCGCCGGGTCGGAAATGTTTGTATAATATAAAAAAAAATTGTTTCGGGTGTTTTCTATGTATAATGTATTTACAAAAAAAGCATATAAGTATTTATATCAGTTGTCTAGTACCCATAACACAAGCTCTGCTTAGCTTGGGACAAGATGGCGTTATGTGTTAGAGGTCCGAAATATTTATTTTTTATTATTTATTAATTATTCTGAGATAAGAGAAATTGTTTTGTATAGCTCTTTGGCTATAAAGTTAGGAAATTGAATGAATTTCAAGTTTATGGTTTCTAGAAAACTTAACGTAACATAGTAAAACTGAACGGTTATGACATTAATTATAACCGTGCAGCTAAAACAATTTCTGCGTTTAAATGAATGAAACGAACACGTTTTCGCAGCACGTCTTGATTTAAATGCGTAAGGACAACTGTAAGTTAGTACTAACTTTTAAACTTTCGCGTTCCATGATATAATAAATTATTGTTTCGACCAGGTTGAGTCAGCCTGTGACCACGGCCGGTGCAACCTGGTCAAAACGTCAGGCAAAACAGAGGTATGTAATACCTTTTAATGAGTGATCGCGTTAATTCCCGTAAAAATAATTTATTGTAAGTTAGTAATTTAATATTGCAATTTATCTATAATAATATTATAAAGAGAGTTAAAAACGTAAACGAAAATAGAAAAAATATTAAAACGTATAAGAGCAATGGATAACTGAAAATCAAATGATTCCCAAATTTTCTGAGGTTTAGAGGGTAGGTAATCTCTGGATCTACGGAAGCGATACTGAAAATTCTTTTAGACACATTTATTTGTGAGGGTTATTCATACTTCATCATCTTCTTCATCTACTTGTCAGATCTCATTCATTCATTTAAATGGGATCACACGACAAACAACAGCTGTCAAATGTAAAAAAATCATCAAAATCTGACCACCTAGTAAGAAATAACTCAATTTTTTAAGTCTTAAAAAAAACAAATTAAGTACCAAATCTAGTATAATATTCTTAAAAAACATAACATTAACAGTATTTTCAATGTTTTAGATGGCGTTGCAAAAAATATTGTTATTGATACTTGTGACTGCAGGGACAGCGGTACCTCAATTTCCAGTGATGTTCGCTCCAATGGCTGCATTCTTTATACCTCCAACACCACCACCAATACTTATGGGAGTGCCAATACCCGTACCAGTACCTGCTCCAATTTTAAATGGAAAACCAATATGCCAACCATCTATTACTAAATGTCCTCCATGTCCATGCAAACCCAAAACCCTATCCTCAAATTGCGATTGCAAATATTCACACCCAATCCTCTCAATCCCCTCAAACCCTTCAGGTATCATTGCAACTTACCTACCGCCATTTATACCCTCTTACTTACCATCTTACAAACGACCTCACGTTAAAAAATCTATTATATATATTTCTAGTTCAGATACAGATGATTCGGACTGGGATTCGTATAGTAAGAGAAGGAGAAGAAGAAAAAAAAGAAAACGTAGAGGGAAAAAGAAAAACTATGGTATTTTTAGAGCAAATGGAAGAAGATTAAATAATAATATCGGAGATCAGAAACTCCAGCCCGTAGTCAGTTACGTATCGGAAAACGGAGATCTTAAGCTTAGGAGACGTATAAATAAGGAAAATGCGGCATTACTGCTACAGCACGACTTGCTTGATGGTAAACTTAATCATAAATCTAGAACGAGATTTATTACAACGCCTTGATAAAGTTATTTTAAAAAATATCAAAACTGTACACAAGTTTTGAAGGAGACGTAACTACTTTTTTTAGTCAGTGAGATAATTTTTTGATGGATTTCTACACTAAAAAGCGGCCAAGTGCGAGTCGGACTCGCCCATGAAGAATTCCGCAGCAGCAACTAACATTTATGACGGTGCTTCGATATTTTAAGAGTGGCAAGAAACGTGAGGACTGGCTGCTGATATTTTGACAAGCACGGGTTAACGTTTCTTGACACTGACGCAACTCCGGGCTCTCTTAGCAGAATAAATAAGACGTGTTCGGTGGAGCGTCGTATTCTAATTATTTTATTATTGCTGATTGTAATTCTATCCACATTTTGTTATAATAATAATTTTTGCATTGTTAATTATTTACAATACGTGGTTTTACTTCTCCTCGCCCGCCTACCCACGATAGCTCGGCGGCAGTAATGAACCCGGAACCGAATAATGGTGACCATGTGTCTATATTTTTTTTTTTTTTATATTTGTGTTGATTGAATGAAAGGTAAATTGCAGTTTACGATTTAAGACGTATGAAAAAAAAACTATTTACTAGATTTCTTTCAAACTAAATTTCGGTGGAAGTTTACATAGTAATGTACATCATATATTTTTTTTAGATTTATCATGCTCTTATTTTAGAAGTTACAGGGGGGGACACACATTTTACCACTTTGGAAGTGTATCTCGCGCAAACTATTTAGAAAAAAATGATATTAGAAACCTCAATATCATTTTTGAAGACCTATCCATAGATACCCAACACGTATGGGTTTGATGAAAAAAAAATTTTTGAGTTTCAGTTCTAAGTATGGGGACCCCCAAAGTTTATTGTTTTTTTTTTTATTTTTGTATTAAAATCTTAATGCGGTTCACAGAACACATCTACTTACCAAGTTTCAACAGTATAGTTCTTATAGTTTCAGAATAAAGTGGCTGTGACATACGGACGGACAGACAGACAGACGGACGGACAGACAGACAGACAGACATGACGAATCTATAAGGGTTCCGTTTTTTGCCTTTGGCACGGAACCCTAAAAAGGATCATTGCTGTCGATATGACACAGCGTTGAATTAAGAACTACTGTGGTAGTGGTCTTGAGAGTCGTTTTTGCGAATACCGTAAATGCACTAAATCACACTAATATTTTGCAATGAATTTTGATAAGAACTTTTTACATATTAATAAAACTATACCTACATACAATCAGACTAAAATTATTTTACTAAAAATATATATTTCTCAATACATTTTTTATTGAGATAACGAGGAGATTGATCACTGGGTCGAAAGTGATCTCAGAGTGACTACAGACACTTGTCTCTTCAATAACCTTACTAACTCGGCGATAAGCAACGAAATAATAGCTTGAAACCGATTTTCTATGAGATCGTGGTGTTACTCCATTCAAGCCGTCAACCGTTTTTTCTCTCTGTGTTATGCTATCACGGCTAAACCGAAGGTAAATTCGAAACTTAAATATAAAAAAAGACTGTCTGTCTGTTTGTTCCGGGTAATCTCTAGAACGGCTAGACCGGTTTTGACGGGACTTTTACTGGCAGATAGCTGATGATATAAGGAGTATCTTAGGGTACTTTTCTTTAGACTAGCTATATCCTTCGGTAGTGCGAAGTGGGCGTATTTTGACCAACGTACCAGGGTGCTACATATCAGATCTTACACAGCATACGCCTTCTGCAAGCTTTTGTTTCTGTTACCTAAGTAACAGAAGAACTATACTCATTTAAATTAGTCGATTCACCATTTTGTCAATGCTCAACACCTGATTCTAGCTGTGAACAGTCGGCTCATCATATCCTCTGGGAATGTAGTCTTTGGTACAATGAACGTAACATGATGCTAAATAGCTTACAAATGACGTCTGGGGTAGTATATTATGGGGATCTTGTGTCAACTGCGGTGAATTTCCGTGCGTTTAAGCGATTCTGCCATAAATACTATAGAATTCAAATATAGCTCACTTAGGACCCATAATATTTTTTATCCGTGGTGCTTCCCGGTTTGAAAAAGGCGTCTGCCTATTTTGACTCCATTTTGTCTCCCGCTTTGCTAAGGAGGGAAGTGGACTTATTATATTTCCAACTCCTCCAGTTTTCTTCTGATTAATTTCGTTGCGGGTTCCAAGACAGTTAAATTTTTCCTGGGACTTCCCGAGTGTCATAACTCGGTGTTTTCGTGGGTCACCGCTGTTGATCCTGGTGTACAGGAGTTACAGTGGTGGGCGTGTGGGCGGGATTAGTAAGTAACAGAAGAGTGATTTGCCAATGTATTGGTTTACATCTAAACGATAAATTTAAACAAACACATTATAAATGCAAAGTTTACAGAACGTTATATTAAATTATAAAAATAAATAATGAAATTACAAACTATTTTGTGTTAAACGATACCGAAAGATTGCCAATCATCATATCAGCTGGCGGTCTAAACACAATTTTTTTCTTGCCCTTATTCACAAATGGGTATGTTAAGATTCTCTTGATCGGCTCGATAGTAGTGATTTCCATGTTCTGCCAAGTTTCATCATCACTCATTAGCAGGGAAACATCGCTTTTACTTAATCGTCTTTCTAATTTAACTTTTCCATCAGAAGACATGAAATTGAGAACTGGTTCGGCAAGCATGTTGTCACTGCGATCAAGATCTAAGCGTCTATTCCTTCTTGTGTACTTGCTATAATTGTGCTTTCTACTATTTTTTTTCTTCTTCTTTTTCTTCTTCCAATAGTCCTCACAGCTATCACTGTCTTCTTCCTTTGACTTTTGTTTTTTAGACTTTTTAGGGCGCCCAATAAATGGTGGATAAGGAATAAATGGTGAGTTAGGTACTTGGGCTGGGTAGGGCATGGGGAAAGCTGGACCTGAAAATAATATAAATTTATAAGCACAGTCTAATACAAAAAAAAAGGATAGAGACAGCCATGGTAAAACCTCGGTATCATCGCTTTATAGTTATTTCAACATGTCGTAGATTAAAATGTACAAGTACAGCACAAAACAAAATAAATTAAAGTATCATAGTCAATGATCTCCATTTACTTCCACCAATTCCAAAACTCTTTTAAAATATTCCGATTCTTTTGCTAGATCTGATGGTAATATTTGTAGTTTCTTTTCTTTAAATTTTAGTTCCTAGATTTTATTATTTCACTGATAACAAAGCCTAACAGCAAAAGTCTACTGAAGAGTATTATGTTCAACAAACCTGTAAAAGGAAACGGTGCCTTTGGTGGTAGAACAAGAGGTACATCTTTAGGGTTTCTACATCTACATTTCTGATGGCAAGGCGAACAATATGAGAAAAATGACGGTGTACATGGAGAACAAGAGCACGGTGGGCATGGGGGACAGTTAGGGTGTTTCTTATTCTTCTGGCAAACTGAAGACATCATACCCGGAACAGCGAACATTACAGGTGATGGTCCAGGCATCGGCATTGGTAAAGGCATTGGCATGGGAAGAGCAATGGCAATTTCATCATTCTTGGATTTATCTGTCGTTGTGGTTGCCGAAGTCGTTGTTGATGTTGCGTCATTATCTGATACTATAGCAAAACCTATTTGCATCTGCATGTTTAATGGCGGTGATGGAGGTAATAGTGAAGCTATAGACTGTGGGGATTCCATCATTGAAGATGAAGCCATCATCGTTGAGGCTGGGGCTCTCATCATGGGAGATGGTCCTGGCATCATGGGTTGTGGTCCTGGCATCATTGACATCATGGGAGCAGGTCCTGACATCATTGGCATCATGGGTGGTGGTCCGAACATTGAAAACATTGGGAATTGAGGATTCGCCACAACGACTGTTATAAATATGATTGGCCATTTTTGAATCGCACCCTGAAAGAAAACAAATAAATTAATATTGAATGTAATGACTGGCAAGGCAAGAACTAGTAGATTTTAAGAATGTGAACTCATGCGTTAATCTAATGACTAAGTACATGTCACTATTTGGAATCATAAAATAAAAATATCAAAACTTACGGAACTCATTCCTGCACCGACACATGCCTTCGTTGATTTCGTGCAGTAGGTGACTAGCTTGTTCTTATATACAATTTACCAAAACGCATAATGGTGTATTGTGTTGAAAATAATGCATATGACTAGTACTTTTATTTCATAACGTTTACTGTGGAACATTACGACATTAAAAGTTGGTGTATAAATTAAAAAGTGGTAGAAAAGCGGCTTAAAATAGATACAGACACACATAGTACAGAAACAAAAGTGGAAGTCGAAACATCCGCATCTGGATAATCATCAATACTTTAAAAGTTTAAGGAAAAGTTTAAACTTTTTCGTTTTTGCTTGATGTTGATGATGTTTTGAGGAGTACAAAAATTCAATTCCATAATCTAAGGATAAAAAACCCCCGACATAATAACCTGGGTTCCCTTTAAAAAGTAAATAACTTTTAAACGACTCAACCGATTTTCTTATAATATGTCTAAGAACACTCGCCCGTAACTCACCTTTCATACAAAAAAAAAACTAAATTGAAATCGCTTGATCCGTTCGCGAGCTACGGTGCCACAGACAGACAGACACGTCAAACTTATAACACCCCTCTTTTTGCATCGGGGGTTAATAAGACATCGTGCAAAACATAAAAAATCTGTTTGTACGTTTAACAATATTATTTTATTTTAAGTAATTTATTTCAAATAGTTTTAAGGTGATTTAAATTATTGTATATAATACTAGATATGAAGAATGAATATAATTTTCACAAATAATAATAATTAATTTATTACACAGAAATAAGTGTAGGTACTAAGTCACTACAATAGAATAACAGTCGTGACGCTTAGTTGGAGACCTTCGGGTTGCTTAAGAACATCCAACAGCAAGATTACGTAGTCACAACGTAGTCTTGCTAATCCCAGCCCGCTCTCGGCCAGCGTATGGCTTAAACCCTCTCTTGGAAGGAGACTCAAATCCAGCAGTTATTGAAGAAAGAAATACGGGAATTTGAGTAGTCGTTAATATAACCATTACATAGTATGAGATGGGTATTGAAATTATATATATATACATATACAAGCTTCTTATTCCTGAATACCACATTTTGTCAACTGCAATTTTAGGCTTAGGTACGTATTTATTTATTAAACATACATTCTTCTACTATCTTTACAGGTAAATCTTTCAAATTTATGTAATTCATGGTATAAGAAATAATCATCCTACAATATAGTTAGCACTCAGAATCGTTACCAGACCAATATACTATTATTATATGCGGCCTAGTTGTTTTTGTATTAAATTATTATTATACCATTAACATAACTATAATTTTAAAACAATTTTACCCAAACAACTAGGCCGCAAATGCATAATATTGTCTCATTATATAACTACTTAAGATCAACATACTTATCAAGCAGGTTACGCAAATAGCCTTAACAATAGTAGGACTATTTCTGATTACTGCACAATTGAATTTCATATAACAGCTTTATTTTTCACTCTTATACTGTGATAAATTTGTCCAATAATTGCTTTAGCGCTAACACTAAGAGATCGTTTGAACAATTTTTCTCTTGCATCAATATGCGAATTAAATTATACGAGATTGACCATTTTGAAACTTGTAGCCAAGATTGGACAACGTTCCTACGATTTAATTTCCATCAAGTAATTCAATTATTAAAAATAACCTTCTAGCTATTACGGAGTAAATAGTGAATCATCTTCAAAATCATGGAGATATTGTTCTTGATGATTTATGTCGCAGTAAGTCCAAAAGTTTTTAGTTTTCATTTCGGCAGTATTTTACAGACATTACCGCCTTCATTGCCCGAACATTTCAAAAAACAAATTCTAGACATGTACTCCAAAAATCCTGAAATATTTGGAGATCCATTGAATAAAGCTCCTGATAATATTAGGAAAATGCAAAAACATAAAAAGAAGCCAGAAATTGCGAGACAGCCGCCATCAACAGTTCAGCCGGACATTGTCAGTATAGCAAATGTAAGCATTGATTCTCTGTTAATAACTGCAATGCCGATGATGCCGATTCCTATACCGGTACCGATGTACCCTGACGTTCCAATAATACTGCCAATGAGGACTTATTATGAGGAAGTGAAGCACTACCATCCTCCGCTCCATGAAATCAGGAGAAAGATAAAGAAGGACGAAGAATGGTGGAAGAAACATGGAAAGGCAAAGAAGATGAAAAATAAGTACAGATACAGTTCAAGCTCTTATAAGGATACTAGTGAATCTTCAGACGAGGAAAGTAACTTTGAGTATTACGACGATGTTATGAGAATAAGAAGTCCTTAGATAGAACTTAATTTGTGAAGATCATGTTAGCTAGAACTTGCCTTTAGGTAATTGTCGTTTTTTTTTTATGATATAGTTGGCAAACGAGCAGACGTATCACCTGATGGTAAGCGATTACCGCCGCCCATAGACACCCGCAACACCAGAGGCATCACAAGTGCGTTGCCGACCTTTGGGGGATGGGGAAAAGGGATGTGGGCAGGGGGATGGGGAAAAGGGATGTGGGGAGGGGTTGGGGTATGGGCCTCCGGTATCCTCACTCACTCGGTGAAACACAGCGCAAGCGCTATTTCACACCGGTTTTCTGTGAGGCCGTGGTATCACTCCGCTCGAGCCGGCCCATTCATGCCGAAGCGTGGCTCTCCCTTCCGTTTCATAAAAATACATGGAATAATGTCATGATGCTTCGTTAAAAGCATTGATACTAACATGAATTCTAGTTCATGAATGTTAGTATTGAGATGGATATTTATGTAAGCCTAAAAAAATTAAGTAATATATTTATTGTATGTTGCTTATTTGTATTGTCATATAGCAGTAAAACAGTGTCTAAAATATATTACATAAAAGCAACACATGATCTATCTTTGTGGATGTGTTAAAGGCTCGTTGTCGTTAATTGTGCATATTTTTCTCATCTGGTGTGGCCCTCCAAAAAATCTATTGATTGGATCATGTACTGTGGTTAGTTTCGTATATCAGTATATATTTTAACCGACTTTAAAAAGGAGGAGGTTATCAATTTGGATATTGGTATTTTGTTTTAAATGATGTCCGTAGAAGAATCTTTGTAATTTTTTAGTTTTTTATTCTAACAATGTTCATTTTCTTGGTAGTTTTAGTGTACTAACTGTATGTAATTATATAAAACTCACTTTTGTAACACTTAATGTTAATTTTTCCTTAAATGCCATTAAAGTAAAACAGTTAACTTGTTTTTTTTTAGTTTCTTTCAGGTTAAAATATAGTTTATTACTAAACTTCTGTACCGTAGAAGTTCAACCTTCTCGTCGTAGTAGTTCCATACTACTTACTACTATATTATATATTTTTCTAACTCCGCATGTACATATTACAAATCATCGATAAGTTACGTAAACACTTATATCAAAATTAAATGATCCTAGATGGGTCAGTAATCACTAAATTTATTCCATTTCGAGTCGATTTCACTTTTTTACATATTGGTCATACTCAAGGTGGATCTCATTTAAAGTTAAATAGTTTACATGTTAGGTGGTCTAAAATCTTCCGAGTCGGAGATAGCAGCACTAGTTGATAAAAACTACTGATTGTAGTTGAGCATATTTGTATTTGCATTGTGCATCGTTATAAGAATTGTGTAGAGTTCTAGGAGACTATGTATAAATAAAATAATCACAAATTTCGATAAAAAGGAAAAACCGACTTCAAGAACTGGACCAAATTGAAATGAGACCACATGGGAAGCACCAGCTTCCAAATAAAAAAAGAATCATCAAAATCGGTTCACGCAGTCAAATGTTATGAGGTAACAAACATAAAAAAAAAAAAAACATGCAGCTGAATTGATAACCTCCTCTATTTTTGAAGTCGGTTAAAAAGAGAAACAACGTCTTATTTGTCATTATATCTAGTAAAAAGAAAGGAATAAAACAATGGTTATTGTGGGTTATCCCTAAGATATAGACACAATATACCATCGCGGACTTTTTTGTAGACCTTTGACGTTTGGTGTAGTAATTATTGTGTTTATTACAATACATTATTTTGATCTATCTCGTAGGGTACAGACAGCGTTTGCAATGTAAGCGTAAAAAAATTGGTTTATTTACGACATCGCATTAGAAACCTCTAA
The DNA here is from genome assembly GCA_949125395.1 of Diaphora mendica. Lineage (NCBI taxonomy): Eukaryota > Metazoa > Arthropoda > Insecta > Lepidoptera > Erebidae > Diaphora > Diaphora mendica. The sequence continues at coordinate 1,234,096 of OX421323.1, forward strand.
AATTATCAATGTTTCTCTACTATATTATGCATGTATTATACATATAAACTTTCCTATTGAATTACTCTATCTATTAAAGAAAACCGCATCAAAATCCGTTACGTAGTTTTAAAGATCTAAGCATTTATAGGGACTGCCCGACGGAAGCGACTTTGTTTTATACTATGTACCTAGTGATGATGCACTTTAGGTGCGTTGCCGGACTTAATGCCTAAGGCATTCTCTACTATCTTATATCAACGTTAAGTCGTATACTTTCCACATCGTATATGGGTGACGAATAAAGAATACGTAACTATTAGACACAGTTAGAGTTGGTGACACTTTTTTCGAAGCTAATGTCACACATATCAAGGTCAACAACAAAATAAATATTGCTTTTGCCAAAAAACTGATACAGAGGCCCTCCTCATCTAACAATATCACGACAATATACCTACTTATGAATAAACAATAGTAAATACACAGTAGTTTTTGTTTCATACTTAAGTGGTTCATTAGGGATCTGTTTAAATAGCAGCAAAAACAATCACGGAGGCATTGAACAATACTTATATATAATGACAACTACAATAGACTATATTGTAGGGATAAGAGGGGCTTATTGCTTAGAGTGACGTCATACATGCAAAAACATTAAGAACTAAAAAGAGTCGTGTTTTATTTGACCTCATTGAATAATACTTCAGAGTTCCAGTCCGGTTCCATAATGACACGTGTGGCGTAGTAGTCAACACGTCGCTTCCTACTGCGTCGAGAGCTGTAGGTTCGATCCGCCATTGTGTGATCCACAAATTGTTGGTCTGAGTCTGGGTGTTCTTTGTGTATGCTTCATGGATGTATGTTAAGTCCTCCGTGAAACAGGATATATTCCTGGGGCGGGACTTTTATTTAAAATGAAAAATAGGATTAATATCATGATACCTATCCTACTAATATTATAAACACTAAGGTTGTAAGTATGGGTGGATGTTTGTTACTCTTTCACGCAAAAACTACTGAACGGATTTGGATGAAACTTTACAGTAATATAGCTGTTACATTAGAATATCACATAGGCTACTATTTGCCGCGATAACCGACATACACGCGGGCGGAGCCGCGGGCAACATCTAGTATCTAATATAAGTATTATCTGATTTCTTTTGCTTTCCTTCTAGTCTACTCGTTGTGCATTACTTATAAGGATTCGACGCCACTAGATGGCGTTGATTGTTAATTCAATAGATGAAAAAATAAAAACAACCGGTTAAAAATGCTCTAAAATTTTATATCATATAAAAATATGTACACATACAAAATAATATCACACACCTATGTCTTATCAATTTATCTTAAAAAAACCTAATCCTATTTTCAGGAAAAAATATTTAAGGCATTTCACGAGGCATGCCATGAGGCATGCGCCTGTCGCATTTAAACGTACATAATATTATGTATCTACATTGTAACCTCAGATCAAATAAAAAAAGGTAGATAACGCACCGTCTTGTTTTTGTTGAAGCAGAAAAAAGGCGCGTAGTTCCAAGCAAACACACGCGATACGCACCAACTATGCTATAAATTAAGCTACTTTTCGTCAGTATCGTATTAGTTGTCGATACTTGTACGATACTGACGAAAAGTAGCGTATTTGAGTAGTAGTATTTGATCTGAGATTGTAACAACTACTCGTATAGGCAGAATTGCAGACTGCGAGTATACTATTTATAGCCCAGCAGCCTACGCCAAGATAGTAACTTAAACTACATTAAACTTACAATAAGGAAATAAATAGCGTTCACGCCAACGAAGAATTCGATTCCTCGGCCAGAAGTGCCTTGGACTTTTCTCGTATCCCTAAACTTGTATACACACCCACAGAAAGTATACTACTCAACTACACGCTTGCGCTAAGCTTCTCTAGCACGAGCAATCATAAGGTACTCTAGCGCCCTTAGTAAACGTAGCTAGAGCCCTAGAGTAATGCGTGCTAGCCACAGTAAGCACGCAGGTTCATCAACAGTGCCGCGGTCGGCGACCCTAACTGCCCCTACTGCTGCACCCGTTTGCACGCCCCTGATAACTGCCCATGTTGTGACTGATTAAAAATATGCAGTGCCATAACCCTTATGAGCGCTCATAGCCCAGTGAGAGCGCTCTTGGCCCAGTTGCACTCGGTGATTAAAAACAAGCACCGACGGTAAGCAACGACGGCGCGGTCAGTACCTGGATGGGTGACCGCTAGTGGCATGTTACCATGAGCGTCTTCGTGATTCGGAGGTCACGTTTAGCAGTTGGTCCCGGTTATTATCATAGGATAACAGTCATGAAGCTTAGTTGGAGGCCTTTGGGCGGCTTAAAAACATCCAACGGCAAGATTACGAAGCCACAACACGTTGTCTTGCCAGTCCCCAAATCGCACCCGGCCAGCGTGGGGACATATGGACTTAACCCTCTCCTGAGAATGAGACCCGAGGCTAGCAGTGGGGCGTTATGGATTGTTGATGATAGTCGTTAATCATTCTGTGGGTGTCGTAAGAGGGAGCAAACAGGGGACGGAATTTAAGGGGACAACTAAACTTTAAAGAGAAGTAGAACTTGACACAAACCCTATATCAACTCGTTTGGCCAGCTTGGTATAGTAAGACAAAACCTCCTTTTTAAGCAGAGGCGGCTTTTAATATGCAGTGGACTATAGACTGTTGTAATGTGACATCGCTGCATGCTTAACAAAACAAGTAATGAATTATTTATTTAAATAATCACAAATTTTACCAAAAAGAGACCGACTTCAAGAACTGGACCAAATTGAAATGGGACTACACGGGAAGCACCAGCTTTCAAATAAAAAAAACAATCAACAAAATCGGTTCACCCAGTCGAAAGTTATGAGGTAACAAACATAAAAAAAATACAGTCTAATTGATAAACTCCTTTTTTAAAGTCGGTTAAACAAACCCGACTGCATCAATATCTGCTATCTTTATTAAATTCAGGTTGTATTTTTAAATATTTTTTTAATTATGTTTTTTTTTTTAATTTTGATGTACCCAGATGTCACTCTCACGACTAAGACGAATCTATTGACACCACTCACATAAAAATACGTCAAGCCGTTTAGGCTCTAGGGCACGCCAAAGAAATATACACACATGTATACATACATACACTCGAAAAACATTACACTCTTTCTTTCGCAGTCGGGTAATAATGCCTGTATCACCTATTCTCACAGCACGTTTAAATGCTTTTTCTTAAACTTTTCAACATTGTTTCTTATGCTTACATTTTACTCCAGCTATGCGTAAATATAATCTGATACAAGAGGTACATCGGACTGGGTCTCACTCAGAATCTTTTTACTCTTCCCCGTTTCAAAAATCAACCATTCGGAACTAAACCTCATATTGATGTATATCGATCTTGATGCAGTAACGATTAAATAAAAACTTGTTATAAAGAGCGCACTTTCAATGATGATTAAAATCCAAGGTCCTATTGTATATACCAGGTAGAATATTGCCATTACACCGTCGCTCATCTTTGGCTGATCCTGAAAAGAATAATTTATTTGTATATTTACTTACCTGTTTCATGAACATTTTATCTTAAGTTTCATAGACATAATATAATTCAGTTAGTTAATTCATCATTCTGTTTAATTTTTCGTTTGTTACATTGGGATTTCATTATTTCTGAACCGATTCGTTTTTTATTTGGGAGGGTATTCTTCACACTAGGTATCATATGAATTAAAAACCATTCATAAGAGTAGAAAATAAAATAGAAATAAAAAAATCCGATTTTCAAACTTATGTTACTCGACATAATTATCTATTTTTCTTAATAATGAATAACTTAATTGCTTGTTATGATTATTTTATATATTTGTAAGAGATTAATAAGTTTAATCTTAATTCAAGTTTCATGTTTTTTGATACCGAAATTATCTCCACAGTATGTAGTTAACAATAAAACCTTTCGGTTCAAAAATTAAATGCAAAGTTGCTGTTGCCCTTTTGCTGCGCCTCCTACTTGGGCCAATATTTCATAGTTTGTATGATCAGCAGCCTATAACAGTCTACTACTGGATATAGGCTTCTCCCATTGCACACCACTCTGTTCGATTTTGGGCTTCTCGCATCCTGCCAACCATCTTGCGCAAGTCGCCACTCCACCTGACTTGTGGGCGTCCTACACAACGTTTGTTGAGACACGGTCTAATTCTGTGTACATTTAGTTAAAATACAAATTAAAAAGGGTTACACTTACCACTTCTAGTCGAAGCACAGGCAGGATCGTATTGGAAAACTTGCGCGATTCCATATTGAAGCTTACGTCAGCAACTGCTAAGTTCAGCTGCAGAGATAGTTTCGTGTTGAATGGTATACCGGCTCTCTAGAATGAAATAATGTGAGATTAACACATGTACAGAAGAATACCTAGGTTGTTACGAAAATTGATAGCCACAGAATAAATACAATATCTTCCCACGGTAAAAAAATGCTTCGTGAGCGAAAATTTAGCACTGCAGACGAGGCCATCGAAGAATTTCGGCGGTTATTTTTCCAACTTTTAAAGCAAGACACGTTTTTTAAATGTTTTGAAAGCCGGTTCACCTGCATGCATGAGTGCGTTGGGATTGGATGTTTTGAAAAGTTGTAAATAAACATTTTTATACTCTAACTATTTTTCATTTCACTATTTTTGGAACAGCCCATGTACGTGCTATGTTCCATTAGCCTACCAGAGCACGTGAAAGAATGGGTTTGAGATAAGATCGGAAGAGTTTATTGAAAATATTCCAACCCGTGTTTTCATAATATTACTTTTGTTTACCAATGGGTACCAAATTTTCAGTATGTTTTAATTAATGAATTAAAACATACTATTTTAAAAATAAATTGAAATAAGAAAATTCTATACTTACACGGTCTATGATGATATCATTGGAGTGTTTAGTTTTATCTGGCATCATACCGTCGACATTATCTAATAATTTGGGATCTCCATCCAAAAAGTGAGAGTGGGAAGCAACGAATGGCATACCTGCAAAAAAAAGCTGTCAAAGATAAGCCTAGGACCTTCATCAAAAAAACCAAATATAAAGTGGTCTTATAAATTGATTCAGCAATCAGATATTAGTTGTCATCATAACAGAATATCTTGTTTGAATCAAGTACTCGACATGATTTTCACACTTTTCTTCCTCTGTACTTAATCTTCATACGGGAGAGGGAAGAAAGTAAATCTAGGTAAAGAATAAGTAGAGGAAACTAGAGTAATAGATAATGCAGATGAAGAAACGAGACTGCAGCATCTCGAAGAAGACAGGACCTTACACCCATATAATTACGGCCGGTGATTCGAGACGCTACTGAAGTAGAAACATTAGCTCATGCGGCTCATACTAACCATAATAGCACTTAGAGATGTCCATTATTCCTTTCGGATACATTTCCTTGGTGATAGGATTCGTCTCATTAATAAAACTGCTGTTACTGAGCGTGTACCACAGTCCCTCTCCCCCGTACTCCATGGTCTTCGATCCCTTATAGTCTAACGCGAAGGTCCTGCAGATTGGGATCCTGTACCAATGGATCGGTACGTCTGGCGTTAGTTCTGGCGGGTAGCCGATACCCTCATAGGTATCCACGAAGGTTTGCTTACTGGAATGTTAGATTATATTATTCTCTTGGGAAGTAGCATTTGTAAAACCCATTTATAGATACGGAAAACCCATAACACAGAAACAGTTTTCGATTTAAACCAATTAAAATTTTAAAAACTAAACATTTTTTAGCCGCTGTTTTACAAACCGGTGTTTTACAAACCGGTGTTTTACAAACCGGTGTTTTGTAAGCCGGTGTTATATTCAGATATTCATTTATTTTTACTGTCACCACTTTACTATTATAATTCTAACGACAAGAAACTATATTTTGTACCCACTCTGGGTTAACAATCGCATTGATTTCATTAAACATGATACGTTCTAGATAAAAGTACTACTTTTTGTCCACTCCAATCATTTGAAATATTTTCCGTTTCGTTAAACGTAAAGAAAAGAAATGATTTTTATAGATAAAACAAACTTGAAGAATTACCAATGAAATATCGTATAATATAACTATAGTTTAGAAAAAAATGTGATGTTCTGAACTACTTATTTTCCATAGAGACAAAAAGACGTTTGACGTACAAGCATTGTATGTGTCACCAAATTGACAAAAACAAAAGCCCATGACAACATTATTATTCTACATACCTCACTTCAAGATCGTTAATGCCTCCTTCTTGCAAATGACGATATTTCGTGACGGACTTGATTTTAAACCTGTCCTGTTTGGTTGCTCCCACAACTATTCTGTAGTCTGATTGCCTGTCGTAGAGCTGAAAAGAAATACTTTTATTAACCTCAAAAGAAAAATTCAACCCTTCTTAACTTCTTTAATTGCTTTTGAGGCAGTTAGTTTGTCTATCTGTCTATATTTTCTCCAGGAATGTTAGGCGATATCAAGTTGAAATTAACATCAAAAACCTTTGGCTCTTGACTTTTCAACTTCAGTTTTAAGGCTCTTCTTGGATCTCAACCAAGTTTAAAAATTCACGTCAAAATAAATAAAAACTTCTAGAATATTTGTTATTTACTTAGAAGTGAGAATAACCAATTTATGAAGAATACGTTTCATATCTTACAATGAATATAAAGAAAAAACTAAATAAAATTCATTGTTAAATAACTCTCGGTTATTCGAATTCAGAAAAATGGGGAAAATCATTCATAACCGATCCCAGCATACATGAAATAATATACTGATTGCTTTTTTGTAGTTAACTTTTCCACCCAATTATTAAAATTCGTCAGTAAGTAGGCACTTGACAAATAACTTGTACTGAAGTGTTAAAGTTAATAGCATAAATTATTCTTTACAGGTCTGAGACAAGGGTTTCAACTTACTTGACATGTAAGTAACGATACGCAATCAATAAATCAGCATGCTAAATCAAACAAGCTTATAGCTGGGTTTCTCAATATTTGCCATAGCAACTAGTCCTTGGGCTTCCGATAACAGTGAACAAACTACTCATTTTCTACTTTAACTCAATACATATAGAGTCGTTAATAGCTTTATTCTGTCGAGAACACTCACCCTGTCAAGAAACCCCAACGAATCAAAGTATACGAGACCAGGTACAAGTTTGTTAATAAGTGTAATTATTGGGTTCTTATGGCCCCACATGAGGCTGTGCACATCCATGTTAATTATGGCTTTGGACTTCATTTGAGAAGCCATTGCGCTGAACATGAAGTGAATGAAACTGGGGTATGTTGACAGCAAGGACGTTGTGCTCTGAAACAAATATCAAATTAATAGGACAAACGTTTTGGTTCAGTAATCAGTGACCTTGACTGGTAAGCCAGAGTAGGTGGATTCGATTCCCACAAAGTAAATATAATTCCCTATTAATTACTCTTACAGGTTACATGCTCGAATGATGATGATGTTTTCCTGCTGTTTTTGGCCTGACCCGGGTCTCGAACCCGAGGAGACGTGAATATGTACCATGTAGATTAGCTATATTAACTCTTATTGAGATTAGTTGAAAGCGAAGTAAAAGTTGAGTTTATAAAAATAAAATTTTACTTTGGAGTCAGAAAGTATAGAGAGATAGTATAAATTAACATTTATGTGAACAGAATTTTAAGGAAAAATTGTGAAAGTGAATCAAATTATTGTTAATTCTGATAATAACCCCATCAGCAACCCTGAATAATGCAATGTTATTACACTGACATGTAAGGGTTGCTAAGGATACATTTTATCTCAAAAAGCTAGAGTTCTCGTGAGATAAGCAAGCAATGGAGTTGTATCTATTATAGTGAAGGGTAGTTAATAAAATATAACTTCTAAAATTAAACTTACAAGTAAGGGCAAGTTGAGAATAGTAAGGTTGGTGTCCTTAGGATGACCTACGGACTCTTCTCGCATGAACTCGGACCTGAACTTGGGTGTCAGTCCCATCTCAGTGCCATTCTCATTCATCTCCATGTCTTCATACCAACGGTATTCTCTGAAAACGTAACTTAATCAGTCATCTACACTATTCATCGACAATGTACGGCAGGAATAGGAATCTTACATTTCTACAAAGCGTTTGAAATATATCTCAGTATTATTATACTATAGTATGGTCCATTCGTTTAGATATGATCGCCTTTGTATCGCGCCGATTCGCACGTGCGACCCTTTGTCAAAGGAAAACCGCCACGAAATCAAAGAAGCTGCCTGCGGCGTACACTTAAAAGTAAGTATGTTCAGTCAGTTACGCCGCCGAAGCAGTGTAGTAAATGGTTGTGTTTGTTGACTCTTCTAACGTGTAAACTAATTTTTTTTATTAAAGGATAGGAAGAGGAGATTTTATTATTTAGATGTAATCTGTCTTTACTAACTAGGCAAGCACCTAACTTGCATGAATAAACATATTCGTATTTCACAACAATAACCACGATTGCGTGCGGGTGTACCGACACTATCTAAGCGAATTGACTTTAATATAAAGAGTAAAATTACTAAAATTAATGAATTTGTCAGGTTTTAATCTCTATATCCACTAAACCGATTTTGACATTTCTTTAACCAAACTAACACTCAGATTTAGAAAACCAATTGTGATTGGCATAAAATGTTGTCTCATGTGGAGATCGAACCCAGGAGGTCCCATTAATGTGACCTTTAATAACCTTAGCCTTAGGCTATTTAAACAGGGTTGCTATCTGACATCGAGATTGCAGAAGGTCAAAGGGTCCAGGTAGGAATCTTCTTCATCATCAGCCTATCGCAGTCCACTGCTGGATATAGGCATCTCCAATTGCGCGCCACTTGGTTGTATCTTGTATGTATGTTGGTTGTATGTTGTATCTTCCTGGTACCAGACAGGCATCTAGGAAAATTACATCAAATGGCCAACTAATGGAATAGCTTACTGGTAGACAAAAGGGCCGACTTCTTTTACTTTCAGCTTGCTGTCTTCTCCAGACATGAACTTCTCCGCATTAGTGATGTTGAAAGGAAACAAAGACAGACGGGCTGCCTTGATATCATTTCTTAGTAAATTATAGAGTGCTGAACCTGTCTCCAGGCGTAAATTCTGTAAAATAAATTATTGATTAAATATAATATTACAATAAAATATAATATTTGTCAGACTACAAAGAAGGACGAAAAGAAATAGAAAATATCAGTAAATATCACTCATTAAAAAAAGAAATATCACGGTTATGGAACACACAAACAGAATCCCAATAGTAATAGGAACAACAGGCCTGGTAGCTAGGAGTATACATACATAGATACAAAAATAAATTAGATACAGACGTATACATGCACAATACTCAGAAATGTTTTAAGGGACACCGTTTTAAATTCGAGGTAATCCGAAACTCCTCCTCTCTGAAGATTTCAGAACGGGAATTAGGATGAAAAGCCGAGAGAAATCTCAAGTAAGAAACATCTCATAATATTTTTCTGATATCTGACACACAACACCATCTAGTCCCAAATTATAGAGAGTCTGTACTATAGCAACCGGATTCCTGTTATAAATACTTAAAAATTCTAAATACATTCGTAAAATAATAATATATAATGTAATTTATATATCTTTATTTATTTCTCTTCATAAAAACAAGACCGATAAATATCGATAAATTACACCAAGTTATAGAAGAAATGATCCTGCTTAGCACATAATTATTTGTCTTGAGAGAAAATCGAACCCCCGACCTCCGGTTTAATAGCCAGGATAACTAACCACTCTGCCAATACACCAGTCACAAATCAATAAAGCTACCTACTTAAAATTTCTCACTGATTTATACTAAATTAATATGTATTATTTAACTAAACTAAATTATAATTTTTATTTAAAAGTCACTTACATAATTAACTATAGAGTGAATTGGATCTAATATTATTAATAACAAGGATGCTACTGCACACACGACAGCAATTATAAACTTGCTTAAAATTTTACCTGAAACAAAAATATTAGGCATCATTAATAGAATATTATTGACATTGATTCATCAATGTTATCAATCACTATTATTATATAGAACCCGGATGACTGAGCTTTGCTCTGGATTTTTGTTTTGGGAAATTTTCTAAAAAAATAATCCTATGGTCAGATCGATTTATTTCCCCTGAAACGTTGGAGCCATTTTCGTGATTCATATTATATACATACAAGTATCGCTCGCTTAAAAGTATTGAGTAAAATTATATATTATGTATATATTTCCGTAGGTAATAAATTTAATTTAATTTTATTATTAAAAATGTATTAATAACCTTCAATTTTACATAGGCAACTTTATATTTGTATTTGGTTATTTTGATTGCGAAATTACTCCCATAGATTTCAGAAGACGAAAAAAAGATTTAATACTTGATCGATGATGATCTCCTAGCCTATTTCGGCCACGGCGGCCAGTCTCAACGAAGACCAGCCAACTACGCAAGAGAAATTACAGTGCACAAGTGTGTGCGAAAAGACAGATTCACTCTTAGCTTCCTCAGTCTCAAAATCTGACACGACCGATGAAAAACAGGCGCAGGACATAACCATCTATTATACAACCAATTTTTGTATATTTATACTTTAGGAAAATCTTGAATCTTGGTTCCCTATTAGTATTCATAACTTTAAATATTTCTCATTATAGAACTCGGACTTTTCAGCCAAATCGAGTTATATCCATCCACCCATCCATTCATTCTTAACTGACAATTGTCCTATCAAGTGCATGGTTGACAGGAAAACTCTATAACGCAAGTGTGATAATTATATACGACAAAATATGGACGACCACCACGCTTCTTCTTAACCTATCGGGATGGGAATGTGCCCACTACTTGAATAGGAATAGTACTTACTTGTTTTCGTAATGTGATTTGTCACTGGGACAGACATTTTTCTAGTTATAAGCACCATTTCAGCGGCTTTGTACACACACACTCTTAGCTAGAGCAACCTCGTTCGGAGCCTCGTCATGGAGTGATTTTCCTGACACAAACAGCATAATTTTATTATTAATTCCGTAATCCTAAAAAAGCAAATTCAATTCAAAATTGGTAATTAACTTTGCTACTTTAATTCAAGCATTGCTTAATTGCCTAAAAAATATTTAATTTTATTAAAGTAACTATAACTATAATGTATGTATAATATAATAGTGCCTGCGCTGTGTTTAACCTGTGTAACCGAGTGATTGAGGATACCGAAGGCCCATACCCCAACCTCCCACCAACTCCCACTCCCCCATCCCCCATAGGCCGACAACGCACTTGTGACGCCTCTGGTGTTGCGGGTGTCCATGGGCGGCTACCGCTTGCCATCTAGCGATACGTCTGCTCGTTTGCCGCCTTATACCATGAAAAAAGAAAAGAAAAGAAAGGAATTGGTCGAAATTTCCATGCTGATCAGACCGGTTGTTCTAGGGTTTTGTTTGAAGTTTCACTTCTCCATGCAGTGATGTTGTCATGCACAGTTTGTCTCTTAGTCGGTTCTTACGACACCCATTGGATGAGTATAGCAATCCGTGTTATTTTTGTTCCATCACCACACGGATTGAACATAATATGGACACCTGAAACTTAAATAAACGCACAGAAAATCAACGTAAAATGACAGCGATCGTGCTGTCGTGTTGGTGTTTGTGAGGGCGAGACCGGAGGCCCAATGATGCATAAGCATCACTAGCCCGCCATGGTGTGGGTCACCATGCTGCATTCTTGCATTGTCTGCATTCGCAGTATGGTGACCACCACTCTTAGATTCTGCTTATGCTTTCCATTAGGCAGATTAGAGTCATTGTGGCAGGGCCAAACATAAAAAAGAAAAAAAAAGTTATCTTACTCACTCGATATAAAGCATCGACAGAATGACCTGGGCCTGCAGTCTCGACATAGATAGCGATCGTTAAAGTTGCGAATCCGGTAGCTAATTCATATCGTTAACTTTTTAACGATTTTTGGTAGTCTCTACCGTTGCAACTATCGATTTTCATCGGTATCGTATCGTTTTTGCTGTCATTTTGGCAGCCCGCTAACTCGATAAGTATTCGAAAAGGATCGTTAACTGTGAAATATTATAAAAATAGAAATTATATGAAGATACATATTTATCAGATTGTAATAATATCTTTTGCAAGTGTAGTGCACTAATTTATAATATTAATTGTACATAATGGCGGAGGTTTATGTGACTTATCAATGATAACAAATACCTATACCTATGCCTATACCTATACCTATACCTATACCTATACCTATACCTATACCTATACCTATACCTATACCTATACCTATACCTATACCTATACCTATACTTATACCTATACCTATTCCTATACCTATACATTTACCAATTTTTTTTTTTGATATGCTACTACTATTAAAAATGCGCATAAAATACTTAAATTATTTTAGAAATAATCAAACAATCAAATTTAGAAAAACAACAAATCTGAAAATAAATGCAAAAAGCCAACATCACTTTACAACTTTGCTTCCAAAATGTCAAACTATAGATAGGATTTTCGTTAACTTAGCGACGTCCCTGTTTACGATTTTGCACGGTAATTCATGAGTAGAGACTTGCCCTTGTGATTAAGATCGTTACGGCAAGCGAAAATATTCGTAAACATTTATCGATCGTTAGTTTGAAATTTTGGAAGCAAAATGGTGCCACGTACAATATCTTGCTTAATTTTAGGGAAGTATTTTAATGTTTCTATTAATTATATATTTTTTTTTTTTTTTTTTATATTTTAGCTGCCAAAATGACTCTGCCCTGCCTGATGGAAAGCACAAGCAGAATCCAAGAGTGGTGGTCACCATCCTCAATGTGAACAAGGACAGTGCAGCATGGCGACCAGCACTATGGCGGCCTAGTGAGATGCTTTTTCACGCCCCGCTTAAAGGACCCGGGATCATAGTTGGACGGAAACACGTGCGCTGGTAGTGAGTTCCAGGTTTTAACCGATCGGCACAGGAAAGAAGAACCGAATCGATGAGTGCGAGAGCGTATGTTTTCCACTCTGAGGCGGTGACTTCTGAGGCTCGCACGTGTTGTCCTGTAGAGGAAGGGAGAAGGCGGGACTAGTTGGAAGAGCTCTTCAGAACACTCCCCATGATAAAGACGATAGAGGACTGCCATGGAGGCGATATCTCTACGCATCTGCAGAGGCTCAAGGGACTCGGTGGCTTCAGGACTGCCGACAATTCGGATTGCTCGCCGCTGCAACCGGTCGAGAGCGTCGAACAGATACTGCGCGGCACCATCGCAAAGGTGAGAACAGTATTCCACGCACGAGCGAACCTGGGTCTTATAAAGAAGACACAGGTGCTCCGGCGAGAAGAACCGTCTCACCTTGTTTAGAACACCTAACTTCCGCGAGGCCGCCTTAGTGACGCCCTCAACGTACTCGCGCGGGTTTAGGTCGCGGCAGATGCCCATGCCCAGGATATCGAGTCTGCCTTGTAGTGGCAGTTGAGTGTTCTGAAAAGTCGGAAGGGGAAGGAATGGAGATTTTTTGGCAGAAAACGCGCACACCTGTGTTTTCTTAGCGTTGAACTCGACCAGGTTCTCAGAGCCCCATTGAGAAATGCGGCACAGAATATGGTCGAGTTCAGCGACAAGCTCCTGTCGTTTTTCCTCAATATCTGCTGACTTTGCTGCAGGACGTCCGAAGTATCTCCAATGAACTGTGCTGTCGTCTGCATAGCAATGAATGTTGCCAAGGGCTAACATGTCATTGATATGCAGAAGAAACAGCGTGGGGGACAGGACGGAACCCTGTGGCACTCCGGCGTTAATCGACTGAAAGTCGGATGCCGCACCGTCGCAAAGGACTCTGATGCGGCGCTGGTGCAGGAATGCGGCAACCCAGTTGCAAAGTTTGGGGGGCAAGCCGAAGGCCGGCAGTTTGGAGAGAAGCGAACGGTGCCAAACCCTATCAAAGGCCTTGGCCATGTCGAGGCTGATGGCCAAAGATTCTCCGTGCCTGTCAATAGCCTCACTCCAAAGGTGTGTGACGTACGCTAGAAGATCACCCGTGGATCGTTTCGGTCTAAAACCATATTGCCGATCATTAAGTAGGGAGTGATCCTCCAGGTAGTGGATCAATTGTTTATTGATGATCCGCTCGAACACTTTGCAGATAATGGGGGTGACAGTTATCGGGCGGTAGTTGGCTGGGTTGGAGCGGTCGCCCTTTTTGGGGATGGGTTGAACATTCGCCTCTCTCCAGGCATCCGGAACAGTTCCCGAGGAATATGACAGGCGATACAGGCGCGTCAATACCGGAGACAACTCTGGTGCGCAGTTCTTAAGAACCACCGCTGGGATACCGTCGGGTCCACTAGCTTTCCGGACGTCGAGTGACCGAAGCTCCGCTCGGACATCACTCAGCCGGATGCGAATATCCCGCATTGTAGCGTCGCAGGCCGGAATGGTAGGCGGGTGCATGCCACGGTCATCGATTCGGGAGTTAGCCGCAAAGAGATCTACAAGCAGTTTCGCTTTCTCCTGCGGCTGGTGGGCAAGTGATCCGTCAGGATATTTCAGCGGTGGTAGCGAGGCCTGGCAGAAGTTGGACTGCACGGCTTTAGCCAATCGCCAGAACTTTCGGCTACCCGTAGGGTATGCGACGAGTTCTTGGCCAAGTCGTGCAATGCGCTGGGCATCCGCTGTTAGGTAAGCCTTCTTGCATTCCCTGGTGGCTTTGTTAAACGCTGCTTTTAGTCGATCCACGTCGGGGCGGCCGTGAGCGCGGGCCCTGGTCCATGCGCGGTACGCCGATTGCTTTTGGGCAACAGCTTGAGCGCATTCGCGATTGAACCAGGGCCGGGTAGTTGCGCTGGCGACCTCACTGTAGGGAATATAGTATTCCATTCCTAGAGTGATTTCGCCAGCCACGGCGGCCGCACTTTGCGTCAGATCTCCATATTTAAAGCAGCGTTGTGCCCACGGGATGGATGCGAAATAGTCCCGCATTCCATCCCAGTCTGCTGACGAGTAGTGCCATAACCGTCTCTTAGCTGCCACTGGTCGTGGGGGGGCAACTAGAGGCACCGTGGTGGATACCAGGCAGTGATCGGAGGATCCCAGAGGGGCGAGCACCGATACACTGTACTGCACTGGGTGACTCGTCAGCAGAAGGTCCAGCAAGGAAGGCGCTTGACTCACTATATCTGGTATCCTGGTGGGCTGGAGTACCAACTGGGTGAGGTCATGCGTGAGAGCGAATGCGTGGACAGTCCGACCCGCGTGGTCTGTTCTGGAAGATCCCAACCAGGACTCATGGTGGGCATTAAAGTCTCCCAGAAACACCAGTTCGGCGGTCGGAAACTGTTCCTGCGCTTTGTCCGCTGCCTGACTGAGATGATCAAAAAGTCGAGTTGTCTCGGAGTCTCCAGAATGGGATCGGTATAGGCATACGTAGATTCGGCTCATAGAGCCAATATCCACGTGTAGCCAAATAGTGGAGAAGGATGGGTCCTCAAGGCAGCGTAATCGGTGACAACAAACATCCGCCCTAACGAAAAGACATACCCCAGCCTTCGCGAGGAAGCACTCCTCAAGCACGTAGCCGGGGTAGTGAAGATATGTCGTGTCGGCAGGGCGGCGTATTTGTGTCTCCGTTAGGAAAAGCATGGCCGGCCGAGCCGTCTCAAGATGCTGGTGGACGGCGTTGAGGTTTGCATGGAGTCCACGGATGTTAGTGAACTCCACCTCAAAAAGCGGGTTGGTGGGAGGATGGCGTGCCGCTGTTGAACGCTTATTCCTTTTTCTTACTGCCATGATTTAAAAGTGAGGGAGGGAAGTGGGGGCGTAAAAGGCGTGACAGTCATCGTGGCAGTGTAATACTGAGGCTCGGAATGCTGTGTCGCCATACAATAGTGAGGCATGACGGTGACCGAACCGTCGGACGGAAGGGCTCCCATAACCTCCCGGAAGTGGTCGCCTGGTCCCACCGTCCGGTCACCAACCGGCACGACGAGCCACTCCGTGGATTATGCGCGACCTGACGGGGCAGCCTCCCAGGGTGGTTAGCCGCGGTTGGGCCCCTCTCTATGCCGCGGGCGGCCAGCGGCACCACCGTTTCTACAGGTCTCCCTGGCCGACGGTTCGATCCACGTCATCCTCAACATGACTCTACGAGCATTCCACTGCTCACACACTTACCACGATAACTGTCACCCCTGCATCATTGGGCCTCCGGTCTCGCACTCACCAACGAAATACGACAGCATCAAAACTGTCATTTTAGGTTGGTCTTCTGTGCGAGGGTAGTACCGCCCCGGTCGAGCCGGCCCAGTTGTGCTGAAATCAGCGTGGCTCTACTACCTCTAAAATTTATTTAACTTGATATTAGTAAGGTATAGGTATAGGTATGGGTATGGGTATGGGTATGGGTATGGGTATGGGTATGGGTATGGGTATGGGTATGGGTATGGGTATGGGTATGGGTATGGGTATGGGTATGGGTATGGGTATGGGTATGGGTATGGGTATGGGTATGGGTATGGGTATGGGTATAGGTATAGGTATAGGTATAGGTATAGGTATAGGTATAGGTATAGGTATAGGTATAGGTATAGGTATAGGTATAGGTATAGGTATAGGTATAGGTATAGGTATAGGTATAGGTATAGGTATAGGTATAGGTATAGGTATTGGTATAGGTATAGGTATAGGTATAGGTATAGGTATAGGTATAGGTATAGGTATAGGTATAGGTATAGGTATAGGTATAGGTATAGGTATAGGTATTGGTATGGGTATGGGTATGGGTATAGGTATAGGTATAGGTATAGGTATAGGTATAGGTATAGGTATAGGTATAGGTATAGGTATAGGTATAGGTATAGGTATAGGTATAGGTATAGGTATAGGTATAGGTATAGGTATAGGTATAGGTATAGGTATAGGTATAGGTATAGGTATAGGTATAGGTATAGGTATAGGTATAGGTGTAGGTGTAGGTGTAGGTGTAGGTGTAGGTATAGGTTTAGGTATAGGTATAGGTATAGGTATAGGTATAGGTATAGGTATAGGTATAGGTATAGGTATAGGTATAGGTATAGGTATAGGTATAGGTATAGGTATAGGTATAGGTATAGGTATAGGTATAGGTATAGGTATAGGTATAGGTATAGGTATAGGTATAGGTATAGGTATAGGTATAGGTATAGGTATAGGTATAGGTATAGGTATAGGTATAGGTATAGGTATAGGTATAGGTATAGGTATAGGTATAGGTATAGGTATAGGTATAGGTATAGGTATAGTTATAGGTATAGGAATAGGTATAGGTATAGGTATAGGTATAGGTATAGGTATAGGTATAGGTATAGGTATAGGTATAGGTATAGGTATAGGTATAGGTATAGGTATAGGTATAGGTATAGGTATAGGTATAGGTATAGGTATAGGTATAGGTATAGGTATAGGTATAGGTATAGTTATAGGTATAGGAATAGGTATAGGTATAGATATAGGTATAGGCGTAGGCGTAGGGATATGTATATGTATATATATAAACTTCGTTCCATCCGGGTGTCCCTTGACACCTCTCAAGTTTTTATTTATAGTTTTAAATCCAAAATACATTTGAATTGTTATTTTTTAATAGGACACATATTTATATCCTTGCAACATTCTGTATCAATTGTTATCATTGATAAGTCAAATAAACCTCCGCCATTATGTATAATTAATATTATAAATTAGTGCACTACACTTGCAAAAGATATTATTACAATCCGATAAATATGTATCTTCATACAATTTCTATTTTTATAATATTTCACAGTTAACGATCCTTTTCGAATACTTATCGAGTTAGCGGGCTGCCAAAATGCCTCGATAAGCGATTTGCGACTGTCGTTAAATTGACAGCAAATTCGATACGATACCGATGAAAATCGATAGTTGCAACGGTAGAGACTACCAAAAATCGTTAAAAAATTATCGATATGAATTAGCTACCGAATTCGCAACTTTAACCATTTAAAAACCATTTAAACCATTTATTTTTGCTACAAAATAGTACAACATACAATATAGTAACACGTAACAATCATTAACGATCGCTATCTATGTCGAGACTGCAGTCCTTTACGATTTTGCACGATAATTTATGAGTAGAGACTTGCCCTTGTGATTAAGATCGTTACGGCAAGCGAAAATATTCGTAAACATTTATCGATCGTTAGTTTACGATCGTTATGCTATCTATGTCGAGACTGCAGGCCCTGACAACGGTTTTCTATGAGTTTGTAGTATAATTCCGATCTAGCAGACTCATATGTTCGGAGCACACGCTTGTAATGATCTCTGGCGGACTGAAGTTGTTGGGCACCAACCGTCAATAATATAACCAATCTATGTGATGACGAAATACTACACGTAAATCACGGAATTACGTTTACCTTTGGTCAAGTTTAAGATATTTTAGAACTGTTACATAGCAAAACTCAAGACATCTCATTAATTTAACAAAACTAAGGTTTTTTGAAATGCGTCATAAATGTAATGTAGGTACTTAGTTGTGAGTTTTTACGCTAGTCACCAATTATAATGCCGTGTGTTTTTATTGATTTCAACTAAAGGGTATTTACTAATATACACGACTCCTGGCATCTTCAATCTACTGCATCCGAAGCTTAGAGTATCCGTACTTTGCCGTACTCTTATCCTTACGCGAATTGACAGTCCTTTCTTGCTTGGTAGCTTTTCTTATGGTATAGGAAATAACCAGATGGGTCACTGATAATGAAGTGAGTGTTCTCTTCTTCAGAAACAGAGGAGAGGAAAAACAAGAAAAGCTTTGCTAATCACCGGTTCTCTATAGGATCGTGGTATCACTCCACTTTGAAGAACATTTGGAAACCATTACTTCCACGATGGTCAGATGGTAGTCGCTCCAAGTAAAAAATCGAAACTTACAAATGTTGTAGTAAACAGAAAGGCGACTCTAACCTGCTTGAGAAAAGGCTTAGAGAGAATGATATAATATTATATAAAATATATATCTTCCAGCCTTTACTATTCCCAATCGACGGCGAACTGAATTTGAAAGTTGAACTAGTTGTCAGTATACTAACTTTTAAACCCTATTCAAGAGTTGTACGTGAAGCGATTGAGATTAAAAAGCATAAAACTTTCAATCGGGAAGATGGTTTTAAATTATCTACAGCGTGAATCCAGTGTTAAAAAACATACCACCTCGCTTTTCTGCGCAGTCGGATAAACACCAGAATAGGAACACATCGGTTTGCTTACAGAATAGGGACCCTGTTAGTGTGGTATGTGACGGTACATGGCGAAACAATTTTATCAATAATATCGAAAATGTGCGGGTGGATGAAGAACCTTCGACTTCACGGATTCGACGACGGAGGGCGTGCGCCGCTGAGCCAGTCAGCCTGTGACCACGGCCAGTGCAACCTAGTCGAAACGTCAGGCAAAACAGAGGTATGTAGTACCTTGAAATAGTGATCGCGTTAATTCCCGTAAAAATAATAATAGTTGTCAGTATATTCGAGGACACTGACTTCCCAATAACGATAGCCAAAGATGTTCATGACAACCGGGACCAACGGCATAGCGTGCTCTACGAGGCACGGGCTTACTCTGGGCTGTTATTATGAATTTCTTGCAAGAAAAACCCAAAACCCCCTTCGCTGCGACCCGACGATTGAAGCCGAGACCTCTTAATCGGTAAACGTATATGTAAACGTATATGCTAACTGCTAGATCAACAAGGCAGTTTGAAATGAAATAGGAGAGCAAAAAATTATGAAAAAAATGCGTTGTGTAATGCAAAAAAAATGCGAATTATTTTGTAATGTTTCATATTATTAACATTAACTAGTAAATAGTAGGCCTGAGTGACGCAGGTTTCGCGTTTTTTTACCTATTAGTGGTTAATGCTAAAGAAAAAAGTTTATATTACTGGGTCTGAACGAAACTCATAACAATAATCTGCTATTAGTTTTTCAACTATAATTTTTCAAGTACTTTTTTACCTAATGTATGTGTGACTATTTTTTATCTGCAAGTAATAAAAACTCCAACCTGATCTTTGACTTTGTTTCTTTTTAGGGTTCCGTCCGTATTTCAAACGACAAATGAAACGCCTGTAAGAATACTACTTGACGGCCTGTCTGTCTGTATAACAGATCATTTTTATAGAAATCTATAGATTTATCAGAATAAAAATTAGTAATACGTGTAATATTATATAAGGCTTTAAAAAAATACAACAAACAAAGCCATCTAGCCTCAAACTAAGCAAACCTTGTACTATGAACGCTAGATTGATACTTATATAGTTACCTATATGTAAATATACACATATTATGAAGGTATAGAAAAAACCAAAACTACGAAACAAATATTTGTAGATCATACAAAAGTTTGATCCGACCCGGGAATCCAACCTGAGACCTGAGCACGGCACGTGACCTGAGGCAGTTAATTAAAATCAGGCTACAAGATTCTACTTTCACATAATATAGTATGGAGTTTTTTACTTTTTATATCTTAACTAATTCAACTAAATTCAAAGTAACACTTCATCTACACAGTAATTTACTTGTAAATAAGAAGTGCACATATTGAACTAGAACAAAATGTAAAGTCCCACAGTACAAGGGCACATAGTTTAATTTTAGGACCTAGACGGCCGGATGACCTGGATGTCCAGTATTTTTTTTTGGAAATATTTCTATAAATAAATCCTAGCTAGATTATATCGCCCACTAAACTCCCTGCATACTAAATTACATGATTATATTAAAAAAAACTGACTTCCAAAAAATATCCAACGAAAACTCCCTGCCAAAAAACACTCAAAAGCGTAAAATAAACTGGCTCTTCATCAATTGCTATGTGCCAATTCTTGTCTATACCTAACTCTTTATTCAATTCAATAGTAGTATTATAATGTGTGCTAGGTACCTAGAATCTGGTTGAAGTCGGTGCCAAGCGACTATCGCTTAGATTTTTATAATTGTTCGTTCGTATTCTTTTTGGCTTAGCACCGACTTCAAACAGATTTTAGGTACCTAGCACACATTATAATACTACTATTTAAATGAATAAAGAATAAGGTAAAGACAAGAATTGGCACATAGCAATTTATGAAGAGCCAGTTTATTTTACGCTTTTAGTGTTTTTTGGCAGGAAGTTTTCGTTGGATGTTTTTTGGAAGTCGGTTTTTTTTATAAAAAGTTTTTATTTTTCAGTTTTTAGTGCAAACAATCGTAGGTAGGTAGTAAGTTGAACTATTTCATAAAATTTCTACTTATGCAAAGAACTTTAGTGGTTTAAAGACGTATTAAATGTCAACCCCTATTTCACCCCTTAGGGACAGAATATCCAAAAACGCTACGTAGTACGTTAATAATCATTTTTATCAGTAGCCCAAAAATAAAGTTGCACGTTTGTAACTTTAAAAAATAAGAACTTTTATACAATATTTCAACCCCTATTTCACCCTCTTAGGGTTGAATATTCAGAAACGCTTAAATAGATTTCAACTCATTTTTAATCAGTAGCCCAAAGATCAAGTTTCATGTTCCTAACTTAAAAAAAGCGGCCAAGTGCGCTTTTTTTAAGACTCGCCCATGAAGGGTTCCGAAGCAGCAAGAAACATAATATAAAAGTGCTTGTAGTTCGTTGTAATAGAGCAAGAGCCCACGACAGCCAAACCTTCGTTATTTTATAAAGGCTGAAAGTTTTTCTGTGCATGACCCCTATATAGGTAAGAACGACCAGCGACTATAGAGTTTGGGTTGTAGTTACTTTGGCAGATAACAGGTAGTAAAGATAGATAAAATAGTACCTAACTTTCGTTAAAGTATAAAGCTCAATTTATTTATATTTTCTTCCGAATAACTTTAGAAATCTCGTCATCCATTGCCGGACACTTATGACAGTTGCTACCCCCTGCCAGACACCCCTAAACTTTAATTAATTGTAGTTATACTTTCGTTATAGTATAAAAGCTAAATTTTTAACCGACTTCCAAAAAGGAGGAGGGTCTATGTTCCACTGTATGTCCTTTTTATTTTTTTATTTATTTTATTTTATATATGTTCACCGATTACTCCGTCAATTGTGGACCGATTTTGAAATTTTTTTTTGTATTCAAAAGGGTATACTCCCAATGTGGTCCCACTGCCACTATTACTGGATCTGATAATGGAATCCCAGGGAAATCGAGGGAAACCCTAATTTTTTTCAGGCACGTACTATGTTTTTCGTATATTTTTTGAAGTTAATCCAGTATTTGCGTCTGGTAGTCACCATTCCATGATGATGAGCTGATGATGTAATATACAAGTCCTTAACGGTTAGGAGTTGGAGGATAAATCTTCAAATGTCATATGTAGTTATGTTACCTTTAGTTGTATTCTTTTAAGTTATTTAGGTAAGCTAATGATGGAAGGTACAACTCCTCAACGGTTAGGAGTTGGAGGATAATTCTTTCAATTTCATACGTATCTATTTACCTTTAGTTGTTACTGTCAAGTTTTAAGTAACATAACTACATATGACACTTAAAGATTTATCCTCCAACTCCTAACTGTTAAGGAGTTGTATCTTACATCATCAACTCATCATCATGAAATGATGACTGCCAGACGCAAATACTGGAGTAACTTCAGAAAATATACAAAAAACATAGTACGTGCCTGAAAAAAATGAGGGTTTCCCTCGATTTCCCTGGGATCCCATTATCAGATCCAGTAATGGTGGCAGTGGGACCACATTGGAAGCATACCTTTTCGAATACATTTTTTTTTATAAATCGGTCCATAATTGACGGAGTAATCGGTGAACATACATAAAATAAAATAAATAAAAAGTACATACAGTGGAACATAGACCCTCCTCCTTTTTGGAAGTCGGTATAAAATTTAGCTTTTATACTATAACGAAAGTATAACTATAATTTATTAAAGTTTAGGGGTGTCTGGCAGAGGGTAGCAACTGTCATAAGTGTCCGGCAATGGATGACGAGATTTCTAAAGTTATCCGGAGAAAAATATAAAAAATTTGAGCTTTATACTTTAACGAAAGTTAGGTACTATTTTATACACCTTTACTACCTGTTATCTGCCAAAGTAACCACAACCCAAACTCTATAGTCGCTGGTCGTTCTTACCTATATAGGGGTCATGCACAGAAAAACTTTCAGCCTTTATAAAATAACGAAGGTCTGGCTGTCGTGGGCTCTTGGTCTATAACTTTGATCGATAAATTGCGGTTCACGATTTATGACGTATTAAAAAAAAAACTACTTACTAGATCTCGTTCAAACCAATTTCCGGTGGAAGTTTCCATGGTAATGTACATCATATAATTTTTTTAGTTTTATTATTCTCTTATTTTAGAAGTTACAGAGGGGGGACACACATTTTACCACTTTGGAAGTGTCTCTCGCGCAAACTATTCAGTTTAGAAAAAAATTATGTTGCAAACCTCAAAATCATTTTTGAAGACCTATCCATAAAAACCCCGCACGTATGAGTTTGATGAAAATTTTTTTTTTGAGTTTCTGTTCTAAGTATGGGGACCCCCAAAATTTATCGTTATTTTTTTTATTTTTGTGTGAAAATCTTAATGCGGTTCACAGAATACATCTACTTACCAAGTTTCAACAGTATAGTGCTTATAGTTTCTGAATAAAGTGACTGAGACATACGGACGGACAGACAGACAGACAGACATGACGAATCTATAAGGGTTCCGTTTTTTGCCTTTGGCACGGAACCCTAAAAAGCGGCCGAGTGCAAGTCGGACTCGCCCATGAAGGTTTCCGAAGCAGCAAGTAACATAATATAAAAGTTCTTGTAGTTCGTTGTAACTTTGATCGATGTTTTAATAATAGTGTAATTTTTTTGCGGTTTACGATTTATGACGTATTAAAAAAAACTACATACTAGATCTCGTTTAAACCGATTTTCAGTGGAAGTTTGCATGGTAATGTACATCATATATATTTTTTAGTTTTATCATTCTCTTATTTTAGAAGTTACAGGGGGGGGGGGGCACACATTTTTTACCACTTTGGAAGTGTCTCTCACGCAAACTATTCAGTTTAGAAAAAAAGGATATTAGAAACCTCAATATCATTTTTGTAGACCTATCCATAGATAACCCACACGTATGGGTTTGATGAAAAAACATGTTTTGAGTTTCAGTTCCAAGTATGGGGACCCCCAAAATTTATTGTTTTTTTTCTATTTTTGGGTGAAAATCTTAATGCGGTTCACAGAATACATCTACTTACCAAGTTTCAACATTATAGACCTTATAGTTTTGGAAAAAAGTGGCTGTGACATACGAACGGACAGACAGACAGACAGACGGACGGACAGACAGACAGACAGACATGACGAATCTATAAGGGTTCCGTTTTTTGCCTTTGGCACGGAACCCTAAAAATGACGGACTTCTACACAAACTTTCAAGCCCTATTTCACCCCTTTAGGGGTAGAATATCCAGAAACGCTTAAATACGTATCTTCTCATTTTAAATCAGTAGCCCAAAGATAAAGTTTCATGTTTCTTACTTAAAAAATTACGGACTTTCACACAAACTTTCAACCCCTATTTCACCCCCTTAGGGGTAGAAATTCTAAATTTTCTTCCTTAGTGGGTGTCTACTCAATGAAACGATCAATATAAATAACTATAGTTTGGCAAAAGATAGCAAAACATAAAACGTAGTTTATAAATTTGTACTTTTTAGGGTTCCGTGCCAAAGGCAAAAAACGGAACCCTTATAGATTCGTCATGTCTGTCTGTCTGTCCGTCCGTATGTCACAGCCACTTTTCTCCGGAACTATAAGGACTATAATGTTGAAACTTGGTAAGTAGATGTATTCTGTGAACCGCATTAAGATTTTCACACAAAAATAGGAAAAACACAATAACTTTTGGGGGTCCCCATACTTGGAACTGAAACTCAAAAATTTTTTTTTCATCAAACCCAACCGTGTGGGATATCTATGTTTTTCTTCTTTTCTTATTTTTTTTAAACTGAACAGTTTGCGCGAGAGACACTTCCAAAGTGGTAAAATGTGTGTCCCCCTCCCTGTAACTTCTAAAATAAGAGAATGATAAAACTAAAAAAATATATGATGTACAATTACCATGCAAACTTCCACCGAAAATTGGTTTGAATGAGATCTAGTGAGTAGTTTTTTTTTAATACGTCATAAATCGTAAAACGCAAAAAATACACTATTATTAAAATATAGATCAAAGTTACAACGAGTGCGAGTGCTACTCGCACTTGGCCGCTTTTTTTTATTATTTGAGGCAGCCAAAGTGACTCTGCTCAGCCTGATGGAAAAATCAAGCAGAATCCAACAGTTGGGGCAACCATACTCACTGCTAAAGCAGACAATGCAGTATGGCATCCCATACTCTTAGATTATTAATATACTGTGACGGCTTAGTGAAAGGCTTTTTCAAGCCCCGCTTAAAGGACATTATGGATCATTTATAAGACTCTGAAATGCTAATAATGACATAATGACAGACTAGAAATTCCCTAGCAGTAATTTATTTGGCAAAACAACGTTTGCCGGGTCAGCTAGTTAATAATATATCATACGCACACACACATTATTTGCAATTTGTAATGTAGGCATTATTCTTGCCCATGCAAACATAAATGTCACTGCTCCTCCCACCATACATTTCACTATCCAGAGTCTGGAGCGGCTGGTAATCTGTAATACAGGTCATCCTAGTACAGATACCAGTCTCCCACACAGATTATATTTATGTGAACTGTATTTGCTATTTGCTGTATGAATTTGTTTTTAATTGTAAACTGTGTGTGAGAGAAACAATAAATTATTATTATTATTATTATAATATAAATCTACTTCTAATTTTTCATTCTAATTACTAAACTGTCAGGTGGATGTCAATGAACTTCCACATGACCTAAATAGATCTATTTTTTTTTGTCTTAGCTGCGAAAGCTACTCTGCCTGATGAAAACCAGAGTAGAATTCAAGAGTGGTGGTCACCATCCTCAATGCGAACGTTATTGGTCACGTACTTAGCAATATATGAATGTTTGAAACCCTTTATCTATTACTAGTTGTTGCCCGCGGCTCCGCCCGCATGTATGTCGGTTTTCGCAGCAAATAGTAGCCTATGTGTTATTCTGATGTATAAGCTATATTACTGTAAAGTTTCATCCAAATCAGTTCAGTAGTTTTTGTGTGAAAGAGTAACAAACATCCATCCATCCATACTTACAAACTTTCGCGTTAATAATATTAGTAGGATAGGGTGTAGAGTTATACGCATAAGTGGAAAAGTATCTATTATGTAGAATTATACGCACAAAACAAATTATACGCATAAGTGGAAAAGTTTATCTATTCTTCAGTATTCTAATGATAGGTTAGAAGTCTGAGATCACGTGTAAAACTACGTACAAATACCTAAGCCAAATCGTTTTGCCCTTTTTTGTCGCAATCTATTCACAATCTCGAAAGAGATTACATAACAATAACCTTTTTGCCTAATCAATGACACATTTTTGTAGGCTATGAAAAAATTTAACAAAAAATAGGTAGGTATGAAAATTTTCCTACAATCGTTCGGTATTTAGGTGTGCTGCTGTCTTCGATCAAATATATGGGTAGTTCTACAAACTAAGGAATTTTTGGCGGCTCAGCCAAAATATGATAAAAAAATTGTTAAAAATATTTTTTTGGGAATGGAATACTCTTAATTGCAATTGTTTCTAGGTGGTCACTAAAAATAATTAAGATACACAATTCTTTTCTGAACAAAATTACTGTTCAAAGTGCGGAATTCTCAGGATCCTGCAGTGTCCCTCATACAAATTTTAGTTCAAAGTGCGTCGTGGTACATTTACTTCTACATTAGGGTCTTAAAAGAATCCCAAATTAATAAGTTTACTATTTTTCCTGGCTAGGTAGAACAATTACGATAGTATTTCCTTAAAAAAATGTTGAATAAATCTTGTTTACATTTTGTCCCCACCATTTTATATCAGTATCCTGTTCGCTGTTGAATTAGCAAATTTTCACTAAACTATTTGCCGTGCGTCTTTACCGTTCCGCTGAGTCGATAGTACCTACGAAAGAGACAAAGACTGTCATCTCTCTATTCTCACCTAGCACGTTGTTTAGTGAGCTGAGTGCGTTTGGCAAGTGAAGTGGTGTCATAATCAGTGGAGTTCACAGAATCCTGGTAAGATTTTTATTTACGAAATAAATAATGAATATGACTAATTTTTGCATATTGATGTGTAAGATGCTAGCGCATAGGTCTAGTTTAGGTTAATTTTTGTTGAAAGTTATAAATTAGTGTATTTATTTTATTTTTAGACAGAAATTATCAGGAACATGGCTTCAGGATCCTGTCCAATTGGTACTCAGGATACTGAGAACCGTCCAGGATCCTGAGCAGATCATAGTAAAAATATTGTTTCTGTGTAATAATAGTATTTTTTTTCACATAATATTAAACCACAAATAAATAATTTAATAAATAAATTGAACTTACTTTCGAAATTTGTTTATATACAGTTATTTAGTTTTAGTGGTGGTCTAAGTAAAAGTTTTCTTATAATTGTTTCGAAACGTGTCGGATTAAAAGTATAAAATAAACAAACATTTAATCGATCTTACAAATATTATATTTTGTTACACAGAAAAAATGACGCCAAAAAAGAAACAGACCTGAAAGGATAGCTGAAAAAATTGATATGAAAAGATTAAGAACGACCCTCAGAGATTAGCGACTGAAAAAGAAAAAAGAAATCAAAAGTATAAAAAGCTACGAGAATCTGGCAAAATAAACTAGTTTCTGAAATGTCGGCTCGTGAAAAAAGGCAAGCTCGCAAAAGTTGGAGGGAATGGTCAGACAAATCGTACAAAAAGAAAAAGTTAATAACTAATATGATAAACCAGTTTGTTTATAATTATGAGAAAATACTCTGCCTAGTTTAGATGATGAACCTGTAGGTCCTGAGTTCCGTGATCATGAACAACCTCAGCAAGTAAATTTTGAGATAAATGTTAATC
This sequence comes from Diaphora mendica, assembly GCA_949125395.1. Taxonomy (NCBI): domain Eukaryota; kingdom Metazoa; phylum Arthropoda; class Insecta; order Lepidoptera; family Erebidae; genus Diaphora; species Diaphora mendica. Next base: position 1,262,247 of record OX421323.1, read on the forward strand.
AAACATTATCGCCAAAGCCAAATCCAAGATTGAAATCAGCACGAGAACGGCCACAGAAGCAGCGTCTTAAGAGAAACCAGGAGATAAAACAAAAAAAATGCGCTAATAGTAAAATTGAACCAAAAACTTGGCAAATATAAAAAGAGGTGGCAGAGATTGAAAAAACAAAAGAAACCACTGGAGCTTAAGCTTAAAACCGCAATGAACAAACTTGCTGAAGGTAAGACGACACGGGTAGACGTCGTCAAAAAGGCTTTATTTGGTGATGTGTTGAAAAAGCAAATATCAGATAATATGTCTAATCTGAAGACTCGTCAATTACTTTTGTGCCAATTCGTGAATGCAAATAAGGCTGGGAAGTTTAAAAACAAGGTTATAATAACTTATAAAAAGATGTGAAGTCAATAAAAGCAAAAAAAGGCTGCAATGAAACAAAAAGATACTTGGTTTTTGTTGTTTTCCTAAGTTTCCTGGTGACACTCTCAGTTTCCTGTGGCTCGATTTTTTTTAAATGGCCATAAATCAAAAAATATTAAATATTTTGACTGTTCCCTTTAGGGTGAGCTAAAAGACACTGTACTCTAGTTATTATACTGAATTTCGCCACCAGAATGTATAAAAAATGTCGGGCCGAAATCAGACTCGAATTCTTCCTTAGTTTGTAGAACTACCCATATTATAGATGCACAGTTCCATACAAAAGTAAACAAAATACTGTCCACGCTTCTATACGTACTTAGGTACATGTATACCACTTGAGATATAGCGAAAAAAGTCCTGAACTGGTATACAGCTTAACCTAATTTTAACTTTAAGCAATTGACGTACGAACGGAAATAAATCCATATTAAATTCACTACATATTACCTCTTAGTTTGATGTCAGGATAGGACAATAAAAATTTATGACTCTTTCAAAAATCAGAAATAAAACAACACATGTCCAAAAACAAGAGTATTGAAAAATTAAACTTAACGTATTACAATAAAGCACATAATAGTACAAAGAATAGTGAGAGTTACATTCCACTGACATTAAATAGTGTGTTCGCGTCTTATCGCTTCTACTTGGAACATGAACAAAATAGAGTTGCTTTTTGATTTAAAAACATACGGTAGTTGGATGGATCAACAAATAATTAATTCTTCACACATTTTTTATTTCTTCTTTTGATTCTGATTGCTAAAAGTTTGAATAGAATTTTATTATAAATTATAATAAGTATTAATTTAATATTGAATATTCCACTCAGATATTAGACCTTCTATACCTACGTGCCTGTATTTATACATATTATATTGCACTATTTCATAAGTTGGACTATACCTTAACTATAATCATCAAATATATTTTATATTCCAACTTAAATGTTTTTCAGATATTTACGAACGGACGGATAATTTTAAATTTTGGTAATCACGTTTAGAATCTGGTATAGACCAACATTTATAAACAGTTTGCAATTTTGTCAAAAATACATACATGCAAATCGAATTAATAACCTCCTTTTTTAAAGTCGGTTAAATATTCTTAGTAGAATATAATACTTACCTGTGAAGTTGGTAAGGCTGTCTTTTTTATTCTCCTGAATATGTACATTTCAAAAACTAAAACAAAAACAAATCTTCAATTAACCTAAAAACATTGTAACGGCGACTCCATCATTATCCTACTGACTTTGTTCGCTAGCACTAGGCTTGTCTTTTTTTCTCTTATGAACATCGCGCGTGAGTGTGAAAGGGATGGATGCGTACATTAGAAGCCGTTCTAAATCACAAATTTGATGAAAATATTAATAAAATTAGCTTTAAAGCATAACGAAAATACACCAATATGTTAGATTAAAGATAGACTTACTGAAAATATGATATTCCATCCTTCTTTTGCATTTTTAGAGTGTAATTTCAACAATTTTTTGTGTGTAAACACGAGCACGGCCACCAAGCGAATGAGAGCGAAACAAGGCATATTGTTGTTTTATGCCTTGTTTTGCCGGTGCCACTTTTTAAGCGGCAACAGTGCATCTATAAAGGTTCGATTCGGGAGAGTTGAGTGACACAACCTGATACCTTGATGTATGATTTAATAGTCCCTTAATTCTAATAGATACATGGATTATATACTCTTAATCTAGGAATATCATGACATCATCATGAATGATTAATATGGTTCATCACATGACCATTACACCACACGCCCTACCAAAACAGAAAAAAAAAACTAATAAGTTTTTTTTTTTTTTTTTTTTAAACATTATATAATTTTGTCCTATTCTTATGTATAACTTCTTCTTTATTATTACGTAAGATTATAACATTAGGATCAATATCATCTAAAACCTTAAAAGGACCATCATACACATTATCAAACTTATTTCCTGTTTCATTTTTGATTAACAATAAATCATCTTTCTTATACATAACAGGTTTCAAATATGCATCAAATTTACATTTTCGTATCAATTTTGATTGTAACAATTTTTGCCGCGCTTCATACTGTGATTTTTGTAATCTAAATTTTAATTCTAAAGGATAACTTTCTAAATTATATAAAGGCTCAACAGTACAATTTTTCAAATTTCTAGGGATGTTACACAATTTACCAAATACAAGCTCATAAGGCGTATAGTTTGTTGATGAATGTACAGAGGTATTGTAGGAAAAACACCAATATGGAAGCCACTCACTCCAATACCTACTGTTATTATCTGTTTGAATTCTCAAAAATGCATTCAATGATTTATGGGAATTTTCTAAAGAACCAATCGACTCATGATGATAGGCACAAGCAACTGTTCGTTTTATATTTAACAATTTACATACCTCACTCATAGTGCTGGAAATAAATTCAGTTCCCCGGTCTGTAGCAATTTCACGTGGGATACCATACCTTAATATAAAGTTGTTTACGAAAGCTCGAGCCACGCTAACGGTATCTTTTCTTGCTAATGGGTATGCTTCTACATACTTACTTAATTCACATTGTAATGTGAGTATATACGAGTTATCATAATAATCCTTATCTAAGGGCCCAACTATATCTAAAAATATTTTATCAAAAGCCGACTGCGCAGTTGTCGTAATAACCATGGGTTGCTTAGTATGTAAAGCATGCTTCTGTTTTTGGCATTTGTCACACTTCTTGACAAATTCAGCCACGTCTACATCCATTCTTGGCCAAAAGTAATATTTTTTTATATTACGTATCATACGTCTAGTACCTGCGTGCCCACTCGTGGGAAGCAAATGAAAGTCATTAAGTACTACTCTCTTGTCATCATCATTTACTATTCTTATTAATCCTTTTAAAATATAAATTCGTGGACCGGTCCAGTCATTATTTCCACAACATTTATTCAACCATTTAATATACTTCTCATTATTATTATTCTTCAGAATATAAATCTCATTAATTGATACTTTATTACAGATAGATTCCAAATCTCTCACGAAAGCGTCTCGCGCTGAGCATGATCGAGAACTTGGGTCTATATAAATTGACATCTTTGATGGTATATAAATAAAATCATTTACTTTAGTACATTTAGCATTGGACGTTAATGCATAATTAGAAATTACTAATTCAGTACAATTTTTCGGTTTACTAAGAATTTCAACGATTCTCGGCTGATCAGACCGATTATCTGTTTTGTTCTTATCGACCGAAGAGTTGCTACTCGATTGATTTTTCAACATACTCCTAGTCATGACATTTAGAACATTTTTATTAATACTTTTTAATTCATCGGACGTAATAATGATGCGAGATAACGCGTCTGCAGCCACATTATTCACACCCTTAACGTATTCAACCACGTAATCGTATTCATCTAAAATTAACCGAAACTTTAGCAATCTACTAGAGGGATTATTGAAACTAAACAGGTAAAGTAATGGCTTATGATCGGTTTTAATTATAAACTTTTTACCAAACAAATAGGGTCTGAAATATTTAACTGACCAAATAATAGCAAGGAGCTCTTTTTCAATCGTTGGATAATTTAATTCTGCTTTATTTAATGGCCGGCTTGCATAAGCAATTGGCAAGTCGTTTTTATTACATAAAACGGAACCTATGGCTACTCCAGATGCATCTGTGTGCAATATAAACTCATTTTCGTCGTCAAAATTAGGATATTGTAATATTGGTGGATTTGTCAAGGACCGCTTTAATAATTGAAAAGAATTTTCACACTCTGTGTTCCAAATAAATGTAACACCTTTTCTACAAAGTTTATTTAACGGAATTTTTATTTCAGCGAAATGTGGTATAAATTTACGGTAGTAATTGACAAAAGCGACAAACCGCCTTACTTCGTCACTACTTTTTGGAATAGGATAGTTCTTTAATACTCGTGTCTTTTCAGGGTCAGGTGACACTCCACTAGCGGAAACAACATGGCCTAAATACAACAATTCTTTCTTTAGAAATTGACATTTCTCGGGGTTTATTTTTAAATTTACGCTTCGAAGTCTTTCAAAAATATCAATTAAATGTTTATTATGATTTTCTAAGCTTCTTCCTATACATACCAAATCATCCAAATAAACAAGACACTTTTCATGACTCAAACTAGACATTGCTACTGTCATTAGGCGACTGAAAGCACTAGGGCTGATTTTTAAACCCATTGGCAGTCGTTTCATGTGATATTGTTTACTTGTAGTAAAGGCTGTGTATTTTCTGCTTTCAGGGCTTAATTCTAATTGAAAGTAACCTTGACTGAGATCTAAATGACTGAAATATATCGCCCCTGATAAAGAATCGAGAATATCAGAAATGTTAGGTAACGGAAATTTATCATCTTGAAGGTTGTCGTTTAATTTTCTATAATCAATAACAACACGCCATTTTTTCATACCACTACTATCAGTTTTCTTTGGGACCAGTAGGACAGGGCTTGACCACTCACTAATACTTTCTTCTATGATGTCATTTCGTAACATTTCGCCTATTTGTCTATCAATTTCAGTTTTTTGACTTTTAGGGAGTCGGTATGGTTTGCTGTATACCGGGCTAGTATTTTCTTTCAGATGTATATCTGCTGGTATAAGTTGGTAAAACCTAACTTATCACCTGGTAACAAAAACACATCTGAGTACTTTGCGCAAATGTTTTCAATTGAAATTTGTTCCTCTCTGTTTAAATGTTTAAAATTCAAAGTAGAAAACAAACTCTTGACACGGTCGGCATTTACATTATTACTACTAAAAGAACACAAATAATAATCATTTAACGTTACAACTTCCGGTGTAAAATAACTTAAACAAACGTCTGTCTCCCTAGTATTTAAAAACTTAAGCGGTATTTTACCGTCCTTAGGTTTGACTAAGATAGAAGCTAAAAATAAACCATCGCATAATTGTTTAGGCATAATAACGCACTCCTCTCTTAGGTGTGTCTGCACTAAGTATGTAACTTCACACCTTGCCTGTATTGTCATGTAACTATTTTTCCCAAGTTGCCCCATTTGTAACGGGATACTAACGGGTACCTTAGAGTTAATAGTTAGAACATTTTGTTCAAAATCTAAAATACAATTAAATTTACTCAAAAAATCTTGTCCCAAAATGCCATCGGTTCTACAAGAAAAGTTTTTAAATACATAAAACTTATGCTCAAACTCAACATTACCGTAACTTAATCTAAGATAAACAAAGCCATCGCAATATACATGACCTCCTATACCATTTATTTTAATACGCTCTATATGGAACGGAATCTTACAGTTCTCTAATATGTCCTGTCTAACTATGGACAACGACGCGCCGGTGTCAAGTAACCAACTACGGGACATTTGAAACACATTTAAATTAATTGAATTAATATTTTGACAATAAAAATGTTCATGCACGAAAAAACAAATTTCTGTCCTCGGATTCAGTCTTTCTTTCATTGTTTTGAATGGAATCAGAACTATTACAGTTGTTACTCGAGTCGGCTAAGTTAATCTGATGATGACGCGCCGGTTGACGAAATGTTGTGTGGCCACGAAAACCACCGCGACCGCGAAAATTAGATGAATTAGCAAAGTTACGAATTCCACTTTGACCACAGTTAGTACCACGACCACGATTATTATAACTCTGAGAATTTGAAAATACTCTAAACGCACCCCTATTAAAACTATTCTGATGCTTACCACGTTGGTAACGGCTTGACCTACCTCGGTTCTGCTGGAAGCTCAGCACTCGTTCTCCTTCTGCATTCGGCACCATCTCATCCAATGCACCTTGAATGGCATCCTTTAAAGTGCTATAATTTCGCGCTGCAATAATCGTACTGAGTCGACTGTTACGCAGGCCGTCGGCAAATCTTTTAATCGCAATTCGCTCATTTATTGGCCTCAAAATTTGATATGCACCGGGATCGCCGCTCGCCTGAGTAATAGTCGAATCGACGAATAACTGTTCAAGTTCCTTACCGTACTCCTCTATACTCTTGTTATTTTGCCTCGCATGCTGCAGCTTACTCTGGATCGCTGTGTCTGACTTTTTGGGCAACAATATGTTACGCATGTCACTAATTAAGTCTGCAACAGATAAATAACTATTACGCATGCGCAGCTTGGCGCTTTCAGATATCCGAGACATTAAAACAAATTGTATTAGTTGCTTTTTGCCACTATCATTAATCATAGAGTCATACATTTCGATATTTGATATTAATTTTTTGGTGGTATCAATATCCCCTGTCATTACGGGTAATACTGCATTGGCAGTTTTCAAGTCAAATTTCTCCATCGTATCCTCTGTACTATACGAACAAAGCTGTAATATTTTTGAACAAAGCTGTAAAAAATTGACCACATACACGATCACATTAAAAAGAAAATATATTAATTTTTTATTTTATAATTAATTATATAATATTTTGTTATTCGATTAGTAAAATAGCGTTAAGATATTTAAACTTATCATAGCTTTAAAAACTTAAACATACTCGATTTTTGGTTATACTACTTGTTATCGCACTTGTTTATTTTCACTCACTTCACTCACTATGTACGTACTCACGCTCGAGAAGTCCCTGCATCTCGAACACCAGTGGCCTGTCTACGGAACAAGCTCAACGATCTTCGCAACATATGCTCATTGATTCTTCGCTCTATCCAGTTGCTGTGGCATTTTTTATAGAAACGCATCAACAATATCGCTCCTCCAACAACCAATACAATGCAGATTATTATTAGTATATATTGTGTGCTACTTGCATGTCTTGACAGCTGGTCCGTGGTAGCGGAATTCCCAGCACCATTTTGTGCTATTATGAGCTCTTGCTCCTTAGATTGTTGCTTGCCCATGGTGCATTTTTGCAACACGATAAATTCACAAAAAAAAATTGTCCACCCAACGAAAGTTACGACACGTAGAAAAAATTCTTCACTCAGTAATAATATTATTATTCATATTTAACTTATTCACTGTACGTATCACTCGAATGTTTACATTACTTATTCCTTTAGCGGAACATTGCGTCGCGCTGGCAGGGTCGCCATATAAAGGTTCGATTCGGGAGAGTTGAGACAGTTGAGTGACACAACCTGATACCTTGATGTATGATTTAATAGTCCCTTAATTCTAATAGATACATGGATTATATACTCTTAATCTAGGAATATCATGACATCATCATGAATGATTAATATGGTTCATCACATGACCATTGCACCACACATCTGTGATATATTTGATCGAAGGCTGCTGTGCTTTTTATGGGAATCTTTAAAACACAGAAGTTAGATAAAACTGTCTTGTAAATCAAATGGTTAGTGTTCCTATATGGTGTACTGAAGTCATTAGTTCAATTTTCACTCAGGCCATATTATCATACTTCATCCTATCTTACTAATATTATAAATGCGAAAGTTTGTAAGTATGGATGGATGTTTCTTACTCTTTCACGCAAAAAACTACTGAACGGATTTGGATGAAACTTTATAATAATATAGCTTATACATCAGAATAACACATAAGCTATTATTTGCCGCGATAATCGACATACACGCGGGCAACAGCTAGTTGTCTTTATTTACATACTATTGCGTATACGAGTATTTTGTGCGTTTGAAAAATAAATGTTTTTTTTTGTAAAAAACCGGGTTTGTTAAAAAATATAAATAGAACACCAATTTATAAGTTCGTTATAATTGTTGTAAAAAACCAAAAAGAGGGGTGTTATAAGTTTCACGTGTCTGTCTGTCTGTCTGTGCCATCGTAGCGCCCGAACGGATGAAGCGATTTCAATTTAGTTTTTTTTGTATGAAAGGTGAGTTACGTGCGAGTGTTCTTAGACATGTTTAATAAAAATCGGTTGAGCCATTTAAAAGTTATGGGGGTGAAAGTGGGGAAGAGTAACCGAATGTCTGCAAAAATATCATCGAGTGGGGTCTTAAATGAAAGCGCAAAACGTGTTTTTTACTTTTTAAAGGAACTCAGGTTATTATGTCGGGGTTTTTTTTTAATTTTGAGAATTTATAGTTATTAAAACACACTTATTATTTATCTTAAACAAAAGTGAATGATATGATCGACCATTTTAAGAAATATAATGAACTAGCGACCCGCCCCGGCTTCGCACGGGTGGATTTCAGATGCCCCCGCCGACGACACGATTCGTGCATTTTAAATCTGTAATATCTTCGAATATATTCATTTAACTTAGATACTGTAAACGGCCATTTTGATCTATATTATATGCACAATGTATTTAATTTACTTAATTGTTTAAGGAGTCATTCTGTATTGCTTAAAATCGCTTCGTAAATAAGCCTTCGCAAAATGAAAGGAATAAAAAATGGTTGTTGTGGGTTATCCCTAAGAGATAGACATATACCGTCGCGGACTTTTTTGTAGATCTTTTTAAAGGTGTATAATACTGTAGTACATTATTTTGATCTATCTCGTAGGGTGCAACCAGCGTTTGCAATGTAAGCGCAAAAAATGTGTTTATTTGCTATATCACATTAGAAAACTCGAAAATTAACAGTGTTTCCATACTATATTATGCATTTATTATACATAAAAACCTTCCTCTTGAATCACTCTATCTATTAAAGAAACCCACATCAAAATCCGTAGCGTAGTTTTAAAGATTTAAGCACACAAAGGGACATAGGGACAGAGAAAGCGACTTTGTTTTATACTATGTAGTGATTTAAATTCTATGATTTGAAAGGTATATGGTTTTACTTACATGTTTACTTTGTCGACGACGAGTTTCAAGCCCAAAGGGGGTTTATTTCAGAAATAAAACGTCCTGCAGTGCTGTTGTCAGTGACAGCGCGCGGCCGCACACCTTCGCATCAAAAGTGATAAACACTCACGAAAATACGACCAAAAGTTTCCGTTTTAGTAAACAGTATTTTTCACGCACAATTCACAACTAAATTGGCAAATCCTCCAACAAAACTTCGACTAAAAATGAGAGGCGGATAATTACGAGTATAACTTCCTTCGCATGCTGTACTTTGTCAACTTTATTTAGATATTGTAACTCTATTTTAACAGTGAACGACTTGCACCTTGCTATAACCTCGTTAACGCTATGGTGTTAAAATTTTGTCGATGTAGTAAATACAAACGCGAGTAACTAAAGTGATGTCACTGTGGCCTTGAAGCGATCAATGATATGCTAAAGTACATAATTATATTATTATGGTAAACAGCTGAATATTTTCGTAGTATCACTGAAATAAATCTCCTTAAACAATGTGTTCTATGACTGCCTTGGTGGCTCATTGGTTGTGTATACGACTGCTGTGCTTAAGGCCTCGGGTTCGATTCCCGAATCGTAGATGTATAAAATGTATTTATATCAGATGTCTAGCAGCCATTGCACAAGCTCTGCTTAGTTTGGGACTAGACACAAAATATTTAAAAAACACCTGATGTCCATGTTATGGTTGTCTGGAAAAGATCGCCGTGAGCGATAATGCCGCCAATTGTTATCACACTAATATATAAAGGTGAAAGTTTGTGAGTGTGTATGTTAGTTACTTCTTCACGCAAAAACTAGTGAACGGATTTGGATGAAACTTTTTTTTATGTATGGCCCGCCATAATGACTACTCTACCTGATGGAAAGCATAAGCAGAATCTAAGAGTGGTGTTCACCAAACTCACTGCGAATGCAGACAATGCAGTATGGCGACCCACACCATGGCGGCCTAGTGATGCTGCTGCATCTTTTAGTCTAGTCAACAAGCATGGAACTTGTTGACTAGACTATTTGGGCCTCCGGTCTCGTACTCACCAACGAAACACGACAGTACGATCGCTGTCATTTTACGTTGAATTTCTGTGAGAGGGTAGTATCGCCCCGGTCGAGCCGGCCTATTCGTGCTGAAATCAGCGTGGCTCTACTACCTACAAGCGTGGCTCTGCTACCTACAAGCGTGGCTCTGCTACCTACAAGCGTGGCTCTGCTACCTACAAGCGTGGCTCTGCTACCTACAAGCGTGGCTCTGCTACCTACAAGCGTGGCTCTGCTACCTACAAGTTTTGAATCACTCTTTCCCTTCTTTCGAAATATAGAAATAATAGGGTTTTGAAATCCATGAACTCATTTATAATAATACAAAATTTTAACAAAAAAAACCGACTTCAAGAATGACCAAATTGAGTTATTCGTCCATTTGTTGCGCACATACTAAATGCAAATTGAGGACTTATATGGTTTTCTCATGGATGACAAGTTATAACTGGACCAAATTGAAATAGGACTACATGGTAAGCACCAGCTTTCAAATAAAAAAGAATCATCAAAATCGGCTCACCCAGTCGAAAGTTATGAGGTAACAACACAGTCAATAGGGGTAAAAAAATACAGTCGAATTGATAACCTCCTCCTTTTTGGAAGTCGGTTAAAAATTGATCAAAATTATTGTTCAATGTCGTTCAAAATTGCGTGGTAAAAATAGCTTTTCTGTGAGGTCGTAGTTTCCGAGCCAATTCTTTTAAAAATGCCTGATTTAGTAAAATATAAATCAGGCAATTGTTAATTGTTAATTTTATAAAAAATAAGTAAATAAATCAACATACAAGCCATACAAGGCCAATTCCTAGGTTTATTGAACAAATATTAGTCAGTGATCTAAATAAGAATTAAATTAAAAACATAATTTGTAATTTCTTAAGTTTAAAATTCAATTGTGTCAGCATAATTAAATTATTTTTAACTAATTTTTTGACGTAATACTAATTAATTTCAAAAACGCAGTCGTTGAGTTTGTTTCTGTTGTATTTTTTTTGGATATATGAGCCTGTCAAAGTGACTCTACTCTACCTGATGAACAGCATAAGCAGTTTTTTTTTATGGAATAGACGGGCAAACGAGCAGTCGTATCGCCTGATGGTAAACGATTACCGCCGCCCATGGACACCTGCAACACCAGAATTCAAGAGTGGTGGTTACCATATTCATTGCGAATCCAGATATTGCAACAATGCAGCATTTAATGATTGTCGAGGCCTATTGAGATGCTTCTGCATCATTGGCCTTGACAATGGCGAACGATTGGTGATAATCTGAACGACAAAGAGTCATGGGTTTAAGGTGTTATTAATGTTATTATATACACACTAACTTCGTCTTGAAATTGAGATAATTTTATTTTTTTGAATAATGTATAAATTTTGACATGTTGGTACTCCGGTATGAATTGTTTGTATACTTTAACCTAACGACATCTAATTCCGACATTTAATTAAGTTAAGATTTTGTTTGTAACTATTTTCTGTATAATTTTCTTTAATAATTTCCTTTTTCTCTTAATTAGTTTGTTCTTGTTTAAATTTTCCTTTATTTTATCTCTTTCTTGTATCAATTCTACTTAATTTTCATCTTTCTTTTTTTTTCTTTAATACAAATTGTTGATTGTTTTAGTTGCAACTTATAAATGAAAACATACACACATACTTGTATAATGTAAATGAATACATGATGGTACTTTGGTACTTATCTAACAATGTTTCCCAATTTATTAAATACGCACTTGTTATTGTATGAGCACCTTGTCGACTATGATTATTATTAATTATTAATTTCTTTGATATTGACCTGATGATTTGCCGTGCGGCCTGAGTACGCAGCTCAACTAGGGTTGAATAGGTCGATGGCTGATCCATGCGTCTTACTCTATTTTACATTTGTGACATTTATTGATTAATTTATATTTGGACATATTACATCTTTTTAAATTTGACTGTGAGTGAAAGTGCTATTTGGATTTTATTTTCCGTAACCTCACAATATAATAATACAATGTCACAATATAACAATGTAAAAATCTTGCAGCTATCAGTAAGAACGGCGCATGATTGGTTAGCTCATGGCTCTGCAGCAATGACTCCAAACCTATTATTTTGTTTTCTTTGGTCGACTTCGTTCTCATTCAAGTCTCTTAGTGAAAAAAATATTGTAAACCGTATTATTATTTTTTAAAAGGAGCAACAATGGAGTTTCTTGCCAGATTCTTCTCCATGAAGGGTAGGCTGCACTTGGAACTGGTGACTAGAATCACTCGATTTTTTAATTTTAAATATTGACTATTCATAAGTGCCTGTAAAATAAGTGCCTATATGAATAAAATATTTTTGAGTTTGAGTTTGAGTTTACAATCGGTCGGACATGATAGCACGAACGCTGCAATTTTAGATTGGTGTTCACCGTGGGCTAAATTTGGTTAATAATAAATGCCATTTAGCATGCTCTAATATTTTTTTTAATTACGTGAATAATTAATAAGAAATTTAAAAATATTTCAAAAAAAGCATTTCTGCCTATTAAATAACATAATTAAGTAGGACCACTGGGTATCTGATGTTATTTTAATTTTGTTTTATATGGGTTCGCATTTTTTTGGATTTTAATTTTCAAATTTCTTCATTATATACGGCATTTGTGTGATTGTATGATTGTTCCTATTGGCCTCCGCATCCTCACTCACTCGGTGAAACACATCGCGAGCGCTGTTTCACACCGGTTTTCTGTGAGGCCGTGGTATCACTCCGGTCGAGCCGGCCCTTCATGCCGAAGCGTGGTGTGATTTTAGGATCAACATTTCAGGTCACCGTGGGAGACCTATGCCTCGGTCTCAATGGACTGGCTAGGCTAGACCGGATTGATACCAGCGCGTCACAGAAAACCAGCAATAATCCATTCTTTAGCTGCTATTATTCACTGCCTAATTGAGGTCCCCGATGTTCAAATCTTTCTCTCCCATTACAACATTAACGCAGTTGGTACTCTCGAGTGGCAGATATCCATGGGCGATGGTCGTCGCTTAATATCGGGTGACTTGTTTTGAAATTTAAAACAAGAATAAAATAAAAACTAAAACTCGACTACGTAAAAACTTTTGATATAATTTTTTTATATAGTCTATGTCACCCGGGTTATTGTCATGAATCTATCGATACCTCTGTTCTGTGATTGATACCTCATTCATTAAATTCAGTATTTAACTGACTTGGTGACGTAGTGGTAGCGTATAACTCCTTTAAGGAGTCTACCCACTACACCGTTCCATACCATGACCGTGCTAGGACCGTATTAGACACAAAAGCAACACGATACGCTCTACATATGCCCACCGAAACGGATCCACCGCGTTCTGTGCCCGTATACATCGCATATGATGCCCGTATACAACCCGTATGATGCTCGTATGCAACCCGTATGTTGCCCGTACGTTCTTATGTATCCACCAAAACCGGCAGAAATCGATTTCATTCTCGCATGCGTATCAGTGTTGCGTGAACGTCTTAGAGTGCTATCAAGTTTTTAAATACTAAAATAGGTATGGCTATTAGAAAATTAACTGTTAGACAACTAGCAATGATTGCCATAATATTGGATGACGAGGAAGAAGAAAACAAAAAACACACTCGACGCTACTGGATTCACGATTCTATAAAAGGACAAAAAACAGTAGGAGAATATTGGACATGATTCAGGTTTACAGCGCCCTTCGGTCATCATACGCGGTTACAACCCGTATACTCACCGGCTCGCCGCCTGAGCACACCGGCTTGGCAACGTCGCGTGCCATGCACGGAGCGTATCGGCACCGGCAAAATATTCTCGGCGACAATTATTGACGCTCCGTGCATGGCACGTGACGGTGCTGGTCGGTTACGGAACGGTCTAGTGGGCATAGTCACATACTTTTTAAAACAAAGAATATTTTTTGTCTGGCACGTTCCTAGCACGGTCAATGGTCATGGTATGGAACGGTGTAGTGGGCAGACTCCATAAGACTGCTGTCCTTGAGGTCTCGGGTTCGATTCCCGGGTCGGACCAAATGTTTGTATGATCTATAAATGTTTGTATCGGAGTTTGGGTGTTTTCTATGTATAACATGTATGTATTTACAAAAAAAGTATATATGTATTTATATCAGTTGTCTAGTAACCATAACACAGGCTCTGCTTAGCTTGGGACTAGATGGCGTTGTGTGTAAGATGTCCAAAAAAAAAAGTATTTTAGGCGGTAAGGCGCGGTGGAACATACAAAATACTGGCTATACTCTGACCGTGTTCGTTCCAAAAAAAAAAATTGTATTTACACCTTAACACACATTTGATATAATCGTTTCATTCAATAGTAGACTGCAAGTCAACGAGAAAACGACGTAAGCGCCGTGAAAATCGCGTCACTCACACGTGTATTGTTGAGTTGAATTCTTTCTAATTCTCGTTTTAGTGTAACACTAGAAATGAACGAAAATAGACTACCTGAGTCCGTTTCTGAGCGAGGACCGGCTCGTATTTTTCACATAATCACTCAACATTTCACTAATAATCAAATTTAACTCACATTTCAGTGTTCATACTCTCCATATAACGTTACTAATTACTTTAGCCGTATTACAATAGTTCTAGTAATTATAATGTATTAAATTTGCAGCAAGAACACACGTCTGCACATACAGTCCGAGACGGGACGTCTCGTATCGGTTCGAGAATACCGCTAGCGACAATTTGTTACACGAATTGACATATTGCATAATAGTAACTAACACTTACTCTATTATTATGTAATCAGCCTTGAAATTGTGCAGAAAAAAATATTAATTGCTATTTTTTATATAACGTGCTATGTTTGTTTTGAATCTTGCAAGCTAAATTAGCGCCACTTCCTAATATTCGAATGGATTTAAATTTGTTGTATATTATATAAATATCAATGACATTAAAATAATATGATACTGTGGAGCTGTTCTGATGATGGAGTAGGACGATGTGCATAGGAACGTGTTTGGGTTAATTTGTTTTGTTTTGGTAAGGCACTACGTGGTACCTCTTGTAAATAGTTGTATTTTTTTAAATCAAACTTAAAGGCCCTATCTGTAAGTTATATTTTCCCCTACCTTATCTTTATGGTTATTATATCACTACACAGTATAAAACAAAGTCGCTTTTTCTGTTATGAAAATACCAAACTTCGCACACTCATAGGCATTAAACATAGGCATGTGCTTATGGGTCTAACCCTACAGCCAGACTATGACACTCGCGCTGCTCCTCGCGCTGCTGCTCGCGCTGCCGCGTATATTGCCCTAACAGCCACACACTCTTGTACTCGCGATGTACATCGCGTTGTTCCTCATTCCAGTATTCGCCTTGCAATGGACGACAACGTTCTAGCAGCGTACGCATTATGTTTTTACAGCATAGCAAATACTTTAAATGTAAAAATTAATTTAAATGCATTTAAAAACTGTGTAAATATGTATTCAATGAATAATTTATTCATGATTTTAAACGTGTTTATTTATATTTATACAATTGCCTATTAATAAGGACTTTCAAACAAACTTTCGACCCTTATTTTAAACCCCTTTAGGAGTAGAATTCCCATAATTGCTGATATAGGTATTCATTTATTTGTAAACAAAAGCCTGAAAACAGAGATTCAGGCAAGTTAAAAAATTATGGACTTCAAGACTAACCTATGTACAAAATGTCAACCCCTTTTTCACCCCTTAGGCGTGGAATATCTGTGTGATAATAAGTGACTAATAATTTGATAAATTTTAAAGTTGTTTCATTAGACCATTCATAAAAAGTGGCGGCGGCGACATCATGTAAAAATTACTGCAACAATACGTGCAAACCACGCGAGTTCTCGACGCAAAGTGAGTGCAACGCGCGTGTGTGGCTGGTCACTCGCGCTCGTATTGCGCTCCTTTGACTCGCGCCAAAAAACCGACAAAAAATGGATCGCCGGGCATGACGAGCGGCAGGACGAGCAGCATGACGAGTAACGCAGCCACACTACGTCTCTGCCCATTTCTCTCGCAATTTCTCTCGCCACTCGTCGAGTGTGTACTATTATACATACGACCAACGATTTCTATACCGACCGAACGATCACTGGACAGATTTGACTAACCTTCGTCTTGAATTATTTGTAGAAGCTTAGGGAAAGTTTTTGAAAAAACAAGTGATTAATTTAAAAAGTTTTTTTAAAAAACAAGCTTTTATTACTTGTTACAAAAAAAAAATATTTTAAGCCCTTTCATTTGATACCCATACATATTGGGTGGGTTATTCAGGAATATGTAGGTACGCCGCCATTTTGTTACGGCGACCATTTTGGATTTGGATTAATAATAATACCGATTAAGTATATATAATTGCATTGTCATCAGAACTAAAGATATTATTCGAATGACAAAAACTAAAGATATATTTCAGATTTCAGCACAATCGGAAATCGGGAAGTGGATCAAATTTAATTTGAAATATTTGATTACAGACAAACATCGGGACAAGTGAAACTAAATAATTAAAGCTTGTGTAAAAAATGGAAAAATGCGACGTCTTTTGAGAGAGGCAGATGAAGTTAGTGAAGTTAAGAATTAATGAAATACAAAATGATATCACATACCTACGGTCGCTATAGAAAGCGCAGGTTGATTGCAATCGCATTTTGTTTTGTCTACCAATGGTCGGACGATTTACCAGTATAACGAACTTTACCCTAAACATGGCTCAACGTTCCTTTGTATGAACAATATTCGAAAACAAATCAATAGTTGATTTGTTTTCGGATATTGTTCGGTATTGTTTTGTATGGTTTTTTATGTGTGTTTGTAAGTTGAAAATTATGTATTGCATACATTACATGTATTGTCGTCTTTTTAATCCCCGACCAAAAAGAGGGGCGTTATAAGTTTCACGTGTCTGTCTGTCTGTCTGTCTGTGGCACCGTAGCTCCCGAACGGATGAAGCGATTTCAATTTAGTTTTTTTTGTATGAAAGGTGAGTTACGTGCGTGTGTTCTTAGACATGTTTCATGAAAATCGGTCTGCAAAAATATCATCGAGTGGGGTCTCAAATGAAAGCGCATAACGTGTTTTTTACTTTTTAAAGGGAACTCAGGTTATATCCCCAAAGGTATAATAAAATAATGCCCATATTTAGGCATAAGTAAAAAAAACGTTGCAAGTTTATTGCCACCATCCAGACGTATTTGTTTCTGAATAAATATACTTTGCTACTGCACGGTTGAGCTGGCAATAGTAATAAATACGAAACCCGTCTTTTTAATCCACGTGCCATTATGGGTGACTACGGAACCCTATTCTATGTGTGGCCTAACACGCACTTTGCCGGTTTTTTGTTTTGAAGCGTAGACAAACTAACTTAACTTTTCTATATAATAGAAGATCAAGGGTAAAACAAAGAACAAGGGTAAACCATACCCAGCAGTGGACCAATTAAAAGCTGTTGATGATTGGTAAAACTAAGATATTCAAGTAGGTACAAGTACAGTTACAAGTGTATTTTTAGGATATTTATTTTTATTTTTTATTTTTTTTGGTATTATGTATGGCCCGCCAAAATAACTCTACTCTGCCTGATGGAAAGCATAAGTAGAATCCAAGAGTGGCGGTCACCATACTCACTGCGAATGCAGACAATGCAGTATGGCGACCCACACCATGGCGGCCTAGTGATGCTTCTGCATCTTTTAGTCTAGTCAACAAGTATGGAACTTGTTGACTAGACTAATTGGGCCTCCGGTCTCGCACTCACCAACGAAACACGACAGCACTGCTGCTGTCATTTTACGTTGATTTTCTGTGCGAGGGTAGTACCGCCCCGGTCGAGCCGGCCCATTCGTGCTGAAATCAGCGTGGCTCTACTACCTATAAGGATATCCATTAATAAGGCTATCATAGTTTAGGGATGATAGATTCGGACCAGACGGGGGAACTTACCTGGAGTGAAGATATAAAGGTCGCTAAATATTCAACTTGCATTTTTTTAAAGATAACTTCCGCATTAGGAATATACATCCTGTGTCGCGGGGACCTTCACAAACATACATGAAACGGAAACAAAGAACCCCCAGACTCAGAACAACAATTTGTGGATCGTACAAAGTATTGTCCCGTGTAAGATTTGAACCCACAACAATTGGCGCAGTAGAAAGCGACGTGGCGACCGCTTAAACCACTAGGTCAACCGTTCAGTCAGGATGTATTGAGTTCACTCCAGTTCCTTTAAACTTATTATCTTATTTAATAAAAATACCCTTATCAAAGTCGGTCACAAATAAACAAACATACATCATCATCACAACCCGTAATGTCCCACAATGGGCTCGGGTCTCCTCTCAGGAGTGGGTTAAGGTCGTATGTCCCCACGCTGGCCGAGTGCAGGATGGGAACGGGCAAGTCAACGTTGTGGCTATACGTATTCTTGACGTTGGATGTTTTTAAGGCGCCCAAAGGCCTCCAACTAAGCTTTACGACTGTTATCCTATGATAACAACCGGGACCGATTGCTTAACGTGACCTCCGAATCACGGATACGCTCATGGTAACATACCACTAGCGGTCACCCATCCAGGTACTGAACGCGCCATCGTTGCTTACCCTCGGTGATTGTTTCTAATCACCGAGTGCAACTGGACTATGAGCGCCTCAAGAACGCCGAACAAACATACAGGTGAAGCTAATATAAGCGTGTTAAAATTAATAATCTTACACATCTCACTCGTTCCACACGTTTCGCCTGATCTTAAACTAGACAGGGCCTGTACTCTGTAATCAAATTGATGATAAACATACATTCTTCTTCTTCCTTATTATTCCCTAGATTATTTGGGGTCGGCTACTAGTTCAACCAGTTTTACCTGAATACCAGTTTTTCCACGGAGCGACTGGCATCGGACCTCCGCAACCGCAACTTTGAGGGTGAACTGAATTCGAAGATTGAGAGGGCACTGACTTCCCAATAACGATTGCCATAGATGTTCATGACTACCGGGACCGACGGCTTAACGTGCTCTCCGAGGCATGGGCAGGAAACACCGCCATCTTCCATACTCCGGGCTGCTATTAAGAATTTCTTGTAAGAAAAACCATCAGCAGTCCGACCCGGGAATCGAACCCAAGATCTCTTGATCTGCAGTCGCTTACGCTAACCACTAGACCAACGAGGCAGTTACGATAAACATACATATAATTTCTAATTGTAAATATAGATCAATAAAACTCCGACGTAGAACCAAATAGTACGAGAACTTCACAAATATAATTTAGACATGTGCTTTGTAGAATGCAAGTAGCTCATTAACAAAATTATTAAAATGTTGATGACCAGCCAGTACATCAATAAAACTAAAAATAAATACCTTATTAAGTAGCGAATTCTCTAATACAGAACACCACAGAACACATTGAATAATAAAAATATGAAAGAGTCTAAAACCACGAGAAAATAGTATTGAACAACTGATTGTCTGTTTTCAGTGTAAAATTATATAACACTGTACGTAGTGTACGTCGAAGAGCACTGTCAATTATTAAGTTCGAACCGTACTGAGTCGGACAGTATTCTGTTGTGTGTGTTTATTAACTGGGGGCATGGTAGTAGACCCGCCAAGTCGAGCAAAATTATAAAAACACAGACAGTCATACAAATATTTTATCGTTTTCACGTCTAAACCACTACATAGATTTCAATGAATTTTGACTTTGAGGTACTTTGATTTTTGGACCTAAGCTACTCTTCACCGCGATAATTGATATAGGTACACGCTGGCGAAGCAGCAATCTTGTAAATCATAAATCATAAAATAACAACAAAAATAAAACACAACTAAGACATAACTGAATTTTTCAAAATCAATAACCGAATTATAATAATATAAAAAAAACATTTTGTGCTTAATTTTTTAAATAGAATATTTCTACCATATATCTAATATAAATTTGTTTTAGTTTAAAATATGTTTGTTTTGTGGTTTGTCAACATTTTCGTCATCCATTTAAAATTCATTATAAAACTAGAATTGGTTTGCTTTTTACTTTTTAATTTAGTACTTCAATGGTAGAACTTGTTGTCAGAATTCATTGACCTATTGAACTTCTGTAAGCTACATAGTTTTGTTTGATAAGTATTTCTCTTGAGGGACCACTTTTTAACCCCCGACCAAAAAGAGAAGTGTTATAAGTTTCACGTGTCTGTCTGTCTGTCTGTGGCACCGTAGCTCCCGAACGGATGAAGCGATTTCAATTTAGTTTTTTTTATGAAAGGTGAATTACGTGCGCGTGTTCTTAGACATGTTTCATGAAAATCGGTTGAGCCGTTTAAAAGTTATGGGGGTAAAAGTGGGGAAGAGTAACCGAATGTCTGCAAAAATATCATCAAGTGGGGTCTCAAATGAAAGCGCATAACGTGTTTTTTACTTTTTAAAGGGAACTCAGGTTATTATGTTGGGTTTTTTTTTTTTGAGAATTTATAGTTATTATCTATTGAAACTCTTTTGAACAGCGGTTGCTGTAGCACTGAGGCGCGGGTAACACTGCGAGGCTAAGCTAGTCTCTTACTAAAATTAGTAATTTAAAGCAGTTGTACATTTTAACTAGGTAACAAGATATACATATCAGTCACGAATGAGACACCATCTTATCGATTGTAAGATTGTAATGGCAACTTTCACAAACTAGATACTGAATTTATATTTTTATTGTACACATCTCGATTATATAGGTACAAGGCAATTATAATACTAAGACGAGCTTAACCACAGAATAACTATGGCTTAACCTAAGCCTAAGTTTTCTTTAAATGAACCGTCATAGAGAATAGAGGATAGTTTAGAAGGTAGAGGCTAAGTCATAAGAGCATCTCGCGGTAATCGCTTACCATCAGGCGATACGTCTGCTCGTTTGCTCGCCTATTCCATAAAAAAAATCTCACTAGGCCGCCATACTGTGGATCACCATGATGCATTGTCGCATTGTCTGCATTCGCTATGAGTATGCTGACTACTTCTCTTGTATTCTGCTCATGCTTTCCATCAGGCAGAGTAGAGTCAGTATGGTAGGCTCATATACCTACCTTCATAAAGAAAACACTAACAAAAATATGCATAAAAAATAATTTGTAATTGTTTGCGAACTTTTACTAAAACCGCATGCCGCATTCAAAAGCTTAAAATTCAAATTTGGTCCCACAACGGGAACAGGCTACTAGGAATATTATTAGACAGAAAGAATGATCATTCTCACCACACAAATATTTGTCTAAGGCAGAAATCGCACCCGCAAGTCTCCCACTATTACACTAATAGGCCCCATATTAGTACATCATTATTATGATTATGGAAATTCCACTAAACGCTGACAGATTTAATAGTCATTTGCTGCAAACAAATAGTTGCTCATACATTGAAAAGGTTCATGTTCTTTTCCAATTGTGTTTCAGGAGATGATGGAAAGAAGACCTCGATGATGATTGGGGCGACCTCTAGGCTTAACGACAGGCGGTTGAAGCAGTAAAACCTCACAACTGTGGGTACACAGAAATGATGGTGCTTCAGTGTAAAAAATCTCCCTAAAAATGGGGAAACTGTTTCGAAATCCACCAACTCTACTTTTTCAATCGACGTTAAATAACAATATAAAAATTAAATTATATAGGTATACTACTTCATAAAAAATAAATGATTCCATCTGCTAACTGTAAGAGTAGAACTTAACTTTAAATGTTTTTGTACTTAAATATCTAAAAAATATATATTACTAGCTGACCCGGCGAACTTCGTACCGCCATATTTACATATCTGTCTCAGCTTCCCACAGGCAGTGTACAGTCGCGGACAAAAACTATCCTATCTCTCAAGTTGGATCGAACTGCACATGGTGTGCAAATTTTATTATAATCGGTTAAGTGGTTTAGGAGTCCATTGAGGACAAACATTGTGACACGAGATTTATATATATTAAGAAGATTAGCGCCTAAAGGAAACTGATTAATAAAAATAACTGCTTTTCGGTATTAAAAAGTAATGAATCGGCTGTTTTCGGTGGCGCTCAGCATCCTCAGTGCACACTGCACAGTCGTTTCATTACACATACGCTATTGAGTCCTATTAAAACAGGCATGTTGGGTCAGTTGCGCGTCCTTAAATACAATAGAAATTTGGGTGTTGCTATTTGTAGCTTCTCGCTTTGTGATAGTGTGTAGAATAAGCAATAAATCTAAAGTCAAAAGTAAAGTAAAAAAGGTAAAATCAAAAAATTAAAAAAAACTTCTTAAAAAAAACCCGACTTAAAAACTAAAAAGTATAAAATAACTTAATAAAGATTTATTAGGGCGCGTTTACGATTCGTACAAAATTATGCTGTTTTTCGGTGCAATTTGTGACTAAAATAAACCAAATTGAATTTAACACAATACTAACACTTAAAGATTAGTTCTTCATCTTCAAATCCGAGGGACAATTTTTTTGAAAATTGTATTTTTTAATATTGTAAAAACGATCTTCCGTAACCGTATTTACGATATCGGGTTGAGTTTTGGTACATTTTTGTTCTACAATCAGCCTATTTTAGTATTTCTAAAAATACTGTAAGGAGGCATATATAGTCAATTATAAATCCGAGGAAAAAAAATATATAAAAGTGACACAGAAAGTCGCAGAAAAAATAACAACCGGAGCTTATATTTTCACATATTTTGCTATTACGGATGAATCGTAGTCGATTGCAATAAGGGTTATTTTATTTTTTTGATCCTCTCTTGATTTATTGCGTAAAAATTTCGTAAGTCTCAGTCTGCGCTCGGCCGCCGTCGTGAGTGGACACTGTTTCAACTTACCTCCGGACAAGATGGAGTGACCTGAAGGTGTACTTCGGTGACTGCTTATGGAACTCCTAGACGAGTTGACATAGTCTTACCGAGTTTGGGCTCGTTTTGTTAGTTATGATGAGACCTCACCTCCGGCTTAGGTGGAGTGACCTGAAGGTGTACTTCAGTGACTGCTTGTGGAACTCCTAGACGAGTTGACATAGTCTTACCGAGTTTGGGCTCGTTTTGTTAGTAATGATGAGACCTTACCTCCGGCTTAGGTTGAGTGACCTGAAGGTGTACTTCGGTGCCTGCTTGTGGAACTCCTAGACGAGTTGACATAGTCTTACCGAGTTTGGGCTCGTTTTGTTAGTAATGATGAGATCTTACCTCCGGACTAGATGGAGTGACCTGAAGGTGTACTTCGGTGACTGCTTATGGAACTCCTAGACGAGTTGACATAGTCTTACCGAGTTTGGGCTCGTTTTGTTAGTTATGATGAGACCTCACCTCCGGCTTAGGTGGAGTGACCTGAAGGTGTACTTCGGTGACTGCTTGTGGAACTCCTAGACGAGTTGACATAGTCTTACCGAGTTTGGGCTCGTTTTGTTAGTTGTGATGAGACCTTACCTCCGGCTTAGGTTGAGTGACCTGAAGGTGTACTTCGGTGACTGCTTGTGGAACTCCTAGACGAGTTGACATAGTCTTACCGAGTTTGGGCTCGTTTTGTTAGTAATGATGAGATCTTACCTCCGGACTAGATGGAGTGACCTGAAGGTGTACTTCGGTGACTGCTTATGGAACTCCTAGACGAGTTGACATAGTCTTACCGAGTTTGGGCTCGTTTTGTTAGTTATGATGAGACCTTATCTCCGGCTTAGGTGGAGTGACCTGAAGGTGTACTTCGGTGACTGCTTGTGGAACTCCGAGACGAGTTGACATAGTCTTACCGAGTTTGGGCTCGTTTTGTTAGTTATGATGAGACCTTACCTCCGGGCTTGATGGAGGGATCTGAAGGTGTACTTCGGTGACTGCTTATGGAACTCCTACATGAGTAGAACTAGGTGTGCCGAGTTTGGGCTCGTTAAGTTACTTATGATAAGACCTTACCTCCGGACTAGATGGAATGACCTGAAGGTGTACTTCGGTGACTGCTTATGGAACTCCTAGACGAGTTGACATAGTCTTACCGAGTTTGGGCTCGTTTTGTTAGTTATGATGAGACCTTTCCTCCGGCTTAGGTGGAGTGACCTGAAGGTGTACTTCGGTGACTGCTTGTGGAACTCCTACACGAGTTGACATAGTCTTACCGAGTTTGGGCTCGTTTTGTTAGTTATGATGAGACCTTACCTCCGGGCTTGATGGAGGGATCTGAAGGTGTACTTCGGTGACTGCTTATGGAACTCCTACACGAGTAGAACTAGGTGTGCCGAGTTTGGGTGAATTCTTATGCTTGTTATTTATTATGCATTCTACTCGTTTATCGTATATATATATATAAAGATATGTAAAAAAGAAAAAAAACAGGACGGCAATATCTCAACCAGATGCTTATTATGGCGAAAGTTGCCGAAAAGTTGACTTTAATGAGGAAGAGTACAAAGATGCCAAATTAAATTTTTTGGCGACATTGGAACTTTCGGAGGTCGAAAAGGAGAACTTGGAAAAATACATCATATTGCAGAGTGGAAGTACGTTATGGTTAGAAACCCGGAGAAAACTCCTGACAGCATCTTGGTTCGCGACAGTCTGCAAACGTCGCCCAACAACTGAATGTGGTCCACTGATCAAACAAAACCTCTATGGAAAAGATCTAAGCAATGTGCAATTCGAGACCTAGAAAAGGCTTTGAATACACGCATAGACCAGTGTGGGTTATTCATTGACGAATAATTTGCCTTTCTAGGAGCAACCCCAGACGGAAAATGTGAGCTCGGCATCGTTGAAATTAAACGTCCATCGTCAGCATATAATATTTTGAAAAGAGAAAATGGAACTATTTTTAATTCGATTTGACAAAAACTGTCTCCTCCCGGAATTGATTGACCCTAGAATGGCAAGAAATATGGAGCTAAGAGCACATTTTTCACACATTCAAACAAATATTCTACAAATAAAGAATTGATTACGTCTAATTTCGAGTTTCAATATTCACCGAAGTACACCTTCAGGTCCCTCCATCAAACCCGGACTTACGGTCTCATCATAAATAACAAAACAAGCCAAAACTCGGCACACCTAGTTCTACTCGTCTAGGAGGTCCATAAGCAGTCACCGAAGTTCACCTTCAGGTCATTCCAGCAAGTCCGGAGGTAAGGTCTCATCGTAACTAACAAAACGAGCCCAAACTCGGTAAGGCTATGTCAACTCGTCTAGGAGTTCCATAAGCAGTCACCGAAGTACACCCTCAGGTCTCTCCAGCAAGTCCGGAGGTAAGGTCTCATCATAACTAACAAAACGAGCCCAAACTCGGTAAGTCTATGTCGACTCCTCTAGGAGTTCCATAAGCAGTCACCGAAGTACACCTTCAGGTCACTCCATCTAGTCCGGAGGTAAGGTCTCATCATAACTAACAAAACGAGCCGAAACTCGATAAGACTATGTCAACTCGTCTAGGAGTTCCATAAGCAGTAACCGTAGTACACCTTCAGGTCATTCCAGCAAGTCGGGAGGTAAGGTCTCATCATAACTAACAAAACAAGCCCAAACTCAGTAAGACTATGTCAACTCGTCTAGGAGTTCCATAAGCAGTCACCGAAGTACACCTTCAGGTCACTCCAGCAAGTCCGGAGGTAAGGTCTCATCATAACTAGCAAAACGAGCCCAAACTCGGTAAGGCTATGTCAACTCGTCTAGGAGTTCCATAAGCAGTCACCGAAGTACACCTTCAGGTCACTCCAGCAAGTCCGGAGATATGGTCTCATCATAACTAACAAAACGAGCCCAAACTCGGTAAGTCTATGTCAACTCGTCTAGGAGTTCCATAAGCAGTCACCGAAGTACACCTTCAGCTCACTCCATCTAGTCCGGAGGTAAGATCTCATCATTACTAACAAAACGAGCCCAAACTCGGTAAGACTATGTCAACTCGTCTAGGAGTTCCATAAGCAGTCACCGAAGTACACCTTCACTCCAGCAAGTCCGGAGGTAAGGTCTCATCATAATTAACAAAACGAACCCAAACTCGGTACACCTAGTTCTACTCGTCGAGGAGTTCCATAAACAGTCACCGAAGTACACCTTCAGGTCACTCCAGACGCGTCAATTTTGCAAACGCGTCCTTAAAAGAGACCGCGCGAGACCTTGAGCGGGATAGCTGCTCTTCGCGTTGAACAAAAGATCCGAAGGTGATGTCGTTGACGTTCATCTCGAAATATAGCGAGTGTGGTACCTACTATTACATTTTGGCTTGGCACCGACTTCAAACCTATGAACACATAGGTAACACATACAAATAATAGTGTTTCATCAATATTAAAGGTTTGCATATGAGGTGTATTTAATTAAATCTTTATTAAGGCGTATAGTAGCCTCAATGACCTTGAGCGTCTGGGCGGAGCTAAACGCATAGTATCATATCTGCACCGCACACATTCATATCTCCGTACCTTACGCGTTACTTCAAAACGATGATCAAAGACTAGGGAGCGAGACAGACATGCGCGCTTGTCTGACGTTTTTGCCTTAACTTCAAAACATAATTATAAATGGTTAAAATGTTAACATAAGAAAGGGGTATTTCTAAAAGTTTAGTAAGATTTAAAATTAACACATTTTATCATAGGTAGGTACTAAATACGAAAAAGTATGTTAAATTAGGTAAGAAATCTGATAAAATAAATTAATTCATTTTACCCTTTGTAGAAAAAAGTAAAAATTATCATATTTCTGAAAACTTCTAGCATGTTTAAATAAATTAACAAGTAAAATTTTAACAAAATAAAACCGACTTCAAGGTTCAACTCGATTTATCTTGGATGCCATAATCAGATCTTAGTGTCCTTATCATGGTACCACCGTTGGGATATCTCCTTTCCATTAAAAAAGGAATCATCAAAATCGTAGTTATCCCCGAACACACATAAAAAAAATATATATACGGTCGAATTGAGAAACCTCCTTTTTTTAAGTCGGTTAAAAACAGGTAAATGCGTTACGTGTCAGGTCACCCATAGAATAAGGTTCCGAAGTCACCTGCAATGTCTACAAATTGAAATAAAATCGTGTCGAACAGATAATTATCATGAATTTATTTTTAACTAGCTGAACCCCGCGGTGTTACCCGCGGCTATCGTCTTGCCGCGGGTAACGACCTATCACTGAAAGTCCCGTCAAAATCGGTCCAGCCGTTGCAGAGATTACCCGTAACAAACAGTCAGACAAAAATTGTAAAAAAAAAAAATGGTACATGTATCGTGTATACATACATATGCTTTTATTAAAAGCGGTTTTTTTAATATTACAAACAGACACTCCATTTTTTTATTTGTAGAGATTTTACATGTACGTTGGTGCAGTGATAGCTTACGCGACTATTGTCCATGAGGTCTCAGGTTCGTTTGGGTGTTCTCTATGTATGATATATTTGTATTTACAAATAAAAGCATATAATTGTTCTATCAGTCAATCTAGCTTTCATAGTACAAGCTCCACTTAGTTTGAAACTAATAGACGTTGTGTGTCAGATATCCGAAATATATATTGATTATTATTTTCAAAGCTTTGAATGTGAGTGTGTGTATTTTACAAGTTAGACCTCTCTACTCTTGTACCATCTTTAATATTATATCGCGGGTGGGTTGGCTAAAAATCCCTGTCTGAACTATTATAATATGTTTATATATCAAATATTTATATAATTATCATGTTTAAATATTAATATGTATATCCGTGTATGCATTTTATATAGCACTAGCGACCCGCCCCGGCTTCGCTCGGGTGGATTTCAGATGCCCCCGCCGACGACACGATTCGTGCATTTTAAATCTGTAATATCTTCGAATATATTCATTTAAATTAGATACTGTAAAGGGCTATTTTGATCTATATTAAATGCACAATGTATTTAATTTACTTAATTGTATAAGGATTCATTCTGTATTGCTTAAAATCGCTTCGTAAATAAGCCATTATTTCTCGTAAAAAGAAAGGAATAAAAAATGGTTGTTGTGGATTATCCCTAAGAGATAGACATATACCGTCGCGGACTTTTTTGTAGATCTTTTTAAGGTGTATAATACTGTAGTACATTATTTTGATCTATCTCGTAGGGTGCAACCAGCGTTTGCAATGTAAGCGCAAAAAAATGTGTTTATTTGCTACATCACATTAGAAACCTCGAAAATTAACAGCGTTTCCACACTATATTATGCATTTATTATACATAAAAACCTTCCTCTTGAATCATTCTATCTATCAAAGAAATCCGCATCAAAATCCGTTGCGTAGTTTTAAAGATTTAAGCAAACAAAGGTATATAGGGACAGAGAAAGCGACTCTGTTTTATACTATGTAGTGATTAATATTATTATTGTTACTTATAAACCGATAAGTCCGCCTTTATAAGACTTATAGACTTTATGCCACATGGTATTATCTCTCAGTCAACCTTGAGTTGGTTCAGTAAGGGACAAGGCAGGTGCCTATCCTATCATACAATTGTAATAAGAAAAAGAGATAAGGGAAGAAAAACTTTAATTTATCGGTTTATAAGTAACAATAATAATATTAATGCTATGTAAAATGCATACACGGATACACGTATTAATATTTAAATATGATAATAAATAAATGATAATTATATAAATATTAGATATATAAACATATTATAATAGTTCAGACAGGGATTTTTAGCCAACCCACCCGCGATATAATATTAAATATGATATATTAAAATACTTTTCATCTAATAAACAGATGGGTGAAGGGCGTTCCTAATCGTATTCTCTACTAATATATTACTTTTTTGTAAATATGTAAGTAGATACATATTATGCATAGAAAACAGTCAAATACCGAAATAAATATTTTCAAATCATACAAATATTTAATCCGACCCGGGAATCGAACCCGAGACCTCAAGCATAGCCTGCAGTCGCATACGCTACCACTGCGCCATCGAGGCAGTCAAAACACCAAAAATCATCCAAGCGCACGATCACTTTGAGTCCTTTGCAGCGAGTTAGTCTCTAATGCACACTAACTCAGAAAGTACCTAAATACTTACACAAACACAAACGTCTAAGCATAGTTAGTCGTAAGCGTGAGCAGAGCAGCGAGCGACACAGCCTTCCCGTCTGAATGCCAACGCACGACTGCCGCCTGCGCCCGCACAGAGACCCGCTGTACTTTTAATTTTGGGAATCGCAATATTGATCATTTTCTTTACAAAATATTGATTGCTTTAAATATGAGTATGCCTAGTTTATAGCTAATTCAACCACCAATATTTCTGTGTAAAAATATTTTTTTGCTTCAAAGCCGTTTAAAAGCTTTAGGCAAAAAAGCGAACAAAATAGAGTGTTGTTAATTTTTTTTTTATGGCAATACTATTTATCGTATGTAAAACATTAAACCTATATATTCTTGCACATGAATCTGCAGTAAACATATATTTTTTTCGAATCTTTTGATGCAGCTGTTAAGGAGGAGTAGTCTTTAGAATGCAACCATTTTTACGCATCTGAAGGGAGGTAGGCCCTTAAGTTAGTTTATACTTTTTAGTTTTTGAAGTCGGTTTTTTAAACGAAGTTTTTTTTTATTTTTCGCTTTTTAATTTTTTCTCAAGTCTCTCATCATCATTTCACCTAAATAACTTGAAAGAATACGACTAAAGATAACATACATACACATGTCATTTAAAGATTTATCTTTCAACTTCTAACCGTTAAGGAGTTTTATCTTCCATCATCAGCTCATCATCATGAACTGATGACTACCAAATGTAAATACTGTAATAGCTTTAGAAAATATATGAAAAACATAGTACGTGCCTAACAAATTTGAGAGTTACCTTCGATTTCCGTGGGATCTCATTATCAGATCCTGATATGGTGGCAACAGGACCACATGGAGAGCATACCCTTACGAATACCTAAAGAATTTTCAAAATCGGTCCACAATTGACGGAGTGATCAGTGTACATACATAAAAAAATACCGATGAAATTGAGAACCTCCTCCTTTTGGAAGTCGGTTAAAAAGTAATAAAAATATAACTACAATGCATACGTATATTTTCAAAAAATCTATTTTAAGTTAGTATTGATGCTTAGTTACAATTAAGTATACGAGTACGTATTCCCACAATTTGATATGCATCTCTGATTTATATTATTTTTTTTCAATTTTTTTTATCTCAGACAGCATATTAGGTGTCTACAGTTCTTACGTAATAATTCTTGACTAGTGGTAGCTCATTGGTCGAAATTCGGTCTTTTTTTTTTTTATGAAATGAAAACTTCCCTTTTTGGTAGAAAATCTTATGACTTCCCGTCACCGACATGCTGACATAACATTTTAGAAGTGGAAACTTCGTTGGCCGCGTTGAGCACGTTTTGGTTGGGGAAAAACTTATGGGTAACGGTCGCGTCACCGACATGCTAATGTTTGATGTTGATAATTTTAATTTAAGCATTATGAAATTTCTAATTTTACACCTAAATTTTACAAATTACATTGTAAGTTATAAGTTTTCACTTCTTTACACGTTTTCACTCATACGTCTATACTAATAAATATATCTTTCATGTTTAAAACACTGAACTTTTTTGGATGAATTTAGCTTAGAGATAGATTGGACCTTGGAGTAGGACATCGACTTTTTTTCGCGATAACCATTCACGTCGCTGGAGCCGTGGGCAAAAGCTAATCCATATAATATGGCGGTACGAAGTTCGCCGGATTAGCTAGTTTTATACATTAGAAAATACCAAGTTTTTTATTTTGTCCAACAATGAACTGCGATAGGCTAATGATGATGATGAAATTTGCGTATAGTTTACAAATAAAATATTATTCGATAGTTTACAACTTCAGTAGAGTTGAAGTGGTACGCCATCGCCGGAATTATGTCGACGAGGGTATCTCAGAAACTGAACTGCCTAAAACTGACTGCCTTTGTGGCGCAGAGGTAGCATATGCGACTGCTGTGCTTGAGATCTTGGGTTCGATTCCCGGGTCGGACCAATGTTTGTATGATCTGCAAATATTTGTTTTGAAGTTTGGGTGTTTTCTATGTATAATATGTATGTATTTACAAAAAAAAAAACGTATATATGTATTTATATCAGTTATCTAGTACCCATAACACAAGCTCTGCTTAGCTTGGGACTAGATGGCGATGTGTGAAAAAAAAAACACGTTAGTAGGTATTTTCTCACCTAAACGACACAATAGCCGGTAAAAGCAAATAAAGGCGTTAACAACTGCCATTTTGTATGTAAAAAATAATTATCCATATTTAGTTTAATTTTTTTTACGAAACCTACTTAAATAAACTGATTGGTCATTTTTGTTATTACATTTGTATAAAACTTGTCATTTGATGTTTGTCTTGTTTAAATTATAAAAGTTAACTAGAATATATTCGAAGACAATGAACTATTAATGATGTGAGATAAATGGTCAGCCTATTTTCTCAGCTCTTTTTATCATTACGACTTAAAGCTGATTTAAGTACTATGCCGCCATACTGTAAGTCAACTTGCTACATTGTCCACATTCGAAATAAGTGTGGTGAACCACTTGGGTTCTGCTTCTGCTTTCGGTCAGGCAGAGTAGAGTTATTTTGACAGCTCTTTTATAAGAAAAAGCGTTTTCGGTTGTATCTACGAAAACCATTTAAAGATTTAGTTAGTAATACGTACTAGCTAACATATCTTGGTGTGCATCTTTCAAAAGGAAGATATTATCCCGGTTTTTACAACATTTTTAATTGATGCTTATTTACTACTAGTCATTATTTATTATTTTTACTAATACCCGGCGCACTTCGTACCGTCATTTTTTTCGTAATTATTTTCTCATCATCATAATCTGCCAATCGCAGTCCACAACTGGACATAGGTCTCTACAATTGCGCACCACTTAGTTCTATCCTCGGCTTCTCGCATTCAGCTCCTGAAAGCCGTCTTGCGCAAGTCATCACTCCACCTGGCCTGTGGCCTTACACTAAGTTTGCCGAGACGCGATCTCCACTCAAGAACCCGTTTACCCCAACGGTTGTCGGTTCTACGACAAATATGGCCAGCCCACTGCCACTTCAGCCTGCTAATCCTATGGGCTATGACGACCGGTTCCGGTAGTACATGTTTATTGAACATGACCTTCGTCTTGTCCAAGTTCATTCGTCGGCCGATGCGTTCAGAAGATGCGTCTGCAAATCGCAAGTGAGAGATGTATTCGCCATTGCTGTTCCTGTTGCCCTTTCTAGTGCAGCGTCTTAAAGAAGTCCTCCATTACATTTTTGAACAATTTCGGGGATATAACGTCCCCTTGTCTCACTCCTCAATGCAATGGTATGGGTTTTGTATGCTGATTCTGTACTTGGACGGACATAGTAGCAGCTTTGTAAAGAAATCTCAACACTTGGAAGTATCGCCAATCCACTTGGCGACGCTG
This sequence comes from Diaphora mendica, assembly GCA_949125395.1. Taxonomy (NCBI): domain Eukaryota; kingdom Metazoa; phylum Arthropoda; class Insecta; order Lepidoptera; family Erebidae; genus Diaphora; species Diaphora mendica. The sequence continues at coordinate 1,294,963 of OX421323.1, forward strand.
CAGGGACTCCAGAACAGACCAGATCTCGATCGAGTTAAAGGCCTTCTCATAGTCCACGAATGATAGACACAGGGGCTGATTATACGCCTCGGTCTTCTGTATAATTTGCCGCACTGTGTGGATGTGGTCTATGGTGCCAAATCCGCCCCGAAACCCAGCCTGCTCCGGTGGTTGGAATTCGTCGAGTCTTCGCGCAAGACGGTTTGTGATGACTCTTGAAAACAGCTTGTAGACGTGGCTTAGAAGGGAAATGGGCCGATAGTTCTTTAACATGGTTTCGTCACTCCAGTTCAGTACTCCATTTACTAATAACAGAATCACACACACTTTTCCAATATAATCAACATACTCATTATTCCATTGCTACAATACACAGATTAAATTATTTTTATACTCTGGAAGATCCTTTACTAAATTATGCCTGTATCTTATTGGATTTTTTAAAATACATACTTCCTATTACTCTTGTACAAATCAGCATAAAAAGTGACTGCGAAGTTGTAAAATTGAAAATTAAAAGACTCAAAATTCTATAACACAGGACAAAACGTACTGAACATTGATAAGATCTCTGTTGCTGATTCTTCCACGTGTATCCTGGAAATGAAATGAAATGAAATGAAATCATTTATTCTGTAATTAGGTTACATGAATACTTTTGCAAGTTAAACTTTTTTTTGAGCAGATGAGTTCGGCCTTTCCTAACTGGACTAGCCCTGAGAAGAAAGGACGAAACAAACTCAGGGATCACCGTCTCTTTTAAAGTCCAGACAATGTACATTATTTCAATAAAATAAATGCGATAATTACAATTTGAGTCACAATTACAATAATCAGTAAAGATAATAATTTAAAAAAAATGACAACAATAGCAATAATTTAAAATGAATTTGTTTCAAACTATAAATTATCGTTACATCAAAATAAATTTAAACATTAAAAATAAACAGCATGTGCAGAATGGGCAGCTCAATCCCAGGCGGTTTTATCATCAAGATATTCTGCTATGGTGTAATACCCCTTGCGGATAACTTAGATTTTATGGTATTCTTAAATTTCTTTAATGGCAAATTCCTAATATCAATAGGGAGTTTATTGTAAAAGCGTATACATTGGCCCATGAACGAGTTGCCTACTCTGTGGAGACCCTGGAGAATTGCATTCCGCCTAATTTTGTACCCGAACACTCACTCAAAGTACTAAATCAGAACATCAGAAGTATAAATAAAAATTTCACGGAAGTCCTCACAATTATAAGCCGAACAAAAGTGTCTTTGGATATTATTGCACTGACGGAATATTGGCCCCCGGTGCACACAGTATACCTAACCTGGTGGGCTATAAGTGCTTTAAAACGGAAAACAATCTAACACAAAACGAAGGCGTGTTAGTCTATGTTCTCGAGGATCTTAAGGTGTCTGTGGATGAACCTGCGATACAGGATGCAAATTGTCTTCAAATAAAATTGACGAACACACGATTATATTGTGTATATATCGACCGCCTGGTTATAGAGATATTAACAACTTTCTTCTATCCCTTGATACCGTCCTCAACAATATATCCAGCTACAGACATATTATCATCACCGGTGATCTAAATATAAATATCCACCAATAACATGACCATACAAAGAAAAACAGCTACCTTAATTTACTTGCATCCCACGGTATACGCCCTGCACACACATTGCCTACAAGACTGCAAGCTTGTCTGGACCATGTTGGCTTAAAGACTGATCTCCCCGCACATGTGCTTGTTGCGTCTTCCTCTGCTACCGATCAAGACACAGTCCTCCTGTATCTCGCCAAAAAGATACCTAAACCACGACGAATGAAAACTGTCATTCGGATTGATCACAGACAATTGGATGCAGACATGCAATGTATTGATTTTAAACCTATTTATAACACCCAAAATCCCCACGTGGCTGCAGACTATATGATCATTGCAATTAAACAGGTCATCGAGTTAAATACAAAAGTATATAAAGTCCCAAACCGTAAAAAAAATGTTAAAGTATGAATGACTCCCTGTCTTTTACGCTGTATACGGCATAGAGATCGCTTAAACCAAAAATCAAAAAAAGAACCAATAAACTTAATCCTTAAAACTACTTACACGACGTACAGGAATTACTGTAACAAATTAATTAAACAAATCAAAATTACATATGACAAAGCTTGCGTCGCTGATGCGGGAAATGATGCCAAGCAATTATGGACAGCCATTAACACCATTACAAATAGACTTAAAACAAGGGACTACAGAGAAGAACTACTCACTATATCTTCAACACCAGCAAAATCAGTTCATTAAATAAATAATTACATTGGAAAAAATCTAGGTGAAAAGATCGAAAACGTGGCAACTAGACAACCTTCGCCTATCATTGTAAATACCACAAACTCCATGGGTCTACTTCCAACAGATGAGGATGAAGTTGCAGGAATAATCATTGCCCTTCGTAGTGAATGTGCTGCAGGATGGGACCGAATACCTACCACCCTTTTAAAAAAACATATTGCTTTGCTTGTCCCACCACTGACGTACATCTGTAACCTCTCGCTACACTCAGGACAATTCCCCAGGACGTTAAAAAAAGCCATCATCCATCCAATCTTCAAGAGTGGGGACAGGGGCAGTGTCAGTAACTATAGACCAATAGTAGTGTTGCCAACACTGTCTAAGGTACTGGAACGAATTATGAACCGCAGACTTATCGACTACTTGTCAAGGAACAATATCCTTTCTCCGACCCAATATGGATTCAGACCTGGAAAGTCAATGTCGGATGCGGTTCATGATCTTACCAATTACATTGTCACCAACCTGGATAATGGCCAAAAAGTCATAGGAATCTTCCTGGATCCTGCCAAGGCCTTTGACACGGTTTCTGTCCCCATGCTTATCAAGAAGATGGAATGCCTTGGAATTAGGGGTACTCCGCTCCGGCTGTTCGAGGACTACCTTAGTGAGCGAACGCAGTGTGTTAAGATTGATGAATATGTTAGTGATGAGCGGTTGGTCTCACACGGAGTGGCTCAGGGTAGCGTCATAGGACCGACCCTCTTCCTCATCTATATAAACGACCTGGGTTTGCTCACTCTCCCAAATGGTAAAGTGATTACGTTCGCAGATGATACTGCCCTCCTATTTAATGCTGACTCATGGAGTGACGTCTATAAATACGCGCAATCTGGGTTTGATATTGTGAGTGATTGGTTGCGGAATAATGTACTCACCCTAAATGCATCAAAAACGCAATATGTAACATTTACAATTACACGCAAAACAGCACCAAACTTGTCAACACCACACTCGATCATAGCCCACTCCTGTCCTAAACCTCACAATAATACCTGCTCATGCTTACACCTACAAAAACCGATGAGGTGAAATACCTTGGTGTAATACTGGATAGTCGCCTTCGTTTCCATGAGCATATATCTGCTCTCAGTAATAGGATGCGAAAATTGATCTACGTATTTAAAAACCTAAGAGAGGTGGCAGATGATAAGTTGAAACGATATGTTCACTTCGCCCTTGCTCAATCTCTATTGACGTTCTGCATCACATCTTAGGGCGGTGCTCCAAAAAGCAATCTTTTTGAACTAGAAAGAGCCCAAAGGGCAGTACTAAAAGTTTCAATGTTCCTACCGTTCACTTACCCTACCTCTCTCTTATACAAAAAGGCAAAAGTTCTAACGGTGAGACAGTTGTTCATTAAGCAGATAATATTAATGCAGCACAGTATGCTAGTATATGATCCTATTTTGTCCAGTGGCAAAAGGCGATACAATCCCGCTGAAACAAGTAAAGTCCGACTAAAAACCCTTTATTCAAAAAGACACTTCTGCTTCTTAGGGCCTTACTTATATAATAAAATAAATAAAATCTTATCCATTTTTGAACTACAAAAAATAAAATGTGAAATGAAAGTAACTGCTTGGCTCGCAGACTAAGCCTATGATGACACTGAAAGGCTGCTTGTTGTCTTGACATAGATATGGTGTCGGTCACGGATATCCTACAGGGTCTTCTAATGCACACACACACACACACACACATACACACATGTACTCATTATCATACACACAAACACATCCACCCACACAATTACTCACTTATATAATAAAGGTACTTCTTTATACTCTCCAATTGTTCGACCACAACCGATCATTGTAAGGAACCTAAACTTAATGTAAAATTTAACGGAGGGGATCCTGGTGTCCTGAAATACAGGCTACGTGCCTAGCTTAGGCACCAGTCTCCCACAGTATGAAACCTAATCTTAATATTTATGTGTAAGCTGTAATTTAAAAATGTGTTGTGGTGAGTAAATAAATGTTTTATTATTATTATTATTATTATCAACCTCTTTGAAGAAAAGGACGATCACACTCCTACTCCACGCCTCTGGAGTTCTCCCTTCGAACAGGACAGCGTTGAAAAGCTTTTGGAGCTCCCTCAGTACGGGTTTACCTCCAGCTTTCAACAGCTCTGTAGTAACGCCATCCTCTCCAGGACCTTTTCCATTTTTCAGCTGCCCAAGAGCCATTTCGATTTCGTCAATGCTGAATTCTGGCAGATCTTCGGTGTAGTGGCGTGTTAATGTAGCTCTAAGGTCCTCATTTTCGGGATCAGGTCGAGATGTATGCGAAGCGTACAGACTGCCATAGAAGCTTTCCACTTCCGAAAGGACAGCCGATTTAGAAGCAACGGCTCTGTGCGGTTCACGTGTGACGTCGCGTTTTAATAATTTAAATATTGTTTTTGTGTATCCTTGCGACTGTTACCCGGTTTGTGGGCGGTATAAGGTTGTGTATAGTGTTTCTGACAAATAATCTGTAAGTTTTACGCCATAAAAATACAAATATTGTGGTAGTTTCTTTTACTACGGCTATTGGTAAGTCAATTTATTTTATTCTTAAAGGTAGGTAGGAGTAATATTTTGTTTGTATTAATTTTCTTTTCATATTTTTTGATTTTGAAGTTGTTTTTTATTGATATTTCTTTTGTCTGGTGTGTCTTTGTTTGGCCATGTCGGTTGTTGGCGAGTTGCCGGATCCCGGTGGTACAAATGAATTTTAAACACCAACCGGAAAGGGATTGTTTGGTAGAATGTCGCCACCAAATTTATCGTCAAAGGAAAGTAGAACTGAACGAATTAGGGCTTCGGACTTGGGCGAGAGTGTTTCGTCTCTTAGTGGTCGTGATAGCTGTGGGGAGTATGATTACTTTGAGTTGGTGTCTCAGGCAACCGAATATTTGGCAAAAATTAACGAATTGGTAAACGATCAGGGGTCGCGAATGAATGTGGGAAATAGGACCGCCATTATGGACGTAACCCAGCGGATTACCGGTATCGTCTCATTGTTGGCAATTAAATCTGCTAGCAATGAAACGAAATTAGCGAATCTCGAGTGCCAGGTGGGGGGTGTCGCCGTTCAACAGCCGGGCTTGACGTACGCGGACAAGCTTAGGCTTCGCTTACCACCTGGATCAGCCCCGTGTCCGGTGTCCGCTGAGGCACGCGTATCTAGGCCGTGTGTTATTGCGTATCCTACTACGGAACGTTCAGCGGCCTATGCAACTTCGTCAGCTACAAAAGAAGCTCTCATGAAGGCTATTAAACCTAGGGACGAAGGTTTTCAAATTGTAGGCGTCAAAAAAAAACCGCAAAGGCAGGCGTCGTGTTGCGGGTCGCAAATGAACGGCAGCTTAAAAAACTAGAATCAGTAAACGCCATTAAATCTGTAGGCTTACGCTTAGAAAAGCCGAAAGGCCGAAGGCCCCGTATAATTGTAAAAGACGTGCCCGGTTCTATGGAGGATCGTACCTTCCTAACAGCTTTATATCGTCAGAATATCAAGGACGAATTAAAATTAAGCGAAAGCGATTTTTTAAAAACAACCAAAATTGTCAGGCATCGCAAACTGGAAAACGGACGTCAATGGATAGGCTTCGAATTAGAGACAGAGGTTAGGAAACACTTAGCTAGCATAAAAGATAAATTATATATAGACTGGGCCACATGTAGGTTTATAGACGACTTAGAAGTAGTTCGTTGCTTAAACTGTCAACAATTCGGTCATGTTCAAAAGTTTTGCACTATTAAAACTCCTACCTGTGCTAATTGCGCGGCCAGCCACGATACAAGGGCTTGCCCGGATAAGGACACACCAGATTTTAAACCGAAATGCGCACAATGCAGCCGGTACAAAAAACCATGTGACCATCGATGTGGATCACAAGACTGCTCCACATATAAACTTAAATTAGAGCAGCTAATCCTAAATACTAATTACTGAATAGCTTATACAGTAGTAGTTGTAGTACCTTTTTAATAAAATGGATAATATCTCAATAGGCCAGTTAAATCTTCATAATGATAAAATAGCCACGTCAGAATTAGATCGCTTAGTTTTGGAACAAAAGTTAGACATTGTCCTTATACAAGAGCAATATCAAAGCGCTCAATTGCGGAATTATGTAGTACATCTAGATGGCCGGTCGCGGGCTGGGATATATCCCAAAAAAAATAAAATTAGAACTTGCAACATATTTGTTGCAAGTTCTAATTTTACGGTAATATCTTTGCGTAACCTTATGACGTCACACTGCGCCGTTGCTGAGATCTCATCCTCTACCTGTAGGGTTTACGTAGTGAGCTGTTATTTTCAATTTTCACATCCTATTGATCCTCGTCTACATCATTTACGTTTCGTTTTGCGGTCCCTCATAGGACACAAAATTATCATTGGCGCTGATGTCAATGCTTCTTCTACTTTATGGTATGGCAAATTGCGTGCAGCTGACATGGCTCGTCGCTGTGCGGTTGAAGATTTTATTGCGGAAATGAATCTTACTATTCACAATACCCCTGATGCACCAACAACTTTTTGCAGCCCAATGGGTGAGTCTTCTATTGACGTGACGCTTACGCGCGGCGACGTCTCGATATCTGGATGGCGTGTCCTACCGGACGCATCCTGTAGTGATCACCGCTTAATCGTGTACGAATTCATAGCAATGGTTGCACAATATCCACAAAGAACTCCTTACAATTTTAGGTATAAAACTAAAGGGGCAAATTGGGCTTTATTTGGTTCACTCTTTGCAGCACATGCCAAAGACTTCAGTCGCAGTGGTCTATCAGCTGAGGAAAGCGCAAACATATTATCAGATACTTTTACATATTGTGCTGATGTTTGTATCGGCCTTGGATCTATCACTAACACTCGTAGATGTGATTGGTGGAATTATAAATTAGTCGAATTACGTAGAATCTATCGGAAAGCTCGTAAAAAACTAAATGACATTAAAAAGCGTAACGTAACAGGAGATATTTACAATAATGCTCTTATTGCTCTTAGAGTTGCCAGGTCTCATTATAGAGCTGCTGTGGAGAAATCAAAGGGTTTTTTTTTTTTTTTTTTTTTATTTATTCTTTATTGTACACAAATGGAAAAAAACATTAAGCTACAAGGAAATAACATGTACAAGGGCGAGCTTAACTCAAACATGAGTTATCTTCCAGCTAACCTTAGAGTGAATAGAGGATAGTGAAGAATGTTAGGGCGAAGTCATGTGTACTAATAAATAGACAGAAGAAATAACACTTCATTTGGACTACAAAAATATTATTAAATTTAATACGTAAACTTGTTGATAGACTCGATAGAGAGGGTCCCTGGTCACCTTTGTATCATGAATTTAAAGCAAATAGATCAATCGACCTTGCATACGTACAGAACATCAAAATTAATAATATGTAGTTATACTACAGGAGTAGAACAAACCACAGAATATGTTTTAGAATCACTTGTGCCTGACGATCGGCCGGAGGATGACACGGATTATCACCGACAAATTAGGCAGTGGGCTATTGAACCACCATTGTCTCCAATGTCTGACTTACCATCTTCAGACGAATTCCTCAGTATTGTTAGGTCATTATCACTAAATAAGGCTTCGGGCGACGATAAAATATCAAACAAAATGATAAAAGAAGCTTGTAAACTTTCGGGTGATACGGTTATACCAGTTTTTAAACGTTGCATTGCGGAAGGAGTATTTCCTAGTGTTTGGCGGTGCGGTAATATTCGTATAATACCAAAAAGCGGCGATAAGCCGCCGGACGATCCTAAACGCCACGACTTCTACCAGGTGGAGTTAAATTTCATGATAGACAATTCGGCTTTACGTTGGGAAAATCGACAACTGATGCAGTTATATCTGTAAGGAAAACTTTCACCGAGTCAAATTTTCAATACGTTTTAGGCATCTTCTTAGATATATCTGGCGCCTTTGACAATGCGTGGTGGCCCATGCTATTGCTAAAATTAAAATTAAGAGGTTGCTTTAAAAATATTTATTCCCTTATCTTCTCGTACTTCTTACAAGGTACTACTAAATTGAGACTAGGGCATCATTCTGTGTCGAAGGCGCTTACGATGGGGTGTCCTCAAGGGTCAGTGCTAGGACCATACTTGTGGAACATAGGCTTCGACGATTTTCTGGCAATGCCTGTGCCGTCCGGATGTACCCTGAATGCGTACGCGGACGACGGTTTGTTATTGATAGAGTCGGATACTAGAACGGGGCTTGAGAGGCTGGCCAGTGAATGTTTGGACTTAATATCTCGGTGGGGTGGGCGTAATTGGTTGACGTTTGCACCAAACAAAACCTTCCAGCTACTTCTGAAAGGTAACCTCAAATCACCGCCGTGTATTAAATTTGAAAATGTTACTACTAAAAATAAAACCTCAGTTTGTTATTTAGGATTGGTTTTAAAAAGAAATTTTTCATTTATTGAACATATTAGAACAGTTAAGGGGCGCGTCCCTAAAAACGCGCGAAAAGGCACTTGCAGTTTTGCAAAACACAAACAACTCAATTCATATTTGACACTAAAAAAAATATCTCAGTAGTTTAATAAATCAGTCTACCAATCTACCGAGTGACATTTATGAAATAATTCTTTATTTTTGTGAAAAAAAGCTTTAACAAAGATCAAAATCATCGAAATCGACCTTTTTAATTAGCACACTCTGCCCTATTTCGTGCTCTATTTTAAATGTTTTTTTTTGTTATTTCGCGAGAAAAAACTATGGAGAAAAGATTTACCGTTTTAGTTTTTTATTAATTCTCACCAAAAAGCCATAATCTAAGGCTAAACATCATTCATTTTTAGCGACAAAAGTTCCATACATTTTAGTACGTAGATATCGTCTCCCGTAAATTGCAATAAATAAGTTTTATCGCGCTCAAAAAATTCAGTGCCCGCCGAATATTCAAGGTGACACCACGTCCGTTTGTAGTTCGTACTGAGTTCCATAATACGTAAATGACAAGTTTTAGGGTGGGTTGCCAGTGAGTGTCGAATTGTAATTGTTAATTTGTATTCTTGAATTTAATTTAATTTTTTTAAAGAATAATTTCAAAGAAAAATATTAGTAGTTTTTATTAACACAGAACTTATTTTTATGTTTTTTTTAACTTGCTATGTATGTATATATCTAACTATATTTGTTAAGACGGAATCTTGCAACTCAATTTTGCAGATATCTTCAACCGATTGTGTTGAATTTTTGTAGGCGTATGTATATAGCGTGACAATGCTTTAATATGATGACATGGAGCTGATCTGATGTTGAAGCTAGAAGGTGGTCATAGGAACTTTGTAACGACGGAACCTATCGAGTTCGGAGTCGTTTGATTTGTCTTGACGAGTACTTTGAATGCACTTTGACAGACCGAGACACTTTGAGAAATTGTTTTTAAAAAAGTAAAAAAAATTTTTTTTTCATTATTTCTGTTAGAATTGAATAATTACTACTGAAATAATGAAAGACCTTAAAATTACAGTTTTATTTTTGACTGCATGGTTGGTCTAGTGGTTTAAGCGGTTGCCTCGCCGCTTCCTACTGTATCAGGTGTTGTGGGTTCAAATCCCACATGGGACAACACTGTGTGATCCACGAATTGTTGTTCTGAGTCTGGGTGTCCATTGTGTCCGTTTCATGTATGTTTGTAAAGTCCCCCGCGACACAGGATTTATTGGATATATACGGAAGTTGTCTTTTTTGAAAAAAAAACTAGCTGAGCCCCACGGTCTTACCCGCGATACTACACCAACCGCGGTTACTCCTTATATCATCAGCTACCTATCAGTAAAAATCCCGTCAAAATCGCTCCAGCCGTTCTAGAGATTAGCCGGCACAATTAAACAGACAGACAGACAAAAATTGTAAAAAAGGGTCCCATCTACACTTTACGTCATTTCCATTATTATTCATCCCTTAAGTTCGAATTTAATCAATTGGTGAATTGTAAAATAATAGATGCCCTATCCCTTATATTATCTGATATCTGTAATCTGTAAAATCTGTAAAAAAAAAAGTACGTAAGTAAGATTTATGTAGTAAAATTTAGTCAATATGAGCAATAAAAGCGTTCAAAATTTATAATTTTAAGAAACATTATGTTCCATTAATATAACATATATCATACAAATTTTATTTCATAACATAGCATTAAAATCCGTTGATTACTGTAAAAGACCTAAGCTGACAGATAGCGCGAGCGACTTAATTTTATACTGTGTAAAAATATATTATTTGTCCATGAAATGAATTAAAAATGAATAGGTACACTTGAACCCCATTCTCGGCCGTTGACGAGTTACTTAAAGCCCGCGGGCTTTCCGATATGACTAAGATATATTGCGTGCTTTGTAGGACATTCTAAACATTCTTCAAAAGCGAACAGTTAATGAATATGTAACTAGAAGAAAAAACCGAAAGTAAATTTATTAGTTGCCAGAGTTAGTATGCAACAGTGGCCGATGCGTTTGTGTGCATGTAAAATATGAATGTGGGTGTTCAATCACAAATTCCCACGCTCAAGGACTACAGTCTTAATGAAAAGTCTAAAAAGGGTTTCTTTGCACTGACGAGGATATCAACTGCGACATGGGGTCTGTCATATAATACACTAAAGAACATATATGGAGCTACTTATTTGGGTTCTATTTGCTATGGTGCTCCTGTATGGGCAGATAGGGCGACTGTAGGTGCTGTCCGTCGCAAACTGTTACAAGGCCAACGACCTGCATTGATTTTCTTGTGCAAGGCATATATGACGGTTAGCACTGAGGCTTTACCGGTGTTGGCAGGTGTTCTTCCGGTCGATCTCGAGGTGCAAAGACGTGCAGCCATGTACTATTCCACACTACAAAACATGGAATGCGATTTTTTAGGCATAAGAGACCGCGGTAAAATCATAAGATTGTTTCAACAACAATCCAATGTCTATAACGACCTCTTGGATGAATGGCGGCAACGATGGGACGAATCATCTAAGGGGCGTCACCTCTACCAGTTCTTTCCATCTGTTCGCGAAAGGTTGTCAAGGACATGGCTCGAGGTAGATCACTTTGTCGCTCAATTTCTTACAGGCCACGGTAACTTTAAGAGCAAACTATATTCATTTAAATTAGTCGATTCACCATTGTGTCAATGCTCAACAACTGATTCTAGCTGTGAACAGTCGGCTCATCATATCCTCTGGGAATGTAGTCTTTGGTACAATGAACGTAACATGATGCTAAATGCGCAATTTCGTTGCGGGATCCAAGACAGTTAAAAATTTTTTCCTGGGACTTCCCGAGTGTCATAACTCGGTGTTTTCGTGGGTCACCGCTGTTGATCCTGGAGTACAGGAGTTACAGTGGTGGGCGTGTGGGCGGGATTAGTCCCATTCTCCACTTGCTTTGGTCAACTTCGTCAGGTGGCTTCTTCCGAGAGATTGTACGAATGCTTTTGAACGAATTATTTTCTAAATTTCCGAAAAGTTTGTAAATATTTTTTGTCTTCTTCTTTAGCTTCCCACGGGAAGTATAGTCGTAAAATAAAAAGAAATTACACTTTCGGTTTTCTTATCATTTTCTTTGATACAAATTTTATCCTGATAAAAAAAAGCTTCGTTTAAAAAAACCGACTTCAAAAACTAAAAAGTATCAAATAACTTAATTTGTATGTGCTACCTATGCATAGGTTTGAAGTCAGTGCCAAGCCAAATGTAATAGTAGGTACCACACTCGCTATATTTCGAGACGAACGTCAACGACGTCACCGACGCTTCGGTTGTTTTATTCTACGCGAAGACCAGCTATCCCGCTCAAGGTCAGGCGCGGCGAGTGCGGTACCTACGATTACAGTTTGGCTTGGCACCGACTTGAAACCTATGAATAGGTAACACATACAAATTAAGTTATTGGATACTTTTTAGTTTTTGAAGTCGGTTTTTTCAAACGAAGTTTTTTTTTCGCTTTTTAGTCTTTCTCAAGTCTCTCATCATCATTTCACCTAAATAACTTGAAAAAATACGACCAAAGGTAACATACATACTGTATAGAATCGAAAGGACTTCAGTAATTTTTTGTAATAAAATCTCAAATAGACTATCTTCTATAGGTTACTATAATTCAAGTGATTTGAGGTAAACTGACTATCTGAGGTAAACTCTGATATAGTTAGAACCCGTTTAATATATTATGAAATTAAATGATTTCTACAGAATATGAAGGCATGCAGACAATTGCTCGTAACTTCATTGCAGGCGCTCACGTAAATTTGAGGGTTTCCTTCGATTCCCTTAGGATCACATCATCAGATCCTGATATGGTGGCCATGGGACCACATGGGGAGCATACTCTTTCGAATACAAAAGGATTTTCAAAATCGGTCCACAAATTGACGGAGTAATCCGTGTACATACATTTAAAAGAAAAACCGATGAAATTGAGAACCTCCTCCTTTTGGATGTCGGTTAAAAAAAAAAATAAGTTTGGTTCGGGTGGTACGAAGTGCGTTACAGTCGGTCAATATTTTAAATCTTAGCCCCAACAAATATACTCGGAAACGATTTAAAGAGGCTACAACCGCTAAGGTCTCCAACTCAAAAGAGTGAAATTTTTGCTCATCTACTGAAGTTTTACGACTGTAATACGCTACTGGCCTAAGTAAACCGTCTAAACCTCGCTGGAGAAGAATTCCTGCAATACCTAGCTTCGAAGCGTCCGTATGAATTTCGGTTCCTCATTGGGGGTCGTATAACGCTAATATAGGGCGTTCGACTAATTTGGCCTTCAAAATTCTAAACGACTCCGCCTACTCCGTCATCCATTTCCATTCGAATTTAGATTTTAAGAGGTCTGTTAGAGGACGAGCAATAAAGGCAAAGTCTTTCACAAATCTCCGGAAAAAGCTAGTTGGGCCGATAAATCGTCTGACATCATGTACGTTTCGCGGAACTGGGAAGTTTTCTATTGCTAAGGTTTTGCGCTTTCCTGGTCGTATGCCCTCATCGCTTACGTGAAATCCTAGAAACTCCACCTCAGAACAGAAAAAAATACATTTGTTTACTTTAAGTGTAAGACCTGCTTCTTTTATGACTTGAAGTACCTCCTCCAGCCGTATCATTCCCTGATCAAAAGACCGTGAAGGGATTAATACGCCATCCATAAAAACGATCGTATAATTGACCTTCGACAATATTTTGTTCATTGCTCGTTGAAAAATAGAAGGAGCGTTTGCTAATCCGAATGGCATGCGTTTGAACTGGTATTGTCCATCGGGAGTAACAAATGCAGTCTTATCTTGAGATTTTGCTTCCACTGGTATTTGGTAGTAGACCGATGCAAGGTCTAAACTTACAAATAAAGAATTACCAGCTAGTCTATCTAGTTGATCATCAATTAAGGGTAGCGGATAATGTTCCCTTTTGGTTTTATTATTTAAGGCACGATAGTCGACACACAATCTGCTATCGCCAGTCTTTTTCTTTACCAGCAGTACTGGACTTGCATAAGGTGAGTTTGACTCGCATACTATGTCCGCATCGATCATTTCTTTTATCATAGATTGAACTTGTCTACGCTCCGGAAAGGAGAGCCTATATGGGCGATAAACTACTGGTTGCGAATCAGTTAGTTCAATTTCCATTTGGACTACATTAGTCAACCCAAGGTCTTTTAGTTTATCCGAGAAACACGCCTCATACTTTTTGAGCATGGCTTTTAATTTATTAACCTCATCTTCGCTAAGTTGTTTGCCGTAATTGAAAACAGACTTAGTCTCAATATTCTCAAAATTTAATAAATGTATGCACAAGTAGTCTCTAGTACAAGGAGTACGCGTAATAAGCGAATCCTTTTTTAAACAAACCGTACTATCACTGAGGTTTTGAACCAATATCCAGACCTCTCCGTTTTCTATTTCATATTCACCTGGCATCAAATAATATTTATTTTGTGGCATGCCACGTAAGGAGCTAACGTGAACTACACCCGAATATTTGTTTGTAGTAATACATGGTAACGGGTACATTTCCTTAGGCGGTATTATAATCCTGAGACTCGAGAAATCGACGATCAGAAATCCCAACTCCGCCAGGTCCTCGTGGAGGAATGGAGGGAACGACTTGGGCAACCGTGCGCTGGGCACGCCGTTATTACGGCGGTAAGACCTGTTATGGAGGATTGGCTCGAGAGGCGTCATGGGACCCTCTCATACCGGCCGACGCAGGTGATCACTGGAAAGGGATGTTTCGGAGATCACCTGTGTCTAATCCGCAAGGAGCCAACGCCTGAGTGCCACCACTGCGATGGCCAGACCGTGGACACGGCACTCCACACGCTGGCAGAATGTCCGGCGTGGAGGGAGCCGAGGCGTGATCTCGTGGCGGCCATCGGGGTGGTGGTTCTCTCGCTCGGTAACATGATTGCGGCCATGTTGCGGAGCGAGAGCGCGTGGAACTCCGCCGTCTCTTTCTGCGAGCAAGTAATGCTTGCCAAAGAGACGGCGGACCGGAACCGGGAGAGGCTTAGAACTCTCCCGGCCCGCCAGGCCCGGGAACGGGCCAGGTACCGCAGGCGACTCAGGCGCCGGAGATCAGAGAACGATCTCCGTCCTCCATAAGCGCAAGCCTGAGGGTGACAGATGGCCTCTAGCAGAAGCAGGCTCGGGTGGCGGCTCGGACGCTGCGGAGCGTGCGCGCCCTGGGGGACAGTAACGGGAACATTGGGATTCCCACACAGGAGGGGGCCATCTATAAACCATAGGTGGCCCGAGGTACGTCGGGGTTTCACGGTTTTCCTTTCTAGGGCGCACCTGGTTCCCCAGCATCTAGTACCCGAGACGGCGTGCGGTTTTAGTCGGTTCGAGTCCGATATACCACCAGGAGGTGGTATCCGAGGGGATTTCCGCACGGAGAAAAAAAAAAACAAAAAAAAGGGGGTATTATAATATCCGTTTTCAAACTTAATTGTAATTTAACGGCATTATCACGAGTAAAAATTAACGAACGTGTAGTTTTTGTTATAACTATACCTGGTTTCTCTGTGAAACTGTGTCCGATTAGAACTGAATATTTAATGACACTATCATTAAAAATGTACGCTTTTACCTCCTCCACGATACCTTGAATTTCAATAATGACGTTTGCTACTCCTAATGGTACTACGATACTCTCACCTATACCCCTCATGGTCGGTAAGTTGCTTTCAGTCCACGTGATTCTTCTTGCAACAGCCTCACTGTGACGAATCAGCGTACATTGACTACCCAAATCCACGTAACCTCGAATAACCTCACCGTTTAGTTTCAAATTCATTAAATATTTATTTTCATTAAAATTATTTGTTTCAATGCACATCACGACCTTCTCTTTCGATTCATCAATTTTATTAGCCGGGTCAGAGGGTAATCTGGGACAGTTAATTGACAAATGACCTAATTTAGAACATACATTACATTTCAATATCTTTTCAATGCATTTAGAACTGTAATGTCCAGGTTCATTGCAGTTAAAGCATACAACTGACGCATTACTATGTAACTGCAAAGTCTTAGTTTCACTGCCAGCCGTCTGACTAGCAATATTACTGGATAATGAGGAGGTAACGTTAATACGCTTATCATAGTTGAACTTCGATCTATCTGGCTTACGAGTCTGTTGTTTGATTGATTGGAAGTATCTGAGGACCTGTTCAGGCTCCTGACATTTAGCTGCCTTTGCGCCTAATCTTAATGACCGATCCTCAATACCATAAAGTAGACAATCTACGGCACGTTTACTATGTATATTACAGCGATTTAATAAATTATTTTTTTCATAATAATAGTGCTCTAAAGAGTCATTAAATTTTACACGTTTTGATAAAATCTCCGTGAGCAATTCGGCATAGTCTTCACTACTTGGAAATGATTGCTCCAGTTTGATCTTCCACTCGGACCAAGAATACGACATAGATGGAAGGGCCTGGTACCAGGATTTTGCAATCCCTGACAGCTTAGGCAGAGCATAATGTATTATCTGGTCGTCGCCCCAACCATAGAGCTTCGCACATTCCTCAACTTTATTGATCCACATAGCTATAGTCTGACTCTTAGCCATAGGATCAAAATCTGGAATAACGTTCCCTAGTATAGGAAATTGGTTACTCTGAGGACGACTATTAGTTAAAGCTTCCACTAAAGTAGCAAAAAATGCTTGCGTGTCACTATTAAAAACATTGGGGGTACTCACGTGACCAGGTAGTGGAGGTGTTTGACGCTCTGACCTGGATCCTGAGCTTCTGCTACGGTCTCGGTCTCGCCTGCTACGTCTCTCATCCACACCACGGCTGGAACGATGTAGCCGCCGCTGCTCATAGCTGCTACTTCGGCTGCTACTCCGGCTCGGTTGGTGACGTCGTCTCTTAGGCTGCTCACGGGAAATGTGACTCCCACTACGAAGAGGTTCCAACGAATCTTCACGAACGCTCGATCGCCGCCTTCGCTGCGTCCGCTTATTATTTGTCGTGCTTGTTCTTGTTTCTCTACTCCGGCCACGATGGCGTTTCCGCTCATTTCCTTTTCAATGAACGCTAGTTTTATCCATTTTATGTTTAGATAATAACCAGCAACCTCCGTACAAGACTGAAATCTGGAATAACGTTCCCTAGTATAGGAAATTGGTTACTCTGAGGACGACTATTAGTTAAAGCTTCCACTAAAGTAGCAAAAAATGCTTGCGTGTCACTATTAAAAACATTGGGGGTACTCACGTGACCAGGTAGTGGAGGTGTTTGACGCTCTGACCTGGATCCTGAGCTTCTGCTACGGTCTCGGTCTCGCCTGCTACGTCTCTCATCCACACCACGGCTGGAACGATGTAGCCGCCGCTGCTCATAGCTGCTACTTCGGCTGCTACTCCGGCTCGGTTGGTGACGTCGTCTCTTAGGCTGCTCACGGGAAATGTGACTCCCACTACGAAGAGGTTCCAACGAATCTTCACGAACGCTCGATCGCCGCCTTCGCTGCGTCCGCTTATTATTTGTCGTGCTTGTTCTTGTTTCTCTACTCCGGCCACGATGGCGTTTCCGCTCATTTCCTTTTCAATGAACGCTAGTTTTATCCATTTTATGTTTAGATAATAACCAGCAACCTCCGTACAAGACAATATTTTGCTTGTATTTCTTCAAAACTGTAGGCGTAGTTAACTTATACCACTTCTGAGATAAAAGGATCCAGTCTTTATCTCTTAAATTAAACGTAGATTAATTAGATGATAACAGATTTTATTCCTGCACAACTATATTGAAGTACCGTCGAAATAAGAATGCGTCACTTTCACCTTGTTTCAAACTTCGATAAAACGTTATGCCAAATGTTGTCATCAAAATAATTGACACTGATTCGATTTAATTGAGTAGTCGACTAAATATTTAGCTTTCAATCAACCAATCGCCGTCCACTGCTGAACGTAGGTCTCCCCCAAGGAGCGCCAACCATCCCGGTCCTGGGCAGTCCTCATCCATCCGCTGCCAGCCACTTTCCTTAGATCGTCAGTCCACCGAGCCGCAGGGCGCCCTACACTACGTTTGCCTAGTCGCGGTCTCCACTCAAGCACATTTCGGCTCCATCGACCATCGGTACGTCTAGAGACATGACCGGCCCATTTCCACTTCAGCGTACTGATTCTCCGTGCGATGTCGGTCACTCTAGTTCTCTGTCGAATAGCTTCATTCCGAATTCTATCAGACAGAGAGACACCCAACATCGCACGCTCCATCGCCCGCTGAGCCACTTTAAATTTGTGGACCAGTCCAATGGTGAGTGTCCACGTCTCGGCTCCGTATGTCATCACGGGTAGGACGCATTGGTTAAAAACCTTGGTTTTCAATGACTGCGGTATCGGCGACTCAAAGATATGACGTAGCTTCCCGTACGCCGCCCAGCCGAGACGAATTCTTCTATCGGCCTCCCGATCGAAGTTGTGCCGGCCGAGTTGGATAGTTTGGCCAAAATAGATGTATTCTTGCACAACCCTGATAGTGACGCCATCTACGGTCACGGGACTCGGGGACACATGCCGATTATGCATGATTTTCGTCTTTTCCATGTTCATCCCTAGTCCCACTAGTTTAGAAGAGTCGTCCAGACTGTTAAGCATTTCTTCTATGTCCTGCAGAGACTCCGCCAGAATGACTATGTCGTCTGCAAACCGCAGGTGTGAGAGGAATCGGCCATTTATATTGATTCCCCGTCCGTTCCAATCGAGCGTCTTGAAGACGTCTTCCAAGGCATTAGTAAACAGTTTCGGAGATATAACATCTCCCTGTCTTACTCCTCGATGCACTTGGATTGGTCTTGTGCTCTTTTCTTGTACTTGGACAGTCATCGTTGCAGCTTCATAGAGGCATCTCAACACCTCGATATATCGGCAGTCGACCAGGCACCTCTGCATGGATTCCAGAACAGCCCAGGTCTCAATGGTATCGAAGGCTTTTTCATAGTCCACATACGCTAGACAGAGAGGCTGATTATTCCTCTGTCTTCTCGATAATTTGTCTTAGAGTGTGTATGTGGTCCACAGTACTGAAGCCTTTTCGAAACCCAGCCTGCTCCACAGGCTGAAAGTCATCGAGTTTTTGGGCGAGACGATTCGTAATGACCCTCGAAAACAACTTGTACACATGGGTCAGGAGAGAAATTGGGCGGTAGTTCTTCAGTAGGCTTTTGTCTCCTTTCTTGAAGAAAAGCACTACCGCGCTCCTACTCCATGCCTCCGGTGTAGTGCCGGTATGAATGACGGAATTAAATAGTTGTGAGAGCTCTACTAACTTATATTATATATATAAAATATTTAGCGATAATGTTTTTAATAGCTAGTGTTTTAATATTTACTAATTTTAATGCTACTGAATTAAAATTAGTAAATATCATAATGTTAAGTCTGGTTCTAAACATTAATTCTAGACAGTATTTTATAAAAGATCTTGGCTTATTAACCTTACAGTATTTATAGGACCAAAATAACATTATGAACAAGTATCTATTTTCATCCCACCAGCTCGTAAAGAGTATTTTTGCCCTTCGATATCTGAGTGTAAAGGCCGTTTTTATCCTCTAGAGAATAAAGTAAATTTGAATTTAGAACATCATGTGCACTAAGCTTGTGAAGTCAAAACATCATTAAACCTATTTACTTCTACCTCCATGGTGTCGAATTTATCATATTTTTTTTTTATTTGTTAAAAATTCAGACTCGGAATCTTCTTAGTGTACTTTTTTTTTTGCTTTGCCAGCGCCATTTTCTTTTCACGTCATTTAGTCATTTCCTAGCTGAGGTGGAATGAAAAGTTATGTGTTGCACGAGTGCAAAGATTTTTCACCTCGTGCTCTTTTGATTCCCTCGCTAACGCTCAGGATTCAAATTTTTTTAAGATCGCTCAGGATTCTAATTTTAGAATCCTTCGCTTGCTCGGTCATCAAAATTGATCACGCGGTTAAAAAGCAACTTTGCACTCTTGTATAACAAATAACTATTCCTTGCTTTATTGGATACCTATAACAATTGCTGTTATTTAAAAATGTGAGATCTTAAAGCAGCTTAGATTTGACTATATAGATACGGGTGTATTCTTTATATAAGACTAGCTGAATCCTGCGGTGTTACCCGCGGTACAACAACAACCACGGGTAACGTCACAGGGCAAAGCTAGTCTATAAAAGTAGCCTAAGTTACTCCCTATATCATAAGCTATCTGCCAGTGAAAGTACGGTCAAAATCGGTCCTGCCGTTCCTGAGATTAGCCGGAACAAACAGACAGACAAACAAAAATTGTGTGTAAAAATGTTTTGGTATATGCACCGCGTATACATACATATTATGCATTTAGTAAAAAGCGGTTATTAACCGACTTCAAAAAAGGAGAAGATTCTCAATTCGACCATATATATATATTATTTTTTGAAGTATGTTCGCGGATAACTTCGTCGTTTATGAACCGATTCTGATGATTATTTTTGGACGTGACAAGCAATGTCTTATAATTCGATGAAGCCGACTGCACGAACGAAAAAACATGACTCATGCGGCGTTAAAGAGAAATCGAGTCAAACCTTGAAGTCGGATTTTGTTTTTGTAAAAATTTTACTTGTTATAATATTACAAACAGACGCTCCAATTTTATTTATTTGTATAGATGGTAAATTTGATAACTTCCTAAGAAGTTTCATCCAAATCTGTTCAATAGTTTTTGCGTGAAAGAGTATCATGCATCCATCCATCCATACTTACAAACTTTAGCGTTATAATATTAGTAGCAGATAAGGTAAACATCTCTTTTTGTGGTAAAATCGACGCATATTTATCTATAACGTAACATAACATTACAGGAAAATGTTTCAGTTTTAATATGTAGTTAGAGTTCAAACATGTCTGCAAAAGGACTATTGTGTTTACTGACATTCATATTTATTATATTTCTTGTGTCATTTCTTATAAAAATCACGTCTAAAATTGGTCTATTGACAACAAATTCAGATGTAGAGTATTTAGAACTGCAGTCGTTCCACAGTTATATAAAGCAATTCAATAAAACATATTCTGCGCAAGAATATAAGGAAAGATTGAATAATTTTAAGGTAAGTTTAATAACATATTATTTATCATCAGCAGCCTTTAATAGTCCACTGCAGGACATAGGCCTCTCCCTTTTCCGGGGGCTCCTGGGTGGAATAATTAGCCGTGTTCATGGGTTACTTCGATTGATCCTGGTGTACAAGTGTTACACTAGCGGACGTATGGATGGGATTAGTCCCATTAAATGCCCTGTTTTGATGAAATTAGATGACAAATTCTTAATTCGTCACCAAGCGATAATATTATAAATTTGCCGTGGGAGAGTATATTTCGGCATGAATGGGTCGGCTCGACCGGAGTGATACAACCGCCTCACAGAAAACCGGTGTTAACCAGCGCTTGCGCTGTGTTTCACGGAGTGAGTGAGGATACTGGAGGTCCATACCCCTCCCCATCCCTTAAAGGCCAGCAACGCACTTGTGACGCCTCTGGTGTTGCGGGTGTCCATGGGCGGCGGTAATCGTTTACCATCGGGCGATACGTCTGCAATATATATATATATATTTATATATATATATATATATATAAAATATGCAACAACAACCCCCAACGTCTGGGCTCGGGTCTCCTCTCAGGAGAGAGTTCAGACCATACGTTCCCACGCTGGCCAAGTGCGGGTTGGGGACGTCTGCTCGTTTGCCCAATATTCCTGTAAAGGCGGGTGCTCCATAGATGAAAGATTGTATGAAAGAAGACGACTTTTGAATGGACTGTATTTAATTAGCTGGTTTTACAGTAAAAGATCTCTAGAGGACAACTTGCAAGGTTAAAAAAACAATTTGTATTATCCTACTAATATTATAAACGCCAAAGTTTGTAAGTATGGATGTGAAGATGGATGGATGTTTGTTACTCTTTCACGCAAAAACTACTGAACGGATTTGGATGAAACTTTACAATAATATAGCCCATACATCAGAATAACACATAGGCTACTTTATAATGCGAAAAAGGGTTGTAAGGGAGTTTAAAGGGGGATGAACGGTTGTTTAGAAGTCTGGCGGTTCACTCGACATACGCATGCGCGTTAAATACGCCGGGCGTCTTGGCAACGATGAAACAAAGCTGTCACACTCATTAAAAAGATTTCACTTTTTCATTGAAGACTTAAATATCCTACTAATATTATAAACGCGAAAGTTTGTAAGTATGGATGTGAAGATGGATGGATGTTTGTTACTCTTTCACGCAAAAACTACGGAACGGATTTGGATGAAACTTTACAATAATATAGCCCATACATCCCTCAGCATCCCTCATGTTTGATACTCTTTCACGTAAAAACTACTGAATGGATTTTAATGAAACTTTACAATAATATCTATACATGTAATAAAACTGTAGAAGAGTTCAATTCTGTACATTGAATAAAAATTAAAAAAAATACAACTAGGGGTATTCATACAAGCCACACAAGCCAAATAAAATAATTTTGAATTTTATGTCTTTCACCGGGCCGGCTTTCACGCAAAAACTACTGAACGGATTGTAATGAAACTTTTTTATTATATAGCTATCAATCCTCGGCAACATATAGACTATAATTTATTTTGAAGATCGGAATATCAGATATAAATTTTTGTCTGTCTGTCTGTTGTTCGGCTTTCACGCAAATACTACTGGACAGGCGCATGCGTTGTGTTTATCAACATCTCCTTGCCATAGAATAACTTAAATATCGGGTCTAGAGTTTAAAGCCAGCGCCATCTATTGACTACCTGTCTAAGTGTAATAAAACATATCTATAGAAGTAAATAGTTCATGGCCCATGCTGTGATTAAAGACCAACTCTCCGTGCATGCAGAACAGTCAGTGTATGAAAGGGTACCCAAAAGCCATGATTCAACAAACTATAACAGGCGAGAATGTCTACCCCAAGCACCGCCGACGTTCTCAGCAACAAGGAGTATTAGCTGCAGAAATTAGATTACGTGGCCAAAATCCGACGATGATTGATAATAATAGATGGGTATTACCATACTCTCCTGTTTTATCCAAACCATTTAACGCCCACATACATATATGTCGAAATGTGCATCAGTGTGGAGTCTATCAAATATATTTGTAGGTACGTAAATAAACGAAGCGATCAAGCCACTATTGCTTTACGAAATGAATGTGACTAAGTAACAAGATTTCAGTCTGGCCGCTACATAAGTTCATCCAAAGCTGTGTGGCTTATACTTAGTTTCCCTATCAACGAAAGACACCCTGTGACGCATTTCGCTGTAACCTGGAAGGAGGCCAGCGAATATATTTGAATATGCGATTGAGCGATTAGGAAAGTCTCGACAGATCACTTTATTGGCATTCTATGTCTTCTGTGCTATGTTAGACTGATGATTTTACCAACACTTTGCTCTGTGATGAAGCGCCAGCGTACTTTACACAACAAGGAAGGTTTAACCTTAGAAAAAGAAACACTCCAGTAGAGGGTGTTCCTAAAGTTTTTAAAAAAACACGTCATCGGAAGAGTACAACAGTGCACCCAAGCAATGCCGAGTGTTATCGGTATCCAATGGCCTACTTTATTCGAAACTTTGAAGAAGTCGATGACCCGCAACACCCATCGTTTCAAGCTGCTTGCCGAGCACGACATTTGCTTGGGATGACGCTCTCAATGAGGCATACGTCAGTGACTTTCAGATGCTGTCCAATTGTGACAAAAATACCAAAACAACTTAACCGAAGATCACATTCGCGATATGCATCGAAATATTTCTATGAGTGAATTGAACCATCAACAACGGGAAATTATTTCTAATCGCTGTTTAAATGAAAAACAAGACATGGTTTTGCCTATTGGTGGAAATTCTTAATCTCATTAATGGTTACCTGAAGCCATGTCTAACGAAGAGTGTAGTAATCGGGAGTACTCAGCTGAAAGTAATTACGATTCTAAGAAGCTTTTACATACTCTTCGAGATGGTATTCCGACTCTAAAGGACAAACAAGGAGTATTTCCCATCGTGTTTGTAACAGTGCCAATAATTCTTTGGCTGAAATGCTTTTTCTAGAGGCACTGGGAAAAAAAATCTCATAAAAGTTATTCTCGCACAATTACGACCAGATGGTAAAATAGCACTTGCTGGCGCATCCTCTGACACTGTTGCCTGGTGAAAAAACTACACACACGATATTTTAAAATTGCCTTACAATTAGAATTAACAGAACAACATGTTTGTGATAGGATAGTGACAAAGCGAGAGTTCTACGTGACTTTCATTTAATTGTATGGGATGAGTGTATAATGGCACATCGCAAGGCAGTTGAGGACGTAGACAGGATGTTGAGGGACATTCGCCAAAGTGATCGGGCCATCGGTGGAATTACAGTTTTGTTTGGTGGTGATTTTAGGCTGACTCCACCCGTAATACCATTTGGGCCCCGAACTGATAAAATTAATACGTGTCTCAAGAGTTCAACCCTTTGGCCTCATATTTAAAAACTAAAACTCACTGTTAATATGAGAGTGCGCAGAGGAGGAAACCAAAACGCCAAATAATTTTCCGATTTGCTTTTCAAATAGGTGACGGTAGATATTAGAAAGAAGAAGGGCTGATCTCACTGCGAGACGATTTATGCAAGGTTGTAACTTCAATTGAATGACTCATATTATCAGTTTATGGAAATCTTACTAATAACACAACTCAGGAAGATTCTTGGTTTTGTGAGCGA
Organism: Diaphora mendica; assembly: GCA_949125395.1. Taxonomy (NCBI): domain Eukaryota; kingdom Metazoa; phylum Arthropoda; class Insecta; order Lepidoptera; family Erebidae; genus Diaphora; species Diaphora mendica. The sequence goes on from OX421323.1 coordinate 1,319,620, forward strand.
GCAATTTTATCACCTCAAAACCAAGAAGTGATAGAAATAAATAATATTATTTTGGAGCAAGTTGAGTACACTGATATTAACAGTGTTGTCGACCAAGATGAAGCTATGACGTATCCAGTTGAGTTTTTTAAATTCTTTGTCCCGCAACTGGTCTTCCCTCACATAATATTATCAAATTAAAAGTTGGAATGTCTATAATTTTAATGAGAAAATTGAGTCCACCAAAATTATGTAACAGCACACAATACATTTAAAAGTTATATCGCTCCAACGGAACGTGATAGTGCCACAAATGTTGACTGGATGTGGTGCAGGACAGCGTGTTTGCATTTCACGAATAATGCTCATCCCAAAAAACTATCCGTATAGATTTAAACGTGTGCAGTTCCCATTAAGTGTGAGTTTAGCCCAGGGACAGACTATGAGTCGTGTTGGTGTAGATCGGCGAAAGTCCTATTTCTCTCATGGCCAGCTTTATGTAGCTTTGTCACGTGTAAGCAGTGCGCAAAGCCGGTCTATACTCACTGACACAAATTAAAAAACAAGTAATATCGTTTATGAAGAAATTCTGTAAATAATTTTCTTATATTACAAACTCACACGTACACACAGATTTTCTTAAAATAACTTTGTTTTGTTTCTCTATAAATTCAGAAAAATGATTGGAAGATGACATTGAGAAAAAATATTTGAATTTGAATCTAAGCACGCGCGAACGAAGTCGCGGGTACAGCTAGTATTTATTATAATCATTACAAAGTAGGTAGGTTTGAATCACTCGGCGATGTTCGTGATTACTCGTCAATGTTTGTGTCCCCCGCATCGGTCGACCTGTTATTGTATGTTCTGACCAATTTCATAAAGAATATTTGTACATATTGTATAATATGTACTATGTAATCTTAATAAACAAATACTGTTTTTAATTTAACTAGATTTGTTGTGAAGCGTTTTTCAATGATTCTTTGGTCAGTCTTTGGTCATTCTCTTTCCTCTATTGAAGTCCTATTTTATCCACCATAGGAGAAGGAGAGTGCATAGTTTTGTTTTCCTGCATCAATAACTGAATGTGAAAGACTGTGAAAGAGTATTTATAAACGAGCTAAAATAGTTTTATATATACCGTACCATACCGTACCATACCCACTAAAATGAATCTTTGAATGAATCGCTTCAGTCTGACCACAGAAGAAGAATCAAAATCCGAATTAATTCTATATCTAAATTCCACCATTATGTTACAGGCATCTTTGACAGAAATAGCCCGTCTGAACGCTCTAGAAGACGATGCAGTTTTTGGACTGACCAAATTTTCTGATATGTCGGCCCAAGAGTTTGAAGAAAAGATACTAATGAAACCTTCGAATAGAAATTGTGTATCATATAGCAGGCCATGTAATGAGACATCAAATAATGCTGGCCTCGATGCTTCCACGCCACTGTCTCAATTAGACGACAGAATTGACTGGAGAGAGAAAGGTGTAATAGGGCCGGTCCAAGATCAGAAACAGTGTAGAGCATGCTGGGCTGTCAGTATAGCTGGTGTAATGGAAGCTAAGGCAAACATTAAAAGAAACACAAATACCATTCTAAGCATTCAAGAAATTCTCGACTGTCTAGTGGATAACGACCATGATGGATGCCTCGGTGGTAACGTAGCCTCATCTCTTATTCTTCTTTGTAATGAACACCAAAACGTCGTTACAGCAGATCAGTACCCCTTCACTTTGAAAAAGGAGAAATGCCAGCTGCGTAAGGAAGATGAAGGGATTGAACTTCAAAGTTTTGCGTATAGGTGCAAGAAACAGAATATGTCTGTTCTGGAATCTGAAGAGAAGATACAGAGAGATGTAATGAATGGTCCTGTGACTGCTTTGGTGGATGTCAAAGTCTGGCAATTTTATCTAGGAGGTATTATAAGAAGGGGGTGTGTCAGTAGAGACACAAGTTTAAACCATGTGATCCAAGTTGTGGGATACGACCGCACTAGTGAGATACCATATTATATACTTAAAAATTCATGGGGAGAATCGTTCGGTGATCACGGTTACGTGAAGGTGGAAATGTTTAAAAATACGTGTGGGATTGCGGAGGAAATAGGGGTTATTGATGTTTTATGAATTATGTATTTTGTTTTGCACACGTTATACTCTATGATACATCTCTGTATATAAAAATGATAAATTGGTTTGTACGAGTATACGCCTCGTTAGTCGTAAGCTCTAAAAGTTTTGCACCTTGTCTTAGTGCCACTGTGCCTTTTGAGTTGCAGATTGTCATGGGTGTTGGTTATCAATTACCATCAGGTCGTTTACCTTTTAAACCGTAAAATTAAACTGCTTGTACTTACTCGGTTCCGTTGCTTATTTATTAAAGTTTGTTAAGGATGTTAAAAGACACAATTAATTTACTACATTATCAATTATAATTTATTATATGAACTTAAATGTATTATACTAATAAACATAAAACTCTTTGGGGCGGTTGTATACATTTTTTTAGCATTAAATCTACTTAAATACAAACTGGGAGCTCATTTTGTAAAGAACGATGATTTAAATCATCGCTAATTGACACAATACTGAGCAATATCTCATTATCATCATCAACAGCCTATCGCCACAGTCCACTGCTGGACATAGGCCTCTCCAATTGCGCGCCACTTAGTTCGATCCTCGGCTTCTCGCATACAGCTCCTGCCAGCCGTCTTGCGCAGATCATCACTCCACCTGGCCCGTGGACGTCCTACACTACGTTTGCCGAGACGCGGTCTCCACTCAAGAACCCGTTTACCCCAACGGTAATCAGTTCTGCGGCTAATATGGCCAGCCCACTGCCACTCCAGCTTGCTAATCCTTTGGGCTATGTTGATGACCTTGGTTCTGTGTTCTGGTGGTTTCTGTGAGGGATCACCTCATTCCTGATGCGATCCCTCACAGAAACGCCGAGCATAGCCCTCTCCATAGCACGCTAAATAATATCTAATAAGCAATATCTAAATTACATAAAATAGTTCAGTAGTTAAAATGTAAAACACCTTTTTATTTAAGCCTGACAAAGTTTACTGAGTTACTTTGTCTGATGGAAAGCATACACATAATCCAAGAGCGGTGGTCACCGTACTCATTGCGAATGCAGACAATGCAACAATGTAGGGAACACACGCTATGGCGGCCTATTGAGATGCTTCTGCATAATTAGGCCTCCGGACACACATTACAGCACGAATGGTACGTTGGTCTCCTGTGAGAGGGCAGTACTGCCCCTATCGAGCCGTGACCTTGATACACTTCTCACACACAGACAGCCAACTTTATCACGACTGCGCTCATTGGTCAAATCAAATATCTTTACTTTAGAAAAGTGTATATTTTGAAAAGGAGCGGAAAAAGCGGCTGTAAATCCCTTTTTTTTTAAAACCACGATAACTTTTTCTTTCGAAATCTGTAAATGTATTTTTTTAGTTCTAAGAGTAAGTACTCTTAGAACTGAATAAATATACATTAACACTTAACATTTTCAACTTATTTATTTATTTATTCATCTATATACTTATAATAAAAATGTAACAGGTCAAATTCTGTACATTGAAGATATTTTGAAAATTTTTTTGGAGGGCACTCTGTTATCGATACTGAAACGAAAACTATTTTTTTTTTCACTTTTGTCTGTCTGTCTGTCTGTCTGTCTGTTTGTCTGTCTGTCTGTCTGTCTGTCTGTATCTTGGCCGCGCATCACGCCGAAACTACTGAATGGATTCAAATGAAACGTGGCATGATTTGAGTTCATACTCCGAGGTAGGACATATGATACTTTTTATTCCGAAATTCAGGACGGTTTCCTTGAGAGGGGAGATGAAAGTCAAAATGTGTAATTAATTGTAATTCATTAACGAGTAGTCCGATCGCAATAATTCTTTTTTTGTTAGAAAGGAGATACTCTGAAGATTGTAGCATAAAGTATTTAATTTATCACAATCTCTCTATCTATTGGAAAAAAAAATTATAAAGAATTTATCATTACGCAAAACAACATGTAGTGCCATCTATTGCCAGCAATGCGTAATTAATAACACTTTGATTAATATATCGTGGAATAATCGTAGAACGTATTACGTATAATTCGGTGTAGCATTAAGTATTTGATTTATCGCAACCTCTCTATCCATAGGAAAAAGAATATCTATATCTCTCTGTAGACGTCGAATCTGTGTGTTTGGTTGTGCCCGCATGACTTAAATATTCAAAATAATCGTGGGAACGTTTTATGCACAAGCATTGTGATTAATGTGGTATATAGTTAGTATTTGATAGGTGGGTATTTGTTTTATGTTCTCTCTTTCCATAGAAAGGGTTGTTTTAAATTTTCTTGAAAAATTTCTTTGCTTAAAACAGCGACATCTTTTGGAATCAAGTAACTAACTTTACAATAGGTACGTAATATGATTACTCTTTTTAACGTATAATAAAAATGTAACAGTTCAGTTCTGTACATTAAAGAAATTTAGATGATTTTTTGGGAGGGCTCTCTACTCGATACTAAAGCAATTACATTTTCTTGAAAATTGTTTCTCTGCTCACTGACGAACTGTGCTTAAAACAGCGACATCTTTTGGAATCAAGTAACTAACTTTACAATAGGTACGTAATATGATTACTTTTAAACGCTTAAGAAAAGTGTATAAGATCAATTCTGTACATTAAAGAAATTTAGATTTTTTGGGAGGATGCTCTTATTGATACTGAACCAAAAACTAGAATGCCATAAACGTTAAATGGTCATTTATAATTATGATATTTATTTTAAGTTTAAAATACTTGAAAGAGGAGTAAACATATAACATAATAGTTCATCATAATTTACCGGAAAATTATACAAAACATCTTTATGATAGGTACCCGAAAGGCAGCGCGGGCGCGTGGCCTGCGCCCTGCCACAGAATAACTAATACATAGTACTGCCCTGCGTAGGTTACCGACCACGTCCAAATTGTTTAAAAAGCAGTACCCGCGCGGTCGGTCGGCTCCCTACGCGACACACGCACCCAAATCGACTTAAAAACTCAGTAGTAGTTCTTGAATGTAAATTCGGATAAAAAGTTATTTTTGGAACTATTTACTTGATTTTTGTTCTACCTACTATAAATATTACTTGGTATTATAATATTTATTCTGTATTTTTAACCGACTTCCAAAAGGAGGAGGTTCTCAATTTCATCGGTATATTTTTTTTAACCGACTGCCAAAAGGATGAGGTTCTCAATTTCATCGGTATATTTTTTTTATGTATGTACACGGATTATTCCGTCAATTTGTGGACCGATTTTGGAAATTCTTTTTGTATTCGAAAGGGTATGCTCCCCATGTGGTCCCATGGCCACCATATCAGGAACTGATGATGGGATCCTAAGGAAATCGAAGGAAACCATCAAATTTATGTAAGCTCCTGCAATGAACTTAAAGCAATTGTCTGCATGCCTTCATATTCTGTAGACATCATTTAATTTCATAATATATAAAACGGGTCTTAACGATATCAGAGTTAACCTCAGATAGTCAGTTTACCTCAAATCACTTGAATTATAGTAACCTATAGAAGATAGTCCATTTGAGATTTTATTACAAAAAAATACCTGAAGTCCTTTCGATTTTATACAGCATGTATGTTACCTTTAGTCGTATTCTTTCAAGTTATTTAGGTGAAATGATGACGAGAGACTTGAGAAAGACTAAAAAGTGAAAAATAAAAAAAACTTCGTTTAAAAAACCGAACTAAAAAAACTAAAAAGTATCAAATAACTTAATTTGTATGTGCTACCTATTCATAGGTTTGAAGTCGGTGCCAAGCCAAAATGTAATAGTAGGTAACGCACTCGCCGCGCGTGACCTTGAGCGGGATAGCTGCTCTTCGCGTTGAACAAAACAACTGAAGCGTCGGTGACGTCGTTGACGTTCGTCTCGAAATGTAGCGAGTGTGATACCTACTATTACATTTGGCTTGGCACTGACTTCAAACCTAGGTAGCACATGCAAATTAAGTTAACAGATACTTTTTAGTTTTTGAAGTCAGTTTTTTTAAAACGAAGTTTTAAAAATTTTTGCGATTTTTGTTGTACCTAAATAATGAGCAAATAGTCTTTTGTAGATACTAATTGGTTTTCTCGGTATTTTTAGAATTTTGTAAGGTTATAGCATAGGTACCTAGGTACCTATAATTTACTTTTTTATAGGATTTTGTTAGGTTATTGGTATAGGCATAGGTAAGCAGATGTTTTTCGTTGCAAATATTTAATTACTTAGCCTTATTTGTTGGTGTTTTAATTTCTTTTAGTAAGTTGTAGATACCTTTCATTTTTTTCGTTGAATTAGTTGTAGATACTTAATTAATTTAGTTTTATTTACGCTTTGAAAATAAGCTTCATTCGTTATGTCTTATTTTTCATTTAACTGTAGTGATAAATTTAACATTGTTTTTCGTATTCGATTTTATCACATCACACTAAATAAAAGCGAATGTTTGTGAGGGTGTATGTTTGTTACTTCATCACGCAAAAAGCACTGGACGGAATTGGATGAAACTTTACAGTAATATAGCTTACTAGCTGTTGCCCGCAGCTTTGCTCGCGTGGAAGTTGATTATTTACAATATATTTAATTAAACTGTGTAAGTATGTATGAATAATTTATTCATGTTTTTAAACGTACCTATTTATTTATTTTTAATCAATAGCCCATTAAAAAGGATTTCATACTAACGTTCGACCCTTATTTTTACCCCTTTAGAAATAGAATTCCCATAAATGATGATATAGGTATTAATTTATTTGTACTTAAAAGCCTAAGGACAAAGTTTCAGGCTACTAAATTAAAAATGACTGACTTCCAAACTAATCTACTTACGACATTTCAACACCTAATTCACCCCTTAGGGGTAGAAATATCATTTATGGGATTTCCTTTTGAGGACGCTCTGGTTCCCTGGTTTCTAGAACCCGAGACGGTGTGCGGTTTTTAGTCGGTTCGAGTCTGACATTACCACCAGTTGGTGATATCCGAGGGAATTTCCGCACAAAAAAAGGGGTAGATATAATATCCAGAGACACTTAGTATCTACGCGTTTTTAACTATTAGCCCAAAGATAATTTTTCATGTTTCTAACTTAAAAAAGACGGACTTCCATACAAACTTTCAACCCCTATTTCACCCTCTTACGGGTAGAATATTGGGAAACGCTTAAATACGTATCTCCTATTTTTTTATCAATAGCCCTAAAATAAATTTTCATGTTTCTAACTTCAAAACTGACGGACTTCTAGACTAACCCGCTTACGAAATGTCAACGCCTATTTCATCTCTTCAGCGTAGAATATCGAGAAAGGCCTAAATACGTATCTATTCATTTTTAATCAGTAGCCCAAACCAAAAGAAAAGCTTCATGTTTCTAATTTAAAAATGACGAAGTTCCAAACAAAGTTCAACCCCTATTTCACCCCCTTGGGGGTAGAAATTCCAAAATTCCTTCCTTAATGGGTATCTACTTAATGAAACGATCATACTCACCAAATTTTGTATTCCCAAGTTTAATAGTTTCCGCTCGGCGATAATGAATCAGTCAGTCAGTCAGTCAGGACATGTTATTTTATAAGTATAGAAGATACATCAGATTAACACATAGGTTACTGTTTGCCGCGATAACCGACATACACGCGGGCGGAGCCGCGGGCAACAGCTAGTAACTAATAAGTGTAAAATGTAAAAAATACCTATTTATATATTGATAGATCTGTTCAAAAATTATACTTACTTGTACGGCACGATCAAAGTGACACTATCTAAACGAATAGACTATACGCATGTAATTATTATATTATATATATTATATTATAACCGAAAATAAGACGCAAGTATCCAGAAGTGAACAGGCAACCAGCCTATATGCCTTATGTCAAGGGAGTTACGGATAAGATCGGGTCCGTGTTAAAGAAATACTCCATTCCGACAGTATACACACCAGGCATAAAGGTTCACAACATCGTCGGCACACCGAAGGATATATTGCCACTACAAACTCCGGGTGTTTATAAAATAGACTGCAGCTGCGGAAGTTCCTACATAGGCCAAACGAAACGGACTATTGCTGAAAGGGTCAAAGAACATATCGCTGCTGTGAAGAACCGACAGACGAGCAAATCGGCGATTGCAGAACATGCACTCGATGCAGGCATCAACCACTGGATTGAATTTCACCGCACGCAAGTCCTCTCCACCGAACGTCACTTTTATTCAAGAGTTGTACGTGAAGCGATTGAGATTAAAAAGCATAAAACTTTCAATCGGGAAGATGGTTTTAAATTATCTACAGCGTGGAATCCAGTGTTAAAAAACATACCACCTCGCTTTTCTGCGCAGTCGGATAAACACCAGAATAGGAACACATCGGTTCGCTTACAGAATAGGGACCCTGTTAGTGTGGTATGTGACGGTACATGGCGAAACAAAAATATCAATAATATCGAAAATGTGCGGGTGGATGAAGAACCTTCGACTTCACGGATTCGACGACGGAGGGCGTGCGCCGCTGAGCCAGTCAGCCTGTGACCACGGCCAGTGCAACCTGGTCGAAACGTCAGGCAAAACAGAGGTATGTAGTACCTTGAAATAGTGATCGCGTTAATTCCCGTAAAAATAATAATAATTATATCATGGAACGCGAAAGTTTAAAAGTTAGTATACGCATGTATTTTTTTGATTTTCGTTTTATGAAAACATTAATAAATGTAATTTTCACACTAATTACATTCTTTGTATATGCACGTCATGGAGAATTGATCTCTGATCGATTACTTCATGAAATAATAAATAAATAAATATTATCGGACATCCAATACACAACGTCATCTACTACCAAACTAAGCAAATATTGTATTAAGGGTAACTGATATAAATACATATTATACTTTTTTTAACCGACTTCAAAAAAGGAGGAGGTTTCTCAATTCGACCGTATATATGTTTTTTTTATGTGTGTTCGCGGATAACTTCGTTGTTTATGAACCGATTTCGATGATTCTTTTTTAATGGAAAGGAGATGTCCGAATTCAGTTTACCCTCAGGGACCGATGCCAGTCGCTCCGTGGAACAACTGATATTCAGGTAAATTCGGTTGAACTAGTAATCGACCCAAATAAATCTTGGGAATAATAACGGCTACGAGGATGACGATATTACGTCACTTTACGTTTGGCTAATTCATTATTGTATTAGAATTAAAATAGCCTTATGGAATTTCTTAATCAAACAAAGAATGTACAGAATAATGTAGAAATAAAAGCGAAAAATACAGTAGTAGTACAAAAAGCGGCCAAGTGCGAGTCGGACTCGCTCATGAATGGTTCCGAAGCAACATAATATAAAAGTTCTTGTAGTTCGTTGTAACTTTGATCGATGTTTTAATAATAGTATATTTTTTTGCGGTTTACCATTTATGACGTATTAAAAAAAAACTACTTACTAGATCTCGTTCAAACCAATTTTCAGTGGAAGTTTGCATGGTAATATACATCATTTGTTTTTTAGCTTTATCATTCTCTTATTTTAGAAGTTACAGGGGGCGGGAAACAAATTTTACCACTTTGGAAGTGTCTCTCGCGCAAACTATTCAGTTTAGAAAAAAATGATATTAGAAACATCAATATCACTTTTGAAGACCTATCCATAGATAGGCTATCACGTATGGGTTTGATGAAAAAAAAATTTTTGAGTTTCAGTTCTATGTATGGGGACCCCCAAAATTTATTGTTTTTTTTATTTTTGTGTGAAAATCTTAATGCGGTTCACAGAATACATCTACTTACCAAGTTTCAACAGTCTAGTTCTTATGGTTTCGGAATAAAGTGGCTGTGACATACGGACGGACAGACAGATAGACAGACGGACGGACAGACAGACAGACAGACAGACATGACAAATCTATAAGGGTTCCGTTTTTTGCCTTTGGCACGGAACCCTAAAAACAGCCTTATGCAAAACCGTTAGTTAGCTTTGAGCAACAGTTGTGTGCAACTTTAAGACTGATATACAAATAGACAAATATACATGCAAATTGCTTCAAATTTCACTAGTACATTTTATATTTCAATAGTATAAAACTAATTAGTAATACTAAATGTTTTGTTTTAAAAAACTACAAATCATCTAAACTCTAAACTCTAGAGCCTTTTTTTAACATACAAATCCTCTTTCAGAGAGGGCACTTTTATACTAGTTACAGCCATTGCCAACAGATGGCGTTAAACTAAATTTAAATAATCATCTCATGAGAGGCTCGACGCTTGCTTCCTTGGTTTCTTTGCCTTGTAAATTTAATAATAATCCTCTTCTTTTATCGTATATCCAGTTATAATATAAAAGTTTGAGTGAATGTGTTATTAACAGAAGACCAGCGGCCGTGAATAATATTTGTGTAGTGAGCAGAGAGTAGGGACCGTAGATATACATAAGACGCAAAGATTGAAGGTTTTCATCTGTCAGTTTTGGTTGCACCTGAAAAATAAATAAAAACTCAATTCTTTTCACTGAACCATACCAATATCTATAAAATAAAAATGAAAACCAAAAATGTATATAGGTACGCGCATAACTTACGATCGACTGTACCAAATAGGATAATTAAGTATTACCTAAGTATTTAAGTATTTCGGACATCTTACACACAACGCCATCTAGTCCCAAGCTAAGCAGAGCTTGTGTTATGGGTACTAGATAAATTATATAAATACATATATCTATACTTTTTTTGTAAATACATACATATTATACATAGAAAACACCCAAACTCCGAATCAAATATTTGCTGATCATAAAAACATTTGGTTCGACCCGGGAATCGAAAACCAGACCTCAAGGCACAGCAGTCGCTTACGCTACTACTTGCGCCACTGAGGCAGTAATATCATTAGAGGGGCATTTGAACTAGGCAGAAATTAAATGTGAATAACAATCATACATCATATTTATTCACTTTTAACTCTGACATCACTCACTCTATCCACCCAAAACTGTAAAGAAATAAAATCTTACAATTTTGAAGTATCCGACAGGCACGAACATGTCTGAGAACTTGCTTGTCTTTGAATTGAAGCCGACGTCCCGCATCATGATGTTGACTTGGACGGAAAACTTTGTCTTCATCACTATGCCTATCATCTGAAAAAGATCCAGGTAAATAAGAATAGAAAAAGAAACTGAAAACAAAATGGTGAGGAAACTCATAAAATAGCCAGGTTGCTGAATAAATCACCGCAGAATCAATATTCTTTCCTTCCTGAATAACCAATTAAGTAATTATGAGAGTGAGGGAACGGAGAGTGTACCTGTGTTTGCGCACACACTTGTGCACTTTAATATGTGTTGCGTAATTGGCTGGTTTCCGTTGAGACTGGCCAACATGGCCAAAATCTGCTAGGAGAATATCATCATCATTGAAAAATTAAGTGTATAAAACAGAAATGTTAGAATTCTACTACTTGAACTACTAAAATGGAAAACTAGACCATAAAATAAACAATCGTTTGAGTTTCTTCAGTAATAGTTTGATACAGAAATTGCAACGTATACCTTTACAAGCATGTTTACATTTGCATTGTGCAGTTTAAAATGTACTATTTTAGAACTGATCAAACATCTATTATGCTTATGATCGAATCAACCATAAAAAAAGCTCACAAGCCTACAACAATGGTCGCCTACGATGTGTGACATTTGAAATCGCATCTACCATCTGACGCCTAATAGCATGCGAAATCATGCATTTCCCCAAATTCCTGTTACATGGTTTCATCCCTTTTCACACAATAACTTTCACAGATTGCAGAAATGTGAGAGAAAATATGTTACACATAAACAAATTATTATCTGACGTTGTTTTACCTTTTCAATAACAAACTCGCTTCCATGTTCCTTTTCATTTGGTGTAAAGCCTTCTATTCTATCGTAGATTTTCGGATCAGTATCCATGAAATGGGCGTTAGATAGAACAATTGGAAGACCTGAAAGTTTACATATGGATTTTTCATAACATGTAAGTATGTTTGAAATAATATTGTATCGAATTATTTAATAGGTACCTATACAAAAAAAAAATATTACGCGTTCTTAAAATCAATTTCTTGAAAAGTCCTAATAATAATGTTAACGCAAAAGTTTTTGACAAGTGACGAATAGATGCTGGACCTATATAATTATGCCAAATTCCATCAAGATCGTTAAGCCACTGTGACATAAAACAGACCTCCTCTTAAACTTGCTCAAAGAAAACATGCTACAGTGTCATCTACCCAAGACAAGCCGAACTACGGAGTAACTAATTCTGTATCGCGATATAGAAATTCTCGTGCCGATTAGCGTATACAACTTCCTAACATCAACCGTTGGGCCGCGCTTGTCAGACATGATCAACTCCCTGGTCGGAGGAACTTCCTTTGTGTTGGAGGAACAACACGACACCCGTTCCATAGTTATAAGATATCAATACAGCTGTATGACTTCTTATCTTATTACTATAATTCATTCTTGACACTCACCATTCATACACCGCGAAATATCTGAGACCCCTTCATGACAGATTCCATTACTACATAAACATTGGTTGTCAGGAATAGTTTTATAGGTTCTATTACTGATCTTATAAAGTAGACCTTCAAATCCCACGTCCGTTATAGTGTTCCCCTGGTAGTCCAGGTCTAAGAAGCGACAGAGAACGTTCCGGTAGAGTCTGATCCGGCGACTAGGGGTCATGTCTGGGGGATAACATAGACCTTCATAGACATCTGTGAAACTGTTGCAACGAGATCTGGAATGTGAGGAAAAGAATATATGATAAATTATAAATCTTAGATCGATATTTATATACGAAGTTTTTAGAAGTATAGGAGGCTGTTCTATATGACGATCTGTATTTTAATAATCCATGGAAAGTTTTTAGACAAAAGGGAAAGAAGTAAATGTAATTAACCCCCCTTTAATCAATCGATTTGCCAGTTATACTAATAATTGGCTACGATACAGTGTTTTAACTACTGCATATATTAAAATCATCAATCATTTCAGTTTCTACTAAAGATTTAGTTTCTTATGTTGTTTAATTTTGTCTTTTTTTCGCGAAGGTATAATTTTACTCCTACTTACGCAATCCGAGTAAACCAACTATATAAATAGTGAATTCCATTTTTTTAATGGAATATAGGGCAAACGAACAGACGAATCGCCTGATGGTAAGAGATTACCGCCGCCAGCCTTTGGGGGAGGGGGAGGGGTTGGGGTATGGGCCTCCGGTATCCTCACTCACTCGGTGAAACACAGCGCAAGCGCTGTTTCACGCCGGTTTTCTGTGAGGCCGTGGTATCTTACCGGTCGAGCCGGCCCATGCATGCCGAAACGTGGCTCTCCCACGGTAATCTTACCTACATATTTTATAATTCATATTGTAACAATCTACACACAGACGAAACATGATCGAGATGAACACTGGGTGGGAACCCAACCCACCATACTCTACGCCTTCTGTTAAGTCCACAATTTTATTTTTTGTCACCAATTGTCACCATATTTAGCTTCTCAGACCTTTTAAACATTTCAAAACGCAACAAAGATGTACCTCTTTGAATCGCAAAACATAAATACCTGGTTTCCAATTCTTCGTAGCCCCACTGCTTTAATCCAGCAACGCCATTGACAGTTTTGAGCATAAACTTATCGCTATCTTTACTGCTCACTTCCAGTCTTATAGATGTTTTGTTATCGTATAACTGTAAACCATTTATGTAGTTAATTAAGTTTATGGTTCGTTTAGATTTTTGACGTGGATATTTTTTTTATATGGAGGAGTGGGCAAACGAGCTTATCTAGCGCCTGATGGTAAGCGATTACCGCCACCCATGGACACCCGCAACACCAGAGGCGTCACAAGTGCGTTGCCGGCCTTTGGGGGATGGGGTGTTACTTATCATTATTTTCAACGTTTTTCTCCAGATGAAAGAAACCATACATCTTTTGTGGTTATCCCAGCAATGTAGGCACTAACGTGAAAAAAACTATAATAGCTAATGAACCGTATCTAACTTACCCATAAAATATGAGAAAACAAACACTGATTTTCTTATAAATACTGAGTCAACAATATAAAAAATGAATAAATCACAATCACAACACTTTATTAAATGAATATACCGCAGTGTAGGTACTATTAATTATTCTGTGGTGTAGGTACAAACGTTTAAAACGGTCGGTTAAAAACTTTATTAAAATGAACAGAGGAGCGTAATTTCGAAATACAATATTTCATAATCATTTTAATACAAAACATCTAGAACAATTTTGAACTACTCTAATATACTCGGTTAGTAAATAATATAAGTAGCTTTTGTCTTCCTGTTTGCTTGTTGTTGCTGTTTTTTTAGCCGAAATTTGCTTTCTATTTCAGATTTATTTAGGGTACCTTAGGGCTAACTAGTAATATCTAAAGTTATACAAGTTATTTCTAAGATAAAATATGATCAAAAGTAAATAAATGTTGCGGCTTACCCTGTCCAACAATCCAAGTTTATCAAAAGTAATCCAACCTGGCATGATTTGGTTACCAAGCCGGATTAAAGGTTCATCGTAACCCCACATGTAATCGTGAGCATTTATTGTTACAGTTGCGTTGCTATGAAGTCTTCTAGCCAACATGTTGAATCCCATCTTTGCAAAATATCCGTAGTTCGTTACTTCAGAAGCCATCGCCTGGAAATAACAAGTAAGTGAAATGGGTATATTTAAGAGCCTGTGGCGAGTTCCACATAAAGACTTAAAGCGCAAACAGAAACACACTACCGACGGATTGACCTACGGAGCAACTACTAATCCTGAATCGCGATATAGAAGTTTTACAACAACAACCGTTGGGCCGTGGTCCGCCAGACATGATCATCTCGTTTGGTCACCCTTAGTGTTGAGGGACATGACATCCGTTCCTCCACAAGCCTTTAGTCATTGCTGATCAGCAAAACTCACTCTGCATTTTCTATCGTATGTTTCATGGAATTATTTGGACTAATAGCGGTCACAACTTCTCCCATCGTTTCTTATGACAAAATTTTAATCCCCATTAATTAGGTAATTGGCACTGCACTCCATCTCTGTGCACTTTAAGATACGTTTTGCCTCATACGATCAGTCTGTGAAATAATTATCGTCTGCCGTATTTCCGGACCGGTACGACCTACAGACCTTAATAAAAAGACCGTAGGAAGGAATTCCTCAAAGGCCGAGAACGCGCTTGTGATTTTAGCGTTGCAGACGTTCTTGGGCAGCGGTGGTCACTTTCCAACATGTAATCGTCTACTTATTTGGCTCTTCTAAACTAGTACTCAAACTCTTTATTGCAGGCATACTAGAACACTCTAACGCTAACCTAAGCCGATGTGTCATCCTAAATTACCAGATTTAAAAAAACTAAATCAAAGTTACTTGCGAATTCAAATCATAAGCTCTTACCAACATAGCAACGTTCGGCAGGGTAAGAATGATATCCTTAGGATCACCAATCGACTCCTCGGGTAGAAATGTAACTTTGTGGCGGATGGTATACCGGACTACGCCTGCTTCATGATCTATTTCTAGGTCTTCATTTGTGCGATTTTCCCTGAAACATAAAAAACCAAATATTATTATTATCTTTTTTTGGCGTTTGCGGCGGGGTAGGGTGTCGGAATCGGACCGACTAAAACCACACGGTGCGCCACTCTGCGCCTGAGAAGGGAGGGATCCGGGAATTGCTGTTATTACATATCCGAACCCCTCCCAGCGCATTAAATCACTAGGTTAACCGAAATTATGATATGGAAGAGAGAAAAGAATAGAATGTAACAATTTCCAGGCCTTTCAAACAGAAGGCCATAAAACGGCTTTGACTGGTAAGTAAAATAAATAATTCATTAACTTTTAATCGACATAATCACCAGTATCTACTCTAACGTATTATTATTTCCTAAAAAGGTATAAAACGTTTAAAATTTATAGGTTAAGCAATCCACACTACTTAATATTATACATTCTATAGTAACTCTCTCTATTTGTCTGTAATGCTTTCACGACTAGACCGCTATATCGACTTTAATGAAATTGGCCATGGAGATACTTCGATTCTTGAAGAAGGATATAGTCTGCTCTTTGAATTGAATTGAATTTTAAAAAGACAACTCCCGCGTTAGGAATATACATCCTGTGTCGCGGGGGACTTTTACAAACATACATGAAACGGACACAAAGAACACCCAGACTCAGAATACCAATTTGTGGATCACACAAAGTGTCCCATGTGGGATTTGAACACACAACACTTGGCACAGTAAGAAGCGGCGTATCTTTACCGCGATAACCGACATACACGCAGGTTAAAGCTAGTTATTACTAAAATGAAATCTGCCTATTATGTAGTAAAGAAAAAAATTGGCCAAGTGCGGCAATTGGCAAGTCAAACTTGTGTGGGAAGGGTTCCGTACTATTATTTATCTATGCATTTCAAGCTTCTCCATGTTGCCGTTATTAATATCAAGCAAAAAAACGGAAAATAAATTACGTTTATTGTATGAGAGTTCCCCTTAAATATTTATTTTATTAACACATTACAAAAATGTATAACAAACAAATAAATTATTAGTCATAGATGTTTTTTTTATGTTTGACCCTGCCAAAATAACTCTACTCTGTTTGATGGAAAGCATGAGCAGAATCCAAGAGTCACCATACTCACTGCCAATGCAGACAATGTAACAATGCAGCATGGTGACCCACACCATGCTTCTGCATCATTGGGCCTCCGGTCTCGCACTCACCAACGAAGCACGACAGCGTGAAATGACTGTCATTTTACTTTGATTTTCTGTGCGAGGGTAGTACAGTACCGCCCCGGTCGAACCGGCCCGTTAGTGCTGAAATCAGCATGGCTCTACTACCTTGAAACTTTTCATTATTCTACGTTTTTGGTTAGTATTTAACCCACAGCTTTCCCTGATAAATAGGCTATCTAAAACGGCAATATTTTTTTAAATCAGATTAGTAGTTCCTGAGATTAACGCAATCAAACAACTTAGTTTTACAATATTAATAAATAATATAGATTTCCTACGAGAGGTCAGAAATTAGTTCCCTTGACTTGATAAACTCAGTGTTTTTAACCTTCTAACAGAAAACATGAATGCAAATGTATTCCCTTATGGAGTCATATCATGTACCTTCCAGTCTACCGTAAAGTAATTATACTAATAGGAGGCTAGTTAAGATGTAAAACTGATTGCTTTTACATAGTCAATTAACGTATAAATTGGCGTAGAACCTTTACAGACATAATCATAGGTATTAATAACTTGTCCTAGGTCAAGGAAGTCCTATTAACGTAGTATGTAAACAAAGAATTTCACCTCGACTTGACTGCATGGATTGCATAGTGATTAAAGCGGTGGCCACGCCGCTCACTACTACGCCGAGTGTTGTAAGTACAAACCCCACACGAGCAACATGAGGTGTGGATCACAATCCACAAATTGTTTTTCTGAGTTCTTTGTGTCCGTTTCTTAACTGAAGAATGGATATTAAGGAAGCATATACACAAACCCTATACACTTCTCGAAACTCTTAAAAACGTAGAATAATGTTAAGTTTTAAGGTAGTAGAGCCACGCTGATTTCAGCACGAACGGGCTGCGGAAATACCCTCGCCCTAGAAAATCAACGTAAAATGACAGCGTTTGTGCTGTCATGTTTCGTTGGTGTGTGTGAGACCGGAGGCCCAATGATGCAGAAGCATCACTAGGCTGCCATGGTATAGGTCACCATACTGCATTGTTGCACTGTCTGCATTCGCAATGAGTATGGTGACCACCACTCTTGGATTCTGCTTATGCTTTCCATCAGGCAGAGTAGAGTCATTTTGGCAGGCCCATAAATAGAAATAAAATAAAAACGTGGAATAATGATTTCTGAGTTTATAATGAATTCTATCCCTGATTATAACAAAGATTGCTTATTATTAAAACTGCTTCATAGTAGCTAAAATATTGAATCCTTTTTAGGGTTCCGTGCCAAAGGCAAAAAACGGAACCCTTATAGATTCGTCATGTCTGTCTGTCTGTCTGTCTGTCCGTCCGTATGTCACAGCCACTTTATTCCGAAACCATAAGAACTATACTGTTGAAACTTGGTAAGTAGATGTATTCTGTTAACCGCATTAAGATTTTCACACAAAAATAAAAAAAGCAATAAATTTTGGGGGTCCCCATACTTAGAACTGAAACTCAAAAAAAAAATTTTCATCAAACCCTTTCATCAAATCATACAGGTGGGGGTATCTATGGATAGGTCTTCAAAAATGAGATTGAGGTTTCTAATATCTTTTTTTTCTAAACTGGTAAAATGTGTCCCCCCCCCTGTAACTTCTAAAATAAGAGAATGATAAAATTAAAAAAAATATATGATGTACATAACCATGCAAACTTCCACCGAAAATTGGTTTGAACGAGATCTAGTATGTAGTTTTTTTTAATACGTCATAAATCGTAAACCGTAATTTATCGATCAAAGTTAGAACGAACTACAAGACATTTTATATTACGTTACTTGCTGCTTCGGAACCCTTCATGGGCGAGTCCAACTCGCACTTGGCCGCTTTTTTTCCTATTTTACCCGACTACGGCGAAGACAAAAGGAAGGGTAATAGTTTTGGTAAGACATGTGGAATAATAATAATTATTATTTCGAACATCTAACACATAGCGCCGTTTACTATAGTCCCAAATTAAGCAGAGCTTGTATAATGGGTACTGAGCAACTGATATAAATACATTTATACTTTTTTTTGTAAATACATACATACATATTATAGATAGAAAACAACCTTACCCTGAAACTAATATTTGCAGATCATACAAACAATTGCTCCGACCCGAGAATCGAACCCGAGACGTCAAGCACAGTAGTCGCACAGGTTACCACTGCGCCACCGCCATATGTATGTTTGTATATCAACAATAATGGTTCGGATGTAGGATGGGGCCTATACGACTATAAACCTTATTAAACGTTTTAATGTAGTCAGCTTTGTTTTGTTCAATATTATAATGTTATTTATTCATTGATGAGATTTTTTCTTTGCTGCTATTGTTGGCCTTTTTTTTCTTTTGAGGACTGGTTTATATAAAAGTAAATTTATGTTCAAAGTAAATCAATTATAAGGAATCTCTCACTTATTAGCCAATTCGAGTTATAAGTATGCAAGCGTAACCAGCTTTATCTAGCTAGAGATTGAATTTTTTTATTAAGTAGATTATTCATTGCCACATCATCAAAAATTATGAAATTCTAACAAAAAAAATGATTTTTGGTAAGTTTTTATAAGTAATTAGATGTTATATACAACAATTAGCGTAAGCGCATAGGATACTAAATACACAAGCTTTTTTTAAATAAAAACTAGCAGTAACTAAAAGCACACATGATCTCAGTTAGCTACGTGACTCAGCTCGCATGGGTTCAAAGCACTGGACATGCTACATAATGCTTTTAAGATTTTGAGATTATTTCTCAAAAATTGTTGTCACTGGTGATGTTTTTATTCTTTAAGTTTAAGAGGTACATTTTATTTATAGCCAAAAAGCTGAGAAGTTATAATAGGCTGACCCTCTACTAAGTGGGACTGAAATGAAGTGAGCGGAATGTGGTCTTTTAATGCATCTCTCTGTCATAGTACCAGTTCAGAGATAATAAACGTGAATATATATTGAAGAGAAGGATAGCTATGATAGATAAAGTAGACATGATTTCAAAAACATTTTCAAAGTTAAATATCTATACTAATATTATAAACGCGAAAGTTTGTAAGTATGGATGTTTGTTACTCTTTCACGCAAAAACTACTGAACGGATTTGGATGAAACTTTACAGTAATATAGCTTAGACATCAGAATAACACATAGGCTACTGTTTGCCGCGATAACCGACATATACGCGGGCGGAGCCGCGGGCAACAACTAGTTAAACATATTATGTTAAGCATTAGTCACGAGTTGACTAAAACCAGATAGCTTCTTTCGGATGATCACCTTCCTGTGTAGGGGGCAGTAAATCAAATATATTATATTAAGTTATGGATAACTGGTATTGTATTTTAACTGGTCATTGACCACCTTTAGAAAGGTGCATGTGTAAGAATGTAATGTTTAGTATTATCATTTCAAATTTTGTTAAATTGTCAAGCTTCTGGTTTGCTTTAAGTAGTGTCTGTATTTGCTTTAAATACTGGCTATATATTAATACTAGCTGACCCACGCAACGTCGTTTATGTCTCCTATTGCCCGTTGCGTGAAAAAAAATCCCCCGTTCTTGTAACATTCTTCATTGATGCTCCGCTCCTATTGGTCTTAGCGTGATCATATA
The DNA here is from genome assembly GCA_949125395.1 of Diaphora mendica. Taxonomy (NCBI): domain Eukaryota; kingdom Metazoa; phylum Arthropoda; class Insecta; order Lepidoptera; family Erebidae; genus Diaphora; species Diaphora mendica. The sequence continues at coordinate 1,340,087 of OX421323.1, forward strand.
TAGCCTATAGCCTGCGTCTATAAATGTACTTATCCAACCGTGAAAGAATTTTTCAAATCGGACTAATGGTTCCTGAGATTGGCGCGTTCAAACACAATTCCATTGGAGGCCCAATTAGTCTAGTCAACAAGTTCCATACTTGTTGACTAGACCAAAAGATGCAGCAGCATCACTAGGCCGCCATAGTGTGGGTCGCCATACTGCATTGTCTGCATTCGCAATGAGTATGGTGACCACCACTCTTGGATTCTGCTTATGTTTTCCATCAGGCAGAGTAGAGTCATTTTGGCGGGCCAAACCTAAAAAAAAAAAAAAAAAAAAAAACAAGCAAATTAACAAACTCTTCAGCTTTATAATATTAGATTTTTAATATTATACTCCAAACTTGTTAAAATGAGGGTATCGCAGATTTATTAAAATAAACGGCGATTAGAAAACCATAATAGCAAACGACATTCATTGGGCAAATTTTCAATTTCGTTTCTTGGATTACAGTTTTAATATGAAGTTTTATTCTTTTAGTAACTATTGCAAATGAAACTACGTTTCAAATAATCCTTATAACTTACTGGTAAGTGAAAGGCCCGACTTCCTGAACCTTCAACTTGTCATCTTCTCCATTAGCGAACTGCTCAGCGTTTGTTATGTTGAAAAGGTACACAGATAGGTGAACACTGTCCGTTTCCCTTTCAAGTGCTTGATGAATCAAGCTTCCATTGTCTACCCGCGCCATCTGCAGGAAAAAAATAGCCATTAAACACCAAACGTCAAATATTTATCAAAATATGGGCGTGGCCTAACTGTTTTGTTAATTTTAACAATCAAACATGTTATCCCAAGCGGACTGAAAACATCCCAGGGTATACTTCTCGTATAATGAAACTGAACTGAACTAACATTAATACTTATATTATTCATATTTATACTAACAGGTCTTTACCTATGAAATTGCCGTTTAGTAATCACCCATGCAATCGACGCATCTTTGCCAACGCCTTAGCATTTTATTGATGCCCTTCTTGTAAAAATCAGCTGGACGGGAGGCAACAAACTCTTCAAAGGCATTTTGTACTGCCTCTCGGGAATCGAATTTTTTACCCACTAAAAAGTTGTCTAAATTTTGGAAAAAGTAATAGTCGGTAGGTGCAAGGTCTGGTGAGTATGGCGGATGAGGGGGAGCTTCCAACCCCAGCTCTTGCAGCTGCTTCACGACAACGCGCGACCCCATACTGCGCAACAGACAGTCTCCAAGCGGGTCTATAGTTATGAGTCATAAAGATGACCCTTTTTCTCTTTCTTATACTTAATGAATATTCATGTCATTGATAATATTAATAATGAACTTACATATCTTGATGTTATTGATACCGGTTCCAGTACGAGAGTTACAACAGTCATCATCAGAAATATTACTCCAAATATCAAGCACGTGCAAAGTTTTACTGCAAAAGGAAAATGGATCCATTTTAAATCAAGAGAAACATTCATCCTTTTTGTTAATTCTGGAGTAGGTCAGACTGAAATTTATTGTCGAAGTTAAGAAATAGTAGGGACTTTTACGGCCTGCGATAATCTTATATATAAAATTCTCGTGTCACAATGTTAGTTACCATACTCCTCTGAAACGGCTGGACCGATTTTCATGAAATTTGGTGTGCTTATTATAATTTCTACAATCATATTCAAAATGTTTCGGTATAGTTAATTATATAATATACTATTATATACAAATAAATATACTATTATCGTTATTTATAATATCCTCAAATTAATACTCCTTTCTAATCTATCACAATGAACTATCAGGTAAATTTATATTACTGAACATGCACGGGGGCAACATTCGTGGGCTGCACCTGCAAATCAGCGCTAGTGCATTGCGCTAAGCATTATGCTGAGCTGTGGTCCTTATTGGTTTAGATGTAATTTTATTGTATTCTGTTTTAAATACTATGTAAAAGCTCAGTAGAATATGTCAATCAAAGTGGTTTTCTTTCCTCTTTTCAATATTTTTAAGCTATTGCATAGCTTTTATCGCAGGCCTCAAACCTTTGAGCGCGACGACCGAATCAAGAAAATTCCGTAACACAAATAAAAGCTGACATCCGAAGCTCGCACGGATCGAGACGAGCTGCTCCGAACGACGAATCAAAGAATCTATCTGAGCGCGGCAGAGGCAGACAGATTCGTTGACGAGCTGCTCCGAAATCCACACTCAGCGCCCTCGGCAGCAGCCTTGTTTGTTGTGAAGTTTTCGTATTTCTTTGTCTTTTTTGTTTTGTGTAATTTTTTTGTATTACTTATATAATGAATACCTATTTATCACAATATCCAGGAAACTTTCACAAAAAGACGACGACGCCCAGTTGAGATTTGAACTCGAGGCACCTTCGTGATAATTCATTCACTTACACCTTCGAACCAATAAATCATTACTATTAAATCTTAAAATTGTTGTTCTTATGCTACTTAATAAATTCTAACGGTCCGGTAATTCCAAAAATACATTGTTTTGTTGTCAGTATGGCACTAATTATATAGATGGCGGTGTACTTCAAATGCGATGGAGCATTTAAAAAAAGTTAATACCCTGTACAAGTTACCTTGATCTTTTTGGCAGATGTCAATTATTCTGATGGGCATAACTTCGCAATGACGAACATATTATTTTCTTAATTTAATAATTTTAAAAATTGTAAAAATAATAAAAAAATACATGTAACACAAAAGTCCCCAAAGATTCAAGCGTTATCCGAAAATTTTAAGACTTTTTATTGCTTCAAAGTAACATTTAAATAGGAACACTGTAAATAATAGACTCTTGTACAATGTTACATCGGTCGGACGTGGTCGGACGGATGGGACACGAATAACAGGCAGTAACTGTAACAAATATCGATTACAAAAATCATTATTAAAGATCGTTGTTAAGTTGTTGTTACGAACGGGGGTGCTTTTGGTTGGGGTCTCTTTGGCTAGTGGTTAGGGTCTCTTTAGCTGGTATAACTCTTTTTAGAAGAATAAGGTAAAAAATAATTGAATTCTAATTTGAATTACGCATTCCATCGTTCCATCGACTGGTCATATAAGCCGAACGTCGGGAACACTCGAGGTCGGTCAGTAGTGTCAAGAGGAAAGAAGAGGTTAAAGGAAGAAGTTAGAGGAAGCAAGACTACCTGCCCGAAACATTATTATTGTTGAATTTAAGTTTTTTGTTTTCAACTTTTGGTAAACATGCCAAAAAGGGCGAAAAAAACTGTACTCAACAGTGAAACGCGTGTGTTTGTGATTCGCTTACGCGATTATCTTGAGCGTGAGAATGCCAATCACACTGTTAAAAAAACATGGAACGATGATACTGCCCAATCGTCTATAAAAGTACCAGAAGGTAAAGGGGAGAGACCGATAATTTGCCACGCAGGTACCTACTGCCCGAGGTTTTGTGCCAAACTGTTTACTGGCATTTAAATCCAAAAAAAACGAATGAGTATCACGAAGAGATGAACTTGACGACGAGGAATGGTTTTATAAAATGATGGACAAGCTGGATGGTCTTCATATAATAATAATGGATTATGCATCCTATCATTCTACGCAACTTGACAAGGCTCCGACGACGGCAAACAAAAAAGCCGATATAATAGAGTGGCTCATAAACAAGGGCGTAAATGCTCAAGTGCGAACTGCTTGGCCTGGTGGCCACACACATAAACCGAGGGAGCCAGTATATTTACTGGACGAAGCAGCAAAGCAACGCGGTTACACAGTGATTAGATTGCCACCCTATCATTGTCAATATAATGCCATAGAGCTGATATGGGCACAAATCTTTTTTCTTGATAAATTCTTTAACATCTATTTCATTAATAGTATTATTTTAACAATTACTTATTTCATTCACAGGAAACGCAGCACGTACCAATACACCTCCTCCCTTCACCGCAAACAAAATACTCCGTTCGTTGGAAGAAGCTTGTGGTCAAGTGACCGCTGAAAACTGGGCGAATGTAGTACGACACGTCAAAGAAGCAATATTACTTGCTGGATGCGCGACGTCCACTTCGACAATTTTATTGAACACGAAATAATAATTGAAGTTCGAGATGATGACACACGCTCCGAGGACTCTGGTGATGATGATCTTGGCTGTGCTCCTCTTCCTTAATAAAAACTGTTTTAAAGATAAAATTACATATTTGATTTTTCAACCTTAATTTTTACATACCTACAGGGTTATTTTTGGAGCTCCCGCCAAATTTAAATAAGTGGTTCAGACCATGAAACTAACAACTTTTCCAAAGAAACATGGGTCGAAAAGTAAAAAAAATCGACCCTCCCATAGAAAACTGCTTGATCACGTTGTCGATTGTACAGGGTATAGTATTTTTCAATCACAATATTATACATACTGCATAAATAATAAATAAATAAATAATTATAATTGCATAAGTTCATAAAAATGCTATGCAATAGCTTTACCGCGGCAGACCCCGAGTGCCACATGTTTTTTTTCTATCTATATTACTAGTGCGAAATTTGTGTAGAACAAAAAAAATAAGGGATATTGCCTTTTGAAATTATTTTCATAAATTACTATTATCAATAATTGCTTTATGGTTTTAATATATTATTTATCTTTAATCTCCTCACAAATATATATTCAGAGTCTTAATAGTTAATTTTTATAGCAAAAACTATCATGAGGATAAACTATATATTTTTTATTTTTAAGATACCGACTTAAGACAGTCGTTTAATCATGTCAAGAATATAATCTTGTGGTCTTACCTACTTATTATCAGCTAGTCATGTCTATTTCAAACATATATTCTAACGAAATAAAATTGTTACATGTTTTTCTATAGCACTAATTTGTTCATGCATATTAAAATGTTAATTATTATTTAGATGAACTGGATAAATTGATCCTTATAAGTTTTATGGCTCATAAATACACACATCAAAAGTGTCTAGGGATCAAGCATTATTATGCGGATTTCTTGAGATTGAGATGTGGCTTTGGCCCTGGCCTGCTCAGTCGCCAGACTTGAACCCGATTGAGCATGCATGGAATATGCTACAGAGAAGAGCTCTGCCGAATATGGAGGGTATCCAGTCGCAAGAAGACCTTTTTTTGTTGTTGCAACGAACATGGGCGGCCATTCCACAGCGTGATTTGGATGAACTCATTTTGAGTATGCCAAACCGATTCTTGTGTTGTTAGTGTTCGCGGTAGAAACACGAATTATTAATTGTTTAAGTTACCTAATAAAATTTTAAAGAAAACTGTTATTTCAGTCTTTTTTTCGAACTTTAATGTTAGTGGTTCAAATGTCAAAAATCCCTTTATTAGGAAAATGGCAAATTTCTTTATTAATGCAAAGGTGACTTGGTTTATCGTTACTGTAACAAACGAAAACACTTTATTTGATGAATCCTTAAAGAAAATTTTAATTAATATCAATCAGGAGAAAAGTTATTGCAAAAATATATGTTGATTCCTAGACACATATGTTGATCCCTAGACACTTTTGATGTGTGTACATTGAGGCAGTTTGGTTGGTAGTGGATTAAAAAAAAAAGCGGCCAAGTGCGAGTCGGACTCGCCCATGAAGGGTTCCGCGGCAGCAAGTAACATAATATAATTTTTATCTTATTTTTATATTTGTGTTGATTGAATGAAAGGTAAATTGCAGTTTACGATTTATGACGTATTAAAAAAAAACTACTTACTAGATTTCGTTCAAACCAATTTTCGTTGGAAGTTTGCATGGTAATGTACATCATATATTTTTTTTAGATTTATCATTCTCTTATTTTAGAAGTTAAAGGTGGGGGGGGGACACTCATTTTACCACTTTGGAAGTGTCTCTCAAGCAACCTATTCAGTTTGGAAAAAAATGCTATTAGAAACCTCAATATAATTTTCGAAGACCTATCCATAGATACCGTACACGTATTGGTTTGATGAAAAAAATTTTTTTGAGTTTCAGTTCTAAGTATTGGGACCCCCAAAATTTATTGTTTTTTTTTTATTTTTGTGTAAAAATCTTAAAGCGGTTCACAGAATACATCTACTTACCAAGTTTTAACATTATAGGTCTAATAGTTTCGGAAAAAAGTGGCTGTGACATACGGACGGACAGACAGACAGACAGACATGACGAATCTATAAGGGTTCCGTTTTTTGCCTTTGGCACGGAACCCTAAAAAGACAACTTTTGCACTACGAATATTACCTATGTCCCGAAGAACTTTGCAAACATTCATAAAATGGGCACAATAAACACCCAGACTTCGAACAATAATTTTTGGATTACCATGGGAGAGCCACGCTTCGGCATGAATGGGCCGGCTCGAACGGATTGATACCACGGCCTCACAGAAACGATGTGAAATAGTGCTTGCGCTGTGTTTCACCGAGTGAGTGAGGATACCGGAGGCCAATACCCCAACCCCTCTCCCCCTCCCCCATCCCCCAAAGGCCGGTAACGCACTTGTGACGCCTCTGGTGTTGCAGGTATTCATGGGCGGCGGTAATCGCTTACCATCAGGCGATACGTCTGTTCGTTTGCCCGCCTATACCATAAAAAACATAAAGTGTTGTCCGATTTGGAGATCGAATCCATAAAACTCAGCACTATTGGGGACGACAAGGTAACCACTTAAGCTACTTTGCTACCCGTGCTCCACTATTGTGGTATGAGATATAGGTACATAAGGGCTCCTACACACTGTGCCGGAGCGATGCCGTCTCCATCATTAGGGCGCTGGCATAACCCGGTGCCCATGCCGGCGGGTTTCTTGCTCGCCAAGGCCGGCGGCCTGGTGTGTATGAGGTCTAAGAGGTGTTAACAAAAAACGTAAATTTTTACTTTTCATACATTTGGAGAGCCCGATTGACAACTTTTATGATCTCATTCAATATGCTACTGCTAAGGTTTTGTCAAATCTATACCAAGATATTATAAAGCTGAAGAGTTTGTTTGTTTGACTGCGCTAATCTCAAAAACCGCGGGTCTGATTTGAAAAATTATTTCAGTGTTGGATAGTACATTTATCGAGGAAGGTTATAGGCTATAATTATATCATCACGCTTCAACGAATAGGAGCGGAGCACCAATGAATTTTTTTTCAAAAACGGGGAAAATTATCACGCTACGGACAATAGGAGAGGCAAACGAGGTTGCGTGGGTCGGCAGTAAACTATAAAAGTTCTTTACTTCCATACGCTTTAGTAAGTTCGTCAATAAATGTGACGAAAGTAGACAAAATGGGGAAGATCCGGATTAGGTGATTTCAGGTATGACAACCCTAATGCTTAATAATTGAGTCATTAAAAAAATTCATTTTAAATTTCTGTTCATCTACCATGTTTGTCTCTACATCCCCCTAAGGTTGACTGGCAAAAATGCCTATGGCATTAAATCCGCCTTTGCAACATCTATGCATAAAGTTTAAATAAATGCTGGTTATTATCTCATCCGCATAGACACTGAGACACTTTCTATTTTCAATTAATAAAATTTTCAAAATAATACATACTTTTCGGTGCTTTATTTCCTTCACAGTCGCCTTTAGTGATGTACCCCATGGTGACCGATTCGTTTTAAACGATAATTGATTATCTGTAGAGCATATCTGGGATTTCCTGAAACAAATAAAAAAATAAACAAACAACATTATTAATATGCATTTAGATATTGACGAAAGTTGACGAAACCAATCAATATAGTACCTGTACATTAAATATTTGAAATATGTAGTTACCGTTTAATTTTATTTATTTTACTTTACAACTCACAGAAAACCGGTGTGAAAGAGCGCTTGCGCTGTGTTTCACCGAGTGAGTGAGGATACCGGAGGCCCATACCCCCACCCCTCTCCACATCCCTTTCCCTATACCCCTAAGGTCGGCAACACACTTGTGACGCCTCTAGTGTTGCGGGTGTCCATGGGCGGCGGTAATCGCTTACCATCAGGTGACACGTCTGCTCGTTTGCCCCCTATATAAAAAAAAAACAACTTCACGCTAACAACTAAACTGGGACTCGCTATTTTCTTTACTAGGATATAAACACATACGTTCGTTTCTAATGTAAGTAATTGCGACACGATACAAGCGCCTGAATCTTTTCACGCTGCTATGACTTTAAGCCATGACTTTAAGCCATGACTTTAAGCCATGACTTTAAGCCATGACTTTAAGCCATGACTTTAAGCCATGACTTTAAGCCATGACTTTAAGCCATGACTTTAAGCCATGACTTTAGCCCAAAACTTTAAGTCGTGGCTTTTAACAACCAAGTTTCATTATCGATGGTGACATTGATATAAATTTATATCATCTTTCTAATCATTCTTTCGTAAAAAAAAAATGAACGACTGATGTCGACCAATAATCTCTTATCGTACCATCGTATAGCTGATGGCATACTTCGATGACATGATTATATAAACAGAAAGTCTTTTTAAATATAAAATAAGAATATCTGATGATTCGGAACAGGTAGAACCGGAATTTAAAATGACTGCATCGTTCTTGATAAACTCGTCATCATCGGAACACCCTGAAAAGTGGAGATTGGAAAGAGCTATTTCCAAATGACTCACTACAAGGTCGAAGCCCCGAGCAGCGACTAGTATCCGTAAATATACTTACAATCGCGTATACACACGTACGTACATAACGTTCATTATATAAACACCTATCCATCTCCAGGGTAGCGCACTTGGTTGCACAATACGTAGCCACAATTACAACTTGAATCATATAAACATAGTTCGCATTCAATATAAATATAAATAAGCTCGATATATGCCACAAATAAAAGTATATCACCTTAAAAACCCGCTTACGGCGGGGTAGGACACACGGACCACAACATATCTTACCATAGTTGCCAAGTGACGAAACCAAGAGACAGGGGAGTACACTACCCACCAGCAAGTACACAGCACACGAGAGGGACTCTAACCCTCGGCAATACACCCGCCCGCCACTACGTGGGTCCGACAACCATAGTCGGCAAAACATGGGTATCAACACGTTACTGTTCACCCCATCTTTTTTTTTTTTTTTTTTTTTTTATGTTTGGCCCGCCAAAATGACTACTCTGCCTGATGGAAATCCAATCTGCATAAGCAGAATCCAAGAGTGGTGGTCACCATGCTCAGTGCGAATGCAGACAATGCAGCATGGCGACCCACACCATGGCGGCCTAGTGATGCTACTGCATCTTTTAGTCTAGTCAACAAGTATGGAACTTGTTGACTAGACTAATTGGGCCTCCGGTCTCGCACTCACCAACGAAACACGACAGCACGAACGCTGTCATTTTACGTTGATTTTCTGTGCGAGGGTAGTACCGCCCCGGTCGAGCCGGCCCATTCGTGCTGAAATCAGCGTGGCTCTACTACCTTCATCTAAGGCATAGTCATGGTTATATTCTGCACATCTGCACTCAGGCATAGCAATTGTCATGTATATACCGATACCATGTCGACTACATTCATTGTCCAAATAGGTATTGACTTTATTGTTGTTAGTTATCAGGTACAAAACATAAATCGCATTCGCAACGTAACTCACCAGTAAGAACAAGTAATACATACGAGTATAGTGACAAAACAAAATTATGTCAAAGTGAGCACATAGTATACTCGTATTAGCACACACAGAATAATATAATACATTTCGTTCAATAATATAGAACGACATTTGAGAAACAAAAATTCAAAATGTAGGTATAGTTTTATATAGGTTGTAAGAATACATTTTTAGAAAAAATAAGGTAAGAAACATGAATACAAATGCTTAGTCTAGCTAGTCGTGACTAAGACGAATCTATTGACACCACTCACATAAAAATACTACAAGCCGTTTAGGCTCTAGGGCGTGCAAAGAAATATACATACATACACTCGAAAAACATAACCCTCCTTTCGCAGTCGGTTAAAAATGACGAATTGCCATACTTTTTCGGGTTAATGTATAGCCTACTAGTTTTTGCTAACTCAAACTCAAACTCAAAAATATTTTATTCATATAGGCACTTATTTTACAGGCACTTATGAATAGTCAATATTTAATATTAAAAAATCGAGTGATTCTAGTCGCCAGTTCCAAGTGCAGCCTACCCTTCATGGAGAAGAATCTGGCAAGAAACTCCATTGTTGCTCCTTTTAAAAAATAATAATACGTTTTACAATATTTTTTTCACTAAGAGACTTGAATGAGAACGAAGTCGACCAAAGAAAACAAAATAAAAGGTTTGGAGTCATTGCTGCACAGCCATGAGCTAACCAATCATGCGCCGTTCTTACTGATAGCTGTAAGATTCTTACATTGTTATATTGTGACATTGTATCCACGCTATCCACCACTCCATGCTATCCACCACTATCCCCATGCCAAATTTCATTGAAATCGGTGCAGCGATTTAGGCGTGAAAACGTAAAATACAGACAGAGTTACTTTCGAAAACATAATATAAGTGTCGATAGTAAATAAGTATAGAAAAGGACTAGATTATAGTTAACAACATAATAAGGCTGTTACTATGCTGCTAACTAAATCATATAACACCACAAATAAAATGATTTAATATTTAGAATATTGTATTACGACCTAAGAAAAACATAATAAATTCAAAACTGGTTTAACAATGTTGTGGATCCGACCGGTAATGTGTTGACAAAAAACAATAAATTTGAAGATCAATTTATTCATTCTCCTTCTACTTTGAATTCTCAAAGAAGGAAGGACGTTGACTACTCTTTACCGCAATAACCGACATACAAGTGGGCGGAACCGTGGCCAAACGCTAATTTAATATGTTAGAAATACATTATTTCAGCAAATAGTTTATTTTTCATCCCACCAGCTCGTGAACAGTATTTTTGCCCTTCGATAACTGAGTGTAAAAGCCGTTTTTATCCTCTAGAGGAATAAAGTAAATTGAATTTAGAACATCGCTCGAGTGCACTAAGTTTGTGAATTCAAAACATCACTAAACCTATTTACTTCTACCTCCATGGTGCCGAATTAATCATACAATATTTTTTAATTTGTTAAAAACTCACACTCGGAGCCATCTTCGTGTAGTTTTTTTTAAATTTGCTCTGCCCGCACCATTTTCTTCTTAAGTAACTATAGCAACTTAAATTTCAATTTTTCCTTAATTTATCTATACATCCATTCAAATAAATAAAATTGAAATGTCTGTTTGTTATATTAAAATAAGCGCTTTTTACTAAATGCATATGTATGTCTACACGGTACATATAATAATTTTTTTTTTATAATTTCTGTTACATTGTCTGTCTGTCTGTCAGGCGGTCTGTCTGTCTGTTTGTTTCGGGTAATCTCTGGAACGGCGGGACTGATTTTGACGGGACTTTCACTGGCAGATAGCTGATAATCTAAGGAGTAACTTAGGCTACTTTTTTAGACTAGCTTTGTCCCGCGGTGTTACTCGCGGTACGACAAAAACCGCGGGTAACACCGCGGGGTTTAGCGAGTACCGAAGGATTTTTGAAATAATTTATAAATTAATCTGTAATACTTACCTATCATAATGTAGTACCTAATAAATATTAATACCTAAACTGAAATAAAAGTATCTTGTGATTGTTAATGCTTTTTTTGCATTTAGTTGTTTCCTCGCTGAGGTGGAATGAAAAGTTACGTGTTGCACTCGAGTGCAAAGATTTTTCACCTCGTGCTCTTTTGATTCCCTCGCTGACGCTCAGGATTCTAATTTTTGAATCACTCGCTACGCTCGTGATTCAATTTTAGAATCCTTCGCTTGCTCGGTCATCAAAATTGAGCACGCGGTTAAAAAGCAACTTTACACTCTTGCATAACAAATAACTATTTATTTTGATAGGGAGATGGTTAGATATTATTATGATTACATTGTAAAATCTAGAATTTGCTACAAACAGTTATAGGATAGTGGGCCCATAGGGAACCGTGTCGACAATTGATGGGTCATGTGAACCACCAGGAGACCTTTTTAGGAAGATAGAGGGGCATAAAAGAATAACATCCAGCACTATGCCGTCACTTGTAAGCTGTCCAACGGAGTACTGGTGAAGGGGAGGGGGTAGCGACCCTCGATTTTTCTCCCTTGTCACATGATTTTCAGACGGAGTTCTGAGTGAGTTATGGATATAGCGGAATAATGGATTAGAAGAGGAATTGAAATTGTATGGAACCGATGCCGTACAAAATCAAATGACCAAATTGACCGATAGAATCGCCGGGACAATACGTCAATACTGGTCGGAGATCTATACAATTTTTACCTTCCTCATCACTGTAGTAGATAAAATATTGGATATAGCAGTAATAATCATATTTAGAATACATGCAGTCTGGAATTAACTATAACTCACACAGAACAAATGCTTTTTTCGATACTGCTATAGATAATTCTCTGTGTAATTAAATGACATAACAGGTGGTTACCATTGAAATGCACATTTACGTGAATGTCGACTTAATTGTATTTGAATGTCTGTAAGATAGTAAGCTTATGGTGGATCATGATTCAAATTTGTCGATACATGAGTACATGGGTGTCTTCTACAATATTTTGTTTTTATGTTTAAAGCCTTACAATTTTCTTCTTCGTTGAATTGTTTACAAATAGATATTTTAATCAATCGTTTTGTTTAATCAAAGCTTTATTGTGTAAAAGGTAAATCCTCGCAAGAATGTTGGATGAGACAGCGATCACGCACCCCCTTTCGAAATCGATTTAAGTTTATTTTTATTTTACACCACACTTACACACATTACAAAACAAAGCTATTAATCTCAGATTGACACAAAAAATAATAAATCTTCGCAGTCTACTGCTGGACATAATATATGCTTCTCCAATTGCACGCCACTAAATTCGATCCTGGACTTCCTCGATAGCAAAAATTAATGACTAAAATTATTTCACACTTTTCATATACGGCAGTCTATCCTAAATAGGCGGAGCTTATACCATGGTAACCAGACCGCTGTTCTTGAAAAGATGTTGTGTGTTGTACTTGCTGTTGTAAAATATAGTTCTGAATACTGTTCCCATATAATATATAGGTTACACACAGAAGTGGAATAAATGATCGTGTTGATCATTTATTTATTTTATTATTCTATTTTATGTCAGTTATTTTATGCCTGGTTGAGAATCGATACCCGTCATTGATCAAATATAACAGCATCTAACTTCATCAATCGCTAAAATATTGTACAGTATGCAAGGAAATAAACCAGTTCAAGGAAAATCAGAACAAAATTTAAAAATCATAATCGGCAAAAATATGAACAAGTCAAATGTCTAACATAACTGTTTGAATTTTTCATTTTATACGCAGCCATTATCAGCAGCAATAAATTGAGATGCAAGGACGTGTATTGTCAACAGCCTTTATGAGTCTAAATTGGTGATGTTCGATGAAAAGCACCAGTTACCGACAAGCATGCATGCAGCGATGAATTAACGAGGTCGAAATAAATGAGGTGTGTCAGGAGCGTAGCAAATGGAGATCAATTGTCTCAGCCTACCTCTCTAGGAAATATGCGTGCATTTCTAATATAGAATTAGAAAGAGGGATTTGGCTTAGGTACTCTACTGCTGTACTCAGATCGGTTGGAATAGAGTTTGTTTCAATTTTTCCTTCTCTTTGCAGTGCTGTTGTACTATTGTTTGCTCTCTCTATTCGGCTCTTAGGACACCCACGAAATAAAGGTGGTGATACTACGTATTCTCAATGTGCTACTAAATGGGTATCGTGTATTTAAATCAATATATTGCAAAATAAAATTTTAAGTCTCGCGTATTTAATGGGTACTCCTTTAGGGTGGAATACTAAAGGAGCATACACAAACAAGACAATCAGATTTATATAAATTGATTAATATTATTATTATTTGATGGATACAATATACTCAATAGATGATTAATTTAGTATAGGATTTAGTTTAGTTAAATTACTATAATATATAACGAATATTGGTTTTACTGTATACATGCTAGTAACTGACAACTGTCAAGTAAATCAATTAAATTTAGCCTTGAAAAGTAGAAAATCTTTATGAATTTAGTTGAAGTAAAATCGATTATCTTTTAGTACTGTTCCCAGTTTTAAATAAATTAAATATTAGTCATGAGACTTATAAAAATATTATTATGTAATTATTTATTTATTAAAAACTTGTTGCACTTATTGTACAAAAGGCGGACTTAATGCCATGAGGCATTCTCTCCCAGTCGACCTTCAGGTGTTGTAGAAATTAGATGCGGTAGGTGCAAATACAAAGTTTTCATGTTAAAAAATGATTTTGTAAATACAATATATACTACATCAAATACAACCAATTAACATAAATTTACTATTACATAAATTATTTACATAAAATACATATAAACATACATACGTAGTACATTAGCAGGTAGTAGAGCCACGCTGATTTCAGCACGAACGGGCCGGCTCGACCGGGGCGGTACTACCCTCGCACAGAAAATTAACGTAAAATGACAGCGTGCTGTCGTGTTTCGTTGGTGAGTGCGAGACCGGAGGCCCAATTAGTCTAGTCAACAAGTTCCATACTTGTTGACTAGACTAAAAGATGCAGAAGCATCACTAGGACGCCATGGTGTGGGTCGCCATGCTGCATTGTCTGCATTCGCAGTGAGCATGGTGACCACTACTCTTGGATTCTGCTTATGCTTTCCATCAGGCAGAGTAGAGTCATTTTGGCGGGCCAAACATAAAAAAAAAAAAAAAAAAATACGTGGAAGAGCCACGCTTCGGCATGAATGGGCCGGCTCGGCCGGAGTGATACCACGGCCTCACAGAAAACCGGTGTGAAAAAGCGTTTCCGCTGTGTTTCACCGAGTGAATGAGGATACCAGAGGCCCATACCCCTCCCCCCATCCCTCTCCCGAGAGAGATTATTTCTTCGTAATTCTAACTTGAACAAGTCCAAATTATTAAAAATAAAAAACCCGACTGCGTCAATATTTAACAATAAAAACATACTTATAAGTTTTATATATATTCGTAATCACCGTAAAAATATCTTTATTTTGATACCACACTCGATGTATTTTGAAAACATTTTTTTATATTACTTTTTGGCGCCAAAAATCGTTATTTTTTTATTTTGATGTACCCAGTGTCACTCTCACTACTAAGACGAATCTATTGACACCACTCACATAAAAATACGACAAGCCCTTTAGGCTCTAGAGCGTGCCAAATAAATATACATACATACACTCGAAAAACATAACCCTCCTTTCGCAGTCGGGTAAAAACGTATCGTATCTAATCTCAAATAACGACACATGAGTATGAGTGACCTAAAAAAAAAGTTCATTCGCAATATTTTTGTTTCTCTACTACATGCTACATCATCATTCCTAATTCGTGAATTGCCTGCCAATTTTATTGACGATAAAGCACTAAGGCTAACTAACTAACTTCACTTTGGCCGTCCTGCCAGATATCCCCAAAAAGCGGAACAAAACCTGTCCCGCACAGGACATTAAAATTATGATTCAAAAAGCGGGACGTCCCGCGAAAATCGGGACGTCTGGCAACGCTGATCGGTAGGTACATTAAACATAAAATAATTTAAAAAAACATACATATATACTTAAATTACAATATATTTATATCATTTAAGTACCTTGATTGAGGTCCGAACGTATTTCTACATCACCCGCCAGCCTACACAGATGAAGTTAACTAATTATTTATTAGGCATATTAATATGGTACTAAACGGTCAATAACATTGAACACTATCAACACACCGATATTCGAAAACAAACAGCCGAACAAAAACAAAAAATAAATAAGGTTAAACTGATAACTTTGTGACACAAAGAAATTATATGTCTAAAGTCAATGTGTCAATGTCTAAAGACGATTTACCGTGAGCCACGCTTCGGCATGAATGGGCCGACTCGACCGGAGTGATACCACGGCCTCACAGAAAACCGGTGTGAAAAAGCGTTTCCGCTGTGTTTCACCGAGTGAATGAGGATACCGGAGGCCCATACCCCTCCCCCCCATCCCTCTCCCCATCCCCATTGATTATTGCGTTGCCAGTTGGCATTTTTAAGCTTGTCAAGTTATTATTATTAATTAAAATTTCACCAGTCTCTCTCTCTCACTCTCTTGAGTGAAAGTAGGAAAAATGAGACCACAGAGTTCAGCAGTCGGCGGCAGCGGCGGAGGTGGCTGCGGAGCTCTGTGGTCTCGTTTCTCCTACTTTCACTCATAAAATGTTGACCACTTTTCTGACATAAAAACTCTTTGCTAATATTTAAAAGAGTATTGTTCGAGCATCTTGATAAACCGTTAGTTTAACTTTATTAAAAAAAAACGTGCGTTTTACATTACAATAACGCACAAGTACGTAATGAGATACATTACGATATTGAAATTGATGAAATAAGAGACCCTTTACGAGCAAATATGTTATAAACAAATTTATATTACCAAGGCGGTATAACGTTTGATTACATGTTATAATTATTACGCTATATATTTAATACCCATGCCAATGACTTGACAGAAACATGGCGGTGACCAGGCATCACAAAAATGGCAAACACGTGTTGGACTAAGTTGGTGGGTCATAAACAAAGTAACGGCAGTTAACAGCTCACCTAATGATGATGTTTTGTTAGCCGATTATCTATTAAGTACAGTGTGGCCTTGATAATAACATGTTCTTTTCATTTCTAACATGTTTTTTTTTCTAAAGTCAATGACTTTTTTTTATGGAATAGGGAGCAAACGAGCAGACGTATCGCCTGATGGTAAGCGATTACCGCCGCCCATGGACAACCACAACAACCAGAGGTGTCACAAGTCCGTTGCCGGCCTTTGGGGGATGGGGAGGATAATGGTGGTAGGAGTTTGGATATGGGCCTTTAGTATCCTCACTCACTCGGTGAAATACAGCGCAAGCGCTGTTTCACACTGGTTTTCTGTGAGGCCATGGTATCAGTCCGGTCGAGCCGGCCCATGCATGCCGAAGCGTGGCTCTCCAACGGTAGACCCATCCCAGTAAACTACACATATACGTATAATAATACACGTGTTGTGTGTAAAACACGTGACGATGGTTAATGGTAGTCGTTCATCAATAAGATTAGCTTTAATATATCAGTCAATTGCGTTTAACAAGTGTTTTTTTTAAATGTTTGTATTTATACTATATGAAATATATCATAATAAATACATAATGTATATGATTGGTCGTATTTTAGTGTGTAGCTTTGCATAATTATGATTTGCTAAAAATAGTTCAAAGGAGTTTTAAAATAATATTTTACTTCGGTTGATTTTACGCTGTTCCTTTTAAAAGTAAAGATTAATGTATTCTCGTCATAATCGGATTTCAAGGCTGTGTACTTTTTCATATATTTAATAACTAATTTGATTTAAAAGAAAATATTTCAGATAGTACGTCAACGGTAAGACACATTATTGCAACGTCGAAGACAAGCTCAGAAAAGCAGGTCTCAGATGGTATGGCCATGTAATGAGAAGACCTAAAGAGCACATGACTAGACAAGTACCTACTGGCTATGAACACTATGACCCGAAGAAACGCGGTAGGCCCCCCTAACTTGGACCACTTGGACTCTGTCATCACCAACGACCTAAAGAAATCACAAATCAATGACTTAACGACTGGCGAAGAATGACGATGAGAGCCGATCCCAATTGAAATGGGATTAGGCTAGGCAAAGAGAGAGAGTTCGTCAACGGTAAGAGCCCAACGTCACAAAAACCCAAAATATTAAGTGTACCAACCTATTCAAAACACCATGGTTAAGTAATTTATTTTTATTTGTAATTTCGAAATGTATTGGGAGTTCCAACTGCGTTATTTGGTTTAGTGTAAAATCCAAAAACTGTAACTTATCTGTTTCTCACACGTGTTTTTATTTCCCTAAGTGTTATCACTCACCTGATAAGGAAAAAATATTAATGTGCAGTTCGATCCAAATTGAGAGATAGGATAGTTTAAATCTCAAATTATAGTCGCAATTTTAATTTATTGCTAATTATTGTATATAAATATGGCGGTACGAAGTTCGCCGGGTCAGCTAGTTTATTTATAGGCATAAATTAAACATGGAAATTAAGTACTTTTTTTAGAAGATTTATTTGGGTAAATAGTGGTCAAACGACGGGTTACATATTGGCTAAATAATAGGTACAGCCGCACTTGGTTTTATTTGTTGACCTGGTGGAAAGCGCCTTCTGATATCCGGTCTCGGCAGTAGGCAGTTGTATTCACTAAAAACCATCCCGCCAGCCGTCCTCTGGCGCCCTGCCCTGGGTGGTGCCTGCCATGTGCCGAGTCCCATGAGACTTCAGATTCTCCCAGAATCACGCCCTACTTTTCGACACACGAACACGGAACACGCCCTGTTCCGAGGGAAAACATTTCCTCTCCTCAATCTCGGCGTACCCACACGTGGGTGAACACTTCGAAACATTAGTCAGAGAAAAGCATGTAATGATCAGAAAGAAATCATATTTGTTTTATGGTACAGACGTCAAACTACTAAATAATTCGTCTGATAGACACTGTACCATAACAGTCATCTTTAAGGTGTAAGGAGTACGTTCCTATTTCACGTGATGTACCTCAGACAACTCACAACAGACTTACATGATGAAATCCGTTGATAAAACCTACATAAAGACAGGGTTTCTCTAATAATACTGGCTTAAAATATTATTCTAATATTATCGACTTAAATCCAGCACGTGTACTCATTAATCAATAAGGTAGCAAAAAACCCAAAAAAACAGGTTTATTTTTTAAACAAATTCGACTGAGATCAAACGCATATCAGTTTCCCATAATTATAGGTTTCAAACTATCACATGGAATCGTGTACCAAAACCCGAATTTCATCCTTCACGTAACAGGCCATAGACTAGGTAGGCAGGTAGAAGTCAAATTATGTACCACCCGCATCTAGTCCAAGATTCTCGATGTATTTTGGATAGATATAACAAAAAAAAAAGCGGCCAAGTGCGAGTCGGACTCGCCCATGAAGGGTTCTGCAGCAGCAAGTAACATAATATAATTTTTATTTTATTTTTTATATTTGTGTCGATTAAATGAAAGGTAAATTGCAGTTTACGATTTATGACGTATTAAAAAAAACTACTTACTAAATTTCATTCAAACCAATTTTCGTTGGAAGTTTGCATGGTAATGTACATAATATTTTTTTTTTAGATTTATCATTCTCTTATTTTATAAGTTACAGGGGGGGGGGGACACATTTTACCACTTTGGAAGTGTCTCTCGCGCAAACTATTCAGTTTAGAAAAAAATGATATTTGAAACCTCAATATCATTTTCAAAGACCTATCCATAGATATAACACGTTTGGGTTTGATGAAAAAAAAATTTTTGAGTTTCAGTTCTATGTATGGGGACCCCCAAAATTTATTGTTTTTTTTTCTATTTTTGTGTGAAAATCTTAATGCGGTTCACAGAATACATCTACTTACCAAGTTTCAACATTATAGGTCTTATAGTTTCGGAAAAAAGTTGCTGTGACAAGCGGACGGACAGACAGACGGACAGACATGAAGAATCTATAAGGGTTCCGTTTTTTGCCTTTGGCACGGAACCCTAATAACAAAATAATAATAATAAAGAAATATTTCGGACATCTAACACACAACGCCATATCTAGTCCCAAGCTAAGCAGAGCTTGTGTTATGGGTACTAGACAACTGATATAAATACATGTATACTTTTTTTTTTGTAAATATTACAATTTTTTTTTTGCAGATCATACAAAGATTTCGTCCGACCCGGGATTCGAACCCGAGACCTCAAGCACAGCAGTAGCATAAGCTACCACTGCGCCACCGAGGCAGTTTTAAAAAAATACAAACTTTAGCCTAGTTTGGAATGCAGTTTCTGTACATTATGTGTAACAAATCTATATATATAAAAGCGAAATACCACTCACTTATTAATCACGAAGTCTCAGAAACTATAACACCTACAAACTTGAAATTTGGCAGTTAGGTTACTTATAGGGTGTAGACATCCGCTAAGAACGGATTTTACGGAACTCCACCCCTAAGGGTGTAAAACGGGGTTTGGACGTTTGTATGAAAGTCCTATGTTTGTGAAGTAAGAGACTTGAAATTTAAAATGTATGCTCTATAGACGGTGTGGAGGTGTACTAATAATGTATTTTTAGAAATCAACCGCCTCTTGGGGTTAATACGGGGGATGGTAGTTTGGACGCAAACGAGGTTGCTTGGGTCAGCTAATTCCATAAAAGATCTGAAAATTGTAAAATAATCTGCACCTGTCAATGTATTTCTGGTCTGTGTCAATATTGCTCTTATTCGCTGGCAAGGCACCAATGGAAATAAAACATTAGTTCGATATCCAAACATGAGGCTGACCATGGTCCTCAAACATGAGGGAACGACTTTCCAGAGTCTTTTTTTATCGTAAATATTCTAAGAAATATCTCTTGGGGAAAACATATTAATAAAAAAAACATTTGGGTGAAATTTATTCAAGAATAACGAGTTTATTGGGTTTTCCCAAAGCTGGACAGTAGGTTAGAAATCTTTACCAATATTATAAAGAAGGAAAGGTTTTTCAATTTATGGGGTTGTAGGAGGTAATCTCTGGATTTACTGAACCGATTTTGAAAATTACTTTACCAATAGTAAGACAATTTATTTTTGTGTCACAAAGGCTATAAAATTATATGAGCCCCAAAAATGATTATGACGATATCCGACATACACGCGGGCGGAGCCGTTAATAAAAGCTAGTATTATTTGAATGGCAAAAATTAACTAATTTAATACAAAAGTGAGTGTATAATTCTTTCTTGCGTTTTCATGTTCTAACTCCTGAACTCATCCCTATGTGGTTTTAAAAGGAAATGCACTAGTTCTTAGGGATACGTAACATTATGCAAGTGGAAACTGGGTATAGCACATCGAAGAAATAAGTAATTTCAGATTCGGTGGTAATTTTTTAAATTCACTAATTGTTATTTATTTTGAAATTAAAAATAAGACTCGAAAATTGTATTTTCAGCTTGATAACTTATTTATTTCAAATAATTATTACGATGTCTATTTTTTTTATGTATATAAAAACTTGATACACATTTTTTGTCAATAAAGTTGTGAATTTCGAATTCATATTTAATTTCATAAACTTTACAACGAAAAAGGATTCACTACATACCTCTAATGAAAAAATCAGTCCGTTCACAATTTTATGAAACTAATCAATACAGAAATTTCCAAATATGTGTGCAACAGTAACCCAACAACAACATCGGAGTTGTTTCTCACTTGACCACGTCTTAACAACTGATGCGGATACCCGGCGCGTGGTATATTTATTATTTTATCAAATCAACTTTAAGATCACATAAGGAAAACAATGTAAGGGCTTATCTAAGCTGGAATATATCACTATCGATATCTAAACACGCTTAAAAGGCTAACGTATTTTTTTTTAGGTATGGCCCTGCCAATATGAGTCTACTCTGCCTGATGGAAAGCATAAGCAGAATCCAAGAGTGGTGGTCACCATACTCAATGCGAATGCGACAATGCAACAATGCAGCGTGGTGATCCACACAATGGCGGCCTAGTGATGCTTCCGCATCATTCATCTCGCACTCACAAACGAAACGCAGCACCAACAACGCTGTCATTTTACGTTGATCTTCTGTGCGAGCCAGCCCGTTCGTGCTGAAACCAGCGTGGCTCTACTACCTAGTGTAGGACGTCCGCAGGCCAGGTGGAATGATGATTTGCGAAGCCGAGGATCGAAGCTAGTGGCGTGCACTTGGAGAGGCCTATGTCCAGCACTGGACTTCAATAGTCTGATGATGATGATATCTAAACAAATGACAGATTTTTTACAAGATATTATTAACAACGTTCACTACTCTATTGCTGGACTAAGACCTCTCCTTGAAAAAAATATTCTGGTTTATACCACTGTTCATTCCTCTCGCCAGTGGAGCGATCACCTTGTGACGTTTGCAACCTATAGGCTCATGTTATAAGCATACAATCACTAAACTAGTTCATTGGCAAGAGCAATGAACCACGGCGTTTCACCGTGTTCTTATTCTAAGCTAATGTAATCAAGCACTTACTGAAGATGTGTAGACTCCTTGTTCTCGGCGCCCAAGGGATCCCTTTGGTATTCTCTCTGCGTCGTTACAAATACATGACTCCTAAAGTGCTGTACACCTCCAAGATATTCGAATTACAATACACTCGTTTCAACTATCGCGGACCGCGCCTAAATTGACGTGACTACTAAAACTCGCGAGTCCAAATCAGACCACTCATAACGGTAAACCACTAAAGGAACCGAATCTGAAGGCAGTTAGCTAAATTACAATCAATCGGCTCTTTTTTAACGAAGCTCCAGCTCGACCGATCCAAGCGTCTCAATGTACTCCCTAAACGTCAAAACGTCAAACAAGAAAAATGACAATCAAAAATGTTGCCATTATAATGACGTTCGAAATCTAACAACCACGTTCCACGTTGTTCAAACGAGTTGTTAAAGTTAGGGTTTGCTTTGAGTTGCTTTCCCGTATGTGTGTGTACCATACATACATAGACTACCAAAACTATCACTCTTTCTTTTTTACTTTGCCGTAGTAAAAAAAGGTGAACTATTTAGAGGGTGGGCAGATGAGATCAAAGCCCTAGCAAGTCTCACATGGACAGAAGTAGCTGTTGAGAATTGGAGGATTTCTTTGTCATTTAGTGGTATACAGTGAGAGCTATGCTTGGAGTCTCTCTGAAGGACGAAATTCGTTCGTAATGAAGAAATTCGCCAGATAACCAAGGTGACCGACATAGCTCTGAAAGTTAGTAGGTTTGAAGTGGCAATGAGCTAGTCACAAATGTAGTCACAACGCTGGAGTAGGCGTGTTCTGGAGAGGAGACCGCGTCTTGGCAAACTTAGTATGGGACGCCCTTTGGCCATTGGCGAGACGACTCGGACCGGACTCTTTGGGGTTCCTTGGGAGAGGCCTATGTCCAGCAGTGGACTGTAACGGGCTGATAATAATGATACTAGCTGCCCCGATTCGATATAGCACATTATGCTTGTAAGGATAAGAAGTAAGGAACTAACTGCCCATAGATAAAAACAATCGTTGAATGGTTCCTTCGAGTGTAGTAGTAGTATGATTTGTAGGGATATCGTGTCCAACTGTTTAAAATTTTTCAAAGCGTACATAATTCAAATGCTCTTTTTAACCGACTTCAAAAAAGGAGGAGGTTATCAATTCGACTGTATTTTTTATGTCTGTTACCTTATAACTTTCGACTGGGTGAACCAATTTAGATGATTCTTTTTTTTTAAAGGTGGTTCTTCCCGTGTACCATTTCAATTTGATCCATTTCTTGAAATCGGTTTTTGTAGTTAAAATTTGTGATTATTATATAATATATCAGTTGAAATAAATACTTATATCATTGTTACTAAAACGCTTGTGAGTAAATGATATTATGTAACTAAATTATGACACTTGAGTACTTGACTACGAAAATAGAAACTAAGTATCTAAGTACTTGAAATGTAAACATTTATAAAATACTAGCTGACCCGGCGAACTTCGTACCGCCATATTTACATATCTGTCTCAGCTTCCCGTCGCGGACAAAAAAAAAGACTTTTCCCGCTATCTTTTTATTTTTCTTATACACAAAGCTTGACCTAACAATAAGGAACACATAAAAAAAGAATTATTTAATTTGGTGCAGCCGATCGGAACTTATGCGCGTACATACATTTCGGCGATACATTTTTATATAAATAGAAATGTTGATACTGAATTTTAAAAATATAATCTAATATCATTATCATTTACTTGATTAACCATTTTGATATTAAAATAATATCCATCTACTCCCTGCCAGAAGATTAATGGATATTGTAACGCGTTATAAGACCCGCATAGGTCTTATGTCAGACACACGTTTCAATTCATTGTTCCGACGATGAAGCATCTCTAGACTGCAAATTTCTCCAACAACGACAATAGCCACTTCGTCGATTGTCGGTGAATTAAACCTCCTTGCATGCTCACCAGCAGGTGTTTTGTCAGCTCTGATTACAATGTTATGGCTGTCCGATGGCTTACGATCTAAGGCCATTTTGAACATATTGACTAAATTATTATTCTGATGAAGAAACGTTTGCAGTTCTTGGACAGTGGTTCGTTTTACTGTTGGATTATGAGCACAACGCCTTTCAACTTCCGCATCTTGATTGACCATAAAATAAATTTGTAAAAATTTATGGTCCACATCTGGCAGTGGCAACAGTGCACCCAGTCAGTGATAAATTGTCCTTGTATCTGCAATTATCCTGTTAAATTATTATTTGTGATAGGTACAAATGTATTTTAACGCTTCACAATATTGACAAATAATTTTATTCTCATTTCTCCAATTGTCACGGATTTGTCGGCACAATAATCGACTTCCGGATTGCAGTGGAATGGTACTCGTTCCAGGTTCACGGGAGCGCTGTTTCTGCGGTATCACTCGATTTCATTGCGTCGTGCTCGCTGTTGTTGTGGTTGGTGTGCCCGAACTCGTTCCATTCTAAGCGGCTCCGTCCATTTGATCCCCTGCTTAGATCCCCTGGGGGCTCCATGTGAAAATTTCGTCCACACTGATCCCCTAGGGGATCTATTTGAATTTCGAAATTAAACTTTTGTTATGAAAAACTTCTATATTAAAAATCGAAATGTATAGAAAATTCTAAAAGATTCCATTGGATATCGATGTGGATAAAAAAACAGATAAATTCCTTATCGGTTTAAGCAGGAGATCAAAGTGGACGAAAATCTTCCAAATGAAACCCCTGGGGGATCAAAATGGAGTCGAAATTGAAATAGATCCCCTAAGGGATCAGCGTGGATGAAATTTCCATATGGATCCCCCAGGGGATCTAAGCAGGGGATCTAAGTGGACGGGGCCGCCTGTCTATGTCATTATTATTCACTGTAGAACGCAATTCTGCCATAGCAATACGAATGTTATCATTATCCGTCTCTCGCTGGTCATTAGTGCGGATTGCACGTGAGGTAGCTCGTTGCACATCTGTTTGAGATCGAAGACCTAGTAAATAAAATTCTCACACACTGACAAACTGGTAATAGAAGATTTTAATAACGGTAATAGAATGACAGATACTTTATATGCCGTAGGTGCAAATCTAAGGATAAAAAACCCCCGACATAATAACCTGAGTTCCCTTTAAAAAGTAAATAACTTTGAAACGACTCAACCGATTTTCATGAAACATGTCTAAGATCACTCGCACGTGACTCACCTTTCATACAAAAAAAAACTAAATTAAAATCGCTTCATCCGTTCGCTACGCTACGGTGCCACAGACAGACAGACAGAAAAACAAACAGACAGACAGACAGACACGTCAAACTTATAACACCCCTCTTTTTGCATCGGGGGTTAAAAAATAGCCTGTGTTTATAACCTTTCGTCTAAATATCGACAGACGATTGATATAAATAATTTTTTCGCATTCCAACAAAACAGCGTTTTGATTTTATTAACAGTGTTATCTTATTTTGTTTGTGATATGACCTCAATGAATATGGCGCAATAAAGACTTTTTTATTTGCATACTAAACAGTGACAACCAACAAAATATGTCAATACAATACCAACAATTTCTGAATGAACCAACAATAACAACCATCAAAATAATAATATTAAAATACGCGATAATAATATATAAATAATATGTGGTGTCTATTTAAAACCCTTAATTTAATAAGTGCTTCAATTTGACAGTCAAAAGTTTGATAGGAAAGTTGGTAGAAAAGTTTACATGGGCAAAAGGAAATTGTTGTTTTTATTATCTTCCTCTCAATTTTTCCATATTTTCTCACCGTTTAAACCTTCCCTGAACTACGACAAACATTTCAAAACCTAATAATAACCATAACCTTATTTATTTATTTTTATATATAAGATTTTATGACGTTTATTGGAAGACAAAACAATTGATGAATCTTAATGGTTTTTATTGTCTGGGGAAGGTGACTCCTGATTTCGTCTTAACCTTGAACGTCTAAAAGGATCTAACACTAGTTGGTGATATTCGAAATGTACAAGTGCAAAAAGCTGGAATTTTTGTCTTTACTACATTTTATGAAACAAAGTACTCCGCCGCGTCTGTCTGTACGCGATTAATTTGATTTGTTTTTGTTTGATTTTATTTATTAGCTTAATTTGATTCGTTTGATTTATTTTTTTTATTTTATTAGATCAATTTTATTTTTAACCTACTTCAAAAAAGGAGGAGGTTCTCAATTCGACCGTAAATATGTTTTTTATGTGTGTTCGCGGATAACTTCGTCGTTTATGAACCAATTTTAAAGATTCTTTTTTTAGTGGAAATTAGATATCCCAACGGTGGTACCATAATAAGGACACTAAGATCTGATGATGGCATCGAGTCGAACCTTGTAGTCGGTTTTTGTTTTTTTATTTTTTTTTTATTTAATTGACATACTTGATTTATTTGATTTACTAGTTTTGTATGATTTATTTGATGTACCTTTTTCATTTGTTTTATTAGGTTTGTTTAATTTATTTATTCAATTTAATTAATTTGATTTAATTTAATTGATTTGCTATAATCTGTTTTTTGTGAGAAGAGATAATTTATTGTGATGTTCTTTGATATTGTTTTTGTATATGTTATTTAATGGCTTGGTTTGTACCGGTTTTTTTTTATTTCTAAATTTGTGAATAATTATATCCGCTTACTAACCGTACTGAATAGCATGCTGTATTCACTTATAATTAGTCAAACAATTGGAGGGAGACCTCACCATATTAGTAAAATTGTTATCATATTGTTGTGACTGTTAGTGATTCTACACTAAATAAATAAACTTAAAAGCTACTGCACGGATTTTGATGCGGTCTTTACCAATAGATAAAGGGATTCTGGAGGAAGATTTTCGTATATAAATTAGTATTTTTTTAAGTATATCGGCTAAAATATAACGATATTTGTTGAAGACGTTGGGCAAAATTAAACGGCTCATCTTCTCGGGGTAACATTTGCTATATTATATTTTCCGTAAAGAGCCCATGTGAAGCCGGGGCAGGTTGCTAATAAACAACTGTTTCAAAGAAACTTGGTAGAAAAATTTATAATACAGAACCCTTGGAACGCATTTTTCTTAATTACTATATTAGTAAATATGCAAGTGCTCAACAAGGTCTACAATGCTTGTCAGCAGCACACCAGCAGCTTGTCATGCAATAGAGTAAGTTGGTGGTGATGTTCTTCTGGGCAACACCAACTTTATTTACTTACTTACTGTCCTCTTATCCCTCATCAGGGACATAGAACTCTCAGAAGGGACCTCCATTTCTCCCGATCTTGTGCAGCAACCTTGAGATCGGTCCAGCTGTAGCCGATAGTTGCAGCCTCTCTATCGACTGATTGCCTCTAGGTATTTCGAGGGCGGCCGCGTTTTCTTTTGCCGTCCGCCTGCCACTTCAAGCTCTGCTTTACTTATTTTACTTTTCAGAAATACCTACTGTTACTTACAATATTTAAAAGCTCCTTGTATTTTAACAGACTTCTTAAAAGGCAGAGGTTCTCAATTCGACCGTATATATTATTTTTTATGTATGTTCGCGGATAACTTCGTCGTTTATGAACCGATTTTAATGTTTTTTTTTAATGGAAAGGAGATATCCCAACGGTGGCACCATGATAAGGACTCTAAGATCTGATGATGGCATCCAAGAGAAATCGAGTCGAACCTTGAAGTCGGTTTTTGTTTTTGTTAAAATTTTACTTGTTATTGTTAATTCATCACCACACGGACAATATATCAAAGTTCTGTAGAACTTGGCTCTTTGGATGTTTGATATCTATCTATCTATACAGGGTGTCCCAAAATTCAACGATAAGCGGGCGCCTAAAGGTAGACCTGCTAATGAGTACATAAGGAAAAATAATAAAAAAATATACCTAGTTTTTTTTTAGTAACAAGAAAAATTTAGAATTTCTTCGAAAATTTATACCTTTCATGATATACACCATGAGTCAAAGTACACTAAGAGTAAAAATATTTCATAATTTTAGGAAAAAAAAAAGATTTTGAACGTTTTTTGTGTAAAAACTGCGGGCAATTTGGTGTTTTTAAGAGTTGTGGTGAATAGTAGCACTATTTAGGTATAAGATAAAAAAAATCTTAAGCATATTTGAGAAATTGTCATCGTGGTCGTTCAAAATATCATGAAGGGTGTAAATTTTCAAAGAAATTCTAAATTTTTCTTGTAACTAAAAAAAAACTAGGTATATATTTTTTATTTTTTTCCTTATGTACTCATTAGCAGGTCTACCTTTTGGCGCCCGCTTATCGTTGAATTTTGGGACACACGGTATACTTATAATAAAAATTTAACAGGTCCAATTCTGTACATTAAAGATATTTTGAAAATTATTTTTGGAGGGCTCTCTATAATCGATACTGAAGCCAAAACTGTATTTTTTTTCATTTTTGTCTGTCTGTCCATCTGTCTGTCTGTATCTTGGCCGCGCATCACACTGAAACAACTGAATGGATTCAGATGAAACATGGCATGATTTGAGTTCATACTACGAGGTTGGACATGGGATATCCCGAAATTCAGCACGGTTTCTTGGAGAGAGGGGATGAAAGTCAAAATATGTACTTAGTTGTAATTCAATAACACATAGTCCGACTTCTTTCATTCTTTTTTGCTAGAATGAAAGCAAATAAAAGATAACGGGAAAAGTCTTTTTTTTTTGTCCGCGACTGTACACTGCCTGTGGGAAGCTGAGACAGATATGTAAATATGGCGGTACGAAGTTCGCCGGGTCAGCTAGTGTATAATATATATGTATTTACAAAAAAAAGTATGTATGTAGTAATGTCAGTTGTCTAGGACCCATAGTAGAAGCTCTGCTTAGTTTGGGACTAGATGGCGTTGTGTGTCAGATGTTCGAAACATTATTATTATAAACATTATATAACTTGACAATATAAAAATGAGCTCTGTCTGCTCCTATACCGGTTCGTGATGGGGCAATGACCCTCATTGTATTAAGGCCGAAGTAAGTTTTAGGACGCAGATAGTCATACTCGTCTGAAACACATACAGAAGCTGTTAGTTCCTTCTATAAGATACCTAATTCAGGGATCCCTCTTATGTAAAATAGGGTAGATGACTTTTTATCATCTGTCAAAACGACAACTTTGTATGAAAAATGTACTAAATACAAACTTGTGATGTCACTGTTTTGGACTATTCAATTGAGCAATATATTTCAATATTTAATTGATTAAAATTTGAAATAGAAATTAAAAGCTGTAATAACTATATTTGCCGAGATGGTTTTAATGAAGTATTTCATCGGTATTTATTTACAACTAGCTGCACCCCGCGGTGTTACCCGGCGTACCACCGGGTAACGCCGCGGGGCGAAGCTAGTCTAAAAAAGTAGCCTAAGTTACACCCTATATCATCAGCTACCTATCAGTAAAAGTCCCGTCAAAATCAGTCCAGCCGTTCCAGAGATTACCCGGAACAAACAGACAGACAGAGAGGCAAAAATTGTAAAAAATATATTTTTGGTGTATTATATATATGTACCGTGTATACATACATATGCGTTGACTAAAATCGGTTATTTTAATATTACAAATAGACACTCCAATTTTATTTATATGTATAGATTGTTCTGTGTATTAGGTCTCAGGTTCGATTCCCGGGTCGGACCAAATGTTTGTATGATCTGCAAATGTTTGTTTCAGAGTTTGGGTGTTTTCTATGTATATGTTTGTATTTACAAAGAAATAATTATATTTGTATGTATATCAGTTGTCTAGTACCCATAACACAAGCTCTGCTTAGCTTGGGACTAGATGGCGTTGTATGTTGGCGGTGTACTTCGAATGCGATGGAGCATTTGAAAAATAGTTTAGTATTTTTCATTCGCAATATTATAGGTGCATACTGCATAAATAAAAAATACATGAATAATTATAATTGCCTATGTTGATAAAAAATGCTATTATATATATATATATATGCTATATATTAAATAGCTTTACCGCGGCAGTCCCCGAGTGCCACACGTCTTTTTTTATTTGTTAAAACAGGGCCTCCCCCTCTAAAAGCTAAACGGCTAGCGCAAAAAATATGAAAAGCTCCTGATGAACTTTGTAGGAAAATGATAACGTAGATAGTCCATGTGATGAACTTTGAAGACAAATTATAACGGCTTGGATAACTTTGTTAGTTCAGTTATTAATAATTATTTTTTTTGTTAATTAAAAAAAAAAGTATATATGTATTTGTATCAGTTGTCTAGTACCCATAACACAAGCTCTGCTTAGCTTGGGACTAGATGGCGTTGTGTGTTAGATGTCCGAAATATTTATTATTATTATTATCTATATAATTGGTGCCAAGTATGGCAGTAGACAACAAACAAATATATGTTTGGAATTACCGGACCGTTAGAATTTATCAAATAGGATAAGAACAACAATTTTAACATTTAGTAGTAATGAGTTATTGGCTGGAAGGTATAGGTGAATGATTTATGACCCAGATGCCTCGAGTTCAATTCTCATCTGGGCTTCGTTCGTCTTTTTGTGATGTTTCCTGGATATTGTGGTAAAAGGTATGCATTAAATATGTAATACAAAATTACACAAAACAAAAAAGGTACGAAAACTTCACAACAAACAACCGAGGGCGTTGTGTGGATTTCGGACTTAGAGACAATTTCGGAGCAGCTGGTCTCGATCCGTGCGGGCTTCACGTGTCACGTTTTATTTGTGTTACGGTATTTCTTGATTCGGTCGCCGTGCTCAAAGGCCTCAAAGCCCGCGATAAAAGCTATACAATAGCTTAAAAATTCTCTTTAAAGTTGAATATCGCGCAAACAGATACCAAATTCAGTCTTAGCAACCTCTTAATGTTTTAAAGGATCTATTTAATGATACCCCACATTGTAGGATAGACGCGAGAATATAAAAAAACCCGATTCAAGTGTACCCCAAAAAAAATTCGTGATTTTAGTTTAGCACTTTGTGGAAATGGTAAATATGTAACATATTCGTGCAAAGTTTCACCTTTCTACCTTAGCTCTAACCGTTTGGAAGGTAAGCCGAAGACGGACAGAGACGGACTTCTGAAATTTAAGATACCTATTAATATTGATAGTGAGATCTCCTCTATTGATTTTCTTGCAGAGAAGGATAAAGCATGATTCACGCTACACCTTGTCGCGACCGAAACATCTATAGTATACTTTTGTATGAAGTGATTCATGCTTGACCGTGGCCCGGACGTGCGTCGCCCGGGCCTGGACGGAGCACGGCGTCGAAATGTCGGTGGGTATTGTTTCCCGGCTCCGGCCCGGTCCGGTCGCGACACGTTGTTACATGAACGTCTGCGCTGGGCGGCCGCAGGGCGTTCCACGACAAATCTTAGTTATGTAAACATCAAAATGAACGATGAAAAATTGATAGAATGTGTGCGGAAGTATCCTGTAATATATGACATGTGCCATTCTAAGTATTTGGAAAAGATCCTGAAGACCCGGCCGTGCAAAGAGTACATGCCAACAGCCCGGTGTAGCATGAATGACTGGCCCGGCCGGCGCACGGCGTACGTGCCCCGTCCGAGGCACGGCTCGGTCGCGACACGGTGTAGCGTGAATCATGCTTAACTTAAAACAAAAGAGGAATATGAAGGCTGTTATTGATGATGTTTTTTTCTTAAAGTGTTGACTCGAAAAAAAAAACTTCGTTTAAAAAAACCGACTCCAAAAACTAAAAAGTATAAAATAACTTAATTTGTATGTGCTACCTATTCATAGGTTTGAAGTCAGTGCCGAGCCAAATGTAATAGTAGGTACCACACTCGCTATATTTCGAGACGAACGTCAACGACGTCACCGACACTTCGGTTGTTTTGTTCCACGCGAAGAGCAGCTATCCCGCTCAAGGTCACGCGCGGCGAGTGCGGTACCTACTATTACATTTTGGCTTGGCACCGACTTCAAACCTATGAATAGGTAGCACATACAAATTAAGTTATTTTATACTTTTTAGTTTTTGAAGTCGGTTTTTTTAAACGAAGTTTTTTTTTATTTTTCGCTTTTTAGTCTTTCTCTAGTCACTCATCATCATTTCATTTAAAATTAAATTATGTCTACAGAATATGAAGGCATGTAGACAATTGCTCTTAACTTCATTGAAATAAAATGATATTTATTTGTAAGTAAATCTTTTCAGATATTTTACACGTCGGACTTTACAGCTAGAAGAGACCGGCATTGCAGGCGCTCACGTAAATTTGAGGGCTTCTTTCGATTTCCGTGGGATACCATCATCAGATCCTGATATGGTGGCTATGGGACCACATGGGGAGCATACCCTTTCGAATACAAAAAGAATTTTCAAAATCGGTCCACAATTGACGGAGTAATCGATGTACATTTATTTAAAAAAACGATGAAATTGAGAACCTCCTCCTTTTGGAAGTCGGTTAAAAAAGTCTCGCATGAAAAGAAAAATCTAGGTTAGTTAATCTATCTTATCAAAAACATAAGAACTATAGTAGGTATTTGTCTTCGGTTTATAATAACAAATTAACAGTTTTTTCTTAGATACGTAGGAGGAGGGGTTTTTGTAATACCTGTACAAAAAGTTACACATTTATAAAGCTATTGTGAGCGGATAATTTTAAAAATGAATATTTTCCAATTTTTTGTCGGTGTCTGTCATTTTTATATGCAACTAGCTGACCCGGCGAACTTCGTACCGCCATATTTACATATCTGTCCCTAGCTATAGCATATGTGTAGCTTCCCACGAGCAGTGTACAGTCGCGGAAAAAAAAATACTTTTCCCGTTATCTTTTTTTTTTTCTTTCTAGCAATAAAATAATGAAAGAAATCGGACTATGTGTTATTGAATTACAACTAAATGCATATTTTGACTTTCACCTCTCTCCAAGAAACCTTGCTGAATTTCGGGATAAAAAGTATTCTTTTTTTTTTTTTTTTTTTGTTTGGCCCGCCAAAATGACTCTTCTCTGCCTGATGGAAAGCATAAGCAGAATCCAAGAGTATTGGTCGCCATACTCACTGCGAATGCAGACAATGCAGTATGGCGACCCACACCATGGCGGCCTAGTGATGCTGCTGCATCTTTTAGTCTAGTCAACAAGTATGGAACTTGTTGACTAGACTATTTGGGCCTCCGGTCTCGCACTCACCAACGAAACACGACAGCACGAACGTGGTCATTTTACGTTGATTTTCTGTGCGAGGGTAGTACCGCCCCGGTCGAGCCGGCCCATGCGTGCTGAAATCAGCGTGGCTCTACTACCTTACAAGTCCATTCCATGTCCTACCTCGTAGTATGAACTCAAATCATAACAATTTTCATTTGAATCCATTCAGTAGTTTCAGCGTGATGCGCGGTCAAGATACAGACAGACAGACAAAAATGAAATAAATTACAGTTTTGGCTTCAGTATCGAATATAGAGAGCCCTTCAAAAAAAAATACAAAATATCTTTAATGTACAGAATTGGACCTGTTACATTTTTATTATAAGTATAGATTTTTATATACATCGGTTCAGCGGTTATTGATTCTCTATATAAACTACCAACCTTTTCATCCTTTAGAGAATGTTATTTGATAATACAACTGTACTAAGTCCTTTCCCGAGACTCGAACTATCTATACCAAAGCGGTTTAAGCGTAAAGAGGCATCAGACAAAGAGACAGAAATACAGACACATTTTCGCATTTAAAATATTAGGTACTAGATAATCGCCCCAACTTTGCTCGGACATCTTGGAAATTCTCTGATGTATTATCACAAAAGGTAAAATTGCCTTGAAGAGATTGCTTTTGGCAATAAGGACAGCCTTAGGACACTATATAATCTAAACTTGTTTGTACTCTGTACTATGGAGTATAAATGAAGAGTTTTTTATTCATGTATGTAACCTTTTTCTTAAATATCTCTTTTTGTTGATGAGTGATTTAAGAGGAAGGCCTTAGAGATCTAGGCCCAGTTTCACCAATTCCTGTTAAACTTTCAGATAGACGTCTGACATACAAACCTGTTTAAAAAAGTAAAATATATGAATATTTTTTTTATTTTATTTATTTAAAAACTTTATGCACAAATGTACAATGGCGGACTTAATGCCACAGGCATTCTCTACCAGTCTACCGTCGGGTGGTGTGGAAATGAATGAGAAGGTGCACTACACTTTGGTTAGGGATTCTAAAATAGACATAACAAACTTAAAATTAAGAAACAAATGAAAAAAAGAGAAGAAAAAAAAACAATGGATTACGATAAATCTAAACAACCATACAAAAATGCATAATATAAACATACACACATACAGTTATACATAAAACACATGAATACAAATACATATACATACCAATATAATAAATATCAAGTTTGTGATGATTCCGCCATGCTTCCGGCAAGGAGAGCCCGCACCCTGACCCTGAATGAGTTACGACTAGGTGCCATTCTGATTTCTTTGGGAAGGGCATTCCAGAGAAGGACAGATTGTATGAGGAAGGAAGAATGAACGCATGCAGAAGTGTGGGAGGGGCATGAAAGAAGGAGGCTATTTGTGGAACGGAGGGTTCTGTCATGATTGGATCCCAGGAACTGGAAGGAAGAAGTCAGGTATGTAGGCGAGTAAGGAGAGTTGAGAATGGTGTAGAGAGTCGTTAAGGCGCGCAGGTGACGACGCTGACGAATAGGTAGCCAATTTAATTTAAGACGAAAAAAGGAGACATGATCGTATTTACGGAGATTAAAAACGAATCGAATGCAATTGTTAAGAAGCCGGTCGTATTTGTTGAGAAGATCTGCATTCAGGTCGTAGTAGCACACATCACCATAATCAAAGATGGGTAGAATCAAGGTTTGCACCAACATCGTTTTTATCTCGGCAGGTAGAAAGTTTTTGAGTCGGTATAACGTCCGCAGGATTCCTGTAACTTTCTGACTCACGCTAGTGACCTGAGGTTGCCAACTAAGATTGTTATCAATGAACAGGCCCAAATCCTTCACTGTAGAGCTAAGATGAATAATAGATCCATTAAATAGTAAAGACGGCAGAGTAACTGCATCAAGCCTTCTGGTCATGTGTTGACTGCCCAAGATGGTAGCCTGGCACTTTGTAGGGTTCACAGTCAAACCGAATCTATCTGACCAACCACTGATGGTATCTAGGTCGTGGTTTATCATGGCAATAGCCTCCGTTACGTTTTCTACAGCAGCATGGTAATAAAGTTGTAAGTCATCGGCATAAAGATGGTACGCACACTGAAGATTTTGAGTGATAAGATTTATGAAAATAGAAAATAACAGTGGAGAGAGAATGCCGCCTTGGGGGACACCAGCGTCGAGATCACACCAAACGGAAGTGGATTCGTCGACATGGACGGACTGCTGGCGCCCTCGAAGATATGAGGAGAACCAATCCAGTTCATCAGGCGATATCATGTAATACGAGAGGATAGAGAGGAGAACATCGTGACTGACGGTGTTAAAAGCATTTGAGAAATCAATCAAAGCCAACACGGTAACTTTGGAGTTCTCAATTGCCATCCGAATGTCACCAGTTACTTTCAGGAGAGCGGATGTTGTGCTGTGCCCGGGCCTGAAGCCTGATTGAAAATGGCTTAATAAGCTATTCCGATGCATAAATTCTGATAACTGTTGATGTACACACCTCTCGAGCACTTTAGATAAGAAGGGAAGTATGGAAATAGGGCGCAAATGATTTATAAGGGTAGGATTAGGGACCTTAGGGAGAGGTATAACAAACGCGTTACGCCACAGTGAAGGGAACGTTCCTGAATCAAGTGAAAAATTCACTACATGCGTGAGCGCAGGAAGAAGTTGTCTTATTCTCTGAGAAGAAGCAGGAATATCTCGTTTGAAAAAAAAAACAATAGTTATTTGACAGTTATATCCACGATTCTATCAGGAACTTTATCAGCGAGAGGTGAAACTGGCCCTAAAACGTACAAATACTAATAGTCTCATCATTTTAACCGACTTCCAAAAGGAGGAGGTTGTCAGTTTGATTGTTATTTTTTATCTAATACCTTCAAACCAACAATTCCTGTATCTCGGAAACGGCTTCAACGAATTTCATTAAATTTAGTATGCAAGGGGTTTCGGGGGACATGACCTCCCCCCTCCAAATCGTAGGTACACATGTAATTTTTGCCCTGCTACTAAAACCTGATTACCAAATATAATCATCCCAACAGATTTACCAATAAAAAAAACCGACTTCAATCTGGACCAAATTGAAATGGGACCACACGGGAAACACCAGCTTTCAAATAAAAAAAGAATAATCAAAATCGGTTCACTCAGTCGAAAGTTATGAGGTAACAAACATAAAAAAAACAGTCGAATTGAGAATCTCCTCCTTTTTTTGAAGAAGTCTGTTAATAATATAAAATTTTAATAAAAAAACAACCGACTTCAAGAACGACCAAATTGAAATGGGCCCATACGAGAATATTGAGTTATTCTTTAATTTGTCGCGCACATACTTAATGCAAATTGAAGACTTATATAGTTTTCTCATGGATGACATGTCAGAACGGGACCAAATTAAAATGGGACCACATGGGAAGCACCAGCTTTCAAATATTCGAAAGTTATGAGGTAACAAACATAAAAAAAAAAAAAAATACAGTCGAATTGAGAACCTCCTCCTTTTTTTGAAGTCGGTTTAGAAGGTCTTCCCAAACGGTGCAATTTTTGAAAGTAAGGTTTTTTACAGCATACTGGTTAACTGTTTAAATATAAGGACAAAACTTGCGGGTCAATGTTTTTAAAACCGGTTTGCAAAGCAGAGAATTTGTACTGTCTCTGAGAAAAAATGCAGTTACAGTGAAATATTTGAGTTAAGACGCACTGATTTAGTAGTTAGTGGTTTGATCAATATTGCCTCCTCGCCAGAGTCTACTGCGCTAAATGTTGTGGGTTTGATCCAAACACGGCACAACACTTTAGTCATTCATTGTTGTTTTGGATCTGTACCTTGTACCACTTCATCAATGTTTATAACACACGACACAGGATATTTGCCTAGTGTGGGAGTTAACTTTTTAAGAGAAATAATAAATATAAGTATATTAAAAAAAACTAAAAAACACGGTTACTAAAGTTGGTTACCAACAAACAAACAAACCTATCATCATAATTATCAGCCCGTTGCAGTCCACTGCTGGACATAGGCCTCCCAAGAAACACCACAAAGCCCGGTCTGTTGCTTTCTTCATCCAATCTCTGCCAGCCCTCTTACGTAAGACACGTGGTAGCGTGTCAAGTCAAGTTCAAGCAAAGGAACTGAATATTACACGAACCACTTGGTGCCACTTTTGACCCTTGTATAACTCAAAACCTCTTTAACGTAAACACATAAAACTACGTGTATTTAAATATATCCATAAGGACATCTAGAAGCCCAAATTTCATGAAGCTTGCTTAAACGGTTATAAAGATCTGAAGGTCAAAAAGTTGTAAATTTTAGCACTGACTGACTGACTCACTGACATATAGTACCTGAATCTAACCTACTTCCAGATGACCTAGAACTATGAAATTTAGAATCCAGGTCGGTAATTGTGTGTAAGCGTAGGAAAAAATCGAAAAATAAAAAAAAAAGTTGAAAATAGGGGTCCCACCCAAAAAAAATATTTTCATTGTAGCGTTGGAACCGTTACAATCAGATATTTAAAACTATCCCAATATATGTATTATTAAATCTCAATACCTGCCTAGTTTTCTTTACAAAAAGCAATGATATCCCACCAAAAACATAAATATACGTATAATGGCGGGCATACATAAAAAAAAAAAAAAAAAAAACATAAATGTAAAAAAGGAGAGCCAAGTTCAATACAAAAATTATGCTTGGCTGTGGGCTTCGCTGCAAAAAGAATGGAGATCTGAGTGTTTGTGAAGATTATGACAAGTAAAGAAACCTGGTCGTTTTAGTCATATTCCCATGAAAAATATAGCATTTAAACCTTAATTTGTTTGCCCACTCCACCTGGTCTGTGGTCGTCCTGTGCTACGTTTGGCCAGACGGGCTCCACTCTACAAAACGTCTACCCCACCGGTTATTAGTTCTGCGACTAATATGGCCACTACACCTTGCAAAGCCTGAGGGAATGATTACAACTTTTTTTTCTTTTGTAAACAGATTTTTAATCCGTACTTATTTATTATTCTAAATTCGAAAGTAACTATCTGTCATGCTTTTACGGCTAAATCGTTATACCGATTTCAATGAAATTTAGCATGAAAATAGCTACTTTTATTCTTGAGGAAAGACATAGGCTAGATTTTACCAAGCTAACCGCGGCTAAATATAAACGCGGGCGGAACCACGGGCAAAAGCTATCCTTTTAATATTATAAACGCGAAAGTTTGTAAGTTTGGATGGATGGATTGATGAATGTTTGTTACTCTTTCACGCAAAAAGTACTGAACGGATTTGGATGAAACTTTACAGTAATATAGCTTATACATCAGAATAACACATGGCTACTATTTACCGCGAAAACCGACATACACGCGGGCGGAGCCGCGATCAAAAACTAGTTATATATATTATCACCGACAGTCACAATATTCATAGTTATGTAGGTGTTTTAACATTATTTCGATTCAATTCCGAAAAAATCTCGATGGGGATTTCCTCAAAAGAGGTAGAACAGTATCATGTGTCCTTTCTAAAATATCAATTTGACAAATCAACCTGTTTCGCAATGATCTTATGTGGCATAATTTTATTCATATTAAAAAACAGTGAACTATTGCAATATTTAAAAAAAAAAACGACTTCAAGAACTGGACCAAATTGAAATGGAACCACACGGGAAGCACCAGCTTTCAAATGATAAAGAATCATCAAAATCGGTTCACACAATCGAAAGCTATAAGGTAACAAACATAAAATAAAAAAATACTATCGAATTGATAAACACTTCCTTTTTTGAAGTCGGTTAAAAACTAGCAGTGCCCCGCGGTATTACCTTACTATTGCTTTTGAATCTGATATTGTTCACTATTTCATTGATTTTAAATATGTTCTCCGTTTTAAGTTACTCCTTATAACATCAGTTGTCTGCCATTGAAGGTACCGTAACAATCGGTCCAGCCGTACCAAAGATTAAATGGAACAGACAGACAGACAATAAATGTTAAAAAAAATGTTTTGATCAAAGTCATACTTTCACATTATTATGAAAAAAATATGATTCCAGAACCACGCTCGAGACGTCTAAATATCGGAAAGTTCTCGTTGATTTCTTGAGGCAGAGAATAATGAACCTTACATCAATATCCATAAAATCGAATATGAATTGAATGTCGTGCGTTTGGCTTGTTATTTCGCAGAAAAGTCATGTTCGAGCTGTTTATCGGTGTTACGTCGTCGTGGAATCCACCAGAACGTTACAGTTGCTGTCGTCGTCACGTCGAATATAAAAAGGAGCTTCGTCGACAGCAGTTCAGTTTGAGCTACAGTGCGATAAATATTGGAGTGACATCAGTGTTTAACCTAGCGACCTCGGCGACGGGGATAAGGGGAGGGGTTTGGGTAGGGGCCTCCGGTATCCTCACTCACTAGGTGAAACACAGCGCAGGCGCTGTTTCACACCGGCTATGTGAGGCTGTGGATCACTCCGGTCGAGCCGGCCCATTCATACCAAAGCGGGCTCTCCCATAGGGGGAGGCCCTATCCTCGTACCCATCCCACAAAGGCCGGCAACGCACTTGTGACGCGTCTGGTGTTGTGGGCAGGCGATACGTCTGTTCGCTTGCCACCTATTCTATAAAAAAAAAAAAAAAAAAAAACAGGAAAGAAGAGCCGAGCCGTTCGGTCAAGAGCGTATGTCGGCTACTCTAAACGGAGACTTAAGTAATATTTACAACAATGTTTATCAGAAATTTACATCAAGCAATTAAATTGCTGTAAAATTATACAAACTAAGTTCCGTGTTGATTTATTAATGTGTCAAATTTCACGCTTTAAATAAACTTGACCCATATCTTTGTAAACTCTTGGTCTTCTATCGGTCAGTGATTCTGACTGGTGAGTCACGCGCAAGACAAATAGTTGCGTATTAAGCACGATCTTCTGTTCTGTATTTGCGTGTAGTTTACCTATAAAATGTATGTATTTGGAAATGTATTAATATGTTTATCAGCCCTAAGATTACCTTAGTACACAGGGTCTAACTAGCTTCCCGGATCCCTCCCTTCTCAGGCGCAGTGTAGCACACCGTATGGTTTTAGTCGGTTCGATTACGACACACCACCCCGCCGCAAACCGGTGGGGTGACGGACCATGGGGGTTTCCACTCGTAAAGAAAAGAAAAAGAAAGGTCTACCTAGCTTAGAACCAGGCTACAGTGTATGAGATATAAACACTAAATAGATTAAGATATTTTGACATTTGATAATTCCTTGATAAATCTAGAAAGATTGTCAAACCAGAGAAGGCGAAAGGAAGTTAGTGTCCAACTGCTAGTTAATAAGTGTCTTTAACTGTCACTGTGTATATCAGAATGTGTTGTCCCAATGCTGTTAATACTTCATTTGCATGCACACTAGGGAAAAGAATATCGTATTTTGTTTCAGTGGTTTTGAAGTGCGACACACCATCCTTTATTTTTTGACCGGGTAGGAAAGCCTAGAGTATGTGGTATTTCTAGTAAAAACCACCTCGATGATCGACCTCGCCCACCCTACTCCAGGTAGGACCGCACCATGTGAATTTAGATGAGGACGGTTCGATGCCGCACGTAACTAGGCCCTATGTCGAGTGAATAATTCCTCCTGAAGTTTTCCCTCAATCTATTGCTAAGTGCGACACAGGATACACCATGAATAAATATGAATGGTCTACGTCTTAACAAAAACTCTAAAAAAAGATAGATTGCATCTTAGTCATGACAAAGTCGATAAATTATTCCAACCTTACAGATCATATGCCACCTAAACCAATTTTGATGTCTGTCAATGTCAAAATCATAACTGATAGGAAAATAAAAAGATCAAAACATTATAGACTACAATAAATCAGGAAATTTTAATAAATTATTGCTCATTTTATCCTCGTGATGTTTCATTTAATACACATCCCACTAGTAATATTATAAACTAGCCGACCCGACGAACTTTTTTGTAAAAAAACCGCCACATTTTTTTTTGTAAACGTTTTCTACATTTTTGATAGTTCTAGAAATAGAAATACGGCGCCATCTACCGGATATCTGTGCAACTTAGATGCCAAACCGCCATCTATTTGGATTTTATAGAACTAACCGATAAATACACACTAAAGTCGTTTAATAAACAAATAAATAGATACATTTTTGAATTAAATCACTTGTACTTATTCCACTATTTTATTTTTGTTTACACCTGACCGGTTTCGCCTTATGGCATCATCAAAGGTTACTGATTATTTTATGGATGATGCCATAAGGCGAAACCGGTCAGGTGTAAACAAAAATAAAATAGTGGAATAAGTACAAGTGATTTAATTCAAAAATGTATTATAACAAGTTCCATCAAGTGCCGACAATCGAGAGTATAAATTAAATAAATAGATCTCGGAACAATATTTAAAGTACTTGCTTCCTAGCAAAAAAAAGAATGAATGAAATCAGACTATGTGTTATTGAAGTACATCTAAGTACATATTTTGACTTTCATCCCCTCTCTCCAGAAAACCGTGCTGAATTTCGGGATAAAAAGTATCCTATGTCCTACCTCGTAGTATGAACTCAAATCATGTCGAGTTTTATTTGAATCCATTCAGTAGTTTCGGCGTGATGCGCGGCCAAGATACAGACAGACAGGCAAAAATGAAAAAAAAAATAGTTTTGGCTTCAGTATCGATTATAGAGAGCCCTCCAAAATTTTTTTTTAAACATCTTTAATGTACAGAATTGGACCTGTTACATTTTTATTATAAGTATACATGACAACTCTTTCACGCAAAAACGGCTGATTGGGTTTTGATGAAATGTGACACATAGATAGAGTCTGGAATAACACATATGGTAATTTCTATCCTAAAGAAATGTTGCATTTCCGTGGGATGAAGAAGGTACAACAAGAACAGCACGTAACGCCGTGTGGCGAAGTTAGTTAGATGTAATATTAACAGGGATTTTCCTTAGATAATGTATAGTAAAAGGGGGTGTTTTCCAAGTATAATATGTATTTACAAAAAAAAATTGGTTGTCTGTAATGTCGTAAAGTATCCATCCACAAGCATCATCAGCCTACTCCAGTTCACTGCTGGACATATGCCTCTCCCAAGAAATATACAAACATATTAAAAATACACCTCAAAAGCATAACCTTCCTTGTGGCACAGTCGGGTAATAAAAATAAAAAGAACTTAATAGCAATCCGCTTGGCTGTCATGTTATGTTGTGGTTTTTGTAGGAGAATAAGACAAAACATGTAATAACTAAAGATATATGTATTTACTTTCATATATAGATAATTTAATAAACATTACAACATGCTGAACTATTCAGTATGGACATAAAAAAATCACAACCTTAACAGCTTATACACATATTATATTTAATCTTACACTAATTATCACCATCATCAAAAGCCCACAGCAGTCGCCTGCTGGACATAGACCTCTCCACATAGCTCGATCTGCTGTTTTTCGCATTCGCCGCCGGCCACCTTCACAAGTCGTCCCGCCATCTGCCTCTCTTGTATTAGCCAATGACTCACGAGAATTGAGGCGTTAACGATTGCAGAAAGAAGAACGCTTGCAACTTGGCTAGGGGGGCTGGCCAGAGGGCGTCCCACACTACGTGTGCCATGATGCGATCTCCACTCCAGAACACTTACTACTCTTATTTACACTTAAACGAATGTTTGTACAAATCTTATTATAACCTAGCCTAATATAATACACTCATAATGTACACAATTAATTAAATATCTGATTATCTGAAGGCAAGAACATCGCTGCTAGCGCTCCACCTGGAGAGTAATATTTTTAATGTTAAAAACAGTTCAAACACATTAAAACAAGTGACAAAATAACCCATTCTGTTTAAAGAAAACGTCGTTTCGGTGTATTGTTTGTATAATATATTGTACATAACTTGATGTATGTGCTACGTATATTTGTCCGGGATCCCCGAAACAAATTTTACAAGTTATTACTATCAAGCTAATTTTTTTGTTACTGGCTTCAATTTGATGAGGGGCCCACCTTTCACCTTAAAAAAAAAATCGATTATGGTAGCTAACAGGGCTAGCAGGAAAAAAAGCTTTTGAGCGTAGGGCCGGAATAACGTACCACGTAATTTGTAGGACAATGTGGCTGTCAAATACTAGTTGTTGCCCGCGTCTCCGCCCGCGTATATGTTGGTTATCGCGGCAATTAGTAGCCTATGTATTATTCTGATGTATAAGCTATATTACTGTAAGGTTTCATCCAAATCCGTTCAGTAGTTTTTGCGTGAAAGAGTAACAAACATCCATCCATCCATACTTACAAACTTTCGCGTTTATAATATTAGTAGGATTAACTAACATATTTACATAATGGACACAAATATTTGTCCTACAAAATGTATGGTTTGATCCTTCCAACATACACACATCAAAAGTGTCTAGGGATCAAGCATTTTTATGCGGATTTCTTGAGATTGAGATGTGGCTTTGGCCCTGGCCTGATCAGTCGCCAGACTTGAACCCGATTGAGCATGCATGGGATATGCTACAGAGAAGAGCTCTGCCGAATATGGAGGGTATCCAGTCGCAAGAAGACCTTTTTTTGTTGTTGCAACGAACATGGGCGGCCATTCCACAGCGTGATTTGGATGAACTAATTTTGAGTATGCCAAACCGATTCTTGTGTTGTTAGTGTTCGCGGTAGAAACACGGATTATTAATTGTTTAAGTTACCTAATAAAATTTTAAAGAAAACTGTTATTTCAGTCTTTTTTTCGAACTTTAATGTTAATGGTT
The DNA here is from genome assembly GCA_949125395.1 of Diaphora mendica. Lineage (NCBI taxonomy): Eukaryota > Metazoa > Arthropoda > Insecta > Lepidoptera > Erebidae > Diaphora > Diaphora mendica. The sequence goes on from OX421323.1 coordinate 1,384,320, forward strand.
CAAATCTCAAAAATCCCTTTATTAGGAAAATGGCAAATTTCTTTATTAATGCAAAGGTGACTTGGTTTATCGTTACTGTGACAAACGAAAACACTTTATTTGATGAATCCTTAAAGAAAATTTTAATTAATATCAATCAGGAGAAAAGTTATTGCAAAAATATATGTTGATCCCTAGACACATATGTTGATCCCTAGACACTTTTGATGTGTGTATATCGATAACGATGTCATCAAAAATGATACTAACTAGCTGATTTTTTAACAGTTGCTTAGTTAATATTGATATAATTTAACAGACACATTGTCCTACAAATTCCGTGGTACGTTAACCCGCTCCTACGCTCACAAGTTTTTTTTCCTGCTACCCCTGTTAGCTACCACAACTTTTTTCTGCATATGGTTTCCATCAGGCAGAGTAGAGTCATTTTGGGCAGAGCCATACAAAAAAAAATTAGGCCTCCGGTCTCGCACTCACCAACCAAACATTTATCGACAGCACGAATGCTGTCAATAAAAGAAAAAGACTTACTAAGAACGATTCCTGCCCCGCTGTACAGAGCTGTGGAGCAATGGCTTCCCATAGCGCCACTGATGATGTTGGTACCGGCGAACGCACTAAGACGGGCCACCATCATCCCTAAGCATGCTACCATACCTCTGTGAAATACAAAGAAAGTTCAATACTCACTGCACTTTGTGGTGACCAACTACTAACCCTACATCGCGCAATTAAAGTTCTTTTTCATCCCCCCATATCGGAAAGAGTATTTTTGCCCTTCGATATCTGAATGCGAAAGCCGTTTTCATCCGCTAGAGGATAAAGTAAATTAAATTTAAAACACCATAGTGTGCACTAAGTTTGAGAATTCAAAACATCATTAATTCTTCGATAAAATTTACTTCTACCTCCATAAGGTGCCGAATAAATTTATCATACTACCTTTTTTAACTTGTTAAAAACTCAGACTAGTTTGGTGTACTTTTTTATAATTTGCTTTGCCGCGGCATTTTGCGCGAGGTGGGATGAAAAGTTACGTGTTGCACTCGAGTGCAAAGATTTTTCATCTCGTGCTCTTTTAATTCCCTCGCTCAGGATTCTAATTTTAGAATCCTTCGCTTGCTCGGTCATCAAAATTGAGCACGCGGTTAAAAAGCAACTTTGCACTCTTGTATAACAAATAACTAGTGTCGATTAGTATTTGTACAATTTCTTGACATCAACCGTTGCGCGTATGTAGGCCATTCATGATCACCGTGCCTGCTCAGAGAACCTCTTGTGTTGTAGAGGCATTACATCTATTCCTCCTTATTAATAGAATATGATTGTTTTATACAGATCTTTTTGCGATCAAATGAAGTTGAAGATACTTTGATATAATTTTAATTGATTAATTTTATTTTCCAATTAAAATCAACTATCTTTAGCAGGCGTAACCCAATGCGATAGTGTTCTACAATCTATTTATTTATATTAGAATCTACTTATAGTAGTAACAAATAAATCTTAATGCTGTTATTGTGAATTCACTTAGTGAGCAATGAAATAAGTCCACCTCACCCGCAATTAAATTATGAGTGCGAAGAGCGCGCGTGAGCGGCACTTTGCTCAGCAGGTTAGTGCATAATTATAGTTCTGTTAGATATTGGCGCTCGCTAATGTTCATTTAACCCAGGCATTAATGAGAGTGAGGGAACAAAGACTGCGCCTGGGTTTGCATAGATTTGTGCACTATAATACTCCTTTTAAACTTTCGCGTTCCATGATATAAAAATTATTATTTTTACGGGGATTAACTGAGTCAGCTTGTGACCACGGCCAGTGCAACCTGGTCGAAACGTCAGACAGATCAGAGGCATGTAATACCTTTAAATAAGTGATCGCGTTAATCTCCGTAAAAATAATTATTATTATATAATACTCCTGGTAAAATTTACGTCTAATTCATTACAAGAAGTAAACTATCGTATCAAGTATACCACAGCAAAAAGAGTGCATAAGTAACAACTTACCTATAAGACGTAGGATACAGGTCTACAAAATAGGAAGATATCACTCCAAAAGCCATGGCGGTAGTGAGGAAAACGTAGAACAAAACGAGTCCTGAAACAGCTTCTCCGGTGTTGTTGATAGCAACGGCTGCAGCCGCCGCGATGATCAGAATTATTATGGTCAAAATCTGGAAAAGAGTAAGCAGGTACTATAATGCATTCCTCCATACATCAAGGTAGTAGAGCCACGCTGATTTCAGCACGAACGGGCCGGCTCGACCGGGGTGGTACTACCCTCGGACAGAAAATCAACGTAAAATCACAGCGACCGTGCTGTCGTGTTTCGTTGGTGAGTGCGGGACCGGAGCCCCAATGATGCAGAAGCATCACTAGCCTGCCATGGTGTGGGTCACCATGCTGCTTTGTTGCATTGTCTGCATTCGCAGTATGGTGACCACCACTCTTGGATTCTGCTTATGCTTTCCATCAGGCAGAGTAGAGTCATTTTGGCGGGCCAAACATAAAAAAAGGGTAATTTAGAAATTAAGTTTTGAACTGGTCTATTGATATCTATATTGCTTATTTACCCTAACTATATGTATCAGTAGACAGAGTAATGTTTAAAAACAATTGTTTTTTTTTCTTTTAAACTAACGTTTTTTACTTGTTAATTAAAAATACTTTAAGCCGTTTCATTTAATACCCAAATTGGGTGGGTTGCTTAGAAATATGTACGCCGCCATTTTGTTACGGCCGCCATTTTGGATTAATAATAATACCGTTTATATATAATAGCATTGTCATCCGAACTAAATGTATATTTCAAATTTCAGCTTAATCGGAAATTGGTTCAAATTTAACTTCCAAGATCTGATCATAGACAAACATCGGGACAGGTGAAGACTGACTCGGTGACGGAATGGTAGTATATGCGACTGCTGTGCCTTGAGGTCTCGGGTTCGATTTCCGCGTCGGACCAAATCTTTATATGATCTGCAAATTTTTTTTGAGGGTAGTTGGCGTTGTATGTCAGATGTCCGAAAATTAGTTAAAATAGGTTTAAAAAAGTCAGGGCAGTGGTTGGTGCAACACCAAAGCAATAAGTCGGTTACGGTATGATGTTTAATGATATATGTACTTACTTTTCTCTTATTAGCACATTGTGAGATAAGAGCGTTGAGAAGGAAGAAAGACAGCCCGTGAGCACAACCAGCCCAGATCGTGTTGTCTTCAATGGGGTTCGTGCATTTGGACGTGTCCTGGAATTAAGTGATGATATTATTTGATCGTATTGAAATACTCTTTTTGAATGATATACAGAAAAGAACTATTTGATCTTTTGTGACAAAAGTCCCTATTCTTTGTTGAAATGTAATTCATCATCATCATCATCTTCCTAGCCTTTTTTATTCCCAGGATTTGGGGTCGGCTACTAGTTCAACCAGTTTTATCTGAATATCAGTTTTTACACGGAGCGACTGGCATCGGACCTCCGCAACCCTGAGGGTGAACTGAATCCGAAGGTTGAACTAGTTGTCAGTATATCATCTTGAGACGGCGACCCATGTCGTGCGGCGTTCCGCAGGGGTCTGTCCTTGGACCACTCCTGTGGAACGTGGGATACGACTGGGTCCTACGAGGTCGTCTCCCCCCCGGGCTGGGCGTAATTTGTTACGCCGATGACACGTTGGTCACAGCTCGGGGGGCGAACTTCCAAGAGGCGGCGTGCCTGGCCACCAGGGATGTTTCTCTGGTGGTCCGGCGCATCGAGGCGCTGGGCTTACGGGTGGCCCTGGACAAGACGGAGGCCCTATTGTTCCATGGGCCCCGCCGTGGTCCACCCGCCGGCGCCTCCATAGAGGTCAACTCGGTCCTCGTACCTGTTCGGGCCCAGATGAGGTATCTGGGCCTGATCCTCGACGGTAGGTGGCTCTTCGACGAGCACTTCCGACAGCTTGGTCCAAAGCTGGTCGACGCTGCCTCCGCCCTTGGGCGACTTTTGCCCAATTTGGGTGGAGCCAGCGTCGCAACACGACACCTCTACACGGGGGTGGTCCGGTCGATGGCGCTGTATGGTGCACCGGTGTGGGTGGCGGCTCTGACTGCCCTAAATAAGGCCCGCCTCTGGCGGCCTCAGAGGGTATTGGCAGTCAGAGCCATACGCGGATACCGCACGGTGTCGACCGAGGCGGGGTGCGCCTTGGCCGGAACACCCCCGTGGGATTTGGAGGCGGAAGTGCTCGCCGAAGTTTATCGACGGGTGGCTGGATATCGGGCGGAGTATGGCTATCGCCCTCCGCCCGATAACGTTGAAGGCTTGAGTCTATTAAACATAGAAATCATTCAAGGTGCACATCTACTTACATTCAGTTGATACAAAATCTACTGTTGAAAATAATTCGTGACTGGATTAGGAGGCTAGGGTTGCAGTTGAACGAACCAGAATAATTGTATTGTCTAAAGCATCGCTGACTAGGCCGACCAGTCACCCCAAGCAGCACCCGTTCATGAGTATGACGCATGGACCAGCCATCATCTCCTTCGCCATATCAGAGGGAAGGAAACGACCCGCCCCACGACGACACCGCAAGCAATGACATTTTTTACAATAAGTTGTAATACATTTACTCACGGTTAATGTGTTGTATGCTGCAATCTTCTCTGCGATCAACGATTATCTAAACGACAAACAGTCATGGGCTTAAGGTGTCATTAGAATTTAGATAGATACACACAAACTTCTTTGTCTTATAATAAAGCTAAATATTAACAAACCATTGCTAGTCGCCCTCCGCCCGAAGAGGTACGCGAATGGCGTGAAGCCGCTCGTCGAGCCACTATGGACAGATGGTCGTTCCGGCTGGAGACTCCACGCGCTGGCTTTGCCGCCGTAGAGGCTCTCCAGCCGGTCATCCTCGAGTGGGCAGGGCGGCAGCACGGGACCCTTTCCTTCCGACTGACGCAGGTCCTTTCCGGGCACGGTTGCTTCGGGAAGTACCTGCACTCGGACGCCAGGAGGGAATTGAGTCCCGCCTGCCACCACTGCGACTGCAGTGAGGACTCGGCCCAGCACACGCTGGCGGTTTGCCCCGCTTGGGCGCCGCAGTGTCGGGCCCTCACTGCAGTCATCGGAGGAGATCTCTCGCTACCGGCCGTCATACGCTCCATGGCCGGTAGCGATAGCAGTTTTACCGCGGTCGCAACCTTCTGCGAAGAAGTCATCTCGCGGAGAAGGCCCGGGAGGATGATATCCACTCGGACCCAATCCGCCGCCGGCGAACTGGGCGGCGGAGGCGCGCCTATCAGCGCCTCATGCCGCCCTGAGTGTGGCCGCGGATGGTCGGGACGGGTTTTCCCCTCCATCCGCTATAGTGGCCACCCGCGAGGGGGCGACGTACGCGTGTGCCGTACGTCGCCTAAATTGAGACTTTCCTGGAAGAGGGTGCCCGCTTCTGTGCGGGCAGGCGCTGGGAGGGATCCGGACGTGTTAATACCAGCAGTTCCCGGATTCCTCCCTTCACAGGCGCAGAGTGGCACACCGTGTGGTTTTGGTCGGTTCGAGTCCGACACACCGCCCCGCCGCAAACCCCGGTGGGGTGACGGTCCGAGGGGATTTCCACACGTTAAAAAAAAAAAAAAAAAAAAAGTTGTCAGTATATCACGGACTTCCCAATAACGATTGACATAGATATTCATGACAACCGGGACCTACGGCTTAACGTGCTCTCCGAGGCACGGGCAAGAAACACCGCCATCTACCATACTCCGGGCTGCTATTAAGAATTTCTTGTAAGAAAAACCCAACAGCAGTCCGACGCAGGAATCGAGCCCCAGACCTCTTTATCTGCAGTCGCTTACGCTGACCACTAGACCAATGAGGCAGGCAGTGTTGAAATGTAAGTGTATATATACAATTTTAAATGTTTTAATTTGCTATTTTCAAACGATGGCTACCTTTTAGCACAAACTTTGAAAAATCTGGGAATTTAAATTTTAAGTTCGATCAATCAAATCAAAATCATTTATTCATCTAAGACACTAAGTGACACTCATGAACGTCAAATTGAAGCTTTAGTTAAAAATCATAGATCGACACAAACAGACGCCACAGCATGTGCTGTATTGTCGAGGTAAATTAGGCGAAAACACCAAAAATCTACTGCCTGCCTGTGTCGATCCATAACTTCCAGTTTCCAAAATGCGTAGAGCTCATGAGCAGAATACTGGCAAAGAAACTAATGGCTACTCTTTTTCAAAATCAGATTTTCAGGTACAATAGTGTTAGTATTACATGTAAGGTAAACAGTATGCAAGCTTTTGCCACCTGAAATACCACAAAAAAAACACTCAGTGATAACGTTGAAGGCTTGAGTCTATTAAACATAGAAATCATTCAAGGTGCACATCTACTTACATTCAGTTGATACAAAATCTACTGTTGAAAATAATTCGTGACTGGATTAGGAGGCTAGGGTTGCAGTTGAACGAACCAGAATAATTGTATTGTCTAAAGCATCGCTGACTAGGCCGACCAGTCACCCCAAGCAGCACCCGTTCATGAGTATGACGCATGGACCAGCCATCATCTCCTTCGCCATATCAGAGGGAAGGAAACGACCCGCCCCACGACGACACCGCAAGCAATGACATTTTAGTGAGCATGACAAACCATAGTCTAGATACTGATAAAAATCACTACTAATTAAATTACCATAATAATCGTCACGCATTACTTTCAACTAGCAATGGTTTGTTAATATTTAGCTTTATTATAAGACAAAGAAGTTTGTGTGTATCTATCTAAATTCTAATGACACCTTAAGCCCATGACTGTTTGTCGTTTAGATAATCGTTGATCGCAGAGAAGATTGCAGCATACAACACATTAACCGTGAGTAAATGTATTACAACTTATTGTAAAAAAGCGCCTCAGTTCACATCGTTTCACCAGGTGGATTGGTTTGCGATTATCTAGGTTATATCTATGGGCCGTATAGGCTGGCAAGGGTTCCACGGTAGTAACGCAGCCCTTGTGATTGGACTAAACCCTATTTATATATATATATATAAAAATTAAGGATCGATTTAATGTGGTCCAATTGATGGACATGCTAAAGTATGAATACCTACATATATATTTATTTTCTTCAGCTCTTAAATTATACGAAAAAATATTGAATCTATAATGCCTTCAGGATCGTTACCGTTTGTATAGTGACGTCAAGGTTCTGAGTATCAGTTGTATTGGTGAGTTGGAAGAGATCGCAGAAGGATGCGCCGGCGACACTGGTTGAGTACGACGTGAAGAATATATTCAAAATAGTCGGTAGGATGATTGCGAAGCTATTGTTTCTGTAACCGAAATAATATAGTACATATTTAATACTGACTGCTGTGTTTCTATTGGATTGTGTTTGTAATGAAAATTAAATTCAGAAAAAAAAAATAAGATTTGCATTTTTGTATTATCAAATTCTGTTGGGGTTACCTTTCAGTAAGTATACTACGATACGGCTAAACTAATTTTTTAAGGTGGAGCCACTGCATTAAGATCAATTTAAGTATTTCAGAAAATTATTTAATTAAGAAATTAAGTATCTATGTAAAAATGTAATGTAAAAAGTTTTTAGGGTGACTTTATCTATCGACTACATAATTATCATAAAATCACGTTATTTAACATTTTTTGAAAATATAGTGAAGTGAAAAAATTTTTGAAAATATACGACTCGAAATTATTCCTTAGTGCCAATATGATTTAACTAGATTATTTAAATGTGAATCATGTAATTGATAAATAGTCATGACCTAAAGTCTTATGTTCCATATTTCTACTAAACTTAGTTAAAAATAGGATGGGGCAAACTAGCAGACGGGGTGATAGCCTCATCCGGTATCGCCACTCACTCGGTGAAACACAGCGCACGCGCTGTTTCGCAGCTGTTTTCTGTGAGGCCGTGGTATCACTCCGGACGAGCCGGCCCATGCATGCTGAAGTGTGGCTCTCCTAAGGTAGCTCTTTCCAAATAACTTGTGTTTATAAATAAAAGCAAAATGTTTACTACATAATGTTTCCACTGATTGTTATGTAAGCGCATTAAGATAATGGCTTTTAATGAGTAAAATTAACATTAACCTAGATAGATCAAGTCGCTCGCTTACTGTTGATCAGGCGACTTTCATATTTAATTACAAATGTACTTATAGCCTACACCTATGAGTTAGCCTTCACACATTTACCCGAAGTTAGAAAACTTTTAAAAAAAAAAATCGACTTCCAAAAAAACATTCAACGAAAACTCTCTGCCAAGAAAAATCAAAAAGCGTAAAATAAACTGGCTCTTCATAAATTGCTATGTGCCAATTCTTGTCTATACCTAATTCTTAATTCAGTTTTTCTTGGCCGAGAGTTTTCGTTGGATGTTTTTTTGGAAGTCGGTTTTTTTATTATAAAAAGTTTTTATTTTTCAGTTTTTAGTGCAAACAGTCACGTAGGTAAGAAGTAAGTTGAACTATTTCATAAAATTTCTGCTGATGCAAATTACTTTAGTGGTTTAAAAAGACGTATTAAATGTCAACTCCTATTTCACCCCTTAGGAATAGAATATCCAGAGACGCTACGTAATACGTTAATACTCATTTTTATCAGTAGCCCAAAAATGAAGTTTTACGTTTCTTACTTAAATAATTACCTACAAATTTTAACAAAAAAAAAACGACTTCAATATATACCAAATTTAAATGGGACCATTCGGAAAGCACCAGCTTTCAAATAAAAGAAGAATTATCAAAATCGGTTCACCCAGTCAAAAGTTATGAGGTAACAAACATAAAAAAAAAAATAAAAAAAATACAGTCGAATTGAGAACCTCCTCCTTTTTTTGAAGTCGGTTAAAAAATACGAACTTTTATACAATCTTTCAACCTATTTCACCCTCTAAGGGGTAGAATATACAGGAACGCTTAAATACATTTCTATTCATTTTTAATCAGTAGCCCAAAGATAAAGTTTCATGATCCTAACTTAAATTACAAGTTTTAACAAAAAAAAACCGACTTCAATCTGGACCAAATTTAAATGGGACCATTCGGGAAGCACCAGCTTTCAAATAAAAAAAGAATCATCAAAATCGGTTCACCCAGTCCAAAGTTATGAGGTAACAAACCTTAAAAAAAACAAAACATATACTGTACGAGCCAATAATGCTCATACAGCTATTTTAGTTTCCTTTTAAATAGTAGTACTTAATTATTTTAGACAGTCGTAACAACAACTCCGTCACGCGTGCTAGTGTCAATATTCGGTAACATAACGTACGACTCAGATTACTAAACCTAGCCTAACATTTATATACTTATAAATTAAATCTTGCAAAAGCTTAATACTGGTTTGGTGTGAACTTTTACCTATTACTACAACTATCAATTACCGGGGTACCGTTAACGACGAGAAAACCCCAACATCTTTTTGGTCCTTCGAGCCTTTTGGCGTATTTGTGTCGGAAGGGTGCTTATTGTGGTATTTCTCAGTTACGTTAGCAAATCGGTGCTGGTGGCCTCCCAGAAGCGGGTCTCACCACTGGCATTGAGACGTTGCACATAACGTAAGGAAGGGAAGCTACATTGAGTACCAACTGGTAACGAACTAGCGGGGACTTCGTCTACTGCTACAACAGTACAACTGCAGAGATTACGTCTACTGCAATAAAACTACAACAATAGAACTAGCGGGGATTACGTCTACTGCTAAGTCAACACTCAGACCTATCAGAAGCTTTGTGAGTATACAACTTTCTATTAACAATGTCGCAGGAAGACGTCTATCAATTTGTGGAACTTGTAAACAAGCAACAAAACAGCTATGAAAACATCAAAACATTGCAAAAAAATTACAAGAAGGATTCTATGAGTAGAAAATCCATAGATTACCTTACTAAGCGTATTGAAGCTTTACAGTCCCTTTGGGATGAATTTCGAGCGAACCACGAGACTATCAAGAAGTATGAGTCTACCAAAAGAGACCATGACTACTTCAAGCAGAATATTTTTGATATAACCCGAAGTATGTTCGATGAAACTATGCAATCTATGTCTCAATTACGGGATAAGTTAGTGAGTGAACCTGGGTTTTCGGGTATAACAAAGCCGAAAACACCAGAAATTAAAGGAACACCGCGTTTTGATAGGACAGGAGTACAAACAGGAGATGAGGAGTCGGACGAGCGCTTGTCGTCGCTATTACGTCTCCAAACGTGCAACTTTAACGCCTTGCAGCGAACGGTCTCCAAAACTAAACAGGATGACAAAAAAGAGAAATGGCAACTTCAAGATCAATTAAAGACATTGGTATACAAGTGGGAATCTATCGATAAGATTCACTGGGAGATAAGCTATTTACTGCAAGGGAACAACAAGGATTATGAGTCAAAATTCGATTATTGGGAGCAGGTGTACGACAGCCTAAAGGACGACTTAAATAGAAAAATATTTGAAACATCTCATTATGAAAATACTACACCCCGAATAGAGTTACCTGAGTTTAACGGAGCTTACAATAATTGGATTTCCTTTAGAGATTTGTTTTTTGAAATTATTCATAACAACCCAACGTTAAATAAAACGCAAAAAATGAAGTTCCTTAAATCAAAATTAAGAGGTGAAGCGGAAAAGTTAATTAAACATCTTCCTGTGAGCTCGGAGAACTATGACTCATGCCTAGACATTATCCTGCATCGTTACGACAACAAACGATTACTATTCACCTCATATATAGATACGCTTCTCAATCAATTATCCATCGATAAACCGAGTTCAAATAACTTGAAAAGGCTGCATGACACGACGAAAGAGTGTTTAAACGCCCTAGAGAACGTCGGCATCGATATTCCTGTGTGGGGCCCACTTATTGTACATTTACTGTCATCAAAACTGGATGACGTAACTTACGGTGCCTACATAGAAAGCATGAAACACTCAAGAGAGCTTCCTGACTTAGACGAGTTTATGGAGTTCCTGGAATTAAGGTTCATGACATTGGAAACATCTCGAACAAAAAGAAGCGGTCAAAAACAAAATTACGTAACAAATTTTCAACATAAAAGTAATAACAATTACAAGTCGACGAACTTTAAAGACACAGAAAAGTATACAAAAACCTATCATTCTACGCTACAAAAATGTCCACTCTGCAAAAACGAACACGCGCTAAGGCAGTGTCCTACATTTTTAAATATGGATGTCGCAACGCGAAACCAAACAACAAGCAATTTAAACTTGTGCAAGAATTGTTTGTTTAGTCACAACGATAATACTACTCAGCGAAGAGATGCCGCACTTGCAACTACAAGCATCACTCCCTTCTACATGATAATAATCTGAAAGGGCAACAAACTAGGCCATCCAGCTTAACGGCGGCTGAGAGAACATCTAACCACATTAACGGTGAACAAGAGATACTCTTGACGACTCTTCAGCTTAAGGTCAAAAACAAAGAAGGAGATTACGTCATCCTTCGGGCGTTACTTGATCAAGGGTCTCAAGTAACCTTGATTACAGAAAATGCCGCTCAACGATTGAGCTTACCCCGGAACAAGATGAACGCCGCTGTCACGGGCGTCGGTTCTATAACGGGAAGTAGTAAAGGGATGATTAAATTAGAATGTAAATCTATCCATTCTGATTACACATTCCAAACAGAAGCACTAATAATGCGTAAACTGATCAACAATCTGCCTAGCTCAACTATAAATACAAAGAGCTGGACACACCTCGATAATATCAAGCTGGCTGACCCAGACTTTAACGTCTCTGGCCCGATCGATTTACTGTTAAGGGCAGATATATACTCCGACGTTATCTTGGAAGGTATACTCAAACATACCAAGGAATCGCCAGTAGCCCAGCAAACCAAGTTAGGCTGGATACTATGCGGGGCTACAAGGCAGTTTAACTGTCTAGTTACTCTTACGGAGCTAGATGACATCACGAGGTTCTGGGAGACAGAAGAAATTCCTTCCGAATCCAAACTTACCACGAATGACGAATACTGTGAAAAATATTACACACAAACAACAGAGCGAATAGATAACGGGCGATATGTTGTGAAAATGCCTATGAAAACTGGCTATGAACAAAACCTTGGCAATTCGAAGCCCCAAGCTATTGCGCAGTTTCTTCATCTAGAGAAGAAAATGTCGAGAGAGGAACACTTCGCTCAATTATACAAACAATTTATACGTGACTATATTGAATTAGGTCACATGAAAACAGCAACAAAAAACAACAATCAAGTACATGCCTACCTACCGCACCACGGTGTGTTAAAAGAGAGCTCATCCACTACCAAACTACGAGCTGTTTTCAACGCTTCTATGAAGACAGACTCCGGCTACAGCCTAAACGACTTGATGGAAAAAGGGCCTAACCTTCAAAAGGACATTTTATCTCTGATCATTAAATGGCGGAGTTATAAATATGTTCTAACGGCGGATATTGAAAAAATGTATCGTCAAATTCTTATCCACCAAGATCAACAGCAACTTCAAAAAATTATTTGGAGGTGCTCCGTAACAGAACCACTGAAAGAGATGCAACTTTGTACGCTTACGTACGGCACAAAGGCCGCACCGTACATCGCAATGCGTACTCTCCAACAACTGGCTCAAGATGAAGGCAACGCTTTCCCCCTAGCCCAAAAGGCGCTACAGAATGATTTCTTTATGGATGACGTCACCACGGGACACCATACAATAGAATCCACACAGATACTACAAAAAGAACTTTACGAGTTACTCAAGAAAGGGGGATTTATTTTACGGAAATGGGCCACGAACGAACCATCTATTCTCAAAGAACTACAAGTGCAAGAAAAAAGTAGCTCTAACAAGTTTACGTTTAAACAACAAGAGTTTAGTAAAACACTTGGGCTCGCATGGAATGACGCAAGCGACACGTTCCATTTTCTGAGCGAAACGCCTGAGCTAATCAAATACACACCGTACACCAAACGCAGGCTATTATCTGAGATAAGCAAGATCTACGATCCGCTCGGTTGGCTTGCTCCAATGACCCTTCAAGCCAAACTGATTTTCCAACGATTATGGTCTGAAAACTGTCGAAACATTACCTGGGACGAGAAAGTACCGGATACTATAGAAAAGGAATGGATAAAACTAAAGTCTGATTTACCAAACATAAACAATATCAGTTTACCTAGGTGGATAAGAAACGAAAACAATAAAATAATCGAATTACAAGCCTTCTGTGATGCGAGCGAACAAGCCTACGCCTGCGTCATATATAGTCGAACTACGTCATCAACTGGCGCCTACGTAATCACTCTACTCGCGGCGAAAACTAAAGTGGCCCCAATCAAAAAAAAAACTACAATACCTAGGTTGGAATTATGTGCCGCTGTCTTGCTAGCGAAACTCCTAGAAAAAACCACTAAGATCCTCGCGGATTACGAACTTAAGATCTCCTGCTGGACCGACTCTAAAGTGGTTTTAGCATGGCTGCAAGGAAATCAAGCTAAATACGAAAAGTTTATTACAAACAGAACAACTCAAATAGTAAACATCGTGCCTGCGATAAACTGGGGTTACGTGAAGAGTAGCGAAAATCCAGCCGACTGTGCAACGAGAGGATTATCGCCAACCCAGCTAGTTAGCTTTTCTCTATGGTGGGAAGGACCCCAATGGCTCAAGAAACAAGAAGCACCAAACTTCATATCCAATAAAACTTTCACAACAAAAGAGGGCGTTTTAAAAGAATGCTACTCAACAAACAGTGCGGAACCCAAGTCGAATAAAAATGAATTAATTAATTCATTACTTGAGCGATATAGTAACATCGATCGTATTACAAGAATACTCGCCTGGGTTATTCGTTTTGCTGATGCATTATTACACAACAAAAGGAGTTCAACTGAGTACAATGAACTGAACTTGAGTGAAATAAATAACGCATTACGTATTATTATAAAATCAATACAGAAAAATTATTTTGAAGATGAGATCAAGTCTCTCAAGAAATGCGGAAAACTACCTAACAGGAACAACATTCTGAAACTGAACCCGTTTTTGGATTCGAACGGAGTTCTAAGAGTTGGAGGACGTCTTAATCACTCCAACTTACCAGAAGAAAGCAAACACCCTATCCTTATCCCAGGAGAGGGGAGACTGACGCAGTTGATAATTGAAAAGGCTCATCAACGAACATTACACGGTGGAGCAAGATTAACGCTAGCTTACACTCGTAACAAGTACTGGATTATCAGTGGAAATCGAACCGTCAAAAGAACACTGCGACAGTGCATCAAATGCCGTCGTTACGCATCAACCCGAACTGAACAGTTGATGGGCAACCTTCCTAAAGAAAGGATTACGCCATCTAGGCCATTTTCACACACTGGCGTGGACTTTACAGGCCATGTGGAGATAAAAATAAATAAAGGCCGCGGGATAAAAACCTGCAAAGGCTACATTGCCATATTTATATGTATGTGCACAAAAGCAGTACATATCGAACTTGTTTCGGACCTATCTACTCAAACTTTCATCGCAGCATTAAAAAGAATGTGTGCTAGAAGAGGCACGCCAAAACATATTTATTCTGACAACGGCACCAACTTTGTCGGAACTGCAAAGGTGTTGCATGAAGAGTTTCAACTATACCGAACAATGCTGTCTTCAGAGTTCTTTAGGGAGCTTAACGACCTTCAAATCGAGTGGCATTTCAACGCTCCTTCCTGGCCATCGGCTGGAGGATTATGGGAAGCCGCTGTACGTTCCATGAAAGCACACTTGAAACGAGTAATTGGACAACAGAAACTAACCTACGAGCAGTTTGCTACGCTTCTAACTCAGATTGAGGCGTGCATGAACAGCAGGCCTCTGTGTCCATTATCAGAAGATGTGGAGGATCTGAACTACCTTACTCCTGGTCATTTTCTCACGGGGAGCCCTACACTCTCACTGCCACTAAATGAGCCTGAAGAACTGAGAACCATCGACATTAGAAACAACTGGAAACTTATTGAACTCATGCGCCGACACTATTGGGATCGCTGGTCAAAGGAGTACCTGCATCTATTACAAAACCGGAACAAATGGCAACACGCTAAAGAAAACGTAAAGAAGGGACAACTGGTTCTTGTTAGAGAAACTAATCTACCCCCGGGAAGATGGGCTATGGGCCGTGTCGTGGAGTTACACCCGGGCACCGACAATCTAGTTCGTGTAGTCACGCTTAAGACACAAAATGGGCTACTAAAAAGACCCATAACTAAGCTAGCCCCACTACCTATTAACGAGGTATGTGAGACTACACAGAGAGTGAGTTCGGAAAGTGAGGACCCTAAGAAGCAAAAAGGAGTTATAAAAAGCCAGAAAAGGGTTAACAGCTTGCTTATGGTTTTATTAGTAGCGTTTACAACGCTGTCATGTGGCCTAGCAACACCCCTACAACCATTTCAAATAACGAGAATAAGTGAAAACCAGCCGGTGTACTTTGACCCTGTTGGAAATATTCAACTTATACATGATGAATGGAAACTTCTGGTATATTACAACTTAACTACATTCTGGCAAAGTACAGCAAAAGTTGAGAGTTTCGTTAACCATTTAGCACAAATATGCGGGACAATACCTGACGAGCCATGTCGCTATACGATTCAACAACTTAAGTTCGAAATGAACCATATGAATCAATACAACGCATTGTTACTATCTCAACATAAACAACGAAGACGTCGCGGTTACGTCAACGGCGTCGGAAATCTTGCACGAACCTTATTTGGTGTCCTAGACAGCGAATTCGCCGAAAAATACTCAGAAGACATACAGAAAATCAAAATGAACGAACAATATACACTGCAACTTATAAAAAATCAAACACTTATTATTGAAGCAGAAGACAACATTATAAAGAAAAATGAAAACTTCATGAATAAACAGTTGGAAGTTATTCAGCAATATATTAACGAAACGAAATGTAATACGGAAATGGTAGAAAACAGGTTTCAGATTATGAAAACAATGAATGATGTCAACGCTGGAGCAGTTACTGCCAGCCTACTACTCTCGGCTTTGGGTAGGAACCAACAAATGCTTTTAGATACATTAACTGATATCCACAGAGGGCACATTGATATGAACCTGTATACCCCGGAGCAACTATCGAAACAACTCAATTACATTGGCGGCATAATATCAAAACGATTAACATTACCTATTGAAAACACTAATAGTGAGAACATTCGAAACATCTACAAACTTATTTACGTCAAAGCTCGGCTTACTCAACAATATCTGCTATTTGAATTGCATATTCCACTACTAAGTGACGACGAGTATGCGTTATTTCAGAATATACCTATATTTAAACAATATACAACGAAAGAATGTCATGCTGTAGCAATAACAACAAGGTATATTGGAGTGAACTACGTAAAGAATACATATATACAGATGGAAGAGACTGATCTTCAACAATGTACATCAATAACAGCGAGCCACTATATCTGCCAAAATGGAAAACTCTGATAATAAAACAAAAACAATGTGGAATATCATAAACCAAAAAACAGGTAAGCCAAAAAGAAAACTACCTCCACCAAATATTTCACTAAAAATCAACAATCATATAGTAAAATGTCCAAAAACTATTTGTAGTACTTTTGGCGAGTATTTTGCTACCGTCGGTACGGACACGAACGATACCAACAAAAACAACGCGCGAGGCCGACCCGTTGTTAACTCACAAATGTGCTCCATGTACTTGCGTCCTGTGAACCGAAAAGAGATAGTCAACATAATCCGCTCAATAAAAAATACACACAGTTGTGGCGTAGATGAAATCCCTCCAATTCTACTAAAAAATTGTGCAGAAAAACTATCAATACCGCTCACATTTTTAGTCGATCAAAGTCTTCAAGATGGTCAATTTCCAGATCCCCTAAAAATATCATTGATCAAACCGATACATAAAAAGGGCGACACCTACACTCCTAGTCATTATAGACCTATAGCTTTATTGCCCACATTTTCGAAAGTGTTTGAAAAAGCAATGTGTAACCGATTATACGATTTCTTAGAAAAATATAACATCCTTGATGACAGTCAAAACGGCTTCAGAAAAACAAGATCAACTACATTAGCAGTATATAAATATATCCAAACCGCACTTAAACATATAGATGACAAGAAACTTGTGCTGGGAGTGTTGCTTGACATGACGAAAGCATATGATAAAGTACAGTACGACATTCTTTTAAACAAACTACATGGTTCTGGCGTTCGTGGCCCTGCTTACACATGGTTCAAATCATATTTAGAGAACAGATCACAAATAGTTCAGATTGACCATTATGACTCTGATACAAATGAAGTTAGAATGGTGCGATCTGAAAGAAGAAGCATTACCTGCTCAATTCCACAGGGTAGCGTGTTGGGTTGTGTGCTGTTTTTGATATACATCAACGACTTACCGAAAGTACTTAATAAGGAACAAACATTGCCCGTCTTATTCGCCGATGATATATCAATATTGATTGCGTATGATAAGTCAGTAAATCCCACACCAATACTTCGAAAAACTCTTAATACAGTAAATCAATGGCTTAATGACCATAACTTGGAAATAAACTACAATAAAACAAAAACCATTCAATTTAGATCATATAAAAACACCCCTATAAACATTGACACAACATACAATAACACACAATTAGAAACCGTAGACACATTCAAATTACTTGGCATAACAATAGACACACATATTAACTGGAAAGCACACATTGATCTTATTAAAAATAAATTATCTCGATTCACATACGCCTTATTCCAGCTTAAATGCAGCACAAATGAAAAAACCGCACTATCCGCTTACTACGCTTACGCATACTCCTGGTTAAGATATGGGATTATGTTGTGGGGGAATAGTGTATACTTTCAGGATTTATTTATACTTCAAAAGAAATGTATCAGAATTATCGCCCAAATTGGAAATCGTGACAGCTGTAGGCCTTATTTTTCTAAATATAACATCCTCACACTACCATCATTATATATATTTGATATTTGTATATTTGTTTATAAAAACATAAATCACTTCACTAAAGTAAAAGACACCCACAATTTAAATACACGCCACAGAGACAGACTATACTTACCACAATCCAGAATTAAAATGCTGAACCAGAGCCCTTACTACATGGCAGTTAAAATTTACAACAATTTACCAATTCACATTATAAGTGAAACCAAACTTACAATATTCACTAAAAAACTGAAAACATTTTTAATCAAAAAATGCTTTTACTCAGTAGAAGAATACATGGAAACAAAACACAAATAATACATAATAGAAAATATACCACAAACAAAACACACACACACACACAGCCACACACAAATGAACACACACCAACAAATCCTACACGTAAACAATAAATCACAATAATGGCTAGGTAGATAAATGATAAAGATATAATATATATGCAAAATGATTAGTTTTAGGCTTATGTAATTTAAAGCAGTTGTTCGATGTAAAATGTCATTATATCAATGATCTTTTTATTTTATTTTTTTAAGGATTTTAAAATGGTTCACTTTATTACTTAATTTTTAGTTATAGTTATTAATTTGTTTATCTTTATATAATTCTAAAATTCTATAACCTAATACCTATGTAATGTGTGTAACATCGTCATCTTCTCTCAAATTTGCAATGCCTGTAAAAGGCTACTAAGTTGAGACAAGTTATATTATAAGATCACAAATGTACCTACACTTAGTTAGCAATAAAGATTTTGATTTGATTTGATTTGATCCTACACACTAATTAGAAACTTACATGAAGACTCAGCATCTTGCGAAGCTAAAATGCTGAGTCAAACTTTAAACAACATCACATGTAATTGGTTACCACAACCGTGTTCTGACCAGTGGGTAAAAATACAGAGGCCTAATATATGGTTATACAACTGCATCAACGAATGTGCGATACGGATTGTATGTAATAATCAAATTACAACACCGTTGATAAGAATGACGGGGCTTCTTGCCCTAGGTCAGGATTGTGTAATACAATACAAAGACGCTACAATATACTCACATAACGTTTTTAGTAGCAAAACTAACATTAAAATGTCACTGGAAATACCTACTATTGACTCACCTAATGATATGTGGAATACGTTGAAAAATACGAAGTTTGTTCTGCCTAAACTCAACTTGTCTAATGAACACAGATTATTAGACTATCAGATACCCACACAAAAGGAACACGAGATCCTACCTAGCAACTTGAGTGTCCACGATATTGGCAACTACGCGATAAGCACTTTGATGGTAGGAGGAATAGCTATCGCTATCGTAGTATGGCGGGTTAGAAGATATCTTTCCGCACGCAAGAACAACACTCCCATAATAGAACTTAAAGAGACGGCGGGATACGCAGAAATAGATGATGGATACGGGAAGATCAATCCTCGGCCGCAGCCAGCAATAGCGACAACATTCAAGCTTTGATTAATAAATATAAAATTTTATACTATATGTAACTTGTAACACAAATTTGGTGATCTGAGTACGTTTATCTTTCCCTCGGGAGCATGTACGAGCCAATAATGCTCATACAGCTATTTTAGTTTCCTTTTAAATAGTAGTACTTAATTATTTTAGACAGTCGTAACAACAACTCCGTCACGCGTGCTAGTGTCAATATTCGGTAACATAACGTACGACTCAGATTACTAAACCTAGCCTAACATTTATATACTTATAAATTAAATCTTGCAAAAGCTTAATACTGGTTTGGTGTGAACTTTTACCTATTACTACAACTATCAATTACCGGGGTACCGTTAACGACGAGAAAACCCCAACATCTTTTTGTGGCGCCCGAACAGTCGAATTGAGAACCTCCTCCTTTTTAAAGTCGGTTGAAAATGACGGACTTCCACACAAACTTTCAACCCCTATTTCACCCCTTTTGGGATATAATATCCAGAAACGCTTAAATACGTATCTACTCATTTTTAGTCAGTAGCCCAAAGATAAAGTTTCATGTTTCTAACTTAAAAATGACGGACTTACGTACAAACTTTCAACCCCTATTTCACCCCCTTAGGGGTAGAAATTCCAAAATTTCTTCCTTAGTGTGTCTACTGAATAAAACGATCCATATGAATAACCTAAAGAATACAAATTAAGGTCTATACGTACGACACGTACGTGTAATATTAAAATCATCCCCTAATCCCTAACTGTTGAAGAGTTTAACCTTCTATCATCAGCTCACCTAAATAACTTGAAAGTATACGACTAAAGGGTTTTAGATACGTATGAAATTGAAAGAATTATCCTCCAACTCTTAACTGTTGAGGAGTTGTACCTTCCACCTTCCATCATCAGCTTACCTAAATAATTTGAAAGAATACGACTAAAGGTAACATATATACATATGATATTTAAAGATTTATCCTCCAACTCCTAACCGTTAAGCAGTTGTACCTTACATCAGCAGCTCATCATCATGAAATGATGACTACTAGACGCTAATACCGGTGTAACTTCAGAAAATATATGAAAAACATAGTATGTGCCTATAAAAAATGAGGGTTCCCCTCGATTTCCCTGGAATCCTATCATCAGATCCTGATATGGTGGCAATGGGACCACCTCGGGAGCATACCCTTCCGAATTCAAAAAGAATTTTCAAAATCGGTCCACAATTGACGGAGTAATCGGTGAACATACATAAAAAAAATACATACAGTGTAACATAGAACCTCCTCCTTTTTGGAAGTCGGTTAAAAATTGACCCCCATGACTCAGAGAGCACGTAAAGCCGGCGGTCCTACGCCTGATCTCTTCCCGGTCGTATCAGATAGACATCATATCGGATTGTGAGATAGATGGAACAGAGAGTTGCGTACACCTGTGTTGCGTACACACTCATTCTCATAATCTCCTGCTTAGTTGGCTGGTCTACGTTGAGACTAGGGTATGTTAGGTATATGATGCTACATGCACCTCAAGAAACGTGAGTGCTTTTATTGCTCTATTTCGTTGCTTTACGCCGAGTGGCCATAATTAGGACATTTTACAACGGTCGATGTTGTAGTATCACTTCGGTTAGCCGACCTGTCATCACTGTCATGCAATAGATCTATAGCACTCTCCGCTAGGAGTATATGTGTTCTGTGATAGCACTTGACTTGGTTTTCCAAACAGTGGTATGCATTGAATCTTATCGGATTATAGATCAATATTAGATAAGTTCTCGATTGTGTCTGTATTCGATAACACAAGTTAGACACGCAGTAGGCACTGCTTGGCCCGCAAAATAATCTTAATACACATAAATTGGCACAAGGCTCCTATTATGTATTTTATTTCTTATTTTGTGTCTCTAGCTTTGAAAATAAAAAAAAATCATACATAATTATCTTCTAAATCTCTTATTTACCCCTTTGGGCGGAAATTTCAAACCCTTTCTGAGTGAGTGCTATAATCTCTTGCCATGCTGGGTTGCAGCGGTGGGCATTTAAGTCCAACTAGCTATATCTTTTCAGCCCACGGCTTATTAGCTGTTTCTAACTTGAAAGCTTAGTATAATAACGCATAGAAAGATGGCTTCATACAAAGCGCCCTGTCAAAAATGAAGCACTGAACCGATTCACATAGGTGTGACGATTACGTAGGTACGCGCGGCGATACGCACACATGCAAACGGAATATTGAAACAAAACATTTATATTTTGATCAAATTATTTACAAAATACTGTAAAACAAAACATTCACAGCGAGACACGTTCGGCGTACTTTGACCTTGAAAGCGGCCCCGCGTTTGGAGCTGCGGCTCCATTTGAGGTGTTTCAAAACGGACGCGCGGACTCGCCTTCTATGCGTTATTATTCTATGCTTGAAAGTTATTTAGGCCGTCTGTTGAAGAGTCAGTCAGGGCAAAGAATATTATATCCCACCAAAAACATTTTCATGTAAAATGTTGCCAAGACGACTGCATATGGCTTACTTTGTGAAAAAGATATCAGTACTCATGTAGAGCCAAGGTTCTGAATCTACACGTCCTAAATCTACCAACCCTAACTTAAACTCTAAATCTCAGTAAAAATGTATGGCTTGGCCGTTTCGCTACCGTACCATTACGAAGGGGAAACGAACGCCTTTTGTGTTTGCAAATATCTAGTTTCTGAAGTAATGTGTTATACGAATATTTAGTTTCTTAAGTAACGAAACAGCCAAGCCATACATTTTTACTGAGATGTAGAGTTTGTGAAGTTAGGGTTGGTAGAGTTAGGGCGTGTTGATTCGGAACCTTGGCTCTACATGAGATCTGATATCTTTTTCACAAAGTAAGCCATATGCAGTCGTCTTGGCAACATTTTACACGAAAATGTTTTTGGTGGGATTTCATTTCTTTTTGTAAGTAGCTTGAGGCAGTTTTTTTTCTTTTTTTGGGCTGTGTTTCTTGTACATCTTCTTTCTTCTTTCGAAAAAGTGCGTGTATAACCAAAAATAAAACCTCTAGCATAAACATTTGTGAAAGTCTCATACAAACTTTCACCCCCCAAATATGGGGGTTGGGGGGCAAAAGTAATAGGTTTATGAATTTTTCTGTTGTTTGTATACTAAACTTAGCTTACACACCAAATTTCAGCTTTCTAGCACTTCAGGAAGTAACCTAACAGTTTTGATGATCATCAGTGTGTCAGTGACGAAATCGGTGTTTTTTAGGTATCAATAAAATCTAAAGTATCAGAGCTATGCAGTTGAAACTTTGTATGTTTTATTAGTTTATTAGTAACATCATATCCTGAGAATTTGAACAATCTGGTATATCGGGAACCAAAGTTATGAGGGTTCAAAAAACGGCGAAACAGTTCGAGAAAAGGTGGGTAGTGCCCTTCCGCCTCGCTTGGCTCGTCTTGGCGGGGGCACGACCGTGCCCCCAGATGTTTTAATGTTAGATATGACTGCCAATTTTTATAAAAAGAACACACATCTGTTCATTATTTAAATTAATTTCAATGTCTCCAGCAGTTTTACAAATACATGATTTATTAAAATATATTTATATAAATGTTTATGCATCGTCATCATTTACACTATAGGCTCATTAATTAAAGAAATAGCTTCAGTCTATTACAACACATTCCTCATAAATACTTACGCGATATAAGTGACGAAGGTGAGGTAGAACAACAGCAAGGTCTTGGAGAGGAGAGGTGATTGGAACAGTGGAGCTATCTGAACCCAAAGAGAGCGAAAAGAGAACTCTCCCACGATTTCCTTATTGCCATCTTCTAGGAAAATCCGTTTGATCTGTAAAAAAGAAATTATAAGAAGCAGTTAATGTTTTGCTTAATTTAAGCGCTTAAAGACTACAGGTTTGTATGTTCCTCATAGTTTACACTTGCTTTTTTTTTGTTTTTACCTTAATGAGATGATATCTCTACAAGAAAATACACGAACATGAACAAGACACGGACGGATGCATTGATGTAGTGTTTAGTGACAAAGGCTTTTGTGATAGATATATTTTAAGACATGATTTCAGGAGGAGATTTTTGGAGCGATGTCCGTTGGGATTTCAGTCTTTTTTTAACCGACTTCCTTTCAATAACTTTTTAATCACTTGTGACTTGAATTGGGGTGGCTTTTTAAGGTATTTAATATCTCACAATATAGTATTATTACTAATTACTTACAGGAAAATCATTTTCATTGTTTCCATTTACAACGTACATCCTCTTCAGGACATTCACAGCATCCTCTTCTTTCCCTACATTGGCCAGGAACTTGGGACTCTCGCTGAAGTACCACAGGCACAATGCAGCCATCCCTAAAGGAAGTGCCATGAGCAGAGTCAGGAGCCGCCATGGCCTATATACTATGCCCAGGATGTAGACGGCGAACTCTAGTTTCATAGTAAGGTAAGCCGTTACTGGAAAATAATATTTAGAGCTGTTAATCTATGTATGACACTTACAGAGACCTTATGTCAGAGAAAACTGAACCATCCCACCACAAACTTTTGGTTCAATTTCAAAACCTTCGCTGCATAATTTTTCTATCATGATGTAGTGAATTAAAAATCAGGTGGGTTATCTGATAGTTAATGATGTTATTATTAGCACTTGCACTTTAAGCGACATAAGTGCGTCGCAACCCCTTGAGAGCTCATCACCTCCTTATTTACAATTTGCTTTCCCGTTGTTCTGCTATCACTTCAATCATACTGGGCTATAGAAAATAGAAAAGACAATCTACTTCCTTTGGAATAGACTGTGTACATCAGCGGGCTACTATGGATAGATGAAATTAAATTGAATTATGCTATATATTATTCTCTTTCGCGTAAATTGAAAATGTAATCAATAAATTATAGATGGGAACACCAGTTATATGAGTTCGTTTATAAAAACAAGTGCAGTTTTAATGCAGCAAAGTTTTAGATCCTACAAGAACATAATATTAGGTCTTTACCTATGAAATTGCCTTTCTTCAGTACTGGTCATTTCAAATAAAAAAAGTTTGTAATGGCTCTGTATTCTAAATTCAAATTAATTTTGTTTTAAAACCATGACATTCTATTTACAAACTCAGCCTTTGGTTTTATGATTAGCGTTGTATTTTCATTACATTTGAACATTTTTCGTCATAATGGATACTTTAAAAATTCGTGTAATTATGGAATATGAGTTCCGTCGTGGCACCAACGCGACACAAACGGCACGTAACATCAAAAATGTTTACGGAGAGAACTGTACAAACGAACGCACAACCCGTTATTGGTTTTCCCGGTTCCGTTCTGGAAATTTTGACTTGAAAAATGAAGCTCGTGGTCGTCCGGAGACTTTGGTTAACAATAATGAATTAATTGCGATTGTGGAAGCTGACGAAACTCAATCTACAGCTGAGCTAGCAGCAGCTTTTAATGTAAGCATCAAAACAATATTGATCCATTTGCGACAAATTGGCAAGGTAAAAAAGCTTGATAGATGGGTGCCCCACGACCTTAACGATCGCCAGCGCAACGTACGCGTCGAGACCTACCTTGCGCTGCTCAACAGGCAAATAAATGAAGGAATTTTGAAACGAATTGTTACGTGCGACGAAAAATGGATTCTGTTCGACAATCGAAACGCTCAGGAAGTTGATTAGGCCCTGGTTCAGCACCAAAGCAATGCCCTAAACCAAAAATGACCCCGAAAAAGGTGATGGTCAACGTTTGGTGGTCTAGTGCGGGTGTGATTCACCACAGCTTTTTACAAAACGGCATGAGCATTAATGCAGATGTGTACTGTGAAGAACTGGAGAGAATGATGGAGAAGCTTGTACATCTGCAACCAGCTTTGGTCAATCGGTCGTCCCCACTGCTCCTTCACGATAACGCGCGACCCCATACTGCGCAACAGACAGTCTCCAAGCTGCAAGAGCTGGGGTTGGAAGCTCTCCCTCATCCCCCATACTCACCAGACCTTGCACCTACCGACTATTACTTTTTCCAAAATTTAGACAACTTTTCAGTGGGTAAAAAATTCAATTCCCGAGAGGCAGTACAAAATGCCTTTGAAGAGTTTGTTGCCTCCCGTCCAGCTGATTTTTACAAGAAGGGCATCAATAAACTGCCAATGCGTTGGCAAAGATGCGTCGATTGCATGGGTGATTACTTCGAATAACAGAAATAAAAAAGTTTGAAAAAATAAGTACTTTCACTTATTGCATACAAAACGGCAATTTCATTATATTTTGTATTGTCTATGACAATGATGAAACAATTCTTACTGTAATAAAGAGTCGGTGTCAACATCAATGCACTGGTGATGAGAAGCATATACTTGGCGCGAACTTTTGAGCTGCAGCACTCTCCCAATAGTGCGTATGTAGCTGATTCTGCAGCACTTGATCTGGAAATATACAGGTGATGCTCTACAACCATTTGGTAAAAACTTTTGCTATTCTGACGCTGCTTGTGATAGTTTAAGTTGGTCGAAAAGTCAACCAAGTCAAACGTATGTTATATTTTTTTATTAGAATCGTGTGAAACTTACGGGTACGTACGCATACGAGTAAATATAACTAACTGGCTATTCAATACTGAAGATTTTTCCAATTCGAACCAGAATAGCACGCTCAGCCAAAGAAATAAAATCTCCATCTTTATAAATTATAATATTACTAGCTGAATCTCTTTTTTCGTCTGTCTCGCAAAAGAAAAAGTTTTTTCGTTTTTGGAACATTTTTGCTCTACTCATAACACTGCAGCTGATGACTCCCGCGCGCGCATTACCCCTGTGTCTGACTGACCACTGTGAGGAGGGGGAGGGCATGATGTTTTATAGGTTACAGCCTTCCTCGATATATGGACTATTCAACAGTAAAAGTAGTAGTCCCTATGAATAGCGCGTTCAACTAACGAACGAAGCGAACATATTCTCCCGCTTTATGATATTAGTACAGATTAATATATTTAGTATTCTTTTCTCTTTCTTTTTATGTACTTGGAGGGCAAACGAGCAGACGTATCACCTGATGGTAAGCGATTACCGCCGCCCATGGACACTTGCAACACCAGAGGCGTCACAAGTGCGTTACCGGCCTTTGGAGGATGGGGAGGGGATGGGGAAGGGGATATGAGGGAGGGGGAGTGGTTGGGGTATAGGCCTCCAGTATCCTCACTCACTCGGTGAAACACAGCGCAATCGTTATTTCAGACTTGTTTTCTGTGAAGCCGTGGTATAACTCCGACCGAGCCGGCCCATTCATGCCGAAGCGTGGCTCTCCCGTGGTATAAGAGTATATAGTGTAGTATATATATATAGTATAGTATAGATAACTCACATTGCTGAACTGATAAACCTAAGTGCAGCAAGGACCTGCCAGTTTGGAGAGAGGCTGCTGAGTACAGCACTTATGAAGCTGCCACACATTGCGTACATCAACACCAATCGCCTGCCTCTCATATCTGAGAGATACCCCCAGGGGTATGACATGATTATAATACCTGGAATGGAATATAAGATATCATCACCAACAGCCTTTGGTAGTCCATCGCTGGAAATAAGTCTCTTGGAAAGAAGTTTTTCGTCTACTGTACTAAGTTGGCTACATTTAAAAAAGCTGCTTTACGTGTCTGTATAAATGCCAAGTATTCCTAAACCACGCAATGGATTTTGAAGCGATTAACATCAGTTAGATAAAATTCGAAGAGGAACATTGAAATGTAAAAAAGTGACTTTGTTTTTAACCGACTTCAAAAAAGGAGGAGGTTCTCAATTCGACCGTTTAAATCTTTTTTTATGTGTGTTCGCGGATAACTTCGTCGTTTATGAACCGATTTTGATGATTCTTTTTTTAATGGAAAGGAGATATCCCAACGGTGGTACCATGATAAGAACATTAAAATCTGATGATGGCATCCAAGAGAAATCGAATTGAACCTTGAAGTTGTTTTTAGTTTTTGTTAAAATTTTACTTGTGATCATATAAAGTTAACGATTACAAATTTGAAGGTTAGAAGTTCGATACACTCTTCTTGCAAATATTTATATTTATAATTTCTTATGATTGTTGCTTTCAGTGGTATCTTGCAATATTTTTTTTTTACGGTGATTGTGCATATTATTGGGGGTGCCTTGTCTAGTTTTGAATGAAATTACATCATGAATCAATTACTATTTTGCTGTTTATCAAAGAACTATAAAATTGTTACTAAGCTTATTTTAAGATATAATACATAAACTGTTATTTCTCTCTTTTTTTGTTAAAATACAACTCCCGCTTAGGGATATTTTATAAACATAGATGAAACGGACACAAAGTGTCCCATATGGGATTTGAACCCACAACACTTGATCCACAAATTGTTGTTCTGAGTCTGGGTGTTCTTTGTGTCCGTTTCATGTATGTTTGTAAAGTCCCCCTCGACACAGGATTTGTTCCTAGTGCGGGAGTTGTCTTTTTAAAGAAAAAAAAAAAAAAAAAAAGGAAGCGGCGTGGGAGACCACT
Organism: Diaphora mendica; assembly: GCA_949125395.1. Taxonomy (NCBI): domain Eukaryota; kingdom Metazoa; phylum Arthropoda; class Insecta; order Lepidoptera; family Erebidae; genus Diaphora; species Diaphora mendica. Next base: position 1,412,350 of record OX421323.1, read on the forward strand.
TAAACCACTAGGCCAACCGTGCAGTTTGTTTCCATAACACTTATTTCTAACTAGGTTTATTGGCTGTTATAAGAAATAGTTACTTCGTCGATTGTTTTTACTTGAAACTAATAACAATAAGACACAAGAATGTTCAATAATTCGATAAGGTAATGATTTCATTAAGTGTTGCAAAAGTTACAATTGCGAGCGTTTTCCTTGTTCATTTTCATGTCATAGATAATAATATAGATTTTGCTGTGGATGAAGAAATATTGAATAATTTAACATTTGAAATAAAAAATGTTAAGGAAATAATCATTGTTCTGGCTAGGAAAATTTTTAACAAAAATAAAACCGACTTAAAGGTTTGACTCGATTTTTCTTGGATGCCATCATCAGATCTTAGTGTCCTTATCATAGTACCACCATTGGGATATCTCCTTTCCATTAAAAAAGAATCATCAAAATCGGTTCATAAACGACGAAGTTATCCGCGAACACACATAAAAAAAACGGTCGAATTGAGAACCTCCTCCTTTTTTTGAAGTCGGTTAAAAATAAGGAATTATTACTTACTAGCTGACCCGGCGAACTTCGTACCGCCATATTTACATATCTGTCTCAGCTTCCCGTCGCGGACAAAAAAAAGACTTTTCCCGCTATCTTTTAATTTTTCTTATACACAAAACCTTGTCCTAACAATAAGGAACACATAAAAAAAGAATTATTTAATTTGGTGCAGCCGATCGGAAGTTATGCGCGTACATACATTTCGGCGATACATTTTTATATAAAAAGATATGTCGATACTGAATTTTAAAAATATTATATAATATCTTTACCATTTTTATTTGCGTTCTAAACAATGGCAACCAACAAAATATGTCAATACAATGACAAACATTTCTGAATGAACAACAATAACAACCATCACGATAATAATATTAAAATACGCGATAATAATATATAAATAATATGTGGTGTCTATTTAAAACCCTTAATTTGATTCGTGTAATAATTATGATGTCTATTTTAATAAGTGCTTCAATTTGACAGACAAAAGTTTGACAGGAAAGTTGGGCAGAAGGAAATTGTTGTTTTTATTATCTTCCTCGCAATTTTCCATATTTTCTCACCGTTTAAACCTTCTCTGAACTACGACAAACATTTCAAAACCTAAATCAGCTAAATCGGCCAGGCGGTACTCGAGTTTTAGCGAGACAAACGAACAGCAATTCATTTTTATATATAAGAAGATTATTCTACAGACATTTGACGCACTACCCTTGTAGTCTTGTCTACTGTATGAGTTTTGAAAACCTAAAATATTGTTAAGTACTGGCTGACAGAATGATTCACTAACGGAGACACTAATTCACTGGGTTATGGTCTAAGAACTGGGGCTACAAAATTACAATTTTGACAGCTCACACTGTCACGCAGCTGTCAAAATGCTAAATATAATAATAATCGTATAGTTTTTATATATTTTACCCTAAAATTTACCCTAATTGGGTAAAATATGGAGGAAACACGAAATAAGAAGAGATCATTGGCGTTAGCTAGTTCATAAAAAATGAAGCTATAACTTACCAGCAAAAGGCATAGAAGACAGTATCCCAATTTGACTGAGAGTCATGTTAAGGTCGCAGGTAGCAGCGGTGACCACGATGCCCAGCCCGAAGATGTCGGTACCCATCGCAACGATGATCAGAAAACAAGTCCATAGCAACATGTAATTGTATTTTCCATGACCTGGTGAATAAAAGGAACTCTATTAATTTAAAATTTTAAGCGTTTACGTTTGGCAACGGACTGAGAATATATATTGATACCAGTTGACCTCCCCTATCCATTCCATGGGTGTCGTACAAAAAAATTGTATATATATATTTATATCAGTTGTCTAGTAACCATAACACAAGCTCTGCTTAGCTTGGGACTAGATGGCGTTGTGTATTAGATGTCCGAAATATTTATTTATCTCTACTTTTTGCAGTGAAACGACATCCATGGGATGACTAGGCGTGGTATACTCCATTTACTAAATCCGTCACCGTAATTTATGGAATTCTTAAAATACTTGAAAGTAATAAAAAAAAAAAGTTTTACTATCCTAAAAGTAAGAAAAACACGTAAGTAAAATTCTTAACTCTCATTGTTATCACAAACAACAGTTCAGTGTCATTAAACGGTCATCACAAATAATGAGATAATTAACCTACTTAATTTGCTGTTGATAATTTTAATGTTAGTATCATAAAAATGTAAGAACTAAACGGCAATAATGCTTCTTTGCGTTGTTATAATTACAATGCTGAATAATAATATGCTTTTACCCGACAGCATCAAAAGAAAGGTTATACTTTTCGAATGTATGCTATGTATAATAATACATTTTTGGCACGCTCTACACCTCAAGTTTGTATAGATTTTGACATTTGTGGTGTCACTAGATTCATCTTAAATGTGGAAATGGAACTGGGTATAATAATGTAAAATTTGGTTGTAATGTCTACGTTTATAGATTTTCCCGCAGTCACATTTTTTGACTAACATTATTATTCTGGTAATCAAACACTCACCACTGAATCAACAGCTCCGTAAAAATATACAAATAAGTTTACACATCTCTTACACAGCTGCCTGGTCCTAAAGAAGGCAAAGCCTCTACTATGGTAAGTGTACTGCTGATAAACATAAAAAATCTACATATATTACTTAAAATTAACATATTTTAAGTTTGCAAACATATTCTTACTAGAGCCACGCTGAATTTAGCACAAAAGGGCCGGCTCGACCAGGGTGGTGTACTACCCTCGCACAAAAGATCAACGTAAAATGACAGCGTTCGAGCTGTCGTGTTTAATTGGCGAGTGCGAGACCGGAGGCCCAATGATGCAGAAGCATCAATAGGCCGCAGTAGTGTTGGTCACCATGCTGCATTGTTGCATTGTCTGCATTCGTAATGAGTATGATGACCACCACTCTTGGATTCTGCTTACGCTTTCCATCCGGCAGAGTAAATCAATTTGGCAGGACCAAATATAAAAAAGTAAATAAGATTCAGACACAGAACAAATGATTATGCTCATCACATAATTTTTAACTTGGGTTGGAATCGAACTCATGACCCCTAACTTAGCAGTTAGGCTCACTAATCACTGATAATACCTACATACTCATAGACCAATAACCTCGACAAAATCGTGATAATGGTAATGTAATTTTAACAAACTATTGGTCGCATAGTGGTAGATAGAAATTCAACCAAAATTCATTTGATTTTTAATCGACTTCAAAAAGGAGTAGGTTCTATGTTCCACTGTATTTATCCTTGTATCGTTCATTTTATCTTCTTAACTTTCTGCACTACTTCTCCATATAAACTTTAACTATGCGATACTCTTCCGTTCGCATAATTTTCGTAACAAGGGTTACAAAGGTTTTGCTTCACATATTAACATATATAACGGTATTTATACATATTATATACATATAACACGTATTTATACATAAATTATAAGAAAAAAAAGTATTTTGTCCATCCCGGCCTCACAGAAAACCGATGTGAAACAGCGCTTGCGCTGTGTTTTACCGAGTGAGTGAGGATACCGGAGGCTCTTACCCCAATTCCTCCCCCCATCCCCTTTCCCATCCCCCAAAGGCCGGCAAAGCACTTGTGACGCCTCTGGTGTTGCGGGTGTCCATGGGCGGCGGTACGTCTGCTCGTTTCTATGAAGAAAAAAAATCCCTAGCTAAAGAGTAGTATGTCAATCGCAGATTTTTTATCTCTCTTTAACCTTCTTTATACAATCAGACAAAGCTAATCTAATCTTAAATATTTCATTGTGTAAAGACAAACTACTTCAGACATTAAATAGAGTAAATAGTTGAACTATATGGGTTTACTAGTAAAACGTCGTAATTACCAGGGATTAGAGATCGTCTTGTTTCTTTTCAGGGACCAATATAACTTGAACTGTTATTGTATAGATTATTGAGTAGACAGGTCGCTATGGATACTGGTTTCCTTTATATTCATATTGAAGTTTTTGCTGTAACTTATTTATATTCGGGGCGTCCCCGAAATACACATGTAAAGAAAATCATATACCACAATAGTGTCACAAGCACAAATTCAAATCCCACGTAGGACAACACTTTTTGTGATCCACAAATTGTTGTTCTGAGTCTGGGTGTTCTTTGTGTCCGTTTCAAGTATGTTTGTAAAGTCCCCCGTGACGCAGGATTAATTCCTAGTGCGGGAGTTGTCTTTTAAAAAAAAATTTGTAATTTACAATTATATTGAGCGGGAATCAAACTCGTTAGTTACCCCTGATGTTTTAGTGGCCGGAAATTTATAACATGTCGCATCATCGTCAGATATGGAATATACGAATAGTCCCTGAAATTACCGTGTTTAAACAAATATACAATCTCTTCAGATTTATATTACATATCAGTAATGATTACAATTAGATATTACTAAGGCGTAAAATCTAAAATATTAACCTATACAAATGTCACATTTCTTACAAATTAAAACACGTGTAGGAAAAACAACAACGTTTTCGATAACATTTACGTTGTATGTTTGCGGTTTCTCTTATTTACAGTAGGTATTAATAAATTATATATGAGTCGGTAATTCTTGAAACTTGACTGCATGCAATGGTGGTGTGGCGACCTCCACATACAGCGCAACAGAAATATACTACAGCGCTATCTACCGCAGATACACTGAACTACGGAGTAATGTACCAATCCTGCATCGCGCTATAGAAGTTCTCACGCTAATCATCCAACATCCCAACATCAACCGTTGGGCAGTTGGCCCGCCAGGCATGATCACCTCGCCTGGTCGAAGGATCCTCCCTTTGTGTTGGAGGGACATGTGACCCGTTCCCCTGCAATGGTTTTAGCGATCGCCACATGCCACTTCCTACTGCGCGAAGGTGTTGAGGGTTCAAATTCAACATAGGATAGTATTTTGTGTGATCAAGTCTGGGTGTTCTTTGTGTCGTTTTCATGTATGTTTGTAAAGCTCCCCGCGACACAGGATATTTTCCCACTGGTGGAATCGTCTTTTTAGACAGAAAGAAACTCGAAGTATTAGATACCCTTTCTCACAGTATCACACTTGTGTATAGTCACTGCTTTACCCTTATAAATTGATGTGTGATCTGATCTTGCTTATCCTTTATAAACTCTATCCAATCTATAAGAATTGTCCCATAATGGTACAACTTTGGCAGCTTATCAGCCAATTAACTGTCTTCTTTATCTAGATTTAATTATGGCGAGAAAATTTAAAAAATAACTTGGTGTAGATAAGTGATTTATTGAAATTGTGATAAACTTTTCAACTTCTTACTACACAATGTTCTGATGAAAATACACACATCAAAAGTGTCTAGGGATCAACATATGTGTCTAGGGATCAACATATATTTTTGCAATAACTTTTCTCCTGATTGATATTAATTAAAATTTTCTTTAAGGATTCATCAAATAAAGTGTTTTAGTTTGTCACAGTAACGATAAACCAAGTCACCTTTGCATTAATAAAGAAATTTGCCATTTTCCTAATAAAAGGATTTTTCACATTTGAACCACTAACATTAAAGTTCGAAAAAAAGACTGAAATAACAGTTTTCTTTAAAATTTTATTAGGTAACTTAAACAATTAATAATCCGTGTTTCTACCGCGAACACTAACACAAGAACATCGGTTTGGCATACTCAAAATGAGTTCATCCAAATCACGCTGTGGAATGGCCGCCCATGTTCGTTGCAACAACAAAAAAAGGTCTTCTTGCGACTGGATACCCTCCATATTCGGCAGAGCTCTTCTCTGTAGCATATCCCATGCATGCTCAATCGGGTTCGAGTCTGGCGACTGAGCAGGCCAGGGCCAAAGCCACATCTCAATCTCAAGAAATCCGCATAAAAATGCTTGATCCCTAGACACTTTTGATGTGTGTAGGAATGTTTAACTTTACACGTAGGTACGTTGTCAGATTTATTTTTAGTTTGTTTATTTAGTTTTCTATGATACACGTGCAAACGAACGGACGAGTCACCTGATGCAGTGTTTGATACTGCCTAAAAACAAGTAGATACAATTTAGGAGTCATAGCCGCGATGCTAACTTCTTAAGTAATAGAAACCTTTTTTCAAGGTAGTCCGAAAACCCGGTAGAGGTCGCTGAAAGCCGTTGGATGCGGGCATCACAGGACTGGTTGTTGTGTAGAATCTCGGGGAAGGCCTTTGTCCAGCAGAGGGACTGAGACTTAGATGATGAATGTTATATGTTATACCAAACGTCTATCGAAATTGATTTAAATAGGAAATACTATACACACACAGAAACGGTAAGAAACAGTCAGCCATCCTTTGGGCTGACTGTTTCATACCGTTTCTTTGGCATTTCGAACCCTGCACTGCTGCTCGCACTCCCTACGTCCTTCCAAAGTATTTGTATGTTCTCGATACCTAAGAGCACGATCAAAGAACACGATGGCGGAAAGCTGGATCTGATTTAAGTCCGAACAGCATTCGTGTTGTCGTGTTTTGTTGGTGAGTGCGAGACCGGAAGCTCATTGATGAGGAAGCATCTCGATATGCCGCCATAGTGTGGATCACCATGCTGCATTGTTGCATTGTCTGTATTTGCAATGAGTATGGTGATCACTATTCTTTGATTTAGTTAATACTTTCCATCAGGCAAATTCAACAAACTCTCTGCAAAAAACAACGACTCTGAACACTCTCCGTTTTGGTCCGTCTCGTTTAGTTTTGATCCAAATGTTCATGTACCAACCTGTAATCTGTATTTCGCGCGTCCGGTGACATCGATTGCAACGTCAAAACACGCATTGCTGCCGCTTTGGCCAAGTGGCGTAAGTTGACAGGCGTTATTTTTGACCCCAAACTGCCGGTTAGGTTGAAGGGACAGGTCTGTAAAACTATCATTAGGCCTGTCCTCTTACGAGATTGTGAGGCGTGGCCGGTGCTGGAGCGACACGGTCATAAAGATTAATATGCTGCGGTGGATGTGTAGAGTCACGCGAAAGGATTGTGTGAGATACTCCTGCATTCGCGGCGATCTACGTGTGCGTGACATCGTAAACAAACTACAGAAGAGTCGCCTGCGCTGGTTGGGCCATGTTTTTAACCCCCGATCAAAAAGAGGGGTGTTATAAGTTTCACGTGTCTGTCTGTCTGTCTGTGGCACTGTAGCTCCCGAACGGATGAACCTATTTCAATTTAGATTTTTTTGTATGAAAGGTGAGTTACGTGCAAGTGTTCTTAGACATGTTTCATGAAAATCTGTTGAGCCGTTTAAAAGTTATGGGAGTGAAAGTGGGGAAGAGTAACCGATTGTCTGCAAAAATATCATCGAGTGGAGTATCATCATCAAATGAAAGCACATAACGTGTTTTTTACTTTTTTAAGGGAACTCAGGTTATTATATCGGGGGTTTTTTAAATTTTGAGATTTTATAGTTATACAAACTCAATCCTACGTGGGAAACAATGTCTGGCCATGCCGCCTCCGCCGTGTTCAGGTATAAGGGGTAGACTCAAGAAGTGCTAGCGTAAAGGTTGTCATGCGTGCTAATGGTCTCATTACCAAGGATGACGACCGGACTAAGGAAGTCCGGGCAAAGTGTAGAAGTAAGAGTAGAAAAACGGACCCTGGGCACCAAAGCTTTGGAAGCAACCGGGAACAACGCTAAGATGATGATGATGAATTCTAACAACTAACATTATAAATGCTTTCAAACCTAAATTGCTCAACCGATCCTAAAATTCTCGTAGCTAATAAAAGTTATATTATCAGCAAGTAAAGTAGGCTACTTTCTACCGCAATAACCGATATCCATGCGGGCGAATAGTACATTTATAAAGGATTAATTCGAAAAGGGTTCATTCTAGGACCACTCACAAGAAACATCACTTCAACTTTTGTCAAGACCCCACAGAGTCCTCTAAGGTCCCCATCGGGTCCAAAATCAGTCAGATATCGCAATACGTATATTGTGGGTAACATCATTTATCCTTTGTAAGCTATGCTCACACAAAACCTTATCGTTTTTAACTATACTCATTGAGAATTTTATCGTTATTTAAATATATTCATGGTTTTGCAAATACAACACCTTGACAAAATGCCTAAATATCATATACGAAAGCTATTTAAGTCAATAGCGCGTTAGAAGGATATCGTTTCGCATACGCGTAATATGTATGTATATGCAAATTCTACTACTACCAAGGCTGTATATCATGAACAGTAATACCATATTCTTTAGGTACATAACGTTAATTTACATGTTTCTGACAATAATACCATGTATGGTTTAACAGCTAATGTCTAGTGTGTTTATAAGAAAATTTTATAGAAAATTGTTATGGGGTCTTATAAATTCGTCCCTTATTGCGTTACAGGTACGTAGCCTGTTAAAGCACTTAAAAAGAAGGTAATTATTAAATTAAAAAACTATTAAAGACACTTTAGATAAGAGCCGAACAAAAAAGTAGAAAATAATTTAGTACAAGTTGAAAAAGTTAATAATCATTACATCGTATAAATGCGTCGGGGTGGTAGATGTCAATTTTTTTTTGTGGACTAGCGCAAACGAGCCGACGTATCACCTGATGGTAAGTGATTACCGCCGCCCATGGACACCCAGACCCAGACACCAGAGGCGTCACAAGTGCATTGCCGGCCTTTGGGGGATAGGGAGGGGGATGAGGGGAGGGGTTGGGGGTTATGGGCCTCCGGTATCCTCACTCACTCGGTGATTTTTTAAATTTTTATTGATTGATATTATATTGATATTGACTGCTTCGTGTGTCTAGTGGTTAGTGTAAGCGACTGCAGCTCAAGAGGTCTCGGGTTCGATTACCGGGACGGACTGCTGTTGGGTTTTTCTTACAAGAAATTCTTAATAGCGCCCGCAGTATGGAAGATGGCGGTGTTTCCCGCCCATGCATCGGAGAGCACGTTAAGCCGTCGGTCCCGGTTGTCATGAACATCTATGGCAATCGTTATTGGGAAGTCAGTGCCTTCAAATTACTGACAACTAGTTCACCCTTCGAATTCAGTTCACTCTCAGGGGTGTGGAGGTCCGATGCCAGTCGCTCCGTGTAAAAACTGATATTCAGGTAAAACCGGTTGAACTAGTAGCGGACCCCAAATCTTGGGAATAATAAAGGTTAGGAAGATGATGATGATGATTGATAGAAGTTTTTACTTCATGAATTAATACCTTTTTTTATGGACTAGGTGGGCAAACGAGCAGACGTATCGCCTGATGGTAAGCGATTACCGCCAACGATAGACACTCGCAACACCAGAGGCGTCACAAGTGCGTTGCCGTCCTTTGGGGGATGGGGGGAGGGGTTGGGGTATGGGCCTCCAGTATCCTCACTCACTCGGTGAAACATAGTGCAAGCAAGGTTTTCTGTGAGGCCGTGGTATCAATCCGGTCGAGCCGGTCCATTCATGCCGAAGCGTGGCTCTCCCACGGTAATATATAACTATATAAATACTAATAAATACTCAGTATCACCCTCATAAAATAATTAAGGCTATTTCACTAGGCATAGTGTGGGTCACCATGGTGCATTGTCCACATTCGCAATGAGTATGGTGACCACCACTTTTGGATTCTGCTCATGCTTTCCATCAGGCAGAGTAGAGTCATTTTGGCTGCTCTTATACAAAAAAAAACAAGACGCCTCTCAAGCCAAAATCTATCAAGCCGTCAAAAAATTTTACATATATAAATAAGTTACATACACTCGAATAACATAACCGGCCTCGTTCTGGCGCTATCGGTTAAAAATGAGATGTCAAATATGACAAGCGAAGCCCTGGTCTTTTTTTATCTCTTGAATCTATTTACCAGACAATACGCAAGTGGTGACTGAGTTTTTTTTTACAAATTTTTGTATGTGGTCTGTGGTTTATGCTAATAAATTCACTGTTTAAATATGTATTAACTATTTTTAATGACATAATAACAGTTTTTAAATCAAAACAAAATTATAGTCTGGAAAATTTTAAAATATTTAAAAATACTAATAATAATTTAAAACTGGTCAAATGGTTATCGCATCAGTTTACTTCATTTTATTTTTATTTTTTGATTATTTTTAAGTATTTAAAGACATATTTAGAGAGTGTCGTAAAAAATATATTTAACTATCATTAAATTTACATTTATGGTTATGTATTTTGCCTTTAGTACATGCTTACCTTGAAGTAGCAATTGTAGAAACTTGCCTATTTAAATTTGAACTTCCATATGGTTTATATAAATATTTGAACAAGTGCGATATTTGCAAAACTTTAGTTTCAATTTTACACCTATAATGTTTGTTGATAACAGTTTTATTTCTTATTGACGCGTCAATTCCTTTACTTCATAAGTCTAAATGAGTTTCGTATCTTTTTAACCGACTTCTAAAAAAAGGAGGAGGTTCTCAATTCGACTGTATTTTTTTTATGTTTGTTACCTCATAACTTTCGACTGGGTGAACAGATTTTGATGATTCTTTTTTTATTTGAAAGCTGGTGCTTCTCGTGTGGTCCCATTTAAATTTGGATTAGATTGAAGTTGTTTTTTTTTAGTAAAATTTGTGATTATTCAATTGTAAAAAATGTCAAATTACAAATTAGGTTTTCTCATATTAATGTCATCCTTTTGATGATTTTGATTACGACTCTACCTTGACCATTTTTGTATCTATGCATCTATCTGAATAATTTTATTAATTCGACCTTTTTAGACCCCTTTGTTTATTTGCTGACCACATAAACAAAGTTGTCTAAGGGGCTATCGTTTTTGAACTTTATATTTTCATTAATACTGTTTTTAGGACCGTACCTGTCTGTCTATCTGTCAAGATCCCAAAACACAGCTTGTCCTCAAGGTACCAAACTGACAACTACAACTCAGAAGTCATACGTGCATTGCTGTTCATTTACTTCTCAATTTATCAGTTAGAGGATAGATTTGGGCCCCGGTCACCTCAACTAGTCACCAGTCCAACCTGCTATAAATAAATAAAAAATATTTCGTACATCTTACTAAATGAGTTAGACGTCGATATCTTCAAGAGTATGCGATTTATATAGTATAAACAAACGCGGAGTTATCTCAAATGAACCTTTCATTATGACCTAGGACGTAGGACATTACGATAATAGCGCGTTTCCGAGCTTCGATTAAAAACAAGTACAAATTATTAAAAACGAAAACCCGACTGCGTCAATATTTAACAATAAAAACATATAATATATATAAATAATTGACTGCACGGTTGGCCTAGTGGTTTAGGCGGTCGCCACGCCGCTTGCCAATTCGCCAAGTGTTGTGGGTTCAAATCCTACACGGGACAACACTTTGTGTGATGCACAAATTGTTGTTCTGAGTTTGGGTGTTAATTGTGTCCGTTTCATGTATGTCTGTAAAGTCCCCCGCGACACAGGATGTTTATTCCTAATGCGGGAGTTGTCTTTTTAAAAAAGAAAGAAAGAAAAGAAAGATATAAGTTTTATATATATTCGTAATCACCGTAAACAATTCTTTATTTTGATACCACACTCGATGTATTTTGAAAACATTATTTTTTTTTATACTACTTTTTGGCGCCAAAAATCCTTATTTTTTAATTTTGATGTACCCAGTGTCACTCTCACGACTAAGACGAATCTATTGACACCACTCACATAAAAATACGACAAGCCGTTTAGGCTCTAGGGCGTGCCAAAGAAATATATTTCGAGTGTAGTATCAAAATACAGAATTTTCAACGGTGATTACGAATATTATACAAAACTTATATGTTTTATTTAAAAAAACTGAATTTAATAAAGATTACAAATATTGACGCAGTCGGGTTTTTATTTTTAATAATATTACTTGTTTACTTTTTCTTATTTATGGTAGGTTATGGAAGGAAAACGAGAAGACGAATCACCAGTGACTTGTCCCGTTTAAGGATAACTATAATAAATAATAAAAATCTTTATTTGGAACTGATAACAAAATTACAGAATCATAAATGTGTTTGATAATGAGTGTTTGAAATTGATCAAAATTGCGTGAAATGCTTCTAATATTAAGTTGAATTATTTTTAGGAATGCCGAGTTATTACTTAAGTATAAATCACACTGTTCAGGACTACAAATATGGGCCTCGGAGACCTTCAGTAGTTCAATATCATTTACCACATCCAAGGACCACCACGTCCATAGATAATTTGCAGATAAAGAGAAACCTGTGTATTTTATACTGTTGGGGCATAAGTACTTGTATTTAAAAAATGAGGGCCGTGTAGTTATTTGTACTAGAATGGTTACAAAAAATAAATCGTTTTGTCCAACTGAGACTATAATCGCTTTTTGTTTATGTGTATTGGTAAGTGAGTAAAGAGTATTGTCAGGGCCGTCTTAACCTAAGCGGGGGCCCCTGGGCACTTCAGAATTAGGGGCCCTTTTGGAAAGTAAATAAAGTGTATTATGCTGACATTTTTTACTATGAACATATATTATGAGTAATCGTGCATGCTGTTAGTTTTTGGTTACAATTACCATAATAGTTTCTTTCAGGTTTTGTGTTAGGCAAAACCTTCTATTTATTATCACGTGTTCGGATGGACGAATTTAAGAATTAAGCCTTTTGACGTGTAAAAGAGACTTTATTATAAACGCTCTTAAAACCACAGAACAACTTAGAATAATAGTCCTTAATGACCGCCATCACTTATATCACTCAGATATTTGTCGTACTGTAGCTCAAACTAAACTGCCTTTTTATACTAGATGCCGCTATTACTAGATTATTTGGGAAAGTTCAAACAGCCTCTCGAAACGCCCGGTTCCGAAAAAACGCTGTCGAATAAAAACCAGCCCACCGGGCGACAATCAGTCTATATTGCCTTAAGTTTTATTATTCTGTGCCTCAAGAATCCGACTAGAACTTTCTCGGCTAACATTGCATCGCTATTGTTACCACGCCATATTACTGCTATATTTAGCCAGTTCTATATTCAGCCAGGTGGTGTATATGCACTACTTTGAACTCGATTGTCGCTGAATCCTGTGGTCATGTCGTTAATCCGGTTAACTTTATACGGACCCTCCCACTTGGTTTGTAGTTTTGGGGCTTTTCTATGTATACGTGTCGAGTTATTCAGCCAAACCAGTGCACCTTTATCAAAACCGTTTGAGCGCCAGCCGTGTCGAGTTTTCTCGTTCCCGCTCGCGATTTCAACTGCAATTAGTTTCCAGTCCATTATAAAGTTGCTGGTATCTTAGTTTCACATGTGTGGGCCTTTTTACAACAGTATACAAGTAGTGCATTTACGGCACCACTACGACATTAACCCGGTACATCTTGCCTACACTTCCTGACACTAGGATGGCCTCCTGAAGCTCCATTGTGAACTTCACGGAGAACGTCCGGAACCTTGGCTTACCATGTGATAAATTTCTTTAGGTCAATGTCATCCCCCTGTGCTAACTCCATTGTTTCATCTTCACAGGGTCCCAAAAGTCAAGCTTCGAGTTCGAAGCAAGGTTTCGAGTTTCGAGTCGGAATACATTTTCTAATCGAGACATATTCTTTGGATTGTCTCATGAAGTCTGTCTTTTATAATTATGTTGTTTATCAGGGATTCCCAGGTTGGTGCCTTGGAACGTGCGTCTTAACCCGGGTCTCAACCGAACAAAAGTTGTCAATTTTTGTGTTCTCAACCCGTTTTGGTGACAAAAGTTCCTGTAATTTCCTAGTGTTGGCAACAAAAATTGTCAACAAATGTTGAGAACAGTGTTTCCGTTTTTGGCGGTAAACGTCAAAAGAATGCGCTTGTTGCATGTATTTATTGGCTCTATGGTGACGCTTAGTTCGAATGTTTTTAAATTGTTGGCGACTCGGTGTAGACACAATGGAAACAAAAGTTGGCGATTTTTTGAAGTGTTGTAAACACTGAAATTGCCAACAATGTTGGTGGAGACTCGCCTTTAGATCAACAAACTTTTTTCGCATCGTTTTCTTAACAGCTCCTCCAGGCAGTCCTATTTTTTTTTTCAGCCTGGACACCTACTAACTCTTTAGCGGGTTACTTAGCTGCAGATGATCTCTCTCACCATATCTGTAGTACATGATCCCAGAACCCTTCTTAAAATAATACTTGATCTCTTTTATTTCCTCTGAGACTTCACTTGTGGGTCAGCCGGATATCCTGTTGAACCACTTCGTCCTCCAGGGCGTGTGCCAGTGCTTCACTTATTGGCCACCATCGCAGGCTGCAGCTCTTACTTCCAAGCCCTAATGCTGTTTATAAAAATCTGCCTGTTATTGGCTTTTATGAGGTTCTCAATTTCCAACGTACATTGCTGCAGGCATTCTCCTGGGCATTGGGCTATATCGCATATCTGGGAGCGGAAAACGTGTTTCAGATGGCGTTCTCGACTCGAGCGCTTCTAACAATTCTTTATATCCGCTACCTGAACCAGGTAGTGCTTCTAGGAGTGATAACGAGAAACAACAACTAAGAGAAACAGTTACGACAGTCAGGCACTGTTCATTACTCCACCCGCAATTTTTCAATGCGGCCGACATCTCTCTCTCTCTCTGTACCTACCAACGCTGCAATAACATGTATACGGTCATCTCTTAAGAAATTTATGGCTCCATCGGCCTTCGAAAATTTGTATGGAAATCCTTATTAATGGGCTCTTGAATGCAGATCACTTCATAGTATAAAACAAAGTCGCTTCCCCGTCTGTCTGTCTCTATAAATGCTTAGATCTTTAAAACTACGCAACGGATTTTGAAGCGGTTTTCTTTCATAGATAGAGTGATTCAATATATAATATAGTAGAGAAACACTGATAACTTTAAAGATTTCCAATGTGATGTCGTGAATAAACACATTTACTGTATTGGACAACTTAAAGAGGGCTGCAATAAAGTCCGCGATGGTATATGTCTATCTCTCAGGGATAACCCACAATAACCATTACGAGAAAAAATGGCTTATTTACGAAGCAATTTTAGGCCATACAGCATTTATCCTTATTCATTGAAGTGCCTTAAATACATTGTGCATTTAATATAGACCAATGTGACCATTTACAGTATTTAATTTATTTATATGAATATATTCGAAGATATTACAGATTTTAACTGCACGAATCGTGTCATCAGTGGGTGCATCTAAAATCCACACGTGCGAAGCTGGGCCGGGTCGCTAGTAAATAAATAAAACGTTTAAAAACATGAATAAATTATGTATACATACTTACTGTTTTTAAATAACTTGAACTTTTAAAAAACTGTAATGAAATACATATAATCAACTTCCATGCCAGGAAAGCAATATTTTTTTGTGAAAAAGGTATAACGTGTACGCAAATTATAACGAGAACATAATAATATGTCTGAGACAAAATTGTCAGTTCCTCGGGGCCCCCCTGATGATGGGGGCCCTGGGCACTGGCCCCGTGTGCCCTTATGGTAAAGACGGCACTGAGTATTGTAATTGTCATTTGTGTAAAAATAGTCATTTAAATGTACAGTGTAAAAAGTAAATAATAAAAACGTGAAAGTAGGTAGGTGCAAAAAATAGTGTTAAAGATATGAGTTTACTAATGTGCAAAAGCTAACTTCAATTTTAGTGGGTTGACATTTTTTTGTGTATTTTATTGAATACAGATATGGTATAAAACAGTTACATAAATTGCAAAATAATGTTCTTAAGATAAAGAATATTCTAATTAAAGTAAGCTGAGAAACTAGACACACCTTGCACAGATCACCCTCGTCCCAAAATATATAATGAGGGGCGCCATCGCTTTTACGGAGGTAAATTTTTCCGTGAGATGTCCAGCAATATTTAAAATTGTTTACCTTCGCGAAATCTCGCGTCAGGAAAAAGAATCTTTTAATTTTTGCTGATAGGTTTTCCGATAGAAATATAGTTTTATTAGGTCCGGTTATTCTAAGTTACTCTGTGGTCAATGCATTTGACTTTTTAAACTGTTTATACATGTAAACAAACCTTTTCTTCATAATAACGCTCGTGAAGTCCACGATAATTGGCCTTTGTTCAGTGTGTTCCGATCCCCCTCTGCAAGTCCGGAAAACGTCCCTCACTTCATGGGGTTGAATAGTTACATTGATTATTTTACCGAGGCTAGTGATTGTATCTAAAAATTGGGGCTTAGACTCTTTATTCGGCAAAGGAATATTCCGAACTTCCATACATATAGCCCTTGCATAACATTCAGCCTTTTCCAACTTATTTTCTAGGGTTCGAATGTAGTCCAGATTAGCCCGTCGGTCCGCTTTTTCCACTAGGGAATCATACGATTTAGAAAGGAAGTCAGCAGAGTTACAAATCTCAGAGTTTTGTTGTTTTATTTCAGCAACGAACGTACAAATTTTCTCAATTTCTTGATCTTGTTCAGTCTTAAATTCCAGAAACATCTGCTTCATATCATTCATAAATTCATGCAGGGTATTTTCACACTGGATGGTAGATTTTTTGTGTTTACACCGAGTCGTTATGTTAAGCGCCTCTAAATATATTTGTTAATCGCTTAAAGGTTCAGAATCACTACGTTGACGTTGTGATATGTGCACAGGCAGAGATTGTTGTGGTGGCGGTGACGCCGGTGACCTATCGACGGGCATTTTGCTTACAGATTCTTTATGTGTATATTATATTTTATATAATTGAATCAATGATAATAGAATGCAGAAAACACAGCTTGTCCTCAAGGTACCAAACTGACAACTACAACTCAGAAGTCATACGTGCATTGCTGTCCATTTACTTCTCAATTTATCAGTAAGAGGATAGATTTGGGCCCCGGTCACCTCAACTAGTCACCAGTCCAACCTACTATAAATAAATAAATAAATATTTCGTACATCTAACACACCACGCCATCTAGTCCCAAGCTAAGCAGAGCTTATGTTGTGGGTACTAGACAACCGATATAAATACTTATATACTTTTTTTTTGTAAATACACACATATTATACATAGAAAACACCCAAACTCCGAAACAAATATTTGCAGATCATACAAATATTTGATCCGACCCGGTAATCGAACCCGAGACCTCAAGCACAGCAGTCGCATACGCTACCACTACACCACCGTCTTTGACAACATAATTCATTTCAAACAGAACAAAAACTGGTAAATTACCAAGAGATATACTTCGGCACAAATGGATCTGAGTAATTTACATGCCACCGAGTGAATGATCTGATCCTAAAGGAAAAAAGCTGATTTCGCAATACTTTGCAAAATGCCACTATAACTAGGTAACTTTGTGAGAGACTGATGCCTTAAGTAGTCTTAAAAACCTGTAATTACAGGTCACCAGAGGCCTCTCATACCATTACTAGTACTATAAGGTAATACGTCTGCTAGTTTCCCTTGGCCAGACCAAATAGTAGCCATAGTAGGTATAAAAGATGTTATCACAATACTTTTATTAAGAGTTTTAAAATATAAGTTTAGCGTGCCTGAGTGTTAACACATCCCAACAGCCAAATTGAAATTCATTCTTCAATGCTAAATCATGTGGTCAAAACAATAATACAAAATAATAGAGGTGTTATCGATTGTAGGAAAAGAAACAACGCAAAGCACTTGCACCTTCGCTAAGGGTTTGAGGTGGTGAGTTGGATTTGTACTAATGAGGTTATGAGGTGAGAACGATCATTTGTACTGTAAGCGAAGTAACTAGACACGCGGTAGCGTGTCAAGCCAAATTCAAGCAAAGGAACTGGCTAGCCAGCGCCGAGTGTAATATTACAAGAATCACTCGGTGCCACTTTTGACCCTTCTATAACTCAAAACTTCTTTAACGTAAACACATAAAACTACGTGTGTTTAATTATATCCATAAGGACATCTCAAGGATAAATTTCATGAAGCTAGCTCAAACGGTTATAAAGATATGAGGGTCAAAAAGTCGTAAATTTTAGCACTGACTGACATATAAATAGTACCTAAACCTAACCTACTTTCAGATGACCTAGAAGGATGAAATTTGGAATCCAGCTCTTTAATTGTGTGTAAGCGTAGTAAAGAAATCTAAAAATAAAAAAAAGTTAAAAAATAGGGGGGTCCCCATACAATTTATTTTTATTTTTATTGCAGTGCTGGAACCGTCGCGTCGTTACAAGCAGATATTTGAAACTATCCCAATATATTTATTATTAAATATCAATACCTGCCTAGTTTTCTTTACAAAAAGTAATGATATTCAACCAAAAACATAAATGTAAAAAAGGAGAGCCAAGTTCAATACAAAAATTAAGCTTGGCTGTGGGCTTCGTCGCAAAAAGAATAGAGATCTAAATGAGTGCCAAGTTCTATGCAAAATCCAAATATGTATTTATAGGAACCAAATAAAATTTGAACAAGTATTAAACTCTATTTCTTTGCTTTATTGGATACCTATAACAATTACTGTTATTTAAAAATGTGGGATCTTAAACTAGGTTAGATTTGCCTTGGCCAGTTTTTATCAGAATTAAAATATATATATATGTTGAATAACTTTATAAAATGACTGATGTTATGAAAACTGGCTAAGTCAAATCTAACCTACTTTAAGATCTCACATTTTTATATAACAGCAATTGTTATAAGTATCCAATATAGCAAAGAAATAGAGTTTAATACCTGTTTTTTTTACATTTATGTTTTTGGTGGGATACTATTGTTACGTGTTAGGGTTCGATTTATTTGAGAAAGAAGCCTTTTGACGTGTTAAAGAGACTTTATTAAAAACCACTATTAAAATCACAATCACATGATCGCTGATATCACTTCGATGTGTATCTCACTATTGCTCAAACTGAACTGAACTGCCTGCGGCCCACGAGACTCTCTATTTATACTCATATAATTATTATTCTTCCATTTCTAAAAACGACGATAACACACGAGACTCGTCTCGTAAAAAACGCTAATAAAAATAACTGAAGTTAATAATAATTGGGCAACAACCAATCGATATCCGACACTATGCATATAGAAATAAGGTCCATTATTCCTTGCCTCTGGAGATTGATAAGAAGTGTGTGTGTATTTATGTGCGCAGATAAGGCTTGAATATTATTATTCGTTGTTACAGTGTTCTGTATTAACAAATAAAAGTATATGTGTTTTTATATGCACCCAGTTACCCAGGGTGGTACCAGTGCAGACTATCCTGGCGCCGAAAGATAAGAAGCGCCAACCCCATCTAACGTGGGAAAGCGCAAAGGGAGAGAAGAATAAGAAGAGAGAAAATATAGGCTTCTAAAACGCATCTGTGTCACCTTTTAGGTATTGAGACGTAAATATTCGTGTGTATGTGATAAACGCGACAGGTTACTTTAACCTTTGACACGACACCCTCGCCTTTTTGGTAGCGAGCTCTTTTTTTTATGGAATGGTCGGGCCAACGAGCAGGTGTATCGCCTGATGGTAAGCAATTACCACCGCCAATGGACACTCGCAACACCAGAGGCGTCACAAGTGCGTTGCAGGCCTTTGGGGGATGGGGGGGGAGATAGTGGGAAGGGGTTGGGGTATGGGCCTCCGGTATCCTCACTCACTCGGTGAAACACAGCGCAAGCACTATTTCACACCGGTTTTCTGTGAGGGCGTGGTATCACTCCGGTCGAACCGGCCCATTCATGCCGAAGCGTGGATCTCGCATGGTGTAAAGTTTTTACCCGACTGCAGGGAATGTATGTTTGTTTATTCCACTGCAGCGTCTAAACTACTGAATCGACTTTAATGAATGAGATATTATCTTAATAATGACTCGTTAGACATGATGTGCTTTATAATTTAAAAAAAAAAAATGTAGTCGGGTTTTGCAATTTTTTTCTTGGTCGTCAAATAGATGAGAATCAAATATTTCAAATTATTTTTTTATATTTTGAATATGACAGTCTAACATTGTATGCTAACCCTTTAAACCAAGTTCTGACAACTCTGCTGTCTACTATTCAGCTTAAATTCTTTAGGTACTTCCCCGATCAGTAATCGCTTTTAATCAAATCCGCATTTTAATTAATGTTTACTCAAGTCAAAACATTTGCTCATTAATCTTCAAAACAGTACGCACTATAAAAGCCTGTGTGAAAAAAATGGATTATGACGTCATAAATTAGTTTTGCTTAATTACTTTTTTAACAAAAAAAAAACAAAAACAGTGAGTATTTTTTTGAGTATTATGTTAATTGTTATTTAACGATGAGTGTTAGGCATTTTATTCTAACCAAAAAAATAATTTTACTTAATGGTGTTGGGACTAGGACAAATGAGTAGATAGGTTACTTGGTGGTAAGTGATCACCGCTACTAAAGGTCAAACAGGTGAGTGAGGAGGTCAATTACTTAGGGAAAAGCAATGATATTTGTTTAACGCCTGTCGCCAAATCATGTGTAGAACCATGGTTCTTTAATTCACGAACACTTACCAGTCATTTCCAAAGCTTCTTCGTAATTATAAGAAGCCTTCTCGTTGTATTTTGGAGCACTCATCTCAATATCACGTCGCTTCTGGTTAATAACATAGTTCATTTTGTTATTCTTAGCCATTTTAATAAAATTAAAAAAGAAGCGTAAGTAACAAAAAAAAAAGAATTTAAAATTTTCACTAAAATAATACTAATTTAAATTATTTCTGACTTTATGCTTGTTATATTGTTAATTTTAAAACAGTCACACTTAAATTTAAAATTAAACGATATTATTTTAAATAAAATATTTAAACTCCTTGCATTTTAAACTCATGATTTTTTACGATTTAGACGTAACACTGAGGATTAAAATACACCCGTCTTCTGATACAACAGACGGTCGACTAACTCAAACAATATTCTCATTAAGAAGGCCATACCTATCGTTATCAAGCCGTGTCAACGCTATGTTGCAATTGTCTCGGCGAACCTCTATAAAAAACATTCGTAGTAACTACTACAATGAATAGTATTGTTCAACTTGATAAGTACGGTCATCTGTGACTTAATTTACACGCTTTATTATCGTAATGAAGGTAGCGCGGTTTACCTTTAAATAAGATTTTATAAAAAAACAAAGTTATGTATGTCAATTTATCCATGATGAATTGTTGAATTTGATGGATTTCCACTTTGAAGTGAGATGTCGTTAGATTCGTCTTAATCGTGAGAGTGATTGAATTTCCAGCGGTTTACTAAAATTATATCACCGATTTTTAATGTGTATATTTTTATGCATTTTCAATTTTCTTTTTCAATTTTCATTGTTTATGAATGTGATTGAGAAACTTTGAGTTTTTTTTTCGGAATCACGATAGTTTTGGAGAACATCATTATAATTAGTTACATTTGACATTGAAATTTGATTGAATTTTGACGATCAGTTCCTATTTTACTATATCTGGTGGGACCTTAAGCACATTTTTTTTATCATTTATATGTCTTGATAAACATCACCAGCCCGTTGCAGTCCACTGCTGGGCATAGCCCTGTCCCAAGGCACACCAGAGAGCCCGGTCTGTTGATTTATGCATCCTGTTGCTGCCCGCCCTCCTATGCAAGTCGTTCCGCCATCTGGCCAGAGGGCGTCCTACACTACGTTTGCCAAGACACTGTCTACACTCCAGAACGCGCTTACTCCAGCGGTTGTCAGTTCTGCGACATATGTGACCAGCCCATTGCCACTTCTACCTACTAACTTTCGGTCTATATCGGTCACCTTGGTTCTCCGACAAATTTCTAGCTTACGAATTTTGTCCTTCAAAGAGACTCCAAGCATAGCTCTCTCCATGGCACGTTGAGCGACTCTAAGCTTATAGATAAGCCCCATGTTATGTTAATCGTCGTTACATATGTAATGACCCAGATATAAGTTTGATTGCTCCACGTTTTAAATAATTTATATTTTTTGATTCGATACATGAATTAGTTAAAATTTATTTCGTACTAAGCTGATCATGTCATCACAATCTAGGCTAAATTACATAAATGACAAGTATTTCGCAATTATATAAGCTCGTGCCCGGCGCGTGTGCATAGAACTTTTTAAAAGGCTAGGATTGATTCCTCCACGCTATATTAATGCCCTGAAAATGGAAGTATCTTCAAAATAAAAAGCACAAATCATAGTTTATATTTTATAGTTTTACTGATTTTTGGCTTTTGACATATTCTGTAGTGTTGGTATTCTTGAACTAATTACCTGAATTACTTATGAGATAAAATCCTTTTAATTTTACTATATTTTGTAGTGTTTTACGTTTGACTTCAACCGACTAAGTCTATGTGTTTTATCTCAGAGCTCGACTTACCGGGATCCGGAGAGCATACACCTCAGCGAGAAAATCTTCCTGAAATCTAACACGCGCAGAGTACTCTTCTGAATTTGTTCTGCACTTTCAGTCGTCGGTTGCATCTTCAATGAGAGAGAAGAGTGCTTATTCTTCCCTACTCTCTGTCCGCCATCGCTTTAGACAATATTAACACGTCACACGATAATGTGATGAAACCCTTCGGTCTATAAACTGTCCAAGGGCCTCATGTGAGAAGTCTCTCACACCGATAGCAACGAATTCAAAGAGCCTTAATGCCATGCTTCAAAGTATATTTATTCTCAACACAAAATCTATTTTCACGGGTTCATAATTCTTTTGGAATCAAATTGAATTGGAAGAAGAATATTTGTAAGAAAAAACGCAGATGCCCATCGTGAAATGATAAAATGATGAGCATTTTATAAAAGTCTGTTGTTGAACGACTGAATTTCTCCAGGTTAACAGTTATATAAAGTTTTTAAAACATTTCCTTAACGTCAAAAGCTGAACCGATCTACCTTGCTCGCGTGAAAAAAATTTCTAATGACGCTTTTTGGAGAATTAGGAGCCATGTATGTGGTAGTTCCACTAAAAACCACCCCGGCGACGGGTCTCAGGCGCCTGCTCTGTGGAGGACCTAAACCATGTTATTTCTGGTCTGTCGTGATCGAGACTCTATTTGGGGGAAGCCTAGGCTTCGCCCTGCCTATCAGCTGGACCGCATATTTAATGATTGGGCCGATAGGTATTATATTTTTTTGCCTGGCAATTTCAATTTCAGAAGTTATTAACATATTAATAACTTGTGGAAATTTGTATTAGCGTACCGTTTAAAATATTCCGTGTATAATTTGAGTTTCAAGTCATTAATTTTTACAAAGAAAAACTTAACAAAATAGTAATTTTTTAAAACCAAAAATGAATTTAATTTGCTACGCGGCTGCTGAGAAACAAAGGATTTTGAACAATGACTAATGATGAAAAGCTGACGTGTCTTATCCAAGCATTCCTTTTGCTATAGATTTAGAGATGTTAATTTTTTTTTATGGAATAGGTGGGCAAACGAACATCTTTCTTTCTTTCTGATGGTAAGCGATTACCGCCGCCCATGGACACCTGCAACACCAGAAGCGTTACAACTGCGTTGCCGGCCTTTTGGGGATGGGGGGGGGGTAGGTAGGGTATTGGAGTATGGGCCTCGGGTATCCTATTATAGCGTGGTATCACTATTTCACACCGGTAGAAAACCGGCCGTGAGGCCGTGGTATCACTCCGGTCGAGCGTGGCTCTCCCACGGTATTTTAAATAATTATTTATTTATTCGTTAAAGCGTTAATGCTTTTTAAAGTTTCTTCAGCACGCTATTATACCCAATACTGGATTACGTCATCATCATCAAAATCCTTTTGTAGTCCATTGCAAGATACGTGCCTCTCCTTAAAAAATAGTTTTTGGTCTTCTGTACCACGCTATCCAGGCGGGTTGTTATAGGGTTTGTTTCAAGTTGTCCTTTGCAGCGATGTTGTCCTTTAGTCAGCTCTTGCGACACCTACGAGATGAATATTTCATTTCAATTCAGTGGCCCATCGTATTCTTAATCGGTCATCACACTCATCACTGTATTATACTGATGCTGTAGGTACATTTTATTTATTCATTTATTAACAGAATTACAAAAGTACTTATAATTGATGCAACCACAATCTCATTTGAGATAATGACGTGGTATTTTATATCCTTTTTACTGTGAGGCAGAGACGGACTGAAATATGTATGTTTAATTAGGTGAAACCATTGAGTATCACTATGATTTAAATTCATCAGTTTATGCTAAGCATGTGGCCATAACTTGTAATAAAAAGACTGGTATTTTTACGTAAGAAAACCCCGGAAAATGTTATTGAACAATGGCAGTATTTCGTAATAAGCATTTACGTAATCAAACCATTATTTGCTGAAGGTAGACATAAAAAATAAAGGGTGCAATCTTAGACTAATCTTTATTTTATAAGCTTATCAGTAATACAGGTATGCGTGGTTATTTTAACTAGGTAATCATTTTTTTATATCCGGTGGTAGAAGGCATGCTAACGATGCTGCCGCTGAAACAAATAAATTGAACGTTAGAATCACCAGCTATGAATCATACAATGGTCTTAAAACCTTAGTTTCTATAGCATAGAGACGACTTTGGCTTATAATTGGAATGAATACCTCTTAAATGCCACGTTAAGATCCAAGAAACAAAATTTAACGTAAAAAGATACTAACATTATTCATTCATGAAAACCTTTGTTATTGATTTGATGTCTATTATTGTAGAAGTTATCTATTATTATTAAAAAGTATGTTATTAAATAAAACGACTCTATATTGACTTTAAGCCACATTTTACATGTCAAAACGAATTTGTGTGAAATACTTACACAGCATAAGTCCACCACAGATGTAAAACATGGAATGGCAGTGCGTCATAATATAAGACCCAAGGACGTTGACTCCTCCTAAGGCACTGGAACGGGCAACCATTACTGCAATGCAGGCTGCCATGCCACTGTAAAAGGAAGGAAATATAATAAATAATAGTTCCACAAAACTACATCAGACAGATCATTTTTAAGTAGTAGAGCCACGCTGATTTCAGTACGAACGAGCGGCTCGACCGGGGCGGTATTATCCTCTCACAGAAGACCGACCTAAAATGACAGCTTTCGTGCTGTCGTGTTTCGTTGGTGAGTGCGAGACCGGAGGCTCAATGATGCAGAAGTTTTTGAAAATTTGGCTTATAATTTGTTTGGGAACTGTCAAATAAAACATCTAAAAAGAAAAACACATATGCATTTTTCTTCTAATTTGCAGCAACTTTCAAATTTAAGAAAGAAATACTAATAATGGTGTAAGCCAGGGATGTCTCGATAAGACTTTAGTTCAATAAAATGAAAACTTAAATAGTTAACTCGCTACCGTGGGAGAGTCACGCTTCGGCATGAATGGGCCGGCTCGACCGGAGTGATACCACGGCCTCACAGAAAACCGGTGTGAAATAGTGCTTGCGCTGTGTTTCACCGTGTGAGTGAGGATACCGGAGACCCATACCCCAACCCCCCTCGCCCTATCTACCCCTCCCCATCGCCCCATTTCCCCCTCCCCATCGCCCCAAAGGCCGGCAACGCACTTGTAACGCCTCTGGTGTTGCAAGTGTCCATGGGCGGCGGTAATCGCTTACCATCAGGCGATACGTCTGCTCGTTTGCCCGCCTATGCCATAAAAAAAAAAAAAGTTAATTAATTAGATGCGTCAAAAATATTAGGTATAAAGAGAGTCAATGTGAGACGAAGATCCGGTTCAAAAATATCGAGTTTACACGAGAAACACCTATGTGTTTAATATTTAATAACACTTACTCTCGCACACGCATATTACGCTTATATACTAGAATCAAGATCAAGTTGGACATACATACTTAATGAAGGGCAAACTGTCAATGGAGTACTCTATGAACTAGATTGGAAACTTATAATTTTAGTATGAGAGGAAAAGTAATTAAGAACAAAAAGTAAGAAATTGCCGGAGTGGATCTTGTTTATAGATGAATTATGATTGACGGATAAACAGTTCATTGACGGATGAATGGATTGATAGAGTATAAAATAGCTTGATCAAGTCACAGATAACAATATGTAAATTTTAATACACACTTACCGATAAGACGTGGGATAGAGATCAACGAAGTACGTATATATAATACCAATGCAGAGTTCATTGGTCAATAATCCAAAGAACATGATGAAACTGATCAGATTATCTCTGATGACAGCAGCGCCGATAGACGCGAACCCTGCTGTAGCCATGATGATGATCGTCAAAGCCTTCTTCCTGTATGCCAGCTTTGTGATGACTAACATGATCAAGACAAATGAGATTCCCTGGCCCAGACTAGACCAGACTAAGTTGATTTCCACTTTTGAGGTACATGCCTGAAAATTAGAACCTGGTTTTTATTATAGTAAAGTAGTAATTAACTTAATCTAACACTGCAAAGCAAAAAGAGGTATTTTAAAAGTAGGATCTGTTGCTTCCTAGGATTAGAGTTTTGAAGACCACATGGGAGAAGTGGATGCACAGCTAGCGGTACTAGGAATAAAATTGCGTATATGTCTAGGATCTGATTCGTCTACGATTTCTTAGTTAAGATACTGTTTTTTTTTCCATCAACTCTAGGAATATTCTTACATCACTATAAAGCCGGGTCTCCTGCGACACTGTTTAATGTTTTTAAACACCAAACATCACATATTTATCAAAATATGGGCGTGGCCTAACTGTTTTGTTATTTTTAACAAGCAAACGCGTTATCCGAAGCGGACGGAAAACATCCCCGTGTTCGCCTGCAAGGGGGGGAGGGCGATTTCATTTGCTAACATAGGGTTGTGAAATTACCACAAAACACTCTTCATTTTAGTCGTTGCGGAGGTAAAGATTAATTGTTTTGATTTACAAATCAGATGTTATCGACTTGCTAACCAGTGATCAATTTCGTTATAATTAAGTAGCTGATACTTATTCATACTTTTTTTTTAATTTTCATTTTATGCTTCTCGTATAATGAAACTGAACTGAACTCACACTAATATTATTCATATTTATACTATAAAGGACAATTTAGGTAATATTAAAAGGTTACCTAACATTAGCACTATGAGCCATTTAATTATTTCCAAAATTAAATAACTATTTTCTTAGTCATTTCGGATCTGTAACGACATTTATTTTTATAAATGAGTTGATTGAATGAAATACAAATTGCGGTTAACGATGTATGACGTATTAAAAAAAACTACTTACTAGATCTCGTTCAAACCAATTTTCGGTGGAAGTTTGCATGGCAATTTACATCACTTTTTTTTTTTAGTTTTATCATGCTCTTATTTTAGAAGTTACAGGGGGGGGGGCACGTTTTACCACTTTGGAAGTGTCTCTAGCGCAAACTATTTAGTTTAGAAAAAAAATTATATTAGAAACCTCAATATCATTTTTAAAGACCTATCCATAGATACCCTACAGGTATGGGCTTAATGAAAAAAAATTGTTGAGTTTCAGTTCTAACTAAGTATGGGGAACCCCCAAACATTTATTGTTTTTTTTTCTAATATTGTGTGAAAATCTTAATGCGGTTCACAGAATACCAAGTTTCAACATTAAAGTTCTTATAGTTTTGAAAAAAAGTGGCTGTAACATACGGACGGACGGACAGACAGACAGACA
The DNA here is from genome assembly GCA_949125395.1 of Diaphora mendica. Taxonomy (NCBI): domain Eukaryota; kingdom Metazoa; phylum Arthropoda; class Insecta; order Lepidoptera; family Erebidae; genus Diaphora; species Diaphora mendica. Next base: position 1,439,980 of record OX421323.1, read on the forward strand.
TGACGAATCCATAAGGGTTCCGTTATTTGCCATTTGGCTTCAGAACTCTAAAAAGGTCGCTATTAGGCCTCGGTAAGAAAAGTACTCAATACTTTGAAGTATCGATACTTCCGTTTCGATATTTTTATGAGTACGATACTTTTTATTCGATGCTACTCATGAGTACAGTATCGATACTTTCTAATCGACACCGCATCCCTATGTTTGATGTACCTACGTGTGTGACGTTTGTTTAAAGTCGCAGGAGACGGCAATGGTCTGCTAACATGGTTTGCAAAAACATTTCTTTAGTTTGTTTTGGTATTTTTGGGAGCAGGAGACACGCCTTTAGTATTGTCAAAAATTAGAATTTAAATGAATATACATAAATAATAACGAATAAAACTTACGTCTATAGATTTCGACTCGTTATAATTACTGACAATCATATGACAGAGTCCTGCCTCATCATCAGCGCTGAAGGTGCTCATGCCAGCATTGAATTTTTTTACTAAGTACGGGAACCAAATAAAGAAACTGTTGTTTCTGTGAAAGAAAAAATAATAAGTTTTAAGTCACTTGGGTAAAATCTATTAACTGCAAAGATTAAAATAGTGTGAGGCTTTGATTAGGCGTCTAATTTTCCTTGTACGTTTATGCTTAGCAATTTCTACTTTCAGGTCTTGCAATATAAATATTAAAAAATCGTGTCTCAGAATAAACTCTACAATAATTGGTATTTCTGTAAAAGTTAAATTACGCAGAAAATTTAAGAAAAGCAACGACTATTAATTTTTATTCATCTTTAATGATTATTTGGGAATCCCTGAAATATCTACATCCTTGAGTAGAATCTTCTTTGTTTCATTAATATAAGAATTACTAGAAATTTCGTTTCATATTAAATTTTAGTCGTTGAGAACTAAACAAAAATGTATAGCAATCGGTCGCTCTAAATCAACTAAAGTAATTATTACTTGTGTAGGCATCTATAAAGTGTCTCTTAGAAAAATACTTGTCACAAGACTAAATATATCCAAATAATATAAGAAAAACGAAGATAATACATGCCACTAACGTGCTAAATACAACGGCGGTGAAGTAATACAGCTGCATGCTTCTGTAGATGAGAGGGGCCCTGAAGAGAGGCACGATCTGTTCCCAGAGTGATTGCAATAGAGAAATGTCTTTGCGACGCTCATTGCCAACCTCGTTTAGGATTATTTTCTTTACCTGGAATGGAATTCGTCTCTTAGTCTGTTTATTTTTTAACCTCCTTTTTAAGAAGAAGTCTATATACAGTAATGGATAGTCCAATAAATGCTGTCGATAATAATAAATTGGAAAAAAATTGATTTCGCACCTATTTAATACCTTATTTAAAATATTTTAAGTCTAGCACTTATTGCTAAGGATTTACATTTATTGGAAATGTTCCTATATATGACAAAAGCATTTCATAGTATGTTAGAAATATCTGTCTTTAGTTTAATTTTCAATAATGAATCAAACAGTTTCAAGATAAAAATATACTCACAGGATACTTGTCTCCTTTGCCTTTGTTCCTCTGCCAAATTTTTGTCAGGTTTTCCAAAGCTTCCTCGTTCCTCTCAGCATTGACTAGAAACTTGGGGCTTTCGTAGAAGAAGTAAATGCCAATGGCCCCCATGCCAAGTGGTAATGCGAGTAGAAGAGCCAGGAGACGCCAGGGAGTGAATTCTATACCACCACCCATGTCGTAATTAAAGTCGAGATTCAAGACCCAGTAAGCCACCACTGTGTAAGAATAAAAACAACATTAAAAACAGGATTTTTTTAGTCTGTCACCCAAGAAATACTGCAATATATTAACCTTTCTTAATCGATGGAATGGGTTATTTTTTCTTTAAATGTTTTTTAAGAATGTTATCAACGGGGCAAATAACTTTTTATCTTAATATATATAAATCTCGTGTCACAATGTTTGTCCTCAATGGACTCCTAAACCACTTTACCGATTATAATAAAATTTGCACACCATGTGCAGTTCGATCCAAATTGAGAGATAGGATAGTTTAAATCTCAAATTATAGTCGCAATTTTAATTTATTGCTAATAATTGTATATAAATATGGCGGTACGAAATTCGCCGGGTCAGCTAGTATGTTTAATAAAAATCTATTAAATTTATTCATTAAATACACTTTCATTTACTAAACTTATATTCTTGGTGACCAAATCTCCTTTTGTAAAATACTAGTTCGGCCACTGGTCAAAATTCGACCAGAATTAATTTTTTTTATCTTTTTTTTTTGCTTCATGAACTCCTCTTCTATATCAACTTTAACTGTTACATTCTCCATACTCCTTCGTTTGCATGATTTTTGTAAAAAGGGACAAAGTTTTTGCTTCACGTATGAATATATACAAGGGCGTAGCCAGGTTTTGGTTTGGGGGGCGGGGAGTGAATGGTTTGTTCAAGATAATAAAATGAATATGTCCGTTTAACTGTATATTATTATGAAAAAAAAATAATCAAGGTATAAAAAATATCAATAGTGCGGGGTTCGAACCCAAAAACCCCACATATAAAGACTCCTCTTAAGTAGGTAGTACCTGTGTCAACCGAAATCTGATTGTAAAGTAGCTCATGAAACTTCTTTTCTTTTTTCAAAAGACAACTCCCGCACTAGAAAAAAATCCTGTGTCGTGGGGGACTTTACAAACATACATGAAACGGACACAAAGAACACCCAGACTCAGAACAACAATTTGTGGATCACACAAAGTGTTGTCTTAAGTGGGATTTGAACCCACGACACTTGGCGAAGTAGGAAACGGCGTGGTGACCGTTAAACCACTAGGCCAAACGTGCAGTCAAATTTATTTAGTGATGTATGATACGACGATGCTTTTGACTCCTAGGTGAATAACTTGCAAACAAGATCGATTCGGGAATTAAAGATTAATTTAAATATCTTACCAACATAAGCTGCTAAACTGAAATCTAGTACGCTGGTCATGATCAACATGTAAGAGTCCCTCGCTTTCTCTGCGCAGGATTCTCCAAGTAGCGTGTAGGTTGTTGATTGAGCACAACTACAACTGCAACAGAAGAATAAATAAATTTAATTAAAAATCGCTTACTGGAATGCCTCGAGATGAATCAAACGAGTCCCAACTCGATGATGTTGCGACGTTTCTTTACAGAGTTCCTATGGCCACCTTCCAGCTCCAGCATCAGATCAGCTCCATGTCATTATAATATTGTATTGTCATGCTGTATACATATGCTTGCAAAATTTCAGCAAAATCGGTTGAAGATATCTGCTTCAAAATTGAGTTGTAAGATTCCACCTAAACATACAAGCATACATACATACATTGTAAGTTAATAAAAAGCTTGTAATATACAATCTTGCCAAGCACTGAATCTTAAAACTACGGAACTCCTGAGGTTGACTTTCTTTTCATTAGATACCGAATGGAACGAGAAACTCTATGAGAAGAACTATCAAAATCTGCCGGAGTTGCTGCTAACCGGTTGTCTACTACTAGTACTCTGGCTGCTAAATAGGCGTCCGATATCCTCTCTCACTCGGTTAAACACAGCGCAAGCACTATTTCACAACGGTTTTCTGTGAGGTCGTGGTATCACTCCGGTCGAGCCGGCCCATTCATGCCGAGGCGTGGCTCTCCCACGTTTAGTTATTGGGTTTATATTATACTAGCGACCCTTTGCACGGACGTGTTTGAAATTCACGAATTTCCTCTACTATCCCATGCACTTCCTCTAAAATCACTTTTCTATTACTGAAAACTCCTTTAAAATTACTTGAGTAGTTTAAAAGACCTAAGCAAACAGACAGCGGAAGCTACTTCATTTTTAACCGACTTCAAAAAAGGAGGAGGTTCTATGCTCCACTGTATGTATTTATCTTTTCTCTTTTATTATCTATATATCTATATTTTTATTAAGTTAAATTAATTATATACTTACAAACTAGTACTAATAAATTTAAGTACAGCCATGACGACCCAGTTGGGGGAGAAGGCACTGATGCTGGACACGACAAAGCTGACGCACATCGCGATGAACAGAACCTTCTTCCGACCCTGGGTGTCGGACAAATAACCCCATGGATACGCCATTGCCATGGGACCTGGAAAAGAGAACTTTAAATAGATTCTTTTGGTCACACTTTTAGAATATTATAAGATAGTCAATCACTCTAATCTATCTTCTATCTATCTATACAAATAAAAATGAATTACTAAAATGTATGTACGCGCATAACTTCTGATCAACTGCACCGCAATTCTTTCTTTTATGCGTTCGTTATTGTCAGGACAAGTTTTGTATAGAAGAAAATCTAAGAAAAACCATGAAAAAAATATGATGGTACGAAGTTCTCCGGGTGAGCTAGTAAATAATAAAGTAAATGACGGGCAAAAGCTAGTTTTGCCCGCGGTTCCGCTCGCGAGTATGTCAGATATCGCGGTTATCACTTTGCGGGTTAATATATAGTATAAAATACAAACAAATAATATGGCTTTCTTTTGGTAAAAGATTTTTTTAAACCGGTTCAGTGCATCCAGAGACTACCTCTACAATCTCACTAACATTAACTCTCTCTAATATTATTAGTATGGATAAAATAACTATGGACTGAAGTGTACCTGAAGAAGTAGGCTGATGTATAAACTATAAGGTATATAGGTATAAGGTTAATAGTAATCCTACTAATATTATAAACGCGAAAGTTTGTAAGTATGGATAATTGGATGTTTATTACTCTTTCACGCAAAAACTACTGAACTGATTTGGATTAAACTTTACAGTAATATAGCTTATACATCAGAATAACACATAAGCTACTATTTGCCGCGATAACTGACATACACGCGGGCGAAGCCGCGAGCAATACTCACCTAAAAAAGGCATAGATAGCAAGATGCTAGTTTGCCTGATGTCTAAATTAAAATCACAGGTACAGCCGTTGACCACCACGGAGAAACCGAACATATCCATCCCCATAGCCAGACCACACAGACTTAGTGTCGATAAGAGGCCTATGCTGTAGCCACCAGTGCCTGAAAAAAAAGTAAACTTACATTAAATTACTGACATATAAAACGATTACTACTTAAGTAAATAGACTCTAGAAGTCTCTACTGATCTTACTTCTCCGAAATATTTTAATCGCGTATCGTAGCCGTGCAATTCAACGGCATGGTGTATAGAAGACTGTGCCTCTAGCCTTGCCGCACAGCTTTTTTCATAAGTAGGTTTCATACATATTAGGGTTATACCTGATAAGTTTGCCTGTATAGTTGAACTTGAGACTGTGGAGGTAAGCTCAAGCTTACCTGTCAGGTACACCAGGTGTCAGGTATCATGTATTATACCTTTATGAATAACCCAGTAGCCTTGCCGGCGGCTTTACTGAAATAATGCTCCGTGACCTGTGCCGGCGGCCTAATGATGCCGGCGGCATTTCTGCACGTCCTAACTCGCCGGTGGCATAGCCAGCATAGCCGGTGTTAGTGCTAGGCCGCACTACGGCTAAACCGCCGCGGTTTTTAACCGCCTGATTTTGTAACTAAAGGAAACTAATGGAAGCGGCCGCACTGGCGGTTTTTTACCGCGACTGATTTTAAAACCGCGACCTCCTACAGAATGGCTAGCGGGAAAAACCGCGAAACCGCGGAAGGTTCTGCCAGAGTCGCCAAAAGGTTACTTTTGTAATATTTCAGGTGATTTTTCATCTCTTGGTTGCTTTTAGGTTACAAAAAATGTTGCAAGACTCTTTTACCAGTATGAATATATTAAAAAACATGCAAAGAAATATAATGAGGTTAAATCTTTCATCTGCTATATTGAGAGTACGCTGTGTTTTTTTTTATGTAATAGGGGGCAAACGAGCAGACGTATCGCCTGATGGTAAACGATTACCGCCGCCCATGGACACTCGCAACACCAGGGGCATCACAAGTGCGTTGCCTGCCTTTTAAAAAGGAGTACGCTCTTTTCTTGAAGGTCGGAAGGCAAATTCTTCTCTTTGCAAATTCTGCTTTGATTATAAAATTCCAGACCATTGCATTGTATATTTGTTATTCTAGTGGTTTTAGAAGTTGAATCTAGTGGAGAGCTAGATTATTTGTTGGCAACACTGTTCGCGGTTTTTATTCGTAGTGTGTGCGCTTCGGGCGGTTTTGCAGTTTGGCGGTTTAACCGCTAGCGGGAAAAAACCTTAGTGCGGCCTCAGCCTTAGGAGCATTTATTCATGTTAAAAAAATTGAGACTTTTTTTAGTTGAACATTTTAAATAAGCAACTGTCAATTAGAAATGTTATAAGCATCCCACCAACATCAAATTCTAACTATATTTTTTTCATTGTTCTCGTTACTCGTTGAGACCTTCGGTCAGTAGTGGAAGGCCATGAGTTGATTTGATAATACCTTGTCTTAAATATCCTCGAAATATTGTAATTTAAATCTATCAGAGTCAACATAAAGGTTTGTTTTCTAATGCACTTATTAACAGAAATACGAAACGTCCTGGCAAGAACAAGCCAGAAATTAATTTCGACTTACCCGCTAAATTAATAGCTTCTGTATATGTGTAGACCCTGTCTTCGTGGCCATTTGTTGTGATTGAGAGGACGTTGTTGTTGGAACCATCTTCTGAGTCCCTCTTCTTCTGTAACTTGATCGTCATTTTGGTCTGGAATTAATGAAAATATTTTATATTATCAGTCCTTATAACAGTCCACTGCTGGCCATAGACATGTCCTTATCAAGGAGGTTTGGTTTACTATATCACGCTGGCCAGACCAGACTCTCTGCTCCTTTTGGTCGTAGCATAATGATATAATATAGGCAATAGTCTTCCTCGATAACTGGGCTATATAACACTCAAAAGATTTTTGAGTTAGAACCAGTACTTGTTGAGATTAGCGCGTTCAACTAAAGAACAGCCTTATAATATTATGAGTAGTATCCTACTAATATTATAAACGCGAAAGTTTGTAAGTATAGATGGATGTTAGTTACTCTTTCACGCAAAAAGTACTGAACGGATTTGGATGAAACTTTACAATAATATACCTTATACATCATAAATACACATAGGCTACTATTTGCAGCGATAAACGACATACGCGCGGGCGGTGCCGCGGGCAACAGCTAGTAGATAAATAATATGGTTATTCACTAAGATCCAGCTTGATCGATTATTGCGATAATTACAATACTTATAAATACGATTCGACTGCACGTTTGGCCTAGTGGTTTAACGGTCACCACGCCGTTTCCTACTTCGCCAAGTGTCATGGGTTCAAATCCCACGTAGGACAAAACTTTGTGTGATCCACAAATTGTTGTTCTGAGTCTGGGTGTTCTTTGGGTCCGTTTCATGTATGTTCGTAAAGTCCCCCGCGACACAGGATTTATTCCTAGTGCGGGAGTTGTCAAAAGAAGAAAGAAGAAATAAAATAATGACCGGCCTTTAGATTTTTTCTTTCTCACATGTTCACGTGCATAAAACACTGTCCACGCGCAGAAAAATCGGAGTTGCACTCAACCAATATACGAAATAATTAATCAACAAAATTTTTACAACCTTTTAATGGATTTCGTTTTAATCTGAACAATATAATTGAAGAAATGGTTCTGAGAACTGTAATATAGGAAAGGATGTCTATGAATACATTAAAAAAAAAAACACGTACTAAAATAGTTGTAGGCTTACATAAAGAGCACGACTCATTCACTTGATTTGATGCTTGGTTTTTCAATAAAACTCTCACCAATGTTGCTGCGTTGATGTTACTCGCAGTACTGTTTTGATTTTACAATAACATGCCAATTTTCAGCAACTAGTACGTTACGTGACAACGTAGCTATTTGTGAACCGATTAAATTCAATCATTCTTTTTTTTCATGAATTGATTGTCGTCTTTAAATAGCGGAAAATGTTCCCTTCTTATTAGGGTATTAAAAAATGAAGAACACGGCTTATTAGAATTTGGTTTTTGTATTTAACATTGTAAATCACGTCTGCATGGTGACCGATTAAGAATACTGAGTCACCACCTCTAGCCATCTAATGAATGCCGTAAAAGCCGTTTAAGACACTCAGAGCAACAGTACTGCAAAGAGGAGGGAGACTTGAAACAAATTCTTTACCAACGCGTCTGATCATTGTCGTAAAGTAGGTCGAAATCTTTTCAAGACATGACTATGTCCAAGTAATGGACTATTAATACAGGCTGTTGATGATTTAAAGGAAATATTGGTTTCAGGTTCATTTGTTTGTATTAAGAAGCTGATAACACAGGTATCTCTACTTATTAATTTTATCCTTTTGTTTTGTAGGTGGTTAAAACTTATTTGTTTATTTTAAATTGTGAACTTTGAGAAGATACGGATAAATGTGTTTGAATTTTGGTTGAATAGTGGATTGCGGTATTGTTTCTGATAGGCACTATCAATAAGACTATATTTTTAGGACGTTCTCAAACTAAGGAGGTATATTTCAAATGCAGTCTTACTTTATTTTGCTTTCAAGATCGCTTTTCAATACCTTGTCTAGAATATTTAACAGTACGAATTTTCTCATTAGCACAGAGGTGTTATCGAACGGTCTATAACTAAACAATTTATTTAGCGTGAACAGGCTCGTAAACATAAATTTTTATGTTTTCGACACGAACGTAACAATTTATTGTTTTACATGTATCTTAGAGGTATTATGGTAAATGTTAAATGCGTCTTTGTTATGTACGCGTAGAACCCAGGTATATATTTTTATCCCTTTAACATTGATTAACTGTGAAACATTATTAAGAGCGAAACCGTGGGTTTGTAAAGTCAGTATTTCTTTATATTTTTCAAAATTGTGTGGTGTTTGAATCCTAAACTATTGACTGAGTGCAACCTTATTTTGCTATCGTCTCTATAAAGAAACATATTACTGCCTACCACGGATGACAGCAGCTGATGTTGTTATGTTCGATAAAATCGATTAGTAACTCTCGTTATTCCTCTACAATTTTATACGGTTTTAAAATATTTACAAAAGTAACTATTTGTAGTTTTATGAAACTGAGTTGGTTAACACGTGCCAAGTGACAGTTTGAGATTAATGTTGTTTACATAATATCATGGCCAAATCATAGGTAGCTAGCAATATGATAGGTAGTAGAGCCATACTAATTACGAACGGACTGATTTACTATTCTCTCACAGAAGACCCACCTAAAATGACAGCTGTCGTGTTTCATTCGTGAGTGCGTAACCGGAGGCCCAATGATGCAAAATCATATGAATGGGACGCCATAGGGTGAGTCACCATGCTGCATTGTTGCATTATCTGCATTCGCATCGCACCTTACCCTCTTTCGAGAGACGAAGACGTATCTGGGACCCCGGAGCACCCGCTTACCCACTAAACCCCACTAAGCAATATCTCGCCAGTCTGGAGCCGTATCCCTCGACTAAAAAGCATTCCAGGATGACCAGAGTGACCCTTGAAGTACGACACTATCCCCTATCTATCAACCAACTGCCGTCACATACTGCCCAAAGGTCTCACTTAGAGCGCGCAAAAATATCCATTAAATACTCAGTCTCAATAAATAGACAATTTACGAATCTAACGTTATCACGAAATATGAAAACCACAGATAAATGCTTGTTTTATAATTATAATGAGTCTACAGTATTCTTAAATCAATTAAGGTTGAGATAAATCTCTTCTAACAGCTTATGAACATCGTGTTCACGATCGAAACACGTTAATAATTACACTATCAAGTATTTGATTAATTAACCATGTAATTAAATCTACATTATTATCAAAACACAACTAGCTAATAATAATTTAACTCATAGCGTGTGATGTAACGTGAACTGCACATTTCAATTTAGTCAGTACTCCAGAGAAATTGGAATGGATCTAAGATTGTTCCCTGATGTACACCAGAACTATTGTGATAGAGGCTTAAAAAAATAACTTTCCTTCCTTACAAACTGTTTCTAGATTACTCAGGTTATCATAGAAGCCTGATAAGTCGTATAGAAAAGAATAAAAAAGAACAGAATTTGTTGAGAAAATGTAGTTCTTAACTCTATCAAAAGCTTTCCTAAAATCAAACAAGTACGGCAGATTGCATATGAGTCATTTTTTATGCTTTATATAGCGTCATTTGGTTTAAAAGTGTGTTACAAAATTTCTTTACATTTTTAGAATAAATAAATATTTCGGACATCTAACACACAACGCCATCTAGTCCCAAGCTAAACAGAGCTTGTGTTAAATGTACTAGACAACTGATACAAATACGTATATACTTTTTTTGTAAATACATACATATTCTAAAGAACATAATTATTTGTCAATATTGTCCTATGGCAATTTGACATATTTGTTTGACTATTTATTACAAAATACGTTTAGTATAGCTACTTCTACTTCTTTTGTTGGAGTCTGACAGGACAGTTTAGAGTAATCAAAGGCTTACTCTTTCTGTAAGTTCTTATTTAGCTTCGGTACATCCCACCGAGGGAATTGGAAAGAACGTCGTGTTTGTGATTATTTCAAGGAAACTAGGTCCGAGGGTACTAAAAATAGAGGTAGAGGTGAAATGACAGGTTCTACACATTTATACCTTCTGTGGATTTCTCGATTATTACGAGAGAAGCCAGTTACAAAACTAAGTGTTAGATAGTCTATTGATTTAATGCCATCTTTAACTATATATATATTAGGTACGGCCCTTTTCTTTCTTTTCTTCCAACTACGGTGAACCCAAAAGGAAGTTTTGGCAGTCTATGTATGTTTGTATTTTCCACCGTCGTCGTAGCTTAAATATTAAACCGATTTTAATGAATCAGGTATCAAAAGATTCGTAATAATGAACCGGGTGGTATAGGCTATGTAATTTTATCATTTTTATTTACTTTTGCTTGAAATATGCCCTGTGTAGTAAGGTGACAGCGTGGATCACACAAAGCGTTTCAAACACTCAGCGCAGTAGAAAGCGGTAAAGAGATCGCTTAATCCACTGCGTTATCCATGCAGTCAATATTTAAAATCCATCTCGTAATAACTATATTAGGTAAGTCTTCTATTAAGGACACAAAAAACATTGCCACTGTTTATTTTTTCTATCACCAGTCAGGGTTAGCATGCCCTTTTTAATTAACCTAATTGTAATACTTAGATACATTGTAATTCGAGTTACATTGTATCTAAGTATTTATAATTATGACTTCGACGGCCAAATGGCGTAGTGGTTTATGTAACGAACTGTAATGCTGAAGGTCGCGGGTTATATTCTCCTTCAAGTCAATGTTTGATTAGTTCGTGGTTTTTCTGTTTATAATATCCGTGGGAGAGCCACGCTTCGGCATGAATGGGCCGGCTCGACCGGAGTGATTCCACCGCTTCACAGAAAACCGGTGTGAAATAGCGCTTGCGCTGTTTGACTGAGTGAGTGAGGATACCGGAGGACCATACCCGAACCCCTCCCCCCATCTCTCTCCCCATCCTCCAAAGACCGGCAACGCACTTGTGACGCCTCCGGTGTTGCGAGTGTCCATGGGCGGCGGTAATCGCTTACCATCAAGCAATATGTCTGCTCGTATGACCATAAAAAAATGTTTTTATTAACAAGCCCTTTAGTATTTGGCCAAACTAATTGAAGTAGGCGAGTCCTTGCTTTTATACGAGTATAATATACGGCTTCGATGTAAACGGTGTACGTATAGTGTAATGAAGAAGGTTAATTGAGGCAAAGAGAAGAAGTAGTTCAAATGAGTTAGGGTGAATATTATTGTCAGTTTCGAATGGAGAAACAGGACCGAATATTCAGGAGCTCTAAAAAGACGTAATGTAACTGTATGCTCGTCCAGTGATTCTATTAGACAACTTGACTTTTGTCTTTTATATTAAGCCTTCAAATGCTCCAAAAATTGCTAACAGTTGTGTAAAAACTCTTACCTCTTACGGTTTTTATGTAAAGTATGTAATACTTACATAAGTGAAGGATTGTTTTATGAATGTTTAGAAAATCGAAATCACTATTTAAAACAAACCTATTATGAGTTCACAAATTTCCTTTAAATTATAGTAATCTTTTATTATTCATACCAGTTTATGATGTGATAGAAAGAGTATTACGTTTTTAGAGTGTAAATGGTCTGTAGCCTAAACGGCTTGATGAGTTTTAGTTTTAGACGTGCCATTAGACATGTGGCGACTTCCACATACAGCGGCAACAAAAACATATGATTGTGCCATCTACCGAAGATACACTGAACTACGAAGTAACGCACAACACGTAGTAACTACCAATCCTGATTCGCGCAATAGAAGTTCTCGCGCTGATTATCATGTAAACAATATATCAACATCAACCGTTGGGCAGTGGCCCGCCAGGCATAATCCACATATTGATTTTTTTATACCATCTAAAAGATTAAGATTAATATAAACGAATTGCATATGAAATGTTATATTTGGAATGTCATTATTAATAGCACTGGATAAGCGTGTGAGATAATCAGGTACTTAGTAACTTTAAAGGAGTAGAAAAAAATGTTAGAAACGATTAAGGCGTATAGTAGCCTCAATAACCTTGAGCGTCTGGGCGGAGCTAAACGCATAGTATCGTATCTGCACCGCACACATTCATACCTCCGTATCGCACGCGCTACTTCAAAACGATGATCAAAGACTAGGGAGCGAGACAGACATGCGCGCTTGTCTGACGTTTTTGCCTTAACTTCAAAACATAATTATAAATGGTTATAATGTTGACATAAAAAAGGGGTATTTCTAAAAGTTTAGTAAGATTTAAAATTAACACATTTTATCATAGGTACGCACTAAATACGAAAAAGTATGTTAAATTAGACTAAAAACCATATAGAATTCGAAATACCGATCCAACTATACATATTTGATAAGAGAGGTAAGAAATCTGGTAAAATAAATTAATTCATTTTACCTTTTGTAGAAAAAAGTAAAAATTATGATATTTCTGAAAACTTCAAGCATGTTTAAATAAATTAACAAGTAAAATTTTAACAAAATAAAACCGACTTCAAGGTTCAACTCGATTTCTCTTGGATGCCATAATCAGATCTTAGTGTACTTATCATGGTACCACCGTTGGGATATCTCCTTTCCATTAAAAAAAGAATCATCAAAATCGGTTCATAAACGACGAAGTTATCCCCGAACACACATAAAAAATATATATATACGGTCGAATTGAGAAACCTCCTCCTTTTTTTTGAAGTCGTTTAAAAAGCTCCTCCTTTTTTTTAAGTCGGTTAAAAACAGGTAAATGCGTTACGTGTCAGGTCACCTATAGAATAAGGTTCCGAAGTCACCTGCAATGTCTACAAATTGAAATTAAATCGTGTCGAACAGATAATTATCATGAATTTATTTTTAACTAGCTGAACCCCGCGGTGTTACCCGCGGCTATCGTCCTGCCGCGGGTAACGACCTATCACTGAAAGTCCCGTTAAAATCGGTCCAGCCGTTGCAGAGATTACCCGGAACAAACAGACAGACAGACAAAAATTGTAAAAAAATATATTTTGGTACATGTATCGTGTATACATACATATGTATTTATTAAAAGCGGTTTATTTAATATTACAAACAGACACTCCATTTTTTTTTATTTGTAGAGATTTTACATGTACGTTGGTGCAGTGATAGCTTACGCGACTATATTGTCCATGAGGTCTCAGGTTCGTTTGGGTGTTCTAACATTCATAGTACAAGCTCCACTTAGTTTGAAACTAATAGACGTTATGTGCCAGATGTCGGAAATATATATTGATTATTATTTTCAAAGCTTTGTATGTGAGTGTGTGTATTTTACAAGTTAGACCTCTATACTCTTGAACTAACAAAGTTAGTTATCTAAGCCATTATAGTTAATGTGGTCCGTCTGTTTTTAGGTAATAGTGCATTACAATTGCGCAAGGCGGACTTTATGCCACATGGTATTATCTCTCAGTCAAACTTGAGTTGGTTCAGTAAGGGACAAGGCAGGTGCCTATCCTATCATACAATTGTAATAAGAAAAAGAGATAAGGGAAGAAAAACTTTAATTTATCGGTTTATAAGTAACAATAATAATATTAATGCTATATAAAATGCATACACGGATACACATATTAATATTTAAATATGATAATAAATAAATGATAATTATAAAAATATTTGATATATAAATATATTATAATAGTTCAGACAGGGATTTTTAGCCAACCCACCCGCGATATAATATTAAATATGATATATTAAAATACTTTTCATCTAATAAACAGATGGGTGAAGGGCGTTCCTAATCGTATTCTCTACTAATATATTACTTTTTTGTAAATATGTAAGTATATCATACAAATATTTAATCCGACCCGGGAATCGAACCCGAGACCTCAAGCATAGCCTGCAGTCGCATACGCTACCACTGCGCCATCGAGGCAGTCAAAACATCAAAAAGCATCCAAGCGCACGATCACTTTGAGTCCTTTGCAGCGAGTTAGTCTCTAATGCACACTAACCCAGAAAGTACCTTAATACTTACACAAACACAAACGTCTAAGCATAGTTAGTCGATAGCGTGAGCAGAGCAGCGAGCGACACAGCCTTCCCGTCTGAATGCCAAAGCACGACTGCCGCCTGCGCCCCCACAGAGACCCGCTGTACTTTTAATTTTGGGAATCGCAATATTGATCATTTTCTTTACAAAATATTGATTGATTTAAATATGAGTAATGCCTAGTTTATAGCTAATTCAACCACCAATATTTCTGTGTAAAAATATTTTTTTGCTTCAAAGCTTAAAAGCTTTAGGCAAAAAAGCGAACAAAATAGAGTGTTGTTAAATATTTTTTTATGGCAATACTATTTATCGTATATAAAACATTAAACCTATATATTCTTGCACATGAATCTGCAGTAAACATATATTTTTTTCGAATCTTTTGATGCAGCTGTCAAGGAGGAGTAGTCTTTAGAATGCAACCATTTTTACGCATCTGAAGGGAGGTAGGCCCTTAAATAATTTCATATATAGGTATATTTGAAAAGTTGACCCGCGTAATTTCATCTGAGTCACTAAAATTCTCTCCGTTTTTGCAAATTTTTTTATCGACAATCAGCTGCTCTGATCGTAGTGCAATGTTTTGTGGTATTTCTCGATAAATAAGTAGCTCCAGAGATTAGCGCGTTTAACCTAACAAACAAAATAATAACCTCGAATTAAACTTGTTCAGCTTTTTGACTTAAACAGTTAAAACTATCTTTCCATTGGCTTTTTCAAGTAAAAATAATTAGTTCATTGGCATCTGCACTTGAACTTTAGCTCGAGTCATTATCTGAATTATTTAGTTAATCAATCCTTGTTACGTATATCTTACTATTCATATGTGATGTGTTTATTATTGTTTAAGCTTAAAATACATATGTTTTAGATAATCCTATATTTTGCCATACTTCTTGCAATATTCCAATACTTTCCATTTACTATTATTTTATTATTTTTAAAAATCTATTGTTTTTATTTTTACTAATCGCCTCTTTTTGCTCAATTTTTTTTTACTTTCTTAATGAGAACTTTATCAATGTTCCCTTTTCATTCAATATAATTTAAATTTGAATTTTATAGTTCCGGACCATTGTATATTAAATAATTGTTAACATTTATTGAGCATAATGGAGCTGAAAGTAACTATTTCATTTTAAAATTTTTAGCACATTACCTATCCAAAAATGTGAGATCCTTGAAGTTCTCCATAAATAACTGAACCTACTCACAATTTAAATCATTTCTGTTCCTGTAATTTTCTTAGGAATAAAAACAGATAATAAATGTATTAACCGTCATAGAGACATACTTAGGTAATGAAAAAGTTTGTCTATACGTATAATTTTTTTTACGCCATTAGCGGTAGTCTGGTACTAGTAGTATAAAATTTAAAGACATTTAATGCAATATTTCTCATCATGTACATGCAATGCATGCAGAAAGAAGACTATTTAGTGCACATCCTTTACAATGCACCTGCTTTATCGACCGAATATTAATTTTAGTTACTAGATGGCGCTAGTGAAAACCCGGGAATAATCAATGGCACTTTTTAAAACTGATTAAGATTAATAAAAATGAAAACCATTATAAGAAATTTAGACTAAATTCAGCCATTCTAACGAACACAGATCTTATAAGATTACATACCAGTTTCTACGAGAAGTCAATTTTATTTATTTCACAAGTTTTGTTCTTGACTGACGTTTATTGCTACAAATGATACATAGGACGAAGTTCATAAAGCACTTGGTCACTTTTTATATATTTTAATTGTTAATCAGGGCGGTCACTTGATCGTCGGCTCGAACGCGATCGGCATTGCAATTGGTGCAAATTTTAGCGTGCCAATCGCAACGCCGTTCACGATCGCGCTCGACGATCGAGTTGACTTAAAATAAACTCGAAGATTATTACAGAGTTCTGAATTTATTAAATTTTGAAACATGCTCTCTAATATTAACGAGACGACAACGCCATCTGTTATTTGTTACTTAGCAACTTGTAAGAATAAAGCCTAAAATAAAAACTTTAAATTCAATTTTGGTATGAAGAAAAGCAACTTTGGAAATCTTTAAACGAAAATTTCGCACAGAAAGAAGCCTTTCATATAAATATTTTATTTATGAGAGTGTATAGAAGTTGTCAAAGTTTAAATGTAATAACTATACATTTTAAATTTTATAAACCCTTATGCAGCATCGGGTCGAAGTTATCAATTACATAATTTTCATTTAACGATTATACTGGCACGTTTTGCAGACATTCGGTTATTCGTCCCCACTTTCACCACCATAACTTTTAAACGTCTCAACCGATTTTCACGAAACATGTCTAAGAACACTCGCATGTTTCTCACCACTATACTCTTTTCATACAAAAAAAACTACATTGAAATCGCTTCATCCGTTCGCGAGCAACGGTGCCACAGACAGACAGACAAACAGACAGACGGAAACGTCAAACTTATAACACCCCTCTTTTTGCGTCGGGGGTTAAAAAGGAAATGTGTGCGTGTGTGTGGCGACCGTTTAAACAACTGGGCCAATCGTGTAGTTGGAAATCTATGTAATGACTGTTAAGTTAGATAAGTTATACTGTTTATTATTTGGTAGTAGAGTTTTCAAACCCACATTATACACTCTTTGTCAAATAAAAATAAAGTATATAAAAATATTTCACTACTGGCCATTGCCTGTGCGAGAATAGTAAGTAGATTATAGAAGCACCAAGGTAGTAGAGCCACGCTGGTTTCAGTACGGTTGGGCCGGATCGACCGAGGCGGTACTTACGAAGATCAACGTAAAATGACAGCGTTCGTGCTGTCGTATTTCGTTGGAGACTGCAATGATGCAGAAGCATCACTAGGCCGCCATAGTGTAGGTCACCATGTTGCATTGTCTGCATTCGCAATGAGTATGGTGTACCACTCTTCGATTCTGCTTATGTATCCATCAGGCAGATTAGAGTAATTTTGGCAGGCCCAATACATGAAAAAATGCGTGGAGTCCCTCCGCGCGGAAGAAGTGAAACTTCGTAATGTGCAACAGTGCTTTCATACCAACCTCGATGGTAGCGTTAAACGTTTAACGCAACCTTGTTAGAAGTCGCATTAGAAATTTCACCTCCAAATAAAAATTGAGTGCAGAGATAAGGGTCGTAGAGTTACCAGCCTTACTAAAACGAGCTGAACAATTGAAATTTTACCACCCAAACAAATATTGCATTCGTGTGAAGTCGGGGCGAATGGTTAGATTTCGTGTAATTATTTCACACCCAAACTCAAGAAGCTAACTACTGAATGATACTTCAAATCTTTTAAGACCATTCTAGTAAACCATTCAATAGAAATAATATTACGACACATGCATTGTATGATTCATATAACCCATAACGCAGTGTTATGAAAATACATAACTTGGACAACAAATTGAAAATGTACTTAGTGGCTTATATGAAGGCTCATATAATCCACTAAGTCCAGCACACGTGTTACGTTAGGAATCCACTGAGAAACTAAGTACTTATATAATAATAATAGATAACATTTTTAAGTGAGTGAGGATACCGGAGGCCCATATCCCCCCAACCTCTCCCTCCATTCCACTCCCCATCCCCCAAAGGCCGGCAACGCACTTGTAACGCCTCTGATGTTGCGGGTGTACCTGACCATAAGTTCAGCAGTTTACTATTAGATGTATATCTTGTTTTTACTCTGTTAGTACCCCACGGGGTTTTTAATGGGACGATGTGTCAAAATCGAGTAGACTAAAAACTAATACTCTTCCTGACGCTTTCCCTTTGAATCACAATGGGATGGTTTTACCTTATAAAATCCTTTCAATTAGATAACCCATACTAATTACTCCCCCCTCCCTTCCGAAATAAAAGGGAAGGAGACGGCAGATTTCGGCTCTGGTAAATACGGAACATCGGCTTATTTAGGAGGCATGAAACCGCTCTAGACCAGCTTGACCGGGCTGTATTGATGCTATTCAATTTAATAATAAATAAATATTTCAGACATCTAACACACAACGCCATCTAGTCCCAAGCTACGCAGCCTAAGCAGATCTTGTTTTATGGGTACTAAGGCAACTGATACAAAACCATATATACTTTTTTTTTGTAAACATGTTATACATAGAAAACACCCAAACTCCGAGATAAATATTTGTAGATCATACAAAGATTTGATCCGACCCGGGAATCGAACCCGAGACCTCATGATCAGCAGTCGCACATGCCAACCGCGAGACCAAAGAGGCAGTCATTTGGCAACAAATAATGTTGTCTGCGGTAAGAAATCATTCGACTCAACTTGCACTGATGCCGTAGTGTTTTGAGCTGTCACCACGCTGCTTTCTACAGCACTGAGTGATGATGATGATAATGTCCTCCTCGACGAATCTGCCGACGGCGACCCTATGGTTTGTCCAACCAAACCAAATTTTGTCCTAAAAGTGCGATTACAGGCAACACAGCAAAACTGTCAGTTTTCATTGTGTGTAATAATTGTAGAGAGGCTTCAGTCACTTTGTGCGATCCACAAATTTTTGTTCTGAGTCTGTGTGTTCGTTTCATGGATGTTCGTAAAGTCTACCGCTATACATAAGATATATTTATAATGAGGGAGTTGTCTAAAACAATAGGAGCATTAATGAACAACAAAATACTATATTGGAATGTTTACAAATGAATTCTGGTATCAATTAATTACATAATTTGTAGTAATTGATAATAGAATTAATTCATTTAATTACAGTTATATGAAAATGTGGTCTGAACTTGTTATTAACATGCATTCGTTTTATTATTGGCTATGTCTTCTCTATGTCTCTACAGGTGATGCTAAATAAACACGTTTAAAAGTGGGATAAAGACTTTTAAACGTGTTTATTTAGCCCCACTTTGGCGTTTGCGGCGTTTTATGGAAGGAATATAAAGTCGTTTATTTTTTTGTAAAATATATTTAATTAATCAAAGTATGTATGTACCATTGTTATCTATGCACTTTTGCCATCTCATGTGTAAGTAATTGATTCCTTTACTAAAAAAAAAACCATGGGGGCGAGAATCAATAAACTCTCTGAAGGCAGTTTGGACTGCCTCATCGGGGATAAAAAAAACCCTTGTGAGAAGTTACCCTTTCGGAAAAAAATCAAAAATCCGGTCCGGAGAGTCCATCATCCCATCCACACCGTATCCGGTGATGGCGACTCCCCCTGTTTAGCCTGGGTTCTCCCTTCGATGGGCTCTGATGTGACTAGCAAAACCAAACTTAGTTTTGAAAGTCCGGTTGCATTGCGCATAGTAGTAGTCCATCTCAACTGCCGTTTCATTATGAGTGCTTCCACTCCGGGTAGGCTCGCTCGACGCAAAACTTCTGTGTTTGGAACACGGTTCTGCCACTTAATGCGCAGAATGGATCTTAGACATTTAAGATGTAAGTTGTCTAGCTTCTTAATATCTGCTTTGTAGCTTACCGAAGATACGTCGAACTACGGAGTAACGAAGGAAAAATAAGAAACTACCAATCCTGAATCACGCAGTGAAAGTTCGCGCGCCGATAATCATATATACAACATCCCAACAACCACTAACATTAAAGTTCGAAAAAAAGACTGAAATAACAGTTTTCTTTAAAATTTTATTAGGTAACTTAAACAATTAATAATCCGTGTTTCTACCGCGAACACTAACAACACAAGAACATCGGTTTGGCATACTCAAAATGAGTTCATCCAAATCACGCTGTGGAATGGCCGCCCATGTTCGTTGCAACAACAAAAAAAGGTCTTCTTGCGACTGGATACCCTCCATATTCGGCAGAGCTCTTCTCTGTAGCATATCCCATGCATGCTCAATCGGGTTCAAGTCTGGCGACTGAGCAGGCCAGGGCAGGACATTGATGTTAGCTGCGGCGAGAGTCTGTCTTACAACTCTTGCGGTGTGCGGTCGTGCATTATCATGCATTAACTGAAATAAGGGACCGATTTGCACTTGTAGAGGAACGATGACGTCTGATACAATCGTCTCAGCATAAATTTGAGCGTTGAGGTTGCCTCTGATCCAAATCAACTCAGTTCTTCCGCCGATCCAAATACCCGCCCATACCATGATGGTTCCACTACTATAAGGATGGACTTTCTGGCAGGATTTTAATCGCTGTTGGCGTCCAGGGGTTCTCCAGTGTCGTATACGTCTTGTATCCGGTCTCATATCAAAACGAGACTCATCAGAAAAGCACACGAAACGCCATTGTTCTTCTGCCCAATTTCTGTGTTCAAGAGCCCATTGATATCGAATCCTACGATTGTGCATTGCTATAGGTGGTACCCGTAGCGGTCTTCGGGAATGAAGGTTCACTTCATGCAAGCGGTTTCTGACTGTTTGGTCGCTAATTAAGTTCCCTGAAGAGTGATGAAGCCTCACGGCTAACATCATGGCGGTTATTGTTGGAGCTCTTCGAGTTAAGATTTGAATGTATCGGTCTTGTCTCCGTGTGGTGCAGCGATACCGTCCTCCATGGCGCTCAGCCACGGTACCAGTGCTTCGGTAACGTGTCCAAAGTCGACTGATAACACTCTGACTTGTATTCAGAGCTAAAGCCACAGTACGTTGCCGGGAACCAGCTTCTATCATTCCCACGGCTCTGAGCATTTCTTCCCTGCTTAAATGACGTCGCCGCTCCATAATAACGTTGGTTTTAATCAGTAGTAGGGAAACAGTAGCACTAATAATGTCTTCAATGCGTTGTATGTTTTTATAGGGAAAATATTGACAGCTGATTTTCATCTTTTACTCGAATTTGATTGACAGTTCCTGATTCAAATTATGAAATGCACCAAAAAGGATCCATATAAATTTATAAAATCATAAATTTATTACAAAGCCACATCTCAATCTCAAGAAATCCGCATAAAAATGCTTGATCCCTAGACACTTTTGATGTGTGTATATAGATATAGATAGATAGTATATATATAAGAATAGATAGATATAATATATAAATAAATAATAAATATTTCGGACGTCTAACACACAACGCCATCTAGTCCCAAGCTAAGCAGAGCTTGTGTTATGGGCATTAGACACGACATGAAACAAATATTTGTAGATCATACAAACATTTAGTCCGACCCGGGAATCGAACCCGAGACCTCATGATCAGCAGTCGCACACGCCAACCGCGAGACCAACGAGGCGGATATATAAAATTCTCGTGTCACAATGTTAGTTATCATACTCCTCTGAAACGGCTGGACCGATTTTTATGAAATTTGGTGTGCATATCGGGTAGGTCTGAGAATCGACCAACATCTATTTTTTATACCCCAATTTTTTTATGGCAAAACAACGTTTGTCGGATCAGCTATTATAATATAGAAATATGCTTAGTCTGGCCATAAATACTGTTACAATTAAAAATAAACAAATATTACTCTTGAATTTGGAATCGGTCATTTTTATACAATTGTTCATTGTGATTTCTTATTTACGCGCCAATATATTGTAAAATATTTTATGGTATTAAAATGGAGTGGGGTGATAAAGAGAACCGAATCGCTGTGATCGCATTACACAAAGTAGGTATGGAGCTAAATACAATTTTTAAAATCCTCTAGGTCACATTGATTATGCTACTAACTAATTGACGTACTAGTTAGATCAAGACCCGACCAATTACGCACACTAAGCCCCATTTTAATCTACCTCATTTCAATAATAGATATGTTAAACGTCTCGTACGGTATTTTTTGCCAAACGTATTACATTCGTTTCCACAAGAAATAATTGATAAATTGTTACAATCTATCTCTGTTAGAAATTGAACGTCATTATAATGGCAACATTTTTGATTATCATTTTTCTTGTTTGACGTTTTGAAGTGACAAGTTAGTACGGAGGAGAAGCTTTGTGTCAACGGTCGAACAAGGTGTCGTTTGGGTGCCGTTCAATAAGAAATTTAGCTGATTGTCCATACAGATTCGGTTCTTTTCGTTGTTTACCGTTATGATTGGTCTGGTTTGGACACGCGAGTTTAGCAGTCCCGTCAAATAGGCGCGATCCGTGACAGTTAAAACGGGTGTATTATAATTACGAAACTTGGGAGCCACAGTCACTTAGGAGTATGAATGTGTGACGACGTAGAGCGAAGACTACCAAGGGATCCCTTGGGACACCGATATCAAGGAATCCACACATCTCCAGTAAGTGCTTGATATTACATTAGCTTAGAATAAGAACAGGGTGAACCGCCCTGAAGTTTAATGCTCTCGCCAGTGAACAAGCTTAGCGATTGAATGCCTATACCATGGGCCCTATAGACATTGCAAATTACACAAGGTGAACGCTACATTGGCGAAAGGATTGAACAATCTCCAAACGTAAAGAAATTACGGAAGGTCTTAAAGACATTTCTAATAGGAACGGTAGATGTGACGTTTTGACTTGTATTACTCGCAGCAAGTAAATCACCTATTGTAAAATATTTCTCAATCTATGTACTCAACTAGCGGCGGCTTACTAACCTCTGATAAACCTTTTTTTTGTTTTTTTTTTGACGGGGGGAAATCCCCATGAATGTCCTCCGCCCTGGGGAGAGGGCGAAGGGTTCTGTTAGACTCTTACTTATTAAAACCCCCCGGTGTTCTGTCTCTCACCTTCGCCGGGGATCGCGGGAACATAAGAGACAACCGCAATCCCCGACTGGTGCTGGCCACATCTCGTCAGCGAGGGGAGGACTCCCCTCGCGACTTCAAAGAGAGGTGCATGGGAACCTCTGATAAACCTAAGATAGGTTTTTGTGTTTAAGTTAAGATTAGTATTACTGTCATTGTATGTTTTGAAAAAAAAAAAGTTTTAGTAATTTATATTACTATCACTCGGCAACAGTACACTTTTCTTAAACGTCTGAACACCTGTTTTTCAGGTGCTTATGAAGATATGTCACAACAGCATATCAAACAGACTCGTGCACGACTCAGATTTAAGTACACAGTATTTTTGAAGTGAAAACTTCTTTAGCCACGTTGAGCACTTTTTGGTGGGAGAAAATCTTATCAGTTCGCGTCACCGACATGCTAATGTTTGATGTTGATAATTTTAAGTAATAAACATTATGAAATTTCTAATTTTACACGTTAATTTTACAAATAACATTCTAAGTTATAAGCTTTCACTTCTATCGGCAGTCCTGACTGCCAATTTTTTTATTTTATTTAACCAAGTGCGTGCATCAACACTTCATCTTTATCAAGTGCAGGTAGTAGAACCACGCTGATTTCAGCACGAACGGGCCGGCTCGACCGGGGCGGTACTACCCTCGCACAGAAGATCAACGTAAAATGATAGTGTTCGTGCTGTCGTGTTTCATTGGTAAATGCGAGACTGGAGGCCCAATGATGCAGAAGCATCACTAGGCCGCCATGGTGTGGGTTACCATGCTGCAATGTTGCATTGTCTGCATTCGCAATGAGTATGGTGACCACCACTCTTGGATTCTGCTTATGCTTTCCATCAGGCAGAGTGGGGTCATTTTGGCAGGTCCAAACATAAAAAAGTGCATTTAATAGGCCCACTATACCACGCTGGCAAGCAGGCAAGCCAGTCAAGTTGGTATAGGGTTGGTTACACATTCTTCTCTTTGCAATGATGTTGTCTCGCGTAGTTTGCTCCCTCTTACGACACCCATGGGATGAACAGGCGTGACACACTCGGCATTCCTTATCCGTCACCAGACGCACATAACATTTCTCATGTAACATTATGAAAACATAACGCAGTATCCTATACTCTTTGCGCTGTAGCATGGTGCGGGACAGTTTCAGTAACATTTCGTTGCACTCTTGAAAGTTGCCGCGATTTACAAATTATGACTTAATATTTCAGCTGTACCACATTTTCAATATATTAAATCATTAATAACTGTAGTAAATTAAATTAAACCTACCAGAATTTTCTAGTCTACAAATAAATGCTGCACCATGCTACAGCGTAAAGGGTATAATGTGTGTAAATTTTGAATAATATTTTATAATTAGCTGAGCCCCACGGCGTTACCCGCGGTTGTTGTTAATAACGCAACAACCGCCGGTAACGCCGTGGGGAAAAGCTAGTTTAAAAAAGGTAGCCTAAGTTACTGCTTATATCATCAGTTATCTGCCAGTGAAAGTCCCGTCAAAATCGGTCCAGCCGTTCCAGAGATTAGCCGGAAGAAACGGACAGACGGACAGACAGACAAAAATTGTACAAATTTTATTTTGGTAAACGTACCGTGTATGCAAACTTGCATTTAGTAGAAAGGGGTTATTTTAATATTACAAACAGACACTCCAATTTTATTTATTTGTATGTATGTATATGTATAGATTGCCATTATAAGAAAAACTGTCCAATTTTTTGTATAAGAAAAAAAATACAAGATTTGATAATATCACTTAACCAATGCCTTGATTAAAAACATATTTCAATAGATATAAAAGCAACTTACAATGTAGATACAAATTTTACATTATATTTTTATTTCTTCTTAAAACTATTACTAAATTAAAAAATAAAATAAAGCTAAATAAATAAAGTCGTAAAAACTTACCTAATAAGATTTTTTAACACGAATACAAACGAAAACCACAAACAAAAAACAAAAAATCACTTGAAATTTTTCACAATTTTTTTTTACTACAACTTAGAAAAAAAACTAATATTTTGCTACACATATAAATTCAGAAAAGTGTAATTTTATTGAATTCTAATACATTTTTATGGACGTCAATACCGTACAGGCTTAGTAAGTCGTCTGTGCGACAATAACATTTATTGAACCGATCACTTGCATAAGTAAACTATCAACCTATTGTATTGAAAATATGTTTAATGTGATAATATAATAACTGGTCTTACTGTTACATTAGCCAGCTGAGAGCCTAAATGACTGCACCAGAGATCAATTTGACAATGTAGTACCTTCGTACTTTTACAGCTAGATTTTTTTTACGCTACAAATTGCGAGTCCAACTAATGATTAACAATTTTTTGTAAGCATGATCCTCTGTTCTGAATCTGGGTTTAATTTATCTGTAATATATATGTATTTAAAAATGTATGAGTATGTTGATCAGCGGTCTGATTAACATAATAAGGGCTAGTCTAGTTTTACCTTAGAGGTAGTAGAGCCACGGTGATTTCAACACGAACGGGCCGGCTCGACCGGAGCGATACTACCCTCGCACAGAAAATCAACGTAAAATGACAGCAGCAGTGCTGTCGTGTTTCGTTGGTGAGTGCGAGACCGGAGGCCTAATGATGCAGAAGCATCACTAGGCCGCCATGGTGTGGGTCACCATGCTGCATTGTTGCATTGTCCGCATTCGCAATGAGTATGGTGACCACCACTCTTGGATTCTGCTTATGCTTTCCATCAGGCAGGGTAGTCATTTTGGCAGGCCCATACATAAAAAAAGAAACCTGTAGATGGTGCCCGCGTCAGTGCGGGCAGGCGCTTGGAGGATGTCTTAATAACAGCAGTTCCCGGATCCCTCCCATTTCAAGCGTAAAGTGGCACACCGTGTGGTTTTAATCGGTCCGACTCTGAAACACTAACCCATCACTAAACCCACGTTATAAAGACTCTGCCTAATTTGGGATCAGACAGTTGTCTGAGATGGGTTAAGTTATTATAATATTATTTTGATGCTTGCTATTGTTGTTGTATCAATATTAATCAATCACCCAGTCTATCACAGAGCCTCCCTATCGTTAACCGATTACTTTTAAGGTCATGTTATTCTTAAACTATTCAAATACCTACAACCCAAAAAACATAAGTGTATTTTTAACCCCCGACGCAAAAAGAGGGGTGTTATAAGTTTGACGTGTCTGTCTGTGGCACCGTAGCTTGCGAATGGATGAAGCGATTTCAATTTAGTTTTATTTTTATGAAAGGTGAGTTACGTGCGAGTGTTCTTAGACTTGTTTCATGAAAATCGGTAGAGTCGTTTAAAAGTAATGGGGGTGAAAGTGGAGAAGAATAACCGAATGTCTGCAAAAATATCATAGGCGTATGATTACTCGATTAAGTGCTTGAGTAGGGGTTTTTTTTAATGCAAGAAGTTATCGATTCATTTATTTTGTTTTGTTTCCCGTTTAGTAATTGCTCCATGTAATAATAGAGATTATATGTATCATCATTATTGACGAGCATTCTAATTAATTGGTTACGAAGGCCAATTTCAATTATTAACTAAGGCGTATGTTAAAGACTGGGCGATGCTTGAAGTAATAAGTGCGTAAATAATAACTAGACTGATTGGCTGCACGTATGGCCTAGTGGTTTGGTGGTCACCACGCCGTTTCCTACTTCGCCAAGTGTCGTGGGTTCAAATCCCACATAGGACAACACTTTGTGTGATCAACAAATTGTTGTTCTGAGTCAGGGTGTTCTTTGTGTCCGTTTCATGTATGTTTGTAAAGTCCCCCGCGACACAGGATTTATTCCTAGTGAGGGAGTTGTCTTTAAATTAAAAAAAAAATGCTTTTCGTTAGTAGGTCATATTTTCTAAGATATGATTTTGTATCTTCTAACAATAATTTGAAGTCCCTTAATGACCTAGCCTTGCTCGGCATTTCTTTATTTTTTGGTAAATACTTTTTAAATGAATCCTAGTTAGATCGATTTAACGCCCCCAAAACCCGCAGACTAAATTTAATGAAAGTCGTTGGAGACGTTTTCGAGATTACAGAATATCTATACTAATATTATAAACGCGAAAGTTTGTAAGTATGGATGGAAGGATGTTCGTTACTCTTTCACGCAAAAACTACTGAACGGATTTGGATGAAATTTTGCAGTAATATAGCTTATACATCAGAATACCACAAAGGCTACTATTTGCGATACCGATAACCGACACATACGCGGGCGGAGCCGCGGGCAACAACTAGTGGGTATATAATATACAAGACTTATTCGTTTAAAGGTATTAGAGGACCTCCAAAACCCTGAGGGTGAACTGAATTCGAAGGGTGAACTAGTTGTCAGTATATTTGAGGGCACTGACTTCCCAATAACGATTGTTATAGGTGTTGATATATTTATGTGGGTGTTAATTTCAACCGGGACCGATAGCTTAACGTGCTCTCCGAGGTACGGGCGGGAAACACCACCATATTCCATACTTCGGGCTGCTGTTTAGAATTTCTTGTAAGAAAAACCCAACAGCAGTCCGACCTCCCGGGACTGCTGTTTGTCGAACTTGTCGAGACTTATTTATTGGCAGTCGCTTACGCTGCCTGCCAGACCAACGAGGTAATACGAACCGAGTTTAAAAAAATGTTCTTTGAGAGAGGATTTCTCGAAAAGATTTTCCAAAAGCGATTTGTAAACGGCAGAGTTCTAAAACAACAAAAATGTGATACTGATCTGATCACTCTCTGATTACGATATAAAGTATGTAATGTTTTAGAATCGACAGTTTTACTTTTACAGCTGTTATTGACACATCTGTTAATGTTTAGCCAGCTTCGTGCGTACATGTTAAAATGAATACTATTTTTAGAAAAACAATATTCAAAAAAATGTTTTAATCGTATATGGGGAGCAGATAGCTCACATGGATCGCTCGTGGATATTCTTAATTCCAAAGTCATGAGATTTAGGGACAGAGAGGGGAGTTAAAATCCAATGAAATCACAAACTCAGTGAAGAAGCTACAAAAACAAATAAACAAACAAAATTAATATCTTTAGATATCTCACACACGGCCATCTGCACACGACTGCTTCGTTTTTTTTTTTTTACGTGGTGGAATGCATTTACGCACTTCGCTCGCCCCCTGCGGGGGCAGGGGGTTTGCTTCGTGTGGGACTCCTGACCTCGAAGGGAGGCCAGACTACCCACTAAACCACCACGGTGTTCCTCCTTCACCTAAACCGAGCCGCGGGATAGTTTGCTCACCGCGACTCGGCTAGGGACGCCCTTTAATCGGGCTCACCTCTGTCGAGGCCCCACCATCCGGGCCACCGTGCCCAGATGATGGGCCTGTCCTCCTCATGAATGCACCCCAGGAACACAGAGGGGCGCATTCCGTCACATTAGCATGGGGCGGCAGGTCCCCCGACCCACCGCCCGTGGCCACTCTCATTCGGGGACGCGGGCGAATTGTACTCGGGCGGGAGAGTGAGCCCAGCTCGCTCCCGCTCCCGCAGAGCCTCTCTCTTGGCCGCCATCACCTCGTCACGACTGCTTCGTTGATCTAGCGTCGGTTAGCACAAGCGACTGCCTCACCATCACCCTCCTCGTGACTTACTTGCGAGCGGACGTGTTTTGAGTGTGTCTCCAATTTATTAACTTTTAAATAGGGAAATAGTTTCTTAAACAGTGTTGTTTTGTATCCAGTGGACAGATAGAAGACATACAATCTTACTTATTGTATAAAATTGAACAACCAGTGATCAATATAAACCAATTTAATTGTGAAAAAACTTTCAAAATCCGTCGGTATCCTTTTGCAATTATTGACATAAGACAGTGAGGCCGCAAGTGAGATAAAAAATTCTTACCCTCATTACCACATTACTGTGTAAATCTGAAATTGGATCAGTTAATTCCCCAACATTATTATTGCAAAGTTGGCCCTGTCGTGGCGGTACAGACTTTCATTTAAGTGGTATCGAGTTCGGACCTTGGTGTCGGTATCAGTTTTTGTGATTTTATTTGATTACAAAAACTTTTGTGTTGAGCTTCAGGTACAATACTACCGATATATATCGAGATTCGCATTATTCTCACACGTCATTCTATAAGTTGCACACCGCTACACTACGATCACTAATACAAGACCTGCCCCTGATGACACTTGATGAAATAGCTATTGCATATCGAAACACCTACTTACAACAAATAGATACAAAGTATTTCACTCCTTGCAGCGGTTCCTTATTGTGTTAACACTTGTCTATAGCGTTGTTTGACTACATACACATTTAATATGCCAAGAAAGACACATACGCCACCTCCCACTAATGAAACCATGGATGGGGATGTATTTAATACACCTGATACATATAAGCAAAACGAGAAGGAGCTAAACAAGATTACAACTAGAAACAAGCGTCTTAGGCCTGACTTCTCGCCGGAAAATAACTGGAAGTCGTTTGAGGATAAAATATCAAATATGCTCGAGGCATGGAAGTTTGACCAAGACTCAATTTTTTGTAAATTACGTTCTGACCTATCGGAGGTTAAAGAACAAAATAAGAATATTCAAAACACAAATAGCGAAATAGAAAAATCAATGGCATTTATGAATAACAGATTTGAAGAAATGAGACAAACTATAAACAAACTTGAGGAGGAACGTCAAGAACATCGGAATTACATTTTAGAACTGGAAAGAAAAGTTACTGATCTACAATATGGTTCACGTTCTTCCCTTATAGAGATTAAAAATGTGCCACAGACCGGAAAAGAGACGACCAATGATCTCACTTCTCTAGTGATAAGAACATGTAGTGCAGTACAAGCTGCAGTAATACCTTCAGATCTGCGGGATGTCTACCGCTTACCAGGTAAAAAGGGAACTAACAGACCAATTATTGCTGAATTCCAAAGTGTCCCGAAGAAGAATGAGGTATTAAACGCATCACGTATATTCAATAGGGGTCTGCCTATATCTGAAAAATTAAATAGTGGTCATATTGGCCTTAGTGGCCCTGTCACATCAGTTTATGTAACAGAACATTTACCGGGCAGTGTCCGACAGTTATTTTATGAAGCGCGTATGTTCTCTAAAACACACAATTATAAATTTTGCTGGTACCAAAATGGAAGGATTTTTCTTAGAGAACGTGAAGGCACAGACAGCATCCCAATTACATCTGCCCAATCACTTAAAAAATTGCAAAGAAATGAATAGTTGCATGTCCATACTGATAATGATATTGATAATAAAACTGGTTCCGGGCGATATATTGTTGAAATTGAGCGATGTGATGAATTGTAAAGTATTCGAATTCTGCACATTAGATTTATCTTTAATTAATATTACTTTTTCACTGCATTATACTGTTGTGTTGGGGCAGTGTATGATTTATGAAACTCTTCATCATTTTTGCGAGATAAATAAGCATGTGTTTTTTTCGCCCAAAAATGTTTATATTTATCATAATAATATATATTTATCACTACAAAAAATTGAAAATCATATCATGTTATTCAAACAACCGTTTGCCACTCATCGCATTTGTGTTGCGAAGACCATGATCATCCTAAGATGTATAACTGTTTATTTTTACTGTGCAGTACAAATAGGTGGATGTTTGTGTATTAGAGTCAATTGTATACCTCTTGTGAGCCATATTTTTAATCAAAAAAAATATTTAAACTTTTATATGTTACAATTTAGTTTCATAATGCATGTCTACTGTTCATTTATTTTTAAGTTTTACTGTTACACTTACAAAATACATTACATCCATATATTTTCTCAACCCATTACAAGCGAAATACATAATAATACGTCAAGTTATTATGGATTTCTACATTCATATTACACACTAACAAATACAAACAAGAAATCTACTTGCATACACTACACTTATGACACATATAACTATTCTCGAATACACAACAATTTAAACTCGTGGCTAGATACCGATAGAAAGTCACATGCAAACCACATAAATGTTTACACACATGTTCATACACCCATTAACATCACACAATTACATATTCTAATGTTATTTCCTGGACTGGTACTGCGAAGTTGTTTTCTTGAATATTACCTAAATCATCTTTGGTGACATACTAAAACTCTCACAAAATATAGACGAGATATCTGTATCCCAATCATTCACAACAGATTTAGATGAATGTCACAAAGTTATTTTACCTACATCGGAGCATCTAATCATACTGACTCAGAACATACGCAGCATAAACCGTAACATAACTGGCCTAGAAATCTTATTAACTAGACTTAAAATTGACTGTGATATTCTAATCTTAACCGAATGTTGGCTGCCATGTACGCCTATTTTGCCTAATATAGTGGGATACTCTCATATAGCAACTCAAATAAACCACAAGCAAAACGATGGAGTAGTTGTATATTTTAAAGAATACCTGAACATAAGTATAATAGAACCGGATTTTCCTGATTGCAATTGTTTGATTGCCACTATAAACAACCAAATCGCGATAGTAGCCCTATACCGATCACCATCTTATACAAATGTTGACCCATTCCTCTTAGGGTTGGATAGTATCCTACAATCATATTCAACTTACGCAAACATCATAGTTATGGGAGATATCAATATAACGATAAGTCCAAATAATATCACATTAAATGGAGAAAAATACCTCACTCTAACAGCCACACATGGACTCTTGCCTGCTCACACCTTAATAACACGGAGTAGTAGTGCAACTTGCTTAGATCATGTTCTCTTGAAATCTAAGTATACATCAACCACTATAGTCCCACAAACAACACTAACAGACCATTACCCAGTATTAATACACTTAAACACTAAACTAACACGACAATACTCCACTACATCACTCACCAAAACGGACCATGCAAGTCTAGAAAATGACCTCTCAAAAATGGATGTTAATGTTATTTATAACTCGGATAACCCAAATTTTTGTATTGAATACTTGACAGATTGCCTTCATAGTGTTATTGAAAAAAATACCACAAGAATTACACTTTCACGACGTAAAAGACTAATGAAGCCCTGGATAACTCCAGGATTACTAAAATGTCTTCAAAATAGGGATAAGCTTCATAAAAAGGCAAAAGCATCTCCTGACAACATAACTTTAAAAACAACATACATACGATATCGAAATTTCTGCAATAATATAGTAAAAAAAGTGAAGACAAACTATGAGAAGGAACAACTTAAATCTGTACAAAATGACAATAAACGGTTGTGGAAAGTTATTAAAACGGTCACCAATACTACAAAAATAATGACACTCCCCAAAGAACTTTTAACCCTCTCTTCTACGCCTGAACGATCGCTACATGAGGTTAACAGCCATTTTGCGAGTGTTGGGTCTCGACTGGCTAGCAAAATCACTCAAAAAAACATTAGTTCCCAAAAACAAGCACCAAAATTACTAAATTTATACAAAAACACAATAACCCCATTACATTCTTTTGTTCTCTTAGAAACCGATGAGCAAGAAATATACTCTATAATAACTCACTTAAAAACAGATTGTGCTTCAGGAAGTGATGCTATCTCCTCCAAGTTCTTAAAACAACACAAATATACACTGGTACCTCTTCTGACGAAAATTTTCAACGACTGTCTGAAATTAGGCATTTTCCCTGATTCTCTAAAAAAGTCAGAAGTGTGTCCTATCTACAAGAGCGGAGATAGAAGTTGTATTAGTAATTACAGACCAATATCCATATTACCAGCTATCTCTAAAATTCTGGAAAAGATTATAAACACTAGATTAAAAAACTACCTCGAAAAGCACTATCTCTTATCACCAAATCAGTTCGGATTTCGAACGGGAAAGTGCACTGAACATGCAGTAAATAAATTGATTAGCTTTGCAAGTTCTAATCTATCACAGGGAAAGAAATGCATAGGCATATTTTTAGACCTAGCTAAGGCGTTTGATACGATTTCTGTTTCCAACTTATTAAACAAACTCGAGAAAATCGGAGTAAGAGGGATACAACTTGCACTTATAAAAAGTTACCTTACGGGGCGATTTCAGCGTGTTAGAGTGGGCCCAAATAAGAGTACATACCTTCCTGTAACTCACGGTGTTCCGCAGGGAAGTGTCTTAGGACCCACTCTCTTCCTCGTATACATAAACGAGCTTATGAAAATAAAACTTTCCCAAGGCGAAATTATCTCTTTTGCCGATGACACTTCCCTAGTTTTTGCTGCCGACACTTGGGATGCAGTTTTTGATGCGGCCCAACGTGGTCTTAATGCTGTTACGGGATGGCTACAAAATAATATTCTGACACTGAATGTAGATAAGACAAAATATGTTTGCTTCAGCATCAGAGGTCGGGTGCCCCTTAACCCAGGTACTTATAAAATCGTTCCACATGAGTGTCCCTCAGAACGGGATTGTATGTGTTCACCACTGGAGTGTGTAAATTCTATAAAGTACCTGGGTGTTACAATAGACAACAACCTTAATTTTAAAGAGCACATTAAACACTTGTGTGCTAAGACACGTAAACTCATGTACGTTTTCAAAAATTTAAGACCAGTAGCCGAGCCTCTGTTGATGAAGCAAATTTATTACGCCCTATGTCAATCCCTCCTAACATATTGTATTACCTCATGGGGAGGAACATATAAAACTGTAATGAAGTCTGTTGAAGTTGCACAGAGAGCAGTACTTAAGGTTTGCCATAATAAGCCTATCTTCTACCCCACTACTGTGCTTTATCAGCTGTGCGAAGTTCTCACTGTCACACAATTATATATTTTGAAGACCGTAATGCAACAACACAGTGGAATTACCTATAATCCAAAGTTGATAATGAAACGTAGAAAACATATGGTGTGTGATTTACCAACAGGTTGTAAAAGCAGTTTTAGCAAAAACTTTTGTGACTTTAAAGGACCCTATTTATATAATAAGATGAATAAAATTCTTAATATTTATCCACAAACAGCGTCACAGTGCAAAAAAAGATTGGCTACTTATTTACAAAAACTTGACTATGAAGAGACTGAAAAACTCATATACATAATTAATTAATAAAATCTAAATAGATACAGACACACGTACATAAACACGCAAACATACTAAAACATTCAACACTCACACACCAATACACATACTCACACACCAACTCAATACACACCACACACACAAATAGCACGTTTCTATACCAAACCCAACTATGTATTAATTGTAGATTTCATTAATGTTGAATATTTTAGACTAGCTAAGCTATGTGTAATACATGGGGAGTTGGCGCTTATAGTCGAAATACAGGCTCCGCCTAGTTCGACTACAGAAGCTAATTCATATAAATTTAAGCAATAATGATAATGCTATTGAAATATGTAACCTGTAAGTTTTTTTTTTTGAAATAAAAAAATAAATAAAAATAAATAAATAATAACTTCATAACATAACAAATTAAGAGGTCCCGGGTTCGTAACCCGGGTCGGACTATTGTTGGGTTTTTCTAACAATTTTTTTTAATAGCAGCCCGGAGTATAGAATATTGCAGTGTTTCCCGCCCATGCCTCAGAGAACTCGTTAAGCCCTCGGTCCCGATTGTCATGAACATCTATGACAATCGTTATTGGGAAGTCAGTGCCCTCAAATATACTGACAACTAGTTCAACCTTCGAATTCAGTTCACCCCCAGGTTTTCGGAGGTCCGATGCCAGTCGCTCCGTGGAAAAACTGATATTCAGGTAAAACTGGTTGAACTAGTAGCCGACCCCAACTAATTTTGGGAATAATAAAGGCTAGGAAGATGATGATCTCATACACGGCCATCTGATCTTAAACTATGCAAAGCCTGGACTATGGTAACCAGACTGCTCATAAACATACCTATATAGTTTTAAAAACATATATATTCTGGATAAATTACACACAGACACAAATCAAATGATCGTGTTCATCACACAAAGATTTTCCATGCATGGGAACCGATCCCACACCCTCTAGCTTAGCAATCAGGATCACTAACCACTAACACTGTCCAACAGGCCCGTCCAGAACAGAATTGCTTCATAGTCGTATTGCTGTGAGGCAGTGGTAACATAATCCTTTTTTTATGTAAGGGCCTGCCAAAATGTCTGCATCTCTGCCTGATGGAAAGCATAAGCAGAATCCAAGAGTAGTATACCACCATACTTATTGCGAATGCAGACAATGCAGCATGGTGACCCACACTATGGCGGCCTAGTGATGCTTCTGCATCATTGGGCCTTCGGTCTCGCACTCAATAGCGAAACACGACAGCACGAATGCTGTTATTTTACATTGATCTTCTGGGCGAGGGAAGTACCGCCCCGCATGTCGGCACGTTCGTACTGAAATTAGCGTGGCTCTTACTACCTTGAGATCATCATCAACCTATGGCAATACATACTCGTAGATCTCCCTGGAAGAGACCTATGTCCGTGGTAACAAAATAAAATAGTATTTATCCCAAGTAGACCTTTTAAGGAACGTTCAAACATTACATTACCAACTCTAGTTGCGCGGTTTCAAGATGTCATTCCTATGGACAAGAACCAGCCAGAAACTGCTTAAGTCTAATAACAAATATGTAAAACCGTGATAATATAATTGAAGAATTAGTAGACAATGATAAGGACGAAAGAGCAATAGAAAGAAACAATGAATTTCGATACATATAAATATTCTAGAAAACAGTTGTACTATTTTGCGTTTACGAATATGCTTTTAATATTCGCTCGTAAAATTCAATATTACTTACCGATAACGCCTTATAGTAACGACGTCATATGAAATAAAACTTACGGTAATCGCGCGTACTTCACTCTACTTGGTATACGACATACATACGTAATTGAATATAGTGATGATGTATTCCTAGCCAATTTCGTCCAGTCTCGACGGAAACCATACAACTACGCAGAAGATAGTATACTTATTATACAAGTGTTTGCAAATACAGGTGCACTCTTCGTTCCCTCTCTCTCATAGTTCCTATGAGACCACATATGAGACGGCTATCCGACAGGTCCTAGGAGAAATCAGATGCAGGATGATGGCTTTACGTGCTCTCCGAAGCACGGAGCTTGAAGTCCTATTTTCGAACTCCGGGCTATTAATAAGCATTTCTACACTAAGTAAAACTCGATAACAGTTTTTTGAGTGACCCGGGAATCGAATCTCTTGATCGGCAAAAAGTACTGTATTAAAAAAATAATTTGAGATAAATATGCCGTGTTTGGTATCATTGGAAAGGGCGTTACTTGTGCATTTAAAATATATATATATTATATATTAATAACAGCACCAAAACATTTTAAATAAAAAAAGTAATAACTAAAACCTCTGCCTCGTTGGTCTAGCGGTTGACGTGTGCGACTGCTGATCATGAGGTCTTGGGTTCGATTCCTGGGTCGGACCAAATGTTTGTATGATCTACAAATATTTGTTTCGGAGTTTGGGTGTTTTCTATGTATAATATGTATGTATTTACAAAAAAAATGTATATATGTATTTGTATCAGTTGTCTAGATGTATTACCCATAACACAAGCTCTGCTTAGCATGGGACTAGATGGCGATGTGTTAGATGTCCGAAATATTTAAAAAAAAAAAAAAAAAAAAAAAAAACCCAACTACGACAAAAAACGACGCTGAAAAATTATAAAACAAGTTTGAAAAGCCGTAGTCACTCGTTACATAGAAACGCACCAGAAACCTTTAACAACGTTTCAGTCTTAGTTTTTACTTTTTTTTATATACTTTTAAAAAGTGATCTAATCAAATGTTTACAGTAGTGTACCCGTGTACCAGAACTTTATGAAGATTCTCATCAAAACACTTTTGTCCTTATATCATCGTGTCAACATAGAAGGATGGGATCCATGTGCTTTGCAATGATTCATATTCTCCGCAATTTTGTTGAATAATAATCTCATAATATTGACTACCACCCGTGAGAAAGATATTTTCCGTTAGTCACCAAATAAAATGTTGTAGTAAGTTTTGTATCCTTCTAATATTTTCTCGTTTGCTTTGATAACTTGCATCGATAGGAGGATCTGACTTTTCATTACGCTTTTCTGACCTGTTCGATCTTTTGTGTTTTAAAAAAATATGTTCGAGTTGTTGCTTAAATACCCCAAGCAGTCACCCTTTTTTAAACTCCGGTTACCTATTCCCGGGCAATAAGCAATAAGCTTTCTGTCCTCTTAATATGTGTGAGTGAGATTTAAATTGTAATTGGCAAAATATCTGCGTTTGATGCACCCCTGCCTTTGGATATATTAGTATGTGTATTCATATTTATATTTCTGTTTGTTGGAAATGAAATGAAATGATATGAAATGATATTTATTTGTAAGTAAATCTTTTCAGATATTTTTACACGTCGGACTTTACAGCTAGAAGAGACCGGACCGGAGGACGTTTAACTTTGTAACATATTTCCCCTTCTTGCTTTCTGTTTGAGCATAATTTTCCACTCATTACTAATTACCGGATTAACTCAAAGGAAGAATCCACTCAGGTTCACTCATAGTTGGTAAAAGATATACAGTCACCGAGTGACTGATAGTCTGAATTTCACCGTACAGTTCACGTTTCGATACTTTGCGACGTCATTACATTAAGGCGTTTTTAAGATTTTCATATTGTACGATGGCTTTACAACAATCATACCTAAACAGCATAACTTTAATATCGATCAAATAAAATCGTACTTCTTAAAATAACATTACCTATTTCCATTTTCGGATGTTCATTTACTTGGGATTTACTACGTGAGAGAGCCACGCTTCGGCATGAATGGGCTGGCTCGACCGGAGTGATACCACGGCCTTTCAGAAAACCGGTGTGAAATAGTGCTTGCGCCCCAACCCCCTTCCCGCTACTTCCCCCCCTCCCGCCATCCCCCCCAATACCGACAACGCACTTGTGACGCCTCTGGTGTTGCTGGCGTCCATGGGCGGCGGTAATCGCTTACCATCAGGCGATACGTCTGCTCGTTTGCCCGCCTATTACATAAAAAAAAACTTCAGCTCGATTTTGTATGATCAAACGCTTGCATACTAACCGATTTAATTTGAGTGCGGAAAATGGACAAAACTGCAATTGACTGGTTTCTTTTAAGCTTGACCATCTGCGTGATGCAAACCTTCTTTAGGAGTGTAATTTTGGACAGGACAAAGGAAGTGGGTAAAGGGGTAAGTAGGGAAAAGCAAGCTATTGTAAGGTATTCTGGGATTCTCGGGTAGACACTGAAATGTGATTGTTTGAAGTTATGACAACCAGTCTCGGTTTAACCTACTCACCAAGGCACGGGCGTAGAACGCCGCCAAACTTCGCTACTCGGGGTTGCTATGAAGAAGTTCTTGGAAGATAAATGCATACGCTAACAACAAGGCCGATTGGCGTGACCATTTATTATATAATAAAAACAGTAGGGTGAATTCCAAATAACTTTTAATTACTTATTAGACGGCCTATCCGGCGGTAGAAAGTATAAAGCCACTACGACTCCAGCTGAAACAAAAACGTCATTTATTTATACAATCCCTTTCTGATATCATTATAGTACGTTGACTTTATCTCAAAATGATATAACAATCTATATATCGTAATTATTTCATTGTCTGTAATAATTTACAGTTGTTTAGCCCCTGAGATCTAAAA
Organism: Diaphora mendica; assembly: GCA_949125395.1. Classification (NCBI taxonomy): domain Eukaryota; kingdom Metazoa; phylum Arthropoda; class Insecta; order Lepidoptera; family Erebidae; genus Diaphora; species Diaphora mendica. The sequence goes on from OX421323.1 coordinate 1,478,934, forward strand.
CTTTTTATACTTGTACCAATAAAATCATTCAATCACTCTGTCACTAACTACGATGTGTTAATTACTCAATTCTACTTCTCTGCATCACGTATCATCTTCATCAGACGTACTAATATTTGTTTAATAACGATATGAAGAGAGAAAAATCCTGTCTTAAACAGGATTTAAGTAGGAAGTGAAACGAAATTAACAAACTACACGTGGCGTGGAATCCCTCGAGTGATCAATCAATTGAACCGCTAAGCTATATCAATTAGATAATCCACATTTACGCGCTAGCTAACCGAACTAGACAAGTTATGACAGCTGGGTGAGATAGATGGTTCTGATTTCCATACTACGAATATACTGTGTCGATGTCTTTCAAAACATTCATAAAATGGACGCAGGGAATACCCAGTCTTAAAGAAGAATTTGTTGATGTTACAAATTGTTGTCCCATATATGAGGCTCAAAGCCACAAGACTCAATGGAATGGAGTAGTGACTGTTAAAACCATGTTTTTTTTCTTGTTAAGATAAGACAACCCTCGCATTAGGAATTTACATCCTGTGTCGCAAGGAACTTTACAAACACACATGAAACTGACACAAAGAACACCCAGACTCAGAACACAGAACAGATTGTGGATCACACAAAGCGTTATCCCATATGATATTTGAACCCACAACACTTGGTGCAGCAGAGAGCGGCGCGGCGTCTGCCTGGATCACTAGGACAACCGTGCGGTCGGCGAACCATTACGACATACACGCAGTGAACCGATAACCTAGGTAATCTAGAATAGATAAGCCTGATGATCTGGATGTTAAACATACCTTTATGTGTATAATTTTCATCTTATTTCTTACCTAGAAGAATAGTAGCCGTGGCGTAGAAAGTAGTAACACAGTGAGCCATAACATTGGAGCCGAGAAAGTTCACACCAGCCATTCCGCTGATTCTAGCCATCATCACGCCTATACACGCTGCCATACCTCTAAAATATTAAAACACATGAAATCATACGGCGCGTCTCCACCGAAATTTGACAACACAAATAAAGGTTAACAACACAAAAGTTGCCAACTTTTGTTCGGTGGAGATTCGGCTTTACAAAAACTTTTGTCACCAACACGTGTTGACTACACAAAAGTTGCTAACTTTTGTTCGGCGGAGTCTCGGCTTATACCATGATTAAAATGATTAATCTATTTCTTAAAGCATTGCATTTTGAGTGCTCAAAAGTGCTCAAAGTTTTTTTTTTTAGATTTATCTTTGTTTTTCTATGTTTATGTTTATTTCAATATACTTAATTATCCGTATCATACTTTAACAACTACCTACTTGGTGCGTTATATTATCCAAATGTTATAAAATAATGAAAAATAGAAGCAGTAGAAATAAGAAAAACGAAATATATTTCATTTCATTCTAAAGTAATACGAGTATACTAGAATCCTACTAATATTATAAACGCGAATATTTGTAAGTATGGATGGATAGATGTTTGTTACTATTTCACGCAAAAAGTACTGAACGGATTTGGATGAAACTTTACAGTAATATAGCTTATACATCAGAATAACACATAGGCTACTTTTTGCCGCGATAACCGACATAAACGCGGGCGGAGCCGCGGGCAACAACTAGTATTATAAACGTGAAAGTTTGTAAGCATAGATGGATGTTTGTTACTCTTTCACGCAAAAACTACTGAACGGATTTGGATGAAACTTTACAGTAATATAGCTTATACATCAGAATAACACATAGGCTACTATTTGCAGCGATAACCGACATACACGCAGGCGTAGCCGCGGGCAACAGTACAAAAATATAGTAACTGGCGTAGTGGAGTTAAGAGAGTTAAGAGGTAGTAGAGCCACGCTGATTTCAGCACGAACGGGCCGGCTCGACCGGGGTGGTACTACCCTCGCACAGAAAATCAACGTAAAATGACAGCATGCTGTCGTGTTTCGTTGGTGAGTGCGAGACCGGAGGCCCAATTAGTCTAGTCAACAAGTTCCATACTTGTTGACTAGACTAAAAGATGCAGTAGCATCACTAGGCCGCCATGGTGTGGGTCGCCATGCTGCATTGTCTGCATTCGCAGTGAGCATGGTGACCACCACTCTTGGATTCTGCTTATGCTTTCCATCAGGCAGAGTAGAGTCATTTTTAGTAAGATGGATGGATTTAAGAAGATTTAGTAGAGTTTAAGAGGAATGGTTCAGCTCCTTTTATTCCAGTTCCATTGCATAGTCTCCATGTTTATTTTATCAAATTAAGTTAGCTCAATAAAAACTAAACCACCTGTAAGATGTAGGATACATCTCCACATAATAGGCAAACAGTACTCCCATGCATAAGTTAGTCATTGTCATGCCAACGAAGAGTGTAAGACTAGCCAGATAGTTCTCATTGAACACAGCTCCAATGCTGGACAGCATCGGAACTACGAGGAATGTTATCAACAGAAGCTTCTTTCTGGAACCCAGTTTAGATACTATGAGTGTGACGCCTGCAAACACCACTCCATGAATGACACCGGATAGTAAAGTGTTGGTTTGAATTGCATGTGAGCAGACAGTCTGAAACAAAAAACAAATTAGTTTTTGTTGCAGTATCGTATATACGCTTAAACGTAGGAGAGCCACGCTTCGGCATGAATGGGCCGGCTCTACCGGAGTGATACCACGGCCTCACAGAAAACCGGTGTGAAATAGTGCTTGCGCTGTGTTTCACCGAGTGAGTGAGGATACCTGAGGCCCATACCCCAACCCCTTCACCCTACCTCCCCCCGCATCCCCCCAAAGGCCGGCAACGCACTTGTGACGCTTCTGGTGTTGCAGGTGTCCATGGGCGGCGGTAATCGCTTACCATCAGGCGATACGTCTGCTCGTTTGCCCGCCTTTTTCATAAAAAAAAACTAACTCTTCAACTGTATGAGTCATAATGTAAGAATTATTTTAACAAAATGATACTTTGCGGTAGCAGAAGATAGAAATATTTTGGTAAAAGGAGCAGCTTAATACTATTTTTGAAATACCAACCGTATAACAAGTAGTATGGTTGCAGTTTTGAGGCTCACTTTATTACAGTTATTCATAATCTGTTCCAATGATTTCTTACTTACCACAGCAACAGTTTCTTTGGCGTTATCAGTTGATAAGCTGGAAATAATGCTGCATAAACTTGTGGATCCGCTAGTGGCATTTAAACTAATGGCAGAACTGAAAGCTTCCACAACAGCCGGCAACCACATCACCCAGCAGTTGTTTCTAAAATCGTTACGTGCACATAAAATTAAGTAACGGCATATTTAAACACAGTATCAACAAAGTATTCCATAGAATTTTTACAATTCTTAGATCACGCATCAGGACGAATAATTTTAAAACGTTCTTTTGCTTTATTATTTTCTGACTGTGTGCATGTGTGATATGTACAGTATTGTACAGATATATTTAACATTTATGAAAAGGATCGGCTTGGACATATCTTATTTAAGTATTAAATCTATATACTTGCTTAAGCCACCTGCCCCGACTGCGCACACGAGCAATGTTTGCAGGTGTAACATTTAAAGTACCCAATGATTCTGGTTTTTACAAACTACAGTTGGTAAATAATTTTAGTTCCAAATCTATTAGATAGTAAAGTCCCGAATCCTATACAAAACTACTAATATGCCGTACTAGTTTTCTTATCTAATACGGTTCTTTCTTCTAAAATGTTAAAAACTTGAAATAAAATTTGAAAAAAGGCAAATATATACCGATGAGGCTCATTGTCACGTGCCTATTTTCTATGCAATGAATTTTCCGGAAATAAAAAAAATCTAAAAGTTATATCTCTAATATTTATTTGCTACATAGTTTTACTTACATACTGTAAATGGCAGAAGTTATAAACACTAAATTTAACGTTTTCCAAACTAATGGTTTCTTGAATAATGGTATGGTCTGTTGCCACAATGATTTCAATATGTGAATGTCCCTTTCTCTGGCTTTTGAATCGTCTTCTAAAATAACTCGATGTACCTAAAAAGTCATAGCAATATTTAACGATATCTCATTTGCATAATTCGCATTTCTATCTAAATTTAAATAATTTATACTAACTGGATATTCTTCTTTTCCACCGTTCTTGATCCACATTCTTCTTAAACACTCTAGCGCCTTTTGTTCTTCTCCAGCGTTAAGTAGAAACTTGGGACTTTCATAACAGAGATGCAACAACAGTGCACTAATTACCAATGGAGAAGCCATCACAATAGTTAATAGTCTCCAAGGTGTAAACGTAATTATACCAAGGTTAAAGGCAAAGTCGAATTGTAGAATGAAGTAAGCAGGCACTGAAAAAAGCATAGAGCACAGTAACATCACTAGAACATGATGCAGAGCCATCACTGGGCCGCCATTGCATGGGTCACCATGCTGCATTCGCAATGAGTATGGTGACCACCACTTGGTGGTGATTCTATGGTGATTCTGCTTATGCTTTCCATCAGGCAGAGTAGAGTAACTTTGGCAGGCCCATACATAAAAAAACAAAACTGATGTAGCGATAGAAGAGTTGTTAATGGATCTTGTAATGATCAATAGGAAGCCAAATTCAGAAGAAGTTTTATAATAACTGCAGGTAACGCCCTCATAGTCAACCGGTGTTTAGCAACTTTTACGTGGCTTTGGTGTTAAGCAAATGGGATTACCGTAGGGACCAATCATCATAGTTTTCGGAGCAACACTCAAAGGTTTTGTAAATTAAGTGACCTGTCTTTAAAGAAATCATGTTTGCTTTTTATGAAACATTTAATAAAGAGAACTACTTCTATTTTAAATGTAAAGTCTTTAAATATTTTACTGCTTGTATCCGACTACAGCGAAGCTAAAAGGAAGGGTTTGTATGTTCCAAAGTAGCACTTAAGTTACTAAACCGATTTTAATAAATGAGGTGTCAATGGATTCCCAATAGGTCCGGGTGACATAGGCTATATAAATGTTATCCTAAGTTTTTCTAAATAATTGATAACATCAATTATTACTAAATCTATGGTTTTAGATTCATTTCGGTGATTCAGTTAATTTTTACATATTTGATCGTGTAACGATGCCTTTGAGTTTCTCTACTATCGTCTATTCGTTCATGGTTTCTGGAAGAAAACTCAGTTCTGGGTTAAGCTCGCCTCTGTGCATGACATGTCCTTGCATCTTATATATTTATGTGTTAAGTGTGTACAGAATACTACAATACAAATGATATTTTGAAGTTGTACTTTGTGACTCACCGATGTAAGACATCATGAACAACATCAGCACACTAGTCATGATGAGCATATAGAAGTTTCTCACTTTCCTTGAACAGCATTCACCCAGCAATGCGTATGCTCCTGATTGAACAGCGCTGCAACTGAGTTTAATATTTTTACTAAAGAGTGGTAACTTAAAGTGACACATCAAATAACTCTGCATATTTCTATTCTATCAGTTTCTATTATCATTAGTATATCGCATTCCACAGCCAGACTTATACCTCACCCATTGATTTTGGGCTCCTCGCATCCAATTTCTATATGAATATAAAATTACTACGAACTTTTTTTTTTTTATGGGACTAATCCCGCCCACACGCCCACCACTGTAACTCCTGTACACCAGGATCAACAGCGGTGACCCACGAAAACACCGAGTTATGACACTCGGGAAGTCCCAGGAAAAATTTAACTGTCTTGGAACCCGCAACGAAATTAATCAGAAGAAAACTGGAGGAGTTGGAAATATAATAAGTCCACTTCCCTCCTTAGCAAAGCGGGAGACAAAATGGAGTCAAAATAGGCAGACGCCTTTTTCAAACCGGGAAGCACCACGGATAAAAATATTATGGGTCCTAAGTGAGCTATATTTGATTTCTATAGTATGTATGGCAGAATCGCTTAAACGCACGGAAATTCACCGCAGTTGACACAAGATCCCCATAATATACTACCCCAGACGTCATTTGTAAGCTATTTAGCATCATGTTACGTTCATTGTACCAAAGACTACATTCCCAGAGGATATGATGAGCCGACTGTTCACAGCTAGAATCAGGTGTTGAGCATTGACACAATGGTGAATCGACTAATTTAAATGAGTATAGTTTGCTCTTAAAGTTACCGTGGCCTGTAAGAAATTGAGCGACACAGTGATCTACCTCGAGCCATGTCCTTGACAACCTTTCGCGAACAGATGGAAAGAACTGGTAAAGGTGGCGCCCCTTAGATGATTCGTCCCATCGTTTCTGCCATTCATCCAAGAGGTCGTTATAGACATTGGTTTTTTGTTGAAACAATCTTATGATTTTACCGCGGTCTCGTATGCCCAAAAAATCGCATTCCATGTTTTGTAGTGTGGAATAGTACATGGCTGCACGTCTTTGCACCTCGAGATCGACCGGAAGAACACCTGCCAACACCGGTAAAGCCTCAGTGCTAACCGTCCTATATGCCTTGCACAAGAAAATCAATGCAGGTCGTTGGCCTTGTAACAGTTTGCGACGGACAGCACCTACAGTCGCCCTATCTGCCCATACAGGAGCACCATAGCAAATAGAACCCAAATAAGTAGCTCCATATATGATCTTTAGTGTATTATATGACAGACCCCATGTCGCAGTTGATATCCTCGTCAGTGCAAAGAAACTCTTTTTAGACTTTTCATTAACTGTTCTAATATGTTCAATAAATGAAAAATTTCTTTCTAAAACCAATCCTAAATAACAAACCGAGGTTTTATTTTTAATAGTAATATTTTCAAATTTAATACAAGGCGGTGATTTGAGGTTACCTTTCAGAAGTAGCTGGAAGGTTTTGTTTGGTGCAAACGTCAACCGATTACGCCCACCCCACCGAGATATTAAGTCCAAACGTTCACTGGCCAGCCTCTCAAGCCCCGTTCTAGTATCCGACTCTATCAATAACAAACCGTCGTCCGCGTACGCATTCAGGGTACATCCGGACGGCACAGGCATTGCCAGAAAATCGTCGAAGCCTATGTTCCACAAGTATGGTCCTAGCACTGACCCTTGAGGACACCCCATCGTAAGCGCCTTCGACACAGAATGATGCCCAAGTCTCAATTTAGTAGTACCTTGTAAGAAGTACGAGGAGATAAGGGAATAAATATTTTTAAAGCAACCTCTTAATTTTAATTTTAGCAATAGCATGGGCCACCACGCATTGTCAAAGGCGCCAGATATATCTAAGAAGATGCCTAAAACGTATTGAAAACTTGACTCGGTGACAGTCTTCCTTACAGATATAACCGCATCAGTTGTCGATTTTCCCAACGTAAAGCCGAATTGTCTATCATGAAATTTAACTCCACCCGGTAGAAGTCGTGGTACTACAAGACGCTCTAAAAGCTTTCCCAGCGATGGTAACAGTGTTATGGGTCGATAGGATTTAGGATCGTCCGGCGGCTTATCGCCGCTTTTTGGTATTATTCGAATATTACCGCACCGCCAAACACTAGGAAATACTCCTTCCGCAATGCAACGTTAAAAACTGTTAAAACCGTATCACCCGAAAGTTTACAAGCTTCTTTTATCATTTTGTTTGATATTTTATCGTCGCCCGAAGCCTTATTTAGTGGCAATGACCTAACAATACTGAGGAATTCGTCTGAAGATGGTAAGTCAGACATTGGAGACAATGGTGGTTCAATAGCCCACTGCCTAATTTGTCGGTGATAATCCGTGTCATCCTCCGGCCGATCGTCAGGCACAAGTGATTCTAAAAGATATTCTGTGGTTTGTTCTACTCCTGTAGTATAACTATTATTAATTTTGATGTTCTGTACGTATGCAAGGTCGATTGATCTATTTGCTTTAAATTCATGATACAAAGGTGACCAGGGACCCTCTCTATCGAGTTTATCAACAAGTTTACGTATTAAATTTCCCTTTGATTTCTCCACAGCAGCTCTATAATGAGACCTGGCAACTCTAAGAGCAATAAGAGCATTATTGTAAATATCTCCTGTTACGTTACGCTTTTTAATGTCGTTTAGTTTTTTACGAGCTTTTCGATAGATTCTACGTAATTCGACTAATTTATAATTCCACCAATCACATCTACGAGTGTTAGTGATAGATCCACGGCCGATACAAACATCAGCACAATATGTGAAAGTATCTGATAATATGTTTGCGCTTTCCTCAGCTGATAGACCACTGCGACTGAAGTCTTTGGCATGTACTGCAAAGAGTGAACCAAATAAAGCCCAATTTGCCCCTTTAGTTTTATACCTAAAATTGTAAGGAGTTCTTTGTGGATATTGTGCAACCATTGGTATGAATTCGTACACGATTAAGCGGTGATCACTACAGGATGCGTCCGGTAGGACACGCCATCCAGATATCGAGACGTCGCCGCGCGTAAGCGTCACGTCAATAGAAGACTCACCCATTGGGCTGCAAAAAGTTGGTGGTGCATCAGGGGTATTGTGGATAGTAAGATTCATTTCCGCAATAAAATCTTCAACTGCACAGCGACGAGCCATGTCAGCTGCACGCAATTTGCCATACCATAAAGTAGAAGAAGCATTGACATCAGCGCCAATGATAATTTTGTGTCCTATGAGGGACCGCAAAACGAAACGTAAATGATGTAGATGAGGATCAATAGGATGTGAAAATTGAAAATAACAGCTCACTATGTAAACCCTACAGGTAGAGGATGAGATCTCAGCAACGGCGCAGTGTGACGTCATAAGGTTACGCAAAGATGTTACCGTAAAATTAGAACTTGCAACATATATCCCAGCCCGCGACCGGCCATCTAGTTGTACTACATAATTCCGCAATTGAGCGCTTTGATATTGCTCTTGTATAAGGACAATGTCTAACTTTTGTTCCAAAACTAAGCGATCTAATTCTGACGTGGCTATTTTATCATTATGAAGATTTAACTGGCCTATTGAGATATTATCCATTTTATTAAAAAGGTACTACAGCTACTACTGTATAAGCTATTCAGTAATTAGTATTTAGGATTAGCTGCTCTAATTTAAGTTTATATGTGGAGCAGTCTTGTGATCCACATCGATGGTCACATGGTTTTTTGTACCGGCTGCATTGTGCGCATTTCGGTTTAAAATCTGGTGTGTCCTTATCCGGGCAAGCCCTTGTATCGTGGCTGGCCGCGCAATTAGCACACGTAGGAGTTTTAATAGTGCAAAATTTTTGAACATGACCGAATTGTTGACAGTTTAAGCAACGAACTACTTCTAAGTCGTCTATAAACCTACATGTGGCCCAGTCTATATATAATTTATCTTTTGTGCTAGCCAAGTGTTTCCTAACCTCTGTCTCTAATTCTAAGCCTATCCATTGACGTCCGTTTTCCAGTTTACGATGCCTGACAATTTTGGTCGTTTTTAAAAAATCGCTTTCGCTTAATTTTAATTCGTCCTTGATATTCTGACGATATAAAGCTGTTAGGAAGGTACGATCCTCCATAGAACCGGGCACGTCTTTTACAATTATACGGGGCCTTCGGCCTTTCGGCTTTTCTAAGCGTAAGCCTACAGATTTAATGGCGTTTACTGCTTCTAGTTTTTTAAGCTGCCGTTCATTTGCGACCCGCAACACGACGCCTGCCTTTGCGGTTTTTTTGACGCCTACAATTTGAAAACCTTCGTCGCTAGGTTTAATAGCCTTCATGAGAGCTTCTTTTGTAGCTGACGAAGTTGCATAGTCCGCTGAACGTTCCGTAGTAGGATACGCAATAACACACGGCCTAGATACGCGCGCCTCAGCGGACACCGGACACGGGGCTGATCCAGGTGGTAAGCGAAGCCTAAGCTTGTCCGCGTACGTCAAGCCCGGCTGTTGAACGGCGACACCCCCCACCCGGCGCTCGAGATTCGCTAATTTCGTTTCATTGCTAGCAGATTTAATTGCCAACAATGAGACGATACCGGTAATCCGCTGGGTTACGTCCATAATGGCGGTTCTATTCCCCACATTCATTCGCGACCCCTGATCGTTTACCAATTCGTTAATTTTTGCCAAATATTCGGTTGCCTGAGACACCAACTCAAAATAATCATACTCCCCACAGTTATCACGACCACTAAGAGACGAAACACTCTCGCCCAAGTCCGAAGCCCTAATTCGTTCAGTTCTACTTTCATTAGACGATAAATTTGATGGCGACATTCTACCAAACAATTTATTTCCGGTTGGTGTTCGAAATTCATTTGTACCACCGGGATCCGGCAACTCGCCAACAACCGACATGGCCAAACAAAGACACACCAGACAAAAGAAATATCAATAAAAACAACTTCAAAATCAAAAAACACGAAAAGAAAATTAATACAAACAAAATATTACTCCTACCTACCTTTATGAATAAAATAAATTGACTTACCGATAGCCGTAGTAAAAGAAACTAACACAATATTTGTATTTATAAGGCGTAAAACTTACAGATTATTTGTCAAAAACACTATATACAACCTTATACCGCCCACAAACCGGGTAACAGTCGCAAGGATACACAAAAACAATATTTAAATTATTAAAACGCGACGTCACACGTGAACCGTACAGACCCGCGGAGGGAAGTGCTTACTACGAACTTATGGAAACTGATTGAAAATAGAAATGCACTCCATAAATAAATAGGCCAGATTAGCGATTATAATTTAAAACAAACCCTATAACAACCCGTCTGGGCAGCGTAGTATAGCAGATCAAAACCAGTCCACCAATGGACTGTGGCTAGTGATAATGATGATTGTGTTAAAAAACCTGATCTTCTTATAATCAAACCTTCTTATGTCGTGGAAGAGTTATGTTTTAGTACAAATGGTGTGCTTAACCAGAGTAATACCCAAACCAAAAACCACGACTTAACAATTTTTAATTGCTTGTCACCAATTGATGAAATTACCGAATACCCAATTCGTAATTCTGGGGAGAAATTACTCAAAAGGCGGTAAAAGTTTTTGTCTTTGACTTGCATGTCTCCATATTGATGGTGTCAGTTACCATTAACTTGTAATGCTGGTCCCAATTCCATTAAATTTAATTTACCAAAACTAATGCCAATACTTACAACATAGAACTAAGCACCTTAAGTACCGCCAACAAGACCCAATTGAAAGAAAAAGCGCTTATAAAAGAAAATAGGAAAGCGCCCCATAATGCAAGAAGTAAAGATCTCCTTCTACCTTGAGTATCTGATATATAACCCCAAGGTATTGCCATTACCACTGGACCTGAAGGACAAAATGTAAGAAATTATATCAATACTATAAGCTAAATGTTCAAACAAACTCTAACGCGTTTATGCCAAGAACAATTATCTCGAAATGAAAAACTCATTTAGCGGAAAGAAAATTTATCAAGGAAGGCAATGGGTTATTTTATATCACATAACAATCAATAGGAATCAAACATGAAATAAATAAGTTGCTAAAAGTTGCGTCACTCGTCTTCTAAACTTTTTGACGTCAAAACGTTGTGCCAGTATAATTTCAACTTTAACCGACTTCAATAAAGTACTCAATTCCACCGTATTTTTTTTTAATGTGTTTTCACGGATAACTTCGTCGTTTATAAAGCGATTTCGATGATTCCTTATTTTAATGGAAAGGAGATATTCCAACGGTAGTACCATGATACTAAGGATGGAAGACACTAAGGTCTGATGGTGGCATCCAAAAGAAAGCGAGTCGAACCTTTGAAATGCCTACTACTGCATTTGGTTATAGTGCATTGGCATAGATTTGGTGACTAGTGCATTTGTTGATTTTTATTTTATTTGTAGCTGGTGATACCTGTGTGGTCCCATTTCAATTTGGTCGTTCTTGATGCCGGGGAACCAGGGGCACCCTAGAAAGGAAAAACCCTAGAACCCCGACGTTCCCGTTACTGTCCCCCAGGGCGCGCACACTCCGCAGCGTCCGCGTCGCCACCCGAACGACAGATTAACCTTGCTCCGACCGATTTTGTAAGGCAGACCTCGTTAATTTATATCCTAGCAATAGAATTTTCACCTTGCTTACGGTGAACTCAAGGTTGTGCTACAATTAGTGATGTATAACAACAATACTTTAAAAATAAAATTTTAAACAAAAACTAAATTGTTAAAAATAAAATGTATTTTAAAAGCATTTAATGTTTAAATACACCTATAGAAGTCGCATTATTGTTTGTACGACCGTGAACAAATGTAAATTACATAACTATATCTGTATTTATCAAGCATGACTTTATGTTAATATGCATGAAAATAAAAATACAAAAACTATATTTCAGCACGATCGGGCAGGCTCGTCAGGGGCAGTACTACCCTCTCACAGAAGCATCTCAATAGGCCGCCATAGTATGCGTCAACATGCTACATCGTCATGGGCGTAGCCAGCCATGGTCTCGGGTTGGGGCAGCAGCAGAGGCGGATTAAGTATCAAGAGCGCCCTAGGCAACCATCCCATCGGTGCCCCTCCCCCTCCTTTTTTCTAGCATCCATATTTATCTTGCAGTTGGCATATTTTTAGGTACTAAATTTTTTTACAAGTAAAACCTTCTTGAGCCGTTATTACACATACGATAGGTAAATAGGTTCATCTATCGCACCTAGAACTGCGCTTATGTAGAATGCCGACGCCTGTACCATCTGAAGTACGGTTCTAGGACCGGGCGAACTGGGAGAGTTCTAAGTCATTTTCGGTCCCACACTATCCTCGCCTTATAGAGCTTAATTTGCTTGCAGAATAAGAAGGCGAGTTTTACGCGTCCTCGCTCCATACCAAGGCCTCAACCATGGAATTCAGCGACAGAGTCGATGGTCAAATGGTCATGGTCAGAAACTCAAATGGTCATCACATGGCCATGCTCCACCAACTCCAAGCATTCTGGCTGCGTGTGGTTCGCCGTGGACACGCTCTCTCCACCGATATATTTGGCACCCAGGCGTTGGTTCCATGCAGATCAGACACAGCTGATCTCCGAAGCTTCCTTTCTCGATGAACATCTGCGTCACTCAGTTTGAGAGAGTTCTATGTTTCCTCCCGATCAAATCTTCATTAACAGATGTTACTGCCGTCTACTACGATCTACTGTCCGGCTCTTGGTTGCCTAAATCTGTCCTTTGCTGCTCAACCATAACCCAGTGGATTTGAAATTTCGGGTCTTCGATTTCTCGAGTCGCAGGATTCCGAGCCAGTATTAGCTTCGGGTGGCTCCCTTTAAGGCCCATGTAAGAACAAGGTCACAGATTCCTGCAAAGCCACCCCACGACCTTGACACTGGATCCGCCGCCGTAGTACATTTGCAATCATGGCCGTGACCCTCAAAGTTGTCTCACAGTGCACCTTTCTCCACGCCGTCATGAGCAGGTCGTCTGCGTAGCCCGGGATGGCGACACCTTCCAGGTCTATAACGGATCCTATAAACGTTTTAGCATAACAAGGCTGCCGGCTAAATGAAAGGCAAATGTCAACCCCTATTTCACCCTCTTAGAGGTAGAATATCCAGAAACGCTTAAAGACATTTATACTCATTTGTAATCAGTAGCCCAAAGATAAAGTTTCATGTTCCTAACTTAAAAAAAATGACGGACTTCCACACAAACTTTAAACCCCTATTTCGCCCCCTTGGGGGTATAAATTTCAAAATTCATTCCTTAGTGGGTGTCTACTCAATAAAACGATCCATATGAATAACTGAAAGAATACAAATTAAGGTCTATACGTACGTGTAATATTAAAATCATCATCTAATCCCTAACTGTTAAAGAGTTTAACCTTCCATCATCAGCTCACCTAAATAACTTGAAGGTATACGACTAAACGTCTTTTCATACGTATGAAATTGACCTTGAGAATTATTCTCCAACTCCTAACCGTTGAACTAGTCGAGTCACCTAGCTAGTTGAGGAGTTGTACCTTCCACCTTCCATCATCAGCTTACCTAAATAATTTGAAAGAATACGACTAAAGGTAACGTACATACATATGAAATTTAAAGATTTATCCTTCAACTCCTAACCGTTAAGGAGTTGTACCCTACATCATTAGCTCATTATCATTAAATGATGACTACCAGACCCAAATACCGGTGTAACTTCAGAAAATATGCCTTCAAAATGAGGGTTTCCCTCGAGTTCTCTGGGATCCCATCATCAGATCCTGATATGGTGGCAATGGGACCATCTCGGGAGCATACCCTTTCGAATACAAAAAGAATTTTCAAAATCGGTCCAAAGTTGACGGAGTAATCGGTGAACAGTCAAAAAAAAAATCATACAGTGGAACATAGAACCTCCTTCTTTTTGGAAGTCGGTTAAAAAATGTATGGAACTTTTGTCGATAAAAATGAATGGCGTTTAGCCTTAGATTATGGCTTTTTTGGTGAGAATTAGTAAAAAACTAAATCCGTAAATCTTTTCTCCATACTTTTTTCTCACGAAATAAGAAAAAAAACATTTAAATAGAGCACGAAATAGGACAGAAAAGGTAAAAAAGGACAATTTCGATGATTTTGATCTTTGTTAAGGCTTTTTTCTCTAAAAAATAAAGAATTATTTTATAAATGTCACTCGGTAGATTTGTAGACTGATTTATTAAGCTACTGAGATTTTTTTTAGTGTCAAATAATGAAGTGAGTTGTTTGTGTTTTGGATAAAAAAAAACCAAAAACTATTTTTTTTTATTTAAAATGTTTTGGTGCCGTTATTAATATATAATACTGCTGCACGGTTGGCCTAGTGGTTTAGGCGGTCGCCACGCCGCTTGCCAATTCACCAAGTGTTGTGGGTTCAAATCCTACACGGAACAACACTTTGTGCGATCCACAAATTGTTGTTCTGAGTTTGGGTGTTAATTGTGTCCGTTTCATGTATGTCTGTAAAGTCCCCCGCGACACAGGATGTTTATTCCTAATGCGGGAGTTGTCTTTTTAAAACAAATAAAAAAATGTACAAGTAACGCCCTTTCCAATGATACCAAACACGGCATATTTATCTCAAATTAATTTTTTAATTCATTACTTTATGTCGGCTAGAGGGCGCCACATTAGATTCAGCGACACGTCATATAGCCTATAACCAGCAAACGATCAAGACGCTTCTAACGATACCTCATTTGTCCAGTTCTAATAAGTAGTTAAGGAGCTATGACGGAACAAATGAACATACATACATATAGACATACATACACAGCCTGTTAAAATCCTAACCCTCCTTTGGCTTTGCCGTAGTCGGGTAAAAACTGCAAGTGCCTTTTCGCGCGTTTTTAGGGACGCGACCTTAATAGATGGCGGTTTAGCATCTAAGTTGCACAGATATCCGGTAGATGGTGCCGTATTTCTATTTCTTGAATTTACATAGAAATGTAGAAAATATATACAAAAAAAATGTGGCGGTACGAAGTTCGCCGGGTCAGCTAGTATAAATATAAATATAATCATACCAATAAAAGGCATTGACAGCATGACACTCTTCTGCCATAGTTCCAATTGAAAGTCGCAAGCACAGCCGGTGACGATGATTGAGAATCCGAAGACATCAATACCCATACCCAACAACCCTATGCTGAGAGCCAGCAGTAGGAAACGGTTATACCATCCGTTACCTGTAAAATAATTTTTCAATTTAATTTCAAAGTCGTAATATGGATAAGATCTCGATGAAATTTTCTACTAAAATTATAAAACTGAGTGTAACTGTGTAAATACTACTCCACCAATTTCAAGAAAATTTGGCTTGAAGATACTTTGATTCTTGAAGAATTACATAGGCTACTCGTTACTGCGATAACCGACATACACGTGGGTGGAGCCTCGGGTAAAAGCTAGTTGTTAAATATAAAGGGGAACATATGAAACTATGATGGAACGTAGATACAGACACAAGAATATCAGAAGTTAAGTAAAAATAGACACGATACACAATAAAAGGTGATGATTAGCAGAATAATAGAAATAGGTAGATAGGTATGTGAATAGAAATCAACATGATGCAAAATGTTAATAGGTGCTAAGTCGAAATAGCAGTAGGCCTTTATTTTGTATTGCAGGATGATAACGTAGTTAAAATACTACTTTCCAGGGAACATGTTGAGTAATTAGCTGAATAGAATAAATTACCAAATAAATTAGGGCCAAATTCACATTATTTACGAAGTTTGTACAAACTTTAGATGTTGAAGGCGTGTCTGTCAATTCAAGGCTAAGTTGCACGAGCGTTTTCAACGGGCTCAAGTACTATTTGATCAATTCACTAACATTCAAGATGATATAGACGCCATAGTATCGGGTAGTCAGGTCGAAAAAGAATTGCATGAGTGAGAAACCTTCGAAAATCAGTTTTATTCAATCATTGCTAAAGTTAAGTGTTTGTTAGACGACCCACCTAAGGGCGTTCATAACAATAACCTTAATATTAACAAAATAAAATTACCCACGATTTCTTTGCCCCACTTCGACGGCTTATATAGCCAATGGCTCGAGTTTCGCGACACTTATGTTTCTATTATTCACAATCCTAGTAATAATCTCGATAATATCAAATCAAAGCCTCTTCTCAATATGGCGGACGTGTTTTGAACCTTGCGATTTTTCTAATTGCATATTATTGTGTTGTGACTACATAGTCCATCCAGTCAGCGTGTGAGCGCGCAACCGTACACTACGTCTGCGGCCCGATTCGTGCTTAAAAAAAAGATCGTCAACCTTTTATAGTTTCCATACAAATTTATTAATTAATTAAAAATGAAGAAGTGTGCACTATGTAACGTTCAATTCAGTGACAGCGCCCAATGTGCCGGCTGTAAGAAGGAGTTGGACTTTGGATGTGATGGTATTTCTGAAACGGGTTGGAGAAAATTAGGAGTGGATAGAAGAGCTCAGTGGAAGTGTCCCAAGTGCAGAGTTTCTTCACCAGCTGTGTCCAATCTTGAATCACCTGCAACATTGGACACTATCCTTTCCAAAATCCGGGCCATGAAACGCCAGTTACAAGGTGTACCATCTCTAATTGAGGACATTCAGGTCATTAAAACCGAGTTAATGGAGTTGAAGGATGCTTATGCCCATTCCAACGAAAAGCTAAATGACTTCGGTAACAGACTGATGGAGCTTGAACAAAAGGCTGCGGACTATGATAGGCTCCGCGAGTCGTCAAACTTATTGAATTGAAGACAACTAAAACTAAACATGATCTGTTAGTCTATGAACAGCGCTCGCGTCTAAATAATACAGAAATCAAAGGTTTTAAAAAAAGAAGAGAATTTATTTACAATTATGGAGGCTATTGGGCGTAAAAGTAATTACAACTGTCCTAAGTCACAAATTAACTACATATCTAGAGTACCTATATACAACTCTAAGGAGAAATTAATAATTGTAAGCTTCCTGAATCGGTACATTAAAGAAGATTTTATATCAGCGGCACGCTCGGTTAAGGACCTGTCGGCCATTCAAGGTGGTGGACGTGTTTACGTTAACGATCATCTAAGTATAGAATGCAAACAACTACTAACAAGAACGAAAACTGTCGCTAAAGAAAACTATGAGAGAACTATGAATACGTGTGGGTGAAACATGGAAAAATAAATACATGTATACTTATGAATACATGTACGCAGAAATAAAAGTTCCAAATCCTTCATTATAAAACAATTAACTGATTTAAACGAATTAATTTAAGGTGTCATGTTTTATATTTGTTGTTTTTTATGTTCTTTTTATCTCACACAATACTACTTTTTGTTGCAAAAGGTTTGACGCCTCTACTACACTAATAAGCCTGACGCATATGCTTTCTCTGTCTGTCGATTTCTATTTTATATCTTTTCACGCTGTTTACATTGTATTCCTCAAACTCCCATATATACCTAACCTGCTTGCGCTTGTAGAATTAACGCACTGTTCGAACTATTATTATATGCTTGCTCGCTATGTTATCAAATGCAGTGGCGTAGCTAGGCGTGGGCGAAGTGGGCCCACGCCCACGGCCTCGCACTTAGTGGGGCCTCGCGAGGCCTCTTTGAATGCGATGCCACCAGATTTAAGATTTCCATTTATTTTTTTAATTAATTAAAAACCTAAAAAATATTGGCGACACTCGTCACAGACTGGCAATACAGCTTGGCTTTGTAAAACGTTTCTTTACTCACATACTTCATACAAAACAGCAAAGATGATAATAATTTTGGAAAAAAGGAAGGATTCCTAAAATTCAAAATTCGTCGGGGTTATACGCGGTTGTAAATGTACAACAATAACTGCGGGTAGCACCGCGGGGCTCAGTTAGTATTTATGTAACTATGTATGTTCGGGTGGAATCTTGTAACTCAATTTTGAAACAGATATCTTCAATCGATTGTGTTGAAATGCAAGCATAATAATTATGTATATAGCGTGACAATGCGATATTACAATGTTAGGGAGCTGATCTGATGCTGGAGCCGGTCATAGGAACTCATTAATGGAACGGCGCAACACCATGGAGTTTGGAATCGTTTGACTCATCTCGACGAGTACTTTATGTTTTGATAGTATCCAAAGTCTGATGATGAAGCCGGAAGGCGGTTATAGGAAATCTATAATGAAACGACGCAACACCATCGAGTTTGGAATCGTTTGATTCCTCTTGAGGAGTACTTTATGTTTTAATAGTATCCAAAGTCTGATGATGAAGCCGGAAGGTGGTTATAGGAACTCTATAATGAAACGACGCAACACCATCGAGTTTCGAATAATTTGATTCGTCCTGACGAGTACTGTATGTTTTGATAGTATCCAGGGTCTGATGATGAAACCCTTCCGGTTCATTCTGAAAAAATATCTTCACCAAAAAATATGTTGGCACTTCAAGACGATTTGAATCGGCTACAAGATTACTGCCATCTAAATAAACTAGATCTCAACCTAGCTCATTTGTAACATACACTAGAAAACATAACGTCTTGAACACCTCTTATTCTTTGGGAGGTCATACTCTTCAAAGAAATCATCACCATCCGAGACCTGGGAGTGTACCATGACTCTAAGTTACTTTTTGACACGCACATTGACAAAATTGTTAAAAGGGCATCCAAATCACTTGGTTTTATAATGCGTGTAGGTAAAATCTTTTGTGAAGCAAAAACTCTTAAAATACTGCACTGCACATATGTAAGGAGTCATTTGGAATATGTGCCTCAAATATGGAACCCGTGCTATATGGTGTATAGCAATCGTATCGAAAACATACAAAAACGCTTTATTAAATATCTCTGTCATCAGAAAATTCCGTACCATTCCAAGGATTATATCAAACTATGCAAAAAGTTTCACCTCCTCCCACTTATAGATAGACGTAAAATAGCAGACTTTACCTTTCTTGTAAAAATTTTGAACCACAATATTGACTGCCCTGATCTGCTTGAGCAGATATTTTTTAATGTGCCATCTAAATCACTTCGCTTTAGCCCCCCTCTTCACGTTCCTGTTGCCAAAACAAATTTTAGACAGAACAGCTACTTAGTACGCGCAAGCAGACATTTTAATGAATTATGTAAACTGCATAATTTTGATCCCTTTTTGATGAGTGTATCCTCGGCAAGAAGTCGTCTAAGCCTTAGTTTTTTTGAGCAGACATAGTGTTACCTAAATTTGCGTTGAAGCAATTATGTATGTATTTCTTATTTGGCGCTTCCGTATTGTGTGAGATATATATATATATATATATATATATATATATATATATATATAATATATATTTTTCTTTGTATTTTATGTTGGGTTTATGTTTTGTTTCTCAATATTTATATTAAGTAGTCTATAATAAGTGAAAACTTGTTATTGGCTCTCTGATGACCAATCTGTTTTGTTGTACTAACATATATAGCTGTAAGTTTTCCATGAATAAATAAATAAATATTCAGAAACTTCATTACTTGCGATCGGTAGTTACAAGTAATGCACTACAAGTTATAAAGTCATTAGAGTTTTCTTCCGATACTACCTAATCGCCTGGGATCTTTTACAAAATAGGTATATCGGCGCAACTACAACGATTAGTCTAGAAAACCTAGAATAATTAAGTTAAATCATTTGATTGTTTCAAATGTGTTGTGTTAGTTTATGAACCACCAATTGATTACTTTAAAGTTTATTATGATGTAAAATGAATGTCATTATAATTTCAATACTTAACCTAAAAATTTACAAACACGTGCACGTGTGCCGCGCCTATAAAAACGGCCGCACTGTGAGCGATCGAGTCAGTTACACTCGAGCCGTCGTACAGTGCGGGCGTAGTACCAGGAAGGATAAACTGAAAATAAGCTAAGTACATAGGCTTCATAATTGTTGTAATTAACTATTCAACATTTGTAACTAATAATTTAAGATGTGACTTTTGAAAGAGTGGCTATGAGTTTCTTTGCCAGTATTCTTCTCATAAGGCTCTACGCATTTTGGAAACTGGCAATTGTGGATCAACATATGACCTTGACAATACGGTATACCTGTGGAGTCTGTTTGTGTCGATCTATGATTTTAACTCTAGTTTCATTAATTCAATAAACTATTTGGAATTCAATAATGTCTTTGGTTGTGTAAATAAACCCTACCTACCAACGTGTGTAGTAATGAATAGATTGAGAGCGATATCTATTGCTTTAAAATCATGAGTGCCACTTATAAGATAAGCAAGTGACGTCAATGAGGCTGACGTCACCATTTTTAAAATCATTACTCGGTCCATCTCTCCGACAGGTATAATAACAACCGTTTACTTGTTCATAATCACGTCAAGGTTTGTTACGTCCGCCTTACGGCGGGCACAATATACAATTTATTAGGGTAGGTATTGACAATTTATTTCAACGAAAAAAAAAATATATAAAATAAAAACTTTAAATTAGTTACAATTTAGGAGTGAGGTTTCTAGCACTGGAAGTCTTAACTCGCTAGTCCCGGTCCCGCAGCTTGGGGTCTTTAAGATGATGACTGGCCGTACGGTCGATCTCCTGGGTTGCAGAACGGAAGCAACCTCGACGAGGTTGGCCCGTGGATGGGTGTCCGACGAAGTCCGTCGCGCACCGGTCGTACTGGAGACGGTGGCCGCTGTCTGCAGTCGGCACGGAGAACTGCGGTCGAAGGCTGGACCCCTTCACTCAACCTGAAGGCTGGTCGACTTGTTCAACCCCATGGCTGGTCCCCTTCTTCTGGAGATGGTAACTGATGTAAAAATAAACTGATTCTACGGTCGTATACTTGTATCGGCGATGATTCAACTTATTTTTTCTTTATGAAGAAATCTTTGCAAACACATTAGACATCGCCAACGCTTTCAATAGTCTGCCATTCAGCTGCATTGGGGAAGCACTCCAGTACCATGGGGTGCCAGAGTACCTGAGGCGGCTAGTGGCAGACTATTTGGAGGAGCGTACCGTCGTGTACGAGGACCGAGAGGGCGTCTAGAGACGGCGACCCATGTCGTGCGGCGTTCCGCAGGGGTCTGTCCTTGGACCACTCCTGTGGAACGTGGGATACGACTGGGTCTTACGAGGTCATCACCCCCCCGGGCTGGGCGTAATTTGTTATGCCGATGACACATTGGTCACAGCCCGGGGGGCGAACTTCCAAGAGGCGGCGCGCCTGTCCACCAGGGGTGTTTCTCTGGTGGTCGGGCGCATCGAGGGCTGGGCTTACGGGTGGCCCTGGACAAGACGGAGGCCCTGTTGTTTCATGGGCCCCGTCGTGGTCCGCTCCCCGGCGCCTCCATAGAGGTCAACTCGGTCCTCGTACCGGTTCGGGCCCAGATAAAATATCTGGGTCTGATCCTCGACGGTAGGTGGCTCTTCGACTAGCACTTCCGACAGCTTGGTCCGAAGCTGGTCGACGCTGCCTCTGCCCTTGGGCGACTTTTGCCCAATCTGGGTGGAGCCAGCGTCGCAACGCGATACCTTTACACGGGGGTAGTCCAGTCGATGGCGCTCTATGGTGCACCGGTGTGGGTGGCGGCTCTGACTGCCCTAAATAAGGCTCGCCTCTGGCGGCCTCAGAGGGTATTGGCAGTCAGAGCCATACACGGATACCGCACGATGTCGTGCGAGGCGGCATGCGCCTTGGCCGGAACACCCCCGTGGGATTTGGAGGCGGAAGTGCTCGCCGAAATTTATCTATGTGTGGCTGAATATCGGGTGGAGTATGGCTATCGCCCTCCGCCCGAAGAGGTACGCGAGTGGCGTGAAGCCGCCCGTCGAGCCACTATGGCTAGATGGTCGTTCCGGCTGGAGACTCCACGTGCTGGATTGCCGCCGTGGAGGCTCTCCAGCCGGTCATCCTCTATTGGGCCAACACGGGACCCTTTCCTTCCGACTGACGCAGGTCCTTTCCGGGCACGGTTGTTTCGGGAAGTACATGCACTCAGTCACCACTGCGACTGCAGTGAGCACTCGGCCCAGGATACGCTGGCGGTTTGCCCCGCTTAGGCGCCGCAACGTCGGGCCCTCATTGCAGTCATCGGAGGAGATCTCTCGCTACCGGCCGTCATACGCTCCATGGCCGGTAGTTTTACCGCGGTCGCAGCCTTCTGCGATGAAGTCATCTCGCAGAAGGAGGCGGCGGAGAAGGCCCGGGAGGACGACCTCTCGGACCCAATCCGCCGCTGGCGAACCGGGCGGCGCGCGGAGGCACGCCTATCAGCGTCTCATGCCGCTCTGAGTGTGGCGGCGGATGGTCGGGACGGGCTTTCCCTTCCATCCGCTCTAGTGGCCGCCCGCGGCTATTCCCTATTATCGACTATGGTGATATGTGTTACTTTGACCTGAATGCAGATCTGCTCAATAAGCTTGACCATCTTCTCAACAATTGCATTCGATTCGTTTTCAATTTACGCAAATATGATCACATGTCTCAGCATCGCTCCCACTTGAAGTGGTTTCCTATTCGCATACGCAGACAGATACGAGCATTGACTACCCTGTATTCTATTCTGTTTTCTCCAAATTCTCCTTTCTACTTAACCACACAACTACAATACTTAGGTGCACACCACGTTAGGAACCTCAGGTCTTCTAACAACCTACTACTTCACTGTCCCCCTCACAGCTCTGAATTTGTACACTCCACTTTCCTAATACAGTCTGTCCTGCTTTGGAACGCGCTTCCTCTCGAGATCAGAATGGCAAAAACACGGCAAACTTTCAAATATATGTTGCGGAAACATTTTCTAAACACACTATCAGATCCACCTTAATTTTATACTCTCCCCTTCTAAATCTTATATTATGTATATTTATGTATGTATAATTGTAAAGATATGTATTTAAACACTTATTTATTATATATTATTATTTAAACATTTATTTATTATATATTATTATCACTATTACTTATTGTATATGTATGTATATTTTCTTTTTTCTTAATTAAAGTTCTTTCTGTGCATGTACCATGGCTAGCTCTGCATCGCCCTAAGGTCGACTGGCAGAAAATGCCTACGGCATTAAGTCCGCTTTGCCACTTTTGTGCACAAAGATTTAAATAAATAAATAAATAAATACTACGATTCACTGATAACTACTCACTTATTGTGTGAGAAGAGTAAGATCGCGCCGGTGAAGCCAGTTAGTTTACCACGCTTAGAATCATGAGCCGCGGTAGTAGGTTCGAAATTGTACACAAAAATAATAAAATCGCTTAGACTTAGGTTTAATGATATTTACTTTTGGTCAGATTCCCTATTCACTTAGAATTAGTAACAAGCCTTACATCCGAAGCCTACTTACTCGCGTTGAAAAGGTAAAGGTAAACCTTTACAAATTTATTTGGACAATGGTAAATCATTTGTCGGAGGAATTTTCGAAATTTTTAAAAGATTCAGAGGGATATTTTAAATTTCACAACAAATAATTTAATTTTGCTTTATACCGCCGTATTCACCACATTTTGGCGGATCGTGGGAGGCAGGGGTCAAGTCCTGTTAATTTCATTTATACAGAATAGTCGGTAATGCGAATTTAACGTACGAGGAATTGAGTACTGTATTAGCACAAATTAAGGCTGTCCTCAATTCCTGTCCTATATCACCTATGTCCACTAACCCAAATGACCTTTTTGCTCTCACCCCTGCTCACTTCTTGATTGGCCGACCGCTTACAGCTCCCGCCAGCCAGGATCTCACAACAACGACTACGCAGCGCCTTCCACGTTATGATCGCATAGAACAGATGAGGCAGAACTTCTGGCGTCGATGGGTTACCGAATATATTTCTGAGCTGCAGAAATGGAGGAAATGGCAGTTCAACCAGGACACACTACTTCCAAATACTCTGGTGCTAATCAAGGAAGATCATCTACCACCCTTAAAATGGCGCCTAGGACAAGTACTGCAAAAGTTTCCTGGCAAGGATGGTATCTCTCACGTGGCAACCATCAAAACCGCATCTGACATAATTAAAAGGTCATTCTCGAAGATATGCCCACTCCTGTATCCACATGAAGAAGGTCAATCGCAGACTCCAGTAGATCACAACCTGTTGGAATCTGATGCTTCTAAGGCCAGGGTCATGTCGAGGAGCGCCATCTGTTAGACGAGCGGCGAAACGCCTGATGTCGTCGGCTGCTTACATCGATTTGTTCCAAGGCTAGGAGCATGTTGAATGACGCCATCTATCCTACGCGGCAAAATGTCTGGTGTCTTCGGCTGCTGGCATCGGTCGGTACTGTTCAACTGAACTGGGCAACTGAAGTTATTTAAACTATTGAAATCATCTGTAGCAGATGATTTCAATAGTTTAAATAACTTCAGTTGCAATTTAAAAGGCAGCATAGCATTCTTATTTTACGAAGCTATTGCTGGTGGAGGCTTGAGTGCACGCTTGCCTTCGCGAGTCCTAAACTGTTAAGCCTATGCGACCTTTTAAAAAAATACAAAAATACATAACTTCAGGTTGCAAAGTTAGTAGACCTCTATAAAACAACTCAAGTGTTGTTACTTTACATATGACCATGTTAATGAGGACCAGGGACTTGGTGATCCTCCTACAGAGATGACCGGCAAGGCAGTCGGCTGGACGAGGCTGCTCGAGTACGACCAGCTGTCAAGAGAGGCCGTGTTAGGTGTATTCCAACTCTTCCGATAAATTATGCAGTGCGATCCTATAAAAGGGCGGTACTCGGCTATGCACGCACACTTGTTGTTCGAGAGCGGTCGGTAAGGTGTTTTCATAGATCGTAATACTACGTCATACGTAGCTATATCTTGTTGTTTAATGTTATATCGTTGTAAACCTATTGCTTTGTCGTCTTAATGTCAATCTGTTATGTATTTCGTGAATTGCTTATAATCATGAATTATAAGATTAGTTTGTTGTGAACCGTTTTGTGTTTCAATTATAAATAAGAACTGAGGTTAGGCTACCTCCAATTTGGTTCTTTTATTTAATTCTCACTCCAAGTTGCTAACAATATATTACTAACATTTGCTCGTGACTTTGTCCGTATTTATTCAAAATTTGTTCTATGATAGGTATTTAAAATATACTTTGTATATAAATATATCACTACACCAAAACATTTTAAATAAAAAAAGTAAAAACTTAAATTAAAATAGAAACGTACCATAACTCTTTAACAACGCGTGACTACTGCTTTTCAAAACTTGTTTCATACTTTTTTGTAGGACATTCCAAACATTCTTCAAAGGCGAATAGTTAATGAATATGTAACTAGAAGAAAAAACCGAAAGTATATTAATTTATTAGTTGCCAGGGTTAGTATGCAACAGTGCCCGATGCGTTTGTGTGCATGTAAAATACGAATGCGGGTGTGGGTGTTCAATCACAAATTCCTACGCTCGATGACTACAGTCTTAAATATGAAAACTTACTTCAATAAACTTACAGGAATACCAACACGTTCACTGCTTAGAAATTAGAGAAGCCTACTTATAAGCTAATGACGATGAAAACTTGTAACAAAAGCATAAATTTACTTACCAGTTAAATCAATAGCGTCTTCATATTCATATATTTTCTCTACATTGCCATTATTTTTTTGAGATTTCCCATTTAAACTAGCAAGTTGAATAGTATAACACTCTGATACCATTATTGCTGTATTTTTTTTTCTATAAAACCTTTTAGATGTTATTAACTAATTTGCTCAATTAATTTTTCATATACCGATTTTCATTGGAGTTATATATTTGCTGAACTGGCTGGCCAGGTTAATTAAGGTACCCCCCGTAACCAACTATCAATATTAGATTTATTAAAATCGTTATTAATTGTTAAGACGCGAACATTTCTCGAACACGAAGATGAACTAGTGCGCTGTGTACATTGTGACATCGTATCTCTTGCTTACTATGCAAAGACTGTGTCCATTATTAAACGAATTCGATAAATGTATTACAAATATTTTATCCTTGCATTAAAAACATTATCTATGTTCAGCATACATTAATACCCAAGATTTCCACGCATTTGGAATAAAAAAATACAAATACAATTCATCCTGACTTTACTGGGGATCTTTTGATCCTCTGGAACTTTGAATTTATATGCGTGTGTTGACCGATTAAGAATACGAACTATCACCATTGCTACTCACCTCGTGGGTGTCGCACGGCTTGATATGAACTCTACACTAATAATCTATTTTGTTATGGAATAGAGGGCAAACGAGCTGACGTATCGCCTGATGGTAAACGATTACCGCCGCCCATGGACACCCGCAACACCAGTGGCGTCACAAGTACGTTGCCGGCCTTTGGCGGAGAGGGGTGGGGGAAGGTTTTGGGGTATGGGCCTCCGGTACCCTCTCTCACTCGGTGAAACACAGCGCGAGCGCTGTTTCACACTGATTTTTTGTGAGGCCATGGTATTACTCCGGTCGAGCCAGCCCATTCATGCCGAAACGTGGCTCTCCCACGGTAATCCATCTGGTTATCGCAGTTTATTAGGCCAAAATCTAACCTAACTACTGAAGGCTGTCATCGAATGATAAGCCCTGGATCGCTGTGTATTCTTTGGCATATAGAGAAAAATCGACCGGAGTAACACCACAACCTCGCCAGCAGTCACTAAAAACACTTCTTACCTTTCTTTTCACAGTTTAATTGGAGACCAAAACCTCTCCTTCTAATTCTGAGGGTCAAAAGGGCTCTAAGAATGGCAACATCAACTTGTGGCTCTTAAATTCAGTTGTCAATAATTGGCGATGGTATTATTCGAAAGTAATTTTTAAGACACTGGAAACGCACTAGGTATTTAAATTTTAACAAGTGTTTTCGTACTTCCGTAATATAAACAAAAACCGTACTATGCTTTTAATTTATGCAACTCATTCACCACGGTCTCTAGACATCGTCTTTCAACTGAAATTTTGGCAAAAAGATTTCTAATTGTGTATCTTGAATATAAAGCAGGAAATATCTTAACACGGAAATTTAATATTTATGATTCTTGTTTGAAATGTATCGTGAGTGGGCCGCACAATGGACCAGAAATGAAATGAAATGAAATCCAGCTTGACTGAAGGAGTAAGTAGGAGTACCAAGGTCTGATTTAAAATCATTTTAGGACAGTTTCTTCCTTGCTGTTCCTGAATGAGGTAACCAGAGCCCAAACCTTCCATTTCCCTCTATTTCTGGGAGAGGGAATGAAAGAGCAACAACAAATTTATGACTCTTCAGTTCAAGATGTTCATGTAAAAAAGAAAGTGGACCCAACTTCAAACTTTATACTTTTACTAGGCGACTAGCGTACTCAAATAGAAACATTACCCTCCTTGTGACGCAGGCAGGTAAAAATGCAAACCTAACTGAAATAAGACTGACTTTCAATATAATAAGTAACATTATAATAGAAATGGAAACCTTCTAGATAATTCGAAATCGTATGAAGATATCATGGACACTTTTATGATACCTATTATATAAAGGAATATAGTTAAATTTAATATTTTATTTACTATCTCGTACTGTGTCTGTCTGAATCATTGGCTCAGTAGTTAGCCTATGCGACTGCCTTATCTTAAGTTCGATTATCAGATGGCCCAAAAAGTGATGTTAAATTTTTCGTACAAGAAATTCTTAATGACAGCCCGGAGTATAACAATTCCACGCACGTGTCTCGGAGAGCCGTCGGGCCCGATTGTCATGAACATCTACGGCAATCGTTATTGGGAAATCAGTGCCCTCAAATATACTTAAAACTACACCCTTCAAATTCAACTGACCATGAGAATTGCCGAAACCTTCGCCAGGGACTCCCGGAGGACCGATCTATTCACTAAACCACGTGACGGCCTACCTCGGCAGTCGGGAGGAGCTCCAGGAATGCATCGGCAGCTTCTGAATTACCCCACGACTGATGTACATCCCGGGGTGACCAGAGTCAGCCCCGGGGCAGGACGCTGTCACGGCTCACACCGTTCTATACAGTAAGCGGCGGAACACCGACCTGCCTTAGACGACACCCCCGGCCGCACCGGTGTGTCACCTGACCCGGGTCGTTTTCAGCGGTCACATTTCCCCAAGATGTGACCGCAGCGACTCTTAGGCGACGATTGGGGAGCTAACGACCTCTACCACGTCGCCTTCGCCGCCTCTGACCGGTTCCGTCTTATGGCATTATCAAAGTTCTATTTTAACATGTTCAACCAAGTGGCGACAATCGAGAGTTTACATTGCATTTATATCTACTTTTCTTGTTAATGTCTTATCATTCTATCAAAGCGTGAAACAGTAAATCATGTTAGGCTGTTGTTTCCAATTAAAGTACACATTTACAGGTGGATTATAATAATTTTATTAATATAAAAATATAACACTACAATCTAATGTATCACTACGGGTGCCGCTCGGGCCGCGTGCTCTTTGGGAGTATTATACACAGAAGACCGCTCGCTGTAACAAACAAATAAAACGAATTAGAAAATAGTACGTGATATCATGATAAATAGTAATAAACCATATTTTGTTTATTTATAACTTTATACACTTTTGTGCATCGGCGCACTTAAAGCCCAGAGCATTCTCTACCAGTCAACCTTTGGGTGGTATAGGTTATGAGGTAGGTGCACATAGGCTACGTACTTAAACAATTGAAGTATACATTACAATAGAATACATATTACAATACAGTATACATATTCTTTATTCTTTAATTATAACCCTAAATTTTATTAACACTAAGTATAAAACACACTTTTCACAGGTTATAGAAGTATAAATTGTAAATTTAAAAAAAAACTTCTATTTATGAAACAGGTTTAAAAAATGCAAGTGAATTAATAAACTTCGATTATTAAAGTCGGTTCACAAACAATTTCACTAAATTTTAATTTCAAATTCTAAAAAAAAGTATGGGTGAAACCAAAACAGTACTAAACCACGGAGGTATTAATCATAAACGCTGGTCAGCACTGAAGACTAGTAAAACAAACAAAAGTGCCATCTCACGGTGACTACAGACATTGACATTGAACAACAGAGTACCTAGGTACTAATTCTGCATCGCAATATGAAAAGTTCTCCCGCATTAGCATACATTACGTACAACTTCTCAATATCTAACGTTGAGTTGCGTCTTGCCAGATATGATTACCTGTCCTAGTAGTATGATAGTAGTGTTTTGCCATTATGTAGGAAGGATTTTTTTTTAAATATTATTAATAATAATAATTTAATAATGATACGTACTAATAAGTAGAGTTCCAAACATGTAGATGGGCACGATGCAATATTCATCAACGAGCGCGCCGAAGATGACGTTGCCCACGATTGCTCCTATTCGTCCACACATCACCGTGACTGCCATAGCCGTGGCGCTGTATATACAAGACAAATTATAAGTTCTGTTGAAGTCAGGTATGTTAAATCAGAAGTAATAAACACAACCAAAGACTAAAAAAAGACCCACATTTTAAAGAGCAACAATTAGCACTAGGTGCATTGATCTGGGACTTCTGGATAATAAGATTTCTGGTTGGTAAAAAAGCTCCCATATCATCTTCCTAGCCTTTATAATTCCCAAGATTTGGGGTCGGCTACTAGTTCAACCGGTTTTACCTGAATATCAGTTTTTATCATGGCATCGGACCTCCGCAACACTGAGTGTGAACGAAATTCGAAGGTTGAACTAGTTGTCAGTATATTTGAGGGCGCTGACTTCCCAATAACGATTGCCATAGATGTTCATGACAACCGGGACCGACAGCTTAATGTGCTCTCCGAGGCACGGGCGGGAAACAACGCCATCTCCCATACTCCAGGCCGCTATTAAGAATTTCTTGTAAGAGAAACCCAACAGCAGTCCGACCCGGGAATCGAACCCGAGACCTCTTAATCTGCAGGCGATTACGCTAACAACTAGACCAACGAGGTAAATTAATTACTCTGTTAAAAGCTTTGAGTGTAAAAATGTGTTAAAGCCTTTGGATACAAGACTTAAATAGTGATTCATGTAACAGGAGAAGTAGAATAGTATTGAATTATACAAGAACAACTAATGATAATTTAAATGTATTTCGCTTTAGTCACTTTACTTACGCAACTTTAGTCGGGAATATTTCGCAAATGACGCAGAACAGAACAGCTTCAGTGCAGCTTACTATTGACTCAAACACACATGACAAGATCAGGTTTTCTATGGAAGAACGAACTAGATTCAATCCCAGAGCCGCAAGACCAGAACTTATTAACATCATTACTGAAAAGGAAAAGACACAGAATTAGTTATCTTCTAGATTTACAATTGCAGTATCCTTCAGGGATATATATATATATCCTTCAATCTTCTATTCTCGGGCCTTTTTTATGTATGGCCCGCCAAAATGACTCTACTCTGCCTGATGGAAAGCATAAGCAAAATCCAAGAGTGGTGGTCACTATACTCATTGCGAATGCACACAATGCAGCATGGCGACCCACACCATGGCGGCCTATTGATGCTTCTGCATCTTTTAGTCTAGTCAATAAGGAACTTGTTGACTAGACTATTTGGGCCTCCGATCTCGCACTTACCAACGAAACACGACAGCACGAACGCTGTCATTTTACGTTGATTTTCGGTGCGAGGGTAGTACCGCCCCGGTCGAGCCGGCCCGTTCGTGCTGAAATCAGCGTGGCTCTACTACCTTTAATTTTTCTGCATTGTTTGTCGTTTCATGCACAGATTATATATAAAAACATAAATAGTATTTGTTCACGAAACAAGTAATGTTTGTCTACGCTATTACTACTAATTTATAGGTATTTAAATGTATTTGTAAAATACTTTATAAGATTTTAGTTTAAGAATTGGCTAGCACTGACATTATTCAATAGTACAACCTCAGATTACTAAAGAAAGCCAGATAGACCGTAAAGAACACGACAATGAATCTACAAAGTAAATATGAATTAGAAAGCGAATACATTCTCGCAGCAGTGTTTGACAAGCCGCCATGTTGTGTACACGTCACGAGTGATTTTTAGTTTTATTTTCAAAATGCCGTCTTGTATTATTAAAACACTGTAAGAGTAGTTCCCAAAAACAAAAAAAAAAGATGAAATATCTTTTCACAGGTAAATACAGATTATTTAGTTGCTATAATTATTTATTTACCCGATAATTATATTGTTGTGTCGGAACACAAAACCTCAACCGTAGTTCGTCTGTGATACCAGTTATTGTTAATTTTTTTTTTTTTTTTTTGTTCCCTTTAATAAGGGAAATTACGTATTAGTCCAGACATTAGTGAACCTCATTTCTACATTTGGGGACTTGGTTCCAAACCTCATCTGAAAGTATTCTTTGATGATACATACAATTATTTCTGTTAATTATTACATACGAACAATTTGTGAATGTTTCTACAAATTGCTGTTCTGTGTCTTGATGTGTTTTATGTCTTTAACTTGTGCTTCACATCATAATTGAATGGTTGAGAATGATCGATAGTACGAAACTTGATTCCCAGGTAGTACTTACCGTATAAAGCAGAAGATTAAAAAAAAAAAATCATACATTACAAGTACTTTTGGTAAAGTAATTTATTTTGGCTTTTTATGATTTTTGTAGATTGCAGACAGATGTTATTTTACGCAACGAATGGATTTCTATTATTCGCCAAAGTAGACAAGACAACGATTGGCTGCCTTCAAAATTTTGTGTTGTGTGTTCATTGCATTTTAAAGAGGCTGAAACGAACTTTACTGAAAACGGTCGACGGTTAATTAAAAAATCATCAGTACCAGCACTAAATTTATCAAAACTGAATATTACTAATAGCTCAATGGGCCCAATTACTTTAGAAGACCAATGTAGTCCTTCACATTCACCCCACCCCACAGTTAACACAGAACCCAAAATCCCATATAAAAATAGTACGGAAGAACGTGAAATTAGAAATACAGACTTAGACTCTATTTTGATACACCAAGAAAACACCAATTAAAGAAGGAATTAAGAAAGCACAAGTATTTACGAGTCACTACTCAGCGAAAATTAAAAACATTACCTACAACAAAAAAATCGGATGATCATCTAAATCACGGGATTGATCACAAAGTAAACTTAATAAAGTTATTCATTGAAAAATATTTAATGGTACGATTACACTACATAGCGAAATTGGAAACTAATTCTCGAAATTTAATCGCAAAACGACAATATTATAAAAAGTTAGTGCGAAATAAAGGTTGCTGAGAGTTTACATAGTATGTAAAAATAACTGAATTAAAAACCATAATTTTTAAGTTTTTTAATATTAAAATACCCTTTTTTCAATATTAATATTTATCAAAAAATAGGGACTTTTTTACTGCTATGGTATTATTACACGCACACAGATGTACGTGTTACGACAGTGTCGCCGCCGGCTGCACGCACACTAAAATAATCAATCGGTGTCATGTTATTTGACAAGAACGTTCTATCTGGCTTTCTTTAGTAATCTGAGAGTACAACTTCAGATACAACTACAGGTGTATTCTTACTACATTTACATCCATATAATACTGTTTTATTACATACTTTACTTATGTGATAAGAAAATCTAGAACATAACCGTCAGAACATAAAGCTGGCAATTGATTTAGTAACTTCACTGGTACTGAAATAGTTTCTATAGCTAAGATACTTACCAAGCATGAGTTTCTTGCCCACCATATTGATGGTAATACCAACACTGAGGGCGGTGGGTACACAGCTGAGAGCGACTATCAACGTGTGGGTGTAGACTGTGTCGTATAGAGTCCCCGCTTTGTGCTGAAAGGAGAATGATACCATGAATCCTCAAGTCTTATAAGAGATTTTACATCAGAGAACAGGTTAAGAGTAATTCTTTCATTGGTGTTGTAGGTATTCATAGACGACGGTGGTTAATTACCATCAGATTTCCAATCAACTCGTTTGACCTTTATTCTGTAAAAAAAAAACTATAACACGTTTTTAATTTTAATTTAAACACCATTGATTTCAATTCTCAAGTCCATCATATCACCCTCTCTCCTTCCCATATTGTAAACTTTTATTGCGCAGTATGCTAATTTAAGACTATACAAGAGCACAAATAAGCCGAGAAACTTTAAAGGCAGTCAATGGACTTGGTTAACTAAATGCTTTTGTAATTGGTGCTTCTAGGACATTTTAAAAATATACGCATGCATGTGCATGCACAGAAAATATTTTGACTTACAGTACTAAGGAGTTCTTCTTCAGCTGAATGGTTGGCAAGGGCGAGTGATACCTCGCAAACTCCTGCAGATGTGGTACCGTAATATTCCGTGAACTGGCTAAATCGCTCGAAAAGATCCGGGAACCACATCATTAATGTATAGTAACTGGAAACAATAGTAAAAGTTTAATAATATTAATAAATATTTCGGACATCTAACACGCAAAACCATAGAGTTCCAAACTAAGCAAAGCTTGGATTATGGATACTAGACAAATGATATACAGGGTGTCCCAAAATTCAACGATAAGCGGGCGCCTAAAGGTAGACCTGCTAATGAGTACATAAGGAAAAAAAAATATACCTAGTTTTTTTTTTAGTTACAAGAAAAATTTAGAATTTCTTAGAAAATTTATACCTTTCATGATATTGCTACTATTCACCACAACTCTTAAAAACACAAAATTGCCCGCAGTTTTTACACAAAAAACGTTCAAAATATTTTTTTTCCCTGCAATTTTGAAATATTTTTACTCTTAGTGTACTTTGATTCATGGTCTTGTAAAAAAAAAGTATGGACACCACTACGTAATAAAACAAACGAAGGGTGTAAAATTTAAAAAGAAATTCTAAATTTTTCTTGTAACTAAAAAAAAAATAGGTATTTTTTTTTTTTTTTTTCCTTATGTACTCATGAGCAGGTCTACCTTTTGGCGCCCGCTTATCGTTGAATTTTGGGACACATGGTATATACCTACGTATATACATTTTTTTTGTAAATACATACACATCATACATAGAAAACATCTAAACTCCGAAACAAATATTTGCAGATCCTACAAACATTTGGTTCGATCTGTCTAAATTACCTGAACATGAGTCCAAAGTCCACAAAACAGCACAATGCCAACAATCCAATGTAGGGTGGTTTAACCAGCATCTTCTTCCTGACCCAGAAGGCATCCCAACGTTGACTCCATGTAAGAGGACTCTTGGTTTCATTTGCATTATTATTATCTGCTGATACTATTTCTTCTTCATCGCCTCCGTCTCCAGCACTTATCATTGATTCCACCTAGAATTGTACAAAATTAAAATTATATACTCGTAGATTCCATTTCGCGTGTTAAATTTGTGTGTAATTTACAACTTTGTAATTAATCCAACTTATCTTTGACCGATAGAGGATATTGTCAATTCAACCGATTCGGTTATTTTCGTGAATTTTGTTGTATTTCAATTAAAAAAATAAATATAGAAAATAAAAGAATGAGAAGTAAAAGTTTTTATCGGACTCATTAAAGTCAATGATATTTTAATACGTTCATTCAGTTTTGTTGTTTTTTAAATTGCACGATGCGATAATTTACAAATTTTTTGATACAAAGATTCATTGGAGTAGAATCGTGATCACTTTAACGTCAACCATAAAATCCTCATCTGAACAACAATATCTCCCTAATACTCCTCGCAAAGAGTGATCTGTGACTTCTAGATCCTGATATGATGAATATACCATATTCTGCACTAACCGGAAAGTCTTTCTCATGCAGCTTGGTATTGACGACAAAAATCCTCTGCAACACTTGCAGCGCTTGCTCACCCCTGTTCGCGTACAGCAAATATCTTGGGCTTTCAGGGAACGGGATAAGCAGAAGCACAACAATAAGTGAAGGTATTCCACAAGCAGCTACGAAAACCCTCCATGATGTGTAAAAGAAGTTTGGTCCTTCGGCCCAGTTAAAGGCTGCATTCGGGATTATGAGGAATGCGATACCTGAAAAAAAAATTAGTTTGACATAAATATTCTATAGGTAAAAGAGTTCCAGTATGCTTTAATATTGAACTCATAACAGAGCTTGTTTCAAGGTAGTAGAGCCACGCTGATTTCAGCACGGTAGGGCCGGCTCGACCGGGGCGGTACTACCCTCGCACAGAAGATAAACGTAAATGAGCAGTGCTGTCGTATTTCGTTGGTGAGTGCGAGACCGAAGCCTTAATGATGCAGAAGCATCACTAGTCCACCATGGTGTGGGTCACCATGCAGCATTGTTGCGTTATCTGCACGAGCAACTCTTGGATTCTGCTTATGCTTTCCATCAGGCAGAGTAGAGTTATTTTGGTAGAGGCCATATATTAAAAAAATAACAAAAAAACTTGGAATGCGGTAAATATAAAAAAATAAGTGACTTAGATCTCCTAAAAGTTACTGTTAACCTATTCTATATAGGTACATAGCAAAAGTGATTATTAAATAGTGACGACGCCATGATTCATATTTAACTAGATATCTGATAACCTCTCAGTAAGGGACCGTTTCATATACTACAGGATAAAATAAAATGATAATAATAATAATTTATTAAGCATAAAGACACAGTTTAAAATTTGTGGTTCAACAAAACAAATAAACCTCTATGAAAAAAAACCTAAATTGTTAAAATAAATTGGCAACCGCTAGTTTCGTGCGCATTGCCAATTATATTCCGGTTAACCTTCCTAATGTCGGTAACGTACAGATACTTGTCTATTTGTCAGATAGATCGCGGTGTCAATAATGTTTAATTAGTGATTACACACTACAACACGATACTTTTACCGACATTCAACAACAATATAATGTAAAAATTTCAGATCAGTGAGAATTATCGTATTGGATATTTTTATATTTAATGGTTAGTATTATACATATCCTAATTATGCATAGCTTACTAGTTATTTTAAAATGTAGGTAAATAAACATAAAATATATAATGGACACATAACAAAAAATCGCTAAAACTTAACATGAAAATACTAAATCAAGAACTGGAACTTGATGAAATTTAAGGTACTAAATCTTGTCTAATAGAAAGAATAGAAGAGAAGAGAAGTATATCATGTCAGTGACAAAGCAAATGAAATAAAGAAGCATAGAAGTAAAAAAACAGGATGATGTGGCAAGTCATCAAATTTACAAAAAATGATAAAGATGAACATTCAGGTATCTAACTTTCTTACCTGGCAACAAAATTGTGCCAAAAGTCCAGAAGACCTCGAGTCTGCACAGCATGGCATCCCTGTGCCGGAGTGAGAGGAAATCCCCAAAGTAGGGAAAGATAAGGCCAGTCGCACCAATGATGCCAAAACCAGAAAAGAACCTGAAAATACAGAAGTCTACAAAGAATAGTTACGTCAGACATGGAGCAAATAAATAATAAAGAAATGATCACTCCAATAATTATACAGTTTTATGAAACTATCAGCAGCTGAATTTGATATTGGTAATGACACTGGTGTGTGTGGGAATTCATAGTATCTTTCACTCCTGTAAAGTATCTTTTTCTTTGCAACAAAGCGCCATAATTTTTGCCATAAGTTTTTTTTTATTTTAATGGAATATGATGGCAAACGAGCAGACGTATCGCCAGATGGTAAGCGATTACCGCCGCCCATGGACACCCGCAACACCGGAGGCGTCACAAGTGCGTTGCCA
This sequence comes from Diaphora mendica, assembly GCA_949125395.1. Lineage (NCBI taxonomy): Eukaryota > Metazoa > Arthropoda > Insecta > Lepidoptera > Erebidae > Diaphora > Diaphora mendica. The sequence continues at coordinate 1,516,048 of OX421323.1, forward strand.
GCCTTTGGTGGTGGGGATGGGGGAAGGATTTGGAGTGTGGGCTTCCGGTATCATCACTCACTCGGTGAAACACAGCTTAAGTACTATTTCACACCGGTTTTCTGAAAGGCGGTGGTGGTATCACTCCGGTGGAGCCGGCCCATTCATGCCGAAGCGTGGCTCTCCCACGGTAGTTCATTTGATATCTACTTTAGAGTTATAAGTTTTATTTTGTTTTCTTGATACTTCTCTCCATCTGCGTAAAGGTAACCGGATTGCTGATAAACATACCAAGTAATATATTTCTTAATACATATACGTACTAATACATATACAGAACGAATATGAGTGGTCGGCATACAATTATCTGTTTCGTAGTTGCCAATGATGCAGAAGCATCTCAATGGGCCGCCATAATGTGGGTCACCATGCTGAATTGCCTGCATTGTTTGCGTTCGCAATGAGTATGGTTACCACCACTCTTGGATTCTGCTTATGCTTTTCATCAGGCAGAGAGGAGTCATTTTTTATGTATGCCTATTGAGGTGCTTCTGCATCAATACAAACATACATTAAAAAAAAGTTTTTTCTTTCTTACAGGAATTTTATTGTGCACGGCAACTAAATATCGCTTAAACAATGAATGAACAATCGCCTGCGGTATTCCCGGACCAATACGGCCTTCAAACCTTCAAGAAAAGAGCGTACTCCTTCTTATAGAAAAAGCCTACCACACGCGCAAGTATCACCACAGTTTTAACTGCGCAGGTAAAATGTCGTTATACATTTGTTTGGCGCGTGATACAGTTTTACCAACCACACGCACGGTGTTCCGTGTACAAGCCGGACCTGCGCAGGCAAAACTGTGGTGATACTTGCGAGTGTGGTAGGCCCCGGCAAAAACGGCCGTCAACAGGCTGAACGTCAAAAGGCCGCACTCGTAACGCCTCTGATGTTGCGGGTGTCCATGGGCGGCGGTAATCGCTTACCATCAGGCGATACGTCTGCCCGTTTGCACACTATCTCATAAAAATAGAATTAGCCCTCCATATCACCATAGATCTACGAAATGGACTACATAAACTTTTTTCATCAAATGTTTTGCAAATAGAATAGAATTGTCACGAATGCACCATATCTTACAAAATATATATTTCACACTTCATATGAATTTCAGATACCTGCAAGCTAAGAAAGCGTGGAATGACTGAACTACAGAGGACAGGAACGCAGCTGTTGCGTCCAAGAGCAGGGCCCCGATGATAGCCTTCTTACGACCTCTTGCATCTGCCAGGTTTCCCCAGAAGTAAGAGCCTACGCACATGCCTGGAATAAATAAAGAAATATGTATTCAGAAGTCAAAAGAAGGTTTTTACATGTTGAATTAGTACTTTCAGTAGCAGCATCTCTGCTGGCATTAAAAATATCGGCATCTTCAGAAATTAAGATTATAGTGATTAACTCGTACTAATTTGTCTGCCTCGTTGGTCTCGTGGTTGGCGTGTGGAACTGCTAATCATGAGGTCTCGGGTTCGATTCCCGGGTCGGACCAAATGTTTGAATGATCTACAAATATTTATTTCGGAGTTTGGGTGTTTTCTATGTATAATATGTATGTATTTACAAAAAAAAAGTATATATGTATTTGTATCAGTTGTCTAGTACCCATAACACAAGCTCTGCTTGGCGTTGTGTGTTAGATGTCCAAAATATTTATTTATTATTTAATTTTCTTATGGGACAAAAATAAGTAAATAAGATAATTGATAAGAATAATTGATATAAGAAATTTGATAAAATTATTATCATATTACAAAGATTTTTTCCTTTTTATATCGTTAACAATCTCAATAATAGAAAACATAATATTGTTTTCAGATATTAATTTATTTAGGTACTTTTTCATAAGGCTTACAGATAATAAACTAAAATATATTTAAGAAAGTCGCGATTGCACACACTATGCAAAGTGTTTAAAAAAAAATTAAAAGGAACAATCGTCACTGTAGCACTGAACTTGGATCTTTAACAAATGACGTGATCTGATCGTCTTGGCAGACATATTAAATAAGAACAGAATCAGAGTTTAGAATTTCTGAATGAATATTATATCGAGGATGATTTGGCTCTAAATAAACAATAGCAAATTTTAATGGTACTGTAGCCCTAATCTTAGTCTGTGTCTCCAATTGTCTGTTAAACCAAGGCCCTTTTTCTTTATTTTTAATATTTCCTTTTTTTGTATCTCAAAGACTACTATCGCACTAGGGTTACATTTTGCCTCGCGGGGGACTTTACGGGCATTTATGAAACAGACATAAGGAATACTGACTCAGAACAACAATTTGTGGATTACACGAAGTATTTTTCCATTTAGAGGTCGAACCTATGAAACTCAGCGTAGCAGGAAGCCCTGAGGACCTCATAATCACTACGCTATCCGTTCAGTCAAAATGTTGGAAATAACGGCTTTAGAAAGAATGGGAGAACTTATGGGTTTTTGGAACTATACTGAAGATAACTATAACTGTCTTACCAATAAGTGGTGTAGCGGTGAGCCTGCCCTTGTCAGAAGAGGTCAGGTTGAAGTCTTTTTCAGCAGCAGGCAACACGAAACTGAGTGTAGTAGTACTAAGCGCGCAGACGGCATAGATGGCGCCACATGACATGAGCAGCATCCATTGGAAACAGCCGTACCCTGGAATCAAGTAAACGGAAAATTGAAAATGGTTTATTCGCAAAAATGATTTTTAATTGTGACTTAACTGTGTTATTTTGATAAGAATTTAATAAATAAATTTTCAGTAGCGCCTGTTCAAAAGTTATAGCAATAAGTGTTTTGCTAAGTGATTACTCGAATTTTTACAATCCCATTAGTTGCTCGTTCAGATTGTAATTCCGTGCCTCTGAGAGTACGTAAAGTTGTCGGTCCTGTGAATGATCTGTCCCCGGTGTGTCGGATAGACGTCTATTCGGATTGTGAAAGTGAGGGAACAGAGAGAGCATCTGGGTCTGCGGCACACACTTACTAACTGTATTATCTCCTGTGTAGTTGGCTGATCTTCGTTGAGGCCGTGGCCGAAATCGGATAGGAATACAACATCATAAATTGTAATGAAAAATATGTTAAAGTAAAAAAAAACACACTGAATACGCCAACCACCTTTCAAGGGGAAGAACCGTAGAGAAGGAGGTGAACGAGCTGACTAGTTACGAACAGATAATAATTGACTACAGATACCCATGGTCCTTCAACTTAAAGGCCACAAGTTGCCGCCCTTATTCCTAATCCTCTTCCAAATCAGAGGGAAGTTCTGCATGAACTCCAGTGACACCCTCACTTGGTAAAAAACAACAATATACGTAACATCGTTTTATATCTATTCGTCCGTGTAGGCTGTGTTATCTATTGCCGTCCTTGTGGTGACGGAATGAGAATACGGTGTATCACCACCCCATTTATTTCATATCTATTTATTTATTTATTTGGACAACCAGTTGTTGTTACATTATATCTTATGTATATAAGAAACATTAAGTTCACTAACTCTAATTTAAATGCACAACATTTCAAGGTGTCACAACGTGCACCAAAAGAAACAAGTGAAAATAAAAATAATATAAAAATAAAAATAGATAAAAATGAACCAAAAAACCTAAAAGAAAGTAACAAAAACAGAAATCAAAAATACAAACATATTTAAGTAGGGGGCTGGCACACTGATATTTCTATGTACCCACAGTTGTTAGGTTTTAGATGTAAAAATATTTTATGTAACCATAACCTTTGAGAATGCCATAAGGCGAAACCGGTCAGGTGTAAAAATAAATTAAATAGTGGAATAAGTACAAGTGAGTTTGATTCTAGAATGTATTATTATTTATAGATTTTGTAAAAAGCGACTAAGGGAGCTATCTATCTGACATTACTGCAAAGAGAAGGGAAACTTAAAATAAATCCTATAGCAATCCGTCTGGCCACCATGGTATAGTAAACCTTCTGCCTAAGGAGAAGCCTATGCCCAGCAGTGGACTGTGGATGTGATGTGGTTCTAGGCACTAGCCAGTGGAGTTGCCCATTCGAGCTGAAGTATTACTTACTCGTATTTTCAAGACCTATTCAGCAATAAACAGTTAAATTTATTTAATTGTAAAGGAATAGGTTATAGTAAAGAGGAAGGTGACTGACTGACCACTAAGAAAGGAATTTTTGAAATTTCACCCCTAAGGCAGTAAATCAGGGGATGAAAGACTGCGTGAGCGAAGCCGCGTGCAAAGCTAGTTACGTATAAAATTAACAAAAACAACAAAAGAAAACAATGGATATTTTGTTCTTTGTAAGTACCTACTCATTTTGAATAAATATTGCATCACAGTATAAAAACAACTTATAAAGAACAAATAGCAAGTATTATTGTTTTATTTATTAAATTGTTTAAATCTGATTCATAGAGCTTCGTATTTTAAAAATACATAATCTTATTCAAGAGCAAACAAATATCTAGACAGATAATTTCAAGGGTTTATAATATAAACATGCATAATACTAAATAAACTCACAGATGTAACACTAATACTTAAGTAAATACTCCAGCGATTTGCTTTTAGAGATATTTGATACTATACTATTGACACAGTATTGCAGATATTTTATTTTAAAGTAGTTTTCTAAATATTATCATTATCAACAGTTTTTTAGTAGTCTACTGTTGAAAACAGACCACTCGTTAGAAAGAAGGTAGGTATTGACCTATACAGCTGGGCAGAACAGCTCCTGTATCACAGTTGACATTATACAAACGTTATTAGAAAACTAACAAATATATAACAATGACCTCATCTTGCTACTTGGGAGAGCCACACTTCGACATGAATGGGCTGGCTCGACCGTAGTGATACCACGGCCTCACAGAAAACCGGTATGAAATAGCGCTTGCGCTGTATTTCACCGAGTGAGCGAGGATACCGGAGGACTATACCTCAACCCCTCATCCAATCCGCCTCCTAATCCCCTCCCCATTCCCACAAAGGCCGGCAACGCACTTGTAACGCCTCTGGTGTTGCGGGTGTCTATGGGCGGCGGTAATCGCTTGCCATCAGGTGATACGTCTGCTCGTTTGCCCCCTATTTCATAAAAAACAAACACGGGGAAATTTTATTCCCTTCGAGGAACACATACGAAGCTTCACGGGTCAGTCAGTTATGTACAAATTCAAGGGTATTGCTATATAGCTGTCCGTAGCTGACATGTCAAGATTGAATTGAATCGATATTGAGACCACTTGAGCTAACAAGTTTCAATAAACGCAAATGCATTACAATAAATGCTGTAGGTATTGATTTCCGTACGAAGAAAAGATTGAAAATTATCTTCGAGAATGAGCAATAAAAAATGTCCCAACACTTGATCTCCGATACAAGGCAGCAAACGTATAAAGAAATAAATAAATAACAAAATTCAGCTGAATCTCCTTTTGCAAAAGTTTTCCTATCCTCGTCATTCTATTATTATGAGACCAGAATCGAAGATCTTATGATTAGATAGGTACACAGGAATTCCCTTATCCTTATACATCCATCAACAGATCAACTCCAAAATTCAAAATACAATTCAAAACAAAATTCCCCTTTTCATTTCAATACAAAACTCATGTTCATTGACCTTTCTACATCATACATTTACATTTTAGTTCCTTTATAGACTCATAATGGATCATAACTTGTAATCTACGTCACATTTTATACAATAAAATCATAACATAAACACCATATAACACAGTGGTGGTGTCTCGCCCCGACGACGCCGCCCCGATTAATTGGATTCGATTTTGTGAGGCACAAATCTAATTTGTGGGATGTACTTAGTTGACTTAACTGATACCTGTGTTTATATAATGATATGTTTCATCCGTTTGAAGGCTTTAATATATTATATATATATATATATATCTATGAAGCAAAAACCTCAATTTGTAGACATTTCAAGGTATTAGAGCCACACTGATTTCAACACGAACGCGCCGGCGCGCCCGGGGTGTCTACTACGTCGTACTATCCTCTCACAGAAGATCAACCTATAACTATAAATTCTCAGTATAACCCGACATAATAACCTGAGTTCCCTTTAAAAAGTAAAAAACACGTTATGCGCTTTCATTTGAGACCCCACTCGATGATATTTTTGCAGACATTCGGTCACTCTTCCCCACTTTCACCCCCATAACTTTTAAACGGCTCAACCTATTTTCATGAAACATATCTAAGAACACTCGCACGTAACTCACCTTTTAAACAAAAAAACTAAATTTAAATCGCTTCATCCGTTCGGGCGCTACGGTGCCACAGACAGACACGTGAAACTTATAACACCCCTCTTTTTGGTCGGGGGTTAAAAATGACAATATTCGTGCTGTCGCGTGTCATTGGTGTTTAAGATGCAGAAACATGTTAATAGTAGGTGACCATTCTGCATAGTTGCATTGTCTTAATTCACAATAAGTATGGTAACCACTGCTCTTGCCAGACTCTACTCTGTAAGATGCTTTCCATCAGGTTACTGATGAGCCCGTCACTTTGGCAGGCTCAGACGTAAAAAAAAACCAGAGTGTTTCTTGAAACATATTGTAAATACATTTGATTAGTCTGTCGACGCGTGTATGTTACTTGGTCAACAATTTTTTTTTTTTAATTGCTAGATTAAAATGAATAAGTAATAGAAAAGTAGCCGTGTGTTGACGGATCATTATCCCAATTCATTCTGTGAGTGTTATAAGAGTCGATAAAGGTAGCAAACTACGCAGGACTGGAAAGAAAGGGAAAACTTTGAACAACCAGCCTGTCTAGCGTAGTATTATACGCCAAATCCCCTTTTCTAAGGAAAGACCTATTTCCAGCAGTGGAATAAATAAATGTTTCGCACATAAACACACAACGCCATCTAGCCCCAAGCTAAGCAGAGCTTGTGTTATGGGTACCAGACAACTGATATAAATACATAGGTATATACTTTTTTTGGTAAATACAAAGTTGGGGTACACGGTTGGCCTAGTGGTTTAGGCGGTCGCCACGCCGCTTGCCAATTCGCCAAGTGTTTTGGGTTCAAATCCTACACGGGACAACACTTTGTGTGATCCACAAATTGTTGTTCTGAGATTGGGTGTTAATTGTGTCCGTTTCATGTATGTCTGTAAAGTCCCCCGCGACACAGGAAGTTTTTTCCTAATGCGGGAGTTGTCTTTTAAAAAGAAACAAATATTATACATAGAAAACACCCAAACTCCGAAACAATTGTTTGCAGATCATACTAACATCGAACGGGGAATCGAACCCGAGACCTCAAGCACAGCAGTCGCATGCGCTACCACTGCGCCACCGAGGCAAATAGAAAAGGCTACTGATGAAATGTTAGATTTAATCATCACCAACTAACTGATAAGGCTTTGTATTGGAACTCATAATATATGTGTTGATTAATATTTCATTAATTCAATGCATTTGTGACTGCCATGACTAAGGCTGTCCGGAAGAGAAATCAATTAGCGATAAGACCATTGATTATAACTGAAACTAATTTATGTATTCTTGTGTTTTTATAGTTGATAATAAAGAGTAATTTATTGCATATAAAGAAACGTGCAAAAGAAATTGCATATGCATACTGTAATGTGTGGTGATGATGAAAGTCTAAAATATACCATCTACGAAAATTTGTATCAACAAAAGATTTTTTAACTGACTTCAAAAAAAGGAGGAGGTTCTCAATTCGACTGTATTTTTTTAATGTTCGTTACCTCATAACTTTCGACTGGGTAAACCGATTTTGATGATTATATTTTTATTTGAAAGCTGGTGCTTCCTGTGTGGTCCCATTTAAATTTGGTCCAAATTGAAGTCGTTTTTTTTTTGTTCAAATTTGTATATTAATTATTAAATAAAATCTTACTAATATAGCGAAAACGAAATATGGCTCACTTAGGACCCATAATAATTTATGTCCATGGAGTTTCCCTATTTCAAAAAGATGTCCAACTCATCCAGTTTTCTTCCGATTAAATTCGTTGCGGGTTCCAACTTGGAACCCACAACGAAATTAACTTCCAAGCGGTTTAATTCTTTCTAGGACTTCCCGAGTATCATAGCTCGCTGTGTTCGTCAGTCATTGCTGTTGATTCTGGTGAACAGGAGTTACTGTGGTGGGCCCGTGTGCGGGATTCGTCAAAAAACCCGGCTTATCTTCTATAGCTACTACTATTAACACAGCTTTTTCTAAAACCCTGCTACTGCACTTCAAATGGCTCCACTTCAAATATATAATTACCCGTATGCCCCCAATCACAGTAAACTATTGCGGCCAGAAATAAATTAATGTCTGTTATTCCTGGCCTCAAAGGGCATTTATAGGGTCAACGTTCACTAATAGTAACGATTTTTACAGAAGAAGCCTGAAGCGGACAATAAATGTAAAGTTGAGCAGTAGTGTAAATGTGATGTGAAGAGATAAACAATGTGGTAAAATTTTTGGAGTAAAAGTTGACGGATAGAAGAATAGAGGATGGCAAAGAGGGAGAATAATGGCATATGGCTACGAAAAGAGTAAACAGTGTACTGTAGAATCATAGATAGGGTGATTATAGCGATAATCTCGGCGTTTCCTACGCGCTGAGTGGAGTACATTTGATTCTTACATGCGACAACATTAAATTTGATCCACATATTGTTATTCAGGGTCTGAGGTTTCTTCGTGTCCATTTCGTGTACGCTTGTGACATCCTCGCGACACTGGATGTATTCCGAGTGCGTGAGTTATCTTGAAAATAGTACTATATTTGTTTTAACCGAGTTAGTGTGCGATTGCCTTTAAAGTACAAGAGGAACACACGCTTCTAGAACCGGGAACCTGGATATAATGGACTCGTACTTGACACCGATGTTATGTAAGGGTATGCAAATAGTTATTACAGTATGAATGGCTAAAGGCTAATGTTTTTATTTAACTACATATATAGGAATTCAGTGCTCATTAAATGATAATAGAATGAGAATGATAATCTAAGGCTTAAAATATACTTTTTTGACTGCCTCAGTGGCGTAGTGGTAGCGTATGCGACAGATGTGCTTGAGGTCTCGGGTTCGATTTTCGGGTCATACCAAATGTTTACATAATCTGCAAATATTCGTTTCAGAGTTTGGCTGTTTTCTATGTATAATATGTATGTATTCTGAAAAATTTTGATTATATAACTCATATCTCTATCTCAAATAAAGGCCTGTCCAATAGGCTATTTGACAATATTGAAAATAAACTATGGATTGTGGTCATCCTATCAGATAATAGCCTAAAAAGACATATTTCACTATGAATGAAACAAAATAATGTGATTTTTTCGTAGATTGCACGAAATAAATTGTAACAATTTTTTGAAATATTTTCTGCGACATGAACGCCTTGTGATTTGTTGCAACTCTGGTGACGTCACTCGCTAGTAAACGAAAGATTCCTCGACTGAGTATTGTTCGCGTTTTGTGAATTTGTTTACTAGCGTGTGACGTCACACGTGTCATGTGACCAGCGCCATTAAAGAAATGTCGTTTTTTGACGCGGTTGTCAAACTTGAACTTTATCTTAAATTTTAATTCATAATACAGTAGAAATTCCGCAAAATATTAACGCAGTGTGCTTATTACGTAATAAAGAATAACTTAAAACGATTTCCAAAAATCAATCAAATAGCCTATTAGGTACATGCCACTTGGTTCGATCCCCGGCTTCTCGCAACCAGCTCCTCTTATCCGTCTTGCATAAATCATCACTCCAGGTGACCTGTGGACTTCCTACACTACGTTTACCGAGACGCGGTCTCCATTCAAGAACTTGTTTACCCGAACGCTTATCGGTTCTACGGCTATTAAAGCCAGTTCATTGCCACCCCAGCTTATATTCCAGTGGGCTATGTCGATGATATTTTGCGATACGGTCCATTAGAGAAATGCCCAGCCCTTTCCGTAGTAGACTGGGTGATTTTAAACTTGTGGCCTGGCGTCCCGTAAGTGTCCACCTAAGAACGGAATACATGTACACTTAGCTTATTGTTCGAGAAGACGACGAGGACAGTAAATCAACACTTAGACTTCCTATAATAAAGGCAAACACAACAACATTTAGAGTAGAAACCTAGAAAGCAATGAAAATATAACTTATGTTTTCGACACCGAAATTTCAGTAGTTCAGAATCATCAGAGTCGCCTATCAAATAAACAAACACCGCCGCATACGTCCCATAATTTATTTATATCACTTCAGTTGTCACACTTCGACTTCGGACTTCGCCCCTCCACGTCTATTTCGGTCCGTTTGTTTGCACACAACTCCTAAACATAGATTTGTTGTCTTGCGTTCTTATCATTGGAAAAGTTTTTGATTTTCACGTCTATATTTGTTAGAGAACTTCAAAAGTAAAATAGCGTTTGGGCTCTAATATGATTGATAAAAATGATTGCTTTATAATTTTGTTTTTTTTTGATGTAGGGGGCAAACGATTACCTCACTACGTCACTTACGGTTCAAGTCCTAAGTGCACTGCCACCCCACGGGGCTTCCCCTCTTCCTAGTTTAAAGCCGGTATTCTGTATGTGTCGTTCATGCCGATCCTTGGGGATTCACACCCATGGTTTTGTTGTTATAACTAGAAACTATACTATAATAACCAGACTACTGTTAAATATGCTCTAAATACCCGTGAACTTCTAAACTCAAAAGTCAGAAACACTAACCTATTCTGTATGTAAACATGCTATTTTTATCCGACCACGGAGACACCAAAAGGATAGGTAATATTTTTGTCATTCTGTAATATGTTTGCATGTTCCACCATAGTACTTAAACTAGGTACTGAACCGATATAAATGAATGATGTGTCAGTAGATTCGTAATAATTTCCCGGGTGATATAAGATATAGATATTTTATCAAAAGAATTTCCGTAGTCGGGTTATAGTTACTTTTCTTGTAAATGTATATAAATAAATAATAATAATAAATATTTCGAACATCTAACACACAACGCCATCTAGTCCCAAGCTAAGCAGAGCTTGTGTTATGGGTACTAGACAACTGATATAAATACATATTATATACTTTTTTTTTTGTAAATACATACATATTATACATAGAAAACACCCAAACTCCGAAACAAATATTTGTAGATCATACAAACATTTGGTCCGACCCGGGAATCGAACCCGAGACCTCATGATCAGCAGTCGCACACGCCAACCACTAGACCAACGAGGCAGTCGTCATATAAATGTAGACTACAGATATGATAAAAATATTTCCAATACTTATTTCTTTAAATAAACGTCCGATATTATTGCTCATTACGCAAGCATTTCATTGATTAAAATTCTCAAAACATTGTCCTATGATAACAATACGTAAAGAATTTTCAAATCAAAACAGAGCCCTTATAACATTACTCACGCTTACATTCTTGAAGAGATAAGCAGAGGTGTACTACCGCATACCAGTAGCCAAGTATCTATACTTATAATAAAAATGTAACAGGTCCAATTCTGTACATTAAAGACATTTTGGAATTTTTTTCGGAGGGCTCACTGTAATCGATACTGAAGCCAAAACTGTATTTTTTTTCATTTTTATTTGTCTGTCTGTCTGTATCTTGACCGCGCATCACGCTGAAACTACTGAATGGATTCAAATGAAACTAGGCATGATTTGAGTTCATACTACGAGGTAGGACATGGGATACTTTTTATCCCGAAATTCAGTACGGTTTTTTGGACAGAGGGGATGAAAGTCAAAATATATACTTAGTTGTAATTCAATAACACAGAGTCCGATTTCTTTCATTCTTTTTTTGCTAGAAAGAAAAAAAAAGATAACGGGAAGTCTTTTTTTTGTCCGCAACTGTACACTGCCTGTGGGAAGCTGAGACAGATATGTAAATATGGCGGTACGAAGTTCGCCGGGTCAGCTAGTAGGCAATAAAAGAAAGATTAAGGAATTTGATAAAATTCACACAGCAAAAACTTTGTACCCCTTCTTACGAAAATGGAGGATTACGTAATCTTTGCATAGTTAAAGTTAAGTACCTGGATGACCGAGCTTAGATCGATTTATCACCACCGAAACTAAATTTCATGAAAATATTATAATAATAATAATTCATTTAATCAAGTAATAAAACTCATTGTGTTAGTTACAATTTACCTTACATCTATGTTAGTAAAAATATTTTAAAAATTACGTTATTACACTGGGGTTCCAGCAGAGAGTCTGCAGCACCGGTTTACAATCTCGCAGTCCAGTCGGCTGGAGATCATTTTTAGGATGCTGTTGGTGCTGCCCCGCACCCTGCGCACGAGGGATGCGCATCTCTTACGCATTACAGTATTATACTTCACACCACACGTAATTTCATGAAAATTGTTAAAGCCGTTTTTGAGATACAGATTATATATATATATATATATAGCTCGTTTAAAGGTATTAGACACGGAGGAGGAGTACAGACAGCTAAAAAAAATGGGCGAATTTAGATTTCTGGGCGACCGCTAGTAATTTTAATTCAACATACGTATCACTAGTACAATTTATTTTGCTGTTTTCAAACAGTTTACTAAAAACAATTTGATTGATGTACACTCTGTCATTTTCTTTTGTGATTATGGCTTACCAAAAAAATATTCCGTCACGTCTTATCATAAAATTTAACAATCGAAAAATGTAACAACATTAAACTTGTAAATAACATAAGGAATTCTTGAATATCTTCACAAATCATTTGTTATAAACGAGGGTTATTTTCGTAATATTTCAGTTGAAAATCTTATAGTATCATAAGTTTGTCATTGTGCCAATGTTGCGGACGTTATCACACGAACTAGCCATGGTCGTTAGTACTATTTTTGGACCCATCCGGGCACTATATAATATACAGATTGTTTTATATATTATTTCATACATTAATGACACCGCGACAGAGCTATGCTTCGCCATATACGGGCCCCCTTATCGAAGAGGTAAGTGTTTGGTGTCACTTCTTTCTAAATATATTATTGACTAATATTTTGTTTGACCCCGTGACTGAGCCTTGAGATGATGTCATACCCATTTTTTTTTTAGTTTTCTGTTATCGATGATGTTTGTAGAATATCAACTTGGCCAGGAGGGCAGGTTCGACCGGAGTGATACCAAGGTTTCATAGAAAACCGGCGTTAAAGAATTCATTCAAATAAGCAAACAATGCTCAAGGACAACAGGAGACAAGGGGACGTTATTTCTCCGGTATTATTCACAAATGCAATGGAGGATATTATGTTTAAGACGCTGAACTAGAAAAGACATGATATTAACATCAATGGCGAAAAACATATCTCACTTGCGATTTGCAGACGACATCGTCATAATGGCACAGATGCTGAATGACCGAGCTGACTCTTGTACCTACGAACTTGGACAAAACCTGTACTTCCGGAACCGGTTGCGGTACACGGTGTCGTCCGTTGTCGAAGTTGTTCAAAAATATTTTATAGACTGAATCTGCTCTTCCGCTCATACATCTTTTACACTGCTGGACATAAGTTTCTCCAGTGAAAAAAGGTTTTCGCCAATTATACCACGGTTTTGTTTGCCAGACGGATTTGTTTAGGGCTTAGGGACAAAGCATAAATTCGTTATATTTTCTATAATTACGTATTGTGCACAGCTTTTATTGTTATCTTTTTTATGGGACCAATCCAGCCCTCACGAACATCACTGTAACTCCTGTACACCAGGATCAACAGCAGTAACCCACGAACACACCAAGTTATGACACTCGGGAAGTCCCAGGAAAAATTAAACTGTCTTGGAACCCGCAACGAAATTAATCAGAAGAAAAACTGGAGGAGTTGGAAATAAGTAATTCCACTTCCCTCCATAGCAAAGCGGGAGACAAAATGAAGTCAAAATAGGCAGATACCTTTTCAAACCGAGAAGCACCATTTTATTGTCATCTGTGACAAGTCATAATTTAATATTTAATGTTCGAAGTAATATGCGTTTCAACGAGTCTTTCGGTATAACTATTCGATATAATCAGTGGATTATATCGAATAGTTATAGCTCTGTTAACGGTCTGCGAAATTATTGATACGTAATAAAAAGGCATCAGACCATGTACTTCAGACGTAAGTGAATATTTCGATCATGTAATATAAGTGTTATTAAGATTGAATAAGGTCTAATCTTGACTGTTATTATGAGTGTATTTGTTACGTTTTTACATGTAAACAACTGAACTGATAAACATGACATCTTCTGTTCAGGTATATAGAAAAAAAAGGTTTAATTTAAAAAAGACGTTAAATAAATCACTATTAGACAGTATTTCGGTTGAGAACTTAAATTACTTAATCTTTTGTACTCTAATCTTTTACAACGTGCGAGAAAAGACGCAGTCTAAAGCTAATGGTAAAGAAATGAGGAAATGGTCTCCTCGGAATTTCCCCCAATATCTAAGAAACCATGCAAGCAATATTTTCATTTCTATGAATAGTTTCTTAGTATTAATTTCAGCCCTGAAAGCCATAAATGTCGAGCACTAGGAACTGATAACATGATAGACCAGATTTCTATTCAAATTGGATATCAATCAAAGTTCATATCAAAACTTGAATTAGAAACTTGTTTGGCAATAGCCAAAGCAGGAAACCGAAAGGATCTGGATTATATCAAGCCGATAAACCACACAGTCTGAGCTAATCTTTGGTTACCTCACCACTTTGTTATATAACGTAACAATTGATAATGAAAATGGATTGAATATGCAAACATAAAGAGGGATTAACATATATTATGATTTTGGAAACAATATCATAGAACACATACACTGCAAAAATGTTTTCCTGTTGTGTGCACAACAAGGAGTCTTTTTGCACTAGGGACTCCTTAAAACAGTCATGAGATATTCATCATCCATATTACGAAACGAACTATTAATTCTGTGATAGAATATGGAGTGTCATGAGTAAGAAGCGACTGAGGGGCAAACTACCCAAGACAACATCACTGCAAAGGAAAGGAAACCTTAAAATAAGCACTATATGGTTCAGTCTGGCCAGCGTGCTATAAAAGGCTAAAACCTTCTTTCTAAAGAGACGCCTAGGGAGGTGTGTTTAATAATTATGATTACTTAAATTGTTGCTACAAATAACAAACGCATTCAATAGATAAATAATACAAAATTTTACCAAAAAAAAAACGACTTCAAGAACGACCAAATAGAATTGGGTCCAAACGGGAAGCACCAATGAATCAAATAAAAAAGAATCATCGAAATCAGTCCGCGTGATATTGAGTTAATCGTCAATTTGTCGCGCACATCATACTAAATACAAATTGAATATTTATATGATTTTCTCATTGATGACATGTCAGAACTAGACCAAATTAAAATGGGACCACAGTCGAAAGCTATGAGGTAACAAACATTTAAAAAAATACAATCGAATTGTGAACCTCCTTTTTTTGAAGTCGGTTAAAAATGAGGAAATAACCTCGAGCAACTTATGGTCCCCGGAAAAGTTGACGGCAAAAGACCAAGAGGACGTAGTAGTAGTAGAATGAAGAACAACGTGTGAATGATGTCCAAGGCTGTTCGGATCTGGTCAGTCCACCACGTTGTTCTTTATTCGGCCAAGGAGAGGTACTGTCCGGCAGAGAATCATCCCATACTTGGGGAATCAAGACCCTCAGTAATGAGGATAATGACGCTACAAGGAAGAGTTCAATAGAAAAACGTAGTTTGGCAATACAAGTAGTAGAAAAAAGAAATTTAAAAGAAAAAACACCTTCAAATTAAAAGAATATAAATCTTCTACCCGTTTGAATGATTAGTACATTATTATAATTTATTTAGCAGAGGGTTTTTATTACTTTCTGTTAACGTTTTCACCTAGATTTCCATGTTTTCAAACATTCGCATTTAGATCCAGCAACAGACTCGACTTGTTTGAACATATCTGTTCAAACGGGAACAATAAAATAAAGAAATCTAAATTAGTGCGAATGTACACGGTTGGGATTCGCAAAGTTTGCTAATTCACATATTTTTCCTTTGCAATTTAAAAATTACACAATGGATAAAGTTACTGATAAACTTAATTTCTTTATACAAATCTGTAACAGTTTATTTATTATTTTATTTCTTTAACATGGATACAAACATACTTTTACTGAAGATAAGTGATCTAGTTTACTAGTTAACCTATAGATGTTCCTAGAACTATTGGCTCTGTAAAACGAATTTATCGTAAATGATTAATGCCAATAATCCTACTAATATTATAAAGGCGAAAGTTTGTAAGTATGGATGGATGTTTGTTACTCTTTGACGCAAAAACTACTGAACGGATTTGAATGAAAGTTTACAGTAATATAGCTTATACATCAGAATAATACATAGGCTACTATTTGCAGCGATAACCGACATACACGCAAACGGAGCCGTGGGCAACAGCTAATGAGTAATATGATTACAGCTGGAAGGTAGAATAATATTGGATACTGAGGAGCAACAATCAGCAAAAGCATCATTTGAATGTGACACCATATAGAATACGGACCACAAAAGAATGTGATGGTCAGGACCTTTTTCACCGATTACACATAAGTTTCGGATAGCTTATATCTGACTGATAATTTAAAGTATTTTCATTGTAAATTATGTCAAACCATCTGTCAGCTGTCCGGACAACAAGTTATCCGGAATTTATCTTTAATCGGCGAAATAAGGCCCAAACTTAAAGTTGACATAATTGGTAACAAAACTATTTTTGTAGCTTTTTGTCAATCGTTGCAATCAGGTAAGCGATTACTTTTTGCTTGCTTTTATAAAAAAACAGTGTTTGTGCAAGATTCTCTCTTATCTATTTTATTTAACATCAGCAACAAATTACGTACAAACGCTTGATATCTTTATCCTCGAAGGAACAGACTGAGGTGATTTAAACACCCACTATTTCCGCCTAGAAGAGTACTAAGTAAAACCCTCAAAAGTTAACTTATTATTTAAAAAAAAACACAATAGTTCTTGCGGTTCCTCGTTAAGATCTGAGTTAGTAGTTAAGTACTGAGATGAGGCTAAGCAAACAAAACTGTGTATACAATTTTTTGCAATTATTATAACTTTATTGGAACTTAAAAAAAAAAAAAAACAATTCTAAGATCTCATCGTTGGAACATTTTTATTTGTCTAGTTTAGATAATTATCTGATATCTGATTTCGTGTTTCCCTTGCAAAATTTCTATAAAGTCTTTCATCCTTTATATAAAGTCTTGTGAAACCTTTCATTTAAACTTATAAAAAGCTGAAGAGTTTGTTTCTTTGCTTGAACGCGCTTATCTCAGTAAATCCTATTTGTGTTAGATAGCCCTTTTATCGAGTAAGGCTTACGCTAAGACTAAAACGTGCGGAGAACCAATGAAGAATGTTACAAAAAAGGGGGAAAATTATTACGCTACGGGCAATAGGAGACGTAAACGAGGTTGCGTGGGACAGTTAGTAATTTATATAAATCATAAAGTTAAAACTTAGTGAATGGTTACAACATCAAGTACCAGCTGCCAAAATTTCAAGCTTTTCTCCAGCAGTTTAAGATCTACGTTGAAGAATCAATCAGTCGGCCAGTCAAGGTAAATAGTTTCATATATATCTATTGATGAAATACAATTACAAGTGTTGTAACCATCCAGAGTCCAGAATCCAATGAGTTACAGAACTACACATACTAAAAACCACGATTTAACACATCACAGTACTTCATCATGGCAACAGTCTTTAACGGTCTACTATACCACGCTGGCCAGACGAGTTGGTATAGGATTTGTGCCAAATTTATCTTCTCTTTGCAGCGCTGTTCTCTCGCGTAATTTGGGTGTCTTACGACGTCTACGGTATAAACAAAAGTGGTGAAACCATATTCTTAAACCATCACCTCCCACAAACCACTGTAAAAATATACACAAATAGCTCAAAACAGTAAAATTTAATGACAGTATATATTTATTACTCGAAAGTAATAACTTCGATGCATCATTTTTCCTTCTACCGTCTTATATTATACTTCCATTGTGACTTAATTGTTTATTACTTTAGCTATAAAATTTGCTATTGTGACAACAATAGTTTCAATGCCAAAGTCATGATACTTATTCAATAGAATCTTGAAGCCTTACTTGAAATAGAACTCTGATATCATGTGAGAATTTTCCGTAAGTGAACTTAACTAAACATGGTTTTGCCAAATAAAATGTAACAAATAGTTCAAAACGGATATACTACGTGGGAGAGCCACGCTTCGGCATGAATGGGCCGGCTCGACCGGAGTGATACCACGGCCTCACAGAAAACCGGTGTGAAACAGCGCTTGCGCTGTGTTTCACCGAGTGAGTGAGGATACCGGAGGCCCAACCGCTGCTGATTCTATTGCTGATGTTGTGCTACAGGGTATGGAGATTTTCATTCCATCCTCTGTGGTTCCCATTGGTGGCAAGTGTCGGCCCTGGTTTGGTTCATCTTCCAAAAAAGCTTCTCGCAGGAAGCAGGAAGCTTACCAAGCCTGGGCTGACGCAGCGGCGGTACGGGATCAAAACACCAGCGCTCTAAAAAAGGAGTACAACTTTGCCTCCAGGTCCTTCAAAAGAGTCATAGCTAGGGCGAAGTCGGTGCACATTGCTGGGATTGGTGAGAGGCTTGAGCGTCTTCCTTCGGGGACTCGAGCATTCTGGTCTCTTGCCAAGGCTATCGAAGGGAATTTCTGTAAGCCATCCCTTCCACCTTTGCACTTAGGAAATAATCCGTTGGCCTATGACGCAAAGGAAAAAGCCGATCTCCTGGCAAAACACTTTGCGTCCAACTCGACCTTGGATGACGGGGAACAGGAGCCGCCTACCATACCGCGGTGCGAGAGCCGTATGCTGGATATCCAGTTTCACCAACGCTCAGTGCGTATAGCACTTTTATCCCTGGATATCCATAAGTCGAGTGGCCCGGATGGAATCCCCCCTATAGTGTTGAAGATGTGCGCTCCAGAGTTGGCACCGGTCTTAACGCGTCTTTTTCGGCTCTCCTACTCTTCTGGCGTAGTCCCGACAACATGGAAGGCAGCATTAGTCCACCCGATCCCAAAAAAAGGCGATCGCTCTAATCCGTCCAACTACAGGCCGATAGCCATTACTTCCCTCTTCTCGAAAATAATGGAGTCCATCATCAACTATCAACTCCTACGGTATCTAGAAGATCATCATCTGCTTAGCGACCAGCAGTACGGCTTCCGTAAGGGTCGATCGGCTGGTGATCTTCTGGTATACCTGACACATCGTTGGGCACAGGCGATTGAGACTAAGGGGGAAGCCTTGGCAGTTAGTTTGGACATCGCGAAGGCCTTCGATCGGGTCTGGCACAAAGCGCTTCTTTCGAAGCTCCCTTCCTATGGGCTTCCCGAGAAATTATGCGATTGGGTCACTAGCTTTCTAGCAGATAGAAGCATTAAGGTCGTAGTCGACGGTGAATGCTCTGATTCCATATCTGTGAATGCTGGTGTCCCGCAAGGCTGTGTGCTATCGCCTACTTTGTTCCTCCTCCATATCAATGACATGCTGCAAAATTGCGGCATTCATTGTTATGCGGATGACAGCACCGGCGATGCTTTTTACACCGGCCGCGCCAATATTTCTCGGGAAAACGTCATTGAGAGTCGAAACAAACTTGTGTCTGAAGTCGAGACTTCTTTGGAGAAGGTCTCAAATTGGGGTAGACTTAATTTAGTCCAATTTAACCCCACAAAGACACAAATTTGCGCGTTCACCACTAAAAAACTTCCGTGGGTCGTATGTCCTCGTTTCGAAGGCACTCCACTATCTGCCTCAGCCAATATTGGAATTCTTGGTGTCGACATGTCGAGCGAAGTCCAGTTTCGTGGCCACCTGGAGGGTAAGGCCAAATTGGCCTCGAAAAAGCTTGGTGTGCTCAACAGATCGAGACAGTATTTCACTCCGGCCCACCGCCTTATACTTTATAAGGCCCAGGTTCGGCCTCACATGGAATACTGTCCCCATCTTTGGGCGGGGGCACCCCAATACCAGCTCCTCCCTTTGGACCGCATTCAACGGAGAGCGACCCGAGTCGTCGATTGCCAAGAACTTTCAATTCGGCTAGACTCTTTGGCGCTGCGTAGAGATGTAGCTTCGCTGTGCATCTTCTACCGCATTTATCATGGGGAGTGCTCCGAGGAATTGTTCGGACTGATTCCTGCCGCCTCTTTCCGCCATCGTCCTACGCGACAGAAGTTTCATCCCCATCATTTAGATGGTTGGCAGTCCTCAACTGTGCGCTTTTCCAGGAACTTTCTGCCTCGCACAACAAAACTGTGGAATGAACTGTCGCCTGCGGTATTCCCGGACCAATACGACCTTCAAACCTTCAAGAAAAGAGCGTACTCCTTCTTAAAAGGCCGGCAACGCACTTGTGATGCCTCTGGTGTTGCGGGTGTCCATGGGCGGCGGTAATCGCTTACCATCAGGCGATACATCTGCTCGTTTGCCCCCTATATCATAAAAAAAAAAAAAAAAAAAAAAAACTAAACATTTAAGAGCAATGTTGACAGTATTTATATTTGGGGAACTAATAAATTGTATGGATTAAAATTTTATAAATTTTAAAAATTAAGCAGCTCAAATAATAGAGGCAAATAAATGCCGTAAATAAAATTCAGTTGGGAAGTTTGGTAGCGTATTGAGTCTGATAAATGAATAGGTAAGTAGATGAGAAGAAGTAATGACAATGTAAAGCGATGAACGTGGATGATGTCTATAAATAGTGAGAAAGTCATTCTTCGGAACATATTGGGTCGGCTCACTTTACACATTAACAGTTTTTAATAGTCCACATAGACATAAGCCTCTCCAAGGAGGTCCAACTAAAGCTTGGCCTCAAAAACTTCCAGGAGAGCCAAAATCCTACCCCACCCAAGTCTTTTGAGGTTCATGTGTCAATTCGTGGTAGTAGTCACCTCATTCAAATGACCCCTTTGCCCTTAATACAAAAACAAACAGATGGATTGGGGAGTGCAAACAATAGTTTGAGTAGGTCAAGGTCATGTACTTACAACTCAAAACTAACCGTTGCTTTAAACACCAATCTATAAAAACAATTTGGTACACTTAAATGAAGTCTTTACTTTTCATTTCCCCTCGTTAGAAGTCAATACAAACATCATTATAAATATCAGACAACACCATAAAGCTATCAATTCCTACCACTGTCCGTCTACATCGGCACTAACAGGCAACAGGTGAAATCTGTTTTATTTTAAAGAAAATATTTGTTACAACACACGCGATCGACTGTTTGTAAATATTTAGTGTTCTAAATTTATTTGTGAGGAATTGTTGTATTTAGAAAGTTTTTTGGTAAAAGTAGGATTGCTTGAGTTATAAAAAATGTCGATGTGTTATTCCAGATTATGATGTAGGTACCTTAATATTTGCTAAATTGTATCCAAGTCCTCTCAGCGGTACTGGCGTCACTGAGACACATCCACATTTTTTTATTACAGTAGAAACATTAAAGGAAATTTATATTTTGTGCCGAATTTTTATATTAATCTTTAATCGACTTAAAAATTTTCAATTCTGTTATACTTTTGTTTTATATTTATTCCCTCAAAAGTTCCTTGCTTATGAATTGATTTAGAAAATACATAATTTCTTTGGAACGAGATTCAAATTTGTGACTGCTAATCAAAAACAATTTGCAACAACTCGTCTCACGCGCCGATTTTCGTTCCGTTTGTTTTAAGGTTGAAGTTAACAATGATAACATAATTTTAATAAATGTGAATTATGATTTATATATTTTTTACAGCGCAGTAGCGTGAAGAAGCATGGTATAGATTATAGGATATCATGATGTAAATTGAAATGAAAATGATCAAGAACTATATTATTCCATCAGTGGCATTGAAAGAATATTATAATAACATGCAGTTATATGCATAAAAATAATGTTCTTTCTTTTATTTTCATTCTATAAAACTAACCTTGTTACCAACAATATACAGATTTTGTTTTTGGAGATCTAAAACGTTGGAGAATGACACAATTTACTTTTCATGGACTTTCCACACGAGTGGAGCCATGGGAATAAGCCAGTAGTATATATTTTGATATGAGCACACATAAAACATCTTTATAGTAGACCTGACAGTATAACTTTAAAGTATATGGGGAAAAAATGATGTTGACGGAGTGATATATTTTTTTAAACCTTCATAACTTTTTCAGAATCTGCTTTGCTTCATGAACCTTTTCGATTCTTTTTTTAGAAGATCTCAGCTATCAAATACCACTTATTTGATCTCCGTATAGTCTGGGGCACAAGCCCATACATTTTTTGGACATCTCCTTTGTCAACGAAGGGTAATATGTCAAGGATAGCAGGGATCATAAGCTTGGTGACGTCATATATTAAAGTCTAAAGTACTAAAAGACAAAGTTGACAAGAAGAATACATAATGACGTAATATTTTTTAAATTAAATGTTATATTGGATAATACTGAATGGGTTAAGGGGCATAATTTTTTAGACGTTCATAGCCACTATGAACAAACAAGGTACAAGGTAGTAGAGCCACGCTGATTGAAGGTAGTAGAGCCACGCTGATTTCAGCACGAACGGGCCGGCTCGACCGGGGCGGTACTACCCTCGCACAGAAAATCAACGTAAAATGACAGCGTGCTGTCGTGTTTCGTTGGTGAGTGCGAGACCGGAGGCCCAATTAGTCTAGTCAACAAGGTCCAAACTTGTTGACTAGACTAAAAGATGCAGCAGCATCACTAGGCCGCCATGGTGTGGGTCGCCATGCCGCATTGTATGGTGTCATTGGCACGGCATTGTCTGAGCATGGTGACCACCACTCTTGGATTCTGCTTATGCTTACCATCAGGCAGAGTAGAGTCATTTTGGCGGGCCAAACATAAAAAGAAAAAAAAAAAAACATGATAAGTTTCATTTTTAGATCTTTCATTAAGATTTATTCTTTATCGTTCACTAGCTTTTACCCCCGGCTCGTGTGTCGGTTTTCGCAGTAAAATGTAACCTATGTGTCATTCTGATGTATTAGCTATACCTAATACTGTAAAGTTGCATTTAAATCCGTTTAGCAGTTTGTGCGTCACAGAGTAACCAACAACCATACATCCTCACAAACTTTCGCGTTTATGATATTAGTAGATTTAATTTGGTTATTTTTAGAATACTTTTGGTTTAAAAAAAAGAACTGGTGACTTAATTTGTTTATTTCTAAGCTATTGGCTTCTTAGTCTAGTGTTTATTGTTCCTGACCACTAAGCTAGAGTGCCCAGAGGTCTTGGGTTTTTTTCCTATAAATGACAAATATTATACGTCAAGCAGAATCCACTGAACGAAGCTCTCCTATATCTAAGGAATGCCAGCTATCCCGGTCTTGTGCAGTCCGCATTCATTTGCTCCCATTCACTTTCTTTAGCAGTAGACGGCGATAGGTTTATTAGAAGCAGAATCAGTTAATTGATGCAATTTAAGTAATGTTTGGATTCAATAAATATTAGTATAAAAATACCAAAAAACACGCTTTTATTAATAAACTAACGGTACTATAGGTACAAAAGCGTGGGGTGCTTTCTGAAAATATTTCAATAATATTGCCCCACGCGATTTTTAAACTACATATTACTTACTTATTTCATTATTTTTTAATTGTTTGTATTGTCATCGGTCTTCGATAACTATACTAAGTTTAAATGAAATCTGACCGATATAAGTGGGTCAAAATCAAGTCCAAAGGAGTCGGTTGCAAACAATCATACAGGTGAAGCTCATAAAAAGTGGAAAAAATATATAAAGGATCATATAAAAAAATTAATATGCTAGGTCGACGGCAGTACGGAGCTATTGTGGAATTGAGAATGAAATTACAGTCGACAAAACGTGACCCTCTAAATTACTTCTGTCTATCCCTTCACAAGACAAATGCGTGAATTTGTTATTATAATTTGTGATAACAAAGAAATTAAATTCATTTAATAAAATAAACTTAAATAAAACATGATTCAAATTGCTAGAATTTAGCGTTTAGCGTTAAACATGCTGTAAGCATATCATTGCTTTAGTAATAGAAATAAAAAGATGTAAAATTTGGTATGCGATGTTTAGTCTGTTAATTTTAAAACAATCTATGTGGTACATCTAACCATCTGATACCAAAATAGGCAAACCTGATCGTAACCGCGACTTTCCTGGTAGTCAGGGACATTAGCCACGGCTTGTAATTGTAGTAGCAAGTATATACAATAGTTTCAAATTGATTATTATCGTTTGAATTGGTTGATACTATGGTTCGAACTGGCGACGACTTGATCTGCTGGATTGTACAAGTCTGACATCTTGGTCTTTACTTTACCAACGCATTGACTACAGTCTCTTTTCATACACAAGCAATTTTTCTTTTAATTTCTTCAATTGGCGTACTTTGTGCTCAATTAGTACTACAAATAGAATTTTCATGAAACAGAATGTCATAAGAAATTGAAATAAAAATTATATCAGGTTGTTTTTTTACAAAATGCAATTTTTTACGAAAGTAGCACAATGTAAAAATGTGATTTGCCAGCTTCTTGGCAAGTTCACAAATATTTTTTAGATTTATGTAGTACATGTACATACCTACGTACAATAACACATAAAATAATTTCAATTTATATGTCAAAACGTTTTTATAATTTATTTATAACTATGCTAACTGAAATATCTGTTACATACAGTTCTGTACGGATTTTTTTTTTATCTACGAGCCTGCCAAAATCCCTATACTCTGCCTGATGGAAAGCATGTGCAAATCCAAGAGTGGTGGTCACCATTCTCATTGTGAATGCAGACAATGCAACAATAAAGCATAATGACCCACACTTTGACGGCGTATTGAGATGCTTCTGCATCATTGGACCTCCGGTCTCGCACTCAACAACGAAACACGACATCACGAACGCTATCATTTTACGTTGATTTGCTGTGCGAGGGTAGCACCGCCCCGGTAGAGCCGACCCATTCATGCTGAAATCAGCGTAGTTCTACTACCTTTTTTTTTATTTGTAATCGTCTCTTAGCAGACTCTAAAGTAATATATCAACACAAACAATATCAATAATCTCTGTTTTGTACATTATTTTTTAAAAGAACCGTGTAGAAATCACGTGAAGGAAATACAAAATTAAGCACTTAAAATTTTATTGCCCGATAATAATAATATAATATAATAATAATATATAATATATATATAATAATAATAATATAATAAATATTTTCGGACATCTAACACACAACGCCATCTAGTCCCAAGCTAAGCAGAGCTTGTGTTATGGGTCTAGACAACTGATACAAATACATATAGACTTTTTTTTTTGTAAATACATACATATTATACATAGATCATATTTCCTTAGTGACTTTAAAACATTGAAAAAAGTCAAAGAATTACTGATATTGCTCAGTTAACCGTCCGTTTTCCATATGCTGATGAATTATCATCATCATTTTACGGAGCGTCACCACCCCTATTTCATCCCGTGGGAGGAGCAAGAGCCGAGACTATAGTAATGAAATGGTAACAAAGCAACTACCAAACACATTACATGCTTAATGTAATGTGTTTGATAGTAATAATGTTCAGGAAACCGCTGTCTCATCATCTCTTTTCTTTCTCTTTCCCCATACTTACTTGTACTGTTCATAATGAGTTTCCTTCTTCTATTTAGCTTTATTCCCTTTCTGGCTATATCCTCTTTAATGCAGTCCATCCATCTTCCTTTGCACGTCCTCTACTCTTATATCTCTGTCAACTTCCATCCATAAAACTTTTTTTACTGCATTTTCCTAATTATAACTATTAACTCGTGTTTCGTAGGTGAGTGCGAGACCGGAGGCCTAATGATGCAGAAGCATCACTAGCCCCCCATGGTGTGGGTCACCATGCTGCATTGTCTGCATTCGCAGTGAATATGGTGACCAGCACTCTTGGATTCTGCTTATGCTTTCCATCACGCAGAGTAGAGTCATTTTGGCAGGGTCAAACATAAAAAAACAAATTACTAGGATAACACTGTTCATTAGGCTATGAAATTTAGCTTTTCCTGTTCATAAAATTGAGAAAAAATACAGTTAGTTGGCAATCGTAAGTCGTAAACGTAGCAATTTGCCGTAAATTGAAGCGACGTCAATTTGTAGGAATTTTCCTTTAGTACGAGAACCTATGAAATTTTGTTAAGCCATAATATTTATGTCAGTCCACTGCGTGTTTGTTTATTTAAATGCAGGGCTATTAACATGTTCCAAATTACTTCTTGGCAGAACTACTTATTTGAGTTTAATATACTACTTAGGTTTTGCGGGTTTGATACCCGCTTAGTACTAGTATACCAACATGTATATATATATTATATAATACTAGCTGTCTCTACTAGC
This sequence comes from Diaphora mendica, assembly GCA_949125395.1. Taxonomy (NCBI): domain Eukaryota; kingdom Metazoa; phylum Arthropoda; class Insecta; order Lepidoptera; family Erebidae; genus Diaphora; species Diaphora mendica. Next base: position 1,542,584 of record OX421323.1, read on the forward strand.
TCTAGCAGTTCGTACCGCCATATTTACATAATAATATCTGTTTCAGCTTCCCGTTACGGACAAAAATAAACTTTTCCCCGTTATCTTTTAATTTTTCTTGTAAACAAACCTTGTCCTAACAATAACGAACACATGCAAAAAATATTTATTGAATTTGGTGCAGCCGATCGGAAGTTATTTGCGTAGGTACATACATTTCGGCGATTTATTTTATATATTTAGATTATACTAGCTGACCCGGCGAACTTCGTACCGCCATATTTACATATCTGTGTCAGCTTCCCACAGGCAGTGTACAGTCGCGGACAAAAAAAACACTTTTCCCGTTATCTTGTCTTTCTAGCAAAAAAAGAATGAATGAAATCGGACTATGTGATATTGAATTACAACTAAGTACATATTTTGACTTTCATCCCCTCTCTCCAGGAAACCGTGCTGAATTTCGGGATAAAAAGTATCATAAGTCCTACCTTGTAGTATGAACTCAAATCATGCCAAGTTTCATTTGAATCCGTTCAGTAGTTTCGGCGTGATGCGCGGCCAAGATACAGACAGACAGACAGACAGACAGACGGACAGACAGACAGACAGACAGACAAAAATTTAAAAAATTACAGTTTTGGCTTCAGTATCGATTATAGAGAGCCCTCCAAAAAAAATTTTCTAAATATCTTTAATGTACAGAATTTGACCCGTTACATTTTTATTATATAAGTATAGAAAGTATAGATATATTACAATATTATATTTATAATATTATTGATATATTTATATTATTATTTTTTTTAAATGTGCCATGACAATTCGAAAAAAAATCCAACACCATCCACCCTCCTAAAGACTAACAGAGCCTAAAAAGTACCAGATAGTTATCTACATTTAACACTATTTAATAGATAAAAGTTACTGACAAATATATATAAATCTGACTAAATTGTTTCTATCTGTGTTTATTTCACAGATAAGTTGACATTTGTCTATCAGAGACTTTATCAGCAAGTCGTGAAACGGGTCCTTAGATATTTGTTCTTCTTTTTATTGCAGCTCATGAATAGAACCTCAACGTGTATAATGGTAATCACTAATCTAAACTAAAATACAAAGATTGAAGGCCGCTAATACAGATAGAGCCGATTATTTAATTGAAGAGAATAAAGGATACACAACTGAATCGATCATTTGTTGCTCACGTGAATAAAATCCTTTGATAAGTAGCAAAATTATCTAATACCTTTTAACGAGCAATTCTTGTATATATAATATATTTATTTATTAACAACTTCGTGCACTTATGTACATCGGCGGACTTAATGCCCAGGGCATTCTCTACCAGCCAACCTTTGGGGGGTGTAGAGATCTGGTAAGGTCGGTGCATCGAGGTAAACAGCAACAGGTATAGATTATAGATATTAGATGATAGATTAGAGGAAAGGTGACGTAAATCGGTAGCAAAATAAGTGGGTGAGAATGGGGAATTAAGAAATGAAAAGAGAGAGGTCAGCGCTCGCTGATTACGACGTTGACGAATGGGTAACCATTTCAATTGGGAACGTAAAGCAGATACGTGATCATACTTGCGAAGATTAAATATGAATCGAATGCAGTTATTGAGAAGAAGGTCTAGTTTATTTAATAAATTATGTTCTAAGGGAAATGTAATTTATGATGACATTTTGTGAGGTTATTGTCTTTGAAATGTCACGCTCCAGTTGATTTCTTTACCAGGAGCTAGGTTTTTGAGGACCTCGCTTTACTTGATGGGCCCGTAAGGCTGAGTAGGTTCCTTAAATGAAGGACCGAATCCTGGTAAAGACATTCAACAACCATAGTCAATTATAGAAATAATTAAGGTTTGCATGAGTGAGGTTTTTGTTTTGGGAGGCAGGAATTTTTTTAAACGGTATAGAGTTCGCAGATGTCCTGTCACTTTTTGACTCACATGGGTCACTTGAGCTGTCCAATCGAGCGTTGAGCCGATGAGCAGTCCTAGGTCTTTGACTACAGGACTCCAAGGTATAATTGCGCCATGGAGGACGACTGGTGGGAGTGAAGTTGTGTCTACTTTGCGCATCATATTTTTGCTACCCACTACGATTGCCTGACATTTTGTAGGGTTTATTGACAACCCAAACCTCATCGACCACGAGTTTATGCGATCTAAGACCTTGTTGATATTGTCGATGGCTCGTGATATGTCCTCCATATTACGTGCTAAGTGTGTGATAGAACCTGTTGCTCTAAAATTCGCTTATATACTCGTAGCCACGAAACTATGATTACGGCTACGAGACCGCCACTTAATCGTTTGGAACAAACGCAATATGCTGATGATAGAAAAATGTCGAAAACCTGAAAAGACCTCCTACCTAAGGAAAGAAAAATATGATGGCTTTCCAAAAAATGGATTCCTATATGTGTGTTATTGAAAGAAGAAAAATTCTAATTATAAGATATCGGTGCATTAACTGATGACCTTTAGAAGACAATAAACAAAAACGATTATCGACATCCAAGGTAGACATTACAAGAATCGATACAGAAAATAGTAATTTCGTGATACAGAGCACTTGACCGATATCAGGTAATTGAACTATGAATGCTTATGATAACAAATGACGCACAATACTACTTTAATTATAAGGCACTCCAGACCTGTGATAGTATCATACCATGGATTAACTATTTGAGAGGTGGCATGTCTACCTCTCTTAATTATCACCAGCCTTTAACAGTCCACTGATAGAGGTAGGTTTCTTTTTTTTTAATGTATTGCGCGCCAAAATGACTCTACTCTGCCTGATGGAAAGCACAAGCAGAATCCAAGAGTGTTGGCCATCATACTCACTGCGAATGCAGGACAATGCAGCATGTCGACCCACACGAAACAGAAAAATTACAGCAAAATTAAAAAAAACCCCCGATATAATAACCTGAGTTCCCTTTAAAAAGTAAAAACACGTTATGCGCTTTCATTTGAGACCCCACTCGATGATATTTTTGCAAACATTCGGTTACGCTTCCCCACTTTCACCCCTATAACTTTTAAACGGCTCAACCGATTTTCATGAAACATGTCTAAGAACACTCGCATGTAACCCACCTTTCATACAAAATAAACTAAATTCAAATCGCTTCATCCGTTCGGGAGCTACGGTGCCACAGACAGACAGACACGTGAAACTTATAACACCCCTCTTTTTGGTCGGGGGTTAAAAATAAAAACAAAAACACAGTGAACACATAACTATCAGATACACACATACAATACAAATGTTCCTTAATCAATTTATTTAAATTGCTTATTGTTTGTGCTCGTCTGATGGGCAGTGGCAATGCGTTCCATAGACGTGCAGCCTGCACCATAAAGGACTTGTCCATAGAAGTCGCACTATGCTTCGAAATTTTCAAAATCAAGTTCTCCGACGATCTTAGCAACCTTGAATGTGAATCACGAGTTCTTCAATCAAGAGTTCTCGGGTTCGAATCCCCAGCAGTGGACTATTAAAAGCTGTTGATGATAATGGTGCTTCATAATGGTTACCAAGAAAGTTTCTATTGAAAAGTCAAACTATAAGCAAATTGAGATATGAATACACAATGTGTACAAGTTGACGTTTCATAAATTTTCGATTCTCACACAATAATCTATTGCAAACAGTGTTTGTCCGTGAACGCTACCGAAAATAGGTTCAACCGTCAAAACAAACATAGACGCCTTCAAAGCGGTATATTTATATTTTATTGTTTCTTTTGAAGTATTATTTTGGAAAAAAATATAGTCCAAATAATTCAGGATAGTTTAGTTTGTCTGTTTGTTTAACTCTTTCAAATGAATGCTTGATGTTTAGAACAGTATTTTACAGTCGACGCGAGTTTAAATATTTTTGTACTTCTAATCTCAGAAAACTAAGAAACCATTATTGCTTTGAAAATACACCATTTCTTAAATAGAATTACAAAATGCCAGAAATTATGAAACAAGTTGATAATCATGGCAGCGTATCAGATTTGATATATAATTGTATAGATAGCAAGTATATATTTGTGTGCGAAATGCTGAATACAACGAAAGCTGTAACAACGAAGCTGGCACACAGAAGCAACAGAGAGCAACGGTGAACACCATTGTTTTTCAACGTATTTGCAGTTTAGATAGCCATTGTAGATCTATATGTCGATGGTTTAAGGCAAACGAAGCGAAATAACTATGAAAACTAGACTAATTATTTTAAAAAAAACCTTAACTGAATATTGACTGCGTCCATATCTGCCATCTTTGTTAAATTCATTTTTTTTTATATATTCTTTATGTTGTGTTATTTTTAATTTTGATGGACCCAGTGTCACTCTCACGACTAAGACGAATCTATTGACACCACTCACATAAAAATACGACAAGCCGTTTAGGCTCTAGGGCTCGTCAAAGAAATATACCTACATACATACATTCGAAAAACATAACCCTCCTTCTTTTGCAGTCGGGTAATAAATAGTATCCTATATCATTTTTTAAACATACTTGTTTATATAATCGACTGCACGATTAGCCTAGTGGTTTAAGCTAAGTGTTGTGGGTTCAAATCACACATGGGGCAACACTTTCCGTGATCCACAAATTGTTGTCCTGAGTCTAGGTGTCCTTTGTGTTCGTTTTATGTACGTTTGTAAAGTCCCTGCGACACAGAATATATTTCTAGAAGCTGTGTTCAGGGGAGTCTTTACCTATAGTGCAGGGTGTGCGTTGCACATGGGCGCAGCAGTGTTAGGGACGCCGGCCGCGTCACTTACAATGAATTTGCGCACTTTTCTAAGCACGCCACGCTTACTAAAGGGCTTACTAGAGTAATGATTGCATACGAGCGCTTTACGGGCTAGAGACGCCTCTGGTTGTATTTATAAAAAAGAAACGAATATAATAATAATATTACTTGCTTCCTCTCGTCCTTCTTCCTATTCCTGCAACTACAAAGACACTATCGAAGCCCAAAAACACAAGGAACTCAAGAACCCCAAGTGAGTTACAGGTAAGTTTTGTGTTCTTCCCTATTCCCTCAAGAGCTATTTAGGAGGTGGTAAGAGCTAGCAGGAATTTGGGCCTCTGGTAACATCATTTGCTCGGTGAAAATTAACGAAAGAATTTTTTAAAGCCCGTCTTCTGGGAGTCTGATGTATCACTCCAGTCGTGATTCCCACGATCAAATCCCATTTAAAAAAAACTCTTTAAAATTATTTAGACATTTTTGTACTGATTACTAGTGACTTACTGGAGTTAAGAATACGGCATTTTACCACCCGCCAGCTCTGCAGAGGGAAGGAAAACTCGAAACAAACCCTACATCAATCCTTCTATTCCAAAAAAACTCCCTTTTAAGGAGATGCCTAAGTGCGTTTTCACGATCCGATAAGTTAAATGTATGAAATATGTATCTCTATTTCATATTGTCCGGCCCGATATCGGATATCGTATACATTTAACTTCCTCCGATATCGTATCGGAGCGGCGCCCGACACCGATATCGGACCGGATGATGTGAAAACGCTCTAAGTCTAGTTTAAATTTTAAAGGCTATTGATATAATGGTTTATTGTACTATTATTTTCCTATCAAAAACGGGAAAAACTATTCACAAATATAGCTACTAAAGCGGTATAAAACGTACAAACACAAGTCAGTCAAACCAAAGACAGTGACACTAATAGCTATGGCCTCAACCTTGCTGACGTCACGCCCAGCCCCTATAGTTAGCTAAAAGCCCCATAGTAATGACTTGTTACACCCAATCTAATATAATGATGGAAGGTAAGGTCAACCTTTAGATGAAACACTGCTATTGTATGCTGTCTCCCTCTCTCGTGTTCTGTCTCCTTAATTAGCCTTGCGATAGGAATAGCATTTCGCATATCGGTCATGGCCAAATAGGATTGGTTTGCAAAATTAGGTGATAGTTTGAGGTATATTTGGCTTTTGAACGTAAACGTAACAACATTGTTCACGTGTGTGTATACCAAAACGATAACAATAACATCTCACACTCGGCTGTCTGAACTCATGGTAGGTCTGTACTATGCTAACCAGACATATACATTAAATAAATATCTATAAAAATGAATCGCGGAAATGTAATGTACGTGCATAACTTCCGATCTGTTGCACCAAATCACTTAAATAATTCTTTTTTTATGTGTTCGTTATTGTCAAGACAAAGTTTGTGTACAAAAAAAAATGTTAAAGTCAATTTAAAAGTCAACGGGAAGCTGAGACAGATATGTAAATATGACGGTACGAAGTTCGTCGGGTCAGCTAGTATATTATAGATAAACTAGAATACATTCTAGAATTAAGATCACTTGTCACTTGTACCTACTTAACATTTTTTTTGTGAAATAAGTACAAGTGAGTAATTCTAGAATATATTTCAACAAGTTCCATCAAGTGCCGATAATGGAAAGTTTAAATTAGATAAACTAGTCGATAAAGCACAGGTTATTCACCACGCATTTATATGAAAAAAAAAAACAAATCGCGGTTAAAATAATGGTAGTCGGAGGCAGGAGGGTGAAAAATTATTTTCATGCATCTATCAAAACACAAAAAAAGACATGAAAATCTGTCGAGCCGTCTTGGAGGCATGACATACACCGTGACACGAGATTTTAAATATTAGATTATGCCTAAATACAGAACAAATGGTTGTGCTCTTTTCTTAGTGGAAATCGAACTCACAGCCAAGAGACTAACAAATTTTACTATAAACACATAAAATGCTAAATAACAATTAAGACAGAAGTTCCCGAGTTACAAATGACCTGAAACTACATACACAGCCCCATAAACCCACACATTTGCCAATCCTCGAGTAAGTGTGTACACCCGATATATCGAGCGATGTCCATGGGTTTCCCAAATAGCCATGGGGTGGAAAATCCCATCGCGACACTTATTACTCGTACTTCGCTACTATAGCGTGACATTTGTGAGAAACATTCAATAACAACGTGGCTATTATGGTATCTTTTGAAAGCATGTTTTGTGTTACCAAATTACATGAGAAAGTAATAAAATAAAATGTTTGTTTTACAAATATTTTTTTAGGATACGACTTTATTTGAGTAGTAAAACAGATGTACATTTTTATAGTTTTTAACTGGTACCGCGTTGAGTGTCGTGTGTTTGGTTCTTATTGGATTAATAAATCGTTTGGTGCATAGATACGTTTTGATGGACTGAATGTCGTTTGAGAGCGTCACCATTGTCAGTGATTAAAATTTCCTATCATAATAACAATGTTTGATTAAAGTATTTCCTTTTTTTTCATTCATATGTAAATCAAATGTAATTTTTTTAACAGTTAAGTTGTGTCAGTTATTTATTTTGACGAATATCTTATGCACGTAACGCACTTTAAGAATAATAGGTTTGATTAAAAAAATGTCTGTCTGTAAGAAATTAATAATATGTAGTTTGTTTTTTAACTGACTTCAAAAAAGGAGGAGGTTCTCAATTTGACTGTATTTTTTTTATGTTTGTTACCTCAGAACTTTCGACTGGGTGAAGTTGTTGAAGGCGGTTTATTTTGTTAAAATTTTTGTTTGTTTTCAGATGCGTGTGTACAATGCGTGCATGCGTATTTTTATTTGTGCGGGAGTTTTGTTTTTTTTAATACATGATGTTCATAATTTATTTTAATAACGTGTTATATTTGCATATATACCTGCATTCGTGTGAAACTACTTAAAGTCCAAAATACCTTGGACTGTTTATCTTTTACATTATTTTAAAAAATGTGACTAAATTTTGTAATTTCAGTATAGATCTATAACCGGTCTACATTTAGTTATATAACCAACATCACATAGCATCTGTACATCGTTACAACAACAAAAGCCAATATAGAATGGTTAAAAAGATTTATAATTCTAATAACAAAGAAACGTAAACACGTCTGTCAAGCGATGCGCATACGCAACTGCTTAGCGTCAATTCGTTAATATCAAGCTTTATGTACAATTAAATGTGTACAAAATCCACATTGTTGTTTCTTCCCCAAGGTGAAATGGTACGCATTGTGTATTGAAGGTTGAGATTTGTTTATAGGGTAATAAAGGATATTATTGAATAAAAGTTATGTAGGAAGTTGTGGTACAATGTGTCTACGCAAATCGGATATCAAAACTAATAATATAAATTCGAAAGTTACTCTGTCTGTCTATCTATATCTTTAACTTTTAAGGCAAAACAGATTTTAAAGACAATGAATTTTCTATCTATCTAATATTTTCTTCAAAATAACAAGTCATAGATCTACAACAAGGTAGTAGAGCCACGCTGGTTTCAGCACCGTTGGGCCGTAGGGTACTACCCTCGCACAGAAATCAACGTAAAATGACAGCGTTCGTGCTGTAGCGTTTCGTTGGTGAGTGCCGAACCGGAGGCCCAATGATGAAGGAGCATCACTAGACCGCCATGGTGTGGGTCACCATGCTGCATTGTTGCATTGTCTGCATTCGCAGTATGGTGACCACCACTCTTGGATTCTGCTTATGCTTTTCATCAGGTAGAGTATAGTTATTTTGGTAGTACAATACATAAAAAAAGAACACAGGCCAGTTGACCGGAGGGAAGGAGTCATGGTCTCTTTTCACAATACAAAATAGTCTGTCATGTTTGCGAGGGAATCTTCACACATACACAGTTTAGACTCACATACAAGAATAATCGCCTGTCACTACGAACTCACACTTAACAATTAAAACAAAATTGTAACAAAAAAAACAACTTAAAGAACTGGACAAACTTGAAATGGAACGACACGGGAAGCAGCAGCATTCAAATAAAAAAATAATCATCAAAATCGGTTTACCCAGTCGAAAGTTCTGAGGTAACAAATGGAAAAAAATACAGTCGAATTGAGAACCTCCTCCTTTTTTGAAGTCGGTTAAAAACATTTACAATTTCACGCACACATTAATAGATTCGTGTCATTGTAGTGTATGTGTATATTGTCAGTCACTTCACTGGTAATGCATTCATTCATTGAATGAATGAGAAGGAAGCATTAGGTCTAGGCATGTGCGGTCGCACACAGTTCAGTCAACTGTGAGCGACGGAGGTGAGCGGGCACGTGTACCTCAGAGCCGACAATATAGTATATGGATATACTACAGTCATAAATAACAGTGTAATGTTTAGGCCCATTTGGGCATATACCTACTCTATCCATAATAACTCTATGATGGCTACTCCCTACCGCCTTACTCCATAGAACAAGTACAACCGATTCAGTATATAAAGTACCGGGTTTATCTACGAATACTTTTTTACTTGACATGCGACCCTGACCTGTTTGTGCTAATTACTTTCACTAATCCACTAATCTTTCAGTATTAGTGCCGTCTTTCCTTTCATAACCTCTTATCTACCTACCTCAATAATTCGTATATATAAAATAAACTTTGCCGTGGGAGAGCCACGCTTCGGCATGAATGGGCCACCGGAGTGATACCACGGCCTCATAGAAAACCGGTGTGAAATAGTGCTCGCGCTGTGTTTCACCGTGTGATTGAGGATACCGGAGGCCCATACCCCAACCCCCTCCCCCAACCCCCCCCCCCCCCATCCATCACTTGTAACACCTCTGGTGTTGCAGGTATCCATGGGGAGCGGTAATCGCTTACCATCAGGCGATATGTCTGCTCGTTTGCCCGCCTATTCCATAAAATAAATATATAATAATATTGTGACCTCATGCATCTTGCACACGGCTATGTGAGGTCCAAATTACAAATTATAGATAAACATACCTACTGCTGATAAACTAAGATACTAAGATACTTATATACAAATTATAAGTAGATAAATAACATCCAAATACAAATAAATATAGTAATCATCACACATTTACTTGTACTGGAATCGTTCCCGCAGAGTCTCATTTAAACTTGGCTTCGATCAGCGTCAAGTATACTACTCTCAAATCTTCTAAAACTTAGTGCAAGTAATATACAAGTAGAAACTATCTTTTATTTCTCGACAAATCACGGTGAACGGTTATTACACAACGAAAAACAAGGTTTGTAGATCGTGATACGCCGAAATTAAACTGACCAGACAACACCGTATATTTGAAGAAAAACACTGTAAAATATCTACTGTTTAGTGTTGTGACTAGGATAATCCGGTAGCCGGATACTTGTGTCAGTGTTTAATATGTAGTTTAGTGTGTTATATATAGAACATGAGTGGAAAACTGTAATTCAAGAGACAGCTGTACGTTACCGTCCTTTGATAGCTGCCTTTAGAATTTTAGGAGGCTTTGTTGAGCTTACATCAAACACAGGCTCAAAAGTAACGAAGAAAGTGCTTAACGTCGATTTTCTATGAACTCCAGGCCAGAGATATCACACGGCTATCCTATGATTAATTAGAGAAGACAATCAACTAGATCCGTCACTTTCACAGTTTTGAATAAAAAGTTTTCGGAATAGGAATTTACAGAGGCAAAGAAAGGTGAACTTTTTATAAACCACTATAGAATTTAATTTCTCATTTCATCTATTATCAGAAGAAATATGGTTTTACATAAACATTAAAACAATTTACATCTAAATGAAAATTTTACATTAGGAACATTTTAAACAAAATTATAGCCGGATATCCGGCAATTTATCACAAGCACTAAACACCACATTACCGTCGGTAATAGAATTATTAGGTTTATGAGCATAGTTATGAATAAACATTTGAAATGGTTACAAGTAATTAGTAAAAATATATTTTGTGGCATAAACAGTTCTGTCTGTCCGTCTATATTATGACGTCTATGTGGTACAACGTCCAGAGAGAACTGTAATGTGAGAGAAGGGTTAAGTGGAAATAGTGCCGGAAAAAGGCTATGAAGGATCTTGCTCTCCATGTAGACAAGTAAAGGAATACCAGGTTTTTAGTTTGTAAAAATCCAACAGATATATTTAGAACGTCCAAAGAGCTGAGGCTGTATATAAAAAAAATTGTTGGCTGTAAAGTCGGTTAACATTGGATTGAAAACATTGATAAACAAGCTAAAATTCAAAATTTTAATAATTGGCTAAAATTCTCAAAATTTAAAACAAACCCCCGACATAATAACCTGAGTTCCCTTTAAAAAGTAAAAAACACGTTATGCGTTTTCATTTCAGATATTTGATGATATTTTTGCAGACATTCGGTTACTCTTCCCCACTTTACTTACACTCCAAACTAAATTGAAATTGCTTCATCCGTTCGCGAGCTACGGTGCCACAGACAGACAGACACGTCAAACTTATAACACCCCTCTTTTTGCGTCGGGGGTTAAAAATAAAAGTCATAAGTCGAACGCTTAGGCCAATCGCCTGTCTATCGCTTGGCTCAAGCGGAACGTGACAATAAGTCATGCTTTTTCGTGCGTGCAGCTGGCGTTCATCGATGTATAAGACGATATCACTTAAAAAAAGTCATCTCATCACAAACTACTGCCGTAGGAGAGCTATGCTATACACATGGTGATTAAAGGTTGGTTCGACCGGAGTGATAACAGGGCCTCACAGAAAACCAATGTCAAGAAATTCCTCCGTTGCTCTTCATCGAGTGATTAAGATTACCTGGCGTCCAAAAACCTCCTATCTCAATTTAGAGGAAAGGACATTAAAAGTGTGGCAAAGCACTTGAGTGTCTTAATTGCATGGGCTATGAACTGTGGTAATCACTTTCCATCACATGACCGTCTGCTCGTTTGCCCCTTATACTATAAAAATAATATAAAAAATAAAAGGTAAGTGTATAAGGCGATTAGTAAATACCTCAGATCTATAATAACGTGATAAGTTATTATTTAAACACGTATGCTTAAAATGTTTTCCACTATAAAAGTAATAATAATTTTGTTTGAAAAGTACAGGTGCTATATCTTGCATCGATGTTGAACCAGACATAATACCATCCTAATACACTATCTAATAAAACAGTTTTTTTGCTCGATTATTCAAGTTTAGCACTATCACTGCAGATGAAGAGGTCTCGGGTTCTATTCCCGGGTCGGACTGCTGTTGGGTTTTTCTTACAAAAAATTCTTAATAGCAGCCCGGAGTATGGAAGATGGTGGTGTTTCCCGCCCGTGCCTCGGACAGCACGTTAAGCCGTCGGTCCCGGTTGTCATGAACATCTATGGCAATCGTTATTAGGAAGTCAATGCCCTCAAATATACTGGCAACTAGTTCAATCATCGAATTTAGTTCGCCCTCAGGGTTGCGGAGGTCCGATGCCAGTCGCTCGGTGTAAAAACTGATATTCAGGTAAAACGGTTGAACTAGTAGCCAACCCCAAATCTTGGGAATAATAAGAAATAGAAAGAAGAGATTCAAGTTTAGCACAAATTTTAATTTGGGGCGAGCGAATCCGAAAGTAATTTTTGAAACATGAAGTATGGTAAAAGAGTGTCCTTGGTCCACTGTCAAAAATTTTTTTTTTTTTATGTATGGCCAGCCATAATGACTCTACTCAGCCTGATGGAAAGCATAAGCAGAATCCAAGAGTGGCGGTCACCATACTCTCTGCGAATGCAGACAATGCAGTATGGCGACCCACACCATGGCGGCCTAGTGATGCTGCTGCATCTTTTAGTCTAGTCAACAAGTATGTAACTTGTTGACTAGACTATTTGGGCCTCCGGTCTCGCACTCACCAACGAAACACGACAGCACGATCGCTGTCATTTTACGTTGATTTTCTGTGCGAGAATAGTACCGCCCCGGTCGAGCCGGCCCATTCGTGCTGAAATCAGCGTGGCTCTACTACCTACAATTATAACATATTTTCTTGGTTCTTCAAGTTTTGGCACTAATTTAAATTTTAGGAGAACGAAACCGAAAGTCATTTTTAACCGAAGTTTTGTAAAAGAGTGTCTTTAAAGATTATTACCTATTCTTCTCCGTAGGTTATTCATATTACAGAGAACAATTTCTTGACTAACAATTAAAAAGACTGACGGAAGTTTGTTCCCGACAAATATATCTACAACTGTTTTATTGTCTTTTAACGAAAATGTAAAGTGTTGGAGAAATGTTCACTCTGCGCTCGTGTGTATGTCGGTTATCGCGGTAAAAAGTAGCCTATGATCTTCCTCAAGAATCAAAGTAACTCCATGGCAAATTTCATTGAAATCGGTGTAATGTTTTAGCTAGAAAACGTAAGAGACTTAAAGACAGAGTTACTTTTGTTTTTTTTTAAGATGGAAAACAGTCAACCTTTTAAGAGCCAGTAAACTCGCGATACACCAGATCAGTTTCAATCACTTGACGCAGCGCTCAGTCATCAATCACTTATAACTACAATTAGTACTTTTAATTCTGGAATCATCTTTACCTAGCCGATTACGGCCACGGTGGCCAGTCTCAACGGAGACCAGTCAACTACGCAGGAGATATTTTAGTGCACAAGTGTGTCCGCAAATACATGTGCGCACTCTCTATTCCCTCACTCTCATAATCCAATGGGACGGTTATCCGACACAACCGGGGAGAGATCAGGCGCAGGACCGACAGCTTTACTCCGAGGCATGGTGTTCAAACCCCAACTTCCAAACTCCGGGCTGTTATTAAGTATATCTATAATCGGAAAAACTCAATAGCACTTTTGACCCGACCCGGGATTCGAACCCGAGAGATCTTGATCGGCAATCGCATACGTCAACCGCTAGATCCACGAGTCAGTTAAGTTAATCAAAAGTAAAAATAAAATCCTGGAATATTGCACCAATAAATAATCTATTTAACTTTATTCAATTTCAACGTCCCGGGAACGATATTTCGAAAGAATTACGTCAATTCTACCTGTCTTTAGGGGTGGAATGATATTAAATATAAAATATTCTTAACGATATCTCTGTATCCATCGTACACGTTCAAATGTCAAGCTGTAGGCGTAAGTCGGTGGTATAATTAATTGGGTTAAAATTGACAAAAAATGTACAAAAAGCTCGCTGAAAGCATTATTGCGTCAAAAAGAAATTTATGTTAGACCGAAATACTTTTTGCTCTTCAGTATTTTTTTATTTCAGTAATATTCATGTGACTTTAGAAATGACGCTCTTTGTCTATGAATTAAAGTGTAGAAGAAAACCATTGTAGTCGTAAATTTAATTTAGCCCAAAACAGATCTTGTTTGTATTTATGATCTGACTATGACTACCTTGTTTATTATGTGAACGTCTTTTGGCTGTGATGATGATGATACATGATCTGAGGAATAGGCACTGGGTCTCCGTCGAAATGAAACTTATTTATCTTGACATTCTGAAGACAGTTACTTTACATACACAAATGATGTGTCTATACATATTTCGTCTAGAATTACCTTATCTATTTCTACTTCTTCTACGATTTGAAGTTTAAAATTTTACACACCTTTACTTTTAAATTAGAATATCCAAATCCTGGAGTCCAACACTCCGACTAACCTCTCCTAATCTAAAGGCGTGACGTCGCTAATATTATCTCTGATGACATAATCAATATAAATTTATGAACCTAGTGATATTGGTGATAGTCTCCAGTTTCTATATTTAGACTCAGGAACGGTTTTTTATACTTGGCAAGGTTGGTTAGGTAAGCCAACCGAACTGATTCTAGTTGTCTAAAAATATACATAACTTCTCATAGAACATCACTCTAAATCACTCGAAATCATTCATACTACTTACTCAAACTTGATAATTTCTTTTCTATGTTATGACTTTTCCGTGACAGTAATCACAAAATTAATAACACTAACTGCGTCTCAGTCAAAATGCGTACCATAATATCGGCAGTTACGATATTGATTGCGGAGAGTGACCTTTTTAATTTGGCTGATTGGTTCATTGGGGGATGAAAATAGAACCTCTCACTCCACCTCGCCCACGATTTGTCAAGGTATGATGTTAACACAATATGATCGATCTATGTTATAGCTCACTGAATATATTCTTCAAATTAATTACGCTTTAATTATGGTATAATTACTAGACCATATTTTTTTTAGGATGTATTGGGTCAATGACCAGATAGGTCATCTGATGGAAAGTGTCTGCATCAGGGTACTTAAAACTCACCCTAGCAGAAGCAGGCTCGGGTAGGGGGCACGAGCGCTGTGGACACCAACGGAAACATCGGGGTTTCCACACGAGAGGGGGCTATCTACAAACTGTAGGGGGCCCGAGGTACGTCAGGGTTCCAGGGTTTTCCTTTCTAGGGTGCACCTGGTTCCCCGGCTCCTAGTACCTAAGACGGCGTACGGTTTTAGTTGGTTCGAGTCCAACATGCCACTAAGAGGTGGTATCCGAGGGGATGACGACACGGGAGGATAAAAAAGGGTACTTGAAACTCAAGGCTACAAGTGTCTTGTGGCTTTGAAGTGTCGTTGCTGCCGTAGGAGAACCAGGCACCGGCAGAAATAGGCCGGATCAACAAAGAGGTTTTGTGTTGCGCAGATTTTTTTGTTACTTTTCACCAACTGAGTGAGGATATTGAAGCTTGAACTCTCCATGCCATGATTCTGAATGAGAGACTCAAAGCGTGACATCCACACTCATGTTGGGTTGAAATTAGGTGACTAGTCATCTTGTTTGTCACTTATACCTTGAGGGAGGTGGAAAGAATTGGAAGATAAGCTCGAATGTCTACAAATCAAGAACCATAAGTGCATTGTCGAGTTTTAAGGCTTTTGAGGACAAAGTACGCTCTTTTCTTGAAGGTCTCATAGTTAAATCGGTCCAGAAACGCCACAGGTGGCAGTTTGTTCCACAGTTTAGCTGTACTAAGCAAAAAAATATTAGATTGTGTGGACGGAAGGTCAAATTATGTCCAGTTATATGGTTTCGTTTGAACACGTTACGAAACATTTTTATAACTTGGCAGATTAAGTACTAAGTAGATTAAATCCTAAATCTGGTAAACTTAGGTCAGTGTTTTATTGCATAAGAAGAGTGCCGTTAATTCTCCTTCTCTCAGAATTTGCTAGAATACTTGTGGATGTGGGTGTAAGCCTGCGTATAGCTGAAATACTTTTATAAGCTAGGTAGCATGCATCTAAGATGGACAAAGTGAGAGAGAGAGAGTCTATAAGTAGCGCCTCTCGACTAAATGTTAAGGATCAACAAGCTGTTCTGGAAATACGCATATATTGCAGAGAGACGAGCAAAATATGGTTACATATGATGATACAGAGAAGATATGGCGAGAAAAAAATTAAGGAAGGAACTGACATATGATAAAAAAAAATAGGTAAATTACACACATACACAAATTAAATCATAATGTTCATCGAGTATATTTTATATATATGAATGGATTAGATATCTGATGGGGCTGAATAGCTCTAGAATGGAGCTGTAAAAAAGTGGCTCTTTTTTCTATACATAACCTCAAATAAAAAGTTGATTGAACGTGTAATACCATAGACATGAAGTTTTTGTACATTTCCAAAGTTCGTAAATTGCTATTGACCATTGAAAATTCGAAATCCTTATACTAATATACTTATAGAGCTGAAGAGTTTGTTTGTTTGAACGCGCAAATCTCAGGAAAAGGTCCTATTTGAAAAAATATTTCAGTGTTAGATAGCCCATTTATCAAGGAAGGCTATAGGCTATATATCATCACGCTAAGACCAATAGGAGCGGAGCACCAATTAAGAATGTTTCAAAAACGGGGGAATGTTATCACGCTACGGGTAATAGGAGACGCAAACGAGGTTGCGTGGGTCAGCTAGTGTATATATAAATACGGGAATCATAAACTTTGTGCTCTTTTTACTTATGTTATGCAATCAGAGCGGTATGAAATTTCGCACAGTTAAACTTTATACGGAGAAGTGCAGAAAGATAAAAATTATAAATAATTTAAAAGTGTGAAAGAATTATGGTCGATTTCGACCTTTGGGCGACCACTAGTTTGAATAATAATACCATAAAATAATACACAATCGAAAAATCGGCCAAGTGCGACGCGGACTCACGCAGGAAGGATTCAATACCATTATCTATACATTTCAAGCGTCTACCTGTTGCCGTCAGCAATATCGAGCAAAAACGAGCAAAATAATCACGTTTGTTGTATGAGAACCCCCTTAAATATTTATTGTATTCTGTTTTTTTGCGGCAACAGAAATAAATCATTTCTAAAAAAATCAACTGTCTGACTATCATGGTTCATGAGAAACAGCCTGGTGACAGACGGACAGCGAAGTCTTAGTGATAGGGTCCCGTTTTACCCTTTGGGTGCGGAACTCAAAAAGGACGTAAATGAACAGACATATTTTATTCGTAATCTGCATATGTTTTGATAATATTTTGTACTCACCGGCATGATGAAGGGCCGTTTCGAAGGGCGCGCGTTGCATACGCTCCTTAGTCTCTGCCAACAAAATATAAATACATTAGTACCGCTGCCAACAATTGATCTATATGATAAACATTACATACCACGACTCGATATTGATAAGGAAATGTTGCGAGTATATTTGGAGATTTTCTTCCAAAAAACTTACAGTATCATGTGCGATTAAGGTAGGTACCCTACAGTAGACGTACGAGGTGATTGTAGAAGGGTCTGAGAAGAAAGGAAAAAACATCTCCTTATGCAACCGTAATCATTATCTCGCACGGTCGCAGTAGAACACCTAGCGCATTTCAGATCTGAAACACAGATCTGAAATCCGATGTGATCTGTGATTCCGTACACAGATTATTTTTTATGAGTTTCCTTTTTTGATTTCTCTGAAAATAAATTGATCCTTTTTCTGAGAGGCTCTTGGACAGATTAAATAATTATTAATCTACGGATATATCTATCCCTTTGCATCAGATTTTTTTCCTCATTTCTTATCAATGTAACTACAGAGTTTCACAGCCAAACCTGGCAGGTTCCAGATAAAGTTAAAAAAATAAACAGAATTTGTTTCAGTTGTAGAATCATTCAAATTCGTTTATACTATACTAAATTCTAAAGTGAACTCATTCAATAAATAAAACAATTTGCTTCGCTATTCTATAGCCAGAGCAAGAAATAAGTCAAATAACTACGGTTTCTTGAAAATAATATAATACAGAGCACCAAATGCTCTTAGGAATCTAGAATATATTTAAATATAATATGATAGCTTCTGATTTCTCAAATCCGATTACTTACGGACAACAAGTGTTTTATAAGTGAAAACTACGTTATCAACATATCACTACCTAATATTTTATTTCAATGTGACACCATTAATCGAGATTCAACTGCAGAAAATATATGTTTACACCAAAAGTCTAAAAATGCTTATTTCAGTACAACGACCGTTCTATTTAACCGATTTGCTGAAGTTTTTTTTAAATGGTAGGTATTGATACAAAGCTAGCGCATTGAAAGTATCTTTCACCCCTTCTTCAGTACATAATACTTAACTATACGCAATTTAACACGATAACGTAAACTTTTAATAAAATGTATGTACACAATGTCACCCTGTGCATTATAACGAATCTATTGTTATTTCATTCATTAAAATATTCTCTATTTCACTGATTCTGATTAAGGTACACGGGTCATTTTGATCTAAGAATATTCGCTGAATCAAGGTTTTTTGTTTGCGCTTTTATTCTATTCAATAGTGAGTTGATAAGTACAAGAAAATCGTAACTTAAATTCAATTTGGGGAACGGCATAAAAAATAAATAAAATACTGATTAAAACAACTACATATACTTAAATTCTTTCTTTTTTTTAAAGTTATCTCTGCGGTAGTTTAGGGAGAAATATCCTGTGTCGCGTGGGACTTTACAAACATACATGAAACGGACGCAAACGCAAACTCAGAACAACAATTTGTGAATCACTCAAAATGTTGTCGCGTGTGGAGTTTGTACCCCTAACACTCAGCGCAGGAGAAAGCGGCATGGCGACCGCTTTAACCACTAGATCAAACATACAGTCAAATAAAGTTTTAACATAGTACACAACACACTAAATTAACAAGTCACTTCAGTAATATCATAATTGCAAATTAATAAATATATCGCAATAATTGTAATATGTATGTAATAAACATTTGTTTATCGTAATGATTAACACAAATGAATGAACTTTTGACCGAAAAACACTTCACACAATCATTTGGGGGAAACGACACGTGAGAAATGATAAAACAAATTTGTCTCTTGTTTGAAGTAAACTAATTTCATTGTCATGTTGTTCTAGATCTTAACTAACTGACTCTGATGTATAATTGTACGTTTTAACAGCTGTTACCAGTCTACTACCGTGGGAGAGCCACGCTTGGGCATGCATGGGCCGGCTCGATCGGAGTGATACCACGGCCTCACAGAAAACCGGTGTGAAACAGCGCTTGCGCTGTGTTTTACCGAGTGAGTGAGGATACCGGAGGCCCATACCCCAATCCCTTCCCTATCCCCCAAGGCCGACAACCCACTTGTGACGCCTCTGGTGTTGCAGGTGTCCATGAGGCGCTTACCATCAGGCGATACGACTGCTCGTTAGCCCCCTTGTTCTATAAAGAAAAAAAAGTTCTCCCCAGAAGTGGAAAAAATGGAAAAGTGAAATTGGCTTTCTAAAAATGTCTCCACAATCCCAAATATGCCAGGCCAAAGGGCATTTTGACCTACTGTATCACGCTGGTCAGATGGGTTAGTATATCCTTTGTTTCATGTCTGTTTTACCGCGGTCGCAACCCAAGGCGGCGGAGAGGGCCTGGGAGGACGACCTCCGCCTGCCGGCGAACCGGGCAGGTCGGGATGGCTTTTGCCCACCATCCGCTTTAGTGGCAAGCCGCGAGGAGGCGATGTTTCGCGTGTACCGTACGTCACCTAAATCGAGAGTTTCCCAGCAGATGGTACCCGCTTCAGTGCGGGCAGGCGCTGGGAGGGGTCCAGATGTAGTAATAACAACAGTTCCTGGATCTCTCCCTTCTCATACGCAGAGTGGCACACCGTGTGGTTTTAGTCGGTCCGATTCCGACACACCATCCCGCCGAAAATGTGGCGGCCCGAGGGGGTTTCCACATGTTAAAAAAAAAGCTTTGTTTCAAGTTATATTCCTATTACTTTCTTTCTTTCTCTCTTACTACATCTTTTATGTGTTATGTGTAATTTATCAAAAGTGTGAATGTATTTAGAAGTGCGTATGTATTTAGCAACAGTCTGGGTTATATTTTATTTAGATATTAGACCAATTAGCTGCCAGATCCTGCGCAGGAACTGCCTAATTTAGGGCCGTGTATGTTTCAATTATAATTAATTGACTAACTGCTAACTACTGATAAATATACTGACCAAAAACTATTAGTCATATAGGCTCTTTACTATATAGACATTCACTCACGTCAGAGTTCCTGAAGAAGAATGCAGAATTGCAGACGCTTAATAGAACTTCAAAGAAGTTTATTTCATAAAATTCTTTGAAAAATAGTTCGGCATCTATATAATACTATATTAGTGCTTAAATACATATATAATGTGACTGTAGAATTTACTTTATTGTTTACTATCCGTCAGGTCTATTCATTATCTCTCATTTCTAAATATTTAGCATCTGCATCTTACAACGTACCATTTTCGACTCACTGGTGTAGGGAGTAAGGGTTTAGCCATCTCTGGTTCACTACACTAAAAAGGAAAAGGCTTCTATTCAAATGACATTATATCAAATTTCAAAGCATAGGACCTCGAGCTAGTCCATATACTTGTAACAACTCTTGCAGCCATTTTTTTTCTCAGGAAGTTAGATAGTTTTTAACTCCAAATCTCTATTGCATGGACTTATAAATATACTAGCTGTTGCCCGCGGCTCTACCCGCGTGAATGTCGGTTATCGCTGCAAATAGTAGCCTATGTGTTATTCTGATATATAAGCTATATTACTGTAAAGTTTCATCCAAATCCGTTCAATAGTGTTTGCGTGAAATAGTAACAAACATCCATCCATACAAACTTTCACGTTTATAATATTACTCGTAGTAGGATAATATAGCTAATAAAGCTACCCTACGGTACCTATTCAGCGCTGTAATACTCTAGAATACTCTACCATTCTCAAAGTTTACCACAAACATAAAATACAATATATTTGTGACACACAGTCAGAAGTAGGACGCGAACTATTTCTGACTACGATCTCTGTCAATGACAAACTGTCTAGGTCGCGATAGCCGAACACATGCGAGGTTGACGAACCACGCAAGGGGTTTTAACGCTTATCGGGTGTTAAACACCAAAGCTACAGTTTTGTCAAAATGTATTGAGAAATAGACTATCGTAGGATAGATATGTACCTGTACCGTCTGGAACTTCTAGAAGTTCTTCTTGAAGAAATTCTTTCATTGCTTTTAACTGAACAAGGAAGTTTACCGAATCCCAAATAAGACAACGTAGTGGCTACGTAATCTTGCCGTTGGATGTTTTTAAGCCGCCCAAAGGCCTCCAACTGAGCTTCATGACTGTTATCCTGATAACAACCGGGACCGACTGCTTAACGTGGCCTCCGAATCATGGAGACGCTCATTGTAACATGCCAGTAGGATACAGCAGTCACTTAACATCAGGTTACACGTCTGCTCATTTGCCTTGGTTACTCTTCCATTTTAATTGAGATCGTAAAATCTAGACTTGTAAAACAATCGCGCAATTTCATCACAGTAAATACAAAAATATTACATAAATTATTGCATTTGACCTGTCAATTTGCATACGATGAAAAATGGCGATAAAAATAATATCAATTGATAATGGTTGTCTGTGCATCTAGATATCACCAGTCATTATTTAAGATACAATAGTGGTACAATGTCCACTGTTGTTTGTGTTGTTTGCACTCTTAATGAATATTGACGTAGAGCACTCTAACTATTGCATTTATATTACTTCAGGTTTTAAATCAACGAGCGCTGCTGGATATGGAAACCCATCAATGACTTGCGAAAATATCAATCTGTTTCATCGATGACTTACTACGCGCTTTGCACCCTGAAATCTCCATACTAGCACTATCGCAAAACATCGTTAAAATATTGCCAAAATGCAGGCTTTTGAAAAGCTAACACACAAACGTAAGAGACGAAATTTGGAAAAAAATCTCGTTAAAATTGATTTAGAGTTACAGACTTGCCCGATCTATTTCTTACATTGACCAATGTAGCAATTTCTTATTTTAACCGTTGCCTCCCTGTCGCAACAACTTTTCCTTTCAAACTAAACTCCCAATTTTCCGATCTTATTCCTTAGTCACCGGCTTGATGGTACTAGGTTCTATTAGCTATTATATGGGTCAAAACCCATATTACAAAATCAAAATTACAGTCATCAAATTGTGTTCATTAGAACTTCTTATCAAACTTCTGGCAACCAAAAAAACATAGGCTATCTATCATCCAGAAACAATATTATATCCAACACCAAAATTTTCCACAACACTGCTTACAATAAATGAATGTAAACTAGGACCTACCCTACACACGTCATAAGCATTTATTAAACAGTAATTTAAATCTAGATCTACTCTGGTTTTAGTTATCGAATAACAATCGATACGTCTGATAACTCGATACATGTTAAACTCATTATGTCTGCCGGCACTCGGAGTCTGAGTTCACTCTTGTTAGCTTATCTCTATTGAACCGTTATTGGGTCATGTGTATTAACACTTCCGTACGTTTTATTTATAAACTCTTAAATTGTATATACTATATTGTTAAGATGTTAACCTTAGATGTGTATTCCAACCGATGTGTTTATATCCGAAATTATTTTTGGGAATTTGACTTCATTATGGCTTAATTACTCAGACCATTTCATTGTCAATTTTGACAAAACTTTTGTCACTGAAAAATACTTGACTCAGCTCGACCGGGGCGGTACAACCTTTGCATAGAAGACCAACCAAAAATGTCAGCATTCGTGCTGTCGTGCTTCGTTGGTGAGTGCGAGACCGGAGGCCCAATTATGCAGAAGCATCTCAATAGGACACCATACTACATTGTTTGACTGCCTCGTTGGTCTCGGATTCGATTCCCCGGTCCGACCAAATGTTTGTATGATCTACAAATATTTGTTTCGGAGTTTGGGTGTTTTCTATGTATAATATGTATGTATTTACAAAAAAAAAGTATATATGTATTTGTATCAGTTGTTTAGTACCCATAACACAAGCTCTGCTTAGCTTGGGTCTAGATGGCGCTGTGTTAGATGTCCGAACATATTTATTTATTTATTGTTTCAAGGTCTGAATTTACAACGAGAATGGTGACCACTACTCTTGAATTCTGCTCATGCTCTCAAGGTTCAAATAAAAAAAAAGTATAATTGATAAATAGAGAAATAATAGTTAAGGTTCATAAGGCATAGTGCGATATTTTAACAAAAGAATTATTCATTCATCATCAATCATTTAAATAAAAAGTCTAACAATTCCCTTTGCAACTTACTTATTTTTAACTTAACTCTCTTAACAAAAGAATGAATCATAGCGAACTATAAATGCACACGTACTGATAAAAATAATATACAGTGTGCTTCTCGAAGCTTCTCGATTTACGTCAACGATACCGCTAGTTATTTTATATATTAGATATATTGAAAATCGCGTTAATCCACGCTAAGATTGCCTTCAGGAGATATTGATTTAAGCGATAAAATCACCCTTTGTATATTGCCGATGCTACATATTTGAGGGCTCATATTCTTTGTAAAATTGTGATATCTATATATATAAAAGCGATTTACCACTCTCTGATTAATCACGAAATCTCAAAAACTATAATACCAACAAACTTGAAATTTAGCCGGTAGGTTCCTTATAGGATGTAGACATCCGCTAAGAACGGATTTTACGAAACTTAACCCCTAAGTGGATAAAACGGGGGTCGGAAGTTTGTATGAAAGTCCGATGTTTTTGAAGCAAGAGACTTGAAATTTAAAATTTATGCTCTATAGATGGTGTAGAGGTGTACTGATAATGAATCTTTAGAGATCAACACCCTTTTGGAGTTAAAACGGGGGATGGTAGTTTGTATGAAAGTCCAATATAATTGAAGTTAAAGTAATTATGTCAGAATTATTTCAAATGGTATTTAAGTATTAGACTTATCATATATTTATACTAGCTGAGCCCCGTGTTGTTACCCACGGTACAACAACAACCGCGGGTAACGCCGCGAGGCAAAGCTAGTTTAATATATACTTTTCTACGTACAAAGTTAAAAACGGTATGCAAGTTTTAAAGTAGTTGTATATCCCACCAAAAACATGAATGTAAAAAAGGAGAGCCAAGTTCAATTCAAAAATTATGCTTGGCTGTGGGCTTCGTCGCAAAAAGAATGGAGATCTAAATAAGTGCCAAGTTCTATGTAAAATCTAAATATGTATTTATAGGAACAAAATAAAATTATGAAAAAGTATTAAACTCTGAGAGAGTGAGATCTTAAAGTAGGTTAGATTTGACTTAGCCAGTTTTCATAACATCAGTCATTTTATAAAGTTATTCAACATATATACATTTTAATTCTGATAAAAACTGGCCAAGGCAAATCTTGTGTCTAGTGTTTCACCGAGTGAGTGAGGATACCGGAGGCCCATACCCCAACACCTCCCCCCATCCCCCTCCCAATTCCCCAAAGGCCGGCAACACACTCATGACGCCTCTGGTGTTGCGGGTGTCCATGGGCGGCAGTAATCACTTACCATTAGGCGATACTCGTTTGCCCATTCCATTCCATAAATAGAATAAGGACTTAGAGTTGAAATTGTTTCTAAAGCCTATATTAATAGATCTCTAAAAACCGCGGCCAAAAGCTACTATAACTTACATTATTTATTACTGTTATTAGCCACTATTGTTGAGCATTATAGTTTAAAACACACGCAATGTGAGGTACATGATTCCGGCAGACGCTCACACAAACAAACTAATTAAAACCATTGCTGAGCTCAGTAACAGAAACGGAATTGTTTCTTTAATCTTTGATTAATCCATGTCACTTGCATCAACACCAATAAAATTTAATTGCCATGTGTGTGTTAAGCACGCAGAAGTATTTGAGCCAAAAATGAAAACAATTATAGCAAAGTGGAAAAAACCAGATCCTCGAATACAACGAAAGTCAGTTACCATAATAGGCATTGTTCTCAATGTAAACTTATAAGCTAATACTGAATATTAAAACAAATCTGATAGAATGATTCAACATAGGAATTTTCCTGACCTTTTTATGATATATATGATAGGAAATGACTGCTGTCGCACATAGACACTTGCGACTGAAGAGAAAAAAAAGTGGAGGATTAGGCCACTAATAACCTGCCCATTGGATAAAAAGCAACGACATAATTGTTTATCGCCGTAGACGTTGTGTGTGGCCATGCCGCCTTCGCCAGGTCCCAATAAAAGGGTTAGACCCAAGAAGTGCTGGCTTGATATCGTAAAGGGTGACATGCGTGCTAATAGTCTCACAACCAAGGATGCCGAAGAACGGGCAAAGTGGGGAAGAAAACGTAGGAAATGGACACCGGGAACAATGCTAAGACGAGATTCTCTCACTTCCTTAATTTCGTTTAGGGTCGACACAACTTGGAAAATTATAAGTTAAGCTTGTATTTTTCATAATTATTTTTTATTAATCAACCACAGCTAAAAACGATGACAAGAAAATTAATTATAAAACATGCGATTTGTTATAAAAGAAAATATATTCTGCCAAGCATCAGTCCGGATAAGTTCCGACAACTGCTAATAGCCAATCCAAGGTGTCCATAACATTCTCATGCAGGTGACAATAAATTTCAAATTTCATAAATGATGGTGGATTAGATAAAACAAGTAAAGCGGATTTTGGGCAATCAGTATCATATGACTACTCATCAGTGTATTAGTCGAGAAGTTCAGTCAGCCTTAATTGTTGTAAAAGTGACAACAAAATGTACCGAATAATGGAAGCATGTAGAAATATAGTAACCGGTTGAAACCGCCTTGAAGCAGATTTTTGTTTGAGTTCTTGTCAGTATTTGATTGATCCGATTGGCGATTGTTTGTATCTGGTTAACAACTGAATTGTTTTTGGAACAAATTGGTACCGTCTGGACATGGACATGAATCGTTTTGTGCAATTTGTGTCACTGCAGAGTCTAGAAAAATCTAATTCGTCGGAAAGATGCTGCATCCTACTATCGTAGTTGTACTGTTATGTTCAATATGATGGATAGAATCCATAGTGTATTGTTAATAAATCTCAATTTTAAATATGATGAGATTTGGACTAGAACATCTAGGTTATCTGGTTCGATTACAATTTTCTTTAATGAATTATTATGTCTGCATGTATTGCTTTGGGTATGTATGTGTGTGTGTGTGTTTATATGTAAGAAATGGTTCTGCTTAACCTTTGTACAACTTTGATTCATAGTAGTCATAGATTTGCAGCACCGCCATAGTGTGGGTCGCCATACTGCACTGTCTGCATTCGCAATGAGTATGGTGACCACCACTCTTGGATTCTGCTTATGTTTTCCATCAGGCAGATCAGAGTCATTTTGGGGGGCCAAACATAAAAAAAAAAAAAAAAAAAGGACATACGTACAGACAACAATACGTTTAAGAAAATTAGACTATAGAATTATATTTCAACAGGAAAAGTGATTTTAATGCAAATTCAGTTAAACAGCCTTGAATGAGTTTCTTTGGTATAATTGATTTGTTCAACATTTTGTAACTTATCTCTGTAAAGATGAATAACCATCTCTAAATGCGAGTAAACATAGAAACAAAAAGCGTGTTAAAAAACACGAACATATACATATAAATATTAAAGGATTTTTTTAGGAGGTATGGTAAATATGGAGGTATTCCACTTTGATCACCTGAGTAATATCGTCCGCTTGATTAAAGCAGAATTTTGGGTTTCCTGATTTCACCTTGAAATTATTTCACCAATGTGATATCAACAGGTGAAAATAGGAATAAACCAATGTAGAGTATGACTATTCATGGCAAAAGTTTTTATGTAAAATATAGTGTCAGCGGCACACGTCCACTGGCTTTAGTTATGCGTTAATGTAACAATTTAATCTCGAACGCCATAAACAACGCTATCTAGACATTAACTAAATTAGCTATAGGTTTTGGGAATGTAAACGATCGAATTTGTTGGCTCCAACGACCATCAGTTCACCTGGAGATGACATCTTTAGCGACTACTTTAGTCTACTGATGCGACTGATTCTCTGTGAGATATCGGTTACTCCAATTCTCTTTCAGTCAAGTCATCTTTAAGTAATCCAAACAAACTGAACATTCCAAAACCTCTAATAATTAATAAAACTTCTTCAACCGGAGGCCCATACCCCAACCCCTCCCCACATCCCTTTCCCCCTCCCCCAAAGGTCGGCAACGCACTTGTGACGCCTCTGGTGTTGCAGGTGTCCATAGGCGGTGGTAATCGCTTACCATCAGGTGATACGTCTGCTCGTTTGCCACCTATACCATTAAAAAACCCTAGTTCTAGTTTATTCGATTTCACCTGAATCTCAGTTTTTCCACGGAGTAACTGGCATCGGATCTCCGCAGCCTTGAGGGCGAACTGAATTCGAAGACTAATAAATTAACATTACTTGTTTTTAGCAAAAAACGTTCGGTGATTCAACTTTATTATAATTGTTTATAACATAAATTATTATGACAACAACGTCTGGATATTTACGTACGATATGATTAGGTCACATTTGATGACAGAACGGGGTAATGACCACTGCATCGTAATTACGAGGTTAGTAAACCAAGTGATGGACGAATTCGGACCAGAGATTAGCAGACAGATTCATAAAAGTGGTTAGGGATCCTGAGTGCTGCGATATTTTATTGTTTTCCATCAAGGACAAATTATTCTCTTATGATTATTCTAGTATAGTCTCTCTCTGCGTGTAATTTACGTAGAATATTACATGTATTTAGTAATCTGTCTATATATGTAAAAAGTGAAAACTAAAACCCAACTACGACGAAAAACGATGCTGAAAAAGTATGAAACAAGTTTCAAAAGCCGTAGTCACGCGTTGTTAATGTGTTATGGTACATTACTACGTAACGCGTGAGCACGGCTTTTGAAAGTTGTATAATATATATATATATATAATTAATTCTAAAAGCTTATAAGCTTTTCGTTCAACTATCGTAGTTGTACTACGCAACTAATGGACGATAACCAACGAATGTTACAACTGTACTGACGTCATATATTACTTTCTATCACAGCTATCGGTGAAGTACTGTCTGATAATCGTATCTATATAATATAAGGCTAATTACATATCGTTAGGGCTGATATTGTTGCTTGATAATATTACAGCCTAACTGTTGAGAGTACTCATGTTCAAGGTAGGTAATTATTATATCGTTTTAGGTGTAAAAGTGTTTTTTACAGCATTTCAAATTAAAATAATTTATTCAATTAAGACACTACGTGACATTTATCAACGTTAAATTGAAGCTACAGTTAAAAATCATAGATCGACACAAACAGACGCCACAGCATGTGCTGGATTGTCAAGGTACATTAGGTGAAAACACCAAAATCTACTGTCTGCTTGTGTCGATCTATAACTTCCAATTTCGAAAATGCGTAGGGCCTTATGAGAAGAATTGTGGCAAATAAACTCATGGTCACTCTTTTTAAAAGTCAGATATTCAGGTACAATATTGTTAGTATTACATGAAAGGTAAACAGTAGTAAGCTGTTGCCACCACCTTTTTTTAATACTTCCTACTGGGGTACAGTACATTTTTGTAATAGAACCAGGCCTATAATAGTTGTTTGGAGTAAGCATCCAGCATACGATGTAGAACAGTCCTGCATTTGTTTTCAGAAGCTTTCTTTTGAGGGTCTACCAGTCTACCTATAACAGGTGCTTCAGTAATATGATGCCCAGTGAGGAATTCAACACAAAAATGGCATCTAAAATACTATAAGTATATATTGCATATAAATGACTTAGATCATTCTTACTTTGAAACTATCACGTTCGATAGGTATTGAGCATTCGGTTTATATCCACGGCCATTGCAAACTGGTCGAAACGTCAGGCAGGCAAAGTCCATCATCACCAGTCAATAGTCCACTCTTGGACATAAACTTCTCCATATTAAGGAGGTTTCAGACTACTACGCCGCAAACAGTCCAAGGGCATAGATATGCTTATTATACATATATCGTGAGCACATTTATTCAAGTAGACATAATTATTTGTATATTAAGAGTATTATCAACAACCAACCATCCTAATAATATCCTTCTTCACTTCTAAAAGTCGAAACATGATGTTAAGAATAAACTATAATGTACAAAAGATACATTTTTAAGGTTCCGTAGCCAATGGAAGAAATGGAACCCTTATGGATTCGTCATGTCTGTCTGTCCGTCCGTATGTCACAGCCACTTTTTTTTTCTTCTAACCCATACGTGGGGGCCTAACTATCTATGGATAGGTATTTAAAAATAATATTGAGGTTTATAATATCATTTTTTTCTTAACTGAATATTTTGCGCGAGAGACACCTTCAAAGTGGTAAAATGTGTCCCCTCCCCTGTAACTTCTAAAGTAAGAGAATGATAAAACTAAAAAAATATATGATGTACATTACCATGCAAACTGCCACCGAAAATTGGTTTGAACGAGATCTAGTAAGTAGTTTTTTTATACGTCACAAATCGTAAAACGCAATTTACCTTTCATTCAATCAACTCAAATATAAAAAAAAAAAAAAATTGCTGCTACAGAACCCTTCATGGGCGAGGCTTTATGAACAACTGAACGTAAAGTTCCAAAGGTCCACAGCTGAACATAGGCTTCTCCTATGAAAGGAGATGTTGGTCTTGGGTGTCACGCAAAGTTTTGTACTAAAATTTAGATATCAAAGAAGTGTAAAAAGTGTCAATTTAATGTTAGAAGTTCAAAACGTCTTCATCAAAGTAACACGAATCTACCGGAACTGTATATTATAACAGTTCAATTATACTGGTAAGATAGAAATTACAATAAATTATCTATCAAAGAAATATCACTGAACTCAAACCGTTCATCATAAAAAAATGTAATTAACTGTATTCTTTAATGTTTCACCTTAGTGATTGTATATTTCTTTTTGAATTTGAATGAGATCAACTGAAAAGTGCACATTTCTAGCTAAAAAATAAACGAATTTCTAAATTAACTTTAAGCGTCTTCAGAACATCCTCTTTATTTGAACTCGGTCTTAAACTAAATTATGGCCAACACGAGATAACTAGAAAAAATCTACTATTAAAACTACTCGACCAAGAAGTTGCGTGTAAATTGATTTTTGATAAACAAATTGCAGTTGTTTTTTTTGCCTTAAACTAAATTAGAATGTACTAATTTTGTCTTGTCATACCTTTAAATGACATGGCCTTCAATCGCACTATTTATTTTATAGCTAGCTTTGTATTTCCTTAGACTATTTTTAGAGGTCGGTATCGCAAAACTTTTAAAGGAACCCTTGAAGATCATTTCGATTTTCATCTGTCTGTCTATCATTAAACGTAATAAGTTTCAATATAAAAAACACAAGTTTCTGGACTTATCTGAAGTTGTAAGCAAATTAAGCTTCTATTTCAACGTAACTATTGTATTTAAGTTTAATATTATAATGTTTACAGGTGAATCAATTCCCCAACAATCTGCATAGTGGTCTTGAACATAAAAGCTGGCAGGACATCATCAAATCACAGAAAACCGGTGTGAAATAGTGCTTGCGCTGTGTTTCACCGAGTGAGTGAGGATACCGGAGGCCCATACCCTAATCCCTCCCCCTATGTCCATCCCCTCCCCCATCCCCCATATGCCGGCAACGCACTTGTGACGCCTCTGGTGTTGCAGGTGTCCATGGGCGGCGGTAATCGCTTACCATCAGGTGATACGTGTGCTCGTTTGCCCGCCTATTCCATAAAAAAAAAAAATCAAAAGCAAAGCAATTTTATTGATATTTTATTCATGTATTATATTTGCGATTTAAACGCATAGTTTTGCAGTTGACAATATGTCTGTGACGTACATTGACGTATGCAAGGGTAATGTTAAAAGTGCAAAGTCCAGTTTTTTTAAGCTAGCCTACGTAGCCTAAGTAACATGAGATAAAGTTAGTGCGGAACCCCTAGTGCTAATGTTCGTGTCATACTCGATTCTTTTATTAACATAATTATGTTCAATTTCTTATTTAACCACAGCAGTAGGTTGTGTCACTTTAGCCGTTTCTCCTTGTTGTTAGTGATAGAATTGTGTTCCTTCTTATTACTTATTAATTTAAGAACTTTATTAGCGATGCTTATATTTACTTTTTTTAATAACCTGATGCGATCAGATAGCCCTGTCCTTTCCCTATAAGTCGGTTCGAATCCGAGTCGGGTCGTGCGTTTTGTAACTTATCAATCGGAATCGCTTACCACTAGTACAGATTTTTAAGTGTCTACATAATAGCAGTAGACTGTTAAATGCCATTGATATGATATCTGCATGTAAAGTTTAACCTGCCATTTACTAAATAACTGTTGAAAAATTAAACATTTTTATTTTTTTTATAATTTTTACATTTATCAGATCAATTGCAATTATTCCACTTTTTTATTTATGTTTATACCTGACCGGTTTCGCCTTATGACATCTTCAAAGGTCATCAAAGGAATCTCATTATTTTTAAGTTAAAAAAACTAGTTTTAGGCCAGTCCAGTTTTAGTTTTTGGTGGCGAAAGAATGCAATTGGGATTCTCGCTCGCTCGGCTATTGGCAAGCAAAGAGAACACCCAGAACCCTTCGTTCCTCCCCAAGAGGTGCAAGACATCCATGAGGATCTTTCACCCCATTATCAAACAAAAAGCCAGTGCTATATTTTGTCCACACATTTCTGTACCACCCTATATAACGAATACGCAACATATATCACGAAAGTGTATGAACTTCCGTTTATCATCTTGTCAATGTCGGTGAGTAATGTTATTCATTGCCATAATATATAATAATTGTTTATATACAAAATCTATAGATAGTATTAAACATAGTTGCTCTGGCACGGAGAAGTCTCAGTGTTATCATGGCAAGTCATGACTACACGGTTGGCCTAGTGGTATAACTGGTCACCACGCCGCTTCCTACTGCGCCACGTATTGTGGGTTCAAATCCCACATATAACAACACTTTGTGTAACCTACAAATTGTTGTTCTAAGTCTGGGTGTTAATTGTGTCCGTTTCATGTATGTTTGTAAAGTTCCCCGCGACACAGGATGTATGTTCCTAATGCGGGAGTTAAGAATGGTCACCCACCCATAGGCTGACCTGGCTAGGATTGCTTAACTTTGCAATGATCTACATGTTTAACACTGAGCCACGAGTCACTCTTGAGAAAGATATAAAAGAAATATTTCATCGTTTGTAACTTCTCTTTTTTTTGTTGACCGTACTTTCCCAAAACATAAATTAGTTTTTTATAAGTAATTACAGCAACCGAACCTACAACCTCGATTAATAACTACCAGACGAGTAGGAAGTCTAAAAGGAACTTAAGAACAACAAATGAAGTTCAGTAATCAGAAATGGCCAATTATTATTTTTCCTTTCTTTTTCTTTTTTCTTTCTTTCTTTTTTGAAAAAGACAACTCCCGCATTAGAAATAAACATCCTGTGTCGCGGGGGACTTTACAGACATACATGAAACGGACACAATTAACACCCAAACTCAGAACAACAATTTGTGGATCACACAAAGTGTTGTCCCGTGTAGGATTTGAACCCACAACACTTGGCGAATTGGCAAGCGGCGTGGCGACCGCCTAAACCACTAGGCCAACCGTGCAGTGCATTGCAATACAATTGGATAAGTTCTATGAATATAATTACAGAACTTAATCATTGCGAAAGATGACAACAATATCATATTGTCCTTAATTTCCCTTGCTGAATAGAGTTGCCATTAAATTTGCGTAATATTTCCTCGATCTCAATGTTCGTGTGTGACAGATTAAGAAGACAAAGTGATACCACCCCTTTTCGTCCTATGAGTGTCGGCCATTTTTTTTATGTTTGGCCCTGCCAAAATGACTACTCTGCCTGATGGAAAGCATAAGCAGAATCCAAGAGTGGTGGTCACCATACTCACTGCTCGTGCAGACAATGCAGCATGGTGACCTGCACCATGGCGGGCTAGTGATGCTTCTGCATCATTGGGCCTCCGTTTAAATATCCTCACCTCAATTTAAAACTGGAGATAGTCTATTATTTTTTTAATTACATTCAGCAAATGGTCTTCACTACATATTACAAAACAAAGTCCTCTGCCGCGTCTGTCTGTCTGTTCCCGATAAACTCAAAAGTTACTGCACGAATTTTAATGCGGTTTTTACCAATGGATAGAATGATTCTTGAGGATTGTTTTCGTAAATAATTTGTTAAATTTTTGAGTATATTGGCTAAAATATAACGATATTTGTTGTAGACGTTGGAAAAAATAAAGCACATCTTCTCAGAGGTTACTCTGATGTTAATAGGCTATATTATATTTGCCATAAATAACCCGTGCGAAGCCTGGGCGAGTTGCTAGTTTTAAGATAAATTCAGACCGACCATATCTAGTTCAAACTGCCAAAGTTCTGCTGCCTCGTTGGTCTCGCGGTTGGCGTGTGCTACTGCTGATCATGAGGTCTCGGGTTCGATTTTGGTCGGACCAAATGTTTGTAAGATCTACAAATATTTATTTCGAAGTATGGGTGTTTTCTATGTATAATATGTATGTATTTACAAAAAAAAAGTATATATGTATTTGTATCATTTGTTTAGTACCCATAACACAAGCTCTGCTTAGCTTGGGACTAAATGGGGTTGTGTGTTGATGTCCGAAATATTATAAAAAAACTGGATACAGGTAATTGAAAACGTATGTAAGGGAGAAGACTACGAAGTCTTGTACTATCATTGCTGAGAGAAGGAAAACTTAAAACATACCTACCCTATACCAAACAAAGGTCAGCGTGATATACTAGTTGAAAACTTTATTTATTTGGAGAAGCTTGTGTCCAGCAGTGGACTGTTAAACGCTGTTGATAAATATCATCACGATGATAGGAGCTGAATATATTTTTTACCTTTAATAATAAGTAGAGCCACGCTGATTTCAGCACGGTTGGGCCGGCTCGACCGGGGCGGTCCGAAAAATCAACGTAAAATGTCGTGTTTCGTTGGTAAGTGCGAAAATGGAGGCCCGATGATGCAGAACCATCACTAGGCCGCCATGATGTAGGTCACCATGCTGCATTGTTGCATTATCTGCATTCGCAATGAGTATGGTGACCACTACTCTTGGATTCTGCTTAAGCTTTCCATCAGACAGATTAGAGACACTTTGGCAAGGTTCATTATAAAAAACTAAAGATATGTAAACAACTAGCTAAAGAACTGATCGACGCTTCTCGCGACCAGAAGGCTGGCCTTTTTTTTTGATTTGATTTTTTTTTGACAGAGAATCAGCATTGCTATTCAACGTGGTAATGCTGCCAGTCTTTTGGGAGCGCTACCAGTAGGTCGCAGTAGGTAGTAAGTCTATTGAGATGCTTCTGCATCATCACTTACCAACGAAACACGACAGCACGAATGCTGTCGTTTTAGGTTGGTATTCCATAGAGAGGGCAGTTCCAACCGGTCGAGCCAGCCTGTTCGTATCAGAAACAGAGTGGCCCTACTACCAACTAAAGCCAGTCTTTTCATAAGGACGTAAAAAAAACAATTACTTTCTTTTCCATTACGAGCACAAGAAAGCTATACGAAGAACGGTGCCAATTATTAAAAATTAACTACACTAAGTGTAAAAAATATCTCAATTGACATTACAGACTTCGACAACAGTGCAATAAATTGCTACGTAGGTCCGTAATATTTGATAATTATAACTTAGTGCGTTCATCAGCTGCCAATCGCAGTGATTATGGCAAACTCCCAAGAGACAATTGCAAAAACAAGACGCTAAAAATCTGACAAACATCTGGTTAATAAAAAAAAGAAACATTATTTATACTTTACTTATCTACCAACCTCGTTTGAGAGAAAGAAAAAATGATATGTGCAAAAAAGACTAATTAATTAATGTTATTATCATTTCAAAGTTCATTTACAGTACATTATATAATTTATTTATTTTTAATTAATAAATGAACCGTCATTAAATAATTATATTTGTTATTACTATTTAAAATTGTTAAATATTAAATTAGAGCTTCCCCGTGTTCCCTTTTTGAAAAATTTAATACAAGTAATAACAATATTCAAAATTTCTTTAACGAATTTATTGTTGAAGAAATTTAAGACTTCTAATAAATTAAATTAAAATACATTTTGAATGCCATCTTAATAAATCTATACTTGAATTAGAAATAACACCACTAGTAACAGGAAAACTCAACAAGTCAAATAAAAAAGCATATAAAAAAGTACGAGTCCATTATTGGATTAGTCCCAAGTGACAGACTCATAATTATGGCGTAATAGTGGCCCATAGGATACCACAGGTGTTGAATCATATAATTCTAGAATCCATTTAAATGTTGAAAACAAAATCATGACCTTTTTGTTTTTTTATTACATTGAAGTTCAATTAAAAGACCAACAGGGTGGGGTGCGTATGACGTTACTCAATCTCTTTTACGAGGCCGTTTTCCAGAGTCCTTCAAATTATGTTAACGTTTTAGCATACATTAAGGAAATACAGACACATTTAGTACTCGGATAAATATTAATACCTAACTTCAATAACTCGGCAAGAAAACCGGATGTCATCCATCGTCATAAAAAAATTGGCTTCTCTGCCTGGCTTTAAAAAAAGTACAATTGTAAAAATAGAATATTTTTTATACTTTTTTTAAAAAACACTCACCTGCTTGTTCTTCCATAACTACCAACTAAAGGAAACTAACACTAAAAGTTCCTAAAACTAATATCACACTTAAAAAATATAATCACTAAAAATGTCCACCACTAAATTTTTTTTTTTTAATTTATTTAAGTCACTGTTCAAAATTTTATCACTAGCTATTTATCCCATTTGTTAAATGGACTTTTTTTTTAATTTTTTAGAGTACGTATTTTAATTTGACTCGTGAACGGGAGTTCGGAGGCATTGGTTGGGCGGCGACTGTACTGTGTCGCTGTCTGGGCGGGACTGAACCTGGACTCGCGGTGCTACGTATTCAATGCTGTATTGTGCTGAAATTTATATTGTGCTACAACTTAGCTCGTCACTATGTAGCAGCGAGGGTGCATGTCTTCGCAGCATGGACGAAAAGACGCAAAATTTTACAAAAAGGCGAAATTTTGATAAATTTTCTATACAATATTTTATTTTATTTACAACTTTATGTATAAAAATATGCATCTTCATACTTAATGCCTAAGGTATTCTCTACAAGTCGACAGATTGATATTTGCATTGATTGATATTATTCATATTTACTAGTTGTCTAGGTAACTAAATAAAATTTCCCTATTTTTACACAACACTTGTTGCAATTATGTCTGTCGTTTATACGTAATCGACTGCACGTTTGGATTTGTGGTTTAACGGTCACCACGTCGTTGCCTACTTCGCCAAGTGTCGTGGGTTCAAATCCCACGTAGGACAACACTTTTTGTGATTCACAAATTGTTGTTCTGAGTCTAGGTGTTCTTTGTGTCCGTTTCATGTATGTTTGTAAAGTCCCCCGCGACACAGGATCTATTCCTAGTTATAGAGACGAGCTTCTCCGAACGACGAATCAACGAATCTGTCAGACAGATTCGTTGACGAGCTGTTACGAAAACAAAACAGTCTGGGTTTGCGCAAGTATACTTGAACGTGTATGTCCGGCTTAAGCAGCTGTTTGTGAGAAAGTATATAGGTGTATAGGTATCTATCACATCTTTATAATGCCACACTCACCGCATGTGCGCCCCGTAAGTATACATGTTCAAAGAAAAAACAACTGTGAATTAAACAACCCGTTCAATGACGAAGACATTTAATAGGAATAGTTTAAACCTTTTATAGTATGCTGTGTAACGAAACCATATCGCTACTTTAAAAAAGTGATCAACGCCATCTAGTGATAATGTAGGTACTAATTTAATAGTTAAGTATTTTTCATTTACAATATTATACATACTGCATAAATAAAAATAAATAAATAATTATAATTGCATAAGTTGCTAAAAAAATGCTATGCAATAGCTTTACCGCGGCAGTCCCCGAGTGCCACTCACTTCACTCACACTTTTTTTTTAACTGGGTACAAACGAGCTATATACATAGAAAACATCATACAAACATTTGGTCCTACCCGGGAATCGAACACGAGACCTCAAGCACAGCAGTCGCATACGCTACCACTGCGCCACCGACGCATTCAAATTAAGCCATGTTATCGCAAGCGCGTCATCGTCTTCTATCGCGGATGACATGTTTATAGTCTGAGCTTCTGCAGAGAACTGATGATCGATGCAGATATATCGTTGACGTGTGGACGCTCTATGGACGTACGATAACTGCACAGACGAACTGTGCAGTCACATCGCTACGATAAATCGTTGTCTTGTATACCGAACATTAGCCAGCAAAAGGCCCGTCTAATCAGTTCCGCCCTTCCAGAGATTAGCTGGAAAAAACAGATAGACAAACGTTTCAAAAATATTTTTTATTTAAGTAGGTACCGTATATTTTCTATTCTTAACAAATTCCTTTTCAATAGACAATATTTTAAAGTGTTTTAAAACATGTCACAAGACACAACAGTTGTCAACATAGCATCAAGTAGTTAAGTTATTAATATGAGAATACCATTCTTAGAAGTACTGACTCAATACAAACTGAATTATTTGTACTAAATTATTGAGCAATAAATAATGCACACACAATAGCTCACAGTTTAGATTGGGGATTTCCTGATTAACCCTATTCTGTGAATATATTATTTTTTACCCACTTCAAACCTCTTCAAAAACCTCCAAGTGTATTTATTTTTAATTTATGTTCACTGGTAATCCCAAAATCTTTAAGGAGCCTCTTGTAATCATCGTGGTAGACCACATCTAAATATACAAGTAAAATTTTAACAAAAACAAAAACCGACTACAAGGTTCGACTCGATTTCTCTTGGATGCCATCATCAGATCTTAGTGTCCTTAGCATGGTACCACCGTTGGGATATCTCCTTTCCATTAAAAAAATAATCATCAAAATCGGTTCATAAACAACGAACACACATAAAAAAACATATATACGGTCCAATTTTCTCCTCTTTTTTTGAAGTCGGTTAAAAAGTAAATATTTTTTTAAAGGGTTCCAAAGTGCCTCTACTCTGCCTAATGGGTTTGAGCAGAATCAAAGTATAATGGTCACGATACTCACTGCGAATATAAACAATGCAGCATGGTGACCCACACATTGGCGATATACTGAAATGCATCTGCATCATTGAGCCTCCGGGCTCGCACTCACCAACGAAACACGACAGCACGAATATTGTCATTTTAGGTTTGCCTTCTGTGAGTACCGGTCAAGCTTTCCCGTTCGTGCTAAAATTATCGTGGCTCTATCATGAGCTAAACAAACCAAAATGTGTTCGCCTCTTTTATATTACATACATGATATAATAATCATCATCAACAGTCTTTTATAGTTCACCGCGGGGGCATAGGCCTCTCCGCAGAAAGAATTTTCAGCTATCAGTTACCTATCAGTGAAAGTCCCATCAAAATCTGTCCAGCCGTTCCAGACATTAGCCGGAACAAACAGATAGACAGGCAGAGAGACAGAAAAAATTGTGAAAAGTGGTTATTTTAATAATACAAACAGACACTCCAATTTTATTTATTTGTATAGATTAGTAACCATGATATTGTTTTTTTGTCATTAGATTTTCAGGAAGGGCTAGTGTCAAACCGTAATCAAAACTTTTGTGCCGTTCCCAAATAAAATTAAGAAATTAATGGTGTACGATAAACCACGGAGTATTAGCTCCATGCTATGAACAACACTAAATGTACACTAAGCAGCAGTTGAACTTGTGACCGTAGACTATAGGAACCTACCTCTATTTACTATGTCCCAAAAATATTATATTACTATCGATATAATTGTATCTGCATATAATCTTAATGTTTATTAAGCAACAAT
Source organism: Diaphora mendica (assembly GCA_949125395.1). NCBI lineage: Eukaryota > Metazoa > Arthropoda > Insecta > Lepidoptera > Erebidae > Diaphora > Diaphora mendica. The sequence continues at coordinate 1,581,816 of OX421323.1, forward strand.
AAAAACTAACGTTTGACCTTCAATAAAATATTATTAAACTAGTAACTTACCTTTCTCTTCAACAAAATAATACATTTTGGACACAATTCACATTAAAACCCAACAATTATCACCTATTATTTACTTAACGAACTTCTAAAAACAATATTATCTAAAATTAACTACGAAAAAGTTACCTAAAACTAAAAAACTTAAGTCGCTTTTGTGAAACGACTTTATATCTCGAAAGACAGCGTTGGACAAAGTTGATTGTTATTTAGCTTCTATTTAATATAAATGTAGATCACTTTCAACATCAGGAAGTCCACAAGGATGATCTTAACACACCAGTTTTCCTCTGGTAAATCACCTTAAGGAAATTCTTTTCCACAAACATAACGCAATCAACCTTGACAGGTAATAATTAAGTTTTTTTTTATATTAGCCATCTGAGTATAATTGTTAAATTTTGAATGAAGGTACATGTAGGGTTTTGCATTACTAAAAGGAAATCAAAACCATGTCATTTTTTCGTGAGGCTTTTCTGCTGTGTTAATTTTAAACTCCTGTCTATGTCCCTAAGGGGTATAAGACAACTAGAAAGGCGAATTTATGGTTCAAGTTTTGCCAACTATAAATGTATAATCCTTATTTACTACTACTTAAGGATAAAGAAGGAAAAATTAGTAGTTGAAAGAAGAAAAGGACCTGAGTACCTATGGGTAGAAGGGGATATTGCTTCTGTCTATATTTTCTAGATGGATTGAAAAGTGTAAGAAATATCTGGAAAGCAAGTTCTAACTTGCGAGATATCGCATACCTTGCATACCCGTGACTCGAACTGGCTACGAGTATTTCTAAAAGGTTCAATTCTCCATATAATTATAATATATATTTTATTAGAAAATTTAAAGCCTAACACAGTTTCATTCATAAGCTCGATTAGAAGGAAAGAAGTAGGTATATTAGTCAGACTCACACAAAATAAACATAAAACAGAAAAAAAAGCCTCAACAATATACAAACATAATTCACAACAAACAATATAGAAAAACAGTGAAGTAATCTGGCTGTGTTACAGCTCAGCTTGTGCTACGGTACCACAGCGCTGATTTTCAGCTGAAGCCCAACATAATAACTCACGTACGCGTGCACAGTTTTAACAATGAAAACATATAGTATAGATTAGTACGGAACCCTATAAACGCAAGTCCTACTTCGACTTTTTAAGTTTTTTTTTATAACATAGGACCTGGGAGCCTGCTTGTTTAGCAGGTTGGTCACCTAATGGTAAGTGACCGCCTGTGATTGGTGCCTCATCGACCTTGCAAGTGAAAGTAAACTTTTTTCTTGTAGGCTTGAAGGTCATATTGGTCCGAAAAACGGCACGCACAAGTAACAATTCATTCGGTTAGTTACAAGAGGCAAAAAGTTTCAGACAATAGCCTGACAACCACATTCGGCTACAGCGATTGCTTTGTGACTGGTCGGAGCTAGGAGCTATGTTGTTGAGCTCGCTAGTGTACTTGCCAGTGACTGGTGTTTCATACAATACTGGAGTGGAGACTATTCAAATGACGAGGATAAAAAATTGTCGCAGTAAACGATGGAAGGTGACCTTTTCCTTATTAATAACAACTTTCATATGCATTTAGTGACAACTATTAATTTGATATCACAAACAGACACTTCAATTTTATTTACTTGTATTGATATTTCATTGATCAGGAAGATTTTAAGCTATAAATATATCATGTTACAACCAATAGAAATATTAATGAAATATATTGAAACAACAGGGAAAATTTATTCCATTTCAAAGAAGCAGACGAAGTTCATGATCAGCTAGTTGATGATAAATTGATCAGTTCAATCAACGCTATATGGAGGTAAAATCAGTATTCAACAGTTCCGGGATGGTGTAATAATGAATAGACTTCAGCCAAGTGTTGTTTATTTACATTGGTTAGATATTTATCATTAAACGCTTGCGTCATAGATGTAATTTGGAATTGATGAAATTTGCGCGAAATCTCAGGTATTCGATTAAGGTGCTAACACACGTATAGCCAAGAATAATATTGTTACACACAGATACACTTATATGTCGTGTGGAGGATCGGGGGTGTGTCCCTCGAACACAAAGGGAGGATCCTCCGACCAGGAAAGGTGATCATGCCTGGCGGGCTACTGCCCGACGTGGCGACGGTTGATGTTGGGATGATGTATATATGATAATCGGCGCGAGAACTTCTATTGCGCGATTGAGGATTTTTAGTATTGTATACTCCGCGTAGTAACGTCACTCCGTAGTTCGGTGTATCTTCAGTAGATAGCGCTGTAGTAGGTATGCTGCTATTACGCTTTATGTGGAAGTCGCCACATGTGTCATATCGTATCTTCGAGGGAGAGGTTTGTGTCCTCGAAGGGGTACAGAGGCCTATTAAGTTTAAACATTTTGCCAACTAGTACACCTGTTAACAGTGTAATCGTGGGCAACACGGCGGGACGCAGCTAGTTACAAATAAAACAATTCCAGCTTTCACGAAGCTTAAATTGTTATCAATTGATTATATAAATAACGCAACCGGCAGCAGTCAGCGCTTTAATATGTGACGTTCAAATAGCCATCTGCTCTTGAACGATTAAACCGGCGAGTACCGCGGATGACTAAGATATATCAGTTATTTCAGCATGTTATGGGCATACGAAACCGATGTTTTGTGGTGAAAACTGGGCACGGTGCCTAACCACTAGATGAATGCATAAACTAAACTTTAACTAGTTTCGTTTTCTGTATCTTTAACACACCTGTTTACATAAATTTACAAATTCATCAACTGGTCAGTACAGGTCAACATGGACAGTATGGATCTGTCAAAATGACTCTATTCTGCTTGGTGAAAAACACAAGCAGAGTTCAAGAGTGGGGTTATAATACTCATTGCGAATGCAGATAATGCAACAATGCAGTATGGTGACCCACAACTAGGTGGCCTAGTGTTGCTTTTGCATCATAGGGCCTCCGGTCTTCCACTCACCAACGAAACAGGACAGCACGAATACTGTCATTTTAGGTTGATCGCTATTAACTATTCATATTTAGAATACAATAAATAAATATTACCCGCTTTTGCCCGCGACTCCAGCTGCGTTTGTCGGTTTTTGCGGCAAAAAGTAGCCTTTTCCAAGGTTCAATCCATCAACATGTCGATATTCAGTTAAATCGGTTCAGCAGTTTAGCCGTGAAAGCGAATAGACAGACAGAGTTACTTTCGAATTTATAATATTAGTATAAATCGACTTGCATGATGGTTAGTAAATTTGATTGCGAAGCTAAAGATCTTGTAATGGTTTCCATACAGGACAAAGAATTGTATATTGAGCTCGGGCATTTTTTTTATATTTGAGTTGCCAATTGACTCTGCTCCGCCTGATGAAAAGCACAAGCTGAATCCAAGAGCGGTGGTCACCGACCTCAATGCGAACAAGGACAGTACAACATGGTGACCAGCACTATGGCAGCCTAATGTGATGGTTTTTCACGCCCCGCTTAAAGGACCCAGGATCATAGTGGGTCGGAAACACGTGCGCTGCTAGTGAGTTCCAGGTTTTAACCGCGCGGCACAGGAAGGAAGACCCGAATCGATGAGTGCGAGAGCGTATGTTTTTTTCTTTTCTTTTATGCAATAGGGGTCAAACGAGCAGACGTATCGCCTGATGGTAAGCGATTACCGCTGCCCATAGACACCCGCAACACCAGAGGCGTTACAAGTGGGTAAGGCATAGGGGGAGGGTTGGTTATGGGTCTCCGGTATCCTCACTCACTCGGTGAAACACCGTGCAAGCACTATTTCACATCGGTTTTCTGTGAGGCCGTGGTATCACTCCGGTCGAGCCCACCCATTCATGCCGAAGCGTGGCTCTCCCACGGTATAAATGTCGACCACTCTGAAGCGGTGACTTGCTGTCCTGTAGAGGAAGGGAGAAGGGGGAACCAGTTGGAAGAACTCTTCAGAACTTTTCTGTGCCTGGGTATAATTTATCCACAAAATTTATGTATTTAGAAATATATAAGTATGTATATCAGCAGTTTGGCTACCATAGTACAAGCCTTGCCTAGTTTCGGATCATACAGCCGTGTTTGAAATGTGTGAAGTCTTTATTAAGTTACGTATATCTAACATATTTGTTATGTACCAGTACTCAACGTTTCTAAACATAGAAATAGGAATATTACCACAGCACTCCTGATGAGAACACAATCACGTTTGCGTCATCACTTAGCGCCTTCCTTTAAAAGTAAAAAGAAAATGCGAATTATTCACAATTCCGATAATCATGGAAAGATTTTTTTTTCTTAGAGGAAATTTAAACATCAAGTCATATAAGTTATTTTATGACTTTGAATATCACTACATAGTATAAAACAAAGTCGCTTTCTCTGTCCCTATGTCCCTATGTGTGCTTAAATCTTTAAAACTACGCAACGGATTTTGATGAGAGTTTCTTTAATAGATAGAGTGATTCAAAAGGAAGGTTTTATGTATAATAAGTGCATACTATAGTATGGAAACACTGTTAATTTTAAAGGTTTCTAATGTGATTTAGCAAATAAACACAATTTTTATGCGCTTACATTGCAAACGCTGGTTGCACCCTACGAGATAGTTCAAAATAATGTACTACAGTATTGTACACCTTAAAACGTACTACAAAAAAGTCCGCATATATGTCTATCTGTTAGGTATAACCCACAACAACCATTTTTTATTCCTTTCTTTTTACGAGAAATAATGGCTTATTTACGAAGTACAATTAAGTAAATTAAATACATTGTGCATTTAATATAGATCAAAATGGCTCTTTACAGTATCTAATTTAAATGAATATATTCGAAGATATTACAGATTTAAAATGCACGAATCGTGTAGTCGGCGGCTGCATTTGAAATCTACCCGTGCGAAGCCGTGGCGGGTCGCTAGTGTGTAATAAAGGTATATTGCCTTCAGCTGTCTACGTATGTTTTTTTTAATTTTTCAAAATTATTTAAAAAAATATTTGTCAAGCCAACAACATGGATTTACAACCGCTAGATCCACATGCAGTAATTTAGTTGAGTTTATTGAGAGTACTCTGGAGTCAGTTGATGCTAATAAACAAGTGGACGCTGTGTACACTGATTTCAGCAAGGCCTTTGACAAGGTGTCTCACCACATCCTAGTCCAGAAGCTGTCGTCATACGGCTTTGCTGGATCATTGCTTCATTGGCTTAATTCGTACCTGATAAATCGAACTTTCTTCGTTGTGGCTGATGGCTATAAGTCCAATATATTCAAAATTACCTCTGGCGTTCCGCAGGGATCGCATTTGGGACCGATTCTGTTCAATATTTTCATTAACGATCTCCCGAATTGCTTCCTATATTCTACTCCATACTTATTCGCTGACGACTTAAAAATAGTTCGAGTAATAGAATCTAATACTGATGCATTGTTGTTGCAAAGTGATATTGATCGTCTTTTAGAGTGGTGTGGATATAACAATATGCAGCTAAACGTTAAAAAATGTGCTCAAATAACTTTTACCCGTAAACTAAACAAAGTGGACTATAGTTATAATATTAATGGCATACCACTCGATCGTGTAGACACTGTTAGAGATCTGGGTGTAATGCTTGACTCTAAACTAACTTTTATTCCCCACATGGATGTTATTGTAAAGAAAGCGTCAAAAATGTTGGGTTTTCTGATTAGAAATGTTAAATCGTTCCGGTCTCCTCAAACTAAAATTGTACTTTACAATAGCCTCGTAAGAAGCATACTTGAATATTGCGTTGTAGTATGGCGTCCTCACTATGCTACACATAGCCTAAGAATTGAACGAATTCAAAAGCGTTTCCTGAATCATCTTGCCTACTCCAAGGGTATTACAAAAAAACAACCAAGCTACTTGAAACGTCTTAAGTATTTTAGAATTGACTCCTTAGAAAAACGCAGAAACTCATCTGATTTGCTATTTTTATTTAAAATACTTAACAGCAATGTTGATTGCGCAAATCTGCTTTCAAAATTTAAATTTAGTATACCTCATAAGTATCCCAGAAAACCCATTATGCTCCTACATCCACCTTTTCGAAGGACAGTTTTAGGTTCCAACTCTCCTGTTTCACGGCTTAGTAAGAAATATAATCACTACAGTAGTCAGATAGATATATTTGGCACATTTCAACGATTGAAGAACCAGGTCCACACTCTTGCTGTCAATTAACTATTTGCTAATTAATTGATGTCCCTAATATGGATGGACACCAATTTATATGTACGTTTGTTTCCTTACTTTTTGGACAATCTCTTTAAATATATACTGTTTTTTTTTCTTATTTTAAAAGAATTTATGCATGTAGTGTTTACCTAAATGAGTTGTACACTTAGATTAAGGCTTTACTGTGTTTTGTATTTAAGAATGTTTTAGTGTAATAACTATTGGTAAACCATTAAATAAATAAATAAATAAATAAATGTTTGTATATACCAACGTAGCGTCTAAACCACTGAATATCTGACTTTTAAAAAGAGTGGCCATGAGTTTCTTTGCCAGTATTTTTCTCATAAGGCTATACGCATTTTGGAAAGTGGAAGTTATGGATCGACACAGGCAGGTAGTAGATTTTGGTGTTTTCACCTAATTTACCTTGACAATACAGTACATGCTGTGGCGTCTGTTTGTGTCGATCTATGATTTTTAACTGTAGCTTCAATTTAACGTTCATAAATGTCACTTAGTGTCTTAATTGAATAAATGATTTTGAATTTAAACTAAACCGATTTTAATGAATCAGTTATAGTTTTTTAAACATTTTATTTTAACGTTTTCTTTCTGTATCTGCATCGAAAGACACTCGCTAGAACGATCTCTTTGAGTGTTTATTTCAATTTAGTTAGAAGAAACCTAAGTTTGAACAGTTAATTTATACTTGGTCGTCTCTCGTGTGTCGTAATAGATCTAGATCGTTTAGCAAATATACAGCAGTTACATATCGCTAATCTATGTATACAGCAGCCAAGCGAAACTATTTGTCAGATAGATAACAATAGCGATAGGAAAATACACTGATTGATAATCGCCAAATACAAAAGGAAGTTATGTGTTTCTACTATTTAAATCACCTTTTAGTACCCAGATTAGAAGCAAACCTAAGATGGCAAAAGCCATGCTAATATTATAAATTCGAAAGTAACTCTGTCTGTTCGCTTTCACGGTTAAACTACTGAACCGATTTGGATAAAATTTACAGTGAAGATCCTTTAATTGTTGAGGATACGCGTGCTGAGCTGTAGACAGAAGCTAATAGAATCTTAGTGAGGTTATTATATGTTAAGTTGTAGCGCCTAAACTTTATTATTTAGCAATTGGTTAGATATCTGATACAACTTCAAATAGCTAAATTTATATTGATTAAGAAAATTACTGAATGAAATGATTTTAATTAACATTACCACAGAGAGCTTTGGCATGATAATATCACGATCTCATGTGAAACCGGTGTTAAAGAATTCCTTCACCATGAGGTTGAATTTACCAGAGGGACACTTAGCCCCTTCCCCCTTCCCCTCCAATTCATGCTGGCAGTCATAGGCCGTGTATTCGTAGCTTTTAAGCTGCAGTTGGATATGGGCGGAGGTTATTACTTACTCATTGAATCATTGAAATGTATCTACGCGCAAAACTTCCGATTGTCAGCACTAAATTGGATAAAAAAAAATCTCAGGGAAAGATTTATATTCAAGAAAATTAGAAGAAACCCGGGAGTGTATTTTTTTTGTTCATGACTGTACTGCCTACGGGCAGGCAGCTCAGACGGGCATTAATGCTAAAAACAAGCTTTTGGGAAATTAAGAAAATATGTAATGATCAAATAAAAAAAATAAAAAAAATATATGTTTCATCCCCATCATCTAGATGGTTGGCAGTCCTAAACTGTGCGCTTTTCCAGGAACTTTCTGCCTCGCACAACAAAACTGTGGAATGAACTGTCGCCTGCGGTATTCCCGGACCAATACGACCTTCAAACCTTCAAGAAAAGAGCGTACTCCTTCTTAAAAGGCCGGCAACGCACACCACACTCTGGTGTTGCGGGTGTCCATGGGCGGCGGTAATCGCTTACCATCAGGCGATACGTCTGCTCGTTTGCCCCCTATATCATAAAAAAAATATATAAAATATATTTTTTGTCCAAAAAATTTAAAAAAACACAAACATACTGGAATTTACATTGGTCTTACGTGAACGTGGTGGACGCAGAAACCGTTACACAACTCTACCCCAACAAATCCTCTACAGCCTCCCCCTAGCCACGCGAGAGCCGCGTGTGTCTTAGCAATCAACTTTGAACGGCTTCTCTGCAACTAATTTCTTGTTACGAAGGACGGTTCGCAAAAAAAGCGTGCTTTAAAATTAAAATTATATCATTATTGCCTTCTCTAGCAAAATATGTGACAGTAGCATCTAAAATTATGGGTTTGATTTCTGCTTAGTGCAAATATTTGTATTGTATGCTTGAATATGTTCTTCTGTTGCTGTTTTCTGGCCGCGCGGTACGTAAAAAAAAACAATTACATAATGTATCTGCATTTATAATTTATCTGTATTCTACGATCTCGGCACAAAAACTTAATGTGGAGATGATGCAGTATCATATGTGTATTTAATCCTATTGTCATATTTGTCAGTTGTGTTAGGTAAAGCTATAATTCTTTTCAGGGCTATTTTCGTCTTGATCATGGCTCGACGCTCCGTTTTTTTTATGAAGTACTGGGCAAATAAGCAGTCGGATCATTTGAAAGAAACTGACTACCGCTGCCGATGAACGCTATCAAGTAAGGAGTGGCTGGCTGTTGAGAATGTAGCACGTTCTCGTCTTCCATGCTTGAAGGCGATCAGAAAAAATAACAAATATGTTTAAATAAAATACTTTTTTGATGTCTCTCCCGTTGGACTTTGTTCGCGGGTCCAAACATTCTGCAGTATGAAGGGTATCACCCAAGGCGAACTAAATCAGTTCAATCGCTATAATTTCTGTTGTACCATTCATGTATACTTGACCTAGAGTTTAAAGGCCATTTAAGACATAGTCTAAATTAGTTAATCGTCTGAAAACTATTACAAATTAGAAAATGAAAAATGTACACACATCAAAAGTGTCTAGGGATCAACATATGTGTCTAGGGATCAACATATATTTTTGCAATAACTTTTCTCCTGATTGATATTAATTAAAATTTTCTTTAAGGATTCATCAAATAAAGTGTTTTCGTTTGTCACAGTAACGATAAACCAAGTCACCTTTGCATTAATAAAGAAATTTGCCATTTTCCTAATAAAAGGATTTTTGACATTTGAACCACTAACATTAAAGTTCGAAAAAAAGACTGAAATAACAGTTTTCTTTAAAATTTTATTAGGTAACTTAAACAATTAATAATCCGTGTTTCTACCGCGAACACTAACACAAGAACATCGGTTTGGCATACTCAAAATGAGTTCATCCAAATCACGCTGTGGAATGGCCGCCCATGTTCGTTGCAACAACAAAAAAAGGTCTTCTTGCGACTGCATACCCTCCATATTCGGCAGAGCTCTTCTCTGTAGCATATCCCATGCATGCTCAATCGGGTTCAAGTCTGGCGACTGAGCAGGCCAGGGCCAAAGCCACTTCAAACAGATTTTAGGTACCTAACACCCATTATAATACTACTATTTAAATGAATAAAGAATTAGGTATAGGCAATTTATGAAGAACCAGTTTATTTTACGCTTTTAAGTGTTTTTTGACAGAGAGTTTTCGTTGGATGTTTTTGGAAGTCGGTTTTTTTTTTTATAAAAAGTTTTTGTATCCACTGTCTGATGGAAAGCATAAACAGAATCCAACAGTTGTAGTCACCATACTCTTTGCGAATGACAATAATGCAACAATGCAGCATGGTGACCCACACTATGGTGGCCTAATAATGCTTTCGGTTTCACACTCACCAATGAAACACGACAGCACGAATGCTGTCATTTTATCTTCAAGTGAGGGTAGTACTACTACTACCTTTACCCCTTTGTGTTATTTTTTTTAAGGCAACTCCCTCACTAGGAAAAAATCCTGTGTCGCGGGGGACTTTACAAACATACATGAAACGGACACAAAGAACACCCAGACTCAGAACAACAATTTGTGGATCACACAATGTGTTTTCGTACGTGGGATTTGACCCACAACACTTGGAGAAGTAGGGAACGGCGTGGTGACCATTAAACCACTAGGCCACACGTGCAGTCAATTACTTATCAATATATATAAAAATCAATGCCACTTTTCGTTGTAATTTTATAACTCAAGAACGGGCTCACCTATCCAAATCAAATGTTTAGGCTAAGTTCGGACTATTTAGTAGATGATTTATGAGAAGTTTGCACAGAATCGGTAGAGCGGTTCGTCATTTATCACATTTCCAACCAAGTGGGCACGGGTCAGCTAGTTTATTATATAATTTCATCTAATATAGGAAAGTCTTTACAAGTCATGATTTTTTTACCTTTTTACCCAACAGCTTCCAAAGATAAACAAACGATATCCCACACGTAGCCTGTGCTCACAAACATAGATAAAAGAACAATGACCCAATACTCTTGACCAATGTCATGGACTTAGTAAGTAAGTCTACGGTTTCTATAGCTACTATTGAAGTACCAACTGTGAGCTGGTTGCGGATTACATCATGAAGGACGAATCTCATAGGGTCCATGTGGTGACGGATTGAGAATACTGAGTGACACACCCAGTACGTGTCGTAAGAACCGACTGCGAGAGCAACACTACACAACATTTAAGCAGGTCGCAAACGTGGACACTTTTGTGTCTTGTGTCGGATACAAGCTACCGATGAATATTTGATTTCTATAGAACCAGTATAAAATCATCTACTTGCTGCGCATACGTAAACATTTTTGTGTCCAGTTGCTTCCACTTAACACATACTCATGACGATCAAAAAGTGTTGGGTGTCGGTAACTGGAAAGTAAAAATCGTCAGTTGAAGACACAAGCAACATTAACACATTTCCTTACAATTTTATTGTACTAAGCTGCGCAAACGAAGAGTTGCATTCGGTGTCCGTCTCCTGTGTGCGACACAAGCCATTCACGACGTCCATTGTGAGACTAACGGTACGGAAATTAAGCGACGCATTGTAGCCAGAAGTAGCTAACGGTGACTGTGTTCGATTGCCGCCACCGGTCACAGCAACTGAGCGACATGTTTGCGCAGCGCCTTAAGAGAAGCAACATTTGAAACATATCCCCCCAAAACAACAAACATAAAAACTAACATCGCGTTTGTAAAGGAAGGCTCAACAAAAAAGACTTCACTCACACAAAAGCCGTACTCAATTATAAATACCGCCAGTGACTGGACATTATTAGTGGACACGTATGAAAATCACTACAGAATACCGGAGGATATCTGTGCCTCGGCGTCCAGACCGGACATATTTCTTTATGCAATGTCAATTAAGCGTGTAGTACTAGTAGAACTCACGGTGCCGTGGGAAACGAACATCCCTAAAGACGACGCTTTAAAAAGAAACAAGTACTTTGACTTAACCAACGAAATAACTAAAAATGGTTATGTCGTTGCGCTGTATGCCGTGGAAGTGGGTGCGAGGGGTATACCAGCTAAATCCCTCTATAACCTGCTTAAAGACCTTGGATTGCCAAGAGCTTCAGTAAGCTCTTTTCTTGAACGAATATCCAAAGCGGCATTGTTAGGCTCACTTCAAATATGGTTAGGTAGAGGGGGTAACACGGCGGACAGTGGAGGTGAGCGTTGACGCGTCGTAAGGAGTGCTCCTTAAACCTAAACCTGGGTCGCAATTCCCAGGCACTGTCGAAGTCGCATGTGTTGCCCCCATCTATCACGCGATGGACCCGGCACCCGCACGGTGAATCCATGGAACGCTAATAAATAGCCTTTTTTTCTACCAATGGCCTTCCACCGCTTAACGAAGGGCAGTCCGCAAACATCCACTGCGAGCTACTTTCTTCAAATCGTCGGTCCATCGTGCCGCAGAGCGCCTTACAGTATGTAGATACACCCATTTTACTCAAAACGGATAAAAAAAGAATTCACAACCACCACTTATCATAGTGTGCTAAATTATTGTATTGATAACTTTTACAGCGAACAGCATCAAATACCCAGACTTGCCAATGTTAAGACTATCGCTCGATTTATAAACAAATACACGAACGGAAACAACTGTACTTTAGTATTACAGAGGTGTTAACAAGCTTCAAGTTTACGTAAAACTCTCTGCTTTATCTAGAATAGAATAGTATACAGCTTCATATTTCTACATCACTTTAAGGCAGACTGGGAGAGAATGTCTAGGATTTATTTTGAAAAACCAAAAAAAACGATTTTCAAAAAACATCCAAAGAAAACTTCCTGCCAAAAAACACTAAAAAGTGTAAATAAACTGGCTCTTCATAAATTGCTGTGTGCCAATTCTTGTCTATACCTAATTCTTTATTCATTTAAATAGTAGTATTTTAATGTAAATGAAAAAAATAAATTAGGGTTTCCCTCGATTTCCCTGGGATCCCATCATCAGATCCTGATATGGTGGCAATGGGACCACCTCGGGAGCATACCCTTTCGAATACAAAAAGAATTTTCAAAATCGGTTCACAATTGACGGAGTAATCAGTGAACATACATAAAAAAATACATACAGTGGAACATAGAACCTCCTCCTTTTTGGAAGTCAGTTAAAAAAATACCGAGCAAAGCTAAGTAAAGCAGGTACTAATACTAATAACGCCACATAACTCACACGGCCGTTTGATTTCAAACCAGGCAGTGCCTATGCTATGGTAAAAACTGCTGATAAACACACTTAAATATTTCTAAATACATACATGTTATGGACTAGCTAACCCGGTGAACTTCGTACTGCCATATTTACATATCTGCCTCAGCTTCCCACAGGCAGTGTACAGTCGCGGACAAAAGAAACTTTTCCCGTTATCTTTTTTTTTTTCTTTCTTGCAAAAAAAGAATGACTGAAATCGGACTATGTGTTATTGAATTACAACTAAGTACATATTTTGACTTTCAACCCCTCTCTCCAGGAAACCGTGCTGAATTTGGGGATGAAAAGTATCCTATGTCCTACCTCGTAGTATGAACTCGAATCATGCCAAGTTTCATTTGAATCCGTTCAGTAGTTTCAGCGTGATGCGCGGCCAAGATACAGACAGACGGACGGACAGACAGGCAAAAAAAAATATTACAGTTTTGGCTTCAGTTTCGTTTATAGAGAGCCCTCCAAAAAAAATGTTCTAAATATCTTTAATGTACAGAATTAGACCTGTTACATTTTTATTATAAGTATATATATATATAGATATAAGTATAGATAATATAGATATAGATAGATGGATTACATCCAGACACAGAACTAGTCATCGTGTTCATAACACAACTATTTATCCTGGGTAGGAATCGAAACACTGTCCTATTGGTCTAGAAGTTAGCGTATGCGACTGCTATCAAGAGGTCTCAGGTTCGATTCCCGGATCAGACCAAAAGTGTTGTTGGGTTATTTTTGCAAGAAATTCTTAATAACATCCAGTAGTATGGCAGTTGTAGCATTCGCACCAAGCCGAAATAGGGGTAGGTGTACAACTACACTGGGACATCTGGGACGTCTCCTGCCCTGACCTGTCTCTGGTGTTGCGGGTGTCCATGGACAGCGGTACGTCTGCTCGTTTGCCGCCTATTCCATAAAAAATCAAGTTACCATAGTATAGGTTCTGCCTAGTTCGAGATTACACCGTCGCCGTCGTGTTTGAGATGTGTCGAGTTATTATTACCATTCATGCTATCTACGACAAGTGTAAATAAACCCTTCAAAGTAAATAGAAACAACCTTTAAATTAATCATTGTTCTATATTCTCATACATTGTAAATACATACTCAATTATTTTTTATAACCTCTGATGCAGTTAGGAAGGTTATATTATATCTATTTACTTATATAATAACCACTTATAGAAAACATAACAATATGACTGTCTCTATTGGTCGAGTCGTAAGGACATTTGATTGGTAAGCCAAAGGTTCTAGGTTTGAATTAATTAAAAATATAATTGAAATAATTACATAAAAAATCGGCTAAGTGTGAGTTAATAATATCGAGAAAAAAACGGCAAAAAATCACGTTTGTTGTCAGGAGCCCCCTTAAATATTTATTTTATACAATTTTTAGTTCAATTTGTGTTTGTTGTTATAGCGTCAATGGAAATACATAATCTGTAAAAAATTCAACTGCCTAGCTATCACGGTTCATGGACACAGCCTGGTGACAGACAGACGGACAGACACGCGGGCAGCGGAGTATTAGTATTAGGGTCCCGTTTTTACCCTTTGGATACGAAACCCTATTTTTGAAAATTCAGAAAACATCAAAAATATTTAATACTAGCTGACCCGGCGAACTTCGTACCGCCATATTTACATATCTGTCTCAGCTTCCCACAGGCAGTGTACAGTCGCGGACAACAAAAAAAGACTTTTCCCGTTATCTTTTTTTTTTTTTTTCTTTCTAGCAAAAAGAATGAATGATATCGGACTATGTGTTATTGAATTACAACTAAGTACATATTTTGACTTTCATCCCCTCTCTCCAGGAACCCGTGCTGAATTACCATATAAAAAGTATCCTATGTCCTACCTCGTAGTATGAACTCAAATCATGAAAAGTTTCATTTGAATCCATTCAGTAGTTTCGGCGTGATGCGCGGCCAAGATACAGACAGACAGACAGACAGACGGACAGACAGACGGACAAAAATGAAAAAAAATACAGTTTTGGCTTCAGTATCGATAATTGAGAGCCCTCCAAAAAAAATTTTTACATTTTTATTATAAGTATAGATAACTCTAGTTTAATTTCATCTATACATGTTTTGTTTTGTTTGTTTTACCGGGCCATTTTCGAACTTAGCCTCTTGATTGGGCCGTTGTACGTGAGTTTGTCATCTTCAACAATCCAAGTCATATGATAAAAACAACCATAAATTTAAAATCAAACTCTTATTATAAACACATAAAACAGCCGAAGTCAGATTTAAAATTATGTGTTATCACCAAATATATACATTGCTTGTCGCTGTTTACATACAGATATGAATCAAGTTGATTTAGCATACCCACAAAGCCTTTGCAAACTTGATGATACAACATATAACAGGAACGATAACATTATTACCTCATTGTTAACAGGATTGAGTAATGGAGCTCTCGTTAGACCACTCGACAAATGGATATTCTTTTTTAAAAATTCGGCATTAAATTTTTCAAAATGGTCAAGTGTGAAGCGCAAGAGACGACGGTGAAGGAGGAAATCCCTCATGACCATCTGTTCAAAGTGACTGGCTTGTCTTCTTCAAATTTGGAGAAGTTGGCTCAAGGTAAGTGTGAAAGGTATTTGTTTGATCTTTTTAACCGACTTCAAAAAAGGAGGAGGTTCTCAATTCGACCGTATATATGTTTTTTTTATCTGTGTTCGCGTATAACTTCGTCGTTTATGAACCGATTTTGATTATTCTTTTTTAATGGAAAGAAGATGTCCCAACGGTGGTACCATGATAAGGATACTAAGATCTGATGATGGCATCCAAGAGAAATCGAGTCGAACCTTGAAGTCGGTTTTTGTTTTTGTTAAAATTTTACTTGTTAGTATTCAATACTTATACGGGAAGATACTTTAATAATAAAATAACAGAGATCAGAGTTATTTGAAACAAAAATATTTGATGCAGTTACTGATACAAAAATTCCCGAACTTTGATTTATGAATGTCTTTTTACTTACTCAGTTGCTTTGACTGCACGTTTGGCCTAGTGGTTTAACGGTCACCACGCCGTTTCCTACTTCGCCAAGTGCCGTGGTTTCAAATCCCACGTAGTACAACACTTTCTGTGATCCACAAATTGTTGTTCTGAGTCTGGGTGTTCTTTGTGTCCGTTTCATCATGTTTGTAAAGTCCCACACAGGATTTATTCCTAGTGCTGGAATTGTCTTTTAAAAAGAAAAAAAAGAAAGAAAGAGTTGTCGGGTTTGAACCCACAACACTAAGTGCAGTAGAAAGCGCCGTGACAATCGCTTAAACCACTATCGCATCTCCTGATTCGAAACTAGGCAGAACCTGTGCCATGGTAGCCGAGCCGAAATAAAAGTTTATATTTCTAAATGCAAAAGGAACAATTAACCGTGCCCATCAAACAATTATTTGTTCTACGTGTTAATTATTTTCAACCTAAAGTGACAACATTAGTGCTCTTGTGTTTCGTTTGTGAGTGCGAGACCGGGGCCCAATGATGCAGAAGCATCACTAGGCCGCCAAGGTGTGGGTCACCATTCTGCATTGTTGAATTGTGCGCATTCGTAGTATGGTGACCACCACTGTTGTATTCTGCTCATGCTTTCCATCAGGCCGAGTAGAGTCATTTTGGTAGGCCCATATACATATAAAAAAAATACAACTCATGACGTCTGACTCAGCAGTTAGAGTCACTGACCACCACCAACGAGCTGGTATTCAAATAACAAAATTGTAAGAGCTTCGATGAGGAGTGGACCATTGGTGCTTTAGACTATATGAATTATTCTTTATTTTTATGCCTAAGTTACTCTACTCTGCCTGATGGAAAGCCTGAGAATCCAAGAGTAATGATCACCATACTCATGACGAATACAGACAACGCAACAATGCAGCACAGTGACCCACTCTGTAACGGCCTATTGAGATGCTTCTGCATCATTGGGTTTCTGGTCTCGCACTCTCTGTAATCAAATAAATATCATAGTACTAGTAACAAAGCTAATGTTTTATACGAAAACTTTAGTCTATTTTTTGTGTCTTTTATCCTTTTCATCATTGGGTACAGTCCTTTGCTTTTCAATTCCTAAAGAAAAGTGTTTCTTATTATTATCCATTTCCGAAGGTCTCCTGCACCTCACCAGAAATACTTATACTCTTATAATATATATTGAACAACAGCAATAAAACTAAACGGAGTGACATTCGGTGTTAAAGACCAAAAGCTCGGCCTGGGATCATTGGCTCGACTCCAATATTTCAGGTTAAAACCAGACCGGTATGAGACGTGTTTGTTTTTATCAACACGATTGGCGTATTTTAGTTGACGAAACCTTGTATTTTGTTCACCGACCTACGTCACCTGAAGTATTTGGTTTGATTTTATTTTCATTTAATTGTTTATTGTTTAGCGTTTCTCCCGAAATCAAAATTTAAACGTTGTAACAGATGAATTGACGACACTATCGACAGTGTAAATATATTATAATATATACTAAAATTATAAAGAGTTTGTGAGGTTTTAGGGGGCAATCTCTGGATCTACTGAAAAGGTTTTAGCAAATCTTTTACCAGTAAAAGCCACATTATTTGTGAGTGTCATAGTTGTAGTTTACTCGAAAAATGATTACCGCGATATCCGGGACCAAAGACTAGAACAGATTGCCTCGGGGGTGTATTGGTAGTAAGCGGGACTGCTGTGCTTGAGTTGTCAGATTTGAAATATTGGTTCCGGAGTTTGGGTGTTATCTAGTAAAGTATAAACAGAATCATCAAACAAACTGTTGCTATAAAAGATGAGAAATGGTTGGAGATATATACAGGGTCTCTTAATTGACTAAGATACAAAAACCCGCAAATATATTTAAAAAAAAAACTAAACATAGTAATGCCAATTTTCAAAACAAATATAAATCAATGTTGAGTTGAAGTTAATAAAGATAAATCTTTAAATTATTTCGTCGTAATAATAAATTTATTAAGACGAAATAATTTAGTAATTTATAAACTACCAGACATGTTAAGTACCGAGATCAAAAATTATGAAAATATCAACACTAAACGCGATATTGTTGTCTTCCTAATGACGCATTGGATCGCCAGGCTTAGGGTCCAGGGTGCCTGATGGAAAGCATAAGCTGAATCCAAGACTTTGATCGATTGTAGGCTCTTCGCATCCAGCTTCTGACAGTTACGATTTAAATATTACATACACATATACAGTCACGCCTGTTTCCCAGAGGGCTAAGTAGAAATAATCGATCCCCACTTACTACGGTCCTGATACACCTCTTTTGCTTCATCCACATCCATCAATGGCTGCATCGGTTTCTGGTGCTTTTTACATTTAAATTTTGATATTTCCAGAAGCCGAACCGTCAGATTTTGAAAGCGCAATTGCCGCGACCGGCTATGGCAAATTCAATATCGCTCTCATGCTTTGCACACTGCCTGCCTTCTGGAGTGCGGTTTCTGTCACTAGTTCAACGAGCTATATCTTCACCAGAGCACAGTGCGATATGGGACTAAGTTTATTGGACATGGGGACAATTTCTGCTATGACTTATGGAGGTAAGACTTTCAGTTCAGAAGATAATTACAATCGGATCAAGCAGTTATTGCTACTGATAAATTACAGAAAAAATATCCTTTTTCCCCGACTGCGTCATTAGGACTATCTTATATCTAATCAGTCCATTGTAGTCCACAGCTGGATATGTGCCTCTCTAAATTATAAGGGAGGCCATAAGGAAAGGCCCCTTTAGGCCGCCATCGAAACCGATGGTTCGTAACTAGTTGAGGACAAGAAAAAAATTATCTTTGTACGAATTTAACCAGGATATTTATGATTGTTGTAAAAACCTGTGGTTTCATAAACAAAATCCTTGTTCAAAACTGGTTTCGTACAATTTTTTCCTTCTTCGTAATTAATCATGTCACGAACCATCGCTTTAGACGGCGGATACCTTATGCATCAATTCTTTCCCAGCAACCTTCCATCCAGATCGATTGACGACCGGAAGAAAATAGCTGAAGTGTTAAATTATTATACACGCTAGTTACCAAAATATTTCGTTACACGATTCATTACACAATTTGAGATGCTAAAATAAATAAATATAGCAGACGCTAAAAATACTTCCTGATATTTAGACAAGCGTATCTACCTGTAAAGCGTTATTAATACTAATCCAGGACTGAATATGGAACAAGCACAAAAAATATAGTTAACCCACGCAACTTTTTCTGCGTCTCTTTTCAATCACGCTCGGCTCCTATTGGCGTAAGCGTAATGTTAACTATCCTATCTAAGACACCCCAGCAAAACGCACATTCAAAAAACTTGAATATGAGTTAGATAATTTCGGAGCTCATCGCGAGACAACATGACACGAGATTCGAGAATTTTATTTATTAGATATAGTAAAATATAATTAACTGGCTATGCTCTGATCCGCTTCTTTGTGGTACATTATATTGGCATACAATAGATAAGACCATCTTTGAACGTGTTGTACAACTGAAAAATTTGAGTTCAATCGGTGCAGTATTCTTGAATTTTTCAAGCCTGTATTAAAAGTAACAACAAGTTTTTACAATCAAAATATTCCTTTACATAGTAAAGTCAATAAACAACAAATTTGTATACATACTTAATAACTAAAACGATAGAGTTAAGCAAACAGATGAGTTGTTTTTAGCAAAATTAAAACGTGTATCGGTACAAGTCCTAAACCCTGTGCATATAATTGTATATTGTATGAATAGTTGGCATTCGTGATGTGTTTGTTTTCATATATGACGTATGTTAAATGTTACTTTAATGTGAGAGTTGTTGATTATTTAATCATGTATTTTTAGCAGCATCGTCATCATATGACCTCTTTATAAAATTTACTTTCTTGTGTACCTACAATCACGTTGGTAGATTTTCGAATCGATTTAATTGGCATGAAAGATTCGATAACTGTTTCTGTTTGGTTAACTGTAATCGCGGAAGAGGTATTCTTGGCGTAAATCCCTTTTTTTACGTTTAGAAACCCCCTCGGGCTGTCACCCTACCGGGGTTTGCGGCGGGGCGGTGTGTCGGATTCGAGCCGACTAAAACCACACGGTGTGCCACTCTGCGCATGAGACGGGAGGGATCCGGGAACTGCTATTATTAACACATCCGGACCCCTCCCAGTTGGCGTATATCCTTGGCTTGACGAGAGTGATATCACGGTCTAATAGGAAACCAGTATTAAGCAAGACTTTAGTTGATGTGCCAAGTGAGTGAGTTTATAACAACAATAACAACAGCTGTGTCCTTGTGTCTTTTCAGTAGCAAATGTCCATGTGCGGACCAATCACGTTTCATCAAGTAACACGTCTGTTGCTTTGCCCTTTATACCATAAAAAACTCAACTATTTCATTGACACAAGTAAGACAACTATTTCGAATTCTTATAGAAACACGAAATTTAGCTTTGAACGACGCACAACAGACAATACATTGTAAAACTTTATAGAACAGCTATATTATATAGAGCTAATACTGTTTCGGTATTTTATATTTACAGCTCTCATAGACACGAACAACAAATCTGCCTAAAGGCACGCGAACTGAAATCGAATGATGACATTCGTCTACTTACGTCACAAGATTGCTTCCTATTATATTATCTATAGCGGTTTCTTTATTACATCAAAGTAGTAGAAGAAAGCCGTTAACTGAACAACTTAAACTGTCTTTTGTTGTGTTTCATATTCCTCCTTCTTTGTTTAAACAAATCGAAATTTCTGGAAATTTTCAAGTCAATAAATTGACTGCTTTTTCAATTTTGTGACTGAAACATCACGAGAGCTTTGATAAGTGTAAGACTGGCCTTACTGATATAAATAATAAATTTGCAACTAACGAAATAAATTAGTTTACTGTAGTTTTACGTCACTATCACAATATTTGAGTGGAAACTGATGATATTAAATAAACAAAGACATAGAAATCAGGCGATATTGTGTATCGTGTTCCCATGTGTACATATTTGTATTTTGCAGAAACATAATGTTATCGAAACAATCGTAACGCACTAAAAGTGATATCAGTGTATATTTTTAAAAATGTACAAAAATAAACTTAGACAAACAGAAAGTATGCAAATATCAAACGTTGCGAAATTAGATTCATAATTTCATCATTTTCGACTAAGTTTTATATATATTCGTAATCACCCTAAAAAAATCTTTATTTTTATACCACACTCGATGTATTTTGAAAACATTTTTTTAATATTACTTTTTGCCGCCAAAAATCCTTTTTTTTTTTAATTTTGATGTACCCAGTGTCACTCTCACGACTAAGATGAATCTATTGATACCGCTCACATAAAAATACGACAAGCCGTTTAGGCTCCAGGGCTTGCCAAAGAAATATACATACATACATACACTCGAAAAACATAACCCTCCTTTCGTAGTCGGGTAATAAGATTTTGGCTTATTATACTACGCTTGGCAGAAAGTTTGGTATAGGGTTTGCTTCCAGTTTTCTTTCTCTTTGCTCATTCACCATTTTCCTATGTAATAGAATATTTAAATTATATTTATTGTACTTCATGCTTTGGTTGCCGAAGGGATAAATAATAGGTCTTTACCTATGAAATTGCCGTTTTGTATGCAATAAGTAAAAGTACTTATTTTTTTTATTTTTTTATTTCTGTTATTCGAAGTAATCACCCATGCAATCGACGCATCTTTGCCAACGCATTGGCAGTTTATTAATGCCCTTCTTGTAAAAATCAGCTGGACGGGAGGCAACAAACTCTTCAAAGGCATTTTGTACTGCCTCTCGGGAACTGAATTTTTTACCCACTAAAAAGTTGTCTAAATTTTGGAAAAAGTAATAGTCGGCATCAATAAACTGCCAATGCGTTGGCAAAGATGCGTCGATTGCATGGGTGATTACTTCGAATAACAGAAATAAAAAAGTTTGAAAAAATAAGTACTTTCACTTATTGCATACAAAACGGCAATTTCATAGGTAAAGACCTATTAGAAACACATTAAAACTCCACACATTATACCGACTTTTAACTGGACTGTCGTAGTCCCATTTACCGCATACATCTATTTCTAAATAAAGAAATAATATTTCTTATTATGTATTGCTAAATACCTTCAAGATAAAGAAAATTTTGTTTTTGTTTTTTTTTGTTCATAAAAGACAACTCCCGCATTAGGAATATACATATCCTGTGTTGCGGGGACTTTACAAACATACATAAAACGGGCACAAAGTACACCCAGACTTAGAACAACAATTTGTGGATCACACAAAGTATTGTCCCATGTAGGATTTGAACCCATAACGCTTGGCACAGTAGGAAGAGGCGTGGCGACCACCAAAACCACTAGGTCAACCGTGCAGTCGCGCAGACATTGCAGACAATTAACAACCAGGCACAGAACATGAACATCACATAATATTGGTCCTGGTTTGAAATCGAAACCCCGACTTCTGGCTGTCAAATAAAAAACGGTCAGCGCCATCTGTTGAGCTGTTTCGCAACTACGAGGTACACTAACCTCTATTATTTAAATACTTTTTGAACAATATTAAATGAGAAACTGGCAAAATAAAAAATGATAATTGCATAAGTTGATAAAAATGCTATGCAATAGCTTTGCCGCGGAAGTCCCCGAGTGCCACACGTTTTTTTTATTGTATTAATTAATGAACACATCTATGATGACTTGCCTATCGAAAAACTGTCCTGACTATTTTCAAAATTAAATAAATTTTAACACATTTTTTTCATCCCTCTCACTCCATTGAGAAACCAACTAAATTTAGTACCAAATTTAATTTTCTATATAGAGAATATGCCTAAGTAGGCTTGCTTACTTATTTATATATAGCTTCCTGGCAACAGGTATGAACAGGTAAGTCAATATAGGTAAATACACCGAGCTAATAACTAATCGAAATTGGTAGTAAAATAAAGATTATTTAACAAGTAATCTAATGATATAGGCTTGCCTGCGAAAAAAAAGAATCAATAAAAAAAAAGTAAAAACTAAAACCCAACTACGATAAAAAACGACGCTGAAAAAGTATAAAACAAGTTTGAAAAGCCGTAGTCACACGTTACATAGAAACGCACCATAACACTGTAACAAGGTGTGACTACGGCTGTTTTATACTTTTTCAGCGTCGTTTTTTGTCGTAGTTGGGTTTTAGTTTTTTTTTATTTAAAAAGTTTTGGTGCCGTTATTAATATAATATATATATTTGAAATTTACAAGTAACGCCCTTTCCAATGATACCAAACACAGCATATTTATCTCAAATTATTTTTTTTAAACAGTACTTTATGTCGGCTAGAGGGCGCCGCCGCTACCTTAAATTCAGTGGCACGTCTTATAGCCTATAACCAGCGGATGATCAAGACGCTTCTAACGATACCTCATTTGTCCAGTTCTAATAAGTAGTTAAGGAGCTATAAGGGAACAAATGAACATACATACATACATAGCCTGTCAAAATCATAACCCTCCTTTGGCTTTGCCGTAGTCGGGTAAAAAATTATTAAAAAGAAATAGTCATGACAGTTTTGCTATAGGAAAGCCATCGTAGATGTGTTCATTAATTAATACAATTTCAAAAAAAAAGTTTGATCTGGTTATTAGATGGGTGTAAATCGATCTTCACCGGCTCTTAGATTAAAAGTTTCCATAAAATCAGTAAAATAGAAAAAGAAAGATGGTGTTGGCATTGTGGTATTGGTGTGTGTCTACTTTTGTCCCAACAACGACTAGGTAATTAGTTTCTGGGAAAAACGTTCAAAACACATTGTGCTGTACAAATATTTTTGTTTACTAATGGATGACTCATAAATTCTTATAC
The DNA here is from genome assembly GCA_949125395.1 of Diaphora mendica. Taxonomy (NCBI): domain Eukaryota; kingdom Metazoa; phylum Arthropoda; class Insecta; order Lepidoptera; family Erebidae; genus Diaphora; species Diaphora mendica. Next base: position 1,605,616 of record OX421323.1, read on the forward strand.
AAGAGTTCGTAAGACGATAAGCAGACCTTTCTTTCTTTTCAAAAATTCAATGTTTTGAAACTGATAACATTTTTAGACATTGAATCATATAGTTCATACGCTGCGAGCACATGGAATGTTTTGATTAATTGCAGTACTTAATTTTTTTACACCACACACGTGTGGGGCATTGTTATTGCCAAAGAGTTTTTCTGCCAGCTCTTATTGCATTATTACATCACTTTGAATACTCTTTTATTAGAGCCTATTAAATAGTATGGCTATAAGTATTGATCATTTTCACCAAAAATCCTGATTAGAATCAAGAGTAATCTGAATATTCTTTATGGAGAATCGAGTGAGAGAAACGTACATCATAGAAATAAAAAACAAAACGCAGAGTAATAAAAAAGCCGCTTTACAAAACCTATTCAATAGCAAGAATGTTAATCATAATAGTTAAAACGGAACAATCATAAGTTTTAAGCTACAGATATTACATGCAGATTCTATCGAGGTGTAGAAGAAACTGGAAAACATATATGTATTCTTGTAACCAACAACTGTGTTACCAAAGTCTCAATTTATGGTTGTGTACCAAGACCTTACCGTGGGAGAGCCACGCTTCGGCATGCATGGGCCGGCTCGACCGAAATGATACCATGGCCTCACAGAAGTCCGGTGTGAAACAGCGCAGGCGCTGTGTTTTACCGAGTGATTGAGTAAACCGGAGACCCACACCCCCACCCCTCCCCTACTTCCCCCTCCCCAGCCCCCAAAGGTTGGCAACGCACTTATGACGCCTCTGGTGTTGCAGGTGTCCATGGGCGGCAGTAATCACTTACCATCAGGCGATACGTCTGCTCGTTTGCCACCTATGCTATAAAAAAACTGTAGAATTTTTAAAGCCATAAATTTGAGCACTGAAATCAAAGCAGGAGCTATAGAGCTATAGAACAGACCGAAGAAAAATTATACCTGCTCTCTAAGCAACCTTCAAATCAATCTAAGATTTTTCCATTTGTTCCAGGCATGATATCGTCAGCAATGGTGTGGGGTTTCCTGTCAGATACATTAGGTAGAAGGAAGATTATGGTGTGGGGATTTTTCTCTTCTGGTCTGGTCGAACTTATGGCAGCTATGAGTCAAAATTTTGCTATGCTTCTTGTGACCAGGTTCGCTAGTGGATTCCTGTGAGTATCATAAATTAGTTTTCATCAAGAGTTATGTTATGTTCGTAAACACTAGTATACAACTAGATTACTATAAATTACTTCAGTTTAGTAATATTTTAATGAACATATATGGGCCATTTTTGGAAGACCCATGTAGACCTCACATGGGCCCTCCCAAAAAAGAGTAGCAACACACTTGTGGTTCTCAAGTTAGATATCTCTAAGGATGGCAGGAGTCACTAGGCATTAGTCACTTCTTAAAAATAATCTTCCCTTCTTACGATAAATGAATTTAGTCTAAGAGTAGCCATGTCCTTTTCAGTTTTAATGGGCCCTTCGCAGTCCTGGTCTCCTACCTCGCAGAACTTCACCGAACAGAGCTTAGAGCCAGAGTGATCCTGTTGACGAGTCTCTTCTTCACCATTGCAAACACCACTCTTCCGCTCCTTGCCTGGGCCATTCTCACTAGAGACATGGACTTGTATATATTTAATTATTTTGGTAAGTCAGTTACTACGAGCTTTTTCTCTCCGAAACTCATTGTTCTCTTACATTCTTCGCTAAATCTCACTGCCTAATTTGCTTAAGATTTTGTCCTCATAGACGGTAGTAGTCAAAGATCAAACGTAACGTACGCCAAAAAGCAGTTGATTAAAGTGACCTAAATTGTTTTGTATTTCGAGGTACTTATCAAGAGTCAGTAAACATTTGTCATTAGATGACTGGTATTTTGAAAAAGTCATCTTACATTTTCAATTTTTCAATATAATGTAAACAGTTTAAGTAATACTTTCATATAATACTACTCAAACTAACCAACAGATCAGGCCCGTCTGTTATTTAAATTAAAGAAAATCAAATTGTAACTGAAACAATTTCAGAAGTTTATTTCATCTAGTCAATTATTAAAGCAAAAGTTTGGTTAACATAGCCAGTTATCGCTTAATTTCTATAGGATTCCACCCAATAATTCTATTCTCTATTTCAGTGATTCATTCCTGGAATATCTTTTTGTTTTCGACTGCCCTCATTCCACTGTTAACTGGGTTGGCCTTTCTCTGTTTGCCGGAGAGTCCCAAATTTCTCATGTCACGAGGGAGGAACGAAGAAGCCTTGGCCATCTTCAGGACTATTTACAAATGGAATACTGGGAAACCTGCTGAAGAGTTTCCGGTAAGAATTTCGAAAATTAATAAACTAGAAAGACTCAGAAAGAGTCCTTATAATTAATCCTGACTGACAATTGACGTCAACGAATATCAGGACACTGACAATAAGATAAGATACTTAAACTACATACTTTATCTCTTTAACTCTTCATACAGCTTTTTTCAATATCATAGGTCATAGTGACGTCTTTTTTTATTTTTGTGGAAATCCTGACTGGACGCCACAACACGGAGACCTGGCGGGAAATCTATATACGTACCGAGAAATCTTTGAAAAATATCCAAATTTATAAAACACATATACGTAAGAAGAATACTTAAAGTTGTTTGTCATGTTTTAGAATACTATTTGTTTCAAGTTTTAAGTAATAATATAGTATTGAAAATTAAGAAAACGAAAACTAGACGCTACATGAGTCATACAAAGTGGCCTGTCAAGCTATGGAGAGTCTAAAACACGATAGTTTAAAAGGCAGAGCAGAGTCATTTTCTATTAGCAAGTCCTAACTAGCCTAATATTCGACCAGAAGTTATGACAACACGAGATCAAATAAGCGAGCAATGTACATCTCAGTTTTTTTAAATTTTCTTTTAACTTCCGCGAGGAGATGACGGACATATGTAATCAAATATTACATCGTCAGTTTTGTTTCACTGGTGTAAATATAGATTTGCTAATTTTCACGTACACAATAGCTGTTGGAAAAAACAATGTTTCATTAATGCGTAACTCGTTTCATCTATATTATTGAATAACTTTTTACATTATACTTTCTCATTCATATTTTTTTCCTCTATACTTATAATATTGTTTTTTACTACGGGTTCTATTGTAGGGTTTTGACTTACCATCACTATCAGTAGCCGCAGTTGGATTAGATTTACCGTGATGTATTAGAGTTATTCTCTCTCTGAACTCGTCATTGTCTTCTGCAAAGACCTATTTGTAAGCAAACAAAAAGAGCAATAAATCATAATCCAACATCATCACAAAAACAATTTAGATAATGTTGTAAAAGGCTGTTCGACTTTTAGTTTTAGTCATGTTTAGTGGTACTCGGTCCATATTCAGTTGATTTTCTTTCATAAACTTCACCTACTTCATTCCTACTAAATTCTACCTTCATTATGTCTAAAGAGCTAGAAGACATCTGACAGTCATCTGATGCCTGTCATTACTAAAACCTTTTGCAATATTTCACGATGAACAGGAATAGCAAGATGAATAGGTTTTAATCTATATATAACTAGCTTTTACACGCAGCTTCGCTCACGCAGACTTTCATCCCCCGATTTACCCCCTTAGGGGTGCAATTTCGAAAATTCCTTTCTTAGTGCTCACTTACGTTATATAAAGAACCTACATACAAAATTTCAGGATTCTAGCTTCAGCGGTTTGGGCTGTGCGTTGATCTCTGGGTATGTCAGTCAGTCAGTCAGTCACCTTACTCTTTTAAATATATAGATTAGTATGTAGTATAGCCAAGCTGATTTCAGCACGAACGGGCCGGCTCGACCGGGGCGGTATTACCCTCGCACATAAAATCACATAAAATCAACGTAAAATGACAGCGATCGAGCTGTCGTGTTTCGTTAGTGAGTGCGAGACCGGAGGCCCAATGATGCAGAAGCATCACTAGCCCGCCATGGTGTGGGTCACCATGCTGCATAGTTGCATTGTCTGCATTCGCAGTATGGTGACCACCACTCTTGGATTCTTCTTATGCTTTCAATCAGAGTAGAGTCATTTTGGCTGGGCCAAATATAAAAACAAAAAAAAGAATAGAAAGACAATAGTAATGATGTTCTTTGCCTTTCAGGTAAAAGCCTTAGTGGAGGAAAAGAATGAGGCGCAAGGTCAAGGAGTAGCTGCACTCAGAGGGGGCTGGGCACAAATGGTGCCGTTGTTCAAGCCACCTCATCTCAAGTGGTTGGCACTAGTCTGCTTTGTACACATTGGATGTATGTTTGGGTATGTTCTGGTATCTTAAAGGCCTAAAAAAACAGAACTCAATATCAAATCAGAAACCATTTCAGCCATTTCAGGCACAATCGAAACGCTACAGTAATACTGTAGTTGCGCGGTTTCAAAATTTCATTCCTATGGAGAAGAACCCAAAGGGAGTAGTTTCTGAAGTGTATTCGTACATTTATTTTATTTAAAAAATTCTGCTTCATTTCTAGATCCAACACAATTCGTCTCTGGTACCCGCAACTGGCAGCTATGATCGGTTCGGATTCACAGGGTCTATGCTCTGCCATAGCACCTGCCAATCAACCTGCATCAGATGAAACCTGTGTTCCTATAGCTACTGATATGCTGACATATCTTCAGAGCGCAGCTGTTGGAGCAGGGTCTGTGCTCACTTATGGAATTGGAGGAATTTTCATCAATAGGTGAGATGTTACACTTCACTAGTAGCTACTAGTCAAAAAAAAAGTAGCCTTAGTGGCTCCTTATATCATCAACTATCTGCCAGTGAAAGTCTCGTCAAAATTGATCCATCTAAATTGCCTTTTTGATATAAGTACCTTATATAATTTCGTATGCATTTATTGAAGAACTGTTAATTTAAAATGACAAATAGACACTTCAACTTTATTTATTTGTATAGATTTCTATTAAAAAGCTGCAGTAATTCATTTATTCTATTCATGTTTTCTTTTTAATTAGTAAAATTAAGAAATAAAAATATTATTTTCATATTTTCCAGATGCGGTAAGAAAATAGTGGCAAGCTTCTGCGGTATATCAAGTGCTCTTCTAATAGTTCTAATGCCATTCCTCGGCAACAGTGCGTTTGCTGTAGTGGCAATGGTGACCACAGCCTTGGCTCTAACGTCCTTATGTGGCGCTTCTTTATCCAGCATAACTGTGGACTTATTCCCTACTTCCCTCAGGTATTCTTGATATTCATTATATGCTGTTTACTGAAATGCTTCTAACGATCACATCATCGTCATCACATCGTAATTTCACTTAGGCTGTTAGTGCCATGGGAATCAGTCTCAAATAAAATTAAAAATATATAAGACTAGTGGATGCCCGCGGCTCCGCCCGGTATATGTCGGTTATAGCGGCAAATAGTAGCCTATGTGTTATTCTGATGTATATGCTATATAACTGTAAAGTTTCATCCAAATCCGTTCAATTTTTTTTTCAGTTTTTGCGTGAATGAGTAACAAACATCCATCCATCCATACTTACAAACTTTCGCGTTAATATAATATTAGTATAGACTAGCTTTTGGTCGCGTTTCCGTCCTCGTGTATATCGATTATAACGATAAAAAGTAGCTTATGACCTTCCTCAAGAATCAAACTATCTACTAATAAATTTCGTTGAAATTAATAAAGTAGTTTAGCCATGAAAGCATAACAGACAGACAGAGTTACTTTTAAATTTATAATATTAGTATGGATTCAAAGGGTTTTCCGAAGGTCAACGCGATTAGCTAATAAAACTACACACATCAAAAGTGTCTAGGGATCAACATATGTGTCTAGAGATCAACATATATTTTTGCAATAACTTTTCTCCTGATTGATATTAATTAAAATTTTCTTTAAGGATTCATCAAATAAAGTGTTTTCGTTTGTCACGATAAACCAAGTCACCTTTGCATTAATAAAGAAATTTGCCATTTTCCTAATAAAAGGATTTTTGACATTTGAACCACTAACATTAAAGTTCGAAAAAAAGACTGAAATAACAGTTTTCTTTAAAAGTTTATTAGGTAACTTAAACAATTAATAATCCGTGTTTCTACCGCGAACACTAACAACACAAGAACATCGGTTTGGCATACTCAAAATGAGTTCATCCAAATCACGCTGTGGAATGGCCGCCCATGTTCGTTGCAACAACAAAAAAAGGTCTTCTTGCGACTGGATACCGTCCATATTCGGCAGAGCTCCTCTCTGTAGCATATCCCATGCATGCTCAATCGGGTTCAAGTCTGGCGACTGAGCAGGCCAGGGCCAAAGCCACATCTCAATCTCAAGAAATCCGCATAAAAATGCTTGATCCCTAGACACTTTTGACGTGTGTACTTTTTTAATTAGTAATAAAATACAAACAGCCAGTACTTTAAGTTTCTATGGCAGGACCAGGACTTATTCTATTTCAAAATAAAAGTAATAGATGGCGTTAGATGTATCTATCAAAATATTGAGACATGAATTCAAACAATTTATTTCAGAGTAATGGCTATGTCCATGTTCCTCATGTGTGGCAGAGCTGGTACTATCACTGGTACCGTGATCTTCCCAGCACTCATAGACTACGGCTGCCTACCGCCTTTCCTAACCATTGGCGCCGTTCTAACAGGTAATTTCTATTCAGTCTACCCTACTAACTAATTGAGTACCCAAAAGGTAAAATAAGGTAGAAGAAAAAGTGTTTCATATTCGTATTTCAGAGACGGTATTAAAAGCTAAGACAACAGCGCGGCAGCGCTGCAAAGAGAACGACTTAAAACATTGTTTAGCAACCCGTCTGGCCAGAGTAGCCAATGTCCAGCAGTGGACTGCAAAATTTTGTTGATGATGACGAAATCCTAATCTTTGTGGTCTAGGCTGCTAGGTAGAATTAATAGGTAGAAATCAGTATGGCCATGACCAAGAACACCATTGAGAGATTCAATACGGCCGTTAAAATAGAGAACTAAATTGTTAGTCAACACGCTTGTTAGTGTATACCACATCCACTAGATGGCGTTGTCTTTTATTTTTAAAAATATGTTTGTTTTTCAGTGTGCGGTACAGTGTGCTTCCTAATACCAAATACAACTCTGAAGAAATTGGAATAGTATTCACTTCATATATATGTGTATTATGTGTGTGTTGTTTGTATTACGTGCATATTATTGTGTGTACCCATTATTGTTCTATCAAAGTGGCATTTTCAGTAATTATCAGTATTATTATTGTTAGTAAGTAAAGAAAATACAAATATATAAAAAGTTGGTGCGTATGTAAATATTTTTGTTATGTAAAACGTCTGTATATACCTATAATATATTTTAAGGTTAGTTTGTTTCGTTCAAAATTGTAATTTATTATTGAATAAGTAAAATGAAACGACTGTTATTTTAAAAATATTCCTCTTTTATTTATAAATTATCATATCCTAATCTCATCCGTTGTCAGTCGAACACAACAATTTACCAGCGAATCAGGGAGAAATATTACAACTATTATTATTACATTTTATATTATTATTTTAGCATTTTTACATATTTCCAAAAAAGTACCATCATAATAAAAAAAAACATTTTTTTGTAAAATAAATACAAATCAGATTGATTTTTATACACTTGTATTTCATTTTATACACTGTTATACAACTTTATACATTTTTAAAAATATGTAAAAATATAATTTGTTTAAGGCGCTATATCAGTCTAATGTAAATGACTAAACAGTTCTAACACAAAATACTAATAAAGTAACTCAAAATTATGCATTTGTGACTGCAGTAGTACATTTAACTGTGAACAAGCTGCCATTCAACATTATGTACACTTTTATCTTCAAAATTGATTCGATTTTGAAGTAAATTATGACTTAAGCAAACGAATTAGAATTCATTTTACACAGATTATATAAAATAAACTTTTGCGGCCCAAAGAGGAGAATGCTCATACAAAAACATTCGCTAAGCACTTATTTTAAAGTGTGTTTTTCGTTACCTTTACATTTTTTAGACTTTTTGATGATCATTTAAGTAAAAAAGTCATAGTTTACTGCAAAATCTAGAATAAAAATATATAATTTCCTTGCACCGATATGGTCCAAAACTGGCCCGGTTACCTAACAAACAAAGCAATGTTGCTACATAGACTAGATTTTATTCTTATTGTCCCACCACTTCTGTAAGCGATTATACCCTTAAATTCGAGGATTTTCGTTTTGCTGGCCACTAATAGCGTAATAATTCGACTCACCGTTTTAAAACAATAAGAAATGCTTTTATTAATATTGAGAAAGATTTAGAAATGAAAATAATATCAAATGTATTCTTAACTAAATGAAACTTGAGTAATCAAGGGAGAAAAGTTTAACAAATTCATCAAAAAAGAACTAAGAACAAGAATGTTGTAAAAGTAGAAATAAAAGAACGAAAAAGATACAGTCGAATAGAAAACCCTCCTTTTTTTAAGGTGGTTAAATTTAATAAATTAAGTAAAAATGTGTGTTTTTAAAATCACACCACAGCTGTAATATAATAAACCATAGTGACCAACAGACTCGCAATAAAAACAATATTTATAGATATATATGTATATATAAATGTATAGAATTCTAGGCCAGTGAAATTGACTGTTTTACTTACACACAATATAAGTTAACCGTTAATATTACTTCGATACAACACAAGGCACATTTTATCTGTTTTATTAACTATTAAAATCATTAACATTGCACTTTTATTATATTTTCATTACGGCAGATCTTTTTTAAACTTAACACGCTTATATTTAAGCGCTTCCGAGTTGCTCCCATAACGCTCAAAGACATCTGAGTCAATTTTGAGAAAAAAAATAGAGAAATGATAAACTGTATTTTTATAACAATACAAAAAAACACAAAAATTAAAGAAAAAATCTACAGAGCAATAGTTTAAATTTGAATTTGAGTAAGGTTTAATAAATATATCAAAGTAAAATGAAGTCATTTCTTCTCAAAATTGAACCCATAATTATTTTTTCACTTGAGGTCAATTAAAAATGCTTTTCACACAGCCTTCTTCACTTTAAAACGAATTCTCCAATATACAATTGTGTCAAATTATATTTCATACACATATGTATAGATTTTTGTAAAAAATTAAATTATTCACTAATTCTTAAATAAATTATAATCTAAGGTAAGGCATATTTCAATAATTATAAATAATTAATTAATTATATAGTACATATGTGTATCATTATATATACAGTCTCGCATTGTCTTAAAACCGAGTTTATACAATATGTACACTTTTAGAAAACGTGTATAGCTCGCTATACATTATACAACTTAAGGCCTCAAATTGATGTTGTTATATACAGTTGAAAGAAATCTAAAGAAAGGAATGATACTTACTCCACTACTTAAATTGGTTGTCTCCAATCTGAGAGAGTAGCTAAATTATGATGGTGATTATATGTATTTGTCGGTGATAGAATGTATATTGTATTTGTATACAAAAATACACTGCATAATCGACAAATATGTTTATGATAAGTACTTATTATAATGATGTTTGTGGTGAAAATGTGATCTAATGTTATTTTTAATGTATTGTAATTATTATATTTTCCTAGATTTATTTCAACTGGCAAAAGACTTTTATTAAATTGTGGTCAACAATTAAAAGAATATTTTTCGAATCATATAACAAGGCCCCTATAAATACATAACCGCATTAACCAATCACTATTTACATTATTATGGTGAATTTAAAGAATGACTTTTAAATTATACAATACACCGACAATGATACTACTTATATACACTTGTATAAAATTTATACAAATAGTAGCATTTCGATAAAAAAAATACACTTTGTATAAATCTATGGACTGTAAACTTAAACTTGGCTTATGATTTTTAAATAAATTATTTAAAATTTAATACATAAGTTTGGGATTTCCCTTCGCAATAGCATTTTGAACCTTATATTTGTAGTCAAGTGGCTTATTTTAATTTGTCAATAAATAGATTTGTGTGTTTATTTTGCTGATTTTTTTATAAAGTATATTGAAAATAAATTAAGTAACAAATCCATAGTTATAACAAGTATGATCATGTAAAATGTTGTAACAAGAGATGTAAATGTTCTGTGCGATATACACACATAAGAAAATGATCAACTAAAATAACAAAAAAAAAACCTTGTTTTTTAAATATGTTAATTATTATATGTATTTCATTTATTATTTATTTCTTACATTATTATTTTAGTGGACCTCTTTCTTATATCATTAAATTATAATAATTGTCCAATAACCAAAGTCACCGAGTTTATTTCAAAATGTTCTGCACTTCACTTATTTGGTCCTTTTTCCACTTTTATTATCCAAAAGAAATATTTCTGTGACTATTTGCTTTAAAGAAAAATAAAAAAAAATCCTATTCCGATGTTTTTCTTTCCTGAACACAATTCCAGGCAGTTATATAATATGTATTGTATTCTTCACAGCAAATAGCCACACAAAAATACACACAGCACTCTATTTACGTCAGCTGGGGGGCGCTAGCAACACCTCAAGCCAGCACGGACAAGCTGTCACATCCCGCCTCGAGTACTTCGGACCCCAGCCCTTCGCGAAGGAGATCCTCACAGACCTTGGGTCGACTGGTCCAACGTTAGGCAGAGAAACCGCCGGTGGAGGACAGGCAGGGTCAAAGATGCACAGACAGTGACCAGGAGCTACTCGCCAGACTAATAAAGCCTTGGCAGCTGCAGCGTCTAATGCTGGTGAGCTGACGAAGACCGGTTCTTGGCTTCGGTTGTACAACCATACCCCATCTGATTCCAATGATAGGGTAACGCCTAAACCAATTTTCGCTCTTGTTTTTCGCACCTGTAAATGAAAAAAATAGACGATTTAGTTTATAGAATATTAGAAAAAGTTGGTTTAAATAACTTTATTCTACGGAAGGAGACCTCTATTGAGTTGCAGATACCCATGCTTGTTTGTCCATATTACAAACTAAGTAACCCACGGGACTTCGATAACGCCTCTGAAAAAGACTAATATTTTCTCGTTTTCTGGAACATTTCTCTATCAAGCATCGGATCATATTACTGATTTGGTGATGTTAAATCGCCTATAGCTTCTTTATATATCTAACTCTATAAGAATTTTAACTCGTCCTAGTAGTTCCTAAGATTACCGTGTTAAGCCAAACAAACAAACGCTTCGTCTACATAATATAAAATAAAGAAAAAGATTAGCGCGTAGCAAAAGCAAAGAGGAAAAAACAGCTCAACTAACACGTCCTTGTAAGTTTTGTAAAAGAGGAATAATTCTCGTTACAAAGATATAATTATCTTAAGAAGTCGCTGCGTTTATTCACATTATCGCAAATGCTCCTGTCGCCGCAGATTACATACGAACGGATTGTTACATTGATTTAGAGCAGAGGCGCGCTAGATAACCCCTGATAACCCTGGCGAATACATCGAGCTCTTTGTTGGACGCCTCGGACGTGTGAGCATATTGTTTCAATATGCGTTTGACTTCTACGTGTCTTATAATTATAACTTGACAGATCGCACACACCGACTGTTCAAGAAGTAGGTAGAACCTGCCCCCTAACCAAGTTAAGATAATAGAAAACTAAGGAATGTATGGGAGTGACGCTCTCTCTCCGCTAAATCAAGTGGTCAAAACAAAATATTAGCCATTATTACAAATTCATTCTTTGCGAAGATGAGTGTTTTGATTAAGAGCTTTACTCTCTGTTATTTAAACATCCATCTTAGTGACTACATTTAAATATCATCTATTGTTCATACAAGGATCCATCGTCTCCCTACAGTTGGCGTAAACTTGAATTACTTCGATAATGTTAAGAGGCCTGCTGATGGGTTAGGCGTGGGGCCGAAATCATATATTCCGTGACCTCCTACAGTATTTGGAACCTAACTCACGATGTTTGGCTTATCAGTTAGGTTCACTAATATCTATACCTACAAGCCATTCAATAATACTTGCCTTAGCCTGTTAACTGCTGAAAACAAAAATCTGCGTTCGTTTTCGTGTCAATTATTACACTGGAATATTTAAAAATAGACTGATTGGGTTTCGCTTGGATATTAACTGGAATAAATAATGAGAAACGGATTATTTTCTAACCTGTTCTGCTTGAGGTGCATCTCCTCTCTGGTCCAGTGCATCCAGACACAAGCCATGCCTTCCTGACCCACAAGCTCCTCCGCCTCCCCCGAACACATCAACTGCTCTCACTCGGACACCAAACTGTCGACCCACTCGCTGCGTTAACTCCCAGTACGCGAGTCTGCACCATTCTGACTCCCAGCTCTGACGTTCTGGAAAGATAGACGAGTCCTGGTTAGCTTAAGATTTTTTATAATTTTAAATTACTTAATATACTTCATGTTTTTTTTTTCAGATCTATCTGCAACTAATTCATACAGATATGGCGTCCAGATCTGCTCATCCTGTTTTTTACAGTTCTTCATCTATCCGTAAAAGAAATACTTCTTTCCTTCCTACCCTTCTTACATACTTTTCATTATATCACTTATATCGATCCTTTAAAACCCTTGACAAGGATTTCAGGGCGATCAAAAGCTATATTAGCCACTCTAAACAGAAATGCTTACGACAGCTCACTACAGGAGAATTATTAAAAGATTTTGCAATTCGATTCAAACAAGAAAACATGTTTAACATATATTCTTTAAATAAAACGTAATTAAAACACAGGAAGATGGGTTTTCCAACAAATTTAAATCCCATCATGATATAATCCACCAACGCAACGCGTAAAGACAAACTTCCTGTCACAAAACGTCGATTAGTTACAATTTTGGCATACCAAAAGTATTCTTTCACCACCCGAGTCAAATTACCAGTTAACTAAACCGACAAAATTTGCCGATATTAGTCAGTTGGCAAAGATTTATTGTCATACACGCCAAGATACTGGAGAAGTGATGTCAGGCGCTAAAATATTGGTAATAGTTATTATTATGGTTGGCTTTATCAGTAGATGATGAAATCGTTCGGCAACTGTTTGAAGTTTCGGTACCAATTAGTAACATGCTTACTCCTATACTAATCACTAGGGAATGATAGACTACCTGTATGTCACATCACGGAATTGACTACAAATATGCCTAAATCCTGGAAAGGGTAGACAGAAGCGTATGTTAACGACAATTACGTAATAGGGTGACAGATTAGGAGTACAAAGTGGCACTCCCTCTATTCATCCCGTGGGTTTAGTAAGAGCCGACGAAGAGAGCAAACTACAGGACAACAGCACCGCAAAGATACCAAAAGCCAGCCAGGTCAAGGTATAGTACTCCAAAACCTAATTTATAAAAGGAAGCCCATATACCCAACAGTAGACTTCATCAGGACACTGTCTTGCGAGTAATGTATCCTATCATTGCGCATTTAGGGATATTCTAAAATTAATTGCTTTCATTTTGTCAGGTTCATTCTCAGGTATACAACAAAACTGTTTCACTAAAAGGTGTATAAAATTGCGTATGGAGGCGACACTAGCTTTACTATTCCAGCCTTGAATGCGATGCTTACTGATTCACAGTCTACTGTTACAGATCAATATTTTGTACACTAGATCCTTGTATTTATAAAGTATGAATAAGAGTATGGTTTAAATTGCTATATTGGTAACTTGTGGATCGAAAACAGGGATGGATGTAATCCAGGATCGAAAACAAATCAGTAACATCTTAGAAGTTCATATATAAGACACTAGAGACCCGCCCTGGCTTCGCACGGGCAGATATGAGATCCTATGTTCAGAGATAATGTAGAATACTAATGGTAAAAGAAATCCAGAAGTTTCGGAGTCCATTCAATTCAAACAAAAAATCAAATCTTTCCTATTTATAGTCTTAGTGTAAATTTAGCGTATTTTAAGTAAAGATGTCGAGAAACCCTCTATCAGGGGTAAATTTAAGGAATTGAAGATATGGAATATAGTTAGGAAAATAAATCTAGTACGGCCTGCAGTCAGATAGAAATGATGGAATTGACATAAAAAATTTGACATATTTATCAGCTGTTTTAGAGCTACACCATTTTACAATAGAAATTGTTATAGGGTTAATTGTAGGTTCACTGAAAATTTTGCTAAAAATCTTCTCTACTGATTAAGTAATCAGTGATCCGGTAATAAGTATTAAATATCTTGACATTTAGATCAGATTTAACTGGACGTGACTTAGATACTTTTTTCTGCACACTCTTTTTCTCGTGTCCTATCAAACCAAAACTCTAGTCCATTAAAAATACTATATAACTGAAGATTCCCAATATATGTTATCACCGATTTGTATAAGAACATCAAGACAATACCAATCCCATGAAATAATAGCACGGCGTCGATGGCGTGGGGCTGGCGCCGGACTGGCGGCGAGCGATCGATCGTCAAGGTTAGTACCACTACCACCAGGTAGGACTGGGACACCACCACTTATAAACTGGCTAGCAAGATTTAGAAAGCCGTCGAGGATTAGATAATTCTTAGATTTTCTTTATAAACCACGTGTGACTTCAAAAAGACAACTCGAACTTGCTCGGAACTGGATTCAATTGTTTTTTTCGAGAATTACACTGAGTTAGCTATATCATGTTTTTAGGTATTACTTTTTAAAAGAAAAACGAGAGTATATATCGGTTCAAACTAATTACGGTTCTTGACTCGTATGTTATGTATTACATATAGCAAAACTCAGTATGGACATAAAAGGTAAATAAGCAAAAGGGAGGTTAGTAACTCTGTTTCTTATTTACAAGAAGATTAATGGAAGACAAATCCGCGATTTTAGACGTATTTTAACTGACTTCAAAAAAGGAGGTGGTTATCGATTCGACTCGATTTTTTATTTAAAAGCTGCTGCTTCCCGTGAGGTCCCATTTTAATTAGGTCCAGTTCTTGAAGTCGGTTTTTTTTGTAATTTTTTATAGAATAAATATGAGTTTGATAATCTGTTAAAAGCAGTCTTCAATTCTTAAAACAATTACCCTATTTACATAAATATGTAAATAATCTGCTAATAATTTAATAAATGAAAAATTAATGCACTCAATTAATATACAAGTTTGTCCTTTCTTAGAGGGTTATTAATAAACATTATTTAGCAAAGTTGTTGTTAATTCATTAGTATATAAGAATACTTTTAACTCTATCATATATGTTTAATTTTTAACCGACTTCCAAAAGGAGGAGGTTCTCAATTTCATCGGTATTGTTTTTTATGTATGTACACTGATTACTCCGTCAATTGTGGACCGATTTTGAAAATTCTTTTTGAATTTGTATCCGAAAGGGTATTCTCCCCATGTGGCCCCATTGCCACCATATCGGGATCTGATGATGGGATCCCAAGGAAAACGAAGGAAACCCTCAAATTTGTTAGGCACGTACTATGTTTTTCATATATTTTCTAAAGCTATTACAGTATTTACATTTCGTAGTCATTAGTTCATGATGATGAGCTGATGATGGAAGATAAAACTCCTTAACGGTTAGGAGTTGGAAGATAAATCTTTAAATGACATGTGTATGTATGTTACCTTTAGTCGTATTCTTTCAAGTTATTTGGGTGAAATGATGATGAGAGACTTGAGAAGGACTAAAAAGCGAAAAAAAAAAAAAAAAAAACTACGTTTAAAAAACCGACTTCAAAAACTAAAAAGTAAAAAATAACTTAATTTGTATGTGCTACCTATTCATAGGTTTGAAGTCGGTGCCAAGCCAAAATGTAATAGTAGGTAGGTACCGCACACCCACAACACAAGCTCTCCTTAGCTTGGGACTAGATGGCGTTGTTTGTTAGATGTCCGAAATATTTATTTATTTATTAACCATCTAACATTGTAAGAACTGACCGATTACGAGTCTTATGCGGAAACAGAGTCTCCCAACCATACTTGTACCAGGAAGTTCTTACTGGTTTTTATTCAATAAAAAAACTCAACTTCCTAAAGTGATTATAATAAATGTACGCTCACCTTCGCCGTCAGTAGCCAGGGAACCCGTTACAAGCCGCTCGTGATCCGTCCTTCTTGCATCCTCTGTACTCTCTCCACGCTCTGAGGACAAGAAGAAAGTTTTTATCAGATACGTTCATTATGACCTTTCTTTTATCTTGAGTTCTGTCTTTTAGATTGATACTTTTGGCCAGAGATGAGCTCCATAATATCGATTCTGGAACCATTTTGATAATCTGATATCTTTCTCTTAATTTTGCGTTATCAGTACGTTGGATTTGTTAATAAATAAATATGAAATTAATCCATGTAAAAAATACGTATATGTCTCACACTATTCGCGAATCGTTCTCGATTTCTCGTCTAAATCGCAAACGCCGACACTGTCAAACACTTTAACACTTATTATTCAAAGATGATTTTTCTAAAACATATCATAATCAAATATAACTTATTTATCTTAATCAATAAGTTTTCATACATGTTCAGACGTGTATAAATTAAACAACATGATGTATAAAAAATAATAATGGTTGTGAATGACCAGTTTTTCTAGAAGTGACATCACAAACACGCACACATACAAACGAACAGCCCAGGTGTGTCTATAGGTTATATGTATAATAATTTATTACATATATGTATAAACTTGTTGTTAGACATCAATAATTTGGTTTGAGGTCCGCTTTGAGGTGAGAAGTCCTTCAATTTTTCCGCAACTTCATCTCTGATACTTATATAATGATTTATTTTTGTTAAATATTTTTATTGGTAATGTTTCTAGAACAAAGAGACTAACAAAAGAAATTGCTCATCTTAGACTTTGAAGTACTTACTAAGTCCCGAAATACAATTTTTAACAGACTTCAAAAAAGAAGGAGGTTTTCAATTCGACCGTATATATTTTTTTGTTTGCGGATAACTTCGTCGTTTATGAACCGATTTTGATGATTCTTTTTTTAATGGAAAGGAGATATCCCAACGGTGATACCATGATAAGGACACTAAGATCTGATGATGGTATCTACGAGAAATCGAGTCTAACCTAAAGTCGGTTTTTGTTAAAATTTTACTTGTTCAATATACGTTTTAGATTCAAGCTATGGATGAATATTCATTATTTAATAGACTTTGTCATTTATAACGCGATTTGGAAAAATATTTTCTTATTTGGTAGGATATACCAACCTACTTCCTTTTTGGTTGACCACATTCACATATCAATAAGCCGCCATGGTCACATTGTCTGCATTCGCAATGAGTATGGTGACCACCACTCTTGGATTCTGCTCATGCTTTCCATCAGGCAGAGTAGAGTCACTTTGGCAATCTCATACATAAAAAAAAACAAAAAAAGTGCCACAATGAAAGGACTAGGCTATCTAGATTTAATTGCAACAACACTCCAAGTACCTATTTGCTTGTGCAATATAATGTATAGGTTATAATAAACCACAAAGATTTAAGATAAGCCGTTCCGCTGTGACAGCTAGTTAAATATTAAAGTTCCCCATAAATTTTGCATTTATTTAAACATAAAACGCGTGTTTAGAGTTTGATGTTCGCGCCATTGAGTGGGCTTTGGCGCCACTGTATATCTCTTCAGTATCTAAATAGTTTATAGTAATTATGTGTTTTTATTTTATTCTTTATTACTGGGAGATTATAAAAATCGTGTGCAGACTTGATGTAGACATTTGCAAAATGTGTTTCAATAAATCGCAAAATAGGTGGGAGGTAAATTAGTACAAGTTGCGTTTTACTGTATGTGATATAAGACGGTGATCGTGTATTAATAGTCTGCCTACCTATTCCATAAACTGAATCTATTTTAGAAGTAGTTTTAAAAGGTTAGGGGTAGTAGGCAGAAAGCGTAGTAAGCTGTCACATTTTGCCAATTTTTTTTTTTTATGGTATAGGTGGTAAACGAGCAGACGTATCACCCGCAACACCAGAGGCGTCACAAGTGCGTTGCCGACCATTGGGGGATGGGGAAAGGGATATGGTCCTCCGGTATCCTCACTCACTCACCTTTTGTCACCGGTGTAACTCAATTGAGCAATATACATATTTCAATATTTCTTTGATTAAAATTTGTAATGGAAATGAAAATCTGTGGTAATTATATTTTCCGAGCTGTTTTGTATTATTCGTTTTAATGAAGGACACTATCGATATTTATTTCCGATACAGTCATCTACCCTATTTAAGTAACAGGTGATCCTTCAGTTGCTAGCTTACTCCTACCATAAAATAAATAGACCTCTAGTTAGTAACACAGATTCTAGTGTCAGAATATCACTACACTACAATATTAGCCTTCAAAATATTCATAACTTATTCAGAGTAAACAGCTAATTATTATGAGAATATTCGAACAATGCCGGTGGTAATACAAGACAAAACTATTTACTTATACATACTAATATATCTATTTGTTATGTTTGCATAATGGATGGGCCACGTGCAGGGAAGTTTACAATAATAAACGTTCCGCACTTAGAAATAATATTTCTTCAGCTAGAGCCACGAGGAGAGACAGTATATTTTTAAGTCTTTGTAAATATAATGAACCCTCATCTTCCCCATATTCCTGTACGGTGTCGAAACGTGGACGCTAAAGGTTGCCGACCGTAAACGCATTGATGCCTTCGAGATGTGGTGCTGGAGGAAGCTGCTACGAATATCCTGGACGGTCCATCGTACCAACACATCCATCCTAAAGGAACTCAACATTCGTGAGCGCCTATCGACCCTGTGCCTCCGCAGAATTCTCAAATACTTCGGCCACATTGCGAAGAGAGAAGGCGATAACCTTGAAATACTGATGGTGACGGGTAAAATAGAAGGGAAAAGACCCAGGGGCCGTAGCCCGTTGCGCGGGGCAGACCAAGTTCGCACTAGTCTCGGCACTACGATCCATGCTGCCCTACACACTGCTCAAGACAGAAACCGGTAGCAAGCTATCACTCGCACATTAGTTTCAAATAGAGGTCACGACCCTCAGAATTGAAGATAACGACACAAGGTGTGTATATCATCAAAGGTAGTACAGCCACGCTGATTTCTGCACGAACGGGTCTACTTTACCACGCTGTCCAGACGGGATGGTATAGCGTTAGTGTTAAGTTTTCCTTCTCATTGCAGCACTGTTGTCCTTCGCAGTTTGTTTCAAAAGTAATCTTATTAACCCTCAAAAATAAAGCTGAAAATTCTCTGAAACAGTATCTGTACATCATAAATTTGATGATTCAATAAAAATGTACACTTAAGTATTGGACATTGGTGTTAAGGTTTAAAACCATACCTGTGAAATAGGTGCTACGGCTCTTACGATACGAATAGGAGCACCTCGTATTAATACTCCTTCAACACATGGATGAGCAACGAGGACAGGAACGAAATGACCAAAACATGTACTCATCAATCAACAGCCTTTAACAATCCACTGCTGAACATAGGGCTCTCCATAAAAAGACTACATGTAATAACCATACATCTATCTATGCATACAAATAAATAAATTCGGAGTGTCTGTTTGTAATATTAAAATAAAATTTTAACAAAAACCGACTTCAAGGTTCGACTCGATTTCTCTTGGATGCCATCATCAGATCTCAGTGTCCTTATCATGGTACCACTGTTGGGATATCTCCTTTCCATAAAAAAATAATCATCAAAATCGGTTCATAAACGACGAGGTTATCCGCGAACACACATAAAAATAAAAAAAACATACGGTCGAATTGAGAACCTCCTCCTTTTTTTAAGTCGGTTAATAACCATTCATCTATACATCTATACAAATAAATAAAATTGGAGTGTCTGTTTGTAGTATTAAAATAACCGCTTTTTACTAAATGCATATGTATGTATACACGGTACATATACCATTTTTTTTTTACATTTTTGTTTGTCTGTCTATCTGAGTGTCTGTTTGTTTCGGCTAATCTCTGGAACTGGTTTTTTTTTTAACACAATGCCATCTAGTCCCAAGCTAAGCAGAGCTTGTGTTATGGTCTAGACAACTGATACAAATACATCTCATACTTTTTTTTTGTAAATACATACATATTATGCATAGAAAACACCCAAACTCCGAAACAAATATTTGTAGATCATAATACAAACATTTGGTCCGACCCGGGAATCGAACCCAAGACCTCATGATCAGCAGTCGCACACGCCAACCGCGAGACCAACGAGGCAGTCAAAGTCAAAATTTTGATGGGACTTTCACTGGCAGATAGCTGATGTAATATGGAGTAACTAGGCTTTATAGGAGTATTTTTTTTTAGACCAGCTTCGCCTTTCGGTGTTACCCGCGGTTGCGAAGGTATAACAATAGCCGCGTTTAACTCCGGGGGACTCAGCTAGTTAAAATATAAATTTACATTCTGCAAAGAAGATAAATAATCTACTTTACACAATGGAGCTAGAAGAAGTTACAAATTGTTCTATTATAAAGACAAATATATGCGTATAAAGTGAATGCATGAGGAATGGGCAAAGTATGCAGTGATGTGCGCGGGCGATGGTCTTACTCTCGGTAGGTCGATCCCACCGAATAGTTGTAAGCTCAATGACACCGCGGAGGGGCGCTTTACATACCACGAGGTCTCACGATGTCAGAAAAATGCTACGATCTTATGATGTAGCATTTTTCTGCCTTCTTATGAAGGCTTATTTATTTATTTTAACCGACATAATAACCTGAGTTCCCTTTAAAAAGTAAATAACTTTTAAACGACTCAACCGATTTTCATGAAACATGTCTAAGAACACTCGCACGTAACTCACCTTTCATACAAAAAAATGAAATCGCTTAATCCGTTCGCGAGCTATGGTGCCACAGACAGACAGACAGACAGACAGACAGACAGACAAACACGTTAAACTTATAACACCCCTCTTCTTGCATCGGGGGTTGAAAATTGTATGATTAAGATGTAGATCTTTAGGCACACTCTGCATGTTTTCTAAAACAATTTATTTTCTTTAACTTACTCGATACGACATTCCTAGTTTATATTAGTATATTTTGTTAAACACAACGATTAATATAATGATAGATTAGATTTCGGTAAAAGAAGAGTGAAAGAAATGCCTTATTCATTTGATTTTCTTATCGAGATCGTAATTAAAACCTACCAAAAACTTGTTGTTTGTCAAACTCGAAAGCTTTTCTTTATACTTTAAAGTCTCAACTCCTTGTAAGAGTTTTGAACTTCTAAAGTATCCCGTTTCCGTCCCGTACCCGTCTAGTTTAAAAGCGCCTCGGATCTGACACACAAATGCTACAAGTTGATGCACCGGGGTCCCTTGTTTACAAACTGTGGAACTTTGCATCGCAGTTCCCACATTAAAATGTAAGAAGGTTTTAATCAATAAGTACTTATTATTTTGAACATTATTTAAAGGGTAGACAGAGGGTTAGTAATGTGATTATTGGTAAGGAGTATTCTTCTCAGCTAGACTAGCTTATGGCCTGCGCTTTCGAACGTTAAAAATAACGAATTCTCTTACAATCAAACGTTTATTGATAATTTTAAACCCTCAGGGATGAAATTTCCAAAAGGTTTTTCTTAATTGAGTCGATACTAACTACCTAGATGACCAAGCTTTGCTAATCCTAGCTAGAACGATTCATCGCCCCCCGAAACCCCCTTCATACTAAATTAGTCGAAGCTATTTCGGAGATTCAGATTATTATGTATACAAGAATCGCTCATTTAAAGGTAAGTATTAGATTAAAAGCGCATTGAAGTCGGTTATTTATTATTTCTTTAACATACAATAATAATTATTAATAATTTCTTCCCCTCTCACTCAAAGAGTAATTGAAACGAAGTATAACAAACCATTTAAAATAGCAATAGGTAACTGCCTTATGGTACAACTGTTAACTTATACATCAATAAATAAAAGCGTTTTCTTTGATCGTCATCGGCACATCGATAGAAAAACCCGACAAGCTATTGTAAACTTTACAAGAAAGTGCAAAGGGTACACAATTACATGAGCACCTATTAATAGTGAAGTATGTGATATGTGGTGTGTGAGTTCAATTTAAGTATCGATTGATAAATCGACTTATATTTAAGGCCGTTTATGTCTTTCTTTTGAGCACTGTTTTTCGTAAGTCCCAACCCCACAAAGTTCAAAGCTTAGTCTCAAAAGTTTCAAAGTCCATTTAACTAATACTTTACTGCCTTGTTGGTCTCGCGGTTGGCGTGTGCGACTGCTGATCATGAGGTCTCGGGTTCGATTCCCGGGTCGGACCAAATGTTTGTATGATCTACAAATATTAGTTTCGGAGTTTGGGTGTTTCTAAGTGTATGTATTTACAAACAAATTTACTACGGCTAAGCCAAAAATAAGGGTAATAGTTTGGGAAATCTATGTATGTTTATATGTTCTGCCGTAGCGCATAAACTACTGAATTTCAGGTGAAAATCTTTTTTTTTTTTATTCAGTTAAAAAGGCATAGCTAGGAAGTTCGTCTAGTTTGATTTTTGTTTCTTAATGAACTAAGAATGTAAATTACTTTAAAAATAATCTTTCAAGAAATCAATGATCACATTAAATTCCAGCCAATCTTAAAACACAGACTGCACAACATTAACACATACATACACACATACACAGAAGACAAATAACCCTTATTTGTGTCACCCGGCGCCGGCGCCTCGATACGGAACGATACCGGCACGATAACGTTAATGGACACACGCTTTGTCACCACACGCCGAAACCCCATCACCACTTAAATACCCCACAGCGCCCAATCTTAAAATCATCTCTTAACCCTCAAAAATAAAGCCGAAAATTCTCTAGCACAGTTTCTCAACATCATAAATTTGATGATTCAATAAAAATTTATACTTAAGATTTGGTTTTTAAGGTTTAAATTTCTTTGAATGGTATGATTGGTTAGGTAAGGAATGAATGGATTCGGGGAAGTGCATTTACGTGGGACCGGAATGTGAATGTCAGGCCTATCAGGAAAAGGATGGGTTAGGACCCATTCAGAAACAGGATATCGTAAGTGCTTTGATATACCTAAGAGGGTCACGATAATTGTCACTTTTTGGAAGTGCCGAGGTACCTACTTACTAAGCTATATGGTGAGCTGATGACGTCACTACGCGTGTAATATTCTTTTTGATTGAGAATGAATTAGTGTCAGACTCTGAAAAAAGCCTTAATTTTCATTTATACCGGTGCAATTTATTAAAATATTTTATTTATCTACTATCTGGTGAATAAAATTAAAGAAACATGTCGATTAAATTTTGAACAAATATAGATCTGTCGGATTTATATTATTATAATAACACTAGCTGACCCGCCAAAAGTTTTGCCATAAATATAAAAAAAAAAAATAGATATTTAGGGGTGGGTCACGCTTATCATTTAGGGGTATGAAAAATAAATGTTGGCCGATTCTCAGAGCTACCCGATATGCACACAAAATTTCATATAAATCGGTCCAGCCGTTTCGGAGGAGTTTGGTAAGACAGACACGAGAATTTTATATATTAGATAGTACCTACGCCAAAACCTGCTTTCTAAGGAGGTATCTATGTCCAACAGTGGACTATTAAAAGATGATGATGAATAATATACCAAGAAATAGTTCATAAAATTATTGTATTAAATAGGAGAAAAATCTTGAACTGGAATAATTTATTGTGGATCATCTCATCTCACATCTCACACGCACAGTTCGCAAATGGACCGAACATTTTCACTTGATTTCAACAAAATATCTAATAATAATATCCATTTATTTCAGACCATATTTGATGCATGCACATAATTACAAATTAAAATGAAATGAAATTAAAACATAAAATAAAATTAAATTAACATTAAAAACATTCCATCAAAATTCAAAGTAAAATCAAAGATTTATAATCCAAAACCAAAAAAAATAATCGAAACAATTTTCAAAAAAGAAATCGTTAACAACCACCCAAAAAGCAAATCAAGCCTTTAAAACCCATAAAAATGAACATTGTCCTTAATCTTGATCGCAATTGGCACCCTAACAGGAATGCGTCGCGCCAACGAGGGGCGGTTCGCGGGAAATCCTATGATCAACGCTGCAAGGGAATCCCGGTGTTAAATGGTTGAATTTCGCACCCTAGCATTGATTGAACAGGGATTTCCGGGATGACAGCGACTAAAGGGTTACGCTTTTACTTTAATTAGGGTTGGAAAAAAGGGGTAAAATTTTTCATATCAGCAAACCAATTATATCATTAGAAGTTTGATTATCTGCCTTTTGTATACATGAATGTTAAGTATAAGGCTTTTTGACACGAACGACTTTGATTAAAATTTTGTTTACTGGTCGTAGTTAGCCTCTGACCGTGGCCAGTGCAAACTTTACAGTTTAAACATTTAAAAAACCCCCTACGCAGCATCAACTCGAAGTTTTCAATTAATTATCATTTAACGATTATACTGGCACGCATGAAGCACTTAATCGAGTAATCATGCGCCAAAAATGCCTTACATCATCTTGGAAATTTGAAGATTTTGAAAAATCTAAAGTTCGTCGTTAGGATCAATCATCCATGAAAGATTGAACGACTGTTAAATGACAATCAGATGTTCATATCAGTATTTGACTATTAGCATCTGCATCTAAAACACGTGTTTTTTCTACAAAGGAGTTCAGTTTAAACAGAGAGTGAAATCTCTCAGATATATCTAAAGGGTCATATTCATATACCTTGGCGTCCAATCGTCACAATACCATTGTCCAAGCTAAGAAAAAACAAAAAGCCTTCTCATTAACCATCTCTCAACACAGCACGCAACCCACTAATAACCCATAAGTCTCTATAAATTCCCTATTATTCAAAATATAATACGGAAACATCACCAAGAATCCCGAGAGACCATTATTATAAACAAATACATCAACCGCATGGTGCCTGGCGGTAAAAAGTCAAAGTCTGTCCGTATACGCTGCGCGGGCGCAGGCATTAATAATGTAGTTTAAAGATGGCGCTGGAATGCGCTGAGCCCGGTGGGGATGCGCGGGAGCCACTAGTGATGTACTCATTTATTACAAAAAATACATATTTCTGTATTGATTTAGATATTAGTATAATTAAGATAGCGTGAAACTGGATTTTGCAATGATGGTAAAAAAAGTTTACTCATAGAAAAAAGGCATTAAAACTCATTTATAGAAGGTAATTATTACCTATACTAATTATAGTATTATAAAAATATAATATGCTATTAAAGGAGGAAATTGAGTGCATTCCCAAAACGACAGCATTATCTAACATTGCGTTTGCGCATGGCCAACGGACCTCCTATTAATTATACTATTTAATTAGCAAAGATAAGTTTATTTGCTACACTTATCACATATTATCTGTTTGTATGACAGATATTATGTAAACATGAGAGTTTTTGTAGAATGTATTGTATTTATTACGTAAATTGTATTGTTACAATACAAATGATATAGTAATAATTTTAAACAATATCTGTTACTAGGGCATTATTTTTTTATATGTAAGCGACTTTAAAAGGAATGTCACGTCAATTCAGTTTTTAACCGGATCGGAGAACAATTAAGGAATGAAAAATTCGTCATCATATATAAAAATATTAGTCATACTCATATTGAAAGAAACAAAATAATAAACAAATACATTCATTTCAAGTTAAAATTCTTTGAACATCACTATCGATCCCTAATTTCCAGGAAGCTGCGCCGGCGCCGCCCTGTGGTCCTATTCCACGATCTATCCGATTTTTGTCACTCATTCCATCGAATATTTTAAAATAATAGCTTTTTAAAACGTACGTGGATTTGATTGAGCAAGATAAATGCTTCTTTAAAATCGTTTAAAAACAGAACTGACAATTAATTTTCGTTCCATTTTTTTACTTTTTGACAGTATTTTTTTATTATTTAAAAGGCAGGCAGGAATCGCAATGATACGTTATGCCTAAATAAAAACTGCATCAAAATTTACCAAGAATGTTGCCATACCGCAGTAATTATAAAATCAGTGGGTGTGACCAATTATCTGATCTTATTAGCATTGAGAACTAATAATATAATCGTTGTTACACTGATTTATTATCAGCTTATAACGAGATCTATATTACATCGTCAATAAGTTTACTTTGAATATAAAACTTAATAATGAATACGGTACTAAGATCGTAAGGATATAATTATTAACAGCTTTTTTAGGACTTCAATAAATGCCTCGTAAAATATTAGTCATACTAATATTTTAAAGGTTTAAAGGAAAGTTTTTAGTGAGTGTATGTTTGTTAAGTCTTCACGGTCAACTGGCCAGACAAATTTTGATAAAATTTGGTGTAAAGCTAGCTGACACCTTGGTTTAGCACCACCTTACTTTACAGTTCTAAATTAAATTCTTACCTTTAGGTTTGACTTCCTCCATTGCGTAACGGCTGTAGGGTGGAGGAGGGGTTTCTGCAAAGACAGAAAAGAACATCAATAAATAGGATTCTGGAACAGTCACAACTGTTTGTTGCCACAGAATTTAAGAGATATTCATTATCATACCAAGTGATAGTTTAAAAAAATACACAAAGCATTTTCTTCATGATTAATATATACACATTCTTCACAACATCTATTAGAATTAATATTTGCAGTAATAAGTTATTACTCTCAAACAAAGATTACTACTGTCATCAACTCAATCCTTCCCAAGTCAACTCAACGGAAAAAAATATTTAAGAATGCAAAAACTTTCTGAACCTTTTTTGAATCCACTAATCACCCGCATTACCCGTCTCCATCAGAAAACAAAAAGTTAAATTCCACTTAAAACAAACAATCCGTAACCGGATCAGGTAAAAACGATCCCAGACCGCCCGCAATTATGTCCCACCATGGAATTGAACCGCGGTCCCAGACTAAATAACAACTAACCTATATTTTGACCTCATATAACGACATTTTATGTGCTTCAAGATCACGGTTGCCGCTGTCATTGGCTGTAATTTTCTATAATCAAATAGTGTTTGATATAAAACTTAAAGAACCGCATCAAAATTTGAAGGAGACCATTGACACGGAACAAAAAAATAACTGAGAAACGACCAGGAAGAAAGCAGAGACAATGAAATAACGTTTTAAATAATGTCGTTTGAATCCGATACGCGATTTATTCTATTTACGAATTACGAAGCACGCGCTAGTGGTCATAGAATTTCGAAGCCATTAGTATTTTCGAATTCCGAATGTAAATTGTGCAATTGTCATTTGCAATTCGGCGCCAGACAGCGGCGGACGTGTCAACATTGTTTTTCAACTGAATCGATGCCGCTGGACATTTTGAATACAAATTATATGATCACTGAATTCAATATGATTTTATGATGAATAGTTTGCGCACCGTTCTGGGAAGTATTTTATGGCGTTTCCACAAGAAATTTCAAAACAATCGTTAGCGCATGCACCTGCATAACGAATGATGTATCTTGGAATTTCGGTAGGTGTGATATAACTCAACTTGGTGAGAATTTTATTAACTTTTTATAGCTTCTTCAAATCGGAATGTATAATTTTGACGACAGTTACATGGCTTTGTAGCGATAGTGGACTAAATCTTAATAGATTTGGACATCACATGACGTCAGATGCTTTCGACGCACATCTTACAACATTGCAGCTGAAAAAAGAGTACGCAATGCAAAAGTAAATGACCCTAGACGCCTTGCGTAGCATCCAGCAGATATAAATAATGTTGTAGCTGAACTTTATGCCCATATGAATGTACGCGTAAGCTACAACCTTGTCGTTGACGAACAGCAAAACGAAACCTTAACTAAACGGCGTAAAATTGATATTTAATTACCGACGACAGCGATATACACCCATTTTGCAACAACGCACTATCACACACAATATATAGAATGGCGTGACTGAAATTTCTTTAACGACTATTACATCATAAACACCATAGGTTATTAAAGGAAACAAGACTCTGTCGTGACGAATATAAAGCGCAGTTTCCTAATAGCAGTAATTAGAAAATCATTAGTTCATTTACTTCTAAGCTTAAACTTGCAACATGTGTAAATTGATTTATGTCGAATGTCGAGGAGGGAAGGTTCAGATTTCAGTGGGACGGTGTGCTATATCGTATATCAATTATTGAATAGCTCCGTCAATGGAGAATGAATCTTTAACTAATTGCGATAGAGTTTAAATTTGTGATGTAAATTATGGAATGTTGTCTGATGATGTAGATAAGTATTACGGTAGGCGCGTATGGAGGCCCGGCATGTGTAATTAATCTAAACATTCAATCTATAGCAATAAATACCGTAGGTTGTCAGTTTGTCCTTCGATTACTATGTAACTACTGAACCGGTCAGGCTGGCCGGTCCCTCTCGTCAATTGCTCTATCGATCGATAGTATAGTTGGCCAACATGGCCGCGATAATAAATATCAAAAAATGTATTCAATTACTTTGATCAATACAATACAGTCTTCTATAAATGCTACAGTTATTAATAAGCTTGTTTTTTGCAATAATTTACAATATATTGTCTCTTAACAGACTAACAGCAATATAAATTATAATTTGTTTCTACAATATATTTAAGGTTATCTCCTACACACGGTAATTAATAAACAACATCAAACAGTCATCCATTGCTTTACCGATCACTGCTCCCATCCTAAGAGTCATAGCGTGATGTTAAATATTCTATATCCTTCCTCAGGAACTGGCCTATCCAATACAGATATTTTTTACCAAACACAGCTAGTTTTTTCTGAGATAAACGCGTTCAAACGAAAAAAAAACTTTAGTAGTAGTTACTATATTAGTATGAAAAAAAAACGAGCAAGTAATAAAATTGAAACAGAATACCAATTAGAGGACTTATAAGAATAAAATAAAGTATATGTATAATGGTTGTTATAAACAACCATTATACAGAAATACAACGTACGATTTTAAGTAGGTAATACATTTGAATGTATGTTGTGTGCGCGGCGCCGGCGCAGAACGCGATACCAAATTGTAAATATACAGTGATTCATATTTCTGTTTAGAAAATTATTGACTTTGTTATATTGGCAGATTCTTGAGGATTCCATGTTGTTTCTTTGGGAAATATGGTATACTATTTCGGTAATATGAACATAGAAACCGGTACTGGTGTTTCTCTGTACGTTGTTATTATTAGACTAAACACAATTACCCACAATCAAGTGTTTATTTAACAGTTCTATAGACTTTTTATTACGAAAAAGTAATGTGTGATAGCATATTTTGTTACTGCGAGCTTATAATTATATATATTGCGACTACACGTTTGGCCTAGTGGTTTAACGGTCACCACGCCGTTTCCGACTTCGCCAAGTGTCGTGAATTCAAATCCCACGTAGGACAACACTTTGTGTGATCCACAAATTGTTGTTTTGAGTCTGGGTGTTATTTGTGTCCGTTTCATGTATGTTTGTTAAGTCCCCCGCGACACAGGATTTATTCCTAGTGCGGGAGCTGTCTTATAAAAAAAATAGGTTTGAAAATAAGTAGCTTGAAAGTAATACTAGAACTTACTACCACAGACACAATTATGTTGAACACACGACCTCTGGATTAACAGACAGCAACTCCAACCATTAGACCAGTCATTGTTAAAATACTCCGAAAATGTTTCCGCTAAACATAAAAGGAAAACAATGAATTTATTACTGAATGGCGCCAGAGTAAAACGTTAATTATAGCAGAAGAATCGTGAGAAATATTGGAAAGCGCATTAGAATGCTAAATAAACATTTAACAGCTGTTATCATGTCATGTAATTATTTCACAACCTAGACAATTCAAGAATAACAAGCTGGCAAATATTAGGGATAAATAAGAAATACAGCTAATGCTGGTAAAAGAGTAATAAGTTAATAATAATAAGTTCCCAAAGGTTACGAATCCTCTTAATGAATTACTTAGGAAGTTGGAAGCCTATTTACGGGTTTCCAAGACGAGAATATATTATTTTGTAACCTTTTTAAGCAAAAAGCACAAACAGAAGAAGAATTTTTTTTTCAGAAATTTAGAATACTCAATAAGGAGAAGTGCGGGAAACTAAAGTTGGATGATATGAAGTTAAAAAATATGAAAGAAAAGGGTTACAAAAAGCTACAGAGGTTTGATTTGTACGTTGTCGCATTGTGGAATGTATTACATTGATATTGCTTTATCATTTTGAGGAAATTCAAGATGAGGACATAAGATAAAGTTTGTGGTAAGGTTCAGAATCTGATTAATCTGCTGCTGCAAATATTTACTTCCAATTCATATTGCATCGCGGGTTAAACATCTAAGTTAGAAAACAGTTTTGCCGAAACCCAGGGCAGGTTTTCTCAGTTTTCATAATTAAATATCTTTACAATATATAACATCTATAAGACCAAATACTTGCCACTTACAAATGTACAGAGTCAAAATGTGATCTGACTCAATCCAAGAACAATACAAACCTATGCACATTACAGTTGGCAAACGAGAAAAGTATGTGAGTGTCCTCAGATCGGAGAATACGCCCATTATGTTGGCGTCAATGTAATCTACATCACACCACGTACTGATGACGTTAATCATCACAAGAATGATGCCCCTCTTGACGCAATGCATCCACAGCTAACCAAACTTACAGATGTTTGTTTTCTCCATCAGATTCCCAATATTTATTACGATCTTTAAATTCATAATTGCAGTTTACTGGACACCCTTGTTTTACTTGCTTGCATGAGCCATATTCCAAAATTACCCATACTTTCATCGGTACCATAATTACCTTTATGAACACAACTCAGACCTATTTCTTTAAAATTTCTAGTTGGAAAAATGTATTGTTTATGTTGATAAATAACAGAAACTACAAATCTAAGTCTATTACTTCAGAATTCTAAATCAAAAACAATCAATAAATCCACTTTAATACGCCATAAATCTGGCAGAAAACTGTGTAAACACGTCACGGCGAGCCGTAACCGTCTCAAGGACGAAGCCACGCGGTCCTAGGAATACTTACAATACTGAGTTACAACACAAGTGACCAGGAGATAAGCAGATAAATAAGCGATAACCACTATTTGCAGCCAAACGTAAGGAAATAAATTAAGAACTTTGGGGATACATTTAACAATACCAGTTGCTAAATGAGCTATGGAATGCTAAGGTATAAGAAACGAGAATAAATATCTAGTTTTGGATAGTACGTATACCGTGCATGCATGTCAAACCTACATTTAGTAACATACCTATTTAAGTTAAAAGAGAATTTGAAAATACAAACAGTGCTTATAAATTGATGGCTGCTCCAATTCCTTGAACTGGTAGGCGACAATTTGGGACAAACACGTTTTGTGGAATATTAAAGACTATAATATAGTTTGCTTATATTAGACCCAATATTAAGGAGGTAGACACAAAATTAAGGTCCCAACCTAGCAACAAATGTGTGAAATTAAAAAAAGTCAGTTATACGCACAGAACGGCGCGCGCGCGTGTGAATCGACGAAAATAGCCCGCCCGAATTATAACATGGCGAGTGGCGCCGGCAGTGGCGCCGGGCGGCCGCGCGTCGCGATCACCCACGCCAGCTAGCGATAAACCCTAGACACGGTGCACAAGGATTCAGGAAGTATTTACATCAAATGCAAATATGTGCACCAATTAAACATTCCAATCAAAATAACGACCTACATTTGCACATTTACCTTAAAACATTAATACCTTTACAGTATTTCTGACGTAGGTGCTATTAAATCGAATAACCTTCTATATTTCAACTCTGACATTAAGATATAATATTGAAATATAATAAACATGCGGCAATCTCTGAGACAAAAGCAACTATTTTTTTCTAAAGCCGATTAATAACTTCCCAATGCGATAACAACACAAAATCTCGATGGCGCCAGTCTCATTGACGTAAGATGTCAGCAGTAGACCTTGCTTGTCGGCACTAGCCTGGCCGGAAGACAAGTGACGTACGTACAATACAATCTGAATTTATATGATGCGAATAGTCCGGTGTTGATTGATCGGGAAAATTAAATGCAGTTACAGCCAACGTATTAAAACGTGCCTAGTGTAACAAATGAAGAAACAAATAGATGTAAAGATGTAGGATAAGTAGCAACAGTATTATGTTAGAATATTTTAACAATAGCTGAAGATTATCATAAAACTCAATAACATAATGAATGGACTATGACATTAACAGAATATTAGTGAACCGGAATTTATTTTGATAAAATCATAAATCAGAATTAGACTATCTTAAATGACTAGTCATTTAATTATAAATCAAACTTTACTAATGAAGAATAGACCTTTGAATGTCATAAATAATTCAAAAATCAAAATTAACATTTATTTCAATAAAGATCAATAAATGGATACTCATAACATGTCACTAGAAAAACAAACACAGTAAATTTTGATAAATTAGAAAATTTAAAATATTCATGGAAAAGTTAAAAGGGCTCAGATTGGACTGGAGACAAATTGTACTAAACGGAGAAGGGGACTATGGGCACCATACTGGACGGTATATCATCGTTGTTGATGGTAGGCACTGGCACTTCTGATTATATAATTAACACTCATTAGTGAAACATAAAATGTGGCTTAAGAGCCGAGTCAATGAAATAGTAACGTGAGAGGTTTCAAGGTTTGACAGCGTTTCGTAACTATCTTATTTGGATGCAAATGGTGTTCAAGTGCTTCTGGTGTAGTCAGTTCAAATTACAACAAGTTATGAATTTAAAAAATAAAAAGATGCACCAGAAGTTAGTTTGTAGTACTTATTTGTTTCTTAACCATTACGCTATAAGTAGCCAATTACACAGGTATTTCTATACGAAATATTCAATGTACATTATCCATAACATTTAAATCGTAACCTGCGATGAAAGATCGTCTCGTCAAGTCAAAACTTTTACATTCGTATGGATAATGATCGAAATAAAATCAAAGAATTAATGAGCAGTGTCTAATAATAATAATTTGATTTCAATATTTTATATACGATTAGTAACGGTTCACCTGAAACCCAGAAAGGCCTCTTCTAAGCCAAAACCTGCCTTGCCAACGACAAAATACATGTAACATGAACACAACGAGAAATGTATTAGGTCGTATAGTTAATTCGAATGATCACAAAACTGAATCTTAAATCAAAGGATTTGGGCAACAAATTAGGCTTTGAAAGATCGACATGTTTGCATCTAACGGCAAAACGGTTTCAATTTTCAAAGAGATTGACGCGCAAATCTCCATATTCAACCATTAATTTTCTTTTGAATATTATAATTTATTCAAAATATGAATATTATTAAAATTATATACTTCTTTTTATAAACATCAACGAATAAGTCATTTCAGAGAAATTTGAAATTTGCTGTAGGCAAGCTTACATTTTGGTCACCAAAACAAACTGGCCAGGAGCAGTTTGGTTTAGAAATCGAATGAGAATCCTAGGAATTGTTTTAAAAAGACAGTTAGTGAATGTTAATTAAGTAGGTACATACCACAACAGTTTAGTAACACAATTTATATCATTGTCTATTTTTGTTACCTTTTCGTGAAAATAAATTTAAAAAATTGTTTAAAAGATATCCTAAAACGCAGTGAAATGAATAATCAATACCACCTCCTCGATAGGTACTTGTATAAATAATAAAAGACGACAATTTTTCCAGTTTCGCAAGAGCCGCCACCGGGAGCAACCGGTTCTGTCATAGATGCCGCCAGTCAATGGGCTATTTCGTGACACACACAGAACACCTACTAAGTTAATAATATAATATAAAATCAGAAAGTAAATTCGTCCGATTTTAATACTACCTATCGAGTGTGTATCGCAAAATGGAAAACGACGAACGCAACTAGTTTCATCACTAGAAGCTTTATATCACTACTAAGTAAACAACGAGTCGTAGCCAAATACAAAAAGGTTAGCTGTAAAATACTTCTTTTATTGCAAGCCTATTCTTTGGCGTACATAATGAGAGAACCATTCACAAATTCAACAAAGCAACCCAAAAACATGACCAGACTACAATAAAACAAGAAAAAAAAACGAATCACGAAAATCGAGTTGAGCTTACGCAGTGCGGCAGGAGGCGTACCTGCGCCGGCGCAGCTCCCCGGCCCGCGCACACCGCGCCGTCCTCCGCCCCCCTGCCTCGACCCCGCACACGGCGCGACACGGCGCCGGCGCCAGTCAGCCGACAAGCAATTATGGCTAAATAAATATCGGCCATGCCGCCGCCTCCGACGCGTCGCTAACATCAACAGATGGATTCTCATACTGGTATCTAGACGATATCATTAAATTTTGGACCCCACTTGTAATGGTCAGTGAAATGGCGTGTGGGCACGAAATTACTTGTAAATGGTAGTTAGAATTCTCCGTTAATGTTTGTCCGTCGTGGATGTGGGTTTAATTGCCGGATGTGGGTGACTGATTTCCGTAATGGGTATGAGATGATAGACCGTCAGATTGTCACAGCGTACGTGCCTCGGCATCGCACATTCATGGCGATCTCTGATACCGTGAGTTGGCGCGGTGTTATGTTGCCGAGAAAACTCGATAAGATAAAGATCCCTGTCTTCCCACCAGCAACAGTCGTCTGAAGACGAGGGGATGTAGAAAATAGCTATCAAACATAAGCCAGCACAGCGTGATTCGCTTTGATTTGTCAACACGCGCCATTGGCATGCAGAACAATTTATGTCCGTGAATAGTTTCGACGCTTTCAATCTAGACTTGAACATCGAGGATTTCCTGTTCGGCCCCAACAAAAACACGTCTCGACAGACAAACCGAAAAAAAGTGATGAATCAAGAGACGCGACGCGGCGCAGGTGTCCGACGATACCGATGATTAAATTTACGATGAGTTATATTACGATCTGCGAGCTCGTAAAACTGAAATTGTTACCCGTAATACTGGGCTTCATAAAATACGTTTGTCTAAGTGCTATGCTTGGAATTTTTGTCAAATGTTTACTTGACAAGTTACAGTCTAATTAAAACTATGTCAAAAATTCAGACAAACACGGTTTCGTGCCTCGAAAGTTTGTAATATGCATACAAATCAAATAGGTGGCACAATGTACAGAATTCATTTAGCGATTGCGGTGTGGGAACCCGATGGGAAAGTAGGCAAAAACGTTGGCGACGCGAACTCGTCGCGACACGAGACGAAGAAAAAAGTTTATCTGAGCGTGCCGACTACGGGAGCGAACTAATGGAGCCAGGTGCGAGGCTTCGGCAGTTTCTACTCAAACGATTATCTCTTCATTAGTATGGCAAAAACGCAAATACAATTTAAAATAACAATCAAACATGTTTAGGAGATTGCACTTTGATGTATTGATAACCTGGAACTTGTACAAGGAAACATATCATTAACTTTCATTACCCCTGAATCACTTTTTTTAAGAAAATAAGTTTAAGCAAGAGGTATATTGAACAGGCTTAGTTATCTAAGTGTAATGGAATAATTTAGAAATTACACAACTTGACTTGTGCAAAACACATGTATCCAATTTGAAAGCCATTTATGGTTATTCCGTAGCGAAAGTGAACGGTAAAGGATTAGACGCCCTGATATGGCGTCAGTCGTGTCTTTGATGTAACCTTGCATACATTTCTTAGTCAATACCATGTGATATGAATTAGAGAAGATCTAAAAGCATCAAATCTATACTAATATATAAAGCTGAAGAGTTTGTTTGAACGCGCTAATCTCAAGAACCACTGGTCCGATTTGAAAAATTCTTTAAGTGTTAGATAGCCCATTTATCGAGGAAGGCTATAGGCTATATATCATCACGCTAAGACCAATAGGAGCGGCGCATCAATGAAGAATGTTACAAAAACGGGGGAAAATTATTACGCTATGGGCAATAGGAGACGTTGCGTGGGTCAGCTAATTTTAAGTCTTATTAGTAAAATAATAAATGTAAATTTAGAAAAGCAGCCGACGTACATTGATGTAAAAAAGGGTATTAAAGATTTATTAGCCTTCGTGTTTGGACTTTATTGGAAAAAGTGCGTATAATATCTACATTACAGCCCTTGGCAAAGAATGTTGTATCAAAAACATCTGCAATACCATTTCGAGATGTTGGTACATGTCTTGCCTCTTAAGGAAGATTAATATTCATATTTTTTTAGTTGGCTTTCTTCTTAATTAATATGCTAACAGGCATTGTCAACACACCCACGATGCCAGTTAGTGATGTATATGGTGGGCGTTGTTGTAAGTAGGCGATGTTGCGCGTGAGTCGATGTCATGGTCAATCCCTAGTTGGAATACTAGAAATTCTATAGTTATACCGCCTTTTTCGGAAACCTTTTTTTTTTATTACCGTCATGTATAAAACATTTTTGTAGGGTAAGGCAATTTGTTAAGTAAATCATTTGAGTTAAACGGTGCTATAAAGGTTTTCAATTGTAGTAAGATGAATATTAAATTTGGTATGATACTCTAAGGGGTAGAAAAAATGTAAAAAATCGAATCAGAAACTATTTTAACAACGGGAATGAAGGTATTTATTACTCAGATCAAATAAAAAAGGTATCGTACAAGTTGTTGATACTTGATACTTGACGAAAAGTAGCGTAGTTTCTTAGCATGTGTGTGCGTTAACGCGTGTGTTTACTTGGAACTACGCTACTGTTTTTGCTTCAACAATATTCTTCTTGTTGAAGCAAAAAAGTAGCGAGCCGTGAGCCGTGCGTTATCTACCTTATTTATTTGATCCGAGTGAACTATTAACTAACTATATTATAAATAGATTTCAATTGTTTTTGGGTATGTTTGTACAAATAAATAAATTGTTGTGATAATGAAATCAATAAACTTTTATTCTATTCCATACTTATGAAAAGATAAACCGTTGTTAGAAAAATATATAGAAACTAGCTGTTGCCCGCGGCTCCGCCCGTGTATATGTCGGTTATCGCTGCAAATAGTAGCCTATCTGTTATTCTGATGTATAAGCTATATTACTGTAAAGTTTCATCCAAATCCGTTCAGTAGTTTTTGCGTGAAAGAGAAACATCCATCCATACAAACTTTCGCGTTTATAATATTAGTAGGATAGTAGGATATTACACACATCAAAAGTGTCTAGGGATCAAGCATTTTTATGCGGATTTCTTGAGATGGAGATGTGGCTTTGGCCCTGGCCTGCTCAGTCGCCAGACTTGAACCCGATTGAGCATGCATGGGATATGCTACAGAGAAGAGCTCTGCCGAATATGGAGGGTATCCAGTCGCAAGAAGACCTTTTTTTGTTGTTGCAACGAACATGGGCGGCCATTCCACAGCGTGTTTGGATGAACTCATTTTGAGTATGCCAAACCGATGTTCTTGTGTTGTTAGTGTTCGCGGTAGAAACACGGATTATTAATTGTTTAAGTAACCTAATAAAATTTTCAAGAAAACTGTTATTTCAGTCTTTTTTTCGAACTTTAATGTTAGTGGTTCAAATGTCAAAAATCCCTTTATTAGGAAAATGGCAAATTTCTTTATTAATGCAAAGGTGACTTGGTTTATCGTTACTGTGACAAACGAAAACACTTTATTTGATGAATCCTTAAAGAAAATTTTAATTAATATCAATCAGGAGAAAAGTTATTGCAAAAATATATGTTGATCCCTAGACACATATGTTGATCCCTAGACACTTTTGATGTGTGTATTTATGCCCATCGATCGATGAATTTAAAGATGGCAACTGCTGTTTTCCGTTAATGAAGGGTTATCTATACGTATTTTTCTTGATTTCTTTCAGAATAAATGAAATTGTATGAGTAGAATAAAATATATGATTCTA
The DNA here is from genome assembly GCA_949125395.1 of Diaphora mendica. Taxonomy (NCBI): domain Eukaryota; kingdom Metazoa; phylum Arthropoda; class Insecta; order Lepidoptera; family Erebidae; genus Diaphora; species Diaphora mendica. The sequence continues at coordinate 1,643,546 of OX421323.1, forward strand.
GCAAGAGTTGCATGCGAGAAGCCGAATCGGCGTGCAATAGAAGTCGGTGTCAAGCAGTGAACTGCGATAGGCCAATGAGGATGATGAATGCGACACTGCAACTATTTAGATATTTCATAACTACCCAAAAATTTGATTTCATTTTTAACCGACTGCAAAAAAAGGAGGAGGTTCTCAATTCGACTGTTTTTTTTTATGTTTGTTACCTCATAACTTTCGACTGGGTGAACCGATTTTGATGATTCTTTTTTTATTTGAAAGCTGGTGCTTCCCATGTGGTCCCATTTTAATTTGGTCCAGTTCTGACATGTCATCCATGAGAAAATCATATAAATCTTCAATGTGCATTAAGTATGTGCGCGACAAATTGACGAATAACTCAATTCAATTTGGTCGTTCTTGAAGTCGGGTTTTTTTGTTAAAATTTTGTATTATTATGTCTCCCGCTTTGCTAGGGAGGGAAGTGGACTTATTATATTTCCAACTCCTCCAGTTTTCTTCTGATTAATTTCGTTGCGGGTTCCAAGACAGTTTAATTTTTCCTGTGACTTCCCGAGTGTCATAACTCGGTGTGTTTGTGGGTCACCGCTGTTGATCCTGGTGTACAGGAGTTACAGTGATGGGCGTGTGGGCGGGATTGGTCCCATAATAAAATTAAAACTACCCAAAAACCGAATATTGTAAATGATAAGAGAGGCGCTACAAACAAGTTTGGATCACATCTAAATTAAGACGCGATTAGGTAAAAGAAAATTTACATATATTATAACTATAATGACGTCACTTAATGGTACCTATTGACTATCTTGTAGAAACCAAGAAATAATAAAAAAAGGTTCACATCCTTTTAAGAATTCTTGTTGCCTACCCTCAAAAATAATTATGTTTTGAACACTATTATTCGTTCTGCCCAGTTGTAATGGATCTACACGTATGTATATAGAAGAAGGTTTATCAGCAATCTGGTTTCTACAGTAAAAGCTCTATCTAATTTGAGATCAGGTTGTCGTAAGTGAGATGTGAAAAAAGTCATAGACCATGATATACATGGAGTAAACTTGTGTGGTATTTACCTAACAAAGGCTGACGGCGGTAGCGCCATAGCCTGACGAATTAAAAAGTTAACGGGCTGTTGGCGCGGCGTCGGTCGCGGCACAGCGGCGCCGGCGCCGCGACCTTGTCTACTTATCGCGAGCGAGTGACCCTCGCCACGACAGATTAGGCGAGCCGCTTCTCCACACACCCTGACTACGCAACACTTCGGAAATTATAACCACTATTAGCCTATACTACAATTCAGACCTACCTACCTACTTAAAAAACGAATTGTACTTTAACACAAAGCGTAAATCTAACTCACAATCGGATTCGTAAAAAAACGTTTGCAAAACATGTCATAAAAACTGTAACGAAAGAAAGTGGTGACCTTTGAAATTTCATACATAAAGTGTAAGAAACCACAGTTGATGTCACAGCTATAAATAGAACGCCGAAGTATAATGTTTACACTGACAATCTAATGTAGGGATGGTATTACATATCGTACTTGTGTCATATGTGCTCTATGTGACCGACGACCATCACCTGACGTCACTCACAACGTAACTATAGATACAGAAACAAACAGTAGCGATAATACACTGATAACGATTCGCACTGATAACTTGATGCAACCAGCGTGAACCGACTAATTTACACGACAACTACATGCTACCAGAACCAAAATACGACTTCAAAGGAGCTAAAAGTATCCAGAAACACATAAAACGCATAGTGACATTCAAAATAGTCTACCGACCGGCAACGACGCTCAAATTGTAATTAAAACACGCGAAACTAGGTTAGGTTACATGAGGTTAGGTCGTATTAGAAACGTATCGAGAACCGAAATCTTGCGACGAACTCGCCGCCCGGCAAACTTCTTGATTCGAAACACAATCGGCGGCCATTCATTCCTTTGATCATCCATTCACACATTATGCAACTGAACACGTTCAGAAAACAAACATATGAGCACAGCACGACGCACTGACTCCAAGTTTCGTATACGACATGGACGTTCAGTTGTTTACTCGATGCACTTGTTGCACGGGTCAACGTCCTCGATCACGTCACGTACCGGGCTTGCAGAGACGGCTCCAGTGGTACGGGTTGCAGCAATGCTGGTCGGTGCAGAGGGGCAGGCGCCTCAGCTCGGTGGTGTCTCGGAGCTCAGGGAACCTGAAGATGCGGGTGACCGCAAGTCGTAGCTGGGAGGCGGCGGGACCGGCCGGCACGCACTCCGTGCCAGCAGCGCCCGCGTCCAGAGCCCGGGCGAGGCGCCGCAGCTGATCGTCCGCCAGGGGAGGCGCGCCGGCCGCCGCCAGCCTCCGCCGCAGCGCGCGCCTCCGGAACATCACATGCCGCCGCCGCTGTCACAAGTCGCGCGGCCGTTCGCGCCACGCGACACACACACGCTGGCGACACGACATCACTCGCCGCGTGCGGCCACTCGACTGACGCTGCTGACGGACCGACCGCTCCACCGCACGGTGCACTGACGCGCCTCGGTGCGATAACAATACAAACAAAATCTCCCCGACACTATACCCTATTTACCTAATTGGTTTTGAACTCCTAGATAGGAAAACGTTAACAGCTCAAACTTGAATTGTTAATGGTAGATGTAAATTTATTTTTATTTTAATTCTAAAATATTATTATAGATCCATAGGAAACCTTAGTGCCAATCTGATGATAAAGGCTTATCTTAACTGTTAAGACTAAGAACAGCCAAATCTTCAAACCTAATAAAATAAATATGATAAACATAACAAATGATCAATTTGGTATTGAATTAATTGTATTGTTTTTCTATGTAATGTACGAGGTATTACAATTAATTCTAAAATAACAATACTAAAATTAATTTTACCGATGCACTGTACTAAGAATTTAACAAGTAATTCGTTATAGTAATAAAAAAAATTGACCTATAACAAAATTTTTGGAGTGCCTTTAAATTTCCCAAATTTAAGGGAGTTTATTTGTATGTGCAGTCTTTCGGGGGTGTGCGCGAGGCAGGCGGGAGGGCGAGCGCGGCTGGCGCCACCGGCGGCGTCAGGTGCGCGCGCGTGTGTGCGTGCGGCGCCACCCAATCCACACGGAAAATAATCTACACAGAGAGATCACTCGGTAGTTTGATAATGGATAGTCGCCATGCGCCTCATTGAGGCAAAGTAAGTATATTACAATAACACGTGTCATAGCTATCGCAGTCTTTGATGTATAAGAAGAGGGAATTAATTTGATAGAAATAGCATTTGAGCAAAAACTGAGGTGAAGAAGGTACAGAAAAGAATTTAGAAACGTCGAAAAATATTTTTTGTTTATCGACGTTTGATCGCAGTTAAAGAGTTAACAGGAAATACATTGGGTATTAGCTTGAGTTTCTTGATATAGGTACCTACTCCAATTTGTTTTTAATAAAACCATAAAGGAGATTATTATTTCCTATGGACCTTATGTTCTAAATCAAATATATCTAAATTTCCAGACGTTGTTTTGTTTGTTTTCTTTTGCCTGGGAAATCAATTATTACGTTCATACCAAGACTTTTTATGCAAACATGTAGATACATCTAAAGCCAATCTAAATCCCAAAAAAAAAAACAATTCTTTTTATTTTTTTAATACAATTCTTTATGTCACTTCATAAATTTGTCGAAGGGTACATTATTAAAAGGAAAATGTTTTAAAGCTGTGCCATGATTGTAAAATTTGAAAAATCCATCCTACGTATTTTTGGGCAACGATTAACTAATTCATTCATATGTATTACTTCTGAAACTGCTGATTCTAAATCTTCTGTCTTCAGAACTATAGACCAAAAGTTTAAAAAGCTACAACCCGAGTCCCGACTACATAAAAACATTTGATAAAATTAAACAGTCTATGTCACGCGGGCTATTATTACGAATCTGCTGACACCTCGTTCATTAAATTCGGTTCAGTAGTTTAGGCAGGGGCTACTTTGGAACAACCCTTACACATATTTACCGTGGAAGAGCCACGCTTCGGCATGAATGGGCCGGCTCGAGCGGAATGATGCCACGGTCTCACAGAAAACCGGTGTGAAACAGCGCCTGCGCTGTGTTTTACCGAGTGTGTGAGGATACTGGAGGCGAATACCCCAACCCTTTCCCCCATCCCCATCCCCCAAAGCCGGCAACGCACTTGTGACGCCTCTGGTGTAGCAGGTGTCCACGGGCGGCGATAACCATCAGGCGATACGTCTGCTCGTTTGCCCCTTATTCCATTAAAAAAAAACATCCATACAAAAACTGCCAAAACTATTACCGTACCTTTTGGTTTCGCTGTAATCAAGTAAGAAGGACGTTAATATCAAAGCATGGTCGGGTCTATTTTGAACAGAATCTATGTCCACTTATGGTTCGGAATGCGCAGAGCTAAAAGACACATCAACAAAATAAACGTATAACGTGACAGATAACGTGTTGCGTGCCGCTCGCTTCTGATACAGCATCGTCACGTTGCTACGACTCCTCTCTCAAGAGATAATGGGAGAAAGGAAGACTACACAACTTACTTAATTGTAATTACCAATCCAATAAGAGATTTAAGATTCAATTCTTTGCTCCGATTTTCTTTCATCGTGGTCTACATAACTCAAGTAAAGTTCTACCTAGTACAGATCAGACGGTCCTATGTGTGCATGCAACAAGAAAAAGTTTTAAAAACTATAACGAGCGAGACTTCATAAAAACTTTTTATAAAATTTATGTAATACCTTATTATCGATTCAGTAGTTAAGGCGCTACGGTACAATATACAAACATACACAAACTAATAAAAACATTACCCTTTTGTTTGGTTTCGTCGAATACCAAAAGTTAGCTTCGAAAATATCTATACACTACACACGTATGAACTTTGAAAACTCATATTTATAGGCTTACCGGTCATTAGCGTTAAAATAAACACTAAAATTTTTAAAGAGTCAGGCTTGATTTACCACACTTTCCTCCCCAGAGAAGGTTGATGGTCCAACGACCCTTCACATAGCAAGAAAACAAAAGCATGTAGGTGATGCAACTTACTAATTAAAAGATCATGGACATAAGGACAGAACTCATGACTAAAGATTGTTTATAATTTTAGTATATCCTACTAATATTATAAACGCGAAAGTTTGTAAGTATGGAAAATTTTTGTTACTCTTTCACGCGAAAACTACTGAACGGATTTGGATGAATATTTTTAGTAATATAGCTTATACATCAGAATGACACATAGCCTGGCCTACTATTTGCAGCGAACGACCGACATACACGCGGGTGGAGCCGTGGGCAACAGCTAGTTAATAATACATCTATACAAAAGAGGAAGGTGACTGACATAACCATAGATCAACGCACAGCCCAAACCGCTGAACTAAGAATCCTGAAATTTTGCATGTAGGTTCTTTATATAACGTAAGTAAGCACTAAGAAAGGAATTTTTGAAATCCCATCTCTAAGGAGGTAAATCAGGGGATAAAAGTCTGCGTGAGCGGAGCAGCGTGCAAAAGCTAGTTCTATATAAATGTGAATCTCGGAAACGGCTCAAACAATTTTCATGAAATTTAGTATGCGGGGGGGTTTCGGACGATAAATCGATCTAGCTAGGATTCATTTTTAGAAAATTTACGAAAAAAAATACCGAGAACTAGCTCATCCAGGAACTTAAATGTAAAACGATGTCGACACAATGGACCGTCAATTTGAAGGATTGATGCGGACTGACCAAGAGGGGGATAGCTGGTACCCTTTGTGGTGGACCTTTGTTAAGCAGTAGACTTAGCTTGACTGAAAGGAACAAACCGCAATAGACCAATGGCCTGAGGAAAGTGGTTGGCAGTCGATGGATGCGGACTACCAGAGACCCCACAAAAGGTGCCCATACGCTGGAAATTCTTAGCCCGGAGTTATTAGTATCCCTGAGGTGTGGTACCACTGGATGAGCTATCGTTTGCCTCTACTATAAAAAAAACCATTAACATTTGGTATGTTGGCGCCGAGATACACATTAATGAGTGTTTATTTATTTATTATCTTAATTAAACATATAAATTATTATAGATGAATACTTAAGTTAGTGTAGGTAGGAATATAAAAATGATACTTAAGTTGATAAAAGGTCAAGCGAAGATTATTTATGACGTTTTTGGAAGGATTTGATCTAGTTGTTATATGCATATCTCTGGATCCCTGGATGAATGTTACCCAGACCATAACTCAGATCAAATAATAAAAGGTAGATAACGCACGGCCTTGTTCTTGTTGAACCAAAAAAAATTCAGCTACTTCCAAGTAAACACACGTTAACGCACACACAAGCTAAGAAACTACGCTACTTTTCGTCAGTATCGTACAAGTTCCGATATAAGAGATATACTGACTACTGACGAAAAGTAGCGTAATTTCTGAGCATTAACGCGTCTGTTTACTTGGAAGGAGCCGAGTTTTTTTTTTGCTTCAATAAGAACAAGGCCTTGCGTTTAGTTATTATGTGCTTGCGTTATCTCTTTTTGGTTCAGACTCTCAATTCAGACTGCCTCGTTGGTCTCGCGGTTGGCGTGTGCGACTGCTGATCATGAGGTCTCGGGTTCGATTCCCGGGTCGGACCAAATGTTTGTATGATCTACAAATATTTGTTTCGGAGTTTGGGTGTTTTCTATGTATAATATGTATGTATTTACAAAAAAAAAGTATATATGTATTTGTATCAGTTGTCTAGTACCCATAACACAAGCTCTGCTTAGCTTGGGACTAGACGGCGTTGTGTGTTAGATGTCCGAAATAAAAAAATATAAAAAATAAATAAATATATCTACATTATTTTATTTGATCTGAGTACCATAAAGATACTTTGCTTGTTTTTTTAATTCATGAAATATTTTCTTAAGATGGGTATCTTAAGAAAATATTTCAGATAGAACTCCAAACGATTCGAGGCACTTACTAAGGATTCATAACTATGTGACGAAACACAGTACGGTTTTATTTGATTTCTTTCCGACATGCCACTACATCACATACTCGGTAAAGGTGATAAAACGTGGATGCTAACGCAATAGAATTGGTGATAATTTTACCACCGATCTGCCCAGATGAATTTTGGTTCCCGTGTTTTATTAAACTTTCCTTATTTGACTTTTAATTTACAGTTTTGAAAAGTATTACAATTACACATTACAATTAGGTACACATTAAATTACAATTTTCGAAATGGAACTTTTTAATTTCAACCGTTTTTCTTTATACCTTATACTTTATACCCTATATAATATATCTTTATAGATTTATTTAATAACCGACTTTAAAAAGGAAGAGGTTCTCAATTCGACCGTATATTTTTTTATGTGTGTTCGCGGAAATCTTCGTCGTTTGTTTATGCACCGATTTCGATAATTCTTTTTTTCATGGAAAGGAGATATCCCAACGGTGGTACTATACTAAGGACACTAAGATCTGATGATGGCATCCAAGAGAAATCGAGTCGAACCTTGAAGTCGGATTTTGTTATTTTACTTCAATGACACAATATACTTTCGTCAGTGTTTTACTTGTTCTGTTAAAATTCTATTTTCACCATTTGTAAACGGTTTTAAAGAAACTACAGGACGAAGCATGCAGTTTATTAAATTTAATTATGAATAATAACTTATTTTTTTATTAACTTTATCTGGGGTTAACATTTCTTATTGATGATCTGATGAACCTTATTGATCTTGTACAGTTCATACAATAATTGTAATTTGCCTTTAATACGGGCCCACGATTTTTTTTAATTGAACGAGCAGATGTATTGCCTAATGGTAAGCGATTACCGCCGCCCATGGACACCCGCAACACCGGAGGCGTCACAAGTGCGTTGCCGGCCTTAGAAGGAGTACGCTCGTTGTGGTACAGTATAAATGAAGGTGATGTCGAATAGTTATGGAATGATTTCATCTGATGATGGAGCTGGAAGGTGGAACTCTGTAATGAAACGACGCAACCCCATCGAGTTTGGACGCATTTATTTCGTCTTGACGAGTACTTTGTATTTAGATGGTAGTCAGGGCCTGAGGTAGCCATAGGAACTCCGTAATAAAACGGTACCTATAATACCATCGAGTTTGGGCCTTTTTGATTTAGGTATAAATTTTTTACTTTTTTTTTTTTTTTTTTAAAGCCCGCATTAGGAATAAACATCCTGTGTCGCGGGGGACTTTACAGACATACATGAAACGGACACAATTAACACCCAAACTCAGAACAACAATTTGTAGATCACACAAAGTGATGTCCCGTGTAGGATTTGAACCCACAACACTTGGGGAATTGGCAAGCGGGCGGCGTGGCGACCGCTTAAACCACTAGGCCAACCGTGCAGTCAAATTAAATCTAATAAAAGTTGAAAATCAAATCTTGGAATGACATAGATTTAGTTTTAAGAACTTCTTAATTCAATATTTAATCATTTATATCTATATTAGGTTGGTAAGTAAATGAAATAAATAAGTAAAAATGAAAAAAAAAAAAAATAGTACAAAATAAAACGAGAAACTTTGTAAAAAGTAAACAAATGGTCCATATACCAACCTATGTTTGGATGTTTCTTTTTTGAAAATTTAACTTGAAATGTCATATATTTATGTTCATATAGTAACTCACCTCATAAGTGTTCTAAAATCCATAAAAATATTTTTAAACGTACACGTAAACATCCACAAGTCCAAAATATAACAGTTAGATAAACATGCAATCAACATAACATTATTTTATAAGTTTTCGTATTGTCGTGAACAAATTCGTATATTCAGCAATATGGCGACGCGTATCATGGCTGCCGGTCGGCGCGGGAATGGCGCGAAAACTGGGAAAATCACGGTTTTTATGCGCCAGTTCACAGGACTTGTGAATGAACCTGAATGAAATTGTAAATTTCAGACTCTAACGTACGGTTATTCAAGTTTCAGTAATATTACGAATTCAATCATTACGAATTAAAACTTTTCTAATGTTTTTTATAGATTCGCAAAAACAAAGCCATTTTGTTCTGTTTCCTTTGTCATTTTATTGAAAAGTTATAAAATTAAAAGTAAATTATGGAAATTGAAAACAAAATATGTACTTTTCATTTAATGATTGAATTATGGTAAAGTCAAATTTAATAACATTCTTAAGAAGTATTTTTACAATTCATTTACTGTTATCAAACGGACCATACTAAAACTAATTTCAAAGTATAATATCCGAATAATTATGTATTATAGTATAAACTAACAAGAAAAACCACCATTACGTCTGTTTTGATGTGTATTACACAATGGCAGTTGTAAATACGACGCATCTTGCATGTTAGGGTGGCGGCGATGGGGCGCGTCAGTGTGGCGCGGCGGTATGGTGCCGTACAGCCGGGCACCCACGGGCCACGGCAGATGGCCTACCACTGGGTATAGCAAAGATCGAGTACCTTGAAGGTACAACACTAACATCGTTTTAGTCTGTTCTCGATTGTTAGCTCACAATATTTGTAGAAAAAACATTTGTTAAGCTAATTTTGTCGTAGATTTTTGAGAAGAATGAACACAATAACGATAGATAGAAAATTCCTTACTTGTACACTATAGTCTCAGATCAAATAAAAAAAGGTAGATAACGCACCGCCTTGTTCTTCTTGAAGCAGAAAAAAGTAGCGTAGTTCCAAGTAAACACACGTGTTACGCACTAACTATGCTATAAACTACGCTACCTGCTAGTACTTTTCATCATTACAGTACAAACAAACTTGTACGATACTGACGAAAAGTAGCGAAATGGAACTACGCTACTTTTTTCTGCTTCAACAAGAACAAGGCGGTGCGTTTTCGACCTTTTTTTATTTGATCTGAGACTATAGCCGCAATTTGCGAGCACTGACTTCTCTATTTTTAACCGACTTCCAAAAAGGAGGAGGTTCTATGTTCCACTGTATGTATTTTTTTTTTATTTTTTTTTATGTATTTTACCCGATTACTCCGTCAGTTGTGGACCGATTTTGAATATTTTTTTTGTATTCGACAGGGTATGCTTCCGTGGTAGTCCCATTGCCAGCATATCAGGATCTGATGATGGGATCCCAGGGAAATCGAGGGAAACCCTCATTTTTTATAGGCAAATACTATGTTTTTCGTATATTTTCTGAAGTTACACCGGTATTTGCGTCTGGTAGTCATCATTTTATGATGATGAGCTGATGATGTAAGGTACCACTCCTTAACGGTTAGGAGTTGGAGGATAAATCTTTAAATATCATATGTATATAAGTTACCTTTAGTCGTATTCTTACAAATTATTTAGGTAAGCTGATGATGGAAGGTGGAAGGTACAACTCCTCAACGGTTAGGAGTTGGAGAATAATTCTTTCAATTTCATACGTATCTAAAGACCTTCAGTCGTATACTCTCAAGCTATTTAGGTGAGCTGATAATAAAAGATTAAACTCTTCAACTGTTAGGGATTAGAGGATGATTTTAATATTACACGTACCTTAATTTATATTCTTGATGATGAAATTTGATGAAATAGTTCAACTTACTACTTACCTACGATTGTTTGCACTAAAAACTGTAAAATAAAAACTTTTTATAAAAAAAAAACCGACTTCCAAAAACATCCAACGAAAACTCTCTGTCAAAAAACACTTAAAAGCGTAAAATAAACTGGTTCTTCATAAATTGCCTATACCTTATTCTTTATTCATTTAAATAGTAGTATTTTAATGGGTGCTAGGTACCTAAAATCTGTTTGAAGTCGGTGCTAAGCCAAAAAGAATACAAACGAACAATTACAAAAGTCTAAGCGATAGTCACTTGGCACCGACTTCAAACAGATTTTAGGTACCTAGCACCCATTATAATACTACTATTTAAATGAATAAAGAATTAGGTATAGGCAATTAATGAAGAACCAGTTTATTTTACGCATTTAAGTGTTTTTTGACAGAGAGTTTTCGTTGGATGTTTTTGGAAGTCGGTTTTTTTTTCTTTCCTCAACTCTCCATCGGTACCTGAATACCTTGCGCCTCATCTTCGTTTCTTATGCTCCAACCACGACCGAAATCTTCGTTCTACAAACAATATGCTTCTACTATGCCCCCCTCACACCTCGGACTTTATCCATTCTTCCTTTTATGTGCAGTCTGTTCTTCTGTGGAATGCACTACCCGCCGAAATCAGGATGTCTACAAACCGTCTTACATTCAAGATTAAAGTACGCGAACTTCTTCGGAATGAATCGTCGGTACAGTCGCAACCGTAGCACCCGACTGTGACTCACATTAAGTCATATACCTATGTATAATATTAAATTTATGTATGCTATATATATTAATATATATTATGTAATTATTAATAGATATATATGTAGTAGAAAATTTATTTATTAGTTGTATTTATTGTAGGCTTATCTCTTATTAACAAAACTTATCCTTGCCTCATGAATGCCTCATGGCATTAAGTCCGCCTTTGTACAACAAGTGCATTAAGTATTAAATAAATAAATAAATAAATATAGTACCTACATTGAAATGTCAGATATATAATGTGCAAAGAGCAACCTTATTGCCACAAGCAATCTCTTCCAGGAAACCCTAGGATATTTTAGGTGAATATTTTTGTTTTACGATTCCTTTTACATTCTATATTTTATTAAGAACAATAAATGCTTTTAAAGCTTTTCCCCTATTATCAAATATCACACAAGTGTTGAGCAGTGTTGAGCCATGTGGGGATCGAATTTGCAACACTCAGCGCAGTACGAAACGACGAGGTGACCATTTAATTAAACCACTACGCCATAAGTGCTCTCTAATTGTAATCAATATTAAATAACTGAATTAAACCGAGACAATTTTAAGTAACTCGAGGTTCAGAATCTTAAAAAAATATAAAAAATCTCTGTGCCACTACAAATGACACTCATTTTTGTCGAGTTTCGTAATACCGCTGTAAACCTCCTAACTTTTCCGATAAAAAGACTCTTGGTAAGTGTGCTACTTTTTTTTTGTGACGGATACCACCTACCGGTGGTTATGTCGGACTCGAACCGACTAAAAACCGCACACCGTCTCGGGTAGGTACTAGAAGCCGGGGAATCAGCCGAATCAGGTGCACCCGCGAAAGGAAATCCTTGGAACAAGTGTTCTACCCTAAACCCAGATGTTCTTTAATACTTGTAAATTAAAGAATGGTGAATAGGTAGGTACATTTTATTGTTTTTTTGACCGCGCGAATCTCTAGAATCAGCATTCAGTTGAATTAGTAGCAATGGGAGAGATTATGCAAATATATAATATAGCCAAAATAGGTATTACACAAAATAACATTACATGTACTTCGATTCCTAAAAGTAAAACACTACACGGAATGAAAAAACTGGAAACAGCTGTTTTTAACCGACTTCAAAAACGGAGGAGGTTCTGAATTCGAATGTTTTTTTTTATGTTTGATACCTCAGAACTTTTGACTGGTGGAACCGATTTAGATGTTTCTTTTTTTGTTTCAAAGCTAGTTCTTCCCTTGTGAACTTGTGATGCCATTTCAATTTGGTCCAGTTCTTGAAGTCGATGTTTTTCGTTAAAATGTTGTGTTTTTTTATCAATCTTTTAAAAGCGGAGTATTTTGAAAAAGCAACGAAAAATTTACTTAACACTGGTTTTGACAAGTTTTCTGCAAGGTCGTGGTATTGCCTATTTTAGCCGAACGGGCCATTAGCGCCAAAGTATGGGGCCTCCCACGGTAGACCCTATCTCCTCATAAAAAATTCTAAACTACAAACTTTATATAGAAAGATAAATAAATATATTATTATTATTTGTGACTTTGAGCTTTAGAAAACCAGTACCCTTAAATGTGATTTAAAAGGATAACGTGTATTGAAGAGGTCGTGACGAGGTGGTATCCGTCTTATGGTTTTAAACCTATTTTCATCAATATTATGCTTAATTCCCCTGCTTACTCTTCCTAAGCATTGAAGTTTATCATACACGGAACCATCTTTAGGTTGCCAGAACCGAGTACATGCGTCTAGTCAGTCTAGTGGTAAGTTATCGTAACAGCTAAGACAGAGCTCGTGGGTTCGTTTTCACATGTTACAAATAATGATGATGCGTGATAAACATTTCCTATTTCTTTATGGCTATAATAGTTACAATAATTAGTCAATTATGTCACAGTATGTCATTGTCATAATATATAAAAATATTTGAAATTTAAATTCACTTTTTGTTTCTATTAAAAAGGCTATACGTCCCATGTAAAACTTACTAACATTCTAAAATAGATTAAGGAACTTCAAATATATGTAGGTAATACTACAAACCATAATTAAAAAAACAATAACAATATTTACACACAAGCGTCAAAAAACTCCACATCTTCGCCTACAAATGTTTTGCAATATTTAGTTCCAAAAGTCACCACCTAAACTGAAAACTTCGTTTCAAATACTAGTATTTATCATCTTAGTAAATAGTCAAATCTGAATGTCAAGTATGTACATATTTTAGTTAGTGTGTCCCTCACAAAAATATCGATGTATTATCAATGGTGGCCACCCTCGGGTGTTCGCATCCCCTGCAAGCTGGGGCCGTGGCGGCGAGAGGGCGCGTCGGCGAGGCGCGCGGCGGGACGGTGCCACTAAGCCGCCAAGCCGACGGTCACCTATGAGATCGGGGTTGCCAGATAATGGACACATAAACATGTATATTTTCATTCAAGTGTCTTTTTATAATAAAGAAATACTTTATGACTTGTTACGTTTTGGACGTAGCTGCCAACCTTCGGGTTTAAATGTTCGTTATCGACAGAAAAGATGAATTAATCTATACAAATAAATAAAATTGGAGTGTCTGTTTGTAATATTAAAATAACCGCTTTTTAATAAATGCATATGTATGTATGCACGGTATATGTACCAAAATATTTTTTTTTACAATTTTTGTCGGTCTGTCTATTCCGGGTAATCTCTGGAACGGCTGGACTGATTTTGACGGGACTTTCACTGGCAGATAGTTGATAATATAAGGAGTAACTTAGGCTACTTTTTTTAGACTAGCTTCGCCCGCGGCGTTACCCGCGGTATGACAATGGCCGCGGGTTACACCGCGGAAATCAGCTAGTTATAATAATAAATTAACACATCTTATACACATTGTCCGTGTTAGTGTGTGTGCGGTGACGGGTTAAGAATACGGAGTATCATCACCCCCTATTCATCTCTTGGGTGTCATAAGAGCCGACTGTAGTAGCAAACTACGAAGAACAACATTGCAAGAGAAGGAAAACTTGACACAAACCCCATACCAGGGCTTCCCAAACTGAATTTACTGTGAGATCCTTTTGAATGTGCTTTATTTAGGCGACACACCCATTTTCTCATAGTTCTTCATTACTGTGACTGCAGAAGAACCTGTTTCCCATATGTAGGATGTTGCGAATGGTAGTAAAGGGTTGTTTTAATGCTCATCAATCAGATGCAATCTGAATATGATATAAGCTTCTAAACAAATAAACAATCAAATTGGTTATTGGTTTATTTTCAAATCATTGGAAATTGGTATTGGAAAAAAAATAAAAATAATAATCTTAAATCTATGTACAGTAGTGGACGTCTTTTGGCTGAGAAGATCTTATTATTATATTATTGTTTTGTTTTTTTTTATTTACTTGCCGAAGCTTATCGTTACCAATGCCTAGTTTACCTTTATTTAATTAATAAATAATAAATTAAATATGTCCAAAAGTAGGGTTCCAGAGCTGGCAACACCAAGATCGGTGCCAATCTACAGTTCGTTACTTTATTATTCGTTATCCGACATGATGCCCTCTTACACAGACGCACTCGCCCATGAAACTGACAAATTAGTATAACGTACACGTTTATTATTTCTTACAAAAATAGAAAAATATGGCGCCTTTTAGCTCAAAGTTTTGGTGATTGTATACATATACAAAGTCTCTCGCTGCGTATGTCCGTCCGACTTACTATCTGTCTGTTTGAACGCGGTAAAATAAAAAGATTTTTTTATACATAATATGAGCCTGCTTTATGGAAAGCATGAGCAAAATTCAAGAGTAGTGGTCACCATAGTCATTGCGAAAACAACAATGCAGCACGGTGATCCACACTTTGGCGGCATATTAAGATGCTTCAGCATCATTTGACCTCCGGTCTCTGCTTAGCTTGGGACTAGATGGCGCTGTGTGTTAAATGTCCGGAATATTAATTTATTTATTTGTAAAATTAATGTGTAAAATTAGAAATTTCATAATGTTGAAATTAAAATTATCAACATCAAACATTAGCATGTCGGTGACGCGAACCCATAATATTTTCCCCTACCGATAGGTAAATGCTCAACGCGGCCAAACAAGTTTTGTGACGTCAGCATGTCGGTGACGTGAACTCCTAAGGTTTTCTCAGACCTAAAAGTGTTCAACGCGGCTAAAGAAGTTTTCACTTCAATAATTTATAATGGTAGGGTTTACCACTCTAGGTTAAGACGGCCCTCTCGTGCAGAAGTTATAGTCTCAAACTGGTTACCGGAGGCCCCGTCTCGTCCCGATTTTCCCACAATCTGGGGAAGGCACTGGTAACTCTTGAAGATAATCCATCAGATAACAGTCTGCCTCTTGGCCGCTTAAATAAAATAAAAAAGTCAATTACGGCCACTCAGAACTAGTGTAATGTTTTAAAAGTTTATGTAGATTTATAAGCAAGTTTATTTATTCCTTCACAATTATAATAATTACCAACAAATTTTAACAATAAAAAAACGACTTCAATCTGGACCAAATTTAAATGGGACCATTCAGGAAGCACCTACTTTCAAATAAAAAAAGAATTATCAATATCGGTTCACCCAGTCAAAAGTTATGAGGTAACAAACATTTAAAAAAAAGCGGCCAAGTGCGAGTCGGACTCGCCCATGAAGGGTTCCGAAGCAGCAAGTAACATAATATAAACGTTCTTGTAGGTCGTTGTAACTTTGATCGATGTTTTAATAATAGTGTTTTCAGCTTAAACATTATTTCTCAATAATCTAATCAAAATGTTATGTTAAAATTGATGAAAACTATTCCTTCCTAATTAATTTATAAAATTCTGAGGATAGCAATACCTAAAATTGACAAACAAACTAATAGTAACTATAAAATAGTTCTTTGCTTAAGTGCCCGTTTTTTTTGCAAAAGAGTTTATATTAAATAGTTTAGTGTTTACCGAAATTAATTTGGAATGACTTAAGCATTGTAATGATACCTTTTACGCTTTAACGCGTTTATTTCTTTGTTTTTCTTGAATACTTAAAAGCAGATAAAAGTTTAGTATTGAGTGTGACCCCCTCTTGCTGAAATCACGGCTTGCATTCGTCTGGGCATGCTAGCGAGTATATATTTTATGATTTCTTGGGGAAGACGTTCCCACTCCGCGGTAATCACATTCTTTAGCTCACTGATAGTCTGCGGAGCCGGCTGCACTGATCTCTCTCATCGCTTCAGAACGTCCCGGACATGCTCTATGGGATTGAGGTCCGGACTTCTAGCTGGCCAGTCCAAACGACGAATTCCGACTTCTAGCATATACGCTTCCACATCACCAGACCGGTGGGCGCGAGCGTTGTCGTCCATAAAAATTAAGTTTTCGCCAAGAGCGGTTAAAGCGGGTTTTGCATAAGGAATTAGAACTTCCGTTTGTATCGGTGTCCAGTCAGTGTACCGTTTTCGATGAAGACTAACTCCGTACGATCCATAGAATTTATTCCTGCCCAAAACATAACAGAGCCCCCTCCATAAGGTGTGATTTCTTCAAAATATGCCTCTGCAAAGCGTTATCCTCGTCTACGTAGCACTCGCCGACGTCGGTTTCACCATGAAGATATATCCTGGCTTCATCGGAGAACAATACCCTATCCCAGTCTTCATGAGTCCATGACACACAATTTCGAGCGAAGCTAAGCCTGGCAACTCGATGTCCACGGAGTAATTTAGGGCTGTGTATATTAGCAGCGAGAAGCCTCCTCCTGACCATCCATAGACTAATTTACACATTTCTTACTTCTTCGAGGCTGTTCTTGAGGTCCACATAAGAAGATTTGCGATTTCTCAACGCTTGACTAACTAGAAAACGATCATCCCGTGGTTCGGTACATGTCTTTCTGCCAGAACCAGGCCTTCTTTTGACGGAACCGGTCTCTTGATAGCGCTGCCAGGTCCTTTGAACTGTCGACCGACTCACATTTAGCCTCTGAGACACGAAGCATTGGCTGCAACCTTCTTCAAGCAGCGCAATAATTTTGCTCACTTTATCTAACATTTTCGAGATTGCTAAACAGCAATAACAATACTTTTAAATGTCAAGGACATCAGATAATTTAATAAATATTGACAAAAAGTTAATTAGATTCGATATTAACTATAGGGAATTCGCGCCACAAAATGTAGTTAAAAGTTGTTTTCTTTGAAAATCAACGTAAAATGACCACGTTCGTGCTGTCGTGTTTCGTTGGTGAGTGCGAGACCGGAGGCCCAAATAGTCTAGTCAACAAGTTCCATACTTGTTGACTAGACTAAAAGATGCAGCAGCATCACTAGGCCGCCATGGTGTGGGTCGCCATACTGCATTGTCTGCATTCGCAGTGAGTATGGCGACCAATACTCTTGGATTTTGCTTATGCTTTCCATCAGGCAGAGTAGTCATTTTGGCGGGCATACATAAAAAAAAAAAACAGGCTCAGTCAAAAATTTAAATTTGGAATGTACTCTTATAAACATTATGGCACTTTTATAACTGGCCAGTAACATTTTCAAATGATTAAAACCTTTTTAACCGACTTCAAAAAAAGGAGGAGGTTTCTCAATTCGACCGTATATATATATATTTTTTTTTATGTGTGTTCGGGCATAACTTCGTCGTTTATGAACCGATTTTGATGATTCTTTTTTTAATTGAAAGTAAATGTCCCGACGGTGGTACCATGATAAGGAAACTTGGATCTGATGATGGCATTCCAGAGAAATCGAGGGTAACCCTCATTTTTTTCAGGCACGTACTATGTTTTCCGTATATTTTCGGAAGCTACGCCGGTATTTGCGTCTGTTAGTCATCATATAATGATGATGAGCTGATGATGAAAGGTAAAACTCCTTAACGGTTAGGAGTTGGAGGATAAATCTTTAAATGTCATATGTATGTATGTTACCTTTAGTCGTATTCTTTCAAGTTATTTAGGTAAGCTGATGATGGAAGGTACAACTCCTCAACGGTTAATTACTATTACTATACAATTCTTGTCTATACCTAATTCTTTATTCATTTAAATAGTAATATTATTGTGTATGCTAGGTACCTAAAATCTGTTTGAAGTCGGCGCCAAGCCAAAATGTAATAGGAGGTACCGCACTCGCCGCTGCCGGATAGCTAGCATAAAACAACCCAAGCGAGCAGACACGCGCGGGCTGACGCGACGTCGTTGATGGTCGTCTCGAAATAAAGCGAGTGTGGTAACTACTATTACATTTGGCTTGGCGCCGACTTCAAACAGATTTTAGGTACCTAGCATACACAATAATACTACTATTTAAATGAATAAAGAATTAGGTATAGACAAGAATTGGCACATATCAATTTATGAAGAGCCAGTTTATTTCACGCTTTTTAGTGTTTTTTGGCAGGGAGTTTTCGTCGGATGGTTTTTTGGAAGTCGGTTTTTACTATTATTCGTCACTGTCTTTTTGTACCTAATTTTACACATGCGCTTCGGTCATCACCCTTTTGGAAATATTCATCACTTTTAGAAAAAGTTGACAAAATTATACAAAACACGCTCAGCAAAGTTTTGAATGTAGCTTTAAACGATCGAGCCTGGCTCCAAGCATCCCTACCAGTTCGTTTGGGTGGTCTTGGAGTACGCAAAATTGTAGATGTCAGCCTTCCAGCTTTTCTGTCTTCAGTTCATGGCACAGAAGAATTAACCAGGAAAATTCTTATCAACACACTGGTTGATTCTGAAGTGTCATGCAAGGCCATTGCTATAGATGCTTGGCAGATAGCTTGTCCCAGTACTATTTTACCTGCTAACCCATTTTCTCAGCGCCAATGGGATGCGCTGTTATGTATTTTAAAGCAAAGAAGACTTCTGGATACATCAACCAGTCTTGCTGAGCGCGTTCGTTTGTTGGCTGTGGGAGAGTAGGAATCAGGTTTATGAATTCAGGCACTTCCATCGCCCAACATAGATACCTTGTTGGACGATACTACATTTCGCCTTGCCACTTGCCTCCGTTTAGGAGCGCCTTGTGTTTCTCAGCATTCTTGTCACTGTGGAGAAGCTGTTGACAGTCTCGGACATCACGGCCTTTCTTGTAGCAGAAGCGCTGGCCGAATATCTCGACATGCAAATATTAATGGCATTATCCGTCGTGCTCTTGTTGCCGCCGGCGTTCCAGCTGTACGTGAACCAAATGGTCTGGTACGGGACGATGGCAAGAGACCGGATGGTATGTCGTTACTGCCATGTAAGATGGGTAAGCCTTTGGTGTGGGACGCAACTTGCGTCGACACCCTCGCGCCATCTCATCTTCAAAGCACAGTTGGTTATGCTGGCGCTGCTGCTGCTTCTGCGGAAAGCCTCAAACGGCGTAAATACCAAAACCTAATAGGTAATTATATTTTTGAACCGTTTGGGGTTTAGACGCTAGGTTCATGGGGTCCGAGTGCTCGCGCTATGTTTAAACAACTAGCTAAGCAACTGATCGACGCTTCTCGTGACCAGAAGGCCGGCCTTTTTCTAGCACAGAGAATTAGCAAAAGACGTCTCTATTTAATGTGGTTAATGTATTATTTATGACCTCGACGATTAGTCTAAAAAATAGCTCAAGTTACTCCTTATATCATCAGCTATTTGACAGTCAAAATCGGTCCAGCCTTTCCAGAGATTAGCCGGAACAAACATACAGACAAACATTTAAAAATCGTTTTTTCTTAAAATATATTAGGTCTTTACCTATGAAATTGCCGTTCTTCAGTACTGGTAATTTCAAATAAAAAAAAGTTTGTAATGGCTCTGTATTCTAAATTCAAATTAATTTTGTTTTAAAACCATGACATTCTATTTACAAACTCAGTATTTTGTTTTCTGATTAGCGTTGTATTTTCATTACATTTGAACATTTTTCGTCATAATGGATACTTTAAAAATTCGTGTAATTATGGAAAATGAGTTCCGTCGTGGCACCAACGCGACACAAACGGCACGTAACATCAAAAACGTTTACGGAGAGAACTGTATAAACGAACGTACAACCCGTTATTGGTTTTCCCGGTTCCGTTCTGGAAATTTTGACTTGAAAAATGAAGCTCGTGGTCGTCCGGAGACTTTGGTTAACACTAATGAATTTAAGGCGATTGTGGAAGCTGACGAAACTCAATCTATAGCTGAGCTAGCAGGAGCTTTTAATGTAAGCATCAAAACAATATTGATCCATTTGCGACAAATTGGCAAGGTAAAAAAGCTTGATAGGTGGGTGTCCCACGACTTTAACGATCGCCAGCGCAACGTACGCGTCGAGACTTGCCTTGCGCTGCTCAACAGGCAAAGAAATGAAGGAATTTTTAATCGAATTCTTACGTGCGACGAAATATGGATTCTGTTCGACAATCGAAAGCGCTCAGCAAGTTGGTTAGACCCTGGTTCAGCACCAAAGCAATGCCCTAAACCAATAATGACCCCTAAAAAGGTGATGGTCACTGTTTGGTGGTCTAGTGCGGGTGTGATTCACCACATCTTTTTACAAAACGGCATGAGCATTAATGCAGATGTGTACTGTGAAGAACTGGAGAGAATGATGGAGAAGCTTGCACATCTGCAACCAGCTTTGGTCAATCGGTCGTCCCCACTGCTCCTTCACGACATCGCGCGAACTCCATACTGCGCAACAGACAGTCTCCAAGCTGCAAGAGCTGGGGTTGGAAGCTCTCCCTCATCCGCCATACTCACCAGACCTTGCACCTACCGACTATTACTTTTTCCAAAATTTAGACAACTTTTTAGTGGGTAAAAAATTCAATTCCCGAGAGGCAGTACAAAATGCCTTTGAAGAGTTTGTTGCCTCCCGTCCAGCTGATTTTTACAAGAAGGGCATCAAAAAAAAAAAAAAGATGCGTCGATTGCATGGGTGATTACTTCAAATAACAGATATAAAAAAGTTTTAAAAAATAAGTACTTTCACTTATTGCATACAAAACGGCAATTTCATAGGTAAAGACCTATTAGTATCGTTTATACTTTCTTACATCCATTTAATTTTAGATAGTCAAAAAAGTATACTCGTAAAATAATACAAATTCCCACTGACAATCTTGTCATACAATACTGTCTTCTAAAACAGTGTTCCGCTCACTTTTTGGGTTCAAGGTACATAGTACTAGGAAGATAAAAAATTTTGGAGGTACACCATAAATAAAAAAATATTTTTTAAGTAATAAAAAACAGTATTTCTTATAAGTCAACAATACTATAATTTTATTTTACAGTTTAATTGAGCATAGGCGGTCACATCTCTTCGTCGATCGTCTTGAGGCGTTCCTTTATTTTGTTTTTATTGTGGTAAGAGTTAAATATCCTAATTCACATAAATAGGTCATTGCTCCATTCTAAATTATGTTCATCGAAATATTCTTCCGTTACTTTAAATATTTCTTATCTAGTTATATGGTTAGGCAGTGGCAGACAAAATAAAAAAACCTCAGAAATTACAGAATAAAATATAAAAAAGTCCTTAGAAATCAGAACAGACTTGTCTGTTAGTGAATTCTGAAAGCTGCTTATATGCACAGACCTCAAGCACTTTGGATAGGAAGGGAAGAATAGAAATAGAGCGAAAATATTCAGGAAGAGAAGAATAGAAAGAGGGCGCAAATATTCAGGAAGAGAAGAATAGAAAGAGGGCGAAAATATTCAGGAAGACAAGAATAGAAATAGGGCGAAAATATTCAGGAAGGGTAGAATAGAAATAGGACGAAAATGTTCAGTAAGTGAGGGACTACTCTTTTTGAGAAGAGGGATGACGTAGGCCTTACGCTACTGCCATCATGCTCCACAGCATTAGAGCGTATACAGGGTGTCCCAAAATTCAACGATAAGCGGGCGCCTAAAGGTAGACCTGCTAATGAGTACATAAGGAAAAAAAAAATTTTTTTTTAGTTACAAGAAAAATTTAGAATTTCTTTGAAAATTTATACCTTTCATGATATTTTGAACGACCACGATGACAATTTCTCAAATATGCTTAAGATTTTTTTTATCTTGTACCTAAATAGTGCTACTATTCACCACAACTCTTAAAAACACCAAATTGCCCGCAGTTTTTACACAAAAAACGTTCAAAATATTTTTTTTCCCTACAATTTTGAAATATTTTTACTCTTAGTGTACTTTGACTCACGGTCTTGTAAGAAAAAAGTATGGACACCACTACGTAATAAATAAATAAAAAAAAATGAAGGGTGTAAATTTTCAAAGAAATTCTAAATTTTTCTTGTAACTAAAAAAAAAACTAGGTATATTTTTTTTATTATTTTTCCTTATGTACTCATGAGCAGGTCTACCTTTTGGCGCCTTTGAAACCTACCTTTTGAAAATTCAAATGAGTCAATAGCGGGATACTAAGTTTGAAGATCCGGCATAGTCGTGGATGAGAAATGACAATTTATATAATTCTAACTAATAGTGTTTTGAACTCGGTACTTCGGAGAAGGAGTTAACAGCAGGAGGGCAGTAGACTACATCTAGAATAAGGCTAACTCTCTTGACCAACCCACACTTAGTAGAGATGAACGAAACAAAACGCCTCCCTAGTGCTTTCGCGTAATTATCATCTATGTACCTAAATATTTTTCAAAACGCCGTCTATTTAGGTTTGTGGGATAACCGTATTTTTTCGAGGCACACCAACAGATGACCACGGCACACCAGTGTGCCGCGGTCATCTGTTGGAACCCCCTTTGCGGAACACTGTTCTAAACGACCTCAAAATGTAAAAACCTCTATTTGATATTTCTAACACCTGATCTATTGTATTTCACTCTTTTATTTAAAAAAATATTTCTCCATGGCTGTCTAAAAACAAAGTGCAGAAAGAAAGGATTACAAACAACGGAGAAGTCACCTTTGGCTGGCAGCCGCGACGATATGACGCCTTGTTAAATTGATGCAATCGAATAACTTCTTCACTGACATATAATTAGGACACAGTAAGAGCAACACTGGCCATTGAATGGAGAGGAGTATCCATAGCATATTTTTCCGATACACAACAGTCTGTCAATTAGGTTGCTTACGCAAAGCTAATCTTAGAGGGCGCCACCGAACTATAACGTAAACAGATTAGCGCGGTAAACTTTTAAAGTTCATTAATTGTATATGTTATTTTATTTTTACATTATTATCACAAAAATGGATAATATTTAGGGACTGAAGAGAGAAGAAGAATAATTATGATATGAATTTGAAGAATTAGGGTATTTGTTTCATTTGTTATGTTATATTATGAACAAATTACACATAACTTTAGGAATAAATAGTAATAAAATAAATATTGAATTTTACACTTACCGCAACGGTAACACTAACCGGTCGCAAATCCTTCAATAACATAATCTTCTGCATAATAACAGTCTTGAGAGCTTAGTAGCCTTGATATTTTTACGACGCACGGCTATCTCCAATTGCTTACGCAGCTTTTGATCTTTAGGAAACAAATGTACTACGAGGTTTTTGCATCCAAATGCACAAGACTGATGCATATTTATTATTTCTTTCAATAAAAAAATATAGTTTTGATAGTAATAGTCCCTATTTTTGCTTGGGTAAATCATCACACATAGGTACACATTATAGCCTCACATACGAAAACAATCAGTCCTCACTACGAACTCACACATGACAATTAAAATATTCAGAATTTCACGCGATATTTTCTGACGCTTTTCTGTAATCTATGTGATTTCTTGAAAAGAAATGGAAATGAGTAAGAGGAAGTTGGGAAACGCATTATTTCATTTTAATTGATAGACTGAAAAGCCAAAGGTTTTTATTGTATAAATAAAAAATAATCTTAAAATCTTAATAAAATAATCTTGCATTTGGAACAACCATAGAGTATACATAAGCAAGCGTATACTCTAAGGGAACAAGACACAAAGAACACCCATGTCATATGTAGAATTTAAACCAACAACACTCAACGCAGTAGAAAGCGGCGTGACGACCATTTAAACTACTAGGCCAACCGTACAGTTGTTTAAAATGAACACAAAAATAGCAAATGTTGCGAAATACATAAATTGTATGTTATTTGCAACCAGTGAAAGTGTAAATACTGCGATAAACCATGGATCTCCTCAAAAGCGAATCGATTGGTCACGGATTCCATTCCCGCACGAAGCATTCTCGTGACCCACTGACACATGCACTTGTGGAATTGTCCGCTAGAATAACCCACGGTATGAAGATTTTAGAGGTAAAATAAATCCTGTTTGTCTAGTGGTGTTACTACGGAGGTCATAGGTTTGAATCTTACCCAGGAAATTTTTTCATGTTATGAGTATAATTATTAATTCTGTGTGTGAGGGTTATATGACTGCCTCGTCGATCTCGCGGTTGGCGTGTGCGACTGGTTATCATGAGGTCTCGGATTCGATTCCCGGGTCGGACCAAATGTTTCTATGATCTACAAATATTTGTTTCGGAGTTTGGGTGTTTTCTATGTATAATATGTATGTCATTGTATGTATTTATAAAAAAAAGTATATATGTATTTGTATCAGTTGTCTAGTACCCATAACACAAGCTCTGCTTAGCTTGGGACTAGGTGGCGCTGTGTGTTATAGGCGGTCCACACTACAACGATATATCATAGCGATTTAACTCTGCAGTTCGTTTGTGCAGTTTTATCGTACGCGTGGACGGAAATTGGCTCAGATATTTGTGGACCGCGTATTAGATGTCCAAAAATATTTATTTATTATATTATTATTATTTATCTATATTAAGTATGTATTCAGGAATATTTATTTATGTATGTTTGTCACTATCTAACTAAACCAATATGCTAGTAATCAGAAATATAGTACCACTGGCGTAAACTAGAGGTCGTTGAATGCTGTTACAAATAAACTAGTCAAAACGTTAGATAAGTTATATTTTACTACTGTGTTAATTCTGATTACATACTAGCTGACCCGGCGAACTTCGTACCGCCATATTTGCATATCTGTCTCAGCTTCCCACAGGCAGTGTACAGTCGCGGACAAAAAAAATACTTTTCCCGTTATCTTTTATTTATTTTTTTCTAGCAAAAAAAGAATGAATGAAATCGGACTATGTGTTATTGAATTACAACTAAGTACATATTTTGACTTTCATCCCCTCTCTCCAGGATACCGTGCTGAATTTCAGGATAAAAAGTATCCTATGTCCTACCTCGTAGTATGAACGCAAATCATGGTAAGTTTCATTTGAATCCGTTCAGTAGTTTCGGCGTGATGCGCGGCCAAGATACAGACAGACAGACAGACAGACGGACAGACAGACAAAAATGAAAAAAATTACAGTTTTGGCTTCAGTATCGATTATAGATAGCCCTCCAAAAAAAAATTTCAAAATATATTTAATGTACAGAATTGGACCTGTTACATTTTTATTATAAGTATACAGAATTGGACCTGTTACATTTTTATTATAAGTATAGATTTATTTTTTTCTAGCAAAAAAAGAATGAATGAAATCGGACTATATGTTATTGAATTACAACTAAGTACATATTTTGACTTTCATCCCCTCTCTCCAGGATACCGTGCTGAATTTCAGGATAAAAAGTATCCTATGTCCTACCTCGTAGTATGAACGCAAATCATGGTAAGTTTCATTTGAATCCGTTCAGTAGTTTCGGCGTGATGCGCGGCCAAGATACAGACAGACAGACAGACAGACTGACGGACAGACAGACAAAAATGAAAAAAATTATCAGTATCGATTATAGATAGCCCTCCAAAAAAATATTTCAAAATATATTTAATGTACAGAATTGGACCTGTTACATTTTTATTATAAGTATAGATAGATAAATATAGATTTAATATTTAATTAATAATAATAAAAAAATCTTGAAAACTTTTACTAATAAACATCATTTAATTCTTAGTTAGGGAGTTAATGAATCCTAGTTAGATCGAATTATGAGATTATATTATATAGAACTAGCTTTTACACGCGGCTTCGCTCACGCAGACTTTCATCCCCTGATTTACCCCCTTAGGGGTGGAATTTCAAAAAAATCCTTTCTTAGTGCTCACTTACGTTATATAAAGAACCTACATGCAAAATTTCAGGATTCTAGCTTCAGCGGTTTGGGCTGTGTCTTGATCTCTGGGTATGTCAGTCAGTCAGTCTGTCAGTCAGTCAGTCACCCTCCTCTTTTATAAATATAGATTATTGATCTTCAATAGTATTGTATTAGAAATTGTTACTGTATTAAATATGTATATTTTCAAATTTAAAACGTACTAAAATTATCTATGACCATTTTCTCGCAAAATTTAAAAGGATCTCAAATTTCAATTTTTTATTTATGAAGCGTGTAGCGAAGCCCGAATATTTGCGATTCATTTCCAAGGCGTGAGTTTCTGATCTCGCCTCGTAAATCAAGTTAACGAAATATTAATGAAATGTTCTGAATAAACCATGGATACATATATACAGATTTAGACTGAGTCATGTTATAGCTGGAAATAAGTAGAAGAGTAAGAATAACACACACAGAAAAAAAAACGATTTGAGAACCTCCTCCTTTCTTGAAGTCGGTTAAAAGTTCGTTTATTACTTCCTTTAGCAGAGATTGTCTCAACTACCAGTAACAGTTAACTCAAAGATATGAAACCGCATTCTTTATCTGCTACTGTGGCGCAGTGGTAGCGTATGCTGTGGCGCAGTGGTAGCGTATGCGACTGCTGTGCTTGAGGTCTCGGGTTCGATTCCCGGGTCGGACCAATTTGTATTGTATGATCTGCAAATATTTGTTTCGGAGTTTGGGTGTTTTCTATGTATAATATGTATTTATTTACAAAAAAAGGCTGTATATGTATTTATATCAGTTGTCTAGTATCCATAACACAAGCTCTGCTTAGATGGCGTTGTGTGTTAGATGTCCGAAATATTTATTTATTTTTTATTTCTTTATTAATTTCCTTTGGCGGGTACGGGTGCCTACCTGTCGGTTGTGTCTGGTTCTAAAATATCATTTACAACTTATTTATTAAGCTCAAAATTTTTAACTATACATCTATATAAATATAAAATTGAAGTGTCTGTTGTTAATTTTAAATTAACAGGTTTTTTGCTAAATGCGGTACTTCAACTGGCAGATAACTGGTAATATTTTATGTTGTATAGGTACAAACATCAACTACGGGTAACACTTCGGGGCTTAGCTGAATAAATCATATAATCAACCTAAGTTTAAGAATATATAACTTTTATCACATTGCGCATTGGCGTGTAAGTAAAAAGGTATTAAAGGAATCTTGGCTTCTTAAGGCGCGCCTCCTAGTCCAGTCGAGATAGACATAAAACTAGCCTGAAATAGAAAAAATTCCGGGGAGCAATTTTTTTTAAACGTTCGAAGTATAAATCTCGATTTTCGAACTAATCCCGGTAGAGGGTTCGCCGCCATCTTGTTTTGAAGTTAATTTTTTTCGTTTTTCTGAAATAACTCATTAATTTTCAACTTTAGAGCAAAAATGGCAGTATCCAAAGTTGTTGGAAATTTAATTTCTCACAAGTTTGGTTATTATCATTTTTACGCTAGGATCAATATTTGCAGATTTATACTATCAACATAAAAACATTTTTTTTACAAATAAACTAGATAATTAACAAAATATATGAAAAATAAAAACAATTTCACCTCCAATTTGAGTATAAATCCGAAAATATTGATCGTGGAGTGAAAAAAGGTGCGAGAACCAAAGATGAAGAAAATAAAATTCCACCCATTACGAGTTTTTGATAAACTTCATAGTTTATAACTCCGCAAATATTGATCCTAGCGTAAAAATGATAATGACCAAACTTGTGAGAAATTAAATTTCCAACATCTTTGGATACTGTCATTTTTGCTCCAAAGTTGAAAATTAACGAGCTGTTTCAGAAAAACGAAAATAAATTACTTTAAACCAAGATGGCGGTGAAATCCACCGAAATTTGACAACACAAAAAAATTTTGACAACACAAAAGTTACCAACTTTTGTTCGGTGGAGGCTCGGCTTTAGACATGACAAGAATTTCATATTAATGTATCTATGTTTCAAAAATATTTAGCTCAATATAGCAACCAGAATCTGCCACAACTAACTGGCAGGAGTGGCAGGACACAATTGGAAGGTATTATAAATTAAAAACCACTTTTCTAAGCTCTTTAATTAACTACCTATAGAAAAGCTTTATACCCACAACTAACTATAATACATTTATTTACACTAAAGTCAACAATTTTATTACACTACCTGTATTATCTATCACAGACAAATACAGCGGACACTAATATATTGTTTTATCATAAAAACAGAATATTTTGGCTGCCGTTGCCGACAGAAAGACGCCGAAGTGCGGACGCCAGTCAGCCATCTTGCTTCGGTGAATCATCTATGGGACACATCGTAAGAAAATTGTTTAAATTAGATCTTTTTAAAAATTCCATTTTTTATATTTTTTGTATTTACTTTTTTTACAAGAAGGTGAAGGTAATAGTTTTGGCAGTCAATGTATATTTGTATGTTCCACCGTAGTGCCTGAACTACTGAACCGAATTTAATGAATGAGCTTTCAATAGCTTCATATTAGGTACTACATAATATTACGAAGTCCGGGTAAAATAAGCTATATTTTTTTAGAATTATTACACGATTATTAGTACCTTTTTCTAGATGAAATTTACCCCATTTTACCCAACGGCGGCAGGGTGTTATCTTTTTATGTAAATATCTTTCTTTGACACGCTCTGTAGCTTAAACGCTTATCTTTTTTCTTTCTTTTCGAAAAACTAAAGTTTATCTTTTTATGTTTTTTCTTTCTTTTCAAAACGAAGCGAAAGGTAAACAAAAAAAAGCACATTCGCTATTGTATTTAACACTAACATTTACTATCCGTTTCGGTAGTTTGTATGGATTTCATCAATATTTTTTACCTGACTTTTGGACCAGTCGTCTGGGTTTTGAATTCAAATAATAATATTAGGCTAGGTTTTCGAGCTACGCGATTGAATAATAAACATCAATAAGTACACAAAGCCAAATAAACTCTTTTCGCGTTTACAATAATAATCTGGGGGCACGGTCGTGCCCCCGCCAAGACGAGCCAAGCGAAGCGCAAGGGCACTACCTACCTTTTCTCGAAGTGTTTCGTCGTTTTTTTGAACCCTCATAATATACATTTTTAGTGAGATGTAGAGTTTACGAAGTTAGGGTTGGTAGAGTTAGGGCGTGTAGATTCGGAACCTTGGCTCTACATGAGATCTGATATCTTTTTCACAGGGTAAGCCATATGCAGTCGTCTTGGCAACATTTTACATGAAAATGTTTTTGGTGGGATAAATATATTTCGGACATCTAACACACAACGGCATCTAGTCCCAAGCTAAGCAGAGCTCGTGTTATGGGTACTAGACAGCTGATATAAATACATACATACTTTTTTTTTTAATACTTTTTGTAAATTTATACATACATAGTAGGTAGTAGAGCCACGCTGATTTCAGCACGAACGGGCCGGCTCGACCGGGGCGGTACTACCCTCGCACAGAAAATCAACGTAAAATGACAGCGTTTGTGCTGTCGTGTTTCGTTGGTGAGTGCGAGACCGGAGGCCCAATTAGTCTAGTCTAGACTAAAAGATGCACAAGCATCACTAGGCCGCCATAGTGTGGGTCGCCATACTGCATTGTTGTATTCGCAATGAGTATGGTGGCCACCACTCGTGGATTCTACATATGCTTTCCATCAGGCAGAGTAGAGTCATTTTGGCAGGCCAAACATAAAAAAAAAAAAAAAAAAAAAAAAAAACATATTATACATAGAAAACACCCAAACTCCGAAACAAATATTTGTAGATCATACAAACATTTGTTCCGACCCGGGAATCGAACCTGAAACCTTCAAGCACAGCAGTCGCATACGCTAACACTGCACCACCGAGGCAGTATAATGAGATTTTTAGGGAAGCAAAAAGGAAGGGTAATAGGTTTGGCAGTCTATGTATCTATGTTCCAGCATAACGTCTAAACTACTTAATAGATTTCAATGAATGAGGTGTTAATACACACATCAAAAGTGTCTAGGGATCAACATATGTGTCTAGGGATCAACATATATTTTTGCAATAACTTTTCTCCTGATTGATATTAATTTAAATTTTCTTTAAGGATTCATCAAATAAAGTGTTTTCGTTTGTCACAGTAACGATAAACCAAGTCACCTTTGCATTAATAAAGAAATTTGCCATTTTCCTAATAAAAGGATTTTTGACATTTGAACCACTAACATTAAAGTTCGAAAAAAAGACTGAAATAACAGTTTTCTTTAAAATTTTATTAGGTAACTTAAACAATTAATAATCCGTGTTTCTACCGCGATCACTAACAACACAAGAACATCGGTTTGGCATACTCAAAATGAGTTCATCCAAACACGCTGTGGAATGGCCGCCCATGTTCGTTGCAACAACAAAAAAAGGTCTTCTTGCGACTGGATACCCTCCATATTCGGCAGAGCTCTTCTCTGTAGCATATCCCATGCATGCTCAATCGGGTTCAAGTCTGGCGACTGAGCAGGCCAGGGCCAAAGCCACATCTCAATCTCAAGAAATCCGCATAAAAATGCTTGATCCCTAGACAGTTTTGATGTGTGTAGATTCGTAAAAATTATCCGGGTAACACAAACTAAATAAATTTTATCAAAAGTTTCTTGGATCTGTTAGTTAAATTAAACACTATAATTTATTTATTTATCTTCAATTTACACAGACACATGGTGATTTAGAACATCTGTTGATCAAACAATTATTTACATCGTAATGGAGTCGAACCTTACTCCAGACCAACTATTAGTTCATAAGTGATCAATTAAATTATTAACGTTAGCAATTATTCTAGGTTTTTAAATAAAAAAATGCAAAACCTTGACTTTCTCTCCGCAGTTCGCACTTGGCTTGAACAGCGAGCGTTTAAGTCTTTTTTATTTGAGATTCAATCGTGTGAAAATTTCGAGTCTTTAAAAACTGAATCACTCTAATATTATAAACTCGGTAAGTCTGTGTATGTTTGCTATTTTTTCGCGCTCAAACGGCTGGACCGATTTTGATATAATTATGGTATGGAGGTAGCTGACCCCTTGTACCTAATGCTATTCTCCTCCTTGTGACGTTATCCTCAATCCTGTGGGTCGTGACCTCTATTTGCAACTAATGTGCGAGTGATAGCTCTCCACCTGTTTCTATCTTGAGCAGTGTGTAGGGCAGCATGGATCGTATTGCTGAGAGTAGTGCGAACTTGGTCTGCCCAGCGCAACGGGCTACGGCCCCTGGGTCTTTTCCCCTCTATTTTATCCTTCACCATCTCTTTCAAGGTTATCGCCTTCTCTCCTCGCAATGTGGCAAGTTTTCGAGAATTCTGTGGTGGCACAGGGCCGAATCCAAGAGCGGCGGCCACTATACTCAATGCAACAATGCAGCATGGTGACCCACACTATGGCGGCCTGTTGAGATGCTTTTGCATCATTGAACCACCGGTCGCGCACTCACTAACGAAACACGATAGCACGAACGCTGTCATTTTACGTTGGTCTTACGTCTTACGTAGGATAATACCGCCCGGGTCGAGTCGGCCCTTTCGTGCTGAAGTCAGCGTGGCTCTACTACCTTGTGATTTTCTTCTCAAAAGACCTCTAAAAACTTTAGTAATCTTCATGGAATAACGAGCAGGTCGAACAGACCAGTTAGCTAGTCTATTAGTTATTCCATGTTGATACTATAGTCAAAATAAAATAAATAAATAATAATAAATAAATATTTCGGACTTCTAACACACAACGCCATCTAGTCCCAAGCTAAGCAGAGCTTGTGTTATGGGTACTAGACAACTGATACAAATACATATATACTTTTTTTTTTTGTAAATACATACATATTACATAGAAAACACCCAAACTCCGAAACAAATATTTGTAGATCATACAAACATTTGGTCCGAACCGGGAATCGAACCCGAGACCTCATGATCAGCAGTCGCACACGCCAACCGCGAGACCAACGAGGCAGTTTAAATATATAGAAAAAAATATATAAAAATAGAAAGCATAGATATTTTTTATAATCTGTGCGAAACATCACAGACTAGCAAAGTATGCAGACTATTACGTACATAAATAACTAACACGTGAATTTACGATCCACGTTAAAACGTGTAGTTATTATATACTTTGTGGCACTTTGTCATTTTGCTTACATACCAGTTTATTAATACTCTGTGGTTTTAAGGACGGCTACCTACATTTGTACGGCGGCACGGATACTCAGGAATCCGGAACTTATTGTGGCCGGACAGACAACAGTCAATGGTTTTTTTTATTAGATTTTTATGTATATTACTGTTATTTTATATTATTTTACTTCATTGTGTTCTGATTGAATGGAAAAGAAAATTATTCATTCATATAAAGGTTAGACAATGACGTGTGACGATATTCTGCTGATACAATCGTTGGTTGTAAAGTGAGTTAATAATAATAAAAAAAATTGGAATTACAAAATAAAAGATTGCACGAACAGTGTAGGTAGTTGTTTGAGCGGTCATCTTGCTGTTTCCTACTATGCAGTATGCTGGGTATTGTGGGTTCGATCTATTGAGTATAGTCCATTCGCTTAGATACGGTCATCTTGATCGCGCCGTCGCAAGTGAGGCAAGCCGCCACAAAATAAACGGATCCGCCTGCGACGTACAACCACACATACCACAAGTATGATTTGTCAGTTTACGCCATTGTATGAATTAATATTCGTATTTCACAATAATAACCACAATTGCATATAGGTGCGCCAACACCACTATCTAAACGCATGGACTATAACGCTTTATGTGACCTACAAATCGTTACTCTAAGTCTGGGCGATATTAACTAAATACTGTGTCGTGATAATTCCTATTCAATTATCTACCCTTATCTACTTTGAATACCTATTAATAGGCTCAACCTTTTATATTTATTGAAATGTTTTTAGGAGCCTGCCAAAATGACTCTACCCTGCCTGATGGAAAGTATGAGCAGAATTCAAGAGTACCTAGCGGTCACCATACTCATTGTGAATACAGACAGTGGAACAATGCAGGATGGTGACCCACACTATGGCGGCCTATTGAGATGCTTCTGCAACATAAAGTAAATGGTAATTTCTTCAATTTTGTTTGTTTTGTTGTATTAAGTACCTACATCACCAACTAATTATTTCATTGATGTTTTGCGCCCACCTAAATACAAAGAAAAGTTCTGTTAGGTTGTGTATTAGGTTTAGTTGAAGAGTAAAAGTCCAAATCTAAACGGGTTGTGGTTCAACTTAACCCGCCATACCAGAATTTAGAGTTTTTGCAAAAAGTTAGCAACGAAGCGCAGAAGAAAAACAGAAATAATAACAATAAAAATTAATCAACAATTCCTTGAAAATCGATATTTCTTCGTTGCTTTTCACCGAGTGAGTGAAGTAAGTAACTCTAGCTTAAACTTTTGTCTGTTTCATTTGCCCCTTTTCTAACAAAAAAAAACCAAAGGTAGTAGAGCCACGCTGATTTCAGCACGAACGGGCCGGCTCGACCGGGCGGTACTACCCTCGCACAGAAAATGCGAGGGTAGCATGCTGTCGTGTTTCGTTGGTGAGTGCGAGACCGGAGGCCCAATTAGTCTAGTCAACAAGTTCCATACTTGTTGACTAGACTAAAAGATGCAGTAGCATCACTAGGCCGCCATGGTGTGGGTCGCCATGCTGCATTGTCTGCATTCGCAGTGAGCATGGTGACCACCACTCTTGGATTCTGCTTATGCTTTCCATCAGGCAGAGTAGAGTAATTTTGGCGGGCCAAACATAAAAAAAAAAAAAAAAAACAATTCTATAAATCTGTAAAAATATCTAAAATTTACAATAACAACGCAAATTAATAAAATGCTTATCCAATCCATCACAGATAGTTACCATGTTTAAAGGCACTTTTCACATTATTAAACCCTCTTTAGTCTGTTCAGATGGAAATGATGGAACGGGACTGTATCTAATTTTATTAATTAACGACTTATTTAACAATAAACTTTATTTGAAACTAATTAATTGATCAATAAGCATAAATAATGACTACACAAAGCTACAAAACAATTATCTAGACCATTAGAAATAATTAATCAATAGTAAAAACATAACAAAATTATTAGCAGAGGCCGAATTGTTTACGTCTTGTGCCCGCCGTCGCGTCGCTCGCACCGACGCGGCGACGACGCTACGTTTTGGCGCCAATTTCGGGCGCCATGTTGACACATTCACATGATTCTTGACAATAAAAATAATTTGAATTGGTTGGATGTTCTTATTGATATTAATTTGACAAATTAGCTATTTAGAATATTATTCATAACGTCATACTAGCTTAAGACTCTCATGAATGAACTGAAAGCTGACGGGGACTTAGACCGGCTCACCGTCAACACCGGTTTCCTCTACAGCTACGGACATTGAGATAATAAAATATATCAATGGCTACGGACTCCCTTTGAAATTTGTTATTGAAAGTGAAAGCAATTGAAAAACCATAGGTAAAAGATTTTTCACTGTTTTATTTCGCACAGGTACCTAAATTCTAGTCATTGATTCGCACATATTTTAAAGAAATCAGTACCAGACCTTGAACGTCCTTTTTAGGGTTCCAAGCAAAAAACGGAACCCTTATAGATTCGTCATGTCTGTCTGTCTGTCTGTCCGTCTGTACGTCTGTCCGTCTGTCCGTCCGTATGTCACAGCCACTTTATTCCGAAACTATAAGACCTATAATGTTGAAACTTGGTAAGTAGATGTATTCTGTGAACTGCATTAAGATTTTCACACAAAAATAGAAAAAAAAACAATAAATTTTGGGGGTCCCCATACTTAGAACTGAAACTCAAAAAATGTTTCATCCAACCCATACGTGTGGGGTATCTATAGATAGGTCTTCAAAAATGATATTGAGGTTTCTAACATAATTTTTTTCTAAACTGAATATTTTGCGCGAGAGACACTTTCAAAGTGGTAAAATGTGTGTGTCCCCCCCCCTGTAATTTCTAAAATAAGAGAATGATAAAACTAAAAAAAATATATGATGTACATTACCATGCAAACTTCCACCGAAAATTGGTTTGAACGAAATCTAGTAAGTAGTTTTTTTTTAATACGTCATAAATCGTAAACTGCATTTTATCTTTTATTCAATCAACACACATTTAAAAATAAAATAAAAATTATATTATGTTACTTGCTGCTGCGGAACCCTTCATGGGCGAGTCCGACTCGTACTTGGCCGCTTTTTAGACAATTAATTGTCGTGAGTGACAATCGAACATGACTAATATGAAAATTAACAGTTTTTTTTTTCATTTTAACAGGAATTCGTATTTTTTTCATTAAAACAAAACTTTATCATTCTAGTTTTTTTTTATTATATATGAAAGGGAGACTCATTTCACTGTTTAAATCAGAAATGAACTCCGGAGAATTACATGACAAATTAATACCGCGAAATATCGTTCCATAACATAGCGCCGCGCCCATATAAAAGAGTGGCTACTAGGACGAGTATATTTAAAACTTAATTTAATACTAGCTGCGTCCCACGGTGTTACCCGCGGTTGTTATTGTAAAGGTATTACAACGACCTAACACTAGTCTAAAATAAAAGTAATCTAAGTTATTCCTTATAACGTTAGCTTTATGATAGTGAAAGTCCCGTTAAAATCGGTGCAGCCAGGTACAGGCAAGCAACAAAACATTTTCAAAATCGTTTTTAAGCAAGTTACGTTGTCAATGGACTGTTAAAGACTGTTGATGTGACTCATCCGTCAGTAGCAACTGACAGTTACAGGTATTCTATGCAACTCTGACTGCCTCGTTGGCGCAGTGGCGGGGTATGCGACTGCTTTGCTTGAGGCCTCGGGTTCGATTCCCGGGTCGGACCAAATCTTTGTATGACCTGCAAATATTTGTTTCGGAGTTTGGGTGTTTTCTATGTATAATAAATGTACGAGTATTTACAAAAAAAAGTACATATATTGTTAATGTCAGTTGTCTAGTACCCATAACCATTGATCTAATATACACTAGATTAGCAATTACGAACCAAAAACGCACAGGCAAAAATTAAGAGAATTCTCTTATTCGAGGCAAACGTCAGTTTAGTGTACAATGTCGCGCCAACCGAAGTTGACGTAGTGACACGTGACATAAAATGGGCAAATACGTAGTGAAAGAATGCGATGCAAGGCCAAAAAACTATAACAAATCAATCGGAAATACTTTTCACATGTATCTATTTCAACCAATCGCCGTCCACTGCTGAACGTAGATCTCCCCCAAGGAGCGCCAACCATCCCGGTCCTGGGCAGTCCTCATCCATCCGCTGCCAGCCACTTTCCTTAGATCGCCAGTCCACCGAGCCGCAGGGCGCCCTACACTACGTTTGCCTAGTCGCGGTCTCCACTCAAGCACATTTCGGCTCCACCGACCATCGGTACGTCTAGAGACATGACCGGCCCATTTCCACTTCATCACACTGATTCTCCGTGCGATGTCGGTCACTCTAGTTCTCTGTCGAATAGCTTCATTCCGAATTCTATGAGACAGAGAGACACCCAACATCGCACGCTCCATCGCCCGTTGAGCCACTTTAAATTTGTGGACCAGTCCAATGGTGAGTGTCCACGTCTCGACTCCGTATGTCATCACGGGTAGGACGCATTGGTTAAAAACCTTGGTTTCCAATGACTGCGGTATCGGTGACTCAAAGATATGACGTAGCTTCCCGTACGCCGCCCAGCCCAGACGAATTCTTCTATCGGCCTCCCGATCGAAGTTGTGCCGGCCGAGTTGGATAGTTTGGCCAAGATAGATGTATTCTTGCACAACCCCGATAGTTACGCCATCTACGGTCACGGGACTCGGGGACACATGCCGATTATGCATGATTTTCGTCTTTTCCATGTTCATCCCTAGTCCCACTCGTTTAGAAGAGTCGTTACTGTTATTTCGCATTTCTTCTATGTCCTGCAGAGACTCCGCCAGGATGACTATGTCGTCTGCAAACCGCAGGTGTGAGAGGAATCGGCCATTGATATTTATTCCCCGTCCGTTCCAATCGAGCGTCTTGAAGACGCATGGGCGTCGCCAAGGGGGGGCAGGTAGGGGCAGCTGATCTGAGTACCTAGTGTCATCTAAGTCTTTATGGCAAAGCAGGCCTAAATCACGACAGCCTTGGAGGGCAAAGTTTTGCTATCCAGATTATATTGCAGTTTTAATTTATAGGTGTTAAACAATTCCTATCCTTTGATTTCTTATCTCGTTTGAACAATTACGAAAACAGGAGAGATTAATCCGGTTCTAGTAGTAGTTGGGAAAAATTACATGTGTACGATTTGGGGGGGGAGGGGGGTCATGTCCCCTGTGACTCCCCCGACTGCAGTGAGGACCCAACAACTTGCCCCTACCTAGGCCAAGGGCTGGCGACGCCCTTGTGAAGACGTCTTCCAAGGCATTAGTAAACAGTTTCGGAGATATAACATCTCCCTGTCTTACTCCTCAATGCACTTGGATTGGTCTTGTGTTTTTTTCTTGTACTTGGACGGTCATCGTTGCAGCTTCATAGAGGCATCTCAACACCTCGACATATCGGCAGTCGACCAGGCACCTCTGCATGGATTCCAGAACAGCCCAGGTCCCAATGGTATCGAAGGCTTTTTCGTAGTCCACATACGCTAGACAGAGAGGCTGATTATATTCCTCAGTCTTCTCAATAATTTGTCTTACAGTGTGTATGTGGTCCACAGTACTGAAGCCTTTTCGAAACCCAGCCTGCTCCACGGGCTGAAAGTCATCGAGTTTTTGGGCGAGACGATTCGTAATGACCCTCGAAAACAACTTGTACACATGGGTCAGGAGTGAAATTGGGCGGTAGTTCTTCAGTAGGCTTTTGTCTCCTTTCTTGAAGAAAAGCACTATATAGTAGTATAGTATCACATGTATATATAGTCTTTATGTATTCAAATTAAGGCAAATAACGCTATTATGAAAATAAAAAATAATAATTGCAATTTAAATACAGTGTTGCCATTCACACATCTTTTTTTGTTCCAAAATTAGTGGGAAAATATGTAGATAATTAAATAGTTTTAATTTATTCATGAGAATAAAGGTATTTACATCCTACTAATATTATAAACGCGAAAGTTTGTAAGTATGGATGGATGGATGGATGTTTGTTACTCTTCTAACTTTTAAACTTTCGCGTTCCATGATATAATAATTATTATTTTTGCAACCGACTACCGACATTTACTCGGGCGGAGCCGCTGGCAAAAACTAGTATTATATATTGATGTTAATATGATAAGAACTAACATTGGATTACTTAGTCATCACAGTCATATTTTTAATAATTAATTAAACAAACAAACAAATTAATTGCAGCCATGAAATTTCGTGAACGTATGAATTAATACCAACGGCAACGTATGCGAAATTTCATTGCTTTATACGATGAAGTTGTATATTTATAATTTACTAGCTGTTGCCCGCGGCTCCGACGACGTTTATGTTGGTTATCGCTGCTAATAGTAGCCTATGTGTTATTCTGATGTATATGCTGTTACTGTTACTGTAAAGTTTCATCCAAATCCGCTCAGTAGTTTTTGCGTGAAGAAGTAACAAACATTCACTCTCACAAACTTTCGCCTTTATATATTAGTGTGATTTGATGATGTGACGTGATACTAATTTATGTTATTATTTATACATACGTAAAAATAATTTTGTATCATTAGACCTATAAAAAAGAAGCTAAAGAGAGAACTGTGAATTATTTTGACTGCCTCGGTGGCGCAGTGGTAGCGTATGCGACTGCTGAGTTTGCGGTCTCGGGTTCGATTCCCGAGTCGGACCAAATGTTTGTTTCGGATTTTGGGCGTTTTCTGTGTATAACATGTATGTATTTATAAAAAAAAAGTATATAAGTATTCTATCAGTCAATCTAGCTATCATAATACAAGCTCGGCTTAGTTTGAAGTTAGATGGCGTTTTGTGTGAAATGTCCGAAATATTTATTATTATTATTTTATTGTTTACGAAGCTGATGATTTACAGCGGTGCTTGTTTTTTTTCATAAACTTTTTAACAAAAAGTGTTTAGCTGTTTCATTAGTCATGCGTTATGTCATCCGTTTTGTAGTTTAAAAGATCTAAGCGAACAGACAGCGAAAGCGATTTCATTTTATACTACGTAAAATAGCAAATTTGAACAATACATATGTGAAAATTCACATTACATTAATTACATAACACTTCAGACTTCAGACATATTAACCGAGTTTGATAGCACTGTTATCACTATAGATCTTAGTTAAACTTATATAAACATTACTATGAATGAACATCGTGTTTTAATACTTGTTTGCAATAATAATATTCGTTCAATTATAAGTACACAACTTAAAATATTAAAAAAAAACTCGCTTTTATGGGTAAATTTTCATAGAGTAGTCAACATCGGTCCGCCATTGTGATGTTTATGCTTTGTTTTTGTCTAATCATAGCGACGTCGTTGTTCTTGTAACGCGTGTGAGTGAGACATGCGTTTGTTGACTTTCATTTGTCTAATGGTTTCAAAGCTACATCGTCAACGTTCAAAGCGGTTACATTTTTTGAGACGTGTGGTAATGAAGTTTGCGCCTCTAGGTATATCTAATCAATGCCCATAACACAAGCTCTGCTTAGCTTAGGACTAAATTACCGAAATATTTATTTAACTCTAATCTTGAATTGAATTGAAAAACTGCATTATTGATCAGGAAAATCTAGTTTTGTAAAACCCCCTATTTTAAAGTTGTCTGTATGCCTGTTTGTTCTGGCTAATCTCTGGAACGGCCAGCAAAAAAAAAAAAAATGACGATCCAAGGCTGTACCACGGATGTA
This sequence comes from Diaphora mendica, assembly GCA_949125395.1. Classification (NCBI taxonomy): domain Eukaryota; kingdom Metazoa; phylum Arthropoda; class Insecta; order Lepidoptera; family Erebidae; genus Diaphora; species Diaphora mendica. Next base: position 1,683,910 of record OX421323.1, read on the forward strand.
CCACGGTGAAACTAACTAAAAGTAAAGCCACATATTTCAGCAATGACTGTTTTCCTTTAATTATAATATAAAAAGAAAATGAAATGAATCAGCTTACTGCGGAAATGGGTAACTTTTACATTCCTCAGTGATGAATGGGTTCATCGAACAGATACTTAGTAATTGTCATTTATATTTTAAGACTTTCGACTGTCGTCAAGAGCCTACTGTTGCACATAGGTCTCTTGGAAGTGAGATTTTGGCATTTTGAAAGTACATGGTAGAAATTTCGACTCTGAGGTTCGTCCGTCCTCAGAGGTCAAGGGTTCGGTTTGTGAACAGGCCTGTTTTTCTAATGGTTAGCGATCCTGGATGCTAAGCCAGAGATCGTGGTTTATTGCCACCTAGGACAAATTATTGTATGATAAGTACAATCATTTAAGTCTGTTTGGTGTCTGTATGTACTATTTTAGGTGCAGAAAAAAAACATAATTATGTTTAACAGCTATATTTTTACTGCATTATAGGGTCGCCATAGTTTTTGATCAGACGATCGTTAGATGTGCCCATTTATTTACTTTAAGTTTAAGTTAAAATTTAAGTACTCAGAAATCCCGATACCGCGAGGTACCTAGTGGTGCAGTATCCTGAAGAGATCGGGTTTGCGTACTTCTGGCCCACGGAATAGATAAAGTAACATCTCTGCCCTCCTAGCCAAATTGCGAGCTTTCTTCTTTCTGCAACCGTTAACGCCTAAATTGTCGTGTGTTATTGGCTAATCTTAGACAAAGTATTAGCCAATGACACACGAGAATTTAGGCGTTAACGGTTGCAGAAAGAAAACCGCTTGCAACTTGGCTAGGGGGGCTGCTCTGTGATCTGGCTAGCGTGGTATATCAGGGCCCAAACAATAGTAGACTACTGACGAAATAAAAGAGTAAGGTAGTAGGTAGGTCCACGCTGATTCAGCACGAACAGGCCGACTCTCACAGAAGATCAACCTAAAATGACAGAATTCGTGCTGTCGTGTCGTGTTTCGTTGTTAAGAGCGAGACCGGAGGCCCAATGATGTAGAAGCATTTTTTTTGGCCCATTCATGCCGAAGCCTGGCTCTCCCACGGTAGATCAAGGCATCTCAATAGGCCGCCATAATGTGGGTCACCATGCTGCATTGTTACATTGTCTCCATTCGCAATGAGTACGGTGACACTAGATACTCTTGAATTCTGCTCATGATTTTCCTCAGGCAGAGTAGAGTCACCTTGGCAGGCCCATATATATATGTATATAAACTCATCCAATCTACACACCTTTAATTCCACCACTTGACAATAATTAGCATAAAAACATCAGTCAAATATTGGTATTTGGCTGATGTACACCGCTTTGATTTATAGCTTTTAATATAATCGCGCCATACATCGCGGCATCGTCTAGACCAGAAGTCGCATCCGTAATGTTATTGGCTGCAATGAAATCATTCTTATTTCTATTTTCGTTCATTCATTGAATAGTTGACTAGTGGAAGGGGACTTAGCTTACCCCCGTTACGTCGAAGGATCAATAAATCCTCCCTAATTTATATAATAGTGTCACAATACCATGCAAGCGTTCAAAAACTGTTGGACAGCTATGCACAGGCCATGAAATCAGCGGGTAATACGAGTATTACCAGGCAACTAATGTGTTTTATTGACATAGTGACACATACATATAGTTCATAAGACGTACATTTTATAGATAAAATGCACCCACACACAGAACAAATGACCGTGCTCATTAAATAATCTATTGTCCTGGCTAAGTGTCGAAGTTGTCGAATGCACGTCTTGTGGCTTATGGTTTTATCGCTCGCTTAACTTTTCAGTGCATAGTGACTGCACAGATATCGCAGTGGTTTAAACGGTTACGTTACAGTTACGTTTCGTACAGCGTTAAGTGTATTGAGTTCGATTCCACATAGGACAACACTTTGTTTGATCCACAAACTGTTGTTCTGAATGTGAGTGTTGTATGATGTTTTGTGCATATGTAAAATAAAAAACACGCTTATAAAAACCATACAAACATACAGTTAATAAAAGCATGTTAAAAACACTCAATATTGTCGGAACTAATTCCACGTTGCACGTACTATCCGTCCCGCAGGTATAGTGGCCCCACGACAAAGCGCCGCCGCTCGCCGCAGCGCAGTCGGCGCCGGCGGCGGCGCCGACGCGACGCACGATCGTTCGCTCTTATTATAAACAACTACACTCACCTAATATTGATTCTTTTATACATTAGCCATTGACATAATACATCCTGGGTACATTATGTTCGTCTAATTTTGGATGAAATGGGTACAAACTTAGTTAAAGAAATGTTTTAAGTTCTTTAGGGATAAAAACAGACGGCTCATGGTAAGACACTACTCCCGGAAACTCAAGAAATACGGGTATGATACCCTTTGTATGCCCGCGAATAGTTGGGCTTGGTGGTTTATTTACCTGAACTACCTCGACGCTTCCTACAGCGCTGTTGCGGGTTTAATCTATAAATGAGACAATACTTTTTGTAATCTACATTATAAAAAAAAACCGACTTCCAAAAAACATGCAACGAAAACTCTCTGCCAAAAAAACACTTAAAAGCGTAAAATAAACTGGTTCTTCATAAATTGCCTATACCTAATTCTTTATTCATTTAAATACTAGTATTATAATGTGTGCTAGGTACCTAGAATCTGTTTGAAGTCGGTGCCAAGTGACTATCGCTGAGACTTTTGTAATTGTTCGTTTGTATTCTTTTTGGCTTAGCCTAACCGTTGAGGAGTTGTACCTTCCACCTTCCATCATCAGCTTACCTAAATAATTTGAAAGAATACGACTAAAGGTAACATATATACATATGATATTTAAAGATTTATCCTCCAACTCCTAACCGTTAAGGAGTTGTACCTTACATCATCAGCTCATCATCATAAAATTATGACTACCAGACGCAAATACCAGTGTAACTTCAGAAAATATATAAAAAATGAGGGTTTCTCTCGATTTCCCTGGGATCCCACCATCAGATCCTGATATGGTGGCAAAGGGACCACCTCGGGAGCATAGCCATTCGAACACAAAAAAAAATTTCAAAATCGGTCCACAATTGACGGAGTAATCGGTGAACATACATAAAAAATAAAAAAAAAACATACAGTGGAACATAGAACCTCCTCCTTTTTGGAAGTCGGTTAAAAATATTTGGAAATATAGTTACTAACAACTGATAGTAGGCTGTCTAATCCCAAACTAGGAAAGAATGAAAGTATAAAGATTTATTCTGACACTAGCTGTTGCCCGCGGCTTCGCCCGCGTGTATGTCGGTTATCGCTGCAAATAGTAGCTTATGTGTTATTCTGATGTATAAGCTATATTACTGTAAAGTTTTATCCAAATCCGTTCAGTAGTTTTTGCGTGAAAAAGAAACAAACATCCGTCCATCCATACTAACAAACTTTCGCGTTATTAATATAGGTAGGATTTTTATCGATATAAAATCATGATACAAAATATATTGGTACCTGAATAGTTTTATTTTCTTTGCCTCGCATAGAACTTTTAGATATTTTTATAAATCAGTTTAAATAAAATAAAGGGGTTAAGACAATTTTGTGAAAACTAAAAATTTAGTATAGCGCCATCTGTAATGATTTATTTATTTCGTGAACGAAAAATGTAGTATAGCGCCATCTGTATTTTTGATATGGAACTCATTCCTATCTGATGTCCCACGACACCACCCGATTTTTTCAACCGACTTCAAAAAGGAGGAGGTTCTCAATTCGACTGTATTTTTTTTTTAATTATTTTTATGTTTGTTACCTCATAACTTTGGACTGGGTGACCCGATTTTGATGATTCTTTTTTTATTTGAAAGCTGGTTCTTCCCGTATGGTCCCATTTAAATTTGGTCCAGATTGAAGTCGGTTTTTTTTTTTTATTTGTGATTATTTACAACTAATACACACACGTTTTACTATTAAAAACTTATTTAAGTATTTATATATGTACATAAAATATAAAGTGTTTATATGAGCTTATTTCGACATTTGACATCGACCGGGTCTGGCACCGCTCGCTTCTCTCCAAGCTCTCGACATTCGGTCCGCCTCCTAGACCCTGTCACTGGGTTGACGCTTTTCTTCATCAGCGCCGCATTATGGGCCTTTGCGACGGCACGGCCTCTGATGTTCTGGATGTAAACGCTGGCGTACCTCAGGGTTTAGTCCTGTCGCCCACACTATTTCTTCTGCATATCAATGACATGTTAGCTCTTGGCAACATACATTGCTATGCAGACGATAGCACAGTTCATGGGCGATATTTTTGACACCGTTCAGCCAAGCTGGCAGTCGTTGAGGAAAATCGACAGAAGCTTGTCGCTGAACTCGACCGGGTTTTGAACCGCATTTTACAATGGGGTGATAAGAATCTGGTCGAGTTCAACGCTACGAAAACACAGTTGTGCGCGTTCTCTACCAAAAAGTCTCCATTCCTTTCCCTTCCCACTTTTCAGAGCACTCAACTGCCACTACGGGGTAAGCTCAGTGTCCTGGGCATGGATATTTGCCGGGACCTCGAGTACTGTTCTCATCCTTGTGATGGATCCGCGCAGTATTTGCTTGATGCTTTCGATCGGTTGCAATGGCGAACAGTCCGCTTTACCAACAGTCCCGAAGCCACCGAGTTCCTTGAACCTCTGCAGCTGCGTAGAGATATCGCCTCTATAGCAGTCCACTACCATCTGTATCATTGGAAGTATTCTGAGGAGCTCTTCCAACTGGTCCCCCTTCTCCCTTCCTCTGCAGAATAACATGTTCACTCTCAAACCAAACGGTTTGGTTCATCCTTCCTGTGCCGAGCAGCTAAAAACTGAAACTCACTACCAGCGCACGTGTTTCTCTCCCACTATGATCCCGGGGCCTTTAAGTGGGGCGTGAAAAAGCATCTCACTAAGCCGTCATAGTGTGGGTCGCAATACTGCATTGTCTGCTTTCCCAGTGAGTATGGTTGCCCCCACTGTTGGATTCTGCTTGAGTTTTCCATCAGGCTGACCATAGTCACTTTGGCAGCTTCAAATAAAAAAAGTACAATTTTAATAACTACGTTTTTTCTTTTGCCATATTTTGCCAAATTTTTTTGGAGATTTTGTGGATTTGATATACGTGACTATGCTGCTCATGAGAAAAAAAAAACTGTATCTTTAAGCATCTGTCCTTGGGTTTTGATAATATTGTTATTGGAAATGCTGTTTTCAGCGGAAACTGCATTCTTTTAAATTAAAATGTCAAATAAGTTGGAATTATTGGAATACGGGGAATTAAAACATTATCTTCTTTTGCCATTCCATGCGTCATCATTGTAGCTTTTACAATGTTGTACCCCAGTTGTGTAATATTTAGACATGTACTATTACATTGCTTTGGCGCTCAAGATACCTCATTTAATAGTACTGGAATATTAACTTGCGGCCTCAACTTATGGGTAGGCACTCCTGATATTTCCAAAGACTTACTAAGTATTCGAAAACATCTCCCTCCACGCCTGACATGATCCGTTCGTTTAATTGATAACTATCTCATTAGTCAGCTGATCAGGATGGATATTATTTACATTTTTATTCATATCTAACCAACAGCTAGCTTATAATGACGATACTTCTGTAGAGAATTTTGAAGTTAAGAAACGCTGTTAATTAATTATATTAATTTGGCTTATTTATTTCTATTAATATAATGAACATACAAATCAGATTGACGAATATATACTTAATATCTTAATATTTAATTTTTATATATATAATATCGTTGCTATCATTGTTAAGTCTTCATTGAAAAAGTGAAATATTTTTTATGATTGTGACAGCCTTGTTTATTCGTTATCAAGACGCCCGACGTAGGTAACGCGCAGGCGTGTGGCGAGTGAACTCCCAGAACAACCTTTCATTCCCCTTACAACCCCTTTTTCGCATTAAAAAGTAGCCTATGTCCTTTCTCAGGCTCTAGACTATCTGTGTACCAAATTTCATTCAAATCGGTACAGCGGTTTGGCCGTGAAAGCAAGACAGACAGACAGACAGAGTTACTTTCGCATTTATAATAATCAAATTTTTCAAATTGGACCAGTAGTTCCTGAGATTAGCGCGTTCAAACAAACAAACAAACTCTTCAGCTTTATATATTACTATAGCTGACCCACGCAACGTCGTTTGCGTCTCCTATTGCCCGTAGCGTGATAATTTTCCCCCGTTTTTGAAACATTCTTCATTGGTGCTCCGCTCCTATTGGTCTTAGCGTGATGATATATAACCTATAGCCTTCCTCGATAAATGGGCTATCTAACATTGAAAGAATTTTTCAAATTGGACCAGTAGTTCCTGAGATTAGCGCGATTAGCTGACCCACGCAACGTCGTTTGCGTCTCCTATTGCCCGTAGCGTAATAATTTCCCCCCGTTTTTAAAACATTCTTCATTGGTACTCAGCTCCTATTGGTCATAGCGTGATGAAATATATATATATATCATCACGTCTATAGCCTTCCTCGATAAACGGGCTATCTAACACTGAAAGAACTTTTTCAAATTGGACCAGTAGTTCCTGAGATTAGCACGTTCAAACAAACAAAAACTCTTCAGCTTTATATATTAGTATAGATGTATTTATTATACTCTTCTAAGATCTAATACTCAAAATCAACAACACGTTTATTTGGATTGTAACATCGTTTTTTTAGTTTTCAATGTTTAACAATTTTTGTTTCAGCGCCCTCTCGTTCATTGTATTTCGAACTACAATTGGATGTTGATCGCGATCGAAGTACCGGGCTGTTGGTACACCTAGGTGGCACTAGGGGGCGTATTTTATGAAGGATATTTTTGTTGACATTATGACACTTAGAAATAGTGAGACATTATCATATGTGTATCATACGATTCTCACTACTTCTTAAATTTGATCTCAAATAAGCAAGGAGTATGGAAGTTGTACGTCCTGTTCGCACATCCAGAAATGGAGTAGGGGAATCATCTAGAATGTTCGATAGGATGTCTATATAGAGGGGTGTGTGGCATATTTCTTTTTATTTCTTAAACCTTCTCTCGTTAACTCTGAGGAAGCTTTGCTTACAGTGTACATTAATATTCTTGTTGGTAGTGTTTGTGAGTGTTCAAGTCCCACTGTCTGTGGTAAGTTAACCTCAAAAAGGTTTTTCCTTATTATCTTAATGTATGTAGAATATGTTCTCAGGCTATTTAATTTTGTTTATAGGGTCGTTAGATTACCGCAGAAAGACAACCTACATCTTACCTGTCTTGTGGTTCAAGATTTGTGCTGAGGACGGTTGACTATTGGCAGCTCACAGCTCACTCCTCAAGACCTATCTGCCCTACCTTGAGGGAAGTTCATATAATATATATATGGAAATTAATTAATACTTTTTTACCTAGCACCCACAAGTTGGATCACTGGTGGACGTCTCTTTAAGCTACCTTGAGCTGGAGAGAGTCTACGGCTGACTACCTTGAGTCAGAGAGGTGACCAGAGGGTGGCTATCCTGTGCAGACCAGTCTACAGGCTTAAAGTGTGAAAGAAAAGACTGTATAATTTTATTTTTTTATTTTTAAGACTACCTCTTAAGTTTATTTGTAAATTTATATTTGGTTTCACTTATGTAAGATAGCAGGAACTAGAGTAAAAGTTTGTATAAATCGTAAGTTGTCTCATTGAAGTCTTCCTTGGACCCTCCGCACCCTCACTATAAAATTTTATCTAAATTCTTACGGCGCCCTGAGGTATCATCTTCTATCCTGAGTCGAAACCGGTGAGTTTCCACCTGACAAGTTCAGGGGTTACAGGATAAAGACTAATATTAGGTATTACGTTGATAAAAACTCTTTGACAAATAACTCAATAATAGGTACCAACTCTTAGCGTCTTATACTCGTGATAACTTCTAAACGAAATGTCCGAATGGGGTGAAACAAAAAGTATTTTACTTCTACATAAATACCCTTGATAACAAAATGCTTTATTTGGATAAGGATTAATATTACGATACACATTTAACGTAGTTTCTTTCTTCAGACGATTTAATAATTTTTTTGAGCACAAAAGCGGTTATTGTGACTAAACCATGATAGTTAGATATATGCTCTCGCGGACTTTTTTGTAGATCTTAATGGGACCTACAAACCCTTAATACATGATTTTGTTCTATTGTCAATACTTTTTGCAGCGCACGCAAAAATAGGTTTTCGAGTTCACACCTTGGGTTACAAAATAGCAATTTTCTTACGGATCTCAAATTTTTTTGAAAATAAAATATAGCCTATAGCCTTCCTCGATAAATGGACTATCCAACACTGAAAGAATTTTTCCAATCGGACCAGTAGATCCTGAGATTAGCGCGTTCAAACAAACAAACAAACTCTGCAGCTTTATAATATTAGTATAGATTCACAGGACAGCGCGTAATTCACAGATCATTTAACAACTTATTTATATGATCTGAGACGTAGTTATTGCAGCAAGATAATATAAAATAATAAGTTAAAAAGTAATTATAAAGACCTGCAGTGTCAAGAGATACAAATATATCGACACCCTCTTTGTGTGTCCTCGAATCATTGGCTTGGGAAAATTATGCATGGATGTCGTAGTGGTACATTTTGCGGTCACGTCGCCGCTTCCTACAGCGCTGTGTTGCGGGTTCGATGCCCACATCATGAGACAGTAATTTGTGTGATCAACAAATGATTTAGTAAGGCAAGTTTCTGATCCGTAATTTTTTTCTTACATTGCTAATTACATTAAAATAAATCACAAAAAAAAACCGACTTCCAAAAAACCATCCGACGAAAACCCCCTGCCAAAAAACACTAAAAAGCGTAAAATAAACTGGCTCTTCATAATGTGCCAATTCTTGTCTATACCTAATTCTTTATTCATTTAAATAGTAGTATTATTGTGTATGCTAGGTACCTAAAATCTGTTTGAAGTCGGCGCCAAGCCAAATGTAATAGTAGTTACCACACTCGCTTTATTTCGAGACGACCATCAACGACGTCGCGTCAGCCCGCGCGTGTCTGCTCGCTTGGGTTGTTTTATGCTAGCTATCCGGCAGCGGCGAGTGCGGTACCTCCTATTACATTTTGGCTTGGCGCCGACTTCAAACAGATTTTAGGTACCTAGCATACACAATAATACTACTATTTAAATGAATAAAGAATTAGGTATAGACAAGAATTGGCACATAGCAATTTATGAAGAGCCAGTTTATTTTACGCTTTTTAGTGTTTTTTGGCAGGGAGTTTTCGTCGGATGGTTTTTTGAAGTCGGTTTTTTTTTTAATAAAAAGTTTTTATTTTTCCATTTTTAGTGCAAACAATCATAGGTTATCAGTGAGTTGAACAATTTCATATAATTTCTGCTGATGCGAATAACTTTAGTGGTTTGAACACATATTAAAACTGAGTATGATCCAATGATAATGATAATGCTATGAGTTCTAAAATTATGCTGAGATGCAAGATTTCTGTTACCGAGAATGTAGTCTACGGGGCAATAGGAATCGTGTCCAAGCTTAAATGTCGTGATGAAATAGAAGCAGGCGAGTTACATAAAGCAAAATACATTAAGGGGTTTGTCATCATAGCGCCTGTGACATCAGCTCACCTAAATAACTTAAAAGTATACAACTAAAGGTCTATAGATACGTATAAAATTGAAAGAATTATCCTCCAACTCCTAACCGTTGAGGAGTTGTACCTTCCATCATCAGCTTACCTAAATAACTTGAAAGAATACGACTAAGGTAACATACATACATATGATATTTAAAGATTTTTCCTCCAACTCCTAACCGTTAAGGAGTTTTACCTTTCGTCATCAGCTCATCATCATTAAATGATGACTACCAGACGCAAATACCGGCGTAGCTTCAGAAAATATACGAAAAACATAGTACGTGCCTGAAAAAAATGAGGGTTACCCTCGATTTTTCTGGGATGCCATCATCAGATCCTAGTTTCCTTATCATGGTACCACCGTCGGGACATCTACTTTCTATTAAAAAAAGAATCATCAAAATCGGTTCATAAACGACGAAGTTATCCCCGAACACACATAAAAAAAATATATATATATATACGGTCGAATTGAGAAACCTCCTCCTTTTTTTGAAGTCGGTTAAAAAGCGAAAAAAAATAAAAACTTCGTTTAAAAAAACCGACTTCAAAAACTAAAAAGTATAAAATAACTTAATTTGTATGTGCTACCTATTCATAGGTTTGAAGTCAGTGCCAAGCCAAATGTAATAGTAGGTCCTACCACACTGTGGTACTACACACGGTAGGTAGTACCACACTCTCTATATTTCGAGACGAACGTCAACGACGTCACCGACGCTTCGGTTGTTTTGTTCAACGCGAAGAGCAGCTATCCCGCTCAAAGTCACGCGCGGCGAGTGCGGTACCGACTTCAAACCTATGAATAGGTAGCACATACAAATTAAGTTATTTTATACTTTTTAGTTTTTGAAGTCGGTATTTTTAAACGAACTTTTTTTTATTTTTCGCTTTTTATTCTTTCTCAAGTCTCTCATCACATTTAAAATTAAATGATGTCTACAGAATATGAAGGCATGCAGACAATTGCTCTTAACTTTATTGCAGGCACTCACGTAAATTTGAGGGTTTCTTTCGATTTCCTTGGGATCCCATCATCAGAAAAATAAATAAAACAAAAAAAGCATAAGCAGAATCCAAGAGTGGCGGTCACCATACTCACTACGAATGCAGACAATGCAGTATGGCGACCCACACCATGGCGGCCTAGTGATGCTGCTGCATCTTTTAGTCTAGTCAACAAGTATGGAACTTGTTGACTAGACTATTTGGGCCTCCTATGTTGGAGGCCCAAATAGTCTAGTCAACACCTTATAACAGTCGATAACAGTCTTACCGAGTTTGGGCTCGTTAGCCCAAACTCGGTAAGACTGATAGACTGATAGACAAGACTATGTCAACTCGTCTAGGAGTTCCATAAGCAGTCACCGAAGTCCACCTTCAGGTCACTCCATCTAGTCTGGAGGTAAGGTCTCATCATAACTAACAAAACGAGCCCAAACTCGGTAAGACTATGTCAACTCGTCTAGGAGTTCCACAAGCAGTCACGAAGTACACCTTCAGGTCACTCCAGTAAGTCCGGAGGTAAGTACCTATTACATAGAAATGAGAAAATATAAAATCTTTCAAAATACCAATTTAGGCAAGTTGACATTAATTTATTCCTGCCGCTATCCGACTTGCACTTGTTTGTGTAACTTGTGTCAACGTAGTACCTAATTCGATTCTACCTATAGCTATCAATTTTGCAAACGCGTCCTTGAAAAAGTTAACAATTGTCAAATCTACCTTGGAATATAATAAAGTATATTATATATTCTATGAGAACTAGTATATCTGTAATTTGATTTAGATCCCGTAACCCGCGTATAAAACAAACAAATGCTACAGCAAATCCATTAGCTGTTTAAATAAAACTATTCATTCATGTTAGAACCCAAATAGTAAATTGATAAACCCAGGTATTGTCAGTTTCTTGACATATTTTTTTAGTGATATGACTTTGTAAGCGAGTCACAGAGCCTACCTGCTTTAAAAGGAACGATCGTTATACAATCTATCGGCGGTAGTACTAAGAAAAGTAATGCAAAATGCTTTTAACCGCACCTAAATTTGAATCAGTTCTGACGGATTTTATTTCATTTTATATTGTGGGCTTCATGGAAGTATAACTTCTTCCCTAAGTTTTCCGTGTTTGTATTCGTGTAGTGATGGATTTAGAATAGGGAGTGCTATCACTCATCACCCCTATTCATACAATAGGTGTCGTAAAAGACGATTAAAGTAGCAAACTACCCAGGATAACATCACTGCAAAGAGAAGGAAAACTTGAAACAAACCCTATACCCAAGGGTACCGGTAACGCTAGCTACGTGCCCCTTGCCCACATAACCACGATTTAGTCGCGATGCAAACGCGATGCAAACGCGATACTGTTTCGCTTCTGTCGCGCTGCAAACACGATCCAGTAACGGCACAAAAATTCCTGCGATCGCTACAGTTGCAAGATCAAGATGGACTGTGTTGAGGCAACATTAGTCATACTGTCTTTGGTGCTGCTTTTACGTAAGCAGCCGGAGCGTCGGCAACGAAAGCTACGTCCATTCCTCCCGCGATGTCGTCCGACACGGTCGCGCGTTTGCATGACTACGACATAGTCGCGATGCTGTAGCGCGTTTGCATCGCTTCTGAAGCGCGTTGCAAATGCGACAAAAGCGCGTTAGTAACTATGCGGTCGCAACGCATCGCTACAAAAAACCGACGTGGGCGAGGGCCCTAAGGCCCATAGCACACGGCGTATTTTAAACGCGCAGATGACGCGCGTATACGCGTTTCAAACGAGATTTGAACGCAACCCTATATCCTAAGCACACGGGGCAGTTGTGAAACGCGCGTCTACTGCGCGTATACGCGCAGACGCAGCGATACAGACGCGCTGTAGTCGCTCGTAGACAATCGAGGACCAGTTGTACAATGGTGTCGGTTGAGACTGCACTGCATACGCTGGCTTTAGTATTGCTTTTAAAAAGAAAAAAACGTAAAAATAAGCGAATCTATTGGGTAGATCAATTTACGAGTGAAAAGAGATTGTGTGATTTCTACGCGCTTCAAACGCGTTTCGAACGCGCGAAAACGCGCGTTTGAATATTAAAAACGCAAAAATCGATATCTACAGCGTAGAAAACGCGCGTTCCTGAAACGCGCGTCCTCTGCGCGTTTAAAATACGCCGTGTGCTATGGGCCTAAGTTTTGAACTTAAACGTTCAGAATAGTTCCCAATGCAAACATTCAATTACGTGTAATTGAATGTATCAATTGGGAACTATTCTGAACGTTTTTTCGTTTACTTTAAAAAAAAGGCGGGATGACTACCAGCTGATTCAAACTTTTTTGCGCCAAAATACATTTAAGTTTTTTTCTAACCGTGCGGCACGATATTAAAGAGCAGTCTTTGTTTGTTTTTTTTAGTCGGTATTGTTTTATTGTGACTCAGAAGGTTCTAAAACATCAAATGTGTTTTGCATAAATGGATTGAATAATAAAGATATGGTTGGAGTGGAGGGATTCTTTGGGGCTAAGGAACCTTTAATACCTACTTTAATAAATTAGTACTTACAAAGAATTTGTAACTGCTATATGTATGTACCTACCTACTAGCAAGAGCGTTTTAGATTTTTGGTAGAGAGAGGTTAGTTTACATGTCATTTAACCAAAGATTAGGTACACTAACGCCCGTTTTCAATAACATATGTCTAGTTAAAACTGGAGTTAGGTTATTGAAAACAATAACAATAATCCCAAATTTAAGCAATAAAAAACCGACTTCGATCTGGACCAATTTTCGTTGAAATGGGACCACACGGGAAGCACGCTGCAAATAAAAAAAGAATCATCAAAATCGGTTCACTCAGTCGAAAGTTATGAGGTAACAAACATAAAAAAATACAGTCGGATTGATAACCACCTCCTTTTTTGAAGTCGGTTAAAAACACATTAGTTATTACAGAGAGACCTACATAATTATATCCATGACGTATGATGTAAAACAATAGTTTCCAACCTTTCATAGGCTCATAGCATAATTTGAAATAGTTTTTTCTATAGTTTTCTCAAAAACTCTCTTAAAAACTTTAGTATTGTTATTGACTAGCCTTTCATGGTAGTTTCGTCTTCATTTGTTGTCACTCCTAAGAGTCATAGCGTGAGTTTTATTCACGAAGCAAATACAAAGAGGAGATGGCATAAGCGCATAGGTCCCGTGACAAAATACAGGTCCCGACGTCATCGCAGTTATCGCGACTTACAAATTAGACTGTCAACGTCAATGTTCTAGAACTTTATCGAAAAATCGCAATCCTTGAATATTCTCGGATTATTCCTTATAAAAGATGAAGTGTTGTGTTTTATCTTGTACAAATAACTTGGATAGACGTTCTGGTGCCATGAATGCCATAATATTTCATTTGTAAGTAATTTTATACTTAATTTCTTAAAATAGTTCTAGAAAAATCTCTCAGTGTGTTGTTGAAATATAGTTAAATCTATTCGCCACTAGATGGAAAAACTTTGTGTGATGGGAAATAAAAATACAAAGGTTCGTAGAGCTGAGTATTTATAAATTAAATAATAAAAAAATATTGAAATATGTTCTGCATTCTTGCCTAAAGAATTTTTAATCGAAGAAGTATTATTTTTTGTATTTTTTGTAATCATTTTGTGAACACTGACGTCTACCGTCAACTAGGAAAACAAACATCAAGAGAGCAAAGAGACAGGGTCGTAATTAGAATTAATTTTTTTATCTATATTCAAATTATATCTATATTAATCTAGAATTTAAAGTACTTGCAAATGAAACAAATTTTACTTATACTGATTAATTGATAGGTTTTCTAACTAACTAAAATTCTATCCCAGGAATCCCAGGAAAATTAAACTTTCTCGGAACCCACAACGAAATTAATCAAACGAAAACTGAAGAATTTGAAAATATAATAAATGAAAAACTAATTTTTGTTCTCTCTCTTTAATATATATATATTACCGTCAGATTGTCAAAACCGTTTGATTGTAATCTATCTCGCGAGATTGTAAAATGGTATCTACGAATCGCAAGTCGCGCGCTGATTGGTTGAACAGCATATGTCCCCGCGCCGCCATATTTGTTTGTTAATTTGTCTTTGATGCCAAATTTAAAGTATTTCTGTGATTGTAAATTGATTTCATGTTGAAAATACCTCACAGCTTTAGGATTAGTTATATAAAGTTGCTGTGGCAGAAAAAATAATTTGTGATTAATCAAAGAAGTAATAACCTAAACTATCTCTATGGGCATTGATCGGCCTACTAAAATAATAAAAAAAATCACATTTTTTTTTCAAATCGGACCAGTAGTTCCTGGCGATTAGCGAGAGTGAGATTAGCGCGTTCAAACAAACAAACTCTTACGCTTCATATATTAGTATAGAATATATTAGTATAAATGTTATGTACGATGTTTCTTACTCTAATAATATTTTTGCGATACATGCATCAAAATGATTTACAAAATTGACTTTAAAAAATTAACTACCTGATAAGAAAATTCTGAGTACGTCCCTGTATGTCCCTTACATCGTACGCTTAGTGTCAAATAGCTAAACTACATAGCAACATCAACATGTAACGATGCAAGTAGTTTTGCTATTGATTGGTAGATGGCAAAGGGCAAAGTAACCCCCCCTCACCCCCGCAAATTGTCACGCATTGTTTCATACAAAAATTTCATTAGGGCATCTCCTCTTTGTATTTGCTTCGTGGTTTTATTGCATAAAACCTTTTGTCAATGAACTTTCGTGCGTTGAATTGTCGTTTCATTCATGGAATTTGTCAGCCAAAAGCTGTTAGAACTCTAAGTCAGACATCGACTTTCGTGTTTTGACGTAAAATTGAACGGATTAAAGGAATTTTGTAAAAAAACTCATTTTTTTTTTACATGGGCCAAACTGACTCTACTCCGAGCCGAATACAAGAGTAGAAGAGGTCACCGTACTCATTGCGAAAGCAGACAATACAAAATTACAGCATGGTGACCCACACTATGGCGGCCTATTGAGATGCTTCTGCATTATTGGGCCTCCGGTCTCGTAACTTCATATTTACTTACCTAATACCTACCTGCAAATCGAAGTCGATTGGCGAGTTTGCCTGTGGATATATCCGTAATCTCATCCTTTGCCATCAAATAAGTAAATAATATGCTTTTCAAGTTAAGTTTTTATTTAAAAAGAAATACACACATCAAAAGTGTCTAGGGATCAACATATGTGTCTAGGGATCAACATATATTTTTGCAATAACTTTTCTCCTGATTGATATTAATTAAAATTTTCTTTAAGGATTCATCAAATAAAGTGTTTTCGTTTGTCACAGTAACGATAAACCAAGTCACCTTTGCATTAATAAAGAAATTTGCCATTTTCCTAATAAAAGGATTTTTGACATTTGAACCACTAACATTAAAGTTCGAAAAAAAGACTGAAATAACAGTTTTCTTTAAAATTTTATTAGGTAACTTAAACAATGAATAATCCGTGTTTCTACCGCGAACACTAACAACACAAGAACATCGGTTTGGCATACTCAAAATGAGTTCATCCAAACACGCTGTGGAATGGCCGCCCATGTTCGTTGCAACAACAAAAAAAGGTCTTCTTGCGACTGGATACCCTCCATATTCGGCAGAGCTCGTCTCTGTAGCATATCCCATGCATGCTCAATCGGGTTCAAGTCTGGCGACTGAGCAGGCCAGGGCCAAAGCCACATCTCAATCTCAAGAAATCCGCATAAAAATGCTTGATCCCTAGACACTTTTGATGTGTGTAGCATTTTTATAAACAAGTCTTCGAACAGTAAATTTAAATGACCTTACACGTAGGTTTAACCTTAGATACTTAAAAAATATACAATTTGATTGTCACCTGCGGTATTTCTAAACAGATAAGAGCTCTTCAAGATATGGGTGTACTTCCACCTCAAAAGCTAGCTAAGATTTCATCACCACATCCACAGCCTTCAACAGTTTACTACTGGCTAAAAGCCTCTCCTTAGAAAGGAGGTTTTGATCTACTATATACATTACCGTGGGAGAGCCACGCTTCGTCATGAATGGGCCGGCTCGACCGGAGTGATACCACGGATTCACAGAAAACCGGTGTAAAATAGTGCTTGCGCTGTGTTTCACCGAGTGAGTGAGGATACCGGAGGCCCATACCCCAATCTCTTCCCCTATCCCCCCCATCCCCCAAAGGCCAGCAACGCACTTGTGACGCCTCTGGTGTTGCAGGTGTCCATGGGCGGCGGTAATCGCTTACTATCAGGCGATACGTCTGCTCGTTTGCCCGCCTATTACAAGGGTAAGTTTAAAATTTTACTTCTCTTGGCAGCGATGTTGTCTTGCGTAGTTTTACTTTCCATAGTCGCCTCTTACACCATGAGATGATTAAGGATGGTGAACAGAACAGAACATTTGTGTCTCTTAAGCCGAGTCTCCACCGAACAAAAGCCGCCAACTTTTGTGTTGTCAACACGTGTTGGTGACAAAAGTTTTTGTAATTTCCTTGTGTTAGCAACAAAAATTGTCAACAAATGTTGAGAACCGTGTTTCTGTTTTTGGCGGTAAACATCAAAAGAATACGCTTGTTGCTGTTTTTTATTGGTTCTGTGGAGACGCTTAGCTCGAATGTGTTTTAAATTTTTGGCGACTCGGTGTAGACACAATGGAAACACAAGTTGGCGATTTTCTGAAGAGCTGCCAGCAGTTGGAAACACTGAAATTGGTAACAATTTCGGTGTATACGCACCGTTAAATTACAGATGTCTATGGGAGCTGTACCTGCACATTAACCATCGTGAGACTCTCCTACACTTGCTACCAATGCCATAAAACAACTGAAACCCTTGCAAAGCAGTGTCTGTTCGCAAGTCCTACTTCCTACTAATATTATAAACACGAAAGTTTGTAAGTATGGATGGATGTTACTCTTTCACGCAAAAACTACTGAACGGATTTGGATGAAACTTTACAGTAATATAGCTTATACATCAGAATAACACATAGGCTACTATTTGCCGCGATAACCGAAATAAAGTTTATTATTATTATTATTATATAAACGCGGGCGGAGTCGCGACCAAAAACTAGTATAAAATATAATAGGTATAGTCTTAACATAGTTGGTAGCCAATGGGCATGATCACATCGGTAAGTCAATACCCTCTGTTTTATCGCCACACTTGTCCAGCATAACAAATAAGTGAAGAATTAAATTATTCTGTTAGGATAACTGCATTTGGCAAACACGTTGTCTGGGGTTTTTTACTAATAAAGATTCTTAGACTGTGACAGAATTGGCTTCAAACATTGAATGCGCTTTCTAGTTTAATTGAATGAATCGTCTTGCTTTTTGGTGTTTCGTTATTGCAACAAGGACAACAGTTTTGGCATGTTGGTTTGTCTGTTTAGAGATTGATATTCAAGTAACAATATCTAAAGAAGTATTGGAAAAACTCATTTAAATAACAAACTAGCTGACCCGAGTAACTTTGCCTGCGTCTCTCAATATAAATTACTTGCTATTACTACTAATAAACACGCGGCTTCGCTCACGCAGACTTTCACCCCCTGATTTAGTGATCTTAGTGCTCACTTACGTTATATAAGGAACCTACATAAAAATGGACACAAATCGACATCAAATTTAGTTTACAGTTTAGAAAGGAAGGTTATCATTACTCTACGTTTGAATGGAAAATTCGCCTAAGCCGTGGATTCGATTCGCTTCGCGTTTGTATGATACTGTGATGAGCATGATTGATTGCCCTGAGTCGTGTGTAATATATTTTTTTCTTTCAAAAGACAACTCCTGTATTAGGACTATACATCCTGTGTCGCGGGGAATTTACAAAGATACATGAAACGGGCACAATGAACACCCTAAACTCAGAACAACAATTCGTGGATCACACAAAGTGTTTTCCCATGTGGGATTTGAACCCACAACACTTGGCGCAGTAGAAAGCGGCGTGGCGGCCGCTTAAACCACTAGGAAAGCTGTGCAGTCTATGTATGTATGTATTTGGAAATATATATCAGCAGCTATCATAGCACCAGTTATGCCCAATTTGGGATTAGACGGCCCTGTGTTTTAATTGCAAAATTATTTTTATCATCTTCTCAATTTTCTTTAGGGGTAATGAGTTAAATTTATCCGTTCCCCTTGACTACTCGACATTCCCTCTCTCTCATTTCATTCAAAAATATACTTGATATAAAGATATATAGCACGGACTCTAAATTCGAACTCTTCAAAGAACTCTAACAACAAATTAACCGTCAATCTTGACACAGCTTTGCAAACAAAATTTGTCTGCCCAATATCACGCAATTGTATGAGTACCCGTAAAAAAACTAATAAAGTTGTACAATGTACACCTTTCCACCAGTTTGCGGAATCAGTGGAGGATAAAAATAAGCTGTTCAAATAAATCATGAGCAATCATTAGTGGGGCTCTCGGGACACGGACGGGGCTGAGATGAGCAGAGCGGACGAATAAGCGTTTAGTTTGTAGTGGACTAGTTTAGTATTTGTTCATTGCTTGTTTGGTCAAAATAACTTTATTTACTTAAGTTCAGGTTTTTTGTATTATAGATAACATATCAATCTTAATAAATAAAATATAATAATCACATAAGAGTCAAAAGAAAATGCAGAAGGAAGAAAGAATGAACGGAGTTTTATATAATTCTGTTTTAATGTGTGTGTAAAGTAAAATAAAAGAAAAACACAATTCAAAAGACAATAAATTCAATAAGTCGGTGGGTAAAGCCTGTTCGCGTAAAAATATTCAGCAAGAGCACTTTTTTTTGGATGGAATCAAGTATTCCATTTCTTTCACTTAACTTCACGTACGACTAAACATACATTGATTTTTTTTAAAGGAAACTATTTTTATTAGTGCTTACTAAACCGCTAAACGCTTACCGCTCCCTCTTATATGCGCAGTCGCACCCCTCCAGTAGCGTGGACCGCAGGGCGCCGTCGGGCGGCGGCCCGGCGCGGCTCGCCGGCACCGCCGATCACAAATAAGTAGGCGCCGTGTCTTCACCTCTGAGCGCGCCTTGCACCGATACAGGGGAGCCATTGTTTTGATATGTCGCCATGTAATTAAGTAATAGTTTTTGCTGTTGTTTATAAGACAACCGCCCGTGTCGCCATCTATGTCACAACTAATCAGGGGAATAATTATTTTTATTTTAAAACTTTTATATAGATCTATATTCTATCGTATCTTACAATTTTGACCACTGTGTCGTTTAATGATAATAATCTTACGAATATATCTTTCGAACACCGCCAACTAATTCTCAACCCAGCAGACTCTGAGCTATGATGATTAGACTGCTGATAAAGATACTTATATTTATTAAATACATCTGTAAAATAGACAACTTACACCCTGACACAGAACAAACAGTAGTGCAAACGGGAACAAACATAATTGTATTATTTGTCTTCAGTGGAAATCAAACTAAGGACCTTTAGCTTTGCAGTCAAGATCACTAACTAATACACTATCAGGAACATCAGCTGTATAATTATTGACTGTCAATCTACGTTTAACCATATAATTATTGCAGGGTTTAATTTATAAAAAACATGGATGAAGGTTTTTCAAGTTGACACAACGACATTTTATTTTAGTTAACTTTTTAACACGCTTTAATTAGTTTCACCTGCTTGTTTGTTTGTTTTTAACCGACTTTTTGGTTAACAAACTTTATTTTAGATAATTTGTTTTAACGGATATTTTTTTAAATACATTATGGACCGGTGCCATGATGCGTTACAAAAACATAAGGATGTCGGCGAGTCGGCCCTCATAAGAATTTTATTGATAATGCAACTAATTTTAGCGGATGTTTCCTTTAATCAGTTAGTAGTTAGTAGTAGGTAGTTATATCAGTATATATAGATTATAGTAGTATAATTTGGCTGAGTAATTGATGAAATATTGGTATTTAATTGTTTAATCTTAAACTTGAAATATTTAAGACATGGATATACCGTATATCCGTTTTGATTCCTATCTTGAAGCCTATTAATAATGAAGCAAATATTTAAGTAATATTGTAGACTAGCCGAGTCCCGGGGTGTTACTCGCGGTTAACGCCGCGGGGCGAAGCTAACCTTAAAAAAGTCTAAGTCTTAACCCTAAAAATCGGTCTAGCCGTTCCAGAGATTAGCCGGAACAAACAGACAGACAGACAAAAATTGTAAAAAAATTTAATTTGGTATGTACCGTGTTTACATATAAATGAATTTAGTAAGAAGTAAAAAAGAGGTTAGTTTAATATTACAACAGACACACCAATTTTATTTAGGTATTTGTATAGATTAGAAGCGGTACCGGTGTAGGGAGAAATAAATAAGAACAATTTACTGTCCAAAAGGTATTACCGACTACGAAAAATAAAAAATCGGCCAAGTGCTTCCGGGTTCCGTACCATTCTATACATTTTAAGCGTCTACCTGTTGCCTTTATCAATTTCGAGCAAAAAAACACCCGTTTAATGTATAGGAGCCCCCTTAAATATTTATTTTATGTTGTTTTTTAATATTTGTTGTTACAACGGCAACATAAATACATCATCTCGGAAAATTTCAACTATCTATCTATCACGGTTCATGAGATACAGCCTGGTGACAGAAGGACAGATAAGTCTTAGTAATAGGGTCCCTTTTACCCTTTAGGTACGGAATCTTAAAAAACCAATCTTAAGGATGACAATTTAATTAAACAGTGTAAACTACAGTTAATTGCAATACCTTAAGGCGTTGAAATAATAATCACAAATTTTACCAAAAAAAAAACCAGCCGAATGTTATGAGGTAATAAACATAAAAAAAATACAATCTAATTGAGAACCTCCTCCTTTTTAACCGACTTCAAAAAAAGGAGGAAGTTCTGAATTCGTCTGTACGTTTTTTTTGTTTGTTACCTCATAACTTTCGACTGGGTGAACCGATTTTGATGATTCTTTTTTTATTTGAAAGCTGGTGCTTCCCATTTCAATTTGTTCGTTCTTGAAGTCGTTTTTTTTTGTAATTTTTTTTTTAAAGTCGGTTAAAAAAACAATACATTAACAGTCTTTAACAGTCCACTACTGCACATAGGCCTTTCGTAGAAAGGAAATTTTGACCAACTATACCACGCTGTCTATACAGGTTGGTATGGGGTTGGTTCCAGCTTTTTTCCTCTTTTTAGGGTTCCGAGCCAAAGGAAGGAACCCTTATAGATTCGTCATGTCTGTCTGTCTGTCTGTCCGTCTGTCCGTCCGTATGTCACAGCCACTTTTTTCCGAAACTAAAAGACCTATAATGTTGAAACTTGGTAAGTAGATGTATTCTGTGAACCGCATTAAGATTTTCACACAAAAATAAGAAAAAAACAATAAATTTTGGGGGTCCCTATACATAGAACTGAAACTCAAAAATTTTTTTTTCATCAAACCCATGCGTGTGGGTTGTATCTATAGATAGGTCTTCAAAAATGATATTGAGGTTTCTAATATTTTTTTTTTCTAAACTGAATAGATTGCGCGAGAGACACTTCCAAAGTGGTAAAATGTGTGTCCCCCCCCCTGTAACTTCTAAAATAAGAGCATGATTAATCTAAAAAAAATATATGATGTACATTACCATGCAAACTTTCCAAATTGGTTTGAACGAAATCTGGTAAGTAGTTTTTTTTTAATACGTCATAAATCGTAAACTGCAATTTACCTTTCATTCAGTCAAAACAAATATTTAAAAAAATGTTACTTGCTGCTGCGGAACCCTTCATGGGCGAGTCCGACTCGCACTTGGCCGCTTTTTTTTATGTATGGCCCGCCAAAATGACTAGACTAGACCATGGCAGCCTAGTGATGCTGCTGCATCTTTTAGTCTAGTCAACAAGTATGGAACTTGTTGACTAGACTACTAATAAGGGCCTCCGGTCTCACCAACGAAACACGACAACACGAACGCTGTCATTTTACGTTCATTTTCTGTGCGATGGTGGTCCGCCCCGGTCGAGCCGGCCCGTTCGTGCTGATATCAGCGTGGCTCTACTACCTTACAATGATTCCTACCTTCTTTGCAGTGATTTTGACCTGCATAGTGCGACCCCTTGGTCGGCTATTACGACACTCTTGGGATGATTAGGGGCGGTGACACTCCAATCATTCCATGTCCTTAACGCGTCATCACACAAACAAAATTAGGAGGTCCTTATATTAACAGGAGGGATAGACTCATCCGTAGCTGAAGTAACTCACCATTAGTCGATCCTTCTACATGTTTATAAAAATACTTTACCATTAAAAATGTGAAATGTGCATTAAAGTTGACTGATTTCATTTCATTGATTTGATTAGCACTGTTAACCATGTAAATAGGGTGTTAATTTTGCATATTTACATAGGTAAGTACAAGCCAGCAATCGTTACTGTATCCTTCACCTATAGTTCCCACCTAGTTCCTATTGAAGTAATTTAATAAGACTTCGTTCGACGGTCAGTGTTGATAAGCGAGATTGCTTTCGCAGTCGGCTTCGATTTGAGCCGAAATCTAATGCGATTGGTAAGTTCAATGAAATTTGCAGGATCATGAAGATTTTTTTTTTTTTGTTAAATTTTATTTATATCTTATTATTTATATATAAGATATATTATTTATATCTTATATATAAATTTTATTTAAATTATATTTAGAAATACGTTATGTATCATATACTAAAACTATTGCCTGAACTAGAAGTTTCTGTGTTTACAACAATACCAACAGAAACTTCTATGTTATTTATATTATTGAAATAACAAAATATTTTAACCTAATGCCATCTAGTGGTAGTTTTTGGAACTTTTTGTGGGTCGTATAGTTTTCGAATAGGTTGTATATTCTAGATTCTAGACTACTAGAACATAATAAAAATTAAATTTATCGAACGTATCATGTCTTTATTGTGTCAATAGCAAACAAGGATTCCAGAAGCCAGGTCAGAAGTAACACTTACATCAACGTTATCAAAACTCAAGAGAACATCATTACTTCGTAGTAGACCTAGGTCATCTAGACATCATGCCGGCGGGTTGCTGCGTCGCCAGCCTTGACACGCAAACAAACCGGGTTCTTCATAACTGAAATGATGCTCTGCAAGCTGTACCCGTAAAATACCCATGCGGCCTAAACTCGCCTGCGTGGCGTATTAAAAGTCCTTAGGCATGATGTTTAGTTAAGCAACTCCTTAGTTGCTTTTACTGAGTGAGGTTACCAGAGCCCAAACTCCTTTTCTTACCCTGATTTTTGAGCACCTGTGATTCTTGAGTGTCACTCATGGGCGCCGGGATGGGGTGCAAGGGGGCAACCTCTTTTTTGTATGTGAACTAACTATACAAGTGCACACTTGTGTAGTTAGTTCACCAAAACAGCAATTTCATAGGTAAAACCTAATATAATTCTATATTTATATTAATAGTATGATTAGTATGTATGTGTAGATGTATATAAACCTCTTGAAAATGATTCTGGCGGCGCCCACGAGTGTCACTAACAAGTCACCCATAAAAGCAACTGGCCGCGCCGTGGCAAAAGTCGGCTATGAAAACACAAGCTAAGAAACATCATCATCATACAAATAAAGACTATCTATCATCAATTTTCGTAAATATTGGTGGTGATTCTCTTGTTGTTATCACTAAACTAAAATTCACTGAAATTTGATGTTTGATTAATAAGGTACTTTAATCTCATCTGCTTACAGTCCATTTTTCAATATCTCATATCTCAGCTTTCACTATACGAGTATTTATTAAACTAAATACTCGTATAGTGTACCTGAAACTCTAAATGTAAAATATTTATCCAACGTTACCTAATTAATCCAGATGTTTGAGCGTGACGAAGAAACATACAAACACACAACTTGCGCCTATACAATATTAGTGTGATTACATCCACACAAAGAACAAATCATTATACTCATCACAATTATATTTTCTAGGTTGGAATCTAACAAACGTCCAACAGCTTAGTCAAGTCACTACACCGTGATGCGTAACCCTGTAAAATGTTAGAATAGGAAATAAAAAATCAAAATCATTTTAGTATTTTAGTTTAATTTATTAAAGTAAAAATTACATATATACCACAAATGAAAAATATTCTTTCTTACTGCTGATAAAAACTAAACATATAAATTTGACATTGCGACAATCTATAAGGGAAGGGTCACACTTGCTACAAATCGCAGTTTCATAAATTACATTTAAAACATTTCATTAGACATAGTCTTACTAACGCCAGTTCTGAGTTATGTATATCTGAACACCATTATGGTTTATATAATACGCAATAATATAAAACGTACTATCGACAAATTTGAATCATGACCAACCATAAGCTACGTTCTTACAGAAATTCAAATACAATTAGGTCGACATTCGCGTAAATATGCCTTTCCATGGAATTGAAAAGACTTTGTTCACAGTACACAGAGAATTATCTGTTGCGGTATCCAAAAAAGTATTTGTTCTGAGTTATTGCTAAATACAAAGAGCATGAAGCAAGTAATCTTTGTTGTTATGATGTTTTCAAAAGATTTATAGGTGAAGTGGGTCATGATTCAAGTTTGTCAATACTCAATAGTACGTGTAATATCTGTCATCACACCTGCCATCTGACAGCCAATCTAGTGCACTGATCGGTCATATCAAATAGCACGTCTTTCCCGACTTCCGGTTACACGTTTCCGTTTCTTTTAAAGACAAAATCTAGAGGTCAGATGTTAATAAGACAATAGCGCAAATATTTAAGTATGCGAATTATAGCAACTGTACTCCAAACCGTAGGTTAAGCGCGTACTATAACTTTTTCATGACGTCACACATGTATAGAAATGTGGTTTTAACTGCGCGCAAGTGAGTGCTAAGACCGCTACTGCAGGGTTTTTCTACGGGGTCAAAAACTTCTAGTGTGCGCCTACCTTTCTAAAAATAATTTTGTTTAATGGACATAATATAAATAATAAAATATCATTTGTATCTTTGTAACAACTTCACTTTTCATTAATAAAATCTTTAAAGGTATATAAAAATCGCAGGGGCGCAATGCCATTTGTAAATGTGCCAAATGCCAAAACCAAAATATTGTTGTAATATTCGTAAGATAAATAAGGAGTCATCCATTAATCAAGTCTCAAGTTAAATAGGGGTGCGCGTACACCTCTACATAAAAAGTATTTCAGGAAAGTATTAATTTAAACATTAGTTGAAAACAGAAAAGGCAAAATGGAGTAAACAAGAGTAAGTGAAAGTGGGAGTCGTGACTAATCAAGAGGAGAGAGCAAAATGTGGCTGTAAAATAATAAGAATAGCCACACTAGAAAGAGATGAAAAGACCCCTAATGTAACTGACAGGGAGGGTCCAATAACTATGCCAAGTGAATGACGTAATTTATGGATGATCCCTAATTCTAAAATAACGTTGGACCCAAGTTCACTTCCACACACAATTATATTTAATTGGTTATAAATAAGTTAGGGTTAGTTAGTCTAAGAGTTGATCATATAAAAATGTTCATTAAAAAACATTTTTTTTCCGTTATTTCGTTTTGTAAAAGGTAAATGCAGGATTCACCTTTTGATTTTAATATATCTAATTCATATCCATACAAAGCCGACAAGTTCATACAAATGCACAATAAATACATTTGTCAAATACATAGCGACCCAGTAAGCTAGGATAACAAATTGAAAAGCTCTTTTCCGAAAAAAAAAAATCTAATTTATGGAATTAATAGTCACATTAAACAGACACACAGTAAGGTTTTTAAACGTGACGCTACATCTCGAAAACATAAGTAAATAAAATAAGATACCTAAAAACACTTCTGTTTGGCTTTAAAATATTTTTCAATCAGCAATAAGATTTTAATTTTGTTTATGAAGAGTTTAAAATTTTGACGAATAATTCGAGTCTTGTAGAAACCTACATACTAACTTACTTAAAATAAAAACACTAATTTAAGGGTCTTTTTGATGACCATACAACAGTGGAGTTGCTAATTTTGACCAGTCACATGAGAAACATCTTTTTTATACATGGAAACAGACGTAAAATCTAAGAAGTCATTCAATTTTCACCAATATGGCGTATAAAATAAAGATTGAAAATAAACACGTAGGCATTATGCTAAGTTCAAGTATAAAATTAAATATGTTTACTATTTTAATAAAAATTGCCCAACTCAATAAAATATATTTTAATCACTAATTGAAATAGCAACACGGTGGGGAGTACCATACGCAGGCGTTACCTTCTGTTAAAGCATAAGCCCAAATGGACCTACGCGTTATGCTAAGTAATCACATACGGTTTTACTCGATCGAGCAAACATGTCGAGTAAAAACCACGGCATGGGCTTTCGTCCACACATTCAGCATTCATCGATTGAGTGACGCATCTTTTGGCTCGCCGTTCAGTATTTATGGAACCGTTGGAGCCAAAAGATGTCTGTTCATCAAAGGAGACGGTGGCTAGTCTAGCAATTCTTAATTATAAATAAAAGAAAGAAAAGGAGAAACGTAAAAAGAGATCCCGAGCCATAGAGCCGGCCCGATGCGAGAGTTGTGAGTTTTGCGGTCCACACGTTAATTTTTACTCGTTTTGAAGTAAAACTATCGAGTAATATCCGTATGTGAGTACGGACCATTACACTGTTATGACACATAATGTATTTATGTGTGCGTGAAATTCTGAATGTTTTGTTTAAATTCTTATGTGTGAGTTCGTTCTGACAGGCGAATTGTTTTTGTATGCGAGTCTAAAATGTGTATGTGTGAAGATCCCTCTCCCCCCCCCCCCCCACAAAAATTGACTGACTGCTTGTATCAGAAATAAATGCTATGGCTACTCCCCTCCGATCTGTGTCATGTGTTGCTATGCATCAATGTAGCATGGCTATGACGTCACAGTCCGGTATCTGCCTAATACCATGTATTTATAGTTAATTAGTTTGTTGACTGTTCCCTAACCTTGTCTTGTACATTATGGACAAACAGACAAAACTGAGATGTATCCTGGACCTCCTAATGTAGATACAATACGTATTAACTAGAGATGTACTTCGTATAGAAAATTCTTAATAAGAGGGTAGCTGTAAATGCTGCTTGAATATAATACTAGCACTGTTACTCATGAAAACATTCACTTCAACGGTACATGTGTAGGGTACTTAAAATCCACAAACTGGTCATTTAATGAATTTAATATACGCAGTGTGACTCGCAATCAAGAAGAATCGAACGACACCTCTCAAGTAGAAATCAATCAAGGAGTTTGAACTACAGAGCGTGCCATGTAATCGATAAAAATAACCCTCTTTCGCGCAGTTGGGTATTATAAATAAAACTACATAAAGTTAGTACTTGCTGGCCTTCATAGGTCGAGTGATTAGTGAGGGCGATGCCAGTGCCTGAAGTTATCCCACTATCCACCAAAGAAAAATAATTGTGTGATCAGAACGATCGATCATTTGTTCTGTGTCTCGGTATTTGACTGTGGAGACTGCCCAAAACGAGGATAACCGTCCTCAATAAACGTTTTTATGGTAAATATGGCTTTATGACACCACGCTACGAGCAATAGAAGACGCAGACGAGGTTGTGGGGGTCAGCTAGTCATTAATAAATCCTGTTTAGTTAAACCTTTTTGGGGTTCCGCAAAGAAAAGTTAAATATCCTGAGAAAAATCCATGTAATTAAAACAGTACATTCTCATTTTCTACGTTTAATTATAAAAATGTCAGTATGAAGTCATACAATATGAAGGTATATACAGTGTTGTTGAGCAGCAATCCCACAGCTACCCGCTTACCAAGGAGTGGGCGTGGGTATGGGTGCGTGGGCATCGGTGCGTGGGCATCAGTAGTTGCGGAAGCTCCTGTTGGGCTTGAACCCGCCACCACCACCACCAGGTGCCGAGTTGAGGAACAGCTCGATGTAGCGGTGGTCCATGTTGTTTTTGTCGCGTCGCATCGCCTGTAAAAAACACCGAACAGTTATTAGTGAATAATCAAAAGTTTTAACAAAAATAAACTATTTCAAGAACTGGACCAAATTGAAATGGGACCACACGCGAAGCACCAGCTTTCAAAATCGGTTCATCCAGTCGAAAAGTTCTGAGGTAATAAACATAAAAACAAACCAGTCGAATTGAGAGCATTCTCCTTTTTAACCGACTTCAAAAAAAGGAGGAGGTTATCAATTCGACTGTATTTGTTTTTTTTTATGTTTGTTACCTCATAACTTTCGACTGGGTGAACTGATTTTGATGATTCTTTTTTTATTTGAAAGCTGGTGCTTCCTATGTGGACCCATTTTAATTTGGTCCAGTTCTGACAAGTCATCCATGAGAAAATCATTTTGAAATCAGTTAAAATATACTTATATCAGAAGTTCGAATGCTCTTATGATTCCGTTGTTGTTCTCGAAACCATTCTATTTGTTCCCTGTATTAAAGTTTTCAGATTCACCATGTGGTTGAAGTCAGTTCGATTTTGATATATTATTCCACCGCATAACCATTGATGAATCAAGTCTTCAGGGCAAGTATGTAATTTTGTATCATATATGATAACGGTGTAAGAAGCCTAAGAAAGGTTGGCTTCTGGTTGGAAGATCTGACTTTTAAAAAGAGTGGCCATGAGTTTCTTTGCCAGTTTTCTTCTCATAAGGCCCTACGCATTTTGGAAAATGGAAGTTATGAATCGACACAAGGAGGCAGTAGATTTTGGTGTTTTCACCTAATTTACCTTGTACAACAACACAGTACATGCTAAGGCATCTGTTTGTGTCAATCTATGATTTTTAACTGTAGCTTCCATTTTACGTTCATAAATGTCACATAGCGTCTTGATTGAATAAATGATTTTTAATTATTCAGGTTGACGTCCATTCACACAATAAATCAGTCAAAATCTTTTACAATATTATTAGCTATGTTGAGCCGTTTTCATTTACACATTCAACACAGCAGTATGATACTAGTGATGACTTAAATATACATCAATATGAACGCTCACCCTCATGGCATCTTCGTGGCACTCAAACTCTACATCAGCTTCTCCTGAAGGTCTGCCAGTGTTGTCGTACAGTATATTGATGTTTGCAGGCCGGATTGGTTTGAAGAACTGCAATTAAGAAAAATGGAATTTTAGACAACATTCTTTATATTTTTTTAAGCATGTGGAAAATATTTAACAATCTTAAACAAACGAACTGACACGTCACCTAATGGTAGTGATTATCACCACTCGTGCATCCTGTAACTCAATAGTCACAAGAGCATTGCTTTTCTTTGACTCTCCCGCTCCACATGCATTAGATAGTGGGAGTTTTGTTCCAGTAGCTCACGCAACGAAGGAATGTTCCAGTATTCTATAAGGCCGTAGGAACTCTGGTCGAGTCAGTCACCATTTAACATACTGTTACGCCATAGATGTCAATGGGTCTCGAATGGTCTGGATAGTTCAGACAGCAGCGCCATCTAGTTACAAGTAGCGCACGACTGTGGAGATTATGATTAATAACTCCGATTTTTAACGCTAGATGGCGCTAGATTACTGATTCTAGTACTTTCTATTTGTTACAGAATGTTTTATCGAACATTAGGGATCTTTCGATATATTTCGATAGCATTATAAAAGTGGAACGTGTAAGCCGTACCAGTCAGTATTGTTTCACGATACAGCGGATAAACATCGAATCGATTTTCTAGTGCGACTAACGAGTGATTTAGAGAATTATTGTTGTAAAAGTGAATTATTGTTGTAGTAAAACAAAAGCTAATACTAGTAAGCAACCCCTAATAATGAATGAGATCTTTTTGTGTTTTTCGAAAGATGGACCCCATATCATCTCATCCACATTTTTTATTATTAATAAGGCTAGAAAGATAACCGCTGAAAAATGATGCAGAAGCATCACTAGGCCGCCAAGCTGTGAGTCACCATGTTGCATTTTGCATTGTCTGCACGAGCAATGAGTATGGTAATCACCACTCTTGGATTCTGCTTATTTTCCATCAGGCAGAGTAGTCATTTTGGCAGGGCCATATATAAAGAAATACTAGCTTTTGGGCGCGTCTCCGCCCGCCTGTTTGTCGATTATCGCAGCAAAGAGTAGCCTATGCCTTCCTCAAGAATTAAAGTATCTCCGTGCCATATTTAATTGAAATATTTTATTTTTATTTATCTATCTATACTTATAATAAAAATGTAACAGGTCAAATTCTGTACATTAAAGATATTTTGAAATTTTTTTTTGGAGGGCTCTCTATTATCGATACAGAAGCCAAAACTGTAATTTTTTTCATTTTTGTCTGTCTGTCTGTCTGTATCTTGGCCGCGCATCACGCCGAAACTACTGAACGGATTCAAATAAAACTTGGCATGATTTGAGTTTATACTACGAGGTAGGACATAGAATACTTTTTATCCCGAAATTTAGCACGATTTCCTGGAGAGAGGGGATGAAAGTCAAAATATGTACTTAGTTGTAATTCAATAACACATAGTCCGATTTCATTCATTATTTTTTTGCTAGAAATAAAAAAATTAAAAGATAACGGGAAAAGTGTTTTTTTATTGTCCGCGACTGTACACTGCCTGTGGGAAGCTGAGACAGATATGTAAATATGGCGGTACGAAGTTCGCCGGGTCAGCTAGTTTATAATATAGGTATGGATGAACTCACATAAGCGATGTCTTGTGGCGAGGCCTTGAAGGGGAGCCCCCGCATGTGCACGCAGTGTGCGCCCGCGCCGCCGCCGCGACGGAACCCGCCCCCGCCCCCGCCCCCGCCCCCGCCGTAGCCGTTACCTGCTCACACACAAACACCCCACTCTTATATACTCTTCCCCAATCTACTTTCCATCCCTTTAAGCTGACAGCTGCATGCAAGTTTTCTTAATAAATTCTTTAATGCATTTTATGCACTATGCAGATGATAATCTATTGTCAGACCAAATAAAAGCTTTACATTTATTGTTATAACCTTTTTAAATTTTTTGTTATTAAAACCTCACTAAACGCATATCTTTATATTTTTTTTTTTTAATAGTTTTATGAACTTCAAAAACTTTAAACTCTGTAGGGATTGATTTCAAATTTTCAATCTCTTCAAAGATTGCTTTTTCGCGACAGTTTTGTAGCTTTTTTTACCATTGGAATCACAATATGCCATAGCAAAGTATGCCAAGATACACTTAGTTCCAAATACAAACTTTACATGTATTGCTGATATTCCAATTATAATAAACTTAATTTATTTCTAACTAACCACCCACCCTGGCTTCAAAAATAAATCTTTGAAATTCTGGGATTTTTTCTACTGTATCATTATAAACATTACCTTAAATCAATATCTCTAGTAGTGAAATCCCCATTAAATTCGTTGCGTAGTTTTAAAGATAAACGTACAATAAATAACAAAAAGCGACTTCATTTTATACTAAGTATAGATAAAAAGCAAAAGCCATGACCACCACCATAAAAAACTCACCCTTACCGAAAGACCCTCGACCTCTACCTCCGAAGCGGCCTCCGCCTCCGAATCTGTCGTTCCTATCGTAGGGGGTGGGTCTATAACCTCGAGTAGAACGGAACCCGCCCTCCATGCGAGCGGAGTAATTGCGAACTTCGTCCGCTGAGCTCAGGAAAACTTCAATATATCTGTTGGGAGATGAACATATTGAAAATTCTTTAGTTAACAACACCCTGTTGTATATACACTATATTTATTTACCATTTTGTTATGTACACATGGTCAACGTAATATCTGATCATGTTTACATGTGTGTATTATTCTGGGAAGTATATTATTATAAGATTACATGTGTGTGAATTGTAGGTAACTCATTTCTTCATTCATAGATTATGTTTGTTTCGAAATCATTCTGCATTATTTAGCTTCAATTTCTCTAGTATAGTTATATAGTGAAAAGTTAACTGAAAACCATAAGTACTTTGTATTTCGTTTGCCATGTGTACATACATACACACAAATCTTTAGATCATCATTTCAAAAGTAAAATTAATTTAAAAATCTTGGTTTATAAACATAGTGTATATTTGACTTAAAAGTACAGGAAATATGGATTATCCTACAAAGAATGTAAAAAAAAGCAATGAAATAAAATTTTCTATAAAAATTTTAGTTAATATTAACAGATAAAGACAACTAAATTTAAAAAAAAGTCATACTTAGATTATAAAAAAGTACTAAAAATAGTACAAAATAGGGAAAGACATGAAAAAAAAAATGTCTTACATCAAGCTAATTTTAAGTATTTCCGAGGTGTTGTAATGAATTACATTATTGAAACGTTTTCATTACCACTTCAATAGGTACTGAATTCGTTTTATATTAGAGCTGAGAGTATAATTGTGACTAAATTTAGTAAAATAAAATTAGTGGCCAAAATAATTAACATTATTACATTTAAAAACGTGAACATTACATTACGTCTCGTAGGTTTAATTTAAAGTCAAATTAGAAAAAAAAACTAAGTAAGGTTCAAAGGGGATACAATGAAAAATATTCTTCTTAAATCTAACATTCATATAACCTGAAAAACACAAAGGTAAATGATACCACAGATTTAATATCAGTTTTTATAACGTGGATCCGGTGCCTCTTCCCCTCTTCGTCTCCGCCCCGCACTCCCCTCGTCCCTCGCACTCCCAACCTTCGACAACTCAATAACCAATCACTAGTACTCTCTGAATGCTACCTTTAGAATCGGTCGTGATGATATGAGACTTTATGAAAGACAGTGGTGGTGATTCTCTTGGTGTCATCACTAAACTAAAATTCACTAAAATTTGTTATTGCATTATATACTCTAACCTCACCTTTTTACAATCCATTTTTCAATATCTCACATCTGCGCTTTCACTATATTTAGTTCAAAGCCGACTAAAATTGCATCAGTGGTACACGCTTGTTTATTAGTAAAAAAAAAAAACTTTACTGTAAATGAAATTGTGGCGGCCTTCACATACAGCGCAACAACAACATAACATACTACAGCGCCATCTACCGAAGATACGTCGAACTACGGAGTAACGAAGTAAACTAAGAAACTACCAATCCTGAATCGCGCAGTGAAAGTTCTCGCGCCAGTTAACATATATACGACATCCCAACATCAATCGTTGGGCAGTTGGCCCGCCAGGAATGATCACCTCGCCTGGTCGGAGGATCCTCCCTTTGTGTTGGAGGGGCATGACACACCTGTCCCCCACAGTGGTGACCCCGACGTGATTGGAAGCAGCCTTCGAAGCAGCATCAGCACGCCACCATCATGTTCACTCCCACAACAAGTCTCACAGCCAGCCAGCAAACACAGCCTCGACAGGGATACACTACACGCAGGAAGCGACCGCTCCAGCCTGGTTTACCCCTACGGCCTCATCAGCGTCTAGGCACAGCACACTGCACCTACGGTCCATGTAAGCAGAGCATATCTCTCCCGTCTACGCAGCAGGCAGCCACTACGCAGCAACCGCCCCGACTCACTGGGGACCTCACCGCAGCACCGCGCACTGCCTGCCATCCCGACTCACTGGGATCAGCGGACTTCAGCGCCGACTCACTGGGACTAGCGGCATTCAGTTCCGACTCACTGGAACTTGCGGCACTCAGTTCCGACTCACTGGAACTACTCACTCCTGGCACTGGCAAGCTCCGCAACAGAGCACAGACAGCTGACGCATCATATATCGACCTCCGGTCTTTGAGGGGAGTGATGTGGCGGCCTTCACATACAGCGCAACAACAACAACATAACATACTACAGCGCCATCTACCGAATCTACGTCGAACTACGGAGTAACGAAGGAAACTAATCCTAAATCCTAAATCGCGCAGTGAAAGTTCTCGCGCCAGTTAACATATATACGACATCCAACATCAACCGTTGGGCAGTTGGCCCGCCAGGAATGATCACCTCGCCTGGTCGGAGGATCCTCCCTTTGTGTTGTGATCACTCGTTCCTCCACAAAATAATTTTTAAAAAAATTACGTAAGTAATTTAGACGGAATGTATTTAGACGACGTTTAGTGCGAGATGTCAAGTTTATGTCACACGTTACACGTTTTAAACGTTCAACACAAGAAGAAAATTTGTTGAGTAATTTAACTAATTTTGCTTATGTCAAAGTAAATTTTAATTTTTCAAGTAATAAACAATCGTGTGTTTCTGATTAATGTGTATTTGGTACAAAACTAAACACAGTGACAGCTGAGATGTGAGATATTAAAAAATGGACTGTAAACAGATGAGATTAGAGTATATAATCCAATAACAAATTTTAGTGAATTTTAGTTTAGTGATGACCTCAAGAGAATCACCACCAGTGTGAAACAATTTTGTAGAAATTTAGATAAAATGTTGCATAAAATGAAACATAAAGTATGTCAAAAAGGTAGCATATAGAGAGCATAAAATATCTGTTGTTTTAAATAAGTTCTTCATACATCCCAAAAATAAACTATTACGCCCACCATTCTGTTACTGGCCATTATGATTTTTCACCATTTTATTTCATTTAAATGAACGAAAAACATTAATTGTAAAATATATAAAACAAAACCATAGTGGTAGACCAATAACAAAGGAGGTCCCATACTTATCCCACTACACCAAATATAATATTGCGGCCGTGGCTTGTTCTTTCCAAGGTGGGTATAAAGAACAGTCTTCTATCTATGTAATTATAATCACACTTAACCAATAGACTCCCATAAAGGACCTATCTCTCCCTAAAATAACTCAAGCTGTACAAGTTTCAGAACTTGGCGAAAAATGCACTATTTGAGTGCTAAGAGAAGGAATAATTTTGCCATCAAATTCTCAGTCAAGATATTAATTCCTATTACCTTCCTTTCCTATCACATTATATTGCATATGCTGTAGTCTAATTGGCTTTTGTAGGAGTTATATACATCTCAAGTTTAGACAACTAAACAAAAATAATTGCAGTGTCTATGACTTGACAATGCATCCAGGGCCAAGAGTGTCTAACAAATTACCAAAGACAACATATTCTTTTGGGTATCTAACTACTATTATGTATCCATATCCCCACCAGGAGTTATCTGACAAGCCACGCGCAAAATAAAGTAACTTTTCCCCCCACCTGTGTCCTATTTTCTCCCTGTCCCTGTTGAGCGCTTCCTGTGCGCTCTCCTTGTCTACGAAGTGTACGAACGCCTCTCCCGAGGCCCGCCCCGTGTAGTCCGAGAGCAAGTGGACCCCGTCCGCGGCGACGGTCAGTCCTGCCCCACCCGACGTGCAAATAAAGATCATGTTATATGTGTCTGTGGTGTGCGGTAACTGACTGCGGGTAACATGCAAGCTTAAACATGTTATTACCATGCTCAGATCTTGTATTACGACAAAACATTATTTGAAACATGTTGAATTACATCAATATATCTGTAAGAAGAAGCATAGTATGATATTCAAGAAGAAACTTATTTCTTCATGTTAAACTTGAAATTCTATGTATATACATTATTTTCTAATTGAATTACCCACAGTACAGCTACCGAGTTCACCTAGAACCCCATTGAAAAAAGCAAGTATGAATTGTAATTATTTATTTTTCTTACCGTCAAAAAATTGAACGATTTCCTCCTTGGAGCAGCCGAAAGGCAGACCCCGAAGTTTAACTATACCCATGTCATCAGACACGTTGGGTATACCGTCGAAACCGTTCTCGCTCTGACGCATTGCGTTCAAAGCCCACTCCATGTCTTGGCGGTCAGTGGAAAATACTGAAAAATGCGATGTTATTTTAATCATCAATATAACATAATCACATCTCCTAAACTATAAATCGTAATTCAACAAGGAAGATATCTTTAAAAGTAAACAAATTTTTAGTGTACTCTGTTTATCACACTTTTATTAGCTCCACCTATGTTTGTTTGTAAACAACTTTTGTAACTATGTACCAATCTATATATATAAAAATGAATCGCCGAAATAAATGTATGTACGCGCATAACTTCCGATCGACTGCACCATATTAAATAATTCTTTTTTAACCGACTTACAAAAAGGAGGAGGTTCTATGGTCCATTGTTTTTTTATTTATTTTTTATGTATGTTCACAGATTACTCCGTCAATTGTGGCCCGATTTTGTTTTTTTTTGTATTCCAAAGGATATGCTCCCGAGGTGGTCCCATTGCCACCATATCAGGATAGGTTTTTTTTTTTTATGTTTGGCCCGCCAAAATGACTCTACTCTGCCTGATGGAAAGCATAAGCAGAATCCAAGAGTGGTGGTCACCATACTCACTGCGAATGCAGACAATGCAGCATGGTGACCCACACCATGGCGGCCTAGTGATGCTGCTGCATCTTTTAGTCTAGTCAACAAGTTTGGAACTTGTTGACTAGACTAATTGGGCCTCCGGTCTCGCACTCACCAACGAAACACGACAGCACGCTGTCATTTTACGTTGATTTTCTGTGAGAGGGTAGTACCGCCCCGGTCGAGCCGGCCCGTTCGTGCTGAAATCAGCGTGGCTCTACTACCTTCAAAGGATCCCAGGTAATCGAGGGAAACCCTTATTTTTTTAGGCACATACTATGTTTTTCGTATATTTTCTGAAGTTACACCGGTATTTGCGTCTGGTAGTCATCATTTTATGATGATGAGCTGATGATGTAAGGTACAACTCCTTAACCCATTTGATCCTACCGTACCACATAGGGTACAGTAGACTTAAAAAAAAATTTTTGGTTCCTACCTCAGACTTTATTTATATTTGGCTCAGGTGTCATGAATGGTATAGGAATAGATTTAGTGCGCTCTCCGTCATAGTTCAGTGTATAAATTTAAAGAATTAGCAGAGAATAATAAATTTGTAGGTGAAGATGTCTTCAAAACGGTAAGAAACACTTAATTATTATAAGTTTGTATTTACCATGTTATAAGACAGGATAAAGCATATTTGATGATATAGACGTATTTATTATTGAAAAAACAAAGTAGATAAAAAATTTATTAGTGTAAAATGGCTGTACCGTATTCGGTATAGTAGACTTATACGTCATAACAAGCTTCAATATTGGTTATATAAGGTTTAGGTCATTGACGTTGTATGAAATTGCTAGTTTTCTTGAAGAAGAAGACAATTTGGGCAGCTTGAACCACAATAATAATATTTACATATTACCTACCGAAAATGCCAATGACGACCAGACTGATGAAGACTCTGGTGATGAAGATATGGTTGCCCTAAAATTATTTGCCAGCGAGTATTCTCAGCAAGATAGATCAGGAAAATGTCCACTTGTAGATAATAAAACAGCAAAAAATAAAGAAAGGGGTTATTTTGATTACCGTGTCAGTAAGGACATCTTTAAATGCAAGTGGCATGACAATAGTATTGCATCAGTAGCTTCTAATTTATAATGCTCTAGTACTCTACTATTTAAAAATGAATAAAGAATTAGGTATAGGCAATTTATGAAGAACCAGTTTATTTTACACTTTTAAGTGTTTTTTTGGCAGAGAGTTTTCGTTGGATGTTTTTTGGAAGTCGTTTTTTTTAATAAAAAGTTTTTTATGTGTCCGTTTAGTTGTTAGGACAAGTTTTGTGAAAAAGAAAAATTCAAAGATAACGGGAAAGGTCTATTTTTACGCGACGGGAAGTTGAGACAAATATGTAAATATGGCGGTACGAAGTTCGCCGGGTCAGCTAGTATTCAGTATAATTTCATTAGATACTAATCTCAATAGCATCAATATGCTTTCTCCATCGGTGTGCATATCGGGTAGGACTGAGAATAGGCCACCATCAATTTTAGTTCAATTTTAGTTTTCACCACAAGTTCCATACTTGTTGACTAGACTAAAAGATGCAGAAGCATCACTAGGCCGCCATGGTGTGGGTCGCC
The DNA here is from genome assembly GCA_949125395.1 of Diaphora mendica. Taxonomy (NCBI): domain Eukaryota; kingdom Metazoa; phylum Arthropoda; class Insecta; order Lepidoptera; family Erebidae; genus Diaphora; species Diaphora mendica. Next base: position 1,722,603 of record OX421323.1, read on the forward strand.
ATACTGCATTGTCTGCATTCGCAGTGAGTATGGTGACCGCCACTCTTGGATTCTACTTATGCTTTCCATCAGGCAGAGTAGTCATTTTGGCGGGCCATACATAAAAAAAAAATGATAAGGGTGACCCTAAAATTTTTTTATGGCAAAACAACGTTTGTCATGTCTGCTAGTCCATTTCAGAATTTCCTAGCTTTAAATTGGGTACTTAAATCACAAGTCTACTCCTACTACCTAAATACTTATTTTTCTGTTTGGATTAGGGTCATCTAACCTCCTATGCAGTACAAGCATAATAAAAATAGTAAATAAGAGGAATAAGGCCAACTAGAATGTTATGATTCCAAGATAATATTGATTATACAAAATTCCAAATTAAAATTAGGGTGACTGACTGGCTACTCGAGCAGGACTATGAACAAACGGAAATGCTGCTTAGAATTACAATTCTATAACATCCACACAAACACACACACACATTTACACACATACCTTACACAGACTTACACCAATTCACACACACATGCATGCACGCTCAAACGTAGAAATGACGTTAAATTGGTTGAAATATTTATGCACGTAATAAATGTACCTATGTTTTAATTGAGAGAGGGACTGGTATCCACAACACAAGTTTAATCTTAATGTGGATACCAGAGCCTGACTATTACTGTGAAACTAATGAAAATGTTATTTGTATGAGGAAATATGTATTTGATTTTGCGTAAATAAAAAAATATTATTATTAAATATTATTATTATTATCTAAGAGAATCATAAAGCAATTAGAGTAATAGAATAGAAAGTTAAATGTACAGTATCTAATAATAAGACCTAGTTTTAATTTAAAATTTGTTATTTGCTGTAGTATGTAGAAAACAGTATGTACATGTATAAATTAGATAATAGTGATAGAAAGTAAATAAATAAATATCGTGTAAAACTTATTACCCTAAAATAAAGTAAGTAATATAGAGCTTAGCAGAAATCCCACCTGGTAATAGTGTGAAAAGAGAGAGAAAGAAGGAATCAGTATGAGGAATGAAAGTACGAGCAGTAGCAAAAGCGAGAACTGGTATGAAAGGTATAGCTAGGAAGAGGCTCCAAAACAATATTGGAGATGCTAGATTTAAAAAAAAAAGACCTATGCAACATGGCAAAGAATAATAACACAATTGTTAACACTTAGAATAAAGTGACCCAGTATTTAAGCCGCGATTTCACAATAAGAGTTGGCTCGGACCGAGTATACTCGTACGAGTCGGCTTCATACGAGTCTACTCGGATAGTGGTTTACACACGATAGTAGTGCACTGGTATTGTTGTCATTTGTCTCCCTGCACAATCGACTGATCTGCTGCTGCGAGGTATAGAAGTTGTAGCAGATATGTTAATAGCGGAAGTTAAAAAAAATCACGAAAGGGGAAAAACGAAAAGAGATAATTTTCTTCGTGAAGTAGAAGTTAGAAGAAGTTAAACAACTAACAATTTGAATATTAGAAAAAGTAGCACCCACCACTATTAGTCGCTCCACTTTTTTTTAGTTGTCGCCATTTTGTTTTTATAAAAATGATCCGAGTGAGCTCGAAAAATAGAGCAGTGTCGGATTTGATGCCGGCGTCCGAGTGCGCTCGGATTAGGTGTTTACATAATACGAATACCGTCCGAGTAGACATCCGAGTGCACTCGGTCCGAGGCAACTCTTATTGTGAAAACGCGGCTTTACTGAGTGTCCACGGCTGGGCACAGGCTTCTAATTAGAAAGCAGGTTTCACCTTATTGTACCACATTAGGTGGTAAGATTGATTGATACTTTTCATTGTTAAAAATTTAAAACAAGTCATTGTGAATGTATATTGCTCTTAGAAATGTTGAAACCAGGGATGTTGCGGATGTCGATTTTTTCACATCCGCGTATGTGAATGCGGATGCGGATTTTCGAAGTATCACATCCGCGGATGCAGATGTTTAAAATTTTACATAAATATCATAAATTAATGAAGAACTTAAACAATAATAAAGTATTTATTAACATGTTTATAATTGAATATTAGCGTATAATGCTTCAATTTTTTTAACTTTACTTACTAACTTTCGTATTAGTAAGTGAAGTTAAAAATAGGAGCCTTATACTTAATAAAGAATAATATTAATTCTGATTCATGGCGGTTACGCAAATAATATCTTAAATACCTCTCGATGAACACGCCACCATTTAAGAATACTTTTTTTAGTGCGGTAAGAAGATAATTCCTAAGCATGGGATTCGGACGAAACTTGATGTCCCTGGTCCTAGTTGTTACATATCCTTTTCCATGGAATCAGTCATTCTCATTCTTTTAACCCCTTCGGAATTGACATTAAGAGAACCGAAAACGTCATTCTCAGTATTTTTCATCACAAAAATGTAATCTTTCTTCTTCTTTTCTTTAGTAACCAGTGTAAAAAAAAATATTCTTCAAGCGAGGATATAAGTATGTGGGTGGAATAATAAAGAATATTGTTTTAGAATGATAAACTTTATCTACAATAAAATGTATTACCGGTGTAACATAACAGCATTTATCTGTGAATGTTAATTTCATAACATCTATTAATTATTATTTTTTTGTAAGTACCCACCTATATTGGGTTAAAAGTTTTATAAAATAATTTGTTCTCATGTAAGTGATTATGTCTTTTTGAGAAATAAAGATCTTTAAACCGAATGTTAATTTAATGAGCTGAGCTAAGACCAATATAATGATTTCTCAATAAACAATTATTTAGACACAATGATCACTGTATCACAATAACACTGATATCTATCTATACGATATGTAATCCACAGCGCAAACAAGCACATATTGATTTATTTACAAGAAACTAATAATACACCCCACAACAAACTCGTCCGATCTCGTCACCAAATTTTTCGCTCCCATTGGTCATTGACACGTGCGAACAGCACGTGCTATTCGCTGAGCCCCGCTCAATTTCTTTCTTGTCACAACTTGTATCACATTCGCATCCGCATGAAAATCCGCATTGATAGTTGCGGATCCGGGTGCGGATGCCAAATCTATGCGGAAGCTCCGCATTTGCGGATCCGAATATTCGCAACATCAGAGGTTGAAACAAGAGTTTTGACACTGTCATAACCTCTACAATAAGGATATTCTTCCTAATTACTATTTCAAGAACTTCAAGAGGTTTCTAAGTAATGTTTACATAAGATTATGATTCATGTGTTTAGTGAGAATAGATAATGAGTTAATGACAGTATTAATGTAGTCTATTGTATTATTATAGAAATTGAAAATATTTTAAAAATAGTAACATGTATTTTTAGAAAGTAAATTCTTTGCTAAAAACATTTAAAAATAGGCTGGACTCGGTGTAGACACAATGGAAACAAAAGTTGTCGATTTTTTTAAGTGTTGCAAACACTTGGAAACACTGAAATTGCCAACAATTTTGGTGGAGACGTGCCTTAAAACAAGAAAAGGCTTTAGAGTAAGAAAAGGCACTTAAAAGAGACTTAAATAGAAGAATAGCATTACTTAAAAATTGAGCATTTGAAATGAGTTTTAATGCCAGGAGACAAATTTAGCTGTCTAGTTTCCATGAACTGTTGAACACTCCTTAACTTGCCAGCACATGCATATTAAACCTCCATGTTCCTGGAAAGTTCAAATCATTTTAGTTATGGTATAGTTACTAACCTTCAATGTATCTTTTCCCCATGATGTCCTTATCCTTTTTGAGTGCTTCCTCAACATCTTCGTTACTTTCTACTTCTACAAAGCACTCTCCTGACGGCCGGCCCGGACGCACTTCAGTTAAGTGTACACCTGAAGATACAAAAAAACATATAATCAAAATACTTTATTACATACGGCCTTATTTATAAAATTATTTAACTTTAAGCAGTAGTTTTGTGTTATTTTTAATAGTATCGACTCAGCATGGCTCACACAGGAGTCTTTCGTGTACTTTCATATGCATGTAATATACATAATATAAACCTTCCTCTTGAATCACATCTATTACTGAAAACTGCATTAAAATTCTTTGAGTACTTTATAATTACTACTGTCACTACTAAGTATGTAAAGTTATGAATACATGCATATAAAATTATTTACCTTGACTGATTCAACAACAGAGCTTGTGGATTAGGTTACATACTTGAACTGTTGACATACTTGAAATTTTGGTAGATTTTGTCAGAACCCACTTAGAACAATTTTATTGGAAATTTCACCCAGAAGAGAGTAAAAGAGGGGATAGTTTGTATGATAGTAGTCATTATCAAAGTTACAAACACGAAATAAGAAATGAACACGCGAGCGAAACTGCGGGCCTGTGAAATTTAAATTCGATTACGAATTCCAGTTTTCGAATACTTATGAATAAGGTCCATTTGGAAATTTCACACCGATTCTGGTAACTGTATTTTAAAGGTTAAAGTTCGACGACCTCGAAAAATAGAAATTCGCAACTTGTAAATCGTGCAATCATAGAAAACCAAGATATCACGAGATCGATCATGGAAGATGTTTATTTTTATCTACAAAAACACTTCTAGCTTTTATCGAATCGGTGAAGTTATAAACCTGACGCCGTTATGCACTTGCAATTTATAGCATAATTCTTAATAACAATGTATGTTAATGTGTACCAAAAATTACCACTTCAGTAAAAAAAGTGGCTATAGCATGGGTGTCAAAGCAAACATTCTACTTGGATTTTTGATAAATGACAAAATAACATCAAACAAATCTGCCATTTTAGTTCAAAATCAATAAAAACTGTACCTTCTTTGCCGTTGACCACGTTCACGCCAGTAAGAAAATCCAGTACATCTTCCACAGTTGTAGAGAAAGGCAATCCGCGTAGCTTGACTATGTAGCTACTGTCTCCGGCGCCCAACATGGTTACAATGAAAGCTAATCACTATTAATACAAAACACAGTTGTAAGTAGCTACTAGAAGTATTTAAATGACAACAATTTGCACAACAATTTACTATATTTTACGAGCGGCGTCTACAAACTTTTCAACGCTTCAAACAAATAGCAGGAGCAGCTAGTAGGTCGGCCATTACGTGCCATTAACAGTGTTGCCAGAATATTTTTTTTACCGAATAACCCACAGAGTACATTGATAATATAGAAATGGAATAGCCTCACCTCACCGTAGCGCGCGTGTATAGCCCCGAGATAGCCCCTAATCTAGTGACGTCACCAGTACTCAAGATTTGACTTATAAATATGTACCTTTATATGTATTGCGAGACAGTTAACGTTTTAAAATGCATGCTTAATCTACACATAAACTATTAAAACTGATTGTTGCTGTAAAAGTTCTTTTTTCTGCATAAAAATGTTTGTTTGATAATTAAATATTTCTGAAAAAAAGATAGCCCTATCGGCTTCGTGTAGCCAGGGCACAAAATAGTATAGCCGCTCGGCAAGGGAGATAGCCCCATTGGCGCTTAATAGCCCCACCTGGTAACACTACACTGCTCTTGGCCAAGAGAAGAGTCTTGGCTAGAGGCTTGGCTTGGGTTGACCAGTACGTATACGGCGAAGGTACCATTTTTATGTAGAAAATCGATTTTTATAGAGTCAATTTATTTAATCGATTTATGTCTATTTCTAAAAGTAAGTTATGAAATACCAGCTGTTGCCCGTGGCTCCACCCGCGTGTATGTCGGTTATCGCTGCAAAAAGTAGCCTATTTACTATTCTGATGTATCAGCTATATTACTGTAAAGTTTCATCCAAATCCGTTTATAAATTTTTGCGTGAAAGAGTTACAAATATCCATCAATAGAAACTTTCACGTTTATAATAAATTCAAGTTTATAATATTAGTAGGATAGGATTTGTTTTCGATTCTCTAAAAATGTCTAAGCTGCCAAAATGACTCTGTCCTGCCTGATGGAAATCATGAGCAAAATCCAGGAGTGGTGGTCACCATCCTCAGTACGAATAAGGACAATGCAGCATGATGACCCACACTATGGCGGCCTGGTGAGATCACGCCCCGCTTAAAGCAACTGGTATCATAGTGGGAAGGAAACACGTACGCTGGTAGTGAGTTCCAGGTTTTGACCACTCGGCACAGGAAGGAAGAACCGAAGCGATGAGTATGAGAACGTATGTCTACCACTCTGAAGCGGTGACTTCCAAGGTCGGCACGTGTTGTCCTGTAGAGGAAGGGAGAGGGGGGACCAGTTGGATGAGCTCTTCAGAACACTTTCCATTATAAAAGCGATAGAGGACTGCCATGGAGGTGATATCTCTACACATCTCAAGGCTCAAGGGACTCGGTGGCTTCGAGACTGTTGACAATGCGCAAAGATGAGAACAGTACACCACTCACGAGCGAACCTGGGTCTTGTAAAGAAGACACAGATGCACGGGCGAGAAGAACCGTCTCACCTTGTTTAAAACACCTAACTTCCGTGAGGACGCTTTAGTGACACTATTCAACGTATAACATAACAACGTATTCGCGTGGGTTGAGATCTCGATAGATATCCATGCCCAGGATATATAGCCTACCTTGTAATGGCATTTGAGTGTTCTGAAAAGTGGAAAGGGGAAGGAATGGAGACTTTTTACAGAAAACGCGCACACCTGTGTTTTCTTGGCGTTGAACTCGACCAGATTCTCGCAGCCCATTGAGAAATGCGGCCCAGAACATGGTCGAGTTGAACTACAGTCTCCTGTAATTTTTTCTTAATATCTGCTAGCTTGACTGTAGGGTGTCCAAAATAAGTCCGAAGCTCCGCATGGACATCAGTCAGCCGGATGCGAATATCCTGCATTGGAGCGGTGGTAGCGAGGGCTGGCAGGAAGTTGGACTGCACGGCTTTATCCAATCGCCAGAACTTTCGGCTACCCGTAGGGTATGCGACGAGTTTTTGTCCAAGCCGCGCGATGCGCTGGGCATCCGCTCTTATGTAAGCTTTCTTGCATTCCCTAGTGGCTTTGTTAAAGGCTGTTTTTAGTCAATCAACATCAGGGGAGCCGTGAGCGCGGGCCCTGGTCCATGCGCGGTAGGCCGATTGTTTTTGTGAAACAGCATGGGCGCACTCGCCGTTGAACCAGGGACGGGTCGTTGCGCTGGTGACCTCACTGTAGGGAATGTAGTATTCCATTCCGACAGTGGTTTCGCCAGTCACGGTAGCAGCACTTTGCGAGTAGATAAAGATAAAGCTTTGAAGAAGCGTTGAGCCCACGGGATGGATGCAAAATAATCCCGCATTCCATCTCAGTCTGCTGACGAGTAGTGCCATAAACCTCTTTTTGCTGCCACTGGTCATGGAGGGGCAGCAAGAGGCACCGTGGAGGAAACCAGGCAGTGATCATAGGATCCTAGAGGGGCAAGCACCGATACACTGTACTGCGCTGGGGACTCGTCAGCAGTAGATCCAGCAAGGGAGGCGCTTGACTCGTTATGTCTGGTATCCTGGTGGGCTGGAGTACCAGCTCAGTGAGGTCATGCGTGAGATCGAATGCGTGGACAGTCCGACCCGCGTAGTCAGTTCTGGAAGATCCCAACCAGGACTAATGGTGGACGTTAAAGTCTCTCAGAAACACTAGTTTGGTGGTCGGAAACTGCTCCTGCGCTTTGTCTGCTGCCTGACTGAGATGTTCAAATAGTCGAGTTGTTTCAGAGTTTCTAGAATGCGATCGGTATAGGCATACGTAGATTCGGCTCATAGAACCAATATCCACATGGAGCCAAAGGATGGAGAAGGATGAGCCGTCAAGGCAGCGTAATGTAATAATAAACATCCGCCCTGACGAAAAGATATACCCCAGCCTTCACGAGGAAGAGAAATTTGTTTATAGTGCCAAGTTAGTTTTACACTGGGCAAAGATATATGTATCTAGTCTTTTATTTAGTATTGTTTAGCGATGACAAGCAATTATTGCTGGAATTAATGCGTAAATAGGATTGCGTTTGCGAATTGCGAACTAAATAAAACATAAACAGGGTAGTCAAGTCGAGCCAAAATCAAAGAACAAAAACTGCACTTTTGTTGTATCGAAGTGTCATTTTAATCGATCAGAATGCAAAGAGTTTTACAATTGTGGGATAATGAACATTTTCTATTCATTTTAACTTTTATCTAAAGAGTTACAACATTATTGTTTTCTTTTGAGGTATTCTCTTTGCTTTTAGTTAGTAATGGTTCAATATTACATCGGCAGCTAATATTTTTACCCAATCTATACTCATATTATAAGCGCGAAAGTTTGTAAGTCTGGATGGATGAACGGATGGATGAATGGATGGATGGATGTTTGTTACTCTTTCACGCAAAAACTACTGAACGGATTTGGATGAAACTTTACAGTAATATAGCTTATACATCAGAATAATATATAGGCGATAATAACCGATATGTACGCTGGCGGAGCCGTGGGCAACAGCTAGTAAAAAATATAAGTCAAGAAACGAAACGCAAATTTTAGGAAATGCCTCTAAGAATTCTGGTCGAATTTATTTGAAACTTGATATTCAGAGTTTTTAAGTTATTCAACCAAGGGCGCCGCCAGCCCTTGGCCTCGGTAGGGGCAAGTTTTTGGGTCCTCACTGCAGTCGAGGGGAGTCACAGGGGACATGAACCCCCTCCCAAATCGTACACATGTAATTTTTCCCAACTGCTACTAGAACCTGATTTATCTCTCCTGTTATCGTAATTGTTCAAACGAGATAATAAATCAAAGAATAGGAATTGTTTAACACCTATAAATTATACTGTAATATAATCTGGGTAGCAAAACTTTGCCCTCCAAGGCTGTCGTGATTCAGGCCTGCTCTGCCATAAAAACTTAGATTACACTAGGTACTAGTCTGGACCGGAGTTTCTAGGAAGACTGCTAGACAGACACGCTCTGTCCAAGAGTACAGGACAGTCCCCCGATCCCTTTTACTCAATCGGAGCGGCAATTCTGGTTCGACGAGTGTGAGGTATCGAAGGGAGAACTGGATCGAGCCGTATGGCGGCTGGCTTCCCGCAGTAGCGCTCCTGGACCTGATGGTGTTTTCCAGGTCGGGTGCTGGTGATCACTCTATCGGTGCTGGGAGACAAACTGAGGCAGATTTTCACTGAGTATTTCGGCCTCGGTATCTTACCCCTTGGCTAGAAAGAAGCGAGACTGGTGCTCCTCAAAAAGTAAGGAAAGGCTGCAGATTCTAACTTTACCTTACAACCTGCTTGAACGAGTCCGAGAAACTCTTTGAAAGAGTTATCTCTGACCGTATCGTGTGTACCGTATATAGTGTGTCGTGGATAAGACTCGTGAGCTGGGCCTGAGGGTGGCGCCTCCATGGCTTACGTAAGCGCCAAGAACCACCCAGCTCATGCCTGCGGGTGAATGACACTGAAGTCCAGGTGAGCCAGTACATTAGTACCTAGTCTACCTCATCCTGGACAGTCGGTAGAGCTTCGAAGAGAATTTGGGTGACTAGTCCCCCAAGTACGAGTGGTAGCAGGGGCGCTACATCGTCTCCTTTCAGTCTTGGGGGACCGCGGGAAGAAGTTTGCAGCCTTTATATGGGCGTCGTGCGATCCATGGTCGTCTATGGGGCACCGTCGAGTTCCTCCCGATGTAAGGCTCAACTCGCGAGTCTGCAGCGGTTGATGGGGCTACCGTACGATCTCGTACGAGGCGGCGACGACCCTGGCGCGATCTCCACTCTTTGAAATTAGTACGACAGTACCCTGATGAATTATTATGTGTGTGTGAGCCTGGTCTATGGTGTCTCGCCTGTACCAAATATTGTAGGTTTAAGGATCCGCATAGTTATCACCGCAAGTGAAAACTCGTTGTCTAGTGGTGTTGTAAAAACTCAATTAAGGACAAGAATGCGTGCTTGCATTAGAAATAGGGGCTCACACTTTGAAAATCGACTGTAAATTTAAGTTTAGAACGTAAAATAACAAAATTTTAAAAGTTACGATTTTTCACTTACGATTAAGTTAATTAAGTTCATTCCGATTAAGTTCATTTATTCAGCCATTTGTCAACGTATAAGCTAGTACGCCGATAAAGTTGTAAGGTGATTTTTTGTAATAAAATTGCATTTAGTCATAAGAAACAATAAAAGAGTATATTTTTTTTTAGATTCCCTGAATCATCATTCACAAACGGCAGTACATTACAACTAATCTTTTTTGTGTTATATTTACGTATTAGGGTGTTAGCAAACTAAAAACATCAAAACCCCATTAAGTACGCAAGTGTTTGTTTTAAGAGCACTTTGAAGTGGCGTGATCCACTTTTTTTTTAAAATAGTTTTTTATTTTATTTCCAAAACGGTACATTTTTGACTCATTTACCCGAGGACAATTTGATAGGTAATGATCTCTACTATCCTCTCTACCTACCTACCCCTTAAAGGGATCGCTACATGTTACCCGTAACCCTGTAGATAGATTGATAGCTAGTATTATTTTTTCCATGCTCAATTTGTTTCTTTTAATTCAAATATGCATCAAATCAAACCTCTAGGGGGGGGGGGCAGCTGCCCCTACCTGCCCGCCCTTGGCGACGCCCTTGTATTCAACTATAGGGATTAGTATTTGGTTGTTATTAAAGGTAATATAATAATTGAAGTTAAAAGAAACATTGTCGTTGAGTTGTGTGATTTCATAGAAGTAGTCTAATGTTTTTTTATTTCATAACACACGTAAGTACAACACGTAAGTATAGAAGAAATCACTATTGCAATCTAGGGTAGATTGCAATAGTGGTTTATTCTATACTTACTACAAAAAAATAAAATTGGAGTGTCTGTTTGTAATATTTACATAACCGCTTTTTACTAAATGCATTTTTATACATAAAAATGCATTTAATAAACATTTACCAAAACACCTTTTTTTTTTGTCTGTCTGTCTATTTGTTCCAGCTAATCTCTGGAATGGCTGGACTGATTTTGACGGCACTTTCACTGGTAGATAGCTGATGTAATAAGGAGTAACTTAGGCATTTTTTTAAAACTAGCGTTAGGTAACGTTGCGGGGTATAACAGTAACCGCTAGTAACACCGCAGGACTCAACTAGTAATAAATATATGTTTCAAGGTTTTTTTTAAAATTGATTCAAAGACTTCGATTGACATAAAATAATTTCAATTAAAGAAATCGAGCTAATTTTAAACATCTGGCAACTCAGTTTTGTTTGTCAAATGTTCAATTCTAGATCTGGACATTCTGGTTTTAATTTGGGAATAAAATATCATATATTGTAACGTTACTTATCTAAATGATTATAGTTTTAACGAATCTATCGTAGAATATTTCCTGATACTTTAATTTCAAGTTGTGGTGTAGTAATTACCTAGTGAAAATGACTGTAGACGGGGATGAAAAAGCCGCCCGGACTCGCGTGTTCATGGACATTTCAATAGGGGGCTTGCCATCAGGACGGCTGGTGTTTGAATTGTTCAATGACATCGCTCCTAAGACGGCCGAAAACTTCCGTGCGTTATGCGCCGGAGACATGGGTGTTGGGAAGAACACGGGAAAACCTCTCACGTATAAGGTCATTTGATATTAATTACTCAACCTCTTTGGCCTGAAGCTTGGTCCCAAAAAGGATCTATGTCTCAATAAAATTCTTCACAAAATATTCTACAGGTCATTGTAATTAACGTTTTAATGATGTATGAATGAATTAATATTGTCTGTTTAAAAATGCATATCAACTTAAGTATAATCTATGTAATACCAAACAGCAGAAGGAAACTAAAATACGTCATTCAAGAAAAGAGTGTACTCCCTCTTCAAAGGCCGGCAACGCACTTGTGATGCCTCTGGTGTTGCGGGTGTCCATGGGCAGCGGCAATCGCTTGCCATCAGGCGATACGTCTGCTCGTTTGCGCCCTATTGCATACAAAAAAAACAAAAGATAAGCCTGGCTGGTGTGAATTATTAAAATGATTTAGTAGAAAAAAGGAAATTAAAGTCATCTGTTTAGTGTCGCCGTCAGCTAACGTGGTGATGTGTCGTCATGCTAATTTACACACAGCGAGTTGCCGCATTCTCACAGAATTTCATTTAAGTGTGGTTACTAGGTCCTAACCTGGCTTTTTCGGTTTTTATTTTATTACGACCACTACCCTCCAACTCTGACTAAAGTGAAAAGATTTGCAGTCGAAAGTTATGTGGTAACAAACATAAAAAAAAAAGAAAAATACAGTCGAATTGATAACCTCCTCTTTTTTTGAAGTTAGTTAAAAATTTGAGTGTCTATTTGTAATATTAAAGTAAAATTGACTGCACGTTTGTTCTAGTGGTTTAACAGACACCATGCCGTTTCCTACTTCGCCAAGTGTCGTGGGTTCAAATCCCACGTAGGACAACACTTTGTGTGATCCACAATTTGCTGTTCTGAGTCTGGATGTTCTTTGTGTCCGTTTCATGTATATTTGTAAGGTTCCCTGTGACACAGGATTTATTCCTAGTGCGGGAGAACGCTTTATACTAAATGCCTATGTATGAATACACGTTACATATACTAAAATTACATTTTTTACAATTTTTGCTGTTTGTTCCGGCAAATCTCTGGAACGGCTGGACTGATTTTGACTGGACTTTCTCTAGCAGATAGCTGATGACATAACGAGTAACCTAGGCTTTTTAACCGACTTAAAAAAGGAGGAGGTTATCAATTCGACTGTGTTTTTTTGTTACCTCATAACTTTAGACTGGGTGAACCAATTTTGATGATTATTTTTTATTTGAAAGCTGGTGCTTGTTGTGGTCCAGATTGAAGTTGTTTTTTTTGTTAAAATTTCTGATTATTTAGACTAGCTTTGCCCCGTGGCATTACTCGCAGTTATTGTCATAATGCGGGTAACAGCTAGTTATATATTAAAACAGTCTATTTTGTTTTCAGGGCATGGTGTTCCATAGAGTAGTGAAAGACTTCATGATCCAGGGTGGTGATTTTACAAATGCCAATGGGACTGGGGGGGAATCTATCTATGGTGGAACCTTTGAAGGTAAAATACTTTCCTCTGCAGCATTTCGTTGTAGTTATAGATTGGTGCCCCATTAACATGCATTATCTAAAATTAGGTTAGTTAGTAAAGTAAGTAGGCGTAGGTGACCCGAAGTACGTTGGGGTTCCAGGGTTTTCCTTTCTAGGGTGCACCTGGTTCACCGGCATCTAGTTTTAGTCGGTTCGAGTCCGACATACCACCAGGAGGTGGTATCCGAGGGGATTTCTGCATGGATGAAAAAAAAAGAAGGTTAGTTAGTAAAGGAAAACTTGAAGCAACCCCTGTACCAGAGTGTCTGACTAGTGGGGTATAGTAGGCCCACACTTCTTCTCTGAGGAGATGCCTACGTCCAGCAGTGGACTAAAAAGGTATGTGGTTGATGATAGATGACATTTTATTGGGAAAAGAAGCAAATCTATACTTAATATTGTTACGTGTTAGGGTTCGATTTATTTGAGAAAGAAGCTTTTGACGTGTTAAAGAGACTTTATTAAAAACCACTATTAAAATCACAATACTATTCTGAATTACAATCCTTATAGGTCGCCGAGGTCGCTAGGTTGATCGCTGATATCACTTCGATGTTTATCTCGCTATAGCTCAAACTGAACTGAACTGCCTGCGGCCCGCGAGACGCTCTATTTATACTCATATTATTATTACTCTTTCATTTCTAGAAGCGCCTATAAAACACGAGAATCTACTAGTAAAAACGCTAATAAAAATAATCAAAGTTAATAATAATTAGGCAACAACCAATCGATATCCGACACTATGCATATAGAAATAACCTCCATTATTCCTTGCCTCAGGAGATCGATAAGAACTGTGTGTGTATTTGTGTGCGCAGATAAGGCTTGAGGATTATTATTATTCGTAACACTACCCCCTTCTTAGAGAGGTTCGTCCCGAACATCGCTATTGCTGCCACGATATTTTGCCAGGCGGTCGATATGCACTACTTTGAACGCTCCTCTTGAATGCCGCTGAATCCTGTAGGTGACGTCGTTCATCCGTGTAATCACCTTATACGGCCCCTCCCACTTGGCTTGTAATTTAGGGGACTTTCCTTTCTTACGGGTTGGGTTATGTAGCCAAACCAGTGCACCTTCTTCAAAACCGTTTGAATTTGAACGCCGATCGTATCTGGTTCTCATGTTCCCGCTCGCCTGTATACCGTTTTCTCGAACTACGTCGTATATTTCTCTCATTCTTTCTCGTAGCTTAGATACGTAGTCAGTAACAGCTTGAGGCTCGTCAGGTGACCCTCCAGTAAGTAGGTCTACTGGTATTCGGAGTTCCCTCCCGAAATTTACATATGCGGGGGTCGTTTTTGAGCTCTCTTGCTCCGCTGATCGGTAGGCGAGGGGAAACAATGGAATGTATTTGTCCCAGTCACGTTGATGGTTGTCGACTAACGACGAATCTGGCATCGTCTCGAGTGTCTGATTGAACCGTTCAACCATTCCATCCGATTGAGGGTGATATGCGGTGGTCCGAGTCTTGTGTAATCCCAAAGTTCTACATACTTCTTGAAAGACTTGTGACTCGAAGTTCCTGCCCTGATCCGAATGGATTTCTAAGGGGACACCAAACCGACATATGACTTCTTCAACCAATTTTGTCGCGACTGTTGTAGCTTCCTGATTAGGTATCGCGAATACTTCTGGCCACTTTGTGAAGTAGTCCATAACAACCATGAAGTACTTATTTCCTGATTCCGTAACAGGGAATGGTCCAGCGACGTCAACCGCGATTCGTTCCCATGGCGCGCCGACGTTGTACAGTCGCAGGTTCTGCTGTATGCTTTTCATCAGGCAGAGTAGAGTCACTTTGGCAGGTCCATACTTAAAAAAAAATAACATGACTGACCATCTCTGAATGAAGTTCATAATAATTAACACTTTTATTAGCTGTATTTTGTTTGTTGGTAACCAACTTTTGAAAGCCTGTTTTTTAGTTTTTTTGTATGTTCTTCAAAGTAAACATTACTTTTTTCAGATGAGACGTTTGAATTAAAACATGACAGCCCATATTTATTGTCTATGGCAAACCGTGGCAAGGATACAAATGGTTCACAGTTTTTTATGTAAGTTGTGCGAGTGGGTAAGATAATAGAACATGTTACTTTTTCTGGTCAGATAACCTAGTAGTCTGGTATGACCCTTAATGACTTGGAGATGACTATTCTGCTACACTCAAATAGCTATATAGATTTTATGTTTACCAAATATAAGCAATATTAAGTGTGGTGGGCAAACGAGCAGACGTATCGCCTGATGGTAAGCGATTACCGCCGCCCATGGACACCTGCAACACCAGAGGCGTCACAAGTGCGTTGCCAGCCTTTCAAGGATGGGGGGGAGATAGGGGGAGGGGTTTGGGTATGGGCCTCCGGTATCATCACTCACTCGGTGAAACACAGCGCAAGCACTATTTCGCACCGGTTTTCTGTGAGACCGTGGTATCACTCCGGTTGAGCCGGCCCATTCATGCCGAAGCGTGGCTCTCCCACGCATCAAATTAACAACAATAAAATTAGTTGCATTCTGTGTAAGTTGTAGAACTACATTTATCTCATATCAATCTCAAAATCATTATTCAAAAAGCATTAAGTTATCCAACGCAACCAAAGTTATACTACGGGTACACAGAAAGCTAGGTAGCTAGTGGTAATTGACAGAGCCTATGTACCATAGTACTCAGGCTATTGATAAACATGCATATATTATAAAGTTTTGAACACACTTTTATTACAGATTAATCATACCCAGAGACAGTACAAATGATTGTGATCATCACGAAATTATTTGACCTGAATGGGGATGGAACCCACATCCCTGGTTTAGCATCCACTAGACCAGAAATTTCCTTTTATGCATCTCACATATAATGAAGTCATCATATATAACTCCCGTTTGGTAATTGTTTGTCTAACGAGAGTTGATAAGAAGGAATTCAAATGAAGTCTTGAATAGATCTGGTAATCAGCTTAGTTGAGTTCTGGCTTGCACTGCTGTGTATATGGTGCACTGCACCCCCATATCTCTCCGTAGGCGGAGACTCAATTAGGCAGTTTAGATGGCCCCTGGCCCATGGAATTTAGTACCCTTTAATCTGCTGAAACCAACTTTAGTTTCTATATTATTTTGTCCCTGGTTCTAGAATTATTTGAACGCTGAAATAAAGTTATATACAATAAATGTCACTATCAAATTGGTATTAAAATTAATGTAAATATTTAATTAATTACAACATTAAGCCCTAAGTGATAGCCAAAATGTTGTTGTTTAACAACTTGTTCAACAAAGCCAGACCTGAATACATTTCTATCCTTTTAGAAGGTTGTCTTTTAGTTCCAATAGAAAACTACAATCTTGATAGTTAGATTGATGACTACTTCTTCTTAAATATTCTATAATTGGTTCTTTTGAAATTGAGTCTATCAATGAATTACTGTTCCACCAAATATGGAATGTTTGGTCTAATACGTAACCCGACTAAAGTGGCAAGTGGAGTACCACAATACTTATCAACTCTAGTCAGAGATATAAAGTGACATATGAAACGTGTTGTGTATGCGTTGTGTAGAGATCGCTGCCGGCTGTGGCGGTCCCCGCTCCGCTCGCCCGCTATCATTCTTGTTGTGTTCTGTGTGTTGTAGAACAACACAGCCGGCGCCGCATCTCGACAAGTGAGTATATACATAATTATACAATACATATTATTATTTTGGTATGTAACATCTGACCTCTCGCTTTCTCGCAATTGTAAATGTAACTGGAAGTCGTTAAAGCGCACGCTGTTTAAATTGACCAATAAGGAGGTGTGACGTCATAGTTGTCTGTCAAATGTCGAGTGAAATGTCAAATGTTACAAATCATTTAGTTTAATTGTTTTTTTATTAAAATTATTTGGTATTCAATAGCTTTCTCTAGTGATTTATATTCGTAAAATTTTTCATATGATCGGTTACTGATGTAGAAGTTATATGACCGGTCAAATTGTTTTTTTTTAATGTGATTTACATAACTACGGTTATTTATTAGACATCTTTGAAAAGCCTGATATTTCGTAAGCATGTTAATGCCTGTAAATTTTATAATTTACTATTCAATCCCGATAGTTTAAAATGTTTTTAATTACGGTTATTTTTAAGTATTTTCAATTTAGAACTTGTTTAGATTTATCATGCCTGTTCTTGTACGACCAGAAACCGTCTCTCAGAATAACACGAAATATCGTATACTAGCTGTTGCCCGCAGCTCCGTCCGCGTGTATGTCGGTTATCGCTGCAAATAGTAGCCTATGTGTTATTCTGATGTATAAGCTATATCACTGTAAAGTTTCATCCAAATCCGTTTAGTAGTTTTTGCGTGAAAGAGTAACAAACATCCATCCATACTTACAAACTTTCGCGTTTATAATATTAGTAGGATATCTATTTTAAAAGAGTTACTTAGGAGTTTCTTGCCGGTCTTTTTCCATTGGAATGTTATTTTTGAATCGCGCAAATAGAGTCACTATTTTAATGTTTCGAAGGAAAAAACATAGTATTGTGACCAAAATGTCACTCCCGCAGTGTGCACGTAGTGTTCGGCCATGTTATCGGCGGAGCGACCCTGGTGCGGCAGCTGGAGGCGCTGCCGGTGGACCGCAACGCCCGACCGCTGCAGGACGTCGCCGTCACCAACTGCGGACAGCTGGTCAAGCTGCAGGCTGGTGAGTACCATCACCACTTTGACCCGAAAATTTACTTGAATTCATAGCAAGCAAATCAAATAAAATCTAATTATTTATTTGCATAAAACAGGTAGGTACAAAGCTGTCATGATACATAATAATAGGTGCGCCGATTTATTACCCTTCTCAGGTGCGCAAATTTTCGAACGTCGAATAAAGTAAAAATATAAAATTGTATAAAATAAAAAGTAAAAATATATAAAAAAAAAATACAAAATTGAAATTAAAAATAAAATGAAGAAAATGTCAGGATTCACTAATAAATTAATTTAAAACTAATATGTCAAGAACATCATAATTACAATTTATCCGACAAAAAATCATCAACACTATAATAACATTTCTGATATAGCAACTTCCTCAATATTATTTTGAATTTGATTACATTTATTTCTTTTATGTCTCTTGGCAATTTATTATAAATTTTTGGTGCCATGGCGAATACGCTTTTGTGCATTAGTGTAGTATTCGATTTATAAATGCATAGTCTATTTTTGTCCCTTTGGATTCTACCATTTGCGTCTGAAGCTAAAACAAATAGGTACAAGTTACATTTTACAAATAAAGCTACTTCAAGTATATACAGACAGGGCAAGGTTTAAAATTTCATACTTTTTAAAGTATGGTTTACAGCTGTCTGTTTGGTACAAAGAAAACATTGCCCTTATGCATCGTTTCTGTGACTTAAATATAACTTCTTTATGCACAGAGTTCCCCCAAAATATAATGCCATACCTAAGAACCGACGCCACTAGACCATGGTATGCAGTCAAAAGTGCATTTTCATCGGTTATTTGGCGGAGTTCATGAAGAGCATACACTGATTTATTTCGACTGCAACGATATGCAACGGCTTTCGATTCCTTTTTTAGTGCAAAAAGTATCTTGTAGTAAAGAATTTATTAAAGTAAGTTAGGGTTTTACATGGAGGGACTGCCATCACAGCTCTTCAACCCAAGGGCTATAATCGTAATTAAAGTTTTCACTAAAAAAACCTTTCAACATATTCAACAATAATTTTATTATTATTTATCAATCATCGCCGATTTGATTAATCTATTTAAATAAAAGAGTAAGGTGACTGACTGACATACCCACAGATCAATGCACAGCCCAAACCGCTGAAGCTAGAATCCTGAAATTTTGCATGTAGGTTCTTTGTATAACGTAAGTGAGCACTAAGAAAGGCATTTTTGAAATTCCACCCCTAAGGGGGTGAATCAGGGGATGAAAGTCTGCGTGAGCGAAGCCGCGTGTAAAAGCTAGTTATATATATGTCGGAAAGGCACGGGAATATAACGAGCACATGAATCACAGATATAGCCAATCTGGACTAAAGCCAAACACTAATCACTACTAAATGGATACGAATTAACTTAAACACCATCAGCAACCCCCACGAAGGGGTTGGGGCAACGCTCACTCCTCTGCGGTGCCCTGTGGAACGCCACCTAGGCTAGTAATTCCCCCACTGGTGAATACCGCCTCGTACACACGATATAAAACACAGAGATACAATAAATCACAAATTATAGAAAACTACTAGAGATATGGTCGTCGCGAGATCCGAAGAGAAACTGTGTCCTGTTGCCGATCGCGCCGCTTTATATAGACTACATTACTACCTCGCCCGACTCACGGAATCGTTCGATACTTTTATTATTTGAATACCCTCATTCCGATATATATGCCTAATAAGTTAGTATTAACCTACAGCTAAAAAGCGCAAAGGAGAAAAAGAGGAGAAGGAAGAAAGTGATGCAGAGTCTGAGCGCTCTCACAAGAAGGACAAGAAGAAGAAGAAGGATAAGAAGGAAAAGAAGAAGAAAAGGTATCATTTATTTATTTTTATATATACTGGCTTAGTGGTTTACACGGTCTCCTCTTCACGGTTTCTACTGCATCAAGTGCATTATGGGTTCGATCCCCACATGAGAAAACACTTAGTGTGATCCATAAATGTAGTTGTTAACCGACTTCCAAAAAGGAGGAGGTTCTATGTTCCACTGTATGTATTTTTTTTTTTTTTTTTTATGTATGTTACTTGATTACTCCGTCAGTTGTGGACCGATTTTGAATTTTTTTTTTGTATTCGACAGGGTATGCTTCCGTGGTGGTCCCATTGCCAGCATATCAGGATCTGATTATGGGATCCCAGGGAAATCGAGGGAAACCCTCATTTTTTATAGGCACATACTATGTTTTTCGTATATTTTCTGAAGTTACACCGGTATTTGCGTCTGGTAGTCATCATTTTATGATGATGAGCTGATGATGTAAGGTACCACTCCTTAACGGTTAGGAGTTGGAGGATAAATCTTTAAATATCATATGTATATAAGTTACCTTTAGTCGTATTCTTACAAATTATTTAGGTAAGCTGATGATGGAAGGTGGAAGGTACAACTCCTCAACGGTTAGGAGTTGGAGAATAATTCTTTCAATTTCATACGTATCTAAAGACCTTCAGTCGTATACTTTCAAGCTATTTAGGTGAGCTGATGATAGAAGATTAAACTCTTCAACAGTTAGGGATTAGAGGATGATTTTAATATTACACGTACCTTAATTTGTATTCTTGATGATGAAATTTGATGAAATAATTCAACTTACTACTTACCTACGATTGTTTGCACTAAAAACTGTAAAATAAAAACTTTTTATAAAAAAAAAAACCGACTTCCAAAACATCCAACGAAAACTCTCTGTCAAAAAACACTTAAAAGCGTAAAATAAACTGGCTAAGCCAAAAAGAATACAAACGAACAATTACAAAAGTCTAAGCGATAGTCACTTGGCACCGACTTCAAACAGATTTTAGGTACCCAGCACCCATTATAATACTACTATTTATATGAATAAAGAATTAGGTATAGGCAATTTATGAAGAACCAGTTTATTTTACGCTTTTAAGTGTTTTTTGACAGAGAGTTTTCGTTGGATGTTTTTGGAAGTCGGTTTTTTTTTTATAAAAAGTTTTTTTCTGAGTCTGGTTGTTCTGTGTCCGTTTCATGTATGTTTGTGAAGTCACCTGTGACACCAGATATATTCTTAGTTCGGGAGTAGTCTTAAAAATATCTTTTCTTTATCCAGGCGCAACTCTGAACCATCAGAAAATGAGGAAGGGGAAGCTCCGGAGACACCAGCCCATCCTCTCGTCACCACTTCCAAGATAGACCCTCGGGAGATACCAGACGTACCGACTAACAGGTTCCTCATGAGGGGCGGTAGAGATAATGATGACAGGAACGACCCCAGACGCGATAGGGAGAGGTAATACCTAACTGTGATAAAGGCTTTTCAGGTATTTCATAAAAAAAGCAATCTAAAGGTATGATCCTGGTGACATGTTGATTTTAGTATTGAATGATTGCATTTGTTAATTAACTGGTTGCTACCTCCTCATAACATTAGCTACTTGCCACTGTAGCTTCCATCAAAATCGGTCAAGCCGTTTAAGAGATTAGATATACAAACAGACAAAAACTTAAAAAAATATTTTTAACCGTTTAAAATTCCGTATGCATTTAGTGAAAAGCTGTTAATTTCAAATAAAAAAAAAAAAGATTTAAAATTTTATTAGTATTATTTGTTACTTTATTAACCGACTTCAAAAAAGGCGGAGGTTCTCAATTCGACCGTATATATGTTCTTTTTTTAAGTGTGTTCGCATAACTTCGTCGTTTATGAACCGATTTTGATGATTCTTTTTTTAATAGAAAGGAGATATCCCAACGGTGGTCCCATGATAAGGACATTAAGATCTGATGATGGCATCCAAGAGAAATCGAGTCGAACCTTGAAGTCGGTTTTTGTTACAATTTTACTTGTTTTTCAGTTTTTGACGATTTTTGATGTAAGTCGTAAATTTTCTGTATTATATTTAAATCACTACATTGATCTACTAACTATATCTTTATTTTCAAGAACATTTGTGTTCGAAAACACTAATGTTCGTCCTTTTCAAGCGACTTGTCAGAAATGATCGTATTCCTGATGCATGTACGTACATATACCCATTTAAAGTACGGCCAACGAGAAGCGATACAAAAGTTCATTTACCTTAAAAACGACTGTCGAGTTGACATCCTATTATTTATCTCTTTCCATCTCGTTCTCCCGGCAAAAAAATTTTAGAATCAAGACGGGATCACCAACATTCGGGCGGCCAGTTTAATAGTAATAGTGAATCATTTCCTTTCGGAACGTGATGCAAGTTATTTGTTAAAAATGTTTTTAATGGTTTGGTTGTTAAAACAGTATTAGTGGCCAGGGGAAGTCCGCAGTATCGTCAAACATTATAAATTTCATAATACGCAGGGAACAGAGTTTCAAGGTTCTTTAAGGTCTGATAAGAATAATTTTCCGATAATTCTTTAAAACATCTGACCGAGTCGCAACAGCGAGGGTTAAATTATTGTCACATATTTTAAACTATTTTCTTTCATGAGACTGTAATATAGCTTAGACATCGGAATAACATAATAAGTTAAAATTTATAGAGATTTTTAAAATTTAGCTAGCCTTAGGTAAAAAAAAAAAAAAATTGATATTTACCTGTAATTGTGATTGTTATCTATGCTTTTTATATGTTGTAGAAGGGTATGGACTCCTTTTTTATTTATATAGTGAATCATTCTTATGGTATGTGTGATTTAGGATGAGGTACCGCGAGAGGGAACATCATCGGTCCTACACTCGCAGCGGCAGGGTCATCAAGGGACGCGGTGTATTCGTAAGTAACATTTACCATTGGGTTTTTTTCCACGGCAAGACGGTTTTAAAGTCTATTCGCTTTAAGTAACGCATCGGAATTAAAGGTGTACACAGAGTGGAGTAATTTAACAATCTTACATTTGTAATAGGGAATGAGTCAGTGCTTTCAACTACACACATCAAAAGTGTCTAGGGATCAACATATGTGTCTAGGGATCAACATATATTTTTGCAATAACTTTTCTCCTGATTGATATTAATTAAAATTTTCTTTAAGGATTCATCAAATAAAGTGTTTTCGTTTGTCACAGTAACGATAAACCAAGTCACCTTTGCATTAATAAAGAAATTTGCCATTTTCCTAGTAAAAGGATTTTTGACATTTGAACCACTAACATTAAAGTTCGAAAAAAAGACTGAAATAACAGTTTTCTTTAAAATTTTATTAGGTAACTTAAACAATTAATAATCCGTGTTTCTACCGCGAACACTAACAACACAAGAATCGGTTTGGCATACTCAAAATGAGTTCATCCAAATCACGCTGTGGAATGGCCGCCCATGTTCGTTGCAACAACAAAAAAAGGTCTTCTTGCGACTGGATACCCTCCATATTCGGCAGAGCTCTTCTCTGTAGCATATCCCATGCATGCTCAATCGGGTTCAAGTCTGGCGACTGAGCAGGCCAGGGCCAAAGCCACATCTCAATCTCAAGAAATCCGCATAAAAATGCTTGATCCCTAGACACTTTTGATGTGTGTACTTAAAGTGAACTTGATTTTGTAATTGTTTTGAACCTGATTGGTCAAGTGGAGATGCTTCACTTCATAACGCAAATCCACTATAGTGTAGTAGTCAACACATGCTTGAAAATTTCAATACAATCATTCTATGTAGTTATTAACAGCAATATTGGGGTTGCTAGGTTGCTTTTTTAAAAGTGAAAAGAATTTTAAGTCTTAGTTAAAAACCTAAGGATGTCAGGTTACATGTTGGTTTTGTTATAATTGTGTGTTCCACAGCGCTATCGTACGCCATCTCGCTCCCGCTCCCGCTCTCGCTCCGTCACCCCGCCTCACTGGCGCCAGGCTCAGCGACGTATCATCAAGCTGTCAGAGTTTGAGGTAAGCTAGGAAAGCTAGCTATAAGTAACTGAGTTTTTTTTTTTTTTTTAACTCAGAGTTATATTCAGAATCAAACGATTTTGCTTCAAAATAATATGTCGAAAAGGTTTCGGAATTGCTTTCATTAATCTACTTCAAAAAAAGAGAAGGTTATCAATTCGACTTTTTTTTAAATGTTTTTAACCTCATAACTTTCGACTGGGTTAACCAATTTTGATGATTCTTTTTTTATTGGAATGCTGGGGCTTCCCGTGTGGTCCCATTTCAAATTGGTCCAGATTGAAGTCGGTTTCTTTTCCTCAATTTTTTTTTCCTGGCACGTTTGAAGCCTACTAAAACAACGCAAATTCGGTGTAATACAATGAACGGTTTATTTTCAGCATGACAACCATAAAGTAGAACAAAATCCACAGACAATAGACAAGTACCGTTAGCGTTTTGGTGTTTGTTTGATTTCACTAAAATAAAAAAATAACAAGAAAACCGACTTCAAGAACTGGACCTAATTGAAATGGGACCACACGGGAAGCACCAGCTTTAAAAAAAAATCATCAAAATTCGTTCATCCAGTCGAAAGTTCTAAGGTTTCAAACATAAAAAAATACAGTCGAATTAAGAACCTCCTCTTTTTTGGAAATCGGTTAAAAACCATAAATATTACCAACAAAAACTAATATATGCGTACTTACAAGCGATTTCTAACTCTATTTCAATGGGATAAGGTTAATATCTATATCTATTTAATCTGCCTCGTTGGTCTCGCGGTTGGCGTGTTGCACTGCTGATCATGAGGTCTTGGGTTCGATTCCCGGGTCGGACCAAATGTTTGTATGATCTTCAAATATTTGTTTCGGAGTTTGGGTGTTTTCTATGTATAATATGTATGTATTTACAAAAAAAAGTATATATGTATTTGTATCAGTTGTCTAGTACCCATAACACAAGCTCTGCTTAGCTTGGGACTAGATGGCGTTGTGTGTTATTAGATGTCCGAAATATTTATAATTATTAATATTTTTATCTGAGCTTACTTCAGATACGGCAGTTTTGGTCTTTTTTGTGATGGGACTAATCCCGCCCACACGCCCACCACTGTAACTCCTGTACACCAGGATCAACAGCGGTGACCCACGAAAACACCGAGTTATGACACTCGGGAAGTCCCAGGAAAAATTTAACTGTCTTGGAACCCGCAACGAAATTAATCAGAAGAAAACTGGAGGAGTTGGAAATATAATAAGTCCACTTCCCTCCTTAGCAAAGCGGGAGACAAAATGGAGTCAAAATAGGCAGACGCCTTTTTCAAACCGGGAAGCACCACGGATAAAAATATTATGGGTCCTAAGTGAGCTATATTTGATTTCTATAGTATGTATGGCAGAATCGCTTAAACGCACGGAAATTCACCGCAGTTGACACAAGATCCCCATAATATACTACCCCAGACGTCATTTGTAAGCTATTTAGCATCATGTTACGTTCATTGTACCAAAGACTACATTCCCAGAGGATATGATGAGCCGACTGTTCACAGCTAGAATCAGGTGTTGAGCATTGACACAATGGTGAATCGACTAATTTAAATGAGTATAGTTTGCTCTTAAAGTTACCGTGGCCTGTAAGAAATTGAGCGACACAGTGATCTACCTCGAGCCATGTCCTTGACAACCTTTCGCGAACAGATGGAAAGAACTGGTAAAGGTGGCGCCCCTTAGATGATTCGTCCCATCGTTTCTGCCATTCATCCAAGAGGTCGTTATAGACATTGGTTTTTTGTTGAAACAATCTTATGATTTTACCGCGGTCTCGTATGCCCAAAAAATCGCATTCCATGTTTTGTAGTGTGGAATAGTACATGGCTGCACGTCTTTGCACCTCGAGATCGACCGGAAGAACACCTGCCAACACCGGTAAAGCCTCAGTGCTAACCGTCCTATATGCCTTGCACAAGAAAATCAATGCAGGTCGTTGGCCTTGTAACAGTTTGCGACGGACAGCACCTACAGTCGCCCTATCTGCCCATACAGGAGCACCATAGCAAATAGAACCCAAATAAGTAGCTCCATATATGATCTTTAGTGTATTATATGACAGACCCCATGTCGCAGTTGATATCCTCGTCAGTGCAAAGAAACTCTTTTTAGACTTTTCATTAACTGTTCTAATATGTTCAATAAATGAAAAATTTCTTTCTAAAACCAATCCCAAATAACAAACCGAGGTTTTATTTTTAATAGTAATATTTTCAAATTTAATACAAGGCGGTGATTTGAGGTTACCTTTCAGAAGTAGCTGGAAGGTTTTGTTTGGTGCAAACGTCAACCGATTACGCCCACCCCACCGAGATATTAAGTCCAAACATTCACTGGCCAGCCTCTCAAGCCCCGTTCTAGTATCCGACTCTATCAATAACAAACCGTCGTCCGCGTACGCATTCAGGGTACATCCGGACGGCACAGGCATTGCCAGAAAATCGTCGAAGCCTATGTTCCACAAGTATGGTCCTAGCACTGACCCTTGAGGACACCCCATCGTAAGCGCCTTCGACACAGAATGATGCCCAAGTCTCAATTTAGTAGTACCTTGTAAGAAGTACGAGGAGATAAGGGAATAAATATTTTTAAAGCAACCTCTTAATTTTAATTTTAGCAATAGCATGGGCCACCACGCATTGTCAAAGGCGCCAGATATATCTAAGAAGATGCCTAAAACGTATTGAAAACTTGACTCGGTGACAGTTTTCCTTACAGATATAACCGCATCAGTTGTCGATTTTCCCAACGTAAAGCCGAATTGTCTATCATGAAATTTAACTCCAGTTTTGGTCTATCGACATAATGCTCTTGGCATGTTTGTTCTGTAGCGAGCGGAACAGGAGAGAGCTGACAGAGACCACCAAGAGGCTAGTAAGAAGCCCGCTGAGAGACAGCAGAGTCGTGAGTACAAAACTATTTAACACAATATAAAATTTATCGCTATAATTGAAAAAATAATATTTCTATGTTCCAAAGGCCGACTGGTTGGCATACTACGTGGCATATTAAAAAAAGTAAAAAAAAAACAAAAGATGTCATGAAGAATGCCGACAGAAGTGAAAACTTAAAACTCTATACAAACAGTTGTTATTTTTGGATATTCAAATTGTTTTGATCTTAAATGATTATTTATTGACCTGTATTATGCGTACTGTATATCTATATGTATAAAAATTTATTGTCACGATGTATGTTCCCGATAAACTCAATAAAAATACTGTACCAATTTTGTTCAAATTTTGCAAGCATGTGTAATTTGGTCAAACTTGAGAGATAGGGTAGTTTAAATCTAATTTTTTTTTTTTTTTTATGTTTGGCCCGCCAAAATGACTCTACTCTGCCTGATGGAAAGCATAAGCAGAATCCAAGAGTGGTGGTCACCATACTCATTGCGAATGCTGACAATGCAGTATGGCTACCCACACTATGGCGGCCTAGTGATGCTGCTGCATCTTTTAGTCTAGTCAACAAGTTTCTTATTGCAAATTAAATGTTTGATAAACGACTTTAGTGTTTATTTATCGGTTAGTTCTTTGAAATAATAATAGATGGCGGTTTGGCATCTAAGTTGCACTGATATCCGGTAGATGGCGCCGTATTTCTATTTCTAGATTATCCGGTAGATGGTGCCATGTTTCTATTTCTATAATTTACATACAAAATAAATGTGGCGGTACTAAGTTCGCCGGGTCAGCTAGTATATATTATAATTGTATCAATAAATTCACAGCTGGCTCAAGCTTTAACATGTTACGTTAGCATTTCAATGACGAGTCACATGAATTCACTTCCCATCTAAACCTGTCTGCTTGAAGTTTTTATTTAAAAACCCAATTGAATTAAGTTTTAATGGTATAATGCCACAAACTGGTGGTGGTGTTTTCTATGTATAATATGTATGTATTTACAAAAAAAGTATATATGTATTTATATCAGTTGTCTAGGACCCATAACACAAGCTCTACTTAAGTTGGGACTAGATGGCATTGTGTGTTAGATGTCCGAAATATATATTTATTTATTAAATGCCTACATAGTGTTGTCTATTATTATATGATACATCAAAATCAAAGTGTGTATGTATGTTCGCTATATAATCCAAAACGGTTGTAAATGTGTTGATTTTGATTATATTTTCAGTTGCTCTTCAGATTTGTCCAGCTTGTGATCCACTGAGGAACGGTATCAACCGAAACGACAGATATTTGTTGTATTGTTTTTTTTTTAATTTCGTGGCTAATTCTTATGCAAAAAAATATTTTATAGTATTTACTAATTCATTCCAAGTTTTTGTATTCTTCCATTTAAAGACGTGGTTTGCTGTAATTTGTCTACTTCTCAACAGAGGGCGCTGTTTAGCCTGGCATCTGATTTTGAAAACCGTTATAATAATGTTTTGCACATATTTTTAGGGAGAAGCTATACCATTTTTTATAACAGCGCAAAATTGACCACTCATCAGGAACGTTTGATAAATATGTAGTTAAATGTAATAACTGTACTGAAAAAACTAGTCTAAATAAAACAATCTTTATTTAAATGTTTTTTATTTAGAAAATTACTGTGTTATGTGTTTTTACAATAAATTTGTAACATCTGTAGTCTTTTTTTCTTATTTTGTCTAAAGTTAACCGTATTTAGACTAAATTTCAGACTACACTATTGCTAAACTTTGCAAAATTGAAAAGATTAATCAAATCTGATTGATCGAAACGAGTTCCGGAGATCAAAACGTCTTAACAAACAAAAATATAAAATAAACAGAATTATAGTGATTGATAAAGTTTTTAACTGGTAACATTAATAAATTAAATTCAAAAGCTTTTTAAAAACAAGCTTTTACTGGAATGCCTCGAGACGAATCAAACGAGTCCGAACTCGATGATGTTGCGACGTTTCTTTACAGAGTTCCTATGGCCACCTTCCAGCTCCAGCATCAGATCAGCTCCATATCATTATAATATTGTATTGTCACACTGTACATATGCTTGCAAAATTTCAGCAAAATCAGTTGAAGATATCTGCTTCAAAATTAAGTTACAAGATTCCACCCGAACATACAAGCATACATACATTGCAAGTTAATAAAAAGCTTGTAAAATATATGCAACTTTCTTTGAGATTATGCCTACAACTTTCTCTTCCAATTCCAGGCGATGGGGAAGGTACACCTGCCAGGCCACCTTCAGAGAAAGAGGAAGGAGAGTTAGATACTACTCAAAGTTCTGATCGTCATGACAAGATTGATTATAACGCGCTGGACTTCGAAGAAGACATTGAACATGACCATGGTAACATAGTATTATATGAAGTAGCTTAGATATTTATTTTTAAGCTATTGCATAGCTTTTATCGCGGGCTTTGAGCGCGGCGACCGAATCAATAAATTCCGTAACGGAAATAAAACCTGACACCTGAAGCTCGCACGGATCGAGACTGCGTAAGTATACTTGAACGTGTATGTCCGGCTTAAGCAGCTGTTTGTGAGAAAGTATATAGGTGTATAGGTATCTAATATCTATCATATCTTTAAAATGCCACACTCACCGCATGTTCGCCCCGTAAGTATACATGTTCAAAGAAAAAAAATACTGCATAAATAAAAAATAAAAGAAATAATTATAATTGCATAAGTTGATAAAAAATGCTATGCAATAGCTTTACCGCGGCAGTCCCCGAGTGCCACACGTCTTTTTTTTTTTAAACTACTCGACGAATTTTAATGCAGTTTTCAGCAATAGATACAGTGATTCAAGAGGAAGTCTTATATGTATAATACATGCGTATTATAGAAGAGAAAATCCGAGAATTTCAAGGACTTCCTGTGGGTTCTGTATTGCATTGTAGCAGAAAAATAACATTTGCCGGTTTGAACCTCAGTGAGTGCAATTAATCCTATCACCAGCATCAATTTTAGCTAAAGAGATTAATAAGAGGACTATCTGCATATAATAGGGTAGATGACCATAGAGTTATTATAGATAGAGTAGGGGAGCCAAGCCTCCAGCCGTCCCTCGGTTTGTAAGAGAGAGACGATCGCGATACCCATCTGTCTCTCTCAACTCGCGCATGCGCATAGCAGAACGATTTGATGGTTAATTGTTGTGATTGGATTACCATTATTAGTCATTTACTGCGCATGCGTCAATAGAAAAAGACAGGGTACCGCGATCCTCTCTCTCTCTCTTTCTAGTCGTTGGATGTTTCCGCTTATTATCAGCC
Source organism: Diaphora mendica (assembly GCA_949125395.1). Taxonomy (NCBI): domain Eukaryota; kingdom Metazoa; phylum Arthropoda; class Insecta; order Lepidoptera; family Erebidae; genus Diaphora; species Diaphora mendica. Next base: position 1,752,457 of record OX421323.1, read on the forward strand.
GTATGTCTTCCTCACTCTATCTATATTAACTCTATGTAGATAACACCTGAGTCAAATTAGTTACTTGTTATTATCTGTCAAAACGATAATTTAGTATGAAAAATGTACTAAATACAAACATGTGACGTCACTGTTTTAGACTACTCAATTGAGCAATATATTTTAATGTTTATTTGATTAAAATTTGTAATAGAAATGAAAAGCTGTAATAATTATATTTTCCGAGATGTACGGATATTATTTTTAATGAAATGGACATCGGTATTTATTTACTATCGTAAAGTCCTATACCGTCAACTGTATTATTTTCGAACCTAACTTCAAGAAAAGGGCTCTACTACTATAATTACTCTTGACCGTGATAACCGACCTACACGCGGACAGAGTTGTGTTCAAAAGCTAGTTTGTTAATATAGTATTACGTGTATGTATATAGACGGTGAGCCAAGTAACAAGCGCAAGGCGACAGACAAGATAGACCGCAGGCGCGACGCTCGCTCACCACACGACGCTCCTGACGCCCGCGCACATCTTCTAGCGCTCGCCCTCGGCGTCAACCCCAAGCACGACCAGCAGAGGTACCACACATTTTATACCATTCATACATACACTAAGAGACTTCCTGTAACATTAAACAAACTAAATTGAAAAAATACAAATAACGTTATTCCAACTCTTTCTCCCACAACAGAGATGCCCGCGTACCCCGCGAACTCCACACTCGCCGTCGTGAAGTTCCATCTTCTGCTGTCAATTACGCAGCACCGAAACTCTCTTCTGCAGTTGCTAATATGTCTGAGGGTCTGGCTAAAGCCAGCCAGGATAACAAACCTAAGGAAGGATATGATCCATTCAGCTTGCTGAGAAGCACTTTCACTAGAGGTGGGGACAGGGACACCAGAGATCAGAGGTATAATATCTTATATATAAAAATCAATTGCTGTACGCTTGTCTCGCTAAAAATCGAGAACTTGAAGTTAATATGACAGGTGACATAGTTATAGGAGGTGACAGCTAAAAAAAATTACAAAAAAATAAAATATGGAATTTCGACCACTGTGCGACCACTAGTTCATTTAATTATGCTAACTACCAGTGAACTTATTTAAGGGCTCCCACATATAACTGCGAATTCGCATCGCATCGCAAATATCGCACGAATGCAGCGCAAGAACTTCACGCCGGATCGCATCGCAATTATGTGTGGGAGCCCTTTCTGGTCACCAAAGCACACACACTTGATCAAACTAATGTGTGCGATGTGGTAAATCGTAAGCCTATCCTAAAATTGGGTGTTCTATAAATTAATTTTGAAGTTATTCAATAGCGGCTAGTATGAACGAAGATAAAATTATAATATAATCTTTGTAGTATTCATTTATCATTTACAATATTATAAATAAATAATAAATCATTTGTCACTGACACAGTATTACCAAGTTACATCAAATTCTGTAAAAAAATATACATTTTGCTCATACTACCTTCATTATTTTCACAGAAAAGATGATCGGCCTAATCGCTTCGAACGGCCAGAACGCTCGGATCGACCTGAGCGGCCTGAACGACCAGATCGCCCTGAGCGACCAGATCGCCCTGAGCGACCAGATCGCGCTGAAAAACCTGACCGTACTGAGCGTCCTGACCGCTTCGACCGTCGCAACAACAGAGATAGACGCGAGAAAGAAACAGACAAAGAACGCGATGATAGACGTGACAAGGAGAAAGAAAGAGACGACAATAGGCGCGATAGACATCGCGGTGAGCGAGAGAGAAAACATTCAGAAAATAGGAGGGACGATAAAGTCGATAAGAAGGATGATAAGACACTTAGAAGTGATAAATCTGAAAAGAGGGATGTAGAAAAACCAGATGGGAAAGATAGAGAGAAATCTGAGCGCAGAGACAGGGAAAGAAGCAGAGATAAGAAGAATAGAGATGAGGATAAAAAGAGAGATGAGGATAAGGATAAGAAAAGGAGACGTTCGCGTACACCGTCGCCTGTCAAGGATAGAGAACGGTAAGAATATAAAATTAACGGCCTTTCATATTCCACTGCTGGACTGTCTCATGGCATGCATAGCCTAATATGTTTGGAACAAATGTTTGTATGGTCTGCAAATATTTGTTTCCGAGTTTGGGTGTTGTCTATGTATAAATATGTATGTATTTACGAAAAAAGTATACATGTATTTATATCAGTAGTCTAGCTCTGCTTAGTTTGGGACTAGATGGCGTTGTTGTGTCCTAGATGTTCGAAATATTATTATTATTATATACAAAAGCCAGGTGGTTTTGTATAGGATTCAAATCAAGTTTTCCTTGAATATAATAAAAATGATTAATAGCATTTAAATCTTGACTTCATATTTAGTTCTAATTTTGTTAATTTATAGTATTTTTTGTGAAGAGTAAGTGATATTCTTATAATAACGTTACAGTTCAAAATCTCGCGGTCGTAAACCATCTGTAACGGAAACGCGTGAGAAGAGTGGCGAAAGAACCCCTCAAGAAGATGACAAGAAGAAAGTAAGTTGAACAGAAATATCTCCCTTATTGAATACTAGCTGACCCGTGCCCACTTCGTTGGAAATGTGATAAATGAAGAACCGGTCGACCGATTTTGTGCAAACTTCACATAAACCGTCTACTAAATAGTCCGAACAAAGCCTAAACATTTGGTTTGGATAGGTGAGCCCGTTCTTGAGTTATAAAATTACAACGAAAAGTGGCATTGATTTTTTTATACAGGGTGTCCCAAAATTCAACGATAAGCGGGCGCCTAAAGGTAGACCTGCTAATGAGTACATAAGGAAAAAAAATATAAAAAATATACCTAGTTTTTTTTTAGTTACAAGAAAAATTTAGAATTTCTTAGAAAATTTATACCTTTCATGATATTTTGAACGACCACGATGACAATTTCTCAAATAAGCTTAAGATTTTTTTTTATCTTTTACCTAATTAGTGCTACTATTCACCACAACTCTTAAAAACACCAAATTGCCCGCAGTTTTTACACAAAAATTGTCATCGTGGTCGTTCAAAATATCATGAAGGGTGTAAATTTTCAAAGAAATTCTAAATTTTTCTTGTAACTAAAAAAAAACTAGGTATATATTTTTTATTTTTTTTCCTTATGTACTCATGAGCAGGTCTACCTTTTGGCGCCCGCAAATCGTTGAATTTTGGGACACATGGTATATTGAATAATGACACATCTGTTTGAATGCTACTACGTCGCTCGTGATAAATTGTAATAAACTAAAATATTACATTTTAAACCTAACACACAACACTAGTGACAACGTCTAATAAATTGATGAACGCCGGCTGCGTGAACTAAAAAGGATGACTAATTGTTCTGTTACGCTCATTGTACGTCGTTGTATGAGAGATAGACTCATCATTTCATCAATGTTTATGAGAGATATTCTCTCGTCATTTCATCAATGTTTTGTTATGACGTTGTCACGTTTAACTATCGTCCGTAAACCGACTTTACAGACAACCATTTTTGTACCCCTTTTGGTAATTTCTGTTACTCGATGAGAAGCAATGAAAAAATTGCTTCACACGGTTCCCAATTTTTTTTAATGGTTTTATAGAGAGAGAGAGAGATAATCTACCTGAATTGTTTGTACAGGAGGAAGAGAGAAACGAAGCTCGCAAAGAGTTGATGGAGATCGTGCGCCTCATCAAGTCTAGACAACGTGATCGGGAGAATAAAGCCGCTGGTATGTCTTAATTATTTACACTTCAAGGTAGTACCCACAGAAGATCAACGTGAAGTGACAGCCTTAGTGCTGTCGTGTTTCGTTGGTGAGTGTGAGTGGGAGAGTGCGAGACCGGAGGCCCAATGATGCAGAAGTAGTATCACTGGGCTGCCATGGTGTGGGTCACCATGCTGCATTGTCTGCATTCGTAGTATGGTGACCACCATTCTTGGATTCTGCTTATGCTTTCCATCAGGTAGAGTCATTTTGGCATAGCATCGTTGTATCATCATCATCGATATCATCCTTATGGCCTCTAACAAATTACATGTAGACGATAGTGTGTGACAGAAAGCTGAGAAGACCAACGCTATTTAAAATATGATCGCACGTTATTTGGCTTGTTCAATGAGCGCTCGCTCTTTGATTAGACCAATGAGCGCGCGCTCTTTGATTTGACCAATGAGCGCGCGCTATTTGATTTGACCAATGAGCGCGCGCTCTTTGATTTGACCAATGAGCGCGCGCTCTTTGATTTGACCAATGAGCGCGCGCTCTTTGATTTGACCAATGAGCGCGCGCTCTTTGATTTGACCAATGAGCGCGCGCTCTTTGATTTGACCAATGAGCGCGCGCTCTTTGATTTGACCAATGAGCGCGCGCTATTTGATTTGACCAATGAGCGCGCGCTCTTTGATTTGACCAATGAGCGCGCGCTATTTGAATTGACCAATGAGCGCGCGCTCTTTGATTTGACCAATGAGCGCGCGCTATTTGAATTAACCAATGAGCAAAAACCTAGTTCCCTATAACTTTTAATTGCATCATTTGTGGTATGTAGTATATGTTAGGTGTATTATTAACTAATGTGTTATTATTATTATATATTTTTATCATTAGTAGAAGTGAAGAAGAAGAGAGAATCGTCCCACTCGCACAGCTCCGATTCAGACGACGATAAGAGTAAGAAACGTCGCCGATCGTCCGATAGAGATCGCAGGAGACGTAGCAGGTCTAGGTAAGCTTATGTAGTTTAATTTGTATATTGAAGGGTTCTGGATGTAAGAACGAACTTCTTTCCGAATTACGGAGTTTGGGAACTTTTCCCTGGAATACTAGAAATAAAAAAGGAAATAATTCACACACTTAAATTTACGTATTTTAAAACTTCCGAGTGTTAGGTACCTTTATGTAAGTTAAGTTTAACTGATATCAATTCGTTTCAGCGTTGCAATTGGCCCGCATTGATTTTTCTTTCACCAATCGTAAAGCCAAACGTACTCGCCATAGTAAACTAGTTGATGTGAAACAAACTCACACTAGGCCTTCTGATCAACCTCAATGTATTTATTTTTTTACTTTATTATGTATGTTTTTTCAAAAACACTACAAAAACAATGTAATGTTTGTACCTACTACAAATTTATGACGGGCTTGTTGGTCTAGTGGCTAGTGATCAAGTCATGGGTTCAATTACCATCCAGGACAAATACCGTCGATTATTTGTTCTGCATCTAGGTGTCGTTTATCTATACGTATAATTATGTATTTAAAATATATATTAATACGTATATATATATTATACGGCATCATTTAGTTTGGGATACACACGGCCGTCTGAGGTTATAATTTTATTATATTTATCTACGGAACCATGTTTAACATGCTGCCTCGGTGGCGTAGTGGTAGCTTATGCGGCTGCTGTGCTTGAGGTCTCGAGTTCGATTCCCGGGTCGGACCAAATGTTTATATGATCTGCAAATATTTGTTTCGGAGTTACGGTGTTTTCTATGTATAGTATGTATGTATTTACAAAAAAAGTATACAAGTATTTATATCAGTTGTCTAGTACCCATAACACAAGCTCTGCTTAGCTTGGGACTAAATGGCGTAGTGTGTTAGGTTTCCGAAATATTTATGTTTATTTTGCTTGCTTGAACAAGTTGTGTCTGATCTCCAGGAGTCGCCAGCGCAGCACCAGACGTCGTTCTCGCTCTCCGCGTTCGTCTCGCAGGCGCTCCACCTCCTCGCGGTAGAGCTGCACTCTTACTGCTACCGGAACTGCTCTAGGCTAGCCTCATCATGTCATACAAGTAAAGCGAAAACTTTTCTATCATCATCGTATACAGAGTGTTACAAATCGGTGTGGTCATATTTTGAGGTAGTAATAATGTTTAGGGGTCATCCATAAACTACGTCCCACGAATGTCATGTTTTTTTTTACTTTGTCGTAACTGTTTTTTTTTGCTTTTTTTTTTGTTTTTGTGAGACCCCCTTTCCTTCCAAAAATAAAAGCAATGAGTTTTATAACTAGTTAGTAATTTAAATTTAAGATATATTAAGTTTTGATATGTCGTCACAGGAATTTCATGATTTTTTCTACGCCCAATTTGTCGTACCTGATGACATTTGTGAGACCCCTTTCTTCTAAAATAGAAGCGATAAGTTATATTACTCTATTTTTTTTATAGGTAATACTAAGATATATTAGATTTTGAAATGTACTCGCCCCATTTGTCACGCGTTGTTGAGCTTTTCCCCTCCTTTTGGTGTGCAATAGTTTATGGATGGTTCCTTATATAATAGTTATTTAAAAACCGACTTCTCACAATAAATTAAATCGAATCTAATGATACCTCCCAAGCGAAAATACATCAAACTGTATAGACTAAGGAGCGTTCAAAATAAATACACATACATGAACTCGAAATACACAACTCCTTCTAGCGCAGTTATGTAATAATAATATTCTTCATATTAGCCTGAATTGAAATAATTAAAACCATAGTACATCGATGAGCAAGCTTTGTTCGGTATTTTTTTTTGGTAAATTTTCTAAAAATGAATCCTTGCTCGATCGATTTATCGCCTCCAAAAGCCCCTGCATACTAAATTTCATGAAAATCGTTGGAGCCGTTTCCAAAATGCATATTATATTTATACCTACATTTTAAGATATAAATCAATTTTTGCGAAATCATTCTGTTTTATTTCTATGCATAAACACCTTGATATTTGACCACACCTCTAATCTAATTATAATTATTTTGTATTCTAAAGAAATAAATTCATTTAAAATATAAAGACCACAAAATACTGGACTAGTAGGTATAAATAAACTAGTACTATGATTCATACAAATTGTATGCATAGACCACTATAGAATATTTGACTAAATATGAACTAAATGACGATTCATACAAAGTGTATTATGTTGTTTTCTCTTAAAACTAATAAAGTTAAACTTAAGATATTAGCCGTTTTTATTATATCCTCTCAACCTGTCCATAATACCAACTTATCCCTCTACCATTCCTAATATCATCTTTAGGTAAAGATGCTGAAAGAAAAGCTTTAAATTGTAAATAAGACAGCGACAATCAATCTATATTCGACCTTATGTTCATTGCGATAAGGTTCATTGTTCTGTGCCACAACGCAATATTAGTAACACATTCTAGAATTGAATTTTCGCGATATTTCGTAGCAATATGTCTTGAGTACAGAGAGTCATCATCCCTATTCATCCCATGGGTGTCGTAAGAGCCGAATAAGGTACCAAACTCCGCAGACAATATCACTGCAGAATCACAATATAAAACTTGAAACAAACCTTATACCAACCCGTCTGGCCAGCGTCGTATAGTAAGCCAAAACCTCCTTGCTAAGAAGTTGATTGTTTGACTGTTGATTACGATGGAACATTTTTTAAATTATATGTAATTCCCAATTTACTCCATAACGGTAGGATCGGGTGAGGCAATAATATGTTATTCTATGGAAAAAAAAATCCTATTTTTTTTCTATAGGGATTGCCTATTCCGATTGTCCATATAAGCGAAATTCTATTTACAGGAATGGCGAATGTTTTTAACCGACGGGAAGAGTAACCGTTGAGAAGTATGAACGCCTACGCTAACTTATATATATATAGCAAACATGACGCGTATGTCTGCCATAAATATAGCCGAGGCGTTAGTTCCTATAAACTTTAAACGAGTCTGGGGAGGTCTAAGGCTCCTGAGATCGTGTCTGGCTGATTGGAAAATATTTTAAAATGTTATACTTAATGAATATTATACTCGTATAAAATTCAGGCTTCCTAAAATGACGTAAGTTAGCATGGTTTTTTTCGACCTTTGATATCTGCTAACTGTGAAACGGCCCCACTTTCAGCTTAGTGAGTATCCATTCCTTTCTGAGTATATGTTAGACTACCTACAAATTTCATATTTCCTGAAATGACGTAAGTCTGGGCTGACTGGGATCTTAGACTAATATTTCAAATTTTTTTTTTTCAATTGTTGTCTGTCTGTTTGTTCCGGCTAATCTCAGGAACGGCTGGACCGATTTTGACAGGACTTTCAATGGCAGATAGCTGATGATATAAGGAGTAACTTAGGCTACCTTTTTTAGACTAGCTTTGCCCCGCGGCGTTACCCGCATTTACAACAACTAACGTGGGTAACACCGCGGGTCTCAGCTAGTAATATATTAAACCTTTTAATTGAGTAATGGAAAACTACAGGACAACATCTCTGCAAAGAGAAGGAAACCTTGATACAAACTCTATACCAACCCGCCTGGACAGCGTGGTAGACAAAACCTCCTTTTAAGAGAGAGCACAAACGTGGACACTTTCGTGTCTTGTGGCGGATACAAGCCACCGATGAATATTTGATTTCTATAGAACCAGTATGAAATCATCCACTCGCTGCGCATACGTAAACATTTTTTGTGTCTAGTTGCTTCCACTTAATGTGTTCGGTGTCGGTAACTGGGAACCTTTTGAAGACACAAGCAACATCAACAAATTTCCTTACAACATCGTGAGACTGACGGAAAACAAGCGACGAATTGTGGCCAATAGTAGCGACCGGTGACTGTTTACGGTTGCCGCCACCGGACACAGCAACTACGGTTACTAGTGGCCAGTGATAGCAACGGGCAACACGTTTGCGCAGCGCCTAAGGAGAGGCCTATGTCCAGCTGTGGACTGATAAAGGCTGTTGATGTGTGTGAGAGTAATGGATGTTTCTCTTCTCAATGTTCCAATGTAAGTGTCCATGAAGATGACGACCAGCCTGTTGGCCTAGTGGTCCTTGACCCTAACTGCTAAGCCCGAGGTCGTGGGTTCGATTCCCACCTACGATGAACAATAGTGTCATGGTACCATCGTTTGTTGTGTTTGAGACTAATTTATAAAATATGTAAGGTCGTTATATTTTAAGAAATATGTAAGTATGTTAATCAGCAATGTGCAGGCCTAACAAGCAGACTGGTCACCTCTTTTATTTGACAGCAAGCAACCCAAGAGCAACAAATGCGTTGCCGCCCGTTGAATTACTCCCCTCCCCCTTTTTTGTGTAGAGATCTCCTCGGATGCCACCTACTGGTGGCTATGTCGGACCCAAACCATCCAAAAAAACCGCGCGCCGCCGCCGTCTCGGGTACAAGTAGCCGGTGAGCCCTGGAAACCCGACCCTCGGGCCACTTACTCTTTGTTGATGGCCTCCTCCTGTGTGGGAACCCGATGTTCCCTTTCTGCCCTCAAGAGTCGTCGCCGCAGCCGAGTCCGAACGAAAAAAATCCTTTATCAGATAACCACTGCTCTCCCAGGTACCTAAAAAGATGCTACCTAAAATTACGTGGATTTAAGGATTGCAACAATATTATGTAAGGCGTTAGTGCAAACAAACTCAGAAGAGAGGTAATGGAAGGAAATCAGTATATTTCTATATTTTTTTTTTAACTTTCATGGTCAGTAACATTAAAATAGAAATCTACGGGATTGCTACCATGTACCTTTTTGTTTGTGAGTATCCGATATTTCGGCGCTGTTGCAAGCGCCATGATCACGGAGTAACTGAAGATCTTGCGGGTGGGATGTTATTGGCAGACATATCGGTCTACCCTCTTTCGCAGTACTTTACCACGATCGCCCCCGGTACCACTGTTCACTAACTCACTGTTAGAAATTGAACGTCATTATAATGGCAACATTATTGATTGTCATTTTTCTTGTTTGACGTTTTGAAGTGACAGTAGTACTTATGGACGCTTTGACCGGTCGAGCAAGGTTTCGTAAAGGATTGCCGGGTTTTAATTGAATTTAGCTAATTGTTCATCCAATTTCGGTGTTTCGTTGGTTACCGTTATGATTGGTCTGGTTTGGACTCGCGAGTTTTAGTAGTCACGTCAATTAGGCGCGATCCGCGATAGTTGAATCGGGTGTCTTGTAATTACGAGACTTCGGGAGCCCGTAAGCCATTTAGGAGTATGTATGTGTAACGACGCAGAGAGGAAACTACCAAGAGGCCTCTTGGACGCCGCTATCAAGGAATCTACACATCTCCAGTAAGTGCTTGATATCACATTAGCTTAGAATAAGAACACGGTGAAACGCCGTGAAAGTTGAATTCTTTTGCCAGTGAACAAGCTTAGCGATTGAATGCCTATACCATGGGTCCTATAGACATTTCAAATTTCCCAAGGTGAACGCTGCATTGGCGAAAGGATTGAACACTCACTATTCACTCGTAATTGTTCTCGACACACAACACTCACAGTATCTGATCGCGAAACTCTATTTTGTTGAATACGCCGGTTTTTGCACATTCGAATCACGGGATTCCAGACATTTGACAATTTGAACCCATCCTCACGATTGAAATTTTTGTGTTTAGTAATTTCAATCGCTTCCCTGACCAATCTAGGTATGTAGTGGCGTTCTATCGTAATTATCTGTGGGTTATGAAACTCAATCCAGTGATTTGGGCCGTATTTTTTTTGAAATTTGAAGTATATTTCTAAATACAATCATAGCTAAATTTGCGAACAGAACAAATTAAATTAAAACCAATGATGCAGAAACATCTCAATAGGCCGCCACTGCTCTTGGATACTCTTGGGTACAGTTACGTTACAACAAAAACAGGGTGTAACACCGCAAGGCGAAGCTTGGCTAAAAAGTAGGTAGCCTAAGTCACTTCTTATAATATACTCACAGACAGCCATAATTAAAAAAAAAATTTTTTTGATGTAAATACCGTATGTACCTTCAAATGCATTTAGTGAAAACCTGTTAATTTTACATTACAAACATACACTTCAATTTTATTTATTTGTATAGATGATAAATAATAATAATAATAATAATAATAAAAAATAGCAACACTTAAAGCCGTCAGTCAGATTTCTCACAAATATTTTTGGAATAAATTATTTATACAGTTTAGAACATCAAGAAATAACAATTTGCACAGAGATAAAACGACATATTGTTAGACAATAAATAAAAAGCAAAGGCAAAATGAATAAACCAAAAAAGAAACATAGAAATATATGTCTGTAAGACATGACGTTTAAACGTTAACGTCATGTCAAAACAATAATGTGAGAAATTCCGAGAACGATGCTAACAAGAGCTAGACGGAGAGCACTTCTAACATCCCCGGACTCGTTGCTCCGCTCCGCCTTGCCGTCTCCGGAAGAAATAATAGAAGTTCCGGCTGGTGCAGAGGCGTCGAGCTCGTCTTCAAGTGACGAGTTTTTCTCTCCGCCGACGTCGCCAACACCTGTACGTCGGCAGGAGAGAGGCCGGCCACCGACCAGCTTGGGATCCCGAGGACCACAGACCTCGAACAGGATCCCCGCTACCGGTGGTGATGTGCGCCGCATGAAATGGACACATTCAATTAATGAGAATGTCATGCGGGCATATTTTCGGGCTACAGAGTTGGGAACAAACCTTACTGCGTACCGTGTTCGACTAGTCTCTCTGTTTCAGGGGCTTGAGCCGGCCGTCAACGTATCTGCACAGCGATTGTCGGATCAAGTACGAGCTATACAGCGCTGTCACCTGCTGGATGATGCGGTACTTGAGAGGATACGCTCTGACGTACGGAGTACTTTGACTGTCCCTTCTTCGTCACATTCTGTGGATTTGGTAGCTACTACACCACAATTACCACACAGCGAGTATGTTGATGAACAAGTGGAGAGTGAAGTTATGACCGTAAGTACCCAATGTAATGATAGGATAAGGAGCGCTTTGGAGCATGCGATTCAGGAGTACCGGCATGTTAATTATAATAACAGACCTCGGTTACCCCGTTTGCCCATTCATAAACGCAATCTAGCACTGGTGAGTGCCCTGAATTCGCTATTACCAGATTATTTTGGTGATAGCGGAGATCTTAGTGATACACATTCTATTTTGTACTGTGCGGCTATTGCAGTTTGTCGAGTAGCTGGTGTTAAATTTGTTGAACAAAACACTACTACTCGACCCAAAAATAAAGTACCAGCTTGGCAGTGCAGAATAGAACGTCGTATTGCTGAGACCAGGACACTCATTGGCAAATTAATTTCGTTTCAATCAGGTAATACGCGGCCGAGAGTCATGCGCTTTGTGAAACAGGCATTCTTGGGGACTACTGTTAGTCCTCAACAGTACATGTCGAGTGTCACGGAGCGCATTGACTTCTTCAAGCAAAAAGTTTATGCATGGGCAAATAGGATAAGACGGTATAGAAAACGAGTAGATCGGTTTATCCAGAATCGAATGTTCCAAAGAAATGAGAAGTGGGTGTACCGGAAATGGGAGGAGCCGAGTCCGTGTGTGAGTGATGGGCGCTTTCCAGATGAAAATGCCACAAATACATTTTGGCGTAACATCTGGTCAGTGCCTGTCACTCATACAGAAGGTGACTGGTGTCGGGCTGTCGAGCGCTCATGTGAGCCCATAACATCTATGGAACCCATAACTATTAGTAAAGATGATGTAAGTTGTGCAGTTCGTTCATTACCAAACTGGAAATCACCTGGTCCAGACGGACTGCACAACTTCTGGCTTAAGTGGTTCCGAAGCTCACATGCGTGTTTGGCATCTCAATTCCAAGCTGCAGTAGATTCGGGTTATTTACCCCGGTTTTTAACCACTGGTATAACTCACTTACTCCATAAATCTGGTAGTGCCATGGATCCCAAAAATTTTAGACCCATTACATGTTTACCAACCATGTATAAACTTCTGACATCTATTCTGAGACTCAAAATTTCTAAACATATTAATAATAATTTGATAATTTCCGTTTCTCAGAATGGATGTAGAAGTGGTTCCCGTGGCACTAAAGAGCTCCTTATCATAGACATGACCATTAGCCAACAAGTACGTCGTAACCGTAAGAGTCTGGCGACATGTTGGATAGATTACAAGAAGGCTTATGACTCGGTTCCACATACATGGCTTTTGAGAGTGCTGGAGTTGTATAAAATTGATACAACTCTGTGCACTTTCTTAAAGTCGTGTATGGGACAATGGAGAACAGTACTTCGCTATCCTGGATGTCGGCAGACTGCGGTAAGCGACGTACTTATAAATATAGAGCGGGGCATCTTTCAAGGTGACAGTCTGAGTCCCTTGTGGTTTTGTCTGGCCTTGAACCCTCTAAGCACTCTGTTGGAGGGTTCAGGGTTAGGCTATAGGTTGCGGACGGACGATCGAGTTATATCTCACCTTCTTTATATGGATGATTTGAAATTACTTGCCCCCACTAAATTACAATTGACAGCGTTACTAAAGGTCACTGAAAACTTTAGTAATTCTATCAAGATGGAATTTGGTGTAGACAAGTGTGCAGTCATGTATGTAAAGAAAGGTGTGATTGTGGAATCTGAAGGAATAGAACTTTCAGATTCTACAAGACTCAGATCTCTGTCTGCAACCGAAACCTACAAGTATCTAGGTTTTTCACAGTCCTTAGGAATACCAGAATCTGATATGAAACAGTCGTTGCGGGAACGCTTCTTTGGCCGCCTGAAAAAAGTACTTAAAAGTCTTTTATCAGGTGGTAACAAGGTGCGAGCCTACAATGGTTGGGTCATGCCGGTTCTGATGTATTCCTTTGGTATACTTAGATGGACTCAGACCAAATTAGATGCTCTAGACCGGAGAGTCCGTACATTGTTGACTGCATTCCGAATGCATCACCCACGGTCATCGGTTATGAGGTTGTATATCCCGCGAAAGTTTGGGGGTCGTGGACTATTAAATATCAAGACCCTACACAATCGCGAGATATACAATCTTAGAGAATATTTTCTTCACACTGATGTGGGAGTGCATTGTAATGTAGTTGCAGTGGATACCGGACTCACTCCGCTCGCTTTGGCTAAAGAGAATTGGCGCAAACCTGTTGTACTTGGTACTGATGATCGCAGGGAGGTATGGAAGGGCAAAGAACTTCATGGTCGGTTTTATCGGGCTCTTAATGGGCCTGATATAGACTTCAAGGCCTCAACTTCCTGGCTACGGTATGGTGATCTCTTCGGAGAAACCGAAGGTTTTGTTTGTGCGATTATGGACGAAGTTATCATGACGAATAACTATCGGAAGTATATCCTGAAAGATGGTACGGTCGACATCTGTCGGGCATGTCACCGTCCTGGAGAATCTATCAGGCATATTATTTCTGGTTGTTCTCGTCTTGCTAACGGCGAATATTTGCACAGGCACAACCAAGTAGCCAGGATCGTACATCAACAGCTTGCCCTTAAATACAGACTTGTGAATTCAGAGGTGCCATACTACAGGTATGTGCCCGACCCAGTTCTCGAGAATGGTCGTGCTACGTTATATTGGGATCGATCTATTATCACGGACAGGACTATTGTTGCCAATAAGCCTGATATTGTGGTGATAGATCGATTAGAGCGCCGCGCAATGATTGTCGATATCGCCGTTCCTCATGACGAGAATCTCGTGAAAGTTGAAAAAGAAAAACAAATAAAATATTTGGATTTATCTCACGAGATTGTCGATATGTGGAATGTGGATTCGGTAATCATTGTTCCGATAGTCGTATCTGCTCACGGATTGATAGCCAAGAGCCTCGACCAACATCTTAAGAGGCTAACGTTAGAGGGCTGGATCAAGGGTCTGATGCAGAAGGCAGTCCTCCTTGACACGGCTCGTATTGTGAGGAGGTTCCTGTCTCTGGAGCCCTAACCACCGGTTTCTTGGTCCCTGTACCCGAGGTCGGTGGTCTACTATTTTTTATATTTTTAAATGTATTTGTTTTTATATTTATATTTAAAAATGTAATTAATATGTATATATAAATGAAATAAAGAGAATAATAATAATAATAAGTAGTACAGCAGTACACGACTTAGAAGAATTCTGGGCAGGTATCTGGGAAACAGAAGTACATCATAACGGGGAAACACAATGGATAACGGAAGAAGAAAGAAAATGGGCAGACTTAGATGAAATGGAATTCAAAGAGATATCAGAATCTGATATAAAATATGTCACAAGCAGACTACATAACTGGAAATCACCAGGCATAGATAACATACACAATTACTGGTACAAAAAATTTACTACCCTCCATAAAATCATAGCTAAAAATTTTACTAGCATTATTCACGGACATCAAAACACACCACCATTTATAGCTAAGGGTATAACATACATGCTACCTAAAGGCCAATATACACCACAACCATCACAATACAGACCCATAACTTGCTTACCCACTATATACAAAATTCTCACTTCAGCTATAACACAAAAACTCACCACTCATATAGAACAGCACAATATACTTGCCGAGGAACAAAAGGGGTGTAGAAGAGGCCATATGGGATGTAAGGAGCAGCTTATTATCGACTCTCTTATTCATAGACACGCAACCACAAATAAAAGAAATTTACACTGTACATACATAGATTACAAAAAAGCATTTGATAGCATTCCACACTCCTGGTTATTACACATTTTGAAAATATACAAGATCAGTCCTGTCTTAATAGAGTTCTTAAAAAACATAATGCCCCTTTGGAAAACTACACTTCACCTTAACAATATCACTAGTAGAGAAATAGCAATAAAAAAAGGTATATATCAAGGTGACTCCTTAAGTCCTCTATGGTTTTGTCTCGCCCTAAACCCTATATCCCAGATACTGCAGAATTGCAAGGCTGGATATCGATTAAAGAATAATAGCACTGAAACTAGTATATCACACTTAATTTACATGGATGACATAAAGCTTTATTCAAAAACAGCAAAAGAAATGAAAGCTCTCATAGACGCTACAGCGAAATTTAGTAAAGATATCAGCATGCAATTTGGATTAGATAAATGCAAAACTATTCACATAATAAAAGGAAAAATCCAGCCAGGCGATTACGCAGTATCTCATGATGAAACAATTACAGTCATGGAACCGAATGAGTTATATAAATATTTAGGATACCAGCAATCAAAAGGAATAGACCACAGTAAATTAAAAATGGCCTTAAAAGATGAGTATAAGCATAGGGTAAATGTTTTAAGTAAAAGTAATTTAGCTAGCAAAAACTTAGTAAAGGCAATAAACACTTACGCTATACCCATACTGACCTACTCTTTTGGTATTATAAAATGGACTAAAACAGACATTCAAAACATACAAATAACAACAAGAACTATTCTCACTAAACACAACTGTCTACATCCAAAATCTGCAATAGAAAGAATCACAATCAAAAGACAGGATGGAGGAAGGGGCCTTATCGACATATCTACCTTATGGACCACGCAAATATCTAAATTAAAATCATTTTTCCTCGAAAAAGCTAACAGTAGTGAAATCCATAAAGCAATAGTTAGTAATGATCTGAACCACACACCACTAAACCTAACCCAAGAGACCGAAATAGGTAACGCAGAAAGTAACTCTCAAATCTGTAAAATAGAACAATGGAAAAAGAAAGCAATCCATGGTCGACACCCACACGATCTTGAACAACCACATATAGACAAAACAGCATCAAACAAATGGCTTACTCTTGGAACCCTGTTTCCTGAAACTGAAGGTTTCATCATAGCAATCCAAGACCAAATTATAAATACAAAAAACCATAGAAAGCATATTATCAGAGACCCTACAGTAACAGACGATAGATGTAGAAAATGTCACAATCAATCAGAAACTATTCAACATATTACTGGAGCATGCCCCAACCTTGCACAAACCGACTACACATATAGACACAACCAAATTGCAAACATCATACACCAAAGACTAGCTGTCAAACATAAACTCATTCCAGATACACATACGCCATACTACCAATATACACCTAAAGCAGTTTTAGAAAGCAATACCCACAAAATTTACTATGACCGTGCAATATTGACCGATAGGACCATACACTATAACGGCCCTGATATAACCGTACAAGACAAAATAAATAAAACTACTTACCTGATTGATATAGCTGTTCCAAACACTCACAACCTACAAAAAACTATTGCAGAAAAAGTACATAAGTACACAGACCTTAAGGATGAAGTTTTAAGGATCTGGAAACAACAAAAAGTATACATTGTCCCTATAGTATTGTCCACCACTGGTATTATCCCGAAACACATACACCACAGCCTGAAACTCCTTGATCTGAAACCCAATACATATATATTCCTACAAAAAGCTGCTATACTGAACACCTGCAGAATCGTCAGAAAGTTTCTGCAAATAGACGAGCAGACACACAATGCAATAGACTTACACACTTAATTCACTTTTATATAAAACCGTGACATTTACTTGACTTAGTCCGTAAATGCCACTTACATACTACCAGCGAAAGCTGGGAAAAAATAAGTCACCCAAATAATAATAATAAAACTTTATTTCTCTCACAGGAAGGTACAAATTGGTTACAAGATATCTTGGTACAAACTAAAGTTTCCAAAAATTTCCCTAGTGAGAGCTGGAGTCCATACTAGGCTCGAAGCCTGTATTACAGATCTCCAGGCCCACCCTATGGCCGACAAAATATTTTTATTTTATTAAATATGCTATTCAAAAACATACAGAAACAGAAAAATGCAACTGCACCTCCAAAGAAAAGAAAAATATAGATTAAGGTAGGAACTTAAATTTATACAAAATTGATAAATGATGATAAATGATGATGAACTATAGATATAATTAGACATGTATAGTTCATCGGTATTTGTGCTGAACTGTATGTAATAGTAGGTAATTTGTAAATTCAGCAACAGTCTTGTCTTCCTAATTAATAATTTATAATATCACATATAGCAAAATCAACTGATTATACTCATACACTCATACGTGATTTTTTATGATTTCGTAATCACGTTCAAGCAAATAGGTGAGAATATAAGAATTTGCTGAAATGTCATGTTTGTGTGTGAATAGTGCTTAACACACAATTTCTGTAGATGGGAATCAACTTCCGGCAGGCTCTCAGACTAGACTGATAAGAGTGATAAGTCAGAATTCCTGGCCGCTAGGCCAACAGACTATCAATCCATATCTAGGTTCAAATGGGTTAAAACTTGGAATTGCTATCAGTGCGCTTGTTTCCCTCCCGCTACGATCCCGGGTCTTTAACCGCCCACCATTGTCTGTGTCACCATGCTGCATTCGCAATAAGGATGGTTACATTTTTTAAAATACAACTCCCGCATTAGCAATACCTAAGGCCAACTGTGCAGTCTTGGATTCTACTCATAATTTCCATCAGGAGTCATTTTGGTAGGCTCATATAGAAAACGTTGAGAATTTTACAGTGCATATTAGTAGGTAGGTATAGCCTATAGGCATCAGTGGCGTATCGATTCATAATTATGCAAACTATTTATTGTTAACTTGATAACATTCTGACATTGCAAGATAGTGCACAAGCTGGCGGAAACTACATTGTTATGATTTTATATGACGCTAAATAATCGTCACAGATTTTGTTCTACGCATGCTTCATTTTATAAAGCTGAAGTGTTTCTTCGTTTGGTTGAATGCGCTTTTCTCAGGAAGTATTGGTCCGATTTCAACAATTCTTTCCATGATTTTCCCCCGTTTTTAAAACATTCTTCATTGGTACTCCTCTCCTATTGATCTACGCGTGATAGCCTATAGCCTTCCTCGATAAATGGGCTATCTAACACTGAAATAATTTTTCAAATTGGACCAGTAGTTCCTGAGATTAGCGCGTTCAAACAAACAAACTCTTCAGCTTTGTATATTAGTATAGATGTATTTATTATACTCTTCTAAGATCTAATACTCATAATAAACAACACATTTATTTGGATAAAGATTAATATTAGGTATTATGTTGATAAAAACTCTTTGGCAAATAACGTATTATTAGGTACCAACTCTTAGCGTTTTATACTCGTGATAACTTCTAAACGAAATGTCCGATTGGGATGAAACAAAAAGTATTTTACTTCTACATAAATACCCTTGATAACATAATGCTTTATTTGGATAAGGATTAATATTAC
This sequence comes from Diaphora mendica, assembly GCA_949125395.1. Taxonomy (NCBI): domain Eukaryota; kingdom Metazoa; phylum Arthropoda; class Insecta; order Lepidoptera; family Erebidae; genus Diaphora; species Diaphora mendica. The sequence goes on from OX421323.1 coordinate 1,771,486, forward strand.
GATACACGTTTAACGTAGTTTCTTTCTTCAGACGATTTAATAATTTTTTTGAACACAAAAGCGGTTATTGTGACTAAACCATGATAGTTAGATATAAGATCTCGCGGACTTTATTGTAGATCTTAATGGGACCTACAAACCCGTAGTTCATTATTTTGTTCTATTGTCAATAGTTTATGCAGCGCACGCAAAAATAGGTTTTCGATTTAACACCTTGGGTTACGAAATAGCAATTTTTTTTACGGATCCCTAACTTTTTTGAAAATAAAATATAGCCTTCCGCGATAAATGGACAATACAACACTGAAAGAATTTTTCAAATCGGACCAGTAGTTCCTGAGATTAGCGCGTTCAAACAAACAAATAAACTCTGCAGCTTTGTAATATTAGTATAGACTAGTAAATCTGTACTAATATTAGAAAGAGATAAAGTTTGTGAGGTTCTAGGGGTAGCTAGGGTTAGGTAACTAATCTCTGGACCTATGAAACGATTTTGAAAATTTTTCTTTTAACAACATAAAGAAACAGAATCCCATTTTTTGTGGGCTGAAAAAAGGATGAAAAAAGTAAAGAAGTTAATCATTTTTAAATTTAGAAATACTAAAACTAATCAAAATACATAAAAGAATATATCAAATTAATGAACGTGTACAAATTCATTTTATTTTTAACCGACTTCCAAAAAGGAGGAGGTTCTATGTTCCACTGTATGTATTATTTTTTTTTTTTTTTTTAATGTGTGTAAATGTGTAATGTGTAAAAATTTAATGATTTTGAAATTTTTTTTTGTATTCGAAAGGGTATGCTTCCGAGGTGGTCCCATTGCCAGCATATCAGGATCTGGTGATGGGATCCCGGAGAAATCAAGGGAAACCCTCGTTTTTTATAGGCACATACTATGTTTTTCGTATATTTTCTGAAGTTACACTGGTATTTGCGTCTGGTAGCAGTGGCGAACCCAGGGGGGGGATATGGGGGATATATCCCCCCCCGAAATATTTATATTCAATAAAAAAAATAACTTCACGATTGTTGGCGAGCGACGACGCGAATTGGTGCCACGATTCCTGTAACAACTGCAACATGTAAGCGTTCGTTTTCAACTCTAAGAGGAGTGAAATCTTACTTGAAAAGCACCACAGGACACCGAGATGTTCCTCTAAACCCAAAAGACATCCTTAACAAGCTAGCGCACAATAAATAAACGCGGCTTGATTTTATTTTTAATCATTTGTAAGAGTACAAAAATTCCATGAAAATTTCTTCATATTGAATTTACCACGAATAATTTTATAAAGTTATACTTTTTTCCTTCAAATAAAAACATGTGATTTTCGGTTGTTCTCTGTGTTTACTTATTCGTTAACCTTTCTTCTTTACAATACCCTCCGTGGGGGCACACATGAACGCCGTGTGTGGGACTCCCGACGAATTGGTCTACCCACTAAACCCCGCAGCGGACTACCTCGGCTGTCGGGGGAGCTCCAGGAATGCATCAGTGGCTTCTGGAGTTCCCCCTGCCGTACCTCCCCGTACCACCCCCGGGGCAGGTCGCTATCGCGCCTCTCACCGCTCTACACAGTAAGAGTCGGGACACCGACCCGCCTTAGACGACACCCCGGTGTCACAGGTCTCGAGTCGTTTGCAGCGGCCCCATTTCCCCTAAATGTGGCCACAACGACCCTTAAGCGACGATTGGGGAGTTAACGGTCTCTATCGCGTCCCTTTCGTTGCCTCCTGGGAGCCGGATCTACCTTTTCTCGATCCCGCTCTGCGGACTCCTTCTGCAGCATAACATCTCTTCACAGAAGGAGACCGCGGCCTCCCATCCCACACTACTCGCCAGCATTGCCGCGATCAATACTGGTGGTAACAGGTTTTGTCCGATCTGTCTGACCAGGACTCGAGGCTCGGACTCCCACGCAGGGCAGCCCTCCAGCGTGTGCTGGGTGGGCCCGCAGTGGTAGCATTGTGCCGGAGCCTCACGTCCGATTCTGTTCAGATACTCACATAAGCAACCGTGCCCGATAAGTATCTGAGTAAATCAGTAGGTGACACAGTCGGTTTTCTCTATCCGAGCTTCGAAGCTCGGCAGAACGGCTCCGACAGCGTGTTGGCTGGCACAGCCCTGGATTTCGAGCCGTACCCGACAAGCCCGTAGGGCTTGCGTATGTGCGTTCCGCCGAAGCATTCCGGGCTCATGATCCGGCGCTCTCTCGGGTGGCGACGGCGGGTGGGGCTCGCGCCAGTATCGTCGCCGCCTCGTACGACTTATTCGTTTACCTGAGCAACGTTTCTTTCTATCTCTCTCTACATATATTTATATTTTACTGGCAATCTGTATAATCTGGTATTCTACACAATGCCTAGGCAATGTATACAATACATAATACGTAACATTTACACTAAAATTGTTTATGCATTTCTAAGGTTTACAAAAGATGGTATCCCCCCCCGAAATAAATTCCTAGGTTCGCCACTGTCTGGTAGTCATCATTTTATGATGATCAGCTGATGATGTAAGGTACAACTCCTTAACGGTTAGGAGTTGGAGGATAAATCTTTAAATATCATATGTATATGTGTTACCTTTACTCGTATTCTTTCAAATTATTTAGGTAAGCTGATGATGGAAGGTGGAAGGTACAACTCCTCAACGGTTAGGAGTTGGAGGATAATTCTTTCAATTTCATACGTATCTAAAGACCTTCAGTCGTATACTTTCAAGTTATTTAGGTGAACTGGTGATAGAAGGTTAAACTCTTCAACAGTTAGGGATTAGAGGATGATTTTAATATTACACGTACGTATAGACCTTAATTTGTATTCTTGATGATGAAATTTGATGAAATAGTTCAACTTACTACTTACCTACTATTGTTTGCACTAAAAACTGAAAAATAAAAACTTTTTATAAAAAAAATAAAACCGACTTCCAAAAAACATCCAACGAAAACTCTCTGCCAAAAAAACACTTAAAAGCGTAAAATAAACTGCTTCTTCATAAATTGCCTATACCTAATTCTTTATTCATTTAAATAGTACTATTATAATGTGTGCTAAGCCAAAAATAATACAAACGAACAATTACAAAAGCCTAAGCAATAGTCACTTGGCACCGACTTCAAACAGATTTTAGGTACCTAGCACACATTATAATACTACTATTTAAATGAATAAAGAATTAGGTATAGGCAATTTATGAAGAACCAGTTTATTTTACGCTTTTAAGTGTTTTTTTGGCAGAGAGTTTTCGTTGGATGTTTTTTGGAAGTCGGTTTTTTTTTTTTTTTAATTGTTTTTATTATAGTAGCTGTTGCCCGCGGCTCCGCCCACGTGTATGTCGGTTATCGCGAAAAATAGCAGCCTACGTGTTATTCTGATGCATAAGCTGTATTACTGTAAAGTTACATCCAAATCCGTTCAGTAGTTTTTGCGTGAAGAAGTAACATAGATACACACAAACTTTCGCCTTTATATATTAGTGTGATTAGTGTGATGAGCCTCTCAATGACTGTGCCTGATAGAAAGCATGAGCAGAATCCAAGAGTGGTGGTCACCATATTAATTGCGAATGCAGACAATGCAACAATGCAGCATGGTGGCCCACACCATGGCGGGCTAGTGATGCTTCTGCATCATTGGGCCTCCGGTCTCGCACTCACCAACGAAACACGACAGCACGAACGCTATCACTTTATATTGGTCTTCTGTGCGAGTGTAGTGTAGTGTAGTACCGCCCAGGTCGAGCCGGCTCGTTTGTGCTGAAATTAGCGTGGCTCTACTACCTTGTATTTACATGTATTTAAAATATATAAGTATGTTTAGTTAGATATGTGCTCGGTTACCAATCCATACTAATATTATAAACGTGAAAGTTTCTAAGTACCTATGGATGGATGGAAGGATGTTGTTACTCTTTCACGCAAAAACTACTGAACGGATTTGGATAAAACTTTACAGTAATATAGCTTATACATCAGAATAACACATAGGCTACTATGTGCCGCGATAACCGACATTTACGCGGGTGGAGCCGGGCAACAACTAGTAGGTTATGTTATAAGCAATAGGTAGTCAGGCAATAGATTTACCGCTTTTACATAAGCGGTACTAAAATTAAAGTGGGCTGAATGTGTATGTTTAATACGCTTCTGTCTACTATTTCAGGAGTTAACATATATGATCTTATAATAAAATCATTCATCTACACAGAACAACTGTTTTTTTTTAAAGACAACTCCCGCACTAGGAATTAATCCTGTGTCGCGGGGGACTTTACAAACATACATGAAACGACGCAAAGAACACCCAGACTCAGAACAACAATTTGTGGATCACACAAAAGTGTTGTCCCATGTAGGATTTGAACCCACAATACTTGGCGCAGTAGAAAGCGGCGAGGTGACCGCTTAAACCACTAGGCCAACCATGCAGTCATGTCCTGATAGTCAACTGTCGTTTGAAGGTCACACATGTAGGCATATCGCTATAAAAAAGCTCGTATCGAATCCGTTTCCGTATTCATGGATCTAGACTAGACTCATATAAGAATATATCTGTACGCTTTATAGCTATTTTTATCTATGTCACGTCTAAAAAAAACATTTTTTTATCAAAACTAACTACAATTTCAAATATTTATACTCAAACTCAAAGATTTTATTCATATAGGCACGTATTTTACAGGCACTTATGAATAGTCAATATTTAATACATATTTAAAAATCGAGTAACTCTAGTCGCCAGTTCCAAGTGCAGCCTACCCTTCATGGAGAAGAATCTGGCAAGAAACTCCATTGTTGCTCCTTTAAAAAAAAAAATACGGTTTACATTTTTTTTTTCACTAAGAGACTTGAATGAGAAAGTCGACCAAAGAAAACAAAACAAAAGGTTTGGGAGTCATTCCTGCACAGCCATGAGCTATCCAATCATGCGCCGTTCTTACTGAAAGCTGCAAGATTATTATATTGTATTGTGAGGACCACTTAGGGAAAATAAAATCCAAATAGCACTTTCACTCACAGTCAAATTTAAAAAGATGTAATATGTCCACATATAAAATAATCAATAAAATGTCACAAATGTAAAATAAAGTAAGACGCATGGATCAGCCATCGACCTATTCAACCATAGTTGAGCCGCGTACTCAGGCCGCACAGCAAATCATCAAGTTAATATCATAGAAATTAATAATAATCATAGTCGACAAGGTGCTCATAAAATAATAAATGCGTATTTAATAAATGGGGAAACATATTGTTAGATAAGTACCAAAGTACCATCATGAATTCATTTACATTATATAAGTATGTGTGTATGTATTCATATAAAAGTTGTAATTAAAACAATAAAAAATAAAATGTCAAAGTCATAGAAAATTATCAATTTATATTTATTTGTCGGAATTAGATGTCGTTAGGTTATAGTATAAAAACAATTCATACCGGAGTACCAACATGTCAAATTTTATTACATTATTCAAAAAAAAAACTCTCAACTTCAAGACAAAGAAGTTAGTGTGTATATAACACCTTAAGCCCATGACTCTTTGTCGTTCTGATAATCGCCAATTGTATAGTAGGCTTTCCTAATAAGGTGATTTTTTACAGTACGCTTGAATTTATCCATAGGAAGGTCAATTACATCTGTAGGAATTTTATTATAAAGACGTATACCAAGACCTTCGAACGAGTTGTGTACCTTATGTAAACGATGATAGGTACCAACGAGTTTAGACTTGTTTCTTGTATTAATATTGTGTACATCACTGTTTTTCTTATAGTCATTAATGTTTTTCCTGACAAACATAAAATTTGCAAATATGTACTGTGATGCAACAGTTAAAATACCTATATCTTTAAACAACTCTCGAAGAGAGACTCTAGCACCTAAATTGTATATTGAGCGGATGGCTCGTTTTTGTAGAATAAAAATCGTTTCAATATTAGCCGCCTTGCCCCAAAGTAGTATACCATAGGACATGACGCTGTGAAAGTAGCTAAAATAAACTAGCCTAGCTGTGTCCGTATCAGTGAGCTGACGTAACTTCCATACTGCATAAGCTGCCGAACTAAGTCTATCTGCAAGGCTATCTATCTGGGCTCCCCACTGTAGTTTGCTGTCTAATGTAATTCCCAAGAAGACTGTTGAGTCTACAATACTTATGATTTCACTATTTAGAGTTAGATTAGTGCCTAGCTGTTTTACATTTGGCATAGTAAATCTCACACACTTTGTTTTATTTGAGTTTAGTAGGAGAGTATTTGTTGTAAACCAAATCAATACATCATTTAGTGCCCTATTCACATCGTCAAAAACTGTTTGCTTACGATCGACTTTAAAAATAAGTGACGTATCATCAGCAAATAGAACTATATCACAGATATCTTTTAAATAATGTGGTAAATCATTTATATATATATGAGAAAAAGTAGAGGACCCAGTATAGAGCCCTGCGGAACGCCCATAGTAACAGGTAGTCCAGAAGACCTCGCACCATTGACATCTACGGGTTGAATTCTATCTTTCAAGTAGGAAACAATTAGTTCCAAAGCAATACCATTAACGCCATAATGCCTAAGTTTAAGAAAAAGCGTGCTATGTTCTACACAGTCAAAAGCATTTCAAAGATCGCAAAATACACCTATCCTGCGAATTCTCCCATCAATCAATCAATCAATCAATCATATGATTTATTTGCATCGAATGTATGTCATGTAGTTACATAAATAAGGTCTTGAGTACTGTGTTAGTTTCAATACATTCTGCCATGTCATATAAAATTAGTCATATCAACGTTAAATAATTAATACTACAACAATAATAAATACTACAATAATATACAATTGGATTAAAACAATTCAATATCATACATAGTGATTGATATTTATAAATTAAATTAATGAGAGTCCAATACATTATTAAATTTGATATGTCAGAGCGTTAAATATCTAGTAGAAAATAAATTACAATTTGTCATTAAGATAACATAATACGGAATAATAGCATTTGTCAAGTAATAATAAAGTGAAACACTTTTTAAATTTGTATATATTTTGATTTTTAATATTTTCTGGTATTTTATTGTAAATCATAAGACCCATACACATGATGCTTTTTGTTAATAAAGCGGTTTTATATCCTCCCTGGTTAAGTACACTTTTATATTTACTTCTTAACTGTGCTGAGCGTTTGCTAGTCTCTGACATCGTGGAAAACAAGTTCAAATTTGTTTGACAAATGCATTAAATTTATCTCAAAAGAGTTGCACCAGCATCAATTGTTGAACGACCCTTTGTAAAGCCATATTATTCCTTGTGAAATAAATTATTTAGATTAAAATGGCTTTCTAGTTGTTGTAAAATGACTTTTTCAAAAATTTTACTAATAACCGGTAAGATTGAGATTGGCCTAAAGTTACTTGGTTCAGTTGTATAACCCTTCTTGAATAAAGGTATTACTTTGCTATACTTCATGAGGTTAGGAAAAACACCAGTATGAACACATCGATTGAAAGTTACAGCTAAAAATGGTGCTATATCAATTATAATAGTTTCTATTAATTTAACAGAAATACCCCAAAACTCAAAAGTTCAAAACATCTCTTACTAGGTAACATTTAAAACACAAGAGTTGATGGCTTGACGCTGTCCAATTTACCAGACACGAAAATAAAATGGCGCGAAAACAGCGCGGGAAAATTTAAGACTCCACCAACTTACCAATAAAATTTTACCGAGACTATGAAACGTTAGCAAGATTTTATCAAACATGAACAGAAAATGTAAATTATTTAACTAATAGGCTTTGCACGTCCATCTTTATAACGACTGCCTATTAAATATTCTGCGTTACATGTGTAAGTCCATGCATACATTTCTAAAATCTTTAGTTAGTATGTCTGTATGTATTATTAAACCGACGATAAATGCTGACGGCTTAACCGCGTTGGTGCGGTGATGTCAGAATGCACAAATGTAACTAACCTAACTCAACTAAATAATGTTGACACTGACCGCCGCTTGCCGCAACACTACGCAAATAATTCCTACCATTACACAATTACATACAAACTACACATCAAACTAGCTACCTACTATTATGAATACGTCTATCAAAATTCATGCATATTTAACTTTATTGTATGTTTAATTAAACTACAAAAAGTTATCAATGCTTACAAAACAAATTTAAAAAGTTGAAAACTTTACAGCGGGTACTGACGTTTACAAAACATCCAATGCGCGGGCAGAAGGCGGTCTCAACAACTTGCTGCAAGCCTATCCATCGATGTATTTCGTGCGTACTTTAGATGCAGCGCGCGTGCTTGAAAGCGGAAGTATAATGCCATTATCGATTTGCTTATGACAGAAAATGCGTTGAATGGACAAGGTTCTGGCGGGGCGTTACGGGGGCAAGGGGCGAGTGAGGCACGGGCGGGGGGCGGTGCCAGGCCGGAGCAGCGTCAGTGCGCCGGAGGCAGCGGGCTGCGCCGTACGTCTCCACGCAGCCCGCTAATCAAATAATTTCGAGTGTTGTGCAAATGCTTGTATTTTTATGGCGGTCACATTACTACGAGTGTTGGTGCTGGGTGTGATCGCGGCGGCTGCCGACGGTTTGTTTCTTATATGTGTTGATTGTGATAGTTGTTGTAGCGTCCACGTGTTTTTGGCCGGGAGCGAGCCGCTGTTTACGGTGCGGCCGGCGCATGCGCTCGGCTTGTTTGCGTCGCCTACGACGGGTCAAACACCGGCCTAACTCACAGCCTACTCGTACCTACGTGTTTTGGGTCTATCAAGTAAGTCTAGATATAAATCTGGAGATGTGGCCGATGAGCATCACCGAGTCAAGGTAATCGATAGGACCACTTCTCTCACGATGTCAAATTTGTTTCATCAAATATCGGACGAGTTTACCGTTACCCAAATGTTATGCTTTCAAGGTGCTAGTTCTGTGTACCTATTTATTGTTAAGAATTTAAGAACTAAGTTTGAACTTACGATATTCATTCACTTTTAATTCTATTCAACTTTCCTTCGAAGTTTCTGTAATGTTTACCAAAGAACAATAGTAAATAGTAACTTAATACTAATCGTTGCGTAGCCTACTTATTGGAATTCGCATTGGAATTATTTAGCTTTCGAATATTCTTACTTTTCAAACTCAAGGACAGCGTCTTGGTTTGTGTACGTTCGTCAATGGGTCACCAGCGTAAAGAGATGAATAAGTTATATGCAACTGCGATTTATTCTCTTTTCAAATTCTTCTTTTTTTAAAATTATCCATAGATTGTTTAAGTGATTTTTTAATTCATTTACTTCCGCGTTTCCTTTTAGTCCTAGAGGATTCTTATTGGAACTTTTCCCATTTACTAGTTGACCGAATTATATTGTACACGATAACATGTTTTAATAGTTAAATTTCCTGTTAGTACTTTGACGTCACTGCCCTTAATAAGATTGATTGTTGTTTCGCCAACATAACACATGGATTGTGAATATGTCGTGCTGTTTTCATTTTCAGTATTAATTTGTGCTACTTCGCTGGTTTCATGTCTAATTGAGCAGTCTCTTATGAAAATACCTTGAATTAAATATTTATTTTCTTGTCCTTGTTTTATTAAATTTGATTAGTGTTCTGATAAATGTATAAGATCAAATTCGTAAACGCTCATAGTAGAATCTGGACGTGTTATATCTGTTTACAAAATAAATAATTGACGACCTTGGTAATTTTATTTCCCCGTAGTTTGATCCTTCCAAGAAAGAGGACGCATTTTAAACCTATTAGTCAGTTTCTACAGGTAAACTTCACATACAATACAATACTCATCTCAGTTGTTTTTAAACTACTTTTATAAAAGAAGTATTTGAACAAGAGTCCTGTAACTAAATTAAAAGGCTAAAATCAAAGGATTTTAGTAAGCAGCTCTATTTAGAATTCACCTGCAAAGGATTAGAGATGATTGATGATCTCTAAAGTATGAATGATTTTGGTTTTTGATCATTTAAGTAAGTAGTTACTTTTAGATTAAATTGAGTTTATCGAAACGCACTCCGATTACGACAGAAAATACCAATATGAAAAAATATATAAATGGTTATTTTATAAGTACATAAGTGACGGAAGTAAATGAAAGGACCTTAAACCTTAATTAAGTAAATAGTAAATCTATAATAAAGTTACTTGCAATGACTGACTGACTCATCAACGCAGAACTTATTCGGCTTGGGCTACAAACTTGGAATTTTGGCAGATCATGCTTTTTATGTCGCAATCACTTACTAAGAAATTATATTAGGAAATTGTACCCCTAAGGCGGTAAGGGATGAACTGTTGATATGAAATAAAAAAATAATCAGACGAGCAAAGCAGCAGGTAATAAGGTTGTGTACCAATAAAGTGTACATCAACATAACCATTCATTTTTAAATCACTAAATTAATTATCTCCAGCACGCTGTAATCCTACCAAGTTAATCTTGGCGATCACCGTGGGACCTATATTCCTCCATTTAAAAGGATCTACACAACAATTCTAGCTTAAACTAAGCCTTGCAAACCATTTAGATCTACGATTCAGTCTGTTTTATTATTAAATTCCTAATTGGAATTTGCTGAATGTCTAAAATTTGATGTTGCTTTAAACTTGTCAAGTAAATTGACAGCAAGGTTTAATAGGCTTTACGTATTACCTAGAAAAACACCATCTTGTGTTTAATGGAATAAATCTGAATTTATACCAAATCTGGAAGTATTTGTCATAATATAATTATGTTATCCTGATTTAGGTGTCAGATAATCTTGACATACAACTAAGATATACTACGTTGGCACAAAATACATATAAGTTATAAGATTTAGTGTATCCTGCCTCGTGCCGTGAAGAAAAACTAGCCATGCATTAAATCACTTCCTAAATTTATAGATATGAGATAAATTATTGATATATTTATTAATATACCTGTTAATTTATATTATCTTATCGATAGATCTGTTTGGTAGTCAGTAACGAGAAGAAAAAGTGCTAACTACCCTACTTTTTCGTCTTTTGGTCCTTCGACCCTCGTCGAATTAACTTCAAGTTATACTTTATTTAGATAGCTCTACTTTTTCTTTATTTTCTACAACTACTTTAAATTTCCTACATAACACTTTAAGGGACGGTCTCCACAACCGATAGAAACGTGACGGCTCCACACTTCTACCGTCGGGTAATCTTCAAGAACGAGTGATTATTTCTTTAGCATATCGTTGCGATTAATAATTAAATCACCGAGTGGAGAAAGCCTTCAATAATATTTGTCATGTTTAAGAACAACGATGCTATTTCTTTCTCTTTAATGGTACCTCCATGATTTCCCATTTTTAACGTTTAAAATTAAGTCATATTACATGAGCGCTATAACCATGAATGATTTGATAGGGTTAATTATTTTTAAACAAAAACTGTGTTGCGGTGGATTTTACAAAAATACATGATTTTGGATTTATTTGATTGTGGATCACGCAAAGTGTTTGCTCATGTAGGGATCGCACCCACATTACTTTTCAATTTTGAATACGAAACGCATAGAATAAGTATGTATCCAGAAAACTTTTTAAGTTACCTATTTATCTATTAAATGTATGTGTTAAGAAATGTTTATAATAAATATGTTGATTTATAAATAAATGTTCATTTGACGGTAATAGGCTTGCCACCTAACACGTAATTTAGACTGAAACAACATTCGACTAAATGTGAGCTTTAACTCTGCTTACCTTTTTCGGTATAAAGACGAGGGTGTTCTATACCTTATTTAATGCTTAAAATTCATTTTTATAGTCCAAGAGGAAATTGAATCGGGTATCCAATATAATCTTTTCAATTTAATTGAATTGAAAATGAGAGAAGTTATTGAATTTATCATCATCAATTTAATTTGTGCTGCACAACTTGCACAAGAACAATGCGCATACTAAATTAACTACCTACCTACTTTAAGTCGATTATTATGAATGAACAAAGAATTGTCTGATTAGCTTTGTTTGTAATGCAAATTAAACAGTAAGGCTTATGACAATTTATTAGTTACTTCAAGTAAATGAGAACTAGACACTTTCTATTACTTTATCTTTGTCGTTCTAGTTAAATAAATTTTAATTTATAACACACGAATTAGGATCCGTATAGGACTAAGACGATACCATACATTGTACCTAGCTTAGATCTTACCACATGACATTTGAGCATTATTTCAATTACCACAATATCCAGTTTTTATTTATTACATATCAATCAATTTACTTATTATCGGAAGCATCTGTCTTCTTCAAATTGACCGAACAAAAAGGATCCAAGTCATACCAATCAACGATATTTCTTTCCTCTGTCAAAACAATTGGAAGTAAGCAAAAATAAATTAATTTAGGTCAAATTACACACTTTAGATTGAGGATAGTCGTGAGTGATTGATCAGTCATCCAAGTTATGTTTTCATTTATTGTACAATTATAATGAAAAATATATGGAAAAGGGGATTTTTATGGTAATTGATTACCGCCGCCATGGGGTCCACTCAAGGAAACGTTTTTCTTGAGTCGTCCACTCCTTGAGTAGACCCCGTCAGAATTAGGGCGAGGAAAAGTTACGGACTCCGGTAATGAAAAGCAGCGAAAGAATTTAACACCGGTTTTCTGTGTGGTTGGTAGTTATATCAAACTCCGGGCCGGACTGGTCAATATATAAAGCAGGATAGCTTTCCCACCGTTAAGAATGATTGCAAAGGACAGGATTATTCTTCATTATTTTCAAGATACATGTTACTTAGTAGTTAGGACTAATTCGGTCAATTTCAACTATCTCAAATAATACTAACACCAAAGATAGTTCGGTAACAAATAATTCATCCTGTCCAAACTCAGTCAGATGTTCACGTCGACATGAATTAGGATCAGGACAAGGCCGCGGTAATTGCGTAAATATGTATTTACCTATTATTCCAAACGTCAATTTATGTCTGGGCTCTTGACTGGCTTTTAAGGACTTTGTAAATTTAGATTTTGTGGCAGTTACTATAAGTTAAGATGACTGGATGAATCTTGAGTATTTTTTGAAAAGGCTGCTAAATTCAGTAGAAGTTCTTGTCGTGTTTATAAAGTAGTCTTTGACCATGTCCCATCAGTCATATCCAGTCTGTCTGTCTGTCGCACTACAAAGTAACTAAAGGAAAACAGTTCAACTGATGCTGGTGTACGTGAAAATAGAGTGTTTATAAAGCCGAGTCTCCACAGTACAAAAGTTGTCAACTTTTGTGTTGTCAACGCGTGTTGGTGATAAAAGTTTCTGCAAAGTCCGCAGTCTCCACCGAACAAGAGTTAGCAGCTTGTGTGTTGTCAACCTTTTTTTGTGTTGTCGAATTTCGGTGGAGACGCGCCTTAATGACGACAACGCAAAGTGAGTCTGACAGTGACAAAATTGTGAACTCTTATTTTTTCTTTTATGTCTTTGAAAGTATTAAACAATCAATGGTCTGAGACTACAGCGATATAGCATATAAACTAAGCACACGCTCCATGTTCGCGGTTATTTTTTTAATAGGATGTGGATTACACGATTACGGCTTTGTCTCTACTTTTTTTATATAACATGATAGAAACACAAATTGATGATTCAATGAATGTGTCAAATTCAATAAAGTTTAGAATATAATTAGTCAAGACTTATGTTTCTAACCATTTAACAACCTGTTCACAGTTAAATCATGAATCTATTAAAAGCTCAATTTACAGTTACGTCAAATAAACGGGCAAATTTTCGTAGATATCTTTAATCTTTTTAAGGATCATAAAATTTTGTTCTCTGAATCATCCCTAATGAAATGGCAGGCAAATGGAGATAGATAAATATTTTCATGAAGCAATTTTTGCCTACTTAATTTTTATATCGATTTGACCTACAGAAAAAAACTATTTATAGTTAGTATATTACGTTGTTTCGGTATTACGATCTTGAACATTCTTTATGCCTACGAGTTTTATTACATTAAGGTTCATTTTATGTATGTTCAAGTAGCGCCTAAATTTCATCAAATCCCTTTCGATGTTGTCAACAATAATGTACTTGTATGATTTAATAATTTCTCGAACTGTTTTATCTGGTAGCAGTAACTTATTCAACACTTTGCGAGTAGCTATATTCTTCATAATATTTAGAATAATCAACTATTTTAAAAAGTAAAATTGATTTCGACGCGTCTAGATCGTGATCAGTTGTAATAAACGACATGATATATTACTCAAATCAAAACTTTCAAAAGATAGGTAAGTAGAAGCCCTACCTATTCTATGATTTGAGAAATGAGATTAAACGGAAAATATATCTTTATAATTAAAGTAAATTAAAATCTGATCATAAATGAAGTTTGGAATGTCTCAAATCATCATCATCAAAGAGTCTTAAATAAATTAACTGCTAGACATAGGCTTCTCCTTAAAAAGGGGGTTTTAGGTTACAAACCCAAAGAAACAGCTAAATTGGGGTCTTACTCCTTTTATTAAGAGTTTCTAAAACGAATATAATATAATAGACATAGAAAAACATCCTAGAATCGCGAAAACTGTTTACTATGATGATGTAATAATTGCGGATAGCAATTGAATCGTTTGATAGTACGAGAGGCCGCCTTTTTTATTTTTATATAAAAAGTGGAAAAATGGTTTCTGCGAGTGTTAATTAACTGGATTCAATAAAGATCAGATCATTAATTGCTAGGAAAGATATATTATTAATAATACTTTCTAGACACCAAACCCGTATGGCAGTGGAATACTCTCAAAAGACACATACGCAATCGTAAAATTTTGCTAATTTAAGATTTTATTAAAATTATATACTTAAATCCATTCTTCCAAACTATTCTATTCCATACTACATACATAATATACTAATATTATAAGTTCGAAAGCAACTGTGTCTATCTGTTAGGCTTTCATGAATAAACCGCTTCACCGATTTCAATAACAATTGGCATGGATATATACTTTGATTAACGAGAAAGGACATAGGCAACTCTTCACCGTGATAACCGACATACACACGGGCGGAGCCACGGGCAAAAGCTTATTTATATAGTTTTCTTTTTGTAATTCATTTCAAATAGTGCGTAGTACCTACAAACGTTTCGTACACCCTAAATCTATAAACAAAGTCGTATTAAATTAACCCAGACTTCGTCAATTAAATGCCAGCTTTAACAAAATAAATGAGTCCCTACCCTCATTCTGACATCCAGATTTCAGCCATTATTTTACCGATTTATTACCTTTTGTCTAATCCTTGCCTGTTAAGACTGTCGGAAGACTGTCGGTTGAAAGCCTTTCTTCATTTTCATCGCAATTCAAACATGAAACAATGAATACAATTTATATAAGCCACTTTAATGGCAAAAATTGTACTAAAGCTTTGCGTTAAATTGTAAAACTTTTTTATGAACGCAGTGTTGTTACTGGTGTGAAGCTCTCTTTTTTCTTTTTTTTTTTATATGTTTGGCCCGCCAAAATGACTCTACTCTGCCTGATGGAAAGCGGAAAGCATAAGCAGAATCCAAGAGTGGTGGTCACCATGCTCACTGCGAAGGCATACAATGCGACATGGTGACCCACACCATGGCGGCCTAGTGATGCTGCTGCATCTTTTAGTCTAGTCAACAAGTATGGAACTTGTTGACTAGACTATTTGGGCCTCCGGTCTCGCACTCACCAACGAAACACGACAGCGTGAAGGCTGTCATTTTACGTTGATTTTCTGTGCGAGGGTAATACCGCCCCGGTCGAGCCGGCCCAACCGTGCTGAAATCAGCGTGGCTCTACTACCTTTTATTCAAGTTATTCAATGTCAACTTTTGAAAATGTTTGGTTTAACATAAATCTTCTTTCTCATCTTGATTTTTTCTAAAACTTATTTGGATTTGGTGTTTTTTATTCCATTTAGAATGCAGTCAATGCAACAATGGTGACCCACACTATGACGGTCAATTGAGATGCTTCTGAATCATTGGGTCCGCAGCTACGGTCTTGCGATCACCTATGGAACACGACAGCACGAATGTTGTCATTTTAAGATGATCTTCTGTGAGAGGATAGTATTTTCCCTAGACGATCCAGCCCGTTCGTACTGAAATCAGTGTGGCTCTACTATTTTTTAGAGTTTGTGTTAATAATATTCCACTCTTCTTTATCAGTCGTTAGTTCTCTGCTTACTCCATTTCTAGCTAAAGCCTCTTTTAAACAGTTCATCCATCTTTTCTTTGATCGTTCGCGTATCTCTCTAATAAACGTCAACCCCGATATATAAAACTTTCTTCACCACATTAGGTGGGCTATACGTGTATGTAAGATAGATTCTTGATGATCCTCAACCTCGAGTAATATAATTTATCACAGGATCGAGAAAAGCATGAAAAAAACCCAAATAAATATAAACTTTTCTTGTGTAGGGAACTCCAAATGAATTGAGTAACAAAATGTATGCGAATAAACGCAATAGAAGTTATATTACCATAATAGTCTGGGGAAGGAACACAAGCGGAATTTATTACTTTGTTATTTGTTGAGATCTTTTATAAAACATTCACTGATTGTAATTGAAGAGAGTCTGCAATTAGATCAGTGTATTGCAAAGTTGCGGATTTACAATTGATTCCTAAAGATAAAGCCATTGTTTTACGTCTGACGTAACACTTCTGCCATTTAATCCTAAGTTCTATAACAGTCTTCACTATAATAATTCTGGGTAGTCAAACCAAATAAACGAAACTATCAAAGCTGATACCACGGAGTGACACCACGGCATCACAGAAAACCGGTGTGAAACAGCGCCGGCGCTGCGTTCGAGTGAGTGTGATACCTGAGGTCCATACCCCAACTCTCCCTCCATCCATCCATCCCGATCCCCCAAAGGCCGGCAACGCACTTGTGACGCCCCTGATATTGCAGGTGTACATGGACGACGGTAATCGCTTACCATCAGGCAATTGCTCTGCCCGTTTGCCTCCTATTCCATAAAAAAAAACGGATAGTTGTAGTTTTTTTCACAAATTCATTTGTGCCAATATATTTTTCCTATTTTTGCAACATTATTCATTGACGTTCTCTACACCCATTGGTCACCTTCAACTTCATCGGCGTGTTTCAAAATAAATAAAACAATTCAATTTTCTGTATCAGTAATAGGATCGTCATGATGATATATATTGCTGACACCTTCGTTAAATGAGCTATCCAATACCAAAAGAATTTGTTAATTCGAAACTGTATGTAATTCCTGAGATTAGCTAGAAAGTCTTCAGCTTTACAATATTAATACAAATATTCTCTCCTATATTTGGGCATTAAGACGCTTATTAAAATTTTCTTCATAAATGAAATATACCTTATTTTATTTATGAAGAAAATTTTAACACTATGAAAAGAAAACACATCAATCTTTTGAATAATACACGTGACTAAAATTAGAAAGCATTTTAATCTTTGTAAATCTTTAATTGTTTACATAAAATATTTCATCTAAATTGATATCATTAAGCAGGTGGCTTTATACTAGTACAAAGTTTGGGACCTAATATTGAGTCCTTGTGAAACGCCATGATATTTTTTTATACATTCAGAAATACACATTAACATGTCATTTCAACAAAAAGGGCAATTTTATTAGTAATTGTTGCGGAACTTCTGTTTTAGCTGTAAGTTATTTTTTGGAATCAAACTGGCAATCTGCCAGCTTTAGGTTATCAGGATAAGTACGCACTTACGTAAGTACCATATAAAAAGACATATGAAATGATAACAATTATTGAATGGTACGAGAGTATGAAAATGTCTAATATCTACGGTACATTTTATAAAAAAAAAAATTGAGGTCGGCGTAACAAATTATTCGGTTTAGCACAATTAAGCTTACAACGTTTAGGTATGCCTAGTGCAAATTGTTTTATGAAGTTGTGAAAAACGAAATATGTGAATTGTTATTGTGATACAATGGTCTAAAAATGTGTAATTATGCTAAAAATCGTATTTCATTTTCGTGTTCAAATGTTTTTATACAGCAAAACATCAATCCGATTTTACTGTAACTTCCTACGAACTGTGAGTACATCATCAAAGTCAACAAATTCATTTCAAACGCTTTTAATCGAATCAAGTCATAACTCGAGTCAGTAAATAATTCAGCTAATTGCTTTCCGTTCAAGAAGTTGGTAAAATTCAATTTTTAAAGGCTGGTATGAATGCTGACTATTTAGCTCGACAATACTTCTTACTACTAAATCATAAGCGTTTTCCTAATACTACTATGATTACATAAAGTTTGTGGAAATCAAAGTGGCGTGTTATAGAGGGGCGCGGCGGGGCGGTGACGTGCGGGGGGTACCGCGTGCGCTGAGCAAGGTCAGGGGCCCCTGCGCGGGCGCATTGTACCACGAACCTTCATACTCGCCGCGCTGGTACATCCAAAACTATTGACCAAATGTGTAACTGCTCTAACAAGGCTTAGCCAGAAAGAGATCTTTATCCATGATCTCTTTATCTTGTTAATCGATTTGTTCAAGTTTCATGTCAAGAATGATACTTTGAGATACGTCAGGGTGATCATAATAAACTTACTTTAATCGATATCTCGATGTTACTGATGCAATGTTGTTCATCGATCTTGAATATCCTTTGTGGCGCGAGCTGAAATAATAGCGAATACGCGTTATCAAGGTCAAGGTCAAATGAATAATGATAAGTAAAACATGGCATTCGACCATATTTATATATTGCCTTACTCAGATTTTCTTTGGCCTTTAACATTTCATAACACGTACGTACAAGTGTATAAAACCTTCCTTGGTGTTTTACCTATTATGGCGTCTAAAATCTGATTACATATTTGAAGTTAAAAACTTAAACCTAGAATTTGACTTGTGGATAACCGATAACCATGAATACGTATAATATTCATCTTAATATCATTATCAATAATCATTAACAATAAAAAGTTCTAGGAAATGCAAGTGAATTTATGCATTACACATTTTTCAGACATTTAAGATACAGTACACGCCCTACCCTTACTTGGGTTGCTGTGTTGCAACAACTAAACAGATCATTCATCTTCTATATAAACTTAAGTATATTCAAGATTTCAATAATAAAGAAGTACAATGGCGGATCTCAGGATGGAGAACCGCGAATGTTTCTTGCACCCATTGATGTGCAAATTAAGCGATTTATACGATAAGTAACGAATGCACCGTTTTTAAAGCTGATACTTATGTAAATATACATAAAGGTGCAAATGGAAATTTACTTAAACCTAGAATATTTCAGTCTTCAAAGAAATAATTCAACAAAGTCGACTTTTATCGAAGTAATTACTTTTTAAAACATATTTTTGGTTCAGCTCATATAATTTAGATTAAGTTTTCTGCAAAAACATATTTATGTGTCCTTGGGTATCCGGATATCTGAACTACTTGTAGTTTTAGTAACCTAGTCGTTTATAGCTATTATTTGCATATTTATATTTTTCCTGTTTCAAAACTCAATGGATTTGGATTTCGTTGGCTAAGTTACATCAGGATATTACAAGTAAAACTTGATCTTAAAGTTAAACAATAAGATAGTTCACTTGATAAATATACATCTTTATGATAACCTATCTGACAAAATTGTGTATAGTCTCATTTCTAGTACAATGTGTTTTGACGCAAAACCATGTTTGTAAAAAGTATGAGAACCAAAGAAATTAAAAGTACTAAACAGTTTAATTATCAAAGTTCCAAGCATTGGTTCCACGGCGTCTCGCTTGCCGTCTAAAAAAAGAAAGAAAAAACATCGCATGATAGAGCTAAAACGTAGTTTAATTAATATTTGCAAACAAGTCTCGGGAATCTTTATAGTTTTTTTTTATTGGTCGGAAGTTGTATATTTGTGTGTATCAGATGTGTTTGTAGATGTATTTGAGTGGTTCGGTTGATTTTTGCGAGATTTTGCGACAGCACTTATTAGTACATACCTATCATGTTTTCATGCGTGAGGATAAACGTGGAATTTTTTATATTTTAATTTATACTTTTAAAGCATCTCAACTATTAGAAAGAGTTGTACACCGTCAAAAGTTTTAGCGTTTTAAAATTAACGTTTAGTTTTAATACAATGGCGGCCGTAATTTACGAAATGGCGGAAAGGATGGGCAATCAAATTGATGATTTACAATTGGTATAGATTGATATTATTTTATGCGTATAATAATTGAAATAAGAGAATCAATTTCGTACTGATTGTGTATTAAGTAAACATTTGTGTTATTATGAGGATTTATACTACATCAGCATTTAGTGTCGCCGCACACGGGCCACACGCGACTGCCACAAACGCCGCCACGAGAAGCTAGAGACGGCTACAAAGGTAGCTGAAGCACGCGACGGCCACTTGTGGCCGGTGGTCGACACTTGCGGTCGGTGGCTGCTACTTTTTGTAATCTTGCGCGCAGTGTCATAAAGACGAAGGAAGGAAATATGCCGGTGGCGGCGTTTTGTGGTTGTGGCCGGTGGCCCGTGTGCGGTGACCCTTAGTATAAAGTAGGCAAGATCTATAAATATATGCTACTTTATTGCAAAAAGGTATCTTGAACACTATTTTCTAACTTATAATGAAAACGATACGAAAAACTAAGTTTATAGCGGTTGACGTCTGCACTTTATTCAAAAGTTTTTTCAGTAAATATTACCCGTCAAAAGAGTTACCACCGTCATATAGAGGCAGAGGCATTAATTTTAAATTAAATTAACTGAGGAAAGTGATAATTACAATTTATTTGTTTATTAAATACCGGTTGTTGCCTTCGGCCCCGCCCGCGTGTGTTTCGGTTATTGTGGCATATAAGTAGCCTATGTGTTATTCTGATGTATAAGCTATATTACTGTAAAGTTTCATCCAAATCGGTTCAGTAGTTTTTGCGTGAAAGAGTAACAAAGATCCATCCATACTTACAAACTTTCGCGTTTATAATATTAGTAGGATTTATAATATAAGTAGGATAGTTAGATAGGCAAATTGTTACTAATTAATTTAGGCATTTACTGTATCTTTCGATTAATTTATTTAGATTAAGATTTATGAATTTAAAAATGTTTTACATACTTAAACTCTTCTTATCCGTTTTACCCGATGAAACCCACATACATATATATGCACATGGCAGTAGTTACAATCAACATAATGATTAATCGCAATACCAACAATTAAGGATTAATTGGTTGTTAATCGCGGAATTTACAATTAACGATTAATTATTTTTTAATAGTTATAATTTTATTCTTCAATCGTAAGAATTATTTAATATTGTTCGACACTGTTTTGGAATATGTATGTGAAATATTCATGCCACCGTGCGTTAGTGTCAATGGAAGCACACTCATTAAAAGCAAGTATTTACAAGTTAAAATAAATTACTTTGATATATTTTATAAACCCCAAACATTGCGTAAAGAACTTATAATAATAATAGTATTTGATAATAATAAATGTCTCCATTCATACAACGCCATCTTTTTTTAAGTATGGCACTGCCAAAATGACTCTACTCAGCCTGATGGAAAGCATAAGCAGAATCCAAGAGTGGCGGTCACCATACTCACTGCGAATGCAAACAAGTATGGCGGCCTAGTGATGCTTCTGCATCTTTTAGTCTAGTCAACAAGTATGGAACTTGTTGACTAGACTATTTGGGCCTCCGGTCTCGCACTCACCGACGAAACACGACAGCACGAACGCTGTCATTTTACGTTGATTTTCTGTGCGAGGGTAGTACCGCCCCGGTCGAGCCGGCCCGTTCGTGCTGAAATCAGCGTGTCTCTACTACCTATAAATTTGTAATTGTATTTAGTAAGGTATTTGGAAATATCACCTTTAATTGGGTAAAATAAAAGGTAAAAAGTTGTCTGGGAGTTTAAAACACGAAACAAGAAATAACAATCCTTTATAATAGGCAATAGCCTAAATGTAAAAGAATAAAATTAAGCCTGAATTTACTACTTATCTGGGTGATTTACTAATTCTTTAGTTTAGTATAACTATTCACCCTGAAATAATAGTTATTAATTATAAAAGAGTGCAAAGTTGCTTTTAACCGCTTGCTCATATTTGATGACCGAGCAAGCGAAGGATTCTAAAAAAATTAGAATCCTGAGAGTTTGCGAGGGAATCAAAAGAGCACGAGGTGAAAAATCTTTGCACTTTTCATCCCACCTCAGCGAGGAAATGAATAAATGCAAAAAGAAAATGGCGCGGGCTAAGCAAATTCAAAAAAAGTGTACCAAGAAGGTTCTGAGTCTGAGTTTTTAACAAATTAAAAAAGGTTGTATGATAAATTCGGCACCATGGAGGTGTAAATAGGTTTAATGATGTTTCGAATTCACAAACTTAGTGCACACGACGATGTTATAAATTTACTTTATCCTCTAGCGGATAAAAACGGCTTTTGCACTCAGATATCGAAGGGCAAAAGTACTCATTTCGAGATGGCGGGATGAAAATATTATATCTTCGTATAAAAAGTAAAAAGACTCAAACATTGTCCACAGTAAGAGATCGTATATATCTGAGACAAAGTGGACAAACAATTGAAAGATTATATTGAATGATTATACTCATGCACTGTGAGGACTATATTTAGGTTATGTTTATAATATATATCAAAGTGCATTGGTATTACAATCGTCAAAATGACCCAGCAATGCAGTGCCACACTGACCTGTTTCAATTGGCGCGTTTCCTGTTAAATGCCGTGGATATTACGCATTGTATACTTGACTTATAATTGGAAAACAGACCAGTTTGTGAAATGAAACAATATTGTGAAAGTACAAACATAAAAGTAGGTGACAAAATTGATTAGCCAATGAGGAATAAAAATTGTTTGACCATGAAGTAATGAATTCTATAGAATTCATGCTATAGCATTAAAGGATTCTGAGAAGTAGAAGCTAAAGTATCGGATTAAAACAGTTCATATAATACTTTGTATTTAATAGATAAATATTGAAATTCTTCGTACTAGTTATGACTATAATATATATAATTATCTATATACCTACTATTAAAGTGTATCCACAGAACAAAGTTATTCTCCTCTTGATCGGCAACTTAATTCTCAGCTAAGACTCTCTGTTTCTTTGCAGGCACTTATTTCAATTTACTTCGAAGAAATGTTTGAGCATTGTTGTATCACTCTGGTCGAGCCGGCCCATGCATGCCTCCACCACCACGGCCTCTCATAAACCCGGTGGGAAACAGCGCTGTATTTCACCGAGTGAGTGAGGATACCGGAGGCCCATACCCCAAACCCTCCCCCACGCTCCAATGGCCGGCAACGCACTTATGACGCTACTGGTGTTGCGGGTGTCCATGGGCGGAGGTAATCGCTTGGTGATACGTCTGCTCTCTCAAAAGAGATACGTGATAAACGTAGACTAATATTGTTAAAAACCTAGTAGCTTTAATACTCCGCCGTAACAATCGGTAATTGTTTGTACAAATAAGTACATATAGCTAAAAAGTGACTACACACAAAGGTTCGGATCGCCAAAAACATTATTCATTTAAAAAACATTTGTACATAAAAGGATTCAAATTAATCAAACGAGGGAACATGTCCAATGGAATACATGTACATGTTGATGCGACCCTTTTAAATGTAACTTTCTGACATTTATTTGTGTATGTTCTGACAACCAAAACGGGTAGGCTGTATTTGGAGTTGATTATTCCACGGGACTTCTTGTCTTATTAATATACCTAGAAGTACAGTACCAAAAATCTGTTTCTTAAGAAATTAAAAATACAAAAATTCACTGCTGATCAAAAGGCAGCCCGTATCCATCAGAAATAAACAAACTATGTTTATTTCGACAAGTTTTCTAACGTTCCATTTAGTTTGGATAGGTAGGAAGTATTAGTACCCATTATTATGTTACTTGCTGCTTCGGAACCCTTCATGGGCGAGTCCGACTCGCACTTGGCCGCCTTTTTCAATTAAACTCTTCTCTTTTTAACCGATTTCCAAAAGGAGTAGGTTCTCAATTTCATCGGTATTTTTTATTATTTTTTTTTATTTTTTTTTATGTATCATTGATTACTCCGTCAATTGTAGACCGATTTTGAAAATTATTTTTGTATTCAAAAGGGTATGCTCCCCATGTGGTCCCATGGCCACCATATCAGGATCTGATAATGGGATCCCAAGGAAATTGAAGGAAACCCTCAAATTTACGTGAGCGCCTGCAATAAAGTTAAGGCAATTGTCTGCATGCTTTCATATTCTGTAAACATCATGTCCGAAATATTTATTTATTATTCTATACAGTATGTTACCTTTAGTCGTATTCTTTCAAGTTATTTGGGTGAAATGATGATGAGAGACTTGAGAAAGACTAAAAAGCGAAAAATAAAAAATAAACTTCGTTTAAAAAAACCGACTTCAAAAACTGAAAAGTATAAAATAACTTAATTTGTATGTGCTACCTATTCATAGGTTTGAAGTCGGTGCCGAGCCAAAATGTAATAGTAGGTACCACACTCGCTATATTTCGAGACGAACGTCAACGACGTCAGCGACGCTTCGGTTGTTTTGTCCTACGCGAAGAGCAGCTATCCCGCTCAAGGTCACGCGCGCGTCTTTAGTGCTGTTATAATTAAAAAGAAATTAAAGTTTCAACCGTAAGTCTGTCGCGTCTAAATATGTGGTTAGCATACTTGTTATAAACTGTAGTTACGTATAAACACTTCTCGTATTTTCTCAAGTTGGGACACTTTCTAAGGAGACAAGACACTATTTTAGCCTGTTTGTGGATAGATAAACTGCGTAAACTACTTGACTTGTTACTTTACATTGCAAACTTAATGTCACACCGGGAATTTAAGGAACTTTACTACATTTTTTTTATGGAATAGGGGACAAACGTGCAGACGTATCGCCTGATGGTAAGCGATTACCGCCGCCCATGGACACCCGCAACACCAGAGGCGTTACAAGTGCGTTGCCGGCCTTTGGAGGATGGGGAGAAGTATGGGGGAGGGGTTGGGGTATGGGCCTCCGGTATCCTTACTCAGTCAGTGAAACACAGCGCCGGCGCTATGTTTTACAGCGGTTTTCTGTGAGGCCGTGTTATCACTCTGGTCGTGCCGGCCCTTTCATGCCGAAGCGTGGCTCTCCCATGGGAATAACTGTGATCTGACATTAACTGTGATCAGAATTACTGATGATGAAAAATATGATGAGAGGATGATCCGCATAAGCGATGACTTCCCGCAAATCAGTATTTTTCTTTTCAATTTATTTACTTCGGGAATATAGGCGTCAGAACTGTGCAGGTAGGATATTTTATACCTATATAAGTATATATTTATGTTTATATGTTGACTGCCTCGTTGGTCTAGCGGTTGACGTGTGCGACTGCGAATCATGAGGTCTTGGGTTCGATTCCTGGGTCGGACCAAATGTTTGTATAATCTACAAATATTTGTTTCGGAGTTTGGGTGTTTTCTATGTATAATATGTATGTATTTACAAAAAAAATGTAAATATGTATTTGTATCAGTTGTCTTAGTACCCATAACACAAGCTCTGCTTAGCATGGGACTAGATGGCGATGTGTGTTAGATGTCCGAAATATTTATTTATTTATTTTATATCTAAAGCCATAGTTTTAAATCTAATACGTAGACTATTTCTTCCGTGATCCTTTTAATCAAGGACCATCGCCGTAGTAAATTGTAAGTGTTTAGAAAACATATAAATTAGGTGTTAATTACGATATTTTTAGTAAAGCCGCGTAAACACTTGCCTTGCGCACCACGAGTGTTATCTTAGGTCAAGGATTGCAAAGGCGTATTGTATCAAAACATGATATTTAGATGTCTATAAGTAACATTTTAAATAATTGCGAAATCAGTTTATCTTGTATCATCAACAGAGACCATTAACTTTGTATTGATAAACGATATTTTTAAAGAAAAAAATTTTTTCATCCCACCAGCTTTAAAAAAGTATTTTTGCCCTTCGATATCTGAGTGTAAAAACCGTTTTTATCCTCTAAAGAATAAAGTAAATTGTTTTTAGAACATCGCTCGGGTGCACTAAGTTTGTGAACTCAAAACATCATTAAACCTATTTACTTCTACCTCCAAGGTGCCGAATTAATCATACATTTTTTTTTAATTTGTTAAAAACTCAGACTCGGAACCTTCTTGGTGTAGTTTTTTTTTATTTGCTCTGGCCGCACCATTTTCTTCTTAAGTAACTATAGCAACGTAACTTTAAATTTTTCTTAATTTAAATAAAATTGAAATGTCTGTTTGTAATATTAAAATAATCCCTTTTTACTAAATGAATATGTATGTATAAACGGTACATATACTAAAATATTATTTTTTTACAATTTCTGTTACATTGTCTGTCTGTTTGTTCCGGGTAATCTCTGGAACGGCTGGACTGATTTTGACGGGACTTTCACTGGCAGATAGCTGATAATCTAAGGAGTCATTTAGGCTACTTTTTTTAGACTAGCTTTGTCCCGCGGTGTAACTCGCGGTACGACAAAGATCGCGGGTAACACCGCGGGGTTGAGCGAGTAACTAAGTATACTTGAAATAATTTAAAAATAAATCTGTAATACTTACCTATCATAATGAAGTACCTAATAAATATTAAAACCTAAACTGAAATTAAAGTATCTTGTGATTGTTAATGCTTTTTTTGCATTTAGTTGTTTCCTCGCTGAGGTGGAATGAAAAGTTACGTGTTGCACTCGAGTGCAAAGATTTTTCACCTCGTGCTCTTTTGATTCCCTCGCTGACGCTCTTGATTCTAATTTTTGAATCACTCGCTACGCTCGTGATTCAATTTTAGAATCCTTCGCTTGCTCGGTCATCAAAATTGAGCACGCGGTTAAAAAGCAACTGTATAACAAATAATTATTTTTATCTGTTTTCGGGACAATTTTGTTTCTCATCAATGCTAATGCCTCAGTTTCTATGCGAATGTTGCGAAAGTTCTAAAGTTAGAACTATTAGTCTCAGTTTGAGCCGATTTAAAAAAAGAGTTTCTTAATACTGTACACATCTTTTTGTCGTGCTTGTTTTGCGATGTTTTTGCCATTCTTTTGAAGCAGAATATAATGTTTATTCTCCCAATTTTAACAAAATATCATTTCGGACATAATGTCCAATTTTTTACTGTGGGAAATAGTATTTGGATATTAAGGTTCCACTGAAAGAATAGATAGTACTCCACAGTCCTTAGATCACGTTTAGCCTTAACATCCTCTATTAAAACTTCAGTAATGGGATGTCACGGCTCACTTATACAATCGTAATTCAAAAGTTTAATTCACATTTTGAGTGTCCAAAAAAAAAAATTTCTTCCACGTAATAAATTTTGCAAAAAGTAACCTTGCATCGAATAAATTAAAGCTGGAAATGTATTGCGTTTTTTTTTGCATCCATAGCAACTGACCGCTAGAAGGGTTTGATTCTGGCGAGTACTGACCTTACTCTATACCACCCTGGTTGCAGACCATTGTTGAACTTCAAAGGGCTCGTATACAATCGTGCCCTTCTGAAAGGATCGTCCCAGATTATTTGTGAGGGGACTCGGTAATTCTGTATTAGAACGGACTAAAATTAGACTTGTATCGTGAGAAGATTTCAATGAAATATTCAGATATCGAGATCAGGTTAGTGATACAAACAATCGATTCTGAATAAGACTGGTTCGTGAATGGTAAAAAAAATAAAATAAGAACCTGTGTCTGCTATAGCCTAAGAAGTTAAGTGACAACGCTTTGTAACACCTAATACATTTTCACATTTCAAAAGGCCTACCTATTTAATGACATATACATTTTCTTCCAGTCACTTTTGGGTGTTGCAAACCTGTGCGTGGCAGGTGAATCACTATTCTAAATACTAGTATTTTTTTATGGAATAGACGGGCAAACGTGCAGACGTATCGCCTGATGGTAAGCGATCACCGCCGCCCATGGACACCCGCAACACCAGAGGCGTCACTTGTGTATGGAGGGGGGGGGGGGGATGGGGGAGATAGGGGAAGGGATTGAGATATGGGCCTCCGGTATCCACACTCACTCGGTGAAACACAGCGCAAGCACTATTTAACACCGGTTTTCTGTGTATTCATTCAACTATTCTGAGTGAAAATCGATCTAACTGGCCAGATTAAGAAAGAACGGTTTTGCAATTTCTCAATGTAATAAGGGACTTTTGAAATTGTAAAATCAATGAACCTGCAAGCTCACAAGTACCTAATTTGTTTCTCTCATCTTAAAAATGATCCCCTGGCATTACAGTATTGGTGTGTCAATGATTTATAATCCTGAAATAGGTTGTATTTCTTATAACAGAGCAAATTTCAAGCATTCAATTATGAAAATAAGTTAAATTAACGATCCTATATGTTCCATGTTTTAAAGCATTTGAGTATTTACAATTTCAAAGATGACTACAAGAACATATAAAGAAGCATTTTTACAGCTTCCTTCATTATTAGGTATTAGAACGCACATTTTATTTAGTACTGTCTGAGGCACGCTCCCATTCAAATACGCACTTTCAAAAACCCTAACAATAAAATGTTAGTGATGTGCGTAATACAAGTTTAATTGATATCGATAACTTTGAAGTTTCCTTTAGAATGGAATCATAATAAATTGTTTTTGTAATTTTACTAGGATTTACAACAATTGTTATATATATTCACTCACGCCCATACCCGAAGAGGTAGGCAAGGCGTATTAAAAACCTCATACAAAAATGTTGGTCACTAACGTAATAGTCTCGCCTATGTCTGTCATCCCGCTATATAAGTAAGATAAAAAATCAGGTGATAATATAATAATGTTTATTGTTATAAATAACCTTCTACAATTTCCTTAGAGCTAAAAATTACAAGTTTTAAGGTTTAGGTCACACAATTAGACTAACCCTAACTCCCAAACTAAGTACCTGTACCTGTGACTTGGCAGTTAGAAGTGAAAGTTTATGAAACTATAGTTAAGAATTGAAAACTTACACGAATGGAATGGTGAGTGCAAGCATGGCTTCAAGAGGTCAGGGTCACCTACCTGTAAATCGGAACTTCCTGTTGACGAGTCCTCTTACCTATTATTTGTAGATAAAACTAGCTCTACCCTGCTAGGTTTTTTTTACGGCACGTTGTAGTTACATGAAGAACAAAACCAACACGAAAAAAAGATAAAACAATTGTTTGCAGTGGGTTGTATATTGTGTAAAAATGTGAGCTCAATATGTGCCGAACTTTTTTAAGTTTTTGTAGCGTACACAAACCTAGTTAACGTTTTATATATTAAAAAAAGATATAGTCGTGCTTCTAAACAACATTTTCCATAGATCCTTTTTTTGTGTGCCACGCGCATGCGTAATAAGGCAAATACCTCATTATCAGTATCTTTTAGGCATTTTATTTTGTGTATAATTCATTCCATTCATGAGATTTTTGTCAATGATAAAACTAAAGTAAGAAGATATTATTCCAAGTACGCATTTGCATTTTAATTCATATTATATTTTTTGTCGCTATACAATTGTAGATTTTTAGTTTTGAATGAACCTTCTCGAGTTCTTGCTAATACTACACAATCCACCTTTTTTTGTCTACGTTCTGCTTTAAATATACCTACTCTTAAGTGTAAGATTTAATTAGGTATGACTATTGTGTTAAAATCACGTGACTATCATCTCGGATAAATGCTGCATAAATGTAAGCAACAAAAATATTTTAGTTTTGCATTTTCCTAAAAATATTACAGCCATATACTTACTTAACTG
Source organism: Diaphora mendica (assembly GCA_949125395.1). Classification (NCBI taxonomy): domain Eukaryota; kingdom Metazoa; phylum Arthropoda; class Insecta; order Lepidoptera; family Erebidae; genus Diaphora; species Diaphora mendica. The sequence goes on from OX421323.1 coordinate 1,801,377, forward strand.
AATTCGCCCAAAAAGTATTTTATTATTGAAGTCAAAATTGTCAAGTAGGTACTTAATGGAGTGTCAAGTTATTCAGTACAGAATATTGACTACGCGCCAGCGGCGTATTCCCGAAACGACAGCCGATATCATTTACGAGACATTGACATGTGTCAAGGATACTTACATGTTTTTAGGTAATACATTTTGTAGTTTTTTTTCCGTAGGAAACTCGCACACACATATATATATATATAATATGATCTATGGTATGACATACTGTGTAGTTGTACCATTTGTTATTTGGCTCGTAAAAAGTAAAAAAATAAAATTAAGTAAAGAACATACTCCTACTGAGCGTACAAAGAGCTGCAATGCGCTTGTAACTCCTAAGAGTGAGTTGAAGGATAATGTGTGGCAGTAGTCGCTTTTCCTCAGGTCAGAATCAAGCAAGTCCATTTCATATAATATGTTTTCTATTATTGACCTTATTGGATACACAGAAACATGACATGATATTGACATACTTAAATTTTACTGCCACTTTACACCAAAACCGAAGGTAACTTAGCTAAGCTAACTAACTAAACTTATCGTGACCTTAGTAAAATTACCCTCCCGAGTTGAATACTGGATCCACTTCTGCTTGTGTGCTTCAACTATTACAGAATATCAGTAATGGATTGAAAAAACTCCTTTTCTAATCATTTTGCAGTCAAATCCATGAATTACCATACCACCGAAGTGATCAGAATTTCTAATATTGAAAATCGAAACAAAACGTTAAATGACAATGACGAACATAACAATAGACTGATTGTTTATTAAATATCTATGAACGTAATGTCAGCTCGGCTTTGTGTAGTAAAAAAATATTACAAACGTTTGACTCATAGCCCATAAGTTTATATTACTATATCCTGTTTTTAATATCTTATGTATACAACGAGATACAAAACTGCTAGTTATGGTAATGCGGCTGGAGGCCACGGCTTCAGTCGAGTAACGAAAACAACACATTTAGAGCATTATGTGGTAACCGAAAATGCATTTTAAACTTTTTATCGTTAGAGATAATGATTAAAATGCTATCCAAAAGCTGTTGAAATTGATTTTAACGTAATTCTATGGTACTACAGTACCAAATAAGTTTCTATTACTGTCCTCCCTTCTTAGAAATCATTCATTTTAAAATAATCACAATTTTCTCGTTTAATTCCTATAGTATCGATAAACGACAATGGGCTTGCATATACCTGTCACATAAATGAGACAAAAATTATATAATTATGACAAAATATGCGTTTAATACGCTTCTGCCTACCTAGTCTATGTATGTACGTAAATCTAGCCAGAAAGTGCCGAATTAGGTAAAAATAAATTGAATAAAAAAGTTAATAAAATAAAATTTGAGAATTAACTAAGTACACAACAATAAACAAATTATATAATTAGAAATTTTAAAGACACAAGTAAAATTTTAACAAAATTAAATCCGACTTCAATTCCGACTTCCGATTTCTCTTGGATGCCGTTATCAGATCTTAGTGTCCTTATCGTGGTACCACCATTGGGATATCTTCTTTCCATTAAAAAATAATCTTCAAAATCGGTTCATAAACGACGAAGTTATCCGGGAACACACATAAAAAAAACATATATACCTCCTCCTTTTTTGAAGTCGGTAAAAATACAGGAAAATACAACATTTCTAAAGAGAAACATCTGCTAACATAGACATCAGACTATAATTAAGCCCCAAAAACTTAACAAAGACGTTTTAGATTCAAATAGGCATATTTAGGGTAGTGTTGTCCTAGCGGTTGGTAAATACTATCGATATATTTTTCGGCTGTTAAGTTAATCACTAACTCGTAGCTAAATGAACTGGTTTCGTTAAGAGGGAGAAAATCAAGTTTGGGGAGACGGCTTTGTCATTTAGATGAGTTTTTTTTTCTAAAGATTTTTGTCAGGCCTATTCGTTAGTTTATTGGAATCCTTTACTCCTTTAGTAATACATATTTGTTGTTTTATGACCTTCATTCAATATTTAATTTCGCTTGTTTCACTGGTAATAAGCTCTCTGGCCGCTTCTTAAAGCCGTTGCGTGTTGTTACTTCACTACATAGTATAAAACAAAGTCGCTTTCTCTGTCCCTATGTCCCTTTGTTTGCTTAAATCTTTAAAACTACGCAACGGATTTTGATGCGGGTTTCTTTAATAGATGGAGTGATTCAAGAGGAAGGTTTTTGTGTATAATAAATGCATAATATAGTATGGGAACACTGTTAATTTTCGAGATTTCTAATGTGATGTAGCAAATAAACACATTTTTTTGCGCTTACATTGCAAACCCTGGTTGCACCCTACGAGATAGATCAAAATAATGTACTACAGTAGTGTACACCTTAAAAAGTACTAAAAAAAAGTCCGCGACGGTATATGTCTATCTCTTAGGGATAACCCACAACAACCATTTTTTATTCCTTTCTTTTTACGAGAAATAATGGCTTATTTACGAAGTGATTTTAAGCAATACAGAATGAATCCTTATACAATTAAGTAAATTAAATACATTTTGCATTTAATATAGATCAAAATGGCAGGACCATTTTGATCTATATTAAATGCAAAATGCAAGAGTATCTAATTTAAATGAACATATTCGAAGATATTACAGATTTAAAATGCACGAATCGTGTCGTCGGCGGGGGCATCTGAAATCCACCCGTGCGAAGCCGGGGCGGGTCGCTAGTAACTGATATTGTACATTAATGAATACTACTATCATTCAATACGAAAATAATTATTCAAATTTAACTGATAGTTTTGTAGTTTATCGCTTCAAACATAACAGACAAGAAAACTCTATATTTCTTATATAGTATATGTAAGTACGAAAAGTAAACCACTTCTTGATAATGGAATTAATTAACATAGATACTGCAGGCATTAACATTTAAATAGAATAATTATATAGACTGAAGCAAATAAATTGCTAAGTTTTAAATGTGTGTAGTAACATTTTCTATGTTTACACATTAGAAAAAGTTGTAAACTAATATAATGCTTCGGAAATTACCATTATGAATTGGTATTGCGTGACTTGAAATGGCCTGAGGTTTGGACTCCGAGGCATTGGCCACTGTGACCAGATATCGAAAGTGCAGCCGAGTCAAAGCTTCAGGCAAATCAAGGCTATGTAAAATCTACTAGGAAATCCATTTACTTAGGTACTTTTCTGATACAGCGACCCAAGATGTGTCTTACTCTTGGCTACTAACATCAGAGTAGGTAATAATTAAATATAATAACGTAGGTTTGTAAAAGTAGGTACTCTAAGTTAGTTTGTTTTGTATTTCACTTGCTGGTTTTAACGTTAAACTATTTTTAACCGACTTCAAAAAAGGAGGAGGTTCTCAATTCGACTGTTTTTTTATGTTTGTTAGCTCATAACTTTCGACTGGGTTAACCGATTTTGATGATTCTTTTTTTATTTGAAAGCTGGTGCTTCCCATGTGGCCCCATTTCTGACATGTCATTCATAAGAAAATCATATAAATCTACAATTTGCATTAAGTATGTGCGCGACAAATTGACGAATAACTCAATATCACGCCGACTGATTTCGATGATTCTTTTTTTATTTGAAAACTGGTGCTTCCCGTGTGGACCCAATTCAATTTGGTCGTTCTTGAAGTCGGTTTTTTTTTGTTAAAATTTTGTATTATTTATTGTCCTTTTCATTAATCCGTTAACGGGACTACAGAAAGAAAGAAGGTAGTGCAATATTAGGATATTCCGTCAACCGTGGGATATACACGAATCGCTATTAAGCACGATCCGCAATTCTTTTGTTGCTTTTCACAGAATGAGTGAGTGTAACGGATTCCCCCCTCCTCCTCTTACCTACATTCTGGAGGAAAAATACACTGAAAAGGCAGCTACGCACTTGAAACTTTTGGAATTTGCAGGTGTTCATATTCGGCGTTAGTCGATGCCTCCTTTTAACTATGACAAAACTTATATCAGTAGACCCCTTTTATCATAAAGAGACATTATTATAACATAAAATACACTTTGATTACGAGTCACAAATCTAATTAACTAGAGTGTTAAAGAGAAAACATTAATATCCATGTATTTGATAATAAATCATGAATATATACGTGTTAGGTGAAATTTTGATGATACAATTTCGTAATGTTTATACATATTCTCGAGTCTGGTCGGAGATAGGTACTCGTATAATGTCACTGAAGTCACCTAGCTTGTGATAAATGTCACGTTACCTGCCTGAAACGGAAAGCAATCAGATGTAATCCTTGTTGATTACAATTAAGGTATATAATTTATAGTATCTTAGATCATGTAAGTAGGTACGGTAATATTCTACGCTTATGTACTGGAAATTATATTTTATTCAATAAAGAGATGTTGACTTATATTGAGTATAGGATGTTAAATAGGGTTTTTGATTGAAACCTTAGGACGTAGGCATTAGGATATATGTATAAGGAATATATATAACTGGCTATTGGCCGCGGCTCCGCCCGCGTTTATGTAGATTATCGCGGCAAATAGTAGCCTATGTGTTATTCTGATATATAAGCTATATTACTGTAAAGTTTCATCCAAATTCGTTCAGTAGTTTTTGCGTGAAAGAGTAACAAACATCCATCCATCCATCCATACTTAAAAACTTTCGCGTTTATAATATTAGTATAGAAGATTAGTACGATCGGTGTTTTCTATGTATAATATGTATGTATTTAGAAAAAAAAGTATGCATGTATTTATAACAGTTGTCTAGTACCCATAACACAAGCTCTGCTTAGTTTGGGACTAGAATGCGTTGTGTGTTAGATGGCTGAAACATTTATGTTTATTTATTATTATTTATAAGGCTAGTATACAATAAATCTAACTAGACTGAAAGAGTTACTTCAGTAATAAGAAGAGCTTAAAGTCCCTCAATGCACGTGCGATTCTTGCATTGCAAATGTCTGTGAGAAGCATTAGTAATTTATTTTCAGGTGTCCCATGTGCTCAGTTGTCAAATATAAAACTATGAGAACCAGAAAACATACACACACTCAGAAATATTTAAAGATTTCAATCCGGAAGTACCGCAAGCAAAGTTGCTTGAAAAACGCAATGTTGGTGAGTTAATTTTCCAAGTGTTAGAGACGGAAGTTTTAACGTTATGTGTACGAAACTGTGCCATCTTTACTATATCTTATTAATTCAATATTTTATATTGTGATATACTTAACTTTTGAACTAAAGAAAATAACATGTAACACAATTAAAAGTTATTTAAAACGAATGTCTGCCTCAAGTACGATTACCTCATTCGTCAAGGAATAATTTTATTTCAAAAGTCATGAATTTAAATCGCACAACCAGACCAATTAAATAGAAGTCCTAGTTTATTTGAATTTAAAATTAGAAGGTCGTTTAATGGCGTTGGGTGGTAATACTACATATGACGTCATTTTTGTTTTTTTTCATATAAAATAGTTTACAGCTTAAAAAACAACTTGACTTTATTTTAAAAGGTGCGTGAGTAAGTTTGAGGCGCTCATAGCCCAGCTGCACTCGGTGATTAGAAACAATTACAGAGGGTAAGCAGAAAGACGGCCCCGTCAGTACCACTCAAAAACATCCAACGGCAAGATTACGTAGCCAAACGTTGTCCTGCCAGTCCCGAGTTGCGTGGGAACGTATGGCCTTAACCCTCTCCTGAGAGGAGACACGAGCCCAGCAGTGGGACATTATGGGTTGTTGTTGATGATGATAATGAGGGAATTTGAACTCCAACACATAACTTCCATCATGACTTAGCTGGAGAAATTTACTAGTATACTAGCAATGTGTGACTCACGATATCATTTTAAAAAAAGCAGATAAACATCTTGAAAAAATAATTTGGTAACAAACTCTGAGAAAAAAACAAACAAAAAAATGTATCTCTACGTTTAATCTTCTCTAAAAAGGATTTCCCGATCGCACATGTGACGCAATGTTAAAAAAACACAGTTAAAAAACACAAATGAAAAGTATAATAAAAAAACACAAAATAAAGATGGCACGCCATTAAATACCTCGAAGTTGTCGTCCTCGAAACGCCGTGGGAACCGACACAAATATTTAGTCGGCTATAAAATATAATTGTGTAAAATTATCGTAGGTTAAGCACAACACTATTTTATACTTACTGCTACTTTGACTGCCTCGGTGGTGCAGTGGTAGCGTATGCGTCTGCTGTGCTTGAGGTCTCGGGTTCGATTCCCGGGTCGGACCAAATCTTAGTATGATCTGCAAATATTTGTTTCGGAGTTTGGGTGTTTTCTATGTATAATAAGTATGTAATTACAACCAAACGTATATATATATGTATTTATATCAGTTGTCTAGTGCCCATAATACAAGCTCTGCTTAGTTTGGGACTAGATGGCGTTGTGTGTGTGTTAGATGTCCGAAATATTTATTTATATTATTACTAGCTGACCCACGCAAACTCGTTTGCGTCTCCTATTGCCCGTAGCGTGTTAATTTTCCCCTGTTTTTAAACATTCTTCATTGGTGCTCCGCTTCTAATGGTCTTAGCGTAATGATATATAGCCTTCCTCGATAAATCTTACTCTGAAATAATTTTTCATGCAAACAAACTCTCCAGCTTTATATAATAGTATAGATTGTCTTCTTATAAGTACCGTGCCTCATAAAGCACGTTAAGCACTCGGTCCAGGTTGCCTTAAGAACAGCCCTAAAAACTCCGACAACAGTATTTATACAGAACTTCGAAATCGCCTAGTAGGTGGGTTGCGGACGTCTGATAGCAGTCGCTCCACGTAAAAATTCAAAGAGCAGCTGTATCCTACGAGACATAAAGCTGACCCCAACTTATTTCGGAATAATCTGTTAATGATAAACAAAAAAACTGACTTCAAGAACTGGACCAAATTGAAATAGGACCACAAGGGAAGCACTAGCTTTATTACAGTCAAATTGAGAGCCTCCTCCTTTTTTGAAGTCGGTTAAAAATACTAAGCCTGAATTTGATTGTGACCTACGACAAATACCGTCGTCAAGTGGACATTTAAATTTCTATATAAACAATACCAGACTCAGAAAAAACTATCATTATTACCACACAATTATTTGTTGTGTGGGATTTGAACCCAGGACCTCTGGTTTTAACAGCCAGAGTTAATTACCACTAGACTATCACGCTCATCATTACCGTACCCGATTTAGCTGACCACCTGCGCATCTCTTAAATATAACATATCAAATAACTATACCAGTTTTAAAATGATTCACTTTCAATATTTTTTTAAGATTGCAAAAAACTTTAAAGTCAAAGGTTATTTTTAAGAATGAAGAAGACAGCCTCATAGGCAAGTTAACATTCTACAAACTTAAGCCGGGTCTCCTGCGACACTTTTTTTATGTTTTCTAACATCAAACATCTAACAAACAGGTTTATTTCCTACTAGCTGTTACACGCGGCTTCGCTCACGCAGACTTTCATCCCCAGATTTACCCCCTTAGGGGTGAAATTACAAAAATTCCTTACAAATTACAAATACTCTTTAATATACATATATAGATTACGAAAGTGAGAAAATTATGACGAGGTGTGTTTGCCTAATCAATTTAAATACTTTATATAATTTTATCTCTCTCTGTTCTGCCTGTTTGGCTGCCTCTTCTGCCTTCTCTTCACCTTTAAACCTCCTATAATCTACGTCCCTCATCACGATCTTGTGTGACCTTTTTTATCCGACTGCGAAAGAAGGAGGGTAATGTTTTTCGAGTGTATGTATGTGTATTTCTTTGGCACGCCCTAGAGCCTAAACGGCTTGTCGTATCTTTATGTGAGTGGTGTCAATAGATTCGTCTTAGTCGTGAGAGTGAGGGGCACAGGGTACATCAAAATTAAAAAACAAAATTAAGAATTTTTGGCGCCAAAAAGTAATCTCAAAAAAAAATGTTTTCAAAATACATCGAGTGTGGTAACAAAATAAAGAATTTTTAACAGTGATTACAATAATATGTACAACTTATGTTTTATTTTACAAAAATATTAAAAAAGATTTCAGATGTTGGCGCAGTCGGGTTTTTTTACTATTAAATAATATTACTTCTTTAAAAAATATTTTTTGTGCGGCAATCCCCTCGGATACCACCAACTGGTGGCTATGTATGTATCTCCGTTCCAAATTTAAAGAGATAAATATTCTGACTGTATCCTCACAATATATTTACGAAAATTTAATTTATATTCAAAAAAATATATCAAAGTTTCCTAAAATCAGTGATGTTCATTTGGTAAATACCAGAAACAAACATAATCTTAGTGTTCACGTCACTCGTCTCCACAGAGTAGGCAACTCGTTCATGGGACAATGTATACATACGCTTTTACAATAAACTCCCTATTGATATTAGGAATTTGCCATTAAGGAAATTTAAGAATACCATAAAATCTAAGTTATCCGCAAAGGGGTATTATACCATAGCAGAATATCTTGATGATAAAACCGCCTGGGATTGAGCTGCCCATTCTGCACATGCTGTTTATTTTGAATGTTTAAATGTATTTTGATGTGACGATAATTTATAGTTTAAAACAAATTCATTTTAAATTATTGCTATTGTTGTCATTTTTTAAAATTATTATCTTTACTGATTATTATAATTGTGACTCAAATTGTAATTATCCTATTTCTTTTATTGAAATAATGTCTTTTGCATATTGTCTGGACTTTAAAAGAGACGACGATCCCTGAGTTTGTTTCGTCCTTTCTTCTCAGGGCTAGTCCAGTTAGGAAAGGCCGAACTCATCTGCTCAAAAAAAAGTTTAACTTGCAAAAGTGTTCATGTAACCTAATTGCAGAATAAATGATTTCATTTCATTTCGGACCGACTAAAAACCGCACACCGTCTCGGGTACTAGAAGCCGGTTAACCAGGTGCACCTTGGAGTTACCTCTTTCCAGATATCATCATCCCAAGATATCTGTAGACCATCTGTTGACATTAGGACCCCATGGTCAATGAAAATGTAGATCACTTGATTTACATCACATCAACAGTCCACTACTGGAAATAGGCATCTTAATAAAAAAGACATTTTGGCCTACTGAATTCCCTCTGGCCAGAAGAGTTGGTATAGGGTTGGGACTATTTGATTAACAGATTAAATTCTTGTATATAAAAAGTAAAACAATGAATTCTGTGGTATACAGGTAGGTCAATAAACATATACAATTAACTCCCGGAAATCATAAAACTTAATAAAGTGATGAAAAATTAGTAGCTAAACTAAAATTGATATTAATTATTTAAGTTAATTAAACATTAAAAGAGTACCAACTTAATTGAAAAAAAGACACTCTTAAATTTTTTTGATGAAAAACTAGACATATCCGAATATATTTTTAACAAAGTAATGTTATAATATTTTTTTATTTTATTACTTGATACATGTACCTAAGCGTAATCATCTTTGGAATACTTTACGTTTAGTACCTGGATGACCGAGCTTTCTCGGTATATTTTTTTTGGTAAATTTTCTAAAAATGAATCCTAGCTAGAAGAAACCCCCTGCAAAGCTACTAAATTTCATGAAAATCGTTGAAGTCGTTCCCGAGTTTTAGATGTTAAATATACATTTTTTTTATGGAGTATGGGGCAAACGAGCAGACGTATAACCTGATGGTAAGTGATTACCGCCGCCCATGGACACTAGAGGCGTCACAAGTGCGTTGCCAGCCTTTTGGGGATGAGGAGGGGTAGGGGATGGGCCTCCGGTATCCTCACTCACGAGGTGAAACACAGTGCAAGCGCTATTTCACACCGGTTTTCTTTGAGGCCGTGGTATCACTCCGGTCGACCCGGCCCATTCATGCCGAAGCGTGGCTCTCCTTATTAGATATTATTATGTACAAGCGGTTCCGATAGTTAAAATTTTAAAACTAACAAACGCTCCAACTTTACAATATAATTACAAAAATGTGAACAATTGCATGTAGGCATGTTTGTAATTAAAACCAAATTTGAAAAGGTATGGTATTTAGATAATTAGTTAAACAATTTGATTCACACATATTTGCACATTGTTACTATTTTAACGAGTAATTGTTGAATAATTTTATCAGATTTTTGGTGGATGTTTTTCATTATACGATTTAAACGTAAAAAGTCGTATCCGTACCCGCGGATATACATTTTTAACTAAACGGGTACATCACTAATTATTAAAATTATTTTGTAATAAGGCTAATCATATGTAGGTTTTTTTTTTGTAATGTGTTGCAGTCATTATCACTCCCCAGAGATCCAGAGTATTAAGTTCATCGATCCACTACATTAGCAGTCCACTGCTGGACATTGGGCTCTCCTTAGAAAGGCCAAAGCGACCTGCTATATCATATGATAAGCAAAATATTTATAATATCCGCACTTCTGATTAAAGGAGATTGGCATATCCTGTATCGCTTGCAATATGTAATGAATGGTTTTGAGATTTTTAACAATCTACCATTAGATAAGTACGCCAAGGGGTACAAAAGTTCCATAAAAACTTGCCATTGTCCTTTGTTCCTTACTACAATACTACTAATTTTAGATATATTTTATAGGATATTCCTCTATTTATATTCCCGAGTTTCCGAAATTTAAAAAGTATTAAATTATACCTAGGATTTGAGCAGAAACTTGAATGTTTGAAACAATATTGAACTCTTGAACCCAATTATATTTTAAACAATAGATATGTTACGTACGTAATAATTTGCGCCAAAATTTGTGTCGTGCCAGCCGTGCTGTCTAAAATCGCATGCATTGACAAATTTCACTGATGAACAGTATGAAAGATACGAAGCAGCAGGTAACAGAAAAAGATAGTTGTATATATCATCACACCACAAATATATTCTCTAATTTCAAATGTTTGTATAGACTAACATGTTTATAGACGTAGATTGGACACTCGATTGAAAAGTTTAGCAGGTTGCTTAAGTAAGGTGTACAAGATATATTGCGTGTTACTTATATTACTAACAGGGCCAAATAATCAAATAAAAGTATTCACGTGTTGGCTCCAACTCGGTTTCTACTTAACTGTGTTTACGCCTTAAAGACAAGCGCAACCGCCTCTAAACAAAAATAATAATCTGTTAGTCCTAAAACTTAATCTTCATATAAGGAAGGATAGTGAGTAGGTAAAACTCTTGAGTCTCTACACCATTTCCCTCTTTTAAATATATACATATTTATTTCTGAAATAATAGAAAGATTTATAAACTGGAGTAAAAACCATAAACAATAAAAAAAACTTGAGAGAAAAAACTTGGGACACCCGGATGGAACGAAGTTTATTTAGATATATAATAATATATGATAATGCTACTTTTATTAATGCTACTATTAATAAAAATGCGCATAAAATACTCAAATTATTTTAGAAATAATCAAACTTTACAAAATATACTTTAAAACAATATATTTTCTGTAAATAAATGCAAAAAGCCAACATCACGTGGTATTCCAAGGCGGTCACCCATCCAAGTATTAAACCACGCCCGATGTTGCTTAACTTCGGTGATCGGACGAGAACCGGTGTATTCAACATGGTATGGACGTTGGCAATCAGTTTGTTATATTTAACGTTGAGTATCAAGCACTATGACGTCAACTCGATGTTAAAAGTGTCATTCCAACAAAAAGTGTCGTTACAGCGAAAAGTGTCGTTACAACGAAAATTGACGTTACAACTTTTGGTCTTAATCCGTCTAGCCCCCTATCGCAGCGCGCCATAAGGAACTTCGTTCCAACTAAAGTAGACACAAAATAACATAAACTTTATCTCAAGTTTCAAACCAATAAAAATCATTTTCTATCGATAAAAATACCTATACGTTAAGACTAAAAGCCAAAAAGCCAATAAATCTCTCACAGGTTAATACATATTTTAATATGTATTAACCTTAATTAAAATTAATATGATTGTTTTTACACCAAGCTCACAAAGGGTTTTTGGCTAATCTTTCAGTCGTAATATTTCTAAAAAAAATATTTAGTATAAAACTTAAAAAAATTCTAACTAATAAATCAATAAAACAAACTTTTCGTGCGCTGATAAAATATCTGCTTATTTTTATTTAATAATATTTCCTGAACCCTAAATTAATAACTTACCCACTTTGTAACGCTTAAGTTAGACGATTTCTTTTTCAATTACACTTTAGTACAATTAATCGGAGTCACGCAAAGATTCCCAAATAATAGTGAAATTAGTTATGTTAAATAAAAATTTTATTTTTTTGTTATATCATTTATTTGTTTTTCTTTAGTGAAAATATGAATACAGGGCCGAGATGCTGAAAACAGCCATGTCACTACTTCGAGTTAGGCAGAAAATAACCATGTCGCTCCTTTTTTTTATGTATGACCCGCCATAATGACTCTACTCTGACTGATGGAAAGCATAAGCAGAATCCAAGAGTGGTGGTCACCATACTCATTGCGAATGCAGACAATGCAGCATGGCGACCCACACCATGGCGGCCTTGTGATGCTTCTGCATCTTTTAGTCTAGTCAACAAGTATGGAACTTGTTGACTAGACTATTTGGGCCTCCGGTCTCGCACTCGCCAAAGAAACACGACAGCACAAACGCTGTCATTTTACGTTGATTTTCTGCGCGAGGGTAGTACCGCCCCGGTCGAGCCGGCCCGTACGTGCTAAAATCAGCGTGGCTCTACTACCTTTAATTTAATCCTTCCAGATAAGCAGAATATAGTAACAGAAAAATCATCAACCCATTGCTGTTCACTGCTGAACATAGACTTCTCTCATTACACGCCACTGATCGATTTTGGGCTAATTTCTTCCAACGTAATCGGTTGAAAAAATTATTTAGCCGTTTGTAGTATCACTTCTTTTCTAATGTTTGAGGAGAACTAACTTTTTTTAGGGATTATCCATAGCTAATGTCATCAACTAAAAACTAATTTGTTTACCATAAATTGTTCTTAGTTTCTCGTATATCTAAACAAAAGACTGGCAACACACACGAAAAAGTAAACCATAAACAATATAGAAGTGTTGCGTTTAGATTTTGCACGATATTGAAACAAATATGTCTACCCAAAACTTACTTAATAACACAATGTTCACGGAAGGTTATTAGCAAACTTCCGCCCCTAACATACGTATATTAGACAACCCTAATATAATACAATCAACACCTATCTATTATTTAAATATTTTTTATGGAATTATGGAATTCTATTAATACCAACTGGGCTGGATTGTTAAAGGCTGGCCTTTGGCAGTCCAGTCTGGTTGGTATTTGTTTCAAGTTTTCCTTCTCTTTGCAGTGGTGTTGTCCTGCGCAGTTTGCTCCCTTTTTTTTTAAGTGGTGGAAAATCCCTTCGGATCTCCGGCTCCTCGGGGGCTGAGGCGCCAGGTATGTGGTGATTCCACTAAAAACCACCCCGGCGGCCGGTCTCAGGCGCCCACAGGGCGATGACACTACATATTGTTAATCCTTCACCACACGGACGTTTCGTTACTTTACACACCTTTGATATAGAGTGAGGTTTTCGAAGGCCCAATCCTCTATTGGAGAAGGAAAGCACTCGAAGCAGCAACGCGCTTATGTCTTGTCAGTTACAAGTGTACATATGTGTTGGTTACCATCAAGCTCTCTCCTGTCCTCTATGCCACAAAAACAGCCCTCATTATTATACTTTCACGCGAATTCTTATTTGGCCTAGTGTTATTTCAGGCGCAAACTTAGATGTATTCTATATACCAAGAATATAACCATGGTGCTGACATACACAAGTCAGATGAATGGTCTATAATACTCTGAAACGGCCATGCTAAAGTCTAGAAAATAGTTTAACTAATGTAAATTTAACCAACGCGCTCGTCGACAGACAAAAACCTGACGGCACTCTATGTACTGCAATACCATGCATACTTATTTATAGAAAATGTATCTATAGTAATATTGTAAGTCAAGTCTGTCTGTCTGTTGCGGCTACAATACTAAACTAATTTTGATTCGTTTTTGGTGCAGAGGATGTAGGGTATTTTTGATCTGTTTGGCTTTGGAATTACGTTTTATTTCAGATAAATTCCAATCTGTATATAAATATATCTATACGCACTGATAAATATATGTATATATACTTACATGTAACAATAACATAGGCTAAAATATAACAGCAAGGCTGGTCGAAAGTAAATTTTTATAACACGAATAAGTTTTCGGCAAATTTTATCATCACTCACAAAAAAATTACAGGACATATTATTTTAATTAACCAATTATATTATTATTGGACTATCGTTACCAAATCAAAAATATTGTACTCGTCAACACATCATAAGCATAGGTACGACTCTAAAGACGGAGTTTTTATCGCGTAGTCACTGAAGAAATCTACAAAACTACAAACAAACAAACGCACAGTGTTCTAGTTCAATACGAATAAATTAGAAGTAGGTTAAAATTTAACTTGATTTGTCAAAAAAAAACATTAAAAAAACAAATCTTTTAAATTTTTACTCAATTCTGTCAATCGTACACGAACGCGTCGTTCTTTAAATATTGTGTTCCAAATTTAAACTGACAACGATTCTTCATCGGTTTCTACTATGGTTTCTACACAGAACGATAAGAGCCAATTTCTCATTACAACGAACTCCGAGAACATATTTCATGTCATTGTTTACACAGTAGTTTGTCTAAAGAAAACACAATTACTATAAAATTGTCTTTAGCCTTACTACAGCAGGTTGTACTAATCGCTACTTGATGTTTGGGACATTTTGGGAGGCCGCCACGCACACCCGGTCATCGACTCTGTCATAGACTAAGTAACGTCTAAACATGATAATAGGCAGTATAATGCCTAAGAATACTCTGAACTAAAGTTAAAGACTGAATATTCGCTAAAGAATGAAGTAATTTAAAAGGATGTCTAAAAACAAATTAGAAAAAAGACAAATTTAGATGTGACATTCTGAGTTGATGTATTTTAATTTGTCACTGGTTTTTCATTATATTTTAAGCACGTGTGCTTTTCAAATAAATTATATAATAAAAATGTGCTTTTAAAAATAATAAACGTATTTTTTTTTCTACAACGATGGATGTTTCATATATAATTAAATTTCTATAAAATGGTTAGTATCTTCTTTAGATTTGGTGTGTGATTTCATAATATTTTTTTTCTTGTTTACTTATTTTATAGCATAGCACACAGCCACCGACAATGTAATGATTAAATAAAGTAGAAACAGTAATAGAACGTAAAAAAAACAATCTGTGCAATAGACCACTACCTGAATAGGGTTCACTCTACGATCAATAAATTACAATACAATTGTAGGGCATTACACACCCCTCTGGGAGTCAGCAGGTGTCACAAAAGGAATGCGTAGTACAGGTGCTACACAGTTCCAGCTTGCATTCGGATTCCAAAGTGTAGGGTGGGGTGATGAGGTCCGTACTTAACTTTACGAGTAGAAAAGTGTACTTACGCAATACAAAAGATAAGTAAATTTACAGTGATATCCTAACCATAACTTTTAATTCGAATTTAATAAAATGAGACTTAAATAGTTATCTGTAATCGTAAGAATTAAAATTAGGAAAATATGATGCTGTCAAAGAAATTGCACAGAATAGTCGTGTTTCATTGCAATCTTTTTAAGACTTAAACTAAGACATGATATACATAATATCATTGATTTCGACCTTACAGAATTTGATAATTTATTTTTACAACTTATTATTAAACTAGCTGACCCACGCAACGTCGTTTACGTCTCCTATTGCCCGTAGCGTAAAATGTTTCCCCTGTTTTCGTAACATTCTTTATTGGTGCTCCGCTCCTATTGGTCTTAGCGTGATGATATATAGCCTATAGCCTTCCACGATAAATGAACTATCCAAAACTGAAAGAATTCTTGAAATCGGACCAGCGGATTTGAGATTAGCGCGTTTAAACAAACAAACAAACTCTTCAGCTTTATAATATTACTAGCTGACCCACGCAACGTCGTTTGCGTCTCCTATTGCCTGTGATAATTTTCCCCCGTTTTTGAAACATTCTTCATTGGTGCTCCGCTCCTATTGGTAATAGCGTGATGATATATAGCCTTTCTCGAATAACGGGCTATCTAACACTGAAATAATTTTTCAAATGGGACCAGTATTCCTGAGATTAGCGCGTTCAAACAAACAAACTCTTCAGCTTTATATATTAGTATAGATGTATTTATTACACTCTTCTAAGATCTAATAGTCATAATCAACAACACATTTATTTGTATAAAGATTAATATTAGGTATTATGTTGATAAAAACTCTTTGGCAAATAACTCAGTATTAGGTACGTTATCACGAGTATAAGACCCTTAGCGTCTTATACTCGTGATAACTTCTAAACGAAATGTCCGAATGGGATGAAACAAAAAGTATTTTACTTCTACATAAATATCCTTAATAGCATAGCTTTATTTGGATAAGGATTAATATTACGATACACATTTAACGTACTTTCTTTCTTCAGACGATTTAAATATTTTTTTAAACACAAAAGCGGTTATTGTAACTAAACCATGATAGTTAGATATATGCTCTCGCGGACTTTTTTGTAGATCTTAATGGGACCTACAAACCCGTAATACATTATTTTGTTCTATTGTCAATACTTTTTGCAGCGCATGCAATAATAGGTTTTCGATTTCACACCTTGAGTTACGAAATAGCAATTTTCTTACGGATCTCAAATTTTTTGAAAATAAAATATAGCCTATAGCCTTCCTCGATAAATGGACTATCCAACACCGAAAGAATTTTTCAAATCGGACCAGTAGTTCCTGAGATTAATGCGTTCAAACAAACAAACAAACAAACTCTGCAGCTTTATAATATTAGTATAGATGTATATAAAATACATACAGTGCAGTTTCTGACGTACACTGGCAAAAATATCATAATCCAATTACGTAAATATATAATAATATATATTAATTTTACTTCACAAGCGAATTGCGAAAGCGCCTGAGTTAATGTTTTGTGCCTGAGTAGTATGAGTAAAACATTTTCGATGCATAAAATGAGATAATGTTTCATTCATATGTTTTCTGTGTGTTGGTAGCGGTGGCAAAATATATATAATTAACGTGGTTAATATTTATAATAGGTTAATTAGTGGTGTTATGTCTTGGTGAATAACTCAGACTATAGTAGTAATTATAATTTATTTATATATAATGGCGCTTGAGTCTCTAGATAATTAAAGCTCGTAAAAAATTTAGAACATGTATACGGAACACCTGTGTCGAAAACAGTATATAAGGAGGTATTAAAAATCTACATTTCGCCTACTATAATGTAGTCCCAATCACGTAAGCTGTAAGATAAGACGACTGTTTGTGCCTTTATTTCTTTATCACTGTAAATTTTGTAAAATATACTTTATGGCTTTAATAATGAGAGTCCTATTGTATTGTATAATTTCTTAATATTATTTTACTCAGCTGTTAACACTTTACAATGTATTTTTCTTTTGAAAACTACTTGATGTTTATTCAGAATATGTAGAAAGATTAGCGACCCGAAATAATTTTCTTTATGCAATTGATAAACGATGTACGTCAATCAAAGATATGATGTCAATATAGGTATAAAGATTATATTACTTATATACATTTTGTGTTATGTTTGCCAGTGATTCACTGAGGTTATTAAACTTATGTTCGTAAGATATCAATCTACAAACTTTGGATCGTCATAGAGTAGATATCTACCTAGAGTTTCACTAAAACATTTACACTTAAATTCTATTGTTGTTATTTATAGTTTAGATTATTAATAGGATTGACTTGATGTGCAGTAGTTTGTTTTCTTTTCAAGGATTTACCATACTCTATAAGAAAATATTTTACTTAAACTATTAAAGAATCGGGTCACATTTATATTGAGTTAGGTGCTAATGAGCGTTTCAATGATAAAATTCTGATCACTCATTTGTTACATCCGCGCCATAATCTTTGGCCGCCAAACGTCACGCAGTTGATCGTTAATGAAGTAATTTTTTTCTAGTGTCTTACGCACGAGTGTAACACCGGCCTTGTTCGTCAAACTGGCTGAATTTAGAACGACCATAACATACCATAACGCAGTATTGCGAAATGTTATATTGAATTTGGTCGGGTTATGAGTCGCTGAAGGGTGTAGGGCAATTCTCGCCACTAGCTTGATAATTGTTGGGTGTTGCCATTTTCTATTTATATTACCTATGCTTGTTTCATCATGTTTGTGAAGTTGAGCCATAGCCAATGAGTATTGTTGGTTTATTTTTTTTATTATGGGATCGGGCGATCGCTTTGAATAAAGAGATTATATATTTATCATCATTTTATATACTGTCATCGCTGTCATATTGCTTGGAAGAATTAGAATAATTTGTTTATCCTAATACATATTTTGATTCATTATAAGATTGCAGCTTGACTAATGTTTCGAAAAATATAATTATGAGGATTATCATATCCGGACTTGTGTGATCAAAATTATTGGTTGATGGTGAATATTGGGTAGGTTTATTAAAGGTATTTAAAGGTGTCTATTACTATAAATATTAAAGCATTCTATAAATCTACATTCAAACAAAGCAGAGGACCTTAATGGTTATGATTATGTCTGATAGTTTTACCCATTGCAAATTAATCTATTTTGCTTGAACCCGTTCTGCATAAAATGCAGAACGGGTTCAAGCAAAACAGATTAAAAATAAACTTCAATAGATAATATACATATTGTAAAAATAAGAAAGGGTCGCACCGTGCACCTAATCCAAGAAACTCAACAGGACGGCAATGCGGCGATCCATGGACAGCAGCAGTTACTCACTTTCATGTGTCTTACCTACATGCTAGTTTGTGGTAGGAGGGTACCCATTCCACAAAAAAGCTAATAAAACCGTGTTAAAACGTCAGTAAATTCTGATTTATGGTCATTTGATCACGCTTCCTAGTTAAACATAATCTGTTCAACTAATTAAACACGCTTTTACAAAAATGTTTACTTTTCTATAAAGCTTATATCAACTATTAATTTCTTGGCAGCGGATCAAAGCCATGTCAAAACGGATTTGTTTCGTTACATCGTTTAGTAAAATACTTTCATTTATGTCTAAACTGTGTTCGGTTGATCAAACATGTTGATGGCTGAACTGTCACGCTGGGATTGGCTTTTGAAATTGAGTGTGATCATCTGTACATCAATGTTTGTTTCTGATTTAAGATTACCAAACTCATGTAGGTAATGGTTTTTGGAAATTGTTTTTATGTTAAAAGTTATAGAGTATGTTTTTGAATAATGAATAAATGTATACCTTAAAAATTTTATGAAAATTACGATGAAGTTGAATGCGGTACAAGCATGTCAAAGAAAAAGTTTGTGACTCTAATGCGAATGCGAATTCTAGCATGGACTTAAGAACAATAAAGACAAGTAGAAGTAAGTATATAATAGAGCAAGAGCCATGTTGCACCTCACATTGGCCGCCTGGACTGGAGTAATGCCACGGCCTCACAGAAATCATCGAGGAGAGATTTTAGGAGGCACAAACCATCTTTTAACTTAATTCGAGGGGTATTCAAAAGGCAAACTCCCAGAAATGGATATAAATGAAACTAGTCAAATCCCTTAGCAGTCTTACACTTCACTTGACTTAAAATTCAGAAACAGAATAAAATGATGACAAGAAATATTTATTTATACACATAAATCTATTTCAATGGATGTTTCTGAACGAAGTTAGAAAAACTTGCTACATCGACTAAATTTATAATTTCTGAATTGTTAGCTAGTTATTCCAATATACAGATATTTCTCTAACTCACTTGACACAGTTACATCAAAGTTTATAACATTTTATCTAATTAGGTACTTGGGTGAATAAATGGCGCGTTCACGAACGTCGATTGACATATTTATTACAGCGTAAACGATAGTTTAAACACACTTTTGGAGAACCTTGACAGACTTTACTATTGATATTCAATCATTTGAGTTGTTAAACACGTGTGTTTCGTTAAGTTAAATAATTATTTTTTAGTTTAGGTTTTACATGTTCTAGGTAAAACAGTTAAGCTTACCTCACGTTTTATCTGAGTTAGATGGATTTTTATAGTTTTTTATGTTACACGAGACGTGTTATTTGATGGTAAATAAATAACTGCCCGTGGTCACCTTCAAATTAAGAGACAACTAGTTCAATCTTCGTATTCAGTTTGCCCTCAGGGTTCGACGCTAGTCAAACCTTAGTAAAACTGAGGTAAAACCGATTGAATTAGTAGCCGAGCCCAAATAATCTTGGTATGATGGAAGGACTTCTCCTATTCAGGTTCTGGAGGCGTGGGAGGGGACCTTAGAACTTTCCGTAATGCCTCCCGTAATGTCACTCTTGTAATGAAAAAGCCATTAATTAATGCTTAACATCGGTTTTCTTTGAGGCTGTCGTGTTACTCCGATCAAACCGGCCTATGTGTAGAGAAGCTTGGTTATCACACGGTAAAACTCTTGTTAGATATAAATATAAACAAATCAAAGCAAATATTTCTGCATTTCTGTAGCTTTTGTAGAACGAAATATTAATACCTACTTGTATCTACTGAAGGTTCCATCAAATCAATCTAGCAGCCGTTGTAATTTCTTAAAATTTTTGTCCTAATAAATGTTAGTTATTTGTTGCATAGTTGCTTTTGTGTGTATCATGAGGTGAAGGGAAGTATCTTAAATAATTGCTTAAAAGCGGAATGATAAAGTATTTTTCAAAAATATATAAATAACAAAACTGACCTGACTTATCTTAATTATGACAAGATTTCACACTTCAGTCTAAAATTTCCCCACTGCGAATCCTGAAGTATGTCATCCGACTACCCTGTGTCAGAAAATACTTAATTGGGTCTCTACTCAATGTGAGGAAGTTATTTGTTTTTTTTTGAGGACAGTCTTCAACAAAAACTCTGTAAACTTTGGAAAATAACCGTTCAGTTGTTAGTATTAGTAACTTTAGTTATAAAAAGTGTCTATGTAAATATGTGGTAAAAATGTACAGGACCTACTCCACAATAATGATGTTATCGTAGGAAAGCTACATCAAGGCTGGTTCGACCGGAGTTATGCCATGGAGTCGCAAAAAAACTGATTTAGGCAATTCATTCATCACTAAATGAGGGAGATCCCCATCCTCCTAATTACAATAAGATTTCGTTTCAATCCCAAACGGGGCCTTTGATCAAGAAGTGAATTTAAACGACATACCACGTCACTATCAGACGCTATGCTATCAAATTGTTATTTCAATTGTTATGTTAAATCAATGAGAGCATTTTTAATGACATTTGTCATCATTAAACGTCTTAAAAATCTATTTTAAAAGTCCATAAATAAAAAAAGAACAAACTCCTTGTCGATATATTTAAGTGTAAAAATTTATTCATAAACGCAAAATATTTTGCGGAAACGTCGACTCAGTAGTAAGATAACGTGTAGTGTGTAATAAATAGCGACATTACGATAGCATACGTCACGGCGAGAGGCGTTCGCGCTGCTAGGGTATTGAGGCCCACCGCACCAGCTGAGTGCGTAGTGCGCAGTTGTGAGGCACATGTTATTTATAACTATATAGGTGTTGTCTGTGACTTCGATCGCGTTCCTAATTTAAATTTTATAACTTTTGTTTTGTTTTTTATATTGTAAAAGTATCGTTGACAAGTTCACTGCATTTAAGTTTATTAGTGATACTTTAGGTGACAGACCCGTGCTTCATCTAGGTTTTGCACAGGCCGAAGTGACGCACTGTGTGCCATTGCAAGGTGGCAGTGTTCGATTGTAGTAGATATCACATCAGAGTAAATAATATTGATTTTTATAGTTGTCAATAATTTTGTAATATAATCTTGTACCTATTTTTAACCGACTTTAAAAAAGGAGGAGGTTCTCAATTCGACCGTATTTTTTTATGTGTGTTCGTGGATAACTTCGTCGTTTATGAACCGATTTTGATTATTATTTTTTTCATAGAAAGGATATATTCCAACGGTAGTATCATGATAAGGACACTAAGATCTGATGATGGCATCCAAGAGAAATCGAGTCGAACCTTCGAAATTCGTAGGGGCGACTAGTGCATTTGTTATTATTTTTTATTTTATTTGAAAGCTGGTGCTTGCCGTGTGGTCCCATTTCAATTTGGTCGTTCTTGAAGTCGTTTTTTTTTGTTAAAATTTTTCCAAATAAATTATCATCATTACTTTTCTAAAATACGTTTCTATTTTGCGGTAAAATGAAGAGATTCGAAATCGTGTGGCCTATTTATAGTTCTGTTTCAAAATTTGAATCAAGTTAATATTTTCGCGAACCAACATTTGTACTCCATACCTACGCACTTCATTAGAAATACGATACTACAATACAATAGTCTTGTTGAACATTACAAAACCATAATTTACATAAATCCTGTAAATTGTATAGACACGAGGTTTTCGTTTTCCCGCTATTTTCATAAAGACAATCTTCAGAAAGACGCGTCATAAAATGAGATGAGAATAAAGGCCGGTAATTTTGTTGTACAAATTACATACTTAATTTCAGACAGCTTATTCTATATTTGAAAACTTTTAGCCTATCACATACTTGTAAAACAAACTCTTTGGTTAGGAGATGTGGTTTATTTTTTTTCTTTTTATGGCAAGTAATGCGTTTTGTTTCGTCGCTGGGGTTGTCAAACCTTAAGCAGATTGCCATTCCTAAATTTGCTATTTAACAGTCATAGGTACCGTAATAGGTACCTATTTCTACCGTAGTAAAATAACAGTTAAGTATCTGTGTTTAAATGTAAGTGAAACCATTTTTAAAATTTTTGTACTTACAATATATTTTCATTTGCAAATAAATATCTAAAGAAGCCAAGATTTTGGATAAAAAGGCAATAATGGTACTGTGTAATATGTATATTTTATACGTAACTACATATGTTGTTACAGTTGTAGTTGTAGTGTAGTTACATATTTATACAGGGCTTTTTTGTCACTTCTTCTTTGAGGGCACGCTAATTATCGAAAGTCAAGAAACCAAAGTGCCCCTTACCACTTACTTAAGTTTTGAGAAATAAATCGAGGGTTTGGTAAAAAATGTTAATATCTTTCGATACGAACGTGAACTTACATTTTCTTACGTAACGATATGAAAATTTAACTTTTGTTGTCAAAATACTTTGCCTAAATAATTGCTGCTTCACGGCAACGCGCGACCCTTACTGCGTAACAGACAGTCTCCACGCTGCAAGAGCTGGGGTTGGAAGCTCTCCCTCATCCGCCATACTCACCAGACCTTGCACCTACCGACTATTACTTTTTCCAAAATTTAGACAACTTTTTAGTGGGTAAAAAATTCAATTCCCGAGAGGCAGTACAAAATGCCTTTGAAGAGTTTGTTGCCTCCCGTCCAGCTGATTTTTACAAGAAGGGCATCAATAAACTGCCAATGCATTGGCAAAGATGCGTCGATTGCATGGGTGATTACTTCGAAAACAGAAATAAAAAAGTTTGAAAAAATAAGTACCTTTACTTATTGCATACAAAACGGCAATTTCATAGGTAAAGACCTATTATTACAAAAGTACGGTGACCACTACTCTTGGATTCTGCTCATGATTTCTATCAGGCAGACTAGAGTTACTTTGCTATCGTCTACATAGTGATGTATATTGCCAAGGGCTAACATGTCATTGCGTGCGTTATGCGTTAGAAGATCACGCGTGGATCGTTGAGGCCTAACGCCATATTGCCGATCATTTAGCAACGAGTGATCTTCCAGGTAGTGGACCAATTGCTTGTTGATGATCCGTTCGAGCACCTTGCAGAGAAAAGTGAAGACTAGACGTCGCTTATTGGCCGGATCTGAACGGTCGCCTTTTTTGGGGATGGTTTGAACGTTCGCCTCTCTCCAGGTCTCTGGAAGTGGTCAGGGACTGATAGGGACTTCTCTGTAGGGAATATAATATTCCATACCGACAGCCATGGAACCACCTATAGGCATATATGGGCATGGCGGTTGAATGATGGATGGCTCTACGAAAGATCCCTGTCCTCAAAGCAGCTTTAAGTCCACGGGATGGATGTTATGTAATCGCACATTCCATCCCAGACCAGGAGTGCCATAATCGCCTTTTTGCTGCACGTCGTGGTAGGACAAAAAGAGGCACCGCGGTGGAGACCAAGTTCTGGTCGAAAGAGGAGCTAGGACCGTCATACTTTACGGTGGAAGGTGACTGGTCAGCAGTAGGTCCAGTATAAGCTAAACTACGATTTTTTTAAATACGTTAAAGTATTAAAAATAGGATGTGGGTACTCACTCACTGATGAAATATTATGCCACCTTTTTGATAGTAATTTTAGTTTTTAATTTACAATGTAATTCATGGATCTCCAATGAGTTGTCATTGTTGTCTACAAGATGGCATATTACCAAATTTTTGTAATCAAAATCATTCTTCTTATGTCAAATATGTTACTCTCCTAGTAATTACACTAGTTCATAAATTAATATCAATTTAAGTATTTTATTAAATATTTTCGGACATCTGATACACCACGTCATCTAATGTTTAAACTTACACTCTCCTTTCTTTGGAGGCACTGCACTGCCCTCTTTCTTTGGGGGCACTGCGTGCCCCCGCGTGCCCCCACAAAAAAGCCCTGTATATATATATATATTAGAAATCCTATGCAATACGGTATGTTTTCAGGTCAAAACCACTCTACTGATTATAATATACTAGCTTTTCCACGCGGCTTCGCTCACGCAGATTTTCATTCCCTGATTTATCCCCTTAGGGGTGGAATTTAAAAAATTCCTTTCTTAGTGCTCACTTACGTTATATAAAGAACCGACATGCAAAATTTCAGGATTCTATCTTCAGCAGTTTGGGCTGTGCGTTGATCTCTGGATATGTCAGTCAGTCAGTCACCTTACTCTTTTATATATATAGATTATCATAAAATGCCCGGGCTACAAAAGAAAAATACTGTACAGAAAATAATAACTAAAAAATACGGGCAATAATACGTGCGAATCCGTGGCCTAAGGTTATTCTATTACACATTAACTATTTACGACATAAAATATGTAAAAAATGTATTTTATATTCATCACATAGGCGCTTGCGCAGGTCTAGCGGCGAATTTGATATTAGCTATAGCGATAGCGCTAGTATAAATGATGTTAGATACAGTAATGAGATAACATAATTGCTATTGTACGCATGAACACTATAAAAATATAAGAAATGGTTTTCTTTGAATTGAATGTGAAATATATTTAAAATACCTACGTTTTGTATTTAAACTTATAGGCGAAATATGTAAATTTGTATGTCAAATTTTTACATTTGGAGTGGGACCCAACGTAATTATAGTTATAAAAATGTGGGTGCTAAATTACGCTAGAACTGCTGAAATTATCTGAACGAAATTTACGTTAGAGATAGACGTTAGTCTGGCGCATAGGTAACTGTTTAACTTTATGCAATGTAAGTTACAAATAATTGAACATGGTATTGTCAATGATTAATATTTATTTATTTATTTAAACTTTATGCACTTTTATACATCGGCGGACTTAATGCCCAAGGCATTCTCTTCCAGTCAACCTTAGGGTGGTGTAGAAATTTTGTAAGGTAGGTTGTGCACAGAGGTTGAAATATAAAATTAACTACAAAGACTACACGCAAAAATACAAAAAAAAAACATTACATACGTAATCATACATAGAATACATGTCATAGTCATACATATACACATACACATACTTACATGTACACAAATATACATACACAGATACACATATACTTACGATATATTCGTACACTAGCTATCGATTAGTATTTTCTGCCATTTTGTTGAGAAGGAGCTCATGTACCTTCTTTTTAAAAGTAAAACGGTTTGTGGACATCCTGATTTCGGGTGGGAGTGCATTCCAGAGCAGTACCGCTTGGACAAAGAACGAAGAGTTCACGAAGTCGGTGTTGTGGGAGGCAATATTATTGCCTCCCACAATATCATTGGCATTATTATCTACCTCGTTGGTCTCGCGGTTGGCGTGTGCGACTACTGATCATGAGATCTCGGGTTCGATTCCCGGGTCGGACCTAATGTTTGTGTGATCTACAAATATTTGTTTCGGAGTTTGGGTGTTTTCTATGTTTAATATGTATGTATTTACAAAAAAAAAGTATATATGTATTTGTATCAGTTGTCTAGTACCCATAACACAAGCTCTGCTTAGCTTGGGACTAGATGGCGTTGTGTGTTAGATGTCCGAAATATTTATTATTTATTATTGGCTATTGTATTTTTTATTGCTTTTGGAAGATTTAAAGATTTAATTTTACGCTTGTCAATTGAACGTAAATTATTTTAATAGAGCTTAGTTAAAAAATATAATAAAGCCTGTAATAATATTAAATTCAAAATTTAAAAACCCCCTAACCAAGCACTTAATCGAGTAATCATACGCCAATGATATTTTTGCAGACATTCTCTTATTCTTCCCCACTTTCACCCCCATAACTTTTAAACGATTCTACCGATTTTCATGAAACATGTCTAAGAACACTCGCACGTAACTCACCTTTCATACAAAAAAAACTAAATTGAAATCGCTTCATCCGTTCACGAACTACGGTGCCACAGACAGACAGAGACAGACGCGTCAAACTTATAACACCCCTCTTTTTGCGTCGGGGGTTAAAAAGTAGATTTCACCGTACGAGGCTTAAACCTATTTATTAAGTCATATTTATGTTATTTATGAGTTTCATTTTATGTTTTTCGCAATAATGTTTATTTTTCCGTTTTGACTGACGGCCTTACGAATATAGGTGTCAAAGAATATAAAGTGACATTTGTGTTTTAAGCTCCGTGATGCCATTACATACCTACTATGACGTACGTACATTTTACAAGCCTTTTGTACATTTTACGTACGTACATAAATTTTTAGAAAACATGATTTTTTATACAGTAACTAGCTGACCCGGCGAACTTCGTACCGCCATATTTACATATCTGTTTCAGCTTCCCACAGGCAGTGTACAGTCGCGGACCAAAAAAAAACTTTTCCCCTTATCCTTTACATTTTCTTGTATTTACAAACTAAAAATAACGAACACATAAAAAAGAGAAACATAAAAAAAGAATTATTTAATTTGGTGCAGCCGACCGGAAGTTATGCGCGTACATACATTTGGGCGATTCATTTATATATTAGGTATATAGATTAAGTATAATCTTAGTGTTTAAAGTATTCATTAACAGCCATTACTAGTCCACTGCTGGGCATAGTCCTCTCCTAAGAAAGGATGTTTTGACCAACTACTGGCCAGATAGATTGCTATAGGGTCTGTTTCAAGTATTCCTTCTATTTGCAGAGGTATTGTCTTGCGTAGTTTGCTCCCTCTTATGACACCCATGGGATGAGTAGGAATGGCAACACTCTGGATTCTTAATACGTCACCACACAGTGTGTTTATAATCTCAGTATTATAAAGTACAGTAAAACCTCCGGTATGTATTCCAGAGAGCTTTTTTGCGTAGGCACTTTTTAAAGACTTGTCTATCCGACGTTTTATGTAGCCTAATTGGTGTTTAATATATTCACTTGTAAGTTGATTTTTATACACCCACACGCTGCTATTTTGGCATGTATATTTTTCCACGTGAGAGACATCGAGGATTTAGAAAATAGTTTCACGTTTTGAACTCCGCGGTAAAGAATCTAAGATATAAGTTCCAATTTTAGAATATTGATACCATTATGAGATCAGGTTATATCACCTTTATTATTTAGGTACATTATCTTCTATCTTTTTCATGTTATTTTGGGTTTTAACCATGTGTATTTTCTATTTAACATTATTTTATGCACAATGTGTATAGAGTCGGGGAGATAAAAGAAAGAAAAATAACAAATATTTAAAGAAAAAAAAAACCCGAATGCGTCAGTATCTGCCATCTTTATTAAATTCTTTTATTAAAGTTTTTTTAATCTATTTTTTTCTGTTTTTATTTCATTTTGATGTATCCAGTGTCACTCTCACGACTGCGACGAATCTTTTGACACCACTCACATAATACGACGAGCCGTTTAGGCTCTAGGGCGTGCCAAAGAAATATACATACATACATATACTCGAAAAACATAACCCTCCTTCTTTCGCAGTCGGGTAATATTGAGAGTAAGTGAAAATAGGATATAAATATTTAGGGGATATTTTAATGTTGTTATTAACAAAAACACCGCATCTTAAAAAAGGAGAGGAAACTTTTCAGGTCAGAAGCTATTATCCATAACCAAGTAGATGATCTCCGAAATACGGATGTAAGTTAAATTGTACATCTTTCTTGAATAGAATAACTGCCGATCACAAGTGTTTATTAAATGTTCTTGCTGTTAGTTTCAAGCTCTGACAAAGTACTAGCAGGCGGTATATACTTGTAGGCTAATTGTTTTCATTAAACAATCATCTTAGTATACTAATTCTGAACGGTAAAAGTGGCCAAATTTTTAGTTTTAGTTCCAATTACTTACCAAACTTACGAATTGTCACTTACGACTTACTAGTGTCAGATGTTTACCCTACAAATATTCAGATAATTAGTACACAACCAGCTATACCATGCCCCGTAAGACGTATTGTGGTTACATTGATAAGAAAATGCCCAGTGATGCAGAATCAGCTGAATAGGCTATAGGGTTTGTTACCATGTCGCATTGTCTGCATTCGCAATGAGTATGGTGACCACTACTCTCAGATACTGCTCATCTCTTCACATCTGGCAGATTATAATTACTTTAGGCTCATATATAAAAAAACTAGCAAGCCACTGTATGTACTTTTTTTTTTTTTTTTTTTTTTTTTTTTTTTTTTTTTTTATGTATGTTACCTGATTACTCCGTCAGTTGTGGACCGATTTTGAATTTTTTTTTTGTATTCGACAGGGTATGCTTCCGTGGTGGTCCCATTGCCAGCATATCAGGATCTGATGATGGGATCCCAGGGAAATCGAGGGAAACCCTCATTTTTTATAGGCACATACTATGTTTTTCGTATATTTTCTGAAGTTACACCGGTATTTGCGTCTGGTAGTCATCATTTTATGATGATGAGCTGATGATGTAAGGTACCACTCCTTAACGGTTAGGAATTGGAGGATAAATCTTTAAATATCATATGTATATAAGTTACCTTTAGCCGTATTCTTACAAATTATTTAGGTAAGCTGATGATGGAAGGTGGAAGGTACAACTCCTCAACGGCTAGGAGTTGGAGAATAATTCTTTCAATTTCATACGTATCTAAAGACCTTCAGTCGTATACTTTCAAGCTATTTAGGTGAGCTGATGATAGAAGATTAAACTCTTCAAAAGTTAGGGATTAGAGGATGATTTTAATATTACACGTACCTTAATTTGTATTCTTGATGACGAAATTCGATGAAATAATTCAACTTACTACTTACCTACGATTGTTTGCACTAAAAACTGTAAAATAAAAACTTTTTATAAAAAAAAAAAACCGACTTCCAAAAACATCCAACGAAAACTCTCTATCAAAAAACACTTAAAAGCGTAAAATAAACTGGTTCTTCATAAATTGCCTATACCTAATTCTTTATTCATTTAAATAGTAGTATTATAATGGGTGCTAGGTACCTAAAATCTGTTTGAAGTCGGTGCTTAGCCAAAAATAATACAAACGAACAATTACAAAAGTCTAAGCGATAGTCACTTGGCACCGACTTCAAACAGATTTTAGGTACCTAGCACCCATTATAATACTACTATTTAAATGAATAAAGAATTAGGTATGGGCAATTTATAAAGAACCAGTTTATTTTACGCTTTTAAGTGTTTTTTGATAGAGAGTTTTCGTTGGATGTTTTTGGAAGTCGGTTTTTTTTAGCCAATATAGTCAATAAATTAACAAATTATAAACGAAAACCTTCCTGAATTATCACTCTATCTATAAGTAAAAGGCGCACAAAAATCCGTGCAGCAGCTTTTGAGTTTATCGCGAACAGACATACAGATAGACGCGGCGGATGACTTTGTTTTATAATATGTAGTGAAGAGTAATAACAAAACGCTTTAGACACTTTTGAGTTTTTCGAGCGTACACATTACACATAGTACACATTTATATATTGATTGTATTTTTTCTATAGCTTAGTTATCTGAATTCAAGATGGTGAATTAAGGGAGTGTAGCCGAAAATCTCAGTCCCCTATTCTGTTCGGAATTTAATTGAGTCTGGGGAGAGACAGTGAGCTAATTTTAAGGGTAGAACAATACAAACTGGACTAGGCCGAGGGATTATTTAATAATTCATTTAGATTATGATAACAATAGGATCACTATTTGTTTAGGGCACGAACTTTTTCGTAACAATATCAAAGAAAATTCGTTAGAAACTAAAGTGTTATCTTTTTTGTGTATTTTTTTAATGGAATGGGGGCGAAAACACGAGCAGTTTGGTCTACTCATTATAAGTCCATGGACAATACTTTATACCGGGTTTCTATGTCTAATTTCTCCTTATACACGGCTGGACCGATTTTCACTGGCAGGTAGCTGATATCTACCTGCCTGTGAAAATCAGTCCAGCCGTTCCAGAGATGCGGAACAAAAATAGTGCACCACAAAGTTGTTTTTTTTTCCCAGCGAATATCTCGGTCAATTTGGTCATTTGGTTTTGCAAGGCATCGGGGTTCCATACAATTTCAATACCTCTTGTAATCCAATATGCAGCAACGCCGTACAAAAATCATGGGACAAGGGAGAAAAGCCGAGGGTTGCTATCCCCTCCCCTACACCAGTACTCAGTTGGACAGCTTACAAGTGACGACATAGTGCTGAATGTTATTGCTTTATGCCCCTGTATCTTTCTAAAAAGGTCTCCTGGTGGTTCACATGACCCATAAATTTTCGACACGGGCCCGTAATCTATTAGCAAACAAACAGACTGACAAAAATCTTAAAAATCGATTATTTATTTTACGAATGTAAACTTTCTGACAGGCTGATTATTTTTTGTAGATTATGCAACTTATCTTAACATTTTTTTATGGAATAGGCGGGCAAACCAGCAGACGTATCGCCTGATGGTAAGCGATTACCGCCGCCCATAGACACTCGCAACACCAGAGGCGTCACAAGTGCGTTGCCAGCCTTTGGGGGATGGGGGAGGGGGAAAGGGGTTGGGGTATGGGCCTCCGGTATCCTCACTCACTCGGTGAAACACAGCGCAAGCACTATTTCACACCGGTTTTCTGTGAGGCCGTGGTATCACTCCGGTCGAGCCGCCCCATTCATGCAGACGCGTGGCTCTCCCACGATTAAAATGATATTTGTTTATCATTCAAAAACACAATACGGACAATAAATCAACAAAAATAACATCCTTTGTTAACCTACTTTCGACAACGGCGTAAGTTCCATAACAACAAATATGAATACAAATCAATCACACTAGTGCCACCTTGAACCTTGCCCTCGGATAATATTTAAAAACCACCCCAATTTGCCCCAGCGCTTCAAGGGTGGCGTTCCTGTTATCGACCGGCTCACTGAGCTACAATGCTTCGTTGACACGCAACCAGAAAAAATATCACTTGACATACAACTGTTCAAAAATATATATATATGTACTAGCTGTTGCCCGCGGCTCCGCCCGCGTGTATGTCGGTTATCGCTGCAAATACTAGCCTATGTGTTCTTCTAATGTATAAGCTATATTACTGTAAAGTTTCATCCAAATCCGTTCAGTAGTTTTTGCGTGAAAGAGTAACAAACATCCATCCATACTTACAAACTTTCGCGTTTATAATATTACTAGTGGTTGCCCGCGGCTCCGCCCGTGTATACGTCGGTAATCGCGGCAAATAGTAGCCTATGTGATGTTCTAATGTGTAAGCTATATTACTGTAAAGTTTCATCCAAATCTGTTCAGTAGTTTTTGCGTGAAAGAATAACAAACATCCATCCTTACGGACTTTCGCGTTTATACTATTAGTGTAGATATAGTAGGATATGTTAGTGCTGGATCTTGAAATGATTACTTTATAAAATGTGTATATCCTTTCCCTAACCTTTATTAATCTCAAGATTATTTGTCGGCTACTAGTTCGACCAGTTTTACCTGAATGACAGTTTTTCCATGGAGCGACCTGAGGGCGAACTGAATACGAAGGGTGAACTTGTTGTCAATATATTTGAGGACACTGACTTCCCAATAACGATTGCCGTAGATGTTCATGACAATCGGGATCGACGGCTTAACGTGCTCTCCGAGGTACGGGAATTATTAGGAAATTATTATTATTAGGAATTTCTTGTTAGAAAAACCCAATAACACTTTAAAAAGTGTGTATGTCTTAAAATTGTTAGAAACATCATTGACTTACAGTGACTGCCTCGGTAGCGCAGTGGTAGCGTACGTATGTGACTACTGTACTTGAGGTCTCGGGTCGGACCAAATGTTTGTTAAGTATGATCTGCAAATATTTGTTTCGGAGTTTGGGTCTTTTCTATTTTCTAAATAAAATATGTATTTATTCATAAAAAAATAAACTTTTTTATAGCAATTGTCTAGTACCCAAAATCTAGTACTTGTACTAACATAGTTCTTAAGGTTTACTGTGTACTAACACATTATGGATATATTCCCGAAATAAAGGTATTATTGTTATTATAATACAAGCTTTGCTTAGTTGAGGACTAGATGAAGTTGTGTTAAATGTCAAAAAAATACCATTTAAGTGACACTTAGTATTCTTATTCTTCTTAAACATACATAAACATATTCTTAAACATCTGTTAGGTGTCATATGGAAACTCAAACATCTCTGTGATAAAACGATGTAAGACTATAAAATATCGAAAGGCAATAAGAAAACGTGAGTACGCCGATGAAAGAGAATTGGAAGCCACTTGAGCTTTTGACGGTATTCAGAAACGTGATCATATAATCTTAATCCATTATGAACCTTACCTTCAAGTTCACTTAAAGATATTAAGTTGTACTTTAGCGAGATTTGAAGAACGAAAGTAAATACGTATACAGGTAATCGAATATACCTTATAATGTAATTCATTTCAAAAAGGTAACACTTTAATTAAGATTAGTAAATTTTTATCAGCTTTACATCTTCGGCAATCTGATGTGTCTAATTTTACCCGCCAATGGCGAAGCCAAAAGGAAGGGTAATATTCTGGCAGTCTATGTATGTTGAACCAATTTTAATGAATGAGTGTCAATAGATTCCCAATGGTCCGGGTGATATAGGCTATATACATTTTATCAAAACTTTTACATAGTAAGTTAAAGTTTTTTTAAACTTGTTCTTGTTAACATAAGTCGTTACTTTATCATTTCTGTCTCAAATAAAAAGTTTCACTGACTTATCTCCTCAATAGGATGTTTTTTAAGCAATGTACTGTTTGTTCCATGAAAGCCCCAATGCATTCGCACCTTTGACCGAGTTAGGATACCTGAAGGTGTTTCTGGGAGTAACACTCAAAGAACTTATCTATTACATATACTCAAAAGCAGTGGTACCAGAAAATGAGGTGACGGGTCTTCCCGTCCCATCCCATAAAAAATTAAACTATGTTAATTGGCAGGCTGAAAAAAGCAGGCTTTTAACACATATCACTACCTATTCAGCACACATGAGTTCACATTCAGAATGTTGGAAACCCATTGAGATAAGTCGTTTCACAGTTCATTACTTGGAGATGTTTGTGAAAACTTACGAGTGTAACCCATCCAAAAAATATAAAGGGCTTTGGTAAAAAGGGTAAGCGCTATTGTGTTGTGAGAAACGATCCGTGATCTTTTATATTGTTATTTTCTGAGTGAACACCTCTTCTATAAGAGGTGATATGATGGTATTTGCTGCCTAGTACTGATTATTTTGTCAATAAAAGGTTTATTCACTTATTGTACCACGCGTACTTTGCTAAAAGGCAGTTTCTGTTAGTCAATTTTAGATTGATGTGGAAATAAACATGCGATTGGTGCGAAGACAGATTTATCAAATAGTTTATTTATTTAAAACTTATTGCACATGATGTACAAAGGCGGACTTAATACCATAAGACATTCTCTCTGGGTCCTTTAGATGATGTAGAAATATAATGCGGTAGGTGCAAAAACAAAATACTGAATTCGACAAAGATCATAATAGTTACGTAAATAAGAGATAAACGATTAAAAGAGTTTAGGTGTGAAAGGTTATTTAAATAAAATATTGTTCAAAATTTTGTTTCAGTGACAATTTAGTAACAATATTTTAGAAGCTAATTATGTAATTAAAAGTTATAATTTATAACACATACATACGCATTTAAACAACTTGAATTATATCTTTCGTCAACTTCTTAACTAAACAAAAAACAGTGAATACGTCAAAATGGTAAACGACAAAAAAAAAAGAAATTGTTCTTTTTCAGAGTTATTTATCTCAATAACAAAATTAATCAAAACAAACTTGACAAATGATAGTCTTTCGAATACAAACTTTGATTCATCTTTGCCACTTTCAAAGTTTATTTTCGCAAATAAATATTATGTTCTTCTTCACAGTTTCATGATTATTTCTACACGGTGGTTTATTAAAATTAAGGCGATGAAAGCCACAAGAACAATAAAAAGCTGCGATAATTTCTCACGGAAAAGACCTTTCCTTAATCACAGCAACTATGTTGGCGAAAAGTATACTTAAAAGCATTCCCATGAACATTAAACACTTTTTTTAGTTTTAGTATTTGCTTAATCGTTTTGGCAAATTCAGGATTATAGCGCTGATTAAAAAATACCGCAAGCGTTCTTAAGTTCATTTTGAATTTGAAGCGCTTTAGTAAAATAAGACGAAAAGCAACTTAATTGAATACATTCGCCTTACATTATATTTACATAACATTTTGAACACGGTCCATGCAGCCTGATCGACCAGTAAGGCAATTAACAGGCAATATCTTTTGGTAGACCTGCCTGGATAGGTAATATACTCGGAAATAAAAAGAAAATTACATATTTAAATACTAAATGTTAAAACAATAACATTAGTTTTGTATAAATAAATAAATATTTCGGACATCTGACACAACGCCACCTACCTTCAAACTAAGAAGAGCTTGTATTATGATAGTTAGTTTGACTGATAGAATTTAGACTTATAACCTTTTTGTTTGTGAATACATACATTTATAAAATCGTTGATCCAACCTGGGAATCGACCCGAGATCTCAGCACAGCGCAGTTGCACGAGTATAATATTAGGTCTTTACCTATGAAATTGCCGTTCTTCAGTACTGGTCATTTCAAATAAAAAAAAGTTTGTAATGGCTCTGTATTCTAAATTCAAATTAATTTTGTTTCAAAACCATGACATTCTATTTACAAACTCAGTCTTTTGTTTTTTGATTAGCGTTGTATTTTCATTACATTTGAACATTTTTCGTCATAATGGATAATTTAAAAATTTGTGTAATTATGGAATATGAATTCCGTCGTGGCACCAATGCGACACAAACGGCACGTAACATCAAAAACGTTTACGGAGAGAACTGTACAAACGAACGCAAAACCCGTTATTGGTTTTCCCGGTTCCGTTCTGGAAATTTTGACTTGAAAAATGAAGCTCATGGTCGTCCGGAGACTTTGGTTAACAATAATGAATTAAAGGCGATTGTGGAAGCTGACGAAACTCAATCTACAGCTGAGCTAGCAGCAGCTTTTAATGTAAGCATCAAAAGAATATTGATCCATTTGCGACAAATTGGCAAGGTAAAAAAGCTTGATAGATGGGTGCCCCACGACCTTAACGATCGCCAGCGCAACGTACGCGTCGAGACCTGCCTTGCGCTGCTCAACAGGCAAAGAAATAGAGCAATTTTGAAACGAATTGCTACGTGCGACGAAAAATGGATTCTGTTCGACAATCGAAAGCGCTCAGCAAGTTGGTTAGACCCTGGTTCAGCACCAAAGCAATGCCCTAAACCAAAAATGACCCCTAAAAAGGTGATGGTCACTGTTTGGTGGTCTAGTGCGGGTGTGATTCACCACAGCTTTTTACAAAACGGCATGAGCATTAATGCAGATGTGTACTGTGAAGAACTGGAGAGAATGATGGAGAAGCTTGCACATCTGCAACCAGCTTTGGTCAATCGGTCGTCCCCACTGCTCCTTCACGACAACGCGCGACCCCATACTGCGCAACAGACAGTCTCGAAGCTGCAAGAGCTGGGGTTGGAAGCTCTCCCTCATCCGCCATACTCACCAGACCTTGCACCTACCGACTATTACTTTTTCCGAAATTTAGACAACTTTTTAGTGGGTAAAAAATTCAATTTCCGAGAGGCAGTACAAAATGCCTTTGAAGAGTTTGTTGCCTCCCGTCCAGCTGATTTTTACAAGAAGGGCATCAATAAACTGCCAATGCGTTGGCAAAGATACGTCGATTGCATGGGTGATTACTTCGAATAACAGAAATAAAAAAGTTTGAAAAAATAAGTACTTTCACTTATTGCATACAAAACGGCAATTTCATAGGTAAAGACCTATTATATATGACCCAGACCTCCTTCCGAACTCACGTCTCCTAATAAATTAGTATCGATAAGTCTTACACAGTATTCAATTTATTTCATAGGCTTCCTTTTCTATCTATTTGTCCCTTTTTATATACTCCCAATTTGCTTATGATTGAATTTTTAAACGCTGGCGGCAACAAAGCTCCGATCACTAAAAACTAACTTCGATTTTCCTCTCAAATTCCCTTGTAGCGTTTTGTAATAAGTATCAAAGGTAACAAAATGGCACGTGTAACTAACATTTCTTGAGAGAACAACAGAATATGGGGCACAATAATTTCGGAACACGGGTAACTCGACAGTTCCTGTAAACAAAATATTACCCGTAAAACATTATTAATATTTCGACGGTAGTGATATTCCTTTTACCGCTTTTCATAAATAATTAAAATACAAACTTCATGTAAATCTTTACTTTCGTTGATGTATTTTTTTTTTTATTTCCTAATGCCAGAACTAAAGGCGCATCATTTGCCATCATTACTAAAGGACTACCTTTAGAAGTACCCTGTTTGATATAGACCTCTCCTTAGACAGAAGGTTTTTTTTATTGAATTAGGGGCAAACGAGCAGACATATCAACTGATGGTAAGTGATTACCGCCGCCCATGGACACCTGCAACACCAGAGGAGTACGCTCTACTCTACTCTCTCTCTCTCTCTCTTTGGTCTACTGTGCAACGCACATGTACCACGGTACCCACGTGGGTTGGCATTGATTGTTTTAAGTTTTTAGTTTTCCTTCTCTTTCCAGTGCTGTTGTCGTAGATAGTTTGTTCCCTTAGTCGGTGTTTACGATACCCACGGGATGAATAGGTAATAACACTGTATTCTTAATTTGCCATTTCTTTGAAACTGAATATCCGTTGAACACGCGCGTGATAGTAAAGTGCGATTAAATTATCCAAAGTGTTAATTTCCTTACCAGGCTTAGCTCCTTGAAATAAGGAATCTGCAGCGGCCCATAGACAAAAGCCAGATCAGTCGAATATCTGTCACTCTGATAACGAAATCAACTCTCGGGTGATACACCCGTTTTTAACCGACTTCCAAAAGGAGGAGGTTCTCAATTTCATCGTTTTTTTTTTATGTATGTACATTGATTACTCCGTCAATTGGGGACCGATTTTGAAAATTCTTTTTGTATTCGAAAGGGTATGCTCCCCATGTGGTCCCATGGCCACCATATTAGGATCTGATGATGGGATACCAAGGAAATCGAAGGAAACCCTCAAATTTACGTGAGCGCCTGCAATGAAGTTAAGGCAATTGTCTGCATGCCTTCATATTCTGTAGACATCATTTAATTTCATAATTATATAGTCCATTTGAGGTATAGGTAGCACATACAAATTAAGTTATTTTATACTTATTAGTTTTTAAAGTCGGTTTTTTTAAACGAAGTTTTTTTTTTAATTATAACAATATAACCTTAAAAACTTACTGCTGGAGATGTGCGGGCTTCATTGACACCCGCAGCGATGGAGGGGGCCCCTTATACGTCGTCACGGAGCTCCTGGGTACTACACATACAACACTCCTACGGGGTCGGGCTGCTTCCCGATTCACAGTACCCGTTTATTCACTTCGAGGTTCGCGTCCTAATCTTAACACCTTACATTAAGTTTATACAATCAAACAGTGGCAGAACAATATCACTGGGCGTTATATTACAATTAATACTACATCTACAAAATAGTCGATTTGGGATCGAACACAGAGGCTACCCTTAACCAAATAAATTATCAAAGAAAAATCGGTATAAAATACGCTTAAGTACAGTTTGAAAACTTGTAAAGTTTGGAAGACGTTCGACGAAACAGTAAGTTAATGTGATCCTTTCAGTAGGGTTGTACAAAATCGTTTTGTTAAACAGATAACTATCGTATTACGACGGACAGGGTGAATAAGTCGTTTGTTTCCAAGATTTTAGTATTCTAAAACGTCATTACCTATGTGTTTAGAATTATGTGAATCATATAACTTTAGATGGCTTGCTACACCAGCCTTCCGGAACAGTAACGATCGAAGTACTACCTGTATTATGTTACTGTATCATCGTGGTGAAAATAACCCATCCCCTTTTTCAAGAATCAGAATATCTCCATGATAAATAATAAAGATCGTGGAAGTGTATCAGACAGTTGTTACTTTCGCATTTAAAATTAGTAGCATCGTATTTTCTTCTGTCGGTTAGTAAAGTATAGAACTATAGATATAATATAGAAAAATGATTTTTAATCAAATAACTAAGTTTTTTAAATTGATATAAATTACTGTTTACTGTTTTCCAAGTATAATGAAAAAAATTCGGCCCAAGTGCGAGTCGGACTCACGCAGGAAGGGTTCCGTACCATTATCTATACATTTCTGTCTAACTGTTGCTGTTATCAATATCGAGCAAAAACAAGCAAAAAAATCACGTTGTAAATATTTATTTTATTCTGTTTTTTAGTATTTGTTGTTATAGCCGCAACTGTCAACTATCCCGAGATACAGCCTGGTGACAGACGGACGGACAGACAGACCAACGGACAGCGAAGTCTTAGTAATAGGGTCCCGTTTTACCCTTTGGGTACGGAACCCTAATAAAAATGGTAGGGAATCACGAAACAAATTATAACCTAGTAAAGAAATAAAAAAAATATAGTCGATTCTTATAATAGGTTTTTGAAACTTGGTTTGGCATGACTAGCTAAGTCATTTTGGTTTTCGAACAATTTCAATTGACAAGCATATAAAGGAAAATGTAGGTGATAGTATCGCGTTACATAATAATTTACAAAGTTCATGTAAACATATCAATCGGCCCTAAGAGGGTGGGACATAGGGAGAAAGGAGGCTGCGTGCTTGGGCATTCGTCTTAAAATAGACGTTGTAGATATTTTTAGGTATTCTATTGAGTTTATTTTTCGATTTGTGAAATGAATGTCACCTTGAATGTCCATAATTATATTATTGCTGTTGTAAGCTTTTCATAGTACTTGAATGGTAGTCTGTGGGTAAGCGTTTACCGTTACATTTTAAAGGTGGATAGCGATTTTCTCGTATCTTCAAATATCCAATTTTTACACGTAACGATAAAAATGCAAGTATTTTTCGTAAAATTAGGGAAACTACAAAAACGGGTTGCACTCCGGGAGTGCCGGCAGAAGTGAAAACTTAAACAATAACGTAGTCAAGTGCATTTTTGATATTTTAAAATGGTTATGGAATAATTTCGCACAAATTGCTTTAATTATCAGTATGAAAGTACTATAATTTATGTGTTAAAATACAATATTCATTTATTGCGCTATTGTACACAAACATGACAATTTATATAACATAAAAAAATGTTACACCTTAGAACTATTACAATTGTTTTTCATTAAAAAGTTTATCTTAATAGATGCACTTTGTTCAATTTCCATATTTTAAACACTTGATATACACGAATTATACAAGTATACAGACAGTCGTGCCATCTGATGTCACCATCCGTGCATGCCCGTAGCAGGCTGTAGTACAAACACACACGCACACTCGCGCAAGCGCCCTGCGCCGCTTAAACGAAACAGCTGGAGCAGGCACACATTTTCGCCGCGCGGTAGAAAGAGAGGGGGATATTACTTCCTCTCCTACGCCATGCCTCCGTCTTACGAATATTCGATCAGATCACGTGGCCTGACGCGAGTTTAACATTTTTTACCCATTCCAAAAAAGTGCACAACGCCGCTAAAGAAGTTTTCACTTCAAAAAGTAAGTAAATACTGTAAAATTTAAAGATTTTGAAGCCAATGCGTTCTTTAATAGAGTATTATTAAGATTTAATTCGTGAAACGACATTTCCATTTTGTGCCGTTTATATAAACAAGGCAACCTGCATGGATTATATTAATTAATCCCTCGGAGTAATCGTGATGTTACTGAATTTGACACAACAGTAACCACAGAAGGTAAAAGGAACTACAATCCTTACTCTATGCTGTTATAATACATAGACAAAGCCTAAAATTAAAGTCAACTAGTTAATGTAGACGTAGTTCTATCTTATTCTCAGATAAAGATACTTTTTTCTATCACTAGTCAAAATTTAAACCCATTTATTTAAGTTTGACTCATTGCCTTCATTAATTCGCAATAACCTTCCGTAACATTCTATTAAAAAATGATCACAACATTATTAAAACAAAATTACATAACCCGGTAGACCGCTGAAAATAGTGAAGAGGCAATTTAAATGAGTGCTCTCGGGTTTCCCGCGCCCGCCATATTGCTATATACGTCAAAAGTACATTCACCCCGTGCGACGGCGATGCATTTATGAATGTATCTATTTATCAGCCTGCGACAGACATTTTTAATTCAGTTTATGGTTTTCCGCCTTTTTGTTTTAGTTTAAATATAAGTAGTTTAGGTTTAGAACCGTTAGAGAGAGTTTTTGACAGGTAGGTAGGTGGATTTAGAAAGCTTATAAATGTTGTGAAAGGCTATTAAAGGACAACTTAGGTACCTTTACCTATAGTATAACACTAGCTAATAACAAGTTGTGCGAGAACATTTAGAACCAGTATCAGAATGTCTGAGTAGGTAAAAGTTGTACACGAGATTTATATTACGTTGGTTTTATTGTAAATTAAATTATGTTTGGTATACGTTTAGGAATTATAAATGTAATATAAGTAATTGGTTCTGTGAATTTGAAAAAAGTTTTTTTTTTCCTCAATTTAAATTAGATTGGGCGCCAAAGATTTTTCTACGACGATTTGTGTTTTGACTGCCTGGCGCCAGCAGTCCTTTATTTTTGTTGACGGGGTTGAAAATCTATTCGAATCTCATTCGGATCCGGAGTTCAGGAGTATGTGGTGTTTCCACTAAAACCACCCCGACGGTCAGTTTAGGTCCCCCAGGATCGACCGGGCTCTATCCTGGGGGCAGCCCGAGCTTCCCCCTTCCTATCGGGGAGCAACCAGTCACTTTCGCAGTAGTCGCTTAACATTAGGTGACCCACCTGTTCGTTTGGACCCTAAAAATTTTGATGTTACCTATGTAACATCAAATTACCACATAATAAATTAATAATTTTACTTTTATGCATCGTATCACTAAATACTATGCATAAAAATGCAAAGTATCAAGTGTGCGCATAAATACTCATTACTATTCAAATAATTTATACGAAACTGAGATATTTACTCTTTTAGTAGTTACATATTTCAACGTTAAAATTATGTTGCAGTATACCGGAACAATGTTAATTTAATTGGACTTAATTGGGTAAGATGCAGCGCGGTGCACCTCGAATGAGATTGTATTGTGAAAATGTTCACAAGTGAAGATATTGTTAGTTAAAGATAATAAGTATAAGATAATTGCCAGGAAAGGAGATGAATATCTATAAAAATTAAATTTGTAAAAAATGTACACTTGAAAGCATTGTTGGTTCAAATTTTTTTATGGTACTACTTGTTTTAAAGAGACTTGAAAATTCGGAAGCTAAGAACTCGTTTAGTGAAATGAATTAGGGTGTAGTAAAGTCAAGACAATCATAAAAAAATATCAAAGGAAAATGAAAAAAAGGGTAAATTAACTGTATCTATATTAATTTTTGTAAATATGAAATACATTTTTGAATATATACGTACGTAAAACAGTGAAAATTATTTACTTCTCATTTTTAAAGCGTATTGAATTCTGTATTAACTCAATTTATTTCACTCAGAAAATTTCGTTGTTACTATATGAGCCGGATTCTTTGCTCTCGTCCGAGTTTTTTTTGCATAACTTCATAAACGCTATAATCGTATTGAGTGCCTAAAAAGAGACTGAAAAATACATAATTAGTCTATCAGATATGAGAATGCCATCAACTTGTCTCCCTAACACTCAAAGTACTTTCTAGAACAGTGTTCGGGGACGAAAAACAAAGTACTGAATAATTCTCTCGATCAGTACAGTATCGGGCCTGTCATTTACCCCTCGGGGAAATAACAGAAATACTTTTGCAATTGATCTTTCTTTACTTTTCGTATCTTGTTCAATATACCCGCTATTAGTACTGTTAGGGGATATTTGGGTATGTCGATATTTAGATACTGGCAGAATTTTTAGGTTCAGTAAATGTAAAAACAATTTAGGAAAGGTATAACAGTTTGCGCGCGGGCACTTTGTGGATTTAATGGACAACATTATGCAACTCTCAAAGCGTACCTTTTGTAGTGCTTTATATTCGTGAAAATAATACTCATTAAGTGTAAATATATATGCATTCTAAATACATATAAATTAAGAAAGTAAGAAGAAAATTGCACATTTCCTTATCATTGAACTTTCCTTAGGAACTGTATTTTTTTCAAACTTAGCTATATCTTAATGTATTACTTAATGTGGGTAGTTTTGACTGTTTTTATCATCATAATCATATTCGTTAACATAATCAGTTTAAAACCTCCATTCTAAGACTCTATAAGCTATAGACTATTATTTGCTTTTGAACCATTTTACATGTACTAGGGGCATATTTTATGCCACTGTAAGCCATGTTATGCCACATGACATCACATCCATCAGAAAACTCGTCTTCCCCCTTTATAAAAAACGCATTTTACTAGAAGAATAAGAAGATACCGTGGGAGAGACACGCTTCGGCATGAATTGGCCGGCTCGACCGGAGTGATACCACAGCCTCACAGAAAACCGGTGTGAAATGGTGCTTGCGCTGTGTTTCACCGAGTGAGTCAGGATACCGGAGGCCCATACCCCAACCCCCTCCCCCTATCTCCCCTCCGCCATCCCCAAAAGGCCGGCAACGGACTTGTGACGCTTCTGGTGTTGCAGGTGTCCATGGGCGGCGGTGATCGCTTACCATCAAGCGATACGTCTGCTCGTTTGCCAGCCTATTCCATAAAAAAATAATCTTGGCTAGTATTTGTAAACAGAATCGATGCACCCTGGCCTCTACCGCTACTTAACATAAGAATAGCACAATAGCATTTCTATTTATTATTTCTGGTCTGAAAAAGATTAATATCTGGTTTTGTAGACGGATGCCAGACGTGGTACATTAACATATTCATTATATTTAGATGTTTGGATACACTCAAATTATTATTCTAGGCTTCTCCGTTATATTAAATACATAATACTCATATTATTATATAGCAAACTTAGTTAGTAGCATATTCTACGTTATAACTAACTAAACATTTTTCTGTCGGATATCAGATTTAAATTATACCTAAACTTACATTATGTAACCTCAAGTGTATAAAATAAATAAATAAAGAAATACAATCCGAGCCTATTTAGGAAATGTATGAATAATTTTTTTTAAAGGTTCTTTAAAACACACATTCCCTATCAAATTATGTATGTACTTACAAGAATTAAGTATGTTTATCAGTAGTTTGGTTAGCCTAGTACATGCTCTAGTTTGAGAATAACCTATTTCATTTCTCTCTCTCATTTCATGGTTGCCTGTAAGAGATTGCCTTTGGGCTATAAGGCCAATTGTACCTCCTAGTTTTGTGTTACCCTTGTAATTAATCTGGTGTACAAGAAAGTGATTATTATTATTTCCTTCTCCAAGGTCCAATCTATACCGAAATTCATTAATATCGGTAGTTACTTATCTTACTTATCTTATCTTACTACTTATAATAAAAATGTAACAGGTCCAATTCTGTCTATTACTTAAAGATATTTTGTATTTTTTTTTTGGAGGGTTCTCTATTATCGATACTGAAGCCAAAACTGTATTTATTTTCCTTTTTGTCTGTCTGTCTGTCCGTCTATCTGTCTGTCTGTATCTTGGCCGCGCATCACGCTGAAACTACTGAATGGATTCAAATGAAACTTGGCATGATTTGAGTTCGTACTACGAGGTAGGACATGGGATA
Source organism: Diaphora mendica (assembly GCA_949125395.1). NCBI lineage: Eukaryota > Metazoa > Arthropoda > Insecta > Lepidoptera > Erebidae > Diaphora > Diaphora mendica. Next base: position 1,846,007 of record OX421323.1, read on the forward strand.
CTTTTATCCCGAAATTCAGAAAGGTTTCTTGGAGAGAGGGGATGAAAGTCAAAATATGTACTTAGTTGTAATTCAATAACACATAGTCCGATTTCTTTCATTCTTTTGTTGCTAGAAAGAAAAAAAAAAGATAACGGCAAAAGTCTTTTTTTTGTCCGTGACTGTACACTGCCTGTGGGAAGTTGGGGCAGATATGTAAATATGGCGGTACGAAGTTCGCCGGGTCAGCTAGTTTATAATATTAGTATAGATAAAAGAGACAATTCAATTATGTTTTTAAGTAACGCAGGCTCTGATCAGTAGGGTGTAAAAAGTTGTCCATGTGTAGTCCTTGTACGATATATTTTTATTATCAACTTTGACAACCCTGTCTTAGTAATAACTGCTATAAGATTCTGGTCAAATGTTTTATTGATGGCCAGCCCAGTATTATGACCTATATAATATCTTTATGGGTTTTATATATCACATCGATGTATCAACATTACTGGACAGCATTCGTTAGATGTTGACGAAACTTGCTTTTATTGGTGACGACAAAATGACAGTTTATAACGGCAGTTTTGGGTCACATAAATACGTTGTTTTTTCATGTTTATCATAAAACTAAGGCTGTATGTGTGTCAGCTTATCTGTACTGACATAACTAATAAAATTGGAAGGTATTTGATTTGTTTTGTTAAACGCTCATCTCTAGAACTACCGGTCAGGTTTTAATCATTCTTTTTGCGTTGGATAGACCGAATCTTGGCAATATCTGTATGATATTTAGGGCAGTATACATAAACCTGAGTTAGACTATTCCGACGGCTTAGATACCACATACTTTGTTAGGGAAAACCGTATTTCGGTGTGGTTATTTGCCTTGTTAATGCCTGTAAACACACAGTTATAGTTACATATATAAATCTCGGGGCGTTTAAAGGCAAAAGCGTAATAAGGCGCAACTTCAGCTTACCGCTATTTTATTAATTATTTGAACATATATAAATTATCATAAGAAGAAAAACGTAGAGAAGTACAGAAGGCAGTTTATTTTAATGATATTACATAGGTACTACTATTGTATTTTTGCAAACTTAAGTATGTACTTGCATTTACTAATGTCCAAACTTGCTAATATAAAAATAGTTTTAAAATCGGCAGACGTTTCTGGAATACTAATTCGAGGACTCACACGTTCCATGAATAGAATATACCGATTAAGGCTCGGTAATTAAAGTTTATGTATTATTCAGATCCTCGACCGCATCAGCTTAAGTGTAATCACGAACGGTGGTTTGTTAAGTGGTCAGGAGTGAAAAAGTAAAGTGTAGGGTCTAAAGAACAAACGTTTGTAAATTTATAATCTCATGTCGACAAGTGTTGCCGACCCGCATACGAATTACAAATGTCGACTTGCATTCATTGAAACAAATAAGAAAATCTAAGTCCATTATATCTTCATATTCTACTTCCTTCAATCCTTTTGTCATTGTGCAATACTGACATTTCTCAACGACGAATGACGCATGTTGGCCTAGACGATCCGACCTGTTGAAATCTAGACCCCAGACAAACGAAAGTGGAGCCATTGACCCCACCAGTTCTTTGTGATGAACTAGACACTATTGTGATCAACAATTGCGGTCTGGGATTTATCGGTCAAAGTGGTGATGACCTTATGTTTTCGGAAAAAAAACTGGTATTTTTTTTGCGTCTGGGGTATTTAACGGTTCTTTTTTGTGAGAAATAGTTTTGTTTTGACTGCAACTGCTAATTATGTTTAAAATAATTTACATAATGAGTTTTTGCGATAGCGCTTAATGGGTTGACAGATAAGTAATTCTTGATTAGAAGACTTAGCCCTTAGTCCCTTGATGTTGGGTTGTGAATGTCTAATGAATTCGCAAACGAAGTCAAACCGGTTTTTTAAGCTTTTTTAAGGGATCGGGGACTAACGAGCAGACAGATCGCCTGATGGTAAGCGATTATCGCCGCCCGTGGACAAACCCCTTAACACCAGAGTCGTCACAAGTGCGATGCCGGCCTTTTAAAAAAAAAGTACACTCTTGGGTTGTAAATGATGATATAATGTCTGCGTTTAGTAAAATATTTTATTAATTAAACTAACTTTGTTCTGTCAAAAGTCGTTGACCTCTCTCTATCCGTAAAAAAAAAAGTGTTGTTTTTATTATTTCCTTTGCTTTTTTTAAGTTTTCTTCTACATAAAAACCTTAAAATGTAAAAAAAAATCAAATTTCGGTTTTAGAGTTTTACGCTTAGCAACACATTTGGCAATTCATTTTTATTTATATAGATAACTAGCTGACCCACGCAACGTCGTTTACGTCTCCTATTGCCAGTAGCGTAAAAAAAACCAATGTTTTTGTAACATTCTTCATTGGTTCTCCGCTCCTATTTGTCTTAGCGTGATGATATATAGCCTTCCTCGATAAATGTACTATCCAACACTGAAAGATTTTTTCAAATCGGACCAGCGGTTTCTGAGATTAGCGCGTTCAAACAAACAAACAAACTCTTCAGCTTTATAGTATTAGTATAGATATAGTATAGATATATGATATATATAAAAGTTACATGTAAGTGTACATTGTAAGAGATAATAAATTCATACAAAATTTGGAATTGTTCATTTTTAAACCAAAATATTAAGGTCTTCAAACTGACTGCACGTTTGGCCTAGTGGTTTACGGTCACCACGCCGTTTCCTACTTCGCCAAGTGTTGTGGGTTCAAATCCCACGTAGGACAACACTTTGTGTGATCCACAAATTGTTGTTCTGAGTCTGGGTGTTCTTTGTGTCCGTTTCATGTATGTTTGTAAAGTCCCCGCGACACAGGATTTATTCCTAGTGCGGGAGTAGGCTTTAAAAAAAAAACCCTTTTATGAGGAATCCGTGTTATGTTATGCATAGTTACATATTATTTTCTCTAATGTTTTCTTTCCTACAAAATATGTTCACATGAATTAAAACGTTTATCCATTTTATAACTACAAAAACCACACACGAAGGTTTTTTTCCAATACCTATGTTAATTTACTGAACAGCAAATAGGTCTTTATTTACATTTGTATTAAAGGGAATGAATGCAATAGGTTCTGTATGTAACTGTACACCTACTTTAGAACCGCTTAACGTTTTCACCTGACGCATCTAACCATTATCAAAACGTAACTTTAAGTTTTATGTCATAAAATCTATTTTTAAATGTCATATTATATCAATTACATTTTCAATCGATGCGGTATCTAGTAAGGTCCATAGTCTTATCACTTCACGTCATACATTAAGTATTTAATCCGACAAAGCTTTTAGAAATAGACATTTAAATATTCAAACTGCATAAATTAGGTACTGCATATTGATAAGAGCATTTATATTCTGAAACGCAGAATTATACAATGGCGTGCAGTAAAGGCCTGGGGTTCGGTTCTCGGTCCGTTAGCTGTCATTGCAATGGCATTTGTTGGCGATAAACCCGGCGGTCGTGACTTTACTTGCATACCAGTCGTTAGGCCAGAACCACGGTTATCGTCCTATAGATTCTTATTGAAGTTATTTTTTGTCGTTTTAAGATTTGAATTGAAAATGTTGTTATGTTTAATGAGAGGTTTTTGTTGGGGATTTGGTACCGTAATGTTAAGGCGTCGGGTTTGGGTTTGAGAACTGGTTTGGTTGAACCTACTATCAAAATGACTAGGTACTGTACTCCAATACAATGAATATACTTGGTAATATATTACCTATTATCCTATACCTAGCCTGCTTCGTGGCGCAGTGATAGCGTATGCGACTGCTGTGCTTGAGGTTTCGGGTTCGATTCCCGGGTCGGACCAAATGTTTGTATGATCTGAAAATATTTGTTTCGGAGTTTGGGTGTTTTCTATGTATAATATTTATGTATTTACAAAAAGAGTATAAATGTATTTCTATCAGTTGTCTAGTACCCATAGCACAAGCTGTGCAGTGTGCATAGCTTGGGACTAGATGGCGTTGTGTGTTAGATGTCCGAAATATTTCGATACCCAAGACCCATAACCCCTCCCTCCACCCCCCAAAGGCCGGCAACGCACTTGTAACGCCTCTGGTGTTGCGGGTGTAATCGCTTACCATCAGGTGATACGTCTGCTCGTTTGCCCCCTATTCCATAAAAAAAAGTACATATTACTATAAATAGTAAAGATAAAATGTGTCTATAATGTATTTGTACGTACACAACGTACGTTACGTAACGTATTTCCAATTTCTTTCATGTAACCTGATATCTTCTTTTGTCTCTTCATGTCCTACTTAACAATGTCTACGTATTTAATAGGTATTTCAAACCGCTGCAAAATTTCACGGTGTCTGAGTTAACCGTCATGCGAGTCTACGGTATACTTATTGTTTTATTCAACATGTGATTCACGGCATCTAGAAAATATTGGAGCTATTTTGACCGTATTAAGTTTATTTATTAGAGTACATTCTAGAATTTATCTCAATTGTACATATTTTACTATTTTTATAAACTTTAATCCTGACCGATTTTGTTCCAGACTTTGACTGAGTTTGTATTTGTTCCGGGGATCCCGGACTATACGTTTAATTTTAGAATGTACCAGCTGACCCACGCAACCTCGTTTACGTCTCCTATTGTCCGTAGCGTAGAAATTTTCCCCCGTTTTTGTAACATTCTTCATTGGTGCTCCGCTCCTATTGGTCTTAGCGTGATGATATATAGCCTATAGCCTTCCTCGATAAATGGTCTATCTAACACTGAAAAACTCTTCAGCTTTAGAATATTAAGTATAGATTTGCTTCAAGTTGGACCAGTAGTTCCTGAGATTAGTGCGTTCAAACAAACAAACTCTTCAGCTTGATAATGTTAGTATATATTTAGAACTAGCTGTCCCACGCAACCTCGTTTACGTCTCCTTTGCCCGTAGCGTAGACATTTTTCCCCGTTTTTGTAACATTCTTCATTGGTGCTCCGCTCCTATTGGTCTTAGCGTGATGATATATAGCCTATAGCCTTCCTCGATAAATGGTCTATCTAACACTGAAAGAATTTATCAAATCGGACCAGTAGTTCCTGAGATTAGTGCGTTCAAACAAACAAACTCTTCAGCTTTATAATGTTAGTATACATTTAGAATTAGTATAGATTTCAGCAAGTTCCAAGAGAAAAGTATAAATTACATTTATTACAGGTATTATTTTGGTATAATGCTTATTCTTAAATAGAAAATGTACGGACATAACCCTCTACTTAGAAAGGAGGTAGCTATAGTAGACCAACTATACCACGTTGACCAGACGGGTTGGTATAAGGTTTGTGTCACCTTTTCCTTCTCCATGCAGTCCTGCATAGTTTGTGCTCTTAATCCGGGGCTCCACTGAACAAAAGTTGTCAATTTTGTGTTGTCAACACGTGTTGGTGACAAATGTTTCTGTAATTTCCTTGTGTTGGCAAAAAAAATTGTCAACAAATGTTGGCTACCGTGTTTACATTTTTGGCGGTAAACGTCATAAGAATACGCTTGTTGCAGTTTTTTATTGGCTCTGTGGAGACGCTTAGTTCGAATGTTTTTCAAATTGTTGGCGACTCGGTGTAGACACAATGGAAACAAAAGTTGGCGATTTTTTGAAGTGTTGCAAACAGTTGGAAACACTGAAATTGCCAACAATTTGGTGGAGACGCGTCTTTAATCGTCTCTTATGACACCCATGGTATGAATAGGGGTGGTGACAAAAGCAAGTTAGTAATCCTACTATCCTACTTAGTATTATAAACGCGAAAGTTTGTAAGTATGGATGGATGTTTGATACTCTTTTACGCAAAAACTACTGAACGAATTTGGAAGAAACTTTAAAGTAATATAGCTTATACATCAGAATAACCACATAGGCTATTTGCCGCGATAACCGATATACACGCGGGCGGAGCCGCGGGCAACCACTAGTGAGATATATATTATTTAAGTGTACCTAGTCAGATTTCAAGGTACTAATTACTAGGCATTGATAATTTGATCCACCTAGATAACAGATACTAGTGATGTTCGTGTTGAGGTAATACTACTGGTAAAAACCTTCTATTTATGAAGGTAAATCTTAGTAATAAATTAATTAAGTAGTGCCTGAAGCCTACATTCCATTATGTATGTGTATTAAATCATGTAAATGTATAATATACTCGTAATATAAGTTGGTAACTTGACATGACCTGAGAGAAGGAAACATGAGCATTATTTTAACCCTTTTGCTATCAAACCTTAGTTTTCCTAAAATAAATTTAATTAAGCTGAATAAAATATCTTGACATCGGTAGTATAAAATGAAGTCGCTTCCGCAATTTGTTCGCTTAGATCGTTTAGCGCAACAGACAGTCTCCAAGCTGCAAGAGCTGGGGTTGGAAGCTCTCGCTCATCCGCCATACTCACCAGACCTTGCACCTACCGACTATTACTTTTTCCAAAATTTAGACAACTTTTTAGTGGGTAAAAAATTCAATTCCCGAGATGCAGTACAAAATGCCTTTGAAGAGTTTGTTGCCTCCCGTCCAGCTGATTTTTACAAGAAGGGCATCAATAAACTGTCAATGCGTTGGCAAAGATGCGTCGATTGCATGGGTGATTATTTCGAATAACAGAAATTAAAAAGTTTAAAAAAATAAGTATTTTCACTTATTGCATACAAAACGGCAATTTCATAGGTAAAGACCTATTATCACATACAGTAGATCTGTTAATTTCAAAAACTTCTGTGCGAAGCCAGGCCGGGTAGCTCGCTGTGATAATAACTTGACCGTTATACTCGACCGTCTGATTCTAGGCTAGGCAGAACCTGTACCTACTATGGTAACTAGATAGCCGATAAACAAACCTTATCTTCTTCATCTCGCCCAAATGATGTCCACTGCCGGACACAGGCCTACCCAAGGTCTTCAGGAGTCTATTCACAACAACACCGACTGTTGCCCAATCATACTACTTTTTTTCTAATTATAACCTCATTTGTCAAATAAAAAAGCGAACGCTTATTCGATTTCCTGTAACACAATTCCGTCCCTTTCACTAAATAGTGAATACCTCCCACAGATTGCAGGAACGCGAAAAAAAAGAACTCAAACATTAGAAAGAGGCTTTAATTTTTTTTTGCCGTAAAAATTTTCATACCATACGCATAGTTTATAACTTTACGAATCAAATTCTTCAAATTAACTAAACGTTATAATGAAATCTCACACTGTTAGACAGAGAGACCATTACACAGTTGTACTATCGTCTCGTTCTTACCTAGGTTTTGTTTTTTCATAGCATTTTACCTGCTTGTGAATGAATCATTTGATTGTGAGTTGTGAGAAACGTAAATGGAATTCTTTTCTTGTGTACACGGTTTAATATGTAAAATGTGTTTTTGTTAGTTAAATACCCTACAATAGTTAAAAATTTAATTAATTGTTTTGAGAATGTAATTCAAATGTAAGAGGTTCGTTTTAAGGTGACTGAAATAAAAGTCGTGTCTATCAATTCTCAGGCGTTTAAGTTGAAATTGGGATTTGTTGAAGACTTTTACGAAAACTATTAATATGTATTTGCGTTTTTTTATTAATGATTACAATAATTAGTTTCAGTTATTTTGTCACTGTTTGCTTGGAACTTGGCCATTGTAGACAAATTTTAAACTAATAAAAATTGGTGAAAGTCTTAAACTCCGATCCGCAGTCTTTTGAAACTTATGGACTTCAAAAGACTGCATAGGGTTTGATAATAGGAATATTAAATCAAAAAAAAAGTAAATGAATAAAGGTTCATCCGTTTAAGAGCTATGATGCCACAAAACTAAAACACATTGAATGACCGCGTTTCCTCATGTAGGTTACCGGACCCCAACCTAACTCCTCCCAATCATTCAAGAAACTGTCACCTAGCCAAGTTGACATTCTACAAACGTAAACGTTAATGGAAAACTAACTAATGTATGGGATCATCTCAACGTTAAGTCAATGGTCAAAATAGAATATTAGCCAATGATACGAAAGAATAAGAGTCGTTAGCGACTATAGAAAGTATCTGATTTGCGAAAAACAAAAAAAAAACTGCTTCGTATTGCTTTTTTGCGCCGTTTCCGATTTCGATGGATATCTTACTTTCATCAAAGGGCTTCAGTACTCCACTGCTAGGCAAATGTCCTTCTTTAAAAGTTACCTTACGTGACCGAAAAATGACCATCCTTTGACTGTCAGTAAATTTTGCTAATACAGAAAGACAATCGACGTGAAACACTTGCATCTTGGCTAGCAGTTACATCCTATAACTCTTGCATTGCAGGTGTCCATCAGCATTAGTAGACACCATAAATGGAGTATCCCGTCCTTAAGGTTTTTCTAAGTAGGTCCGTTGTAACTTAGGTAATAAGTTTTTAAGTATATAAATGCTTGATGACCGTAACGAAGAACCACTAAAATTATGTATTTATCTGATGAAATGGGGTTCATAAAGTATAAAAATCATATTTATTTTCATAATTAGAACGAGATTAATATTTAATTAACAAAAATAAGGTCCTTAAGGTTTTTTCTAAGTAGGTACTCCGTAACTTAGGCAAGAAGTTTGTAAGTACATAAAGGCTCAATAAATAAACCGATTATATACAGCCATTATGTGCTTTGTTTGGCCATTATAAGAGTTAGGAGAATTTATCACACGAACCATTCCGAGACTTAACCTGTCTAAACTAAGTTTCTCTAGTACAGGCCATCGACTTTTAATTACTTCTGGGTAGTAAATACATAGCTGTATATATACGTATAACTGTAATAAAGGAAGAAAGCTTTCTCTTAGTTATATATTGCAAACTAGCTTTTGCCTGCAGCTCTGCTCGCCTGAAAGTCGGTTATCGTGGTAAATAGTGGTCTATGTCCTTCCACAAGAATCATACTATTACGCTGTATAATCCTTTTACCTACTAGTTGAATCCTGCCGCGCTTAACTGTGTCACATTGTGGGAAAAAATGTAGAACATAATACAAAATTTTAATTAAAAAAAACCGACTTCAAGAACGACTAAATTGAATTGGGTCCACATGGGAAGCACCAGCTTTCAAATGAAAAAGAATCATTGAAATCGGTTGGCGTAGTATTGAGTCATTCGTCAATTTGTCGCGCACATACTTAATGCAAATTGAAGACTTATATGGTTTTCTCATGGATGACATGTCAGAACTGGACCAAATTGAAATGGGACTACAAGAATAGTACCAGCTTTCAAATAAAAAAAGAATCATCAAAATCGGTTCAGCCAGTCGAAAGTTATGAGGTAACAAAAAAGAAGTCTAATTGATTACCTCCTCCTTTTTTGAAGTCGGTTAAAACGAACTGGAACTCGATCGGTGGTGAATGTTTCAACACAAAATTTATGTACACAAAGATTATTTTATTAGGTATATAAATACATCTTATAAATATCTTAAATATAAAATTTTTGTGTCACAATGTTAGTTACCGTACTCCTCTGAAACGGCTGGACCGATTTTTATGAAATTTGGTGTGCATATTGGGTAGGTCTGAGAATCGACTATCTATTTTTTATACCCCAATTTTTTTTATGGCAATACAATGTTTTCCGGATCATTTAGTAAAATCTATATGTGTGCTTGAGCTTCTACCTAAAGCAATTTTTTTTAATCCATTAATATTTCTGAATCACCGAATCGTTGCTAATAGTCGATTCACGACAACCCCAGCATGAAAACTAAAAAAAAAAAAACTTGCGGCTCTTCGTTCACGCCTACAAACTGTAACCAAAGTGAATGTGAATGAACGAGGATTGAATGGATAATTTTAACAAAGGAACGAATAACGTGTAATTTTGTCGTAAATTTTTATTGCTCATAGATTTGATAATGGCTGATTCGCACGGCCGACAATAATAATTTAAAACGTTGACCTACGTTGATGATAATTGAGATATTTTGTTACATTCATACGTGCTTTATATATGTGTGAATGTACGATACATAGAGATGCGCATGTATGTCTTTGACAATCATCTTTTTGTACATATAAATCACATTCATTCGATTATCAAGCAATTTGCAAAAAGCAACGGAAAAAAACTGTTTTTTATTGGTATTCTGTAAGGCCGTTCCTGACTAATGAATAAATTACTTTCATCAACAGCCTAGTACCTAAGTACAGTACCTAGTCCATTGCTGGACATAAGCCTATCTTTAATAATAGTTTTAGTTTGCTCAATTATATTAATTCTCTCACACTGTCATTATTGTCGTCCTTCCTTTTCTTACCGTGCAGAGGGCCTGGTGACCTGTAACACAGGTTATCTTTTTATAACCTATTTCAGGCACCAGTCTTTCACAAAGGTGGAATCCGGAAGCCTAGTTACTATTGTACCTACCATTAAGTCATATTTTTGTGAAAGAGAATAAAGTTTATTATTATTATTATATCTTTAAAAAACAAATAGAATCTAAAACACCTCCTTTTTGAAGTCGGTAAAAAATTACTTTACACGAGCGAAAAACATCCTATCTATAGTTTAATACCTTCCTTTGCCTGTCACTGTCAGTAAATTTAGCTAATATAGGTTATTTTCAACCAGAAAAAAAGTGTTGCCGAGAGAGAGACAAAAATAATATCTTGCTCAAGTAGATACAAAGAAAAAATACTTATTAGTAGAACAGTTCCAATTTTATATTACAAAATAAAATACAAATAATACAAAATTTTAACAAAAAAATAACGGACTTCAAGAACGACCGACGAACGAGAATATTTAGTTATTCGTTAATTTGTCGCGCACATACTTAATGCAAATTGAAGACTTATACGTTTTTCCCATGGATGACATGTCGAAACTGGACCAAATTAAAATTGGACCACATGAGAAGCACCAGCTTTCAAATAAAAAAAGAATCATCAAAATCGGTTCACCCAGTCGAAAGTTTTGAGGTAACAAACATAAAAAAAAACAGTCGAATTGAGAACCTCCTCCTTTTTTTGAAGTCGGTTAAAAAATACAACATCAATAACTGCTACAGGTATGTATTTTGATTCCTAAAAGAATTTTACAATTCAAGATCTTAACGACCTCCGATATTTAGCTTAATACACAAAAACAACAATAATCCGTTTATTCTTTGAAAACTGTTTAATATCCTTTGAACCCTTCGGAGACCCCGTAAGTATTAATTTCTGCACCCTTCTGTGTATTTCTGTTGTTTATAATGGCATGAACCCAGTGGGGTGTGACTTATTCGTTGTGACTTTTCACGCGAACACCGACAGCTTAATTTTACGTGTACTTTTATGGTCGGGAATATACGTTTATTGTTTTATAACTTAATGCTCTATAATGGGGATGTGTGTTTCTTTTTAACCGACTTAAAAAAGGAGGAGGTTATCAATTCGACTGTTTTTTTAGGGTTCCGTGCCAAGCAAAAAACGGAACCCTTATAGATTCGTCATGTCTGTCTGTCTGTCTGTCCGTCCGTATGTCACAGCCATTTTATTCCGAAACCATAAGACCTTTAATGTTGAAACTTGGTAGGTAGATGTATTATGTGAACCGCATTAAGATTTTCACACAAAATTTTAACAAAATAAAAACCGACTTCAAGGTTCGACTTGATTTCTCTTGGATGCCATCATCAGATCTTAGTGTCCTTAACATGGTACCACCGTTGGGATATCTCCTTTCTATTAAAAAAAGAAGCATCAAAATCGGTTCATAAACGACGAAGTTATCCCCGAACACACATAAAAATATATATATATACGGTCGAATTGAGAAACCTCCTCCTTTTTCTGAAGTCGGTTAAAAAATAGAAAAAAAAACAATTAATTTTGGGGGTCCCCTTCTTATAACTGAAACTCAAAAAAATTTTTTTCATCCAACTCATACGTGTGGGGTATCTATAGATAGGTCTTCAAAAGTGATATTGAGCTTTCTAACATTATTTTTTTCTAAACTGAATATTTTGCGTGAGAGACACTTCCAAAGTGGTAAAATGTGTCCCCCCCCCCTGTAACTTCTAAAATAATAGCATGATAAATCTAAAAAAACTATGTTTTTTTTTTTTTTTTTTTTTTATGTTAAAGCTACCAAAATGACTCTACTCTGCCTGATGGAAAGCATAAGTAGAATCCAAAAGTGGTGGTCACTATCCTCAATGTGAACGTGGACAGAGCAGCATAGTGACCCACACTATGGCGGCCTAGTGAGATGCTTTTTCACGCCCCGCTTAAAGGACCCGGGATCATAATGGGAAGGGAACACGTGTGGTGGTAGTAAGTTCCATGTTTTGATCGCTCGACACAAGAAGGAAGAGCCGAAACGTTGCGTTCGAGAGCGTATGTCTTCCACTCTAAAAGGGTGACTGCGAAGGCCAGCACGTGTTGTCCTGTAGAGGAAAGGAGAAGGGGGGACCAGTTGGAAGAGCTCTTCAGAACACTCCCCATGATACAGGCGATAGAGGACTGCCATAGAGGCGATATCTCTTCGCAGCTGCAGAGGTTCTAGGGACTCGGTGGCTTCGGGACTACCGATAATGCGGACTGCTCGCCGCTGCAACCGATCGAGAGCGTCAAATAGATACTGTGCGGCACCGTCGCATAGATGAGAACAGTACTCCACGCACGAGCGAACCTGGGTCTTGTAAAGAAGACACAGATGCCCGGGCGAGAAGAACCGTCTCACCCTGTTAAGTACACCTAACTTCCGCGAGGCCGCTTTAATGACGCTCTCGATGTACTCACGCATGTTGAGATCACAGCAGATATCCATACCCAGGATATCGAGCTTATCTTGCAGGGGCAGTTGAGTGTTCCGAAAAGTTGGGAGGGGAAGGAAGGGAGACTTTTTGGTAGACGGCGCGCACACCTGTGTTTTCTTGGCGTTAAACTCGACCAGATTCTCACTGCCCCATTGAGAGATGCGGCTTAGAACCAGGTCGAGCTCAGCGACAAGATCTCGTCGCTTCTCCTCAACATCCGCAGACTTGGCTGTAGGGTGACTAAAATATCGCCCATGAACTGTACTGTCGTCTGCATAGCAATGTATATTGCCAAGGGCCAACATGTCATTGATATGCAGAAGAAACAGCGTGGGCGACAGGACGGAGCCCTGAGGTACACCGGCGTTTACCTGTCGATAATCAGAGGCCGCGCCGTCGCAAAGGACCCTAATGCGGCGCTGGTGCAGAAATGCGGCGACCCACGTGCAGAGATTAGGGGGCAGGCCGAATGCGGGAAGTTTGGAGAGAAGCGAGCGATGCCAAACCCTATCGAAAGCTTTGGCCATGTCAAGGCTGATGGCCAAGGACTCCCCATGTCTGTCAATAGCCTCACCCCAAAGGTGAGTGACATACGCTAGAAGATCACCCGTGGACCGGTTCGGCCTAAAGCCATATTGCCGATCATTTAGCAAGGAGTGATCTTCCAGGTAGAGGACCAATTGCTTGTTGATGATCCGTTCGAGCACCTTGCAGAGAATGGATGTTACGGCTATAGGTCGGTAATTAGACGGGTCTGAACGGTCACCTTTTTTGGGGATAGGTTGCACGTTCGCCTCCCTCCAAGCCTCCGGAACAATTCCTGAGGAATAAGACAGGCGGTACAAGCGCGTACATTACCATGCAAACTTCCACCGAAAATTGGTTTGAACGAAATCTAGTAAGTAGTTTTTTTTTAATACGTCATAAATCGTAAACTGCAATTTACCTTTCATTCAATCAACACAAATGTAAAAATATAAAAAAATATATATATTATGTTACTTGCTGCTGCGGAACACGCAGCAGCAATTTGGTCCGCATCTTGAAGTCGGATTTTTTGTTAAAATTTGTGATTATAATTAATAGTAATAATAACTTCATACGATTGAGGTAGTATCCATACTAATATTATAAATTGAAAAGTAACTCTGTCTGTTTGTTACGCTGTCACGAGTAAAATGCTGAACCGATTTAAATGCATGGAGGTTCTCCGATTATTGGGGAAGGACATTGGCATTACCGCGATAACCGATATACACGCGGGCAGAACCGCGGGCAAAAGCTCGTGGACATATAAAGTGAAGCTCAGATCAACAAAATGTCGTACGCAAAAGGCAAAAGTAGCGAAGACATTGACATGGTGAACCAGTATGACCAAGCTCCTGAAGAAGTAGAATTACTCGACCAGACAACCCGACAATGTTTTTAAATACATACATATTATAGACAAAATACAGTCTCAGAAAAAACGGTCACCACGCCGTTTCCTACTTCGCCAAGTGTCGTGGGTTCAAATCCCACGTAGGACAATACTTTGTGTGATCCACAAATTGTTGTTCCGAGTCTGGGTGTTCTTTGTGTCCGTTTCATGTATGTTTTTAAAGTCCCCCGCGACACAGGATTTATTCCTAGTGCAGGAGTGTCTTTTAAAAAAAGTAAAAAAAAAATGATTTACCCTGGTCGGGAATCAAATCCACGACCTGGGTAAGCAGTCAGCATCACTAACCTCTAGGCCAATACCTGTCAATGTTTATTATTCATTCACCGTTTACCACTTACACCATATAAAACTTGAAATATTCTTAATGAGACGGGAAATGGTATGATTCGTGAAAACATTTGAATTGACCAATAAAATTCACGCATGAAAATTACTTCCTTTATTGTGATTGGTCGAAAAAGTGTTAGCTTAGTTAGCTAGCCAATCAAACACGCAGTACCGTTTTGAATAATAATATAATAATTATAAACTATATAGTAATATTCTCGCTAACCAGTCTAAGTTGAATGCTTATGTTACGTAAGCTCGCGTCGGGGCGAGAGGAGAGGCAACATCTTTATCTCAAGACAAGCTCTAATGTCTGACTATAGTCCAATTTAGGTGTCTAATTGTCGAAGATAATATGAACACAAAAAATATGTTTCAAATGTGTATATTTCTTTCAATATTATAAATAAATGATAAGTATGATAACCTTAAAATATATTAAAGTACTACCTCTATAGAAATTGCAATCCAACACTGACAAATTTTATCTAAATCGATCGGTGTCTGTAAGAGCTATAACGCCACAGATAAATAAATTCAAACATTACTCCTTTAACACCCCTTAATTACTCATGAGGTACTAAAAGACCATAGACTATATACGACTACTAAATAAATAAAAAACATATACTTATGTATTTAATTGGCAAAAAGTGATTTAGTTCGCCAATTTTCAAGTAATGAAAACACATGATAGTCATTGGAAATACAAAAAATCCACAGCACACAACAAACAACATTTTTTTTAAATTCATTTTTCTTTGAAACATGAACAAACAAGTTTAGTAATAATTTTCGATCCCTAAACCGATGGTCAGTTGCGAGTGCATTAACCCTGCGCTAGGCTTTGCATGCTCGTTGCGCAGGCGCCGGTATCGCGGCATTTCCGGAGAGGCGTTGGAGGGGGCCTGCGCGCCGGGGGGCGGAGCGGTCGTGGGAGAGCCTTAGCTTAGGAATGTTGGTCAATACTTGCATCGGTATGTGCTATTAGTTGTAACGGACTTCGATACACGGATTTGTGAGTACACCGAAGGTAGCGGGTTTGAATTAAATGTTGTTGACGACATAATGATGATGTAAGTTGATTGTACGTTCAAAAATGTATGTTAAGAAATATTATTTGCAAAGATAACGGATGAGAGTCAATGAGAGACTGCATGTAACTGGAATGCGAATGATTAGGATGAATTTGTTACAGCTACATTCCTGATCAAGTTGTGTTTCGGACAAAAATAATAAATCAAATGAATTTGGAAAATCACTTTTATAATCAAACTAGCTATTGTCTGCGACTCCGCCCTCGTGTATCTCGGTTATCGCGGTAAAGAGAAGCCTATGTCCTTCTTCGAGATTCAAGGTATTTCCATGCCAAATTCCATTGAATTCGGAGCAGTGGTTTAGCCATGAAAGCGTGACAAATATACAGAGTTACTCTCAAACTCGTAATATTAGTAAGGATTATTAATTCCTGAAATTGAAATTTCCCTTTATAGGCAATAAATTTATATAACTTAAAGAGTTTATATAGTTTTAAACCGATCAAAGTATTAAAGTATTTCACTTGAAAGCTAAGTAAAACCGATCTGTAGCTTCTAAAATCTCCCGATAACTAAGTTGAATAGTACGTCTAAATTCTTGAAGTTTCGTCTAGACCGCCTTGAAGCAGTATCCTGTAAATTTCCACTTAAAAATGTTTAGAAGTTTTTTATCGGCAACGGCGATATTTAATAATGGAAAAAAAAAGTTACAAAATGGGCAAGGTGTAGAAGACTTGGTTTGTTAACTTGTAAAACTTTCTATGTAATTTAATCTATACAAATAAAATTGAAGTGTTTGTTCGTAATTTCAAATGAACAGCTTTTCACTAAATGTATATGAATGTATTGGTATTGGTATGCGGTACTTACATAAAAATCAATGTTTAATTTTTTTGTCTGATATGATATTTTTAAGATCCGATCGATTTTGACGGGAATGTTCACTGGCAGCTGATGTTATAAGGAGTAGGTACCTACTACTAACTATTACTTTATAGTTTTTTTTAAGAAAAGTAATTTTCTGTTTTTTTTTCAATTTAGAACAAAATTAAAAACAATGAAACAGTAAACATTATACTCTGTCCATTACTTTATTTTCTTTTTGACAGCTCTATAAATTATCATATTTTTTTCGGAATTATGTACTACAGTAATGTCGTACTTTATTGACGGTGACGGTACTTTAGTGAAGTGGTCTGTGCATAACAAACAACCACAGACTATAAAACAGTATTTGAAATACGACAAATCGATCATATGATAAAAATAATTTGACTTCATGTAAGTATTCTTTCTGTAAATTTAATAAAAAAAGGAAATAAAAATTGTATCTATGACTCCAAGATTGAATTTTTGCAAGGAATTAAGTCGAAATCTTGGAATTTAGGATCAAACCAAGAGTAAAGAACAATAACTCTGTTCATTCATCTAATTTACTGATTTATTATTTATATTTTTGTTTATTTCTTACATAATATAAAAAACTAATGAAGGCATAATTAATATTTCAACTAAAAATATTTAATTAAAACGATTGAAAGTTCTTCATAAATAAAATCGCTATTCGTTTCAAATCGAATCGGTAATGAGTGAGGGCGTCACTAATTTCAAAATTTCTTGAACTGTCAAAAAGAAAATAAAGTAATGGACAGAGTATAACTAACCAAAAAGCAACAAAACCAGGATATGCAACGGGGCGCAGCTCGTAATTATCAAGTAGGTACATTACAAACCTGTATCTCCAAAGGGGTAAAATTAGGCTATATGATTGATGATTTCTATGTTTAATAGACTCAAACCTTCAACGTTATCACTGAGTTTTTTTTTTTGTTTGTGCGTTATATTGTGGAGCATTTTAATAAAAGGAATTTCAGGTGGCAACAACTTGCATACTGTTTACCTTACATGTAATCTAACACTATTGTACCTGAAAATCTAACTTTGAAAAAGAGTGGCCATGAGTTTCTTTGCCAGTATTCTTCTCATTAGGGCTCTACGCATTGTGGAAACTGGAAGTTATGGATCGACACAGGCAGTCAGTAGATTTTGGTGTTTTCGCCTAATTTACCTCGACAATACAGCACATGCTGTGGCGTCTGTTTGTGTCGATCTATGATTTTTAACTGTAGCTTCAATTAGACGTTCATAAATGTCACTTGGTGTCTTAATTGAATTAATGATTTTGAATTTGAATAACATAGTCTAAACTTTTGCCTATTGCAATTTTAGTTTTACTTACGTAAGGACAAGACTATAAAGGACAAACGGGCACTTTAGTAATCACATATGATATGATAATTGTGAGTTCTATTTTACACATCTAATATAGTAGAAAATAAGACAGCTTTAGTAGAAAATGGTAATCGTAATAGCATCCCATAAAGTGTTACGAAAATAAATTGTTTATATCACATGACATGTGGCAACACTAACTTAATACGTCATGTCGGGCGCTTTGATATATTATCTAATGTTATCTGAGAGTCTAAATGATGCTGGGAGTGAATGTTTTATGGACCAGCTTCCTATGATAACATGGTTCGTGGTGGTCTAGATAATATCCACTCTGTGTGGTCTTGAACTCTTGAAGTTAAATGTTTGTTGATTAAATAAACGATGTATTTTAAACTGCATCGGTGGCGCAAGTGGTAGCATAAGCAACTGCTGTGCTTGAGGTCTCGGGATCGATTCCCGGGTCGGACCAAATATTTGTATGATCTGTAAATGTTTGTTTCGGAGTTGGGAATTGTTTACTAGCTGAACCCCGCGGTGTTACCCGCGGTTATTTTTGTACTGCGGGTAATGCCGCGGGGCGAAGCCAGTCTAATAAAAGCAGCCTAAGTTACTCCTTATATCATCAGCAACCTATCAGTGAAAGTCCCGTCAAAATTGGTCCAGCCGTTCCACGATTAGCCGGAACAAACAGACAGACGGACAAAAATTGTAAAATATGATATTTTGGTAAGTATATGTACCGTGTATACATACAAATGCATTTAGTAAAAAGCGGTTATTACAAGTTTTTAATTAACTTGCAATGTGTGTATGTATGCTTGTATGTTCGGGTGGAATCTTACAACTTAATTTTGAAGCAGATATCTTCAACCGATTTTCGAAATTTGTATACGCAAGCATATGTATACAGCGTGACAATACAATATTATAATGACATGGAGCTGATCTGATGCTGGAGCTGGAAGGTGGCCATAGGAACTCTGTAAAGAAACGTCGCAACATCATCGAGTTTGGACTCGTTTGATTCGTTTCGAGGCATTCCAGTAAAAGCTTGTTTTTAAAAAGCTTTTTAATTAAATTTATTTTAACATTACAAACATACACTCCAATTTTATTTATTTGTATAGATTAATCTTCCTCTGTATTCTATGCCTGCCTGAATGCCCGTATGAATACAAATTATCATTACTTTCTTAAGCGATTCAGTAGTTAAAGGGTGCAGGCTTAACAAACAAGCACACAAGTGAGGGGAATTTACAAACATACATGAAGCGGACACAAGGAACACCCAGATTTAGAACAATAATTTGTAGGTCATGTTGACACAATGTGTTGTCCCATGCGGGCTTTGAACCCACAACTGTCAAAGGCAAAGTGATGACGTAAACCGCTACGCCATTAATGCAGTTTTAGATTAATTAATTATTTTTAACATCCAAGCATAGTTTGTATCAGAACATAATAAGTTGTTTATTTACCTATAAATAACACCTTATTTAACTATTAAACGACGCACATATATGTAATTAATTGAGTTTGTTATTGTACTAAGGCATGAACATAGCCAAATTTTTCCTCTATTGAGACTAGCAAACAATAGTAAATAGTAACCAATTAATTCGGTATATACCTATATGTTGAATAATATTTTTAATTGCTAAAGGCACGGCTAAAATACCTAACATTATTTTATTTTTTACTTTCGTGTTTTAATGACTTAGATAGATACAATTTTTACATATTCAAATCATATTGTTTATTTATACTAATATTATAAATCCGAAAGTAACACTGTCTGTCTGTTACGCTACCACGGCTCAACCGCTGAACCTATTTGGATGAATTTCGGTATAGAGGTAAATTGGATCTTAGAGAAGGAAATACGCGAAAACCAACATGCACGCGGGCGGAGCCTCGTGCAAAAGCTAGTAGCCTATAAAGAGTATAAAGGCTATCACAATCTTATAAGAATGCTGTAATTTT
The DNA here is from genome assembly GCA_949125395.1 of Diaphora mendica. NCBI lineage: Eukaryota > Metazoa > Arthropoda > Insecta > Lepidoptera > Erebidae > Diaphora > Diaphora mendica. Next base: position 1,865,812 of record OX421323.1, read on the forward strand.
GTTTCAAATCATATTTTTAAAAAAGCTTTAAAAAAGTCGTGGAATATGATCGTGCAAAATTTGATCATACGAATTTTCCGGCGCTGCGCTGTGGGTCAACGGTCCGAATCCCGCGCAGATGGCGGTACACCTGTCCAAGGTTCAATAACTGATTTACTGTAACGATACCGTGATTACTAATCAAGTTTTAATAGACGTGATTAAACTACAGTTTGTAGGTACTGTTTTGGTTTTTACTCAAAACTATACATTACATATTTAGACCAAAACATTTATTAACCGACTTCAAAAAAGGATGTGGTTATCAATTAGACTGTATTTTTTATATTTATGTTTGTTACCTCATAACTTTCGACTGGGTGAAATGATTTTGATGATTCATTTTTTATTTGAAAGCTGGTGCTTCCCGTGTGGTCCCATTTCAATTTGGTCCAGATTGAAGTCGTTTTTTTTTGTTAAAATTTGTGATTATTTTATGTATGTGCTTGCCTAAGTGACTCTACTCTGCCTGATGAAAAACATGAGCAGAATCCAAGAGTGGTGATGCCCATACTCATTGCGAATGCAGGCAATACAGCATGGTGATCCACACTAAAGCGGCCAATTGAAGATGCTTCTGCACCATTGGGTTTCGGTCTCACACTCGCCAACGGAACACGACAGCATGAATGCTGTCATTTTACGTTGGTCTTCTGTGCGAGGGTAGTACGGCCCCGATCAAGCCGACCCGTTCGTGCTAAAATGGGCTTGATAAAATGGTGGAGTGATAAAACGGCCTTACAGAGACTCTCACCCCCTACTTCTTATTTCTTGGTAGTATGCAAATTCTTATGAGAGTGAGGAGTTTATCCAAAAATCGGAAAAAAACAATTTACATTACTATATAGATTATTAGCTAATATTTACTGCATTAGTATTAAATATCAAGTCATTTCGTTGCACCGCTCTCCTTATTTTTAACTAGCTGTTGCCCGCGGCTCCGCCCGCATGTATGTCGGTTATCGCGGCAAATGGTAAATCTGATGTATAAGCTATATTACTGTAAAGTTTCATCCAAATCCGTTCAGTAGTTTTTGCGTGAAGAGGTAACAAACATACACACAAACTTTCGCCTTTATATATTAGTGTGATGATGTGATTTTGTCAACCAAGCCCATGATATTCCTCACAATATTCTATCTCTGTGCCAATTTACATCTAGATCCATTCAGCCGTTTTGTTTTCGTTCCGACCTTTCGCACTAACAATAATAGTAAAACAAAGTACTATCAAAAAAGGGTCTTATATTTCGAAATTCTAAAAAATGCCCGCCGCTGCAAGTAGGACCATACATTTGCTATAAGTACTGGCATTGAACTGTTATTGAACTGGCCTGTAGGCTAATCGCCCATGAAATTGGGGCCTCTCGCTTCTATTCCTTGCTTCGATATCTATAAAAAGCATATTGCTATTAAATTCTCTTTCCGCTTGCGGTTACACCGTAGCCTTATCCTTTCGGATGAACGTTTTTTAGAAAAAGTTGTAGGTAGGTGTCTAGGTATTTATTTTTTGTGTTTTAGTTTGTATTTTTTTGTCATTCTTCGTGGGAACGAATAAATAATAATTGAGTGAATTGCTGACTTGCTAGATTGCTGTTTAGACACTTGCTTTATTTAGTAGTGATTTCTTTTAACTCTGTGATTTACTGTTGACTTAGGAGATCCTTATGTATGTGTATAGTTTTAATATTTGTACTGCTAAGCTACTTTTATTCACAACTCAAGCTAGCTCGCGTAACTTTTACATCATGTTTCATTGATGTTCTACTCCTATTGATGGTAGCGTGATATTATATAGCTCATTATTATTATTATATACCTTGCTTGATGAATGACCTATTCAACACTGAGATATTTTTTTCATTATTGTTTTTTGATTGATTAGTGTTTTAACAAAACAAACATACTCTGTAGCATTGTAATGTCAGTATAGATTGGGAGTACTCTACTTTTAATTGAAATTATTATAGGTTTTTTTTTTATGTATGGCCGCCAAAATGACTCTACTCTGCCTGATGGAAAGCATAAGCAAAATCCAAGAGTGGTGGTCAGCATACTCATTGCGAATGCAGACAATGCAGTATGGCGACCCACACCATGGCGGCCTAGTGATGCTTCTGCATCTTTTAGTCTAGTCAACAAGTATGGAACTTGTTGACTAGACTATTTGGGTCTCCGGTCTCGCACTTACCAACGAAACACGACAGCACGAACGCTGTCATTTTACGTAGATTTTCTGTGCGATGGTAGTACCGCCCCGGTCGAGCCGGCCGTTCGTGCTGAAATCAGCGAGGCTCTACTACCTTTAAAATAGGTATGGTAAAGCTGTTGTAATTCAGAACAAAAAACTTGCTAAGAAGGTTAAGTTATAACTTTATTTTCCCATAGTTTTATAGGTCTTACACTATTAAGTAGAGTTTTAAAGGCACATTTTAATGTCAACGGTACTTATTACGGTTTTGGTATGATCCTGTTCCTGAAGAGTACATGTTTCACGAAATTCAAAGGAAAAAAATAAATAAATTCAGAAATGAGTTAATAAAATAACTAGCTATATTTAAACAGTTATTGATGTAACTTAGTCGTTAAGTTAGATTTATAGTGAGACACGTTACAGTCCTTGACTGTTCTTAGATAGAAAAGAATGCAGGAAAATGTCACTGACGTTTATCACTCAAACACACTTATGTTATTCTATCGTGATTTTATTATTTAGTTCCTGTTCGGAATTTCTTTTTGCTAAATTTTCTAGAAATTACTAGATCAATAATTTATCGCTCCCGAAACCCTATACACTAAATTTCATGAAAATCGTTGGAGCCGTGGCCGATATTCAGATATTTATACAACAATTGCTCGCTTAAATGTATTAGGTAGATACAATTATAACTACATTGTGCATATAGATTGTTAGGCGTACTGAACACAACCATTTTTCTGAAAAATATTATAAAGTGAAATAATTCGTTCAAGAGAACTCCAACCCGCTACCCGCTCACAGTATGACCACAGTTTAAAAAATGACTGTTATTGAATCGTTGTACACCGTTAAATCATCCATGAAATTGTGCTCGCTGACAATGTTTAGCAGAAACACGACCGTGTACCTCCTCTGGTACTGATTTATCGAACGGTCTGCCCATCATGGCACTCCACAGTACGAGTATAATAGAGAACCCTCCATTGTTATCAGTTCAATTTAATTATAGGAGATAGTATAAAATATATATATATGTAATGTAAGGAGGTGATATTTATAGTAGGGTTGATAAATCAAATATATTTCAAAAACAATACTATGTAGTAGAGCCACGCTGATTTCAGCACGGTTGGGCCGGCTCGACCGGGGCGGTACTACCCTCGCACAGAACATCAACGTAATATGACAGCGTTTGTGCTGTCGTGTTTCGTTGGTGAGTGCGAGACCGGAGGCCCGAACAGTCTAGTCAACAAGTTCCATACTTGTTGACTAGAATAAAAGATGCAGAAGCATCACTAGCCCGCCATGGTGTGGGTCGCCATGCTGCATTGTCTGCATTCGCAATGAGTATGGTGGCCACCACTCTTGGATTCTGCTTATGCTTTCCATCAGGCAGAGTAGAGTCATTTTGGCGAACCAAACATTAAAAAAAAGTAAACAAAAGTACTACACTGAACTAGAGATCACACAAAATATCTACTAATTAAAATGTGTGTTGTGTGTCCATAAAGGTGAATTCCATGAGTTCTGTTCCGTAATCTGTGTATGTATGTGTGCACAGTGTCAATTCTATGAAAATACTCAGTTTACTAATTGTTGCGTGCGTCTTTCTTATTCAAGTGTTTTTAATTTAGAAAATTACGAATCTTTATACAATCTTTAATGCCTTATTACCTCTATATATATAAATACCTCTTTATGGGTTTTAAAAATCATCTCTGAGAGTATTTACTTAGTGAGTATTTGCTACACATAAAAAGCATCGGCTGTCAAAGTAATAAATATTTCAGACATCTAACACACAACGCCATCTAGTCCCAAGCTAAGTAGAGCTTGTGTTAGATGTTGTAAATACATACATATTTTACATAGAAAACTCCCAAACTCAGAAGATTGCAGATTAGACAAACATATGATCTGACCCGGAAATCGATCCCGAGATCCGGTACCCGCTACCGGGCCGTCAAAATGTTAAGCTCGATGAATCAGTCAGCCATGAATTATAATTAAGAAAGGTAATTTAATTTTATATGTGTCTGTTATTAGTAGTAAGATACTGTATATAAACAATATGAGATCTAAATTTATTTTCTCTAAAAGGAATACAGAATACATATTACATTTTCTGCAAACTTATAATTCTAACAGGAAACGAATTCCACTGCGTCGCCTTTATTTCCGTTAAAAATAAGCGCCGCGGTTATGAACTTAACCACAAAAATATTGCATAAGCAAGCACCGCAGTCTGAAAGAAATATGCCCAAAAATATCTATTCATAAATACATACCTATTGGGGCTATTTTTAAGTAGTCCAATAATGTGGGGAAAGACAAAACTTATTTATACTAACTTATTTATAATTATGTGTATGTACAATCGAGAATCATCACTATTATCATCAGCTTTACCTCATTATCTGACTTTCCGATCACGTTGCACGAGCTATAGTCACAGGCTAACTATTTATGAGCTATAATACCGCAGACAAATACAAACGTTAAACTCATAACACCTGTCCTCTTGTGGGGGTTCCACAATTATTGTTGGTTATAAACATTTTACTATCTAAATTTGCGACTTGAAGAAACATAACGAACTAAAGAACATGACAGTCATTCCATCAGAGTAACATCTTTATAGTTACAGCCTTTTTTGTATTTAACCATTCAATTAAAAAAACAGAGTTTTAATTATAGGATGTTTTAAGTGCTAAGTGGGGTAGAAAAATAAAACTTTTCTCAAAAACTACATTGCAAATGTTGAGTGTTGCGTCGGGGTGGGTCGGGCATCGAACCTGGTCTAATTACCCCCAGCCGACAGACACGCGAACTGATAAACTCTTGTTTTACAGCCTGCTTAAATGTCAATTGGCATATGAGTGTTTTTTATAATCACTAAGAACTATTTTGATCAATTTTAGGATAATGGTATATTTATTACTATTTTATTCTGTACAACTGTGTATTTAGTTATAAATATCAAAAATTTGCTATTAATATATGGCGCTATGTTTCAACAACTAGCTAAGCAACTGAATGACGCTTCTCGCGACCAGAAGGCCGGCCTTTTTCTAGCACAGAGAATCAGCATTGCCATTCAACGTGGTAATGCTGCCTACTTTTGGGAGCGCTACCAGTAGGCGAAGGTGTGTTTTATGAGGCTTGTATGTAAATATTGTTATTGTTTTTTTTTTTAAATTATGGTTATATACATAGGTTTCTATATTATATATATAAGGCAATCGTCATTAGGAAGTCAGCACCCTCAAATATACTGACAACTTTTTTTTTGTTTTTTTTTTTTTTTAACGTGTGGAAATCCCATCGGACCGTCACCCCACCGGGGTGTACGGCGGGGCGGTGTGTCGGACTCGAACCGCCTAAAACCACACGGTGTGCCACTCTGCGCCTGTGAAGGGAGGAATCCGGGAACTGCTGATATTAACACATCCGGACTCCTCCCAGCGCTTGCCCGCAGAAAAGCGGACACCATCACCTGATGGACTCTCTAAGTAGGCGACGTACGGCACACGCGTATGTCGCCCCCTCGCGGGTGGCTACTAGAGCGGATGGAAGGGAAAACCCGTCCCGACCATCCGCGGCCACACTCAGGGCGGCATGAGGCGCAGATAGGCGCGCCTTTTTCCGCATTGGGTCCGAGTGGATATCATCCTCCCGGGCCTTCTCCGCCACCTCCTTCTGCGAGATTACATCTTCGCAGAAGGTTGCGACCGCGGTAAAACTGCTGTTGCTACCGGTCATGGAGCGTATGACGGCCGGTAGCGAGAGATCTCCTCCGATGACCGCAGTGAGGGCCCGACGCTGCGGCGCCCAAGCGGGGCAAACCGCCAGCGTGTGCTGGGCCGAGTCCTCACTGCAGTCGCAGTGGTTGCAGGCGGGACTCAATTCCCTCCTGGCGACCGAGTGCAGGTACTTCCCGAAGCAACCGTGCCCGGAAAGGACCTGCGTCAGTCGGAAGGAAAGGGTCCCGTGCTGCCGCCCTGCCCACTCGAAATATACTGAAAACTAGTTCAGCCTTCGAATTCCGTTCACCCTCAGTGTTGCGGCGGTCCGATGCCAGTCGCTTCGTGTAAAAACTGATATTCAGGTAAAACCGAACTAGTAGCCGACCCCAAATCTTGGGAATAATGAAGGCTAGGAAGATGATGATATCTACTAATATACTTAAGCATAATGCTGAAATACAATTCTGAATCTCGGAAACGGCTTAAACGATTTTCATAAAATGTTGTATACAAGTCCGGGGGCAATAAATCGATCTAGCTAGGATTCATTTATAGAAAATTTACGAATGCTCGGTCATACAGGTATTTGTGTTTATTTAAGAGATATCTCAAAAACGGATCCCGAAAACCCTATGAAAACATGTACCGCAGTTTGTAAGATTAACCAAAACCATCGGACAAAAAATAATAATAAAATTACTTGATATAAACTCCACGTAAACTTCAAAATACATTTATTTAATCTACATTCGTTTTATTTATTTGCACATTTTATATTTTTTACCGACGTAAGCCTACTATTCTGACGACCATTGCCGGCAACTCTTGTCGCATAAAACTCTTTGTTGTGTGTAATTTGACAGGAGGAAACCTTGGTGGATTTTCTGTTGAAATTGTAGCTGTTAAACTGTCAAATAAACAAAATCAAAAGCTTTTATCAAAAGTAAGCCTTTTTAACTGACTTCAAAAAAATGGAGGAGGTTCTCAATTCGACTGTTTTTTTTTTATGTTTCTTACCTCATAAGTACTCATAACTTTCGACTGGGTGAACCGATTTTGATGATTCTTTTTTTATTTGAAAGCTGGTGCTTCCCACGTGGTCCCATTTCTGACATGTCATTCATAAGAAAATCATATAAATCTACAATTTGCATTAAGTATGTGCGCGACAAATTGACGAATAACTGAATATCACGCCGACTGATTTTGATGATTCTTTTTTTATTTGAAAACTGGTGCTTCCAGTGTGGACCCAATTCAATTTGGTCGTTCTTGACTCGGTTTTTTTTTGTTAAAATTTTGTATTACTCACATTTTCAATCTCTCACATATAATTTCCACGCAAGTATTCACCACAGCTGACTGGTAACATCTTGCAACAATTTGTCACGTGACTCTCATGAGGGGTGCCTCCCACCTCTTGTGTACGTAGCATTACAGCCCTCTACCCTCCTCGTTGTGGGTGGGAGGGCGAGTGATGGTGCATTCAGCCGTTGCTTTTCACCACATACTACAATAGCGAACCTTTTTTCATACCTTCTCTGTAAGGGTTTTATAAATATTTTGATTATAATAGTTTGAATAAGAGAAGTGAATGAAATTAAGGATTAATGTGAATGTACCGCCTTTTAACCGACTTCAAAAAGAGAAGGTTCTCAATTAGGGTGAATCCTTTTTTATATTGCAGACTGTAGTGTGCTACGTGAAATCTTCACCATTTGTAAACTGATTTTCAAAATTATATCTATAACTAGCTGATCCGGCAAACGTTGATTTGCTATAAAAAAAATTGGGGTATAAAAAATAGATGTTGGTCGATTCTCAGACCTACCCGATATGCGCACCAAATTTCATAAAAATCGGTCCAGCCGTTTCAGAGGAGTATGGTAACTAACATTGTGACACGAGAATTTTATATATATGATTGAATTGATTCTACTTTTGTTTGCTCCTAAAGGCCTACCTTTAAAGATTTCTGCACCACCCAAAGGTTGACTGGAAGAGAATGCCCTGGGCATTAAGTCCGCCGATGTACAAACTTAGTGCATAAAATTCGTAAATATATAAATAAAATATATAAAGGCACAAAACACATATTTTGTCCCTTTAGCAACCTGGCTCATGGCACAGTCAATTTCAAGGTCAATATTAAAAGGCATTTTTATGCGTAAAAATACTTACACGGAAGTTTTCAGGAATGAGCAGTTTGAATATCTGAATTATGACGTCATTAGAGCATGATGCCTGATCTCTCCCCGGTCATGTCGGTTAACCGTTCCATCGGATTATGAGAGAGAGGGAACGGAGAGTGCACCTGTGTCTGCGCACACACTTGTGCACTATAACATCTCCTGCGTATTTGGCTGGTCTTCGTTGAGACTGGCCGCTATGGCCGTGATCGGCTACAAGAACATCATCATCATTAGAGCATACTATCTCCTTTTTAGGGATTGACCTTTCTAGTGGTTAGTTATCCTGATTGCTAAGCCGTGGGTCGTCGATACGGTTGCCACTCAGGACTAAAATCTTTGTATGAGTGTTAATTATCTATAGGACTTATTTTCACGTAGGTATGTATAATTTTAGAATTATAGGTATAAGTTTATTTATCAGCAGTGTGGTTAAATACCAAGACCCTACCATAGTGCAGGTTTTGCTTGATTTGAATCAGACTGTCGTGTACTCGTGTCTGATGTGTGCAGTAGATGCATTAGCATCACTGCCTCAGTGACGCAGTGGTAGCGTATGCGACTTCTGTGCTTGAGGTCTCTGGTTTGATTCCCGGGTCGGACCAAATGTTTGTATGATGTACAAATATTTGTTTCTGAGTTTGGGTGTTTTCTATGTATAATATGTATGTATTTACAAAAAAAGTATATAAGTATTTATATCAGTTGTCTAGTACCCATAACACAAACTCTGCTTAGCTTGGGACTAGATGGCGTTGTGTGTTAGATGTCCGAAATATTGATTACTAGCTGACCCGGCGAACTTCGTACCGCCATATTTACATATCAGAATTCTGTCTCAGCTTCCCGTCCCGGACAACAAAAAGACTTTTCCCGTTATCTTTTAATTTTTCTTGTATACAAACCTTGTCCTAACAACAACGAACACATAAAAAAATCTTATTTAATTTGGTGCAGCCGATCGGAAGTTATGCGCGGTAATTTTTATATTTACATAATTATATAGATTATCACTAGGCCGCCATGGTGCGGGTCACCATGCTACATTGTTGCATTGTCTGTATTCGCAATGAATATGGTGACCACCACTCTCGGATTCTGCTTATGCTTTCCATCAGGCGGAGTAGAGTCACTTTGTCAGGCCTATACATTAAATAAAAATAAAATATAACCCCTGTCTCCATATAAAAACATCCCTTATTTTAAAGTCAGAGTCAAAAAGATTTTATCAAATAGGCACTTATTTTACAGGCACTTATGAATAGTCAATATTTAAAAATCGAGTGATTCTAGTCGCCAGTTCCAAGTGCAGCCTACCCTTCATGGATGATGGTTAAAACCATATGTTCTTTTTAAAGTGATAACACAGCCCTTACAACCGATTGATTTTACTATAAACGCAAGCCGTTGCTCATGAAACTTTCAGGCAGGAAGTGTTGCGAAGTACCCAGGGGTGGGGGTAGGACAACGCCCTACTTCCGTTGAGAGGCGGTGCAAAGTTGTATTAGCAGAATTAAACAGATGTTTTCTTTTTGTTAGTTGTCATATTTTGTGAAGTAGAATACTGTGTTTCAATATTTTAATTATAATAATTTATAATTATAATACTGAATCAATACAATTGAAACTGAAAAAAAAAACTGAAACAATAATAAAACCGGTGCGATGTGAAATAGCGTTGCGCTGTGTTTCACCGAGTGAGTGAGGATACCAGAGGCCCATACCCCAACCCCCCTTCGCCATCCCCCTTCCCAACCCCCAAAGGCCAGCAACGTACATGTGACGCCTCTGGTGTTGCGTGTGTCCATGGGCGACGGTAATCGCTTACCATCAGGCGATACGTCTGCTCGTTTGTCTACCTATTCAATAAAAAAAAATGAATCTTATCCTGTACTACATATTTCCTACTAATATTATGAATGCGAAAGTTTGTGAGGATGTGTGGACGTTTGTTATTCTTTCACGCAAAAACTACTGAATGGATTTAGAGGAAACTTAACTGTAATATAGCTTATACATCAGAATAATACATAGCCTGCTATTAACCGCGATATCCGATATTCACGCAGTAAATAACTTGATATATTGATTAACATGCATCCCCAATTAAAACGAGCCTGATAAGTTCTACACATAATAATTGTTCATTAGTTTATGAATATCAACACTGGGTCCTGACCCAGAGGTCGAGGGTTCAATCCCTATATAGGCATATGCTAATACAACTAAGGTTTTTTTTCAGTAATAGAATTTCTATAACTAAATAATTCTTCTGTAAATATAGAAGGTAATTAGAAAAAATATATATGCTTTAATACACTATTAAAAAGTATTTTTGGAAATTTAAAACCTAAGGGATAAAATAAGTGATGGATAGTTGTATGGAAGTTTGTCATTCACGAAGTTAAAAACGCGTAATAAGAGAGCACTAAGTAAATGAAGCCGCGGGAAATAGCTAGCTACAAATACGACACATACAACAAATTTTGTTAGTGAATCTATTTTCAGATGTATTCCTTGTATAAATAAACATTTATGTAATAAGAGTCATCCGGTAAAGCTGTCTTGGTTCCGTCACCGTCTCAATGTGACGTCACAAAACCCCTTCATGTATCTTCATCATAACCCCTCGATGTTCTCGGGAAGATCCCGGAGCTGGTCGTAAATGCAGATCACCAGTATTAAAGGCAGCCCTTCCTTCCCGTAATGCATGCCGATATAAAGGGCTATTTGCTTTTTATTACACAACAGTCCACCCGGCCAAGTTCGTGTCATTTGATTCTGTTGGTGTATGACGTCATTGGAGGTGGGGTCTCAGTATTAGCGTGTTTTTTAGGTGTAGGAGGTTAGCGATTTTGTATATTTTTTGCGTTGTTGCATTTTTTTCATTTGATATTCTATATAAGATTAAACTATATTGATAAATGGGATTAACTGAATTTTTTTTGTGAAGAAAAAAGTATCTTCTATTCCATACAAGTGTTTAAAAGTGGGTTTCCGTGGTCAATTGATGTAATATGTCGAAAAAACATTACACGGGGCGGACTTAATGTCACTATCTACCAAAGTTATTACTTACTTACCCACTATCTAAGTTATTCAAAGTTTGGGTGATTTAGGTTTGGACAGGTGTACCTATCAATACAAAATTAAAAGAAAGTTATGCATTTACATACAAATGCAATTTATTATACTGCACTATTAAGAATATATAAGCAGACACACATAACATAACACACGTGTATAATTAAACTATTATCAAAAAAGAAATTTTAATTTCACCCATTATTTTATTACACTTATATAATGAGACTAGCTATTGCCCGCGGCTTTGCTGGCTTTATTGTTTCTAATTTCGTGTTTTCTAAGTTTGATAATGACGAACTTCTATATAGCGCGGCAACGCTTCATCTCTTATTTTTATCCCCTTTGGAGTGTAATGTCATAAAATCCTTAGTGGGTGCTTACAACATAAAATCATCAGCTGACAAAATTTCCAAGTATGTAGCCTCGTTCAGATTTTTCACACCGGTTTTCTGTGAGGCCGTCGTATCACTCGGGTCGAGCCGGCTCAATCATGGCGTGGCTCTCCCACGGATATGCGAGTGTTATCTCGCCACGGTTTCTGTCTTAATAGTATGTCTGCAGCAGCATGGATTGCAGTGCCGAGAATAAAGCAAACTTGGTCTACCCAGCGCGGTTAATAATATATTCAGTTCTAAAAACCCAAGCTCTAAGTACCACGAACCCTTGACAAGTTATCCTGCTGACCAAAGCCCTCCCGCTCTCAATGGGGACACTCACCTACCCCCACACTCGATTTGCATAGCCCCCGCGACACACGCCATCACAAATTATATCTGCTGACGTATGATAGGTACACATACATACGTTATGCGGGCCAGGAAATACGCGGAAATATGTATGGCTGGAGATCTTAGGTAGTGACGTCTGCTGAACAGAAGTTAGAAGTACAAAAAGTTGTTTCTAACGAGAGGCCTATGTCCAGCCAGTGGACAACAAGATTATAATGATGAGGAACAGAATTTGAAGCAAAATTAGTCTTTTCTTTGCTACAGTAAGAGATATCTTAGTAAGATATGATGTTAATTCATGAACGCAAGAGTTTGTTAGGATAGATGTATTGATGTTTAATGACGCGGACGCAAGTATGACTAACCGTATCTGTAAGAAGCCTTCTTATTATTTTTATAAATCTATTTTTAAAGAGAGTTCAAATTGTAATATAATAATCACAAATTTAACAAAAAAAAACCGACTTCAATCTGGACCATATTGAAACGAGACTACACGGGAAGCACCAGCTTTTGAATAAAAAAGAATCATAAAATCGGTTCATCCAGTTTAAAGTTATAACTGAGGTAACAAATATAAAAAAACAGTCGAATTGTAACCTTAAATCCTTTTATGAAGTCGGTTAATAATTCAGCTGTTTTAGGGCCATATTATAACCTATAAGATACGCTAAACGCCATATAAGTTGAAATCTGAAACCTGATAAACCAAATACAGCATGTATTTGGAAATGTAGATAAATAAGTACAGTAGATAAATTAAAAAAAAAAAAACTTCGTTTAAAAAAACCGACTTCAAAAACTGAAAAGTATAAAATAACTTAATTTGTATGTGATATCTATTCATAGGTTTGAATTGGGCGCCAAGCCAAATGTAATAGTAGGTACCACACTCGCTATATTTCGAGACGAACGTCAACGACCTCACCGACGCTTCGGTTGTTTTGTCCTACGCGAAGAGCAGCTATACAGCTCAAGGTCACGCGCGGGGAGTGCGGTACCTACTATTACATTTTGGCTCGGCACCGACTTCAAACCTTTGAATAGGTAGCACATACAAATTAAGTTGTTTTATACTTTTCAGTTTTTGAAGTCGGTTTTTTAAACGAAGTTTTTTTTTTATTTTTCGCTTTTTAGTCTTTCTCAAGTCTCTCAGCATCATTTCACCTAAATAACTTGAAAGAATACGACTAAAGGTAACATACAACATACTGTATAGAATAATAAATAAATATTTCGGACATGATGTTTACAGAATATGAAAGCATGCAGACAATTGCCTTAACTTTATTGCAGGCGCTCACGTAAATTTGAGGGTTTCCTTCAATTTCCTTGGGATCCCATCATCAGATCCTGATATGGTGGCCATGGGACCACATGGGGAGCATACCCTTTCGAATACAAAAATAATTTTCAAAATCGGTCCACAATTGACGGAGTAATCAATGTACATACATAAAAAAAAAAAAAAAGATTAAATTGAGAACCTCCTCCTTGGAAGTCGGTTAATAAAAAAATATGTCTTAAGAGTGTTTGTGTAGGTATAAAATGAACTGTGAACGAAAGTTTAATGAGCATAATATATTTTTTTTATGGCATAGGGGGAAAACGAGCGAACGTGTCACCTTATGTTAAGTGGTTACCGCCGCCTATGGACACCTGCAATTCTAGAGAAGCGAGTGTGTTGCGGCCTTTAAGTGTCACCCACTAGAATTAGGGGCCCTTTATAACCTGATTCACTCTGTGAAAGTGATAGGGGTGATTGGGCCTTTTAGAACCTGACTCACTCGGTATTTTGTGTGTTTTTTTTTATATTTGAGCTTGCCAAAGTGACTCTACTCTGTTCAATAGAAAGCATGAGCAGAATCAAGAGTGGTGGTCACCATACTCATTGCGAATGCAGACAATGCAACAATGCAACGTGGTGACCCACACTATGGCGGTCTATTGAGATGCTTCTGCATCATTGGGCCACCAATGCTGTCATTTTAGCTCGTTTACTTTACAATACGTTTACAAAAATATAAGTAGATAATTTACTCGTCTTTCGCAGGTTTCTTGTTCAAACTAAGCTATTGAAGTAGAAAATTGACGAGAGTTATTAACCCCTTACTATAAAATGATCGATCCTTTAGAATTATGTACAGTTATCGTCACGTAGTATAAATCTGACTTGCAGGATCCAATGACCTGGTCAGTTGATCATACCTGGTATCATACGTGGATGTTGTGAAGTTACCTCAACAACTGTTATTGTGCGATATGAGATTAGTCTCTGATCAAACAATCAAAGGTATAAGAAATTACTGTGTAGTTCGGGCCGTTCATTATTAGATACCGTTGAAGACCGTTTTTACTAATATAGATATTCGCTGTAAATGTTTTATGATTTTCTTTTTAATCCAAGAAAAGTACTATGTCATATTAGACATACTCCTAATGTAACACCTTATATTATATTCTGACGGTTTTGAATTGTCAGAAACATCTGACAATGTGAGTTAGGTTACGTGTGTGATGTACGAGTATAAAGATCTCGTAAATTTATTCTTAGATATCTCAACTGAAAGCCGTAGGTACTTCGAATAATAAAACAGCCTGGGAGATTTAGTGGTGTTATGCAATCAGTCGTCTGGTTAACTGTGGTAGGTCAGGTCAGGTCGAATAATAGGTCTAGCGTACGACTGCTATTATATTTAGTTCGGATACCTTTTAAAGACACTGAATTGAATTGAAATGAAAGATTGAATTGAAGATTTATACATTTATAGTATGATCAGCTTTTACCGAGGAAGATCACGCTTCGTCAAAGTCGACCCGACTAAAGTTTCGCGCTAATTTACAGATTGAACCAGGTATCTGGAGGAAATACCTCCTTTATCTCAATTTCTTGTAAGTGCGGTAGGTCAGGTGAAATAATACTTAAGTACAGTTTATGACTGCCTTTTGACTAATTTTGTTTCGAATACCTTTTAACACATAGAATTGAATCGATATTTAAGAGTTAATTGAAGATTTATTCACTTTTTACATCCACACAACTCCATTCATTGATGCTATCGTATGTTGCTATTGGTCATGCCATGATGTTATATATTCTCTAGCCTTCCTCGATAAATGGGCTATTAATCACTAAAGAAAATGTTCAAATCGGTCCAGCCATTCAAGAGTGATGCCGTGACAAAAGCAAATAGGCCATGGTGTGGGTCACCATACTGCATTGTCTGCATTCGCAATGAGTATGGTGACCACCACTCTTGGATTCTGCTTATGCTTTCCATCAGGCAGAGTAGAGTCATTTTGGCGGGCCATACATAAAAAAAAAAAAAAAAAAAAAAAAAAAATAGAGATTCATAAAAATATAGATACGACGATTATATTTAAACGGTTTATTATGATTTACCACATATGAAGTGAGAGCTTTTCGTGGCAATTTACAGATTGAAGAAGGTTACTGGAGGCAATACCTCCTTCCCTTCTCACTTTTGAATAAGTATCTCAAAGTTCAGCAACGCACTTTGATTGATTTGCAGGTGTCAGAAATTAGGAGTCCTTTTAAAAGTAACTCTTAGATCAAAATCATAAAATTGCTTACAAATTGTCAGAGGTACACAAGGTACCCCTTAACTAGTAAAAAGTTATGATGAAATCTACCTAAACACAAACGAAACCACAGGCAATCAACTAGTAAAAATATAAAAGAACTCAAGTATGGAAATGGCTCAATAATCTTACATCCTTTAATATTTTTATTTGTTTGAATATCTGAATATTCCCTGTTTATTACCATGGTATTAAACCGCAATGAATTTTTTTATATGGCAACTAATAAAATCTATATGCGGCACCGCTGACAACACCGGTCGTATTAAGTCAGTTTACAATGTAAGTATGGACAAAAATAGGCGAGTTGTTTTGCAATGGGAGTCGCGTCCAACACTATTGTTCATTCCGGAAGTCTAGAACAGTTCCTCTTTTTATTAAAGAAAATGTTTGTATTCTGTACAGTTGTGTAGGGTTGCCAGATTTAAGTTTAAAATTTCCTTACAAATTATATTCTTATGATAAGATTTTTTTATTCTGCTTCTTATGATATTTATTTTCTGCTAGCTGTACCCGCTACTTCTGATATAAGAATAATCAAGTTTATTAATTTTTATTCACCTCTTGAACCTTCCTTGGACACCTACAAACATTTTAAAACCAAAATTAGTCGTATCGGTTCAGCTGTTGCACAGTTTTAATTAACTTCCTTTAAATACTATTATACATACAAATATATCTTTAAGACAAGGCAAGACAAGAATGAGATTAAAAGAAGAGCTAACATAACTTGGAACAAATTCTGGAGCATTAAAGAAACCCTAAAATCAAAATCCAACGAAACTCAAGAAAAAAATTAAGACTCATGTATGCTACTCTAAGATATGGCTGTCAGACATGGATTTATAATAATAATATTAAAAACAAAATACAAGTATGCCAGAGAGCGATGGAAAGAAGTATACTAACTTTGTCTGGACTTTAAATAGACGGTGAACCCTGAGTTTCTTTCGTCCTTTTTTTTATTTCTAGACATACAAAGAAAACACAGATATAAGAAAAACGACATAAATAATAGATGCTTTGGAACACTCTCGAAGGCAAAAATGGAAATGGGCGTCATATTGCACGTATGGACAAGGAAAAATGGGCACCGAGAGTAACTCAGGTAGTTAGATGCAAGGACCAAGAACAAAAGGAAGAGAGGTAGACCGAGGGAAAAATGGGTTGATGAATTAGTAAGAAAAGCTGGTGAAAACTGGTTTAGAAAAGCAAAGGACAGACAGACTTGGAGCAAAATAAAGGAGGCCTTTATCCGTTGAGGGGTCCATATTGAATTATATAAACTGAAATTTAAATGTAAATGTATACTCGTAAGCTTAAATTTTACTAGATTTATATGTTGGATACTATTTAATATTTCTAATTTGAATTTATTTAAATCATGCACTTTAGAAGCGATATGAGTAATTTTAATTAATTATTTAATTCATGCATGCACTTAATATACTCGTATACTAATGATTTCCGATACATTTGTTTTATAATTTATCCATTATGAAAATAAAGAGGCTATTTTAAGGATTGTGTAATGTACGGATTTGCTAGTTTAATGACCCTGCAGTTGCAGAAGGCATGAGATTGATTTCTATCCAAACTAATAATTAATGTGCATGATAATTTGTTCGCTACCCGGAGTGTGTGACTTATCCTAAACATGTTTGTATTAATATATATATATTGACAGTCTGTTGCCCACAGTACAGAGTTTTCCTAGTTTGGAACAAGACAAAAATACATGCCTATGTCACGAGAAAATAAGTTAATAAACTACATATGTTTAAAAAAAACACGTCTACAATGGTCGTTTACAAACAAACAAACAGGTGAAGCTAATAAAAGCGTGTTAAAAACTGCTCAATATTAATAAATAATAAATAAAAAATAAACTTTTTATAAAAAAAAAAACCGACTTCCAAAAAACATCCAACGAAAACTCTCTGCCAAAAAAACACTTAAAAGCGTCGGTTTTTTTTTTTATAAAAAGTTTTTATTTTTCAGTTTTTAGTGCAAACAATCGTAGGTAAGTAGTAAGTTGAACTATTTCATCAAATTTCATCATCAAGAATACAAATGAAGGTCTAAACGTACGTGTAATATTGAAATCATCCTCTAATTCCTAACTGTTGAAGAGTTTAACCTTCTATCATCAGTTCACCTAAATAACTTGAAAGTATACGACTGAAGGTCTTTATTTTTTAAATCGGTCCACAACTGACGGAGTAATCGGGTAACATACATAAAAAAAAAAAAATACATACAGTGGAACATAGAACCTCCTCCTTTTTGGAAGTCGGTTAATAAGCCGACTTTTTGCTGAAATTGAAATGGGACCAAATAGGACGCACTAGCTTTCAAATAAAAGAAGAATAAACAACATCAGTTCACCCAGTCGAAAGTTCTGAGGTAACAAACATAAAAAAACGAATTGAGAAACTCCTTTTTTGAAGTCGGTTAATAAAATACGTCTGGTAACCCTAAGCTGAACTGTCCGTAGCTCTAATTCTTAGTACGACAATGCATTTCCTCTGTCATTTCGCAGTTGATAAATAATAGGCGAATTGGATGGACTGTGTACTACTAATAATAAAAATACGAGTGTCAGTTTGTTTTACTTAAGATTACGTTTTTACTCAAGTATTTTACATAATTTCGAGTTTCTAATATGGGTTCTTTTCCATCCTAGTCAAGTCAACCAGGTTTTCAGGGATACAGATTGTGATTTTATTTGTATTTTTCTGTTTAATAAATAAGGTTATTTAAAAAAAAACAAGTTTAAAGTATAAAAATAGAATACAGTACCTAATATTTCTGATGGCAAGAATACCATAAAATCAACTGCCATCATGAATCTATCCTCACCAGGGGGCGGGGGGCGTAATCCAGGGGAATGGGTCCCTTAGATTGTAGGGGAAGAGGAAAAGGGGAGGAGGGCAAAGGGCGACAAAGCACTTGTGATTCTTGAGTTACAGGTGTCAATGGACGATGGTCGTCGCTTACCATCAGGTGATACGGGCCCCGTATACGATAAGCAAAAAGAAAAACTATTTTCACGCTATCGACAGTGTTGCCGGCTAACACCAGTCAATTACAAAAGCCGGCTGTATAAATCGTTCGTGTCCTGTCCTAACTTGGGGAGTGAAAGTTTTACTAAGAATAATATCGCTTTCTACATATATCAAATTTTATTGGCAGTCTGTCAATAAACAACTTCATGACAATTCTAGTTTCAATTATGTTTATGTTATTTTGTTTTAAGCTAGCACTAGGAATATGTCCTGTGTCGCGAGGGAATTTACAAACATTCATAAAACGGACACAAAGAACACCCAGACTCGGAACAACAATTTGTGGATCAGACTAAGTGTTGTCCCATGTGTGGCTCGAACCCATAACCCGTAGCGCAGTACGAAACGGCGAAGTGACAGTTTAACCCAATACGCTATTCGTGCAATCAATTGAGACCTAAAGCAATACCATTTAACCGTTTCTTCTTGTATACCCTTTCCTTTTTCTGTACTCTCAATTCATTCAATGACTGCCTCGTTGGCGTAGTGGTAGCGTACGCGACTGCTGTGCATGGGGTCTGGGGTTCGATTCCCGGGTCGGACAAATGTTTGTATGATCTGCAAATATTTGTTTCGGAGTTTGGGTGTTTTCTATGTATAATATGTATGTATTTACAAAAAAAAGTATACATATGTATTTATATCAGTTGTCTTGTACCCATAACACAAGCTCTGCTTAGCTTGGGACTAGATGGCGTTGAGTATTAAATGTCGGAAAATAAAAATAAAAAAAAAAAACAAAAAAAAGAATTTAATCCTAACTAATATTATAAATGAAACACGCACGCAAACCACTGAAAAGATTTTAATGAAATTCGACATATAGTCAGGGATCCCCGGCATAACTTTTACAAGTTATTACTATCAAGCTAATTTTTCGTGAACAGCCACATTATCCTACAAATTGCGTGGTACGTTAACCCGGTCCAACGCTCAACAGTTTTTTGCCCCTGCTACCTCTGTTAGCTACCACAACCGAACATTTTTGTTAGGTGAAAGGTGGACCCCTCATCAAAATGAAGCCACACACGAAAAATTTGCTTGATAGTAATAACTTGTAAAAAATGTTCCGGGGACCCCGGACTAGTAAAGACACTTAATTTATTGAGGAAGGACATAGGGGTACTTTTTACCGAAATAACTTAAGCGGGAATCATTTGTAAAAACTAGTAAATAATAAACGAAAGTTTAAAATTATGTACGGAACCATCAATACACAATGAAAACGTAAGTAAAAGAGACAGGGCATCTTTACTAATTTTTGTCTCTGTCCGTTTATTGTATTGTCCATTAGTATCTAAATACTGTACAGAGATGATCGATCGAGAAGAAATACTCAACACGGATATCGAATTTGTCAGAAAGCAATTAATTATGGTTTATAGTGCGGCTTAACGTCGATAAAAATAAACATGTTATGCATGAGACTACTACGTATTAGGAATCTGATTGAATTGCAGCAGTCACAGACAGCCTTGTGTGCGGACGTTCACGCCACCTAATACATAAATCTAATCGCACCGCGACAGTTGTTTTTTGAACGCGAACATTTGAAAATCTCGTTCCGTTACACAACCTGTGTTCCACAGAGAACACTCGTGTCAATCGAACATAGCCGAAAATATACGAAGTACTGTTTATTTCGGCGCGTAATATGAGGTCAAAATTATACTGCGTAGATTTATTCAAATATTAAGGTTATTTTTGTATGGAAATTAGTTATTTCACGGAATTCGGTCGGTTGGGTGTATTAAAACATATAGTTCATTATTATTATGGTTGAAAAGGAAAGATAAGTACATTTTATTGTGTCCAAGACTACGTCTGCTCAGTATGTTCGAGAACTCAAATTATTTTAATATGAATTAATGTAGATATAATGACGATTTCATTTAAATTTTACATGTACATGACCGGATGTTTAGTAGGGTATTATCTAAATGAAGTATTAGCACCTATTTAAGCTTTAGACTCAGTAATTTGTAGAGACTGGCGGGCGTACACCGTCGTTATAAATAAGCACCCATTTTATTTTATTTGATTTTAGTTACAATCAACAGTATTTAAATAAAATATTAATTAAGCTTTGTAATCTTAAGTATTTATAGTCATGTAATTTACATATAAGTTAGGTCATCATTTTTATTAGTATGATAAGCCCCTTCGCTAGCTACCTTATATCGCAGTTACGCTTAATTATAGTGATTATGTACCTAAAACGTCGTTAGTAGTACTTGAAAATTTTTAAAAATAAAAAACCCGACTGCGTCAATATTTGTCATATTTATTTAAATTTAGTTTTTTTATATAAAACTTAAGTTTTATATATATTCGGAATCACCGTTAAAAAAAATTAAGATACCACACTTCATATATTTTGCAAACATTAATTTTTTGGGATTACTTTTTCGCGCCAAAACGTCAAAAAAAATAATAATAATATACCCAGTGTCACTCTCACGACTTAGACGAATCTATCGACACCACTCACATATAAATGTGACTAGCCGTAAGGCTCTAGAGCGTGCCAAAGAAATATACATACATACATACATACACTCGGAAAACATTACCCTCCTTCTTTCGCAGTCGGGTAAAAAATCAAACAAATTCAGGACAACGTTACTTTAAAAGAAGGGAAACTGGAAACAAACCCTGTACCAACGCATCTGGCATCTCTTATGCAAATCGTCCCACCGTCTGGGTAGAGGGCATCCCACACAACGTTTGCCAAGATGCGGTCTGCACTCCAGAACACGCTTACTCCAGCGGTTGTCAGTTTTGCGACATATGAGACCAGCCCATTGCCACTTCAACTTACTAACTTTCAGAGCTATGTCGGTCACCTTGGTTCTCTAACAAATTTATACCTTACGAATTTTGTTCTTCAAAGAGACTCCAAGCATAGCTCTCTCCATGGCACGTTGAGCGACAAGCTTATGGATTAACCCTACAGTCAGTGTCCACGTCGTTTATTGTTTACGATGGTTAAACTTCAGGTAATGGATCGGGCTCTAGCAGTTGGTGGTCCTTCCTGACTGCGAAGTCAGAGGTTATGGCTTCGGAGTACCAGGTACCCAGATCATATATTTTGTGTATAAGAAAATATATAAGTATGTTTATCAGAACACACATGAACCAGACAGTCGTGTATTAGATTAAAACAATTAAGTTTCTTTAAAATTATTTTATACTAAAATTATTTATTTAAGTTGAAAATATATCTAATTGTTTAACAATTTCGTAAACGTTTTAGATAACACTGTTAAAATAATTAATTCATGAAACTGTATGTATAGCAAACTAAAAAATAAAACTAAATCACTCAAAAAGTATTTCTGAGAAACTTAGCATTTTGTAGACAACTGTATAATTAATATTCCTTTTATTTTTTTTGATGAATTCTTTTAAATTTAACATTTAGTTTATAAGATTATAAAAATCAAATTAGCACAATATAATATTCAAATCTTTAGTTATCTTGTGAACTTTTTATTACTTAGCGCAGAGTTAGGCTTAAGCACATTGAGTTATAACATAATAATCAATGCTTAAGCACGTACCTACCAGTACCGATCAGAGTGACACCTCGCACTTAAGACTCGTTACCAATGACACAATTTCGTCAGTGCTCATTACGTTGCAGCTGTGGATGGGCTTCGGTACTCACTTACCATTGTGTGATTTGTCCTCACTCTTTTTCCCTTTGTAAAATAAACAAGCTGTTTGTTAACCCACGTTAACTGTCATGCAAACGTAGCGTAGAGCGTCCCACGGCATGATGGACCGACGATATGAACAAAGTGACTGGCAGAGGAAGGATGCGTACTGCCTAAGACCAGGAAAGTTGATGCTTCTTGGGGTAGACCTTCGTTCAGCAGTGGACGGCGATAGGTTGATTTGATATAGTTAACTTATTCAATACACTCAAACTACTAGCTATTTTTTTACCACTATTTATACATATTTTATTTCGTTGTGGCTTTGATTTTCATTTTATTAAAAAGTTACTACTACTTACTACTAGACTAGGCACTTATTACTAATTTTATGAATTCAACACACTTAACCGGTTTATTAACTTTAACTGCAATACTTACTAATATTTTAATTAATTTAATTGACTTCACTGGTTCATTTATTTTAACTGCTTTACTTATTACTAATCACTGAATAGACCTCGGTGGTTCATTTACTTTAACTGTTTTACTTGTTACTATTTTTATTAATTTAAACACATTTATTAATAAATTATCTTTAACTGCTTTACTTTTTATTAATTTTATTAGTTTATACACTAAAATGGTTCAATTACTTTAACTGTTTTACTTATTAATAATTGTATTATTTAATTCACTTAACTGGTCTATTTAATTTAACTATTAGCAGTAATAACATTACATATATAGGATGAACATGTGTTATGAACTAGTAAACCGCCTCAGAAAGCTACAGGTATTATAAATAATCCTGATCTTGGATTTATTATTGTTACAACTAGAACACTGAAATAAAGAAAAACATCTAAATAAGAATGAATTATTATAGAACTTTGATCATCAAGCTATGTGATATCCCAACAATTCTTCAAAGAAATATTCATATTATAATCATACAAAAACCCAAGACTTATCTGGCATTCCCCCCACAGGCTGTATAGCATATCATATACCACGGAAAAACAATACAGGACGCCATTACATCATACCATCCCTCCACGGACGCGACCTCTGACGTCATCATTTATGAATAATTTATTAACTCGGAGTACTAAGGAAGAGGTTATATATCATAGCGTTTATGTCGTGTGTCGAATGATATTGAATGTGTGGGTGATATGGCAAATGGAATAATTTTTTTGAGCGAATATTATTATTTTATATTTTTTTACTGTTATACGAGTAGGTATGTCGGTATTGTCATGTTAGAGTAGGTTTTATTAAATGTGCCTCCAAAGAGAGGAACACCATTCTCCCAACCACCTAGAATTAGGGGTAAGAGGGGAGGGGGGATTGAAAAGCAAATAAATAGTAGCTTAACACCGATATCCTGTGAGGTTGTGGTATCACCCTGGATGAGGCAGTTTATTTGTGCCGAAGCATGGATTTTCCTGCCTAAAATTCTGATGTAAGGTCTTATTCTATCTGTTTTATCCAGCAGTAATCAGTATATAGTTTATATTTCAGCAGCTGTTTTGTATCCTATATTTTTTTATAATTGCCATTAATCACAACATAATTTTCTCTTCCTGCCCTTTTTCGACTCAATTTCTAACCTTGCAGAGGTTTTTGTCTGGATTCTTTGCCGGATACTAGCCTGATGGGTGACCATCAGCAAAGCCTTAAAAAACGTGAGCTCCTTGAGACTGTAATCGGTTTGAAGCCGTACAAAAGAAAAATGTAGATTTGGGCAAGAAAAACGTACAGGCCCAGGGAATAAGAGTTGGAAAACGGTACTATATACTAATACTGTAGTAGCTCAAATAGTTACGTAGAGTTATTTATTGTCCTTGCATTTGGCAATACTCTAAGAATTCGACTGATCTGAAAATAAAGAAGTTTTAGTTATGCTTAAGGAACCAAGAAACACAACGAGATTTTAAGTCGAGTTCGGTTTAAGCGAGTGGCAGTATTAGAATTTCGTTCACGCAGTCAAATATCATCACGATTTGTAGAGAAAAATCCTGAACCTATATCTTTTGATTCATGGCCACCTATCAATTTTATGACGTACTATTGCTTGACTTCACTTAACAGTATCGTAATTATATTATCCACTTAAAACCCAGATAGTATTCATAAGCCAGGATTAATCATCGGTGTGTGTAAGATGTGGTGACGTAACCGCGCATCCGCAGTGCATTGATCTTGATTGTAATGCGCAAGAGTTCGCGAATACATCTTTTTGCATACAACATCCTTAAGTATTTATGAGCTTACTTACTTTTGCACGTGGCTTCGCTTGCTTTTATGTAAGAAATTAAAACCACGTCATGTATACTTTTGAATTTATAGTTTTTATAAACAAAATACAAATTGTAAATTACAGACTATATACTATGTTAACCAGACTACTGATATACATATTTCTAAACACATATTCAAGCACTTAAGAAATCGTTATTTTCATCACACTACAATTTGTCCTGGACGGAAAAGGAACCCAGGACATCTAGCTTGGATGTCAGGATCACCAACCACTAGACCATTGGGCCAGTCAAGTAACGAAAGATAGGATTTCCCTTATCCTTTATAACCTGACTATGATGATGATCAATATAGTACTTAAGGTCAAAAAACGTGACAAACAAACTGACGCTCCCCCCATACATAATATAATGCAGTTGAGATGAAATGCATTTAACATTTATTAATATTTCTGTTTTGGTTAGCAGATGTACATATATTCTCAGTAAGACAAGTCAAATTTACGATCTGTGTAAGGGAACAACTTGGACAATAGCTGATTGGTACTCAGAATTCGGAATCGGAACCATCCCGGCTCCGATTCTGAATGTTATTCATATTACAATCCGTGGGAGAGCTACGCTTCGGCATGAATGGGCCTGCTCGACCGGAGTAATACCACGGCCTCACAGAAAACCGGTGTGAAATAGTGCTTGCGCTGTGTTTCACCGAGTGAGTGAGGATACCGGAGGCCCATATCCCAACCCCTTCCCCTATCTGCCTAATCCCCCGCCTCCATCCTCATCCCCCAAAGGCCGGCAACGCACTGTGACACCTCTAGTGTTGCGGGTGTCCATGGTGATGATCGCTTACCATCAGGCGATACGTCTGCTCGTTTGCCGGTCTATTCCATAAAACAAAAAATACTAACAGTCTTTATTAGTTCACTGCTGAACCTAGGATTCTTCTTAGAAATAAGGGTTTGTCCTACTATACCACACTGGCCCAACGGATAGGTCCTTCTCTTTGCAGTGCTGTAGTTCTGCGTAGTTTTAAGCTATTGCATAGCTTTTATCGCGGGCTTTGGGGCTTTTGTGCAAAAATTCCGTAACGTAACAAAAAAAAACCTGACACCCGAAGCTCGCACGGATCGAGACGAGCTGCTCCGAACGACGAATCAACGAATCTGTGTCCGAAGGACGAATCAACGAATGTTTCACGAATGTTCAACGAATCTGTGTCACTGTCATGCACGAACATACTGCTTAAAAAAATATAATTGCATAAGTTGATAAAAATGCTATGCAATAGCTTTACCGCGGCAGTCCCCGAGTGCCACACGTTTTTTTTTTTTTAACGTTTGACCCTGCCAAAATGACTCTACTCTGCCTGATGGAAAAGCAGAATCCGAGAGTGGCGGTCACCATTCTGCGAATGCAGACAATGCAGCATGGTGACCCACACCATGGCGGGCTAGTGATGCTTCTGCATAATTGGGCCTCCGGTCTCGCACTCACCAACGAAACACGACAGCACGAACGCTGTCATTTTACGTTGATTTTCTGTGCGAGGGTAGTACCGCCCCGGTCGAGCCGGTCCTATCGTGCTGAAATCAACGTGTCTCTACTACCTAGACGGTTTTCTCAATTAGACGGCTCTTACGACACCCATAGGTTGAATACTGGTGGCGACACTCCGTATTTTTAACCGACTTCAAAAAGGAGGTTATCAATTCAACTGTTTTTTTTATGTTTGGTACCTCCATAAGGAATCATCAAAATCTGATTTTGATGATTCCTTTTTAATTTCAAAGCTGGTGCTTTCAATTCCATTTCAATTTGGTGCAGTTCTGACAATGTCATCTATGAGAAAATCATATATGTAGGTTTTAAATTTGCATTAAATCTCGCGAGAAATGGTTGAATAACTCAATATCACGCCACCGATTTCGGTGATTCTTTTTTTATTGGCAAGCTGGTGCTTCCATTTCAATTTGGTCCAGTTCTTGAAGTCGGTTTTTTTTTGTTAAAATTTTGTCTTATTATCAGTCATCGCACGGACAAATTCAAGTAACATTAAATTTATTAGTCAATAAATATGCGCGTGACTTCCTCTTAAAATGTGGTGCATCGCTGAACTATTGCAGAGATGACGTAAGTTGCAGAGTGCATTGCCCCCAATGACTTTAGCGACGGAACTAAACAGTACTCGCTTTGTTTGTGGTTTTTGAACTTGCAAGGAATCTAAATAATAGATAGTTTATATTCAGTGCCATGATATTCAACCTTAAGATAATTTCTATGTTATAGTTTATTGATAGTTGTTGGAACAATTTTGTTTTCGCTAAGAAAAATAAACCCTTTTGACTTGTTAGATGGACAGTTAAATACCTGGCTGTCTGTTAGTCAAAGCCTTTTTCTCAGAAGCGCGTTGAAATTAAAATCTTGGCACCTTAAAGCTGTCAAAAGATACGCCCTTTTAGCATCAGAATAAAGACAAGATCTTAAAGAAAAAAACTAACTGACCCACACAACTTCTTTTGCGTCTCTTTTCAATCATACTCCTCGTTTCCTATTGGTCGCTCCAATTGGTTAAATATCCTGTATTAAGTATGTCAGCAAGACATGATCATTTAAAAAAAAGTTAAAATCATTAAGATAGCTTTGTCCATCGGTTCAATAAGAAAGGCAAACGGTTAGTACCTAAAGAAAAGTAATGACAAATAAAAAAACATATTCATTCATATTAAGTAAATCTCGAGCTTCAAGTGCCTACACAATTATCGTGAGTGCATCGTTCCAACAATTCTGTATCGTGACGTAATCCAGTACAATGATCTTAATAACTTTGCGAGAATACAAAATGTACTTCGTTATTGCTACTGGGGTAGTTGTACGAGCTTTTTAATCATTATCATCAACTATACTTCGCTTGTCGTATGGGGTTTGTGTCAAGTTTTCCTTTTCTATCATCATCAGCCTACCGCAGTCCACTGCTGGACGTAGGCCTCTCCAATTGCGCGCCACTTGGTTCGATCCTCGGCTTCCTTCCCTATGCAGTGCTCTTATCCTGGTCTAATATTTATTTATTACTAGTTGTTGCCCACGGCTCCGCCTGCGTATATGTCGGTTATCGCGGCAAATAGTAGCCTATGTGTTATTCTGATATATAAGCTAAATTACTGTAAAGTTACATTCAAATCCATTCAGTAGTTTTTGCGTGAAAGAGTAACAAACATCCATACATCCATACTTACAAACTTACGCGTTTATAATATTAGTAGGATATATTAAATTAATTAGTTTGTTGTCATGGGTACAGTGTATTGATATTGTATTATTACAGAACTTTACCTCAAATTGATAGCTATTGTAATTAGGTCAAGAACAGTTCGTTTCATAATATCAATGAATTAAGACTATATTTATGAGGAAGTTATGCATGACTGCCTTAGTGGCGCAGTGGTAGCGTATGCGACTCCTATGCTTGAGGTCATATCAAATGTTTATATGATCTGCAAATATTTGTTTCGAAGTTTGGGTGTTTTCTATGTATAATATGTATGTGTATACAAAAGGAAAGTATATATGTATTCATATCAGTTGTCTAGTAACCATAGTACAAGCTCTAGGTACTTAATTTGGGACTAGATGGCATTGTGTTAGATGTCCGAAATATATTTTTATTTATTGGGCTGCCTGTCATAAAAGTCACTTTGCAATGGAAGATTGCGTGAAAGAGAATGATGGCTAAAAGAGAATTGAAGTATAAAACTTATTGCACCGACCCTTAATTAATTTGGGAAAAGATGTTGACATTTACATGATAAATGTATTAAAGTATTTGCTGGGAAATCTGAGACCTCTAACATCGATTCGGTTGCAATAAAAGAGAATAGTTACAATTTTACATTCGATTATTAAGTAGTGGTGTTATTAATGGTGATTAATGATGATAAAGGTCTTTTATCCCATCTTACACTATAAATACCTCAGTAATATACATGTAGGTGGACCTGTATCCAATCAATTATATTATTTACCTCTGATAATATAGTAAAAAAATAGTTGACGAAGGCCGGCCTCACTGGTACACCCGTTGCCGTCATAACTTTAGGGTTGCCACTCACAGTTACAAACGTCAAAAATATTAAAAAAACTAAAATAATAATTATAAAGTTTTAATTTATCCAGCGACAAGTCGAATTTCTAGTAATTTGAACATGCTGCATTTATGTTATTTGCATGTTTTAGTTTTGCAAGTACTAAAATTAGACCTTTTGTATAGAGTTCTCTCACAACCTTAGCGGACGGCAGCAGTAAGTTAATTGAAGTATAATGAAGTACATATATAAGGATTTTCTTTTTATGGAATAGGTGGCAAACGAGCAGACGTATCACCTGATGTTAAGGGATTACCGCCACCCATGAACACCCGCAACGCCAGAGGCGTCACAAGTGCGTTGCCGGCCTTTGGGGGATGGGGAGAGGGATGTGGGCCTCTCCACATCCCTCACACACAAATAAGAGGTATAATTATAGGTCAAAGTAAGGAAAATCAACAATCTATTTTATTAATAGGTGGTTAACATCTCTATAGTATTATTTAGTATTTAAATGGGCCACCATAGTGTGGGTCACCATGCTGAGTTGTTGTATTGTCTGCATTTGCAGTGAGTATGGTGATATTTTTTTATGGAATAGGCGGGCAAACGAGCAAACGTATCGCCTGATGGTAAGCGATTACCGCCGCCCATAGACACCTGCAACTCTAGAGGCGTCACAAGTGCGTTGCCGGCCTTTGGGGGATGGGGGAGGGGTTGGGTATGGACCTCTAAATCCTCACTCACTCGGTGAAACACAGCGCAAGCGCTATTTCACACTGGTGTTCTATGAGGCCGTGGTATCGGTCGAGCCGGCCCATTCATGACGAAGCGTGGCTCTCCCATGGTGATATGCCAAGATAGAGAATAAAACTGTAAGAAAGTAGGAACTAGCGAATGATAGAGCAGAAGAAAATAAGAAAACATTAATCTAATACGTACTAATAAAACAAGGAAGGTAAAGAGTTTCTTGGATTTGAAAGGATATAGTGTTTGTTTACTTCGTCAAATAACAAACGAACCTTGTGCAAAAAAAACAAGCACAGCCATTTATTATTCCCAAATGCTTAATAAATCATATGTATCGATTTTTCTGTCAAGTTTGTTGGTAAACAAAGGCAAACATGCTTATGACTTAACTTGTTTCTTTACCCCTAAAATTTTCTCTGAAGACGGATTGTAATGTACCATTCAACCTTCCAATGTCTTATAAGAAAGAATAAACCGCCTTTATTCTGGCGTGTTCAGACTTAAAACATAGGAGGTACATATCTTTTTCTTTGAATTTCACCTTTTTATCAACTTAATCGAAGAATCAATCGAATGTGATTGATAACACCAGCAGTGATCGCGTTTTAAACAAACGAACATACAAGCAAAGAAAGTTTTACTCTTCGTCTTCTGGTAAAGTTACTTTTGAGACAGTACTGAGGGTCTTATATGTTTTATAATTATATTGGTACATTATGTAAATTACAAAAAAAACTAATTAAAATATTGACCTTTCGTGATTGGCAACCCTATCAGATGTAGGATTATTTTATGTTTACAAGCGTAACAAAAGAAGTAAGAATAAAGCACCATTTTATTGCCCGGCTATAAAAAATGTAATTTTATAAGCCTGAATATCAGTATCGATATTAGCTAGATTGACCGGTTAATGTACGGAGTAGCCGGACACTGCGGTCGAGGATTACTACAATATTTTTTTTGAATAGCTTTTTGTTCATCTTATACTTGTAGTATTAAATGATATCATTAAATAGGAGAAGTTCGTGGCGATAGTTAATGGTTTTAACCTTAATAAGAAGGTTTTTTTGTTTAATGTTTGGTATAAGTGAGTAACTTTGCTTTTAGTACCTATAATATCCTCAATACAAGACAATCAAGACATAAATTGTAAACTGAAAAAGGAATAAATATAGTCTTTAGGAAAAGTCTTAATTTAGATCATAAATACTAGTTCTTTCCTGCAGTTTTTCTCGTGCTTTAAATCACAGGTCAATCGACTTTTTCTTAATGTCTATAGTTACCGCAAATATTAACGCATGATTCATCAAACTTGATAGGGCAGGTATATATACGTTACTTAAATATACACAGCTAAAGAAAAAAAACTAATATGTATTTCGATATTTAATGACTTTGTCAAACAGAAAATAAATAAAGTATTCAGAAAGGGATATGCCCACAATGGCCACACTGCATAATAACTCGTAATTCTAATCCTTTACCTTCAAGCTAATTGGCGTTAGACACATCTGCAGCTATTGTGGAATGTGACCCCACAACTTAAATATTCCAAGGAAATTCCTCTAAGCACACACATACATAACAAGACACACGCATACACGCACAGATATCTATTCACCCACACAAATGAACGAGATGCCTGCAACATTCCTTCCGCAGCTGTGCGAAATGTCCACTTATTGATGTAGGTCAGTGTAGTCAAACTCTTCGCTCCAGTGTTCTTATATTATATTCTGTCTCTCTCGCACTGGGTCAGGCCGCCCGATGTATTTATTGAGCGGGCCGACTTGTTAGGCGCTGCAACTTGCATTGGTTCCAAACTTCCAACACATTCCTCTATTATGAGTATTATGACTTTCATAACTCCTCTATTTTAATTATAAATCTTTCATACACAATTTATAACAAGGCCAGTAATGTGTGGCCAAAAGAAATTATGTTTTTGTTTTGCCAAACGTAATTAGGTCTTCAATTCTTTAGAGTTACGATTGATTATTAATTATTATTATTAGGCTAGTTTTACTCAATTATGGGTGAAATATTACAGCTCCAAAAACCTTACAAACTTAACATATTAACGTCATAACTCAGGTAACATCTAAATAAAAAGGATAAAGGATATAGAAAAAGAAATCACGGGAGTGAAAGAGATAGATGTATGCGGAAGAATTCAAGGCATCATGGCTCATTCAAGGGAATTACGGCCTAAGTTGTTGTTAGTTGTGAAATCTTGTGAGTCTATTTTGGATTGCAATTGTGGAGGAGGAGCTATTTTAATGGACAACTTACTATAATAGTAAGATTGTATTGGTTGTTGTGTAATACGTTGCAATTAGTGATGTGCCGGTTCGTTAAAGAGTATCCGTGTTTACGGATATGAATATACGGATATTAATAGTCCCTGAATCCGCGAATATGAATTTTGTCCCATTAAGTCCTTGGTTGTTATAAGAGTGTTTTAGATCTAAACAACACTAAATATTTGAATATTTATTGATCTTACATTTTAAGTTATTACCTATAGTTATACAAAATGTATTTCAATTGTTAAGTTCAATTGTTGAAAAATTAAAAATATTAGAAAAAAGAAATATATAAAAAAACACTAAATAAGCAGGTATGAATCCATAAGCTGTTATTTCATTTCAAATTGTTTTGACGTTTATTAAAAAGTAACCAAATTGTTTTGACAGTGTGTTGCCATTTTATTAAAATAAGTCTTGTCAACACACAAACACCAATTAGATTTAAATATTAAGAAAACTCATTTTAGCAAGACATGAAACTAATGAACAAAAATATTATTTACTAGCTGTTGCCCGCGGCTCCACCCGCGTGTGTGTCGGTTATCGCTGCAAATAGTAGCCTATGTGTTATTCTGATGTATACGCTATATTACTGTAAAGTTTCATCCAAATCCGTTCAGTTTTTTTTGCGTGAAAGAGTAACAAACATCCATCCATACTTACAAACTTTCGTGTTGATAATATTAGTAGGATTATGAAATGTAATATATAACAGTATCAAATACACATACTTTATCCGTGTGGTGACGTCAGAATACGGAGTGTCACCACCCCTATCCATCCCGTGGGTGTCGTAACTCGTAAGAGCTGATATGACAGCAAACTGCGCAGTACTACAGCACTGCAAGGAGACAGAAAACTTAAAAAAAAAGGGAAATTTTGTAAACCAAAACCTCCTTTCTGAAGCGAGGCCTATGTGTAGTCAATTGATAACTAAGGGCTGTTGATGAAATATATATCAATAATCACATTCCCAAATTCATAGGCAGAAGCGAATAAAACCTCCTCATTTTACGACTGTGGTCCGCATTACAAACAACTTCACATTTCTAACATCAACTTAAGACATAGGAAGCAGTTAAAAAATGTTTTGTTATTCAAAATGGCGAAGATACAGAGTGGGAAACAAATCGTCCTTCAATGTATGATATAACCTTGACCTGGATAACCCAACCCCAGCAAATTATTAATGCTATAGTCAACGTGGTTAGTTCAGACGGGATTTGAACTCCGGCCATGTTAGACGGATTTTAGTGGCTTGGTGGGGACACTTATTTCAAAATTTAATGCATATAATCGATTAAAATAGTAAAAAAATAGTACATTTATTTGTATTTGTGCGTTTTAAAATTTTTGTATTTAATTTAATTTTGATTTATTTAAATATTTTTAGACGAATAAAATGTGTAATAAAGTTAATGGTTTTAAAATGAAAGTGATTAAAATAAGTTATCATATTGTTGTGGCTTTAGGTGAATTTAAAAGTTTTAAGAATGAAGGTGATTTTTAAAGTGTTACTGATATGTTCGATTTGCTTTTACGTCTGTTCAAAAGGTAAGCAAATAACTCAGAACTTTTAAGTAAAGTTATGTTTTATGCAAATTATAAATCGAACTAAATTGAATAAAAATATTTTTGGGGCGTTGAGAATTTATAGTCATTTTTAAAGATCCTCAAACCTTAAATAGGTTTAATTATTAACAGTAGTTTGACAATATAATATAGTTTTGAATAGAATATAGTTGAACGCAATTGAAAAGCATCAATGCAAGAGCAAACACATGTAAAAGGAAAACTGCGCATTACAATTTCGTAGTATCACAGTTTAATTGAACCCATCAATGACATGTAATGGTCATTTGTTATAAGTGTGTTTGTTACAAGAGTGCAAAGTTGCTTATTAACCGCGTGCTCAATTTTGATGACTGAGCAAGCAGAGGATTCAAAAATTAGAATCCTGAGCGTTAGCGAGGGAATCAAAAGAGCACGATGTGAAAAATCTTTGTACTCAAGTGCAACACGTAACTTTTCATCCCACCTCAGCGAGGAAATGACTAAATGCAAAAAACGCATTTACAATCATAAGATACTTATATTTCAGTTAAGGTATTAATATTAAATTCACAAACTTATAAAAACAGATTTGGCACTCAGATATGGAAGGGCAAAAATACTCTTTCCGAGATGGGAGGATGAAAAATATATAGTTAACAGATAAAAAGTCTGTTCGGATTTTTATTGTTAAATAATCTACATTCTGAAAGTTATCACTTGAGATGGATATTTGTCAACAAGGCATTACATAAACTCTTATTATCGTTCACAAGTCTCGTGACGAGTATCCAATCTTCTAAAACTTTATAGGCCTTCGAAACTTTTTGTAAGTACTCCACAACAGTATTCAGGAGTTGTCGTTTCGATCATTACAAAGTTGTGTGAGGAAACTTAAGTGTGTCGTCGTGTGAACCGGCCGTAATGTTTGCAAGTTGTGATCACGTTTAGAGGAAAGTTACAAAAATGTTGCGATCGTGATGCTGCTATTGTAGAGTACAGACGGAGAGAGTTCTGTTTTTTTTTTTTGCGCGTGATTTTTTATATGTTATGTACGTGTTACATACTGTATTGTTTTGCTTATTTACCTTCAGTAACGTTCTAGCATACTGCAGAAGTCCTGCCTACCCGTATGTTAATGGTGCGAATAATAATCGCTTTATTGTACACCAGATTAAACCGGACATACACTTTCAAGTATACTTGCGCAAGTCTGTCTGTCTGTCTCTGTCACGCACGACAAAACAGTCTGGATTTGGGCAAGTATACTTGAACGTGTATGTCCGGCTTTACATAGGTAACTTAAGCTAGAAGGTACAATTGGCGGCCTTATCGCCCGAAGGCAATCTCTTACAGGCATCCGTGGGATCGAAAGGAAGACGTGGAAAGTATTTAATTAATTTAAATGAGTGTGATAACTTTATTGCGTGATATAGGATTGCTATCTAAAGACTGTTTTGTTAAATGTGGATAGACGTCGCAATTTAGTTTATTATTCCTTTTCTTCACATGACACTGCAATAATGATCATAAAGATGATAAATGAAAGAAAAGTGTGTTTGTCACATAGGATGGAACAAGTATAAAATCAGCTAAATTTCTAGTACATCGATTGTTACATCAGCTTAACAACGATTTCCACACACAATTAAATATAACAAGACATATTTTATTATAAACTGTATTGTGTAGAAGAAATCACTTGTAAAATTTCTCTCAAATACATTTTATTGGTGCTATTGTTCGAGATTTCAAGGAAACTGCTTAGTTGAGATAGTAAGGAATTTATTTATATTTAGCAATGTTATAACAGTTTATTGTTACTACGAAGAAATAAAGAATTGTCGCTTCGGACGCGTACTACTAAAGTCTTATTATTAGATATTTATAGAAATAAGAGGGACAATTATAGGTCGAAGTAAGGAAAATCAACAATCAATATTATTAATAGGTGGTCAACATCTTTATAGTTTTATTCAGTATTTAAATGGGCCACCATAGTGTGGGTCACCATGCTGAGTTGTTCCATTGTCTACATTTGCAGTGAGTATGGTGATATATTTGATTCTGCTCATGCTTTCCGTCAGGCAGAGTAGAGTTACTTTGGCAGGCTCATATATAAAAAAGCGGCCAAGTGCGAGTCGGACTCGCCCATGAAGGGTTCCGTAGCAGCGAGTAACATAATATAAAAGTTCTTGTAGTTCGTTGTAACTTTGATCGATTTTTTAATAATAATGTTTTTTTTTTAAAGTAAATTGCGGTTTATGATTTATGACGTATTAAAAAAAACTAGTTGATCTCGTTCAAACCAATTTTTGGTGGAAGTTTGCATGGCAATGTACTTCATAATTTTTTTTTTAGTTTTATCATTCTCTTATTTTAGAAGTTCCAGGGGGGGAACACACATTTTACCACTTTGGAAGTGTCTCTCGCGCAAACTATTCAGTTTAGAAAAAAAATATTTTAGAAACCTCAATATAATTTTTGAAGACCTATCCATAGATAGCACACGAATGGGTTTGATGAAAAAAAAATTTTGAATTTCAGTTCCAGTATGGGGAACCCCCAAAATTTATTGTTTTTTTTTCTATTTTTGTGTGAAAATCTTAATGCGGTTCACAGGTATGTAGGTAAGTACATCTACTTACCAAGTTTCAACAGTATAGTTCTTACAGTTTCGGAATAAAGTGGCTGTGACACACGGACAGACAGACAGACATGACCAATCCATAAGGGTTCCGTTTTTTGCCATTTGGCTACGGAACCCTAAAAAGCAGGAAATTCACTATACCCTGTTGTCTTATTTGGAATACTTAATACAAGTATATGGAACCAGAACCCAAAAAACCTCCAAAAACATAGTGTACGTACTCCTCAAAGAATACTTGTGACCACTGATGTACGTTCTGGATACCAAAACAGTAACTTTTCCTAGAACTTCCCGAGTGCTGTGCTGTGCAATGCTGTTGATTCTGGGGTACAGGAGTAGTGGGAGTCCTTGTGAGAAGGATTAGAAAAAATATGATTCAACTCAGGCCGACTGTAATAAGTAGGAACAAATATAAAAACTGGGTAGTGTATACTTAAAAACACACTTTATGCACTTAGCAGTAAAACTTAAATTGTATAAACTGCTACGCTAGTTTTTTGATGTTTTAAAATAAAAATTATAATTTATTAAATTATACGTTAGAATATTATCGTTAAAGCTTAAAATAACTTGTTTATATTCGTGAATGCAATACCACGTTAGGTTTCAGAAGTCTACAATCGTCTTCGAGAGAGGCCTCGCCCGTGATTTCAGCGTGTGATAATATCGTGTTTTGACGTAAAATGATGTTATAAAAAAGTTGTTATAAAACGACGTCAAATCAAGAAAATTTATGGCGCTACTTAGCAGCTCCTAATTAAGCACATTAATTAAAAAATATATGTTTGGACTTATTTAACAACCAGCTAAATAAATGTATTGAATTAAATACAAATTCATTTTATTTTATTTAAACATTAATCACGCCACAAAAAGTTAACGACTGACTTCTAAACTACTCCAGCTACTAAAATGTCTCATCACACATTGAGATCCTTTAACAGTCCACTACTAGACATAGGCCTCTCCTTAGACAAGACAGACGTCTCTAGACCGTGAAGCGCCCGTGTGCAATAATTACTCTAGCACCCTTTAGTAAGCATAGCGCCCTTTAGTAATAGTAGCGCCCTTTAGTAATCATAGCGCCCTACAGTTAGCGACAGTAAGAGTAGTGCCCTTTAGTGAGCGTAGCACCCGTTAGTAAGAGTAGCGCCCTTTAGTAAGCGTAGCCCGCAGATTATTTTAAATGCCGTGGCCGGCGTTCCTAACACTGCTGCGACCGTGTGTACCGCGCACCCTGCACTATAGGCAAAGATGCCCCTGAGAAAGAAGGTACTAAAATCTTTACATATTTTTGGATATTTCAACTTGTCAGTCGCTCCGTGGAAAAATTGATGTTCAGGCAAAATCGGTTGAACTACTAGCCGACTCTAAATAATCTTGCGAATAATAAAAGCCAGGCAGATTAAAATAATGTAGACTCATCTGTAAAATAAGCACAGATTTCGTTTTCACAAGTCCAGGAAAGAGATATTTGTCAGAATTACATATTTTTTGCATTTTCTGTCTGTTATGTGATATACAGCAGATAACTATCTGAAACTTTATCGGGAACTAGTGTAACTGGTCCTTAGTCTAAAATGATAGATACAGACTACTTATCATCTATATCTTTGCAGCTTTGGCATAAATATTTTTAATACATTCTAGAATTAAACTCACTTGTACTTCATCATCACTACATAGTATAAAACAAAGTCACTTTCTCTGTCCCTATATCCCTTTGTTTGCTTAAATCTTTAAAACCCCGCAACGGATTTTGATGCGGGTTTCTTTAATAGATAGAGTGATTCAAGAGGAAGGTTTTTATGTATAATAAATGCATAATATAGTATGGAAACACTATTAATTTTCGAGGTTTCTAATGTGATGTAGCAAATAAACACATTTTTTGCGCTTACATTGCAAACGCTGGTTGCACCCCAACGAGATAGATCAAAATAATGTACTACAGTATTGTACACCTTAAAAAGTACTACAAAAAAGTCCGCGACGGTATATGTCTATCTCTTAGGGATAACCCACAACAACCATTTTTTATTCCATTCTTTTTACGAGAAATAATGGCCTATTTACGAAGTGATCTTAAGCAATCCAGAAAGAATCTACAATCATACAATTAAGTAAATTAAATACATTGTGCATTTAATATAGATCAAAATGGTCTTTTACAGTAACTAATTTAAATGAATATATTCGAATATATTAGAGATTTAAAATGCACGAATCGTGTCGTCGGCGGGGGCATCTGAAATCCACCCGTGCGAAGCCGGGGCGGGTCGCTAGTATTCCATATAGTAGAATAAAACAAGTGAGTTTAATTCTAGAATGTATTTCAATAAGTCAAACACTTTTAACTTATAATAATTTTATCTAACGATTGAGGAGAAACATAACCACCAACATTCATTCAAAACAAAACCAAATCTCATCACGTGGTTAGAGTATGTACGAGTGAGATGGCATAAAAAATGAGAGCGTGAAAATAAGACGGCACTATAACCTTGACCTGTGAAGACGAGTAGCGCCACGCTGCGGTGTTTAGAGGAACTATAATAGAGATAAATGGCGCGAATCAATGTTTTTTTTTATAAATAAATTAGAGTTGTATTTAATGTTATCTTTACTTATATGTTACGTTTATTTAATCTCGTATACTATTCTCTGAATGTTATTAAGGAAAGTTAATTCACTTGGTTCAGTTGATTATTTTTAAATTGAATTTTAATGCAACTTCAAGTCATATGGAGTGTTTTCGCTTTTCCTGGACGGAAAATTTATATTTCTGTGAGTACGGTATCTTCTATCAAGACACAAAAGGCTCATTTGTACAAATAAATTAAATTGCATTGTCTGTTTGTAGTTGCAAATTAACACCTTTTCACATACAGCATATGAAAGTACATTCGGTACCTACTCACATAAAAAAAAGAATTTTTAAATCATAAAATCTCTGAAACGGCTGGACAGATTTTGACGGAACTTTCACTGGCAGATAGCTGATGATATAAGGAATAACTTAGGCTACATTACAAGCTTTTTATTAACTTGCACATACAT
This sequence comes from Diaphora mendica, assembly GCA_949125395.1. Classification (NCBI taxonomy): domain Eukaryota; kingdom Metazoa; phylum Arthropoda; class Insecta; order Lepidoptera; family Erebidae; genus Diaphora; species Diaphora mendica. Next base: position 1,904,799 of record OX421323.1, read on the forward strand.
TGCAAGTATGTATGTTAAGGTGGAATCTTGCAACTCAATTTTAAAGCAGATATCATCAACAGATTTTGCTGAAGTTTTGCAAGCATGTGTATACAGCATGACAATACAATATTATAATGACATGGAGCTGATCTGATGCTGGAGCTGATAGGTGGCCATAGGAACTCTGTAAAGAAACGTCGCAACATCATCGAGTTTTGATTCGTTTGAACCATCTGCACCCATTCCAGTAAAAGCTTGTTTTTAAAAGCTTTTTAATTATTTTTTTTAGTCTAGCTTCGCCACGCGTTGTTGTTATTGTAAAAGTACAACAACAACGCGAGACCCAAATAGTATAACATTAAATACAAATTTTCTATACATTTCCTTAGCAAACCTTTGCAATAAACTTCTATTGAGTTGAGAAACTCGTTACTGTCCAATTTCCTTTGTTGTGACCAAATTTTCTTGTTATTTATAAATCTTATTGTACACAGCCGTCATTTATTTTCTAACTTCACAACTATTTCTTTTTAATATCCGTTTATTTAGGAATTAATGTTCTGCACGGTTGACGCCGCTTTCTAGTGCGCCAAGTGTCGTGGGTTCAAATCCTACATGTGACAACACTTTGTGTGATCCACAAATTATTTTTCTGAGTCTGGGTGTTCTTTGTGTCCGTTTCATGTGTGTTTGTAAAGTCCCCCGCGACACAGGCTGTATCTTCCTAATGCAAGAGTTGTCTTTTAAAAAAAATTGTTAGGACCCAGGCAGTCTCCAAAAACTAAGGTCAAGTTGCAGTGATCTGATAGACAATTTTGACGTGTGGCTTTAACCCTCTCCTGAGATGCAGCAGTGGGACATTATGGGTTAATAATTAATAAATAGATTTTTTTTACATATATAGGAATAGATTATAAGGGCCAGTTTCACTTACCGCTGATAAAGTCTTAATCTTATCAGCCAGATAACTACAGAATTTGGTTTCACAAGTACTGAATAGACACAAATGTGTCAGATAACCATATGTTTTCAGGGACTTTTAACTGTTAAATAGTGTTATTTGTCAGATAACTATCTGAAACTTTAACAGGAACTGCTAAAACTGTTTCTTATGTTACAATTTCTCTCCGTGGTAGCTACGGTAAGTGAAATCTTAATTTATTTCTACCCTGGATTACAGTCTCAACATGCACAAAGGTTTGGATTATTTTCTTAATTTCTCATTAATTCTCTAGTTAAGTTTATTTTATGTAAAAGTAACTTTACCTGAACAACTTTTTTTTATTATTAACTCTGAGTAGAGTCAAGAATCAGTAGCTGTAAAAGAATACGACTATGTGGCTACATATACATTTTATGTACTATGTACTTTGTTTTCTCGGTTCTGATTTCGTCTTAATTATCTAGGTATCTAATCTAGTAGTATCAGAAAGGGAGGCAACACACTTGGGATGTCAATGGGCGATGGTGGTCACACAAACACATACAAAAAAGTTTAAATTTTCAGTTTATCTCACCCACTGACTTCATTCACTGCACTGCTACGCACGTAGCACATTCTACGGCGTAGAGTTTTTCAAATATTCTTGATATACACTACTCTTACTCTCTCTAATCTAGTTCTTGTTCTTTCTAGATGTGCCGATAACCTGGTGGTCCTCGCCGCGCGCCTCTCTCTCGTGCGTGGTGCCTGACGCTGACAGGATCGTTGCGAGGCGCCCGCCGCCACCCCTCAACACCGACGACAAACCGCGACCTAGACAGCCCTACTTATGGCGCAAGGGGAATGAGGAATTGAAACGGTGAGTCAAATAGATGAATAGATGACTCGAGTAAATAGATGGCTTGAGAAAATAGATGATATATATCTATACTTATATAATAAAGAGTTTGTTTGTTTAAACGCACTAATCTCAGGAACCGCTTGTCCGTTTTGAAAAGTTATTTCAGTGTTAGATAGCCCATTTATCGAGGAAGGCCATAGGCTATATATTATCACGCTAAGACTAATAGGAGCGAAGCAACAATTAAGAATGTTACAAAAACGGGGGAGAATTATTACGCTACGGGCAATAGAAGACGTAAATGAGGTTGCGTGGGTCAGCTAGTACGCTATAAATGAATAGCTCTTCTAGGGTGGGTTGCTCTTTGCGTCCGTTTCATGTATCTTTGTAAAGTCCATCGCAACAGAGGATGTTTATTCCAAATGCGGGAGTTGTCTTTTAATATAAAAAAAGACGTGTGGATGGAAAGCTATTGCATAGCATTTTTTATCAACTTATGCAATTATAATTTTTTTTATTTTATTTTGCCAGTTTCTCACTTAATATTGTTCAAAAGTGTTTAAATAATAGAGGGCGTTAGTGTACCTCGTATGCGAAACAGCTCAACAGATGCCGCTGACCGGTTTTTATTTATGCAGTATTTTTTTTCTTTGAACATGTATACTTACGGGGCGCACATGCGGTGAGTGTGGCATTATAAAGATATGATAGATACCTATACACCTATATACTTTCTCAAACCCAGACTGGTTTGTCTGTCTGTCTCTGTCACGCACTTCGTGCTTCGTGCAGATTTCGGAGTAGATCGTCACTTACATAGCTTGTCACAGACAGACAGATACGTACATTCGTCGTTCGGAGCAGCTCGTCTCGTTAGGTTTTTTCGTTACGTTACGGAATTCCTTGATTCGGTCGCCGCGCTCAAAGGCCTCAAAGCCCGCGATAAAAGCTATGCAATAGCTTAAAAATCGATCGAAAGATTTATTAACAGGAACGTTTTCTTATCTTTGCTACAGAGTGCTAAGTAATGGCGCATTGGAGGTGTTGCGCAAGAAGGATGGCAGCAGCGAAGGAGTCTACCAGTGTGCGGTCAGGCACAATGCTGGGCTAGTACTCGGGTACCCGCTGCACCTCAAGTTTGCTTGTAAGTACACACTTAGTTATTGTATACTCTTTGCGCTGTAGCATGGTGCGTGGCATGGTTCAGTAACATTTCGTTTCACTCTTGAAAGTTGCCGCGATTTACAAATTATGACTTAGTATTTCAGCTGTACCACATTCGCAATATATTAAATAATTAATAACTGTAGGAAATTAAATCATAAACTGTAGTAAATTTAAGTAAATTAAACCACCACGCACCATGCTACAGCGCAAAGAGTATAGTGTCAGTAGGTCCGTGAGTAATGGCCTAATGCATAGATGAAGGTTCCATACCTGTCTCGGGCACATATGACGCGCAGAGACTATAGAGGAGGCTATAGCTTCTCGGTGAAAAGTATAGACTCTATGGTGAAAAGTATAGTCTCTATGGTGAAAAGCCGGAAAAGTACTCATATATGCATGTGTGTGGGCGAGCTAGGGTGAAGGAATTAAATAAATCCCACCAATAACATTTTCATGTAATTGTTGCCAAGACGACTGCATATAGCTTACCCTTTGAAAAAGATATCAGATCTCATGTAGAGCCAAGCTTCTGAATCTACACGCCCTAACTCTACAAACCCTAACTTCACAAGTTCTACATCTCAGTAAAATAAAATAAGACTACCGTCTGTGAGATATTTAACGTTATTATTTTTTACTAGCTTTTGCCTGCGACTTCGGCTGCGTAAAGGTCGGTTATCGAGGTGATTCTTCAAACTGACATAACTTTTTATTTATAATCCGATTGAAATGAAGCATACACTAAATATTAAGTGGAGCAAACTGCAACGTATTAGTGAAAACTGCATTCAAAATAGTTAAGCCGTTTCTAAGATTAACGTGCACATCATACAGACATAAATTCTAAAAATCTTTGTTTGGACTCTATTGCGTTTACAAACCCCCATATAATAGTTTTACTCATTAGACAGGGACCAGTTACGATTTTATTATAATGTATTACTGTCTCTACTATTACTTGACTGCCTCGTTGGTCTCGCGGTTGGCGTGTGTGACTGCTGATTATGAGGTCTCGGATCGGACCAAATGTTTGTATGATCTACAAATATTTATTTCGGAGTTTGGGTGTTTTCTATGTATATATCTTCTTCAAGCAGGTCTTCAAAAATGATGTTGAGGTTTCTAATATCATTTTTTTCTAAACTGAATAGATTGCGCGAGAGACACTTCCAAAGTGGTAAAATGTGTCCCCCCCCCCTGTAACTTCTAAAATAAGAGCATGATAAATCTAAAAAAAAAATATGATGTACATTACCATGCAAACTTCCACTTAAAATTGGTTTGAACGAAATCTAGTAAGTAGTTTTTTTTTAATATGTCATAAATCGTAAACTGCAATTTACCTTTGATTCAATCAAAACAAATATAAATAAAAGTGGCCAAGTGCGAGTCGGACTCGCCCATGAAGGGTTCCGCAGCAGCAAGTAACATAATATAATTTTTGTCTTATTTTTATATTTGTGTTGATTGAATGAAAGGTAAATTGCAGTTTACGATTTATGACGTATTAAAAAAAACTACTTACTAGATTTCGTTCAAACCAATTTTCGTTGGAAGTTTACATGGTAATGTACAGCATATATTTTTTTTAGATTTATCATTCTCTTATTTTAGAAGTTAAAGGGAGGGGGGACACTCATTTTACCACTTTGGAAGTGTCTCTCGCGCAAGCTATTCAGTTTAGAAAAAAATGATGTTAGAAACCTCAATATCATTTTCGAAGACCTATCCATAGATACCCCACACGTATGGGTTTGATGAAAAAAAAAATTTTGAGTTTCAGTTCTAAGTATGGGCACCCCCAAAATTTATTGTTTTTTTTTTTATTTTTGTGTAAAAATCTTAAAGCGGTTCACAGAATACATATACTTACCAAGTTTCAACATTATAGGTCTAATAGTTTCGGAAAAAAGTGGCTGTGACATACGGACGGACAGACAGACAGACAGACAGACAGACATGACGAATCTATAAGGGTTCCGTTTTTTGCCTTTGGCACGGAACCCTAAAAAAAATGTTACTTGCTGCTGCGGAACCCTTCATGGGCGTGTCCGACTCGCACTTGGCCGCTTTTTTTAATAAGTCATAAATGGTAAACCGCAAAAAAAATACACTATTATTAAAACATCGATCAAAGTTACAACGAACTACAAGAACTTTTATATTATGTTACTTGCTGCTTCGGAACCCCTCATGGGCGAGTCCGACTCGCACTTGGCCGCGTTTTTGCCTTTGGCACGGAACTCTAAAAACCTTATGAAATCTAGAACATATTAAATTTATTTAAATAATGTTAATTTGACAATGCTATTAGCTGTCGATATTTTTTTACGAATCTCTCAAACAAACGTTGGTTAATGACATTTTGATACGCTCGTTTTAGTCAAATGATGCAATAAAATAATAATATAAAACGTTTATAGCCTTGTTTTATTTAGTTCTGATCACTGTTTTATTCAGTTGCAAATAAAGTTGCACACACAGCTATTAAGAAGAGATAAATTATATATGTCATAGGTATCAAAAGATTGTTGTAATCACATATTTTAACAAAAAAAACCAACTTGAAGAACTGGACCTAATTGAAATGGAACCACACGGGAAGCACCAGCTTTGAAATAAAAAAGAATCATTAAAATCGTTTCACCAAGTCGAAAGTTATGAGGTTATAACAAAAAAAGTAAATTCGAATTGATAACCATCTCCTGTTTTGAAGTCGGTTAAAATTGTGCAGTAAACCACCACCTACCCTACAAAAGGAATATCTGATTAGCTACTTTTTTTTTCTTATATCTAGCGATCAGTCATAATTAAACTATCTGATGAGGTGTAAATACTGTTGGCGTTCATTTTTCCCCGGATTTTAATTTAATTTCGGCGGATCGCGCCGCTTTTTAACTGACTTCAAAAAAAAAAACCGATGAAATTGAGAACCTCCTCCTTTTGGAAGTCGGTTAAAAAGGAGGAGGTTATTAATTCGAATTTATATATATATTTTTTATGTTTGTTACCTCATAACTTTCGTCTGGGTGAACCTATATTGATGATTCTTTTTTATTTGAAAGCTGGTGCTTCTCGTGTGGTCCCATTTCAATTTGGTCCAGTTCTTGAAGTCGGTTTTTTGTTGTGATTAATGAGTTGACGTATGGTTTCCGGGGTAGTGGGCTGTCTCGCTAGCTGGTTCGGGTTCTTTGACAGCCTCAACTTGTAGTTGACTCCATGGGTTTCTATTTACTCTCTGATCATTGGTATGTCCAAAGTTGCATGGACCACTGGCATTCTTACAAACCAGAATGCATTCAATATTTGTGATTAGCTAGATTAGTATCTATTTTAATGCATGGCCCTGTCAAAGTGACTCTATTCTGCCTGATGGAAAGCATACTCGACACCACACTCATTGTAAATGCAGACAATGCAACATGGTGACTAGTTGTCTAGTACCCATAATACAAGCTGTGCTTAGCTTGGAACTAGATGACGTTGTCTTACATGTACGAAATATTTATTTATTTATATAGAATTCTTAGTATTATTGATTAGAAGTTCGGTGGGTCTTTTAAGAAAGTACATATACAGTATGTTTTTGCATCGAACTCCATAATAAACTACAGAGATAGGGTTTAGTCTTGTATGCTTTTTCAATTTCAATGTTTCCTCTTCCCATATAATCATACATAATATAACCTATACTCGTAGTTTTCCACCTATAGTAAGCTACTAAATTTGCTAATCCCCAGGGGAAATTATTTAGCCCCTCAACCGCGATAGACTACGTTGTAAACTGACTAGCATTTTAATTAGTAATTGTAGACACATTTATGTTGTACAAAGACTATACTCTTTGCGCCGTAGCATGGTAGCTTTGTTAGCCAAATTTTTACACGTGTCGTTTGCCAAAGAAATAGACAATACCAGGATAACCAAACTATGATCGGTATTACTTTTGGTAAATTTTCTTAAATTGAATCCTAGCCAGATCGATTTATTGCCCCCGAAACCTGCTGCATACTAAATTTCATGCAAATCGTTGGAGCCGGTTCTGAGATTCAGTTTATATATATACAAGTATTGCTCGTTTATAGGTATTAAATAGATACAACCACTCGCAAAACGTAACCCTCTTTCTATCGCAGTAGGGTAAAAAGAGGCAGAGACGCGTGTTGTACATCAGGATGTTATTGAATGACGTTTTATTATCTCTGCCCACCAAAGATGCGAATAAGTCGTGAATCGTCATAGCAAATATACTCACTTCAGTAAACATTTATTCATTATTTATTTTTTCCTGTGAGAGGAAATAAATTGTTATTTCAGCAAGCTACTATCTATAAGAGATGTTAGTCAACAACATATATATTTCATGTACGAGATAACTTCATAATTCGCTCTATAAAAGTATATTTCTGGGAATGTATGCAAAATGTATGTTTGTAGGGGATATCTTACGCTTAATTGATTTAGGTAACGTTTACATAAGTTATTATGACTAAGTTAGGGCCAACTTACACTCAGACGTGAAATTCTGTAGACAAATTAATATTAGAGACCTGAGAGCCTTGTGTGAGTTGACTTAACACCAGAAATCTTCACTTAGCACAGTACGAAATGCTCTCACCGTCGAGGGTGAGTTGATCCTATCCTACTATAGTATAGAGACGAAAGTTTGTGTGTATGTTTGTAACTTCTTCACGCGTAAACGGCTCGACCAAATTGGATGAAACTTTACAGTAATATATCTAACTAGCTGACCCACGCAACGTCGTTTGCGTCTCCTATTGCCCGTAGCCTGATAATTTTCCTGTTTTTGAAAAATTCTTCATTGGTGCTCCGCTCCTATTGGTCTTAGCGTGATGATATATAGCCTATAGCCCTCCTCGATAAATGGACTATCTATCACTGAAAGAATTTTACAAATTGGACCAGTAGTTCCTGAGATTAGCGCGTTCAAACAAACAAAAAAACTCTTCAGCTTTATATATTAGTATAGATGTATTTAATATACTCTTCTAACTCATAATCAACAACACATTTATTTGGATAAAGATTAATGTTAGGTATTATGTTAATAAAAACTCTTTGGCAAATAACTCATTATTAGGTACCGACTCTTAGTTTCTATCTTCAGACGATTTAATATTTTTTTTGAACACAAAAGCGGTTATTGTGACTAAACCATGATAGTTAGATATATGCTCTCGCGGACTTTTTTGTAAATCTTAATAGGACCTACAAACTCGTAATACATTATTTTGTTCTATTGTCAATACTTTTTGCGGCGCACGCAAAAATAGATTTTCGATTTCACACCTTGGGTTACGAAATAGCTATTTTCTTACGGATATCAATTTTTTTTTTAAATAAAATATAGCCTATAGCCTTCCTCGATAAATGGACTATCCAACACTGAAAGAATTTTTCAAATCGGACCCGTAGTTTATGAGATTAGCGCGTTCAAACAAACAAACAAACTCTGCAGCTTTATAATATTAGTATAGATACATCAGAATAACACATAGGCTATGATTTGCTGCGATAACCGACACACACACGTGAAATAAAGTCGAATAGTGTGACTAGATAGATCGTTCGACGCCAAATTAAAATTAATCTCTAATGATATATGCGTGGTGATGGTGAACGAGAGTCAGTATCACTATTCATCCCGTGGGGGATGTAAAAGCCGACTTAGGGAGCAAAGCAAGCAGGAAAATAGCACTGAAAGGTAAATTGCAGTTTACGATTTATGACGTATTAAAAAAAGTACTTACTAGATTTCGTTCAAACCAATTTTCGTTGGAAGTTTACATGGTAATGTATAGCATATATTTTTTTTAGATTTATCATTCTCTTATTTTAGAAGTTAAAGGGAGGGGGGACACTCATTTTACCACTTTGGAAGTGTCTCTCGCGCAAGCTATTCAGTTTAGAAAAAAATGATGTTAGAAACCTCAATATCATTTTCAAAGACCTATCCATAGATACCCCACACGTATGGGTTTGATGAAAAAAAAATTTTTGAGTTTCAGTTCTAAGTATGGGGACCCCCAAAATTTATTGTTTTTTTTTTTTATTTTTGTGTAAAAATCTTAAAGCGGTTCACAGAATACATATACTTACCAAGTTTCAACATTATAGGTCTAATAGTTTCGGAAAAAAGTGGCTGTGACATACGGACGGACAGACAGACAGACAGACATGACGAATCTATAAGGGTTCAGTTTTTTGCCTTTGGCACGGAACCCTAAAAAAATGTTACTTGCTGCTGCGGAACCCTTCATGGGCGTGTCCGACTCGCACTTGGCCGCTTTTTTTAATAAGTCATAAATGGTAAACCGCAAAAAAAATACACTATTATTAAAACATCGATCAAAGTTACAACGAACTACAAGAACTTTTATATTATGTTACTTGCTGCTTCGGAACCCCTCATGGGCGAGTCCGACTCGCACTTGGCCGCGTTTTTGCCTTTGGCACGGAACTCTAAAAACCTTATGAAATCTAGAACATATTAAATTTATTTAAATAATGTTAATTTGACAATGCTATTAGCTGTCGATATTTTTTTACGAATCTCTCAAACAAACGTTGGTTAATGACATTTTGATACGCTCGTTTTAGTCAAATGATGCAATAAAATAATAATATAAAACGTTTATAGCCTTGTTTTATTTAGTTCTGATCACTGTTTTATTCAGTTGCAAATAAAGTTGCACACACAGATATTAAGAAGAGATAAATTATATATGTCATAGGTATCAAAAGATTGTTGTAATCACATATTTTAACAAAAAAAACCAACTTGAAGAACTGGACCTAATTGAAATGGAACCACACGGGAAGCACCAGCTTTGAAATAAAAAAGAATCATTAAAATCGTTTCACCAAGTCGAAAGTTATGAGGTTATAACAAAAAAAGTAAATTCGAATTGATAACCATCTCCTGTTTTGAAGTCGGTTAAAATTGTGCAGTAAACCACCACCTACCCTACAAAAGGAATATCTGATTAGCTACTTTTTTTTTCTTATCTCTAGCGATCAGTCATAATTAAACTATCTGATGAGGTGTAAATACTGTTGGCGTTCATTTTTCCCCGGAATTTAATTTAATTTCGGCGGATCGCGCCGCTTTTTAACTGACTTCAAAAAAAAAAACCGATGAAATTGAGAACCTCCTCCTTTTGGAAGTCGGTTAAAAAGGAGGAGGTTATTAATTCGAATTTATATATATATTTTTTATGTTTGTTACCTCATAACTTTCGTCTGGGTGAACCGATATTGATGATTCTTTTTTATTTGAAAGCTGGTGCTTCTCGTGTGGTCCCATTTCAATTTGGTCCAGTTCTTGAAGTCGGTTTTTTGTTGTGATTAATGAGTTGACGTATGGTTTCCGGGGTAGTGGGCTGTCTCGCTAGCTGGTTCGGGTTCTTTGACAGCCTCAACTTGTAGTTGACTCCATGGGTTTCTATTTACTCTCTGATCATTGGTATGTCCAAAGTTGCATGGACCACTGGCATTCTTACAAACCAGAATGCATTCAATATTTGTGATTAGCTAGATTAGTATCTATTTTAATGCATGGCCCTGTCAAAGTGACTCTATTCTGCCTGATGGAAAGCATACTCGACACCACACTCATTGTAAATGCAGACAATGCAACATGGTGACTAGTTGTCTAGTACCCATAATACAAGCTGTGCTTAGCTTGGAACTAGATGACGTTGTGTTACATGTACGAAATATTTATTTATTTATATAGAATTCTTAGTATTATTGATTAGAAGTTCGGTGGGTCTTTTAAGAAAGTACATATACAGTATGTTTTTGCATCGAACTCCATAATAAACTACAGAGATAGGGTTTAGTCTTGTATGCTTTTTCAATTTCAATGTTTCCTCTTCCCATATAATCATACATAATATAACCTATACTCGTAGTTTTCCACCTATAGTAAGCTACTACAGTTGCTAATCCCCAGGGGAAATTATTTAGCCCCTCAACCGCGATAGACTACGTTGTAAACTGACTAGCATTTTAATTAGTAATTGTAGACACATTTATGTTGTACAAAGACTATACTCTTTGCGCCGTAGCATGGTAGCTTTGTTAGCCAAATTTTTACACGTGTCGTTTGCCAAAGAAATAGACAATACCAGGATAACCAAACTATGATCGGTATTACTTTTGGTAAATTTTCTTAAATTGAATCCTAGCCAGATCGATTTATTGCCCCCGAAACCTGCTGCATACTAAATTTCATGCAAATCGTTGGAGCCGGTTCTGAGATTCAGTTTATATATATACAAGTATTGCTCGTTTATAGGTATTAAATAGATACAACCACTCGCAAAACGTAACCCTCTTTCTATCGCAGTAGGGTAAAAAGAGGCAGAGACGCGTGTTGTACATCAGGATGTTATTGAATGACGTTTTATTATCTCTGCCCACCAAAGATGCGAATAAGTCGTGAATCGTCATAGCAAATATACTCACTTCAGTAAACATTTATTCATTATTTATTTTTTCCTGTGAGAGGAAATAAATTGTTATTTCAGCAAGCTACTATCTATAAGAGATGTTAGTCAACAACATATATATTTCATGTACGAGATAACTTCATAATTCGCTCTATAAAAGTATATTTCTGGGAATGTATGCAAAATGTATGTTTGTAGGGGATATCTTACGCTTAATTGATTTAGGTAACGTTTACATAAGTTATTATGACTAAGTTAGGGCCAACTTACACTCAGACGTGAAATTCTGTAGACAAATTAATATTAGAGACCTGAGAGCCTTGTGTGAGTTGACTTAACACCAGAAATCTTCACTTGGCACAGTACGAAATGCTCTCACCGTCGAGGGTGAGTTGATCCTATCCTACTATAGTATAGAGACGAAAGTTTGTGTGTATGTTTGTAACTTCTTCACGCGTAAACGGCTCTACCAAATTGGATGAAACTTTACAGTAATATATCTTACTAGCTGACCCACGCAACGTCGTTTGCGTCTCCTATTGCCCGTAGCCTGATAATTTTCCTGTTTTTGAAAAATTCTTCATTGGTGCTATTGGTCGAAACAAACTCTATAACGACCCCTTTCGCCAGCGTGGCATAGTAAGGCAAAACCTCCTTTTAAAATAGATGTCTATGTATAACAGTGGATTTCCAAAGGGCTATTGATCTGATGACTAATAATTCTGCCCAACATGTGAAACCATGACTTGAAAGCGCGAGTCAGAATCTCAAACTACGAGGCTAATACGTCCATCAAGTCGTCAGATTATTAATAAACTAATACCTTAACAAACTTGTTATTATAATAATACTTAGATAACAACAGAATCTCCAAAATAACAAACAGTAAGAGATATTGTTTGGTGGGTAATCAAAACTATACCTTTGTATAACTAAGTTGGACAGATTATTCATGAACTATTGAAGGTTGCTGAATAATCGCAATTGTTCCGAGATTAGCGTTAGAACAGTGTCTTAGGCTAATAGCGTTATTACTACGTATTGTTGATAGGTTTGTTCAAAATCAAATTAGTTTTCGCCTACTTTGGGAGTATTAGAATAATAAGTTTTGGAAACTGTATTCCCGTTTGGTTTGGTTGTTCTGACTTTACAGTATTCGTAGATCAAGTTTAAGAGCTTTCTTAGTTGGGTTTGTTTATTTGTTTGGCAACATATACCTGGTTTTTGGGGTATTTCTTTTGGGCGTTCATTATTAGTGTTCGCGGTTAGACATACAGTTATGTTGGGTGAAAAGGTGTCAGGTCATAAATTGGTTAAATTGATGATAGGACAATGTACTTTGACTTTGAGATCTAATTTCGAATGTTTTATATTAGACTACGGGCCCTTGTCGAAAATTGATGGGTCATGTGAACCACCAGGATATCTTTTTAGAAAAATACAGAGGCAGACAGGGCCATAAAACAATAACATTCAGCACTATGCCGTCAGTTGTAAGCTGTCGAACTGAGTACTGGTGAAGGGGAGGAGGTATTACCCTCGATTTTCTACCTTGTCACATGATTTTTGTACGGCGTTGCGGAATAATGGATTAGAAGAGGTATTGAAATTGTATGGAACCGATGCTATCCCTATATACATTTACTATTACTAAACTAATGCCTTACTAAAATTTTCACCTTCAGAAACCTGACTTAGTTGAATAAATCTATCATTGCGATAAATCAAACGGTTAAAGCGACACAAACTTTAAGCGATCCGTGTAGATTTTAATTACTCTCATATTTCGGGGTGTTTGAGTTCTAAAATAAATTTCAGCTTTAGTTAATAGAGAGCATACCCTTGATTCAATTTCCACTTCATTTTAAATTATAAATTTGGAAACGTATGGAATATCGTTTGGTGCGGGCCATAATCCGAACCGCTGCAACGTAACCGCTTGTGACCGAAATACCGTCTTACCATTAGCCCCGTAAAGTTTGCTACATGAATATATTTTGGAATTATTGCCTACGACTTAAGATTGACAACTGCAAGTTATAATTTAAGTAGTTTTGAGATTCGATTAAGTTTTATTTTGTATCTATAAACACTTTCAATATCATTTACAAGCTAGATTTAAGTGGCGTTCAATAGTTCCATTATCTTTTACTATTTTCGACAGTATTATATAGAGGGAGAGGCTACAGTTATTCAGAACTGACTGCTGTTGAGTCATATTTAGTGAATAATTTCTTAAAACTGACAAATCTGAAGAGTTTTTATTTACTTATATAGCCATTGGAAAACTTGCTATATTTTAGATATTTAGCATCAAAATAAAAATAATTAAATATAATTATTTTTACCATGGCTCTTGAAGCTGTTATAATAATTTCTGTATCAAATCATATTTTAATGAGTTTATTATTGTTGTGCTGAAATCATTTCAAATCATTTTTAATAGTAAGGATAACTTGACACATCTAACACATTTGCCTTGGGAGAGCCACGCTTTGACATGAATGGGCCGGCTCGACCGGAGTGATACCACGGCCTCACCGAAAACCGGTCTAAAACAGCGCTTGCGCTGTGTTTCACCGGGTGAGGCCCATACCCCAACTCCTCCCCCATCTCTCAAAAGGGAAGCACTTGTGATGCCTCTGGTGTTGCGGGTGTCCATGGGCGGCGGTAATCACTTGCCATCAGGTGATACTTCTGCTCGTTTGCCCCCATTTCAGAAAAAAAAACGTATAGAACTTTATCTAAAACTACACGGTTTATTAACCAGACGGTTTCGCTTCGAAATCGCTTTCAATCAATTCATTATTACACACGTAGGTAGGTAGGGTTTATTTACACAACCAAAGACAATATTGAATTCCAAATAGTTTATTGAATTAATGTAGCGACAGTTAAAATCATAGATGGACACAAACAGACTCCACAGGTATACTGTATTGTCAAGGTCATATGTTGATCCATAATTTCCAGTTTCTAAAATGCGTAGAGCCTTATGTGAAGAATACTGGCAAAGAAACTCATAGCCGTCACAAATGTTTAATTATTAATTACAACAATTGAGAAGCCCAAGTACTTAGCTTATTTACAGCTTGTCCTTCCTGGTACAACGCCCGCACTGTACGACGGCTCGAGTGTAACTGACCCGATCGCTTACAGTGCGGCCGTATTTATAAGCGCAGCACACGTGCACGTGTTTGTAATATTTTAGGTTAAGTATTGAAATTATAATGACATTCATTTTACATCATAATAAAGTTTAAAGTCATCAACTGGTGGTTTATAAACTAATTTTGGAACAATCAAATGATTCAACTTAATTCTTCTAGGTTTTCTAGACTAATCGTTGTAGTTGCGCCGACATGTATGTATGTATTAGACCAATTCATTATTGTGAATTTCAATGCTCCTATAAAAGATACTTTATAACAAGTACAAATTATTAAAAATGAAAAACCCGACTGCGTCAATATTTAACAATAAAAACATATAAAATAGAAATCTACGGGATTGCTACCATGTACCTTTTTACAGTACCATGTACCTTTACACAGTTACTCCTTGATCATGGCGCTTGCAACAGCGCTGAAATATCGGATACTCACAAACAAAAAGGTACATGGTAGCAATCCCGTAGATTTCTATTTTAATGTTAATGACCATGAAAGTTTAAAACAATAAAAACATATAAGTTTTATATATATTCGTAATTTGAAAACATTTTTTTTTATAAAAGTTTTTGGCGCCAAAAATCCTTTTTTTTATAATTTTGATGTACCCAGTGTCACTCTCACGACTAAGATGAATCTATTGACACCACTCACATAAAAAACTCTGCCAAAAAAACACTTAAAAGCGTAAAACGAACAATTACAAAAGTCTATGCAGATTTTTGTAATTGTTCGTTTGTATTCTTTTTGGCTTAGCACCGACTTCAAACACATTTTAGGTACCTAGCACACATTATAATACTACTATTTAAATGAATAAAGAATTAGGTAAAGGCAATTTATGAAGAACCAGTTTATTTTACGCTTTTAAGTGTTTTTTTGGCAGAGACTTTTCGTTGGATGTTTTTTGACGTCGGTTTTTTTTAGTAAACAGTTTTTATTTTTCAGTTTTTTTGTGCAAGCAATCGTAGGAAATTACTGAGTTGAACTATTTCATCAAATTTCATCATCAAGAATACAAATTAAGGTCTATACGTACGTGTAATATTAAAATCATCCTCTAATCCCTAACTGTTGAAGAGTTTAACCTTCTATCATCAGCTCACCTAAATAACTTAAGGTTAAAAGTATACGACTAAAGGTAACATATATACATATGATATTTAAAGATTTATCCTCCAACTCCTAACCATTAAGGAGTTCTACCTTACATCATCATAAAATGATGACTACCAGGCGCAAATATCGGTGTAACTTCAGAAAATATACGAAAAACATGGTATGTGCCTATAAAAAAATGAGGGTTTTCCTCGATTTCCCTGGCATCCCATCATCAGATTCTGATATGGTGGCAATGGGACCACCTCGGAAGCATACCCTTTCGAATACAAAAAGAATTTTCAAAATCGGTCCAGAATTGACGGAGCATACATTACATAAAAAAAAATAAAAAAAACACAGTGGAACATAGAACCTCCTCCTTTTTTTAAGTCGGTTAAAAATACGACAAGCCGTTTAGGCTCTAGGGCGTGCCAAAGAAATATACATACATACTTACATACATACACTCGAAAAACATAACCCTCCTTTCGCAGGTAAAAATAGCAAACTTTACAGCAACAGATCTCTATATATTGTAAAACGTAATGTTATATTAGTATAAACCAGATGAGAAGGGATTTATCAGATATTGCTGTGACTATTAACCTATTAACTTGTACATTCGATCAGTGCTTCTCAGTATTTCAATATGATTCAAATTCTCAGAAATCTGACGTTTATTGAAATATCTATATCATTTTATGATCTAGATATTTCAAGAATCTTATTGTTATTAAATTATTATATTTATTATTAAAATTCTTTCATTAGTCAAATTTGAACAAGACACGAGCGTAGCTTAGTTTGGGTGCCATTAGCAATTACTGTAACTTTTGTACAAGTATTTGAATAAAATTTGATTTGATTAACAGTCATTTCTAATAAGGTAATTTTAATTCTTCTGACATGTGTTTGTTTTTGGTATATTTACAACTTTGTATTGGCAATTAATGATTCGGAAATACGTCTTCAACCGAGTTTTAATTTTATGAAAAAGAAATTTCACAAATAACGAACGATTTTGTTTTAAAGTACTGGTTTTAAACTATTAATGAGTCTCCTAGGTCCCAAGCGGAGATTTAATTATACCCCACTTGGCTCTCGTAGTTGGCAATATTTAAGCGCTTAATATGTAGTAATAATACATATAAAAATCTCTGCTTACCCCTTTGGGGATTGTACAATTGAGTAGCAATACTAATACCTATTATAAATTCAAAAGTAACTCTGTCTGTCTGTTACGCTTTCACACTAAAGTGCAGAACCGATTTGGATGAATTTCGGTAGAGAGATAGATTGGAGCCGCTGGTAAGGTAGATTTTTCGAACTACCCTTCTCAAACAAATCAAATATAATCGTCAAAAATACATATAAGCATACTATAAACCCAACTCAAAATCAAAGCACTTAAAGTATTACAACCAAGGATTCAAAATACTACATAGATTATAAAAGCGCCAGTACGCATTGTAAATTCGTATGTTTACAAAAATTAAATGTCTAAAACTTGCGGTAACTGCTTTGAATTTGTATTGAACACCGTTACGGCCAAGTTTCACACCAATAAATCTTCTCTTTGACTCGGCTCGACGGATCAAACCTTTTTATCGAGAACCTTTCAAAATTCAGGCGGTCGACAGCTTTAAATTGATATTTCAGTGGTGTACACATTCAATAAAGAAGTTTTGGGATCGGCGATAGATGATTTCACACGAGCTTTTGCAACTTCAGTTATTATCTAAACGAATGGCAATGAAGACGAATCTGTAATCTTTAGGGACAGAGATTATAATCTTTAAGAGATTTCTCTTTTCACCTTGAATTTAAAAGGTGGTCTCTAACAATTTGCCAGCCATAAATCGTCATATATACATAAAATAACATGCCCTGACTGATTCGTTAACGCTGAGCCTAAATTGCTGGTGCAACAAACTTAACATTTTGGCAGCTATTTCTTTTATTTTGCAAGCACCCACTAAGAAAAGATTTCTGGTAATTTCACCCATTAGGTTAAAATAATTGATGAACTGTTCATTTCTTATTTTAACACCTTAAAGTTAAAAACCCGAAATACTCACGAAATCGAAGTCGGGGTTTTCTAGCTTGCCATATATCTCTTAGTTTTTAAAAAGGAAGATGATCTTAAAATTATAATAAGAGGTGAGCAAGAAACTGACTGTAGGAAACTACAGCACTATATAAGAGTCACAATAGCGTTGCAGCTCCAGGAGTTGCCATTCTTTCCCTCCAACCCAAAAAAAACCAACTAAAATGCAACTGAAGAATTGCTTACCAGTGATTTTTTGTGAAACCCTACCGTGGGCCCACTTCGCCCAATAGAGCTATGCTCCACCGGTAGCATAGCTCTCCCACGGTACTAGTGAAGAAAGCAACAAAAGAAATGTCGCATACCGAATTATGGCTCTCCAACAGCTGACGACGTACATGCATGTGATTCGGGGTCTTCCTCGTCCTCGGGGTTTAGTTTCAATATCTATCACTTTTCTGGTCATGTGGTCGGATGGTCGCCTCATAACGTGTCCGTACCACCGCAGACGGCTCTCCTGTACTTTATCCGGGATAGGTCTTACGTTAAAGGTGCCTTTTATGTGTGTGTTTCTGACATGATCCAGCCTAGTCAAACCACCTGAGCATCTTCATCCCTGCGCAGTGTAATTGAGTTTCGTGCTGCTTCTTGAGTGGCCAGAATTCGGCTCCGTGTGTCATGGCCGGTAAAGACAACAGATTTGTATAGGGTTTGTTTCAAGTTGTCATTCTCTTTGCAGTGATGTTGTCCTGCATAGCTTCATTAGTCACTGTTAACGTTGGGTTTCGAACAGTCACCTCTTACGCAAGAAATGAATTGGGTTGGTGACACTCCATATCTTACTTAATGCTGTTTATTGCTGCATTGACTGCCTCTGGCGCAGTGGTAGCGTTTGCGACTGCTGTACTTGAGGTCTTGGGTACGATTCCCGGGTTGAACCAAATGTTTTTGTATTATCTGCAAATATTTGTTTAGTAGTTTGGGAGTTTGGGTGCTTTCTAAATATAATATGTATGTATTTACAAATAAAAGTATATACTATACATAAATGTATTTATATCCGTCTAGTATCCATAACACAAGCTCTGCTTAGCTTGAGACTCGGTAGCTTTGTGTGTTAGATGTCCGAAATATTTATTTATATAATGCGTCACCAAACGGAGATATAGCAATATTGTACTATGAAAAGATTGGTTACAATGTAGAAGATTGTAATATGACATTCAATTCTAGATCACAGGTTATCGCTGGCCTTATTGTTTTAATTATTTTAATTCTTATACGACATTGATACCGGTCATTCATCTCAAACTCAAAAACATGTTTGTAGGTAGATGTTAGAGTTTATTAACATTATTTTTTGGAAAATATAGCACCACAGTCTTGTACTAATCGAGAGGTTATCGACGCTTGTTTAAGATTAAATTAGTTTTACATTACATATTTATGAAGATACTAGTGGTTGCCCGCGGCTCCGCCGCGTATATGTCGGTTAACTTGGCCAATAGTAGCCTATGTGTTATTCTGATGTATAAGCTATATTACTGTTAATTTTCATCCAAATCCGTTCAGTAGTTTTTGCGTGAAAGAGTAACAAACATCCATCCATACTTACAAACTTTCGCGTTTATATATTAGTAAGATTTAATCAAAATTAAAATTATCACCCTCATCATCATCACAGCTGAAAGACGTACATCACCCTCATCATCATCACAGCTAGACATAGGACTCCCCCAACGGACCCCTCAACAACCAGTTCTGTGAAGGCGACCTTCACCTTCAAAACTAAAATACATTTAAGAACCAAATTTTACATAGCTAATAAATACTGGATGAATGGGCCGGCTCGACTGTGATACCACGGCCTCACAGAAAACTGGTGTGAAATAGCGCTTGCGCTGTGTTTCACCGTGTGAGTAAGGATACCGGATGCCCATACCCCAACCTCTCCCCCTAACTCCCCCCCATTCCCCAAAGACCGGCAACGCATTTGTGACGCCTCTAGTGTTGGTATCCATGGGCAGCGGTCATCGCTTACCATCAGGAGATACGTCTGCTCGTTTGCCCCACTATTTCATAAAAAAAAAAAACATCCGTCTGTGTGGTGATATTTATCCCGTGGGTGTCGTGAGAGATGAATGCTGATCAAGAAACTCTTGAAAACAGCACTGCAAAGAGAAGAAAAATTAAAACAAAACCTATAATAACCCGTCTAGCCATCGTGGTATACCAGACTAAAACGCCCTTTATAAGGAGGAGCCTATGTCCAGCAGTGGACTCTTTGGGACTATTCATAATTACATAGTGTTTGTTCGATAACGCGTACGCAACGCATCGCAAATATCTGCGAGCTCGCACGAATACACCGTAAGAACTTCCGATCTGCCCCCCTAGCCAACTTGCAAGCGTTTTTCTTTCTGCAATCGTAAACGCCTAAATTCTCGTGTGTCATTGGCTAATACTTTGTCTAAGATTACTTCGTCTAAGATTAGTCAACACACGAGAATTTATGCGTTAACGATTGCAGAAAGGAGAACGCTTACAACTTGGCTAAGGGGGCTGATTCGCATGCGACGCCGCATCGCATCGCTGTTATGTGTGGGAGCCCTTATAGGGCTACGGATCTTAACAATGGCTTTCTGTGGTGGTATTACTAAGGCCGACGTCACCCAGCTGTTTTTGCTTCCAATATATGTAAATCAGAATGATCCCGCATTCCTAAAAAATGTACCTAATAATAACAATTACGTAAAAAATACGACAGTAAATGTTACCGAAAGCCCACGTTTAGATACAAAGATAATATTTTAACATGAATTATTCAAAAAGTTATTAAAGAAACTTGAGCAAAAAACATTCTCATCCTTATTCCGAGAAAGTAACTTATATAAATACAGAAAATTATGTTTTATGCCTATATTAATTCGTGGAAAACTGAGAGGTATCTTCACTGCGCAATAGCTTAAAAATCTGTTCATATATCTAAATCTATACTATCAAGGAAGGCTACAGCTAAAATACTATATACATATCATCACGCTACAGCCAAACGGAGCGGCGTACCAATGATTTTTTATTTTTTTATTTTATTTACAACTCCCGCACTAGGAATAAATCCTGTGTCGCGAGGGACTTTACAAACATACATGAAACGGACACAAAGAACACCCAGACTCAGAACATCAATTTGTGGATAACACAAAGTGTTGTCCTACGTGGGATTTGAACCCACGACACTTGGCGAAGTAGGAAACGGCGTGGTGACCGTTAAACCACTAGGCCAAACGTGCAGTCAATGTGTTGCTAAAACTGGGTAAAATTATTCGTTTTGACAGCTTCTATCGCGTACGCTGTGTAAACTGTTAAAGTTTCACAAAAACAATAGATGAAATAATTGTTCCGCTTTAAAAGATCTAAAAAAAAGTCTGCGACGGCACATGTCTATTATTTGAGGTTGGCTTATAACCTTTTCATGATAATCAAATTTTTTCACGCTTTATAACATCACGCTATGGACAATAGGAGACGCAGACGAGGTTGCGTGTACCAGCTAGTATAGTATGTCACTTGTACTAGCACATATTATAGTAACTTACTATACCGTGGGAGAGCTACGCTCCGGAATGCATTCATTCGGAGCGTCGGCTCGACCGGAGTGATACGACGGCCTCACAGAAAACCGATGTGAAATAGCGCTGGCGCTGTGTTTCGCCGAGTGGGTGAGGATACCGAAGGCCCATACCCCAAAGGCCGGCAACGCACTTGTGACGCCTATGGTGTTGCGGGTATCCATGGGCGGCGGTAATCGCTTACCATCAGGCGATATGTCAGCTCGTTTGACTCCTATTCCATAAAAAAAACTACAGTGGTGACGGATTAAAAATACGGAGTGTCACTACCCTGTTCCTATTCTTCCTGGGTGTTGAAAGAACTGACTAAAGGAGATAGGGAAGATAACAACACTAAAAAGTTTTTACAAAAACCGACTTCAAGGTTCGACTCGATTTCTCTTGGATACCATGATCAGATCTTAGTGTCCTTATCAAGCTACCACCGTTGGGATATCTCCTTTCCATTAAAAAAAGAATCATCAAAATCGGTAAAGGACGAAGTTATCCGCGAACACACATAAAAAAATAAAATATATATATATATACGGTCGAATTGAGAACCTCCTCCTTTTTTGAAGTCGGTTAAAAAGAGAAGGAATACTTCTAAATCCTATACTAACTCGTTTAACCAGCGCTGTGTGGTACAGTAAATCAATACCTCTCTTTCAAAGAGAGGCAAGAGACCAGCAGTGGACAGTTAAAGGCTAATTATGGATGTATAGTGAAATATGTGTATTATTCTAAAAAGTAGTAGAGCCACGCTGATTTCAGCATGAATGGGCCGGCTCTACCGGGGCGGTACTACCCTCGCACAGAAAATCAACGTAAAATGACAGCAGCAGTGCTGTCGTGTTTCGTTGGTGAGTGCGAGACCGGAGGCCGAAATAGTCTAGTCAACAAGTTCCATACTTGTTGACTAGACTAAAAGATGCAGCAGCATCACTAGCACTCATTCGCAGTGAGTATGGTGACCGCCACTCTTGGATTCTGCTTATGCTTTCCATCAGGCTGAGTAGAGTCATTTTGGCGGGCCATACATAAAAAAAAAACTTCTCAATATGAAAAGGTAATTAATTTTTATTCAGTTACATTAGCGAACATAAACATAACGTTAGAAGAATAAGAATAATATTACATTTTCATTAGATTACTAATCAGTACGATACTTCTAAATATTCATTAGGTCCCGAGATAACTTTCTGCAGATTGTAGGTTATTATTATATCGAAATATTCCTTGAAATACTTTCATTCAAACAGTATATTGGACTTGGCCAGCGTGGCGACGTATGGGCTTAACCCTCTCCTGAGAGGAGACCCGAGCCCAGCAGTGGGACTTCTTTCTTTACCCGATTGCGGCAAAGCCACAAGGAAGAATAATAGTTTTGTCAGACTATGTATGTTTGGTTCCACCGTAGCGTCTAAACTACTGAACTGAAGAGATCTGTAATATTAGCTCGGGTGACATAGGTTATATACATTTTATCAAAAGTTTTTGCGTAGTGTAGTAGGTTTTTAAACGTTTTCTTGTAGCCATTTGTTAAATACATACATGACGACAATAAATGTGTGGTATAAAAGTATAATTGTGATTTAATCCATAAAAGTTTTTTTTTTCTTTCAAGTTAATCTGTTATTGATCTTTGTTTAGGTTTGCTGAACATACGGTTCATGGCAGACCGTATCCAAAAACTTTCGGGACTTGTGTAGGGCCTGCCTTAACATATGGTGTTAGTATTGATCGGTCTTATAACTTTCGTATTTATACGGGGATTTTGGATCTTACTCAATTTTACTTAAGAGTGTACTTACATTAACTGTAATGTACATCAACTACTTAAGTGATTAAAAGTGATGCAAGCGCTGTTTCACACCGGGTTTCTGTGAGGCCGTGGTATCACTCCGGTCGAGCCGGCCCATTCAATTCTTTCGTTTCAGCCGAGGCTTTCGTTAGATTCGTCTTAATTTTTAAATTTATTAATGCACAAATTTATGCAAAGACGACGGAAAGATCTGGCAATTGCCTGGTATTACACTCTATTTATGGTTTACCTCATAATTCACCATTTCATTTCTTTCCAGATTTGGATAAGCAGTTCTCGGTACAGCCCGAGAACGCGACAGCATGGATCGGCCAGCCTTACGTCCTGAGTTGTGACATCAGCTCGGGGCCTGCTGCCATCTTCTCATGGCAGAAGGATGGCGATTCCCTGCCAAATAATAATAGGTTAGTTCTTACTTTGTACCCTCAGCAGTGGTACATAGGGCCTACATACTAGCCCTGGGTGTCCCCTGAGTTTTATTGCTTTTGAATCAGATATTGTTCACATGTTGTCATTGATTTGAATTTTGTTTTAAATAAAATTAAAAAGCTTTTTAAAAACAAGCTTTTACTGGAATGCCTCGAGACGAATCAAACGAGTCCAAACTCGATGATGTTGCGACGTTTCTTTACAGAGTTCCTATGGCCACCTTCCAGTATCAGATCAGCACTATGTCATTATAATATTGTACTGTCACGCTATATATATATGCTTGCAAAATTTCAGCAAAATCGATTGAAGATATCTGCTTCAAAATTGAGTTGCAAGATTCCACCCGAACATACAAGCATACATACATACATTGCAAGTTAATAAAAAGCTTGTAAAAACTTACTCCTCATAATATCAGTTATATGCCAATGAGTCCCGTCAAAATCGGTCCAACCGTTCCAGAGATTATCGGAACAAACAGAAACCGACAATATTTTAAATAATTGTATTTTTTTTTGTAGGTACATTGATACTTTTATATGCATTGCTGTTAGCTGTTAGTTTGAAATTACAAAAAGACAGTTCAATTTTATTTATTTGTATAGATAACGTCGTTAAGCAGTTAGAAAGGCAAATGTATGGTTGCTGGCGCGTATTATCGTAAATAAGCACCCTTACCTTTATCTTAAACTGTAATGTATTGTTTCAGATTTTACGTGCTGAAGAATCAGCTTTTAATCCTGGATGTACAAAAAGACGATGCTGGGTTATACAGGTACGAGAAATAGCTTACTTAACTTCTGAATTTAAAATACGGTCTAGCGGTAAGCGTATGCTACTGCCGATCAAAAGGTCTCGAGTCGGGCCAAAAGTGTTTCAGGGTTTTTCTGAGAGAAATAAGAAATCATGACCTGTAAGAAAACCAGTGTCAAGGAAGATTAAAGGTTTATTTTTTATGTTTGGCCTGCCAAAATAACTCTACTCTGCCTGATGGAAAGCATAAGCAGAATCCAAGAGTGTCACCATACTCATTGCGAATGCAGACAATGCAACATGGTGACCCAGACATGGCGGCCTAGTGATGCTTCTGCATCTTTTAGTCTAGTCAACAAGTATGGAACTTGTTGACTAGACTATTTGGGCTTCCGGTCTCGCACTCACCAACGAAACACGACAGCACGAACGCTGTCATTTTACGTTGATTTTCTGTGCGAGGGTAGTACCACCCCGGTCGAGCCGGCCCGTTCGTGCTGAAATCAGCGTGGCTCTACTACCTTCAAAAGTTACAAGGTTTGACATTCCTTCCATTCCAAAGAATGGAATCTTTACCTCACCTGCAAGTCAAGTATATCACCTGCAACATAGGAATATCTACCATGTCAAAGGCTTTGCATACATTTATGAAATGGATACCAAGAACACCTACTCACACCCAGATAATTTTTTTATTCACACAACGACATCTAGTCCCAAACTAAGCAGAGCGCTTGTATTATGGGTACTAGACAACCGATATAATTACATATCTTTTTTTTTGTAAATACATACATAATATACATAGAAAACACCCAAACTCCGAAACAAATATTTGCAGATCATACAAACATTTGGTCCGACCAGGGAATCGAACCCGAGACCTTAAGAACAGCAGTCGCATACGCTACCACTGCGCCACCGAGGCAGTCAGGTGGTCGATCACAATAGGAAGCGGCGTGGCGATTGCTTAAATCAATAGGCCATCAGTGCAGTCAGCCTTATGTCTATTAAAATGTATATCACATGGCTGGTCTATACTTAGATGTTCAGGTTTAATGTGTGCATACCAATGAGCGGCGCTTTTCCCACAATCGCTTATCATTGCGATCTCTCTGATAGTTGATCACGCTGGCCACATAGCTTCCCATGAGTTTTACGGCACTGTGACGTCACAACACTATGCCAATGAACTATAAACTGTATACTGTACTGTATATTTTTTTTCCATATATATAAAATTACTGGACCTGACTAAATAACTAAAGAAACTGGCTCTCAAATGAAAAAAACCGCATCGAGATTGGTCAATCCGTTTGAGAACTACGATGCCACACACACACACACACACACACACACACAGACAGACAGAAATCGACGTCAAACTTAAAACACCCCTCCTTTTGCGTCGGGGGTTAAAAACAATCACGCGTGCACTACCTAGATATTTGAATTCAGATATTCAACAGTTGTTAACTTTTACCTACGAATATTTAATTTTCTTTGAAAATATACTGCATTATTATCACTGGTCCACTGCTGGATATATGCATCTCATTAGAAAGAAGATTTTGAAGTACCTAAACTTAATAACGACTAATTCCTCCACAGGTGTACAGCAACAAACCCACACGCAAACAGAACTAGAGTTAGCTATAGCGGGAGATTAGAAGTCGAATACTACTCCGGTTACGATGACGTAGAGCCTTCCTTTCTGCCGATACAACAGGACAGTAACATCACGGCTATGAAACGGGACACAGTTGTTCTAGCTTGTCCTGTTACTGGATTTCCTAAGCCTACGGTGAGTGGAAACAAACTTACATTAACATTTATAATATTAGTCAGAACGTATTTTTCGAAACATCAATAACTTTTTCTCTTTACAGCTAATATGGCAGTTCACACCGCCAGGCGAAAGAACCGGTGAACTGGAACACGTAAACGAGGTTCTTACGCTGCAGGTGCTCGACATGTACGAGGAAGGGCTCTACTCCTGTCAAGTGGAAGGACACACAAATTTAACTAAGGTGAGGTTAGAATGTTTGTATGACACTAAAACTGCAGAACGATTGCCCCTTTCATTGTAATAAATTCCACACATATTGACCATACATATATTGACCTTCCTATAGATAAATTCAAGCGTACTGTAAAAAATCACCTTATAAGGAAAGCCTACTATACGATTGGCGATTATCTGAACGACAAAGAGTCATGGGTTTAAGGTGTTATTAATGTTATTATATACACACTAACTTTGTCTTGAAATTGAGATAAAAAATTTTTTTTTTTTTTGAATAATGTATGAATTTTGACATGTTGGTGCTCCGGTATGAATTGTTTGTATACTTTAACCTAACGACATCTAATTCCGACATTTAATTAAGTTAAGATTTGTTTGTAACAATTTTATGTATAATTTTCTTTAATAATTTCCTTTTTCTCTTAATTAGTTTGTTCTTGTTTAAATTTTCCTTTATTTTATCTCTTTCTTGTATCAATTCTACTTAATTTTCATCTTTCTTTTTTTTTCTTAAATACAAATTGTTGATTGTTTTAGTTGCAACTTATAAGTGAAAACATACACACATACTTGTATAATGTAAATGAATACATGATGGTACTTTGGTACTTATCTAACAATGTTTCCCAATTTATTAAATACGCACTTGTTATTGTATGAGCACCTTGTCGACTATGATTATTATTAATTATTAATTTCTTTGATATTGACCTGATGATTTGCCGTGCGGCCTGAGTACGCAGCTCAACTATGGTTGAATAGGTCGATGGCTGATCCATGCGTCTTACTCTATTTTACATTTGTGACATTTATTGATTATTTTATATTTGGACATATTACATCTTTTTAAATTTGACTGTGAGTGAAAGTGCTATTTGGATTTTATTTTCCATAAGTGGACCTCACAATATAACAATACAATGTCACAATATAACAATGTAAAAATCTTGCAGCTATCAGTAAGAACGGCGCATGATTGGTTAGCTCATGGCTGTGCAGCAATGACTCCAAACCTTTTATTTTGTTTTCTTTGGTCGACTTCGTTCTCATTCAAGTCTCTTAGTGAAAAAAATATTGTAAACCGTATTATTATTTTTTAAAAAGGAGCAACAATGGAGTTTCTTGCCAGATTCTTCTCCATGAAGGGTAGGCTGCACTTGGAACTGGCGACTAGAATCACTCGATTTTTTAATATTAAATATTGACTATACATAAGTGCCTGTAAAATAAGTGCCTATATGAATAAAATATTTTTGAGTTTGAGTTTGAGTTTTCACACAGTGCCATCTAGCGAAGACATACCGAACTACGGAGCCAATCCTATATCGCGATATGAATTATTCTCGCGCCGTTTAGCATATATGTATACAATTTCACAACTTATCGGGCCGCAACCCGCTAAACATGATCACCTCGTCTAATCGAATATTTCCTTTATGTTAGAGGGACACCCTTTCCTCCATCTCATATTTCACCACATAAGTATGACCATGGGAGAGGTGTCATGGCCTCACAGAAACCAAATCTTTGTTGCCTTTCTCTGAGTAAGTGAAGGTACCAGTGCAAACCAAACCCCTTTCTCTATATTGGGGGAGGGAGAGACTAGCCGATATTTTCTTCTGAAAAAATTGCTTATAGTTTTAATTTAACCAAACGTTTTTAGGCAGTCAGTGTCCTCAAATATACTGACAATTAGTTCAACCTTAGAATTCAGTTCGCTCTCAGAGTTTCTAAGGTTCGATGCCAGTCGCTCCGTAGAAAAACTGATATTCAGGTAAAACCGGTTGAACTGTAGCGGACCCCAATTAATCTTGGAAATGATAAATTTTAGGAAGATGATTAATTTAGTATGATCGACTATACGAAATTATTGTAACTATATTTTACTTTATTCGCTACTTTAATTTTTGAAACAATTTTCGTTTACAAAATCTAAGTAAATAAATCTTATAATTAGTGAAATTACTAACAAAATCAACGAACAAATATTGAAGATAAACTTGATCGACAATTTTAGTTCTCTAATTGCTTTTAATTTAGGCTTAGATTCTATACACTGAAATCTAAGCTTAATTGCTCGGATGAAGATTAATTTTGATACTTCATAATATTTAACACCTACATTTTGATGTTACTTGTTTTACATTGAAGTATTTGGTTACTAGGTGACCCACGCAACCGTTTGTGTCTTCTATTGCCTAAGCTCTTGGGAAATGTGCGGTGACGATGATGCGGGATTCACGCTTTATATTCACCCAAAAAGCACACATATAGCTCATGGAAAGCGATCGGTGACGATGATGCGAGTTCCATGATTTTTGTTTACCCAAAAAGTACTCAACCCGCCTAAAGAAGTTTTCACTTTGAAAAAAAAGGCCATACGCGTGTCAGGCCACGCATAGAATAGAGTTCCGTAGTCTCCCACCACCACCACCACCACCCGTGGATTTAGAAGGCGGGTTTGTATTGATTACTTTGAATAATGTTTACTTATTATTTCGTTATATTTGTACGAAGTTTACCAAGAAAGCGCATTTTACAAGTTAGTTCACAAATTGTTACAAATCATCAAACTACCCCTACTTTTTCTCTTCCAGACCTTCAACGTGTCAATAGCTACTGCGGTAAACATCACGGCGCCTCCATCATCGAAGCATGCCTTCCAAGCAAGCACAGTGAGGTTCAACTGCACAGCGGTAGGAAACCCAGCACCTAACGTCACATGGTACAAGAATGGCAAGCCACTGACGCTGGCTGGCAGGGTAAGAGACTATTTTTTACTCGCTAGACATTATTGTAATGCAGTGTGTAACAGACAAACAGAAGAACAACCTAAAGTGGCAGCATTCGTGCTGTCGTGTTTCGTTGGTAAGTTCGGAGGCCCAATGATGCAGAAGCATCTCAATAGACCGCCCTAGTGTGGGTCACCATGCTGTATTGTTGCATTATCTGCATTTGTAATGAATATAATAAAATAAACGATAAAATGATATTCATTTTTGTAAGTAAATCGTCTACAGATATTTTACACGTCGGACTTTATAGCTAGAGAGGGCTGTCATTTCCTAAGACCCACTCCGGGAAGGAATGCCGAAACAAACCAAGAGTGGTGGTCAGTCAATTGCGATAGCAGACAATGCAACAATGCAGCATGGTGACCCACACCATGGCGGCCTAGTGATGATTCTGCATCATTGGGCCTCCGGTCTCGCACTCACCAACGAAACACGACAGCACGATCGCTGTCATTTTACGTTGATCTTCTGTGCGAGGGTAGTACCGCCCCGGTCGAGCCGGCCCAACCGTGCTGAAATCAGCGTGGCTCTACTACCTTTTATAATTTTTTTTTACGAAAAATGTGTCTATATGAAATTATGTACTTGGTTTTAGATTGCGATGCGTCTATCAGCAAGTGACAAACGAATGGAACTTCTCATTAGGAGTGTCACCTCTGAAGATGCTGGTAAGTCATTCATATTTTTAAATCTCTGATAAGGTAAACACACTCAGTTTCACATGGTATATTTTTAAGCAAACTCGCCGATAAAAGCATATAAAAACAATAAAAAAGCGATGAAATTGCGACAGAACTGTTATTCATGAGTTCGATACCCACTTAGGACAAATAATTGTCTGATAAACACTATAACTATTTCTGTGACTGGGTGTAATTTATTTTTATAATACACTAGCTGTGCCCGCTGCTTCATACACGTAACATTTTGTATTTTCAAGTTATTTTTACTTTTTTACCGTTTAAACCTTCTCTGGACTACGACAAACATTTCAAAACCAAAATCAGCTAAATCGGCCCAGCCGTTATCAAGTTTTAGCAAGACAAACGAAAAGCAATTGATTTTTATAAGCTTTTTATTAACTTGCAATGTATGTATGCTTGTATGTTCGGGTGGAATCTTGCAACTCAATTTTGAAGCAGATATCTTCAAACGATTTTGCTGAAATTTTGCAAGCATATTTATACAGCGTGACAATACAATATTATAATGACAAGGGGCTGATCTGATGCTGGAGCTGGAAGGTGGCCATAGGAACTCTGTAAAGAAACGTCGCAACATCATCGAGTTTGGACTCGCTTGATTCGTCTCCGGGCATTCCAGTAAAAGCTTGTTTTAAAAAAACTTTTTAATTGAATTTATTATATACTAGCTGTTGCCCGCGGCTCCGCACGCGTGTATGTCGGTTATCGCGGCAAATAGTAGCCTATGTGTTATTCTGATGCATGAGCTATATTACTGTAAAGTTTCTTCCAAATCCATTCAGTTGTTTTTGCGTGAAGAAGTAACAAACATACACACAAACTTTCGCCTTTATATATTAGTGTGATGTGATGATGTGATAAGAAGATATTTATTTACAAATAAATAAGTTTGTTTATTAGCAGTCTAGTTATCATTGTATAGGCTCTGTATAGTTTCAGATATATCCGATCAGACAGACGTAGTATTAATAGAATACTAACTTTGTCCGTGACTCCACATGCGTGTATGTCGGTTATCTCGGCAAAGAGTCGTCGATGTCCTTCCTTATAAATCAAAGTATCTCTATACCAAGTTTAAACCGTGAGAGCGTAAATGACAGACATAGTTACTTTCGAATTTATAATTTTAGTATGAGTAAATAACTAACTATTTTCACCAGGTATATACCAATGTTTCGCCCACAATGGCCACTCCTCCGCATCAGCCTGGGCAGTTCTCAACGTGACCGGCTCTGCGGTGACCTCTCCCAGCGGAGTCAAGTGCTGGCCGCTGGGAGCCCGCCGTGTGCGGGTCGCATGGCCCGAGATCAACAATACCATCGCTTATACTGTCGAGTTTTCCAAACCTGGTAAGACTTTATTAACTAAAGCACTGTTTTAATTAGTGTTCGATCGAGACAGGATTTTCAGCTGAAACCAAAACCAATCTTTCGGCCTTGTTCTCAGTTTCGGCCGAAACCGAAACTTGCTTAAACTTCTTTTTAAACTTTCTGTTGTATACTGAAATGTTGTGTATTTATTTACACTTTTGGTACATCGTTGTGTATTTGCGTGTACATACAGACTGTCAAATAGTGTTAAATAAAATATAAAGGCAATCATTAAAGTGCGTAGCAAATATTTTAACTAGCAAGCACGAGCCGTGAGGTTTGCCAAATGACGCATAATAATACGATAACTCGAAAGTTTCGGCTATTTTTTGGCCGAAACCGAACTTTCGATCAGTCACTAGTTTTAATACTGGTGAATACTTGAGGAAATTATTTTTTAAGTAAATAATCGAGTAAAGTGAGTAAGGGCTCATGGCTGAGAGGTAACAGAGTAGATCAAAAACATTTTTTTTTATGTTATGGAATTCGTGATAGCCAAGTGTTTTAAGTTCTAGACATTGGTTATAGCACACTCAATATCATTCTTCTCTAATTCTGGATGCATCCTTTACAGGTGGCTCATCACTCCCCAGCCAACCCAGCGTCATAACAGAAATAAACATAAACCTCGAAGAAGAATTAACACCATACATATTCCAGGTAATAATGAAGAAATTATGTTATTTTTAGAAGACTGAACGGAACTTACTATCAAGGACCAGTTGGAATTATTTTGAAATTTGCATAAAACATGCTTTTTGTGCCATATCCAGTAGCGTCCTTGTTTCATCCGTGTACTGTTTTTTTATTCTTCTCTTTATATAAAATGAATTGATGTTCGTTAGTTTCATTGAAACTCGGGAATGGCGGACCGATTTAGCTAATTTTGGTCTTTTGTGGAAGTTAAAGAGTAGGAAAGATTCTAGGATAACAAAAAAAACTTTCCATTTGAGAGGTGAAGACGAAGGTCAGCATGTAAATAAATGTATGTATACCTATAAATAAAAAGGCTTTTCTTATATAAATCAGTATGGCATCGGCAACTATCATATAACTAGTCTTGAGGCAAATCCTAAGATTTGTCAAGTAAACCGTGGTAAAACTTAGAAATAAGTGATTATCATAGAGTGGTACGGGCTTTTACCGTTAAGGTGATGGTTCGTGGCCACCATATACCTAGTATACGCCTTAGGTTTTTGTTGATGACTACATGTAGCCTGGCGGTGACCTCCTTCTTGACTAACCATGCCTTGCATCCGTACAGGAGAACCGACTTTACGTTCGCGTTGAAGATTCCGATCTTCGTATGGCGTGAGGCCTTAGGTTTTACTAAATAATCTTATGTTTCGATCTTCTTCTTGGTCTTAGGGGT
This sequence comes from Diaphora mendica, assembly GCA_949125395.1. Classification (NCBI taxonomy): domain Eukaryota; kingdom Metazoa; phylum Arthropoda; class Insecta; order Lepidoptera; family Erebidae; genus Diaphora; species Diaphora mendica. The sequence continues at coordinate 1,937,415 of OX421323.1, forward strand.
GTTACAGTTACATAATTTATGTATATTTTTGTGTACATAGGTGCGTGCATACATCCTCATTCTTACAAGCAACAAAACCGTCGCGAGTGACATGTCCGAGGGTGTAACATGTCAGGGGCAAGGCGGTAAGTTCACTTTCTATTGCTGTTTCAACATCATCAACAACATTTGACAGTCCTCTGCTGGATATAGGCCTCTCCTTAGAAATGAGGTTTCGGCCTACTATACCACACTGGCCTGGTTGCTATAGTGTTGTGTCAAGTTTCTTTTTTTAGGGTTCCGTGCCAAAGACAAAAAACGGAACCCTTATAGATTCGTCATGTCTGTCTGTTTGTCTGTCCGTCTGTCTGTCCGTCTGTATGTCACAGCCACTTTTTACGGAAAGTATAAGACCTATAATGTTGAAACTTGGTAAGTAGATGTATTCTGTGAACCGCATTAAGATTTTCACACAAAAATAAAAAAATAGCCTATGGATAGGTCTTCGAAAATCATATTGAGGTTTCTAATATCATTTTTTTCTAAACTGAATAGCTTGCGCGAGAGACACTTCCAAAGTGGTAAAATGTGTGTCCCCCCCCTGTAACTTCTAAAATAATAGGATGATAAATCTAAAAAAAATATATGATGTACATTACCATGCAAACTTCCACCGAAAATTGGTTTGAACGAAATCTAGTAAGTAGTTTTTTTTTAATACGTCATAAATCGTAAACTGCAATTTACCTTTCATTCAATCAACACAAATATAAAAATAAAATATATTATGTTACTTGCTGCTGCGGAACCCTTCATGGACGAGTCCGACTCGCACTTGGCCGCTTTTTTATATATAGAATAGGGGGCAAACGAGCAGACGTATCGCGTTTCCTTCTCTTTGTAGTGAAGTTATCCTACGTCCTACTCTTCCCACCTTCTCCCTTCCTCTACTGAACAACACGTTCTGGCCTTGGAAGTCACCGCCTCAGAGTCGTAGAAATATGCTCTCGTACCAAACAGTTTGGTTCTTCCTTCCTGTGCCGAGCACTTAAAAACTGGAACTCACTACCAGTGCACGTGTTTCCCTCCCACTAGTCCCACTATGATCCCGGGTCTTTTAAGCAGGGTATGAAAAAGCATCTCACTAAGCCGCCATAGTGTGGGACACCATATTGCATTGTCTGCTTTCGCAGTGAGTTTGGTTACCCCCACTGTTGGATTCTTAAGCTTTCCATCAGGCTTAGCAGAGTCACTTATGCAGGCTATCAAATAGAATAAGAACGTAGTTTGCTCTCTTAGTCGTCTCTTACGATCTCCTTGGGTTGAATAAGGGTGGTGACACTCCGCGTTCTTTACCTATCCATCACTACCTGAACAAGGACATTGTCTTTTAAAACCCACATATTCTTATGCATAGTAAATAGATTGAACAGCCCTTATTGCTTCTTGCATTCTTACATGATACTTTAATGGCTTTGTGGTCTATTGGCTGGTGATACCAACCGCTGTGTTAGACTTTGTGGGTTCGACACCCACTCACGACAAATAATCATGACATCATGACAAGTACCACACAATGTGCTTGAATATTTTTCAAAATAATAACATGAAAACTTTATGGACCTAAAGTGGCCTAGTTAATGATTCCAACAACTATACCAGAGATCAGATGTTCAATCCCCTCCAGGGAAAATATTTTTTTTTATCTAATTGGCGGCAAACGAGCAGACGTATCGCCTCATGGTCAGCGATTACCGCCGCCCATGGACACCCAACCATGGACCAGAAGCGTCACAAGTGCGTTGCCGGCTTTTTAAGGAGTACGCTCTTATCTTGAAGGTCGTATTGGTCGTTTATGTTATGACGAGTATTGTCACTTTATTTTTGTCCGAGTGTTATATACACAGTGTACATAAATAGGTATATTTATCTACATGCAGCAGTTTGGTACCCATAGCATAAGCTCTACATAATATGAGATCAAACTTTTGCTCTGAAAAAACAGCATCACTTTGAAATATAAAATAATACTGGTTTTCTACAGTGCCAATAAAGATTTCCCGTTCGAACGATTCTGTGCACGTATCCTGGAGGCAGTTCGCGTGGCAGAAGCCAGGCATCAAGGAGTGGATCTTGCAGTACAAAGAAGGGGACTTAGAAGAACGCAACGTCACCCTTGGACCTAAAGTCACTAACTATACTATCTCCAGTAAGTGATTGCTTAGAATATAGATTTTATAATATACTTTTAATAAACTACGAAGTAGGTTAAGCAACATTATCCAGGTCTGTTTATGGATGGGTGACCATTCACATATTGTGGCTCCTTCGTGTCTTGAAGAGCACGTTAAGCCGTCGGTCCCGGTTGTCATGAACATCTATGGCAATCGTTATTGGGAAGTCAGTACCCTCAAATATACTGACAACTATACTCTTTGCGCTGTAGCATGGTGTGTGACAGTTTCGGTAACATTTCGATTCACTCATGAAAGTTGCCGCGATTTACAAATTATGACTTAGTATTTCCACTGTACCAAATTCGCAATATATTAAATCATTAATAACTGTAGTAAATAAAATTAAACCAACTAGAATGTTCTAGTCTACAAATAAATGCCGCACCATGCTACAGCGCACAGAGTATAGTTCAACCTTCGAATTCAGTTAACTCTCAGGGTCCGAGACCAGTCGCTTCGTAGAAATACTGTCATTCAAGTAAAACCGGTTGAACTAGTAGCCGTCTCCAAATAATCTTGGGAATAATAAAACTAGGAGGATGGTAAGGACTGACCAGTGAGGGAGAATTACTGAAATGCATATTGTTTTAACAGCAAAGTCCCCATCACAACTGCAAGTTCGTCTGCTAGGAACGAAACAATTGCCCTGGCTGCAGCAGAACCTCACTTTGGTGCCCTGGCGGTCTACTGCCAACGCTGGACATGTACCAGACCCTGGGTAAGTTTCTGACATATTTTTTATGTAGTTACCACATCTGAACTAGGTTGGTTCCTCTGACGAGTAAACTGGAGGTTGTGTGTTTCCCACCCAGAACATGTAATCGTGTGATATACGTGATCAATTTTATGTAGTTACCACATCTGAACCAAGCTGGTTCCTCTGACTGGTAAACGGGATCTTGTTTCCAAAAAAAAAAATACACTCGAATTGAGAACCTCCTCCTTTTTTTTGAAGTCGGTTAAAAAGATATTTGACTGCTCCGTTGGTCTAGCGGTTAGCGTAAGTGACTGCAGATCAATAGGTCTCGGGTTCGATTTCCGGGTCGGACCAAATGTCTCTATGATTTGCAAACACTTGTTTCGGAGTTTGGGTGTTTTCTATGTATAATGTGTATGTATTTACAAAAGAAAAGTATACATGTATTTATGTCAGTTGTCTAGTACCCATAACACAAGCTCTGCTTAGCTTGGGACTAGATAGCGTTGAGTGTTAGATGTCCGAAATATAAAAAAATACGTGTGGCACTCGGGGACTGCCGCGGTAAAGCTATTGCATAGCATTTTTATCAACTTATGCAATTATATTTATTTATTTATTTTTTATTTAAGCAATAGTGTATGGCAACCATTAATAATTTTATACATTATATGACATAACAAATCTTCGTGTCCAAGGCAACGAATCTTCCTTGACGTATTTCAATACGCCTGCGCGGCCGGCTGTTGACATATTCACGGTCTAAGAAAACAAGATCTCGCATTCCGAGAGTGGCTCGATTTGACGTCACTATACAGTTACCACTTTATAGCAACATAACACGAAATGAACCAACCACAATGATATTATATATCATTGACCAACCATAACCAGCGATAGTGATGTCACTGTATCTCGGAAAGTAAAAATATACTAATGTTTTTTTCAGTGAAGTGGCAGGCAAGATAACTAAGGTGGAAGTAACAGACCTGAGTCCATGGAAGTTTGTGGTGCGTTGGAGCTATGATGAAGCGGACATGGCTGACAACTACCTCTACACAATCTGTACTAAGAAGTTGGACGATGAGAAACAAGAATGCTTCGAGACGTGAGTCACTTTCTTATATTCAACTGTACAACAATAATGATGTTTTCCTAGACGATTTCAACAACCAGTCTTAACGGAGACCAGTCAACTACGCGGGAGATATTATAGTGCAAAAGTGTGTGCGCAAACACAGGTGCACTCTCTGTTCCCTAACTCTCGTAATCCGATATGACGGTTATCCGACACGACCGGTGAGAGCTCGGACGCAGGATTGACAGCTTTACGTGCTCAATTTTATAATTGTCTACTTCTGGACAAGGACCTCCAGGTGGTGGAACCAGCGTGGTATAGCTAATCAATACTTATATTATGTATTAGTATGATAGAAGGTTCTCTGAACAGGATGTAGTACATTACAATTTTAAAATAGTGATAGTTACTAGACTTTATATTAATAGACTTTCAAAAACCGTTACCTGAAGAAAAATAATTATGTTCTCTTCATACGACTGCAAATAGAGGGAATGCTCGATACAAACCCAGTACTAATCCGTCTGGAAACCGTAATGTATTAGGCCAATACTGTCTTTCTAAAGAGTGGCATATGGACTATTAACGGCGTTTAATGTTATATAAAATCCTTCCTCTCTCTTTTCAGTCGGGAAAAGTGGGCTACCGTGGAAAATCTGATGCCAGCTACCGAGTATTCTGTAAGAGTGAAGCCTCAGGATCCGTCCCGGCCTTACCTGGTCACCGAGTTTACACAACCCTTACATGTCAGCACACCCCCTGACGGTAAGTTATGACTTCTGGATCGTTCTAGAAATTATCTTAGTAATGTGCTTTCTAACAAGTATTATTATATTCTCTCAAAGTTAATAGTTAAATGCCTATGTGAGCAGTGGGTTGTGGTTTCATGGTTATTAGCTGTCTTTAGACCTAAAGACTTGTGAATAGGCACAAGTTTGGCACTCTGTGTGGTTTTAGGCGATTCGATTCCCACACAATGCTCACAGCAAACCCCTGCGGTTTAACAATTATAAGTATAAAATATCGACGGGCAAACTTTCATTGCGCGATGCAGGATTATCAGTTACTTCGTTGCTCGGTGTGTTTTCGTAAGATAACACTGAAGCAAACTTAGTTTTATTGTTATTGGCAGTCGCCACAGTCTGTAATGAAACATTTTAACTTGTGAAATGTCTACTACTTATAATATACTAGCTGCGCCCGCGACTTCGTCCGCGTGGAACAGTGACTTTGGGTAGCAGTTTTAATTATTAAGGCTAATATTATTTTAAAAATAAGACACACTTGTTAAAAACATATTTAAGTATTTATGTAAGTACATAAAATAAAAAGTATTTTGTATGAAATTATTTCGACATTCGACATGGCCAAGGCTTTCAAGCTGTTCTTGCACCGTTCGCTTCTCTCCGATCTCTAAGCATTCGGTCTGCCTCCTAGAGTCGTCTCTAGATTTACTCTTTTCTTCATCAGCGCCTTCGCATTCGGGTTCTTTGCGACGGACGGCGCGGCCTCTGTTTTTCTGGAGTTAAACGCTAGCGTACCTCAGAATTCGGTCCTGTCGCCCAAGATGTTTCTTCTGCATGTCAATGACATATTAGCCCTTGGCAATATACATTGCTATGCAGACGATAGCACAGTGCATGGGCGATATTATGGATACCCTGCAGCCAAGATAGTAGACGTTGAGGAAAATGGATAGGAGATTGTCGCTGAGCTTGACCGGGTTTTGAACCGCATTTAACAATGTGGTGATGAGAACCTGGTCGAGTTCAACGTTAAGAAAACACAGGTGTGCCCGTTCTCTACCAAAAAGTCTCCGTTTCTTCCCCTCCCCACTTTTCAGAGCACTCAACTGCCACTACGGGGTAAGCTCGGTGTCCTGGGCATGGATATTTGCCGGGACCTCGAGTACTGTCTCATTAGTCGGCGGATCAGAATATATATTATTTTTAGATCATGTGTGCTATCATATACCAGAACTCACGTCTCAGTGTAATCATGTCGTTACTGTCATTTGGCATACAATCATCTCCTATTTTTAGAAGAGCATTTGCATATTGACACTGCTCATAAATCATTGTGAAGTTGTACTCGCATAATTGTAGTAAGACAAAACTTTTTAACATGTACCCATAATACATATGTTTCATACAGGCATTTATTTCACCTTGCGGCGTACCCCTTTTGCTTTTTTTTGTGTTTAAATCCCGCCGGATACTTTTCCTTCGGATTTTTTCACGAAGAAAATTATTTGAATAAACAAAAAATCATGTTAACAAATCGAATCCTAGTGAATAATAACGAATTTGTAGTAGCAAAATTCAACATCCGCATGCGGCACAGTCGTCTGCCCTCACATGTCTGCCCGTTCGGGTAAGCACACTTAGGCATATTGTGATAACTCAGTAAATGTTACATCTGAATAGCTCTAATATTTTGTCTCCTGTCCCAAACTCATGAAACATTTTTGCAAACCTTGCATCATCATCATCAGCCTATCGCAATCCACTGCTGGACATAGGCCTTGCCTTGCCTTGCCTTCACAAACCTTGCATATTTCCATACAAACTTTCATCCCCTATTGTTATTTTACCCCCTTGATCTTAAATTTTTTACGAAATTTAAATGACATTTTTATTTATATGTAATCAACAACCTAAAAAATAAAGTTTAAGATTTTAGCTTAAAATGACGATACTTTATACACTGTTTTGTAATTTGTCTTATTTTTTTCTATTAATATAATGAACATACAAATCATATTTATGAATGTATGTTATTTATTATATTATTATTATTATATTAATTTAAGTATTCGTTGAAAAGGAGAAATATTTTTAATGAATTTGACATCCTTGTTACCTCGTTGCCAAGAGTGTCCGGTGTACCGGGCGGTGTCACCAAGGTAATGCGCAGGCGTGTGGCGATTAAACCACCACTCTTCTATACAATCTTTCATCCCCCCTTTCAACCCCTTATTACCTTTTTTTCGCAATAAAAAGTAGCCTATGTCCTTTCTCAGGCTCTAGACTATCTGTGTACCAAATTTCATTGTAATCGGTGCAGCGGTTTGGCCGTGAAAGCAAGACAGACAGACAGACAGAGTTACATTCGCATTTATAATATAAAGTATGGAAGTATGGATAGCCTTCCTCAATAAATGGGCTATCTTACACTGAAAAAGTTTTCAAATTGTACCAGTAGTTCCTGAGATTAGCGCGTCCAAACAAATAAACAAACTCTTCAGCTTTATATATTAGTATAGATGTATTTATTATACTATTCTAAGATCTAATACTCATAATAAACAACACAATTATTTAGATAAAGATTAATATTAGGCATTATGTTGATAAAAACTCTTTGGCAAATAACTCATTATTAGGTACCAACTCTTAGCGTCTTATACTCGTGATAACTTCTAAACGAAATGTCGGATTGGGATGAAACAAAAAGTATTTTACTTCTACATAAATACCCTTGATAACATAATGCTTAATTTGGATAAGGATTAATATTACGATACAAATTTAACGTAGTTTCTTTCTTCAGACGATTTAATATTTTTTTCGAACACAAAAGCGGTTATTGTGACTAAACCATGATAGTTAGATATATGCTCTCGCGGACTTTTTTGTAGATATTAATGGGCCCTACAAACCCGTCATACATTATTTTGTTCTATTGTCAATAGTCTTTGCAGCGCACGCAAAAATAGGTTTTCGATTTCACACCTTGGGTTAGAAATTAGCAATTTTCTTACGGATCCCTAATTTTTTTGAAAATAAAATATAGCCTATAGCCTTCCTCGATAAATGGACTATCCAACACTGAAAGAATTTTTCAAATCGGACCAGTACTTCCTGAGATTAGCGCGTTCAAACAAACAAACAAACAAACAAACAAACAAACAAACAAACTCTGCAGCTTTATAATATTAGTATAGATTTTTTTACTTACAGTGTAATTTTTTTTTCTTAATTTAGGTCCAGAACGCATCAAGGACCTGACGTACAAAATCATCAATTCGTCCACTCTCCGTGTGGCATGGAATGGCGCTCCCGACAAGTACAAGGTGTACTACAGAGACAAACTCGAGTTGCCCATCAAGTTTTGGTCCGCTGTCGACACCTTTGGGAATACTGCCTTGGTAAGTAAACTTCTATCATCAACAGCTTTAATAGTCCACTGCTGGACATACGGGTACACTTAGAAGGGAGGTTTTGGTTTCCTATAGCACGCTTAGGGTTGGGTAGGGTTGTTCCAAGTTTTCCTTTGCAGTGTTCGCATCGGAACGGATTTTAAATCTTTAAAATCTTTAAATATATATTTTTTCGACCACGGTCACGTGTTGTAAAAAGCGTATAAGCGATTTTTTACGTGTACTTTAAATACTATATACACGATTTAATATCGCTTATAGATTGTAAATTCCGATCCGATCCGTTTGGAGGAATTCATCCTTAGTCTGAATAAAAAAGTATTATATTACTTCTAAAAAAGTATTTTTTTATTAAATTTTCTGACTGCACGAATGGCGTAGTGGTTTAAGCGGTCTGCTTTCTACTTCGCTGAGTGTTGCGGGTTCATACCCCAAATGGTACAACCAGTTGTGCGATCCACCAATTTTTTAGTTCTGAGTGTTTTTTTTGCCATGTATATTTATAAAGTCTACAGCGACACACTTTTTTACAAGCTTTTTATTAACTTGCAATGTATGTATGCTTGTATGTTCGGGTGGAATCTTGCAACTCAATTTTGAAGCAGATATCTTCAACTGATTTTGCTGAAACTTTGCAAGCATATTTATACAGCGTGATAATACAATATTATAATGACATTGAGCTGATCTGATGCTGGAGCTGGAAGGTGCCCACAGGAAATCTGTAAAGAAACGTCGCAACATTATCAAGTTTGGACTCGTTTGATTCGTCTCGAGGCATTCCAGTAAAAGATCTCCTATCTAGAATTCCATATTTTACCCTTTTTTTGTGTGGAAATCCTCCCGGATACCACCAACTGGTGGCTATGTCGGACTCGAACCGACTAAAACCGCACGCCGTACGTACGTACGCGGTACGTCGGGTACTAGGAGCCGGGGAACCAGGTGCACCCTAGAAAGGAACCCTTGGAACCCCGACGTACCTCAGGTCACCCACGGTTTGTAGATGGCCCCCTCCTGTCCATATTTCACCCTAGACCTACAGATAGATAAAACAACCGACTACCTCTGTGGAGTAGTGGTAGCGTATGCGACTGCTGTGTATGAGGTCTCGGGTTCGATTCCCGGGTCGGACCAAACGTTTGTATGATCTGCAAATATTAATTTCGGAGTTTGGGTGTTTTCTTTGTATGTATATACAAAAATAAAGTAATATATGTATTTATATCAGTTGTCTGATACCCATAACACAAGCTCTGCTTAGCTTGGGACTAGATGGCGTTGCGTGTTAAAATGTCCGAAATATTTATTTATTATTAAACGACTATTGTTTCAGATAACCGACGTGAATACATTTCAGGAGTTGTTCGTCATCGTGTCAGGTCATGACCCTGTGGGCTACAGCTCGGTCCTGCACATCCCTGTGCATGACCCCGGTAAGCTTTCCTCATCATTTTAAATAGTTATGGATGACTGTCGTAGTATTTTTTTTTTGTTAAATTTACTCGAAATGAATCCTAGCTAGATCGATTTATCGTCCTCGAAAACCTCTACATAATAAATTTTATGAAAACCGTTAAAGCCGTTTCCGAGATTCAGATTATCCTACTAATTTTATAAACGCGAAAGTTTGTAAGTATGGATGGATGGATGGATGTTTGTTACTCTTTCACGCAAAAACTACTGAACGGATCTGGATGAAACTTTACAGTAATATATTTTAAACATCAAAATAACACTGCCGCAATAACCGACATACACGCGGGCAGAGCCGCGAGCAAAAACTAGTATTAAATAAATATTTATTACTATTAGAAACAATAATAAACAAATATTTCGGACATCTAACACACAACGCCATCTAGTCCCAAACTAAGCAGAACTTGTCTTATACCCATAATACAAGCTCTTCATTTAGCATCAATGTGACACGAGAATTATATACAATATATTTGATTCGTGGGGCTAGCGATTAGCGTTAACCACTGCCGATCAAAAGATATCGAGAAATGCTCCCTTTCTTAGCCAAATTGCATTCCACAAACGTAAATGTTTATAGAAAATCACTAGGTCCCCATGGCGTGGGTCACCATGCTGCGTTGTTGCATTGTCTGCATTCACAATGAGTAAGGTGACCACCACTCTTTCACATGGATTTCTACACGGATTCTGTTTATGTTTTTCACTAGGCAGAGTTGAGTCACTTTGGCAGGCCCGTACATAACAAAAAAAAAACAGACAAATTTATGAAGTGCCTTCTCTCAACTCTAAGTCACGTTGTCAAAACAAAATATTAGCTAATAATATAAGACAATATAGACGTTAGCGATTTGAGGCGATAAACTTGCATCTTAGCGTCTCTAGCCCGTGAAGCGACGGTGTGCAATCATTATTCTAGCGCCCTTCGGTAAGCGTAGCGCTCTTCGGTAAGCGTAGCGCCCTTCGGTAAGATAGCGCCCTTCGGTTAGCGTAGCGCCCTTCGGTAAGATAGCGCCCTTCGGTAAGCGTAGCGCCCTTCGGTAAACGTAGCGCCCTTCGGTAAGCGTAGCGCCCTGCGGTAAGCGTAGCGCCCTTCGGTAAGCGCGCAGATTCATTAAAAGTGCCGCGGCGGGCGCTCCTACCACCGTTGCGTCCTTGTGCACACCCTGCATATAGCATAAGCAGCATATAGCATAATAGTAAAGACGCCCCTGGAGTATGATAGTATAAAGTGACTTCTCTTTTCAGAATCGAAAGAGCTGAACTACACGTTCACGAGCCAAGGATTGAAGGTGACCTGGGAGAAATCAGGAGCTCGTGTGGTTCGCTACTCGCAGAACCTCACGCAGCCGCTCGACCAGTGGTCAATCATCAACGCCACTGGCGAATCAGTCGATGTGAGTTTACATTTATTACCTCTTTCACTCATCCATACTAATATTATAAATTCGAAAGTAACTCTGTCTGTCTGTAAACGCTTTTCAATGAAATTCGGCATGAAGATACCTTGATTCCTGAGGAACTGCCGTGGGTAAAAGCTAGTATCGTTGTATTTGTGATGCAAAAAATGAATAAAAACTTAGAAATTATAAATATGGAAACCGCTTTCCGGTTTTTGCACAACCCACGCCTCATAATCAAGCCCCGCTTGCCCGTTTAGATGTTTTCCATGCTCATTCCATTCAATAATTTATCATTAATGTCTGCCTACTACATCAAACCTATTAAATATATTAGTAATAAAAATAAACGATTCACATTTATTTTCGCTTCCTATTTTTATCCGCATTTTTTCATTCAAATATAGGAAACATTTTAATGGACCATCACCATCAGCCAGTCGCAGTCACATCATCAGACCTTCCGCTGGTGGATAGGCCTCTCCAATTGCATGCCACTTGGTTCGATCCTCAGCTTCTTGCATCCAGTTTCTGCCATCTTCACCACTCCACCTGGCCTGTGAAGTCCTACTACGTTTCGCGCGGTCGGTTATCGGTTCTGCTTTGATAGATGCTGAACTTGTATTCCAGATTACCGGAATAGACCCGTCCTTGCCCACACACGTGGTAGTGACGGTGTCCGGCCGAACCGCTAGTCAAGTACTCACCGTACCTCCGAGACCACCTGATAACTCCTCGGTCTACCTTAGTGAGTACATGACTGTAATTCCATTTTTCAAACAACTTTTTTTAAAATTTTGGTGAATTGTCTCGAATGTATTTCCTATTTTATGTTAATAATAATTATTTCTTTACTAAACTTTTTTTAATATGTCTATGATGTGCTGGTTCTTTTTTGTTGTGTGTAACATTTTGTATTTTAGTTTAAGTATATATTTATTTAAATAAATGTGTAGAGTATGTTGTTATTTGAATTTATTTCTTTCTTCTTACATTTATTTACATTTATGGTGGAAGTTTACAATATCTTAACCGTGTTCACGTGAACCACCAGGAGACCTTTTTAGAAAGATACAGGGGCATAAAACAATAACATTCTGCATTATGCCGTCACTTGTAAGCTGTCCAACTGAGTACTGGTGTAGGGGAGGGGGTAGCAACCCTCGATTTCTCCCCCTTGTCACTTGGTTTTTGTACGGCGTTTCGGGATAATGGATTAGCAATATTGTTCAACGATGTGATTATACCGTTGACGTTCGATAGAAAGAGATACAAGATGATAAGAAAAAAGTCATCAATATATACTGCAAAACAAGGTTCTAGAACAGTTTTTAAGCTATAACTAGAACATAATAATCCTATAGTCTTTGAACAGTGTTAACTTATTGCTCTACATCTCAACTAGGGAAGAGCCATGAGCCAAATGAGCTGGGTGAAGTCGAACCGGCTCATTTTCATGTCACTCTAGCCTGACATTACGGTTAAACAAAAAAACTGTGTTAGGCCAGTCTTTTGTAGCTTCTTCTGTTAATTGAGTAAGAGTGATTAACGGTTACTCACAAAGCGGCAAAGCACTTGTCTCTTAAGTTACTTGCTATCAAAACTTTGCCCACATAATAAAAAATACAATTTTCATCCCACCATCTCGGAAATAGTATCTTTGCCCGTTTTTATCCGCTAGAAGATAAAGTAAAATTGAATTTAGAACATCGTGTGCACTAAGCTTGTGAAGTCAAAACATCATTAAACCTATTTACTACTACCTCCATGGTGCCGAATTTATCATACTTTTTTTTTATTTGTTAAAAACTCAGACTTGGACTCTTTGTGTACTTTTTTTTATTTGCTTTGCCAGCGCCATTTTCTTTTTACGTCATTTAGTAATTTCCTCGCTGAGGTGGGATGAAAAGTTACGTGTTGCACTCGAGTGCAATTTGTTTTTACCTCGTGCTGTTTTGATTCCCTCGCTAACGCTCAGAATTCTAATTTTCGAATCACTCGCTTCGCTCCATAAAATGGAACTTCAGTTACAAGCGATAAAGTTGGTTATAGCAAGACTAAAGGTAAGCAGTTGTGCCATTTTAGTTGTCGATAAAATGGCCTTATATAAAATTTGAGTGACCTGTTGGGTTTCTGGATAATATAAGATCACAAAATTTACACTTAGTAAGCAATAAAGATTTAGATTTGATTTTATTTGATAATATACCTGATTGTTTAGCCAGGGGTCCTGAGTCCAATTCTCATTTAAGACAAAATTGTGTGATGAACACAATTATATCTGTCTGGGTGTAATCTATCTATCTATATAAAAGAGCAAGGTTACTGACTGACTGACTCACTGACATACCCAGAGATCAACGCACAGCCCAAACCGCTGAAGCTAGAATCCTGAAATTTTGCATGTAGATTCTTTATATAACGTAAGTGTGCACTAAGAAAGGAATTTTGGAAATTCCACCCCTAAGGGTGTAAATCAGGGGATGAAAGTCTGCGTGAGTGAAGACGCGTGTAAAAGCTAGTATATCCATAAAATTTGGTAAGAAATAAGTATATTTATCAGAAGTCTAGTCACCTAGTTACAGGCTACTTATTGTTACTTTTACCTACACGCAAGTTACTTTTTATCATGTCTCAAAACGATAACTTTGTATGAAAAATGTACTAAATACAAGACTACTCAATTGAGCAATATATTTCAATGTTTATGTGATTAATTGTAATAGAAATGAAAAGCTGTAATAATTATATTTTCCTAGATGTTTCGTAATATTCGTTTTAATGAAGGAGATATCGGTATTTATTTACGAAATAGTCATCTACCCTAATCGGTCGTGTATGCAATGTGTCAAGTTATAATATAAGTTACTAAGCTGGCAACAATCAAACTAAAGGTATTGTTAACCGACTTCCAAAAAGGAGGAGGTTCTATGTTCCACTGTATGTATTTTTTTTTTTTTTTTTTTTTTTTTTATGTATGTTACCTGATTACTCCGTCAGTTGTGGACCGATTTTGAAAATTTTTTTTGTATTCGACAGGGTATGCTTCCGTGGTGGTCCCATTGCCAGCATATCAGGATCTGATGATGGGTTCCCAGAGAAATCGAGGGAAACCCTCATTTTTTATAGGCACATACTATGTTTTTCGTATATTTTCTGAAGTTACACCGGTATTTGCGTCTGGTAGTCATCATTTTATGATGATGAGCTGATGATGGAAGGTGGAAGGTACAACTCCTCAACGGTTAGGAGTTGGAGAATAATTCTTTCAATTTCATACGTATCTAAAGACCTTCAGTCGTATACTTTCAAGCTATTTAGGTGAGCTGATGATAGAAGATTAAACTCTTCAACAGTTAGGGATTAGAGGATGATTTTAATATTACACGTACCTTAATTTGTATTCTTGATGATGAAATTTGATGAAATAATTCAACTTACTACTTACCTACGATTGTTTGCACTAAAAACTGTAAAATAAAAACTTTTATAAAAAAAAAACCGACTTCCAAAAACATCCAACGAAAACTCTCTGTCAAAAAACACTTAAAAGCGTAAAATAAACTGGTTCTTCATAAATTGCCTATACCTAATTCTTTATTCATTTAAATAGTAGTATTATAATGGGTGCTAGGTACCTAAAATCTGTTTGAAGTCGGTGCTAAGCCGAGCTAAGAATACAAACGAACAATTACAAAAGTCTAAGCGATAGTCACTTGGCACCGACTTCAAACAGATTTTAGGTACCTAGCACCCATTATAATACTACTATTTAAATGAATAAAGAATTAGGTATAGGCAATTTATGAAGAACCAGTTTATTTTACGCTTTTAAGTGTTTTTTGACAGAGAGTTTTCGTTGGATGTTTTTGGAAGTCGGTTTTTTGCTATGTGTATACTAATTAATACTAAGAAACACCAACTTACACTAATGAATACTAAGAAATACCGATGGAATATCCATTTTTTCTAAAATGTGTGTTTATAGACACTGTTCGGCCTACAGTTTCTGAACAAAATATACAACAAAAGCTTCAGATATATCTAAAACTATACTTTTATACTAATATTATAAACGCGAAAGTTTGTAAGTAAGGATGGATGGATGGATGTTTGTTACTCTTTCACGCAAAATCTATTGAACGGATTTGGATGAAACTTTACAGTAATATAGCTTATACATCAGAATAACACATAGGCTGCTATTTGCTGCGATAACCGACATACACGTGAGCGGAGCCGCGAGCAACAGCTAGTTATGAATAAAATGAAAATTCTTTGAAACCATGGCGATAATCCTTCTAAATTTTGATTAATATCTACAACTAAATCTGTGCAAAACGCGATTGTTTTGTTTTTTTTTATTGTTGAGAATTAATTCGGTCTCAACAAATTAGACGTGAAACCAATTACTTTAATATTTAACCAACGGAGAAAACAGGCAAGAAACTCTATGGACACTATTTTTCAATACGTTAATATTTAAATGTATATTTTAATATGTTTACTATTATATTTTATTGTTATTGTTCAGTCCTCTCACCAATGGAGCGGTCACTTTGTGATACCTGTAATACCTATAGGACCCATGAGTATAAGCATTAACTCGCTACTAGTCCAATGGCAAGAGAAATGAACCACGGCTGTGTCACCGTGTTCTTAATCTAAACTAAAATTATCAAGCACTTACTGGAGTTGTGTGGCTTTAGTGTTCTCGGCGTTCCAACAGATCTCTTGGGTAGTTTCTTCTCTACGTCGTCACACAAACTTGCTCCAAGTGCTGTATATCTTTCAAGGTATTCGAATTACAATAAACTCGTATCAGCTATCACGGATATTCGAATTACAACTCACTCGCTTCAGCTATCGCGGAAAGCGCCTACAAAACTCGCGAGTCCAACCAGACCTAACAAAAACGGTAAATCACTAAAGGGACCGGGTCGATGTACAATTAGCTTAATATCAATTAATTACGGTTCTCAAAACAACAATCGTCGACCGTTCACAACACGCGTCTTTCTAGTACTCTCTTAACCTCAAACGTCAAAACGTCAAACACGAAAAAATATGACAATCGAAAAATGTTGCCATTACAATGACGTTCGAAATCCAACAGTTATATTATTATTTATTGGCCTATTAGCTTAGTGGTTTGTGATACTGACTTCCGTGCATCGTGTGTCGAGTCGGGGGTTCGAATCCCACTCAGAATCCACCCAATACAAATAGTTATGTGACGAGCACGCTCATTCTGTTCTGTGTCTGGGTGTAATTTGTATACAATATGTATGTTTAAAAAAATATATACGTATGTTTATCATTGTTTTGGTTACTATAATACAGAAGGACATTCTAGCCTGGTTAAGTAAGGCCTGGTGGTTGAAGCGGTCGCCAACACCACTTCCTATTGCGGCCAGTGTTGTGGGTTCAAATCCTACATTGGACCCTTGTGTCACGGGAACTTTACGTAAGTAAATTCCCCGTGACACAAGATATAATTCAAGTGCGGGAGTTGTTATTTTAACTTAAAGTTACATAGATATATATTGGTATGATTTTAGGTGTGGGCATTGGTTGCGCTTTCTTAGTCCTGTGTGTGGTGGCAGCCGCCATCATCTGCATCTGGCATAGGAGGAAGGGAGCCAGGCTTGCTGGCAGGTATGTTGTTTATATTTATAACTAGCTGAGCCTTGCGGTGTTACCCGCGGTACAACAACAACCGCGAGTGACGCCGCGGGGCGGAGCTAGTCCAAAAAAAGTAGCCTAAGTTACTTTACTTCTACTACTTAAGTTACGTTACTTCTTATATCATCAGTGGTCCAGCCGTTCCAGATTAGCCGGTACAAACAGACAGACAGACGGACAGACAGACAAAAAAAAGAATGGTATATGTACCGTGTACCTATACATACATAATTATATGCATTTAGTAAAAAGCGGTTATTTTAATATTACAAACAGACATTCCAATTTTATTTATTTGTATACATAAACTAGCTGACCCGACGAACTTAGTACCACCATACCTAAGTTTCCGAAAACCTTGTTTTTTACTCTTGTACAGTCGCGGACTAAAAAATATAAGACCTCCAGTTTCCTTCTAATTTTCTTCTGTACAAACCTTGTCCTGAAAGTAACAAACACATATTTCGTAGGCATATTTGAGCTGAGCCAGTAGTGATCAGTAAAGTCACTTTACTACCTTGCCTTGATGGTAACTTTGCATAGTTATCCTTGTCGTGTGCGTGTAACTTGTTCAGAAACTAATTTACCCATCGCGTTTCTAGCAATAAATATAAATGAATAATAGTACATTGTTCACCGAGGGAGGAATGGGACTTTCACCCGAGTGCTACACAGTGCTTTATACTACACCTGTGAGGAACATTTAAAGACTTGTATTGTAGAAAGTATTTAAATCAAAACGTAAGACACCATGTAAGACACAATTCATCTTAGAATTTGACCGATATTTCGCGCTTCTTTTGTTTTTTTTTTATTCTTCACAAAAGGATGTCAGTTGCACGGAGATTCCATATTTAAATTATATGAAAACTCCTTGGGCAGGCGCGCGCCATAGATAAGATAACACATGAGAAATGAAAATTCATACAACTTTCTCTCCCGCTAAAACACGTTAGAAATGGATTTTCATACATTTTTTCCTCCCGCTTATTCAGGTCAAGGAAAAGACTAACGTTCTCTTTTCATTTTCAGGGAATAATGACTACTGTTCCGATCAGGTGTAGTATAAAAACATTTTCATATGTGTTCTAAGTAACATGCGTGAATAGACTTTTAATGGCTTATTTCATCGCTGACTGTACTTCTATTAAACATGAAAACCAATGATGGATTAGCTAGTTGACTATAAAGTCGAAAATCTATTTTTCCCATAAGTCTCGCTAAATATATAAGAAAAAATATTAAGAAAATGTATTTTTTCTACTTCATAGGTCACGTAGAAGAAGCATATCCGCCTCTGATGGTCACGAGGAAGAAATGGCGGAAATGAGGGTATGTTTACATTTATATTCCCTTGTAAAAAATATACTTTTGGCAATAGTTTATCAATAGTCTAATTATTTTTTTAGTGACTGCTTATATATAAACATTAAATTAGCCTGAAGCTTTCATAAACACACCCTGTTTGGAAAATTAAAATGCTTGGGTTTGATTTCTAGCTTATATACAATTTTTTTATTCCAATTTTTAAATAAGAAATTCGCAATGACTACTATTATTAAAAAAATACATTTTCTTAGGTCCGGTTTTAGATACTACCAAAAGTACAGTCATGTGTGTATTACTCAAAGTATGAGTAGGTACGAGAAACATTATTAAAATAATATAAGATTTTTATTTTAATGATAAATAGTTGTAAGTCTGGTATAATATGATGATTATGATGTTGATAGATATAGCTGTAGCATAAAGCATAAAGCTGTAGCAGATGTTTGGATGGTCTATCCCAATTTCTATGTTTAGAATCTGTTCTGTATCCTCGCCTTAATATCATGGGTTCAATTCCCATCCAGAAGGAACATTTTGTAATGAGCACGATCATTAAGTATGTGTCTGGGCGTAATTTGTCTAAATTAATTATCAATTTAGAAATATTTAAGTATATTTATAACTTGCCTGGTTGTCGTAGTACAGGCTCCGTCTCGTTCGCGATCAGAGATGTCTGAGGCTATTATTATGATTAATAATTTTCTTAAAATAATATTTACGATTTCATTCCTCAAAAAAAAATAGTCTTTATAGAATCAATGCGTTGTCCGTCTGTCTGTCTCTTAAGATAATTTTTCTCGATGACGCGTAGAGCTATCAAATCGAAATGAATATCAAATACTTATGTTACTTGTAACTATAAAATAATAAAACTAGTAAGTCAGTACAATCATAAGTTATAGCCATTTAAGCATTATTAGTTGACTGACTGTGAGACTTATGTAGTCCACCATGACAACTTCAGGTGAATGTGAAATAACAGTCTTTTGCCCTTTCGCTCCCTAGATCTTACCCCTTCGCATAAAATATGTAGTGGTTTTAGGTGTATCGATTAACAAGGGGTGAATAGAATTTTAAAAAGTACTTATATTAAAATATTTTGGTGTATCTATTCACCCCTTAAGAAATTTCGACAATAATTTGCACCAGTTAGGTTCAGTCGGCACAAAAAAAAGTGTAATTAGAAGTATAAATTGACGCTGACTAATTTTTGATAGCGTGCTGGCATTTTATTGCTGTACTTTCAAGCTAACAATAATCGTTGTCGAAATGGCATATCTAAGCTTTGAGGGGACGAATAGATACACTGTGCCAATAAGGGTTTGGATCGAGGGCGGAACGGCTATAGACCGCAAGAATTAGGTCTGATCTGTGTGACGTTCTGGGGCTATACAGTGATGATGATGTTTCCAGAATGTCGGCAGTCAACTTGCAAATGGTGGCAGTTCCAAAGACGCTGGAGAACCACTACTTAATGGACACGTCCATATTACTGAGAACCCTAACGTAAGTAGTTGAGCCTCAATCGTTCGATGTAGTTCTGTTACACTGTGGTAAACATGCAACCCCTATAAGGTTCTGTGAAGAAGAAATGTCTTTACTTTTGTTGTATTAACTCTATGCTGTTGATTTTTGCTCAGTGATTTGTATCCTGTGCAGAAGTCAATTACTGGGGTTTGAGAAATACATGACATATACTATTAGTCCCGAGATATTTTGGACCTTGAGACTCGAAATAAAATTACAATCGAGTTTATTTTGCCGAATATTCTTTTTTCATTTCATTACAGAAATGTTATGTTGGTTTGTGTTTTCTAAATCTCAAAAAGTACTACACCGATTGGGCTCAAAATTGTACACAATAAACTCGCTTCAAATGGTCCGTACTCACATGCGGTATTACTCGATAGTTTTACTCCAAAACGAGTAAAAATTTACGTGTAGACCGCAAAACTCACAACTTGAAGGCTCGATGGAATTAATTAAAAGTAATTTCCTTCGCACCTACTGGAAGCGAGCCGCCGAGCTTGACTCAAGCGTGTGTATGTAACCGCGAGTGGCGCGAGTCAGTCAGTCGTTGTTGATCGTCTAAAAAGGCATGTTTAATTAAGAAATGGATTTACGAGTTTTTTTTTTTAATTCTTTTATAATCAAGAATAGCGAGACTTGTTAAATGGCTACATTTATGTCTGTTGTGTCCGTGTTATGTCCTTTGTTGAACAGTCATCTTTTGGCTAGAACGGTTCGGTGAATACTGAACGGCGCGCGTCACTCGATAGATAAATGCTGAATGCGTGGACAAAAGCCCATGCCGTGGTTTTTACTCGACATGTTTGCTCGGTCGAGTAAAACCGTATGTGAGTACTTAGCTAAATATTGTTTTCATCTATTTTTCGCGACAGTTTTGTTTTTCATTTCTCATCAATGTAATGTCCCACTATAGAACATGACAGGACAAAACTAGTAAAATATAAAATAATGATAGTTTAAACACATAGAATATACAAGGACAGTGAACGATGTGAGAATTTACTAAAACATTTATTCAATCGATCCACAGTATTAAACAGCTGTACACAAAACTATATAATTATAAGATTTTTTCCCCGCAGTAAAACTATTTCGGCTAGAGTTATTTTTACATAACTTTCATTAACTGATAGCTGTTATGAGTTAGTATATTTGTATCTAGAAAACAATCTACTAAATTGCGCAAATAGATACACATAGAAGTAAATAATGCTAGTGCGTTATAAAAATAAAATTACATCTATTGGAGTATAAATGGGCAGAACATCCAATAACACACATGTACATTATATTTTTAAGATACTTAGCTCAAGACAGACAGAACGGCAAAATCAATAATATAGTTCTAGACAACGAGTACCAATTTTATGATGATAATTTAAGTAGTTAATGTGTGAAAACGTTACAAACACTTCCACTTTAAAACCAATAATGTGTAAGTTTAGTATAGTCTTTAATTTTATTCGATACATCTCGATAAATACTGAACTCGATTCTTATTATATTCCACGGAGTTTCGAAGTCCCATGATAATAAGGGCCATTGTTAACTCACGTCCCGGGGACTCGTAGATTGTAGATACTTCCCCAGGACATATTCGTTTTTACGACTTGTACTTTTAGATTAATAGAGGTCACCTCTTTTAGTAAAATGATTGTAAAGGAACTGATATATTTAATTAATTTCCACTTTGATTTTGACAAGGTTCCGTACGAGAGAGCCGACGTTAATTCCCGATTTAACGCAACAAACGGCTAAAAGCACCTCGATATTTAAAACGTCGATTTCCAACAATTATTCTATTAGTTTCAACAAACACGCGGTTTTTACAAAATCTATTCTCCCGTTTTTTTGTTACTGACATTTGACGGCTGCTAAGGTATTTTCGACAAAAACCTAGTGTTGCCATTGTAAACTACTTATATCCAAATCGATGATTTGGTATCGAACAGTAATTTATTAAACATAATACTCGTTCAAAACCAAGGATAGTATGTATTGGCTCATAACATTTTAAGCTTTATTAGTTTAATTTATGTTGTCATATTTAAAACAATTATATTTATCCAACAGCCAACAAAAACACCAAACGGCCGCATGCGCAGAGGACACCGCTACGAACCGACTTTCGACATGTCCCGCTACGAAGAACCGGACACCACTCTTGAGACAGTCCTCGATGAGTCCTCCTCCACAGCGTTCAACCTGCTGGACACCTCTCGAAGACCAGAGTACGACCTATCGAGGTCCTCCCAAAACCTTAGCGCAAATAACTCATTCAATAAACTCCCGGACGATAACATGAATTCGGAACTAACTAGAAGCACAGACTTTCAACTAGACAACAGCCAAATTCTACCAACCCTCCAGCCTAACGGTTGAGACAGCGCCTACCCTCCCCTTCCCAGAGAACTACATTAGGGGTAGGTGACCCCTGAGGTCTCTTGAGACTTCTCGCGTCAATTTGATCGGTGTTGCTATATATAAGTCAAGGATTGAAATAGTGTGTAGACATCTTTTTTTACTAGTTAGACACAGTAAAATGGATATACGAGTATATTAAGCAAAAAAATAATAATACTAAAAGTTTTGAATATATAATAATGAGGCTTGAAACAAACCGACGCGGGTTGTGCGAGGATAGCTGCCGTGTTTCGTTCCTAATGTTAGAATTTATTTTTAATGATTGTAAGGCTGACATTATTTTGGTAACCAATAGTACGGGTAAATAATTTAAGTGTTAAAAATAGATTCAGGTCGAGAGCAACCGTTATTTAGTAGCACGCGGAGTTATTCTCGCATAGACCGTGCACAGCTTCGCAATAGAAATATCATCCCCTATGACTGTTACGGTGTATAATGAGGTTTATATTGCCGTTGTGTGGCAAAGCACTTGTATATAGCGTTGTTTGTTTACGGCCTGAGATTATGCGTCCGACAATAAGGTAGACATGGCGCGTTCGCAGTAGAGCCCGCCTACGACATTGTGTATATAAACAGTGCCTCTGATTAGTACACAGATAACTATAATGATATTAAATAGAATTCACCATTAGTGCAACATTATCGTACAAAATATAGACCAAAATGATTCCAAACGCTCATTAAAATTCGCGTGTAAATAACATTAAAGTATTTTATCGATGTTATAATGTTTTATCGGTTTTTTTTTAATTTTGACCATAGACAAAGCCACAGATGCTAAATAACCTCCACAAGTTACATTCCAAGATTTTTTTATATGTATTTTTTACACACACATCACAAAAATATAAGCAAACGCACAGGTTCTATATATCTATATATATTGTTATAATTTTTACACTTTTTAACCCACAAAGTTCTTTCTAGACACTTAAAAACCTAAGAAATCAAGTAGATAGTATAAAAATAACTGTAATATGTATAAGTATACATTATGATAAAAGTAATAATTTATTACAACGAACTATGACTATTATAAAATGAAAATAGTTTATAAAAACAAAAAAATCACGCGTTATCGTTATAAAGTAAATAAAAAGTTATTGCACAGTTTTGTCCTTTGTGAAGCTAGGACATGTTTAGCTTACGTCTACTTGTAGTGTGTGGATGTGGTCATCTAAGCTATATCGAATTCTATGTAGATAGATTTCATTTTGTCTTGTCTGTTACCTTCTTTATATAATTACTAATTAGTACGCTAGCCAAACATTCGTCCAATTATATTTCATAATCTACGCAATATATTAGTTGTAGATTTGGGAAA
This sequence comes from Diaphora mendica, assembly GCA_949125395.1. NCBI lineage: Eukaryota > Metazoa > Arthropoda > Insecta > Lepidoptera > Erebidae > Diaphora > Diaphora mendica. The sequence goes on from OX421323.1 coordinate 1,960,739, forward strand.
TATTTTCATCTCGATACATCTTTAACGTATTACAGTTTCTAGGCAAATTATATGCAAGACTCTTTCTGTAGGTACATATAAATATTAAAACCAATAAACCCTTTCAATTGACCATTTGTTAACCATATGAAATTCCAATCGAATTTTACAGCTTATGCCTTAATTCATTTAAACCATTTTAAATAGAATAGTACGAGTAAATATGTTTTTTTGGGACGTTATTCTCTCTGTCGGAGATATCTCTCGTTCTGTTAATTTCTTCTATGCAATAGGTTTATTTTTGTATCTGGTCAACAGTACCGCAACTAACAATATATAACATTTTAAGTTAGAATAATTTAAACACGTATGCTATAAAATAAAAACACAATAAAATAATACATTTAGTAGGTAGTTAAAGGTGAATCTTCTATATAAAATACATAAGACTGACGTGGCCAAATTCTGTAGTAGCGTAAGCTAAACATACAGCTCAGTTTGTTAATCATTATTTCATATCACAATTGATATCTACCTCATTTTATTCGTAGTAAGTTTATTTTAGAATTTAATAAAAAAAATGTTAAAATGATTAAGTTTTCTACGGTAGCCCAACGACACGGTTAACGGCACTTACTGGTAGGTTTTAGTGGTGTTCTTTTATTTATTTATTGCTAGGACAATAAGCATTTCACTGATTATTTGTATTATATTTTTTCTTTGCAGACTTTAGTGTAAGTTTGACATGTTCTGTCAGTTTGACATTGACGCATGTCACATGTGTCAGAATTAGTTTTTGTTAGTGTGTAGCTCCGATAGTTCTTTTTCTGGTGTTTATCAGCGAAATAATGTTTCAATAGTTTTATACCCTGTCCATTCATTTATTTTCTGTATGAGAGTTAATTAATGACTAAAAAAGTTGGCAATAAAAATTAATGGATTTTTAGGAAAAAAGTTTAAACGCGTTTTAGAACTTACACAATCCACATTAAATACACAATGTTTGATTTATTCATTTTTATTTGTTCATTATTCAAGTAAATTTTTGAATTTCTTTAATTTATAGATTATAATTTCCTCAACTATTATTAATTATACATTTTAATACTTAGAAGCAGTTTTATACAGCAATACATATTTTTTAGGGTACAGAATTTTTTTTTAATCACCAGACACTGTAGTATGTAACTTTTTGTATTGATTTAAACAATTTCCATTCATTTAATAGTTCATTATTTTTATAGTTATAAATAGTAAATGTTATTCTAGTAGCGTCTCTAAAATTAAATTTATAAACACTGGCACAGTTACATTCTCAGTCTAAAAAGGGGATAAACGAATGGATAGAGTATATTCAGTAGTGTTTTACGGATTTTATTATCGAAGAAACCACTTTCTTTATTAATTTTCAGTAGCAATTAAATTTGCCATTTATACAAATCTTATTGCTTTGTCTAGTTCAAATCACACGCCAATCTTCATGTATATAAGTACCTATTTATATGTTGAGAAAAGGCACCTAGGTACAATTTACTATAAGGTTTAAGCGGCTAGACTGTTTAAAGTCAAAAAATAAATTAAATTAAAAAAACGACCCTGAGATTCTAAGGTTTTTATCAAAGTCATAATTGTTACTTTTATTTTTTGACTTTGAATGTATATTAAGCTATTGTAAATATAATAAAAGTTTAAACTCAGTTTCAATATTAAATTGAAAAGGAAAAACGCCCACTATGTACCTGAAAAAATCAATTACACTAAGTTAGCTAGACTTAGGCGTAGTGTTAGATCTTTAAAAATCTAGAATTTTATCTTTGACGCTAGGTTTTGTCACAGGGTCTAAGCTTCTATTCTGACTTCTGTTTATTATTTCTGTAAGTGGTTATTACAACTTGTATATTACAAGTATCCCACTAGGGCACGGTGTGTGCGCTGGTTTCCATAAAATATTATTTTTTTTGCATTTTTTCTTTTTTGTATTTTTTTTTGTTATTTGACAGAATTTCGCTGTTGTCTTTTTACAGTTTACCATCTCGCTGTGTTAAGGGTTATTAACAAGCAAAAATATGTATAAAAATACATACTTTAATAAATTGCCTATCTTTATTATTTTTTATTAAAATAAAACTTGTAAAAAATGTTCGTCTTTAAAGTTACACTTAAAATTACAAACGCTTCGGTGACTGTTTTAATAAATAAAAATCACAATTTAAATATTTTATATATAAATAAATAAATAACAACTTCAATATAATTATGTGTAACACCAATATTGTTCTGTAAATCGATGCTAATATCACTGTTTCCTATATTTAAATTTTATAAAGAATTTAATAATACAAGTTGATTATAATAAACGTTGCATTTTAAAGGATTATAAAGTCTTAATGTTAGTATTCGCTACACTTGAAAGAGAATTTACTATGGAAAATATAAATATTTGATTTCAAACAACTTATAATGTAGTAGGTTTTAATATGAATGTTCAAACAAACCGTAGCTTTTAAATAATAATAATTCCTTTTTTTTACCATAAGATTACCATTTAATTAAACATTTTTAATATTAACTTATTTTATCAGTCTTTAATCAATAATTATTACGGATATTTGATGTTCACTCGTGGTTGTGTTATGTAAAATATTCACCACATATAAAACTGTTTGAATTGTTATTATTATTTTCTTTTTATTAACAATAATAATAATTGTGGAACCAAAACCAATTAAATCGTCGACGCAATAACAGATACCTGAATCATGTACAATTTGTTTCTAACTTATTTATTTACTAGTGCAAGCATTTATTACTATGTTGTTTTTCCTTGGTCCGTCTGTTTATTGGTAAATAATAAAAAAATAATTCAAAGACAATTATCGCTTAGCAGCTGTGACGTCACAAACCCGTTATAAAAACTTTTATGAATTTAAATTTATCAATAAATGGATGTAGCCGTTATTTTATAAATGTAAATTTACTATAATAGTTATTGCAGTGTCCTGATATTGGTTTAAACGTTGTTTCTATACGTTTTCATTAATTTTTTCTATATATTGGCTTGTCCGTCCTTGGAGTGAAAATTGAAAATAAATATTAAAGCCTGAATATTGTGCCTCTGATGATCATTTTGAATCTCATTTCGCAATTAATATTCTCTGTAGTGGAGACGGTTTTAAGTGTCATCGTGTATTTATCTCATTTTAATGTTAAATTCAACTTGTTTTAACAAGAAATGTTTTTTTAAATAGAACATGAATGAACATGTTTTCACCCCAACGTGTATTATGTATTTTAATTAATAATATACTCACTGTGTGTCCTACGTGTTTCGGAGATACCGGTTTTGATGAGCTCTTTAACAAATGGTAGTCTATAACAGTATAACCATATATTGTGTATGGTAAACAACCATTTGCGGTAGTTGGTATTGAACCCACTAACATTTTGATAAAGGGCCTTTAACATGTAATTATTGATACATTTTTGTTTGTTTGTGTGACGTATTGACACATATTTTGACAGAGTTCTAACCATTCCTCTTTATTTAAGCAATAGACACCTTATGTTTACTAACTCACATTCCATATTGACTGCAATAGTACCATAATTCCACAGATTGTTTTTATGTAAATACAGTTTTTTTTTATTTGTTTTCTTTTATTATTATTTTACTTTATTATTGTGTTACATGAATTATTGTGTAGCATTTTGACCATACAGTTATATAGTTACGATACAATTTTGTTATTAATAATATAACACTCACAAATAAGCAATAATATTATGTTTGTACATATTGAATAACCAATTATTTAATAAGTACACACAATAGATGCATTTTTTAAATAAATAATGAATTTGGAGATATTTGACAAAAAAATTATACCCATAGTAATTACAAAACAAATTATGTCCATGCTACCATGAAATTCTACTACTGAGGTCATCCATGGTAGTAAATTTCTTCCATTTTTACCGTGGGAGAGCCGAGTTTTCTTAGGAGAACTCTGTTTTGGCACAAATTGACTGCACGTTTGGCCTAGTGGTTTAACGGTCACCACACCGTTTCCAACTTCGCCAAGTGTCGTGGGTTCAAATCCCACTTAGGACAACACTTTGTGTGATCCACAAATTGTTGTTCTGAGTCTGGGTGTTATTTATGTCCGTTTCATGTATGTTTGTAAAGTTCCCCGCGACACAGGATTTATTCCTAGTGCGGAAGTTGTCTTTTAAAAAAAAAGAAATGGGTGGCTCGATCGGAGTTCTACCACGTGCTCACAGAAAACCGGTGTCAACCGGAGTCTATGGGTGGTGTCAGTCACTTCTGTCAGGTTACAGCCTGTCGGTTTCTCAATTGTCAAATATTTTCAATTAAATTCTGAATAAATTAATGTGTGGCAGAACTTTATCAATGATTAAATTAATATAAACCAATAGTGTAGTTATATTTGTTTTATAAATACTTATGTTGTTCGTGTTTCGATTTTAGATATTTTAAATATGTCAGGGTTTAAACATATTTGTTAGCAAAGGATATTTTTTTTCAAAAATGCCAGAATGTCGAAAAAGTAAAAATGTCAAAAAATGTCCAATAACTTGAAAATACAAAAAAACCGGACTCGTTTACATAATAACTTGTAAGTGTTTGAAAAAGTTGCAAAAGTTACCCTTTGCTATCAAAATGGCGGCGCTAAGACTCATTTTTGCGTGACATTGATATTGTAAGTACGTACTTAGTTAAACGCGTCCAAATATTTCTAAAATACGTTTGCACTTCTTAAAACTTTGCATTTTACATTTTTATTACTCCTGTTTTAATAATCTGCATGTTATTGGTTATCTGTACTGTACGACGATACAAAATGGCGGCAGCCCTAAAAGTCGTTTATTATAAAATATTGATCAGGGGACCAAGACCTCTGTAGAGATTGTTTTCGATGTTTCCCTTAGAAATATTTAACTTAGGATCCAATTATTTGCTTGATTATGGTCCAGACTTCTGCCTTTACATTTCTATGCACTCGTTTCTCATTTTTAAACTAGCATAGAAACGATATTACAAAAAAAGGTGGTTTTTTGATGTTTCCATACATTGAGAAGTATAGTACCTTCATTACAATACACTGTTTATTTATCATGTATGTCTTCATACACACATAATAAAGTGTACTGTGTAATACTACATGTAGTTACTTTTAAATTTAAATGAGAATCAATTTATACATTAATTTTCAAATAATTCGCTGGATAAAAGCATACTTATCTCAAGTTTTGAGAAAAACAACTCATTTTTTAATAATGATTAAATAAATTTTCATTCAAAAAGAATACATAATAGTTCCACTAATAAAATATCTAATTCTATTTACTTAAGTGACGTAAATCATTTATAAAAATTTCAAGCTGCACGTTTAAACGCATAGAATGTCGATTGTTATATTTTTATTCAAAATAATTTAACTATTAGAGATTATGAGTCCGAAAAACAAAGAGATGTTAAAGGCAGAAGTGTACCAATAATTTGAATTCGTTGCGGGACACCAATAGCATTTTTACAGGAGATAATTTAAGATGTTGTTGTAAATTAATATTATACAAATGTAAAGACCATTTTGGTGGCTCAATTTCGATGTAAGGTAACTATTGATAGCCACATCCCAGTGCTTTTAAGTCATATATTTTGTATGACACCAATTGAGGTATTTTAATATGTCCATGCCTTTTTTGATTATATAAGTTCTTATATGAGTACTGCAAGTACCACGACCCCACAAGAGTTGTTGTTGTTGAGTGAGATTACCGAACACCCTCAAATTATTGGGGGAAATGTGATAGGGTGGCAACTATACGTTTGTACCCTAAGAAAAAAATACTGTCATTTCGGGTTCGTGTATTAATAAACATCACATTTAGGTTAATTTTTCGAATATTAAAATATCTCAATATTCTGTCTATTCTAAGTAATTACAATGAAATATGATTTTTGATTTAATAAAAAAGGTTTTTCAACACATGAATTGTGTACCTGCGAAGGTTCAATTTTGAAGAAAATAATACAGAACTACTACTAATAAATCCATGGGTACACGCAAAAAATAGTTAAAATATGAGGGTACTTGTAAAAAAGAACATCACGAACCAGTAGTCTAACATGGACCTACCCATATAATATTAGTTATAAAAAAATGAAGTAACTGTATCTACCTCAACCAAATTACCCATTAATATTGTTTATAAGTGTTCTTTTGAGTCTTATTATTACTAATAAATACTGAAATGTAGTGTTTTATAATGATACTATTAGTTGCAACATCCACATTTTGATATGGTAATTATTGTTACCGCACTATTGAATGGACGGCGGACTGTTGACATGGTATTGTATGAAATGATATTAAATTTGAAAATTAAGTATGGTTATTTGAGTTTTATTTTTATAGATTTCCTTTTCCACATATTTGTTAATACTAGAGCTTGGCTCCTGGCGTTGAAATTAATGACTAGTATAAGTTAAACTGGTATTGTTACATTTTGGGATCATGGCAGAGGTCAAAATATACAGTATCCTGGAACCTTATGTCTAAAATTTTACTACCTAGCTGTAAATACATAGCTACAAAAAAAACACCAGCAATGATCATGTACATATTCAAAACACAACATGAAAAAGTTTAAAAACTAAAAGACTGCACGTTTGGCCTAGTGCAGGGGTCGACAACCTGCGGCTCGCGAGCCACATGCGGCTCTTTGGATGTGAAGCTGCGGCTCTTTAGTTCCATACGCAAATAATATTTATTTTATAAAAAAAAAGTTCTGAATCGATTAATGAGTATTAGGTACCACTTCTGCACCAATGATGTGCGCCTTGTTCTCGATGACTATATCCCTGGCGACAGTCCCAACCAGGTCTTCGTGCGCACTATCATCAACTCAGTCGATTTGTCTATGTCGACTTGGGTTTCTTAAATTTTCTCTGACATTTTTCCGACAATACCAGCGCTCCGGTTTTTACTTCTCGTGTCTAATTCAGCCACGACTTCACCGGCGACAGTACCGATCAGACGCTCGAGGTGCTCCTGCGAACTCTTTACGTTCATTTCGGTCAGCAACATGGACCTACCCATATAATATTAGTTATAAAAAAATGAAGTAACTGTATCTACCTCAACCAAATTATCCATTAATATTGTTTATAAGTGTTCTTTTGAGTCTTATTATTACTAATAAATACTGAAATGTAGTGTTTTATAATGATACTATTAGTTGCAACATCCACATTTTGATATGGTAATTATTGTTACCGCACTATTGAATGGACGGCGGACTGTTGACATGGTATTGTATGAAATGATATTAAATTTGAAAATTAAGTATGGTTATTTGAGGTTTATTTTTATAGATTTCCTTTTCCACATATTTGTTAATACTAGAGCTTGGCTCCTGGCGTTGAAATTAATGACTAGTATAAGTTAAACTGGTATTGTTACATTTTGGTATCATGGCAGAGGTCAAAATATACAGTATCCTGGAACCTTATGTCTAAAATTTTACTACCTAGCTGTAAATACATAGCTACAAAAAAAACACCAGCAATGATCATGTACATATTCAAAACACAACATGAAAAAGTTTAAAAACTAAAAGACTGCACGTTTGGCCTAGTGCAGGGGTCGACAACCTGCGGCTCGCGAGCCACATGCGGCTCTTTGGATGTGAAGCTGCGGCTCTTTAGTTCCATACGCAAATAATATTTATTTTATAAAAAAAAAGTTCTGAATCGATTAATGAGTATTAGGTACCACTTCTGCACCAATGATGTGCGCCTTGTTCTCGATGACTATATCCCTGGCGACAGTCCCAACCAGGTCTTCGTGCGCACTATCATCAACTCAGTCGATTTGTCTATGTCGACTTGGGTTTCTTAAATTTTCTCTGACATTTTTCCGACAATACCAGCGCTCCGGTTTTTACTTCTCGTGTCTAATTCAGCCACGACTTCACCGGCGAGAGTACCGATCAGACGCTCGAGGTGCTCCTGCGAACTCTTTACGTTCATTTCGGTCAGCGTATCTATCTCTATCTTTGTCTCTTCTAGTTTGTCGAGAAATTTTTCGATGGTATCGTCGCTTTTCGTGTTAAGGTCTTCCTTGTTCTGCTTCAGGGTGTCATTTAATTCCCCTAGCTACCCGAATATTGTCTTCTCCATTTCTTCCAGCCTTTTCATCACCTTATACTCTGTTGGAGAAGATACAGATGGTGCAGCCACTGTGGTTTTTGTAGTGGTAGCCTCGGACGCCGCCGCTTCCAGCTTCTTCATTCGCTTGCTCAGTTCGAATAGAGCGCGTATTCCATTGTCTGAACGTACCTCCAGGAAGGTCCTGATATCCCGTCTCATCTGGGGATACTGATGGATTCTCACGGGTATATCCTCGAACGTCTTCATGACCTCTGACTCAAAAGGTGTCCGACCCCTGGCCTAGTGGTTTAACGGTCACCACGCCGTTTCCTACTTCGCCAAGTGTCGTGGGTTCAAATCCCACGTAGGACAACACTTTGTGTGATCCACAGATTGTTGTTCTGAGTCTGGGCGTTCTTTGTGTCCGTTTCATGTATGTTTGTGAAGTCCCCCGCCACACAGGATTTATTCCTAGTGCGGGAGTTGTCATTTAAACAAAAAGAAAAAAAGAAAACCCGATTACGTAAAAACTTTTGATAAAATGTATATAGCCTATGTCACCCGGGTCATAAATATAAATCTATAGTCAATTCATTAATTAAAATCGGTTCAGTAGTTTAGATGTTACGGTGTAATACACAAACATATATAGATTGCCAAAACTATTTATATCACTTTTTGTGCTTTTTCGAAAGGTTTTCTGACTCTTTAGTGAATATATCACCGTGTAACACTCCATACGTCATAAATAAATAATTAATCAGCATTTCCTTAAAACTTTATTATACTAATCAACGAACGCACCACGGTAACTTCAGCACCTGACCTTATTAACATAGCATCGTGTCGGCCAAAAGTGAGAGAGAATCACTACCGCAGGCGCAACAGATTTATCCTGAACGTTCGGTGAAATTGAGCTTTGTGCGACTGCTTTTTTGTCCGCCTACAATGCCACTGAAACGTACGCCACCGCCAGCGTCCCAGTCCCCCCTCAAGCCTCCGCCGAATAAATCGACCGTGGAGACAAACACAGTAGTTGACCAACTGCATGACGTGATGTCCAATCTGACTGCCCCGGTGGGAATCCACCACTATGACTCGGCCCCGGACTTCCGCGTGACTACTGAAACTTCTTACGAAAGAAAGAAACGCAAGTATAACTCCCCGTCTAAGAAACTGATAGGCGACACTGAGTTTAGCGATACCGATGACTTAAGAACTGTGCTAGTTTCTTTCGCGCAACAACAAGGGGAAAGATTCGAGAGTCTTCAAGCTACAATTCGCACTCTTGTGGAACAAAATCATAAATTGACTGAAACGGTGGAGTTCATGTCAACTAAATATGATGAATTCCTCAATAAAATATCTCAATTGGAATCGGATAAACGAGAAGACAAGATACGCATTGAACTTCTTGAACAGAAAATCGAATCGCTCGAACGAAAATCACGTGCTACTGGAGTTGAGATTCGTAATATACCGAAAAAGGCTGGTGAAACAAAACAGGATCTGTCCAACTTCATTGAGACCATCGGGCACACAATCAACATGGAGGTAACCCACAAATGTGTAAGGGACATCTACAGAATAAAATCTAAAGACCACTCCCATCCAATTGTTGTGGAATTCACGACAGTTGGAATGAAAGAGAAGCTCCTAACCAATTTAAAGACTTTCAATAAACAAAAAACCACGGGGAAAAAACTAAATACAGACAACCTAGGTCTGCCAGGACCTCATAAACCAATATATATATCGGAAACTCTTACCACTAAAACTCAAAAAATATTTTATATGGCCAGAGCTCTCCAAAAACAACTTGATTATCGGTACTGCTGGACTTCACACGGTGTTGTCTACCTAAGAAAAGAGGAAAATGGCCCCCACATAAAAGTTACTACGGAGATGGACATTGAGAGGATAAGAAAATCTAATTGACTAAACTGTGTGGTGGCTATTAAGGGACCGTTTCTCAAACCTGGAGCAAGATTGCAAAAATTCTTTATTATAATTTCAATAGTGTTTATCATCTGCATGTCAAAACTTTTTTATCACTGTTGTATAAACACACTATATACACTATACATATCAACCCTCAAACGAGTCATAGATTCTCATAAAATCAAACATAAAACAAACTTTGTCACTAAAGTATTTACCGGGCCTATTTATTATACTTCATGTTATATTGACTATTTTTATACAAAAACCGCTAATATGTTATCTATTGCTGCTAATTTTGTGGTAGTGATTTCAAAATGCTTTCAACAAGATCATTTAAATACAATTATACTTTGTGATGGCTAACATGAGCGATCTATCGAACGGAATTGATGACTTTGCTGTTTCGGAGAGTCTTGAATGTTCAGTTAAAGACTGCTCAGAAATACTGCCATCACAGACGTCTTTATCCATTATTACACAAAATATAAGAAGCATAAATTGTAATTTTTCGGGATTTCAGGTTTTGATGGCACAAATGGATTATGATTTTGACATAGTGGTACTGACTGAGTGCTGGTTGTCACGTATGCTTACATTGCCTACCTTAAACGGTTACCGTTTCTCAATGACTACAAGAAATCCCATTCAAAATGACGGCGTTGTAGTGTATATAAAGGAGGAGCTTACCGCTCAAATCGAAGAACCTTACATGGTAGACTGTAACTGTCTGCTGTTAAAGCTAGGCAATAATGATACCGCAATTCTTGCTATTTATCGTTCCCCTTCATATTCTAATATAGACCCATTTCTTACTTCACTCGAAAAAACATTCGAAAATGTGTCGGCTTTTGGAAATGTAGTTCTAGTTGGAGACCTGAATCTAGACATTATACCCGGAAATATGAGTGGTGATACCAGCAATTACTTGACTCTTGCTGCATATCATGGTCTCCTTCCCACACATTCCTTTGTAGCACGTGATTCTGCTGGCACCTGTATCGATCACGTCCTATTGAAAACCAAGTTTAACTCTGTAACATTCGTACCCCAATCGGCTCTCACCGACCACAAGTCAGTCATCTTGTGTCTGAAAAAATCTCAGTCCCGTAATCACTCATATTTAACTTATAATAAAATTGATGAGAAAGGATTAAGGGCTCAAATAGAAGATATAGACTTCAGCCCTATTTATAATACAAATAATTGCAACTATATGTTATCTTATCTAGTTGATTCATTAAAACACGCGATTGCTGTTAACACTACGATAATTCACCTTCCTCGTCGTAAAAGGATACTGAAACCATGGATCACTCAGGGCCTGTTGCGTTGCATGCACAATAGGGATAGACTGCATAGACAATCAAAAGCTAACCCGGCCAATCTAGGGCTAAAAACTACGTATAACCGTTATAGAAATTTCTGCAGTTCAATCCTAAAAAAAGTTAAACGTAACTATGAGAAAGATCTGATCCAAAAAGCAGGGAAAGATAGTAGAAAACTCTGGAATACAATCAAATCGATTACTAATACATCCAAGGAAACTCAGTTTCCTAATGAGTTACTTAATATAGCAAGTACGCCTCAAACGTCTGTTGACCGTGTCAATAGCTATTTTCGTGACGTGGGTAAAAATCTAGCCGAAAAAACAATTAGGGAGCCAACTACGGATTCAAAATGTAGTTATGTGGCAAATATTAGGCAGACCTGCAATAGTCTCGCGCTAGTTGAAACCGATGAAGAGGAAGTTCATGCCTTAATATCTATGATGAGGAATGACTGTGCGGTGGGATGTGATGTTATTTCAAATAAACTCCTCAAAGACCATAGAGACATTCTCACTCCACATTTAACATATATTTGCAATGTGTGTCTTCAAGACGGTGTCTTTCCCAGGGACCTTAAAAAGTCACAAATACGTCCAATTTATAAGGGTGGGGATAGGGACCGTATTAAAAATTACAGACCAATATCAATATCACCATCGATCTCAAAAAATTTTGAAAAAGTAATCAATACTAGACTAATAAACTATCTAGAGAGTCATAATATTTTTTCTAACCATCAGTTTGGTTTCCGTCGTGGTAAATCTACGGATGATGCAGTTGGCGAACTCACAGACTTCCTAAGCACTCATCTTGACAAAGGCAACAAATGCGTTGCGATATTCTTAGATCTAGCCAAAGCATTTGATACGGTCCCTATCCCAATCCTGTTGGACAAGCTGGAGAGAGTAGGTGTCAGGGGAAATCAACTTAGACTTCTGAAAGATTACCTAAGTGATAGGACACAGTGTGTAACGATTGGTTCGCAGACTAGTAAAGAGCTTTTAGTCACACACGGCGTGCCGCAGGGTAGTATTCTCGGACCGACCCTTTTCCTCGTCTATATAAATGACCTCCTAACTTTGCCCTCATTTCCGGGAAAAGTAATTTCATATGCAGATGATACTGCCCTCATTTTTGCCTCTAAGACCTGGACCGAGACATATCAGACAGCCCAGAGCGGCTTCAATAGAGTTAAAACGTGGCTACGGTACAACGTATTGACCTTGAACGTCGATAAAACCAAATACGTTGCCTTCAGTATACGTGGGTCATTAAGTACTTCTTTAAACTTGATCGCTCATGACTGCCTACCTGTTGCTACGCCATCCACTGGGTGCGCATGTGCGGCATTACAAAGAACCCAAGCAATAAAATACTTAGGCATCATGATAGATGAAAATCTTAACTTTAAAACGCACATTGCAGCACTTAGCACAAGGATACGCAAACTCATTTACATTTTTAAAACCCTGAGACATGTTGCTACTCCCCTAGTTCTGAAACAAGTTTATTACGCTCTCGTGCAGTCACTCATCAGTTACTGCATTACATCATGGGGTGGCGCAAATAAATCCAATCTCATAAAACTCGAGATCTCTCAAAGGGCTGTTCTAAAAGTGGCGACTTTTAAACCCTATAGATTCCCAACAGCAAAACTATATGAATACTGTGAGGTACTCACCGTTCGCCAACTTTTCCTACTAAATATTATAGTAAAACAGCATGCTACAGTAAAATATGCCACGAGCTTAACCTCAAAACGTAGAAACCACAAAGTATGTGATCGCATTATTCACCCAAGGACATCTTTTGTTCGCAGCTTTTACCCATTTCTAGGCCCTTACATATATAATAGGTTAAACAAGGCTATTGGTTTCCACGCCTTAAATAAATTAAACCTGAAAGAGTCAGTATCCCAGTGGCTCAGCAAACTTACATATGATGATACGGAATTCTTACTGGTTATTCTGGATTAAATGAAGCATATATATATATATATATATATATATATATAATGAGAAGGTATACCCTCTTATGACAACTAATTAAGAGAGAATCTAATATCTGTTATTTAAATCTACACACCCTCTGACACTCACTCACTCATTCATTCATTCCACACACCCAGAGGACTCCAACAATCAACAACAAAAATTTAATGTTGTACTCAATTTATCATAATTAGAAGTAAGTTTTAAATATAATTTTAAGCAATGAACATGTACCTTTGTTGCATAAAAATGTAATGGTTCATTATAGCAGGAGAGGGCACTGGCTCCTGTAATACAGGTGTAATACCTAGCACGGGAGACAGGGACTTCAAATAATTGTATTTTAAATTTTATGACAATAAAGATTATTATTATTACTATTAGGTACAATTTCTTTTGGCTTCTATGTGGTCCAGTAAAAATAGCTAAAATGGAGGGGAAACACATCACTACGAAAGCATAGTCCATAATTTACAATACATGGGGTTATTACTAAACATACTAAGGTAATGATGATGACTACGGTGATTATGTAGAAGGTTTTACGGGAATAAAACAGCTAACGTCCAGTATCTAGTAATATATTTAATGTTTGTTGTTGATGAGTTGTACAAGTAGACTTTGACGACAGAGGCGGGACACGGCACCGTCGTCACGCCGCCGAAGCTTGGCAGCTAAACGAGCCAGGCTGAAGCGGGAACGGGAGCGACCCTCACGGCGACTCCCTGCTAAACAAATAACATTTAATTATAGTATTATTCGTTCGAGTGGTGACGGTTAACCCGTTGATCGCCAGACTTTTGACAGATTAGACTATATCTCACTAAGCAGTGAATTGCTTAATTATAGTAGTCAAAATCATGATAAATGTTCCTGATTCTAAAAATGAGTATTACGCAAGATTTATTCTCATTAAAAAGTGAAGTGTGGTGGACGCTTTAAGACGTCGTTGGCGTCTCGAGCAAATTTTTGAATGACGCATGACGCTTTAGGGTCCGTTCACACAGACCGGCTCGGAGGAGAGGAGAGCATAATTTTATCACATTGGAAAAAGAGGTTTGAGTTATTGTAGTAAGATTTATAATTGCATGTGCACTTCTTTTGTCATCAAGAATGCTTGAACGCTCTTAGTGTCTGTGTGAAAAGAAAAATGCGAGCCGATGCTCTACGAGCCGGTCTGTGTGAACGGACCCTTAATGCGTCCTTGGCGGTCAAAGGACACTGTTATTCATCCCGTGAGTGCCGTAAGAAGAAATTTGTGCAAACCACGCAGAACAATATGACTGCAAAGAGAAGGAAAACTTAAAATAAACACTATACCCCTCTGGCCAGGGTAATTTAGTAGAGCCAGAAAATCGGCTCGAGCTTAAAAAAGCGGATTCCTAGGCCAAAATCTCCTATCTAAAGAGAAACCGTCCAGCAGTGGACTGGTATAGGCTGTTAATGGTAATTTTAAGATGACATAAACAACCCATAATGTCCCACTGCTGGGCTCGGGTCTCCTCTCAGGATGGGGTAAAGGCCATACGTCCCCAGGCTGGCCGAGTGCGGGTTGGGGACTGGCAAGACAACGTTGTGGCTACGTAATCTTGCCGTTGGATGTTTTTAAGCCGCCTAAAGGCCTCCAACTAAGCTTCACGACTTTTATCCTATGATATCCGAATCACGGAGACGCTCATGGTAACATGCCACCAACGGTCACCCATCCGGGTATTGGCCGCATCGTCGTTTTTGTTTCTAATCGTTCTAATCACCAAGTGTAACTGGGCTATGAGCGCCTAATGATAAATATGATATATAAATAAATTAGTATCAAAAAGCAAAAATGTGATTCAATTCAATGTGACTATGAGATATGTGTATGTTTTAGTATTCTGAATTAACCGTTGAGTGGTAACGGCCACTTCACGCGAATCTCGCTACCGTGGAGCGATTTTGACAGTACTCCCGTCCCATTCCCGCCTCTGATTAAATTGCAGATTTCCAATAAAAAATGTATTGGGGCTATATACGATTTTAGTAGCATTAGAATGGTCATTAAATAAGCTACGAGATGATGTATAAGGTAATCTGAATGTGTACTATACCTTCTGCGACTCTCTGCCAGGCTTCCCTATCTACATTGACCATGCCGGTGGAGGCACTTCTGCCAAGAGCGGCTGACTCTTGAGTGCCGGACGAAAGAGATTCTGCTACGTCACTTTCGCAACTTATTCTACTTGACCTGGAAACAAATTGTGGTAACTGGGTATTTTTTATTATCCTATATTTTTCGGCAGCCGAATGTATCAACATGACTTTCAATTATCTTGTACTTTAGATGTTGTTGTAGTCACTTATATAATTAAGTGATCTTTGATTATTATTATTCATTAAAAATATTACATTTGTATTTATGGTATCTTACCTATCTCCAGGCCTCAAGTCACTAGCTGAACTAGTCCCCTCTCTTCTCATAGGCACAGTCGACGAAAGGAACTTCTCTCTAGCTGCCTTTATTTTAGCGGCTCTTTCCGTTAGGTTCACTGTTGTGGTATCGTAATCCAGGAAAACTGGCGGCTCAACTGTTGAGATAGACCTCCCAAATAATCCAGGATTTCCTGACATGTAACTGCTAAGGCTCGGTAACGTAGATGAAGAGATTTGACTAGAAATTCGAGAAGGTTCAGCAATAGGTGCCGGTTCTGGTATATTTCGGGCTAAATTTGGTACAATGGTGTCGGTGCTAGCTGTTTCTTTGATAGTTTCTTGACTATCTACGTTCTTCTGTTTAGGGTTTTTAACTTTGGGTTTTTCTGGGTGAAGAGCGTTTGCGCTATGTGACTTAAGCACACCATCAAGATTGGGAGACGGTACTGGTGTCAGACGTTTTTCCAATGACGTAGGATCACGTCTTGACAATTGGCAAGCGCTGGCTGACTTTTGGACTTCCCTTTCGAGGAATGGGTTGTTTCTGTAAAGTAAATGTACATGTAATTTTTTCTTACACCAAACGAATTTTCAGCTTATATGATTTGCATTGTAACTCATAAAAACTGGCTAATCGAAATTAGAAATATCAAATTATATAGATTTAACATTTCAGATACCTGATGTTAACACCAACAGGCATATCGGGAGGTCTTCGGCGTTCAGTAGAAGGCGATCGCCATGCAGGGGATGATGCGCCACTACTGACTGGTGACGTACCTGTAATAACAACAAAGATGTAGTAATTAATCAAACCTTAGTAATTCATTACTGTTTGTAATGAAAAAGATTTATTTGTCTAAAATTTCGAATTTAGATTTCGAAGAAAAAAGTAAGAAACAAGGATTGCCAAACCACGTTTTGATCATAAGCATTGGATTTAACGTACCTTCTTCATTTATCTTTTTATTGTATCGCTGTATCATAATACGAATAGATGGTGCTGTTTCCTTTTGCTGTGGCTTTCTTTGGGCTGATGGAGAAGATGGTAGAGGAGGTCTAGTTCTCTTTTTCATTTCTTCTGTGTCATGCAAATCACCGGAACTCTTCGATCGTGTACTCTTGTCCTGTTTGACTTTCACATTTTTTGGTTCTTTTTTCTTGTTGTCGTTTCTGTGGTTGTTTTCTGACTGTCTAACTTCAGGGAGATCTTCGACGTTTACTGGTATAACTGCACTGGGAACGGTTTCACCGCTGCGGACTACTGGTGAAAATATTTTTCGTATTGTTTTAACGATCACTTCTGGAGAATGGTCGCGTTGTCCTGTTGTTTTAAATTTGAGGATGAATACCTGAAAATTATGAAGTAACGGTCTAAAAAAGGCAACAGTACATGTATTATGTAGGAACTGTTGATTGAACAGTAGGTTACACTTACATTTAAAACCAAAATAATAATTAGGAACCTTAGATGTTATGGGTGAAGTTAATTAAAAACCAACATCAAATAATAATTTAATACGTACTTCACCGTCAGAATCCGAATGCAAAGAAGCCGGAGGTGTTCTGGGCTTTTCAGAAGCTCTTCTGGGTCTTTTTCTTCTTCTTGGAATTTCTACAGTGACAGTATCCACTTCATGTTCCGTATCGCTTTCAGACGGTTTTGATTGCTCCCTTTCCAGTCTTGCTCTAGATTTAGATTTCTTTTTACCATTAGTTTTCTCTATATCTTTAACTTTTGGATCATCTTTAGATTCGTGAGTGTGATCTTCTTTAATATCTAAACATTTTTCTGAATCATTCGATTTGCCAGGTTTCGGAGAATAGTCTTTACGTACGATACTTTCTCTCTCTTTATTTCTTTCATCATCTGTATCTTCTTTTTCTTTGAAACGACTAGAACTGCACCTTTCTATTTCTTGTATTGTTTGCCTAATAAACATGGCATCTTCTTCAATACTGTGCTGTCTCGAAATCTTTTTTCCTCTTTTATGTTCAAGTGGTTTGTTCTGTAAGAATAGTTATTTATGAATTCTATGAAAATAATGTATTTTAAAAGAGAAACGTGTGTTACCTGTTCACGAGGTTTAGCATAAGCGCCGGTTGACTCTTTGGGTTTGGTGGTGCGGTCATCTGAAAGGATAACTGTAGAAATTGTCATTCCTGGATTATAATTATAAATATAATTTCAAGGTTATTATTATCACATTTCATGTTCATTTTTGGTTTGATTTCTATTGAAGTATTAATTTAGCAAACTTACCAGCTCCATTTGGTTGCAATACCGCTGTGCCCGTTACAGCCGAGTTAGTTTCACACAGCAGTCGACACTCAGCCTGGCCGTACGTATACACCGGCTTCTGAGGAGTGTGCCGAGGAGATACAGCTACTAGAGGAGCTGCTGTACAGATCTCTTCATCTTCAATTTCAACCAGAACAGCCCCACGGCTTTGAGGACCATCGCAATCATCACCGCCATCAAGCTGAACAAGAATATAAATCCATAAATAAACCAAATGTCACTAACAAAATTCTCGCAGGGAATCGGAAATGTTATTATCATTAAAATCGAAAATTGGCTATTAAGAAATAAAATGAAGTATTGGTTGGACTAGACTAGTTATTAGTGGACTGCACCATGATTGCTGAGCCAGAGGTTGTAGGTTTGATTCCCAGCCAGTACAAATAATTGTGTGATGACCATGGTACTTACAGGACATATCTAGTTTGGGATCGATCAGACGGCCAATTTTTGACGTGAAAACGTCTTATAATTCGATGGAGCTGGCTGCACACACGAATAAACATGACTCATGCGGCGTTACCTCGCTCTTAGGCGTTCCATTTAAGGCTTGAAGTACAAGCTGTATCTCTCGCTTGCACTTCAAGCCTTAAATGGAAGCGGAGGAGAAACCTAAATTTCATCAATGTTTCGTTATGACGTTGTCACGTTAAACTATCGTCCGGAACGCCGTAAACAGACTTTACAGACAACCATTTTTTTTGTATTTTAAATCAAAGACAAGAGTATAGGCTTTAATGATAGTTAATAAAAATATTAAACTATATAAATTATACATACAGAATGGTCTCTCTCGTACTCCGAATCGAAGTCATCTGCATCATTGACGCTAAGGCTGGAGGCGTGATGTCTTCCTGATCCCGCTGTGGAAGGCGCGACGCTACCGTCAGATTGGGTCCTCGTCAGTGGGGCCTGTGTAACCTTGCTGTTGCTTGCTCTGGCTGCTCGGAGTAATGCTGAGGTGGAGGCTTCGGGTGCTATGCCCCGGGACTTCTCCCACTCGTGGAGTTTGCGTGTAAAGGAGCGGGAGATTCCTAAAAAAATATCTGGATCTTATAAATCATTCATTCAAGATTAGAATAAAAAAAAAGTATTTTATTTAGATATTTTTCAATATTCTTTGACTATTTAGACTACACACATCAAAAGTGTCTAGGGATCAAGCATTTTTATGCGGATTTCTTGAGATTGAGATGTGGCTTTGGCCCTGGCCTGCTCAGTCGCCAGACTTGAACCCGAATGAGCATGCATGGGATATGCTACAGAGAAGAGCTCTGCCGAATATGGAGGGTATCCAGTCGCAAGAAGACCTTTTTTTGTTGTTGCAACGAACATGGGCGGCCATTCCACAGCGTGATTTGGATGAACTCATTTTGAGTATGCCAAACCGATGTTCTTGTGTTAGTGTTCGCGGTAGAAACACGGATTATTAATTGTTTAAGTTACCTAATAAAATTTTAAAGAAAACTGTTATTTCAGTCTTTTTTTCGAACTTTAATGTTAGTGGTTCAAATGTCAAAAATCCTTTTATTAGGAAAATGGCAAATTTCTTTATTAATGCAAAGGTGACTTGGTTTATCGTTACTGTGACAAACGAAAACACTTTATTTGATGAATCCTTAAAGAAATTTTTAATAAATATCAATCAGGAGAAAAGTTATTGCAAAAATATATGTTGATCCCTAGACACATATGTTGATTCCTAGACACTTTTGATGTGTGTATTTTAGACCAACTCCATTCATTTGGAAAAGTGCACATGTTTTTACCATGGATGGGAAATGAACGTATGTGGTGTGTTCACAGAACAAAAAAAATTGTTCTGTGAGTGCGTTACTTTGGCGGCAATGTAAATAGCTCTTAAATTTTTAAACGATCTGAAATCGAGTAGTATTTAGAACACTCTTTCAAATATTTAGTTCAGTACTAAAATTGGTATACCTAAAAGTTGAATACGGACTGCCCAAGACCGGTGTGTTTGACGTTCTTTGCGGGAGGCCTTTGTTCAGCAGTAGATGGTAAGTAGGCTGAAGATAAAAAATCCTACAATTTAAAGGAAAAGACGTACCTTGAAATTTGAAAAGACCGGTGGATGTTTGGACCAGTACTTCATCGGGTTTTGCCTCCTCTTCCCATGCTGGCACCGAGTTGGTTTCTTTCATACGTTTCCATTCATCTGTTTATAATCATGTATGTTAATAATGTAATAGAATTGCGTTTGTGAATGATCAGCTCGCCTTTGACAACTAAGTTAATAATAACTTGAAGTAATTATATATATAAATGTTTTGCATAGATTTGTATATATATATAATTATTAATATTTATACAAATCTATGCAAAACATTTAACAAACTTTTAACAAAAAAAACCGACTTCAATCTGGACCAAAAAATGGGACCATTCGGGAAGCACCAGCTTTCAAATAAAAAAAGAATCATCAAAATCGGTTCACCCAGTCCAAAGTTATGAGATAACAAACATAAAAAAAAAACACTCGAATTGAGAACCTCCTCCTTTTTGAAGTCGGTTGTAAATAATATAGGAGAGTCTGTTTGTAATATTATAATAACCGCTTTTTACCTAATGTAAATGTATGTATACACGATACATATACCAAAATAACATTTTTTACAACTTTTGCCTGTCTGTCTGTTTGTTCCGGCTAATCTATGGAACGGCTGGACCGATTTTGACGGGACTTTCATAGATAGGTAGCTGATGATATAAGGAGTAATGATATTTTTTTTAGATTAACTTCGCCTCCAGGCGTGACCCGCGTGACTCAGCTAGTGCTTAAATAAAATTGAAGTGTCTGATTTTACAAAAAAAAATATTATCAAAAATCAATTTTTAAATTTTACGTCCGTATGTCTATCGGTCTGTCTGTTTATATACCTAATGTGGTTAGGTCAGTTGCCGGTTGTCGGTATTTAATATAATTTTACTTTTATATTTTTCTAAATAACGTTAGGAATAGTTAAAACTCCGCCTCAGCCAATATTAGAATACTTGGTGTCGACATATCGAGTGGAGTCCAGTTTTGTGGCCATTTGGAGGTTAAGGCCAAATTGGTCTCGAAGAAGCTTGGTGTGCTCAATAGATCGAGACGGTATTTCACTCCGGCCCACCGCCTTCTGCTTTATAAGGTGCAGGTTCGGCCTCATATGAAATACTGTTCTCATCTTTGGGCAGGGGCACTCCAGTACCAGCTCCTCCCTCTGAACCGCATTGCCAGGATGTTTCAAATAGGCTGGAGTCTCTGACGCTGCGTAGAGATGAAGCCTCGCATTGCATCTTCTATCGCATTTACTATGGGGAGTGCTCCGAGGAATTGCTCGGACTGATTCCTGCCGCCTCTTTCTGCCATCGTCTTACGCGACAGCAATTTCATCCCATTCATCATTTAGATGGTTGGCAAACTACAACTTAGCGCTCTTCTAGAAACTTTCGGCCTTGCACAACAAAACTGTCGCCTGCGGTATTTCCGGACCAATACGACCTTCAAACCTCCAAGAAAAGTTGTGATGCCTGAGATGTTGCGGGTGTCCACGGGCGGCGATAATCGCTTACCATCAGGCAATTAAGGGCGATACGTCTGCTCGTTTGACCCCTATTCCATAAAAAAAAGACTCTTTGTGCTAGTAGGCAGAATGCTTTGTAAACACTTACTTTGCCAATTATTATTAAAGAATAGTGGATATTTCTCACCACACACAACACAGAAGGCAGCGGGCAGTTTGAGAATTAAATACGTGTGGGAAAATATAGGATATACTGAAAGGGTCTTAGAAGGGATATTACTTAAATATAGGAATAGAAGAGTACAAGCTATTTCTTTGATTCTCTTTTTACTTTGCTACCTTTGTTACTATAGTTTGGACAGGTTAGGGCAGTAAAAATGTATGTTGCCAAAAGACTTTAAATAACAAGTACATGTATAATGGCTGCCAGAAAACTTACCCCATCTTCGAAGGAAGTCTTCGCTGAGGTCCTGTCTAGCCGGGACTGGAAGTGGTTGCTTAACACCCTTCTTTAGCTTCCATTCCTCCAGTTTCTTGCGGAAATCTGCAGATAGCTGCTCCTCTGTTGCCACAGGACGAGCACCTGAAATACCTAAAATAATAAATATTTGATTATGAGAATCTACACTATACCAGAAAACCTGTACACATAATAAGTTTTCGCGTGCAAATTCCAAAATTCCAAAATTCGTTTCTTAATGTGTTCTTATGTGTGTTTTGCACATAGAAAATATCAGTTACTAACATTATTTATTTATTTAATTCAAACTTTATACACTTTTGTACATCGGCGGACTTAATGTGGTCGTGATGTATTCTCTGCCAATCAACCTTAGGGTGGTGTAGAAATAGTAAGCCAGGTGGTGCACAGTGGTTACAATATACTGTCCGCGACTGTACACTGCCTGTGGGAACCTGAGACAGATATGTAAATATATCGGTACGAAGTTCGCGCGGGTCAGCTAGTAATCCTACTAATATTATAAACGCGAAAGTTTGTATGAATGGATGTTTGTTATTCTTTCACGCAAAAAGTACTAAACGGATTTGGATGAAAATTTACAGTAATATAGCTTATACATTAGAATAAGACATAGGCTACTATTTGCAGCGATAACCGACATACACGCGGGCGGAGCCGAGGGCAACAGCTAGTATATAATATAAACATATTTTTCTCACCCGGATTCAACTTGTCACGCCTGTCAGAGAACTCTCTTCGGAGACGAGATTGGAGTGCTGCGTAGTTTCTTGCTATTTCTTCTCGCACCACACTTGCCTCACAACCGCTGCTCAGACCTTCATTTTCTGAAACAATAGGATTACAGCTTAATGTTTTTAAAAATTTCTTTACGCTATTTTCTATTATTATCATCGTGTTCCTGTCCCCCTAGTAATTTTCTTTAAGATTGTTGAAATTTTAATACTGCAAAAAGCTTTGGCTACTTCCTTTCATGATCTGATTGATTTTACGATGTGGAAGCTAAAACGAATCGAAGCCAGTCTCGAATAAGAAAAAAGGACAGAGACTGCTATATCTAAAAATCCAGGGTTTCATTTACGTAAGAGTATAGTATAAGGACGGGCGTATAGGGGGCGTATCCTTAAGAAAATATAATTATTTAGTTTATGGTCAAGACCCTAGAATTTTGCTTACAACGCTGTCAACTGTCAAACTAAATTATACAACTACTGCTTACAAACTAATAGAAGTCCAACACTACCACAAAATTTTTAAAAATATGAAAATCTAAAGTGCAACGACGGTTACCACACTTAGGCGAAGCCTATTGTACCACGGCCCTAGATGAGAAGAAGATCGACATCGATATTTCGTCTAACTGGTTTCCCTATTTCATTATATCTGGTATATCGAGCAGTATTTGATTGATTTAACTGTTTCAGGATGAAATCAGTCTACCAATGGTTTTCGCCCTTTTTGTTTTCACAAGTTTAGTATTTGTAACAATATGTATATTTGTAAGTACTGGTTTAAACACTCAAAGATGCTTTTAAATTTTGTCAAAAAGCTTCTGTTAAATACTAACCCAGTGGCAATTAAATTTATCTATCAAAAACGAGTAATTCTTTTCAGGCATCCGATCCAGTACCGGTTTCCACAGCAGCTTCTGCAGTTCGGGAAGTATTTACAGGCAATTGCAGACTAAATTGTCGACGACCTCGTACTGAAGTGAAAGGTCCCCTGACTCAAAATTTGCCCAATGTTACACAGACTACCGGACTAACTAGTCAAACAAGCAAGACCTTTAAGCAAGCTATTGAACTAACCAGCGAACACATAGATTTACATAACCCTGAACAAAGCCCGGGAACTAACGCTAATGTTTCTGCCAATGGAACAAAAATCACTCCATCAGCATCAACTCCTAATCCTGTACCAGGAGTAGCGGCGCCATTCAGCCAAACACAATCTGAAAACTTCTGCGTCTGTGAAACTTGTGCTTGTGCTCTTATCGAAAATGTGTTCAAGTATGTGATGCCAGTATTTTTATGCAGAAAGTATTGAATTATGTTAGACCAAATAGAGAGGAATACAATATCCCCCTTACATAGAATTCTGGGGTGCTTCCTCATTAAGTTCTTTTGGGTCTTCCGCCGTAGAATCATTTAATCGACTATCTTTTTATTACCTTAGAAAAGTAGCTGGATGTTTGTAAAAATTGCTACATATTTGCTTCTTGTTAGAAATAATTTGTCGCTGAGCAACAGGGCGACCAGATGTTAGATCTTTTTTTTGATATTGGTTTTAAGCTATTGCATAGCTGAGCGCGGTGACCGAATCAAGAAATTCCGTAACGAAAATAAAACATGACACCCGAAGCTCGCACGAAACGAGACGAGCTGCTCCGAAATGACACTTCGTGCGTGACAGAGACAGACAGACAAAACAGTCTGGGTTTAATAAGGTATATAGGTGTATAGGTACCTATCATATCTTTATAATGCCACACTCACCGCATGTGCGCCCCGTAAGTATATGTTAAAAGAGTAAAAAAACTGCATGAATAAAAAATAAATAAATAATTATAATTGCATATGTAGATAAAAAAGCAGTCCCCGAGTGCCACACGTATTTTTTATTATAATTCTAAATAGACGTGTCTGTCTATCTATCTGTTGATCAGGTTAACCTTTTGGATGATAATTTTCTTTTTATAATGCTTTTTCTTAGAGCTATTGTTGGTATGATGTATTATGATAAAACTCTTATCAAATGTATCCTATCTTTTACAGCAAAACGAAGCCAGCAGAAAATGTGTACAATGATTTCAAAGAAGCCCTCCTTAATTCTCAAGTGATAACAACGGTACATATTTTAAAACCTTTCTATTACTCATATTACAATCACATTTGAGGGAATATGATCCAATTAGAGATGTTGAGAATGTATTAATTGAGGTCAAAACTTTAATTACACGATGCAGTATTAGAAGTTACTCGATTGACTATTACTTTGATTAATCATTATCACTGTATTTGTTATTATGCCTTGAAATAATCGTTCTAATTTTAAACTGTTAACAATTATTTTATAGCTCATAAATATATACACCCGCTTGGCAAACTCGTATCCTGCTACCTTAGAATATCTGGAAGAGGATAAGGTAATTACATTTTTCTTTCTCGAGACAACACCCGCACAGGATTATTTTTGTGTCGTGGCGGACTATACAAACATACATGAAACGGACACAAGGAACGCACAAACTCCGATCTGGAATGTGTGAATCCAAAAAGTGTTTCCCTTATGGAATTACAACACTCAGTGCAATAGAAAAAAGTGAGGCTGCTTAAATTACTGATATCTGTGCAGTTAAATGGCTTATCAAACTATTTTTTTTTTGGACATCTAACACACAACGCCGTCTAGTCCCAAGCTAAGCAGAGCTTGTGTTATGGGTACTAGACGACTGATATAAATACATATATAGTTTTTTTTTGTAAATACATACATATTACTCATAGAAAACACCCAAACTCCGAAACAAATATTTGCAGATCATACAAACATTTGGTCCGACTCGGGAATCGAACCCGAGACCTCAAGCACAGCAGTCGCATACGCTTCCACTGCGCCACCGAAGCAGTTTAGCCAATAATTCTTCGTTTGCTATTTTAGAATTTGATTTAGTGAGTCTGGTTTATTAACAACTAGCAACCCGCCCCGGCTTCGCAAGGGTTCTTTAAGGAAAATATAGCCTATGTTACTCGGATAAGATGTACTGCTTAATTTTTCCCGACGTCTCCATCAATAAATATCGTTATATTTTAGCCAATATGTTCAAAAATTTTACAAATTATGTACAAAAACCTTCTTCAAGAATCACTTCATCTATTGATAAAAACCGCATAAAAATCCTTTTTGCTTTTCAGTTTAACGCGAACAGACAGACGGACGCGGTGGAGGACTTTGTTTTATAATATGTAGTGATATTCATAAGATTTTATAAGCTAAGATACACATAAATATTTATAAAACGTTTTTGTTATAGATAGATTCAGAAGAAAACTTCTTTTTCCGCAAATCCGCTGAAGGCTTATCACGTAAAGCTACCGCTGTGAACAAGAATGTCGATATTAATAAACGCCTCTCCAACAAAGACCCTCTTAAATCCATAACTCCTACAGCTACATCAAGTACTTCAAATCTTCATAGCCCTCTTACTGACCCAACTCCAAGTCATTCAAAAACACCACCATCAACAAAACCAATCTTACATAATGAAAAAGTTGTAGAAACGCCTGGAAGTAGAGGATTAGCTATTAGAGAAAGAGAACCGCTGACAGCAACGCTTCAAGTAACTCCAGATTGTATACCAGAACGGAGACCACAATCGATAGCTTCTATTGAAAGAGAAATACAAGAATTCATTAGTAGTGGCCCACCAGCACAACCGCCCTTATATACATGTCCAAGTTGCCAGTCCAAAGGGTTAGTCTGTATTCGTGGTTGCCCCAAAGAAAACATAGAGAAGAATAAAGACCAAAAATAAGGAGGAACTATGTTTATTTGTTTAGTAAATTTCAATAAATTAAAGTTATTTCATTGTAATTCCTTCGTAAACAACTTTGTGAAACTAAAATGGAATAATATAAAATTTTAACAAAAAAAAACCAACTTTAAAGTACGACTTGATTTCTCTTGGATCATCAGATCTTAGTGTCCTTATCATGGTACCACCGTCGGGAGCAGAAGTACACTAATGCTTTATATTTATATCAAATTTTGTCAAGTTGGCTGATGGCTACTCTCATACCGCTTAGAGTATAGAGTAAGACAGACAGATTGAATAGCTTAGAACAACTTAACCCTCTCTGCGTTAAGTTGTTCTACTAAGCTATTCAATCTGTACGCAAATGAGCTAATAGATAATTTCAGCAGCACCCATATAAGTTTTTCAGTTCACAATGCCAACATGAACGAGTTCAATTACGCGAGCAGCATGGTGTTGCTGAATCCATAATAAACATGGGAGTAAATATGACCTCACTTATTACAACCTAAAGAGTGTTTACATGGTCTTCAAGTCACGCGGTAGATGTCCATTAAGAGTGCTACCTGTAAAATTTAATCAAGTAGAACAAGAGGATGTACAAATTTAAATATCTTGGACACTACTGCACGGAAAGTCTTGATGATCAGACAGGCATTGAACAGGAACACATGTCAATGGCGATTAGGGGTAATAATGCTACCATCTCCATCCTCCATAAGCGCAAGCCTGAGGGTGACAGGTGAGCCACCAGCCACCCTAGCAGAAGCAGGCCGGGGCGGCGGCGCGAGCTCTATAAAGTGCTCGCGCCCTATTCTGAAAGTAACAGTGTTAGGGTTCCTACACAGGAGGGGGCCACCTACAAATAGTGGGTGGCCCGAGGTACGTCGGGGTTCCAGGGATTTCATTTTGAGGGTGCACCTGGTTCCCCGGCTTCTAGTACCCGAGCCGGTGTGCGGTTTTTAGTCGGTTCGAGTCCGACATAACCACCGGCCGGCCGATGGTACCCGAGGGGACTTCCGCACAAAAAAATAGGGTTAATAATGCTGGCCCGTAGGCTTGCACGTTGTAGTGATAAAGTCAAAGTAACACTATTTAAATCATATTGTCGAACCTTCTGCACGAGCAGTCTGATGGATACAATACGGGATCCCTTTCATAAAGTTGCCTCTTTATTGCCGGCTGTCTCAGTGGCGGTAGCATATGCGAATGCTGTGCTTGAGGTCTCGCGTTCGACTTCCGAATTGGACCAAATGTTCGTATGATCTGCAAATATTTGTTTCGTAGTTTGGATGTTTTCTATGTATAATATGTATGTATTTAAAAAAAAATTGTATTTATGAATTTGTATCAGTTGTCTAGTACCCATAATACGAGCTCTGCTTAGTTTGGGATTGGATGGCATTGTGTGTTAAATGTCAGAATATATTTATTATTTATTTAAAAACATATCAAACTTAACAATACCATGGACTAAATCGCAATCTTACAAATGATGGAGGCGTAAGGTTAAAAAATCTAAGTAAAAAATGAATCTGTAATCTGTCACACGCACCCCGGTAAACAATAAATTTTTAAATCAAACAACACAATAATCAGTGAAATTAATAACGACACAAAATATGAATTCCACAACATAACTGTACGAATCATACATGAGATAAATTGGTATGGCGTGTCAGTACTGTTTATGCCCCATTACAGAAGCCCTAGGTAATTATGAGCGTGATAAATGTTTAATATTTATATTAATAAGACTGATTTCGAATCCTATCAGAGATATCTGATAGGATTCCTACACAGGAATCATCATCCTACATATTATAAAACAAAGGCCTCCGCCGCGTCTGTCTGGCTGTTCGCGATAAACTCAACAGCTACTGTAGGTACGGATTTTAATGCGATTTTTACTTAACAATAGATACAGTGATTCTTGAGGAATTTTTGTACATATTTTTCAAATTTTTGGGTATTTTGGCTTAAATATTACGATATTTGTTGAAGACGTCGGAAAAAATTAAGCAGCGGTTTATAGCAGAAATATGTCTGTTTTGACAAAAAACCTATAATATATGAATTTCAGTCCAGAATCCTATAGAATTTTTAATAGTCTCATCATCATCTTAAATTCAGCATTCAACGTAGTAGACCCACGCTGATTTCAGCACGAAAGGGCCGGCTCGACCGGGGCGGTACTACCCTCGCACTGAAAATCTACGTTCGTGCTGTCGTGTTTCGTTGGTGCGTGCAAGACAGGAGGCCCAAATACTCTAGTAGACAAGTTCCATACTTGTTGACTAGACTAAAAGATGCAGAAGCATCACTAGGCCGCCATGGTGTGGGTCGCCATGCTGCATTGTCTGCATTCGCAGTGAGAATGGTGGCCACCACTCTTGGATTTTGCTTATGCTTTCCATCAGGCAGAGTAGAGTCATTTTGGCGGGCCATACATAAAAAAAAGAAAGAATAATATCTGGAATATTTATTTCAGAACGTACCCAGATGCCACGACGTATAAAACAGAAGTATCTACGACGATACCTCCCGATAGCTCTGATTCTTGGTTTTGTAGTGGTTAGTTACTTGATATTTCATCATCTCATTCATAAATATCGTTGACTTATTTGGCACTGTTCTATAGAGATCAAAATAAGTAACCATATTTAGTCAGTCAGTGTTTATATTTTTGCTTGGACTCCAGAAATATAAGATCTAGGAAAGAAGAACTCATATAAAACATCTCAACTCATGTAAACACCAACTCATATCATGTAAATCGGTTGAATCAATTTCACTCATTATATTAGTATTGGATAGCCCATTTATCGAGGAAGGTTATAATAATATACTATAAAACATCACGTTAAGATTAATAGAAGCTGAGCATCAATGAGAGGAGACGTAGAAAAAGTTGAGTGGGTCAGCTAGGCAGATATAAATTCATTGATTAAAAAAAGCGTTTAACCATAACAAAAATTAAATTAGTTTTTATGGATTAATCTTTATAAGAATCAACCTACTTACTACAAACCACCGCACTGGTTGAAGTTCCTGAACAACAAAAAACCTGCCGCATCCAATCGACCCATCAGTACTGAGGTATGGCTCTCCCACCTTAGTTTCAGTTCACCTAATTGCACTAGGATAAAGAGCTGACGTAATTCATCATCATCATCAACCCATAATGTTTTACTGCTGGGCTCGGGTCTCTTCTCAAGAGAGGCCATCATCCCCACGCTGACCGATTGCGGGTTGGGGATTGGCAAGACAACGTTGTGCCTACGTAAATCTTGCCGTTGGATGTTTTCAAGCAAATTAAGCTTCATGACTGTTATCCTATGATAACAACCAAGACCGACTGCTTAACGTGACCTCCGAATCACGGAGACGCTCATGGTATCATGCCAACAGCGGTCACACACCACACGGTCGTTTCTTACCCTCGGTGAGAGTTTCTAATCACCGAGTGCAACTGGGCTATGAGCGTCTCGTGATTGGTTTTCATATTTAGTAGATTAAGACTCTCGATACCATCGCGGTATGATGCATCACACCTAATGAAAGGGCTCTACATAGAATTAGTATAACTTAAATTTAAGATGAATTTACTATTTTATAAGTATGATGCTTGGGGAGTAGAAATTATAAAATAGATGCTATTTATAACTTGTGATATGCATGTGAACATGCATTCTTGCAGTTCACGTTCACTCAAGTTGATCCATCAAACCCTCCCTGTCCGGTGACTTCAAGTTTTGGTACACGACTATTGCATGTGTTTGGGAAACCAGTGGCCAGGTAATCTACACATACCTTTGTATAAAATTACTAGTCCTGACTGATTCATTAACGTTGAACCGCTTTTTCGGAGTTAGAAGCTTGGAATTTTGTTGTAAGCACCCATAAAAACGGATTTTTGGAAATTTCGTTCCTAAGTGGATGAAATAAGAGTTATGGTTGCATAGAAGTTTATCATTTCTAAATGAACATGAGAGCAAAGTTGCGGGTAATACCTAGTATTATAAAGTACTGTTTTTAAACCGCGTCCAATGTGATAGACATGTGTCTCCATACTGTTGGCAAATATGTCACGATATTTAGTAGAAGGAAAACTGTTGAGGGTTTTGTTCAATTTTTTTATCATTCTTCAGTAGGAAACGGCGTGGTGTTAAACCACTGGGCCAAACGTGCAGCCAGTTTTAGTTTGTTAAATACTTATTAACTCAGAAAAGGAGACCCACAGTAATAGTATTTTGACACATTTCTCACTCGGCTGTCTCATCGCAAAGTCGAGTCCCTGTTTTGGTTACTAGACTACTGGTAAACATACTTACTAAACATTTTAAATGAATAATTTATTTCAGATTCATCAGAATTTCATTAGACTATTTTCAACATATTCTGGATATTTTCGTTGAATTCTTTAGTGATGTAAGTTAATTTTTGAATAATGTTTTTACTGAGTTCCTTTTCTAATGAAAGTCGTACCAATAACTTTTAAATAAATGTAATACTACACAGAGAGATTTACATGATCTTAAAATTTTTAGTTGTTTTTTTATTCTTCCCTCTTCCTTTTTGTTTTATTTAAAAATCTTATCAAACATACCTAGATTGAATTCATATTGTTCATTGTTACACCGATTCGGTGCTCGACAGACACATCATTTTACTTAGATTTTTTATAAACCTGTTGATTATCGTTTACAGTTGTACATATTCATAAAAAATGAGAAAAACTGTCCATCCTTCAAGCACCGTCCTAAGAGAACTCCAAACATAATCAGAATATGTTCAGACACTAAAAAGGGCTCAAATACCTCCATATTTACAAGTTGTTCAAGCTCGTCTTGTCCTGAGAAAACTGTAAACACAGCCCTTCCAAAGTCCAAAACATGCAGGCGTCAAAACAAAGCTTAGAAGTTCAGAAGAAAATTGATTCATTGTCCAGCAGTTATAACGCATTGAGGGGTGTTAAAAGCCCGACTTTTTTTATATCTTTATTTATTTTGAGGCTTTTATTATAAAATAATATGTTAGCCCCATCGTGGCTTATTCTAAGATACTAACTAACTTTGAGACAGATGAAGTCGTTGTTGTGCAAATATCTCAAATAGGTCTAACGCCGCATTTGTATTAGGATTACTCAAGATAGTTATGAAAAGACCTACATCGTACACATTAAGATTATATTTGCACATCAACGAGTTCCTTTGTTTTTGATATTTGACGCAATCAAAGCCCGACTTGATTCAATTTATAGATCATTTGCTTTAAATAGTTATGGATATTTTTACAAAATGCCAGTCCCTATCAAATTTGATATAAAACTATTGTAACATGTGAGAAATATTAAAGTAATTGTAACTAATTAATCTTTTAGTATCTTTTATTATTGTATATATAACTATATCATATTATTAGTAAAACTCAGTAAAATGTCATGAAAATGGAATAAGTAGAGATATCTTAGAAGGTGATTGTTATTCGCCTAAAACTACAAAGACGTGATCATTCATCATAAGTGTATATAAGACTCAATCACTGACTAGGCTTTTCTAACCATACCACAATATGTTAAGCATTTTCCGGAAATTTTCAGAATCTAGTAGCATGAATGGATAAATAAATCGAAAGTAAAAATTTCTGTAAAACAAGCTTTCAAAGAAACGCGCTAAAAATAATAAAATAAACTTTTCCTTGATAATCTTTACCATCAACTTATAATGTCATAACACAATTTATATGGAACAAAAGGTTATCGTGAGGTTTAGGTACCCGTATTCGTTAAATTGAAAAAAATGAGAATGAATCTGATCCAATTATTCAATCCACTTGTTCTACGCAGGTGAATCTCGCGACTTACTTTAAGCTAAATGTAAAGGTAACACACATACGGAAACTAATAGGGTATGTTTAAAAAGCGCAAAAAAACTGCATAATCAGATCAGAAACTTTTCACGAAATCTTTTTGAGTGACATAAGTCATAAACACAGTAATAATAAATATGATATGATAAGATATTTGTAATTAAATACCTACAGTATGAAAAATTAATAGTGGAATGAATAAAGAAGGGTAGCTAGAGCACAGTTGAAAAGACGCCCATCTTGATACGGTCATAAAAATTACTCATCATTATGTGCTTGTAAAAGGAGAAGAAACAACAAAATCTAATACTCTTAATGCCATCTCCTCGAAATATTCGGTGTTCTTGCCCGAGGAGGAAAATACCAATAAATGGTACGTATATAGCTAGAAATTAGCGTACGTTTCACTCAAACATTGGATAGGTTTTGTTTAAAAATTATAATTATCAAGAGCCATACCTTTAATGAACATAAGCTTCTACTTAGACAGAAGGTTTTGTCATGGCCAGCTTGCTTAATTAATCGACTGGTCGACATGCAAGGGATAAATAGAGTCTAGTTTTTGGTTTTTTGCAATAGTTTTA
Organism: Diaphora mendica; assembly: GCA_949125395.1. Lineage (NCBI taxonomy): Eukaryota > Metazoa > Arthropoda > Insecta > Lepidoptera > Erebidae > Diaphora > Diaphora mendica. Next base: position 1,993,862 of record OX421323.1, read on the forward strand.
ACACTTGTGATTACGTTATATAATGTTTTAAAGGTTATGGAAGGAAATGTATAGATTTTGCCTCTTAATATGATTTTTAACTGTTCAACAGGGTACATGCTGATTTTACTGATATCGGCTGGTATTATGGTAAGTGGAGTGGTTTATGATCTGAGTAATAATTGTACCTTTTTGTGGATGTAATAGCTTATCTTTTGTTGCTTTCCAATCTTCGGAAGTCGTTTTTTAAAAAGAGGTGGAATTGTTTGTTCTTTTCGAGTACATCTAAAACATATGATATAGTATACACAAAAATAATCACGAAGGCAGGAAAGATAGTAGCTATGAATCTTAAGTACTGAATTTTGCATTTTGTACAAGCAGGCAGTGTTCACATATTTATAGGTATGGTTAGTAGAGTCTAGTAGCGAATTCCAAAAATGTTGGGAATAATATAGACTATGAAGATGATGAAGATGATGGCTGGTAGTGTCCGATATCTGTATATTCAAGGTTGTAGAGCCACGCTGATTTCAACACGAACGGGCCGGCTCGACCGGGGCGGACTACCCTCGCACAGAATATCAACGTAAAATGACAGCGATCGTGCTGTCATGTTTCGTTGGTGAGTGCGAGACCGGAGGCCCAATGATGCAGAAGCATCACTAGCCCGCCATGCTGCATTGTTGCATTGTCTGCATTCTCAGTATGGTGACCACTACTCTTGGATTCTGCTTATGCTTTCCATCAGGCAGAGTAGAGGCATTGTGGCAGGGCCAAACATAACAAAGGTATGTAATTCTAGATCCACCATAGGTATACCGTGTGAGTTTTAGTCGTCATTATCTTATATATATAAATGAATCGCCGAAATGTATGTACGCGCATAACTTACGATCGGCTGCACCAAATAAAATAATTCTTTTTTTTAATGTGTTTGTTATTGTTAGGACAATGTCTGTGTACACGAAAAAATTAAAGATAACGGGAAAAGTCAATTTTTTGTCCGCGACTGTACACTGCCTGAGGGAAGCTGAGACAGATATGTAAGTATGGCGGTACGAAGTTCGCCGGGTCAGCTAGTTATTAATAATTGTCACTGTTAGAAATTTAACGTCATTGTAATGGCAACATTTTGATTGTCATTTTTCTTGTTTGACGTTTTGACGTTGACAAGTAAGTTGAGACGCTTTGACCGGTCGAGCAAGGCTTCGTAAAAGAATGCCGGTTTTAAGTGGAATTTAATTGTAATTTAGCTAATTGTCGATCCGACTCGGTTCCTTCCGTTGTTAACGTTATGAGTGGTCTGGTTTGGACTCGCGAGTTTTAGTAGTCACGTGAATTAGGCGCGATCCGCGATAGTTAAATCGGGTGTCTTGTAATTACAAGACTTCGGGAGCCCGTAAGCCATTTAGGAGTATGTATGTGTAACGATGCAGAGAGGAAACTACCAAGAGGCCTCTTGGACGCCGCTTCAAGGAATCTACACATCTCCAGTAAGTGCTTGATTATAGTAGCTTAAATGCCGTCAGCTCAATGCTCTCTCCAGTGACATAGTTAGCGATTGAATGACTTACTCATGGGCCTAAGACATTGCAAATTACACAAGGTGATCGCTGCATTGGCGAGAGAATTGAACAGTCACTATGAAATATTCTTAGGTTTCACATTGAAATTTGTATTTAAATGTGCAATTATATATTTACTCAAGACAGTAGTAGAAAAATGCTGACATTAAAATTAGTTTTCGTATATTTTCAGGATAATTTCACAATTTTATAATTGATTTATATGCATTTACAGATCTTGTCGCTAAAAGTCCCTAAGGAAAATCAACCAGAATACTTCCGCGCTATTCATATCACAGCTACTAGGTACATCTCCTTTAGATCTTCTTTTATTTCCAATTTTTGGTGCCTGAGCGTGGGGACGTATGGCCTTAACCCTCTCTTGAGAGGAGACCTGAGTCCAGCAGTGGCACATTATGGGTTGTTGATGAGCATATTTATGTCGAATAGTTGTGAACAAAAGAATTATATTAAAAATTGTTAAAGGAATGGCAACTCTCGTTACAATACGATTAGGTACTAGTATCTCGAATTAATAATACAAATCTTTAATCTACACTGCCTCGTTGGTCTCGCGGTTGGCGATCATGAGGTCTCGGGTTCGATTCCCGGGTCGGGCCAAATGTTTGTATGATCTACAAATATTTGTTTCGGAGTTTGGGTATTTTCTATGTATAATATGTACATACTTACAAAAAAAAAGTACATATGTATTTGTATCAGTTGTCTAGTACCCATAACACAAGCTCTGCTCAGCTTGGGACTAGATGGCGTTGTGTGTTAGATGTGCGAAATATAAAAAAAATAAACTTATCTATACTAATATTATAAAGCTGCAGAGTTTGTTTGTTTGTTTATTTGTTTGTTTGAACGCGCTAATCTCAGGAACTACTGGTCCGATTTGAAAAATTCTTTCAGTGTATGATAGTCCATTTATCGAGGAGGCTATAGGCTATATATCATCACGCTAAGACCAATAGGAGCGGAGCAAAACGGAGGAAAATCATCACGCTACGGGCAATAGGAGACGCAAACGACGTTGCGTGGGTCAGCTAGTATCGCTATAAATCACTAGCATTCTTGAAGAGAGTTCCTCGATTAAAGATAAAATAAACGACAGGAAGGTGCTGTTTGATTTAAGATGTTAAAAAGCATCTTGGCATTATAACAATTATAACATTAAGAAACCTCCTATTTGTACCTATAATAGTGCCATAATCTGTCTATTTTAATGTATTTTTTTATCTTTACTTTTCAGACTACTGAATGCATTGGTCACGTTCGTTAGAGACGTGGTGCAAATATTTTCAGATTTTTGCACTGAAGTAAGTGAGCTTCTCTAATTGAAATCTTATTTTTGGTTCATTAAAATTCATTGTGTGTTTCAGTTTTGATGATGATGATGTTCAACCTTAAACCGCCATCTTGATCTAATCAGAATTAGTGTAAAATACTACCCATAAAAAGTAGGGCTTTCAGCAGTTATCTTGGCGCTTCCTACTGCGCTAACATCTACAAATTGTTGTTCTGAGTCTGGGCGATCTTTGTGTCCATTTTATGAATGCTATCAAAGTCTGTGAATGTATTCTAAACGTGGGAGGTGCCTTATAAAAAAGTTTGACGACTTTTTTGTCACTTTTTAATAATATATGGAAGTAATTATATGAAAATTTTGACGAAAGTGTGTATCAGAACCCAGTAGAGCTGATCTCCAAAATGTATGTAAGATGTTATAGTTTTTTTCTTTTTCTACACAGGTCCGCGCTTGCACCTCGAGGGTTGATATAATTCAGTCCATCGAAAAACCTAATAATACGTTCAAAGTCTCCACTAATTATATTTAACTGCGGGAGCTGGAAGAAAGAAAAGACCTATTTCTTAGCGTTCCATGGATTCACCGTGCGGGTGCCGGGTCCATCGCGTGATAGATGGGGGCAACACATGCGACTTCGACAGTGCCTGGGAATTGCGACCCAGGTTTAGGTTTAAGGAGCACTCCTTACGACGCGTCAACGCTCACCTCCACTGTCCGCCGTGTTACCCCCTCTACCTAACCATATTTGAAGTGAGCCTAGCAATGCCGCTTTGGATATTCGTTCAAGAAAAGAGCTTACTGAAGCTCTTGGCAATCCAAGGTCTTTAAGCAGGTTATAGAGGGATTTAGCTGGTATACCCCTCGCACCCACTTCCACGGCATACAGCGCAACGACATAACCATTTTTAGTTATTTCGTTGGTTAAGTCAAAGTACTTGTTTCTTTTTAAAGCGTGGTCTTTAGGGATGTTCGTTTCCCACGGCACCGTGAGTTCTACTAGTACTACACGCTTAATCGACATTGCATAAAGAAATATGTCCGGTCTGGACGCCGAGGCACAGATATCCTCCGGTATTCTGTAGTGATTTTCATACGTGTCCACTAATAATGTCCAGTCACTGGCGGTATTTATAATTGAGTACGGCTTTTGTGTGAGTGAAATCTTTTTTGTTGAGCCTTCCTTTACAAACGCGATGTTAGTTTTTATGTTTGTTGTTATTCCTTTTTTCGCTCTCGCCAGTGATAAACTCATAGCTTCGCGTATGATGAGTAATACCCTATCATGGCGACGTGAATAATGACCCCGGTCTAATAGCGCCTTACAACCTGTCAGTAAGTGCCTGGCTGTACCTATTGCCGCATTGCACATCGTACAAGCCTTTTCTGTAGCTTTTCCCCACCTTACTAGGTTGCTTTGATCGGGGAGAGTTAATTGAAAGGCGTTGAGGTAGAATTTTAACAGGGCGGGTGACCAATCATATAAAAGTGTGCGCCATTTCAAAGCTGGTGGGATACAAAATTCTCCTAGAGTTAACCATTCATTCTGCATTTCTAGGTTCATTGCGTGCACCTTGTAGGTCTCGTTTTCATCTTGTTGTATGAAAGATTTTGTTATCTCTTTGTCGGTCTGTCTTCTAGCATTTCCCAATCCAACTCTACTGGACTGCGTACCCACCATGAATTTTTTGTGGAATTGGAGCCGTGACTCTAGCTCTGATGAATTTTTGTCTTTTGGAAGGGATCTAACGATTTCGTCTTGGGATTTAGACAAGACATGCATTTTGGTAACTCTTAGGTGTTTGTAGAGTTCCGAAGGTTTTTTTAATTTCATTCCAAAATTATTCGAGCCCCTGTACAACGTTGACGGGTCTGCAGATGGTGCCAGCCCGAGCCACAACTTCAATGTCTTAGTGACTTTCGCGTCCAGTGTTCTTATGTGGATCTGGTTTATATCATATACTAGAAACGGCCAGTTGAGACGTGATGTTAAGTAGTTGTCGTAAATCCAAGCTTTTTTTACGTTACTAATTGGCTGTTGGTCTACCTTGTCAATGTCTTTTACGAAGTCATCGACTATTACGTTTATAGATGGAGTACGACCTTTGTAGTCTATCTTTCTTCCAAGGAATTTAAAGGGCACGGTTTCTGATATTATTGAAACACTTTCCCCACCAATAGTAATCCCGGGGTCATATGAGGTATACCTGGTGCCTCGCCGGCCCAGACAAAGGCAATAGCATTTGCTAGGTTTTGTCCTCATTCCCCCCGTCCATGTACAGAAGTCATCTACCTTACGCAGTAGTTCTTGGCACTGCTTTGGATTACGTGTAATGATCGCAAGGTCGTCTGCGAACGCTAAGATGGATTCCGTATATTGTCCATTGACCTTAAACCGATAGCCCCACCTCTTTTCGCATGTTGCGATATTATCTATTAATATATTTATAACTGTATTAAATACTACTGGCGATAAGCAGCAACCTTGGAACAACCCTACTCTGTATTCGAGGGGTTTCGTATGTCCCTCTTTTGCTGTGATTACAAATTTTAATTTACTGTAGTATGATGCAATTATTTCACAAACTGTTGGCGGGAAGTTATACCATTTCAAGGCAAATAACATAAGCTCGTGCTGTACTGAGCCAAAGGCATTTTCTAAATCTATCCAACAGACTGTAATTTGCCTTTCATTTTTCCTAGCATCTTTGAGACTTTCCGCAAGTAATGAGTTATGTTCCAGACATCCAGAGATTCCGGGCATGAACCCTTTCTGGTAATTTGGTCTGAAGTAATTATTGTTGGACATATACTGTATTATTTTTAATTGAAGACAGGAGAAAAATATTTTAGAAATTGTATTGGTTAGGGCTATGGGTCTAGTGTCCCTGGGATCTACTACTTCACTTTTCTTAGGAATGAGGACAAAATTAGCTTTGCCAAAGGTTGCTGGTATTTCCTTGTTCGACCAGATCTTGCTGAATATACTTAGAAGATGTTTACGCACTGATGGACATTTTTTATATACTATATATGGTATACCATCAGGCCCTGGAGCTGGTTTTGAACTTTTCCTCCTAATTTGGATTTCTATGTCTTCTAAGGTTGGCGGGTTACAATCGAATTTAAAAAGAGGGCTTGCTGGGTTTTGTGCACTTGGTTCATGATAGGTCTTCTTATGTGTTTGCACCTCGTACGTGGTTTTATAATGTTCGTAGATCTGGTCGGCCGTTAGAAGCAGTTGTCCGCGCTTCTCTTTGAAAATATTTCTGGAATATTGGTAAGGGTTTCTATCGAACTCTACTTCATGCTTTGCTCTGTTTAAGTTATCAGTTTCGTAAGCAATTTGTACTGATACTCCTTGAATTAGTTTTAGTATTGATCTTAAAGCCCTGGCCAGTTGGTGGCTCAGATGGATATCGCCCATGGCTTTAGCATTCCGTAGTCGTTTGACAAGGTCCCTCTTTCTCTTTCTCAGTTTAGTCTTAAATCTGTTTTCATTTCCTTTATGAGCATAGTGTGTTGAGGGTGGGTAGTGCTCATGGAAATATGTATATATTACTTTTTGGAAAGTTTCGACTTGACTATTTAGGTCTTGTTTTGCTCCAGGATGTTCTAGGAGAACTGCCAAGTTCTGGTTGTGTGCTTTCCAAGTGGTCTCTTTTTGGGAGGGAATGCTAAGACGGGCCCAGATGTGGATGGGCTCCTGGTTCGGGTCACTCTCTGGCCTGCCTTGAGATATATGAGGGTCAACTCTATCCGTAGCAGCAATTGACGAACTTACAGACGTCTGTCTTGCATCAATGCCATCGTGTGTTTTCAAATGTTTTAGGAACCAGGCTCTTTTCTTGTACTGTTTCATAGTCACACATAAAAAGTGTAATGTCATTATTTATCAAATATATGTCTTTATTATGACATGTTATCTTCGAAATAACATATAATATGTGTCCGAATTCTGAACCTAAACTAAACTTAGTTCGAGTCAGTCATATCTCAATTTTGCGGTGAACGGTTCTTTCGGTGTTTCAATACCAATTTTCTTGGAGTCCTTGGAGTGTTATTCTTCAAATAGGCGTTATTTTTTATATAGCTCTACAATTGAATTGGTAAGCTTTTGAAAATCAATTATAAGTAACTACATGTTTCCAGAATCTTATTTCGCCGTAAACAGAAATGAAACATAGATACTAAGTTAGCTAGATTTTTACATAGCAAAACTTTTGATTTTAATCTGCCATTTTAGTTTATGATATCAACATTGAGTGACATTACCATCAAAACATGTCAAGTATATATGTGTCAAGTATAATCCGGCAAGCAATCTAATATGTACTTTTCTGTACAATTCAGCAACCCATAAAATGGTTATCAATAAAAATGTCCCCCCTTATGATTAAACCATGGAAGAGCATTGCAACATCATCGTTATCGAAGAAGAAGGTAAATACAGCAGATTTGAAGAAGAGTAGAAGACTTCTTACATTCTTCTGTTCCTTCACAGCAGGAATTATATTTTGTTTATTATTTCTGTAAAGGAAGTGTATAGGTTGATTTTTTATTTTTACTGTAGTAAGCATCTTCTTCCAGTTAAATTTTTACTTATTGTACCGTAGTACGTACCGTAGTAAGTACCGTATACTTTCGAAGATTTTACTTATTGAAATAAATACATTTTTGCAGATGCTGATTCACAGGCAAATCATTGTTTCACATTTCTAGTTATAGTTCTACTACCGATCTTTGTGGTTAGTCAATTTCATTTCTTTTCATTTCTTTTCATTTTATTATTCTTAAATGTTCACATTGGGATCTTAACCAAAGACATTGGAACTAAACTATGAATATTGAAATCAGGAAAGAAATTTCTGGGAAAGCAGTTTTATACAGTATTTTAGGCGGTAAGTGCCCGCTGCTCCCGTGGACACCTACAGATGTTTATGTCTTTATTTCTTATATACCATTGGCCAGTTGTATGAAATTTAAAAAGGGAAATACTCATTTTTTTTATATGAGCCTCAATTGACTGTGCCCGATGGAAAGCATGAGCAGAATCCAAATCCAAACGCAACAATGCAGCATGTTGACCGACACTACGGCAGCCTATTGAGCTGCTTATGTAGATCAATATCAAAGTAATAAGAATTTGAAATGTATATTGCAGATCTTGATGTTCTTCATGTATCAAAAGAACTGCAAATGTCCTTTACATAACATGAACAGAATGATGCAAGAGTTTTGTCAATTCTACTTTAATATTATCAGGTATAGTTTATTCTATATGTTTCTTAGATTATTAACATCTATTCTTTATAAAATATCACTGAGAATTTTTATTACCTATCCCTTAACCTCCATCCAACCATCATCGCTCTACTGGTTGTCCATTCTCAATCTAATTAATGGATGGGATAAACTTGCATATTTGTCATCGTCGCTGGCGATAGACACAAACAATTCAAGAAATACACGCGCGTTTCTACCACTTTTAGAGTTACGGAAATCTCAGAATCGGTGAAAAGCACCGAAAGATTGCAATTTGTACACAATAAAAAGTTTAAAAACCTACAATCCGACAACATAAAAACTTTTGATTACATATAGCCTATGTCACTCGGGTTATTATTTCGAATCTATTGACAGCTCATTCATCAAAATTGGTTCCGTAGTTTATGCGCTACATAGGGACATACAAACACGCATAGACTGCCAAAAAGATTCCACTTTGTATTATCTTCACCGTAATCTGGAAAAAGTGGTCTTTCTTTTACCTCATTTTCATCATTATTTATTTTCTTTAACTCCTTTATTTCAGATTACTCGCCTGTGATTTAATCGATTCTCTTTGTTACATTTGTCGAATTATTTTCGATGTACTCTCTAAAGTAAGTAATATCTGCTACTTAAGTGTTTCACCGATTCAAAGCATGTACATTTGCTACAATTATCTAATACCATCAGTTCATCAAGTGTATTCCGTTTTACCTTTTCGATTCTTAGTATTAGGTGCATTTTTTAAAGATAAGTTTTAAAATTGCACTATCCTTAAACAATAAAAATTGGTTTTCGAGTTATAACTCAAACCACTTGACAAAAAGCAAAGTTTTTTTAGGATAGTATCTAAAATACTTTAGAGTTTAGTAATTATAACACGATACTTATTAACTTATTATTATTTATTTCGTTTACAGCCCTTCATATTTATTGCCGAACAGATTGGTCTTACCAGATCAAGTCATGTTAAAGGATTAATAGACTCTATATCGCATAGTTCTGACGCTGATTCTATTGGTAAACTTAACGGGATCAGCTGCAAGACGACTGGACCCAGCATGATACCACAATATGATGAAGAGGAAATACATTATTGTGTTCATAGACGTAAACAACACTGAATACAACATGCCATTGATGTGTAATAACTAATATTTATACCTCTGTTGTGTTTAGGTGAAATTAAAAAATATCTGCTCATCACGTTTTTTTTTAATTCTGATAAGACTTTCTTTCGATTTGTAGCAAGTTTCACATCATCATTATCATCATCAGCCTATCCCAATCCACTGCTGGACACAGGCCTCTTCAATTGCATGCCACTTGGTTGGATGCTCGGTTAAATCAGTGTCACATACAACGAAAATTATACTTCAATACTACCTCACGAAAGTAGAATTACGGAGTAACTAGCAATTCTGCGTCATGTAAGGTTTCTGGCGCAGATAACTATATTTACAACATCAACTGATAGATTCAACTGCATGGGCCGCAGCCATAATGACTTAACCATCTCGCCTGGTCGCAGGATCCTTCCTTTATGATGGAGGGACATGACACCCTTTTACTTATATATTTTTTATCTGATAATAAGATTAGGAACATATATACATATATTATTGTGAACTACAGGATCTTTTTAAGTTTTACAAATAGGTATGATTTTGTGTTTAGTGTTAGGGCCCAGTTGGAATGTGGTGGCTTAATAAGACACGCGAGACAGGTATGTATATGGGATTTCACTAACTACATATTATTCACATTAACCTAACTGGGGGTAAGCCTATTACCATTGGATACTTTACGGATAAAAAAGAAAACTGAGAGTATATTGCAAGGAAAGATAAATAGGAAGAAAGGCAATGGTAGGAAAGGGATATACGGATTAATTGGGAATACGAAGTTCAAAATGAAATGAAATGTTGACTGCACGGATGACTTAGTTTTTTAAGGCTATTTTATTTTTCAAATAGCTTTAATATCCATTCGTTTCATTTTCGAAAAACTGTAGATATTCAACCTTGATGAATAATTAGTCTAGTTGAATGAACATCTATGGTCAATACTGTCAATCTATCTATGCTTATTATTAATAAAAAAAAACACTAAATGAACATGAACGTTGAAATTGACATCAGTCTAACCCAACCCACCTCAAAATGTCTCAATGCAACGTAAATTGCATTGGGACAATTCGCACAATCTAACAATATGAATCATGGAAACTTTTAAGACAGATAAATGCATTTTTAGTCGGCAGTCCATTTTGACACGGTGTGATAGAAGTTACTGATATGGGAGATAGATCAAGAAGAGAAGATCTCTGCTACTATTGTTATTGCCCTTGCATAGGTAATTAATTCTTGCATTTGAAGATTAAGTACAACACTGAAGTCTAGGTTATGTCACTTGGATAAAATTTATAATAAACGTTGCTATTTAAATACAAATTTATTTTATGGAAGCTAAACTATGCATAAGGAGTGTCACCATCCAGATTCAATCCGAGGGTGTGAAAGTAGGCAAATAAATGAGCAAACTTTGCAGATCGACAGAACTTCAAAGAGAAGGAAAACTTGATTCAAACCTTGTTTGCACGGTTGACCTAGTGGTTTAGGCGGTCGCCACACTGCTTGCCAATTTGCCAAGTATCTAGGACTTGAACCCACAACGGGTTCAAGTCCTACATGGGACAACACTTTGTGTGATCCACAAATTGTGGTTCTGAGTCTGGGTGTTCATTGTGTCCGTTTCATGTATGTCTGTAAAGTCCCCCCGCGACACATGATGTATATTCATAATGCGGGAGTTGTCTTTTTAAAGAAAAAAAAAAGTTTAAATCGTGTTAGAAACTTTTCTGTTGCACTTACTAATGATCTTTTTCAGAGCCCGGCTACAGCTTTGCCAAGTATTTCAAATATATACTGCCTCTACTGTTCCTGTTATGGGTTTTGGTTAGTTTAAATTCATGTTAACTTTAAAGAGACTATATTTATTTATTTACTCGTACTGGTTTTAAGTAGCAATCTTGTTCCATGAGTAGTTCAAAATCAAAATAGACACCTTACATTTCCTATTAATAAAGCAGCGAGCGTGATCAAAATGTAAACAGAGGAAGCCTGTATAGTTTTGTAAATTTGTGGGGGACAGGTGTGTCATGTCCCACCAACACAAAGGGAGGGTCCTCCGACCAGGCGAGGTGACCATGCCTGGCGGGCCAACTGCCCAACGGTTGATGTTGGGATGTTGTACATATGATTATCGGCGCGAGAACTTTCACTGCGCGATTCAGGATTGGTAGTTTCTTAGTTTCCTTCGTTACTCCGTAGTTCAGTGTAACTTTGGTAGATGGCGCTGTAGTATATTTCTGTTGCGCTGTATGTGGAAGTCGCCACATCAGCTGTCTGTGCTCTATTGCGGACCTTGCCAGTACCAGGAGTGAGTAGTTCCAGTGAGTCGGAACTGAGTGCCGCAAGTTCCAGTGAGTCGGAACTGAATGCCGCTAGTCCCAGTGAGTCGGGACTGTAGTCCACTGATCCTAGTGAGTCGGGATGGCAGGCAATGCGCGATGCTGCGGTGAGGTCCCCAGTGAGTCGGGGCGGTTGCTGCGTAGTGGCTGGCTGCTGCGTAGACGGGAGAGTACTGATCTGCTTCCATGGACCGTAGGTGCAGTGTGCTGTGCATAGACGCTGATGAGGCCGTAAGGGTAAACCAGGCTGGGGCAGTCGCTTCCTGCGTGTGGTGTATCCCTGTTGAGGCCGAGGTTGCTGGCTGGCTGTGAGACTTACTGTGGGAGTGAATATGATGGTGGCGTGCTGATGCTGCTTCGAAGGCTGCTTCCAGTCACTTCGGGGTCACCACTGTGGGGGACAGGGGATTGTGTCCCTCCAACACAAAGGGAGATCCTCCGACCAGGCGAGGTGATCATGCCTGGCGGGCCAACTGCCCAACGATTGATGTTGGGATGTTGTACATATGATTATCGGCGCGAGAACTTTCACTGTGCGATTCAGGATTGGTAGTTTCTTGGTTTCCTTCGTTACTCCGTAGTTCAGTGTAACTTTTGTAGATGGCGCTGAAGTATAATTCTGTTGCACTGTATGTGGAAGTCGCCACAAATTGAACACAAATAAGTTTTACATAAGATCGAAATCACTATAATCGCAAAAAGAAAAGCTTGAATTGTAACATACCTAAAGTAAAGTTAATAATTACAGTTCAATTTTAGGATTTTTTTATATTCTTTTACAGTTCTATCCTTTGGGAGATCCTAAAGTGATTTGTGAGACCGATACCGACGGTTCTGGTGGCTCAATAATGCGAATTCTATGCTCTTCTTATAGGTATGTTATTTAAATGATTGTTTTAGATGTGTAGCTACCTATTTAATCATTTAGCGTACCATTAAATAGTCTCATGACATTATTGGTCTTTACAATGAAGAATACACTCCTGGAACCGACGAGCATGCATGCAGCGATTGACGAATGTGGATATGTAAAGTAAAAGACGTGTGCCAGGACTGTAATAGGTGAAGATTGTTTCTGCCTATCCCTCTTGGAAATAAACGTGATTCTATGTATCTATCTAGAATATAGTTCCAGGAGAAAGACAAAATAAAACTGTTTACAACTATAATCGGCCTGAGCGACACTTATTGTGATCTCGTTGTCTCAGTCCATTTGTGACAAGTGCAATTCTATCAAAAATGTTGAGTATACAAACCCACCGTGAATGGAACTGGCAGCTTTTATCCCCACCCAGAAAAAACAAACATGTGATTAATACAATAATTTGTTTTGTATCTCTGTGTAATTTATCTGAAATATGCATTTCTTCAGAAATTTACAGCTTTGTCTAGTTTTTTCAAACGACCCTTGTAGTAGATTTTTTTATGTAGCAATGCAAACGAGCAGACGAATCACCTGATGGTGAGCGATTACCGCCGCCCATGGACACCCGCAACACCAGAGGCGTCACAAGTGCGTTGCCGGCCTTTGGGGGATGGGGAGGGGTTGGGGGGTATGGGTCTCCGATATCCTCACTCCGCGGTGAAACACAGTGCAAGCACAGTTTCACACCGGTATTCTGTGAGGCTGTGGTATCACTCCGGTCGAGCCGGCCCATTCAGGCCGAAGCGTGGCTCCCCCACGGTAAAGACGTGACAAATCGATCCACGACTTGAAACATAATTATTATGAGAAACCAAAATTTCTGCTCAATATGAGTATGCAAATTGTTTAAAGTATGTATATGTAGAAATTTGTTGCAGGTATCTAGGCCAGCTGACAATACCAGAATTACCAAAGTTAGATTCGATATTAGAAATGCCAGTTGTAAGTAGACTGATATTAGCTATTATTTAATTTATGCTTTATGAGATAACGGGCCAACGAGTATTTGGTGAACCATCGAGTAACCCTGATGGTCAATTTATGCAGCAAAAGGAAGGAGCTCTTCAGAGAGAAAATCTAAATGCTGCCAAGGTACTTGACCTTGTAAGAATTTTAAGTCTCTTGGCAACTTCTGAGAGGAAGAATCTTCTCAGACCGACAAACAGTTGGATATTGTTGGGTTTCTGGTAACTTCACGTTCTCGGTGAAAAACAATGGAAGAATTGATGAGCACTGGTTTTATATAATGATGTTGTATCACTGTCAATGAGCGTAGATCAGCGTGCTTCTTCCAAAAACTCATATCCCATGTTTAAAGTAACATAATGATAACTATATTCCCAATTTTTCCTATGTTCCATGATTAAATCAATCATCAACCAGGTAGTCATTATAATAATAATACCCAAACAATAAGGGCTAATATCTCCATTTGCCCTAACTGTAATGTAATGTAGCCCGAAGTGTAGTAGAGAAAAGCAACTAAGTTCACGGTCAACTGGTTATGAAGGAACCAACTGATATATTAAACTCAATGTAGGTATGTTGGTCCGTATTTTATGTTTCAACTAGACAAATAGTAAACCACAGGGTAAATAAAATTATTACAAATGAAGGCTCAGAAATACGAGATTAAAGATTGTTTCTACATGTCTTTGGGCTCGAGTTTATTCGGGCACCTAATTTTCAGTCAGGCCATTTTACCACTTCAATTGAGTGATCGAGCTTTGCCTCCTCGTTTGTAGAGACTAGCATGGAAACGACAATTATTACGCAAATATAATGAGGATGAGAAGAAACTGGTAAAAAATCATCTTTCTATTTAATTCTTGTTACTTAAATTATTTTCAGCTTCAGCGCCTTAGCCGTGCCACATCATTTGACAACCAATACATGGATTCTAATATTCAATCTTCAATCGAAAGCTCTCGATCACCAGAATGTTCACCAGATAACCAATTTGACAATAAATCAGATGATTTGCCTCAAAATACAACAGATGGTGAAAAATGCAGTCGCTCGTGCATGTTTCCCGGCTGTTCGTCTAATTACAGATGTCGGATCAAACGAAACTTTGGAAGATAATCTTTGTTTAAGTCCCTAGGCTCTAGTTCGAAGGAGCCAACCTTTGAACACGAAAACGAAACCACTGTATCTATTAATATTTCTACATGATCGTGAATTTGTTACAAATTAAAATATTTACCATTTATATTTTCGGACATTTTATATTTTTCGGACATCTAACAAACAACGCCATTCAGTCCCAAGCTAAGCAGAGCTTGTATTATGGGTACTAGACAAGTGATATAAATACGTATTTACTTATTTTTTTTGTAAATACATACACATTAAACATAGTAAACACCCAAATCCCGAAACAAATATTTGCAGATCATACAAACATTTGGTCCGACCGACACAGCAGTCACTTATGTAGGTAGCATTTTCACTAAAATTAAGTATTGTATACTGAAACAGTCACTTCTAGATAAAGAAGGGATTTTCAAGTTAAATATGTAGCCGCCACACAATAATATAAATAAATATAATTATATCTTTGTTCAGAAACTCATCTCAACAGTCTGTAATAATAATAATAAATAATATTAAAATAGGATTTTAATGATCCTTTTTTTAATGGAAGGGAGATATCCCAACGGTGGTACCATGATAAGGACACTAAGATCTGATGATGGCATCCAAGAGAAATCGAGTAGAACCTAGAAGTCAGTTTTTATTTTGTCAAAATTTTACTTGTAATCAACTGCTCTCGACGGGACTAAACATAATATGTACGTATATTTATATGCCACGCTGATTTCAGCACGGTTGGGCCGGCTCGACCGGGGTGGTACTACCCACGCACAGAACATCAACCTAATATGACAACATTCCTGCTGTCCTGTTTCTTTGGTAAGTGCGAGACCGGAAGCTCAATGATGCAGAAGCATCAGTAGGCCGCCATGTTGTGGGTCACCATGTGCATTGTCTGCAATTGCAATGAGTATGGTGACCGCCACTCTTGAATTCTGTTTATGCTTTCCACCAGGCAGAGTAGAGGCACTTTGGTAGACCCATACGTAAAAAAAAGTTGGGTCCCGTCACTGTAAGGGAAGATCTTCCCGCCAGATGATGTGATAATGGCTGATGGCCTTTGACCAGGTAATTATTTAGGTATATTTTTCGCTTCATGTGAAAGTTACCACATGAGTTTGTTGACTAACTTCTGAAAAATGTCTCGGCTTTGAAACGCACTTTCATCACGAGTCACAAAATATATAGTTAGCAGATTATATTTCTTAGACTTCAGGCTGCCTTTTTAAGGTCTCGAGTACTTAAGTAGTGAATAAATTAAAACATATGTAATGTACAGTAATAAACGAATAACCTTTTTAAAACGTCTCGAAGTCTGAGCTTTACTATGATTGGAGGCATCGTTTAGTGGAATTTCTTCGAGACACTATCGTGTCTTTAAAGATAAAAAATATGTTCCTAAGATCTTCTTACTACAACTTTATTTGTGATTACTTTACAGTTAATGATCATTCATTAGTGAAAATATGTAAGTCTCTACTGTTTTTGGTTATCTGCACTTTTTTCATGGTTAATATCTACTATTATTTAAAGCGGGTTAGTACTAGGATTAAGGATTCTTTTTTGCATGTAGTTACATTTTTAAATACTCCAGCTTCGGCGTGTCCACAATGAGTTTAGCTAGTTTACTAAATATGTATAAAGATGTATATCTAATGCGCAGTAAGACAATTGTCTACAAATTTAATATAATTGTAATGAAGTATAAATTTTACTTGCAAATTAAAAAAAAAGACTACAAGTACTTCATTTCCCACAATTTCCAGTACGTGCCCCTGAGAGAGGATGAAAAGTGGCAAGAAGATGATTTATTTCCTAAATTCTTGCCTGAAAAGTGGCAAGAAGATAATTTATTTCCTAAATTCTTGCCGACCGTCGAAGGAGCTCGCAAGAGAGAGTAGTATTTCATGCTGCTCTTGCTGTTACCTGTAGCATCAACTCATCTCCTCTTTCTACACATATTCGAAGATGTAGCTGGATGAGTACTCATACTTCTAAATCCCTGGCTTATTGATAGATGCAGGAATATAATTAAGTAAAGGGTCTAATTTTACGACTTCCAAATTCGCATTTTTTTATCAATTCCTAATGCGGTAACATTCTGACTCCCTTCATCTTCACGGAAAATCAGCGTTGCCAGACGTCCCGATTATCGCGGGACGACGTAGGGTTAGGGGATTGGGGTATGGGCCTCATTCTCACTCACTCGGTGAAACACAGCGCAAGCACTATTTCACACCGGTTTTCTGTGGACAACTCCTGCATCAGGAATTAACATCCTGTGTCGCGGGGGACTTTACAGACACATGAAACGGACACAATTAAGACTCAAACTCAGAACAACAATTTGTGGATCACACAAAGTGTTGTCCCGTGTAGGATTTGAACCCACAACACTTGGCGAATTGGCAAGCGGCGTGGCGACTAAACTAAACCTAAACCTAACCTAAACCACTAGGCCAACCGGGCAGTTAAATTCAAGAGTAGGAATCATGGTATGTAGATATTGTAGCTGTCCGGAGAATGCGTTACATATTTATTTAACCTAAAATCTTGAAAATGTAAATTGGTTTAGATTTAGTGATAAGAAACAGTGTGCCTGCACAGAGTCGGGAAAGAAAGGTCGATGAAAGCTTATGTACAAACACTGTTCCGCGAACGGATTCAGTTATTTAAATTTTCATTAGATTCGTGTGAGTTTATAAAGTAAATAACCAAGTTCAATTTTTGACCCATAAGGGACCCATTTGTATGCGACCGAACAGGACATTGTACGCTTCCAAATAAAATAAGAATTTCCTTATAAAAAAAACAGATCTCAGAAAGTCTTCCTATTTTTTAAGAAATGAGAATATTTGTTTTGCCTGACATTTTATCTAGGTGTATGATTGAAATATACTGCAATGCTATAATGCTATCCCAAATGGTGTCTCTGTGGTATATCAGACTAAAATATACTTTCTAAGGGCTCCCACACATCAGGAGTTTGTCAAACAATGCCGTATTGTTGTATGAATAATTCAAGACACGTTAAAACAGCTGATGAAATTATATTGAAATAAACAATCTAATTGAATAAATGTAATTAAAAGAATAAATGTTTAAGATTCTCATCGTCTTCTTTTTATTTAAAACTAGCTGACCCGGCGAACCTCGTACCGCCATATTTTATATCTGTCTCAGCTTCCCACAGGCAGTGTACAGTCGCGGATGAAAAAAAGACTTTTCCCGTTATCTTTTTTTTTTTCTTTCTAGCAAAAAAAGAATGAATGAAATCGGACCTTGTGTTATTGAATTACAACTAAGTACATATTTTGACTTTCATCCGTGAAACCGTGCTGAATTTCGGGATAAAAAGTATCCTATGTCCTACCTCGTAGTATGAACTCAAATCATGCCAAGTTTCATTTGAATCCATGCAGTAGTTTCAGCGTGATGCGCGGCCAAGATACAGACAGACAGACAGACAGACGGACAGACAGACAGACAGACAGACAAAAATGAAAAAAAAAATAGTTTTCGTTTCAGTATCGATAACAGAGTGCCCTCCAAAAAAATTTTCAAAATATCTTCAATGTACAGAATTTGACCTGTTACATTTTTATTAAAAGTATAGATTATTTTGATAGCTGATTATGTTAAACAAAAAAAAAATAGGAATATAAGACTATATAAAATAATATAGCATGGTTGCCTGTAAGAGATTGCCTCCGGGTGATAAGGCCGCCAATTGTACCTCATAGCATTAAGTTATCTCTGTAAGAAATCTGGTGTACAATAAAGTGATTATTATTATATAGATCAGATGTCGTTCATTATACTCGTAGAGAGTGTAGATAGACCTAAGAGAATGACAAATAAATAAATGAATAATTAACTCTAAGAGATAGACCTGGTCAGTTTTAAAAAAAATTGGGTCCAATTCTTAGCCGCTAAGTTCATATTATCACTGAC
Source organism: Diaphora mendica (assembly GCA_949125395.1). Classification (NCBI taxonomy): domain Eukaryota; kingdom Metazoa; phylum Arthropoda; class Insecta; order Lepidoptera; family Erebidae; genus Diaphora; species Diaphora mendica. The sequence continues at coordinate 2,012,440 of OX421323.1, forward strand.
GCTATATACGTTCTGTTGTCATGATGTTATTTTTTATTGGTTTTAGTTTGATTGTACACAAGCATAAAATTTCATGCAGGCCTCATAAAATGCTTAATATAAAAAATACTGTAGGCGAGTCCTTGCTTGGTCAAATATGGACCTCTACCGGAATGATTCACCTCTTCCTAGAAAACTTATGTTAAGCATTTCATTCTAAGAATTTCAGTGAGGTTGCAGGCAGGTGATTTGACGGATTGTTTATATTGGAACCCTTTTTCATATAAAAAAATACCGCTTCAGGTATATTTGACTGCCTCAGTGGCGCAGTGGTAGCGTATGCTACTGCTTTGCTTGAGGTCACGCGTACGATTCCCGGGTCGGACCAAATGTTTGTATGATCTACAACTATTTGTTTCAGAGTTTGGGTGTTTTCTATGTATAATATGTATGTATAACAAAAAAAGGATATATTTTTTTTATCAGTTGTCTAGTACTCATAACACAAGCTCTGCTTAGTTGGGTACTAGATGGCGTTGTGTCTAAAGATGTCCGAAATATTTTTTTATTTTTTTATTTATTATTTGATAAGGTGAAAGAACACTCAACTATTATCGATTTAAACCACCGATTAGTATCCATTGAAACGGATACTCATCGGGATTAGTGGTGTATCAAAGATTTTCAAAAGTGATTTATAGAAATGCCAGCTAATATTTTCCATTAAATCACCATTCGCCTTAATGGCTGTTTGTAATATTTTAAAAACAAGGTTATAATCCCGTTTGAAGTCTTGAAGTCGGCTCCCGCTGTTGAAATGACCTACATATTACGTGTAAAACGTCTGGGATTTAATTTAGCTTATAACACGCTACCTGTGCCACGCGGTTTCACTCGTATTTACATGGTACTCTGCACCTTAGGCATGGATACTTGCTTTAAGACCATTTATGTTAAAAATAATAACTTCAGAATTTAGTATTTCCTTCATTGGCTTAAAAGACAGTTTTCAAACTCCCTTAAGGATCCAAGGGTGTGTTTCTTAAGACTTCTTTCTTCTTTACATTTTTTATCTAAATTGCAACAAAAGGTCATTTGGCATTCAAAACATTTTGATATGAGAGTTATTTGGATGGGATCTACATTAAATTGGATGAGTGATTCCAACAATGGCAATCCATTGTAACTGTATGAAATGCCGCTTGGTAGTTTTGGAGTTTATTGATTGAAATAGATAGATAGAATCAGATCAGCCAACTACGCAGGAGATATTATAGTGCACAAGTGTGTGCGCAAACACAGGTGCACTCTCTGTTCCCTCTCTCTCATAGTCCGATGGGACGGTTAACCGACACGACCGCGACCGGGGAAACAGATGCACGGGATTTCAGACCCCAACTTCCAAACTCCGAGCTGTTATTAAGTATTTCTTTAATCAGAAAAACTCATTAACACTTTTGGCCCGACCCGAGATTTGAACCCGAGACCTCTTGATCGGCAGTCGCATACGTCAACCGCAACACCAATGAGGCAGTTAATAAAGAATCAGATATGGAAGGTACAACTACGTTAGTACATATTCTTATCTATTGGTACAACCTATATGCTAAAATAATAAGCTATTTTATAAGAAATCAAGATATGTCAAATAGAAGTTGTTTTGTCAAATGATATAATATCCATGTTTTAAATAAACCAAAGATCTGATGATTTGATTTAATTAAATTATTTGTTCTTGTTGTGTCCTGTGTCTGTTTCATGAATTAGCCAACTTGAAGATATTTAGCTATGAAGCTACTGAAAGCAGCGAATATTCCGTGATTTTATGTTGGCATGGAAAATACCCATTCTTCGCGGCGTTTAGTAACTGGTAAAACTTAAGTATATCAATTACATATAATTCTTGTGTCACGGTGCTGCTCATGATGAACTCCGAAACTATCTAACCGATTTTCACTTTCACGAATAGTTGTTTTTTAATGTTGTTGATTTAAATTTTCACTTTCATTATCACTTTTCGGACCAATATGACCTTCAAACCTTCAAGAAAAGAGCGTACTTCTTCTTGAAAGGCCGGCAACGCACTTGTGACGCCTCTGGTGTTGCGGGTGTCCATGGGCGGCGGTAAACGCTTACCATCAGGCAATACGTCTGCTCGTTTGCCCTCTATACCATAAAAAACGATCATCGACATCAGCCCGCTGCAGTCTGCTGGACATAGGACTTTCCCAAGGCACATCACAGAGCCCGCTAAAAATGCGAATAAAAATAGACTTGATGTATCTTCCATATAAATTATGTCAAACCATTTGTCAGATAAGCCATCCGGAACTTATCTGTAACCGGTAAAACGGGGACTAAAACTTATGCCAAGTAGACTTGTCCAAGTGTAAGATTAGGATACCTTGTTTTTTTTTTTTTTTTTTTTTTTTTTTTTTTTTTTTTTTTTTTTTTTTAAGATAATAATTTAAGATTAGGATACCTAGTGTTAAGAAAATGCGAGAATGTTGAAATGGTGCCCGCTTACCATTGAAAGACATCACTAAGATTATGAAGAAGAAATTAAAATAAAGTTCAATATTTTAAATGTACATAATAATTTTATTTTCAGATCATAGCTATCTCGTAGAGTGGGGTACTAATGTTTGTCTCTTTGCTGTCATCTGCACTTTTATCGTGGTTAGTACCCGTTCCAGATATTTACTTGGCTTTCGTAGTTAAACATAAGCTATCAGGATCATTATCTGTTTGCTCTTTTGGTTTTTTAGTTTGGAATCTTCGTAATATGTTACATTAAGTTTTGATTACTTTCTTTGTGGTTCGCAGTCTGCTGATGTTACCTGTCCTTAGGAAAGTAATGGCTTATAGACGTAACAAAGAAAAACTGACAAATTAGTGCAAAAGAAACACATAGGCGAGAAGATGCTTTTTTAAACTCAAATTTTCATCTGTACCGTGATTAGGGTTGCCAATCGTCCGGATAAAGCCGGACAGTGTTAGGCTTCTTGACCTCTTGTCCGGCCAAATTTGACTGCATCAGGCCCGTTCGGCTTTTGTTAGGCTTTTTATACTACCGTTCAATTTAATCAATCACATCTCCTAAACCGGGTTTCTTCAAGTATTAAAACAATTAAGGTTATTTAAAATTTTATTATAAAGTATGTGTTTCATTATTTTTTTATCAATAATCGTATTTTTTAGTGTCCGGTTTTGATATTCAAAAGTTCGTCTTTTAAAAATATGAATGATATTTTTGTCATTTTTTTTTCTTAATGTCCGGATTTGGGTCCCAAAAATCGGGTATTTTGACGGGTAAGTCTGGCTTTCTGATTTTTAGAGGTGGCAACCCTAACCGTGATACAGTTTATAAAAAAAACTTATACCTATATAATTTTGGCAGCTGTATACTTATATATAGCTTACAAATGACGTCTGGGGTAGTATATTATGGGGATCTTCGTACAACTGCGGTAAATTTCCGTGCGCTTAAGCGATTCTGCCCTACATAAGTACTACAGAAATCTAATATAGCTCACTTAGGACTCATAATATTTTATCCATGGTTGCTTCCTGGTTTGAAAAAGCCTGCCTATTTTGACTATATTTTGTCTCCCGCTTTGCTAAGGAGGGAAGTGGATTTATTATACTTTCAACTCCTACAGTTTTTTTCTGATTAATTTCGTTGCGGGTTCCAAGACAGTTTAATTTTTCCTGGGACTTCCTGAGTGTCATAACTCGGTGTGTTCGTGGGTCACCGCTGTTGATAATGGTGTACAGGAGTTACAGTGGTGAGCGTGTGGGCGGGATTATTCCCAAAAAAAGAGCTGTATACTTATCTTCTAGGCATGCAAACAAATGTAACTAAATGTGTCTAGTGTGCTATAGAACTAATTGATCGTTTTGACCAGGTTGATGCCACAGTATCACAGAAGACCATTCTTAAGAGATTCTTTCAATGCCTTTAATCGAATGAGTTAGTCTTACTCGACCGATAAAACCTAGCAAAACCAGACGCTTAATAACACCCAGCACTTACTAATTTGTCTTGTTTTTTTTTTTTTTTTTAAAGAAAACTCCCGCACTAGGAATAAACCCTGTGTCACGGGGGACTTTACAAACATACATGAAACGGACACAAAGAACACCCAGACTCAGAACAACAATTTGTGGGTCACACAAAGTGTTGTCCTACGTGGGATTTGAACGACACTTGGCGAAGTAGGAAACGGCGTGGTGACCGTTAAACCACTAGGCCAAACGTGCAGTCATTGTAATATGGAAGATCAAAAAGAGCCCATTTTTATTGCGTATTTCGTATAATCTATGTCACCCGAGCCATTGTTACGTATCTATTGACACCTACAAGGTAGTAGAGCCACGCTGATTTCAGCACAAACAGGCCGGCTCGACCGGGGCGGTACTACCCTTGCACAGAAGATCAACGTAAAATAATAGCGTTCGTGCTGTCGTGTTTCGTTGGTGAGAGCGAGACCGGAGGCCCAATGATGCAGAAGCATCACTTGGCCGCCATAGTGTCGCTGCATTGTTGCATTGTCTGCATGCGCAATGAGTATGGTGACCGCCACTCTTGGATTCTGCTTATGCTTTCCATCAGGCAGAGTAGAGTCATTTTGGCAGGGCCATACATAAAAAAACATTAATATCGGTTGAGTAGTATAGACGCTATGATGGAACATACATACATACAGAAAACTGTTGCCTTTTGGCTTAGCCGTAGTCTGGTATAAATAAAATAACAAAGTGGTAGCACTAAATATTATGATGGTAATGGTGATGCGTTGAAATATAATAAATCAGATTTTTATGTTATTTTTAGTACGCACCCTTAGGAACTCCCGAGTTTTACTGCGAGAGGGTCAATCAGTGTAGCTGCCTTCTAGAAGAGCCGGATCTGACAGGACAGCATGATAGAGTTGCAGCTTGCCTTGTATGTGCTTACTACAATTTTTTAACGAGGTAAATAGTATTTGACAGTTAATGTAGTGTATGTGACTATAACAGATAGAGAGTTAGGTATTTCCATTAACAGCCAGGTCGTGTTATATGTACCTATTGCATGATATTGCTATAAAGCTCAATTAGACTACGAAATCTATTTAATTCTAATTAACAAATCCCGAACTGAATACTCGGTTCTCGGTTGATCACTGCTTTTTGTCCTTAGATAAAGATGTGATATATATTTGCTAGAAAATTCTAGGAAATTATCCAATAATATAGTTTTTTATGCAGTAATGGATTTTTGCTTATACTATTTAAATAAGAGATGTATGTTTTTGTTTCAGGGTTTCAGAAATCATTTCCGAGTATGTTAACTGTACTTGGGAACTTATTTTAGAAATGAGCTACAATTTCAAGTTGAGAGTACGTATGAATTTATATTAGTTTATTTTGTAGTGTATTTTATTACTACTTTATATGTTTTCATTATCTTTATCAATCTTTGGCAACAGACAGACAGAGTTACTTTGGAATTTATAATGTTAGTGTGAATTACAATGATACGTAGTGAAAAAAAAAGGTTTTACAAAACAAAAACCGACTTCAAGGTTCGACTCGATTTCTCTTGGATCTTGGATGCCATCATGAGATCTTAGACTCCTTATCATGGTACTACTGTTGAAATATCTCCTTTCCATCAAAAAAGAATAATTTAAATCGGTTCATAAACGACAATGTTATCCGCGAATACACATTAAAAAAATAAAATATATACGGTCGAATTGAGAACCTCCTCTTTAGTTTAGAAGTCGGTTAAAAAGGACATATAATCAAAGCATATTTTTACCCGACTACGGCAAAGCCAAAGGAGGGTTATGATTTTGACAGGCTATGTATGTATGTATGTATGTTCATTTGTTCCCTCATAGCTCCTTAACTACTTACTAGAACTGGACAAATGAGGTATCATTAGAAGCGTCTTGATCGTCTGCTGGTTATAGGCTATATGATGTGTCGCTGAATCTAACGTGGCGCCCTCTAGCCGACATAAAGTAATGAATTAAAAAATAAATTTGAGATAAATATGCCGTGTTTGGTATCATGAGAAAGGGCGTTACTTGTATATTTCAAATATATTTATATATATTATATATTAATAATGGCACCAAACCTTTTAAATAAAAAAAAGTAAAAACTAAAACCCAACTACGACAAAAAATGACGCTGAAAAAGTATAGAACAAGTTGGAAAAGCCGTAGTCACACGTTACATAGAAACGCACCATAACACTTTAACGACGTGTCGTTCGTGTCGTTGTCGTAGTTGGGTTTTAGTTTTTTTTTTATAGTCTAGTTTAAGCATATTCCATGATATTTGGTCTAGGAATCGATGCCGAACCAAATGCTTGTATGTTTTAAAAGTATTTGTTTCGGAGTTTGGGTGTTTTCTATGCATAATACATATTATTATGTATGTAAATACATATTTAGAAAAAAAATCGTTGTCGTTGTGTTGTGTGTCAAATGTCTCGAATATTTATTATTATTTGTATATTGGTCTGTTTATTAACTAAATTAACTAAATGCTTGTAAATACAGATTTATAGGCTTTTGGGGCAAATTGATAGAAGTGATTTGTGTCGGACTGCTGGGTGTGAGAAAGTAAGTTATGATATATATTTAATAATAAATAGCTAATAAGAATACTATGATTATGCAGATCTATTAATTTACATATTTAACTGCCTCGATGGAGTAGTGATAGCGTATGCGACTGTCGCGCTTGAGGTCTCGGGTTCGATTCACGGGTAGAACCAAATGTTTGTATGATCTGCAAATATTTGCATCGGAGTTTGAAAGTATTCTATGTATAATATTATATATGTATATTTACAAAAAAGTAATTATGTATGTATGTAAAGTATAGACAAATTAAGGATCCTCCAGGCGGGGTGATCATGGCTGGCGGGCCACAGCCCAACAGTTGATGTTGGGAATTTGTAGTTGTTAATCGACACAAAAATTCTTCTTTGATGGCGCTGTAGTATGTTTTTGTTGCGCTGTATGTGGAAGCCACCACATCTGTTTCAAATCTAAAAATAGAGAGAGACCCTTAGATAGGAAAATAGTAAGGTAGAATTGTCTGTGTAAAAAGTATTTATTTATCTATATCCTCTTATATATCTATCAATGAGATAAGTGCAATGAAGACACTTGAATAAATATTATTTAAGATCCAAAGGTTAATAGTTTAAGTTTTAATAGTGAACTATGTTTCTTTTGAATATGAGCAGTAGGTAGTAGAGCCACGCTGATTTCAGCACGGTTGGGCCAGCTGGGGTTGTACTACCCTCGCACAGAAGATCAACGTAAAATGACAGCGTTCTTGCTGTCGTGTTTCGTTGGTGAGTGCGATGATGCACAAGAATATCAATAGGCCGCCACAGTGTGGGTCACCATGCTGCATTGTTGCATTGTCTGCATTTGCAATGAGTATGGTGACCACCACTCTTAGATTCTGCTTATGCTTTCCATTAGTCAGAGAAGAGTCATTTTGGCAGGGCCATACATGAAACAAAAGATTATTTTCTTTATTGCAGATTAAACGAATTGAAGGGTGTCGTTGTAACAATAGGAAGGCCGATCTACCTGTCTACGAGTACGTGTAATTGTGAAAACGTTACAATTTGGGGCAGACCCAAGGTAAGAATTTTGGCATTTTTATTTATCTTTGGTACACTGAATGATTATTGCTTTTATAGGGCTTTCATAGGGCGATACCAAAATTGCAAAACCGAGGCTACTTTATTTGTATAAATACAGTAAAGATATCGTATTTCATTAAGGGTGTTCTTTGTGTCCGTTTCACACACAGGATTCGCGACACAGGATTTATTCCTAGTGCGGGAGTTGTCTTAAGAGTTTCCTTAGATATGGGTTCAGCCGGTTTAAGTACTCGTATATTAATTATTTCTCAGGAAGTCCATTTTTTACACGAAACAGAGATATCAGTACTTTTTAAGAGGTTCAGTTGAACTTGTAACCATCTGCGTATATTAATTCCGAGGTATGTGAAGATATTTGTCAGTCATATCACCTTCTTTATGTAGGTCCTATCCTCGCGCATTATATTTAATCTTTTCTAGTATACGCCCCAAAAATACAATTTTTATCTGAGAATTAAAATATCCAATTTCATAGATCTTGATTCTGACAATGGAAACTATATCAAAAAATTTTTTCACAGGATGCTGTCTCTTATCAGAATGTATGTGAACATTGCTATGTCAGTCGCTGGACCTCCAGACACAAAACCATCAAATCAGCGTAGATCGCAGGGTGTCAATACGTCACCACTGTTATTAAAAAATGTCCGATTAAAATGTGATCGTTCTCTGGTCGAGTTAAAATGAAGCATGTGTCATTTGTTGGTATAAATGTCTATCTCTTGATTTTGTCTTTTATTTTTAACGACTTAGTTGCTGGAGGAAAATTTTCTTGCATCGAGTTTCATGTAGGAATGAGGAAAATAGGTGGTTAGATGTGATTGGTGAGAGACTCCAGATGTTAGAAACAAGTATTTCTACTATAATTAACTACTTAGAAATTGAGTCAATGTCATGTTTCGATAATATAATGCATACGTGACTCTAAGATATTATCACATCGATCATATTTTGCAGTCTTGTAGGGCCTCTTGGCTGATATAAAATTTCGGAATCTACATGTTTTTTTAAAACAGAAATATTATTTGAAACTTTCAAATGAAAAGTTACTGACATAATCACAAATTTTACAAAAAAAAAACCACTTATATCTGGACCAACCACACGGGAAGCACCAGTTTTCAAATAAAAGAAAATCATCAAAATCGGTTCACCCAGTTGAAAGTTATGAGGTAACAAATATTTAAAAAAAAATGTCGAATTGAGAACCTCCTTCTTTTTTTTGAAGTCGGTTAAAAACTAAGGGAGCACAACCTCAGAATTAATCTTCATATTAGATTGATGAGTAGGAGTTTGTGTAATGTGTGGTAGAAAGATTCACAATCAGTTATGATACTTAAACTATAACCTGACCTGCTCGAACTTACACCTCCGAACCCATTCGCCTATAAATGCAATGGAAGAAAATAATATGTAGCAATATATATTTTCTTCCATTGCCTTTATCTTATAATGTATTCGCAATTTTCCCATCTTTTAAATCTAAATGCCGTTTGAAGTCAATACTTTTGGCCTCTGTTGCGTAAATGACTAAATTATGTAAAATTGGTGTTTATTACGCTTTTGCACTTAACTTAACCACTTAACCTACGTTCGTTGGACGTCCAATAGCTAAGCTTACAATTTCGAGATGAAACTACATAATATATATCATACCGAAACCATTCACTTATATAAAATAGCCTATTCACACTTCGATAACTATAAAATATATTTTTACGGCACCAGTCATAAAATATATCACTACGTGTATAATGGGATTATTTTTAGAGTTACTATTTTAAAACTCTCGTAGAGTGATCGACAAATTCAATATGAGGAATGTCAAGAGGATATTTTTATTGTTGACTGTAATTGCGGTGAGAACAGGAATTTGATTAATTTGTTATTATTTTTATGTCAAATGTTGTTAGTTTTTAATGGAGTTGATTAATTAGTCAGCACTGGTGAGATGTAGTCTATGTGAGACTACGGGCGGTCTCTTTGCACGTAAATTATAAAAAAATCATTCATCTACTACGGTGACTGCGTTTATTCAGGACTAGCTGACCCGGCGAACTTCGTACCGCCATATTTACATATCTGTCTCAGCTTCCCACAGGCAGTGTACAGTCGCGGACAAAAAAAAGACTATTCCCGTTATCTTTTATTTTTTTTCTTTCTAGCAAAAAAAAATGAAAGAAATCTGACTATGTGTTATTGAATTACAACTAAGTACATATTTTGACTTTCATCCTCTCTCTCCAAGAAACCGTGCTGAATTTCGGGATAAAAAGTATCCCATGTCCTGCCTCGTAGTATGAACTCAAATCATGCCAAGTTTCATTTGAATACATTCAATAGTTTCAGTGTGATGCGCGGCCAAGATACAGACAGACAGACGGACAGACAGACAGACAAAAACGAAAAAAATTACAGTTTTCGCTTCAGTATCGATAATAGAAAGCCCTCCAAAAAAAAATTTCTAAATATCTTTAACGTACAGAATTTGACCTGTTACATTTTTATTATAAGTATAAGTATAGATAGATTTAGTACAATTGAAAATGTAGAATAGAGTTTTTAGGTGACAGTTTCTAGTATTACAAGAAAATGTATGAATTTTTAATGTTGTAAGAGCATGAATCTTAGGATTTATTATTACCTTTTAATATTATAGAGAGTTGCGATATGAAATGATTTTGTAAGTTTATAAAATTATAACGCCGGCATGAATTCTGATTATTATGTCGCGGAGACTATACAAAAATTGAAAAAGGCGAACAATATTCAAACTGCGGGAAACTATTTGTGGATGACGTAATTTATTTCCCCAGTGAAAAGATGAGTGGCAGAGATTCGACAGACCATATTAGCTTCACTTGTGATATTTGTTTTTATAAACTTGTTTAGATAGGTTTTAGTTTCTAGCCGCGTTAACACTAAAAAATGATGATCAACAATTGTAAAAATGATGAATGATGTAATATGTTCATGAATCTTGTTTCTTAATATTAAATAAATAGTTGACAGAGGCAATGGACGTTGACAAGGAAGAAGTAGACAAGGTCATTGAAGATGAAATCACTCACAAATTAGGTGAGGATCTACTGCAGAGCCTCGAGAAGAAATTTCAGGTTGATTTGCAAAAGTAAGAGTTTTTAAACAATGATTACTTTTTGTAACACTGTAGTTAGGAAAAATGATGTCTAGATGCAAATTTTGTGGAAATTACGCTTAAATAGATATTGTTGCCTAAAATGTGATGATGTTAGTAGACATATATTCGACATTTCATACTTAAATACATCGCAGCAAAGACAAGTCTTATCTGAGACAACGCGGCAGCGGTCTGTTGGTACAATTAGAAAACCTTCAAGCATCTGTTTGGCTTGCTTTTAAAACTTAAATTAACCTTGATTTTAAATGATACTGATTTTTTTAAAGTGTAACGAAACACACTTCAGCCATGTCATATCAGTCATTCGATGTCCTCAATATTTTTAATGTATTTTTATTTTTGTGACACATTTTTTCGACTGCTTCTGTGGCGCAGTGGTAACGTATGCGACTGCTGTGGTCTCGGGATCGATTCCTGGGTCGGAACAAATGTTTGTATGATCTGCAAATATTTGTTTCAGAGTTTGGGTGTTTTCTATGTATAATATGTATGTATTTACAAAAGAAAAAGTATATATTATGTATTTATATCAGTCGTCTAGTATCCATAACACAAGCTCTGCTTAGCTTGGGACTAGATGGCGTTGTGTGTAAGATGTCCGAAATATTATTGGGCTAAAACTCTTTTTTTCCTTAAGAAAGGCTTATGTCCAGCAAAAGACTATTTAAAGACTGTTTATGCTGATGATGTTACAACAGTATCAACGTTAAGTTGGAATCAAGACCGCAGTACATTGCTTTTCTCGGTACTCATGTTCAAAGATGTTGCTCTTAAATTCTTACAGGTTTTTGAGTTTTTTTTTTTAAATTTCTTATTTATTCACATTCGTCCTAGGTCAGTAGATATGGTGCTCTTAAAAATTAAGATATTACTGAAGAACGGTACAACTCACATCCAAGATAAGTTGGCGGAACTTCAAGATATGCTTGATGTTATAAGACGTAATGGAGAGAAAGAGGTAAGTCGACAAAAATAATAAAAATGAATGAATGCATCCAGGAAAGGAAAAAAGACAACAACAACGTACTGATTACTAAAAATTTGATAGAAAAAACCTAATTGACGTTAGTGAAGCCGCGTGGGCTAGTATAAAATATAGAAAGGTCTTCATTTGTAAGGTTATTGGGCAGAAAAGGACGAAACATTTTAGTTAAGTCTTGTCAAGTCACATACATTATGTCTGCAGAGTAGTTCATATATGCACATTATTTTTCTAATATTATTTTTCTATTGTTAACTTTCTATTTTTTTAACTTTAGTTAAAAAAAACTTTTTATAAAAAAAAAACCGACTTCCAAAAAACATCCAACGAAAACTCTCTGCCAAAAAAACACTTAATAGCGTAAAATAAACTGGTTCTTCATAAATTGCCTATACCTAATTCTTTATTCAATTGAAGTCGGTGCCAAGTGACTATCGCTTAGACTTTTGTAATTGTTCGTTTGTTTTCTTTTTGGCTTAGCACCGACTTCAAACAGATTTTAGGTACCTAGCACACATTATAATACTACTATTTAAATGAATAAAGAATTAGGTATAGGCAATTTATGAAGAACCAGTTTATTTTACGCTTTTAAGTGTTTTTTGGCAGAGAGTTTTCGTTGGATGTTTTTTGGAAGTCGGTTTTTCTTTTTTTTATAAAAAGTTTTTATTTTTCAGTTTTTAGTGCAAACAATCGTAGGTAAGTAGTAAGTTGAACTATTTCATCAAATTTCATCATCAAGAATACAAATTAAGGTCTATACGTACGTGTAATATTAATATCATCCTCTAATTCCTAACTGTTGAAGAGTTTAACCTTCTATCATCAGTTCGCCTAAATAACTTGAAAGTATACAACTGAAGGTCTTTGGATACGTATGAAATTGAAAGAATTATCCTCCAACTCCTAACCGTTGAGGAGTTGTACCTTCCACCTTCCATCATCAGCTTACCTAAATAATTTGAAAGAATACGACTAAAGGTAACATATATACATATGATATTTAAAGATTTATCCTCCAACTCCTAACCGGTTAGGAGTTGTACCTTACATCATCAGCTCATCATCATAAAATGATGACTACCAGACGCAAATACCGGTGTAACTTCAGAAAATATACGAAAAACATAGTATGTGCCTATAAAAAATGAGGGTTTCTCTCGATTTCCCTGGGATCCTATCATCAGATCCTGATATGCTGGCAATGGGACCACCTCGAAAGTATACCCTTTCGAATACAAAAAAAAAATCAAAATCGGTCCACAACTGACGGAGTAATCGGTGAACATACATAAAAAAAAATACATACAGTGGAACATAGAACCTCCTCCTTTTTGGAAGTCGGTTAAAAAACAAAAATAAGGTCTGTTATTAGTGGCGTCACTTTAGCAGCGTTTAGTAAGTTTCAATATATCTCCATCTTCTTGTATATATCTACAAAATCTAGGAGGATATGTTGCATTGTCTGTTTTCTCAATGAGTATAGTGATCACCACTCTTGGATTCTGCTTATGCTTTCCATCCGGCAGAGTAGAGTCATTTTGGCAGGCCCATGCATAAAAAAAATGTACAAAGAATTCGTTTTATTTTCTAAAGCGTGTAAAGAGAAAAAGTAATATATTTATTTGAAAGTAATCGTATTTATAACGCAATAACATTCGAAACTGCAATACTATATTTTACGTTTTACCTTTCAAACAACTTGCAAACACGGTTTGCGGCGTGTCTAAATAAACGTATAATGTATTCATCACACTTCCTTAGCGCAAATACTTCAATGTAAGCCAGTATGTAAGCATCCTGTTGTTGAACAATATGACCTAATTTTAGGCAACAATTATACAAATCATAATTATTACAAAGTATTGAACATAGTAGCTGTATAGAGTTCTTATGGACCAACGTTTCTTGCGTTTTAAGTAAATTTTTGATCGTATTTAAATTCAGGGATTAACTACGAATTTATCGGAAACCTACAATTTTACCAGTTTTTAGTGAAGAAGTAGGAAAATCATATTCAATTTCTATCATTCGAACTTTTGTTTTATGAAGACTAAGATATTGGGATGCTGGAGTCTGGATGAAAATTGGATAACACACATAACAGCTGGTTACATTAAAGCACATGAAATATTGTGTTCGGTATTATTACAGTTTTGTAATCTGTGCTAAACCGTCCGCATTTAGTTCACATTTTCAATCACAGCTCGACCAATGCTTGATGATGAAACAAAACGATACGTCAGTGTTGGCTGAGAAGGCACTACATCAGATGGTTGTTTGCGGATATGCACTGATCGGACATGATCCTGCACAAGCAGTGCACAGTGTAATGGCTCTTAAGAACATGATCCGAGAAGGGATGAAACCGGTAAGAATATATTTTTAATTCTAAAATGACTCAGGAACAGAGACCCATGCAAAATATGTATATGCATATTATACATTTACACATGTTTATCCGTCCAGGGTATGCAGAGACAGGCCACTAGGGTGAAATAAGTGCTCATTGGATAGTATCAGCAATTGTCACATTACAAGATTAGGACCAAATTAAAAGGAATTATGAAATTGATAGTTTTGTTAAATTGGTGAAGTAACTTCAACGGATGTCATTATAAAGAGAAATGGCTGTTCTGATTAGTAAGCGATGCGTTAATATACTAATGATAGACATACTCAGGACTAACATAAATATAAACTTAGTTCAGATATTTCGAATAGGTTAGAAATATACGAGTAGTACAAAATCGAATTGGCAGACAGCCAAATAAATATAATCGAAGCAGTTTTGGAGCAGTTTTGTCTCGCACTATCGAAATTAAATGTCGTAATAAATAAATATTTATCTTTAATGAAGTATTAGAATGTATTTACGGACATTGAATGTTGTCAATTTATTTACCTAATGGAAAAAATAGACACACACACAACAAACAATCCTGTCTAAAGACCAAAATGGATTTGTGTTTTCCTTTCCATTCCCATGTTAATTAATAATTCTGATGAAATATCGTATGGTGGCAGAGAGTGAGCCTTGGTAAATATTAGGATTACTCTGGTGATAGTTTCGTCCGATACACACGGATATACAAATCCGGTTTGCATTGCATATTTTCAATTGTGTCGGTATATAGAAATCCAATGCTTATTTTATTAAGACTTACTGTTTTCTACATCTTTAACACTGACTTATTGAGAATAGTAAATATTTTTCGCAAGCCAGGAATTGATAAGATACGCAAGCATTTCTTAGTATTTGTAAAATGTTTCTTTGAAGCGATTCCAACTGGCATGTTACATACAATAGTTTTAACGTATTGGTTTCTTTTTTGGATAAATATCTATCTTACAGAAAAAACGTGGCAATTGATTGATATATATTTAATTATTATCTATATACATACGTATAGACCCGAGCCCAGCAGTGGGACGCTATGGGTTGTCGATGAAATGAAATATATCTATGTGTATGTTTTGGTTCTATACTTTTGACATTCGTAGTTTAGTTTTCATAACTCACAATGGTAGTAACTGAGTTTACCTCAGTAAAAATTTCCAAGACACTTCCTTCCTGAGGTTTAATACGCTCGAGAGCTGTATTAGAGGCTCAAAAATATTTAAGAATTCAACCCCTAAATTCTTTATTCGAATGTTAAAGTGGCATTTATAAATATAATCTTGCTTGTCATATTATTAAATGATTTCAATATGTTATTCCGGGACCGACCACACACGGGAACTGGTGAAAAGATGAATGGCTGTTCTACTATTCACCGCTAATGATTTAAGCTGAAAGAGTAATTTTAGACTACCTACTGAGCCATTTCGTAGTCTAGACTTTGGTAATTTATGTTAGATGGTGATTGTTTGAAGAGGTGGTAATGGTAAGCTTGATTCCAAAACAGCATTTTTTCTAATTGCGCACTATCCAGACGTTTCCTCTTTTTAACTCAGTCATTGTAATTGTTTTTACTGTAATTTGAAAGTTGCAAAGTTTTAATTGTAAAAAATACGAAACTATACTTTGACTACTTAATTAATACATTTGCAAGATCCTCTACCTAAATTTAGCTGGTTATTTAGCTAATGAACAGATGAGAGTCGCATTCGATTTCATAGTATTATTTAAGCGTTATATAGCCGCGTACATCAATACTTTCCACGCCAACTGGCCATTAACTTCAAAGTGCTAATCCAGGTTCATACATATAATACTAAAATAAAAATTGCAGATATATGATCAAAAAGGTGAAGTTTATGTTCTGCTGAGAGTCTGCGGGCACGACCACGACACTCTGAAGAAGGTCATCAAGTGCGTCATCTCGAAGGTTAGACAATTTTATCGTCGGTTCAGACTTTACTGCTTTTAAACGGTTCCCAAAACCACAATTAGAACGATTCCAATAGATGTTTAATTCTAAATTGTAGTTCACATACGAAACAAGAAG
Organism: Diaphora mendica; assembly: GCA_949125395.1. Taxonomy (NCBI): domain Eukaryota; kingdom Metazoa; phylum Arthropoda; class Insecta; order Lepidoptera; family Erebidae; genus Diaphora; species Diaphora mendica. The sequence continues at coordinate 2,028,699 of OX421323.1, forward strand.
TACTGGATGTTGACTGAGATGAGCGTAAACTTTATTTCCACCGAGAAAGACTACTAAAGACGATATTTTGTTGATTCTTGTAGGTCTTAGATCAATGAAGGATATCCGGGTTTGAAAACACGTCAGTGTTTAAGGATAATATACTTAAAAAATGTCTTTTGTTCCAGTAGGTCCTGATAATAATCAGCATGGAAAGATAAAAGCGTGTCATAGTGATTAAATTACTACAAGAATAGTTATAGAACCACGCATGATTTTAATAGTATTGATTTTGATGATAGAAAATGGTGGTTGTATTACGCTACAACTAAATAACCGACCTGCTCATCAAAACCTTATTTCTAAGACTGTTGATGATATTGATAGTAGATTAGACAATTTTTTCCTGAATTCACATAATTATCTACTCCGTATCAGCGTTAAGAGAACGTGTCTCTCTTCTAAAATTTATCAGTTACTAAGATCACCTTCAAACGTAGGTAGTATATTTATTGCTGCAGTCCCATTTGCTTTTATCTCAAATCCATTATTTTCTAAACCGGAAGATGAGTGTTCGCAATTGGTTCTCGACACAGACCTTGAATTTTTGCCAACTGTCCCATTTTCTGTTTTTAAATTATGCATAAAATCTTTGAGGAAATTGTGTAGTCTGGTTTTCCATTCATTCATTTGTTAATTGTTGCAACTACTGTTAAACTAATTAGGCTCAAAAAATGTATTACGCAATATTAGAATTGAATGGATTACTATTTTTATTGATTACCTATATGATATATGTACCAAGTCACCCCTTAATTTATTATGTATGGACCCGCTAAAGTGACTCTACTCTGCATAGCATAAGCAGAATCCAAGATACTCAAAGTGAATGCAGACAATGCAGTAATATAGCATGGTGACCCACATCATAGCGGCCTAGTGATGCTCCTGCATCATTAGGCCCCTGGTCTCGCACTCACCAACGAAACACAATCATCATCTCGGTCGAGCAGGCGGAAATAGGTGTGGCTCTACTACCTTTGATTTCTTCTCTGTATAATAATAAATTGTTAAGAGAATTTTCGGTACCCCTTTTTCAGTAAAATTCAAGCCAATATGATTTTAAAATTGGAAATACTTAATATTTACACTAAGAAACTCTACTTAGAACTAAAATGTAATTCCATATGTGGTTAAGCTTAAAAATTGTGTGCAAATGTTTTACCACTTTAAATTACCTATTTTACTTTAACCTGTCATTGAAGAGATTATCACTCAGAGGTCGGCAAATCCCTTTCGTCTCTTGAGTTGAACTCTCTTAGCCAAGATGCAAGTGTGTTGCATCGAATCTATTTCTACAATCGCTAGCGCATCTATCCCCTTGTATTATTCGCAAATTCTTTATTTTTGACTAACTTCACATTGAAAGAAGTAATTTCCATACATTTGAATGTCAACTTGGCTAGGGCAGGCAGGTGTTGATTAGGGACAATAGTCGCTTATCACGTAGTAACCCGTCATTTGCTCCTCCGCAATGAAGATGTCTTGTAATTGTCAACATATTCAGCAGTCATGACAGCTTACCGGATATTGCAAAATCAATTACCGTTACACTTAATTTAGACCGGATCTGTTAAAAAACGTATGCTCTGCGGCAAATTAGTCATTTCCGATGAATATAGAAAATGTGTTTACGAAAATTTTGTAGAGAATTCTTAGTGTCTAGACACGGAGAACTGTTTTTCAACTGAAACCATATGTTGTACAAAATGTTTTGAAATATGTTAGGGAAAAATTCTAAAACAATGAATATTTTTCCTGAAAGTCTGAAAGCCACCTCAAGTGTTAATTAATACAATGTTAATTTGATACATCTTAATCACTACGAGGGTCGAGACTGTGTCTGACAAATATACTTATATCTTTTATCCTGTCATAGATTAAAAATGTCCATTATTAGTAATGTTATGATCAGCTTGTCACCTTAAATACCATACAAATTTTATTGCAGTTGGCTCTTTGCCAAAGCCTAGAAATTCTCAATTGTCGCCTAGTAGTTATAATAAATTTAGCGTATAATGTTAAATATCTGCAAAATTTCAGGTGATTCAGTGAGGACATAATTCATTTTGCCCAACGATATAATTATAAAACCTAAACATTATTGAGTTTGTAGATGTTTTTCAGACTTATTTTGTTTATGTTTCAGTCGCCTATAATAAAGTCAGCCATGATGGAGATAACAGGAAAACTAATTGACGGTGTTGTAAGTCTTACTAAATTAATGGCGCATGGTGCAATGCATGAAGCTTGTCTCATTGAAGTAATAAAGACTATAGAAGACGAAGCATTCCTACTTGTTGACGATATTCGAAACTGTGTTTACAGTAACACTACTTTAACTGAAGAAGCTAATAAGTTTATAAACGAAAATAATGCTACAGTTCTTGATATATCAAGAAAAGATAAACGATCCAAAGAAGAAAACGTTGAAAAAAAAGATGAGGATATGAAAGAAATTATACGGAGGATGCTAGCTGCAAATAAAGGACAGAATATAGATTCATCTTTTAAAGATAAGCTGCTGAAACTCACAAATGATTTAAATGCGGTAGATACTAATTTAATCGAAAAAAGTACAAAGAAAGATTAAAACGTGATGATTAATATAATTATATTTCATTCTCTTGGTTTACCGTTGTCAACACTGTTAAAGTTAACAACTCTGCAGTTAAACAGTGAGCAATGTATGACTCTCAAAATTACTGGAGCATAAGGCACATTTTCTTAATTAGTGAATCAATCTGCAATAGGGTTGACTTGAAATAAATGGCCGGCCATATGCAGTATTACAGACTACAGACAACTCGAACTCAAATTATTTAGGATGTTTTATCCCAACAATAGCAGGCCTGTGCAATATTTCTTTATTTAAAAATATAAATTATTTTATAAATACACTTAGATAAATATCTTACAATGCGTGTTGCTAGTCATGGATTTGTTTACAAGTGCATTAGTCATGATACTATTAAACACTTGACACTTGAAGAATCAGGATGTATAATCAAAAAGTTATTTACTTTTTACTGAACTCCGCTAGAAGGAGAGTTATGTTTTTCGAGTATGTGTTTGCATGTTTCTTTGACGTGCTCTGATTTATAGATAGCTTGATGGATTGTCTTAGGAGGTGTCGCTAAATTAATCTTAATCGTGAAAGTGACATTTGGAATTTTAAAATTGCAAAAATTTAAATTGCCTGTTTGTCAATTTTGAGTTCCTATACATTTTTACGAAATCTGGTCTTTCCCAAATCAATGACCATGTCATCTTTATTCTTTCGTAAAATATGAACCGAATGGTAACTGCTAATTCTTCTTATACATAATATGTATTGAAGTTTATGGTTTGAAATACATTTACGTGGTCTTAGGTTTATCTTTCGATTTTTATAAAACATCTGACTACGAAATTGCTTTCATCATGATTATCATCATCTGCCTGGCCACTTGGTTCGATCTTCGGCTTCGAAATTGCTTTAGTCTATCAGAGATCTAAAACGGCATTTAAGAAATGTTAATCCTTATACAACAGCACCTATTTTTTATATTTCTACATTACTTACTCATACAAAAGTTTAAGTATTTACCCTAAACTTGTTTGGAAAATTAGAACTTTTTAAAAAGCTCTACGGATTTCAATACACTCACATCCTCATTAATCGTAATAAACTACATTCCTTATTCTTTCACTCCCTTATCTAAACACAAATCGAATGGAACGTATGTCCAAATAAGAAGGATTTTCCATATAACTAATAGAGACCTTTTCAATGTGACCTTTGTTTCACAGAAAAAAAATGTGAATTTAGTGCGGCTTCTACGTCTAGTAAATTTTGTAGTGGTTGAATAAAATCTGCATGCCTAGCGCGAGGCGTAAAATTAATAATAGCTCACTTTCAAAACGAACTAGTGTTTATGGGAGAGAGATAGCGGCCGTCGGGTGTGTCGGTTCTTGTTTACACGACCGGATAAAACCAGCTGCAATCATCACGTTTGGCGGTATGAGTGTTGAAATTGATGTAATCTTGGTTTGATGTGTAGATATACTGTCGAGAATGATTTGTGGCGGCTTAAAATTATTGTAAAGATTGCTCAACTGCTGTATTAAAACTGTAGAAAATGCCTGTTGGATCTTCTTTAGAGAATATTGGAATTTATAAAAATTACAATGGAATAATAACATCAAAATGTGACCAATGTAGCTTAGCGATATGTACTAAGATATGCCTAAATATTTAGGAACTAAAAATTCTCTACCGAACGTGTTAGAGAAAGGTACAATTATTTTTCAACTTGAATAATATTTGTAGCAAAATTACGAACAGTGGCGGGTGGCGTGGTCACGGTTGAACTTTCCAATTAAGTCCATTTGCTGACTCTTAATGAACGATTCCTCAAAAACCTCTTAAAGATGGAAACTTAACAAGATCCCTTTTTATGTAGCCAAATGGACGATTAAAAGTTCTGTCGATTGATGATTCGCCTTGATATATTAAAAAAGAAATATTAGAGAGTATAATTTCATCTGCGACTTGAAAGTTGTACGCACACTTCATGAAATATTGCTATAGGTTTTGTGTCTCTTTATATCGTGATGCGTAGTTAGAGAACCATTATATTTTACGTCAGACTTGTATAAACCAACTGGTAATGGTTTTAGAGTGTGGTGTGAATATTGAATATTTTCTTACCTAAAAACTTTAGGAATAAGTTTATTTACTAACTGTAAATAAAAACTGTAAATAAACTTATTCCTAAAGTTTTTACATACATACATACAGTGTCCAAAAAATAAGGTGACATTGTATTTATTTCGAAAATTCTTTATTTATTTTTCCAAATCAATTTCATCCCCTTCAAAGTAATCCCCTCCCGATGCAATGCAATTATGCCAACGGATTTTCCAATCTTCGAAACACTGATTGTAGTCACTTTCTGGAATGGCCTTCAGTTCCGTCTTCGCTGCGGCTTGAATCTCTGTCGAATCAAAACGGTGTCCCCGGAGCGATCTTTTGAGCTTGCTGAACAGCTAGAAGTCGCACGGTGCCATATCAGGTAAATACGGTGGTTCCGGAACGATACGGGTTGAGTTCCGCGCGAAATGATCACGAATTACGAGTGCAGTATCCGATGGTGCATTATCGTGGTGTAAAAACCAAGAATTGTCTTTCCACAATCCCGGCCCTTTTAGGCGGACGGCATAACGTTCAAATAATATTCCTTGTTGACTGTTTGGCCCGGCGGAAGGAATTCATAATGCACAACACCACGATAATAGATAAATTCAAATGTCACCTTATTTTTTGGATACAGTAGTAAAAGGTATAATTGATATTTTCTACTGAGGTTTAAATGGTAGATTAACTACTGCTATGCTAAAAGAAAGTTGAAAGAAGTGGCAGAAAAGATAAGAGAGATGTTAACTGTCATTCTGAAGGTCAAGTCCGTAATAAAAGTTCATTAAAATTTCAGTTTCAATCTTCTCTCGTTCCCACGAATGACATAAAAGGTTTTCTTCTAGTAAAGTATTAAACATGCTTTGGGTTTAATCTTATTTCGTATTATGACCGAAAGGTGAATGGATTTCTGAAAGTTTTAGTAATGTGTGTAAATTTTCAGTAACTATATTTGCCTGCGACTTTCTTCATTACATACTATATATTTCTTTACAAAGTTCTGTTTAATTTATTGTAGTATCTATATAATAGTCTAGTATTTGTTTTCTTCACAAGATTTGCGGAAATGAGACTATGTGCACGAGAAAATGGGGAAGATATATATGATTATTAAGGAAAATCACTAAATATCATATCTTCAAATATACTAATTTGAAACATATGATTATACTATATATATATATATATATATATATATATATATATATATATATATATATATATATATATATATATATATTATACGTCATCTGTCGGTGTATTTCTGTCTACTGTTACGGTTTTAGACGCGTCTGTTGTATAGTCTGTTACTGTTGGGACAAATTTTGTACAGTACCAAACTACGTACTGTTAGCTAAACTAAATTAAAAGTAAAATTAGATTTGTATCTAATATAGATAGAGATAGAGAGATAGAGATACTAAGTCATTCATTCAGTCATCCAGAGCCATTTTGGCAGCTAACTATAAAAAAAAGTCGTTCATAGACAATTTTCTGTTCTTACAATTAAAGAAACTGCACATGTGAAGTGAATCAGAATTTACATTTTACGGTTGTTGTGCACAGACCTTTTTTCGTCAATCCAGAAATTCATTTAATGTGGGAAAACAATATTTCGGCACTGATGAGCTGGTTTGAACGGAGTCAAACTACGCTCTTATAGAAAACCGATCTAAGTTAATTATTCGCTGCTTTTTACTGAGGGAGTGAAGTTAACTTTTAAATCGCAAGTGTCCGTGAGCGACGGTAATGATATTCCATCAGGTGAACCTCTGATCGCTTGTCTCCTTATTATCAAAAGCCTTAAATACTCCATTACTGGATATAGGCCTCTTATTAGAAGGGTGCCATGCCAAGGCTGATGATGTATTGCTCTACATAGTCAACATTATACACGTGAGTGAACACCATAGGTTTTGCAAAGGCCCACCTTCTTCCTTCCTCAGCAGAACAACACGTGCTGGCCTTGGAAGTCCCCGCCTCAGAACGGTTTGGTTCTTCCTCCCTGTGCCGAGCAGTTAAAAACTAAAACTCGCTACTAGCGCTAATGTTTCCCTCCCACTATGATTCCGGGTCCATTAAATGGAGTTTGAAAAAGCATCTCACTAAGTCGCCATAGTGTGGGACACCCTACTGCATTGCCTGCTTTCGCAATTAGTATGTGGCCTCCACTGTTGGATTCTGCTTGAGCCTTTCATCAGGCTGAGCAGAGTCACTTTGGCAGGCTATCAAAAATACCTTATATATATATATATATATTTTTATATATGGGCCACCAAAATGACTCTACTCTGCCTGATGGAAAGCATAAGCAGAATCCAAGAGTGGTGGTCACCATACTTATTGCGAATGCAGACAATGCAGCATGGCGACCCACACCATGGCGCTAGTGTGAGTAGTGTGAGAGACCTAGTGATGCTTCTGCATCTTTCAGTCTAGTCAACAAGTATGGAACTTGTTGACTAGACTATTTGGGCCTCCGGTCTCGCACTCACCAACGAAACACGACAGCACGAACGCTGTCATTTTACGTTGATTTTCTGTGGGTAGTACCGCCCCGGTCGAGCCGGCCCGTCCGTGCGGAAATCAGCGGTTTCCCTCCCACTATGATCCCGGGTCCATTAAACGGAGCGTGATAAAGCATCTCACTAAGTCGCCATAGTGTGGGATGCCATACTGCATTGCCTGCTTTCGCAATGAGTATGTGGCCCCCACTGTTGGATTCTGGGCTAGAGCTTCTCATCAGGCTGAGCAGAGTCACTGGCAGGCTATCAAAAAGGCCGTTTATATCTAAAAGAGTGCAGAACTACACAGATTATTTCCAACGAATTAATCTCCAGAAAAGGGATACTTGTTTTTCACATCAATAAAGCACTCTTTCAGAACTACAACTTCTTCTTCTTTTGATGAAATGGCAACCAGCCGGATCTCTCAGATCAGCTATTTCTGCCAATGTTAAGTTTTATAGTTTTCATATCATAAGTCTTTAAGTCTTCGTCATGATGAAATTAATGTTAAAAAATATAAAAAATGTGGATGAGATGAATTGGGAACCGTCTTCCGAAAAAACAAAAAACGATCTCCAAGAACTACAACTTGTACAGCAACCGAAGTGTGTATGACATAATCCACAATCATCATGACAACGTTGAATGGGGTGAATGCCCTTTAATTTTTTTTAATTACCCATCTTACTGGCTGCTGGCCAAGGTTTTATGAGTATACAAGTGACATTGCGTACACATAACATAATATATTATTTTGTTCTTGAAAATGGTGACATAGATTTGACTAATTGTGTGAACTTTAATAATTATAATCAGTTACTATAAGTATTATTTATCTCAAGCCAAAATATATAAAAGCACCTAATTTTTTTTTTTTTTTTCTGAACATTTAATTGTTACGTTTAGTTGTTTTGTATTACAAAAACTGTTCTTTTTTATTAGCTCGTGGGAACATTAAAATCAAGATGAAACTGAGTTGATAAATAGTGCTGAAAATATCAATAATAAGGTAGCTAATGGTCAAATTATTTATCAGTCCACATTAAATTTACCCCAATAAAATGTTCAAAACACAAAAAAAATAATGTGTCACTACTTTTTTAATAAAAAAAATAGTACTAATGAATGAATCATACTTCGTAATCTTCAATAATTCTGATCTTTCTTTTTAAAAAGACAACTCCTAGATTAGGAATAAACATTCTGTGTCGCGGGGGACTTTATAAACATACATGAAACGGACACAAAGAACACCCAGACTCAGAACAACAATTTGTGGATGACACAAAGTGTTTTTCCATGTGCGATTTGAATCCACAGCTTGGCGCAGTAGAAAGCGACGTGGCGACCGCTTAAACCACTTTTTTACGTTTAGGAACCCTCACGGACTGTCACCCCACCGGGGTTTGCGGTTGGGTGGTATATCGGAATCGAACTGACTAAAACCACACGGTGTGCCACTTTGCGCCTGAGAAGGGAGGGATCCAGGAACTGCTGTTATTAACACATCCGGACCACCGCTTAAACCTCTAGGCCAACCGTGCCATCAGATCACACAATGCATAATCATAATAACATGAATAAACATTGTGCGTTCACCAGAAAGTCCTAATCAACAAATAGCTTATTACAAACTTCAGAAAAATTAAGAATAGTGAAGAAAAATAAAAAGGGACGTAATATGTCCCCGAATATTTTTATGATCGGGATTTCCGTTAATATAGCGCCTACCAAGGATTGTCCATTCTCTCACAACAGCCATAAATGTCCCCTAAACGATAAGATTTAGTGTGGCGCTTCTTCATTAAAACTTTCTTGTCAAAATGCCAAGAGAATCCCGTAATAAACTTTTTAATAGATTTTTACTGAACTTTAATTAAATTTAATATTAGTATTTTAAAATTCCAGTTAGAAAAGTAAACAAATGAGACAAAAACCGAACTGACAGAAGACCGATTTACACTGAAAAATAACCTGTTAAGAAAAAAAATTGGTTATATTTTCTTCTACGTGTCTGGATGCTAGTTTTCTAAATATTTTCCGCATGTTTCCTCGTGAATTAAAATCGGAAACTTACCAAAATACTTGTGAATATTTCCAGGAAATGTTACCCACAACATTATAACTTGTTCGCGCTTAAATTTTCTGTTTACATTAAAGAGTAATAATATTATTTTATTGGTAACATTGTTTATGGATCCGAATGGTTCTCTGTAAACATCAGTTTTCATTTAACTTTTCTTGACCTTGTGAGAAATCTATACTAATGTAATGAAGGCGACAGTAAGGTAAACAATCGCACAGTAAGGTAAAACTTACTGGTTGACTTCGTACGAAGGTTAGTAGTATTTCTCTTTCTCCTGTCAAAGATACGACCCAGGGGCCCTAGCCAAGTTAGAGCCTAGAATTATTACCTATATACTCAAGTGTGTATTGTGGGGATAGCTTTAGATTCGACGAGGGCCATAGACTTAGATGGTCTCTTCGCCCTCTAATAAAGGGCATACGTCACATGAAGAGCCTCTAACAGTATACTGCTGGACATAGCACTCTCTTTGGAAAGGAGGTTTTAACCTAGTGTACCACGCTAGCTAGTCTTTGTTTTAACTTTTTCTCCTAGAGTCGCGATTATAAATAAGTTTGGGTTTTGTATAAAATAAAATGACTGTTTATTACATTAATATTCATTTTTATTAAATACAAAATAAAAAAAATAAAAATTTTAGAATTTATTTGAAATCGCGGCGCTTCGCGGCGAAGCGAAGCTACGGCAATTCTCGCCACGCCAAAAATCAGATTTACCCGCGCCTATAGATGTTTCACATCAAAAATACAATACACAATAGTATAGTGGCGAAGCGTCGCCACGGCAACTCTCGTCACGCCAAAATCAGGTTTATCCTCGCGTGTAGATGTTTCACATCAAAAAGCAGTCATGAGGACTGCCGACAGAACTGAAAACTTAAAACTATGAACTAAGTACACACAAACTACAAAGTATATACAAATAGTTATTACTTTTGAATGTTCAAATCAATTGTTTAATCAATTAATATATCTTTTTCAAAATAACGCACGGAGGTATATCTATGTACATTTATATATACACAGTTTACATAGGTATAGATCATTGGAAGCGTGCTGTGACGATGACGCGAGTTTCATGCTTTTTGTTCACCCAAAAAGTGCTCAGCGCGCTTAAAAAAGTTTTCACATGAATATTACTCATAAAGGTTTGTTATTAAAATGATCATGTAGAAATTCACAGGTTGTTTCCCAAAACTGCACTATGCTGTGTCTGACGGCGTGGATGTGCGTGATTTACGTAGTCAACTTTCAATGAATTGTTTTAAAAATTGGGAACACAGCGTACAATACACGAGTGTTAGTAAGTTATTTTAGTATATTGCTCATGCATTAGTACAGATTTGTCGATATTTCTAGTTATTACTGTGCATTGGCGATAGGGCTTACGTCATTAAAGTCCCTGGCATACATTATTAGTAATGGGTTTGTTACTAACAAATTACTTACTGTTTATTGCCATTGCAGTTAAGAGGACATGTTATAGTTAAACTATGGATAAAATGTGAGCATTCGATGTGCCTCTGTCTGCCCCTTTGGGGATGAAATATGTGAGTATATTGATGTATTAAAGACCTCGTATTACTTACAAAACTTGTATAACATCATTGGTAATATATGTATTTCTTAATCTATAGAAGTTTAAGATGAAAGTGTGTGTCTGTTATCTCGTCACGTTTATAACGTTGCACTAATTTAGATGAAATTTAGAATATGGATAGTTTGAGTCCCGGAAAAGGACATGGGATCATGCTCATCCTAGAAATTGGTATGGGGAATCAACCGCTGAATACATTTCTATGTTTGATATGAAAGTAGTTTGAGTTGTGGCGCAGGATAAATAAGGCTGTAAAATATAATGAACTAGCTTTGCCCGTGACTCCGAACGCGTGTATGTTGGTAATCGCAGTAAAAGGTACATTAGGTCCTCCCTAAAGAATCAAAGTAAATCCATGCCAAATTTCATTAAAATCGGTCCAGCGGTTTGGCCATGAAAGCGAAACAAAACAAGTTAAATATAAGCTTTGTGTTAAATATAACTGTAAATCGCCCACATGTAAATTTATTTACAACAATTTATGCATCATAAAAGTATTTCAACTATTTAATAGTGCCATCTTGTTTACTATAATGACAATATATGGACAATGTGTTTATTACTGGCTGCTTTACAACTGAAGGCTTGGCATGGCTATGACCGCGTGGTCTGATAACCTCGTCTCACTCCTCGAAAGATGAAAACTGTTTGTGTAATGGTTCCATTCGTAGGACTACACAGAATTACCAAGTTTTCATAGTCCCAAAATACTTTTTTTTATGTAAGAGCTGCCAAAATTAATTTACTCTACCTGATGGAAAACACAGAAACTAAGAGTGGTGGTCACTATTCTCATTGTGAATGTAGACAATGTTACATGGTGACCCACACTATGGCGGCCTAGTGAGATACTTCTTCACATCCCGCTTAAAGGACTGGGTATCATAGTCGGAAGGAAACCTGTGCGCTGGTAGTGAGTTCCAGGTTTTAACTGATCGGCACAGGTAGGAGGAGCCGAACCATTTAGTTTGAGATCACTATTACACATACGTATTGTGTATTTATAAGGACATCTAAGCCTTTTTTGTTTCAAAATTATATTTCTTAAAATATGATTAACGTTCTGAAATATAACTGAGTTACAGATTTCATTCAATCAAAGAAAACCTTTTTTAACCGACTTCAAAAAAGGAGGAGGTTATCAATTCGACTGTATTCTTTTTTTTACCTCATAACTTTTGACTGGTTGAACCGATTTTGATTTTTTTTATTTGAAAGCTAGTGCTTCCAATGTGGTCCAATTTGAATTTGATCCAGTTCTTGAAGTCTATATTTTATCTTATTATTAAGTATTAACATAAAAATTAAAAATATAAACTATCTCATCTTTCAATATGAATTTCTGTATCCCTTCTCTTTGAGATTGGATTTGGGGTATCCATAATCATTGAAAGCGGCCATTTATTAATCGTTGGGTAATAAAAAATACCTGTCGTGGGACCAATAGGAAAAAGTCTTCGTTGTCCAATCGCTCGAACCAATAGGAAAAAGTCTTTGTCGTCCGATCACTCGGACCAGTAGAAAAAAAAGTCCGTGTCGTTCAAGTAGTCGGATAAAGTGATCGGACCACGTGGTAGCATTAGGTTTTGAAAGGAATTTATAACAGTTATAATAAAACATGAATATTATAGGGTAGATATGTCTGTAAGACTTTAGATGCAACATTGTATTCACTTAACATTTATTAGTATCGAATGATTTATTCAGTACGAGAATAACATAAAGGAATAAGATTCGATAGAGGGCTTCGACTAAGAAAACTATTTATAATACAAGTAATTTAAAGACAAACTAGCTTTGTGTGTGTGTATGTCCATAATCGCTATAAAGAATAGCCTACGTGGAATCCTAAAACGTTCATAGTATGTACGGATTTGTTCCGATAAAAGCATTTAAGTGATCATGAAAATTCACGAAACTTTGTTCTTAATTTAAGAACAAAGTTTCGTGAATTTTATTATCACATTTTCAAGCATTTTCTTTTATTTATAAGCATTCTTATTAAATTTTCATTTTCCACAGAATCTCGATAATGCAATACATAATGCAATATTATGTTTGTATCTTAATGTGATTTAATTTTAATTTAGAATCTCATCAGAGTTCAATTGGAAATATCTTTTCCAGGAAGGTATAAAACTAAATTAAAGGCTAGGGCACATACCTGCATCGGTGAAGAAAGCAGAATGCCTGTTAGGGCTGGAAGGAACCGAAGCAGATGCAGAGGTGAGGAATGCCCTCTTCACCTTGGTCCATTTGGAGGCACGAGGGGGGCGGTGCTGCGGAGGACGACCTCCGAGCTCCAGGGAAAGCTGCTTACGAAGCGCTGGATGGGAGGGCTCTGATTCTGCAAGAGATATGGAACATAAACATTCTATTTTAAAGGCTTATTCTGCTTTGATATCACGCCTTTTATTAAGTATTTCTGAATGTGCCTTTCGCTAGCCGCTAATGGAAAACTTTTAGTTTTAAAGTGGTACAGATGATTATGATAAGGATAGTTGAAGGTCCAAGGAGAAATAATAGTTTATTACTGAAGGTAAGCTCTCTTTTAAAGAAGGAACTTTTGAATAGTCGGTTTTATCACAATGAAAAGAAAGTTTAAGATTGATTGTAGGCTATCTGACATTCAGTTTAAAGGGCCAAAGCCTGTAAAATACTAGTGGGTAATGATTGTACACATTGATGACGTCATTCGTATAAAGCTCTCAGTATAGTTATAGAGTTATTTTCGAACAATGGGGCAACGCAAATTAGCTGTAATCTTTATAGAGTGCTGGTCACTCGTTCCGAACTATTAATTATTATTATTGACGACTTATTAGTCCAATCGTTGATTCTAAAGTCTTGATTAGAAGTCAGACGTATGATTTCTACTCAATACAAATATTATTAATTTTGTGACAAATACGATCATTTTTGTTGTACCGGGGTCTTATTTATCTATAAGTAGTTTTTTGGCTGCGCCCGCGTATATGTCACTAGCTGACCCGTGTCTACTTCATAGGGCGGTAAACATTTTTTTCTCCGACTTTGCAAATCCGGCTACCATGAAAATGTTTTTCCACTTTGCGGGTTATTATATATCCTATGTCACTGACAAATAACGTAGCTTTCTATTAGTAAAAGAATTTTCAAAATCGGTTCTGTAGATCCAGAGATTACCCCCCACAACGTCACAAACTGACAAACTTTACCTCTTTATATAGTAGTAAGTATATAGAAGTATAGATATCTATAGATTAAATAATAGTGCTAGTAGTTTCTCAATAATCAAAGGATTTCCATTTTAAATTTCATCCAAATCGGTTTAGCGGTTTCGTCGTGAAAGCGTAACAGACGCACAGACAGACAGAGTTACTTTCGAATTTATAATATTAGTCTGGTTAGTATAGCATATAATGATAGTGTATGTCGAGCCGTGTGGAAGATATCAAAGGATAAAATTTTTAATATTAGGGTATTAAATAGTCAGTATACTATACAGATTAAAGCAGTTAGTTTGATGATAACACCAATTTAGCGAGTCAATGAAAATTTTGGATGGAGTACACTAAGGGCAGTTTTGTCTGACCAAAGTCCCGAGATCATGTATTAAATAATATAATTAAATAAATCATAGTATTAGTAAAGTAAATATCTGGATAATTTAATGTACTGAAAGTTGTACTCGTATGCAACGATACGGTGATAAGCGCATTTATACGCGCATATAACCGTAGGTATATAATGCATAGAATAATTCGTATTTCAAGTTATTATTCGCTTTGGCACGCTTCATTGTTGTGAATGTCAATATTGTGAATAACTCAAGAGAAGATTCGAGATAAAACTGAAGGGTCTTTCACATAAATATAATCTGACGCCATATATGGGGTACCTATAGGTACTTAAATAAACTAATCTGATTATATTCCTCTTGTTTTTGTGTGTAAACCAAAGCAAGCGTAAATGGCAACAGCAAATCAATTCTAATCATCATCATCACCATCATCAGCCTATCGCAGTCCACTGCTGGACATAGGCCTCTCCAATTGCACGCCACTTAGTTCGATCCTCAATCAACAATTCTAATGCTTTACATAAACTTGTCATCTGGAGATGTATATGAATCTCTATTTGCTAAACTTCCATTAAACAAGGAGGCAATTCAGTTGCTTTCTACCCGACTGCGAAAGAAGGAGGGTTATGTTTTTCGAGTGTATGTATGTATGTATATTTCTTTGGCACGTACTCAAGCCTAAACAGCTTATCGTATTTTTATGTGAGTGGTGTCAATTGATTCGTCTTAGTCGTGAGAGTGACACTGGGTACATCAAAATTAAAAAACTAAATTAAGAATTATTGGCGCCACAAAAAAAAAATCAAAATACATCGAGTGTGGTATCAAAATAAAGAATTTTTAACGGTGATCACGAATATATATGTATATAACTTATATGTTTTATTAAAAAAAAAACTGAATTTAATAAAGATGGCAGATAGCAGATATTGACGCAGTTGGGTTTTTATTTTTAAATAATTTTACTTGTTTACGTTTCTGTATCTTTATAAAACACTGTCTTTTGATTTGGGAAAAATTATTCAATTTTTTCCTATTGAATGAAAGAGAAAACTTCCAAGAGTGGATAAAGAATGAAAAATTGTAATTCAACATAATGTACGCACATTTATGTCTACCATATCTACTCGAACATGAAACAAATTTTAATAATAATAGTTAGTTAAGTTTATTATCATAACTATAAACATGTTTTTTTCCAGGAATCTCGCAGAAGCAATTTTCAATTTCTAGCCCTAAATCAAAATTAGCATGCTGGCTATAAAGCAAAACTATTAGTATCTAATACAAATAAATCTTTTAAATAGCGGGTGATTTTCTGAATACACAAATAAAAAAAAACTCACCAAGTTCCTCAGAAGAAGGTATCGTCAGAGTCAGGGCTGGTGGTGGAGCGTCACTGTCACCACCATCGCTGAAAGATCTTCTTCTCTTTGGCACCACATCAGGGGAGCTCTTGGAGCCCCTGTTGGTTTTCTTTTTGACTGACTCTCGGTGGGTTTGGATGATGTCACGCATCTTCCCCCAGGGGCTTTTATGAAGCTTGTTTGGTGAAGGTGAAGTGGAACTATCGTCCTGTCAAGAATTTGTTTACCTATTATTTTACAAGGCTTTTAATATCTACAGTTAGTTAGGGCATTGTATTCCTACAGCACTTGCATAATGTCAAACGCTAGCATTTTTCTATAAACACATAATATTTGTCTTGTAACTGAGAAAACTAATATTTGTCGGTTACCTTTAGGAATGATAGATTGTAGGACTAAAAATTTATTCTGATTCTGCATCGTTGACGTAGCCAAGTAATTATAGTTTTATACCTATAGTGAGCTGTGGAAAAGATCTGCTATCACGTGGAGAACCCTTCCTCTAAATTTAATTATGGACCCATTGCGATTTGAATACAAAGAAATTCGCTTTGCTTCATTTTCTAACGTATTATCCAGATGATATGGTGAATATTAATAGAATGTTCTGATTCAATGCATCTACTTACTTGCGGAGGCAGATGCAGGAATGTGTTGTCGCCATCATCTCTGGTGCTCTTCCGGATACCTGAAATTGTTTATCGTTAGTGGAAATTGTTACCGAAACCGTTGTCTAAAATAGTCCGGTGATACATATACTAAGATATAATATATATAA
Source organism: Diaphora mendica (assembly GCA_949125395.1). NCBI lineage: Eukaryota > Metazoa > Arthropoda > Insecta > Lepidoptera > Erebidae > Diaphora > Diaphora mendica. The sequence continues at coordinate 2,045,312 of OX421323.1, forward strand.
TAAGAAATATGAAAAAGTTAAAGAATCTCAATTAAACTAATTAAAATAAAACAATTTGAAACGTCAATATAACTGTTACGAATAACATATTTTCAGCCAACGCAACGCACTAAACGCAGATGGACTTTGGCTCCTGTATCGGTCGTGTTTACGTTCAGACAATTGATTTCCTCTCCTGCTATCTACCTCATCTTCAACCCACGTTTCTTCTCCATCATCAAATTCTCTCCGATACATTACTATACATATTTACAGTGTTCTTTTTAATTTTTTGTTTTAGTATTTTATACTGCAGTTCCGTTTCCAAGGTTTTTGGTTTCGATTTCATACTTTTTTGTTATAAATTTCATTCAAAAGATGTATGTTACTTTATATTACTATATTTAAATTTTTTTTTTTTTTTTTTGTTAAGGGTCAGTTCAATGTGTACTGTTGTTGTTCAGTTGTACACTATGTCCGAAAAGAGCGAGATCGGCAAAATTTAATGAAAATATTAGAAATATTAAACGATAAATTGTAATCAAATAAGTCTTTTATTGCTGTTTGATGCTTTATATTAATACGGTGTCCAATCTTCATTATTATCCATAATCTCAGATCTCAATAGAGGGCATAACTCTACCACAACTGAATCTTATGAGGCAGAATATCGAGTGATCTGCCATCCGGGCACAACTTAGTGACCTGCTATTGCAAGCGCCGCAGTAGACAACTACTGCGATTACTTACCGCTTTCATCAACATCCGTCCCACTGCTAGGCTCGGGTCTCCTCTCAGGAGAGGGTTAAGGCCATACGTCCCCACGCTCGCCAAGTGCGGGTTGGGGACGGCAAGACAACGTTGTGGCTACGTAATCTTGCCGTTGGATGTTTTCAACCCGCCCAAAGGCCTCCAACTAAGCTTCACGACTGTTATCCTACGATAATAACCGGGACCGACTGCTTAACCTGACCTCCGAATCACGGAAACGCTCATGGTATCGTGCCACCAGCGGTCACCCATCTAGTTACTGACCGCGCCGTCGTTGCTTGCCTTCAGTGATTGTTCCTAATCACCGAAAGCAATGGCAAAGGGCTATGAGCGCCATATGGGCTATTACCGCTTAGCATGAGATGAACCGTTTGCTCGTTAATCCCCTTTTACACAAGAAATATTTTAATTTACGAACCACTAACTTGTAGAGTTTGATCTAGTTCTAAACATAACCACACACTCTTTATTTAAAAAAAATATGTTTAAAATATAGAACCCGACTAGGTAAAAACGTTTGATACAATTTATATAGCCTATTTCCCCTGGGACATTATTACGAATCTATTGATAAGTAGTGGAAAAATCATGTTTTGCCTTTTCGGCAAACAAACTGCTAAAACTATTATCTTTCCTTCGCCGTAGTCAAGTAAAAATATAACAAAATACATAAATTATATTAATAAACCTAATCTGTTTCATATCCACGATTTCTGTCTTATTTTCTCATCTCCCCACAGATTAAAAATACATTATGGGTTCGTAAATAACCACCATAGCACATGTTTCTCATCGTGTCTGCTAAGGTTTACGCAAAATTCGATCAAAGAACTACAAACCTAACTTTAGTCGTCATAGTTTTACACTCGAGAGCAACGAATCCAAGTCATATCGAATGACTACTTTCATATTGGCAAAATATGTAGGCGCTCTAAAGTAAATACAATTGTAGCATATTTACATACCGTCTTTTATATATTAGTATTATTAATAAATAAAAAAGTGTGCATTAACTGCAAAGAATTTCCACAGCTCATATTTTAATCGAATCAATCGTGTTTGTAATATGTTATTTAAGTAGGTAATGTTTCATTTGTATGTTATTCTGTTTTGAGTGGACACCGTGATTAGGCAAACGTAGTGAGGGGCGCCCTGCGGCACGATGGACTGGCGATTTGAAGAAAGTGACTGGCACCGGGATAATTGGCGCTCCTTGGGGTAGACCTTGGTTCGGCAGTGGATGGCGATTGGTTGAAATATAATTACATTTAGTGCACCAAAAGACGTAAACTACTGGACATAAACTTCGCCCAAAGTTCTCAACAACAATGGCTTCTTGCGACCTTCACAAGGTCGTTGGGCCACCTTGTGGTACCACCATATATGGTACAAGATAAAGTAGGCAGTAGGTGCCTATCTATTTTTATTTTGAGACTACATTTTGTTTGATTAAACTAACAGGCCTCTATTTATAGATCTTCATGTGACCCGAATTATTTATTCTCGATTTTAGTTAGTCGTCCCGAGTAAGTAATATATAATATGGGTTAAACAGGCAAGGGTACCCGTTTATTATTAGTAGTTTGGTAAGGAATCTAAAATTAGTTTCAAGCCATGAAACTTCTTGCTTTTTTAAAAAAAATATTGCAGTTTAAAAGCAGGTTGCTATTTATTTTCTTTATCAAGCATTTAACAAAAGAGGTGTCGAGTAAAAACATCTTGTTTAATGAAAAACCAAGTGTAAATATAATAACTGTTTCTTTTGAAATCTTTCAATGTCAAGGTGACAATTGTTTTTAAAAAGATTCTTAATATTTGGCAGCCGTCGTGTACGCTCAATGATATAATAATTAAGAATATGTTCTGCACGTTTTCAGATAACAAACTCATTATACTTGTTAAATTTTAATTAATAAATCTGATATTATTGTTTTAGATGTCGTTGAATAACTACAACATCATTTAAATATAACATAAGTTCTTAAAAATTAGGTCTTACACTTTATTACCTGTTAAAATATTAAATAGTTATTGAGATTAATAATTATTATAATCGTAGGATTGCAAAATAAGTACAGTCTAATTATTTCACACCAGACCCAGTTACCACTGTCATGAGTCTAAATAATTTCTTTCATGTTTTTCAATACATAGATCAAGTCTTCCATTCACTATTGCTCCCAATTGAGAATGTAAAATATACCCAGATTTTGAATAAATAAATAGAAAATGTGTATTCATTTAGTGATGAGTTAAGAATATGGAGTGTTATCACCTACCCCTAGTCATCCCGTGGATATAAAAGGTGACTAAGGGACAAACTAAGCAGGACATCATCACTGCAAAGAGAAGGATAACTCAAAACAAACTCTATACCAACCTGTATAGTAACCAGTGTGGTATAGCAGGTAAAACCTCCTTTCCAAGGAGATGCCTATGTCATGTATTAAAAGCTGTTGATGATGATGAATTAGAAAATAAAATATTACATACTTGCGGTATCCACTCTGAGCTCCTCGCATGAAGAGTTAGGTGTAAGCGATATTGCGCTTCCTGGTGTCAAGCTGGCAGAATCTCTTGGATCAAGATTGGTCAACGTTGCTGTGGACGGAGAGGAACCAGCTAAAGCCACTGCGCCAACCATTGCACCAGCTGCCACTGCACTCGCAGCACCACCGATAGCTACTGCCGGCCATTGTGCTTTCTCCCATCTAGAAGAAAATATAATTTTATACACTCTTTCTAGTACAAATCAGGGAAAACACATAATCATGAGAGAAGCAAATGTTAAAGTGGATTTTTTGGCACTTTTAAAGAGGAACAAATCTATCATCCATGATTTTTGCGAAATTTTAACCGTTTTACGTCATAACAATCCCCTGGTTTTTGCAACATTGACACTCTGCTGCCCATTGGTCTTAGTAATAAATTCATGCACAAGCATTGTTATTGATTGACTGTAGAGCATCTGACTTCGATTTTAATTTATTTGAGGTAGGATCATTTAAGACAAGAAAAAAATCCCTTCTGATATTGATTGGCTATTTAATAAATACAGACGCAATAACCGGAGACAGCAGGCGCAGGCCCAATCGTAATACCAGCGCTGCAGTCCCTTTTTTTTAAAAAAAAAGACAACTCCCGCACTAGCAATAAATCCTGTGTCGCGGGGGACTTTACAAACATACATGAAACGGACACAATGAACATCCAGACTCAGAACAACAATTTGTGGATCACACAAAGTGCTGTCCTACGTGGGATTTGAACCCACGACACTTGGCGTAGTAGGAAACGGCGTGGTGTCCGTTAAACCACTAGGCCAAACGTGCAGTCGAATTAGACTTAAACTTCAGCAGTATGCTGACACAGCTTTCTGGAATTGCACAGGACATAATAATAGGTTTTGTATGCAATAAGTGAAAGTACTTATTTTTTCAAACTTTTTTATTTCTGTTATTCGAAGTAATCACCCATGCAATCGACGCATCTTTGCCAACGCATTGGCAGTTTATTGATGCCCTTCTTGTAAAAATCAGCTGGACGGTAGGCAACAAACTCTTCAAAGGCATTTTGTACTGCCTCTCGGGAATTGAATTTATTACCCACTAAAAAGTTGTCTAAATTTTGGAAAAAGTAATAGTCGGTAGGTGCAATAAGGGAGAGCTTCCAACCCCAGCTCTTGCAGCTGCTTCACGACCACGCGCGATCCCATACTGCGCAACAGACAGTCTCCAAGCTGCAAGAGCTGGGGTTGGAAGCTCTCCCTCATCCGCCATACTCACCAGACCTTGCACCTACCGACTATTACTTTTTCCAAAATTTAGACAACTTTTTAGAATTCAGGACTTATAACATGAAGCAGTTAGTGAACATTTAAAAATATTGTGTAGAATTATTGGAAATACTTGAGGCAATGTTTAAAATATCTTTGTTGTCGTCGTCCATAATAATGGGGTGGAAGAAGTCTCACTAATGTGACAAAGACGGGGTAATGCTTTATACCATGGAATTCTTGTGACATTGTTTATGGATGGCTTTCATCTGTGAAATGTCTAGTAAAGTTCGTCGTAAACACAATCTTTGCTTGCTTTCTTTCGTCGATCCGCACCTCATTAATTAACGCATTATGTTTATGAGTTCACTGTAACAATAAAACAGTGTTTACCAAGAAACCTTTCGATTTAGGTCACTATACCGATTTTATATTTTTAGCAAGAATTTCAAAACATCGCAAGAATGTATAAAATGTTTATGATTGAAGATATTTGTGGGAGTTTCTGATGGGATAGACAAATCATTCAGAGATTGACTTGTGTTCTTATTTCTTGTATGAATTATAAATGTGAAACTTTTAGATATTGCTGTTGGCCTAGTTGTTAACAGATCCTGGCTTTTGAGAATAAACTTGTGATGAGCATGGATATTTAATTTTGTACGGCGTTTGAGTGTAGTTGATCTATCCATACTTTGTTTATATTTAGTACTGCTAATGATTGCCCCTAGGTTGACTTTTGATCAGCGTAACTCGAATTGATTTTTTATAGAACTTTGTGTCCCAGTAGTTCAAACTACTAGTAAATTAAACCATGGAAGCTCACATGGAACTAGGATACTATAGGATAAAGAAAACAAATAACTCAGCTTGAGCTATTAGAAAACATCGATTTAATTATCGAGTCAATGTTATCGATTTACAATAAACATAGAAAATTAAACGTCGATGTGTTAATTGATAAGTAAAATTTACTTTTCATTATTTATCTATTAAATACTGATCCACCATGTAATATAACATCTCATTAGCACAAAAATAAAGTTTAAAGCACCTTATGACCCCATATTTCCCAGACGAAGGCACCGATTATGATTTACTTGGTTTTTATGTTTTGATTAACATCGTTTTTTGACTCCTTAATGGTATTTTTAAAGATTTATTTTATACTTATTAAGAGACACTATCAAGGTATAAAAGAAATCAATGTGTGTCTAATGAATTTTACGTTTTTTCCCTAGGCCTCAATTTTATTGCCATAGTACTCGCATGTTAGAGGTTTCCTGTTCAAAATTGTACTTGCACAGTTAGATTTCAATTAAAATACAAGTAAAATTTTAACAAAAACAAAAACCGACTTCAAGGTTCGAGTCGATTTCTCTTGGATGCCATCATCAGATCTTAATGTCCTTATCACGGTACCACCGTTTGGATATCTCCTTTCCATTAAAAAAAGAATCATCAAAATCTTGTAATATAATATAATAATATAATAATCAAAAGATTGTATTTTTTTATGTTTGTTACCGAACCGATTGTGAACCGATTTTGATCGCATTTCAATTTGGTCCAGTTCTTGAAGTCTGTTTTTTATTAAACTTTTAATTATTTCACTAGATTCTAGATTTACTTGTTTATAAAAGATAGAACTTGTAATTTTTAAAAGGATTTCGTGATTTCCTGCATACATTTCAAACAAACAACTTTCCTGCTGTCTGCCTATAGTAACTGGTTATTATGAAAGGAAAATAATACCTAATATTTCTTATTTGCCATTTTTAACCGACTTCAAAAAAAGGAGGAGGTTCTCAATTCGACCGTATATATGTTTTTTTATGTTTGTTCGCGGATAACTTCGTTGTTTATGAACCGGTTTTGATGATTCTTTTTTTAATGGAAAGGAGATATTCCAACGGTGGTACTATGATAAGGACACTAAGATCTGATGATGGCATCCAAGGGAAATCGAGTCGAACCTTGAAGTCGGTTTTATTTTTGTTAAATTTTATAGTTTGTACAAGCCACCGTCATGCTTATCTTTGCGGACTCAGATATTATTACTATTTCATACCATAAGCTATTAGAAATGAGTTAAATACACGAAATGTGTAAAATTCTTTGTAACTTATATTTCCTGTGTATTTTCACCTACAACTAATTAAAATTAAAAGTGACTTTGCAAAACTTTTATCTCATTACACCCATTTACTATGAAAATTGAAGACACAATAAGTTGATGAATCCATCATAATCATCATCATCAGACCGTAGCTGAACATAGGCGTCATCCAAGGCATACCACTTCTTTTTAAAAGACAACTCCCTCATTATAAATATACATCCTGTGTCGCGGGGGACTTTACAAACATACATAAAACAGTCACAAAGCACACCCAGACTCAGAACAATAATTTGTGGATCACACTAAGTATTGTCCCATGTAGGATTTGAACGCACAACACTTGGCGCAGTAGAAAATGACTTGGCGACCGCTTAAATCACTAGGTCAACCGTGCAGTCAGCAGTAGTAGGATGCTGCTTTTTGCATCCAGTCAAATTTATGATTACTATATTATATAAGTTTAGTTTTTATTATATAAGTCATTTTTATCTTTAACGGCAAATATCTCCCTTCTTATTTTTAATGATAGTTGAATCAATTTTGATTAAAGCGATACCGCTTCTATTCTAAATTATTTGTGAAATGTTTTAAAATTTATAGTTGTAAACAAGTAAAATTTTAACAAATAACAAAAACAAAAACGGACTTCAAGGTTAAACTCGATTTCTCTTGGATGCCATCATCAGATTTTAATGTCCTTATCATGGTACCACCGTTGGGATATTTCCTTTCCATTAAAAAAAGGAATCTTCAAAATCGGTTCATAAACGACAAAGTTATCCGCGAACACACTTATAAAAAAGTTTGAAGTCGTTTAAATAATACTTTATGGTGACATCTGTGATATATATGAACAATCATAATATCAGTGTCGTCATTTGTGCATTGTCAGCCTAAAAATATATCTTTTACTTTAACCGCAAGCACAAAACTTGACACTGGTATCGTCTAGTAGAAGACTGGAGGTAATTTCCTAGTCATCGTGCTTCCATACCAGTAATTAAAATCTTCTGTGACCTTCCTCTTCAGAATTGTTACATACAAGCTGACAAATAAGAAGGTCTGCAAAAAAGCTGTGATTGGTGCCTTGCAATAATAAGAGCCCTAATATTGGTGGTCAAATTGATACATAAACTAAATGTTTACATTTAAACACTGAAATTAATTGTTACCTAAAAGCTGCCTTCACTCTTGTCCACTTCGAAACCTTGGACTTCTCTACTTCTTTCATAAATATACCTTCGGATCTTCTTCTTAACGGTGTCCCCGGACAAACGTCACTTTCATCTCCCCCCGCTGAACGTGATCTCTGCTTTCGCAGCAGAGAACCTCCAAATCTTGCATGAGACTTCCATTTCGATCCAGATCTTTTCATACTTCTACTCCCCATCATCATAGAATCAAATAGCATCTGACCATATTCACATTCGAAGTCCGCGTCCAAAGCTTCATTAATTTGCTCCAATTCCTTAGTTTCTGTTTTCAGTTTCTCATTTTCAAAGTCTATTCGTTTATGGGCCGAATGCAGTCTCTTCAAATGATTAACATCTTTAAGTCTTCTTAGAATGCGTTCGTTCTGTTCTTTCAAAGAAACAAATTGGTCTAATAGTTCTATTAATTTCTCCAACTGGTCCATAGCTTCGACAGTATCTTTCGTTGTTTGAGCTACATCCCTTCCGCGTTTAGAAATGGCATCATTCTGAGCTTTAAGCCTTTGCAGCATGCTTTCGCATAATGCTTCTGCGTCTGGTGTTTCACCATCAATCAATAACCAGAATTCATCTGGTGGGCTGGGCCCTGCTGTACATGGCGAAGACCCTTCAGCGTCGGAAGGCGTCTGCGGAGACTTGACTGATAAAGATTCTGGTGGTTCACCCCTACGTCTCTTATGTAAGGATGTTCCACTCGGCGGTAACTCAGCTAACTCTTTACACTCCTTTCGGTCCATTTTACTATTTTTCTCATCTTCTACCAGACTGACGGTGACGTCACTATTGTCTTTCGATGACGTCATAGTGCAACGGCAGAATTTCTACTTGTGTCTGGTACTATTTATAAATGAAAATAAAAACACGTGCATCGTCCGGTCCATGAGCACGAGAATTTAATACGGAATGCATATTTCATGATATCTATTGGCCACAGTCTTTAAATCTGTCTGTGAATATTTATTGCTTTTTTTGTCACTGGTGATGTTATCACATAACACATTGATTTATATATTTCTAACTCACTGTAACATACACACACTAATGTTATATTATTGTTTTAAAGCTTTTATCATACTTTTATTTTATAATACACTAAAAATTAAAAAGTTCTTGTAATTAAACATACATTGGATATATTTTGAAATAAATAAAATACAGATCTTATATAGAAAACGTTAATATTTTACAGATATTCAGCGCCGCCCAACGCGTATGCGCACGTTCGGCGGGCGGGCGGCCGCGCACTGCCGAGCTTTGTCGATCACCGTCGGAAACGCCCGAATATTTCCGAACACGTATTTTTAACTTCTACATTCCTGACATTGTAGACAACTTAAAATCGTCCTTATCATAAAGTGATAAGGTTTATGTGTCAAGTAAAACATAATTTTGTTGTAATATTACATTCTTAATGTTAACTCGGCGCTTCCGAGCTGTAAGCCCATTAACCCATTTATGAAAAAGGGGAAAAAAACACATTTTCTTGTCTTGTACACGATTTAGCAACTGATTATTAAATTAACTGTGCTTTGTAAATATACTCTTGTGGCAATTCTGAGAGACGATATTCTTTTAAAGAGAACTACCTACATATTTTTTCACACAGTCAGATAATAATAAGTTCTAAGAAGATTAATAGTAGACGGGATAGCAGAAACAACCACTAACCCTCTTCAATTGCCTCGTTGGTCTCGCGGTTGGTGTGTGCGACTGCTGATCATGAGGTCTCGGGTTCGATTCCGGGGTCGGACCAAATGTTTTTATGATCTACAACTATTTGTTTCGGGGTTTGGGTGTTTTCTATGTATAATAAGTATATATTTACAAAAAAAAGTATATACATATATATACAGGGTGTCCCAAAATTCAACGATAAGCGGGCGCCTAAAGGTAGACCTGCTAATGAGTACATAAGGAAAAAAAATAAAAAAAATATACCTAGTTTTATTTTTAGTTACAAGAAAAATTTAGAATTTCTTTGAAAATTTATACCTTTCATGATATAGACCATGAGTCAAAGTACACTAAGAGTAAAAATATTTCATAATTTTAGGGAAAAAAAATGATTTTGAACGTTTTTTGTGTAAAAACTGCGGGCAATTTGGTATTTTTAAGAGTTGTGGTGAATAGTAGCACTATTTAGGTACAAGATAAAAAAAAATCTTAAGCATATTTGAGAAATTGTCATCGTGCTCGTTCAAAATATCATGAAGGGTGTAAATTTTCAAAGAAATTCTAAATTTTTCTTGTAATTAAAAAAAAACTAGGTATATTTTTTATTATTTTTCCTTATGTACTCATGAGCAGGTCTACCTTTTGGCGCCCACTTATCGTTGAATTTTGGGACACATGGTATATATATATATATATGTATTTGTATCAGTTGTCTAGTACCCATTACACAAGCTCTGCTTAGGTTGGGAATAGATGGCGTTGTGTGTTAAATGTCTAATGAAAAAATAGATGTCGATTCTCAGACCTACCCGATATGCACACCAAATTTCATAAAAATCGGTCCAGCCGTTTTTCAGAGGAGTACGGTAACTAACATTGTGACATGAGAATTTTATAAATAAGAAGATAATTAACCATGAAGTAAACTAGCTAAATTATTTTACCTTGTCGCATATTGACTCGATCCCAGAAATAAATTTGATTTACTTAGTGGGTATATTCTGTTCGCAAACAAGTTCAATTAACGAAACAACTTAATTTCTTCTTAGTAAATTCTTATTAGATTAATTTGTAGTTGAGTCTTGGCTAACGTGATGAAATATAGCTAAAGAAAATATAAAGAGAAAGTCTTTTTTAACCGACTTCAAAAAAGGAGGAGGTTCTCAATTCGACTGTTTACATGTTTTTTTTTATGTGTGTTCGCGGATAACTTTGTCGTTTATGAACCGATTTTAATGATTATTTTTTTAATGGAAAGGAGATATCCCAACGGTGGTACCATGATTATGACACTAAGATCTGATGATGGCATCAAAGAGAAATCGAGTCGAACCTTGAAGTCGGTTTTTATTTTGTTATAATTTTTAGGTATATTTCACCTAATTAAAAAGGTTTTACTTCTAGACTTTTTAAAGAGAACTATCAAGGAGGTTGTCTAAATTCTTTGAAAAAAGAGTATTGGCTGATTAATTGTTCTAGTTTTCTTTTTTAAAGTATTTCATAATCCGAACTAACATTCATTTGAATCAAACCATTTTGCTGTAATGTAGGTATATCATATAGTCTGAATTTTTTCTTTTATGTTTTGAATTTTACACATTTAAAATTTTTACTTTGAAGTGTTAATAATAATGAACAGGCGGTAGGCGGCAGCTAAGTGGTAAGATTTTTACAATATAAATCAAGAAATGTATTTTCTTAACCTTTCTCAAATGCTCAACCTAAAGGAAGGGTAATGATTTGGCAGTGTATGTATCCTTGAATGTTCCACCGTATCCTCTAAACTTCTAAACTGATTTTAAAGAATAAGGTGTCAATAGATTCGAAATAACGGCCCGGGTAATATCTATCTATATTTATATAAAAGAGGAAAGTGACTGACTGACATACCCAGAGATCAATGCACAGCCCAAATCGCTGAAGCTAGAATAATGAAATTTTGCATGTAGGTTCTTTACATAACGTAAGTGAGCACTAAGAAAGGAATTTTTGAAATTCCACCTCTAAGGGGGTAAATCAGGGGATGAAATTCTGCGTGAGAGAAGCCACGTGTAAAAGCTAGTCTATATATATAAAATGAATCGCAAAAATGAATGTACGCGCATAACTTCCGATGAGCTGCACCAAATTAAATAATTATTTTTTGACACTATTCCTCATTATGAGGACTTGTGTAAAATGTTGCCAAAGGAATAAAATCATTTGATCACAAGTTTTCACGTCAAAATCTGTAAATACTGACATTCTGGTCGCAGCTGAGTCTTTAGTCTCTGTCATAATTAAATGTCAGAGAACGACTGAATGCAAATGCCATGTAGGTTTAGCTTACAAAATAATACGACGCGACTCTTGCATGATAAAATTATGAATGTTTAACAATGCGTGGTCGTGCTGTTGAGATACATTTCACAATTAAAACATACCTATTTGTAAATAGCACGTGCCAAGCAAGCCTACTGCTGCCTAGTCACATTAAGAGTTGCTTTTTTAATACGATTTTACGCTATAAGGTTGTTAAGACTCCAATTTTCTACCTCTAGCTATTGCTTACACGCAATGTTTTTCATAACTGCGTTTTTGCTTTAAAATACTGTCAAAATCTGTCTAAAAATGTCACTACTATCACTACTGTCTAAATCTATTACAAAATTTCTGTGCTTAATTTCCAATGTGTGCAGGTAGCATCAATGGGCTTGATGATATAGAATTTTTTAAGGAGTATTTTCAGAACAACCTTAGGGCTCCCACACATAATTTCGATGCGGTGCGATTGTGCGAGCTCGCTGATATTTGCGTTGCATTGCGAATTCGCAGTTATACGTGGGAGCCCTTAGTTATAACGTAGAAAGCTTGCGTTAATTTGAATCCAAAACGTAGGTATGTTTATCTGGTATTACTTCTCGGGACCCTAAGACCCTAATTAAGATGAAAGCTATTGAAGTTTTCAGATTCAGAATTTATCGTACCGTATGTACCTATCATTTATATTTTAGGTGACCATAACTAATGTGCAGCGGCATCATGGAGCCCGAAGAGGAGAAAAAAAAGCTGAACGATGATGTGGTGGTGTTTATGCGCAAACGCAGCGAGACTGAAGCGCCGCACTACACTGCCCGCTTGAAAACTTACCTCGATATAAAACAAAAGTATGCACTTACAAATGTAACTTTTTAAAAAACAATGAAGCTAAAAGAAACTTTTCACGATAGTTCTTCTTTCCTTAATTTTCAAGCATTTTAAAATCGACTACCGTTATCTAGACCCCTTGACCTCATGATTCTGAGGGATGCGGGGGTGGGAATACTCCTTTACTATTCAGTGTATGAAGCTAAAACTATTTTTGTACTCAATACTGTATTCGTTCTAACATGTTGCTATTATTTTTTGCCAGGCAACGACGGGCAGCTGCAGCACGCCATCACACCGCTAAGCCGTACAAGGCCTCTACGAAGGAGCAAGATCAGAAACTTCCTACTGATAAGGCGTAATTTATACTCTCGATTGTCGGCACTTGATGGAACTTGTTGCAATACATTCTAGAATCAAACTCACTTGTACTTATTCCACTATTTTAATTTAACTTTACACCTGACCGGTTTCTTGACCTTTGAGAATGCCATAAGGCGAAACCGGTCAGGTGTAAAGTTAAATTAAAATAGTGGAATAAGTACAAGTGAGTTTGATTCTAGAAGATAAGGCGTAAGTTTTTACAAAATCCCAGTACACATCTTTATCCTAACACCTGAATCTTCGTAAGGTCCAACTAACTAAAGTATCAATGAAACGCCTTAATTTTCATTGCAGCAAAATCTATAAATCTGTACTATTGAATGTTTAACAATTGAATTTCGAGAACATTTTAATTTAACCACCTTTTTAGTTTCTACACAAAAAATATATTTATCTCAAGGGCTTCTTCTTTCAGGGAACACGGAAATGATGACGATCGAGTGACCAGAAGGTGTGTATTTTAGATCTTGGTTATGTTACAGATATACTTTTATTTCTTTTTTGATATGAAGTGAATTGTTTTAACTAGGCAGGTCAAGGTTAATGTCGTGTAATATTTCCCAAATCTTAAAGCCTTATAGGGCCGCCTTCGAGTTGGTGACAATTTTGTCTCTGTGGACCAACTATAGTGAACGAAGTATAAGTGATTTGCTGATTTCACCCGGACAATTTTCAAACTTCGTTGATTGGTTCGGATGGTCCAAATGAATATTTACTCGCTACTATTGGTACGATCGTATTTTAACCCATCATGATATTTTGCTGGTACAAACTCTAATGATCTTAAATTTTATAGAATGGGGGGCCGTACCACCGAGAAGCCCGCGCGAATGCATTCACTCTCAAGATCTGGATCTGCACCATCCGACAGCTGCGGTAGGCAGCGCCGTCGACGTTCGGTTAGTTCTACAGGATTGACAAGTCTAACAGCTTTCCTCTTCGTATCATACTTTGTTTCATGAAACGGACAAGTACACCCAGATTCAGCAACGATTTGTAGATAACAGTGTTGTCCCATGTAGGATATGAATCCACAAAACTAGGCGCAGTAGAAAGCGGCTTGGCGACCGCTGCAACCACTAGGCCAACCGAGCAGTCGTGTTGTCCTTGACCTAGTTGGGATCGAAATCCACGATTTGTCATAACAGTATTAAGTTACAATAATATAATTTTGCATTTAGCGTTGCCGTCGCCGCCGTCGTCGCTGTAGTCGTCGTCGCCGTCGCCGCAGTTGCCGACGCCGACGCCGGCGCCGAAGTTGCCGACGTCGACGTCGCCGAAGTTGCGGCCGCCGTCGTCGTAGGCGTCGTAGTTGCCGCCGTCGCCGCCGCCGCCGTAGTTGCCGCCGCTAGTCTAAACCACTGTGGAGGCCTGGTTAGCCCACTTGAACTGGTCAGTGTCTGTAAAATGTGCCTGTTAAATTTCAGTTTTTTGTATTAAAAATATTAAAATTTGCAATGTGCTTTTATATTTACCTTTTAATGTGTGTGGATGTTATGGTTGCTTTACTTTTCATAATACTTGTACCAACTCCACTAACCCCTCTTTTTCATTCCTCTCTTTATTTCCAGCGTTGATAACAGTTCGTATGTAAAAGAACTTCGAAACATTTGCATACCAATCTGTAGGAAATTTTATTGAGAATCCAAATATACAGGGTTACTGGTTAAGTCGACCTATTCCCGTTAATAACCACTATTATACGTAAAATGAATAAGTCGTTGTAGACGTAATTCATCCAAGAAAGGTACTACTTACAGTATTATAGTGGTAATTTATAAAGAAGAATCTATACTATATTATAAACGCGAAAGTTTGTATGGATGGATGGATAGATGGATGGATGGATATCCAGTTTCTAATAACTTATTTAGTGAACATTACTAAACTAGTACGAATCAATAACACATACTTAGCTAGAAATAGTTTTAGATTGTTATCCTACTAATATTATAAACGCGAACGTTTGTATGGATGGATGGATGGATGAATGTTTGTTACTATTTTACGCCAAAACTACTGAACGGATTTGGATGAAACTTTACAGTAATGTAGCTTATACATCAGAATATCAGATAGGCTACTATTTAGATAGTAATATATAATAACGATAACGATAACCGATATATACGCGGGCGGAGCCGCGGACAACAACTAGTTCTGTCATATTTTAGTGCCTTGGCAATTGCGATGACTGAATGATTTCACCTGTATCTATACAAATAAATAAAATTTGGAGTGTCTGTTTGTAATATTAAAATAAACGCTTTTTACTATATGCATATGTACATAATGTATTCACGGTACATATACCAAAATAACATTTTTACAATTTTGGTCTATTTGTTGCGGCTAATCTCTAGAGCGGCTGGACCGATTTTGAAGGCACTTTCACAGGCAGATAGCTGAATATATAAGGAGTAACATAGGCTACTTTTTTAGACTAGTTTTGCCCCGCGACTTTGCCCATGGTTCAGCTAGTTTAATATACATGTTCAAAATATAACGTACGAAACATCTGGAAAGAAAATGCCATGTATTTATCCTGTCTACTTTAGCTCGAAAATAAGAAAACGAAACAAAAAACCTTTAGCTCGAATAAAATAATCTTACTAATTAATATCCACTGTACTCTAATAAATTCGACCGCCTCGTTGGTCTCGCGGTTGGCGTGTGCGACTGCTGATCATGAGGTCTCGGGTTCGATTCCCGAGTCGGACCAAATGTTTGTATGATCTGCAAATATTTGTTTCGGAGTTTGGGGTGTTTTCTATGTATAATATGCAATGATTATATCTTCTATGGCAGTCTGTACGCTTCGCATGCATCTCGACCTGATCCCGAAAATGAGGACCCTAGAGCTACATTAACACGCCATTACACTGAAGATCTGCCAGAAGTCAGCCTTGACGAAATCGAGATGGCTCTTGGACAGCTAAAAATGGAAAAGCCCCTGGAGAGGACGGCGTTACTACAGAGCTGTTGAAAGCCGGAGGTAAACCCGTACTGAGGGAGCTCCAAAAGCTTTTCAACGCTGTCCTGTTCGAAGGGAGAACTCCAGAGGCATGGAGTAGGAGTGTGGTCGTCCTGTTCTTCAAGAAGGGTGATAAGACCAGTTTGAAGAACTACCGGCCCATTTCCCTTCTAAGCCACGTCTACAAGCTGTTCTCAAGAGTCATCACGAACCGTCTTGCGCGAAGACTCGACGAATTCCAACCACCGGAGCAGGCTGGGTTTCGGAGCGGATATGGCACCATAGACCACATCCACACAGTGCGGCAGATTATACAGAAGACCGAAGAGTATAATCAGCCCCTGTGTCTAGCATTCGTGGACTATGAGAAGGCCTTTGACTCGATCGAGACCTGGTCTGTTCTGGAGTCCCTGCAGCGTTGCCACGTGGATTGGCGATACATCCAAGTGTTGAGATGTCTCTACGAAGCCGCCACTATGTTCGTCCAAGTACAGAATCAGCATACAAGACCCATACCATTGCATCGAGGAGTGAGACAAGGGGACGTCATATCCCCGAAATTGTTCACAAATGCAATGGAGGACTTCTTCAAGACGGTGCACTGGAAAGGACGCGGCATCAACATCAATGGCGAATACATCTCTCACTTGAGATTTGCAGACGACATCGTCATCATGGCAGAGACGCTGCAGGACCTACAACAGATGCTGAACGCTCTGGCTGACTCTTCTGTACGCATCGGCCTACGGATGAACTTGGACAAGACCAAGGTCATGTTCAATGAACATGTACTACCGGAACCGATTGCGGTACACGGCGCCGTTCTCGAAGTTGTTCAGAAATATGTGTACCTCGGGCAGACTTTGCAGTTAGGTAAAAACAACTTTGAGAACGAGGTGAACAGGAGAATCCAGCGGGGTTGGGCAGCGTTTGGGAAGCTTCGTCGGGTCTTTTCATCGTCGATCCCACAGTGCCTAAAGACGAAAGTCTTCAATGAGTGCGTCCTACCCGTAATGACATACGGAGCCGAAACGTGGACACTTACGGTACGGCTGGTCCACAAGTTTAAAGTCGCTCAGCGTGCTATGGAGAGGGCTATGCTCGGCGTTTCTCTAAGGGATCGTATCAGAAACGAGGTGATCCGGCAGAGAACCAGGGTCATCGACATAGCCCATAGGATTAGCAAGCTGAAGTGGCAGTGGGCTGGCCATATTTGCCGTAGAACCGATAACCGTTGGGGTAAACGAGTTCTTGAGTGGAGACCGCGTCTCGGCAAACGTAGTGTAGGACGTCCACAGGCCAGGTGGAGTGATGATTTGCGCAGGACGGCTGGCAGAGGCTGGATGCAAGAAGCCGAGGATCGAACTAAGTGGCGTGCAATTGGAGAGGCCTATGTCCAGCAGTGGACTGCGATAGGCTGATGATGATGATGCAATGATATTTTAAAACCATAGATATGTTACCTTCGTAATAATTTGCGCCGAAATCTGTGCCGTGCCGGCCGCGGCCGTGCTGTCAAACCATTGATCTATGTACTAGATTAGCAATTACGAACCAAAAACGCACAGGCCGAAATTAAGAGAATTCTCTTATTCGAGGCAAACTTCAGCTTAGTGTTTAATGTCGCGCCAACCGAAGTTGACGTAGTGGCACGTGACAACAACAATCATTAAAATGGGCAAATGCGTAGTTAAAGAATGCGATACAAGTTCAAAAAACTGTAACAAATGAAGCAGAAATACTTTTCACATGTATATATAGTCTAAATGTATTATACTCTGTCCATTTCATCGAGATATAATGTATAGAGAAGACGCCACTCATTAGTGCGGTGTTCCATGCAATTGCGGCGCATGCGCCGCACTTCTTTCAGTCGCTTGCTAGCTACACTCTGATGAAGCGGTGGCTTAAGCGTGTGATTGTTTAAATTTAAAAACGTTCTAAAACTCGTGAATTATGCAATTTTGTGTCTTGAGATATTGCACTAATAATACAAGGAATACGGAGAAAAACATAGGAATAACTTTTCAACAGTAATTAACTAGATATAATTGTTTTAAAATTAAATACGAACAGAATATTTTAAGACGCCATTGTTGCCTCATTCGACATAGGGTACTTAGAGTAAAACATACAGAAGTGATATTTAGGTAGAATTAACTGACATTAAATGCACAACGTATTTAACGTATTTAATTGGATAAGGAAAAATAATATGTTGTTAAAAATAGCTTCGTAAATAACCCATAACATTTTTTTTGCAATAATTATATTTAAATTATCATTAAAGTATAATTTAAAAATTGAATATTCGGCTTTTATATTTTATAACTCGATGAATTCTACAAAAAAACTGAAACTGGTAAAGCTATTGAAGTACTATTTACTCAAAGTGAATTTCCTAATAAAGCTTCGTAGGTATAAAGCTATTTATCCGTTCTGCTTTCTTGTTTGGCGCTTACTCTATAAAACCGAATCTTACCAACAGTTCGTTGGCCAAAACGCGTAAGCGCCATGAAAATCACGGCGCTTATGACATTTCGCTCGCGAGGAAACTACAGCTCGAATGCGATAGAGCGCTGTTTGTTAATACTGTAGGATTAGACTACTACTTATTGTTTGGCTGCGCTGCAGCGCTTTTTAGTTTTAATTCAAATATAAACGGAACATATAATTGGTTTTGAGTGGCTCCTCTAGTACGTAGTACGTAATATCTCGATGGTCCATTTCTTTAATTTCTTTTTGACAGCTCACGCCTATAAATTACCATTTTTTTTTCGGAATTATGTACTACAATAATGTCGTACTTTATTGACGGTGACGATACTTTAGTGAAGTGGTCTGTGCATAACAAACAACCACAGACTATAAACAGTACTTGAAATACGATAAATCGATCATATGATAAAAATAATTTGACTTCATGTAAGTATTTACTCTGTAAATTTAATAAAAAAAGGAAATAAAAATAGTATCTATGACTCCAAGATTGAATTTTTGCAAGGCATTAATTCGAAATCTTGGAATTTAGGATCAAACCAAGAGTAAAGAACAATAACTCTGTTCATTCATCTAATTTACTGATTTATTATTTATATTTTTGTTTATTTCTTACATAATATTTTTTTTCATTAGATTTTTCTACATCTGTTGAACTGTAACTTAATTTTGTAATTTTTCTGTTCCATTTATGTTTTTCTAGTGATGTACGCTGGCGGGTGGTGCAGAGATAATAACGGTGTACCAGAATATCTGCACGTGATTTATTAATATTTCTTGTTATTATATTTTTTATATTTATTCGTAGTATTTACTTATATTTATAGTTTATTTGTTTTGATGTCTTCTGACAGTGAATGTTATGTTTCTGCTCATGAATTGGAAACTTCTTCGAGTGATGAAAGTTTCTCCTCAGTGACGGATACTCTCGGTGGTGTTCTACGCAGCAAATTTAATGGTAACAGTAACAATCTGCTCTTCAATGTGTGTCATGTAAATGCACAAAGTGTTCCCAGCCACTTCGCTGAACTGTACGAGGCTTTCTGTGATACCAATGTTCATGCCGTTCTGATCTCCGAGACTTGGCTCAAGCCACATCTGCCTTCCACCTCTTATCTGCTGCCTGGCTTCATTCTTATCCGGAATGACCGGATGGGGAAGGGGGGAGGTGGCGTAGCGATTTACTTACGCAGTGACTTTTCGTATCGAATTATATCATCTTCCCCTTCTAATTCTAATTATGTTGCCTCTGCTGAATTCCTTTTCCTGGAGGTTTGTGTCAAGGGCGCCAAAACTGTGCTTGGCGTTGTCTATTGTCCCCCTTCCATTGACTATTTCACTGAATTCGAATCAGTTCTTGAATCTTTGGGTGCAGAGTATGCTCATTACATCATCATGGGAGATTTCAACACCAATCTTTTAGCTCAAAACTCCCCTCGTTCCCTCAAGCTCCAGTTCCTCCTTGAGTCGGTCAGTTTTCGTGTTCTACCACTACATGCCACTCACCATAATAATACCGGCGAGGACACTTGGCTCGACTTAATCATCACCTCTAACCCTTCCCTTGTTTCCTCTCATGGTCAACTTGACGCTCCCGGATTCTCACATCATGACCTGATTTTCCTCTCCTATGTCCTCAAACCTCCTAAACCTAAACCTAAGATTCTGTACAGGCGTAGCTTTAGGCGAATGGATATGGAGAAATTGAATGACGATGCTTCACGGATTGACTGGGCACCCTTGATCGATTCCACTTCGATCGATGATAAGGTGCACGTATTTAATGCAGAAATAACTAAACTGTATGATACTCATGCCCCAGTTAAGATGATAAGAGTCAAGCGGCCACCGGCGCCTTGGATGACCAAGGATATACAGTTGGCCATGAAATGTCGAAATCGTGCCTTTAAGACTTATAAGAGGGACCGCGTCGAGGTCAATTGGGAACGGTATAAGATTGCAAGAAATCGGTGTAACCAGTTGATAAGGAACGCTAAACGCCGCCATGTTCTAGATAATATTTCCTCTTCATCTCCTGCGGATATCTGGAAGTTCCTCGGAACTCTTGGTATTGGCAAATCGCGACATGTAGACTTTCCGCAATCCATAAGTCTCGATACCTTAAATCAACATTTTGCTACCTCTTCCACCTTGGATAGTCTGTCTGAAACGAACACCATTAGTTATATTAATAGTCTACCGCGCCCTCAAGTAAACCTTTTCCACTTCAGTCCAGTCACAGAGGAGGAAGTTAAGAAAATTATTCTGTCCATTAAATCTCAAGCGATTGGTAGTGATGGCATTGGTAGAAAAATGATAACCATATTGCTAGTCTACCTCCTCCCCGCCATCTCCCATAATGTAAACTTCTCTCTCATTTCCGGCACATTTCCCTCTCTTTGGCGGAAAGCGTATGTACGCCCGTTACCTAAAACTCCTAATCCGTCACTTCCAAATCATTTTCGTCCTATTTCTATCCTTCCCTTCCTCTCTAAAGTGCTAGAAGCCTGCGTCCACACACAGTTTTCCCACTTCATTTACTGCAACAACTTACTTAGTCCCTTTCAGTCTGGTTTTCGACCAGGCCATAGCACGGTTTCTGCTCTTCTCAAAGTGACTGGCGATATTAAAGTGGGAATGGAGGATTCTAAGATTACAACCGTAGTACTGGTTGATTTTTCCAATGCCTTTAATACCGTCAGTCATAACCTCCTCCTTGCTGTCCTATCCCATTTCTCGGTATCTCGTGAAACACTGGACTGGTTTTCCTCCTACCTTCGGGACCGTCAGCAATCAGTCACTGTGGAAGATTCTTCTTCTAACTGGTGTGACCTCACTGCTGGGGTCCCACAAGGCGGTATTCTGTCTCCTCTCCTATTTTCCATCTTTATTAATCTTATCACCCCAAGACTTCAGTGTTCCTATCATCTCTATGCTGATGACTTGCAAGTATACTATCAAACTGAGCTGTGCAATATATCATCCGCTGTTTCAGTCGTAAATAGCGATCTGACAGCTATAAAACAATGGTCTGACATGTTTGGTGTTTCGGTGAATCCAAATAAATGTCAGGCCATCATAATTGGTAGCAACCGTGGTATTAGCCAGCTCGACCCCACTGTAATTCCGCAACTCACCTACGATGGTATGGTCATTCCATACTGTGATAGTGTGAAGAACCCCGGACTGCATATGGACACAACCCTTTGCTGGCGTAAACAAATTGCAACTGTGTGCCAGAAAGTCACAGGCTCATTGCGCGCCCTCTATAGACTTAGAAACTTTTTGCCACTGAAAACAAAAGTAATGCTTGTTCAGACTCTAATATTCCCTATAATTGACTATGGTGATGTGTGCTACTTTGACCTGAATGCAGATCTGCTCAATAAGCTAGACCGTCTTCTCAATAATTGCATTCGATTCATTTTCAATTTACGTAAATATGATCATGTGTCACAGTATCGCTCCCTATTGAATTGGCTTACAATTCGCCAACGCAGAGAGGTACGAGCATTAACCACCTTATACTCTTTACTCTACTCACCAAGTTCTCCTTCTTACTTAACTTCCCAACTTCAATATGTAGGTGCTAATCACGCAAAAAACCTTAGATCGTCAAACAACTTACTTCTTCATTGTCCCTCTCACCGCTCGGATTTTGTACATTCTTCTTTCTTGGTTCAATCTGTCCTGTTATGGAATGCGCTCCCTCTCGAGATCAGGATGGCGAAAACACGTCAAGCCTTTAAATACTTGTTGCGGAAACATTTCACAAAAATATTAACACCACAATCCTAAATTTTATCCTCTAAACAACAAAAATATATATAAGGTATTATGTATGTATATGTATATTATGTGTGTATATATGTATATATGTGTGAGTATATAATTACTTAAATATTATGTGTACTAATATCCTAATGATATAAGTAATAATGTAAAATCATTAAGTAATTTACATTTGTAAGCTCTCTCTCTCTCTCTCTCTGGAAATATGATACACTATAGTGGAATTATTTTATTTAACATTTCTGAACATTGTGCATCTACCATTCTTGGCTCTGCATCACCCTAAGGTCGACTGGTAGAAAATGCCTACGGCATTAAGTCCGCCTGTGCAACAATTATGCATGAAGACTTAAATAAAATAAATAAATAAATAAATAATATAAAAAACTAATAAAGGAATAATTAATATTTCAACAAAAAATATTTAATTAAATCGATTGAAAGTTCTTTATAAATAAAATCGCTATTCGTATCAAATCGAATCGGTAATGGGTGAAGGCGTCACTAATTTCAAAATTTCTTGAGCTGTCAAAAAGAAAATAATTAAATGGACAGAGTATAAAATTAAGGCAAATAACGCCATAATCGAAATAAAATAATAATCATTTGTTGCCCTAGTTACTACCAATCTTACTACCAGTTGTAATATCGTTAATTTTGATTACCCTTCCTACTACTCTAGTATTGAGCTGTTAGAAGGGTAAAAATCCACCAGGAAACCTTTTTAGAAAGATACAGGGGCATAAAGCAATAACATTCTGCATTATGCCGTCACTTGTAAGCTGTCCAACTGAGAACTGGTGAAGGGAAGTGGGTAGCAACCCTCGAATTTTTCTCCCTCGTTACATGATTTTTGTACGGCGTTGCGGAATAATGGATTAGAAGAGGTAAATAGTATGGAATCGATGCCGAACAAAACTAGTGCGCCACAAAGTTGTTTTTTTTTTATTTCCAGGAGATTCTCTCGGTTAATTTGGTCATTTGATTTTGTACGGCATCGGTTCCATACAATTTCAATACCTCTTCTAATCCATGTGTTAGATGTCCAAAATATAAAAAAAAATTACAAGCCCCTAATTTGCACTCCTCTCTTTTATTGTATTAGCAATCCTAACCAAGGGTCCCTCTTAGTATCAACCAATGACACAATATACTAAATAGACCGACCCTCCCCTGGCCCAAACTGTACACCGATAAAAGCTAGAAAAATTCACTTAAATCTAGATGGCGCGCAAAAATAAGGTACTAGAAATAGTTTAACAAACTCTATCACCATTTTATTGATATGCTTCAATTATAGTAATTATTTTATTATTTTTCGAATATAAATCTTACTTTCTAATGCTTGTTTAAAAAAAATGTTTTTCAATTGCGTAACTATAAGTTATCACCTATTTTTAGGAGATGTCGTTGCAATCGATTTAAATAAACTTGAATATAATGACCTATTTACTACGCTAGATGTCACATTTATAAGTTATTGATATGACATATAGAATATTATATGCTGGATGCGCGATGATAGCGCCACCAAGTGGCTACAATTACGTCGGACTTTGATTTGTCAAATGGTTAGTTGTCTTACGAAGAGTAAGTAAACAAACAAATTATTTCAACGATATATCGTAAAGGGGCGTCCATTAATTACGTGAGGCATTTTTGAGAATTTTTCGACCTCCCCTCCCGCCTTGGTGAGATATCGTAAGATTTTCATCAACTCCCTCCCGCGTCCCCAAATCTCACGCGAGATTCTTCAAATTTATGTTTTGGCTGTAAACGTGTTGGATTATTGAACTGGTTCTATTACTTCGATTGAAGACTAGCAAAGCAAAATCGAATGCTACTTCGCTGCTCTGCGGAGTTCGGACGAATAGGACAAACACTATTGTGTCAGATTTGGCCATATTTTATTCGGAAATAATTTTTCACGCAATTTCACACAATAATTACGTGATATTTGCCAAGACCCCCCTAAGTGAGATTTGAAAAGATTTAGCTCAATCCCCTCCCCCCTAAAACACCTTACGTAATTAATGGAAGCCCCCTAATTTAAATATATTCTATTCAATCATGTAAATCTATGGTGTAGATAATAATGTTGAGCGATTTTATTTCCTGTCTGATATGGCATAATCAATAAATTTTAGGTCATTATATGTAATTTTAATATAAAATAAATGATTGAACTGCAAAGTATAATCTTTATTTTGGAACGAAGTTCCTTATCACGAGTTGCGAAAGGGGGCTAGACGGAAAAAAATGTAACGACACTTTTCGTGCCAAAAATTGTAACCACACTTTTAACATTGAATTGACGTCATAGTGCTGGATACTCACCGTTAAATATAACAAACTGATTGCCAACGTCCATACCATGTTGAATACACCGGTTCTCGTCCGATCATCGACGTTAAGCAACATCGGGCGTGGTTAGTACTTGGATAGGTGACCGCCTTGGAACACCACGTGATGTTGGGTTTTTGCATTTATTTACATAAAATATATTGTTTTATAGTATATTTTGTAAAGCTTGATTATTACTAAAATAATTTGAGTATTTTATGCGCATTTTTATTAGTAGGAGCATATCAAATATAATATATATATAAACTTCGTTCCATCCGGGTGTTCTTTGACACCTCTCAAGTTTTTATTATACATATTTTAATTTGTACAACAAGTAATATTAAAATCACATTGAATCAGTCAGGAGATTAACAAATAAATATTATTTTATAGACATACACTTTAAACAGTTTTCTAACAATTTTTTTATCCTATTATTTAAATTACGGCAAAATCCAAAATCTGATGACAGCATTTTAAAATCTAAAGAGTTCAGAAGAGGTTTCTAGAGAATTGACATTGATGCAGCTACGAAAATAAAGGATATGAATTGGACAGAAGACGAAAATAAATTCAGCTTGTCATTATTTTACAAATCTAAAGTGTATTTTTTTTTAAGGCGGCAAGGTGTAGTACTTGCCGCTCCAACCACAATCCGAAACTCCGAAAGTGGCTAGCAAAATCCGATTGTTTTGCCCTGATCTATTTAAAAAAAGAATAACAGAAATTCGTAATGCATTAATTAAAGATAAAGCTTGTGTGATCACTTTCCATGAAATCGCAATAATGTGTAACTTATAATATTCCATCAGCAGTAAAAGCAGAATTGTTACAACTCTTTTAAAAGCTACTATAAATAAACTATTTGATAATAAGTGGGCTTCTGCTAAAAGCTGTTTTTTGCGGTCGGGCTACGAAAAACCAAAATACATGCAAGAAATCAGGGATATCTAGTAACTTTTCCTTTTTCTTTTGCAACGTTTTGTAAAATTATTTGCGTTTTTTGATGTACCACATTTAATTAAAAGTATTCAAAATCATTTTTTAAACAATAACTATGTTAACGGCAATGAGCAAATTTCGTTTCAAGATGTTACCAAACCATACGAAATAGACAAAACTTAAAACTTAAATCGATCACTTACAAAATTGACAGATAGGCCCATTGAACAGTAATAAAAAAATATGAGATGCCATAGAAACACGCATTGTTTAAAAAAAGTAATACATGCATTAAATGCGATAAAGACGGGCAAAAATTATTTGAAAAATTACACAATTAACTAAAACAAAAACCAACTTCAATGTTCGACTTGATTTCTCTTGGATGCCATTATCAGATCGTAAGGTCCTTATCATGATATCACCGTTGGGACATATCCTTTCCATTAAAAAAAGAATCATCAAAATCGGTTCATAAACGACGAAGTTATCCGCGAACACACATAAAAAAAACATATATACTGTCGAATTGAGAAACCTCCTCCTTTTTTTGAAGTCGGTTAAAAATTGAATCAGGATGTAATAGAAAATTTGTTTGCGCAATTTCGGCAAAAGCAACAAAAATCCAACAGCAAAGTTGCTAAGGACCATATTTAGGAGTAATTTAGTTAATTTCTTAAAGAGTCCCCATAACAAAAAACTGTGAGGATGAAGATGGTGATTTTATCCAGTTAGCCGTTGGAGAAAGCAAATAATTTTCTCCAAAACCATCATTATCACCAAAACACGCAGTAAACAACGAGAAACAATGCACTCATGAACGGCAACTTATTTATTTATTATTTACCGCTGCCCATGAATACCCGCAACACCAGAGGTGTCACAAGGCTTTTAAGGAGAAGTATGCTCTTTTCTTGAAGATTGATTGAAGGTCGTATTGGTCCCGGAATACCGCAGTCGACAGTTCATTCCACAGTTTTGTTGTGTAGGGCAGAAATTTTCTCGAAAAGCGCACAGTTGACACCTAAATGATGATGATGATGAAAGCGTAGGATGATGGCAAAAAAAGGAGGCAGGGATCAATTCAATCAATTGCTCGGAGTACTCCCCATTGTAAATACGATAGCAGATGCGTAACGGAGCCACGTCTCCACACAGCGCGTGCAGCGTCAGAGATTCCAGCCGAATTGAAACTTCTTGACAATTGACGATTCGATTCGATTGTATATTAGTATTTCAATCATAGTGAATTGAATTTTGCGTGAAATAAGAAATAGGTACATTTTGTATACTCAGAACAATAAAATTACTTGAGGAACTTGATGAACTTGTAAGAGTTGGTTTGCAGATGTTTATATTTGTGCAAAAAAAAGCTGGCAGGTGGCTTAGAAACTTCAGTGAACACATGTAAACAATGAAGGCCTTGCAAATACTAAGTAAATTATTAAAATATTCAAGGAGCTTTTACAAATGCGTGTGAACTTTCAACACCTAACCACGAAAAAAAAAATTAACTTAATAAAGATTAAGTTTTACTTAAATATTTAAAAAGTGAAGATTATGAGCTGTTACATTATTTTTCTTTCAGTAATCGACATAGATATCATTATTGTGACATAATAAAATATACGTGTCGTTCCAAGATGAATATCTGAGGCCACTTTAAGACGCCTCAATCGTGTTCAATTCAGTTCTCGTACTGTATTAATCCCAAATAATGTATCTAGGCCTGTTCCTTAACAGTAGGTTGACGACAGTTTGACTGCACGGTTGGCCTAGTGGTTTAGGCGGTCACCACGCCGCTTGCCAATTCGCCAAGTGTTGTGGGTTCAAATCCTACACGGGACAACACTTTGTGTGATCCACATGTTTATTCCTAATGCGGGAGTTGTCTTTAAAAAAAAAAAAAAAAAAAAAAAAAAAAAAAAAAAAAAAAAAAAAAAAAAACACACACTTTCAATAGTTTGCTCGAAAGCTTTTGCCGAATTTAGGTAAACTGAGTGTTGCGACAAGATGTACCGCAGA
Source organism: Diaphora mendica (assembly GCA_949125395.1). Lineage (NCBI taxonomy): Eukaryota > Metazoa > Arthropoda > Insecta > Lepidoptera > Erebidae > Diaphora > Diaphora mendica. The sequence continues at coordinate 2,072,932 of OX421323.1, forward strand.
ATTCTCCGGTTAATAACACTTTACGGTACCCGGTGTAGACGGTAGCACTGACCGCCTAGAGTAGGGTGCGCCACAGGAGAGTAGAGAGTAGACAGTAGAGAGTGTTGTTGGTTTGAGCCACACGCGTTTATTACATAATGTCTACGGAGGCAGAATGCGCGTTGTCAGGAATATCCATGTGAGATTTGTTCCGCGTAACGCAGGTTCTTTCCGGTCACAGTTGCTTCGGAAATACCTGCACGCGGTTACTAGAAGTGAGTTGAATCCTGCCTGTCCAGTGTATTGTGCCGATTCACTGTGCCATTACTTGAGCATCGCAGCGTTGGATATAGAATGCAGTTATGGGAGAATATCTCTTGCTGCCAACCATGTTATGCTCCATAGTGGATAGCAACAGAGTTTTATCTTCTGCGAAGATGACATTGCACAGAAAGAGGTGGCGGAAAGGACCAAGGATGAAAATTTCTACTTGGACCTAATTTGCCGCCAGCCGCTGAAACGGACGCAGCAGTGCATTCTAGCAACTCATGCCACCTTCAGTGGTAATTAAGATAATGTTTAGTTAAAATTACTAATTTAAATTGTAAAATTTAACTGCTATTGAGATGTCTTATAAACAGATATTTACAAAGATGTATTTTAACAAGCATATAGAATTTCTCAAACAACATTTTTCTTAAACATTAACACATTATTTCTTCTTGTTAAACTGCCAAGACTTAATTTCTCCATTTCTATTACAGAAATGTAGTTTTTTTTAATCATTTAATTTGCCGCCCCCTAAACGAAGCCGCCCTAGGCTTCAGCCTACTGAGCTTTCATCACTGAATAATATAACCTAATATAACATATATAATATATGGATTTTTTCAACAAATTTTGATTATTATAACACAATTAAGTAGCTAGACCTACATACAGAGTTTTATGTGAAAATTTAAAAAGTTTCATACAAAAATTAATAAAAATATATATATTCATGTACCGTATTTACTGAGAAGCATTTATGAAGAAGCTGTTTATTTGAAATTATAAACAGACATTTCAATTTTATTTATTTGTGTGCTCTTGGACGATTTAATAAAATATCACATAAATTACTAATGTAATTATGTGGAAAACGACATCTAGTGGGACATTTTCACTAATACAAAAACAAATAAACTTGACAGTTTACTCTCGGATTCGTATCGGAGTAGAAGCTCAGAAAATATCTTTCAAATTTACGATTTGATACACTTAGTGACATCTAGTGAACATTAGGCTTATTATATATCCGCGTACAACTCTAAGTTCATGCGGTGTAAGTCTAAGTATATATTTCGTCAGTGGTATCAACCAATGACACAATATACTAAATAGACCGACCCTCCCCTGGCCCAAACTGTACACCGATAAAAGCTAGAAAAATTCACCTAAATCTAGATGGCGCGCAAAAATAAGGTACTAGAAATAGTTTAACAAACTCTATTACTATTTTATTGATATGCTTCAATTATAGTAATTATTTTATTATTTTTCGAATATAAATCTTACTTTCTAATGCTTGTTTAAACAAATAATTTACAATTGCGTAACTATAAGTTATCACCTATTTTTAGGAGATGTCGTTGCAATCGATTTAAATAAACTTGAATATAATGACCTATTTACTACGCTAGATGTCACATTTATAAGTTATTGATATGACATATAGAATATTATATGCTGGATGCGCGATGATAGCGCCACCAAGTGGCTACAATAACGTTGATTTGTCAAATGGTTAGTTGTCTTACGAAGAGTAAGTAAACAAACAAATTATTTCAACGAAATATCGTAAAGGGGCGTCCATTAATTACGTGAGGCATTTTTGAGAATTTTTCGACCTCCCCTCCCGCCTTGGTGAGATATCGTAAGATTTTCCTCAACTCCCTCCCCCGTCCCCAAATCTCACGCGAGATTCTTCAAATTTATGTTTTGGCTGTAAACGTGTTGGATTATTGAACTTGTTCTATTACTTCTATTGAAGACTAGCAAAGCAAAATCGAATCCTACTTCGCTGCTCTGTGGAATTCGGACGAATACGACAAACACTATTGTGTCAGATTTGGACATATTTTATTCGGAAATATTTTTCACGCAATTTTACACAATAATTACGTGATATTTGCAAAGACCCCCCTAAGTGAGATTTGAAAAGATTTAGCTCAATCCCCTCCCCCCTAAAACACCTTACGTAATTAATGGAAGCCCCCTAATTTAAATATATTCTATTCAATCATGTAAATCTATGGTTTAGATAATAATGTTGAGCGATTTTATTTCCTGTCTGATATGGCATATTCAATAAATTTTAGGTTATTATATGTCATTTTAATATAAAATAAATGATTGAACTGCAAAGTATAATCTTTATTTTGGAACGAAGTTCCTTATCGCGCGTCGCGAAAGGGGGCTAGACGGAAAAAAATGTAACGACACTTTTCGTGCCAAAAGTTGTAACGACACTTGTAACATTGAATTGACGTCATAGTGCTGGATACTCACCGTTAAATATAACAAACTGATTGCCAACGTCCATACCATGTTGAATACACCGGTTCTCGTCCGATCATCGACGTTAAGCAACATCGGGCGTGGTTAGTACTTGGATAGGTGACCGCCTGGGAACACCACGTGATGTTGGGTTTTTGCATTTATTTACATAAAATATATTGTTTTATAGTATATTTTGTAAAGCTTGATTATTACTAAAATAATTTGAGTATTTTATGCGCATTTTTATTAGTAGGAGCATATGAAATATAATATATATATAAACTTCGTTCCATCCGGGTGTTCCTTGACACCTCTCAAGTTTTTATTATACATATTTTAATTTGTACAACAAGTAATATTAAAATCACATTAAATCAGTCAGGAGATTAACAAATAAATATTATTTCATAGACATACACTTTAAACAGTTTTCTAACAATTTTTTTATCCTATTTTTTTTTTTTTTTTTTTTTTATGTTTGGCCTGCCAAAATGACTCTACTCTGCCTGATGGAAAGCATAAGCAGAATCCACGAGTGGTGGCCACCATACTCATTGCGAATACAACAATGCAGTATGGCGACCCACACTATGGCGGCCTAGTGATGCTTGTGCATCTTTTAGTCTAGTCAACAAGTATGGAACTTGTTGACTAGACTAATTGGGCCTCCGGTCTCGCACTCACCAACGAAACACGACAGCACAAACGCTGTCATTTTACGTTGATTTTCTGTGCGAGGGTAGTACCGCCCCGGTCGAGCCGGCTCGTTCGTGCTGAAATCAGCGTGGCTCTACTACCTGCCTATTATTTAAATTACGGCAAAATCCAAAATCTGATGAGAGCATTTTAAAATCTAAAGAGTTCAGAAGAGGTTTCTAGAGAATTGACATTGATGCAGCTACGAAAATAAAGGTTATGAATTAGACAGAAGACGAAAATAAATTCAGCTTGTCATTATTTTACAAATCTAAAGTGTATTTTTTTCTAAGGCGGCAAGGTGTAGTACTTACCGCTCCAACCACAATCCGAAACTCCGAAAGTGGCTAGCAAAATCCGATTGTTTTGCCCTGATCTATTTAAAAAAAGAATAACAGAAATTCGTAATGCATTAATTAAAGATAAAGATTGTGTGATCACTTTCGATGAAATCGCAATAATGTGTAACTTATAATATTCCATCAGCAGTAAAAGCAGAATTGTTACAACTCTTTTAAAAGTATTAAATAAACTATTTCATAATAAGTGGGCTTCTGCTAAAAGCTGTTTTTTGCGGTCGGGCTACGAAAAACCAAAATACATGCAAGAAATCAGGGATATCTAGTAACTTTCCCTTTTTCTTTTGCAACGTTTTGTAAAATTATTTGCGTTTTTTGATGTACCACATTTAATTAAAAGTATTCAAAATCATTTTTTAAACAATAACTATGTTAACGGCAATGAGCAAATTTCGTTTCAAGATGTTACCAAACCATACGAAATAGACAAAACTTAAAACTTGAATCGATCACTTACAAAATTGACAGATAGGCCCATTGAACAGTAATAAAAAATATGAGATGCCATAGAAACACGCATTGTTTAAAAAAAGTAACACATGCATTAAATGCGATAAAGACGGGCAAAAATTATTTGAAAAATTACACAATTAACTAAAACAAAAACCAACTTCAATGTTCGACTTGATTTCTCTTGGATGCCATTATCAGATCGTAATGTCCTTATCATGGTATCACCGTTGGGACATCTCCTTTCCATTAAAAAAAGAATCATCAAAATCGGTTCATAAACGACGAAGTTATCCGCGAACACACATAAATAAACATATATACGGTCGAATTGAGAAACCTCCTTTTTGAAGTTGGTTAAAAATTGAATCAGGATGTAATAGAAAATTTGTTTGCACAATTTCGGCAAAAGCAACAAAAATCCAACAGCAAAGTTGCTAAGGACCATATTTAGGAGTAATTTAGTTAATTTCTTAAAGAGTCCCCATAACAAAAAACTGTGAGGATGAAGATGGTGATTTTATCCAGTTAGCCGTTGGAGAAAGCAAATAATTTTCTCCAAAACCATCATTATCACCAAAACACGCAGTAAACAACGAGAAACAATGCACTCATGAACGGCAACTTATTTATTTATTATTTACCGCTGCCCATGAATACCCGCAACACCAGTGGTGTCACAAGGCTTTTAAGGAGAAGTATGCTCTTTTCTTGAAGATTGATTGAAGGTCGTATTGGTCCGGGAATACCGCAGTCGACAGTTCATTCCACAGTTTTGTTGTGTAGGGCAGAAATTTTCTCGAAAAGCGCACAGTTGACACCTAAATGATGAGGATGAAACTGCAGTCGCGTAGGATGATGGCAAAAAAAGGAGGCAGGGATCAATTCAATCAATTGCTCGGAGTACTCCCCATTGTAAATATGATAGCAGATGCGTAACGGAGCCACGTCTCCACACAGCGCGTGCAGCGCCAGAGATTCCATCCGAATTGACAATTGACGATTCGATTCGATTGTATTTTATTATTTCAATCATAGTGAATTGAATTTTGTGTGAAATAAGAAATAGGTACATTTTGTATACTCAGAACAATAAAATTACTTGAGGAACTTGATGAACTTGTAAGAGTTGGTTTGCAGATGTTTATATTTGTGCAAAAAAAAAGCTGGCAGGTGGCTTAGAAACTTCAGTGAACACACGTAAACAATGAAGGCCTTGCAAATACTAAGTAAATTATTAAAATATTCAAGGAGCTTTTACAAATGCGTGTGAACTTTTCAACACCTACCCATGAAAAAAAAAATACTTAATAAAGATTAAGTTTTACTTAAATATTTAAAAAGTGAAGATTATGAGCTGTTACATTATTTTTCTTTCAGTAATCGACATAGATATCATTATTGTGACATAATAAAATATACGTGTCGTTCCAAGATGAATATCTGAGGCCATTTTAAGGCACCTCAATCGTGTTCAATTCAGTTCTCGTACTGTATTAATCCCAAATAATGTATCTAGGCCTGTTTCTTAACAGTAGGTTGACAACAGTTTCACACACACACTTTCAATAGTTTGCTCGAAAGCTTTTGCTGAATTTAGGTAAACTGAGTGTTGCGACAAGATGGAACGCAGAATTCTCCGGTTAATAACACTTTACGGTACCCAGTGTAGACGGTAGCACTGACCGCCTAGAGTAGGGTGCGCCACAGGAGAGTAGAGAGTAGACAGTAGACAGACACACGCGTTTATCACATAATGTCTACGGAGGCAGAATGCGCGTTGGCAGGAATATCCATGTGAGATTTGTTCCGCGTAACGCAGGTCCTTTCCGGTCACAGTTGCTTCGGAAATACCTGCACGCGGTTACTAGAAGTGAGTTGAATCCTGCCTGTCCAGTGTATTGAGCCGATTCCCTGTGCCATTACTTGAGCATCGCAGCGTTGGATATAGAATGCAGTTATGGGAGAATATCTCTCGCTGCCAAGCATGTTATGCTCCATAGTGGATAGCAAAAGAGTTTTATCTTCTGCGAAGATGACATTGCACAGAAAGAGGTGGCGGAAAGGACCAAGGATGAAAATTTCTACTTGGACCTAATTTGCCGCCAGCCGGTGAAACGAATGCAGCAGTGCATTCTAGCAACTCATGCCACCTTCAGTGGTAATTGAGAAAATGTTTAGTTAAAATTACTAATTTAAATTGTAAAATTTAACTGCTATTGAGATGTCTTATAAACAGATATTTACAAAGATGTATTTTAACAAGCATATAGAATTTCTCAAACAGTACTATTAATACATTATTTCTTCTTGTTAAACTGCCAAGACTTAATTTCTCCATTTCTATTACAATAATGTAGTTTTATTAAATCGTTTAATTTGCCGCCCCCTAAAAGAAGCCGCCCTAGGCTTCAGCCTACTGAGCTTTCATCACTGAATAATATAACCTAATATAACATATATAGTATATGGATTTTTTCAACAAATTTTGATTATTATAACACAATTAAGTAGCTAGACCTACATACAGAGTTATATGTGAAAATTTAAAAAGTTTCATACAAAAATTAATAAAAAAATATATATTCATGTACCGTATTTACTGAGAAGCATTTATTAAGAAGCTGTTTATTTGAAATTATAAACAGACATGTCAATATTATTTATTTGTGTATTCTCGTAGATGGCTCTTGGACGATTTAATAAAATATCACATAAATTACTAATGTAATTATGTGGAAAACGACATCTAGTGGGACATTTGCACTAATACAAAAACAAATAAACTTGACAGTTTACTCTCGGATTCGTATCGGAGTAGAAGCTCAGAAAGTATCTTTGAAATTTACAATTTGATACACTTAGTGACATCTAGTGAACATTAAGCTTATTATACATCCGCGTACAACTCTAAGTTCATGCGATGTAAGTCTATAGTTATATTTCGTCAGTGGTATCAACCTATTGCACCGTCTACTGCGAAGGTCACTCTTACCGAAGTGTAAATATACTTAGAGTCCCAAGATTTAGTATTAATATTATAAGATTTTGTACTGTGCTTATCATTGGCTAGATACATAATAATAATTATTTCAGACATCTAACACACAACGCCGTCTAGTCCCAAGCTGATATAAATACATATATAATTTTTTTTGTAAATATTACTATATATATATATTACATATATAATTTTTTTTGTAAATATTATTATAAATACACATTATACATAGAAAACACCCAAAACTCCGAAACAAATATTTGCAGATCATACAAGCATTTGGTCCGACCAGGGAACCGAGGGACCGAGACCTCAAGCACAGCCAAGGTATCTATATAGACTGTTTTTATGTATGAGCCTGCCAAAGTATAGTCCGGTCAATATAGACATTTGAAATAACAAAAATTCCCACAGAGCCAAATATTGGTGAAGAGCTGGGGTTTATCATCTATACTTATAATAAAAATGTAACAGGCCCAATTCTGTACATTAAAGATATTTTGAAAAAATTTTTTGGATGGCTCTCTATAATCGATACTGAAGCCAAAACTGTAACTTTTTTCATTTTTGTCTGTCTGTCCGTCTCTCTGTCTGTCTGTATCTTCACAAACACAAATTCTTTTAGGTATTAATGTTAAGGAACCTTTGTGGAAGAAAAATAAACGTTTATTGTTATTATTATCTTGGCCGCGCATCACGCCGAAACTACTGAACGGATTCAAATGAAACTTGGCATGATTTGAGTTCATACTACGAGGTAGGACATAGGATACTTTTTATCCCGAAATTCAGCACGGTTTCCTGAAGAGAGGGGATGAAAGTCAAAATATGTACTTAATTGTAACACATTGTCGGATTTCATTTAATCATTTTTTTGCTAGAAAGAAAAAAATAAAAGATAACAGGAAAAGTGTTTTTTTTTGTCCGCAACTGTACTCTGCGTGTGGGAAGCTGAGACAGATATGTTAATATGGCGGTACGAAGTTCGCCGGGTCAGCTAGTTATAAATAAAATGTTAAAAATCCCCATCGATACCATGTCATTGTGCGCTACAAAAGTTATTCGGGGTCAAAGGTCAAAATTTGAGGTTTATTGGATTTTTCTCGAAAACGGCAAGTTTTATCAGAAAAAAAAATTTGACAAAGTTGTAGATCTTAAAATACTCTACAAAAATGTTCTTCATGATTTTACGAGTTACCATTCCTGAGATATCGCGATTCTAAGAGTCACATTATACATAATATGCACACATTTCCACGCCACCTGTGAGGTAGTGTACTAAGGTCAGTCTTGCTCAAATATCCAGTTGAGTACAATAGAGGAAAATTCCTGTGATTTTAATGAAGACACCAATGACTCAGCCACATTTGAACAACTTATGAACATCCAGCAAGAAGAAGAGGAAGAAGAAGAAATCGAAGAGAGAGACATGACTTTTGATGTAGACTTTCAAGATCTGATTAAAATATCTAAAGAAATCGCAACAATAGTTAACCCAATAATCAATAGCAATATCAATAATCAATATCAATAATAAGGTAATATCTAAAACTTAACGGTTATTGTTCCTTTAAATTATCCTAAAATTTTCATGACAATTAGGGGAGTAGGCCTACAGGGGAAACCACGGTAAAAACAAACCCACCGAGTACACTATTTCACAGGTGGCGTGGAAATGTGGGTATATCATGTTTAATGTGACTCTTAGAATTGCGATATCTCAGGAATGGTAACTCTTAGGAAAAATCATGAAGATCATTTTTGTAGAGAATTTTAATATCTACAACTTTGTCTAAGCTTTTTTTGATAAAACATACCGTTTTCGAGAAAAATCCCAAAAACCTCAAATGTTGACCCCTAATAACTTTTGTAGCACATATGGGATCGATGGGGATTTTTAAAACTTTATTTAAAATGATAAACCCCAGCTCTCAACCAATATTTAGCTCTGTGGGAATTTTTGTTATTTGACTACTATTGCTGTCTAAATTGACCGGACTAGTAACTCTACTCTCCCTAGAAACCATAAAAGAATCCAAAAGTGGTCACCATACTCACTGAATTCATTGCAACCATACAGCATACCTTCTGCATCACTGAGCCTCCGGTCTTGTTTTGTGGTATTGAACACAACTGGTTTGGATTTTGAAAAGCCAAATCGAAGAATTCAACCAATTTTCAATAATAACGTTATTATGAATTTGTTTTATAAAACAAAAAAATATCTTTAATCTTATCGTCTTTACTTGAAAGCAGAAATAAAAAACTTATCTCTATATTTGAGCTCTTATTAAATTTTTTTACCAATAAACATTTCCTAAAATATTATTTACATTAAGTATAAAAATCAGCCTTATTTCTTAAACCCTAATCATTATTTCATCTAAGGGTTTTCTTTGAAGATTTGGTACAGTGGCTTCTTCATGTGGTCTTCCAACTGGTAGCAACAATTCTAGTCTTTCGTTCACTGGCCTGGAAAGTAGTTCTCTGAGACGAGCATTGCAGTTTAAAGGGGTTGAAGTCAGTGCTACGAGGCCGCAATACTGAAATGCAGAAAAAATATTTTCAATATTTCACTGTTTAGTCAGTAGGTATATAGTATACTAGTACTAGCCGACCCGTGCCCACTTCGTTGGGCGATAACAGCCCGCTTTTCTTCGACTTAATTTACAAATAGGTAAAGGTAGTAGAGCCACGCTGATTTCAGCACGAATGGGCCGGCTCGACCGGGGCGGTACTACCCTCGCACAGAAAATCAACGTAAAATGACAGCGTTCGTGCTGTCGTGTTTCGTTGGTGAGTGCGAGACCGGAGGCCCAATTAGTCTAGTCAACAAGTTCCATACTTGCTGACTAGACTAAAAGATGCAGCAGCATCACTAGGCCGCCATGGTGTGGGTCGCCATACTGCATTGCCTGCATTCGCAATGAGTATGGTGACCTCCACTCTTGGATTCTGCTTATGCTTTCCATCAGGCAGAGTAGAGTCATTTTGGCGGGCCAAACATAAAAAAAAAAAAAAAAAAAAAAAAGACTGCACGTTTGGCCTAGTGGGTTAACGGTCACCACGCCGTTTCCTACTTCGCCAAGTGTCGTGCGTTCAAATCCCACGTAGGACAACACTTTGTGTGATCCACAAATTGTTGTTCTGAGTCTGGGTGTTCTTTGTGTACGTTTCATGTATGAATGTAAAGTACCCCGCGACACAGGATTTATTCCTAGTGCGGGAGTTGTCTTTTTAAAAAAAAAAATTAAAAAAATATATTTTTAACTATTATTTTTGTTCAATCATAATAAAATATGGCCTATGTCACTCCTGAATAGTGTTGCTTTCTGTTAGTGAAAGACTTTTCAGCTTCGGATCAGTAATTCCGAAGATTACCCCCTACAACCATACAAACAAAGTTAGAAACATTACCTCTTTATAATCCATACCTCCATACCTATATTATAAATGCGAAAGTAACTCTGTCTGTCTGTCCTGCTTTCACGGCCAAACCGCTGCACTGATTTCAATGAAATTTGGCGTGGAGATACTTTTGACTCTTGAGGAAGGACATAGGCTACTCTTTGCTGCGATAACCGACAAACAAGCGGGCGGAGCCGCGCGCAAAAGCTAGTGTTAGTATAAATTGACTACTACCATCTAGCTAACAGCTTTATTTTACGTAGAAGTTTATGACCCTTTACATTAGTTTTTTACTATTTTTAACTAATTTCCATTTGAATCTTATTACGTTTCGAAAAAAAATGTACAATGGGCCTCGATTCAGATGCACACGTAGTTTATGCGGTTAGCTCGCCGCTACCTACTGTACTGAGGGTTATGGGTTCACTACAAACAACGAAGGATGCAGGCAAACAAAAAGCGCAGTTCCGGTAGCGTCAAAGAGACTAGCCCGCAACATGATTAGACTAAAAAGGAACGATCTCAAGAAGGTCATAGGCAACCTGACTGGGCATTGTCCCCTAAACAAGCACCTATTCACTATAGGCGCAACAGACATCCCTCTGTGCAGGGGATGCATGGAGGCAGAAGAAACGCCGCAGCACGTTCTCACAGAATGTAGAAGTGTGGCAGATCAACGGGCAGACATCCTCCAATCAACATCACTCCCGAAATAATGTAGTGACCTGAAAAGGTTGCTGAGCTTCTGGGATGATCTAGGATGGTTGGAGTAGGAAGATGACAAACCCACGTACAACGGCCTAATCAAGAGGCTAAGTGCGGAAATAGCCTGGGAAAACAAACAAACAAAAACAATGGGTTCACTAAAAATATACTTTAGCAATTACACATTATCTACAATGTACACACATCAAAAGTGTCTAGGGATCAACATATGTGTCTAGGGATCAACATATATTTTTGCAATAACTTTTCTCCTGATTGATATTAATTAAAATTTTCTTTAAGGATTCATCAAATAAAGTGTTTTCGTTTGTCACAGTAACGATAAACCAAGTCACCTTTGCATTAATAAAGAAATTTGCCATTTTAACTTAAACAATTAATAATCCGTGTTTCTACCGCGAACACTAACAACACAAGAACATCGGTTTGGCATACTCAAAATGAGTTCATCCAAACACGCTGTGGAATGGCCGCCCATGTTCGTTGCAACAACAAAAAAAGGTCTTCTTGCGACTGGATACCCTCCATATTCGGCAGAGCTCTTCTCTGTAGCATATCCCATGCATGCTCAATCGGGTTCAAGTCTGGCGACTGAGCAGGCCAGGGCCAAAGCCACATCTCAATCTCAAGAAATCCGCATAAAAATGCTTGATCCCTAGACACTTTTGATGTGTGTATGTTGTCATCTCTGTCTAAATTAATCGTTTCTTACAATAAGAGTGCAAGATCTAGTAAGAATTGTGAGGGAGAAAAAACTCGAAAAAACGAAAGAATATGTAAGTCGCATGTTCTTAACTCCTTCTCTCCTGGCGAGGTATATTATTTTACGTTTCTTAGCCAATAACTGATGTACAGCCACGGTGTACAGCTAATGTCATATACACGATGCTATCACCACCTCCTCTTTATTACCTAGCTCTTGCCCGCGGCGCCGCCCGCGTATTTATCGGTTATTGGGGTAAAGAGTATCCTATGTCCTTCCTCAATAATTAAAATATCTTATAGTAAAAATTTCATTAAAATCGGTGCAGCGGTTTGGCCGTGAAACCGAAACAGACAGAGTTACTTTCAAATTTATAATATCAGTATGAATTTCATATTTACAATTATGACACTACTAGCTGTTGCCCGCGGCTCCGCCCGCGTGTATGTCGAGTATCGCGGCAAATAGTAGCCTATGTGTTATTCTGATGTATAAGCTACATTACTGTGTGGTAAACTCTGTAAAGTTTCATCCAAATCCGTTCAGTAGTTTTTGCGTGAAAGAGTAACAAACACACACACATCCTGACAAACTTTCGCATTTATAATATTAGTAGGAAGTAGGATAGTAGGATAATATTGAAACGTATGTGCGGCAGTATAAGTGATAATAATTTGTGTTTAGTATTTGAGATCTGTTTCACATGCCACATTATGTTATAATTAACTATGTTAACACTGCATTGATTGAACACACACTAGTCATAAAAAAGTCATCGAAGTGATCACATTGAATTGCATTTTACGCGATCTTTCTACATACACATTTCATACTCAGAATAATAATATCAATACTAATATTTTAAATTCGAAAGTAAATCTGTCTGTCTGTTAGCTTTTACGGCTAAATTCCTTAACCGATTTCAATTAAATTTGACATGGAGATACTTTGATTATAGAGGAAGGGGATAGGCGATAACCATTATACACGCAAGCAGAAGCTAATTTAATATTATATAAAACTAGCTGTTGCCAGCGCCTCCGCTCGCGTGTATGTTGGTTATCGCGGCAAATAGTAGCCTATGTGTTATTCTGATGTATAAGCTATATTACCATAAATTTTTTTTCCAAATCCGTTCCGTAGTTTTTGCGCAAATACACACACACACACACACATACATCCTTACAAACTTTCCCCATTTATAATATTAGTAGGATAGAAGTACAAGCACAGTTTTATTACCGTTGCTATTTACCTTATACCATACCATATTTTTTTGTTAAGTATTGAATTTCGGTTCTAAATAAACATAAACTACCTGAATTGCTGCCAACAGTATCCCAGCGGCAATGGCTGTACTAATATCACTATAATAATGCATCCTTTTCTTGCCATCTGTTCTCCAAGAGTGCGTTTGTCTAAAAACCAGAACTAAAGCTGGAGCGTCTGAAAGATACGGCTTTACTGGTTTCGTGGCAAAAGGTTTTAAGTCTGCTACCCACTGTCGAGACATTCGCTTTTGATAATTCAATTCTTCTTCTTCTTCAACAATATTTCTAATAGCTTCTTTGGTTTCTGGATCTTGGACTACAACAAAAATCCAGGGTTCCGTATGAGCTCCAGATGGAGATGTACCTGGAAAAAATTATCAAAATATTTTACTTATCAGCATCACCAGCTATAAGAAATCTTTAATAGTTTCGATTTCAAAACAAATACGCTAGGAGTCATATGTATTAAAAAAAAATACATACAGTGGAACATAGAACCTCCTCCTTTTTGGAAGTCGGTTAAAAATATAAGGTCATGTACTTTATATAGTCTTGCAAAGAAAGGTATTTTATACCGGTACGGAGACTGGTTATCATCATTATAAGCCTGCGATAGGATGTCCACTGCTGGACATAGGCCTCTCCATTTTTTTTTTTATGTATGGCTCTGCCAAAATGACTGATGTTGGGATGTTGTATATATATGATAATCGGCGCGACAGCTTTCACTGCGCGATTCAGGATTGGTAGATTCTTAGTTTCATTTGTTACTCCGTAGTTCAGTGTAACTTCGGTAGATGGCGCTGTAGTATATGTGTTGCTCTGTATGTGGAAGTCGCCACAAATGTACTATTCTGAGGTTTTCAGACTGTTCAAGAAAACAATTTCACTTGTAGCATACCTATAGCTGGAAGTGATTTCATAACATGATGTTGGTGCTAGCACCAATGAAAATTAAATATTGACTTTGAATTCAACCCAGAAAAGATTGGAACAACAATAACAAAAAAATATAGTCTAACTGTGGTACCTTGGTTTCACTCAGTCACATATACAGGAATTAGTACCAAAGAGCATGAATGATATTTTCTGTGTTTGAAAGATCTGTGGTTACCGATTGTCAACATGCAACATTCTAAAATATAGATATTAATATAATTCGTAATTTTTATTTTATAATGTTCTTTATATTAATCTTACCATGACTGTAAATCCAAATACATTAGTCCGAATTTTCATCGGAATATTCCTTGTCACAATATCAGTGCTAGCGTTTCAAATCTACCAACACGTGGTATTTCTACAGAATCAAAGGAAACAACTCATACACGACTATTACGATGCTAACGTAGACGATAACATTAGTTATGATATGATGATAGAAGAAGACTTTCATAAAAGAAAGACTAGAAGAATTAAAATATCGACAATAAAATCTGAAATCAAACAAATGAACTTGAAGCAAAGAGTCTACAATGCCGAATTTCTTTACGGAATCACGAATGTAACATACATAATTGTAATACAAGTACACGATAATGTGTATTTATTCAAACAACTACTGGACTCGCTGAGAACAGCCCATTCAATCGCCAGAGCGCTTCTCATTTTTTTCCATGATGTTTTTGATACCAAGATTAATCAAGCCGTTCATACTGTAAACTTTGCCAGGTATATGCAAATTTTTTACCCGTATTCAATACAGTTGCACCCATTTGTATATCCTGGGGCAGAATACACCAACGGAGATAAAGAAAATACTGAGAAATCTAAAGAAAGAGACCCCGTGGCAGCTCAGAAGAAACTTCACTGGTGGTGGCAGGTGAATCAAGTATTTGATAACCTACGTATTACAAAGAATTACACAAAAACCTTTTTATTTCTACAGGAAAATGATTACGTCACTGAAGACTTTCTGATAATGTTAAAGCTTCTAGAACAGGTTAGAGATGCCCATTGCCCGGTATGTGAAGTAATTAGTTTGGGGGTGCATTCACCTAAACTCAGCAACTACTTAAACAAAACGGCTGTGGTTGCGTTAGAGATATGGGCAAAGAACTTGCCCGGCATTGGCATAGCGTTTGATCGAGTTATCTGGCATGTAATCAAATCTTGGAGTCGGGATTTCTGCTACTTCAATGATTACACATGGGAGAATAGTCTCAAGTACGTTGGCTCTCAACATATGGATATAAATTTTTATTTCGCTGATATTATTGCATCTAGGGTGTTTCGTATAGAGTGCGGGAAGAAGAATTCGACTTGTAATTTGAAAAGGAAACTTGACGATGTGAAGTCATTTAAACAAGTCATACATCACTCATTGTTCCCTTCTTTTCTCATGTTACGAATCGTCAAGAGCCAGGATTATGCTGTAAATCCTTTGGGTTCGTTTCAAGATGAGAGAGACCGGGAACTTTGCATGTACTTCACAAAAAAATGTGTATGGTATTAATTTATTTTACGTTTGTTTGTTGATGACGTGACCAGTTTTATTGTAATAATACAATTTATAAATAATATGTTTTGTTTGTAATATTGGTTTTAAAAATGAACTTTATAAAACAGATGGCAAGTAATTTTGAAATACTTTTTATAATGACAGAGACCAAGGAGCATACTAGTGCTTATTTTTTATTTCGAAAATTATGAAATATCATATATTATACCTTTTTATTCCTTATTTTACCTAGTCAGGGCTGAAATTTTCGAAAAATCTTTTTTATGTGGTGCTTACAACATAAAGGCGTCAGCTGCCAAAATTTGTTGCAGTAGCTATTCAGATTTGCTTTGATGAATCAGTCAGCGCAAATAATATTACCTCTATCTATTGTAGATCATTTATGTATATACCTACATATATCAGATATCGGGAAAAGAAATTTTTTTCCGCGACTGTACACTGCCTGTAGGAAGCTGAGTCAGATATATAAATATGGTGGTACGAAGTTCGCCGGGACAGCTAGTATACCATAAATGTTAAGTTATTTGTGTAATGATAACGAAATAGTACTCATTAAAGCGAATAATCGGATGTTACTATGTGGTCTGTACTACCTATCTATTTAGATTTGTGGATAGTCATAAATGTTATCGTTAAAAAAATGACCAACTTTGCCAATTTATTATTTTCCAGTGATGCCTTGTGTCAGGTGAGTTAACCCTGTCTCTACATAATAAAATTGGCCTTTTTCCGCTAGTTTTGTGTAGTGCGACATTTCATCGAGACATTAACTTATATATATAACTAGCTGATCCGGCAAACGTTGTTTTGCCATAAAAAAAAATGGGGTATAAAAGATTGATGTTGGTCGAGTCTCAGACCTACCTGATATACCCACCAAATTTCATAAAAATCGGTCCAGCCGTTTCAGAGGAGTATGGTAACTAACATTGTGACACGAGAATCTATATATATAAAAGGGAAATACCACTCACTTATTAATCACGAAATCTCAGAAACTATAACACCTACAAACTAGAAATGTAGCAGGTAGGTTAATTACAGGGTGTAAACATCCGCTAAGAACGGATTTTACGAAACTCCACCCCTAAGGGGGTAAAACGGGGGTTGGAAGTTTGTATGAAAGTCCTATGTTTTTGAAGTACGAGACTTGAAATTTAAAATGTATGCTGTATAGATGGTGTGGAGTTAAAACCAGGTTAAAACCCTTTTGGGGTTAAAACGGGGGATGGTAGTTTGGACGCAAACGAGGTTGCGTAGGTCAGCTAGTTTTTACAGGACTACGGCAAAGCCAAAGGAGGGTTATGATTTTGACAGGCTATGTATGTATGTATGTTCATTTGTTCCCTCATAGCTCCTTAACTACTTATTAGAACTGGACAAATGAGGTATCGTTAGAAGCGTCTTGATCATCCGCTGATCATCATTATAGGCTATATGACGTGTCTAAGACTGAATCTAAGGTGGCGCCCTCTAGCCGACATAAAGTACTGTATAAAAAAAATAAATTGAGATAAATATGCCGTGTTTGGTATCATTGGAAAGGGCGTTACTTGTACATTTCAAATATATATTATACATAAATAACGGTACCAAAACATTTTAAATAAAAAAAAGTAAAAACTAAAACCCAACTACGACAAAAAACGACGCTGAAAAAGTACAAAACAAGTTTGAAAAGCCTTTACTTTTTTTATATATGACACAGTTGTCACAGATTTGTTGATCATATAATAACATTAATTAATGATTGACGTACGGATATTTAAATTGAACTTATTGACGCTTATCTACGACCAGAACAGACCAATTGAGTCCAAATTTGTTTATTTTGTCAGAAAGCTGGATTTGGTAAATATTTGGACAGCTGTTTTGTAGATATCAACTAAAACGCCCATCGAATGACATGTTACACACACATCAACCGCTTGACTAACCAGGCAGTTAAATACAGTTAAACTATTAAATACTAGCGAACCGGCCCGGCTTCGCACGGAAGTCATTAAAATTCTCATATTTACTCTAATATGTATGACACATTAGATAATATTTTCTCTTGAATCACTCTATCTATTGCTGAAAACTGCATCAAACTCTGTTGAGTAATTTAAAAGATCTAAGCGAACAGACAGCGGAAGCGACTTCATTTTTAACCGACTTCCAAAAGGAGGAGGTTGATTTGATTGATATTTTTTATATATATGTACACCGATTACTCCATCAATTGTGGACCGATTTTAAAAATTATTTTTGTATTCGAAAGGGTATGCTCCCCATGTGGTCCCATTGCTCAGGATCTGGTGATTGGATCCCAAGGAAATCGAAGGAAACCCACAAAGTTAGGCACGTACTATGTGTTTTATACATAATAAAGATACATAATATACATATCCACAAATGATATACAGATACATAGATAGTCGGTGCCTTCACATGATCTTTTGTCTCAGGTAGACATCGCTCAGCCTACTTTGTTCACAGGTTGAGATAAAAATAGTAACTACTAGACTACTACAGTCAGCCTGTGACTACGGCCAGTGCCACCTGGTCAAAACGTCAGGCAAATCATTGTAATATCTTTAAATAAGTGCGCGTTAATTCCCGTAAAATAATTATGCTATCATGGAACGCGAAAGTTTAACAGTTAGTATGGTACTGTGGAGGAACGTGTGTTGTTTCCCTCCAACACAAAGGGAGGATCCTCCTACCAGGCAAGGTGATCATGCCTGGCAGGCTGTTGTATATTATGATAATCGGCGCGAGAACTTCTATTTCGCGATTCAGGATTGGTAGATTCTTCGTTTTCTTGGTTACTCCGTAGTTCGACGTATCTTCGGTAGATGGCGCTGTCATATGTTTTTGTTGCCGCTGTATGTGGAGGTCGCCACAGTACTACACACTAATATACTATAATACCATAACTGTTAGTTTTGAATAAAACTTTAATAAAACGATGAGCTTACAGAAACTTGGAAAGGCATACAGCATTGAACTCAATTTGTAATTCAGCAGCCTTATTAAAAAATTGGATCGTTGGATGAAGGAAAACTACATTTTAATATTAATTACTGTATTTAAATAGAAATAAATTCAATCTAGACGTTACGTTCACTACAATTAATTAAAGAATTGTTTAAAAAAATATTTACATTTATAGTTTGGCTAGCTTTTAGATGCCGTGAAAAATTGCATAATCAATTAAACGTACTTACTATTGTGTTATCGAAAGGATACTGAACTACAATCTACTACAAATCCTTGAATATTATTTTTTAGTTGATACTGATGCTGTAGGCATCCACAATATCAATAAAAAGCATCGGCGGCCAAAGTGTTAAGTTTATACCATCAACGGCCCAGGTTTTGTGTTCATGACTCAGTTTCTCAGTTACAGCAAAAAAAAAATGTCTCTATAGATTATTTCGTTTATAACGTATAGGATAATTCTAAGTATTCCCAAACTTTCCACTGGGTAAGTAATTATATCGACCCGATTGTAATGAAATCTTGAGATTACCAAAATTGAAAGCGACCTTATCTTTTACCTGATACGGTTTTGCAGATAAATACTTATGTATATTGTATTTCAACATACGAGTATTGAACTCTGAATCTTGGTTTTATTCCATCACGTTTTAGTAGTATGCTTTATATCAGTTAACACTATTTTTGCTATCATTGCCGGCCTTTCTCCGTGTTTACTCTTACTGCTCTGCTACTTGCTTGAAAATTTATAGTTCTAATAATTTTATTTAATAAATATTTAGTCTAAAATAGAAATAGTGATTCAATTCTCACTAATGATTTTGGGATTTCTGCGTTCATATTAACAAATGAAATAGTTATTTGTTATACAAGCGTGCAAAGTTGCTTTTTAACCGCGTGCTCAATTTTGATGACCGAGCAAGCGAAGGATTCTAAAATTCAATCACGAGCGCAGCGAGTAATTTTAAAGTTAGAATCCTGAGCGTTAGAGATGGAATCAAAAGAGCACGAGGTGAAAAATCTTTGCACTCGAGTGCAACACGTAACTTAGCATCCACCTCAGCGAGGAAATGACTAAATGCAAAAAAAAAGCATTTACAATCACAATATACTTTTATATTTTGAAGGTAGTAGAGCCACGCTGATTTCAGCACGAACGGGCCGGCTCGACCGGGGCGGTACTACCCTCGCACAGAAAATCAACGTAAAATGACAGCGTTCGTGCTGTCGTGTTTCGTTGGTGAGTGCGAGACCGGAGGCCCAATTAGTCTAGTCAACAAGTTCCATACTTGTTGACTAGACTAAAAGATGCAGCAGCATCACTAGGCCGCCATAGTGTGGGTCGCCATACTGCATTGTCTGCATTCGCAATGAGTATGGTGACCACCACTCTTGGATTCTGCTTATGTTTTCCATCAGGCAGAGTAGAGTCATTTTGGCGAGCCAAACAAAAAAAAAAAAATCAATGCGTCATTTTATGAAATAGCAAATTTAAAAAAAGTACACCAAGGAGGTTCCGAGTCTGAGTTTTTAACAAATTAAAAAAGGTTGTATGATAAATTCGGCACCATGGAGGTAGAAATAAAAAAGTTTAATGATGTTTTGAATTCACAAACTTAGTGCACACGGTGTTCTAAATTCAATTTACTTTATCCTCTAGCGGATACAAACGGCTTTTACACTCAGTTATCGAAGGGCAAATTCATCCAAAAATAAATAAATATAATTTTATATTCTAAAGGTAGTGGAATAGAAGAAATAGATAGAACCTCTAGAATATGATTAACAACCCCCGTTTTTGTAACATTCTTCATTGGTGCTCCGCTCCTATTGGTCTAAGCGTGATGATATATTATTATATCCTATAGCCTTCCTCGATAAATGAACTATCCAACAATGAAACATGTTTTCAAATCGGACCAGTTCCTGAGATTAGCGCGTACAAACAAACAAACTCTTCAGCTTTATAATATTAGTATAGATATGTCGCAGCCAACTGGTTAAAATAGCCGTTCAATCAAACAGCTAGCCCTTTGATTGAAAAACGCCATTATTTTAATCACACGGCTACACGTCGCTTAGCCGACTTGTTGACTGCAACGTTCAACACTACAGCTTGACAACGCTTAGTCAACTGGTTAAATGACAAATTAACTAGGGTTACCATTAGTTTAGCATGTGATTTGAAAAAAAAAAAAAAAAAAAAACTGGCTTCAATTATGAGTCGACGGAGCCCCGCTACGAGGGGCTCCTATTTCTGGGTGGTTTTAAAAAAAATAACCACGATGGCTAAGGCGGAAGCTTCGCTGCGCTGCGCTCTTAGCCATCTTAGCCATCTTTTTTTTTTTTTGACGGGGGGAAATCCTCATGGATGTCCTCCGCCCTGGGGAAAGAGCGAAGGGGTCTGTCAGACTCCTACTGACTAAAACTTCCCGGTGTTCCGTCTCTCACCTACGCCGGGGATCACGGGAACATAAGAGACAACCGCGATCCCCGACTGGTGCCGGCCCGTCACTGCGGGCCACATCTCGTCAGCGAGGGAAAGTTTCCCTCGCGACTTCATGAGGGGCGCGCGGGAACACTACGCGCCGCCACCTCAGGTCCAGTTGAGGGGCGACGGACATCCCCAAGTCCGCCACCCCTGGACCCAGGACCCAGGACCCTCCCCCGACGCCCGGTGCGCCTGCTGCGGACCGAGAGAGAGGTCAGGATCTCCCTTTCCCTTTCCGCAGTCTAAATAGAACGCGAAAACGCAAGAGCGTGCCGGCGGTTTAGCGGGAGATCCACCCCCGCACAACGAACACAAGCACGCTCGTACATAATCACACTCGTATATCCCCGCGAGGCGACGATCGTGTCACGTCGTGCTGCAAACGGGCGAGCCCGCCTTAGCCATCTAACCTAACCCAATCAAGTCGGATTGTGCCAACTCGGAGTAATACATTGCTATGAATCCATGCTATGGATATCCAATAATAAGAGATAGAAGTCCTGCATTCTGTGTTAGTCATGGACACCCTAGCGTTCTTTAGAAGGCGTCTTTTGAATCAGCTGTAATGTTGAACGTTTTGAGCGCCTCAAATATTCAATTAAGAAGCTAGGCGTGTGATTGATTGGCGTTGTTCAGTCAAAGGGCTAGCTGTTTGATTAACCAGCTATTTTTACCAGTTGGCTGCGATAGATATACAATTCTCGAGTCACATTGTTGCTCACGTTGAACTCCGAAACTATAGATAGATAGATAGATAGAAAACTCTTTATTTGTACACCGTATTACAGTTTTACAAGAAAGTACAGAAAATGACAAATATATGTACAAAGGGCGGCCTTATTGCCGAAAGCAATCTCTTCCAGGCAACCTTAGGATCAAGATTTATTGGAGAGATAGTAGCAGTTGACGGTGCAATGAGTTTTGAAGAATTATAATTTTCTAATGAATACATGCATATTTACACAAATATATACATTAAAATAAATAAATACATACTAATACATTTCATCAGGGGAGCATACATATACACACATCAAAAGTGTCTAGGGATCAACATATGTGTCTAGGGATCAACATATATTTTTGCAATAACTTTTCTCCTGATTGATATTAATTAAAATTTTCTTTAAGGATTCATCAAATAAAGGGTTTTCGTTTGTCACAGTAACGATAAACCAAGTCACCTTTGCATAAATAAAGAAATTTGCCATTTTCCTAATAAAAGGATTTTTGACATTTGAACCACTAACATTAAAGTTCGAAAACAATTAATAATCCGTGTTTCTACCGCGAACACTAACACAAGAACATCGGTTTGGCATACTCAAAATGAGTTCATCCAAATCACGCGGTGGAATGGCCGCCCATGTTCGTTGCAACAACAAAAAAAGGTCTTCTTGCGACTGGATACCCTCCATATTCGGCAGAGCTCTTCTCTGTAGCATATCCCATGCATGCTCAATCGGGTTCAAGTCTGGCGACTGAGCAGGCCAGGGCCAAAGCCATATCTCAATCTCAAGAAATCCGCATAAAAATGCTTGATCCCTAGACACTTTTGATGTGTGTAATAATATAATATACATACAAGTGTACATGTTATTATGTACATATTAAAAACTATAACTACTCAGTTATACCACATGTTACTTTATAGATACATATTCGTGACAGACTTATTTATGTCGTATAAAATTCCTGAACCATTTTGTAAAAACTATCTAACCGATTTTCACATTTTTTTATTTTAAATGTGTATTGCTGGCGAGTCTAAGATAGGATAGTTAATATCACGCTCAGACTATTGGTAGCTGAGCAAAAGAGACTGGATAGTCTCCCCCAAGGTGGGTCAGCACGTGCACAAACAAAGTTAACATATATATACATATGTATATATTTTCCCTTACCGGCAGTCTTGATAAGATTATCCAACACCTCCTGCGGTATAGGCTCCTGGCTGAACGACCTGACAGTTCTTCTCTCAGCCATCAACTCGTAATACTCTCTGGATCTCCGGAGAATCTCGTCATCCGTTCTCTTAGTGGGCTTGAAAGGGATATGAGGTGTATCCTCCGGGATCGCAGATATGATGAAATCAGGATCATCATCACTGTTGTCTGGGAAATCACGACCTGGAATCCATAGTAATTTAATTTAACATGACTTATTGGTGTTAATAAGTTAGGTCGTAAGATCATCATCAACATTCTCAGTCCACTGCTGTACATAGGCATCTTAGCCTTCCTTAGCAAGGATTTTTTTCTTAATAAATAATAAATAAATAATAAATGAATTAACGGACCCCTCCCTCCTCAGGCACAGAGTGGCACACCGTGTGGTTTTAGTCGGTCCGATTCCGACACACCGCCCCGCCGCTTTACCAAAAAAAAAACATTATGTCACTCTAGGGAAGAAGAATAAGTTCACGTTTATAGCAGACAGTGCAAATATAGAACAATGAACACAAAGGACATTCCCACTCATAATAATTATTTCTAAATCATACAATATTGGAATCACGCATGCATGCACTAACGCACACACGCACACACGAACTCCCGAACACACTTAGGTACACATGCACGCATATAAGTACACTACATGTACGCTCAAGTTCGTGCATCAAATTTTAAGTACGTTCTAAACTAAATAGTAGAGATGCCACGAATAGTTATTTGGCCGAATACCGAATATTTTTGCGAGGCTTTTGGCCGAAGCGCCGAATATTCGGTGACACTTAGTACTTTCCGTGGGTGACAAGTCACAACTAGTCACGACTCGTAAGTTACGAGTTTAAAGTTGCATCGCTGAAGTAGTACGTAGGCGCGTGCAGTTTTGTTTCATTGGTGATTAGGTCGCAATTAGGTTCGGTTGCAAATGAACTTGATTTTTATATCGCATTTGTTCGCTTAGAGCGTAAAGCAGACCCTTACAAGTGATGGTCAGCAAACACATTAACATCCAACACTTTCACAATTTGCTCAGATTTATTTATCATCTCTTGGTAGCAGTGTATATAGTGAGCGGCTGTTTTCGGAAGCAGTAATAATTTATGAGGAAAAACGCAATTGTCTGCTATCTACAAATGCTGAAAAAAATGTTATTATTCATCATAATTTACCACTCATAGATTTTAAATATTAATATTTTAATTTGTCTGTTAAATAAACATCTTTGTGAGTAATACTTAGAGTTTTTTTTTCATGATTTGCTATTCGGTAATAGCGAAAAAAAGTGGCCGAATAGCCGAATACAGAATAGTTGCCGAATATTTGTGGCATCTCTACTAAATAGTATTATGGACTGGATGCAGAAAGCAACAGATCGGACTCTGTGGTGTTCGTTGGGAGCGGCTTATGTACAGCAGTGGACTGCAATGGAATGATGATGAAATAGTATTAAATATTTGATGTCGCAATATATCGATTTTAAACTTACATAGTATGTAATATGTAGTTTTAGTAAATATATATGTATAATCATATTATTGTTTCCGGGCCAAACACTAATTGGCATAAAGATTTCCTTTACTAATGATACCAGTCGATTATAAAATACTTATTATTTTACAATCATGTCATGTTTATATAGTACTACGTAAATATTTTGAAATATAATTAATAATTATATCTATTCACTCATGGATAGTACAATAATATAAAACTAGGTATGTTTAAATATTCATTTCTAGCAATAATTGAGAATATTATTGCAAAACTATTATAAAAATTATACATAGATACTGTACTTGTACGAAACAATATTTTGAAGACTAGTGTTAATCTCGTACAGACTTAAGTAGTTACTTAAAAACCGTTTGAGCCCAAATGGCCAGTCTAAAATCAAAATAGCCTAAGTTACTTCTTATATCATCAGCTATCTGCCAATAAAAATTACCCATCATTATATAAAAAAAACCGACTTCCAAAAAACATACAACGAAAACTCTCTGCCAAAAAACACTTAAAAGCGTAAAATAAACTGGTTCTTCATAAATTGCCTGTACCTAATTCTTTATTCATTTAAATAGTAGTATTATAATGTGTGCTAGGTACCTAGAATCTGTTTGAAGTCGGTGCCTGGTGATATTTAAAGATTTATCCTCCAACTCCTAACCGTTAAGGAGTTGTACCTTACGTCATCAGCTCATCATCATAAAATGATGACTACCAGACGCAAATAGGGTTTCCCTCGATTTCCCTGGGATACCATCATCAGATCCTGATATGCTGGGCAATGGGACCACCTCGGAAGCATACACTTTCGAATACAAAAAAAAAATACATACAGTGGAACATAGAACCTCCTCCTTTTTGGAAGTCGATTAAAAATCGGTCCCGCCGTTCAAAGGATTAACAAACGGACAGACAAAAATTTTAAAAATGTATTTTTTTTATGTTAGTACAGTAGGTTCATATACTTTCATACGCATTTAGTGAAAATCTGTTAATTTGAAATTGCCAATAGACTGTTATTACAAAAAACCAAATTGTAATAATTAGTAAGAGCCTGTACTACGACTATATTTTTATTTATTTTTTAAAAAGACAAGGAATTAGGAATTTACATCCTGGGTCTTGGAACTTTACAAACATACATGAAACGGTCACAAAGAACACCCAGACTCAGAACAACAATTTGTGGATCACACAAAATACTGTCCCATGTGTGATTTGAACCCACAACACTTGGCGCAGTGGAAAGCGGCATGGCGACCACTTAAACCACTAGGCCAACCGTGCAGTCAATATAGTAAGTAGACTGCATGATAATCATACTTATAAATCTCTAAATACTTGCCCGCTACTTCGTACGTGTGACATTTGGATTTTAAAGTTATTTAAAATTTTTCACCGTTTAAACCTTAACTGGACTACGACAAATATTTCAAAACCAAAATCAGCTAAATCGACTTAGCCGTTCTCGAGTTTTCGCGAGACAAACCAACAGCAATTGATTTTAAGAATATATAAAAATTAATCGCCGAGAATGTAATTTTTTTTTGTCTTCGACGGGAAGCTGAGACAGATATATGTAAATATGGCGATACGAAGTGCGCTCGGCTTATTTAAGATAAAATACACCCAGACAAAGAACAAATAGTGCTCATCACAAAATATTTGCCCTGGTTGGGAATCGAACTCACGACCTCTGGCCTAATAGTCAATGCCACAACTGGACCAACACGCCAGTCATTAAAAAAAACCTTGATAAAGTTGTACCTACTAAATTGCCTGATAAAAGAATTCTGTATTTAGTTGGACTAAATATTAATTTATCAAAATCTGTTATTGTTTTATACATTTTTGGCGTAGTTTTTCGTGTTTTGATTCAACAAAATTTGTGTATTAAAAAAAATTATACATGTATAGTCCATTCGTTTTGATAGTGTCGGTGCACCCGCACGCAATTGTGGTTATTGTTGTGAAATACGAATATATTAATTCATACAATACCGCGTAAACTGCCAAATTATACTTGCTTATGGGTGTACGCTGCAGGCGGACCCTTTGATTTTGTGGCGGCTTGCCTCACGTGCGACGGCGGCGCGATCAAGGAGACCGTATCTTAGCTAATGGACTATATCACTACTTTAAGTACCTAATGCTTTTTTTAACCGACTACCCGAATGATAAGTAGATATGGCAATCTATGTACGTCTGTATGTTCCAGGTATGTGTTATATGAACCGGTTTTAATGAATGAAATGTCAATAGATTAATAATAATAGCCCAGTAGCAATATACACCAGTGTCGATAGGTTTTAAAAACAAAAAAAAAATAGTAGAATGAAACCCATGAGAAATGGAGGGGAATATTATAAAAATGAAAGGAAAAATAATTTACGGACGATCTGAGGTCGGGAAGGGGATGGGGATTTTAGGGTAAAAATCGTTTTTTCTCGATTTCCGGCAAAACTAAAAGTCCTATGGAAAAAAGTGAAATGGCAAAGTTGTAGGTAATAAAAAGATGTAAACTTTTGTATTTACACTTTTATCACATAACCTCAAAATTTATGTGAAAAATTCAAAAAACCAAGTTTTTGGTTTTTTATTTTTATCTTTTACAATTTTCTTTTTTTTTTCACGAAATTTGGTGAAAACTTACCTTTTTATGTCCCAAATAGACTGTAATTTATTTATATATATATAATAATAGAAATATTTATTTTGTTCACCTTATATTGAATAAATATCGAAAAAGAATCCTAATTTTCAATCGAAAATTCACCCGTCAAAATATCAGCTTTTTTCAAAAAGTTGGTATGTTTTCTGTTCGTTGAAATCTCTACTTTCCGATGGTGAAAAAAAAAAAATATGTTACCATAGTAAATCTTCTCAGAAAATGCAAAAAATCAAAAAAAACTTGAATTCGAAAAAAAAATTTTAATCATAATAAATAATTGCATCTAAAAAATGTGATTGCTGCAATTTGTTTCAGTTAAAAAGTTGATTTATTTAATGCTTATTACATTTATGTCATAAAAAATCTCATCATATATAAATATAAATGTAAATCGTACTATTAAATGTAGATACTTTATTCTGATTACGTTATTCATTACAATATTTTAAGCACATTAATCTTACCATTCATAAATATATGAAAATCGGCCAAAAGTTTGTTATTAAAAATATATTTACGATATACATTTTATATATATTATTATATTTTGATAGATTTTTAATATATTTTTTATGTATTTTGAATTTTTTTTTTAATGGGAGTAACTAAATTTGTTTGTGCAAAAATAAGGAGATTATTATTTTTTAATCTTGTACTAAAATATCATTCAATTTTAATCTTTAGGTACGTTACGTTACGTTAAACATACTATTTTTTAAAGAAAATATTACTATTTTTGTTTGAGTTGATTGATACAGATAAAAATAGAGATAGTATTTACCTTCCTATGCAGATTCGAATAGATTTCTTTTTAAGTAAACTTTTCACAATTATCTAAAAGAAACTCAGCGTGTACGTGTATTTTTATAAGCGACTAGCTTTTACACGCGGCTTTGCTCACGCAGACTTTCATCCCCTGATTTACCCCCTTAGGGGTGGAATTTCAAAAATTCCTTCCTTAGTGCTCACTTACGATATACAAAGAACCTACATGCAAAATTTCAGGATTCTAGCTTCAGCGGTTTGGACTGTGCGTTGATCTCTGGGTTTGTCAGTCAGTCTGTCAGTCAGTCACCTTACTCTTTTATACATATAATATATATATAGATGTTGTATACTGTACTGTATTTCGAATACTGGCTAGGCTAACGGTTGTTACAGCTGCTACGAAATAGTAGGTGTGTATGTAGTAAGACCCAGACCCGCCTAGCCCCTTCCCCACATCTCTATGAAATACCTTTTGATGGGCTAAAATATTTCGTAGGTCACTCAGGTATATAAGTTATCATAAAGTAGTTATAAATAGGCATCTACGCATATAATTTAAAGAACTTTCTCCAAATATTGTAGACGTCTTATTAAATATTAATTTTATTAACTTATTTGTTTGTTAATTATAGTAGTATATTTTGATTTCCTATTTTTTAATCAATGTAACATGTAATCTTACGTTTTTCGAGTAATTAAAGTGTAAATTTTCATAAATAGCTTAAAATTGCATTTTCTGGGAAGATTTACTATGGTAACATTTTTTTTTTTTTCACCATCGGAAAGTAGAGATTTAAACGAACAACAAAAACATACCAACTTTTTTAAAAAAGCTGATATTTTGACGGGTGAATTTTCGATTGAAAATTAGGATGCTTTTTCGATATTTATTCAATATAAGGTAAAAAAATAAATAAAAATTCTAATCAAATAAATTACAGCGTATTCGGGACATAAAAAGGTAAGTTTTCACTAAATTTCGTGAAAAAAAAAAGAAAATTGTAAAAGATAAAAATGAAAAACCAAAAACTTGGTTTTTTGAATTTTTCACATAAATTTTGAGGTTATGTGATAAAAGTGTAAATACAAAAGTTTACATCTTTTTATTACCTACAACTTTGCCATTTGACTTTTTTCCATAGGACTTTTAGTTTTGCCGGAAATCGAGAAAAACCGTTTTTTACCCTAAAAACCTCCCCCCCATCTCCTTCCCGACCTCAGATCACCCGTAAATTATTTTTCCTTTCATTTTTATAATATTCTCCTCCTTTTCTAATGGGTTTCATCCTACTATTTTTTTTGTCACTTTTTATAATTTTTAAAGGCCCCCTGTAATATGCTATGCTAGCTATGCTATGACCCTGGTGTAATATGCTATTTGAATTTTATCAAAAGTTTTTAGGTAGTCGAGTTGTAGCTTTTTAAACTTTTTCTAGTTTGTATTAGATTTAAAAAGTGGTCCCCATCTGTTTGTTTGGCCTGTTTACCCTAAAACTACCTAACAAACGGGACAAGTTATGAATTTATTATCAAATCAAACCTTTTTAACCGACTTCAAAAAAGGAGGAGGTTTTCATTGCGACCGTATATATGTTTTTTTATGTGTGTTCGCGGATAACTTCGTTGTTTATGAACTGATTTTAATGATTCTTCTTTTAATGGAAAGGAAATATCCCAACGGTGGTACCATGATAAGGACACTAAGATCTTATGATAGCATCCAAGAGAAATCGAGTCGAACCTTGAAGTCGGTAATTTTTTTTTGTAAATACATACATATTAATGGCGAGGCGGGCCAACTGCCCAACGGTTGATGTTGGGACGTTTTATTCAGGAATAGTAGTTTCTTCGTATTTTACGTTGCTCCGTAATTCAGTGTAACTTCGGTAGATGGCGCTGTAGTACATTTCAAGTATATTAGTAGTAGTAGTTATCATTTCAGTACAAAATGCCTTTGAAGAGTTTGTTGCCTCCCGTCCAGCTGATTTTTACAAGAAGGGCATCAATAAACTGCCAATGCGTTGGCAAAGATGCGTCGATTGCATGGGTGATTACTTCGAATAACAAAAATAAAAAAGTTTGAAAAAATAAGTACTTGCACTTATTGCATACAAAACGGCAATTTCATAGGTAAAGACCTATTATATCTCTTAAATTCTCATTTTATCCGATTTATGATACGGAATTATCTTTCCCCTTCTGTTCACTATTAAATTCGTAACAAATATTTGGGAACCTATAAAATAAATCAGTCATAACGATGACCGTACCCTAGAATTGGGAATGGACCCCGAGAATATTATTAATATTCTCGTAACTACATTCACTCGTGCAAAGCAAGAAACAAATAGGTTAGCAACAGTTTTCTTTAAAGCTTTAGATACTGAAGCACGGATCTCCCGCGGCAGAAAGGATTAAAACATTGTAATTAGTAATATGCTATTTATTTACAAGCCAGCATCTATTCTCAGTTTAAAATGAAGTTTTAAATGCCATAAGTTAATGAACACGTATCGTAAATTATATGATTATACTAGCTGAACCCCGCGGTGCTACCCGCGGCACGACAATAACCGCGGGCAACGCCGCAGGGCGAAGCAAGTCTAAAAAAAGTAGCCTAAGTTACTACTTATATCATCAGCTATCAGTGAAAGTCCCGTCAAAATCGGTTCAGCCGTTCTAGAAATTTATTACAAACAGACACTCCAATTTTATTTATTTCTATGTATTTGTATAGATAACAGGAATTCACGGTACCTATGTTTAAACCTAAACGTTTTCTAATCACGATCGTACATAATTAAGTTAGCTCGTCACGTTCTTTGATTATATAGTAATAGCTTTATACCCACCGGGTAGCTTGCATCATTGTAGATTCTATCGACGAATTTGACTTACCTTTGGTACAGTCGTTAGTGAACCTGACTGCTAATCTACGGGTTGTGGGTTTGCAGCACTAAGAAAGAATTATTGTATGATGTGCATGATTATTTGTTTTGTGTTTAGATGAAATTTATTTATAACTAGCTGACCCGGCGAACTTCGTACCGCCATACATACATATTTACATATCTGTCTCAGCTTCCCACAGGCAGTGTATTATACAGTCGCTGACAAAAAAAATATCCCGTTATCTTTTATTTTTTCTTGTACACAAACCTTGTCCTAACAATAAGGAACAATAAAAAATGAATTATTTAATCTGGTTCAGCCCATCGAGCTCGATGGTTCAGCCTATCGGAAGTTATGCGCGTACATACATTTCGGCGATTTATCTAAACTAATATTATAAAGCTGAAGAGTTTGTTTGTTTGTTTGAACGCGCTAATCACAGGAACAGCTGGTCCGATTTGAAAATTCTTTCAGTGCTGGATAGTACATTTATCGAGGAAGGCTATACATCATCACGCTAAGACCAATAGGAGCGTGTTGAAGATGACCAATGAAGAATGTTACAAAAACGGGGGAAATTGTTTACGCTACGGGTAATAGGAGACGTAAACGACGTTGCGTGGGTCAACTAGT
The DNA here is from genome assembly GCA_949125395.1 of Diaphora mendica. Lineage (NCBI taxonomy): Eukaryota > Metazoa > Arthropoda > Insecta > Lepidoptera > Erebidae > Diaphora > Diaphora mendica. The sequence goes on from OX421323.1 coordinate 2,104,422, forward strand.
TTTTATATAACTAGCTGATCCGGCAAACGTTTTTTTGCCATTTTTTTTTAATTGGTATAAAAAATTGATGTTGTTCAATTCTCAGACCTACCCGATATGCACACCAAATTTCATAAAAATCAATCCAGTCGTTTTAGAGGAGTATGGTAACTAAGATTGTGACACGAGAATTTTATAATTATACTAGCAAACCCGGCGAACTCCGTTTCGCCACCAGATGGCTTCGTTTTATATAACACTTTCTCGCTTTTCTGTTGAAAATTTTCCTGAATTTTCTTTGCTATAAACCTCACGGAGCCCGAGACCTTTCCAACGAATGCAAAACCGTGGAAATCGGTTCGTGCGTTCTGGAGTTATAGCGTCAGGAAGGAAAACCCGACTTATTTTTATATAGTAGATAAGATAATCGCACGATACGTCATTTCTTTTATTGTACACCACTTACAAAATCACGTTTTGATCATTAGATTAGTAAGGGTGTAAAAGTGTCATAAATAGAAAGAAAATAGATAAAAAAAGCGATATGGAATGCTATATAATAACTTATTCTTTTATCGATCAGTCCACGGTCACCTTGTTTGGGGGCCGGTGATAAATAATTTATGAATATCGATTTTCTAAACATACATATGAAACCTATACATAAGGAAAAATATTTTGTCTTCAATATATTTATACAGTTGCTAGGTATTTTAGAAAATAATGAAGAGGTCGGTGCCGGGTGAAGATTTAGTTACGGCAAATGACTACCTACCTACTATTACTAATATCTACGATGAAGCTGAAAAGTTTATTTGCTTGATTGAACGCACTAATCTTAGGAGCTGCTATTTAGAATTGAATTAAATATCTTCATGTTGGTACCATAATGACACTGGCAAAGATACGCGATTGGGATGGTACTACCATCCCAATCGCGTATCTTTGCCAGTGTCACCCAAAGGGAATAATTTTCCTCATATTGCAAATTCTTCATTGATGCTTGGCTCTTATTGGTCATAAAGTGATATTACATAGCAAGTCTTCTTTGTTAAATGAGCTATCTGATACTTAAAGAATCAGAATCAGTAGTTTCTGAAATCAATGGGTACGACCAAATAAACAATATCTTTAGCTTTAAAGTACATATTAATGTAGATAAATAGCATATATAAGTATGAATGCGGCTCCAAACTTTTTATTCCAGTATCTACATAATAAGCAGACGATTTTTTTACTATTAATACTCTCGCGTCCAGCTCTATTTAGTACGCTCTGGGTGGCAGCATAAAAAAGTGGAACAAATAAAAAATCCGTGAGCAAAATTTACGTGAAACAATTTTTAATAATTGTTAGTGTAGTTTGACGTAGTCTCGGGAAGTCGTCAGTTTGGATTTAAAAATAACTAACTACCTACACGCACGGGTATCTAGCATGATGAATACTAATTTTAGATCATAATATCTCTAGCGTCCTATTCGCTAAAGTACCACATTTGCCGAATCTTAATAATTTCATAATATTTTCGTTTGACTTATTAACTGTTCAGATGACAACTTGACCGGAAGTGAACCAATGATTGCTTGGTTGGTCTAGCGCTTGGCGTATGCGACTGTTGATCATGAGGTCTCGGGTTCAAATCCCGGGTCGGGCCAAACAGTGTTATTGAGCTCAGAGTTTAAAGTGAGGGCTTTACGTGCTTCGATTTTTCGATTATTCGCTTTACGAAGAGCACGTAAAGTGCCTAATCTAAAGCCTAATCTCTCAACGTTCGAGTCGTATAACCGCATTGAACTAATATTATATTATTCCTCAATGTAAAACCGTCCCATCGGATTATGAGAGTGAGGGAACCGAGCGTGCACCTCTGTTTGCGCACACACTTCTGCACTATAATATCTCCTGCGTAGTTGGCTGGTCTCTGTTGAGACTGGCCACCGTGGCCGTAATAGGAGAGGAGAAAATCATCATCAATATTGAACAACTATGAAATTATTAGATGGCGCATATTCAAATGTACAATCGGCACAGGGGATTGCTTTATCATCATCACATCATCAACGGTTTTTAATAGTCTATCCAGAAATAGACTATCAAAAGGAAATTAAGGCAGCATCATTAACCATTTGCCAACTCTTTTCCGCAATTCGTTTCATCAACAGCGTTCAAAGGTCCACTGTTAGACATAGGCCTCTCGACGATAGATAGTGTGTCATCATCTTCATCATCAACAGCTTTTAATAGTCCACTGCTGGACATAAGCCTTTCCTTCAAAAGTGTGTCAAGTTTTCCTTTTCTATGCAGTGGTGGGTGCATGCCGTGCATGAATAAGGGTGATGACACTCCGTATTTTCAGAACGGATTATATCTATCTACTGAGACACCCTTTCTTTTCTAACATATCTATCTTATAAAAATATAGGTTATAGATCTAGGAAATAAAGTAATCGACTTCAAAACCTGTACCATACTATACTTTAATGATAGTTCTGTTCTCTCTAAACTAAAATATATGTCCATGTGTCAGATCATCGTATATCGATACTTGTACGATACTGACGAAAAGTAGCGTAGTTTATAGCATAGTTAGTGCGTAACGCGTGTGTTCACTTGTAACTAAGCACCTTTTTTCTGCTTCAACAAGAACAAGGCGGTGCGTTATCTGCCTTTTTTTATTTGATCTGAAGTCCATGTAAACAATATAATTTCACCCGACTAAAGCGAAGCCAAAAGGAAGGGTAAAGGGTAACAGTTTGGGTAGTCTATGTATGTATGCTCTACTAAATAACTACTGGACTAATTTTAACGAATGTGGTGTCAATAGATATGTAATAAAAGACTAAATTACATAGATTATATAAATCAGTTGCACTCGGTGATTAGAAACAATCACCGAGGGTAAGCAATGATGGCGCAGTCAGGACCTGGATGGGTGACCGCTAGTGGCATGTTACCATGAGCGTCTCCGTGATTCGGAGGTCACGTTAAGCAGTCGGTCCCGGTTGTTATCATATGATAACAGTCGTGAAGCTTAATTGGAGGTCTTTGGGCGGCTTAATAACATCCAACAGCAAGATCACGTAGCCACAACGTTGTCTAATCAGTCCTCAACCCGCACTCGGCCAGCGTGGGGACGTATGACCTTAACCCTCTCGTGAGAGAAGACCCGAGCCCAGCAGTGGGACGTTATGGGTTGTTGATGATGATACGAATTTTATCAGAAGTGTTTATGTAGTCAAGTTAGTTTTTTTTTTTACTTTTTCTTGTTATCATATTTTTTTTTTTTTTTTTTTTTTTTTTTCCTTTACAGATCTGCAATCAGCCTTTGCTATAAGCAGATGTTTTGGGAGAGCATCGTGGCAGTTCGAGTGTGTCCTCCACTGAGAACATCTCCTCCTCAACTTCAGCCTTTTTTAATTGGCTAGTATGTCTTTTCGTTTGAGCCTTTTATTGTAGCTCCGTATCGTCAGTTTAGTAGCTAGTTCATTTGGATGTCGTTCTAGTCTACTGCGGTATGTCTTCATAGTTTTAAGAATTTCTTCCTTCACTGTGTTCATATTTGTAAAGTGATGCACTTCGTTATTTGTGATGTACCAAGGGGAATTGCAAATATTCTTTAGTATGGAGTTTTGCATCCTCTGTATTATTGCTATATTTGAGTTGCATGCGCTGCCCCAGAGTTGTATACCATACATCCAAGTTGGTTTCAGAATGCTTTTGTAGATGAGAAGCTTGTTGTCCACTGATAACTTGCTGTTTCGACCCAGTATCCAAGACAGCTGGTTGTATCGCAGTTTAAGTTCTTCTCTTTTGGTTTCTATATGTTGCCTCCACGTCATGCGTCGGTCAAGATGTAATCCAAGATATCGTACATTGTCTTGGTGAGGAAGTCTAACATTTTCTAGCTGCACAGGTGGGCAGTTTTCCTTACGCAGTGTAAAGGTGACATGCACGGACTTTGATGCACTGGCTTTAATTTTCCACTTCTGGAGCCACTTAGTGACGCCATTGAGTCCTCTTTGCAGTTTTTGTGTTGCTACTGCTGGATCCTTGTCACTGGCTAATATGGCTGTGTCATCAGCAAATGTAGCAGTAGTTATATCCTCGTCTACTGGCAGATCAGACGTATATATTGTATATAGTACAGGCCCTAGGACTGACCCCTGTGGTACACCAGCCTCTATTTGATGAAGGTTAGAGGTGGAATCTCCTTCCTTGACTTGGAAGAGTCGTTCTGTCAGGTAGGATTCCATCAACAAAAAGTAGCAGTGAGGGAGACTGTTTTTGACTTTGTAGAGAAGGCCTTTGTGCCATACTCTGTCGAAGGCTTGTTGTATGTCAAGGAATACTGAGGAGCAGTAGTCTTTTTCTTCCAGGGTTTTCCTTATTTTGTCCACCACTCTATGGACTTGTTCCACTGTTGAGTGTTGCTGCCTGAATCCAAACTGATGATTTGGAATAGTGTTGTTTTCCTTTAATATAGGTAGAATACGATGCAGCAACAGCTTTTCGAAGATCTTAGACAAGATTGGCAGTAGGCTGATGGGTCTGTAAGATGTAACGCTATTGGCAGGTTTGCCAGCTTTATGTATCATTAATATCTGTGATACTTTCCAGAGTCTGGGGAAATATTGTACTCTTAGGATACCATTACACAATGTAGTGAGGAATACTACAGCTTTCCTCGGGAGGTGACGTAGCACTTCTTTTGTGATAAGGTCAAATCCCGGTGCTTTTTTATCTTTTATCTCCTTGTTAATTGTTCGCCAGACCTCTCGCACAGTTATTGGGGCTGGAGGGAGTGACATTTGCAAGTCTTGTCTCAGTGTATCTTCGACTTCTTTATCGGATTGTGGGTCACATGTACTATTTGGGCAAAACACATTTACTAGATGTAGCGCAAATGTATCTGCCTTTTCTTGTGGTGTGCGAGCCCATCCATCATTTGTTTTTAGGGGAGGTTTTGCTAATTGGGGTCTGTCGTAGTTCTTTGTGAACTTCCACAGTGAATAATTTGTGGATGCAGTAGCTGTAAGAGATTCCATTTGAGATTCCAAGGTGTTATTGTACCAGTTATTTAGCATGACCTTTAGGTCTACAGCGGCTTTTGTGAATTTGATTTTGTCAGCATTTAGTCGACTTTCATGCCAGATTCGTCGGAGCCTACGTTTCACAAGGACAGCTTTTTTTACTTCGACGGGATAGTTGTCGTGTGTAGCTGTGTAAGACTTCTTATCGGGTGTACTAAGCCAACAAGCTTCCTGGATCAGAGTTGTGATGTATTTAGTAGCATTCTCTATAGCCTCAGGTGTTTTGAGTGCTATTTTCAGTTCAGTTCCTCGTTCAAGGTGTTCTTGGAATGACATCCAGTCCGTATGCTTATTATACAGTACCTCAGGACCTTTGGACTCAACCAGCATTGTACTGACAGTTAACAATACTGGTGTGTGGTCCGAGGAACTATCATAACAGGTTTCGATTTTAAGGTAGTGTTTAGAGAATCCTTTCAAGACAAAGAAATCCAGAAGATCAGGAATTTTATTGTCATCTGTTGGCCAGTAAGTCGGTTCGCAGGTTGATATTGTGGTTAGGTTATTCTTATCAATACATTTCTTCAGTTGACGTCCTCTTGTAGTGGTTAATCTGGATCCCCAATTCACATTCTTAGCATTCCAGTCGCCTCCTGCAATAAAGCGATGTCCAAGAGTACCAAGGTAGTCATAAAACATTGTCTCACTAATTTTATGTCTGGGAGGGCAGTATACTGAAGAAATGTTAATATCCCCAGTTTTGTCCTGCACAGATATAGTGGTAGCTTGTATGTGTTCAGTTTTATAGTGCGGCATTTCATGATGCTTGATAGATTTTTTTACAATCACTGCTGTTCCGGCATGAGCTGCCCCGCTGGGATGGTTTGTGGTGTAGCAATCGTAACCAATGATTTTTACCAATGATGTAGCAGTACAGTGAGTTTCAGTGACCAGTAGTATATCTAGTTTATGTTGTTTTATTAGCAATTCAACTTCTCTTTTGTGTGACAGTAGCCCATTTGCGTTCCAGGTCGCTATTATTAAGGCAATCATTTTGTCAGCTCGTCAACAAGTTTAGCTATGAGACCCATAAGGGTGCTCATTTGTTGGAGGATAATGTCAAACTTTTCCGTCTGTTTTATTAATATCTCTTCCAATGTTTGATTCAGACGATCAGTGTTGAGAGTGTTCTGATTGTTTTTGGTGGTTGGTGTTGGTTGTTTTAGAGCATCGGCATAAGAATATCTGTCTCTTTTTGGTGTCATAGTTTTTTGAGATTTTCCTGGATTTTGAAGATTGTCCGTTGTTACTCGTCTTGTAGTGGTTTCTGGAGATGTGGTCTTAACTTTCCTAGCCAGGATTTCTTTATAGACTTCGCATCCTTTATAGTTTGCCGGGTGGGGCCCATTACATAGAGCGCATAACGCCGGAGTGTTGCGGTCACGTTTTTGACATTCTGATGTCTTATGAGATTGTCCACATTTCACACATCGATATGGACGCATGCAATAGTTTTTAGTATGGCCGTATTGTTGACATCGTTGGCATTGGGCTATTGTTTTCCTTTTCTTCGGTTCCTCAATGGTAACTGATTGCTGGTAAATGTACTTCAAATCTGCAATAGCTTTATTATTTGGGCCCACCATAAGGTTGACAAAGAATGTAGATGTAGGTTTTTTTTCCGGTCCATATCTAGCATTAATTATCTCACCTGTTACTATGTTACCTGTTGCTTCTATATCCTCTTTAATTTTGTTTATAGGTGTTGATGGGTGTAAGTTTTTAATAACAATCCTAAAACATCTATTTTCTTTTCTGTTAAAAGTGTTATCATATGTACATGTTTTAAACATGTGTGAATCAGTTCAAAATTACTCACAAAATGCCCTAATCACAACACTACACTATGCTTACTAACTGTAACGAACTAAATAAACATACGCGTCTTTAAATTGTCAGTACAGTAGGTGTGTTTGTTGATAGTAATATTGACCTGATATAAATGAAATATGATATGCTTTAAATTGTTAGCTATAGGCTTTTTCCTGACGTCATATACATCATGAATTACTTTAAATGGTAAGCAAATCACCCTGCTCATATTTGTTACGTAATTTCATTGTGAAATTTTCCCAAGAAATGAGTAATAGAGAAGAACATTAATATAAATTTTATTAACTTAATACAACCCTAATTCTCCTTTATATCTTCGTGATGGCTTCGAGGGTTCGCTCCTGGGAATGAAATGATTCCCAAGAGCGAACCCTGTCGCTGTATTAGTACTAGGCATGCCTTTAAAGTTCTGTCGTTTCCATATTTCCCGGCAATTTTGAATTTGTAACTGTTCTATATTCGAATGTGTTTAACACGTTCACTGCGTATCGGGCCCAATTTCGATCCTACGCGGTAGTTCAGCTGGTGCGGACGAAGAAAACTATGTCCCTCTCGCTGGTGCGGAAAGATTATCTCACATGTTTGTAAGAGTTCGACAGAGACAAATATAGTATATTTCAACTTGTAGTTAAAAATTTAGGTATTTTGTATAAAAATATCATTGTGGGCCCTTTTTCAGCCCACCACGCAATGGCGGTGAGATACATCCTCTCCTGCTCAGTGCGGCAACGGGTCTATTTCGGCACCACGGTCCCAACGGGCAGCCGGCGACCCTATGCCGAGACACAGAGCGCGCGCCCCGCCATTTAGTGTTGTGCTTTCTGGCTGATGACGTAGCATTCGCTCGATAAACGACGATGGCAAACAATAAAAGAAAAATCCAAATATTGGAAAATAGAGTAATTCGCCCAGGGGATATTAATGGTGATAGTGACAGCAGCGAAGAAATATTTTCTACTAAAAGGATAAATCCTAACAAATCCAGAAATCCATGGAAAAGCAAGTAAAAATTTAATCATACCGAAGCAAAAAATTAAGTAAAAATTAATTAAATTAAAAAATCATTTTTTAAAACAAGCTTTTATTGGAATGCTCTAAACAAAATAAAATAAAGTATTCCCTGAAAACTTTCACTATTAACTTACAATGTCATTATACAATTTATTTAATACAAAAGCTTGTTGCGAGATTTCAGTACCAGTATTTACTTAGTTTGAAAATTTTAAACACTATACTACCTAGCCATAAAATACTTGTCAAGACGAATCAAACGATTTCAAACTCGAGAGTGTTGTAAACGTCATATCATTATAGAGTTCTAGAGAGACCACCTTCCGGCTTCATCATTAGAACTTGGATGTTAACAAAACATATAGTACTCGTCAAGACGAATGATTCCAAATTCGATGGTATTACGTCGTTTTTTTTTTTTATGATATAGGGGGCAAACGAGCAGACGTATCGCCTGATGGTAAGCGATTACCGCCGCCCATGGAGGGTGTCCTGGGCAACACCAGAGGCATCACAAGTGCGTTGCCGGCCTTTTAAGAAGGAGTACGCTCTTTTCTTGAAGGTTTGAAGGTCGTATTGGTCCGGGAATACCGCAGGTGACAGTTCATTCCACAGTTTTGTTACAGAGTCCTATGGCCACCTTTCAGCTCCAGCATCAAATCAGTTCCATGTCATCATATTATACCACGCTATATAAGTACATATGCTTGCAGAATTTTATCACTTTTGTTTGAAGATATTTGCTTCAAAAATGAGTTGCAAGATTCCACCCGAACACACATAGATACATACATATACATTGCAAGTTATTTATTAACTTGTAACGCTTGTATAAAAAATTAAAGATTTTGTAAGAAATTTTACCTGAACCTTTATGTGAAATGTTTTAAAGACAGTCAGAAATAAATAGAAACCCTTTAAAAAAATACTACGATAATTCTGTTTTACTTTCGATATCCCCTTATTTTTCTGTGTTCCATCATTACTGAAAATACTTTCTAGTGCGGTTCAGGTCGATATCAGCCCACCCTTTTTCCTAGCTTATTTCTCATTTCCTGTTTGGTAGATCCCGGGGCGAATCAAAACTAAAGAAATTGGGTTCAAGGTTATTCTAACAGTATAAAAAAAAATTATATACATCATGTTTTCACAAAGTTATAGCATTTTAATCTACCCTAGTGCTTGTGGGTTGAAAAAGACCCTACACGCACTGGCGAAAATATCGGTCGAAATGTGCCCACATTTCGGCCCAATGCCGCACCAGATGAAGGTTTGTGATTTTGCTTGACGCAGCGAAGGTGTTAAATTTTAAATCTCAGAACAGTTGAAAGTATTAGGATTAATGCTATTGTTTAGTCACAGCGTCGATTGGAATCTGTCAGGTTACGTACGAAAATGAATCTTTATAAGGAAAATGTTCGTGCAATAATTTTCAACAACTTTAGAAGAGACCTGACACGGCTTCAGTGTTTTGAAGAGCTAACATCTGTGTTCAGTGATGAAGCCCCATGTCTGCGGACTGTCGAACGCTGGTATTTAGAATTCCAGCGTGGACATACTAGTGTTAGTGACAAATCTCGCGAAGGACGCCCAAAATCTGCCTTCACTTAAGATAACATCATTGCTGTGAGACAACTAACTCTCGAAGATCGTCATGTGACGTATCGAGAGATAGAGGCTCTATTAGGCATCTCAGGGACAACCATTCAGAAGATCTTGCATGAAGCGCTTGGTGTGAGAAAGCTAGTTTGCCGTTGGATACCGCATCTGCTTTCCGACGATCACAAGGCGGCCCGCGTCAGATGGTGTAAGAAAACTCTGCAAAGGTTCAACCGAGGAGAGTCAAATCATGTCTACGACATCATCAGTGGTGACGAATCTTGGATCTATGCCTACGATCGTTATTCCAAACAACAATCTACAATCTGGGTCTTTCAAGACGAGCCAAAGCCGACTAAAGTTGTTCGTTCTCGAAGCACTTCAAAGAAGATGGTAGCCACGTTCGTTAGAAAAACCGGCTATGTTGCGACTACTGCACTTGAAGATCGTAGAACGGTTAACGCAGAGTGGTATACCATAGTGCCTGCCTCGTTGGTCTAGCGGTTGGCGTGTGCGACCGCTGATCATGAGGTCTCGGGTTCGATTCCTGGGTCGGACCAAATGTTTGTATGATCTACAAATATTTGTTTAGGAGTTTGGGTGTTTTCTATGTATAATATGTATGTATTTAGAAAAAAAAAAGTATATAAGTATTCATATCAGTTGTCTAGTACCCAGAACACAAGCTCTGCTTAGCTTGGAACTAGATGGCGTTGTGTGGTAGGTGTCCGAAATATATATTTATTTATAGTTTGTTTACCACAAGTCATCGCCGAACTTCGAAAATCTAACTCAAAGCGACGCATCATCCTGCACCACGACAACGCAAGCTCACACAGAGCTCGTGAAACGATTGAGTATTTGAAGCAGAAAAAAGTAGAAATTCTGGACCATCCTCCATACAGTCCTGACCTAAGCCCTAACGATTTCTTTACATTTCCTAAAATTACGAAAAGTCTTAGTGGTCAAAGGTTCCAGTCCGGTGAAGAAGCAGTCGACGCTTTCAAGTCAGCCATTTTGAACACCCCCACTTTAGAGTGGAATAAATGTTACAATAACTGGTTTGAGCGAATGGAAAAGTGTATTAATCTACGTGGTGATTACTTACAAAACAATAAAAAGTACTAAAAGGTTCTAGTTGTGTTTTTTTCTTCAAACGACAAAACTTAAAAGGCATGCCTCATATTACAATATATTTTACTGCATTAAACAATGCACATATTATGCTTCGAGAACGTTTATCTAAAGATTCCAAAGTACGCCAAGACTGTGCCTTTACGTTTCTCTACTATCCTATATTCACTCAGGGTTTGCTGGCAGAAAACTTAGTTTTGGGGTAAGCTGACGTTTGTAAATTGTAGTTGTCATTTTTTTGTACCTTATATATTCGTGTTTGATGTGTACAATTTAGTATAAATAAATATGTTCAGGGAATTCAGAAAATAGCAATAACCACTTAAAGTTACAAATAAGTAAGCCAAGCAAATCTGGAGCTATTGCCAACATGCCCAAATCCAGCCGTATCTGCAATATCCCTGTCCTAGTAGATAGGTAGATAGGTACCTACCTACCTACCTTTATTGCCAGCTCTCTTAGGTAAGTTGCAACTGATCGATTCTCTTTTTACAATCGCCACCGCCTCTATTCTCTTTTTTTTGAGCACGTGACTTAACGTGTGATACCATAAACTTCTCCGTGATTCGGAGGTCACGTTAAGCAGTCGGTCCCGGCTATTATCGTAGGATAACAGGCGTGAAGCTTAGTTGGAGGCCTTTGGGCGGCTTAAAACATCCAACGGCAAGATTACGTAGCCACAACGCGGCAACGTTGTCTTGCCAGTCCCCAACCCGCACTCGGCCAGCGTGAGGACGTATGGCCTTGACCCTCTCTTGAGAGGAGACCCGAGCCCAACAGTGGGACGTTATTGGTTGTTGATGATGACGTGACTTAACTTTAAGAGACATCATTCCCATACACATGATAGTTTTCTATTGACTGGTTCAATGAGTTAAAAAGCTAGATGTTAATAAAACATTGCTATAGGTATTAGGTATTCCCTTCCACCCTTCCTCTAGACTCTAGACTGCGACCGGCAATCGGTGAGTTAATAAGGCTCCCGCTTTTTCGAGTTTCGACGACTAGATACTGTACGACAAGAAACGAAACTGTTCATCCTATCTTACTCGCACTTAGTCTATACAAAACTTCGTAATTTGTATCATTAAATAATTATCTGTTTATGTCCACAATTGTATAACCAGTTGTAGTAGCTAAGAATCTATAATTTCAACTAAGTAGTAACTAAGAAAAATATCTTTGTTTTTCCCTTATTGGTGGTCCAAAGTTCACGATACGATGAAGATATCGTTTATCGATTAGATTATATGTCAAAAATAATGATAATCAGTGCGTAACGCAAGTTATTTTAGTGTCTAGCATATACAGAAGTCGATTGGAGACGCCTAGGTTCAACATGGGCCTGGGTGAGGCTGATGATGATGATATAAAGTAAGTTTTTTTCATGATATGGGGTGCAAACTTTGACCTTCAGTTACCTCACACTCTTGCTAAAAACAACTAGATAATTATAATTGATGAACAGAGTAATAATATATAATATCCTCACACATCTCTCACACAGCTGCCTGATTTCAAACTAGACAAAGCCATGGTAACCAGATTGCTGATGAACATACTTATATATTACTTAACTAGCTAACCCGGCGAACTTCGTACCGCCATATTTACATATCTGTCTCAGCTTCCCACAGGCAGTGTACAGTCGCGAACAAAAAAAACTTTTCCGTTATCTTTATTTTTTTCTTTCTAGCAAAAAAAGAATGAATGAAATCCGACTATGTGTTATTGAATTACAACTAAGTACATATTTTGACTTTCATCCCCTCTTTCCAGGAAACCGTGCTGAATTTCGGGATAAAAAGTATCCTATGTCCTACCTCGTAGTATGAACTCAAACCATGCCAAGTTGCATTTAATCCATTCAGTAGTTTCGGCGTGATGCGCGGCGAAGATGCAGACAGACAAAAATGAAAAATTACAGTTTTGGCTTCAGTATCGATTATAAAGTGCCCTCCAAAAAAAAATTTCAATAGATAAATTACAACCAGACACTAAATATATGATCGTGTTCATCGAACAAAGATTTGTCCTGGTTGAGAATCGAACAAAGAACCTCCGGCTTAGCAAGCAGGGTCACTAGCACTAGCCACTAGACCAAAAAGTCAGTCGGTTTCTCTTGAGACCCTCTCATTATAGAACTAAAAAGTACGGATCAAAATCTGATAATTCTTCGAGCTTGTGGTGTTCCATAAACTTTATGAATATCCAAACTTTTCGTAATAACGTTTTTCTGGAGATTTCTACGAGTATAACTTAATGGAATATATAGTGCCAGAATTCTCAGTCATTCGTCATGCCTACATAGACAAGTTTTAGGATGAACATTGGCTTTCGTTACCTACGTCAGTAAAATATATAAAAAAAAGTATACTATACAAAAAAGTTAAATAAACGTCTTCCCAGAAACTCTGAGTTAGACATACAACAAATTAGCTTGACCTTCGTTGTATAATAAAGTCAACATTATATTATGTTGTTTAAGTCATTGTTTGTCATTGATTTTTTTTTAATGTTTACAGGCTTTTGATTATTTACTTATCTGTCTTTACTGTGAAGCATGAATCTAGTAAGATATTTAAAAATAGTGGAGTGATAATTTTACTATCTCAGTAATAAATCGCTTGGTCGTGTAGTGTGTATAGAATAGAACTAAATGAAACTTATCCTCTCAGGAGAGGGTTCAGGCCATACGTCCCCACGCTGGCCGAGTGCGGGTTGGGGATAAATCAGCTCTGATTTGCCGCACGTTTCGACCAGGTTGCACTGGCCGTGGTCACAGGCTGACTCCAACTGTATTTGATGCAACGAAATAAAACCAACAGTTGCTCATTTCATTCATTTCGTTGCATCACATAAAGTTGTATTCTTAACAACTATAGGTTGAATTTACTGAATTGATCTCTTTGCCGACACTCTGTCAACGACTCTTATTCAGTCAGTACCAATCCAGAGGTCTCGGGTTCGACTTCCGGCTTGGGTTTATCTGACTTGTGGTCGCCCAGTAGTTGAACTTCGACTATTATTCATTTTGACTGCCTCGGTGGCGCAGTGGCAGCGTATGAGACTGCTGTGCTTGAGGTCTCGGGTGAGATTCCTGGGTCGGACCAAATGTTTGTATGATCTGCAAATATTTGTTTCGGAGTTTGGATGTTTTCTATGTGTGTACTATAAGACGTAGGTGGGGTAAGGTGTACTATAAGGTGTGTATCTTGGCAAGTCTGAACTTTGTGAAAAGTTTGCGCAGTAACTTTTTTGTACAAAATGGTGGCATGAGGCGACGTACGGGGGGTGGCGGTCTAGGCTAGAGATTTACCATAAGTAAACACAATCGACACTTTATTCAATCAAATATCGTAATCGGTTAGTTTTATTTAGAAGCTATTGATTTTGGTTTATTTAAGATATTTAACGAAATAGATTTACAAATATTAGTGAATTTTGTAGTCAATAAACGAGATTTTGATTTTAATAAGAAAAAGAAGTGTGGCACTCGGGAACTGCCGCGGTAAAGCTATTGTATAGCATTTTTAATCAACTTATGCAATTAAGTATATTTATTTATTTATTTTTTATTTATGCACTATGTATAATATTGTGAATGAAAAATACTAAACTATTAAATTAGTACCAACATCGTCACTAGATGGCGTTGATCACTTTTTTAAGTAGCGATATGGTTTCGTTACACAGCATACTATAAAAGGTTTAAACTATTCCTAATAAATGTCTTTGTCATTGAACGGGTTGTTTTATTCACAGCATTTTTTTTTTAACATGTATACTTACGGGGCAGGGCTTGGACATCCCTTTTTGGTTACTTCGTGCTTATTGGTTACTTCGAGTGTACATGCGCTACAGTTCGCAGAGCCTATGTTCAGGCTCGCCAAGATACATCGGCCGTAAAGTATGTATTTACAAAAAAAAAGTAAATGTGTATTTATATCAGTTGCTTAGTAGGTATACATATTTATAACAAGCTCTGCTTAGTTTGGGACTAGATTACGTAGTGAGTTAATATAATACAATATTTATAGGTCAGACACAATCAGTAAGGAGCTTACGTCAAATTATCTGTCAGATAAGCTATCCGTGACTTAACTATGATCGATGAAACAGGGCGGGCCTAGATGTACTCAATTTGACCTTTTTTGTTCGTACTGATTGATTCCACTTGTTTTACAACTACAGAAACTAAGTTATTTATGCAATAATTAATTGTCAGTTAATTATTCTTGACTGTTAGCAGGTCTATACACATTTAAATAACAGTTTTTTTTTCTGAATGCATTAAATAGCCACAGTAAAGGCCTTGCCTTGGCTAGAGCCGGTAACGATAGCCTTGTGTTACACACTTAAGTAATTTTACTTAAATTACTGAGTAAAAACCGATTACTATACAAATTATATCTTTGCAAAAATAACCACTTTTTACTAAATGCATCATGTATGTATACACGGTACATATACCAAAATAATATCTAATTTAATCTCTAGAACGGCTGTACCGATTTTGACGGGACTTTTACTGACACATAGCTGATGTTATAGCTTTAACCCGCGGCATTGCCCGCGTTTGTTGTTGTACCGCGGCAGGTACTACGAACACCGCGGGGCTCACTCAGCTAGTAATTAATAACATTAGAATAATAACTAAGCAGAGTATGCACTAGTGTTTCTAAATACTTAATTATTTATTTATAAATACTAGCCCCTAGACAAACACGCCATTTATATTATAACTAGATTCATAAAAATATAATTGAAGTTATTTTTTGCATTATTCACAATTTTAATTTGGGGTCAGTGCAGTGTAGCGTAACTCAAGGTTAGGTGAGTTCTATTATAGCCAATAACGACTGCAATTCCCAGGAGAGTTAGAGCATTGGCAGCTAGCTGGTGTCTGGAGCAACAATGGAGTTTCTTGCCAGATTCTTCTTCATGAAGGGTAGGCTGCACTTAGAACTGGCGACTAGAATCACTCCCTTTTTAGGGTTCCGTGCCAAAGTCAAAAAACGGAACCCTTATAGATTCGTCATGTTTGTCTGTCTGTCCGTCCGTATGTCACAGCCACTTTTTTCCGAAACTATAAGAACTATAATGTTGAAACTTGGAAAGTAGATGTATTCTGTGAACCGCATTAAGATTTTCACACAAAAGTAGAAAAAAACAATAAATTTTGGGGGTCCCCATACACAGAACTGAAATTCAAATTTTTTTTTTCATCAAACATATGCGTGTGTTGCTATGAATAGCTCTTCAAAAATGATATTGAGGTTTCTAATATCATTTTTTTCTAAACTGAATAGTTTGCGCTACAGACACTTCCAAATTGGTAAAATGTGTCCCCCCCCCCTCTCCCGCCCTGTAACTTCTAAAATAAGAGAATGATAAAACTAAAAAAAATATATGATGTAGGTACATTACCATGTAAACTTCCACCGAAAATTGGTTTGAATGAAATCTAGTTAGTAGTTTTTTTTAATACGTCATAAATCGTAAACTGCAATTTTCATTCAATCAACACAAATATAAAAATAAAATAAAAAATATATTATGTTACTTGCTGCTGCGGAACCCTTCATGGGCGAGTCCGACTCGCACTTGGCCACTTTTTAAATATTAAATATTGACCATTCAGAAGTGCATGTAAAATAAGTGACTATTTGAACAAAATCTTTTTGAGTTGGCGTTTGAGTCAGGAGGGCCCTTTGATTTTGAGGGGGCTTGCCACACGTGCGACGGCGTCGGCGCGATCAAGGTGACCGTATCTAAGCGAATGGAGTATAGAGTAGACCAAAACCTCCTTTCGAAGAACGGTCACCAGGTCTATATTATTAAAGGTGAAGATATTGATGATGACATTACCAATGTGTATTGATACACATTCAGTCGTATATCATGGTATTTCTATTGCATTTGTATCACGTGTTCAAATATATGAACTAACTGATAACAGCTGGAACAGATAAGGAATCTCTGACGCAATGTGTTGCATCCTCCAGCATACGAGCTCTCTAATCTATAGTTATAATAAAAATGTATCAGGTCCAATTCTGTACATTAAAGATATTTAGAAAATTTTTTTTGGAGGGCTCTCTATGACTATGACCGATACTGAAGCCAAAACCAAAAAACCAAAAAAAATTTTTTCATTTTTCTCTGTCTGTCTGTCCGCCTGCCTGTCTGTCTGACTGTCTGTATCTTGGCCACGCATCACACTGAATGGATTCAAATGAAACTTGGCATGATTTGAGTTCATACTACGAGGTAGGACATGGGATACTTTTTATCCCGTAATTCAGCACGGTTTCTTGGAGAGAGGGGATGAAAGTCAAAATATGTACTTAGTTGTAATTGAATAACACATAGTCCGATTTCTTTCATTATTTTTTTGCTAGAAAGAAAAAAAAAAGATAACGGGAAAAGTCTTTTTTTTTTCCGCGACTGTACACTGCCTGTGGGAATCTGAGACAGATATGTAAATATGGCTGTACGAAGTTCGCCGGGTCAGCTAGTGTAGTCTATACAAATAAATAAAATTAGAGCGTCTGTAATATTAAAATAACCACTTTTTACTAAATGCATCTGTATATACACGGTGCATATCCCAAAATAACATTTTTTACACTTTTTGTCGGGCTAATCTTGGAACGGCTGGACCGATTTTGACAGGACTTTCACTGAATCACTGATGATATAACGAGTAACTTAGGCTACTTTTTTTAGACTAACGTCGCCCCGCGGCGTTTCCCCGGTGCGACAATAACCGCTGGTAACACCGCGGGGTTCAGCTAGTTCAGTAATAATACTGGCCAGTATACGTGCGTGGCTAAGTGATAACGAATTAGGTTAACATTGCAAAGTCTAGCCATTTCCTAGTCAGGACAAATGATGAACTGGGGACCATTTCTCTTACGACGCCCATTGGATGATTAGGTGGCGACACACCCTATTTTAAATCCGCCACCGCATGGATAATATCATCTGTCTGTGCTAAAATAATAAAAAAATACTGCTGCAATTGTTAAATAATAACTGCAATCGTAAAAATTAAGAAGCCAAAATAAGGCAAGAATTTCAAGAAATTGCATAAATACTTAAATATACATTTAATGTCTATCGAGGTAATATGATACGTAAAAACTAGGGTTATACGATTTGCAACCTTATTCCTTACACGTAAAAATATTAATTGCTCACTATTATTGTTGGAGCCGAGACGTGGACACTCACTACATGACTGGTCCACAAAGTTTTAAAGTGGCTCAGCGTGTGATGCAGGATATTTCTCTTTCCGGCAGAATTCGGACGATTCGACGTTTTTGACAGAGAACTAGAGTAATTGACATCTTCGACACCTGAAGTGGAAATGGGCCGGTCATGTCTCTAGAGTCTTGTTAGTGTAGTGATTAGCGAACCTGATTGTAAAGTCAGTGGTCGTGGGTTCAATTCTCATCCAGGAGATTAATAGTTGTGTTATTAATACAGATTTTCACTATCCTTATTCATCCCGTGGGTCTGGTTAGGGGCGATTAAAGAAGCCAATTAAACAGGACAACATCACTTAAAAAATAAGAAAAAATTGAAACAAACCCTATACCTAGCCGTCTCGTCAGCGTAGTACAGTAGACCAATGTCCAGAAGAGGGCTGTTAAAGGCTGTTAATGATGATTTAACCACGAAAGGTCAAAATATAATACCCCCTTTAGTTGTAAGTTTTAACGTAGCTTTTTACGTATTTCTAACTTTTTACCACATATTGTTTGAAAAATTACACTTAAACGTGCTTTTAACTAATGCAATATCTTTAAAATTATTTGTGACAAGTTCCCATCAGTTTTTGAGTTAAGTTGAAATCAAAATTAGTTTTACCTAATGGAGTTGTAAGATTAGATAGTTCTATTTCCATTCTAATCAGTTAAAAGGTAAGTATTAACTGATAAAAATATCATCATGGTAGCAATCTTCATTAACATTCTAATTACTTAAAAGTTATTTTGACCAATGCCATAGTAGATAAAATAGGTATTTTTACTAAAACGGTTTTTAAAACAATTTTTTGAAACCATAAATTTTCTTTCATAAATCTCTTGACTGTTTTTTTTTTTAAACTGACGATTACTTCATCAGTTAAAATTTCTCACCTTTTGATTTTAAATATTATATTTTAAATTATTTAAATATTAAGTTCCAAAGCCATGAGAAAAGTAAATAATAAGAAAGCTACCGACATTACACACTGTTTATAATTTATCTGTAGGTATTAAAAAAAACTGTTCGAAAATTTTATTCAAACAAAATAAATTATTGATGCTATTCAAAATTCGAAGATCAAAAAATTTCAACTTACCAGTTTTTCCGCTTGTTCCTATTGGCGCCAATTTTTCCTTTTTCGCGGTCCTTCGGTAATATGCATCCAATTTATTTTTATGAAACAACGTAAACGCAATGAAACAAACTATCATAGCTGTGTACACAATGAAACAATTTTTCTCTAATGTCCATATTAGTAACGATATCACATTCATTTTTATCACAAAAAAAACTTCACACGTGCTTGCTCAGCTGCGACGCGCGCGTTACTGAAATATGAACAAACTACGAACTTTGTTTTGTTGTTATGCGTGTTTAGCTCAAATAGTTCTACAGTTGAAAAACACAATCTTATTTCAAAATATACCTTATTCCAATAAGCATAAGACAATACGTGAATTTTTCGGGAGTTTTCTTTAGTTGGTAAATTGGCATCCTGCAGTTTCTTTTTTGGCAACATTGGAGTCCTTGACTTTTTACCAGTGGACAGTTTTTGAGATTGTTTTACTAAAACTTGTAGAAACGGCAAGCTCCAGCAAAAGATTTTATTTTATCTATACATCTCTATACAAATAAATAAAATTGAAGTGTCTGTTTGTAATATTAAAATAACCGCTTTTTAATAAATGCATATGGATATATACATGGTACATTTACCAAAATATTTTTTTTACAATTTTTGTCTGTCTGTCGGTCTGTTTGTTCCGGGTAAACTCTGGAAAGGCTGGACCGATTTTGACGCGATTTTCACTGGCAGATAGCTGATGATCTAAGAAGTAACTTAGGCTACTTTTTTAGACTAGCTTTGTCCCGCGACGTTACCCGCGGTACGACAATATCCGCGGGTAACGCTGCGGGGTTCAGCTACTTCAAAATATTTACAGTGACAAATTTACTTAAAAATAAACATAAACTAACATAAATCCTTTATCTCTAAAGGGGTAGACAGATGCGCACCGAACGCCTTAATTTTAAAATAACTTTAGTCCCATTTACGGGGGCTAAGTAAATATCTATTGCTGTCAATTATCGTCATGTGCCATACGTATCTTCTAACTAAGCAAAATATTTCTATATTATAATATCAGTTCAAAACCGAACTGATAGTCCCTGGAGCGCTGGAGCCATTACACACACCGCGACTAGGCAAGGCAAACGTATGATCAAACGCGGCACTATGAACCGATGATTTGAAGAAAGTGGATGGCGGCGAATGGATGCGGCACTGCCCAAGACCGGGATGGTTACCGCTCCTCAGAGGAAACCTTTGTTCAGCAGTGGACGGCGATAGATTGATACTAAGAATGTCATATTTTAGATAATTACACCCAGACAACCCAGAACAAAATGATCGCGCTACTTCAGTATGTACAAAGTACATTTTTTTAATGGAATAGGGGGCAATCGAGCAGACGTATCGCCGCCCCTGGAGGCCAACACCAGAGGCGTCACAAGTATGTTGCCGGCCTTTAGGAAGGAGTACGCTCTTTTCTTGAAGGTATGAAGATGGTACTCGTATTGGTCCGGGATTATCGCAGATTGTTCATACCACAGTTTGGTTATGCGAGGCAGAAAGTTTCTCGAAAAGCGCACAGTTGTGGACTGCCAACCATCTAAATGATGGGGAAAAAGCTGCTGTAGGACAGTGGCGGAAAGAGGCGGCAGGGATCAGTTCGAACAATTCCTCGGAGCATTCCCCATAGTAAATGCGGTAGAAAATGCATAGAGAGGTGCACCGGTATATCTTGATGGTGTATCCTTTGGCTTAATTACAACCAGATCAATGGACTAGATATACAATCTATATTATTATTATAAACAAATCTGGAAATCGGCAACGGTTTTCTTCATTCGATATAAACATCCAACATCACTGACCTCTTTCAGAACAGAAACAGACGTATTCAGTCTTTTAGGTCGTAATCATCTATACTTCCTTATTAATTTTATTAATTTTTAATCGACCGTCTTAAAAAAAGAAGGAGGTTCTCAATTCGACTGTTTTTTTTTTATGTGTGTTACCTCGACTGGGTGAACCGATTTTGATGATTCTTTTTTTTATTTGAAAGCTGGTGCGTCCCGTATGGTCCTATTTTAATTTGATCCAGTTCTTAAAGTCGGTTTTTTGAAGTGAAAACTTTTTTACGCGTTGAGCACTTTTTGGTAGGGGAAAATCTTCTGAGTTCGCGTCACCGCGTCACCGATATTGGCGTCACAAAACTTCTTTGGCCACGTTGAGCACTTTTTGGTAAGGGAAAATCTTATGAGTTCGCGTCACCGACATGATGATTTAATTTAAACATTATGAAATTTCTAATTTTACACATTAATTTTACAAATAACATTCTAAGTTATAAGTTTTCACTTCTATCGGCAGTCCCTATGACTGCCAATTTTTTTTTGTTAAAAGTTTTGTTTTTAGTTATCTATAATAATGTGTATTATGAATTTGAAAGTAACTTTGTCTGTCTATCTGTCTATTATTCTTTCGCGGCTAAACCATTGTTAACCAGCAGTCTAGTTATCGTAATACAAGGGATCAAGGTAGGTTTAGATCTTCTATACAAATAACTGAAATTGAATGTCTCTTTGCAATATTAAAATAACTGCTTTTTACTAAATGCTTACGCATTGTATGTATACCAAAATATATTTTTTTAAAATTTTTGTCCGTCTGTCGATCTGTCGGTCTGTGTGTTCCGGCTAATCTTTGAAACGGCTAGACCGATTTTGTCAGGACTTTCACTGATAGGTAGCTGATGATATAAGAAGTAACTTTGGCTACTTTTTAGGGTTCCGTGCCAAAGGCAAAAAACGGAACCCTTATAGATTCGTCATGCCTGTCTGTCTGTCCGTCCGTCTGCCTGTCTGTCTGTCCGTCCGTATGTCACAGCCACTTTATTCCGAAACTATAAGAACTATACTGTTGAAACTTGGTAAGTAGATGTATTCTGTGAACCGCATTAAGACTTTCACACAAAAATAGAAAAAAAAACAATACATTTTGGGGGCCCCATACCTAGAACTGAAACTCAAATTTTATTTTTTCATCAAACCCATACCATTGGGGTGGGGTATCTATGGATAGGTCTTCGAAAATGATATTGAGGTTTCTAATATCATTTTTTTCTAAACTGAATGGTTTGCGCGAGAGACACTTCCAAAGTGGTAAAATGTGTGCCCCCCCCCTGTAACTTCTAAAATAAGAGCATGATAAATCTAAAAAATATATATGATGATACATTACCATGCAAACTTCCACCGAATATTGGTTTGAACGAAATCTATATAGTAAGTAGTTTTTTTTTAATACTTCATAAATCGTAAGCTCCAATTTACCTTTCATTCAATCAACACAAATATAAAAATAGAATAATAATTATATTATGTTACTTGCTGCTGCAGAACCCTTCATGGGCGAGTCCAACTCGCACTTGGCCGCTTTGTTTAGACTAGCTTTGTGTTTTACCGCGGGTAGCACCGCGGGGCTCAGCTACCAGGGTTGATATGATTTAAATCACTTGATTTAAATTAGTGATTTTAATCGTGATTTTAATCAAATGTTTTTTTTTATGAAAATCAATGATTTAAATCATTAAATTTTTTCTGCAACCTAATGGGTCGAAATTGTCTAGGGACTTCCCCCGACATAGACTAGCGAGCGAGAGAGCGACTACCGACCAGTTCCGGGATTCCAAATGCTATACAGGACATTTCCTAAAAGTTATCAAATATTTCAGAAATCATTTCGCGCATGCTATTCAAATTTAATCCAAAGCGACAAGTATTCTGTTTCAGGTAGTGTACTCATCTGGAAAGAATTAGAATATGTACTTTAATGAGTTGCTAAGTTTTTAATAAAGAACTGACCAGTGAAGTAATAAAAAAGACAAGAAAGTAAAAAAAAAACAAAAAATCTGATTTAAATAAAAACAATCCGATTTAAATCAAATTAATCCGATTTTTATGTTTTTTTTTTAAATCATGATTTTTATCAACCCTGTCAGCTAGTATTGAATAAAATCTTCAGCTTCTATGGTCAGTAGTCTTACGTAATCTCTACTTGAGTCTTCTTCGAGATATTCTCACAGACTTGTATTTTTCAAATATGACGACTGCAATATGACGAAAACCTTTTAACACTGACATAGTAAAACCTCGCACAGAAATTAGGTCAGCATCATTAATCAATTCTCGGTCTTTTTCGGAATTCGTTTGGATTTGAGTAATGTGTAACATTAAAATTTTTGGGTGAGAAGATGAATTAGGGTATGGAATGTAAGAAAATATTTTAAAGGTAGTAGTAGAGGGGTAGGAGAAACGGGCCAGCTTGACCGGGGCGCTACTACCCTCGCACAGAAGATCGACGTAAAATGACAGCAATAGTGGTGTCGTGTTTCATTGGTGAGTGCGAGACCGGAGGCCTAATGATGCTTCTGCAAGCATCATTAGGCCGCCATAGTGTGGGTCACCATTGTCTGCATTGTCCGCATTATTAATGAGTATGTTGACTGCTTATGCTTTCCATCAGGCTGACCAATTGACCTTTCTGACCGACCGAGAAATGCTCGGGGCCAGCAATTCCTGAGCGGTGCTGGTTCGGATGAATAAAAGAGTTGCTCAAGATAAACGTAAGCGTATTTATTTCTTTTTGCAGAAACACTTCTTAAAATACACACATCAAAAGTGTCTAGGGATCAACATATGTGTCTAGGGATCAACATATGTGTCTAGGGATCAACATATATTTTTGCAATAACTTTTCTCCTGATTGATATTAATTAAACTTTTCTTTAAGGATTCATCAAATAAAGTGTTTTCGTTTGTCACAGTAACGATAAACCAAGTCACCTTTGCATTAATAAAGAAATTTGCCATTTTCCTAATAAAGGGATTTTTGACATTTGAACCACTAACATTAAAGTTCGAAAAAAAGACTGAAATAACAGTTTTCTTTAAAATTTTATTAGGTAACTTAAACAATTAATAATCCGTGTTTCTACCGCGAACACTAACAACACAAGAATCGGTTTGGCATACTCAAAATGAGTTCATCCAAATCACGCTGTGGAATGGCCGCCCATGTTCGTTGCAACAACAAAAAAAGGTCTTCTTGCGACTGGATACCCTCCATATTCGGCAGAGCTCTTCTCTGTAGCATATCCCATGCATGCTCAATCGGGTTCAAGTCTGGCGACTGAGCAGGCCAGGGCCAAAGCCACATCTCAATCTCAAGAAATCCGCATAAAAATGCTTGATCCCTAGACACTTTTGATGTGTGTATCATAGCTCATTTAAGATATACCTACGTTGTGTATCGAACACTTTCCAAATGGACTATAATGTAAAAGATTCTGCTTGTTACATCCTATGCTCTAAGATACAGGTTCATGACTGTATGATGTGAATGACCATTCATTCACCTTCGCAATACCAG
This sequence comes from Diaphora mendica, assembly GCA_949125395.1. Lineage (NCBI taxonomy): Eukaryota > Metazoa > Arthropoda > Insecta > Lepidoptera > Erebidae > Diaphora > Diaphora mendica. The sequence goes on from OX421323.1 coordinate 2,128,824, forward strand.
TTTTTCTTTATTTTTAATGTTCATTAATCTGCATTCGAACGAACAAGACGACTACCTGCCAAGAAAACTGGAAACACTGTAATATATCTATAAAATACGTCATTTTAAGAGCTTAAAGGCGCTCTGAATATTCAATTATGCAACTCACAATATTGATAACGAAAGATGACAGATTTGAGAGACCGTTTCGATATCTATTTGCCACAGATGAGGAGTACTGCCTGTGGGTTCTGTGGGTTTTTCATATAGATCGATAATCGCCAGGTTGCTATTAAAAGATAATCAATAGTTTACTGATTTTTTTTTATATACTTCGAAAGAAATGTATATAAATGTGTTAACCTGCTTTCCTGAAACATAAACGTTTTAGCAGAAATATTCTTTTATTTTCAATACCTAACAAAGTGACGACAGTTTATGGTTCATTCGTTCGCTTTATGTGACGATTATCTTGTTTTGAATTGATTTAAAATATTGAGTAGAAAGTATAATCAAAGTTCTGATCGTTTTGATATATTTTTGAGCAGTTTATATTTTCAAAAAATAGACGACACATTTTACAATCTTGAAAAAGTGCATTACCTTATTATTTTGGATTTCCTGTTGCAAACGAAGTTAAAAAGTGGGTGTGTCACGTGTTTCGTCAAATAAACATTAAACACGAGCTGTTAGTAGATCCAAATAACATCACTCTCCCCCTTTAAACGTCAAAGGACTCATGAAATTTGTGAAGGCGCTTTTCAAAAACAGTGATGCTTTCCGATATTTGCAAAATCTTTACAAACATTACAGAGAGGAAACTGGAAGAGAGTATATTTGTTGACCCACAAATCCGTAAAATTATGAAAGACTTTTGTTGCCGCGGCTCCGCCCGCGTGTTTTTCGGTTATCGCGGCAAATAGTAGCCTATGTGTTATTCTGATGTATAAGCTATATTACTGTAAAGTTTCATCCAGATCCGTTCAGTAGTTTTTGCGTGAAAGAGTAACAAACATCCATCTATACTTACAAACTGTCGCGTTTATAATATTAGTAGGATTCTCAGTTTGAAAGCCTTTAATGGGTCTACTTGGAATTCCAAATGAATAATTTCTGAGACATAAAAAAATAAAAACTTTTTATGAAAAAAAAAAACTGACTTCCAAAAAACATCCAACGAAAACTCTCTGCCAAAAAAACACTTAAAAGCGTAAAATAAACTGGTTCTTCATAAATCGCCTATACCTAATTCTTTATTCATTGAAATAGTAGTATTATAATGTGTGCTAGGTACCTAAAATCTGTTTGAAGTCGGTGCTAAGCCAAAAAGAATACAAACGAACAATTAGAAAAGTCTAAGCAATAGTCACTTGGCACCGACTTCAAACAGATTCTAGGTACCTAGCACACATTATAATACTACCATTTCAATGAATAAAGAATTAGGTATAGGCGATTTATGAAGAACCAGTTTATTTTACGCTTTAAGTGTTTTTTTGGCAGAGAGTTTTCGTTGGATGTTTTTTGGAAGTCAGTTTTTTTTTTCATAAAAAGTTTTTATTTTTCAGTTTTTAGTGCAAACAATCGTAGGTAAGTAGTAAGTTGAACTATTTCATCAAATTTCATCATCAAGAATACAAATTAAGGTCTATACGTACGTGTAATATTAAAATCATCCTCTAATTCCTAACTGTTGAAGAGTTTAACCTTCTATCATCAGTTCACCTAAATAACTTGAAAGTATAGGACTGAAGGTCTTTAGATACGTATGAAATTGAAAGAATTATCCTCCAACTCCTAACCGTTGAGGAGTTGTACCTTCCACCTTCCATCATCAGCTTACCTAAATAATTTGAAAGAATACGACTAAAGGTAACATATATACATATGATATTTAAAGATTTATCCTCCAACTCGTAACCGTTAAGGAGTTGTACCTTACATCATCAGCTCATCATCATAAAATGATGACTACCAGACGCAAATACCGGTGTAACTTCAAAAAATATACGAAAAACATAGTATGTGCCTATAAAAATGAGGGTTTCCCTCGATTTCCCTGGGATCCCATCATCAGATCCTGATATGCTGACAATGGGAACACCTCGGAAGCATACCCTTTCGAATACAAAAAAAAAATTCAAAATCCGTCCACAACTGACGGAGTAATCGGTGAACATACATAAAAAAAAAATACATACAGTGGAACATAGAACCTCCTCCTTTTTGGAAGTCGGTTAAAAAATGTGGTAGTTACAAAAAAATTACTACCTATTTTGGAGGAAACATGTCATTAAAGGCTCATTTTCTGCATTCACATCTAAGTTTTTAAGTATGAGTGAACAAACAATTTAAACGTTTCCACGAAGATTTAAAGGTTTTTGAAGAAAAACATGCCATGCATGAAACTTAATATGCTGGGGGTTTCGGGGGCAATCAATCGATTTAGCTAGCATTCATTAACCGACTTCCAAAATGAAGAGGTTCTCAATTTCATCGTTTTTTTCTAATGTATGTACACGTACACTGATTACTCCGTCAATTGTCGACCGATTTTAAAAATTATTTTTGTATTCGAAAGAGTATGCTCCCCATGTGGTCCCATATTAGGATCTGATGATAAGATCCCAAGGAAATCGAAGGAAACCCTCACATTTGTTAGGCACGTACTATGTTTTTCATATATTTTCTAAAGCTATTACAGTATTTACATTTGGTAGTCATCAGTTCATGATGATGAGCTGATGATGGAAGATAAAACTCCTTAACGGTTAGGAGTTGGAAGATAAATCTTTAAATTTATGTCATGTGTATGTAGGTTACTTTTAGTCGTATTCTTTCAAGTTATTTAGGAGAAATGATGATGAAAGACTTGAGAAAGACTAAAAAAAAAGCAAAAAATAAAAAGAAACTTCGTTTAAAAAACCGACTTCAAAAACTAAAAAGTATAAAATAACTTAATAAATATATATAATTAAATACACCTCATATGCAAACCTTTAATATTAATGAAACACTATTATTTGTATGTGCTACCTATTCATGTGTTTGAAGTCGGTGCCAAGCCAAAATGTATAGTATGTATTTACAAAAAAAAGTATATATGTGTATTTATGTCAGTTGTCTAGTACCCATAGAACAAATTCTGCTTAGTTTGGGACTAGATGGCGTTGTGTGTTAGATGTCCAATGTATTATTACATAGTACACGCACCCGGAGTAAATCATGTGTCACGGGGGACTTTACAAATATAGGTACATGAAATGGACGCAAAGAACAAAGTTAGTTCTTTATTAAGTTATTTTATACTTTTTAGTTTTTGAAGTCGGTTCTTTTAAACGAAGTTTATTTTATTTTTTAAATATTTACTTAAAGAAATATCCAGGTTTCGATCATTCAGGTACTAAGTGTTTATTACACGAATTCTCATTTAGCTTTGCACCCGCCCACTCAGTCTGTGCAGCGTATAAAAAGCATAAAAGTCGTTTCATCCCTTCACAGAACAATATCTTAAAGCCCGTTCAGTACGTGACTAATAATAGTGCATTCTTAAAATATAAACTTAAAACTATCTTTGTACTTCCTCAAGAATCTCCATTCCAAGTTTTATTGAAATCGGTACACCAGTTTAGGTGTGTAAGCGTAACAGACGGGCAGAAATTCTTGCTATTTTATAATCTACTAGCTGACCCACGCAACGTCGTTTGCGTCTCCTATTGCCCGTATCGTGATAATTTTCCCAATTGAAATATTTTTTCCAATTAGACCAGTAGTTCCTGAGATTAGCGCGTTCAAACAATCAAACCAACTCTTCAGCTTTATATATTAGTATAGATGTATTTATTATACTCTTCTAAGATCTAATACTCATAATCAACAACACATTTATTTGGGTATGAACACCAATCATGGAACTTTTAATTCTATTACATTCAAGAGTCCCAACTGTTGTGTCCCAACCATTCTTATTACAACCCTCACCAAAAAATCAGGAAAGAAGAGTTTTTGGAATCCAGCAACCTGAGCCTCTCGGTGATGATAAACAACGAAACGAAACAACTCTTTAACTCCAGTTTCCTCCTCCGATAACCAACACCCCTTCCCCCCTCTTGTCAAGATGACATTCTAAAAACGTAAACGTTAATAAAAAACACAAATGTAAATCAATGTCTCTCAGCGCTAAGTCACGTGTTTATAACAAAATATTAGCCAATAATAAACAAGATAATAAGCGTTAGCGATTGTAGAAGGAGAACCGACGTGACTTGCAACATGGGTGTTGTTGGGCCATATAAGTGAGGCAACAAGACTTAGCGTCAAAAATGGAGATTTGTTTTGTTGCCACTCTGTCCCAAATAAACAAGAAATGCAATCAATCCGGCGACCTATTTGAATGAACTCGACCACCTTATCACATTTATTTATGTCATTAGACAAATAAACATACTGATTCATTCTACATACATAATTATGTCGTAATTTTTGCTTTTAAACATAATTTATAATGCACCTTTCGTTTTTGTTAGGAAATTTGATTGATTGATTGATTTTCGACACACGCAAGGGATCAAAATCTACTACAGGCTGTAGTAGGTTTTGACTACGGGTAATTTCCGTGAACTCAGAATCTTGAATTTTCATACGAAGCAACGTCTTATGATAAAGGAAATATTGCGAAAAGCATAATTTTTTTGTTACATCACATAATATACCTACAGGTTTGTACGGGACCCTCGATGCGCGAGTCGGCCTCGCACTTGTCCGGTTTTTATATACATATGGACCTGCCAAAGTGACTCTACTCTGCCTGATGAAAGCATAAGCAGAATCCAAGAGATGAGGTCACCATACTCACTGCGAATGCAGACAATGCAACAATGCTGCATGGTGATGGTGACCCACACTATGGCGGCCTGCCTGAATCACTATTTTTTATATTAATGATTACGATGAATAATGATGATAATAATGAAATGAGTGTAAAATATAATTTTGATTAGACTATAGGTAATCTGGTATGGCTGTTATAGCAAATGTTATTAAAGTATTTCGAATTTATAAAATAAGTAGATTGTCGAGTTATTAAAACATAGTTCTCGTGTTTTAAAATAAGAAAGAAATATATTATACATTACATCATATTATAGTAAGTAGTATACATATTTAAAAATTATCTATACTAATATTGTAAAGCTGAAGAGTTTGTTTGTTTGGTTGAACGCGCTCAGCATTAAGGTACGAGTTGGAAGCGGACTGCAGAAGTTCAGACAGCAACAACAGTCGACACGTCGCCGTCATCGCTTCATGTCGCCACGACACGTCGTTGCGTCTTGTCGCTGCAGTCATGATTTGGAACCCGACTGCTGACGACAACAGCAGGTGGCATCCAGTTGGTTACAAATGTTCCGTGTAACAAGATGTCTGACGTGTTCGAGAATAGTGGTCGCAATTGTTTAAGATCTTTTATTAGAAGAGGAATAAGACGATGATGACTTGCTTTTATTATACCGAAAAAGACTAAGCTACACGTCCTATGCTTAAATGCAGAGCAAGTGAGGGAACTTATTCTATACTGATCAAAAACCATTTGGGCCACCTAGTTTAAAAGTTTATCTTCTTCAGAATCGGAAAATTCATTTTGAAAGTAACTCGCTCGACGGGTTCACGTGGATCTGCGGTCGAGCGACACTGCCGTCTGTCGCTCGACGACGCGTCGTTAGCTTCGTGTTGCTAACTACGGAGGGTATTTCATAGAAATACATAGAAACCAGTAGTGTCGCAGCGACACGTCGTTTGCTGTTGCTGTCTGCAGTCCGCTACCAACTCGTACCTTTTGTGTCTAGTAAATCTGTTAAGATAAGGAAGGAAAGTGTGTATGATGAGATTAAGATGAAATTATATTTTACACTCATTTCATTATTATCATCATTATTCATCGTAATCATCATTAAAATGAAAAATAGTGATTCAGGCAGGCCGCCATAGTGTGGGTCACCATCACCAATCATGTGTAGATTAAGAACTTTGCGTTTCTACTGAAAGAAATTTCGCCCTGTCTTTGCACAATGTTTTTAGAATATTTCAAGGAGTAGCCAGTGGCCTAATCAAGTCACAATTCATCTATATTATTTCAGTCACCTTTGTTTCAATATGCAGTAGGTAAACCCAATTGGTGTTTGAATGACCAAACTTATGATTATTAAATATATCCAAGAAAATGTTGTTAATTAAGATGATGGTAGTGATTATAATTTGAGGAATTCACGGTTGCATGTTTGTATTCGAACGCGAACTAACTGTCACGTCTCAAAGGCTGAGCCCTTTAGTTTTACACTTTTAAATATGGCAATGAAATAGAAACAAGAAGAATATCAAGTGAAATCACATCATATATTATTATGTAATTATACTCAGAGACAACTGGTTTTAAGTACTTTGTTAAAATATACAGCCCGTATACAGGACCAATTATTCTAGAAAGCCTTGGGAGGCCAATGTGCAGCAGTGGACGCCTTGCGACTGTGATGATAATGATGATGCACCAAGTGAGTGAGATTAGGGCGAAATATATACCTCTCTCTCTCTGAAATTTCCTTGGTGGAGACTCAAAGAGCGTTTTTTCTTGAGTTAAAAGTGTCCTACAGTTGTTTAAGAACGCCTGTCAAAACCCACATAGCAAAACTCTAACATGAATTATTTGATATAACTTTGTGTAGGCTCTTTCGATGTCTTAAAACGATTACTTTCTTAAGCAGTCTAACGTTGTACTCGTATAAGCTACCGACTACTGAGCAGTTTTTGCAAAGTTATAAATTGCACCATAGGCACATCTAGGTAATAATTCTAGAGACTCAGTACACAATAGAAACATTCAATTTTATTTATGTATTACTACTTAGTTTTTTTTTTCGTAAATTTTCTATAAATGAATTCTAGCTAAACGTCCTGCTTACTATCACGAAAATCGTTGAAGCAGTCTCCGAGACTCAGATAATATATATATATCTACCAGAATTCATCATTCAAAGGTATTAGATCAGTGCATGATGATACGTTACAGTAAAGTTTACACTAGTCAAAATAAAATGAAAAGCTGTTATAACTTTAGTGCTACTGACTGCTGTACTGGGAAGCAGATGGTTCGATTCCAAGCCAGGACAAATAGTTCTGTCATCAGCACGATCATTTGATCAGAGTTTGCGCCTTTATCTTCATACACGTATTTAGGACAATATAAGTATGTTTGTCAGCATTGTGCACTATTGTACTGGCTTGATAGATAGATGTATGACTATTCTATACTAATATTATAAATTCGAAAGTAACTCTGTCTGTCTGTCTGTCACGATTTCACGACTAAACCACTTTCAATTAAATTAGGCATGAAGATACTTTGATTTTTGAGGAAGGGCATAGGCTACTTTCTATCATGATAACCATCACACACGCGGCTGGAGCCGCGGACAACAGACAACAGCTAGTCTTCTTAATATATATAAATCTCGTGTCACAATGTTTGTCCTCAATGGACTCCTAAACCACTTAACCGATTATAATAAAATTTGCACACCATGTGCAGTTCGATCCAAATTGAGAGATAGGATAGTTTAAATCTCAAATTATAGTCGCAATTTTAATTTATTGCTAATTATTGTATATAAATATGGCGGTACGAAGTTCGCCGGGTCAGCTAGTTATTATTATATTTTGTTGTTTTGTATGAAAAATCTTACAGGTATCCCTTGTAAAATTTTATAAAATTTAACGATGATTAGATGAAGGACATGGCAGCACATCTAATACGAACAAACAAACATTAAGTTTTAATTTATACAAAAGATTTATTTAATAACTAGCAGACCCACGCAACCCCGTTTGCGTCTCCTATTGCTCTTAGCGTGATGATATATAGCCTATAGCCTTCCTCGATAAATGTACTATCCAACACTGAAAGAATTTCTCAAATCGGACCAGCGGTTCCTGAGATTAGCGCGTTCAAACAAACAAACAAACTCTTCAGCTTTATAATATTAGTATAGATAAAATCAGTACAGACAGGATGACATCCTTATACGGAGCTTAAAGCGATTGCCGTCTGAGGCGTTGATTTTTGTCTGTATATTTTTTACATTAATATCAAGTCTAGTTTATTAAGTTTTTATGAACAGTATTCGGTGTACAGTCACCAATAAATATATATAAAAAATTAAATTGGAGTGTCTGTTTGTAATATTAAAATAACCACGCAAAAAATAAATAAATGCATATGCATGTATAGGTACACGGTACATATACCAAAATAACATATTTTAACATTTTTGTCGGTCTGTCTGTTTGTTCCCGCTTATCTCTGGAACGCCTGGACAGATTTTAACAGGACCTACCCTGGCAGATAGCTGATGATATAAGGAGTAACTTAGGCTACTTTTTTTAACTATTTTTGCCTGGCGGCGTTATCCGCGGTTGTTGTTGTACCACGGGTAACACCGAGGGGCTCAGCTAATTAATTTATTATATAAACAAAAAGCTCATGGATTTAAACATTTCTTAAGTATGAGCTTACCATACCATAAGTGACTTTAAAAACAAAATTAAAATCAATTGCAATCACTGCACGGATGGCCTAGTGGCTTAGGCGATCGCCACGCCGCTTGCCAATTCACCAAGTGTTGTGAGTTCAAATCCTACACGGAACAACACTTTGTGTGATCCACAAATTGTTGTTCTGAGTTTGGGTATTAATTGTTTCCGTTTCATGTATGTCTGTCAAGCCCCCCGCGACACAGGATGTTTATTCATAATGCGGGAGTTGTCTTTCCCAAGATAAAAAAAAAATACAAATAGACAGTTATTTTTGTCTTTCTTAGACGCAGCATTTTAGTTTTTGCGTAAAAGTACACTCTGTTCTCTTCTTTATTGCTAACGACACTTGCACCCCTACATCATAATGTGGTAAGCATAAGGATGTTAGGGATACGCTGGCATCTTAACAATGCGATCAAAAAGCAATGTGTCGTTAGTACACCGCTTGGATAGGAAAACCTGACTTCGATTCTGGCGGGACCTGATATCACATGGTCCAGGTGTTCTCAGAATAGAGCACCCAAACCGACTGTTAGGGTAGTTACCACTGTATTTTAATAAGAGCAAATTAGAAGAAGGAGTTTGCAATTTTAAGATGGGCTTTGATTTACATAATTTAAAACAATACAAGCATAAAGTGTGAGATTTTAACTGGTGACTGTACATTAATGTGTTAGTGTATATTTTGTGAATTCACTAATTTACATACTAATCTTGATAGACATTAGTTGTAAATTACTAAATGCATTTTAACTAAACAAAATAGTGTTAACCTTTTGATGATCTTGAAATGTGCAGCATAACTCATGCTCACAAGGTTACCTTGATTAATATATAATAATAATATTTGTAAATTGTTTTTTTTATGAATACCTAACAATAATAGCCTGAGTCTAGTTCTCTGTATCTATACTTGGACGGTCATAGTTGAGGCTTCGTATAGAGATCTCACCACATGAATAGGTATAATATCGCAGCCGACCAGGCAAATCTGTATAGATTCCAGGACAGGCTAGGTCTTTCGCGTAGTCCACTTAGGCTAGGCAGAGAGACTGGTTATATTCCTGTTTTCTAAATGCCTTAGAGTGTGTATGTGGTCTATAGTACTGAAGCCTATTTGAAACCCAGCCACGCTCCACGGGCATAGTCATCGAATTTTGGGTAAGACGATTCGTAATGACCTCTGCAGATAACTCGTACACATGGCTCAGGAGTGATATGGAACGGTAGCGGATTACGCACATACAAATAAATAAAATTGAAGTGTGTTTTTTATTTTTTTAAATGAAAGTATATACGAAACTTTATCAAAAAAATTATTGTATCTATCTGTTTGTTCCGGCTAATCTCTGGAACATATTAAACTAGCTGAGCCCCGCGGTGTTACCCGCGGTACAATAACACCCGCTAATAACGCCGCGGGGCAAAGCTAGTCTAAAAGAAGTAGCCTAAGTTACTTCTCATATCATCAGCTATCTGCCAGAGAAAGTCCCGTCAAAATGGGTCCCGACATTTCAGAGACTAGCCGGAACGAACAGACAGACAAAAGTTGTGAATAATGTTATTTTGGGATATGTAAATATTACGTGTTTGACATACATACATGAGCATTTAGAAAAAAAAGCGGTTATTAACGGACTTCCCAAAGGAGGAGGTTCTCAATTTCATCGGTTTTTTTTTAAATATTACAAACACACTTCAATTTCATTTATTTGTATAAGTTCAACTACTTAAATAGGTGATGAATATTAAAACTGATGTCTAATGCCTCTCGGCGCTGCATTCACCTATTTTAGGAGATCAAAGGTTAGGTATATATTTAGTCACCTTATAATTTTAATTAATTTTTTAACATATTTAAATACAAATATGTTTTATTTATCTATTCGTAGATATCGCAATATGCATGTACCAATATACATATGGATCGATTTGTATCCTGAACAAACAACTGTTTTCTATTTTTAAAAAAAAGAGATAACTACTGCGTCGTGGGGAATTTACAAAGATACATAAAACGGACACAAAGAACACCCAGATTCAAAACAACAATTTGTGTGTTAGCGGAGTCAGGTCAAATTATACACAGATATCCATTTTCCTGAAATACTTTAATCAATATCTATGATTTTACAATACTCAAATTAACTGCTGCCTTTCGATCTCACATCTCATTGCTCAATGGCCGCTCGCGCAGTGTTGCCTACTCTTTTATGCAAATTAACAACTTGTAAATTTATTTTAAATCGATATTGTTTTTGAGATAATAATAAAAATAGATAGTTCACTTCGTTTAATTCTTTTAACATTTTTAATTAACTGTAGGGAACGCTAACAGACGGCCATTCTGCAACAGGAATGTCCCCATTCCTAAATTTAGCTCGGCCATTCTACTGTACAGGGTATGACCTCATACCAATGATTAGAAAAAAAACACAAACTTTAATAACTATTGTTGTTAAATTAGTAATTATTACATTATATAAAATTAATAATTCTGAAAATAATAAATCTTTTTTTTTTTTTTTTTGGAACTAATATAGATAGGTACATTTTTGATATTATAGATAGCTAACTACATCTTTCATCGATATAATTTTATAAAACATACATTTCTTTATACAATTAACGATTACATAAAACGTCTTCTTGTAAGATTCATCCGAGAACCAGTTGATACTTCAAAAATATGTATTGTATTTTCACAATTTGGACAATGCTCCCGTTTAGCCATCCGAAAGCCACGGTCTGCATGTCTCCTGGATCATGACACTGTTCATGTTGGCCACCCGAGAGCCATTACATTTTACTCTTCATTGTATAGTAGGCCACCCGAGAGCCATTACATTTCAAACATTGCCGTTTAGCCACCCGAGAGCCACGGTCAAACAGCAGCTTGTCCTCTCCGATGCTGCTTCTCAGAAAGTCCGGAGATTGCCGACTCTCCGGCGTCGACAAAAATCTAATCTGTAAATGATATGGGAATTAGATATGGGCTACCGGCCATTTCCATGGTAATTCCATATTCAATCTAGCTGTGATATACATATTATGGCACAATGTATACTTATATAATACTGTGGCGACTTCCACTCCACATACAGTGGCAACAAAAACATATGAAAACACCATCTACTGAAGATAGACTGAACTACGAAGTAACGCATAACACGGAGTAACTATTAATCCTGAATCGCGCAATAGAATTTCTCACGCCGATTATCATATATACAACATCCTAACATCATCCGTTAGGCAGTGGCCCGCCAGGCATGATCACCTGGCCTGGTCGGAGGATCCTCCCTTTTGGAGGGGCATGACACCCGTTCCTCCACAATACTATAGGATATACAGATATAAGCTTAAGTATAATATTTAATAATGTGTGCTATTCGTCTTGCGAATCCGAATCGCCACAATCACTACGCAAATATGTTCTTATACTGTCTTTGGGAGATTCCAATGATGTTAGAGACTTCATATCTATCCTTCTCTAACACTGATGTTACTTTAAATGGACCTTTGAACTTTGCAACTAACTTTTTGCTCCTACCCCGGTCTGGATTGTTATTGGGGATCATAACAAGTTCACCTACTTAATACGTCCTAGTTGGAGCCCTGGTTTTGTCAAAGTGTTCTTTCATCTTCCTCTGCCTGACATGTGGTTCTTTGGCCAAAGACTACTTCAGCTGGCGTTTTACCAGTACTTTTATTTATCGTGCTATTAAGACTTCATTCTAATTTTGCAACATTCTTATCCCTATCCCTTTCATCCAATCGATGATTCATAGCAGCTAGTGAGTTCAGAATCGTCCAATTATAGCCTTCAATTTGCCCATTTGCTCGAGGCGTTGCCAAGAACGTGCTTGGCACCAATTGAGGTAACGAAGTTCTTAAACTCACCAGCTCTAAAACTAGTGCCCTGGTCTGATATGATTATTTTCGGGCATCCAAATGTTGCAAAAATATCTTCCAGTGCTTTAACTGTAGTCTTAGACCTAGTATTCCTAACAGCTCTGACAAATATGAATTTACTAAACCCGTCGATTACTCCGAGGATGTATGCATTCACTCATTTACTTTTTACAAATGGACCCAGATGATCCATGTGGATGGTATGAAATATAGCGTTAATTTTGGGGATTGGGTTTAAATACCCCGATCTATTTCCAGACATTTCTTTCTTATATGCCCAGTTAACACATGCATTTACATAGTTCTTGACGAAGTGGTTCATTTTTGGGAATCAATAATCGGCTCCAATCTTCTTGACCGCTTTCTCGGTTGAGAAATGACCCGCTTCGTCATGATGAAGCTGACATATCCTCCATCGAGCTGAGTTAGGCCGCCCATTTTAATTTAGATCCTACGCGCGTATATATTTTACCATCATGTAATACGTAGTTATTGGATATGTCTGTTATATCCTCTTCGCTAGTCTCTAAAATAGTTTAAATGTTTTATCCATGGATCCGTCATTTGTACTGTATGGAGCCAATCATGAGTTGAGATGTCAATAAATTAAATTAAAAAGCTTTTTAAAACCAAGCTTTTACTGAAATGCCTCGAGACGAATCAAAGAAGTCCAAACTCGATGATGTTGCGATCTTTCTTCACAGAGTTCCTATGGCCACCTTCCAGCTCCAGCATCAGATCAGCTCCATGTCATTATAATATTGTATTGTCGCGCTGAATACATATGCTTGCAAAGTTTCAGCAAAGTCGGTTGAAGATATCTGCTTCAAAATTGAGTTGCAAGATTCCACAAGAACATACAAGCATACATACATACATACATTGCAAGTTAATAAAAAGCTTGTAAAAATATCTAGTTCTTCTAGGATATTTGGTGAGACAGGATTTCTGCTCAAAGCATCCACATGTTGCATGTTATGCCCTGGGCGATACTCGATGCTAAAGTTATATTCCTGCAGCATCAGCCACCACCATGTAATTTTAGGTATTAAATATTTTTACTAAGGTGGTGCGCAATGCGTTACAGTCCGTTATAACTTTAAATTCCAGACCAATTAAATAAACCCTAAATTTCTTCAAGGTAAGTACAAGTTCAAGCTCATAAGAGTGCCAAAACGCTTCCGCACGCGTTGTTTGGCGGCTGAAATAAGCGACTGGTCTAAACAGAAATTCTACATTAGGTCTTTGAAGTAAGATGCCTCCAATTCCTAACTTACTGGCATCGCAATGTACGTTACTATTTAATCTTATCTGCTTAAATGCACTGTCTTGTTCATCACCCCTATGCCAAGGAGCTTCGGCTTTGTTCAGTTGGGTTAACGATCTTACAATAGAGGCAAAATTGTAGACAAAACTTCGAAAATAACTGGCTAACCCAACAAACTGACGAACTTGATGTACTTTTGTTGGTTTTAGAAAGTCAGAAACAGCCAGGTTTAAGACCAGCTACGGAAATCTCGTAGCCAAGGTAATCGATTTCCGATTGGAAAAAGAAACACTTTTTGAGATTTAAGGTTAGATTAGCTTTAAGGTTAGATTACGTAAACGATCCAAAATAACCTCCAGCTTGTAAATGCATCCTCAAAAGAGCTGCCCGTAGGTAGTAGACCATCTACATAAGGAATGGCCAGTTCGAGTCGTTGAGCTCCAAGAGCCTTATTAATCATACTTAACACAATTACAATGCTGGGGCATTCACCGGGCCGAATGACATCCTAGTGTACTCGTAGTAGCCATCAGGGGTCACAAAGGCTGTAACGTGACGCGATTCCTCAGCCAAATCTAGACTTGTGAAGTATGATTTACCACTAAGACGATCGAACTGGTCGTCTATGATAGGCATCGGATAGCGGTCCCTTACCGTCTTTTATTTAATGCCCGATAATCAACGCAAAGCCTGTATTCATTGTTCTTCTTTTTTTTCGAACTAGAAATAATGGGCTAGCGTAAGCTGACTGTCATTTCCTTATAATACTGGTAGCAAGTAGTTAGCCTACCGTCTCTCGAACCTTTGCGCGCTCACTAAAAGGACGTTTATACGGCCTATACATGACAGGCGTCTCGTCGTTTTGGTGCAGTGTCATCTCCGTTAGGTGAGTCAATATAAGCTCTTGCATATTGAATGCAAAGCAGTCCCTGTATTTGGTCAAGAGGTCTAACAGGCGCTTTTTTTTTTGTATCAGTTACTTTGGGGCCGATATTTAACATATCTAGAGTAATAGGTTCCTTTATCGAATCGATTCTATTACATATATTATAAGACTAGTTGCTAAGTTTAATAGAATTCATAACCAAAGGTATATTATGTTGTAAACAATTCTAGATTATTCAGTATTACTGCTCGCGATAACAATTTTAAATTGGTCAGTAAAATAGGATCTTGAGAGCTATACATCGACTCCTTCCATTATGAAATTGGTGAGCACCTTGTAATAAAATGTATTCATTACCAAATTTCATGCATATGCTACCTGAGATAAATAACCGTACCGTATAAGAATAACCGTATGTACCTCAACCTGAAACCCTGTGACTGAGGTGTTATTAGTGCTATACAAATTAACAATAAGGACGACTGTTTTGAGTAAATGATCTGTTACAACAAATGCTTCTATTCTAGCCTGGAAAGTATCTACAATGACGGTCATAAATATTCTAGAAATCGATACTATAGTATCAAAAGCGAAACCTTTAACCTTACCTTACCTTTAACCTGTTTTGACCGGAACGTCACTAAGATTTTTAACAACAGATTCTCGGATTAGTGTGCATTGACGTCCAAAGTCTATATACGCTGACACCAGTCGAGAACCTATCAGCTCACATTTTTGTGCCATATGTCCCAACCAACTTTTTAATGGTTTAGGACAGTTACGGGCCGTATGCCCGTTTTCATCGCAATTGTAGCATTGAAAATTGAATCGAGTCCTTCCTCTGACGTTTGGGGTGCAGATTTATTTGTGGTATTGTTGTGGTTACCGTCAGAACTTTTAGGATTTTATGATTCATTTTTTTTTTTTGGACGGTATGGCATCTCTTGTAGATCTCGATGTAAGTTTGCCTCTGTTTGATATACGACGTAAGTATTTTAGTAAATTTGATGTTTGAATAATTAGCTTAAATCGATTGTACTCCTACCCTGGTACCACTTCTTTGCATGGCCGGAAAGTTTCGGTATAGTATATGGTATATGATCTGTCTCTCAGCCATATATCCTAGCTGTTTCTTTCACCTTACGAATCCAATCGACTGCAGTCTGTGAATGTGTGTCTGGATCGAATTCTTGAATCACATTATGTGATCCTTCGAAACGGTTGCCTTTAAGTATTCTTTACAATATTTTCAGAAAGTTATCCTCTTGGTAGCTAGTGGACCGTCTTCTTTTCCGGTGTGAATAAATTCTCGAGCGTAACCGTCTCCGTGATATGGGTGAATTATCAGACGAATAAGATGAATCCAGCTTTCGCTTATATCGGTGTCGGCGTTCAGATTTAGTGTGACTGTTGTTGTCAATATAGTCGCCATCGTGACGCTTATGGCGTCCAGCAGAACGAGCTTTGTGTCTAGTTGTTCTGAAAATCTGAATGACGACTCTCTAAACTTGTATCGCTACTTCTACGACGCCGAATTGAGGTTTCACGCGGCAACATCATCCTCCCCGCCACGGACGCCTCATTTGGCTGCCTCACCTGTTGATCGCTGTCCCTACCACCGCTGGAACACATAAAAGGACGAGCGCACTACGGCTCGGCCTCTTTCGGCCGGCGTCTACCACGCCGGGCGCCTACGCCCCTCTACGGGGGTCGGCTTCTGAGGCCGAGCCAGCACGGCACCTCTTTCTGCTGACGTCTCGAGTCCAGCGCCTCTGTAAGGCGCCTCTCCAGCCGTGGCGATTGCTCGAGTTAAGTCTGTCCTCTGATGTGGAGGACGCTGCTAGTGGAACATCTTCTAGAACCCTCACCCTGTGTAATCTCATGTCTCCTATTTAAACGCGTTAATCTATTCTATGTAAACTCTGTTGTGTATAACAATTAAAACTGTGAATTATCTTGATCGAGTCTAATGTATATCTCGTCATCTCAACGCCCTAAAGCCCCTTTAACGTTATAGAAAATACCGATGAAGAAGAAGATGCCGTGCTGCGAGGAGACTTGCTACGAGCACGGTAGGTATCACATCTTCCTGGTCGTTTATTACGTCTCGTCTTAGATTGCTTGTTACGTCTAAGTGCCCAAGTCCGTTTAGGATCGTGATAACCTGTTAGACTTATGGAGCTCTAGAGGCGGCGTATAATTCGACCTTACGACCTGACGACATTTTGTAGAACTTTGTTTCAATGTGAAGACTATATTTGCAACACTAGCGTCATTCATACATGGTGTAGGTTAGTATAATGCGGTAGGTATTAGTAAGGACGACAGAGAAACAGAAGGTAAACAGTAATAATATTTTTGTACATTACCCATATTAGGTACGCTTTTGGTGGGTAATCAGATCGTGTAGATACAGCACATACATTACGGCCGGTACTTCATTTTATGATGAAATAATAGTACCTACTTGACTCTAAATACAAAGTAGGTAGGTAGGTGGTTAGATACTATATTCAATCAGTAAATTTAATTTGAGGTCACTCTTAAAAGTACTCCAAGTTTCATGATTTAACATGAAGCAATGTCTAAAAAGTTCACACATTTTTTTTTTTATCTTGTAGGTAATGTCTACATAATTTGTACTTTTTAGATATTCGTAAAGCATACCTACACAATAATGTCATAAACACATTCAAAAATGTATGTTAAGATGTCCCGGTACTATTACACAATAAAATTTTACATAATTACTAACTTAACACTTTTAAACTGACAAACATCCATACATACTCACCCCAATGTTCTGATAGTTTGTTTTCGATAAAATAGCAGTCTTACCAACATTACGTTACGCATCTTGGACGTTGCCTATAAATTACCCACGCGCTTTACAAGGCGTTCTCCTCGTCATATTCCTTAAACTGAAATCCTTCTAACAATGTAAACAAGTCGTTTGTTTGCTGGAACTTAACATTTTACATTTCAAATGGTGTTTTCTATGCATAATATGCACGTATTTACAAAAAAAAAGACATAATTAAGAAATATTTATCAATTATCAATTTCAAACGAGCTTGCGCTTGTGGTACAGCAGTACAATTCAAACGCAAACAACTACGGCATTGTGATAAGCCGTTACCCATCACCATGTTGTTTTCAACAAAATAAATAAGAGACATACCTGAAGTTTTTCTTTAACACTTTTAGTTCTTACCACTTCTGATTGTTAGCGGAGTCAGGTCAAATTATACACAGATATCCATTTTCCTGAAATACTTTAATCAATATCTATGATTTTACAATACTCAAATTAACTGCTGCCTTTCGATCTCACATCTCATTGCTCAATGGCCGCTCGCGCAGTGTTGCCTACTCTTTTATGCAAATTAACAACTTGTAAATTTATTTTAAATCGATATTGTTTTTGAGATAATAATAAAAATAGATAGTTCACTTCGTTTAATTCTTTTAACATTTTTAATTAACTGTAGGGAACGCTAACATGTGGAACACACAAATATGATTCTATGGTTATGTACCTCATTACATGGGACTATTGCTTCTTGGCTTAAATCGTCGAAATTTGGTTGCACACCTCAAATATCCCTTTTTAGCATTTTGTAGGTTTCTAACGCCCTGCCTCTTAGATATATTGTGTGGTTTCCACTTACATACATTTTATTTAAAGTAGGTCCTGCATGGATCTGAGTGTTGGCTAATAAAGAAAAGTGGCCAAGTGCGAGTCGGACTCGCCCATGAAGGGTTCCGCAGCAGCAAGTAACATAATATATTTTTTGTTTTATTTTTATATTTGTGTTGATTGAATGAAAGGTAAATTGCAGTTTACGATTTATGACGTATTAAAAAAAAACTACTTACTAGATTTCGTTCAAACCAATTTTCGTTGGAAGTTTACATGGTAATGTACATCATATATTTTTTTAGATTTATCATTCTCTTATTTTAGAAGTTAAAGGGGGGGGGGGGGACACTCATTTTACCACTTTGGAAGTGTCTCTCGTGCAAGCTATTCAGTTTAGAAAAAAATGATATTAGGAACCTCAATATCATTTTTGAAGACCTATCCATAGATCTATCCACCCCACACGTATGGGTTTGATGAAAAAAATTTTTTTGAGTTTCAGTTCTAAGTATGGGGACCCCCAAAATTTATTGTTTTTTTTTAATTTTTGTGTAAAAATCTTAAAGCGGTTCACAGAATACATCTACTTACCAAGTTTCAACATTATAGGTCTAATAGTTTCGGAAAAAGTGGCTGTGACATATGGACGGACAGACAGACAGACAGACAGACATGACGAATCTATAAGGGTTCCGTTTTTTGCCTTTGGCACGGAACCCTAAAAACGGATGAGAGACGAGGCCTGCATGTAGCTGAAATGTGAATGTTGAGGTGCATGTGTGGGGTGACTAGAATGGATAAGGTGAGGAATGACCATTAGAGGGAGCCTGAAAGTAGCACCAGTGAATGAAAAGTTGAGAAGCAACAGGTTAACCTGGTATGGACATGGGATGCGTAGAGATGAGCAAAATTTAGTTTAGAAAGTGTTAAGTATGGAAGTCGACGGATATAAGAGTAGAGGACGAGAAAAGAAAAAATAGATGGACTGCATAAAGGAGGATATGGCCAGGAAGGAAATAAGCAGTGAACTACCGAGTGATAGAGGAGAATGGAGGAGGAAAACTGCACCACGCCGTTTCCTACTTCGCCAAGTGTCGTGGGTTCAAATCCCACGTAGGACAACACGTTGTGTGATCCACAAATTGTTGTTCTGAGTCTGAGCGTTCTTTGTGTCCGTTTCATGTATGTTTATAAAGTCCCCCGCGAGACAGGATTTATTCCTAGTGCGGGAGTTGTCCTTTTAAAACAAAAGACAAAAAAAAACTCATTGCACCGACCCGAAATAAAGTTGGGAAAAGGGTAGGGAGATAATCATGACTTGGATGACGGAGTTTTGCTCGGTATTTTTGTTTTGGTAAATTGTAAATTTTCTAAAAATTAATCCTAATCAGATCGACTTATCGCCCCCGAAACCCCTTGCATACATATGCATTAAATTTCATGAAAATCGTTGGTGCTGTTCCCAAGGTTCAGATTATGTATAAATACAACAATTGCTCGTTTAAAGGTATTAGATAACTTTTAATATACTTGGTATATATTAAATTTTAACAAAATAAAAACCGCCTTTAAGGTTCGACTCGATTTCTCTTGAGATGCCATCATCAGATCTTACTGTCCTTATCATGGTACCATCGTTGAGATATCTCCTTCCTATTAAAAAAGAATCATTAAAATCGGTCCATCACAAAGATATCCGCGAACACACATTTAAAAAAAATATATAGGTACGGTCGAATCGAGAACCTCCTCCTTTTTTGAAGTCGGTTAGTAAAAAAAACTTACTATACCCTGCCATCACATCGCATCAACAGTCTTTAATACTCCACTGCTGGACTTAAGTCTCTTCTTTGTAAGGATTTTTGGCCTGCCATACCACTGTCTAAACGCCATTTTAATAAATTGTTAAAATAGGGGATGTGTCAAGATTTCCTTCTGTTTGGAGAAACTTCCACTTGAGAATTTTCCAATTCGGACCAGTAGAAAAACAAACTGTTTTTCTACTGGTCCGAATTGGAAAATTCTTTCAGTATTAGATTGCTCAATTATTAAGAAGGATATATGCTATATATCATCCCGCTACGACCAAAAACAGCAGAGAATCAGATATTCAATTGCGTGCGATGCGTAAACGGTAGGTAATATTTAGTAAAAATAATTTATGAAAAAATTGTTCCCCTTGTAAGTTCTAAAAAGTCACTGTAACCTTTTTTATGGTACCTCAATAAAGTTCACGCTGTATATATATATATAACATCACTGCTCGGGCAATAAGTAACGCAGACGTAACGCGGAATAGATAGTTTTTACATGTACACACATCAAAAGTGTCTAGGGATCAAGCATTTTTATGCGGATTTCTTGAGATTGAGATGTGGCTTTGGCCCTGGCCTGCTCAGTCGCCAGACTTGAACCCGATTGAGCATGCATGGGATATGCTACAGAGAAGAGCTCTGCCGAATATGGAGGGTATCCAGTCGCAAGAAGACCTTTTTTTTGTTGTTGCAACGAACATGGGCGGCCATTCCACAGCGTGATTTGGATGAACTCATTTTGAGTATGCCAAACCGATGTTCTTGTGTAGTATGTATGTTCGCGGTAGAAACACGGATTATTAATTGTTTAAGTTACCTAATACAATTTTAAAGAAAACTGTTATTTCAGTCTTTTTTTCGAACTTTAATGTTAGTGGTTCAAATGTCAAAAATCCCTTTATTAGGAAAATGGCAAATTTCTTTATTAATGCAAAGGTGACTTGGTTTATCGTTACTGTGACAAACGAAAACACTTTATTTGATGAATCCTTAAAGAAAATTTTAATTAAGACTGTAGTCCTTGAGCGTGGGAATTTGTGATTGAACACCCACATTCATATTTTACATGCACACAAACGCATCGGGCACTGTTGCATACTAACCCTGGCAACTAATAAATTTACTTTCGGTTTTTTCTTCTAGTTACATATTCATTAACTGTTCGCCTTTGAAGAATGTTTAGAATGTCCTACAAAGCACGCAATGTATCGTAGTCGTATCGGAAAGCCCGCGGGCTTTAAGTAACTCGTCAACGGCCGAGAATGGGGTTCAAGTGTACCTAATCATTTTTAATTCATTTCATGGACAAATAATATATTTTTACACAGTATAAAATTAATCTGTCAGCTTAGATCTTTTACAGTAATCAACGGATTTTATTGCTATGTTATGAAATAAAATTTGTATGATACATGTTATATTAATGGAACATAATGTTTCTTAAAAATATAATTTTTGATCGATTTTATTGCTCATATTGACTAAATTTTACTACATAGATCTTACTTACTTACGTACTTTTTTCACTTTTTGACAAAAAACGACGCTGAAAAAGTATGAAACAAGTTTTGAAAAGCCGTAGTCACGTGTTTTTAAGAGTTATGGTACGTTTCTATTTTAATTTAAGTTTTTACTTTTTTTATTTAAAATGTTTTGGTGGAGTGATAATAATAATTTATATATGCAAAGTATATTTTAAATACCTAACATAGAAATATAAAAAAATTGAATAAATACGAACAAAGTCACCAGCAAATGCTATATATATATATATATATATATATATATATATATATATATATATATATATATATATATATATATATATATATATATATATATATATATTTGAAATGTACAAGTAACACCCTTTCCGATGATACCAAACACGGCATATTTATGTCAAATTCATTTTTTAATACAGTACTTTATGTCGGCTAGAGGGCGCCACATTAAATTGAGTGACGCGTCATATAGCCTATAAGCAGCGGACGATCAAGACACTTCTAACGATACCTCATTTATCCAGTTCTAATTAGTAGGTAAGGAGCTATGAGGGAACAGATGAACATACATACATAGCCTGTCCAAATCATAACCCTCCTTTGGCTTTGCCGTGGTCGGGTAAAAAAATAAAAAATACAGTTAATTTATAAACTCCTTCTTTTTTTAAGACGGTTAAAAAACAAACTATTTGTCTTAAAATTAATATTAAGAGTGTAAAACTTTGAAATGGAAACTTCCTTAAATATATAATACTAGCTTTTACACGGGGCTTCGCCCACACAGACTATTATCCCCTGATGTACCCCCTTAGGGGTAGAATTTCAAAAATTCCTTTCTTAGTGCTCACTTACGTTATATAAAGAACCTACATGCAAAATTTCAGGATTCTAACTTCAGCGGTTTGGGCTGTGCGTTGATCTCTGGGTATGTCAGTCAGTCAGTCAGTCACCTTCCTCTTTTATTTATATAGATTACAGATATCAGATAATGTAAGGGATAGTGCATCTATTGTTTTACAATTCACCAATTGATTAAATTCGAACTTAAGGGATGAATAATAATAGAAATGACGTAAGTGTAGATGGGACCCTTTTTTTCAATTTTTGTCTGTCTGTCTGTTTGTTTATGCCGGCTAATCTCTAGAACGGCTGGAGCGATTTTGACGGGATTTTTACTGATAGGTAGCTGATGATATAAGGAGTAACCGCAGTTGGTGTAGTATCGCGGGTAAGACCGTGGGGCTCAGCTAGTTTTTTTTTCAAAAAAGACAACTTCCGTATATATCCAATAAATCCTGTGTCGCGGGGGACTTTACAAACATACATGAAACGGACACAATGGACACCCAGACTCAGAACAACAATTCGTGGATCACACAGTGTTGTCCCATGTGGGATTTGAACCCACAACACCTGATACAGTAGGAAGTGGCGAGGCAACCGCTTAAACCACTAGACCAACCATGCAGTCAAAAATAAAACTGTAATTTTAAGGTCTTTCATTATTTCAGTAGTAGCTATTCAATTCTAACAGAAATCATAAAAAAATTTTTTTTTACTTTTTTAAAAACAATTATTCAAAGTGTCTCGGTCTGTCAAAGTGTATTCAAAGTACTCGTCAAGACAAATCAAACGGCTCCAAACTCGATAGGTTCCGTCGTTACAAAGTTCCTATTACCACCTTCCAGCTTCAACATCAGATCAGCTACATGTCATCATAATATAGCATTGTCACGCTATATACATAATATATGCCTACAAAAATTCAACACAATCGGTTGAAGATATCTGCAAAATTGAGTTACAAGATTCCGTCTTAACATATATAGTTAGATATATACATACATAGCAAGTTAAAAAAAAAACATAAAAATAAGTTCTGTGTTAATAAAAAATACTAATATTTTTCTTTGAAATTATTCTTTAAAAAAATAAAAAATAATTCAAGAATACAAATTAACAGTTACAATTCGACACTCACTGGCAACCCACCCTAAAACTTGTCATTTACGTATTATGGAGCTCAGTGCGAACTACAAACGGACGTGGTGTCACCTTGAATATTCGGCGGGCACTGAATTTTTTGAGCGCGATAAAACTTATTTATTGCAATTTACGGGAGACGATATCTACGTACTAAAATGTATGGAACTTTTGTCGCTAAAAATGAATGATGTTTATTTAGCCTTAGATTAATGCTTTTTGGTGAGAATTAATAAAAAACTAAAACGGTAAATCTTTTCTCCATACTTTTTTCTCGCGAAATAAGAAAAAAACATTTAAAATAGAGCACGAAATAGGACAGAGTGTGCTAATTAAAAAGGTCGATTTCGATGATTTTGATCTTTGTTAAGGTTTTTTTTCACAAAAATAAAGAATTATTTTATAAATGTCACTCGGTAGATTGGTAGACTGATTTATTAAACTACTGAGATTTTTTTTTTGTGTCAAATATGAATTGAGTTGTTTGTGTTTTGCAAAACTGCAACTGCCTTTTCGCGCGTTTTTAGGGACGCGCCCCTTAATATCAATCAGGAGAAAAGTTATTGCAAAAATATATGTTGATCCCTAGACACATATGTTGATCCCTAGACACTTTTGATGTGTGTATATACATATTTAGATTGAACATAAAAAGATATTAGTACTAGGGTTGCCAGATTGAAACTTATCAAATCCGGGACAATTCTAAGAAAAAAAAAGGTCAACGGTGTCGCGTCGTGGCCGTAGTCAAATTATCTTGTTCTTTTTTCAAAGAATTAACTTTTGGTGCAATAAAGCTGTGGATAGGTCTATTGATGTGAAACATCTATAGGCGAGGGGTAAACCTGATTTTTGGCGTGGCGAGAATTGGCGTGGCGACGCTCGCCGCTTCGCCTTACCGAAGTCACTGATGAAAATAATCACAATCGACGTTTCATACACAAAAATATTTATTACTGAATTTTGCAATTTTTTTAGTTTTTCTCTGTCAAAGCTTTGCAAAACTGATAAAATTTCTAAGCAAGACACGCCAAAGTTGATAGGAGTCTGCAGTTCAGACTCGATTAAATTCATGGACATTCGGTTTCGCACTTTAGTCCATAAACTATTCAATTGGCTAAATACTCTTTCGCAAAAGGCATTGCTTGTTAGAATTGAAAGAACAAAACAAACTACTTTCTTTAAATTATTAAAATTTGTGGACATGTTATTTCGGAAGCGCCTTATATAGAGTTTTTAGACTCGCGAACTATGTATAAAGGGATGCAATATTAACAGCGTCCTCTATATTCAATATCGTGGGAAATTCGGGAAGCATTTTCCCCTCAGTCACAGACAGGCCAGCCGTCGTGTCATGCGTTGTTAGTTTATGTTGTTACAAAGCAAAGTCGGATGTTGTTTTACACTTTCACGCAAAAACTACTGAACGGATTTGGATGAAACTTTACAGTAATATAGCTTATACATCAGAATAACACATAGGCTACTATTTGCCGCGATAAGCGACATTCACGTGGGCAGAGCCGCGGGCAACAGCTAGTCTTTCATAATCCGTATTATTTATTTAGGTAAACATATAAAACGAAAGGACACCAATTCATATATCCGCTGACTTTTATAGTTTTTAAATAACAAATTTGTTTATACTAATTAATTACTTATAGAAATGTCATAATTTATGAATTTTAATATCATACTTAGCCAATTTTACGTAAGCTTAGATTAAGTAAATGAACACGAAAACGTAATGAAATGTTTTAATGTGGACCGCATGTATATCATGATGAATAATATCCTATTGCAAATAAATATAAGCTTGTTATGGAAACTTTTAGGTCTCAAGTATTAAACGGTGTTACCAGCGTAAAGGTTAAACCAAGGGTAATGCTGCAGGGTGAGGATAGTCAAAGCCAGCTCCATATTATTATATCATCAGCTATCTGCCAGTGCAAGTCTCGACGAAATCAGTTAAGCCGTTCTAGAGATTAGCCGTTGAAATTACGAACAGACACTTCAATTTCATATATTTATTTATTCATACTTTCTCCATAAAACTGTAGGGAGTATTCGAAAGGATACATATACAAATTTTGTACATTTCATTGAACGTTAGAAATCTGACCGCCAGACGATTTTTAGTAAACAACTGCTGCGCTGCGAAATATTGACTAACTCGTGACCTGAAGCTTTTAAACCTTCACGTGTTAAATTGTGACCTAAATGATTAACTCAATTTCGACTTTGACCTTAATATTCTGGGTAATTATTATTAACATTGTTTACAGCTTGTTAAGAGGTTATGGGTAAAGTACATTTTTAAACTTTTACATTACCGTACTAAACGATATCAGGCTAAACTAGTTAGGGTTCCGTAGTTCACGTCTCGGATCCCATGTAGTTTGGTCATGTCCGTCCGTCCGTCCTCGGCTTAGCTTCCAAACGGTTAGTGCTAGAAATGTGAAAATTTGCATGCATATGTGTGTTTACCACGTCGATAAAATGCTAAAATAAAATCACAATTTTTTATTTTTTAAGCTTTTATTTCGCAATGTTTGTGTTTGTTCTCTTTGTGAGATCTTTTGGAGCTAAATTTTAAACCGGTTATCCTGAATTGATTATGCTGACATTTGACATACAGGATAAGTTTTGTAAACAATATGTAATTTGTTTTAATTGACTTCGACATGGCAATCTCTTTTATAGAAGATATTCTGTTCGCCTTTTACTTTAAACAGGCAGAGATTAAAGGTTAGCAAAGACAATCTAAACTTTGTTTTGTTTTGATTCAAAATTCTTGACAGCTAAGGACAGGTGTTTTAATAAACTTAGAGGTTTGTTTGAAAAAAAAAAGTGTTGCTATTATTATTTTTCCACATATTCTCCTTCATAAGATCCCACCTTGAAAGTTGATGAAAGTATGAAAACAAAATTTTATCGAAACAGTAGAGTCGTTCTCGAGATTTGCTTTTGCCAGCATATTTTACGATTTATTTCTATTTATAGACATTTGCCAATATCAGCAGAACATGTGATCGTTTAAATTTTCATAATTATATATTTTTACGATCGATAGTAAATTAAATTTGATTCGGTAGTTTAACGACTATCTAATTAACTTATCTAGGCGACAGTAAACCTGATTTTAATACAATTCACTGAGCATATGTTTTACATCTTTGTGGGTCCTTGATTGCAATATTATTAATTATATTTTGATTTTCTTTTCTTTTTTTTAAAAGACAATTCCCGCACTAGAAATAAATCCTGTGTCACGGGGCACTTTACAAACAATGTATGTTTGTAAAGTCCCCCGTACGATGACGTAACATAAACAATGTATGAAACGGACACAAAGAACACCCAGACTCACAACAACAATTTGTGGATCACACAAAGTGTTGTCCTACGTGGGACTCGAACCCACGACACTTGGCCAAGTAGGAAACGGCGTGGTGACCGTTAAACCACTAGGTCAGTTGACAGTTGACAGTTTGACACCATAACTTAATTTTGTAAGGCTCCATACTATGTACAAAGAAGGGTTTTATAGAATTGATGAGTTAGCTCCTTAGAGTATATTATATACACCTGGAAGGGAAGCCGAACGGGCGGAAAGCGTGATCGGAGTAGAGAGAGAGAGAGACTGAGTTTGGGTAGTGTCTGTCTCTCTCACGCAAGCTTCTTATTGGTTGGTGTATTTCTCGCCAAATCAGTCATGCAAATTGGTATGTGCGTCCACCAATCAAAAGCTTGCGTGAGAGAGACAGACACTACCCAAACTCAGTCTCTCTCTCTCTCTACTCCGATCACGCTTTCCGCCCGTTCGGATGCCCCTTTAGGTATATGCCCCAATGTTAGCTCAGACAGGCGACTGACCATAGACAAAAA
Organism: Diaphora mendica; assembly: GCA_949125395.1. Lineage (NCBI taxonomy): Eukaryota > Metazoa > Arthropoda > Insecta > Lepidoptera > Erebidae > Diaphora > Diaphora mendica. The sequence goes on from OX421323.1 coordinate 2,156,287, forward strand.
AACCTGGGAAAGAGAATGTGTATTACTATCACTTTAAATGATACATCATATTACTATAATTTTTCCTTCTTAACTATCTTTTAACACATCAGACACTATACTGTACATTCTCCTGATCTTAGTTTTCTCTCCATCCCATGGTTGCCTGTAAGAGATTGCCTTCGAGCAATAAGGCTGCCACTCGTACCTACATACCTAGTTTTAAGTCCATTTTATAATCTTCTGATGTAGGTACAATAGATGTTAAAATAACCCAAAAGTGGTGCGCGCTTAATTGGGAGTAGGCGCTTGGAGGAATCAGTATTGATTTAATAGTAGCAGTTACGAAATCCTTCCTATTTCACGCGCAGAGTGACGTACCGTGTGGTCTGATTCCAACACACCACCCGCCACAAACCTCGGTGTGGTAACGGCCCGAGGGAGTTTCCAGCCTTAGAATAAAAGGCAGGCGGCTTGTCATAAAATAATCAAACCATTTCGCAATGCAATGAAATTTATACAAATATTATAAATTTCAACAGTTTATTTGTACGATTGATTTTTTTGAATTATTATATTACGATATAATAGGTATTAAATTACGGAACTAAACACAATGACGTATAATTTAGTAGACAGGTATATAATAGAGTTGTTAGTTTTCCTCAATACTAACATTCACTGTATTATTAACTTTATGACATGGTTGCACATGTCACAGGCACAATGGCTGTAGCCAGTTCAGAGAGGTTAATCTCAGTAGAAATTATAACTACAATAAAATTTTATTCTCAGAATTACAATTCATCATTTAAGAGCTATGTTTTATCGTGTTCTTTGATCATAATGCTTTTGAAAAGCATTGCATTACATCTTTACATTTAATAATAGAAAAAACTTAAAATATAGCCGCTTTTTTTACTTGAATCTACACTTAGATCGTTCAAACTACACAATGAGTTTTATTGCGGCTCTACCAATAGAGCGCGAGTCATTCAAGAAAAAGCTTTAAGGCGCATCTCCACCATAATTGTTGGCAATTTCAATGTTTCCAACTGTTTGCAACACTTCAAAAAATCGCTAACTTTTGTTTCCATTGTGTCTACACCGAGTCGCCAACAGTTTGAAAAACATTCGAACTAAGCGTCACCATAGAGGCAATAAATATTTGCAAAAAGCGTATTCTTTTGACGTTTATCGCCAAAAACGGAAACACTGTTCTTAACATTTGTTGCCAACACAAGGAAATTACAGAAACTTTTGTCACCAACACGTGTTGACAACACAAAAATTGACAACTTTTGTTTGGTGGAGACCCGGCTTTATAGACTACGGGCCTGTGTTGAAAATTGATGGGTCATGTGAACCACCAGGAGACCTTTTTAGAAAGATACAGGGGCATAAAACAATAATATTCAGCCCCCCAAAGGCCGGCAACGCACTTGTGGCGCCTGTGGTGTTGCAGGTGTCCATAGAGGGCGGTAATCGCTTCCCATCAGGCGATACATCTGCTCGTTAGCCCACAATTTCATACAAAAAAAAACAAGAAGGAAATCTTGAAGCAAGCCCTATACCAGCAGTGGACTGTTAAAGGCTCTTGGTGATGATGATGATGTACAAACTAAACTGCGATGCCACTCATAAACATAGATGTCTTTGTCATTTAACATTTAAAAACCCTATGGCTTCATATCTGGAGTTAAAAGCTTTTCTTTTCGTGACCTCAATCATAAATATTTGTATGTTTGCATCATAATTCATTTTATTAAGAAGGTTATTGAAAATTTAAAATAATCTAAAGCATTTGCCGGTTGTATCGTATTAGAGCGCCAGCTTCCAGCACCTAAATACAGGTGATGATGCCTTTAACGTTAATGTCGTAATTTTTTAAGCTTATTTTTATAATTAATAGTAATTAAATATTATACTTTATTCCTATTATTAGCTTATACAGAATGACAGCGGCTGGCATGCTTAGCATTGTCATCCATTATATGCTAAGTTCAAGACCATTTTGTCTTTTCAGTAATATTGTTCAAGTACTGTAAGTTTTTTTTTTTTTTTAAATAAATATTTCGGACATCTAACACACAACGGCATCTAGTCCCAAGCTAAGCAGAGCTTGTGTTATGGGTACTAGACAACTGATACAAATACATAAATACTTTTTTTTTTGTAAATACATACATATTATACATAGAAAACACCCAAACTCCGAAACAAATATTTGTAGATCATACAAACATTTGGTCCGACCCGGGAATCGAACCCCAGACCTCATGATCAACAGTCGCACACGCCAACCGCGAGACCAACGAGCAGCAATTAGTTTTAAGTCCATCTATATATATATTATATAAAAGAGTAAGGTGACTGACTGACTGACTGACATACCCAGAGATCAACGCACAGCCCAAACCGCTGAAGCTAGAATCTTGAAATCTTGCATGTAGGTTCTTTATATAACGTAAGTGAGCACTAAGAAAGGAATTTTGAAAATTCCACCCCTAAGGGGGTAAATCAGGGGATGAAAGACTGCGTGAGCGAAGCCGCGTGCAAAAGCTAGTGTAACATAAAGACAAAATTGTTTCTTATTCTTATTAACTGTTTAGAATATTTATTATTATCATTATCAAGACAAATAAATCCACTCATCTAAAATTTTCCATTTTTATTTGTTAGATGGGGGTGACGCTAATGTAACCGTTATGGCGTAGATACTTTACAACCGGTACAGCTCAGTTTATGACTATACTTCTTACTAAACTTAATTAACACCTAGTCGGTTATTCAGAAAACACAGATTGACGTCGGTACGCAATTGTATCTTAAGATACGATCACACTTTTCGACTTGTTGTATGTAAGTCGTTTTGACTTGTCGTTATAGTCGTATTTGAGACTAGATAACGCGGACTTCATTCACGTCTCTCAAAAGTAATACATTTATACTTATATTGGTCTTAGAAGATGTCATCGTCTTCCTCAATAAACGTGCACCCTAACCTTACCCATATCATCACCGTCCTTTTAAGCGTCTCCTTCGAAAGTAGGTTTTAGCTTGCCATACCTCGCTGACCAGATGGGTTAGTACAGGAATTATGCCAAGTTTTCCTTCGTTTTAAAGCGATGTTGTCCAGGGCAACTTGTTTCGTTAGTCGCCTCTTATGACACATGCGTGATGAATAGGGGTGGTGATACTCTGCATTCTTATTCTAAAGCCGAGTCTCCACCGAACAAAAGTTGGCAACTTTTGTGTTGTCAACACGTGTTGGTGACAAAAGTTTCAGTAATTTCCTTATGTTGGCAACAAAAATTGTCAACAAATGTTGGGAACCGTGTTCCTGTTTTTGGCGGTAAACATCAAAAGCATACGCGAGTTGCAGATATTTATTGGCTCTATGGTGACGCTTAGTTCGAATGTTTTTCAAATGGTTGGCGACTCGGTGTAGACACAATGGAAACAAAACTTAGTGATTTTTAAAGAGTTGCAAAAACAGTTGGGAACACTGAAATTGCCAACAATTTCGGTGGAGACGCGCCTTAACACCACACGGATGACCTACTACTACGCCTACTCAATGAAAAGTCACGAAAACATTGCTTGATTACCGGTTTTCTGTCGAGACTTGGTATCACTTAGGTCGACTCCGCACACACATGTATTATGTGCCTCCAGAAATCTTATTGAAGTCACTTATTTTATTTTTTAATTTTGATACAAAGTTTTTAACTTTAAAATTTGTCGTTAACCGTGACTTCACCCTTATTTATTAATTAAATAACGAGTGTGGGTGGCACTTAAATGTTTATCATTCTAAATTTAAAATAGACGTAAATGACAGCTATTTTATAACCTTTTTTAGAGAATCATTGTTTGTTCGTTAAAATATTTTGTGCGCTATAAATAATTTGAATCATTAAATTACCGTATCGATAATTTGAATCATGAAATGTGTACACATTTGTGACATGAAATATTTTATCTGGGAATTTTAGTTGTCAGTCCGGAGACGTTTACAAAATTACACCTTTTGACCCGGAAACACCATATACAGCAGACTGCTCAGATGTCGGAGATCGCTAAACCCTTCATACTTCATAAACGTAGGCAATGCATCATTTTAATGAGCCTATCAAAATCAGTCAGCTTAACGGAAGCAGGTGGTGGTACGATGTTCATCGAAACGTCCGATTTCTGGAGAATAAGGATAGAGACATAGTTGTTCAGGAGGGTTGTCGTCGATCTAGCTATATGGTCGGCCATGAAAGTAGTTAGCCAAAGCTTTGTAAATGTAACACACTGCGCTCCAGATACTTTTTTATTGGGGAATGGGGAATATCTAAAGAAAATTATATTTGGAAAATCTCCTATTATACCGACATCACATCAACAGCTTTTAACGGACCAGAGATATCGACAGACTATTATTTACGTTATATCATTTTAAAAATAGGCTATTGAAATAGACTTCAGAGTTTAGTTTCTGAAAAATACTTCTAGAAAAAGCGTTTCTATCATTCAATTTCAAATTTGGCGAATATTTCTGAGTTTCCGTCCTGAGCGTACAAAAATACACATACCTTGAAATAAACTACTTTTTAAGAACTTTAAGAAAGTGTAATCAGTGATTAGGTACTTTTGGACCTTTTAAAGGGAAAACAAAGAAATTTATATCGGCACTTGGAGGAACTTATTCCAATATTTAATGGTTTTTTTTTACCTGACCCATTTATATGGCATTATCAAAGGTTACCTATACACAACACAGTAAAATAAATAAGTTCATTAAGACGCTGACTGCAGCCAACGACCTTGAGCAATGGACACGCCCCTAACAATGTTCGATAAAGCAGCGCCGCGGTTGCGATGCGGTTCGTTATTGGTACTACTACAGAGTCCGAGAACCACTAATCCACTTTGAGTTTGCACTCTGCTAAAACCAACATAATGGCGCTTTGTAGTTTCACCACACTTTACACAGGGCTTTAGAATATTTCAGATAGGTCAAAATAAAAATGCTATCGTAATGGTATGATAAAAAAAACATAATTTTAAATAAGTAAATAATGGTTCAACTAATCAAATTTTGTGCAGCATATAAAAATAGCAAAATGTCATGCGCAAAATGGGCGCATTCCTTACAAAAATATTATAATGAGGATTATTAATATGTTTACTTTCTGTCTATGAAATAATAGAAAATATGTGATATAATATTTATTTTATTTTGTATTGTTATAGATAAAAAAATACAACTAGGTAAGCAAGTAAGTACCTAAAACAAAAAACAAAAAATTTAATCACATTATGTATTATAATCACATTATTTTATTGTGATTAACGAGATCACGATTATCACGAGATCGAAATCAAAAAGCGAGACAATTAGGTACATAGATACACATACATACATACACAAAAAACATCCAACGAAAACTCTCTGCCAAAAAAACACTTAAAAGCGTAAAATAAACTGGTTCTTTATAAATTGCCTATACCTAATTCTTTATTCATTTAAATAGTAGTATTATAATGTGTGCTAGGTACCTAGAATCTGTTTGAAGTCGGTGCCAAGTGACTATTGCTTAGACTTTTCTAATTGTTCGTTTGTATTCTTTTTGGCTTAGCACCGACTTCAAACAGATTTTAGGTACCTAGCACACATTATAATACTACTATTTAAAATGAATAAAGAATTAGGTATAGGCAATTTATGAAGAACCAGTTTATTTTACGCTTTTAAGTGTTTTTTTGGCAGAGAGTTTTCGTTGGATGTTTTTTGGAAGTCGGTTTTTTTTTTCTAAAAAGTTTTTATTTTTCAGTTTTTAGTGCAAACAATCGTAGGTAAGTAGTAAGTTGAACTATTTCATCAAATTTCATCATCAAGAATACAAATGAAGGTCTAAACGTACGTGTAATATTGAAATCATCCTCTAATTCCTAACTGATGAAGAGTTTAACCTTCTATCATCAGTTCACCTAAATAACTTGAAAGTATACGACTGAAGGTCTTTAGATACGTATGAAATTGAAAGAATTATCCTCCAACTCCTAACCGTTGAGGAGTTGTACCTTCCACCTTCCATCATCAGCTTACCTAAATAATTTGAAAGAATACGTCTAAAGGTAACATATATACATCTGATATTTAAAGATTTATCCTCCAACTCCTAACCGTTAAGGAGTTGTACCTTACATCATTAGCTCATCATCATAAAATGATGACTACGAGACGCAAATACGGGTGTAACTTCAGAAAATATACGAAAAACATAGTATGTGCCTATAAAAAATGAGAGTTTCCCTCGATTTCCCTGGGACCCCATCATCAGATCCTGATATGCTGGCAATGGGACCACCTCGGAGGCATACCCTTTCGAATAGAAAAAAATAATTAAAATCGGTCCACAACTGACGGAGTAATCGGGTAACATACATAAAAAAAAAAAAAAAAACATACAGTGGAACATAGAACCTCCTCCTTTTTGGAAGTCAGTTAATTAATTAGGAACTATCTATTTACACTATTCGTCTGTAGAAAATGATTCACTTATACCAAATTATACACTAAATAGACGACTAATATATCGGGTCAGCGCGCGAATCGAGCGACGTAGGTCTGTCTAGCAGCGCGCCTCAACGCTCACTGCCGATGTCCATAGGAGTGACAGAGAAAGAGCGCTTGGAATAGAAGGGCGTAAGTGCTAAACCACAAAATTCGTTATGATGGTAAAAGTTGCAATTTTATTAAAAATCTAACTCAACCATTTTCTTTAGTTACATATGATAGACAATTTTACTTAATTTCATTTGCATTACTTAAAGCACAACTGTGTTAAGCCAGAATTCAAGTATTTTCGGAGGCTACTTTGTTTTTTTTTTCTATAGAGTGAAGTTTTTCAAATCGTGTTTTGGAAATAACCACTATGTCAGGAACATGTTCAATTATAAAGACATTGATTTTGGTAATGATATGAGCGATAGGTTTTATACAAAGCGATCTTTATTTAGCTCTATTTTGGTTTTCAGCCCCTTAATCTATACTAATATTATAAAGCTGCAGAGTTTGTTTGTTTGTTTGAACGCGCTAATCGCAGGAACTACTGGTCCGATTTAAAAAAATCTTTCAGTGTTGGATAGTCCATTTATCGAGGAAGGCTATAGGCTATATTTTATTTTCAAAAAAATTAGGGATCCGTAAGAAAATTGCTATTTCGTAACCCAAGGTGTGAAATCGAAAACCTATTTCTGCGTGCGCTGCAATAACTATTGACAATATAACAAAATAATGTATTACGGGTTTGTAGGTCCTATTAAGATCTACAAAAAAGTCCGCGAGAGCATATATCTAACTATCATGGTTTAGTCACAATAACCACTTTTGTGTTCAAAATTTTTATTAAATCGTCTGAAGAAAGAAACTACGTTAAATGTGTATCGTAATATTAATCCTTATGCAAATAAAGCATTATGTTATCAAGGTAATTTATGTAGAAGTAAAATACTTTTTATTTCATCCCAATCAGACATTTCGTTTAGAAGTTATCACGAGTATAAGACGCTAAGAGTTGGTACCTAATAATGAGTTATTTGCCAAAGAGTTTTTATCAACATTTATGCAAATAAAGGTGTTGTTGATTATGAGTATTAGATCTTAGAAGAGTATAATAAATACATCTATACTAATATATAAAGCTGAAGAGTTTGTTTGTTTGTTTGAACGCGCTAATCTCAGGAACTACTCTGGTCCAATTTGAAAAATTCTTTCAGTTTTAGATAGCCGATTTATCGAGGAAGGCTATAATATATCATCACGCTAAGACCAATAGGAGCGGATGAAGAATGTTTCAAAAACGTGGGAAAATTATCACGCTACGGGCAATAGGAGACGCAAACGACGTTGCGTGGGTCAGCTGGTTAGGGTAATAAAAGAAGAAAGAAAAAAATCGTTTATTATGACATTCAAAGTACAGCACATAGGTATTTTAAATACAATATAAAGGCAATGAAAGTGCCCTGCGCAGTGCTAGAAATGACGCCTACCTCAGCATATTTCTGCGGCCTGAGGGACTGCATCGCTGATATTCTGATAGGGCTCGCGCCAAGTCATCTCGGTTCGGTCTACGTGTTGTGGCGACTTCCACATACAGCGCAACAAAAATATAACATACTACAGCGCCATCTACGGAAGATACATCGAACTACAGAGTAGCGAAGTAAACTAAGAAACTACCAATCCTGAATCGCGCAGTGGAAGTTCTCGCGCCAATTAACATATATACAACATCCCAACATTAACCGTTGGACAGTTGGCCCGCCAGGCATGATCACCTCGCCTGGTCGGAGGATCCTCCCTTTGTGTAGGAGGGACATGACACCTGTTCCTCCACAGTGTGTATTTGTGTTGTGTATTGTATAGGAATCAATCAATAAGTAGAAGTAAGTTTAATTTCAGAAAAACAAATAAGATACAATAAAACAAGATATTAATTTGTTTAAACATAAACATGTATGGACAGAGTACACCGATTTGGAGCGTGTGTAACCTAAATTTTATCAAGCAAGGTTATTCAGTGACTGCACCGTTGTGCATTGCTATCAAAACTGATAATATTAAGACTAGATTTCTATGAAATATGACAGTATACAAGTAAATGTCTCTGTTTCTATCCGTCAGAAACTAGATCAGTGTTAATTTGAGTAAAGGTCATGGGCTTTGCAATTATTTTATCAGCTGTAGCTGGAATTCGTTCTTAATATTATACTATTGCCTAGACTTCTGACGCTTGATTTTTGACAGACTGATCACTATAAAAAATAATTAGTACAGTGTGGTAATTACCTATAAGAGCAGTCGGGTCAGCTGATAGTAAGTGCTTACCACCACATATGGGCTCTTGCAACTTAAAAGTTACAAGTGTGTTGCCGCATTATGAGTGCTGCCTAAAAGGGAGGGGTACAGGGCGGGTCTCTGTTGATCTCACTTACTTCCTGAATTGTTTTTCTTTTTCTTTATGTGCTTCCCTGATAAGTGACATTTGGCCTTTAGCTCTGCCTGTTCGACAAAATAATTGACAGCACCCGTGATTCCTGTTCATGCTCGGATATTGCATTAACACTCGTTTCTTCTGCAACAGATTCAGAAGAAAGCGTTTGGCCTGCGATAGACTGCACGGTTGGCCTAGTGGTTTAAGTGGTCGCCACGCCGCTTCCTACTGCGCCAAGTGTTGTGGGTTCAAATCCTACATAGGACAATACTTTGTGTGATCCACAAATTGTTGTTCTAAGTCTGGGTGTCCTTTGTGTCCGTTTCATGTATGTTTGTAAAGTCCCCCGCAACCCAGAATGTATATTCCTAATGCGGGAGTTGTCTTTAAAAAAAAAACAAAATAATAATAAAAAATAAGGACCTTTGCACTGACTAAGAAGTAATTACCGCCCCCAAGAATACCTGCAACTAGGAGGCTATACCGCTAGAATCAAACGGTTCTTCTCACTAATATTGCTAGACCTATATACGAAAATATCTGGCAGCATGGTAGTAAAAGACAAGTACTGCTTATCCCAAAAAATATAGTGTTCCCCTCGGAAGAGCTAGAAAAAGAAACATATTTGATAAACTGCGGATAACTCCGCGGGATTTAGCTAGTATATTATAATTGACCAACTCACAGGTCAATTAATAAACCAAGAGCACACTTATAAGTTTAATAATAGGTGTAATCTTATTGTAATAGTGTCGCCCGACTGCTAACACTGACTCTAAGCAATTGACTCACCTTTAAGCTAATCACAGCTGTCACGTGTCTGCACCGCAATCAAACGCTTACAATAATTAGTAAGACTGACACGTGATTTGACTTGAGAGTTGAGGTCGCACCTCTACCTACTACCTATTTTACAATATAGAGGGCAATCGAGTAGACAATTCAGATACATACTCATTATATAAACAAGTCAGCTCATGCGACTCAATAGACTCATTGCTAATATCAGTTATCTATAAGGTCGTTGTAATACATTAGGCACATTTATGTTGTGGCCTTACACAAATGGGTCTCCAAAATAGTTTATACTACACCTGATCGGAACAGTAGTCATTATTCCCTGAAAATGAAAAGAGAACGTTAGTCTTTTCCTTGACCTGAACAAACGGGAGGAAAAAATGTATGAAAATCCATTTCTAACGTGTTTTAGCGGGAGATAAAGTTGTATGAATTTTCATTTCTCATGTGTTATCTTTATCTATGGCGCGCGCCTGCCCAAGGAGTTTTCATATAATTTAAATATGGAATCTCCGTGCCACTGACATTCTTTTGTGAAGAATAAAAAAAACAAAAGAAGCGCGAAATATCGGTCAAATTCTAAGCTAATTTGTGTCTTACATGGTGTCTTACGTTTTAATTTAAATACTTTCTACAATACAAGTCTTTAAATGTTCCTCACAGGTATAGTATAATGCACTGTGTAGCACTCGGGTGAAAGTCCCATTCCTACCTCGGGAGTATTGTGGCCCTAGGCTGCGCCTTCGGGCCACGGGCTAAACGCTCCCTCGCTAGTAATCAGTCCCTTTCCTCCCTCGGTGAACAATGTACTATTAATTCCACCCGCAGCTACTGTTTTCTATGGAATAATATGGATTGACGATTAGCTTGTACGTACTCGTATGCCGGTGACCACATGATCACAATGATCACAATATCTTTGCATTATTCATAACATAAAGTGATAAAGATTTATCTTTCCATATTTACATCTACTTATTTCGCTTGTTAAAAGTTTAAATTATATGGTTGCTTTAGTTGATGAAGCGGTATAAACGGCTTACTAGCCGTAATACCTATATAAAATTACGTGCTGATATCGTGTATCCTTAAATTGATGTGACAGGTGTTTCATCTTTATTCTTGGAAGGTTTAGGAACAATCTACTGTCATTTACCATTCTCAGTTGTCAGATCAATTGTGAGACATGTGTTTCCCCTCTTCAATGAGAATTTATATAAGCATTGTATTGTGCGACTCCTAAGAAACCTAAAAGATGTCATCGAACACGTCATCATGTTGATGAACAACTGAAAATTTTTGGAAGCAGAAACTAATGAATGGTGCAAAAACTGATTTTGCACATGTTTATTAGATATAGAATTCAGAGACTTGAGTGAGCTTTGCAGTGATTTCATTTGGGTCCAGAACATTTCATCTGGCTAAAATGTTTTTCCTGTGATCCGGAAAGAAGTCAGATTTCAAAATAATTTGGAATGGCTGCCTTTATCTTTGAAATCTCATGTGAAATGTTTGTAATAAGTTGATCAGCAAATTGAGTAAATCTTTTTGCGTAAAGTTGAATTAAATACTTTATAAAGTTATCATTTAACTTACATTACCTACCTTTCCCTGTCAAATTGCTTGGTACAATTATGATAATGAGCCTTATCTTGCCTACCTCTGATCTCAGCACCTATCTAGGTGTGAGTGATTCTCTAGACAGATTTAAAGACCTGACTCTTCGTCTGTGCCTTTTGGCTCGGGTTAGCTTTTAAGTATACTACGATACGGCTAAACTAGTGGTAATGAGTTCTAGGTACTGCCCACATAAATATCAGTTGATTAATCATCTTACCACGTAGTACAGTATTGTGATATCACAATCACGTAAACCCTTGTATACAAAAGTAATTTGTCATTCATTTAACTATTATAGTTCATAAAATCTAATTCACTGTGGCAATTAATTGACTCGTAAATTAAGAATCGATAATTACTTGACGACGTTTTACATTTAAATTAACCTCATATTCTCTGGGATTTACTACATACTACACACGTTTATTTATGACATAGTGGTCACGTAAGCAGAATGGTTACATAAAGGCCTACAGTGAGTGTATTTCACATCAACAACGAGAGCGATCTCGACGGCGACCTTGCAGCGTAGCGATTGGTAAAGAGTTCAGTGCGGGCCAATCGCTACGCAGGTGGCGATCACCATAGCGATCGAAATAATCAGAAATAAACTCCCGCTAGACTTTCTGATTAAAAGTGACAGAATCCAAGAGTGGTGGCCACCATACTAATTGCGAATGCAGACAATGCAACAATGCAGCATGGTGACCCACACCAAGGCGGCCTAGTGATGCTTCTGGTTCATTGAGCTTCCGTGCTCGCACTTACCGAACACGATAGCACGTGCTGTCATTTCAGGTTGGCCTTCTGTGAGAGGTTAGTACCGTCCGGTTGAGCCGGCTCCTTCGTGCTGAAATCAGCGTGGCTGGAAGGATGCGGTTGGATCTCCAGTATCCATTTACTCAGTTTATGCTGAGTGCCAAAGTATAGGTTTCCTGCAGTAATATCTCTTTCTAGAATACTTGTACATAACTATATACCTACTACTAGAATAAAATGTATGTATTAATAAATAACTGCAGTGCTAAAAGTATAGGGCTAATTTTATTTTGCCAAAATCGTGATAAGTTGAATCCTTTGTTTACCGCCTCTTTTTCCTTGCAAAAATCCCCTTGGATACTACCCACTGGACAACCAGTGTAGGCATTCCAACTAAAAACAATTCGCCAATCTCATTTGCGGTTCATCTCTCACTATCTACCGTTGATCTATCCTTAAATGATATTAAGTGCGATACTTTAGAAAACATTACACTTAATACCGTTTAAGGATAATACGGATTGTCAACACACCTATTCATCCCGTGGGAGTAAAAACCGACTAAGCGGAACAACAGCAATAAAAAGGAAGGAAAATTTGATTCAAACTCTATACCAAAATTGTCTGCCCAGAGTGATATAGTCGGCTCAAAGGTCTTTTTTTAAGAAGAAACCTATATCCAGCAGTTGTCTATTAAAAGCTGTTGATAATGAAATGATATTAAATCCTATACACACACACATTTAAGGTCTATATTAGCAAGCTGAGCTACGATTTGGCTGCACGTTTGGCCTAGTGGTTTAACGGTCACCACGCCGTTTCCTACTTCGCCAAGTATCGTGGGTTCAAATCCCACGTAGGACAACACTTTGTGTGATTCACAAATTGTTGTTCTGAGTCCTGTTCTGAGTTTATAAAGTCCCCCGCGACACAGGATTTATTCCTAGTGCCGGAGTTGTCTTTTAAAAAAAAAGAAAAAAAAGATTGCGTGTCGCTGAGGGCACCCGTGCCCTGTTGTCCTTTACAGATTAGCCCCACATGTGTGAGGACCACGATGTTAGGTGTTGAATAGAATTCCACGCCTTGCAACACCGGCACACGTATAAGTAATCTTTTTTTTTAACCGACTTCAAAAAAAGGAGGAGGTTCTCAATTCGACTATTTTTTTTTTATGTTTGTTACCTCATAACTTTTGACTGGGTGAACCGATTTTGATGATTCTTTTTCTATTTGAAAGCTCGTGCTTCCCGTGTGGTCCCATTTAAATTTGGTCCAGATTGAAGTCGGTTTTTTTTTGTTAAAATTTGTATAAGTATTATTATCTTTCCTTCTATTCCTTTTAAAGATTGGTGACACATTATTGTTGCGGTTTATCAACAAATAGCGATTATTTCTTTAGCGATACATACGGACATAAGTTTCAAGGTTATGTTTGTTAAAAACTGTTTGCACACACCAAGTTGTGATTTTTAACCAACCACCAAAAAAGATGTTTATACCTTTTGCGGTAAGGACAGGCATTGATGGAAATGTTTTTTGTGTATTTGTGTTTAGACAAAACGTGACCGACTAATTATTGTGTTCGTTTTTTAGAACAATGTAAAATAAATACTTAAAAGGTAAATTATAAAAGAATAACCCTCCTTCTTTAGCAATCGGGTAAAAAACATAACTTTATATTAATTTATACGTAAAGCAAAAACTTTGTACTCCTCTTTATGAAAATTATGTATACGGAGGAGAATGAAATTTGGCACAGTCAGAGTTTTATGGAGGAGTGCGGAAAGCTACAAACAAGTAAAATTATAAAAAAAAAATCCCGACCGCGTCAATATCTGTCTAAATTCAGTTTTTTTTAGCTAAAGATATAAGTTATATATCTATTCGTAATCACCGTTAAAATTCTTTATTTTACCACACTTGATGTATTTTGAAAACATAATTTTATTTTGAGATTACTTTTTGGCTACTAAAACGAATCTATTGAAACCACTCACATAAAAATACGACAATCCGTTTAGGCTCTAGGGCCGTGCCAAAGAAATATACATACATCGAGTGTAGGACTCGAAAAACATAACCCTACTTCTTTCGCAGTCGGGTAAAAAACACTAAATTGTGATCGAATATCAACCACTGGACTACCACTAGTTAATTAATAAGGTAATTTCAATATTGTGTAATTAAAAAAGCTTTACCTATATTTTAATAATTATTATTTATGTTAGGTAAATAAAAAACATAAATGATGTATAATTAAATTAATATTAAATTTTAATAAATGGAATTTGCTATTATTTATTTATTTAAGATCGAAGAAGTCTGCGTGAATTTACAGCAGAATCTCATGACAAACTCAACTTGATTGTCTCGACTTGATTGCTAATGTAACCATATCTCAACAGATATGGTTACATTAGCAATCAAGTGTGGGAGAGCCACGCTTCGGCATGAATGGGCCGGCTCGACCGAAGTGATACCACGGCATCGCAGAAAACCGGTGTGTAATAGCGCTTGCGCTGTGTTTCACCGAGTGAGTGAGGACCACCACTAGGATACCGGAGGCTCATACCCCAAACCCCTCCTTCTATCCCCCTCCCCATCCCCCAAAGGCTGGCAACGCACTTGTGACGCCTGTGGTGCTCTGCTGGGTGTTCATGGGTGGCGGTAATCGCTTACCATCAAGTGATGCATCTGCTCGTTTGCGCCCTATTCCATAAAAAAAAACTAAATTGGAGGACTAAATTCCAAGACCGTATTCCAGGCTTGTTATTTTTCTACCAGCCAAATACGAGTAGTTTCTACCATCTAAGTACCAGTCAACTGTCCTCTAGGACAGTCGGTTGTTTTAAGTTGGTATAGCTTTCCTTGTGTACTAACATTTGATTGTAATTAATCCAGTGATAGAAGGCATGAATATTCTATTCCTGTTTTCTTGAACACAATGACTAGGGCTCCTATGCCGTCTGTACATGTATGGACAGGCCAATTCAAAACTATGGTCTTTTCTGCAAAAGGACAACGCAGATCCCATGCTCGCATAGTTTAGACGGCTCTGTGGCATCGAGACTAATATCTCGATGCTCTGTGGTTTGTTTCGGCATTTATTCCCAGTGTGTCTTAGGATCGGCAGCACCTTCTAGCTGTAGAGTCTGAAGGCAACGTGTAAAAAAGTAAAAAACATTTACTTACAAAAATAAACATCAGTTATCATATTCATTTTATATTAAAACTGTATTCTCTTGGCATGAAATACAAATAAGTATACAAGAATATCTAGTCTCTGGTTAATTGTTTTATGATTTCTTATTTCCTATAGCTTGCTATTTATGAAATTAAAATAAATTACATGATTTTTGTATGCAAAAGCATAATATTGTTGTGATATCATTGTCTTAAAGTGCTAACAATGTAAGGATTTTTTATGTTTTTCTTGTTTAGAGAGCTAAATGAATCTGGTAATAAATACATCTTCAAAAAGTTGACGAGCTTGTATGACGTGAAATGGTTAATGGTTTTGACTTGTAAAATTGCAGTATTTTTTATTTATTTATTTATTTATTTATTTATTTATTTAAACTTTATGCACTTTTATACATCGGCGGACTTAATGCCCAAGGCATTCTCTTCCAGTCAACCTTAGGGTGGTGTAGAAATTTTGTAAGGTAGGTTGTGCACAGAGGTTGGAATATAAAATTAACTACAAAGACTACACGCAAAAATACAAAAAAAAAACATTACATACGTAATCATACATAGATTTTATTATTTATTTATTTACTAGCTGAACGATAAAAACCTGTCAATCAACTTCATCTGCATCACGTACATTTGTCTGCACTAAACGTATAATTTAAAAGTCCCCAAAGGTTACACTTACGGTCAGAATGTAACCTTCCATACCAAGAACGGTCGTGCAATTTACTTAATCATATTATCGTCATTTATTTGTAATACCTGCCTTCGTTGTAATGTAATTGTTTATTTACTCTCTTTAGCTCATAGTTTCATATTCATATCGTCCGTTATTAGGTACGGAATTAGGATTTAGTACCCGGACGTTATTTTGACGCAACTCTGACCAATTTTTTTACATTTATATACATATATGAGCCTGCCAAAGTAACTCTAGTCTGCTGATGATGTTTCATTCGAGTTCAATTTCGTGGATACCCCACGGGATGAATTGTTATGGTGATACTTATTATTAATGCGTCACTACCAGTAGTTTCCTAAACTCAAAATTGAATTTTTTGACTTATATCATTTCTCTCACTAAAGATCTACGTTTTAACACACACCGAACTTACTGGAATTAAAGTAATCATGCATTATGTATTAAGCCATAATTGCTCGAAGTCTCAACCGGTTGCAGTGCACGGGGTCACAGAGTCAGTTCTGTCATTATTCAGTTTTTATGGCAAGTAGATTGAATAAATTAACTACTTGTAGTATTTTATTAAGTTTTTCTGATTATAAGAATGCTTGATGAACTCAGAGTTTGCAAGACTGGCCGCCGTGACCGAAATCGGCTAGAAGAACATCATCTTCATTAGCTGACGGCTATTGTTGAGTTACAACCGCTGCTAACGTAATAAATTAAAACAAAAAAATCTTTTAGAAAAAATTTTAAAGAATAAAATAAAGTGTAACTTTTACTATCAACTTATAACGTCAGTTTATATAATCGCGACAAGCTTTTGTATTTATTAAAAGTTTTCAAGGAATATTTTATTCCTTTTAGAGCATTTTAATAAAAGCTTGTTTATAAAGAGTTTTTTTGCTTTAATTTATTTTTTACCCGACTGCGTCAGAAGGAGGGTTATTTTTCGAGCACGTGTATATATGTGGGTGTGTATGTTTTTTTTTTTTTTTTTTTTATGTTTGGCCTGCCAAAATGACTCTACTCTGCCTGATGGAAAACATTAGCAGAATCCACGAGTGGTGGCCACCATACTCATTGCGAATACAACAATGCAGTATGGCGACCCACACTATGGCGGCCTAGTGATGCTTGTGCATCTTTTAGTCTAGTCAACAAGTATGGAACTTGTTGACTAGACTAATTGGGCCTCCGGTCTCGCACTCACCAACGAAACACGACAGCACAAACGCTGTCATTTTACGTTGATTTTCTGTGCGAGGGTAGTACCGCCCCGGTCGAGCCGGCCCATTCGTGTCCATTTCTTTGGCACGGCCTACAGCCCAAACTGCTGCACCGTTTTTGACACAATACTCTGAGGTGTCATTGAATTCATCAGAATCGTGGTAGTGACGTAAGCTATTAAAATTTTCAAAATGGCGTCCAGCCAACGGAAAATTGGTGTTGGTTTGTTTTTTTCAACCGACTTCAAAAAAAGGAGGAGGTTTCTCAATTCGACCGTATATATTTATATATATTTTTAAGTATTTAGTTTGACTAATTTAAATATACATAATATATATGTATATTAAGATACTTGTTTTTCTTTTTTAACCGACTTCAAAAAAGGAGGAGGTTCTCAATTCAACCGTATATATATATATGTTTTTGTATGTGTGTTCGCGGATAACTTCGTCGTTTATAAACCGATTTTAATGATTCTTTTTTTATGGAAAGGAGATATCCCAACGGTGGTACCATGATAAGGACACGAAGATCTGATGATGGCATCCAAGAGAAATCGAGTCGAACCTTGAAGTCCGTTTTTAGTTTGTTAAAATTTTACTTGTTCAGTTCATTACTTTTAACCAGTCGGGTTTTTGTTTTTTATATTTTTTACTTATCGATGGACAGGTTTCTCAGTCTGTTCATCTTATTCAACGCATCAATGTTGCAAGATATCTAGGACCAAAGTAGTTATCAAGACAAATCAGAAGAGCCAAAACTGGAGGCAGTTACGTCGTTTTAATACACAAGTCCTATGAACACCTTTCAACTTCATCATAAAACATTGGTTACCATTTAGGACTAAGTACTCTACAAGACAAATCAAACGAGCCCAAATTCGATAAGGTTGTTTCGCTTTATTACGTACTTCCTATGGCCACCTTAAAACTCCATCACCATTCACCAGACACTGGATATCATCCAAAGTAAAGTACTCATCAAGACGAATCAAATAATTCCAAACTCGATGGATTGATGAACTTTGTAGCATAGCTACATAAAATACATTGTAAGTTAAATAAAAGCTTGTCAAAAATTACAGTCGAATTGAGAACCTTCTCCTTTTTTAAAGTCGGTTAAGAACAAAGAATTTGCCGTTTTTGGATTTTTTATTTATCAGACCAAACGTTATTTGTTTATTAAACTGGTATCTCTAAAATTATTCAAATCAATTAAAAACGTAACAAATCTCATAATAATTTAAATAAACAAATGTAAGATAGATAATATCAATGTTAACCTCCGGTATATCTGAAAAGTGGCATAATTTGCTAAGCTTTCGTAATGCATTTTGCCAGTTGTAAAAACCTTCAAGATTATCATGAGAAACTCTCGCGCATGCTGATTTAATCACGAAATATATTAACTGATAATAAAACACCAAATTAGTCTTCACGTTCTGAAAGTCATAGGTTATTGACTTGGAAATTCATTTGCATGGTCACAGTTAATTTAGATTGTTCCTTATCACCACTTAGACTTAATGCATTTCGTGCGAATGTTGGCAAAAATTCGCATTCTTATCTATACTTAATATTATAAAGCTGCAGAGTTTGTTTGTTTGTTTGAACGCGCTAATCTCAGGAACTACTGGTCCGATTTGAAAAATTCTTTCAGTGTTGGATAGTCCATTTATCGAGGAAGGCTATAGGCAATATTTTATTTTCAAAAAAATTAGGGATCCGTAAGAAAATTGCTATTTCGTAACCCAAGGTGTGAAATCGAAAGTATTAAAGGAGTATTTTTGCGTGCGCTGCAATAACTATTGACAATAAAACAAAATAATGTATTACGGGTTTGTAGGTCTCATTATGATCTACAAAAAAGTCCGCGAGAGCATATATCTAACTATCATGGTTTAGTTACAATAACCGCTTTTGTGTTTAAAAAAATTATTAAATCGTCTGAAGAAAGAAACTACGTTAAATGTGTATCGTAATATTAATCCTTATCCAAATTAAGCATTATGTTATCAAGGGTATTTATGTAGAAGTAAAATAATTTTTGTTTCATCCCAATCGTTCGTTTAGAAGTTATCACGAGTATAAGACGCTAAGAGTTGGTACCTAATAATGAGCTATTTGCCAAACATAATACCTATTAATCTTTATCCAAATAAATGTGTTGCTGATTATGAGTATTAGATCTTAGAAGAGCATAATAAATACATCTATACTAATATATAAAGCTGAAGAGTTTGTTTGTTTGTTTGAACGCGCTAATCTCAGGAACTACTGGACCAATTTGAAAAATTAATTCAGTGTTAGATAGCCCATTTATCGAAGAAGGCTATAGGTTATATATCATCACGCTAAGACCAATAGGAGCGGAGCACCAATGAAGAATGTTTCAAAAACGGGGGAAAATTATCACGCTACGGGCAGAGACGCAAACGACGTTGCGTAAGTCAGCTATACTAATAGATAAAGCTGAAGAGTTTGTTTGTTTGTTTAAACGCGCTAATCTCAGGAACTACTGGTCCAATTTGAAAAATTCTTTCAGTCTTAGATAGCCCATTTATCGAGAAAGGCTATAGGCTATATATCATCACGCTTAGACCAATAGGAGCGGAGCACCAATGAAGAATGGGGGAAAACTATTACGCTACGGGCCAATAGAAGACGCAAACGACATTGCGTGGGTCAGCTATCCATACTTATATTATAAATGCGAAAGGAACTCTGTCTGTCTGTCTTGCTTTCACGGCCAAACCGCTGCACCGATTTGAATGAAATTTGGTACACAGATAGTCTAGAGCCTGAGAAAGGACATAGGCTACTTTTTAATGCGAAAAAGGGGTTGTAAGGGGGATGAAAGGTTGTTCTGGGAGTTCACTCGCCACACGCCTGCGCGTTACCTACGTCGGGCGTCTTGACAACGAATAAACAAGGCTGTCACAATCATAAAAAATATTTCACTTTTTCAATGAAGACTTCAATATTAAGATATTAAGTATATATTCGTCAATCTGATTTGTATGTTCATTATATTAATAGAAATAAACAAGCCAAATTAATATAATTAATTAACAGCGTTTCTTAACTTCAAAATTCTCTACAGAAGTATCGTCATTATAAGCTAGCTGTTGGTTAAATATGAATAAAAATGTAATTTAAAGTTTGTTAAAATTTTACCCTCAAGGGGGTAAAATAGCAACAGGGGATGGCAGTTTGTATAGAAATATGTAAGGTTTGTAAGTTAGTTTGCGACAAG
Organism: Diaphora mendica; assembly: GCA_949125395.1. NCBI lineage: Eukaryota > Metazoa > Arthropoda > Insecta > Lepidoptera > Erebidae > Diaphora > Diaphora mendica. The sequence continues at coordinate 2,176,795 of OX421323.1, forward strand.
AGACAAAATATGTATTAGAGCTATTCTGATATGACATTTACGGAGTTATCACGGAGAAGATAGTATGCCTACTGACAGTAACGACATGATTACACTAAGACGTCGGTTCTGGTTTGAGATAGCACAGATGATTTAAAAATAATATCGATTCTGATCTGCTGACTAATGAGATAGTTATCAATTGAACGAACGGATCATGTCAGGCGTGGAGCGAAATGTTGTCGAATACTTAAAGTCTTTAGAAATATCAGGAGTGCCTTCCCATAAGTTGAGGCTGCAAGTTAATGTTCCAGTACTATTAAATGAGGTATCTTGAGCGCCAAAGCAATGTAATAGTACATGGCTAAATATTACACAACTGGGGTACAACATTGTAAAAGCTACAATCATGACGCATGGAATGACAAAAGAAGATAATGTTTTAATTCCCCGTATTCCAATAATTCCAACTTTTTGACATTTTAATTTAAAAGAATGCAGTTTCCGCTGAAAACAGCATTTCCAATAACAATATTATCAAAACCCAAGGACAGATGCTTAAAGATACAGTATTATTATTTTTTCATGGGCAGCATGCTCACGTATATCAAATCCGCAAAATCTCCATATTTTGGCAAAATATGGCAAAAGAAAAAACGTATTTATTAAAATTGTACTTTTTTTTATTTGAAGCTGCCAAAGTGATTATGGTCAGCCTGATGGAAAACTCAAGCAGAATCCAACAGTGGGGGCAACCATACTCACTGGGAAAGCAGACAATGCAGTATTGCGTCCCACACTATGACGGCTTAGTGAGATGCTTTTTCACGCCCCACTTAAGGGCCCCGGGATCATAGTGGGAGAGAAACACGTGCGCTGGTAGTGAGTTCCAGTTTTTAGCTGCTCGGCACAGGAAAGATGAACCAAACCGTTTGGTTCGAGAGAAAACAAGTTACTCTGCAGAGGAAGGGAGAAGGGGGACCAGTTGGAAGAGCTCCTCAGAATACTTCCAATGATAAAGATGGTAGTGGACTGCTATAGAGGCGATATCTCTACGCAGCTGAAGAAGTTCAAGGAACTCGGTGGCTTCGGGACTGTTGGTAAAGCGGACTGCTCGCCACTGCAACCGATCGAAAGCATCAAGCAAATACTGCGCGGATCCATCACAAAGATGAGAACAGTACTCGAGGTCCCGGCAAATATCCATGCCCAGGACACCGAGCTTACCCCGTAGTGGCAGTTGAGTGCTCTGAAAAGTGGGGAGGGAAAGAAATGGAGACTTTTTGGTAGAGAACGCGCATAACTGTGTTTTCGTAGCGTTAAACTCGACCAGATTCTTATCACCCCATTGTAAAATGCGGTTCAAAACCCGGTCGAGCTCAGCGACAAGCTTCTGTCGATTTTCCTCAACGTCTGCCAGCTTGGCTGAACGGTGTCAAAAATATCGCCCATGAACTGTGCTATCGTCTGCATGGCAATGTATGTTGCCAAGAGCTAACATGTCATTATATCAATGACATGTTAGCTCTTAAAGAAAGAGAGCGAGAGAGAGAAAGCAGAAGAAATAGTGTGGGCGACAGGACTGAACCCTGAGGTACGCCAGCGTTTACATCCAGAACTTCAGAGGCCGTGCCGTCGCAAAGGCCCATAATGCGGCGCTGATGAAGAAAAGCGTCAATCCAGTGACAGAGTCTAGGAGGCAGACCGAATGCCGAGAGCTAGGAGAGAAGCGAGCGGTGCCAGACCTGGTCGAAGGCCTTGGCCATGTCAAATGTCGAAATAAGCTCATATAAACACTTTATATTTTATGTAAATATATAAATACTTAAATTAGTTTTTAATAGTAAAACGTGTGTGTCTTATTTGTAAAAAAAATCGGGTGGTGTCGTGGGACATCAGATAGGAATGAGTTCCACATCAAAAATACAGATGGCGCTATACAAAATTTTTAGTTTTCACAAAATTGTCTTAATCCTTTAATCCTTTATTTTATTTAAACTGATTTATAAAAATATATAAAAGTTCTATGCGAGGTAAAGAAAATAAAACTATTCAGGTACCGATACATTTTGTATTATGATTTTATATCGATAAAAATCCTACCTATACTAATAACGCGAAAGTTTGTTAGTATGGATGGATGGATGTTTGTTACTTTTTCACGCAAAAACTACTGAACGGATTTGGATAAAACTTTACAGTAATATAGCTTATACCTACATCAGAATAACACATAAGCTACTATTTGGCGGCTATTTCTTCTTTATTGGCGATCCACTCAGTAAAAATGTAAGGATGTATAATCTGAGAGAGCACTGGTACCCGTAACACAAGTTAGATCTTATCATGGGTACCAGAGTTCCACTGCCATTAACACTACCATTTGTTTTTCCTTTATGTAAATTTTTATGCCTGTATAAAAGAGTGTTATTGTTCAACTTTATATGAAATAAATAATTTATTATTATTTATTATTATTATTTGCAGCGATAACCGACATACACGCGGGCGGATCCGCGGGCAACATCTAGTACAATAATATAAACGCGAAAGTTTGTAAGTATGGATGGATGGATGGATATTTGTTACTCTTTCACGCAAAAACTACTTAACGGTTTTGTATGAAACTTTACAGTAATATAGCTTATACATCAGAATAACACATAGGCTACTATTTGCCGCCATAACTGACATACACGCGGGCGGAGCCGCGAGTAAAAACTAGTATGTTTATATATTTACCGACATTTCGATAAATACTTGTAGTTGTTCTTTATAAGCCAGTGTCAATTAAGGTAATGATCCAAACGACTGCTGGAAGTAGTTCTCTGCTAAAAATGAGGTTTTAGCTTACTATAATATATCTTGCTGGCCAGACTGCCTCGTTGCTCTAGTGCTTAGCCTAAGCGACTGCCGATCAAGAGGTCTCGGGTTCGATTCCCGGGTCGGACTGCTGTTGGGATATTCTTACAAGAAATTCTTCATAGCAGCCCGGAGTATGGAAGATGGCGGTATTTTCCGCCCGTGTCTCGGAGAGCACGTTAAGCTGTCGGTCCCGGTTGTCATGAGTATCTATGGCAATCGTTATTGGGAAGTGAGTGCCCACAAATATACTGACAACGAGTTCAATCATCGAATTCGGTTCATCCTCATAGTTGCGGAGGTCCGATGCCAGTCGCTCCGTGGAAAAACTGATATTCAGGTTGAATTAGTAGCCTACCCAAAATCTTGGAAATAATAAATAATAGGAAGATGATGATCATTTTGGCCAGAAGAGTTGGTATAGGGTTCGTCTAAAGCTTTTATTTTGCAGAGATGTTATCCTGCGTAGTTTGTCCATTAGTCGGTTCTAACGACACGGTGGTGATACTCCTATCCTGCTAATCTTAATCCATCTCGGACAAGGATCAGTATAACCATGACCGAAACCGTGGGAGAGCCACACTTCGGCATGAATGCCGTGCCATGAATGTTGATGAAGCCTTACTGTGTTCGCTGGCTATCATTGAGACCCTCCTTTCCTGCTGATCCAGAAGGGCAAGAATTTTACATAAACATCAATATTAGCAGTTATTTTTCCTCTTAGAATAATTCCTATGTAACCGTGAACATTGCGAAATATTAGTATATCGTTTGCGAAATATAATAAAAATAAATATACCGGATATCTAACACACTACGCCATCTAGTCCCAAGCTAAGCAGAGCTTGTGTTATGGATACGAGACAACTGATATAAATACATTATATACTTTTTTTGTAAATACATACATATTATACATAGAAAACACTCAAACTATGAAACAAAAATTTGCAGGTCATACAAAGATTTGGTCCACCTCGTGAATCGAACCCGTGACCTCAAGCACAGCGGTCGCTTACGCTACCACTTGCGATACCGAGGCAGAAATATGGGTATATAGAAGGCACAGAATCTACGTGTTCAAACAGACAGCTTTATGGCTGTATTTTCTGACAATTCAATCTATACAAATAAATGAAATTGAAGTGACTGCAATTTAAAATTAATACCTTTTCGCTAAATGCATATGAAAGTTTATACACTACTTACATCAAAAAAGCATTTTTTTATAATCTTTGTCTGTCTGTCTGACTGTTACGGGTAATCTCTTTAACAGCTGGATCGATGTTGACTGGACAGAACGCTGATGAAATAAGAACTATTTTTTTAGACTGTTTTCCATGACTTCCAACCGCGGCGGTACAGCAACAACCGCGGGTGATACCACGGACCTAGCTAGAATAAAATATAACTGGTTTCATTGGAATAAAAGTTTTAGCATACTATAAAATATACGCAATGACACCTTTATTTATTACGTATAGACGTGAACATCATTAAAAAATGATTCGGTCAAAGGTTCGACTCTAAGGATTGGCAGAAAGCTAAAAATATATTTAATCCTAGACTTGACGTATTAAAATGATTAATTTGTTTATCACATACAAGAATTCACTACCGGTAATGAGTAATTATAGATGAAAAAGAGATGTGTTTGTTGTTAGATGTATTTTTAACTATGACTTTTGCGTAACGGAAAATTTCAATTTATTAGTCAAAAGTTAACCTATTGGACTCGGTATCTAAACTGTTAAGAGGAAGCTTCCAGAAGCTACTTACATCCAAATACTTGCTGGTCTTACATAAGAAACCGAAAACAAACCATTTTTACATTCCTTAACAGGCTGTATTGCTATTCTTTTTAAGGTAATCTCAGGCAATAGTTTCAGCGATTACTGACGATGCTTGAAGTATTTTGTGGTAACTGTCCAGACTTGACAAATGACTATTTAAGTGGCTTTTTGTACTTGTGAATCTATTCTCACTGTTCACTAATATCAATGCCTGAAAAGACAAATGTCTCGAATTCACCATTATTTATTCAATACTAGTTTTTGCCCACGGTCTCTGCCCGCGTGTATGTCAGTTATCGCGGTAAAGACTAACTTATGTACTTCCTCAAAAATCAAAGTATCTCTACGTCAAATTTAATTGAAATCGGTGCAGTGGTTTAGCCGGGCAACAGACAGACATAGTTACTTTCGAATTCATAATATTGAAAGAATGGATAGTATGTCTTCATGTGAGGGTCAGGCTTTGACATATTGTCCGGCTAGACCGGAGTAATACTACAGTCCAGGAGAGAGAGAGAGATTTCATTTATTCAAGTAATAAAACTCATTGTGTTAGTGGGTTTTTCTCCGGTATCCTCACTCACTCGGTGAAACACAGCGCAAGCGCTATTTCACACCAGTTTTCTGTGAGGCCGTGGTATCACTCCGGTCGAGCCGGCCCATTCATGCCGAAGCGTGGCTTTTCCACGGTAAAACTCTAGAATGTTCATAATTAATCTGTCACCAAACGGTCAATTTTTTTTACAGTCAGTCTCAAATGCGTAGGATCCATTTAGGAGCGGATATCAGCAAGTGCGTAGGTTAAGATGAAAAAATACAAATTATGGTATCAGTCTTTATAATACTAGTGAAAAATATAAAACAGTAAATCATCAAACATACCCAAACTTACAAAAAACGTTAATTACCTATCATTTTGGAGTATTATATGCTTCTGTGATGCAAACCTCTCATTATGATTTAAAGCAAACATAAAAAATTAAAATGATTACACGGTTGGTATAGTATGACTTTTGATAAATAGCTATTTGATGAGACCGTGTCTCGGAGAGCATAAATTTTTTTTTTCGGACATCTAACACACAACGCCATCTAGTCCCAAGCTAAGCAGAGCTTGTGTTATGGGTACTAGACAACTGATACAAATACATATGTACTTTTTTTTTTGTAAATACATACATATTATACATAGAAAACACCCAAACTCCGAAACAAATATTTGTAGATCATACAAACATTTGGTCCGACCCGGGAATCGAGCCCGAGACCTCATGATCACCAGTCGCACACGCCAACCGCGAGACCAACGAGGCAGTGCATATTAAGCCGTCGGTCTCAGTTACCATACAAAAGAGGCCCAATGATGCAGAAACATCACTAGGCCGCCATGGTGTGGATCACCATACTGCATTGTTGCATTGTCTGCATTCGCAATGAGTATGGTGACCACCACTCTTGGAACCTGCTTATGCTTTCCATCAGGCATAAAAGGCTCAAAAGATCGACAAGTCTTACAGAACTTCGATATCTTCTAACATTTTGCATATCTGATGGCAGTCGCCTCACGTGAAAAATAGAAATGTATACTCTCGATTGTCGGCACTTGATGGAACTTGTTTTTTTTATTTTTTTTATTTGTGGCCCGCCAAAATGACTCTACTCTGCCTGATGGAAAGCATAAGCAAAATCCAAGAGTATTGGTCGCCATACTCACTGCGAATGCAGACAATGCAGTATGGCGACCCACACCATGGCGGCCTAGTGATGCTGCTGCATCTTTTAGTCTAGCCAACAAGTATGGAACTTGTTGACTAGACTATTTGGGCCTCCGGTCTCACACTCACCAACGAAACACGACAGCACGAACGCTGTCATTTTACGTTGATTTTCTGTGCGAGGGTAGTACCGCCCCGGTCGAGACGGCCCGTTCGTGCTGAAATCAGCGTGGCTCTACTACCTTGGAAAACATTGCAAAACATTCTAGAGTATTTTTGTTTCGTTTGTGAAAATGTTCGAACATGATATATTAATTACTAGCTGAACCCCACGGTGTTACCCGCGGTACGACAATAACCGCAAGCAACATCGCGGGGCGAAGCTAGTCTAAAAAAAGTAGCCTAAGTTACTCCTTATATCACCAGCTACCTATCAGTGAAAGTCCCGTCAAAATCGGTCCAGCCGTTCCAGAGATGAGCCGGAATAAACAGACAGACAGATAGATAAAATTTTAAAAAATGTTATTTTGGTATATGTACCTACTGTGTTGGTATAGGTATACATACATATGCATTTAGTAAAAAGTGGGTATTTTAATATTACAAACATACACTCCAATTGTATTTATTTCTATAGTATAGATGTATAGATTAATTAATCCATCCTCCTAATCCAAGCTGTACATGCCCTAAAATTACCCCGACTAAATGCATTAAATATCTTGGAATCGAAATTGATGCTAATTTAAATTTTAATAACCACATACAAACTTTATCTATTAGAATGCGAAAATTAACCTACATATTTAAAACACTACGCGATGTAGCAGACAAACAGACCATAATATTAGTATATGAGGCCTTGGCGCAGTCAATATTATCCTATTGCATCACTACTTGGGGAGGAGCTTGTAAAACAAAAATTATAACTCTTGAAAGAGCTCAAAGAATGATACTGAAAGTAAGTCTATCGAAACCTAGATTATTTCCTACTTCAAAACTTTACGAAGAAGCACAGGTCCTCACTGTGCGCCAGCTTTACATATTGCTATCTATACTTCATAAACTGAGTGACATACCAGAGGATAGAAGAAAGCACATAGCTCAAACTAGAAGAAACTACGCGGTATGTGAGACTATTGCCGTAAACACCTCTTTTGCTCAACGGTTTTTTCCATACCGAGGAGGCATGCTGTTGAACAAAATAAATAAAATGGTTGCCTTACCCAACTATTGTAAAACTGAATGCAAAAGTAAAATACTTAAATGGTTACAGAAACTTAATTACTCAGAAACGGAAGAAATCCTAGAAGTGACAATATAGACTGATGTGTACAATATATATATATTATATATAGATTACATTCTATTACAATTATATACATTACATATTTTATTTACATTAAATTCAAACATCATTTAAAAGACAACTCACTCATACGCGAGCACACACACAATCACAGATACACACACACGCACATACTACACTCACACTCCACATGCATACATTTACTATTAATAACACCAAAAACTTGTTCCTATATATACTCATCCACAACAATCGTGTACGATTCTCACATGTTGACAATCTATTCAATGTTATGGATTGGGGGGCCTGGAGATCTATAGCACAGGCCTCGGCTTAGTTTAGACTCCAGATCTCCCACAAATTACGAATTACTTGTAAAACTAAAAAATCTGTCAATTTGTGGAGATAAATAAATGTTTTATTATTATTATTATTCTCTTTATTTTATTTATATATACATATTAATTACATTTTTAAATATAAATATAAAAACAAATACATTTAAAAATATAAAAAATAGTAGACCACCGACCTCGGGTACAGGGACCAAGAAACCGGTGGTTAGGGCTCCAGAGACAGGAACCTCCTCACAATACGAGCCGTGTCAAGGAGGACTGCCTTCTGCATCAGACCCTTGATCCAGCCCTCTAACGTGAGCCTCTTAAGATGTTGGTCGAGGCTCTTGGCTATCAATCCGTGAGCAGATACGACTATCGGAACAATGATTACCGAATCCACATTCCACATATCGACAATCTCGTGAGATAAATCCAAATATTTTATTTGTTTTTCTTTTTCAACTTTCACAAGATTCTCGTCATGAGGAACGGCGATATCGACAAACATTGCGCGGCGCTCTAATCGATCTATCACCACAATATCAGGCTTATTGGCAACAATAGTCCTGTCCGTGATAACAGATCGATCCCAATATAACGTAGCACGACCATTCTCGAGAACTGGGTCGGGCACATACCTGTAGTATGGCACCTCTGAATTCACAAGTCTGTATTTAAGGGCAAGCTGTTGATGTACGATCCTGGCTACTTGGTTGTGCCTGTGCAAATATTCGCCGTTAGCAAGACGAGAACAACCAGAAATAATATGCCTGATAGATTCTCCAGGACGGTGACATGCCCGACAGGTGTCGACCGTACCATCTTTCAGGATATACTTCCGATAGTTATTCGTCATGATAACTTCGTCCATAATCGCACAAACAAAGCCTTCGGTTTCTTCGAAGAAATCACCATACCGTAGCCAGGAACTTGAGGCCTTGAAGTCTATATCAGGCCCATTAAGAGCCCGATTAAACCGACCATGAAGTTCTTTGCCCTTCCATACCTCCCTGCGATCATCAGTACCAAGTACTACTATTTATTTATTATTATTATTATTATAATCAGTTTCGGCTCCATTGCTTCCGATAATTTATAATTTGTTCAGTAATAACTAACTTCGGTTAATTTGTTAACTTGATTATTTAGGGGTCTCTGACGTTTTTAGATAAAGGTGAACCAGACGGACATTAACAAGAATAACAACTATGTATCATCATCATCGACAGCTTTCACAAGCAGTGGACAGCAGTCCACTGCTGGACATAGGCCTCTCCTTAGCAAGTAATCTATTTAAACTAAAAGTATTGTTAAGGACCGCAAATGATTAAAGTACAAAAAAAAACGATGTAATAGAGATCCTCCTCCTTTTGGAAGACGATTAAAATGAAAAGGTGTGAGAGAGAGACATATAAGCAAACCGGAGGTTATACTACGGTAACACAGAAAACCGGTGTTTAGAATACTGTACTGTACACCAATCTCCATGGGCGCCAGGAGAGGGATGCAAAGGGCTGCTCTTGCACCCCCCTTAGTTCACAGTAAAACAGCAATTTCATAGGTAAAACCTAATATAATTCCATATTTTATATTGGTTAATAGTATGTGTGGATGTAGATGAAATGAAACTTCCCTGAAAATGATTCTGGCGGCCCTCATGCCAATCACAATAGTATAGTTGAGTTTTAGCAGAAGATATGTACAAGATTCTCTTCCAGGCAATCTTTGAATAAACAAATCTACAAGAGATAAGAATATACAAAGGAAATAATTACTAAACCCGCAATTCTTTCATTACATCTTATAGTAAGTGGCTAAAGTTATCGGAGTCACTTCTCATCACGTGATCTGTGTGCTCGTTTGTACCTGAACCATAAAAATTAAACAGTAATGATATCAACAATAGCATATATTATATAGGTATTATTGATTTATATTCCTGTCACACTTTTAACTATAGATCGATTACCGCTTAGGACTTAAATGGAGACGCAATATAGTCAATATACCTAAGTAAGTACACATAAGTATTAGCATTGATCTGGGTATTCTTATATGTGTCAGTTATATGTCTTACTAGCTTTTACACGCGGCTTCGCTCACGCAGACTTTCATCCCCTGATTTACCCCCTTAGGGGCGGCATTTCAAAAATTTATTTCTTAGTACTCACTTACGTTATATAAAGAACCTACATACATGCAAAATTTCAGGATTCTAGCTTCAGCGGTTTGGGCTGTGCGTTGATCTCTGGGTATGTCAGTCAGTCAGTCACCTTCCTCTTTTATATATATAGAAGATTAACTGAGCTCCGCGATGCCGCCCACTATGGTTATTGTTTCTTTACAACAACAATCGCGGATAAAATTGAAAGGCGAAGCTGTCTAACATAAAAGTAACCTAAGTTATTCCTTGTATCACTAGCAATCTTCCAGTGAAAGTCTCGTCAAAATCGGTCCAGACGTGCCAGAGATTAGCCGGAACCAACGGTAAGACAGACGATTTTAGAAACTGTTTTTTGGTGTACTACCGTATATTTATATAGATGCATTTAGTGAAAAGTTGTTACACTAAAATTAAAACAGAAACTTTCGCTCGCATTATGAAATTAAAGGATTAATTCACTTTACAAAATTTCTAGATAAATCTAAACTAGAAACACAAAACTAAAACAACATTTTATTCGCAACAAACCTTAGTAAGGTCAAAATCTTATTTATTATTAAAGTAGTCTAAAATGAATTCAATAACAGAACATTATGTCATACTTGAATAAATCGACTAAGGTTACAGATCAGTCAGTTTGTAGCAAGAAATTTGAGAAATTAGTCAGTTGTAATTCTAATTATAGTTCAAAATATTTATTTTCAAACATGTAGCTCTATGACATTTGATATATGAATATACATGAAAATATCCCAAAATAATAAGTAACAATGTAGAAGAGTCTTAAAAACAAAAGTATAGGCAAAAAAATATTGTAAATGATCCAACGTTTAATACAAACATTTATTGTAAATGATCTATGTGGACAAAAACCAGTAAATCTTAACCGCCACAAAAACAGTTTATGCAAGTTGAATGAACTCATAGTCCTAGAAAAATGTTCCATACCGTGTACATAACCCATTTCACTATACAGATTTATTATCAATATAGCAATATATTCACTGGCATCAAAGCTGAATCACACAATAAAACTAATTTACTGTGTCATTTCAACAAAATAACTATTGAATTTAAAATAAATGAATTAAATATTCTCAATCAGATTAGTTTATTTACAGCACATATTCGCAGCAACCGTTAAGGTTTGAATTGATAGCTCTCCTTAGAATACTTTATTGTATTTCAATCCTTTCTTTAGTTTACAGAAATCTTTAGTCGTACCTAATAGCATCAGTAATAGAATTTGCGCCGTCGTTTTTCCTCTCAATCATCATCAAGAAGCGTCTCAATATGCCGCCATAGTGTGCTATGCTACATTGTTAATGTGTCTGCATTCGCAATGAGTATGGTGACTACTCCTCTTGGATTCTGCTTATGCTTTCCATCAGGCAGCGTAGAGTCACTTTGGCGGCCTCAGATAAAAAAAACTCGTCATCTCCAATGGGTATATTGTAACTTAGTCCTACTTCACTATCCGAGAGTGGTGGTGTTATCTATCTATATATATAAAAGAGTAAGGTGACTGACTGACATACCCAAGTCTGACAAGACTGAGATCAACGCACAGCCCAAACCGCTGAAGCTAGAATCCTGAAATTTTGTATGTAGGTTCTTTGTATAACGTAAGTGAGCACTAAGAAAGGAATTTTTGAAATTCCACCCCTAAGGGGATAAATCAGGGGATGAAAGTCTGCTTGAGCGAAGCCGCGTGTAAAAGCTAGTCCTTAATATAGCTCTCTTACCCTCTGCCTTCTCCCCTTCTGGAAACAATTACATTCCATAGAGATATGCCTGATTCCCATCCAGGTCAAATAACTGTGTGGTAAACACGAACATTGCTATTATTGCATTGTGTACAGTCTGCTAACTGTACAGCTTTGGGAATGATTGATAAAATGATAATTGATAGACCTTGATATATTTCACTGATATTTATTGATAACTGATTATTGGGTGAGTGACATGTATGTCGTATGGACGCGAGTTGTACACTGATTCACAATAAAGTGGTTGTAATGTAATGATACAAATATGATGAGTGCGCAGTAATTGTAGAGTACGGTTGCACCGTACACATTGCATTTATTTACGTTATTTTTTGGTAAAAAATACAACTCCCTCATTAGGTATATGTACCTATACATCCTGTGTCGTGTGGGATTTTTTAAACATGTACATATGTTTTAAAAGTCCCTCAAGACGAAGCGGACACAAAGAATACTAAGACTCAGGACAACAATTCGCGTATCACACAAAGTGTTGTCCCGTGTGGGATTTGAACCCACAACACTTAGTGCAGCAGGAAACATCGCGGCGACCGCTTAAACTACTAGGCAGTCTTGTATTCGCCGTATCAGCCGTGCAATTTACCTTTAGTATGTACATTTATATGTCTTTAGAAATATACAAGTAAAGTTATTAGTAGTCTGGTTATGGTACAGGTTTTACTTAGCTTGAAATGAAATGAAAAATATTTATTTCGGCAACATAAAAAAAAACACAATCTAAAAACTTTTATGGTACCAAAATGGACCCGATTCAGCATTTCGTCGGGCAAAAAACCTGAGGATGGATTTCAATTGGGCCCAAATGACAGTACTAACGGACAATTAATGACGCTAGACTTAAAACCTAATAGCACCATTATCACAGATAGCTAATAAATACATTACATATTATATACATGTAGTATATTATATACATGTAGCTTGGGACTGAACTGCCGTGTGTGAGCCGTGTGGAGTTAGAATTATAACCATGTTATCTATATACTTATATTTAGGTCTTTACCTATGAAATTGCCGTTTTGTATGCAATAAGTGAAAGTACTTATTTTTTCAAACTTTTTTATTTCTGTTATTCGAAGTAATCACCCATGCAATCGACGCATCTTTGCCAACGCATTGGCAGTTTATTGATGCCCATCTTGTAAAAATCAGCTAGACGGGAGGCAACAAACTCTTCAAAGGCATTTTGTACTACCTCTCGGGAATTGAATTTTTTACCCACTAAAAAGTTGTCTAAATTTTGGAAAAAGTAATAGTCGGTAGGTGCAAGGTCTGGTGAGTATGGCGGATGATGGAGAGCTTCCAACCCCAGCTCTTGCAGCTGCTTCACGACAACGCGCGACCCCATACTGCGCAACAGACGGTCTCCAAGCTGCAAGAGCTGGGATTTTCGCATTTGATTGTCGGTTTAAGCAAATTGAATTGATATTAAGCTAATTTTCCAAAGACTCGGTTTTCGTCGGTCACCGTTATGATTGGTCTGGTTTGGACTCGCGAGTTTTTGTAGGCGCGTTCAAAAGGGCGTGATCCGTGATAGCTAATACGAGTTTATTGTAATTCGAATACCTTGAAAGATAAACAGCACTTTGGAGCACGTTTGTGTGAACGTACCAAGACAAGCAGTGGGGTACCCCGTCAACGGCGCCGAGAACAAGGAAGCCACACAACTCCAGTAAGTGCTTGATGATTTTAGTTTAGATTAAGAACACGGTGAATCGCCGTAAAGGTTCATTGCTCTCGCTAGTGAATTAGGTTAGCGATTTAATGCCTGTACAAATGGGCCCTACTAGCATTATAAACTTCCCAAGGTGAACGTTGCATTGGCAAGAGAATTGAACAATACTTTTTATTCCGAAATTCAACACGGTTTCCTAGAGAGAGGGGATGAAAGTCAAAATATGTACTTAGTTGTAATTCAATAACACATAGTCCGATTTCATTCATTCTTTTTTTGCGAGAAAGAATAAATGAAATCGAGATAAGATAACGGGAAAAGTTATGTTTTTGATCGCGACTGTACACTGCCTGTGGGAAGCTGAGACAGATAATATAGCGGTACGAAGTTCGCCGGGTCATCTAGTTATTATTATTTCCAAGAATGGTTGATGTCATAGCGTTACAAAATAAACCAACCAAAAACATTTGCAGTTATTTAGGCAAAGGGCAGACTTGTGACAAATCGATTGTCTTAGAATACATTAACATTTATTTCTTTATTTTTAAAAGTTTTATTAACATTCGATGTAATGTAATGTAAATATATGCATAAATACAACGATGAGGAAGTGTCAAATAATCTTTTTTTTTAAAGACATCTCCCGCACTAGGAATAAAACATATGTCGCGGGGGACTTTACAAACATACATGAAACGGACACAAATAACACCCAGACTCAGAATAACAATTTGTGGATCACACAAAGTGTTGTGCTACGTGGGATTTGAACCCACGACACTTGGCGAAGTAGGAAACGGCGTGGTGACCGTTAAACCACTAGGCCAAACGTGCAGTCTATCAATATATACAAACGAATGAAATTAATATCTGTTTTTATTTCAAATTCAAAGCTTTTCACTAAATGCATATAGTCTCATATGCATTAAGTGAAAAGCTTTTAATTATAAATTTACTTAAAAATCTATTTTTTTTAAAATGTGTCAGTCTATTAATTCTGGATAATCTCTGAAACAGATAGAACGATTTTGACGGGACGATTCTCACTGGGAAATAGAAATCTCACACCGTTTCACCACCATAGTTAATATTATAAGATTAAAAGTTGACAGGCCAAAAACAAAATCATTTTTACCTTCAGTAGTACATGTCCAGTAAATTTCCATTAACGTTTGAATAAATATTAGATTTGATCATAAATTATCGAACTGTTTTAACAAAGTGATACAACATGGCTGACTAAATGCAAGGCCGTTCTGAGTGTATCTATTTAATTAGGTTCGTTAAAACTTTTAGTAACGAATATATAATAATCAAACTGTTTTCTGTAGAGAGCCCTATGTTCACCGTTGGACTGATAAAGGCTTTGATGTGATGTGCAAACTATAGTGATTAGACACAACAAGCGAATATGCCTTTTATGGAGCTGTAGGAAGTGTTATATTGCTATGTCGCCAGCCTCTTTCCACAATACCTAGCGCCTTTATTCTCTTGTGTTATTGGCTAATACTTTGTTTTGATCACGTGACCTAGCATTGAGATGACGTCAATTCCATAAATTTGATAGTTTTGTAATAATAATTACGTTCGTCATCGAGATATAATGTATAGAGAAGACGCCACTCATTAGTGCGGTGTTCCATGCAATTGCGGCGCATGCGCCGCACTTCCTTCAGTCGCTTGCTAGCTACACTCTGATGAAGCGGTGGCTTAAGCGTGTGATTGTTTAAATTTAAAAACGTTCTAAAACTCGTGAATTATGCCATTTTGTGTCTTGAGATATTGCACTAATAATACAAGGAATACGGAGAAAAACAAAGGAATAACTTTTCACCAGTAATTAACTAGATATAATTGTTTTAAAATTAAATACGAACAAAATATTTTAAGACGCCATTGTTGCCTCATTCGACATAGAGTACTTAGAGTAAAACATACAGAAGTGATATTTAGGTAGAATTAACTGACGTTAAATGCACAACGTATTTAACGTATTTAATTGGATAAGGAAAAATAATATGTTGTTAAAAATAGCTTCGTAAATAACCCATAACATTTTTTTTGCAATAATTATATTTAAATTGTCATTAAAGTATAATTTAAAAATTGAATATTCGGCTTTTATATTTTATACCTCGATGAATTCTACAAAAAAAGTGAAACTGGTAAAGCTATTAAAGTACTATTTACTCAAAGTGAATTTCCTAATAAAGCTTCGTAGGTATAAAGCTATTTATCCGTTCTGCTTTCTTGTTTGGCGCTTACTCTATAAAAGCGAATCTTTGCAACAGTTCGTTGGCCAAAACGCGTAAGCGCCATGAAAATCACGGCGCTTATGACATTTCGCTCGCGAGGAAACTACAACTCGAATGCGATAGAGCGCTGCTTGTTAATACTGTTGGATTAGACTACTAATTATTGTTTGGCTGCGCTGCAGCGCTTTTTAGTTTTAATTCAAATATAAACGGAACATATAATTGGTTTTGAGTGGCTCCTCTAGTACGTAGTACGTAATATCTCGATGACGTTCGTAGAATGTCAACTAGGCTAGGGAGTTCTACCACCACCCACTACCGGGTAGTGGATCTACCCAACATTATTGGTTTTCAGCGGGGTGGTGTGTCGTAATCGGACCGTCTAAAATCACACACTGTGCCACACTGCACTTGAAATAATGGAACTGTTATTAAGATATCCGGACCCTTCCCAGTGCCTGCCAGCATTGACGCTGGCACCGTCTACGGTTAAAACTCGTTCGTCGTATCTCGTAGTCGACGTCCACTCCTCACGGCTGGTCACTGAAGCGGATGAAAGGGAAAACCCGTCCCATTCATCCGCGGCTACACTGGGCGGCATGAGGCGCTGGTAAACGCGTCTCCGTTGCAAAGTTTGAGGACCTCTAAAGAGCGTCATCCATAATTTCCATACTAACATTATAAATTTAAAAGTAACTATTTTTGTCTATCTGTTACGCTTTCGCGAATAAACCTTAGTTAACCTTATTGAGGTAGAACATCGGTTACTCTTTATCGCGATTACCGACTTACATGCGGGCGGAACCGCGGGTAACAGCTAGGTAGTTATAATCTAGGTTATTATAAAATATATATCAAATGTTTGTTTTCTTAATATCTTTCTCAAGTCTTAATAAGAAACAGGTGAAATGTCTAGCTTAGCAGTTAGCAACGAAGGTCACAAACGACTTGGTATATGAAAAGACTTATTAATCTGGTTTCCCGTCAGGCAAAAAACGCAATATCTTACGAATTAGAAATCGTTTTTTTCTAATTTGCTTCTTTAAGACATTATGTAAGATAGTAGGTACTTTGATTTAATGCTGTCAATTGACTGCCTCAGTGTCCCAGTGGTAGCATTATGCAACTGTTGTGCTTGAGGTTTCGGGTTCGAATCCCGGGTCGGACCAAATGTTTATATGATCTGCAAATATTTGTTTCGGAGTTTGGGTGTTTTCTATGTATAATATGTATGGATTTACAAAAAAATTGTACAAAATTATCCGGCAATAGTTTAGTTTTTTACACTTAAATAAAAACTTTTTATAAAAAAAAAAACCGACTTCCAAAAACATCCAACGAAAACTCTCTGCCAAAACACACTTAAAAGGGTAAAATAAACTGGTTCTTCATAAATTGCCTATACCTAATTCTTTATTTATTTAAATAGTAGTATTATAATGTGTGCTAGGTACCTAGAATCTGTTTGAAGTCGGTGCCAAGTGACTATCGCTTAGACTTTTGTAATTATTCGTTTGTATTCTTTTTGGCTTAGCACCGACTTCAAACAGATTTTAGGTACCTAGCACACATTATAATACTACTATTTAAATGAATAAAGAATTAGGTATAGGCAATTTATGAAGAACCAGTTTATTTTACGCTTTTAAGTGTTTTTTTGGCAGAGAGTTTTCGTTGGATGTTTTTTGGAAGTCGGTTTTTTTTTTATAAAAGTTTTTATTTTTCAGTTTTTAGTGCAAACAATCGTAGGTTAGTAGTAAGTTGAACTATTTCATCAAATTTCATCATCAAGAATACAAATAAAGGTCTAAACGTACGTGTAATATTGAAATCATGCTCTATTTCCTAACTGTTGAAGAGTTTAACCTTCTATCATCAGTTCACCTAAATAACTTGAAAGTATACGACTGAAGGTCTTTCGATACGTATGAAATTGAAAGAATTATCCTCCGACTCCTAACCGTTGAGGAGTTGTACCTTCCACCTTCCATCATCAGCTTACCTAAATAATTTGAAAGAATACGTCTAAAGGTAACATATATACATCTGATATTTAAAGATTTATCCTCCAACTCCTAACCGTTAAGGAGTTGTACCTTACATCATCAGCTCATCATCATAAAATGATGACTACCAGACGTAAATACGGGTGTAACTTCAGAAAATATACGAAAAACATAGTATGTGCCTATAAAAAATGAGAGTTTCCCTCGATTTCCCTGGGATCCCATCATCAGATCCTGATATGCTGACAATGGGACCACCTCGGAAGCATACCCTTTCGAATACAAAAAAAAATTAAATCCGTCCACAACTGACGGAGTAATCAGGTAACATAAATAAAAAAAAAAAAAAAAAAAAATACATACAGGGGAACATAGAACCTCCTCCTTTTTGGAAGTCGGTTAAAAAAAGGTATTTATGTTCTTATACCAGTTGTCACGTCTCCATATTACAAGCTCTGCTTAGTTTGGGACTAGATGGCGTTGCGTGTTTAATGTTGTCTTCGGTTTAGTTATACACTTCAATAAAATTATTGCACTTCAATAAAAATTGATTACGTATTTTACAGAACGAATGGTTTTAAATCAAAACCAATAGTATCACAGATGATGTCATTGTGTAACATAGACATTTACAGTTTACGTGAATCATATTTGCGAAACAATATCTAAAGTATAATGTTATAAAGCTGAAGAGTTTGATTGATTGAACGCGCTAAATGAGCTTGTAAATTTAAATTACCTGATACTGCGAACTGATTTAATACATATGACACACATACACAAACACCACCCAAGCTTCAAAACAAATATTTGCAAACATTTGGCCTAACCGGGAATCGAACACCAAACCTCAGCGCTGCGTTCTCTACTACTGCGCTACCTAGGCTGCCATTCTTACAGTCTTTGAGTACCACCCCCTCTACTCCCCTCAGAATTCAATAATCTAAGAAAAAAATCCAGCTTCTTTCTAGCTAGGATGGTTCCTACTCTTATCGGAGATACATTCGAAACTCACAATTAACTTCAATTCTGACCGGTTTAGCAAAGACTTATCAAAGGTTACGGGTTACATGAAAATTATACATCTAAAATCTAACATTTTTTGAGCATTTATCTCAATAATTGGGAAATTGTATTTTGATTTTTACCAACATAGAGATAGCGTTATTCTAAAATTAGATTTGTGCTATAAATATTGATGTACCAACTTCACATTACTAATGTTGTAAAATAACATTGATCTTTTTAGATAAAATATCAGATTTTGTGCGCTCCACGTGCGCGGTAATGACCTACTCAAAACCTGTTCGTACACTTTTTAACCGACGGGAAGGAAAAGGTGGTGGTTCAATCCTACTAATATTATAAACGCGAAAGTTTGTAAGTAAGGATGGATGGATGTTTGTTACTCTTTCACGCAAAATCTACTGAACAGATTTGGATGAAACTTTACAGTAATATAGCTTATACATCAGAATAACACATGCTACTACGAGTATTTGCCGCGATAACCGACATACACGCGGGCGGAGCCGCGAGCAGAAACTAGTAATTATATATATTGTTTTATTTTTTCTGCGTAGTAGAGCAAAATGTAGTTAAGAAAGTTTTAAGTATGAAAGTCGACGGACATAAGACCGGAGGACAACTAAAGAAAAAATGGATGAACTACGTAAAAGGGGATATGGCCAGAAAGGGAGTAAGCAGTAAACTGACGAGAGATAGAGAAGAATGGAGGAAAAGAAACTCATTGCACCGACCCCAAATAAAGTTGGGAAAAGGGTAGGGAGATGATGATGTTTAAAAAAAAATATTTAAAAAAAAATAAAAAAAATTGCTATTTTACGTTGTTGTTGCAAACATTTTTTTTGTTTTTAAAAGACAACTCCCGCACTAGGAATAAATCCTGTGTCGCGGGGGACTTTACAAACATACATGAAACGGACACAAAGAACACCCAGACTCAGAACAACAATTTGTGGATCACACAAAGTGTTTTCCTACGTGAGATTTGAACCCACGACACTTGACGAAGTAGGGAACGGCGTGGTGACCGTTAAACCACTAGGCCAAACGTGCAGTCAAATACATGTACAGTACATTAATAGTAATGTACACGAAAAATTGTAAATCTCTATTTTTGAAAGAGTACCTAAGCTATGGAGTTTCTTGACGGTTCTTTTCTATAGGAATGACAAATTGGAACCGAGCAACTAGAGTCATCAATGTAACGTTTCAAAAGTGCCTGAAAAGGGCTACTTGAAACAAAAGCTTTTTGAAATTGGTTTATTACATGTAATGATTCTCTAATGACTCACGACCATTGATATGCAAAAAACCCTTCCGACAAAACTTTAATGAATGTTCCGACAAATAGCTTTGACCAAATCCCTAATATATATTTACTTCAATATTCAGTATGTTTCAAAGTTTTCTGATGGATTAAAATCTGTAAATTCGGTGAAATTAAATGCCAAGTATGAATTGTGACTATAGTACATAAAGATGTATTTAACTTGGAAATTATTCACCTGTTAAGACTTGCTACACTAATTTTATTTGTTAATTTCTACTGGCTTCCTTGTGTCTTTAAATAAAAAAAGGCATTTTCACTAAAAGTGACAACGCTCTCAGACTTCTTAGAATTTTACCAGTAGATGACGATGCGCAGGGTCTTATCGTTGTTTGCAAATAGCAAATATCCTTTCGTTTAAAATTAATTTAAATACATATATTGTAAACTAGCTGACCTACGCAACCTCGTTTGCGTCCAAACTACCATCCCCCGTTTTATCCCCAAAAGGGGGTTGATTTCTAAAGATACATTATTAGAACACCTCCACACCATCTATAGAGCTTTAAATTTCAAGTCTCTGACTTCAAAAACATAGGACTTTCATACAAACTTCCAACCCCCGTTTTACCCCCTTAGGGGTGGAGTTTCGTAAAATCCGTTCTTAGCGTATAAGGAACCTACCTGCTAAATTTCAAGTTTGTAGGTATTATAGTTTCTGAGATTTCGTGATTAATTAGTGAGTGATATTTTGCTTTTATATATATCGACTAGCTGACCCGGCGAACTTTGTACCGCCATATTTACATATCTGTCCTAGCTTGCCACAGACAGTGTACAGTCGCGGACAAAAAAAGACTTTGACAAAAAAGGAATGAATGAAATCGGACTATGTGTTATTGAATTACAAACAAAGTACATATTTTGCTTTCATCCCCTCTCTCCAGGAAACCGTGCTGAATTTCGGGATAAAAAATATCATATGTCCTACCTCGTAGTATGAACTCAAATCATGCCAAGTTTCATTTGAAACCGTTCAGTAGTTTCGGCGTGATGCGCGGCCAAGATACAGACAGACAGACGGACAGACAGACAGATAAAAATTTAAAAAATTACAGTTTTGGCTTCAGTATCGACTATAGAGAGCCCTCCAAAAAAATTTTCAGAATATCTTTAATGTACAGAATTGGACCTGCTACATTTTTATTATAGGTATAGATATTAATATTTTAAATGCGAAAGTAACTCTGTGGAATGTTATATGACGATACTGTGCAAAGAAAAGAATGCTTCGGTTGCAATTGCTTTTAAGTACTGCGTAATTAACCTTAGTGTAGTAATTTCAAACTTCTTCAAAAAGGACTTCAAAAAAGGAGGAGGTTCTCAATTCTATTTTTTTTTTGTGTGTGTTCGCGGATAACTTCGTCATTTATGAACCGATTTTGATGATTCTTTTTTTAATGGAAAGGTGGTAACCAACGGTGGTACCATGATAAGGACACTAAGATCTGATGATGGCATCCAAGTGAAATCGATCGATTTGGTCGTTCTTGAAGTCGGTTTTTTATTTTGTAAAAATTTTACTTGTATTTTATAAGTTTACTAGCTGACCCACGTAACATCGTTTACGTTTTTGTGAATCTAAACCATTCCCAGATCCCCTTGAACACACACAAAAAAAATCATCAAAATCGGTCCAGTCGTTTGAGAGAAGTTCAGTGACATACACACTCACAGAAGAATTATATATGTCGGAATGAGGGTATCCGAATAATAAAAGTGTTACAAACATTTGCCACAATCGAACGGTTCTATGAGTCGGTATCTCTGTGTTTTATATCGTGTGTACGAGGCTATATTTATCAGTGGGGGAATTACTAGCCTAGGTGGCGAATTCCACAGGGCACCGCGGTGGAGTGAGCGTTGCCCCAACCCCGTCGTGGGGGTTGCTGATGGTGTTTAGGTTCATTCGTATCCGTTTAGTAGTGATTAGTGTTTGGCTTTGGTCCAGATTGGCTGTATCTGTCATTCATGTTCTCGTTTATTCTTGTGTCTCCGACATATATATAAAGATTTTATATATAAAGATAAAGGCATTCAAATAAATGGCATGCAACTAGTAACATGTTTCATTCAGCACCCCTGAACATTGGACATATTACATCTGCTTCTCTGTTACGCATTCGGCTAGGAGATAGGTACCTTGATATAATATTCCTAAAATGCTTTTAAATCTTCATTATTTTCAATCTTACAAAATCTATACAAGTAATTAAATTGGAGTGTCTGATTGTAATATTAAAATTACCGTTTTTTAACCGACTTAAAAAAAGGAGGAGGTTCTCAATTCGACCGTATATCTGTTTTTTTTAAATGTGTGTTCGCGGATAACTTCGTCGTTTATGTACCGATTTTAATGATTCTTTTTTTAATGGAAAGGAAATATCCCAACGGAGGTATCATGATAAGGACTCTAAGATCTGACGATGGCATCCAAGAGAAATCGAGTCGAACCTTAAAGTCGGTTTTTATTTTGTTAAAACTTTACTTATTACTAAATGCATATAATATTTGTCTATCAGTCCGTTTGTTCCAGCTAATCTCCGGAACGACCGCATCGATTTTGACGGAACTTTCCCTGGCAGATAGTTGATGATGTAAGGAATAACTTAGGCTACTTTTTAACCGACTTCCAAACGGAGGAGGTTATACATATTTGAGAATATATATACATTGTTGACAAAAGACAGGAGCAAAATTTTTATGAACAAGAACAAGAAACGCACATAACACTGGACATGCACACAAACAAAATACACAGAGTCATAAATATCACGATCTCGCGGGTTGGAAACTAATGGCTGGGTGAGACGTCTTGGAGGGACTGATTGGAAGGAAATTAAGATTAAAGAAAGATACATAGAACAAAATAGGAGACAATTTTTAACTGTAGGAAATTGTGTAACTAGAAACTAATAGAAATAACGACAGAAAATGTAAAAAATACGTAGTCAAATATTATCACTCACAAACAAATTGTTATCGAAGGTTTAGATAAATTAAATTAAAGGAAGTTTTATGATTGATTTAAAAAACATATAACAAATTAATTAGAACATAAAATTGCAAGATATAAAGAATACCAGTAACATTAGAAAGAAATATACAACTAGACATAAGAATTAAGAAATACATATATAAGAGTCAATAAAGACTAATTGTGTAAAATATAAGTATAGTTAAGCTATATATAAAATTGTTAAAATATATTCAACTCAACCTCAACTGCCTCGGTGGCGCAGTGGTAGCGTATGCGACTGTTGTGCCTGAGGTCTCGGGTTCGATTCCCGGGTCGGACCAAATGTTTGTATGATCTGCCAATATTTGTTTCGAAGTTTGGGTGTTTTCTATGTATAATATGTATTACAATGTTATGTATTTACAAAAAATTAAAAAGTATATTTATATTTATATCAGTTGTCTAGTACCCATAACACAAGCTCTGCTTAGCTTGGGACTAGATGGCGTTGTGTATTAGATGTCCGAAATATTTATTTATTTATTATAGTACGTAAAGTAATAAAAATAGCAATCAACGGGAATTTTACCAGACGAACTACTCAAATAAATGAAGGTCCTGTCGTTATCATGGATGGGGAAAAGAAGAGAAGTCAACAGGCCTCACTAAAAAATAATAAGAAAAAAAGGGGTTGAAAGTTTGTACGAAAGTCCGTAATCTTTTAACCGACTTCCTAAAGGAGGAGGTTCTGTATGTACACAGATTACTCCGTCAATTGTGGACCGATTTTATACTCCCCATGTGGTCCTATTGCCACCATATCAGGATCTGATGAGGGGATCCCAAGGAAATCGAAGAAAACCCTCAAATTTGTTAGGCACGTACTATGTTTTTCATATATTTTCTTAAGCTATTACAATATTTACATTTGATAGTCATCAGTTCATGATGATGAGCTGATGATGGAAGATAAAACTCCTTAACGGTTAGGAGTTGGAAGATAAATCTTTAAATGTCATGTGTATGTATGTTACCTTTAGTCGTATTTTTTCAAGTTATTTAGGTGAAATGTGATGAGAGACTTGAGAAAGACTAAAAAGCGAAAAATAAAAAAAACTTCGTTTAAAAAAACCGACTTCAAAAACTAAAAAGTATAAAATAACTTTATAAAGATTTAATTAAATACACCTTATATGCAAACCTTTAATATTGATGAAAAACTATTATTTGTATGTGCTACCTATTCATAGGTTTGAAGTCGGTGCCAAGCCAAAATGTAATAGTAGGTACCGCACTTGCCGCGCGTGACCTTGAGCGGGATAACTGCTCTTCGCGTAGAACAGAACAACCGAAGCGTCTGTGACGTCGTTGACGTTCGTCTCGAAATATAGCGAGTGTGGTACCTACTATTACATTTGGCTTGGCATCGACTTCAAACCTATGAATAGGTAGCACATACAAATAATAGTGTTTCATCAATATTAAAGGTTTACATATGATGTGTATTTAATTAAATCTTTATTAAGTTATTATATACTTATTCGTTTTTGAAGCCGTTTTTTAAACGAAGTTTTTTTTTCGCTTCTTTTAGACTAGCTTCGACCCGCGACGTTACTCGTGGTTACAACCATAACCGCGGAGAACATCGCGGGGCTCATCTAGTTATTAATAACTGGATTACTAGTGGCACGGTGTTGATGTAAGTACCCGTATACCTTCACATTATTTTAAGCTGTTAATTTATAAAATTATAAACAGACACTTCCGTTTTATTTATTTAAATAGATAAATGTATTATGTTACTCGGCACTTGCTTAAAATAATAATTAAATCTTATCTTATCAATGTTGGTAGCAAAACTCAAACCAAAGTATTTAAATATTTTCCTGTGTTAAGTCATTTCATTAAGCATTATATAATATTCTACATCATTATACAAATTAAGAGCCTTTATACAACTTCAATTATTACAGTAATTTTTAGGGTTCAGTTAAAAACAAAACAAATTAAAAACATATTTTTTTAGGATCAATAAAGAAAACGAGTCTGTTAGTTTCGTTCCAGATTCGTCCGTTCCAGAGTCAGTTTTGTTTGAAACTGTAAAAAGAGATGTTGAAATTAATAAAAAAAAACGAAAAAATCAAAGTTTAAGTAAAACTTAACTCAAAAACTTCATTATTAAAATAACTTACAAAAAGCACTGCATTTCTGTTTCAAATTTAATTTTTTTAGATAAAACTGTGGGATAGGCATGCTTCGGCATGAACGGGCCAACTCAACTGGAGTGATACCATGGCCTCACCGAAAACCGATGTGAAATAGTGCTTGCGCTGTGTTTCACCGAGTGAGTGAGGATACCGGAGGCCCATATCCCAAACTCCTCCCCCTATCTCCCCTCCCTATCCCCCAAAGGACGGCAACGCATTTGTGGCGCTTGTGGGCGGCGGTAATCGCTTACCATCAGGCGATACGCCTGCTCGTTTGCCCGCTTAATCCATAAAAAAAAACTATAGTTGAGGTTATATTTTTAAATTTTAGGTTAGGTTATATTTTGAATAGGTACATAAGAAAGGTTTGCTAAATTTCCACCAAATCACAACTTCATCAAGTCTTGACATCAATTATTAAAAGAATCAAATAAAAACGACTTTTATAATTTACCAACTTCAACCCATGGTTTTGCTGCAGTTATTACTGAATTTGTGAGGTGAGTTATTATAATGACATGAAATATTTGTATTGGTAGTAATTGAATTTTGATTGTGATTTCTTTAATGTTTGTATTAAAGTGTAATTGAGTGATAAAAAAAATAATACTTATTTGTGATTTAATTTTATTGAGTAAAACTTTTGTATTTGTGATAGTAGTAAAATAATCACAAATTTTAACAAAAAAAAACCGACTTCAATCTGTACAAAATTTAAATGGGACACGGGAAGCACCAGCTTTCAAATTAAAAAAGAATCATGAAAATCGATTCACCCAGTCGAAAGTTATGAGGTAACAAGCATAAAAAATACAGTCGATTTGAGAATCCCCTTCTTTTTTTGAAGTCGGTTAAAAAGTGACAATTAGTCTCACGATAAGTAATAAACTACTAGCACAAATAAGTTTTGAAAGGAACCCGGGGTGTTTGGTCCCACTCGCACTTGCCCAAGTTTTATTTATCTGGGTCACAATTATGCCTTCATAATGCAGCAATGCCCTTGCAGTAACGACATTTACATTTTAGACTCACAATTTGGTGACTGGACCATTCGACACAAACAATTATAATATCAGTATTCTAAACCGCATATAAACTTTAAAATCCCCTTTAACCCCCGACGCAAAAAGAGGGGTGTTATATGTTTGTCGTCGTACGTCAATGTCTGTCTGTGTGTGTGTGTGTTTCTGTCTGTGGCATCGTAGCTCTCAAATGGATGGACCGATTTCGATGCGGTTTTTTATTTGAAATCCAGTTTTCTTGCAGTGGGTCTTAGCTATGTTAGGTTAATATCGGTCCAGCAATGTAAGCGTATCATCTCTTTTCCAAAACGATGTAAAGCATTTTTGGCGTATGATTACTCGATTAAGTGCTTTACGCGTGTGCTGTAAATGAGCTAAGTATATAGGCTTCTTAATTGTGGTAATTAACTATTAAACATTTGTAACTAATAAGTTAAGATGTGACTTTTAAAAGAGAATAGACTATTAAACATTTGTAACTATGTAATAAGTTAAGATGTGACTTTTGAAAGAGTGGCTATGAGTTTCTTTGCCAGTATTCTTTTCCTAAGGCCCTACGCATTTTGGAAACTGGAAGTTATAGATCGACCTTGACAATGTTGTGCCGATCTATGATTTTAACTATAGATTCAATTTAACGTTTATTAAATAGATGAAATCTAGTTTGAACCTGAGTTGCGTTATTTTAATAAATCCTAGTGTACCAACTATGATGTTTTGCCCATAAATCATGAATTATATTAATTAGTTAAGGAGTGACGTTAGCGAAGCTGATGTCACCCTTTCTAAAAATCATCTCTCTTTCCAAATCTAACATCAGAAGCAGACAATCGTTATTCAATCTCCTATTTTATTATAGGTAATTGTTAGTTAGTAACAAGCTCACAATTGAAATTAAAAGTTACAGTATTCCGTTTAGAATGTTATAATCAAATAACTTACTCAAGTAACACTTTTTACAGGACAACAGAAATAGTTGTAGTTTTAAAATATTAAGATATTAATTGTTAGACAATAACATTTCGTTTCTGACTTTATAATTGATAGTTATGTTTTGTTGAGACGCTCAAGTCATAACTAGGTAGATGTTTTCCTGACACGTGCCAGTATAATCGTTAAATGACAATTAATTGATAAGTTCGACCTGATGCTCCGTAAAGGTTTTTTTAAATTTTAACACGCTTTTATTAGCTTGACCTGTTTGTATGTATAGCATGTATGTAACGATATCTTTTAACTTCATTTTCACCTACTTCTAGGAATCTGATTAACTTGAAAATTTGCACAGGGGTTATGGGCCGATGACAATACAATAATTTGAAAAAAAAAAAATAGTTTTGAAAAACTAAACAACACACTTTTGTAAATATACCAAACTAAAAGGTACAAAATAAATTATAGTTTAAAAAACAAAAAAAAGAACACGCTTTAGTAACAATCGAACTAAAAAGTAGAAAATAATTTTAATGTAAAAAGTGTAAATGTATTTTTTAAGTTTATATTTTATTAACAATCCATTGCTGTATTTAAGAGAACCTTAGAACTGAGGTTCTGACCTACCACACTGTTGAGACGGGTGCTATTGTCCTGGGTGGTAAACTTCCTTACTCGGGTTTTACGACACACATGCCATTAGTATTCACAATGCTATGAGACAGTCTCGAGTACTCCGTGTTCTTAATCAGTCACCACAATGATTTGTAAATACATAGGTACATATTATACATAGAAACACCCAAACTCCGAAACAAATATTTGCAGATCATTCAAACACTTGGTCCGACCCGAGAATCGAACCAGAGACCTCAAGCACAGCCGCCATAGAGGCAGTTAAAGAATAAAGGCTGTTTGTTACTCTTTCACGCAAAAACTACTGAACGGATTTGAATGAAACTTTACAGTAATATAGGTTATACTCAGAATAACACATAAAAGCGGGCGGAGCCGCGGGCAACAACCAGTATATACAGTATATACCATATATTTAAGTATGTTTATCAGCAGTCAGCTCACCATAGTACAGGATCTGCCTATTTTGGGATCCAACGCCCGCATGTGAAATGTGTCAAGTTACATCAGGAAGTAACCAATAAGTAAATTCAGTCATTACAGTATTAAATTAAATTATAACATATATGGCCAAAATATCGGAGAGGAGCTAATTACTCCTCAGGGCTACGAAGGTCGGTCAACCACTGTTATCGTGTTGAAAAACTTTTTAAATCTGTGTCACTTAAAAACAATGGTTATTATCTTAAATTATTATTTACTTAATATGCAATTTTTGCCCAAATAGGGTAAAACATTAAAATTGGAAAATGGTTATTTTTGTCCCTCCGGCACAGAGGGAGTTTCCTCTCATCAAGCGACACACCGAGTTGATGAAGGCTGTGTCCTAACTAATATTATAAATGCAACTGGGAGTTTCTCTGTTTATAAAATTCTTTAACTAAAGCTTCAAACAAAAACAGCAATAAAAAGAATATTTTTTGCCGTGATACGATTATCATATTGATGATATACACAAACTGCGAGCAAGAGCTAATTTAAGATTCAATAAATTAATATCATTAAGCATTTCGATTGTGTGATACAGCATCAATAGTTATAACTATGTGGTTCAAATTATTTTCGCTAGATGGCGTTGAAGTAATGTAATCTCGATTAGACAGTACTAACAGTGTCCTGCTTTTTTCACACTCACAATTAGGGTCACCGTAACTGCTTATAAGAGGGGACAAGGTTATCGCTCATGAGATGACACCAATGTCTCGTCTTTAGTTCGGTTATAATGTTAGTATGTTTAGGAACAGATAATACTTATATCAGGTCAGGTAGCTTCATCATAATAATGTCTTTTAAACTTGCATGCATCTTTTTGAGTAGTAAAAGGTCAGTTCAAAGATATAATCAAAAGAAAAAAACAGAATGTGAACTGCTACGCAACCTGAATCGCATTGTTTATTAATTTAGTCTGTAAACACGTTGTGTGGAAGAACCATGCTGGCTTAGCCTTAAAAGTTTCTGTAATGTCCTTGTGCTGGCAACAAAAATTGACAACAAATGTTGGGAACCGTGTTTCTGTTTTAGGCGGTAAACGTCAAAAGAATACGCTTGTTGCAGATATTTATTGGCTCTTTGGAGACGCTTAGTTAGAATGTTTATCAAATTATTGGCGACTCGATGTAGACACAATGGAAACAAAAGTTGGCGATTTTTTGAAGAGTTGCGAACAGTTGGCAACACGGAAATCGCCAACAATTTCGGTGGAGAGGCGCCTTTACAAACATACATGAAACGGATACAAAGAACACCCAGACTCAGAACAACAATTTGTGGGTCACACAAAGTGTAGTTCCATGTGGGATTTGAACCCACAACACTTGGAACACAGCATTGAAAAGCGGCGTGGCGACCGCTTAAACCCCCATATGCAGTGCAGTCGAACTTGTACTGGAACACAGCCCTCCTGCCCTTCCTTCCCCTAATGCAAGATTTGCAAAACTCAGGATTTGCCATCGAGATATAATGTATAGAGAAGACGCCACTTACAAGTGCGGTTTTCCATGCAATTGCGGCGCTTGCGCCGCACTTCCATCAGTCGCTTGCTAGCACAGAGTACATTGTTAATTGATTTGTTGTGTGTACATTGTTGTTGTTGTTGTTGCTAGCTACACTCTGCTGAAGAGGTGGCTTAAGCGTGTGATTGTTTAAATTTAAAAACATTCTAAAACTCGTGAAATATGCCATTTTGTGTCTTGAGATATTGCACTAATAATACAAGGAATACGGAGACAAACAAAGGAATAACTTTTCACTAGTAATTAACTAGATATAATTGTTTTAAAATTAAATACGAACAAAATATTTTAAGACTCCATTGTTGCCTCACTCGACACAGAGTACTTACAGTAAAACATACAGAAGTGATATTTAGGTAGAATTAACTGACGTTAAATGCACAACGTATCTAACGTATTTAATTGGATAAGTAAAAATAAAATGTTGTTAAAAATAGCTTCGTTAATAACCCATAACATTTTTTTGTAATAATTATACTCAAAATTATACTTAAATTATAATAAAAAAATTGAATATTCGGCTTTTATACTTTATACCTCGATGCATTCTACAAAAAAACTGAAACTGGCAAAGCTATTGACACAGAATATTTACTCAGTGTGAATTTCCTAATAAAGTTTCGTAGGTATAAAGCTATTTATCCGTTCTGCTTTGTTGCTTGGCGCTTACTCTATGAAAGCGAATCTTTGCAACAGTTCGTTGGCCAAAACGCGTAACCGCCATGAAAATCACGGCGCTTATGACATTACGCTCGCGAGGAAACTACAGCTCAAATGCGATAGAGCGCTGCTTGTTAATACTGTTGGATTAGACTACTAATTATTGTTTGGCTGCGCTGCAGCGCTTTTTAGTTATAATTCAAATATAAACGGAACTTAAAATTGGTTTTGAGTGGCTCCTCTAGTACGTAGTACGTAATATCTCGATGGGATTTGCAGCCTTTGTGATAGCCAATGGGATTTAGGACTCTTGAGTTATAGATGCTCATAGGAAGCACTTACCACCACTGACCTGTGTACTCGTCTGCGCCCCTATACAATAAAAAAACACATGTTTCTTTTACTTATTTTTTAATTACTAGCAGACCCAGCCACGTAACCTTGTTTAGGTACGTCTCCTTTTGCCCGTAGCTTAATAATTTTCGCCCGTTTTTGTAACATTATTCATTGGTGCTCCGCTCCTATTTGTCTTAGCGTGATTATTTATTTATTTGATTCACCAACAGTTATAAACAACATTGCATTGCAAAAGACACAAATTATGGACATAAAACTAATTGTATAACTAATAACAGGTGATTACAACATACACAACAATAATTATCATATCTAAGATTACATGGTGTAATGTAATTAACTAGTTCTGTTACAACGACTATAAGCTAAATTATATAAAAAAAATATTCCATTCACAATCATGTAGTTAATTTACTATATTTATATGCATATTTGAATAAAAAATTGTTACAAAATTATGTACAAACTCAAAGACTAAAAGAATACAATAATATAAACTTAACATATTAAATCACGTGTTAAATAAAATGTCGAATAAAAATTAAAAAATATTAAAATCAAAAATGATTTAATGAAAATCAAAATAAAAACAAAACTGTAAATAAAAAAAGACAAAAAGAGATAGCATTAGGAGGCATACATTAGACCATGTGTTTAGTTGGGTATATTTTCTTGTAATAGTGTGCGAAATTTATGATACTTGATCTCAAAAGCGTCGATTGTATCTTTGCAATAATCATTTACAGCCCTGCACAACAACCACAACTATATTATATATAGTCTATAGCCTTCCTCGATAAATGTACTATCCAACGCTGAAATAATTTTTCAAACCGGACCAGCGGTTCCTGAGATTAGCGCGTTCAAACAAACAAACTCTTCAGCTTTATATATTAGTATAGATATATGTATATATTGTATATATAGTATAGATGAGACTGCCAAAGTGACTCCACTCTGCCTGATGAAAAGCATAAGTACAATCAAAAACTAGTGGTAACAATTTTCATTGTGAATGCAGACAATGCAGCATGCATGGTGATTCACACTACGGCGACCTACTGTAAAGCTTCTGCAGCATTAGGACAATTTTGGGTTTAAAAACATTTCTCATTAAGAGATAAATAGAGGCGCTCATAGCACAGCTGCACTCAGTGATTAGAAACAATCACCGAGGCTAAGCAATGACGGAGCGGTCAGTACCTGGATAGGTGACCAGTGGTGGCATGATACCATGAGCGTCTCCGTGATTCGGAGGTCACGTTAAGCAGTCGGTCCCGGCTTTTATCGTAGGATAACAGTCATGAAGCTTAGTTGGAGGCCTTTGGACGGCTTAAAAACACCCAACGGCAAGATTTCGTGGCCACAACGTTGTCTTGCCAGTCCCCAACCCGCACTTGGCCAGCGTGGGGGCGTATGGCCTTAACCCTCTCTTGAGAGGAGACCCGAGCCCAGCAGTGGGACGTTATGGGTTGTTGATGATGTTGATAAACTTCATATAAAGGCATCTCAAAATGAGTAGGTACCTTTAGGTTAATTGGAATACATAGTAGTATACTGGATTTCAAATCATCAAGTTTATGAAGTCAAGGCTCGCAGCTTAAAAAAAGCCTGACAATATTATTTTTGGTCATTTTGACGTAATTATCATTACGATCTTAACCTTTTCTTAAAATCAATTTATTGTCTCGATGATTGGATTTTTTCTTTCGTGACTCAGTCCATTGCCTTCTCTTATTCTGACATATTTATGATATTATCTGTCTGTCTGTCGGTCGGTCTGCCTGTCTGTCTTATTGTCGGTCTGTCTGTTTGTTGCGGCTAATCACTGGAACAGCCGGACCGATTTTGACGGGACTTTCACTGATAGGTAGCTGATGATATAAGGAGTAACTTAGGCTACTCTTTTTTTAGACTAGCTGAGTCCCGCGGTGTTTGAACGCCGCGGGGCGAAGCTAGTTAGTTATAAGAATGGTGTGTTATATAACGATAGCCGATAGGGCTTAAGTTAAGCCGTTGGATGAGGGCAGCATGGGACTGTTTCTTATAAAGGTCCTTTAAAAATCTTGTTAATGAGTTTTTGACCTTTATTTAATCATTTGAAATACAGTTAATAACGCTTGCAGTTGTTAGCTAAAACCCTATTGTTAATCACAACATGAATACATGACCTTAGTCTCATCAAAATACTATATTTTTAACCGACTTCAAAAAAGGAGGAGGTTCTCAATTCGGCCGTAAATATGTTTTTTTTTAATGTGTGTTCACGGATAACTTCGTCGTTTATGAACCGATTTTGAGGATTCTTTTTTTTAATTGAAAGGAGATATCCCAACGGTGGTACAATGATAAGGACACTAATATCTGATGATGGCATCCAACAGAAATCAAGTCGAACCTTGAAGTCGGTTTTTGTTAAAATTTTACTTGTCTATCTCGTTTTTCCATCCGAAACTCTATTCGTTTACGTTACTCAATTCGGTTTCTTTATTTGTCTCTTCTGACTTACATTCCCAAAATTGCTTAACATTAGTTTCTTTGTTACGAAACATGGATCTCCCATAGCTTCACCTACCCTTCTGGTTTCAGCATCTATCACACCCATATATTTATGTACTAGTGGCAGATCACACTAATATTTCGTATCGAAATATTATTTATTAACTGATAGCAGGGCCTACCACCAGTAAAAGCTTTTATGGGTCCATAAACATTACCAATGTTTGCACTATATCCGTATTTTTTTCGAAGAAAAGAACCTTAAAGTATATTCAATAAATATATGATTCTTCCTTGAAGTCCGTCCTTACATAAATGTGTACTTCCACTGTCGATGTACTATTGGCATGTTGCTCTTGTTATTTCTGAGAAAATGCGAGGTTATTTATTGAAATAAACTTTCGACTTATCAGCCTGGCGCTAAGAAGACAAGAAATCGTTGACCACACGTATAAAGGCTACACTTACATTAATACTTAATAGCAACTTTATGACGTCATAATTATTCCGCCTTATGTATGAGTATATAACCCACTTCAAAACATTAGCCCTCCTAGCCGAATTAACATTCTTCAAACGTAAACGTTATTGGAAAACTAACAAATGCATAGGAATGACTCCCTCAACGCTAAGTCACGTGGTCAAAACAAAATATTAGCCAATAATACTCTTGTATTATGGAGGGACATGACATCCGTTCCTCCACACTCTTGTGTGGAGGAACGGATGTCATGTCCCTCCAACACAAAGGGTGGATCCTCCGACCAGGCGAGGTGATCATGCCTGGTGGGCCAACTGCCCAACAGTTGATGTTAGGATGTTGTATATATTATTATGATAATCGGCGCGAGAACTTTTATTGCGCGATTCAGGATTGGTAGTTTCTTCGTTTCCTTCGTTACTCCTAGTTCGACGTATCTTCGGTAGATGGCGCTGTAGTATGTCATGTTGTTGTTGCGCTGTATGTGGAGGTCACCACATCACTCCCCTCCAACCGACCGGAGGCCGGTAGTCCCGCTATGCCGCTAGTCCCAGTGAATCGGGGCTGAAGTCCGCTGATCCCAGTGAGTCGGGATTGAGTGTGGTGCGCGGTGCTGCGGTGCGGTCCCCAGTGAGTCGGGGCGGTTGCTGCGTTGTGGTTGGCTGCTGCGTAGACGGGAGAGTGATGCTCCACTTACATGCACTACGGTCCATGTAAGCGGTGCACCTACGGGTGCAGTGTGCTGTACCTGGACGATGATAAGGCCGTAGGGGAAAACCAGGCTGGAGCCGTCGCTTCCTGCGCGTGGTGTATCCCTGTTGAAGCCGAGGTTGCTGGCTGGCTGTGAGACTTGCTGTGGGAGTGAACATGATAGTGGCGTGCTGATATGCTGCTTCGAAGGCTGCTTCCTCGAATCATGTCGGGGTCAACACTGTGAAGGAACGAGTGTCATTTCCCTCCAACACAAAGGGAGGATCCTCCGACCAGGCGAGGTGATCATGCCTGGCGGGCCAACTGCCCAACGGTTGATGTTGTGATATTGTATATATGATAATCGGCGCGAGAACTTTTATTGCGCGATTCAGGATCTGTAGTTTTTTCGTTTCCTTCGTTACTCCGCAGTTCGACGTATGTTCGGTAGATGGCGCTGTAGTATGTTATGTTGTTGTTGCGCTGTATGTGGAGGTCGCCACAAGAGGATAGAAAATAGAAAAACATGACAGCACGGATGCTGTCATTAACCGACTTCCAAAAGGAGAAGGTTCTCAATTTCATAGGTATGTTTTTTTTGTATATAGGTACATTGATTACTCCGTCAATTGTGGACCGATTTTGAAAATTATTTTTGTATTCGAAAGGGTATGCTCCTCATGTGGTCCCATGGCCACCATATCAGGATCTGATGATGGGATCCCAAGGAAATCGAAAGAAACCCTCAAATTTACGTGAGCGCCTGCAATGTGCTTACATTGCAAACGCTGGTTGCACCCTACGAGATAAATCAAAATAATGTACTACAGTATTGTACACCTTAAAAAGTACTATAAAAAAGTCCGCGACGGTATATGTCTATCTCTTAGGGATAACCCACAACAACCATTTTTTATTCCTTTATTTTTACGAGAAATAATGGCTTATTTACGAAGTGATTTTAAGCAATACAGAATGAATCCTTATACAATTAAGTAAATTAAATACATTGTGCATTTAATATAGATCAAAATGGCCCTTTACAGCATCTAATTTGAATGAATATATTCGAAGATATTACAGATTTAAAATGCACGAATCGTGTCGTCGGCGGGGGCATCTGAAATCCACCCGTGCGAAGCCGGGGCGGGTCGCTAGTTTTAAATAAAATGATGATGAGAGACTTATGAAAGACTAAAAAGCGAAAAATAAAAATAAAACTTCAACTTTAAAAAAAGCGACTTCAAAAACTAAAAAGTATAAAATAAATTAATTTGTATGTGCTACTTATTCATAGGTTTGAAGTCGGTGCCAAGCCAAATGTAATGTGTAGGTACCACACTCGCTACATTTTTTTTCACGGTTTTTTTAAATGTTTTTTTTGCTGTCGTGCCTTCTGTACGAGAGCTAACATCACGGTTAGACCAACAGGAGCCGAGCTGATTGAAAATAAACACAGACGAAGTTGCGTGGGTCAGCTAGTGTAATATTTTATGTTAAGTTTTAATTAAGGTAAGCTATTTATTCTGATCTTAGAACACTCACATTTAAATAAGTTGAATTAATAATTCGACGCAACTTTATTCTTACCAATGTATTGCCCTGATTCTTGTCAATGTATTTATTTTTAAATAGCTGATCCCCGCGGTGTTACCCGCGGTATAACATCAACCGCAGGTAACGTCGCGGGGCGAAGCTAGTCTAAAAAAGTAGCCTAAGTTACTCCATATATCATCAGCTATCTATCAGAGAAAGTCCCGTCAAAACCGGTCCAGCCGTTCCAGAGATTAGCTGGAACAAACAGACAAACAAAAATTGTTAAAAATGTTATTTTGGTTTATGTATCGTGTATACATACATAGCATTTAGTAAAAAGCGGTTATTTTAATATTACAAACAGACACTTCAATTTTTTTTTTATAGAACATATTTGATAAATAATTAATTAATTACTTAACATTTAAGTATCTATTTATAAATCTGATAATTACATTACTAAAATTAAAAATATTTTATTGCTTAACATTTAGGTTGCAATTTATGTATCTAATAAAAACCGTCACCAATAAATTATTATAATTTATTTTTATTAATTAAATATTAATAATCTTAGTTATGATACGGACGGTTGTTATTACTCATTATTTAAGTTGCAAATTACATCTATAAAAATTTAAAAATAAAATTGCTAAGTGCATAACTCGAGAATGGCTGGACCAATTCGGCAATTTTTTTTTGTATGATCCTTAAAATCTGAATTAAAAAAAATGCGGATCCACGGAAGGTTCACAGAACGAAGTCTGTACGGGCAGCTAGTCACATCACACTAATATATAAAGGCGAAAGTTTGTGTGTATGATTGTTACTTCTTCACGCAAAAACTACTGGACGGATTAGGATGAAACTTTACAGTAATATAGCTTATACATCAGAATAACACATAGGCTACTCTTTGCCGTGATAACCGACATACACGCGGGTGGAGTCGCGGGCAACAACTAGTATCTAAAAAAAACATCACCTAATTACAACTTTTAACTATCTTTTAAATTTTTTCTCTGCTAACTTTTTTCTAAGACTCCAAAATATAAGTTCCGAAGTATAATTACACAATTTTAATCTCACACAGTATGTATGTGCGTCAACAAAAGTTGACTATATAGATGTAAGGCTGACGGCGGCACGTTCAGTCTTAGCCAATACACGCGTGAACAAATCGGTTCGTTGTGAATCAGCGGTGTTTATATTGTGAACATTATTTATTATTTCATTTATTTTTGGAAGTGGATTTTGTGATTTTGTTATTTAGGTATGTTTATTTTTTATTTCATTTTTTTAATTATAAGAATATTTTGTTTTATATTAATTAATTTAAACTAATTAGGAAATGCATTTCAGGATCAATTGTCAATAAAAATTATAATTACAAATGACGCGTATAAAATTGTATGTTATTTTAAATTTTATGGACTAGTTACAATTTAATAACCAACAATTTTAAAATTAATTTTGAATATTTTAATAAAATTAAATCTTTCTTTTCTTTAAGTGACGATGAAAAAAAAGAAAATAGAAAACTTACATCATGGTATACATATACTGTAATAACAAACATATATTTTTATTACTTACATTTATTTTGGTAATCAACCTTGTAGTATCTTCGCTATGCATTTATTACAAAATGAAACCACCCATTAAAATAAGATTACTGGTTTTTTTAATCTTACAAAGCCGACGGTGCCACAATCATGGGGTCGAAAGAAATAATGAAAGAAAATACCTTTATCAGCCACAACACAAGAAAAAGTTTAAAAAAAAATGAAATTGAAAACCTCCTTCTTTTGAAAGTCGGTTAAAAACTAGAACAAGACTTTGTTAAGTTTTGATAAAATTTATATAGCTTAAGTCACCCGGATCATTATTACGAATCTATTGATCCCTCTTCCATTAAAATCGATTTAGCAGTTTGGGCGCTAAGGTAGAATATACATTCATAGACCACTAAAGCTCTTACCTTCCTTTCGGCTAACCCTTAGTCGTCTAAAATAGAGATACAACATAAAAGAGAAAAAAAACCCTAACTTATAAAATAATTACAAAACAATAATATATCTAACTAGTTATTGCCCGCGGCTTCGACGGCGTGTATGTCGGTTATCGCGGCAAATAGTAGCCTATGTGTTATTCTGATGTATAAGCTATATTACTGTAAAGTTTCATCCGAAGCCGTTCAGTAGTTTTGCGTGAAAGAGTAACAAACATCCATCCATCCATCCTTACTTACAAACTTGCACGTTTATAATAGTAGGATTGTGTTTAAAAGGCCATAATTCCTATGCTAGAGCCCTTAGAAGTGACTATAGTAATGCCACCTTTATCTAATTTACCACCTCGTTAAAAACACAAGTCTTGTTTAGTTAGTTTAAAAAAAAAAACTAATATTATAGATACACAAGTAAAATTTTAACAAAAACAAAACCGACTTCAAGGTTCGACTCGATTTCTCTTGGATGCCATTAACAGATCTTAGTGTCCTTATCATGGTACCACCGTTGGGATATCTCCTTTCCATTAAAAAAAGAATCAACAAAATCGGTTCATAAACAACGAAGTTATCCGCGAACACACATAAAAAAAAAAAACGGTCGAATTGAAAACCTCCTTCTTTTTTGAAGTCGGTTAAAAAGTAGCTCTGTCTGTCTGTTATGCTTTGCTTTGACGGCTTATCCGCGGCACCGATTTCAACGAAATTTGGCGTAAAAATACTTTGATTCTTGGGGGACATAGGCTACGCCTTTACCGCGATAACCGCATACGCTAGGATAAAATTAAACGTATATAAAAAAGTTTACAAAATCATATACATAAAAATTGGGAGCAGTGAGACGCTTGATGCTGTATCTGGTGATGAGATGTCAACTTGAACCTATCATCATCATCACCTGTGCCATCTATCATTCATCATTCTATCACAGTATTAAAAGAGTGATGATGTCATAAAAAATTGTTAATATTCTCTATTGACGTAGGTCTATACTAGGGTTTTACATTTTAATATACATAAGAATTTATATCTAGTGCCGAGCTTACTAAGTTAATATTATAATTAAAGTGTTTTTATCTATACATCTATACAAATAAATAAAATTGGAGTGTCTGTTTGTAATATAAAAAATTATCGCTTTTTAACCGACTTCAAAAAAACAAGGAGGTTCTCAATTCGACAGTATTTTTTTTATGTTTGTTACCTCATAACTTTCGACTGGGTGAACCGATTTTGATGATTCTTTTTTTATTTGAAACCTGATGCGTCCCGAATGGTCCCATTTAAATTTAGTCCAAATTGAAGTCGTTTTTTTTTTGTTAAAATTTGTAATTATTATTACTAAATGCAAATGTATGTAAACACGGTACATATGCCAAAATAACATTTTTAAAATTTTCGTCATTCTGTCTGTTTGTGTCGGCTAATCTCTGGAACGGCTAAATCAATTTTGACGGGACTTTCACTGATAAGTAGCTGATGATATAAGGAGTAACTTAGGCTACTTTTTAGTCTAGCTTCGCCCCGTGGTGTTACCCGGTACGACATTGACCGCGGGTAACACCGCGGGGTTCAGCTAGTTTTTAATAATACAACATTTTAACAAAAACCAACTTCAAGGTTCGACTCGATTTAATGGTACCACCGTCGGGACATCTCCTTTCCATTAAAAAAATAATCATCAAAATTGGTACATAAACGACGATGTGCCTTGTGAAAGTCGCTTCGGCATGCATGGGCCGGCTCGACCGGAGTGATACCTCGGGCTCACAGAAAACCTGTGTGAAATAGCGCTTGCACTGTGTTTTACCGAGTGAGTGAGGATACCGGAGGCCCATACCCCTCCCCCTATCTCCCCTCTCCCCCATCCCCCAAAGGCCGGCAAAGCACTTGTGACGCCTCTGGTGTTGGGGGTGTCCATGGGCGGCGGTAATCGCTTACCATCAGGCGATACGTCGGCTCGTTGGCCCGCCTATTCCATAAAAAAAGAGTCACTTTGGCAGGCTCATATATAAAAAAAAGCATTTGGCTAGCATGATGAATGTGTTTCCTTGTTTGGATAGGCCTATGGCCAGCAGTGAACTACATAAGCTATTGATGATGAGAATAATCCCCGTGCCTCAAAGAGCTCGTTAAGCCGTCGAGCTCGGTTATCATGAACATCTATGACAATTGTTATTTCGAAGTCAGTGCCCTCAAATATACTGACAACTTTTTTTTTAACGTGTGGAAATCCCCTCGGACCGTCACCCCACCGGGGTGACGGATTCGAATCAACTACAACCACACGGTGTGCCACTCTGCGCCTGCCCGTGTCATCAAATCAAATCAAATCAAAATCATTTATTCATCTAAGACACCAAGTGACACTCATGAACGTCAAATTGAAGCTATTTAAAAATCATAGATCGACACAAACAGACGCCACAGCATGTGCTGTATTGTCGAGGTAAATTAGGCGAAAACACCAAAAAATCTACTGCCTGCCTGTGATGATCCATAACTTCCAGTTTCCACAATGCGTAGAGCCTCATGAGAAGAATACTGGCAAAGAAACTCATGGCTACTCTTTTTCAAAATCAGATTTTCAGGTTGTCAGGTTAAAACTGCTATTCAGGTAAAACCGGTTGAACTAGTAGCCGACCCCATTAAATTTTTGAATAATGAAGGTTAGAGATATGATGATGATGATGAGAATAATCGATGACTATGATCCTATGATGATGTTGTGATATAATAGTTTAAGATTTGTATATACCTAGATGATATTTTTTGTATAAATAAATCTCTATTTATATACTCGTCTATTCGTAGAAATTGCCATCACGACAAGATTTCAATAGTGATAACGATGTGATAATGAATGTGCAAATCGAAAAATACAATCGAATTGGATACTTCCTCTTATTGGAAGTCGATTTATAATTTTAAAGTAGTTGTGTCTTAGTGATGTGAATTCAACTTGAAATTTTATTAGCGATTGTAATTATACACTCTCTAAAAAACCATAAAATATATTTTTGGCTATTATTTTGTTAAAAAATATTAATAAAATAAAGGTAATGTTATTTTTCATTAATTGCTATTTATTAAGAGGCATGAACAAAACTATTAAAACAAAAAAAAAATCTTACTTCAAAACATTGGAGTGAAAAGTTCCATAAATAAATATGTTTAAAAAATATTTCATAGTTCTATAATTAAAATAATTATAACTAAACTCTTCTTTACACAATTGTTTATACATACCAAAATATAGTATACAAATTACACATTTACCAAACGAAGCATGATCAAGCGTAGGCCAGCGTAGTAAATAATTATTTGTCCTATCCGGAACTCGATCACACAACCTCTGGGTAGTCTGCTCAACCAGCAGTCAATAACACTAACCACTTCGCTTGCATGACATGACTGTCAACTTTTTTTAACTACGAATGAAAGTATAATAAAAATTTATCAATATTATTAAATAAACAAATATTGTATTATTGTATGTTTGTATGTCACAAGATAATCTCGGCACAAGTGACAGTTATTTAGGTAATCAAATAGTATGATTATGGCACTAATGAAGACTTTGATAAAACTAATATTAATATAATTTTAAGATATTAATTCTATAATGGCCGGTCGCTAAGGATAAAATGTTTAAAATCAATAAATATTAATTAAATAAATAAATGTGATGGTATAGGTTGATATAGGATTTATTTTTAAGTTAACAGTGACGACAATATTTATAAAATATATATATAGTTCAATTACGTTTACATATGCATGACAAATATTATCACTCAACTGGAACCGAACCCGCGACCTAAACTATGACTCAAATTCATTACCTACCGCAGCACCTCAGAGGTCATTGCTCCTAACAGAGTTGAAACTTAAAGATGTCAACATATCATGTGTCTATGATCACCTTTCGATCGAACTACGTTAATTTATTCTGCCCGTGACCGCGATCGTAACATCGATCGTAAATTGATCAAAAATTAATCTTTAAAATAAATAATACCGATATTAGTCTGATCATTGAAATAATCAAAATCTGGTAATAGCAAAAAATAACAAGACGAGATTACAATTTATACAATTTTTTGAACTTAAAATTCGATACCGCATCCTTTAAGAACGTGTGTTCTTTACAAAAAGAAATAAGGTCAAATGATGGGGATTTTTTTTGATTAAAAGTTATAGTTGGTAAACAAGTTGTAATGATTAGGAACTTATTCAAATGTTACTTTTTTTATTTATTTTATGACTAGCCCCGACAGACTGTGTTTTGTTAATATTATTGACAGATGTTTTAATTTACTCTATGGGTTGTATCAGGTGTTGTTTTCACTATTTTCTCGCAATTTTTACATTATTTCTCTCCTTATGAAACTTCCCTGTGTCATGACGAAAATATTAAAAAAAATAAGCGAATTGGTCAAGCCATTCTCGAGTTTTGCAACACATTTGGCGATTCATTTTTATTTATATAGATTATAGATATACCTAAAGGTTGGACGTAAATATTAGCATCAGAGATTTATGTGATTTATAATAATTTAGAAGGTGGGACAAGTGTAGAGTGTTTAAAACCACTAACATATTATATTTTTTAATTTAATCACGGAATTCCAAGTTTTTTAATTTTAATGCGAAAGAAAAAGAAGACAAGAAATTCATGAACTCGTCAAGAAAAGACAAAAAACAAAATAGGATTCATTTAAAATAATTTAGTTAGCTAACTGGTATTAAACACAAAGGTAGTAGAGCCACGCTGATTACAGCACGAACGGGTCTGCTCGACCGGGGCGGTACTACCCTCGCACAGAAAATCAACGTAAAATAACAGCGTTCTGTCGTGTTTTGTTGGTGTGAGTCGAGTGCGAGACCGGAGGCCCAAATAGTCTATTCAACAAGTTCCATACTTGTTGAATAGACTAAAAGATGCAGAAGCATCACTAGGCCGCCATGGTGTGAGTCGTCATGCTGCATTGTCTGCATTCGCAATGAGTATGGTGACCACCATTCTTGGGTTTTGCTTATGCTTTCCATCAGTCAGAGTAGAGTCATTTTGGCGGGCCATACATAAAAAAAGCTGCTAATGATGATGATAAAGAAATAAGCGATATTGGTTCCTCATCAACAACCAATAACGTCCCACTGCGGGTCTCCTCTCAGGAGAGGGTTAAGGCCATACGTATTCCTGCCGGTGGATGTTTTTAAGCCGCCCAAAGGCCTCCCAACTAAGCTTCACGACTGTTATCCTACGATAACAACCGGGACCGACTGCCTAACGTGAATCACGGAGACGCTCATGGTATTATGCCACCAGCGGTCACCCGTCCAGGTAATGACCACGCCGTCGTTGCTTACCCTCGGTGATTGTTTCTATTCACCAAGTGCAACTGGGCTATGAGCTATGAAATTGGTTCATATGAAAAGCCAATCTTTACAAGTCCATATCCGTGCGAAAGCCATGCTTCAATATAAACAGGCCTCCTCGATAGGAGTAATGGACTTATCATCACTGTCTTGTCTATATGTTTCGCCCTATCGTAGTATGATCCATATTACATTCATACCGCACATTAAAATCCTATTGTTATAATCAAGGTCAAGTTCATATACTCCACTCCCACGGGCTGTAAGCATCCTAATCGATTCTGTGATTTACAAAAAACACTAGCGTTAATTTAGTTGATTGCTTTTATAATAAATTAACTAGTTAAACTTGTTTTGACTTGATTGACAAATAATTTTTAGTAATAGCTTCAATTCAAAGTTTTTTTTTTTAAATTGCCTATTGCCTGCTTCTGCTTCTAACATATTTTCATGTATTCTGATTTCCGTCCATCATCTTACTAGTTCCATATACCTGCCACACACACTTTTCTAACACCCGAAGGTTTGGCTGGAAGAAAATACCTGTCATTAAATCTACCCTGTCCAATATATAATTATGAAAAAGTATATTGTAACATTCCATACTAGTAGATCCCGTCATTTCATTTTAAATAAAGATAAAATCGTAATAGCTGTTTTCAAAATAAGGCCAGATTTTTGAGCACAATATAATTAAAAAAAATGCTTTTCAGATT
Organism: Diaphora mendica; assembly: GCA_949125395.1. Classification (NCBI taxonomy): domain Eukaryota; kingdom Metazoa; phylum Arthropoda; class Insecta; order Lepidoptera; family Erebidae; genus Diaphora; species Diaphora mendica. Next base: position 2,221,135 of record OX421323.1, read on the forward strand.
ATTCAAATAAGAATACCCAAAGTATCAATCGCAGTTCAATGTTTCCTAATCAAATCTACTAAGATAAATAATTTCAAAAATATCGATTTACCTATTCGAAATACAGTTTATAACTAACTAGCTGTTGCCCGCGGCTCCGCCCGCGTATATATAGGCTATCGCGGCATAGTAGCCTATGTGTTATTCTGATGTATAAGCTATATTACTGTAAAGTTTCATCCAAATCCGTTAAGTAGTTTTTGCGTGAAGAACAAACATACACACAAACTTTCGCCTTTATATATTAGTGTGAATAGTGTGATGTGATAAGATACCCAATCGCATTGTTTTGTAGAATTGAATCACCCATGAGTTCGATTAAAGTCCGATCCGATGAGTAAACTTAACTTAAGATCATAAAACGGTAAATAATTTATTTATTTATTGCGACTTGGTTCGCAGTCTATGCTTACTAATTTCAAATTGCAATATTTTTTTGTTATTGTGTGGCATAGAAGAGTAAACGAGCGAACGGGCGCACCTGATAGAAGTAACTACAGACGCCCATGTGCGCCGCCGTTTTCAATGGATGTATCTACATCTACACATACTATGAACAAATATAAAATATAGGAGTTTAATAGGTCTTTACCTATGAAATGGCTGTTATGTGAACTAACTGTGCCAGGAGGTTGTAAGTGCACTCCCTTGTGGACGTCCATGATATGTATTACTGTCTTTGAGTCCTTGTCGTCCACAATTAGGAAGAATGGGTTACCTCACTGAATCGGTGAAAAGCAACGAAGTAGGTGCACAACATCAGTTTCCTATAAAACCGTAATATATCTCCTGTAGAGTCGGTTATCTGTAAAAAAGCGTGAGTCTACACGTGTGCACATAATCAAATACCATTAAGAACCACTTACAGAAAGGACCTAAACACACACACTTGAGTATTTACAATTGTAAAGTACATTTACTGTCGCTTATATATTCTAGATATATAGTAAAGGTTTACATTATATATATGTATTGTTTCACTATGAATATTTGTACCTATCTATTGATATGCATTTTTATCAATTAATTAGCCGTCTTCAGAGCCTAAGTGACTTTGTTGACCTTAGGCAATGTGATAAAATCGTGAGCAAGTTCAGGGGTTCAATTTAAACCCAGGGTGAATAATTGTGTGATGAGTATTATCATTTCTTGTGTCTGGATGCGTAATTTATATCTTATTTAGTAACTAACTATACCCGGTTTACGTAGCATAGTACAAACGAATAAATGGTACAGTAAAAAAACGCCAAAAACGATAAGAAATATTTCTTATCTTGTTAATAATATTTGTGAAATGTATAAATTTGTACCTACTCGTGGGTTTTCCAAAAATATTTTACTAATATTTTTCTTATTACTTTCTACCAAGTGACTCCGGTGCAACACCAGAGGCGTCACAAGTGCGTTGTCGGCTTTTGGGAGATGGGGAAGGGGATGGGAGGAGGGGTTGGGGTATGGGCCACCGGTATCCTCACTCACTCGGTGAAACACAGCGCTAGTGCCGTTTCACACCGGTTTTCTGTGAGGCCGTGGTATCACTCCGGTCGAGCCGGCCCATGCATGCCGAAGCGTGGCTCTCCCACGGTAAAATCCATCATAAAAACAACACTTCCAGGCTACGTGATACTAGATCATCGTCATCAGCCTAGTGGAGTCCACTGCTGGACATAGGCCTCTCCAATTGCATGCCACTTGGTTTGGTCCTTGGTCGATTCTCGCATCCAGCTCCTGCCAGACGTCTTGCGCAAATCATCACTCCACCTGATCTGTGGACCTCCTAAACTACGTTTGCCAAGATGCGGTCTCCACTGTACTAGATGGCAAGGATGAAATGCAGACAACTATGCAGAATCTGTACTATAGTAGCTACACTGCACACAGAACAAGCGGTCACGATGATCACACATTTTTAATTATGTTCTTACCGTTAGCCTAGTTAAGAGGACTGTTTGTATTATCGCCGGATTAAGAATGTTAAATAAGCACTTACTATTGTCACTGCCGCTATATACTTAACCGAGATATGTAACAGATTCATACATAACATAACGGATGTATACTCCTTATACCACTTACTTATATACTTGATACCGGTAGCAACACTTATAATTCAAGGTGAAGAGCTTTTCAAACACAGGCGTAACAGTTAGGTAAAGTTAGTACAGTGATATTAGTTTGCGATTTTAACGGTCAACAGTCCTTTGACACACAAATCGAAGTAACAGTTTTCGTATCTAGCTGAGACCCTTTTACAAACGTGGTATACCATACTGCTTTTCTATAATTTTTATTTAATTTGGAATCCCTCAAGTCTTTTAGCGATAAATCTTTGCAGTGTAATTTAAGATCATATTTGCCAAAGAAAATGACAGAAAAAATCACTCACACATATGCACAGGCACACAAAAACGCAACCGCATATGCACACGCACAAATGCACAAAAATGCACATACACATACGTAAATGCACTAACAGCACAAGCTTAGACTGAATTGTATTTATTTTATTTTTTTTTCGTAAAAAGGTAATCGATTTACAGTGTTTATCTTATAGGAAATTTGTTATGGGTCAGGTTATAATGTGAATAGTTGTATCTACTTTAACCGTCATTTAAAACACAATTTTTCGAAGTAGTTGCAGTAATTCTTATACAGAATTTAAAGACAAACTGGATTTACTGGTTTTGCGAAAAAATCTGCTGCTAAGCTAAATCATTTTTCTTAAAGTTATAATTAAACAGGTTACTTTGAAGTTGTTTAAAAATTAATGATTGCTGATAAAGGTTATTTAAAGTCATCTTTAAAATATTTCAACATATCAACTGCATTTTCCATTCATCATGATTTCGACACAAATTAAGATGAATAATTATAATTTTGGCTTATTAATCAATCTAACATCTCTTGATGGCAAATATCCACAGACTAAAGCTCTGCTTGAATAAGAATATCTTAAGACATAAATCATATATATAAAAATCAATTGCTGTTCGTTGGTCTCGTTACAACTATAGAACGTCTGGGCCGATTTAACTGATTGTGATTTTTAAATGTTTGTCGTAGCTAGGAAGGGTTTAAACCGTGAAACATTAAAAATAACTTAAAAATCCATATGTCACGTGTACGAAGTAGCGGGCACAGCTAGTATTTATATAATATTAAGACAAAAAATACACTAACATCGATCCAAAAAATCTAATATCAAGTGAGCAATTCTTGTATATGTACCTATTTGTATTGTATAATTTGAATCTCGGGAAACGGCTCCAACAATTTACATGAAATTTGCAGGGTGTTTCCGGGGCGATAAATCAATCTAGCTTTCTCAATTTGACGTCAAAATCGGTCCAGTCGTTCCAGAGATTATGCGGCGTTACCTCGCTATGAGGCGTTCCATTTAAGGCTTGCACTTCAAGCCTTAAATGGAAGCGAGAGATAGGTGCGGCGCAAGCGGAGGAGGTTTCTCAATTCGACCATATATATATATATATTATCCCAACGGTGGTACCATGATAAGGACACTAAGATCTGATGATAGAATCCAAGAGAAATCGTGTCGAACCTTGAAGTCGGTTTTTATTTTGTTAAAATTTTACTTGTAATGTTTAGATTAGATAGATTTTGTAAGACCTCGCTTGAATCGTTAACACCTCTATGCTCTTGAGAAAAGAGACGTTAGCGATTGTAGAAAGATATCGACGCTAATCACTTGCTTCTTGCGTAATACAGCACATATTTCAATGTGTTACAGCGATCGTAGTTAATAACTGTGCAATTCGATTGCATAGTTGACCTGCGATCATGATAGTTTAGATAAAATTAACAATTTCGTTAGATTGTAACTAGTAATTATTATAAACTAACATAAGCAATACCTACTATATTCTTTAATATTTAAAACTAGCTGAGCCCCGCGGTATTGCACTTGGTTGTGGTTATACCTTCACTGCAACAACTGCGTGGGGTGAATCCAGTCTACAAAACAGTAGCCTATGTTACTCCTTATATCATCAGCTATCTGCCAGTGAAAGTCCCGTCAAAATCGGTCAAGCCGTTTCAGAGATTAACCGGAACTAATAGACACACAGATAAATATGTGAAAATTTGTTTTTTTGATGAAATTATCGTACCATATAGTTCTATACGCATTTAGTGAAAAGCTTTGAATTTAAAATTACAAACAGGCACTGCAATTTTTTTTGTATACATCAATATTTATATGTCAGTAGGTATTTCGTGAACTATGTTGTATTAAATACTCTATAAGTGATTTACAGTTTCCTTATCTTTTTTGGGTTAGTTAAGCGCTAAATCTTACAGGCCATATATTTTAACTACATTTCTATAATGATAAGCTTACAAATTACGAAGTGGCAACAAGTAAAGTTTATGTATTACTATCCATACTTCATGTACCTACATCTTCTTTCCAATAACGATTGCCATAGATGTTCATGACAACCGGGACCGACGGCTTAACGTGCTCTCCGAGGTACGGGCGGGAAACACCGCCATTTTCCATACTCCGGGCTGCTATTAAGAATTTCTTGTAAGAAAAACCCAACCAGCAGTCCGACCCGGGAATCGAACCCGAGACCTCTTCATCCGCAGTCGCTTACGCTAACCACTAGACTAACGAGGTAGTCTATAAATATCTATATCCTATACGAATATTATAAATTCGTAATCAACGCTGTCTGTCTCTAACGCTCTCAGTGCTGAATCGCTGCACCGATTTCAATAAAACTTGGCATGGAGATACTTTGATTCTTAAGGAAGGACTTAGGCTACTTCTTAGTTTAGTTGAGTATTTTAAATTACATTCTTTTGCTGCTTTGTGAATACTCATTATGATCTTTACAAGATCTACAACTTTTTTCATATCTTTTGCATCATGTCCGCCAATTTTTCACTTTTCTGTTTTAGTTTCGACCCATTCTAAAACAAAAATATTATTAATATTAGTATTAGATCTTCTATTAACACTTTTTTGTTTTTAAGCTATTGCATAGCTTTTATCGCGGGCTTTGGGGCCTTTGTGCAGAAATTCCGTAACGTAACAAAAAAACCTGACACCCGAAGCTCGCACGGATCGAGACGAGCTGCTCCGAACGACGAATCAATGAATCTGTGTCCGAACGACGAATTAACGAATCTGTGTCACTGTCACGCACGAACATACTGCTTAAAAAAATGCATAAGTTGATAAAAAATGCTATGCAATTTCTTTACCGCGGCAGTCCCCGAGTGCCACACGTCTTTTTGTTTATTACAATCACAGTTGAAAAGTTTACTTATGCATAGAACCAGTTCACTGTGTACCCTACGATTTTTAGCCACTGTGTACAGACACCACTTTTTAACCTATAAGGTTGCATAACTATTAAACATACCAAATTCAAAGGCTATTTATATATCTAAGTTATTTAGGAATAGTTACTTTACACATGGAAACAGTGCAATATAATGTAATTAAATATACAACGATTCTAGAAAGAAAATAAATGAAAACACGTGTACTTACTTTTTTTGGCACCAAGGACAAAACTATGCACTGTGGGACCGTTACGGTCGGGAGCGCGCTGTCGATTGGGGAGTGTGGGAGGTGGCATGAGACAAATTGTTTGGCGTTTGCAGTATGATTTGGCAGCGTCGCGTTTTAGGGATATGAGTGGTTGTTCACTGTGTACTACTGGGCCACTGTTTACCACCTGACCCTACACCTTTTTTTGCTGCAATCCCCTCGGATACCACCAACTGGTGGTTATGTCGGACTCGAACCGACTAAAAACCGCACACCGTCTCGGTTACTAGAAGATTGACTTAAATTAGATATGTCACGCTATTAAATAGATAGGTGATTGGAAATCAATTTACTAAAACAAGAGAACTTTAGAGATATAGTTTAGATAAGCGACATAACAACAGCACCATTGTCGCGTAAATTAGTGGGTAGTTTATTAATTAAGCGAAGAAGGAGGTAGTCTGCCGTTTCTTCGCCATGTATATATTGACGCTTAATATTAGTACTGACTCTGACTAGTTTTTGATCCATCTTAAATCGTTGTTATTATTACCAACTATTAAAACATAGCCTAGGTTCTAGAATAAATTATTTTGTAGCGTTTTCAAATGTCATTCATAAATAAAACTAGGAGTTGATACTAATTTACAACAAGACTCCTGTCGGGCCTCATTCATTTAGTATTCCGTGAAGGTGCGGACGTTTTGGACAAAACAGTCCGCAGTGAATCTAATAACACAATTTGTGCGAAAATTAACATTTTTAAGTGTAGCATACGTAGTGTAAATTATATTTTGAAAGTGACGATTTAAAAAGAAGATCATGTGATTACTAGCAGGTATAGTATTATTCAAACTGATTTAAAAGTTTAATTAAGAAATTTAGCCAAAGCCAAGCCATGTGAAACTGATCGGCTATAATGACCAGCGCCTTAACTAGCGTGATTTTTTTGTTGAAGTTTCTAACATAAAAAATGTAGGATATCATAATATATAACTGCTTATTTGTTATTTTACGCCCTTAGATGCAACATTTCCAAAAATCCTATGCATGTGAGTGCTTACAATACAAAACACATCAGCTGCCAAAATTTTTAGCTTATAGCCTGAGGAGTTTAGGCTCTGCGTTGATTTAACTGTATATGTATAAATTATATTATCTCTATATATATATAATTTATACATTTACAATTACTTGTCCTAGGAATGTGTGTATAGGAATATATAGTTCTTCGGGTAATTCGGGTTCATTTCACAGATCGGATCAAACGTTTGTGATCTGCAAATATTTGTTTCGGGGTTTGAGTGTTTACTTTGTATAATATGTATATAATTAAACCAAAAAAAAGTATTTTAGTATTCTGTGAGTCAATCTAGTTGTCGCCGAACAAGCTCTGCTTAGTTTGAAATTAGAAGGCGTTGTGTTTTTTAAGAACGAAATATTTTAATTAGAAGTCATTGAACTTTGCTACAAATACAATCTAAACAGCTGTATCTAAAAATACCAAAATAAAGTATATTCAGAATATATTAGAATCTTTAATGCACCCTTGAACATTAATATGCATATCTATTTATAAATTGCTGAAAATATATTCGCTAATGTTTTTCTAAGGAAATTTCCATCCTAAGTCTTAAAATTACCTTAAGTATCTCATAATGTCTGACCTTCGTGAATTTGCAAGGCTAATAAATATGTTTGTTTTTAACACACTAATCACAGGCCCTTGACTTTTGATTTAAATGCTTATTTTAAAGACAGCTCCCGCATCAGGAATAGATTCTGTGTCGGGACTTTGCAAACACACATGAAACGGACACAAAAAACAGCCAGACTTAGGACAACAATTTGTGTTTTTTTTATGGAATACGGGGCAAACCGACGTATCACCTGATGGTAAGCGATTACCATCGCCCATGGTCACCCGCAACACCAGAGGCGTCACAAGTGCGTTGCCGGCCTTTGGGGATGGGGGTATGGGCCTCCGGTATCCTAAATCACTCGGTGAAACACAGGGCAAGTGCTGTTTTACACCGGTTTTCTGTGAGGCCCTGGTATCACTGAAGTCGAGCCGAAGTGTGGCTCTGCCACGTATTACAAAAAGGGCTATCCCATGATTGCTACTTTCCCCTTGATGCAAGTGTTTCGCATCAATTCTCTTTCTACAATCGCTAACGCATCTATTCGCTTGTATTATTGGCTAATATTTTGTTTTGACCGCATGACTCAGCGTAGAGAGACGTCATTTCCACACATTTGTTAGTTTCTATTATCGTTTACGTTTGTAGAATATCAACTTACCTAGGAATGCAGTTGTAGCAAGAAGTGACCATTAAACAATACATCCCATCAGAATACAATTATTAAACTACAATACAATCTGGAAACAAAATACTAACGCTAAAAGGGTTCTTTACACTGGACAATAGTCAGTTCAATATACAAATAAGCGTCCAGATACAGTCAACGCTACCACCGAATCGAATATAAATGCTTTTACAATACGAAATACTTGACTACAAGCCAAAATAAAACGAAAGGACCCAATAACAAGCCGAAGTGACGTAAGTTTAAGTGATACAATTTTTATAACACCTCGCCGTAACTCGATACCGGTTTTATACACGATTTGAGGACACGAAATGGATCGAAAAAAGTGCTAGTAATGTCTGATACTGAGAAAACAAGTTTTACTTACGTAGTAACTATTTATTAATTTAATGCCAAATTGCCAAGCCAAATGTAACTAGGTAACTAATAGGGAAGATGACACTTTAGTCAAATTCGTTACTATTTATCATCTGTCAAAACGATAACTTTGTATGGAATATGATTGTACTAAATACAAACTTGTGACGTTACTGTTTTAGACTACTCAATTGAGCAATATATTTCAATGTTTATTTGACTAAAATTTGTAATAGAAATTTAAAGCTGTAATAATTATATTTTCCGAAATGATTTGTTATATTCGTTTTAATGAAGGAGACATCGGTATTTATTTACGATACTGATATTCAAGAGAATAACAGAACCCAGATTGATTAAGAAAAAGAATACCAGAAATACAAAATAACAGTAATGAAGACTTAGTAGTAAAGAAACAGTTTCAAAGAGGGGATAGCGTTCAAATAAGAATGTATGACAGTAATAAATGGAAATTTGGAAATATAATAGAACGGAGAAATTAAATTATGAGGTGGAAGTGGATAGCAGAATACATAAAAGACACGTAGATCAAGTTATTAAGACGGCATGTATGAGTAATAAGTTAATATCACCAAGATTCCAGATACTTACAAGTTTATACCAAGTGACCTACATGCAAACATACATACACCTGAATCCTCCGGAAGAAGTTCTACAACAATATGTGATACAGGGTAGGAGCCTAGATCACCAACTCTGAAGTACAGGAACCTGAAAATACAGTACCGGAAGTAATCAGACCAGAGATATCGGAACCGGTTATGCCTACGATGATATCGACACTGCCACTAAGCTTACCTACACCGCCCAAGCTGGAATCGCGTCGAAGCACGAGGACTAGGAGACAACCAAATCGAATGAACCTCTGAATTATGTGACGTGTTAGGGCATAAATAATAGTATGCATATTTCGGAACGCAGCTTAACTGGCAATACGGGAACTATGTCACATTTGATCGTACAATAATATGTCTTCCGCGTTGTTCGGCGCGTGTTCGGTGTTCGCGTCCGACAATAATGATGGAAACACTTTATAATAAACATGTAAATGCTTTATTGTAATAGAATTACAGAACATTGATTTACTCCTATTGAACGCGGAAGACATAATGTACAATCTTAAGTGACGTAGTTCCCGTGTTGCCAGTAAAGCTGCCAGTCGGAAATATGCCTACTATTATTTATGCCCTAACACAGTCATCTACCCTATTCTAACGCTTTAGTGTATGTCGATTATCGCTGTAAATGGTTTCCTATTCCTTCTTCAAGAATCAAAGGATCTCCATTGTAAATTTAATCTAAACCGCTTCTGTGGTTTAACCGTGAAACCATAACTGACAGACAGATTTGTAACCTATTCCTAATTTTCATATCTGGCTGGACTGACGACTAACATGCTTTCTGATTTAAAACTCCAATAATAAACTCTTAGAAATGAACGATAGAAATCAATGATAAAACCTTCAAAATTATAAGAAAAAGCAAGTCTTACCTCAGAAACCATTAACACCTTTTTAACTCTTCAAATTCTAACTGAAGAGTAGTGAGTTTGAGTGAGTGGTGAAACTCACTTAATATCAACCAACACCTCTCCTAAATTGCCTTGTATGTTCGCTTACATCCTTCACACTACTCAACAGATTTTTAACCGACTTCCAAAAAGGAGGAGGTTCTATGTTCCACTGTATGTTTTTTTTTTTATGTATGTTCACCGATTACTCCGTCAGTTGTTGACCGATATTGAATATTTTTTTTGTATTCAAAAGGGTATGCTTCCGAGGTGGTCCCATTGCCAGCATATCAGGATCTGATAATGGGATCCCAGGGAAATCGAGGGAGACCCTCATTTTTTATAGGCACATACTATGTTTTTCGTATATTTTCTGAAGTTACACCAGTATTTGCGTCTGATAGTCATCATTATATGATGATGAGCTGATGATGTAAGGTACAACTCCTTAACAGTTAGGAGTTGGGGGATAAATCTTTAAATATCATATGTACATATTGTACATATGTTACCTTTAGTCGTATTCTTTCAAATTATTTAGGTAAGCTGATGATGGAAGGTGGAAGGTACAACTCCTCAAAGGTTAGGAGTTGGAGGATAATTCTTTCAATTTCATACGTATCTAAAGACCTTCAGTCGTATACTTTCAAGTTATTTAGATGAGCTGATGATAGAAGGTTAAACTCTTTAACAGTTAGGGATTAGAGGATGATTTTAATATTACAAAAGAAAGATTACAAAAGAATACAAACGAACTATTACAAAAGTCTAAGCGATAGTCACTTGGCATCGACTTCAAACAGATTCTAGGTACCTAGCACACATTATAATAGTACTATTGAAATGAATAAAGAATTAGGTATAGGCAATTTATGAAGAACCAGTTTATTTTACGCTTTTAAGTGTTTTTTTGGCAGAGAGTTTTCGTTGGATGTTTTTTGGAAGTCGTTTTTTTTTATAATGCAGTAATTGTCAGCGATAGATAAGTGATTCAAGAGGAAGGTTTAAATAAATAAATAAATATAAATAAATAAATATTTCAGACATCTAACACACATCGCCATCTAGTCCCATGCTAAGCAGAGCTTGTGTTATGGGTACTAGACAACTGATACAAATACATATATACTTTTTTTTTGTAAATACATACATATTATACATAGAAAACACCCAAACTCCGAAACAAATATTTGTAGATCATACAAACATTTGGTCCGACCCAGGAATCGAACCCAAGACCTCATGATCAGCAGTCGCACACGTCAACCGCTAGACCAACGAGGCAGTCGAAATGTGGAAGACATGCGGAGGAAATTCAATAATTTCAAAGAAGACGTGCCGGGTCGCTAGTTTCCTATTTAAATCACAGTTTTGAGAATGGCATCGGTTATACATATATTGACGTTACAATGACCTACGTCAATGACGTTGAAAATTAAATACGTATAATTTGTTTAACAACAAATATAGCGACCATGTATAAAATATACATATCACTCTTTGCGTTCCATGATTATCTTCAAATATTAGGCAGGGAACTCCCGAGTCCTTCCCTTGAACTGAACAACATTAAAAACAGTTTCTGTAATATGTTTTTAGTTGAGGTGCGACTCAGCAAATAGATAGACAGAGTGAGTCATAAATTAAATAAATTGCCAGAGTTCGATCTTCTTATGTATTCTGTTGGCGTTGTGCGTAATTCTCGAAGAACTAATAAAAAGTTGTTTAAAAATGTAGGATCAAATCTTTAATGTAATTGATCAAGTCACGGAATGATAATAAGGTATATATAGTAAATTGTTTGGCCACGGTAGCGATTCAAACTGCTTAATCAAACATTGTGGGTGAGACTCAGTTCGTTATTGGCTCTTAATAGGTATGTATTTAGAAATATCTAGGTACATCATTACAATGCAGTAGTGTGTGAAACGCATGTTGTGATTTTTATTGTTATTATTTATTTTGTATGCTTATTTAGTAACATACATGTTATGATTGACGGCAATAGACTTGCTTTTATTAACCGACTTTAAAAAAGGAGGTGGTTATCAATTCGACTGTCTTTTTTTTAAAATGTTTGTTGCTCTCAACTTTCGACTGGGTGAATTGATTTCGATAATTCTTTTATTATCCGACTTCCAAAAGGAGGAGGTTCTCAATTTCATCGGTATTTTTTTTATTTGAAAGCTGGTGCTTGTTCCATTTCAATTTGGTTTCTTGAAGTCGGTTTTTTTTAACAAAAAAAAAATTGTGATTATTACATAATTGAGACTAAAAAATATACCTATTTGGCAAAATATAGCCATTTACCTCGCTCCTGGCAACAAATTTAGACATAAAAATGTTATAGTCCTTGAAATATAGCTTGCTCTTTGTTGCAGTTGTCATTAGTATCGTTTTAGAAGTTACGAGGTATTTCGAGGACCATTTTTATATTTATAATGTATTGCACTTCATTTGTGATAAAACTGGCACGTAAAGAATTAAAATATAGATGGGACCAAATGAACTGTAGTTTAAATATTTCGAAATGATACAGTAACTCGTGTTTTGATAAAATCTAACATGTCAAGTTTATGTACTTATTTAGTTTCGCACCTAATAAAATGTAATTACTTAGACGCCGTACTTGACTGCAAGATTTTTGTCAACTGCTAAATGTAACAGCAGTGTGTAAAATATTTATAATATACACTTAAATGCCAATATAAATAATGATGCAAAAATGTGTCTTTAAATTTCAAATAAAAAAAAGTGAATAGAATATCGCTTTATTATGAAGTACCTAATTGCCGTGACGGATTGGGTTTTTAAAAAAAATGGGACTAATCCTTTCCAAACACCTACTACTGTAAATCATGTATATGATCGTTAACAGATGTAAATACACCTTTTGTGACTTCGTTCTGTCGTAAATTATTGGCCTATCGAAAAATTAAATAAATCCGTGATCATTTTATGCAGGCAAAAATAATCATAAAGCGCCTTTTCTTTTGTTTTGATTGACGTCAAATGTTTGCCATTTCTACTCCCCGTGTCTTTTAAATGTCTGTACCGTTTTTCACCAAACATGTTAAGAATACTATAGACTAATTCAAATTTCGAACACAGAAACAAAATCGAAGTCCGTTCATCCATTCGACAGAAATACATATGTTACGGGCAACTCTCTCGTGTTCAATTCTCTCGCCAATGCAGCGATCACCTTGTGAAATTTGCAATGTCTTAGGCCCATGAGTAAGTCATTCAATCGCTAACTATGTCACTGGAGAGAGCATTGAACTGACGACAATTTCACCGTGTTCTTATTCTAAGCTAATGTGATATCAAGCACTTACTGGAGATGTGTAGATTCCTTGAAGCGGCGTCCAAGAGGCCTCTTGGTAGTTTCCTCTCTGCGTCGTTACACATACATGACTCCTAAAGTGCTGTACAGCCCCAAGGTATTCGAATTACAATACACTCGTTTAACTATCGCGGATCGCGCCTGTTGACGCGACTACTAAAACTCGCGAGTCCAAACCAGACCAATCATAACGGTAACCAACTAAAAAAACCGAATCTGAAGACAATTAGCTAAATTTTCATTAAACGGCACTTTTTCAACGAAGCCCAGCTCGACCGATCGAAGCGTCTCAATAGTACTACTTGTCACTTCAAAACGTCAAACTAGAAAAATGACAATCAAAAATGTTGCCATTATAATGACGTTCGAAATCTAACAGTGATTAACTGGGCACTATTAATAAGGACCGGCCATTATTGATAATGCCCAAGAGAGTCGGGCAAAGTGATTAATTTATCTCTATGACCGGCCATTATTAATAATGCCCACCCTATCTTGGGCAAAGTGATTAATCACGCTGTTTTAATCACATTGTCCAATTGAGTCGGGCATTATGAATACAGACCTGCCATTATTAATAGTGCCCGGACTTATCAAATTGCCCGTAACATATACATACAACCACCTCAAACTGATAACACCCCGTCGTTTTTGCGTCGGGAATAAAAAGAGCCCGCTCCATTAATCATCGGTGTTTGCCTATGATGTATTGACTTCTCTTTCAGAGTAGGTAATTATGCAAATAAATGCGTGTTTTTACGGAAGTAGCGGTTTAGGCAATGCTTTTTCAATGTCACGACGCATTCGGTAAACACCTAAGAATTGATTGACCGTTTCAAAGGTCAACCCGCGTCTGCCAAAAATATTTCATAATGAACTCAAAAATAATACCAATACCACACGCGCAAGTATCACCACAGTTTTACTCGCGCAGGCCGGCTTGTACACGGAACACCGTGCGCGTGGTTGGTCTGGCCAGCTTGGTATACTAGGCCTAAAACTCTTTTCTAAGCAGAATACTATAGAAGTCTGTTGTCGATCCCAATACATTATCAATCAACCTATTGGTCAATGAAGGTCGCCCCCAAGGAGCGCCAACCGTCCCGGTCTTAGGCAGTCCGCATCCTTCCGCCACCAGCCACCTTCTTTAAATCATCGGTCCATCGTGCCGCAGGGCGCCCTACACTACGTTTGCCTAATCGCGGTCTCCACTCTAACACCTTTCGGCTCCAGCGACCATCAGTTCGTCATTAATACTTGCCTTGCCTTACTGCGTCATTGTTACGTACATTAATATTTGATAATATTTTTTAACCAATCGAAATAGCTAATCAAAAGACGGCAGTTTAGTCAGAATTAGTATTATCAGCCAATGCAGCAATGCTATCAGTTCTTTTTTAAAGCAGTCAGTAGGTGGCAATGCGAAATAATTTTTTGACGTATACATATAAATATACCCCAGGTTAAAATTGGTTAAGTATATTAATTTATTGATAAAGGTAAACTGTTGTTGATTTATTTTTCATAATGAATCATCGATGAACGGTTTTGTGTTGATAATATTTGTGCTGACGTCTTTCATTGGTGAGTGCGAGACCGGAGGCCCAGTGATGCAGAAACATCTCACTAGGCCGTCATGGTGTGGGTCGCCGTGCTGCACTGTTGCGTTGTTACAATTTATGATGACCACCACGCTGGATTCTGCTTATGCTTTCCATCAGGCAGAGTAGAGTCATTTTGGCAGGACCATATCTACATAAAAAAAATTACATTGTCACGTGCAAGGCATTACTAGAGTGGAGATATTGGTGATAAGTGAGCTTATCACAAACTCGTCTAAAACTTCTTGAACCCTGTGTGTTAAACACAGTCTGTGTTTTAACAAAAAAAAAGAAATAACACATTTATTATTACAAACATTATTGGGAATCTATTGACACCTCATTCATTAAAAGTGGTTTAGTAATTAAGGCGCTACGGTGGAACATACAAATACACATAGATTGACAAAACTATTACCTACCCTTCCTTTTGGCTTCACCGTAATCGGGTAAAAATAAATTATACCTCTGAGGGCGAAGAACCGATTATTATCTACATGGTATCTCGATTTAAAGTCGGTAATACTTTTTTTAAGTTTTTTAATTCTCTATCAAATACAAAACACAAAATAGCTATGTTTTTGAATACTTGTTTAATATTCAGATTTTTAATAGCAAACAAGGAAAACTTAAAATTTAGATTTACAAGTTTACAATTGTATACTACACCTAAAGTAACAAACTTTTTTCAAAAATTTACATAAATTCGCAATAAAACTTAATGTAAGCCGGATATTGAAGATGTTTGTTTAAAAACTTGAGTACCTGTTGTTCTCGATGGCATTTGTATACCTTTTAATTAATCTTTCCTCGGAGCCTTTTTTCCCAAAGTCGATTGGGGTCGGCTATAAGTCTACCATAATACGGCTCAAATTCTATTGACCTAGTGGTTAAAGCGATCGCCACGCCGCTTGCTACTACGCCAAGTGTCGTGGGTTCAAATCATACACGGGACAACACTTTGTGTGATTCACAAATTGTTGTTCTGAGTCTGGGTGTTCTTTGTGTCCGTTTTATGTTTGTTTCACGACACAAGGTGTTTATTCTACATTAGACCTGAACAGAATTGCTTAACTTTGCGGTACATTGCTACACCACGAACTTCTCTGTTACCTTTTAGCCACGAACCCCTGTGGGTAATATTCCTTAACCTTTGCTTAACCCTTTGTGCGTGATGGGTTTGACAGACTCCACTAGTTACTAAGAATATAACAATACTTTACTAACTTTCGCCCGCGGCTTCAATCGCATTTAATAGAAAGTATCCAATGTTACTTCTAATACCTCCAAGAATATGTGTGCAAAGTTTCACGATGATCGGCTGAGTAGTTTTGGCGTGAAAGCGTAACAAACAAACTTACATTCACATCGTAACTAGCTGAACCCGCGGTACAAAGCTATTCTAAGTAGTCTAAGTTACTCCTTAAATCATCAGCTATCTTCCAGTAAAAGTCCTGTCGAAATAGGTCCAGCCGTTCCAGAGATTACGGAGAACAAACAGACAGACAAAAATTGTAAAAAATGTCATTTTGATACATGTACCGTGTATACATACATATGCATCCCACCAAAAACATTTTCATGTAAAATGTTGCCAAGACGACTGCATATGGCTTACCCTGTGAAAAAGATATCAGATCTCATGTAGAGCCAAGGTTCTGAATCTACACGCCCTAACTCTACCAACCTTAACTTCATAAACTCTACATCTCTGTAAAAATGTATGGCTTCGCCGTTTCATCACGAAGGGGTAACGAACGCCTTTTGTGTTTGCAAATATCTAGTTTCTGAAGTAATGTGTTATACGAATATTTAGTTTCTGAAGTAACGAAACAGCCAAGCCATACATTTTTACTGAGATTTAGAGTTTATGAAGTTAGGGTTGGTAGAGTTAGGGCGTGTAGATTAAGAACCTTGGCTCTACATGAGATCTGATATCTTTTTCACAGGGTAAGCCGTATGCAGTCGTCTTGGCAACATTTTACATGAAAATGTTTTTGGTGGGATTTCATTTCTTTTTTGGGCTGTATTTCTTGTACATCTTCTTTCTTCTTTTGAAAAAGTCCGTGTACCAAAAATAAAACCTCTAGCATAACATTTGTGAAAGTCTCATACAAACTTCCACCCCCCAAATTTAGGGGTTGGGGGGCAAAAGTAATGGGTTTATGATTTTTTTAGTTGTTTGTATACTAAACTTAGTCCACATACCAAATTTCAGCTTTCTAGCACTTCAGGAAGTACCCTAACAGTTTTGATGATCATCAGTGTGTCAGTGACGAAATCGGTGTTTTTTAGGTATCAATAAAATCTAAAGTATCATAGCTATGCAAATGAAACTTTGTATGTTTCATTAGTTTATTGGTAACACCATATCCTGAGAATCTGAACGATCTGGTATATCGGGAACCAAAGTTATGAGGGTTCAAAAAAAGGACGAAACACTTCTAGAAAAGGTAGGTAGTGCCTTTGCGCTTCGCTTGGCTCGTCTTGGCGGGGGCACGACCGTGCCCCCAGATTTATTAAAAAGCGGTTATTTTAATATTACAAACAGACACTCCAATTTTATTTATTTGTGTATAGATATAGGAAGGATAGTAGCTTTTTCGCCCGCTCCGCCCACGTGTATGTCGGTTTTCGCGGTAAAGAGTAGCCCTATATCCTTCCTCAAGAGTCAGAGTACCTTCATGTTAAATTTCATTTAAATCGGAGTAAAATTGTGACAGACAAACAGAGTAACTTTAGAATTTATAATATTAGTATGCATTGTTACCTTAAAACTCTATTTACAGATACAGATAGACAGAAATACTTTCGAATATAATAACGTTCTCCTAACGGCCACGGCGGACAGTCTCAACGGAAACCAGCCAACTACGCAGGAGATATTACTCTGCCTGATGGAAAGCATAAGCAGAATCAAATATTGGTGGTCACCATACTGCGAATACAGACAAGGCAACAACGCAGCATGGTGACCCACACCATGGCAGACTAGTGATGCTTCTGCATCATTGGGCCTCCGGTCTCGCACTCACCAACGAAACACGCCAGCACGATCGCTGTCATTTTACGTTGATTTTCTGTGCGAGGGTAGTACCGCCCCGGTCGAGCCGGCCCGTTCGAGCTGAAATCAGCGTGGCTCTACTACCCTGTTCCCTTTCTTTCATAATCCGATGGGACGGTTAACCGACACGATCGGGGAGAGATCACGGCGCAGGACCGACAGCTTTACGTGCTCTCCGAGACACGGGGGTTCAGACCCCAACTTCCAAACTCTAAGCTATTATTAAGTATTTCTATAATCAGAAAAACTCAATAACACTTTCTGGTCCGACCCGGGATTCGAACCCGAGACCTCTTGGTCGGCAGTCGCGTACGTCAACCACAAAACCAACGAGCAGAATATAATAATATTAGTATGAATATGAATTCCTTGATAATAAAAATACATGGTCAGCCACATGGTATGACACGTGATAAGTGCCAGACAACACCCGAAAATACAAAATGCCAACAAAAATGTATCCAACCGGTACTGAATTATAACCTATTATATTATTATCCTTTTATTACTATTAAGTAATTATTTGTATTTTTAATAACCAAAAATAGATTCACTAAAATCTTGTATTATTTTTATGTATCCTATTAACTAATAGTAATTATTAGTAGGTAACTAATAGCAATATTAGTTTTGTTTTCATTAAAAATCGGATTCAGCTGACGCAAATTATCATCATGTAGATTTACTAATTGAATGTTTAAAAGTTTGGTTTCTTTTTCAGTTTTATACTTATTTGGGACAATTTTTGCCCTACTTTCGAATTTATAACATTAGCATGGATTGTTAAATCGTAACTCTTTTAAAAACCCTTGTATTTCCCGTTATGTCCCATTCAAATTTGAAGAATAACGGTTAGAATAGAAACCCTTTAGGACGGCAGTTGAGGAATTAATAATACTTTCTCAATTAGTAATCCATAACAATATCATTAAATTCGAAAGTAACTCTGTCTGTTATGCTGTAATGACTAAACCACTTTTAATGAAATTTGACATAGAGATACTTTGATTCTTGAGGTAGGTCATAGATTACTTTTAAACGCGATAATCGACATATACACGGACGAAGCCGCGAACAAACGCTAGCACAGATACTATCTTAAGTGTTTGAGCGTTATCTTACACGTCATGTCATTTTAATTCATCAATTTTATATACATACTAATTAATATAATTATACATTTTTATCAGTACCAATAATCATCTCTGCAACACATTAATGAGTAATGTCCTATAAATAAATCAACTAAACAATATCCTATTATAATTTATTTTCTTAATAATTATAGTAACATTGCGATTGTCGATATGTGGATTGTTCTGCTAGTCATATCGGCTCGTGGATTTATAGCCAAGAGCCTCTACCAACACCTGTTAGAGGGTAGGATCAAGGGTCTGATGCAGAAAGCATTTCTCCTTGATACGGCCCGTATAGTGAGGACGTTTCTGTCTCTGGAGTCATAACACCAGTATCTTAATCCTTCTACCTGATACCGACGCGACACAATTTTTAACCGACTTCAAAAAAGGAGGAGGTTCTCAATTCAACTGTTTTTTTTTTTTTGGAACGAAGTTCCTTCTGGCGCGTTGCGAAAGGGGGCTAGACGGATTCAGTTGTAACGACACTTTTCTTTGTAACGACACTTTTAACATTGAGTTGACGTCATAATGCTGAAGTTTATATAAATATACATATATCTTAATATATATATTTCTTGTGTGCGTGTGTATGTGACTGAACTCCTCCTAAACGACTGGACCAATTTTGATGAAATTTTTTGTGTGTGTTCAAGGGGATCTGGGAATGGTTTAGATTCACAAAAACGACTGGACCGATTTTGATGAAATTTTTTGTGTGTGTTCAAGGGGATCTGGGAATGGTTTAGATTCACAAAAACGTAAACGATGTTACGTGGGTCATAAATATGGCGGTACGAAGTTCGCCGGATCAGCTAGTATATATATATATATAAACTTCGTTCCATCCGGGTGTCCCTTGACACCTCTCAAGTTTTTTTTTATGTTTGTTACCTTATAACTTCCGACTGGGTAAACCGATTTTAATGATTCTTTTCTTATTTGAAAGCTGGAGCTTCCCGAATGGTCCCATTTAAATTTGGTCCAGATTAAAGTCGTTTTTTTTTTGTTAAAATTTGTAATTATTTTGTATATAATATTATTATACTGTTAGTATTATAGGACTGCCTCATTGGTATGGCGGTTGACGTATGCGACTACCAATGAAGAGGTCTGGGGTTCGAATCCCGGGTCGGGCCGGGTGTCATATAAATATAAATGTCAAATGCATATTCATATAAATATGCATTGCATATAAAAATAACAAATATAAATGAAACTTCCAATTTTTTCAATGTTTTCTTTGTTCACAAACGTCATCACGTAAAAATACTTTAAGTTAGGTAATAGTTTTCATACATCATTCAGAAGTTTTATTGTAACTGACCGGGCGAACTTCGTACCGCTAACTTTTCCCGTTATCTTTTATTTTTTCTTTCTAGCAAATAAAGAATGTATGAAGTCGGACTATTGTTATTGAATACAACTAAGTACATATTTTGACTTTCATCCCCTCTCTCTAGGAAACCGTGATGAATTTAGGGATAAAAGTATCCTATGTCCTACCTCGTAGTATGAACTCAAATTATGCCAAGTTTCATTTGAATCCATTCAGTAGTTTCGGCGTGAAGCGCGGCCAAGATACAGACTACAGACAGAAATACAGACGGTCTCGCACTCATCGATTTGGTTCTTCATTCCTGTGCCGAGCGGTTAAAACCTGGAACTCACTACCAGCGCACGTGTTTCCGTCCCACTATGATCCCGGGTCCTTTAAACGGGGCGTGAAAAAGCATCTCACTAGGCCGCCATAGTGCTGGTCACCATGCTGCACCTTCCTGTCCTTGTTTACATTGAGGATGGTGACCACCACTCTTGGATTCAGACACAGACAAACCGACAGACAAACACGGCCGCCAAAAGCCCACTGTTGAGGAACACTTTTCGTTATTTTTCACCGAATGCGTGAGGTGAGGTGCATCAAATGCCCCTCTGCTTTTTACCTGGAAATATAGCGGCATTCGAATCAAATTCACACAAATAAATAAAATTAAATTAACAGCTTTTCACTAAATGCTTATGAAATTAAATACGGTACTTACATCAAAAAATCGTTTTTTTTTTTAAATTTTGTCTGTCTATTTGTTTCGGCTAATCTCTGGAACGGCTGGACCGATTTTGACGGGACTTTTACTGACAGATAGCTGATGATATAAGGAGTAACTTAGGCTTCTTTTTTAGACTACCCCGCCGTTGTTATTGTACCGCGGCCCGCGCGGGTAGCAGTGTAGGGTGGCACTCGTATCTCTTGAACGGTGTTACCACGACTACTCGTTTGCATTTCACAAAAAAAGCACCAGGAATTATAAAAAAATAATCCTAAGTGATAGATTCTCTTAAACATCAGGGGGCTTGGTGTAAATTTATTTTGTATCAACCTAATCGTCACATTGACCTCGTTCGGTCGAATCGCAACGCCGAACGCATTCGCCGTCGAACAATGTGATATATTATACGAGCTTTTACACGCGCCTTCGCTCAGGCAGACTCTCATCCCCTGATTAACCCCCGTAGGAGTGGAATTTCCAAAATTCCTTTCTTAGTGCTCGCTTAAGTTATATAAAGAACCTACATGTAAAATTTCAGGATTCTTGCTTCAGCGGTTTGGGCTGTGCGTTGATCTCTGGGTATGTCAGTCAGTCAGTCACCTTCCTCTTTTATAAATATATATAGATTATGTGTGTATAAACTCACCCTACGCCCTTCAATACAGTGTAGGTAGGCTTATCACATGATCACAAACACGTGATATCAATTTACACGTGCACAATTTTTTTCACACATATCTGTTATGCGGAAAAAAATAATATTATGTCTGATACTAAGTCTCCATGCACGTGAGATCTCTGTAATAAGATCATAAATCAAATCTCGGGAAACAGGTCTTCAACTGCAATAAAAATGACTTGAAAAAAATTTGAGTTTTTGCAACCAGTTGTAATTATAATTAAAAATCTGGCCTTAAGAAATAGTTTTTTTTTAATTTTGAACTTGATGTTTTGAGCCTGGTTACTACAAAAAATCTATGTACAACTGTTTTTATGAAAATTGAGTTCAGGTTTTTTAGGATGAAGTTAAGGACCTTGGATATATTTTATTACATACTACAAATATGAAATATTCTACATAGGTAAATACATTTTCAACGGACATAACTGTTCAAATAAGTTTAAAGAAATGTTCACGTAAATATATAAAGATCTCTATAGCGACAACTACCTATATATGATTAACGTAGTTTCTTTCTTCAGACGATTTAATAATTTTTTTGAACACAAAAGTGGTTATTGTGACTAACCATGACAGTTAGATATATGCTCTCGCGGATTTTTTTGTAGATTTTAATGGGACCTACAAACCCGTAATACATTATTTTGTTCTATTGTCAACAGTTATTGCAGCGCACGCAAAAATAGGTTTTCGATTTCACACCTTTGGGTTACAAAATAGCAATTTTCTTACGAGTCCCCAAATATTTTGAAAATAAAATATAGCCTTCCTCGATAAATGGACTATCCAACACTCAAATATTTTTTGAAATCGGACCAGTAGTTCGTGAGATTAGCGCGTTGAAACAAACAAACAAACAAACTCTGCAGCTTTATAATATTAGTAAGTATAGATAACACGGTGGTGAGCAGCGATGGTAGTAATCTTGATTGTTCAGAAACTTCGGGCCTTGTATACTCAATTGTTACATGGTGACTTATGGTTGGTTATACCAACTTACAGCTATATTTTATATACTAAAATCTATCGATACAATGCATATACTCACGTAATAATATATTTTTTACATTACGCAAGAGTGTAAATTTTGATACTTCATTCAAACAAAAGATGTTTGCCTAAAACACTGTGTGAATAGTTTAAAATATTGTTTTACGTTTCAAATTGCAAATACATAATATGAATTTAATACCCAGGGGAATCCCCGACGAAGCGTTGATGTGTTGACGTTTTATAATTGTAATTTCCCTGCCCTTACCTGTACTCAGTTGGACAGCTTACAAGGGACGGTATACCTAGTGCATATTCTTTCTAAAAAGATCACCTGGTGGTTCTCATGACTCATCAGTTTTCGACATGGTCTCGTAGTCTATTATTAATAGTTTATTGAACAACTAAAGAATTATATTATTTTGTTTCAGATACCTGAAGGATGGTCGTGGGAACCTTACAACAGGTACCCAGTAAGGGTCGAATATCTATAATGAAGATACAGAACTTCACAGTCCAAAAACGTAGTAAGTAACCTCACCGACATTCTAATTTCAACTCTATTGACATATGACTTAAGATTAATCGGTCAACGGTTTATTGTTAGTTTCGTAAATCACATTTTTGCAGACACGTTTAAACAGGTTATTATACAACACGATACTATCATAATTATTTGTATTTACTTAATTTTTCCTTGTTAAAATTTTGACAGTATGAATTTGAAAATATCACCTATCGAAAATAAATATAACGTAAATAGTTGAAGAAGGTATTAACTAACGTCAAAAAAACTTAATAAAGTTTAAGTAAATAGTAAGTTATTTAATTTTAAAATATTTCTCAAATGCCATTTCAAAATTGTATGCTTTGCAATTATACAAAATGATTGTTTGAAAAAAACAAACATGTAATGACCATTTTTTTGATGTGGAAACCCGAAATCCACGCGCTGTTTTTCAAATTAAATGTAATTAACTAAAAATCTTTATAGACATCTAATTCACATAAAAATAAAGATTACGACATAAAACATACACTTGTATTTTTAACCGACTTCAAAAAAGGAGGAGGTTTCTCAATTCGATTTTTTTTTTAATGTATGTTCGCGGATAACTTCGTCGTTTATAAACCGATTTTGATGATGCTTTCTTTATCGGAAAGAAGATATCCCAAGGCCGGGAAAAGTGATTAATCATGCTGTTTTAATCACATTGCAATAAATTAAGTCGGGCATTATGAATACCGACCAGCCATTATTAATAGTTCCCGTAAACCATTTAAATAAACTCTTCAGATTTATTAATCGTAAGGATGTTTGTTACGCAAAAACTTCTGAACAGATTTAGATGAAAATTTACAGTAAAATAGCTTATACATCAGAATAACACATTATGTTACTGTTTACCGCGATAACCGATATTCACGCGGACGAAGCCGAAGGCAAAAAGTAGTTTAATATAATCCATATAAAAGTTAGCATATAAACCGACTTCAAAATTAAAATAAAGGATTTCTTAAATTGAATTGACCTTACTAAAATTATGATTCCTAAATTGGATGCAGCTTGACAATTTAAAATAAGTATGGGGACCCCCAAAATTTATTGTTTTTTTTTTATTTTTGTGTGAAAATCTTGATGCGGTTCACAGAATACATGTACTTACCAAGTTTCAACATATAGTTCTTATAGTTTATCTTATAGTCTTTATAGTTTCGGAAAAAAGTGACTGTGACATACGGACGGACAGACAGACAGACAGACATGACGAATCTATAAGGGTTCCGTTTTTTGCCTTTGGCACGGAACCCTAAAAAAGCTTCTCAAGGTGTCAAGATCAAGGCATGAAGAAATCCGTGACTCACAATGTATCATTATTTTGGTGTATGAATTTGTCTAGTGGATTTTTAAGTTTTCTCCCTACAGTCCCAAAACATAGCTTGACCTCTGTGACAATTATCACTAGTGTCATTTTAAACCTTACGAGATATTATTGGGGTGTGTGGGTGTGGTTTTATATTTATAATATACTAACTGAATCCCGGTGTTAACCGCGATCGAAGAAAAGTAGCCTAAGTTACTCCTTATGTCATCAGCTATCTGCCAGTGAATGTCCCGTCAAAATCCGTCCAGCCATTCCAGAGATTAGCAAACAAACAGACAGACATACAAAAATTGAAAAACGTGTGGCACTCGGGGACTGCCGCGGTAAAGCTATTGCATAGCATTTTTTATGAACTTATGCAATTATAATTTTTTATTTTTTTTATTTATTTTCTTTGAACTTAACATACGGGACGCACAGACACATTTGCGGTGAATGTGGCATTATAAAGATATGATAGATACCTATATATGTATACTTTCTCACAAACAGCTGCTTACGTATCATCCGATTTCGGAGCAGCTCGTCTCGATCCGTGCGAGCTTCGGATGTTAGGTTTTATTTTCGTTACGGAATTTCTTGATTCGGTTGTGCCCTCAAAGCCCACGATAAAAGCTATGCAATAGCTTAAAAATGATATTTTGGTATATGTAATGTGTATATGTATTTATTGAAGCGGTTATTTTAATATTACAAACAGACACTCTAATTTAATTTATTTGTGTATATGTGTGTATATAGATAGCACTTAATTTATGAAAAAACTGGCAAGTAAAGCATCAAAATACAATAGGTGATAGTTTCATTCTTTACGTGTTTATTTGCGAATCGCTTGTTCAAAGTTACTTTGTTGGTTTCATAGCTACCTTTTACAGAGACCACACTACATTTTAAGGACTGTAGTTTCAATAGATTAGGAACTGGTTTTGATTTCAAATATCCAAATTTTGACCACTGCACTAGACGAAAACTAGTACGCTTAATATATTTATCTTGTTTTAGATTCTGTGATTAAGCTGGCTTATGGAGTACTTCTACTGGTAATAGCTACAGTCATGGCAGCCCTCAACCCGATAGAAATGATAACAAACTATGTAAGTGTTTTTGTTTATCAGATAAGTGATCACGATTTTATGCGGGGAACCTTAATTCCCTGTATTTACATTTCTCCTTACATCATCAACGATGTACTCATGAGAGTACAATAGAAATGGGTTCGTCTTTTGAAGAGTTACGGTTGAGTTTTGGTTGACATAAAAATATAAACCTTAAAATATTTTTGATAGTATAAGTTAATTTATTTTGACATTGGATATAGACACTTAAATTTATTATTATCTAATAGAAAAAAAATTACGACATCGTTTAAAGTCCACATGTCCACATTTAGGCTAGCTATAAAAGCATACAAAAAGATACCTTATTCCATTCCGATTGAGTAATAAATGATATTCTTATTGATAGGTTGTGACTTGTGACATATATTATGTATGTACTTTTTATACATCAAGGGCCAGTAAAGAAGTAAGCTAATTTAAAGGGCTCACTATGAGCTTTTTAGGGTTAGAGCCGACGGATGGAGTGGCGACGAACAGGCTCAATCACAATTTAAATTCAACCTAAAGTTCTTCAGAATTCAACTTTTTTTTTTTTAAAGACAACTCCTGCACTAGTAATAAATTCTGTGTATTTGTGTACCTGAAAAAAACCTGTAAATAGTTGGTGCAACGAAATATAAACAACTTCCGCTCGCGTTTCTCGCAGTCATTTTATTTCGTTGCATCAATAACTGTTGTATTCTGGAGGACTTAAGGTTGAATTTAAATTGTTACTGAATAAATCCCTTCAACTCTTCACCGCTACTACGTCCGACAGCTTTGACCCCTATTGTGAGCCAATATTGAGCAACATACCTAATGTAAGGATTGGTTCTTGTGCTCCGTAACACGTTAAAACTTGTTTGTAAAAAAGCTTTTAGGATCCACAGTGAAGGGACAGTTATGATCGGACGTTAGAAATAATATTTTTTTTAAATGAAATGAGCGAGTCGTTAAAGAGATAAAATTCAAGTTATACTATGCACTATGTAATTTAATTATAGTCCAAATTTGTGCGATAGTGTACTTCATGGTGAATTATGTCATAGTGTACGCTTACCTTAACACAGCATTGTATTCTGAATCTATCATAAGTATAGCTCAAAGAAATTCCTACTCTAATTTTAGGAGTTTATAGTAGTAATTAAGTAATTACACTTGGGTGATTTACGCAGTACAAGTAAAAGAAATCCATTGCGTTACGTATTCAAGTAAACGCAAAACCTTTCTTAGTTTGCAGTTGGGAATAAGGCATGTCCTTATTATTGACCACCGAAGGGGGCAGCGATAGTGTATTCAATTTTGTAATTGTAACAAATGCGGGTTTGGTTCTCGTTTAATACATTTTTTTATATTTTTATGTATTCAATATTTACAATAATATAAACATTTACGTTTAATCGTGTTCTTGTACTAATTTGAGTTTACTTATAATAGTGTGTTATACGATGTCTCCGAATATTGCTTTATATTTTACATTATGTATGTTGTCCTAGATAACCCTTTTTGAGGTTTCCCACAAAGGCACCAGGCATTTCATAAAGGCACCAGGAAAATGTATGTCTGCCTATCCCACTGTTAGGGCTTTTTTCCTTTTAGCAACACGTAGAGACAACAATTTAAAAACTGAATTCTAATATAATGTCTATGCTTTTTCGTAGTTTTATAGTAAGTAAGGTTTCCTTGTAGATTAGGGTCTTTCATTAAGTGACCTGACTGCTTCTATTGCAGTCTCTGTCATAAAAAAAGATAAAGAGGAAATAAACAGCAACCAATCTAATTTTTAGTCAGTTTAAACACTTGGTATGATAATAAGAACTTTTAAGACACTTCCCATTGACCTAGAATCACGAAACTTAACATGAAGCAAGGTCTCACGGCATAATTGAAGGAAAAAACCGAAAGTCGTTATTTTGTTGTTATGTAACACATAAACATTTTTTGCAATCTTGTTCTGGATCTGCCATTGCAAACTACAAAATAAACAGTTAAAAAATCTTAGGGAATCAATTCCTTCATTAAATAACTATTTACATAAATGATTATTTTGTTAGCTTACGGAACCCTCAATGCGTGAGGCAAACTTAGACTTGACCTCTTTTAATTATTTACTAACTGAACCTCGCGGTATACCCAGGGTTTTTGTTGTACCTTTAAAACAACAATCATAGGTAGCACTGCGAGGCGAAGTTAGTCTAAAATAGTATGTTAAGCTACTCTTTACATTGTCAGCTATCAGCCAGTGAAAATCCGATTAAAATCGGTCCAGCTATTTAAGGTTAGGCGAACAAACAGACGGACAAAAGTTTTAAATATTGATTTATTGAAGTAAGTACCGTATTATATATACTTTCATATACATTTAGTTGTAGAAAAGTTGTTAATTTGAAAGTACAAGCACACTTCATCTATATCATATATATCAAATTATTGCTATTATGATTTGATATAGGTACCTACAGTTTTTGTTCCCAATATATTTTTGCAAATCAAGTCTTCATATATACACTAATATTAGCGCGAAAAAATTGTAATAGGCGGCAAATTGCAGTACTTATTTTTTTTACAATACCTATAATAACTTAAAATGAACCTATGCTTAAGCAACAAACAGGATGTTCGTAAAATACTAACAATTAATTATTTTTCCCTTCTATGATTTTTCACCTCTTACAGATACACATCCTCTCATTCACACATGAACCTGAACACACACATTCACACACACTCATACAGACATAGAGGTTCACTTCACACTTTTCATTTTGTTCTTTTATTTTATTTATTAAACTTTCTTTTGTTATAAACACTTCTTAACTTGAACGCTGTTCGCCGAAATACAGGTTTCTACCTAGTTTGGCAACAGAGGCTATTTCGTGTTCGATTTTTAACATAAACTAGTTTTAAGTTGAACAGATTGTATTTTCTTTTCGTGCAATAAATGTTATTATTATTAATTTAGGGATATTGAGTGATTTTACTTAGTACATCATAAAGCTGGTGCTAATGTACTATAACTGTTGATACAAAGGATATTGAGGGAATCTACATATTTCTAACTAATATAGGCTAACATAAAAATGTAGCCATAAAACATCGATCGTGGGAGAGCCACGCTTCGGCATGAATGGGCCGGCTCGACCGGAGTGATACCACGGCCTCACAGAAAATCGGTGTGAAATAGTGCTTGCGCTGTGTTTCACCGAGTGAGTGAGGATACCGGAGGCCCATATACCAACCCCTCCCCCTATACCCCCCCCCCATCCCCCAAAGGCCGGTAACGCACTTGTGACGCCTCTGGTGTTTCGGGTGTCCATGGGCGACGGTAATCGCTTATCATCAGGCGATACGTCTGCTCGTTTGCCGGACTATTCCATAAAAAAAAAACATTGAAGTTAACATAATATGCTATGATAATACAGTAATATATTACATTATAAAAAAACGTACAACTCCACTAGAAATAAACATCTAGTTAATTGAACTATTTTTCGGCCGCATGACCTTTGGAATTTGCTAAAAATTTCCGTAATCTTAACCACTTTTCTACAACAACCTGTAGATAAAAATGTCTATGTTTTTTCTCTTTGAACAAAAACAGACGTCCATAATTATATTGTCTTACACATTTTTGTTCTATCGAATGATTTCAATTATAATACCATTAAGCTTGTATTTGCCTGCGTACGGTTCCAGTGCAAAAAACCTAGCTATGAAATACGTGATGGCTTTTTATATGTTATTCTCCTAGCGAAGAAGACGTCTGTCACTTTCGTCATTAGATACTTTGTTTTTGCTTATGATATTAAAACATTTATTGCTAAAGGTTGGTATCTACAGCAATATTTGCTGTATTAACGGTTCAACACCTCTAAATTTTGTCTGCTCCAGTTTGCGCCACACACGTCTGTTCTCTCTACAGTGCAATTAGAGGGCGGCCGCAGTGGACAAGAAATAGTAGCATATATTGCATGCGTATAAGGGATATATTCGTAAGCAGCAGAGTATAATTGTCCAACAAGTATCACAGTTGTTATAATGAAACATGTACCTAATGTTGAATGTACAATATTGTACACTGGTCTAAAAATGGATCACAACTTTACCGTCGACGAGCTATTCTTTGACATACCTCTAATGGTAGGCTTGAGCAACTTGTTACCACTGTTTTACAGAAAACTGGAGGTTATTAACTCTTTCATTGTATTTCATCGAGCAAATTAGATTATTATAGAACACTCGCTCATAATTTTGGTGGGGGCACTACAAAGTGACTCTTGCGTTGTAAATGTCAAACATCTACTCCTTTGCTGTAAAAAACTAAATAAAAAATATACAACTAATATAATAACTAAGTAAAAATATATACCTGCGTATGTTATTTTAATTAAATAAAGTCTTCTAAAAAGCACAACTGACTTCAATGTGACTGAACTATGATAAAATATACTTTTATAGGTGGTTTGTTCAATGTCCTTTGGAGTGGATTATTTTTTTTCTATTTAATTTAAATGGAACCAACCTTAAGGCACTTTCAATTAAAATAAAGATGAATAAAGTCAAAATGCAAACACAAAAAAGTCTGAAGATTTGAGAATTTTTATTAGGGTTCCGTGCCAAAGGCAAAATACGGAACCCTTATAGATTCGTCATGTCTGTCTGTCTGTCCGTCTGTCTGTCTGTCCGTCCGTATGTCACAGCCACTTTTTCCGAAACTATAAGGACTATACTGTTGAAACTTGGTAAGTAGATGTATTCTGTGAACCGCATTAAGATTTTCACACAAGAAAAACCTACAAATTTTGGGGGTCCCCATACTTCGAAATGAAATTCAAAAAAAAATGTTTCATCAAGCCCATGCGTGTGGGGTATCTATGGATACTTTTATCCCGAAATTCAGTACGGTTTCTTGGAGAGAGGGGATGAAAGTCAAAATATGTAGCTACTTAGTTGTAATTCAATAACACATAGTCCGATTTCTTTCATTCTTTTTTTGGTAGAAAGAAAAAAAATAAAAGATAACGGGAAAAGTCTTTTTTTTGTCCGCGACTGTACACTGCCTGTGGGAAGCTGAGACAGATATGGAAATATGGCGGTACGAAGTTCGCCGGGTCAGCCAGTAGACAATAAAAAAAACATCGAATCAGTTCATTTGCCAGATATATCACATAAAAAACGGAAATAATAATTTATACTCTCGATTGTCGGCACTTGATGGAACTTGTTATAATACATTTTTGAATTAAAATCACTTGTACTTATTCCACTATTTTATTTTTGTTTACACCTGACCAGTTTCGCCTTATAGCATCATCAAAGGTTACTGATTATACAAAATAAAATATTCACATCTAAAACCCACCAACTGCGGGTACATGTAAATATCAGTGTGTCCGTGTAATTAAAGGAATTTTCCCCGAAATCAGGGAAATTGTATTTGTATCCACCTACGCTATTTGTTAAATTAGTAACTTATAAAGCTACACAAAGTCCAAGTTCTGATATGAAAATACTAATTACAAATAATATATTAATTTTAATAATTAAATTCGACATTAATGCTAAAAAAAATTATTGAAATAAAATGATTATGTCATGTCCTTCATTTAGAGGTAGTAGAGCCACGCTGATTTCAGCACGAATGGGCCGGCTCGACCGGGGCGGTACTACCCTCGCACAGAAAATCAACGTAAAATGACCACGTTCGTGCTGTCGTGTTTCGTTGGTGAGTGCGAGACCGGAGGCCCAAATAGTCTAGTCAACAAGTTCCATACTTGTTGACTAGACTAAAAGATGCAGCAGCATCACTAGGCCGCCATGGTGTGGGTCGCCATACTGCATTGTCTACATTCGCAGTGAGTATGGCGACCAATACTCTTGGATTCTGCTTATGCTTTCCATCAGGCAGAGTAGAGTCATTTTGGCGGGCCATACATAAAAAAAAAAAAAAAAAAAATGTCCTCTTTATATTTAATGTCCAAAATTGTGTCATACTATATGTCGAAAATTAATAAAAGTCATTAAATGTGTTAACTATAACCCGTCTAAATTATACAAACTTCCCTTACAAATATTGTAGATGACATTATTTGAAATATTTTAATAGTGGTGAATTGTTGATATCTAATTGTTGATTTAACACCTTGTCACGATTCCCTAATAACAACCTATTAATTTCTAACGCCTCCAAAGCGGTTAATTTTCTGCCCTTGTCACATAAAAGTAGTGCTTTAAAGTCCAATTTAGGATCGAACGAATGTTTTTCCGACAGCAAATGTTTTGCAAAATTGGACTCCGTCTTTTTTAGCCTCCAACCCCTAGCATGTTCTGCTATTCTGGTCTGGTCTGCAAAAAAAACGGAAATAATAAAAAAAATTGATAACCTCAATCTATTTTGGGAGTCGGTTCAAATGCACGGGTTTATCGTGGGGTTGAAGGTAGAATAAATAAATAATATATTTCTCACGTATACAAAATAAACATATAAAGTACTGTGATATGCCACTCTTCGCTGTTAGACATAGTAGTTGGGGTGATGAGAAATGCGGAATAAAATTGACACGATAAAAATATAGAAACATTCTTCAAAAAGTTTGAGAAAAATTATCAACATTTTAACTCAATCGGCGCAGATTTTCTTTGATTTTTTCGAGTGTTTGTATACATATAAATTGTTTCTAAAAACTTTTGATACCAAATGACAAAAAAATTAAAGTTTGAAGTATTATTATGTACATAAAATAAAATTTTGGTGCGAGCCACCCTCATCACTTATGGGTATAAAAAATAGTTTATGATCTGTTCTCAGACCTACCAAATAAACACAAAAAAGTCGGGCAAGCCATTTAGGAGGAGTTTGGTTACAAACTTATATTATTATAAAGTGTCTTGCATGTGCAAAACAAAAAACATTCCCGTTTTTGTAACATTTATTATTAAAGTCAGCTCCTATAGGTCGAAGCGTGATGATATAATATAGCTAATAGCCTTCCTCGATAAACGGGCAATTTAAAAATGATTCAATTCGAATTGGTAGTTCTTGAGATTATTCATTCAATCAAACAAAAAAGCTTTTCAACTTTTCAATATTACTTAATGTTAACAAAATTTAGCTTGACTAATGATTGATAACTCTAGTTAAATTCGTGTTGTATTTCTTAAAATTCTTCTGTTATTTTATTATGTAGACTCCCATAGCAATAAATTAAATTATAGATTATGCTAATGAGACATCAAATCGTCTGATTATACACAGGTATGTTAAAGATAGGTGCGGTCAAATTTTAGGGTTGGTATGAGCGGTCGAAAAATACAGAGGAAAGAAAAATAATTTACTTTAACGACACTGCAACATAACATATTATTAAAGGAATTGTACATAATACATTATTGAAACATTAACATAAAGCACAGTTAAGTATTAAATAAAAATAAGCTATAGATATTACATTTTCTTTTTACGATAAACGCATTTTCTAATGACTGTATCTGTGTAAACATTTACAAGTAAAATTTTAACAAAATAAAAACCGACTTCAAAGTTCGACTCGATTTCTCTTGGATGCCATCATCAGATCTTAGTGTCCTCATCATGGTACCACTGTTGGGATATCTCCTTTCCATTAAAAATAATCATTAAAATCGGTTTATAAACGACGAAGTTATCCGCGAATACACATATAAAAAAACATATATACGATCGAATTGAGAACCTCCTCCTTTTTGAAGTCAGTTAATAAACAAAATAATGAATTGTTAAATAAACGTTACTTTTTTTTTTTTATATTTTGTCCTGATTTTGGTTTTATAGATTAACTGAGTGTACAAGACACATTATTGTTGCTAAATATTTGATTCTTAATAACATCATCCCTGTTTTTCAAACGAATTGATGACTTCATTGATCACTCTTTAAATTTTTAATTTCTTGTCACTTTTATGTTATAATATCTATATTAAAAGTCAATAATTTCACAAAATGATTAGGTATTTAGAGAAGTAAACCGCCAAAACATATACGACCATAAAATAAACCTAACCTTTCCCGTAACATGCTGTATATAGTCTAAGAGCCGGTGAAGATAGATTTACACCCATCTGATAACCAGATCAATTTTTGGAACGAAGTTACTTATGGGGCGTTGCGGAGGGGTACCCTAGCTGGCAAAATGCGTCCGTAACGTAAGATTGACTGCCTCGGTGTCGCAATGGTAGCGTATGCGAATGCTGTGGTTGACGTCTCGGGTTCGGAGTTTGGGTGTTTTCTATGTACCTATGTATTTAAAAAAAAAAGTATATATGAATTTATATCAGTTGTCTAGTACCCATAACACAAGCTCTGCTTGCTTGAGACTGAGATGGCGTTGTGTGTTAGATGTCCGAAATATTTATTTATTTATTTCGTGAACTAAAAATTTTGTATATCGCCATATGTAAGTTGTATGTAACAAGTACCGTCTGGTTATCAAATGGGTGTAAGTCGATCTTCACCGGCTCTTGTACTAATACATACTTTATTGATTGCCATAACCAAAATAAATTTGGGATCGACAAATTTTAAAACCTAAAAACGTTGATCGAATTCGAGTCCCTTAAACCTCGGATTCTTTTTGGAAAATAAACAAGTTGACATTCCTGTTAAGTGCCAAAGAGACAAGGTATTGACACGAAACATGGAATGTAATTAAGTTTGCTTTTCACAATATTTTATTATCCAATACCATGCGTCATAGTTTGTTTGGCATGTGATTTAAGATAACCTGATGTGCTTTATACGTTATATTCAGTATTGGTTTGAAGACGTCATCATAATCGTCAACGTTTTTCTGCTCAATTTTTTCCGATAATTTATAGGAAGTCTGTGCTATGATAGTAAGAACTTTATAGTCTAAAACACGGATATCTTATCCTAAATCAGTCCAATGTCTCGGCAGTCTGATAACCATAGGGTTATCAGACTGCCGAGAAACGTAGTTAAGTAAATATTTCTAAATACATAACAAATTACGATCAATTCGGCAAAAAATATTTGCCCTGGATGAGAACCGAAACTAGCCCCTCCGGACTAGTAGACCAACTATCTTTCTGACTGACTTTCGCGGATTTGACGGTCAGATATCTGCGAACCGTCCCTGCGAAATGAATTTTGCATTTCGGAATTGGGTGTGAAATGAGTTGCAAGATTCAGATAAATATATATTAGATAAATAGGTAGACAGATTTATTAATAGTTTCCGGTCACGTTTTGTTAAATGAGGTTAAATATAAATCTCAACTCGTAAATTATTCAACGAAATAACGCAACTGAGTGGACAGTTGGTGTCCCTGTCCTAGTGCCGTCTCGAATACCATACGGACGGACGGACTTATGATAACTCGATCCTGGCCTTGCCGACTTACTGTTGTCTCAATCATATTTCCTATTCCGATTCTTGCGTAATCCCTTACTTTACCTGATTTGACCTATACAATTTTCTCTCCCCAATTTGGTCTTTTGTCCAATCCGAAAACGTTTATATTTTTTGGCTTAATATGAACAAATCCCTCTTCAATGTATCATTTAGCACCGACTCCAAAGATAATTTAAAAAGGCACCAAAAAGTTAAATGAAAATTTTACAAGCGTTCTGAACATAAGTGTTGCATAATATAAACTTAAAAAGAAACATACCTATAACCGAATAGTGTATATCTCCCTTTTTTTTAAACCGGTTGAGAAAGACTCGAAATACAAATTTATTTCAATTAATCGTTTTAATCGTGCATTTAGACAATTAGGTACATAGTTTGATGATAGTAAATTACGACGTCAAAGATGTGCTATTACGTACAATTTTCCACAAAAGTTTAATAAATATTTATAAAATAATACTTTGCTTAACTTTGGTGCTTCAGATACTCAATTGATCTTTATGTAATCTACGTTCTAGAATTAAACTCACTTGTACTCATTCCAATATCTTAATTAAATTTAATTCGGACCGGTTTCGCCCTAAAGAGGCCCAATGATGCAGAAGCATCACTAGGCCGCCATGGTGTGGGTCACCATGCTGCATCGTTGCATTGCATTCGCAATGAGTATGGTGACCACCACTCTTGGATTGTCTTGTTTAAATGTTAAATTAGTTTCCGATATAAGCAAACGTAGTGTAAGGACGTCCTGCTGGATCTACAATGTGAAGGAAGCTGGCAGCGAATGAATGCGGACTGCCCAAAACCGGGATAGTTTGCGCTGCTTAGGGGAGACCTTCGTTCAGCAGTGGACACTGTGCACAGCGACAGGTTAATTTGATTTCAACATTCTTGAAAGCATCATTTTTATGGATGAACACGGATGAAGCGTCGTGATCCCTGGTCACGTCACTTCAATTCAATTTGTTTCAAACAACTTATCTAGATGTCTTAACAAAATCTATCTTCGAACGAAGCTACGAGTGACGGGTTTAAGTTGTAGAGAAGATTTATAAAGAACAAACCAACCGTAAACTAGCGTAGGCAATTAGGATAACTTAATTAAATTCACCTTAACCTAAACTAAATGTCAAACAGCTATTGCATGCTCCGGTCTAGATGTATGCCGTAACTGACTTCGATAATGGATGTATTGAGTTTAAATAAAACTAATACTCTTAATGTGAATGTGAGTTTGTTTGTTTACCTTTACTTCTGTAATTACTGCGATAAAATTTTATGGAAGAGATAAAATTTGTAAAATACTTCGGCATATTTGGGTTGACCATAATAATTTTTCGACCTCTCAGAAAACTAGTGTTAACCATTCTGTACCTCAGAGTTGAGTTAGATTTGAGTAGGCTTGATATGATACCCAAACAACGTCATCTAGTCTCAAGCTAAGCAGAGCTTGTGTTAGACAACTGATATAATTACATACATACTTTTTTTGTAAATACATAGATATTATACATAGAAAACACCCAAACTTCGAAACAAATATTTGCAGATCATACAAACAAATGGTAGGGAATCGAACCCGAGACCTCAAGCACAGCAGTCGCATACGCTACCACTACCCCATCGAGGCAGTTAAATAAATTACACATACATACAAAAAGAGTCTTATGAAAATTGTTTCATTAAAATACTAGAATATAAAATAATTTCAGAGATATTTAGTTATACAATAACAGACTATATTCTGTCTTTTAAAATACGTGTCACTAATTTATTCACTCACCTGTTAACAACGTTTAGGTAAACTAATATCTAAATTGAGCAATAAATCTATTTTAAGCCAAGTGCGGTCGAAAATTAGATGTAGATCTAATCTTAAAAACTATTTAAGTAAAGCTAAAATGTAATTCACGTGTTAATTTTAGCGCCAAGATTAATTGGGTGTATTGAGTCCAAGGCTTTTAATCCTTTTTAAACATATTACAAGTTATTTTTATACTCTCAGTACAAGTAAAAGTTCGTATAATTAGATATACCGTATTAAAAAAAAAAACATACTAAATGTATCCATGGGCCTGCTGGCTTAGTGGTTCAAGATCCTGACTGCTAACCCAGAAGTCATTGGTTCGATTCTTTTTTTTATGTATGGGTCTGCCAAAGTGACTCTAATAATAATAATCACTTTATTGTACACCAGAATAATTATGTGGTCATGTGTATCATGTCCCACCAACACAAAGGGAGGATCCTCCGACCAGGCGAGGTGATCATGCCTGGCTGGCCAACTGCCCTGTTGTCAGGTGTGGGGTGTTGTTTATATGTTATTTGGCGCGAGAACTTTCATCGCGCAATTCAGGATTGGTAGTTTCTTAGTTTCCTTCGTTACTCCGTAGTTCAGTGTAACTTCGGTAGATGGCGCTGTAGTATATTTCTGTTGCGCTGACTGTGGAAGTCGCCACCATTACATAGATAACACAAAACTGGGAGGTACAATCGACGGCCTTATCGCCCAAAGGCAATCTCTTACAGGCAACCTACTCTGCCTGATGGAAAGCATAAGTAAAATCCAGAAGTGGTGGTGACCATACTTATTGCGAATGCAGACAATGCAACAATGCAGCATGGTGACCCACGCCATGGCGGTCTAGAGATACTTCTGCATCATCTCCGATTCCCACTCAGGAAAATTATTGTGTGAGTGGACACAATCATATCTTTATCGTCTGGATGTAATTTATCTGTAAAATGAATCAGTAGTAGGTCTAATGTTCAGCTGTTCAGCAATGAGCTGTGGTTAAATTTTGGTTTAGGTTCAATATTTAATCTCATTATGAATCATGATAAATTCACTTAACATGAGAACGTAAACAAGAAAATGTTTAAAAAGCTAAAACATTATTTATTACTAATCTATTGACACCTCATTCATTAAAATCGACTCAGTAATTTAGGCGCTACGGTGGAACATACAAATAAACTTCACATAAACAATACCCTTCCTTTTAGCTTAGCCGCAGTCGGCTAAAAGGAATTTGACTAATTAGTTTTACAATTTAATATGCGGTATTGACATTATTTATTAAGTATATATCAACAAGCTGACCTGACGAACTTCGTACCGCCATTTTTTTCGTAATTACTTTCTAAATTCTCGAAAAGCTAGTTTTTATTATTTAAGGCCGCCTCAGCTACCCACGGTAGTATGGTCGTGGACTACAAAAGAAATACACTTTTCTTATAATTTTCTTTAATACAAACCTTGTCCTGACAGTTACAAACACATAAAAAAATAATCATCCAATTTGTTGCAGCCGTTCTTAAGTTATGCGGTACATACATTTTGACGATTTTTTTTATGTATAAGATAAGACAGAATAGATTTAAGAACCAACTCACCAATCAGTAGATCATTCAATCAATTTAATTGCCGCTTATTTGAAGTTGTATTGACTAATGGTTAATTTTATGTTAGTTTTATGAGTTTTAGTCAACTATGTTCAAAATAATAGTGATTGGGATGACGTACAGTTTTGACATAATAATTATTAGTCATACTTTACTAATAAAACATGTTTTACGATAATTTACTACATACATTAATGTCTATTTTGTAACACAGAAGATTTAAAATGTCAAACATAATTCTTATACGAGTACACATGTACACTTCTTTACACATAACATTATAGATAACTAGCGACCCGCCCCGGCTTCGCACGGGTGGAGTTTAGATGCCCCCGCCGCGTCGACGACACGATTCGTGCATTTTAAATCGAATATATTCACTGAAATTAGATACAGTAAAGAGCCATTTTCATCTATATTAAATGCACAATGTATTTAATTTACTAAATTGTATAAGATTCATTCTGTTTTGCTTAATATCGCTTCGTAAATAAGCCAGGATTAAAAAGTGTTTATTGTGGGTTATCCCTAAGAGATGGAAAGCATAAGCAAAATCCAAGAGTGTTGGTCACCATACTCATTGCGAATGCAGATAATGCAGCACGGCGACTTACACCATGGCGGCCTAGTGATGCTACTGCATCTTTTAGTCTAGTCAACAAGTATGGAACTTGTTGACTAGACTATTTGGGCCTCCGGTTTCGCACTCACCAACGAAACACGACACCACGATCGCTGTTATTTTACGTTGATTTTCTGTGCGAGTGTAGTACCGCCTCGGCCGAGCCGGCCCGTTTGTGCTGAAATCAGCGTGGCTCTACTACCTTCTGGCGCATTGAAATCGATGCAACGATTTAGCCGTGAAACCGTGAAAGGCAGATAGATAACCTTTCGAATTCATAATATGACTCGTAGTATGGAATCATTTATTTCTACCGGTTAGAGCCTTATTTTTTTATAACTTTTTTACTTATTTATAAATTTTAAAATTATTTTTAGGGTTCCGTACCTCAAAAGCAAAATACCGAACCCTTATAGGATCACTTCGTTGTCCTTCTTTCGGTCTGTCAAGACCCGTTTTCTCAGGAACGCGTAGAGGTATCAAGCTGAAATTCATATCAAATATTCAGGTCTACTTTCCCATGGAGCTGGGAAAAATACAAACTTCTAAGCTATCAAAAGATACAGCCGTTTATGCTGCAAATTTTTGACACTCGCAAGGGAATCAAAACTTACAGGGTTCTTTCAGTGAGCTCAGAATCTTGAAATTTGGTACGAAGCAACGTCTTATAGCAAAATAAAGGAAAAATTGCGAAAAGGATAATTTTTTAGTGACATCAAATAATATACCTACAGGTTTGTACGGAACCCTTGCCGGTTCGCGAGTCTGACTCGCACTTGGCCGGTTTTTTCATCTCATACGTTAAATATGCCAACATGTTTATGTATATGTACAATACTCGTATTGTATCAAATTTATGTTGGTATCTACGTCAAGGGAAGACCGGTCTCAGAATTGATTTTGCCCTGACGTAAGCAAATTTACGTTTTTTTTTAAATACTAATTTGAAACGACAGCAACTAGTTTATTAGAGGTTAATCCCCTTGTCCTGAGATGATTATTGACATATATTTTTTTGAATAATTTAACCGTAAAAGTTAGAAATTCAATTTATAAGTAAAGTGTGTTAATATTGAAGTTAACTAATTAATTCGAATGTTATTTATTGATGTTTTAGCTTTACTAACTTTAACTAATGTCCCAGCGGTTATTCGTTATACCTTCGATAGAATACTTTTTAGGGTTCCGTGTCCAAGGCAAAAAACGGAACCCTTATAGATTCGTCATGTCTGTCCGTCTGTCTGTCTGTCCGTCTGTCTGTCTGTCCGTCTGTCTGTCCGTCCGTATGTCACAGCTACTTTTTCCGAAACTATTAGAACTATAATGTTGAAACTTGGTGAGTAGATGTATTCTGTGAACCGCATTAAAATTTTCACACAAAAATTAAAGAAACAATTTTGGGTGTCCCCATACTTAGAACTGAAACTCAAAAATTTTTTTTTCATCAAACCTATGCGTGTGGGGTATCTATGGATAGATCTTCAAAAATGATATTGAGGTTTCTAATATCATTTTTCTCTAAACTGAATAGCTTGCGCGAGAGACACTTACAAAGTGGTAAAATGTGTGTCCGTCCGTCCCTGTAATTTCTAAAATAAGAGAATGATAAAACTAAAAAAAATATATGATGTACATTAACCATGTAAGCTTCCACCGAAAATTGGTTTTAACGAAATCTAGTAAGTAGTTTTTTTTAATACGTCATAAATCGTAAACTGCAATTTACCTTTCATTCAATCAACACAAAAATAAAATAAAAATTATATTATGTTCCTTGCTGCTTCGGAACCCTTCAGGGGCGAGTCAGGAGTAATTATCAGCAAATTACTGGTCATATTTACCTGGACATCTCAAAAATGGATTTGTATTACAATTGAACACATAGACATTTAATGCTATGCTACTTTTAACACTCACTTGATCACAATAAACTCACTTGACAAGCGTAGACGCCTTAACGATGTAATGTTCGCAATAAAGGTTCTTAAAAACAAATAGACTCTTCGCCTTTGCTAGTTTTTTTTAACTTTCGGGCCCCATCAAGAATACCACGCAGTTGTATCACTCCTCTCTACCCGCCACTAAGGAGGACGGCTTTGGGTGCCAATTCTCCTTGTACATATAAGAACTAGCTGACCCACGCAACCTCGTTTGCGTCTCCTATTGCCCGTGGCGTGATAATTTTCCCCCGTTTTTTAATCATTTTTCATTGGTGCTCCGCTCCTATTAGTCGTAGCGTTCAACATACAAACAAACTCTTCAGCTTTATATAATAGTCTAGAAGTATAGATGTGCAAAATCATTAAACTCGTATAACGTAAAATACATATCGCAATCAATACACTTCATATTATTCCTACTCGTTGTATTTTGTTAGCTTCTATTTGATGTCCTTTATATCAAACAGTTAAAATCCTGTCGCGGTGTTTGTTACCAAACTCCCCGAAACGGCTAGACCGATTTTTTATGAAATTTTGTGTCCATTTTTATGAAATTTTGTGTCGATTCGCAGACCCACCCGGGTCTGCGAATCGGTGAACTTCTATTAACATTGTACCCTTAAATGATAAGGGTGACCCAACCCCAATTTTTTTTTGTGTTTTTATGGCGAAACGTTGACCGGGTTTGCCGGTTCAGCTAGTTTGTAATTATACTTGATCGTTGTTGTGTAGCTATATTGTTCCTTGTTTGTAGTTGCCTAGTGATTTCATTCGGTCACTTTTGTAAGTGCAAAATGATATTTTTTATGATTATTGTTTTTTTTCCTGTACAATTAACATCAGATATGTGTTGTTTACCTGTAATTGTTTGTTACACTTGCATTAATTGTAAGTTATTTATTATTCATGTAATAGCGTAAACAAATGTTGGTAAACCTAATAAATAAACACGTTTATCACTTATGTACGTGTGCATACAGAATGTGTTATTTAAATCTATATATACTAATATCATGGGTTTGTTGCGCGCTGATTTCAAGAACTACTAGGCCGATTTGAAAAAAAAATCAGTATATTGTTTTAAACTTTCATGGTCAGTAACATTAAAATAGATATTTGCGGGAGTGCACTACTCACTAATAAAATGGAACATGGTAGCAATCCCGTAGATTTCTATATTTAAAATATCAGTTTTTTTTTTTTTTTTATGGAGTAGACCGGCAAACGAGCAGACGTATCGCCTGATGGTAAGCGATTACCGCCGCCCATGGACACCCGCAACACCAGAGGCGTCACAAGTGCGTTACCGGCCTTTGGGGGTTGGGGGGGGGGGGGAGATAGGGGGAGGGGTTGGGGTATGGGCCTCCGGTATCCTCACTCACTCGGTGAAACACAGCGCAAGCACTATTTCACACCGGTTTTCTGTGAGGCCGTGGTATCACTCCGGTCGAGCCGGCCCATTCATGCCGAAGCGTGGCTCTCCCACGTGTTGGATATCCCATTATACATTATACATCACGCTACGACCAATAGGAACGGAATATCAATGAAAAATATTGCGAAAATGGGGGGAAACCACACCAAAGAGCGGGAGCTGCGTTAACGGTAAACATTTCGCAAAAATAATCTAATATATGAAAGAATTACTACCTTTAAACAAACCCCGTACCAACTCGCATATCAGGGTAGTATAGTACCCCAATACATCTTTTGTAAGAAGTGGCCTATGACCAGTAGTGGATTATATAGGCTCTTAACAATGATGCAATTAGAGTTTAAAATCCAAAAACATACCTAAAATTAATGAGTGATTTAATACATGAACCTTAATTATGTCATGTTGCCGGCAACTGACATAATTACATCGTCTTGGTCTCCAAATATGGAGGCACATTTAATGTCTGATGCTCCCGGCATCCTCGTAAATCGATTCTGAAGTCTGGCTTACCTTGACGTAGTTTTACTGATTGAGTGGAATTCAGGTAAGTGTCTTCATATGGACTACAAATTGGGAGCGTAATAATTTCAACCTTTTTTTTGTTGACTTGTTTTCAATTATTGGAAGTGGGTGCTACCATGAATAAGCAGTGAATACTTTAATCTTATTTACGATCCAATTACCGATATATTTTATTTTTTGTTT
This sequence comes from Diaphora mendica, assembly GCA_949125395.1. Taxonomy (NCBI): domain Eukaryota; kingdom Metazoa; phylum Arthropoda; class Insecta; order Lepidoptera; family Erebidae; genus Diaphora; species Diaphora mendica. Next base: position 2,264,287 of record OX421323.1, read on the forward strand.
CTATATTATATGGTTACTTATGTTTCGTTTTAAATTATGCAATTTGAGTTTACCGATGATTCTATAGTAAGTTTTTTTTTTTTTATGGTATTGGTGACGACCAGATTCCCTAGCGGCAAGTCGCAGAACTAACGTAGACATATAACAGATAGAAATACGTATACACGTTAACATTCCACTTTTAAAATACTGTTCACCCTCACGAATTGGTTATAGTATTTTTTACTACTCCGTAGACGTCTATCAATGAAATAATAACAATGCACTCGCTCTGTATATTAAACTGGCAGGTAGAAGTATATGTCATACGTTAGTTGCGCAAACGGCCACTAGGGAAATCTTCTCGTTACCAATTGGGGGCAAACGAGCAGACGTATCACCTGATGGTAAGCGATTACCGCCGCCCATGGGCACACGCAACACCAGAGGCGTAAAAAGTGCGTTGCCGTCCTTTAGGGGTTGGGGAAAGGGATGTGGGGAGGGGTTGGGGTATGGGCCTCCGGTATTCTCACTCAGTTGGTGAAACACAGCGCAAGCGCTATTTCACACCGGTTTTCTGTGAGGCCGTGGTATCACTACGGTCGAGCCGACCCATTCATGCCGAAGCGTGGCTCTCCCACGGTGCTCTACTGTCTTATCTCGACTTAACCTCATAATAATAACAAGTCCCGCCATATATACATATATAAACCAGTTTTAACGATTAAATTCGGGTACACAATGTTGTAACCAGTGTTATAAATTACTCCAATTTCCTTATGATACACAAAAAAAAACAAATTAAAAAAATGCGGCCTTATAATAAACAGGTAGATGTCAAACTGAATGTCAAACTGACAATGTATATTCATGGCGCTAACGAAATTAATCATAAAGTCATATTAATTAAATTCTGCCATCATAACGATAGTATAGGTATAGACATACATTTACATTTCGAGTCTATCGTTGTGTGATGAGTAGGGTCATTTGTTGTGTCTGCGTGTAATCTATATTAATATATAATGCTAAAAAGTTTGTTTGTTTGCTCTCAGAATTTTTTAGCACCAATGAAGAATGTAAACGGGGGAAAATTATCACGCTACGGGCAATAGGAGACGCAAACGAGGTTGCGTGGGTCAGCTAGTTTATCTATATTATAATGTTTTTATTAAGCTATTGCATAGCTTTTATCGCGGGCTTTGAGCGCGGCGACCGAAACATTAAATTCCGTAGCGAAAATAAAACCTAACACCCGAAGCTCGAACGGATCGAGACGAGCTGCTTCGAAATCGGACGAATACGTAAGCAGCTGTTTGTGAGAAAGTTTATAGGTATCTATCATATCTTAATAATGCCACACTCACCGCATGTGCGCCCCGTAAGTATACATGTTCAAAGAAAAAAAATACTGCATAAATAAATAATTATAATTGCATAAGTTGATAAAAAATATTATTCAATAGCTTTACCGCGGCAGTCCCAGAGTGCCACACGTTTTTGTTTTTATTTAGAAATAATATATGAGTATGTTCATCAGTAGTTTGGTCTTCATAGTAAAGATTCTGTCTAGCTTAGAACCTGATTGCGTATCTTATTTTCACATACCCAATGTCATGTTCAAAGTTAATACGAATCTAATGACACCTCAAACGTCATAATTCATCAAGCCGTCAGAGCTACTCAACGGACCAAGGAAATATACAACCATCATCATCCTCAGCTTTTAATACTCCACTGCTGGACAAAACAAACAAAAACCTCCTTCTTTCATAATCGGGTAGTATGATTTTTTTATCGATCGATCCCCATTAGTCAAAATGTTAAATGTTTTTTGATCAGATTCCTACATCATGCTTGACTCGACTTTATAAAGACACTCGTAAAAATCGATTAAGATAACTAGCACGAGAATTCATTTGATATGAATCGAATTTAATTGAAATTGTTAATTTAATTACGTAGTAGATACTACACATATTTTTTTAAGCAAGATACGAACAAATGAGTAATAATATTAAACATAAGACGATAACCAGTATGCTGATAAAAATATGTAAAACATGGACCTTATCGATCGATTGATAATAAACATCTAATCGCCCGACAATTTAAAAAAAATCATTTGAGATAACTTGGACAAGAATTGGTGTGATATTAATCGGTCAACCGATTTTAATATCATTGTGTACATTTACTCGTAAATTAGATAGGTCCAATTAGCGGTCGAGTCGACCTATAATTATGTCAAGGCTGCCTCGTTGGCGTAGTGATAGCTTACGCGACTGCTGTACATGGGGTTTCGGGTTCGATTCCCGTGTCGAAGCAAATATTTGTATGATCTGCAAATATTTTGTTCTGAGTTTGGTTGTTTTCTATGCATAATAATCTATACTAGTATTATAAAGCTGAAGAGTTTGTTTGTTTGTATGAACGCGCTTAACGCAGGAACTGTCCGATTTGAAAAATTCTTTCAGTGTTGGATAGTACATTTATCGAGGAAGTCTATAGGCTATATATCATCACGCTAAGACCAATAGGAACGGAGCACCAGTGAAAAATGTTTCAAAAACGGGGGAAATTATCACGCTACGTACAATAGGAGACGCAAACGAGGTTGCGTGGGTCAGCTATACACGGCTATACATAGAAAACCTATACAAAAAAATGAGCCTGCCAAAGTGCACTCTGCTGCATGAGCAGAATGCAAGAGTGGTGGTCATCATACTCATAGCGAATTCAACAATGCAACATGGTGACCTATACTATGGCGGTCTATTGAGATTATTCTGCATTATTGGGCCTCCGGTATCGCACTCTTGGTGAGTGCTCTCAAAACACGAGAATACGAATGCTGCCGTTTTAGGTTGGTCTTATGACTCTTATGCCATATGATGGTCGGGCTGGTTCTTTCGTGCTGAAATCAACGTGGCTCTACTACCTTGAAAATCTTCGTATACAAAATACATAACACATAAATAAAAGTCCGATATTTCAATGAAACGCCGCGTCTACAACCGTAAATAGAACCTCTTACTCTATTTGTAAAGTTACGACACTGTTGCAACTGATATATTGCTGTTTTTGCAACGAATGGGTCAATCTAGTGTAAATATCATAACTACATAGTTGCAAACCGCGGCACTAACCGCGGGCTTGCTTTTGAATCGGATATTTTTGATTTGTTTTAATTATGGACTAATATACATATATTTTCTAATATGAAAATAGCCAAGTTACTCCTTTTAACAACAGCTATCTGGCAATGAAACTCCAGCCAAAATCAGTCCAGCCGTTTCATGGATTAACTGAAACAAATAGAAGAAAAATATAAAATATTTTTTTGAGGTTAGTACCGAGCATACTTTCATGTGTATTTACTGAAAATCTGTTAATTACAAACAGACGTCCCAATTTTATTTATTTGTAAAGTTTATTAAGATATGATCCTCAGACAGAGTGGTGTAATGAGAGCATCTATTTACTGAGCAACGCGAGATCATACTGACCTGACCTGAAGTGAAATAAATAAAAATATTAAAGAAATGTTTTCTAGAAAGTTTAAGCTTCAGATAAAGGTAATGAAGATAAAGTGTGTTACCCAATTATTCAGTCAAATCTATTACAGGAAAGTTGTTTAAAGACCTAATCTAAAAACAGACGTAGTTTGTTTACACACAATATCGGTCACCAGAAATATAAAAAATATTTTATCAATAATGAACCTACTCCATTTCAAGGAAGTTTTATTTTTAAATAGATTCTGCCAACACGGGAGACCTTTAAGTCATTATATTCTTCTCTGCTTCTTTTCACACGTGTGGCTCTTCGCAGAGTGGTTGTGGTCACGTAGAGTTGTCTACATTGGTGGTGGAGGTGGACAAAGCCCCTCGTATAATTTCACCCTGTAGGCGACTGTCGGCTGCAGTTAGACACGCGGCTTCCGATTGTGGATATCACCTGGTTGATCCAGCGCATGGGTGCACTGCCGCGGAATCTATTCTTCTCATGTGCCTCTAAATAACAAAGGAAAAAATAATAGTTTTGGTTATGGTCGAATTGGTTTACTAAGATTTACATAGGAGTGCCGGTTTAAACAGCATAGTTAATGAATTACCTAAGCCGGGATCATTACTTCCAATAAATAAAAGCAGTAAAAGTGGTTGATGTTGCCAGGGGCGGATTTAGGGGGGGGGGCACGGGGGCACGTGCCCCCCTCAGACGGTATTTTTATGTACTGTGTGGAGATTCCATCACAGTACATACTTAAAAGCAAATCAAATTATATATCACAGTTATTAAAATTTATAAATAAAATAACAAAAAGAACATAAGTGACAATCTTGTCTATATCTAGCTGGAATTGCGCATTTTGTTCGTTGCATCCCTTTCACGCACTTGCTAATGAAAGATATTAAATGAGAGCGGTACGGTTAGCTAAATCCTGGATCCGCCCCTGGATGTTGCTATTGGCATGGACTACCACCTTACTCGTGACGCCTTCTCTTACCATCCTTCTACCACATGAGACAGAGGTAGAAAAAGTAGGCAGGTGCCGCAGCCGAACTCTTTTGAGAAGTTGTATACTTAACTAATCGTGATGAAAATAACCTTCATTCTTCATAGTGCGATGTAGGAATGATAGTTACTCAGTAGTTCTCTATGTCTTTGTTAGATGGCATTATAATAATGTTTTTTTGTTGGGAGGTCCTACAACTTTCTGTATTTAAAATCTAAAATGACTATTGAAAATATTTCACAAAGCCCCCAACTAAATATATAAGAACATTTAATCTTTCCCAAAACGATTAGTTTCGATTCAGATACAATTACGTAATTGATTTAAAAAAAAAATATCCTACTAATATTATAAACGCGAAAGTTTGTAAGTATGGATGGATAGATAGATGTTTGTTACTCTTTCACGCAAAAACTACAGAACGGATTTGGATGAAACTTTACAGTAATATAGATTATACATCAGAATAACACATAGGCCACTATTTGCTGCGATAACCGACATATACGCGGGTGGAGCCGCTGGCAAAAACTTGTAATAACTAAGCACAAAAGTAGTGGGGACTTATGGCCTTAACCCTTTCCTGAGAGGAGACCCGAGCCCAGCAGTGGGACGTTATGGTTGTTGATAAAGCACAGAAGTTATCTATCTAAGTGCACACATTTCCCAATTTCGTAAGGAATCGGAATTGCCCTTCTTTTTTGAGTACGTACTATCACCGATAAATATTTGTTTTAGTACTACTTTACTGTTGTTTATCTAAATGGTTAGAACACATTATGTGTCGTGTCATGTCAGTAGAGTATTAGTGATAAAAAAGTTATGATAACTCTTGACACCGACGAAATTTCATTAATACATAGTTCATTGCTGATATCGCTGACGATGTACTCTTTTGTAAGAAGTAAGTGTTTTTTTTTTTTTTTTTAACTAGCTGTTGCCCGCGGCTCCGCCTGCGTGTATGTCGGTTGTTACAAAAAATGTGATAAATGAAGAACCGCTCAACCGATTTTGTGCATACTTCACATAAACTATCTACTAAATAGTCCGAACAAAGCCTAAACATTTGATTTGGATAGGCGAGCCCGTTCTTGAGTTATAAAATTACAACGAAAAGTGGCATTGATTTTTACAAGCTTTTTATTATCTTGCAATGTATGTATGTATGCTTGTATGTTCGGGTGGAATCTTGCAACTTAATTCTGAACCAGATATCTTCAACCGATTTTGTTGAAATTTTGCAAGCATATGTATACAGCGTGACAATACAATATTATAATGACATGGGGCTGATCTGATGCTGGAGCTGGAAGGTGGCCATAGGAACTCTGTAAAGAAACGTCGCAACATCATCGAGTTTGGACTCATTTGATTCGTCTCGAGGCATTCCAGTAAAAGCTTGTTTTTAAAAACGCTTTTTAATTTAATTTATTATATATATTGATAAAGCGACTACAATATGTATATTCAAATTGGTCAAACTAAATACTCTATGGTGCCACATGCGGTAACAAATGTAGTTTTGGTACATCTTTCTTTGCTTTGCCTGTAACAAAGTATTGTATTATACCCGTGGATTCTGCTCAAGCTTTCTATCAGACAAAGTAGAGTCATTTTGGTAGACTCATATATTCACACATTAAAGGTACCACGCTGATTTCAGCACGAATGGGCCGGCTCGACCGGGGCGGTACTATCCTCGTACAGAAGACCAATGTAAAATGACAGCGTTCGTGATGTCGTGTTTCGTTGGTGAGTGCGAGACCGGAGGTCCAATGATGCAGAAGCATCACTAGGCTGCCATGGTGTGGGTCACCAAGCTGCATTGTTGCATTGTCTGTATTCGCAATGAGTATGGTGACCACCACTCTTGGATTCTACTTATGCTTTCCATCAGGCAGAGTAGAGTCATTTTCGAAGGTCCATAAATAAAAATAAATAAAAAACAAAAACACAAAGAAAAATAGTACATCCGTCAAGTAAATACTACATCCGTCAAGTAACATTAAAACTAATTGCTACCTAGTCCACCATTACCTCTTCAAACAACAGAACATTAAAAAATTCAGACTTCAATAAAATTACAGGGTATTTTTAGTGTCAAAAAAAAACATATGCACATAACAATTTGAACAAATGTATAGTTTCAAAATTACATCTTAAATTATATACAACATTACTATAATAAAACAGCATCACGTTGTAAAAAGCTTGATTATCTACTATTGTTAATGATACGATTAAATAAAAAAAAAAAAAAACTAAAACCCAACTACGACAAAAAACGACGCTGAAAAAGTATGAAACAAGTTTCAAAAGCCGTAGTCACGCGTTGTTAAAGTGTTATGGACTATGTTACATTAAACTACATAGACTACAGCTTTTGAAACTTAGTAATGTACCGTAGTCCATAACACTTTAACAACGCGTGGCTACTACGGCTTTTGAAACTTGTTTCATAATTTTTCAGTGTCGTTTTTTGTCGTAGTTGGGTTTTAGATTTTACTTTTTTTAATTTAAATGTTTTGGTGCCTTTATAATATTACATTCTTTGTAAAGTATATTTTAAATATGTACCATAGAAATATTACAATTATCGAATAAATACGGACAAAGTCATGAGAAAATGCTAATAAAATATATATTTTTGAAATGTACGAGTAACGCCCTTTCGAATGATACCAAACACGGCATATTTATCTCAAATATATTTTTTAATACAGTACTTTGTGTCGGCTAGAGGGCGCCACATTAGATTCAGTGACACGTCATAATAATATAACCTATAAGCAGCGGACGATCAAGACGCTTCTAACGATACCTCATTTGTCTAGTTCTAATAAGTAGTTAATGAGCCATGAGGGAACAGATGAACATACATACATACATAGCTTGTCAAAATCATAACCCTCGTTTGGCTTTGCCGTAGTCGGGTAAAAACCACATCATCTTCTTTGATTAAAGTCGGGTCAGAGGCTTTGAATGTTCATTGTATGGTCATCCAACTACCTTATGGCAATCCTCCATAAGATAATGCAGCCGTGACATCTTCGAACTTTGGTGGTAGAACGGGTATCATGTTCCTCTAACAGAATGGTCTCCCGTTCTTCTTTTTTTCCCTCCTTTCTACGACCATGCGCGTTGATCATGACCACTGCCCGCACTGTTGGCTTAGTGGTTTAAGTGGTCACCACGACGCTGTCTACTGTGCCTAATGTTATGGATTCAAATCCCACACGGCACAACACTTTGCGTGATCCACAAATTGTTGTTCTGAGTCTGGGTCCGTTTCATGTATGTTTGTAAAATCCTCCGCGACACAGGATGTATATTCCTAAAGCCGAAAATGTCCCTTGTCTTATAAAGTAAAAAAAACTACTTAACTTAAATTAAAAAAAAAATAGTAATAGTAGGTACACTGTCTACGTGGTCGTTCCGTGTTTGGGGCTTGCCAGCGTTCAGCGTTGGCTCGTTAATGTAAAATTAACTCTAAAACGTCTGTATAATTAGTAAATTAGCACCTAAACTCCTAAGTTGTTTTAGGTAGTACCTCATTGGGATTACGATGACAAGGTTAGATTACATGAGAATTAATAAAACCTTTAGCAAGTATTTAAACAAGTTTCTTGTTTAAGAGGTCACGGGTTCAATTATCGCTCGGTGCAAATATTTGTAATATATCTTTATTACCAACTTGGGTATTTCTAGGTAGATATCTTAAATTTGTATTTACTAAAATATTTTTATTACCTTTAAGTTGGGTATTTCTAGGTAGGTAATATGTATGTATTTACAAAACGAATTCTAGTATGTATGCATCGATATGTATCGGTATGTATCGATAACGAGGTCATCAAAAATGATACTAACTAGCTGATTTTTTAACAGTTGCTTAGTTAATATTTATATAATTTATCAGCCACATTGTCCTACAAATTGCGTGGTACGTTATCCCGGTTATATACGCTCAAAAGTTTTTTGTCCCTGCTACCCCTGTTAGCTACCACAATCGAAAATTTTTGCAAGGTGAAATGTGGGCCCCAAAATAAAGCAACTCGCGAAAAATTAGCTTGATAGTAATAACTTGTAAAATTGGTTCCTGGGATGCCGGACTATATTGGATAGTCACTCCATGAAAAACTGATATTCATGTAAAACCGATGGAACTAGTAGCCGACCCAAAATAGTCTTAGGAATAATGAAGGCTAGGAATAGTGTACGGCTTGAATTTGAATGGAGCCGACGTAGGCATGTTTCACAAACTTTTGTCAGAACCAAACAGCGATGATGCGAAGGCTCTGTTCAAATTCATGTCGACCGTGTAAAAACAGTAAGATGTAATGACACGTTTAGATCAGGTTACGATGGAACTGACATACGCTGTGCGTAAAAGTTCCAAAAAGAAGGCTGGGAAAATGTGTCGTGACTCGTGATATCGTCTTCTTTATCACTTTCCATCAGGTGCGTTGGAAGTCAAACGCCAATTTCATCACTCAGTAAATAAAGAAATGAAGAACTGCTCTGCCATGTGACAGCTTATTCAATTTATTAAAGCAACGAATAACAAAGCCGAATGAAGTTCTTTTTGTTTTTGTATGACCCTGCCAAAATGACTCTACTCTGCGTGATGGAAGGCATACGCAGAATCCAAGAGTGATGGTCACGTGGTCATCATATCATTGCGAATGCAGACATTGCAACAATGCAGCATGGACCCACACCATCGCGGCCTAGTGATACTTCTGCATCATTGGGCCTCCGGTATCGCACTCACCAACGAAACAGGACAGCACGAACGCTGTCATTTTAGATTGGTCTTCTGTGAGGAGGAGCCTATATCCAGCAGTGGACTATTAAAGACTGTTGATAATAATATTGATGGAACGGTTGACGAATGTTCAAGCGGTTTTTCTACTGCGATGAGTGTTATGGGCTCAAATCCCACATAGGAGAACACTTTCCACACACATCCACAAAATTGTTGTCCTGATTCTGGGTGTTCTTTGTGTGCGTTTCATGTATGTTTGTAAAGTCCCCGCGACACAGAATATATTCGTAATGTGGGAGTTGTCTTTAAAAAAAAATTGCGGCATTAGAAAATTTCTTTTTTTATTGCAGTGACTTTTTTTGCAGAACCGCTTTACGACTCAACAATAAATTTATATTGCATTGTTTTCGACGTTTGAGCATCAGTATATATCTTAATAACACATAAAACTGCCAATTATGTCTGTTTTACAATAGAATACACGTATTAGTATGTAGTTAATTTCTTGCCGTGTTATATACCTAAGGTTGTTAACCCGACAATCAAATTGCTTCAAATTACGGTAGGGCATTGAGCCAAGTTAGTTCTAGTGACCTTACGCAAAAACTATTCATTTATTAGTTACTGGCGGTTGCCCGCGGCTTCGCCCGCGTGTATGTCGGTTATCGCTGCAAATAGTAGCCTATTTGTTATTCTGATGTATAAGCTATATTACTGTAAAGTTTCATCCAAATCCTGTCAGTAGTTTTTGCCTGAAAGAGTAGCAAACATCCATCCATACTTACAAACTTTCATGTTCATAATATTAGGTATTAAATCTATAAAAATAATTAAAATTGAAGTGTATATTTGTATTTTCAAGTTAAGTATATACGGTACTTACGTCATAATTAAACTTTTTTTTTGTCCGTATCTCTGTCCGTCTAACTCTCAGTTTGTTTCGGATAATCTCTGGAATGGCGGGACCAATTTCAACGGGACTTTCACTAGCAGATAGCTGATGATACAAGAAGTAACATAGGCTCCTTTTTACTAGATTCGACCCGCGACGTTACCCGCAGTCGTTGTAAAGGTACAGCAAAAATCGTCTAGAATGATAATAAATTCGGTTAAAGGGCTTGGTTAAATCACAATCTAACAATCCCTGAAGGGCCTAGCTGACCTCGTCAGGTTTACCTACTAAATGTACAACTAAAATGTAGTTGATATAAGCGGTAGTAAGCATTACATAGAGTTAGTTATATATTTCGGCAATAATACTTTTTGTTAGGAAAAGTACCCTTTTTACCCGACTACGGCAAAGCCAAAGGGTTTATGATTTTGACAGGCTATGTATGTATGTTCATTTGTTCCCTCATAGCTCCTTAACTACTTATTAGTACTGGACAAATGAGGTATCGTTAGAAGCGTCTTAATCGTCCGCTGGTTGTAGTCACAGAATCTAATGTGGCGCCCTCTGGCGAACATAAAGTACTGTATTAAAAAAAATATTTGAGATAAATATACCGTGTTTGGTATCATTGGAAAGGCCGTTACTTGTACATTTGAAATATATGTATGTATGAAACGTATGTCTATGTAATGAAATATATGTATGTATCTATGTAACGTATGACTACGGCTTTTCAAACTTGTTTTATACTTTTTCAGCGTCGTTTTTTGTCGTAGTTGGGTTTTAGTTTTTACATTTTTTAATTTAAAATGTTTTGGTGCCGTTATTAATATATAATATGCATATATTTCAAATGTACAAGTAACGGCCTTTCCAATGATACCAAACACGGTATATTTATCTCAAATTTTTTTTTTAATACAGTACTTTATGTTGGCCAGAGGGCGCCACATTAGATTCTGTGACTACAACCAGCGGACGATTAAGACGCTTCTAACGATACCTCATTTGTCCAGTACTAATAAGTAGTTAAGGAGCTATGAGGGAACAAATGAACATACATACATAGCCTGTCAAAATCATAACCCTTATTTGGCTTTGCCGTAGTCGGGTAAGAATGCCTTGATATTTAGTCTAATATTAGTACCTGCATGACCGGATGGTATTTTTTTTGGTAAATTTTCTAAAAGTGAATCCGAGCTAGATCGATTTATGGCCCCTGAAACCCCCTGCATAGTAAATTTCATGAAAATTGTTGGAGCCGTTTCCGAGAATCAGATCATATATATACTTATATATATTAGATAGATATATGTAGTTTAAAACTAATTGAACTTAACAAACAACGTAAACAACGTAAAATGACAGCGTTCGTGCTGTCGTGTTTCGTTGGTGAGTGCGAGACCTAGTCTAGTCAACAAGTTCCATACTTGTTGACTAGACTAAAAGATGCACAAGCATCACTAGGCCGCCATAGTGTGGGTCGCCATGCTGCATTGTTGTATTCGCAATGAGTATGGTGGCCACCACTCGTGGATTCTGCTTATGCTTTCCATCAGGCAGAGTAGAGTCATTTTGGCGGGCCAAACATAAAAAAAAAAAAAAAAAAAAAAAAAAAAAAAACATAAGACCTTTTTTAGGTATTTACTACATGAGCTCCGCGGTGTTACCCGCGGTATAACTTCACCCGCAGGAAACACCGCGGTATAACTTCTCGCCAACAAGCGTAACAGCTTGGCGAGTATTTAATTTATTGTAATGTGTAAGATGTTGTTGTTTATATAAATAAAAAAAAAATAAAAAAAATTCATGCCGAAGCGTGGCTCTCCCACGGTAATCGGTTTCTTTCCGAGCCTTTTTACTGTAAAGAGGTAAGGACAAACAATTCTTAGAAGTTCACGTAGTGAATGACAGATTTCAAAAGGTGCATAGATCTAACAGTCAAACCTTCTGGCACCGTGACTGCGCATGATTGTAGGTCTTATCCATTGTGTTAAGTTTATGCGAATTTAATAGAAGTGTTAGAATGCAAAAGGCTGTATTCTTAAAGGTTTATGTGGTGATGTAAATAGGACAAAGTATTGTCTATAATATTAATAAATGGACATAAAAGTCAATGGTTTTTAATTAATATATGCTAATGGGTATTAGGTACTATACTAGGTACTTTATTTGCTTGATAAGTTCTTCTCTCTCAATGACTTTCATTGTATGTTTACCACAATATCTTGATTTTATGTCTGGATGGTAATTTTCTATAAGTAATATGAATGTTTTTAAAATCATATAAGTATGGCCTCAAACTATGTCAAGCTTGATACAAGCTCAACGTAGCTAATCATGTCTGTGTAGTTTAAAGCCATGTATGCCATAGCCATGAGTGTCTTCAGTTAACTCAATATTATAAGACACAGGAGAAGTTATAACATTTCGTTCCATTTTTGTTGTATTTTTTTAAAAACATTAGCTTATTTAATGGTTCATTTTCAGCTTTATTCGTCAACTAAGAGATACCACAACCGTTGCAAGACGTGCTACAGACATAGTTCTATCTGGGATAAGTAATGAAATACGTAGAAACTTAAACTTTAGATAGCAAAGTTATAAACATAATTTATTAGTGTATTTTTTGCTTTAACACCTAATAGGGTAGTGTGCAATTACAAGCATATAAAGAGCAAACTATTTTATCTATGTTTAAGGTATGTTAATTTAGTATCAGTAAATTGAATCAGTGGTTTTTGCTCCGAGTTGCAAAAACTATAAATATATATGTGCAATTTAATATTTTGTGACATGTGCCATAAAAAAACCTATTAAATCCTTTTAAAAAAGTTCGTAGATTAAGATGTTGTTTGACGAGATATTATCAAAGACAGTTTAGTAATTTATTTTTTTGATAATAAGTAATATGTTATAATTTTTAAGATTGGTGGGGTTCCGTGATTAGAAAAGGATTAATTTGTTTTCGTACCATCTTAACTTAAACTGCCTCGGTGGCGTAGTGGTAGCGTGTGCGACTGCTGTTATTGAGGTCTCGGGTTCGATTGCCGAGTCGGACTAAATGTTTGTGTGATCTGCAAATATTTGTTTCGGAGTTTGTGTGTTTTCTATGTATATTATGAAGGTATTTACAAAAAAAAGTATTTATGTATTTATATAAGTTGTCTAGTACCCATAACATAAGCTCTGCTTAGCTTGGGACTAGATGGCGTTGTGTGTTAGATGTCCAAATATTTATTTCTTATTTGATTAATCGGTATCATGGCATCGTTCCAATTTTAGTATATGTGCTGCCGAAGCAAGTACTGGTATCATGGCATATCGAAAACAATATAATTAGACTGACGAACTGAAGAAAACGAGGGGGTACTGTAACTAAATGGGAGAAGCTTTATTTTACTTCATTTAATCATAATACTATAGAGAAGATAAATAAAAAATGTTCAACTACTGTATGTTAAAACTTTTTATAAAAATTACAAATTTTAACAAAAAAAAAACCGACTTCAATCTGGACCAAATTTAAATGGGACCATTCGGGAAGCACCAGCTTTCAAATAAAAAAAGAATCATCAAAATCGGTTTACCCAGTCCAAAGTTATGAGGTAACAAACATAAAAAAAAAACAGTCGAATTGAGAACCTCCTCCTTTTTGAAGTCGGTTGATAATAAAAGCCTTTACGGACGTACGATACACTTATGATTCTTACACTAATGCACTGTTATATACATACATATTTTACATAATTTAAATTATTCGCGTATTTGTTGCTTTTTTTACTAATAATAGGTAAGAGGAATTAAATTTTAATAAACAAAGGGTCCCTATTAACCTCCTACCATCGGTTACCAACTCAGTAACTACGAATTCAATATCTATTATATACAACTGAACCCCGCGGTACTACCCGCGATGCAACAACAACCGCGGGTAACTTCGCAGGGCGAAGCTTGTCCAAAAAAAGTAACCTTAGTTACTCCTTAGATCATCAGCTATCTGACAGTAAAAGTCTAGTCAAAATTCGTCCAACCGTACCGTAGCTTAGCCGGAACAAAAATACAGACAAATTTTTTTAAACTTAATTTTTTGAAGTAAGCATCGTACACACAACAAAAGTGTCTATGGATCAACATATGTGTCTAGGGATCAACATATATTTTTGCAATAACTTTTCTCCTGATTGATATTAATTAAAATTTTCTTTAAGGATTCATCAAATAAAGTGTTTTCGTTTGTCGCAGTAACGATAAACCAAGTCACCTTTGCATTAATAAAGAAATTTGCCATTTTCCTAATAAAGGGATTTTTGACATTTGAACCACTAACATTAAAGTTCGAAAAAAAGACTGAAATAACAGTTTTCTTTAAAATTTTATTAGGTAACTTAAACAATTAATAATCCGTGTTTCTACCGCGAACACTAACAACACAAGAACATCGGTTTGGCATACTCAAAATGAGTTCATCCAAACACGCTGTGGAATGGCCGCCCATGTTCGTTGCAACAACAAAAAAAGGTCTTCTTGCGACTGGATACCCTCCATATTCGGCAGAGCTCTTCTCTGTAGCATATCCCATGCATGCTCAATCGGGTTCAAGTCTGGCGACTGAGCAGGCCAGGGCCAAAGCCACATCTCAATCTCAAGAAATCCGCATAAAAATGCTTGATCCCTAGACACTTTTGATGTGTGTATATTTATACTCTAATATGCATTTAGCGAAAAGCTTTTAATTTGAAATTACAAAAAACATTTCAATTTCATTTATTTTTATTGATAACTAGCTGTTGCCAACGGCTTCGCCCACGTGTATCGCGGTTTTTACGGCAAATAGTAGCCTATGCGATTTTCTAATAGTAGTAAATATACTTATATAAAAAGTAGCCTATGTGTTATCCAGGGTGTCAGCTTCCTGCATACCTAATTTAATCAAAATGGGTCCAGTCGTTTGCGCGTGAAGAAGTAACAAACATACACGCTCACAAACTTTCGTTTTTATAATATTAAGGCCCGTATTTACTTTGTATAGTGCGAGTGCAGGTGCATAGTGCGGGTGATCGGTGATTGGTGGAAAGTACGTGTGGACCGCGAATCCGCCTACCACGCGTTTTTTCTACCAATCATTGACCACCTCACTTCACACCTGCACTCGCACTAATCAAAGTGAATACGGGCCTTTAGTGTGATAATTCTCGTGTCACGTCATTGCTTACGATGAACTCCGAAACTGCCGAACGAAGTGGCGTGTTAATGATTCTATAAATAAATAATAAAAATGAACATTGTTTTTACTACATATGAGTAAGGAAATAAAATCAGATTTTTTATCTCTGATTAAGTTGTTAGCCAAAAACAACCAAAATTTTCCACTTATAAAACTCTAAAAGGAAATGTAATAAACATTAATCATTCTGTTCATTAACTAAGATAAATTATACACGACGCGATGCATTTTTTATAAAATAATTAATTTGTAAATCATATTCTTCTTTTTAACCGATTACGGTGAACCCAAAAGGAAGGGTAATGATTTTGGCAGTCTCTGTATATTCCATCGTAGAGTCTAAACTACTGAACTGATTTTGATGAATACGGTGTCAATAGATCGATTATATGCCAAATTATGATCCCATAGTCCATTACTTTAAGTCTACTTGGACAAGCTTGTAAGCACATGTGGTGGCAGATTAAGAATACAGATATTTTAGATATTACCGTGGGAGAGCCACGCTTCGGCATGCATGGGCCGGCTCGACCGGAGTGATACCACGACCTCACAGAAAACCGCGCTTGCGCTGTGTTTCACCGAGTGAGTGAGGATACGGGAGGCCCATACCCCATGCCCTTTTCCATTCCCCAAATGCCGGCAACGCAGTTGTGACGCCTCTGGTGTTGCGGGTGTCCATGGGCAGCGGTAATCGCTTACCATCAGGCGATACGTCTGCTCGCAAACGAGCCCTCTATATAAAAAAAATTTATTAAACCCTATTCGAGCAAACTATGTAGGACGATATCATTGCAATGTGAAGGAAAACTTAAAATAGTAACCCGTCTAGTCAGCGTGGTACAATACGCCGAAGCCTCATTTGTAAGGAGTGGTCTGCATGTAGCAGTGGACTGTTAAAAGCTGTTGATTGAACAAAACTTAAGGCTTATTATAAACTTGTTGACAGTGCCAGCACTGGCATATCTGTTGTACTGACAACACATATAACGATAATTACAAATTTAAAAAACAAAACCGACTTCAATCTGGACCAAATTTAAATGGGAAGCACCAGCTTTCAAACCCAGTCGAAAGTTATGAGGTAGCAAACATAAAAAAAATACAGTCGAATTGAGAACCTCCTCCTTTTTTTGAAGTCGGTTAAAAAGCTGGCCAGGGCCATCACGCTGCTGAATGCAAATCATATATAAGACAGCCTGTATACTTAGTATAAACAACACTTTGTATAAATAGTCACACAATCATTGAAAAAAGTATACAGTATGACGTGAAGACCGCACCTCCGACCTCAGGACCTCTCACCGAGCAATTAGCTACGACTCATAATGTTATAATGGTACAAATAATTGTTTAACTTAACATAGCTCTTAACGAGTGATTATAGCACTTACGTTGGCTTGATTCACGTTTGGTTATTTTTTATGTGATAACGCATTATGCTGTGACGTAAGGCACAATGAAGGCGTCCGTGATCAAAAAGGCTGCTTTTATCAAACACAACAAGAGCCACAATTTCGTTACTGCTTTAGAGAGAAAAATGGGCAGCAAAGTTCTGGAGTTAGGATACATTTTTTTACCCTTATTCATCCCTTGGGTGGCGCAGTGCAGAGAGCGGGTACCCTTAAAGCAATCCTTTTTTAAATTGTGGAATCTCCATGGGCCGTCACGCCACCGGGGTTTGCAGCGAGGTGGTGTGTCGGAATCGGAACGACTAAAACCACACGATGTGCCACTCTGCACGTGAGATGGGAGGGATTCGGGATCTTTTTAGGGTTCCGTGCCAAAGGCAAAAGACGGAACCCTTATAGATTCGTCATGTCTGTCTGTCTGTCCGTCTGTCCGTCCGCGTGTCACAGCCACTTTTTCCCGAAAATATAAGACCTATAATGTTGAAACTTGGTAAGTAGATGTATTCTGTGAACCGCATTAAGATTTTCACACAAAAATAAGAAAAAAACAATAAATTTTGGGGGTCCCCATACATAGAACTGAAACTCAACAAATTTTTTTTCATCAAACCCATGCGTGTTTATCTGTGCTATCTATGGATAGGTATTCAAAAATGATATTGAGGTTTCTAATATCATTTTTTTCTAAACTGAATAGATTGCGCGAGAGACACTGTAACTTCTAAAATAAGTGCATGATAAATCTAAAAAAAATATATGGTGTACATTACCATGCAAACTTCCACCGAAAATTGGTTTGAACGAAATCTAGTAAGTAGTTTTTTTTTAATACGTCATAAATCGTAAACTGCAATTTACCTTTCATTCAATCAAAACAAATATAAAAAAAATATGTTACTTGCTGCTGTGGAACCCTTCATGGGCGAGTACGACTCGCACTTGGCCGCTTTTTTTTATGGTATATGGTACAAACGAGCAGACGTATCGCCTGATGGTAAGCGTTTACCGCCGCCCATGGACACCTGCAACACCAGGGGCGTCACAAGTGCGTTGCCGGCCTTTGTGGGATGGGGAGGGGTTGGGCCTCCGGTATCCTCACTCACTTGGTGAGACACAACGCAGGCGCTGTTTCACACAGGTGGTCTGTGGGATCGTATCACTCCGGTCGAGCCGGCCCATGCATGCCGAAGCGTAGCTCTCCCACAGAACTGCTAATATTATGACATCTGGACATGTCCAGTAGTGTAATACTAAAAGCTTTCAATAAAAACTTAAAATCACGAATCACAGAACTTTTTGTGAACCTGTAACGCTACATTATTTTATGACCTTCTGACCCTTGTATCATCTGTCTACCAGGAATTTTCCCGGTAATTAATCATTATTTATTTATATTCCAATCAATTTGATCACATATAAATAGATTTATCGGGGTCAAACGTTATTTAGTCTCGCAAAAAGTTCAAGTCGAATGACAGATAAATTACAAGGTTTTTGTGGCCGTGAGTATTGTATTGTATTTACGTTCATCAATATTAAGATATCAATGTTGTATGACAGTTTAATAAATCTATACTAATATATAAAGCTGAAGAGTTTGTTTGTTTGTTTGAACGCGCTAATCTCAGGAACCACTGGTCCGATTTGAAAAATTATTTTAGTGTTAGATAGCCCATTTATCGAGGAAGGCTATAGGCTATATATCATCACGCTAATACCAATAGGAGTGGAGCCGCCTCCTGCTGCGTTGAGTGTTGTGACTGTTGTGAGTGCGTTCGAAACTAGAGACAACACTGTGTTATCTCTAGTTATAGCCACAGATTGTTGGCTTGAGTCTGGGTGGTCTGTGTCCGTTTCATGTATGTTTGTAAAGTCCAAGCATTTTTTTTAACAATTTTAGTGACAGTTAATATAAGAAAAACTATTATAGGGGGCTTTAGTATAGAATGCTATAGGAAGGACCCAAAACAATGATTTTTAGATTTTTGAGAATTTTTTGTTTGTACATTTATGCACGCTAATCTCAGAAACGTCTTAACTGTTTTGAATGCAGTTTTCACTAATGCGTTGCGGTATTGCTCCACTTAACATTTAGTGTTTCTTTCATTTCAATCCGTTAGTAAATAGAAAAGTTATATCAGTTTGGATAATCACCTCGATAACCGATCTTTACGTGGGCGGAGCCGCGGGCAAGAATCTAGTGTATTAATATATAGTGTAATAATATATGTTGAATTATTTACATATAAATATTTATTTTAAAACAACAACAATAAAACACGGAAGCACTGGGTTAAAAATAGAAGCTTTTGATTAAAGAGTAATTTTTGTTTCTATTTAAAGCCAATATCGACGTTATTGGAGCTTTAAATAGAATCGCCTCCGGTAGCGCCGACCTCTGTTTCTGTATGACATCTTGTTCCGATTAATCCAGGACACTTTCAAAAACATTATACCCTCTTTTACAAAAATTATGCGAACGCACATACAATTAAAGTTTACATGGAAGAGGAGCGCAGAAAGCTTAAAAATACACTACTAAACAGAATGAAAAGATACGTGAAGAATCGACCATTTACACCGGAGCTACGGAGCGACATAACATAGTCCCTCCATATTCTCTAAAAGTATCTTCCGTAGTAGGTACATTTCTTACCTGCCACCCTTTTTTATTCTTTTTTTTTGTGCGGAAATCCCTACGGATACCACCCCCCTAGCCAAGTTGCAAGCGTTTTTCTTTCTGCATTCGTTAACTCCTACATTCTCGTGGGTCATTGGCTATTCTTAGACAAAGTATTAGCAAATGACACACGAGAATTTAGGCGATAACGATTGCAGAAAGAAAAACGCTTGCAACTTGGCTAGGGGGGCTGAAGGGGACAGCTGAAATTCATAAATCTTCCAACTACAAATTCTCGTGTAATACCGATTTTCACGTGTCTTAAATGTGTGTTTTGCTGGCGTCCCTCAGGATAATTAATATCACGCTTATACCAATAGGAGCCACGATTAAAAAGAGATGCAGAAAAAGTGGCGTGGGTCAAAAGAACATTAGAAAAAGTCGCATATTTACAAAAAGCATTGACGTCATGAAATTTTTAATGGCGTGCCAATTACTCTAAAATAATAAAGTACGCAACTTTTTCGGCAAGCCAATTAATAAACTATGTACAGGGATGTTGAAAAAATGAAATAAAAACTTGACTCGAAATGCGTGCCTATGAGTAGATTCGACGTCATTAGATAAAAAATTCTTGTGATTGAATTCATAAGATTTACAACTGCCAATTTGTTTCTAGTTTTACTGCCTAAGCGTGAGGTATTTATGTATGCAAATTTTGATTCATACAAGATTAGGCTTGTAAATTATAATCTAGGTACGTCTACATGAGTTGATAATAGAATTTAAACCGTGATTTAAAGATAGTCATTGTCATGTCTCTCCCCTTTTCCCAAATTATTTCAAGATCCTCCGTGTGGTGATGGATTAAGACTACGGATTGTCACCACCCTTATTCATTCCGTGGGAGTCATAAGAGGCGGCTTAGAGACAAACTGTGCAGGAAAACTTAAAATAAACCCTGTACCATCCTGACTGGGCAGCGTTGGCCATAGTTATAGTAGGCCAAGACCTCCTTTGTTAGGAGACGCATAGGTTTCTAAAAAAACCCTTGCTGGACTTATGTCAAGGGTTTTTTAAGGCTGTTGATGAAGATGATAATGATTGTCAAGAATTTTGACTGCTTTCTTTGAATACCGACTGACTATCTGACTTCAACTCTTGTTGGCTATGTTTTCTTATGGAATGCAGGCGCAAAGGAGTTGCCAGCCCCAGTCGTAGTCGCCCTGTGACAGTCCCATGACCTAGAAGCAGGAGGCGCGCGGGGAAATGAGATTCTAGATGACCTCTCTTACTTAGGGAAAAATAATGAATTCCTTAACATAAATTTTCATATACATTTAAAGATTTAAAGAAAACACAGACAGACAGAGGATAAGCAAGAGAACTAAGGACAACCGGTGTGAAAAGCGCTTGCGCTGTATTTCACCGAGTGAGTGAGGATACCGGAGGCCCCCAACCCTTTCCCACATCCCATCCCCCCATCCCATCCCCCTCCCCATCCCCCAAAGGCCGGCAACGCACTTGTGACGCCTCTGGTGTTGCGATTGTCCATGGGCGGCGGTAATCGCTTACCATCAGGCGATACGTCTGCCCGTTTGCCCACATAGTCCATAAAAAAAGACTATAGTTTCTCTAAAACCTCCTGTGATTAAAGAAGCCAATAAATCAACATTCATATATTATTATGTAAAGTACCTGGATGAAACCCCATGCATACTAAATTTCATGAAAATCAGCCGTTGCCGACATTCAGATTATGTTTACATATACAAGAACTGCTCGTATAAAGATATTTTAGATTTAAAGAAAAGCTTGTTAGTCTTATTTAAATTTATAATTATACATTGTGAATACATATTATGGCAGAACATAACCCAAAAATGTTACTTACAATGATATAAACTTAATTTACATACTTATGTACATACCAACAAACAAGGACATTGATTTGTTATGGATTTTGTCTTAGATGAAGAGAGTAGAATTTCCTTAAAATAAATAAATAATAATAAATTAAATGCAAAAGCTTTTTAAAAACAAGCTTTTACTGGAATGCCTCGAGACGAATCAAACGAGTCCAAACTCGATGATGTTGCCACGTTTCTTTACAGAGTTCCTAGGGGCACCTTCTAGCTCCAGCATCAGATCAGCTACATGTCATTATAATAATGTAGTGTCACGTTGTATACATTTGCTTGCAAAGTTTCAGCAAAATCGTTTTAAGATATCTGCTTCAAAATTGAGTTGCAAGATTCCACCTTAACATAAAAGCATACATACGTACATTGCAAGTTACTAAAAAACTTGTAAAGTAGCCTTTATTGCTGTTCACTTTCTTACAATATATTATACTAGCGACCCGCCCCGGCTTCGCACGGGTGGATTTCAGATGCCCCCGCCGACGACACGATTCGTGCATTTTAAATCTGTAATATCTTCGAATATATTCATTCAAATTAGATACTGTAAAGGGCCACTTTGATCTATATTAAATGCACCATGTATTTAATTTACTTAATTGTATAAGGATTCATTCTGTATTGCTTAAAATCACTTCGTAAATAAGCCATTATTTCTCGTAAAAATAAAGGAATAAAAAATGGTTGTTGTTGGTTATCCCTAAGAGATAGACATATACCATCGCGGACTTTTTTGTAGTAGTTTTTAAGGTGTACAATACTGTAGTACATTATTTTCATCTATCTCGTAGGGTGCAACCAGCGTTTGCAATGTAAGCGCAAAAAAATGTGTTTTTTTGCTACATCACATTAGAAACCTCGAAAATTAACAGTGTTTCCATACTATATTATGCATTTATTATACATAAAAACCTTCCTCTTGAATCACTCTATCTATTAAAGAAACCCGCATCAAAATCCGTTGCGTTGTTTTAAAGATTTAAGCAAACAAAGGGACATAGGGACAGAGAAAGCGACTTTGTTTTATACTATGTAGTGATAGTGATGCCTACTTACGAACATTTCTTTTTCTTTTCCTCTTTGTTTAAATAATCGGCAACTGGATGTTTGTCTGTAACAGCTTTTCTATCGACAAAGGCCTCCTCCAAAGATGCCTCGTTTTCCTGTCCCTAGCTATACGGGTCCATACTAAACCAGCTATTGTCTTGAAGTCGTCTTCCCATCTCTTAATTTGTCTACCTTTATTTCTTTTGCGGTCTCTTGGGTACCATTCTGTTATTACCTTTGTCCATTTTTCTTTACTTCTCTTAGCTTATGCCCCGTTAATCTCCATTTTGTTTGTCTGCATGTTTAGGATGCATTTTTAAATCTTGTTTTAATTTTAATTGTTTGTAGCTTCACACTATCCCTTCTTTTTAACCCCCGTCCAAAAAGAGGGGTGTTATAAGTTTCACGTGTCTGACGGTCTGTCTGTGGCACCGTAGCTCCCGAGCGGATGAAGCGATTTCAATTTAGTTTTTTTTTTGTATGAAAGGTGAGTTACGTGCGATTGTTCTTAGACATGTTTCATGAAAATCGGTTGAGCCTTTTAAAAGTTATGGGGGTGAAAGTGGGGAAGAGTAACCGAATGTCTGCAAAAATATCATCGAGTGGGGTCTCAAATGAAAGCGCATAACGTGTTTTTTTACTTTTTAAAGGGAACGGAAGGAAGTCAGGTTAATATGTCGGGGGCTGCGATCAAATAATCGAAGGTCGGGGGTTTTTTTTAAGTTTGATAATTTATAGTTATTATACCCAAAATGTTACTTTCTATTCCATTTGGCATACTTTTACCTTATAATATTTAGGTATATATTCCTTATTGTAGATTAAATATCACATATAACAATTGATATGAAGGATATTACAAAGAGCGATGCGGTAGGATTCGAACGTAATAAAAACTGCACACCGTCTCGGGCACAAGTAGCCGGGAAAACTGATTGTCAGATACGAAAAAAAAAACTAATACTATAATGTTTATAAGTTATCATCATATTTTCCAGGAAATCGTTCACACAATTTCAAGAAATGGATTTCGAATAGGTACTTAAAAGATAATAAAAAACGACATTGGAAAAAAAACCGCTTTTGTTTGATAAATAGTTCTATCCATAAAGGGAAGCTTTTACAAAAGAAACATAAAATAGTTATAATGAGGTTCGCAACCCACGACCTTAAAACACAATACCTTTCGCAAACAAACCGTTATTACTTTAAACAGTTATTTGTGTACACATCCGAAACAATTCTTTTCCGTGTACAAAACCGGAACTTAAACTTGAATGCGTACTTAACACTTGTTGAGTAAGAATTTCGAGTGTTTGATCATCGAACGAATTATTATTGCATTACAAATAACGAATAACTACACGATATTTAACTAGTTTTAATGGGATTTAAAATACAAGGATACCATAATTATATATGTACAAGGGAATTAACAGAATCAGGTAACATTCGGTTCTCTGTTTCTCATAACAATTCAGAATTCACTTACCTACTGAGAACTTAGATCAAATAAAAAAAGGTAGAAAATGCATGGCCTTGTTCTTGTTGAAGAAAAAAGTAGCGTAGTTCCAAGCAAACACACGCGTTAACGCACTAACTATGCTATAAACTACGCTACTCTTCTTCTGTATCGTACATGTATCGACAACTTGTACGATACTGACGAAAAGACTTAGCATGTGTGTGCGATAACGCGTATGTTAACTTTACTTAGAATTATGCTACTTTTTTGTGATTCAACAAGAACAAGGCCTTGCGTTTTCTACCTTTTTTTATTTGATCTGAGGCTTATTGTAAAAAACAAATTTTCGTATTGATAACTCAAAATTGTGTAGGTACAAAGACGTTTTAATTAGAACTCACTTAAAGAAAACTGCAGGGTTAGCCTAGTGATTTAAGAGCTCGCCTCGCCGCTTTGCACTGTGCTGAGTGTTGTGGGTTCAAACCCCACATGGAACAACACTTCCAGTGATCCACAAACCCTGTGTTATTCTGAACCTGGGTTTTATTTCTGTTCGTTTCATATATGTTTGAAAAGATCCCCGCGACACAGGATATTAATAAAGCGGTAGTTGTCTTTTAAAAAGAAAATTTATAGAAAGAAAAGAATAAAAGAACATAACACGAGGGGTAACAATCAAATAACATAAGGTGGGTACACTGCAAACAAGTTCTGTGAAAAGCTCCAATGTTATCCACAATCCAACATGTCCGCAATGTAACATGGTATTTCATAACTTTGAAATTGAGGTACCAAGGATCATTGGAAGAGCCATTCTTCGTCTCGAATGCTATGGAACCTCGGTCTCACAGGAAAGGGCTGGAGATGCCTATGCCTTCCTTGAGAAAGGAGGTCTCGACCTACTATTCCAAGATTGCCAGACCAGTCGGTATGCTCTCCTACTTGGCTCTTACGACATTCATGAAATGAATAAGAATGGTGACTTGGTGATACTTCGTATTAATCAAATTATATTGAACAAAATAAAATAAATCCAACATCATTCGGACACTAACAACTGCCAATCGCACTTATATAATAACTAGCTGACCCACGCAACCTCGTTCTCATCTCCTATTACCCGTAGCGTGATAATTTTCCGGGACCAGCGATTCCTGAGATTAGTGCGTTCAAACAAAAAAACTCTTCAGCTTTATATATTAATAAGAGATTATAGTATATAGATATGAATTAGAATAAGGTTTTACGGCTGGATGACATCAATCGCTATTAAGTTATAAATTATAACATCTACAAAAAACACAGGGGTTTATTACCATTCTGTCACCAAACTGGTCGTTTTTACCACTTATAAATTACATTTATGTTTTTGTTATTTTTCGAATTTGACAGACCATTCATAAAACCCTCAAGTTTACTACAAATGTAGGTCTTATTTTAAAATCAAAATATACCTACACCAAGCATTTTTAGGGCCATCCTAAAGTTAATGATTTGATAATGCATAATATGATACTTAGTTTATAAAATGAAGAATTTTATCATTTCTGTCGCATTGGGCTGTAATGATTGTTGTTTTAAACTGTAAATAAATAAATAAATTTCGTTGATATGAAAAAAGTTCATATGTTTAAGGTGGTAATCGCCAGAACAGAACAGTAAAGCCGGGTCTCCTGCGACACTGTTTTATGTTTTTAAACACCAAACGTCAAATACACACATCCAAAGTGTCTAGGGATCAACATATGTGTCTAGGGATCAACATATATTTTTGCAATAACTTTTCTCCTGATTGATATTAATTAAAATTTTCTTTAAGGATTCATCAAATAAAGTGTTTTCGTTTGTCACAGTAACGATAAACCAAGTCACCTTTGCATTAATAAAGAAATTTGCCATTTTCCTAATAAAGGGATTTTTGACATTTGAACCACTAACATTAAAGTTCGAAAAAAAGACTGAAATAACAGTTTTCTTTAAAATTTTATTAGGTAACTTAAACAATTAATAATCCGTGTTTCTACCGCGAACACTAACAACACAAGAATCGGTTTGGCATACTCAAAATGAGTTCATCCAAATCACGCTGTGGAATGGCCGCCCATGTTCGTTGCAACAACAAAAAAAGGTCTTCTTGCGACTGGATACCCTCCATATTCGGCAGAGCTCTTCTCTGTAGCATATCCCATGCATGCTCAATCGGGTTCAAGTCTGGCGACTGAGCAGGCCAGGGCCAAAGCCACATCTCAATCTCAAGAAATCCGCATAAAAATGCTTGATCCCTAGACACTTTTGATGTGTGTATTTATCAAAATATGGGCGTGGCCTAATTGTTTTGTTAATTTTAACAAGCAAACATGTTATCCAAAGCGGACTGAAAACATCACAGCGTATACTTCTCGTATAATGAAACTGAACTGAACTAACATTAATGATTATATTATTCATATTTATACTATAAAAGTAAGTAAGTAAGTGTACTATAAGTCATTTTGTCGAGTAGATAAAAGATTTTTGCTTTTCGTGTAATCGTGTTTGATCTTCGTTTAAAAGTCCGTCTCCTGCGACTTTTCGCTAACATGTTTAGTTAACAAGTTTTGTTCATTTTAGCCGCAGGAGACACGCCTTAAGAGGTAGAAACTTCATAATTTATAGAAAGAAGCATTGGAGTTACAATTGTTTTTAACGCCTATATTTTACACGCCAAATCAATGGTCTGATTTTTTTTCCAAACTTGATGGAGTTTATTATTTAAAAAAATGATTTCATTAGATCGATTGCAATAAATTTATCTTCTTTAAATATAAAAGATTAATGTGACTGACTGACTGACATACCCAGAGATCAACGCACAGCCCAAACCGCTGAAGCTAGAATCCTGAAATTTTGCATCTAGGTTCTTTATATATAACGTAAGTCTGCACTAACAAAATAATTTTTGAAATTCCACCCAGAAGGCAGTAAATCAGGGGATGAAAGTCTGCGTGAGCGAAGCCGCGTATAAAAGCTAGTATTAAATAAAGTTGACTTACTAGCGTATTGCCAAAAACGTATATAAGACAAAAATTATAGTCAGCGCATTGTAGATTTTTTGTTTATTTGTTTTTCCTTATTACGGCGATAACCGACATGCGCACCGGTGCAGCCGCGAGGTAGTTCAGTATAAACGCCAAACCTTATAGAACCAAGGGAACCTTGGAATAATAATAGTACATTTTCTTGTCTTTAACAGTGTATACGAGTCTATAACATTTGATTTAAGATTAAAAGTATGATTTCAATCTCTGTGATGTTACTCACGCAAAGGAACTGTATTGGACCTAATATGCTCCCCTGAGGGACTCCGAACTTGTGTGCAGAAATCGATAATTCATTAAAATATTTTCTTTTGTCTACAGGTTATGGACATGAAGGAAGGCTCATTTATATTCAATATGTGGGCCAACCCAACTTACGAGATGTTCACAAACGTCCGATGGTTCAACTACACGAACACCGAAGCCTTTCTGAGCGGTGCTGAGAAGGTATTGAGAGTGTCAGAAGTCGGACCTTTTAGATATAAGTAAGTATAAATATAACAAGCATCTAAATTTCTTCCACGGAATAAATTAAGTGTAAACTACTAAATAAATTCATTCACATATTCCACATCATTGATATGCAAAGCCTGCAATCATTCAATTTGATAACATCTTTTTTTTAACTGACTGCGGCCAAACCATAAGGAACGGTAATACTTTCGGCAGTCTATGTATTTATTGTATTATTTCGAACTGATTTTATTAAATGAGGTGTCAATAGATTCGTAATAATGGCCCGGGTAATATAGACTATACAAATACCAAAAGTTTTTACGCATTCGTGTCATAGCTTTTTAAATTTTTTATCTTGTTAGTCTTTCTAGTCAGTCCTAATATCCCTGATGATGAAAAACCTGCATCCCAAGAATGATAAGTCTTTTGCCCACTGTGAGTCGTCCCCTTAGAAACAGGAGGAAGGAGTTCGGGATCCTATTTCCTCACTCACTTGGTTACAGCAATGATACTATTGTTGTTTAAACGGTCGCCACTCCGTTTTCTACTGCGCAATTATTTTTTTATAGAATAGAGGGCAAACGAGCCGACGTATCGCCTGATGGTAAGCGATTACCGCCGCCCATGCACACCCGCAACACCAGAGGTGTCACAAGTGCGTTGCCGGCCTTTGGGGGATGGGGAAGGGGATGGGGGGAGGGGTTGGGGTATGGGCCTCCGGTATCCTCACTCACTCGGTGAAACACAGCGCAAGCGCTGTTTCACACCGGTTTTCTGTGAGGCGTTGGTATCACTCCGGTCGAGCCGGCCCATGCATGCCGAAGCGTGGCTCTCCCACTGGCATGTTGTGGCTTCAAACTCCGCAGGGGGCAAAACTGTATGATCCACAAATTGTTGTTTTGAGTGTTAGGTCCGTTACATATGTATTTTTGTAAAGTCGTATTTAAAAAAAAAAGGTTTTATGCTGCATTGTTTACTGAATGCATTTGCAATGAGTATGGTGACCTCTTCTTTTGGATTTTAATTAATCCTTTTAAAATGACGTGGTATCTCTTCGGTCTGTCCTTAATTAATGTATGAGATCCTTTTCCGTGTATTATTTCAATTATTTTTCTCGCTGTCTCTGAGGGCTGAGTATGGTCAGTTATCATGTACCTAATACGATTGTTTATCAGTTACATTAGTCAATATCGTGACCTTCACCTTCACCTATCACCTATCATTAGCAAGACACCTATTTTTGTGAAATTTCGTTTTTAATAAAGCGTTTTTTAAACAACATGTTAACGAACAGCTGAATAAAAAAAAATGTCGGAAAATTTGATTGAAATATCGTTTTTCAGCACAATAATTTTCGAATATTTTGCAAAAGGATTAAAAAAAATGTTTTCAATTTTTCCAACCCATCGCTCAACTTACAGTCTTCTAGTTTTTTGCTCCTGAAACCTGCATAAATGAAATCGAGATTTTGAAATAAGTTGCAAAGTACAACTTTATTCTTAGCATAAAAAGTGTGAATCCATACTAGTACTAGTGATATTAGAAATACTTATAATATACATTCGACAGTACCTAACTCTGTCTGTCTTTTGCGGTTTCACAGTTAAACCGCTGCACTGCTTTCAATCAAAGAATGGCAGATCCTGTACCTCTGGCAATAGGTTATGAATGGTTATGAGATTTATACCGTTTAATAAGTGAATCATCCTAATTATTTTCATTTATTTATAATATTTTTAGAACTCCGCTAAAAGCTAATTCTGCTCATAATCGTACGCGAATGATTTTGATTTCAAAACTTTTTTAATACGCCATCTTGTTGACAATAATGACAACTCATTTGTATGTCATGTATTTCATTGTAATCTAAAAACTAAATTAACTTTTTAACGCAATGTTTTAAAAATCTGGGAATTTAAAATGTTATTGTCGGTGATATTAGCAGCCAAATAAATACAAAAACAATCCCTACCATGAGATACGCCAGGTGGTACTAAAGTCCCATACAAACCTGCCATTGTCCTTTGGCATAGAGATACTTTGATTCTTCTGAAAGGACATTACTACTTTATACCGTGATAACCGATATACACGCTGGTGGAGCCACAGGCAAAAGCTACTAACATTAAAAACATTCAGTAAACTTTTATTACCCACTTACTCAAACTATTTTAATAAGTAGGTAGCTATTATAACACTTGCAAGAACTAAAGACCTAGTTCGGTATGACCTTCTATTAATTTTTCAAATAAATTTGGTCATTATGAACAACAGTCGTAGTTTTTCCGGCTTACAATCATTTCCCGTGTATTTGTTAAACTAAGTATTTGTCAGATTTTGACGTAAACACGTTTCCTGTCAAATGTTTACACGAAGCGAATAAACAAAAACTTCCTGTCAGATATTAATTATTTACACAAAAACCCATGTTAACTAAATAAAAAATACACGGTACAAAATATGCCTAAAAGTTTCTTGTAGACAACAGATAAATATATTTCTTACAAGTTGTTTTCTATGTATTAGGTTCCGTTCACACAGACCGGCTCGTAGAGCATCGGATCGCATTTTTCTTTTCACATAGACCGGATCGTATACGCTTGGAATTGACCGAAGCGGAGCCGCCTTATAGACCGGCTGGAAGAGATCTACGCGAGTGCGAGCGAGAAAGAGCACGCAATCGGAGCCGGTCGGCTCGTCTTATTATTCCACACGAAGCGCGTTCAAGCATTCGACAAAAGAAGTGTACATGCAAAAATAAACTTTACAATTAGATAATAATAAAAAAACTGCTCTCCTCTCCGAGCCGGTCTGTGTGAACGGACCCTTATTCTACGAACAGCTCATATTACATGGCCTTGAAGTGTGAGGGTTACAGAAAGACGACAAAATGCTGTTGTCAAGTTCAAGTTTAAGATAGTAGGATTGAGTACTAAATTCCAAAAGGAGGAAATTAAACCTTCATACGAAGACTATAAGATACAGTTTCAAAACTTGCTGATAAATTCCCTGATGTCAAGTTAATAATAATTAATGTCAAGTTATATACAGATAAATAAAATTGAAGCATCTGTTTGTAATTTGAAATTAACAGCTTTTCACTAAATGCATATTACAGTATAATCGGTACTTACATCGAAAAAGCAATTTTTAAATTTTTAAATCTGTCTGTTGAACCGATTTTGACGGGACTTTTACTGGCAGTAGGCGTAACTTGGGCTACTTCTTTAGACTATCTTAGCCCCGCGGCGTTAACTACGATTGTTGTTACCGCGGGTAACACCCGCGGGCTTAGTTTGTAATAAAACTACAGATTTCGATTTCACAAGTCTTGATAGCGACACCTATGTCATATGTACATGTATATCACCAATTTTATCTATTGAATAGTGTTATATGGCAGATAACTGAGACTTTATCAGGAACTGGTGAAACTAGTCCTTAATATTTTATTGTCTAGATTTGAATTTAAAAAATAAAAAAAGCAGGACATCACGTTCAAGTATATGTCCGGCTGTATTGCGCAAATCCAGACCGTTTTGTCTGTCTGTACAGAACAGACAGAAAGACAGCCTTGGATTGGATATTATAAGTGCTACATTAACATTAACAGCCTTTAGTACACAGCTGGACATAAATCTCTCTTTAGAAAGGAGGTTTTGGTCTATTTTGGCCAAACAGTATATAATAAAACTAACCTTGTACAAGGTTAGTTTTAAGTTTTACTTCCCTTTGGAGCGCTATTGTGCGGCGTAGTTTGCTTATACGATACTACGTTACGGAAAAAGTAGGGGACTTTACTACTGGATATTATAAATGCGAAAATAAATCTGTGTCTGACATTTTTTTTAAGTTTATTTTTCACACACACACAAAAACCTATCTTAAGTTGGTGAGTGCTTAGCGAGTCGCCGCTAGTTAATAAACATAGAACTATAGATATTTTACAAAATAATAATAATACTTTATTTCTCCTCACAATGGTATACTTAAAACTAGTTATTTTACACAGTTTAGTATAGAAATGTGAGGAGCTGGTGTCTGTGATAGGCATAGAATGCCTGTGTTACAAATCACCAGGTGATTCACTTGTTCTTCTTCTCTTGAAGGACATAGGGTACTTTTTACCGCGTTAACTGATACATACGCGGGCGAAGCCGCGGGCAAAAGCTACTAAATGTATACATGTCTCCGATTACGGCTCCTTCTACTCATATTTATTTATGATCCACTTACTAACAGTTCATGATTAGTATAGAATGTATATCGTGACCACGAATGCGCATAATTTAAGACTGCCTAACATCAACTTTTTTTGGTTCTCGTCAAACTTGAACGGAATAGTAATAAGTTTGGTGTATTGATTGAATTTGATTAATTCTCTCTGTACGTTTCTGAAGTAACGAAACAGCCAAGCCATACATTTTTACTGAGATGTAGAGTTTATGAAGTTAGGGTTGGTAGAGTTAGGGCGTGTAGATACAGAACCTTGGCTCTACATGAGATCTGATATCTTTTTCACAGGGTAAGCCATATGCAGTCGTCTTGGCAACATTTTACATGAAAATGTTTTTGGTGGGATTTCATTTCTTTTTGTAAGTTTCCTTTTTTTTGGGCTGAATTTCTTGTACATCTTCTTTCGAAAAAGTCCGTGTACCAAAAATAAAACTTCTAGCATAAACATTTGTGAAAGTCTCATACAAACTTTCACCCCCCAAATTTGGGGGTTGCGGGGCAAAAGTAATAGGTTTATGAATTTTTTTGTTGATTGTATACTAAACTTAGTTTACTTACCAAATTTCAGCTTTCTAGCACTTCTGGAAGTACCCTAACAGTTTTGATGATCATCAGTGTGTCAGTGACGAAAGTGAGTGGTGTTTTTAGGTATCAATAAAATCTAAACTATCAGAGCTATGTAATTGAAACTTTGTACGTTTCATTAGTCTATTGGTAACATCATATCCTGAAAATTTAAACGATCTGGTATATCGGGAACCAAAGTTATGGGGGTTCAAAAAAACGACGAAACACTTGGAGAAAAGGTAGGTAGTGCCCTTGCGCTACGCTTGGCTCGTCTTGGCGGGGGCACGCCCGTGCCCCCAGATTTCTGCGAAAGTTGCCGCTAGTGTCATTTTGCCGCTACTGTCATTTTAGAACTTACGAGGTACATTTTAAGTGTGAATTTTTATATTTATAATGTACTAGCTTTTGCTCTCGGCTCCGCCCAAGTGTGTGTCGATTATTGTGATAAAGAGTAGCATATGTCCTTCCTCAAGAGTCAAAGTATTTCCATGACAAACATTGAAATCAACGTAAAATGACAGCTGTCGTGTTTCGTTGGTGAGTGCGAGACCGGAGGCCCAAAGATGCAGAAGCATCACTAGGCCGCCATGGTGTAGGTCACCATGCTGTATTGTCTGCATTCGCAATGAGTATAGTGACCACCACTCTTGGATTCTGCTTATGCTTTCCATCAGGCAGAGAGTCGTTTTGGAAGGGGAAACATAAAAAAAATTGTCACGTTATGAATGAAAATATAGGTAATACAAAATAAAATCGTTTATTGAAATTTACTTCATCGGTTTCGTAGCCATTGATCACAGAGCGTATGCGACTGCTGTGCTTGAGGTCTCGGGTTCGATTCCCGGTCCGGTGTTTTTATGATCTGCAAATGTTTATTTTGGAGTTTGAGTGTTTTCACATGTATGTATTTAAAAAAAAAGTATTTAAATATTTATATCAGTTATCTAGTACCCATAATACAAGCTCTGCGAAGCTTGGGACTAGATCGCGTTGTGTGATAAAACTGATAAATGTCCAAAATATTTAGAAATTTTTATTTAAATTTGAACGACAAATATCCTGTCCTACGACAACTAATCGTCCTATGTAGGTACAACTCTTTAAATTTTCTAGTAATTTTTTGTTCGATTTATTTATCACTACATTTTTTGTCCCCAGAGAAGTGCGAACGAACGAGAACCTTCACATTGACCAGGAGCGAGGAGTATTGACCATGAACCCAAAGATCAATTTGCAGTTTACCAGGGAAGGGTCTGTGGGTGACCCAAAGGATATGCAGATCGTCGTACCTAACCTGCCTGTGATTGTAAGTACATTTAGTATCTACATATACCTAAATAGCTAAGTTTTTCGAATGACTTCGAATACTATCTAGACCCAATATAGACCTACTATTTAAGAGGTGAAACAAAATTTACGATGATACACTACACATTGCGTCAACTCCAAATAAAGTTGAGAAATTAAAAAATATTGTATCGAAACAGTGGTTGAATTGTTTTGACTTCACTATGTCGCTTTTATAATTTATTCTGAGTTGTAAGGGTTTCATATAAGCCTGTTCATTACGTACACAAAATATTAAAGTCCGTAATCGTAATTATTATTTGAATAAATGTGAATGTAAGTTTGTTTGTTACGCTTTCACGCGACAACTACTTGACCGATCATCATGAGACTTTGTACACATATTCTTGGAGGTATTAGAAGTAACACAGGATATTTTTTATTAAATGCGAGCGAAGCCGCGGGTATAAGCTAGAAACAATGATATTATTGGCTAGAAACACATAATTATACCATACCATATGTTAGAAATCGGACGTCATTATAATGGCTATCGGTAATGTCAGTAGGTATGCAATGTGATTTTTATTCCATCTAATTATGTTTTCACTGTCAATTGGCCCGAATATGCCTCCCCCCTAGCTAAAGCCTTAATTGCTGTTAGAAATTCGTAAAAAACGATAGTAGCCAAGAATTACGAGTTACGAAATTCATGTTTTTTTTAATACCACGCACGTGTAATTACTATTTTTAAACGAAGACATTCTTTATGTAAGTTTTGAAGGACGTTTAACACTTACCTGTACTTGTACGGTTGTATCTGTACTGTACTTGAGCGTACTTACACTCACGACTGTGTCCTCGCGGTAATAGACAGAGTCGTATTAAATATTAACATATTGTGGAGCATAATTTTAGTCTTCTCACCATTATATTTAAGTAGATTTGTATGTCGGTTATTGCGGTGTATATTAAAAATCAAAGTATCTCTATGACAAAATTCATATCTCATTCTCATATATGTATAATCAAATACTTTCAAATTTATAATAGATATTAGTACCTATGGATAGTGGGCAAGCCTATCGTTATCAAGCACTTTACGGCTACATTTTGGGACTGTATTTAAATAATTAGGTTAACTGGAAAAGATACATGGTTGACAAGAAGCTTATATGGATGGATTTTTATTATCAGTATTATAATCGTTAATAGCCACAAAAGCTATAAGATGTCAGATATGTTGTTTGTTATTTAACATTACCATTATTAGCATTACATTATTTGTAGCATCAAATGTTAAAAATAAGTTATTGCTAACAAAAATGATTTAGGCGTTAAAAGAATAACATACTAAGTTTTTCCCCAAATAACTTTAGTTTTTTTAAATATTAGTACTCAAGTGTAAATGGCGTGCCTTTGAATAACAATATTTGATTATATTAAACTGTTATGTCGCTGTTTTTGTCTGCTTGTGATTAGGTATTGAATAAAATAATGATAGGTGTGGGTATTATTAGACTACCTATTGACATACTTATACACTGTACGTTTGGCCTAGTGGTTTAATGGTCACCACGCCGTTTCCTACTTCGCCAAGTGTCGTGGGTTTAAATCCCACGTAGGACAACACTTTGTGTGATCCACAAATTGTTGTTCTGAGTCTAAGTGTTCTTTGTGTCCGTTTCATGTATGTTTGTAAAGTCCCCCGCGACACAGGATTTATTCTTAGTGCGGGAGTTGTCTTTTTAAAAAAGATAAAAATAATAAAGATACTTCCATTATGGTATGGGTATTTTCATGATGGGTATTTCTGAAAAATGTTCGGTTTAAAGATCTTATTTAATATTGTAAGTTATTCTTGTGGTTTGATTGGCGTTTTAGTAATTTTTATGCGTTGCATCTACATATATCGTTATAAACCTATGTAAAATTCCAAAAATGTGATTACCACAAAATAAGACGGTTACGATGACCTTAAAGAGTAGATGTATTCGTAAATTATCTAAAAAAACATATTTTAAGCATATAATCTTAATAACTCAAGACAGGTTTGTAGTTAGCTCAATAACGGCTAAACCAATTTTTATGATGTTTGATTTATTATATTAATATAATTTACTATATTATGACTATTTTGTTATAGCTGTTGCCCGCGTCTCCGCCCTCGTGTATGTCGGTTATCGTGGCCAATAGTAGCCTATGTGTTATTCTGATGTTTAAGCTATATTACTGTAAAGTTTCATCCAAATCCGTCCAGTAGTGTTTAAATAATATAGTATAAATATTTTCGGACATCTAACACACAAAGCCATCTAGTCCCAAGCTAAGCAGTAAGCAGAGCTTGTGTTATGGGTTCTAGACAACTGATATAAATTCATATAGACTTTTTTTATTGTAAATACATACATATTATACATAGAAAACACCCAAACTCCGACACAAATATTTGCAGATCATACAAACATTTGATCCGATCCGGGAATCGAACCCTACCACACAGCCGTCGCTTATGCTACCACTGCGCCACCGATGCAGTCTGAGTGAAGAAGTAACAAACATACACAAACTTTCGCCTTTATATATTAGTGTGATGTGATGATGATGATGATAGGTGTGACTACGACCACAGAATAACTAATGCTACGAGTGCTACGACCTCGCTAAAAATAGCAGAAGCATTTTTTTGTTGTTTCCACTGATTGAGCGAGGCCCGTACTCTTTCTTTTTTTCTTAGTTTAATTTGGGTTTTTGATCCAATATGGATATGCCAACCCCATTGTACCTTAATACACAGTGAATACTACATAATACTTTGCTGAACTAATCAGGTGACATAATTTTTAAGCTGCTTCTGAACATTTACAACTCATGATGCTTTATATTAAGCCCACATCGAATTAATTTACTTTCAGTTCTTTAAGTAAAACCTCGCGTTCAATTCTATTCCTGTCACACTCCACCAGGCCCATTCTTTTTCTCTATTTCTTGTCCTAACGTTGTAACTGCTGTTGTTCTCGGTGACAGTGAAATGGATAATCACTTACCCTCAAAATTGGCTGCTCGTTTGCTATATATACTTTCACACTTCTTTACATAGTATAAAACTAGGTGACTAGTCTTAACAGAACGTTTAATAAATAGTAAAAAAGACTGCACGTTTGGCCTAGTGGTTTAACGTTCACCACGCCGTTTCCTACTTCGCCAACACATGGATGTGTGATCCACAAATTGTTGTTCTGAGTCTGGGTGTTCCGCTAGTCCGACTTGAAAAATTCTTTCAGTGTTGGATAGAACATTTATCGAGGTAGGCTATATATATCATCACGCTAAGACCAATAGGAGCGGGAGCACCAGTGAAGAATGTTACAAAAACAGGGGATTTTTTTTACGCTACGAGCAATAGGAGACGTAAACGACGTTGCGTGAGTGTTTATATATAAACAGGAATTGCTCATTTAAAGATATTAGATAGATAATCCATACGAATATCATAAATTCGAATAAACTCTGTCTGTCTGTCTGTCCTGCTTTCACGGTTAAACCGTTACACCGATTTTAATGAAATTTGTCATGGAGAGACTTTAATTTTTGAGGAAGGACATAGGAATAGACTTACTTTTTACCGCGATAATCGACACACCCGCCTCCGCGGGCAAAAGCTAGTGTCTCCATAAAAAACAGTACCTACTCTAGTGTTATTTCCCTGGTATCTGTTCACAAACTTTAATATAACGATTCGAGAAACTAGTGGTTGACCAATGGTCGAATTTAATCTATATTTACATATAAATATAATTGGAGTCTCTGTTTGAAATATTAAAATAACCGCTTTTTAATAAATGCATATGTATACTATACACGGTACATATACCAAAATATTTTTTTTTTACAATTTTTGTCTGTCTGTCTGTTTATACAACCTTATATAAATCAGCTATCTGCCAGTGAATGTCCCGTCAAAATCGGTCCAGCCGTTCCATAGATTAGCCGGAAGAAACAGACAGACAGAATTTTAAAAAAATGTTATTATGGTATATGTACTGTGTATACATACACATGCATTTAGTAAAAAGCGGTTATTTTAATATTACAATCAGACACTTCAATTTTATTTAAGTGTATAGATTTATGTAGATATAATGTCGACAGTTTTTTTCCTAATGTAGAACGGCGCGCTTTAAAATTAATATTTTTTAATTCATATATTAACTTACAAATATTTATTAATTGAATTTTGCTTCCCGAACTGTCCAGCTATGTATCTAGGTATACCTATATCAGTTTTAATAAATAATATTGTCACATGTCGGCAACTACTGACAAAAATTATGGTAATTAAAATGTTAGAGTTAGCATATATAAATAGTACAAAAAATAAGTTATCTATATGTTAATTTGTACATAATGAGTTGTTTATTTAAAATGTAAATTTATGCAAAAATTCTGATATTAGTTCACACTTACGACTTTAGTAGCTACCTAAGTCCGGATTTTTGTTAGGTGCGGAATTTATTACAGCTTTGATTTATTTATCATCTTTTTATATCTTTATTTATGACAATAAAAGAGACTACGATCCCCGAGTTTGTGTCATTCTTTCTTCTCAGGGCTAGTTCAGTTAGGAAAGGCCGAACTCATCTGCTCAAAAATAGTTTAACTTGCAAAATTGTTCATCTATTTATCTATCTATACTTATAATAAAAATGTAACAGGTCCAATTCTGTACATTAAACATATTAGGTCTTTACCTATGAAATTGCCGTTCTTCAGTACTGGTCATTTCAAATAAAAAAAAGTTTGTAATGGCTCTGTATTCTAAATTCAAATGAATTTTGTTTTAAAACCATGACATTCTATTTACAAACTCAGTCTTTTGTTTTCTGATTAGCGTTGTATTTTCATTACATTTGAACATTTTTCGTCATAATGGATACTTTAAAAATTCGTGTAATTATGGAATATGAGTTCCGTCGTGGCACCAACGCGACACAAACGGCACGTAATATCAAAAACGTTTACGGAGAGAACTGTACAAACGAACGCACAACCCGTTATTGGTTTTCCCGGTTCCGTTCTGGAAATTTTGACTTGAAAAATGAAGCTCGTGGTCGTCCGGAGACTTTGGTTGTGATGAATGAATTAAAGGCGATTATGGAAGCTGACGAAACTCAATCCACAGCTGAGCTAGCAGCAGCTTTTAATGTAAGCATCAAAAGAATATTGATCCATTTGCGACAAATTGGCAAGGTAAAAAAGCTTGATAGATGGGTGCCCCACGACCTTAACGATCGCCAGCGCAACGTACGCGTCGAGACTTGCCTTGCGCTGCTCAACAGGCAAAGAAATGAAGGAATTTTGAAACGAATTCTTACGTGCGACGAAATATGGATTCTGTTCGACAATCGAAAGCGCTCAGCAAGTTGGTTAGACCCTGGTTCAGCACCAAAGCAATGCCCTAAACCAAAAATGACCTCTAAAAGGTGATGGTCACTGTTTGGTGGTCTAGTGCGGGTGTGATTCACCACAGCTTTTTACAAAACGGCATGAGCATTAATGCAGATGTGTACTGTGAAGAACTGGAGAGAATGATGCAGAAGCTTGCACATCTGCAACCAGCTTTGGTAAATCGGTCGTCCCCACTGCTCCTTCACGACATCGCGCGAACTCCATACTGCGCAACAGACAGTCTCCAAGCTGCAAGAGCTGGGGTTGGAAGCTCTCCCTCATCCGCCATACTCACCAGACCTTGCACCTACCGACTATTACTTTTTTCAAAATTTAGACAACTTTTTAGTGGGTAAAAAATTCAATTCCCGAGAGGCAGTACAAAATGCCTTTGAAGAGTTTGTTGTTGTCGTTGGCGTTGTGTGTTAGTTGTCCGAAATATTTATTATTTATTTATTTATATCTCTATCTCCTTCTTGTAGGCTATCAGTACCTTAGCAGCTGACAAGGTAGGGTATCTCCCCAACGTCGGGGTGTACTACTCTATGAAGACGATGGGTTCCAGGCTGTTCAGGACCCTCTCTGTGCATGAAGTCAGCTGGGGATACTATGACCCAGTGGTGACAGTAGCTAACGGACTGCTTCCTGGATGGATTGATTTCAAGAAGCTTGGAATACTTGATCGGGTTCGTATTTATTTGTACGTTAATTACTATTCCACGTTTTATGCATGTTTAAAAAAAAAAACTTTGTACACATAAATCTTCTGTGCATGTGTATGTGACTAAGCTCCTCCTAAACGGCAGAACCGATTTTAATGAAATTGTTTGTGTCTATTCCTGAGGATTCGAGAATGTTCTAAATTCAGAATCCGGTAAAAAAACATTAAAAAACTATTTGTGCATAAAAAAAACAGCTAATAGATTTGACCCGCGGCATTACCAGTCGGTGAAGTTATACCGCGGGTAACACCGCGGAGCTCATCTGGTATTATTATAAAAAAAATCCGACTGCTTAAATTAAAAGTAATGAATTGAAAAGAGAAAAACAAGTATTGTAAATATGTATATTTAAATTAGTCAAACTAAATACTTTAGAGTTCATACTATGTTCATCACACAATTGTTTGTCTTGACTGGAAATCGAACCCACAAACTCCGGCTTAGCTGTCAGGGTCATTAACCACTACACCGACAAGCACGTCAGTGATACTATGTTCTTTTTAACCAACATTCTTCTCGTCTTTTCCACAGATTTATACAGAGAAGGTACAATACGCCGAGGTTGAGCTAAAAGATGTCAAACGGCGATACTCCGTCAACAGTTGGGACAACAGTAGCGGTCTCGTGGAACAGGGATACACTGATTGGAATACGAGGTAAGGATGGAGCAAAAGGCCTTCTAATTTCCTGTCTTTTCAAAAGAATCTAGTAAATGAAAACCCAAATTCCGCCTTCTCATGATTCTCGGGGTCCAAAAAGCGATGAGCTCTTGTGAATATTGAGTTGGAAGTATCCATTGGCTGTGGTAGCCACTTGTCATCAGATAAGATATCTGTTCGTTTTGCCTCTTTACCAATAAAAAATAATAAATATCCAAACGCTAACACACACGAATCTCGGTAAAGTGAAGTGAATATACTATCCCGACAGTTTTATTTTATGCGGGTTTTATTACCTATCCCATCTCTTTCAAAGACACTTCCTGTAATTTAAATCTTTAATAACATAACAATATATTTATGATTCATAAGACTTACAGACCTTCAGATAAGTGTCTTACTTCTTATAACCATCAGGATAATTATTAAAACCTTACGTCTTATTTTCACTTATATGCCGTGCTTCTGAACATAAGCATTCTCAATAGCAGGCCTTAGTATAGTTCTACTTAGTATTAACATGAGATATTCTTCTTCCTAATAAATCATTTTTTCCAGCATTCCATGCAACAGAGTGGCAGGTACATTCGAAGGTCTAATGCTGCCCCCAAATTTTGAGAAGGGACGCAGCATTACTGTATTCAGGAAACAAGCCTGCAGGTCTTTTCCCTTCAATTTCATGGAAGAAACTACTACGGAGTACGGGTTTAATGCTTACAAGTAAGTTAATTCACGGCTTTATACATAAAAAGGTAGGCAGAGTGGAATTAAACATCCACATCATGATAATTATAATTTACTAACATTTGACCGTGTTTATTTTAATTATTTTTTATTTATTTAAATGTTAAAAAGGTATACACTTTAACTTATATGTAAGATGCCACATAAACTCATTCGAGTTTTTCCGTGCATCAGTGTCATCAGTCATCACCAAATCATCGTTATCGCTGTAGAGAGTAGTTTATGTTCTTCCTCAAAAGATTAAAGTATTTCCATGACATTTTTTTAATAGAATAAGGCTAATCGAGCAGATGTGACACCTGATGGTAAGCGATTACCGCCGCCCATGGACACTCGCAACACCAAAGGCATCACAAGTGCGTTGCCGGCCTTTGGGGGATAGGGGGAGGGGTTGGGTATCCTCACCTCTTGGATTTTATTGAAATCGGTGCAGCAATTTAGCCGTGAAATTATAAAAGACAGAATTACTTTCATTATTAAAGTAATATTCGTATGAATTTCCACTTACGTAATAGTAACAAGCTTATATGATTCTATACAAACATACCTACTTATGTTTCTAAATACATATACATCTTTCTACTAATCATTCTTACTAATCAGCCACTATGGTTTGCTATACTGCATTGTCTGCATTCGCAATGAGTATGTTAGTCACCACTCTTTGATTCTGCTTATGCATTCTATCAGACAGTGTATTCTCACTTTGGAAGGATCTACAATAATTATAAGTTATGGAATCAGGCGTTACTTTGCGGAAATCCATGACATTAAATGCTATGAAATATATTTAGCTTTAATTCCGCGAGACAAATATCCAGGTCTGAAAGCAGGGCACAAATCCCACCGTCATGCATATGTACTCAAACGCTCGACGAGTCAACATCTCCTGAGGATGCCCCGTGGAGGGGCGAAACACGTGTCGAGTATAGGTTTGGTTGCATGGCATGCTAATTATTTCTCACTTGTTTTGTATGTGTACATATGCATGACGGTGGGATTTGTGCCCTGCTTTCAGACCTGGATATTTTTCTCGCGGAATTAAAGCTAAATATATTTCATAGCATTTAATACAATAATTATAAAAAGTATAAAAATTTGTTTGTTGCTTTCAGAGATTATTGCGTTTAAACATTCAAACAAAATCAATTTCTCAATATAATAGAATCTATAGAAGTATTTAATGATTTGTCAGTCACTTATTTTCTTTTTATTTGATTCTAGGTACCAGATGGAAGATAATGCTTATAGCAAGAGTTCTCCTTTCGCCTGCAGTTGCTCAGGTGACTGTCCTCCAGAGGGATGTATCGACATTCATGGCTGCTACTACGGTTAGAACTTATTTTAAAAAATCGATGTCGTTTTTCATCTTTTTAACAAAATGAAACTAACTATTGTACGTGTTGATTCCAGGGTTCCCCATCATGCTAACGAAACCACATTTTATGGACGTAGATCCTGTACAGCAGTCGAACTTCGAAGGAATGACACCAAGTAAAGAAAACCATTCGTCGTTTTACCTATTAGAACCGGTAAGTTTTCCGTGATCTTATTACATGGCACATATAACCTAACTAACTTCTTCCCACGTCTCCGCCCGCGTGTATGTCGGTTATCGCAGAAAAGAGTAGCCTATATTCTTCCTCATGAATCAAAATATTCATGCTAAATTTCATTGAAATCGGTGCAGTGGTTTAAGCGTGAAAGCGGGAAGCCGGGGAACCAGGTGCACCCTCGAAAGGAAATCCCTGGAACCCCGACGTACCTCGGGCCACCCACTACTTGTAGGTGACCCCCTCCTGTGTAGGAACCAAAACACCTATTCACAATAGGGCGCGAGCACTTTATAGAACTCGCGCCGCCGCCCCGGCCTGCTTCTGCTAGGGTGACTGGTGGCCTCACCTGTCACTCTCAGGCTTGCGCTTATGGAGGACGGAGATCGTTTAGCGATCTTCGATCCTCCGATCTCCGAAAAAATAACCTGAGTTCCCTTTAAAAAGTAAAAAACACGTTATGCTCTTTCATTTGAGACCCCACTCGATGATATTTTTGCAGACATTCGGTTACTCTTCCAGACACGTGAAACTTATAACACCCCTCTTTTTGGTCGGGGGTTAAAAAAGGTAGATAACGCACGGCTTTGTTCTTTCTTGTTATCGATACTTGTACGATACTGACGAATAGTAGCGTAGTTTATAGCATAGTTAGTGCGTTAACGCGTGTGTTTACTTCTAACTAAGCTAATTTTTTGCTTCAACAAGAACAAGGCCGTGCGTTATCTACCTTTTTTATTTGATCTTCGTCACCAAACTCCTGATAAACATACTTATATATTTCTAAATACGTATATATTTTAGATAAATTACATTACACACAGAAAAAATTAAACAACTATAACTGTACTAGTTGGGAATAGAATCCATGACATCTGACTTGATAGCAGAATCTCTAATTAATTGACCAGCAATCTCCTTAAAACTAATTTACCGTGGGATAGCCACGCTTCTGCATGAATGGGCTGGCTCGGCCGGAGTGATACCACAGCCTGACAGAAAACCGGTGTGAAATAGTGCTTGCGTTGTGTTTCAACGAGTGAGTGAGGATACCGGAGGCCCATACCCCAACCACTCCCCATACCCCTCCTCATCCCCCTCCCCATCCCCCAAAGGCCGGCAATGCACTTGTGACGCCTTTGGTGTTGCAAGAGTCCATGGGCGGCGGTAATCGCTTACCATCAGGCGATACGTCTGCTCGTTTGCCCGTAGTACATTAAAAAAAACCTATACCCGTAATATAATAATTTCCTATTGTTATTACAATATATGGTTATAAGTCCAAACTTGGTTCTTGTTCACAGACTGTAGGAGCTCCCGTGAAGTTCTCAATAAGGATCCAGATCAACCTAGCTGTAAGGACCTCGTCTGGGAACCCCATTACAGCACCACTGAAGGACAAGGTTCTACCCGTCATGTGGCTCGAAGTGGTATGTTTTTTACAAGCTTTTTATTAACTTGCAATGTATGTATGTATGCTTGTATGTTCGGGTGCAATCTTGCAACTCAATTTTGAAGCAGATATCTTCAACCGATTTTGCTGAAATTTTGCAAGCATATGTATACAGCGTGACAATACAATTTTATAATGACATGGAGCTGATCTGATGCTGTAAAGAAACGTCGCAACATTATCGAGTTTGGACTCGTTTGATTCGTCTCGAGGCATTTCAGTAAAAGCTTGTTTTAAAAAAGCTTTTTAATTTAATTTATTTATATTTATGAGCTTGCCAAAGTGACTCTACTCTGCCTGATGGAAAGCATGAGCAGAATCAAAAAATAGTGGTCACCATACTCACTGCGATTGCAGACAATGTAAAATTGTATAGCCTGTACCTGTGTGATAGATATTTATTAACCGACTTCAAAAAAAGGAGGAGGTTCTCAATTCGACTGGTTTTTATTTTTTTACGATTGTTACCTCATAAC
This sequence comes from Diaphora mendica, assembly GCA_949125395.1. Taxonomy (NCBI): domain Eukaryota; kingdom Metazoa; phylum Arthropoda; class Insecta; order Lepidoptera; family Erebidae; genus Diaphora; species Diaphora mendica. Next base: position 2,308,816 of record OX421323.1, read on the forward strand.
TTTCGACTGGGTGAACCGATTTTGATGATTCTTTTTTTTTCGTTTTTTTTTGTTAAAATTTGAGATTATCAACCGTAAAAGTACTGCGTTTATTAGTATTTCCTAATAAATATGTTATTTTCTTACAGTCCTGCCTTAAGCCACCACCAGAAATCATCACACTCCTAAGACTCCGTTTAGTCATCGGTCCCCCTCTATACATAACGTGCTTGGTGTTCCTCTTCATCGCAGGCCTACTCCTCGGAGCCCAAGGCTTCTACCGCATATGGAGACCGAGGTACAAAATCATCCCACCAGTAGAACCATTATCCCCAATCATTAGGAAGAAGAGTATTGAAAGAAGAAAAAGTTCCGTCCATGAAAACATTGGCTTCAAAGAAGATAGCGAAATGGCTAGAGAAGCTGTTTCTTTATTAGCTATAAATGAAGAAGATAATGACTTTGTAGAACTACTCATTTGTGATGAGAATGAGTTAGAATGAGATCCTGAAGGATCAATCGCTTATGGCTTTTAAGATAGTGACGACAACACTTCATAATGAAGTGTAGAGGAAGAGCATTTAGAATTTAGTGACTTCAGGTGTCTACTGACATCATCGGCATTTAAGACAGACGCTGATATAAATAGAATTAGTAAATCAATAATTTAGTTCCTAACATTAGCCTCAAGTCACTCGGTTGATACTGCTAGTGACATCGACGGTATTATGTTAGTGTAGCACATTGTGGGACCAGTGAGGTTGTTCCCTCACTAGTCCACTGCTGGCCATGAATGGAGCTTTGGCCATCTAAACTTGGGTGTCGGAATATGTCTAAATTTCGTTGAATGCAAACAATATTGCAATCAACTGCGACAACTTTTAATAGTATGTTTTACTATATTTCAGATAAAAGGTTTTTTGCTTCAATACACACAACAATGATGTTCCATTTTCATTATTGAATATTTTTCTATAAATCCTTTTCACAAGTTTCTTAATACCGTAATCCTGCCTTAAATTATTGACTGTAAGTAGATAATGCCTGACAGTAACTTATTTTTCATCAGTATTAGATATCATAACTTGCAATCGATTAAGATATCATGTTACTTATATAATACCTTGTAAAATATGATTTTTACCAGATTTTAAGCTGCATGTTTTAAATATATTGTTAAACCAAATAATAATAATTTGAATTAACTTAACAACAGATTTCGAAATGGCAATTTGATAGATTATTTCTTGTTCCTTTCTTAATTCTGGTATTTTTATATATAGACATTTTGAGACACATCTAAACATTCCATTCACGTAGACATTATGCTGGTTAATGTATTGCCGTGTCCTCTCTTTTGGTCACAACCTTCAGGTTTGACGACATTTTAAAACAATAGGTAAGGTTTCTAACCTAATAAAATTTTAGGTCAAAGATGCCCAAGCTCTAAATATGACAAGACTAAGGCCTTTTTTCACTGACTACAGATAAGTTCTGAATAGTTTATCTGACAGATGGTTTGACACAAGATACGTCACATTATCCATCACAAAAGCTTTCTGAAACTTGTCTGCAACCGGTGAAATAATATAATATTTTTCAGATTAAAAGCCGGGAAAAGCCGGGATATTTATATCTTTTTCATCTTTTTGTTTTATTAATGGCAAATCACACTTGCTGAGAATATAAGAAAACATAATTAATTGTTTAAGAACTGCTCGAGAACCGAATTATGAAAATTATTGTTATTAGACATATTTTTTGACATATTAAAAAATTGTGTCTTGTGTTTCATTATTATATCATACTATTTACAAAAAGGGCAGTTCTATATTACATAAAATAAAAGCTAGGCAGTAAAATATATGAAAACAAACAATAAAATTAACTAAAAAGATTCATTGCAGATTACAAAAACAAAAGTTAAATTGTATTAATATCATAAATTTTTGTTTATCAAGTAGGTACATTTTATAAATTTACTTTGACCGTATTTAGTTGATAATTATAATAATTAATTATATTAAAAACTATTCATCCCTTTCATGTAAATATTCATTAAGGGTAGGGATTATCATTTCGTCGTATTAATAAATGCTCAACTATATTATAATAATAATGTAATTAGTTTTTCGAATTGTAAACTAAAATGGTTAATTTTTATTATAATTTTCTTGCCATTCAAAAACAAAAGAAAATGAATTTTGAATTGTGATCTTATTGTTAGCAGACAAGTTATATCTATTTAATAATTGTACCTTATTGAATTTACACGAAATTATTAATTTACTGTCATAATTTATAAATGAATGTCATAATTATGAATCTATGAGACGGGCTCATGGCTAATTAGTTACCACAAAGTTAGACAACCGTAACCAGGTTTTTTATGGATAAGTGATTCTTAAAACGTTAAGAATGACCTAAAAACTGTTTTTTTATGTGTCACATCTTTCCTCTCACTGTCTTGCAATCTATAAGAGTGAATTTGTAAACAGGGACGAAAGTACTTAACAAGAAGCTTAGGAAGCGAGCACTGTTTGATTAGACCAATGAGCTCGTAGAGTTAGCTGTCAGATGGTAAGTGAGATGTCAGATGTTACATACATGTGTGTATTTTATGTATTCTTTTAATTTTAAGATAAATTCTTTAAATTTCTGTAAATCTCCAGTCTGACTGGGGGGGTATGGTGAAGTGTTATATTAAAATCGAACCTAAATCGAAAAACGTATTCGATTATAGGTGAGTCGATGAGGACGAGAAAAATGTTTACATTTTCGAATAATTTTATTATAAAGTGTAAGGGGAATCTTAGCCATTATTACAAATTGTGATATTAGTTTAAGTGCTAGTTATAGTTTTGTAAATATGTAATTTAATAGACTGAGGGTGATCTGTTCATAATTTTATACAGCATTGAATAAAATGACATTTTTAAAGATTTTATTTTATTTCAAGCAACATTACACTACCTTGTTCTCCTTGATACTGGAAGAGTTCTTCCTCTCAGCAATGTATTTCACCGAGTGAAACTTTGGGATGGGGCATTTAAAGAACATCATCGTATTTATATCTGTTGAGATAACTCGTAAGCTTCTTTGCCCCGTGAGGCCCCGTGTATTAAAAAAAAGTTGTTCGTTTGTATGAAAAAAAAACTAATTAAATCACAGTTTATTTCAACTTCAACAATTACATTTCAAAATTATTCTTAAACATACCTACAACTAGCTTAAAATATAAATTTAAATAAATATATTTATAAATAAATACTCTTGGTTCAGGTTAAACTGATGCAAAACAGGCCATTTCAACGTGACATAAAAATAACTGTAGGTACATTAAGGTAATTATTAGGTAACCCTTAGGTACAATTTACAACGTGTTAGCCACTTCAGCTGTATATTAAGCTGTTTAGCCACAATTAAAGCTACATGAACTGTTTTAACTAGCTGTTAGTCGTGTTAACAGCGTATAGGAGTTTAAGATTAAGGCGGCTCTTAAAAAATTATGAACTATGTGAGAGCCTAGTGCACCATTTTGTTAGGCAGATTAGTTATTTTAAATGAAACTGAAGTGTTAATGCTATTTGTCAACTTTTTTAATAGTTAACACTTTTTATTTAATCTTCTTCTGAATTAAAGTTAAAGAAACGTCTGCGTCTTGAGACGCCCGATAGAAGAAGCCAGACAGACTGTCGCCGTAACGCGTTACGTAACGAAACGGTTTACCTTCCCATAAAAAGTTATCACTTCAATAGATTTAATAAATAATAAATAATCAATAGATTTAATACTTGTAATTGAATGGTAATTGTTATCGGTAACTAAATTATCAAAATGATGTAGTTACATTTAATATATCTCAACGAAAACCATTATTATGGTACAAGTAAATTTAAAAAAAATAGCAAAAACAAAAACCGACTTCAAGGTTCGACTAGATTTCTCTTGGATGCCATCATCAGATCTTAATGTCCTTATCATGGTACCACCGTTGGGATATCTCCTTTCTATTAAAAAAAGAATCATTAAAAATCGGTCCATAAACGATGAAGATATCCGTGAACACACATAAAAAAAAACTATGCGGTCAAATTGAGAACCTCTTTCTTTTTTGAAGTCGGTTAAAATAATAAAAATGTATAAAGAAAATGTTCAGTGTCATGTGAATTTATGGTCATCTTTTTGAAGAACTTTAGTTAAAAGTCCTTTTTATTAAGTAAATTTATATTAAATAAAGACTAGATAATATATTTACAAATTGTTACAAATTATTACATAAAGCAAGTTGACAGTTAGCTTTTTTAATTGTCAAACAAATGTTTTCATCAATCGCAACAAAATAAGTAAGTTTATTCTGACAGTCAGAATAAACTTACATTACACGTATAATACATACCTGTACAAATTTGACATTTCAATAAATTTAATAGGTAATAATATAATATAATAAAACAATACCTTAGGGTATTTCTTGAATGGACCCTCAACATAAATATGTAAATCCAATTGTTTTATAATTAAAAACGTTATTTACATTTGAATGTTTAATAATGGATTGTTTATGGTATAGAGAGACAAACGGTCAAATGGATCAGCTGATGGTAAGTGACCAAAGAACCGCAAAGGTCCCAATTACTTTGTCGCCCTTTGAGTTTATCACATACATATTATAGGTAACAGATACGATAGGATAATGACATGCAGACAAAACAAATGATCGTGGTTATCACTCAATTTATCCATTGGAACCGTATCCACGACCACCGGTTTGCATAACCATTATATCAACTGGACAGTGAATGTATGGTGTCCTGTACACTAAATGGCGTACACGTGCGCATAAATCCAGGCCACGTAGTGCGCCACATTGGTGTAGACGTCGGGCACCCCGCGCCGCGCACAGCCCGAGCCGAACGACGTCAGGCCGCGCAGCTCCCAGCGCCCGCCCGAGCGGCACTGGAGCGGCCCGCCGCTGTCACCCTGGAATGTGCACAGTTATGCTTGTATTTCTTCACCTAATTTGACAACTACCGTTATCTGTTATTTATGATTCATGGTGTGCACTAAAGAGTACCTATCTATTTATAAATTTCTACCTAATATAAAGGTGACGAGTTTGCTGGGTTGAACGCTTCGATCTCAAGCACTACTTACTGATTAAAAAATGTTTCTTTTTGTTGAACAGCCCAGAAGACCATAGTCTATAAGTGACATCGTGTTAACTTATAAAAACGATGGAAATTTATTTCTATTATTTAATTACGCGCGTTAGCTAAATGATTAAAAGATCATCCCAGTATCGTACAAACCAAAGAAAGGATAGCAGTGGAATCGATTTCACGAGCAATAGCTAACTCCACTTTGTTTAAAATTTTATATTGTTTCTATTCCAGTGTGAGGACTCGCAATCTAACAATATCTTAAAAGCTCTTAACTCAAAATCTAAACGCATGATAAGTGAAAGCTGAAGAATTTTGATTGAACTTTCCCGTCTGACCACCGATGTCATTAAAATTAATAAGAACAATATTAAAACTTTACAGTAGATATCTGATAAAATCAGCTCGTAAACAACTATAGATCGTGTTTTGGAGAATATGAATAACTTGATGAATGTCTAGGGAAAGGAAAAAATACGGAAAGAAGGACGTTATACAAATAAATACAGAAAAAAAGAAAGACATGCACAAAAACACATTAAGGAAATAGTAGAAACTATCCGACTAATTATAAAAAAAAAACAACGAAATAAATCGACTGCGGGAAAATGTATGGTTGCTTAAAATTTCAGATACTGGGGATTTAATTGTTACACCCAGTATCACTCATACCTCAGATGCTAAAGTCGACCAAGTCCAGTTGAAACTACAAAATGTGCCAAAGAAATATAGATACACTCGAAAAACACAACCTGACGCAGTCGCATAATAATTACGAACTTCAATCTGGACCAAATTTAAATGGGACCATTCGGGAAGCACCACCTTTCAAAAAAAAAGAATCATCTAAATCGGTTCACCCAGTCGAAAGTTATGAGGTAACAAATAAAAAAATTAAAAAAACACAGTCGAATTGAGAACCTCCTCCTTTTTTTAAGTCGGTTGAAAAGAATATAATACAAACGTACTAAATCACTGTGTCAATTATGAAAGATATATAGGCATCGTGCTACTAAACCAATGGATATAATGAATTCTTAATTAATTTAAATACATTTAACAATAAAAACTTTTTCTACCTTTCATGGATCGTAGGCAATTTCAGTTACAAGACAGAACTGTAATCAGCAAAAATCCTATTAGCTTCAAAGAATCAATAAATAAATAGTACTACAAAGTATATGTATAGAAAAAACACATTTAAAATAGTTCTAACTGTATTCACCGACGGTGGCAAACTACAATCTTCGAGATAAACATCAGATAGAAGCAAGAAGCAATTAAGCAATTTAAAACAGTTAAATTTTGATCTCCGATAAGTGTATCTCGATACCGATTGAAAATTTAACAGCCAGATAACTATCGATTAATGACTTTGAAGATATTATTACTTTGTGCGATGAGGGGATTGAATTTAAATGTAAAATGTATATTAGGAATACTGCCAATTGGCTACTAATCGAAAAGCGGACGTAAATTACTCATACAGTTTTCCCCTATGATATGGTCAACGTGGGTCCACATTTTGCCGACTTTAAATATTTTAGTACAACTTATGCCTAATGCGGACTCATTTGGACACTTTAAAGATAAGATAAACTAATTGATTGCTGACGAAAGGGAGAAGAAAAGAAAGCTAAGGCCGAAGTCTAGCAGCGGACTACAGGCTATTGATGAAAGGAACAACATAAGATACATGAGGAGCGTAAGTAGCAGACTTTTGCTACATGTCCATGACTTGGACAGTCTTTCACCGAAGTCAGACATAAAAATATTTTTTCATCAAAGAGGGAGGGGCAAGGCAACCATTTTAAATTACTTCTGCTAAATGAACACATTTTCCAATAGAATTAAACAAAGAAAAGGAAAATCAGTTGCCAAGTAAAGTAGAGAAAGGGGCTAAATTGTTTTGTTTTAACCTGGCTATATTGGTCGTACTTAGTTTATTTTCAACCATCTTACTAGAAATATAAACGTACGAAAAACAGTACTGTTAGTACTCACCACACAAGCTCCAGTACTTCCATCGGTACTCCCAGCACACAAATGTCCTTCATTCAGTGGCAGGGTCAAAGCGTACCTATCTCTGCATATATGCAGTGGCAGTACTGGCACTTCAGCTTCAAGCAACACATCTGTCAGAGTCCCATTCGTCTGTTCTCTTCCCCAACCGGTAGCATAACATTCATCTTTAAAGTCTAACCTATTATTATCATCAATAAAAGGATCTATTTCTTCACCAAACATCAACTTTTTATCACTTCTGTTTATATTTACTTTGTAATCGTCTTTTAGAAGTCTTGTTCTAATTAGTTTAACAACACTATCTAAGGTTGCACTATCGTAAATTAAATCATTGTTTCCTCTTTCACTGTCTGATTTTCTTAGTTCTTCACCAGTTTTTCTGTCTTCTTCTCTATCTGAATCGTTAGAAACTCTAACGTTATATCTTAGATTTTTATGTTTTTTATTCACAAATCCTGAGAACATATTCTTCGTTAGATTATTTAGCTTCTCTAAATATTTTACTGCAGTATCCGGGTTTGGTTTTGATGGCTTTGATTTTCGTCTAGAAGGTTCTATGTTTGATTCCGGTCGCATGTAAAATGTATTACTAATTTTGTCTGTATCGAAGTTTGCAAGTGGTGGATCAAAAGGTGGTAGGCAGATTGTACGGATTCGACTGCTTTTGCTCACGTCAGCTGATTTGGTCAACTTCATTAACGCTGTAACATAAAATTCACACTTTGTTTGAAAAAACAATGATAGAAACAATGGGTTTTATGCTTTATTTGCTTATAATTTCTGTACTCGATTACGGCATAAATATACAAGGAAATTAAGTCGATCTAAGGAAGGTATAACCTATACATACATGTTGAAATTATCATACGATCGTAACGTAAGGATAATTGTTATCTATGTATTAAATTATTTATTGCTAAAGCGTTCTACTAACGTGTACGTTATTTTTTCTAATTCGCATTTATCTTTTGATAGCGTAAGCCCAAAACTATTTCTTTCTTACCAATATCATGTTGGTAGTTATGGAACCGATGATGCAGGACAATCTTCTCGATAGGAACATAGGCACCTTTCTGCTCAGCGCGGTCCCATTCTCCTAGGACCGCTGTCCAAAGAGCAGGCACTGGTAGGTTAAAGAGCTCACTGTAATATTAGACACAAATGTTAGTAGAGAAATCCTTGAAACGTTGTGAAAGCCGAATCAAGTTTTTAAATTTATTTCAATCAGTGAAGGATAGGACGTAGTGAGGAATATAATGATGATGAATAAATAATGTATCTGCTTGGTAATGTTAAAAGCATTAGAAATTAATCATTGCTGTAATAGACACTTTTAAAAGCAGTGATGTCTGGAGATTAATTTTATTAATATAAGAACATGAAAATTTTAAAGTGCTAGTGAGGCTAGCTAGCCAAAAAGATTTAAAGATGATTTGACGTTAACTGATTTCTTAATCTGAAGTAGATACTTCAGTTTGGTAAACCAATAGGACGTGACTAGACATTTCACTAAATAAAATTGACATTAGAAACCATCAGAGATTGAGATTATACAAAAAAAATACATTTAATTGTTACGTATGTGAAAGAAGAATATAACAAACACATTTTATTTATTCAAATATCATTTATCTCCCGTATAATTTTGTTACAAGTTTTTATGAATCTTTATATTTTTAACCGACTTCAAAAATAGGAGAATTCAACTGTATTTTTTTTATGTTTGTTAGCTCATAACTTTCGACTAGGTGAACCGAGTTTGATGATTCTTTCATTTGAAAGCTAGTGCTTCCCGTGTGGTCCCATTTCAATTTGGTCCAGTTATTGAAGTCAGTTTTTTTCTTTTTGTTGATTTCCCTACTACTAGTTCAGTGTCGAAGCTACCACCGATAAACAAAAATTTTATCAAGAAAAAACCAACTTCATGATCTGGACGAAATTGAAATGGGACCACACGGGAAACACCAGCTTTCAAATTAAAAATAATAATCAAAATCAGTTCACACAGTCGAAAGTTCTGAGGTCACAAATATAAAAAAAATATACAGTCGAATGAAGAACTTCCTCTTTTTTTGAAGTCGGTTAAAAAGAACTGGCAAGAAACTCAGAAGAAATCCTCTTTTAAATGTATTTGCTTACGTCTAGTTTTACAATTTTTTTACGTGTTGATACCAACTTAGTAAATAAATAGCCCTTCTTATGATAACCAGTTAAAATGCCTTAATATTGTCAAAAAACTTTTGAACACATTTATTTATTCAGTTATGGTATTTTTTTTCTGAACTTATAATTAAACGAAAGTCAGGCATCTGTAACATGTTTTACAATAATCTCTTTCCGAGTTTCCTTTAAAAGTTACATTAATATTATAAATCCTGGCAGATAACATTCTACAAAAACATGCATAGAGTTTATTTCCAAATATAGTTATTACTTGTGTATGCAGTGCGCTGTGGTCAGCAGCCACATGGGATGGACCAACACGCCTCCACACCAGTGGCCGATCAACCCGTAGTTCGGGTGCAGCAGTTGAAGAGACACCTGAAAATTAAAATAAGTGATCTGATTAAAATAGAATTCTATAAATTCACAGAAGACAGCCTCTTCGAGCTGCTGAAGTCTTATTCTCATGACTCTATCTGAAACTCGTGGTATAACTTACACCAGCTTTTTCAGCCTATCTGATTTCCTTATCTCAAAATACTTTTTGTCCTATCTGAAAAATGATGATTTTTGCCACTCCTGTAATTTATAAAAATATTATTCGTAATCGGTTTACAGCGAATGCATAATGATGCAGACGCATCTCAATAGGCCGCCATAAGATAGATCCCAATGTTGCATTGTCTGCATTCACAACGAGTGTGGTAACCAAACCTCTTGGATTCTACTCATGCCTTCCATCAGGTAGAGTAGATTCACTTTGGCAGGCTCCTATACTTAAATAAGAACTGCCCAAGACCGGGATAGTTAACTCTCCTTGGGCTATATAGTGTGTCTCAGGGGGACTATTTGTTTATCAGTGGACGGCGATTGATTGATTTTATTCAGATTTGTTTGATAACCAAATAATTTAATACATCCATTAAAAATGAAGGGGAAAATATTTGGTATGCTCTTAATGTGTAAGATATGTATTTTGCATCAGTTTTAGACTCACCTGCCATGGCCAAGCTCCTCGTTTAGATTCCCGTCCTTTGATGATACGGAGCTGTCCCGGCGTCCTCTCCCGCGGTTGTCGAGTATGGCGCCGCAATGGTACTCCGCAATCTGAAGTAAGCAAAGAAAATTGACCATTAAAATTGGAAGACTGGGAAAAAAAACTTTATTTATTTTTATGATTTCATAACGGGAATACTTTTAATCCCTGATCATTCGAGACGCCCGAATAATGTAAAAACCAGTGAGGGGTTGGATAAGGAAATCAAGACGAGATGCGATGATATATTAAAAGATGCCTGTTTCATTCAATGTAAATATTATGCATGGATCTATCGTTTTGAACATTCAGAAGTCCTTCACAAATTACGATCTATAATTCAAATTTAGTCTGAATCTAAGTTTCTCAAGTTTTTTTTAGATAAAGAATCATAATATAAATCCGCATCAGCTTCCGATGCAGATTCATATTTATGCCCTCGAGAAAGAGGGCTGGTTAATCTTTTTTTTTTTCTTGTGTGAGTTTGGTTAGAGTATACTATACTTATCGATTGGAAAGGAAATCCAAATTTATTTTAATAAAAATAACTTATTATCTTTTCAAACAAATATACAAATAAGCACTATCTATAAACATACACAGCCATTATTTATCACTGCGATGACATAGCTAATAACTGCTCTACCTGAAATTATGATTGTAATGTGATCGGAGCATGCTATTCATTAGTTCGTACAAAAACAACGATTAATCGTTTATTAATCGTTTAAGGAACGATGTGTCTATCATTGATTGTATGTTACTCATTTGTTTCAAGTATGAGGAACTCGATGGACACGCAATTCTTCGCGGTTCGATGGGCTCTGAGTTCTGAGTAAGAGCGATACGCGATTCTAGTTTACTACTTTACATTAACATAACGCCAGTCAATATTCCTCTGATAATATCATAATGAATTTTATAAATACACACATCAAAAGAAGACCTTTTTTTGTTGTTGCAACGAACATGGGCGGCCATTCCACAGCGTGATTTGGATGAACTCATTTTGAGTATGCCAAACCGATGTTCTTGTGTTAGTGTTCGCGGTAGAAACACGGATTATTAATTGTTTAAGTTACCTAATAAAATTTTAAAGAAAACTGTTATTTCAGTCTTTTTTTCGAACTTTAATGTTAGATCCTTTTATTAGGAAACTGGCAAATTTCTTTATTAATGCAAAGGTGACTTGGTTTATCGTTACTGTGACAAACGAAAACACTTTATTTGATGAATCCTTAAAGAAAATTTTAATTAATATCAATCAGGAGAAAAGTTATTGCAAAAATATATGTTGATCCCTAGACACATATGTTGATCCCTAGACACTTTTGATGTGTGTATAAACAACTCTAAATCCAATGGAATTTACTTATCATATACAGCTCGACAGTCCTTTTAGTTATGTAATTCCCCTTTTATTCATAAACATGTGTGGGTCACCATGCTGCATTGTTGCATTGTATGCATTCGCAATGAGTATGGTGACCACCACTTTTGGATTCTGCTTATGCTTTCCATTAGGCAGAGTAGAGTCATTTTGGCAGGGCCAAACATAAAATAAAAGTTTATTTATAAATGAGGGGGTTAATGATCATATCTGTCAAGAGTAAGGATGTCTTGGGTTTTATTTCCATCCAGGACAATAAGTGTACACGATCATTTGCTCGACGTCTGAGTATAATTTATCTATAACATGTATGTATTTAGAAATATATATGTATGTTGGGCTGCGACTAGTGACCACAGCACAGACTCTGGATAATTTGCGATCAACGGCCATGTTTAAGTTGTGTGAGGCTCTTATTGTTAATAGAAATCACTTCACTAAAAGACTACAGTTCTATTCCTCTTAATTATATTATAAAGTCAAACAAATTATAAAATAAAATAAAATAAAGTAATAGAGATTACTTTATTTTATCTATTCTATTTAAATAAAAATGAATCACCGATATGTATGTACGCGCATACCTTCCGATCGACTGCACCAAATTGAATAATTCTTTTTTATATGTTTGTTGTTATTAGGACTAGGTCTGCGTAGAAGAAAATTAAAAGGTAACCGGAAGAGTTTTTTTGTCGGCGACTGTACACTACCTGTGAGCTGTGAGAAGCAGAGGCAGAGGATAATTACTAAACCAAGTTTTTTGGAAATTTAGAAAATATTTACGAAAGAAAAAGGAATCAGCTAGTAGCTAATCTAATTTCGTACAACTTGTTAGAATGTTAGACAGCCTGCTAGTAAGCTTCACCAGTAAGACAACTAGTGGTATTGGTGGTGGGTGGCTTCTGAAATGTAACCTCAATCAGTAGAATAACATTACTAGTCTAATAACGCGTCATCTCCTTACCGATTAACTCCTTCTAGACTATTTTACTTTCGTTTTCTACGATGCTTCTAGGAACCTCCCTCGAGCCTCCATTCAAAATCCGGAACATAAAGTCAGTCAACACATTGAATGCGGAAGCAAAGTGCGGAACACGGAAAATTTAATCATCATGCAAAAGTAAATCAAATGAGTAGAAAAAATGGTGTAACGTGTGAAATACATTATGCGTTTGTTACGCTATTATTAATGTGTTAACACGAAGCTTATTACGGGTTGACAAGATGGTGTGATTTTTGTCGCACTGTGTTTGTCGGTCACTAACATTTAAAGTAGTATTTCAGTGTGTCGTAATTTTGTGTGTTATGTCACAATTGTCCATAACTACAGTTACTGAACTATACTACTAAATATTATAGATGTGACATCTATAGTATTAAGTAGTATCCTCATACCGGAGGCCCATACCCCAACCGCTCCCCCCATCTTCCCCCCATGCCCCAAAGGCCGGAAACGCACTTGTGACGCCTCTCATGTTGCGGGTGTCCATGGGCGGCGGTAATCGTTTACCATCAGGCGATAAGCCTGCTCGTTTGCCTGCCTATTCCATAAAGAAAATACATGAAATTTGAGAGTAGTACAACTTATACAGCAGAATAACACATAGACTACTATTGACTGCGAAAACCGACATACACGTGATCGAAGCCCCGAAACTTCTACTCAAGAAATATAAGCAACTAGTTGTTGCCCGCGGCTCCGCCCGCGTATACGTCGGTTATCGCAGCAAATAGTAGCCTATGTGTTATTCTGATGTATAAGCTATATTACTGTAAAGTTTCACTCAAATCCGTTCAGTAGCTTTTGCGTGAAAGAGTAACAAACACCCATTCATCCATACCTACAAACTTTCGCGTTTATTATATTAGTAGGATGTTGTGGCCAGACGGGTTGGTATAGGCTTTGTTTCAAGCTTTTATTCTTTTTGCAGTGATGTTGCCCTACGTAGTTTGCTTCCTTACTCTTACTACACCCGCCATGGGATGAATGGGGAGGTGAAACTCTATATTCTTAATCCGTCACTACAGTGCGCACGTCGAAACACCATCACGCAGTTATCTATAATAGTATGATATATCGAGAAATAATGAAGTTTTTTTATCCGCAGTATACTTTGACTGCCTCGGTTGCGCAGTGGTAGCGCATGCGAGTGCGGACCAAATGTTTGTATGATCTGCAAATATTTGTTTCGGAGTTTGGGTGTTTTCTATGTATGATAGGTATGTATTCACAAAAATGTATAAATGTATTTATATCAGTTGTCTAGTACCCATAATACAAGCTCTGCTTAGTTTGAGACTAAATAGCGTTGTTGACAAGAATGTTTCGTACATCTAACACACAAGTGTTAAATGTACGAAACATTAATTTACTTTTTAGTATAGACTGTGCCTAGTTCGGCATCACACGGCCGTGTGTGAAATGTTTAAAGCTATCATTATTATTAATTAGTGTTGTAGATAATTAATATGGAAAGTATCCGTCCAAATATTTTGTGTAACGCTCCGTCACAGTACAAACAAGTTGTATGAAAGTGAAACTATGACATGTTAACTTATGTTTTGTAAGCTCTTTTGTTAAGTGGACGTTTTACATAAATGAGTAGGCGGTTAGGTATAGCGTGTATTAGGACTTTAAACTATGGGCAACGTTATTTTTTTTGTTACTACGTTAACTAAAGTCATTATTATAACTATTATGAAAGATTCCCTAAGCAATATACGATAATAGGTAGCGAGTGTTGCGGTTGCCCTGTCATCGAACTCATCAACATCACATCAGTGTAATGATGTACTTTCACTGCGCGTACGCATCTAAAGCATCAATATGGCATTTCGATTGTGTAATCGATTATGTCAAACTCATTTTGTTACATTTGAAGGGCTTTTATGTAAATTGTTAAATCAATTTCTATATAATCGTTGTTTGGTCATGGTTTTTTTGTTTGTGGAATCTTTATATAGAAATAGTGTGGCATTTATCATGTAAGTTATTAAGCGATAATAGCTATTGGTTTGTAAGCTTTCGCGACTTACACGCATGTATTGTTATAGTGGAAAAAATATTATCGTATTGAATAGAATATTTATTGAGAAAGGTCTTCTTACGTCATTACTTAGCCCTTAATAGCTCTTTTGAAATAATAATAACTTGTTGCATCTTACACAACATGATCGTCACATACTATACTGTTTTTTTTAAAGACAACTACCGCATTGTGAATATAAGTCCTGTGTCGTGGGGGACTTTACAAACAGAACATCCAGACTCAGAACAACAATTTGTGGATCACACAAAGTATATGAATATAGGATTTAGGATAGGAAAGCGGCGTGGCGACAACTTATGCCACTAGGCTAACCGTGCAGTCACTCAGACAAAGACTGTGCTATAGCGGCCATAATGCTGATAGATTCTTGAGGAAGAACATAGGCTACTCTATACCATGGTAACCGAAATAAAGACGGGTTGAGCCACGGGCAAAAGTTAGTGATCCAAATAAGAAGAAGTCTTATCAATTAAATGATTTCATCAAATATCTCTGTCATCTCGAGATATTGCTGTAGGTATTTGTTACCAGTATCATCTGAACAATTAGCTTCTACCTACTGTTCATCGTTATCTGTGATGGCCTCTTTTCTAAGCAGCTTTATTCTACTAGGAATGCTGCTAACCAATTCATACCAGTTGAAATCGGGGTATAATACTGTATAGAGATGTTATAACCAGTAAGATTTTATTTAAAATTTAGAGAAAACAAAAAATACTAATGTTTTGCAACCTCTTATGCATTTCTTACATTTGAAGAAACGAAAGCATAAATCTATATCAGTCGTTTCGGTCAACACGTTATATCCTACTAGCCTTTATCATTCCTAATATTATTTGTGGTCACCTACTTGTTACACTGCGACTGGCATCGGACCTCTGCAGCTCTGAGGACGAACTAAATTCGAAGGTTAAACTGGGCACTGACTCTTCATTAAAGATTACCCATTGGCTACACTTAGCGCTATGACCCAGGTTTGTGTTGGACCTAAAAAACCTTAAAGCGTTTAATTGCTGTATTTTCATATTATATTTCATAAAATCTGATTATCTCGATAAATATATCACTGTATATTCGCGTCAATACAAAAATCAAAGTCAAATACCTTTTATTTCAAATAGGTTTTTCAGGCTCTTTTATAGCTGCTCGACAACAAATCGATTATTTTAGAATACTAACTGATCGAAAGAACTTCGTTTCCGTATATGTATTTTAATCATGCTCAGCTCCTATTGGTGTAAGCGTTATGACAACTTATCTTAGACACGCCAGCAATACACACATATGAAAAAGTGAAAATCGGTTAGATAGTTTCGGAGTTCATCGTAAGCAACAACCTTACACTAGAATTATATATAATTAGCTTTTGCCCGCGGCTCCGCTAGCGTGTATGTCGGTTATTGCTGCAAATAGTAGCCTATGTGTTATTCTGATGTATAAGCTATATTACTGTAAAGTTTCATCCAAATCCGTTCAGTAGTTTTTGCGTGAAAGAGTAACAAACATCCATCCATACTTACATTACAAACTTTCGCGTTTATGATATTAGTAGGATAGATTTTATTCAATTTCTAGTAAATATAACCACCATTTTTTTTTACTTTAATATCATGATTTGCTATCTCCGTATTCTGTTGAATAGTTTAATATTTTGCCAAAAACTTCTAGTCATGTTTATTAAATATCACTTACTAACGTTTTTATTCTAAAAAAACGATCAATTAAACCACAGCAATGCAGCAGCTTTGAAGTGCTTTAAAACCTACGACTTCACTAAGCAACTTGCTTGGAATGTCAATCGCATTCTCGACAATTAGTAGGTATTCGATGACGCAAGATCTTCGTGCCAATGACAGTCCATCAATCATCGTAGGTCATCGAAATGACGACCTTTCACTGTAACTATAGACCATAACCAAAGAAAATATATTTTGATAGTTAATTCTTCTGTCACATAAAGTCTTCAACTCCATATAGCAAAGTGAACTTTACATCACTTGACGATTAAGAATGTGGAGTGTCACCACCCTATGTATTCCTTGACTGTCGTAAGAGGCAACTAAAGCAGCAACACACTTCAAACACAGGACAACGTCACTGCAAAAAGAAGGAAAACAATGAGACGGAAGAGAAATTCCGCTCTGCAGATTTCTAACAATATCTCCATTTTTCTTAGCAAAACCCTTTGTTTTGTCTGAAAATAATCCTCCTGTCTCAAGCGCAGAGTGGCACACCGTGTGGTTTTAGTCGGTTCGATTCCGACACACCGTCCGGCCGCAAACCCCAGTGGGTGACGGCCCGAGGCAAGGGGGTTGCAACAATTGCCATTGATGTTCATGACAACCGGGACCGACAGCTTGCGGGCAGAGGCACGGCCGGGAAACACCGCCATCTTCCATACTCCGGGCTGCTATTAAGAATTTCTTGTAAGAAAATCCCAACAGAAGTCCGATGCGGGAATCGAACCTGAGACCTCTAGATCGGCAGCTAGACCAGCGAGGCAGTTTTTTTACCAACTAAGTCTGATAATCAAAAACTAGATTAAGTAGACGATCGAATTACAGTTTAGTATGAGATAAATATAGAGTCGTCAAGTTATAGTTAAGTACTTAGCTGGGCTATAAACAGTTCCTTTTACCATTATCTCGTTACAAGCGCTAATGGACATTACACTAAACTTTATTGTAAGAAAGCTAGGTACTAACCAATTATAGAGAATCCTACTAGAAGGCAACTAAAAAGAAAAGCACGGTGTATATTTTCTTTTCTATCGTGTAGGTGTAACGCCTGATATCACAGCAGGACTCTTCAACAAATAATCATGTCACTGTCAGGTCTTTCGAACCCGACAGGTGGTTACGGCACAATGTATGCATTTTTTTTTATGTTTGGCCTGCCAAAATGACTCTACTCTGCCTGATGGAAAGCATAAGCAAAATCCACGAGTGGTGGTCACCATACTTATTGCGAATGCAGACAATGCAGCATGGTGACCCACACCATGACGGCCTAGTGATGCTTCTGCATCTTTTAGTCCAGTCAACAAGTATGGAAGTTGTTAACTAGACTATTTGGGCCTCCGGTTTCGAACTCACCAACGAAACATGACAGCACTGCTGCTGTCATTTTACGTTGATTTTCTGTGCGGGGGTAGTACTGCCTCGGTCGAGCCGGCCCGTTCGTGCTGAAATCAGCGTGGCTCTACTGCCTTCTTCATTTTTAGTTTTTACTATAACCATAGGGGAAATACAGAAGAATTTGTCTATCGCTGGTTCTATATGTATTGTCCATTTATGCCGAAATAGGACAAAATTTTAGGATTCTATGTAAATTGTTTATTGAATTCTTCTTAAATAAACAAAAAAAAAACCGACTTCAAGAACTGGACCAAATTAAAATGGGACCACATGGGAAGCACCAGCTTTCAAATAAAAAAAATCAACAAAATCGGTTCACCCAGTCGAAACTTCTGAGGTAACAAACAGAAAAAAAAATAACGGCAAATTGAGAACTTCTCGCATTGTTGAAGTTGGTTAAAAAACGAACTACGAACATCCTACAATATTTGGCCTAGTACTTGGCTTACAAATTTTCTCTAAAATCAAAAAGAAGATAAAAATAAATATTTCGGACACCTAACACACAACGCCATCTAGTCCCAAGCTAAGCAGAGCTTGTGTTATGGGTACTAGACAACTGATACAAATACATAAATACTTTTTTTTTGTTGTAAATACATACATATTATACATAGAAAACACCCAAACTCCGAAACAAATATTTGTAGATCATACAAACACTTGGTCCGACCCGGGAATCGAACCCGAGACCTCGTGATCAGCAGTCGTACACACCAACAGCGAGACCAACGAGTCAGTTATAGATATATAGATAAGTACCACAGCTTTCGAACTTAACCATAGCTATTGTTCAGAATAAATTCCTTGATAGACCACTTCGTCATTATAACAACCGATTAGTTTAGACAGATTTAAAGAAGAATGGCGGTGAAATCTAAAGAAAAAGAAAAGTATTCAAGTAAAAAAGACACAAATGTAAAAGTAATTAGTGGGATTACTGACATTTTGTAACTGGAGTTGTTACGTGACGGACACCAGCCGTATGTTGGTTGCGGTTAAACTGTGTTCAATGATTTCATCTAATTGAATTTGACGCCTTTGTATTTATTATGTTACTAGGGTTAGGTAAGGGTAAGTGGGGTAAGGATGAAATGTCCTAAAATCGTTTCCTAATGAGTGATTTAAGAGATAAGAAGCATTAGCTGCCATTTCACATAACCCCAGCGGTGTATATTCTGCGTTAATGAATCGGTCAATCTAGCCTCTGAACAAGTAATTTTGATTCTAAACTAGCAATTGCCTGCGGCTCCGCCCGCATAAAAGTCGGTTTTCACTTTTGATTCTTTAAACGGATTTAACTTTTTTATTTACGAATTTTTTATTTAAGTCGTTTCTGAGATTAGCGTCATAAACATAATGTATATACAAACAGACAAAAAATCTAAAAATCATTGTTTTGGGTTCTATTGCATTCATAAAGCCCCGCCTAACATTTTTTAGGGTTCCGTGCCAAAGCAAAAAACGGAACCCTTATAGATTCGTCATGTCTGTCTGTCTGTCTGTCCGTCCGTCTGTCTGTCTGTCCGTCCGTATGTCACAGCCACTTTATTCCGAAACTATTAGAGCTATACTATTGAAACTTGGTAAGTAGATTTATTCTGTGAACCGCATTAGGATTTTCACACAAAAATAAATAAAAACAAAACATTTTGGGGGTCCCCATACATAGAACTGAAACTGAAAAAAAATTTTTTCATTTAACCCATACGTGTGGGGTATAATATAATATCTATGGATAGGTCTTCAAAAATGATATTGAGGTTTCTAATAGCATTTTTTTCTAAACTGACTAGTTTGCGCGAAAGACACTTCCAAAGTTGTAAAATGTGTCCCCCCCCCCCCCTCTACTTCTAAAATAAGAGAATGATAAACTAAAAAAAATATATGATGTACATTACCATGCAAACTTCCACCGAGAATTGGTATGAACGAGATCTAGTAAGTAGTTTTTTTTTAATACGTCATAAATGGTAAACCGCAAAAAATAATACACTATTATTAAAACATCGATCAAAGTTACAACGAACTACAAGAACGTTTGTATTTTGTTACTTGCTGCTTCGGAACCCTTCATGGGCGAGTCCGACTCGCACTTGGCCGCTTTTGTTATATTTCTTCCATGTACAGACAGCGCCCACTTACGATTTTAGTTCAAATAATGTATTGATGATGTAATGTTATAAAAATAATGTTTTGACACATCTAATACTTATCTGCCAGGTAACTACAAATTTACTGTCACAAGTCTCGGATAGAGACAAATTATAGATAAACATATTAATATCAGCAACTTTCAAGTCATATCATTCTGCGATTAATCCAATGAGGTAGCAAATGAAAACAAAAGTATAAGGTTCAACCACAATAACAATCTCACGATCAAGTAAAAACGCATTTAAAATTGATTTTTACTTGAATTCAGTGAGAATTAATCGAAATCGGAACGGTTTTATTTCGTGATCATTAACACTGTCAATTTAGTTTTAGTTACCTTATTAAGTAATTACGTTTCCAAAAAATCTGTGAAAATAGTGAAATATACTCTTCATAAGCATATCTTGTCTATTGAAACTGAATCGAAACTGTTTATTTTCTCCATATGCAATAAAATTGTCATAATAAGCATATTTAACCGACTTCCAAAAAGGAGGAGGTTCTATGTTCCACTGTATGTATTTTTTTTTTTTTTTTTATGTATGTTCACCGATTACTCCGTCAGTTGTGGACCGATTTTGAAATTTTTTTTTGTATTCGAAAGGATATGCTTCCGAGGTGGTCCCATTGCCAGCATATCAGGATCTGATGATGGGATCCCAGGGAAATCGAGGGAAACTCTCTTTTTTTATAGGCACATACTATGTTTTTCGTATATTTTCTGAAGTTATACCGGTATTTGCGTGTGGCAGTCATCATTTTATGATGATGAGCTGATGATGTAAGGTACAACTCCTTAACGGTTAGGAGTTGGAGGATAAATCTTTAAATATCATATGTATATATGTTACCTTTAGTCGAATTCTTTCAAATTATTTAGGTAAGCTGATGATGGAAGGTGGAAGGTACAACTCCTCAACGGTAAGGAGTTGGAGGATAATTCTTTCAATTTCATACGTAAATAAAGACCTTCAGTCGTATACTTTCAAGTTATTTAGGTGAACTGATGATAGAAGGTTAAACTCTTTAACAGTTAGGAATTAAAGGATGATTTTAATATTACACGTACGTATAGACCTTAATTTGTATTCTTGATGATGAAATTTGGTGAAATAGTTCAACTTACTACTTACCTACGATTGTTTGCACTAAAAACTAAAAAAGAAAAACTTTTTATAAAAAAAAAACCGACTTCCAAAAAACATCCAACGAAAACTCTGCCAAAAAAACACTTAAAAGCGTAAAATAAATTGGTTCTTCAGAAATTGCCTATACCTAATTCTTTATTCATTTCAATAGTAGTATTATAATGTGTGCTAGGTACCTAAAATCTGTTTGAAGTCGGTGCTAAGCCAAAAAGAATACAAACGAACAATTACAAAAGTCTAAGCGATGGTCACTTGGCACCGACTTCAAACAGATTCTAGGTACCTAGCACACATTATAATACTACTATTGAAATGAATAAAGAATTAGGTATAGGCAATTTATGAAGAACCAGTTTATTTTACGCTTTTAAGTGTTTTTTTGGCAGAGTTTTCGTTGGATGTTTTTTGGAAGTCGGTTTTTTTTTATAATAAAAATATAATTTTGTATTAAACACAAGCGTTGCATTTATATTAATTGTTATCGACGTAAAATATTTATTTACTATCTATAGAAAATAAATTCTAGTAATTTGCTCGATATCGGATAGTTAATAAACATCCGTTTCAACTCTACTTAACATCATTTTCATTAGGCCCTCAAATTTGTTATCTAAGCATCATTCAAGTCAGTTTTGATCTAAAACAAGAAATTAAAAAAAACAAAAGATCAAAGACAATCGAATACTTATTTAATTAACTCAATTTTGACTTGACAAAGCAAGAATTTCAAATTGACCGCCATCCATTACGTATTTTTATGACAGAACTAAATTGGACACATTCCGTGACTGTTCAATGAAAGTTTCATTTAGAAGTTCGTAACACAGCGACTAGAATTTACTGCCTTAGAACAATAATATGGATGTGTCAAGTAATTACACGTTTTTGTTATGTAATACATAAAATTATTCTGTAATTTGGTTACGTTATTGTACGTGACTTACTTGTGTCTGGTTTCCATTTTTTTTGTTGTATTGTAATTTGGTTTGTTCCTTGGTACTTATATACTTGGTAATAAATAACGTGACTTAATTTCTTTTTATGTCGTATCACGTGATTTTTTTACGACGAACCATAATTAGGAGCATTAATACCACTGCTGGACATAGCTCTCTCCGCAGAAAGATCCAACGAACCATCTCCCACCAATATCTCCAAATTATGTTACACAACTAAAGAAATAAATATTTTACCTACAAAATGCCTGACTATAGCATCATGCAGGCTCGTTGGACGGTTTCATCCATTTTCCAGAAATCACTTTCACTAATCGCGGCAAAGGGAGAGGAAATAATTTCACATCAAATTTCTAAAACACAGTTTTAAACGTTAGTTTTTCAGTAATTTATACTCATGTAGCTTAATTGAATTCATTTCAAAATCAAAATAACTGCAGAATTACTAATTTGGCACTTTGGGATCAATATAAAATATATTAACACAGAATAACCAAAAAATAAGACATGCAGAATATATTTGTCTCACTTAAAAGAAAGATATCAGTTTCATGAGCATCCAACTTTTCTTCTACAACAAAACTTGTATCATCAATCACACCAAAACTAGGCGACGCAAATCAAATCTTGCGGCGATATGCGCGTGATCGGAAAACCTGGTTGAACACGCTTTCCATCTCACTTGCGCATGCGCACTTCCTCCTGCCTTTTACTTTCTGTCATTGAAAAAGACACTGTCGGGATTCGATTACCGAAGGTCGATAGCCCAGGAAGAATAGGTAATATTCGAATGATGATGATATAGTAATGAGAGTTCGTCCATGATAAATGGCATGATACGTTTAGCTCATCACGATTAGAGGAAGTAATTGAAGACGATGTCAAAGTACTCATATTGATCTCTTTGTCAGAGGTGTTACACAGACTATTTCCGACTATAACTTTAGTTAAACATAGAGGTAACGATTGTTCTCATGACACAACATTGCGAGTAGTGACCTTTGCTCTGTTTAGGTTGTCGCTAATACACCCGATGTTAGTAGCCCAACAAAACACAGAATTGAAAAAACTAAATATAAAGTATGTATACTAATAATTAGTATAGGTATATAAGTAACTAGCAGACCTACGCAACCCCGTTTGCGTCTCCTATTGCCCGTCGCGTGATAATTTTCCCCCGTTTTTGAAACATTCTTCATTGATGCTCCGCTCCTATTGGTCTTAGCGTGATGATATATAGCCTATAGCCTTCCTCGATAAATGTACTATCCAACACTGAAAGAATGTTTCAAATCGGACCAGCGGTTCTTGAGATTAGCGCGTTCAAACAAACAAACAAACTCTTCAGCTTTATATACTAGTATAGATAGTATAGATATAATATAGATTTGAACACATGGACTGCTTATAGGCTAACGTTAAAAAGTTCTTCCCCATCCTCGTCTACTTATAGCGGTCTCAGAAGGGTGGCAGCATACTCAGAAGAGTATTTTTCGACTTCACTAACTAACGTATGGTAACGTATGAAGAAGAGCCAAGCCCGCTCGTATTTATATCTGCCTGCTCGACCAGAGTAACTGCCTCTAGAAAATCTACCACAAAAAATATTTTTCGTGAAGATTTCACCTTCATGTCAAAAATAATTATTAATCGTTCAAAGTCATTAGAGAATAGTAAGTTGTGACGTAAGCTCATGGCGTGTGCAACATGACAGTTCTATGCACGTTGCACGTGTTATAGGACTGTGACGTAATTTAATTCGGTCCGAGTGATAAGAGGATAGCTAGCTATTTCTTGAACTAGGTAGATAGGAGTAGGCTTATTCTTGTAAGCTTCTTTTTAATTTTGGGTAGTTGAATTGTTATATCAGTAGTGAGAAAACATTGTAGTGTTTTAGATAATCAGGACGCCTGGATCTGAACCCAGTACGACTAAGTCAATACGAGGTCAAAACATAGAGTCCCTCTTGCAAAACACTTTTTCATAATCTTCTAATACTGTCTTTTACGATACGATTGGTAAAATAACAGTAGAGTTCTTAATTACATTAATTTAATATACTGTTTAGTCAACAACAATTATTAAAACATCGTTTCGGTATACAACATAGACCATACATAAAGCCAAGTCACGAAGCCTAGAGAAAATACGTTCCATTGCGCGCAGCATACGTGCCGAACATACAGCTGGCGCGGACCATTCATTACTTGTTTACGTAACATAGGAAATGGAACGACCGACCAGAAGCTTAGAATAATTGAATTATTTAAAGGTTACGACATGACAGTAATTGGTATTTTGTTATAGAAATATAACCTTTAACGACCTGTGATATCGTAGTATTACGTAACATATTGTTTCTACTCAGTGCAAAGGAATTCTTTGGAGGGTTTATGTGAATAAGCGAAAGCGAATTATTCTTGTTTACATTTTCGGTATTAGGTACTGGTCTTTTGGACATTTTTTTTAATGATTTAAGGGGTGAACCAACTGACGGGTCTTCTAACTGACTAGACAGCTGGCACTCAAGAGCCACAAGTGACTCATCTACTTGTTTGTTTTCCATTCACCTACTATACAAACTATAAAATAAAAAAATAAGTATTTCGAACATCTAACAAACAATGCCATCTAAACTAACCAGAACTTGTATTATGGGTACAACTGATATAAATACATTTGTAAATACCTAGATAGTATACATAGAAAACACCCAAACAAATATTTGCAAATCATAAAAAAATTGGTCCGATCCAGGAATCGAACCCGAGACCTTATGCTCAGCAGTCGCGTACGCTACCACTGCGCCAACGAGGCAGTCAAAACATTATATATTTCGCATCATCAAAAGTCATTCAACCGTTCTCGAGTGATTGAAAAGATAGAAAATATACATATAAACAATGATAAAGCACGTGTAACCTATGAGATAACCTTTTATTAATCTTAAATAACCCAAGTTTAACTTAAGTTATTAATCACACTAAAATCTTATTCTCAAACACTTAGCAACTTTGTAAAACATTAAATCGCAACTATAACCCCATAAATAATGCATAATCTGTTCTAAGAAATGAGTTACACAGTCGCAATGTCATCGGGCAGGCGTCGAACCCGCGACCTTCGAGAGAAAGTTATAATATCGATGTCTTGTATTACTCACGGTTGGATTGTTTGTATTACGTTATTCGTATTGTATTAGTTTGTGATTTTATTTTCTTTATACGAATATAATAAATTATGTTTAAAGTTGAAGAAAAACGTATGTTTCGCGATAGTATAGTTACAAAATTGGTCTCGGAATAAGCTACTTATGGTTTTAAGAATGCCGTAACTGACATAGGGCAGTTTACTAAGAGAAAGGGCGAAGCCAAAAGGAAGAGTATTCGTTTTGGCAGTTTATGTGTACATTTATATATTCAAGCGTAGAGCCTGAGCTACTGAACCGATTTTAATGAATGAGGTGTCAATCCTACTAATATTATAAACGCGAAAGTTTGTAAGTATGGATGGATGTTTGTTACTCTTTCACGCAAGAACTACTGAACGGATTTCGATGAAACTTTACAGTAATATAACTTACACATCAGAATAACACATAGGCTACTATTTGCCGCAATAACCGACATACACGCGGGCGGAGCCGCGAACAACAACTAGTAGATTCATAATAATATTACATTTTCGAAATATCCTTGGGAGTATATTCCTGACTTGTAAATGACATACTGTTATAGCTCAGTGACAATGTAAGTATCCTCACACATCACACACACGCCTGTTTTATTTCTATATAATACAAATTTTGTGCATAATAACATAACGATATGTTGTAACAGTGTCGTAAATGTTATTTAATAGGGTAATTATTAGACATTTGCAAACAGCCGCTAGCTATGGCGGTAATAGCTTCATCATTAAAGCAAAAGCGAGAATGTAACCAGTTACATGAATCTCTGAAATTATTTTGTCAATAATATCTCGTTATTTTCACTCTCTAAACCATCTTGTGAGACTTTGTTTTAGAAGATTTTCAATTGCAGGATGATTGCATATAAAAACACATACCCGAGATGAATTATAACTAGGTGATTCAAATAGGTAATTAAACTCCTTTCTAAACATTCGGGCTGTGCTTCGGTACAAATAGCCGCCTCGACCGAAGTAATACTATGGTCTCATAGAAAACCATAGCCAAACTATTTTTTCGTTGCTTTTCTCCAAGTCAATGACGTTATTGGAGTCATACCATCCTTGATTCTGAAACTCAAAGTGATCTGAACTGATCATTTTTCGTCAGGTGACTGTCTACTCTTTTGCCTCATCATCATCACATCAACAGCCTTTAACAGTCCACTACTGGACACAGGCCTCTCCTTAGCATAGAAGTTTCGGTCTTCAATAAAACGCTGGCCATACCGTTTGGTATAATTTAAAGTTTTCCTTATTTTCGCATTGCTGTTGTCCCTCAGTCGGTTCTTACGACATCCATGGGATGAATAGGGTATCATCAATAACCCATAACGTCACACTGCTGAGCTCGGGTCTCCTCTCAGGAGAGGGTCAAGGCCATCCATCCCCACGCTGGCCGAGTGCGGGTTGGGAACTGGCAAGACTTCTTCAATCTTGCCGTTGGATGTTTTTAAGCCGCCCAAAGGCCTCCAACTACGCTTCACGACTGTTATCATATTATAATAACCGGGACCGACTGCTTAACGTGACCTCCGAATCACGGAGACGCTCATGGTAACATGCCACTAGCGGTCACCCATCCAGGTACTGACCGTGCCGTCATTGCTTACCCTCGGTGATTTTTTCTAATCACCGAGTGCAACTGAGCTATAAGCGCCTCGAATAGGGGTATTGATACTCCGTATTCTTAATCTATCACCACAAGAACAGTCGTTTGCCTCCTCTATACGGTAAAAATAGTTTGCTAAGTATTAAGAATAGGCCCCGGTTTCACATACCTAGACACATTTATGTCATAAGATTACACAATGAACATCGCCATTTTTTGCGAACGACATCGATAATATGCAAGAAACGGCGGGGGAAACGTGTTGTCTTTGTTTGCAGATAGATTGTTTTGTATTGTACTATAATTTAAGTATCAATTGTTTGTTTTTGTTGTGGGCAAGTGTGAAAGGACTGTACAAGCCGACGACTGTTTTTATATAGTGTGTAAATGAAAGCTCTTATGTAATGTTGAACGGAAGCCATATTGAAAAAATTCTATGTTCGATACCATAGAAGAGACGTTTCTAAGCGTATGAATTGAGAAGTAAGATAATATAAAAGGACATTCAATTCAAAAACTTTGTTGTTAATTTTTAGAAGCGTTATGTGTAGACGACAAATATATATACAGTTTAACTTGGATAAAAACTATTGTATGTTTATTTCGGCATACCCTGACCTCTTTTGGCCTATATTTACGATGCAGACACATGAGCAACAGCAACAAGAGATATTTTAAACACTATCTTTTTGCCGACGGCCTATAACCATCTTTAAACAATATTCCCAAATTTATTTGAGTTTGACCAATGACGCTACTATTTCATTATCTTCTATTACTTATCAAAGCCGTTAAACTTCCTTTCTAGTGATACCTTCTTTTACATAGTTCTTTATTTCATTGCAAATTGTTATCAGTTTTGTTATCCGGTTGCCTTCACGTTCTTACATAGTATGCAACAAAATGATGTTAACCATGTGCTATAGGTATGTTTATTATCTGTAGTTCCAATAATATCCATTTTACATAACAGTAGTAGGTATAGAATTAGACACCTTAACACCTTACCTTAGTACAATAATATCATATTTTGATAGTACCAATTTTTGTCATTTTTAACGAGAATCAAAATTTTCTGCGTTCAAAACAAATCATTTCTCACAACAAAGTTTCAATTTTTAAAATATAAAATAAAAATTGAAAAACTCTTCATCCGTTTCACTTCCAACATTCAATTAAATATATCTTCTTTTTCTATTAAATTTGTCGACAAAAATCTCTTCAACAACTAACAAAACACTTAATAAAAATATTCGTCTATTTGCTCTGCTTCTTCTAATGTAGCGTAATTTTATATAATATAATTAATCTGTTTGGCAATCATAGTTATTTCATTTTACTTAGAGCATGTGAAAGTGGGACTAATTCCTTCAGCTAAATCGGCTATTTTGTAGAAATAAATAAATGTGATTGATTCGAAGACTGAAGGTTTAATCCACTTGGAACTTAACTTTGTCAGTAAGTAGGTACCAAGTTATAAATGAATTTTATAAGAGTTTAGAGTGAGCTCATCGTGAGACGAAAATGACACTAATAAACTACTTGAAAGTTATGACATAATGAAAACAATATAAGATCGAAAATGTAAAAACACACATTATTCCGATTCTTAAGTATTTTCCTATATTCATTCGCCCATAAACAGTACATCTCGGTTTATCGAGACATTACTACCTAAAGGCCTAGTAGCACAGTGCTGTAATAATTTAATTTGTAAATTTAAAGTTGATGTAGATGCAACAACTTTGATGAAGTTATAAGTACTTTGTTCAATATCAATAAACACGAAATTGGATATAAAAGTACACACATCAAAAGTGTCTAGGGATCAACATATGTGTCTAGGGATCAACATATGTGTCTAGGGATCAACATATATTTTTGCAATAACTTTTCTCCTGATTGATATTAATTAAAATTTTCTTTAAGGATTCATCAAATAAAGTGTTTTCGTTTGTCACAGTAACGATAAACCAAGTCACCTTTGCATTAATAAAGAAATTTGCCATTTTCCTAATAAAAGGATTTTTGACATTTGAACCACTAACATTAAAGTTCGAAAAAAAGACTGAAATAACAGTTTTCTTTAAAATTTTATTAGGTAACTTAAACAATTAATAATCCGTGTTTCTACCGCGAACACTAACAACACAAGAATCGGTTTGGCATACTCAAAATGAGTTCATCCAAATCACGCTGTGGAATGGCCGCCCATGTTCGTTGCAACAACAAAAAAAGGTCTTCTTGCGACTGGATACCCTCCATTTTCGGCAGAGCTCTTCTCTGTAGCATATCCCATGCATGCTCAATCGGGTTCAAGTCTGGCGACTGAGCAGGCCAGGGCCAAAGCCACATCTCAATCTCAAGAAATCCGCATAAAAATGCTTGATCCCTAGACACTTTTGATGTGTGTAAATTAAACCTAAATAACGGTAGTTGAATTGATTAAACAACAGCAAAAGATCATTTCCGTACCCAACCTTTTTCTAAACTTAAACCATAAAACTAAAATAATGTGTATTGATCACGAAACGGTACGAATCACTCGGACCGTAGTGGAACGGTGTCAATCGAGAAATTGATCTATTGTGACGTCACGGAGCCCAATGCGCGGGCGCCGTTTTTGCACTGCAGCTTTCCTCGCAAACATTTCGTGTTTCGTAATAAATGTAACAGTGACAATGAATTCGGTAATTCGCCGTACAATGACGAACGGTAAACAAAGTTTGGTATAGTTTTGTTGTGCCACTCATCAATAACACTTTTGTTATCGAATAACGGACTGGTATCGTGTGAGAATCGGAATGGCTGTTAGTTAACCAGACACAGAATATTGCATAAAGTTAGATCCGTTTTGGAACTAGGTAAGATATAGTAGAATTTGTACACAGGTAATATGACAGGGGACAGCTACTCGCATAGTAAATGCAAGGAAATCAAAATGACCCCAGCAACTTCATGTGTATCTCTTTTCAATCGTACTCGGCTCCTGTTGGTCTAAGCGTGATATTAACTACCCTATCTTCGGCACGCCAGTAAAACACACATTGAAAAAATGTAAAAATCGGTTAGATCGGAATTTTGGAGTTAATCGTGAACAACAACGTGATACGAGAACTATAAAATATAATAGATTTGTAAAGTTCAAAATATAAAAAGTTTCATCATAATATTTGACAGAAAGGCTATAATTTTGTGTATTAATTGTGTACATTAAATTTAATAAAATAAAGTTATAAAAAAGTTAGCTTTGCAACAACAATTAATAAAAAAACATTGCGACAGTTCCCAAACTTTTTAATCGTTAATGATTCATATAATAATTCCTTAATACTTTTTTTTGGGATTTTTTTTAAAAATAAATCCTAGCTACATCGATTTATCGCCCCCTGCATACAAAATTTCATGAAAATCGTTGGAGACTTTTCCGAGTATCAGATCATATATAATATATTATTATATTATATACTAGCTTTTGCACGCAGCTTCGCTCACGCAGACTTTCATCCCCTGATTGACCCCCTTAAGGGTGGAGTTTAGTAAAATCCGTTCTTAGCAGATGTCTACACCCTATAAGGAACCTTCCTGCCAAATTTCAAGTTTGTAGGTGTTATAGTTTCTGAGATTTCGTGATTAATAAGTGAGTGGTATTTCGCTTTTATATATATAGATGACTTGAATCTAATACAAAGGTATTAGATTCAAGTCAAATTCAAGTCAAATTTTTGATTAAAGAATCAAAAATTTTTTGTATATTATACAAGAATTGGGAGAGCTACAGTGGGAGAGCCACGGTTCGACATGCATGGCCGGCTCGACCGGAGTGATGCCACAGCCTCACATAAAACCGGTGTGAAACAGCGCCTGCGCTGTGTTTCACCGAGTGAGTGAGGATACCGGAGGCCCATATACCAATCCCTACCCCCATCCCTCTCCTAATCCTCCAAAGGCCGGCAACGCACTTGTGACGCCTCTGGTGTTGCGGGTGTCCATGGGCAGCGGTAATCGTTTACCATCAGGCGATATGTCTGCTCGTTTGCCTCTTACTACATTAAAAATTAAAAAATGCTTATTAAAAATAAAAAAATCGGTTCATACACTACGAAGCTATCCGCGAACACATAAAAATAAATAAAAAATATATGGTCGAATTGAGAACCTTCTCCTTTTTTGAAGTCGGTTAAAAATAAGAGCCCTTTAGATTCTAGGCCCAAAATTGAGCTGTAGAATATGTTAAATAGGCAAGTTTTATTTAAAAATATAATGTTCTATGAGATTATTGAACAAAGGTTCAATAATCTCATAGAACAAAATTGGAACAAGGGCAAAGGCCCTTTGATACAGTCACTCTGCTATCTTCTTTATTGACAGCATACACGAAGCTTCCATAATTAACATAGTTTTTAAAACATTAATAGTAGTTTGAACTGGCCATACCGTTAGAGGTGGCTTTTCCCGTTGCTGCAGGTGGTCCAGAGTCGGAATAACTGGATCCCGTATCTTCGATATACCGTGAAGACAATTACCAATTGTTGGACTACATTTTGACATGATTTTTTTACTTCTAACCGGAAAATTTAATTGTTTTAATCGATCCTCTTAAACGGGAATTTAGCTGTGTATGTTTAAATGTAAATAAATAACAGTATATCGTGGTTATTTCCTCTCCTTTGTCACAACTTGCGTTCTCAGTTGAAGTTCTGTTTTTTTACAAGTTTTGGTTAGAGGTCCTTCAGGATAAAGCAATGTCAGCCGAATGTCCCATCTTGCTAGCTACAAATATGCCGTTACCTTAGCTCTGTCGTTATACCCAATTCTATTACTCAATTTATCTGTCTTTGCCCCATTGGACATCGATTCCATCGCGTCGGCAACTAGAATTGGCATCAGTTACAAAGTAAACCACCTGCAAGACTTGGCAATGTTAGCAAGAAGTTAAGAGTATAAAGATGATTACATGTTCTTAAATAAACTTAACTTGTGTTAGAGTACTTTACGGAGTTCATTAAAAAATAAAGACAGAAATAAAATGTGAATAAAAATGAAATGATAGTCGGTAACCGCCTCGTGTGGTAGCTGCCATAATCTTCCCATCTAAAGAACTGTTTTCTCTTCGTATTGAACTTCCAATTTTCTCATCTAATTCCTAGTGACTGACAGCAATAAACTTCCCCTGTTATATAAGTAAGATGAAAAATTATAGTCTAGTATATATTATCGGCAACCTATACCTATAATTCAGGTACTTCATACAACACCCAGGCAATGTATAAAATACCTGGGCAGTTCAGGTATTAGGTTAGAACAATGATCATTCCAGATCAACTTTGTTGTTGTGTTGTTGAATCATTTGGATTAGTTTAAGTCAGTTGGCCTGCCAGGCATGATCACCTCGCCTGGTCGGAGGATCCTCCCTTTGTGTTGGAGGGACATGGCACCCGTTCCTCCACAATGCTATGGTGAAACTCCTCAACCAGTTAGAATGAAACTTCCTTACTAACTTTTAAACTTTCGCGTTCCATGATATAATTATTATTATTTTTACGGGAATTAACGCGATCACTATTTCAAGGTACTACATACCTCTGTTTTGCCTGACGTTTCGACCAGGTTGCACTGGCCGTGGTCACAGGCTGACTGGCTCAGCGGCGCACGCCCTCCGTCGTCGAATCCGTGAAGTCGAAGGTTCTTCATCCACCCGCACATTTTCGATATTATTGATATTTTTGTTTCGCCATGTACCGTCACATACCACACTAACAGGGTCCCTATTCTGTAAGCAAACCGATGTGTTCCTATTCTGGTGTTTATCCGACTGCGCAGAAAAGCGAGGTGGTATGTTTTTTAACACTGGATTCCACGCTGTAGATAATTTAAAACCATCTTCCCGATTGAAAGTTTTATGCTTTTTAATCTCAATCGCTTCACGTACAACTCTTGAATAAAAGTGACGTTCGGTGGAGAGGACTTGCGTGCGGTGAAATTCAATCCAGTGGTTGATGCCTGCATCGAGTGCATGTTCTGCAATCGCCGATTTGCTCGTCTGTCGGTTCTTCACAGCAGCGATATGTTCTTTGACCCTTTCAGCAATAGTCCGTTTCGTTTGGCCTATGTAGGAACTTCCGCAGCTGCAGTCTATTTTATAAACACCCGGAGTTTGTAGTGGCAATATATCCTTCGGTGTGCCGACGATGTTGTGAACCTTTATGCCTGGTTTGTATACTGTCGGAATGGAGTATCAAATCAAATCAAATCAAATCAAATCTTCCATCCAATTCCAATCTTCCGTCCTCCATTCACTTGATATCCGTTACCTTTGAGTACCTCCTGAACATGTTCTAGCTCCCGTTCTAAATGTTCAGGGTCACAGAGATCGTAAGCTCTGTTCTTGAGTGAAGTCATAACAGATTGCAAGTGCCGGGGGTGATGATGAGACGTGGCGTGTAGGTATCTATCCGTATGAGTAGGCTTACGGTACACACAGTGTGACAAGGACCCATCTGATCTCACGGTTACTTTAACATCCAAGAACGACAACGACCTATCCGTCTCCATTTCATATGTAAACCTTATTTTAGGGTGAATAGAGTTAAGATGTTGTATATATTCTACTTCTTGTTTATTTCCTTTAACGATACTGAAGATGTCATCCACGTATCGCTTCCACAGCTTAACGGTATTCGGGCCGAGACTTAGAGCCTTCTCTTCAAAATGTTCCATCCAGATGTTGGCAAGTACTGGGGCTACAGGACTTCCCATCGCGACACCATCAATCTGGAGGTAATGTTGACCTTGGAAAAGAAAATAATTGCCATCTAAACAGTGTTCAAGTAGATCTATATAGTTGAACGGCAGTTCGTTGTCTCTCAGCAGGTCTTTTACGACGTTTAAGCACTCTTTTATTGGAACATTGGTGAAAAGCGACTCCACGTCAAAGCTCACCATGACGTAATCTGGTTCCAACGTGAGATCTTTTATGATTTGTATGAAGTGCCGTGAGTCTTTCACAAAAGACGGTGTTTTGCCTACAAGTGGTTGCAATACTGAAGCAACGTGCTTTGCAAGATCGTAAGTAGGAGAAGCAATTTGACTTACAATGGGCCGCAGCGGCACGTCAGGCTTGTGTATCTTAGGCAGACCATATAATTTCGGTGGCTGGTGTGACTTTGGTTTGTACAGTCTGTTGTACTCGTCTTCTGAAAATAGGTCCTCATTATCCCGGATTAGAGATCGTATTTTACGCGTTACTCTGGCTGTAGGGTTGTATGTTACCGGTTTGTATACCCTATTATCACTCAACAGTTCGAGTATTTTATTTTGGTAATCAGTTGTATTCATCACTACGGTGGCGTTTCCCTTGTCGGCCTTAAGCACTAAAATATCCTGGTTATCCCTAATGTTTTTTAATGCTTGACGCTCTTCCATAGTGATATTACTAGCCGGAAGCTTTGACCGACGTAATATTACCGCGACGTCCTGTCTAAGGATATCAGCATCACCGGGCGGTACTTTGTTCCGTGCAATCGATTCCTCAACGCTACTGATTACATTCTCAAACGGTATTCGTTTAGGCGTTGGAGCGAAGTTCATACCTTTAGCCAAGATGTTCATTGTAATGTTATCTAAACTCACGTTCGATAAGTTTACAACGGTGTCCTTCGATCGGTCGGGTACCACGGGTGACGCTTTGTTTTCTGTATACCGCCGATTATATTCCTTCGAGAACTTTCGATCAAAGCTTGCACTACATAACTCGAAGGTACGACTCGCTTGTAAAAACGTAACCCGGTCACACAAATCATAGTCCGATTGAGATAGATTAACACTACACTTTAATTGTAACGCATATAACTCCCTCTGTATACACTCCAAATCACTGTGTTTGTTTCGAATTAATTGTCTCAGGAGGCGTTCACTCGCGTTTTTTAGAATTTTACGTGAAAATGCGATATCACTACGCGGTTTTATTCGAACACACGAAGGTAATAAGTCCCAATCGCGACACTTCACAAGAAATATCAACGATGTTTCCATTCGCGCCCGTTTTTTACGTAAAAATTCTAGATGACACACTTGTTTTGCAATTTCCGACCCGTAGCGGTTTGCTATACTAACTTTTAAACTTTCGCGTTCCATGATATAATTATTATTATTTTTACGGGAATTAAGTATTACGCAAGTCCTCTCCACCGAACGTCACTTTTATTCAAGAGTTGTACGTGAAGCGATTGAGATTAAAAAGCATAAAACTTTCAATCGGGAAGATGGTTTTAAATTATCTACAGCGTGGAATCCAGTGTTAAAAAACATACCACCTCGCTTTTCTGCGCAGTCGGATAAACACCAGAATAGGAACACATCGGTTTGCTTACAGAATAGGGACCCTGTTAGTGTGGTATGTGACGGTACATGGCGAAACAAAAATATCAATAATATCGAAAATGTGCGGGTGGATGAAGAACCTTCGACTTCACGGATTCGACGACGGAGGACGTGCGCCGCTGAGCCAGTCAGCCTGTGACCACGGCCAGTGCAACCTGGTCGAAACGTCAGGCAAAACAGAGGTATGTAGTACCTTGAAATAGTGATCGCGTTAATTCCCGTAAAAATAATAATAATTATGAAACTTCCTTTCTAAAGAGAGGCCCAGGTTTAGTCTTGGACTATTAAAGGCTGTTGCTGATGATTGATTGTATCCGAAAGTCACCATCTTTTCAAGATGATATTTGTTAATTTCTTCTTCTGTATACAGCATAAAAAGGTAGACTATTGTGTATTCTGTAGAACATTATGAAGTATTATTTGGTATTGCTTATGATATTTCGAGATTTCGATGACTAAAGTTATGATATCGTACCATTTATTTATAGAAAATTTGCGAGCCAATGTCCGACGGCTTGGTCGGCAAATCACTTCTTATTATGATATTGTCTACCACCATTTAAAGGGAAACCCACTCGTTTACTACCCGATATAAATATTGAGATTGGAGAAGTGAAATTGCGCATTTGTGTAGATACTGTTATCTTGTACTATTATTGTTATACCTATAAAGATGTTTGCTGGCTATTCATATTGGCGTGTAAGTATGAGGTTTTGATAATCTTGTTTGTAACTTATTCTAAGTGTATCTTCACTGGGAATATGCATAGATTATATCGTTGGCTGAAGTTAGCAGACCACTGTGTCCTTTTTGAGACAGTTTAGGGAACCAATTATCCTATACGATACTCTTTTTGCTCATGTGACCTCATGCGACTGCCTCATTAGCGCAGTAGTAGCGTACGCAACTGTTGTGCATGAGGTCTCTAGTTCGATTCCCGGGTCCGGCCAAATGTTTGTATGATCTGCATATATTTATTTCGGAGTTTGGAGGTTTTGTATATATAATATGTATGTATTTACAAAAAAAATGTATATATGTATTTATATCAATTGTCTAGTACCCATAACACAAGCTCTGCTTAGTTCGGGACTAGTTGGCATTGTGTCTTAGACAGTGGCGGATTTACCCTAAGGCAAAGTAGGCATGTGCCTAGGGGCGCGAGGTTGCTTAGGGGCGCCAAATTTTTAATAGTAAAAATATATGCCTCACATATTAAAGAAAAATTACCAATACTTCTAGTTCGACTAGTGCTGTTTCCATATAAAAATGTACTAGCTACAACTGCAGCTGTAGAGTGTGCAGAGATTGTTTTATAAGTTTTAGTAAGACCAGATTTGTTCATTGAAAGGCATATGGTGCACCCGAGTTGGCGGCGGCGACGACCGCAAACAATAAGGCGTGGACAGGGCGGCAGTATAAGACAAATTGCAGGAGGAACATTGCGCCTGTAACAATTTGCGTGCTTTCCATCACTTCATGCCACTCTGAGCGTGGTCACAGGACGGGTTTCAATGTCCACCCGCTACAAAGGTGTGAAAGGTCTACCGCGAGAAAGTGACATTCGTGTGCCGGACGTCACTTCAATTAGAGTTTTTTAAAACAGGTGGTGCCCATGCTTTTGATAAGTAGGCGCTAGGAGAAATCTGGCTGGAGCTGTTATCTACACAAGTAGTTCCGCAAGGGTCGGTGTTAAGACTCCTACACACTATGCGGGTTGCCTGACCGTCGGGTAGGTATGTCGTCAACAAGCCGGGTGGCAAAACTGGCATCTAATTGAACTGTTTGCCGTGCAAAGTAGCCACCGACCAAAAAAATTTGTGCCGACGGCCATTATTATGCTAAAACCTTTTTATTAGTAATCCGATAAGGCCTTTTAGGGCCGTTCCTGTAGATCATCAACTAAGACGCCGTCTCGAGCTACCTGGAAGATATGCTCATGACGGCGTGGAGAAAGGTACTGTGAGACAACTCTGAGAGCCACGGCCATGATTTCAAATGTTCTAGGGCGCATCCAGTGTCAAGGTCGTGGGATGGCTTTACAGAAATATGTAACGTTGCTCTTACATCGACCTTGAAGGGAGCCACCTGCAGCTTGTATTTTTTATATATAAACTGTCGTCCTCTTGCATGACAAGAGCTCTTGTTTTTCGTTTGTCTATTTTTGAAGTGAAAACTTCTTTATCGGAGTTGTGCACTTTTTTAGGATGGGTAAAAAAATGTTAAACTCGCTTCAGAAACTGGCGTCAGGACACCTGACCTGATTGAATATTTGTAAGACGGAGGCGTGGCGTAGGAGAGGAAGTAATATCCCCTCTCTTTCTACCGCGCGGCGAATGCCATCGATACCGGTGGGCCTTGATCCAGTACAAGGCTACATCTTTACCACGGGTCAAGGCCTCGCTGAGGTTTCGGCGCGCCTTGGTCGCGGGAGGATCCACGGTCCCGGGGCTCGTCACCGTCTCCAGCGCTGCCCTCGAGTCACTGTAGCTGCAGTAGCTAGCACTGCAGTTGAGGATTTCGCTCGAAGCATTACATATGGCTAAGAGCTTGGCCTGGTACTCTGTGCAGTACGCTGACAAACTCAGTTTCCGGCTCAGCAGTTCCGCCCGACTGTCCCATATAGAGAGCGCGGAGCCGACCTTGCCCTGACGCTTGCTTCCGTCGGTGAAAATACGGAGCGACTGCACGTTGAGCTGGTCTACCAGGCTTTAGTCCTCCAGACTCTGGAACCTCAAGTCCATACGTAGAGCCGAATGCTGTAGTACCGCAAATCGCACGCTCTATCTCTCGGTCTCCCAGTACTAGCCGGGTCGACCCTTTGCGAGCTTCGCGCTGAAGCTAGAATTAGCTCGGAATCCTGCGACTTGAGAACTTGAGGGCCCGAAATTTCAACCTCACTGGGTCCTGGTTGAGGAGCAAAAGGAAATATTTAGGTAACCTAGCGCCAAGCAGACGGTGGTAAGATCCGTTATGGAAGATTTGATCGGGAGGAAACACAGAACTCTCTCATACCAGCTGATGCAGGTGTTCATCGAAAAAGGATGCTTCGAGTCAGCTGTGTCTGATCTGCACGAAGCCAACGGCTGGGCGCCAACTATACTGGCACCAAAACAGAACAGTCTGGACGTTTTAATAAAGCTGCTATCTTCTATATCCGAAAATGTTTACGCAATACGTGGTTTAGTCGGCTCGATTCCGATACACCGCAAACCCCCAATGGCTCAAGAGGGTTTCACACGTAAAAAAAAATAGTGAAGATATGCCAATTGCCAAGATAGAGACATTATATGGATGCTAAAATCATGAGGAGGAGGAGGGGGGGGGGGGGAAGGGCGCCGAAGGGATGGTTGCCTAGGGCGCTTTTGTAACTTAATCCGCCCCTGGTCTTAGATGTCCGAAATATTTATTATTATTTACTATTATTAATGCTCTTAGAATGTGGTATATGAATGGGTTAAGTTTGCTTTGTGTTATTGAAATATTTATAGAAAAGTTTAGGAGGTTCGGTCATCAAAGATTT
Organism: Diaphora mendica; assembly: GCA_949125395.1. Taxonomy (NCBI): domain Eukaryota; kingdom Metazoa; phylum Arthropoda; class Insecta; order Lepidoptera; family Erebidae; genus Diaphora; species Diaphora mendica. The sequence goes on from OX421323.1 coordinate 2,347,726, forward strand.
ATTAGAGAGACTAATGCAATCGCAATGATCTAAGACCTGGGAGCTACATAGGTAGCTGTTGAAAGAAATTGTCGACTCATAATATTTAATTGATTTATTGAAGTTCGTTTGTAGACTTTTTATAATGTAGGTTGTTTACTTTCAAATAAAATATTTTCTAACGTTTTTTGAGCGAAATGTTGAAGTTAAAAAACAATTGCAATTCATATGTGTTAACCGACTTCAAAAAAAGAGGAGGTTCTCAATTCGACCGTTTATATGGTTTTTTTATGTGTGCTCTCGGATAATTTCGTCGTTTAGGAACCGATTTTGATGTTTTTTTTTTTCAGGAGGAGAGGAGGAAAGGAGATATCCCAACGTTGGTGCCATGATAAGGACGCTAAGATCTGATCATGGCATCCAAAAGAAATCGAGTGGAACCTTGAAGTTGGTTTTTGTTAAAATTTTACTTGTTTAAAAACTTAACACTACTTCTCATCGTGGCATCTGACAAAGCCTGATCTGCAATTTTTTTTGTCCACGACTGTACACTGCCTGTGGAAAGCTGAGACAGATATGTAAATATGGCGGCACGAAGTTCACCGGGTCAGCTAGTTACAGATAACTAAGACGAGACAGACGAGATTCAGTGGGATGAAGACGGAACAACCCAAATTATATTTAGAAACAAAACACAATGATCTTGTTCATGACACAAATTTTTCATGTATGGGAATCGAACCCTGACAAAGCAGCAAATATCACTAACTACTGAGCCAACAGGAGATTCAATTCTTACAAATCGTCGTGACTTATCAATGTTTTAAAATAGTTTCATGACTAATTTTTTAACGAGATTGCTTAAGCTTTCAGTGAAGAATCTTTTTTTTTCCTTTCTCATTAGCTACAGTAGTTAGACTTTCACCTTATGGTGCATTTCCGTTTAAAAGAAAGAAACTAATGAAAAACAGTATCCGATATAAAAAACCAGATGGAAGAAACATTCAAACACACTCATCACAACTCAACAACACTTTCCTCAAGGATCATGGAAACGTTACAGAGCAATACAGGATAAATAAGGATACTTAGTTGGTGATAACCAACTACTGAAATCGGTGATCATGATTCAGTGACACACACACTTCCTTTTTCCCTTAGCGTCGATTTTTTTTTTCAAGATTGATCAAAACTGCCTCGGTAGCGCAGTGGTAGCGTATGCGACTGCTGTGCTTGAGGTCTCGGGTTCGATTCCCGGGTCGGACTAAATGTTTGTATGATCTGCAAATATTTGTTTCGGAGTTTGGGTGTTTTTAACCGACTTCCAAAAAGGGGTAGGTTCTATGTTCCACTGTATGTTTTTTTTTTTTTTTATGTATGTTCACCGATTACTCCGTCACTTGTGGACCGATTTTGAATATCTATTTGAATATCGAATTTTGACTATAATCTGTTTGAAGTCGGTGCTAAGCCAAAAAGAATACAAACGAACAATTACAAAAGTCTAAGCGATAGTCACTTGGCACCGACTTCAAACAGATTGTAGGTATCTAGCACACATTATAATACTACTATTTAAATGAATAAAGAATTAGGTATACGCAATTTATGAAGAACCAGTTTATTTTACGCTTTTAAGTGTTTTTTTGGCAGAGAGTTTTCGTTGGATGTTTTTTTCTAAGTATAATATGTATGTATTTACAAAAAAAAAAGTATATATATGTAGGTATTCATATCAGTTGTTCAGTACCCATAACACAAGCTCTGCTTAGCTTGGGACTAGATGGCGTTGTGTGTAAGATGTCCGAAAATATATATATAACCAAACAGGAAAACTTATCTTTGAACAAATAAGAATTTTCCAAAATGGTTAATAAATGACGGAGTTCTGAGTTATCAACTAAAACGCACATCAAGGGATTTAAATTTCAAAAGAAATCGTTTTAAAATTAACATTTCTTTAATGTTAATTTTGTATATAGTAATTTCATACTAATAACCACCAATTTATGTCTTGTTTGACCTTTTGACAAAAGTGGATATTTTTATTGGTCACTTTAATTCTAAGGATGCGATAAAACATACTACCAAATTGAGAACCTAATCCTTTTTAAGTCAGTCAATCAAATAGGACCCTTTCATTTATATAATTACACTAATTCTACTGTGCAAAGAATTAAAGCAGCCCCCCTAGCCAAGTTGCAAGCGTTCTTCTTTCTGCAATCCTGCCTGTATTCACTTTGCGTAGTGCGAGTTTAGGTGCTTAGTGAGGTGATCAATGATTGGTAGAAAATACGCTTGGATGGCGAATTTGCAGTCCACACGTACTTTCAACCAATAACGGATCACCCGCACTAAGCACCTGCCCTCGCACTACGCAAAGTGAATACAGGCCTTTAGACAAATTAATCTGAGATAAAGTATTAGCCAATGACACACGAGAATTTATGCAGGTACCTACACAACACTTGATAGAAGTCTCCGTGTTATGATGGAAAAGAACAGAGCTTAAAAAATTACAGATGGGTTTCGTAAAAGCCGACTAAGGGAGCATAATACCATAATACATGACAACAGCACTACAAAGAGTTGGATGCAGAAGCATCTCAATAAGCCTCCATAGTGTGGGTCACCATGCTGCATTGTTGCATTGTCTGCACGAGCAATTAGCATGGTGACCCCTCTTAGATTCTGCTCATGTTTTCCATCAGCAGGGAAAGGAAAAAAATGCTACAAACCCTATATTAAGTGTCTATTTTAACCAGCTTGGTACAGTGGGCCAAAACCTCCTGACTAGGAAGAAAGTTCTATGTTCGGCAGTGGTCTATTAGTATTACCAGTAATTAGTGGTTGTTGATGATTATGCAGTATATTTAAAATCATGTTGATATAGAGCCACAATGTTATTCTTAATAGGTAAATGGGGAAAATAAATTTTCTCCTGTCTTTGTGATTACGTCAAATTAATTAGTTTACTCTGTTTTTACCCGACTGCGAAAGGAGGGTTATGTTTTTCGAGTGTATGTATGTATGTATATTTCTTCGGCACGCCCTAGAGCCTAAGCGGCTTATCGTATTTTTATGTGAGTGGTGCCAATAGATTCGTCTTAGTCGTGAGAGTGACACTGGCACTGACACTACATCAAAATTTAAAAAAAATATGGATTTCTGGCGGGAAAAAAGTAATATAAAAAAATTATGTTTTTAAAATACATCGAGTGTGGTATCAAAATAAAGAATTTTTTACAGTGATTACGAATATATATAAAACTTATTTGTTTTTATTGTTAAATATTGACGCAGTGGGGTTTTTTAATTTTTTATTTTTATTTAATTTTACTTGTTCAAGGTAGTAGAGCAACGCTGATTTCAAGGTACTACCCTCGCACAGAAGATCACCGTAAAATGACAGCGTTCGTGCTGTCGCGTTTCGTCGGTGAGTGCGAGACCGGAGGCCCAATGATGTAGAAGCATCACTAGGCCGCCATGGTGTGGGTCGCCATGCTGCATTGTTGCATTGTCTGCATTCGCAATGAGTATGGTGACCACCACTTTTAGATTCTGCTTTTATGCTTTCCATCAGGCAAAGTAGAGTCATTGTGGCAGGGCAATACATAAAAAATAGCTTTTTTTAAATTGACACTATAGTCAAGTCAAGTTTCGATCGATTGATATTTGTATGTAAATAAGAGCGCTTCTAACTGACTGCAGGTTTGGCCTAGTGGTTTAGCGGTAACCACGCCGTTTCCTACTTCGCCAAGTGTCGTGGGTTCAAATCCTACCTAGGACAACACTTTGTGTGATCCACAAATTGTTGTTCTGAGTCTGGGTGTTCTTTGTGTCCGTTTCATGTATGTCTGTAAACTCCCCCGCGACACAGGATTTATTCCTAGTGCGGGAGTTGTCTTTAAAAAAAAAAAAAAATTAAAGTAATTGAATTTTTTGGCGTAAAATCTCTGCACATCTATTGGCAATAGAATGTGTGTCATAATATTTTTTAGAACGACAATCCAAGAAAAAAACTAACTAAAAAGTGATTTACGGTAAGGAAAACAAACAGGACCATTGTAAAACTGAAAAGACCTATTTCTTAGCGTTCCATGGATTCTCCGTGCGGGTGCCGGGTCCATCGCGTGATAGATGGGGGCAACACATGCGACTTCGACAGTGCCTGGGAATTGCGACCCAGGTTTAGGTTTAAGGAGCACTCCTTACGACGCGTCAACGCTCACCTCCACTGTCCGCCGTGTTACCCCCTCTACCTAACCATATTTGAAGTGAGCCTAGCAATGCCGCTTTGGATATTCGTTCAAGAACTAAAATCCACAGGAAGTAAAAAAATTAGGACCGAGGAGGAAAAAAACCTTACCACAATTATATTCACTATGGGCTAAGTATTTTTTATCTATTCGTTTTGTATTTAAACAAATAGATATCATTGAAGTGTCTGTTTGTATGTACAGAATTGCAAATTAACAGTTTTTCACTAAATGCATATAAAAGTATATCAGTACGTTTACCAAAAAAGCTTTTTTTAAAATTTTTGTTTGTTTATCCGTTGATTCCGGCTTATCTCATGAACAGCTGGACCGATTTTGACAGGACTTTCACTGGCAGAAAGCTAATGTTATACGGAGTAACTTAGGCTATTTTTATTTAGACTGTGGTGGCTGCAGTAAATAAGGGATACTAATATAGTCAACCGTTCTTGGATAGTCTTGTGAAATCATTTATTAGGTAATATCTTGAAGAACATTAGAAAGTATTACATAATGCTAATTTCAATGAAGTACATTAATAAAAAAATAAAAACCTATCCATGTCTTTTTAGGAGTTGCGATGCCATAGATAAAGACACATATTACGATTAAAACAACCAAATACGTAGACATCAGAAATCAGAGCTAGACAGACAAACATAGCATAGGTGTTATGATTACAGTACCCTTATCCTTGATGAATAAATTGACAGTAACATTAGAATAAAAATAATATAAGATTATTGTGGAGTTCATTAGAAGATTCTAAGAGCTCTAAAAATATCTCTATTGGTGTGTTTCTACAAAATAAAACTATGCCTATTGAAATTTTAAATCTATGAACTATGACACTTACCTCGTGGGCTATAACCGTCACAATTGTCCATAAATAACGCTAAGAATACAATTAATACACAACAGTTAACACGCTTCATAATCATTATTTTACACGACAATAATTATCATTACACTCCATTCATTCACGAAATACTATATTACGCGTTAATTACGCGACGATACGTATCGACGTTTAACGATTCATAAACATCACTATTAATCATCGTAACGGTCAATAAAAAAGCGGTAAAAGTCTCTGGTTCGATTTTTGAATTTAAAAAATTATGTTTTTTTTGGGAACACGTGCGGCCGTGATGGTGGCGGAATTAGAAATGGTCTGAAAAAAGTGCGCTCTGCGCTTGCGTTGTTATTAATGACTAACGATAGTGTTTTTACTTTTTTCCGTGGTGCGACGGCGCCTAATGCCCCCACCGGGAAAATGGTGGGAGGTTGCCAACAATTTGTAAGGGTATTTTTGTAGGAAGGCAATTACATTGACAATTGTTAATTTACGAGTTACGTAGTAAAGAAATTGTGGTAGAAGTGTTTCAATTGTTCGCTTCATTTGATTGTTGTGTCATGTGTTAAAGGCGAGAAAGTTTTCTTTCTGTAAACACCACAAAGCAGGGAAGCCTTAAACGTTAGGAGCAGAGAAATTTTACAAAATATTTTCCTTTCATAAGGAAGTTTATATTTTAAAATCTAGACACGCGGTAGCGTGTCAAGCCAAGTTCAAGCAAAGGAACTGGCTAGCCAGCGCCGAGTGTAATATTACACAAACCCCTTGGTGCCACTTTTGACCCTTCTATAACTCAAAACCTCTTTAACGTAAACACATAAAACTACGTGTGTTTAATTATATCCATAAGGACATCTAGAAGCCCAAATTTCATGAAGCTAGCTCAAACGGTCATAAAGATATGAAGGTCAAAAAATCGTTAATTTTAGCACTGACTGACATATATATAGTACCTAAACCTAACCTACTTCCAGATGACCTAGAAGGATGAAATTTGAAATCCAGCTTGGTAATTGTGTGTAAGCGTAGCAAAAAATCTAAAAATAATAAAAAAGTTAAAAAATAGGGGGTCGCCATACTCGCCATACAATTTTTTTTTATTGTTACGTTGGAACCCTCGTTACAAGCAGATATTTGAAACTATCCCAATATATGTATTATTAAATCTCAATACCTGCCTAGTTTTTTTTACAAAAAGTAATGATATCCCACCAAAAACATAAATGTAAAAAGGAGAGCCAAGTTCAATACAAAAATTATGCTTGGCCGTGGGCTTCGTCGCAAAAAGAATGGAGATCTAAATGAGTGCCAAGTTCTATGCAAAATCCAAATATGTATTTATAGGAACAAAATAAAATTATAAAAAAATATTAAACTCTATTTCTTTGCTTTATTGGATACCTATAACAATTGCTGTTATATAAAAATGTGAGATCTTAAAGTAGGTTAGATTTGACTTGGCCAGTTTTTATCAGAATTAAAATATATATATATGTTAAATAATTTTATAAAATGACTGATGTTATGAAAACTGGTGAAAGTCAAATCTAACCTACTTTAAGATCTCACATTTTTATATAACAGCAATTGTTATAGGTATCCAATAAAGCAAAGAAATAGAGTTTAATACTTGTTCATAATTTTATTTTGTTCCTATAAATACATATTTGGATTTTGCATAGAACTTGGCACTCATTTAGATCTCTATTCTTTTTGCGACGAAGCCCACAGCCAAGCATAATTTTTGTATTGAACTTGGCTCTCCTTTTTTTACATTTATGTTTTTGGTGGGATATACATTTCTCGAATGGATGATCACATTTCCACGATTCTTTTAACTGGGAACGTTGTCAACGATAGTCCCGCCTGTAGACCAAACCTCTTAATAGGATTTAGCATTTGGTAAGATTCATCTTAATTGCGGAGATTGACACTAGGAATAAGAAAGTAACAAAAATTTCAATCACCTTTTTGTAAATATTAAATATAAGTTTTCACGTAGCCGGGTTTCTTTGTTTTTTTTTCAGTTATCTTTAATAGTCTTCTGAGCGCTTTTAGCTTCAGTTTAATTAGCCGTTCGAGACTTTTAGTATGCTTTAACTTGGCTGATCCAAATCGGTAAAGTCTAAAACATTCTAAAGTGTTAGCGTGAAGTGACTGTCTTTGCAACATTACACGTTACAATTTTTTTGGAGTTGGCACAACAAATCACATTTTGTAAAGAGAAATCTAATATTAAATGGGAGGCGGAGACACCAAAATAATAGTTTTGTAACTACAAGATCTTGATTTAAACTTTTTATTTAAATTAAAAGACAAGCCTTATATTTACATTACTTATCCTATTAGTAAGTACAATTATGTGTGTATTTGTAAAAACTAAGGCGTCGTAACATAACATAATATCTAATACAAAGGTTGTTTACCAATGGCTATAGAGAGTGAAATGATCGACGCGTGCGCAGTTACCGAATCCGTTCCTAGTGGCACTGGCAGTCGATGAGCGATGGCTGAAACAACGTCACGTGATGTTTGTTGTTTTTAGGGTTTCGTACCTCAAAAGGAAAAGCGGAACCCTTATAGGACCACTTTGTTGTCCGTCTGTCTGTCTCTCAAGACCCCTTTTCTCTGGAACACGTGGAGTTATCATCTGCTGAAATTCATACCAAATACTCAGGTCTACTGTGCCATAGAGCTGTGAAAAAATCAAACTTCTAAGCCAACGCAATCAAAATATACAGCCGTTTTTTTTTTTTTTTTTTTTTTTTTTTTTTTTTTTTTTTTTTTTTTTTTTTTTTATGATTGGGCCACCAAAATGACTCTACTCTGCCTGATGGAAAGCATAAGCAGAATCCACGAGTGGTGGCCACCATACTCATTGCGAATACAACAATGCAGCATGGGGACCCACACTATGGCGGCCTAGTGATGCTTATGCATCTTTTAGTCTAGTCAACAAGTATGGAACTTGTTGACTAGACTAATTGGGCCTCCGGTCTCGCACTCACCAACGAAACACGACAGCACAAACGCTGTCATTTTACGTTGATTTTCTGTGCGAGGGTAGTACCGCCCCGGTCGAGCCGGCCCGTTCAGCGTGGCTCTACTACCTTGTATGCTACAAATTTGCCACACTCGCAAGGGAATCAAAACCTACAGGGTACTTCCCGTGGACTCAGAATCCCGAAATTCGGTACGAATCAACGTCTTATAGCACAGGTAAAGGAAAAATTGCAAAAAGCATAAATTTTTAGTTATATCATATAATAAGACGCTTATGCTGCAAATTTCCGACACTCACAAGGGAATCGAAACCTACAAGGTACTTGAACTCAGGATCTTCAAATTTGGTATGAAGCAACGTCTTATAACACAGATAAAGGAAAAATTGCGAAAAGCATAAATTTTTAGTTACATCATATGTAGGTCAATATAATCAAAAAAAAAATTTTTAACTTACTACCCTTTTTCTCATGAACGCGTAGAGGTAATAAATTGAAATTCATATCAAATACTCAGGTCTATAATACCTATAAGCTGTAATAAAATCAAACTTCTATGTTAAAGAAAGAAAAAGAAAAAATTTTTTTTTCTCTTTGCAATGCTGTTTTCCAGCATAGTCTACTCTTTTGTTTAGCTCTTCTGACCTGCGCAGCCTTGTCTTCTCTCTACGGCCGCCGTAGCGTGATGTTATACAGAGTGAACAAATTCGTTTACAATAAATAAAAAAAAATACATACAGTGGAACATAGAACCTCCTCCTTTTTTGAAGTCGGTTAAAAAGAGGTTAAAGTGAGTCAACCATAAAAGATGGACATAATGCTGTCGCGTAATTGTTTATTATTTTTGCGAACCCTTACCGTTTACTCAGCCCTCGGAATAATAATAATAAATATTTCGGACATCTAACACACAACGCCACCACCAGTAGTCCGGTCAATTTAGACATAACAATAGTAGTCAAAAACCAAAAATTCCCACAGAGCCAAATATTGGTGGCGAGCTGGGGTTTATCATTATAAATAAAATTGTAAAAATCCCCATCGATCCTATGTGTGCTACAAAAGTTATTCGGAGTCAAAGGTCAAAATTTGAGGTTTTTTGGATTTTTCTCGAAAACGGTAAGTATTATTATAAAAAAAACTTTGACAAAGTTGTAGATCTTAAAATTCTCTACAAAATTGGTCTTCATGATTTTTCCTAAGAGTTACTATTCCTTCCCTTAATGGGCCCGATATATATTTCAAGGCCTCAACCTCCTGGCTGCGGTATGGTGATCTCTTCGGAGAAACCGAAGGTTTTATTTGTGCGATTATGGACGAAGTTATCATGACGAATACTTATGAGAAGTATATCCTGAAAGATGGTACGGTTGATATCTGTTGGGCATGTCACCATCCCGGGGAATCTATTAGGCATATTATTTCTGGTTGATCTCGTCTTGCTAACGGCGAATATTTGCACAGTCACAACCAAGTAGCCAGGATCGTACATCAACAGCTTGCCCTTAAATACAAACTTGTGAATTCAGAGGTGCCATACTACAGGTATGTTCTCCCGAATCCTCCCGACCTAGTTCTCGAGAATGGTCGTGCTACGTTATATTGGGATCGATCTATTGTCACAGACAAGACTTTTGTTGCCAATAAGCCTGATATAGTGGTGATAGATCGATTAGAGCGCCGCGCAATGATTGTCGAAATCGCCGTTCCTCATGACGAAAATCTCGTGAAAGTTGAAAAAGAAAAACAAATGAAATATTTGGATTTATCTCACGAGATTGTCGATATGTGGGATGTAGATTCGGTGATCATTGTTCCGATAATTGTATCTGTTCACGGATTGATAGCCAAGAGCCTCGACCAACACCTTAAGAGACTCACGTTGGACGGTTGGATCAAGGGTCTGATGCAGAAGGCAGTCCTCCTCGACACGGCACGTATAGTGAGGAGGTTCCTGTCTTTGGAGCCCTAACCACCGGTTTCTTGGTCCCTGTACCCGAAGTCGGTGGTCTACTATTTTTTATATTTTTAAATGTATTTGTTTTTATATGTATATTTAAAAATGTAATTAATTTATATATTATATAAAAGCGAAATACCACTCACTTATTAATCACGATATCTCAGAAACTATAACACCTACAAACTTGAAATTTGGCAGGTAGGTTCCTTATAGCGTATAGACATCCGCTAAGAAAGGATTTCACTAAACTCCACCCCTAAGGGGGTTAATCAGGGGATGAAAGTCTGCGTGAGCGAAGCTGCGTGCAAAAGCTATTATGTATATAAATGTAATAAAGAGAATAATAATAATCTTTATTAGCAATCCAGTTTATACATAATTTTGTGACGGTGTTAGCCGCACTAGGCTCAGCCTGTATCGCGGCTAGCTATTGTATGATTTACAAATTGGACTTAAGGTATAGGGACATAAACTAATAATACTGGTTTAAACAAAGTTTGATACAATTAGATAGATATAAGGGTAAAAGGTTATTATGTTTGTAGTAATTGTGTTGTGTGAATAGTGTGTGATGTTGAGTGTTGAGTGTGTATGTGGTGTGTGAGGTGTGAAGGATCAATTCATTTACGCAACTGGTTTCAGAAATTGTTCCAGTTCACGGTAACTAAAGCCTATAAACTCGGAAACGCTGAACTGTGTTTCACGGGCGGTTTTATGTCTAATGTCTATTTTGTTTGCGATTGAATTGTAAAGGTACGGGAACATACATTTTTGTGATCTTCTCGCAAATGAGGTTTTGGTTCTAGTAGTATTGAATTTAAATACTCGTTGTGTTAACTTATCTTTGAATGAATGAATGAAATGTTGGTTATTCGTTTAACCGCTTCCGTTTAGTCTTAGTTTAGTATATAAATACCATGATAAATACTTGTATTTAAGGGTCATACGATGACATACAAGACTTTTTCTCCGCTACTGCATTTTCAGATAAGAAACAAAGAAAAAACAAAAAACATAGTTGGTACTTCTCGCAATGGAAATCACTATTTAAAAGATATTGAGAAACAAAAGTCTCAAAAAATCTAATTCATCAATTATTAGACATTTTCTTAAATTTTTAAAAAATAAAAATTCTGTTTCCATTTCTCTTCCAAGCTAGTGACACCTATCGGTCAACATAATAACCACGTTCTCTGTCCCGTCACTTAAAAGCGAGCCATCTATTGAGTAAGATATGTTCCAAATGATTCTTCAATAAAATCGAAGCCAGCTTACTTAATAGTTCCATTTTATGTCAACAGAGGTGCTGCAGTAGCGTTAATTGAATCCATTACAGTTAAATATATATCTTTCTCTCTCTTTCATTCTATTAAAGTACGAGTTGAAAAGAGAAAGTAACAATAAAGGCAATGGAACATAACGTAAACATAACTTGTCAGTTGTTGAGCTAAATTCCACGACGGCGGGTCACAAGGAGTTTAATTTAAGTTATAATTGAAATATCGTAAATAGGGGATAGAAATATTACATAAAAATAGTTATGTATATTAATGTTTATTTGTGCAGTTGTGTTAAGTGTATACTTGTGTAATTATAGCCTGTTTTCTGTGATATAAATTTGTTAAAGTAACGGTATTGTGTTGTGCTGTGAACCTCTGGTTTTGTACGATTTTGAACACACCTTGCAGGTACAATACAAGAAGCTCGTTTTTGTGAACTAAAAGTTCAGGATGCAACGTCACGTGTAGTTCTTGAATGACCATTATTTACTGTGAGTAGCCTACCTTATCATATAACTATATAAACTTTGTTTAATATAAATAAACTTTTTTACATATTGTTATGATGATTTCCGTCATTCTTACCTAATTAAGATTCATTTGCCTATTTTTTTATCTCGAAACGAGCGCCAAAATGTTATTTTAATTATTCGATATTCATTTTTTTTTTGTTTTCTACTTTCGAAATTCTCACTTAGAACAGGATATGAGGTTCAATATTATTAGCTATGAATCATAAATAGTTGACTTCGAGAGTTAAGCAAGCGACCTTGTTGCAAAGGTCCCCATTTGCCATTCTCCACCGGTTTGTCACGCAAGTTTATATCTCCGAGAAATACCTAAAGTATTTATTCATATTGGAAAATGTATGCATGAAGCATGCATGTGTCAAGACGAAGTGTCTTGTCCATGCCTATAAACGGGTCACAAAATTAGCATATTATGGCCAGTCTTAGCAACTGTAGTACCAGGTTTTACCACAGATTTTATAGGTAGGTAAGGGTTACCTACCTATAAAATCTGTAGACAATCTAATATGTATACAGGGTGTCCCAAAATTCAACGATTAGCGGGCGCCTAAAGGCAGACCTGCTAATGAGTACATAAGGAAAAATAATAAAAAAAATATTCCTAGTTTTTTTTTTAGTTACAAGAATTAGTTAAGAGTAGTTAGAATTGCTTTGAAAATTTATACCTTTCGTGATATTGCTACTATTCACCACAACTCTTAAAAACACCAAATTGCCCGCAGTTTTTACACAAAAAACGTTCAAAATAACTTTTTTCCCTACAATTTTGAAATATTTTTACTCTTAGTGTACTTTGACTCATGGTCTTGTAAAAAAAAGTATGGACACCACTACGTAATAAATAAATAAAAAAAATGAAGGGTGTAAATTTTCAAAGAAATTTTAAATTTTTCTTGTAACTAAAATAAAAACTAGGTACATATTTTTTTTTCCTTATGTACTTATGAGCAGGTCTACCTTTTGGCGCCCGCTTATCGTTGAATTTTGGGACACATGGTATATGTCTCATCCATGTTAAAGCTCCTCCTCCGCTCCCAATGTGTAATAGTATGACATTGTATAATAAAATGGCTAAAAGCGAAACTAATTTTTCATCTGATTTCAAAGTCAAATTCAAAGATAAGCAAATCAGGTCCAAAATATTTGATTTTACAACGATAAAAAGCGCCGAAGTCAAACACAGAAGGTATAAATTAAATAATTCAAGAATGTGACTAGTTGGATGGAAGGCACCCGCATGATTCAAATAGGTGTAGCGTACACTACATAGCTTTATAACATACCTCGCCGCTATTCGAATACTTTAACATAGTACGAGCCAGAAAACTGACTTGTCCGAAAAACTTTCTGTCATAGCAGCTGAATTTAAGATCGAACAGGTGTTGGATTAATAATAATTTTATGCTGGTATAACTGATAAATAAATAAATATTTCGGACATCTGACGCACAACGCCATCTAGCTTCAAATTTATCAGAGCTTTTTGATGGCTGGGGCTCGTATGCCGCCTTTATGGATAAGCCATCGAAGACGTCCTTCAAAAAGCAAATCCAGACCTGTCCAGACCCTATATTGCACTCGTATAGTAGTTGACATGCTAAAAAACCCTCGTGGTTAGGTTTCGGCATTTTTCCCAGAGAGTCTTATGCCTTATTACCTTCTAGCTCTACAGTCTGACGTATAAAAATATCTGTAAAAGGTTTACTGACAAGATTAACATACGCTCACCATATACCTATCACTTATACTATACTATGACGGCTAGATTGACTGATACTATCAACCAATTACCGCCCATTGCTTGGCAAGGCACTCCAACCATTCCGGTCTTGGACAGTCCACATCCATCCATGATAGATACTTAGATGTTATCATAACCTGAGACACTTTACACAGGGCCGTCTAATGGTAAACTAGACAGATCCTATACCTACCGTGGTAACGGTAAAAAGCAAGGAAATAATTGTTTAACACCACGGTTTCCTGTGAGACCATGGTACCTATCATTCCAGTCAAGCTGACCCATATCTTACTCTTCCGCGATCCTACTTTATATATTATCACTAGCTGACCCACGCAACCTCGTTTGCGTCTCCTATTGCCCGTAGCGTAACAATTTTCCCCCGTTTTTGAAACATTCTTCATTGGTGCTCCGCTCCTATTGGTCTTAGCGTGATGATAAATAGCCTATAGCCTTCCTCGATAAATGTACTATCCAACACTGAAAGATTTTTTGAAATCGGACCAGCGGTTCCTGAGACTAGCACGTTCAAACAAACAAACTCTTCAGCTTTATAATATTAGTATAGATATCATCGTATCAGATTAACAAGAAAAAGTCTCAAAAACTATGTTCCGAATAGTCCCGAAAACGTTAAAACTTAAAATTAATATAGCCTATGTCACTCGGGCTATCATTACCCACGGATCTATTGTTGTCAATAGATTCGCCATCATTCATTAAAATCGTTTCAGTAGTGAAATATACATACAGACTGCCAGAACTGTAACCCATTTCTTTTGACTTCACCGTACCCAACCGAGTAAAAAATTTAAAACAGAAACATAAGCTCACGTCTTTCTTTGTGAAGTAAATCAGGTCTTCATATGATAACCATACGGTTAGCAACAGTAATCTAAGCTTTTACTTTGTTGCCAGTCTTCACATAAGGAACATCACATACCAAAATTGTCCTTCATACTCAACTAGCAACAGTCCTGGCTTCGCAAGGGTTCTTTACGGAAAATTATAGCCTACTAGATGTTGCCCGCGGCTCAGCCCGCGTAATGTCGGTTATCGCGGCAAAAAGTAGCCTATGAGTTATTCTGATGTATAAGCTATATTACTGTAAATTTCATCCAAATCCGTACAGTAGTTTTTGCGTGAAAGAGTAACAAACATCCATCCATCCATCCATACTTACAAACTTTCGCGTTTATAATATTAGTAGGATTGCTTTGCGAAGATGTGCGGCTTAATTTTTACCGACGTTATATTTCAGCCAATATACCTACTCAAAAATTTAACAAATTATACACGAAACCCTTCCTCAAGAATAAAATGACTGTATCTATTGGAAAAAACCGCATTTGAGTTTATCACGAACAGACAGACGCGGTGTACGACTTATTTGTTTTTATAATATTTAGTGAAGGGAGGAAGAGGAATGCCTCTATAGGCACTAAGGGCAGCAAAATACCTGTCGCTCTTGAGTTTCAGGTGTTCATGGGTGACGTTAGTTACTGGTAAATACTAATACTCGTGTGCCCTATATCATAAAAAAAATCTACAACGAAAGAAAAAGCTGTTTGGTAAGTAGCCGAGGACTTAAGCACTTAACCTCTTAGCAAAACCATCGTAAAAGCATGGTAAATATAGAATGACTGCAGTTGGAACTACGTAGATTGCGTGTCCTATTTGAGAGATGTACTATTTTTGTACTTTAAAAGCATACGTAGATTAGACATACGAATAAGCTTTACTAGTTAAAATGATTCCAGTCCATTCAAAAGTTGCCTTAAGGTTGCTCTTTTTAACCGACTTCCAAAAAGGAGGAGGAACTTCTATGTTCCACTGTATTTTTTTTTTTTTTTTTTTTTTTTATGTATGTTCACCGATTACTCCGTCAGTTGTGGACCGATTTTGAATTTTTTTTTTGTATTCGAAAGGGTATGCTCCCGAGGTGGTCCCATTGCCAGCATATTAGGATCTGATAATGGGATCCCAGGGAAATCGAGGGAAACCCTCATTTTTTATATGCACATACTATGTTTTTCGTATATTTTCTGAAGTTACACCGATATTTGAGTCTGGTAGTCATCATTTTATGATGATGAGCTGATGATGTAAGGTACAACTCCTTAACGGTTAGGAGTTGGAGGATAAATCTTTAAATATCATATGTATATATGTTACCTTTAGTCGTATTCTTTCAAATTATTCAGGTAAGCTGATGATGGAAGGTGGAAGGTACAACTCCTCAACGGTTAGGAGTTGGAGGATAATTCTTTCAATTTCATACGTATCTAAAGACCTTCAGTCGTATACTTTCAAGTTATTTAGGTGAACTGATGATAGAAGGTTAAACTCTTCAACAGTTAGGAATTAGAGGATTAATTTATTATTACACGAACGTATAGACCTTAATTTGTATTCCTGATGATGAAATTTGATGAAATAGTTCAACTTACAACTTACCTACGATTGTTTGCACTAAAAACTGAAAAAAAAACTTAAAAAAAAAAACCGACTTCCCAAAAACATCCAACGAAAACTCTCTGCCAAAAAACACTTAAAAGCGTAAAATAATAAAAAAAAAAAAATCTGTTTGAAGTCGGTGCTAAGCCAAAAAGAATACAAACGAACAATTACAAAAGTCTAAGCGATAGTCACTTGGCACCGACTTCAAACAGATTCTAGGTACCTAGCACACATTATAATACTACTATTTAAATGAATAAAGAATTAGGTATAGGCAATTTATGAAGAACCAGTTTATTTTACGCTTTTAAGTGTTTTTTTTACATTATTTGTGGTACCTGAATGATTACAGCTTTGCTCGGTAACTTTTTCTTGACAAACTTCCTAAAAATGAATACTAGCTAGATCGATTTATCGCCCCCGACACCAACTGTGTACAAAATTTCCGTTCCGGAGCCGTTTCCGAGATTAAGTTTATATACTTTATATACATAAAACAAACCGTTTTAAGTGCAAGAATGATAGTTAAAATTTGACTATCACCAAAATAAAATTGATTCTGTTGAATTCAGATCTTAAGGATCGTTAAATTCTGCAAACTCAATACATATTTCGCGCACTCACCATCAAGTCTACTGTGATTAGATTTAACTTTTAATAACATGATGAAGTTGTTATCTGTTTATGGTCAATAACTTTGTGATGATTCGACGAGCCTTCGTTCGACGGAATTGAATATACTTTATATCTACTGAAAACGTTTAAAATAGTGTACGTTCTGCAATACCTGGTTTGCTTGATATCTCATATGACATGTTCAAAATAGGTTTAAAAAATCTAAAAACAGTAGAACAGTGATGACTCGACTAGGGCGGTACTATCCTCGCACAGAAGATCAACCTAAAATGACAGCATACCTGTTGTCGTGTTTTGTTGGTGAGCGCGAGACCGGAGATCGAATGATGCAGAAGCATCACTAGGCCGCCATGGTGTGGGTCACCATGCTGCTTTGTTGCATTGTATGCATTCGTAATGAGTATGGTGACCACTATCGGAGACTGCTTGTGCTTTCCATAAGGCAGAGCAGAGTCACTTTGGCAGGCCTATACATAAAAAGCTCAGAAAGCTTTGACTTTCCACAATTTTGAATTCAATATAAGTATACGAACCTGCTTGTACTATTGCTTGCATTCCCTAAACCATTCGCATGAACAACATCGATTTGCATTTTCCAGTTTTGCCTAGTTTGCCTTTTAAAATACTCTGCTTTAACTGTCTGATTACTGAGTTCGGTGTTAACGGTAGAAAGTTTTCCTTATAGGTACCTATATCAAGTGAGTTTGAATTAGCACAAAATGTAGTTGTTTAATATCATGATCAACAGCCCTTAATAATCCGCTGCAGTCTTAAGGAGACTAAGAAAAGAAGAGTTTGAAAGGTGTTTGTGTCAAGTTTTTTCCTTCTGCTTGCAGTGCTGCTGCCTTGCACAGTTTGCTCCCTTACTCGGCTCTTACGACACCCACTGGATGAATAGGGTTGATGACACTGTATAATCCTTATTCGTCACCAGACGGACATCTATACAAATAAATTGAAGTGTCTGTTTTTCAAATTAACAGATTTCACTTAGGTACTTATATATGCAATTTCTTACGGCTAATCTCGAAAACACTGGACCGATTTTGACGGGATTTTCACTGGCAGATAGCTGATGATATAAGGAGTATTTTTTTTTGACTAGCTTTGCACCGCGGAATTAATCGCGGTTTTTGTTGTACCGCGAAGTTCGTCTAGTGTTTTACTATGCATATGCATTAGTGTGTATAAGAAATATAACGAGCATGCATGCAGTGATAGATGAATGTGAACGAAGCAAAAGAGGTCTGTCAGGACTGTAGAAGCCGCATTGTTGTGCGTATCTCAAAAACATACTAAAATAACATAAATATAAATGTATCTTAATAAAATTTCGTAGGTACACTGTTCGCGATCAGTTGACACAAACTTCGAGAGTGACAAGGTTTGATTTGGGTCAGTATGCCTCGTCGTCCACTTCAAACCATGATTGAATTTCTTACGAGTCACGGTAAAAACTAATTGTAATCATTTAACTTACTTTATTCATCGCGTCATCCGTTTTCATCACTCAAAAGTGTGGAAGTGACCACTGAATAAAAAGTACCATGATAAATTGCTGACACGGTTAGTATCCGCTTTGACAAGATTCTCGAACTTGACGTGGTTCAATTAAACTAGTGTTATTTACCCCTCTGTGAACAGTAGAGCAGTTACCGTGATTGCATTCTTCGGTACACAACAATACGGACCGGTTTGAAAGGAGTGATACCACGTTTAATTCTCATACATAATACCTCGTGTTACAATCGTTCTTCCCTTATTTTACTTCTTTAGGAGTAAATTTTCTTAAAAATATTTCTTAGTGGATGCTCACTACATAATAGCATCAACTGCCTAAATTTCATTTGTTGCCCAGGTTCATCATTTTATTAGTGTAGAAAATTGTAGAGCAAGAGCCCACGACAGCCAGACCTTCGTTATTTTATAAAGGCTGAAAGTTTTTCTGTGAATGACCCCTATATAGGTAAGAACGACCAGCGACTATAGAGTTTGGGTTGTGGTTACTTTGGCAGATAACAGGTTGTAAAGGTGTATAAAATAGTACCTAACTTTCGTTAAAGTATAAAGCTCAATTTTTTTATATTTTCTTCCGGATAACTTTAGAAATCTCGTCATCCATTGCCGGACACTTATGACAGTTGCTATCCCCTGCCAGACACCCCTAAACTTTAATAAATTATAGTCATACTTTCGTTATAGTATAAAAGCTAAATTTTTAACCGACATCCAAAAAGGAGGAGGGTCTATGTTCCACTGTAGGTACTTTTAATTTTTTTTATTTTATGTATGTTCACTCCGTCAATTGTGGACCGATTTTGAAATTTTTTTTGTATTCGAAAGGGTATGCTCCCAATGTGGTCCCACTGCCACCATTACTGGATCTGATAATGGGATCCCAGGGAAATCGAGGGAAACCCTCATTTTTTTCAGGCACGTACTATGTTTTTTGTATATTTTCTGAAGTTACTCCAGTATTTGCGTCTGGTAGTCATCATTTCATGATGATGAGCTGATGATGTAAGATACAAGTCCTTAACGGTTAGGAGTTGGAGGATAAATCTTCAAATGTCATATGTAGTTGCCGTTGCCTTGCCTCGGTGGCGTTAGCGATTGCTATCGATTCCCGGGTCGGACTAAATGTTTGTATGATCCGCAAATATTTGTCTCGGAGTTTGGGTGTTTTCTATGTATAACATGTACTTATGTATTTACAAAAAAATTATATTTAGTATTATATAAAATATACTTAGTATTTATATCAGTTGTCTAGTACTCATAGTACTTACAAGCTCTGCTTAGTTTGGTTTTCATAAGAATCTAGCTTTTGGCCGCGACTCCACCAGCGTGTCGGTTATCACGGTAAAAAGTAGCCTATATCGCTCAAGAACCAAAATATCCTCATGCCAATTTTCATTAAAAACGGTGCAGCCGTTTACCTGTGAAAACGTAACATATAGCTTAACGAATTTATAATATTAGTATGGATTAGTATAGATATCAAGCTTGAAATTCAGCGTAGCCCTGATTGAAACAGGAATATACGTGCACTTTCTTCAGAGAACCCGCCAGACTGGTTTAAGTTGCCGTTCTAAAGCAACAATGAAAACTGATGCACTACCTACGGGCTTTAACTGATATCTATACTCATGTAGTGTACTCAGATATTAGTTCCAACTTTCTAACATCTACTTAATCTGAAGTAAGTATATGACAATATCTGATGCATATATGTACCTACATACACATAATACAGGATTCAAAACTATACTTGTAAGGCTACAGGGTACTTGAACACTAATTTTAATTAGCAAAACTTGTAAAGCTGTTGAATTTCGAAAGAAAAATAAGCATCAACACAGAATTTTTAAAGAATTATTACCATGTCATGTTCATAATTTTATTATGTTCTATCTATACTAAGTATTATAAAAGCTGAAGAGTTTGTTTGTTTGTTTGAACGCGCTAATCTCAGGGACCGCTGGTCCGATTTGAAAAATTCTTTCAGTGTTGGATAGTACATTCATCGAGGAAGGCTATAGGCTATATATCATCACGCTAAGACCAATAGGAGCGGAGCACCAATGAATAATGTTTCAAAAACGGGGGAAAATTATCACGCTACGGGCGATAGGAGACGCAAACGACGTTGCGTGGGTGAGCTAGTAACAAATATTTTGGAAGGAAAGAATATGTTTTGACATCAGAAATCCATTTTTTATCGTATCCCGAAACATCATTTATGCAAAATTTTAAAACTATACACTTACTTACTACTTATAACTAAAAAAACATTTGACGGAATTTTTTGTACCTACAATACTATCGAGTTTTACATTTAGGCAAATTGCCGAGATACGACATTTCCGTTTCCCGCCTTTGATATTTGCAATTCATTAGAAGATGTGCGGAAACCTTTTATTTAATAATACCTATTAAGTACTTAGTTATTAATTTATGAATATTACTCATTATAATTATTAGATTTGGATTCAGCTTCTTAAAAACAGGCATTGGCAGGCAGCGTGCATTGGGAGGACTGGAAACTACATGCTTCAGATCCTGAAGATATTTAAAAATTGGCCTTCCCTAGAAACCGGAGATCGTAAGGTATTTTTAATCATTAAGTGTTTAAAAAAGGTCACGTATTATCCTGTAGCTCGATCTGACTATTAACTATGAAGCAAATAATAACCTAACCAATAAAACAGTGTACATTCATCAAAATTCGTCAAACCGTTTGTATACATAATGTGTAATGGTGTACTCATATTTACCTCATTAAATTGCCTATTAATAACCACGTAATTAGTCATAATCTAAACAGGCTTTGTTTCCTTGGAAGCAGTGACTTAATCACTAATCAAAATAATAAGAAATTGAGTAAATTTATTAGTTACAAATATTTTTGCAGCCTCAAGGACACATAAAGAATAAATATAAATAAGCGTGACTATGTATAAGTCACGCTTATTCCTCAGAGGGGTTGGCAGAGACAATTGATCTTCACTTCAACTACGGTTCTGACATACCTCTTTTGCTTTATCCACATTCATCAATCGCTGCGTGCGTGATCGTCGGTTCTTGGTGCTTTTCACACGGTAACAAAACACGTACTGCATATACAGCATTCCTTGTAAACATAGAACCTAAATATGGATACAAACTTCTTCACTTGTTCAAACCTTCTTATCTTCAATTAAAATTATTTTCCATTTTAAAGATCATTACTTTCATTTTCATAACGTTAATTTTTATCCCTTACTTTAAATCCTTCGTTCATAAGTTTTAAATCTCCTGCAACTCCTCCACCGACGACGCAAGTAGAACTAAGTGGATGTAATTAGGTAATAGGTAAGGTAGTTCACCCATTCTCAATCGCAATTAAATCTATATTATTAATATTATGAAACTGAAGACTATGTTTGTTCAGTTGAACGCGCTAATCTCAGGAAGTACTGGTCCGATTTGAAAAATAATTTCAGTGTTGGATAATTTTTGTGATAACCAAATTGGTTTATGCTGATAAAACATCATGCCACTGGCAATAAGAGACGCAGATGAGGTTGCGTGGATTGGCTAGTAAGATTTGTAAAAACTATAATTATACCATACGTTACACCATATTTTACCAATATGTAATTCTTATAATACTTAAGTACTTACTTAAGTAATTACTTAATATATTTTTCTTATCCAAGACTTTTAATAAAATAAGTTAAAAGTTCTGTCTAAAATGAGGACATCACGTTGTTCAATCTCTAAGTAAAAAGAAACCTCACACACATTTCATTTTACCAATATGATAAAAAAAAATGTTGACAACAGATTTTCGCAACCCAAGAGCGTTCTAACAACTGTACAAAAATTGTTTAAAGGACCTCCGGGTCAGAGATTGATCATATTATTTGAAGGTTTGTGTACTAGAAACGCTTAACAAGCTCACCAGGTACGAAGAATTTCGAGAATATTTACCTACCTACTTAATAAAATTAAATGATAAGAATTAAAGTCAGCCCCTAAAAAAGATTTAAGTTTTACTAAATAAAAAAATTCAACACCACCGTCACCTTATTTGCTGAGAATTTTAAACGTTTTTATTTACTTTAGTTAAGCACTTAAAGCAAAGAGCAGGGCTTATAGTTTTCTGCTAATCTTGTGATCCAGAGAAAACAGGACTCAGATGCAGGTGCAATGCACACAACAAATGCAACGCAACAAATTTATGTATATAAACATATTTTCGAGTTACTAAAATATGCATATACACTATATATATTGTATATGCGCAAAGATAAAAATATACCTAGGTACATATATGCATACAAAACATATTATACTTCCATACTAGTATTATAAATTCGAAACTAACTCTGTTTGTTACGCTTTCATGTCTAAACCGCTGCACCGATTTCAGTGAAATTTAGTATGGAGATAATGTGATTCTTGAGGAAGGACCTAGATTACTCTTTACCGCGATAACTGACTGGTGGAGCTGCGGGCAGAAGCTAGTTAACAGTACTGAGCTTATATACAATTGAATTCTGCCAGTTATTGGAATGAATACTCCCTTATTTTTTTTTAAATCCTCAATTCCAAAGGAAACGCGTTTGGTAAAAGAACAGTCTGGACGAAAAAGGTAGAGTTGGAAAATCCCGAAGTGCGAGAGAGACGAACAAGAAAATAACTTGGTAAACATAGAATCACACGTAGTAGAGGAGTTCAATGAGCTCTATGTGCAACAACACTTTGAATACACAAAAGAACGTTAGAACTTGTTCCAAACACGGCCGTGTGATTCACGACTATGTCTGTAGACTGTGCAGTTATATTGCGTAGAGAACTGACCGCAACAGAAACACTAAAAGGAAACTTTAAATGGATATAATAAACCCCAGCATCGCCCGAACTTCAATTTCCATCAGTTGGAAAACTGACACTTTATTGGCTCAACAGTGATATAGCAACATTGCATCTAGGTTGTACAAAAAATAAACTTAAAGTACCAACAAGACAAGGCATTTATTTGTCAAACTACGAAATTAAAAAGACAACTAAACAGTTTAGGCTCAGATGATGAAGAGGGTTTGCTGTTGGTCACGACGTAGTTCAAATTTTTATCAAACTACCCATGTATGTATACACACAGGCTTATAATATAATTATATATATACTAGCAACCCGCCCGGCTTCGAACGGGTTCATTACGAGAGATATAATATAGCCTATGTTTCTCTGAGGTGTGTGGCTTAATTTTTTCCGACATCTTCAACAAATATCTTTATATTTTAGCCAATATATTCAAAATTTAACAAATCATATACGAAAACATTCCTCTGCTTTAATTTTGTTCCCTAACGCGTCTTTCAATCAGTGTTATTCTACTGTTGTGCTGCTGTGTCTTTGTTATCAGTTTTTTAATGCTTAATATAACAAATATTTATTCTTAAGATCATGAGCGTGAAATGTGGACTGCATATAATTTAACAAGCTCTAGTTATCATGATTTATTTTAACTCAACTTTACACATCATACTACGAGTATATTATAATTGCTAAATTAATATATAAACAAATGATGACCTAATCACTAAGTAGTTCATTCATCTTCGAAGCACCTATTCAATTACTACACTACACTGTATAATCTAGACTTGACTTGAAAAGCTAAAACTATATTATAAATTCGATGTCTGTAACGCCTGCATCTACATCGAAAACCTCGACTCGACTTTATTTAACCACACCGCTATACAAAATGGAGTCTCCATATCCTCAAATTCCTATTTCTTATATCCCCTATTCCTTAATATCTACATTATTTAATGTTACTCTGTTACCTAGTTGAAACAAAAGGCAATATAAATGTATGTACATGTAATCAATATAAATATCACGTTGATTTCCGTACTTTACCTATACATAATTTTTAAATGTATTTGCCTGCCAGCGAAGCTTAGTGCAAAACCTGATAAATAAACATTGACAATATCAGAGTGACTGTAACCATCGTGATAAGATCATATAACGGTGAGTTTGGGAGATACGGAGACACGCCGAGAGAGGTATATCTCACTGACCGAGTTTCGGTAGAAGTAGATGCCTGCATAATTAGCAAGGCAGCCGGCAAACCGGTTCATTAGATATGTACGCCTGTTGTTAAGGAGTTATTTCAACATTTTAGATTTTTTAATGAATCATCGAAATTTGAGTTTCATTCACGATTGTGAACACATACTGTTTACTTTTCATTTAGATATATGGTTGAGTACAGTTAGATCATTGGTATGGCCTGGATTCTTGCGTTTCTACACCTGTTTCACACCTGCAGGCTTAACAACAATTTTTAAATTTCAAGATGATAAAATGCCAGTTGAAGTCATATTCATATTTCTACAGCTTTCGTAATTTTATTCAGATTCAGCACAATCTCTAATATTACATCGTTTGATGTGGCTATTATAATTATGTCATGTAACCTCATGGGAAATTCAATCGTTTTTAGACGGGGCAAAATAGCGCCTATGTCCAACTGTCGACTACTAAAAGCTGTATGATGATACAATGTGTATTATTAAACTGAAGATTTATCCAACTAAGAAAGTTCTTATATTCAGATTTCAAAGAACCAACCGATTGTCGAAAAATAGCTTTAAATAACAAAGTAGCCTCCTACTTTGTTACTACATGCGTGCGGTAATAAAATGAATCAGTAGACGACCTTTTCTACTTTCGTAGCAGTAAATTGATTCGCAAACATTCTTTTTACAGACATGCGATCCTTCTGATTTTTCATTAGTATTAATAGAAATTAACCGTAAAACGCGGATTCATGTACATCAATCATATGTCTTCATTCGACCACCGAATGTCATGATCAGTATTTTTGGGCTATGTCTCTACTTAGCAAGGAAACTTTGTTCAGTAGTATACTGTTAAAGGTTGTCGATGGTAGTAATATGGCGCATCCACCATAAAGTGGCTCCCGGCCAGGCTCCCGGTTAGGTGTATTAAAAATCAATATAATATAACTTCTGTTTAACCGACTTCAAAAAAAGGAGGAGGTTCTCAATTCGACTGTATGTTTTTTTTTAATGTTTGTTACCTCATAACTTTCAACTGGGTGAACCGATTTTGATGATTCTTTTTTTATTTGAAAACTGGTGCTTTCCGTGTGGCCCCATTTTTTCAAATTTGTAATTATTCTTCAAAAAAGACACAAACGAGTTGTTATATACGAGGCAGCTCTGAAAATAGAGACATCACCATCGGACTCACTTCCAAGCTGCTAGTGAATATTTCTACTTCGAATCAAATACGTTACCTTACGCAAACAAGGATTTTTTAGACCACATAAAACTAATCTGAACATAAAAAATTACTTACAGTACGTAATATCTTGATGACTTACGCACAGTTTCGGCTCTTAGTGGCAAATTTTGGCAGCCGATGCTTGTCATATCGTAATTGCCCACTAAGGAAGAATTTTTGGGATTTTCACCCCTCAGAGGGATAAGGAATTAACGATTGTATGAAAAGTCATCTCTCTTAAAGTTAGAAATAAAAAAATAATCAAGCGGTCAATGCGTATTTAGATACTATAGCAACGATATACTACAAGTGCTAATATTTCAAAAAGTTTCGTACCTAATATTCTTTATCACACTTCACATCACATCACACTAATATATAAAGGCGAAAATTTGTGAGTTTGTATGTTTGTTACTTCTCCACGCTGAAAACTACTGAACGGATTTGGATGAAACTTTACAGTAATTAATATAGCTTAAATATACATCAGAATAACACATAGGGTTCTATTTGCCGCGATAACCGACATAAATGCGGGCGGAGCCCCGGGCAACAGCTAGTATTATAATAAAACTGACATCGCAAGTATAAAAGCGTTGGCAATCGGCCATTACAATCCGCATTAGTATTCGTCATTTAACGACGAAGACCTGTTTTCATCCGAGAAACAAATCGAGATGTTCGTGGATAACATCACTTGTAAATGAATAACTTAGATGTGAGGTCACTGCGAACGTGTCTTTAGCCGTAACATATCTGTTTAGCCTGCTTTAGTTGCATTCCGGATGAAACTGCTTTACAAAAACTTCATCAAATACAGTCTTTAATAGTCCACTGCTGACATATGCCTCATCTTAGAAAAGAGGATGTGACTTACCATACCACGTTGGCCATGGCCAGACGGGTACAGGGTTTGTTTTAAGTTTTCTGTCTCTTCGCGGTGCAACAGACAGCCCTCTATGCAGAGCATGCATGGAGGAACATGAAACAGCCGCCCATGTCATCATGGCATGTCCTGGGGTGGCAGAATACCGGGCGAGACACCTCGGATCGCCGAGGTCACTTCAAGAAGTCGTCGGCAACGCAAAGGGTCTGCTAGGCTTCTTGGAGGAACTGGGTTGGCATGTATAGTGCCCACCCACTACGCAAAATAGGCGCAACACAGTCGTCGAGTTGCTGAAACCCAGTCCGCGAGTTCAAGTATCCTGCGTAGTTTGCTTTCTTAGGGTCCGTTCACACAGACCGGCTCGGAGAGGAGAGCAGATTTTTATCACATTGGAAAAAGAGGTTTGAGTAATTGTCGTAAAGTTTATTTTTGCATGTGCTCTTCTTTTGTCATTAACAATGCTTGAACGCGCTTCGTGTGAAATGATAAGAGGAGCCGACCGGTGCCGATTGCGTGCTCCTTCTCGCTCGCGCAGCCGATCAGCTCCAATTATCTTCCACAGCCGGTCTATGTGAAATAGTTGGCGGCTCTGCTCCGGTGGATTCCAAGCGTATATGATCCGGTCTGTGCGAAAAGAAAAAAGTGGGCCGATGCTCTCCGAGCCGGTCTATGTGAACGGTCCCTTAGTCGGCTCTTACGACACCTACGGGATAAATAGGGGTAATGACACTCCGCTTTCTTAATCTTTCACCACCACCACAACAGAAAAAGTTCTGTAACACAATTTTCCGTGTAGCAACACCGTGGGACTGATAACACGGTCTCACAGAAAACCGGTATTTAGCAATTCTTTCGTTGGTATAGTGTAAGATTTATGGGCAAGTCCTTTCTTAACTCTGGAAGCACTCGAAGAACTGCAATTTGCTTGTCTCATTAAATAGAAAAATAACGAGAAAAAGTTTATAAAACGAAACTAAACCCGACTATGTCACTCGGGACATTATTACGAATCTGTTGACACCTAATTCATTAACATCGTTTCAGTAGCTTAGAGACGACATGGTGGAACATACAAAAATACGTAGACTGCCAAAAATATTACTCTTCCTTTTGACTTTCCCGTAGTCGGGTAAAAATAGTTTTCGTAATATATCTATCGTGAAACTATGGTTAAAGTGAATTTCTGGCGTCACCATAGTACCTTTATTATATAAGTATGATCTTTAAAATACACAGAAAAATGTATTGAGTTGGTAGAAACTTCAAATCAATGTGTGCAGCTTAATTAAATATTACGTAATTAATCAGTCAATTTCTGCAATCAAGTTTCTTTCCGTATGCCCCTGTTACCTAATAAGGTAAGGTCTTGGTTTACCTAAGATATCGGTATATCTACAGCTCTTTATAGATGTAAGTGCTGTTACCTAAATACTTGATCTTTGAAGTTTTAATATACACAGTAGTATGGTCTGGGAAAAACAACTTTATTTCTAGAAGAATAGATAACATAATTATTTGCATGGAACTTGTTGTCTCGGCGTTTCATGTAAGTTTCTATGCTCCTCCCACTGCTCTTTTTCTGACAACAGAATATCGTTATATTACGAGTAATATCATAAATGGCTGTTACCATTCTCCGAATAAGCTAACCCTAAATGCGCGTATTTATTGTGTAGTGTAGCCCAGTCTGTTTGTTATGGGCATAACTTGCCTCTTTTTTTTGGCCCTGCCAAAACGTCTCTACTCTGCCTGATGGAAAGCATAAGCAGAATCCAAGAGTGGTGGTCACCATACTGCGAATGCAGACAATGCAACAATGCAGTATGGTGACCCACGTGGGCTAGTGATGCTTCTGCATATTGGTTTATTGCAAGTCTTTAATTGTTTGGACTAAGAATATGGAGAGTCACCTTCTCATGTCGTAATAGCTGACTAAGGAAACAAACTCGGCAGGCTAATATCACTAGAAAGCGAAGGAAAATTTGAAACAAATCATATTTCTGCCTGGCGTGGTACAGTCGGCCAAAAATCTTATCTAATGAGAGAACTATGTCCAGTTGTCCAATAGTAAAGGCCTCAAGAAGTGCTTTATAAGTATTCACTAGAGACAACTCGCTAACTACAGAACTCTCATATTTAATAATATTACACGTACACATATTAATTCATTAGTGCAATATAAACTAGCAGCTGTTACGACGTATCTTATGCATATGTATATAAAATACTTAGTTTTTCAAGGTCACTAAGATTCTCGCTTTTGAAGATCACGAATAGTAAAACAATCTACTTAATGTGAATGAATTTCGTAAGATTGTGTGGATTTTTATTTGATAAATTAAATATTTTTTCTTATCTTTTTTGCCGAAGTAACTCTATTCTGCCTTATGGAAGGCGTGAGCAGAATCCAAAGGTGTAGTGGTCACCATACTCATAGCGTATACAGACAATGCAGTATGTTGACAAACAGCCTTTATTATTCCCAAGATTATTTGGGGTCAGCTACTAGTTCAACCAGTTTTACCTGAATATCAGTTTTTAAACGGAGCGACTGGCATCGGACCTCCGCAACATTGAGGGTGAACCGAATTCGTTGTCAGTATATTTGAGGGCACTTACTTCCCAATAACGATTGCCATAGATTTGCATTACAACCGGGACCAACGGCTTAACGTGCTCTCCGAGGCACGGGCGGGAAACACCGCCATCTTCCACACTCCGGGCTGCTATTAATATTTCTTGTAAGAAAAACCCAACAGCAGTCCGGCCCGGGAATCGAACCCGAGAGTTCTTGATCTGCAGTTGCTTACGCTGACCACTAGACCAGCGAGGCAGATTCTTGATATAATATGGAACAGAAATTGACAATCATACTGATCATATCAACGACCTTTATCAGTCTACTGCTTAGAAAGAAGGTTTTGATCTACTATTAGGGTCCGTTCACACAGACCGGCTCGGAGACGAGAGCAGATTTTTATCACGTTGGAAACAGAGCTTTGAGTAATTGTAGTAAGGTTTATTTTTGCAGGTGCACTTCTTTTGACATTCAGAATGCTTGAACGCGCTTCGTGTGAAATAATAAGAGGAGCCGACCGGCTCCGATTGCATGTTCTTTCTCGCTCTCGCTTGCGCAGGTCTCTTCTGGCCGGTCTATGTGAAATATTTGGCGGCTCCGCTCCGGCCAATTCCAAGCGTAAACGATCCGGTCTGTGTGAAAATTAAAATGCAGGCCGATGCTCTCAGAGCCAGTCTGTGTGAACGGACCCTTATAGCACGTGAGCCAGACGGGTTGATATAGGGTGTGTTATATTTTCATTCTCTTTATAATGCTATGGTCCTACGTAGTTATATCATCCGTATTTTGGATCTGTCACTCCAGGATCAGTTTTTTTCTTATCACTGGGGTGAAATATATCTTGGTAAATAATGTTTTTTATTCGATAATCTGCATCCTGTCGTAACGGTATCAGACAGGACGCAGTCTCGGGGAAGTAGTCGTTAAATTTATGATTATTAAGTCCATGTTTCTTAAATAAATATCTAACCGTGGGAGAGCCATAAAGGCTCAAATAGGCTGGCTCGACGGGAGAGATACCACTGCCTCCAAGAAGACCTCTGTTAAGCAATTATTTCGTAGAACCCAAAACCTCCTTTCCTGATTCGGAGTCATTTGTCTCTTGAGACGATCAAACAAGCAGACCGGACAATTCATGGAAAGCGAATACCGTCGTCCATGAACTCGTAATGTAAATCAGAAGTTATAAGCGAGAAAAACGAAAGTTTTTTCAAAATACGTAAGACAATATGCAATATCTTCGTTATTAAAAGTGAATTCTCATATTTTATACACCAGACTCACGCTATTCGCCCCAAAAGTCGTAAAGCATGAAGTTATAATATAATACACAATTTTCATTATCTGTTCCATACGGCTGCCGGCTCGTTAATTA
Source organism: Diaphora mendica (assembly GCA_949125395.1). Taxonomy (NCBI): domain Eukaryota; kingdom Metazoa; phylum Arthropoda; class Insecta; order Lepidoptera; family Erebidae; genus Diaphora; species Diaphora mendica. Next base: position 2,378,082 of record OX421323.1, read on the forward strand.
TATAAGTGCTAACAATGGTTGTTAATGTTATTGCCGGTTATGTCACAATGATTGGTGCAGTTCAATGTTATCATTAACGATTACATTATGTAAAGTTCCTTTGTAATCAACTCTCAATTGATTAAATACCAAATACATTCGCAACTGTGTAGTCTGTATGTACCTAAGTTTACACACGCGAATGCAAGTTTTGACACTTGAAAAGTCTAAAAGATTGTCTTTCTTTCTACCCGACTACGGCCAAGCCAAAGACAGGGGTAATATTTTTGGCAGTCTATGTATGTTTCTATGATCCACCGTAGCGCCGAAACTAGTAAACTAATTTGAACTTCGATCAATAAATTTAGATTAGTAACAATAACCCGGGTGACATAGGCTATCTATATTTTATCAAAAATTGTAAGTAGTGTGTTGTGATGTCGGCTTATAATTTTTGAAACTCTTTCTTGTACTTAATTTATGTTTACACATCAACCAATTCCATGTACATTAATTTACTCATCATTATCATCGTCAGGTTGTCGCAGTCCACTGCTGGACATATGCCTCTCCAATTCACTCGCTTATTGTTAATTTGAATATAATAAACTTTACTTGAAAAGGTACCTGCCCAAAGTCAAATATGTTTGTCCTTTTGGAAATTAATGCTCTCATAAAAAACAGCAAGTAACACCGAAAGCTTTATTACATCAAGTTGAGATAATTGTAACGAATGTATAGGTAATGAAAAACGCAAAAAACTGCCACTCGATTTTACTTTTAATAAAATTGAATAAATATGAAAATAGTTCCTGGAGTAAAATCCAAAAATTTAAGGAGAATGTTCACAATAACTAATCCGCATTCACAAAACCGGTAACAGTCAGAAGTCGGCAGAAGAACCGTTTAACTCAACGACTGTACGATGTCGGCAGATTACAAACAAGAACTATTAAAAAAGAGCAATGTTTAGTTAAACAGTTACATTTAAGAAACAATTACTTCATTCCGTAGTGTAATAGCAGTGTAACTAGTGATTTATAATTCATTAGATGTTCGTAATATCGTTTTTAAGGCTATTTTCTGCACGATAACACGCGAAATACCGGTAGAATTAGTGTAGCGGAATATCACAAAACGTTTCTAAAGAACGATACACATAATTTATTGCGCTCCGCGGTGTTACCTGCGGTTGTTGCTGTGCCTTTGAAAACAACAGCGGGTAACAACGTAGGGCGCAGCTAGTCTGAAACAGCCTAAGTTAATCCTTATAAAATCAGCTATCTGCCAGTGAAAGTTCCAGCAAAATCGATGCAACAGTTCCAGAGATTCGCAGGAACAAACAGACAGACAGACAAAAAAAATAAAAATATTTTTTTTGATAATACCTAATTACCTACAATATATACTTCGATAGGCATTAAGTTAAATATAACTTAATTGGAAATTACAAACAGACACTTCAATTTGATTTATTTGTATAGAGTGAGGACCTCCAACAAATGATGTACCTGCACAATATATCAATCACTTTTATCCTGACTGGGCATTGTCCCCTAAACAAGCACCTATTCACTATAGGCGCAACAGACATCCCTCTGTGCAGGGGATGCATGGAGGCAGAAGAAACGCCACAGCACGTTCTCACGGAATGTAGAAGTGTGGTAGATCACCGGGCAGACATCCTCCAATCAACATCACTCCCGGAAGCATGTAGTGACTTGAAAAGGCTGCTGAGCTTCTGGGATGATCTAGAATGGTAGGAGTAAGAAGATGATAGACCCACGTACAAAGGCCCAATCAAGAGGCTAAGTGCGGAAATAGCCTGAGAAAAAAAACAAATAATGACTTTTACAAACAAAAAGTTTTAGCGCACTCCTTTAATAAATAGTAGGCACATAGCATGTACTAAAATATTTGGCGCTAAAATTTTGCTGACAACTTTATATAAAAAAAATATATAAGACACGCGATATACAAGTAAAGAACCCAACAAAAAAAATACAAAACCTAAAATAATAAAAAAAAAACTTAAATTAAAAAACATGGTTACTTTTACATGTTAAACTTTTGAACCCCCAACGCAAAAAGAGGGGTGTTATAAGTTTGACGTGTCTGTCTGTGGCACCGTAGCTCGCGAACGGATGAAGCGATGTCAATTTAATCTTTTTTGTATGAAAGGTGAGTTACGTGCGAGTGTTCTTAGACATGTTTCATGAAAATCGGTTAAGTCGTTTAAAAGTTATGGGGGTGAAAGTGGGGAAGAATAACAGAATGTCTGCAAAAATATAATTGGCGTATGATTACTCGATTAAGCTTGAGTAGGGGGTTTTTAAATTTTGAATTTAATATTATTTTAAGAAGAGTTCGTCGTTCCTACCCGGACTAAGTCACGAGAAAAGTCGCTACAATATTCTTAAAATACAAAGAACATTATGCATAGCAAAAAAAATACAATTTGGTAAAAAAAATACGATAACTGTAATTAAAGGTGAATTTGTATGAATTATGAAAACCTTAAGTAAATAGGCTAACAAGTTATATTCATGTTAATAGGTTAAACTTAAAATACCTAAGTATATATACATATATTTTGTAAGGCAATTGAAAGGAAATATACAAATGTATAACAAAGTATTAGAATAATTATGAAATCGTGAATCTTATACATAAACTATTTGAATCTTAACCTTCATGAATTCGTATTATTAGTTAAAGAACTTGAAACGATTCAATAGCCAATTAAATCGTCTGCTTAATGACTCGAGTTTTTGTCCTTGCGTGTGAAAAACTTTACTGGTTACTTATTGAAGCACTTCAATGTTACTATCATACAATAAGTGTAAAGTACGAGTAAGTACAAGGAAGTAGAGCCACGCTGATTTCAGCACGAACGGGCCGGATCGACCGGGGAGGTACTACCCCGCCAAGAAGACTAACCTAAAATGCCAGCATTCGTGCTGTTGTGTTTCGTTAGTGAGTGCAAGACCGGAGGCCCAATGATGTAGAAGCATCTTAATAGACCGCCATGGTTTATGTCACCATGCAGCATTGTTACAATATCTGCATTCGCAATGACTATGTTGACCACCACTCTTGGAATATGCTCATGGAATATCCATCAGGCAGAGTAGAGTGACTTATCAGGCTCATAGTTTGCTTTTTCGGTCAGATCTTACGACACCCACAGGATGAATAGAGGTGGTGACATTTTATATTTTATAATACTACTGCACCCGCTGTTACTCCAACCCAAAAAAAAACATGGTTGCCCTCGAAAGTGTCATCGTCCAAAATAAACCCACATCAATGGTTTAAAAATACAAAGTGAACTACAGTGGCTTTGTCCGAATACTTTCCTTTGCTGCCTTTGCCTATTATGAAACAAACAATACTAGTCTATGGTCCGTGACAACTAAAATGAAGCGTACACAGCCAGTTGCACAACCATAGTGTTTTTTTTTGTTTGTTTTGAATCTTTTTTCAAAAATACTATAGATACATTTTAGAAAGTAGAGAATACTGTGACTTAGTGGTGTGTTGAATGTTGATTTTATTTTAGCGATGTAGTCTAGACGGAAAGATGGTATTTTGTAGAAAGATCTAGATTTATTTAACAAACCGATTCAAAATACTATCTTGTTTTAACTCCTGTTACAAACAGGGATCATACCCCAAAATTTGACGTTTCTTATATGGCTTAATTTTCTATGTAGAAATATATTTATTCTAAAATATATAAGTTTTTATTACTTCTTAAAATTTATATTTATTTACAAAACAATGTAGCTGTTAATGTATGGGACTTACATACGCAATAGCATGCATAAAATTTTGTATAAACTGAAGGTTAATTTTATCCGTGCGAGTGCCAAATTTTGGCACAGATTGACTAAAATTCGGTGCCAAGCAATTCTCTCGTTGTTTTTAACCGAGTGACAGGAGGCATAACACTCCCTAAATCTGGGAGCACCCAAAGGGCTGCGATGCACTGGTGGCTCACTAGTTGCAGCATGTAGGTTGTACGTAGCGTAAGGTAGCAGGAAGCATACCAACATTTTGGAATATTTATTTTTCATATAATTATGTATAGAAAAATTCCAGAAAGCCAAATAAAATAAAAAGTGGTGTAAAGCTATAGACTATAGTTGTACCTCTCATAGTATAAATTTCTTTGCAATCACAGTTCAAGTTATAATAGTCAATTAGTTAAAACAAGACTAGTATTGTTAGAAAGAAGCTTTTTGCAAATTCTATCCACCACGACCATCAATTCACGCATTCCACGTTAAAAATTTATCACAAATCTGTTGATCAAAATCAACCTATCTGTCTATTAAAATAAAATTCACATTACCTTAACAAACATGTTCACTCAAGAAAATTAATTGTTTAATTTTATACAAATAATACTTGTTCTATCGGATTCGCACGTCTGTATACAACTAGGTCACCCGATTCCCACCATTGTATCAGCTATATTCATCAGAATAATATACCCTTGTTTTCATAACAATGACTATCAACAGACATAACATAATTGTTTGGTATGTTTAACAATTAGCTCTCCAACGATAGAATTTAGGCTCATAATCCTAGCTTTGAAAATTTAAGTAATATTCGAATTGTATCAAAAAACCAGCAAGCCATATGATAAAATAATAATAATATAATAATAATAAATATTTCGGACATATAACACACAACGCCATCTAATCCCAAGCTAAGCAGAGCTTGTGTTATGGGTACTAGACAACTGATACAAATACATATATGCTTTTTTTTTTGTAAATACTAAATACATACATATTATACATAGAAAACACCCAAACTCCGAAACAAAGATTTGTAGATCATACAAACATTTAGTCCGACCCAGGAATCGAACCCGAGACCTCATGATTAGCAGTCGCACACGCCAACCGCGAGACCAACGAGGCAGTCAATAGTCAGCAAAACGAGATAGTCAGCCTTATAATAAAAGTATAGTAGTCATAATAGTCAGTTGTGTATAAACATGTGATTTATCACTTAACACCCGATGGACAGCTCTAGCATCGCGTGCGCTGATTGGTCGTTTTAAATAGCGCTCCCTTCTCTGGCTACCTGTTCTCCTTTTCTTGATATTACTCCTACAGGCTACATGTTCAAAGTAAAGAGGTGGTGAAATACATTAGAAATTGTAAATGAAGGGGATCACCCCATATATGGAACAATTACTCCATCGCTAGGGAATGTCTACTCGTATCATCATCAGCCTATCGCAGTCCACTGCTGGACATGGCCTCTCCAATTGCGCGCCACTTGGTTCGAACCTCGGCTTCTCGCATCCAGCTCCTGCCAGCCGTCTTGGGCAGATCATCACTCCTCCTGGCCTGTGGACGTCCTACACTAGGTTTGCCGAGACGCGGTCACCTCTCAAGAACCCGTTTACCCCAACGGTAATCAGTTCTGTGGCTAATATGGCCAGCCCACTGCCACTTCGGCTTGCTAATCCTTTAGGCTATGTCGATGACCTTGGTTCTCTGCCGGATTACCTCATTCCTGATTCAATCCCTCAGAGAAACGCCGAGCATAGCCCTCTCCATAGCACGCTGGGCGACTTTGAACTTGTGGACCAGCCGTGCTGTAAGTGTTCACGTTTCGGCTCCGTATATAATGACGGGTAGGACGCACTGATTGAAGACTTTCGTCTTAAGGCACTGTGGGATCGACGATGAAAAGACCCAACGAAGTTTCCCAAACGCTGCCCAACCCAGCTGAATTCTCCTGTTTACCTCATCCTCATAGTTGTTTCTACCTAACTGCAAAGTCTGCCCGAGGTACACATAATTTTGAACAACTTCGAGAACGGCACCGTGTACTGCGACCGGTTCCGGTATTACATGTTCATTGAACATGACCTTGGTTTTGTCCAAGTTCATCCGTAGGCCGATGCGCACAGAAGAGTCAGCCAGGTCGTTCAGCATCTGTTGTAGGTTCTGCAGCGTCTCTGCCATAATGACGATGTCGTCCGCAAATAGCAAGTGAGAGATGTATTCGCCATTGATATTTATGCCACGTCCTTTCCAGTGTAGCGTCTTGAACAAATCCTCCATTGCATTTGTGAACAATTTCGGGGAAATAACATCCCCTTGTCTCACTCCTCGATGCAATGGTATGGGCCTTGTTTGCTGATTCTGTACTTGGACGTACATGGTGGCGGCTTCGTAGAGACATCTCAGCACTTGGATGTGTCAACGATATCGGCAACGCTGCAGGGACTCCAGAACAGACCAGATCTCGATCGAGTCAAAGGCCTTCTCATAGTCCACGAATGCTAGGGGTATAAAGGGGGGGGGGGGTAGGAAGTATACAGAAGAGTATAATCAGCCCCGGTGGGGCTGATTATACTCTTCTGTCTTCTGTATAATCTGTCGAGTCTTCGCGCAAGACGGTTCGTGATGACTCTTGAAAACAGCTTGTAGACGTGGCTTAAAAGTGAAATGGGTCGATAGTTCTTCAACCTGGTCTTGTCACCTTTCTTGAAGAACAAGATGACCACACTTCTGCTCCACGCCTCTGGAGTTCTCCCTTCGAACAGGACAGCGTTAAAAAGCTTTTGGAGCTCCCTCAGTACGGGCTTACCTCCAGCCTTTAACAGTTCTGTTGTAATGCCGTCCTCTCCAGGGGCTTTTCCATTTTTCAGCTGTCCAAGAGCTTAAGCTCTTAACTTTTACATCTACAAAATTTTTCCATTGCAAATGAAAAACACACATAAACTCACAGTGCGGAAACATAAATAAAAGTAATCCTTACTGCTTATAATTATGTATTATACAATTTCTAAACGGTAAGTACTTGAATGCACCTGTAATTGGAAGCAAAATCATTCTTGTAACGGTTGCGACGATGCTTCACGTCTGCTTATTCAATGATTGGATCAACTATTACGTTTCCGGTACTTACTGTTTAACTGTCTTTGATCTATGTTATTTATGTAGGTATATTCCGTGGGAGATTCATACTCACATAAGGGAGGCTTTAACGCAGCTATACAGTAAACCGGTGTTAAACTAATTTTTCTTTCGCCGAATGATTGAGATTGCCTCAAATTGCTTCTCTCTTAAGTTGCGGGGATCCATGGGGAATATTATTATTACTAGGTGTTTCTGCTCGTTTGCCCCTATATAATCAAAATGTAACTTGAAGAATAAACTTGAACACAACAAAAACAAGTAAAAAAAAAACTATAAAAAAACTTTTCATAAAATTTATAATAATATAGTCTATGTCACCCGGGCCATTATAAAATCTGTTCAGTAGTTTAGGCGCTACGGTGGAACATACCAACATGGGTACATAGACTGCAAAAATATTACCCTTGCTTTTGACTTCGCTGTAGTCGGTCAAAAAAGTACCTACTTCGGAAGAACTCGTTACATTTGGCGCTGCACTAATGCACTAGTATACATATTTTGGTTAACTTAATAATTTTACCATAAATATTGCGTTGCTGTAAGCCTCGAGTGTCTGTATGTATGTAAATAAGGAACATTTTCCACTGATTCTTTCCATTTTCACTTAGAAAACCTTTTTCCACGCTTCTATTTCTGTTATCTAGTTCTTACGTGAACACCTGCACTTATTTAGCACAAAACAATTATAGTTTCCTGCTTGTACCTTGTCACATAATGGTGTTATGTGTTCGAAGTTGTTTGTCGTAAAATCGGTGTTTACCTTTACCATAAGAACTAATAAAATAATAATAAATAAATATTTCGGACATCTAACACACAACGCCATCTAGTCACAAGCTAAGCAGAGCTTGTGTTATGGGTACTAGACAACTGATACAAATACATATATTACTTTTTTTTTGTAAATACATACATATTATACATAGAAAACACCCAAACTCCGAAAGAAATATTTGTAGATCATACAAACATTTGGTCCGACCCGGGAATCGAACCCGAGACCTCATGATTAGCAGTCGCACACGTCAACCGCGAGACCAACGAGGCAGTATAAATCATATACCTTGAAAAAAGATACTAAAATGATCTATTGGAAAGACTGAAAGGGCGAAAACACATCTGCTTCTGTTGAGTTGCAGATGTGATGGGCGGCGTGGTAGGAACTTGCCGCCGGGTCACCCGTGCTTTTTATCCTATTTTAATTTTATTTATTTTGTTTTGTTTGGAATACCAACAGCATAAATATAATAAGATAAGCATTGAAGTTAAGTAACAACAAAGTCATTTACAGGTACTCGCAAATAGATTCATAACATACCATGAAAATGGAAAAGGACCTGAGTCAGTCGGAAGGAAAGGGTCCCGTGCTGCCGCCCTGCCCACTCGAGGATGACCGGCTGGAGAGCCTCCACGGCGGCAAAGCCAGAGCGTGGAGTCTCCAGCCGGAACGACCATCTGTCCACAGTGGCTCCACGGGCGGCTCCACGCCACTCGCGTACCTCTTCGGGCGGAGGGCGATAGCCATACTCCGCCCGATATTCAGCCACCCGTTGATAAACTTCGGCGAGCACTTCCGCCTCCAAATCCCACGGGGGTGTTCCGGCCAGGGCGCACGCCGCCTCGGTCGACACCGTGCGGCATCCGCGTATGGCTCTGACTACCAATACCCTCTGAGGCCGCCAGAGGCAGGCCTTATTTAGGGCAGTCAGAGCCGCCACCCACACCGGTGCACCATACAGCGCCATCGACCGGACAACCCCCGTGTACAGGAGTCGCGTTGCGACGCTGGCTCCATCCAAGTTGGGCAAAAGTCGCCCAAGGGCGGAGGCAGCGTCGACCAGCTTCGGACCAAGCTGTCGGAAGTGCTCGTCGAAGAGCCACCTATCGTCGAGTATCAGGCCCAGATACCTCATCATGGCCCGAACCGGTACGAGGACCGAGTTGACCTCTATGGAGGCGCCGGCGGGTGGACCACGACGGGGCCCATGGAACAATAGGGCCTCCGTCTTGTCCAGGGCCACCCGTAAGCCCAGCGCCTCGATGTGCCCGACCACCAAAGAAACACCCCTGGTGGCCAGGCACGCCGCCTCTTGGAAGTTCGCTCCCCGAGCTGTGACCAACGTGTCATCGGCGTAACAAATTACGCCCAGCCCGGGGGGGAGACGACCACGCAGAACCCAGTCGTACCCCACGTTCCACAGGAGTGGTCCAAGGACAGACCCCTGCGGAACGCCGCACGACATGGGTCGCCGTCTCAAGACGGGAAAAATATGCTGACAACTAGTTCAACCTTCCAATTCAGTTTACCCTCAGGGTTGCGGAGGTCCGATGCCAGTCGCTCCGTGTAGAAACTGATATTCAGGTAAAACCGGTTGAACTAGTAGCCCACCCAAATCTTGGGAATAATAAAGGCTAAGAAGATGATATGATTCCATGAAGGCAATTTAGGCATTTATTAATAGCTTACACAATTGTATAATTGTGTAAGCTATTAATAAGCTTATAGGTCATGTGTGAGCAATATTACCTGTTCTTACAGAGATGACAAAACCTCTTGTATTGCAAGAAGCTAAAGTATACTTCTTTGCTAACTTAAGCCAGTTCTTTTACACTTTTATATTATTATATTTAGGTGACCTGCATGCCTGTATTTTTAACTTTAGTGAACTGTAAAATCTGTGTTTAAATACGCTAATGCTTTCCGCTCGTCTGGCGTAAGCAAGGACGATAGAAAGCCATTTGCCACCATCCTGACATTCAATATGCGCCTTTTTGACCTTGTTCTGGCCTTTCCTACACAATTGCCAGTTCCGAGTGTTATTAACTAGCCCTTCCTCTGTATAAAGGCCCATTTATAAACTCTTCTAGTCATTATTTCATCCTTTCATTAAACCAAAAAGAACACCCAATTCATTTCTTCTCTTGCAAATATCTAAATTCGTATGAAATTACTTAATTCATTAAGTCATAACAACGTTATAAGAAAATATTGCACTTAGGTATAATAAATCTTGTTAAAACACGTTTTGCTGAGAATTACGAAGAGCATTTCTTGTATAATATGTAATTATAAGTGTAATACTATTGATATAACACGTTCTTGTATTTAAGTAAGTAGTAGAATCATATATACGGTTTTATACTAATAAATAAATTACGTTACGTACAACTCATTTATAGAATACATATTTGATTTAAATTCTTTATTTATTTTAGGTATATTTCACAAATTTCAAATTCAATCTTTTATATTTTGGAGTATACATAGAATACCTACTTATAACTTTGTCCATACGAAAACTAAATTAGAAATAAATTACAATTAGAGAAACTGAAACTGATAAAATAGCCACGCTTCGGCATGAATGGGTCGGCTGGATGCCTCACAGAAAACCGGTGTGAAATAGCGCTTGCGCTGTGTTTCACCGAGTGAGTGAGGATACCGGAGGCCCATATCCCAACCCCCCTCCCTGATCCCCTTCCCCATCCCCCTAAGGCCGGCAACGTACATGTGAAGCCTCTGGTGTTGCGTGTGTCCATGGGCGACGGTAGTCGCTTGCCATCGGGCGGCATTGTTCAACTTCCACCTTTTAATGCAAATGAATATATTGCAATTAGGCGCCTCATTCACAACATTTTTGCGGCTGATTGATGTAGTCCCAATCTTCCATATCTTCCAACGACAGACCTGAGACTCCTCCTGTGATTGTTATAATGTGGTTAAGTCTCACACAATCTCAGATCACCGTGATAAAGATACGTTAACACATCGCGTGAACACTGCCGGTCTATAAGTCTCTCAGCGTAAATCTATCACGCAATAAGTGGATAAAGCGAAGCCATTACGACATGACAGTGTACTATGTACTACTGTTGACAGCTGTTGATCAGCTACCGTTATGTCACAACTCTCCGAGCCAAATCAACTGGATTTTAACCTTCGATTTACATATTTTCTTGTTTTGGTACTGTGAAAACGCTTATGAATATGTTTTTGTATAAACTAAAATTGTTTAATTAATTTTGGTTGGTGTGTTCGTTTTGTGTGTAGTGAAGATTTAGGACGTGAGTCCGATTCAGAGCTAAGACTTATACTTTGTGTGATGATCTTTATTAATTAGGTAATGTCTGAAATTTATCTTATGATGATGATGAACTCCTAGCAAGTCTCAACGTAGACCAACCAACTGCGCAGCAGATATTTCAGAGCTCAAGAGTGTGCACTAACACAAGTGCACTCTATTTAAACATATATGAGAATGTTTATCAGCCGGTTTGGGATATTTAATATAAAAAAGAAAAGAAACGAATTTAACGCTAAATGTAAAATTCCTTTAGATTTAGTAACACTGGCAGCGTGGAAGTCAGTTTCCATGTCTTAATCACGATGGTAAGGCACAAGCAAACCAACAACAATCCTAAAGATTTCAGTGTGGTCTCGCAACACCATTGTGTGTTAATTTAATTGGTCAACAATCTTACGGTAGCTCTGATAGAAGGCATTTAACGGTGCTCACACGCACTCACGGTATCCGAACCCCATCTTACCTTGGTAAGAAGCCTTATCATCACCAGCCTATTATAGTTATCTGCTCTGGACATAGGCCTCTTATTAGAAAGGGGGTTCTTGTTTACTATGACCACTCTTGCATAGGATTTGTGTCAAGTTTTCTACCTCTAGTCTACTTAGTGAATAGGGGCACTATTACACACTCCGTACTGTAAATACGTCACCACATGGATAAATAAAAAAAAACGTGAGTATCCTGAAATGATTTGTATATAATTTTAATAGTTTCATACAACAATAGTTATTTGTTATACTGTCCGTAGTGACTGTATGTATTCGAATAGAACGGTCGTGAGACAAAACAAACTCTTCAGCTTTATAATATTAGTATAGTATAGATTACAATCGCAGTTTATAATCATAATTTACACAACGAAACCTCAATCACTGATTTACAAAACCCGTGCATTACTGTGGTTGACCTGTTCCGTCATTGCCGTTACACCATTGCGATTATCTTACAGTTATTCCACTATAAATTGTCCGACAGCTGCATACTGTCGACACGGAAATACAGCAGAAATAGTCATTATTGTTTTATGGCAAAGAAGTTGATGTAGCGTAAACTCATCACAACCTCGTTTTGGACACGGTAGTAGGTAGTATATTTAGGTGATATAGCTGTTTGTTATATCGAGTTCTACGAAAAACATCGCCAAATAATTCTTAAACCACGCGACACGAACTTTTTGTTATTTTCACCATACCAAAGGCTTTGAGGCGCAAATTTTTGAAGAAATCTACTATGAATTTTGAAGCCCTTAACTCGGATCAATGTCGATTTTGTCAACCCATTCTTCTGGTAAAAAAAGGTATCCGATAAGATGCTATTTCTGATTATAAATGTCTGTGCAAAATTTCAAACAGATCCGTTCAGCTGTTTTCACGTGATTAGCTCACAAACATCCAAACATCCATCCTCCCAAACATTCGCGTTTACAATAGGATGATTGCAGATATTCGAACCGAATCGATTATTTCATAGATGTAAATAGACTCAGAAATCAATTGTAAACACTCTAGATTAGTCATACAGCTTCAATTGAGTATTATTCGTGCTAGATTCGTTTTGTCTAGGTTTTAAATTGAATGGGAGAAACTAGGTTTTGAAGAATTCGTAAACCTTTCATATCTAACTTAATTTAAAACCGACATTGTTATTTTAATAGATCAATCTTCTTTAATACAATAAAATTAAAACTACAGACAAATAGTATGTTATTATCAGTCTAAATGAATAAAACAAAAAAAAAATACCGACGAAATTGAAAACCTCCTCCTTTTGGAAGTCGGTTAAAAAAAGATCTGTTTCACCGATTGTGATGATGTCAGATTTTTGCATTTCTCTTGAATACCAGGATAACGTAAAATAATGCCATGTTTACGAAAATAAAACTATGAACCCACTCATGTTCGGGACATCTATACAAATAAATAAAATTGAAGTGTCTGTTTGTAATATTAAAATAACCGCTTTTTACTAAATTCATATGTACTAACCTACGCACCAAAATATCAATTTTTAAAATTTTTGTCTGTCTGTCCGTCTGTCTGTTTGTTCAGGCTAATCTCTGGAATGCTGGACCGATTTCAACGGGACTTTCACTGGTACATAGCTGATGATATAAGGAGTAACTTAGGCTACTTTTTTTAGAGCTTTGCCCCGCGGCGTTACGCGCTGCTATTGTACCGTGGTGGGCAACCGCGGGGCTCAGCTAGTTGTGTATAAAACCTAACATGGATGAAGAGAAGAATTGTGACAAAGACGTAAGTGAAACTACAGGGAACTATTAGCTATTACCGAAAGATACTGAATGATATTTAGAATGCGAATTGAGACATATTCGTACATACTATAAAAATCACCTTTTTAGTGTTAACAGACTCTATAATAAAAAAAAACCGACTTCCAAAAAACATCCAACGACAACTCCTTGCCAAAAAACACCAAAAAGCGTAAAATAAACTGGCTTTTCATAAATTGCTATGTGCCAATTCTTGTCTATACCTAATTCTTTATTCATTTAAATAGTAGTATCCCAACAAAAACATTTTCATGTAAAATGTTGCCAAGACGACTGTATATGGCTTACCCTAACTTCATAAGCTCTACATCTCAGTAAAAATGTATGGCTTCGCCGTTTCGCTACCATACCACCACGAAGGGGAAACGAACGCCTTTTGTGTTTGCAAATACCTAGTTTCTGAAGTAATGTGTTATACGAATATTTAGTTTCTGAAGTAACGAAACAGCCAAGCCATACATTTTTACTGAGATGTAGAGTTTATGAAGTTAGGATTGGTAGAGTTAGAGCGTGTAAATTCAGAACCTTGGCTCTACATGAGATCTGATATTTTTTTCACAGGGTAAGCCATATACAGTCGTCTTGGCAACATTTTACATGAAAATGTTTTTGGTGGGATTTCATTTCTTTTTGTAAGTTGCTTCAGACAGTTTTTTTCTTTTTTTGGGCTGCATTTCTTGTACATTTTCTTTCTTCTTTCGAAAAAGTCCGTGTACCAAAAATAAAACCTCTAGCATAAACATTTGTGAAAGTCTCATACAAACTTCCACCCCCCAAATTTGGGGGTTGGGGGGCAAAAGTAATAGGTTTATGATTTTTTTTGTTGTTTCTATACTAAACTTAGTTTACATATTAAATTTCAGCTTTCTAGCACTTCAGGAAGTACCCTAACAGTTTTGATGATCATCAGTGTGTCCGTGACGAAATCGGTGATTTTTAGGTATCAATAAAATCTAAAGTATCAGAGCTATGTAATTGAAACTTTGTAAGTTTCATTAGTCTATTGGTAACATCATATTCTGAGAAATTGAACGATCTGGTATATCGGGAACCAAAGTTATGAGGGTTCAAAAAAACGACGAAACACTTCGAGAAAAGGTAGGTAGTGCCCTTGCGCTTCGCTTGGCTCGTCTTGGCGGGGGCACGACCGTGCCCCCAGATTATAATGTGTGCTAGGTACCCAGACTCTGTTTGAAGTCGGTGCCAAGCCACAAAGAATACGAACGAACAATTACAAAAATCGGTGAACATACATTAAAAAAAGTGAAAAAAAAAAATACATACAGTGGAACATAGAATCCTCCTCCTTTTTGGAAGTCGGTTAAAATAGCCAGTGAAGAACAGAGAGACAAGAGTCGCTTGTGAGTCTTCCTAGAATTAGGAGGGGAAATTTTGGTAACTTGTCTCACTTCGTGAACTGCAACGTAAGTTTATTTATCTACAAAAAAGACAATTTCCGAATTATTATCTTCCTAAACATATATGAAACGGACACAAAAATGACCCGGACTAAGAATAAGAAAGTGATCCCACGAAGTGTTGTCCTATGTGGTATTTGAACCCACAGCACTTGGCTAAGTAGGAAGCGGCGTGGCGACCGCTTGCTTAAACCACTAGGCCATACGTGCAGTCATTGAATTGTATAACACCTTGGTATCATTCCAGTCCAGCATGTCCATGATTGTGTCGAACATTGACTCTTCGGTTTAACAGTGTGATAAGTCAAAAAAATACAATAAGAGCTTTCAAGTATTAAATTAATACTCTCTCTCTCTCTCACACACACACACACACAACACTACTACACACAACCTTAGATAGACTTTGATCTCATTTTTGTTAATTATTTTTGTTAAATTAATGATAATTTTGTATAGAATTAAGTTCCTACCTTAGTCTATATTTTCTTCTCTTTTCTTTTCTTACTTTTCTTTTGTATGATTTTGATTAGCATATTTAATAAAATAAAAATATTTTGTCGGCCGTAGGGTGGGCCTGGAGATCTGTAATACACACAAGAAACTTTAGTTTGTGCCTAGATCTGTGAGAGAAATAAAGTATTATTATTATTATTAAGTATACGCCATAACCAGTCACTTAGGTCACTGGTTCCCGTACTGGTCAGTGTACCAATTTAGAACCAACCAAAACTGTCTTATGATGGAGTAATTAACTTTAACGACCTTTTATACACACATGTATTACTTAGAACAATAGAGCTTGAGAACAAAGTCATTACCTTAATAACTGTCGTGTGACGTCACAAGACATCATTCTGGTCCATATCCCACATACCAAGGCCGATGGCTTCTAATTAAACAAAATTGTTTAAAGAATAATGTGAAATACACAAAACAGTTGTTGCCCTTGAAAACATAAAAACAATGTGAACGAATTTAATTCTTGTAATGTTGAAAATCAAAACCCGGCATCGGCGAGCTGAGTGCTGCGAAACACATCTAAATTAATTAGCGTAACAAACTTCCTGCATGCCTTTTTTTGTATTAAATAATAACTGTTTTAGTATCTGTAGATCCTAGTATAGAGTATGATATTGTTATTTTTACAAGCTTTTTATTAACTTGCAATGTATACTTGTATGATCGGGTGGAATCTTGCAACTCAATTTTGAAGCAGATATCTTCAACCGATTTTGCTGAAATTTTGCAAGCATATGTATACAGCGTGACAATATAATATTAGAAATGACACGGAGCTGATCTGATGCTGAAACTGGAAAGTGGCTATAGGAACTCTGTAAAGAAACGTCGCAACACAATCGAGTTTGGACTCGTTTGATTCGTCTCGAGGCATTTCAGTAAAAGCTTGTTTTTAAAAAGCTTTTTAATTTTATTTAAATTCCTATTTACTTACTTAGAACTTGATTTAGTTATTCTTAGTCAATTAATTTTATACACCGCTGCACCGTTAAAAGCTTAAAGTCTTTTTCCAAAAAGTTTGTGTCCTGTTTACATGCACCTGTTCTGTGTTTTACATTTACTCATATATTTTTAGCAGGAAGGGCGTAATTGAGTAAAAGAATACTTTGTAATCCTACTTATAATATTATAAATGCGAAATTTTGTGGGGATGGATGTACGAATGTTTATTACTTTTTGACGCAAAAACTACTGAAGAGATTATTACGAAACTTAACGGGATCATTACTTGTACATCAGAATAACCCACAGACTAATATTTGCCGCTTTATCCGACATACACGCTGGCAAAAGCTAGTCCGTACTAATATTATCAATATCAAAGTAACTCTGTCCGTCGGTACGATTTTACTGCTAAACCGCTGAACTAATTTTATTAAAATTTCCGCGGGAATACTTTGATTTCTGAAGATAGAATCTACTTCTTACCGCAATAACCAATATAACGCGACCATAACCGCAGTCAAATGCTCGTTCCTATTATATGGTAAGTCAAATTGCAAATTCATTTAATAGTCTTAGATCCGGCTGCAGAATCTACACGAAAAGCAGCACCCATGGCTTTTAAAATTTTCTACATACATTGCTGTAATAGGAACGATATTTTATGTAATATCAGCATGAACGAAATTTTTATGAAAAATTAATTACCTACCAATTTTTTTGTTAAAATTTTTTGACTGGCAACCAATGTATGTATGCCTCGTTGGTCTCGCGGTTCGCATATGCGACTGCTGATCATGAGGTTTCGGGTTCGATTCCCGGGTCGGACCAAATGTTTGTATGATCTACAAATATTTGTTTTGGAGTTTGGGTGTTTTCTATGTATAATATGTATGTATTTACAAAAAAGAAGTATATGTATTTGTATCAGTTATCTAGTACCCATAACACAAGCTCTGCTTAGCTTGAGACTAGATGGCGTTGTGTGTTAGATATCCGAAAAATGTATTGTCCTATTCAAAAATAAATGTAGAAATTTGAGTTTGAGTATCTACGTGATGAATGTATAGATTCTGCAGCCGGATCTTAGACTATAAGATCTTCTTTTAAGTTACAAACTCAAAAGCTTATTTATTATATAACATTAACTTTCATGATATTAGTTACAATTAAGTTCGTGCGTGCGTTCACTGTAATAAAAACCTCTCTTGACGTATCATTAAAACAAATATTTTTTAACTGTGCCTTGGCTATTGTATTTTTGTTATGTGCGTGCGAAACTTTGATTACGGCAAATTTAATATAAGGATAACAACTAACGGATATTTTTTATTGAGAACAAGTTTTGCAATGCAAACAAGTTTTTCATTTAAGTATGTTAAACTGTTGCAATACTTAACTTAAAACTATTTTTTAACAAAAAAATAGCAAGAAAGCGCTATGGATGTTAGGTGTAGATCCATACGAATGTTATAAGTTCGAATGTAACCCTGTCTGCCTGTCTGGTGCGCTCGCACCCATATCAATTAAATTGGGCATGTAGACACTGATTCTTGAGATAGGCATAGTCTACTCTTTACCGCGATAATCGTCATACAGGCGTGCGGATCCGCGGGCAAAAATAGTAATAAATAAAGTAGTAATCAGATACACACTTAACATTATAGACCTAAATGATGTTAATGTGTGTATATCTTAGCTTAATTTATAGTACCATTTGATTACCATATACAGAAATCTAATACATCTGCCGACATAAAACTTGTCTATAAGAAATCGTAGCTAACGAAAGACCGTCTTGCGTTGTTTGAATCACAAACCTTTTTTAAAATTGAAAAGGTTATTATGGTGTAATAAACATAAAAAATATAGAATATCTCTATCGATATGATTTCTAGATGTTCTATATACATAGGTACTTAGTTAATTACACATATGGAACTAATTCTGTAGATCACGCTCACACGGGATTGCCTAGCCAACGAAACAAACACAAAGTGTGGCTGTGACGTAATTGTGCGAAACAGTTATTGTGCAATGTATTGTTCTTAAGATCTGGTTCGGTTTTTGTCAGTTACCGTGTTCTGATTTATTAAGAACGGAGTTTTTAGGTGATTATTATGTTAGATTGTTAATGGTTTATGAGCTAGTGTTGGTCTTGCTTCATCTTGAGTAATTGAGGCTACAGGTTTCTTAATCTAGACACCTAATTGTTCGGAGAAAGTGATTAGGTTATAATACTAGTGTATATTGTTGTGAGACTGAATATTTTACTTCTAGAACATATTTGTTAAAACATACTTTGTTCTTTCACATGCAGTTTGTTAAATACAGTAGATAAAAGCCACTGGACGCTTTTCTGGAAACTTTTTGCTTAGTGGCCATCTGCTAGACCAGAGGTTATGAGTTTGATTTCCATGCAGAATAAATCATTATATGTGATGAACACGATCATTTTTTCTGTGTCTTGGTATATAATTTATCGACTATAGTCTGATTGCCATGCTACGGACTCTGCATAACTTGGGATCACACCTAAGAAAATAAACATTTTAATACATATAATATGTAAATATATCTTAAAAAATCACATATAAAAAATACGAATAATAATAATAAATACAAATGGACAATTTACATGAAAGGTTTTTAAATTCACTAAAATATTCCTATTCACCTACTTTTAATTATAACAATACTCAAAATATCAAATTTATTAACATAAGCAAATATCTCAAGCGAGATGTGCATATCATTTGATGGTACCTTGAAAATTCCAAGACATTGCTAGTGTTGCCATTGTAATAAAATATTCAGTATTTTCGTAACTGTAGCATTGACATTAGAAATCTAAGAATTCAAGTATATTACTTGTTTAGTTTCGTTCTACAAACTCCGCAACTATTACGTGTAATTCCAACAAAACAATAATAAAATCGGATATAAGAAGTGTCGGAAATGAAAGCGGATATAAAAATTAAAATAAATTGTAAGTTTTGGCAGACGACCGTTTAGTAGCCGTCCGATTTCTGAAAATCAAGAAGAGAGAGAGAAGAAGAACAGAAAGTTCTTAAAATATAGTTTAATCTCTGTGATAGTTGTCACTAGTGTCATTTTAGGACTTACGAGGTACATTTTGGCCCAATGAGGCCCAGAAGCATTACTAGGCCGCCATGGTGTGGGTCATCATGCTGCATTATCTGTATTTGCAATGAGTATGGTGACCACCACTCATGAATTCTGCTTAAATACTTTCCATCAGGCGAAGTAGAGTCATTTTGGCAGGGAAATACATAAAAAAATATAGGTATGGGTTTTCATATTTATCCGGCCCCTTCTAGCTGTAAAGTCCGACGTGTAAAAATATCTGAAAAGATTTACTTACAAAATAAATATCATTTGATATAATGTACTATACTTTGTCCATTCGTTTATTTTCTTTTTGACAGCTCACGCCTATAAATTACCATATTTTTTTTCGGAATTATGTACTACAGTAATGTCGTACTTTATTGACGGTGACGGTACTTTAGTGGAGTGGTCTGTGCATAAGAAACAACCACGGACTATAAAACAGTACTTGAAATACGATAAATCGATCATATGATAAAAATAATTTGACTTCATGTAAGTATTTTTTCTGTAAAATTAATAAAAAAAGGAAATAAAAATAGTATCTATGACTCCAAGATTGAATTTTTGCAAGGAATTAAGTCGAAATCTTGGAATTTAGGATCAAACCAAGAGTAAAGAACAATAACTCTGTTCATTCATCTAATTTACTGATTTATTATTTATATTTTTGTTTATTTCTCTTAATATAAAAAACTAATAAAGGAATAATTGATATTTCAACAAAAAGTATTTACTAAATCGATTGAAAGTACTTCATAAATAAAATCGCTATTCGTTTCAAAGCGAATCAGTAATGGGTGAGGGCGTCACTAATTTCAAAATTTCTTGAACTGTCAAAAAGAAAATAAAGAAATGGACAGAGTATAGCTTTTGCCCGCGGCTCCGCCCTAGTGAATGTCAAGCATTTTTTCCAACTTATTTGATACTTACCGTTATAGCATGACAAAATCACAAAACCTTACTAAATTGTAGCCTATGTGTGATTCTGATGTATAAGCTATATAACTGTAAAGTTTCATCTAATTCTGTTTAGTAGTGTTACCATCCAAATATCTAAACATCAAAACATTCAAACATCCCCACAAATTTTCGTATTTATAATATTAGTACTTAAGGATTTTTTGTTTTATTATTGTTTTTTTTATTTATTTATTAATGACAACTCCCGCACTAGGAATAAATCTCTAGTTCAAATCCCACGTAGGACAACACTTTGTGTGATCCATAAATTATTGTTCTGAGTCTGGGTGTTCTTTGTGTCCATTTTATGTATGTTTTTAAAGTCCCCCGCGACACTTGACGAAGTAGGAAACGGCGTGGTGACCGTTAAACCACTAGGCCAAACGTGCAGTTATTTAGTTCAATAATCTATTGTTATGACGAAAATTCGGAACGCCAAAAGTCAATTTGTATAACAATTTAGAAATTTAAATTAATTAAGTAATCCTTGACGTGTTAATTTAACAATAATAGTCAAATTAAATTTACAAAGAACCCTGACAGAAATTAGTGACTAAATGTGCGATTCTCACGACACGCCGTTTAAGCACATTTATTTAAATCCAATGTTGCTGGAACAGCCGCAGAATGCGCGCCAACGCGCTGTTGGTGCCGTTCTGCCTAACCTCGAAGCTTGGGTAGGAAGGGAGGAAGGTCGCGTCACCTACCGACTGACGCAGATACTCACTGGGCATAGTTGCTTCGGTGAGTATTTGAATAAGATCGGACGGGAAGAGACGGCACAATGCCACCACTGCGCAGCCGACCGGGACACCGCCCAGCACACGCTGGAGGAATGCCCTGCATGGGCATCTGAACGCGAAGACCTGGAGACGTATTTGGACGAGACCTGTCTCCGCCAGCAATAATTGCTGCCATGCTGGCGGGTGAGGAGGGCTGGGGCGCAGTGGTCTCTTTCTGCGAAGCTGTTATGCTCCAGAAAGAGACTGCTGAACGGGATCGGGAGAGGGCCGATCCCGAGCGAAGAAGACGTCGACTATAGAAACCGTCGACAGGACTGCGGGCCGCCGGGGGATGGGGGACCTCTGGAGGCAGATTGATTGCCGCGGTCGGGATAGCGGCATGATTGCATAGTCGTGCAATCAACCTACATCGCTGGGATCGAGGGCGTAAAAAATTTTCCCCCGGGACAGGGCCTGATAAGGCACGGCGGCAATTCAGAGAGGACCTGAAATAACATGGTCCGGGCCCTTCCAGAGTAGGGTGCCAGAGGCTGGTCGTCGGGGTGTTTTTTAGTGGAAACACCACATACTCCTGGCTCCTGTGTCCCCTAGGAGCTGGAGATCCGAAGGGATTTTTCACCTCGTAAAAAAAAGGCCGCGTACACGAACGGAGCGGGCAGCGGCACGTTCAAATGTATAGACTTTTAAGGGAGTGTTCACGAACACGGCAGAGCGGGGAGCGGGTGACGAGCGGCGTACGAGCAGTGCGCATCAATGTAGCGGTTTCAGATAGAGATGGAATAAAATAGCAATCACCTGTGGTTAATGATTTTTAATTTTGTCAATGTTGTGATTTTTTCAAGTTTATTCAATTATTATTATTTTATTTATTTGTTGCCATTAAAACATTTTAATCATCTTTATAACTTGTAATTTTGTTCGCTTGGTTGATGTATTTTTTTTTGTGCTTTCTGTAAACTCCTATTAGGTAGGTGAATGAGTATAGCAAACTAATACCCTCCTAATCTGTCAATTATAGTAAATTATTGTGTATATATATATATATATATATAAGATATATATATAGTCTTATATATAAGACTTGGGTTGTAACATTTTAGAATAATAAATTTATATATTTATTTCTGATGCTATTACATAAGTAGGTACCTTAATTTAACAAAATATTACTAAATATTGATCATTTTCAAATCACGAGTTATTTTTTGTGACATTTGTCATCCGTATCAAGCAATATTTTATGAGGTATAATTTCTCCTAAACACAACACTAAAACTCTCTAGCGCCAGCTGGTTTCGAAAACGGGTTAGGGTTCCCGCTCCGCTGCCGCCGCCGCTCCGCTCCTCGCTGACTTCAAAAACGCGGCCTAATACATATAAAAGTAGCTGCGCCCCGTGGGCTTACTCGGAATTGTTGTTAATATGAATATTTTTCCAAGTTGAATTCAGGAGATTAGCCGGAACAACAGATATACAAAAATAAAAGATGATCTAATATAAGTACCGTATATACTTTCGAGTGTATTTATTAAAAATTGTTAATTTTAAATTACAAATAGAAACTTTAATTTTGATTTGTATTGATGTTTATAAAAATGAATTGAGTACCTTCTGAGTCTGACAGCTAACTCTATCCATGCGCGCGCTCATTGGTGTAAAAAGATTGTGCAATTCCTCGCTTCTTGTAAGAAACATCCGTCCCTTACCATAAAAACTCCTGTATATTGCAGGGCAGCTAAAGAAACGATGTCAAATGTTAAAAAAAAAAACTGTTATTCATACAATTTCAAATCAATAACTTTCTCTTTAACCATTAATGCTATATTATAAGCTGTTCAATAACAGAACAATGGTTCTTATAATTACCTAATGAGAACGATTAAACGGTGCTGATCTGAGTTGAGGTGGAACGGTCATGGCGCATGACCTCCAATTAACCCAGTGGTCCATTAATTAATTATTTGTTCAGTCTTGGCTACTGCGCAGGTATATTCATGTACGCTTTTGTATCTACTAATCGCACTAGTATACGACGAATTCTTATATTACTTAGGTAGGACTGTTGGTCCGCCCCTTAGCTAAGTTGAGATTCTATCAAACAAATGTATGGGAATGACGTCATCTCAACGCTAAGTCACGTGGTCAAAGCAAACTATTAACCAATAATACAAGAAAATAGTGGCTTTAGCGATTGTAGAAAGAGAACCGACGTGGAACATCTTCAACTTGGCTAAGGGGTTTGTTAGTGAACTTGACAGCTAATTCTATGATGAACACAATCATTTATTTTTGGTTTTAAAGATAACTCCCGCATTGGAAATAAATCCTGTGTCGCAAGGGACTAAACAAAACCATACATAAAAAAAAAAAACTAAAAACCGACTTCAAGGTTCGAGTTGATTTCTCTTGGATGCCATCATCAGATCTTAGTGTCCTTATCATGGTACCACCGTTGGGATATCTCCTTTCCATTAAAAAAAGAATTATCAAAATCGGTTCATAAACGACGAAGTTATCCGCGAACACACATTAAAAAAAAAATACGGTCGAATTGAGAAACCTCCTCCTTATTTTGAAGTCAGTTAAAAACAAAAAACATCAAGACATAGAACAGCACTTTGTGAAACACACAAAACGTTTTCATGTGGGGTTTCTACCCACAACACTTAGCGTAAGTTACGGCAGTACGAACCCGTAGTCAGTAGGCTAAAACCTCTTTTCAAGGAAAGGCATGTTAAAATGTCCACTGTTAAAAACTTTTGATGATAATGTTCGCCTTTAAAACTACGGATCACTAATGTCAGTATTGCTTGTTACTAACACACTCCTCACATGAAGAAATGTTCTTGTATTAAAAGAACACACAATTTTCTGTAAGGCCGAAATGCTTCTCATAACGGTATAATTTCCCCACACGCAAAAGTGCACAAAAAATACTGCAGTATCCCCGCATTTGTGTTAATATTATAGTGAAACTAACCTGCACTTTATATTCAACACACAAACGGTAATGCAGGTTTTGAAAGTGGGACTTAACGATGATAGCCATTTACTATTCAAAAGTACGGAGTGCAAGGTCATGGGGCAAGTTTTAATTGGAGCAAGGACAATCGAAAACGACGTTCGCTTGTTATGTCCGTAGCATGAGTTAGTCGTAGGATAAATGTTGTCTAACGTTAATGTACTAGGTCTAGCATTAGGTGACCCGTCCATTCATTGGCAGCGTATGCTGTAGAACAAAGATAATGATTCATCACCATCAATAGTCCACTGCCGGACATAGGCCTTTCTTAGGAAAGAAAGCAAAAAATAATTAAGTAATTAATATTCTCAAGTTACCCCTACGAGATTTAAATACCGTCTAATATCGGTATGAAATTATACGCATATATAGCTTTTCGTTTTATTAAACACTAGCTGACCCGGCGAACTTCGTACCGCCATATTTACATATCTGCCTCAGCTTCCCACAGGCAGTGTACAGTGGCGGACAAAAAAAAATACTTTTCCCGTTATCTTTGTTTTTTTTTCTTTCTAGCAAAAAAAGAATGAAAGAAATCGGACTCTGTGGTATTGAATTTCAACTAAGTACATATTTTGACTTTCATCCCTTCTCTCCAGGAAACCGTGCTAAATTTCGGGATAAAAAGTATCCTATGTCCTACCTCGTAGTATGAACTCAAATCATGCCAAGTTTCATTTGAATCCATTTAGTAGTTTCAGCGTGATACGCGGCCAAGACTCAGACAGACAGACAAAACTGAAAATAATTACAGTTTTGGCTTCAGTATCAGTTAGTCCTCCAAAAAAAATTTCAATATATCTTTAATGTACAGAATTGGACCTGTTACATTTTTATTAATATTCTCAAGTTACCCCTACGAGATTTAGCATTAGATTTAGCATAATGATAGCTTTTCGTTTTATTAAACATAGCGGTGAATATTCGGTTTATAGGTAAAAAAGAAATATTCACCACATCTTTAGATAGTATAAATAAAGTCGCTTCCTCTGTCTGTTCGCTTAGATCTCTCTACGGACTCTACGGATTTTAGTGCAGTTTTCAGCTATAGATAGAGTGATTCCAGAGGAAGGTTTATCTGTGTAATACATGCATATTACAGAAGAGGAAATTCGAGAATTTCAAAGTTTCCCGTGCGAAGTCGGGCCGGGCCGTGAATTCATAAAATAAAAATAACTCATTTTGAGACATTATTTCAATAGTATATTACCTCGTTGCGTCTACTTGCATAATATTATAAAACACCGTCATAACACTACCACAGAAATACTAACAGTATTCGTAATACTACCCCGTATTATGATAATATTAATATTAAGTATCTATTGTTACAGATAACTAAAGATGGAGACGAGATGGAAGTGCGTCATCGTGGTGGCGACTCTCGGCTTAGCATTAGGTAACTTTAAACAATAACTATTGCTATAATACTGAATACAGCTTTCTAAAGCCTATATAGTAGTATAGTATCTGAAGGTAGTAGAGCCACGCTGATTTCAGCACGAACGGGCCGGCTCGACCGGGGCGGTACTACCCTCGCACAGAAAATCAACGTAAAATGACAGCGATCGTGCTTGTGTTTCGTTGGTGAGTGCGAGACCGGAGGCCCAGTAAGTCTAGTCAATAAGTTCCATACTTGTTGACTAGACTAAAAGATGCAGTAGCATCACTAGGCCGCCATGCTGCATTGTCTGCATTCGCAGTGAGCATGGTGACCACCACTCTTGGATTCTGTTTATGCTTTCAATCAGGCAGAGTAGAGTCATTTTGGCGGGCCAAACATAAAAAAAATAAAATATCTATACTTATAATAAAAATGTAACAGGTCAAATTCTGTACATTGAAGATATTTTGAAAATTTTTTTTGGAGGGCACTCTGTTATCGATACTGAAACGAAAACTATTTTTTGTTTCATTTTTGTCTGTCTGTCTGTCTGTCTGTCTGTCTGTATCTTGGCCGCGCATCACGCCGAAACTACTGAATGGATTCAAATGAAACTTGGCATGATTTGAGTTCATACTCCGAGGTAGGACATAGGATACTTTTTATTCCGAAATTCCGGACGGTTTCCTTGGGAGGGGAGATGAAAGTCAAAATGTGTAATTAATTGTAATTCATTAACGAGTAGTCCGATTGCAATAATTCTTTTTTTGTTAGAAAGGAGATACTCTGAAGATTGTAGCATAAAGTATTTAATTTATCACAATCTCTCTATCTATTGGAAAAAAAAATATAAAGAATTTATCATTACGTAAAACAACATGTAGCGACACCTATTGCCAGCCATGCGTAATTAATAACACTTTGATTAATATATCGTGGAATAATCGTAGAACGTATTACGTATAATTCGGTGTAGCATTAAGTATTTGATTTATTGCAACCTCTCTATCCATAGGAAAAATAATATCTATATCTCTCTGTAGACGTCGAATCTGTGTGTTTGGTTGGGCCCGCATGACTTAAATATTCAAAATAATCGTGGGAACGTTTTATGCACAAGCATTGTGATTAATGTGGTATATAGTTAGTATTTGATAGGTAGGTATTTGTTTTATGTTCTCTCTTTCCATAGAAAGGGTTGCTTTAAATTTTCTTGAAAAATTTATTTGCTTAAAACAGCGACATCTTTTGGAATCAAGTAACTAACTTTACAATAGGTACGTAATATGATTACTCTTTTTAACGTATAATAAAAATGTAACAGTTCAGTTCTGTACATTAAAGAAATTTAGATGATTTTTTGGGAGGGCTCTCTAATCGATACTGAAGCAATTACATTTTCTTGAAAATTGTTTCTGTGCTTAAAACAGCGACATATTTTGGAATCAAGTAACTAACTTTACAATAGGTACGTAATATGATTACTTTTAAACGCATAAGAAAAGTGTATAAGATTAATTCTGTACATTAAAGAAATTTAGATTTTTTGGGAGGATGCTCTTATTGATACTGAACCAAAAACTAGAATGCCATAAACGTTAAATGGTCATTTATAATTATGATATTTATTTTAAGTTTAAAATACTTGAAAGAGGAGTAAACATATAACATAATAGTTCATCATAATTTACCAGAAAATGATACAAAACATCTTTATGATAGGTATATAGGTATAGGTATGATAGGTTATGGTAGTTTTTTTAAACGAAGTTTTTTTTTAAGATTTTGTCAGGTTATAGCATAGGTATAAGCAGGCGATTTTTGTTGTACCTAAATAATTAGCAAATAGTCTTTTGTAGTTACTAATTGGTTTTCTCGGTATTTTTAGAATTTTGTAAGGTTATAGCATAGGTACCTAGGTACCTATAATTAACTTTTTTATAGGATTTTGTTAGGTTATTGGTATAGGCATAGGTAAGCAGATGTTTTTCGTTGCAAATATTTAATTACTTAGCCTTATTTGTTGGTGTTTTAATTTCTTTTAGTAAGTTGTAGATACCTTCCATTTTTTTCGTTGAATTAGTTGTAGATACTTAATTAATTTAGTTTTATTTACGCTTTGAAAATAAGCTTCATTCGTTATGTCTAATTTTTCATTTAACTGTAGTGATAAATTTAACATTGTTTTTCGTATTCGATTTTATCACATCACACTAATTTATAAAAGCTAATGTTTGTGAGGGTGTATGTTTGTTACTTCATCACGCAAAAAGCACTGGACGGAATTGGATGAAACTTTACAGTAATATAGCTTACTAGCTGTTGCCCGCAGCTTTGCTCGCGTGGAAGTTGATTATTTACAATATATTTAATTAAAACTGTGTAAGTATGTATGAATAATTTATTCATGTTTTTAAACGTAGGTACCTATTTATTTATTTTTAATCAATAGCCCATTAAAAAGGATTTCATACTAACGTTCGACCCTTATTTTTACCCCTTTAGAAATAGAATTCCCATAAATGATGATATAGGTATTCATTTATTTGTACTTAAAAGCCTAAGGACAAAGTTTCAGGCTACTAAATTAAAAATGACTGACTTCCAAACTAATCTACTTACGACATTTCAACACCTAATTCACCCCTTAGGGGTAGAAATATCATTTATGGGATTTCCTTTTGAGGGCGCTCTGGTTCCCTGGTTTTAGAACCCGAGACGGTGTGCGGTTTTTAGTCGGTTCGAGTCCGACATAACCACCAGTTGGTGATATCCGAGGGAATTTCCGCACAAAAAGAGAGGTAGATATAATATCCAGAGACACTTAGTATCTACGCGTTTTTTAACTATTAGCCCAAAGATAATTTTTCATGTTTCTAACTTAAAAAAGACGGACTTCCATACAAACTTTCAACCCCTATTTTACCCTCTTACGGGTAGAATATTGGGAAACGCTTAAATACGTATCTCCTATTTTTTTATCAATAGCCCTAAAATAAATTTTCATGTTTCTAACTTCAAAACTGACGGACTTCTAGACTAACCCGCTTACGAAATGTCAACGCCTATTTCATCCCTTCAGCGTAGAATATCGAGAAAGGCCTAAATACGTATCTATTCATTTTTAATCAGTAGCCCAAACCAAAAGAAAAGTTTCATGTTTCTAATTTAAAAATGCCAAACAAAGTTCAACCCCTATTTTACCCCCTTAGGGGTACAATATTAGGAAACGTTGAAATACATATCTACTAATTTTTATAAGTAATCCAAAAATAAAGGTTCATATTTCTTAAATAGCCCTAAAATAAACTTTCATGTTTTTAACTTCAAAGATGACGGACTTCCAGACTAACCTACATACAAAACGTCAACCCCTATTTCACCCTTAAGGAGTAGAATATCCGCTCTATCTATCAGAAACGCTTGAATACGTGTTTACTCATTTTTTATCAGTAGCCCAAAAATAAAGTTTCATGTTTCTAACTTAAAAAATGACGGACTTCCATACAAACTTTCAACCCCTATTTCACCCCCTTGGGGGTAGAAATTCCAAAATTCCTTCCTTAATGGGTATCTACTTAATGAAACGATCATACTCACCAAATTTTGTATTCCCAAGTTTAATAGTTTCCGCTCGGCGATGATGAATCAGCCAGTTAGTCAGTCAGGACATGTTATTTTATAAGTATAGAAGATACATCAGATTAACACATAGGTTACTGTTTGCCGCGATAACCGACATACACGCGGGCGGAGCCGCGGGCAACAGCTAGTATATATATATAGGTGCTTCACTCAAACTAGGCCTATATAAATGCTCAAACAGAATGATAATATCATGTTGGTTATACCTATATTAATCGATATTATGAAATCATTATTTATCACCCTTTCTACCAATTTGAGTCGAGTCAAGATACCTTTACAACACAACCGCAACACCGTGGGGCGAAATTAGTCTAAAACAAAAGTAGCTTTAGTTACTCCAACATCAAGTATCTGAAAGCGAAAGTCCTGTCAAAATCAATCCAGGCGTTTCAGAGATTAGCCGGAACAAACAGACTGACAGACAGAAAATAATGATTTTTTTGGTATACTGTATATACTTTCATATGCATTGAACAGTCATATACAAAAGCTGTTAATTTGAAATTACAATCAGACACTTTAATTTCATTTATTAAATAGATCGGCGCGAGCGGGTAGGGCTTTGATAGTTAAGCCTGTCTGACAAAGCTTCCTTGAGAGCCTTGTTCTATTTCAGATGAAGGTCGTAAATTACAGGTACGGCTTTTAAAAGCCGGATAAATTCATACTAACACTACAAAGATAAATAATTTGATTATATGGTTAAATGCGCTAATCACAAGAACGACTGATTCGAAGAGAAAAAATATTTCAGCATTGGATAACCCATTTATCTAGGAAGACTATAAATATGCTAAATAACATCACCCTACAACCGAAAGGTCAGGGATCATCAATGAAGATTTTGCAAAAAGACTCACTCGAAAGAAATAAATTTCCCCCAAATTATTCCTTTCGAGTGACGACGAGATAGTTGCCGAGCGCTTAGCAATCAGGATCTCGGATCACCTGACTAACTAGCCGGTCATATCAGCTCTATACCTATCTTATTGTTACTTCTAAAACAATAACAGTGCTATTTAAACCGGAACTGGTTATTAACACAGATATCGAGCATAACACATCGCTATAGGTTTTAACACTTCGCCTCTACGGGTATTGTGTAATGTTGATTTTGTGGCGAAAGTATTTAGCTCGTATATTCTCCGTATTATTAGTTTTATGCATGAATTCTTATATGTGGGTAATTTGTTGCAGTTTACAGAAGAAATTAGTGATGCTTTGATGGTTGAAGATCTTTCTTATAAATGCCCATGTGTTAAAACTTTTTCCTAAGTGATTCTTCAGAGGCACAATTATAATGACCTATTAGTTATTTGGAATTAATGTCTAAATGACGAACAATTCTGAGTAAAATATTTCGAAATTCCAGTTTTATGCTGTTCACGGATGTGAAAATGTGTTAAAGTTACTACTATAATGCGCAATTTTTTGTAATTGGGCTGAAGATTACTGTTCAAGAAATCTCAAATGTTCCAATTGACAATCAATACAATACATGACTGCACGTTTGGCCTAGTGGTTTAACGGTCACCACGCCGTTTCCTACTTCGCCAAGTGTCGTGGGTTCAAATCCTACGTAGGACAAAACTTTGTGTGATCCACAAATTGTTGTTCTGAGTCTGGGTGTTCTTTGTGTCCGTTTCATGTATGTTTGTAAAGTACCCCGCGACACAGGATTTATTCCTAGTGCGGGAGTTGTCTTTTTAAACAGAAAAAAAAAAATCGGACATCTAACACAACGCCATCTTGTCCCAAGCTAAGCAGAGCTTGTGTTATGGGTACTAGGCAACTGATACAAATACATATATACCTTTTTTTTGTAAATACATACATATTATACCTAGAAAACACCCAAACTCCGAAACAAATATTTGTAGATCATATAAACATTTAGTCCGACCTGGGAATCGAACCCGAGACCTCATGATCAGCAGTCGCACACGCCAACCGCGAGACCAACGAGGCAGTCGTTCATAATAATTCGAATCAATGCTTAAAGGTATTCTGTTAAGTATGAAAATCTATATATTACCTACTCTTAGTCTACGCACAAACCCCTGTAGGTACTATTTATTCAATTTCTGTTTTGATTTTAGTTCCAGCGTCAACAAATATGCTGCCAGTTTTTACACATGACATGAACAATCTGGCGCTATCGGAGAGTACACCAGTCGGCACCGTAGTCTACAAGCTGCAAGGTGTTGACCCTGAGGGTTTGCCGGTTAGTATTCTTTCATAGTTGATAGAGATTATTATATCATAGACAGAACAATAGATCATCATCAACAGCCTTCAAAAGTCCACTGCTGGACATAGGCAACTCTTTATCTAGGAGGTTTTCTACGAGTATACCGCGCTGGCCAAATGGGTTGGTATAAGTTAGCCTATTGGCAGAGGCGTCTCTAGCCCGTGAAGCGCCCGTGTGCAATCATTACCTATCGCCCTTTGGTTAGCGTAGCGCTCTCCGGTAATACGCGTTACACACTACAACGATTTATCGTAGCGATTTAACTGTGCAGTTCGTTTGTTCAGTTTTATCGATAGTGTGGACGGAAATTGGCTCAGATATTTCTCAGAAAACAACTGCACAAACGAACTGGACAGTTAAATCGCTACGATAAATCGTTGTAGTGTGTACCGCCTATAAGCCGCAGATTCATTAAAAGTGCCCCGGTCGTCGCCCCTAACTCTGTTGCGCCTGCACTACAGGTAAAGCTCCACTGAACAAATGTTGTCAGCTTTTGTGTTGTCAACACGTGTTGGAAAAGTTTCTGTAAAGCCGAGTCTCCACCGACCGAAAGTTGGCAACTTTTGTGCTGTCAACCTTTTTTTGTGTTGTCAAATTTCTGTGGAGACGCACATTAAAGGCACCTCTGCCTATGGGATTCCATTTATTGACGATGGTTTGTGCCACCGTGTTCAACAATAAATAGTATACTGTTTGGCCAGTTTTTCTTGGGTTGTCAATCCATTTCTGTAAGGTGTTCGCGTTTTTATGGAGATTTTTGAGCCAATTCAATTGCATTTATTAATTTTTCCAAACGTTTTTAATTGGTGTTTTTCCATAACTAAGCACTTTATGGATAGCTCATGCAAAAATATAATGAAGGCACATTATCAGGTTCATTTACGTCGTAAGCGTAAAAATTAAGGAACAGGACAGCGCAAGCATTTAGTAAGAGGAATTAAGAAGAATTCTAGTCATGTGTAATTCAACTATCAAGTCAATCTATCGCCATCCACTGTCGAACGAAGGTTTCCCCCAAGGGGTGCCAACTATCCTGGTCTTGTTCAGTCCCTATACATATCCTGCACTCTATATACTATACTACTTTTTCATTTTTGTAATCGGTAATTCTTTTTTTAAATTTTCAGATAACGTATAGTTTGGCTGGCACAGACAAGTTCACAGTGAATCCTGAAACTGGTGACGTCACATTAAACCGACCTTTAGACAGAGAGGTTTGTTTTCCCAGCTCTACTTTCAGTATCTTCTATATTCATCAAATAATTTGAACGGAGTCTCATTTATGTAAGAAAGTATAACTGCCTCGATCTTGCAGCGGTATCGTAAGCGACTGCATTGTCTCGGGATCGATCCTGGGACGGATCAAATATTAGTATGATTTGCAAATATTCGTTTCTGAGTTTGGGTGTTTTTTTAAATTTAATATAGAAGTATTTACAATCAAACAGTAATGGTACAAGTGTTCTGTACCTTTAATAGTACAAATTTTCCTTAGTTTGATAGGTACTAGAAGGCGTAGTATGTCAGAAGTTCCAAAATATTATTATTATTGAATTGTTACAGGTGGAAGATACGATAAAGTTCTTAGTATCGATAAGAGATGAGGAGCAGAACTTGGAGCAAACGCAGCCAGTCACCGTGATAGTGTTGGATGAGAATGACAACCCACCGATATTTAAAAATGTAAGTACAATCAACAACAGTCAAACTGGAGGAGAACGGGAGGTTAAATCTATACTAATATAATAAAAAGCTGAAGAATTTGTTTGTTTGTTTCTTTGAACGTGCTAATCTCAGGAACCGCTGGTCCGATTTGAAAAATTATTTCAGTGTAGGATAGTACATTTATTGAGGAAGGCTACAGGCTATATATCATCACGCTACGACCAATAGGAGCGGAGCACCAATTAAAAATGTTTCAAAAACGGGGGAAAATTATCACGCTACGGGCAATAGGAGACGCAAACGAGGTTTCGTGGGTCAGCTAGTTGTATATTAACTTAGTGTGTTTAAGATCATAATAAGATATAAGCACAGGAATCATGGCAGAGCAATAATTTCGTTGCTTATCATCAAGTGAATAAGGGTTACAGCCGTTCATGGGTGGCGGTAGTCAATGACCACAAAGCATCCCATCTGACTCTTTCTTCCCTTTTATGGTATTTGGCATGTCGGTCACAATGATAACTTGATGATTGATGAATGTCTTAATGATTGTCAAATAAATTTGTGTTTTTTTAGAGTCCGTATGAGGTAAGCGTGCCAGAAGATGAAGTAGTTGGAACCACAATATTGAAGAACATTGAAGTAGAAGATAAAGATTTCGTTGGAGACAGCCTTGAAGTTGGCTGCGTGCCTAGTGAACAGGTATGTCAATTCAGTTCAATTTCGACTCAAATTGAATTCTAATCCAAAGTTTCTGGCTTAGTAAAATTGATAAGGTTATTGTATCGTCAACAACCTTTCATAGTCAACTTCTGGGCATAGTCGGCATGAATGGGCCGGCTCGACCAGAGTGACACCACGGTCTCACAGAAAACCGGTGTGAAACAGCGCTTGCGCTGTGTTTTACTGAGTGAGTGAGTGATACCGGAGGCCCATACCCCAACCACTCCTCCATCCCCCTCCCTATCCCCCAAAGGCCGGCAACGCACCTGTGATGCCTCTGGTGTTGCGGGTGTCAATGGGCGGCGGTAATCGCTTACCATCAGGCGATACGTCTGCTCTTTTGCCCGTATTCCATAAAAAAAAAGTGAAATGTCTTCTTATCATGGAGTAAAACACCAATGACATCATTGGTATCATGATTTTCTATCTGATATATAATATGTGAATTAACAACTAATTGATACCTAATATTAAGTTCTATTTTACAGTGGCCAGATGACTGTGATACCTTCGAAGTAGTGGCCATCAGCTCGACAGCTCACCAGTATCTAGGAGCTTTGGTACTCAGAAAACCTTTGAACTATAATGAGAGACAGTTCTATCAATACCAGCTTTATTCGACTGTGAGTATGGATTTTTACCATGTACTACGCATAAGGTTTTCTTGGTACTCTAGCAGGTTTAGAGCTTAAGACCACTGAACAGGGACCCAGATTCCGGTTAACCACCGGAGTCTGGGTGGTTCAGAAATCTCCTAACCATAGGGTCTAGTCAAGAAAAACTGCCATTTGCATCATACCCTTGATACAAGCGTTTAACGTGTGGATGGTTCATGGCTATCGACTCTTTAATAGAAAAAACCATCGCAACAATGATTACAAATCCTCGCTCCGTAGGTATATAGAAAATATCATAATTCAAAACATTTTTTATAACTTTTAACAGGTTGTTGTCATGAGAATAGGCATACTAATGGATCCATCATTGCAATATCTTTGATAATGACCACTCCACTGCAAGCAACTCCAATGACTGCCTCGTTGGCGTGTGCGATTGTTGATCATGAGGTCTCGGGTTCGATTCCCGGGTCGGACCAAATGTTTGTATGATCTACAAATATTTGTTTCGGAGTTTGGGTATTTTCTATGTATAATATATATGTATTTACAAAAAAAAGTTTGTATTTGTATCAGTTTTCTAGTACCCATTACACAAGCTCTGCTTAGCTTGGGACTAGATGGCGTTGTGTTAGATGTCCAAAAAAAAAAAGACATTCTAAGAGTATTGTCTGACAGGTGGCAGCTTTCAGTCCTACCAAGATGTATACGGTTCACCCCATGTAGAAAATAAAAGGTGTATTATAAGATGTTTATTACTAACTCATACACGGACTAATGTCAGAATTAAATTTATTAATATATCCAACATATTGGCAGCTATCATTCTGTACATTTTTAAGCGACTTCAAAAAAGGAGGAGGTTCTCAATTCGACTTTTTTTTATGTTTGTTACCTCATAACTTTCGACTGGACGAACCGATTTTGATGATTCTTTTTTGTTTGAAAGCTGGTGCTTCTGGATTGGTCCCATTTTAATTTGGTCCAGATTTAAGTCGGTTTTTTTGTTAAAATTCGTGATTATTTATCAACAGGACGGCAGCCTCAACTCCACAACTCACATTGAGATCAAGGTAGTAGATGTTCAGAACTCTCCTCCAGTTTTCAGCGGCTCCTTGAGCGGTGCTCTGGCAGAAGATGCGATGGTTGGGACTTTAGCTCTGACCATCAAGGCCAGGGATGCTGACAGGGCACAGCCGAGAGATGTGGTGCTAGAACTCGTTAATAGTTAGTATAAATATATGGTATTTTTATTGTTAAGATAGGTTAGAACATATCACGTTCAATTTAAGCTATAAGACTAGGTTTTTTTTTGTATTCAACACCTTGATTATATCAGTCTTAGTGGTTTCTTAGATCACAGGAAATAGGTACGGGACCCTGCGATTGTATTTCCAAAGAGAGCTGACATCTCGCAAGTTCGCCATAAATAAACCAGACAAAATAATAATTATGTCGATAGTAAAAAAAGATCTTGTATAATAATAACCTCCGCCACCTTACTGGGGATCATATTATAGGAAGGTAGTAGTCGGAATCGAACCGATTAAAACCGCACGGTGTGCACGTAAGTTTATCGCAAAGCCTAATAAAATTAAACCACTCACAACATCATAACAGTTTATTATAATAGATGACTATAGCTATTTAGGTAAACCATTAAATGCATTTAATAAATTATTTTTAACTGTAATAATAAAAATCTGTAATAAAAAATAAAAATAAAATATCATCACGCTACGACCAATAGGAGCGGAGTATCAATCAAAAATCTTTAAAAAACGATTGAAAATTATTTCTTCTGCTAGTTTCTATTGCGTTCGCTGCCTAATTTGTTGAAGATTCGTCAAAGTAATGTTTGAAATATTTGTTCCTCTTGAAACGTTCTAAAAAAAGTCCTAAAAAAGTTTGGTTCACTATAACCTTTTTTATGGGAAAACTTATTATTTTCGCGGTATAACATCGGTACTTGCAATAGAAAATGCCCCTCTAACACAAAGGGAGGATCCTCCGACCAGGCGAGGTGATCATGCCTGGCGGGCCAACTGCCCAACGGTTGATGTTGGGATGTTGTAATATATATAATCATATTGCGAGAACTTCTATTACGCGATTCAGGATTGGTAGTTTCTTCGTATTGCAGTTTACTCCGTAGTTCAGTGTAACTTCGGTAGATGGCGCTGTAATATGCTATGTTGTTGTTGCGCTGTATGTGGAAGTCGCCACAATATTATTTGATTTTAAATTGTTATGTTCACAGATCCTTTGGACTTTTTTCTACTGGACAGCGTCACCGGTGAACTTCGGACTGCCAAGCCTTTAGACAGAGAGGCTCTAGCCGATCCGTCGTCGCCACTCAATCTGACCGTCAGAGTAAGTAGATAACGAGAAAACGTAGTGTTTACATAGATGACTCATTGTGCTGCTTATGAATGACATTTTACTCGTTTTTGTTTCGGTAAATAGTAGCCTAAGTGTTATTCTAATGTATAAGCTATATTACGGTAAAGTTTCATCCAAATCCGTTCAGTAGTTTTTGCGTGAAGAAGTAACAAACATCCATCCATCCATACTTACAAACTTTCGCGTTTATAATAATAGGTCTTTACCTATGAAATTGCCGTTTTGTATGCAATAAGTGAAAGTACTTATTTTTTCAAACTTTTTTATTTCTGTTATTCGAAGTAATCACCCATGCAATCGACGCATCTTGGCCAACGCATTGCCAGTTTATTGATGCCCTTGTAAAAATCAGCTGGACGGGAGGCAACCAACTCTTCAAAGGCATGTTGTACTGCCTCTCGGGAATTGAATTTTTTACCCACTAAAAAGTTGTCTAAATTTTGGAAAAAGTAATAGTCGGTAGGTGCAAGGTCTGGTGAGTATGGCGGATGAGGGAGAGCTTCCAACCCCAGCTCTTGCAGTTTGGAGACTGTCTGTTGCGCAGTATGGAGTTCGCGCGATGTCGTGAAGGAGCAGTGGGGCCGACCGATTGACCAAAGCTGGTTGCAGATGTGCAAGCTTCTCCATCATTCTCTCCAGTTCTTCACAGTACACATCTGCATTAATGCTCATGCCGTTTTGTAAAAAGCTGTGGTGAATCACACCCGCACTAGACCACCAAACAGTGACCATCACCTTTTTAGGGGTCATTTTTGGTTTAGGGCATTGCTTTGGTGCTGAACCAGGGTCTAACCAACTTGCTGAGCGCTTTCGATTGTCGAACATAATCCATTTTTCGTTGCACGTAACAATTAGTTTAAAAATTTCTTCATTTCTTTGCCTGTTGAGCAGCGCAAGGCAGGTCTCGACGCGTACGTTGCGCTGGCAATCGTTAAGGTCGTGGGGCACCCATCTATCAAGCTTTTTTACCTTGCCAATTTGTCGCAAATGGATCAATTTTGATGCTTACATTAAAAGCTGCTGCTAGCTCAGCTGTAGATTGAGTTTCGTCAGCTTCCACAATCGCCTTTAATTCATTACTGTTAACCAAAGTCTCCGGACGACCACGAGCTTCATTTTTCAAGTCAAAATTTCCAGAACGGAACCGGGAAAACCAATAACGGGTTGTGCGTTCGTTTGTACATTTGAATTTAGAATACAGAGCCATTACAAACTTTTTTTTATTTGAAATGACCAGTACTAAAGAAAGGCAATTTCATAGGTAAAGACCTAATATTAGTAGGATGGGTCTGCTAAAGCGACTACTCTGTCTGATGAAGAGCAAGAGCAGAATCCAAGAGTGATCACCATACTATGGCACTATATTATTTCTTATAATTTTTATTTAACTATTAATTGATTTAATAAATAATACACTTTTTCTACTTTCACGACGTACGGTGGATTATTTACTTTAGTCTGGGGTATTACCACTTTTCCACGGATGATTCGTTCTCAACTAGCTGCATCATGGATTTCGATAACCCCCTGAACATGACGGCTTTGAAATAATTTAAGCCCTATAATTTTTAATTAATTAATCATCGCATTATTACTACTACTATAATCCTATAAATAAATACGCAGTAAAAATTATAATGAATTTGAAAGAATATCTCATATTTCGTGTATTTACTTACCTTTCGACACAGATTTTCCGCGAAAGAATTTCGCGT
Source organism: Diaphora mendica (assembly GCA_949125395.1). Taxonomy (NCBI): domain Eukaryota; kingdom Metazoa; phylum Arthropoda; class Insecta; order Lepidoptera; family Erebidae; genus Diaphora; species Diaphora mendica. The sequence continues at coordinate 2,416,542 of OX421323.1, forward strand.
AAATAGGTTTGGCTTATAATATCTTTTAAATAATTTCTTATCGCGTTGAACAAAATAATTATCTAAAACGTTCAGTGACTTGTATGCGAATCATATGTCAACTGCTATGACAAGAACGACCTCGAATTATCGCTCGCCGTTAACCCACAAAGGTGTTGCCGTAGTTTCGGCATGATATCCAAGAGGCGTATATTAAACTACAAATAATAATAATAAACTTTATCTCCAGGCGACAGAACTAGTTAACGGTTATCCCGTAATTTCCGATCTGACTTCAACCCTGGCGACGGTGACCATCACGATCAAGGATGTGAATGACGAACCTCCTCGGTTCAACCGGAGGGAGTACAGCGTCGACATTCCCGAGAGCCTCCCTATAGGGACTCCCTTGCCCAACTTGGACATGGTGGTCACTGACACTGATATTGTAAGTACTTATATACCATTTTTTTAAGACAACTCCCACGTTAGGAATAAACGTCCTGTGTTGCGGGGTACTTTACAAATACACATGAAACGTACAAAAAGAACACCCAAACTCAGAACAACAATTTGTAGATCACATTAAGCGTTGTCCTATGTGGGATTTGAACCCACAACACTTGGCACAATAGAAAGCGGCGTGGCGACCGCTTAAAACTCATTGTAGTTATGTAAAAATGGTCACCTCTAGCTAATAGGCGGTCCACACTACAACGATATATCGTAGCGATTTAACTTACCTATTGTACGTATGTGTGAATATTTGACCTCGCTCAAATTAGAGACTGTTTTGTATCGGGAAAAGACGATACATATATATCCTGTGATGTTCTATGCTTCTAACCATAGCTCTATGACCCGATTCTATAGTTTACCCAATCCTGTGTGTAAATCACTCACACCGAGTGAGTGGGGTACCGGAGGCCCATACCACAAGCCCTCCCCCCATTCCCCTCCCCATCCCCCAAAGGCCGGCAACGCACCTGTGGCGCGTCTGGTGTTGTGTCCATGGGCGGCGGTAATCGCTTACCAATAGGTGATACGTCAGCTCGTTTGCCTCCTAATCCATAAAAAAAAATCCTGTATGCTATATCCTCTTGCTCAGTATAATGTTTATAAGCACTGCTAGATCCTTTATTAAGTAAGTTCTCTGTCCTTGATTATTTTTCCCGTTTTTGCCAGAGAATGCATAAATAGTAGATTAGTAACCAAGGGCTGTAAGGCATCAATTGCAGCCCGAGATATTTAGGCGCCCGCCTATAGTTCGAGGGTGCATTTGGTGAGGTAAGTAGAAAAAAACCGGCATTATAAGAATAAAACTTCTATTCCCGCCTTTTTTCTTTTAAAAGAATCAAGAAAATAACTTTTTTTTTTCAAGAACAAAATTGAGCTTCGCCGTTCGATATTTAAAATTGATGACTATTATACTCACACGAAGACAAGGCTGAATAGCAAAGCGACCTCTTTGGTCATTGGGCTGAATGCATGATGTCTATTGCCAGTATGATGTACGTGAACTTTTTGAAAGAAAGAAGTGTTTTTTTTTTAATTACTTACCGCCCTAGGGCTTTTCTAGCTACATTATTACCCTAGAGCGCTAATTAGTCACCTACAAGTCCCATTTGGAGGTAATAAGAACCTACTTACCGAACATGAGAGATGTAAATGCTCTTTGTTTACAGGGTTTAAATTCGGTGTTCAGCCTCCGTCTGTCAGACGACCTGGACGCGTTTATAGTAGAACCCTCGACAGCAACTGGTAGTGCCTCCGTCACCCTCAGACTCAACTCTACCCTGGACTACGAGGATCCTAACCAGAGGAAGTTCATTTTAGAGGTGAGTTTTAGGATTTTATTCGACCTTAGCATTTCTATTACGAACGTAACTAGAAGGTACTTTTGTTTTGAAGTGTAACATTTCTTTTGAACACGCTTTTATTAGCTGGACCTGTAAGCTTGTTTGTATGTATATGTATGTAACAAAATCTTTAAAATTCATTTTCACCTACTTCTACAAGGGGTACAGGGATCAAGGGCCGATGACAATACATCAATTTGAAAAAATTAAATAAAAAACTTTTAAAAAACTAAACAAACACGCTTTTATAAATATACCAAAATAAAAAGTAGAAAATAAATTATAGTTTAAAAAACCAAAACACACGCTTTAATAGCAATCTAACTAAAAAGTAGAAAATAATTTTAATGTAATAAGCGTGGGGTGCTTTCTGAAAATATTTCAATAATGTCACCCCACGCTTGTTACATTAAAATTATTTCTACTTTTTAGTTCGATTGCTATTAAAGCGTGTTTTTTAGTTTTTTATACTATAATTTATTTTCGTACACTGTTGTCTGTGGGAATGATTTTGTGAAAAGGGACGAAAGTGTGTAGCAGGTTCCCCTGTGTTGCGTGTTCGTTTATTGTTATATAAAAGTCCGAACTACGCAAAATTTTAAGATAAAATGTATATACCTTTTTGATAAATGTATGTCAAAAACTTTAACACGCCTTTATTACGCGTTTGTTACCGACTTATGTAAACGTGTTATCTAATCTATATCTATATATATAAAAGAGTAAGGTGACTGACTGACTGACATACCCAGAGATCAACGCACAGCCCAAACCGCTGAAGCTAGAATCCTGAAATTTTGCATGTAGGTTCTTTACATAACGTAAGTGAGCACTAAGAAAGGAATTTTAGAAATTCCACTCCTAAGGCAGTAAATCAGGACATGAAAGTCAGCGTGAGCGAAGCCGCGTGTAAAAGCTAGTTAACTATATTTATTTGAAACATAATTGAACACACAGGTTCTTATCATATTAAATTATACCCCAATTTGAACCCAGGTGATAGCAGAAGAGCTCCACACTTCACCCCGGCTATCTTCCAAGGCCAGCGTGACGATATCCCTGACAGACGTGAACGACAACGCGCCTCAGTTCGCGGAGGAGCCGTACTCCGCGCACGTGGCCGAGGCCGCCCCGCCCGGGACACGCGTCGCGGCCCTCAGGGCCACCGACCGGGACACGGGACGGTACGACTCTCTCTATCTCTTACTCACTCTTCTCATCTCCTCCTACGGGAGATATAACAGCTGTTTAAAGTTTAACATTAATAAATTAATTAGTTAAGGTACTACATCAACAGCTCTCAATGAAAACAGTGAGGGAGGGTTACATGAAGACACTAAGATATCACCCAAATGAATTGGCATGTCAACTGACTATAAAAGACTATAAACCTTCTCAAAAGATTTTATAACTTAGAACTACAGACCCGTCAGTAGCTTCAAGCTACCATGCATAAGTAGAGAGGAGAGAGCACGCTCTACACGTCACTACGCTCGAACATCTCATCTTTGTTTTTATGGAATAAGCGGGCAAACGAGCAGACGTATCGCCTGATGGCAAGCGATCACCGCCGCCCATGGACACCTGCAACACCAAAGGCGGTACAAATGCGTTGGCGGCCTTTGGGGGATGGAGGACATAGAGGAAGGGGTTGGGGTATAGGCCTCCGGTATCCTCACTCACTCGGTGAAACGCAGCGCAAGCACTATTTCACACTGGTTTTCTGTGAGGCCGTGGTATCACTCCGGTCGAGCCGGCCCATTCATTTCATTCATTCGGCATTCGGCCGAAGCGTGGCAAAGGCCGGCAACGCACTTGTGACGCCTCTCGTGTTGAGAGTGTCCATGGGCGGCGGTAATCGCTTACCATCAGGCGAACGTCTGCTCGCTTGCTAATATTATTTTTGAACTTATTTGTTTTATTTATGGAATAGGGGTCCATAAATAAAACAAATAAGTTCAAAAATAATATTTTTAAGACAATAACGTACAAAAATCTATGCAAATATAATATGCTGTTCATTTTATCTTATGATAGTACAAACGCCTAAACAATTAACCTTCTAGTTATATTTACTGGGATATAATTATATGATTATATTTCTAGTTATATTTATAAAACCAGAGAATCGAATTACTAAATCTCTCAATATTGCCACTTTTATTGTTGTAGATTCGGTACCGATGGAATAGTTTACACATTATCCGGAAACGGAGCAGAACTTTTCCAAGTGGACAACCGCAGCGGAGTGATCACCGTGGCGTACTGTCCCACGCCTGGACAACCGCCTTGTTTGGACTACGAGACAAGGAAAGACTATTTTCTACAATATAAGGTATGTGAGACCTGTGCATAATATTTTGAACCTCGTAACTGGAGGTTGAAGCGGTTACGAGGCACTTTATTATAAACCCGACAAACTTTTGCGAGTTATGTGTAAAAAAAAAAACTATTTAGTTGATTTTCTGGAGACTCACAGAAAACGAAGCAACCCTTTTCTTGCTTTTTACCGAGATGGTTAGTTTACCGGAGGGAAGCGGGCTCAGAGGATAGCAATACAAAGGGTGTCCATCGTGGCGGGAGTCGCTTACCATCAAGTCACCGTCTACTCTACTTCCTCTAATACTAAAAGCAATATTTCCATTATCTATACTAATTTAAAAAATAAATATTATATTAATTAGTCGATCTCTTTTCTGACAGGCAACAGATGACGATGGATCTGGCCAGATGACAGTTGTGTCTCTCCAGATTTCGCTAACAGACTCTAACGACAACCCGCCGGTATTTCTCACGCAGGTCTACAAGGCATCTATTGATGAAGATGCTGTCAAATTTGAACCAGAACTTCAGGTAATACCTTCATCAGCCTTTTTTTTAAACAGTCCAGCAGTGGACACAAGCCTCTCCTTAAAGAGGAGGTTTTTCATTACCAGTATTTACATACATTATTTATTATCATTAGCATATGCTAGCAACGCTTCGCACGGGTACTTTACGGAAAATATAATATAGCCTATGCTACTCTGAGAAGATGTGTATATATTAATTTCGTTATATTGTAGCAAATATACTTAAAATTTAATAAATTATATATGAAAACCTTCCTCAAGAATCACTCTATCTATTGGTAAAACCGGATAAAAATCCGTGCCAGTAGCTTTTGAGTTTATTGCATACAGATAGATGCGGTGGAAAACTTTGTTTTATAATATGTAGTGCTAGTGATGATTTAATATTTCTATATTTATTTATTATTCAGGTTCAAGCCCGTGACGTAGACGTGACGTCAGACATTCGGTATTCGATCATCGACCCGGTGGACAATCCGTTCTGGATAGACCCAACCACCGGCAAGATATCGGTGAGACCCGACGTCGGTGGAGTCGAAGCTCCTGAACACTCTAACAAGATTTTCTTAACTGTCTTGGTGAGTATTTACTACTTTATTGAGGTAAAAAATATGTATTTATTTCGAATTTTAAGTAGGTATATTATTTACAGTATTGATCAACATATAGTATGTTGTATATATAATATAAAATAATATATATATATAAATATTATATTATATAAAATATATAAAAAAAATAATAATATAAAACTTTGATTTCAAGATATCGAAGCTTTTGAAAGAATTTCTTGAAGTCTGTAGGAATCTTTGGTTTTGCAATTTTTCTTATGATGTTTTTTTTAATAATACAGAAAATCAGCTTGTATCATAATAGAGAGAGAATTTATTACCTAACTATTACCTCTGTTTTGCATGCTTAAATGTTCAAAACATCTTTTTCAAGTTGGACTACAGATTTTTGAACTGAAAACTTCTTTACCGCCGTTGTACACTTTTATGGGATGGGTAAAAAATGTTAAACTCGCGTCAGTAACTCGCGTCTGGACACGTGACCTGATCGAATATTCATAAGACGGTGGCGTGGCGTAGGAGAGGAAGTAATATCCCCCTCACTTTCTACCGCGCGGCGAAAATGTATGCTAGTGCAAACCGTTGTTTTTATACTTTTTATTTTCTTCAATTCTATTTTGGACCCGCGAAATTGTTGCCCCTTTCACTCACTTTCTGTACATTTTAAAAACTCTTGTGTACAGGCAACAGATGGCATTCACAACGCAACCTGCAGAGTTGAAATCACGGTGCGGGACGTGAACAATCACGCGCCGATGTTCGACAGCGACAAGTATGATGCTGATGTGTCTGAAGATGCACCCATTGGTGAGTGTTGAAACACGGATAATGGGGTAGATGACTGTATCGTAAATAAATTCAGATGTTTATTTCTTTGAAACGAATATTACAAAATACCTCGGAAAATATAATTATTACAGCTTTTTATTTCTATTACAAATTTTAATGAAATAAACATTGAAATATATTACTCAATTGAGTAGTCTAAAACAGTGACGTCACATGTTTGTATTTAGTATATTTTTCATACAGTTATCGTTTTGACAGATGAAAAAAAGTAACTAATTTGACTAAGGTGTCATCTACCGTAATATCAAGCTATAATTAACGCATAAAATGTTTTTTACTTACTCCCGGTTTTCTGTACTTGGACTTCGAAGGTGGCCTGCACTTGTTACATTTGACTAGTATATGTGCTACTTACTATCACGGGCTGATGTCAGAGCGGCTACTAGTTCAACTGCTTTTGCCATAAAAAAGCTAGCTAAGTTCAAATGTAGAATCAATACGTACACCTTATTTGGCAAATAAGGCACAACCAGTATTATTAGTTTACCTACATACATCATTTTGTTGAATTACATCCAGACAGTGACACAATTATTTTGTTCGGGTGAGATTGTCTGGTTTGGCAATCAAGGTCTCTAATCACTAGCCAATAAGACACAGACTTTTAAAACACGAATGACATAGTTCTTTAAGCGATCACCTCGCCGCTTCCTACTGCGCTAAGTGTTGTGGGTTCGATTCAAACAGGAAACACTTTGTGAATCCGACAAATTGTTGTTCCGATTCTGGGTGTTGGGTGTGTCCTTCATATATATGTTTGTCAAGTCTTCCGTAAAACAGGATAAATTCCTAGTCCCCGGGAGTTGTCTTTAAGTAAAACAGTTTGGTGAAATTCAAAATAAAATAATGCATTTCCAGGTACTGAAATAGCAGCAGTTCGCGGCACAGACCTAGATAGTGGGATCAACTCAGAGCTGAAGTACTCCATCCGGAAGGGAGCCCTGGACGCCTTCGCCATAGACAATATGACTGGAGTCGTCACTGTCGCCTCCAAACTTGACTATGACAAAAGAAATACGTATAGGATACAGATTGTTGCTACTGATTTTGGTAAGTATAACTTTTGGTTCCGTACTCAAAAGTCAAACGGGACCCTATTACTAAGACTCTGCTGTACGTCTGTTTGTCTATCTTTCACCAGGCTGTATCTCATGAACCGTGATAGTGAGACAGTTGAAATTTTCACAGATGTATTTTTGTTGTATAACAACAAATACTAAAAACATAATTAAATAAATATTTAAGGGGGCTCCCATACAACAAACGAGATTTTTTTTTGCCGTTTGTATAGATAATGGTACGGATATATTGTTTTAAACTTTCATGGTCAGTAACATTAAAATAGAAATCTGCGGGATTGCTACCATGTACCTTTTTGTTAGTGAGTATCCGATATTTCGGCGCTGTTGCAAGCGCCATGATCACGGAGTAACAAGAAATATCGGATACCCACTAACAATAATCACAAATTTTAATTTAAAAAAAACCGACTTCAATCTGGACAAAATTTAAATGGGACCAAACGGGCAGCACCAACTTTCAAATCAAAAAAGAAACATCAAAATCGGTTCACCCAGTCGAAAGTTATGAGGTAACAAAAAAAAACAAAACATGATGTCCGTGCGGAGCTTCGGTCACTCGACGTCCAGAAAGCCAGTGGACCCGACGGTATTCCAGCGGTGGTTCTCAAGAACTGTGCACCAGAGTTGTCTCCGGTATTGACGCGCCTGTATCGCCTGTCATATTCCTCGGGAGCTGTTCCGGAGGCTTGGAGAGAGGCAAATGTTCAACCGATCCCCAAAAAAGGCGACCGCTCCGACCCGGCCAACTACCGTCCGATAGCCGTCACCTCCATTATCTGCAAAGTGTTTGAGCGGATAATAAACAAACAACTGGTCCACTACCTGGAAGATCACTCCCTACTAAATGATCGTCAGTATGGTTTTAGACCGAACCGATCTACGGGTGATCTTCTAGCGTACGTCACTCACCTTTGGGGTGAGGCTATTGACAGGCATGGGGAATCCTTGGCCATCAGCCTCGACATGTCCAAGGCCTTCGATAGGGTTTGGCACCGCTCGCTTCTCTCCAAGCTACCGGCTTTCGGCTTGCCCCCCAAACTCTGCAACTGGGTTGCCGCATTCCTGCACCAGCGCCGCATCAGAGTCCTTTGCGACGGTGCGGCCTCCGATTTTCAATCGATTAACGCCGGAGTACCGCAGGGCTCCGTCCTGTCGCCCACACTGTTTCTTCTGCATATCAATGACATGTTAGCCCTTGGCAACATTCATTGCTATGCAGACGACAGCACAGTTCGTGGGTGATATTTTGGACACACTACAGCCAAGCTAGCAGATATTGAGGAAAAACGACATGAGCTGGTCGTTCAACTCGACCATGTTGTGGGCCGCATTTCTCAATGGGGCTGTGAGAATCTGGTCAAGTTCAACGCCAAAAAAACACAGGTGTGCGCGTTCTCTGCCAAAAAGTCTCCATTCCTTCCCCTTCCCACTTTTCAGAACACTCAAATGGCATTACAAGGTAGGCTCGATATCCTGGGCATGGATATCTGCCGAGATCTCAACCCACGTGAATACGTTGAGAGTGTCACTAAAGCGGCCTCGCGTAAGCTAGGTGTTTTAAACAAGGTGAGACGGTTCTTCTCGCCCGGGCATCTGTGTCTTCTTTACAAGACCCAGGTTCGCTCGTGCGTGGAGTACTGTTCTCATCTTTGCGATGGTGCCGCACAGTACCTGTTTGACGCTCTCAACCGGTTGCAGCGGCGAGCAATCCGCATTGTCAACAGTCCCGAAGCCACCGAGTCCCTTGAGCCTCTGCAGTTGCGTAGAGATATCGCCTCCATGGCAGTCCTCTATCGCTTTTATCATGGAGAGTGTTCTGAAGAGCTCTTCCAACTGATCCCTCCCTCTCCCTTCCTCTACAGGACAACACGTGCCGGCCTTGGAAGTCACCGCTTCAGAGTAGTAGACATACGTTCTCGTACTCATCGCTTCGGTTCTTCCTTCCTGTGCCGAGCGGTGAAAACCTGAAACTCACTACCAGCATACGTGTTTCCTTCCCACTATGATCCCGGGTCTTTTAAGCGGGGCGTGAAAAAGCATCTCACCAGGCCGCCATAGTGTCGGTCACCATGCTGCATTGTCCTTATTCGCAATGAGGATGGTGACCGCCACTCCTGGATTCTGTTCATGCTTACCATCAGGCAGGGCAGAGTCATTTTGGCACCTAACTATAAAAAAAAAAAAACAGTCGAATTGAGAACCTCCTCCTTTTTTTGAAGTCGGTTAAAAAAGAAATAGGCGTATTATCACTATTTTACATACACTATTAGTTAAGAATGAGAATTTAATAGTTATTTGATAAACAAGAGTGCAAAGTTGCTTTTTAACCGCGTGCTCAATTTTGATGACCGAGCAAGCGAAGTATTCTAATATTGAATCACGAGCGGAGCGAGTGAATCAAACAATATAATCCTGAGCGTCAGCGAAGGAATCAAAAGAGCACTAGGTAAAAAGAAATTGCAGTCGAGTGCAACACGTAACTTTTCATCCCACCTCAGCGAGGAAATGACTAAATGACGTGAAAAGAAAATGGCGCTGGCAAAGCAAATCAAAAAAAAAGTACACGAAGAAGGTTCCGAGTCTGAGTTTTTAACAAATAAAAAAAAAAAAGATAAATTCAATACCATGGAGGTAGAAGTAAATAGGTTTAATGATGTTTTGACTTGACAAGCTTAGTGCACATGATGTTCTTAATTCAATTTAACTTTATCCTCTAGCGAATAAAAACGGCTTTTGCACTTAGATATCGAAGGGCAAAAATACTCTTTACGAGCTGATGGGATGAAAAGGATATTTTCTAATGTACGAAACATTCCAGGTACCCCCAGCCTAACGGGTACGAGCGAGCTATGGGTGCACGTATCCAACGTGAACGACAAGCCTCCGCGCCTGTCTCCTCCCGGACAGCGAGCTTCAGTCTCGGCCGACGCTTCTCCTGGCGAACTGGTGCACCAGCTCCTGGCTACCGACCCTGACGTCACTGACCCATCAGCTCTGCACTTTGCGAGAGCTCCGCATCCTATACGGGCTGTGGATACTAGCGGCAATGAGGTGCGGTCTTAGAACTCAAGGTCAAATAGTACCTTATAATAACGTGAGGTCTCGGGTTCGATTCCCGGGTCGGACCAAATTTTTGTATGATTTGCAAATGTTTGTTGCGGACTTAAAAAAGTATAAATGTATTTATATCAATTGTCTAGCACCCATAATACAAACTGCTTAGTTTGGGACTAGATAGCGTTGTGTGTTTGATGTCCGAAATATTTATTTAACTATTATTGAAGTGGTAACTTCTTATGGGAGGGTAAACCGCTTCGTAACCTAACGCGTTACGGCGCCAGTTTATATTATTTATCAAGTCAAACTTCCATACAGGTATCAGACGAGGGTATCTTCGACTCTTGGTTCATGGTACAGCCGAACGGTTCGGTGGTGGTCTCCCAGCGCCTGGACCGTAGTCGAGCAGCAGTTCTCACACTACCCGTCAGGGTCATCGATACAGAAGCGCCTGTGCTGCAGCAGGCCGAAGGTACTCCTTACTCTTGAATATTAAAACCGCCTTTAAAATTGAATTAATGAACCTACTTTTTTCTGTGCGGAACGTGACATATCTCCACTATAACTAAATTATATTATATCTTTCATCAGGCAGAGTAGAGTCTTGATTTGAGACACACTCAAACATAGAAAAAGATAAAGGGAATAGTATGTTTAATACATGATACATAAGTATACTGAAATAAGAAACAGAGTGATAGAAAATAAACTTTAGAAATGCAGTAAGTCGTAGTGATCTGCGCTGTGTGGTGCGATGTATGCGACTGCTGTGCTGAGGTTTCGGGTTCGATTCCTGAATCGGACAAAATGACTGTATGATCTGCAAATACTTGTTTTGGGTTTGGGTGTTTACTATCTATAATATGTCTGTAATTAAAAGTATTCTATCAGTTAATCTAGCTTTCATAGTACAAGCTCCGCTTAAGTTAAAACTAGATGGCGTTGTGCATCAGTTATCTAAATTATTTATTTATCTGATGCATGATAGATAAATAGACCCTTTTGAAGAAAATATAAAAAGATAATGAAAATAAATATACTGAAATGCTTATTTTTTACCCTTTAGGTGAACTTATTATCACAATAGTGGATGTAAACCGTCACGCTCCAGTGTTCTCCCAACCCTCATACCTGGAGAGCATCGTGGAGGAGCAGCCCATAGGCACTACCCTGGGAACCTACACCGCTACTGATAAGGAGACGCCGATATCCGCCATTGTGATACATCCACCGAACCCTTATTTCGTTATTGATAATGTTACTGGTGAGTTATAATGTGTTTTATTTTGTTTGGTAGAAGTTTCTAGAAACTACCTTTGTTATTAGGCTGTTTCTAGAAATTTCAATGTTGAAATCCTGTCTTTATTAATTACGCTATTTTTCGAGGAGATATTGATATCTATATATCATCTACTGTGGATTGTAAAAGGTTAATAAAATAACTTTTTTATTAAATACACTATAAAGTATTATATTCTTTACAGTATTGTAAATTTTTTAATTATTCTGTCTCTCTGTTATACTTTCAAATCGAAATCACTGAACCGATTTTAATAAAATTCTAATGAAGACTACGTTTAACCGCAGTCACCAAAATACAAAAGAGTAGAGAGCTAGTATTTAAAATATATAATATGATTTTATATATATACGCATTTTTATGCCATTTTTATTAATTTTATATAATTAACTTAATTTCCAGTATAGATATATTATAACGACAGTAAGGGAACTTTAATTGGACCAGAATTAAACCCTGGCCTGACTATTCTGATTAAGTTCTTAACTCATCTCATTTTCTAGGTGTAGTCAAAACAGCACAGCGAATAGACTACGAGAAGATCCACACCATTAACTTCACCCTCATAGCCTTTGACTCCGGAGTGCCACAGCTCAGCACCTCCGCTGGAGTCACGGTCCAAGTGATCAACGCCAATGATGAAGAGCCGACCTTCTCCCAGCCAGGGTACGAAGCAACAGTTGTGGAGCACTCTGCTCCTGGTACTAGCGTGCTCACTGTCAGCGCTACTGATGATGATGAAGGTATGTAAGAGAATGATAGATGCTATAGTAGTAGTGTGAAGGAACGGGCGTCATGTCTCTCCAACACAAATAGTGATCATACCTTCTCCAAGACTTCCGTTATAACGGGAGTGGGTTGGTGTACATAATCGATGCGACAATTTCTATATCACGATACAGGATTAGCAGTTACTCCGTAGTTCAGTGCGTCTTCGATAGATGGCGCTGTAGTATGTTTTTCTGTATTGTATTTCGGGAATAGGCTACTCAGTTTTACCTATTTATGGAATGATACACCCTACCACGATGATAATAGTGTTAGGCTGCACAAAGATACCAAAAGGATATGACGTAAAATCGGTAATATTTAAAATATGAAAGTAGCTATTCTTTAGTCTTGATAGAGGTAGACTTATTTGCAATGGTGTAGTCATATACAGCCAATAGCGTTTGCAATTTAAGATAAAAAAAATACTTGAAAAAATATTGTTAAGTACTCTGTAAGTAACTGATGATTGATAAACCATATTTATTAGTTTTTTTTATGAAACGATTAATTATTTCGAAGCTTTAATCCTGGATTAGCGTCATTTATTGATCAATACTTATACGGCTGCGATGAGGTAGCTAACTTTAAGTACCATTAGTGGTATCTGTTGTAATTTTTGTATTTGAAAATAAAAGATGTGTTTCATCTAGTTGTTATTTTATTGAAGTATATGGTAACCTAGTTACATAGAATAGGAAGAATTTTGAATACGCTATAAAAACACTATAAAGCCAGTATTATTACAACAGTATCCACCAATTGGTGGTATCATTTGAATTGAAATTCATATTCTAATTGGATTGGTATTTTATTATGTACGAGTACATAGTACATTCATCTACTAATTTTACATATAAGACTATTAGTTATAAGAATTTAGGCGCAGTTCAATGTCGCTCGCTAAGTCACAACATAAAAAATCACAAAGCAGTCATGAGGACTGCCGACAGAAGTAAAAAACTCAAAACTGTAAACAAACAGTTGCTTAAACTCACCTGAAATGAACCTCTTTGCTCTTTAACTTAAATGCGAGACAAAAAGAAGTATAAAAATATAGCTTATGGAAAGCGTTAGGTGACGATGACGCGAGTTGTATGATTTTTGTTCACACAAAAAATTCTCAACGCGCCTAAAGAAGTTTTCATTTCAATAAACGATTAAACAAGAAATCAAACATATCATTGAACATAACATTTAAGACAAGTGCCCATACAGATTGAAATTGGGACTGAATTTAAGAGTAGGACCATGGAATATTTTCGACAGTATTCTCAGCTTTCACTACGTCCTCATTTGTAGAGAAAGCTGAGGAGACTGTGCTGAGATCTGGACTAGACCTAACTCGAAGCCAATTCGCGCATGCGCTATTCCCTTCAAGAGAAAGCTTTGATGTTACCAAAATGTGCGATGTTCATGTCTAACTTTGATGCCTGTTTTATCATTCGTCCCCATTGGGTTTATCAAATCGTGCTAAGTTCGTGTCTTACTTATAAATCCTGTTTTATCTACTGTGAATAATCGTCATCAATAGCCTTTAATAGTCCACTGCTGAACATAAGCCTCTCCTTAGACAGGAAGTTTTGTCCTTGGCATAATATGTGATATGACTGATATGTATCATGAAAAGTTATTATTTTTTCAAATTATTTTCATTTTAAAATCTATACTAATGTTATAAAGCTGAAGAGTTTGTTTGTTTGAACGCGCTAATCCGAGGAACCGCTGGTCAGATTTGAAAAATTCTTTCAGTGTTGGATAGTACATTTATAGAGGAAAGCTATAGGCTATATTGACTGCCTCGTTGGCGTAGTGGTAGCGTATGCTGTGCTTGAGGTCTCGGGTTCGATTCCTGGGTCGGACCAAATGTTTGTATGATCTACAAATATTTGTTTCGGAGTTTGGGTGGTTTCTGTATATGTATGTATTTACAAAAAAAAAGTATATGTGTATTTATATCAGTTGTCTAGTATCCATAACACAAGCTCTGCTTAGCTTGGGACTAGATGGCGTTGTGTTAGATGTCCGAAAAAAAAAAGTAATAATATATATATCATCACGCTACGACCAATAGGAGCGGAGCACCAATGAAAAATGTTTCAAAAACGGGTAAAAATTATCACGCTACGGGCAATAGGAGACGCAAATTAGGTTGCGTGGGTCCGCTAGTTATGTATATTACACCGCATAGTATGTCCTATATAGTGATATGTCACAATTCTTATGCCTCATTAACCAGAATTATTGTTCTAATAATCTACATTGGGTTTGATTATATTTATCAGCACTGTCTTCTTTCTACATGCAGAAGCTTTTAATTGGCAAATAAAGAAATTAAATTTAGGTGTAAGCTCCTCGAATAAAACATATGTTGAAATCGTAGTTATTTTCTGATGTAAGATTTTTTTAAATAATATAATGGATAAAAATCTAATTGTACTTCTAAGTTAAATACCCCGTGGATTTCTTATAAAATATAAATAAACATGTAAAAATATATATTATGATGTGTCTTCATACCACAATCGTTTATACAGATTTTATGTCAAATTATAATAAATAGATTAAAAGAATATATGAACTCAAAACTGCATTCTCTATTTTTACAGGAGAATTCGGTGAAGTTCGCTACAGCTTATCAGGGGATTCATCACTGTTCACCATCGACGTTATCACCGGGGAGATCACCGTGGCAGAGGGCGCTGTGATCGACCGGGAAGTGATCACCGACGTGTACATGAGAGCTATCGCCAGTGACAATGCTCATGCGCATATACGAAGAAACAGTATTGTTCCTGTAAGTTCGTTTTGTACATTACGTGAGTGGTCATAAAAGTTTCCGACCCATCAATCATACAAGATATTTTTGTTCTACATAGTCTCCTTGTAACTCCACACACTTATTAGCGATGCACAGTAAGAATGAAAACAGGCCCAATGATGCAGAAGATTCACTGGGCCGCCATAGTGTGGGTCACCATGGGCCACCGTGGGCGTTGTCTGCATTCGCAATGAGTATGGTGACCACCACTCTTCGATTCTGCTTATGCTTTCCATCAGGCAGAGTAAAGTCATTTTGACAGGTCCATACATAAAAAAAAATAGTTTTTATTAACTAGTCTTGCTATCTTCACATTGAGTTTAGAACCTTTTCAAGGCCTGGTTGATCTGGTGGTTAGAGATCATGCTAAGCTAGAGGTCATTGGTTCGATCCCACAATTACTCTTCATCGTTAGCTGTGGTAAAGGAAAGAACTGAGGTGTTTCTACATATTCTTGTTTTTTAATTACAAAAGATATAAGAATGTGTTTTAAACCTCTGGTCTTAAAATTGACTTAAAACAGTACGATGATACGAAGTCAACTAAGAAATCATTTCAAACAATACTTCAGGGAACATTTCATTACAGATGCAAAATAACAGCAGATTTATTTATAACTAGCTGACCCGGCGAACTTCGTACCGCCATATATACACACATCAAAAGTGTCTAGGGATCAACATATGTGTCTAGGAATCAACATATATTTTTGCAATAACTTTTCTCCTGATTGATATTAATTAAAATTTTCTTTAAGGATTCATCAAATAAAGTGTTTTCGTTTGTCACAGTAACGATAAACCAAGTCACCTTTGCATTAATAAAGAAATTTGCCATTTTCCTAATAAAAGGATTTTTGACATTTGAACCACTAACATTAAAGTTCGAAAAAAAGACTGAAATAACAGTTTTCTTTAAAATTTTATTAGGTAACTTAAACAATTAATAATCCGTGTTTCTACCGCGAACACTAACACAAGAACATCGGTTTGGCATACTCAAAATGAGTTCATCCAAATCACGCTGTGGAATGGCCGCCCATGTTCGTTGCAACAACAAAAAAAGGTCTTCTTGCGACTGGATACCCTCCATATTCGGCAGAGCTCTTCTCTGTAGCATATCCCATGCATGCTCAATCGGGTTCAAGTCTGGCGACTGAGCAGGCCAGGGCCAAAGCCACATCTCAATCTCAAGAAATCCGCATAAAAATGCTTGATCCCTAGACACTTTTGATGTGTGTACATCTCAGCTTCCCACAGACAGTGTACAGTCGCGGACAAAAAGAAACACATTTCCCGTTATCTATTATTTTTTTCTTTCTAGCTTTCTAAAAAAAGAATGAATGAAATCGGACTATGTGTTATTGAATTACCACTAAGTGCATATTTTGACTTTCTTCCCCTTTCCCCAGAAAACCGTGCTGAATTTCGGGATAAAAAGTATCCTATGTCCTACCTCGTAGTATGAACTCAAATCATGCCAAGTTTCATTTGAATCCGTTCAGTAGTTTCGGCGTGATGCGCGGCCAAGGTACAGACAGACAGATAAAAATAAAAAAAAATACAGTTTTGGCTTCAGTATCGATTATAGAGAGCCCTCCAAAAAAAAATTTCAAAATATCTTTAATGTACAGAATTGGACCTGTTACATTTTTATTATAAGTATAGATAGATCTGTATTCCAAAATTTGCCTCCAAAAAATTCCAGGTGCACATAAAAGTCCTAGACATCAACGATCACGCGCCAGTGTTTACCCAGAAAGTTTATAAAGCAACTATCGCAGAGAACCTTCAGCTCAACCCACCAGCTGCCATCCTCCAGGTCCTAGCTGAGGATAAAGATGAAGGAATCAACGCAAAGGTGCAGTACAGGATCGTAGAACAAACTGAACCAGGTAAATATAGCAGTAGTTTGAGTCGTGATAAGAAGGCCTAGTGTGAGTTTATATCACTCTTGTCACACGAAAGCGGTCAGCATTCCGATTAGCTGTGAAATAAACTGACACTAGGCCCTCTGAGGTAGAAATATTATTAATATTAACCTCTTGGTGTTGTTAAGAATTATATCTATACAAATAAATAAAATTGGAGTGTCTATTTGTAATATTAAAATAACCGTTTTTTAATAAATGCATATGTATGTATACACGGTACAAGTACCAAAATATCATTTTTTACAATTTATGTCTGTCTGTCGGTAATCTCTGAATCGGCTACACTGATTTTGACGGAACTTTCACTGGCAGATAGCTGATGATCTAAGGAGTGACTTAGGCTACTTTTTTTAGACTTTCGGTTATTGTCGTACCGCGGCATTTCCCGCGGTACGACAATAACCGCGGGTAACATCGCGGGGTTCAGCTAGTGTTCAATTATAATCGATTCAAGACAACGTCTAATTTTTCCCAAGTAGTTATTGCTCCTTAAAATTGTCTAAATAGTTACCATTTTGCTATTCATAACAAGCCCAACAAGCATTAAACACAGGAACTGCTTAACCATATCTTAAGACATATTCCTTTCAGGAGTGTTCTCAGTGGACCCCTCCAATGGCATCATATACCCTTCGAAACCAGTGATGGGTAACACCACCTATCACCTGACAGTGATAGCGACTGACGAAGACGGCGCAGGGTCTAAGTCGGACGTGGCGAGGGTTGATATCACCGTGCTAAGTGTCAATAGACACAAGCCTGTATTTGTGCATCCACCTCCAGAACAGAAACAACTGGAAATACCAGAGGTAGGATTAATAGTTTTATGATTAACTAGTTTTTGGCCAGGGTTCTGCCCTCGTGTATGTCGCTTATCGCGGTAAAAAGCAACCTATTACTTGATGATAATATAAACTCCTTTTGGTGGAAGAGATTTTTAACCGACTTCAAAAAAGGAGGAGGTTCTCAATTCGACTGTATTTTTTTATGTTTGTTCTGAGGTACAGAACTTTCGCTTAGGTTAAGTGGACCGATTTTGATGATTCTTCTTTTATTTGAAAGCTGGTGCTTCCCGTGTAGTGCTTCCCCATTTCAATGTGTTTTTTTTGTTTAAATTTTGTATTATTAAAATCAATTTCGTGGTTAACAACAGTTTCGTCGTCCACAAACAAAACATTCTCACATTCGCTGAACCGATTTTAATAAAAGGCATGGATATATTCTTAGATTAATGGTAAAAGGACGTAGTCTACTTTTGAGTAAGATAACCGTCATACACGTGGTCGAAGCCGCATGCTAAAGCTAGTACATAATAAATTAGTTGAATTAACAAGCTTTTTCATTTCGCTGTGACATCAAAATGTTTCCATAATTCTTTCCTACTAATTCGGAAGTAACTCTGTCTGTGTAAACCGCTACACTAATTTCAATGAAATTTGCCATGGAGATACTTTGATTCTTCAGGAAGGACATAGGCTTCTTGTTATCGCGATAACCGAGTGACGCGGGCGGAGCAAAGGCTAGTATATATGTAAATATATAATTATTATGTATTATTTATCTCCAGAACGCAGCCCAAGCCGACTTCCTCATAACTACGATAAAAGCAACGGACGAAGACTCAGGCGAGAACGGCCGCATATCTTACTACCTGAAGGAGAACAACCAGAACGTGGGAGAGACGGCCGAGTTCAGTTTGGACAAGGACACCGGAGAACTGAGGACCAAGACATTCTTGGATAGAGAGCACAAGGCTGAGTATGAGGTACGGTTACAGATATTGAGGTCTAATATTACCATTTTGGTAATGATGCGTTTTTATTCCTACACTCTTTATTATTAACCGACTTCAAAAAAAGGAGGAGGTTCTCAATTCGACTGTATTTTTTTTTTTTTGTTACCTCATAACTTTCGACTGAGTGAACCGATTTTGATATTCTTTTTTATTTGAGAACTGGTGCTTCCCATGTGGTCCCATTTTAATTTGGTCCAGTTCTGACATGTCATCCATGAGAAAATCATATAAATCTTCAATTTGCATTAAGTATGTGCGCGACAAATTGACGATTAACTCAATATCACGCCGACTGATTTCGATGATTCTTTTTTTATTTGAAAACTGGTGCTTCCCATGTGGACCCAATTCAATTTGGTCGTTCTTGAAGTCGGTTTTTTTGTTAAAATTTTGTATTATTTATTTAAAAACTTTATGCACATTTTTACATGCGGACTTAACGCCCAAGGCGTTCTCTTCCAGTCAACCTTATGTAGTGGTGGGTGGTGTAGAAATCTAGTAAGGTAGGTGGTGCACAGAGGTTACATAATCAATAGAAAAGCGGCCAAGTGCGAGTCGGACTCGCCCATGAAGGATTCCGCAGCAGCAAGTAACATAATATAATTTTAATTTTATATTTGTGTTGATTAAATGAAAGGTACATAGTAGTTTACGATTTATGACATATTAAAAAAAAAACTACTTACTAGATTTCGTTCAAACCAATTTTCGGTGGAAGTTTCAGTTCTAAGTATGTAGTGATATGTAGTAAAATTTATGTTTTTTTTCTATTTTTGTGTGAAAATCTTAATGTGGTTCACAGAATACATCTACTTACCAAGTTTCGACATTATAGTTCTTATAGTTTCGGAAAAAAATGGCTGTGACATACGGACGGACAGACAGACATGACGAATCTATAAGGGTTCCGTTTTTTGCCTTTGGCACGGAACCCTAAAAACAAGCTTTATAGTAACTTTTATATACTTGAATAGTCTATTGCTAGACATAGGCAATATGACGCTGCGCACAGGAGCATAATAATAGGCTTTGTGACAAGTATCACAACAGCATTACAGACTCAGAAAAAAAATGGAACAAAAATGGTCCATATTTTTATATATCCGTGAGAGAGCCACGCTTCGGCATGAATGGGCCAGCTCGACCGGAGTGATACCACGGCCTCGCAGAAAACCGGTGTGAAATAGCGCTTGCGCTGTGTTTCACCGAGTGAGTGAGGATACCGGAGGCCCATCTCCCCTCTCCATCCCCCCAAAGGCCGGCAACGCACTTGTGACGCCTCTGGTGTTGCAGGTGTCCAGGGGCGTCGGTAATCGTTGCCCGTCTATTCCATAAAAAAAAAGAAATATGGGAATCTAACCCTCAACACTTAGCGCAGTAAGGAGTGCAAGGAGACCTCTTAAACCCAAACTACTCTGTAAAAGATATACTTTAGGTAAAACTACAACAATATTTGTTTCTATTCACAGTTGGTGATAGCCGCAGTAGACAACGGAACGCCCGCCCAGTTTGAGACCCTCAAGCTCTTGACCGTGGTGCTCGCTGATGATGATGACAACACTCCTCGCTTCTCATCACCTCTGCATCACTTCGCCATCAAAGAGAACTTGCTCCCAGGAGTTATAATCGGTATAACATTGAACAGTCATGCTTCTGTATATTCCACTGCACAGATGTCATGTGTAGAGGTTTAAACGGTCGCTATGCCGTATCTACTGCGCTGAGTGTTGTGGGTTCAAATCCCACACAGGACAACGCTTTGTGTGATCCACAAATTGTTGTTCTGAATCTGGGTGTTCTTTGTGTCCGTTTCATGTGTGTTTGTAAAGTCCCCCGCGACACATAAATAATCCTAGTGCGAGAATAATCTCTTAGAGATAAGAAAAAGGTTTTCTTTATATAAAACTGAATCTGTACTAAGATTTTTTTTATGGAATAGATGGTAAACGAGCAGACATATTGCCTGATGGTAAGCTATTACCGCCGCCCATGGACACCTGCAACACCAGAAGCCTCACAAGCCAGCCTTTGGGGGATGGGGTTGGGTATTTAGGAGATTTAAGCTGAAATATGTTTATGCAGAATGCAATATTTAATATTTTATTACATAATATAGAAACCTATGTACATAACCATAATTTATAAAAAAAATAACAATATTTACATACAAGCGTCAAAAAACTCCACATCTTCGCCTACTGGTAGCGTTCCCAAAAGACTGGCAGCATTACCACGTTGAATGGCAATGCTGATTCTCTGTGCTAGAAAAAGGCCGGCCTTCTGGTCGCGAGAAGCGTCAATCAGTTGCTTAATATTATTAGCTTTTGCCTGTGGCTCCACCCGTTATGTCCGTATAATTATGTCGGTTGTCGCTATAAAAAGTAACCTATATTTTTCCTCAAACATCAAAGTACCTCCACGCCAAATTTTGTTAAAATCTTTTTGACGTGAAAACATAATAGATAGACAGTTACATTTGCATTCATACTTATTACATTAGTATGAATTTAAAGATGATTTACATTTAACAGGTACAGTCAAAGCAATCGATAAAGACTCCGGCGACAATGGCAAGGTCTACTACCACATACTGGAAGGGAACGAGGAAGGGGCTTTCGCGATGGACAGAACCTCCGGAATCATCAGGGCTAACATCAGCTTCGACAGGTGAGAGGATTTGACTGACAGCACCTATTTTATGATTAATGGGATGAAGTTGTGGTGGACCTTGGGAGAAGCCATGCTACGGCATAAATGAACGAGATTGATCGGAGTGATACCTCACAGTAAAACTTAAGTTAAGCATTTTATCTTCACAAGGTGATAGAGATTAGGTACCTGAGCAAACCCTTCCCCGTAACTTGTGCTAACAATTAACTCAAGAGAGTTGTATTTAAAAATAACAAAAATCTGGAAAAATCTTCAATCTGGACCAAATTGAAATGGGACCACACGGGAAGCACCAGCTTTCAAAGAGCAGAATCATCAAAATCGGTTCTCCCAGTGCAAAGTTATGAGGTAACAAAAAAAACTGTTGAATTCTCCTTTTTTGAAGTCGGTTAAAAAAAGACAATTACCTCATTACGAATATATCGTGTCGTGGAGGATTTTATAAACATACGTGAAACTACACTAAGAACACCCAGACTGGTTACACCCACTGGTTCAAATTCCACATGGGACAACACTTTGTGTGATCCGCATATTGTTGTTCTGAGTCTAGGTGTTCTTTGTGTCTTATTTCACGTATTTTTTTAAAGTCTTGTGAGACAATGTATATTCCTAATGCGGGAGTTGTCTTTTAAAAAGAACTTTTTATAACAAAAAAACCAACTTCAAGAACTCAACCAAATTGAAATGGGACCACTCGGAAAGCACCAGCTATCAAATAAAAAAGGAATCATCAAAATTGGTTCACCCAGTTAAAAGTTATGAGGTAACAAACATAAAAAAAACAGTCGAATTGATAAACTCCTCCTTTCTTTGAAGTCGGTTAAAAAAAGAAAAATTAGAGATTGGAACCCACAACGGTCAGCGCAGTAGAAAATCGCGTGGCGACTGCTTAAATCACTACTCCATCTCTGCAGTCATGGTACAAGTGACCTTGGTTTGTCTACAAATCTCCTCATTCCTGATTCGATTAATTGAATTTTCAGGGAAACACAATCAGACTACTCATTTACTGTATACGCCAGCAACAACCCGCTACTGCAACATGCAAGTGCTATCTTGAACTCGGTGGAGAACAACACAGATGGTGTGGACCCCAGCATCACAGTGGTGAAGATCAAAGTACTGGACGAAAATGATAACGAACCAAAGTTTCAGGAGAAAGTCTACTATGCCGGTAAGGATTGAACCTCAATTTATGTAAAGACTAGTCGTTGCCCGCGGCTCCGCCCGCGTATATGTCAGTTTTCGCGGCAAATAGTAGCCTATGTGTTATTCTGATGTATAAGCTATATTATTGTCAAGTTTCATCCAAATCCGTTCAGTAGTTTTTGTGTAAAATAGTAACAAACATCCATCCATCCATCCATACTTACAAACTTTCGCGTTTATAATATTAATAGGACTAGCTGACCCACGCAACGTCGTTTACGTCTCCTATTGCCCGTAGCGTAATAATTTTCCCGCGTTTTTGTAACATTCTTCATTGGTGCTCCGCTCCTATCGGTCTTAGCGTGATGATATATAGCCTCAGGATTTAGACCGATAGGATACTTTATTTTCTAAATACATATATTAATTATAATTTAAAATCATACAAACATTTGGTCAAATTTGGTGTCCGACAGCACAACTCATGCACAGCACTCGAGTACGCTACCACTGCGCCAACAAGGAAAATTTTAACAAAATAAAAACCGACTTCAAGGTTTGACTCGATTTCCCTTGAATGCAATCATAAGATCTTAGTTTCCTTATCATGGTACCACCGTTGGGATATTGCCTTTCCATTAAAAACAGAATCATCAATATCGGTTCATAAACGTCGAAGTTATCCGCAAACACACATAAAAAATAATAGTCTATATATACGGTCGAATTGAGAAACCTCCTCCTTTTTTTGAAGTCAGTTAAAAATAATGATATCATTGACACTTTCAGTTTATTTAAATCTACTTTTGTTTCCAGGAATCAAACACACAGCCCGTATCAACGAACCCATCTTATCTGTGGTAGCTGAGGACCCAGATCTAGAGGAGAATGGTACTTTAATCTACATGGTGGCTGCGTCTAATCTGTACAAGTTCGGTGCTGAAGTGTCCAGCGGTAGTGTGGTGCCGTCACCTTTCAATATTAGTCAAGATGGTAAGTATTTTTACATCTCTCATGTTCGGTAAGTAGGTTCTTATTACCTCCAAATGGGGCTTGTAAGTGATTTAGCGCTCTAGGGTATTAATGTAGCTAGAAAAGCCCTAGAGCGGTAAGTAATTAAAAAAAACAGTTCTTTCTTTCAAAGAGTTCGCGTACATCTAGCCATCATACTGGCAATAGAAATCATGCATTCAGCCCAATGACCAAAGAGGTCGCTTTGCTATTCAGCCTTGTCTTCGTGTGAGTATAATAGTCATCAATTTTAAATATCGAACGGCGAAGCTCAATTTTGTTCTTGAAAAAAATAATTAAAAAGTTCTTTACTTGATTCTTTTTAATGAAAAAAGGCGGGAATAGAAAACTTTAACCTTAAATATTGTTTGTTTTTGGGTTTTTTTTTATAATTACGTGCTAATTAGGGAAAAAAATTAGTTCTTCAAGTGATGAAGATATAAGCTGCACTCCCGATTCAATGAAAATGGAAGCTGAAGCAGCAATTAACAATATTTTGCTTGCCGTATTTTTTCTACTTACCTCACAATCGAGATGTAAAGCAGAATAGTTAGCTCGGGTGTAAGCACCAATTGCACCCTCGAACTATAGGCGGGCGCCTAAATATCTTGGGCTGCAATTGATGCCTTACAGCCCTTGGTTACTAATCTACTATTACTGCTTCAGAGATCAGGTTAAGCCGTTTGCCAGTAACAACTTTGGAAACGGTTAGGGGTAGTTGAACCTCTAAAAGAGGGTAGACGACACCTTAGTCAGATTAGTTTAACTGCACGGTTGGCCTAGTGGTTTAGGCGGTCGCCACGCCACTTGCCAATTCGCCAAGTGTTGTGGGTTCAAATCCTACACGGGACAACACTTTGTGTAATCCACAGATTGTTGTTCTGAGTTTGGGTGTAAATTGTGTCCGTTTCATGTATGTCTGTAAAGCCCCACGCAACACAGGATGTTTATTCCTAATGCGGGAGTTGTGTATAAAAAAAAAAAAAGTTACTTTTTATCATCCGTCAAAACAATAAACTTGTTTGAAAAATGTACTAAATACAAACTTGTGACGTCACAGTTTTAGACTATTCAATTGAGCAATATATTCCAATGTTTAGTTGATTAAGATTTGCAATAGAAATGGAAAGCTGTAATAATTATATTTTCCGAGATGTTTTGTAATATTCGTTTTAATGAAGGAGACATCGGTATTTATTTACGATTAAGTTATCTACCGTATTATCTTCATTCTCTGTAGTAAAGTGATTTGTAAAATGCTACTTTTGTGTGTGAATTTGGTAATATAAATTTTTTGTGAGACATATCTAATTTTAGTCAATCTTTGATATTTAGAACGTCGTTTGACAAGACAAAACTCTTTTTTTTTATTTAGTTTGGAGAGTTTTCGAACAACAGAATTAGAATCAAGTGTACATATTAAAGAAGTATGTATTGTGCAGGTGTTCTAATGACTGCGAACTACATGTCGGAGTACAACCAAGACAGGTTCGTGCTGGACATCATCGCGCAGGAGGTGGCGCCACCTCACCGACAAGCTAAGGCACAAGTCTATGTAAGCAATGTATCTACTATATAATTATATTATAATGTTAAGTTTAATGTGTATGCTTTAAAAGCCTAAATTTTGACACAATGTACAACCCTCTTCAAACATTTTTTTTTGTCTCAAAAAGCTTGGTTTGTCTTATAATTAGTTGCCAAATGTTTGAAAATATTTTGATTCCTGTGTCTAGAACTCTAGACCGAGTCGCCAACAATTTGAAAAACATTCGCACTGAGCCTCTCCACAGAGCCAATAAATATCTACAACAAGCTTATTCTTTCGATGTTTACTGCTAAAAAAAGAAATACGGTTCTCAATATTTGTTGAAAATTTTTGTTGCAAACACAAGGAAATTACAACAACTTTTGTCACCAATACGTGTTGACAACATAAAACATTTTTGAATTAAATTCACTTGTACTTATTCCACTATTTTATTTTTGTTTACACCTGACCGGTTTCGCCTTATGGCATCATCAAAGGTTACTGATTATACAAAATAAAATATTCACATCTAAAACCCACCAACTGCGGGTACATGTAAATATCAGTGTGTCCGTGTAAGGAATTTTCCCTGAAATCAGGGAAATTGTATTTGTCTCCACCTACGCTATTTGTTAAATTAGTAACTTACAGCTACACAAAGTCCCAGTTATGATATGAAATACTAATTACAAATAATATATTAATTTTAATAATTAAAAATTATTAAAATCGACATTAATGCTGAAAAATTTTGAAATAAAATGATTATGTCATGTCCTCTTCATATTTAATGTCCAAAATTGTGTCATACTATATGTCTATTAAATTATATGCCAAAAATTCATAAAAGTCATTAAATGTGTTAACTATACCCGTCTAAATTATACAAACTCCCCTTACAAATATGTAAAATAGTGAATTTAATTCAAAAATGTATTATAACAAGTTCCATCAAGTGCCCGACAATCGAGAGTATAAATTAAAAAAGACAACATAAAAGTTGCCAACTTTAGTTCGGTGGAGACTCGGTTTTAGGTAGAGTTATTTTGGCAACACTAGGTATAAAAAAATGTTTGCAGGTGTGGATCATCGACCGCTCGGCGCTGATCCGCATGGTGGTGTCTCGCAGCTGCGGAGGGGCGGGAGGAGTGGGGGGTGTGGGGGGTGCGGGAGGAGGTGTGCAGACCCGCCTGGGCTCGTCTGCGCACGCGCTGCTGGTGGCCGGCACACGAGTACCGCTCGTGCACGCCGACAGGCGGTACAACGACTGGTAAACTGCACCACGATACTACTATTGACTTCTTTTTTACGGAATAGAGGCAAACGAGCAGATGTAACACCTGATGGTAAGCGACTACCGCCGCCCATGGACACCCGCATTACCAAAGGCGTCACAAGTGCATTGCCGGCCTTTGTGGGATGAGGGAGGGGTTGGCTCTACCACTTGGTGAAACACAACGCAAGCGCTATTTCACACCGGTTTTCTGTGAGGCTGTGGTATCACTCCGGCCGTGGTATCAATCAGCAGTGACGACAACTGAATTTAGATAAAAAAGCTCGAAGGAAACCTCACTACTGCTGTCTATTCCTATAGTTAATAATAATATATGACTTAGCTTATTACAAATTTAACACTATTTTTTTGCTTAAAATGCAATTAATTGCAAAAATTTTTGTTTAAATTTATAATAATCTAATTAAATATATATATATATAATAAGTTTACTTTAAATATATAATAATCCATTCATACATTTATGTAGCAATGATGCATAAGCATCACTAGGCCGCCATGGTGTGGGTCACCATTTTGCATTGTCTGCATTCGCAGTATGGTGACCACCACTCTTGGATTCCGCTTTCCATCAGGCAGAGTAGTCATTTTGTCAGGGCAAAAAAAAATAGTCCATAAAACTCACAGCCACTTATTACTAAAGAGTAGAGATTTCATTTACCGTATGTACCTGAGTCGGTCTCGAAAATTTTAAAATTCTTTCAATACCCGGAACTTCTTTGCCAGGTGTGAAATCCACTTACACGCAGTAGACCCCAACACATACCAAGTTCTACCAGTGGAGAAGGTCTTGGAGACCATCGACTCGAAGTACGATGAGCTGAAGGACATATACCAGGAGTATGGAGTGGAAACACTCATCGCAGCCAGCGCTAGTTCTAAAGGTGAGCCGAAAGACACCATACTTCTGTGTAAGATACTAATATGTTGAGTTTTTAGGGTTCCGTACCTCAAAAGGAAAAAACAGAACCCTTATAGGATCACTTTTTTGTCCGTCTGTCTGTCTGTTTAGACCCTTTTTCTCAGGAACGCGTTGAGGTATTAAGCTTAAATTCATATCAAATACTCAGCTCTACTGTCCCTTGGAGCTGTGAAAAATCAAACTTCTAAGCCAAAGCAATCAAAAGATACAGCCGTTTATGTTGCAAATTTTCGACACTCGCAAGGGAATCAAAACTTACAGGGTACTTCCCGTGAACTCAGAATTTAGTACGAAGCAACGTATAGCACAGCTAAAGGAAAAATTGCGAATAGCATACATTTTTAGTTAAATCATATAACACCTTTACATTAAATCAATAACCTACAGGTCAGGTTTGTACGGAACCCTCGATGCGCGAGTCCGACTCGCACCTGGACGGTTTTTTTTAACATTGCCAAGTTTTTGTAACTTTGTGTTTTTTTTATATTAATACTATTTATGAGAGTCACTGCCTCGGAAAGCTAATAAAGCCGTCGTCCCCCTTCCATGCAACCATCATTGCTGGCAGTTGGAGCCCTAAGAAAACCGACCACAGTTCTACAAAACTTTCATATGGTCTAGTACGTACTACGTAACTCACATCAAGGGTATCAAGAGTAAAATGAACTGCCTCATTGGTCTAGCGGTTGAAGTATGCGACTGCCAATCAAAAGCTCTCCGGTTCGAATCCTGGGTCGGGCCAAGAAGTGTTATTGAGTTTTTCTGATTAAAGAAATACTTAATAACAGCTCGGAGTTTGGAAGGTGAGGTCTGAACCCGTGCCTCGGAGAGCACGTAAAGCTGTCAGTCCTGCGGCTGATCTCTCCCCGGTCGTGTCGGTTAACCGTCTCATCGGATTATGAGAGAGGGAACAGAGAGTGCACCTGTGTTTGCGCACACACTTGTGTACTATAATATCTCCTAGTAGGCTGGTCTCCATTGAGACTATCACTACGTAAATAAACGAAATTCAGACGTATTGTAGTAATTTTCTAACTCTAACCTAATTTAAGAATAAGTATAAGGTTTATTATTATTTTTAAGAGGCTCGAAGATAAGTACTGTCCGAGTATGTTTTCATATTGCAAAGTTAATCTCAGTCAGGTTTATCTATAGATGGACGACGATTATGAACACCTTAAAATATCTGACATATATCACAGTATTATAATTTTATTATCAATCTATTTCAGCTCCAGACAGCTTCGATCCAGCTTTAGCAGCATTAATAGCACTACTTATAGTGTTATTCACTGGAATCGTCACCTTTATAGTCGTATGCGCATGCCTTAAGCACTGGTAAGATATATTTGCTTACATATGTACATACATACGACTTGGTAGATCGCAGGAAGCCGTTGGATGAGGATAGCACAGGACCGGCTGTTTTTTTTAACGTCTATTAGCATTAGGAACGTACATTCTGTGTTGCGAAGGGCTTTACAAACATACATGAACCACACAAATAACTGTTTTTGAGAATGTTGGAAGAGGTTTGTTAGCTGGGGACGTATTTCGGCTAAGACGATGATAGTACATACACACTCACGCTTGAACCGATGAGGTAACATGCTACCCCTTAGGGGATACAGGCGGGATAGCACATTTTAACTATAACTTGATCCCACTAATGCTGGCCTTGGAAATCACGTGGCAGATTAACGCTCTTGAACCAAACGGTTCGGCTCTTTCTTCCTGTGCCGAGCAGTCAAAACCTGGTACTCACTGCCAGTGCACGTGTTTCCCTCCCACTATGATCCCGGGTCTTCACAATGAATAAGACCACTATGACTCTGGGATTCTATTCGAGTTTCTCATCAAACAGAGTAGAGACAATTTGTCGGCCGTATTTCAATAAATGTAATATGGGCAAGTTTGTTGTCGTTGAACAGGTTTGAGTGAAATATAGTAGAAAATTCGAAGTGAAGAGTAAGTAAGAATGGATACATAGATGTTTCAGGGAATGACAGCAGTAGCTTTATGAGCCCAGGAATTCTTAAGCCTAAATAATAATAGTAATTTATCCAATGAATTTTGTTGTGATACGAAGAATACTATGTAAAACCAAGAAATGCTACGTAATATCAGTGTTTTTGATGTAACGAATGTCATATAAAATACATTGGTTAAAACCCAAGACTTTTTACCAACGCTTTAATTCTATTCAATGTTATTTCCAGGGTGATTCCACCACCATCTCTCCAGTCCAGCAAGGGCGACAGCTTAGCAAGACGGCGGATACTTGAAGAGCTGTCTACTACAGAGAACCCTCTATGGCTGGAGACGAAACTAAGGCCTTACGAGGAGCAAGAACTCACCATGAACGTATTCGGAGACCAGGAACAGCAGATAATTGAATCTGCTCCGGTAAGTGGCATGTTCATCATAACAGCTTTTAGTAGACAACCGTTGGACATCATCATCACCCTATCGCAGTCCACTGCTGGGTATAGGTGGCAATTGCACACCTCTTGGTTCGATCCTTGGCTAATCCTATTGGACATAAGCCTCTAAAAATATTCGGTTTTTGGTCGCTTCCAGTCCGACATAACCACCATTACCAGGGGATTTTTTCACAAAAAAAGAGGCGTTGTTTAGTAAAAAAAAATGAGAAGTGTCTAGAAGTAGAAAGTGCTTTTTCTGATCAAGTTGTCCATTACTGTATGTTACGAATTAACAAGTCAGTTTGGTGATTATTTGTATTGTTAGAGATTGTCATGTTGAAATCTATTTTTCTAAACTTACTCAGGTTAAAACTATTGAGAAATTGATGATAAAATTACACGTAACGAGTAAAGATCGTATCACTTCGGCAGACTTCGGTCGGATCGGTGCAGTAGTTTAACCTTCAAAGCGTAACGGAGAGACAGATAGTTACTTTGGAACTTATAACACTAGTATAGATTAATACCATTAATTGTAATGTACAGACGGACAACACGTACGCGACGATCCAGGGCCGGGGAACAACGGAGCGGTTCGGCGACTACGCCACGCTCGCCGGGGATTCCCCCACACCTGCTGAAGCCGCACTAGGCTTTCAGGTAACTCACTAACTATATTGACTAATCTTACTACTTCATTTAATATATTGTATTGTATTAATTTTGAAGTCTGAAGTACAAAAGCAGTTTAAAATGAAAAACAACGCTTAAATAAGACAAAACAACAGTTTTATTAAACCAAAATTTTCACATAGTTGTGAAAATTAATCATCTTAATATATATAAATCTCGTGTCACAATGTTTGTCCTCAATGGACTCCTAAACCACTTAACCGATTATAATAAAATTTGCACACCATGTGCAGTTCGATCCAAATTGAGAGATAGGATAGTTTAAATCTCAAATTATAGTCGCAATTTTAATTTATTGCTAATTATTGTATATAAATATGGCGGTACGAAGTTCGCCGGGTCAGCTAGTTGAATTATAAAAATTACAACTCATTTGTGATCCATGTATTTCATTGTAATCTAAAAACTAAATTAACTTTGTAAAAATCTGAGAATTTAAAATGTTATTTTCGGTGATATTAGCAGCCAAATAAATAAATAAAAATCCTACCATGAGATACGCCAGGCGGTACGAAAGTCCCATACAAACCTGCCATTGTCCTTTTCATTTGAAATATAGACAACATAATCTAAGTTGGTTTTGTTCATATTTCCAGGGTAGCACGTTTAAGCCTCCATCACCAGACACGCCGGAGCCACCTCCTAGACCTTCGGGACTTGGAGTTCTTTGATGGTAAGGACTTTCATTTGTTATAAATGTAATATGTGTATATCTATATTATACAACCTGACCCGGCGAACTTCGTACCGCCATATTTACATAAGTCTCAGCTTCCCACAGGCAGTGTACAGTCGCGGACAAAAAAAAGACTTTTCCCGTTACCTTTTAATTTGTCTTGTACACAAACCTTGACAACAAAAAAAAGAATTATTTAATTTAATGCAACCGATCGGAAGTTATGCGCGTACATACATTTCGGCGATTAATTTTTATATATATTAATTAAACAAAAAATATGTTTTAACTGCAGTGATAAAGTACAAAAAATTACTAGTAATCTCATTTTGTGTGTATTACAGATCGAGTCACACAGCCTGTTGGATCTATAAATTTAAAACTAAGTGTAAATAATAGTTATTAAGTGTGGTGATGCATGTTGGCAATGTATTATATTATTATACAAATCTAATAGTAATACAAGACTGTTCTAATACTATTTATATATTTTGTTACCATTGTATAACACTATTTTTACCCGACTGCGTAAGAAGGATGGTAATGTTTCTGTATTGTGATACATTGACAACGTCCGTATATTATGGTGTATTTTTATACACATAAAAAAATGTATTTTTAATTTTTGACGTGAAAGCTTCAATAGGCAGTTTTAGATCTTAGAGCATATATACCTGAAGAGGGCAGCCGAACGGGCGGAAATCGTGATCGGAGTAGAGAGAGAGAGAGAGAGACTAAGTTTGGTTAGCGTCTGTCTCTCTCACGCAAGCTTCTGATTGGTGGACGCATATACCAATTTCTGACTGATTTCTTCTTATTAGTTACAGATTCGGTGATAAATCTGTTTTTACCCGATTACGACGAAGCCAAAAGAAGGGTAATGGTTTTGGTAGTTTATGTTTGTATGTTCCACGGTGGCGCCTAAATTACTGAATCGATTTTAACGAACGAGGTGTCAATAGATTCGTAAAAATGGCCTGGTTGACATAGACCGGATTATAGATTTTTAAACTTGTTGAAATATTTTCGGTACCGTTTGATTATTACTTTATATGGCACCAACGTGTCCCCATTCTGCCTATCGCAGATCACTGCTGGATATTGGCAAAATAGTGTATTACAATTACACAATAAGCGAACTTTGTAAGTATCAAAAACTATAACAAAACTAAGTGAAATTGTAATTTGTATATTTAGCTATAAAATATTTCTAAATCTCAATAAATCTTAGCCAATTGTTAGTTTAACTAGTAATGTAAACTTAATTATTTTGTTCTGTCCTCTCGAATAGTTACTGCCATATGAATATAACTATTGTAAATTACAATTATTGTACAAAATAATATAATATAAGATATATGTATTGAATTTAAAATTGTAGGTGATTATTGTAACATTACCCGACTGTAGAATAGCAATAGTGTGTGTAATGACAGGTGCACTCTCTGTTCCCTCACTCTTACAATCTAATGGGACGGGTATCCGACACGACATGTAAAAATTTGACTGTACTGTAATGTGATTATATTTTAAAGTGACTGATATTTAAATTGGTCTTTGAAATATTTTACCACTAGAGATTTCAGATTGACATTAACTTTTGAATGAATTTTTATAACGAACATTAACCTTCTACTCAAAATGTCAGGTAATACATATCGTGAGTGCGTGACTTACCGTAACACTTCTAAAACTAAAATGTTTAAATGTTCTTCTTGAAAACTAAAATGAATACAGTTGGGTTATTCTATTTGTACTGTAAGGGACCCATTTTGGCTAACATTATACAAGGTGTATTTAAAATGTAAAAATAAGAATTTTATGCGCTGGCGCTTGTTTAAATTCATAGATTTTTGTTAATTTGACAAATTTTATTTTTTATACTTTATTAAATAAACATACAGTACATAGTTTTGTTTACTGGAACGAACGTCTGTGGAAATCTTTGTTGGTTTGTTGGTAGTTGGAACAATGGAATAAATAAATTAATCGAGATGTAATAAAGTTTTTATATTAGTCATAACTGTTATAGCCGTCCGTCATGAGAGACATGATCAAAAAAATTTTTTTTACCTTTTAGAGGTGAAAACCTACTGGTCCTTTCTTTTAAATTATTTAATTTGCACCCGTATAGTAATGAGTGAGTGTAGCAGCATTTTAAATAAATTTATTTAATAATCTGTATCTCATTCTTCAGGACTAATACGGACCCTTCTTTCAAGAAATGAAGCGACCTATCGCTTAGATAAATACGGTAGCTTGTATTTTAATTTTATACTATGTTTATATAATGTAAATCTCATTTACAAAATAGTCATAAGTTAGGAATTGAGATGTAAATATATATTTTTTATACCTTCAAGTATTATTTAACAACGAAAAGTAAAGAGATTGTCTATAAAAACTGTGTATTTATTTTAAACTACCTGTCCCGACAGACTTCGTTCTGTTAAAAGTTATTGAACTGTCGCAGTACAATAGAAAAAATAAATAAGAGTTGTTTTTACTATTTTCCAAATAATTTTTATAACCATAACGAAAATATAAAAAAACCGGTCGAGCAGTTCTCGACCACCTTTGGCCATTAATTTTTATTTATCAACACGTACCTATATAATAGGTCTTTACCTATGAAATTGCCGTTTTGTATGCAATAAGTGAAAGTACTTATTTTTCCAAACTTTTTATTTCTATTATTCGAAGTAATCACCCATGCAATCGACGCATCTTTGCCAACGCATTGGCAGTTTATTGATGCCCTTCTTGTAAAAATCTGCTGGACGGGAGGCAACAAACTCTTCAAAGGCATTTTGTACTGCCTCTCGGGAATTGAATTTTTTACCCACTAAAAAGTTGTCTAAATTTTGGAAAAAGTAATAGTCGGTAGGTGCAAGGTCTGGTGAGTATGGCGGATGAGGGAGAGCTTCCAACCCCAGCTTTTGCAGCTTGGAGACTGTCTGAACTGACAACATCATTTGGTACAGTTCGCATCCTACTAAGCAAATATTTCGTCCCGTTGTGCCAAAATGTTTCACATTTGCATCTCCGCTCTTTTTTTAATGGAAACGAACAGACGTATTGCCTGATGGTAAGCTATTACCGACGCCTATAGACACCCGCAACACCAGAGGCGTCACCAGTGGGTTGCTGGCCTTTGGGGAATTGGTAGGGGTATGGGGGTAGGGATTGGAGTATGGACCACCGATGTCCTCATTCACTCGATGAAACACAGCGCAAGCGCTGTTTCACACTGAGGCTGTGGAATCACTCCGGTAGACCTGAGTAGACCCGACCCATTCATGCTGAAGGGGCTCTCCCACGGTAATAAGTAACGGTAGTAAAAAAGCTTTTTAAATTAATATCCAAAAGAAAAAATAAAAAGATTCTCAAATTTTTTTTTAATTACGTGTCAAGTCCTCTGCACCAGTTATCTACAAATAGCTATAGGTATATATGCAATTCTCGTCTATTCCACTTCCTACATACATTTTTTTTTTATGTATGGCCCGCCAAAATGACTCTACTGTCCCTGATGGAAAGCATAAGCAGAATCCAAGAGTGGCGTTCACCATACTCACTGCGAATGCAGACAATGCAGTATGGCGACCCACACCATGGCGGCCTAGTGATGCTGCTGCATCTTTTAGTCTAGTCAACAAGTATGGAACTTGTTGACTAGACTACTTGGGCCTCCGGTCTCGCACTCACCAACGAAACACGACAGCACGAATGCTGTCATTTTACGTTGATTTTCTGTGCGAGGGTAGTACCGCCCCGGTCGAGCCGGCCCATTCATGCTGAAATCAGCGTGGCTCTACTACCTATAAATATGTATACCTATATACCTATTTTATATTACCTACTTACACGTGTCTTATATTGAAGATACTGCTTTTTTCTGTTATTAAGATAACCTTAGTTTATCACATAACAATTAATATCTATTAAAAACATCGTACTAGCTCGGATTTAATAAGTTATGTATGAAATGCGTGTATACGGTTCTTCCTTATTGTGTAAATGTGCATTCTTGTAATTGAGGAATTACCGTGGAATGTCAGTAATGCCAGTATAGAGGCATTCGCATAATTGTCAATTTATTTTTTCTCGTTAGGTAACAATTATGTACACTGTCGGTCACAGCACCCTCGGGAGAGAGGAGGAGCCATTTAGTTTGAGTGATACTTAGTTTGCCATTGTTATGTAATTAATTTTGATTGTTTAAAGTTTATAATTTATCTTCCAGGTATTCCTTGACATTGTAGTAGTATTTACTCAACTGAGTCAATAAACATTTGATCTGATCCGGGATTCGAACCCGAGAGCGCTGCACATTGTTTTGTAACACACTAAAACCAGTGTACCTACCTTATTAATAGTTTAATAAAACAATATTATTGTTAAAATATTTATTACAAAAATAAATTGTCACACATTTTTTTTTCAATAAAATTAACAACAGAATGGTACACCGATTATACATTTAGTAAAAATGGTACTTTGCTTACGTATTTATTCATTTATATTTGATCATTATGCTTAAACTGCAGTACAAAATTAATAAGTTGAAAATAATTGACCATATTGTCCTTAAAATTAATGCAGTACCTATCTACCGATATATTTGGTCATAATAATTATATTGACAGTCAGACATACAGTTAAAAAAAAACAACAAAATGATAAAACATAAACATTTATCAAAAATTAAATCATAGTTTATGAAACTAACTTCATATTAAATATTATTTATATTATAAACTATCACAGTGTGTATACCAATAGTAAAATCTAGGTGTAGTAATGTCCAGTTTTACTAGTAAATTAGTGGGTAGCTATGATCATTTAATTAATACGTGAAGAATGTATACCCCTTTTTACGAAAAATACACAGCAGTGCATAAAGTTTTAAAAAAAGAATTATGCTCAAATTCTGACAGCCGACAACTAGTCAAATTTCAATGTGGTCGCCCAGTAACTTAGGGTTGCCAACTGTAAGAAAAGCACATCTAAATATTTCGTTTTTGGTGTAGGGATCCCCAATACTGAACCAATTGATAAAATAGTAATTAAATAATGCTTTTAAAATGGCAGAAAATAAAGGGGAGCCATCACATATTCTTGTGAAAACATAATAAATTTTTGGTAAAATTCTAAATTGTTAAACATCTTTTTTTATGAGGAAATCATATTTGGTTTATTAATTAATGGAAATTCCATTACTATTTAAAACATGACATTACTATAGATCAAAACATAATTAAAACACAATTTCAAATCACATAACCCAATAACATTCGTTAACCAAAATAAATTACAATTTTCATTTTTAAACTAGGTAAATAATTTTGAGTCTTGATTTTGATAGTATACTTAATAAATATACTGAAAAAAATACATATTTATAACAAAAAGAGCAAAGATAATTTATGTTTAGTGCCTATAGGTACATTACGGCATTGACATCAGTCGACGACGGTTCATGATCGCCTGAGATTTGAGAACCTCCTTTTTTAAAGACTGTTATTAAAGTGGGAAATATCATAACCAAAGAATCGTTAAATTTATTTATATCTGTTCACAATTGTTTAATGATATCTTTCGTTTGGTGGAAAATCTAAAAATATCACAAGAATAGAAGCTTATATTTGCCTGAAGTCGATTAAAAAACAACAATAAAATACAACATAATAACTTTTTGAATCTTCTTTCAAATGATAAAGGGGTTTAACGTACTCATTCTATCGCTGTACGCCTGTACTGAGGAAAACTGTAAAAATTACGACATTTCATTCAAAGTTATAATCAGCAATTTATATCATTTAGAAATTATTGTTTTCAACGTAGATGTGAGTACATAAACTCTATTAAGGTGGGATTTGGCCAAGATCATTAAAGCAGACTGTCGCGTCGTCGTTTAGATAATTCAATATGCAGGTCTGATAATTCTAATTATAATTTTACTTAATAAAAGTATCTAAGAGACTTTTAAACCTTTAAAGGTACAATTTTCATGTTATATTTTCTTTGTTATTAACTCGGATAACAGTACTTGTAGATATTTAATCATGAAACAGTTATAATTAAATATGTGCTAATGTCCTAAGGTTCGTTAGTTACCTATTTATTTATTTACTAAGATTTACATTTTTTAGAATATAATATAAAAATATTAAGGTTTGCATGTACCTAATGACGTCATATCCTATAATACTTACATGCAATACATGAGTTTCCTGTATGTTAAGTAATTGGTGTGTTAGTCTTTACAAGGTTAAGTGGTATACACATAGCACTAAAATAATTTCGTGTCCATTTTCACTTTCTTTTCAAACAACATTACGTCTCAGTTTATTCTTCCAAAATTTTGCAAAATATCTGCATTGGTGGTTATTATAAATTATAAGTGGTAGTCTTTTCGATTTTTAGATTCTATTTTTATAAGTAGATATTCGATTAAATCAGATATCGTTCGTATTCATTCGTTTTGTATTTTCATAATATCAGGAATACTTATTTAACATTCATCATAGCCTCGGTAGATTCGATCACTTTCACTTTCAACTCATTAACACCTGATAAAGCTATACAATTAATTATTTATGCTATACAAAATTAGTAACTGCAATAGTCACAAATAATAATTATTTAGTCACGTTTGCTAATAATAACTAATAAATATAAATCTCATTAATTTTCACTCTTTGTATTGAAAATTAACTATTCAATATTTTTTTCTATAGGTATTTATTTATCTAATATGACACATATTATTATTAAATATGTATCTTGGATCAACAAGTTAAAGGTTATTGGTAGTATTGGTACTCTGACATATTTGTGTTTCATGTTCACCCAGTAAGAAATTATATTTGTTGAAATTATTTTTATAGATATTAAACATCTCAAATGCAACTAAATCGTGGTCTTCTGTCCAGTGTGTCTAAATATCCCTCTGTCAGCTCAGTGTCGCTGAGTTTTCAAAAATTCACTCAAGGCCACAGACTTCAGTCAAAACGTTGAATTAGGCGCTGCGCAATCGTGTCGTCCGTTGCTACTACTGGTCACTGGTAACCGTAGTTGCTGTGTCCGGTGGCGGCAACCGTAAACAGTCACTGGTTGCTACTATTGGCGGCAATTCGTCGCTTGTTTTCCGTCAGTCTCACGATGTTGTAAGGAAATTTGTTAAAGTTGCTTGTGTCTTCAACAGGTTTTCAGTTACCGACACCAAACACTTTTTGATCGTCATGAGTATGTGTTAAGTGGAAGCAACTAGACACAAAAAAATGTTTACGTAGTCGCAGCGAGTAGATGATTTCATACTGGTTCTATAAAAATCGAGTATTCATCGGTAGCTTGTATCCGACACAAGCCACAAAAGTGGCCACGTTTGCGCTCTGCCTTAACCAAAACATTGTTCCCTATAAATATGCCTTCGACTAAAGTCCCGCCGCAATAGTCTAATGTTCTAATTATGGTGTCACAATTTATCAAAAATTTTAATAATTTAATATTATTTGTTAATTTACGGATTTTTTATAATTAATTTTAATAGCAAACAACTTTTCAACCCAAGATGGTATTATCTAGTTTCCTAATATCTTATACAGTAGTTGTACTCCTCAATAGCGTCTTTAGCCCTGGAGAAGGCTTGCTTCCTCAGGTGATTGAGTTTTCTCCTGGCGTGGGACACCAGGTCGCGGTACGACCTCTTCGAATGCTGAATATCATCCTTTACTCGGTGGATTTCTTCGATTGCAAGACGGCGCCAGCGTTTCATTCTAGGTGTTGTCTGAAATCATTCAAATTGTAAACGTTTTAAGGTCTAAGTAAGTTGTAGTACTGTAATTCTTTAAGGACGTATCATTTTTATTTGCTTTTTGAAGTGAAAACTTCTTTAGCGGCACTTTAGCAAAATTTATTTTGGGGTCTGTAAATAATGTTAAACTCGCGTCAGTACACGTCACATCAGCACACGTGACCTGACCGTAAGACGGCGGCGCTGGGCGCTTGAGCGAGTACGGCGGCGCAAGGTGCTTGCGCGATTGTGCATGGTGACAGCTGATGGCTCGACTATCTAATATGTCAATTCTGGTAATATGTTTATACAGCATTAACCTATAATTAACCATATAGCATTAACCTATATTTTTATAACATCATAAGCATTTTTTTTACTTATTTTTATCGCGCATTTTATTTAAAGAGCAAAGAGGTACATTTCAGGTGAGCTTAAACAACTGTTTGTTTATAGTTTTGAGTTTTCACTTCATGATCTGTTGTGTGCATGACTGCTTTGTGTTTTTTTATTACTATTACCACAAGAACTTAGACATGTTCCAATACACATGATCTTCGAGTAAATCACAATGAATTGGCGATATTGCTATTATAAAGCTTATAATATCATTGATTTGAATAGTGAAGGAATCAGGAAATTGTTAATTACCTCGCACGACAATCCACAGTCACGGTACACTTTCTCGTATTTCTTAAAATAATCTTCGCTCTGAAAGTAGACACACATTGTTA
Organism: Diaphora mendica; assembly: GCA_949125395.1. Classification (NCBI taxonomy): domain Eukaryota; kingdom Metazoa; phylum Arthropoda; class Insecta; order Lepidoptera; family Erebidae; genus Diaphora; species Diaphora mendica. The sequence goes on from OX421323.1 coordinate 2,456,313, forward strand.
TTTATACAATTTCATTACTATTTCGGCACAACTATTTATCTAAAATCAATAAATCAAATTAAGTAGTGTGCAATTGGAGAAGCCTATATCCAGCTGTGAATTGCGATAGGCTGATGATGATGAACACCCAGACTCAGAACCACAATTTGTGGATCACCCAAATTGTTTCATGTGGGATTTGAACCCACAGCACTTAGCGTAGTAGGAAACTAACGCGGTCTAATTCAAAATGTATCATGGCGAAAGAAAACTAATGTTACTACTTAATGATAATATGGTTTTACGAAGAAAATAGTATCTTATCAAAGGTACATCATCATGATCACCTTTAACAGTCCACTGCTTGACATAGCCCTCTACTTAGAAATAAGCTTTGTACCTAATTTGACTGCACGGTTGGCCTAGTGGTTTAGGCGGTCGCCACGCCGCTTGCCAATTCGCCAAGTGTTGTGGGTTCAAATCCTACACGGGACAACACTTTGTGTGATCCAAAAATTGTTGTTCTGAGTTTGGGTGTTAATTGTGTCCGTTTCATGTATGTCTGTAAAGTCCCCCGCGACACAGGATGTTTATTCCTAATGCGGGAGTTGTCTTTTTTAAACTAAACTAAAGTAATATACCACGCTTGCTCGATTATCCAGATCGAAAGATTACCTTGTTAATATGCATGCGGAACACGATCATATGTCCCAGGAGGAATTTGTGGTGGCTGTCTCCGCTGTAGGTGGCAGCACGACGAGCGTCGTGCTCAATCTTCTTTAGGTGGTACACGAACTTGGTCGTGCATTCATCGGACTGGAAAGGTAATTATACATTTAGTTAAAATCACTTTTTAGTACCTTGCGAACAAAGTAAAATACACATGTCATACCGTGGGAGAGCCACGCTTCGGCATGAATGGGCCGGCTCGACCGGAGTGATACCACGGCCTCACAGAAAACCAGTGTGAAACGGCGCTGTATTTCACCGAGTGATTGAGGATACCGGAGGCCCATACCTCAACCTCCCCACATCCCCCTTTTCATCCCCGAAAGGCCGGCAACGCACTTGTGACGCCTCTGGTGTTGCGGGTGTCAATGGGCGGTGGTAATCGCTTACCATCAGGCGATACGTCTGCTCATTTGCCCCCTATAACATAAAAAAAAATAATGAAAGACTGCAAAGACTAATGGTTTTAGCAATCACTTTTACGTTCCTACTGCGCTGAACCGTTTATGGAGTTTCTTGCCGGTTATTTTTTGCGGACAGGCATTTTGGAACCGCGCAACTAGAGTCATCAACGTAACGTTTCGAAATTGCCTGAAATAAAAGCTATTTGATTTTAATTTTGCTGAGTGTTGTTGGTTCGATTCCATCGCCAACGCCTGATGGTAAGCTATTACCGCCGCTCATGGACAACACCAGAGGCGTCACAAGTGCGTTGCCTGCCTTTTAAGAAGGAGTACGCTCTATTTTTAAAGGTGTGAAGGTCGTATGGGTCCGGGAATACCGCAGGCGATAGTTCATTCCATAGTTTTGTTGTGAAAGTTTCGAGAGAAGCACACAGTTGGGGATAAATCCACAAATTATTGTTTTGAGTCTGCATACGTATTTTAAAATTAAATTAATGAGATGTAAGATTAGAATTTAATATTCCAGCGTAAATAGACGTGTCTTTGACAGTTTACCGTCGAACAGAGTATAATTAGTTCCACCACTGTTGGACATCACGCTGCTAAGAATAGAGCAAGGTTTACAGTACATTATTGGAACCAGGTTGATACGGATGAACTAGAACTAAATAATTTGCGCGTTCATATTCATATAGTGACGTGATCTCATTAATGGGGCTAGTAAACCGGCGTTTAGTTCACTTTACTATTTTATACTAGCTATTATGGCTTGCGACTCCGCCCGCGTATATAGGATGTGAAAATTCATGTGATGTTCTGATGAGCTCTAGGTATTCCGTATTATTGTAAGGTTCATTAGCTTTTACGTGAAAGAGTAATAAACATTGATACATCCTCAGCAACTTTTGCATTCTTATAATATTAACAGGAAAGGGTTTTCTGACGTGAAAAGAAGACAAAAACATTCATTTTTAACCGACTTCAAAAAAGGAGTTGGTTATCAATTCGACTGTATTTTTTTTTAATGTTTGTTACCTCATAACTTTCGACTGGGTGAACCGATTTTGATGTTTTTTTTATTTGGTCCAGATTTAAGTCTATTTTTTTCTTAAAATTGGTGATTAGAAATAAGTTTATCTGGGGCCTTATGTGAGTCGAGAGCGAGTTGACATAAAATAAACTCGCACTAGGTACCCTGAACATTCTGACGACTTGATGCTCGGAGAAGTAGCGAGCTGTTCTACTGTGGTTTTAACTAACCGACTCCAAAAAGGAGGAGGTAATCAATTCAACTGTATTTTTTTAATGTTTGTTACCTCAAAACTTTCGACTGGGTGAACCGATTTTGATGATTATTTTTTTATTTTGTGGTCCCATTTCAATTTGGTTCAATTCTTGAAGTCGGTTTATTTTATTTTTATTATTTCTATTCCAGGTACTGTCTGATTGGAAATATTGTAGATAAAAGTTTCAAGTGACGAGTGAATGAATACGTGTCGTGTGAAGGTAATGAATTCCAGGATGAGAAAATGTGTATTGTTTTGTCGTCGGCGGATTCGTCGAGGAGGACATCATCAGTGTTATAAGCATGTTATCAAATCGCTGGTTTTATTGCCACTTCGCTGCCGTCATTGCCAAGGTTTGTAGCTGATTGACGCAAGAAAACCGACATGTTATAATTATTTATTGAAAATAAACCACGTACGTTATGTCATAATAATGCGTTATTTTGTCGGAGAAAATACCAACATTGTCGTTTCGAGTCTCCATGGGAATTCTTTTTTATCTTTCTAAAAGCCAGCATTATTATAGAAAAATCACACACAAATTTAGAGCAAATGATCGTCATTAGTTACATAGAAACTTTTCTCTTGAATAAGTGTTTTTATCCGTGAAAGCCACATTAAAATACGATTAAAAAGATCTAAGCGTACAAGAACAAAAAGCGATTTGTTTTATACTACGTAACGAAACAGGAATACAAATAATTGAGTCATTGACTGCACGGTTGGCCTAGTGGTTTAAGCGGTCGCAACGCCGTTTTCTACTGCGTTAAGCATTGTAGGTTCAAATCCCACGTGGGACAACGCTTTGTGTGATCCGCAAATTGTTGTTTTAGTCTGGGTATTCTTGTCCATTTCATGTATGTTGTAAAGTCACCCGCGACACAGGACGTATAATGTCTATATTATGTATGTATCTAATATTATAACCTCGAAAATAACTCTGTCTGACTGTTACGCTTTCACAACTGCACTGATTTTAATGAAGTTTGGCATGGAAATACTTTGATTCTTTGGGAAGGAGATAGGCTACTCTTTAACTAGTTTAGGAATATATAAGTATGTTTATTACAAGCTTTTATTTAGTTTCACTTGTCGTGCCGTAATTAAATCTTGCAAGTTTAATTTGATCCACTTCCTGATTTCCGATTGAGTTGAAATTTTAAATATACATTTATTTTTGATGACAAAGCAATTATATATAATCGACATTATTATTAATCCAAAATGGCCGCCGTAACAAAATGCCGGTGTACATATTTATGAACAACCCACCCAATGTGGGTACCAAATGAAAGGGCTTAAAGTACTTTTTTTATGAACAAATAATAAAAGCATGTTTAAAAAAACTTTTTTAATAAATCGTTTGTTTATTTACTACACATCATGCACATCTAGGTACATTGGCGCACTTAATGCCTAAGGCATTCTCTGGTTTATATATTCTATGGCTCTGCCTAGTTTAGGACCAAACGGGCCTGTGGGAGTTATTATTATTTTATTTTCTGACTGCTAGATAAAACTAATTTCAGTAACATCAAGGAAAAAAATAATAATTAAAGAATAGTAAACTTCATAAGAATGTTATATTATATATGATAGTTTCTAGTAATTAATCTGTTTGACCTCGAGACATGCATTTTTATTGAGTAAACATTAATTGTGGAATGCAAGAAAGGAATGTTTCTGTTGCAGTAAGATTCTGTAATACCTCTCTAACTTTAAATGAAATGATTTGTAACCCACATTACGTAACGACATTCTAGAATGTGTAATTCCTGCACACGTGGTGACGGATTAATAATACGAAGTTTCACCGCTCCTATTCATACCCCATGAGACGCTCATAGCCCGTGAAGCTTAGTTGCCTTTGGGCGGCTTAAAAAACATCCAACGGCAAGATTACGTAGCCGCAACGTTGCGTTGCCAGTCCCAAACCCGCACTTTGCCAGCGTGGGGACGTATTTAACCCTCACCTGAGAGGAGACCCGAGCCCAGAACTGGGACGATATGGATTTTTGATGATGATTTATACCCTTGGTGTCGTAACAGCCGATTAAGGGTTCGAACTAAGCAGGACAACATCATAGCAAAGATAATTAAAACCTGACACAAACTCTATAGGTACCAACCAACCCGTCTGGCCAGGGTTAGGCCTATGTCTAGCTGTGGACTAGTAAAGATTGTTGACGATTGCTAAATAATTAATTTGCCACACATCTCATGGTTGACGAAATTACTTAAAACTTTTAATACTTCTCAGTTTAGTTGGTTTTAGGGACATTTGTGGCCTGTTGACAATATTTATTAAGAACTAGCTGACCCGTGCCCACTTCTTTGGGCGGTAAACATTTTTTTCTCCGACTTACTTTGCAAATTCAGCTACCACGAAAAAGTCTTTCCACTTTTCGGGTTATTATATAGCCTATGTTACTCCCAAATAACGTAGCCTTCTATTAGTAAAAGAATTTTCAAAATCGGTTCAGTAGATCCAGAGATTACCCCCTACAACGTCACAAACTTTACCTCTTTATATAATAGTGTGAATGTAGATTAGGCTATCAACGAGATTTAGACAACAGTGCATTGCAATATGCTCATAATGATGATAAGGCATACATGCCATCAACAGGCCATTTCAACATTTAAGAACTTTAGTTAGCTGTATTATGAGCTGTCAATTTCTAGTTAATTAGTGGCCTCACTGGTTAGTGGTTACTTTACTGAATTTGTCTCAATATTATAAAACGGAAGCGTATGTTTGGTTGAACGAGCTAATCTTAGGGAATACTGATCCGTTTTAAACAACTCGCTCAGTGTTAAATAGCTCGGTTATCGAGTAGTTAAATGGCTACCAACACAAAAAAATGCGAAGTAGTCTTTGGGGACTGCCGATCGAAGTGAAAACTAATATGTAGGCTGTAGATAGATATACTCTTTGTATATAAATATATAACGTACACTAAAATTTCATGGAGGTATATCTATCTACATAAATACACAGTATAATATAGTTCGTGGAAAACGTACGGTGACGATGACGCGAGTTTCACGCTGTTAGTTCCCCCGAAAAGTGCTCAACTCGCCTAAAGAAGTTTTCACTTCCTTTTGAGAGGAAAATAAGAAGAGAAAATGATTCCTTTTGAGAGTTTTCATGGCGTGCGCTGCGTAAACGGTTAAAGTTTCATAGAAACAATGTATGAAAGAATTGTTCTTCTTTAAAAGTTCTAAAAAAGTCCGCGACAGTATATTATTAGATGTCTATCCTTTAAGCTTGGCTCAATATAATCCTACTAATATTATAAACGCGAAAGTTTGTAAGTATGGATGGATGGATGGATGGATGAATGTTTGTTACTCTTTCACGCAAAAACTACTGAACGGATTTGTTTGAAACTTTACAGTAATAGGTATAGCTTATACATCAGAATAACACATAGGCTACTATTTACCGCAATAACCGATATACAAGCGGGCGGAGTCACGACCAAAAACTAGTATTATAAACGCGAAAGTTTGTAAGTATGGATGGATGTTTGTTACTCTTTCACGCAAAAACCACTGAACGGATTTGGATGAAACTTTACAGTGATATAGCTTATACATCAGAATAACACAGAGGCTACTATTTGCCGCGATAACCGACATACACGCGGGCGGAGCCGCGGGCAACAGCTAGTCTTTTATAGTACAGAAATTTGTTCACGCTCTGTTATAATATCACCTCAGATCATAGAAACAAGTGAATATAATGATCTGTGAATGTCACGCCATGTAATATGAGACGTAGATGCAGTTGCATGGGTCGGCTAGTAATAAAATAAAATCTCAATTAATTTAATGATCTATTCTTATATAAAAGAGGAAGGTGACTAACTGACTGACTGACATACCCAGAGATCAACGCACAGCCCAAACCGCTGAAGCTAGAATCCTGAAATTTTGCATGTAGATTCTTTATATAACGTAAGTGAGCACTAAGAAAGGAATTTTTGAAATTCCACCCCTAAGGGGTAAATCAGGGGATGAAAGTCTGCGTGAGCGAAGCCGCGTGTAAAAGCTAGTAATAAATAAATAAATAAACTAAACATTAAACAACCCTAAAATACTGTAATTATAGTCGTAAGCGCAGATTGGCAACTAACCGAGGTTGATAGTTATGATCATTTCGTTCAATATTTTATTGCACTGAATATTAACTAGACTAGAACGAAAGACTCTCTTAAACTCTTTAATATACTCGTATATATTATATGTCTATAATCACACTAATATATAAATTCGAAAGTTTGTGTGTATGTTTGTTACTTCTTCACGCAAAAACCACGGAACGGATTTGGATGAAACTTTACAGTAATATAGCTTATATATATAGCGATAACCGACATACACACGGGCATAGCCGCAGGCAACAGCTAGTAAAATTATAAACATCAAAAGTTATTTGAATTCAAACACGGATAAATAAGTATTCTGCTACTGAAATCTAAATTGTCGTCGCGGGCACGTCTCGTAGGCATAGAAATTAATAAATTAATTAAATTATTACAATTAAATAATTAAATACAATATACACTTATGAAATTATTAATTAATCTAATGAAAGGAAATAATATTATGTAGCGTATTTACACCGCATTAGATACATAATATATTACTTATACCATTACATAGCGTGGTGATACATGCTGTGGCGATGTGTCATGACGTCATTCTGATATTTGACATCAAATGTGATATTAAAGGACAATCATGCTGCACTTTAAGATATCACAACATTTAATTAAACAAGCGAAATAATTAATTGGAAAAATAGGAATCTTCCCTAGTGCATTGACTGCCTCGTTGGTCTCGCGGTTGGCGTGTGCGACTGGTGATCATGAGGTCTCGGGTTCGATTCCCGGGTCGGACCAAATGTTTGTATGACCTACAAATATTTGTTTCGGAGTTTGGGTGTTTTCTATGTATAATATGTATGTATTTACAAAAAAAAAAGTATATATGTATTTGTATCAGTTGTCTAGTACCCATAACACAAGCTCTGCTTAGCTTGGGACTAGATGGCGTTGTGTGTTAGATGTCCGAAAATATTTATATTTCTTATTTATTTATAAATAGTTATAACGTTATCGCAACGTTATCAATAAATAGTTGCAGCCAAAAGAGTAACATCCTCATTCGTCAGTCGTTGGCACGGGGAGAGTTATGCAATAATGCACCAATTAGTCATTCACCCTAGAATAGCGCACAGAGTCAAGGTTACACATGTTGCATGAACTCATCTTAGTAGGGTGACCATAATTTGAGATGTTATGTTGTTATTCGTTTATAAAACAGATAAGTACAAAATATCACGTAGTTTTTTTTGTATCAACACCGTATTCTGCGTTATTTTGGTATAAATAACAAAAAAATATAAACATTTAATTAAATACTGTTAATTAATTCATCCATACTGATGTTATTAATTCGAAAGTAAATCTGTCTGTCGTGTGTTACGATTTCACAGCATAAATGCTGCACCGATTTCAATGAAATTTGACATTTAGATACTTTGGTGAGATAATTATTTTACGGGAATTAATGCGAACACTTATGCTTCATACGCGAAGCTATGAGTTTATCACTGGCGAGAGCGAAAAAAGGAATAACAACAAACATAAAAACTAACATCGCCTTTGTAAAGGTAGGCTCAACAAAAAAGATTTCACTCGCACAAAAGCCGTACTCAATTATAAATACCGCCAGTGACTGGACATTATTAGTGGACACGTATGAAAATCACTACAGAATACCGGACGATATCTGTGCCTCGGCGTCCAGACCGGACATATTTCTTTATGCAATGTCAATTAAGCGTGTAGTACTAGTAGAACTCACGGTGCCGTGGGAAACGAACATCCCTAAAGACCACGCTTTAAAAATGAAACAAGTACTTTGACTTAACCAACGAAATAACTAAAAATGTTTATGTCGTTGCGCTGTAAGCCGTGGAAGTGGGTGCGAGGGGTATACCAACTAAATCCCTCTATAACCTGCTTAAAGACCTTGGATTGCCAAGAGCTTCAGTAAGCTCTTTTCTTGAACGAATATCCAAAGCGGCATTGCTAGGCTCTCTTCAAATATGGTTAGGTAGAGGGGGTAACACGGCGGACAGTGGAGGTGAGCGTTGACGCGTCGTTAGGAGTGCTCCTTAAACCTAAACCTGGGTCGCAATTCCCAGGCACTGTCGAAGTCGCATGTGTTGCCCCCATCTATCACGCGATGGACCCGGCACCCGCACGGTGAATCCATGGAACGCTAAGAAATAGGTCTAAGGTATTACATACCTCTGATTTGCCTGACGTTTCGACCAGGTTGCACTAGCCGTGGTCACAGGCTGACTGTGACTTAAATAAGTGTTCGTATTAATTCCCGTAAAATAATTATTATATCATGGAACGCGAAAGTTTAAAAGTTAGTACTTTGGTGAGGTTAGATACTTTGTACGACATACCCGCGGGCGAAGCTGTGGCCAAAAGCTAGATTAATATAAACGAACAATTTATCAACACTTTCATGAAATGAACAATTGACAACCTTTAATAGTCCACTGGCAGGATATAGGGCTATTCTTAGGAAAGGGGTTTTGGCCTTCTTCATCACGCTGTTCAGAGACCTCAATCTTTCAATACACGGATTGGAACTTAATCTATCACATCACATCAACAGCCTCTAACAGTCCACTGCTAGACTTGGGCCTCTCCTTAGCAAGGAAGTTCTGGCCAGACTGGTTTGTATAAGATTTGTTTCAAGCTCTCCTTTTATTTGCAGAATAATTGAATCCATAATATTTTATAACGTGAATATTCAGAGTCTCACTTAGTGCACCAAGGCACACAGGAATGTGCTGAATTGCAAGATTTGCCTACTACAATATATTGTTCTGAGTTCAAGTGTTCATTGTGTCGGTTTCATGAATGTATGTATTCTCCTGCGGCACATTATATACTTATAGTACAAGAATTATCTTTAAAATATGTATATTTAAAAAACCGACTTCAAAAACTAAAAAGTATAAAATAACTTAATTTGTATGTGCTACCTATTCATTGGTTTGAAGTCAGTGCCAAGCCAATGGAATAGTAGGTACCACACGCTATATTTCGAGACGAACGTCGACGCTTCGGTTGTTTTGTTCAACGCGAAGAGCAGCTATCCCGCTCAAGGTCACGCGCGGCGAGTGCGGTACCTACTACATTACATTTTGGCTTGGCACCGACTTCAAACCAATGAATAGGTAGCACATTGAAGTCGGTTTTTTTAAACGAAGTTTTATTTTATTTTTCGCTTTTTAGTCTTTCTCAAGTCTCTCATCATCATTTCATTTAAAATTTAATGATGTCTACAGAATATGAAGATATGCATACAATTGCTCGTAATTCATTGCAGGCGCTCACGTAAATTTGAGGGTTTCCTTCGATTTCCTTAGGATCCCATCATCAGATCCTGATATGGTGGCCATGGGACCACATGGGGAGCATACCCTTTCGAATACAAAAATAATTTTCAAAATCGGTCCACAATTGACGGAGTAATCGATGTACATACATAAAAAAAACCGATGAAATTGAGAACCTCCTCCTTTTGGAAGTCGGTTAATTACTAAACTTAATTTATTAATACTAACGTATTAATAAAAAAAAAAACTCAAATACTTGGACATCTTATACTCAAGGCTGTCTTAAGCCGAGACTCCACCGAACAAAAGTTGGCAACTTTTGTGTTATCAACCTTTTTTGTGTTGTCAAATTTCGGTGGAGACGCGCCTTTATATATAATTTATGTAATATGAACGCTAGAATGACTGATAGAATACTTATATACGCCTCGTTACTACTGCGCCACCAAGACAGTCATCATGCTAAACATCCATCATGGTAATCATGCAAAATTTACCAAAAGGAACTATCCTTTGGTGGCTATAAATCATCTTTTAATGGCATTATGTCGTCTTACGTTTAATTTATGCTGTTATAGTACCACAGTACACATACCTTTCAAGGTATAAAGAAATATTTACGTAAATATGAACATATCCTCGCTACCACGACACTTTTGGCACCACTTTACGAATAACGACTTTGTCTTAAGTACCATAATCAGTTACATCACTAATCAGAGCTTTATAGTTCACGCCTTCATCACACCTACAGTTTAAACTAAACGTGTAAAAGTGTGTGACCAATATGTTATTGTTTTTGCGGATATTGGCCTTGAAATAAAAATACGAACAGTCATAACGACAGGTGTATTTCTGACTGAATGCCAAAAACCTAGTATCGATAGAACCTTGAACAATTAACTAAAACCTTTAGGTCATATTTTTATTGTTACATTGAACGGCTAGTCACGCATCCAAATCCTCTAGCTGTTGAATGAATTGCTAGATACTTCTGAAAACATTGACAGACTAAAACGAGGATAATGTTGTCTCACAAGGTAGCAGTGGTACTGACCTCTACACTACAAACACTAATTTCTCACTCAGCCTCAGCTGAATTGAAAATAATCAAGTTACGGCTTATGGCAGTTCAAAACAGAAGAAAAAATGTGGATTACCAAGTGAGTGAGGTTATTGGAAGTTCAATCCCCTCCCTCCACACTTCCCTCAATCCAAGAGGGGAAGGTAAAAGGATGGCAATGAAGTTCTAGGCTGCAGATGCTGTAGCAGTAAATGTGGAAAAGACGGTGGTAGTCTCAATTATCATCAGATAATACTCGACTACGGAGAAGTCAAAAGGAAGAGTAATATTTTTGGCAGTGTATGTACGTTTGTATATTCCACCGTAGCCTCTAAAATTACTAAAAACACTATAATGAATGAATTGTCAATAGATTCGTAATAATGGCCCGGGTGACATAGCCTACAATAAAAGTTTTTAAATAGTCGAGTTATAAGTTTTAAAACGTTTTCTAGTAACCGCCAAAACTTTACTGTTTAAGTTTTTAATAAAACATATGAAGTTTCAATGAGTCATCTTAACGTTTTATGAGTCTGAGTAATACTATTACTACTCATTGTCATTTGTTTAAAGCTTTATGGGCATCGAGAGTTATTCGTGTTGTGTGTATAAAGCTCCTCAGATTTGTAATTTTGTAGCATAATTTATCGAATCAAATGACTGTTCAGTTTTTTGTTTGCTATTCATTAACTTTGTCACAGTAAATGTCTAATGAGTTTCGGTGAGTCATTTAATGTTTATTTATTTTTTTACATGGTATGTAGGTAGAATTTACAATTTATATAGTCGAATCTCTTCGAGAAATTTCTTTGGGAAATAATTGCGCAGTAAAGACTTTTCTTTACTGTGCCCAACTTTCTCAAGTACGACGCCTAGGGGTTTCTATAGTCAGGGTACTATGGTACCTGAAATTTAAAAAATAACAACACAACTAAATGTATTATACCTACGTTTTTACTGCAAGATAAGTATTTTACAATGTATGAATATATTTATTTATATTTAATAGCTAGGAGGTCTTGACTCCGCGACCCCTGCAGTGCAGTGCAGAGGAGAGCCTCTTCAGCATTCAAAAATCAAGGTTTCAAATTTTATCAATCAATTTTAGAACATTCACTACAAACAGGAGTTTTCATCTGCCAGTTGTACATTTTGACGCGGAGGTTATATAGCTCTTCACCGCGAAGGCCTCGCTCGCCACAATACATATGATATTTAAAGTTTTATCCTCCAACTCCTAACCGTTAAGGAGTTGTACCTTACATCATCAGCTCATCATCATAAAATGATGACTACCAGAGACGCAAATACCGGTGTCACTTCAGAAAATATACGAAAAACAAAGTACGTGCCTAAAAAAATGAGGGTTTCCCTCGATTTCCCTGGGATCCCATCATCAGATCCTGATATCTGGTAATGGGACCACCTCGGGAGCATACCCTTTCGAATACAAAAATAATTTTCAAAATCGGTCCACAATTGACGGAGTAATCGGTGAATATCCATAAAAACGAAAAATTACAGTGGAACATAGATCCTGCTCCTTTTTTGAAGTCGGTTAAAAATATCTAGTTTTAACTAATGATAGGTTACTGAAGTTAGTTATTAAAACCTAACGGGTTACGTTTCCACCATTTTCACCATTCAAAAATCATGTAAATAAATTTTACCATTGTCTTTTTACAAAGGCATTAAGGGAATGACAAGTAGATAAATAGTTTTTTTTGTCCTAAACTACTAATACTTGTTCAGACACGGTATGGAGGTGACCGTACTTGGTCCTTTGTTCCGACCAAATCTATTTTCCGAGGCCTCAGTTCTTTGCAGTCAAGAATTGGGTCAGATCCGATTAGTTCACTGTACCCTGTTAGGTGCATGATGAATGAATGAAATAATGGCATTTGGTAATTCTGTACTGTTCTATAACGTAGAATATCCATGCATCAGCACATGTGGGGTAGTTCTGCCTTAGTACCACGTCGTCACAGACAATCAGTGTTTGACAAAATTTATGTAACTTTTCATCTAGAGAGTGAGATTTTTAGAGGAACAACTTTCTCCTTAAGTATCTTTTTTAAAGCCTGCCAAAGTGACTCTTATCTGCTGATGGAAAACATAAGTAGAATCCAAGAGTGGGGGCCGCTATCCTCATAGATATTTCTCAAAAAATCTGAGCCAATTTCCGTCCACACGTACGATAAAACTGCACAAACGAACTGCACAGTTAAATCGCTACGATATATCGTTGTAGTGTGGACCGCCTATAAGATTCATATTATGGTAGCCAAGTGAGATCTCGTTGTGTATATTGAGGGTGGAGGTCATTCCAAGACTGGTAACACACTTGTCTAACTGTTACTATCAGGTCTGAATGCTTTGTTCTCCGTTCTTAACAAAATCTAACTAGAACCAATTTTAAGTAGTTTAAAAGAAATTGTGCACATCACACACAGTGGCAACTGCTCTCTCTAGAAGAACTTGCGTGATTATGAAGACAAAATAAGACGTATTTCTGATTATGGACGTACGTGTCTAATTATTGTAAGTGGCTGTCTTTAATTAGAGTGGATGGGAAGTGTTATCTGTTCATGTATGAGTGGAACTTAAAGTAATTAGGTACTAAGAGATAGGCCTAAGTATTACATTTAAAATAAATACATTCAAATTGTTATTTTTTAATCGAGTTACTTAATATATAACGAACGGCCTGCATGGTTATAACTTTAATAAATGACTGCAATCGTAGAGTTTTCAATACGATTGTAATTTTTATGAATATTACCACCGAACCCTGTTATTTACAACCAGTTTGAAAAATTTACACTTCTTAATTTTTTTTCATTTCATTTTAGTGAGTTCAGTTTATATCACGCACACCTTACACCAAGATACACGAAGTCACCGTCTGACTAACGGTGACGTCTTGACTCTTGAAGTTATATTTATCTAAACCAATAACCAAGTTTACAACTAGCTTTTATCAAAAAGCTTATTTTAAAAAGTTATTAATAGCTAAATATCATAGTCAACCCGTCAGGCAATTAATAAAAATCCTGCAATATGTTTCCTTTTTTAGGGTTCCGTGCCAATGGCAAAAAACGGAACCCTTATAGATTCGTCATGTCTGTCTGTCTGTCTGTCCGTCTGTCCGTATGTCACAGCCACTTTTTTCTGAAACTATTAGACCTATAATGTTGAAACTTGGTAAGTAGATGTATTCTGTGAACCGCTTTAAGATTTTTACACAAAAATAAAAAAAAAACAATAAATTTTGGGGGTCGCCATACTTAGAACTGAAACTCAAAATTTTTTTTTTCATCAAACCAATACGTGTGTCAAACCAATCTATGGATAGGTCTTCGAAAATGATATTGAGGTTTCTAATATCATTTTTTTCTAAACTGAATAGGTTGCGCGAGAGACACTTCCAAAGTGGTAAAATGAGTGTCCCCCCCCCCTTTAAATTCTAAAATAAGAGAATGATAAATCTAAAAAAAATATATGATGTACATTACCATGCAAACTTCCAACGAAAATTGGTTTGAACGAAATCTAGTAAGTAGTTTTTTTTTAATACGTCATAAATCGTAAACTGCAATTTACCTTTCATTCAATGAACACAAATATAAAAATAAAATAAAAATTATATTATGTGACTTGCTGCCGCGGAACCCTTCATGGGCGAGTCCGACTCGCACTTGGCCGCTTTTTTTTATAAATACTTAATGAAATGTTATTTGTTTTTCTTAATATATGAATACTAGTGGTTGCCCGCGGCCCCGACCGCGTATATGTCGGTTATCGCTGCAAATGGTAGCCGCCTATGTGTTATTCTGATGTTTAAGCTATATTACTGTAAAGTTTCATCCAAATCCGTTCAGTAGTTTTTGCGTGAAATAGTAACAAACATCCATCCATCCATCCATACCTACTTACAAACTTACGCGTTTATAATATTAGTATAGATTAATATCTTATTGAATTAATCATAGTAACAGGCAGGTATGGTATCTGTTAAACTGGTTTGAGGTGAGAGTAACTAATGATTGCGATTTATTACTAAAGTAGGTAACTAGTCATCAGGTAAAAAATGATAAACGTCACTTCTAGTTCCGAGGTATAACGCTAATGAAACAATAAAAAACCTGGTTCAGTCCCACCTTTTGTTTTAAGAGGGTTCAGAACTGTCTAGTCTAGCAGTCTATCATTTACTAAACATCGCAGAACTTTTCAAAGCATTTGTAATCACACTACTCAATAACATGCTTTATGCAAATTTGCAATCTTACTCTGAGTCATGGAAATTCACGATACATGCATCATTTGGATTATGCACATAATAATTTGTCACTTGTCACTTATCTTACAACACGTGTTGTCCATGTTTACATGAAGAGGTGTGGTGTTTTATATACGCAGGCGTCGCATACGTAATAGTATTCTGCATATTATCTACTTGCTAGACTTTGTGTCACCAAATGCGTTCTAAACACTGAGTGGGAGGTTTAGTAAGTCGGCAATAGTCTTTAACAGTTCTGATATAGGCTTGTCTGCAGAAAGGAGATATCTGGCCTGCTATGCCACGGTGGCCAGACGGATTGGTGTTTGTTTCTGGTTTTCCTTCTATTTGGAGCTGGTTCTGGACTCTGGCCAACAATTGTGAGAGAAAACATAAAAAGAACGAGAAGATCTCACCTGATCGAACACATAACGATCCTCTACTCAATTGTCAAACGTGCGGATGCTAGTACTGGCTCTACAGCCATACTTAATTACCACAGAGGCGCTGTCTAAATCATCTGAAAAGATGGGAAGGCCCATGTGTGATATGATTATGAAGTTGTTCGCCTCTTACGACACTCATGGGATAGATAATTATTGATACTCTGCATTTTGAATCCGTCACCATATGGAGGCAAAGTTAACATATAAATTGATAATTATCGCATGCTTCGTCACAAGATGACACTAAATGTAACTTAATAGAGATTGTTTTCTCAAGTAAGTGAACTAAAAATTGTTCTTATGAGAATAAAGATTCTATAAATAAAACATAGTGTCGTACAGGATGCAAATAAGCAATGGAGTACCCTGATGGTAAAAGACTGACGCTGCGTAATTAACACTTGTAATTCAAAAGTCACAAGTGTAGGCCTTTGAGTGTCTACGCTAGAATTAGGGAGGGAAAGGAGGCTCTGATTACCTCAATCAGTGTGAAAAGTGAAATGCACATCTTTATTCTCTCTCTGTTCTCTGATAAAACGTGACGACAGAATTGGGATTTGTTGAGGCTAATGAATACTTAAAAAACATTCTACATAGCGAGAAGCTGGATGCGAGAAGCCGAGGATCGAACCAAGTGGCGCGCAATTGGTGAGGCCTATGTCCAGCAGTGGACTGCGATAGATGCGATGCGATGATGATTCTACATAGAATGGAGTAAAACACTTTTTTGGAAGTGGGTTCAAAAGGGCGTCTTCGTATTAATCCTTAAAATATAATGTCTTATTTTCCCAGCAAAACTTTCATTTTGTTTGTTACGTGAAATTGAAATATGAAAAGAAAATTTTCTTATTCAGTGCGAAGTTACCTGTTTCTCCTTTTAATATACCCATAAAATCATAGACCCTCGTCATGTGGTCACAATACAGTGACGTAGTGGTGTTTGGCAATAGATCAACGTCGCGTGCCAATCACTACGGATAAATGGCCGAACCCACTACTGATGCATGTCGTGTGTTTATTTGTATGCATTTACTGTTTGTTCCGTCAATAAGATCGAAATGGCTACGTGTTATAAATATGTACAGATTAGTCATTACAACACAGAGAACGTACTATCTAATTCAGCATGATATTGGCGTGGCTAGTTTAAATTACAGATATTCGACACTCACTTTCTCGAGGCGATGATTAGACTTAAATTCATCCCTATGAGCATCATCATCATCAAAAGCCTTTAATAGTTCACTGCTGGATAAAAGTCCCTCTAAAAGGAAGTTTTGACCCGACCAGTGGCATAGGGTTTGTTTCACGTTTGCCTTATCTTTGCAGTGCTGTTCTGGTGTTGTCATACTTGGTTTGATGCCATAGTCGGCTCTTACAACACCCCGTGGGTGTTCTAAGAGCCGATTATGGCAACAAACAAAACAAACAACAAACAAACAAACAACAACAAACATTAGAGGTAGTAGAGCCACGCTGATTTCAGCACGAATGGGCCGGCTCGACCGGGGCGGTACTACCCTCGCACAGAAAATCAACGTAAAGTGACCGCGTTCGTGCTGTCGTGTTTCGTTGGTGAGTGCGAGACCGGAGGCCCAAATAGTCTAGTCAACAAGTTCCATACTTGTTGACTAGACTAAAAGATGCAGCAGCATCACTAGGCCGCCACGGTGTGGGTCGCCAACTATAGATTAAGGGTAGTGACTCTAGTATTTTTAAACCATAGCTACACCTAGCAGCTTTTCCCTTGTTTTTTCCTTTGAATATATATATATATAATATATTCTTCTTATATTTCATTTCTTTCTTTTTATTGTATTCACGGCAAACTCTATTATTAGGCAAACCTATTACGAGAGCAGGACCAAAGGTACTAAGTAGGTAAATTATTTTTCATTGTGGATATTTAATACATCACTGCCTACTATTTCGTGGATATAGGCTTGAGTATCTTTATATATTTTAAAGATGACTATTAAAAAAATATTTTCAGAGCTTTACAATATTTTCTTCTAGCATCGGGTCTAAGTTGTTGACGGGCTTTCATAGAAAAACAAGTAAAAAGGAGGAAGTTTGGATGAATCGTTTGTGACCTTTCACAAGACGATAATATACACAGGAGAGGAGACCGCAGTTGCACATACAATTCTATAGTTTCCATGAAATAAACTGACGAATAAGTTTAGTGTTATTTAATTTCCACGGATGTTTTGATCGATTGAAATAAAAATAGGATTATTAAAAAAAATAAGCGGTTGTTAATCAGTAAGTGTTTCTTACATTGTTATTCGTAATTATCATAAGACTGTTAATTGTTTGCTGCTATATTTAGACACTGCGGTGTGAAATTCCACGTAACATACTTTTATATAAAAATTCTCCTAAATTAGGATATTATCTCATAAACTGGAAATTTAATTAAGGCGTTGCCAAAAAGTCGTTGCCTAAACGGAATTTACTACCCAATGACTTGAATGCTGACAACTTCAACACCAAGATTCTAGCGTGATTCCAAGCTTACAATGTTTAAGGCCAGTTTCAGCACTTGCTGATAAAGTTCTTGATAGATTAATGTCAACTTATCTATCAGATAACTACAGATTCCGGTTACACAAGTCTTGGATAGACACATTTATGTCAGATATACATATATTTACCAGCAACCTTTATCAGTCAAATAGTGTTATATGGCATATAACTATTTAAAAACTTATCAGGAGCTGGTGAAAACAGTTCTAAGTAAATCTACATAGAAAATGACAATCTAACATCTCTTTCTCTCTTAATAAACCTAGCGAAGAGAATAGCCAATTCTTAATCACAATAATCCAGTATGATTGTGCGCATGTATGTCTAGGATGAATGCGGGTATATACGCATGCATTCCGACGTGTAAGCATTCGTGCATTATGTGCTTCGATTGCGATTCCATCTGCCGGCGGTAGGGCTGCCAGGATGAAGAACTGGGTCGGAGATCATGGATCACTGAGTACTACCCAGTGTGATTACGATCAAATGTAAAAGCACTAGTTACATGTGTTTAAATGGCTACTAGGATGTTTTCGTGAGGTGTGTTACACCTATTCTAGAATAATGTGTTGTGGAAATGATTGTTTGGTAATAAAATTCAAGTAGGGTAATGGGTTTAGTTCAAAGTTAATGGGTAAATTTTCTTTCCAAAAATCTGTAATAATGAACTGAATATAATAAAACTCTTGGCATGTTATGCACTTTATTTAAACAATTTCTTATTTCAGAACTGCAGAAGGAGAATGACCCAGAAAAATAAATTCGCTTTTTTAAAGACGTCTCCCGCATTAGGAAAAATCATCCTGTGTAGTAGGACTTTACAAACATACATGAAACAGGCACAAAAACACCCAGTCTCAGGACATCAATTTGTCGATCACAAAAAGTGTTGCCCACATGGCATTTGAACCCACGACCCTTGGCACAGTAGAAAGTGGCGTGGCGACCGCTTAAACCACTAGGCCAACCGTGTAGACAAATACCACTCTTTGCTAATGTATTTAATATGTGTTAGAATTCTGTTCAATCTTACTTCTTACATGAACGTTCTAACAACTCGTTCCACCTTCGAATTCAGTTCGCCCTCATGGTTCGCATTCAGATCCGATGCCAGACGCTTCGTGAAAAAACTGATATTCAGGTAAAATCGGTGTAACTAGTAGTGTAGTAGTAACCACAAATAATCTTGAGAAAAGTTAAGGCTAGGAGGAAGAAAAAGATCTTTAGTTTTTATTATGGACAGAAAACTTGCCACGCCTGTCCTCTAAAATCATCAACAACCCATAATGTCCCACTGCTGGGCTCGGGTCTCCTCTCGGGAAAGGGGTTAAGGCTATACATCCCTACGCTGCCCGAGTGTGGGTTGGGGACTGGCAAGACTACGTTGTGGCTACGTAATCTTACCGTTGGATGTTTTTTTTAAGTCGCCCAAAGGCCTCCAACTAAGCTTCACGACTGTTATCCTATGATAACAACCACGGCCACGTTAAGCAGTCGGTCCCGACTGCTTAACGTGGCCTTCGAATCACGGAGACGCTCATGGTATCATGCCACCAGCGATCATCCATCCAGGTAATGTCCGCGCCACCGTTGCTTACTCTCGGTAATTGTTTCTAATCACCGAGTGCAACTGGGCTATGAGCACCTTTTCTTATAATTTTATTACTAAATCTCTGTTAGTAAATACTGCTATAGCAAATTTGTTATTTATATTGCATGTCATCACCGAAAATAAAAAGTAAATTCCTGTGCAGACAGAGCTAGACGGAAGTCAGACCTGCCAGAAACGAAATCGAAACGTCGAAAATGCGCTCAGATAAATTCGATACCTACCTTTACACTTATTTTTTCGCAGTAACGGGTAAAGTCCGAATTATTTGTACGGTCACGTGACGGATTGAGACAACTGAGTGCCACCAGCCCTGTTCATCTCATGCGTGTCTTAAGAGGAGACTACGTGAACAAACAGGACAGATTATTAGAACCTTATCTATATACGAGTATATATAAAAATGAATCGCCAAAATGTATGTACGCCCATAACTTCCGATTGGCTGTACCAAATTAAATAATTCTTTTTTTATGTGTTCGTTATTTAAATTAAATGCTATGAAATATATTTAGCTTTAATTCCGCGAGACAAATATCCAGGTCTGAAAGCAGGGCACAAATCCCACCGTCATGCATACTCACATGCACATAAAGGTATCATGCATATGCACACATACAAAACAAGTGAGAAATAAATGTTCGTTATTGTTAGGACAAGGTTTGTATACAAGAAAAATTGAAAGATAACGGGAAAAGTGTTTTTTTTTTGTCCGTGACTCTACATTACCTGTGGGAAGCTGAGACAATTATGTAAAGTGCGAAGTTCGCCGGGTCAGCTATTTTATAAAACATTCTTTTTATTTTATAAAAAATATGAGGCGCTTATAGCTCAGTTGCACTCGTTGATTAGAAACAATCGCCGAGGGTAAGCAACGACGGTGCGGTCAGTACCTAGATGGGTGACCGCTGGTGGCACAATACCATGAGCGTCTCCGTGATTCAGAAGTCATGTTAAGCAGTCGGTCCAGGTTGTTATCATAGAATAACAGTCGTGAAGCTTAGTTGGAGGCCTTTGGGCAGCTTAAAATCATCCAACGGCAAGATTACGTAGCCACAACGTTGTGTCGTTGTCTTGCCAGTCCCCAACTCGCACTTATATTATTAGGCCAAGAGCTCCATTCGAAGACGAGGCTTATGTCCAGCAGTGGACTGTATAAGGCTGTAGATGTAATATGAATGGTTAGAGGCGACAGCAATGATACCAGGACCTCAGAGAAAACAAGTATTAGGCAATTCTTGCGTCGCTTTTCACTAACTGAGTAAGGTTACCAGAGCTCAAACATTCCCCTTTCTCTCCCCGTTTGTGGGGAGGGCTCCCTACTTGCAGATGTCCATGGGTGGTCTGTTTGGTTTGCTCCCATATCTACCATAAACTATACGTGTGGTGACAGATTAAGAATACAAAGTAACGCCATCCCTATCCATCCAAAGGGTTTCGTAAGAACCGAGTTTTGCCAGCATTGTATACTAAGCCAAAACATGCTTTCTAAGAGACGCATGTGTCCTAGTGGACTATTAAAAATTATTAATGTGATCTATTATAAAAAAGAAGAATTGTTTTGTTTAACGATATGTCGCAACCCTAACAAAACGTGCCGCATCCACAACAATACATCACTGCTCCCATTTCGTATTCAGTTCTATCACGTACCCATAATGTTTTCTTAAACAAACAAAATTTCTCCAAAACAACAAGCGTTCATGTTGAATATATTTAGAGATATCGCGATGTATTTCTAGACATTGGTTGTTTTAACAACAGGAATACTTGAGGTATGGTGTTCACCGACTTTTGCAATGGTGATTTAAGGGTGTAATTTCTGAGCATGACTGATGTTTTGACGTCAGATGAATGCATGCACATATTTAGATTAGATCCTGTGCGTCATTAGTTTTAAATAAACACTTGACAGTGTATGCTACTGCACGAATGGTGCAGTGGTTAAAACGGTCACTTACCTCATTCCTACTGTGCTGAGTATTGTGGGTTCGATCCCCACATAGGACAACATTGCGTTATTCACTTTAATGTTCTGATTGTATTCTTTGTGTTTGTGTTTCATATATGACATTTGGAAAGTTCCCTGTGATATTATATAACACATTATCGTTTTGAAAATAGACTTTAAAACAAAATCAATGAAAAAAAGCGGCCAAGTGGGAGTTGGACTCACCCATGAAGGGTTCCGAAGCAGCAAGTAACATAATATAAAAGTTCTTGTAGTTCGTTGTAACTTTGATCGATGTTTTAATAATATGATAATTAATAATATATGATAGTTTTTTTGCGATTTACGATTTATGACGTATTAAAAAGACTCACTAGATCTCGTTCAAACCAATTTTCGGTGGAAGTTTGCATAGTAATAAATAAAATAAAAAAAATATACATCATATATTAATCTTTAGTTTTATCCTTCTCTTATTTTAGTAGTTACACACATTTTACCACTTTGGTAGTGTCTCTCGCGCAAACTATTCAGTTTAGCAAATCTATATATATAAAAGAGTAAGGTGACTGACTGACTGACTGACATACCCAGAGATCAACGCACAGCCCAAACCGCTGAAGCTAGAATCCTGAAATTTTGCATGTAGGTTCTTTACATAACGTAAGTGAGCACTAAGAAAGGATTTTTTGAAATTCCACCCCTAAGGGGGTAAATCAGGGGATGAAAGTCTGCGTGAGCGAAGCCGCGTGTAAAAGCTAGTATTATATAAGAAACCTCAATATCAATTTGAAGACCTATCCATAGATAACCCACACGTATGGGTATGATGAAAAAATTTTTTTTGTGTTTCAGTTCTAAGGGGACCTCCAAAATTTTTTGTTTTTTTTTCAATTTTTTTGTGAAAATCTTAATGCGGGTCACAGAATACATCTACTTACCAATTTCAACGTTATAATTCCAATAGTTTCGGAAAAAAGTGGCTGTGACATACGGACGGACAGACAGACAGACAGACATGACGAATCTATAAGGGTTCCTTTTTTTGCCTTTGGCACGGAACCCTAAAAAGGCAAATTCGATATGATTCTTTGTCTTTGATTGTACTTAAAATTTCTACATCTTTATGCTTAAAACTTTGTTCGAGTTGAATCGATATTATGTAAGCCAATGAAAGTGTATAAAATCAGGGGAAGTCCCTAACTTGATGCTATTATATTACACACCATTATGATTTATTCAATTTCGCACCGTAAAACAAAATTTATAGAGTATCAAATAGATATGATTAATATATTAACATTTTGGTGTCTTATTACTCGTATCAAATAGTTTTGCAGAGTTGAAATATAACCATTAATGTTGAAAGAACTGAGTATTTTGTCTCCTGATATTTGAGAGCTTCAAGTCCTTTTATATTATACTAGAGCGGCCAGTCCCGACTTCAGACGGAAATCTTTAAAATTCTCGTTTTTTTTTATACTATGTATATACTATAATACTCATAAATCTTTATGTTGAATCAGTCTTTCTAGTGATAAAAACTGATTTAAAATCATTACATATGGGCAAACTAGACCTCAGTGATACAACTCAGCTTCCTTACAGATTTTTACCTTAGTATTAAACTCCATATTTTTAGGGGCGATAGGGTCATAAACTTTGGAAGAGTTGTAGGTGTTTATAAGCGCCGGTAGTCGCTTGCCATCTGTAAACCCTTCTGCCCGTTAACCCTTATACCTAAAAAAGCTATAACATTTTTAACCGATTTCAAAAAAGGTTATCATTTTTTTTTATTATGTTTGTTACCTCATAACTTTCGACTGGGTGAACCGATTTTGATGATTATTTTTTTATTTGAAAGCTTGTGCTTCCCGTGTGGCCCCATTTAGTTCTTGAAGTCGGTTCTTTTTTTGTTAAAATTTGTGGTTATTTATACAATTCTGCAGTAGGAATTTAATCTGTGTCGCGGAGGACTTTACAAACATACATGAAACGGACAAAAATAACACCCAGACTCAGAACAACATTTTGTAGATGACACAAAGTATTGTCCTATGTGGGGTTTGAACCTACAATACTCAGAGGAGTAGAAAGCGGCTTAGCGACAACTTTAACAACTAGGCCAACCGTGCAGTCTACTTCTCTTTACTCTTATGATCTCTTTTTCATTGCTATAGTCCTTTCTTTATTCGTATACAGTCCATTATCATCTCTTTTCTTCTTTTGTACCCTTGCATCATCAAAAGGATTACAATTATCAAGTCAAATTTACTCACATAATTCGTTGTAGGATCAACGCCGTTACTCCTGATGACTTCATCAGCGTATCCCGTGATGTTCTTCATGAAGGTGTTCACGTCATTGCCAGCCCTGGATGTGAAGTCGGTGTATAGAAGTAGCGCGTCGGCCTTGACCGAGTGCAGCTGGCTTAGGAGGTCATCGTGCGGTCTGACAACCAAGTTCTCATGGGTCTTGTTGGCTACATCCACGTAGATAACGGCCTTCTGGAAGAAAAGAAAAGCTTGATATCATTATTTTAAACGGGTCATTATCCTCAGAACCTTTTCCAAAACTATTTTTGACTTCTTTTGCGATCGTAGTCGAAGTTCTAAATACTTTTAAATCCAACCGAAAAACATAAAGTATCTAGTTTTTCACTTGTTTTCAAGTTTCTTGTTTTTAACCTAAGGTTTTAACAATATGACGTGAAAAGAATATGGCGCGGGCAAAGCAAATTAAAAAAAAATAACAAAAACCGACTTCAAGGTTCGACTCGATTTCTCTTGGATGCCATCATCAGATCTTAGTGTCATTATCATGGTACCACCGTTAGGATATCTACTTTCCATTAAAAAAAGAATCATCAAAATCGGTTCATAAACGACGGTACATAAAAAAAAATATATATATACGGTCGAATTGAGAACCTCCTCCTTTTTTTAAGTCGGTTAAAAAGTACACAGGGAGGTTTCGAGTCTGAGTTTTAACAAATTAAAAAAAGGTTGTATGATAAATTCGGCACCTTGGAGGTAGAAGTAAATAGGTTTAATGATGTTTTGAATTCACAAACTTAGTGCACACGAATGTTCTAAATTCAATTTACTTTATCCTCTAGAGTCTAACGGATAAAATCGGCTTTTGCACTCTCAGATATTGAAGGGCAAAAGTACCTACTCTTTTCGAGATGGGGGGATGAAAATAATATTATTTTCTCTGTAGCTTTAAGTATTCGTAACGATTGCCACAGATTTTTGTTGGTATAAATTGGTGTAAGTAATAGCGTATTTAAAATAGCTCGTAATGTTCGATGTGTTGCCAATTATCATACAAATTGTGACCACACTGAATATTAAGTACATAGAAGAGAACATTAAATTACATTAACCGACTTTAATAATCCTTACAAAAGAGGTTTTGGGCTACCATACCAGAAGAAGACCTCAACGAATACTTTATTAATGAAAAAAATGTATCTTCAACTCTACGCCTGGTAGTTTTTCATTTTGTGCCCGCCCCAATGCATGACAGCATTGTCCCTCTTTAAAACTTCTAAAAAAAGTCCGAGACAATGTTATTTTTTTATGTTTGGCCTGATGGAAAGCATAAGCAGAATCCAAGAGTGGTGGTCACCATACTGCGCATGCAGACAGTGCAAGAATGCAGCATGGTGACCCACACCATGGCGGGCTAGTGATGCCACTGCATCATTGGGCCTCCGGTCTCGCACTCACCAACGAAACACGACAGCACGAACGCTGTCATTTTACGTTGATTTTCTGTGCGAGGGTAGTACCGCCCCGGCCCGTTCGTGCTGAAATCAGCGTGACTCTACTACCTATAAGTATATATACTTGCGTGCAAAAAAATCGGCCCACCGCCTTCGCTTCGTTTTGAAACAGAATAAATAAAAAAATAAAATAATGGAAAAATAACGTTTAGTGGATGTGTGAAGATAGGCATATAAACTTTATTTACACATACCCTATACTTTGATAAATGCATCGTTGATGACATGATCGCCTCAAAACAACAGACACCCTTACACTACACTTTTAAAAAAAAATCTTTCAGAATTTGCTCTGCATTTAAAGTGTATAAACATCTCTTTTTAATTAAAATTGATAATCCTCGTTACTTTATTGTTCATTTAACTTGAGTTTAAGTGTATTTACTTAACGTAAAGATGGATATTACACCTACTGAGGCCATTCAAATAGTGGTCCTAATTAAGGGTGGCTTAAGCTAGCATGACGTCGCTAGACGTTCATTTAAGTCGATCTGCAGTAAGACCAGTGTACAGGGTTTCTAGAGACTGGAAGCTACAATAGACGATCGGCTTCAGGAAGAAATCGGGTGACATCAGAGCGCGAAGACCGCTTTATGATATCGACGTCTTTACGTAATCGACACCTCACTAGGGTTCAGGTGCCACAAAGACTTCGTAACGTCCGTGGTGTCCCAGTAAGTGAGTGGACTGTACGACGGAGACTTGTAGAAAGAGAATTACATCTACAGAAGCCTACCAATCGCAAAATTAACCCCTGCGCATCGTCAAGCACGGCTTCGATTTGCTCGTTCTCAGGTTGACTGGTCGCTCGAACAATGGAAGGTCGTACTGGTCTCGGATGAGTGTATAATCAATCTTCATGGTAAACAAAAAAGGAGAACAGTTTACACAGGCTGGTATAGAGGAAAGAGCAGCATTTGGCGGTGGTTCATGGACTGTTTGGGGTGGAATTTCCTTAGAAACAAAAACAGATTTTAAGTTTATATCTGGACTTCGTCTAGGCGCTCTTACTGCTGAATGATACATCCAAATGGTGCTACAGCAGCATGTTATGCTATGCGCTGGTTTTATTGGTGAAGATTTCATGCCTTTGCAGGATAATTCTTGGTTAGTACACACTGCAGCAGTAGTCACCCAGTATCCACGCGAGGTGAAATTTCCAGTAATGGAGGGGCCAGCACGAAGCCCTGACCTTAATCCAATTGAACACTTATAGGATGAGCTGAAGAGAAGGGTTAGGACCAGAACTCAACCCGCAGAAAACCTACAGGAGTTGAAATTTGCTATCCAGTAGTAGGAGTGGGAAGTAAGACCCAAGAATTTATCATAACCCTAATAAGGTAGATGGTAACAGGATGGAAACTGCAATAAGAGCATGGGGTGGCAATACAATCTATTGATTTAAGTTTTTTTCCCAAAATTTTCGTTTCTCGCTTAAAAAACCTTAACACTTCACCAGTGAAAATTTGGAAAATACGCACTGTTTTTGTTTTTGAAACTGTAAAACCAAAAAAATTATAAGTGGTGTAGCTAAAATGTGTCTAATGAAACCTTATTTATTTGTCAATAAACCAACATCAAAAAATTATCTTTATTAATTTTAGTTTTTAATCTATCGCGTGTGAAACCAAAGCGTCATGGGTGGGCCGATTTTTTTGCACGCAAGTGTATATCTTTTAATGTATCTAATGTATGTATATCTTTTAAGGTTGGCTCACTAAGAAGGTTTTTATTGGTAAATAAATTTGTGGACGGTGTGCAAAATCACGCTACGGGCAATAGGAGATGCATACAAGGTTGTGTGGGTCAGCAAGTTTAGAATAAAGACACAAGAGTTTCTCGTATATTATTCTTAGAATATTATTGTTAATATCTATTTTTAAGGTTGCTAGATTTATATGTTGACCTTGTTTCAGAACTTCACGTACGAAATTATGTGCAAAAACATAATATTTGTAACATAAACATCGTTAACATAAAAAAAGTTAAATTAAGACATTCATTTACGTAGTTTTTGCAATAT
This sequence comes from Diaphora mendica, assembly GCA_949125395.1. NCBI lineage: Eukaryota > Metazoa > Arthropoda > Insecta > Lepidoptera > Erebidae > Diaphora > Diaphora mendica. The sequence continues at coordinate 2,483,839 of OX421323.1, forward strand.
AATGCTTTTATTGACATTGCGATCTTGAGATTTTTTGATGATCTTTATTATCACTGATAATACACATTAGATTAATCGTTCATACGTTTAAATTCACGTCGAATTTGAATAAATTCTGCATCGCGCGGGCTATGTTTCTCCTTGTATTTGCTTCGTGGTTTCTCCCACCTATTTGTTACACATTTAATACAGGTACAAGTTCAATAAATTGTTCTGCCCCAGTTATGAGACGTCATCTGTGGTGATGTGGTTACTTAACTCCAGTATAATAGCCATTATGTAACAAAACCAGAAAAAGTTCATAAAATTGTAACCAGACTACATAAAAACTTTTGATAAAATTGACATTAAAATTTTCACCGGGTCACTATAACAAATCTATTTACACGTCATTCATTAAAATCGGTTCATTAGTTTTGTTGCTACGAAGCGGAGGAATGTACTGTACATACATAGACTGCCAAAACTGTTATCGAATGCTGTCATTTTACGCTGGTCTTATGTGAGAGTGTAGTACCACCGCCATTCCATTCCGCCAGTAAGGTTAAAAAAAAATTGCCATCTGTCCTTTTTGAAATTAAAATCTGACAGAATCATTCATACATTTAAACCCCATCACAGCACTGATAAGTGCTATCACCAATATCAGGTGTCAGCAGATCTCGTACACGTATTCCATTGACCTAAAGTCATTGATTATCATCTTTATCTTTCGACTGTTTATCAGGGTTACGAGTGGACAGCGTTAAGTACCCTTGATACCAGTTTCCAGAAATAAAGGCATATCATCTATACTTAATGTTATAAAGATGAAGAGTTTGTTTTGTTTGTTTGTTTGAACGCGCTAATCTCAGGAACCGCTGGTCCGATTTGAAAAAATATTTCAGTGTTGGATAGTACATTTATCGAGAAAGGCTATATGCTATATATCGGAGCATATGAGAGGAACGGAGCATCAATGAAGAATGTTTCGAAAACGGGGGAAAATTATCACCCTACGGGCAATAGGAGACGCAAACGGGGTTGTGGGGGTCTGCTGGTCACAGATATGTTTCTAAAAGTTTAAGGAAAATTCGTGATTTTATTATTTTTTTATTTGATTTTGTTATTTTGATACTAAAATATCAAAGAAGAAGGTTCATATTAAAGTGCTTATGTCCTGAAGTGAACTATTAAAAGATAATGATTAAGTTAAATGGCTTCAAACCACAATATGTCAATATCTCTAAAGAAAACATTGAACTGGCTTATTACTTAAACTAAAAAAACGTAAATCCAAAATGAATCGCATGTACAATAAGGGCTATTTGTTAATAGTAAGCTTAAAGATGATGTATTTCTAGTACTATCAAGTTTATACACGACCTCGGAACACACAGAATGGATTACAACTCACAGGTAAACTATTTCGCCAGAATTACTTGCAGGCCAGACATTAGGCTAGCTGTCCTCGACTGAGGCCAACATAAAATCTCATGGCGAAAATTAATATATGTCACAAAGGAAACCATAAAACATAATAGCATATTGACAGCCGTATTTAATAGGTTGACGTGTATGCTTCAGTTTTTCATGCCAATTTTCGGTTCGTGTCATATAAACACTAGTTCGAGAAATCTGGACCTACTTGAAGCGTAGAAGGTCATTGTTTAGTGCACGTAAAACTGTATACCTGAATATTCACACGGTAACAGGAACCTTGAATTCCTAAATTCATACTCATACTGTCTATTTCTGTGTGATTACGGATATAGGGTATAGGTAGTAAAGCCACGCTGATTTCAGCACGTTTAAGCCGGCTCGACCGGGGCGGCACTACCCTCGCACAGAAGATCGACGTACAATGACAGCGTTCGTGCTGTCGTGTTTCGTTGGTGAGTGTGAGACCGGAGCCCCAATCACGCAGAAGCATCACTAGACCGCCATGGTGTGGGTCACCATGCTGCATTGTTGCATTGTCTGCATTCACAATGAGTAGGGTGACCACCACTCTTGAATTCTTCAGTCATTCAGACAGAGTACAGTCATTTTGGTAGGGCCATACATACACACATCAAAAGTGTCTAGGGATCAAGCATTTTTATGCGGATTTCTTGAGATTGAGATGTGGCTTTGGCCCTGGCCTGCTCAGTCGCCAGACTTGAACCCGATTGAGCATGCATGGGATATGCTACAGAGAAGAGCTCTGCCGAATATGGAGGGTATCCAGTCGCAAGAAGACCTTTTTTTGTTGTTGCAACGAACATGGGCGGCCATTCCACAGCGTGATTTGGATGAACTCATTTTGAGTATGCCAAACCGATGCTCTTGTGTTAGTGTTCGTGGTAGAAACACGGATTATTAATTGTTTAAGTTACCTAATAAAATTTTAAAGAAAACTGTTATTTCAGTCTTTTTTTCGAACTTTAATGTTAGTGGTTCAAATGTCAAAAATCCTTTTATTAGGAAAATGGCAAATTTCTTTATTAATGCAAAGGTGACTTGGTTTATCGTTACAGTGACAAACGAAAACACTTTATTTGATGAATCCTTAAAGAAAATTTTAATTAATATCAATCAGGAGAAAAAGTTATTGCAAAAATATATGTTGATCCCTAGACACATTTGATGTGTGTAAAAAATATTGATTCTCTCCCACTCTGTTCTTTCCGATAGTGTCGTCGTGAGAGGCGACTAAGGGAGTAAAGTATGCAAGACAACATCACTGCAAAGAGAAGTATAACTTGATACAAACCATATCCCAACCTGCGTGGTCAATCAAAACTTCCTTTCAATGGCAAGGCCTGTTTCCAGCTGCGTACTGCTAAACGCTTTTGGTGTGATGTGAACTGATGTGATCGAAACCACACACATACGAATGCACCCCAGTACATCGACCAGCTTAACCGCATGGGTGTGATAGCTGGAGTCCTGAAAGGTTTCGACCCAGTTAGTTCTCCATTCCACCCCAAAACTATGTTATATTTGCATTAATTTCCATAAATCACTGTAAAACATATTGTTCTTTGTAATTACAAAAACATATATTATTTTTCTAGCTTTTGTTCGCGCCAATAAAAAGTAGCCAAAGTAGGAACCAAAGTATCTCCATATCATATTTCATTGAAATCGGTGCAGTGGTTTAGCCACGAACGCCAGACCGACAGACAGACAGAGTTATTTTCACATTTATAATATTAGTATAGATTCCTTTCTTTCCGAAAGCATTACAAACATTAACAGATCTCACTCGCCTGTTAGCCTAGCGGTTAGTGGACTTGACTGTTAAGCCGTGATCGTAAGTTCGATTCCCAACAATGACAAATGTTTATGCGATGAGCATGAATATTTTTTCTGTGTCTGGGTGTTAGATATACACAAGTAGTTATCAGCAATATAGTTACCTAGCCGTGTGTAAGAGGTGTAAATAATAACTTGGGTTTTAGCCAGTTTCTTTAAAAAGATATACAAGGGTTCGCATATTACATTTATGTTCAAACATAAAGTAATTAAGACACATACAGTAATACGAGTAGGCACATCTGTCTTCAAGTGCCTCGTTGGTCTAATCAAGAGTTCTCAGGTTCGATTTCCTGGTCAGACTGCTGTTGGATTTTTCTGACAAGGAATTCTTAATAGCAGCAGAGTATGGATCATGGCGGTGTTTCCTACCTTGCCTCGAAGAACACGTTAAGCCGTCGGTCCCGGTTGTCATGAACATCTATGGCAATCGTTATTGGGAAGTCAGTGCCCTCAAATATACTGACAACTAGTTCAATTTTCAAGTTCAGTTCACCCTCAGGGTTGCGGAGGTCCGACGCTAGTCGCTTCGTGGAAAAACTGATATTCAGGTAAAACCGGTTGAACTAATAGTCGACCCTAATTAATCTTGGAAATAATAAAGGCAAGGAAGAAGAAATAATTAACACTTCACATATATTATCGACGAATATTTGTTTATTTACATCACAGTTTATTTATAGTAACTGAATCAATGTTATCGCTCGGTAAGCCTTTCGTACGCATTCCTAACATAACATCATATCAAGATTAGCAATACACGAAGTTAGGTACTTAAAATAGTTTGGACGCACATTTCATTCATCGGAATAATATTTATTTATAAATTACTAGCTTTTGACCGCGACTCCATCTGCATTTATGTCGATTATCGTGGTGATTTTTCAATCTGAGTTAACTTTTTTGCTTATTAGTCGATTGAAATGAAATAAACACTAAATATTAAGTGAGCTTAATACAATAGCTAAGAGGAAACCGCACCCAAATCGGTTAAGCTACTTCTGAGATTAGCGCGCACACAGAAATAGGCAAAAATTCGAAAAAAAATTATCAGTTCTATTACTTTAATATAGACCTCATTCATTAGTTTTCTTAGTCACAAATGTAATGCCGTCCTTGGAGACCCTACCACAGATTTAGGACCCCTTTTCCTCCTACCCTACATAGAGTCGGGGGAAAAGGGGTCCTAAATGTCGTGACGTACGTATCGTTTGAGAAGTTACGACATTGAATGACTCATCATTACTAACAAAATAACACACATTCGTTTTTATAATTGTAACCAGATAAGTATGAAGTAGCACCTAGTAGTAGTTAGCAATTAGCATACGTATTTAATGTGAAGACAAACCGAGCTATTGTCATTATTTGTTTGCTCTATTTCAGTCAACTGTGAACACTTTATACGGGACGGGTCCGACACGGATACGATACATTACAATAGTAATAATTACAAATTTTAACAAAAAATAACCGACTTCAATCTGGACCAAAATTAAATGGGACCATTCGGGAAGCACCAGCTTTCAAATAAAAAAAAAACATCAAAATCGGTTCACCCAGTCGAAAGTTATGAGGTAACAAACATAAAAAAAAATAGAGTCGAATGATTCGATGTCGAAGAACCTCCTCCTTTTTTTGAAGTTTGTTGATAAAATTTAGTCTCATACTTCAATGGTATAATTTCAAATCGATTTAAAACATTTCTAAATCTATAAAAATAAATAAAATTGGAGTGTCTGTTTGTAATATTAAAATAATCACTTTTTACTTAATACATTTCGTCTGTCTGTCTGTTTGTTCCGGATCGGCTGAACCGATTCTGACGGGATATTCACTGATGGGTAGCGGATGATATAAGGAGTAACTTAGGCTACTGTTTTAGACTAGCTTCGCCTCGCGGCGTTACCTGCGGTACGACATTAACCACGGGTAACTCGGTGGGGTTCAGCTAGTAGAAAATAAGTTTGAGCTTGCTTGTTTACACTTAATGGGTGTCGTAAACTACAGACTAAGTCATTACAAGATTACACTATGCAGAAGAAGACCACTGCGACTGATGGTACACCAGGATCAACAGCAGTGACCCACGAACACACCGAGTTATGACACTCGGGAAGTCCCAGGAGCAATTAAACTGTCTTGGAACCCGCAACGTAATTAATCAGAAGAAAATTGAAGGAGTTGGAAATATAATAAGCCCATTTCCCTCCTTAACGAAGGGGGAGACTTCAACTTCAGAAGTTTAGTAGTGAAATGTTAAAGTTTGTTGATGGATATGCTGAAAATGAAAAAAAAAACGAAAAAGGTTCACCTAAACAAACATAAATGGCAATGTTTAGAGAGATCGGTATCGTGTCGTCAACGTAACGTCAGTAATACGAGTAAATACGCCTGTTAGGTAAGATTTTAAGTATGGATATGGATTGTTATCTCAACTGTAAACAATTTGCTATTTTGTTTGCTTTCGTGCGTGATATAATTTACATGGTAAGCAAAGAATGACTACTGCAGTAGTGTTTTTAATTAATGGATCAAGGTTATATTTTGTTTTCTTACTAGTAGATTTTACAGAAGGTGTTCTTATTAATTAATGCTATGATTTTTTTTTTTTTTTTTTATGTTTGGCCCGCCAAAATGACTTTACTCTGCCTGATGGAAAGCATAAGCAGAATCCACGAGTGGTGGCCACCATACTCATTGCGAATGCAACAATGCAGCACTATGGCGGCCTAGTGATGCTTGTGCATCTTTTAGTCTAGTCAACAAGTATGGAACTTGTTGACTAGACTAATTGGGCCTCCGGTCTCGCACTCACCAACGAAACACGACAGCACGAATGCTGTCATTTTACGTTGATTTTCTGTGCGAGGGTAGTACCGCCCCGGTAGAGCCGGCCCGTTCGTGCTGAAATCAGCGTGGCTCTACTACCTTCATCATATCCCAATTGGAGCATTAAAACGTGAATTAATGACAATAGACTTGTACAGTTGTAACGATCAAATTACGAGTATGATTCTGGTTGATCGGGTGGGGCAATACACCATTGGGTTATTTCTGAAACTAAAATTAAGAAGTAATTATAGCCCATTAAAATACAGTTAAATCTCTGTGTCAGTTGTCATTATAAACTGGCTATAATTGAATCACATTACCTAAGTAAATTTTCACTGTTAAATTGTTTATACATTCTGAAAATAAATTATGCCATTCAGGTTCCTCAAATGAATATAAAATGAACAATATGTAGTCAAAGCTTCCATATTATATTATTTAGAATAAAATAACAGTTTTATTTAAATTCAATGTTGCATTTCCTGTACCATTCAGGAATACCGTTATATAGATAAATATATTATAATAAATTACAACAAATTGTATGTCAAAGTGCATACCAATCATATAATAAAGCCAAAGGTTTTTGCCCGTGCGATGACTAAGAATACGGAGTGTCAGCACCCCTATTCACCCCTTGGGTGTGGTAAGTGCCGAGGAGCAAACGAAAGTGCTTTTCATCAAATAGTTCCTTTGCCGTCATGTTGGCATAGTAAGAAAAAGTAAGATAGATGAATACATTCTTCAGGAAAATATTAAACGTTCATATTATGTCAATCGAACTTAAAAATATTTGCCTTAATGTAATGTAAGATCATCTATATATATAAAAGCGAAATACCACTCACTTATTAGTCACGAAATCTCAGAAACTATAACACCTACAAACTTGAAATTTAGCTAGTAGGTTCCTTAAAGGGTGTAGAAATCCGCTAAGAACGGATTTTACGAAACTCCGTACCTAAGGGGGTAAGACGGGGCTTGGAAGTTTGTATGAAAGTCCTATGTTTTTGAAGTAAGAGACTTGAAATTTAAAATGTATGCTCTATAGATGTTGTGGAGTTGTACCTACTAATAATGTATCTTTAGAAGTCCACCCCTTTTTGGGGTTTAAACGGGGGATGGTAGTTTGGACGCAAACGAGGTTGCGTAGGTCCGCTAGTGTAGTAATAAAGGCAACACTTGTTTGCGTTACTGCCAACATGGCGGGAAAGGAACTAGGTATTCTATGCAACTCACTATTGACAATAAACACAGAGAGAAATTAAACACAGAGACGGGAAATTTGACACAAACCCTATATCAATGTGTTAGGCCAGCGTGGTATAATAGAGTGAAATCTCCTTGTTGAGGAAAGGCCTCTGTGCAGTCAGTAAACTGCTGAAGGCTGTTGATGATGGTGATGAACTTTAATAGGGAGCTGAGATCATCAAGCAACTATTACTCAACATTAGATTGATTTGTGGTTGATCACCTTACTAGTGATTGAGTGAACCCAGACTCAAAACAACAATTTGTAGGTACAACGTATTGTCCCGTGTGGCATGCAACCTACAACATTCAACTCGGACCTCGGTAGCAAGCGGTGAGGTGTCTTCTTCACTTCAACTTCTACACCATCCGTGCCGTTAATGGCGGAGTATTTTACCCTCAAATTATCTATCTCAACAACGTTTTGTTAAGAAGTAGATTGGTCTAGAGTTTAATTTGTAGATTTGCGTGATAAAGCATAACACACAATCAAAAAAATGCCTCAAAATCTGTTATTATCATTACTTGATTATCTGTTAGATATGATAGTTACTTCTAAGAGAAAAATTCATCACTTACATTCAGCTATTCCGATTGAATCAATGTCAAGAACATAATCAACCTTGGTCTAAATACCTAGAATTCCTCCGAAATTCCTACAGTAGGGTTTGTTATCTTACGCATACAAGGCTCGACGAGACCTTGTGATAAGGGCCCATAGGACTAAATTGATAACAATTTAAGATTTGCGTTGCGTAGAGACATAGCTGTTCTCTTCAGTCATATCGCTTTTCGTTGCCTTCTACTTTTCTTTAACATTTTAACCCAACAAACCACTATCACCTGTCACTGGTCATTTGCTTGATATAGTCATACCCAAACTACATTATTCCTTTATTCTAATCCCCAATTTACCAACACAATCCATAAAGTGCTAGATTAAATTTAATAAGCTTGACCTTTTTCACACACTAATGGTGTTCTCCTAGCCGACACAGGAGATATAGAGATATAGTGCACAAGTGTGTGCGCAAACACAGGTGTGTTCTCTATTCCTTCACTCTCATAATTTGATGGACGGTTGTCCGACACGACCGGTTAGACATCAGGCGCAGGACCGACGGCTTTACGTGTTCTCCGAGGCACGGTGTTCAGACTCCACCTTCCAAACTCCGAGCTGTTATTAAGCATTTCTGTAATCAGAAAAACTCAATAGTATATTTAGGCTCGACGCGGGATTATAAAGCTGTAAAGTTTGTTTGTTTGAACGCACTAACCTCAGGAACTTGGCTTAAATTTAAAACTTGTTTTACTGTTGGGTAGCCCGTACTCCGTACATATAGGAAGATTATAGGCTAAAAAACATTACACGACCCATAGGAGTTGGAGGATTAGCTTGTATAAGAATGACATATTGTGATGCACATCTGCAGCGCATTACATTACAGATTGCAGTCCATCATTGATTGTGTATTAACCTTGCTTTGTTCACGTAAATAAATACCGACTATTGATTGTGTGTTTACATTTATATGCTCACGCCCTGTAAAGAGTAGGCAGAGAAGTAAATAACTTTACTGCCATTTTAACATAGATTGTTACTCTCTCACGATCTGGTTACAAGGGCTTTTAACTAGTCGTGAATCTTACGTGATTTCCTATCATTGAGTAGAGTCCGTGATTTTTTCAGGACTTATTTTACTGAGAAATATTGTCACTTGGTAGTGACCATATTTCTCAGTAAAATAAGTCCTTTATTAAGTAAGTATCCATAGGCGGTGGTCCGCCAATGGATACTTACTTAATCCGCCGGGTTAGCTAGTACTTAACAAAGGTCACAAGTACGTTGTAATTTGAAGTGTCTGGACTCCAGTAACCTCAGACACTTGATGAAGAGCAACAAAAAGTGGCTTAATACCGGTTTCATGTTCAGCTCTTGGTATTATTCCGCTTAAACCTGCCTATTTCTCTACTACAGCAAATAAACTGTAATTCAAATGACTAATCGATACTACGAGTAATACTTACTACGAGTACAATGGTGAAGAGTTTGTTTGGTTAAACGCGCTTCAGAAATTACTAGCCCGTTTGGAAAAAATCTTTCAGTATTAGATAGCCCAGTTATCTAGGAAGACTATAGACAATATTTTATTATCATCACGCTGCGACCACAAGGAGCGAAGAATCAACAAAAATGTTGCAAAAAAAGGGGAACATTATTCCCTTTTTAACCGACTTCAAAAAGGAGGAGGTTCTCAATTCGACCGTGTTTTTTTTATGTGTGTTCGCGTATAAGTTAGTCGTTTATGAACCGATTTTAATGATTCTTTTAGAGATTAGAGATTTAAAGGAAAGAAGATATTCCAACGGTGGTACCATGATAAGGACACTAAGATCTAATGAAGGCATCCAAGAGAAATCGAGTCGAACCTTGAAGTCGGTTTTTATTTTGTTAAAATTTTACTTCTTCAGATCTTGCATTGTGGGCTCAGCGTAAATGTTTACAGTATCAAAGAATTGTTCACTTGTTAAAAAACCGCGTCAGCATATTATGTCTATTGTTTATGGTTAGCTCACTATAACATATTTTTATAGTAAACAACTTTGTTCACGTTGTTGTTATAGTTACGCTACTGGCAATAGGAGACATCGGTCAGCAAGTCCTAAATAAATAATAAAGTAGGAAGTCGTCAAAATAGTGAGACTCGCTGAATAGAGCATTATTATTATTATATATAAAATTGGTTTACTTTACATTACAGGTAATGTAAATACTGACAAGGTTGCAAATACGAGTACAGCATCTATGCAGCTGTGATGTCATAAACGCTATTTATTTTTAATGTCAGTTCTGTGTGGTCTCCATGAAGGCTTAACGTTTTATTTTTGACTATTATTTATTCAATGGGGCTGTAAAATTTTATCATTGTTTATTTATTTTTAAACTTCAATTTTAAGTTATGATTTGATCTGAACTTTTTTGAACATAGCAAAGGTAACTTTTTACAGAGACGCTATTAGCATAGCTCTGCTGTTTAAAATTGTATTTTTTTATATTAGGCGATTAACGCCCATAGACACCCGGAACACCAGAGGCGTCACAAGTGCTTTGCCGGCCTTTGAAGAAGGAGTACCTGCGCCCTTTTCTTGAAGGTTTAAAAGCAAAGGTAAATTTTCTTATCAGTTTTGAAAAGCAGTCGGTCCTGGTTGTTATCGTAGGATAACAGTCGTGAAGCTTAGTCTTTAGCTTTTTAAGCTCCTCCTAAGTCCTAGCTTTTTAAGCCTCCCAAAGGCCTCCAGCCTTTGGGAGGCTTAAAAACATCCAACGGCAGGATTACGTAGCCACAACGCAACGTTATTGTCTTGCCAGTCCCCAACCCGCATTCGGCCAGCGTGGGGACGTATGGCCTTAACCCACTCCTGAGAGGAGACCCGAGCCCAGCAGTGGGACGTTATGAGTTGGTGATGTTACCATATTTTTGCTTATACTATAATTTTGATCAAAAAAGAAGACTCTTATCAAGAAACATACACAACTCCGCCTGCGTTAGGTCTGCTATCACGGTAGGGAGTTGACTCTGTATGTACTTCCTCAAGAATCAAAAACTCCATAGTGAATTTCATTGAAATCGGAGCACCGGTTTAGCCAAAACAGGCAGACAGAATTACTTTCGAATTAAGTATAATGTTAGTATCGATGTACAGTTCCAATCAAGAACGCGTCACTAAGTTTATGAGCGAAGTTATTCACTTGTCTGTTGTCTCATTGTGTAGACACAGGTGTTATTCTTACTCCACCGCAACCTGATTCCCACAGACACCTTTAACAGTTGCGCAATAGTCGCTATATTCGCTATTAATTCGAGATCAATATAAAAAAAAACTTCGTTTAAAAAACCGACTTCAAAAACTAAAAAGTATAAAATAACTTCATTTGTATGTGCTACCTATAGCACCAGCTTTAGCTCAGTATTTTTAATTGGCAAATTTTATAAAAATAAATCGTAGCTAGATTGATTTATCGCCTCTCGAAACCTCTGCATACTAAGTTTCATGAAAATCGTTGGAGTCGTTTCCGATATTCAGATTATAATATACTAGCTGACCCACGCAACCTCGTTTGCGTCTCCTATTGCCCGTAGCGTGATAATTTTCCCTTCGTTTTTGAATTTTTTTTCATTGGTGCTCCGCTCTTATTGGTCGTAGCGTGATGATATATAAGCCTATAACCTTCCTCGATTAAATGTACTATCCAACACTGAACAACATTTTTCAAATCGGACCAGCGGTTCCTGATATTAGCGCGTTCAAACAAACAAACAAACTCTTCAGCTTTATATAATAGTACAGATAAAGACTAGCAACCCGCCCCCGCTTCGCACGGGCTCTTCACGGAAAATATAATATAGCCTATGTTACCCCGAGAACGTCTTCAACTAATATCGTTATATTTTAGCTAATATACTCAAAAATGTAACAAATTATATACGAAAACCTTCCTCAAGAATCACTCTATCTGTTGGTAAAAAGCACATCAAAATACGCGCAGTTTGAGTTTATCGCAAACAGACAGACGCGACGGTGGACTTTGTTTTTAACCGACTTCAAAAAAGGAGGAGGTTCTCAATTCTACTGTATTATTTTTTAATGTTTGTTACCTCATAACTTTCGACTGAATGAACCGATTTTGATGATTATTTTTTTATTTGAAAGCTGGTGCTTCCCGTGTGGTCCAAATTTAAGCCGGTTTTTTTTGTAAAAAATTGTGATTATATAATATGTAGTGAAGCTGCTGTTGTGAAACTATGTTTATATTAAGTGTGAATACTAAACTACAGACTACACAATTTGGAATCAGATAATCATGTGTAGAGTGTGTTTCAATATTATTATGACTTGTTGATCTACTTTAAACTGATTTTCTCTCTCTTTTTATCACTACTGTCAATGTATTCTCTATCACACTCTGTCGTGAAGAGCAATATGTACTTAACACTTCGCCTAACGGGCTTCACGCCAAGTAGACTCACTTAACACCGTCTTTGTACTAAAACCTCTGACGCAGCTCTCTCGTGAGAATAATATGATCCATAATGCACTCAAACTAAATGTACAGTCCACTACCAGTAACAACTATCACGTTATCAACAGCCTTTACAGTCCACTGCTGGACATAGACCTCTCTTTAGAAAGGACGTTGATACCACGCTGGTCTGAGGATGGAATTTTCTTCAAGCTATCTGTCTCTTTGCAGTATTGCCGGCTTTTAACGACACCCATAGGATGAATAAAGGTAGTGACACGCTGTATTAAGCAATACAGAGTGTCACCACCACCACCACACATCGTGACTGATGTTCAATATTGGTCGGCTACTAGTTCAACCGGTTTTACCAGAATATCAGTTTTTCCACGGAGCGCGGATATCCGCAACCCTAAGGGCGAACTGAATTCGATGATTGAACTAGTTGTCAGTATATTTGAGGTCACTGACTCCCAACAACGATTTCCATAGATGTTCATGACAACCGGGACCGACGGCTTAACGTGCTCTCCGAGGCTCGAGCGGGCAACACCACCATCTCCCGTACTCCGGGCTGCTATTAAGAATTTCTTGTAAGAAAAACCCAACAGCAGCAGCGGAATCGAACCCAAGACCTCTTGATCTGCAGTTGCTTACGCTAACCACTAGACCAACGAGGCAGGCAATCATTCCGTGTGGTACAGAGTGTCACCACCCCAATTCATCCAGTGGGTGTCGTAAGGGACGAATAAAAAAGCAAATTACGGCTACCCAGGAAAACTGAATAGCACTGCAAAGAGATGCAAAACTTGATTCAAACGCTATATCAACTTGTCTGGTCAGTAGTAGGTAAGTAAAACACCTCTTATCTAAATAACGGCCTATGTATTAAATAAATATATATAAAACTATCTGTTGCTTTCGGCTCCGCCCGTGTTTATGTCGATAAATGAAGAACCGCTCGACCGATTTTGTGCAAACTTCACATAAACCATCTACTATATAGTCCGAACAAAGCCTAAACATTTGGTTTGGATATGTTTTCTTGAGTTATGAAATTACAACGAAAAGTGGCATTGATTTTTATATATATATTGACTAGCTGAGCCCCGCGGTGCTACCCGCCGTTGTTGTAACCACAACAATACTACCTTTTTTTTTTTTTTTTTTAACGTGTGGAAATCCCATCGGATCGTCACCCCACCGGGGTTTACGGTGGGGCGGTGTGTCGGACTCAAACCGACTAAAACCACACGGTGTGCCACTCTGCGCCTGTGAAGGGAGGAATCCGGGAACTGCTGATATTAACACATCCGGACCCCTCCCAGCGCTTGCCCGCGCAGAAGCGGGCACCGTCACCTGATGGACTATCTAAGTAGGCGACGTAAGGCACACGCGTACGTCGCCCCCTCGCGGGTGGCCACTAGAGCGGATGGAGGGGAAAACCCGTCCCGACCATCCGCGGCCACACTCAGGGCGGCATGAGGCGCAGATAGGCGCGCCTCCGCCGCCCGGTTCGCCAGCGGCGGATTGGGTCCGAGTGGATATCATCCTCCCGGGCCTTCTCCGCCACCTCCTTCTGCGAGATTACATCTTCGCAGAAGGTTGCGACCGCGGTAAAACTGCTGTCGCTACCGGCCATGGAGCGTATGACGGCCGGTAGCGAGAGATCTCCTCCGATAACTGCAGTGAGGGCCCGGCGCTGCGACGCCCAAGCGGGGCAAATCGCCAGCGTATGCTGGGCCGAGTCCTCACTGCAGTCGCAGTGGTGGCAGGCGGGACTCAATTCCCTCCTAGCGACCGAGTGCAGGTACTTCCCGAAGCAACCGTGCCCGGAAAGGACCTGCGTCAGTCGGAAGGAAAGGGTCCCGTGCTGCCGCCCTGCCCACTCGAGGATGACCGGCTGGAGAGCCTCCACGGCGGCAAAGCCAGCGCGTGGAGTCCCCAGCCGGAACGACCATCTGTCCATAGTGGCTCGACGAGCGGCTTCATGCCATTCGCGTACCTCTTCGGGCGGAGGGCGATAGCCATACTCCGCCCGATATCCAGCCACCCGTCGATAAACTTCGGCGAGCACTTCCGCCTCCAAATCCACGGGGATGTTCCGGCCAAGGCGCACGCCGCCTCGGTCGACACCGTGCGGTATCCGCGTATGGCTCTGACTGCCAATACCCTCTGAGGCCGCCAGAGGCGGGCCTTATTTAGGGCAGTCAGAGCCGCCACCCACACCGGTGCACCGTACAGCGCCATCGACCGGACCACCCCCGTGTAGAGGTGTCGTGTTGCGACGCTGGCTCCACCCAAATTGGGCAAAAGTCGCCCAAGGGCGGAGGCAGCGTCGACCAGCTTTGGACCAAGCTGTCGGAAGTGCTCGTCGAAGAGCCACCTACCGTCGAGGATCAGGCCCAGATACCTCATCTGGGCCCGAACCGGTACGAGGACCGAGTTGACCTCTATGGAGGCGCCGGCGGGTGGACCACGACGGGGCCCATGGAACAATAGGGCCTCCGTCTTGTCCAGGGCCACCCGTAAGCCCAGCGCCTCGATGCGCCCGACCACCAGAGAAACACCCCTGGTGGCCAGCCGCGCCGCCTCTTGGAAGTTCGCCCCCCGGGCTGTGACAAGTGTGTCATCGGCGTAACAAATTACGCCCAGCCCGGGAGGCAGACGACTTCGTAGGACCCAGTCGTACCCCACGTTCCACAGGAGTGGTCCAAGGACAGACCCCTGCGGAACGCCGCACGACATGGGTCGCCGTCTCAAGACGCCCTCTCGGTCCTCGTACACGACGGTACGCTCCTCTAAATAGTCTGCCACTAGCCGCCTCAGGTACTCTGGCACCCCGTGGTAGTGGAGTGCTTCCCTGATGCAGCTAAATGGCAGACTATTGAAGGCGTTGGCGATGTCCAAGGACACCGCCAACACCACGCCGCCACAGCTCACTGCCTCTTCGGTCACGGCCCTAAGGCGCATCACGGCATCGACCGTCGAACGCCCCTCTCGGAATCCGAATTGGGCGTCCGACAGGTCGGGCCCCACCTCGCAGAGGTGCTGACGATGCGGGCAGAGAGTATCCTCTCAAAAAGTTTACCCGCCTCGTCCAGCAACACGATGGGTCTATAGGCCGCGACCGAATCGGCAGGCCGTCCCGGCTTCCTCAATAGGACCAGCTTCCCGCATTTCCAGCACTCAGGGAAGCGTCCGGACGCCAGGCTAGCGTCCAACACCTCCCTGAGGCGGTCCGACATATGGTCGAGGGCTCGGGCCATCACTCGGGCACAACAATACTACCTACTACAACCTTTACTTTACAATAATAACCGAAGGAACGCCGCGTTGCGAAGCTAGTCTAAAAAAGTAGCCTTAGTTACTCCCTATATCATCAGGTACCTGCCAGTGAAAGTCCTGTCAAAATAGGCCCCGCCGTTCCATAGATTTCCGGAACAACCAGGAAGACAGACCAAAATTTAAAAAACTTTTTTTATATTGACTGCCTCGTTGATCTTGTGGTTGGCGTGTGTGACTGCTGATCATGAGGTCTTGGGTTCGATTCCCGGGTCGGACCAAATGTTTGTATGATCTACAAATATTTGTTTCGGAGTTTGGGTGTTTTCTGTGTGTAATATGTATGTATTTCCAAAAAAAAGTATACATGTATTTGTATCAGTTGTCTAGTACCCATAACACAAGCTCTGCTTAGCTTGGGACTAGATGGCTTTTTGTGTGTAATTAGATGTCCGAAATATTTATTTATTTATTTATTATATATATATATCTGTGGTATCTGATATTGATACTTCATAATATGCATTTAACCTGTTAAATTACAAACAGACACTTTAATTTTATTTTTTGTATAGAATTATTTTAAAGTTTTCGAAAGGTTAGTTTTTGATAAGTCGTCCGTTCGAATTCGCTAGTCGTGACCAGGCCGTGAGACTAATGTGAGTGAAATGGTGTGGGTTACTATGCATTCGCAATGACTATGGTGACCACCACTCTTGGATTCTGCTTACTTATTGTTTCCATCACTCAGAGTAGAGTCATTTCGGCAGGGTCATACATAAAAAAAAGAAACGTAAAGAATTACATACCTACACAAGAATTAATATGTGAAACATTGTTTTAAACACATACACATGTAACAACACGTGTTTTTAATAAGATCAACAACATATGTTGTTTTGTATGTGTAAATAATACTTAAATTTATCTATTTACATTCCACTAAGACAGTTTTTCATATACGAAAAAGATGTATTTACTTTTTTTTTACTAAAATTTAGAAAAACTAAGATGGTAGCGATTTAAAGTCAGCCCAAAGACTTGAATATAATTATATTCTTTCTGCTTATTTTTATATTTTTAAAAGTCAGGAAATACACGAAATTGTTAACTAAACCCAAAATTTCTGAGACCGTCTTTTGTAGCATAATAATAACGAAGCTTACTTTATAAAAACACTTAACTTAATTACTTACGGGTGACAGAGTATAGAGAGATGACATCTCTCAAATGGGATTTAAATTATTAAATAGAACATGAATAATCATATTTACTTTGATGTAAATTATTAAGAAATACTAAGTAAATTAATCGATAAACCATATTTAAAAAAAAATAACAAAAAAACTCCAATACAACTTTGATGCACTAAACATACAGTAACGATGAAAAACTCACACAAAGATTTAATGATAAAAACTTTCCTGAAATCAAAGATCATATAACACTATAGTAATATCAAAGTAAGAGACAGACCTGCGCGTACGCAGACGTAGTCGCGAACGCGAGGAGCGCGAAAGACGCGATGTAACCGCGCGCGGCCATGCTGCACTGTGCGCAATGCGCATAGACACTGTGCGATATGCGCTCTCGAGTACGTAAATTGCGCCCGCGCACCTGATCTGTGGTGGATATGTACAGTATTGTACAGTCGGTGTAAAAGTTCATTAAAAATATATGTTTTTATGTCTTTCAATTTGTCGTCTCCTTTTCACTTTCCCGCAATCTAAAGGAGTGTTTTCGTGAAAAGTGGATGTCTTTATTTTTCTTCTTTCAAAAGGGACAGAAGTTTGTAACAGTTTAGTAGGTTATTTAAATGTTACACATCATATGTAACTACTGCAAGGCTTTGTTGGTCTTTCATATTACATCAACAAGACAAATTTGCCGATAGAAAGAGGAAGAGGTTATCGGGGACCCAAACTTCCTCCCCCCTGTTTATGAAACAATAAAAATTTGACTGGCATTTGTGAACCTTCTCATTGTAGTCTATCTATATACTTCATAATAATAAATAAATAATATTTCGGACATACATCACACAACACCATCTAGCTTCAAACAAAGCAGAGCTTATACTATGAAAGCTAGAATGACTGATAGAATATTTTTTTTTCCATACATAGAAAAACACCCAAACTTCGAAACAAATATTTGCAGGTCATACGAACAATTGGTCCGACCCGGACATTGAACCTGAAACCTCAGACATAGCAGTCGTATACGCTACCTCTGCGCCACCGATAATAATCAAACGCAAGAAGTAATAATATCAACTTCGTCAGCAGACATTCCTGAACCATGACCTAGTGATGGTCAAAGGTGCTGCGCGCGAGTGTACCGTTACGAGAGCTCCACCAATAATGCGAGCTATTATAATTCATTACATACTGCACTTCTAATCTGACAAAACACATACATTATCGACTTAGGTACATTTTATTATTTAAATTACTCGTGGTTGCCCGCGGCTCCGCCCGCGTATATGTCGGTTATCGGTATAGTAGCCTATGTGATATTCAGATGTATAAGCTATATTACTGTAAAGTTTCATCCAAATCCGTTCAGTAGTTTTTGCGTGAAAGAAACAACAAAAATCAAACATCCATCAATCCATCCATACTAACGAACTTTCGCGTTTATAATATTAGTTAAATTTTTATGATTAGCATGTTGGCATGGTGGATCATGCCTTTTGAACAAGATATGGATAACTAACTATGGGATCACTACTATTATAAGTGTTGTCTGGGTGTAAGTTGTATACATTTTATTATTACTAGCTTTTTCCCGCTGTACCGTCCGCGTGTATGCCCGATATCACGGTAATCATTTATCGGATTAATAAATGACACTTACAAATAATGTGGCTTATAAAAGAATTTACACACTCGGTTCAGTAGATCCAGACTCCAGAGATTACCCCCTACTAACTCACAAACTTTACCTCTTTATTATTTTAGAATAGATTACGGAAATTATTTTCTTATTTATTTGAAACTTTACATACATTTTGTAAAAAGGCGGACTAAATGTCATGACGTGTTCTATCCCAGTCAACTTTCAGGGAATATGATAACGGTAGGTGCGGATAAAATATTGAATAGTTGACTTTTGTGGGAGCACAGCTATACAATGCACTTCCAGCAGACGTGAGTGAGGCAGTCTCGCTAAATATATTTAAGAAGAAACTACAGAATTATATTTTAAATAATTTTAAAAATTAAAAATATAAATCACTTGTCGTCCTTAACTTGGGCCATACAACTTTGAACGCAGCGAACTCACATCTCAAGACATGCCGCTTCTGAATAACATCTATTAATAATTATTTTTTTGTAAGTACCCACCTATATCGGGTTAAAAGTTTTATAAAATAATTTGCTCTCATGTAAGTGATTATGTCTTTTTTTATTTATTTTTATTTTTGGCCCGCCAAAATGACTCTACTAGCCTGATGGAAAGCATAAGCAGAATCCAAGAGTGGTGGTCACCATGCTCACTACGAATGCAGACAATGCAGCATGGCGACCCACACCATGGCGGCCTAGTGATGCTGCTGCATCTTTTAGTCTAGTCAACAAGTATGGAACTTGTTGACTAGACTAATTGGGCCTCCGGTCTCGCACTCACCAACGAAACACGACAGCACGAACGCTGTCATTTTACGTTGATTTTCTGTGCGAGGGTAGTACCGCCCCGGTCGAGCCGGCCCGTTCGTGCTGAAATCAGCGTGGCTCTACTACCTAGAGCTCTTTTTGAGAAATAAAGATCTTTAAACCGAATAGTTCATTCAGTATAATTTAGTAAATGAGAGACGAACCTTCACTGACTAATGTGGCATAATTTACTGCTACATACAATTTAGGGAATTCAAATCCTTTGGTTTTTAACATGCTTTTGTTAATTTCACCTGTATATTTGTTTGTTTGTAACCGACTTTGAAGCGTTTTCTTTAAATTATATTAATTTATTTACACCAGCAGATTGTTTCAATAAACATTATTTATGACATTTATTCGTGTGGTGACGGATTAAGAAAACAAAGTTAGACTATACATCCCTCGTGTGTATCTACTGAGAGATGACAAAAACGACGAAAACTTGACAAATATAAATAAAAAATATGCCACTCTGGCCTGACAAACCGTCATGCCAGAGTGGCATATTAGCCCAAATCATCATTTTTAAAGAGAGGCCTAACTCCCGCAGTGGAGTATTAAACGGCTGTTAATATTAATGATGTTAAATACAAAATGTTCTTAAGTCCAAAGTGATGGTGGACAATTTAACACTGACCAAGTTCACGTCATATCGCATAATGTAATGCAGAATATACACTCACAGTTATTACAGTCTTTCAGGTGTAATGTTCTAAAATAAATTATTGTTATAGTGTTTGCTTTATTGCTGTTTTCGTACAGTATTACATCAACAGCCTTTAATAGTCCTCTTCTGGACATAAGCCTCTTCTTAGACAGGACTTTTTTTATGGAATAGGTGATAAACAAGCAGACAAGGTAAGCGATTACCGCCGCCCATGGACACCCGCAACACCAGAGGCGTCACAAGTGCGTTGCCGACCTTTGGGGAATGAGGAGGGGGATGGGGGAAGGGGTTGGGGTATGGGCCTCCGGTATCCTCACTTGCAAGCGACTTGCAAGCGCTGTTTCACATCGGTTTTCTGTGAGGCCTTTTTGGTGTAGTATGGCATGCTGGTCAGACGAGTTGATAAACGGTTAATGTCAAGTTTTCCTATCCTTTGTAGTAGTGCTATTTCGGGCATCTAACACACAACGTCATCTAGTCCCAAGCTAAGCAGAGCTTGTGTTATGTGTACCAGCCTATGATATAAATACATATACACTTATTGTTTGTAAATACATACATACAAAACACCCAAACCATGAAACAAATATTGATGGATTTATTTAATTTATAGTAGCCGCACCTTACGATATTACCACCGGGTTTTGTTGCTTTTGAATCGGATATTATTGGCTATTTAATTGGTTGTAATATCATTGAGCGTTACCGTGGGAGAGCCACGCTTCGGCATGCATGGGCCGGCTCGACCGGAGTGATACCACGGCCTCACAGAAAATCGGTGTGAAACAGCGTTTGCGCTGTGTTTCACCGAGTGAGTGAGGATACTACGAAACAAACATTTGTGGGTAAAGAATTTTATTTTCTCAAAAAGAAATTTACATTTCACTTACATGAGAATATGTTTTGGTTCTTCATACATTATACATATTTGACACAACAGCACTCAATAACAAACAATTCAACAGGCTAAAAAACTTACAATTTTAACGGTCTCATTTAGATCAACATTTTGATACTAGTAAAATAAAATCATTTTATCAATTTATGTGGGTACTCAACTTATCCACAAGCGAAGACCAAAATACGAATATACCCTCGCATAGTTGCTAAAAATGTGGGCTCATGGTCACAGTATAGTTAAGAAAACATTTGCAGATCATACAAACATTTGGTCCGACCCGGGAATCGAACCCGAGACCTCAAGCACAGCAGTCGCATACGCTACCACTGCGCCACCGAGGCAGCTATAGTTCTGCGTCATTGGTATCTATGGGATGAATTGGAATAGTTACACTCCCTATTCTTAATTTATCACCACACGGACGCCTAATCATGAAGCAATCAATAGAATCAATCACCTGCTACATTACCTGTATTCGCAGTGAGTATGTTGGCCACAACTCTTGGCTGCTTATGCTTTCCATCAGGCAGAGTAGAGTTACTTTAGCAAGCTCTAATTAAAAAAGTTTCTGCTTTTTAGTTCAGGTGGTTATAAAGGCTTTTTTAACCATTTTATTAATGGTTTTTATAGATCACGAAGTATAATACTTTGTTTATTATCATATACGTACTTAAAAATAACTTATCTGTAAGGTAAAACTTTACGTTGAACTGAGGAGTAAAGGTCCTTGAAGGACCTTGTAGCCACAACGGGTCCTACTTAAAAACAAGTTTTTAATCAAAGTGCATCTAACAGTTTAGTTACTAGCTTTAATGAGAGCTAATGGTATGTGTATATTCTAACATTATATACTACATATGTACTAACATACGTATATATAACTCAGTCTGTATGTTACGATTTAACACGGCTAAACTGCTACTACAATTTCGTTGAATTTTTTCGTGAAAATACTTTGATTTTTGAGGAAGGACATAGGCTACTATTTACCACAATAACCGACATACACGCGGTTTGAGCCGTGTATTTAATCTTAATACATATATAAGTGTCACCAATAGGGGTATATTCATCCCGCGGCGTCGCAAGGAGCAAACTTCGCAGGATAACATCGTCCTATGCGACAGAGTACCTATAGGTACCTACAGGAGACAGGTAGTATAGCAAAACAGGTAGTAGAGCCGCGCTGATTTCAGCACGGTTGGGCCTTTTCGACCGGGGTGCTACTACCCTCACACAGAAAATCAACGGAAATGACAGCAGCAGTGCTGTCGTGTTTCGTTGGTGAGTGCGAGGGTAGCCATGCTGCATTGTTGCATTGTCTGCATTCGCAGTATGGTGACCACTACTCTTGGATTCTGCTTATGCTTCCCATCAGGCAGAGTAGAGTCATTTTGGCAGGGTGAAACATAAAAAAACAGAAGTTACATCCCCATCAACTAGTCCACAACTGTGCGCTTTTCCAAGAACTTTTTTTTTTTTTTTTTTATGTATGGCCCGCCAAAATGACTCTACTCTGCCTGATGGAAAGCATAAGTAGAATCCAGGAGTGGCGGTCACCATACTCACTGCGAATGCAGACAATGCAGTATGGCGACCCACACCATGGCGGCCTAGTGATGCTGCTGCATCTTTTAGTCTAGTCAACAAGTATGGAACTTGTTGACTAGACTATTTGGGCCTCCGGTCTCGCACTCACCAACGAAACACGACAGCACGAACGCTGTCATTTTACGTTGATTTTCTGTGCGAGGGTAGTACCGCCCCGGTCGAGCCGGCCCGTTCGTGCTGAAATCAGCGTGGCTCTACTACCTATAGTATAAACCTTCTGCCTCGCACAACAAAACTGAATGATGAACTGTTGTCTGCGGTATTTCCGGACCAATACGACCTTCAAACCTTCAAGAAGAGAGCGTACCCCTTTTTAAAAGGCCGGCAACGCACTTGTGACGCCTCTGGTGTTGCGGTGTCCATGGGCGGCGATAATCGCTTACCATCAGGCGATACTTTTGCCCATTTGCTCCCTATCTCATAAAAAATAATAAATAACTGCACTACATAAAGAAGGAAAGATTGACACAAAACCATATATTTAAAAAGTGTGGTAATCTCGATCGTTACCCTACCAGGGTCCAGGGTGTAATGCGAGTTGGTGTGTCGAAAACGGACCGACTAAAACCACACGGTGTGCTACTCTGCGCTTGAGATAGGAGGAATTCGAAAGATAAATTCTATCCTACTACGATGTTATAAAAGAGAGGATGAGTGTATGGAGGTTTGTTACTCTGTCACGTAAAAACTACTCAACGGATTAATATGAAACCTTACAGTAATGTAGCTCATACATCAGAATAACACATACCCTACATTTTACCGCGATATCTACATACACGCAGGCGAAGTCACGCCCAAAAACTAAAAGATTATATAATATTCTTTTAATGTGCAGTAATCATTACCTATTTATTTATCTATTTAGATAACACTCAAATATATAAATCAAGGTTAAATCTGCATCTACATATCGTGGCGAACTAATAAGCGTTAAATTCTTTACAAATACACACTGATTTGTTCGTGTATTACCAAAATAAACAATTCGTTGCGTATTATTTGACATGATGACGTATGTGTGCTACTACTACGACTTAGGAGTCAGCAACATATTTTCCCACTTTAATTTTGTTAACCTAGTCTTACCTCGACGTGGCACGGCGTAGCATAATGTGGTTGATAAACGGTTGTTGTCAAGTTTTCCTATCCTTTGTAGTAGTGCTATTTCGGGCATCTAACACACAACGTCATCTAGTCCCAAGCTAAGCAGAGCTTGTGTTATGTGTACCAGCCTATGATATAAATACATATACACTTATTGTTTGTAAATACATACATACAAAACACCCAAACCATGAAACAAATATTGATGGATTTATTTAATTTATAGTAGCCGCACCTTACGATATTACCACCGGGTTTTGTTGCTTTTGAATCGGATATTATTGGCTATTTAATTGGTTGTAATATCATTGAGCGTTACCGTGGGAGAGCCACGCTTCGGCATGCATGGGCCGGCTCGACCGGAGTGATACCACGGCCTCACAGAAAATCGGTGTGAAACAGCGTTTGCGCTGTGTTTCACCGAGTGAGTGAGGATACTACGAAACAAACATTTGTGGGTAAAGAATTTTATTTTCTCAAAAAGAAATTTACATTTCACTTACATGAGAATATGTTTTGGTTCTTCATACATTATACATATTTGACACAACAGCACTCAATAACAAACAATTCAACAGGCTAAAAAACTTACAATTTTAACGGTCTCATTTAGATCAACATTTTGATACTAGTAAAATAAAATCATTTTATCAATTTATGTGGGTACTCAACTTATCCACAAGCGAAGACCAAAATACGAATATACCCTCGCATAGTTGCTAAAAATGTGGGCTCATGGTCACAGTATAGTTAAGAAAACATTTGCAGATCATACAAACATTTGGTCCGACCCGGGAATCGAACCCGAGACCTCAAGCACAGCAGTCGCATACGCTACCACTGCGCCACCGAGGCAGCTATAGTTCTGCGTCATTGGTATCTATGGGATGAATTGGAATAGTTACACTCCCTATTCTTAATTTATCACCACACGGACGCCTAATCATGAAGCAATCAATAGAATCAATCACCTGCTACATTACCTGTATTCGCAGTGAGTATGTTGGCCACAACTCTTGGCTGCTTATGCTTTCCATCAGGCAGAGTAGAGTTACTTTAGCAAGCTCTAATTAAAAAAGTTTCTGCTTTTTAGTTCAGGTGGTTATAAAGGCTTTTTTAACCATTTTATTAATGGTTTTTATAGATCACGAAGTATAATACTTTGTTTATTATCATATACGTACTTAAAAATAACTTATCTGTAAGGTAAAACTTTACGTTGAACTGAGGAGTAAAGGTCCTTGAAGGACCTTGTAGCCACAACGGGTCCTACTTAAAAACAAGTTTTTAATCAAAGTGCATCTAACAGTTTAGTTACTAGCTTTAATGAGAGCTAATGGTATGTGTATATTCTAACATTATATACTACATATGTACTAACATACGTATATATAACTCAGTCTGTATGTTACGATTTAACACGGCTAAACTGCTACTACAATTTCGTTGAATTTTTTCGTGAAAATACTTTGATTTTTGAGGAAGGACATAGGCTACTATTTACCACAATAACCGACATACACGCGGTTTGAGCCGTGTATTTAATCTTAATACATATATAAGTGTCACCAATAGGGGTATATTCATCCCGCGGCGTCGCAAGGAGCAAACTTCGCAGGATAACATCGTCCTATGCGACAGAGTACCTATAGGTACCTACAGGAGACAGGTAGTATAGCAAAACAGGTAGTAGAGCCGCGCTGATTTCAGCACGGTTGGGCCTTTTCGACCGGGGTGCTACTACCCTCACACAGAAAATCAACGGAAATGACAGCAGCAGTGCTGTCGTGTTTCGTTGGTGAGTGCGAGGGTAGCCATGCTGCATTGTTGCATTGTCTGCATTCGCAGTATGGTGACCACTACTCTTGGATTCTGCTTATGCTTCCCATCAGGCAGAGTAGAGTCATTTTGGCAGGGTGAAACATAAAAAAACAGAAGTTACATCCCCATCAACTAGTCCACAACTGTGCGCTTTTCCAAGAACTTTTTTTTTTTTTTTTTTATGTATGGCCCGCCAAAATGACTCTACTCTGCCTGATGGAAAGCATAAGTAGAATCCAGGAGTGGCGGTCACCATACTCACTGCGAATGCAGACAATGCAGTATGGCGACCCACACCATGGCGGCCTAGTGATGCTGCTGCATCTTTTAGTCTAGTCAACAAGTATGGAACTTGTTGACTAGACTATTTGGGCCTCCGGTCTCGCACTCACCAACGAAACACGACAGCACGAACGCTGTCATTTTACGTTGATTTTCTGTGCGAGGGTAGTACCGCCCCGGTCGAGCCGGCCCGTTCGTGCTGAAATCAGCGTGGCTCTACTACCTATAGTATAAACCTTCTGCCTCGCACAACAAAACTGAATGATGAACTGTTGTCTGCGGTATTTCCGGACCAATACGACCTTCAAACCTTCAAGAAGAGAGCGTACCCCTTTTTAAAAGGCCGGCAACGCACTTGTGACGCCTCTGGTGTTGCGGTGTCCATGGGCGGCGATAATCGCTTACCATCAGGCGATACTTTTGCCCATTTGCTCCCTATCTCATAAAAAATAATAAATAACTGCACTACATAAAGAAGGAAAGATTGACACAAAACCATATATTTAAAAAGTGTGGTAATCTCGATCGTTACCCTACCAGGGTCCAGGGTGTAATGCGAGTTGGTGTGTCGAAAACGGACCGACTAAAACCACACGGTGTGCTACTCTGCGCTTGAGATAGGAGGAATTCGAAAGATAAATTCTATCCTACTACGATGTTATAAAAGAGAGGATGAGTGTATGGAGGTTTGTTACTCTGTCACGTAAAAACTACTCAACGGATTAATATGAAACCTTACAGTAATGTAGCTCATACATCAGAATAACACATACCCTACATTTTACCGCGATATCTACATACACGCAGGCGAAGTCACGCCCAAAAACTAAAAGATTATATAATATTCTTTTAATGTGCAGTAATCATTACCTATTTATTTATCTATTTAGATAACACTCAAATATATAAATCAAGGTTAAATCTGCATCTACATATCGTGGCGAACTAATAAGCGTTAAATTCTTTACAAATACACACTGATTTGTTCGTGTATTACCAAAATAAACAATTCGTTGCGTATTATTTGACATGATGACGTATGTGTGCTACTACTACGACTTAGGAGTCAGCAACATATTTTCCCACTTTAATTTTGTTAACCTAGTCTTACCTCGACGTGGCACGGCGTAGCATAATGTGGTTGATAAACGGTTGTTGTCAAGTTTTCCTATCCTTTGTAGTAGTGCTATTTCGGGCATCTAACACACAACGTCATCTAGTCCCAAGCTAAGCAGAGCTTGTGTTATGTGTACCAGCCTATGATATAAATACATATACACTTATTGTTTGTAAATACATACATACAAAACACCCAAACCATGAAACAAATATTGATGGATTTATTTAATTTATAGTAGCCGCACCTTACGATATTACCACCGGGTTTTGTTGCTTTTGAATCGGATATTATTGGCTATTTAATTGGTTGTAATATCATTGAGCGTTACCGTGGGAGAGCCACGCTTCGGCATGCATGGGCCGGCTCGACCGGAGTGATACCACGGCCTCACAGAAAATCGGTGTGAAACAGCGTTTGCGCTGTGTTTCACCGAGTGAGTGAGGATACTACGAAACAAACATTTGTGGGTAAAGAATTTTATTTTCTCAAAAAGAAATTTACATTTCACTTACATGAGAATATGTTTTGGTTCTTCATACATTATACATATTTGACACAACAGCACTCAATAACAAACAATTCAACAGGCTAAAAAACTTACAATTTTAACGGTCTCATTTAGATCAACATTTTGATACTAGTAAAATAAAATCATTTTATCAATTTATGTGGGTACTCAACTTATCCACAAGCGAAGACCAAAATACGAATATACCCTCGCATAGTTGCTAAAAATGTGGGCTCATGGTCACAGTATAGTTAAGAAAACATTTGCAGATCATACAAACATTTGGTCCGACCCGGGAATCGAACCCGAGACCTCAAGCACAGCAGTCGCATACGCTACCACTGCGCCACCGAGGCAGCTATAGTTCTGCGTCATTGGTATCTATGGGATGAATTGGAATAGTTACACTCCCTATTCTTAATTTATCACCACACGGACGCCTAATCATGAAGCAATCAATAGAATCAATCACCTGCTACATTACCTGTATTCGCAGTGAGTATGTTGGCCACAACTCTTGGCTGCTTATGCTTTCCATCAGGCAGAGTAGAGTTACTTTAGCAAGCTCTAATTAAAAAAGTTTCTGCTTTTTAGTTCAGGTGGTTATAAAGGCTTTTTTAACCATTTTATTAATGGTTTTTATAGATCACGAAGTATAATACTTTGTTTATTATCATATACGTACTTAAAAATAACTTATCTGTAAGGTAAAACTTTACGTTGAACTGAGGAGTAAAGGTCCTTGAAGGACCTTGTAGCCACAACGGGTCCTACTTAAAAACAAGTTTTTAATCAAAGTGCATCTAACAGTTTAGTTACTAGCTTTAATGAGAGCTAATGGTATGTGTATATTCTAACATTATATACTACATATGTACTAACATACGTATATATAACTCAGTCTGTATGTTACGATTTAACACGGCTAAACTGCTACTACAATTTCGTTGAATTTTTTCGTGAAAATACTTTGATTTTTGAGGAAGGACATAGGCTACTATTTACCACAATAACCGACATACACGCGGTTTGAGCCGTGTATTTAATCTTAATACATATATAAGTGTCACCAATAGGGGTATATTCATCCCGCGGCGTCGCAAGGAGCAAACTTCGCAGGATAACATCGTCCTATGCGACAGAGTACCTATAGGTACCTACAGGAGACAGGTAGTATAGCAAAACAGGTAGTAGAGCCGCGCTGATTTCAGCACGGTTGGGCCTTTTCGACCGGGGTGCTACTACCCTCACACAGAAAATCAACGGAAATGACAGCAGCAGTGCTGTCGTGTTTCGTTGGTGAGTGCGAGGGTAGCCATGCTGCATTGTTGCATTGTCTGCATTCGCAGTATGGTGACCACTACTCTTGGATTCTGCTTATGCTTCCCATCAGGCAGAGTAGAGTCATTTTGGCAGGGTGAAACATAAAAAAACAGAAGTTACATCCCCATCAACTAGTCCACAACTGTGCGCTTTTCCAAGAACTTTTTTTTTTTTTTTTTTATGTATGGCCCGCCAAAATGACTCTACTCTGCCTGATGGAAAGCATAAGTAGAATCCAGGAGTGGCGGTCACCATACTCACTGCGAATGCAGACAATGCAGTATGGCGACCCACACCATGGCGGCCTAGTGATGCTGCTGCATCTTTTAGTCTAGTCAACAAGTATGGAACTTGTTGACTAGACTATTTGGGCCTCCGGTCTCGCACTCACCAACGAAACACGACAGCACGAACGCTGTCATTTTACGTTGATTTTCTGTGCGAGGGTAGTACCGCCCCGGTCGAGCCGGCCCGTTCGTGCTGAAATCAGCGTGGCTCTACTACCTATAGTATAAACCTTCTGCCTCGCACAACAAAACTGAATGATGAACTGTTGTCTGCGGTATTTCCGGACCAATACGACCTTCAAACCTTCAAGAAGAGAGCGTACCCCTTTTTAAAAGGCCGGCAACGCACTTGTGACGCCTCTGGTGTTGCGGTGTCCATGGGCGGCGATAATCGCTTACCATCAGGCGATACTTTTGCCCATTTGCTCCCTATCTCATAAAAAATAATAAATAACTGCACTACATAAAGAAGGAAAGATTGACACAAAACCATATATTTAAAAAGTGTGGTAATCTCGATCGTTACCCTACCAGGGTCCAGGGTGTAATGCGAGTTGGTGTGTCGAAAACGGACCGACTAAAACCACACGGTGTGCTACTCTGCGCTTGAGATAGGAGGAATTCGAAAGATAAATTCTATCCTACTACGATGTTATAAAAGAGAGGATGAGTGTATGGAGGTTTGTTACTCTGTCACGTAAAAACTACTCAACGGATTAATATGAAACCTTACAGTAATGTAGCTCATACATCAGAATAACACATACCCTACATTTTACCGCGATATCTACATACACGCAGGCGAAGTCACGCCCAAAAACTAAAAGATTATATAATATTCTTTTAATGTGCAGTAATCATTACCTATTTATTTATCTATTTAGATAACACTCAAATATATAAATCAAGGTTAAATCTGCATCTACATATCGTGGCGAACTAATAAGCGTTAAATTCTTTACAAATACACACTGATTTGTTCGTGTATTACCAAAATAAACAATTCGTTGCGTATTATTTGACATGATGACGTATGTGTGCTACTACTACGACTTAGGAGTCAGCAACATATTTTCCCACTTTAATTTTGTTAACCTAGTCTTACCTCGACGTGGCACGGCGTAGCATAATGTGGTTGCAATGACGAGAAATAAGTAAAAACTGCTGTATTTGTATTAAAGTTTTGGCTCATTCGGTGCAGAACTCTCATTCTACATCTTTTGTAACAAAACGCCTTGTAAAAAAACAAAACTACGGAACCCATTATTGAGCGTTACTTGACACGTACTTGGCCGATTTTCTTGTATTTCTGTTTGTTTTATTAACCGACTTAAAAAAAAGGAGGAGGATCTCAATTCGATTGTGCTTTTTATTTTTTTATGTATATTCGCGGATAACTTCGTCGTTTATGAACCGATTTTGATGATTTTTTTTTTAATGGAAAGGAGATATCCCAACGGTGGTACCATGATAAGGACACTAAGATCTGATGATGGCATCCAAGAGAAATCGAGTCGAACCTTGAAGTCGCCGCTAGGTAGTAGTACGCTGATTTCAGCACGAATGGGCCGGCTCGACCGGGGCGGTACTACCCTCGCACAGAAAATCAACGTAAAATGACAGCAGCAGTGCTGTCGTGTTTCGTTGGTGAGTGCGAGACCGGAAGCCCAAATAGTCTAGTCAACAAGTTCCATACTTGTTGACTAGACTAAAAGGATGCAGCAGCATCACTAGGCCGCCATGGTGTGGGTCGCCATACTGCATTGTCTGCATTCGCAATGTGTATGGTAACCACCACTCTTGGATTCTGCTTATGCTTTCCATCAGGCAGAGTAGAGTCATTTTGGAAGGGGCAAACATAAAAAAAAAAACACTGTAGAAAGAAGGAAAACTTAAAACAAACCCTATACTTATCAGTCTGGTCAGCGTGGTGGAGATTTTGGTCGAATATATTCCAAAATCTCTTTTCTAAACAGAGGCCTATATCCAGCAGTGGACTATTGAAGGCTTGTAGTGATGTTACATCATCTCTACTCATAAAGTCGACTGCCTCGTTGGCGCAGTGGTGGTGTATGTGACTGCTGTGCATGAGCTCTTGGGTTCGATTCCAGGGTCAGACTAAATGTGTGTATCATCATCATCATCAGCCTACCAGCAGTCCACTGCTGGACATAGGCCTCTCCAATTGCGCGCCACTTGGTTCGATCCTCGGCTTCTCGCAGTTGGTATAGAATTTGTGTTAAAGTTTTTCCTTATTTTTAACCGACTTCAAAAAAGCAGTTTTTTTATGTTTGTTCACCGATTACTTCGTCAATTGTGGACACCGATTTGTAAAATTATTTTTGTATTCGAAAGGGTATACTCCCGAGGTGGTCCCATTATCACCATATCAGGATCTGATGATGGAATCCTACGGAAATCGAGGGAAACCCTCAAATTTTATAGGCACGTACTTTGTTTTACATACATTTTACTAAAGCTATTCCGATATTTCCATCTGGTAGTCATAATTACGCTAAAGTTGTCCTGTACAGTTTGCCCTCTAGTCGGCTGTTGCGATACCCATGGGGTGAATAGGGACTTCGAGTTCTTAATGCGTCACCACACGGACGAAATAAATCAAAGAAAGAATATCAAAAATCAATAACCGAGCTCCACAAGCAGACTTATTAATAACTAGCTGAGTTCCGCGCGGGCAACGTCGCGGGGCGAAGCAAGTTTAAAAAAAGTAGCCTAAGTTGCTCCTTATATCATCAGTTACCTTTCAGTGAAATTCCAGTCAAAATCGTTCCAGCCAACAGATTAGCCGTAACATACAGCAGACCACGCAGCAGACAGACAAAAATTGTAAAAAATGTTATTTTGGTATGTACCGTGTATACGTAAGATACATCATACATATGCATTTAGTAAGAAGCAGTTATTTTAATATTACAAACAGACACTCCAATTTTATTTATTTGTATAGATAGATGAACTGTTACGTGCATCGTTTCCTAACTTCGATTTTCCAAACGTGAATGAATGCCATAAAAACTGTCAATACGTCATATGACGAATAACAGCAATAAAACTAAGAGAGGTATGGTAATAAATTTATTTTACCACATTACACCTGAAACCCCGTAATTTTGTGGGTGTAATGAATTAACATTTGTTCAAACATAATCGATGTTCACAGGGCTGGCACGCGCACTTGATAATAGATTAAATAATAAGTATTTTTAAACAATTTTTTTATCTCAACATTGTATAAAATGCTTACGCTGTCTGTGCGCTTAGATCTTTTCAACTACTCAATGGATTTCAATGCAGTTTTACCAATAGATAAAGTGATTCAAGAGAAAGGTTAATATATGTAATACATGCATCCGCATATTATGGTAGAGGAAATCTAAGAATTTCAAAGATTTCCATATGAAGACGGGCTGTGTCACTAGTAGATCATAAAATAGTTATATTTCATGTGTGCCATTTTGCAGTTTTAGGCCTCGTTGAGTCTGAGTTGAGGAAATAATATCTTACCACCAGTATTTTCAGATGCTGCGAGCCGTGGATTATACGTGGTTCATGGTCATGGTTTGTCGTTTTGCTCCTGTCGAAGCCGCCTATACGTGGTCAAGCATGGCTCGTCCACATGATTGGTTTCTGTCCACTTGATTGAGATTACTAATGTCTTATATTGAGTTGCAAATTGGTAATAATTTATCAGTAATTACTAATGGATACTTTTATATATTCGCGTATTTCTAACCTTAATAATAAATTCTAATAATGTCATGTTATAATCGTTGACGTGTCATATTGCTTCAAAATAATCACATATTTTTGTATACTTTTAATCTTAAAAAGATGTGTTTCAGTTTCATGATAGCTACATCAAAATAGGCCGGAGACAACCCTAATTGAAGCCTTGTTTGTTTAGTTACGAACACACTTCGTAATGCTGAAAATATTTCAGCGGTGCAGAATATTGTGAAAATCGCTGGAATTTTGTTTGTCATGGGATTTATTCATGCAGAACTGACCTTCTTAAGTTGATATAACCTAGAATACTAGAGCGAGTCATTGACGAGATATTCCTACTATGTTGTGTTACGCGGTGTGTAAGATGACGGTGAATGGGTTTGTACAAAAGTCTTTAAGGCCGACACACACGTTCAAGTATACTTGTGCAAGTCCGTCTGTCTGTCTGACAGAGACATACTTGAACGTGTGTGTCGGCCTTTACGGTTCCTTAAAATGGGATCGGGATATTTTCTAGATTCAAAAATAGGTCCTACCGGTTTTTTATTAATCAATATCATCTATATCTTTCTAGGCATCTATTGCTTTCAAAACCACCCAATAATCTTCCATGTACAGACAGCAACCAGTTACGATTTTATTATGTGTTTTGGTTAATTTTTCTATACAAAGAACAATTGCTCGAGTTCATCACACAAAGATTTCTCCTGGATGGGAGTCGAACCCACAACCCCTGGCTTAGCAGTCAGGGTCACCAACCACTGGACCAACAGCCCCGTCTTGAGCCTCTAAATGTATATCAACTATCTAGCCCCGTCTTGAGCCTCTAAATGTATATCAACTAGACAGTTGATATACATTTAGAGGCTCAAGACGGGGCTGTTGGTCCAGTGGTTGGTGGCTTCAGGATCCTAATCTGTTAAATAGTGTTAATGGCAGATTTTTTTATTTCTCTATAAGAATTTTAAAAAAATCACTTACTCATTTTCATCATTTTCATTAATCATCCAGCTTCAAACTAAGCAGAGCTTGTACTAAGAAAGCTAACTTTACTGATAGAATACGTATATACTTTATTTTTGTAAAAATATACATACATTATACATAGAAAACACTCAAACTCCGAAACAAAGATTTGCAGATCATACAAACATTTCGGTCCGACCTGGACATTGAACCCCCACGCATACGCTACCAATGCGCCACCGAGGCAGATAACTGTCCGAAAGTGATCAGCACTAGTAAAACTAAATAAAACTATTTTCTATTAGTATAAGTAAGTAGTTTAATAAAGTACCAAAACGGAAAATTATAAATTATTTTACGTAACACAGTTTTTTTATTAACTTCACTTTCACTGGACTTAGTTATTTAATCAAAGAAGCAGGCTTGATATAATGATAGGATGAGAAAGCCGATGGCGTATATGATGAGGACCACGTCCATAACGGTAGCCAAGAAGTCTCTGGCCAACTGCTCCTGGGCTACTCTTCGTATGCTGGCTCTGGCTTCGTGACAGAACCTCGATATATGAGCGAGGAGAAGTTCTCCTGTGTTTATTACGGACCTGAAAGGAGGATTTTTTAAAGACAACTCCTAGACTAGGAACATATTCTAGGGAGTTCATAAATATACTTAAAACGGACTCAGAACAACAATTTTTGTATCACACAAAGTGTTGTTCCAATAGGATGTCGAACCATCAACACACAGAGTAGTAGAATGCAGCGAGGTGTCTTCTTTAACCACTGCGCCATTCGTGCAATCGAATAGTGCGTTATGTACGATGGGGCTCATTTGGATTTTTTCAACAATTGGAAAGTAGATAAATACAAAGTAAGTAGCCGAATAATCAGCCCTCTTTGCCGAATGATCACCGACTAGTCACATTAGATGTAAAAATATCTGATGCGTTTGCCAATTTCGATAGACAAAGTGGTACTATATTTCGTGTAGCAGTGGCGAACCTAGGAATTTATTTCGGGGGGGGATACCATCTTTTGTAAACCTTAGAAATGCATAAACAATTTTAGTGTAAATGTTACGTATTATGTATTGTATACATTGCCTAGGCATTGTGTAGAATATCAGATTATACAGATTGCCAGTAAAATATAAATATATGTAGAGAGAGATAGAAAGAAACGTTGCTCAGGTAAACGAATAAGTCGTACGAGGCGGCGACGATACTGGCGCGAGCTTCGAAGCTCGGATAGAGAAAACCGACTGTGTCACCTACTGATTTACTCAGATACTTATCGGGCACGGTTGCTTATGTGAGTATCTGAACAGAATCGGACGTGAGGCTCCGGCACAATGCCACCACTGCGGGTCCACCCAGCACACGCTGGAGGGCTGCCCTGCGTTCGAGTCCGAGCCTTGAGTCCTGGTCAGACAGATCGGACAAAACCTGTTACCACCAGCATTGATCGCGGCAATGCTGGCGAGTAGTGTGGGATGGGAGGCCGCGGTCTCCTTCTGTGAAGAGATGTTATGCTGCAGAAGGAGTCCGCAGAGCGGGATCGAGAAAAGGTAGATCCGGCTCGCAGGAGGCAACGAAGGGGACGCGATAGAGACCGTTAACTCCCCAATCGTCGCTTAAGGGTCGTTGTGGCCACATTTAGGGGAAATGGGGCCGCTGCAAACGACTCGAGACCTGTGACACCGGGGTGTCGTCTAAGGCGGGTCGGTGTCCCGACTCTTACTGTGTAGAGCGGTGAGAGGCGCGATAGCGACCTGCCCCGGGGGTGGTACGGGGAGGTACGGCAGGGGGAACTCCAGAAGCCACTGATGCATTCCTGGAGCTCCCCCGACAGCCGAGGTAGTCCGCCGCGGGGTTTAGTGGGTAGACCAATTCGTCGGGAGTCCCACACACGGCGTTCATGTGTCCCCCCACGGAGGGTATTGTAAAGAAGAAAGGTTAACGAATAAGTAAACACAGAGAACAAACGAAAATCACATGTTTTTATTTGAAGGAAAAAAAGTATAACTTTATAAAATTATTCGTGGTAAATTCAATATGAAGAAATTTTCATGGAATTTTTGTACTCTTACAAATGATTAAAAATAAAATCAAGCCGCGTTTATTTATTGTGCGCTAGCTTGTTAAGGATGTGTTTTGGGTTTAGAGGAACATCTCGGTGTCCTGTGGTGCTTTTCAAGTAAGATTTCACTAGAGTTGAAAACGAACGCTTACATGTTGCAGTTATTACAGGAATCGTGGCACCAATTCGCGTCGTCGCTCGCCAACAATCGTGAAGTTAATTTTTTATTGAACATAAATATTTCGGGGGGGGATATATCCCCCATATCCCCCCCCTGGGTTCGCCACTGTCGTGTAGTAATAAAAACTTTTTATAAAAAAATACCGGCTTCCAAAAAACATCCAACGAAAACTCTCTGCCAAAAAAAACACTTAAAAGCGTAAAATAAACTGGTTCTTCATAAATTGCCTATACCTAATTCTTTATTCATTTAAATAGTAGTATTATAATGTGTGCTAGGTACCTAGAATCTGTTTGAAGTCGGTGCTAAGCCAAAAAGAATACAAACGTTGAGGAGTTGTACCTTCCACCTTCCATCATCAGCTTACCTAAATAATTTGAAAGAATACGACTAAAGGTAACATATATACATCTGATATTTAAAGATTTATCCTCCAACTCCTAACCGTTAAGGAGTTGTACCTTACATCATCAGCTCATCATCATAAAATGATGACTACCAGACGCAAATACGGGTGTAACTTCAGAAAATATACGAAAAACATAGTATGTGCCTATAAAAAATGAGAGTTTTCCTCGATTTCCCTGGGATCCCATCATCAGATCCTGATATGTATGCTGGCAATGTAAATCGGTCCACAACTGACGGAGTAATCGGTAACATACATAAAAAAAAAAATAAAAAAAAAACATACAGTGGAACATAGAACCTCCTCCTTTTTGGAAGTCGGTTAAAAAGCAATCGAAGCGAGCTTAGGACGATATTTTTAATTTTTGGTTAATTTACATTATTTTTTAGCATTTATTTTCGAGACATTGGAAATTTGTTTAAGTGACATCTAGTAGAAGACTCACATACTACTTAATAAAGCAGTTTATTGTGCTCTTTACAGCGCCATCTATTGGACTACCAGTAAAGTGCGTGTTTTTACTGTCTTACGATAGATGGCAAGCAAGTTACAGTCTAGGTAAATAAAATAAAATTTAAACCGTGCATCCACTTTTTTTCATTTGAAGATTATTCGTTAAATA
Organism: Diaphora mendica; assembly: GCA_949125395.1. Lineage (NCBI taxonomy): Eukaryota > Metazoa > Arthropoda > Insecta > Lepidoptera > Erebidae > Diaphora > Diaphora mendica. The sequence continues at coordinate 2,520,804 of OX421323.1, forward strand.
AATAATAACTTACTCAGGCGTACACCAGTTCCATTGACCACTGTTATTGATGCTGAAGAGTGGCAAGATCATCGCCATGAGGTACCAAAGTCCAGTAGGGTCCAAGGACGATGTTGGTGCTAAATTTGGCCTTTGGGCAAATGGCAATCTGGGAAATAAAACAGATTTATATAATTCTTCATTCATCATTATCAACAGCCTTTCACAGTCCACTGTTGGAGAAACAACTATTCTTAGAAATAAGGGTTTGGCCTACTTTACGTTGGGCAAAGGGGTTGCTATAGGTTTTTTGTACCAGCAGAGGATGTCCACGGGCAGGCGCTGGGAGGGGTCCGGATGTCTTAATATCAGCAGTTCCCGGATCCCTCCCTTCTAAGACGCAGAGTGGTACACCGTGTGGTTTTAGTCGGACCGATTCGGACACATCACCCAGCCGCAAACCCCGATAGTGGAGGTTTCCACACGTAAAAAAAAATTGGTTTTCTTGTCAAGTTTTTCTTGTCCCTTCTCGTCAGATGAAAAGAAAGGAATATGCTGAAAGCTTGTATCCAATCAATTTCCAAAGTACGAACCTTGGGTGCTGGACTCCAATGTTCTCTGAGGGGGCCACACCACCCCGGAGCCAGGAGTCCACCTGGTGACTGTACAGACTCTGGTCGCTTGCCAAGGTGTAAGATGATGATGAAGTGGGATCCTTTAAGCAGAAATATTGAACAATTTTCATACTTATTTACTTACACATTTATTAAATACTACACGGTTGGTCTAGTGGTCTACGCGGTCGCCACTTCGCTTTCTATTGCGTTAAGTGTTGTGGGTTCAAATCCTACATGGTACAACACTTTGTGTGATCCACAAATTGTTGTTCTGAGTCTGGGTGTTCTTTGTGTCCGTTTCATGTATGTTTGTAAAGTCCCCCGCGACACAGGATGTATATTCCATAGGTGGTGTCTTTAAAAACATGTATGCTCTAGGTACTACTTCTTATCTCAAAAAAACGTTTTAATCACGTTATTTGTATCAAAAACTATCTCTTTCTTCTTTTTAAAGATGACATAACAGACAGACATAAATCCTGTGTCGAACTTAACAGATATAGGCATATAGCTACTTGAAATGAACACAAAGAACACCCAAACTTAAAACAGTAATTTGTGGATCACTGAAGTGTTGTTTCATGTGGAACAAGCTACCAACCTCTACTCTCCTAGTTTCACTTGCAGGCGCATCTGCATCTGGCTTCTCCCACGGCTTGTCCCTGGCGACGAGCCCGGGTGCAATCCGAACTGCTTCGTCGGCATGAGCCAAATTCTTAATCAACTCTTTATTCATGAGTACCTTTTCTTTAAAATCAGTGGTGATCTCTGCTGCCATCTTCTGTAACAAGAGATGACAAAAGAAGATTTTGAAAATTCTCAAAGCCATTATAAAACAAATCACTAGCAAGAGATGAAGATAAGAATCACTCAAAAACAGAAATAATTAAAAAATAAAAACTTACAATTGTTATTTTTTTACCCGATTCCTATCAGCCAGATAAACACGGCCGGGTATGCAGTATTTGTAATAATTTATTTCACATTTTATTTTCAGTGACTTTAAACTCCTTTTTATGTTGCGAGCATTTTCACAATTCACAGGTTTTGCGGCATGGCATATGTGTTTTTTTTTTAAGAATAAGTATCTCTGATAGAACAGCAAAGGTTTAGCGAAGGTTTTATGTTAATTTAAAAAGCGGCTGGAATCATATCTCGAAACAAAGATATTCATAATTTAAATAGTGTCGTATATTTTTACTGTATTTCTTATACAGTTTATATAAAAATTGTGAAAGATATGTGCAAACTTTCATGAGTTCATTCTCGATCAAATGTAGCACAGAGTAGGTCTGTATACTTAGAATAATAATCTGTATAGCTTGAAATAGCACACGGGTAATTTTTTTTTACTAATGAATTTATTTTAACAAAATATGTGATACATTTATTGAAGCTGTGGTCAATAGCTAGTAATTGATGAATTTCCTAATTATTGATACGATAAAAAAACTATTTTAATTAATCTGTAAATTCAGTAGCCCGTGGCAGAAGTGATAGACGTACAATAGTATACTTTTTTCTAATTTTATCTACATTTATTTAAATGACATTCTTTAGGTGCAAGCCGCTGGATGCCATTGTTGAAAGTTAAAAAGAACGCGGACTTCCCGCGGTGTCATTATTCGCGGTTGCCAATGTAAAAAAGGTTTTTTATTCAAATTGATTAGGAACTTTTTTTGTTAATTGACTTATTTATGTTTGAGTCGGTGTGTGTGAAATCAAAACCACCTACGAAGTGTGGTATTGAAGACGACTATTCAAAATAATTAATGGTAAAGTTCTAAGCTAGTTCAATCAATATCTACGGAAATTTCGGCAATAACTCATTCTAAACATTAGATTCAGTAGCAGATTGCTAATTTTAAATTATATATAGTATAGCGTATTTCTTAAATAATAGTGACGAGAATGAAAGCTTGTCTCCACTGTGACGGACACTGTCAAGCATAGAATCGCGCGCGTTTATTGGTAAAATCAAATAGCGCTCGTTTCCCCGACATTCAAGGGCGTCACCAAGGGGGGGCAGGTAGGGGCAGCTGCCCCCCCCCCCCCCTAGAGGTTTGATTTGATGCATATTTGAATTTAAAGAAACATATTGAGCATGGAAAAAATAATGCCAGCTATCAATCAATCTATATTCGAAATCAGATCATCATAACAGATCTACGCAAAAAAATTGTTAATACCGCAAGACCATATTTTTTATTACTAACCGTAGGACAAAAATATTAAATAATAGGTTAAAGTGTTCTCTGTCTAAATGAAACAATGTCCTACCACACGAAAACAGGTATATATCGCTAGTCCGACAAGAATTATTGTCACAATCGTTTTTCTATTGTTAGTCTCAACTTTTGAGCTTAGGTCATGGATGTACCTACTACGCAATTTGTAGAATAACGTGCAGGCGGGGTTTCATCAGGAATTTTGGGGGGGTGTCACTAATAATCAATTTAGGTCGAGTAAATTAGTCTTTATTGCACACTACAGAATTTTATTGCACACATTAAAAACAAATGGATATCTTTTATTGGTAAGTAAATCTATTGGGATGACAATATTTGAGACCTCTGGGACAGTCTCTGGATGAACACTTAGGGGAGCTAGCTCCGTGAGGGGAGGAGGAGAGACACGAAGGGCGTGTGTGGGACTCCCGACAAATCAGTCTAGTCACAGACTCCACTCGGCCGCCCATCCCTCACTACTGCTTTGCCGCGATCAATGCTGGTGACAGGTTTCGTCCGATCTATCCGCAGTGGTGGCATTGTGCCGTAACCTCACGTCCGATTCTATTCAGATATTCACCGAAGCAACCGTGCCCGGTGATTGAATCGGTAGGTGACACAGTCAGTTCTCTTTAACCAAGCTCTGAAGCTCGTCAAAACGGCCGACAGCGCGTTGGCTGGCACAAACCTGGGTGTCGAGCCGTGCGCGCCAAGCTCGTTGGGCTTACGGATGTGCGTTCTCAGGAAGCATTCCGGGATCATGATCCGGCGCTGTCTCTTCGCCATTCCGACCGACAGAACGAATTTCGCGTAGACCATTGGTGGAGATCGCGCCAGGATCGTCACCGCCTCGTACGAGATCGTACGGTAGCCCCATCAACCGCTGCAGACTCGCGAGTTGAGCCTTACATCGGCAGGAACTTGACGGTGCCCCATAGACGACCATGGATCGCACGACGCCCATATAGAGGCAGCGAACTTCTTCCCGCGGTCCCCCGAGATTGAAAGCAGACGATGTAGCGCCCCTGCTACCCCTCGTACTCGGGGACTAGTTGCCCGAAATGCTCTTCGAAGCTCTGCCGACTGTCAAGGATGAGGTCTAGGTACTGGCTCACCTGGACTTCAGTGTCATTCAACCGGAGGCATGAGCTGGGTGGTTCTTGGCGCTTACGTAAGCCATAGAGGCACCACCCTCAGGCCCAGTTCACGTGTCTTATCCACGACACAAGCCAACACTTGCTCGGCAAGCAGAACCACCTGCCCGAAGCGCGACCCTCTAGCCAGTATTGCGGTATCGTCTACATAGCAGGCGACACTGAGGCCAGAGGTAGACTAGTGCGAAGACCCGCATCGTATGCGAGGTTCCATAACAATGGGGCCAATACAGAGCCCTGGGGAACCCTACAACACAACTCCCTTTGATTTGCCACTCCGTTCCGATCGACAAACTTCACTGCCCTGTCGCGCAGATAGGCCTCTATGACGGCACGCGTGAAATTGAATGGCCGCACTAATCGCGCGCCAGGGTAAGATGCCGAAAGCGTTAACGATATCAAGGCTTAACTGTCAACACAACCCCCCCTATCCGAATCCAAATTGGCAGTCCGATAGATCAGGGCCCACTCGCGACAGGTGTCCGCTGATACGGTCAGAGATAAATTTTTCAAAGAGTTTCCCGAACTCGTTCAGGCAGGTTGTAACGTAGAGTTAGAATCTGCAGCCTTTCCTTACTTTTTGAGGAGCACCAGTCTCGCTTCTTTCTAGCCAAGGGGTAAGATACGGAGGCCGAAATACTTAGTAAAAATCTGCCTCAGTTTGTCTCCCAGCACCGACAGAGTGATCACCAGCGCCCGACCTGGAAAACACCATCAGGTCCAGGAGCGCTATTGCGGGAAGCCAGCCGCCATACGGCTTGATCCAGCTCTCCCAGAATTGCCGGTCCGATTGAGTGAGAGGGATCGGGGGACTGTCCTGGACCCTTGGACAGAGCGTGTCTGTCTAGCACTCTTCCTAGAAACTCCGGTCCAGACTAGTAGCTAGTGTCATCTAAGTCTTTATGGCAGAGCAGGCCTGAATCACGACAGCCTTGGAGGGCAAAGTTTTGCTATCCAGATTATATTACAGTTTTAATTTATAGGTGTTAAACAATTCCTGTCCTTTGATTTCTTATCTCGTTTGAACAATTACGAAAACAGGAGAGATAAATCAGGTTCTAGTAGCAGTTGGGAAAAATTACATGTGTACGATTTTGGGGGGGGAGGGGTCATGGTCATGTCCCCTGTCCATGTCCACTGCAGTGAGGACCCAACAACTTGCCCCTACCTAGGCCAAGGGCTGGCGACGCCCTTGCCGACATTCCGTTACGCACTTCCGTCCCTTGTCATGAAATAATACCTGCATATTGTAGGAAGCCAGAGGAAAAAAGTTACACCATAAAAATGTTTTTATTTAGTGTAAAAAATACAACTCCCTCAGTAGAAATGTATCTTGTGACTTGCGATTTGAACCCACAATTAAATCCAGCGGGGTGACAACTTAGACCAATAGAAAATAATTTCTGTTTGCAACACTTAATTCAAAAGTATCTAACTGTCCAAGGTTCGTATAAATCTTTTTGTCTCCTGTAAATGAGATTATATTATACATAACACTTTATAATAACAGTGGTTTACTCAGCTGATTGTCACACATGATGTTGATGACTTAATCAAGAATTTCCTGTGATTTGTGAGAATACGAGCCTTGTTTGCCATCATTTGCCAACATTGTATAGCGACTTTGATTATGGCTTTATGTGCTAACGTGTCGCCGCGTCGTGTCATTATAATATTTCCTTATTAAGTCTTAACGAGAATTTTTATCCAGGATTTCATGAAACATGTGTGTTTGTGTATGTTTCTTAGTGCTTTTGTTAGATACCACAAGGCCCATACTCGGCTCGACCGCGGTGGTACTACGCTCTTACAGAAGACCAACCTCAAACGATAACATTCTTGCTGTCGTGTTTCGTTGGTGAGTGCGAGACCGGAGGCCCAATGATGCAGAAGCATCTCAATAGGCCACCATAGTGTGGGTCACCATGCTGCATTGTCTGCATTCGTAATGAGTTACTCACGCTTTCTATAGTAGTCTCTTTGGCAGGCTCATGTATACATATGAATAAAAGGTATCAATTTCTTTACTTTGCTGAAAGTGTCGAGAAGAACTTTTACATCAGTACCTTGATTAAACTGTCTAACATGGGTGTTTTTTGAGGTTCTAGCTGTTAATCCTTGCTGATAAAAGGAACAATGATCGCGGAATCCACATTCAAATATTTAAGTAAGTACATACATTTTTTTCTTTGTACAATCTCTATCACTAATTATTAATACTACCATTGTTTTCTACACATCTTTTGCAAATTCTTACACAAACTTCAATAACCAAAACGTCAATCTATCAATATTTTTTTTAATAGCAAGGATATCACAAGACTGCTGAGTGGGCGTGCAAAATCGAACGAAAGTGAAGCCCGCCATTTTTTTTTCGCGATTCAATCGAAGTTTTTTTTAAATGATACCCAGTGGTAGCACACTGGCCACACCGCGGGATGTCGCGCTACCGTGGTGGTAAGGAAATTGATGGGTTTTTTTTATTTGACACTTGCGTTGCAAGTGTGAGTTTTTGACATATTCGGTTTAAATTTCAAATGTTCATGAAGTGGGTACACAATGATTTTAAATAAGAATATTCAAATCCCCAACTACACACATCAAAAGTGTCTAGGGATCAACATATGTGTCTAGGGATCAACATATATTTTTGCAATAACTTTTCTCCTGATTGATATTAATTAAAATTTTCTTTAAGGATTCATCAAATAAAGTGTTTTCGTTTGTCACAGTAACGATAAACCAAGTCACCTTTGCATTAATAAAGAAATTTGCCATTTTCCTAATAAAAGGATTTTTGACATTTGAACCACTAACATTAAAGTTCGAAAAAAAGACTGAAATAACAGTTTTCTTTAAAATTTTATTAGGTAACTTAAACAATTAATAATCCGTGTTTCTACCGCGAACACTAACACAAGAACATCGGTTTGGCATACTCAAAATGAGTTCATCCAAATCACGCTGTGGAATGGCCGCCCATGTTCGTTGCAACAACAAAAAAAGGTCTTCTTGCGACTGGATACCCTCCATATTCGGCAGAGCTCTTCTCTGTAGCATATCCCATGCATGCTCAATCGGGTTCAAGTCTGGCGACTGAGCAGGCCAGGGCCAAAGCCACATCTCAATCTCAAGAAATCCGCATAAAAATGCTTGATCCCTAGACAATTTTGATGTGTGTATAATTCCATCTTATTTTGTATCATAATACGCATCCTAAGAGTATAAGATACTTTCCACACTTCTCTAACCCTAAAAGTCGCAGCGTGATATCACTTAGCGTACATTATTCCTAAATAAATGTACCATCTACTTCTAAAAATAATAATTCTCGATAGGTTTAGAGATTATCACGTTCAAAGAAACGAACAAACACAAATTAAAATTTGAATAGATTTCCCATAAGAGCAAAATAGTTTTTTAGAACCCCTCTAAAATCTTCATGATGATATTTATTTACACAATCAAAAATGTATCAACTCAATATTTGGTCTAAAAGCAACCATATGTTGGCCTAATAAATTGAGAGTCAACCCTTTATTTACCGTCGGTGGTCGTTTAGGACCCCCTATTATAATATTAATGCTAAACAAACATGGGATTTTTGCTTCTAAATGACTTAATCCACTTTCAAGAGCGATCGTTTAAAAGTAATAACTTTGATTATTTTAATTCGGGCTTAAGTTTTGTTTCGGATTGATGTTGAAATCAAATTGTATTAAAATTCATATCACAATTAAATCTTATTTGTTTGAACTTTTTCCGTGTATGAACTACATATGTGCTACATCAGTATTTAATTTTTTATTAATTGTGGTAACTTCAAAATGAAAATAATTGGATTCCTTAAGGGCTTATTTATGTGGAAGTAAATTGTGATTTGGTTATGGAAAACCTTATTTATACTAAATCTCAAAATTTCTTTTAAGAAAAGAGAAACGGTTTTGTACTTCTATTCTTTAATTACTTTAATATTTAGTATTAGCTTTTATGAATAGTCTGTGTCATTCTGTTGTAAAAGCTATATTACTGTAAAGTTTCATTTAAATCCGTTCAGTAGTATTTGCGTGAAAGAAACAAACAAAAATACATTCAGCCTCACAAACTTTCACATTTAAAATATTAATAGGATGGCTTTTCCTCATTTATATACTCATCATTTTAAGTATCAGTTCTCCAAGGATACTGGTTTACATCTCTGGTAATTTGACAACACAAGAATAGAGTCTCTATCAAATAATTAGAATATAATAAGATGGACCTTAATTTAGTCGTTAAAGACTCGTTTGAAGGGTTAAGCGATCGTTTAGTCAACTATACTTAGTTCGCGCTTCAATTTATAAAGATACACTATTTAGCCACATCGGCACTTTTGAACCCTTTGATGACCGTTTTTTTTCTTTAACGATGTTTTTTTTATTTAAATTTTTGGATCGCCGATGTTAGTTTACTAAATTATGGACTTGAATACTTTCTCCAAAACTTATTATGTGGTTTAAAAGACGTTAAATTGCCCTGTTATATTAAAATGTTGAAAGTTAAACAAACATTTGAATTTGGACTACATATAGCTATTAAGTATGTATTTCTTTTTTTACGGCGATATTATTGTATTGGATATGTAGTAGAGTTTAGAACTTAAATATAAAATTATTCAATGTTGCTATTTACGTTACGTTTATCAACTTTATACACCATTTTCCTAATTTGTTCATTAGACGTTCTTGGTTTAGTTAACTAACTTGTCTTGTACTCGTAACAATAACATTATTCACATTGATGATTGATGAATGATTGATTTCTTGAAACGACACACAATTCAAATGTAATGTAACATTTGTTACGTGATCAGATCAATGACACAAGTATAGGCAAGTTTGGCAATATTTATAGACTATGAAATCGAAACTGTGTATTTAATAACAATACACATAGCAAGAAGGTTGTATATCACTCACTTAATATGACACTCTAACGATTGCACCAAAATATACACTAGGGTGGTCTTTTTTCGTGCTATTTTTTTGGGTTCGATCAGAGTTCGTTCAATTACAATGTCTCCAAAAACGAATACCATATAACGGTCAAAGAAAAAACCAATTCAGTAGTTAGTTACGTCACAAATACAAACAAAAATCATTAATAATAATCTTTTTTATTTTTTCCAAAACTATCCACCGACACGTGCGGGGCCCCGAATCGATCGTGACCATTCAAGGGTTAAGTTGTTTTTCGTTTTTGGATGTGTAATTATGTGTTATTGGTTACGTATCAACGATTGATTGAAAGAATAGATTATTATTGTTATTTCTTTTGCTAATAATAGAATTTATATCGGCATTATTCGTGAGTGTTGATTTTTATAATCAATTTTTTTTGTTGAACTTTACGTCGCATTGCAAGGGTTGTTACGTATCAACGATTGATTGAAAGAATAGATTATTATTGTTATTTCTTTTGCTAATAACATAATTTATATCGGCATTATTCGTGAGTGTTGATTTTTATAATCAATTTTTTTTGTTGAACTTTACGTCGATGTTCAAAATTCGTTTCACGGCATTTTTTTTTCTTCTCTAGCTTCGCACGATTTGTGCATTCAGCGAATGTCGAGTTTTATTTTATTTAATAAAAGGTAGGGAAAGTAAAGGAATTATTGAAATAGGTAAAACGGAATTTAGATTAAGACGGATATAGGATCAGTATAATATAATGAGATGAGAAATACTTAAATGAAAAATAAATAGGGAAAATGGAATTTACCCCATGACTATGATTATTTACAACTATAAAGTTTAATATAATATAAAGACTAGCTGACCCACGCAACGTCGTTTACGTCACATATTGCCCGTAGCGTAAAAAAAATCCCCCGTTTTTTGTAACATTCTTCATTGGTGTTCCGCTCCTATTGGTCTTAGCGTGATGATATATAGCCTTCCTAGTCGAATTATTTACTTTTGTCATCTGCTATCAAAACGATAATTTTGTAATAAAAATGTACTTATTACATTGTAACTTAAGTCTTTCTTATTTAAACAACTCAATAGGCCTCCGGTATCCTCATTCACTTGGTGAAACATAGCGCAAGCATGTTTCACACCGGTTTACCGTGAAACTCCGGGCCGCCTCGGAGTGATATCACTCTAATAAGTTGTATTTCAGTTTAAATTGGAAAAGTGAATTGAGAAAAGTTTCTAGTGTTATTTTTCATTTTCTTACTCGGATTTTAAATTTTCATATTTTTATTTTTGTTGTTCAGGATGTTTTGTGCATTATATATTCTGTATATAGGCATAGAACCCAAACAAAGGAAGGAACATGTCTGTTTCTACACCCCCGATTTACTCCAACATGTCTACAAAATTATCAACGATCTCGTTTTAACCCCAAAATACCCATGGCTCTCCCATAATCCATATGTTGTTTCCAAAACCGATTATAATCCCAATATCCTGTTTACACATATAGTCATTCGAATTTTCGTATTATACTCAAATTCGCGCCAAAGCCTGCCCTACTTCCGGCCTCCGCACGTGTGCGCGCGCACCTAACAATACACTTTTTTGCGACATTCAAATGATAGTACTACCGACTAATGAAGTTCATTTTATCTCTTTCCTTGTTGTAATAAATGTTCTAAACAAGAAAGGGAGAGGTAATATGACAGTTGGCTCCGAATGGCGTCTGCCGTCACCATATGTTGCTTGAGGTTTCGAAAATTACCCGCCATTCGATTTTTGAAATGGCGATTGTTTACGTCATCAGTTTTGTCTATTCATTACTTGTCTGTGGTCGCACGCGAGCGTAGAACCTTGGAAAAAGAGTTTGCACACTCACTCGAAACATTAAAAAAATGTACATCATTGTATAACAAGATAACGTTATTTGTTGTTAAGTTTTATATTAAGACTGGTTTGTTGGGATAGTTGTTAGAGATCTTGACTATTAACACAAAGGTCGTGGGTTCCATTATCACCCAGGACAAATATTGAGTACTAGCTTCTGCGACAATTCTACTCGCGTGTATATAGGAATGTAGAATACCATGATACAGAGTAGGGTTTATGTCAAGTTTTTATTATCTTTGCAGTGCCGTTAACCCTCAGATCAAATAAAAAAAGGTAGATAACGCACCGCCTTGTTCTTGTTGAAGCAGAAAAAAGGCACGTAGTTCTAAGTAAACACAGGCGATACACACTAACTATGCTATAAACTACGCTACTTTTCGTCAATATCGTACAAGTATCGACAACTTATTTATACGATACTGACGAAATGTAGCGTTAACCTGACGAGTTTGCTCCCTTAGTCGCATCTTCCGATCATAAAAACAATGTTTTTTTTTACATATGGCCCTGCCTAAATGAGTAAAATGACTCTGCCTGGCGGAAAGCATAAGCAGGATCCAAGAGTGGTTGTCACCATACTTATTGCGAATGCACACAATGTAGTATGGTGACCCACACAATGGCGGGCTAGTGATGCTTCTGCATCATTGGGCCTCCGGTCTCGCACTCACCAACGAAACACGACAGCACGAATGTCATTTTACGTTGATCTTCTGTGCGAGGGTAGTACCGGCTCGGTCGAGTCGGTCCAACCGTGCTGAAATCAGCGTGACTCTACTACTTTCAGGTTGTGGGTCGGCTCTAGAAATCACTCACAGAATGAAAGGGGTGGTGACTCCGTATTCCTCATACGCCACCAAAATTTCTTTGTACGGATACTGCAAAGAACATAGAATATCTTACAGCCAGAAAATAAAGGTTTGCTGATCACTAAGTTCATAACGCGAAGGAAAGCTAACTACCCAAAGCCACGAGCCATATTTATGAGCTTTTGGAACAGCTATTTTTAGAAACTATCTAAGTTGATAATCTTCTATCTTCTATATACATATATAAAAGAGTAATGTAACTGACTGACTGACTGACATACCCAGAGATCAACGCACAGCCCATACCGCTGAGCGCTAGAATCCTGAAATGTTGCATGCAGGTTCTTTATATAACGTAAGTGAGCGCTAAGAACCTTTCTTAATTTGGAAATTTTGGAAATGCCACCCCTAAGGGGGTAAATCAGGGGATGAACGTTTGTGTGAATGAAGCCGCGTGCAAAAGCTAGTCATTACGTAAAATATGGTGTGATTAAGCTGGGCATTTTAAGAAAATGTGATGAATTCGCACATATGTTATGTTAAGATGACTTATTGTGATGTTCACTGTCAAGATGTGAATATTTCAGACACAAAATAATAATTGAAAATTATTATACGTCGTTATTACGAAAATATTTTCAAAAATCTATACTAATATTATAAAGCTGCAGAGTTTGTTTGTTTGTTTGTTTGAACGCGCTAATCTCAGGATCTACTGGTCCGATTTGAAAAATTATTTCAGTGTTGGATAGTGCATTTATCGAGGAAGGCTATAGGCTATATTTTATTTTCAAAAAAATTTGAGATCTGTAAGAAAATTGCTATTTTTTAACCCAAGGTGGGAACTCCAAAACCTATTTTTGCGTGCGCTGCAAAAAGTATTGACAATAGAACAAAATCATGTATTACGGGTTTGTAGGTCCCATTAAGATCTACAAAAAAGTCCGCGAGAGCATATATCTAACTATCATGGTTTAGTCACAATAACCGCTTTTGTGCTCAAAAAAATTATTAAATCGTCTGAAGAAAGAAACTACGTTAAATGTGTATCGTTATATTAATCCTTATCCAAATAAAGCATTATGTTATCAAGGGTATTTATGTAGAAGTAAAATACTTTTTGTTTCACCCCATTCGGACATTTCGTTTAGAAGTTATCACGAGTATAAGACGCTAAGAGTTGGTACCTATTATTGAGTTATTTGTCAAAGAGTTTTTATCAACATAATACCTAATATTAGTCTTTATCCAAATAAATGTGTTGTTGATTATGAGTATTAGATCTTAGAAGAGTATAATAAATGCATCTATACTAATATATAAAGCTGAAGAGTTTTTGTTTGTTTGAACGCGCTAATCTCAGGAACTTACTGGTCCAATTTAAAAAAGTTCTTTCAGTGTTAGATAGCCCGTTTATCGAGGAAGGTTATAGGCGTGATGATATATATATGTATATATATTTCATCACGCTATGACCAATAGGAGCTGAGTACCAATGAAGAATGTTTCAAAAACGGGGGGAAATTATTACGCTACGGGCAATAGGAGACGCAAACGACGTTGCGTGGGTCAGCTAATCGCGCTAATCTCAGGAACTACTGGTCCAATTTGAAAAATTCTTTCAATGTTAGATAGCCCATTTATCGAGGAAGGCTATAGGTTATATATCATCACGCTAAGACTAATAGGAGCGGAGCACCAATGAAGAATGTTTCAAAAACGGGGGAAAATTATCACGCTACGGCAATAGGAGACGCAAACGACGTTGCGTGGGTCAGCTATACTAATATATAAAGCTGAAGAGTTTGTTTGTTTGTTTGAACGCGCTAATCTCAGGAACTAGTCCAATTTGAAAAAAAAAATTATTATAAATGCGAAAGTTACTCTGTCTGTCTGTCTGTCTTGCTTTCACGGCCAAACCGCTGCACCGATTTGAATGAAACTTGGTACACAGATAGTCTAGAGCCTAAGAAAGGACATAGGCTACTTTTTAATGCGAAAAAGGGGTTGTAAGGGGTTTAAAAGGGGGATGAAAGGTTGTTCTGGGAGTTCACTCGCCACACGCCTGCGCGTTACCTACGTCGGGCGTTTTGATAACGAATAAACAAGACTGTCACAATCATAAAAAATATTTCACTTTTTCAATGAAGACTTAACAATGATAGCAATGATATTATATATATAAAAATTAAATATTAAGATATTAGGTGTATATTCGTCAATCTGATTTGTATGTTCATTATATTAATAGAAATAAATAAGCCAAATTAATATAATTAATTAACAGCGTTTCTTAACTTCAAAATTCTCTACAGAAGTATCGTCATTATAAGCTAGCTGTTGGTTAGATATGAATAAAAATGTAAATAATATCGATCCTGATCAGCTGACTAATGAGATAGTTATCAATTAAACGAACGGATCATGTCAGGCGTGGAGGGAGATGTTGTCGAATACTTAAAGTCTTTAGAAATATCAGGAGTGCCTACCCATAAGTTGAGGCTGCAAGTTAATGTTCCAGTACTATTAAATGAAGTATCTTGAGCGCCAAAGCAATGTAATAGTACATGGCTAAATATTACACAACTGGGGTACAACATTGTAAAAGCTACAATCATGACGCATGGAATGGCAAAAGAAGATAATGTTTTAATTCCCCGTATTCCAAAAATTCCAACTTATTTGACATTTTAATTTAAAAGAATGCAGTTTCCGCTGAAAACAGCATTTCCAATAACAATATTATCAAAACCCAAGGACAGATGCTTAAAGATACAGTTTTTTTTTCTCATGGGCAGCATACTCACGTATATCAAATCCACAAACTCTCCATATTTTGGCAAAATATGGCAAAAGAAAAAACGTAGTTATTAATATTGTACTTTTTTTATTTGAAGCTGCCAAAGTGACTATGGTCAGCCTGATGGAAAACTCAAGCAGAATCCAACAGTGGGGGCAACCATACTCACTGGGAAAGCAGACAATGCAGTATTGCGTCCTACACTAGGACGGCTTAGTGAGATGCTTTTTCACTCCCCACTTAAAGGCCCCGGGATCATAGTGGGAGAGAAACACGTGCGCTGGTAGTGAGTTCCAGTTTTTAGCTGCTCAGCACAGGAAGGATGAACCAAACCGTTTGGTGTGAGAGTGAACATGTTATTCTGCAGAGGAAGGGAGAAGGGGGACCAGTTGGAAGAGCTCCATTGGCTTTTATTGGCTTCCGGGAAAGGAATGGAGACTTTTTGGTAGAGAATGCGCAGAACTGTGTTTTCGTAGCGTTGAACTCGACCAGATTCTTATCAGCCCATTGTAAAATGCGGTTCAAAACCCGGTCGAGCTCAGCGACAAGCTTCTGTCGATTTTCCTCAACGTCTGCCAGCTTGGCTGAACGGTGTCAAAAATATCGCCCATGAACTGTGCTATCGTCTGCATAGCAATGTATGTTACCAAGAGCTAACATGTCATTGATATGCAGAAGAAATAGTGTGGGCGACAGGACTGAACGCCAGCGTTTACATCCAGAACATCAGAGGCCGTGCCGTCGCAAAGGCCCATAATGCGGCGCTGATGAAGAAAAGCGTCAATCCAGTGACAGGGTCTAGGAGGCGGACCGAATGCCGAGAGCTTGGAGAGAAGCGAGCGGTGCCAGACCCGGTCGATGTCAAATGTCGAAATAAGCTCATATAAACACTTTATATTTTATGTACATATATAAATACTTAATAAGTTTTTAATAGTAAAACGTGTGTGTATTATTTGTAAAATGGCGCTAGACTACATTTTTCGTTCACGAAATAAATAAATCATTACAGATGGCGCTATACTAAATTTTTAGTTTTCACAAAATTGTCTTGACCCCTTTATTTAATTTAAACTGATTTATAAAAATATATAAAAGTTCTATGCGAGGTAAAGAAAATAAAACTATTCAGGTACCAATACAGTTTGTATCATGATTTTATATCGATAAAAATCCTACCTATATTAATAACGCGAAAGTTTGTTAGTATGGATGGATGGATGTTTGTTACTTTTTCACGCAAAAACTACTGAACGGATTTGTATAAAACTTTACAGTAATATAGCTTATACATCAGAATAACACATAAGCTACTATTTGCAGCGATAACCGACATACACGCGGGCGAAGCCGCGGGCAACAGCTAGTTAGTAATAAAATAAAAAAATTCTAAAGTATGCAGGATAAATTTGTAATTAATATACCTATGTAGTTACTTTTTATTATTTTATTTCAAATAATTATTTTATTTTACTAATTGTATTTTAACACAATCACAAAAAAATATTTAAAATTTGAATTATACTTAGATATTTTATAAACTTATCCGATCAAGCATAAACCAGCCGATCCTAATGATTGATACAAATTACAGTTTCTAAAATATAGTCAAAACATAGAACCTTGTAATATAATTAATCCACAATAATATTATATTAAATTCTATACATTAGTAAAAGCTGTGTTATAAAACCATTTTAACGGAACCTCCAATGGATTGTAGATTAAAACATAAAATCTAAAACTACTGAAGATAAATACTTTCTACGGCTACTACCGAGAAAAAATAGTAAAAAAAAACAAAAATTTTCAAGAAGCTCCCCTAACTAGGCACGCGACATATGGGCGACTCGTGCGCATCCCTTTGTGTCGCCGCCAACCCTCCAAGGGTTGTCTTTATTTATTCATTTTTCCCCTCAAGTGTAAAATAATAGTATACGCCATTCTGATATGGAGTCGCAATCGAAAAATAACCTAGCCGTTAGTCAATATTATTCAGTGAAAAGTCAGTAAAAAAACCTTAAAAATCTGCCATAGTTTCATTTAATGACATTTCATTAGCCTCGGTGACGCAGTGGTAGTGTTTGCGTCTGTGTTGCTTGTTGAATAAAAAAAACTTACAACTACTTGAACATTGTTTGTCATTTTCTCTAGAAAAAGTATCTTTGTATTGCTAAACCGCTGTTGTATATCATTTGTATTGGCGCCTCAGTGGGCTGAGCACAGCGCTCCGCCCCTCTCGGTCTGAATGTTTTATGACTTCACTTGTGTGGCCGTGAACTATATTAAGTATGATGTATTTTGTATTGCAATCTATCTTTTTTTGTCTATCTGAATTAGATGAGTCTGTTAATGAATACCTAAATTTACGAATTTTTGAATAGTGTAGTGTATGTAGGTCCGTGAGTGATGCCTTAATACATAGGTACATGAATGTTCCATACGTACCTTCCTGTCTCGGGCACATATGACGCGCAGAGACTATAGAGGAGGCTATAGATTCTCGTTGAAAAGGCGGGAAAAGCATATAAAAACGCGTGTGTGTGGACTGTGTGCGACCCAGTGTGAAGGAATTAAATACATACATAAATAAATTACAATGAGTACCTACATTATAAGTAGGTTTTACTCTTATTCTGTTGAAATTGTTTATAAACATATTGCTGCCATCATTTGTAACCAGTACCAGTACTCAGTGAGCTTTTATTTTATGATGCATTACTTATATCCTACTAACATCATAAATGCGAAAGTTAGTGACAATGATTGAATGTTTATTACTCTTTCACGCAATAACTGCTGAACGTAATATGATGAATCTTTACAGGAATGAAGTTTATATATCAGAAAGTATCAGAATAACACATAGGCACAGAATAATTAACTGACATAGGGTAGGTACTATTAACCGCGATAGACGATATACACGCGAACCGGGCCGCGATAAAAATGAGTATGTAAACGATAAATAAGTTAAGAAATACAATACCAATTTTTAGTTTTATTTAATATGATTATTTTTTAGGTCATAATGTCCCTTTATAAATAAATGTTACACCTGGTATTAAACTATGTTTATGCTAATAAAAATTTCATTTCAAAACTAGTCTATATATACATATATAGGAAGGTGACTGGCTGATTGATTGACTGACTGACTGACTGACTGACATACCCAGAGATCAACGCACAGCCCAAACCGCTGAAGCTAGAATCCTGAAATTTGCATGTAGGTTCTTTATATAACGTAAGTGAGCACTAAGAAATGAATTTTTGAAACACCACCCCTTAGGGGGTAAATCAGGGGATGAAAGTTTGCGTGAGCGAAGCCGCGTGTAAAAGCTAGTATTTATATAAAGAACAACTTTTTTACTTTCTGCACACGTTAAACAAACTGTGACAAGAACACTATACAATACAATGACAGTTTCAAGTTTATGACATTGAAGACTAATCGATATTTTAACTCGATACCATCTCCAGTAATCACTACTTATCATCATCAATAGGTACATTTAATAAAATAGTAACTGGTCGCTGTCTGAACATGGAAGATATATCAGGAAAACTATTATTGGGGGCTTTATGAACCCAAAACAATGACTCGACTGCACGGTTGGCCTAGTGGTTTAGGCGGTCGCCACGCCGCTTGCCAATTTGCCAAGTGTTGTGGGTTCAAATCCTACACGGGACAACACTTTGTGTGATCCACATTCTGAGTTTGGGTGTTAATTGTGTCCGTTTCATGTATGTCTGTAAAGTCCCCCGCGACACAGGATGTTTATTCCTAATGCGGGAGTTGTCTTTTTAAAGCAAAAAAAAAAATACTTTTAGATTTTTTCTGTTTGTCTGTATGTCTGTTTGTCTGTGCGTTTGTGCGCGCTAATCTCAGGATCGGCTTAACCGATTTGAATGAGGTTTTCATACATCTGTTGTGCTTTGCTTCACTTAACATTTAGTGTTTGTTTCATCTAAATCGGTTCATAAATAAATAAAAGTTATGTCAGTTTGAAGAATCACCGTGATATTCGACTTATACGCGGGCGGAGCCGCAGGCAAAAGCTAGTACATACTTACTAAAAATACGAAAGATACTGTCCGTCTGTTATCCTTTTATGAATAAACTGCTTAACCTATTTTATGAATATTAAACTTGGCATGGAGATATGTACTTTCATTGTTGGGGAAAGACATAGTTTATTTATTATTACAAATTTAAAGAATTTTTTATCATCATAAATTAGTATGTAGTTTAATTTATGTACGAAAAAACAGTCCTCGCTAAAATGGCAGATTTGAAAAGCCTGCAATTTTTTCCTACCTCTCTTTAGCAATATCTTAAGTTCATCTGTACGGTAGTAAACAGTATTTCACTAACGCCATTTAGATAACGCGATAAACTATTTTATTGTTTAGGAAACTAATAAATTTCTCTAACTTTTTCTTTACAACCTCATGTTGCTCTAATTTGTTTTAATAACCTATAAAATTTCTGTGAAAAAAAAGATTTGGTTCCGCTTTTTTAATGTCGCTAAAAAGGTTTTATTACTTTTTAGCTTCGGGGAATTTAGCAGCAGAGTTGTATTTTTTTTCTTTTTTCGAGGTAAAGGCGTCATGCGGCCTTCTAATCATAATTATCTTAAAAGACAATAAGGAGTTGCGAAGTCTTTAAACTTATTTGTGAAATGACAACCCTATCTAACAGATTATTTAGGCGATTTTTTATAACTTATGATTGTATACTCGATGTTTTCCATGCAAACTTAAGACGCTTAATTATTTGACTGAAGTTGTTAACTAGTATAGTTGTTATATTACTCTTATTGACTATAACTTAAATGGCAAAAAATAAATGATTCAAGCGTAACGAATAGCAAAATTTTAATAGTAATGTGTGTAAATTCAACGACTTATATAACGGTATAAGTGATAATAGTCTTAACTGATGTACTTAGAGCCTATTTTAAGAGAACTTCTCTATGACAGATTTACTATAAGTTTGAAATTATGAATTGTAAACGCATTTTAACTTTACTTAAATATTTATTTTACTTTAAAGTAAATAAAGAATTTAACACCAACTTGAAAAAGACGTAACAAGCGTGCCTTAAAACAAGATTTGTAATCAGTTACTAAGCGTTTCATTCCTCCAATAAAGATGTCTCCGAACAAACCCTTCGGCTATTCAAAGTCACTTAAAATCACTACCGAGATAGCTACTTGTCACCTTAGGGGCAACCCTTAAAACTTAGATACAGTTAATGAATAATAGACTTTAATCTACTGTCTTTAAGGTCGAATTTTGCTTAAATAATTCCTTGCCATTGTTAATAAAAACCCGCATACTCACGATACTAAGTGCTTGGACGCAATAAATTCACTTTTATTGGTACTTTTTGTAAAAAGTGAATGGTCAGTCTTTTGAGTGACACTTTTTTGTCACAAATCGTTTAGTTTAAAGTTACTTTCGGTTTCGATAGCGATAGATGTTTTGTTTGTTTTGTCAATAGGGTTTTTATTGTAGATAATGTCAAACATAATTTAGAAAGGCTTTCGTTGCGATAAGGATAAGTTTAAATCATTTAGGTTAGAGAGTCCATACTTTCTGTCAGTTCGAGTTACAGGTGCCTGACCGTGTCTGCTGAAGCGTTAGCTATATTCTTTGTATTCGGCAGCTACATCTCTAAGCAGTATGCCTTCCCTTCTTACCTACTTTCTCTTTCAACATACTTTAAAATACACCTCTCCTTAGAAAGGAACTTATGGCCTACTACGTCACGCTGATCAGACGGGCTTGTTTAGAATTTATTTCAAGTTTTCTTTAGGTTTTTTTGGTCTGAGAGGTGGACATAGACCGTGTTAAACAGTGGACTGTTGCTTGTAATACTTTCAACTTTTTCATACGATAACTGAAGTACACAGTTGACGGTCATAGTTTTATCTTCTATTACGTAAGTGGTACATTATACTCCTCAAAATGTAGGTATTTTAAATTCATTCGAGAATTAAAAAGTGGGTGTATGTGATATGATGATTTATAAGGAGTAAGTACCAATAAAATCTGCCAAAAGTGGAAATTGTGAGTAAAATAAATTTATTGGTATTAGCCTCTGACTCCAGCGGCTAGGATCAAAACAATCTACCTGTCAAATAAAAATCTCAGTTCCCACATATTAAAGCGCGCACCTAATAACAGTAATAATACTCAAAATCAGAAATAATCGTCATTTAAAAAACACAATTGATTGGCAGACATCAGTCAAAAGGCCACTAAATACCAACGACAATGTTGATCGTTTGAGCGTCAAAACACAATACAATAAAAAAACCTCTATTGTAATTTAAGCAAGTTTACCATCATCGATTTATAGCTCTATTGAAATTTCCTTTTAAATATATTTTTAATTATACGTTTAAATGTAACTTGTGATTATGCGGTGGCTAAAGATCAAAATAAATGCATTTTTTTTTTCGTAGGCGTGTGTGCACCACCCCTAAGGTCTATGGATTTATTTCAATTTCTACCTAATGGTAGCGTTTTGTTTAATTATAGGTATTAAATCTTTTGTAATTAAGTTGAGCGAAAATATGAAGTTGTGGAATTTTAGAACGCATTTGTAAATTAGGTTTTATTTTGCAATTTTATAATCACTTATTAATATTTTATATTATGAGAACAATATTTAAAAATGAAATTAAAGAATAACCCTCTGAGCCCATGTTCAGATGACGAGCGTTCAACGCGCGTTTTGCTAACGCGCGTTTACAACTACATGTAATTTGTTCTAGGCGTACACATCCTAACGCGCGTTTTTACATGGAGTTGTTAACGCGCGTTAGCAAAACGCGCGTTGAGCGTTCGTCATCTGAACAAAATGTATCTCTTTTTAGAAGAATTAACTAGTTTCATACCCGTGGCTTTGCTTGCGCGATTACTTCTTATTTCCCTAAAATAACGGTCTTCGTTCTCTCTTTCATCTTTTATTTTAAAAATCCTAAAATCCCTTCTTACCAGGTGTTTACGATATAAAAAAACTTCAGCAAATTTTGAAATTTGTAACCACACAGGCTTTGCATTGTTGGATCAGTTCTCTTAACGTATTCACAATTAAAAATAAAAACATTTTAGCAGTATCTATCAACAGTGGTTTAAATTATATATGGAGTCCTAAAATTAACAAAATAGTGTGATGTACAAAATGTCGGCCTTATTGCTCATTGCAATTTCTTCCAGGCAACCTTTGGATAGTCAGGTTTCATTTTAAACTGGTGCAGAGTATTTAGGTACGAGAAAAACAATATGTCTTACCTATGAAACAAATATATTACTAAACTAAAAAATAATTATATGAATTTATATGCTTATATGCTACTTAATCATCTTAAATCGCACTCAATCTAACACACAAATACAATCGATTCTTTTTTCCCACAAACACATTCCAAAATCATCCACTTTAAAAAAAATCCGTCACCCCTACGCCGTGGGGGTTATCTTGACCCGACGATTAAGTTTTTGCTGTTCGAAATAAAATCATAAATTTTAACGCGGCTCGGCGGTCAGTGGCAAAAAATCCCACTACATCATATTTGGCTGCAGGCGTGACCAGGTCAATTTATGACTAAATTTCGAGGGGTATATCTGACCCGGGTTATTGAGTTTGCATTGTTGAGTTATGGCAGATTATGGGGTGGGTATTGCGTATTGTTGTTAGCAACGCTTCTGTTACTTTCGTCTGGTGCCTGTTTAAGAATATAGAGTGTAACTATTCTTCCCGTTGGAAATTGGAGTTGGAAACCTAACTCCAATTTTAACTAGGGATAGGTTATTGCAAACGGCCTGAATTTCCCTCAAAAAGAGTATTTGTTCTTTTTTTGACAACTAAAACTTGACAAATAAAAGAAAAAAAAATAGACTATCTACAGTTTTAGCTAGAGATAGATTAATGAAAACGGCTTGAATTTACCTACGTTAAAATCAGTATTTGTTCTTTTTTTGACAATTAAAACTTGGAAAAATAAGTTATTTTTTAGAAATAGAAAAAAAATCTCTGAAACCAACCCGTCTGATTATCGTAGTACCTATAGCAGGCCATAACCTCCTTTTAAAGCGAAGCCTATGCCCAGCAGTGGACTATTGGGCTACTGATGATATTCAATTAAAAATAGATTTCAAATTCCATTTGGTAACTCGTTTACTTTTTGAACCACATATTATTATCATATAAAAAGAGGAGAATAAAATCAATATTAAGCCAATCATTTTCTTCAAACATGACAGCCCACGATACGTAAGTCGTTATAGAAGAGTGCATTAGTTCGGTAATGAACTTATTGAATGGTCCTATTATACTAATGATTGTCCAGTACGGGTATCGAACCCAGTAACAACACGCAGATAAATACGCACGCACGGTTAATCTTAGGAGCCATTGTACAATTTTATTATTTATCACGAAAAACCCAAAATATTATATTAAACACCGGAAGTTCTAATGAATAAACCCGCCGTCGCAAATTATATATAATCTTCGCAAATTCGTGTAAAATTATTTTATATTGGTGAAAATTAAATGTTCCCAAAATGAGATCTGGAGCTTGTCATCAAATCGCTATCAACTTGCTAACTAGGGGTTGGTGGGATGCTGTAGAAAATCGCTCCAAATAATACCTTACAATATTTTGGCATAATAGATTCACGTTTAAAAAATTCAAAAACAAGTTATTTAAAAAAATTGGCTAGGTATGAAAGTTAAGTATGAATTCCTTGCCGCGCATTTTTGATCATCGAATAGATATTTACGTTCCATGTTTTGTAAATAAGACAAAATTGTTAAGCCGGAATATAGTGTCTATTTTTTTTTGTTTCTGTGAAAAAACAACCTCTTTTTAATCCAATGCATCGTCACCTGTAAATGTCAAAAATCATTCGAAAATTTAAAAAAACCCGCCAACCGTCTAATTGAATTAGAGTTTCGTAAGCATTAGCTCGATCCGTAAAGTTGAAAATTATAGCCTCACGGCGGCTAAGTATAGCCGGCGCGGGTAACTATAGCCATGGAGGCTAATTTGACAAAAACTAGATGTCGCGGTTTCTTTTTTAGATTGTTAGATGACGAAAGAGAAGTGATGATTTGTTAAAAAAGTCAGACGAACTCCTTTTAGAGACTCCTCGTTAGAGACTTTATTCACAGAAATATTTATGTTTGTAGCATTTTTTACGATGTTTTTTTATGATCTTGAATTGTTCGAAGAGAGATAGTCACTTCGCCCAGGTTGATTCAAATAATTGAAAGGTAATTCGATGGTGATTTCTCGGTGGTAAAAATTCACAATATCAAAATAGAAATAACTAAGACACTCATCTAAGTTACCATAGTGACATCTATCTATCTATAATCTATCTATTAGTAAGTTTCCATATCAAGTTAATTTTGAAACTACAGAACCGATTGGGAAAAACATTTGACTATAATAATGTAGATATGTACTTTACCCACACACGTATATAGCTGCATTACGGGGCGCGAGCGCTTCCGAAACATATTTATATACATCGAGATATAATCGTAGTACGTAATATCTCGATGTTTATATACCAGCTTTTTTTGATGTACCGGATGTATCTATGGCCCTGCCCAAATGACTACTCTGCCAGATGGAAAGCATAAGTAGAATCCAAGAGTGGTGGTCACCATACTCATTGCGAAATGCGAATGCAGACAATGCAACAATACATCATGGCGGCCTAGTGATGCTTCTGCATCATTGGGCCTCCAGTCTCGCACTCACCAACGAAACACGACAGCACGAACGCTGTCATTTTACATAATTGCTTGAGTAATTATTATTTACTGTTTTATAGAATAATTCAATGTTCAGTAGCTTCTAACAACAGGTCTATTTCTTAAATCAATTGTATATTTGTTTTGCAATGATGTGCGTATATTTTTTGTGGTACTCGTACTTGCAATGTCCGGCTCAGCGGTGCATGCAAAATGCTCATAGCCAGTCGTCCGGTGTCGAGATGTCCACAAGATACATCGCTTCCGATTGCCGACTCTTGAGCGTTTTGGATTAAAGTGGAACGGAAGAAAATATAGTTTTAAGACGACTTTAGAGAAGGTACTTTATTCGATTGTATTTCTTTTATGTTAAATCCGTTATTAAAAGTCGATTTGGAAAATTATTGTTTTTTACTTGAGAAAGCAGACTTCCCATGTGGCCCTATTCAAATTTGTAGTAAATGTAAATCTTAAGGGTAGAAAAGAATGAAGAATTCAATTTCAGACAATTTTCTCAAGAATCAAAGTATCAGCAAGACAAAATTTTATTAAAATCTGTTCATTCGGTTAGCATGAAAGCGTGACAGACAAAGGGATAGAATTACTTTCACATTTTAAATATTAGTAGAAATTATATATATATACTTTATTTTAAAGTCTGCACTTTAAAATAACATGATGATGATGATATAGGTTATCTTTGCCTAGTTTGGAATAAAATTATTGTTATTACCAACATTCAGTCCTAATATACACATTTTTAGATAGTTTAATAAGTGAATTATAAAATATCAAAACTGCAATGTCGTAGTATAATATGCGACAATATAGTTGACTACCCGGAAGCACGATATCTTACAAATTCTGCTAACTTCCGCCCATGAAACCTTGTTTAGGAAATTATGGGAAGTCTCCATTTGATACGGCCTTTTGAAAGTTATACCTCTGTTAACGCGTGTTAAGTTTAAATTAAAATAAATATGAGATACACGTCATGGTATGGGGAAAGGAGAAAGTACGGGAACTCAGGGTATTCTTAATAAACTGTAATGTATCAGCGAATTAATGCACCCTTGAGTGTTGGGATACCATTAATGTTATAAATTCGAAAGTGACTATCTTTATGCTTTCAGGGCCAAACCGCTGCACCGATTTTAATGAAATTTGGTATGGAGATACTTTGATTACTGAGAGGGGACATAAGCTACTCTTTGCCGCAATAGTCGTCATACATGCGAGCGGAGCCGCAGGCTAGTATAATAATAAAAGTAACCTAAAGACGCGTATCCACCGAAATTGTTGGCAATTTCAGTGTTTCCAACTGTTTGCAACTCTTCAGAAAATCGCCAACTTTTGTTTTCATTGTCTACACCGAGTCGCCAATAATTTGAAAAACATTCCAACTAAGCGTCTCCACAGAGCCAATAAATATTTGCAATAACCGTATTTTTTTGATGTTTACCGCCAATCACAGAAACACGGTTTCCAACATTTGTTGACCAATTTTGTTGCCAATACAAGTAAATTACTAGAGATGCAACGAATAGTTATTTGGCCGAATACCGAATATTCGGCGAGGCTCTTGGCCAAAGCGCCGAATATTCGTCAGCCGAATATTCGACAACACTTAGTACTTTCCGTGGGTGTCAAGTCACAACTAGTCACGACTCGTAAGTTACGAGTTTAAACATGCATTGCTGAAGTAGTACGTAGACGCGGGCAGTATTGTTTCACTGGTGATTAGGTCGCGGTCGTGTCACAACACGCTTTACTTGTTGATGTTGATGCATCATACTGTATGTATACTAAATATTAATTTTAATGTGATTGATTAACTTGAAAAATATTACCATTTCTTCGAGAAAAGCAAAATGATGTCATTTAATAAAAAAAACATCTATTTGGAAATATTAGGAAATTTGAAATGAAGACAATAAACTGGCAGTTTGTTTGTTGTGTCACAGCAAGATCTCCCGCGGAGGAGAGGGAAAGAAAGCAAGTACATAAGTAACATTATCTTTGCACATATTATATGTACTAGTATTTTTTTTCCTTTACCTAGAATTTGTAATATTTTACCTTTTTTTTAATTTTTTTTTTAATTTTATGTATTTGTAAGTATGTATGTTCTACTTTGATTTCGATGTAGTAGCTTAACTTATTCATATAGATTAAAAATCGTTAAAAAAAATTATTTTAGCTTAACAATTTATTTTAATTACTGGATTGATATTTAGTTTTTTTAAATTATTTTTTTAATAAAAAATAAATAAAAGAAGGAAATAAATAGTCTGGACATCTAACACAACGCCATCTAGTCCCAAGATAAGCAGAGCTTGTATTATGGGTACTAGACAACTGATATAAATACATTATATACTTTTTTGTAAATAGATACATATTATACATACAAAACATCCAAACTCCAAACAAATATTTGCAGATCATACAAACATTTGGTCCGTCCGGGCAATCGAAATCGAGATCTCAAGCACAGCGGTCAATAATCATATATATCCAACCCTTTCACAATTTGTCACAATTTATCATCTCCCGGTAGCAGTGTATAGTGAGCGGTTGTTTTTGGAACCAGGAATAATTTATGAAAAAAAAACGCAATCATCTGCTATCGACAACGGCTATAGAAATATTATTATTCATCATATACCTAACACTGGTAGATTTTAAATATCAACATGTTAATTTGTCTGTTAAATAAACATCTTTGTGAGT
Organism: Diaphora mendica; assembly: GCA_949125395.1. Classification (NCBI taxonomy): domain Eukaryota; kingdom Metazoa; phylum Arthropoda; class Insecta; order Lepidoptera; family Erebidae; genus Diaphora; species Diaphora mendica. The sequence goes on from OX421323.1 coordinate 2,547,760, forward strand.
ATTATTTAGAGTTTTTTTTTATGATTTGCTATTCGGTATTCGGCCGAATATATCAAACTATTCGTCCGAATACCGAATAACGAAAAAAAGTGATTGAATAGCCGAATACCGAATAGTTGCCGAATATTCGTGGCATCTCTATAAATTACAGAAACTTTTGTCACACAACATGTGCTGACAACACAAAAGTTGCCAACTTTTGTTCGGTGGAGACTCGGCTTTGTAAAGTATAAAGCCGAGTCTCCACCGAAGAAAGGTTTCCTTATCTTTTAGTTTACCTACATAGGTGTATCAGATGCCTTAAAATTAAGGTAGAGAATGTGAGTATACTTACTTAAATTAAACTGAGGAAATAATAATATGTTGCTTACTATACACAATATAACTAAATAGGTAGGTAGATAACTTTAAAGTTACTAGGTCAGTACACGAGACGGTCTTATCGCTTATAGTAGGTACATTATTGCTTATGAGACATTACTCTATATTTCAATCACAGACTCCACTTTGGTGTTTAACTGAAAAGTAATGACAGAACCGTCTCTATAGGAATTCGGTACTAATCATTTGTACCTATTGTATTTGTATCTTCACATTAAAATTCGTCCAATTGGCCACCTGTCACACGCTGTCCGCGCATGCGCGAGAAGCCTCACAACTGCCGCCATTGCGGTCGACTCGCAACTGTCATTTTTCCCTCCCTTTCATTGAAAATGGCTACCAGATGTGGTATTTTTTTAAATATTTTTTGCGAAAATCTCAGCTGATCGACTAATTAGTTGTTCAATTAACAGTGTAATTGCATAAGTTAGGAATTTTAAATGTTTATCGTGTGAATTTTGTAGCAGATGTGGGTCAGTCAGTCAGGTTTTAAACTTTGGCAATATTTTAAACTAACTGATTTTTTAACCGATAAAAAAAATCTTTTAAACATACTGCTTATCTAGGTATCATGAAAAACATAAAAATGAGTAAAATAGGAAGATTTGTTCTAGTTTTAAAAGTAGTGAGTTAAGTTAAATTTTTTCCATATTAATAGGTATTAAATTCTAAAGTAATTCTGTATTTATGTTTGTTACACTTTCCGGTGAAACCGCTGAAACGATTTGGATAAATTTCGGTGTTGAGATAGATAACCGTGGTGAAGGACTTACGCTTACTTTACTTTTTGTCCAAAGTCAAGTCTACATACCAAGAGTTGTTAGTGTGCCTCTGGGAGGTGTTAGAGGGCAGAGGGAACGCTAGTAACGCATAAATTTAGTGAGATTAAGTGTTTACCAGGATAATCTCTCAATCTGGTGCAATTTTTAAGGAAAGTTAAAAAAACCATGAAACTATAATATAGGTAATACATATCTACATATATCATTTATATTTCAGTGATTGACTAAGTAGCCTCTTAGCTATAATGTACAGATCAAAGAAAAATCAAGGGGCAGATTGACTCTTACAATAACTTTTCACGAATACATTAATAAAAACGACTTCACTTAACGCACACATGGCCGTTTCGTCCCATACTAGGGAGAGCCTGTTCTATGATATCCAGATTATGGATAAACGTGTATATATATTTCTATATACATACAGAAATAGATAAATTACACCTAAACAGGGAACAATTTTTTTTTGCTCATCACAATCACAATTTTGTTCAGGGTCAAATCAAACCAGTCAGGGTGACCAACAGGCCAGTCTTTAACCGTTTACCTATCATTAAACAGTAAAGAGAAAAAAAAAGAAAAAAAAAATACTATTGAACCCATTCTGTCACAGTTCACATAACATGACGTGTTAAGCCACACAGGTTAAACAGAGATGTTAAAATAAAAAGATGGCGGTTAATGAGGCGTGTGCGCGCGTGTGGCCGAAGCCTTACGGTCACCCACTGGCCTACTGTTTGCGGTGTCTGTCGTACACTGTGGTGAAAAAAAAAATTATAAAAAAAGATTTTAAATTTGGAACGATTTACAAAACTACAAAAAAAACAAAAGAAGATTTATGCAATGGAGTGGTTACCTACTTAAAATAATGATTTTGTATTAGGAATAATGTAAATAAATTAGGGCGAATTTTAAAATAGGAATGATGAACTAGTAGACAAAAAGCAAAAAAATAAATTAAAAAAGAAGATTCGCTAAGCAAAGGCGTAGTTATTTAAAATAATGATTTTGAATTAGGAATAATATCAACAAATTACCCGGAATTTTAAAATAGGAATGATGAACTAGTAGACAAAAAGCAGAAAATAAATTAAAAAAGAAGATTTGTAAAGCAAATGCGTATATATAGGAATGTAAAATTCGGTTGTATCAATATACATAGAGTCGAAGTACCTATATGTTTTGATCTGTCATGTCAACATACAGAGACTGCAAAAATATTAGCCTTCCTTATGGCTTGGCAGTAAGTCAGGTAACTTAATTAAAATAAATCAGACATTCAACACACAACGCCATCTAGTCCCAAACTAAGCAGAAATTGTATTATGGGTACTTTTTCTGTAAATACATACATATACATAGAAAACACCCAAACTCACACACACAGCAAAATCTTCTCTTCGTCAATTTTATTTAGAAAGTTTAGCCCAGTAGTGGGATTTTCGAAACTGCTCTCTCCCACAGTGGCTGTGGGAAAACGTTTTTTCTGTTCATATTTTTTATTTAATCTCAAAAACTCGTGTAATCATTACCATATAAAGGGCAAGGAAGAGTTCCGAACACATCCGGTAGTTTAGGGGCGAGGCACACTGGGAGATAAAAATAATAAATAACTACTAATATAATAAAGCTGAAGAGATTATATGTTTGTACACGATAACTTCAGGAATTACTGATTCAAAATGAAAAAATATTTTAGTATTTGATAGCGTACATATCGAGAATAACTTTAGGCCATTTAATATCACGTTACGATCAATCAAAGTTGAGTCAATTTTTAGAGACAAAAACGAAGTAAAATTAATTTTTCATTCCTTCATTTTTCACCTATAGGTTGCTCTTTTTCTTCGAATTTGAATGGGACTAAACGGACTACCCGTTTCCTATTCAAACGCAACACAAAAGATTTTCCAAATAAATTAATATATCACGGAGTTTTGAGGTCACTACAATATAACTAAATCTTTATTTTCGACGTCTCTTATATTTGTGTCAAAATAAGAAATGTTAGAAAAATAAAGGAACAAAAATCAAATACAAGAGACATACATACATAGGTACATAGTACAGACAAATATTTTGTATCGGTGTGTTCCAAAGGTCTCCCGTTCCCCCTGGTAGACAAGTCCTAGGTGACTATTAGATTAATTTTACATTATATCAATAAAGAAATATAATAAATAATTTTAATAACTTTTATTGGTCTGAGGTGTATAGATACACAGTTTAAAAATCAATGTGCTCTCAGTGTACGCACTACCTTATAATCTCAAAGTACCTGAACATAATGACATCCTGGGTCCAATTGAGAGCCTTGTAGGATACTATTACTTATTTTGATACATATATAAAGATCTCATTCCACGGATCGTAATTCACATGAAGAGCTCCATTTGGGATTATGGCTATGGATATTTAGCGTAGAAGAGTACAAGGGGTACCTGCTGGCGTGATATTAGGGTCTCACAGAAAACTGCTTCACTGGGACTCAATCCCCCCTCTTCTCGCTCCCACTAGTTCGATAGAGTGGAACTGATAAGCCGGTCCTTGTGAATTTAAAGTTAAGGATTTCCATTGGTTTTAGTATTAATTAGTTTTTACTGATTGGTATAATATTTGTTCAATATATTAGTTAAATCCTTCGATCAATAAATCCTTGAAAGAAAATCACATACTAATGTAAAGGCAGATTGAAGCATTTTCCAATTTTATTCGCAAAAATATTACTGTAAAGTCTAGTACCATATCTTACACGGAAACAATTTTAAAAATAAAAACAGCTAGTTATAATTTACAGTACATTTATAGATAACGGTTAAGAACACCGCAAATGACTTTTACCCTAATTAGGTAAAATTAAAAAATTAAACCAAATGACCACCCTGAACCGAAAAATTAAAAAATCATATTAGCGTTTATCAAAATAAAAGGCAACAACGTGGCAAAATGGCGACCAAAAAAAGTTAATGTCCAATTTTTAGGCGCCAAATCGGCCACCCTTTTCGTCACACTCGATAAAAAGTAAAAAACTTACGAAAATCTATGGTAGAAATAATTAAAGCAAATTAAGTTATAACTTGGGGGCAAAATAGTGGTCATGTATAAACTTATCTGCATTCTCTATGGGTGGAAAAATAAACTAAGTTTTTTAAAATTTGTTTTAAGACTGTTTTGCAGCCTTTCGTTAGGTAGCAAATATGTATTGTTTAGTCGTTTTTTTTTTTAAGAGTCTCCTTGTATAGGTTTTTATTAAAATAATTTTGTATGTAATAATATAGATAATGCAAAATAAATTTGTTCTTTAAATAGGTACCTACCAGCTAACCATCGCTTATTTATAAAGCAACACCTGTTTCCCCGAAGCTAGTTATGCCAATTTCGCCAATTAAATTACTATAAATATGTAACATTTGGTGGTCCAACAAAACATCATGGTCCATTGATGGTACTGCTAGATTTTTTCTACAAACATATCGACTGCACGGATGGCTTACTGGTAGGTATAAGGGGTCGCCACGTCGTTTTCTACTGCGCTCAGTGTTGTGGATTCAAGCCCCACATGGGACAACGCTGGGTGTTCATTGTATAGGTGGCATGCCGCATGTATGTTTGTAAAGTTAGCCGGAATGTATTCCTAATACGGTTGGTGCTCATAATATGATAATGAAAAAACAATACTACATAAGCTTCTTAATAATTTATGGTACTAAATTTTAAGATTTTATTTTAAAATTAATTAAAATCTCCAAAAGCTACGTATTAAAAGTAAATAAACCATCAAAAACGTTACCCAAACATCGACAATACCTACTTGAAATATTTCAATATCGAAAACTTAAAAAACACATAGGAAGGAAAGAAAGGAAGCTTCTTTGGCGAGCCGACAGTGACTGCACACTTCTCAAGTGGTATAAAAACCCCATAGGTGTTGGTGGTAAAAAACCCACCCAAGGTACAATGACGTGGTGAAATTTTCGCTAAAAAGTGTAAGCTTAACTTGAGATGTGATGGATTAATTTGTAGCTGGCAACTCTATTTAGTGTTAAAGTTTACGAGTATAAAGTATGTATAATTAAAATGTTAAATGTATTTAATTGTACTTTGTTATAAATAATAAAAAAAAAATTTTTGACATATTTTAGAGGGTTCGATTTAAACCTATGACAAACATTTTAATATGTATATTTATCGTAGGCGAGTGATTCTTCAGCACAGAATAATATGGACACTAGTCTGTTCGTTTGCTTCCGTATTCAATAAAATACATCTATACAACTAAATAAAATTGGAGTGTCTGTTTGTAATATTAAAATAACTGCTTTTTTACTAAATGCCTATGTATGTATACACGGTACATACCTATACCAAAACATTCTCTGTCTGTCTGTCTACCTGTTTGTTCCGGCTAATCTCTGGAACGGCTGGATCGATTTTGACGGGACTTTCACTAATAGGTAGCTGATGATATAAGGAGTAACTTAGGCTACTTTTTTGACTAGCTTCGCCTCGCGGCGTTACCCGCGGTACATCATAACCGCCGCCAACACCGCGGGACTCAGCTATTTACAATAAGTAGGTATGTTGATCAGCAGCCTACTTACTTATATATACTCTCTGTCTTGGGATCAAACGGCCGTGTGTGAGACGTTTTGTAAAGTTGTTGTTATTTTTTTTTTAGGAATCTATCGGTGTGGCAACAAAAACTCCGGTAGCCAAATTAAACAGAGTTGCCACTTCACACGGTCGAGTGTTTTCATAATAAAACATCAAATATTTAAAAGCTACCCTTGATATGTCATGTATAAGAGCTGGGATCCAATTATGTTGTAAAAATTCGAAGCCTCTTGTAACTCTTGCAGATGACTTTTCTGGTATCCACTTGTAACCTACGTAGATCGTTTACTTGAGCGAAAATAAGAACCTACATCCTACATAGTTTCTTCAGTTTCCAAGAACAGAAAAATAATGATATTTATAAGAAGTAAAATAACTGTAATTCCTATTAGAATCATAATTATTACTTGCAACACATTTACATTAACAAAAATCGTATAGAAGCCATACAGAGAAGATTTCTGAGATATAATCAGTTTCAATCACATTGCTATTTACCAGACTATCACCGTAGGTGTAAAAAATTCCATCTTCTTCCACTTGAGGAAAGAAGAAAAGTTGCGGATCTATTCCTACTATCAACAATCGCAAAAGGGTTGATAAACGTTGGTGAACTAGTGAGTAAAATAGGCTTGAGTGTGCCATCTACTTTCCTACGTAAACCATATCTACTACACACACCTAAAGCAAATACGACCTACAGACAAAACTCATTTATTGTTCGAGCGAGTCGTATGTTCAATGCGGCATATCGGAGTGTTGATAATGGAGTTATTAGTGCATGGGAACAACCGGGTCAGGAAAACCCTGACTGACTCCTTCTTCGCTTCTTGCAACCGGGAGTGATGATATTTATATATCGATGATGTCTATCTTGCTTGTGTGTGTTGTCGTGTGAATGTGTTTTTTTTTTATTTCTACCTATTTGTTCTGTTATCTGTGAAAACTTGTAATTGGCCTTCTTTTTTCGTATTACGTTTGTATAATGTAACAGCTGTAATATTTCCTACAATTGTAAAATAAATAAATTAAATAAACACTCTACAAACTTGTGAACCTAATTAATATTTACAACATAAATAAACTGCCCGATGGCAAGCATGAGCAGGATTGCGAATGTGGGCAATGCAGCATACGTTGTACTTTTCATATGATTATTCGCACCATAGCCTGGGATCGAAACTTCCGTTTATAGATCAGTAGTAAGGATTACTAATCAGTAATCACTAACTCCAGTTAGTGATTAGTAATCACTAACTAATGGATGGATTACTTATCACTAACTGGAGTTAGTGATACTGATTAGTAATCCATCTAAAAGATAATCTTATTGACAATTGACTGCACGTTTGGCCTAGTGGTTTAACGGTCACCACGCCGTTTCCTACTTCGCCAAGTGTCGAGGGTTCAAATCCCGCATAGGACAACACTTTGTGTGATCCACAAATTGTTGTTCTGAGTCTGGGTGTTCTTTGTGTCCGTTTCATGTATGTTTGTAAGGTCCCCCGCGACACAGGATTTATTCTTAGTGCGGGAGTTTTTTTTTATGGAATAGGCGGGCAAACGAGCAGACGTATCGCCTGATCGTAAGCGATTACAGCCGCCCATGGACACCTGCAACACCAGAAGCGTCACAAGTGCGTCGCCGGCCTTTTGCGGATGGAGGGGGGGAGGTAGGGGTAGGGGGATTGTGGTATGGGCCTCCGGTATCCTCACTCACTCGGTGAAACACAGGGCAAGCACTATTTCACACCGGTTTTCTGTGAGGCCGTGGTATCACTCCGGTCGAGCCGGCCCATTCATGCCGAAGCGTGACTCTCCCACGGTAGAAAAAGTAGTTCTTTAAAAAATAAATGAGTGTATTCAAGCCGCAATAGTTAAAGTAGTCGACTTGCAAATTAAAGGCCTCGAGTTCGATTCTCACAATAGAAAAATAAATCAATTTAGCTTAATTTGTGTTCTCAAGCCTCAATCTGGATATTTTTTTATTAACGTCCAACAATCTAAAGGTAGATACAGAATAAGTTTACCTACGTCAAAGCATTGTAATAAAAAAAATACTTCGGCATTTATCAAAATGATCACAGAATTTATCAAATAAACATTGCTAATTTTAATCTATTGATACAATAAAACCGTTAAAAATCATCTTTTTAACCCAAAAGTGTTGTACAATGGAATTAATATGCTTTTAACCTATTAGGTTGATAATATTCACTATTGTATTATACAAAAGACAATTTTTGCCGCCAAAATGCTCTATGGACAGCGTTGATGCGAATACAACAATAATTCGACAGTCACGATTACAAATAATAAACCTTATTGTCATGGAATAGAATCTAAATTCATTTTATAAATAGCAAAGTTAATACGGTGTAGGAAAATGTCCCGCAGAGCGAAAGAGTACAATTAAAAAAAGTACACTCATTGTTTTCGAATGGTCTATGGTTGCATTAGAAAAAACAATGATTTATTATTGCCAATTTTGTATAAAGGGTACGTTTTTTAATTCTTCCGGTGTGAACGAATAATTAAAAACAAAAATGAATAGAAATAATATATGGGATTTTCTTAACAAAGCCTATCGTTGAATATCAACAGATTAAATGATTAATATAGTTATTGTTGTACCGTTATATGGTTGATTAAGGACTTTTTTACAAAGAGGAGGGCAGGCGATAACCACGAAAGGTTGACGATGACGGGATCGAAGGGAAAAGATTTGGAGGCCGTAGCCCGTTGCGCTGGGCAAACCAAATCTGATCTACTCTCGATCGAAAATTACGATCTACGTGTATGCCAACTGCTCTGGACAAAAACAGGTGACGAGCTGTCAGTCTCAGAATACTCCCAAATAAAGGTCACGACTCACGACCCTCAGAATTGAGGACAGCGACACAAGGAGGAGGACACCGGATATGATCACAGACTGATAGTAAATTATATAATTAGATCACTTTTTTGAATTTGTAGAACCGTAAAGCCACAGTCTTTCGACCCACTCCTTAGGGGAAAAAATATTTAATTTAAGGTTATATAAATACACTAGTAACTTGTTAAAACCCCATGCTAATTTATTTATTACATACACCAACAGAATACATATAAAATGTATACAAATAAATAAATATGAAGTGTGTTTTTAATTCGAAATTAACAGCTTTTTACGGCACATACATAAAAAAATACAATTTTTAAATTTTTTGTTTGTTTGTCTGTTTGTTACAGCTAATCTCTGAAACAGCTAGGTTGATTTCGACGGTTTTTTCACTAGCAGACAGCTGATGGTATAATGAGTAACTAAGGCTAGCTTTTTTTTAGATTAGTTTCGCCTCGCGGCGTTGCCCGCGGTAGTTGTTGTACCGCAACAACTACCATTTGATTCAGCTAGTTATACATATGCGTTACATCATCACATCACATCAACAGCATTTAACAGTAAATATAAACATTAAAATGGCTGTATAGAAAGAAAGAAAGAAAATACGAAAATGAATATAGAAGTTAAAAAACATACAAAATTCATGAAACACAGGACTAAAATAATAAAATAATTATGTAAATAATGGGTATATCTAATTTAAATAATTAAGTGTGTACAATTTAAAAAAACAAACATGGAACCTCAAAAGTCACTCACTAACTTTCATTTAATGAAAAATCTGGCATCAATTAAAACAAAAAAGTTAATTATTCCTATAAAAAAGTATCTTTGTACTGATTGATCAAACTTTGAAAACAAAAAAAACCAAATCAATTTGGCCAACATCAAAACAAAAACCAAATGACTTGTGACTCTATCAAATACGACAAACCGTGGCCTATTAAAAAGAAAATGCCTATAAATACATCATAGCAATATTGCCAAGGTATTTTCACCCTTAGTTCCTAAGAATAGACATCCCAAAATGAGGTAGAGAAATTTTAAAACATAGGGTTGCTTAGAAACCCCGCAGCGCATAAGCAGTTATGGAATCATTTCACTAGATTCGACGCTTAAAAATGACGTTATGGGTTTTGCATAAATTTTGATTTGATACGAAATAATTATGGCATGGGAAACAGTTTGGGCGGTCTGTTGGATACGGTTCTTTTATGGTTATGGCGATTCCATGATCAAACTTAAGAAAAAAACTGTCCATTTTTTAAGTAATTAGTTTCACAGTTACGAAGTACCTGGTAAGCAAACATAACTTTTACTATTAAAGGTGTTATATTATGTGCGTATAAATAGTATATAGTGCATAATATAGTATGCGTGAAACCACAAGCATAAGATCTTTATAGTCTAAGTCAAAGGTAGTAGAGCCACGCTGATTTCAGCACGGCCAATTTATGTATAGCCCTGCCAATATGACTCTACTCTGCCTGATGGAAAGCATAAGCAGAATCCAAGAGTGGTGGTCACCAAACTCATTGCAAATACAGAAGATGCAACAATGCAGCTACCACACTATTTCAGCCTGTTGAGGGCTTCTGCATCATTGGACCTCCGGTCTCGCACTTGCCAATGAAACACGACAGCACGACACGAACGCTGTCATTTTACGTTCATCTTCTGTGCAAGGGTAGTACCGCCTCGGTCGAGCCGGCCCAACCGTGGTGAAATCAGCGTGGCTCTACTACCTTGCGACTATTATATTGAAAATTATGAAATCAATATGAGAAGTAAATATATTTAGGTATGTATTTCAGCAATCACATGGGCTGTCTTATTTGAGACCAGATAGGTGTAGAACTCGTAGGCGAGGAAGTTTTTATTTATTAATTATTGTATGTAAATCCTTATCGATAACCAGATCAGAAATTTCATAACATCCGTGGAACCTACCGACCAGCCTCTGCATCAAACCAAAAAAAATAGTTTTTATCTTAAAAGAGGTATATAAAACGGAAGTCCAAACCACCGGATACAAGCCCATAAACAAAAACGAGCCAATCAAAACAAATTCGAAATTAAACTGATTCATAAGGGTTAAACAACCCCAACACATGTTTATACAAAGGGTTAACAATTACATAAATTAATACATCCTTTTTATTTAAAAATATATGTTTTCCTTTTATTGTATGCGTAAAATCACTTCCTCTATCATTTGAGTGTTTTTTCCCGCCATCTGACGCCATTTTTTCTATCAAGATGGCTGCCACAGATGTCATGTGTAGCACGTGTTAAGTTTTTGAACCGCGAAAGTTCTGTTTAATGTCAAAATGCTTTAACTGAAATACTATATGTAATATGTAATGTGAAATTTACATTGCCTTCATGTTTTAATATAATATTATGTTTAGTTAAAAACAGAAATAGTATAATTATGTTTTACCCCTTGAAGAATGAGGCACTAAATTAGGTCCTAGAAATGATAGAAGCAATTTTTCTTACGCGTTTAGCTCGTAGATCTGATTGCTGTTGTTCCCGGCTGTCATGAACATCTATGTCAATCGATTGTGGGAAGACAATGTTCTCAAATATATTGAAAAATAGTTCAACCTTCGAATTCAAGTCGATGCAGGTTGGCAGCCAGTCGCTCCATGGAAAAACTGATATTCTGATCTTTTGAACTAGTAGCCGACCCCAAAGAATCTTGCGAATAATAAAGGCTAGGAAGATGTGGAGTTACTCTTTGTCTTTTGTATGTTAAGTAGTCTTTTGAAATAATTTAGGCCAACTTCACTAAGTTGCTTCCAATGTATAACAGCTCGAAGCTAGTTTTCAAAATTATAACCTAAAATCATTTTAAAAAAGGTTTTTGACAACCAAAGTTTGGAATGTAACTCAAATCATAAACATAATTATGAATATTTTCGATAATGAAGTGCAAAAATATTGAAGATTTCTTCATTTTCGCCCCAAAAAGGTCAGAATACAGTACCTGGAGCAATTGATTCTGGTAATTTGGAAGCCGCACGAGCCCCTTAGGGTCCGGGGCCTTTGTTTTAGCTCACTAAATGAAATTATTTAAGTGGATAAGACCTTAAAACCCTGTTTAAATGGACAGTGACTGTAGCTGTAAGTGAATCGGGTATTGATTGTGTTTAAGTGGATTCCTGGACCTCATCTTTAAATATTCTCGTCATATGTTTCAGTTAAGAGTGATGAAGTGTCAAAAGTGGTATATAAGTATAGTGTTTAATTTTGGTGTTAAAATGCCCTTTATTATCGGCCTGTTTAGGTTGCGTCGACAGATGTCAGTCAGCCTGGGGCGCTATCGTGCCGTCAAAGTACCAAATGATATCGTTTCCTTATGCCTGTCACTGGAAGATAGCTTCCAATGACAGGGCTTTATGTTAGACGATATAGCTACAATTTACGCAATTTTAGCACTTCTTTGAAATTCTCGGATTTTCTCTACTATAGTATGCATGTATTACACTATTAACCTTTCTTTTGAATCACTTTCTCTATTGCTAAATAGTGCATTAAAATCCGTTAAGTAGTTTAAAAGATCTAAGCGAACAGTTAGCGGAAGCGACTTCATTTCATATTATGTAAAGATGATGTACGGGAGTCGACAGTAGCCTCTGTTATAGGTGCTTATATAATAACGTCTATTTAGACCTCGTGCACGGCCATCTGGTTTCAAAATAGGCAAAACCTGTACTATACCAAACTATTGACAAACACACTAACACACTTCTGAATACATGTACTTTATAGATAGTTTTGGGACCTACTTTCTACGTCACTTTGGCAGGCTCATACATATAAAAATCTATAGTAACCCAGACAGGGTTACTATAGATCTGTCTTTTACACTTGCACGGTTAAGCCGCTGTCCTGATTTCGGTGAAATTTGGCATAGAGATACTGGGATTCTTGAGGAAGGACATAAGCTACACTTCGAAACCACTTATTCAAACGACTTCAAAGTGCGCGGTAAGCGCACTTTGAAGTCGTTTGAATAAAACTATTTCCAAAAAGGACAGTCCTGAGTCTTGAGTTCTGTAATGAAACCGATCTGACAGAGTAATTTTTCAGTCTTACTGCAAGATCCAGAAATGAGTGTTAATTATTTTAAAGCACTTGCTGGAAAAAATCCAGAAAACAAGAGTTCATTATTTTAAAGCACTTGTTTTCCTTAAAACCAAAGAACCATACATTTGCATCCTCCATCCTAAATTAGTGAAATTTCAACACCTCGAATTACTAATAACCACTGTCGGGGAGGTCGTCACGTCAAGAAGGGTGATATTCACGACTCGGGAACTGAACCTTGAACGTATATTTAACTGTTAGCACGCGACTTCCGCACTCACAAACAATTATTGACATTATGATTTTCTTAACGCGTGAAAATATTCTTGTTCTGTCCTTTTGGTTGTGATGCCATGGGATGCTATACATGGTGTTGTTAAAATTACAGTTGATAAAAATATATCTTTAATATTACTTTTTAACTAAGTAATGTAGAAATTTATAATATTTCCGATACTAGCAATCTGTATGCTATAAAATTATACTTACCTAATTAAAGTTTTATCAAAAAGTTGCAATAAAGGTATAGCCGAATATAATGCTTTTAAAGCACTGTTTTATATATTTTGTTAAATGTAGCTAACTTGTCAGGTTACTAAAAACAGTTTTAAAAAAACTAGGTTACTATTGAAAAAAAAACAAAATAATCATAATCTATTGCAGTCTCCTGCTGGACATAGGACTCTCCTATTGCATGCTATTCTGATTGATTTTTTGCTGTAACTAGCTAACAAAAAAAAAACAAAAATATTAAATCGATGACACATTAACAAATATTAATCACAAAATAACGATTCGTAACCTAAGCTTTTTTAATAAACAGTTATCTGAAAAACCGATATTTTGATAACGTGTTAGTGCTCCCCCTGTGTACAAGTTATCTCGTTAGCGTGTTGATTTAATTTCAAGTAGCCTTATTATTGCAATATTTACTGGTGGGTAGGAAATTACAAGCGGTTTTTGGAAGATCGGTGTTTTTGGAATTCTTGTAATACAAAACATTTTTAAATTAAACACATATAGGTATAGAACTTTTTTTATGATCAAGCTACCAAAAGGACTCTGCCTGATGGAAACATAAGTTGCATCCAAAACTTGTGGTCACTATCCTCAATGTAAACGTGGACAGAGCAGCATTGTGACCCACACTATGGCGGCCAGGACCCGAGATCATAATGGTAAGGGAACACGTGCGGTGGTAGTGAGTTCTATGTTTTGATCGCTCGGCACAAGAAGGAAGAACCGAAACGTTGCATTCGAGAGTGTATGTCTTCCACCCTAAAAGGGTGACTGCGAAGGCCAGCACGTGTTGTACTTGTAAACGCCTTAAAATAAGGCTTTATCTTATGATTTACAAGCAATGTATGTCGCTAATCGTGGTAAAGAGTAGCCTATGACTTGCCTTAAGAACTAATGCCAAGTTTCATTGAAATCAGTGCAGCGGTTTAACCGTGAATGCGTAACAAATCGACAGACAGAGATACTTCTGAATTTAGAGTGCTAATATCGATCTCTCATAGATTTAGTTTTTTATTTAGTCAATTAGATTTTTTCAGTTTATGGGGTCAATCAGCAGATGTTTCACCTAATGCTAATGAACCACCCTTATTTCAACAGTGCCATCAAATGAAAAGCTAAGAAATACTTGTTTAACACCGATTTTCTGGAAGGTCGTGGTATCCATCTCCCATTGAGAGCCAGTCACGAAATCTTAATTACATCTCTATCTATACAAGTTATTCGATATCTATCATTATGTTAATGAATTAACGTGATTACGATAGGTATTAAGTATATTTGACCTGAACAATATTTTGTGTTACCTATCCATAAATTGTTGTTCTGAGTCAGGTGTCCTTTGTGTCTGTTACATGTGTGGAGGTTGCACCCGTCGTGGTCAAAGACTACCGGCATTTTGATACTGGTACTTCAACCAGTATCAAAATACCAGTTAGCTAATATTTTCTATTCTTTTATCACAAATACCGCAAAATCATTACGAAGGCTACTCATAAAAGATTAAAAAACAGACACAAACAAGAACAAAACTCATACAGTCCACACGTATCGTTGCCAAAATTCCGTTTGTCCAATATTCGGAGACAAAGAGATGTTGACATACGCGATGACGTCACATTTTATGACAATGCACCCAAATTCGCGCGCTCTGTTTGTACAATGTCAGCTTTGTTTATTAAGGGGAAGCACGAATCAACGTAATTAGCTTATCACGTCATAGGCCCTTAGTTCACGTCATAATTAGTATACTTTTCATGATAATGTAAGACGCAACAACAGATAAAATAGGTATCTTAGTTGAATGTCAAGTCAAATCTGAATCTCAAAAACATTAAACGTCAAAATTATAGACAATACATTCAACATGCCTGCCTCTATGGCGCAGTGGTAGCGTATGTGACTGCTTAACTGCTGTGCTTGAGGTCTCGGGTTCGATTGCCGGGTCGGACCAAATGTTTGTACGATCTGCAAATATTTGTTTCGAAGTTTGGGTGTTTTCTATGTATATATAATATATTCGTATTTACAAAATAAAATTACATATTTATATCAGTTGTCTAGTACCCATAACACAAGCTCTGCTGAGCTTGGGGCTAGATAGCGTTGTGTGTTAAATAAACGAAATATAAAATAAAAACTTTTTATAAAAAAAAAAAACCGACTTCCAAAAAACATCCAACGAAAACTCTCTGCCAAAAAAACACTTAAAAGCGTAAAATAAACTGGTTCTTCTTAAATTGCCTATACCTAATTCTTTATTCATTTAAATAGTAGTATTATAATGTGTGCTAGGTACCTAGAATCTGTTTGAAGTCGGTGCCAAGTGACTATTGCTTAGCCTTTTGTAATTGCTCGTTGATATTATTTTTGGCTTAGCACCGACTTCAAACAGATTTTAGGTACCTAGCACACATTGTAATACTACTATTAAAATGAATAAAGAATTAGGTATAGGCAATTTATGAAGAACCAGTTTATTTTACGCTTTTAAGTGTTTTTTTTTGGCAAAGAGTTTTCGTTGGATGTTTTTTTGGAAGTCGGTTTTTTTTTTATAAAAAGTTTTTTTTTTCAGTTTTTAGTGCAAACAATAGTAGGTAAGTAGTAAGTTGAACTATTTCATCAAATTTCATCATCAAGAATACAAATTAAGGTCTATACGTACGTGTAATATTAAAATCATCCTCTAATCCCTAACTGTTGAAGAGTTTAACCTTCTATCACCAGTTCACCTAAATAACTTGAAAGTATACGACTGAAGGTCTTTAGATACGTATGAAATTGAAAGAATTATCCTCCAACTCCTAACCGTTGAGGAGTTGTACCTTCCACCTTCCATCATCAGCTTACCTAAATAATTTGAAAGAATACGAGTAAAGGTAACACATATACATATGATATTTAAATATTTATCCTCCAACTCCTAACCTTTAAGGAGTTGTACCTTACATCATCAGCTCATCATCATAAAATGATGACTACCAGACGCAAATACCAGTGTAACTTCAGAAACTATACGAAAAACATAGTATGTGCCTATAAAAAGTGAGGGTTTCCCTCGATTTCTCCAAGATCCCATCACCAGATCCTGATATGCTGGCAATGGGACCACCTCGGAAGCATACCCTTTCGAATACAAAAAGATATTTCAAAATCGGTCCACAACTGACGAAGTAATCGCTGAACATACATAAAAAAAAAAAAAAAAATACATACAGTGGAACATAGAACCTCCTCCTTTTTGGAAGTCGGTTAAAAAACATACGTGGCGTTACGCAGTACAGTTGGCAAACTGTTAGCTTTTGATGTTGATTAAAAAAAATGTTGACGAGTATCAGAGGTCGCGTATTGACATTTAGACCTTACGGGACACCACTGAAATACACGTGTTAAAAATGTTCTTTTGTACGTAGGTAAGTAGGTACGTATTACAAAAAGCACAAATCAGTCCATTCAGTTCAGACCAGACTGTTTGCGCCCACTTCGCGAATTCGCCTTCTTTCTATCATCCAAAATATTATCTTCAAAATTGTATTTTACAAGCTTTTTATGAACTTGTAATGTATGTATGTATGCTTGTATGTTCGGGTGAAATCTTGCAACTCAATTTTGAAGCAGACATCTTCTGCTTCAAAATTGATTTTGCTGAAATTTTACAAGCATATGTATACAGTGTGACAATACAATATTATAATGACATGGAGCTGATTTGAAGATGGAGCTGGAAGGTGGCCTTAGGAACTCTGTAAAGAAACGTCGCAACATCATCGAATCTGGACTCGTTTGATTCGTCTAGAGGCATTGCAGTAAAAAAGATTTTTAATTTAATTTATTTGTAAATTATATCACAAGTTACTCAGTAGCTTCGCCTTAATATATCTGTTTATATTTTCAGCGGCTGCCGACACAATGTTTGACGAGTGTGCGGCTTATTTCGATTCGCGGTCGCCATGGGCACTCAATATTTTGTACCAGTTCTCATAAAGAAATAATTCCAAACATGGAAGTCACTACCACCGCACGTGTTCCCTTTCCATTACGATCCCAAGTCCTTTAAGCGGGGCGTGAAAAAGCATCTCACTAGGCCGCCATGCTGCTCTGTCCACGTTCGCATTGAGGATAGTGACCATCACTTTTGGATTCTACTTATGCTCTCCATCAGGCAGAGTAGTCATTTTGGTAGCTTGATCATAAAAAAAAAACATTTTTTTTCATCTTTCCTATCGCTTACCTGTACCTAGTTACATAGATTACGTGAAAAAAATGTTGTATTTAATAACATAAATGTTTAACTCACACAGGGGTCTGATACTATCCCAAATTAGGCAGAGCCTGTACTAGTACAGACTACACACCCATCGACAGAATCGAATCCACGACTTCCATTTTAACCCTCAGGATAGCTAACTGCTGCACAGTTTTGGACAATTTTGGAAATAGTCGCCAATTTAACCAACCAATTAAAGTATTATTTCTAAACTATTAAGCTAATATATTTCCATCTGAACTTAACAAGCTAGTTACGATCCCCAAGCTAATCTAAAACATCGATATCGCAGTTGCGACAGCTGATACCGATCATCAATGATCATCGCGTGACCTGATCACACGCGCTCACTGACTAATGACATGAGTCTAATTGACTCCGACCTGGTTTGATGTTCAAAATTCGAGGGAAGAGGATTTAATAATGTTTATGTAGTTTGAATGTTTCGTACAGAATGTAAATTAATTTGAAACAAATTGTCCCATGTGGAGTTTAAGCCCACAATACAGCCTTCTTGGATAAATCGGCTATCACACAACAGAAGATGTTTCAATTCGATCCAGTAGTTACTGCCAACAGTCAACCAAATACACATACTCTTCATAGTATGAAGACTATTAGTACAGATGACTAGAAATAGAGCTCACAGCCTCAGGTTTAGAAGTGAGACTGGTCAATAACCATATCTAAAGGCCAATCTATCTGCTACTGCGTACATTACGAACCCTTTACAAACATACATAAATTCATATATTTCACCACACAACATCTATTAGCTCCGTAAAGGCGTGTCCACATTATTGCCGGCTCATTGGTCGCGTGTGGGGTGTCATCCCCCTAAATTGGCTATAAATTATCGACCGGTAATGTGCTTCGGTACTCATCACTGATGTTGGCCGTGGAAATTAATTTAAAGTCGATCGTAAGTATTTGTTGTGTGTATGTGTACGGTATGTTTACTAAGCTCTATTGTTTTTAGTGTCATTTAATCATAATCAAAGGAATAAATGAAAGCTTTTAGAATATTTTTTTTAGTTTTTTCCCCATTTGTTTGTCTGTCAAGAACCTGTTTAGAAGAATGTGTAGAAGAATCAAGTAGAAACTTAACTAATTATTGCGGGCAAATTACCTATGTCTATCCAAATGAATCTTCTAAATCAACATAACTATTCAAAAGATAAGACTATTTATTTCGAGTTTTAAAAATTATAACTCGACTACGTAAAAACTTTTGATTACATCCATGACACAATATACTAAACAACACAATCGCAATAGAAATAAAAAACACAATTGCAAGCTATATATTTACTCGACCTTAATGAAATTTACAAACTGAAATATACAAGAAAAATATTATTTTAAATAGAAGTTCTAAATTTATTTTCTCATTCCTTACTTAAGTCAATTGAAAAACCTATGTATACAGAGGTTTATATGGCAATTTAAAAAGTTTCATAAAAAAATTAATTAAAAAAATATATTCATGTACCGGATTTACTGAGAAGCATTTATTAAGAAGCTGTTTATTTGTGTGGGGGAACGGGTGTGATATGTCCCTCCAACACAAAGGGAGGTGATCATGTGTGGCAAGCCAACTGGCGGTGTAAGTCTATAATATATATTTCGTCAGTGATAACATTTAAATTTATATAGACTACGTCACTACGTCACCCTTGCCATTATTATGAATCTATTGACACCTTATTTACTGTCATACACTGTCACTCTCACAAGTAAGACGAATATAGCAACATCTTTCTTAGGTGATACGAGCTACGCTGATTTGAGCACGATCAGGCCGCCTCGACCGAGGTAGTACCTCCATCTCACAGTAGACCGATCTAAAACGACAGCATGCGTGCTGTCATGTTTCGGTGGCGAGCGCAAGACCGTAGGCCCAATAATGAATGCATGCATGCAATGAAGAAACATTTCGATACACTGCCATAGTCTGGGTCACCATGGTGCATTGTTATATTGTCTGCATTCTATACCTTACGATTCTGCTGATGCTGTCCATCAGGCAGAGTAGAGTCACTTTAGTAGGCCAACATATTATTATATATGAAAAAGTAAATAGACAAAATCCATCAAGCTGTCAAGACTAATTTAATAAAAGAAATTTACATGCATACACAAAAATATATAATCGTCTGTCTAACGGAGTCGGGTAAAAAAATATAGTATCTATAGAACTCTATTTTACTCCGTCAATGTTTGTTGTAAATAGTTTGGCACCTGCTTGCCTTGCTCCAGTTATTGGGGCGACTTTACCACCCAGGACTTTAACGATAGCGTTCTCAATTGAATTTTTTAACTGTTTATTTATGTCGGTTATCGTGACAAAACGTAGCCTTTTTTTTTTTTTTTTTTTTTTTTGTTTTTTTTTTTTTTTTTATAGTATGGCCCGCCAAAATGACTCTACTCTGCCTGATGGAAAGCATAAGTAGAATCCAAGAGTGGCGGTCACCATACTCACTGCGAATGCAGACAATGCAGTATGGCGACCCACACCATGGCGGCCTAGTGATGCTTCTGCATCTTTTAGTCTAGTCAACAAGTATGGAACTTGTTGACTAGACTATTTGGGCCTCCGGTCTCGCACTCACCAACGAAACACGACAGCAAACGCTGTCATTTTACGTTGATTTTCTGTGCGAGGGTAGTACCGCCCCGGTCGAGCCGGCCCATTCGTGCTGAAATCAGCGTGGCTCTACTACCTACAAATGTACTTCATTGATCCAAAAAAAGAAGTATTCCGAAATTCATTCAAATCGGTTCAGTGGTTTAGTCGGACAAATAGAGTTACTTTCTAATTTATAATATTATTAGCTTTCGCCTGCGGCTTCGCTCGTATTTTATAAAAAGTATCCTATATTACTTCTAACACCTCCAAGACCAACGTTTTTGCTTAAAAGCGTAACAAATAAACTTACATTCACATATTTATAATATAGGATAGGATTATGCAAGTATAAATTTTATGTTATAGTAGGTTCCAACCGAATGCGGTATGAATTTTATATTATTGAAGGTTCTTGATGATGTGTGACTTTTAACTGAATTAAAAAAGGTGAGTCTTTTTTTTATGTATGGCCCTGCCGAAATGACTCTACTCTGCCTGATGGAAAGCATAAGCAGAATCCAAGAGTGGTGGTCACCATACTCACTGCCAATGCAGACAATGCAACAATGCAGCATGGTGACCCACACTAGGGCGGGGTAGTGATGCTTCTGCATCATTGGGCCTCCGGTCTCGCATTCACCAACGAAACACGACAGCGTCAGGCTGTCATTTTACGTTGATTTTCTGTGCGAGGGTGGTACCGCCCCGGTCGTGCTGAAATCAGCGTGGCTCTACTATCTTTCATTTGGTTAAATTAATAACACGAAATTATTAGCTTCCTATAACCTATAGGTTTGTTTGTAGACGTGTGTTTTAGTTTTATTAAACTTTATGATCTTTAGAACTCCATCATTTATAAATTGATTAGGAAAAATTTGTATCTGTTTGAGAGGGTATGTTTTCCGGGAAAAATATCATCACCAAGGGTGAACAATTAAGTGGTGATGAAGAGTTTATCATGATATCAATAGTCGATGATACTTTTTTATAGTTAATCACTCAATCTTCGTTGATATTCACTGTCTTCATGTCATGTCTGTTTAAAATAAGCAGCCCTCTTGTCTCCAGCCCTATAACTGTTTTGGTATTTTTCATAAATTACTTATTTAAATAGACCTGTTGATTTTAGTTCTCAGTTATACTAACTGTTACTGTTACTAAACCGTAAAGAATGACAAGACTAAAATGCTATACAACCTAATTTATGACAAACCAATATCCCATAATATACCCTTTGAGACGGACACAAAATATCGTTTTCAATCCAGAACCGTCACTTTCTTAAATTGACAAAAGAATCAGTCTAAAACACACATGACCAATCCAGTTTATTGACCTTTATCATCTTGATGAATCACCTAAACTGTCTCAAAATTTATTCAAACGTAACCTCATTTCAAATACAACAACGGCATTTCCACACTGAATTAGTTCTAAATAATTAACCTCTTATCGGCGCGTGCGCATCCACCCCTCTTTGTTGAAAAAAACACCTAGTCGTATTCAAATTAACAAAACATTACTGTGTATTCCTGATACAATTATTTTAGTTTTTGAATGCACCCTAGAAACTCCTATCTCATTCAAAAATCATACTTAAATCCCACAAAATAAAATTCAATTGCCTTTAACCGTCTCATTTATTCTATATTCGAAGTGAAATACACTTTATTTAAAAGCCAGTAACGTTGATATTCTTCTGTTTTCGTTTTAGTGATGTCGGTTATAAGGTGAAGTAAGTCGATGTAAAGAAAAAAGGTGGCACGCGCCCCGACGTACGCGCAACTACGGTGTATCTTCCCTTACAATCGAGGGGTGAATTAGTGATGTAGCAATATTTAAATTTATCGATGTATGCGTGAAGGTATTTGAATTTATTAATTGATGAAAGTTCCTAATATGTGCTAGTATGCAAAACTTGTCAAATCGAAATCAGTAACTTGACTGATAAATTTATACTAAAAAAAGTAGATATGTTTTCTAGTACCCATAGTACAAGCTCTGCTTAGTTTGGGACTAGGTGGCGTTGTGTGTTAGATGTGCGATATATATGTATGTATGTGTATGTTAGTCTTTTTTTTTTATGTATGGCCCGCCATAATGACTCTACTCTGCCTGATGGAAAGCATAAGCAGAATCCAAGAGTGGTGGTCACCATACTCATTGCTGATGCAGACAATGCAACAATGCAGCATGGTGACCCACACCATAGCGGCCTAGTGATGCTTCTGCATCTTTTAGTCTAGTCAACAAGTATGGAACTTGTTGACTAGACTATTTGGGCCTCCGGTCTCGCACTCACCTACGAAACACGATAGCACGAACGCTGTCATTTTACGTTGATTTTCTGTGCGAGGGTAGTACCGCCCCGGTCGAGCCGGCCCATCCGTGCTGAAATCAGCGTGGCTCTACTACCTAGATTTAGTCTATTAGAGACTTTATCAGCAAGTGCTGAAACTGGCCCTTAAATTTTTTTTTTGGAATAGGGGGCAAACGAGCAGACGTATTACCTGATAGTAAGCTATTCCCACCACCCATAGACACCCTCAACACCACAGGCGTCACAAGTGTGTTGCCGGCCTTTGGGGGACGTGGCAAAGGTGAACTTAATGCCGTAGGCATTTGCTGCAGAGCTAAAAATAGTAGATGCACAATCGAAATTCACGTCACGTCTATACTTTTCTACATCTACCACCGAAAATATATAGTATTTCATTCTTCAACACTAACGATTAAATAATTAATCTACAAAGGTAAAAAAAAGAAACACATAAATGTTTTTCATAGATTTTTAATTTTTAATAAAATATATCGATAAATTAGATGCATTACTAGTTTTCATGTCGCAGGGCGCACGCGCAGGTGATGTTCCGCTCTGCACGTCGCACGCTCCCGATGCCCACTGCCCAGTCCCACACCTGGGCAGATTAGGATTTGTGATAATCAACTTAACCTGGAATTTCTTCAACGTATTTTTTATTCAAGTTATCTTTAAGTGAAAGTGGACTTTTGTTTTGTAGAATTTGTTAAGTTTCTGCGGATCTTATGAAGTTTTTTTTTTCTATGTTTGGCCCACCAAAATGACTCTACTCTGCCTGATGGAAAGCATAAGCAGAATCCAAGAGTGGTGGTCACCATACTCATTGCGAATGCAGACAATGCAGCATGGCGACCCACACCATGGCGGCCTAGTGATGCTGTTGCATCTTTTAGTCTAGTAAACAAGTATGGAACTTGTTGACTAGACTATTTGGGCCTCCGGTCTCGCACTCACCAACGAAACACGACAGCACGAACGCTGTCATTTTACGTTGATTTTCTGTGCGAGGGTAGTACCGCCCCGGTCGAGCCGGCCCGTTCGTGCTGAAATCAGCGTGGCTCTACTTAAACCTTAGAAGTCCTATCGACCTATCATATAAACAAATATATTGTTTTAAACTGTCATGGTTAGTAACATTAAAATAGAAATCTGCGGGATTGCTACCATGTACCTTATTGTTAGTGAGTATCCTATATTTCGGCGCTGTTGCAAGCGCCATGATCACGGAGTAACTGAGTAACACGGAGTAACAGTTACTCCGTGATCACGGCGCCGAAATATCGGATACTCACTAACAAAAAGGTAAATGGTAGCAATTCCGCAGATTTCTATATACAAATATGTACATAAATTAAAAGCTTTTTAATAAATGCATATGAAAGTAATGTGACCTATGTAATTTTTTTATACTCTCGATTGTCGTTTTTTTTTTCATAGCATAGGGGGCAAAAGAGCAGACGTATCGCCTGATGGTAAGCGATTATCGTCGCCCATGGACACCCGCAACACCAGAGGCGTCACAAGTGCGTTGCCGGGCTTTGGAGGATGGGGAAGGAGATGATGGAACTTGTTGAAACACATTCTAGAATTAAATTCACTTGTACTTATTCCACTATATTTATATCTAATAAGATTTTAAAACTATGACCCGACTACGTAAGCACTTTTGAAAAAAATATATACATTATGTTACCCAGGCCATTATAACAAACCATTGTCACCTCCTTCATTAAAATCGGTTCAGTAGTTAGGCGCTACTATGGAACATACAAACATACACAGACTGCCAAAACCATTACCCTTCTTTTAATCTTCACCGTAGTCGGGTAAAAGGCTGTATAACCTAACAAACGTTAACAATAGTTATATCGTTCCAATTACTGAAAGGCTTCGTTTCATGTAAATAATAATAATCAATTACTGTTGAGTGAATGAGAAACTTGTTTAAAAAGATTTTATCCTTCACAAGCTCATTCATGAGATCTAATTTGAGATAATTAGCCTTTAAACCACTGATGTGCCGGTACTGAGAACACGTATTTACAGAACATTGGTAAAAGGTTTTGTATCATATTTGAATGTTTACGGAAAAAAATGGTAAAATTATGTTCAATTTTTTTTTATGGAATATGGATTAAAAACCTACAACCTGATATCTATCTGGTACTTTTTAAGGCATTATATTGAAAACCAGCGCTGTGCTATATTATACTCGTCTTCCTAGTCTTTATTATTCCCAAGATAATTTTAAATCGGCAACTAATTCAACCAGTTTAACCTGAATATCAAGTTTTTCCACGGAGCGACTGACATCGAACTTCCGCAACCTTGAAGACAAACTGAATTCGAAGGTTGAACTAGTTATCAGGTATCCCTGATACCTGATAACTAGTTCAACTAGTTCAACATTCAGGCAGCCAGATTAGTAATAATAGTGTTTCATACCCTTTCCATTATACGTAGGACAACATGCAAAGTAGGGAAAGCTAACTTGTCTGGTCAGCTTGGTAGCCCAAAACCTCCTTTCTAAGGAAAGGTCCGTGTCCAGCTGTGGACTGTTAAAGTCTTATGATTATGTGTGTGTGAATTTTTGTTAATAAATAAGTGTTTTTCCTTCTTTCACATTGTGATTAGCGCCGCCCATGGACTTTCCACGTCCATATTACCGTGGGAGAGCCACGCTCCGGCACCGGCAATAGGCTGGCTCGACCGGAGTGATACCTCGGCCTCACAGAACACCGGTGTGAAATAGTGCTTGCGCCGGGTTTCACCGAATGAGTGAGGATACCGGAGGCCCATACCCCAACCCCTTCCCCTATCTCCTCCATCCCCCAAAGACCGGCAACGTACTTGTGACGCCTCTGGTGTTACAGGTGTCCATGGGCGGCGGTAATCGCTTACCATCAGACGATACGTCTGCTCGTTTTCCCACCAAAATAAAATTAAAAACAATGAAATAGTATATGTATGTAGCAATAGCTGATTATCAAAAATACAACATCCCAATATCAACCGTAGTGCTCAGTATTCCAGGCATGATCACCTCGCCTGGTCGGAGGATCTTCCATTTGTGTTTTAGGAACACGGTACCCGTTTGTCCACATACTGTATATCATCCTGTATGTATATCCTTGCATGGTGATGTTCTCCTAGCCGCTTACGACAACGGCGGTCAGTCTCAACGGAGACCAGCCTACTACGCAGGAGATATTATAGTGCACAAGTGTGTGCGCAAACACTCAAACACAGGTGTACTCTCTGTTCAGAGAGAAAAGGGAGAGTTCTATTAGAGACCAGGCGCAGGACCGATCCTTGTGTAACGGATGCATAACATGTTATTTAAAAAGCTTTCATTCATGAGGACAAAGGCCACATTTCTCTTAATAAATGGGGGGCTGTACCTACTGTATTGTATTTACAAATTATACACACCGATGTTATAATATTACGCGTTTTAGCGGGAAGGATTTTGTGGTTGGCAACACCACGCAAACATTGTACGGCCATGACAACAGCGATAATTAAAGAAGCGATTTTTTTTAAATTTTCTTTGCATTATATAGTTGTACTCGTATTCTATTAGTAAATATGTACATTAAAAATCAGCCAAGTGCGAGTCGGACTCGCGCAGGAAGGGATCCGTACGATTTTCTATACATTTCAAGCGTCTACCTGTTGCTATTATTAATATCGAGCAAAAAACGGGCAAAAAATCACATTTGTTGTATGGGAGCCCCCCTTGAATATTTATTTTATTCTGTGTTTAGTATTTTTTGTTATAGCGGCAACAGAAATACATTATCTGTGAAAATTACAACTGTCGAACTACCATGGTTCATCAAATACAGCCTGTTGACAGACGGACAGGCAGATGGACGGACAGCGGAGTCTTAGTAATAGGGTCTCGTTTTATCCTATGGATACGGCACCCTAAAATATTATTTTGACTGCATGGATGGCGCAGCGATTGAAGTGATCACGTTGCCTGTTACTATTGCACTGAGTTTTGTGGGTTCAATCGACACAGGGGACAGCACTTTGCGTAATCCACAAAATGTTATTCTGAGTTTGGGTGTTCTTTATGTTCGTTTAATGCATGACTGTTCTATCCCCGTGACACAGAATAAATTCTAAGTGCGGGAGTCGTTTTTGTTCCAAACAATTAATAAGTAATAACAATCACTCACGACGTATAAAAAATAGTAACATTTTTTTCAATACTATAACATGCTTTTGAAAAACGGTTTAACATTGTTTTGTGGTCAAAAATAACTATGTAGTCTCAGGAGTAAAGGGGTCATTCTCCGAACGCTTGAAAAAACGTGTCCAGATCGAAATCTCTTTGAATTGATTACTTACTATTTCAATTATTTTATATGTAATAGAAAATTTGAAAATAATAGGGGGGCCTATGTCCTTTTTTAGATAAATTAAGTAGAAGTAAGTATAAAAAATCAAACTTACTAAAATATTGACCTCGGTGGCGCGTCCGAACCCTACGTTGCAGCGGAAATTATTTTTTTATTTTTTTACTCTAACAAATTATGCTATTTTGCATGTGTTCACAAATGACCAAATAGTCATTTGTTCAATTTATATTTTTATTAAATTAATATATGCAACAATAGAGAAGATACAACAGGTTGTATACACGTCCGACGTTTTGAGTTGATATCAGTGGCGCGCACCGTTCTGCTCATATTTCTTAAACTAAACTGTCTGTGAGGATAGTTATTGGCGTTAGCTGAAGCATCAGTCGTGTCGCGACAGCAACGAAGAAACCATGGCTGTACGTCTTATGGTCACCTTTTTATAGAGGTAAGTAACTGTTTTCGCTGGCTTGGTATACTAAAAATTTGATTTCGGTGAAGCCTTTTTTTCATGTATACTTTAAACTATCATATTTAAAATATAAAAATAGTGTATATTACATGTAATAGATTTTAGTAGAAAATGTAAATATTAGCATTTTAAATTATTTTTTAAGTTGTTTTCAAAATACCCTAATATTTTGATTTCAGTGGTATTGAATTCGGTGTTTTCCGTGGCAATGTGTCCACCTTCTACTAAATGTGTCCACCTTCTACTAACTTTTAAGACCGTAAATTATAAAATATTTATCTTCTTCTAGTATTGTCATTATGTCAGATTCTAAGCAAGGACACTTGGCTAAGAAAAGATTGTCTAAGACGTCGGAAAGCCCGAATCAAGAGTCATCCAGAACTTTACGCAATACACAAGGAAAAAGACAGGAAGCGTTATTATGAAAGGGAGAATGAAGGAAAGCCTGTTAGTGAATTAATTCGTCGTTAACAACGCATACATAGAGAGAGGAGTAGAATATTTTCGGACAAACATAATCAGAAAAAAGGCTCAGAGAGTTGAAATGCCTTGAGGAAGATTTGATTGTCATAACAGAAGTAGTCGATACAAATGATGATCCTTTGATAACTTCACAGTCGCAACTGAAACTTTTATAACAACGCCAATTAATGGCACCGATAGTAAGGACTCGGCTTAGCACTCAATCAAGTTCCTTCAGTGATTTATTACTATAGAGTCAGTCAGTAATTTCATCTTCTTTAACACAACGTATTTAGACTTATCGAGAATTGTCAGTACCATTGTGTCTATCTAGTGATGCCAGTTTTGCTTCAAACTCACAGACTGGAGTTGCCAGCTCTTATGACTGATAGGGAGTTGCCTTTGACTCTAAAGGCTAATGGGACCAATCCCGCCCTCACACCCACCACTGTAACTCCTGTACACCAGGATCAACAGCTTTGACCCACAACCACACCGAGTTATGACACTCGGCAAGTCCGAAACTAATCAGAAGAAAACCGGAGGAGTTGGAAATAATAAAAGTCCAGTTCCCTATTTAGTAAAGCGGTAGACAAAATGAAGTCAAAATAGGCAGACACCTTTTTCAAACCGGGAAATACCACGGAAAAGAAAATTATGGGTCCTAAGTGAGCTTTATTTGATTACTATAGTATCTATGGTAGAATAGCCTAAACGCACGGAAATTCATCGAAGTTACCACGAGATCGACATAGTATACCGCCCCAGATGTTAATTGTAAGTTAGAATAGCATTATGTTACGTTCATTGTACCAAAAATTACATTCCCAGAGGACATGATGAGCCGACTGTTAACTGCTAGAATCAGGTGTTGAGCGTTGCCACAATGTGTGACAAAGGTGAATCGACTAATTTAAAAGAGTGTAGTTTGCTCTTAAAGTTACCTTGGCCTGTGAGAAATTGAGCGACACAGTGATCCACCCTCGAGCCATTCCCTCGACAACCGTTCGCGAATAGATGGAAAGAACTGGTAAAGGTAGCGCCCCTTAGATGATTGGTTCCATCGCTATTGCTTTTCGTCCATGAGGCCGTTATAGACATTGGACTGCTAGACCGGCTCTAGAGACTAATAAAAAGCCAGATAGCAAAGTTATTATACGTAGACTGAAATACCGCATGAATATTTATGTAATTTATACATCTTGTATGAATTACAGAGAAATGTAAAGGCTCCACCTTTTTGATTTTAGAAATGAAGAAGTAGGAACTATACACTTAACTTTTTTAAGCTTCATGCCAAAGTTAATTGTAGTAAGTTTATGTAACGTAATAAACAACGTGTAATTAATCGAATAATTGATTTATTGTAATATATATCAGAAGTCCCTTAACGGCATTAGTTTTGCTTACCTAAATTTATAATAAAATACATTTTTTTTATAAATATAGAACTACTATGTAAATAATTTGAAAACATAATTAACATTTTTGATTTCGGTGAAAATAAAGTTGATTTCGGTGGACGCCATTTTTAAAAATTTAATTTCTTCGTAACCGTTCATCCAATAGGAGTGCCTCCAGTACAGATATTTTCCAAATTAAATATAGTTTTTTAATTTCTTACTAATATATTGAAATTTAGAAAAAAAAACAGCCACCGAAGTCAACTGAATAATGAGTTACTTGAGAAATACCCAAAGTCTTGACGCACTTTGTTACGGCTTCCCATACAATAGAAAGCTAGGCATTGTCTTTTATAACTCCGTGTTTTAATAAGCCATTTGTAATACTCACGTGCATCAGCCGTCATTGACATTGATAAAATACTTTCAATGTGTACGTGTGGGTGATATATTTTACTTGAAAAATGAACAAAAAAAAAAAAAAAAAAAAACGATTTCCAAAAAACATCCAACGAAAACTCTCTGCCAAAAAAACACTTAAAAGCGTAAAATAAACTGGTTCTTCATAAATTGCCTATACCTAATTCTTTATTCATTTAAATATTAGTATTATAATCTGTGCTAGGTACCTAGAATCTGTTTGAAGTCGGTGCCAAGTGACTATCGCTTAGACTTTTGTAATTGTTCGTTTGTATTCTTTTTGGCTTAGCACCGACTTCAAACAGATTTTAGGTACCTAGCACAGATTATAATACTACTATTTAAATGAATAAAGAATTAGGTATAGGCAATTTATGAAGAACCAGTTTATTTTACGCTTTTAAGTGTTTTTTTGGCAGAGAGTTTTCGTTGGATGTTTTTTGGAAGTCGGTTTTTTTTTTATAAAAAGTTTTTATTTTTCAGTTTTTAGTGCAAACAATCGTAGGTAAGTAGTAAGTTGAACTATTTCATCAAATTTCATCATCAAGAATACAAATTAAGGTCTATACGTAAGTGTAATATTAAAATCATCCTCTAATCCCTAACTGTTGAAGAGTTTAACCTTCTATCATCAGCTCACCTAAATAACTTGAAAGTATACGCCTGGAGGTCCTTAGATACGTATGAAATTGAAAGAATTATCCTCCAACTCCTAACGGTTGAGGAGTTGTACCTTCCACCTTCCATCATCAGCTTACCTAAATAATTTGAAAGAATACCACTAAAGGTAACATATATACACATGATACATTTTTGAATTAAAATCACTTGTACTTATTCCACTATTTTATTTTTGTTTACACCTGACCGGTTTCGCCTTATGGCATCATAGGCGAAACCGGTCAGGTGTAAACAAAAATAAAATAGTGGAATAAGTACAAGTGATTTTAATTCAAAAATGTATTATAACAAGTTCCATCAAGTGCCGACAATCGAGAGTATAAATTATATACACATGATATTTAAAGATTTATCCTCCAACTCCTAATCGTTAACGAGTTGTACCTTACATCATCAGCTCATCATCATAAAATGATGACTAACAGATGCAAATACCGGTGTAACTTCAGAAAATATACGAAAAACATAGTATGTGCCTATAAAAAATGAGGGTTTCTCTCGGTTTCCCTGGGATCCCATCATCAGATCCTGATATGGTGGCAATGGGACTACCTCGGAAGCATACCCTTTCGAATACAAAAAAAAAATTCAAAATCGGTCCACAGTTGACGGAGTAATCGCTGAACATACATAAAAAAAAAAAAAACAAAAAAAAAATACATACAGTGGAACATAGAACCTCCTCCTTTTTGGAAGTCGGTTAAAAATACAGCTCTACTGCTAAAGTATTTGGTTGACATTGCAATACTACTTGTGTTGTGAGTTGTGACGTTACATGGCCGCTCGGTCACGATCGTAATGTTATCAATACTGCCGGGACTTCCCCGATTTCAAGCTCTGCTATTGGCCGGCCTATCAGAATATTTATGATACCAAAAAAATTGAAATATCTGCTCATTACTGACACAACTATGATTAAATTCTATGTAAAATTGAAACATAATAAAATTCTCATTTAATTAGTAAAAAATTAACCCTTAAAAGACGTACCAAAGAGTGAATAAAAGCGTAACAAAAATACAATTCTAAATCGCGCAGATAACATTTTCCGCTCCACTCGATATATATAACAGAGCGCATTCAATTATACGTGGGCCTCCATGGGGTCTCTCCCTCGACCAAGTTGTCTTAACGGTTGAGCTTTACGGAGTATTCGCGAGCTTCTCACGGGGAAATTGTGGTATTTCCCTGTGAGGGTCCTTGAATGCTCGAGAGGCGATCTCGTTTCGAGCACTCCACTGTGCCTGCTGTATTCTGACTGAGATCCCTATGCCCCACCACAGGCTGTCGAGTCTCGTCAAGTTGCGGCGCTTGGATGACCAAGAGACCCCGAGGAGGCCCCGCTGCTGATGCAAACAGCGATACCAAATTGCATTTACACAAACCGAACCTTTTGTTTTTTTTATAAATAGGTATATGCGCCTGCTAAAGTGGCTCTAATCTGCCTAATGGAAAGCATGAGCAGAATCCAAGAGTGGTGGTCACTATACTCGTTGCAAATGCAAGAATGCAGCATGGTAACCCACACTATAGCGGCCTAGTGACGCTTCTGCATCATTGGGCCTCCGGTCTCGCAAACACCAACGAAACACGACACCGCGATCGCTGTCGCTTCCCGGTCGAGCCGGCCCGTTCGTGCTGATGTGCCTACATCATATAAACTAATGTGCCTACATCATAAATTGCATTAAAAATGTATTTTTCAATCCCTATCTAAACATCTATACAAATAAATAAAATTGGAGTCTGTTTGTAATATATAAACTAGTTTTTGCCTGCGACAGAAGCCTATGTCCGTTCTCAAGAATCGAAGTTCCATGTTAAATTTCATTAAAATCGGTGCAGCAATTTAGCCGTGAAAACGTGACAGACAGTTACTTTTGATTTTTTTTAAATTAGTGTGTGTATTCTTAAAGCGTCGCGTCGGCGTCGTCGGTGTATTCGTGCGAAAGACAATTTTTCACCTTAATATCGAACTAAGCAAAGCATCGATGCCGAATATATCAATGCCGAATATTATGGGCACTAACAAATAAAATTTATATGCAAATTATATTAAGATTGACTTATTCAATTTAGACACGATAATATATAATCATACTCACGCAAGTTCTAAGATATCTGAAGACCACCTTGCTTGATAAAATGTAAGTCCGATGTTTGTAGAACAGGAGTTGTTTTTAAAAGCAAAAGAAAAAATAGTAATCGATAAATATCACAATAATTTTAAATTAAACCTTCATTGACCGGATGTGTTCACAAGTTTAAGGCAAGTATATTTCAGCGACACGCCGGAAGCTGTCCGATCAATGTAAGCTTCGGACAAATTGCGCCACTTCCGGATAAAAGTGTCCGCCATTTTAAATGTTATTTATATCGTGAGAACAATTTACTTGTATCTGATTTTGTTCTTAAATAAACTACACCGGTTGTGTTTTCTTTAATTATATATGCGGCAGATGAGTTATCTAGTCCATTAAAGTTACATTTGGGGTTGCATTTCTCAGAGGACTCAATTTTATTTTTTTGATATGAAGGAGGGGTTAGTGTAAAGTTAAATTCAAGTTTGTGGGGTTGCCACCCTTGTCTCCCGGCCGCAATCTTGGTAAAAGGGGTGCAAATGGTTTAAATGTAAAGAACCTGCTGGAGATAGGCCTCTCCTGAGAAAGGAGGTTTTGTCCTACGCTGCCACGTTGACCAGACGGGTTGGTATTGAATTTGTTTCAAGTTTTCCTTCTCCTTGCACTGATGTTGTCCTTTGTAGTTCGTTCCTGCCCACCACGAATTAACGTAAACTGAACATATTTATTAACCGACTTCAAAAAAGGTGTAGGTTCTCAATTCGACTGTTTTTTTATGTTCGATACCCCAGGACTTTCGACTGGGGGAACCGATTTTGGTAATTTTTTGGTTATTTGAAAGCTGGTGCTTCACGTGTGGTCCAATTTCAATTTGGTCCAGTTCTGGAAGTCGGTTTTATTTTATAATTTTATTTTATTTAATTAAATTTCTTTAATAAAATAAAAGCATTATAGCTAAAACACTACAAACGCGTTATTTTAATTACAAAAGTCAAAGCAAAAATTGTAAACAAAAACAAGCTTGATTGTACTTAGGAACCATACAGTGTGTATAGTTAACATTTACATGTATGTCAATAAATATATCTTAAAATTACGCTTATGGGAATCTAAAAATGTCTGCATCTGGACTACATCGAAGTAACTCATAGCACAGGAGTCTATATGGACTATATTGACGCCTTAGTCTTAATCCTTGTTTCATAACTTTAAAATGACCGAAGCCGCAGAGATTATGCTAGTAGCTGGCTACTAACGATGATAAAGAAAAAAAAATGGCCTTTAACCCTCATGTCATTTTCGATTAGATAAAAAGTTTTCGGCTACTTTATATTGACCCCCACAGAGTAAGTCAAAAAAAGTCGGTGGACATTTTCTGGTCAAAAAAAGTCGCTTCTCACTAAAAAGGGGTTGAATTTTTATGTCATTTTAAGTAGTTTTAATTTGTCAACCGTAACAAAATTAATATGAACGATATAAATATGTTAATTTAATATTAAATTATGTACCTTTAATGTATTTTCTATCATCGCTTTATGAGCTACGTCGATATTTTGTATTATTTGAAGTCTTTTAGTTGGAGAATATTCTTTAAAATTGATAGGAATTAGAGATATTGAGGTGATAAATATTTTAATAGGCCTTAAAAGAAAGAAACTCAGTACAGATGGCTTTTAGGTAGGTATTTGATGATCAATCGACTTTACTTAAAACATGTAGGTATTTTAGGAGTCCATTATAGATTTCAGTCGTTTATTGTTTTTTGATGATAAATTATGCAGATATGATAATATCTAAGTATAAATATAAGAAATAAATATTTCGGACATCTGACACACAACATCATCTAACTTCTAACTAAGCAGAGCTTGTACTGTGAAAACTAGATTGACTAATAGAATAGTTATATACTTTTTTTTGTAAATACATACATATCATAGATAAAAAAAAACATCTGAAACTAATATTTGTAGATCATATAAACATTTGTTGAAACCTGGAAATCGAATCCGAGACTTCATGCACAGCACTGCAGTCGCGTTCGCTACCATAGCGCCAACGAGATAATCAATGCAGTAATGTATGTATATGGTGGAAGTTGTAGGAACGGTTATTGTGACGATTCTAGAGGGAATGTGTCCTGCAGTGGACGTCTTTTGGCTGAGATGATGATGATGATTTTTTCAAAAAATTGCTGACAAAAGGACTCCGCTTTATCTGATGGAAACCATGAGTAGAATCCAAGAGCGGTGGCCTAAACGGTTTAATGATTTTGATGGGTGGGCGTCTTTTTAGGTTTCCGTGCCAAAGGCAAAAAACGGAACCTTATAGATTCGTCATGTCTGTCTGTCTGTCCGTGCGTCTGTCTGTCTATCTATCTGTCCGTCCGTCTGTCTGTCTGTCTGTCCGTCCGTATGTTACAGCCACTTTTTTCCGGAACTATAAGAACTATAATGTTGAAACTTGGTAAGTAGATGTACCTATTCTGTGAACCGCATTAAGATTTTCACACAAAAATAGAATAAAAACAATAAATTTTGGGGGCCCCAATACTTAGAACTGAAACTCATAAAACATTTTTTCATGAAACCCATACGTGTGGGGTATTTATGGATAGGTCTTCAAAAATGATATTGAGGTTTCTAATATCATTTTTTTCTAAACTGAATAGTTTGCGTTAGAGACACTTCCAAAGTGGTAAAATGTGTGTCACCCCCCCCCCCCTGTAACTTCTAAAATAAGATAATAATACAACTAAAAAATATATATGATGTATATTACCATGCAAACTTCCACCGAAAATTGGTTTGAACGAAATCTAGTAAATAGTTTTTTTTAATACTTACGTCATAAATCGTAAACCGCAATTTATCGATCAAAGTTACAACGAACTACGAGAACTTTTATATTATGTTCTTCTTCTTCTTCTTCTTCTTCTTCTACGGCTTCTACGGAACCCTTCATGAGCGAGTCCGACTCGCACTTGGACGCTTTTTGTTATGTATGGCCCTGTCAAATAGACTCTGATTGATGGAAAGCATAAGCAGAATCCAAGAGTGGTGGTCACCATACTCATTGCGAATGTAGACAATGCAGCATGGTGACTCACACCATGGCGGCCTAGTGATGCTTCTGCAACATTGGGCCTCCGGTCTCGCACTGACCAACGGACCACGACACCACGATCACTGTCATTTTACGTTGATCTTCTGTGAGAGGGTAGTACCGCCCCGGTCGAGCCGGCCCAACCGTCCTGAAATCAGCGTGGCTCTACTACCTTGGAGACTTGTCTTTAGATGTTGTTTGAGGTCTTTAGATTCGCCTTAATGGTGAAATGAAACTGAGCATATAGAAATCTATATATCCAGTTACATAGAAATTAAAAATCACCAGTTTTTTAATTTATATGTAACTGGATGGCACTTCTAATATAAGTTGTCTATTACCTACACAGAATTTAGGTATATGATAAAAACACATTTGCTTTTTCTGTAACTCTAAATACAAAACATGCAAAATTTCCTGCAAAACGGTTAAGTAATTAAGGCGTTAAATCGGAACAAAACAAATTCACATTCACACCATAGATAATAGAAAGATATGACACAAAAACACATCGATATTTTACAAATCAGTGCTAAGTTTGAAAAAGTAATAAATATGGTTGTCTTAAACAGAATATTAATAATTTCATATCTATATTTTAGTTTAGATTTACGAGATTTAACAGTGAATTTGAAACTGTCCCACGATAAGTCAAACGATTTCTGTGTAGATTATAAAAATATTATTGAAACGTAGATATGACATATCTCTGGTTTAGAAACGCTGCATAGAGTATTGTACCTGATTGTTTCAATAAAGATTTACGTTTTAGAACATTATTAAATTAATTTAAAATGGTTCAAGGGTTGTAAAGAACTTTGTGTTTTAAGTATTGTTGATTTTCTACTATACGAGTATTTACAATTTCCTGTGTGCATACTGAAAATGTACTGAGTTTGACAAATATTGTACTAAGAGCGACCTTTTTGTTTATTATCAAACAGGCATACTTTGGGTAAATAACTTTTTTTTTTTTAAGAGGCCTGACGACCTCGCTGCTTTTCCCCGTCCATGAAAACGCCAGGACCTTGTCACTCTGATTACCAATTAATATCGCTTATTAATAAGCATCATCGGGTCTGATTTCCGGTGTTGTAACAATTTAACTTATTTACTATCGGAATATTTACATGTTCTTATTTTCTAAGGCTTGTCTATTATTATAATGTACATAGTTCTTTTTATTTACTACTTCATATTTCTTAAACTAATTATCTACTTGTTTTTGTTGTTGTTTATGACCAGGAGTGTTTCTATTCGCTGTCATTTTTCTGTTGTCTCTCAATGACTCAGTTTTGCAATGGTTGTGGTTTCCATTTACTACTTTGTTCAGTATTTAAGTCAATTTTGGAACTCTCTTAAATTTGGTCTCACCAAGACGTCTCATTCAGATGTTATTTTTAAAATATGTAAGAACGTAATATTTATAACTCGTGTATTTTGTTTTGTGTACTGTCCAGTGTTTTATGTGCGTGTTTTGCTTTTCTAAATTCATACTTTCTTTGTGCTAGCTTTTTTGTTAACAATCTGTATATATGTTTAAATATATGCAATTGTTGCAGTCTTTACTATGAATTTTCTTCCCTTTTGTTTATTTTTATGTGTGCGTGTCCAGTGTTTGTGTGCGTGTTTTGATATATTCAATATATATTCACTATTGGGTAAATTGCATTGAAGGCAGGCAGTCGAAGTTAGCTATTTATTATCATCAAGAGCTTTTAGCGGTCCCATCATAGTCCTCTCCTTAAAAAGAGGGCCTACTCTAAAACCACGTTTGTTTCAAGTTTCCCTTTCCTGATATTTTTTTATGAATTTATTTTAAAAGAGCAGCAGTGAGCTGCGATAGGCTGATGATGATTAAAAGAGCTAAACCAAAAAGAAAACAAAACGACTATTTACACGGTTATTATAGCAGTTTTATTGATATTTTCGCTACACTACATGATCAAAAACGGCTACCTATCAAATTCAATGCTACTGTTGTGACAAGATCCTTGCCAAAACCTCAAACCATTCCATAATTCACTATGATTGCGATCAGAACCTTAAAAATAAATGCTCTATGCATCGTGTCTGCGTCTAAAAAACCTTTGGCAGTACCTCGAAACCGCAGTGAACCACCATTATTTTAACATAAATCAAATACCTTTTTATAAAATCGACGACAAATATAAAAATGTCAGGCGTCGCCGCAGAATAAAGGATGTCCATATTTAAAAAGCCGTTTGTATCCCATATAAAATATATTTCGATTTTCAAATTCGGAATAAATTTTGTGTCACCTGCGCCGACGCCACCGGAAGAAGATATACTCACCTCTCATTTACGTGTATGGCGTTTTCTCTTTCTTTATTTTATTGTTTGTTTTACTATAGAGATTCGTATCGAGATAATCTTTACGCTAGTTTTATATGCAATAAATTACTGTAAGCAAAACTCTAGCGATCAATACATCGATAAATGTGGTTGTAATTTGTAGCCCTGTTGCTGACAGGTGTAAAAAGTCTTAATAATATTAATATTGGTAAAAATATTGATTGGCTCGTCTCTTATGGGAAACCCATTGTTTATAAAGAACCTTTTGTCTATGCAAGTAAAAGTTATGTTTATAATTTGATTTATGTCATTGTCGACCGAATGGGATTTTTAAGGAAAACAAAATTGAAAACCTTGACACAAATATGAAAAAAAAGGGGAACTCAGAGAAAGTTAGAATTGGATAACAGCGTTTCACACAAAGTCTGTTCAAATAGTTATACAAGTTAAACTAACAGTTTCTTCAGAAAATGAAAGGAAGGCCACATAGATATTGTTAATTTACAAGAAGATGTATGTATTCAATTATTTTTGTTTTCAGAGCTTTGCCTTCAATCATTTGGAATAAAACGTGCTCAACGTAAATAGGGTTAACTCGTTGATTGTTTCCTCGACGATGACCAGTTTATACTTTTCCATATACCTATTACTTTAATTCATCATCATCAACTTAACAGTCCCATAGTAGTTGGGCATAGGGCTCTCCTAAGAAAGTAGGTTTTGGTTTACTATACCACGCTGGCCAGACGAGTTGATACAGGATTAGTTTAAGGTTTTCCTTCTCTTTGCCTTGATGTATCCCTGCGTAGTTTGTTCCCTTAGTCGCCTTTTATTTACGACACCAATGGAATGAACAGGGGTGGTGACTATTCTTAAATCAGCTTATTAAAATAGACTATTTTTGTTTCATTTAAATAGAAAAACTGTACTTATATAGTGATAGCATATATGAGTCAAAGATTTCTAGGAAAGCCACGCTGATTTAAGCACGAACGGGTCGGCTCAACAGATACAGATACAGAAACAGATTTTAGGTACCTAGCACAGATTATAATACTACTATTTATATGAATAAAGAATTAGGTATACGCAATTTATGAAGAACCAGTTTATTTTACGCTTTTAAGTGTTGTTTTGGCAGAGAGTTTTCGTTGGATGTTTTTTTGGAAGTCGGTTTTTTTTTTTATAAAAAGTTTTTATTTTTCAGTTTTTAGTGCAATCAATCGTAGGTCAGTAGTAAGTTGAACTATTTCATCAAATTTCATCATCAAGAATACAAATTAAGGTCTATACGTACGTGTAATATTAAAATCATCGTCTAATCCCTAACTGTTGAAGAGTTTAACCTTCTATCATCAGCTCACCTAAATAACTTGAAAGTATACGACTGACGGTCTTTAGATACGTATGAAATTGAAAGAATTATCCTTCAACTCCTAACCGTTGAGGAGTTGTACCTTCCACCTTCCATCATCAGCTTACCTAAATAATTTGAAAGAATACGACTAAAGGTAACATATATACACATGATATTTAAAGATTTATCCCCCAACTCCTAACCGTGAAGGAGTTGTACCTTACATCAACAGCTCATCATCATAAAATGATGACTACCAGACGCAAATACCGGTGTACCTTCAGAAAATATACGAAAAACATAGTATGTGCCTATAAAAAATGAGGGTTTCTCTCGATTTCCCTGGGATCCCATCATCAGATCCTGATATGCTGGCAATGGGACTACCTCGAATACAAAAAAAAAATCAAAATCGGTCCACAACTGACGGAGTAATCGGTGAACATACAAAAAAAAAATTAAAAAATACATACAGTGGAACATAGAACCTCCTCCTTTTTGGAAGTCGGTTAAAAAAGAGTGATTGTGTTATGATAAGCTTCTTGATACTGCTTATATAGTCATCTTGAAGCCTCAGTCTTTAAAAAATATACAAGATAGTGGTCTAATTACATCTAAAAGCTAAGTTGTTTCAATTTTTTTACTGTAAAATAAAATATCCTTTTTTGCGATGTCAGCGTCATAGCTTTGTAACAAAAAATAACCCCGCAACCCTTATAAAGATTAAAATATTCAACAATCCTTGATAATAACATCTGAACTCATGACGTATAAATGTGTTAATTATCACTAAAATTATAACTTAGTGAGTTCATAATTATGGAAATAATTATACACAAGGTCGTCTGGTTTTATGATATTCAAGTGTTATAACTATAATAAATACATTTGTGCCTTTTGCAGTTTTAAAATAGGTATTGCAGCACCTATGACGCAGTGGTTTAAATGGTCACTTCACTGCTTGCTACTGCGCTGAGCGTTGCAGCCGAGCAAAGACGATGAAACGAGCAGACGTATCGCCTGATGGTAAGCGATTACCGCCGCCCATGGACACCTGCAACACCAGAAGCGTCACAAGTGCGTTGCCGGCCTTTTGGGGATGGGGTGGGAGGTAAGGGTAAGGGATTGGGGTATGGGCCTCCAGTATCCACACACACTCGGTGAAACATAGGGCAAGCACTATTTCACACCGGTTTTCTGTGAGGCCGTGGTATCACTCCGGTCGAGCGGACCCATTCACACCGAAGCGTGGCTCTCCCACGGTATCAAAGTTCAATAATTACATGATTTTCTTTTTTTTTAAAAGACTACTACTGCATTAGGAATTTACATCCTGTGTTGTGGGGGTCTTTACAAACATACATGAAACGAACACAAAAAATACCCAGAATCAGAACAACAATTCGTGGATTACACAAAGTGTTATCCCATGTGGGGTTTGAACCCGCAACACTTGGCGCAGTGGAATGTGGCGGGGCGATCGCTCTAACCTCTGTGCCAACCAAAGTGGAACCAATTTATTTGATGAACAACTTTTTATGATCTAAATCTCCAAATCGTCTAAAGTTAAATATTACTCAAAAGCAAGTGCTGAAACGATAAAAGTTCAGAGTATTCATTTATTTTTAGACCTATCATGTTAAAAGAACTTCACACAATAGCAGTTCAAGTTACGCTGGCCCCGGCTGCTGGCTGACCTAACCACAACAGTTGAAATTCAACCGAATCCATTCCCTTAATTGTACATACACTTGCACATTATAAAACCAATGGACTCATTGAAACGCACGACTTTGTTAAAGTATATTTTATGTTACTAAAGATTTAGCAGCTCCAAATTAAATCGAAGGGCACCTCCATCGATTCGTAACAATTACAACTGATAAGAAAATTGAACTTAATCTTGTAACATGTATCCTAAAGACGGACAAACGGACAGGATGTATTGCAATTACGCTGTCCGCCGTTCTTTTTAAATGCAAGTGAAAAATCGCAATTAGCATTGTTGCTAACGCTTGTTAAATAAATGGCGAGTCTTTGAATATCTATGAATATATTATTGGACTAGTTAAAGCCCGTAGTATCGTTCATAGAATATTTTAAAGTTAATTTATATCTCTATTATTTCAACAATTACTTACTTTAGCATTTGTAATATTTTTTTAAATCAGACTAGTACTTCTTGAGATTATCGCGTTCAACTAAACAACCAAATCAATGTACATACCTATTTATAACATTAAGACCATTGCGATTCAAATAGCTTAGCCACATTTTTACAATCAGTTCTAAAAGCTTAAACTAATTATACTTACAACAGTAGTTTAAAAATAACTAAGATCGTTTCAATCTCTCTCATTCGGTAGCCCAAATGATATATGATGAAGTTGTTAAAAATTAATCCACCGAACGGAAGAAAGGCGTGGTTTCAAACATCAATGCAGAATAAACTAAAAAATAGGAAGCTTTTTACTAAAAAGGCTAATATTTCGTTAACTAAATAAGGTAAAGTAAATTAAGATGATTTAAAAGGTAAAACCTCTTAATTAAGAATGAGTTATTAGATTACATTCGTCTGGTAAGCGAAACTGTTTTTTAATGAGATGCTTTTTTTCGAAGAAACCTATGCGAAAGGAAGTGAATTAAGCTTGCTAAATTAGCTTAAAACACTAAAGATTTTTATTATTTATATACAATTATGGTCTGAAAAGTTTAATCTAATCAAACCTTTGAAAAAATCAAGAAAGAGTTTAAAATTCTGTCACCCGACTACGAAAAATTTTTTTTGAAAATTTTTATATAGCTTATATCAACCGGGCCTTTAATACAAATCTAATGACACCTCATTGATGAAAACCGGTCAAGTAGTTTAGTCACTACAGTGGAACAAATAAACATACATATACTGCCAAACTAATAACTATTACAATAAAAAAGGTAGGCACAAAACACATTCAGCAAAAGCAAAGAATACAACTACTTAGTCTATGTACATTGTCAATTGAATTAAGAACGTGGTTTACGCGCTGACATCTTATTGGCCAGTAACGACCCAATGAGATAGCTCGGATTCATAGAATGTGACGCGCATGCGCGTACTGCCAAATAGGGAAGGATGGAAGGATTTATTCTTTTTTTTTGTATAGAGTTAATATCATAGAGTCTTACTCTTTTTTTCTTAAGTCTGAGAATAAAGAGGGCGAATAAATTGTTTTTTAAATTTAAATCTTTTTAGATACATATTTTTTGCATGTTATTTAAAGCTTTTTAGTTCCATAACAATTGTATTGTGTCTTAGCCCTAGAGTTTAACATTTATTTAAGTAATCTGTAACTGTTACTCTTTTAATAATATGCTTACCTTAATGGTTTTATTCTTAAAACCACTAGTGTTATAGGGAGGTTTAAAGTATTTATAGTGTTTTTCCATTAAAAACATTTCCTTTCATAAATAATTAGGGGAAATGTGCTATGAAATGAAAGCAATGTGTTATTATGAAATGAACTAATTAACTTTAGTCCCGATTAGAAAGTTATAGTTGATTTTTAATTCTGACGTTATTACAAAATTGATAAGAACTAAGAGAATACAGTTAAATTATTTAGTTTTATTGTCATTGTCATAATTTATATACCTTTTACTGACGTAAAAGACTTCCCGCATCCATCTTTGATCTTCAAAAATCTTCATCTTTTCGGTCTTTAATTCACAGAATATACGATATCATGCAAAAAAGCATCAATCAATTAACCCCAAGAATGACACAGTTAATGATAGCTCATCACTCCACCAACGATGTTGCGAAGAATTGCGTATGACGGTGCACTCTTGCGAACGTCAAATGTGTCAAATTTTGACATTTGACATACGAAATTAAGACTTTACGAACGTATCTGCTAAAAAGTAGACGGAACCCGTAATTACGTTCACACGTTTCCTTTTTTTGCTTTTTAATTATACACCGGCATAAATATGTGTGTTATTAGGAATAGTTTCGATGTTTTTTAAATTTAAATTGCGGTGTCTCTTTTTGTAAAATTATATACTTTTTGGATCAAATTCTCTTTTTTAAATATCCTGTTATATAATGACTTATTTCACTTATTTGCATGATTCTTTCGGTTTTTGTACCTATAGATGACTGTCGGTCTCGAAGTTTAATACACTTTTTACTTATTTATGAAATCATTACCGATTATTACAGGTATTTCCGTATGACGAATTAAGAATACGATATGTCATCACCTCAATTCATTTCATTGGTGTCTTAAGAGACGACAGGCTCTGACTACGAGGACCACAGAACTACTAGAAAAGCCTTTGACGTAATTTCGTAAGTAATCTTTTGTCGCCGGGACGCACACATAAACGATTAATAATATTATACACACATAACTAAGTCTATTCTAATTCGTCCAAGGGATTTAATGAATATAATAATAAACTACAACCTTATGCTCTTGGCATTAAGTAGAGTTTTACGTGCAATTTTGTGTTTAGAGGTGGATCTTCGTCTTTATGACCCACCCACCGTAGAGATGTGGTCCTGTCGATTATAATAATTAAAATTGCTTAATTTCTATAAGAAATAGTTCTTACTTTTAAATATCGCTATCCTATTTTTTATATTAAAGTCACTGTCTTAGAAATGGATTGAGTGAAATTGTACTAGTTTCTTGTGTATATATAAAAATAAGACATTTGTTTTGTCAAAACATAAGTACATATTGTACATCTAATTTTGGAGTTTGACATTTCATACTTATCAACACGACACAACTTTCTATAGACGTAACACACATAATCTTAATAATTTTTCTATACCTTCTAACCCTGTAATCAACAGTAATTATGAGGTTATTTTATATCATCACAAGATGTACATTTTTTAAATTTTATATCTAAATTTAAATGCAAAAAACAATGTATAGACGTTGGACGGCCCGAAAATGTTAATATTCAAAATATG
The DNA here is from genome assembly GCA_949125395.1 of Diaphora mendica. Taxonomy (NCBI): domain Eukaryota; kingdom Metazoa; phylum Arthropoda; class Insecta; order Lepidoptera; family Erebidae; genus Diaphora; species Diaphora mendica. The sequence continues at coordinate 2,591,884 of OX421323.1, forward strand.
TTTTAAGTTTTAAAAGAAATATTTCTCTTATTCCTATTCCATTTCATCAAAAAGCTTTCCAAAAAAATTCATATTAAAAGTTATTTTGCAGTAGGTAAAAAATCTTAATATAAAACAAATCACCTCTTTCTACTTAAGAAAAACACAAACCAATATCATCGACATCCACAATTTTGCGGTATCGATTGCATTATAAATATTTGGGCACACCCCTATGCCTTATACTAAATCTGTTCGGGTGAAATACATCGAAATATTTACGCAGGAAATGCAGTTCATTGCGTAATCTTGTGGAAACAATGTAGTTAGTAATCGAATTTAATACGCAATGTATGATTGTTTTATTGTTTTTTCCCGTTGAAAGTTAAATGCGAATGCGACCGTTCAGTTAATGCCAGCAGACAAAATAGAGGTATTTGGACTTATTTCGCGGCGCGCCTGCCCCGCCTACATAACATTTCTACCTATATTTTTTGTTCTGTGACGAGGACAACAACACTGCAAAGAGAATAAAACATGATGTTGATGCAATGTCTAATGCAATACAATAAGGTATTCCTTTTCTGACATTTGTGAGATCGAAAGTAGGTCGGAATTGAATTTTAAACGAATTTATATTATGAGAATTGACCCTCAGATGTTTGAGCTTTTGTCTTCACTTGTATGTACATTATGTTTTAACTATAGCTGATGGTGTTCACCTAGCCATGGCGGCCAGTACCAACGGGAACCAACTACACAGGAGATATTATAGTGCACAAGTGTGAGCGCAAACATAAGTGTACTTTCTGTTCGCTCACCCTCACAATCCGACGCAACCGTGGCGAGATCAGGAGCGATGGTTTTAAGATCCCAACTTCCCAACTCTGAGCTGTATGCATTTTTATAATCACTCAATAAACTTTTTTGGACCGATCCGGGAAACGAACCCGCTAACCACTAGACCAACAAGGCAGACTACAGTTACCCATGCAATCTTACAATACAATTGCACCTTTCTATAATTTATTTGAAGCAGTAAAGATACAATCGGGCGCTTTCTTTCATAGTAACACACAGATATATATCTAGTACTGACAAAATTGCCCTATTTCTGTTCAATAATAATGTCAAATACCGGACACGGGCTAGCTATCAACCTACATTAACTTAAAAACAGTAACCAATACTATTCCAAAGATATAAAGTACAAAATCGTTTGATAAACAAGTAGTTTATCAGTAAAATACGTTTTATTCTAGAAACATCTGCTCAATTTGCATACCCCTGAGTCTTGACTGATTGTCCTGTCACTCCGGGGATGCCACCCTTGATATGTCTGGATGGAGGGAAAGTTGATGTCATCGGTGATCTTAAAGGGATGGCTGGATTTCTGGGTGGTAGGTTATGTTTTGATCAATTTGACTTTGTTCTGTGAATTTGACAGTCTGTTAATCTATACAAATAAATTGTTAAAAAACCCGACTGCGTCAATATCTTCCATCTTTATTAAATTCATTGAAGAACTGAAAATATTTTTTTTTAATAATTTTTGTTTTTTGTTTATTTTATTATATTTTGATGTACCCAGTGTCACTCTCACGAATAAGACGAATCTATTGACACCACTCACATAAAATACGACAAGCCTTTTAGGCTGTAGGGCGAGCCAAAGAAATATACATACATACACTCGAAAAACATAATCCTGCTTCTTTCGCAGTCGGGTAATAAAATAGAAGTGTCTTTTCAAATTAACAGCTTTTCACTAATCTAAAATAATCTCTGGAACGGCTGGACCAATTTTGACGGGACTTTCACTGGCAGATAACTGATGATGGCTACTTGTCTAACCGACTTCAAAAAAAGGAGGAGGTTCTCAATTCGACTGTTTTTTTTTGTTTGTTACCTCTTAACTTTCGACTGGGTGAACCGATTTTGATGATTCTTTTTTTATTCCCATTTAAATTTAGTCCAGATTGAAGTCGCTTTTTTTTGTTAAAATTTGGATATTATTTTAGATTAGCTTCGCCCCAAGGCGTCATTCGCGGTTGTTGTTGTTAGGTAACAACCGCGGGTAACATCGCAGGGCTCAGCTAGTTTAAGGCTAAAATAAAGTGCAAGATTCGGAGAACTTTTAAACGGAGAAATTTGTGTAAAGTTTTAGGGTTCTGTACCCAAAGGATAAAACGGGACCCTGTTATTAAGACTTCGCTGTCCGTCAGTCACCAGGCTGTATCTCATGAACCGTGATAGTTAGACAGTTGAAATTTTCAGAGATGATGTATTTCTGTTGCCGCTATAACAACAAATATTAAAAAACAATAAATATTTAAGGGGACTCGCATACCACTACTACTACTCGTTTTTGCTTGATATTGATAACGGCAACATGCAGTCACTTGAAATGTATAGATAATGGTACAGAACCCTTCCTGCGCGAGTCCGACTCGCAGTTGGCCTATTTTTTTAGATGTCGGTACAGACAGCTTAACATGCTGTCCGAGGCCTTAGATACTAACACATTCGTAAATTGATCTGCCTAGGGCTATATAGGTTCGCATTGTGTTAAACTACGCGTTTGCCACTACAACGCGAGTTTCTCATAATATTCAAAATATCTACTTATAATTATTGTATCTTACAGTTATTAGTCTTATGCTGAAGTCTTAACTCACAAACTCCGGGTTTATCATCAACAGCCGGAGTTTGTGAAGAGTCAGTCCATTGAACAATTCACTGCTGAACATAGGTATCTCCTTCGTAATCAAGAATTCAAAATCACTGGTTTGTGATCACTATCTATTAGACGAACAGGTCTGTCACACCTTTAAGTTCATTGTGTTGGCAAAACACGGTAATATATTATGTTGACACAGTAGTGTGATATTGTGTACCTTTCAAAATAAACTTTTGTCGGTTACAGGGTAAATGGAAAAGAAACCAGAAAAATCAAACATAATTATGTATATTTACAAATGAAAAAAAATCATTTTTATTCTACCTTAAAAATACATAAACAATCTACACACTAGGTTTAACAACGTAATACTGGCAAGCACTTGTGTTATTACAAGTAACATTTAATAAAGCATCATTGAAAATAATACATACAATACACAATTATTTAAAACTAAAATACAGAAATTTTACATATTTTATCTTTTATAATTGTTTGAAGTAACATTTTATTGGTAACTGTTTTTTTTTTTTGTAAAATTAATTTTTTTATTACATTCATAATGAATGTTTTTGTCAAAAATATTTTGTAATTTAATTTTGTCAATTTACAAATGTATAAGTAAATGTAAGAATTTTTTTCAACGTTACTTTGACACTTATTTGTAAATTGTAAACTACACTTTCAGTGGCACATTACATGTAAATTACTTTCTAATACTTTTGCAGGCAAAGATGGTTTGTCTACTAAACTAAAATACTAAAACTAAATCGGTAGGACGGATTACACTGGTGAGAATGAATTTAAACTCAGTTCATACATATTTAATATATAAATGTGCTACACTAAGTTTTACTTTCACACATTAATTTATTTAGAATTTTAGTATCAATTTCAAATTAAATAACACATTTATGTTAATCGTTGTAAAATTTGAACTACACATTAACAAAGTTTCTAGAGTTATTCCTGTTATTATACATAAAAAGTTTGTATACTGCTTTAAAAACTTTTCTTTTTAAATAATTAAATACAAAAATTTCGCAAATGACAAATTAATTGTGAAATTTTAATTTGTAAAAGAACTTGGATTTTGCTTCCGTGTCTCGGCAAAAAGAAAAAAAAACTATACAAGAAATTCACAAGTACTAAAATTATAAGCGTAATTTTTTATATGCAACACGATACAGTAACTCGACACTGTCGTTTTAAACTCGAAAATCTCTAAGCCGATTAAACTAAAGTGGTAACGAGTATTATGGTACTTAAATTTACAATAAATATCCCTGTAGATAAACTAATTTGGCTGGTAGCGACAAAAATTTCTTACTTACTGTAGCAACTCATAAAGTGCAGCGATATATGTCTGGGCCATTTGGAGAGTCTCGTACTTTGAAAGCTGGCGATCGGCACCCAAAGACGGCAAGTGTCCTCGAAGTCTGTCAAACGCCTTGTTCAAATTCTGCATCCTTCTCCGCTCCCTCGCATTAGCTGCTAAACGCCTTCTCCTTAATACAGCAGCACTAGTGGCACGTCCGCGACGTTTCCCAGACTCCAGCACTTCGTTATCTTCAGCACTATCTTCTAGAATATCCCTTGATAATCCTCTGTATGCGATGTGCGAAGAATCTTGGTTAATGCTGCCGTCGATTGAAGGTGTAGGTTCCAAGCTCGACCTCCCTGAGTCGGGGGACCTCGGCCAGGATAGATAACACTCCTCAGTAGAATATTCAAGCATCACGTCTGAGGTAAACATGTCTTTTTCGTACATGAGTCGATGTCCGTAAGTTTCGGTGGCCATTTTTGGATTTTTTAGTACAGGTGTGTACGGTTCGGAGTCCCGCAGGGGTTTAAGTTGACCGCTTACCTGTTTGGCTTATATAGGTTCCCGGTTTGCGCGAAAAGGTTCGGCGGGTGGGTTGATGTGGGTGTGAGAGGGATAGGTAGAGGTCCCGAGAGGGTAATTTAAGGGCAATCATCATTAATTATTTCGTTCCCCGGGCTCGTATTGTTGGTAGCGCTTGACGCAGGTCTATTGCAACTGCACACTGCCTGTTAACCTTGTGACTGTTGTATACAGTGTACACTTTAATATAAAGTCAGCTTTATAGCAATAAACTTTCAATTATGTAAAACTGAGGAGAAAATTAAAGTCTGGATCTAATTAAATTGCTACATAGGCCATTACTTTCAATATAGTCATTCTTTGTAAGAATTATTCCACTGTGGCGAAGGTTTAATATGAAAAAAAGCTTTCATATAAAATATAACAATCCATTGTCAAACTCTACACGATGAATTTTCAGTTCAAATGTAACAAATACCTATTTATTTTGTTTTTTAACGATTTCATGATTCGTACTTTTTTTTGTTCTCAGTAACATAGGTTACACAATACTACGAATCTTGTTAACTCATTCAACTAATCTAAATCTATACTAATATTATAATTGTACTCCGGTATGAATTGTTTTTATACTTTAACCTAACGACATCTAATTAAGTTAAGATTTTGTTTGTGACTATTTTCTGTATAATTTTCTTTAATAATTTCCTTTTTCTCTTAATTAGTTTGTTCTTGTTTAAATTTTCCTTTATTTTATCTGTTTCTTGTATCAATTCTACTTAATTTTCATCTTTATTTTATTTTCTTAAATACAAATTGTTGATTGTTTTAGTTGCAACTTATTAATGAAAGCATACACACATACTTGTATAACGTAAATGAATACATGATGGTAGTTTGGTACTTATCTAACAATGTTTCCCCATTTATTAAATACGCACTTGTTATTGTATGAGCACCTTGTCGACTATGATTATTATTAATTATTAATTTCTTTGATATTGACCTGATGATTTGCTGTGCGGCCTGAGTACGCAGCTCAACTATGGTTGAATAGGTCGATGGCTGATCCATGCGTCTTACTCTATTTTACATTTGTAACATTTATTGATTATTTTATATTTGGACATATTACATCTTTTTAAATTTGACTGTGAGTGAAAGTGCTATTTGGATTTTATTTTCCATAAGTGGACCTCACAATATAACAATACAATGTCGCAATATAACAATGTAAAAATCTTGCAGCTATCAGTAAGAGCGGCGCATGATTGGTTAGCTCATGGCTGTGCAGCAATGACTCCAAACCTTTTATTTTGTTTTCTTTGGTCGACTTCGTTCTCATTCAAGTCTCTTAGTGAAAAATATTGTAAACCGTATTATTATTTTTTAAAAGGAGCAACAATGGAGTTTCTTGCCAGATTCTTCTCCATGAAGGGTAGGCTGCACTTGGAACTGGCGACTAGAATCACTCGATTTTTTAATATTAAATATTGACTATTCATAAGTGCCTGTAAAATAAGTGCCTATATGAATAAAATATTTTTGAGTTTGAGTTAAAGCTGAAGAGTTTGTTTGTTTGTTTAAACGCGCTAATCTCAGGAACCGCTGGTCCGATTTGAAAAATTATTTCAGTGTTGGATAGTACATTTATCGAGGAAGGCTATATATCATCACGCTAAGACCAATAGGAGCGGAGCGCCAATGAAGAATGTTACAAAAACGTGCGATTTTTTTACGCTACGGGCAATAGGAGACGTAAACGACGTTGCGTGGGTCAGCTAGTATCTTATAATGAGTGTCCATCGTGGTGAGTGGGGTTCGAGCCCGTCATTACAATACTTTTTAACCGACTTAAAAAAAGGAGGAGGTTCTCCATTCGACTGGTTTTTTTTTATGTTTATTACCTTGTTACTTTCGACTGGGTTAACCGATTTTGATGATTCTCTTGTTATTTGAAAGCTGGTGCTTCCCGTGTGGTCCCATTTTAATTTGGTCCAGATTGAAGTCGTTTTTTTTTGTAAAATTATGTCTAATCTAATACCTAAACGAGAAATTCTTGTAAATATATAATCTGAATCGCGAAAAGGGCTCCAACGATTTTCATGAAATTTAGTATTCAGGGGGTTCGGAGGCGATAAATCGATATACCTAGCTAGGGTTCATTTTAAAGCAAAGCTCGGTCATCTAGGTACTAAATTCTTAAAAGGACTGTTAAATTACGCAACATGGTAGACATACATAACATAGGTAGGTACAAAAAAAATGTGGCAGTGATAGAAGTGATAACTTATAACTTAGAATGTAATTTGTAAAATTAATGTGTAAAATTAGAAATTTCATAATAAATAATTACAAATTTTACCAAAAAAAAGCGACTTCAATCTGGACCAAATTTAAATGGGACCATTCGGGAAGCACCAGCTTTCATATAAAAAAAGAATAATCAAAATCGGTTCACCCAGTCCAAAGTTATGAGGTAACAAACATAAAAAAAAAAAACAGTCGAATTGAGAACCTCCTCCTTTCTGAAGTCGGTCGATAACTGCACACTATCTGTTAAACTTGCGACTGCTGTAGCGATAAACTTTCAATGATGTAAGTCTCAATAACCGGGTAGGTGTTACTTATTAAGTATACTAAAGTTTGGATGTACTTTACCATTACTTACTTCCATTATGGTCATTCTTAGTAAGAATGATCCATGAGTGAAAAATTTAAATAATTACAATTATCAACATCAAACATTAGCATGTCGGTGACGCGAACCCATTAGATTTTCCACTACCAAAAAGTGCAAAGTAGTTATCACTTCAAAAACTGTGGATTCAAAAACCGCCTCTTTAATTTTTTTTTACATTTTTTTACATTTTCGGACATCTAACACACAACGCCATCTAGTCCCAAGCTAAGCAGAGCTTGTGTTATGGGCACAAGACAACTGATACAAATACATATATACTTTTTTTTTTGGAAATACATACATATTATACATATAGAAAACACCAAAACTCCGAAACAAAAATTTGTAGATCATACAAACATTTGGTCCGACCCGGGAATCGAACCCGAGACCTCATTATCAGCAGTCGCACACGCCAACCGCGAAACCAACGAGGCAATATGATACTAGACATACCTCTTTCGCCACCTAAAGCTCTACAAATATAGAAATGAAACGTGCCAAGCCGCGGATATAAGCTAGTTTGTTATAGTATGTTTTAATTTTAATGAATGGTGATAATGGTAAAATACCATGGGAGTAACCAGTCACCATTCGACACCAAGGCGACAGGGAACTGAATCTGCGATATGATTTTCACGAGATGCACCCACTGGGTGAAATTCAAGACCGATGTGTTGGTGGGCCTTTTGTACCTGCACTTAGCAAATTATGGATGTGGTATTTACTTCGTTTAGTAAAACATAAAAAATATAGTAACTTTTGCATTTTGCGCCGATCTAATGTGTGTCGATTATTGTGATGAAAAGTAGTCATGCCCTTCCACAATATATATATTTTTTTTTAAAAGACAACTCCCGCATTCGGAATATACATCCTGTGTCGCGGGGAACTTTACAAATATACGTGAAACGGACACAAATAACACCCAGACTCAGAACAACAATTTGTGGATCACACAAAGTGTTGTCCCATGTTGGATTTGAACCCTTAACACTTGGCGCAGTAGAATGTGGCGGGGCGCGCACAAACCCTTTTTTATGTGTGGAAACCCCCTCGGGCCGTCACCCCACCCGGCGGGGTGGTGTGTCGGAATCGAATCTACTAAAACCACACGGTGTGCCACTCTGCGCTTGAGAAGGGAGGGATCCGGGAACTGCTGTTATTAACACATCCGGACCTCTCCCAGCGCTCAAACCAATGGGTCAACCGTGCAGTCACTATGTTACACACATATTAGTAGGGTATATTGTATGTTTTTTTTTTTTTTTTTTATATTTGGCCCGCCAAAATGACTCTACTCTGCCTGATGGAAAGCATAAGCAGAATCCACGAGTGGTGGCCACCATACTCATTGCGAATACAACAATGCAGTATGGCGACCCACACTATGGCGTCCTAGTGATGCTTGTGCATCTTTTAGTCTAGTCAACAAGTATGGAACTTGTTGACTAGACTAATTGAGCCTCCGGTCTCGCACTCACCAACGAAACACGACAGCACAAACGCTGTCATTTTACGTTGATTTTCTGTGCGAGAGTAGTACCGCCCCGGTCGAGCCGGCCCGTTCGTGCTGAAATCAGCGTGGCTCTACTACCTACTATTTTCTTGTAATTTTATATTTGTTATAAAATACTTTTGTAAAAGTAGAATCATGTAGAATGTTGTGTGTTTATATTGCCTCTATTTGTCATCACAATTAGATATACAGAATATAATGCATACATTATTGTTATTTTTGGTAGAGAGTAAATTCAATGAAAATATTAAATATTTTTTTGAACTGGCGATTCCTGGAAATGACAACCCTCGAAAGGTACGAGTATAACAACGAGAGCGGAAGGTTCTACTGAGCTCTATAATATAAAATGCCTTCTCCACATCATCTGATAGTTCGTATGTGAGTGTATAAGGGCCATGTACCTAACGTGTGGTCACAACCTCGCCCTCTCGTACGGGAAATGACTTCTTAACACAACTTCTCCAATCCAAACTAATATTATAAATACGAAAGTAACTCTGTCGCTCTGTCAGTTACGCTTTGACGGATTAACCGCTAACCGATTTGGGTGAATTTCGGCGTAGAGATAGATTAGACCTTGGAGAAGGACTTTGGGGAGGCGTATGGGGGAAACGGTTGGGGTATCCTCACTCACTCGGTGAAACACAGCGCAAGTGCTATTTCACAACGGTTTTCTTTGAGGCCGTGGTATCACTCCGGTAGAGCCAGCGTGACTCTCTCACTGTATACCACGGATATATAACCATACTTTATACAGTATGGTTGTATTTTCAAAATGCTATTGTTATTTATATGTATGTATGTATTTAGATGACATCTATTTTTAACCGACTTCCAAAAGGAGGAGGTTCTCAATTTCATCGGTTTTTTTTTAGTATGACATCTCTAATTTTAGTCAATTTTCGGCATGTAGAATATCGCTTGACTAGACGAAATTTACTTAATAGTGATGTTTAGTTTAGAGCGTAATTAAAGTTTTTAAAAAAAAGGGAAAAAAGTAAATTCCCAAGCTTTGAGGTCAAGACCATTGGTTTTTTTCTTAACCCTCGTTTCACACACCATTAACCCGTTACCGCTTCTCGGATTTTGCAACCCAACCCGTAAAAAAACTGTTTTGTGGTACATTGTACCCTTGTTGTTTAATTTTGGATGATTACTTGATCTAAATAGTTAATACATAATTTGATTAACGTAAATTGCTTTAGATTAAGTTGTATGGTTTTGTGAAATTATGTTAAAGTAGTAGTTTTATTTTAAGTTGGAATTTAAAAGGCACTATACCTTGATAGTTTGTAATTTGGAAGAAGAATATTTCGCTTGAAATAATATTGTGATATGTCTTAGTATTATATTTTTAGAAAAAATAAAATAAAACACTAAGTAATATTTATAACTGTACTTTATTTAAAATATTATTGCAATATTATTGCAAATAAAAATAAATCGTATCAACGTTGTCAAGAATACAGGAAAGAAAATCCCCTTATCTTTTTCAATTTTAAGTTGTTTTACCGCGTTTTATTTTTCCCTTTTAGTGCTTGTTTAATCACCTAGTAGCGTGTGAACCTAGTCACCACACTTCGATAGACTGTTAAGTTACATTTTTAACCGAATTCAACAAAAGGAGGAGGTTTTCAATTCGACTGTATTATATATATGTTTGTTACCTCATAACTTTCGACTGGGTGAACTGATTTTGATGATTATTTTTTTATTTGAAAGCTGGTGCTTCCGATGTGGTCCTATTTTATTTTGGTCCAATTCTGACATGTCATCCATGAGAAAATCATATAAATCTTCAATTTTCATTAAGTATGCGTGCGACAAATTGACGAGTAACTCAATATCACGCCGACTGATTTCGATGATTCTTTTTTTATTTGAAAACGGGTGCTTCCAGTGTGGACCCAATTCAATTTGGTCGTTCTTGAAGTCGGTTTTTTTTGTTAAAATTTGTATTATATGCACACAACTTTCATCAACAGCTTTTAACAGTCCATAGCCGGACATAGATATTGACGAAGAAAGCTTTTGACTACAACGTTGACCAGATGGGTGGGTATGAAGATTGTTGTTCTATTGTTTGCGTCCTTGGTCGGCTCTTACAGCATCTACCAGAGAAATTAGTGGTGGTCATACTGCATATTGTTAATCTGACACGGAAACAAATTATAAATAATAAATAAGCCTTTTAGTTCTTGCTTCTACAAAGTTTTAACAAAGTTTTAGTACCTAATTAAAGTAACATAATTAACGTTTAGTTTAATTGGTTAGCAGTTTCATATAATTAAAGTTATGTTAGAATGTTAGTTAGTAATTTAGTATAGAATTAAGTTTAATTAGTAGATATAAAGGAATATTATTGTTTTGACGTTGTTTAGTAAGCAAGAACCCCGGTTTGGGTAAAGGCCTCCTCTAAAGATGCCCATGTATCTCTATCCTGCGCTAAATCTCTTCAGTCAGGGCCGTTTGTTCTAATGAAGTCATCTTCCCAGCTACTAATGTCTCTCAGTTTGCCTTTTATAGCAAAGTATGAAAAGAAACAAATTATGAATACTTATATTGTCTGGACTTGCAAAGATCTGGTATCATCCATGTAAATACCCGCAATCAGTCAAATCAACTCAATTTACAAACCTACTCATCCAAGAGTATCAGGTCAACAGTAACAGGACACCGAATGAAGTTGACTGTGAAAAGTTCCCGTCAAAAAAATTGGGGGTAAAAAATACCCCAAACAGTAAAAGGATACCGTTGCAAGGGTTGATCCCGTTAGAGCGGAGATACGATGATTCCGGGGTTCACTTCCGATTTGATTGTGCTATTACTAATTTGACTTTGTAAATAAAGAAATTGGTGTAGCGAACAATTCGTTCCTTTTTCACCGTCACAAAAAATAAGGGAATACTTTGTTCGTGTTTTTGGTAAATACCTATCTAAAAAGTTAATGTACCTATATCGTATTGTTTTTTTTAAATATATATTTAATGACTCTGCTCTGCTTGATGGAAGAAGGAAGGAAGAACTACACTCGCACAGAAGATCAACTTAAAATAACAGCGTTCATGCTGTCGTGTTTCGTTGGTGAGTACGAGACTGGAGGCCCAATGATGCAGAAGCATCACTAGGCCGCCACAGTGTGGGTCACCATGCTACATTGTTGCATCGTCTGCATTCGCAATGAGTATGGTGACCACCACTTTTGGATTCTGCTCATGCTTTCCATCAGGCGGAGTAGGGTCATTTTGGCAGGCCCAAACATAAAAAAAGAACTGAATTGCAAGGTCGAACTAGTTGTCAGTATATTTGAGGACACTGACTTCCCAATAACGTTTGCCATAAATGTGCTCTCCAAAGCACGGGCGTGAAACATCAGACCTCTTGATGGGCAGTCGCAACTCTCTAACCGCTAGACCGACAAGGCAGTCGTGTATAGATATATGTATAAATTAAATATAAACATTTATCAAAACCATTAGAAACAAATTGCTTCCAAGTTCGGAAGTCTTCATCGAAATCTAGAACAAGTTAATTCCACAAAAACACAAGCTCAGTGTGTGGCCTGGGGAACAGTAATTGATTGATTATATTAGCATAATTTTGTAACAATAACATAATATATTAAAAGAACGCAATCCTTCAATCGGTCAGACATGAATATTTTTATAAAATTTGTTAATTGAGCCAATCAATTTAGATTTTTTGTATGAAATATACATCTATCTATATATATAAAAGAGTAAGGTGACTGACTGACAGACTGACTGACTGACATACCCAGAGATCAACGCACAGCCCAAACCGCTGAAGCTAGAATCCTGAAATTTTGCATGTTGGTTCTTTATATAACGTAAGTGAGCACTAAGGAAAGGATTTTTTGAAATTCCACCCCTAAGGGGGTAAATCAGGGGATGAAAGTCTGCGTGAGCGAAGCTGCGTGTTAAAGCTAGTTTATATATTAATACGTGAAGCAAAAACTTTGTATCCCTTTTTACAAAAATTACGAGTATGAAATATAGTTTATGCAGTTCTCCATTGTTCACACTTCTGTGTAGAAAGCCAAATAAAATGAAAATAAGAAAAATATATAAATTATGGATCACACACATAGTAAATTCGTCAAAAAATCCCTTATTAAAAATATAGTGTTAAAGATTATAGGAAAATACGTGATTATCAATATGATCAACTCATTTTAAACCGTGAACACTTTATTCATATTTTTTTTAATAACAACTGCTTTGATAGCATTTTGTGCTTTTTCTAGAAAGGTCTGCAAAAATAATTAGCAACGGAATTATTGATATGATAATTTCAAGACTTACACTCATCGGGAAAATCATTTTCTTTCAAGGCAGAAAGATGATGTTTATGTAAAAATATAACACATTTTTAAAGACACGCGCGCGGCTGCTGTGAAATTTTAATATTTAATACTTTTAACAAAAACCTCATAAATATTATAGATTCCTCATAATATAGAAAATAAAAAATTGAGGGTTTCCCTCGATTTCTCTGGGATCCCATCATCTTATACTGATATGGTGGCAATGGGACCACTCCGGGAGCATACCCTTTCGAATTCAAAATCGGTCCACAATTAACTAACGGAATAATCGGTGAACATACTTAAAAAAATACAAACAGTGGAACATAGAACCTCCCATTTTTTGAAGTCGGTTAAAAACCTGTTTATATTAATTACTGAAGGTACAACTTAAAAACAATATGTATATAAATAAAGGTTATTATAATAGATACCTTTATCCACACCATCAATACTAAGAAAAAACAAAAATCACACTAAAACATCATCTCCCGGAAGTCCAACAATAGACAAACGGAAGCGCCACCATATTGCGATCCAAATAACACAGATAAACACAAAATGATAGAGCTTAGCGAAATTACAGAGCGGCGTCACGAAACTGTTAGGATTGACGCCTATTGATGCAGTTATTAAATTGTATAGATTATTTTTTCTTCTTGGGAGGTTAAATATAGCTCGAAACGTTTAGATAGCCGGTCTATCAGACCACCATCAGGGATCACAGACAGTCGCCATTACAAAAAAATACAAAAACATAACATGTAAATAATGACACAACACTGTTTTTTTTTCTGTAAAAAGTAATGAGGTCTCTTTATTGAATAAAAATAACAGAATTCGCAGATATTAACTTAAAATAAGAATGATTAACTATTGTCAATAGAACATATTAGATGAATTACACTCAGACTCCGAACATAACCTCTGATTTTGCAGACTGAATCACTAGCCGCTAGAGCAGCTGCAACGGCTTGTTGCGTCTTAGCTAAGACATTGAAGAATTCTAGAAATAGACCACGATACCTGATTTAGAGTTACTATATAGTTTAGAGTCTATATTTTAACAAGTGAAGCATAAACGTTGTATCCCTTTCGACGGGAGCGGAGGAATATGCAAGGCACTGTTAAAGTTTATAATGAAGGAGTGCAGACAGCTAAAAAATAAAATAAAGAACTATGGTCAAATTTCGACCACTAGGCGACAACTAGTTTCATTAGATTTATTATCAACAACCTTAAATAGCATTCTGCAAGAGTTAGGCCTCTCCTCAGTAAGGAAGTTCTACAATTCTATACCACGCTGCCCAGGCAGCTTGGTATAGATAGAATTTATGCCAAGTTCTCCCTCTCTGTGCGTAAGTCTGTAAGTAATGGTCTTACAACACCCACGAGATAAACAGCGGTGGTGACATTTCCTCACCACACGGACACTTTTTTAGATAACTAAATCAATCTATAGCCGTCCATTGCTGATCGAAGGTCTCTGCCAAGAAACACCAACTTACCCGGTCTTGGGTATATAGTCTGCTTAGATAGTTACTTTGTTATTACTCCATTTTCCATTATGTGTCGCAGTAGTAAGGCCTTGTTCTCCTTCCACATTAAGCTGTCACGGTACACTGGCTATGATAAGTTACAACCTTGCAATTTGTGTGGAATGTCACCGCAGAACACAATTGAAATAACTGTCTTTAAGTGAATGGATGATGTGTCTTGTATGATGCATTGTTGGTTTTATAATAAAGTGGTGTTCCAAGGGTCAGTACCTGATTGAATCTAGAATGTATATTTGTGTAAAATAAAAATCGTCTGTGGATCGAATTTTATATGGTCTTGTTTTGACAGTTGAACTGTCTTTGTATAAATTATAACTTCTTTACTTTTTCCACAAAATGAGTGACTGTGAGATCAGAGGCCTAATGCTGCAGAAGCATCTCAATAGGCCGCTCGCTGTGGCGACCTCCACATACAGCGCAACAACATCATAACATACTACAGCGCCATCTACCAAAGATACGTCGAACTACGGAGTGAAGAAGGAAACTAAGAAACTACTAATCCAGAATCGCGCAATAGAAGTTCTCGCGCCGATAAATACCTATATATACAACAACCCAACATCAACCGTTGAGCAGTGGTCCGCCAGGCATGTCCGCCGCACTATACTCCTTCTACTCCGTATGTCGGTTATCGCCGGAAAGAGTAGCCTATGTTCTACCTAAAAAAATAAGCATCTCGTACACCGCACCGTGAAAGCGTAGAGACACACAGAGTTACTTTCGAATTTATAATATTACAATATATTTAGTAGTATGAATTATTATTTATTTTCGATTATTCTACGTCCAATAGCGGACTCTGTTATGCTTTTTAATAAATTGATTACGTACTGTGTCTTAAAAACTTTTTTATTTCTAGATAATTTAAAGATTCTAAAGCAACTGTTCAATTCATTGGCAAAAAGGCGTAATAAAAACACAAAGTTGAGAATGATGAGCTTAAAATACACGCGAACGATTTATTATACCGTTTTCCTGACACGCGCTCGGGACGCGCCAAAGCCCCATCTGTTGTCAGAAGTAGGTTTTCGCGTTAAATATCCCAATTATGTACCTTTTTTTACTTTTTAGGGTATAGGGAACAAACTAAGGGACAGGTGACCTGATGGGTGGGTACCTCAATGTCTAGAATTAGGGGCCTAGTTGGCCTAGTAGCCAACCGTGCATTCAAATCGTTGAGTTGAATTCTACATTGTATGTTTCTTTGTCACCATGTAAAATAAAGAGTATCTGCTTTTAAACATAAAGTGCCTACTATGCCATCAGGCAGAGTAGAGGCACGCATCATGCACTATAGCAGGAGCAGAATCGAACATGGAGGGCCACCATACTCACTGCGAATGCAGACAACGCCAACGGTGGCCTTGTGTGATGCTGTTTCACGTCCTTATTAAAGGACCCGGGATCATAGTGGGAAGCTCTCTATCTATCTGACAATAAGCTTTAACGTTCCTCACCAAGTGGCTTGAAGTTATTAATTGTACCATTCAAAAATGTCGTGGAAATCGTGACAAGAAATTGCAACCTGATTTTAAAAGCCTTTATACTGTATGCCTGTCAGGCATGGCAGGTTGTAATGAGATCAGGCATTGTGCCATGCTTTTGAAATATAAGATCAAAATAAGCACCTGGTTAACGTCCTTTCGTAAAGAGCTAAAGATCAATGGTATTATCTAGTCAGTAGTATCTGGGTCACGGATATTTAAATGTTTCAAAAACTGCTGTTTTTAAAGGCACAAAGATGTTTAGCATCTTTAAACGACTAGTAAGAATTTCTTCATTTTATTTCATTGGTCAATGATTAACGCAACTTCGTATGTGCTTCTTTTCAATCATGCTCGGCTGCTATTGGTCTTAGCGTGATGTTAACTGTCCTATCTTAGGCACGCCAGCAAAAACAAACGTGGTACGTTATCCCAGTCCTACGCTCAAAAGTTCTTTTCCCTGCTAGTCCTGTTAGCTACCACAATCTAAAAGTTTTGTAAGGTGAAAGGTGGGCCCCTCATCAAAATGAAGTCACTCACGAAAAATAAGCTTGATAGTAATAACTTGTAAAATTGGTTCCGGGGATCCCGGATTAATATGACATTGTATAGACTTTAGGATTTTTAACTCCCTCTGTGGCGCAGTCGTAACGTATGCAACTGCTGTGTTTGAGGTATTTGTTTCGAAGTTTCGATGTTTACTACGTATAATTAATTATGTACATGTAGTAACGTAAATATATGTAGGTGTATAGAAAATAAAGTAAGTCCACAGTATACGAGTGAAGGAACGAAAGTTTATTTTAGCAATTACACACACAGAAGTTACACTACAATATAGAAGGAGTAAAGTATTAAGAGAATAACAGTATTAAGAGGATATGGAAACACAATAACAAATTAGCGCGGCGAGATAAAAATATGATGCTGAAAGCTATAGAACCGTGATGGTACTGCCTGACCTCATATTGGCTCATATAAACATGAGCGGGTAGTCGCGCAACAATATGATAGTGCCGGCCCGCACTCGCAGAGCGCGCGACAGCCGGCTGATAATAAGTAAACAACTACATACAAATAAAATCTGTTTGTACGTTTAACAATATTATTTTATTTTAAGTAATTTATTTCAAATAGTTTTAAGGTGATTTAAATTGTATATAATGCTAGATATGAGCAATGAATATAATTTTCACAAATAATAATAATTAATAAAATACACAGAAATAAGTGTAGGTACTAAGTCACTACATACATATTTACAATAAAAATATGTATGTATTTCTATCAGTTGTCTAGTGACCATAGCACCTACTCTGCTCTATCACTGCTTAGTTTGGGTCTAACTTGTTGTGGATGGTGATGGTTAGATGATTTTGTGTTTCAAATACCGAAAAATATTTTCCGTTATTGTTATGGTAACTACACATAAAAATATATCTAGGGTCTAGGGATTAGAGTATGTGACTGCCGATCCAGAGATCTCGTGTTCGAATCCCGAGACAGGCCAAAAGGTGTTGTTGAGTTTTTCTTATTAATTTATTATTTTTATGGGATCGCGTCAATATTTAGCAAGAAAAACATA
Organism: Diaphora mendica; assembly: GCA_949125395.1. NCBI lineage: Eukaryota > Metazoa > Arthropoda > Insecta > Lepidoptera > Erebidae > Diaphora > Diaphora mendica. Next base: position 2,609,552 of record OX421323.1, read on the forward strand.
TAAGTTTTATATATATTCGTAATCACCGTAAAAAAATGTTTATTTTGATACCACACTCGATGTATTTTGAAAACCTTTTTTTTAATTTAATTTTACTTTTCGGCGCCAAAAATCCTTATTTTTATTTTTTTAATTTTGATGTACCCAGTGTCACTCTCACGACTAAGACGAATCTATTAACACCACTCACATAAAAATACGACAAGCCGGTAAGGCTCTAGGGCATGAAAAGAAATTTACATACATACATACACTCGAAAAACATAACCCTCCTTTCGCAGTCGGGTAAAAAACATCAAAGAAAGGCCAGTGAAACTTTTTTATTTCATTTTAATATTGATTTTCTACAAAAATAACGAATTAAAAGTACTTAAAACGGAACGTGTTTTAAAACACCAATCAGCGTCTAGTGACGTCACCATTGTGACAACAATTTAAGGTTTTAATTGCAAACGTTAACATAGTTTATTGAATAAACAAATTACCAATTATTAATTTTTAATTACTAATTAAAATGGAAGTTGGATTATTAAATCAGACATGGTAATAAGCTTTTTTTGTTGAAAGTGCAAAGTTTTCATGTGTACAAATGAAAGGGACTAAGCTATTACGGTAGGTATAAATTACACTGAGACTTAGTATTTTATTTAGAAGATTCTACACATAGCAGTTATTTTAGATCAACAAATCTTAAGGCGACAATGCTATCGGCTTTGTCCAGGAAAATTTCTGTAAATTACGTAAAGGTTATCGTGTGACAACCATCTTCATTATTATGATGAAAATGGGAAGATTGTGCAGCTTCTGAAGAATTGAAAAATTGGTAGTAATATTTATACTAGTCCAAGTTATCAGTACAAACTATACCTACAAATAAATAAAATTGGAGTTTCTGTTTTTAATATTGCAATAACCGCTTTTCTCTAAATGCGTATGTAGGTATGTATACACGGTACATAATTGTAATAATATATTATTATAACATATACCAAAATTTAATTTTTTGCAATTTTTAGAACGGCTAGACCGATTTTGATGGGACTTTCACTGTTAGATAGCTGATGTAATAAGGAGTAACTTAAGGTACTTTGTTTTAGACTAGCTTTGCCCCGCGGTGTTACCCGCGGTTGTAAAGGTACAACAATATCCGCGGGTAACACCGCGGGACTCAGCTAGTTCATCAATAAAAAAAAGCTTCTGTCAAACATCATAATCATAATATCCATCTAGCCGTTCATCCATACTAATATTATAAAATTGAAAGTAACTCTGTCTGTCTGTACCGGTAACCGAAATAGACGCGGGCGGGACCGCGGGTTAAAGCTAGTTACAACTCAAATCTGTATCCAGGTGGCTGTAAAAATGCTGCTGCCCTATTTATAGTAGCTTGATGCATCTGTTTATTCAAAAAATATCACGAGATTCCTAACTTTAAGCAACTACGAAAACCAGCACGAAGAGTCGACGAACAAACACGGCCAGTGACATACACAGATGACGTCATCGACATTGTGCGCCGTTTGCGCCCGAAGTTGAAACTGGCAGTTTAAAACTGCAATTTTTGGCAATAAATTAAAGTATTTTAATTTTTTATTATACTAATGGTCTATTCTAGATGAAATTCATTCAAGAGAAAGCAAAAATAGAAATATTGCATCTTCCCTATTGTGAGAGTGAGGGAACAGAGAGTGCACCTGTTTTGCGCATGCACTTGTGCACTATATCTTCTGCGTAGTTGTCTGATCTCTGTTGAGATGTGTGCATGTTTGTTTGACATTATGTTTAAGTTAATTCCTATTTCAGAAAATAAAGCAAATCCCTATTACATTCGCCCTTGTAGAGCCTAGGGCGTATGCCAAGAGATTAGGGGTGTAAATTAAATATATGATTATAGCAAATCTAGCTCCCGTGCCTAAAATTACCCTTTTCATGTAATCAAAAATCCTTACTATCGGAACTCAAAACGATTGTTTAAGTTTCATAAATATTTGTATTGAAATCATATTGAGCAGATAACGTAAACGTGTCGTGAATTCATACGTTACGTTAGATAGAGGTGTGAATTGGGCCCTTAGGGTAAAATCAACACTTTGGTCGAATCATAAAATGGTCCCAATCAAAGTTTATTTTGTATTATTAATATAATCGATGAACAAATGTTTGTCTGGTCTTCTGTATGTCACATACAGGCTGTTCTATTTTCTGCGCTGTTATACATTTGCGCGTGCGCAGGAACGCTCATATACTTAAAAGAATATTAGTCACTACATATTATAAAACAAAGTCCTCGGCCGCGTCTGTCTGTCTGTCTGTTCGCGATAAACTCAAAAGCTACTGCACGGATTTTGATGCGGTTTTTAGATAGATAGAGTGATTCTTTAAGAAGGTTTTGGTATATAATTTGTTATTTTTTTTAGTATAAATATGCTAAAATATTACGATATTTGTTGAAGATGTCGCAAAAAACTAATCCGCACATCTTTTCGGGGCAGGTTGCTAGTTATAGATAAATGTAAATTATCAACGAAATGAGTTGACGAAACTCTGGTCCGTGTTGGATTCAGAAATTGTTTAAAATTCTAAACAAATATATTCTATACAAATCTATTTCTTATCGAAACTGATGGCAATATTAAATTCCTGAAACTATTAAATTCATTGAAACTAAATTAGGCTAAATTAAAAAAATCCATTAATTTAATCTCTCAGAATGAGTTATAGAAATTTCAATGCTATAAAATGTTTGTTATTGGAGTAAGTTATTCTTACAAAAATAATGTTTGAAATAAATAAATATATATTTCAGACATCCAATTAACATCAACCTGTAAATGTAGAGAACTGTTTGCTTGCAGCTATATTTAAATATACCAATTGATTTTTATTTTCAATATGGTCTTATAAAGTTTATTAAATATGCTTTATTTGATTTTTATGAATTTTGCTTCGAGGCGCCAAATGTCAAAAGCTACAGCTTACTATATTATTATAAGTTTAGTTTTTCACCATTTTGAATTTAATATTTTGAATTTTGATTGTTCGTTTCTTATTGGTCTTATAAATATAAATAGACCTATTTCACTGCAAGCCTCCATTTTCTTCCTCCACACAAGTAGTAAGAAATCGTCTATGACACAGAGAAAAGAAAATTATGAAAATATCCATCGAATCGATTTAATGTAACATTACAATAGATATTGATTGATTTCATGGTACTTAAGTTTATAAATAACCTAATCCCAGTGTCACATACACATTTCAGACAATGCTGTCAATAAGCGAAATTTCATGTAGACAACAGCGCGTGCCAAAAAATGAACAATACACTCGAAAAACATAACCCTCATTATGGCTAGTCGGGTAAATAAATACAATAATTTTTATCCATACCAATATTATTAATTCCATATTAACTCGTTCTGTCTCTCTGTAATGTTTTCACACTGCATCGAATTCTATGAAATTCGGCATGGAGATACTTTGGATCTTGAGGAAGGACATAGACTTTATCACGATAAGCGACATACAGCACGAAGCTGTTAAAGCTAGTAAAACAATAATTTTAGATTTTTGTAACTGTTTTACATTATATCCTTATTTAAAATCAGGAAAAATACTTTAATTCGCATATTACTACACCTTAACAAAAAATACACCATCATTATAAGAGTTAAAGAATATCCGAAGATCAAAAGACTTCTGACCTTACTTCGGAAACAAAACGGTATTGCCTTTGCAAGAGTTGCAGGTAAAAGTAAATAGGTATATTTCAAGGATGGTGCGGTCACGCGATCTCAAAAACATCCTTTGAAATCAAAACAGCGCGGTTTCTTAAATTATTTGTATTTAACTCACCCTGTATTCATTGTATTGTATATTTGAATGCTTTTATTCATAAATACGTTTTGTAGGTTAAGTAGGTACTACACGTAATGGTGAAATGATATATTATGCAGTAACCTGGATGACCGGTAGCGGTATCTCAGTAGCTTTTTTTTGGTCAATTATACTAAATATGATTTCCAGCTAGATTGATTCATCGCCCACAAAACCCCCTGCATACTATATAAATTTCATGAAAATCGTTGGAACCGTTTCCGAGATTCAGGTTTAATTTATTCTGAATCGCGGAAACGGTTTTTAAATTTAGTGTCATTTTTTTCTTTGAGCATGTTCGAACTCTGAAATTTTGCAGGTGTAACATTATGTTTATTCCGATTATTAAAATGGAACGCTTTACAATAAAACAACGAGTTTTTATTTAAAATGTAAAAGTGCACTCTTGCTGGAACATCCTTTATATATTACAAACATACATATATATATAATCAGAATATACAAGAATTGCTCATTAAATACACACATCAAAAGTGTCTAGGGATCAAGCATTTTTATGCGGATTTCTTGAGATTGAGATGTGGCTTTGTAATAAATTTATGATTTTATAAATTTACTAGCTGCGCCCGCGTGGAACAGTGACTTTGGGTAGCAGTTTTAATTATTAAGGCTAATATTATTTTAAAAATAAGACACACTTTTCACTGTTAAAAACATATTTAAGTATTTATATAAGTACATAAAATAAAAAGTATTTTGTATGAGCTTATTTCGACATTCGACATGGCCAAGGCTTTCAACCTGTTCTTGCACCGTTCGCTTCTCTCCGACCTCTAAGCATTCGGTCTGCCTCCTAGAGTCGTCTCTAGATTGACTCTTTTCTTCATCAGCGCCTTCGCATTCGGGTTCTTTGCGACGGACGGCGCGGCCTCTGTTTTCTGGAGGTAAACGCTAGCGTACCTCAGAATTCGGTCCTGTCGCCCAAGATGTTTCTTCTGCATGTCAATGACATATTAGCCCTTGGCAATATACATTGCTATGCAGACGGTAGCACAGTGCATGGGCGATATTATGGATACCCTGCAGCCAAGATAGTAGACGTTGAGGAAAATGGATAGGAGCTTGTCGCTGAGCTTGACCGGGTTTTGAACCGCATTTAACAATGGGGTGATGAGAATCTGGTCCAGTTCAACGTTAAGAAAACACAGGTGTGCCCGTTCTCTACCAAAAAGTCTCCGTTTCTTCCCCTCCCCACTTTTCAGACCACTCAACTGCCACTACGGGATAAGCTCGGTGTCCTAGGCATGGATATTTGCCGAGACCTCAACCCACGGGATTATATCGAGGGCACCACTAAGGCAGCCTGAACAGGGTGAGACGGTTTTTCGCGCCCGAGCATTTGTGACTCCTTTATAAGACCCAGGTACGCTCGTCCGTACTGTTCTCATCTTTGTGATGGATCTAGGCATTGATTTTCTCGATCTTTTGCAGCGGCAATCAGTCCGCATTATCAACAGTCCCAATACTACCGATTCCTTTGAGCCTCTGCAGTTGCGGAGAGATATCGCCTCTATGGCAGTCCTCTACCGCTTTACCATGGAGAGTGTTCTGAAGCGTTCTTCCAACTGATCCCACCTTCTCCCTTCCTCTACAGAACAACACGTGCTGGTCTTGGAAGTCACCGCCTCAGTCTTAGAAATACGCTCTCGAACCAAACGGTTTGGTTCTGCATTGTCTGCTTTCACAGCGAGTATGGTTGCCTCCACTGTTGGATTCTGCTTGAGTTTTCCCTCAGTCTGAGCAAATTCTAAATTTTTTCAATTTTAAAATACTACGTTTTTGATTTGCCATCCTTTGTCAAAATATAGCGATTTAGCTGATTTGATACACGCGATTGTGCTGCCCATTTGAAAAACATGTTTTTTTTTAAATGAACTGCAACTTTAACCGTCTGTCTTTGGGCTTTGATAATTGGTAGTGCAAATGTTGTTTTCAGCGGAAACTGCATTCTTTTAAATTGAAATTGCAAATAAGTTTGAATTATTGGAATACGGGGAATTGAAACATTTTCTTTTACAAAGTTGTACCCCAGATGTGTATTTTGTAGCCGTGTACCATTACATATCTTTGTCGCTCAAGATTTCTTATTAATAGGCCTGGAACATTAACTTTCAGTCTTAACTTATGGGAATGCGTTCCTGATGATTCTAAAGATTTAAAAAACTTTATGCATAAGCTATGATATGACTGGTTCAGTTTCCCTTGCATTGTTTCCTGAGAGGTATTCGTTAACATCTTCCTCCACGTCTGACATGATCCGTTCGTTTATTTGATAACTGTCTCATTAGTCGGCGGATCAGAATAGATATTATTTTGAGATCATGTGTGCTATCATATACCAGAACTCACGTCTCAGTGTAATCATGTCGTTACTGTCATTTGGCATACAATCATCTCCTATTTTTAGAAGAGCATTTGCATATTGACACTGCTCATAAATCATTGTGAAGTTGTACTCGCATAATTGTAGTAAGACAAAAGTTTTTAACATGTACCCATAATACATATGTTTCATACAGGCATTTATTTCACCTTGCGGCGTACCCCTTTTGCTTTTTTTTGTGTTTAAATCCCGCCGGATACTTTTCCTTCGGATTTTTTCACGAAGAAAATTATTGGAATAAACAAAAAATCATGTAAACAAATCGAATCCTAGTGAATAATAACGAATTTGTAGTAGCAAAATTCAACATCCGCATGCGGCACAGTCGTCTGCCTTCACATGTCTGCCCGTTCGGGTAAGCACACTTAAGCATATTGTGATAACTCAGTAAATGTTACATCTGAATAGCTCTAATATTTTGTCTCCTGTCCCAAACTCATGAAGCATTTTCGCAAACCTTGCATCATCATCATCAGCCTATCGCAGTCCACTGCTGGACATAGGCCTTGCCTTGCCTTTCCTTCACAAACCTTGCATATTTCCATACAAACTTTCATCCCCTATTGCTATTTTACCTTGATCTTCAAATTTTATTTATTTTATTATAAATTTAATTATTGTCTTATTATTTTATGGAAGCCTTTATGGATAACCTTCCTCGATAAATGGGCTATCTAACACTGAAATAAGTTTTCAAATTGGACCAGTAGTTCCTGAGATTAGCGCGTTCAAACAAATAAACAAACTCTTCAGCTTTATATATTAGTATAGATGTATTTATTATACTCTTCTAAGATCTAATACTCATAATTAACAACACAATTATTTAGATAAAGACGCATTATGTTGATAAAAACTCTTTGGCAAATAACTCATTATTAGGTACCAACTCTTAGCGTCTTATACTCGTGATAACTTCTAAACGAAATGTCGGATTGGGATGAAACAAAAAGTATTTTACTTCTACATAAATACCCTTGATAACATAATGCTTAATTTGGATAAGGATTAATATTACGATACACATTTAACGTACTTTCTTTCTTCAGACGATTTAATAATTTTTTCGAACACAAAAGCGGTTATTGTGACTAAACCATGATAGTTAGATATATGCTCTCGCGGACTTTTTTGTAGATCTTAATAGGCCCTACAAATCCGTAATACATTATTTTGTTCTATTATCAATAGTCTTTGCAGCGCACGCAAAAATAGGTTTTCGATTTCACACCTTGGGTTAGAAAATAGCAATTTTCTTACGGATCCCTAATTTTTTGAAAATAAAATATAGCCTATAGCCTTCCTCGATAAATGGACTATCCGACACTGAAAGAATTTTTCAAATCGGACCAGTAGTTCCTGAGATTAGCGCGTTCAAACAAACAAACAAACAAACTCTGCAGCTTTATAATATTATTATAGATATGGATCCTTTTTGGTGCATTTCATAATTTGAATCAGGAACTGTCAATCAAATTCGAGTAAAATATGAAAATCAGCTGTCAATATTTTCCCTATAAAAATATACAACGCATTGAAGACATTATTAGTGCTACTGTTTCCCTACTACTGATTAAAACCAACGTTATTATGGAGCGGCGACGTCATTTAAGCAGGGAAGAAATGCTCAGAGCCGTGGGAATGATAGAAGCTGGTTCCCGGCAACGTACTGTGGCTTTAGCTCTGAATACAAGTCAGAGTGTTATCAGTCGACTTTGGACACGTTACCGAAGCACTGGTACCGTGGCTGAGCGCCATGGAGGACGGTATCGCTACACCACACGGAGACAAGACCGATACATTCAAATCTTAACTCGAAGAGCTCCAACAATAACCGCCATGATGTTAGCCGTGAGGCTTCATCACTCTTCAGGGAACTTAATTAGCGACCAAACAGTCAGAAACCGCTTGCATGAAGTGAACCTTCATTCCCGAAGACCGCTACGGGTACCACCTATAGCAATGCACAATCGTAGGATTCGATATCAATGGGCTCTTGAACACAGAAATTGGGCAGAAGAACAATGGCGTTTCGTGTGCTTTTCTGATGAGTCTCGTTTTGGTATGAGACCGGATACAAGACGTATACCACACTGGAGAACCCCTGGACGCCAACAGCGATTAAAATCCTGCCAGGAAGTCCATCCTTATAGTGGTGGAACCATCATGGTATGGGCGGGTATTTGGATCGGCGGAAGAACTGAGTTGATTTGGATCAGAGGCAACCTCAACGCTCAAATTTATGCTGAGACGATTGTATCAGACGTCATCGTTCCTCTACAAGTGCAAATCGGTCCCTTATTTCAGTTAATGCATGATAATGCACGACCGCACACCGCAAGAGTTGTAAGACAGACTCTCGCCGCAGCTAACATCAATGTCCTGCCCTGGCCTGCTCAGTCGCCAGACTTGAACCCGATTGAGCATGCATGGGATATGCTACAGAGAAGAGCTCTGCCGAATATGGAGGGTATCCAGTCGCAAGAAGACCTTTTTTTGTTGTTGCAACGAACATGGGCGGCCATTCCACAGCGTGATTTGGATGAACTCATTTTGAGTATGCCAAACCGATGTTCTTGTGTTGTTAGTGTTCGCGGTAGAAACACGGATTATTAATTGTTTAAGTTACCTAATAAAATTTTAAAGAAAACTGTTATTTCAGTCTTTTTTTCGAACTTTAATGTTAGTGGTTCAAATGTCAAAAATCCCTTTATTAGGAAAATGGCAAATTTCTTTATTAATGCAAAGGTGACTCGGTTTATCGTTACTGTGACAAACGAAAACACTTTATTTGATGAATCCTTAAAAAAAAATTTAATTAATATCAATCAGGAGAAAAGTTATTGCAAAAATATACGTTGATCCCTAGACACTTTTGATGTGTGTATTAAGTTGTTGTGACGAGTAATCTTTTGATGAAAAAAAAGAAGTTTTATGAATAACATCAGCTTCGTAGGTTTTGGGTTTTGTCCCCTTGGCCAAGATGCAAGCCCGTCGATTCTCTTTCTACAATCGCTAACGCCTCTATTCTCTTGTATTCTTCTTTGTCCGTGCCGTTATTTCCCATGTCTTTTGTGGTTGGCCCTCCTCGTCTTCCTTCGCCGCTCCAGGCGCAATTGTGTCACATGCGGTTGCAGTCCCGTCCTCTTTAGGTCGTCTTTAACAGTCCCCATCCAGGTAGTCGGCGGTCTACCTCGACCTCGCTTAGGCTCCTCAATGTCCATGACGTAACTTGTCAAAAGGCCGTTTTTTGCGCCGCATAACATGTCCGTACCGAGCGAATCGGGCTTTCTCATAATCTACATTCCTTCTTCATTTAACTTTGATTAGATATCAATTTAAATCAGCTACCAGGTATGTACATTCACCAGTGCCAGGATAGTTACTAGATTATTTAGTCTCGTCTACCAGATATAACCTAATAACAATATCAAACCTAAGACCTCACAAGCGTAAGAAAACATAAACGACAAGTTATAACAAAAAAAAAATATAAGAATTGAACATCTTAAAGAAATTTTGATTTATACGCCTACATTTTGTCGACAGTCGGAAGTACACAAATAAATAATTATTCACCACAGAAGACACCCAAATTTCAATTTGAAAAAATCATAACCATAATAATTATAACAAACAAAAACTAACAGGACAGACAGACAAAGGGACCGCAATCACTAATATGACAAATAGATCGAGAACAATAGTTTCAACAAGTCATTGCGCAGGCGTAAACCCACCGCACGCCATTGAACTTCTTTGTCGTTAACCGCAAGATGATATATTGCAATTTTTTTTTACCTTTTGTTTTAGAATTATTCTTTCCATTTCGAACTCTATTTCATAACTTTACAGTTCATATTGGAATAAAAATAGAATGATGTTGCAAAATTTGGAAAAAGAATATACCGCAGGACTATGACAGTTATGACAACACAATTGCAACAATTCATTTTCGACCTCATGTCCATTATGTTTAAGTATATTTTGTATTGATTTTAGGTTAGAATGTTGGAGGTATAGCTAACAGATAATTATAACGCTTCATAAAGCAAATAGTAATTTGTCATAGACAAGAAAAAATAACCAAATTAAAATGATTTAAAATGTTGGGTTTTAATAACTGATATTAGTATGTAGCTAAAATTTATTTTTGGATGTTTTGAGGTAATTGGTCTCTTTTACGGATAATTAGAAGTACATTTAGTCAAATTGTTGGTATTCGTAATATTACAGGTTTTATAGGATGTGACGTAGTTGCGTAGGTAAATAAACTTAAGCTTATTTCAATAAAAAATGACTTCAGAACGTCTGCGTCTTGACGAATAAAAGACCTAATACATTTTGAGATAAGATATTTCAGGTATCTATGTTTAAGATTCCATATTTATTAATTACTTAATTTTCTTAACATTTCAACATTCCACTGCTGAAAATGAAAAAAAATGAAATTTATTTGCAAAAAATAGGTTCGCACCAAGTGTCACATTGGTGGTTTTTGATCATGCCATATTCCGCCTTGTTTTGGCATGCAAACATTTACTAACCAACATTGTGACCTTAAAATAATAAGCCTTGCCTTCGAAACGAGGTTTTGGTTTCGAATATACATTATAATCTATGGGTCTAATATAGTACGCTGTTCAGACCCTAAATATGTATAGAACTCTACATGCTTACAGTTTTACTTCTTTTTGTAGTGGTATTGGACTCTTACGATACCCACGGGATAAATAGGGGTGGTGATACTCATTATTCTTAAACTGTAGAGCCCACACGGACTCTTAACATTTTAGTTTTTACTTATATTTTGAAATCAAATAGTAAATTCCAAACGAATCGAGTCTTCTAGTATAAAATATAAAAAATCGAAAAAGGAAGAAGCATTTCACAACACTTTTTACGCAATACACAATTTAAAGCAAAGCTAAGCAAACAATCTTACCCATGATTAAGCATGATTATTGGGTACGCGTTCGATTCCCGATTATAGATATTTTTCGGTTAGAATTTGGCGGTTAGCAATATAGTTTTGGCGTGTAATAATGAATTATAGTTCGGTGGCTTGTTTGCTTTGGGTAAATTTGTTTTTTGTAGATGAACTTAACATAACAGAATTATATTAAAATAGTCAAAAGTATAAATATTTTGCCACAATTATTTTAATACTATTGTGTTGCTTTTCTTTATAAGAAAGGTTTGTAAGCATTTCCAGTTTAATCCTTGTTTTGTTGTCAAAAATTCCCGCTATGAAAATTTTATAACCCTATAAAATTTTCGTGGCTGGAATTTTTGAGACCTGTCAAATTATAAGTGTCAATACTGGCATATAGACTGCATAACCAATAAAAAAAATTACAACTTAGTTTCCAAAAAAGTATCATACTTTTATTTTATTGAGAAAATGGAGGCAAGGACATTTTAAATTTAAATTCGTAGATATATGCATATACATTTAAGTAGTTTGGACGATAAATCTCTAGTTGAGCGTCTTGGAGCTGATCTGAGGATGGAGCCAGGAAGTTGAAGGTGAAGTGAAAATCTTCATTATATATGTATTAGTGCACTCTTCGAATTGTGCTAATTCAATTAGTTTTGATGTGTCCAACAGAGTAAAAGCTTGGTAGAGATCATCTGATGATGAGTAGAGGAGAATGTTATGAACAATAAAATTTAACTATTTTCTGTGTAGTTGTTGCCCGCGGCTCCGCCCGCTTAAATGTCGGTTATCGCGGCAAATAGTAGCCTATGTGTTATTCTGATGTATAAGCTATAATATTGTAATGTTGCATCCAAATCCGTTCAGTAGTTTTTGCGTGAAAGAGTAACAAACATCCATCCGTCCATCCACCCATACTTAAAAAACTAACACTAAAATAAACTACACAGGACAACATCACTGCAAAAAATGAAAACTTTAAACAAACCCTACATAAATCCGTCTGGCCAGCGTGGTATAGGAGGCCAAAACCCCCTTTCTAACAAAAGGCTAAGTCAAGCAGTTGTTGATGATGATGCTAACTAAATGCTTGATTCCCCTTCAACGCGTAAATTAGAAAATCGTTTTCAATCGCAACTTTAACGATAATAAGTTTAACAAGACACTACCAAAAACTAATTTTATTTTTTTTCCACCAAAATTTTTCATCAAACTGACCTGACCTAACAGCCTATAATGACTTAATGCTAACCTTATAAGGCGCCAAACATATATTATTTTACCAAAAAACAAAACATTTTACGCCCACTGTTGGTTTTACGATATTTCTTAATCTCCTCGTTATAAAAATAAAATAAAAAACGGCGCCAAACTGTGCCGCGCTTTTTTAAATCGGCCATCTTGAAAAGAAACATTTTATTGGTCATTTTATTGCTTGTTTTCGGTTAAATTTGACTGCTGTTTGTTGTAATTATAGGTTTTTCGAAATTACTATTGTGTGCGAAAAAAATCTACTGTCGATAGTAATTTATCGTATCGGACTACAATTTCTAAGGCGATGGAATATGACAATTATAATATATTTAGGCAGTTGCTTTACAAATATCATACAGTTCTAGAGTCTCCGCAGATAAAAAATATTGTATCATAATAAAAAAATACAAATCATTAGTACCTATGCGCTTTTTAAAATGATGTTTACCCATACAAAATATTTAAGAATTAAAGGCAGCAAATATTTATTAAACTTCAATACAAGTAAAAATCAACGTATGTATTAAAATATTTTGAAAGTGGGAACTTTTTTTTACACCTATCATATTTTCGAAGCATCTTATTTGAGTTTATTAAACCTACTTTGTTATTAAGTTAAATAAGGCAATAAATGGGCTGAAACGATATAGCACCGATCAGCACCGATGGTGCTCGTTTAATTGGTTTAGCGAAACTGGCAGCGGCGTACGCGCATCTTACTCATAGATTAGTTAATTCAAAGACAATTCATTACTTATTGTGGTTACTAAAGTGGCGTGCTATTAATCAATTAATGAATGACAATTGACTGTAGTTGCATTTGCTTACTTTTAAGATCCAATTATTACTCGATTCGTTCATTAATAAGATTTATTAAATCCTATATTATAAACTGAATTCAGGACGCGGACAGAAAACTTTAAAGCGAGAGTCAACAGTTCTATTATTTATTTGTATTAAAAAGCGCACATGACAAGCTGTTGACTTTTTTAGACTTTTTTTTTTAAATAACTACCTAACATTTCAAAAAATATTCATTCCACCAAGCGTCTTTTACCATATAGGCAGTAAACACAACTCGTCCAATCTGTCTTTTTCATCCCATTCTTTGTCATCATCATCCAATCAATGAATGATTTATGGCGCTAAGAGAGCGGATGTTTATTTAATCGATTATGTTTATGACGGTAGCGCCTCTAGTGTGCCTGATTGCACCCGACTCGGTCGCACCGAGGCTTCTGAGGTGCTCCCATGTGGGTCAATTATTGTTGGTGTTGTTTGTGGATTTTTCGTGGTTTCGTGGGATAAAGTCAGTTATGATGTGTTATTATTACTGGTGTGTATTGGTATTTATAAAGACTGTTTATTTATAACTGCCAGAAGTCGGGGGTTCGATGCCTGTTTGGCTTGGAAATCAGTGTTTTTAATTCATTTGGTACAATTGAATTACATGTTTGCGTATATAAATAAATAAATAAAATGACAGCATTCGTGTTGACGTGGTTCGTTGGTAAGTGTAAGACCGGAGGCCCAATGATTCAGAAGCATCACTAAGCTGCTGTTCGATACCGATCTTAATAAATATAAGATTGTAATAGCAAAACTAGGTGATTGTCTTTGGTAAATATCAAAGTGTCACAATTGTGAAAATCTAACCTCACTACTTGGCTCTCGGAGGAGAACGGCGTTCGATGCGCCGGTATAATTATTGAATTAATTGAAAAACCTTAGCTCCCGATGAGGATTCGGGTTTGGCCATCGAGTTTTGAAGGGCTAAGAATTCAGTATTGAAGCTCCGGTTGGTATGTTTTGCCCGTGTTTTGTGGTAGCCGATATAATATTTAATTTAGCTTCGGTGAAATTATTCGGACACCACCATTGGATAAGCTTTAATCATTGTTAAATGAATGGGTTGAAATCGCGTCGTTATTTTATTTCGCGATCCTCGAAGTGATTAACCGGGCGTTTTGGTACGGACTCGGGAGTTTGCCCCCGGCCTTCGAATGTGTTTGAATTGTGACTTAGTACTCATAATCTTTTGTGTGGTTGAAAGAAGCAGCTATCATCGAAAGAGGGGCCCCTCTCTGCATAGAAGATAGAAGAACCCACCAAAACAAAGGGTGAATCAAGTAAAATTATAAATTTATTTCTTTTAAAAGGGTGTAAGCGCCCTAAGTTGAAATCCTTTTACCAGTGGATTGATTTGCGATTGTCTGGCTATACTATGGGCCCTATAGACTAGTACAAGCTTCCTAGGGGAACGCTAGCACTGGTGAAAGGACTAAACAGCCGCCATGTGTGGGTCACCATGCTGCATTGTTGGATTGTTTGCACGAGCAATGAGTATCGTAACCTCTACTCTTGGAATCTGATCATAGCTGTAGTGTCACCTTGACAGGATGGGCTTGCCATAAAAAATACTTGTCCAATAGCTAATTAAAAGTTTGAATAGAAATTCCTAATGTCATTGGTATGAATGACTAATTTTATAAGCTGAAGAATTTCTTTGATTTGAAGATCTTGATTTGACTGCTAATCTCAGAAACTACTAGCTCGAACTATATAACGCATTTAGGTATGTATAGCCCACCTATCAAGGAAGGCTATAGACTGTTTAACATCACTCTATGACTAATGGCAGAAGAGCAGGAACAAAACAATGTGGCAAAAACGGGGGAAAATTTATTCTCTGTTAGAAAAGTTATATGACATCACTGTGTACATGCATTTATTACCCTACTATAGTGTTATTATTTACCATTGGGTCACGGCTCTTGAGCTCACCGTGCCTTATGGGAAAGGCGATCGTACCAAGATCGACGAACACCGTAGTCCCGACAGGTGGTGTGGTTCCCACGGCCAATTGCGTGACTTACTTGACTTTTTAACATAAGTATATTCCCCACTTCGCTCGAATTATGTAGAATAAATACATAGGTTATAAAAGACTTTACGTTGTGTTGCAGGGATAAAATTTGATAAGAACATGTTTTATTCAGTTATTCTTAGGTCTAAATTAGTTAAGTTAGTTACTCGTGAGGGTATTTTGTTCAGGTTTATTTTTATCCATATATTTAAAAATGTATTGCTGTTCATTTGTCTCGCTAAAACTCGAGAATGGCTTGTCCGATTTGGCTTATTTTGATCTTGAAATATTTGTGGACATTCAGGGAAGGTTTAAACGGTGAAAAACAAAAATAATAAGTAACGGAAAATATTACAAAACGACATTTTTATTTTACCATACAAACATCTTTAGCTGTGAAACATTTGATGTCTTCTGTCTTTTTAGAAATAAAAAATTTACACTTCGTGGTCAAAATAGTTACTGAAACAGACTGAAACCAACATATGTGATGTTGGTTTCAGTCTGTTTCACACACATAATAGTTATTTGTTAAACAAGTGTGAACTGTATTGTCATGGTGAAAACGACAAAATCCACTGCCTGCTTGTGTCGACTACTGAGCTCCAGGTTCGATTCCTACCCGAGATAAATATTTGAGTGATGTGCACAATCATTTAGTTTGTGTTTGAGTGTAATTTATCTACAACATGTATGTATTTAGACATAATAAGTATGTTTATCAGCAGTTTAATAATAATAATTATAATATTTTCGGACATCTAACACACAACGCCATCTAGTCCCAAGCTAAGCAGAGCTTGTGTTATGGGTACTAGACAACTGATACAAATACATATATACTTTTTTTTTGTAAATACATACATTTTATATATAGAAAACACCCAAACTCCGAAACAAATATTTTTTGATCATACAAACATTTCGTCCGACCCGGGAATCGAACCCGAGACTTCATTATCAGCAGTCACACACGCCAACCGCGAGACCAACGAGGCAGTCAATAATTACCTTGATACAGGCTCTTTCTGGTTTGAGATGTGTGCATTTATGATGAAAATGACGACTGAAAATAAAACACGTTAAGAAGCTAAAATTAAAAACCCCCTACGCAAGCATTTAATTGATACGTTATCATACGCCCAAAATGCCTTACACCATTTTGGAAAAGGGCTGATACTCTTACACTGCTGGACTTATATTAACCAAAACATAACTAAGAACCAAGATTGAAGTAAAAAACCGCATAGAAATCGGTCCATCCGTTTGAGAGCTACGATGCCACAGACAGACAAACACACACGAACAGACGTCAAACTTATAGCGTCTCGTTATCCTTTTGCGTCGGGGGTTGAAAAAGTTAACAAGAAAAAGTAAATAAACTATAACCTGACTACGTAAAAACTATTGATAAAATTTATATAGACTATGTCACCCGGGCCATTATTACGAATCTATTGACATCTCCTTCATTAGACACTACGGCGGAGTATACAAGCATACATACACTGACTGCCATAACTATTTTCCTTCCTTTTGGCTTCGGCGTAATCGAGTAAAATATATTACAATTAAAGACTAAAAATAGAAGGTGGCTGGCGGATGGCCAACTCATTCCGAAGAAAATCACGTACCTTTAACTTTAAGATATCGTAACGTAAAGCAATACAAGAAAAACGACAAAAGATAGTAGAGCCGGCTCGACCGGGGCGGTACTACCCTCGCACAGAAGATCTACGTAAAATGACAGCGTTCTTGCTGTCGTGTTTCGTTGGTGAGTGCGAAACCGGAGGCCCAATAATGCAGAAGTATCACATAGCCGTCATGGTGTGGGTCACCATGCTGCCTTGTTGCATTGTCTGCATTCGCAATGAGAATGGTGGCCAATACTCTTGCATTCTGCTTATGCTTTCCACCAGGCACAGTAGTCACTTTAACAGGCCCATACATTAAAAAAAAAGAAAAAACAACACATACAACTTATCTAGTACTGAGTTTGATTAAGGGGAACATAAAACTTATAAAAATGATATGAAAAGAATTTAATTCGTCATTACCCATCTGCTGCGCGATAATATCGGTAATAATCCAGTAATGCACAACGTATGCGCAGAAGCAGCCTACCGTGAAACATTTACATATCAACGGTATTGCTCGCTGTTTGGGTGACAGCGAGGTATAGGAATACATTTCGAGAAAGTGAAAACGTTTACGTTAAAACTTTGTACAGGGCTATTCAATTATTTGTTTTTTTAATTACAGGTGAATGTCAGCAGTTCCCCCTTTTGGTGACGGATTAAGAATAGTCTGCTGTGTATATTGAAGACTGTTTTCATGCCCCCATCTCGGCAAGAGTATTTATGCCCTACGATATCAGTGTGCAAAAGCCGTTTTTATCCTCTAGAGGATAAAGTAAATTGAAACATCATTAAACCTATTTACTTCTACCTCCATGGTGCCGAATTTATCATACAACCTTTTTTAATTTGTTAAAAACTCAGACTCTTAACCTTCTTGGTGTACTTTTTTTTAAATTGCTTTGCCTGCGCCATTATCTTTTTTGCATTTAGTCATTTCCTTGCTGAGGTGAGATGTAAGGTTACGTGTTGCACTCGAGTGCAAAGATTTTTCACCTCGTGCTCTTTTGTTTCGCTCGACGAAATGTTTGTATGATCAACAAATATTTGTTTCGGAGTTTGGGTGTTTTCTATATATAAAATGTATGTATTTACAAAAAAAAAGTATATATGTATTTGTATCAGTTGTCTAGTACCCATAACACAAGCTCTGCTTAGCTTGGGACTAGATGGCGTTGTGTGTTAGATGTCCGAAAATATTAAAATTATTATTATTAAACTGCTGATAAACATACTTAATATGTCTAAATACATACATGTTGTAGATAAATTACACTCAAACACAAACTAAATGATTGTGCACATCACTCAAATATTTATCTCGGGTAGGAATCGAACCTGGAGCTCAGTAGTCGACACAAGCAGGCAGTGGATTTTGTCGTTTTCACCATGACAATACAGTTCATTTGTGGCGGCTGTTTGTGTCGATTTATGAGTTTTTTAACTGTAGCTATTATTAATACCTTTATTGTACTGTAGCTTTAAATTTAACCTTCATAAATGACACTTAGTGTCTTAATTGAATAAATTATTTTGAATTTGGTAGGTATTACTTACTAATCATTAGGAAATCCGGAAAATCCCTATTTAAAGTACAAATATCCAGTCGTAAATCTGTCCAGAATATACGATATTGACCGCACGCGACTCAGCCACCCATCTTTCACCCACACAGGAGCTTTAAAACCACGCCCAGTACTCAAACTTGAGTCTACAAATCACAAAACGATTGTACGGAACCCCGTAAAATGTAGGGCTTGTGACATATGGTGAGTCGGTTACCACGTGTCGTGAACACCTGATTGTGCACGTGCTGGGTGGTTTTTGTAACCAATATTAACTTGTATTGGTTTGGGTCATGACTTTGATACAGAAATTATCGAGTGGTTGAGAGTGGATTGAAGGGCAAAATGTCCTAGTGGAGCGGTTAGCGATCTTGAATGGACCAAAGGTCGTGGGTTCGAGGGTCAGGACAAATGTTTTGTGATAACACGAAATTTAGTTCTATTCTGCATGTGGGTGTAGTTTGTCTAAAATAGCTGTATTAAGAAATATGTAGGCATATTTCTCAGTTGTCTCTGTTAACAGGAAGTATAGTTACACAGAGAATTATTTTTTTATGTAAATAACGTATAGGTATACTTTTATATGCATTTGGCGAACAGCTTTTAATTTGAAATTATAAAACAAAGACAACGTTTATTTTTTGTACCATTTGTATGTATTAATTGTATTTTTTACACAATTTAAATAACCAGTCTATTTAAATCAATCCAATAGCTATCGTAACGCTAAGGCTGTGGTCGATTCCCGCCGAATAAAAAATGTTTGTAATAATATAACCATTGTTAATAAATAACTCAATTACTTTAGTGTTTAATTTTAGTTGTATGTTGTATGTATATTACAAAAAATTACAGATCTTATTTGTCTCCTACATATTTTAAGTTTGTCAAGTTATAATAACATCATATACTCTATTTACACTTTATTTATTTTAAACTTTATTGTATTTCTGTTTTTAGGTTTGTGTGAACTTTCTTGTGCAAGATTGATTCCGTGTAATCTTTTTTTGTTTTGTTTTTGTGCAATCATCCTTGTGACATCTTTAAATAAATACATATATAAATAAATAATTTGCTCTGTTCTGTGTGTCTGGATGCTTGTGATTTATCTCTGACAAGAAAATATTTAGAAATATACGTATAAATATTTTTGTCAACATCCTGATTACTTACTGCAAGTAATTTTGCCGTGTGTTATACCTATCAACTTTAAAAAAAGGACTCTCCGACACATAAACACGGTTCAACAACAAAGTCTAATTAGAACAGTAACTAAAATGTCATCCTTAGTTTATCTTCTTATTTTTTTTTACTTTAATTACTTGTCTACTTTAATTACATTTGTTCATACAATGACGAAATTAATGCCACAGGCATTTTTTTCACGAAAACGTGTGAATAATTGCACTACAAATTAATGGGTAAAGAAAGAGAAAAAAATCGAATTGAGAACCTCCTCTTTTTTTTAAGTCGGTTAATTATTGAGAATCGTCTATGTCTGCTTATGTTTAGGAAAAAGATGAATTCCCTGCATATCTAATCTTCCTTACTATTACGTGACGTTTTCGCCATTTCGCATTTCTCCTGATTACAAATATAAACAATGTCGGCACTTTAAAAAAAAACTCCAATCATCCGAATCCATATCCACAAAAATGTTGTGATAGAGTATTTTATGACAAAATAATGGGCAAAGGTATCATTGTTGGGGAAAAAATGGTCCAATAATTTGGGGGAAAAAACTCAGGTAGTGTTGAAACGGTATGATGAGGGATTAAAGGGATTTCGCCTTGTTTCGGCGTGGCTTGATGAGCTCAGGGGTTGCATGATTTTCACCGACTTCAAAAAATGCGGTAGGTGTGTTATTTGATAAAATATACTTCCCGTTTGGTTCAAATTTTAAAAACAATGAAAGTTTATTGCAATGTAGATCTTTTTAAAGTTATTTTAAGAATACATCTTTATAACAAACTAGCTGACCCGGCGAACTTCATACCGCCATATGGACATATCTGTCTCAGCTTCCCACAAGCAGTGTACAGTCGCGGACGAGAAAAAGACTTTTCCCGTTATCTTTTAATTTTTCTTGTACACAAACCTTGTTCTAACAATAACGAACACATAAAAAAGAATTATTTCATTTGGTGCAGCCGATCGGATGTTATGTGCGTACATACATTTCGGCGATGCATTTTTATATTTATAGATGCATAGTCATGCTTTTAGTTTATAAGGACAGATTCAAAATATGGAATTTCACCATCCCTATTTAACCCGTGGGTGTCGTAAGAGCCGACTAAGGGAGCTAACTCCTCAGGACAACAGTCAACACAACTGCAAAGAGAAGAAAAACTTGACACAAACCCTATACGAACTTCGAACCCGTGTAGCCAGGGTGGTATAGCAGGTCAAAGCCTCCTTAACAGAACCCTAGACTTCAGCAGTGGAGTAGGTATTAAGGGCTGTTGATGTCTCATGAAGATGTTGATGAGAAAAAAACAAAAACTCTACAAATATTATAAACTAGTTGTTGTCCGCGGCTTCGCCCGCGTATATATCGGTTATAGCGGCAAATAGTAGCCTATGTGTTAATTTGATGTATAAGCTATATTACTATAAAGTTTCATCCAAATCCTTTTATACCTTCCCCTTCATACCCTTCATTATTATATAAGCCAACATATATAGCAAACACAAAAAAATATCCAATTTGGTGCAGTCGATCGGAAGTTATGCGCGTACTTACATTTCGGCGATTCATTTTTATTTAAATAGATGCATAAGTTTGTGAGGATGTATGTTTGTTACTCTTTCACGCAAAAACGGCATAACGGATTTTACAAATAAATAAACTTTAGCACTTTTAGATATAGACTATGTAGCTGAATAGCTAGGCTAGGCTACTTTTTATCCCGAAAAATGTGGTATTCCGGTGGGATGAGCAAGGTACTGCAACAACCGCGGGTAAAACCGCGTGGCTCAGTTAGTTGTTTATACGCACCAATACAAATCACGTACACTTATAGGATGACACTCCTTTTAATGCTCTATGCAAATTTCATGAAGGAAAAAAACAAAAATGGATCATTATAGAAAACCTACTTACATATTTTTTTTATAGAAATTGTACTAGTGTAGTGTAATAACTTTCCGAATCATTCATACCCATAACTATTGTCCCATATATCACCCCATATGTTCACAACGGTTGTCCATCGGTTAGCTAATTAAAATTGCTGTACACTATCACAAGGGGATGTTTCACCCCTCGGCCTCGTGTCCTACCAATTGACCCTGAACGTACCCCTCTTGACTGCAATTATGGGGCAATAAGAATCTAACTTTTGTGGGGATTGGTGTGTTGTTTATTTTATGTGTTTTATAAAGAAAATTACATCTAGATGAACAATTTTAATTGTGCTTGCAGTAGAAGAATCACCTACTATACTTATCAATCAATTTGTCGCTCCTCGAAGGCCTCCCTCATCTATCCTGCCCCCTAGCCAAGTTGCAAGCGTTCTTCTTTCTGCAATTATTAACGCCTAAATTCTCGCGTGTCATTGGCTAATCTTATCTGGGTGGCTGATCTTGGGCAGTCTGCATCCATCCGCTGCTAGCCACTTTCTTTAAATCGTTGGTCCATCGTGTCGGAGGGTGCCCTACACTACGTTTGCCTAATCGCGGTCTCCACTTATTTCGGCGACATGACCGGCCTAATTTCAATTTAACTACAATGTCGAATAACTTCATTGCGAATTTATAGTATTATTCTCTTTACTTCATCCAGCATCCTACTAATATTATAAACGTGAAAGTTTGTAAGTATGGATGGATGGATGGATGAATGTTTGTTACTCTTTTACGCAAAAACTACTGAACTGATTTGCATGAAACTTTACAGTAATATAGCTTATACATCAGAATAACACATACGCTAGTATTTGTAGCGATAACCGACATATACGCGTGCGGAGCCAACAACTAGTTACACATAAGTTACATTTTTAACCGACTTCAAAAAAGAAGGAGGTTCTCAATTCGACCGTATATGTATGTATATGTTTTTTTTATGTGTGTTCGCGGATAACTTCGTCGTTTATGAACCGATTTTAATGATTCTTTTTTTAATGGAAAGGAAATATCCCAACGGTGGTGCCATGATAAGGACACTAAGATCTGATGATGGCATCCAAGAGAAATCGAGTCGAACCTTGAAGTAGGTTTTTATTCTTTTAAAATACATTTTAAACATGTAATAAAATTTATTGACAATATTACTATATTAGTTAATTTTTATTGCCACATTTTCATCGTCATATTTTTTGCCTTTTCCTAAATTTATTTGAGGTTGGTGCAATGGATGCAATCTTTTCCGTAGGAATCGAACCACCGTGACCGTAGTTTATAGTCAGAATCCCACTAGATCGATAGGTCGTTCTAGTCAGCCAGGCTATCAGACTAATTTTGACGATATAATTCACTTACAAATACATTATGAGTAGAATATTATTATATAATTATCGAAAGAAAAGAATTGTTTCGTATTTTTTGTTGTACGCTAACAAGGGTTGACGAAAAGGTGCCAAAGGGTTGTGATAATCAAAGTGTAACGGATAAACATTAGCCAAATGGGGAAATAATGATGCAGCATTTGTCACCCTGTTCGGCTTGTTTAACCCTGACATTCCGAACCAGTTTGTAACCTTCATGTAATATAGATTTTATGAATCCTAAATTTTAGAACTTATTCTCCACTAGATCTGTTTGAGGGATTCAAGGAATTGCTTGAATCAAAAAAATATTGAGCAGAAACCCCTTTTATAGGTCACTAGATTTTGGCCGCTTCTCCACTTGCGTGTATGTCGGTAATCGCGGGAAATAGCAGCGGAGTAGGTACTAGTATGGATTTAGAATTTAAGTCCGCACATCTTTTCTTTAGCTTATGAACGCACTTGCAATAGTGATGGACAAGCGTTTATTTTTATACATACCTACTTAGTCGTACTTATTTACCTACTTTTATTACTATTACTGACGAAATACCCATTGAGTAAGGGTTGGCCAGATGAGTGGCCTGAGCTGTCAGGCTTCCAAAAGCGATTTTGTATTAGTAGCGACATCTAGCGGTTATTTATGAAATTGGAATGACAATGAAAAGACTATATGATTACACACATGATTAACTAGATGTCGCTACTAACGTAGAAGGGTTCTTAGTTTGTGTACACCATTCCTAGATGTCGCTATATTCAATTGTAAATTAGAATACATTATGTGGATTTTTTAAGTGTTTAATATTCTTACTTATTACAAAATTGTACAAATATAATTATAAACTGTTTAGTCAGTCTCTTTTTAGAACAAGCAGATAAATCTATTAAAGCTATTTAGTACGAGAATCCTTTGTCCTCCATTTGCCTTCGTACTTTCTCTGGGTTTGGCCAGAACAACATCAGTATTGTGGAGGCTAGAACAAATAAAACATAAAAATAAGTTACCACATTCACCGATGTATCAGCCAAAAACAATTAAAAATGATAATCAATTCTACGTGATACCAATGACACGTTTCGTCAGTGGTGATACCAATTTTGTCTTTATTTTAATAGACAGCAGTACCTATATAATCAATTAATACCTGTTTTTCTGTGCAATTCAGTCATAAAACAGCTGTCGAACCAGATTATTTGGAAGCATGGAAATGGGTATTTTTGAACAATTATTATTTTATGGGATTCCCCCCTACTCCATAAAACAAAACAAGCACACAGGTCGCCTGATGGTAAGCGATTACCACCACCCATGCAACACGAGAGGAGTCACAGGTGCGTTGCTGCCTTTTAAAAAGGAATACGTTCTATCATCTAGCAATTTTATGTAATATAATATTAAAAAAATGGTTTAGAATTTACGAAAAAAGTAATTTTAAATCTTTTAAATATATTTACCACAAGTAAAAATCCCGAGGGCTGTAAAAGCTTCAAGACAGTGCTGGTCAAGCGTGGCTCCCAGCAGGTACGAACCCGCAGCCGCTCCAGCCCGTCCCACCATGTACATCACACACATCGCCATCGCCCTGATATATACAAACTAAATTAGTACAGCCGTTTACGAGTTATAGTGGGATAGACATACAACAGGCTTCTTATTTAGTGTTGGATTAATTAAATAGGTCTGAAGTTTTACACAGCATTTTATACAACGATGGAAAGATAGCTCGATAAATAAATTGTAAAATTGTCCAATGTTGCAGAAGCATCACTAGGCCGGCATGGTGCGGGTCACCATGCTGCATTGTAGCATTGTCTGCATTCGCAGTATGGTGACCACCACTCTTGGATTCTGCTTATGCTTTTCATCAGGCAGAGTAGAGTCATTTTGGCAGGTCCATATTGTAACGTTGTGAAAATATACAGAACTGAAACAACAAGTACTTATTCGCACTAACAAATATTATACTCCAGTAGGAAAGCACCCCGTTACTATATATCTATATCTATACCAATATTATATGATGGATGAATGGATAGATGGATGGATGGATGTTTGTTACTCTTTCACGCAAAAACTACTGAAAGGATTTGGATGAAACATTACAGTAATATAGCTTATACATCAGAATAACTCATAGGCTACTTTTTGCCGCGATAACTGACATATATGCGGGCGAAGCCGTGGGCAACAACTAGTATAAATATAATTAGAGTTAAGAAGTATGCAAAAAATATTTTTTTTTAAAGTAGATTAAAGACGTAAATCTGTTAGCTATTTTATGAGTTTATAACGTTCAGACAGAAATACAGACTCGACGGGCGTTAACCGCGGTACGACATCAATCGCGGGCAAAGCCGTGGGGCAAAGCTAGTCTAAAAAAGGTAGCCTACCTTAATCCTTATACATCAGCTACATATCAATAAAAGTACCGTCAAAATCGGCACAGCCGTTCCAGAGGATAAGCCGGACCAAACAAACAGACGGACAAATTTTTTTTTTCAAGTATCGTATTCACTTTCATTTGCATTAATTTAGTGAAAATCTGTTACTTTGAAATTACAGACAGACTTCACATTTATTTATTTGTATTGATCTAGATTACTTAGTGAACGTACCTCAAAGAAGTCGGGAAGACATCAACAGCAATGGCCGCGAGGATAGAAGCGGCGCAACCAGAGCAGAGCGACACGATGAGCAGCGCCGTGGCCGCCACCCCCTCGGGGACCAACGCAGCCCCCACTGTAGCCAACCCACAGATGAATATTACCCCACCTATGGACAAAGTATTTATATCAATACCAGCTTTTTATGATTCAACTAGCAGACCCACGCAACCCCGTTTGCGTCTCCCATTGCAAGTAGCGTGATAATTTTCCCCCGTTTTTTAAACATTCTTCATTGATGCTCCGCTACTATTGGTCTTAGCGTGATGATTTATAGCCAATAGCCTTCCTCGATAAATGTGCTATCCAACACTGAAATAATTTTTCAAATCGGACCAGCGGTTCCTGAGATTAGCGCGTTCAAACAAACAAACTCTTCAGCTTTACAATATTAGTATAACTATAATCTGGGGGCACGGTCGTGCCCCCGCCAAGACGAGCCAAGCGAAGCGCAAGGGCACTACCTACCTTTTCTCGAAGTGTTTCGTCGTTTTTTTGAACCCTCATAACTTTGGTTCTCGATATACCAGATCATTCAAATTCTCAGGATATGATGTTACCAATAGACTAATGAAACATACAAAGTTTTAATTGCATAGCTCTAATACTTTAGATTTTATTGATACCTAAAAAACACCGATTTCGTCACTGACACACTGATGATCATCAAAACTGTTAGGGTACTTCCTGAAGTGCAAGAAAGCTGAAATTTGGTGAGTAAACTAAGTTTAGTACACAAACAACAGAAAAATTCATAAACCTATTACTTTTGCCCACCATACCCCAAATTTGGGGGGTGGAAGTTTGTATGAGACTTTCACAAATGTTTATGCTAGAGGTTTTATTTTTGGACTTTATCGAAAGAAGATGTACAAGAAATACAGCCCAAAATAGAAAAAAAAACTGCCTCAAGTAACTTACAAAAAGAAATGAAATCCCACCAAAAACATTTTCATGTAAAATGTTGCCAAGACGACTGCATATAGCTGACCCTGTGAAAAAGATATCAGATCTCATGTAGAGCCAAGGTTCCGAATCTACACGCCCTAACTCTACCAATCCTAACTTCGTAAACTTTACATCTCAGTAAAAAAGTATGGCTTGGCAGTTTCGTTACTTCAGAAACTAAATATTCGTATAACACATTACTTCAGAAACTAGATATTTGCAAACACAAAAGGCGTTCGTTTCCCCTTCGTGATGGTATGGTAGCGAAACGGCGAAGCCATACATTTTTACTGAGATGTAGAGTTTACGAAGTTAGGGTTGGTAGAGTTAGGGCGTGTAGATTCGGAACCTTGGCTCTACATGAGATCTGATATCTTTTTCACAGGGTCAGCTATATGCAGTCGTCTTGGCAACATTTTACATGAAAATGTTTTTGGTGGGATAGATGATTGTGGTAGGCAGTTGGTTTAGTGGTTAGGAATACAGACGATTATAGTCTATTCGTTTAGATAGTGTCAGTGCACCCGCACGCAATTTGGTTATTGTTGTGAAATAGTAATTTATTAATTCATATAATAATATGTGTGTTTACTTGGAACTACGCTACTTTTTTTGCTTCAACAAGAACAAGGCCGTACGTTATCTACCTTTTTTTATTTGATCTGAGAATTTATGTAGCCTCTGTTACCAGATCCATTATTACGAATCTATTGAAACACTCGTGAAAAGGTATGTAGAGGTTACTGTGGAACATACAAAGACATACATTTGACTTCATCATAGTCGGGAAAATTATTTATAGGCGGCGCTCATAACCCAGTTGCACTTGGTGATTAGAAACCATAATCGAGGTTAAGCAACGACGGCGCGGTCAGTACATGGATGGGTGACCGCTAGTGGCATGTTACCATGAACGTCTCCGTGATTCGGAGCTCACGATAAGCAGTCGGTCCCGGTTGTTATCATATGATAACAGTCGTGAAACTTAGTTGCAGGCCTTCGGGCGGCTTAAAAACATCTAACGGCAGGATTACGTAGCCACAATGTTGTCTTGCTGGTCCCCAACCCGCACTTGGCCAGCGTGGGGGCGTATGGCCTTAACCCTATCCTGAGAGGAGACCCGAGCCCAGCAGTGGGACATTATCTGTTGTTGATGATGATGATAGTCAGGAAAAAAAATCTCAATCTTTATTAATCTGTCTACAAATTCAACCAGTAAAAGACCTCTATTAGATAAATATACACTTACAGTACATAGTTTTTCTTCCAAGCTTATTGATCAAGAATCCTATGGCCAGGTAGGTGAGCGCGAACACAGCCCCCATCGACATTGATATCGGGAACATGGCTATTGATACTTCTGTCTCGCAGGTTTTGTGTGGTGATAACTGTAACGAGAATATGATTATATGACATTACATTACTGATCATTAAATTACATTAATGGGCGTTACATTACATTACTGGGCATTACATTACTGAGCATTACATTATTAAACTTTGATCCAAGGGTCTAACGACATAACTGGGCATGTGCGGCGCAGGTTCGCGACGTAGCGTAAGGTATATGACTACTTACAAGTACATTAAAAGGCATATCAATGCTATTTAACTAAGATTTACAGAACCTCAGGCGCCTTGCTGCTGACAAACCATATTATAAGAGACTTCATTATCTTTAAACATTTCTTGTTTTTGGTCGGTCGTTTGCAATCCGGGTTTAAACCGAATTCAAATTTTAATCCGTGTTGTTGTTGTAAATGTACAACAAGAACCGCGTATAACACCACAGGATGAAGCTAGTTTAAAATAAAAGTAGTCTAAATTATTCCTTACATGATCAGCTATCTACCAGTCCCGCCAAAATCGGTCCTGTCGTTCCAGAGATGGGCCGGAACAAACAGAATGGCAAAAATAATAGAAATTTAAATACTTTCATAGACATAGTGAAACGCTGCTGATTTGAAATTAATTGCAAACAGACACTTCAATTTTATTTATTTGTATACATATGCATACAAAAGCATTTTACAGGGTCTTCTTCATCTTACACTGGTCGATAGAATAAAAAGCGGCCAAGTGCGAGTCGGACTCGCCCATGAAGGGTTCCGAAGCAGCAAGTAATCTTATATATAAAATTCTCGTGTCACAATGTTAGTTACCATACTCCTTTGAAACGGCTGGACCGATTTTTATGAAATTTGGTATGCATATCGGGTAGGTCTGAGAATCGACCAACATCTATTTTTTATACCCCATTTTTTTATGGCAAAACAACGTTTGCGGGTTCAGCTAGTATAATATAAAATTTCTTGTAGTTCGTTGTAACTTTGATCGATGTTTTAATAATAGTGGCTTTTTTGCGGTTTACGATTTATGACGTATAAAAAAACACTACTTACTAGATTTCGTACAAACTAATTTTCGGTGGAAGTTTGCATGGATTGGAGGTAATGTACCTACATCATATTTTTTTTTAGTTTTATCATTCTCTTATTTTAGAAGTTACAGGGGAGGGGGGACACATTTTACCACTTCGGAAGTGTATCATGCGCAAACTATTTAGTTTAGAAAAAAATGATAGTAGAAACCTCAATATCATCTTTGAAGACCTGTCCATAGATACCTCACACGTATGGGTTTGATAAAAAAAAATTGAGTTTCAGTTCTAAGTATTGGGACCCCCAAAATTTATTGTTTTTTTTTATTTTTGTGTAAAAATCTTAATGCGGTTCACAGAATACATCTGCTTATCAAGTTTCAACATTATAGGTCTTATAGTTTCGGAAAAAAGTGGCTGTGACATACGGACGGACAGACAGACGGACCGACAGACAGACTTGACGAATCTATAAGGGTTCCGTTTTTTGCCTTTGGCACGGAACCCTAAAAAGCGGCCAAGTGTTAGTCGGACTCGCCCATGAAGGTTTCCGAAGCAGCAAGTAATCTTATATATAAAATTCTCGTGTCACAATGTTAGTTACCATACTCTTTTGAAACGGCTGGACCGATTTTTATGAAATTTGGTGTGCATATCGGGTAGGTCTGAGAATCGACCAACATCTATTTTTTATACCCCATTTTTTTATGGCAAAACAACGTTTGCGGGTTCTGCTCGTATATTATAAAATTTCTTGTAGTTCGTTGTAACTTTGATCGATGTTTTAATAATAGTGGTTTTTTTGCGGTTTACGATTTATGACGTATAAAAAAACACTACTTACTAGATTTCGTACAAACTAATTTTCGGTGGAAGTTTGCATGGATTGGAGGTAATGTTAGGTAGGTACATCATATTTTTTTTTAGTTTTATCATTCTCTTATTTTAGAAGTTACAGGGGGGGGGGGGGGGACATTTTACCACTTTGGAAGTGTATCTTGCGCAAACTATTTAGTTTAGAAAAAAAAAGATAGTAGAAACCTCAATATCATTTTTGAAGACCTGTCCATAGATACCTCACACGTATGGGGTGGTGGGTCACGGTGGGAGTTCTAAGTATGAGGACCCCCAAAATTATTTGTTTTTTTTTTATTTTTGTGTGAAAATCTTAATGCGGTTCATAGAATACATCTACTTGCCATGTTTCAACAGTAAAGTTCTTATAGTTTCGGAAAAAGTGGCTGTGACATACAGACGGACAGACAGACATGACGAATCTATAAGGGTTCCGTTTTTTGCCTTTGGCACTGAACCCTAAAAAGCGAAACATTCTTCTATTGTAAATAACTCTAGAACTGCTAACGAATAAATAACTTTTTGAATTAGTCACACTTCTTAGTAACAAATTCTACAGCCTTGTCATTTCAACATAACTACATGCAAATATGTTCCTTACAGTGTATGATATAAAGATGACATTGCTTTAAAGACGTGCATCGTTTTATAACATGTGTCGTTGACCGTTATTCCATAAATAAACCGTTATCGATATGTTGCTACTACTACGAATCGACTAAGTTACATAAGATAATTCGATAAGGTAAACAAATGTCCCTGCCCTAGTGACTTCTCAAAGGGGCCATCCATATACTACGTCAGACAAATATCATGGTTTATTTTAACCCTTATCCACGTACTTATTTACCATTATTTTCACGTCGTAAACATTGGATATTTTAGTTTGCGCGATAATTTTGCCAGTTATTACAGCCTCATTTTCTTCATTTAGTATCTCTTCAACCACCAATACATGGCCGGCCTCGTTATGGCCACGCCGACGATCATTATTGATAGACCGGAACCCATATTTTATAACTTTTATCATAATAAAAATATTATAATTTTGTTGACATATTTGAAAGCAAGACGGCTGGTGTGATAAGTTTCCTTTACTGTCCGCATGGTATCGCTTTTGTTTTAGTACCTATACTTCCTGAGATTAGCGCGTTCAACCAAACAAACAAACTCTTCATCTTTATAATAATATTATTATTATGTATAGATTAAAAATACTGTTTAAGATATCTTTCGTTGACCCTCACCGAGTGGGTGAAAATAAACGGAGATTAATCAGGAAGGGGGCGTTCTGTCATTCATAGAGCTAGCTACAATGCAAGACCTTCAAACCTTCAAGAAAAGAGCGTACTCCTTCTTAAAAGGCCGGCAACGCACTTGTGATGCCTCTGGTGTTGCGGGTGTCCATGGGCGGCGGTAATCGCTTACCATCAGGCGATACGTCTGCTCGTTTGCCCCCTATATCATAAAAAAAAAATGCACTTATTGATAAGATGACCTACCATAAAAGTAAATAATCACAAATTTTATCAAAAAAAAAACCGAATTCAATTTGGACCAAATTTAATTAGGACCACTCGGAAAGCACCAGCTTTCAAATAAAAAAAGGAATCGTCAAAATCGGTTCACCCAGTCGAAATTTATGAGATAACAAACATTAAAAAAAACAGTCGAATTGAGAACCTTCTCCTTTTTTCAAGTCGGTTAAAAAAGGCACTTACACTAGCATTCAAAAATTTGTCTTCTATAATCTGACAGATGGAGATTTTCTGGTTGACCCCACCCTTCAGGATGCTATTCAGTATATCTGGCACCCAGACGTATAGACCACTTGATCTGGAAAAGGATTTTTTTATTTTATCATAAAGCAACTCGGAAGGTAGTACGCCATATGCAGGCGTTCGCTTCTGTCAAAGTGTAAGCCCGAATGAACCTACGCGTTACACTGTCATGACACAGATTGTATTTATGTGTGTGTGAAATTTTGAATGTTTTGTTTTAATTGTTATGAGTGAGTACGTATTGACAGGCGACTGTATTTGTCTTTTTTTATGTAATAGGGGGCAAATCGCTTACCATCAGGCACGTATCGCCTGATGGTAAGCGATTACCGCCGCCCATGGACACCCGCCGCACCAGAGGCGTCACAAGTGCGTTGCCGACTTTTATGGGCCTCCGGTATCCTCACTCACTCGGTGAAACACAGCGCAAGCGCTGATTCACACCGGTTTTCTCTGAGGCCGTGGTATCACTCCGGTCGAGCCGGCCCATTTACCCAGATACCGGAGGCCCACACCTCAACCCCTCCCCCCATCTCTCCGCTCCCCCATCCCCCAAAGGCCGGCAACCCACGTGTGACGCCTCTGGTGTTGCGGGTGTTCATGGACAGCGGTAATCGCTTACCATCAGGCGATTCGTCTGCTCGTATCGTCCAACTCCATAAAAAAAATTTGCAAGGATGGATCGGAGTCACACTACGCTTTGCCATATATCATCATCAACAACAACAGTGTTTCATAGTCCATTGCTGGACATAGGTCTTTCCTTAGGAGGTTTTATTGTACTACACCACGTTGGTCAGACGACGGGTACAGGGTTTGCATCAAGTTTTTCTTCACATTGCACAGCAAATAGATGTAAAGAAATTCTTTAGTTGCTATTCACTTATTGAAAATTTGAAATAAAATGAAATGAATGAAATGAAATGACACCCTTAACGCTCTAGTTATCTACTTACATCATAAAAACAGTGAACATGGAGACATGTGATATTATGACACATTTCAGCAGAGGACCTTTGAACATCACACCCACATTCTTGATAACTCCTGCGAAACCTGATGTCTTCACCTCCTCACCGCCCGATCTTATCTTCTTAACCTGAAGAGAAACAAGAAGATTACTTCAATGAATTTTTACTTTAGAGAGAAGTCGGCTGGAATAGGGTAGATGACTGTATCGTAAATAAATACCGATGTCTCCTTCATTAAAAGGAACATTACAAAACATCTCGGAAAATATAATTATTACAGCCTTTTATTTCTATTAGTTTGAATCAAATAAACATTGAAATATATTGCTTAATTGAGTTGTCTAAAACAGTGACGTCATATTTTTAATTTAGTACTTTTTTCATACAAAGTTATCGTTTTGACAGATGATAATGAAAATTAACTAATTTGATTAAGGTATCATTTACCCTATTGTGGCCTTAATTATGTTGATGATGATTATGAGGGTATTATGGGTACAATACCTATATCCACTATCCTTTATCCAAAGGAAATTTTCGCTTACTATAGTAAGCCGCCAGAATGGTATACCTATATATCGAGCACTGCGTGGTAAGTGGCTTCCGTCGCCTATTCTTCATCAGCCTACTGAACGAAGGCCTCCCTTAAAGAATGCTAACCATCGCGGACTACAACCGGTTACAACTGCAACCCTAGCCTCTTAATCCAGTCACGAATTATTTTCAACAGTAGATTTTGCAACTGAATGTAAGTGGATGTGCACCTTGTTTCTATTTTGTTCTATGTTTAATAGACTCAAACCTTCAACGTTATCACTGAGTGTTTTTTGTTTGTTTGCGCGTTAGATTTTGGAGCTTTTTAATAAAAGGAATTCCAGGTGGCAACAGCTTGCATACTGTTTACCTTACATGTAATACTAACACTATTGTACCTGAAAATCAGATTTTGAAAAAGAGTAGCCATGAGTTTCTTTGCCAGTATTCTTCTCATGAGCTCTACGCATTTTGGAAACTGGAAGTTATGGATCGACACAGGCAGGCAGTAGATTTTGGTGTTTTCGCCTAACTTACCTCGACAATACAGCACATGCTGTGGCCTCTGTTTGTGTCGATCTATGATTTTTAACTATAGCTTCAATTTGACGTTCATAAGTGTCACTTGGTGTCTTAGATGAATAAATGATTTTGATTTGATTTGATTTGATTTGACTTGGGCAGTCTGCTTCCATCCGCTAGCAGCCATTTTTCTCAAGTCGTCGGCCATCGTGACGAAGAGCATCCTACGTTTGCCAAATCGCAATCTCCAATACGTCTCGGCTCCAGTGACCATCAGTCCGTCTTGAGGCAGTACCTACCGATCTACTTTTACTTCAGATGATTGTCTGTGCAATACTGGTGATCTCTGTCGAATTGCTACGTTATGAATTCTGTCGACCTGAGAGACACCCAGGATTGCACTGTCTGCTATGAACTTCTAAATAAAAAACGCGAATATAGCCGCCTTCATAATGACTAGGACAGAGGGGCAGCTCGTTTCTCCCGTAACCAAAGTCTCTAATGGAACAGCAAAGAAAGTATTCCTCAAGAGCATTTTTCCAAAGGGACATTGGTATGACGCTTTTCGTGCCAGCCTATGTGAGCCGAAGCTTGGATTTCCCACGGCAATTGTTAAAATGCGATCATTTTTTCCAATTTATTATATTAGTCTTAATAATGATCTTTATTGTTATAGACAGTTTTGAAGTACATTGGAACCCTGCTTCCTGTGGTAGGTTACAACCTGTGTTACAGGAGACAGTGTCCTCACCCATTATGTTACATCAACTATACAATAAAAAAATACAGCAAAGAGTGTGTGTGTGGAAGTATGTAATGTGTGTGTGTATGTATGCGTGTGTGATCGTGTT
Source organism: Diaphora mendica (assembly GCA_949125395.1). NCBI lineage: Eukaryota > Metazoa > Arthropoda > Insecta > Lepidoptera > Erebidae > Diaphora > Diaphora mendica. The sequence goes on from OX421323.1 coordinate 2,644,092, forward strand.
TGAGTGTGTAGGTAAATGTGTGTGTGTATTGTATGTGTATGCGATTTTGTGTGAGTGTGTAGGGAAATGTGTATGTGTGTTCATTGTAATAAGGTTTCAGTTTGTGTGTAGTCAAGTGTACGCAGCCATGATTTTATTTTAATTTTGTGTTTTACTAGGGTGTTTATGAGCAGAGTTTTGTTTAATTTATTATATAAACATATAGCTAGATATGAATATTGCCGTCTTGCTTGTGCAGTTCTACATTTTAACGGTTTACACACGTTAATAATGGTAGGTATAATTAAGATAGCAAATAATGTCAATGATTTATATATGAGTGCACTCGGTCGCGACACCTCTCCAACAATTAAACAGTAATCCATCACCACACGGATGTCGGATACTAATTTTTTATTGGTAAATGTAGTTAATTAAAGTGCCCGGAGTATGGAAGTTTGGCGGTGAACACAACACACGCCCGTGCCTCAGATAGCACGTTAAGCCGTCGGTCCCGGTTGCCATGAACAACTATGGCAATCGTTATATGAGAAGTCAGTGCCCTCATATACTGACACTAGTTTCAACCTTAGAATTCGGTTTCTACCCTCAGGGTTGCGGAGGTCCAATGCCAGTTGCTGCGTGTAAAACTGATATTCTTCAGGTAAAACCGGGTGGAACTAGTAGTCGACCCCAAATAATCTTGGGATAAGGCTAGGAAGAAAAAAAAAAGTAGTTAATTAAAAGTCTATTGTAAGACTTACAACTGACTGCTCGACCACTATGGAACAAATAAATAACTATTTTGCTTGTATAGGTAAGAAACTGGCTGATGACATAACTAAAAATAAGAGCCTCGAACCTGCCTCATACCTATTTACAACACCCTCTGCACTTAACTCTATAGTCCTCCTTCCACCTGATGAAACAGAAATCGAGTCTTTGATTAATAACCTACGAAACGATTGTGCCAGCGGATGGGACTTCATTTCCGTATTTTTTTTTAAAATTAGGTAAGTCGGTACTGGTATCGCCGCTGACAAAGCTCATTAAACTATGCTTTGAACAAGGAACTTTTCCAAGTGTCCTCAAGAAATCTGTCATTACACCGGTTCACAAGGGTGGGAGTCAGGACGACGTCGAGAACTATAAACCCATTTCAGTTCTATCGACATTATCGAAAATATTGGAAAAGGCCTTAAACAATAGACTAATCAAATATTTAGAACGAAATGAGCTGCTCTCGAAGGCACAGTTTGGCTTTAGGTCGGGGAAGAGCACTGAGGGTGCAGTTAATCAATTAGTTAGCTATATTACAGAAAAAGTTGATGCTAAACAGAAATGCCTAGGTGTCTTCCTAGACCTGGCGAGGGCTTTTGACACGGTTTGTATTCCTACTCTTGTGAGAAAGATGGAACACATTGGAATTCGCGGTAAACCACTTAGTATCTTTACAGATTTTCTCATGAACCGAACACAAAGGGTAAAAATTGACGAAGCAGTTAGCAAAGAGATTGGAGTAATTGGAGATCCGAGCCTCTTTTTGATCCACGTAAATGATCTATGCCAGCAGTCTCTAAACAAGGGTAAAATATTTAGTTACGCGGATGATACTGCTGTCATATTTCATGGTGGAACCTGGGAAGAGGTGACGAAAGCTGCTGAGCTCGGCCTCCAGAAAATAAGTCAACGGTTGGAAAAGAACTTACTCACCCTTAATGTACCAAAGACCTCGTACGTACAGTTCACATTCGCCAAATTCAAACCACCAGAAATAACGCTTAAAGTACACGCCTGCAAAACTCCACACAACCCTAGCAACGAATGCTTGTGTCCTTCACTATCCCAAAAAAACACAGTAAAATATTTAGGAGTTATAATAGACGCAAACCTGAACTGGCGCACACACATTGAACAAACGACATCACGGGTTAGAAAGCTCATCTGGATATTTAAGAGGCTTCGCGAGGTTGCACATTTTGACTTGCTTCGATCGGTATATGTTGCCTTAGCACAATCGGTTATTGGTTACTGCATACCGATATGGGGAGGAGCCTGCAAAACCTACATGATTGAACTAGAAAGAGCTCAAAGATCACTACTTAAGGTTATGACTTTTAAACCATTCAGATTCCCAACAAAGTCACTGTACGAAAAGTGCGAACTACTTATAGTAAGACAGCTATATATTCTTAATATAACAATTATGCAACATAAACTTACACCAATTAATTACGAAAACAGAAATAAGAGTAGGTACATTCTAATATAAACACTTAAAACCTTGAAATGACATTCATGTAAGGACTAGATATTGTTTCTAGAAAATAATAACAGTATTAACAATAACAATACTTTTCTTAATTTGAAAGTGATGAACTTATACAAACATTCATTACTCATTTTGCACCCTTACGGGTGAATACATGAAAAGTCAGCTGCTAAAATTACCTCCAAGGAAGAAGAAGCTCCAGGAATGCATCAGCTCCTGGAGCCCCCGACCCTACCGTACAACCTTTGCTAAAATGGGAACAGACCAGGAAGATGATGATGAAAATTGTAAAAAAATAGGATTCTATTTTCAATTAACGCTAGTTTTTGTCCGCGACCCCGCCCACGTGTATGTCAGTTATCGCGGTAGAGAGTAACTTATGTCCTTCCTCGAGAATCAAAGTATCTCTATGGCAAATTTCATTAAAATCAGTGTAGAGGTTTAGCCAGCAAAGCGAATGAGACAGATAGACAGAGTTACTTCGGAATTATTAATATTAGAATGGATTAATACCAAAAAAACTTACGGGAAAAACGTCAGCATTTATGCCATAGTTCCATTCGTACATCTTCGCTAGGACTGGCAACGCAGCCTCCGGACCCTTGGCAACCAACAGGTAGCGTGGACTTTCAGGCAGGAACATAAGAATGATGGCAGATGCTAGCCCAGGTGTACACCACAGCCAAACGAACGCGCGCCAGGGGACAATCTCTATACAGCCCAGGGTAAAAGACCATTTCCCGGGAATTATTATCCAGGCGAGACCTGAAATTGAAATAAGCTGTTAGTCTGATAAAGAGTTGATGAAAAATAGGTGGAGGATTATTTGCATTTTCGAAGAGGTTTGAATAATCTCAAACATCTCACCACTGAATAGATAAATAAACGATTGATGACCTTTAATAGGGTAGATGACTGTATCGTAAATAAATACCGATGTCTCCTTCATTAAAACGAATACACAAAACATCTCGGAAAATTTAATTTTCACAGTTTTTCAATTTTATACAAATTTTAATCAAAGAAACATTGTAATTTATTGCTCAATTGAGTATTCTAAAATTGTGACGTCACAAGTTTGTATTTAGTACATTTTTCAGCATTTTTCATACAAAGTTATCGTTTTAACAGATGATAAAAGTAACTAATTTGACTAAGGTGTCATCTAAACTATTACAGCACAATTTTATTCTCTATATTTATAAGCTTTTGCTTGCGGCTCTGCCGGCGTAAATGTCGGTTATCACATCACGGTGATTTTCCAAACTGATTAATCTTTTTTATTGGTTAACCCATATTAACCAATTTAAATAAAACAAACACTAAATGTTAATTTAAGTCTACCACAATAAATAAAAAACAACCGCATCTAAATCGGTTAAGTCACATTTTATTTTATTTGGAAAACATACAGTAGGTATCTTATGACTAAATTAACCTCTAATTAAATTACCAAAACCCATTTACACGTTTTCACATCTATATCCATACTTATATTATAAATGCGAAAGTAACTCTGTCTGTCTGTCTTGCTTTCACGGCCAAACCGCTGCACCGATTACAATGAAATTTGGTACACAGATAGTCTAGAGCCTGAGAAAGGACATAGGCTACTTTTTATTGCGAAAAAAAGGTAAAAAGGGGTTGAAAGGGGGGATGAAAGATTGTATAGAAGAGTGGTTGTTAACTCGCAACACGCATGCGCGTTGCCTTAGTGACAAAGGGCGTCTTGGCAACGAGTAAACAAGGATGTCAAATTCATTAAAAAGATTTGACTTTTTAAACAAAGACTTAAATTAATATAATAATCTAAGATTAATACATACATTGATAAATCTGATTTGAATGTTCATTATATTAATAGAAATAAATAAGACAAATTACAAAACAGTGTTTCTAAACTTCAAAAATCTCTACAAAAGTATTGTCATTTTAAGATAAAATCTATTTATTTTTTGGGCTGTTGATTAGATATATATATAAACGTAATTTGAATTTTGTAAAAATTTTAACATAAAGAGCGTAAAATAGCAATAGGGGATGAAAGTTTGTATGGAAATATGCAAGGTTTCTGAAAATTTAGAGCTATTCAGATGTAACATTTACTGAGTTATCACAATATGCCTAAGTGTGCTTACCCGAACGGACAGACACGTGAGGGGAGAAGAATGTGCCGCATGCGGATGTTGAATTTTGCCACTACAAATTCTTTATTATTCAATAGGATTAGATTTGCTTACATGATTTTTTGTTTAATCAAATAATTTTCTTCGTGAAAAAATAGGAAGAAAAGTATCAGGGGGGATTTAAACACAAAATAATACAAAATTTCAACAAAAAAAACAACTAACTACGACTTCAAGGACGACAAAATTGAATTAAGTTATTTGTCGCGCACATAAATAATGCAAATTCAAGATTTATATGATTTTCTCATGGATGACATGTCAGAAATAGACAACATTAAAATGGGACCACATGAGAAAGAAACAAGTTTTAAAATAAAAAAAGAATAATCAAAATCGGTTCACCAAGTAAAAAGTTATGAGGTAACAAACACAAAAAAAAAACAGTCGAATTGAGAAAATCCTAATTTTTTTGAAGTAGGTTAAAAAAGCAAAAGGGATACGCCGCAAGATGAAATAAATGCCTGTATAAAACATATGTATGGGTACATGTTAAAAAGTTTTGTCTTAATACAATTATGCGAGTACAACTTCACAATGATTTATGAGCAGTGTCAATATGCAAATGCTCATATAAAAATAGGAGAAGATTGTATGCAAAATGACAGTAAAGAAATGATTACAATGAGAAGTGAATCCTGGTATATGATGGCACACATGATCAGGAGCGCCTTTCCATAAGTTGAGACTGAAAGTTAATGTTCCAGTCCTATTAATAAGAAGTCTTGAGCGCCAAAGCTATGTAATAGTACACGGCTACAAAATAAACAACTGGGGTACAAATTTGTTAAAGAAAATGTTTTAATTCCCCGTATTCCAATAATTCAAACTTATCTGCAATTTCAATTTAAAAGAATGCAGTTTCCGCTGAAAACAAAATTTGCAATAAAAATTATCAAAGTCCAAAGACAGACGGTTAAAGTTGCAGTTCACTTAGAAAAAGCATGTTTTTCCAATGGGCAGCATAATCGCGTGTATCAAATCAGCTCAATCACAATATTTTGGCAAAAGATGGCAAATCAAAAACGTAGTATTTGAACATTGTGAAAATTGAGAAGAATTTGCTCAGCCTGAGGGAAAGCTCAAGCAGAATCCAACAGTGGAGGCAAACATACTAGACTGAGGCGGTGACTTCCAAGACCAGCACGTGTTGTTCTGTAGAGGAAGGGAGAAGGTGGGATCAGTTGGACGAACGATATCTCTCCGCAACTGTAGAGGGTCAAGGGACTCGGTGGTATCGGGACTGTTGATAATGCGGACTGCTTGCCGCTGCAAAAGATCGAGAAAATCAAGTAAATACTGCCTGGATCCATCACAAAGATGAGAACAGTACGGACGAGCGAACCTGGGTCTTATAAAGGAGACACAAATGCTCGGGCGCGAAAAACCGTCTCACAGTGTTCAGGCTGCCTTAGTGGTGCCCTCGATGTACTCCCGTGGGATGAGGTCTCGGCAAATATCCATGCCCAGGACACCGAGCTTATCCCGTAGTGGCAGTTGAGTGCTCTGAAAAGTGGGGAGGGGAAGAAACGGAGACTTTTTGGTAGAAAACGGGCACACCTGTATTTTCTTAAAGTTGAAATCGACCAGATTCTCAACACCCCATTGTTAAATGCGGTTCAAAACCCGTTCGAGCTAAGCGACAAGCTCCTATAAATTTTTCTCAATGACCCTGAGGTACGCTAGCGTTTACCTCCAGAAAAACATAGGCAGCGTCGTCCGTCGCAAAGAACTCCAATGCGAAGGCGCTGATGAAGAAAAGCGTCAATCTAGAGACGAGTCTAGGAGGTAGACCGAATGCTTAGAGCTCGGAGAGAAGCGAACGGTGCAAGAACAGGTTGAAAGCCTTGGCCATGTCGAATGCCGAAATAAGCTCATATAAAATACCTTTTATTTTATGTACTTATATAAATACTTAATTATATTTTTAACAGTGAAACGTGTGTCTTATTTTTAAAATAATATTAGCCTTAATAATTAAAACTGCTACCCAAAGTCATTGTTCCACGAAGTTCCATTGTTGCGGACGAAGTCGCGGGCACAGCTAGTATATATATATATAATAAAAGAGGAAGGTGACTGACTGACTGACATACCCAGAGATCAACGCACAGCCCAAACCGCTGAAGCTAGAATCCTGTAATTTTGCATGTACCTAGGTTCTTTATATAACGTAAGTGAGCACGAAGAAAGGAATTTTTGAAATTCCACCCCTAAGGGGGTAAATCAGGGGATGAAAGTCTGCGTGAGCAGAGCCGCGTGTAAAAGCTAGTTTAAATATAAAGTGCTTGATTTTTAGAGAAATAAAAAGGTATAATTATATTACTTTAGACAGAATAAAGAAATAACAACTTAAAGAATATAATATAACAAATAGGAGACGTAAACGACGTTGCGTGGGTCAGCTAGTTATAGATAAATAACACACAGACGCACAACAAATAAATAAATAATAAATATTTCGGACATCTAACAAACAACGCCATCTAGTCCCAAGCTAAGCGGAGCTTGTGACTAGACAATTGATATAAATACATATGTACTTTTTTTGTAAATACATACATATTATTTTTTTGTAAATACATAGAAAACACCCAAACTCCGAAACAAATATTTGCAGATTATACAAATATTGAATCCGACCCGGAAGTCAAACCCGAGACCTCAAGCACAGCAGTCGCATACGCTACCACTGCGCCACCGAGGCAGTCAAATGATGATGAACTTATAACAAATATAATATATAGTGTATTATTTATAATACAATTGTATAACTTGCTAACATTAGAGAACAGACGATCGTTGATGGATATGGGGCTACTATAAGATATAATACGTGATCGCGTAGACTGCACCACACTGCTTGGAAAAGTAGGATTTAATACTCGTTTTAGTTATCGTACCCGGCACATACAATTACTAAATGCCCCATCGCATTCTACATCATACGGGCAAAACGCCATGATGACCAGAATCGCACGTTCGTATAATACCACATTTAACTCTGTGGACCCATTCATTATGACTAAAACCACATTTATTTCTAATATAAAAAAATATATAATCAACGATAAATAACAGTTATGTACTTCACATGCACACATCTACTTAAAACATTAAAAAAAATACACGCTACGGGTAATAGGAGACGCAAACGAGGTTGCGTGGGACAGCTAGTGCAATATATTTGTTACTAGTTGTTGCCCGCGGCTCCGCCTGCGTATATGTCGGTTATCGCGGCAAATAGTAGCCCATGTGTTATTCTGATGTATAAGCTATATTACTGTAAAGTTTCATCCAAATCCGTTCAGTAGTTTTGGCGTAAAAGAGTAACAAACAAACGTCCATCTATCTATCCATCCATCCATCCATACTTACAAACTTTCACGTTTATAATATTAGTAGGATAGCAACAAGTCGAGGATCCAAAAAACATTTTATAAAAAAAAAAAACCGACTTCCAAAAACATCCAACGAAAACTCTCTGTCAAAAAACACTTAAAAGCATAAAATAAACTGGTTCTTCATAAATTGCCTATACCTAATTCTTTATTAATTTAAATAGTAGTATTATAATGGGTGCTAGGTACCTAAAATCTGTTTGAAGTCGGTGCCAAGTGACTATCGCTTAGACTTTTGTAATTGTTCGTTTGTATTCTTTTTGGCTTAGCACCGACTTCAAACAGATTTTAGGTACCTAGCACCCATTATAATACTACTATTTAAATGAATAAAGAATTAGGTATAGGCAATTTATGAAGAACCAGTTTATTTTTTTTTATTTCAAGTGTTTTTTGACAGAGAGTTTTCGTTGGATGTTTTTGGAAGTCGGTTTTTTTTTTTATAAAATGTTTTTATTTTACAGTTTTTAGTGCAAACAATCGTAGGTAAGTAGTAAGTTGAATTATTTTATCAAATTTCATCATCAAGAATACAAATTAAGGTACGTGTAATATTAAAATCATCCTCTAATCCCTAACTGTTGAAGAGTTTAATCTTCTATCATCAGCTCACCTAAATAGCTTGAAAGTATACGACTGAAGGTCTTTAGATACGTATGAAATTGAAAGAATTATTCTCCAACTCCTAACCGTTGAGGAGTTGGAGAATAATTACCTTCCACCTTCCATCATCAGCTTACCTAAATAATTTGTAAGAATACGAGTAAAGGTAACTTATATACATATGATATTTAAAGATTTATCCTCCAACTCCTAACCGTTAAGGAGTGGTACCTTACATCATCAGCTCATCATCATAAAATGATGACTACCAGACGCAAATACCGGTGTAACTTCAGAAAATATACGACAAACATAGTATGTGCCTATAAAAATGAGGGTTTCCCTCGATTTCCCTGGGATCCCATCATCAGATCCTGATATGCTGGCAATGGGACCACCACGGAAGCATACCCGGTCGAATTCAAAAAAAATTTTCAAAATCGGTCCACAACTGACGGAGTAATCAGGTAACATACATAAAAAAAAAAAAAAAAATACATACAGTGGAACATAGAACCTCCTCCTTTTTGGAAGTCGGTTAAAAAATAATACAATTTTGAGGATAGTTACAATGTTCTAGAAATATTTAGTGTCTTTTTAATTTTGTATAAGGATAAGATGGATATTTTGTCTTGTATGTTAATTTTAATGAATAAAATTTTAATAAGTTCATAAAAATTTACATAAACAAAAAATTAACGATTTCAACTTTATTGAAAACTATCGAAAAAAATTAAGCAACGTATTTATTTTAAAAGCAAATTCTTATAGTATTGAGTTTTAATGCAAATTGAAACAATATTTTTTATTATTTCCTTCAAAAGCACTTAATATTTCACTAAAGTATTTTTTTTTAAAACTGCCTCGGTGGCGCAAGTGGTAGCGTAAGCGACTGCTGTGCTTGAGATCTCGGGTTCGATTCCCGGGTCGGACCAAATGTTTGTATGATCTGCAAATGTTTGTTTCGGAGTATCCTCACTCACTCGGTGAAACACAGCGCAAACGCTGTTTCAAACCGATTTTCTGTGAGGCCGTGGTATCACTCCGGTCGAGCCGGCCCATGCATGCCGAAGCGTGGCTCTCCCACGGTAACGTTCAATCATATTACAACCAATTAAATAGTCAATAATATCCGATTCAAAAGCAACAAAACCCGGTGGTAATATCGTAAGGTGCGGCTACTATAAATTAAATAAATCCTTATCAATAATTAGAATGTTTGTGCATTTATATCCTAACCGGCTTACCCTGACCGCAGATGAACTCAATAACAAATAGATACAATCAACTATTTCCCTCCTATTTATAATCGCTAATGTGATTTTTAAACCATATTTATATTCAAGTAATTAATTTATTGAATCCATACTAATCGAAACTGCTGCACCCATTTCAATAAAATTTGGCATGGAGATACTTTGATTATTGAGAAAGGTCATAGGCCTTTGTCGCAACAAACCGACATACATGCGGGCGGTACCGCGGGTTAAAACTAGGCCATATTTAACACTAGCTGACCCGAATTATTTCGTCTCTGAAAATCCTACTAATATTATAAACGCGAAAGTTTGTAAGGATGGATGGATGGATGTTTGTTACTCTTTCACGCAAAAACTACTGAACGGATTTTGATAAAAATTTACAGTAATATAGCTCATACATCAGAATAACACATAGGCTACTATTTGCCGCGATAACTGACATATACACGGTTTTATATATAAGATTATGTAGTATTTATACACTGTTAATCCTCCAAACCATGATATATTTTCAAGTTGTTATTTTCCACACTAAGGTAGAATGTTTTCTGAAAAATAACATGGGACCAACCCCTCTAAAGATAAAATTGTCATAACGTTTTAGAGAGCTCACAGTCAGTCACTAAACAGTCACTTAGTCAGTCTAAGTTGTGAGTTTCAGTCGAATTGAGACCTATTTGTACCCGACTGCGAAAGGACGGTTATGTTTTTCGAGTGTATGTATAGGAGGGTTATGTTTTTGTGAGTGTATGTATGTAGGTATGTATATTTCTTTGGCACGCCCTAGAGCCTAAACGGCTTGTCGTATTTTTATGTGAGTGGTGTCAATAGATTCGTCTTAGTCGTGAGAGTGACTCTGGGTATACCAAAATTTTAAAAAAATTAAAAATAAGGATTTTTGGCGCCAAAAAGTAATATAACCTTTTTTTAATGTTTTCAAAATACATCGAGTGTGGTATCAAAATAAAGATTTTTTTACGGTGATTACGAATATATATAAAACTTATATGTTTTTATGGTTAAATATTGACGCAGTCGGGTTTGTTATTTTTAATAATTTGTACTTGTCATTTTAAACTAAGTTAAAAATAAAACAACACAAATAAAAAAAGAAAATCTCTTAAAAATCATAACAAAATCTTAATCTTAAAAACACAACACGTCTATTGTAATCTGACAGTGGTTCCGATTTCGATAAAATTTCGATTCCAGATATGCTTTAAACTCATCCCATAATGCATTTATCGCTCATGTGTATGACAATTCGTTTTAGATTATCGTTCATCGGTGACAGTTGCAATTTTTATTAGTTAAATCGTTCTCAATTGCGTTTGCACTGATTTATCGTCACGTGTGGCTGACGATCGCTCAATTTTTATTCACTTGAAATCGTTAACTAGTGACTCGATTTAAAAAATGAAGGTTTAATAAAGCAATTTCTAAAAATCATTTTTTTTTTCAAGCTGCATTTGCAAATGACATGTTTCTTGCGTGAACTTCTGCCGATCGACACCGATATTGGAGGCGTGTGGAACCACTAGGAACTGTGCAATCTTAAATCGCAACGATATATCGTTATGTGTGTAGTACGCATGACTCGTCTAATCAATACTAACTAAAGTGATTTTTGTTTGTATAAACGCGATAACCTATAACACTATAAACCGATTTTAATGTTTCTATTTATTAATTTGGATTGTGGTAGAGTATTTATTGAGAGCAAGTAAAATTTTAACAAAAAAAACCGACTTCAAGGACAACCAAATTGAAATGGGACCACTCGGAAAGTACCAGCATTCAAATAAATACCAAATGCACTAGTCGCCCCTAGAAATTTCGAAGGTTCGACTCGATTTCTCTTGGAGGCCATTATCAAATCGTAGTGTCCTTATCATGGTACCACCGTTGGGATATCTCCTTTTCATTAAAAATGGTTTATGTGAAGTTTTGCACGAAATCGGTCGAGCGGTTCTTCATTTATCACATTTTTTGTAATAACCGACAAACACGCGGGCGGAGCCGCGGGCAACAGCTAGTATAGGTATACATATACGTTTTTTTTTTTTTTTGTATGTGGTACCTTGAAATAGTGATCGCGTTAATTCCCGTAAAAATAATAATCATTATATACATATACGGTTGAATGAGAACCTCCTCTTTTTTTGAAGTCGGTTAAAACTATAGACTTTAAAACATCACGCTCCTATCATCAGGAGCAGAACAGACCACAAAGACAGGTGAAATTAGGGAGAAAATGCTTTTGTAGTTGCTATCTAAATACTCATCAACATCTTTATTAACAGCTCCTCTTGGAAAGAGGGATTAAGCCTACTATACCATGCTGGACAGACGAGTTGTTATAGAGCTGCTTCAGACACGGCGGAATCCGCTCGGATGCGAACCGCGCGATTCTAATCCGCGAGGATTGAAAAGTGTTCATCCTTTATTTCAACTTTGCCTTTGCTTTTTTTTTCTAGCGAATCCTCGTTTTCGCCGAAAATGTCCACTAGCTCCTGCCAAGCACCGTTTTTGATTTTTTTTTAATACTCTGCGCACTGCATGTCCCACAAAGCTGGTCGTTTCTCAACTTCGTCGATAATTATCTCGGTTTCGAAGCGATCCATTTTCACCGTGCAATACGTGCGATTTCCGCGGAGCAACTGAACGTCTGTAGGTTACATCAAGTAAATAAAACCACGCGGAGGCCGTGTGAAATCATTCTCTAGCGGTCGAGTGGCGGAAGCCGCGCGGGTTTGGTATGAACGAATGACAGGCGCTAATGTAAATAAGAAACCGCGTGGTTTGCATCCGAGCGGATTCCGCCGTGTCTGAACTAGCACATAAGGTTTGAGTCAAATTTTCTCTTTCTTTCTCTTTGCAGTGCTGTTGTTTTTCTTCGTAGTTTGCTCCCCTAGTCGCCCACAGGATGAATAGGGTTGGTGACACTCTATATTCTTCTGTTAGTATCACCATGTGCAACAGCTTACCTGGTAGAGCTATAAATGAGAAGGATATGAAGACAGATCCCCATGCAATAGCGGCTGATCTTTTAGAGTTGGCGTGCATTTCGCCCAGGTAAGCGTATACTGTCGCACTTGATGCTGATATTCTGTAACAAATAATATCCGAGCTGCATAAAAAATATCTAAGCTAAATAAAAAGAATATCCGAGTGAAATAAAAAAAATATCCGAACTGACTAATAAGAATATCCCAGCTAAATTAGAAATATCCGAGCTAACTAAAAAACATCTAAGCTAAATACAAAAAAATCCGAGGTAAATTGAAAATGTTCCATTTATTAAAAAAAATAAGTGCTTTAAGGTACTTACGAGCATCCCGTCAAGAACCTAAATATTATCAGCATCCACACGTTACTGGAGAATGAGGATATAATGGAGAAGACAGCGGAAAGGATAATGGCTGGCAGCATCACTGCACGTCTCCCTAATCTGTCACCTAAGTAGCCCCACAGGAATGATGTACTAATTATACCTGGAAAGATGAAGACGATTATCGTATTGTTACGTATATCGGTCTGATCGGCTCAGAAGTCGGTCTGCCGGAGTTTGGCTTCCACTTTTGGTTGGGAGCCGATTTTCGGCACTCAATAGTATTTTTCATTTCACAGTGAAATGCATCTAACACACAACGCCATCTAGTCCCAGACTAAACGAAGCTTGTATTATGGTACTAGACAACTGATATAAATGCATATATTCTTTTTTTATCTTAAATACATACATATTATTCATAGAAAACACCCAAACTCCGAAACAAATATTTGTAGATCATACAAACATTTGGTCCGACCAGGGAATCGAACCCGAGACACAGACCTCAAGCACAGCAGTCACATACGGTACCACTACGCCACCGAAGCAGTCAAGTAGCAATAGTACAATACAATAGTACACAGTAAATTCCCACAATAATGAAAGTCAAACTCCCCCAATTCTGAGCTATTGCATAGAGATACTTTCCATTAAATACATCTAAGTAAGTATTTCATTACATAATCAGTAAAGTCCATTTGTTTAGATAGTGTCGGTGCACCCGCACGCAATTGTGGTTATTGTTGTGAAATACAAATATATTAATTCATACCGTGGGAGAGCCAGGCTTCGGCATGAATGGGCCGGCTCGACCGGAGTGATACCACACACAGAAAACCGGTGTGAAATAGTGCTTGCGCTGTGTTTCACCGAGTGAGTGAGGATACCGGAGGCCCGTACCCCGATCCCCTACCTCCCCCCCCATCCTCAAAAGGCCGGCAGCGCACTTGTGACGCAGGTGTCCATGGGCGGCGGTAATCGCTTACCATCAGGCGATAATTCTGCTCGTTTGTCCGCCTATTCCATAAAAAAAAACGGCGTAAACTGACAAATCATACTTGCTTGTTGGTGTACTCCGCAGGCACCTTGATTTTGTGGCGACTTGCCGCACGTGCGAAGGCGGCGCGATCAATGTGACCGTATATAAGCGAATGGACTATATTTAAGTTTAAGGTAAAGTATTTAGAAGTCCTCGACATTTATCAGTAGTTAATGCCGACAAAACTATTATCCTTATGCGATGTATTGTTTCTGTATTTCAATAAATACCAGATCGTATAGAGAGGTCGATTTTACAGCTGTTTTAAATCTGTAATTTTATTTAACTGTCCAGTTTAATTTGACCTGTCACTGTATGGAATTTAGTGTCATCCAAATCGAAATATTTAAGTAATTATTATATTAATATTTTTAACTTTCCTCAAAGCGATGATGATGATTTTCTGAATCTGTGTCTGTTTGGTGACCGGACAGCTGATAAATATTTTAAAAGACGTCTCCCGCATTAATAATATACATTCTGTGTTGCGGGGGACTTTACAAACATTCATGGAATAGACACAAAGAACACAGAGACTTGAACAACAATTTGTTGATCACATAAAGTGCTGTCTCATGTAGGATTTGAACCCACAACACTTGACGCAGTAGAGAGTAGAGCGGGGCGACCGCTTAAACCACTAGGCCAACCGTATCTTTATAACAGTAGGTACTTCGCTATATCTATACTTATGTATGTTCAAGTACAAACCTACACATAAATGACAACATCACACATAATCTATACTAATAATAAAAGTTTGTAAGTATGAATGGATGGATGTTTGTTACTCTTTCACGCAAAAACTACTGAACGGATTTGGATGAAACTTTACAGTAATATAGCTTATACATCAGAATAACACATAGGCTACTATTTGCAGCGATTACCGACATACACGCGGGTGCAGCCGCGGGCAAAAACTAGTATTACATAATAGTCCACCGCTGGATATAGGTCTCTTTTTAGAAAGGGGACTTCGGACTGTATCACGCGCTGCCGCTCTGGTAAGACTAGTGGTTTATTTCAAGTTTTACTTTCTCTTTGCAAAGAGCTTTTTAACCGACTTCAAAAAAAGGAGGAGGTTCTCAATTCGACAATATTTTTTTTTATATTTGTTACCTCATAACTTTCGACTGGGTGAACCGATTTTGATGATTATTTTTTATTTGAAAGCTCGTGGTTACCGTGTGGTCCCATTTTAATTTGGTCCAAATTGAATTCGGTTTTTTTTTTGTTAAAATTTGTGATTATGTTCTGTGTAGTTCGCTACCTTAGTCGCTTCAACAGCCATGGGATGAATACGGATGGCGATACTTTGAATTCTTAAACCGTCAGGAGTGACGCCATCCCTATTCAACCCATGGCTGTTAAACCGCACACCACACGGACTCTCACCTCCTCAAACCACACGGAGAAAATACTTAAAACCAAACATGTGTGTGGACTTAAAATTTGTCAAAATATGGACGTTTATTAAATCCCTGCCTAACCTTAAAGGAGTTCGGAGTGAGGATATGTATTATTTCGTTTAAAAATTTCGTTGTCATGTGTTTAGTTATTACATTTTAATCATTTGTGTGTACAAAAATGGGTTTGACGTAAGCGCCACAATATTTGCGTACCTACTAATTAAATAAATATGACAAAGAATAGTATGATAACAGTATCTGGGTTTAAATATTGTGAGGAAACAATTTATAAACAAATGTTTAAAATTATTTGTTGAAAATTGAAATATTAAGATATTGTTTCGCGTAATCTATACATCTATACAAATAAATAAAATTGGAGTGTCTGTTTGTAATCTATACTAATATTATAAAGCTGAAGAGTTGGTTTGTTTGTTTGAAAGCGCTATTCTCGGTAACCGCTGGTCCGATTTGAAACATTCTTTCAGTGTTACATAGCCCATTTATCGAGGAAGGCTATAGGCTATATATCATCACGCTAAGACTAATAGGAGCGGAGCACCAATGAAGGATGTTTCAAAAACGGGGGAAAATTGTCACGCTACGAGTAATTGAAGACGCAAACGAGGTTGCGTGGGTCAGCTAGTATTAGAATAACCGCTTTTTACTAAATGCATATGTATGTATACACGGTACATATACCAAAATAACATTTTTTAAAATTTTTGTCTGTCTGTCTGTCTGTCGGTCTGTCTGTCTGGTTGCTCCGGCTAATCTCTGGAACGACTGGACCGAAATTGACAGGACTTTCACTGGCAGATAGCTGATGTAATAGGGAGTAACTTAGGCTACTTTTTTTAAACTAGCTTCGCCCCGCGGCGTTACCCGCGGCACGTCAATAACCGCGGGTAACACAACGGGACTCAGCTAGTAATTTAACAGTCACATTGTCCTACAAATTGCGTGGTACGTTATGCCGGTCCTACGCTCAAAAGCTTTTTGTCCCTGCTGCCCCTGTTATCTACCACAATCGAGCATTTATGTAACAGGAAAAAGGGGGGTCTCATCAAAATGAAGCCACTCACGAAAAAATAACTTGATTTAATAATTTCTAAAATTGGTTGCGGAGATCCCGGACTAAAATTCTTTTTAAAATAATAACTACGTTGTAAGACGCAGTTATAATCGTGTTTTACAATAAACGTTAGTTGTCAGGCTGTACCGGTTTTATTGTTTACCGAATCTGTCTAGTATTGGCATACCAACAGTATACTTCATATTATTATTGCCAATAATAAATAATCTATACAAATATCAAGCTGAAGAGTTTGTTTGGTTGAGCGGCCTAATCTCAGGAAGTACGGGTCCGATATAAAACATATTTCTGTCATATAGTCCAGTTATCGAGGAAGGCTAAAGGGTACGTATCATCACACTATGACCAATACGGGTGGAGTATCATTTAAAAATATTGGCAGTCATAAGGACTACCCATAGAAGTGAAAACTTAACATTTAGAATTTTTTGTGTAAAATTAGAAATTTCATAATGTTTACATTAAAATTATCAACATCAAACATGTCGGTGACACGAACCCATAAGATTTTCCCCTACCAAAAAGTGCTAAACGCGGCTAAAGTTTTTACTTCAAAAATGATTCGAAAATGTTGAATACAATTCCTTTTCATATATATATATTCCTATTGACACAGATACATACAGAGTGACTTAGTCATTCGCATCAAAGATTAAAAATAAATAAATATTTTATCTTACCAATAAATGCAGCAGCATTAACTAGTCCCTTCTGTTGACTGTTCAACTTCAATTCGCACTCGGCTGCAGTGATGGCGTAACTCATGCCCACTGACTCCATGGACACATTCAGCATGATCAGACCACAGGTGAACAGCACCAGGTGGTTGATTTTTCCATGACCTGATAAGAGAGTATAGAATGAGATCTGGTTACCCATTATGAAATTTGTTCAAAGAATTTTCGCCCTTTAAGTCTATGGTCTAAGGGTTTTTTAATGGTATTCATATTTATAGTTTCTAACGAGACATTAAACTACAATTATGTTGATTTTCTACGTCTGTGACAGCCACTCTGTTTCCGAAGTTCAGATTTCCATGTAACTAACAACTTCTATACAATATCAGATCAAGTTATACTGGTCAATAAAATTACTTATGACAATTGAAATAAATAAAATAAAATAAATATTTCGGACATTTAACACACAACGCCATCTGGTCCCAAGCTAAGCAGAGCTTGTGTTATGGGTACTAGACAACTGATACAAATACATATATACTTTTTTTTTTTGCATCGAGATATAATGTATAGAGAAGACACCACTCACAAGTGCGGTGTTCCATGCAATTGCGGCGATTGCAGAAGAGGTGGCTTAAGCGTGTGATTGTTTAAATTTAAAATCGTTCTAAAACTCGTGAAATATGCCATTTTGTGTCTTGAGATATTGCACTAATAATACAAGGAATACTGAGAAAAACAAAGGAATAACTTTTCACCAGTAATTAACTAGATATAATTGTTTTAAAATTAAATACGAACAAAATATTTTAAGACGCCATTGTTGCCTCACTCGACATAGAGTACTTAGAGTAAAACATACAGAAGTGATATTTAGGTAGAATTAACTGACGTTAAATGCACAACGTATCTAACGTATTTAATTGGATAAGTAAAAATAATATGTTGTTAAAAATAGCTTCTTTAATAACCCATAAAATTTTTTTTGTAATAATTATACGCAAAATTATACTTATAGTATAATAAAAAAATTGAATATTCGGCTTTTATATTTTATACCTCGATGCATTCTACAAAAAAACTGAAACTGGCAAATCTATTGACACAGAATATTTACTCAGTGTGAATTTCCTAATAAAGCTTCGTAGGTATAAAGCTATTTATCCGTTCTGCTTTGTTGCTTGGCGCTTACTCTATGAAAGCGAATCTTTGCAACAGTTCGTTGGCCAAAACGCGTAAGCGCCATGAAAATCACGGCGCTTATGACATTTCGCTCGCGAGGAAACTACAGCTCAAATGCGATAGAGCGCTGCTTGTTAATACTGTTGGATTAGACTACTAATTATTGTTTGGCTGCGCTGCAGCGCTTTTTAGTTATAATTCAAATATAAACGGAACTTAAAATTGGTTTTGAGTGGCTCCTCTAGTATGTAGTACGTAATATCTCGATGTTTTTTTGTAAATACATACATATTATACATAGAACTCCCAAACTCCGAAACAAATATTTGTAGATCATACAAACACTTACTCAGGAATCGAACCCGAGACCACAATGATCGGCAGTCGCAATGGCTCTCTTGAGTACATTTAGACAATCCCCTTAGCCAAGATGAAATTGTTTCGCGTAAATTCTGTTTCTATAAACGATAACGCATCATTCTTTTGTAGTAATAGTTAATATTTTGTTTTAAACAATTCACTCGGCGTTGTGATGCCGTTATTTCCATTCATAATTGTTAGTTTTCAACACAGACCGGATCTGAGCGTTGAGTTGAGCAGCGCATGCGCAATGCACCAACCAATCACGGAGATTGTGTGAGAGAGATAGACTCACCTAAACTCAGTCTCTCTCTCTACTCCGATCACGCTTTCCGCTCGCTCCGCGCTCCCTGCATATATTGTATGCTCTAAGACTTCGACAAGACTTATGACTGCTCCCTACCGATGATCCCTACCTACCGTGGAGTTGCCTATGATTGTTTGAATATCAACTTGGCTAGGAGGGATATTTTTTTAGTTTAGTATTATTTAGTTAATGGTAATATTACCTGTCTTTTCAAACGCATCTTCGAAATTATATTCACTTGTTGGGTTCAGCTTTTCAGTTTCATTCTCTTGTTCCATTTTGGACGATATTTGGAGCTTCTCTAACATTCTAGATACTTCTCAAAAACTACTTCTTTTCAGCATATGACTAGAGCATGCCTCTCTTTTCCAATGTCTTCCACTTGATAACAGCTTGTATTTCTCTGTAAAAAAAACCTATACACATATTTGGACTAACTGTGCCCCGTGGTTTTTGCTGCTTTTGAATCGGATCTTATTCACTATTTTATTGGTTTTAATTTTGCTCTTAAATATATAAATAAAATTAGCTTAAGTTACTTTGTATAACATAAGCTATCTGCCAGTGAAAGTCCCTTCTAAATCAGTACAGCCGTTCCAGAGATTAGCCGAAGATTTTATGTAGGTTTCATCGCGTTTCATTCACCGTACTTTCATAATATGCGTTTAATGAAAAGCTGACAATTTGTAATTACAAACACTTCAATTAATATGTAGGTATAATACATATCCAAATGTTTACGTAGTACCTATATAATCACAAATTTTAACAAAAAAAAACCGACTTTAATTTGGACCAAATGGGACCACACGGGAAGCACTAGAATTCAAATAAAAAAAAATCGTTAAAATCAGTTCACCCAGTCGAAAGTTATGAGGTAACAAAAAAAAAACAGTGGAATTGATGACCTCCTCCTTTTTTGAAGTCGGTTAAAAATGAAATAAAACACTAAAATTCAGGTATTAAAGTCAATTCTCATATACATAGGTACATTGTTGATTTTATGTTTTGAAAACGTAAACCCCTCCAATATACCTAATCGTAATATTGCAGTAACTTGCAGTATAAAGCCGGACATACACGTTCAAGTATACTTGCGCAAATCCAGACTGTTTTGCGTAAGTATAAGCGCGCCTTAAGTATAATTATAGCTTGAAATTTGATGCGCCTAATGTCACGGGTTAAACGGGTTTTATGTCAGCATTGTACCAGATATTCCGCTACTAAATATCGTAAATAACATTCATTTTCGATTAGGTTTTGCTCGCGGCTCCGTCCGAGTGTACGTTGGATATCGCGATAATCAGTTTTCAAAATAAAATGACACGCGCAAATAATGTGCCTTTCTATTGGTCTAAATTTTCTTTGTTTGTTTGTTTCAGCTTAGTGGGGAAGACCAAAAACTTACACGCCTATTCAATGAACTCGTAGTTCAAAGTCAAGGTCACACATTTTCTATAATTTAAAAACAATAGTTTAAAAACATTAATTTTTAACCGACTTCAAAAAAGGAGGAGGTCATCAATTCCACTGGTTTTTTAAATGTTTGTTACCTCATAACTTTCGACTAGGTGAACCGATTTTGAGGATTCTTTTTTTATTTGAAAGCTGGTGCTTCCCGTGTGGTCCCATTTCAATTTGGTCCAGTTCTTGAAGTCGGTTATTTTTTATAAATTTGTGATATTATGAAAAGGTTTTGTTAAAAACGTTAGCGAACGTTATGAGGTAACAAACATAAAAAACACAGGCAAATTGATAACCTCCTCCTTTTTTGAAGTCAGTTTAGAAGAAGTAAAATTTGACACAACCCCTAAAGCGATATTAGGGCCAAAACCTTCTTTCTAAAAGAACCTATCTTTTCTTGTTTAAGAAGACAACTCCCGCATTGGGATTTAATCCTGTGTAGCGGGGAACTTTACTGTATGTAATTAAATACCTAATTACAATTACATTAAACGGACACAAAAAACACTCAGATCCATTATCGCTATTATTATAGCTTACCATCAGGCGATATGTCTGCTCGTTTGTCCCCTATCCATGTATAACGATTCATGAAACCACACTTTGTGATCCAATCGTTGTTCTGAATTTTTTTTGTTCTTCCAAAGTGGTGTGGTTCGAATCCACACCCACACAAGCCCAGTAGCTACGCCATCCATGCAGTTATATCTGTACGCAGATAAAAACGACATTTTGAGTAATTTCGTAATTAAAAACAAGTTTATCTGTATAATTTAATAACGTGCATGATAATGATAACTAACTGTTTAAAACGATTACATGATTAATTTATTAAAACTTTATCTTTTAATGTACCTACAGTAACTGGAAGACCGGTATTTTTATTTTAAACGGTCCGATTTAGCTTGATCTGGATGTTGTTTGGGTTACCAGCAGACGGTGCCCGCTTCAGTGCGAGCAAGCGCTGGGAGGGGTCCGGATGTGTTAATTAATAACTGCAGTTCCCGGATTCCTCCCTTCACAGGCGCAGAGTGGCACACCGTGTGGTTTTAGTCGGTTCGAGTCCGACACACCGCCCCGCCGCAAACCCCGGCGGATTGTAATCTATCTCGCGAGATTGCAAACAGTCGAAATATTGTGAAATGGTACGACGAATCGCAAGTCGGGCGCTGATTGGTTAAACAGCTTATGTCCCGCGCCGCCATATTTGTTTGTTAATTCGTTTTTGTTCCCTAATGTAAAGCATTTTTGTGATTTTAAATTGCTTTCATGTTGAAAATACCTCACAGCTTTAGAATTAGTTTTGTGACAGTAAAATTAGTTGGTGATTTAAAAAAGTTCAACCTAACTCTATGACCATTGAACGGCCTACTGTAAAACCGACCAATCAGGTACAGTTGACAATATGACGCCCGTAAGCAGTATATCACATTTGACAATCTATCGATAGTTTGCAATCTCGCTAGGTAGATTAAAATCTAACGGTTTTTACAATCTTACGGTGACATATACCTACATATATAGATAGAAGATAGATAGATAATATACTAAAAAAAAAAAAAAACAGTAGGTCCCAGGTTCCAGTCATCACACCCCTCTCCCTCATCAATCTAAGGCATTGATCAGACAAAAAAATAAAATTAACCATCAATCAACTCAGTATCCGGTACGCCCAACGATTTGGGCGGAGGCGGTAGGGTGTGATGACTGGAAGCTTTTTTTTATCTCCAGCTACTCGGGGCCACTGGAGCCAGGAGTATGTGGTGTTTCCACTAAAAAACACCCCGAAAACCATGAGGAGGACCCGGATCATGTTATTTCAGGTCCTCCCCGAATTGACGCCGTGCCTGATCATGCCCTGTCCCGGGGAAAGTTATTGCCCCCCTCGATCCCAGCGATGTGAGCTGATTGCAATCTTGCCGCTATCCTGACCGCAGCAATCAATCTGCCTCAAGAGGTTCCCATCCTCCGGCGGCCCGTGGTCCCGTCGACGGCGTTTAACGCCGACGTCTTCTTCGCTCGGGATCGGCCTCTCCCGAAAACGTAAAACGTTTTTTTGATCGGCAGAATTGCAGAATTGGCAACCCTGATTATGGCACATTTAAAAAAAAGCAAAATGAGGCCGACAGGCGACAGATGCAATGCAATCCGATCGGATTCCGAATATTTCCGAATGCCAATGTCATTCATTCGATGTTGATTTAAAAAAAGTGTGAGAAGTTAGAATAAGTTTAGAAGAATTTTAACATTTTTATTGTTATTAGTGACTTTTATTTTATTGTTAATTACTCAAAATATCGTTGTCCTATTTTATATGTAAACTTATTTACATTTAACTACATATACATATATATCTTTGCGATAACCTATAATTCCAATATCTAATACTGTTTACTTACAAATAACCTTAGAAAAAGAAAACAACAATATTAAATATACTCACTTCTAGCAATATGTAACAGCACTATAAAAACGAACTATGATTAAATAAGCCACCTTTTAACTATTGATAAAACAACAACTGTACAACTTTACATACATTAATTTAATTGAATATTATCGACGTGTACTTAAATTATTTTATTCAAAAATGGAACGACCAACACCTACAACCGCCTCGCGCGTAAACGCACGATGAACTAACTAATAATAGAAGAAAGACAGCGTGTTTGAACCATGAATGGGAACACAGCAAAAAAAGAACTACCACGATGCACATCACATGCGGTATTTATATAAAGCTGTTAGAAGGTGTGTTTGTGATTCTGTGTATGTCTGTGTCTACTGTACATCTTGATTATTTTTTTAAGTTTTTGGTTGTTATGTTTTTTTTTATTTTTTTTTTCAAGCTTCCAAAATGACTCTACTCTGCCTGATGGAAAGCATAAGTAGATTCCAAAAGTGGTGGTCACGATCCTCAATGTGAACGTGGACAGAGCAGCATAGTGGCCCACACTATGGCGCCCTAGTGAGATGCTTTTTCACGCCCCGCTTAAAGGACCCGGGATCATAATGGGAAGGGAACACGTGTGTTGGTAGTGAGTTCCATGTTTTGATCGCTCGACACCAAGAAGGAGGAGAGTATTCGCGATCCAAAAAATCCCGGTGTATGATGTCTTTACGATGCTGTTTTTTTTATTTGCCTGGGTTTTCGTTACTTCTCCTTGCAAGTCTACATATGTAACACCTACCAATATTATAGTTTTAAAAAGCGCTATTAAGGCAATGTTACAAGATGATCAGCACAACTCCTCCACAATGAAGTATACCACAGCTTTTGAGATGTTAACTTTACTATTAACCCCTTACGTAGAAATGTTATTTATAAACTTTACACAACGTTTCTGTGTTATCTTCAACTTTAAACTTACAGCATTAAAGTTGAAAAAAAAACCGATAAAATTGAGAACCTGCTCCTTTTGGAAGTCGGTTAAAAGGACACAAAACTATTGTTTAAAGTTAAATAACGTTGGTAAATAAAGGGTTAAGTTAGTAAGCAATTTAGGCTCATCACAATGTATGGTGAAGTATTAAGATAACTCCTCAACAGTTGATACCCCTACGTCGGAGAAGATCAATATTTATTATTAAAGGACGCTGAGCAACAACGAAAACAAATATTTGCATATCATACAACATTTGGTGACTTGGGAGTCGCATATACTACAACTGCGCCGTTTTCGTTGTTTTCGCCGACTGAGTGAGTGCCCTACCCTCCCCCCTTAATGTGAAAAGCGATAGTATTGCTAAGCGTCTGTTTTCTGGTAAATTCTGACCATATGTATGAAGCGCAGAACCGAGAATAAAGAGGAGATTTCTTCTCTGTTATGTTGTGTGAAGCATATCTCCACAAATCTTAGCAAAATTTTCAAGTCTATTGCATAATCCAATTTACGATTTACCAATATTATCATAGATTTACGTTGGACTTTTTAATGATTTGAATTATTATATTTCGAATAGACCTTCACAAATTTCTTTAAAGTCTTCCAAAAAAGACAGACTATTTAATCTTTTTGACTCTCATTATGTTCCACAACATTACTGTGTAAGATCCTCGTTTAAACAATGTTTTGTTAGTATAAAGATAAGATAACATACAGTGTTATTTCTAGTAGTGAGTTCAACTAACTTACCAGCCGTCATACCAAAGTTTATTAGGCCAAAGTACTTTGTTTTTCCCGTCGTTGGTCTTGCAGCTAGCGTATGCAACTGCCGATCAAAAGGTCATGGGTTTCATTCCCGGGTCGGGTTAAAAAGTGTTATTGGGGTTTTCTTAACAGAAATCCGTGATAACAGCCCGGTGTGTAGAAGTTAATCGTATTTCTCGCCCTTGCCTTGGAGAGAACATTAAGCTGTCAGTCCTGCTCCCCGCCAAGTTGATTTTCCACAAACGTGAACGATAGTAAAGAAACCAACAAATGTATTGGAATGACGTCATGTGAACGCTAAGTCAATTGGTCAAAACATGTTGTTTGCAATAATACAAGAGAATGAAGGCGTTAGCAGTTGTAGGAAGAGTTTCAATGTGAAACACTTGCAATTTGGCTATGGGGCCTGGTTGTCATGGCAATCGTTACTACAAATTCAGTGCCGTTGAATATACTGACAACTAGTTCAACCTTCGGATTCGGTTCACCCTCAGGGTTGCAGAGGTCCGATGCCAGTCGCTCCATGGAAAAACTGATATTCAGGTAAATCCGGTTGAACTGTTTGACTGCACGTTTGGCCTAGTGGTTTAACGGTCACCACGCCGTTTCCTACTTCGTCAAGTGTCGTGGGTTCAAATCCCAAGTAGGACAACACTTTGTGTGATCCACAAATTGTTGTTCTGAGTCTGGGTGTTCTTTGTGTCCGTTTCATGTATGTTTGTAAAGTTCCCCGCGACACAGGATTTATTCGTAGTGCGGGAGTTGTCTTTAAAAAAAAACAAAAAAAAAACGACACCAAATAATATTGATAATAATAAACGCTAGGAAGTTGATGTTATTTTTTCCAGCAAACATATATACAGGTCAGTTACAATAAGTGACCACCAGCGTCCCTGGATGAGGTTATATGTAACTCAAAAGTCACAAGTGGGTCACCTTTTCATTTATGTGGTTAACCCACTCGCTCGATAGGAAGTAACTTGCTAAAATGCAAACATACATTTTCGTGCCATGACGAGGCATTTACAATACGCCGTATGAAAAGGCCTTAAATAATGATTCCTTGGGAAGGAATGTGTTCCTAACTTGAATAAAATACAGGCCAATGTGCCAGTGTATTTCCACACGGAGAAGCAGCAGTTTTAGATATATATATATTTGATATTCTTAATCACTACAGAATGTTTATACAATAAAAACTAATTACTTAAATAATGTAGATAAATTCTGCTCTATATAGATATTTCTGTGAATTTTAATGACATGTACCTACTTTGAAGGATTGCAGTCAGCACAATGACATTTTGTTGGGAGATCGTTTTTTGTTTTTTCGGAAGACGGTCCCCATTTCATCTCATTCACATTTTTTATCATTAATTCCATCACGATGTAGAATTAAAGACTTGAAGATATGATATGAAGACTATAACTAAAACCGGTGTGAAATAGTGCTTGCGCTGTGTTTCGCCGAGTGAGTGAGGATACCGGAGGCCCATACCCCTCCCCCTATCTCCCCCCCATCCCCCAAAGGCTGGTAACGCACTTGTGACGCCTCTGGTGTTGCGGGTGTCCATGGGCGGCGGTAATTGCTTACCATCAGGCGATACGTCTGCTCGTTTGCCGGTCTATTCCATAAAAAAAAAAAAAAAAAAAATACTTGACACTGGCAGAAATAGCTGATCCGAGAGATCCGGCTGGTTGCCATTTCATCAAAAGAAGAAGAAGACATTTTGTTGCCACTAAACTCTAAACCTCACATTTTGTTAAAAATTCATTTTTAAAACAGTAGCAAAACTTATCTCTTAAAATTAATTAATTTGGGGATAATTAATAACATTAATAACGTACCTACTCTATTTACACTTTTATTACATTTAAAATTTATTGTATTCCCATTAAAGTTTTATATTTGTGTAAACTTTTTTGTGCATGATGTGATATATACTAGCTGAACCCCGCGGTGTTTCCCGCGGTTATTGTCGTATCGCGGGTAACGCCGCGGGGCGAAGCTAGAAAAAAGCAGCCTAAGTTACTCCTTACATCATCAGCTACCTATTAGTGAAACCGTCAAAATCGATCCAGTGGTCCCAGAGATTAGCCGTAACAAACAGACCGACAGACAGACAAAACTTGAAAAAAATGTTATTTTGTTACATGTACCGTGTATGCATACATAAGAGTTTAGTAATAAGCGGTTATTTTAATTACAAACAGACACTCCAATTTTGTTTATTTGTATAGATAAGTGAGGAAATTACGATAGCCGCATCCGGAGGATCCAAAATAAAGCAATTTATAATGCTTAGTAAGGGGTATTTTTCTATTGCAGCTATTTTATCTGGATTTAGATTTTAGAGGTAGTAGAGCCACGCTGATTTCAGCACGAATGGGCCGGCTCGACCGGGGCGGTACTACCCTCGCACAGAAGACCAACCTAAAATGACAGCATTCGTGCTGTCGTGTTTCGTTGGTGAGTGCGAGACCGGAAGCCCACAGATGCAGGGGTGACAGTTATCGTGATAAGTGTATGAGCGAAAGAGTGCTCGTGAAATCATAGTAAGGTTGGCGTGGATCGAACCGTCGGCCAGGGAGACCCGTAGAAACGGTGGTGCCGCTGGCCGCCCGCGGCATAGAGAGGGGCCCAACCGCGGCTAACCACCCTGGAAGGCTGCCCCGTCAGGTCGCGCATAATCCACGGAGTGGCTCGTCGTGCCGGTTGGTGACCGGACGGTGGGACCAGGCGACCACTTCCGGGAGGGTACGGGGGCCCTTCCGTCCGGCGGTTCGGTAACCGTCATGCCTTACCGTTGTATGACGACGCAGCACTCTGGGCCTCAGTGTCACACTGTCACGATGACTGTCACGCCTTTTACGTCTCCATTCTCTCCCCTTCGTTTCAATCATGGCAGCAAAAAGGAAAAGACATAAACGTTCCACAGCGGCATTCCCTTCTCCCACCACCACCAACCCGCTCTTTGAAGTGGAGTTTGCAAATATCCGTGGACTCCATGCAAACCTGAGCGCCGTCCACCAACATCTTGAGACGACACGTCCGGCCATGCTTTTCCTAACGGAGACACAAATACGTCGCCCTGCCGACACGACATATCTTCGTTATCCCGGCTACGTGCTTGAGGAGTGCTTCCTCGCGAAGGCGGGGGTGTGTCTTTTCGTCAGGGCGGATGTTTGTTGTCGCCGTTTACGCTGCCTTGAGGACCCCTCCTTCTCCATCCTTTGGCTTCACGTGGATCTTGGCTCTACGAGCCGAATCTACGTGTGTCTCTATCGATCCCATTCTGGAGACTCGGAGACAACTCGGCTCTTTGACCATCTAAGTCAGGCAGTGGACAAAGCGCAGGAGCAGTTCCCGATCGCCGAACTGGTGTTTTTGGGAGATTTTAACGCCCACCACGAATCCTGGTTGGGATCTTCCAAAACTGACCACGCGGGCCGAACTGCCCACGCATTCGCTCTCACGCACGACCTGACCCAGCTGGTACTCCAGCCCACCAGGATACCAGACATTACAAGTCAAGCGCCCTCATTGCTAGACCTACTGCTGACGAGTCACCCAGCGCAGTACAATGTGTCGGTCCACGCCCCTCTGGGATCCTCCGACCACTGCCTGGTATCCACCACGGTGCCTCTTGTTGCCCTGCCACGATCCATCGCAACAAAAAGGCGTTTATGGCACTACTCGTCAGCAGATTGGGATGGAATGCGGGATTACTTTGCATCCATCCCGTGGACTCAACGCTGCTTTGGGAACAGGCATCTCTCGCAGAGTGCGTCCGCCGTGGCTGACGAGATCACTGTCGGCATGGAATATTATATTCCCTACAGTGAGATCGTCGGCTCCAAGACCCGTCCCTGGTACAATTGTGAGTGCACCCATGCCGTCGCTCAAAAACAAGCGGCCTACCGAGCATGGACCAGGGCACGCACCTGTGGTGACCCTGCTGTAGATCGCCTAAAAGCAGCTTCTAACAAAGCCACTAGGGAATGCAAGAGGGCTTACATTAGAGCAGATGCCCAGCACATCGCGCGGCTTGGCCATGAACTCGTCTCACACCCTACGGGTAGCCGAAAGTTCTGGCGATTGGCTAAAGCTGTGCAGTCCAACCATTGCCAGCCCTCACTACCACCGCTGAAATATCCCGACGGATCGCTGGCCCATCAGCCGCAGGAGAAAGCGAAACTGCTTGTGGACCTCTTTGCGGCTAACTCTCGAATGGACGATCGGGGCGTGCACCCGCCCACCATTCGGACCAGTGACTCCACGATGAGGGATATCCGTATCCGTCAGAGTGATGTCCTAGCTGAACTCAGGTCACTTGACGTCCGGAAAGCGAGTGGACCCGACGGTGTCCCAGCGGTGGTTCTTAAGAACTGCGCCCCGGAGTTGTCTCCCGTACTGACGCGCTTGTACCGCCTGACTTATTCCTCAGGAATTGTTCCGGAGGCTTGGAGAGAGGCGAACGTGCAACCTATCCCCAAAAAAGGTGACCGTTCAGACCCGGCTAATTACCGACCTATAGCCGTAACATCCATTCTCTGCAAGGTGCTCGAACGGATCATCAACAAGCAATTGGTCCTCTACCTGGAAGATCACTCCTTGCTAAATGATCGGCAATATGGCTTTAGGCCGAACCGATCCACGGGTGATCTTCTAGCGTATGTCACTCACCTTTGGGGTGAAGCTATTGACAGACATGGGGAGTCCTTGGCCATCAGCCTCGACATGGCCAAAGCTTTCGATCGGGTTTGGCACCGCTCGCTTCTCTCCAAACTTCCCGCATTCGGCCTGCCCCCTAAACTCTGCACCTGGGTCGCCGCATTCCTGCACCAGCGCCGTATTAAGGTCCTTTGCGACGGTGCGGCCTCTGATTATCGGCAGATAAACGCCGGTGTACCTCAGGGCTCCGTCCTGTCACCCACGCTGTTTCTCCTGCATATCAATGACATGTTGGCCCTTGGCAATATACATTGCTATGCAGACGACAGTACAGTTCATGGGCGATATTTTGGTCACCCTACAGCCAAGTCAGCGGACGTTGAGGCGAAGCGACGGGATCTTGTCGCTGAGCTCGACCTGGTTCTAAGCCGCATCTCTCAATGGGGCAGTGAGAATCTGGTCGAGTTTAACGCCAAGAAAACACAGGTGTGCGCGCTATCTACCAAAAAGTCTCCCTTCCTTCCCCTCCCAACTTTTCGGAACACTCAACTGCCCCTGCAAGACAAGCTTGGTATCCTGGGTATGGATATAATGCCGTGATCTCAACATGCGTGAGTACATAGAGAGCGTCATTAAAGCGGCCTCGCGGAAGTTAGGTGTACTTAACAAGGTGAGACGGTTCTTCTCGCCCGGGCATTTGTGTCTTCTTTACAAGACCCAGGTTCGCTCGTGCGTGGAGTACTGTTCTCATCTATGCGATGGTGCCGCACAGTATCTATTTGACGCTCTCGATCGGTTGCAGCGGCGAGCAGTCCGCATCATCGGTAGTCCTGAAGCCACTGAGTCCCTAGAACCCCTGCAGCTGCGAAGAGATATCGCCTCTATGGCAGTCCTCTATCGCCTGTATCATGGGGAGTGTTCTGAAGAGTTCTTCCAACTGGTCCCCCCTTCTCCTTTCCTGTACAGGACAACACGTGCCGGCCTTCGCAGTCACCCTTTGAGAGTGGAAGACATACGCTCTCGAACGCAACGTTTCGGTTCTTCCTTCTTGTGTCGAGCGATCAAAACATGGAACTCACTACCACCACACGTGTTTCCTTCCCATTATGATCCCGGGTCCTTTAAGCGGGGCGTGAAAAAGCATCTCACTAGGCCGCCATAGTGTGGGTCACTATGCTGCTCTGTCCACGTTCACATTGAGTATAGTGACCATCACTTTTGGATTCTACTTATGCTTTCCATCAGGCAGAGTAGAATCATTTTGGTAGCTTGAACATAAAAAAAAAAAAAAAAAAAAAATTAGGTTTTACTCCCTCATTACAGATAATATGGCCAAGAAAACTAGTTTCTAATTTTAAAAACTCAGATTTGTCCATTTGAACTTTGAAGTTAGACTCCCGTAATTTAATTAATACTTTTTAATAACTAATAAACTGCCTCGTTGGTCTCACGGTTGGCGTGTGCGACTGCTGATCATGAGGTCTCGGGTTCGATTCCCGGGTCGGACCAAATGTTTGTATGATCTACAAATATTTGTTTCGGAGTTTGGGTGTTTTCTATGTATAATAAGTATGTATTTACAAAAAAAAAGTATATATGTATTTGTATCAGTTGTCTAGTACCCATAACACAAGCTCTGCTTAGCTTGGGACTAGATGGCGTTGTGTGTTAGATGTCCGAAATATTTATTATTATTATTTTTCTAGATTTACTATGTGCTCTTACAATGATGTACTAAAAACTATTATATCATCAAGATATACGAGGCATATTCTATGTTGTAGGTCCTTCAGCACATTATCCATCACTCGTTGAAAAGTTGATGGCGAATTTTTCAGGCCCATGGGCATTCTGAGAAATTCATAATGGCCGTTTTCTACGTTGAAAGCAGTCTTGTGAATATCCCCGGGATTCATTTCAACTTGATAGAATCCACTTGCTAAATCAAGGGTTGTAAAGTATTGACATTTCCCCAGTTTGTCAAGTACATCTGTAATGTTGGGAATGGGGTACTTATCATCAATCGTTTTTTCATTTACCTTTCTAAAATCTACGACAAGACGCCACTTTACTTTACCAGACGCGTCTGCCTTCTTGGGGACAAACCATATAGGAGAGCTCCAAGCAGAATCAGAAGGTCTTATAATATTCTGTTCAAGCATCTTAGTTATCTGATCTATGACTTCTTGTCTGTGAACGTAGGGATACCTGTAGCTTTTAGTATGTACTGGAATTTCATCGGTCGTTCTAATATTGTGCTTTATTTTGTTGGTGAATGTTAATGGTTCTCCCTCAAGATAAAACACATCAACGTAATTTGCACAAAGGTTTTTTAAATTTACAGATTCTTTCTGGTTAAGATGGTCGGTGCGTAAACGAGATAAAACAGCTTGGGCGCGAACCGATGGTATATCATTATATGAACAATCAATTTTATATAACTCGCCTTCGATAGCGCGATCCATCGAAAAGATAAGATCGTTAGATGTAGTATTAGATATTTCTACCCAGCCTCTATTATTAGTCACAGTAGTTAAACAATCGGAGACAAGACAGTTACAGATAATCTGATTTTGAATTAAAACTTCACCGTCAAGTGTATTGATAGGCAACTTTAATAGCTCGACGAGTTGGCGTGTATAATCTCCTCGTAGAGATTAACATTACGGGAAACGTATATCTCAATCGGTATCTGTGCATTCCGTGTTATAAGAAATCTGTTTTTAAGATCTATCTTTGATCCCCAGTTCTCTAATAAGTCAAATCCTAAAAGTCGGTTGAAGTAGTAGAAATTATAAACAAATAATGTAATGTCAGTTTTTTCATTAAACTCTGGGAAGCAGGTTAAAGTTATAGAGTGGTTATTTCTACTAGTTCCATGAACATTTGTCACTTCAAAAGGCTTATAGTTAAGAGGAAAGTGATTAAAGTACTTGGTTACAGCATTAGGGCTGATGAATGATTGATTAGCACCTGTATCTATTAGCAATGTTAGAGGAGGATTACTAATCTGAATATAACGGAGTTGTCTCTGCATGTGAAAATTTAATTCTATTTTGGTTTGTCGGATTGCCGGCCTAGGGGAAAATTTTCAGCCTGGCTTGATAGTTCAGTCGCTTCCTGATCTACATGTTGCATCACGGGCTGTTCATTGTAAGGGTGAGAATTTTCATGAAATGGGTGAGAAATGTTGTCTGGATTTTCATGACAGGTAGGGTATTGATGTAACGGATAAACGTACTCTTGTTCATAGTCTGCGTAGTCATAGTCTCCGTAATCGTAGTCATGTTCGAGTTCATTCAAGTTAATTTCCCTAGTTTTAAAATAATTACTAGGTGGAGGATTACCATGCATTTTCCAATCACGATCCGTTGGTGGTAAAGGTTTTGGAACGAAATGACTGATCCCACTCATAGGACGTGGGCCATTAAAAGATTGTTGGGGTTGAAACCTGTTACTTAATTTAAAAACATTACTATTGGCATTATAGTTAGGCAAAGTTAAAGTCGTTACGGTTTTGTAAATAAAGAAAATTTAAATCATCCTGTACATATTCTAGTGCCTTTTCCATGGATTCAGGTCGCATGCAGCGTATCCTAGATCCTAACGGATCCTTCAGGCCTCTCAAATAAGCCTGCAAGGTTAATTTTTGGTACAAAGTTCGTTTAGAATCTATGGTAGTGGCAACCGTTTCGTGAAGCGAAACATAGGTCATTATAGTGCTAAACAGATTCTGACACCTCTCGTAATATTCCCGAGGGGTGCTAGATCCCTGGGTTTTGCATAGATAAGTCACTGTACAGAGCGGTCTCATCACGTTGATCTGCAAAATTATTGATAAGAGCAGATCTTATCCCTTGCCAGTTTTCGGGAATGCCGTTAGCATTAATATATCGAGCCGCGGGGCCCGTTACTTTATTTAAAATACTGTTAATGAGAGCTAAATTAGTTAACTCGCAGCCCGGTGCAGTATTATAATGTGTTGATACTAACTGGTCGCATAATTTAATAGAATGGATGTCTAATGGATGTCCACCTACATGTCTTGTTAAGACATGTAGGTTTCCGTCGAATTCAGGTAATAATCTGAGAGATTTATAGATAACATCTATGTCGTACATTGTAATATTTGAAATCCTGTACTCGTCGAAAACGCTTAATCTAAATCTATTTTTATCCCTATTAAGCCTAACGTTTCGTGATTCTCTAGGGTGAAAAATCTTGACGAATTAAATTACACAAAAAAAATCGAATTATATAACACACGATTGTGATGTGTACATATATAAAAGTATATAATTATATTAAGTTATATATAAATGTGAAAATATCTATAAATAAATAATTATGTATTGCTTAAGGGTTAGGAGGGCAAGGACTTACAAAATTGTCTTCTTTTTGGACGAATCGATGTTTGGATTCACCTCTGGACTGCTGCACCGTAGGTTCAGGATATCCGACGAAGGCTGAAGAGCTCAACCAGTGGCGTAACGATTGGGAGCAAACGATTTGTGGATGCAGGAGACCGATCGCGACACGCCCTGACTCGAATATCCTACCGACTGCGCCAATTACGATAGCCGCATCCTGAGGATCCAAAATAAAGCAATTAATAATGCTTAAATCAATTTAATTAATTACTAGTTTATAAAATAAAAACTATAGCTAATTGGAGGAGATTCTAGTTCGAAGTATGAGACAGGAATCTCCTTATAATCTAATTTTACTAAAGTAAAACTACAACTAACAAGAAGTGATTCTGTTTCGAAGTGTGAAACAGGAATGAATTCAAAATATGTTTCTGATATTTGGTGGAGTTCCAATGGCGCTATCATTATCTATGCACATTCCACAGCATTCGCCGTTCTAAGTGTTCTCATAATTATGTGTGCGCCGTCCCAAGCGTCCTTAAGTTCCGTGTGAAGTGTCAGTCAATTGATTTGGGATATGTAACAAGGAAGCACATACACTTGTTTTTGTGTTATTTGTTTTGTTTTTGTGTATTCTCGTTGTGAGATCCTTAAATCACACTAATCACACTAATATATAAAGGGGAAAGTTTGTGTGTATGTTTGTTACTTCTTCACGCAAAAACTACTGAACGGATTTAGATGAAACTTTACAGTACTATAGCATATACATAATAATAACATAGGCAACTATTTGCAGCGTTAACCGACATCGACATACAAGCGGGCGGACAACAGCTAGTAAATAAATAAAGGTATTCCTACTAGGTAGGTATTCCTTATTCTTTAATTTTCCTCCTTATGATTTTATATGGGCCTGTTAAAGTGACTCTACTCTGCCTGATAGAAAGCATGAGCAGAATCCAAGAGTGGTGGTCACCATACTCATTGCGAATGCAGACAATGCAGCATGGTGACCCACACTATGGCGGCCTATTGAGATAGACACTTTGCATCATTGGGTCTTCGGACCATACACGAAAGTAAACTATTTGAACTATCTTTGCCCTTTAAACCGACATTGAAATGAAATGAAATGAAATGATATTTATTTGTAAGTAAATCTTTACAGATATTTTTACACGTCGGACTTTACAGCTAGAAGAGACCGGCATTTCCTACGACTCACTCTGGGAAGAAATGCCGAAACAAACCACAGAGATGTCCTTTTTTTTTAGTCCGAGAACATTGATAACAAAACAAAACATAATCTGTGCGAGTACAGTATAGGATCTGGGTTGGCCTTTTGAAGAAAGGACCATGATTTTGAGTCGGCCTGTCCATACAGACGGCATACGAGCCCCAGCCATCTTGTTACGACCCGAGTGGTGGTCACCATACTCATTGCGAATGCAGACAATGCAGCATGGTGACCCACACTATGGCGGCCTATTAAGATAGACACTTTGCATCATTGGGCCTTCGGACCATACACGAAAGTAAACTATTTGAACTATCTTTGCCCTTTAAACCGACATTGAAATGAAATGAAATGAAATGATATTTATTTGTAAGTAAATCTTTACAGATATTTTTACACGTCGGACTTTACAGCTAGAAGAGACCGGCATTTCCTACGACTCACTCTGGGAAGAAATGCCGAAACAAACCACAGAGATGTCCTTTTTTTTTTTAGTCCGAGAACATTGATTACAATACAAAAAATAATCTGTGCGAGTACAGTATAGGATCTGGGTTGGCCTTTTGAAGAAAGGACCATGATTTTGAGTCGGCCTGTCCATACAGACGGCATACGAGCCCCAGCCATCGTGTTACGACCCGAGTGGTGGTCACCATACTCATTGCGAATGCAGACAATGCAATATTGTGACCCACACTATGGCGGCCTATTGAGATAGATACTTTGCATCATTGGGCCTTCGGACCAAACACGAAAGTAAACTATTTGAACTAACTTTGCCCTTTAAACCGACATTAAAAAGCTGTCATCTTGTTTGAAGTCGGTTTACCATCGCGACGGTAATCAGGTCTTTCTCCGGTCGTGTCGGATAACCGTCCCACCGGATAATGAGAGTGAGGGAACAGAGAATGCACCAGTGTTTGCGTACACGCTTGTGCACTTTGATTAATATCTCCTGCGTAGTTTTCTGATCTCCGTTGAGACTAGGTGCCGTGCCGGAAATCGTACCAGTAGTTCCTGAGATTAGTGCATTCAACTAAACAAACAAATTCTTTATCTTTAAAAAATAAGTATAAATTGTTTATGTAAAACTCTAGTAGTTGGAGGTCTCTGCCACTATTAAGATAACAAGTCAAAGGTTTTTAACACTATTTAAATAGATAATTAAAATAAAATCTAATAGACACACGTATGTTATATTAGCATTATTTTACAATTATAAAAAAAAAAGGTTTTAAAGACATAAATATATTAAATACTAAATGCTATGAAATATATTTAGCTTTAATTCCGCGAGACAAATATCCAGGTCTGAAAGCAGGGCACAAATCCCACCGTCATGCATATGTACACATACAAAACAAGTGAGAAATAATTAGCATGCCATGCAACCAAACCTATACTCGACACGTGTTTCGTCCCTCCACGGGGCATCCTCAGGAGATGTTGACTCGTCGAGCGTTTGAGCTCGAATGCGCGCTAGCGCACCGCTGTCGGCCCTTTATATACCGTTTCGATGACGCTATAATCACGATCGATACAATGTCACAACGACATCTGTGCCGAACTACCCGCAATCATACTTAGAAGTGGTGATGGAATTAAGTTTGTTTGGTCATTCAACAGTGTATATGCATTATTATTGTTATATTTTGATATTTCGAGATCGAGATTCGAGAAATTTCAGACCTGGATATTTGTCTCGCGGAATTAAAGCTAAATATATTTCATAGCATTTCATGTCATGGATTTCCGCAAAGTAACGCCTGATTCCATAACTTATATTAAATACTAGCAACCCGCCCCGGTTTCACACGGGTTCTTTACGGAAAATCCTACTAATATTATAAACGCGAAAGTTTGTAAGTATGGATGGATAGATGGTATTTGTTACTCTTTCACGCAAAAACTACTGATCGGATTTAGATGAAACTTTACAGTAATATAGCTTATACATCAAAATAACACATAGGCTACTATTTGCCACGATAATCGACATACACGTGGGCGGAGCCGCGGGCAACAACTACTATAATAATATAACCTATGTTAATCTGAGAAGATGTGCGGATGAATTTTTATCGACGTCTTCATCAAATACCGTATTTTTTATTTTTTTTATTGAACAAATTATATACGAAAGCCTTCCTCAAGAATCACTGTATCTATTGCTAAAAACCGCATAAAAATCCGTGCAGTGACTTTTGAGTTTATGAACAACAATCAGAGGCGTCCCTCTCTTTAGCCCGTGAAGCGCCGTGTGCAATTATTACTCTATCGCTCTCTAGTAAGCGTAGCGCCCTTCAGTGAGCGTAACCCTTTCTGTAAGCGTAGCGCCCTTGAGTAAGCGTAGCGCCCTTCAGTCAGCGTGCAGATTTATTAAAAGTGCCGCGGCCGGCGCCCCTATCACCGCTGCGCCCGTACTGCGCGCACACCCTGCACTGCACTTTATAGGTAAGGATGCCCCTGAGCACAATATTTGTTTCTTGTGCTAGTTGAACGCACTATCACTGACATAACCAGGATCCCTTACCATCAACTATCATCATCAAACCAGTCGTATTTAAAAGTACCTAAACTTTAAAAAATCCATGTTTTTTTTATCTATAGGGACTCCATTAATTTAATGGTTACTGCATTGTTTTGGGTTGCTGACTGAAATATCAGTACATCTATAAAAAATAAATAAAATTGAAGTGTCTGTTTGTAATTTCAAATTAACAGCATTTCACTAAATGTATAAGAAAATAAATACGATACTTACATACATCAAAAATGCCATTTTTAAATATTCTTTGTCGGTCTGTCTATTTGTTCCGGTTAATCTCGGGAACGGCTTGACCGATTTTGGCGGGACTTTCACTGATAGCTTATAATATAAGGAGTAACTTAAGCTACGTTTTTAGACTAGTTTCGGCCCTTATTTAAAGGTGACCTTTATAAAAAAAGCCGTAAATTATTGTCTTATATTTATGGACATCATTAATTAATGGTACAGCATTGTTTTTGGTTAGCAACGAGTTAAACCTCTTTGAATTTAAGTACTACATAGATCATAGATACGTATTTACATAAATTTATCGTAAATAAGATTTACATTAACAGAAATTTGTGCCGTCAGTCATCAATAACGATATTTACATATTAACGACTATTAACGAGGGCTATAAAATCCCTTGGCGGTCGAAATTAGGCCATTAATTATACAATTATGTAACTCCACAATTTTTTGTACTGTATTACAAATAGGGATGTGCTACATTTAAGTGTAAGTGTAAGTATGACTATACTTACTTTACCTATAGATAGACCGCACAGAAAATCAACGTAAAATGACAGTACTCGTCGTGCTGTCGTGTTTCGTTGGTGAGTGCGAGACCCGAGGCCCAATGATGCAGAAGCATCACTAGGTCGCCATGGTGTGGGTCACCATGCTGCATTGTCTGCATTCGCAGTGAGTATGGTGACTAACACTCTTAGATTCTGCTTATGCTTTCCATCAGACAGAGTAATCATTTTCGCAGGACCATACATAAAAAAAAGAAGAAAAAAACCACTCGCATGTATGTCGGTTATAGCCTATGTTTTTCCTCAAGATTCCAAGTGTCTCCATGTCAAAGAAGTTGTCTAATTTTAATTTTTGCCCAAGAATGTGCAGAGAGTTTAAAATTGAAGTGTCTATTCCAAGTTTTATTTACCTATAGATTTGGGCCCATCCAGTAAATAATTGAAATAGATCAAAAATTACCATCCTTATTATTTGATAATGAACTTCCCATTAAATGATCAAGAAACTGCTTTGACCCACTATTTAGCCACTTCCTTCCTCAAATTAAGAACTTTGACCATTTAATACTACGTTTGGGTGGGCTGTTTGACCACCGTAGTTGAAGGGTCATTATTATTTATGTTTGTTACCCCACAACTTTTGACTGGGTGAACCGATTTTGATGGTTTTTTTTTAATTTGAAAGCTGGTGCTTTGAAATTGAAATGGGAGACGAGAGTCTCCCATTTCAATTTGATCCAGATCTTGAATTTGGTTTTTTTTTATTTGTGACTATTATGGCTCCAACTGCCTATAGCGATAGCCGGAAATAATGGTTTAAATAAAAAAAGCGGCCAAGTGCGAGTCGGACTCGCCTATGATCCGAAGCACCAAGTTTACGATTTATGACGTATTAAAAAAACTACTAACTAGATCGCGTTTAAACCAATTTTCAGTGGAAGTTTGAATGGTAATGTACATCATATATTTTATTAGTTTTATCATTCTCTTAATTTAGAAGTTACAGGGGGGGGGGACACATTTTACCACTTTGGAAGTGTCTCTCGCGCAAACTGTTCAGTTTAGAAAAAAGTGATGTTAGAAACCTCAATATCATTTTCGAAGACCTATCCATAGATGGCGTAAGGCGTAAAGCTTCGGCCAAACCTAAGCGACCAAAGCGTCTGCGACGCAGGAGAGTCCGCCGCGCGGCGGACGCTGCTATGCTTTCTTATGGCGCTGTGCAGTGCACATCTACGCGACCACAAAGCGGAATTGCAGCGTCCGCAAGGCGGGACGCAGTCGGACGCACGCGTCTAGTGGTCAGACGTGTGTACGTGTAGGAAAGTTACCTTCCATATTATAAGTATTATTTCGTTTTCGTTCCACGATGACTACAACAGATGATAATATTATAGAGATGTTCATTGAAAAAGTGAGAGGATATCCCATCATATACAATTTTAAGAATAAAGATTAAATTATAAGAATTTACGCAAAAAAGACAAAATATGGGATTCGATCGGTCCGGAATTTCAAATGGTAAGTAAATAATAGTTATTTAAGTGACTGTTGCATAATGAGAGGCAATTAAAACATGAGTGTGCATATACACGATACATATACCAAAACTAGCTGAGTCCCGCGGTGTTACCCGCGGTTATTGTCGTACTGCGGGTGACGCCGCGGAGCGAAGCTAAGTCTAAAAAAGTGCCCAAGTTACTCCTTACATCATTAGCTACCTATCAGTGAAAGTCCCGTCAAAATCGGTCTAGCCGTTCCAGAGCTTAGTCGGAACAAACAGATTGTAAAAAAAATAGGTATATGTACCGTGTATACATATGCATTTAGTAAAAAGCGGTTATTTTTACAAACAGACACTCCAATTGTATTTATTGGTATGGTATATGTACCGTGTATACATACATATGCACAGAGGCGGATTAAGTATCAAAAGCGCCCTAGGCAATCATCCCATCGGCGCCCTCTCACCCCCCCCCCCCATGTTTCTAGCATCCATATAATTTAACTATCTTGGCAGTTGACATATCTTTAATTTTATTTTAGATGTGAAACCCTCTTGAGCTGTTATTACAGTAGGTATATCGGTGTCGAGCTGATTATAACCAAATAGTGCGTAAACTTTAGTGCAGATCAGACACAGCTGATCTCTGCAGTATCCTTTCTTGATGAACACCTGCGTCAGCCGGTATGAGAGAGTTCTGTGTTTCCTTCCGATCAACTCTTCCATAAGGGATTTTACCGCCGTCTGCTTGGCGCTTGGTTGACCAAATCTTTCCTTTTGCTCCTCAACCAGGACCCAGTGGAGTTGAAATTTCAGGTCCTCGATTTCTTGAGTCGCAGGATTCCGAGCCAATACTAGCTTCCGGTGGCTCCCTTCGAGGTCCATGTTAGAACAAGGTCACAGATTTCTGCAAAGCCACCCTACGACCTTGACACTGGATCATACCTAGAACATTTGCAATCATGGCCGTGGTTCTTAGAGTTGTCTCACAGTGCACCTTTCCCCACGCCGTCATGAGCATGCCTTCCACATAGCTCGAGACGGCGACACCATCCAAGAAGGGTATATAAGAGGTATACTCAGTCATGGCCGATATTCCAAAGGAACGGCCCTGAAGGCCTATAACGGATCCTATAAACGGATTACTATAAACATTTTATAATACCTAATAAGACCGCCGTCATAACATTTTTCGGTCGGTGGCTACTTTGCACGGCAAACAGTTCAATTAGATGCCAGTTTTGGCGCCGAGCTTGTTGACGTTTGACGACATACCCGACGCACGGTCGGGCAACCGGCATATTGTGTAGGAGTCCTAACACTGACCCTTTTGGAACTACTAGTATAGATGACTGCTCCAGCTGGACTTCTCCTAGCGCCTTCTTTTTAAAAGCATGGGAACGACCCGTGGTGAAAAATTCGTATTGAGGTGACGTCCGGCACACGAACGTCACTTTCTTGCGGTAGACCTTTGTAGCGAGTGGACAGTGAAACCTGTCCTGTGAATACGCTCAGGGTGGCATGAAACGATGGAAAGCACACAAATCGTTACAGGCGCAATTCCTCCTGCAATTTGTCCTATACTGCCGCTCTGTCCACACCTCATTATTTGCCGTCAGATATTGCCATATGCAATGGACAAATCTGGTCTTCCTAAAACTTATAGAATAATCTCAACTACAGCTGCAGTTGTATCTACTACATTTTTGTATGGAAACAGCACTAGTCGAACTAGAAGTAGTGTTAATTTTTCTTTAATATGTGAGGCATATATTTTTGCTATTTTAAAAAATTTGGCGCCCCTAAGCAACCTGGCGCCCCTAGGCACGTGCCTACTTTGCCTTAGGGTTAATCCGCCTCTGCATATGCATTTATTTGTATGGATAATATTTTTTACAATTTTAGTATTGTATGTCCGTTTGTTCCGGCTGGACCGATTTTAACGGGACTTTCACTGATAGGTAGCTGATGATATAAGGAGTAACTTAGGCTCCTTTTTTAAAACTAGCTTTGCCCCGCGGCGTTACCCGCGGTACGACAACAACCGCGGGACCCAGCTAGTACCAGATAAAGACGCCCAGCTTTAGTGACTGTTCACTAGCAAATGAAGTTAGCGGTTCGCGTCGTAGTCGCGCAGGTGTGCACGATAAGTTTCGCGTCGTGGACGCTCCCGCTTCGCGTCCCGCGTCGCTGACGCTTAGGTTTGAACGATCCTTAAGAGTTTGATGGAAAAAAAAAAAGAGTTTCAGTTCTAAGTATGTGGACCCCGAAAATGTATTGTTTTCTTTATATTTTTGTGTGAAAATCTTAATGCGGTTCACAGAATATATCTACTTACCAAGTTTCAACAGTATAGTTCTTATTGTTTCGGAAAAAAGTGGCTGTGACATACGGACGGACAGACAGACAGACAGACATGACGATCTATAAGTGTTCCGTTTTTTGCCTTTGGCACGGAACTCTAAAAACAAACTTTAAAATAACAATAAAATATTAAAATAAATCCCATAACCGCACGTGGAGGCAATAAATATAATAATTTTTTTGAAAATCGTGTTTTTCTACTTCAGATGTGATGGGTAAGATGGGTTATATTATAGATTATACTTTATGTAAATATTTACCTACACTCATAATATTTTAGATCTTTTAGACAGTATTTAAATATAAAAAAATTAAATAACTCATGGGCCTTTATTGGCATACACATTATTATAAATGATTCAAAACTGGCAGATTGCCTTGTTAATGTACAGTCCTTAAAATATAACTTGATGATGTGACTGATGACTACGAAGCTGATGAAGTAACTTTGAATAAGCGTCATGTTTATGTATTACTACTAGCTGACCCAGCGAACTTCGTACCGCCGCGCCATATTTATATACTAGCTGTTGCCCGCGGCTCCGCCTGCGTTTATGTCGGTTATCGCGGCAAATAGTAGCCTATGTGTTATTCTAATGTATAAGGTATATTACTGTAAAGTTTCATCCAAATTCGTTTAGTAGTTTTTGTGTGAAGAAGTAACAAACATACACACAAACTTTCGCCTTTATATATTAGTGCGATTAGTGTGATGTGATGTCTCAGCTTCCCACAGGCAGTGTATAGTCGCGGACAAAAAAAAACTTTGCCCGTTATCTTTTAATTTGTCTTGTACACAAACCTTGTCCTAACAATAATGAACACATAAAAAAAAACATTTAATTTGGTGCAGCCGTTAGGGAGTAAT
Organism: Diaphora mendica; assembly: GCA_949125395.1. Classification (NCBI taxonomy): domain Eukaryota; kingdom Metazoa; phylum Arthropoda; class Insecta; order Lepidoptera; family Erebidae; genus Diaphora; species Diaphora mendica. The sequence continues at coordinate 2,687,129 of OX421323.1, forward strand.
GCGCGTACATACATTTCGGCCATTCATTTTTATATTATACTAGCTGTTGCCCGCGGCTCCGCTCGCTTGTATGTCGGTTATTACAATAATACAAAATTTTAACAAAAAAAAAACCGACTTCAAGAACGACCAAATTGAAATGGGCCCACACGGGAAGCAATTATTCGTCAATTTGTCGCACACATACTTAATGCAAATTGGAGACTTATATGGTTTTCTCATGGATGATATGTCAGAACTAGACCAAATTGAAATGGGATCACATGGGAAGCACCAGCTTTCAAATAAATAAAGAATCATCAAAATCGGTTCACCCATTCGAAAGTTATGAGGTAACAAACATAAAAAAATTGAGAACCTCCTCCTTTTTTGAAGTCGGTTAAAAATGTGATAAATGAAGAACCGTGCAAACTTCACATAAACCATCTACTAACCCACGGTACAATATCAACCGCAATTAACGCCGTGGGTCGAAGTTAATCTAAAAAAGGTTAAGAAGCCAAAGGTACTCCTTATATCATCAGCTATCTGCCAGTGAAAGTCCCGTCAAAATCGGTCCAGCCGGTCCAGATACTATCCGGAACAAACAGACACAGAAGAAAATTAACAAAAAATTGGTATAATATAATTATGTATTAAGCACCGTGTATTATACATACATACATATATTATGCATTTAGTAAAATCGGGTATTTAATGTTTCGTTTAAATATACACACATGTCGAAACTTCAGATAATATTGTGTATCTATCTATATATATAAAAGAGGAAGGTGACTGACTGACATACCCAGAGATCAACGCACAGCCCAAACCGCTGAAGCTAGAATCCTGAAATTTTGCATGTAGGTTCTTTATATAACGTAAGTGAGCACTAAGAAAGGAATTTTTGAAATTCCATCCCTAAGGGGGTAAATCAGGGGATGAATGTCTGCGTGAGCGAAGCCGCGTGTATAAGTGTAAAAATATCTTTTTGTTTTGTGGTGTAAAAAGGTAGAAATGTTATGTGTCTTAATTTACAACGGAACGACTGTCGCCAAACTCAGACAAATGAAAGCACTATTTTATTACTGCACACTACTAACGAATTGTTTTGATTTGATGTTTCTATTTGCTCTAAACTAGCCTACAATACATAAAGTCACACGTTTAATAATATATCTTATCGCGTAATGTTAACAGTTATTTTGCCATAGCGTAAGATGAACTTACAACGTTTCGTAATCTTGAAAGTAAGAATACTTCATTGCAAGCCATTCAAAAACAGATGGCGTTATTCTAAATGCACGCAATTATAACATTAATCCCTATAAGAATAAATTCGATATTTGTGTCATTCTTCGATATTTACCGCTACTCGCTTAGTGTTGTGGCACATATTACAATATTATCAATAATATCGATACCTAACTTTTGCAGAATAAAAAACATGAATTGAAGGATATCTGAGGAGGTAACATTATAAAGGTGAAGAAGTTAAAAAATAAGTACTTGCATAATAATGTTTATTAATTTTAAGAATCTGTATTATAATCATATTATATTTAATAAAGACTGTTTAGCCACTTAACAAATTTCAAAACAGTGGTTACATAATTAATATTTGGCACAGTATGTATTCATATTTAGTTTTATAGGAAATACACATGGTATCAATAATCATAAATTTTATTGACTGCAATGAACAAAAATGCAATACGTCTAATTGTCGACCCGTTGGTATAGTGTTTAGCGATCCTGACTGCTGGGTCAGAGTTCGGAACAGACAGAGAGACAGACAAAATTTTAAAAAAATGTTATTTTGGTATACGGCCCGTGCCTGCAAATTTCGCAGAGAAAAGAATCACGCTTCTACATAAATGGGCCGGCTCGACCGGAGTGATACCACGGCCTCACAGAAAACCAGTGTGAAATGGCGCTTGCACTGTGTTTCACTGAGTGAGTGAGGATACCGGAGGCCCATATCCCAACTCCTCCCCCTCCCCATCCCCCAAAGGTCGGCAACGCGCTTGTGACGCCTCTGGTATTGCGTGTGTCCATGGACAGTGGTAATCGCTTACCATCAGGTGATACGTCTGCTCGTTTGCCACCTGTTCCGTAAAAAAAAATTGTACCGTGTACCTACACATGCAGATGCATTTAGTAAAAAGCGGATATAAATATTTAATATTACAAATAGGCACTCTTATTACATATATATATTCTTACTATATACTTATTTGTATAGATATTCAATGGTTAAAACAAGTGTTTTTCTTTCAAGGCCACGTAAACAAACAAGCAAAATTTTATATTTATAATTATTATAGTAAGTAAATATAACACGTTTAAAAGTATGCAAATCGATAAAGCTAACATCCTACCTGGCTGCATCACTAATCGAGTAGAATAGAAAATACGAGAATAACGTTGAAATCTGATAAGACCCGATCATACAAGATTGAGATTTATGTGAATGGGAAAAGGAAGAGTTTAGCTTAAATCTCTAGTCAATTATCAGTTAAATAAAATTGTAAGATTTTATTGATAAAACATATAAAATTGTACCTACAGATGGTAAAAAACACCTCCATTATCAATCTTTTTCCTTCTGCTATCATTTTTACACTGTAGAACAGAACAGTACTGCATTGTGGCGTAAAAAAGAACTTTCATTGGACGACCTATTCAACGCAGCGTTGTAACACGACTATGATACAAAATACCTACAATTCATAAAGGTATGCGTTGCAACGCTTATCAGTGGCAAGCGCGCCACGCCTACTAGTCATTTCTACTTATATCTTTTTGTTTTGTGGTGTAAAAGCTAGTAGTTAAAAAATGTGTTGACGAATTTATTTTGGAATGATATTATCGCCATCTACCCTTTCTATGGTAAAACCTCTTTGTAGTTATAAACCTTTTAGTGACAAAGTGCTTCTAGTGACGTACGATAGATGGCGTAAATTTTAAAAATGATATTTTAATTGAATGTTAAAAACATTCAAGGTGTTGTTACAATTTGCAAATAAAGAAGAAACCGTTTTAAAGTTTGTTCAAAACTTCAAAGAAGTAATATTATATTGTTTTTGTTTTGGTTATATACATATATATATAAAGTTAAATTATACAAGGCATCCCTGATGCAAAAAAACAGGGACATGATTACACCTTGCACCTACTCGTCATGGTATCTTTTCGGTAAATGATATTTTTTTTGTAAGTAAATCTGTTACATAATTTTACATGTCAGACTCTACAGCTAGAAGGCGTTGGCATTTCCTAAGACTCACTCTAAAGAAGAAAGAAAGAAGATAGAATTTGCTTAAGTTATATTGAAACACGAATTGCTTTTACGGTTAAAAATATTAAATATTATGTTACACATACATAACCAAGGTACTATGCAGTGCAGCTACGTATGTAGCCACACTGACCTCTATAGGTAGATTTTCTAAAGGCGCGTATCCACCGAAATTGTTGGCAATTTCAGTGTTCCCAACTGTTGGCAACTCTTCAGAAACTCGCCAACTTTTGTTACCATTGCGTTTACACCACGGAGCAATTGCTCCGTGGTCTACAGTTCTACACCGAGTAACCAACAATTTCAAGAACATTCCAACTAACCGTTTCCACAGAGCCAATAAATATTTGCAACAAGCGTATTCTTTTGATGTTTACAGTTGACAATTTTTATTGCCAACACATGGAAATTATAGAAGCTTTTGTCACCAACACGTGTTGACAGCACAAAAGTTGCTTTGTTCGGTGGAGACTCGGATTGACATCTGATACACTCTCATCACGTTTTACTAGTTTGTGCTTTGTAGGTAGCTCGAATATAATAATTTTTAATCTACCCTCCAAAACCGTCCTCCACCCAGCTATTGGTATCGCCCATTTCTTTAAGCCCCGTGGACCACGATGCCTTCATAACTAAATGATTCTTAAATCAGTAGTATTTTATATGGAACTTGATGATAAAAATATTCAAAATGAGTGGTTTAAGGTTAATTCTTCGTATTTTCGTGTATGTAGTGATCGTGTGTCCAGTTGTGTGGTCTCATACTCGTGTGGGAAGAAGACACGTGACGCATGGACAAGGTATGATACTTAAATTAATACTTATTCATACTCCCCATATCTATCACACTAATATATAAATGGAATAGTTTGTTAGTGTGTATGTTTGTTACTTCTTCACGCAAAAACTACTGAACGGGTTTGGATGAAACTTTACAGTAATATAGCTTATAAATCAGAATAACACATAGGCTACTATTTGCCGCGATAACCGACATATACGCGGGCGGAGCCGCGGGCAACAACTAGTCTACTAATATTAATTGAGTTTATAAGAAGTAATCTCTTGATGTACTAAACTGGGTTTGAAAATTCTTTTACCAATAGACAACCACATTATTTGTGTCATATATAAAAAAAAAAATAGATTACCTACCGAAAAATACAACATACATACCTACACGCGGGCAGAGCTGCTCGCAAAAGCTAGTATGCTAATATATATATTTATATTAAAGTTTTAATGTGTTCTTTTTCCATTTTTCTTAATAATAATACTTTGTACATCTTATACACAACGCCATCTAGTCGTAAACTAAGCAGAGCATGTACTATGGGTACTAGACAACTGATATTAATACATTTATACTTTTTTCTTGTAAATATATACATATATTATATACTATTATTATACACACATCAAAAGTGTCTAGGGATCAAGCACTTTTATGCGGATTTCTTGAGATTGAGATGTGGCTTTGGCCCTGGCCTGCTCAGTCGCCAGACTTGAACCCGATTGAGCATGCATTGGATATGCTACAGAGAAGAGCTCTGCCGAATATGGAGGGTATCCAGTCGCAAGAAGACCTTTGTTTGTTGTTGCAACGAACATGGGCGGCCATTCCACAGCGTGATTTGGATGAACTCATTTTGAGTATGCCAAACCGATGTTCTTGTGTTGTTAGTGTTCGCGGTAGAAACACGGATTATTAATTGTTTAAGTTATCTAATAAAATTTTAAAGAAAACTGTTATTTCAGTCTTTTTTTCGAACTTTAATGTTAGTGGTTCAAATGTCAAAAATCCTTTTATTAGGAAAATGGCAAATTTCTTTATTAATGCAAAGGTGACTTGGTTTATCGTTACTGTGACAAACGAAAACACTTTATTTGATGAATCCTTAAAGAAAATTTTAATTAATATCAATCAGGAGAAAAGTTATTGCAAAAATATATGTTGATCCCTAGACACATATGTTGATCCCTAGACACATATGTTGATCCCTAGACACATATGTTGATTCCTAGACACTTTTGATGTGTGTATTATTGACTGCCTCGTTGGTCTCGCGGTTGGCGTGTGCGACTGCTGATCATGAGGTCTTGGGTTCGATTCCCGGGTCGGACCAAATGTTTGTATGATCTACAAATATTTGTTTCGGAGTTTGGGTGTTTTCTATGTATTATATGTATGTATTTACAAAAAAAAAGTATACATATATGTATTTATATCAGTTGTCTAGTACCCATAACACAAGCTCTGCTTAGCTTGGGACTAGATGGCGTTGTGTGTTAGATGTCTGAAATATTTATTTATTTATAGAAAACACCCAAATTCTGAAACAAATATTTGCAGATCATTCACTACTACTACCACTGCGCCACCGAGGCAGTCAAAATAATAGAAAAGGCTTGATATTTATATTTGTTTTTGCCTCTTGATTCTCGTTAAGGGTTATTTTTTTACCCAACCTTATATGACAGCATTCGTGTTGTCGTGTTTCGTTAGTGAGTGCGAGACCGGAAGCCCAATGATGCAGAAACATCTCTAGGCTGCCATGGTGTGGGTCACCATGCTGCATTGTTGCAGTCCAATGAGTATGGTAACCACAACTCTTGGATTCTGCCTTTGTTTTCCATGAGGCCGAGTTAAGTCACTTTGGCGGGCCCATAACTAAAAAAAGGGTCTAACTTAAAGAGTGCTAGGCCCAGACTAATAATACCAATTTTTCAGAGCACTTTCATAAGCAAGAGCCTCCCTGCGCCAGCTGTCCTCGTAACGGCAAGTGTGTCCCGAAGGTGCAATGTCCAGCCCATCTGCGTCCTGGTTCAAATAACCCATCCTGTCACATGGAGAACTCTGTGGGCATCTGCTGTTTCACGGGAAGTCAGCATGCTGGTTAGTTTAAGTACAGTATGAAAATATTTAAAAAGATGTTCTGGATTAAGAGTACAGAGTGTCAAGACCCAATCAGATTCATATTCATCTCGTGGGTCTCGTAAGAGCCCATGCAGGACCATAGTATTGCAATAAGAAAGAATTTTAAGCAAACCCCGTCTTGTCAACGTGGTTTAGTAGACGGTCTACGGTTTAAGGAGAAGGTCAGCAGTGGACGGTTAGCAGTAATTGTTGTTGATGACGATTATGAAGAAGGCATTAACTGTTTAGTGTAAGTTAATGTTACAGAACTGCCCTTACCCTGTCCGTAGAGGACGGCGACGCATGCACTGGTATACTTCTCATCCAGTTTAAAAATATTCGAGAATGCCCAGGAGTGTGAGATCGGAGGCCCAATGATGGAGAAACATCTCCAGACTGCCATGGTGTGGGCCACTTTGCTGTATTATTGTATTGTCTGTATTCGCAATGAGTATGGTGACCTCTTATTTTTAACCGACTTCAAAAAAGGAGGAGGTTCTCTTTTCGACCGTATGTATTTTTTTTTATGTGTGTTTGCCGATAACTTCGTCGTTTAGGTACCGATTTTGATGATTATTTTTAATGGAAAGGAGATATCCCAACGGTGGTACCATGATAAGGACACTAAGATCTGATGATGGCATCCAAGAGAAATCGATCGATTTGGTCGTTCTTGAAGTCGGTTTTTTATTTTGTTAAAATTTTACTTGTCTTAAAAGACAACTCCTGCATTAGGAATAAATCCTGTGTCGCGGGGGACTTTACAAACATACATGAAACGAACACTAAGAACACCCAGACTTAGAACAACTGATTGTGGATCACACACCGTGATCCACACACATTGTTGGTGAAAACATTACCTACCGTGGGAGAGTCACGCTTCGGCATGAATGAGCCGGCTCGACCGGAGTGATACCACGACCTCACAGAAGACCGGTGTGAAATAGCGCTTGCGCTGTGTTTCACCAAGTGAGTGAGGATACCGGAGGCCCATACCCCATAGGCCGATGTCCCTCCCCACGTCCCTCTCCCCATCCCCCACAGGCCGGCAACGCACATGTGACGCCTCTGGTATTGGGGGTGTACATGGGCGGCGGTAATCGCTTACCATCAGGCGATACGTCTGCTTATTTGCTCCCAATTTCATAATAAAAAACCATCAGGCAAAGTAGTCACTTTGGTAGGCTAATATAAAAAAAAAGTTTTAAATCCAATCAGCTATCACTTAAAGATAATGGAATTTCTCAAACCATTTGCTTTTTTCTAGATGAACATGAACGCAAGTCACGTGCATCTTCTTCTATCAGCGTAGAAGACATCAAACTTTCCCATGATCATTCTCGAAAGAAACTTGCACAATGGATGAGCAATGCTGAAAAACTAGCGGATAAATCTGTGTACACTATTGTTAATACCACCACACCGAGTTTTGGTCATCATTTAGTGAGTAAATAAAGTGTTTTGATGTAAATATTGCAATAATAAGATTAGAATCTATATATGTATATACTAGTTGTTGCCCGCGGCTCCGCCCTATTTGTTATTCTAATGTATAAGCTATATAACTGTACAGTTTCATCCAAATCCGTTCAGAATTTTTTGCGTGAAAGAGTAACAAACATCCATCATGCTTACACTTTCGCGTTTACAATAAAATTAGTTGGATAAATGTACCTATCGCCGAAATGTATGTACGCGCATAACTTCCGATCGGCTGCACCAAATTAAATAATTATTTTTTGTTCGTTATTTTTGGGACAAGGTTTGTGTACAAGAAAAATTAAAAGATAACGGGAAAAATCATTTTTTTGTCCGCGACTGTACACTGCCTGTGGGAAGCTAAACAGATATGTAAATATGGTGGTACGAAGTTCGCTGGGTCAGCTAGTTTAGAATTGCTCGCGATTACGTCTGCATGTATGTTATGCCTATGTCCTTCCTCAAGAATAGAAGTATCTACATGGCAAATTTCATTGAAATTCAGTCACCAGTCCAACCAGACCAGACCACGGAACCATTGAAATTGGTTCAGTGGTTTAGCCATTAAAGTGTGTCAGACAAGAGTTACCTTCGAATTTCTAATGATAGTACTGAATAATAACTTTGGTAATCAATAGAGTCTTATCAGGCATGATAATGGTTTTTAGATGCGCTGCTTTAGCGCAGAGTAATCAGGTAACAACTTAGTCACTTGTTCTTGAATGTAGAAAATAAAATTGTCTTTCTTTTGATGCAGTCAGTGGTGACCCATGATCCTCGAGCCAATAAACTGGGTCGTGGTGGCCTCATGAACCTGTTTGCCGCTCAAGATCTGAAGGCACGTGAAGCGGTCACTGATGATGAGTTACTTTTGGGTCTAACTGGAGTTACTGATGGTTAGTAATATACTTTATCATATCTAGATTTTATATCAAGCAAAAGTTTTGATGTCTGTACATACTGGCAAAATTGAATATAAGTCTTCCATTCCACAAACGCAAACGTTATTAGAAAACTAACAAATGTATGGGAATGACGTCATCTCAACGCTAAGTCACGTGGTCAAAAAAAAATTATAGAAAAAGATTCGACCCGAAACACTTGCATCTTGACTAAGGAGGCTGTTCATTTAGAATTCGGTTATAGTAAACCAGGCCATTGTGTCGTCTACCTACTTGTTTACTACCCCAAAGATTAAAAGTCATTTCACAGATTAAATCACTACTGGATCTCTCTATAGCTCATGTTCACAAGTTACAGCTTGCTAATGTCCTATATGTTACTCCAAATAAGTTTAAGTTTCAGTTTTAGCTGCAGAACCATGACTACATACCTAGTTTTCCACATTAAATGTTCCAGGACCATTTTGCTTCCCACAACCTGTTTGCCAGCCTAATAGCCGCTACAGAAGTATTGGTGGAGAATGCAACAGCCTCAACTTTCCCACTTGGGGAGCGGTACACACTGGGTTCGAGAGACTTCTGCCACCTGACTATAACGACGGTAAACTAACAGTATATTTAGATATGGCATCTGCAAGGTAAGGTTGGGTTTAATTTAATGACGATGATGCATTGAGCAACAAGGTAGGAAGGAGCATACGCAGGCGTTCCCCTGTTTCAAAATATAAGCTCAAATGGGCCTACGAAATTTGACAACACAAAAAAGGGTTGACAACACAAAAGTTGCCAACTTTTGTTCGGTGGAGACTCTGCTTTACAGAAACTTTTATCACCAACACGTGTTGTCAACACAAAAGTTTACAACTTTTGTTCAGTGGAGACTCGGCTTTATACTGTTTTGACACAGAATGTATTTATATGTGCGTGAAATCCTGAATATTTTGTTTTAATTTTTATGTGTGAGTGAGAGTGAGATTTTATTCGTACTGACAGGTGATTGTTTTTTTAAGTGAGTCTAAAATGGGAACACCATAGTGGAAAGAGGCACAAAAAGGACACAATCCATTTTTGCCTCATGAGTTAATCAGTTGAGTCAGTCGTAGTCATTTACCAATATGTGCCTCCCCCTCTCCCTATCGTAAAAGAAACAGCGACACACAAGTCACAAAATATAGCTTTTTATGATCTTGTTTATTCATTGTTTTGACTTTGTAACCTTTCGAAAGATTATTATTACCCCAATTTTCAGGCACCTGGGCTATACGAGCAGCTAAATCTGGCCTTCCTCTTCCAAGTGCAAGGCTTGTCAGTAGTACTCTACTCCTGGATGGGAGTCATCCAAGCCCTACGCACAACCTGATGTTCATGCAGTTTGGACAGTTCATCGCTCACGACACCAGTGCTGGCGTTGTTTTTAATACCGGTATGTTTTAGTAAGACAGTTATAATACATTAGTAGATTAGTTAAATCTGATAAACATCAGGCATTAATTGGAGCACTGAACCCTATAGAGACCCCATGCTTCACCAAGGTGGAGATCCTAGGTAAAGCACAGGTGTGGTCCTCTAACAACAGGGAACACAGTGACGTCATACCTTGATATTAAAATAATAGGTATTTGCATTCTCGTACACACGGGCGAGTTCTCTAGTTAGGTAGTCTGTATAACTATTGACAAACGTAATTATATATTCAGAAGTAATGATTGAGGTCATCACTCAGTTACTAGTCCTAGTCAGAAACCAAACTCACACACCTGTGGTTAGATCGAGCGAGTTGATTGAGGATCACTGATTATTAGCTCAAAGTTAAATATTTCACGCAAATTTAGAATCAGCGCCGACAGACGGAGTAGCAGCGAAGAGAGAAATTCAGTAACAGTTCCAATTCAAACTTAATTCCAGTTCTTCAGAATGAACTAGTCTCTTCTCCGCCACTCTGTCCGTCGGCGATAAATAATTGTATTTCCTTAGTCTGTTTTCTGTATCAGGAAATGGCAGCGCCATATCATGTTGCACGGAATCTGGAGGTCCCCTGCCGCCAGAGCTCCAGCACTTTGCCTGTGCACCTATAGTTGCTGCTGCAGATGATCCATTTTACAGAGATTTTGGGCAAACTTGTCTGAATTTCGTGAGAGTTCAGATCGCTCCAGCAACTGATTGTTCCGTTGGATATGGCAAGCAGGTACATATCTTAGTTATGTAAAAAAACATTAGTAAAACATCGATTTTATATGCAGAATGGTGTTGCAAATCAGTGATCAGAAAAGGAGCTCGGCCTTTGCCTGCTTGAGTAAAGGTTTGGCCTACCAGTCCAACTATTCTTTGGGATCAACATTTTTTGATCGAACTCTATTGCCTTTAAACAACTATATACTAAGTAATGCTGAAGGGTTAGTTTGTGTGGTCGATTGAGTTCGAATGAAAAATTATTTATGTGTTAGAAATTCAATTTATTGAAAAACACTGAGAAGGTTAATGATGGAGCAGCATAGGTCACCATGCTGAATTCTTGTAATGTCTTACTGTAGGATCATACTTTCTATCGGGCAGAGTAGAGTGACTTTGGCAGGCCCATAAGAAAACTATGGGCTATTATAATTTAATTGAATATTTTTATACTGTAATCAATATTTAATCACAAAATTTAAATCTCATTTAAAATTAGATGAATGGTGTAACTCACTTTGTTGACCTCTCCCATCTGTATGGCTCGTCAAGAGAGAAGTTATCATCACTCAGGGCTGCTGGAGGGCTCTTAAATACCTTTAATGATTATGGGAGGGAGCTGCCTCCACTCACTGAGAGGAAGGAGTGTATGTCGGCCTCAGAAGGCGCTGCTTGTTTCGAATCAGGTAAGAACTAAATAATTTCTGGTAACTGTGCCGTAATAGATCCTATATTAACTTTTACTCAGCCAGTCAGTACAATCTAGTCCAAGCATGGTCATTCAAAAGTGTGAAGCCTTCCGTACACATAGACAATTGTACTGAACCCGTGCTTTAGCTACTACTTGATTGCGAAGAAAAAAATGCTGTGTGTTATACCGTATATAGTAAAAGATCTTAAGCAAAGTCTAGGGTATCCACTATGTCACGGTGGATGTTCTGAAGCAATAGGTACTGCTTTTAAATACTAATTAACCTCGAAAAACTTTTAATTGGGCAATGCTGGATTACGAGTTACAGCGAAGTTTGACTTGCGTTCACTAGCTGGCATTACTTACCAATGATGTTTGAATTCAGTTCACCCTCAGGGTTGCGGAGGTTCGATGCCAGTCGCTCCGTGGACAAACTGATATTCAGGTAAAACCGGTTAAATTAGTAGCCGACCCCAAATCTTAGGAATAATAAAGGCTAGGAAGATGATGATGTTTACTAGTGTAAGTTATGTTGATTTGATTGACTCATAGAAGTTCAAGACAAACAGACCATTTCTCAAAAGCTTAGAAGCTTTACTAGAACTTTTTAGTAAGCCAGAAAAAATATTTTTCGTTTCTCACAGGAGATCACCATGGCAATCAGATCATCTCACTGACGGTACTCCATACGATCTTCACCCGCGAGCACAATCGCATAGCTAGAGCTCTGGCAGTCCTCAACCCAAACTGGGATGAAGATACTGTGTTCTTTGAAGCGAGGAGGATTGTGCAAGCGGAGTTCCAGCACATCATCTATAATGAGTGGCTTCCGTTACTAGTAGGTAAGACCTGGGTAAAATCCTTGTTTTAATTTTAGTGTCATATGTTAATCTATTTCTAACCGAGTGTGCCAGGAGTTACACTGCCTGTTTTAATAGCCATGGATTTTTTAGGTGCCTTTAATTTTTCTTACTAATGACCCAACCCAGCTTCGCACGGAAGTCTTTAAAATTCTCGGGGTATCTCAACTATAATATGCATGTTTTGCACATATGAAATTTCTTCTTGAACCACTCTATTTATTGCTTAAAACTGTATTAAAATCCGTTGAGTAGTTAAAAAAATCTAAGCAAACAGACAGCAGAAACGATTTCATTTTATGTAAAGATACTTACTTGGGTGCGTTACATGACCTGGAAAGTGTTAAAGCTTCTATTCCGAGGCAATAATATGGACAAACTTCTTTATTAATGACTGCTACAAGACTATATAGTAAAAATTCAAGTAATACTGACTAATAATATATACTACATTAAAATCGTAAAAATTCAATCTCCAGGTTATCTCTATTAACTCTAGTAACTTGACAAATTGCTCGCACCTCTGATCCATAAAGTTATTATATTGTTTCAGGTCCTCAACTAATGAACATTTTCGACCTATCACCGGCTGCAGAATATTCTTCTGGGTACGACCCAGAGGTCAACCCATCGCTTACGTCAGAGTTCTCTACCGCTGCCATGAGATTTGGACACTCGGTTCTCGATGGGAAGTTAATGTAAGTATGAAAGACCATCATCGCCTGGATCCTTTCCTCTTGGGTTCTAGTACTTAATGTTTTAATTGAATAATACATGTTGTGGTGGTTTGAGCAAGTTGAATGGATCAACAATAAATGAGTAGAAGAATTTATGAGATCGTTTTGTGTGAGTGTATGTGGCACACACACTGGGTCACTTGTTTACTGTTAATACAATGGTAAACTCAGTCTTGATAAGTAAGGAAAGGAAATTTGGGTAAAGAAAACTGAAGCTGCAGGAATTTGAAGAGACCGGAGACAGTTACATCAGTACGCTTTGTTTCATACTGTGTTTGTAATCATCAAAACTTACAATCGTATCAAGTATAATCTCTGTATACCACAGAATCCCAAGTCCTGCAAATGGAGGAATATATGAGACGATTTCGATTCCTGAAGTCATGTTTCAGCCGACAAGAATGCGACTGAGGCACTTCTTGGATCGTCTGCTGATCGGTTTGGCTTCACAACCCATGCAGACTGTCGATCCTTTTGTCACTGAGGGGGTAAGTTTAGTAAGAGACTATGTAATCATTTAGTAGTTTCATTTGTGTATGTGGTATATGTTTCGGACTACCTGATAGTAGTCAGTTCGAGTAGCATTTAAACAACCCTCGTCTAGAACGTCCACAGGTCAGGTTGAGTGATGACTTACGCAAGATGACGGACAGGAGCTGGATGCGAGAAGTCGAAAATCGAACCAAGTGGCGTGCAATGAGAGATGTCTATGATGATGATACATAGGCTATGCTAATGAATTCGTATACGTCATAACCATATTCCTTAATACGTGGTTTCAATTCATCACAGCCTTTTTTTCTAACTTTTGTATCCTAATTAATAAACAACCTTACTTAGTAGAGCTTAACTTATGGTCAAAAATATGTAGGCAATAAATATGGTTCTGACTGCCCTGAAGATTTCAGAACTGTATGTAAAGTTTATAGAATACTAGTGGTTGCCCGCGGCTCCACCCGCGTATATGTCGGTCATCGTGGCAAATAGTAGCCTATGTGTTATTCTGATGTATAAGCTATATTACTGCAACGTTTCATTCAAATCCGTTCCTACTGAACTTTTTGCGTTAAAGAGTAAAAAACATCCATCCATCCATCCATCTATCTATCCATACTAACAAACTTTCGCGTTTATAATTTTAGTAGGAGTTTATGGTCCCAGCGTTCTCAATCAGGTCGTATGCCAACGTCTTTATGCGAATGCTTGTTTGTTTCCAGTTAACTCGATATATGTTCCATGGCGGTAACCCATACGGCTTAGATCTGGCTTCGATCAATATCCAACGAGGACGTGACCACGGTGTGCGGTCCTACAATGAGTACAGGCGGCTCATCGGTCTGCAACCTTACATGGAGTTCCAGGAATTTTCTCTTAGTGTGAGTTTATTGCTATAGTTTTTTTGCTTCAAAGAAAACTCTCGTTATAGTAATGGTATTACTAACTTAATTGTTGTACACTAACTTTTGACCGCATCTATGTTAGTTATCGCGATTACTCGATAGCTTAAGAACCAAATGATCTCCATTATAGATTTCATCCAAATTTATTCCTCGGTTTAGCCATGAAAGCGAAACAAACAGACAGATAGATCAACAGAGTCACTTTGGAATTTATAATAATAGAATGTATTTTGAAACGTGATGTCGTAAAACTTAGGACCCCTCACACTCCTTGTCACACTTCTGTTCTGTTCCCCGCCTTAATGTATTAAAAACTAAAACGGTAAATCTTTTCTCTATACCTTTGACTCGCGAATAAAAAAAAAATAGAGCAACAAAATAGCAGAGAGAGATTAAATAGAAAATGTCGATATCAATGATTTTGATCAATTTTCTCTTTTTTTTTCTCGGAAAAGAAAAATTATTTTATAAATGTCACTCGGTAGATTTGTAGACTGATATATTATGCTTCTGAGATTTTTTTTAGTGTCTAATAATGAAGTGAGTTGTTAGTGTTTTGGAAAACTGCAAATGCCTTTCGCGCGTTTTTAGGGACGCGCACCTTAACGTGTGACGTAATATAGCCTGGGTAAAACAGAAAATCCATTAATAATTATGTAGAAGCATCTCAATAGGACTCCATAGTGCAGCTCACCATGCTTCATTGTTGTATTATCTGCATTCGCAATGAGTATGGTGACCACCACTCTTGGATTCTGCTTATGCTTTCCATCAGGCAGAGTAAAGTTACTTAGCTAGGCCCATGTATAAAAAAAATACAATTATACTCTTATGTTCCACTCACTAGGCTGCTCAACGCTTAACCACAGTCTACGAAAGACCAGAAGACATAGATCTATGGATTGGAGGTCTTCTAGAAGAACCAGTGGAAGGTGGTATAGTTGGCCCAGTATTCGCCAATATCATAGCTGATCAGTTCGCGAAGCTCAAGAGGGGCGACCGCTACTTCTATGAGTATGGGCCTGATATAAATCCAGGAGCATTTAGTCCAGGTAAGTCGGAGTCATATAATTACACCAAATAATTCAGAAGTGGAAGTCTTCTGGTCTTTAGCAGCAGTTGGTTCTTTTGTCTATCTATCTAATTAATCTGAATCTGAAACGATTGTCTTGAAATTTTGTATGCAAGGGGTTTCTGGGGCGATAGTTCGATCCAGCTAGGATTCATATAATAGGATCAAAATAAAAAATACCAAGCAAAGTACACTTACGGTTAAAAAAGGTATAAAAAATACCTTTTTTAACCGACTTCAAAAAAAGGAGGAGGTTATCAATTCAAGTGTTTTTTTTACGTTTGTTACCTCATAACTTTTGACTGGGTGAACCGATTTTCATGATTCTTGTTTTATTTGAAAGCTGGTGCTTACCGTGTTCCCATTTTAATTTGGTCCAGTTCTTAAAGTCGGTTTTTTTGTTATTTTTTTATTATTATTTATTTAAGTGAGCATGACTGCAATATCCTGCGCTACCGCTACATTACATTTTGCAATAATTTGCCAAACCCAGTAATCAGACTAGGAAGACACTTAGATTTTAGACCCAATTTGTCAGTGACATTTCATGTTAAATGATTACTTTTAATAATCTGTTAATGTAAAGAAAATTGTACTTAACCTGAAAAGAAATACGGTGCAGAATTGTCAAACAAATCTAATACAGTCAGCCTGTGACCACGGCCAGTGCAACCTGGTCGAAACGTCAGGCAAAACAGAGGTATGTAATACCTTGAAATAAGTGATCGCGTTAATTCCCGTAAAAATAATTATTATTATATCATGGAACGCGAAAGTTTAAAAGTTAGTAAATCTAATACAGGATTTACATTATATTAATTTTACCACCTATTATTAATAGACATTGGTAATTTGTTAACCTAAACTAATCTAAGTAGGTTCAAGCCGGTGTTCGAACCTTCGAGATGCCTTCTAGAATGTTCTAACATTTCCTAATGTTAAATTATTGTCTATCAGGTCAGTTAGCGGAAATAAAGAAGGTGACGATATCGCGGTTAATTTGCGACAACAGTGATGGCATAGAGCTGTTCTCCCAACCGCCTGCGGGTTTCATCAGAGCAGAGTTACTTGGGTACGTAAGAATATCTTAAAATTCTGGATTTACATTCAAAATAATCACACAGGCCAATAATGACTAAACTTTTTCAATAATTTTGGTTAAACTTTATTTAATTCGATCTGCTGATTCCGAAAAAAATAATAAAAAAAAGCGGCCAAGTGCGAGTCGGACTCGCCCATGAAGGGTTCCGCAACAGCAAGTAACATTTTTTTTAAATATTTGTTTTGATTGAATAAAAGGTAAATTGCAGTTTACGATTTATGACGTATTAGAAAAAAACTACTTACTAGATTTCGTTCAAACCAATCTTCGGTAGAAGTTTGCATGGTAATGTACATCATGTATTTTTTTTAGATTTATCATGCTCTTATTTTAGAAGTTACAAAAGTGGGACACATTTTACCAATTTGGAAGTGTCTCTCACGCAATCTATTCAGTTTAGAAAAAAATGATATTAGAAACCTCAATATCATTTTTTAAGACCTATCCATAGATATCCCACACGCATGGGTTTGATGAAAAAAAAATTTTTGAGTTTCAGTTCTATGTATGGGGACCCCCAAAATTTATAGTTTTTTCTTATTTTTGTGTGAAAATCTTAAAGCGGTTCCACTACTTGCCAAGTTTCAACATTATAGGTCTAATAGTTTCGGAAAAAAGTGGCTGTGACATACGGACGGACGAACGGACGAACCCTAAAAAGTTGTACGTACTAACTGTTATTTTCAACAAAAACGTTATTTGATATTAAGGATTAAATTTTTTCTTTTTTTTATATTTAAAAGTGACGTCAATATTTTTTATTTATTTACCATTTATTTATTTACTACCATACCATACACTATCATTACAGATTACATCTAATGCAATAGTGTACGACTAAAATTTACAATACACACAAAATACAACACAATAAACAGTGCAAGAAATAAAAAAATATAGAATTAAAAATACAACTCTCACTCTCACAATACTCTTATAATAACACTACAGCACAAGAATAATACAAAAACAACTAAAAAGACAGCTTAAATCTATCATACAACACAACTAATACAATACCGAAGAAAGAATTAAAAGAAAAAGAAATCCGTACAATTATTAATGTTAGCCTCTAAAAATATTAATAATTATTAATAATTCTAGTTATGTTATGTAATGTTTTTGTTCACAGAAATGAACCAGTCTCCTGTAACAGTGTCAGAATACCGTCCATGGATCTAAATAGGTTTAGGGAAATGTAATTAAATTAGGTATTTTAAAATATTATGTGCTATAGATCTACTTTCCTTATGCTTAATATTAATGACTTTTTAAATTGATGGCATACTATTACTAATAGTTACATAGGATCGAGTGTAAGTATGTTAAAAACTTTCTAATTTTGAAAATTTTAAGTTAAACCCGAAATTTAATGATTTAATAAATAGTATTTAATTAATTATTTTTAGCAGTATTGGTATTAAAGATTAACAGTTTTATGGAAACGCTACCAGTTCGCGATAATGTGGAGGAATTTTTTGACCGTGCTTATTTTTAAACATTGTAAATTAAGTCATTATTTTTATAAATTAGAGTTACAATAAAGTTTAATTAATGTCACATTTATAACTTTTTATAAATTTAATTTTCGAAATAATACTTTCTTGCAATAATAAAAAAAAAAAATGTTTATTGGTATTTTTTATCACCACTATTGGAAATGAGTACGTTGTTTTGTTTATATTGTAAGGTATTTAATTGTAGTCCAATATCTTTCTTCATTCTTATTTCTTGATTTTCTATTTTCAAATTTATTGATTTTGTTTAATGTATCCTTTCAGTTCTAAATTGTTTATTAATAATTATTAATAATTTACTAACTATTTATATATAAATTAACTGTCTTAACTTATTTTGTTCTGTCCGCAGCAATTCCATAATTTATACCTCACATATTAAATCAATTAATCAATTTTACAATCAATTGATTTTGTGACAAAAACGATCTATATATTTCTTTTAATAATTTTGCATGTCCTTCATTTTATTACTTTTTGTGACAATTTCATTAATTTGTAAATATTTTATTGATTTTTATTTCATTGTGTTTATTGTATAAATACAAATTCTGTGATATGATTATTTTCTTCCTTTTTATTTGTAGTGCTCTAGCTTTTCATTGCTGCCCGAACAATGATAAGCTACAGGAAGTATCACAAACGCTGTATTTATAGTAATGATACCTATCATTAATGATTAATGATTGCGGTAATTTTACCAACAAATAATGAAATATGAAGTCTATGATTTAGTCTTGTCTTTATGTCGTCATTAGACAGTTTATTTTTTATATCTCTTTTTCTATTAACTGATTACTTTTCTATGATTTTATAAATATTGGATTTCAATTGAATTTGGTCGAGGTAAGTACCTGATTGGGTGATTTTTTAAAGAAAAAGTCTACAAATTGGGGGTTCATTGATATAGAATGTAGTGATAAAAAATACTGATATGAATAGTGGATGATTTTATATTTATTATTTCTTTTATAGCAGTTAAACAAAATGTTTCAGAAATTAGATCCGATATTCATCAAAATTAATTGTTTTTCCCAATGCAGTGAGATATTCCTTAAACATTTAGTAGAAGAGTTTTCAAAGAGGTTCAGATGTTGTGATTTAAGATAATATTAGGATTAGTTAAACGTTAAACTGTTATAATTAGAAAAAAATGGTAAAAATAATAATAATCTGTTAATCTTTATTTCTTTCAAATTGTATTTTCCGTTTTTTTTTACTTTTCGTTGTATTAGTTTAATTCAATTCAAATCAGTTTTTAACAACATCAGTATAAATGTGTTTCTATTAGTAATAGTAGTTTTGGGAAGCCAGCGTCTCACTATTCTATTCAAGGGGTATGTATTGTCACATAACTAAGTAAGAAGCTACTATGTAACATTTAATTTAGGTATTAATCACAGATGTAACTTTACACAATTTTACAAAACATAAAATATTGTTAAACATTACATTTTACCACTTTACCAGATTTGCATTTATTCAATCACTTAATTTAATAAATTGTTAAATGTTTTATTTTAATAATTTGACTTATTTCTTTTGATAAAAAGCGATAGAGTGGTGTACATTAATTTCTTATAAAATGTAAACTTAAATTAAATCTGATTTTTTGATTTGTAAAGTTGTATGTAAATTAAATTTAAAATCAAATTTTGTAATAATTATTATTTTTTATTTTTCTAATAATTGCATGATTAATTTTTGTCTTTATTTGAATGCTTACTTTTAAAAAACTTAGTTAAGTTCAATTCCCGTATATCTAAAAATTATTAAAAAAAATTTAATTTCATTAAAAACTATTGTCATAAAAATAAATTATAAGTTAGACATGTTTTATAAGTTCTACCATGTACGGTATTCTTGATATATTTCTGTGGTATTAAATAAATGATTTGTAATTGTTATACGCGAGTTTAGAAAAGATACTCGACTATTTCGCGATCGAACTAGGGTTCCTATAACGTCATGAAGCGACCTGGTACACAAGTGCCAGACCAGACACCATTTTTACCCGACTACAGTAAAGCCAAAAGGAAGGGTTATATTTTTTGCACTCTATGTGTGTTTGTATGTTCCACGGTAGCGCCTAAACTGCTGAACCGATTTTAGTGAATGAGGTGTCATTAGATTCGTAACGGCCCGGCTGACGTAGTCTATGTAAGTTTATCAAAATTTTTACGTAGTCGAGTTATAGTTTATAATTTACTTGTTATTTAGACTTCAGAAATTAACGAAACACGCGTTTTAACAAATGTATTATATCTATGGTTAAATAAAATGTTTTTGTTTAAATATGAGAAGATTTTTGTCATGTTCCTTTGAATGTTTGTCAGCATGCTACATTTATATTTAAGGAGCTCCATTAGTTGTAATTTGCGATTAACACTAAAATAAAAATAAATCAATGATGCGTTTTATTTTATTTCAGTTACCGACTTATTTTTATTAATTTTAAGATTCCATTGCAGAACCTTTGTAATTTAAGCCACTTATTGTTTTGAAATAGTGTATGCCTATATTCACTTCATTTTGTCTCCCGCTTTGCTGATAATGGAAGAGCCCTGCTTCTTAACAATATACTATCTTCACTGGAGAGCCAAAGGACAAAAAATTTGTGTTTTTTTGTTTGTTTTCATCTACCGAATGTGGTTATAGCAGGAGAGGCCTCCCACCTCCCCTCCATAAAAAGCTTTAGATGGGGAATTACTGACCCTTAGCGGAGGAACTGAAATAGCGTACCATCTTGTTCTTCTTCAAGTGCCTCTTCAAAGGTTGGCCGTCAGCTTCCTGTCATTGGCCAGGCAAAACAGTTGTTCAACGGAGGTGATATCGGTCCACTCCCGGATATTTTGCAGCCACGATTTCGTCCTTTGTCCACCGCGTCTCTCCATCTTGCCCATCATTATCAGTCGAATCAGCATATATCTTTGGCACACGGCCAAGATATACAATCTTGCGCTTTTTAGGGTTCCGTGCCAAAGGCAAAAAACGGAACCCTTATAGATTCGTCATGTCTGTCTGTCTGTCTGTCCGTCTGTCTTTCCGTCTGTCCGTCCGTATGTCACAGCCACTTTTTTCCGAAACTATAAGAACTATACTGTTGAAACTTAGTAAGTAGATGTATTCTGTGAACCGCATTAAGATTTTCATACAAAAATAAAAAAAAAGCGGCCAAGTGCGAGTCGGACTCGCCCATGAAGGGTTCCGCAGCAGCAAGTAACATAATATAATTTTTATTTTATTTTTATATTTGTGTTGATTGAATGAAAGGTAAATTGCAGTTTACGATTTATGACGTTTTAAAAAAAAACTACATACTAGATTTCGTTCAAACCAATTTTCGTTGGAAGTTTGCATGGTAAGTACATCATATATTTTTTTAAGATTTATCATTCTCTTATTTTAGAAGTTACAGGGGGGGGGACACATTTTACTACTTTGGAAGTGTCCCTCGCGCAAACTATTCAGTTTAGAAAAAAATGATATTAGAAACCTCATATCATTTTCGAAGACCTATCCATAGATACCCCACACGTAGGGGTTTGATGAAAAAAAAATTTTGAGGTTCAGTTATATGTATGGGGACTAAAATTTATTGTTTTTAGGGTTCCGTGCCAAAGGTAAAAAACGGAACCCTTATAGATATGTCATGTCTGTCTGTCGGTATCTATGGATAGGTCTTCGAAAATGATATTGAGGTTTCTAATATCATTTTTTTTTAAACTGACTAGTTTGCGCGAAAGACACTTCCAAAGTGGTAAAATGTGTCCCCCCCCTGTAACTTCTAAAATAAGAGAATGATAAAACTAAAAAAAATATATGATGTACATTACCATGTAAACTTCCACCAAAAATTGGTTTGAACGAGATCGACGAAACGAGAACGAGTAGTTTTTTTTAATACGTCACAAGAGCTTTTATATTAAGTTACTTGCTGCTACGGAGCCCTTCATGCACGAGTCCGACTCGCTCTTGGCCGCTTTTTGATGGTTTGCATCAGTTTTCTAGGCATGTGGACGCGTTGTACGTGTACGTCCTATGAATTTAAGTGTTTCGCGTCGGTTCTCTTTCTACAATCGCTAACGCCTCTATTCTCTTGTATTGTTTGCTAATATTTTGTTTTGATCTCGTGACTTAGCGTTGAGATGACGTCATTCCCTTACATTTGTTAGTTTTCTAATAACGTTTACGTTTGTAGAGTGACAACTTTGCTATGGAGCTGAACCTGTTAATGAAATGTTCGTTAATAATGCTTTATATTTTATGTATGGTATGGCTATGGTAATTTTAATTCAATAAATCTCTCTTCTATACAAACAAATAAAATGGAAGTGGCTGTTTAAATGCAAATGACAGTATATACGGTACTTACATCAACACTTATTTTTTTTATTTTATGACTGTCTGTTTGTTCCGGCTAATCTTTGGAACGGCTGGACCGATTTTGACAAGACTTTCTATGGCAGATTGCTGATGATTAACTTGGCTACTTTTTAGACTAACTTTTCATTAGCTTTTGACTAGCATATCAGCTAGTTAGCAATAAAATACAGCCATTTATTTGTAAAAGTCAAAGGTCTACTGTAAAAAAAAAACTCCGTTTAAAAAACCGACTTCTTTTTTTTTTTTTTTTTTTTATGTTTGGCCCGCCAAAATGACTCTACTCTGCCTGATGGAAACCATAAGCAGAATCCAAGAGTGGTGGTCACCATGCTCACTGCGAATGCAGACAATGCAGCATGGTGACCCACACCATGGCGGCCTAGTGATGCTGCTGCATCTTTTAGTCTAGTCAACAAGTTTGGAACTACTTTGGAACTGAAACTAAAAAGTATAAAAAACTTAATTTGTATGTGCTACCTATTCATAGGTTTGAAGTCAGTGCCAAGCCAATGGAATAGTAGGTACCACACTCGCTAAAGGGTGGAGAGATTCAGCCTCTCTCCGCCTTTGCTCATTCGGGTCAGGCCGTTTCGAGTGGTAACTCGACGGGAGAGGCAATGGAGGCCTAAAATTCCCACCACACGCGAGAATTCTCCAGGGCAACCTCAACCACTGCCGTGCAGCACAGGATTTGTTGATCCAAACGCTCACGGAGCAGTCGGTTGCCCTGGCACTCATTGCGGAGCCCTATTCCATCCCGGACCATCCGCGTTGGTTCGGGGCGGTCGATGGTTCCGCAGCCATTTATTGGACGGGTGGGAAGGTCTCCATTGTTCTCTTCTGAGAAAGGGCGCGGGTTTTGTGGCAGTAGAGTGGGGGTCAATGGTGGTAGTAGGATGCTACTTCTCCCCCAATCGCGGCCTAGCTGAGTATGAGGCATACCTGCGCGGGTTAGCGATCTGCATCCGCAACTACGCTTCCCGTCCGGTATTCGTCCTGGGTGACTTCAACGCCCATTCAAGGGAATGGGGAGACACCCGGGACGACGCGAGTGGAGAAGCTATCCTGGAGTGGGCGGCTGGACTGGACCTTCGACTCCTAAATCGAGGTTCAGTCAGTACCTGTGTACGATGGCAGGGGGAGTCGATTGTCGACTTATCGTGGGCGACTCCCTCCGCAGTGCACACGGTATCGGGATGGCGGGTGGCGGAGGAAGTGGTCAGTCTTTCTGACCATCGGCACATCGTATTCGATGTGTCTCTCTGCCGCCCTGGCTGCCCAACCCTGGAGAGAGAACTTCCGCGACGATGGTCCCTTAAGCGGCTCAACAGAGAGATGGTTGTAGCCGCATCCCACGTCGTGGATTGGTCGGAGGAAAGGGTTTCGTCCGATCCGGAGGAACTGGCGGCATGGTTTGGGAACATTATGGCGTCCATATGCGATGCCTTAATGCCCCGAGTCATTCCAGCCAGAAAGGGTTCGGCGTACTGGTGGAGCGCAGAGATCTCGCGGCTGAGAATGACAGTCGCGAGATTGCGTCGCCCATACCTTCGAGCCCGGAGAAGACGGCGAGCGACAGTCGAGGAGATCGACGGAGCACGGCGAGAATATGGAGCTGCCTTAAAGGCTCTCAGCGATGCCAAGGCTCGGTCCTGGAGAGAGCTCATTGCGGGACTGGATAGGGACCCATGGGGGCGTCCATATAAAATGGTACTGGGCAAGCTCAGACGATGGGTCCCTCCATTGTCGGAAACCCTGGACCCGGAGTTTCTAGGAAGAGTGCTAGACACGCTGTTCCCAAGGGTCCAGTACAGTCCCCCGATCCCTCCGACACAATCGGACCGGCAATTCTGGTCCGATGAGTATGAAGTGACGGAGGGAGAGCTGGATCGAGCCGTACGGCGGCTGGCTTCCCGCAACACCGCGCCCGGTCCAGATGGTGTTCCAGGTCGGGCGCTGGTGATAGCTCTGTCGGTACTTGGGGGCAAACTGAGGCAGATCTTCACTGATTGCCTCGGCCTCGGTACCTTTCCCCTCGGCTGGAAAGAAGCGAGACTGGTGCTCCTAAAAAAGGGAGGAAGGGCTGCAGATTCTCCATCTGCGTTCCGACCGATATGCCTGCTGAACGAGTCGGGGAAACTCTTTGAGAGAGTTATCTCTGACCGTATCAGCGGGCACCTGTCGCGAGTGGGTCCTGATCTGTCAGACTGCCAGTTTGGATTCCGACGGGGACGTTCGACAGTGGATGCGGTCAGATGCGTTCGATCCCTGTCGGAGTCGACAGTCCGATCAGGGGGGGTGGCGTTGGCGGTAAGCCTTGATATCATCAACGCATTCAGCACCCTTCCCTGGCAGGCAATTAGGGCGGGCCTTGAGTATCACGAGGTGCCGCTCTACCTGCGGGCGGTCATAGGGGCCTATCTGCGCGACAGGAAGGTAAAGTTTATCGATCGGAACGGGATGGAAAACCGAAGGGAGGTGTGTTGCGGGGTTCCCCAGGGCTCTGTGTTGGGTCCATTATTGTGGAACCTCGCATACGATGCGGTCCTTCGTACCAGTCTGCCCTCCGGCCTAAGTGTCGTCTACTATGCGGACGATACACTAATACTGGCTAGAGGGTCATGTTTCGAAGAGGTGCTTCGGCTCGCCGAGCAGGGGGTGGCTTGTGTTATCGGAAAGATCTGTGAGCTGGGCCTGAAGGTGGCGCCTCAGAAAACTGAAGCTATATGGTTCCATGGCCTACGAAAGCGCCAGGAACCACCCAGCTCATGCCTCCGGGTAGGTATGCAGAGGTATGGATGAGGCCTAGGTACATGAAGTACCTAGGCCTCATCCTGGACAG
Organism: Diaphora mendica; assembly: GCA_949125395.1. Taxonomy (NCBI): domain Eukaryota; kingdom Metazoa; phylum Arthropoda; class Insecta; order Lepidoptera; family Erebidae; genus Diaphora; species Diaphora mendica. The sequence continues at coordinate 2,712,489 of OX421323.1, forward strand.
TCGGTGGAGCTTCGAAGAGCATTTCGGGCGATTAGTCCCCCGAGTACGAGGGGTAGCAGGGGCGTTACATAGCCTGCTGCCCAATCTCGGGGGACCACGGGAAGAAGTTCGCTGCCTCTATATGGGCGTCGTACGATCCATGGTCCTCTTTGGGGCGCCCGTCTGGTCGAAAGACTTGGCGGGTTCCTCCCGCTGCAAGGCTCAACTCAGGAGTCTGCAGCGGCTGATGGCGATACGGATCGTACGGGGCTACCGCACGATTTCGTTCGAGGCAGCGACGTTCTTGGCGCGGTATCCTCCCTTCGACATTCTGGCCGACATGGACACGATGATCTACGACCAAATTCGTTCTGTCGGTCGGACTGACGAGGGGACGGCGCCGGACCATGAGCCCGGAATGCTACGGCGGAACGCACATACGCAAGCTCTGCGCGCGTGGCGGGCACGGCTCGAAATCCAGGGCTGTGCCAGCCAACGCACTGTCGGAGCTGGTCCGCCGAGCTTCGAAGCTTGGATAGAGAGAACCGACTGTGTCACCGACCGATTCACTCAGATGCTCACCGGACACGGTTGCTTCGGAGAGTATCTGAACAGAATCGGACGTGAGGCTACGGCACAATGCCACCACTGCGGGTCCGACCAGGACTGCGCCCAGCACACGCTGGAGGACTGCCCTGCGTGGGAGTCCGAGCGTCGAGTCCTGGTCGGACAGATCGGACGAAACCTATCACCGCCAGCATTGATTGCGGCAATGCTGGCGAGTAGTGAGGGATGGGAGGCCGCGGTCTCCTTCTGCGAAGACGTTATGCTTCGGAAGGAGTCCGCAGAGCGGGATCGGGAAAGGGCCGATCCCGCTCGTAGGAGGCGACGAAGGGGACGCGGTAGAGGCCGCTAGCTCCCCAATCGTCGCTTAAAGGTCGTTGTGGCCACATCTAGGGGAGATGTGGCCGCTGCAAACGGCCCGAGACCGGTGACACCCCGGTGCGGCCGGGGGGTGTCGTCTAAGGCGGGTCGGTGTTCCGACTCTTGCTGTGTAGTACAGTGAGGGGCGCGACAGCGACCCGCCCCGGGGGTGACGCTGGTTACCCCGGGATGTACCTCAAACGTGAGGTGCGGCAGGGGGGACTACAGAAGCCGCTGATGCGTTCCTGGAGCTCCTCCAGACTGCCGAGGTAGGCCGCCGCGGGGTTTAGTGAAAAAAAGGTACCACACTCGCTATATTTCAAGAAGAACGTCAACGACGCTTCGATTGTTTTGTTCAACGCGAAGAGCAGCTATCCCGCTCAAGGTCACGCGCGGCGAGTGCGGTACCTACTTTTACATTTTGGCTTGGCACCGACTTTAAACCTATGAATAGGTAGCACATACAAATTAAGTTATTTAATACTTTTTAGTTTTTGAAGTCGGTTTTTCTAAACGAAGTTTTTTTTTTATTTTTCGCTTTTTAGTCTTTCTCAAGTCTCTCATCATCATTTCATTTAAAATCTAGTGATGTCTACAGAATATGAAGGCATGCAGACAATTGCTCGTAACTTCATTGCAGGCGCTCACGTAAATTTGAGGGTTTCCTTGGATTTCCTTAGGATCCCATCATTACATCCTGACATGGTGGCCATGGGACCACATGGGGAGCATACCCTTTCGAATACAAAAATAATTTTCAAAATCGGTCTACAATTGACGGAGTAATCGATGTACATACATAAAAAAAAATAAAAAAATACCGATGAAATTGAGAACCTCCTCCTTTTGGAAGTCGGTTAAAAATATTAATGTCGAGTTAAAGGAAATCACCAAATGAAAGTACTTCTCGCTAGTAATCATCATTTTATATCACACTTCAAATTACAGTCTGAAATTTTATGACGTAGATAGTTGAACCCTGCGGTGTTACTCGTTGTTGTTGTAAATTTGCACCAACAATCTCGGGAACACCGCGGGGTGAATCTAGTCTAAAACAGAAATAGCCTAAGTCACTCCTTATAAGTGTCATCTGCCAGTGAAAGTTCCGTCAAAATCGGTCTAGCCGTTTCGGAGATTAGCTGAAACAAAGAGATAGACAGGCAAAAAATTTAAAACTTGTTTTTTTTTAATTACGATTTTCACTCTCATATGCAATTTGAAATTACAAACAGATATTTCAATGTCATTTATTTGTATATATTGAAATGGATATAGACGCTGTTTTAATATAATTTATTGTATAAATATTTTGCCTTTATGAAAGTACAATTTTATGACTGGCTAAGTTTTCAATAGATTTTATATCAATAGCAATTCCAATGATTAAGGAATATAAAATGTGAATACGCTATTAAACCCAGATATGTTGGAAGAAGTATTATTTACTGAAAGCGATAACATTTACTATAATCACTTATAATTAGAAGAGAAAACTGACTCCGAAAAAGCATATAAGAATATGAAATTTAAACAGAATAAAATCCGATCCATCTTTAAATATTTTGGACATCTAACACACAACGCAATCTAGTCCCAAGCTAAGCACAGCTTCTACTATGGTTGCTAGACAACTGGTATAAATGTTCATCTATAATTTATTTTCTTTTGTAAATACATACATAGGAAACACCCAAACTTCGAAACAAATATTTTCAGATCATACAAACATTTGGTCCGACCCGGGTATCGAACCTGAGACCTCAAGCACAGCAGTCGCATCGCATACGCCACAGAGGCAGTCCAGATGGGGCAGAGGGCGTCTACAGTGCATCGCCATCCCGTTCTGTCTTGAGCGTCTCCCTTGATTTCGCTCCAGGTCTTAACTTCCTTGCTTTTTATGTATTTTTAATTGCTTAGGTGAAGCCGTTTATATACATATAATATCATGATCACTCTGGCCAAGTCTTCACATTTGTGCCGTAGCGTACCTCTCTCAGAGAAAGGAATCCCTTATTTAACCGACTTCAGAAAAGGAGGATGTTCTCAATTCGATCGTATATATTTTTTTTGTGTGTTTTCGCGGATGACTTCGTCGTTTATGAACCGATTTTGATGATTCTTTTATTAATGGAAAGGAGATATCCCGACGGTGGTACCATGATAAAGACACTAAGATCTGATGATAGCATCCAAAAGAAATCGAGGGGAACCTTCGAAATTCGTAGTGCAGTTGTTAATTTTTTTATTTTATTTGAAATCTGGTGTTTTCCATGTTGTCCCTTTCAATTTGGTCGGTTTTTTTATAAAATATTACTTGTTACAGTAACAGTACAGTAACAAGAAACAAGAAAAAGTTTAAAAACTATATCCCGACTACAAAAAACGTTTAATAAAACTTTAGAATCTATTGACATGACACCTCATTCATTAAAATCGGTTTAATAGATAGTTTAGGCGCTACGTATAAATATACACAGGCTGCCCAAAATATTACCCTTCCATTTGGCTAACCGTAATCGGGTAAAAAAATATATCTTCAAGTAAAGCCGTTTACCGTGGGAGAGCCACGCTTTGGCATGCATGGGCCGGCTCGACAGGAGTGATCACCACGGCCTCACAGAAAACCGGTGTGAAACAGCGCTTAAGCTGTGTTTCACCGAGTGAGTGAGGATACCGGAGGCCCATACCCAACCCCTCCCCCTCTGGTGTTGCGAGGCGATACATCTGCTCGTTTGCTCACTATTCTAAAAAAAAAAGCCACGTGAACATCGGTTCTAAACGCTGATATTTCTTTTATTCATTTCAAATTGCGTGACAGCTTAGCAGCAAAAATAATCGCAAGAATACAATTTCAGAGAATAATAACAAGTCTAAAAAGAATCATGGTTATGACCCAGCAGGGGGCGAGCGCGTGCACCCGTGCTAAAGGTCGCGGGGTCAATACCTGCATGGTGCTGTTATACCTGTTGATGTCTTAACCTATCTAGAACTATCTTTTGCAACTCCGCCCGCGTGTATCTCGGTTATCGCTTCAAAAAGTAGCCTATATCCTTTTTCAAGAATCAAAGTATCTCCACGCCCAATTTCATCAAAATCGGTGTATCGGTTTAGCCATGAAAGCGTGACAGACAGGGTTACTTTCGAATCTATACAAATAAATAAAATTGAATTTTCTGTTTGTAATATTAAAATAACCGCTTTTTATTAAATGCATAAAAATTTTAACAATTTTTGTCTGTCTGTCTGTCTGTCTATCTGTTCGGGTAATCTCTGGAACAGCTGGACCGATTTTGACGGGACTTTCACTGGCAGATAGCTGATGATCTAAGGAGTAACTTAGGCTGCTTTTTTTAGACTAGCTTTGTCCCGCGGCGTTACCCTCGGTACGACAATAACCGCGGATAACACCGCGGGGTTCAGCTAGTTTATAATATTAGTATGATGGATATACTATCGTGTCATGCTGTTGCTCACGAGATGGGATTATCCCATCTTAGTCAAGCCAGAAAAACTCAGATTTTAAAAAAATGTGAAAATCGGTTTAATAGTTTCGGAGTTCATCGTGAGCAACAGCGTGACACGATAGTATATCCATCCATCCCATTGGGATAGTTAACATCACGCTTAGACTGATAGGTGCCGAGTAGGATTGAGAAAAGACAGACGAAGTTGTGTGGCTCAGTTAATCATAATAAATATTTACTAAGTTGCAACTTTTTTAAACATATAAAGAAATGTGTATTTACATATATCGGTATATTAATTCAAAAATAAAAGTTTTCAAATAACTTTTTGTTTTTAAAAGGAAACTCCTGCATTTGGAATATTTTCCTGTAGGTATATATGCATGTAATTATTAGTCTTCAGATACGATTCTAATATATACATCTACATAAATAAATGATATTGGAGTGTCTGTCTGTAATATTAAAATAACCGCTTTTTAACCGACTTAAAAAAAGGAGGAGGTTCTCAATTCGACCGTATATTTTTTTTAAATGTATTTTCGCGGATAACTTTGTCGTTTATGAACCGATTTTGATGATTTTTTTTTAATAGAAAGGAGATATCTCAACGGCGGTACCATGATAAGGACACTAAGATCTGATGATGACATCCAAGAGAAATCGAGTCAAACCTTGAAATCGGTTTTTGTTTTTATTAACATTTTACTTGTTTGGTAAATTTTCTAAAATAAATCCTAGCTAAATCGATGTATCAACTCCGATTCAGATTATATATATGTAAACAAGAATTGCTCTTTTAAAGGTGTTAGATGAGGTATGTAAACGTATACAGTCATGGAAACACTGTTCAGAGAGCCAGGCTAATTAGAAAGTTAATTGTTAGTGCACTTACTAGAACCCTAATATGGTTATTCAGTGAAAACTTTTACTTTAAATCTATACGAACAAAGTATTTATTGGCTTTAGTTTCATTTAGCTATTTAACCCTCGCGTAGAACGGACACGATGTCCGAAATGTTATATTTAAAAATTATATAGATTTATGTATAGTATATAGATTAATGTCTCGGTGTACTTATAATATTCGATAACGCACAGTAATAAAACTTTTTTCAACCTATTTTTAGCACGTCCTCTTACCAAGAAATCAATGCAGATCTTTAACTTATGTACTGGTTTCTACCATCCGAACATAATTTAAAATGAAAATGATTAAATCACAAACAAACAGCTAAATTATACTTACTTGATTACAATGTAAAAAGTACAAGTATAGTTTCGAGAACTGATGGACGTTAAATAAAGATCCTTACAGTCTAGTTATCCATACGAGTTTTTTATTTGATTACTAGCTGACCCGGCGAACTTCGTAGCGCCATATTTACTTATCTGTCTCAGCTTCCCACAGGCACTGTACAGTCGCGGACAAAAAAAAACACTTTTCCCGTTATCTCTTATTTTTTTTCTTTCTAGCAAAAAGAATGAATGAAATCGGACTTTGTGTTATTGAATTACAACTAAGTACATATTTTGACTTTCATCCCCTCTCTCCAGGAAACCGTGAAACAAACATTGGTAGTTACAACAGATATAACATTACGTGTAAACAAAATTGACTTGTACCCACTAACGTATAAAGAATGTTCAACGGCCAAGTCACACAACATTAATAATAAAGAAATCGCAGTAAGGAACCTTAGACTTGGCACGACTTTGTCTAGATTTCATTACTTTTTAGAGATAAACAAGCAGCTCCATCGAGACTTGGCTATTTTTTTACAGAATGTTTTTGGTGGGATTTCACTTCTTTTTGTAGAAACGTGGGCATATTGATTTATTTTATAAGATTTTCTTATTTGACACATTTTTTTTCTTTTTAGGAGTAGTTCTTTTATTATTACAAATCTTTTTTTTTTGTTACCAGGTGCTCCAGATCTTCGATTGTCCTAGTTTTTATAGTTTTCCCTTTATGTGGCCATTAGACCCTAACTCTGTACCAAATTTCAGCTCTCTGAGTTTATGGGAAGTACTAGTTCTATTCTGATGATCATGAGTGAGTGAGTGTTATAAATGCGAAACTTTGCTTTCGCTAAACTTCGGAACTAAATGACCTACAGACTTGATTTTTTTTATTTAAAGTGTGATTTTATAGCTTACTAGATGACGAATATTTCTGCGTTCTGGTCTTATACAGAGGTTCTCAAATAGGGGCCTGAAAATGCGGCGAAATGGTTCCAGTAAAGGATGGTACGGCTGTGTTTGCTTCGCGCTCGACTAGGCGGGGGCACTGCCGTGCCCCCCGATCAATTAAGTTTGCAATTTGACACTGACATAATACAAGCTCTGCTTAGCTTGGGACTAGATGGCCTTGTGTGTTAGAGATGTCCAAAAAATACATCACTAATCTTCACTTATGAACTACACACATCAAAAGTGTCTAGGGATCAAGCATTTTTATGCGGATTTCTTGAGATTGAGATGTGGCTTTGGCCCTGGCCTGCTCAGTCGCCAGACTTGAACTCGATTGAGCATGCGTGGGATATGCTACAGAGAAGAGCTCTGCCGAATATGGAGGGTATCCAGTCGCAAGAAGACCTTTTTTTGTTGTTGCAACGAACATGGGCGGCCATTCCACAGCGTGATTTGGATGAACTCATTTTGAGTATGCCAAACCGATGTTCTTGTGTTAGTGTTCGCGGTAGAAACACGGATTATTAATTGTTTAAGTTACCTAATAAAATTTTAAAGAAAACTGTTATTTCAGTATTTTTTTCGAACTTTAATGTTAGTGGTTCAAATGTCAAAAATCCTTTTATTAGGAAAATGGCAAATTTCTTTATTAATGCAAAGGTGACTTGGTTTATCGTTACTGTGACAAACGAAAACACTTTATTTGATGAATCCTTAAAGAAAATTTTAATTAATATCAATCAGGAGAAAAGTTATTGCAAAAATATATGTTGATCCCTAGACACATATGTTGATCCCTAGACACTTTTGATGTGTGTACTTATCAAATAGAAAACGAACATACACAACCATGAAAGCGTCTTCAATACTTGTAGACATAGTTACCATATACCGACATTGGCACATAAACATACTAATGTTGGAGAAAATAAGAACGGGCTTCGTGGTACCCAGAGACTACTCCGAGCCCTAGATAAAAATGTATGAAGTTTTTGCGTTTACTTGCTATCTAATGAGCTCAAAAACTTAAAATTTTTCAACTTATAGAAATTAATTTCAAACATCTGGATTGGCAGGTTAATTCTGAATTAGGAAAGTTTTGATCTGCTATACCACAGTACCTAGACGGGGTGGTATTGGGTTAGTTTCTACTTTTCCTTCTCTTTACCTTGATGTTACCTGCGTGGTTTCCTCCCTTAGTCGCTTCTTAAAACACACGCGGCATAAATAATGATGATGACACTAAGTATTCTTATCCCATCAGCACACAAACTACTGATAAACATACTTAAATAATAGGTCTTTGGTCGTTGGAAGCTCTCCCTCATCCGCCATACTCACCAGACCTTGCACCTACCGACTATTACTTTTCCACAATTTAGACAACTTTTTAGTGGGTAAAATATTCAATTCCTGAGAGGCAGTACAAAATGCATTTGAAGAGTTTGTTGCCTCCCGTCCAGCTGATTTTTACAAGAAGGGCATCAAAAAACTGCCAATGCGTTGGCAAAGATGCGTCGATTGCATGGGTGATTACTTCGAATAACAGAAATAAAAAAGTTTGAAAAAATAAGTACTTTCACTTATTGTATACAAAACGGCAATTTCATAGGTAAAGACCTATTATTTCTAAATATATGTATACTTGACTGCACGGTTGGCCTAGTGGTTAAAGCAGCCGCCACGCCGCTTTCTACTGCCCCAAGTGTTGTGGGTTCAAGTCCCACATGGGACAACATTTTGTGTGATCCACGAATTGTTGTTCTGAGTCTGGGTGTTCTTTGTGTCCGTTTCATGTATGTTTGTAAAGTCCCCCGCGACGCAGGATGTATATTCCTAATGCGGGAATTGTATTTTATGATTTTATGGTACATGGCACTGTACATGGTTTTAGCGCCTTCAAAGAAACTCTTCAACCGCTACACCGCCGGGTCAGTCAGCCTGTGACCACGGCCAGTGTAGCCTGGTCGAAACGTCAGGCAAATCAGAGGTATGTACCTCTGTAATACTTTTAAATAAGTGATCGCGTTAATTCCCGTAAAAATAATAATTATTACATCATGGAACGCGAAAGTTTAAAAGTTAGTAGACACACTTCAACTTCATAATATACGTGAAGCAAAAAAATTGTATCCGTTCTACGTTGGTAACGCAAACAACACAAGTTGCAGCTTATACTGAGGAGGAAAAAAATTAATAAAAATGAATTATTATGGTTGTATTTCGACCACTGGGCGACCACTGATTAATAATAATAAATATCTTTAGAAAATACAAACATTGACGTCACAAAACTTCTTTGGCCGCGTTGGCAGCACTTCGTAGGGGAAAATCTTATGAGTTCGCGTCACCGCGTCACCCACATGATGATTTAATTTAAGCAATGAAATTTCAAATTTTACGCATTAATTTTACAAATATCATTCTAAGTTATAAGTTTTTACTTCTATCGGCTGTCCTTATGACTGCCAATATTTTATTTGTTTTTCAAGCCACCATGTCAAGCAGTTTGGTCTCCGTGATATATTTGAATAGAAATCGAAATCTCAAGTTTTGAAGGACTTCCATCAAAACATAACACAGACATATTTTTACTCACTATGAACTTACATCGAATTCATTTTACCATTCTTGACCGAATGGGTCAAGTGTTTTAAGTGTCAAAGTGTTTTCCACACTCAAAATCAATTCCTCTCTTTAAACATAATTCATAGCAATAATGTTATTCGTATTATTTATCTAGCTAGTACTGATAAAAATGAGTAGATACGTATTTAAGCGCTTCTGGATATTCTACCCCTAAGGGGGTGAAATAGGGGTTGAAAGTTTGTATGGAGTAGATACGTATGTTTAATGAACATGTTTTACCGAAACCGTACGTGGTACACGGTGCCGTCCTCGAAGTTGTTCAAAAATATGTGTACCTCGGTCGGGCTGACTTTGCAGTAAGGTGAAAACATCTTCGAGGACGAGGTGAACAGGAGAATTCTGCCGGGTTGGGCAGCGTTTGGGAAACTTCGTCGGGTCATCTCATCGTCTGTCCCACAGTGCCTAAAGACGAAAGTCTTCAATCAGTGCGTCGTACCCGTCATGACAATACAGTGCCGAAACGTGGACACTTACGAAACGGCTGGTCCACAAGTTCAAAGTCGCTCAACGTGCTATGGAGAGGGCTATGCTCGACGTTTCACTAAGGGATCGCATCAACTGATAACCGTTCGGGTAAACGGGTTCTTTAGTGGAGACCGTGTCTCGACAAACGTAGTGTAGGATGTCTACAGGCCAGGTGGAATAATGATCTGCCCAAGACGGCTGGTAGGAGCTGGATGCGAGAAGCCGAGGATCGAACCAAGTGGCGTGCAATTAGGGATGCCTATGTCCAGCAGTGGACTGCAATAATGATGATGATGAATCACTACATAGTAGTATAATAAAACAAAGTAGCTTTCTCTGTCCCTATTTCCCTTTGTTTGCTTTAATCTTTAAAACTACGCAACGGATTTTGATGCGGGTTTCTTTAATAGATAGAGTGATTCAAGAGGAAGGTTTTTATGTATAACAAATGCATAATATAGTATGGAAACACTGTTAATTTTCGAGGTTTCTAATGTGATGTAGCAAATAAACACATTTTTTTGCGCTTACATTGCAAACGCTGGTTGCACCCTACGAAATAGATCAAAATAATTTACTACAGTATTGTACACCTTAAAAAGTACTACAAAAAAGTCCATGTCTTTATTTTCTTTTATTTTTATGAGAAATAATGGAATATTTACGAAGTGATTTTAAGCAATACAGAATGAATCCTTATACAATTATGTAAATTAAATACATTGTGCATTTAATATAGATCAAAATGGCCCTTTACAGTATCTAATTTAAATGAATATATTGGAAGATATTACAGATTTAAAATGCACGAATCGTGCCGTCGGCGGGGGCATCTGAAATCCACCCGTGCGAAGCCGCTAGTTACGTATGTAAGCGTTTCTGGAAATTCTACCCCTAAGAGGGTGAAATAGGGGTTGAAAGAATACATGAAGTCCGTTATTTTTTAAGTTAGAAACATGATACTTTATCTTTGGGCTAATAGTTAAAACGAGTAGATACGTATTTAAGCGTTTCTGAACCCCTAAGGGGTGAAATAGGCGTTGACATTTCATATATAGGTAAGTCTGGAAGTCCGTCATTTTTTATTTTGTAGCCTGAAACTTTATCTTCAGGCTTTTGATTACAAATAAATGAATACATTTATAGGAATTCCATTCCTAAAGTGGTTAAAATAAGGGTCGAAAGTTAGTATGAAAGTCCTTTTTATTGGATTAAAATAAATAAATACGTTTCAAAAAATGAATAAATTATTCGTACATACTTACACAGTTTTAATTAAATACATATAATCAATTTCCACGTGAGCAAAGCCGCGGGCAACAGCTAGTCGAATATAAATAGATTTTTCCCGTCTACGGCGAAGAAGTTTTGGCAGTCTATGTATGTTTGTATGTTTATATGTTCTACACCGTAGCGTCCAAACTTTTAACGAATGAGGCGTTCATAGATTCGTAATAATGGCCCGGGTGATATAGGCCATAAGTATGACGTTTCGAATAAATAAAAAAAATACTCCGGACATCAACACACAACGCCATCTAGTCCCAAACTAAACAGAGCTTGTATCATGGGTACTAGACAACAAACATAAAAACTTTTTTTTGTAAAAACATATGTATTTAAAATTTTAAAACGCCCAAACTCCGAAACAGGTGTTGAAATGAAAAGTTTTGACGTAGTCGGGTTATAGTTTGCCTCATGCCTCAACTTGTTCTTAAAAAAAGTCATTGATTGATAGTTTGTTTTTATTTGTTAAGTTGTTGAACAAATACATAATTAAAGATATGACCGATTGCCCTCAAGGTCAAGATCACGGACACTTGTTAGAATTCCACTCACCTCATTCCACATGACGTCGGAGAAAGTGCAGTTTAGAAACCGCAAGTATATTTGCGAATTCACCGAAGATATTTATCTATGTCTTTGTACTTGCGAATTCTACGGTAGTGTTATTAGAAAATGAACTTTCTTCGCTGGTTTTTAAGTGATTTTTTATTTGTAATTTAGATAATTGATAATGTTGTGTCTGTTGATACAAGACTATTTGAAGAACAATACAGTTTGTTTCTTTTAAACTTATTTTTATTTTTAAACCTATTCTTAAAATTATTTTTATTAGTAAAAAATAGTATTTTAAAGCTAACTTGTTTAGTACAAGTAACTATATTTACCTAATATCCGGGAGTGGACCATACCGGTCCACCTCTGTTGAACAACTGTTTCGCCTGGCCAACGACAAGGAGGAGTACAGAAAGCTGACTGCCAACCTTCGAGATTGAAGAGGCACTTGAAGAAGAAACTATATTTTAGCTTAATTGGAATTAGTTATTTTTACTCGACTACGGCAAAGCATACATACATACATAGCCTGTTAAAATCATAACCCTCCTTTGGGTTATGATTTTGACAGGCTATGTATGTATGTATGTTCATCTGTTCCCTCATAGGTCCTTAACTACTTATTATGTCTATGTTTCTATGTCTATGCTAATATTATAAAACTGAAGAATATGATTGGTTTGATAGCCCGTCTGTCGAGGAAAGCTATATGATGTATAACACCACGCATCGATCTACAAGAGTTGAGCATCATTCAAATGTTTGCAAAAACAGGTAAAAAATTATACTTCTTTTTTTATTATTTACTAGTTGTTGCCCGCGGCTCCGCCCGCGTATATGTCGGTTATCGCGGCAAATAGTAGCCTATGTGTTATTCTGATGTATATTATATATGTAGCTATATTACCGTAAAGTTTCATCCAAATCCGTTCAGTAGTTTTTGTGTGAAAGAGTAACAAACAAACATCCATCCACACTTACAAACTTTCGCGTTTATAATAATTATTAGAATAGATGTGTGTGTGTGATGATTTTTTTTAAATATTTTTAGTTAAGTAAACTACTTAAAATGTTAGATGATTATTTTTTAGCAAGTTAAGAAACCTATGTTTGTATTTAGAATTTAATTCTATGAAAAAATTCTCTATGGTTCGTCTATGGGCAGAGCTGCGGAGGTTCTCGCTTAATATCAGGTGTATTATATAGTCCATTCGCTTAGATACGGTCACATCGATCGTGCCGCCGTCTCACGTGCGTCAAAGGGCGTACAGTGCGTACACCCACAAGCAAGTATGATTTTTCAGTTTACGCCTTTGTATGAATTAATATTTCACAACAATAACCACAATTGCGTGCGGGTGCACCGATACTATCTAAACGAATGGACTATACTTTCATATCTCACAAAGTCACAAACCTCTTAGAAACTCCAGTTAGGGGTGTCTCATATAAGAAATTTGATAGATCTGATAGGGATATGATATATCCCTAGCCGGTTTCGGTCATGGCGGCCTGTCACCACGGAGACCAACCAACTATGCTCCAGATATAGGAGTAACTTAGGCTACTTATTTTAGACTAGCTTCGCCCCGCGGCGTTACCACCACCACCACCACCACCACCACCACCGGCACCACTATAATCGCAGGTAACACCGCGGGGTTCAGCTAGTTAAAAAGCATCAGCCGCAAAATTTTCAAGTTCCTGGCAGTTAGTCCGTCAGGGACTATTAATTATTCTGTGGTCAGGGCAAGTAATTTTATCTCTGTGGATTTCTAATGATTTAATCATTAAAATTGGTGCATACTTCTTACGAAGATCGCAAACAATACATCCTGGCCTGTCTCGATGGCGCAGTGGTAACGTATGCGACTGTTGTGTTTGAGGTCTCGAGTTCGATTCCCCGGTCGGTCGGATCAAATGTTTGTATGACCTGCAAATATTTGTTTCGGAGTTTGGGTGTTGTCTATGTATATTATGTATGTATTCAAAAAAAGTAAATATGTATTTATATCAGTCGTCTAGTACCCATAATACAAGCTCTGCTTAGCTTGGGACTAGATGGCGTTGTGTGTTAGATGTCAGAAATATTTATTTATTTCTTTATTATTTATCCATAATATTATTAATAATATTAGAAATTCGAAAGTAACTCTGTCTACCTGTTTACGCTTACACGGTTCACGGTTAAACCGCTGCACCAATTTCAATGAAATTCAGCATTGAGATACTTCTTGAGGCAAGACACTACTGCGATAACCGATAATATGCGAACCGACCGATATGCGAGCGGAATAAAGATCGATTGTAAAGCTAGTATATGCAAAATCGAATCTAGAAGCTTCCTTTTGAAGTCGATTAATAACGTAAGTAAAGCTCAAATATGGCCGACGCACCCTTAAGTCTAGAGTTCAACGACCATTAGATGTGTTTCTCGATAAGGCACTGCAATTGATAGGCGCCATCGATTTAAATTTTCCCATACAAAGTCGTTAACAAGTAACCAGTAAATTATCCAGCCAACTTGAATTAGTACCTATTTATAAAATAACTACGAGAAAGTAGAACTATTCTATAAATAGATGGAGTTTTTTTATTTTGTATAACTAAGATCATTGGCTTTAGAGCAGGGCTGTGTTCAGACGATATCTTAAGCTAAGAAGGGAAGATAAGAACATTTAATAATGAAGATATTATTATTATATGGAAGTACTGGTCCGATTTGAAAAAAAAATCACTGTTAGATAGTTACGCTACGACCAAAAGGAGCGGAGTATCAGTAGTATAAATTAATACTTTTGAGAGCTTCCATTGCGTGCGTTGCGTTGTTCATTTGTTCATTTAAAATTGTTCCCCTATAAAAGTTCTAAAAAAAGTCCGCGAAAGCATAATATCATTTATTACTTCGATCATTAATTATTGATCGAAGATTTATTATTTATCTTTTGAGGTGGGCTCACCCTAACCGTTTCTAATTCATGCTTTACAACATCACGATACGGGCAATAGGAGACGTAGACGAGATTACGGGATTTAGCTAGTGTGAGTCTAAACGTATATTCCTTTCTTATTAGATATTTTTCAATAGAAGTTTAACCACTACCGATTCTACTAAACGTATTAAATGCGACCTGGAATCGTCGCAAGAAACTCAAGCGGCCTGTCCGGCCCTGTACGGCTATTCCCTCCAGGAATGCGGTCTAGCCCAGTGCTGGCGATTCCTGACTTAGGGCGAGACTACACATATATATCATACTAGCTTTTACCCGTGACTCTCACCGGTTATCACGGTAAATAGTAGTCTGTGTGTTATTATAATGAATAAGCTATATTACTGTAAAGTTTCATTTAAATCGATTCAGTAGCTATTGCGTGAAAGAGTAATAAACATGCATCCTCACACAACTTTTGCATTTATAATATAATTATGATGTGATGTGATAGTATGACTACCTCTTACACGCGTTTCCGCCCGGCGTATATGTCGGCTCCAATCTATCGATATGCCTTCATTTAAATCGGCTCAGATGAAAGCGTAGACAGACAAAGTTACTTTCGAATTTATAATATTAGTATGGATGAAGTTGGATTATGTAAATAATGATTATTACTAAAATGCCATTCAATTGTAACGTTTTATTGCAGGTTTGGTGGCAGCTTGGCAAATGTTAACTTAAACATCTATATCTTCTATACTAATATTATAAACGCGACAGTTTGTATGTATGGATGGATGGATGGATGTTTGTTACTCTTTTACGCAAAAACTACTGAACGGATTTAGATGAAACTTTACAGTAATATAGCTTATACATATACTATTTGCCGCGATAGCCGGCATATACGCGGGCGGAGTCGCGGGCGACAACTAGTTATTGAATAAATAAAACTAGTATAAAATATCTTTAATATACACATAAACAATCCATAGGTTGGTTAGTAACAGATTGTGGTTAGTGCTCGTAGTTACCGAGAAGGTTAACCCATTGCTAAGTTATATAATCATATCTAAGTCAGTCCATGGATAGATGACATATTGAGACCCGTAATTCTGGTGGAGATAGTCTTCTCTGAAAGTTCTGAACAACAACTAGTCCTATTCTCCCCGTATCTAACTGCTTCCTGCGACCTTCACTAGGTCGTCGCAAGTCGGACTACCTCGTGGGGGGCCTACCAACGATGCGTTATGCAGCACGCGTGCGCCACTCAAGAATTTTATGACCCCATCGGCCATCGTTTAAAAGTTAGTATCAAAATCTTTTCTTGAAATCTGCCACAGTACTAAGAAGTGTATACGATTCAAATAAAATGAACTGTAAGTTATTTTCTACCTTTTTTAAGCCCGTCCTCGTGTGATGAGTACGCCATCTAACTTGAAATCAATTATGTTTGGACGAACGTACTGTTCCTTAATTTTTTGGGCACGGAACGCAAACACATACATACGTCTTCAAATAAGTTTGCTTTTGTTTCGAGGAATCCTAAAGCTCCCACTGAGTACAGTCACACGCAAAAGGACTATAACTTCTTATATGTACAATGTTTAAATTTTTTATGACGTTGAATGATCCTATTGGTTACTTAGCCATCTTGACGTAAAACAAAAGCAAATCTATCTGTAGTACGCTAAAACCTCTTTTCTAATCAGAGGCCTATGTCCAGCAGTTTGCTGTTAAAAGATAATGATGATTCTAACCTAGATTTTCAAGACAAACAATAATTGTATGATGAACATGACCGTTTCTTCTGTTCCTTAATGTCAGAATGTATGTAATGTATAGAAATTATAATAGGCAAGATGGTAGGTCGCCTTATACTATACGATAACTTTACAAGTACCTAACATCATAGAAGGAAAAATAGAACGAAAGAGAGAAAGAGGAAGACCGAGACATAGTTATATCAATCAGATTAAGGAAAAATGGTTGTCTGTAAAGTCTGTTTACGGACGATAGTGTAACGCGCAAGCGCCGCATCTGTCTCTCGCTTGCACTTCAAGCCTTAAATGGAACGCCTCAGAGCGAGGTAACGCCGCATTAGTTTTTTCGTGCGTGCAGCCGGCTCCATCGAATTATAAGACGTTGTCAAGGGAAAAAAAGCGGCCAAGTGCGAGTCGGACTCGCCCATGAAGGGTTCCGAAGCAGAAAGTAACATAATATAAAAGTTCTTGTAGTTCGTTGTAACTTTAATAGATGTTTTAATAATAGTGTATTTTTTTGCGGTTTACCATTTATTAAAAAAAAACTACTTACTAGATCTCGTTCAAACCAATTTTCGGTGGAAGTTTACATGGTAATGTACATCATATATTTTTTTTAGTTTTATCATTCTCTTATTTTAGAAGTTACAGGGGGGACACACACACACACATTTTACCACTTTGGAAGTGTCTCTCGCGCAAACTATTCAGTTTATAAAAAAAATATATTAGGAACCTCCATATCATTTTAGAAGACCTATCCATAGATATCCCACACGTATGGGTTTGATGAAAAAAAAAATTTTGAGTTTCAGTTCTAAGTATGGCGACCCCCAAAATTTATTGTATTTTTTTTATTTTTGTGTAAAAATCTTAATGCGGTTCACAGAATACATCTACTTACCAAGTTATATAGTTAACAGTATAGTTCTTATAGTTTCGGAAAAAAGTGGCTGTGACATACGGACGGACAGACAGACAGACAGACAGACATGACGAATCTATAAGGGTTCCGTTTTTTGCCTTTGGCACGGAACCCTAAATATGGAGGTCACGACGTATGAAGAGGCCAAGGAAGCGGCTCTTGATAGAAAGAACTAGAAATAGATGCATCGACAAGAGCCTAGCTCTAAAATAAATGAACGTATGCAAGTACATGCTTACCGGACTGCTGATAACGTGGTACATTAGGCTCAAATCTTTTACCTAAAGAGACTATTAAAAGCTGTTAATGATGATGGTGATGATTATGTTACTTTATAAATTGACATCGCATACACTAATGAAAAATTACATAGATATAAATGAAAAACGTACTAAGTCCCAGCATGTTTACAATGAAAATTATACATTTTTAATCTGTTTAATGGCTCTATGAGACTGATCGTTGTTCGTTCTTACGTGAAGGTAAACAATTATGATGTAGGAAACTCTTAATGATCATATATGGCAACGTCATCAGAAAGTTTAGCATTAAAAGTGTTTTTATAACATAAAAAATGTACATATCTTTTGACAAGGAATATGTGTACATATATATGTAGAAAAATAAAATAAAAAATGGTTAGTTTGATTCTTATTATTCCTCAATAATAAGAATCAAACTAACCATTTTTTATTTCCTCCATACACAAGCATTTGTCCTCACAAATGCTTGTGTATGGAGCATAAGGTTCTACGGATAAAGTCAGAAGTCATCGATTTGATACCCCGGTCAAGTAATTATAATGATGAACATCTAATTATTGTACATCTACCATGTTTAGCTCAGCATCACGTCGACTGGTAGAAAATGCTAACGGCATTAAGTCCGCCTTTGCCACATTTGTGGATAAAGACTTCAATAAATAAAGTAAATAAATAGTTTGTTTTGTATTTTTTTTTTTTTTTTTTTTTATGTTTTGCCCGCCAAAATGACTCTGCTCTGCCTGATGGAAAACATAAGCAGAATCCAAGAGTGGTGGTCACCATACTCATTGCGAATGCAGACAGTGCAGTATAGCGACCCACACTATGGCGGCCTAGTGATGCTACTGCATCTTTTAGTCCAGTCAACAAGTATGAAACTTGTTGACTAGACTAATTGGGCCCCCGGTCTCGCACTCACCAACGAAACACGACATTTGTTTGTAAATAAACGATACAATGTATAAATAAAAAGTATTTGGTTGTAAATAAACGATACAATGTATAAATAAAAAATATGTAAGTTTATTTATCAGCAGGCTGGCTATCATAATACAGACTCTAATCGGTTCAGGATAGAGAAAAGTAAAGAAAAGAATTTGAAAGAATCTCGAAATAATTTTCATACTCATTGATTTAACTTCCTTTGGATATACACATACGTAAGTCTGGATGCATATGGCTATTCAATTCCTATGTAGTTTAGTTGCCATAGTTTGACTGCACTGGCCTAGTGGTTTAAGTGGTCGCCACGCCGCTTTCTACTGCTCCAAGTGTTCAAATCCCATAAATGACAATACTTTGTGTGATCCACAAATTGTTGTTCTGAGTCCCCTGCAACACAGAAATGTATTCCTAAATCGGGAGTTGCCTTTAAAAAAAAATAGTTTGGCAGGTTTATTCTCTTCAGAAGCAAAATACGAGTGTTAGGATTATTAGTAAATTGCGAATCTTCATGACAATTACATTACCTAAAATTCAATACGCATACTAAATAAGAACTTGATACAAACAAACTAAACTAATATTTACAGTCCACTGTTTTAAAACCTCGAAAACCTGTCAACAAGCCACAATAGCATTGACATTGCTAAATATAGTATTATTTTCTTTACACTTGTGTGCTCGCCATTACAAGTTCAAAGTCAAGGTGTGGCTTCTCGTTATTGCTCGCTCAATTCTTGATTTATAGTCGAACTGTACACTCGAGTCGAACTGTACGGAATCGATTGTATGTGTGTACAAACATTTAATGTACGTAAGAAGATGCTGATAAGGGATATTTGTAAACGCTGGATAAGGACAAGGGTGGCGCTGTTGATTTAGTATAGTGCGTAGGATTCGACTTTGAATAACTATTGTATTGAAGTCGGTACACACTGTAAGCTTTTTTTGCCACGTGGCGGTGTTACACAGGGTTGTTTCAGTTCTAGTAGGTATTTTTAGTAGGTAGGTACTCATGTTGCATCGTTGTCCTAGCGCATTGCGCCCGCTGTCCACTTCGATCATTAAAAATAATAATATGTCTGCCTTGAACTTTTTGAACCAAAACAGTGCGAATCAGAAATGAAAAAAAAAAAAAAAAAAAAAAAAAAAAAAAAAAAAAATTTCGACATCTGACACACAACGTCACCTAGTTTCAAACTAAGCAGAGCTTGTATGTAAAGCTAGATTGACTGATAGAATACTTGGAAACATCTTTTGTAAATACATACATATTATTTGATATATAAATGCATATCATAAAAAACATTTGCACACATACGCTACCACTGTGACACCGAGCCAGTCAAACCTGCATTTGCAAAATTTTGTTCCATGTGGGGTTTGAAAACCGTGCAAGTCGACCTCCAATCACGAAAGAATTTGTTTAGAGCCATTTTATACAAGCCTATGGTACAGGTCGAGTCAGCCCATGCAAGGTTCCTCCAGGATTCCCATCCCACGGTTCTCCGTACAGCTATCGTTCGAAGTTCTTTACTCTTCAAGAGCACGCGTGGGGACACGTGTTTAACCTGACCTTGACACCTTAAGGCGCAATTGTCCACTGTTCGTGCTAAAGTTGATAATTGTGCGTGAATAATGCCAATTTGCCGACGACTGTACATGAGCCAATTGGCGGTTTCCCTCATTGGGACTAAACTAGGTATATTTTGTATTGAGTTAAATACATTAGCGGTTTGCTGGCCAGACGCATAGGTATAGGGTTGTTTTACAGTTGCCCTGCATAGTTGCCCCTTTAATCGTCTCTTACGACATCCACAGGATGATTACAGTGGGAGATTCACGCTTCGGCATGAATGGGCCGGCTCGACTGGCTTCACAGAAAACCGGCTTGAAACAGTGCTTGCGCTGTGTTTCACCGAGTGATGAGTGAGAATATCGGAGGCCCATACCCCAAACCCCTCCCCCTATCTCCCCACCATCCCCCAAAAGCCGGTAACGCACTTGTAACGCCTCTGGTGTTGCGGGTGTCCATGGGCGGCGGTAATCGCTTACCATCAGGCGATACGTCTGCTCGTTTGCCGGCCTATTCCATAAAAAGAAAAAAAATAATAGGGGTGGTGACTCTTTGTTTTCCTAATCCGTCACCATACGAACAACGTTTGGTAGACATTAAAAGAGAGGGTGATCCCTGAGTTTGTTTCGTCCTTTCTTCCCAGGGCTAGTCCAATTAGGAAAGGTCGAACTCATCCGCTCAAACAATAGTTTAACTTAGAAAAGTATTCATTAACCTAATTGCAGTATAAAAGATTTCATTTCATAAAATCATCATCATCATCACCTATCGCAGTCCGCGCTATCGGCTTCTCGCATCCAGCTCCTGCCAGCCTACTTGCGCAGATCATCAATCCACCTGGCCTGTGGACGTCCCACACTACGTTTGCCGAGACGAGGTCTCCACTTAAGGATCCGTTTACCCTAACGGTAATCAGTTCTACGGCTAATATGGCCAGCCCACTGTGACTTCAGCTTGCTAATCCTTATCTCTGCCAGATTACCTCATTCCTGATGCGATCCCTCAGAGAAACGCCGAGCATAGCCTTCTCCATAGCACGCTGAGCGACTTTAAACTTGTGGATACACAAGATACATGCATAAAATTTATATCATAATAGTAGATTAAGATATAAGTGCGGTAAGTTGAAAATTACAACCGAGGCGATATTGCTACAAGAAAGCTGAGGCTATAATTATTAAAGCGCACGTATGTCATATGACGTTTTATTACATATTTGCGGGAAAATAAATAAAACTCGGACTTTCTTGATCGAAGAAATCTTTAATTACTTGTTAAAGTAGTTATAAAAATTTGAACAATTTGTAAAATTGATTATTACGTTGCCAGTTGGCATTTTTAAGCTTGTCAAGTTATTATTATTAATTAAAATTTCACCAGTCTCTCTCTCACTCTCTTGAGTAAAAGTAGGAGAAACGAGACCACAGAGTTCAGCAGTCGGCGGCAGCGGCGGAGGCGGCTGCGGCGGCGACGATGGTGAAATGTACGCGTGTGTGCTCGTAGATGGTCGAGAGTCAACACTTGGCTCCAAATTTATATTCCTTGTAATGCGAGAGCTAATCTCTTCTTTATTTCTCATCGAGTCATCTATGTAGCCTTGGGCTACATAGATGACTACCTGAATCGGCGAGCAATGTAGCCGAGGACCTTCTGAAACTGTGCCCTTGTATTCACGTGGATCATCCAAATTTAAGAAAGAGGCAATTTGATTCGGCATTGCTCCAAATTTATTAATGCCAATGGGTTGACTAGTGCATTTTCCATTTTGATAATTTTGAAAAAAATTGTTTGACATCGCTTTTGTTGAACGAAGCGCTTCGTATTTTTTCACTATGTCGTAAAAAGGCCCCTGTATTATAAACGATCTTGGAATTTTATTTTTTGTGTTTTTGACCTGGACAAGAAGAATCCGCCCATGGTTCTCGACATTATTAGCTGTGATGTTTGCCAACTCTTGACGACTACATGCACCATTTATACCGAATATTAGTACAACCTGAAAAGAGATAAATACAGCGTACAAAACACCTATATTGTAAAGAAATAAAGAAGTTAATAACAAAAATTTAGTTTCAACTGACCGCGGTTGCCAAATATCGGCAATCCGGAGCTTCTTTTAGGAACTTCTTGACATTGTCAGCCGAAAATACTTTCGACTTCTTACTCACATGGCCATCTGAGCGTTTTTTTTAGAAATGCCAGCAAGTTGGAGTATGACTTGATATCAATACCATGTTTAGTTTTCACAGTGCTTTTTAGCATTGAACAGTAGCACCACTATGAGCTTGACTTATATTATATTGTTTTACACTTTCATGGTCATTAACATTAAAATAGGAATCTACGGGATTGCTACCACGTACCTTTTTGTTTGTGAGTATTCGATATTTCGGCGCTGTTGCAAGCGCCATGATCACGGAGTAACTGAAGATCTTGCGGGTGGGATGTTATTGGCAGACATATCGGTCTACCCTCTTTCGCAGTCTTTTACTACGATCGCCCCCGGTACCACTGTTCACTAACTCACTATTCACTCGTAATTGTTCTCGACACACAACACTAACAGTATCTGTTCGCGAAACTATATTTTGTTGATTACGCCGGTTTTTGCACATTCGAATCACGGGATTCCAGACATTTGACAATTTGAACCCATCCTCACGATTGGAATTTTTGTGTTTATTAATTTCAATCGCTTCCCTGACCAATCTAGGTATGTAGTGGCGTTCTGTCGTAATTATTTGTGGGTTATGAAACTTAATCCAGTGATTTGGGCCCGAGTCAATCAAATGCTTCGCGAAATATTTATTATTTATTTATTATTTATTATATGAACTCCCACAAATGCAGTCGATCTTGTAGACACCAGGCTTTTCCAAGGGGAAATTGTCTTTTGGGGATCGGAGACATTGTACCACTTTTCTGAATGGAGTGAAGACAGTATTGAGTGAAAACTTATTAATTACGTTTGAGATCTTGTCTGTCACTCCTTTTATATAGGGCAGAAATGCTGGTTGTCTATCTACCCTGTCCCTTCTCTGGTGGCTTACTTTGTGTCTAGGTGGGAACTTCGCCCTATGTCCATTGTTCCGTAGGACGCACCGAACATGCTCGAGCTCCTGGTTTAGGTGTTGGTCGTCACACAAATCATATGCACGATTTGTCAATGATGTAACCACGGAATCAATGTGCCTTGGGTGATGATGAGAGCTTGCATTGAGAAAGCGGTCAGTATGAGTTGACTTTCTGAAGACAGAGTGGCTCAGTGAACCGTCGCTCCGCACACCGATTTTTACGTTCAAAAACGCCAGGCTTCTGTCTTCCTCTATCTCGTAAGTGAAGTTAACTTTCGGATGGATGCTATTTAAATTTGTCAGATGGGAGTCCACATCATGCCTGTTTCCTCGCAACACGCAGAATACGTCGTCAACATACCTTTTCCACAATTTTATCTCGGTGGGTGCCGTGGCGAGGGCCCTTTCTTCAAAAAACTCCATCCAAATGTTTGCAACCACTGGAGCTACGGGACTGCCCATAGCTACTCCATCTATTTGAAGATAGTATTGGCCCCGGTATATGAAGAAGTTAGTTGACAAACAATGATGTAGCAGTGTGACATATTCCATCGGGATGTTATTAGCTTGTAACTTCACCTTAACCACTTCTGGACAATCTGCAACTGGTACATTTGTAAAGAGTGATTCTACGTCAAAACTTGCCATCAACTCATTTACGTCAACCTTTTGTTGGTGCAAGATATCAATGAAGTGACGAGAGTCCTTGACAAAAGACGCCGTCCGTGCCACTAATGGCTGCAATACCTTTGCTACGTGTTTCGCTAATTCGTATGTAGGTGAGTCTATCTGACTCACAATTGGTCTTAAGGGCATATTCTACTTGTGTATTTTGGGCAAACCATACAGCTTCGGCGGTTGGGCGCTTCTGGGGCGCAATAAATACTTGGACGTATCTTCATCAAGGGCGTCTGCGCATTGTTTCATAAGTGAGCGAGTGCTTCTGTCCGTTCTCGCCGTCGGGTTGTAATTTACCTTCTTATATGTGTTCACATCACTAAGCAGATATTGGATCTTGCTATCATACTCACTGATGTCCATAATAACAGTCGCATTACCTTTATCAGCTTTAAGCACTATTATGTTTTCATCATTTCGGAGCTCCTTTAGTGCGGCTGATTCGGAAGAAGTAAAGTTCGGTCTCGGTGGTGATGCATGGCGCAATATCACGGCAACGTCTTGCCTTAAAGTATCCGCATCGACTGAAGGTATTTTATTACGTCTAATACACTCTTATTCTTTTATTACTTCTAATACTCAACGGACCCAATCACCTCCTCATAGGTAATACGCTCTGGTGTTATGGCAAAATTGTGCATTTTTGACTTATATTTTTGAGAAAGTTCCATGAAATAGGCTAAAAACACACTTTCTCAAATGAATCTGCATATTTGCTTGTTTTCCATATTATGAAATTTTGATACGCCTGAAGTATCTATCGGTCGATTTTTCGGGCAAGAGGCTTAGAGTAAGTAGCCTTTTTAGCTGCCTCTGAGACTTCTGGTGGTGTCGAATTAATAAATTCATAACTACTTACTTGACGACATTTTTAAATAAAAACAATACAGCGAAAAGAAAAAGCGCGCGGAATAATTTTTAATTGTTCACAAATTAGCAATGCGCGCGAATCGGCGCTTTTTTTTAGGCAATAAAGGCACAAACAGCCAGTATTACTAATAAAGTATATAAATATTTTTGTGTTTTTGTCACAGATAAATGGTTGTAATTTATTGTCAAAATTAATTAAATTAAAGAATTAAATGTTTATTTATTATATTTATCTCTCAAAGTTAATTTTATTCATAAAATGTTGACCACTTTTCTGACATAAAAACTCTTTGCTAATATTTAAAAGAGTATTGTTCGAGCATCTTGATAAACCGTGAGTTTTACTTTATTAAAAAAAAAACGTGCGTTTTACATTACAATAACGCACAAGTACGTAATGTTTACGATATTTAAATTGGTGAAATAAGAGACCCTTTAGGAGCAAATATGTTATAAAATACTTTATTTAACTATAGAGAAAATGACATAATATAGTTAAATACTGTTGCTTAGCAATTAGACAACTGTTTTAGTGTAGCTAGCAGTTAATTGAGTAAAAAAAAAAACTATCCATAGTGAATTCTCTTTCGAAGCGCCTAGGTGTTAAATCGTCTGTGACTATCACACTCAAAATTGAACCTTATGAGTTTAGGAATACGGAGCACGGATTTGAAGATAGTCGCTTAGGTCATTAGTAGTAATTAATGATTTTAATTTGTGGTAAAAAGTGAAATTGATTTCCGTTACATGGAAGTTAAGCTATGAAGAAGGATATCATTTGTTAGGTATTTAGGTTCCAACAGTTAAACTATTGTTTAACCAGTGGCGCTCATATCCCAGTTGCACTCGGTGATTAGAAAAAATCACAATCAATATTTCGGACATCTAACACACAACGCCATCTAGTCCCTAACTAAGCAGAGTTTGTGTTATGGGTACTAGACAACTGATATCAATACATGCATACTTTTTTTGTTAATACATACAAATTATACATAGAAAACTCCGAAACAAATATTTGTAGATGATACAAACATTTGATCCGACCAGGGAATCGAACCCGAGACATCAAGCACAGCAGTCGCATACGCTACCACTACGCCACCGAGGCAGTAAAAGTTTCCGTTTTTTACAGAACCCTAAAAATTAACGTAACAATAGATAAATACCTATTATATAATAAATTGTCATAACACTTACCGATAAATGTCGTAACAAAACATTTACAAGATAATACGAAATAATTTCAATCACAAATCGTAAAAAAATGTGTGTAATAGGAAAATGGCGGTCTATAATAACGTTGTAATTTTCCATTAAAAACGCGTACCTATTCCGATCAGATCAATTAGATACGTCGGAAAATATAATCATTGTAATCTGACATGACATCTGAGAAATTCATTTCATTAGGGTTCTATTGTTCACGTCTCGGAACCCTTTAACGTTTCGTCATGTCCGTCCGTCCTTGGCTTACCTTCCTAACGATTAGTGCTAGAAAGATGACAAAGTGCTAAAATACAATCACGAAAAATTTTTTTTTTTGGGGTACCGACCCCACTTTACGTGTAGGGGACTACACGTAAAGTGAGGACGATTTTTTTCCCTCGCCGCTACCCCGTAGTATGAGGTATCATTAGATAGATCTTTTAAAAACATTGGAAGGTTGCAAGACGAATTTTTATTCAGGCATCCGTTTGCGCGACATTTAACTTTAAAGCGCATTTTTTTGTTAAAATAGAGCGTCCCCCCTCTGAAATTTTAAAAAAATGCCTCGAAAAATCTGAAAAAAAATTCTGATGGTTGTCCATGTGATGATGACCTTTGAAAGAAAACTATAATGGCTTAGAGGCTTAGATAACTGTGTTAGTTAGATAGAGGCCTAACTTGTAATAAATTAAATTAAAAAGCTTTTTAAAAACAAGCTTTTAGTGGAATGCCTCGAGACGAATCAAACGAGTCCTAACTCGATGATGTTGCTACGTTTCTTTACAGAGTTCCTGCCACCTTCCAGCTCCAGTATGAGATCAGCTCCATGTCATTATATTATTGTATTGTCTCCCTGTACACATAATTATGCTTGCAAAATTTCAGCAAAATAGGTTGCAGATATCTGCTTCAAAATTGAGTTGTAAGATTCCACCCGAACATACAAGCATACATACATACATACATTGCAAGTTAATAAAAAGCTTATAAAATGCGCGTACTTGGATATGGGTGACTACAAAACTCCATTCTATGCGTGGCCTGACATGCACTTGGTCGGTTTTTTTAGAGTTCCGTGCCAAAGGCAAAAAACGGAACCCTTATAGATTCGTCATGTCTGTCTGTCCGTCTGTCCGTCCGAATGTCACAGCCACTTTTTTCCGAAACTATAAGACCTATAATGTGAAAACTTGGTAAGTAGATGTATTCTGTGAACCGCATTAAGATTTTCACACAAAAATAGAAAATAAACAATAAATTTTGGGGGTCCCCATACTTAGAACTAAAACTCAAAAATTTTTTTTTCATCAAACCCATACGCGGGGTATCTATGGATAGGTCTTCGAAAATGATATTGAGGTTTCTAATATCATTTTTTTCTAAACTGAATAGTTTGCGCGAGAGACACTTCCAAAGTAGTAAAATGAGTGTCCCCCCCCCGTAACTTCTAAAATAAGAGAATGATAAATCTAAAAAAAATATATGATGTACATTACCATGCAAACTTCCAACGAAAATTGGTTTGAACGAAATCTAGAGAGTAGTTTTTTTAATACGTCATAAATCGTAAACTGCAAAATTTACCTTTCATTCAATCAACACAAATAAATATATATATATATGTTACTTGCTGCTGCGGAACCCTTCATGGGCGAGTCCGACTCGCACTTGGCCGCTTTTTTTAATAAGACAATTCCCACCTCAGGAATATTCCTGAATTAACCTGACTTCACATGGACTCAAAGAACACCCAGACTTGACTGACTGAAATCACCGTGGCTCTACTACCTTGAATTATTAATCGTTATCGTTGTGTGTTGGATGCCCAAAATATTATTATTATTGTTTAACATTGGTCTTCTGTGAAGACTTTGTATCGCTCAGGTCGAGAAGTCCATATGCGCCAAAACACGGCGTTGCTACGATAAAAACTCGATTATTCGACATTCGATATAGAAAATATTTTATTGTTATTATTGTAATGTTTTCAATGTCTTTGCACAATAATTCGTAAATAGTGATGTTTAACGGCCGTAACTGGCTGGCTCTTATTTCTATCAGAAATCTACGAATATAATATCTGAATATTTGGGATAAGATGAACTGTTCTTTAAGTCACGTGACCTTTATAAATAACAGCAGTCTCATCTAATGTCACGTTTTCTCAGTTTTAAGTACCTATATTTAATAAGGTTTCACCGTTCGCGGTATATTTTTGTCCACAAACACAATAAATGTCGACATTAATAACCCAATTTGGTCATTATGTAACCTAATTTGTCAGTCACAGTTGTTAAAAATAACAATTGTATGTGATACACGATATGACAATTGTTATTTTTAACCAGATAAACAAATTATATTTATTTTTATCCATTAATTATTTTCCACCTTGATACTCAGGACCTCTCTTCCCCAAGGTAGCATTTCCGCACATCACTTTCACTTTAATACCAACTTTTTCCTTAATGAAAAGAATTTTCCACATAAGTCTAGACATTTTTATACAGTAATTGCGGATACGATAATACATTAAAAAAAACAGTCCGATCTGACGGCTTGAGCACCCTCTTCTTTTTGTAAAGGTAGTAGAGCCACGTTGATTTCAGCACGAACGGGCCGGCTCAACCGAGGCGGTACTACCCTCCCTCGCACATAAAATCAACGTAAAATGACAGCGTGCTGTCGTGTTTCTTTGATGAGTGCGAGACCAGAGTCCCAATGATGCAGAAGCATCACAAGCCCGCCGTGGTGTGGGTCACCATCCTGCATTGTTGCATTGTCGGCGTTCGCAGTAAGTATGGTGACCGCCACTTTTGAAGTCTGCTTATGCTTTCCATCAGGCAGAGTATAGTAAAAAAAAAAGACTATGCTATTCTACAGGTATCCAAGGTTATAATCTAGTACTGTGCTAAAGAACAACACCCATATCTAGTACTATCATCATCATCACATCACCAACAGCCTTAAACGGTCCACTGCTGGACATAGGCCTCTCCTTCCAAAGGAGGTTTTAGTCTACTATCTATACCACGTTGACCAGACGGGTTGGTATAGGGTTTGTTTCAAGTTTTCCTACCCTTTGCAGTGTTATTGTCTTGCGGAGTTTGCTCCCTTAGTCGGCTCTTTTTTTTTATAACGAAAGGGGGCAAATGAGCAGAAGCACCGCCTGATGGTAAGCGATTACCGCCGCCCATGGACACCTGCAACACCGGAGGTGTCACAACAGGCCTTTGGGGGGGGTGGGGAGGTGTTGGGGTATGGGCCTCCGGTATCTTCACTCACTCGATGAAACACAGCGCAGGCGCTGTTTCACACCAGTTTTCTGTAAAGCCGTGGTATCACTCCGTTCGAGCCGGCCCATGCATGAGCATCTTAGGTCACCCATGGGACGACGGCAAAGCTAAAAGGAAGGGTAACGGTTTGGGCGGTCTACATAATTATGTATGTATGTCGGTAAGTTTTACTTTAGCGCCAAAACTAATTAATCGATTTTAATGATTAAGGTGTCAATAGATTCGCAATAATGAGCCGGGTGACATAGGCTATATGTATAAATTTGGTTACAGTTTTTTATTTTTTTTCTTGTTAGATAAGATAGATAGATAGATAGAAAACTCTTTATTTGCACACCATAATATTACAGAGTTAGAAGAGAGTACAATAAAATGTGAGACGGAGTGTACAAAGGGCGGCCTTATTGCCTAAAGCAATCTCTTCCAGGCAACCTTAGGATGGATCAAAATGTATAGGAGAGACAGTGGTAGTTGTCGGTGCAATGAGATTTGAATTAATTATATTATTTGCTAATGAATGTGATGAACAACATACATATATAAATATATCCACACACATATATATAAGTATTTATATATACACATACATATATACATAACTAGATAATGTATATAAAATAAAAAATAATAATGCCTGCATACCCTAATTCGTGACTGTCTTAATTAAGATGCATAATGTTCGTTAACCATTTTTTTGAATGCATTTATTGTTTGCGCTTGCCTGATGTTTACCGGCAGTGCGTTCCACAAGCGTACAGCTTCAACAGTGAAAGACTGGTCGTAAAATTTTGTGGAATGCAGAGGCATCTCCAGTCTCAAA
The DNA here is from genome assembly GCA_949125395.1 of Diaphora mendica. Lineage (NCBI taxonomy): Eukaryota > Metazoa > Arthropoda > Insecta > Lepidoptera > Erebidae > Diaphora > Diaphora mendica. The sequence continues at coordinate 2,742,354 of OX421323.1, forward strand.
TTTTCGGATGACCTTAGACATTTTTCATGTGTGTCATTAAGGAAGTTGAATCGTTCTTTGAGGTAGAAAGATAAGATTAAGGGTATAAGGTTGTAACATCGTTTTTTTAGTATTCAATGTTTAACAAATTTTGTTTCAGCGCCCTCTCGTTCATTGTAGTTAGAACTACAATTGGATGATGTGCACGATCGAAGTATCGGGCTGTTGGTACACCTAGGTGGCACTAGGGGGCGTAGTTTATGAAGGATATGTAGTTGACATTATGACGCTTAGAAATAATGAGACATTATCATATGTGTATCATACGATTCTCATTACTTCTTAAATTTGATCTCAAATAAGCAAGGAGTATGGAAGTTGTACGTCCTGTTCTCACATCCAGAAATGGAGTAGGGAAATCATCTAGAATGTTCGATCGAATGTCTATATAACGGGCTGTGTGGCATATTTCTTTTTATTTCTTAAAACCTTCTCTCGTTAACTCTGAGGAAGCTTTGCTTACAGTGTACATTAATATTCTTGTTGGTAGTGTTTGTGAGTGTTCAAGTCCCACTGTCTGTGGTAAGTTAACCTCAAAAAGGTTTTTCCTTATTATCTTATTGTATGTAGAATATGTTCTCAGGCTATTTAATTTTGTTTATAGGGTCGTTAGATTACCGCAGAAAGAATCATACATCTTGCCTGTCTTGTGGTTCAAGATTTGTGCTGAGGACGGTTAACTATTGGCAGCTCACAGCTCACTCCTCAAGACCTATCTGCCCTACCTTGAGGGAAGTTCATATTATATATATGGAAATTAATTATTACTTTTTTACCTAGCACCCACAAGTTGGATCACTGGTGGACGTCTCTGTAAGCTACCTTGAGCTGGAGAGAGTCTACGGCTGACTACTGTGAGTCAGAGAGGTGACCAGAGGGTGGCTATCCTGTGCAGACCAGTCTACAGGCTTAAAGAGTGAAAGAAAAGACTGTATAATTTTATTTTTATTTTTTAAGACTACCTCTTAAGTTTTTTTTGTCAATATATTAAATTAATTAAATTACTTTAAATTCATATGTAAAGATAGCAGGAATTGGAATAAAAGTTTATTTAAATTGTAAGTTGTCTTTTTGAAGTCTTCCTTGGACCCTCCGCACCCTCACCTTAAAATTTTATCTAAATTCTTACGGCGCCCTGAGGTATCATCTTCTACCCTGAGTCGAAGCCGGTGAGTTTCCACCTGACAAGTTCAGGGGTTACAAATTGGCGCCCAACGTGGGGCTAACTTTTCGAACCTTGAGGGTGTGCTGAGTGTAGTTCCCGGGAGGACTTTGGATGAGACGCTTACTGTCCGTCCGAGACTACCCAGGACGTTAATTGGTTTTGTGGAGTGCAGTTCACATGTAATAATTATCTCATTGCATTTTTCAGCACTTTATTACCATCTCTGCGGTGTGGAAAAGCATTGAGCAAAATTCAAAATTAAATCAAAATTTTAACTGCACAAATTTTGGTAAGTCTTTTTGAATTTTATTTTGGCAAGAACATTTTTTTTCTTTTTTTCTTTTTTTCTTTTCCTGTTGTTTCACAGTTCATGTGTGTGTTCCCTAAGGGATCAGCACATACATATAGCTTGTATTTTGTTCAGGTTTTCCTTGAATAACTTTATTTTTACTTTTTATATTCCTACCTACTTACAACTTAAGTAAATAAATGTGAGATTAACTTTATTTTATTTCTATAAGTGGGTTTGCATAATATAATTAAAGGGATATTGTGCTTCCCTTTAACTTGTTTGTAATTTTAACATAATAATTTAACCTTTTAGTGTATTTAAATTGTGTATTTAATAGTGTACTTTAAATTTCAATCTAGGACACTTTGCATAAATAAAAGTAGGGTATACTTTTATCTATAGTTTAGAAAACTTGAATTTTTTTGTTCAATAAATGTGGATTGTTAGTAACTACTTTATAGTTGTGGAAACATGAAGCAAACATAATTAATGTATTAGAATTAAATTTATAATTAACTTAGAGTTTGAAAGGGGATTAAAAAAAAAAAAAAAGTTTTCTTTTGTTACCCCACAAATTAGGAAAAACTGCTTAGAATAATTGTAAACTTGAAATTAAAAGTAACATTTGAGAATAATTTTTTGTTTTGTGTTAATATAATAACACATTATTTTTATACAATTCAGCTAGATCTTATTGTAAGACTGAATCTTTTAATTTTTTCACTAAGAAGAACTTAGTGCTTTGTTTTAACTTTGTTAACTTGTCATTAATTTTAATTTTGGATTTTAAAACATTGTGTTAAGAAAGTAACACATTATTTTTATAACATTCAGCCTAATCGTTTTGTAGGACTGAATCTTTTACTTTCTCACTAAGAAGAACTTAGTGCTTTATATATAAATTTTTTAATTGTCAACAAATTTATTTTTGAATTTTAACATCATGGCCCAGCTGATTAAATGTATAAATTATCTAAAGAAGGATGAACTTATTAACGAGTTGTCTGCCATGGGTGTTTCAGCGAATCCCGATGACACGGTGGTCAGTTTGAGGAGTGAGCTGCGCACTGCGTTGCGCCTTATACGGCGTGGCAGCATTAAAGCCAGCACTGTCGTCCCTGCTTCTGCTGCTTCTGAGCTGTCTTTCTGCGATCCGAAGGTCATGGAACTGGAAGGAGTCCTTTCTTCAGGTGATTTCGTTTCTAATAAGACTAGTCGCCTAAGAGTTTCCTTGAGGGCTAATTATCTTCTCGCTAGGTTAGCAAGATGTGGTAATGACTAAACTATAATATCATGTTTTACAAATGTATTTCAGATATAATTTATTAACTTTTTTTTTGTAAATGGTTTTATGTGCTGAAGTCAATTGTGTGTGTTATAGTGAACCACATCATAATGTAGTAATCTTTTATCTATGCAAGTATATTCCATTCCACTCCTTGCATAAGACCTAAATCAACATCAGGATGTAGTTGGGGAGGCAGTACATATGTTATCGCCTCGTTTCTACAAGTACTAACAGAGGACTTATTATGTCAGCTGTTACGAACGAGAACAGGTGCACTGGACGGTGTCTATAACGTATTGTTCCTTCAAATAGGTATAAGGTGTTGATTAGGTATAGGATATAGGCAGTGCATAAGATGTCGCCTCGTTTTGCAAGTACTAACTGAGGACTATTTATGTCCACTGTTACGAACGCATTCAGGTGCTCCGGATGGAGTTTGCAATGTACTGTCTATATTTATAAAAAGGTTGTATGTGTTTGATGAAGTAATAAGTAGTTCCATTTTAACATTCAATAGCTTTAGCAATACATCAAAGAGTAGTTTCATTAGGAGTTAAGTTTTTCTTTCTTATACTACCTATATTTTAGTTTAAATTTTCTTCTTATAAACTCTGTGTGTCCTAACATTTGAGGGCATCACAGCTTTTTCTTAGTTTGTTGTTGTTTTGGTTATTCCCTTCGTCCTCTACTCAGGGAACACTGTGGGGAGGGGGTGGTGTAACATCGTTTTTTTAGTATTCAATGTTTAACAAATTTTGTTTCAGCGCCCTCTCGTTCATTGTAGTTAGAACTACAATTGGATGATGTGCACGATCGAAGTATCGGGCTGTTGGTACACCTAGGTGGCACTAGGGGGCGTAGTTTATGAAGGATATGTAGTTGACATTATGACGCTTAGAAATAATGAGACATTATCATATGTGTATCATACGATTCTCATTACTTCTTAAATTTGATCTCAAATAAGCAAGGAGTATGGAAGTTGTACGTCCTGTTCTCACATCCAGAAATGGAGTAGGGAAATCATCTAGAATGTTCGATCGAATGTCTATATAACGGGCTGTGTGGCATATTTCTTTTTATTTCTTAAAACCTTCTCTCGTTAACTCTGAGGAAGCTTTGCTTACAGTGTACATTAATATTCTTGTTGGTAGTGTTTGTGAGTGTTCAAGTCCCACTGTCTGTGGTAAGTTAACCTCAAAAAGGTTTTTCCTTATTATCTTATTGTATGTAGAATATGTTCTCAGGCTATTTAATTTTGTTTATAGGGTCGTTAGATTACCGCAGAAAGAATCATACATCTTGCCTGTCTTGTGGTTCAAGATTTGTGCTGAGGACGGTTAACTATTGGCAGCTCACAGCTCACTCCTCAAGACCTATCTGCCCTACCTTGAGGGAAGTTCATATTATATATATGGAAATTAATTATTACTTTTTTACCTAGCACCCACAAGTTGGATCACTGGTGGACGTCTCTGTAAGCTACCTTGAGCTGGAGAGAGTCTACGGCTGACTACTGTGAGTCAGAGAGGTGACCAGAGGGTGGCTATCCTGTGCAGACCAGTCTACAGGCTTAAAGAGTGAAAGAAAAGACTGTATAATTTTATTTTTATTTTTTAAGACTACCTCTTAAGTTTTTTTTGTCAATATATTAAATTAATTAAATTACTTTAAATTCATATGTAACGATAGCAGGAATTGGAATAAAAGTTTATTTAAATTGTAAGTTGTCTTTTTGAAGTCTTCCTTGGACCCTCCGCACCCTCACCTTAAAATTTTATCTAAATTCTTACGGCGCCCTGAGGTATCATCTTCTACCCTGAGTCGAAGCCGGTGAGTTTCCACCTGACAAGTTCAGGGGTTACAAGGTTTCTTTTTTTCTTGTTTGACAGCCTGGCAAAGTGACTCTGATCAGCCTGATGGACAGCTTGATTAAAATCCGACAGTGGGGCCACCATACTCATTGCGATCGCAGACGATGTAGTAAGCTGTCCCACACTATGGCGGCCTAGTGAGATGATATTTCTTCCCTAAATTTAAAATCTAAAGTTTCTCCTAACTCTTTTACACTAGAAGGGACAATAAGAATACCAGCCATGGAGTCTTATGTGGTATTACCATGTTTTTCGAGATTTACATAAAATGTATTTTTCTAGAGAAACTTGACACCGCATCGTTCTAGAAATTAGTGCTTACTGAGCACTGAGCCGCTCCTTTCCTCAATAAACTAAGAATGTAGGTACTCTGTGGCAAGTCATTATAGTTAGTTATTAAGCCCGCTATTTCATGAGAATTTAGTTATATAACTTCAAGCATAAATGTCGGTTATCGCGGTAAATATTAGCTTTATTCTGATGTAAAAGCTATATTAATGTAAATTTTCATGTAAATCCTTTTTTTTTGCAATGGGCGGTCAAACGAGCAGACGTATCGCCTGATGGTAAGCGATTACCGCCGCCCCAAGGACACCTGCAACACCAGAGGCGTCACAAGTGCGTTATCGACCTTTGGGGGGTTGGGGGGAGGGGGGTATGGGCGTCCGGTATCCTCACTCGCTCGGTGAAACACAGCACAAGCACTATTTCACACCGGTTTTCTGTGAGGCCATGGTATCACTCCGGTCGAGCCGGCCCATTTATGCCGAAGCGTGGCTCTACCCCTTTCAGTAGTATTTCCGAGAAACAATTAAAAAAATCCATATATCCATTTTCGCATTTGTAATATAATTAGGTTATATTTCATAAGTTTGTTGTTGTTGATTGATGATCTAATCAATCATCATCAACAGCCTTTAAAAGTCTACTGCTGGGCATAAGCCTATCCTTAGAATGGAGGTCAACCCGCCTGGCCCGCTAGCCAGCGGGCTAGCGGGCCAGGCGGGTTGACCAAGGGAGCAAACAACGCGCAACTACTCTACTGTATACCAACCATAGAGATATTATAGATAGAGCAGGGGAGCATCCAGCCGTCCCTCGATTAGAAAGAGGGAGATGATCGCGGTACCTATCTGTCTCTCTCTACTCGCGCATGCGCAGTAAAAGACTAATAATGTTAATCTAATCACAACAATTAACCGTCGAATCGTTCTGCTATGCTGCTCTCTTTCTTTTGAACCGTTGGACGTTTCCGCTTACAGGCAGCCGTATGTCTTCCCTACTCTATCTATACTAGCTCTATGATACCAACCCGTCTTGCCAGCATATCATAAAAGGACTTTTAGTAGAGATGCTAATGTAAAACAGTGGACAATTAAGGCCATTGAAGATTGATGAAGTCCGTATATAGTCTTAATATAGAGAGGGTACTTTATCTACATCATAAAGTTAGTAGTATAGTATTGGGCATTCTGCCCCACTATCGTGGGACAGAATTCCCAATACTATTTTTGCGAAACAATAAAATCTACAGTGGGGTAGAATGCCCAATACTATTTTTGCGAATCAAGAAAATCTATGATGGACAATCTATCCTACTTTCGTGAGACAAAACATCCAATACTATTTTTGTGATTTAGGAAAATCTATAAATTTTTAGAATGCACCAATAAGAATTCTGCTAATTTCTTGATATCGATATAAGATCAGTAGTAGTATAAATCCAGATAATATATAGGTAGTGTTTTATATTCATTCTCTCATTTATCAATGAACTCTATCACGCATTTATCATGAAATTTATCAAACAACCACAATCGCTGCACGTCGATACAATTTGCGATGGTTTTTCTAAGTCTGGTTTTCGTCATAGCAAATTGTTACCTAACACAATACGATCTATAATTTGCGGTCCGTCGAATTGTGGAAAAACTAATTTAATTATAGGTCTCCTACTACATGAAAATGGTTTAAAATTTCAAAATCTTTATGTTTATTCAAAAACTTTGTATCAAACTAAATATATATTTTTAGAAAAAGTATTGCAACGAATACCAAGTATATCCTATTCTAACTATCATGGACATGAAGATGTTTTGAGTGTTCAAGATGCAAAGCCTAACTCTGTTATTATATTTGATGACGTTGCATGTGAAAACCAAAGTAATATGCGCGATTATTTTGCAATGGGTAGACACAAATACATCGACTGTTTTTATCTAAATCAAACATATAGTAAAGTACCTAAACAGTTAGTAAGAGATAATGCTAACCTTATCATACTATTCAAACAAGATGAAATTAATCTGAAACATGTTTATGAAGAGCACGTCAACACAGATATGACGTGGCGTGAATTTCGAGAAATGTGTTCAAAAATTTGGAGTGAGCCTTACAACTATGTTGTAATTGATAAGGATTGCGCTAAAAATAATGGCTGTTACAGAAATAAATTTGACACTTTCGTAGTTTTTGATTAACCGCAAAAAAAATTATTTAAGACCACCAACTTTGTGATATCATTATTCTTCAATGAACTCTTAAACGATAACCATCTGTATAATTATTATGGAAAAATCATTGAAAAGACAAATTATAGATGCGGTAGAAGCTGTAAAGAAAAAAGTACGTACCATGAGGGAACTTGAGATCGACAAGAAGCAAACTTTAGAAACAGTTTTTAAGCCTGTGACTGAATCATTGAACATGTTAGCTCAGACCCATAACCAAACTTCTCTTGATGAAAATGAAGAAAACCCTGGTTCGTATTGTAAGGAAACATTAAACAAGGAAGACTCTAGTAGCAAAGATCATGTGGAAAGCAGTGATGAATCTGAGAACGTCAGTGAAGCGTCATTTCAATCATTGGTTGATAGAAACCAAGAATCAGACATATCTTCTTGGTCTGTTTCTCCAGAAGTATTAACCGATGTACCGTTTGGTGTTCGGATAGAGCGTGGGAAACTTATGTTAGGTTCTGCTAGCATAACGATTGGTGAAAAATTTATCACTGTAGCGGGACACAAATATCGAAATACTCCGGGTTTAAATCAGTTGCTATTAAAAAAAGACATAGACTTAAGCTTAGTAACAGATAACGATACGCAACATTATAAATCAATGCTGCTTGATACAAATGCACATCGTCGGGATTTTGATCCAACCAAACCAATTAAAAGTAATAAAGGCTTAAAATATTTGCAAATTATTAAACCTCTTTTCCAACAACTAAGTACAAGTCAACCAAAGGGAAACGGACTAGCTTTGAAAAAAGTGTGGAGAAAAAATATAGACTTTGTATATTGGGATGATCCAAACGAGTTGGTAGATAGATTGAAACTATTAATTGCATCCCGAGATGCTGGTAACACTGGGCTAGACAATGAAATAATATCCATCATTGAAGAATTACGTGAATGTAAAATTATTAATAAATAAAATTATGTTATTTCCTGTACACATTTCATTTAACTGCCAACCTTTCAATACAATACACATTAAACATGAATGTGGACAAATTTGGACATTATATTCATAAAAGAATGCGATTATCAGAATTATTTGAAGCCAATGATAATGCATTGCTAAAATCAGATAGCGGTGATTTCGATTTGAAAACTACAAGGTTGAGAGGTATCAGAACTCCAGTAGAACCAGACGATGCTGTAAATAAAGAATATGTAGATCAATGTACTGCTAACATAACAAAAGAGTTATATAAAAACATGGATGCAAAACTAACAGATCTTCAAAACAGTTTAAAAGCAAGGATATCTCAGATTTTATATCATTTCGAGAATCAGTTTTACTCAAAAGCGACGGTCGATAAATTACTAGCATCTAAAAAGTCTCCATAATGTCTAAACAGCAAATTGTTAACGAAATTCATAAAGCAGCAAGAAAAAATTTTCTTCGACGTTCAGTAATTTTGAAAGGGATCGATGATTTGTGGCAAGCTGATCTGATAGACATACAAATTCTTAAAAAATATAATAAAGGTTACCGTTATATTTTATTGGTAATGGATTGTTTCTCAAAGTACGCCTGGGCAGAACCGCTAAAATCAAAAAATAAACTTGATGTTACTCGAGCATTTGAGCACATACTAAGTCTAAGTCAGCGTAAACCAATTCATTTACAAACTGATTCAGGAACTGAGTTTTATAATACAACATTCCAGACGCTCATGAGAAGGCATAATATTAATCACTACTCATCGTTTTCAACCAAGAAAGCTTCCATTGTAGAACGATTGATAAAAACTATAAAAAATAAGTTGTATAAATGTTTTAGTTTGAATGGTAACTACAAGTGGTTAGGTTCGGTGTTAGAAAATACATTGAATACATATAACAATACTAAACACCGTACTATTCAATATAAACCTATTGAAGTAAATAAAAGCAACCAGTTAATAATAAAACACAATATTAAAAGTTCTTATAAATCTGCAATCGTTCGACACCAACCTAAGTTCAAAGTTGGAGACAGTGTTAGAATCAGTAAATACAAACATATTTTTGAAAAAGGGTATACTCCTAATTGGTCAACTGAATTATTTACCATAACAAAAGTTAACCATACTATGCCAATAACATATCACATAGAAGATAAGCGACAACAACCTATATTAGGATCTTTTTACGAACAGGAACTTCAAAAATGTTACCATCCTGATATTTACTTAATAGAAAAGGTTTTGAAGAGAAAAGGAAATAAGTTATATGTGAAATGGTTGGGTTTTAATGACGAAGAAAACAGTTGGGTTGACAAAACTGCGATACTGGACTGATACTATATCACTATATTTAATTATTTAAACATTATTTTATAATATTTCTAGTTCATTTTACTTTAAGCAATGCAAGGTGGTGGACTAGTTAATAGTGTTATTAATAATCTACCATTCGAACTTCATTTACCTGGTTACAACTACTGTGGTCCGGGTACAAAGCTTCAGAAACGATTACATCGAGGTGACCGAGGTGTAAATAAATTAGACGAAGCTTGTATGCATCACGATATTGCGTATCAAAACTATACAGATTTGTCCAATCGTCACAAAGCAGATTTAAAACTACTGAATATGGCTAAAAAAAGGCTTAAATCAAAAGATGCAACTAAAGGTGAAAAACTTAGCTCATGGTTAGTGAATAAAGTCATGAAAGCCAAGTTAAAGTCTGGTGCAGGCATTAAAACTTTTAATAGTTTTGTGTCAAAAATACGATCAAAAATTAAGAAAAGGAAACCCAAGAATAATAAATCTTTAATTAAGTACGCTTACTCCACTGCTAAAAAAATGTTTCCTTGCATTCAGCAAATAAAAGTTCCTCGAGTTATACCCATACCTAAGACTGGAGGAATTCTACCCTTAATTCCAATTTTCGCTGGTTTATCAGCTTTAGGTACTTTAGCAGGTGGTGCAGCAGGCATTGCAAAAACTGTTAATGATTACAAATCAGCTCAGAATCATTTGCAAGAAACACAACGACATAATAAAGCTATGGAAGTCTTAGCATTAGGCAAGGGGTTATACATTAAACCGCACAAAAATGGTAACGGTATATTTATAAGAACTGCAAAAAACTGAAATATAAGCTACCTAATCGTGCTTTAACCAATATAGATATTGAAAAGTATGCAATAAATATCCCTTACTTTAGAGGAGTTTTTATGAAAGATCAATTACCAAGAAGACCGAGCGGTATAGAATGTGGTATCGTTAACTTAGACGATTCTAGAAATGAAGGCACACATTGGGTAGCTTATGTTAAAGTAAATAACTATTGTGAATATTTTGATAGCTTTGGTGATTTAAAACCACCGAGAGAAATAATGCGTTACTTTAAGAATTGTAATGTTTTTTATAATTATACTAGATACCAGGAATTTGATACAATCAATTGTGGACACTTATGTTTAGATTATTTAAAGAATTTTTGGAATAAAAACGTATAAAATATTGACTTTTCTTTCATTTTCATCATTCACAAGATGTCACTCACTTTGACGATAACTGGTAATTCTTCAAGTTTATCTACATACTATCCTAACACCTTGCAGCTAGATGGACAGTATGAATGTGCTTTATTACATATATCAACATTTAATTCCATTCCAAATATTGACAAAACAAATAATAAGTTTTATTATGGTTCTAATAACGTTATTGAAATACCAGAAGGTACTTATGAATTACAGGATATAAATGATTACTTAAAATCTGAATTAAAAGATACATCAATCAAACTACAGTGTAATAACAACACTTTAAAAGCTACTTTATACTGTGCGAAAGACATAAATTTTACGAAGGAGAATACATTCAGAAGTTTATTAGGGTTTAAAAATCAAATTTTGAAAGCAAATAAATGGCATGTGTCACAGTTTCCAGTAAACATTTTACCAACAACCGTGATCAGGGTTGAATGTGATATTATAAGTGGTTCGTATATAAACGGAGAACCAAGTCATATTATTCACGAATTCGCACTCAACGTACCACCTGGGTATAGAGTTATAGAAATACCAAAAAACGTTATTTACTTCCCTGTTAACCAGAGTAACATAAGCTGTCTACATATTAGACTTTTGGATATAAATAATCGTTTAATAAATTTACGTGGTGAAGAAGTGCAGTTGTATATACATCTTAGAAAAAGAAATGATTAACTACAATAAATATGTAAATCAACAACCTACAAATTCCAGTTCTCTTCAAGCAACCAAACATATAAGACCTCGCTCTAAAAAGAAAATAAAATTAACAAAAGACAATAAGGCATTCTTAAAAGCGATCGGTCTATTAAAATGAATATTTTGGATGTTTTATCGACTCCGACTTACGATAACAGTGTCGAAGGAATTGAATATCATTCTTACAAGCCCTATGTGACTAGTTTCAATAGAAATGATGAAATCCGTATACCTATCAATCAACAGGATCTCTATGTATTACCATCAGCAAGCACTCTATATTTAGAAGGAAAGCTAATCATCAAAAAAAAGGAATCTAAAGACCTCGCTACTAGTGTTCAATTTACAAATAACGCTTTACTATACTTATTTCAAGATATAAGGTATGAACTAAATGGAGTGGAGATTGATAAGATAAAAAATGCTGGCATAACTACTACTATCAAATCTTTAATATCAATGAACGAGAACGAATCTAAAGTAGCTAATGCATGGGGGTGGAATATTGATGGTGTAAAAAATACCAATAGTGGTAGTTTTTCTGCTTCTATACCACTCTGTAATATATTAGGCTTTGCAGAAGACTTTAAAAAAGTAGTGATAAATAGTAGACACGAGCTTATATTGTTAAGAAGTAACACAAACCTAAATGCAGTAAAATTAAATACAGGTGAAATTATTGAGGATGTACAAATAAATAAAATTATTTGGCGTGTACCACATATTAAAATATCTGATAGAGAAAAAATAAACTTCTTAAAATTGCTAGAAAAGGATCGACCACTTCAAGTGATATTTAGAAATTGGGATTTATACGAATATCCAGCTCTACCTAAAACAACAAAACATACTTGGGCTATCAAAACTTCATCTCAAATAGAAAAACCAAGATATATAATTATCGGTCTACAGACAAACAGAAAAAATAATGCAAGTTCTGACATGTCTCAGTTTGATCATTGTCATATTCGTAGTGTTAAAGTATACTTGAATTCAACTTACTTTCCATATGAAAATTTAAACATAAATTTTGCAAATAACAAAATTGCTTTATTATACGAACAATACGCTAGATTTCAACAGTCATATTACGGACGGCGTTCAGAACCCTTATTAAGTGAGAAACAATTTAAAGACTTAGCACCTTTATTTGTTATTGATTGCTCGCGACAAGCTGATAATTTGAAGACTGGCCCGGTTGTGGACGTGAGAGTGGAAATTGAAAGCGATTCTGATATACCAGATCAAACATCAGCATACTGTCTTATATTAAACGATTGTATAATTGAATACAAACCTCTAAGTAATACTGTGAAAAAAATATCATGAATCAAGATACCATAATATTGGATATTCAAGGATTCAAAGATCTTTACAACAACTTTATAGTAAAGGAATTAGCGTTAGCTACTCGTGATTATACTCAGTTGTTCTTAATAAAACCTCCATATTTATTTAAACATTTAACATGTGATGAAAAAAGACAAGTAAAATGGTTGGAGATAAATAGAGGTATTTCATGGAATGAAGGATATATTGATTACAGAGAATTTCATAGGATAATCCTTCCTTATCTAGAAAATAAAAATGTTATTGTAAAAGGATTGGAGAAGGTGAAATGGGTAAAGAACATTTGTGGAAATTGTAGTGTATCGGATTTAGGTGAAGATCAGTGTCCTAAAATGTCTGAATTGTATAAGAAATACTGTGACGGAAAAACTAAATTTAATTGTATAAAACATTCAAAGCAATGTGCCCTCAAAAATGTGTTATGTTTAAGAAAGTACTTGGAGTGGTAATAAAGTATTTTTCAGATGTGTTTTTATAAATAAAAGTAAGATATACAGTAAAATGCATTTTTATTTTATAAACTGATTTAAAGCACACACAAAGTAATAAAAATAAAATATAGTTGACCTAGAAATAAGAAATAATTGATAATATCTAATTACATTTTTAATTAAAGTAGATATATTAAAAATCATTATCAATTAAACATTTTGATATTTTTTTAATTAGCGAATCTGTTTCGTCCATAACACTGTCCATAGAGTCTTTTACAATATACTGGGCATTAATTAACACTTTTTCACTTTCACTATCACCATCACAAGTTTGAGTACTGTTATTACAGAGATCGATTACACATATCTTTATTAACTTAATTCCGCTTCGTTTCGAACGGCTCATAACGAAAGATTTAGTTGAGTTTTGTTTCATGGTGTTGTGTGATAGTTCCTTGCGACGCTGTCTTGGTTTCTTATCTTTAGTCGGTTTGCATTGATTGATTTCATTGCGTTGTAGCTCATAAAATTCTTCATAGGGATTCTGAGCATACTGGCTGAGGATAATCTCTGAATCAGACATCTAGAACGAAACACATAATATGTTACAACGCTGATACATATACGTATCATAATTACTATTAGAACATATAAAAAATATTTTACTTACTATTGACAAAATTTAAATATATTTTGTAACACCACTCGATATGAGTAATTATGAGTAAATGAAAATAAACTAAAAACATATACAATGCTAATTTTGCTTACCTAGATACTTTCAGCTATACTAATTGAAATTCGATATTTTAGCAAACACTCACACAAGTCTTATGTGCGAACATGTACGAACATGTTGAGTGATATACCTACTAACTTACCGATTTTCTGGTATTAAATAATGCTAATTGCATTATGAACAAAGAGATAAAGTGTTGAAGACATTTACAGTATGAAACTAGGTACACGTGCAAATTACTTGAACTAAAAATGTAAATAAAACGAATATTGTTCAGTATAAATTTTCTTTATATCTGTATACTTACATATCTTATAGAAAGATTTTTCTTCTAAATTACCTAATCTTATACAAGAAAAAAATAATAAAATTTATTCTTATATAAAACAAAGGGAAATGTCTCTATAATTATAAATTAATTATAATGGTTAATATATATTGATAATATGTATTGATGTAAATATTATTAATTAATTTCAATACAAATTATATCATATAAGTAATCAATTACATGATAAATGTTGAAATTTTAAAAGGAATCAAATAATTATTGATTCCTGTTAAATTTTACATGTCCCCATGCCCGGGTTGCAATATTACCTTTTGATATTAATCGTTTATCATCATTACTAGACAGTGCTATTTTATTCACACTTTGTGTAAATATTTCATGCTTAATGGATTTGAAGAGAATATTTTTTCGATGGATTACTTCTTTATTAAATAAAACGTTCTTATAATCATCTATTCTTAAATCGCGTATCACACTGGATTTAATACCTTTTGCTTTTTTAACTATACTATCAGTCGTTTTTAAAGAATATAACTTTGATCTCAAACCAATAAATTCAGTAATTAGTGTGCCACCCATTTCATCTTTAAATAACCCTGGAACTTTTTTATTAATTTGAGGAATAAGATATTCATTCGGCGCACTATAATTACTAGTATCAAAATATTGTATAAACATTGATTTTATATCATTATAAAAATCATCAGTATATATTTCATAAATAAAAGAATCTGTATCGGTGTAACATAATTGTACTCTATCGTTATAAAAAGGTTTAACTATATTATAGTGAAAATTATACATATGTGTCTTGGATAATTCTAAAACAGTAAAACCAATATATATAGGTTTATCTAAAATTATATGATCAGGTTTCATCTGTATCGCTACTAAGTTTTCCGATAAAACTGATGCGCTGTGGAAATATGGATTGCTTATGAGTCTTTCAGCGCAGATGGGTTTTTTGGTTTTATTGTTTGAGGTATTCCATGAGTTAACTAAATGAACAGTCACTCTCTTTTCAGTATTTTCTAATGTTTTCCCGAAAACGCTATTATTTAATAACTTAAAGAAATCCTGCTCAAATATAGTTTTAGCGTTTTGTCGTAGTTGCGTATTTAATTCAATATATTCCTTCAGATATGCACTTTGTCTAAATGTAATTACTCTATGTATTTTACGTAATACTAAACCATGTTCGAGACATTTCTTTAAATGAACATAATGAATCACATAATTATATTTATTGTAAAGATTTGAAATAAGTTTCTTCGATTTACCTCCAGGTGGTATACATTTTTCAGGACAAAAAGGTAAGTCATCGTGTAGAATATGTAAAGATTTAGGGTAATAAAGGTCTACTTCTAATATAAAACCCCAATCGGCATTGTCTTTTACATTTTCTATGTATAGATGATTTATTTCCTTTTGATTTAAGAAGCGGAAATCTGAATGTGGTAAGTATTGACACATACTAAAACCATAGAGATTGTTACAGTCCAAATAAGCTATGAAACACTGAGGTTGCGTTGTGTCACACGATGGCATGTATTTATTATTAGCCTTAGCGTAACGATGAGAACACATACACAATCCTCCCCTGATGCCGCTTTGGATCATTCGTACAATAGATAAGTCAGCTATGAGTTCTAATTGAACTCCTGTTTTTAATAACATAGCATCAAATGATAAACTAGGTGCAGTAATATAAAACGCCGGATCGAGCTTATAATATCGTTTACAAGTTTTTCGAAAATTTTGAAATATATCAGTGAGTAAAAGTACATCTGTTTTTAAATATAAATCAGTATATTCACCCAATGTCTTTATGTTAAATGTATGCCATACCAATTTAGCATGATCATAATCCTCTTGTGAAATATGTTCATTGCATATTGAATTAAAAAAATAATGTTTTGCTGGTAATGACCTCTCTTCATAGCATTTCCATTTTTTTATATAATCGTATGGATAAATACCTTTTCGTTTAAGTAAAGAAAAATGAGTATTATTAGGATAATGAAAACGTAAACTAATAAAATCTTCAGTTTGCATAGATTTTGAAAGCTTATTTAAACTAGTTCCTAAAAAATTAAACGAATCTAAAAATCTAATCTGTACGTAATCGTGGTCATTGATCTGAATAAATTTCGAAAATGAAATGTATTTTTCTTTAGTCTTAGGTATAATATTTAACTTTCCAGGTTTTTCACCTAATTTTTTAATAAATAAATGACAATCGTATCCTGACAAGTTATGAAAAAAAATTGGTATGAACATAGGTATCCTATATTGCAAATTGCAGTGCCTGTGTGCTGCACCACGATATCGACCCGTAATATGACAATGATCTCTAACTTTATTATTCCATAACAAATTTTCGCATATACAACATTTCTGTGCTTTTTTAAATTCAATATCATCTTTTTCGGTAAATGCTATTGGAACATTTTGAGTCAAAATATTATAAATCCTCTTAACGTCTTCAGTAAGAAAATCAACAAATTTAGAAACACAATCTATCCCACGATACGTTTTGAATTCATTATAGTCATCATTAAATGAACAAACAATATTGTAGGCAAAGGCAGATGGGATATGGCGTTGTAAACGTGTCGTATTTTTTGTATCAGATTCATGACAGGTTACTGGTTCAAGTATCGTCTCGAAGTCAGCATAAATTGTGAATGGAATATTTTGTTTTCTGTTATAATTTTTAAATTGTATGACTGATCCTTTATTAGGCAAAATAGTAACAATCCCACCACATAGGTGTTTTTCAAATTTATCTTCACTTTGGAAAAATAATAAACAGGTTTCACAAAAATACACTTTACCGTGATGCATAGTTATTTGACATCTAACAAGACGAGGTAAATCTTTAATTAGACAATAGTGAGAAGAACAACCATGTTCTAATAACAATATATGAATTATTTTTGATCCATGATTGACTTTATCGGGTCTATAGAGAGGTCCTGTTATAGTTCTATTACCTTTTAAACCATAAATAAATATATTTAAGGAAGGATTGTTTCTTTCAAAAATATTTATATCTGAAAAAGTGATAGGAAAAGAGATATCGTTCACGTTTAAGACATCACGAAAATGTGGATATGATGTGACTCTTTCAGGGTGTCGAGTGGATGGATACAAAGCAGCAACAACACACCACAAAAAACAATAACTATCATCGTTTTGAATATTTAAGCAGGCTTTCTTATTTTTTATAAATTTAGGTAAATCAATAAATCGCGAGCCACTAAGAGGTTGGTATTTATTGATATTGATTTCTAAATGTGAATTATGTAGAAATGTCCACCCACTATCTCTTTCTTGAAATTCTTCAATTCTTTTTAATAAATATGAAACAAGTTTTTCGTAAGTAACCTTAAAATTATAATTTAAATGAATAACATAGTTTTTACTAGCAAAAGATTTCAATTCCTGGGTGTCATTTTTTACCATTAAAAAAATTGCAAATAATTCAAAATTGATTTTAATTGAATAATGTTTTTCAAGTGCGCTATATATTAAAATTTTAACTTGATCATAAATATTATTCAAAAAACATTCTGGATAAATATTTACTTCATTTTTAGATGCGATAATTCTGTAACTTGTAATACGACTCTTGAAAGAAGAATGTATTATTTCTACATTTTCACTGATACGTTCAGAACTTTTGTTTTTATGTTTATTGGTCCTTAAGTGACTTATCCAACGCTTAAAATTCACTTCTATATTGCAAACCGAACAGAAAGGCATTTTCAAACTAAAATATAAGTTAAATAATATTAAAATTAATTTTACTTATTTTACATATACCTAATAACTGCAATTGAACCTTCAGAACTTCAATTGTTTGTTCGTAATATAATTACAATCTGTTATAGTTCTTGTTGTCCTTGACTGGTTCTGGAATTAGACATGTAATGCACATAAATACATAATAATGTAAACACCAAGAACACTCAAACTTATAACATCAATTCTTGGATTACTCGAATCTTGGGAGATTCAAACCTACAGCCAGTGGATGATATTATCACACAAACCACTAGAGTCGTTAGGTTATTAATTAGATATTTTTATAGAACTGTGATATTAGATAATCAAATAATCTCAACCATCACATCATCTCAACCATACGTATTACAGTAACGATAAATGTAATCAATTACCTTATGTTTATTAGAGTCCACAATATTGAAAAATCTTTGTGTTAAATTACTGTTCTGCTTAATCTGCTAGCAAACGATACTTTTGATTGAAATAGACCCCACCCTGAAATTAAAATCACACTTCAATAACAATATTAAATATCCACCATAACTTCATATAATTAAGTAACGAGAAATGTACTATGAATCAATTACCTTATGTTTATTGTGGTCTACAATAATAAAAAATCTTAGTGATTAATTAATGTCCTGTTTAATCTGTCAGCAAACAAAACTTTTGTTTGAAACAGACCTCACGCTGAAATTAAAATCACACTTTAATAATAATTTAAACACTACAAATACATAAATAAATATATGAACCATTATAATTACCTTATAATTATATAGAGATTGAATTTTTTTAATTACTTGAGACTTTAAGACTTGAGTCTTTGTATAAGAATGAATATATTATGAAATAAATAAACTTTGAATTTTGCAAATCCGTCTACCCATAGGTATATACGATAGAGTTATGACGGATCATGAATAAAAAATATATCATACTAATATTTTACATGTGAACATAGTTTGTTTGTTACGTTTTTCACGCGAAAACTTTGTACACATATTCTTAGAGGTATTAGAAGTAACATAGACTACTTTTTATTTAAAAAGTAAAAACGAAAAATATTTTTACGCAAGATAAAAATGTGAGCGAAGCCGTGGGTAAAAGCTAGTATAAAATATATTACGAAATTGATTAAAATATAATGACTCAATTTATCGCGAACTTGCTCTACTCATATGACTGCATAACAAAAGTGTTGAGTTACTTAACCAGGTTTTGCTGTCGTGCAATTTTACTCAGGGATGACAAACATAGTTTTAAAATCTTTTGAAATATATGAGAGACGTAAAGTGAAACTCATAGACGGGACTTGAACCCACACCATTACCTATCCGAGTCTTGATTTGTTTTGTGAAATTAATTATTTTTATTAAACTGTGTTATTTCACATTTTCATGCAAAATTATATAAAATATAGTTACTTACACTCTAATAACCTTATAAAGTTGAATTTCTTAGCAATACAATTTACCTTACCGTTAGATAGCGAATGTAAAAATATATATTATGTCTACTCTTTGGTTGGTGATGGTTTTAATTTACAATATTAAATGTTATATTTGCACAACGCTATTAATTCGGTTTGGCAGCCCTGCATTTTTTTGCTGAGTTTACAAATGATGATAATGTATGAATATACTGGAACCTTCTGCTGCTTTATTTATAGTATAATACATACAATAAAATATGTCTTATTTGATAAACATTTTCATTGAGTACAACTATACTTTTAAATTTCAATATTATATCTGTATTTTGATATATAAACAACATGGTTTTCTGAACTCGATACATTAAATTCGAGCCTCAGTCTGATTGGAAGCTATTTACTACTTCGCAGGAATAAAATGTAAGTGTTATAAGTTTAATTATTGTTTTTAAATTAATTCACCTGATTTTGTTCTTGATAATATGTACCTTAATATTTTTTACCACTTTTATGTTTTTATTACACATTATCCTTAATTATGTGTAGAAGTATTGTGAGGGGTGTAACGAGCTCGAGGTATAATTGTCGCTGTCTACACCTACAAATATTTAATATATAAAAATGTTAAACAAATCTTATTTGAAATTTTACAGGTCAGACTCTGAGTGTGATCTATTCAATAACTCTACAATAGATGATGACCACAATCTCCGAAACCCAGTCACGCATAAAAGCAAACCTAAAGGTACCAGAGTGAAGAAATCGCCTACTAGTATAAGGTAATTATCTGCTTTAATTATACAATATCTACATACCTAGATCTATTGTTTAAATTTACGCAAGCTTATGGGTAGTTAAAGTATGTACATTATTGAGTTTTGTTTTTGAGTTAAATTTTCGATATTGTTTAGTAATTCATTCCACAGGAATTTATCGTATAATTAGTGATAAATATAATTATATCATACTTTGATGTTACATCAAAACGCAAACAAAGTAATACGACATTTATATGACACTCACTAAGCTATTGTTCTACTTATGTATGATTTTTAAATTTTTGTTTCAGCAAAAAGGTGAAAACTTCTGATGTGTTTAATGTTAGCCGCAACAGGGAATATAAAGTGGCTTCCTCAACCCCGCTAGCAACATATTTTGTGAATAGAGTTGCAAACGGTAACGAACGTCGAGTTCTCAACACAACGGGTGACTATCTCGTGGATCTCAAAGTGTATCGAACTGATGATGCTCTTAAAACGGAACCACAAGACCTCTGGAGAAAAGCGTTGGTCCGAATAAAGGTTCAGACCAACGAAGATACACCCCAATGGCGTAAGCTTCAATCTCTCATACAATCTATAGACTCATTGTGTGACGAACAACCTAGTTTTAACTCAAATAATTCATGAGTTTTATATACATTTTATAAACATTTTATTTTACATAATTTATATAATTAATAAAATAAATAATCATATTCTTTTAGTAAACTATTAACGTTGTTTTCTTTTTTTGTTTTATGCAACATACTAAACACAAAATTCTGTATATCATACGTCTGTGTCAATAGCGTGAGCGCGCAAAAGCAAACTATAAACATTGTTATTTAGTTCTAATTTTGCGATGAAACAACATGCTTTACATAGTCTGTGTCAGATAACTGTGATACTAGTGTGGGCGCGCAAAAGCAAACTATACCATTTGGTTCCGATTGCTACTGCGATGAAACATCATACTAATCACAAAATTCTGTATATCATACGATTGTGTTAATAGCGTGGGCGCGCAAAAGCAAACTATGAACATTGATTTTTAGTTCTAATTTTGCGATGAAACAACATGCTTTACATAGTCTGTGTCAGATAACTGTGTTGCTAGTGTGGGCGCGCAAAAGCAAACTATCCCATTTGGTTCTGATTGCTACTGCGATGAAACATCATACTAATCACAAAATTCTGTATATCATACGATTGTGTTAATAGCGTGGGCGCGCAAAAGCGAACTATAAACATTGTTATTTAGTTCTAATTTTGCGATGAAACAACATGCTGAACGCAAAAGTCTGAGTCAGATAACTGTGATACTAGTGTGGGCACGCAAAAGCAAACTATACCATTTAGTTCTGATTGCTACTGCGATGAAACATCATACTAATCACAAAATTCTGTATATCATACGATTGTGTTAATAGCGTGGGCGCGCAAAAGCAAACTATGAACACTGATTTTTAGTTCTAATTTTGCGATGAAACAACATGCTTTACATAGTCTATGTCAGATAACTGTGTTGCTAGTGTGGACGCGCAAAAACAAACTACAAAAATTATACAACAAACGCAAAAATAGTATTGGACTTTCTGTCCTCACTATAGATTTAATGTTTCACAAAAATAGTATTGAGCATTCTGTCCCATCGTAGATTTAATGTTTCGTAAAAATAGTATTGGGCATTCTGTCCCATCATAAATTTTATTCTTTCGCAAAAATAGTAATGGGAATTCTACGCCACTGTAGATTTTATTGCTTCGAAAAAATAGTATTGGGCATTCTACCCCACTGTAGATTTTATTGTTTCGCAAAAATAGTATTGGGAATTCTGTCCCACAATAGTGGGGCAGAATGCCCAATACTATACTACTAAAGTTGGGTGTATAAGTGCTACATAACTTAATGAACAACGATCAATTATAATGAATTATCGTCTAGGAACTTGGGAAGTGAAAGCTAACCTTAATAGCTTGTTTTAAATGCCCTATTTGTGAGGTTTAAGGAAAAGGCTAAGACGATTTTCAATAAATTTATCTGTGATAATTAATGAAAACAGACGGGTCACTTGATGACTACTCTGCCCATCATTATCAACTTACCGGAGAGCCTCGCTTCGGCATGTATGGACCGGTTCGATCGGAGTGATACCACGGCCTCACTGAAAACCTTGCGCGCTTGCGCTGTGTTTCACCGAGTGAGTGATGATAATGGAGGCCGATACCCTAATTCACAGTTTTCTTTTGTTGCTAGACCAGCTTTTGCTCGTGGCTCCATCTGCATGTATGTGGGTTATAGCGGAAAAAAGTAATTTATGCTCTTCCTCAAGAATCAAAGTATCCACATGTCTAATTGCATTGAAATCGGTTTAGTCGTGAAAGAGTTACTTTCAATATAACATTGAGTATGGAAGTAGGAAGTAGGATACAGATACCAAACTAAATATAACACTGCCACTGAATATCCTGAAACCATATATTAAAAATGTAATACTAACATTTCTCAACAACCAGACCCGTATTTAATTTTAATACTAGATACCAACTAGACGCCATATAACAGTACTACAACATGTACTCACTAACAGATTATGCAGCAAACCACTAATCATGCCAGAAGGCGCCTTTCTATACCGTACTTTCTTACCGCCTCAATAATTATCTCCAGTTAATACATTCATTTCCGTTTCTCGGAATTAATCTAGACACGCGGTGGCGTGTCGAGCCAAGTTCAAGCAAAGGAACTGGCTAGCCAGCGCCGAGTGTAATATTACACGAACCACTTGGTGCCACTTTTGACCCTTCTATAATTCTAAACCTCTTTAACGTAAACACATAAAACTACGTGTGTTTAATTATATTTACAAGTACATCTACAAGCCCAAATTTCATGAAACTAGCTCAAACGGTTATAAATATATGAAGATCAAAAATTCGTAAATTTTAGCACTGACTGACTGACTGACTTCATTACATCAGTCATTTTATAAAGTTTTTCAACATTATATTATATATATTTTTTAATTCTGATAAAAACTGGCCAAGTCAAATCTAACCTACTTTAAGATCGCACATTTTTAAATAACAGCAATTGTTATAGGTATCCAATAAAGCAAAGAAAAAGAGTTTAATACTTGTTCATAATATTATTTTATTCCTGTAAATACATATTTGGATTTTGCATAGAACTTGGCACTCATTCAGATCTCCATTCTTTTTGCGGCGAAGCCCACAGACAAGCATAATTTTTGTATTGAACTTGGCTCTGCTTTTTTACATTTATGTTTTTGGAGGGATAACCTTTACCCAGTTAATTTCTTCTTGATAATTAACGTAAAACACGGTGACATAAATAGTTTTGATACTTGTCTAACGCTTGAAGATTATAATCGTTAGTAATCATCGAGATATAATGTATAGAGAAGACTCCACTCATTAGTGCGGTGTTCCATGCAATTGCGGCGCATGCGCCGCACTTCCTTCAGTCGCTTGCTAGCTACACTCTGATGAAGCGGTGGCTTAAGCGTGTGATTGTTTAAATTTAAAAACGTTCTAAAACTCGTGAATTATGCCATTTTGTGTCTTGAGATATTGCACTAATAATACAAGGAATACGGAGAAAAACAAAGGAATAACTTTTCACCAGTAATTAACTAGATATAATTGTTTTAAAATTAAATACGAACAAAATATTTTAAGACGCCATTGTTGCCTCATTCGACATAGAGTACTTAGAGTAAAACATACAGAAGTGATATTTAGGTAGAATTAACTGACGTTAAATGCACAACGTATTTAACGTATTTAATTGGATAAGGAAAAATAATATGTTGTTAAAAATAGCTTCGTAAATAACCCATAACATTTTTTTTGCAATAATTATATTTAAATTATCATTAAAGTATAATTAAAAAATTGAATATTCGGCTTTTATATTTTATACCTCCATGAATTCTACAAAAAAACTGAAACTGGTAAAGCTATTGAAGTACTATTTACTCAAAGTGAATTTCCTAATAAAGCTTCGTAGGTATAAAGCTATTTATCCGTTCTGCTTTCTTGTTTGGCGCTTACTCTATAAAAGCGAATCTTTGCAACAGTTCGTTGGCCAAAACGCGTAAGCGCCATGATAATCACGGCGCTTATGACATTTCGCTCGCGAGGAAACTACAGCTCGAATGCGATAGAGCGCTGCTTGTTAATACTGTTGGATTAGACTACTAATTATTGTTTGGCTGCGCTGCAGCGCTTTTTAGTTTTAATTCAAATATAAACGGAACATATAATTGGTTTTGAGTGGCTCCTCTAGTACGTAGTACGTAATATCTCGATGTTAGTAATAACAAAAATGCAAGAATAATAACTGAAATATTCAATCAACTTTATTGCTGTAGCTCAAAACACGGTGTTAACTTACACCTGGTTCCCCAGTTTCCGTTAGAAGAGATAGTTTAGATGGGTGTTTAGTCAGTTCGAGTCCAATATATCCACCCCACCAGTAGTATATCCCGAAGGGATATTAGCACGAAAAAAAGGGACGTGGTTAGGTTTTTATTTTGCGACAAGGGGTTTATAATAAGCAAGAAACAGACACATTACAATGTTTAATGTAGACAAACAAGGTTTTACTGGAATGCCTCGGGACGAATCAAACGAGTCCAAACTCGATGATATTGCGACGTTTCTTTACAGAGTTCCTATGGCCACCTTCCAACTCCAGCATCAGATCCGCGCCCTGTCATTATAATATTGTATTGTCACGCTGGATACATATATCTGCTTCAAAATTGATTTGAAATCGAATTGATTGAATTGATGCAACATTGCACCTGAACATTGAACATACAAGCATACAAACATACATTGCAAGTTAATAAAAAGCTTGTAATAATAGCCACGATTGACATATTTCTTAGAAATATAGTTGACAACATTATTTTATTGAATCAATAGAATTCATCAAAGTTTAAAGATAACTAGATCACACTCACTACCTAACTAACCAACGTACTACCACAGAGTGTGAGGGTTGATTACTATTATAAATACCAATATATTTATTGTTCCTTTTTAAGAGATTTCATTGAAAATCTTACTTAGTAGGTCTGCGTATCTTTCAGTGTTCTTTCGGCCCCCAGACGAGGTATGAGAGCCCATTATACTAATATTAGAAACGTGAAAGTTTGTAAGTATGAATAGATGTTTTTTACTCTTTCACGCAAAAACTACTAAACGGATTTGGATGAAACTTTACAGTAATATAGCTTATACATCAGAATAACACACAGGCTACTATTTGCCGCGATAACCGACAGACAGGCGGGCGGAGCCGCGGGCAACAGCTAGTTAACAATAATTTTTGAAATAAAATACCTACAAATATTGTAAAATCTCCGTGTGTGGTGAAGAATTAAGAAAACGCAATGTCATCACCCCTATTCATGGCTCTGTCCACTAGGATCGCCAGCTTAGATATACTGGGGGATTCGTCTGGATTTTTGTCTAAACTGATCCCGGGATCTTTTTCGATTTCGGTTCCGTTTTGATACCCTACGGGATTTCTTTGGATTTTTTGTCTACACCGATCTCATATTAATCGGCGGTGTGAGAAACGACTAAGGGAAAAAACTACACAAGACAACATCACTGCAAAGAGAAAGGTAAACTTGAATCAAATCCTATACCAAACCTAGCTAGCTTAATACAGTAGGCCAAACCTTATTTCTATAGAGAGGCCTATGTCCAGTAGTGGACAGGTTAAAGCCGTTGATGTGTTGAAATCTAAGTATTTTCGAGCAAACATCAAGGGAGTTTATGCCCATGACCTTGGGGTCTCTATATATTTAAATTAAAGTAAGTCAGAATGACTGAGTTTTCTAAAAAAATCTATTAGTGAATTTGAATTTCGAAATATGTATGAAGGTATTTGTTAACCGACTTCCAAAAAGGAGGAGGTTCTATGTTCCACTGTATGTATTTTTTTTTTTTTTGTGTATGTTCACCGATTACTCCGTCAGTTGTGGACCGATTTTGATTTTTTTTTTGTATTCGAAAGGGTATGCTTCCGAGGTGGTCCCATTGCCAGCATATCAGGATCTGATGATGGGATCCAAGGGAAATCGAGGGAAACCCTCATTTTTTATAGGCACATACTATGTTTTTCGTATATTTTCTGAAGGTACAGCGGTATTTGCGTCTGGTAGTTATCATTTTATGATGATGAGCTGATGATGTAAGGTACAACTCCTTAACGGTTAGGAGTTAGAGAATAAATCTTTAAATATCATATGTATATATGTTACCTTTAGTCGTATTCTTTCAAATTATTTAGGGAAGCTGATGATGGAAGGTGGAAGGTACAACTCCTCAACGGTTAGGAGTTGGAGGATAATTCTTTCAATTTCATACGTATCTAAAGACCTTCAGTCGTATACTTTCAAGTTATTTAGGTGAGCTGATGATAGAAGGTTAAACTCTTCAACAGTTAGGGATTAGAGGATGATTTTAATATTACACGTACGTATAGACCTTAATTTGTATTCTCGATGATGAAATTTGATGAAATAGTTCAACTTACTGACCTACGATTGATTGCACTAAAAACTGAACAATAAAAACTTTTTATAAAAAAAAAACCGACTTCCAAAAAAACATCCAACGAAAACTCTCTGCCAAAAAACACTTAAAAGCGTAAAATAAACTGGTTCTTCATAAATTGCGTATACCTAATTCTTTATTCATTTAAATAGTAGCATTATAATGTGTGCTAGGTACCTAAAATCTGTTTGAAGTCGGTGCTAAGCCAAAAAAAATACAAACGCACAATTACAAAGTCTAAGCGATAGTCACTTGGCACCGACTTCAAACAGATTCTAGGTACCTAGCACACATTATACTACTACTATTTAAATGAATAAAGAATTAGGTATACGCAATTTATGAAGAACCAGTTTATTTTACGCTTTTAAGTGTTTTTTTGGCAGAGAGTTTTCGTTGGATGTTTTTTTGGAAGTCGGTTTTTTTTTTTTTATAAAAAGTTTTTTTCATTGTGAATTTGAATTTAGAAATATGAAATAATTTTTTAGTGACTTTAATTACTTTGGTATTTATTTAGGTGTTATTTTTAATATGAAGGATGGCTAATTCCAACCACACTCGCTATATTTCGAGACGAACGTCAACGACGCTTCGGTTGTTTTGTTCAACGCGAAGAGCAGCTGTCACTGTCACGCGCGGCGAGTGCGGTACCTACTATTACGTTTTGGCTTGGCACCGACTTCAAACCTATGAATAGGTAGCACATACAAATTAAGTTATTTTATAATTTTTAGTTTTTGAAGTCGGTTTTTTTAAACGAAGTTTTTTTATATTTTTCGCTTTTTAGTCTTTCTGAAGTCTCTCATCATCATTTCATTTAAAATTTAATGATGTCTACAAAATATGAAGGCATGCAGACAATTGCTCGTACCTTCATTGCAGGTGCTCAAGTAAATTTGAGGATTTTCTTCGATTTCCTTAGGATCCCATCATCAGATCCTGATATGGTGGCCATGGGACCACATGAGGAGCATACCCTTTCGAATACAAAAAGAATTTTCAAAATCGGTCCACAATTGACGGAGTAGGTAATCGATGTACTTACATTAAAAAAAAAACCGATGAAATTGAGAACCTCCTCCTTTTGGAAGCCGGTTAAAAACGGTGTATATTGAATATTTTTATTTATCTCTATATATATAGATTATTTATTACACTTATTTTCTTAAAGTTTCTATGAATACTTTACATAACCTATTTATGAATGCTCATAGGGTTGGTTATGTAAAAGTGTTATGTCATGGTACTTACACAGCTTACACTATAGTCACAAGTGTCATTTAAGAATTTATAGGTAAATTTTAGTTGAATTTCTAAATTTGTAATGTATTACACTTCATTTGGAATAATACGTGCCCGTAAAGAATAAAAATATAGGTAATACAAAATAACATTTTTTGTTCAATGTTAATTTGTTTATTTTTCTTTATTTTAAAAGACAACTCCCGCATTAGGAATAAATCCTGTGT
This sequence comes from Diaphora mendica, assembly GCA_949125395.1. Taxonomy (NCBI): domain Eukaryota; kingdom Metazoa; phylum Arthropoda; class Insecta; order Lepidoptera; family Erebidae; genus Diaphora; species Diaphora mendica. Next base: position 2,770,579 of record OX421323.1, read on the forward strand.
CGCGGGGGACTTTGCAAACATACATAAAACGGACACAAAGAACACCCAGACTCAGAACAACAATTTGTAGATAATACAAAGTGTTTTCCTACGTAGGATTTGAACCCACGACACTTAGCAAAGTAGGAATCGACGTGGTGACTGTTAAACCGCTAGGCCAAACGTGCTTAAGTATATTTTTACCGTGGGAGAGCCACGCTTCGGCATGAATGGGCCGGCTCGAACGGAGTGATACCATGACCTCACAGAAAACCGGTGTGAAATAGTGCTTGTGTTGTGTTGCACCGCGTGAGTGAGGATACCGGAGGCCCATACCGCAAATCCATCCCCCTATACCCTCCCAGCCCCCAAAGGCCGGCAACGCACTTCTGACGCCTCTGGTGTTGCGGGTGTCCTTGGGCGGCGATAATCGCTTACCATCAGGCGATACGTCTGCTCGTCTGCACGACTTTCTGTAAAAAAAAGGATGTAAAATCGCATCTATGTGTGTAAGAGAGTATTATATATAGGTAGAATAGTAAAAGCAACCACTCCTCCCTCCCCAATTTCCAGAACACAAAACTGCCACTGCATGATAAGCTCGGAATGGATATTTGCCGCGATCTCAACCTGCGTGAGTATACATAGAGCGTCACTTAGACGGTTTTACTGTACTCACCTTTGCAATGGACTGTCACTGTGCACAATGCGAAATGATGTAATTCCTTGGAAGAGTTGCACTCGTAATTGAAAAAGAAGTCCATTAAACAAGATCCTGTTTGCCCGCTCCCCATCCCACCGTCATTTCTCGAAAATTGCAATGTACTAATACACGGCGAACTTAACTACGAAGTAGCTTTTAAGGAACAAAATATAGAACCATCTCGACGGAGTGATACTACTTCCTTACTGAAAATCGATGTTAAAAAAATGTTTCGTTGTTAATGCATCAACATCAACAACTCATAACGTCCCACTGCTAGCTCGAGTCTCCTCTCAGGAGAGGGTTAAGGCCATACGTCCCCACGCTGGCCAAGTGCGGGTTGGGGACTGGCAAGACAACGTTATGGCTACGTAATCTTGCCGTTGGATGTTTTTAAGCCGCCCAAAGGCCTCCAACTAAGCTTCACTACTGTTATCCTATGATAACAACCGGGACCGACTGCTTAACGTGACCTCCGAATCACGGAGACGCTCATGGTAAAATGCCACCAGCGGTCACCCATCCAGGTACTGAGCGCGCCTTCGTTGCTTACCCTCGGTAAATGTTTCTAATTACCGAGTGCAACAGGGCTATGAGCGCCTGTTAATGCATGAGTAAGTGCAATTTTTATTTTTTTATTGAATAAGTGGCAAACGAGCATATGTATCACCTGATGGTGATGGCAACACTATAGGGGTCACAAGTGCGTTGCCGGCCTTTTTTAGGTAGCAAATTAGGCAGTAGTTACGTCATTTATAATTTTTAACTCTGTTTGTGTGCCCCTATACCTATTTTGGCAAACCAATAACAAATCGAACAAGGCATTAAAATTTAAAAAACTATAATTCAACTATGTATTTTTTTGATAAAATTTATAAAGCCTATATCACCCGGGCCATTATGTATCTATTGAGACCTCATTCATCAAAATCGGTTCAGTAGTTTAGGTGCTACGGGGGAACAAACGAACATACATAGACTACCTATGTATGTTCGTTTGGTGACTGAAAACTATTACACTTTCTTTGGACTTCGTCTTTGTCGGGTAAAAAATGGCGAGTACAGAACCGATTATATTAAAGCCCTTAATATGTAGTTCAAATCTAGAGTTTTAAAATAAGATTTTAAAAAGTTCCGTCTATCAATCAGTCCTTTATAAATTTGCTAACTGTGAAATCATTACAAATTAATAACAAAATCAAAAATCAGTAACGAACTAAAAGTACGCCCGTCATCAGAACAGAAAAAAAGAACGATTAACTAACGAGTATATGAAATGAAGTATTATACCGATAACAATTAACTATCAATTTTCACTGCTTTTCAGTTACTCCCCGCCTTATCTGTGGACTGGTCAGTTGTGTGTAAGAGTGCTGCGTCCAAGCAGTGGGTCGACGGTTCTCGCGTGAGACGCTCGCGCTCTCACGTGTAGTGAAGTGTGTACCGGGGTTAACAGTGTCAGATAAAAAAATGGTGTGTAAAGTGCTGCCGAAGATCGAAACCCGTGAGTAACCAATTTAAATTACGAATTATGACAATTTGTGAATTTAAATTTCGAATAAGAAAGTTTTTCATTTCGTTTTGAGAATTTGAATTTCAAAATATGAAAGATTGTTTTTGTTTTGTGAATTTGAATTTCGAAAATTGATAGTATTAGTTGTTTAATTCATTAAAATTTATGACAACTATAGTATATTATCTTAAAATTAAATTAAATACTAGGAAATAATAATAAAAGTAAGAAACAATAATACATACAAGCGTCAAAAAATTCGTTCGCATCATCCCTATTTGTTATTATTGTGAATTTGAATTTTGAAATCAAATATTATTGAAGTGACTTTAATTGCTTAGAGACGTCTGAATTTCTTTTATCTTTCTTTGCAACAAAAATGTTACAGTTAGGGTTCCAACTTAAAATCGATACAAAACATCGATTCTTTTACAAAATATTCTGTTATCGCCTTGCTACGTCTGGTGTTGAACTAGAAATAAAAACTTAAATAAAAGAAAACACGTACTTAAGTTTAATGAACTGTTACTAAAAAGTAATAATATTTTTTCCGCTGTAACCAAAGGAATTGTTTAAACTATGTATTGATTTAAATAATATATATTGGTATAGAATTTAGTTTTTTTTTAAATCTTTATTCACATTTAAATTATCTACATTTTTTTACAGTGTCTCTATTCGCCTGTTAAATTTGCGATAGTCTATTTGATGCATGCATAAGACAACGTTTTCGATGAGTAAACGAGTTCAGTCGTTTTTTTCTACCTGCGAAGACTTCGTGTGTCTATAATAATTACATCATTTTTTAACTATTTATTTTTAACTAAAATATATAAGTAGGTACTTACAGTGAAAAGTTATACTTATAAACGGTGGTAAAATCGCATTAAAATCCGTTGCGTGGTTTACGAGTTATTGGCGGATGTACAGATAGACGCCTTAAGTGACTATAGACATTAAGATATGCATGTATTTAGAAATATATAAATACTAGCTGACCCGGCGATCTTCGTACCGCCATATTTACATATCTGTCTTAGCTTCCCACTGTCAGTGGACAAAAAAATACTTATCCCGTTATCTTTTAATTTTTCTTGTACACAAACTTTGTCCTAACTTGTGCCCGTACATACATTTCAGCGATTCATTTTTAACCGACTTCAAAAAAGGAGGAGGTTCTCAATTCGACCGTATACATTTTTTTATGTGTGTTCGCGGATAACTTCGTTGTTTATGAACCGATTTTGATGATTATTTTTTTAATGGACAGGAGATATCCAAACGGTGGTACCATGTTAAGGACACTAAGATCTGATGATGGCATTCAAGAGAAATCGAGTCGAACCTTAAAGTCGGTTTTTGTTAAAATTTTATAACTACTTTAAGTGATTTTTTACCCAAATGCATAAGGTCGTGGGTTATGTTTTTGGAGTGAATGCAAAAGGACGGAAAAACTTAACACAAACCCTATATCGATCGTCTGGTCAGTGTATTATATTATCATCATCATCAGACTACCACAGTCCACTGCTGGGCATAGGCCTTTCCAATTGCACGCCACTTAGTTCGATTCTCAGCTTCTCGCATCCAGCTCCTGCCAGCTGTCTTGCGCAAATCATCACTCCATCTGGCCTGTGGACGTCTCACACTAGGTTTGCCAAGACGCGGTCTCCACTCAAGAACCTGTTTACCACAGCGGTTATCGGTTTTATGGCAAACATGTCCAGCCCAATGCCACTTCAGTATAGTAAGGCGGGCTTATGTCCAGTAGGTAATAGACATTTAAAGGCGTTGATATGAACAGGAATACAGCAAAGGCATTTGATATTTTTTATCTAGAAAATAAAGTGAGAAAGTTTTAGAATTAAAATCTATCTATATCTAAAAATATATAACTTATGAGCGTCAACCAAATAGTAGTAATGGATAAAAAAATATAACGCAGATGGGATCGTTTCCATAGATAGTAGAGCCACGCTGATTTCAGCACGCACGGGCCGGCTCGACCGGGGCGGTACTAACCTCGCACAGAATATCAACGTAAAATGACAGCGTTCGTGCTGTCGTGTTTCATTGGTAAGTGCGAGACCGGAGGCCCAATGGTGCAGAAGTATCGCTAGGCCGCCATGGTGTAGGTCACCACACCATGGCTACATTGCTGCATTGTCTGCATTCGCAATGACTTGAGTATGGTGACCACCACTCTAGGATTCTGCTTACGCTTCTCATCAGGCAGTGTAGAGTCATTTTGGCAGTGCCATAAATTAAAAAAATACGTAATATCATATGTCTGAATCGCTTTGTTATTGACGCGTGCCAATGTTATACAAATATGTTTGTTAACAATCGTTATACACATCACTGAAATGTTTCCATTAGCAAAAAAAAAAATAAGACTTCAGAGTGGAAAAATTGTAATCAACACCTTTTTTATTCGTACTGTTTGCGTTGTATGATCAAACAGTCTTGGTTGGTTAAAACATGTTTAGATTGAACCCAAAACACTTATAAATAATAATAATAAATATTTCGGACATCTAACACACAACGCCATCTAGTCCCAATCTAAGCAGAGCTTGTGTTATGGGTACTAGACAACTGATATAAATGCATATATACTTTTTTTTTGTAAATACATACACATTATACATAGAAAACACCCAAACATCGAAACAAATATTTGCAGATCACACAAACATTTGGTCCGACCCGGGAATCGAACCCGAGACCTTAAGCACAGCAGTCGCATTCGCTACCACTGCGCCACAGAGGCAGTCAACTTATCGCTTTAACACCTCTTAAACCACTACACCATCCGTCAACGATCTATTGTCCGCGGATTTCCTTGCGTAATTCTTTATTCCATGTTTCTAATTTTGTGAATGACAAACTTAGACACAATCGTTCACTTCTTAAGTTACTCCATTTTTTTTTTTTTTTTTTTTTTTTATGTATGGCCCGCCAAAATGACTCAACTCTGCCTGATGGAAAGCATAAGCAGAATCCAAGAGTATTGGTCGCCATACTCACTGCGAATGCAGACAATGCAGTATGGCGACCCACACCATGGCGGCCTAGTGATGCTGCTGCATCTTTTAGTCTAGTCAACAAGTATGGAACTTGTTGACTAGACTATTTGGGCCTCCGGTCTCGCACTCACCAACGAAACACGACAGCACGAACGTGGTCATTTTACGTTGATTTTCTGTGCGAGGGTAGTACCGCCCCGGTCGAGCCGGCCCATTCGTGCTGAAATCAGCGTGGCTCTACTACCTCTCTATTAGGGGTGAAATTTCCAAAAATCTCTTATAATAGCCTACAATACGAAAAGCATTAGTCGATAATATTTCAAGTTTGTTGCTCTAACGATTTAGGCTATGTGGCCTCAAATCATGTGAATCAATCAATCATTTATTTGCGGAAACATAGGTTAGTTACAGATCTTATATATGCTTATATTAGAGTACTAAGTCCTAACACATTATGCAATGCGCAAATATTAATAATACCGAATCAATCAGTTAAAGCAAGTAATTTTACATGTATTAATCGTATTCAGAGTTTGAGAACCCATTTTGTAAAATATAAACCACATATTACAAAAGACTAAAGAAAGGTTACCTAAATGTTTTTTTTTTTCGCATAAAGAGGGGTGTTATAAGATTGACGTGTCTGTCTGTCTGTCTGTGGCACCGTAACTCGAGAACGGATGAAGCGATTTCAATTTAGTTTTTTTTGTATTAAAGGTGAGTTACGTGCGAGTGTTCTTAGACATGTTTCAGGAAAATCGGTTGAGTCGTTTAAAAGTTATGGGGGTGAAAGTGGGGAAGAATAACAGAATCTCTGCAAAAATATCATTGGCGTATGATTACTCGATTAAGTGCTTGAGTAGGAGGTTTTTTAAATGCAAGAAGTTATTTTCTTTAAACTACTAAATATTTAATTGTTTCCTGTGTTACTATTTGTATACTAAATTGATGTGAAGTACTTTTTTGACCGAAACAAATGATTATTTGGTAGTAAAACAAGCCTTTTTGTGTTCACACACAATCCGATTGTTTTTCTATACAATTAACTACCATATATCTATCTATCTATTTATATATCTACTACTTTTTAACGAGCAATTCTTGTATTCCAATTCCACACATAATTGCGATGCGATGCGATGCGGCGTGAAGTTCTTTGCGGTGCATTCGTGCGAGCTCGCAGATATTGGCGATGCGATGCGAATTCGCAGTTATGTGGAACCCATATTATTCTGCACTAGAGCAAAGAAATATTTTTTCACCGATTTTCCGTTGTATCTCTTTAGCTAAAACACCTCGACACATAGTTCTTCTTCTTTGACATCACTTAGATAACAATGGATCCCGATACGAACAATTCTGAAGTATCTCATTCAGTCCAGTGTCAAAAGTTTCAAAATAAGCGGTCGAGTATAAATATCATCATCATCGTCATTTAAGCCGAAAGACGTCCACTGCAAAGGCCTCCCCCACAACAACCAATCCAGGTCGTCGGACCACCTCGGGGCCTATCCATGCTCCGACTTACAGTACGTGGTCGCCAGTCTATAACTTTTTGGCCTTATTGATTTTCACATATTTATTTTATTACTGCACTTTTAATTGCTCAGCTATTTTGTACGTTATTGGAATCGTGTTGGTAACATCTAGTTGCAAATTTTAGTCACGTGCCTTTTCTATTGTTGTTAAACAACACGCGTTATACGTGCTGATACACTGTGATGAAGCAATAATCTTAATTAGTTATGAAGTAATAAAAAAAATCCGAAGATTTCTCCAACTAGCTGTGCTCAGCACTAAAGGATACAAATTTCGAATGTGTACGTATACTTCTTTGGAAACTTCTGTACCATAACGATTTAATGAATTTTAGCTTGAGACGTATCTTTATATTCGTCTTCATTATAAAATATTGGAACTTACTAGTAAATATAAAAATTTCAATGGCTAATTTGTTTGGCTATAATATCTGTTACTGACTGCCCATGACTGGGACGTTATTGACTGCCCGAGACCGGGTCGTTATTGACTGTCCAAGACCGGGACGTTATTGACTGCCCAAGACCGGGACGTTATTGACTGCCCAAGAGCGCAACGTTACTGACTGCCCAAGAACGTTAGTCTAGTCGACAAGTTGAAAATGGTACAAAATAGGGATACTGCTCTTAAAATTATGTGCGATGGCTCATTGGATCCGAAATGACGCCTAACAAAATGTGCCATAAGCGTGTATTAGCACGTAAAAACTGGACTGAACGTTTGGCCTAGTGGTTTAACGGTCACCACGCCGTTTCCTACGTCGCTGTGTCGTGGGTTCAAATCCCACGTAGGACAACACTTTGTGTGATCCACAATTATTATTATTATTTTTTTTAAAGGCAACTCCCGCACTAGGAATAAATCCTGTGTCGCGGGGGACTTTACAAACATACATGAAACGGACACAAAGAACACCCAGACTCAGAACAACAATTTGTGGATCACACAAAGTGTTGTCCTAAGTGGGATTTGAACCCACGACACTTGGCGAAGTAGGTAACGGCGTGGTGACCGTTAAACCACTAGGCCAAACGTGCAGTCTAAGTCTGTTGTTGTCTAGTCTATTGTTCTGAGTCTGAGTGTTATTTGTGTCCATTTCATGTATGTTTGTAAAGTCCCCCGCGACACAGCATTTATTCCTAGTGCGGGAGTTGTCGTTAAAAAAAATAATTGCAAAAGTTATAAACAATTAAAGATGGAAAAAAAATAGTATTTCGTTTTTTGCCAATATTTCATAACATATTATTATTTAAGAAATTTCAAAAAAAGATTCTGAAAGAAGAGGAAATTTCCAATAAAAAACTCCCAACTCCCGGAACTCTATCTCCATTATTTATAATTTTAATTTAACGCTGAAAATAGATCTGCGAGCTACATTTTTAGGTTGCGCGCGCGACGTCGAAACGTTAGTACGGCACATTAATTAATTTATATAATTTTTTTTTTTTTTTATTTGAAAAAATTATGGTGTCTTCTGAACACTACAAATAATTTTGTCCCGTTGGAAATTTTACTTAAAGTTAATTTTTCAACAAGTTAAACAATTGTTAACTAACAAAATTTTCTCGAACTTCTGTCTTAATTGTATATAACTTTTGCAATTTTTATGTGCTAATATACACGCTTTTGGCACATTTTTCTATGTGTCATTCCAGATCCAATGAGCCATCGCACATAATTTTAAGAGCAGTATATCTATTTTGTACCATTTTCAACTTGTCGACTAGACTACGTGACGTTATTGACTGCCCAAGACCGGGACGTTATTGCCTGCCCAAGACCGGGACGTTATTGACTGCCCAAGACCGGGAGGTTATTGACTGCCCAAGGGCGAACGTTATTGACTGCCCAAGACCAGTATGTTTGGCGCTCCTTGTACCAATCATTCACGAGATGTGGTGATTTCGATCCAAGCGCAGGACTAGAACACTATAACTAATTGCCTATATCTGGGAGTAATTTACCTACGATAGATAGATTTGTTAGCAGTTTGGTTTCTATATAACAGGTAGGATTAGATGACAGTGTGTGAGGTGTGTTCTATATTATAAAAAACACTGCTTAAATTATTCAGAGGTACCCAGAAGTCTGAGTGGTAAACTGTAAAGCAGGAAATCAACTGACAGTCAACTTATTTCGATAATGTTCTGTTATTTAAGTAAGAAGAAAATAATTACAAGAGTTTCGAATTTAGAATTAGGGTCCTTCATTTCTCAAACTTCACTTTTAGAACCCTGGGGCTAAGATATCAATATTCAAGGCTTCGTGTGAAAGAGTATAAGCTTTCATTATTGATTATGACTAGACAGTTTACGATTATGTCACCTAATATATTGTAATTTCGTTTCCCGGGTCGGGTCAAAGAGTGCTGAGTGGTTTTTGAGTTTTTCTGATAGTAGAAATGCTTAATACAACTTCTAAACACTGAGCAACTATTAAGTCTTAACAACGTATCAAATTTCAAAGAAAGTTGTATTACGAGATTAAAAAGTGAAATTTACTGTGTATTATAATTAAGTTGATTTTAATTCTAGTGTGTAAAGTGCACTAATGTATTTAAATATGTAGGTCCGTTGTATTACATTGGTTATGTATGTAAGAGGTCTCTATCGATTTAAGGCTTGCATTATTCACAGCAACGTTCAGAATCTAAAAGTAAGATGTTTCATTTAAGTATATTTTATTTATGGGCATGTATTATGGATGATTTGATTTCACTGTGCCAATTGCCTTCCTGTTAAATTTAAAAATTAAAATTAAATTGATGATATTAAATTATGAATATTATCAATTTTATTGCCAAATAAACATTTAAAACAAGTATTAGATGTTAATAATACAGTTTAATATTAAATTATATCATATTGCCTTTAATACATAATGAATAAAAGTAATTCTAAATTCTAATTAAATGTCACAAGCATTAAGACTAACGCTATCTAGAGAACAAAATTAGAATTTATTTATTAATGAATTAATCCTTTATCACGAAAAAATAAAATAAAAATTAGTAATAATTGCTTTTTCACTCGTTTATACTTTAAATACTTGCTTGCTAATTCCATGACCTTAGTTCTCTGCCGGATAACCTCAATCCTGATGTGATTCTTCAGTTAAACGCCAAACATAGCCTGTTCCATAGCACAATGAGAAACTTTTAGCTTGTGGACCAGCTGTACCGTGAGTACTCACGTTTTGGCTCCGTACCTATTCAAGACAAATAGGTAGTTGAAAATTTAAGATGACAAAATAAGGAATATTTAGAGTAAGAAATACTATATAGACTTGCTGGCGTCGTGGTAGCGTATGCGACTGCTGTGCTTGAGGTCTTAGGTTCGATTCCCGGGTCGGATCAAATGTTTGTATGATCTGCAAATAGTTGTTTCGGAGTTTGGGTGTTTTCTATGTATAATACTCACCACTTCTTTTCCCACTCCTTGATTATGCTGATGCCAGTTATCTAGATCTCACTGAAGACCAATTGAATAAGCTTGAAAGACTCCAAAATCTCTGTATAAGATTTATATTTGGATTACGCAAATATGATCATGTCTCCGATTATCGCAAACAGCTTAAGTGGTTACCCATCTGCCTTCGCCGGAATGCTCATATTCTTTCTCTTCTTTACAACATTCTATTTAATCCTCTTACTCCACGATATCTTAAATCCCGGTTCACCTTTCGGCATGACACACACTCCAAATTGTTGAGATCGTCAGAGAACCAGAAATTGAGAATGCCTGGACATACTACCAAATTCTTCGACCACTCCTTCACTGTCCAAGCAGTTCGGTTGTGGAACGCCCTACCAGTAACAATAAGACGTGCGCAGACATTAGCTGCATTCAAGAGACTGGTGAAGAAGAAGAACCTGGGAGACCACAAAGACTTTTCACCGACCTTGCTCTGAATTGGGTCTCAAATTCTACTGGAATTTATATAGAATACCTATCTATTAATTAATATTTCTACGTATTTATTTCATCATCCACACTAGGTGTTACTATTACCTCATATAATATTTATATATACACTTTTTTTTCCTATCAACTTTTAATACACCAGGCTTGGCTTTCATACATCCCATGGTTGCCTGTAAGAGATTGCCGTCGGGCGATAAGGCCGCCAATTGTACCTCTTAGCTTTAAGTTGTTACATTTATAAGTAATCTGGTGTACAATAAAGCGAATTATTATTATTATTAATACTCATATGTATGTATTTACAAAAAAAAAGTATATAAGTATTTATATCAGTTGTCTAGTACCCATAAGACAAGCTCTGCTTAGCTTGGGACTAGTGTGTTAGATGTCCGATATAATAATTTATTTATTATTAATTTATAGTTTTTCGCGTTGATTATTAAAAATATTGCTTCACTAAATAGAAAAATTTAAGTTATTATTTTATTTCCAGCTACACGAAGGGTGACCAAAGACACACAGGAACCTATGCCTGAAGTAGCAGATTATGAAACGGCACTAGATATTGCTGGTAAGAGTATTTCTTATAATAATATCTTTTTATTCTAATCAATTCTAATCATCAAAAAACAGTAGGTTACTCAGCGTATAACAACCACAAAGATATCTGACAATGCCTTAATTCACCTATTGAATAATCGTGGGAGGGCCTCGGTCGGGCAGGCATAATGGAACATGATCGTATTCATCATCAGCCTATTGCAGTCCACTTCTTACACATAAGCTTCTCCCATTGCACGCCAATGTGATGATATACTCACTCTAAACATGATACGAAGATCTTATAGAATACCACGGTGTTAAGTCAAGATAAATAACTAGTATTTGCCGTGGGAGAGCCACGCTTTGGCATGAATGGGCCGGCTTGACAGGAGCCACGGCCTCACAGAAAACCGGTGTGAAACAGCGCTTGCGCTGTGTTTCACCGAGTGAGTAATTATACCAGAGGCCCATACCCCATCTCCTCCCCCCTACCCCTCCCCATCTTCCTAAAGCCGGCAATGCACTTGTGACGCCTCTGGTGTCGCGGGTGTCCCTGGGCAGCGGTAATCGCTTATTATCACGCGATACGTCTGCTCGTTTGCCTTCTATTCCATAAAAATAAAAGTGCAGTTTAGGAGACATGTGGTTAAACTTCCAAGCTCCAAGTTGTTACTAAGTATTTATTTATCAGAAAAACTCAATATCACTTTTAGGCCCGCCCCGGGAATTGAAATTACAATATAGCAGGGATGAAATAATCTGAGAGGTGATTGAGGTGAGACTTCTTGATCCGCAATCAGATCGCATACGCTAGTGGCTCGTCCATCGAAGCAGTTTATTTTATTAACCGACTTCCAAAAGGAGGAGGTTCTCAATTTCATCGTTTTTTTTTTTTTTTATGTATGTACATTGGTTACTCCGTCAATTGTGGACCGATTTTGAAAATTATTTTTGTATTCGAAAGGGTATGCTCCCCATGTGGTCCCATGGCCACCATATCAGGATCTGATGACGGGATCCCAAGGAAATTGAAGGAAACCCTCAAATTTACGTGAGCGCCTGCAATAAAGTTAAGGCAATTGTCTGCATGCTTTCATATTCTATAAACATCATGTCCGAAATATTTATTTATTATTCTATACAGTATGTTGTATGTTACCTTTAGTCGTATTCTTTCAAGTTATTTAGGTGAAATGATGATGAGAGACTTGAGAAAGACTAAAAAGTGAAAAATAAAAAAAAAACTTCGTTTAAAAAACCGACTTCAAAAACAGAAAAGTATAAAATAACTTAATTTGTATGTGCTACCTATTCATAGGTTTGAAGTCGGTGCCGAGCCAAAATGTAATAGTAGGTACCGCACTCACCGCGCGTGACCTTGAGCGGGATAGCTGCTCTTCGCCTTGGACAAAACAACCGAAGCGTCGGTGAGGTCGTTGACGTTCGTCTCGAATATAGCGAGTGTGGTACCTACTATTACATTTGGCTTGGCGCCGAATTCAAACCTATGAATAGGTAGCACATATAAATTAAGTTATTTTATACTTTTCAGTTTTTGAAGTCGGTTTTTTTAAACGAAGTTTTTTTATTACTGTATATGTAAAAAAAATACATTAACTAAACCATCAGTAATTAAATCCTACTAACACTTATAATTTTTTGATCAAGTTGCTATAACTCAATGAAGTGTTTCTGCGAATTATATTAATGTTCGTCTCACCTCATGTAGTGAAGTTATTATTGGAACTCATATTCCAAGTATTACAGGACCGTTATACGATTTGATGCATGGGTAGGTTTTATTTAACTTTTAGAGTTCTGCAGTAAGGTTACATAAACCTCTGTTACGAAATTAGCGATGATGGCCGATTAGCTTTATATGTGTAGGTACTCCAGCGATTTTCATAAAAGATTTCAATTTTCGGGGGCGATAAATCAATCTAGCTAGGATAAATTTTTGTAAAATTTACCAAAAAAACTGGTCATACAGGTATTGAACATTAACCATTCTAAATATTTTATGATATGCATCCGTGTGCCACTTTCATTTAAAAATGGTGCCTCAAATTTGTAACATGCACCAATATAATGATAAAATATATACTTAAACTAGCTTTTGACCACGGCTTCGCTCGCGCAGACTTTCATCCCCTAATTTACCCCCTTAGAGGTGGCATTTTGAAAAATACTAAAATACGTACGTAATACCTTAGCGGTGTTATTTCCAAATTTCCTTTAATAGTGCTGACTTACGTTATATAAAGAACCTACATGCAACATTTCAGAATCGTAGCTTCAGTGGTTTGGGCTGTGCGTTGTTCTCTGGGTATCTTAGTCAGTCACCTTCCTCTTTTATATATATAGATAGTTGTTCTTTTTTAATGGTCAGTTTTTTAGGGTTCCGTGCCAAATGCAAAAAACGGAACCCTTATAGATTCGTCATGTCTGTCTGTCTGTCTGTCCGTCCATCTGTCTGTCTGTCCATCCGTATGTCACAGCCATTTTTTTCCGAAACTATAAGAACTATACTGTTGAAACTTGGTAAGTAGATGTATTCTATGAACCGCATTAAGATTTTCACACAAAAAAATATATATATATATTTTGGGGGTCCTTAGAACTGAAACTCAAAAAAATTTTTATCATCAAACCCATACATGTGGTATGGGTATCTATGGATAGGTCTTCGAAAATGATTTTGAGGTTTCTAATTTTTTTTTTTTTAATAAACTGAATAGTTTGCACGAGAGACGCTTCCAAAGTGGTAAAATGTGTGTCCCCCCCACCTGTAACTTCTAAAATAAGAGAATTATAATATTTAAAAAATATATGATGTACATTACCATGCAAACTTCCACCGAAAATTGGTTTGAACGAGATCTAGTAAGTAGTTTTTTTTTAATACATCATAAATCGTACACCGCAATTTATCCATCAAAGTTAGAACGCACTACAAGAAATTTTATATTACGTTACTTGCTGCTTCGGAACCCTTCATGGGCGAGTCCGACTCGCACTTGGCCGCTTTTTTTTAATTATGCAATCTTCAAAGGCTTAAAAGAAAATTTAAAATTTGTTAGTTGAGAGTAGCAAGCTATCAAAATAAAACGAGCCTAATAAAGTATCATAGCTAGCTGACCCGGCTAACTTCGTACCGTCATATTAACATATCTGTGTCAGCTTCCCACAGACAGTGTATAGTCACGGACAAAAAAAAAGACTTTTCTCATTATATTTTAATTTTTCTGGTATACAAACCTTGTCCTAACAATAACGAACACATAAAAAAGGATTTATTTAATTTGGTGCAGCCGATCGGAAGTTATGCGTGCACATACATTTCTGCGATTCATTTTTATTTGTTAATTTTTAAGTGATAAAAAAGTCACGTAATGAATGAAAATATATAGTTTATTAAAAATAAAATGGCTTGTTCAAAGTTACGTCGACGGTTACGTAGTCATTGGTGACAGAGATGAAACTATTATTTTAAATACTAATATTGCTATACAGAACCCTTACCACCCAAATGCGTCTTACTCTTATTGGACTTTTTGCATTGATGTAATACTTTTACGTAAGCGTACAATATATCATTGCGATTATCAATCCCTTTTTGCTTCTTTGCGTTCCGTTATGTTAGAATGTGATAAATGTACGTACATATTTAAAATGAATATTTTTATTTGTACACTAGTTGTTGCCCGCGGCTCCGCCCGCGTAAATGTCGATTATCGCGACAAATAGTAGCCTATGTGTTATTCTGATGTATAAGCTATATTACTGTAAAGTTTCATCCAAATCCGTCCAGTAGTTTTTGCGTGAATAAGTAACAAACATACCCACAAACTTTCGCTTTTATATATTAGTGTGATAGTAGGATATATTAATTGCATTCAGTTATTGTTTCTAAGGAGAGGTATATGTCCAGCATTGGACTGTTAAATAAAAATAAAAGCAAAACCTCGTGTTCACGCTGCTTCCTTGCCCTATGACCCTTCACCCTTCCCAAAATGTACTTGTCACCCGACAGCTACAGGAAAATGAGAAAATTCGATCCTGTATGGGCGTCGAGGAACACGATCCTCAACATTTAAATAGGATTAGATTAATGAGGACGTATGATAGTGGACTTTTAAAGGTTTTGATGATAATGATGGTTTCTTTCTGCAAAATAATTGAATGTCTCGGTGGCGCAGTGGTAGCGTATAGGTACCACTGCTGAGTTTAAGGTCTCAGGTTTGATTTCCAGATCATATCAAATGTTTGTATGATCTGTAAATATTTGTTTCGGAGTTTGCCTGTTTTTATATATTTACAAAAAAAGTATGCTGAATTTATATCTGTTGTTTAGACCAAAATAGTACAAGATCTGCTTATTTTGTAACTACATGCCGTTATGTGTCAAATGTCCAAAATAAGATTTTTATAATTAACTAGCTGATCCGGCAAACGTTGTTTTGCCATAAAAAAAATGGGGTATAAAAAATAGATGTTGGTCGATTCTCAGACCTACCCGATATCAGGGGGGTTTCACTTCTCAGTTAAGGTATGTTCCTCCGAGCGCCTTCCGAGAAGGACTACTAGGCAATGGTTGCCACCGGCGCTCGGCTCGCACGCTGCGCACGCTAGCCGCGTCGCGTTGTGCGTAAACATGTTGAATATTACGTGTACTTACTGCGAAAAATGACTACGAAACGAACTAATTATTACGTTTGTAGGTAGTCGCTTGCGAGGTCACAGAGTTGAAATTTTTTTATGCCTAAACTTGACTTTTGTTCGACAGTGGAACTTCTGTACGTAAGTACTATTATTTATTCTGTGCCGATATGCACACCAAATTTCATAAAAATCGGTCCAGCCGTTTCAGAGGAGTATGTTAACTAACATTGTGACACGAGAATTTTATATACATATAAGACTAGATGACCCGTCGAACTTCGTACCGCCATTTCTTCTGAACATTTTCTAAATTCCAGAAAAACTTGTTTTAGTATTTATGCTCGCCTCAGTTTCCCACGGGTAGTTGCAGTCGCGGACTTACTACTTCCGGTTTTCTTTTCATTTTCTTCCATACAAACCTTCCTGACAATAACAAAGACAAAAAAAAAAAAAAACTTACATAGAAACGCACCATAACACTTTAACAACGTGTGACTACGGCTTTTGAAACTTGTTTTATACTTTTTCAGTGTCGTTATTTGTCGTAGTTGGGTTTTAGTTTTTACTTTTTTTTATTTAAAATGTTTTGGTGCCGTTATTAATATATAATATTTACATATTTGAAATGTACAAGTAACGCTAACTTTCCAATGATACTAAACACGGTATATTTATCTCAAATGTATTATTTAATACAGTACTTTATGTCGGCTAGAGGGCGCCACATTAGATTCCGTGACGCGTCATATAACCTATAACTAGCGGACGATCAAGACGCTTCTAACGATACCTCATTTGTCTAGTTCTAATAAGTAGTTAAGGAGCTATGAGGGAACAAATGAACATACATACATACATAGCCTGTCAAATTCATAACCCTCCTTTAGCTTTGCCGTAGTCGGGTAAAAAAAAGAATTATCCAATTTAGTGCAACGATATACGCGCACATACATTTCAGTTATTCCTTTTATTTATATAGATATTAGCTCTTGAAGCAAATTTCAATAATAACTGCTGTGAAAGTCAGACGATGTGTTTCCTTTAGAGATGCATATCCAACTAGGTGCATGTACTACGTCCGTTATACAGAAAAGCTGTCTAACTAATACTAGCCGTGCTACACAGACACGCGTCTTTGCCCTGCTCTGCTCCTAAACGTTATAGCATAATTTATTTATTTACACTTTAAAACAACAATCATTACAGGCGTAGCCCAATGCGACAGTGTTATACAATCCATTCATTTATTTTACAATCTTCTTGCTATGATAACAAATGATTTTTAATGCTGTCATTGTGAATTCACAGTGAGCAATAAAATAAGTCTATCGAATCCGCAATTACATTAAGAGTTCAAAGCGCGCGCGTGAACGGCGCCTCGCTCGGCAGGTTGGTTCGCCCGCTCGGGACAGCCAGCAGTGGTGGCCGGCGGCGCCGCCACCTAGCCGCCACACGTATCTGTCCGGAACACATATGTTGATTCGGCCTAATATGTCCGTATTAGGTACCCCACCCCTAAGTACCCTAAACAGGTACGAGTTATGACGATATAGGTAGATAGGTACGATAATGGTTACTAAATCTTCTACATTTTCACAATAGGATTATGAAATGTGAAAAAAAAAAAAAAAAAACTTCGTTTAAAAAAACCGACTTCAAAAACTGAAAAGTATAAAATAATTTAATTTGTATGTGCTACCTATTCATAGGTTTGAATTCGGTGCCAAGCCAAATGTAATAGTAGGTACCACACTCGCTATATTTCGAGACGAACGTCAACGACGCTTCGGTTGTTTTGTCCTACGCGAAGAGCAGCTATCCCGCTCAAGGTCACGCGCGGCGAGTCCTACTATTACATTTTGGCTCGGCACCGACTTCAAACCTATGAATAGGTAGCACATACAAATTAAGTTATTTTATACTTTTCAGTTTTTGAAGTCGGTTTTTTTAAATGAAGTTTATTTTTTATTTTTTTGCTTTTTAGTCTTACTCAAGTCTCTCATCATCATTTCACCTAAATAACTTGAAAGAATACGACTAAAGGTAACATACAACATACTGTATAGAATAATAAATAAATATTTCGGACATGATGTTTACAGAATATGAAAGCATGCAGACAATTGCCTTAACTTTATTGCAGGCGCTCACGTAAATTAGTGGCCATGGGACCACATGGAGAGCATACCCTTTCGAATACAAAAATAATTTTCAAAATCGGTCCACAATTGACGGAGTAATCAATGTACATACATAAAAAAAAAAAAAAAATTTATATATGATGATGTACTTGGGAACGCTGGTTCATTATATAACCTTAACAATGTATAAAATTAGAAATAATTGTGTGTAGTATGTAAATCGATTTAAATATGCTTTGGTGATGACACTGATGCACGGAAAAACTCGAAGGAGTTTATGTGGCATCTTACATATAAGTTAAAGTTTGGACCTTTTCAATCAATAAATAAATTTAAAAAAACAAAAAAAAACACGAAATTACAGAAACTATAACACCTACAAACTTGAAATTTGGTAGGTAGGTTCCTTATAGGGTGTAGACATCCGCTAAGAACGAATTTTACTAAACTTCACCCCTAAGGAGGTAAATCAGTGGGTGAAAGTCTGCGTGAGCGAAGCTGCGTGCAAAAGTTAGTTACTAATAGATCTAACACCTTAAAACGAGTAATTTTTGTATATATTTATTATCCGAACCTCCAATTCTGAATGGCTCCAACGAATTTCATGAAAATTAATCTAAAAAAAAAAAACGATCTAGCTAGTATTCATTTTTAGAAAATTTATCATAAAAATACCGAGCAAAACTCGGTCACCCAGGTACGAATTACAAGAACAAGTAAAGAGGTTGAGAATTAGGTTCAGATTTTTCTTTAAATAGTCAATTTGAGATTCAGATGCAAGCTTTTTTAAGTTTCTCTATTCCGTACCCACTTTGCAGTCCTTCTTAAACGTCGATATACTACCTATAAACTGAAATACCAGGTAGCAGGCCTTTAAATAAATAGTGACAAAATTACAGTCGGAAGAAAATTATGCTTATATACCTCTTCCTGCCGCTCCATGGATATGAAAGTAAGTGAAAACTAAGTAATTTCTTGCTGTGCCAGTCAGACAAAATCTGAAACTCACTACCAGCGCTAGTGTTTTCCTCCCACTATGATCCCGGGTCCTTTTAATTTAGGCATATCCTTAGGCCGCTATAGTATGGGTCACCATGCAGCATTGCCTGCATTCGCAATGAGTATGGTGACCACCACTCTTGGATTCTACTCATGCTTTTCATTAGGTAGTAATGGAGTCTGACAGACTATACATATTTTTGGAACAAAGTAATAAAATGTTCTCCTAGCCGATAACGGCCACGGCGGCCAGTGGGACCAGCCAACTACGCAGGCGATATTATAGTGCACAAGTGTGTGCGCAAACACAGGTGCACTCTCTGTTCCCTCTCTCTCGTAATCCGATGGGACGGTTAACCGGCACGATTGAGGAGAGATCAGGCGCAAGACCGACAGCTTTACGTGCTCTACGAGGCACGGGGGTTCAGACCCCAACTTCCAAACTTCGAGCTGTTATTAAGTATTTCTATAATCAGAAAAACTCATTAACACTTTTGACCCGACCCGGTATTCGAACCCGAGACCTCTTGATCAACAGTCGCATACGTCAACCGCAAGACCAACGACGCAGTTAACAAAGTAATACTGACTACGCGTATGTAGAGCAAGAAAACTATCTTCTAGAACTAGATTGAAAGCAACTTAGGAATGATTTCAAAGCACGAACGACAGTGGAGGGACTCCGAGCACTCAATTAAAGACATGATACCCCATTGCCGTGATGAGCAGGATGTCGCCATAACAATGAACCTGCGTATTACGTAATGACGTAGTCGTTACTGCCATTCATTTGCGGAAATTGATGATGTGTTCCATTTGTGGGTAATTTAGCTGGAGATCATATACTTTCCTCTAGTTCTAGACTTTGAAATAAACAAGAACACATACTCTATTCGACTGCTTTGCTAGAAGAATTTATTTATATGGCTTTATGGTGTACCTACTTGTTAACGTATTTTTTTCTTAATCACAAGCTTTTTATTAACTTGCAATGTATGTATGTATGCTTGTATGTTCGGATGGAATCTTTAAACTCAATTTTGAAGCAGATATCTTCAATCGATTTTGCTGAAATTTTGCAAACATATGTATACAGCGTGACAATATAATAATATAATGACATGGAGCTGATTTGATGCTGGAGCTGGAAGATGGCCATACGAACTCTGTAAAGAAACGTCGCAACATCATCGAGTTTGGACTCGTTTGATTCGTCTCGAGGCATTCCAGTAAAAGCTTGTTTTTGAATTAAATTTATTTTATTCATGTATACAACTTCGAAGATGAGGTTTCATACAACCATTCATTAGGAATAAATAAAATAAAATAAAAATAGCCTTTATTTCCTGTAACCTGTATAAAGTTTTTTTTATTTAGTTGACAATTTAGGTGATAATAACTAAAACGATATCTGATCAACTAGCATTATCAGTGGTTACTGATAATGCTAGTTGATCAGATATCGTCAACTTGACCTGGTTAGGTCAAGTTGTCTTCTGACATAGGCCTCTTCTAATTCCCTCCACTTCCCTGGGAAATCCCATTCCAACAAAGAAAAAAGGAAGAGAGAGCAACCATTCATTACTTATTTTAATTTCTACTCTTTCTTAGTGACTCACAGCATAAAACGCATCAGCTGCCAGAATGTCAAGTTTGCAGCCCCAGTAGTAGTTGTAGTATAGTTTGTAGTTTCAGTCATGCAAATCAAGTTTTTTTTTGTGTATGGCCCCCCAAAATGACTCTTCTCTGCCTGATGGAAAGCATAAGCAGAATCTAAGAGTGGTGGCCACCATACTCATTGCGAATGATTGCGAATGCAGACATTGCGGCATGGCGGCCTAGTGATGCTTCTGCATCTTTTTTTTTTTTTTATAAAAGACCACTCCCGCACAAGGAATAAATCCAAAGCCCAAATAGTCTAGTCAACAAGTTCCATACTTGTTGACTAGACTATTTGAGGCTCCGGTCTCGCACTCACCAACGAAATATGACAGCACGAATGCTGTCATTTTGCGTTGATTTTCTGTGTAGGGTAGTACCGCCCCGGTAGAGCCGGCCCGTTCATGCTGAGATCAGCGTGGCTCTACTACCTCTCAAGTTATTTTATTTTCCTTTTTCCTAACTTTTATTATTCCCAATATTAACTGAAAGTGAACTGAATTCGAAAATTCAGTTTGCTGTCAGTGCCTATATTTGAGGACACTGACTTTCGGATAACAATTTTAATAGATGTTCATGACAACTGAACCCGACGGCTTAATACGCTCTCCGAGGTAGGTACGGGCGTGCAATATCGCCAACCTCCATACTCCGAGCTGTTATTAAGAAAAACTCAATAACAGTTCTTGGTTTAACCCGAGATTCCAACCCGAGACTTCTTGATCGGCAGTAGCATACGCTAAGCGCTAGACGAACAAGGCAGTCATTTGGCTACCGAATCCTAAAAAAGGTTTAATAGTTGTTCTACGAATGTGTTTTCTATCATGTAGTGTCATTCAGTGTGTGTTCTATCGAGCCTATTTTCTAGGTAGGTTAAGGTTAACTTTAAGTCTGCTTAGATACGGTTAGATTCAAGCAACAGTTATCATATCTCCACAACCCAAGTAAGAGGCGATATCAAAGAAGTTGTATAGAAATCAAAGATAGTAGAACCACGCTGATTTCAGCACAAACGGGCCGGTTCGACCGGGGCGGTACTACCCTCGCACAGAAAATCAACATAAAATGACAACGTTCGTGCTGTCGTGTTTCGTTGGTGAGTGCGAGACCGGAGGCCCAATGATGATGAAGCTGAGGCTTCAGTAAGGCTAGTGAGCTTGGCCGCCATGGTGTGGGTCACCACGCTGCATTGTCTGCATTCGAAATAAGTATGGTGACCACCACTCTTGAATTCTGCTTATGCTTTCCATCAGGCATAGAGTGTCACGGAGAAGTGTTAATGTGTTAAGAATGGTCACCCATCCATTGACTAACCTAGATAGGATTGTTTACTTTACTCTTTAGACTCTTTAACTCTATTAGATGTATTATAAGCATGCGTATATGCCTGTACGTATGTACTTTATTCAACATAAACGTTTCGACTTTGCTTTCAATGATTAATAGGAATATTATGTGTTATAATGTAAACATTAATGGCGTCTGCCATTCTTTGTTTGATAATAATATTAATTTCGTCATAGCAATCCACAAATTTCACGAGTAATAATTGTAGTAATTTTCTTACTTGTTTGTCGGCCCCTGGTCTTTGAGGACCCGGACCATGAGGTTTCAGGTCATTCCTGAATCTAGTCCTTGCCTTATCAGGCCCTATCCCCAGGTAGAATACTTCCCTCCCCTCAACTCTGGCGTGGTGGATTGGCTTCTTCCTTCTTATAGAACTAAAGCTTCAAATAATTAAAATTGACTGACTATACACACACACTTCAACCAATCGCCGTCCACTACTGCTTATCGTGTTCCTCGTGTCTTGAAGGAGTCTTAATGTGTAAATAATGGTCACTCATCCATTGAATAATCTAGATATGGTCGCTTAACATTGCAATGTGGGGGCCAAATTGGTGACATTTAATACCTGTCCGACTGACTATGTACATATACAA
The DNA here is from genome assembly GCA_949125395.1 of Diaphora mendica. Taxonomy (NCBI): domain Eukaryota; kingdom Metazoa; phylum Arthropoda; class Insecta; order Lepidoptera; family Erebidae; genus Diaphora; species Diaphora mendica. The sequence continues at coordinate 2,793,212 of OX421323.1, forward strand.
TCTAAATAACCGTCCAGAAAAGAAAACCAGGCCCAATACTTCTTTACATCGTACAAAATAAATTCGCTTTCGCTGTCTGTTCGCTTAGATCTTTGAAATTACACAACGGATTTTAATTCAGTTGTCACCAATAGATAGAGTGATTCAAGAGGAAGGTTTATACCAGTATGTGTAATAAATGTATCATATAGTAGAGGAAATACTAGAATTTCAAAGACTTTCGTGCGAAGCCGGACTGGGGTACTCTACAAACATACATGAATAAGACAAAAAGTATAGCCCATTCGTATAGATAGTGTCGGTGCACCAGCACGTTATTGTTGTAAAATACGAATATATTAATTCATACAACGGTGTAAACTGACAAATTATACTTGCTTGTGGGTGTAAGCCGCAGGCGGGCTCTTTGATTTTTTGGCGGCTTGCCGCACGTGCGACGGCAGCGCGATCAAGGTGACCATATCTAAGAGAATGGACCATACACCGAATTCAGAGCAACAATTTTTTGTTCAATTCAGCAAAGTTTTGTTCCATTCAGGGTTTGAACCCACAAACTCGGCTCAGCAGAAAGCGGCGAGGCGACATTTAAACCACTACGCCATCCGTGTAGTCGAGGACGTCAAATGAATGGAATTTCGGTTTCAATTAATTATGATATTGAACGTTTTATGCTTATTCGTCAATCTTTTTATTGGCGTTAAAAAGTCATATGGCATTACATGGCAAGATTTGAGGCATATCTTGCCATTATACACATATGTAAATGCTCCATATCTTGCCATGTAATTCTTAACAAATATAGCACGACAAAACTCTTTCAAAATCTTTGAAAATCATTAAGTAATGAATAAAACATAGTTAATGTAATCTAGCTCACTATCTGCTTACTCAATCAATAAGTACGTGAAAATATTTAAATTCAAAATATTAACATAATTTGGTCAGCAATTTTCGAGTTACCATCCAAGAATCGAACTAAAATCAAACAGTAATCGTTACACAATATCAGTTACAGTCAATTAATAACTGAAAATATTTATAGTTTTCGTAAATGTTATCTTCAAATATATCATGGGTTTACTAAATCATTCGTGAAATGAAACATCGATCGTGATTTGACGAATTGAATTTCCCGAATTGAATATTAATTTTTTAATTATACATATTTGTAATTAAAATAAGATAAGATTAAGACTGCCAGATTAAACTGACTAAGTAGTCAGCACCGCTCAGCAGTAGAATGCCAGGCCAATCTCATACAGTCTGATCCAGGAGTAATAAAATCCAATGATAAATAGAAGAAAATTTATTCCGGAAAAGACAATTTTTTAGTTTTTTATTTATTTACGGGCCTGCCAAAATCACTACTCTGCCTGATGGAAAGCATAAGCAGAATCCAAGAGTGTAGGACACCTTACTCATTGTGATACAGACAATGTAATAACACAGCATGGTGAACCACACTATGGCGGCCTAATGATGCTTCTGCATCTTTGGGCCTCCGGTCTTGCACTCATCAACGAAACACGACAGCACGAACTCTGTCATTTTACGTTGATCTTTTGTGCGGTAGTACCGCTCCGGTCGAGCCGGCCCGTTCGTGCTGAAATCAGCATGGCTTTATTTATTCTACTAATACTTTAAATTCGAAAGTATGAGAGGATGGATGTTTGTTATTCCTTTACACAAAAAAATAAAAAAAAACTTCGTTTAAAAAAACCGACTTCAAAAACTAAAAAGTATTAAATAACTTAATTTGTATGTGCTACCTATTCATAGGTTTGAAGTCAGTGCCAAGATAAATGTAATAGTAGGTACCACACTCGCTATATTTTGACGTCACCGACGCTTCGGTTCTTTTGTTCAACGCGAAGAGCAGCTATCCCGCTCAAGGTCACGCGCGGCGAGTGCGGTACCCACTATTACATTTTGGCTTAGCACCGACTTCAAACCTATGAATAGGTAGCACATACAAATTAAGTTATTTTGTACTTTTTAGTTTTTGAAGTCGGTTTTTTAACGAAGTTTATTTTTTATTTTTAGTCTTTCTCAAGTCTCTCATCATCATTTCATTTAAAATTAAATGATTTCTACAGAATATGAAGGCATGCAGACAATTGCTCTTAACTCCATTGCAGGCGCTCACGTAAATTTGAGGGTTTCTTTCGATTTCCTTGGGATCCCATCATCAGATCCTGATATGGTGGCCATGGGACAATATGGGGAGCATACCTTTTCGAATACAAAAAGAATTTTCAAAATCGGTCCACAATTGACGGAGTAATCGATGTACATACATAAAAAATAAAAAAAATACCGATCAAATCGAGAACCTCCTCCTTTTGGAAGTCGGTTAAAAACAGCTAAACGGATGTATATGAAATTAAGCACAGCACATAGGCTACTTTTTAATTTCCGTGGAATGACCAAGGTATAGCAACAACCGCAGGTAACTCCTCGGGGTACAGCTAGTTTGGTATATAAAGACAATGACTTTAAACAAATGCGGAAGAATTATAGTAATGTTAAATGGGAAGGCAATAGACAATACTACCAGTTGTATTGAAACTTTAGTATTATTATAACATCTTTATTTTATTCAATTGTTTAAGACACTCTCAAATGAAAAGGAAACTTTCGAATTTTATAAGCATTCCAAGAAAATTTTCAGTATTCGATCTTTTTAAAAATGAAATACCTAAATGAATAAACTAGCTTTAAAAATCAGTTCCAATTCATCTATACTAATATTATAAACGCGAAAGTTTGTAAGTATGGATGTTTGTTACTCTTTTACGCAAAAACTTCTGAACGGATGTGGATGAAACTTTACAGTAATATAGCTTATACATCAGAATAACACATAGGCTACTATTTGTCGCGATAACCGACATAAACGCGGGCGGAGCCGCGGGCAACAACTAGTTAGCAAATAGTTTCTACAAAAGTCAACTACTACTATCTACATCTACGTATCTCCGACACATTTTGATCCATCTTACGGTTGCCTGGAAGAAATTGGACCTTATAAAGTTATTAGATTGTGTGTTTCTTTTTTTTTAATCTTGCCCAAATAAATATTTTTCATTTCATTTCATTTCCGATTGCTTTTGGCAATATTGCCACCCTTGTACATTACATGTTTGAAATCTAGACTAGAGTTTTCTAGCTATCCAACATAAAAAAAGATAACACTGAATTTGTTCAACAGGTTATGGCCGCTTCAGCCGCAACGCCCTCGGCGCTTGTGCATTCGCGTTCTTGGCATCTGGTGTCCAAAACTGCATCATGTCATACGTACTGCCTGCGGCACGATGCGAGCTGGCGCTAACGACCTACCAATCTGGATTAATCAACATGGCTTTTATGAGTGGTAAGTTTCCAATAGAAAGTATTTTTCATTTTTAACTACTCGTATATCTATACCATACTATTATAAAGCTGAAGAGTTTGTTTGTTTGTTTGTTTGGACGCACTAATTTCAGGAACCGCTGGTCCGATTTGAAAAAATATTTCAGTGTTGGATAGTACAATTATCGAGGAAGGCTATAGGTTATATATCATTACGCCAAGACCAATAGGAGCAGAGCATCAATGAAGAATGTTTAAAAAACGGGGGAAAATTATCACGCTACGGGCAATAGAAGACGCAAACGAGGTTGCGTGGGTCAGCTAGTTTTTATATAATAGGTCTTTACCTATGAAATTGCCGTTTTGTATGCAATAAGTGAAAGTACTTATTTTTTCAACTTTTTAGTGGGTTAAAATTTCAATTCCCTAGAGGCAGTACAAAATGCCTTTGAAGAGTTTGTTGCCTCCCGTCCAGCTGATTTTTACAAGAAGGGGCATCAATAAACTGCCAATGCGTTGGCAAAGATGCGTTATTTGCATGGGTGATTACTTCGAATAACAGAAATAAAAAAGTTTGAAAAAATAAGTACTTTCACTTATTGCATACAAAACGGCAATTTCATAGGTAAAGACCTATTATTAACTGTCAAAGTACCTCGGAGAGCACGGTAAGCCGTCGGTCCCGGTTGTCATGAACACCAATGACAATCGTAATTAGGAAGTCAGTGCCCTCAAATAGTTCAATCTTCTAAATAAGTTCGCTGCCAGTCACTCCATGTGACCAGTTTAATCTTGGTAATAATAAATCAACTTAAAGAATCACCGCAATAACCAACATATAAGTGGACGAAGCCACAGGCAAAAAATTGAAAATTTAGTTTTTTTAATTAATGGGTATTCTAAAGTGACTCTACTCTGCCTGGTGGAAAGCATAAGCAGAATCCAAGAGTGGTGGTCAGCATACTCATTGCGAATCCAGACAATGCAACACTGCAGCATGGTGACCCACACCATGGTGGCCTAGTGATGCTTCTGCATGATTGTGAACTGTTCCCAATAATCCTAGGTAGGCGAATTAAACAGTCATGATATGTGATAAATTGCTCGTTTCACGATTCCCTGAGACGATCTAGTTCTATCTTACACACTAGCAAATTGCCGTTCTTCTATCAAGGAAAACGTTTTATATACGCATTACTATTATTTCAGTTCTCAAGAACTAAAACAATGTATTTAAGATTCATTAGAACCAAATTATAGGCTCGGTGTCAATATATACAAACACAATAAATGGACGACGTGCTAAATAAAATACAAATGTTTGGACATAGTTTTAAAGACGCATATTACATCATGCGTCAATCATTGTATCAGAATTGGGGTTTTTTGGGTACCGCAATTAACTGGAAAATCTATTAAAAACAATGTAATATTATCTTAACCATATCTGTAAGTAACTAGAGGTGCGAAGTATATTTTTTCTCTTAGTTTCCCTAGATACCCTATGGTAATTAGTAGAAGAAACTAAGGAATCGAGGCAACAGTTGTCCCTTCAGCAGCAGGAGTCACTTACCATACCATTAGATGCCTCTAACCATTGTCCCTATCCTACTTCCTACTAATATTATAAACGCGAAAGTTTGTAAGTATGGATGGATGTTTGCTACTCTTTCATGCAAAAACTACTAAACGGGTTTAAATGAAATTTTACAGTAATATAGCTTATACATCAGATTAACACATAGGCTAATATTTGCAGCGATAACCGACATACACGCGGGCGGAGCCGCGGGCAACAGCTAGTGCCATATATAAATGTAGATTTCTTACCCTCTTGTACAAAATATTTTAACACACTTTTATAAGCGTAAAAAACGAATGTAAGCATGTTTTTTATCTCTTTAGACATCAGACATTATACCCCTCGGATATCCTAATTAGAGAATTTCTGTGTATCAAACATTCTAAGCGACTTTAAAATTTCCACAAACAATTCGTATTGTCATGTTCAAATAAATTTGTGTTATATCGTCATACGAGATTCCCAAGCACAAAAAACACTACGTTAAGTAACTGAATGGCGCTAAAATAGCGTATTCTTAGTAATAAGATGACAGCATTAAGGCCTAATATAGACATTCCAATATTCAATTACTGTCATATAATATGGTCTTGTTAGCGAACATTAGAAAAATGAAGACGAAAATATATTTAGACTAGGCAAGCCGCGTAACTTTATTTGCGTTTTACGAAAGGAATAAATGTTGCCCTTCTTTGTAACGTATTTTATTGATGAACCGTTCCTTTTTGTCGTGGCTTGATCAGTACCTATAGCTTTCCTCGATAAAATGGCTGTTCAATACTTTTTGCTTGAAAATTTTAAACCGCACAGAAAATCAACGTAAAATGACAGCGTTCATGCTGTCGTGTTTCGTTGGTGAGTGCGAGACCGGAGGCCCAAATAGTCTAGTCAACAAGTTCTACTAGTTGTACTTAGTAGTTATACTCGTTGACTAGACTAAGAGATGCAGAAGCATCACTAGGCCGTCATGGTGTGTGTCACCATGCTGCATTGTTGCATTGTCTGCATTCGCAATGAGTATGGTGACCACCACTCTTGGAGTCTACTTATGCTTTCCATCAGGCAGATTAGAGTTATTTAGACGGGCCATTACATTAAAAAAAAAAAACAAAAAACAGCAATTCTTGGGATAAGCGTGTTGGAGCAAACAAACGAACCCTTCAGCTTTATAATTAGACTAGTTGTTGCCCGCGGCTTCGCCCGGCAAATAGTAGCCTATGTGTTTTTCTGATGTATAAGCAATATTACTGTAAAGTTTCATCCAAATCCTTCAGTAGTTTTTGCGTGAAAGAGTAACAAACATCCATCCATCCATACTTACAAACTTTCGCGTTTATATTTAAGTAGGATTTATCATAGCTAGATTCAATCATGAGATGAACTTGTGTGTTTTTCTGGACGTGAGAAAATCCCTTAGACCGTCACCCCACCGGGGTTTTCAGTGGGGCTCATTTCGACGTTGTGTCGGAATCAACCGTACCGATAGAAGAGTAAAAACACGATATGAAATGTCATTCTTCGCTTCAAATAGAATATGACCGATTTTTACTTGCCTAACTCAAACTATTTCATATAACAACATTATTTTTTGTTACCTTTAGTCAATTCATGAAACAATGGTCTGACAACAGTAAGTAGTAAAGAATACAATTTGATTATAATTGGACAGGAATCATCTTCTAATCTGCACAAATATTGACGTATGTCGCAAAAATTACTAGCCCTAAACTTAGCATAATGCATGTTTCGTTGAATCTCATATCTACAATTCAACAAGGATGATCTATCCTTTATATTGACGAAATTCTGAAGCGCCTTCTATTTATTTCATTCACTATTTTTATCATACCTTTACAGAAGAATAAGGTACATTTCTGTGTTTAATTATATAGCCCAATTGCAGATTAAAAACTGTTGTGATGGGTCACCCATAGTTAAGTGGTAGCGATTGGTAATAGGTGCAATTAAATAATCGACGCGCCCACCGCCGTTTCCCCTGACCTGACCCTGACTTTAGCTAGACTTAGCTAAATTCATCATTGTTTAACTACTCATCAAACAATTCTCTAAATTTTTTGACTATTTTCATGAGTTTAAAGACTAAGGTCTTAAAGACTAATTGGTCAGACTGAATCGATTTACTTTACTAAAGTGGCGAAGTGGCGACAATGGTGATAACTTCGTTGCTAAAGTGTGATAGAATAAGAATTTTATTTTCTGACATCAATGAATCACACTTTTTTTTAATTCCTTTTGTAATCCTGCTACTGTATTTTGAATTATCTGGAATAGAAATCTGTTTCCTTGTTGTTTTTTATAGTGTTTTTTGTTGAATCTTTTTCTCTTATCACGAATTTATCTATTTTTTTGTATTATTGGATAAAATTTTGTTCTGACCCCGTGATTTAGCGTTAAGATGAAGTCATTTCCATAAATTTATTAGTGTTTATTATCATTTACTTTTGTAGAATCTCAACTTGGTTAGCTGGTACTGAAACTGAAACAATGTTGTAATTACAAAATTCTGGACTGAGGGTACGAATAATTAGTTATAAATGTTTGGTTCTGTAAATCTAATTTAATGTAGTCTCTCGTTATAAAGTTAAATATTTATAGGACACTTTGTTGACCTAAATTTCATTTGAATGTTTAGTTTCGAGGTTACAGCTTTGAACCCAAACATGTAGTAGTTTGAGAACCACACAATATATATTTTGATTGTCGTAAGATTACTTTATAACCAAGCCTTTGTCTTCGCACCATATGTTGGTATAATAATAACCTATCCAAAGCATAACACCAAACTTACGTCAGAACGCAAAGTAAGATACCCTCACTTTCAGTCCGTTTTTTTCAGGAAAATTCTTGGATTTTCCCCCCTTGACAGACTTTTGATAGATTAGACTATATCTCACTGTTGAAATGCTTAATTAAAGTAGTCAAAATCTTGATGAACTGTTATAAATGTTCTTGATTCTAAAAATCAGTATGAATTTCATTCTTCATTAAAAAGTAAAGTGCGGTGGGCGGTTTAAGACGTTGTTGGCGTATCGAGCTAATTAGGGTTCCGTGCCAAAGGCACAAAACGGAACCCTTATAGATTCGATTCGTCATGACTGTCTGTCTGTCTGTCCGTCCGTATGTCACAGCCACTTTTTTCCGAAACTATAAGAACTATACTATTGAAACTTGGTAAGTAGATGTATTCTGTGAACCGCATTAAGATTTTTACACAAAAATAAAAAAAAACAAAAAATTTTGGGGGTCCCCATACTTAGAAATGAAATTATTGTTCTGAGTCTGCATGTTCTTTGTGACCGTTTCATGTATGTTTGTAAAGTCCCTCGCGACACAGGATTTATTCCTAGTGCGGGAGTTGTCTTTTTAAAATAAAAAATAAATAAAATAATAAATACAAATGTCACAAATGTGTATGTTTCGTGTATCTGTGAATCATCTGGGTCTTTTAGAATACTCAAACTATTAAATAACTCAAACAACTCGAAACTAAACATAATAAAGTAGCCAGAAGAACATTGGGTTCAATAGAACCCAATGTTCTTCTGGCTACTTTAGTATCGGAAGGCTACATGTGAGGTGTTACAAATTTTGTATAAGTTCGGGAATTGATTTTGATTATAAAGCAATATGGGAATCCTCCCATATTGTTTGAATGCTGTAAATACATCATACTATATATTAATATTTATTGCAAAATATTAGAGTGTAAGTAGTTTTATTATTTCAGCTAGGATTTTACAATTTAAAGGAGACATCATATTTTAAATTATTTATTCCCAGGTGGAGTAGCAAGTGCTTTCTTCTGGGGAATCGTAGGAGACGTATTCGGCAGAAGGAACTGCCTTAGCATGACATTATTGCTAGATGCTACCATCACTCTGGCGCAGAGCACAGTACCTGACTACAGACTTTTGCTAGCTGCTAGAACCATTAACGGTTTTATTATTGGTAAGTTGTGGTGTATATAAACACATTGCATTTTCTGTACCTTTTCATTTTGTTCTTTTAATAGGATTCTATACTATTAAAAGATGTGCCTCGGAGAGCACGTTAAGCCGTCGGTCCCGGTTGTCATGAACACCTATGACAATCGTTATTGGGAAGTCAGTGCCCTCAAATATACTGACAACTAGTTCAATCTTCGAATTCAGTTCACCCTCAGGGTTGCGGAGGTCCGATGCCAGTCGCTCCGTGGAAAAATTGATATTCAGGTAAAACCGGTCGAACTAGTAGCCGACCCCAAATCTTGGGAATAATAAAGGCTAGGCAGAAGAAGAAGAATAGGATTCTATACTACATACATACTCTATATGCGTTTGTGGAATCAGAGGCTGACTCAGGCAATTCATTGTCAGATTACTTAATTTACTTACATCTGCTATATAATATGATTCTCGTGTAACTTTATTGCTCACGGTGAACTCTGAAACCATCAAACCTGCTGACATAGACCAATAGTAGCTGAGCATGATTGAAAAGAAACGCAGATGAATATGTGAGGGTTAGCTAGTTTGAATATATTTATCAGATGTCTGTTTACCATATTAAAGGCAGTTTGAGATCAATTAGCTGTGCATGAAGTCTCTCGGTTGATATAGGTAAACTTTGCAAATCCTGTCGATTACGAAATGTTTCTCATCTTTCTTCTAAAAAAGAGAATTCTAAAAAAGAGATTACAAAAATTTTCTTTAAGGTTTTTGGAAAATAAAAGATGGATGGGCAACTTGTGCATATTACACAAAATTGTACATTGTACAATCGAGAGTAATCTCATAGAAAACATTGAAATTAAAATACCAACACGATCTGTGCATATACCACAATTGTTTAGTGTTCCTCCCTGCAATAATAATGTCTCACACAATAACCCACTAAACAGAATGTGCAGGAACTATAATACCGCGTGCTCACATTTAGACATCTTTCACGAAAGCCTCAATTTTTTTTTTTTTTTTTTTTTTTTTTTTTTTTTTTTTTATATTTTAGCTGCCAAAATGACTCTGCCCTGCCTGATGGAAAGCACAAGCAGAATCCAAGAGTGGTGGTCACCATCCTCAATGTGAACAAGGACAGTGCAGCATGGCGACCAGCACTATGGCGGCCTAGTGAGATGCTTTTTCACGCCCCGCTTAAAGGACCCGGGATCATAGTTGGACGGAAACACGTGCGCTGGTAGTGAGTTCCAGGTTTTAACCGATCGGCACAGGAAAGAAGAACCGAATCGATGAGTGCGAGAGCGTATGTCTTCCACTCTGAGGCGGTGACTTCTGAGGCTCGCACGTGTTGTCCTGTAGAGGAAGGGAGAAGGCGGGACTAGTTGGAAGAGCTCTTCAGAACACTCCCCATGATAAAGACGATAGAGGACTGCCATGGAGGCGATATCTCTACGCATCTGCAGAGGCTCAAGGGACTCGGTGGCTTCAGGACTGCCGACAATTCGGATTGCTCGCCGCTGCAACCGGTCGAGAGCGTCGAACAGATACTGCGCGGCACCATCGCAAAGGTGAGAACAGTATTCCACGCACGAGCGAACCTGGGTCTTATAAAGAAGATACAGGTGCTCCGGCGAGAAGAACCGTCTCACCTTGTTTAGAACACCTAACTTCCGCGAGGCCGCCTTAGTGACGCCCTCAACGTACTCGCGCGGGTTTAGGTCGCGGCAGATGCCCATGCCCAGGATATCGAGTCTGCCTTGTAGTGGCAGTTGAGTGTTCTGAAAAGTCGGAAGGGGAAGGAATGGAGATTTTTTGGCAGAAAACGCGCACACCTGTGTTTTCTTAGCGTTGAACTCGACCAGGTTCTCAGAGCCCCATTGAGAAATGCGGCACAGAATATGGTCGAGTTCAGCGACAAGTTCCTGTCGTTTTTCAATATCTGCTGACTTTGCTGCAGGACGTCCGAAGTATCTCCCATGAACTGTGCTGTCGTCTGCATAGCAATGAATGTTGCCAAGGGCTAACATGTCATTGATATGCAGAAGAAACAGCGTGGGGGACAGGACGGAACCCTGTGGCACTCCGGCGTTAATCGACTGAAAGTCGGAGGCCGTACCGTCGCAAAGGACTCTGATGCGGCGCTGGTGCAGGAATGCGGCAACCCAGTTGCAAAGTTTGGGGGGCAAGCCGAAGGCCGGCAGTTTGGAGAGAAGCGAACGGTGCCAAACCCTATCAAAGGCCTTGGCCATGTCGAGGCTGATGGCCAAAGATTCTCCGTGCCTGTCAATAGCCTCACTCCAAAGGTGTGTGACGTACGCTAGAAGATCACCCGTGGATCGTTTCGGTCTAAAACCATATTGCCGATCATTAAGTATGGAGTGATCCTCCAGGTAGTGGATCAATTGTTTATTGATGATCCGCTCGAACACTTTGCAGATAATGGGGGTGACAGTTATCGGGCGGTAGTTGGCTGGGTTGGAGCGGTCGCCCTTTTTGGGGATGGGTTGAACATTCGCCTCTCTCCAGGCATCCGGAACAGTTCCCGAGGAATATGACAGGCGATACAGGCGCGTCAATACCGGAGACAACTCTGGTGCGCAGTTCTTAAGAACCACCGCTGGGATACCGTCGGGTCCACTAGCTTTCCGGACGTCGAGTGACCGAAGCTCCGCTCGGACATCACTCAGCCGGATGCGAATATCCCGCATTGTAGCGTCGCAGGCCGGAATGGTAGGCGGGTGCATGCCACGGTCATCGATTCGGGAGTTAGCCGCAAAGAGATCTACAAGCAGTTTCGCTTTCTCCTGCGGCTGGTGGGCAAGTGATCCGTCAGGATATTTCAGCGGTGGTAGCGAGGCCTGGCAGAAGTTGGACTGCACGGCTTTAGCCAATCGCCAGAACTTTCGGCTACCCGTAGGGTATGCGACGAGTTCTTGGCCAAGTCGTGCAATGCGCTGGGCATCCGCTGTTACGTAAGTCTTCTTGCATTCCCTGGTGGCTTTGTTAAACGCTGCTTTTAGTCGATCCACGTCGGGGTGGCCGTGAGCGCGGGCCCTGGTCCATGCGCGGTAGGCCGATTGCTTTTGGACAACAGCTTGAGCGCATTCGCGATCGAACCAGGGCCGGGTAGTTGCGCTGGCGACCTCACTGTAGGGAATATAGTATTCCATTCCTAGAGTGATTTCGCCAGCCACGGCGGCCGCACTTTGCGTCAGATCTCCATATTTAAAGCAGCGTTGTGCCCACGGGATGGATGCGAAATAGTCCCGCATTCCATCCCAGTCTGCTGACGAGTAGTGCCATAACCGTCTCTTAGCTGCCACTGGTCGTGGGGGGGCAACTAGAGGCACCGTGGTGGATACCAGGCAGTGATCGGAGGATCCCAGAGGGGCGAGCACCGATACACTGTACTGCACTGGGTGACTCGTCAGCAGAAGGTCCAGCAAGGAAGGCGCTTGACTCACTATATCTGGTATCCTGGTGGGCTAGAGTACCAACTGGGTGAGGTCATGCGTGAGAGCGAATGCGTGGACAGTCCGACCCGCGTGGTCTGTTCTGGAAGATCCCAACCAGGACTCATGGTGGGCATTAAAGTCTCCCAGAAACACCAGTTCGGCGGTCGGAAACTGTTCCTGCGCTTTGTCCGCTGCCTGACTGAGATGATCAAAAAGTCGAGTTGTCTCGGAGTCTCCAGAATGGGATCGGTATAGGCATACGTAGATTCGGCTCATAGAGCCAATATCCACGTGTAGCCAAATAGTGGAGAAGGATGGGTCCTCAAGGCAGCGTAATCGGTGACAACAAACATCCGCCCTAACGAAAAGACATACCCCAGCCTTCGCGAGGAAGCACTCCTCAAGCACGTAGCCAGGGTAGTGAAGATATGTCGTGTCGGCAGGGCGGCGTATTTGTGTCTCCGTTAGGAAAAGCATGGCCGGCCGAGCCGTCTCAAGATGCTGGTGGACGGCGTTGAGGTTTGCATGGAGTCCACGGATGTTACTCCACCTCAAAAAGCGGGTTGGTGGGAGGATGGCGTGCCGCTGTTGAACGCTTATTCCTTTTTCTAACTGCCATGATTTAAAAGTGAGGGAGGGAAGTGGGGGCGTAAAAGGCGTGACAGTCATCGTGGCAGTGTAATACTGAGGCTCGGAATGCTGTGTCGCCATACAATAGTAGGCATGACGGTGACCGAACCGTCGGACGGAAGGGCTCCCATACCGTCCCGGAAGTGGTCGCCTGGTCCCACCGTCCGGTCACCAACCGGCACGACGAGCCACTCCGTGGATTATGCGCGACCTGACGGGGCAGCCTCCCAGGGTGGTTAGCCGCGGTTGGGCCCCTCTCTATGCCGCGGGCGGCCAGTGGCACCACCGTTTCTACAGGTCTCCCTGGCCGACGGTTCGATCCACGTCATCCTCAACATGACTCTACGAGCATTCCACTGCTCACACACTTACCACGATAACTGTCACCCTTGCATCATTGGGCCTCCGGTCTCGCACTCACCAACGAAATACGACAGCATCAAAACTGTCATTTTAGGTTGGTCTTCTGTGCGAGGGTAGTACCGCCCCGGTCGAGCCGGCCCAGTTGTGCTGAAATCAGCGTGGCTCTACTACCTCTAAAAGCGTGTCTTGCCTTCTTCTTACCAATGCCTTCAAGTGTTCTCTCCTTCGTTGCAGCGGACCTTAATTTTAATACACAGCTCAGTTTTCTTTATATATTTATTTGTAACTGTGTATCTAATTATAGATTTGTTTTTTTGTTGGCTTTTCTTATAATTTGTTTAGCCTTATGCTAAAACGAAGCACTTTCTACTGTTTAAGTTGAGTACAGTTGTAACTGGATGGCAGGTTTATTGTGTTTGTTAAGACTGTGTTTTGTATTTTTTAAGTCTGTTATCTGTATCTGTACCTATTAAATAAAATAAAATAAAATAAAAATAAATAAATAAATCATCTTTTTAATCTTCCTTAACAGGTGGTCCAGCAACGTTGGTGTTTTCGTACCTGTCAGATCTGGTTGGAGCCAAGAAACGGCAGCTTTACCTGAACGTCGTGGGAATGAGCTTCATTGTGGCTTGGCTGCTATTACCTGGTAAGTAATTAACTAACCGTTTCGACTGTTAAATAACCAATAAACTGATGTGCTTTGTACTTGACTAAAAACTTCAACCAACCATCCCGGTCTTAGGCAGTCCGCACCCATCCGATGCCAACAATATCCCATAAGTCGTCGGTCAAGACGCCGCATAATATTACATTTGACTAATCGCGGTCCTTAGTCTAGGAAATTTTAGTAACGACTGTAAGTTTTCCTTGCTTGCTCCTTCTCTTAAGAAACTTTATATCTTTTGTTAGTATTTATTGCTCTTAAAATATATTAAGGATCTTACAAATACAAGTTCTTAAAAGTAAAAACATCTAAACCGAAATAAGTCCGTCTTTAAGTAATTTAACAATGTTATCTATTATTTCCTTAAACTACATTTTGAGGATGATTAAATACACATAGAATGGAACAACCTATTAAGATCTTTTGCAATATTATCTTCGAATGCGGCTAGAAATATGTAAAACGGAGCAGTCAAAGATGAGCTTCTCGGCTTAGTCACGTAGCATCAGTCAATCCTTCTGCTTTTCGCCTTTGAAAAAAGAAACACAGAAGTAATTCATGACATATTGAGCAAATGAGCTCTCGGGTTACCTATGTAAACTAATGTAAACCTGCAATTTAAAAGTCGCGCAATATATTACTAACCTTTGATTCGATATCCCCCCTTCTTCCCAAAATATGGGAAAGGGCGTAAATTTCCTTTTCATCATCATCATCAGCCTATTGCAGTTCACTGTAGGATATAGGCTTCTCTAATTACAAGCCACTTTCATCGATTTTGGACTTTTCGCACCCAGCATCTCCTTGAAATCTTGCAAATTTAATTTTATTTTCCTGAAATGGATCCCGAAGGCTTTAAACAGTACTCATGATAGGTTTACTGTTTGGCTCCAATGACCCGAGTCACGCACATAAACACGTGCTTCCATTGAAAAAACTTTGTCATCATTTTGCCAAATAGATTCAATTTGTATGGATTTGTTACCAAATAACTGAGGTACTCTATCCATTATGTTTGCGCTCTCATCTGGAAATACAAGTACATTGTGTTGCAAATAAAGTGGTTTTTCATAAGCGATTTTAGCTTTAATTTTAGATGTTACTTTATGATTACCGTTTTTATCTAGCTAGTATAATAGTCTAGTTTATTTGATAATAAGTGTGTTACAAATATTTAGACCCGTGCCTTGGAGAGAACGTTAAGCCGCGTCGGTCCCGGCAACAACTTTACATGTAAAAGAAGTCGCCGCTGATGTCACCTACTCAACGTATTTTAATGCAACAGATAGAGTGATTCAAGAGGATGGTTTATATGTGTAATACATGCATATTATAGCAGAGGAAATCCGAGAATTTCAAATAATTCCAGGCCGGGTTGCTAGTTTGTACCTAATATAATATTAAATGGTCATGTATTTTACAAAATGAAATATGAAATTTAATCAAAAGAAACTTATTTTTATTTTTCGTTGGTTTCAGCTGTAGCTTGGTTGGTTATCCCGTTCAACGTACCCAACCATCCCACCTTACTCCCTATTTACTCCTGGAGACTGCTCCTGGCTCTGGGCAGTATACCCGGATTCATCTCCGGGGCTTGGCTGATGTGTCTGCCAGAGAGTCCACGTCTGTTCTCCGATACGAATAGGGAAGACAAGGCCTTGAAGGGTCTTGCATATATCTACAAGGCTAATCATGGAAATAATTCGGAGTTTAAGGTGAGTGTTTTGTTTTGATACGAGTGACGGTTCTGTGTTTTTTATTTTCAACTTTAAGCCTATAGTCTAGTACATCACCATAATCGATTAAGGGAATAATTAGGGACTGTATAAGCGTGGCCTTGGTTTTAGTGGGAAGAAAGTTTTTAAGACGATATAAAGCGCGGAGACACGAGGTGACTTTCTGGCTAACATCTGTAACTTGTGCCCGTAACTCAAGTGTTGAGTCTGTATATAGCCCCAGGTACTTTACCACTGTACTTAGAGGTATAGTCAGGTTGATGTAGACAACCGGTGGGAAGCACGACACATCCAACTTGCTTAGCATTTGTTTGCTTCCCACGACGATCACCTGACATTTGGTTGGGTTTACCGATAAACCAAACCTCGTTGACCAATCTATACCATCTATACTATTATATAAAGCTAAAGAGTTTGTTTGTTTGAACGCGCTAATCTCAGGAACCGCTGGTTCGATTTCAAACATTCTTTCAGTGTTGGATAGCCCATTTATCGAGGAAGGCTATAGAATATATATTATTTCGCTAAGACCAATAGGAGCTGAGCAATGAAGAATGTTTCAAAAACGGGGAAAATTATCACGCTACGGGCAATAGGAGACGCAAACGAGGTTGCGTGGGTCAGCTAATTCGTTCCTTATAAAGTCTAAGTCTTTGTTGATTTTCTCAATCGCATATGATATGTCCTCAACACTTGACTGCGTGTACAGTTGTGAGCCATCAGCGTACCTACAGGTGATCGTGGTGAGGTGATTTTCTATTACGGAGAGGTTTATGTCCAGCAGTGGACTGATAAAGACCGTTGATGATTACGGACATCTGACTCATTACGTAAATTAGTTTCAAACTAAGCAGACTATGAAAGCTAGATTGACTGATAAAATATTTATTTAATTCCTTTTTTTTTTGTAAAAACATGCATATTATGCATATAAAAAACCCAAACTCCGAAACAAATATTTGCAGATCATACAAACATTTGGTCTGGCCTGGGAATCGAACCTGAAACCTCAAGCAAAACAGTCGCTCATGCTACCACTGCGCTAGACAAGTACACATTACATTACAATGATTACTAGTATAGCCTGAGGCAGAATATTAAAAACGAAAAATAAGACTTTTAAGACGAGAAATAATAAAATCTTCTACTTAATTAATGCTTTCATAGTGCCTGTACGATTCATTAATTTAAAACGTAATACAAACAGAGCTATTTACGGACATTGATTTATACCTAATTACCTTAATCAGAAATTTTTACATAGATTAAACGTTCTTAAAAATTGGCCTATGATTAGTTCCTTATTAACCGAAAACTTCCCAAATTAAGGGCCTCTTCCTGTCTCCATTAATTTTATTGGTTCATTACAATTCTGTTATTAGCAGCTTACTGCTTTTGAAGAACCGCGCAGATAAACCGTGGGAGAGCCATGCTTCGGCATGAATGGGCCGGCTCGACCGGAGTGATACCACGGCCTCACAGAAAACCGGTGTGAAATAGTGCTTGCGCTGTGTTTCACCGAGTGAGTGAGGATACCGGAGGCCCATACCCCAATCCCCTAACCCTACCTCCCTCCCCCATCCCCAAAAGGCCGGCAACGCACTTTTGACGCTTTGGTGTTGCAGGTGTCCATGGGCGGTGGTAATCGCTTAACAGCAGGCGATACGTCTGCTCGTTTGTCAGCCTATTACATAAAACAAAAAAAAAAAAAAAAATTGTAAAGAATTTGTGTGGTTCATGTTTTTAGATATTGTTATAATTGCAGTATAACACATTCAATTCAACAGATTCCCTTGCATGTTTAGTCACAATTCTGCTCTTCATTCGTGTTAAATTTCATACAGAATGTAATAAGGTGTACAAATGGGTGAGGTATTTCTAATATTGAACTTAATTTGATTACAGATAAAGAAATTGGTTCAAGAAGAGATCTTCGTAGCGAAGACATTGGGTGGTGACGAGAACAGAACAAAGGATTTGTTTCTAAATGTGCTAAGAGACCTCAAGATCCTCGTTTCAAAGAGATACGCCAAGAAGTCGACTCTCATCCTCTTTATTTTCTTAGCAAACATGGCTGCGTAAGTAGTGGAGACACTCCGTATTTTTATCAGTATTTTTTTGGCCAAAATGACTCCACCCAGCCTGATGGAAAGCATAAGCAGAATCCAATATTGGTGGTCACCATACTCACCGCGAATGCAGACAATGCAACAATGCAGCATGGTGACCCACACCATGGCGGCCTAGTGATGCTTCTGCATCATTGGGCCTCCGGTCTCGCACTCACCAACGAAACACGACAGCACGAACTCTGTCATTTTACGTTGATTTTCCGGCCGGCCCTTTCGTGCTGAAATCAGCGTGGCTCTACTACTTTGATTATATATATATATATTGTATGTGCCTGCCAAAGAGACTGATGTCATGAGTAGAATCTAAGAGTAGTGACTATACCTACACATTGCTAATGTAGACAATGCAGCATGGTGACCCACATTATGATAGCCTATTGAGATGCTTCTACATCATTAGGTTTCCGATTTCGCAATCACGAACGAAACGCGACAGCACGAATGCTATCACTTTAGGTTAGGCTTATTTTCTCACGACTATTACATTATTAAAAGATTTATCTTATTTTCAGTGGATTTGGTCTAAATATGTGGATTCCAGAACTTCTCCAACGCATTCAAGGAGGACAATGCAATAGCCTAGCCGCCACAACTTTACAACCAGAAACTGCTAAATTGATCAACACTACCACAATTTGGAAGGACCTAAAATATGATTCCTACGGCAAACGAATTCCAGCGCAAGGATTCAATGACACCAGTTATGAAGACCATGGAAGCACCTGCGATCCTAATATTGATTCAAAAGTAAGTGCCGTAACAATTTATGAAAAATTAATGGGATTAACATAATGAAGATGAATCAATAATGAAAATCCTTGTGTCTATGAAGTCTCACCACTACTTAATCACCTAAACTTCATTTAAGCCAAATATTTCACGAAGGCCTTTTTGCCTAGACGACTAAAGGTGGGGGCAGACATTCGGCGGAACGGTAAAAAGACTGCACCAATCCCCAAAATTTCCTTCGTTATATAGTACACTAAAACCTGTTTTTACCCGACTACGGCAAAGCCAAAGGAGGGTTATGATTTTGACAGGCTATGTATGTATGTATGTTCATTTGTTCCCTCATAGCTCCTTAACTACTTATTAGAACTGGGCAAATGAGGTATCGTTAGAAGCGTTTTGATCGTCTGCTGGTTATAGGCTATATGACGTGTCACTGAATCTAATGTGGCGCCCTCGAGCCGACATAAAGTACTGTATAAAAAAAAAGTGAGATAAATATGTCGTGTTTGGTATCATTGGAAAGGGCGTTATTTGTACATTTCAAATATATGTATATTATATATTAATATCGGCACCAAAACATTTGAAATTAAAAAAAGTAAAAACTAAAACCTTATAGTGTTATGGTGCGTTTCTATCTAACGTGTGACTACGGCTTTTCAAACTTGTTTTATACTTTTTCAGCAACGTTTTTTGTCGTAGTTGGGTTTTAGTTTTTACTTTTTTTGATAACTATTATCATCATAATATTTATCCCGGTCACAGCTTCTGTTTTTAAAGTTAGGACCTCGTAAATTAGAATTAGACATTCGAAATGTCTTATTTACTGTTTCAGGTTTATACGTCAGGACTGATAGTAGGCGCTTGCTGCGTGCTGGGTAGTGCTGCGTGCGGCGTGCTGTGCGCGGGCGGCGGCGCGCGGGGCGTGCGGCGCGCGGCGGCGGCGTGCACGGCCGTGTGCGCGCTGGCTGCCGTGTGCCTAGCGGCCACCGCTTGCCCGTGCTCGCGATTCGGCAACATAGCTGTAGCAGCCGCTGCTGCACTCAACGCTGCGTCTCTCAACGGGAATGTTTTGCTCATTCGGTTGCTGTTGCATGCCCTTCCTGCTAAATTGAGGTAAGTTCATTTAAACCTATTTAATTGCCACTATGTATACGAGGTTCTATGTAAAATTAATAAATTATGTAACACAATATAACTGTTTGACTGCCTCGTTGGTCTCGCGGTTGACGTGTGCGACTGCTGATCATGAGGTCTCGGGTTCGATTCCCGGGTCGGACCAAATGTTTGTATGATCTACAAATATTTGTTTCGGAGTTTGGGTGTTTTCTATGTATAATATGTATGTATTTACAAAAAAAAAAAAGTATATATGTATTTGTATCAGTTGTCTAGTACCCATAACACAAGCTCTGCTTAGCTTGGGACTAGATGGCGTTGTGTGTTAGATGTCCGAAATATTTATTTATTTATTTATTTTAATATAAATTTTAGGAATGTGTTTTTTTTCTATACATGCCATACTAATACAGTAGGACATTGTTATTACGATCTAGTCTATTGACTAATGAGTAATTTTACTTTGACCTAGATTAATATGATAAAACTATAATAAGATTGTGTCCATTAACACTTTTCTTATTGTTTCTAATTAATTGAGGACACTCTGTTCGTGTGTTCTTTTAATACACTGCACTAAATGGTAGTATTTTGTTCACTTCGCACTGTCACTTAACTAACTCAAAGGGTTTTATCCTTTTAAGTCTCCTTATAACGTCCGTATTGTCGAGAAGCTGGATAGCCTCAACGTTTACGTGATGATGAAGTCGGCGTTTATGAGCTTTGGCGTACTTCGATACAATGTCTGCGACGAATTCTACTTTAAGGTCCCGATGGAGGTCGTTCATTCGAATGTATCAGGATGCATTTACAATACCCCTAAGTACTTTATTTTTAAGGAATTTGTGAGAAGCATATTGCTTTAATAAAGTCAAACTATTGTCTTTTAGGCCTATATCCAGAAGTAGACTATGACCATATATACTGTACAAAGAGCTCCCTCAATAACTTCCTAAAATACTGGTTGACAGTACTCTCATTCTTTATCGACCTGTGATCTTCATTAGATCATTCATCTACTTTTTATTAAGGTATCAGACCACGTTTTATTCACTATAGGCTGTGATTCCAGAGCCAATAGACATTTACCCATCATTCACAAATAAATACATATTTCTTGCAGCGGTCTTGGTGTGTGTTGGGGCGCCTGGTGGGGTCGAGTCGGTGGTTTAGCCACCAATTTAGCTATTGGCGTTTTGCTGGATTATTCTTGTCCGGCGCCTTTCGTCGCTGTGGGAGCTTTACTAGCATGTGAGTATTGCCTTACTAAAATGTCTGAGTTTATATATAAATAGCTATAAGAAGTTATTGTACTAAAGTTGTCCAAGTAGAAACGTATGTGTAAAATGAAATTTGTACCTAAACATATTTTGAAGTAAGGTATGTTCGAGTAATAGGCCTGTCGGGTTATAAGGCCTAACCAAGGGAAATTCGATTTAAATGTATTTAGATTGCTGAAGGTCATTAACACTCAAAGATGGTGCCTCAAATATATCACAATACGATAGCATGCACGATGTCCCCCATGGGGTATCAATTCCTTGTGGGAAATGCTTGCGAAGCACGAATAACTGAATATTGTCCGATGTAAATGTAAAATATTATATTTATAATAAAATATTAAAAATACAATATTAAAATATTATTATTAATTAAATATTATATTATATTATAATTCATTCGCAATGAGTATGGTGACCACCACTCTTGGATTCTGCTTATGTTTTCCATCAGGCAGAGTAGAGTCATTTTGGCAGGCAAAAAAATGAAATATTAATTGTTATTTTTCAATCAGTAAGTTTCATATTAAGTTCAAAGTCACTGTAACCTGATGTTTAATGATTCGATCATAACTGATATGATAACTGCAACTTCGATGGACAAATAATAACACCCTTCAAGGGCATTGTAACGATGACACCTCCAACTGTGAAATAACCCTCTATTTCATTATATCCCCATTGATATATCCTCACTAACATAGTTCTTGTTAGACAGTGACTTATTCACGTAAAATTATTGAAAAGGTTACGAGGATACCTTCTATTTCCCGACGTTAGAAACGTTGTAAGAACCATGTCTATGTGTAAAAGTCGCGAAAGGTAAATAGAGTTACTTGGAACTTTTTCCAATTATCGCCACCGGTAAATATGGCATCTTCTACTACATGTGTCCTACTGATCACTAGTAAGGGTTAAATTTTTTAGGAGTATGTTTTATGCTACATTTCTTTTACTAATGTTGCTGGTTTTTTTCAGTATCAATTGGAGTGATTATGATAATGAAATTAGAAGAAAAGAAATCTGAAAATCCGGTAGAAGAACAAGATGCAGCGTCACAGAAGAATACGGGATTAGATAGATATATATCTACTTATATGTAGTTTGATAGTAAAATTCAATCACGTGTGTAATGATCGAGGATTCTTCTGCGACTGAAGAAGAAGATTAATGAAGAAGAATTGTAAATTCTGCTCTTATAGTTTTTTCATCAACAGCATCTGACAGTTCAGTGCTGGACATAGGCCCCTTAGAAAAGAGGTTTTGGCCTATATAGGGTGTGTCAAGTTTCCTTCTTTTTCTGTCAAGTTTATTGCAGCATGAAAATATACTTCTTATGGACCTTGAATCATAATGTGATTCTGTGTTGAATACGAAGAGATAGAGATGATGTAAGAAGCTCTGTTTATTTTCTAACAGATATGAAAAAAATTCAACATTTGAATATGTAATAAACCAAACCATTAAAAAAGCAAAAGTTGCCATAAAATAGGAGTTGCAGTCGAGGTTGGAATAGCAAGATGCCAGTTGTTCAATTCTATTGTACAAAAACTCTTCAAACTAAATTAAAAACAAATAAAATTGAGTTTTTCCAGTCAATACACGTTCTAAATGTCAAGGATTGACTAAAATTTTATATGTAACAGTAAAATAGACGCCACACTTAGCATCACTGTATTTGTGTTTCTGTTAGTAGAACTAAATTCCTCAATGCAAATTTTTGTAGTGTTGCCTCATAAAAAATGAATTTACAAAATTATCTTACACTATCTTCCAGGCAAATGCGGCCATAAAAGAAATCAGCCATAATTTTATACACATTGCACCGACTCCAAATAAAATTGAATTTCATTTTATTAATTTAATTTCATATATTTATCAATTTCTAAATTAACAATATGTATATTATGTAAAGTGTATTTTTATGGCTAAGTTTTCTCGATCATTACTTAAGACAATTTAATTAGGTTAGAAGTAGCATTAGATCTCGTAATAATAGGACCATTTTGTATTTATTATAGGTAATTATACAATTGTAATATAATCATAATCTTATTCTATAAGTTATTATTAATATTTGATGTTTTGCGACTTAAAAATATTTTCCTACTTTGAATAGAAAACATATATTTTTCAGTTAATACTCTTTAGATGTAATGATTTATGATTTTTGAAAGAATGTAATAGTGTGGAAGAAAAATGTTTATTATTTACACAAAATACCACAATTTGTTACTAACATTTGTTTGAGTATGAATGTAATATTGACGGTAATAGAATTAATAAACGGTTTTAAAAAGCGTTTTCATGAAATTAAACGGAAGTGTGTTACAAGAAGCCGCGGAAACGTGCACTATTTGACTTGCCATTGAGCGCGGTGCTAGATTTGGCCGTTAGATATCAGATATAGATAGATAGATAGATAGATAGAAAACTCTTTATTTGTACACCGTATTACAGATTTAAAATAAAATACAGAAAATGACGAATGAATAATGTACAAAGGGCGGCCTTATTGCCGAAAGCAATCTCTTCCAGGCAACCTTAGGATGGATCAAAATGTATCGGAGAGACAGTAGTTGACGGTGCGAAGAGTTTTGAAAATTTATATATTTTTTTTTAATGAATATAACTAGAAACACATGTATATCTCCATACATGTACATCTCCATACATGTACATATACACACACATATATATAGATATATATAATCACACATACATAAAACATACATAGACATATACATACATATATACACACACATACAAGTATACATACTAATAACTATAACTACTCAATTATACTAATATTACTATATATATACATATTGGTAACTGACTCGGTTATGACATATAAAATTCCTGTACCATTTTCTTAAAACTATTTACTGTTTGCGCTTGCCTAATGTTTGTCGGCAATGCATTCCACAAGCGTACAGCTTCAACCGTAAACGATTGGTCATAGAATTTTGTAGAATGCAGAGGCATCTTCAGTCTCAGATCTTCAGATGACCTTAGACATTTGTCATGTGTGTCATTGAGGCACTTGAATCGTTCTTTGAGGTAGAAGGGGGCTTTAGGATTAAACAAGATGTTATAAAGGAAAATGAGGATATGAGTATTCCGGCGAGAGCGAATTGGAAGCCACTTGAGCATTTGACGGAATTCAGAGACATGATCATATTTTCGAAGGCCAAATACAAATCGAATACAGAAATTTTGTAGTCGCTCAAGCTTATCAAGTTGTGCTTCGGTGAGATTCAGATAGCTGACATCGGCATAGTCGAGAATTGGGAGGAGAAGTGCTTGTGCAAGTGCAGCCCTAGTAGCAGTTGGAAGAAAGTTACGTAGTCTTCTCAGAGACCCGACAGAAGCAAATATTCTTCGGCTGACTTCCTGTATATGAGGACCCCAAGATAAAGTACTATCTACGTAGATCCCTAAATTTTTGACGGTAGTACTGATCTCAAGGGTGGTGCCATTGAATTGAATTTGTGGGAGCTGTGTTAAAGCATATAATGTGTTATATGTGTATATCATTATGTGTGTATAGCCTTACGGCTATAGACACATAATACTTGTTATATAAGTACTGGATGTTTTACTTTTTAAATTAAATAATATTTTATTTTGTTGATGTAAAATTATCGTAAGTCAACTAATTTCAATATCTTACATACTTTGACTTCGATAAAGGCTAAGGCAGACAAAGCACGGGACGGGACCATGTCGCAACGTTATTATACAATTTGTCAGTCAATTTATAAGATGTAAGACAATCTTTACTTTAAGCGCTGGTTGCAATTAAGTTTACTTAGTTAATGCCGTCGTCATCTTGCTCTCCTCCTGTCTGCCTCAACCTTTACAACTACTAAAGTGGCCATATTTGTTTAATATTCACTGTTAATTAGTAGTAATAAGACTTTAATGCGTATTAAAACATGATATGATTGTAGTAAGATGTATCTTATATCCGTTATTCACACTGAGATGTTAAATATTTCTTAAAATCTGTATGGGACCAAGCTTCAGTAAAACCTTTGTAATGCATGTAGGGACACAAGCGCTTAACCTTTTTCTCACTGTTTAAGACATTCGAGAATATACCCAGTTCGAGTGAAAAATAATTTAGTTAAAAAAAACCGAAGAGCTCATTGTAACACACAACAAAAAATGCAAATAGAAATATAAAAATAGAAGTCGGTTACACTCAGAAAAAAGTGGTTGGATTTCAAAAATAACAAGTGTAGCCACTATTTATTAGATGTGTATAGGTTACAGAAAAGTAAATGATCAAACTTTCAATAAAAAAAGGTCTTGAAGAAAGCATACTCCCACTTAAAAATCGGCAAAAGTCTCGTGACTTTTAAAGATACAGGTGCCTACATCCCATGAAACATAGCATGATTCCTGTGACAGTAGTCACTGGTTTCATTTAGAAACTTGTACATTTAGATCTGATTTTTTATATTAATTATAATGTATGAAAGATATTCATTGAATTTAATTGAAATCTGTGCTGCGGTTTAGCCGCGAAAGCATTACAGACGGAAAGATAGATAGATAGACAGATTTACTTTCGAATTTATGTTAGTATGGACTTCATTTGCGATAAACTGATACGTAAATAAAATATGAATATATAGGCGAAACTTTACTGAGTTTAAAGCACTGTTTAAACTGAGAGTGCGTGGTATCAGTCTGGACTATTTCAGTGGTTTAAGCTGTGTCTACGCCGTTTGCTGTTGTGCTAAGTGTCGTGGTTTCGACCTCACATAGTATGTACAACAATTTGTGTGATTTACAAATTGTTGTTCTGAATCTGGGTGTTCCTTGTGTCTGTTTTAGGTATGTTTGTAAAATCCTCGCGACACAGGATTAATTCCTGCGGGAATTGTTTTTTTGGAAAAGAAAATTATAGCTACATATATGTAAAGATATGCCGAGACATGGCTCTCTGAAATATCACAGTGAAATAATGGAATTCAAATACCCCATGTACTAAGTTCAATTAATCTTACAATTAGATTTATAAAAATATCCACGAAAAGAACTGTGATTAAAAATTTATATATTTAATTATATTATCAATGCGTTGAAAACGTAAATTAAGAAACATTTGTATTATTTTAGAAAATGCTTTGAAAGTTAAATGTTAAAAATAAATATCACTATTTATGTACTAAACACTTTTGTTGTTATTTTCTGAGCATTTTTATCCCATCCTATAAAATCCTTATCCGCAAGAATTCTGTCGAATATTTGGAAACAACAGAACTTACAAATTGACTGTACGTATGGTGCAGTGCAGTTTTTTGACTATCAATAAAAATTAAACAATAAAAATTTGAAAAAATACATTACTTCGCCGCCGTAGTGAGCATTTGCTGCATTGTCCACATTCTAAACGAGGTGACTCATGATCAAGCTACCAAAATGACTCTACTCTGTCTGATGGAAAGCATAAGTAGAATCCAAAAGTGGTGGTCACTATCCTCAATGTGAACGTGGACAGAGCAGCATAGTGACCCACACTATGGCGGCCTAGTGAGATGCTTTTTCTCGCCCCGCTTAAAGGACCCGGGATCATAATGCACACGTGCGGGAACACGTGCGGTGGTAGTGAGTTCCATGTTTTAGTCGCTCGGCACAAAAAGGAAGAACCGAAACGTTGCGTTCGAGAGCGTTTTCCACCGGGCATAGTAGTCATTTTGGTAGCTTTTACAAAAAAAACCTTCAAACACAGAATGTATTTCTTCAGATGCGTTTCTCTTCCTCTTTCCCAGATTTAGATTTCATTGTTGTTCCTAAAAAAGCAACTCAACTGTTTGACTATTGGCCAAGGAATATATTGTATTTCAGATCGATTTACTAGTGCTTATAAGTTTAGACTTATGAGTCGATTTGTCAACAGGTAAACGTTACCTTTTTTTGTGCGGAAATCCCTTTAGGAAACCACCCACTGTATGGTGGCTATGTCGGACTCGAACCGACTAAAAACCGAACACCGTCCCGGGTACTAGAAGCCGGAAAACCAGGTGCACCCTCGAAAGGAAATCCCTGGAACCCCGATGTACCTCGGGCCACTTACGGTTTGTAGATGGCCCCCTCCAGGTAACGTTACCCTACATCTTGCACAAGACTGCTACAGTCTTGTGCAAGATGTAGGGTAACGTTTATATGCTCGTTTAAATGTAATAGATAGATTATTTTTTGTTATTCTCACGTCTCTTCTGAGTGAGGTATAGGCACAAAAATCTCTTCACAATCTCATCTTCCTAGCCTTTATTATTCTCAAGATTATTAGGGCTCGGCTACTAGTTAAAGCGGTTTTACCTGAATATCAGTTTTTCCATCAATCAGGCATAGGACCTCCGCAACCCTGAGGGTGAACTGAATTCGAAGGTTGAACTAGTTGTCAGTTTATTTGAGGGCACTGACTTTCCAGTAACGATTGTCATATATGTTCACGACAACCGGGACCGACGGCTTAACGTGCTCTCCGAGGCACGGGTATGAAACACCGCCATATTCCATACTCCGGGCTGCTGTTAAGAATTTCTTGTAAGAAAAACCCATCAGCAGTCCGACCCGGGAAGCGAACCCGAGACCTCTTGATCGGCAGTCGCTTACGCTAGCCGCTAGACCAACGAGGCAGTCAAGAACCGTCTGCAATGAAAATTTTGGTGACGTGTTATTTCACATGCTCACCGAGCCTTACTAATGCACGGCACAGCATGTTCTTCGTTAGTCATCAAGATATTTTAAGATGTTTTACAACAAAATTAGCTTAAGTTACTCCTTATAAAAGCAGCTATCTTCCAGTGAAAGTTTCGTCAAAATTGGTCGAGCCGTTCCAGAGATTAGTCGGCATAAACAGACAGATAGACAAAAAATTTAAAAAAATGCCGATAGAAGTGCCGAAACTTATAACTTAGAATGTTATTTGTAAAATTAATGTGTAAAATTTGAAATTTCATAATGTATAAATTAAAATTATCAACATCAAACATGAGTATTTCGGTGACGCGAACACATATGATTTTCCCCTACGAAAAAACAAGTTTTGTGACGTTCAGCATGTCAAAACACTCCAATTTTATTTATTTGTAAAAAAGTAAATAATCTATAAATCTATACTAATATTATAAAGCTGCAGAGTTTGTTTGTTTGTTTGTTTGTTTGTTTGAACGCGCTAATCTCAGGATCTACTTGTCCGATTTGAAAAATTCTTTCAGTGTTGGATAGTCCATCTATCGAGGAAGGCTATAGGCTATATTTTATTTTCATAAAAAATAGAGATCCGTAAGAAAATTGCTATTTTGTAACCCAAGGTGTGAAATCGAAAACCTATTTTTGCGTGCGCTGCAAAAAGTATTGACAATAGAACAAAATAATGTATTACGGATTTGTAGGTCCCATTAAGATCTACAAAAAAGTCCGCGAGAGCATATATCTAACTATCATGGTTTAGTCACAATAACCGCTTTTGTGTTCAAAAAAATTATTAAATCGTCTGAAGAAAGAAACTACGTTAAATGTGTATCGTAATATTAATCCTTAGCTAAATAAAGCATTATGTTATCAAGGGTATTTATGTAGAAGTAAAATACTTTTTGTTTCATCCCATTCAGACATTTCGTTTAGAAGTTATCACGAGTATAAGACGCTAAGAGTTGGTACCTATTATTGAGTTATTTGCCAAAGAGTTTTTATCAACATATTACCTAATATTAGTCTTTATCCAAATAAATGTGTTGTTGATTATGAGTATTAGATCTTAGAAGAGTATAATAAATACATCTATACTAATATATAAAGCTGAAGAGTTTTTGTTTGTTTGAACGCGCTAATCTCAGGAACTACTGGTCCAATTTGAAAAGTTCTTTCAGTTTTAGATAGCCCGTTTATTGAGTTTATCTACATCGTCACGCTATGACCAATAGGAGCGGAGTACCAATGAAGAATGTTTCAAAAACGGGGGGAAATTATTACGCTACGGGCAATAGGAGACGCAAACGACGTTGCGTGGGTCATCTATACTAATATATAAAGCTGAAGAGTTTTTGTTTGTTTGAACGCGCTAATCTCAGGAACTACTGGTCCAATTTGAAAAAGTTCTTTCAGTGTTAGATAGCCCGTTTATCGAGGAAGTTTATCGAGTTTATCTATATCATCACGCTATGACCAATAGGAGCGGAGTACCAATGAAGAATGTTTCAAAAACGGGGGGAAATTATTACGCTACGGGCAATAGGAGACGCAAACGACGTTGCGTGGGTCATCTATACTAATATATAAAGCTGAAGAGTTTTTGTTTGTTTGAACGCGCTAATCTCAGGAACTACTGGTCCAATTTGAAAAAGTTCTTTCAGTGTTAGATAGCCCGTTTATCGAGGAAGTTTATCGAGTTTATCTATATCATCACGCTATGACCAATAGGAGCGGAGTACCAATGAAGAATGTTTCAAAAACGGGGGGAAACTATTACGCTACGGGCAATAGGAAACGCAAACGACGTTGCGTGGGTCAGCTAGTATATTATAAAATTAATCGCCGAAATGTATGTACGCGCATAACTTCCGATCGGCTGCACCAAATTAAATAATTCCGTTTTTTATGTGTTCGTTATTAAAAGGACTATAGGTTTGTGTACAAGAAAAATAAAAAAGTAACGGGAGAATTCTTTTTTTTTGTCCGCGACTGTACACACTGCCTGTAGGAAGCTGAGACAGATATGTAAATATGGCGCGGCGGTACGAAGTTCGCCGGGTCAGCTAGTAGATAAAAATTGATAGTTCAGTGCTGGATGGAGCCCACTTTAGTAGGGAGGTTTTGCCCTGCTCCATCACGCTGGCCAGACCGGTTAATATACATTTTATTTCAAATCTTTGAATGAATAAAAATGGTGATACTTCATATTTTCTGTCCGTCACCACACAAACATTCATTTATTTTTATTAATTAATTTTAGAATTAATGTTGTAAAATAAATAAAAAATACTACTTTATTATTCAAATTTAATCATATTAATTAATATAATGTTAGATAAATTATCAAATAAATTATTAATTTTAACACTAAGTTTTTCCCACGGTTTCGCGTGTATGTCGGTTATCGCAGTCAATAGTAGCCTAAAGGCGCGTCTCCACCGAAATTGTTGGCAATTTCAGTGTTTCCAACTGTTTGCAACTCTTCAGAAAATCGCCAACTTTTGTTTCCATTGTGTCTACACCGAGTTGCCATCAATTTGGAAATCATTCCAACTAAGCGTCTCTACAGAGCCAATAAATATTTGCAACAAGCGTATTCTTTTGTAGTTTACCGCCAAAAACAGGAACACGGTTTCCAACACTTGTTGACAATTTTTGTGACCAACACAAGGAAGACTTTCCTTAAGAATCAAAGTATCCATGTTGAAAGCTAACAGTTACTTTCGATTTATTATATTAGTACCTATATATACAATGGATTACGGGTTTACTGTATTTTGATTTTTTATTCAATTATTTTTAGTTGCCTTGTACCTTGCAATTAGTTTTGAATTCAATGCAATTTAATGCAATTCAATTCAATCCAATGCAATGCAATCCATTCCAATTTAATCCAATACAATTCAATTCATTTCAATTCAATTCAGTTGGGGTAGGTAGGCAGGTCTTAATTGCGGTCTTTATTTTCTTTTTTAGCCGACTTCCAAAAGGAGGAGGTTCTCAATTTTTTTTTTTTTATATGTATGTACATCGATTACTCCGTCAATTGTGGACCGATTTTGAAAATTCTTTTTGTATTCGAAACGGTATGCTTCCCATGTGGTCCAATAGCCACCATATTAGGATCTAATGATGGGATCCTAAGGAAATCGAAGGAAACTCTCAAATTTACGTGAGCGCCTGCAATGAGAAAGATTAAAAAGCGAAAAAAAAAAAAAAAACTTCGTTTAAAAAAACCGACTTCAAAAACTACAAAGTATAAAATAACTTAATTTGTATGAGCTACCTATTCATGGGTTTGAAGTCGGTGCCAAGCCAAAATGTAATAGTAGGTACCGCACTCGCCGCGCGTGACCTTGAGCGGGATAGCTGCTCTTCGCGTTGAACAAAACAACCGAAGCGTCGGTGACGTGGTTGAGGTTCGTCTCGAAATATAGCGAGTTTGATACCTACTATTACATTTGGCTTGGCACTGACTTCAAACCTATGAATAGGTAGCTCATACAAATTAAGTTATTTTATACTTTTTAGTTTTTGAAGTCAGTTTTTTTAAACGAAGTTTTTTTTTCTAATTCACAACTATGCTATCATTATGTACTGTGTTAATATTATTTTATGAACAACGGTACTGGTTGCGTGATTAATTTAGTGATTAACATCATCTTATAAATAAGGCATATTTTGTATTGTTTGTATAGTTATTGCCCCTAATTGTTTGTCGCCTTGAATAGAAAACTGATTTATTGCCACTTATATTATCACTTATTTATCGATCAAGGCTCTACAGCATCACGATCAATTGGAAAATGAATTAAACATGTTGCAAGAACGGTGTATTATTTTTGAGAGACGAAAATCTATACTAATACGCGAAAGTTTGTAAGTATGGATGGATGGATGTTTGTTACTCTTTCACGCAAAAACTACTGAATGGATTTGGATGAAATTTTACAGTAATATAGCTTATACATCAGAATAACACATGGGCTACTATTTGCTGCGATAACCGACATATACGCGGCCGGAGCCGCGTGCAATAACTAGTACTAAATAAAACTTAATCTCCATTTCCTTATTTTAGATGAGACTAGATAAATCTATACAAATAAATAAGATTGGAGTGTCTGTAAGTAATATTAAAATAACCGCTTTTTACTAAATGCATTTCTATGCATACCTATATCATAAATGCGAAAGTAATTTTGTCTGTCTGTCGGTCCTGCTTTAACGGCCAAACCGCTGCACCGATTTCAATGAAATTTGGCATGGAGATAGTTTGATTCTTGAGAAAGGATATGTGCTACTCTTTGCTGCGATAACCGACGAACACGCGGGGGAGCCGCGCGCAAAAGCTAGTACTAATATTTAAAGCTGGAAAGTTTGTTTGCTTGAACGCGCTAATCTCAGGAACTAAAAAATTATTTCATTCTTAGATAGCCCATTTATCGAGGAATTACATAGCCATATACATATATCATCACACCAAGACCAATAGGAGCGGAGCACCAATGAAGAATGTTAAAAACGGGGGAAAATTATTACGCTAGGGGCAATAGGAGATGTAAACGAGGTTGCGTGGGTCAGCTAGTGTATGTATATAGGTTACATATACCAAAATTTTATTTTTTAAATGTCTGTCAGTTTGTTCTGGCTAATCTCTGGAACAGAAAAGCTGATGATATAAGGAGTAACTTAAGATATTTCTAGACTAGATTTGCCCAGCGGCGTTACCCGCGATTGTTGTTGTACCGCGGGTACCAACGCGGGGCTCAGCTAGTAGGTATTTCAGCTAGAAAAACAAAGGAAAAAGTTAAGGCTTATGAGCCTAATAAAAAAGATAAGTGACAAATTAATGCGTAAATTTAATGATAAATAAAGAATGAAACAGGTTCATCAAAGTCACAATAATAATATCATTGAGATTTAACATTGTAGTGACAATACAAAGACTATCTATATGCAAATTGTCACCTTAAACCCATACATAAAATTGCGTTTTACAAAAATTTATTATTATTACTACTTATACTATTTAATTAAAACTTCCGTGTGGTGGAGAATTAAAAAAATAAGATGTCAAAAATATACGAAAAAAACATAGTACGTGCCTAAAAAAAATGAGGGTTTTCCTCGATTTCCCTGGGATCACATCATCAGATCCTGACATGGTGGCAACGGGACCACCTCGGGAGCATAACCTTTCGAATACAAAATCAATTTTCAAAATCGGTCCACAATTGACGGAGTAATCGGTGAACAAACATAAAAAAAATACATACAGTGGAACATAGAATCTCCTCCTTTTTGGAAGTCGGCTAAAAAACACTACACATTCATCCCATTGGTGTCTTTTTTACAAGCTTTTTATTAGCTTGCAATATATGTGTGTATGTATGCTTGTATGTTCGGGTGGAATCTTGCAACTCAATTTTGAAGCAGATATCTTCAACCGATTTTGCTGAAATTTTGCAAGCATATGTAAACAGCGTGACAATACAATATTATAATGATATGGAGCTGATCTGATGCTGGAGCTGGAAGGTGGCCATAGGAATTCTGTAAAGAAACGTCGCAACATCATCGAGTTTGGACTCGTTTGATTCGTCTTGAGGCATTCCAGTAAAAGCTTATTTTTAGAAAGCTTTTGAATTTAATTTATTTATGTATGGGCCTGATAAAATGACTATACTCTGCCTAATGGAAAGCATAAGCAGAATCCAAAAGTGGTGGTCACCATAGTCATTGCAAAAGAGAATGCAACAACGGAGTTGTTAGAACAAATTAGGGAGCAAACTACGCATGACAACAGCAGTGCAAGAACAAGCAACATTTAAAACAAACCCTACACCAATACGTCAAGCCGACGTGTCAGCCAAAATCTACTTACTAAGGACAGGTGAATGGCCAAAAGTGTACTACGAGTATTAATCTATACATATAAAAATGAATCGCCGAAATGTATGTACGCGCATATTATTATTATTTTTTTTAAAGGACAACTCCCGCACTAGGAATAAATCCTGTGTCGCGGGGGACTTTACAAACATACATGAAACGGACACAAAGAAAACCCAGACTCAGAACAACAATTTGTGGATCACACAAAGTGTTGTCCTACGGGGATTTGAACCCACGACACTTGGCGAAGTAGGAAACGGCGTGGTGACCGTTAAACCACTAGGCCGAACGTGCAGTCGATAGTGATAGTCGATAATGGTCCGGGAGCCAGGTACAAATTCGGTTAAATATTTTCTCTCGAGCAAAACTTCGTAAAAGGCATTAGGAATGTATACTATGAATATTCGTTACCGTCAGCTGCGACTCCGTCGGTGGGGCAGGCAGCGGTAGCCAACACAGCATCCAGAAAAAATGTTTTTTTTCAGTCACTTCCTCCCATTTCAAAATTTGTAGGATTAAAGTTTACCTAATATCTTGACCTGACCTCTCTAAAGAAAAAATAAAGTCAGCTGATCATAACATGGTGGATTATACGTCAGCTGGGCACTTGCACATGACAAATAAAAAAATTTTATTCAATGATTTCCTCTCATCTAAAAATTTTTCTGGTGATAGTTCATATGCTACCACGAATAAAAATTCATGTCAGCTTGCTCTATCCCGGTGGATATCAGCTGCATCTTTTTTTTTTTTTCGTTTTTTTTTTATGTTTGGCCCGCCAAAATGACTCTACTCTGCCTGATGGAAAACATAAGCAGAATCCAAGAGTGGTGGTCACCATACTCATTGCGAATGCAGACAATGCAGTATGGCGACCCACACTATGGCGGCCTAGTGATGCTGCTGCATCTTTTAGTCTAGTCAACAAGTATGGAACTTGTTGACTAGA
Source organism: Diaphora mendica (assembly GCA_949125395.1). Lineage (NCBI taxonomy): Eukaryota > Metazoa > Arthropoda > Insecta > Lepidoptera > Erebidae > Diaphora > Diaphora mendica. Next base: position 2,827,776 of record OX421323.1, read on the forward strand.
CCAATTGGTTTCAGTATTTACTAGAGCATGTTAACAATCCTCTTATAAATTTTGATCCGAGAGGGCATCAAGTTTCTTAACATATTCTCTTTTTACAGATTGAAGCTCTAGATACATAAGCCCTTTCTACATTGCAGCTAGATTGTGGATTAAAATTACCGAAGTATATGTAGATGTGAGATTTCGCTATTTAAGAACTGAACTCAATCCGGTGTCCGCCAGGGGTGTATAATGTCCCCTCTACTTTTCAACATTTACACCGAGTACGTTATGCGCATTGTCTTGGACGTATGGGATGGTGGTGTTTCGGTTGCAGGTCGCGTGATAGACAATCTACGATACGCTGATGACACTACTCTTCTTTCCAAATCTAAGGAAGATCTGGGGGAGCTCCTGAATCGTCTGGAAACAACAAGCCTCCGATTCGGACTTGTTTTAAACAGAACAAGACAAAAGTCATGATAGTGGACCGAGCTGGACAAGAAGATACCGATGTAGTGCGTATAGCCAACTGCGAAGTAGTACAACGCTATATTTACCTTGGCTCCACTATCTCGAACATTGGCGGATGCGAAGACGAGATAAGACGTAGATGCGCCATCACTAGATCAGCAGTGGAAAGGTTGGGAAAGATTTGGAAAGACAGGAAAAGAACCAGGAACACAAAGATCCGTTTGATGAAATGCCTTGTATTTCCAATCTTTTTATACGGGGCCGAAACCTGGTCATTAAGAAAACAAGATCGCCAAAAAATCGATGCTTTAGAGATGTGGTGCTGGAGACGACTGTTAAAGATTCCCTGGACAGCGTTCCGCACCAATAACTCAATCCTTAGAGAACTTCAGATAAGACATAGGTTATCGTCGATTGTGCAGTTGCGAATACTGAAGTTCTTTGGGTACATCTCTCGAAAAGAGGATTCGATGGAGAGACTTGTCGTGCAAGGTCGGATGGAGGGCACGAGACCACGGGGTCGGTCCCCAACCCGATGGATTGATCTGATTAAAACTACGACCAAATCGACTGCAGTACAATGTGCCCGCAATACGACAGACCGGCACAAATGGAGGGACATCGCGAGACGTGCAGCAGCCCTGAGTCTGGACGGCGACGACGGCGAGACGCAACACTGCCCATCAACGGCCACGACCACTCTGTCAAGAGTGCCCGACTAAGAAGAAGAAGGTCATAACAGAAGAACAACTTGAAACAAACCCTACGGACAGACGGGCCATGCAGCATGTTGTATTCGGCCAAAACCTCTTAACGCTATGGCTACTCCCTTCCGTTCAGCAATACGGGCGTATTGCTCCATCGGTATACGTAAATGTATACAACATCTAGAAAGAGTAGAAAATAACATACAATGAACGGATATAATAGGTCTTTACCTATGAAATTGCCGTTTTGTATGCAATAAGTGAAAGTACTTATTTTTTCAAACTTTTTTATTTCTGTTATTCGAAGTAATCACCCATGCAATCGACGCATCTTTGCCAACGCATTGGCAGTTTATTGATGCCCTTCTTGTAAAAATCAGCTGGACGGGAGGCAAAAAACTCTTCAAAGGCATTTTGTACTGCCTCTTAATAATAAGACCTTATATTTTGTGGAAATCAACAAAAACCCATAACGTCCCACTGCTGGTCTCGGGTCTCCTTTTAGGAGAGGGTTAAGGCCAAACGTCCCCATGCAAATAAAATGACTGCACGTTTGGCCTAGTGGTTTAACAGTCACCACGCCGTTTCCTACTTCGCTAAGTGTCGTGGGTTCAAATCCTACGTAGGACAACACTTTGTGTGATCCACAAATTGTTGTTCTGAGTCTGGGTGTTCTTTGTGTCCGTTTCATGTATGTTTGTAAAGTCCCCCGCGACACAGGATTTATTCCTAGTGCGGGAGTTGTCTTTAAAAAAAAAAAAAAAAAAAAAAAAAATTACACTGTGATTTTATGTAGATACATTGTCCGCGGTTTTTTTTTGTAGCTCTACAACAATAACCACGGGTAACGTGCCAAGTGCGTGTCAGGCCACGCAGAGAATAGGGTTCCGTAGTCACCCATAATTGTACGTGGATTTCTATGGCGGGTTGGTATTTATTACTATGAATAATGTTTACTTACTATTTCGTTTTTTTAAATAAGCGCATTTTACTAGTTAGGCCTCTATAACTCCGGAACTAATAAAGTTTTTTGAGCCATTATAGTTTTCCTTCAAAGTTCATCATAATTATGGACTACGATCATCAATTTTTTTCAGATTTTTGCGCCGGCTGTTTAGCTTTTAAAGGGGACCCTATTTTAACAAAAAAATGGGCTTTAAAGTTGAATATCTCACAAGCGGATATCTAAATAAAAAAAATTGTCTTAGCAACCTCAATATTTTTAAAAGACCTATCTAATGATACCACATAGTATGTGGTAGACACGAGAAAAAAATATCATCTCCACTTTACGTGTAGGGGTACCCCAAAAACAAATATTTGTCGTGATTTTATTCTATCACTTTGTCAACGTGGTTAAAAACACATATACAAGTAGCCTAAGTTACCCCTTATATCATCAGCAATCTGCAAGTAAATGTCTCGTCAAAATCGCTTCAATCGTTCCAAAGATTAGTCGGAACAAACATACAGTACCGAATATGCTTTCATATGCATTTAGTGAAAAGCTGTTAATTTGAAATTAAAAACAGACACTTCAATTTTATATATTTATATAGGTAGTGAGTCATAGTTTAGGTCTATATAGTACAGCCACCATATGTATTACCTAATTACTTTTATATATTTTTAAAGACCGTCCTTTTGTTGACCGTCTCTCGGCTAACGTAGGGTACCACGCCCACAAGTCAGGTGGAGTGAGAATTTGGGCAAGATGGCTGGCATTAACTGGATGCGAGTAGCCAAGAATCGATTAGAGTGGCGTGCAATGAGAGAGGCCTATGTCCAGCAGTGGACTGCAATAGACTGATGACGATGATGATGATATATTCTTAGATGAGGAGAACTATACTCTTTGCGCTGTAGCATGGTGCGTGGTGGTTTAATTTAATTTACTACAGTTATTAATGATTTAATATATTGCGAATGTGGCACAGCTGAAATACTAAGTCAGAATTTGTAAATCGCGGCAACTTTTAAGAGTGAAACGAAATGTTACTGAAACTGTCACCCGCACCATGCTACAGCGCAAAGAGTATAGTCTCTAATATCGTCCTCCTTAGTGTAGATAGGAGTATGTATATGAGGAGTATGATTTACTCGACAGCTCTATGCGTGGTCCAACTAAAACGCGTTTTAACCGACTTCAAAAAAAGGAGAAGGTTCTCAATTCGACTGTTTTTTTTAATGTTTTGTACGTCATAACTTTTGACTGGGTGAACCGATTTTGATAATTCTTTTTTTATTTGAAAGCTGGTGCTTCCTGAATGGTCCCATTTAAACTTGGTCCAGATTGAAGTCGTTTTTTTTGTTAAAATTTGTAGGTAATTATTTACTGAATAGTGGGCAAACGAGCAGACGTATCGCCTGATGGTAAGCGATTATAGTCGCCCATGGACACCCGCAACACCAGAGGCGTCACAAGTGCGTTGCCGGCCTTTGGGGGGTGGGGAGAGAGATGGGGAAGGGGTTGGAATATGGGCCTCCGGTATCCTCACTCACTCGGTGAAACACAGCGCAGGCGCTGTTTCACCCGGTGTTTGACCGGTCGAACCGGCCCATCCTCATCAAACTCCTCGTTTTCTACTGCGCTGAGTGTTGTGGTTTCAAATCCCATATGGGAAAACACTTTGTGTAATCCAAAAATTGTTGTTCTGAGTCTGGGTGTTCTTTGTGTCCATTTCATGTATGTTTGAAAAGTAGAGACAGTAAAATTTCTACGGTATTATTCGATAGTTTTATTCCAAAACGAGTAAAAACCGTATGTGAGTACTTAGCAAAAGTAATGCATGTACACTGTACATTGTACAGGTCAGGATTTCTATTACTTTACTTATTTTACGAGTCTCTCAAAGTAGCTCAACTCTGCCTGATGTAAAACACGAGCAGAATTCAAGAGTAGTGGTCACCATATTCATTGCGGATGCAGACAACGCAACAACGCGGCATGGTGACCCAACTATTGCGGTCTATTGAGATACTTCTGCATCATCATCACTGCCTCTGTAGCTCAGTGGTAGCGTGTGCGACTGCAGTGCTTGAGGTTTCGGGTTTGATTCCCGGATCGGACCTTTGTCCGATTGGGCCTCCGGTCTCGCACTCACCAACGAAACACGACAGCACGAACGCTGTCATTTTACGTTGATTTTCTGTGCGAGGGTAGTACCGCCCCGGTCGAGCCGGCCCATCCGTGCTGAAATCAGCGTGGCTCTACTACCTTTTGATTTGATGATCTGCAAATATTTGTTTCGGAGTTTGGGTATTTTCTAGGTATAATATGTATGTATTTACAAAAAAAAAGTATATATGTATTTATATCAGTTGTCTAGTACCCATAACACAAGCTCTGCTTAGCTTGGGACTAGATGGCATTGTGTGTAAGATGTCCGAAATATATTTATTTATTTATCACTAACGAAACTCGACAGCACGAATGCTGTCATTTTAGGTTGGTTTTCTGTGAGAGCCGGTTCAACCGTGCTGAAATCAGCGTGGCTCTACTACTCGGACCGGTTGTTGCCGGAACTAGTCCTCTAAGCAATAGAAGATCATTGTCATGGGCGCCGCTAGGATCATTTTCAAGGGGGCTGGCGTTTGTAATCCCGCAGTATTTTTTTCCAGCTGGAAATTTTGCGGAAATTTGCCTTTCCAGCGGGAATCCGCTGGAATTCCCGCAAAATGTTTAAAAATCTATACTAATATTATAAAGCTGCAGAGTTTGTTTGTTTGTTTGAACGCGCTAATCTCAGAAACTACTGGGCTGATTTGAAAAAATCTTTCAGTGTTGGATAGTACATGTATTGGGGAAGGCTATAGGCTATAGGATCCGTAAGAAAATTGCTATTTTGTAACCCAAGGTGTGAAATCGAAAACCTATTTTTGCGTGCGCTGCAAAAAGTACTGACAATAGAACAAAACAATGTATTACGGGTTTGTAGGTCCCATTAAGATCTACAAAAAAGTCCGTAAGAGCATGTATCTAACTATCATGGTTTAGTCACAATAACCGCTTTTGTGTTCAAAAAAATTATTAAATCGTCTGAAGAAAGAAAGTACGTTAAATGTGTATCGTAATATTAGTCCTTATTCAAATTAAGCATTATGTTATCAAGTGTATTTATGTACAAGTAAAATACTTTTTGTTTCATCCCATTCGGACATTTCGTTTAGAAGTTATCACGAGTATAAGACGCTAAGAGTTGGTACCTAATGATGAGTTATTTGCCTAAGAGTTTTTTATCAACATAATAACTAATACGAGTATCAATCTTTATCCAAATAAAATGTGTTGTTGATTATGAGTATTAGATCTTAGAAGAGTATAATATCCATACTAAAATATAAAGCTGAAGACTTTGTTTGTTTAAAGGCGCTAATCTCAGGAACCGCTGGTACTATTTGAATAATTATTTCAGTGTTGGATAGTACAGTTATCGAGGAAGGCTATAGGTTATATATCATCACGCTAAGACCAATAGGAGCGGAGCACCAATGAAGAATGTTACAAAAACGGGGGTAAATTTTTACGCCAAGGGCAATAGGAGACGCAAACGACGTTGCGTGGGTCAGCTAGTTATTTATATACTAGCTGTTGCCCGCGGCTTCGCCCGCGTGTAAGTCGGTTATCGCTGCAAATAGTAGCTTATGTGTTATTCTGATGTATAAGCTATATTACTGTAAAGTTTTATCTAAATCCGTTCAGTAGTTTTTGCGTGAAAAAGTAACAAACATCCATCCATCCATACTAACAAACTTTCGCGTTATTAATATAGGCAGGATTTTTATCGATATAAAATCATAATACAAAATGTATCGGTACCTAAATAGTTTTTTTTCTTTACCTCGCATAGAACTTTCATATATTTTTATAAATCAGTTTAAATAAAATAAAGGGGTTAAGACAATTTTGTGAAAACTAAAAAAATTGTATAGCGCCATCTGTATTTTTGATGTGGAACTCATTCCTATCTGATGTCCCAGGACACCACCCGATTTTTTTTACAAATAAGACACACACGTTTTACTATTAAAAACTTATTTAAGTATTTTATTTATATACTAGCTGATCCGGCGAACTTCGTACCGCCATATTTATGACCCACGTAACATCGTTTACGTTTTTGTGAATCTAAACCATTCCCAGATCCCCTTGAACACACACAAAAAAATTCATCAAAATCGGTCCAGTCGTTTTTGTGAATCTAAACCATTCCCAGATCCCCTTGAACACACACAAAAAATTTCATCAAAATTGGTCCAGTCGTTTAGGAGGAGTTCAGTCACATACACACGCACACAAGAAATATATATATTAAGATGTACATAAAATATAAAGTGTTTATATGAGCTTATTTCGACATTTGACATGGTCAAGACCTTCGACCGCGTCTGGCACCGCTCGCTTCTCTCCAAACTCTCGGCATTCGGTCTGCCTCCTAGACTCTGTCACTGGATTGACGCTTTTCTTCATCAGCGCCGCATTATGGTCCTTTGCGACGGCACGGCCTCTGATGTTCTGGATGTAAACGCTGGCGTATCTCAGGGTTCAGTCCTGTCGCCCACACTATTTCTTCTGCTTTCTCTCTCTCGCTCTCTTTCTTCAAGAGCTAACATACATTGCTATACAGACGATAGCACAGTTCATGGGTGATATTTTTGACACCGTTTAGCCAAGCTTGCAGACGTTGAGGAAAATCGACAGATGCTTGTCGCTGAGCTCGACCGGGTTTTGAACCGCATTTTGCAATGGGGTGATAAGAATCTGGTCGAGTTCAACGCTACGAAAACACAGTTGTGCGCGTTCTCTACCAAAAAGTCTCAATTTCTTTCCCTCCCCATTTTTCAGAGCACTCAACTGCCACTACGGGGTAAGCTCGGTGTCCTGGGCATGGATATTTCTCTCTCCTTTGCACCTACCGCATCTTATTTCTACCTCACCTAAAGGTCGACTGGGAGAGAATGCGTCATGGCATTAAGTCCGCCTTTGTACAATAAGTGCAACAAGTTTTAATAAATAAATAAATATTTGCCGGGACCTCGAGTACTGTTCTCATCTTTGTGATGGATCCGCGCAGTATTTGCTTGATGCTTTCGATCGGTTGCAGTGGCGAGCAGTCCGCTTTACCAACACTCCCGAAGCCACCGAGTTCCTTGAACCTCTGCATCTGCGTAGAGATATCGCCTCTATAGCAGTCCACTACCATCTGTATCATTGGAAGTATTCTGAGGAGCTCTTCCAACTGGTCCCCCTTCTCCCTTGCTCTGCAGAATAACATGTTCACTCTCGAACCAAACGGTTTGGTTCATCCTTCCTGCAGCTAAAAACTGGAACACACTACCAGCGCACGTGTTTCTCTCCCACTATGATCCCCGGGGCCTTTAAGTGGGGCGTGAAAATGCATCTCACTAAGCCGTCATAGTGTTGGACGCAATACTGCATTGTCTGCTTTCCCAGTGAGTATGGTTGCCCCCACTGTTGGATTCTGCTTGAGTTTTCCATCAGGCTGACCATAGTCACTTTGGCAGCTTCAAATAAAAAAAGTACAATTTGAATAACTAGGTTTTTTCTTTTGCCATATTTTGCCAAAATATGGAGATTTTGCGGATTTGATATACGTGAGTATGCTGCCCATGAGAAAAAAAAAATATCTTTAAGCATCTGTCCTTTGGTTTGGATAATATTGTTATTGGAAATGCTGTTTTCAGCGGAAACTACATTCTTTTAAATTAAAATGTCAGATAAGTTAGAATTATTAGAATACGGGGAATTAAAACATTATCTTCTTTTGCCATTCCATGCGCCATGATTGTAGCTTTTAGAATGTTGTACCCCAGTTGTTTAATATTTAGCAATGTACTATTACATTGCTTTGGCGCTCAAGATACCTCATTTAATAGTACTGGAACATTAACTTGCAGCCTCAACTTATGGGAAGGCACTCCTGATATTTCTAAAGACTAAGTATTTGACAACATCTCTCTCCACGCCTGACATGATCCGTTCGTTTAATTGATAACTATCTCATTAGTCAGCAGATCAGGATCGATATTATTTTTAAATCATCTGTGCTATCTTAAACCAGAATCCACGTCTCAATGTAATCATGTCGTTACTGTCAGTTGGCATACTATCTTCTCCGTGATAACTCCGTAAATGTCATATCAGAATAGCTCTAATACATATTTTGTCTCTTGTCGCAAACTAACTCACAAACCTTACATATTTCTATACAAACTGCCATCCCCTGTTGCTATTTTACCCCCTTGAGGGTAAAATTTTTACAAACTTTAAATGTCATTTTTATTCATATCTAACCAACAGCTTATAATGACGATACCTCTGTAGAGAATTTTAAAGTTAAGAAACGCTGTTAATAAATTATATTAATTTGGCTTATTTATTTCAATTAATATAATGAACATACAAATCAGATTGACGAATATATACTTAATATCTTAATATTTAAGTCTTCATTGAAAAAGTGAAATAATTTTTATGATTGTGACAGCCTTGTTTATTCGTTGTCAAGACGCCCGACATAGGTAACGCGCAGGCGTGTGGCGAGTGAACTCCCAGAACAACCTTTCATCCCCCTTTTAAACCCCTTACAACCACTTTTTCGCATTAAAAAGTAGCCTTTGTCCTTTCTCAGGCTTTAGACTATCTGTGTACCAAATTTCATTCAAATCGGTGCAGCGGTTTGGCCGTGAAAGCAAGACAGACAGACAGAGTTACTTTCGCATTTATAATATAAGTATGGATAGCTGACCCACGCAATGTCGTTTGCGTCTTCTATTGCCCGTAGCGTAATAATTTTCCCCCATTCTTCATTGGTGCTCCGCTCCTATTAGTCTAAGCGTGATGATATATAGCCTTTCTCGATAAATGCGCTATGCAGTGTTGGTGTCCTTTGATGTGGTAAACCTGTTTCCTAGTGTTCCTATTAGAGACTGTAAGAGTATTATAAGTGAAATTTTGATAGAATCGGTTGTTGAACCACAAATCATAGTTGACTTAGAACACACCATATCAGTGTGTCTGGAACAGAATTATTTCAAATTTTCAGATGTAATATACAAACAAATAGATGGCCTGGCCATGGGGAGTCCGCTCTCTCCACTTTGTGCAGATATTTTCATGAATCACGTAGAAAAACAAATCTTAAATAATGTTTCATTTAAACAGTATATTCTATATTGGTACAGATATGTGGATGACATTATTTGTCTGTGGACCGGGGATATAGATAAGCTTAATAATTTTTTGACATTTATAAATACTATACACGATAATATACAATTCACAATAGAAATAGGACATACAAAGCTAAACTTCCTTGACATTGAAATAGAATTAATAGACCATAAACACCAGTTTAAGATCTTTCGTAAACCTTCGTTCACGGATAACATTATTCCGGCGGATTCAAACCACCCTCTAAGTCACAAACATGCAACATTCCATGCCATGGTACACAGACTCCTTTCGATACCAATGTCTAAGAAGGAGTTCAATAAAGAGTTACAAACAATAAAAACAATAGCTCATAATAATGGCTACTCGCCCAATTTAATAGACACAATTTTAAAAAATAAGAAATCAAAAACTGTTTTAAGTGTTGCATACCAAGCTAACAGACCAACTTTAGTGACAGAAAAAGAACGGTGGGCTCGTTTACCTTACATAGGGCAAATTTCGTATAGGTGTTCCAGATCCCTGGATATAACAAAACCAGCTTTTTACACGACCCGTAGCCTAAAAAACATAATAGGTAACAATATAGATAAGACTCCTATCGCAGAGAAAAGCGGGGTGTACGAACTCTCATGTGCAGTGTGCAACAAAAAATACATCGGCCAAACAGGCAGGGCTTTCCAGACCAGAATAGCAGAACATGCTAGGGATTGGAGGCTAAAAAAGACGGAGTCCAATTTTGCTGAACATTTGCTGTCAGAAAAACATTCGTTCAATCCTAAATTGGACTTTAAAGCACTACATGTATGTGACAAAGGCAGAAAATTAACCGCTTTGGAGGCGTTAGAAATCAATAGGTTGTTATTAGGGAATCGGGACAAGGTGTTAAATCAACAATTAGATATCAACAATTCACCACTATTAAAATATTTCAAGTAATGTCATCTACAATATTTGTAAGGGGAGTTTGTATAATTTAGACGGGTATAGTTAACACATTTAATGACTTTTATGAATTTTTGACATATAATTTAATAGACATATAGTATGACACAATTTTGGACATTAAATATAAAGAGGACATGACATAATCATTTTATTTCAAAATTTTTCAGCATTAATGTCGATTTTAATAATTTTAATTATTAAAATTAATATATTATTTGTAATTAGTATTTCATATCATAACTGGGACTTTGTATAGCTGTAAGTTACTAATTTCACAAATAGCGTAGGTGGAGACAAATACAATTTCCCTGATTTCGGGGAAAATTCCTTACACGGACACACTGATATTTACATGTACCCGCAGTTGGTGGGTTTTAGATGTGAATATTTTATTTTGTATAATCAGTAACCTTTGATGATGCCATAAGGCGAAACCGGTCAGGTGTAAACAAAAATAAAATAGTGGAATAAGTACAAGTGATTTAATTCAAAAATGTAAAAAACGCTATCTAAGACTTTAATGAATTTTTCAAATTGGACCAGTAGTTCCGAGATTAGCGCGTTTAAACAAATTAACAAACTCTTCGGCTTTATATATTAGTATAGCTGAGCCACGCAACGTCGTTTGCGTCTCCTATTGCCCGTAGCGTGATAATTTTCCCCCATTCTTCATTGGTGCTCCGCTCCTATTGGTTTAAGCGTGATGATATATAGCCTATAGCCTTCCTCGATAAATGGGCTATCTAACACTAAAAGAATTTTTCAAATTGGACCAGTAGTTCCTGAGATTAGCGCGTTCAAACAAACAAACAAACTCTTCAGCTTTATATATTAGTATAGATGTATTTATTATGCTCTTCTAAGATCTAATACTCATAATCAACAACACGTTTATTAGGATAAAGATTAATATTAGGTATTATGTTGATAAAAACTCTTTGGCAAATAACTAATTTTTAGGTACCAACTCTTAGCGTCTTATACTCGTGATAACTTCTAAACGAAATGAACGATTGGGATGAAACAAAAAGTATTTTACTTCTACATAAATACCCTTGATAACATAATGCTTAATTTGGATAAGGATTAATATTACGATACACATTTAAAGTAGTTTCTTTCTTCAGACGATTTAATAATTTTTTTGAACACAAAAGCGGTTATTGTAACTAAACCATGATAGTTAGATATATGCTCTCACGGACTTTTTTGTAGATCTTAATAAGACCTACAAACCCGTAATACATTATTTTGTTCTATTGTCAATAGTTATTGCAGCGCACGCAAAAATAGGTTTTCGATTTCACACCTTGGGTTACGAAATAGCAATTTTCTTACGGATCCCTATTTTTTTTGAAAATAAGATATAGCATATAGCCTTCCTCGATAAATGGACTATCCAACACTGAAAGAATTTTTCAAATCGGACCAGTTGTTCCTGAGATTAGCGCGTTCAAACAAACAAACAAACAAACTCTGCATAATATTAGTATAGATGAATATAATATTGCTATTACTACGGAATGTTTTTATTTTTACTTAAGATAATTAAAAACAGTTATCGGTATTTCAAAATGAAACAGGTAAGCATAATTTACGTAAAAACTGTGTTGATTAACTATTAAGTAAAATAAATCAGTCTGGAATCAGGACTCGGAATATCTATCATATCATATTACTTTTGGTACTAGGTAACAAACAATACTAAGTTAGTATTACTCGTCAGTGGCATTACTAACAATTAACAAACAAATTGTATTGTAACTTATACTTATATTATTGTCTCTATTTACTTAAGGCATTCTTCTTGCTTGCTGTCATATTACCAAATCCATAAAAGTCTACTAGAAAAAAATAATATAGTCAAGTCATAAATACGTAAAAATAAATATATAAGGAATCAGAAATTACATTGTGTTAAAAAAATGAGAAAAAAATAATTGTCTGTAAAGTCTGTTTACGGACGATAGTCTAACGTAACAACGTCATAACGAAACATTGATGAAATGATGAGAGAAAGATTTTCGCTTCCATTTAAGGCTTGAAGTGCAAGCGAGAGATAGATGCGGCGCTTAGAGCGAGGTAACGCCGCATGACGTCAGGTAACGCCGCATGAGTCATGTTTTTTGTGCGTGCAGCCGGCTCCATCGAATTATAAGACGTTGTCACGTCAAAAATCACAATCTGAAAACAAAAGCGTAAAAACCAAATTGTATCAATTGTTTTGTCTGACATCTTATTCTTTATATGACTACAAATATAACCGGCTGCAGAAAATGTCATCTCCGCTTCCACGCTGGGGTGATAGTGTTCAGATAATTGTGAACAAGGGACAAGTATATACCTTTTATTCCCCTATTCCGAAATATATATTTATTATTTATATTTATAAGTGAACTCGCTTGCCAGGGGGTGCAAGTGCACCCCTTGCATCTCCTCCCAGCGCCCATGATCATTATAGAGCAGCCGACAGGTCAACAGTGACTACTGCCATGGAACCTTTGAGTTCTCCATCACATCCTTTGGGCTCACCCCGGAGTTGGGGGTGGTATCACTCCAGTTTAGGTTATTCTGGCATATGTATGTATTTTCCTATAGAATGTTTTTATTTTTTTAAAAAGCATTTCCCTCATTAGGAATATACGAGTACATCCTGTGTCGCGGGGGACTTAACAAATATACATGAAACGGGTGCAAAGAACACCCAGACTCAGAACAACAATTTGCGGATCACACAATAATTATTCTACCATGTGGTATTTGAACCCACAACACTTGGCTCATTAGAAAACGCTTAAACCACTAGGCCAACCGTGCAATCAGTTATTCCAACAGCTCATTTGTTTGCCACTTCAGTGGTACAAATCATGTTTTGTTTTCATTTGTATTAATTCAACGAACTGATATTGGATACAAACAAATCATGTCGTCAAACGACCTTGTCCACCCATTTCATTCCTTATTGGCATCTTGCCACTGTTCTGATGCCGTCACACAATTTTTATGTACATTGCTGGTGTAATATTAAATTTTGGGTTAAAATATAATAGAGAGCAATCAATGTATGGTATGCAATGAAGTTTGATCGGTGTTTACGTGTTTTTCAGTGACGTAAAATGAAGCGCGTGTGAGGATAGGCGTACAGTGACTGTAATAAACGCTACAATTTCACATTTTATACTAATACTAGCTGCGCCCGCGACTTCGTCCGCGTGGAACAGTGACTTTGGGTAGCAGTTTTAATTATTAAGGCTAATATTATTTTAAAAATAAGACACACTTTTCACTGTTAAAACATATTTAAGTATTTATATAAGTACATAAAATAAAAAGTATTTTGTATGAGCTTATTTCGACATTCGACATGGCCAAGGCTTTTAACCTGTTCTTGCACCGTTCGCTTCTCTCCGACCTCTAAGCATTCGGTCTGCCTCCTAGAGTCATCTCTAGATTGACTCTTTTCTTCATCAGCGCCTTCGCATTCGGGTTCTTTGCGACGGACGGCGCGGCCTCTGTTTTTCTGGAGGTAAACGCTAGCGTACCTCAGAATTCGGTCCTGTCGCCCAAGATGTTTCTTCTGCATGTCAATGACATATTAGCCCTTGGCAATATACATTGCTATGCAGACGGTAGCACAGTGCATGGGCGATATTATGGATACCCTGCAGCCAAGATAGTAGACGTTGAGGAAAATGGATAGGAGCTTGTCGCTGAGCTTGACCGGGTTTTGAACCGCATCTAATAATGGGGTGATGAGAATCTGGTCCAGTTCAACGTTAAGAAAACACAGGTGTGCCCGTTCTCTACCAAAAAGTCTCCGTTTCTTCCCCTCCCCACTTTTCAGAGCACTCAACTGCCACTACGGGATAAGCTCGATGTCCTGGGCATGGATATTTGCCGAGACCTCAACCCCCGGGAGTACATCGAGGGCACCACTAAGGCAGCCTGAACAGGCTGAGACGGTTTTTCGCGCCCGAGCATTTGTGACTCCTTTATAAGACCCAGGCACGCTCGTCCGTACTGTTCTCATCTTTGTGATGGATCTAGGCATTGATTTTCTCTATCGTTTGCAGCGGCAATCAGTCCGCATTATCAACAGTCCCAATACTACCGATTCCTTTGAGCCTCTGCAGTTGCGGAGAGATATCGCCTCTATGGCAGTCCTCTACCGCTTTACCATGGAGAGTGTTCTGAAGCGTTCTTCCAACTGATCCCACCTTCTCCCTTCCTCTACAGAACAACACGTGCTGGTCTTGGAAGTCACCGCCTCAGTCTTAGAAATACGCTCTCGAACCAAACGGTTTGGTTCTGCATTGTCTGCTTTCACAGCGAGTATGGTTGCCTCCACTGTTGGATTCTGCTTGAGTTTTCCCTCAGTCTGAGCAAATTCTAATTTTTTTCAATTTTAAAATACTACGTTTTGGATTTGCCATCCTTTGTCAAAATATAGTGATTTAGCTGATTTGATACACGCGATTGTGCTGCCCATTTGAAAAACATGTTTTTTTTAAATGAACTGCAACTTTAACCGTCTGTCTTTGGGCTTTGATAATTGGTAGTGCAAATGTTGTTATCAGCGGAAACTGCATTCTTTTAAATTGAAATTGCAAATAAGTTTGAATTATTGGAATACGGGGAATTGAAACATTTTCTTTTACAATGTTGTACCCCAGATGTGTATTTTGTAGCCGTGTACCATTACATATCTTTGTCGCTCAAGATTTCTTATTAATAGGACTGGAACATTAACTTTCAGTCTTAACTTATGGGAATGCGCTCCTGATGATTCTAAAGATTTAAAAACTTTGTGCATAAGCTATGATATGACTGGTTCAGTTTCCCTTGCATTGTTTCCTGAGAGGTATTCGTTAACATCTTCCTCCATGTCTGACACGATCCGTTCGTTTATTTGATAACTGTCTCATTAGTCGGCGGATCAGAATAAATATTATTTTTAGATCATGTGTGCTATCATATACCAGAACTCACGTCTCAGTGTAATCATGTCGTTACTGTCATTTGGCATACAATCATCTCCTATTTTTAGAAGAGCATTTGCATATTGACACTGCTCATAAATCATTGTGAAGTTGTACTCGCATAATTGTAGTAAGACTAAACTTTTTAACATGTACCCATAATACATATGTTTCATACAGGCATTTATTTCATGTTGCGGTGTACCCCTTTTGCTTTTTTTGTGTTTAAATCCCGCCGGATACTTTTCCTTCGGATTTTTTCACGAAGAAAATTATTTCAATAAACAAAAAATCATGTAAACAAATCGAATCCTAGTGAATTATAACGAATTTGTAGTAGCAAAATTCAACATCCGCATGCGGCACAGCCGTTTGCCCTCACATGTCTGCCCGTTCGGGTAAGCACACTTAAGCATATTGTGACAACTCAGTAAATGTTACATCTGAATAGCTCTAATATTTTGTCTCCTGTCCCAAACTCATGAAGCATTTTCGCAAACCTTGCATCATCATCATCAGCCTATCGCAGTCCACTGCTGGACATAGGCCTTGCCTTGCCTTTCCTTCACAAACCTTGCATATTTCCATACAAACTTTCATCCCCTATTGCTATTTTACCTTGATCTTAAAATTTTATTTATTTTATTATAAATTTAATTATTATCTTATTATTTTATGGAAGCCTTTATGGATAGCCTTCCTCGATAAATGGGCTATCTAACACTGAAATAAGTTTTCAAATTGGACCAGTAGTTCCTGAGATTAGCGCGTTCAAACAAATAAACAAACTCTTCAGCTTTATATATTAGTATAGATTAAAATTAATTGCTTGTCTTTTTATCTCTATACTTCTTAATTCAATATATTATTTGCTGGAAGTGTTCTATTCACTATATGACTTCAGGTGAGTTGAATTAACAAAAAAAATACAATCGAATTGAGAATCTCCACCTTTTTTGAAGTCGGATAGAAACCGTAATTTTAGAGAAAAACGATTAACATTTTTTAACACTAATATATTACTAACAATAATATATTATGTACCTACCTAGCTAGGGTCCAGCCTTCTAGGATCAGCCCCTTGATTATTGACGGAAGGTTCTCGAAATGCCGCAGCGTACTTTATTTGTCAAATTGCAGGTACCAAGAGCAGTAGTCACTTAAAATCCGAGGATTAATCTCTTTTTTTGTTAATAATATACAAAAAATATACTACCTATATCTCTACTTAACCCTTAACGGATGTTGTTAAGCATTTTCTGTCTCACTTCCTCACGACACAAAATACGTGTGACATAGCGACTTATGAATACAGTATTTTCTATTTCATTTCTGCACGATACAAAGCAAAGAGATACAAAGTGCGTGTGATATTTTCATCGGCAGGTTTCTTGCTACCTGTACGTTGTTCTTACCATGACTTTGAAATACTCTCGTGTGAGAAGCTTTCGTTCAGTACCAGCGCGTTTGTGGCGGGCAGACCACACTTCACAATGACAGTAAAATGTGACAGTGACAGTGACCAAACACCGATATCATTCGAGGAAGCCCTTGATAGGACAGGTAATGTGACTATAAAACTTCATTTCGATTATTTAGTCAATAAAACTAAAAAAATAAATATCTCTTGGTTTTACGCAAATGTCAATAGTTTTTTTTTTAAATTGGTAACAGAAAACAAAACAAATTAATCGTTCCGAAATTAAATTCGTCATTTTAACGGATAATAAATTTAAAATTAGAACAAAACAATTTTTGTTTTGTTTTTTTTGTTGTAATTCATGTTGATTAATACGTGCAGATAATTCCTTGTATGCATTTAAAAAATACATGAACCTAGCAAAATAAAAGTTAAATCATGAAAAGAAACAAGTACCTAGTTTTAAAATAAAGCTCTCCTCTAGTCTATTCTACAATTTAAGTTACGTATATTTTCTAAAACTATTAATAAACGGCAATATCCACATTTGTTGACCTTATAAACATGCATTTTTAAGCATTCACAAAGAGGAAAAAAATTGGAGGAAATTTAAAACTTTAAAACCTTGTCCAAACTTTTAGGTATATGCTATTATGTTTATGACTAACTTACAAAAGCTATAAAGGTCTAACATATACAATGTATCCTGTCATGGTATGTATTTATAAGTATATCATCACCATCTCAACCGAAGGACGTCCACTTCTGGATGTAGGGCTCCCCCAAGTCTCTTCACAACAACCGATCCTGAGCTGCCTAAAACATAACGCGAATTGATTTGACAATACCGAGCAACTTACAGCGTGTATTACAAAAAAATAAAACTCGAAAAAAAAAAACTAAACTATAACCCAACTATGTAAAAACTTTTGTTCAAATTAATACAGACTATGTCACCCGGGTCATTATAAAGAATCAATTTACATCTTATTGATTAAAATCGGTTCAGTAGTTTTGGTGCTACGGTGGAACATACAAACATACATAGATTACCTATTTCTATTACCCTTCCTTTTGGATTTTTTTTTAATGTTTTGCTTTGTCGTAGTCGGGTATAAAATAGACTAATATACGCAGTATACTTTCGGTCAACATTTTGTTCATAGTTATTTCTTCAATCATTTAAATAACCTACTTTTAAGTGAATGCAATTCATCTTTTCTCAATTCTACCCAATCGGTTGACTGGTAGAAAATGTCTAGGCATTATGTCCACCGACGCATAACATGCATGAAGTTATAATAAAACAAATAAATCTGAACATTGAAGGTTTATTTTAATAATCAGTATAAACTATATCTGATTAATAAAATAAAACAAAAATAATACAAAATGTTCCAAATTTGACCGCTATGCGATGTCAAAAATATAAATAGGCAAAGACAACATTAATATATATTTACTCCTCTGTTCGTTATACATTTTTTTTTAATTGGTACGTATAAAGTGGCTAAATTGACATCAATAAAAAAAATTGTTATCAATAAAAAAATTAGCAGCGAGAATAGCATTCAACGCAGTTTTATTAATGAATACCTAATATATCGTAAATAATAAAAGACGTTGAATATCGAACTCTGCTTTTTTATTGAGTACTGGTTCCTCGTTATTAAAAATAACAGAAAGATTAGTTTTTTCTTAATTTAAATATTTTTCATAATATTCTTTCAGGAAATTGAAACAATGAGTTTTTTAATCTTGACAATTACAATCAAAATAAATATTTTATTGATGTATATTTTTCATAATATTCTTTCAGGAAATGAAAACAATGACTTTTTTATTCTTGAAAATTACAATAAAAATAAATATTTTATTGACGTAAGCAGCAGTAATGAATTTAAAGACTCATTATAAAAATAATGCAATATGACATAGATATTTCGTCATACCTGAAATAAATAACAAGATTTTTTTTTTTTTCTGAGTGATTTGAAGTGAAAACATGGTCCATTTTTTTTCTGTGTCAAAGAGCTGCCTCTCATTACTCGACTACGGCGAAGAAGAAAAGGAAGTGTAATGGTTTCATTATTACCTACCTATAATATGTATGTTCCACCGTAGCGCCTAAACCACTAAGGAAATTTTAATGAATGAGGTGTCAAAAATTCGTAGTAATGACCTGATGACATAGGCTTAATAAATTTTCTTAAAAGGTTTTATGTAGTCTTGTTATCATTTTCAAACTTTTTTTATTGTTCTATACAATCCTTTAACATAAATGTGAATGTAAGTTTGTTTGTTACGCTTTCACTCTAAAACTACTTAACCGATCTTCATGAAACTTTGTACACATATTCTTGGAGGTATTAGAAGTAACATAGGATACTTTCTATCAGGCTTGATTTGATTTAATCAAATGACTTTTTTATAAAAATCAATGATTTCAATCATTAAATTTTTACTGCAACCAAAGCGGCCAAAAATTGTCTAGAGACTTCCCCCGACAGACTACAGCACGCACAAGTGCACAATGCCATACGAGCAAGCGATTATCGACCAGTTCTGGGATTTCAAATGCTATGCTATACAGTACAGGACATGTTCTAAAAGTTATCAAATATTTCAGAAATCATTTAAGTCAATTCAATGCAAAGCGACATGTATCCTATTTCAGATAGTGTACTCATCTGGAAAGAATTAGAATATGTACCTATTTTAATGAGTTGCTATGTTTTTACTTTCATTGTTATTTTTTCAATACTACTTCTTTTTAAATTGTTGATTTTAGTAGAACTTGATAAATCACCTTTTAATTGATTTATTAATTAAATTTAAAAAATACGCTGTTTTCATTTAATAAATAACTGACAATCAAAGTAATAAAAAAGACAAGAAAGTAAAAAAATTATAAAATCTGATTTAAATCAAAAAAAGAAATTTAAATCAAATTAATCAGATTTTAATTATTTTTTTTTCAAAATCATGATTTTTATCAACCCTGCTTTTTATTAAATGCGAGCGAAGCCGCGGGTGAAAGCTAGTAAAACATAAAGAAACAATAACCAAGCATAAAGAGTACTGGACCAAGAGCTACTGAACCTTTCGACTAACGGTGTGTCTGTAAGGCTAGAAACTCTTGTTTTTTTTTTTTTTATGGAATAGACCGGCAAACGAGAAGACGTATCGCCTGATGGTAAGCGATTACCGCCGCCCATGGACACCCGCAACACCAGAGGCGTCACAAGTGCGTTACCGGCCTTTGGGGGATGGGGGGGGGGGAGATAGGGGGAGGGGTTGGGGTATGGGCCTCCGGTATCCTCACTCACTCGGTAAAACACAGCGCAAGCACTATTTCACACCGGTTTTCTGTGAGGTTTAGTGATGAGTCATAACATGCTAAGTACGGTAACCATCGCATTGCAGGCCCTGCATATCATCCACAAATATTTTTTTGAAAGTGTTAAAAAAAATGAGAAAAAAAAACTTGTAACTTGTCCTGCAAGCCTGAAATTTTTATAGGATTTTGTTCAATCATTAACAAGTTCAAAAACAAAATGGCAGGCGATTCCGATGAGCACAAGTACCTGCCAGGCGAACAGAAAGGTGTGTAATTACATCATCAATGAAAATGATATTTTTTTCTGTAAAGTTATAATTCATATATATGTTTGTCTGAGCGATTTAAAGACAGTAGGTACAATGACCAGCGGTGCTGGCTAGCATAATTCCTTGACAGGTGAGGAGAAAGATAACACTGGAGTGCAAGTAAAAATGTGTCTGAGCACACTTGGTCGGTCCTAACACGACGAACTTCTCAGTAGTAGTCATAAATAAAATTATGTCGTCGGAAGCATCTTAATCAATGCAATATACATGTCAACTAATTGAAATATAAGATTTTTAATAAATAAAAATAAAGCATTGCCCACACTATTGTACGTATGACACATATAAATATATACAAATATATAAATGTATGTATGTCAAAGCCAAACTGAAAAGATTATTAATATTTGTCTACTGAATGTCAAAAGTGGCTATGATGAAATCTTTGATAAACAGGTATAAGCCTTAGTTAAACATTAGACACGAGTTCTAATTGTTTATAACCAAAAATTGTTAAGCCACATCTCATCACTGATAATATTATTTTATAGAAAGTATCCAAATTCGTATGATATATGCATTAGTTAATCGATAAATATTTATTTATCTTATTTATTTATACTTCCTGCAAGCATATTGCACAAGGCGGACTTAATGTCTCTCAAATATGATTCTCAATTGTTTATAAAATATTTACATTGTTATAAACAACTAGTTGACCCACGCAACGTCGTTTACGTCTCCTATTGCCCGCTCAAATGAACGGGCAATAGGAGACGTAAACGACGTTTCACCGAGGGCTACAAAAATGTGATAAATGAAGAACCGCTACACCGATTTTGTGAAAACTTTCCATAAACCATCTACTAAATAGTCTGAACAAAGCCTAAACATTTGATTTGGATAGGTGAGCCCGTTCTTGAGTTATAAAATTACAACGAAAAGTGGCATTGATTTTTATATATATTGATAAGTAATTTTTGCAAGTCATATTTGGTTGCTATCCCGAGAACCCTACTGCACTTTTGGGCTCCAGGTGGACCATCTATCTTGGAAATTTTTAAACGCTACTTAACACGCAAGAGTTGAGTACTCAACTGCCTCATTGGTCTAGTGGTTAGCATAAGCGACGGCGGATCAAGAGGTCTCAGGTTCGATTCCCGGGTCGGACTGTTGTTGGGTTTTTCTTACAAGAAATTCTTAACAGCAGCCCAGAGTATGGAAGATGGCGGTGTTTTCCGCCCGTTCCTCGGAGAGCACGTTAAGCCGTCGGTCCCGATTGTCATGTCCAAAATCAATCTGTCTGTTGGACATCGAAATTACCTCGATGAGAGGCTCTAGTGACGTTACACTTACATACTAAATAGTAGCGACGTGACCACCTAACAATGATGTGCAGGGCTGAGGCCTGCCAGGCGATGGTTACCGTACTTCACATGTTATGGCGCATCACTCCAAGAGTTTCTAGCCTTAAGCCGGGTCTCCACGGAACAAATGTTGTTAATTTTTGTGTTGTCAACACGTGTTGGTGACAAAAGTTTCTGTAATTTCCTTGTGTTGGCAACAAAAATTGTCAACAAATGTTGAGAACGGTGTTTCTGTTTTTGGCGGTAAATCTCAAAAGAATACGCTTGTTGCAAATATTTATTGGCTCTATGGTGACGCTTAGTTCGAATGTTTTTCAAATCGTTGGCGACTCGGTGTAGACACAATGGAAACAAAAGTTGAGGATTTTTTGAAGTGTTGCAAACATTTGGAAACACTGAAATTACCAACAATTTTGGTGGACACGCCTTTACAGACACACCGTTAGTCAATAGGTTCAGTAGCTCTCTTACTATACATCCTAACAGGGATCCTTAATATAGAAATAAAGAGACTTCGAATTGTCATTGTCAAACGCTAAATTTACAAATCAGATACAATTCCCATCAACTCTTGGCCCCGTAACTGACATAAAAAGTTTTATTACTGTTTATAATTATGATTGACAGCCTTTAATAGTCCACTGCTGGACATTGGCCTCTTATTAGTAAGGAGGTTTCGGCCTACTATAACACGCTGGCTAGGGTTGGTACAGAGTTTAGGTCTGGATGTGTTAATAACAGCAGTTCCCGGATCCCTCCCAACTCAGGCACAGAGTGGCACACCGTGTGGTTTTAGTCGGTTCGAGTCCGACACACCGCCCCGCCGCAAACCCCGGTGGGGTGACGGCCCGAGGGGGTTTTCACACGTAAAAAAAAGGGTTTGTTTCAAGTTCGCATCTCACAACACTTATTTGATGAAAGGAAACTAGTTTTATAATGGTAAAATCATTTTCTAAAAAACCCAAAGCAGTCATGAGGACTGCCAACAGAAGTGAAAACTCAAAACTATAAACAAACATTTGCTTAAGCTCATCTTTCTCGCTCGGGTACACTCGGCGGTCCCGAGTTCACCCGAGCGATCCCGAATTCATCCGATCGACCCTTTCACCTCCGAGCGTGACGGATCAGCCTAACTTACTACCTACGAAAAATGTGTGTGCGGTGCGCCAAAAGAAGTTTTCACTTCTACTAGAAAATACCGATTCAATTTTCAATGTAGTTACATTTCAGTCAACTAAGTCAACGTTGAATGTATAATACTGTTATAAACTAGGAGTGAGAATTAAATAAAGGAACAAATTGGAGGTAGCCTAACTTCAGTTCTTATTTGTAATTAAAACACTAAACAGTTCACAACTAACGAATCTTATAATTCGAAATATGATTAAAAGTATACCTTTGTTTACATTACAAGAATATAAAACGATTACAATATAAGAAATACTTAACAGATCGACATTAAAACGATAAGAATATAAGAATAGGTTTACAACGATATAACATTAAACGACAAAATATAGCTGACGTATGCCTTACAATCTTACAATAAAAACTTTTTATAAAAAAAAACCGACTTCCAAAAAACCATCCGACGAAAACTCCCTGCCAAAAAACACTAAACAGCGTAAAATAAACTGGCTCTTCATAAATTGCTATGTGCCAATTCTCGTCTATACCTAATTCTTTATTCATTTAAATAGTAGTATTATTGTGTATGCTAGGTACCTAAAATCTGTTTGAAGTCGGCGCCAAGCCAAATGTAATAGTAGTTACCACACTCGCTTTATTTCGAGATGACCATCAACGACGTCGCGTCAGCCCGCGCGTGTCTGCTCGCTTGGGTTGTTTTATGCTAGCTATCCGGCAGCGGCGAGTGCGGCACCTCCTATTACATTTTGGCTTGGCGCCGACTTCAAACAGATTTTAGGTACCTAGCATACACAATAATACTACTATTTAAATGAATAAAGAATTAGGTATAGACGAGAATTGGCACATAGCAATTTATGAAGAGCCAGTTTATTTTACGCTTTTTAGTGTTTTTTGGCAGGGAGTTTTCGTCGGATGGTTTTTTGTAAGTCGGTTTTTTTTTATATAAAAAGTTTTTATTTTAAATTTTTAGTGCAAACAATCATAGGTTATCAGTAAGTTCAACTATTTCATATAATTTTTGCTGATGCGAATAACTTTAGTGGTTTGAACACGTATTAAAACTGAGTATGATCAGTTTCCAAAATTATGCTGAGATGCAAGATTTCTGTTACCGAGAACGTGGTCTACGGGGCAATAGGAATCGTGTCCAAGCTTAAATTTCGTGATGAAATAGAAGCAGGCGAGTTACTTAAAGCAAAATACATTAAGGGGTTAGTCATCATAGCGCCTGTGACATCAACTCACCTAAATAAGTAGTATACAACTAAAGGTCTATAGTAGGGATTGCAATCCGGAAAACCGGATCCGGTAATCCGGCGGATCCGGCATAATTATACGTCTACCGGATCCGGTACTATTACTCCGGATCCGTTCACGGATCCGGGAAATGTATATTTTGGCAAAATAATGGCACTGTCACGAATGAAAGCACTTTAAGAGTATGCTGTTGGCATTGCCTGTTCGTCCCATGCCCGGAGGTTACAATTGCAGCTCTACTAAAAGTTGATTGGTTGACTGGTAGAAACTGCCGTAGGCATTAAGTCCGCCAATGCACCAAATGTGCATGATGTATAAATGATTGGGAGATGACACACAAATAACACCATCTGTTTCTTAAAATCTTTGTACCACCAATAATTAATAAATAATATTTATTTACAAGGTAAAGAGTTCGAACACAAACATGACAGACATATAACTAGACATAAATTTTCCATGTTACAACTTGAGTTCAAAAGCAATCAAAACGACTGCTTTCCATTTTTCATACTATTTGACACTTGAAAAATCTACTTAGATGTCAGATCAGTGAGTTCAAATATTACAATTACGAATTTTTGATCTCAGTTAAGGTTAATCATTACTTTATGTTTAGTTAGTTTGATAATGTTGATTAATATTCGTTGTATTGATCTCTGATTAATCTGTAAAAAGAAGACTGTGCCACCAGCTACGTTATGTAGGTAATAAAGCCATCATTATTTTACTTTTATTATATCTTCAAAATCAAGTTGACGTAACGCTATTGTCACTACAGAATTGGGGAAGACATACTTGCAACACAGTCTACTAGCGCAGGTAGGTATAAGGGAATCCCATTATGTGTTGAAAATATTTATTTCAATAAATAAATTATTAGTATTTATTGAAAATTTAATTGTTTTAATTTTACTTGTGATTTTATTTGTTTTGGCGATGAACGACTATAAGTCATCATAATAAAGTCGACTTCGTTTATAGTTATCGTTTTTTTTTACACTTCATTAACGGTTTATGTTGAAACGCACAAGGAAATGAATAATTATCTTGGTTAAATCAATCCGACCGGATCCGGCCGGATCCGGCCGGCTTTATGAAATTCGGTCCGGATCCGGCCGGATTGAAAATGACACCGGATTGCAATCCCTGGTATATAGATACGTACGAAATTGAAAGAATTATCCTCCAACTCCTAACCGTTGAGGAGTTGTACCTTCCATCATCAGCTTACCTAAATAACTTGAAAGAATACGACTAAAGGTAACATACATACATATGACATTTAAAGATTTATCCTCCAACTCCTAAGGAGTTTTACCTTTCATCATCAGCTCATCATCATTAAATGATGACTACCAGACGCAAATACCGGCGTAGCTTCAGAAAATATACAAAAAACATAGTACGTGCCTGAAAAAAATGAGGGTTACCCTCGATTTCTCTGGGATGCCATCATCAGATCCTAGTTTCCTTATCATGGTACCACCGTCGGGACATCTACTTTCCATTAAAAAAAGAATCATCAAAATCGGTTCATAAACGACGAAGTTATCCCCGAACACACATAAAAAAAAAAATATATATATACGGTCGAATTGAGAAACCTCCTCCTTTTTTTGAAGTCGGTTAAAAACACGTCTTACCGACCGAGCTAAAACAACAAGTGTGAGAGCATAGCCAAGTACCGTCTCTCTATAGGTTCACACTGCGTAATTGATCGGTGGAGTTGGGGTACACCTAACAATATTGTAGTACGAAAATAACTTTATATGATAGATATGAGGTCGGAAGTAAATCTTGACCATAGCCCACTGCTGGACATAGGCCTCCCCCAAGGCATAGCACAGTATTTTGTCCGAATTTTTATAATCTTCCAATATTTTTTTTATATAAACCTACTAAAGTGACTACTCTTTCTGCTACTACGCATTAGCAGAATCCAAGAGTGGTGGTCACCATACTCATTGCGAATGCAGACAAGACAACAATGCAGCATGGTGACCCACACTATGGCGGCCTAGTGGTGCTTCTGCGTAGGTAGTTGAACTAAGCGAACGTAAATCGGTCGTTCTCACGTAAGATGATCTCATTTACTTCGCTCTTATTTATTTTTAAGTTTCTCATAGAAAATATGTTTTTTTAAATCTTTTCCTGCCTTTTAAATCATGTAGCTTACAACTTGAAATAACAAAGCGTGACGTAAATAATTAGAGTTAACACGTGAATACGATCAAAATATTTTTTTATTTAAATTTTAGTTGAGATTTTTTTTTATATATATTTCTATGGTGTCCTTATTTTCGAATTGACACTGGCAAAGATAGATAAGGATGGTTATAGTGAAAGAAAAAGTAAGCCAAACTACCATAGTTTAAATTTCTTTTTTTTTAAAGACAACTCCCGCACTAGGACTTTACAAACATACATGTAACGGGCACAAAGAACACCTAGACTCAGAACAACAATTTGTGGATCACACAGTGTTGTCCTACGTGGGATTTGAACCCACGACACTTGGCGAAGTAGGAAACAGCGTGGTGACCGTTAAACCACTAGGCCAAACTTGCAGTCTTCCTTATTTTTTTCCTTATTATTCCTTACTATTTATTCTGGAATTAAACTCACTTGTACTGTAATGGCCAGTAACCTTTGACAATGCCCCAGGACATACTCACAAATTTTAACAAAAAAACTGACTTCAATCTGGACCAAATTGAAATGAGACCACACGGGAAGCACCAGCTTTCAAATAAAAAAAGAATCATTAAAATCGGTTCACCCAGTCAAAAGTTATGAGGTAACAAACATAAAATATATATAATATACAGTCGAATTGATAACCACCTCCTTTTTAACCGACTTCCAAAAAGGAGGAGATTCTATGTTCCGGGTATGCTCCCGAGGTGGTCCCATTGCCACCATATCAGGATCTGATGATGGGATCCCAATGAAATCGAGGCACCCCTCGAAAACCCTCATTTTTTATAGGCACATACTATGTTTTTCGTATATTTTCTGAAGTTACACCGGTATTTGCGTCTGGTAGTCATCATTTTATGATGATGAGCAGATGATGTAAGGTACAACTCCTTAGCTTTAGGTTAGGTTAGGTTAGGAGTTGGACCCCCCAATGTATCCCTACGTTGTCGTCGTGGTGGGGCTTGCGTGAGTCGATGATTTCTGGGGCTATGCCGGTAGAGCCACTCATGCCGGATAGGCCCAGAAGGAGACTCCAGACTAAATGGGATACGAGACGGAGTCTTTACAGACTGCCGTGTGGGGCACTCTAAACGTCCCTCTGCTCTAGCAGAGGGCGTATTAGAGTGCCAGTAGTTCCGAGAGGGACAGGGGGCGGACGGATCCGGTCTGGTGCAGACCCCGTCCGGCCCAGCCGTAATCCTGAACGGACAGGACCGGTGGCTCTTCGAAGCCACGAGGACGTAAACCTCTATAAAAAATACCCCAAGCTCACGCTCTGACGCCTGGCTATGAGCTGAATCGCTGGAGGGAGTCCAGTGCCAAGGGCGTCCTCTGTCGGAGGACATTAAACTACAAAAACCACAATGACAATGGACAACTATAGGAGAAAACCTACCCAGGAGGGTCCTAGACGCGATGCGTCTGGGGAGTCCCTCCCGGAGCCAGTCGGCTCCGGCAGCCCCCAATCGTATTATGGGGGGGGCACCCAATGTCACACACGCCCGTCGCCGAGCGTCAAATCCGGCACCGAAGTAGCGAAGGACGCGCCAACAGAGACCAGGAGGCAGACGCGGAACAGCAGAGGGCAGTTCCGAAAGGCGAACGCCCTTCTGCCCTCGGTCTCTACTGAGGAGATTGCTGCGGCTGAAACGCCTGCAGCGGTGAGGCTCCCAGAAGTCGATCCGACTGCTGGGAGCCGAAGACAATCGGAACGCACGCGTTCCAAGTCCGCCGTGGATGTCCCGGCTGGTAGTTCCGGTGCGCGGACGGATGCACCGGAACCGATGGACGTGGAGGCAGACGGCCGGAAGCGAGGACGCCCCCAGGGCTGCGAGAGCGACATCTCTCAGGAGATGTTGCCTCCGCCTAAGGTTGCCAGCAGCCATAGGGGGCGATCTAGAACTCCGGTGTCGGCCCCGTCGGGCTCCGCCTTTTGTAAGGCGGAGTCTTACAGGCGAGCCAGGGCTGACGGCGAATTACAGGCGGAGGAGGAGATCGCTGGTCTCCTGCTTACAATCGGGACGCCGGTGGAAGGGGATTCAGTGGCCCAATCACCGGCTTCCTTGCAGGAGAAAGCGCAGGCGGCGGTGGCCATAATAAACAAGGTGGCCACCAAGTCAGTGAACCTGAAGGGCCCTTTTGTGAGGGCCCTCAAGGACTCCTCCTCTGCCGTTGCTGAGGTGGTAGAGACCCTAGCTGGAGACGTGGCTCGCCTCCAGGCGGCCAACGACCGGTTGACGGAACAGGTGGCCGAGCTTAGCGCTCAATTTGCCGTTTTTCGGGCGGAGCGCTCTGAGCGCGAGGCCCCTGTCCCGTCTGCGTCCCAACCAGCCCCGGCCCCATCTACGTCACAGCCGGCCCCATCTGCATCCCAGCCGGCCCCATCTGCATCCCAGCCGGCCCCGTCTACGTCGCGGCCGGCCCCGTCTACGTCGCGGCCGGCCCCGTCTACGTCGCGGCCGGCCCCGTCTACGTCGCGGCCGGCCCCGTCTACGTCGCGACCGGCACCGTCTACGTCGCGGCCGCCCCCGTCTACGTCGCGGCAGGCCCCGTCTGCGTCCCAGCCGGCCCCGTCTACGTCGCAGTCAGCCCCTGTTGTCCCCGGGGTATCCGACGATGTGCTGCAGCAGATGCTGCAGTACATGCTGCATGCGATGGGGAACCTGGTGGACGGTCGGATTGCGGGTCTGGAGGCGAGGCTGCCTCCGGCCCCTGTAGTTCGGCCACCGCTGGCGACTCCGAGGCGGGAGATCGCCTCAGCACCGACCCCGCTCCCCGTGGTGGGGGGTCGCGTGACGTACGCCGCAGCGGCGTCGGTGTCGGGCCCTGCTGCCGCGCGCAAGACGCAGCAGCGGGCGAAGGCTCCGACCAAGACGGCTGCGCCGCCGCCGCCGCAGCCGAGGCCCAAAACGGTGGCAATGGCTGGTGCGGAGCTTCCTCCGCTCCCCACTCCAACACCTCTGCCTGGCCCCTCCACAACTGCCCCCTCCAATGAGGGTTGGCAGGAAGTCGGAGGGGCCAAGAAATCCAAGAAGGCCAAGAAGCGGGCCAAGAAGGCTGCCCAAAAGGTGGCCTCTGGCCCGCAGTCGTCAACGGTGGCCCGGACCACTCCGAAAAAGCCGCGGAAGCTGCAGCCGCCTAAGACCGCGGCTGTAGTGGTCACGGTGTCACCGGAGGCGGCAAGTGGAGGACTGTCCTACGCGGCCGTCTTTAAGACGGCCCGGGACTGTCTCGCTGGCGATTTCGCGACAGCAGGGGTCCGACTGCGCCTCGCCCAAACGGGAGCTCGAATCCTCGAGTTCCCGGGGGCTGAAGGTGCCAAGACGGCGGACACTTTTGCTGAGAAGCTGCGGGGAGTGTTTTCGGACACGGATGGTGTCAAGATCGCCAGGCCTACGAAATGCGCTGAGTTGCGCATCTCGGGCCTGGACGATTCGGTGACGGCCGAAGACGTTCGCGTTGCAATCCGGGCAAAGACGGGTTGCAACGCGGAGAGCGTCAGAGTTGGCGCCATCCGCCCCGGTCCGGGAGGACTTGGCGCAGTGTGGGTGAGTTGCCCCGTGGCGTCGGCCAAAGTTTTGGGCGACGCCGGCAGGCTTCTCATCGGTTTTGTGAGTGCCAGGGTAACAGTCCTGGCGGCAAGACCGATGAGATGCTATAAATGCCTAGCATCGGGGCACACACGCGTCAAGTGCGGAAACTGTTTCGACTGCAGCGGTCTCTGTTTCCGCTGCGGTCGACCGGGGCACAAGGCGGCAGAATGTTCTGCCGCCCCTCACTGCCCTATTTGTGCGGCGGACAACAAGCCCGCCAATCACCAGATGGGGCAGGGGGGCTGTAAGCCATCCCGCGCTTCTCAGCAGACATCGGGGGCTAGCCAATCGACCCAGGCTGCCTCCGATGTCGTTCGTGCGTCTACATCGTCGCCCATGGAGGAGGTTGTAGAGACGATCCCTTAATGGATCACGTCTCCAACCTCCTTGTCCAGACGAACCTTAACCACTGTGCCGCGGCGCAGGATCTCTTCCTGCAAACCATGGCGCAGTGGTCGATCGGTGTTGCCGTAGTCGCGGAGCCCTACTACGTTCCTCCCCGTCCAAACTGGATGGGTGACTGGGACGGCTCCGTGGCAGTCGTCGGTTCCGCGGCGGCTAATTCCCCGCCCTTGTCGCTTAGAGACAAGGGCTCTGGATATGTTGCCGCCGAGTGGGGGGGGGTCACCGTTTACGGTGTTTACTTCTCCCCCAACCGGAGTTTGAGCGACTTCGAGGTCTTCCTTAACAGCTTGGAGACCTCGATGCGGCGATTAGCGTCTGGGCACGTCCTCGTGCTGGGGGACTTCAACGCAAAATCCATTGCGTGGGGGTCCCCCGGGACGGACGCCAAGGGCGAAGCCGTAGAGGAGTGGGCGGCTTCGGTGGGCCTCTGTTTGCTGAACAGAGGCTCCACCAACACGTGCGTGCGACAGCAAGGGGGGTCGATAGTGGACCTTTCGTTCGCTACCCCTGCTGTGGCCGCACGAGTAAGGAACTGGTGTGTCCTGGAAGAGGTCGAGACGCTCTCGGATCATTTATATATCCGGTTCGAGCTCTCCCGGTCCCAGGGCCCCAGTAGGGGTCACACGGCGCGGCATTCATCCCGCTTTCCGCGGTGGGCTGTCGCCAAGCTCGATAGGGACCTACTAGAGGAGGCGGCCATTGTTCAATCTTGGCTGTCTCCGCAGGCCCCGACCGGGGAGGTCGGCGTGGACGTGGGGGCGGGCCGTTTTCGCGATGCGATTACGCAGATTTGCGATACGGCCATGCCCCGCGTCCAAAGTCGTCGGCCTCGCCGGAAGGAGGTCTACTGGTGGTCCCAGGAGTTGGCGGACCTCCGTGCGGCTTGTACTCGTGCCCGGAGGTCCTACACCCGCAGCCGGCGACGTCACCGTGGAGACGGTGGCGGGGACCAGCTTCATGAGGAGTACCGCGAAGCGCGGAAAACTCTGAAGCTGGCCATTTGCCGCGCCAAGGACGAGAAAAAGAAGGAGATGCTGGAGAGTCTCGACCGTGACCCCTGGGGTCGCCCATATCGTGCGGTGCGACAGAAGCTCCGCACGTCGGGCCCCCCCCTTACCGAGACTCTCCAGCCCAGCTTCCTGCAGGAAGTGGTCGAGGGCCTTTTCCCTGAGCGGGCGGAGCACACACCCCCGTCGATGGCTTATGCGGTCATAGATGACGGGGGTAGAGAGGACGATGTGCCGCCCGTTAGGGAATCGGAGGTTGGGGCGGCTGTTCTTCGGATCCGTTCCAAGAACACCGCCCCCGGGCCGGACGGGGTTCCAGCCCGAGTGATGGCCCGAGCCCTCGACCATATGTCGGACCGCCTCAGGGAGGTGTTGGACGCTAGCCTGGCGTCCGGACGCTTCCCTGAGTGCTGGAAATGCGGGAAGCTGGTCCTATTGAGGAAGCCGGGACGGCCTGCCGATTCGGTCGCGGCCTATAGGCCCATCGTGTTGCTGGACGAGGCGGGTAAACTTTTTGAGAGAATACTCTCTGCCCGCATCGTCCGGCACCTCTGCGAGGTAGGGCCCGACCTGTCGGACGCCCAATTTGGATTCCGAGAGGGGCGTTCGACGGTCGATGCCGTGATGCGCCTTAGGGCCGTGAC
The DNA here is from genome assembly GCA_949125395.1 of Diaphora mendica. Taxonomy (NCBI): domain Eukaryota; kingdom Metazoa; phylum Arthropoda; class Insecta; order Lepidoptera; family Erebidae; genus Diaphora; species Diaphora mendica. The sequence goes on from OX421323.1 coordinate 2,859,713, forward strand.
CGAAGAGGCAGTGAGCTGTGGCGGCGTGGTGTTGGCAGTGTCCTTGGACATCGCCAACGCCTTCAATAGTCTGCCATTTAGCTGCATCAGGGAAGCACTCCACTACCACGGGGTGCCAGAGTACCTGAGGCGGCTAGTGGCAGACTATTTAGAGGAGCGTACCGTCGTGTACGAGGACCGAGAGGGCGTCTTGAGACGGCGACCCATGTCGTGCGGCGTTCCGCAGGGGTCTGTCCTTGGACCACTCCTGTGGAACGTGGGGTACGACTGGGTCCTACGAAGTCGTCTGCCTCCCGGGCTGGGCGTAATTTGTTACGCCGATGACACACTTGTCACAGCCCGGGGGGCGAACTTCCAAGAGGCGGCGCGCCTGGCCACCAGGGGTGTTTCTCTGGTGATCGGGCGCATCGAGGCGCTGGGCTTACGGGTGGCCCTGGACAAGACGGAGGCCCTATTGTTCCATGGGCCCCGTCGTGGTCCACCCGCCGGCGCCTCCATAGAGGTCAACTCGGTCCTCGTACCGGTTCGGGCCCAGATGAGGTATCTGGGCCTGATCCTCGACGGTAGGTGGCTCTTCGACGAGCACTTCCGACAGCTTGGTCCAAAGCTGGTCGACGCTGCCTCCGCCCTTGGGCGACTTTTGCCCAATTTGGGTGGAGCCAGCGTCGCAACGAGACTCCTATACACGGGGGTTGTCCGGTCGATGGCGCTGTATGGCGCACCGGTGTGGGTGGCGGCTCTGACTGCCCTAAATAAGGCTCGCCTCTGGCGGCCTCAGAGGGTATTGGCAGTCAGAGCCATACGCGGATACCGCACGGTGTCGACCGAGGCGGCGTGCGCCTTGGCCGGAACACCTCCGTGGGATTTGGAGGCGGAAGTGCTCGCCGAAGTTTATCGACGGGTGGCTGAATATCGGGCGGAGTATGGCTATCGCCCTCCGCCCGAAGAGGTACGCGAGTGGCGTGAAGCCGCCCGTCGAGCCACTATGGCTAGATGGTCGTTCCGGCTGGAGACTCCACGTGCTGGCTTTGCCGCCGTGGAGGCTCTCCAGCCGGTCATCCTCGAGTGGGCAGGGCGGCAGCACGGGACCCTTTCCTTCCGACTGACGCAGGTCCTTTCCGGGCACGGTTGCTTCGGGAAGTACCTGCACTCGGTCGCTAGGAGGGAATTGAGTCCCGCCTGCCACCACTGCGACTGCAGTGAGGACTCGGCCCAGCATACGCTGGCGATTTGCCCTGCATGGGCGTCGCAGCGCCGGGCCCTCACTGCAGTCATCGGAGGAGATCTCTCGCTACCGGCCGTCATACGCTCCATGGCCGGTAGCGATAGCGATAGCAGTTTTACCGCGGTCGCAACCTTCTGCGAAGACGTAATCTCGCAGAAGGAGGTGGCGGAGAAGGCCCGGGAGGATGATATCCACTCGGACCCAATCCGCCGCCGGCGAACCGGGCGGCGGAGGCGCGCCTATCAGCGCCTCATGCCGCCCTGAGTGTGGCCGCGGATGGTCGGGACGGGCTTTCCCCTCCATCCGCTCTAGTGGCCACCCGCGAGGGGGCGACGTACGCGTGTGCCGTACGTCACCAAATAGAGAGTTTTAACAGCATACGGTGCCCGCTTCAGTGCGGGCAAGCGCTGGGAGGGGTCCGGACGTGTTAATAACTGCAGTTCCCGGATTCCTCCCTTCACAGGCGCAGAGTGGCACACCGTGTGGTTTTAGTCGGTTCGAGTCCGACACACCGCCCCGCCGCAAGCCCCGGCGCGGGTGAAGGTCCGAGGGGATTTCCACACGTTAAAAAAAAAAAAAAAAAAAAAAAAAAGGTTAGGAGTTGGACCCCCCCAATGTATCCCTACGTTGTCGTCGTGGTGGGGCTTGCGTGGGTCGATGATTTCTGGGGCTATGCCGGTAGAGCCACTCATGCCGGATAGGCCCAAAAGGAGACCCCAGACTAAATGGGATACGAGACGGAGTCTTTACAGACTGCCGCGTGGGGCACTCTAAACGTCCCTCTGCTCTAGCAGAGGGCGTATTAGAGTGCCAGTAGTTCCGAGAGGGACAGGGGGCGGACGGATCCGGTCTGGTGCAGACCCCGTCCGGCCCAACCGTAATCCTGAACGGACAGGACCGGTGGCTCTTCGAAGCCATGAGGACGTAAACCTCTATAAAAATACCCCAAGCTCACGCTCTGACGCCTGGCAATGAGCTGAATCGCTGGAGGGAGTCCAGTGCCAAGGGCGTCCTCTGTCGAAGGACATTAAACTTAAAAACCTCATGACAATGGACAAAAATAGGATTATACCTACCCAGGAGGGTCCTAGACGCGATGCGTCTGGGGAATCCCTCCCGGAGCCAGTCGGCTCCGGCAGCCCCCAATCGTATTATGGGGGGGGCAACCCTTGTCTCACACGCCCGTCGCCGAGCGTCAAATCCGGCACCGAAACAAAAGCGGAGGACCGGTGGGGCTCCCAGAAGTCAATCTGACTGCTGGGAGCCGAAGAACAGTGGAACGCACGCGTTCCAGGTCCGCCGTGAATGTCGCGGGTGGTAGTTCCGGTGCGAGGACGGACGCGCCGGAGCCGATGGACGTAGAGGCAGACCGGAAGCGCGGACGCCCCACTGGCTGCGAGAGTGACATCGCTCAGGCGATGTTACCTCCTAAGGTGCCAAGCAGTCAGAGGGAGCGATCGCTGACCCCGGTGCCGGCCCCGTCGGGTTCCGCCTTTTCTAGGGCGGGATCCTATAGGCGGACTCGAGCGGACGGCGAGTTACAAGCGGAGGAGGAGATCGCTGATCTCCTGCTGAAGATCAGGGAGCCGATGGTGGGGAATCCTGAGCCCCAAACACCATCCTCCATGCAGGAGAGAGCGGACGCGGCGGTGGCTATCATCCACAAGGTGGCCACCAAGTCCGTCAACCTTAAGGGCCCTTTTGTGAGGGCCCTTAAGGACTCCTCCTCTGCCTTAGCGGGAGTCGTCGAATCCCTCGCAGGGGACGTGGCTCGCCTCGAGGCGGCCAACGGCCGCTTGACGGAGCAGGTGGCGGAGCTCAGCGCTCAATTCGCCCTCTTTCGGGCGGAGCGCTCTGAGCGTGAGGGCCCTGTCCCGTCTGCGTCCCGGTCGGCCCCGGCCCCGTCTACGTCCCGGCCGGACCCGTCTACGTCCCGGCCGCCCCCGTCTGCGTCGCGGCCGGCCCCGTCTACGTCCCAGCCGGCCCCAGCCCCGGCCCCGGCCCCGTCTGCGTCTCGACCGGCCCCGTCTGCGTCCCGGCCGGCCCCGTCTGCGTCGCGGTCAGCCCCAGCCCCTGCTGTCCCCGGGGTATCCGACGACGTCCTGCAGCGGATGCTGCAGCAGATTCTCGTCTCGGTGGGGAATCTGGTGGACGGTCGTTTGGCTGGCCTGGAGGAAAGGCTGCTTCCCGCCCCTATTCTTCGGCCGCCGCTCGCGGCGCAGAAGACGAGGGTCACCTCGGCACCGACCCCGCTTCCTGTGGTGGGGGGTCGCGTGTCGTACGCGGCGGCGACGTCGGTGCCGGGCCCTGTCGCCGCGCGCAGAACGCAGCAGCGGGCGAAGGCTGCGGCCAAGACGGCTGCGGCGCAGCCGACGCCCAAGACGGTGGCAACGTCTGGAGCGGAGTTCCCTCCGCTCCCCACTCCAACACCTCTGCCTGGCCCCTCCACAACTGCCCCCTCCAATGAGGGATGGCAGGAAGTCGGGGGGGCTAAGAAGTCCAAGAAGGCCAAGAAGCGGGCCAAGAAGGCTGCCCAAAAGGCGACCTCTGGCCCGCAGTCGTCAACGGTGGCCCGGACCACTCCGAAAAAGCCGCGGAAGCTGCAGCCACCTAAGACCGCGGCTGTAGTGGTCACGGTGTCACCGGAGGCGGCAAGTGGAGGACTCTCCTACGCGGCCGTCTTTAAGACGGCCCGGGACTGTCTCGCCGGCGACTTCGCGACGGCAGGGGTCCGACTGCGCCTCGCCCAAACGGGAGCTCGAATCCTCGAGTTCCCTGGGGCTGAAGGCGCCAAGACTGCGGACACGTTTGCTGAGAAGCTGCGGGGAGTGTTTTCGGACACGGATGGTGTCAAGATCGCCAGGCCTACGAAATGCGCTGAGTTGCGCATCTCGGGCCTGGACGATTCGGTGACGGCTGAAGACGTTCGCGTTGCAATCCGGGCAAGGACGGGTTGCAACGCGGAGAGCGTCAGAGTTGGCGCCATCCGCCCCGGTCCGGGAGGACTTGGCGCAGTGTGGGTGAGTTGCCCCGTGGCGTCGGCCAAAGTTTTGGGCGACGCCGGCAGGCTTCTCATCGGTTTTGTGAGTGCCAGGGTAACAGTCCTGGCGGCAAGACCGATGAGATGCTATAAATGCCTAGCATCGGGGCACACACGCGTCAAGTGCGGGAACTGTTTCGACTGCAGCGGTCTCTGTTTCCGCTGCGGTCGACCGGGGCACAAGGCGGCAGAATGTTCTGCCGCCCCTCACTGCCCTATTTGTGCGGCGGACAACAAGCTCGCCAATCATCAGATGGGGCAGGGGGGCTGTAAGCCATCCCGCTCTTCTCAGCAGACATCGGGGGCTAGCCAATCGACCCAGGCTGCCTCCGATGTCGTTCGTGCGTCTACATCGTCGCCCATGGAGGAGGTTGTAGAGACGATCCCTTAATGGATCACGTCTCCAACCTCCTTGTCCAGACGAACCTAAACCACTGTGCCGCGGCGCAGGATCTCTTCCTGCAAACCATGGCGCAGTGGTCGATCGGTGTTGCCGTAGTCGCGGAGCCCTACTTCGTTCCTCCCCGTCCAAACTGGATGGGTGACTGGGACGGCTCCGTGGCAGTCGTCGGTTCCGCGGTGGCTCATTCCCCGCCCTTGTCGCTTAGAGACAAGGGCTCTGGATATGTAGCCGCCGAATGGGGGGGGATCACCGTTTACGGTGTTTACTTCTCCCCCAACCGGAGTTTGAGCGACTTCGAGGTCTTCCTTAACAACTTGGAGACCTCGATGCGGCGATTAGCGTCTGGGCACGTCCTCGTGCTGGGGGACTTCAACGCAAAATCCATTGCGTGGGGGTCCCCCGGGACGGACGCCAAGGGCGAAGCCGTTGAGGAGTGGGCGGCTTCGGTGGGCCTCTGTTTGCTGAACAGAGGCTCCACCAACACGTGCGTGCGACAGCAAGGGGGGTCGATAGTGGACCTTTCGTTCGCTACCCCTGCTGTTGCCGCACGAGTAAGGAACTGGCGTGTCCTGGCAGAGGTTGAGACGCTCTCGGATCACCTGTATATCCGATTTGAGCTCTCCCGGTCCCAGGGCCCCAGTAGGGGTCACACGGCGCGGCATCCTTCCCGCTTTCCGCGGTGGGCTGTTGCCAAGCTGGACAGGGACCTACTAGAGGAGGCGGCCATTATTCATTCTTGGCTGTCTCCGCAGGCCCCGACCGAGGAGGTCGGTGTGGACGAGGGGGCTGGCCGTTTTCGCGATGCGATTACGCAGATCTGCGATTCGGCCATGCCCCGCGTCCAAGGTCGTCGGCCTCCACGGAAGGAGGTCTACTGGTGGTCCCAGGAGTTGGCGGACCTCCGTGCGGCTTGTACTCGTGCCCGGAGGTCCTACACCCGCAGCAGGCGACGTCACCGTGGAAACGGTGGCGGGGACCAGCTTCATGAGGAGTACCGCGAATCGCGGAAAACTCTGAAGCTGGCCATTTGCCGCGCCAAAGAGGTAAAAAGAAAGGAGATGCTGGAGAGTCTCGACCGTGACCCCTGGGGTCGCCCATACCGTGCGGTGCGTCAGAAGCTCCGCACGTCGGGCCCCCCCCTTACCGAGACTCTCCAGCCCAGCTTCCTGCAGGAAGTGGTCGAGGGCCTTTTCCCTGAGCGGGCGGAGCACACACCCCCGTCGATGGCCTATGCGGTCATAGACGGGGGTAGAGAGGACGATGTGCCGCCCGTTAGGGAATCGGAGGTTGGGGCGGCTGTTCTTCGGATCCGTTCCAAGAACACCGCCCCCGGGCCGGACGGGGTTCCAGCCCGAGTGATGGCCCGAGCCCTCGACCATATGTCGGACCGCCTCAGGGAAGTGTTGGACGCTAGCCTGGCGTCCGGACGCTTCCCTGAGTGCTGGAAATGCGGGAAGCTGGTCCTGTTGAGGAAGCCGGGACGGCCTACCGATTCGGTCGCGGCCTATAGGCCCATCGTGTTGCTGGACGAGGCGGGTAAACTTTTTGAGAGGATACTCTCTGCCCGCATCGTCCGGCACCTCTGCGAGGTAGGGCCCGACCTGTCGGACGCCCAATTCGGATTCCGAGAGGGGCGTTCGACGGTCGATGCCGTGATGCGCCTTAGGGCCGTGACCGAAGAGGCAGTGAGCTGTGGCGGCGTGGTGTTGGCGGTGTCCTTGGACATCGCCAACGCCTTCAATAGTCTGCCATTTAGCTGCATCAGGGAAGCACTCCACTATCACGGGGTGCCAGAGTACCTGAGGCGGCTAGTGGCAGACTATCTAGAGGAGCGTACCGTCGTGTACGAGGACCGAGAGGGCGTCTTGAGACGGCGACCCATGTCGTGCGGCGTTCCGCAGGGGTCTGTCCTTGGACCACTCCTGTGGAACGTGGGGTACGACTGGGTCCTTCGAAGTCGTCTGCCCCCCGGGCTGGGCGTAATTTGTTACGCCGATGACACATTGGTCACAGCCCGGGGAGCGAACTTCCAAGAGGCGGCGTGCCTGGCCACCAGGGGAGTTTCTCTGGTGGTCGGGCGCATCGAGGCGCTGGGCTTACGGGTGGCCCTGGACAAGACGGAGGCCCTATTGTTCCATGGGCCCCGTCGTGGTCCACCCGCCGGCGCCTCCATAGAGGTCAACTCGGTCCTCGTACCGGTTCGGGCCCAGATGAGGTATCTGGGCCTGATACTCGACGGTAGGTGGCTCTTCGACGAGCACTTCCGACAGCTTGGTCCGAAGCTGGTCGACGCTGCCTCCGCCCTTGGGCGACTTTTGCCCAATTTGGGTGGAGCCAGCGTCGCAACGCGACTCCTGTACACGGGGGTTGTCCGGTCGATGGCGCTGTATGGTGCACCGGTGTGGGTGGCGGCTCTGACTGCCCTAAATAACGCCCGCCTCTGGCGGCCTCAGAGGGTATTGGCAGTCAGAGCCATACGCGGATACCGCACGGTGTCGACCGAGGCGGCGTGCGCCCTGGCCGGAACACCCCCGTGGGATTTGGAGGCGGAAGTGCTCGCCGAAGTTTATCGACGGGTGGCTGAATATCGGGCGGAGTATGGCTATCGCCCTCCGCCCGAAGAGGTACGCGAGTGGCGTGAAGCCGCCCGTCGAGCCACGATGGCTCGCTGGTCGTTCCGGCTGGAGACTCCACGCGCTGGCTTTGCCGCCGTGGAGGCTCTCCAGCCGGTCATCCTCGAGTGGGCAGGGCGGCAGCACGGGACCCTTTCCTTCCGACTGACGCAGGTCCTTTCCGGGCATGGTTGCTTCGGGAAGTACCTGCACTCGGTCGCTAGGAGGGAATTGAGTCCCGCCTGCCACCACTGCGACTGCAGTGAGGACTCGGCCCAGCATACGCTGGCGATCTGCCCTGCATGGGCGTCGCAGCGCCGGGCCCTCACTGCAGTCATCGGAGGAGATCTCTCGCTACCGGCCGTCATACGCTCCATGGCCGGTAGCGATAGCAGTTTTACCGCGGTCGCAACCTTCTGCGAAGATGTAATCTCGCAGAAGGAGGTGGCGGAGAAGGCCCGGGAGGACGATGTCCACTCGGACCCAATCCGCCGCCGGCGAACCGGGCGGCGAAGGCGCGCCTATCAGCGCCTCATGCCGCCCTGAGTGTGGCCGCGGATGGTCGGGACGGGCTTTCCCCTCCATCCGCTCTAGTGGCCTCCCGCGAGGGGGCGACGTACGCGGTGCCGTACGTCGCCTAATTGAGAGGATACCAGCAGACGGTGCCCGCTTCTGTGCGGGCAGGCGCTGGGAGGGGTCCGGATGTGTTAATAACTGCAGTTCCCGGACTCCTCCCTTCACAGGCGCAGAGTGGCACACCGTGTGGTTTTAGTCGGTTCGAGTCCGACACACCGCCCCGCCGCAAGCCCCGGTGGGGTGACGGTCCGAGGGGATTTCCACACGTTAAAAAAAAAAAAAAAAAAAAGGTTAGGAGTTGGAGGATAAATCTTTAAATATCATATGTATATATGTTACCTTTAGTCGTATTCTTTCAAATTATTTAGATAAGCTGATGATGGAAGGTGGAAGGTACAACTCCTCAACGATTAGGAGTTGGAGGATAATTCTTTCAATTTCATACGTATCTAAAGACATTTAGTCGTATAATTTCAAGTTATTTAGGTAAGCTGATGATAGAAGGTTAAAGACTTCAACAGTTAGGGATTATAGGATGATTTTAATATTACACGTACGTATAGACCTTAATTTGTATTCTGTCAGTTATTCACATGGATCGTTTTATTGAGTAGACACCCACTAAGGAAGGAATCTTGAAATTTCTACTCCTAAGGGGGTGAAATAGGTGTTGAAAGTTTGTAAGAAAGTCCGTCATTTTTTAAGTTAGAAACATGAAACTTTATCTTTGGGCTACTGATTAGAAATGAGTAGATACGTATTTAAGTGTTTCTGGGTATTCTACCCCTAAAGGGGTGAAACAGGGGTTGAAAGTTTGTGTGGAAGTCCGTCATTTTATAAGTTAGGATCATGAAACTTTATCTTTGGGCTACTGATTAAAAATGATAAGAAATGTATTTAAGCGTTTCTGGATATTCTACCCCTAAGAGGGTGAAATAGGGGTTGAAAGATTGTATAAAAGGTCGTTTTTTTTAAGTTAGAAACGTACTACGTACGTACGTACTATTTAAATGAATAAAGAATTAGGTATAGACAAGAATTGGCACATAGCAATTTATGAAGAGCCAGTTTATTTTACGCTTTTTAGTGTTTTTGGCAGGGAGTTTTCGTTGAATTTTTTTTGGAAGTCGGTTAAAAACCGGTCAGGATTGAAGTGAATACCTAAGTACAAATGAGTTTAATTCTAAATGTATCCTAACAAGTTCCATCAAGTGCCGACAATCGAGATTATAAATTATACTTGTACTATTCAAATCTGTTTTGTCTGTCGCTACTTAGAGGTCTTCGTTCAGCAGTAGACGGTGATAGGTTGATTGATTTTTAGTTTTGCTGTATTTTGTAAATTTTAATAGTAATCAAGTTTGTTAAACTATCAAGTGTAAAGATTTACCTGACGAAAATCTATTATATATATAAACAAATTGTGCAGTTTTTTTTATTTTTAGTAAAAATGTGCGTAGGTATTTACATTTACGCGTGTGTTTTTAAGTGAAATAAAATAACAAATATTTACTCGTATATTAAGTATTAACCAAGTCCCTTTATTTTTATTTCATTCAGTTTCGCTTTCATTAAATAATTAATTAAAATATTCACACAAACTAAAGTAAAAAAACTCTATTGTTTAAGAACCTCATCTAAATATTTATTTGTCGTATATTTATTCATAAAATTGCTTACCCTTTTTCATTTAGAATGATCAAGAAAAATAATTATTATTTTTTTATTTCAATTATTTTTTTGTAAATAAAAGTACAACCGACTTCAATTTTTTAAATCGTCATTAATCGATTGAATCTAAATAAAATTGGGAATAAGGCATATTATTTTTATACCTTTCCCAATTTCATTTAGAGTCGGTGCAATTTAACTTTATTATGTTTGAGGTCGGTTTTAGGTTGCTTAAAGTTTTTTGAGGTCCATAAGGTGACAGATAACTTTTGAGTACCTACGTCTTTTAAAGCCCCCCTCTCCCAGAATAGAAGGAGATTGGTGCCTTAGGCTCAGGTAACACTTCGCACTTAGCGAAAAGCAAGGAAAAAATACTTATAAATCACCGATTATCCGAGAGCTATGCCACCATGACAAAAAATGGAATTCTCCAGATTAGTATTGCTTAACCTATTTTTTTTGTTTTTTTTAATTTTTAAGTATTAACCTAATAATAAATAAAAATTTTAGATAATGTACACAAGAAACAGATTAAAAAAATATTTAATAACCCGACTGCGTCAGACTTTAGATAAAATTTGTATAGCCTATGATACCCGGGCCATTATTACGAATCTATGACACCTCACTCATTAAAATTAGTTTAGTAGTTAAGACGCTACGGCGCATATAAAAACGTACATAGACTGCCAAAACTATAACGTTTCCTTTTGACTTCGCTGTAGTCGGGTTAAAAAAAAGATAGTCATTTTATAAAAGACTAGCAGACCCACGTAACCTCGTTTACGTCTCCTATTGCCTCGTCCTCCCGTAGCGTAATAATTTTCCCCCGTTTTCGTAACATTCTTCATTGGTGCTCCGCTCCTATTGGTCTTATTGTCGATAAATGAGCTATCTAAAACTGAAAGAATTTTTCAAATCAGACCAGTAATTCCTGAGATTAGCGGGTTAGTATAAATAAGTATATATAATATCTATTATGTAGGCATATAATTCTCTGAAACTATCTAACCGATTAAATGTGTGTTTTGCTGGCGTGTAAAGATAGTTAACATCACGCTTAGACAGATAGGACCCGAGTATGATTGAAAATAAACGCAGACTTAATTGCGTGAATCAGCAAGTACGTGAAATATATTTTTTCTAGTAAACATTGTTTCGGAGGTTATCAGTTCGAATATAATTTCGTTTCCTTTGTGTGTGTTCGTCAACTCTCATTTGGATGTAGTCCAAAAGTGATCGTATGATTTCCCTTCTTATACATTTTGTTTTGTATATTAGGGCCCACACATAACTGCGAATTCGCAACGCATCGCAAAAATCTGCGAGCTCGCACGAATTCATCGCAAGAACTTCACTCCGCATCACATCGCAGTTATGTGGAGCTCTTACTTCGGTAGATTCTCTGTTTTCTCAGTAGGTAATCATCATCAACAATGAGTCTAAAAATATTATGTCGCTGGTTAGATTCCAAGTCGCGTAAGAGCTATTTGCAAAATCGTGTTTCAATATTTTCGGAGTTTCAGAAGAAGAAGAAATAATTGTTTGTCTTGTTTAAAAAGATACATTTTGACTCGACTTGTTTGTGATATTGTGTTTTTTGGAAATACGCGTCATTGCAACATTTTGCAGTCTCATCGACAATACATGACATGTGTATTAAACTTTGTCCGAGAGTGAGATGTCAAAGATATTCTTGTCATTATTTTTGCATACCAAAGCTCCATGATATAGAAGCATCTCAATAGGCCGCCATGCCCGCCATAATGTGGGTCAGCATGCTGCATTATTGCATTGTGTGCATTCGCAATGAGTATGGTGACCACTAATCTTGGATTTTGCTCATGTTTTCCATAAGGCAGAGTAGAGACACTTTATCGGGTTCATACTTAACAAAATATTTTTTTAGTTTTATAATCTCTGTGAACCCTAGCAAAGAAATTAAGTTCGTGTTATCTATCTGTATTTCTTTCTCTTGATATGTAGAGAAAATTGACCGTTCAAATGCTTCTATATTATATCTACACTTTTTGATTTTATAAAGAGGTAAAGTTTGTGAGTTTATGACGTTGTGAGTTTGTGACGTTTTGTAGGGGGTAATATCTGTATCTACTGAACCGATTTTGAATATTATTTTACCAATAGAAGAATACGTTATTTGGGAGTGACATACGCTATATAATAACCCGAAAAGTGGAAGGAATTTTTCGTAGTAGTTAAATTTGCAAAGTAAGTCTGAGAAAAAAATGTTTACCGCCCAACGAAGTGGGCACGGGTCAGCTAGTAGTATAAAAACGTAAGTAACCAATTAGATCAATACCTGACAATATTATCAATCCACCATGTGGAAATTACTTCCCACGATAAGGAAAACTCGGTACAAAGCTGGATCAAGGATTGCATTCATTTTTATTTATATACTAGCTGTTGCCCGTGGCTCCGCCCGCGTGTATGTCGGTTATCGCGGCAAATAGTAGCTTAAGTGTTATTCTGATGTATAAGCTATATTACTGTAAGGTTTCATCCAAATCCGTTTAGTAGTTTTTGCGTGAAAGAGCAGGTAACAAACACACACATCCTATGGACCTGCCAAAATGACTTTACTCTGCCTGATGGAAAACATAAGTAGAATCCACGAGTGGTGGTCACCATACTCATTGCGAATGCAGACAATGCAACAATGCAGCATTTTGACCCATACCATGGCAGCCTAGTAATGCTTCTGCACTGCTTCTGCATCATTGGGCCTCCGGTCTCGCACTCACCAACGAAACACGACAGTACGAACGCTGTCATTTTGCGTTGATTTCCTGTGCTGGGGCAGTACCGCCCCGGCCGAGCCGGCCCTTTCGTGCCGAAATCAGCGTGGCTCTACTACCTTAAAAAAATTATCATATTAAGTAGGAAGGACAAATGAAATAAATAAAAATCACGCACACAAAAGTCAGTTACAAACAAACAAGCTTACTGGTGAAGCTAATAAAAGCGTGTTAAAAATAAAGTATGATTTTATGGAATATTTTATTTGATTAACATACTGCAGTAAATTATAATACTAACGCGTTTTAAAATGTTAATTTTGACTTTTGGCATTATATCGTCACTGCAAAAAAATCAAGTAAAACTTATATCATAGTACAGTATAGAATAGGAAAAATTAATTATTAGGTTAAATGATTAGGAATAAGATAAAACTGTATGTAATGCAAGAAATAAAAGGCTTTTTTTATTAAATTATTCTCTTTATTAAACTTATTATAACATATTATTAACATTTTTAAATATACATAATAAAAACAAATACATTTAAAAATATAAAGAATAGAAGACCACCGACTTCGGGTACAGGGACCAAGAAACCGGTGGTTAGGGCTCCAAAGACACGAACCTCCTCACTATACGTGCCGTGTCGAGGAGGACTGCCTTCTGCATCAGACCCTTGATCCAGCCATCCAACGTGAGCCTCTTAAGGTGTTGGTCGAGGCTCTTGGCTATCAATCCGTGAACAGATACAACTATCGGAACAATGATCACTGAATCTACTTTTCACATATCGACAATCTCGTGTGATAAATCTAAATATTTTATTTGTTTTTCTTTTTCGACTTTCACGAGATTCTCGTCATGAGGAACGGCGATATCGATAATCATTGCACGGCGCTCTAATTAATTATTTTATTGATTATTATTATACCTCAGAACTGTCGGCTGGGTGAACCGATTTTGATGACTATTTTTGAAGTGAAAACTTCTTTAGCCGCGTTGAGCACTTTTTGGTAGGGGAAAATCTTATGGGTTCGCGTCACCGATATACTAATGTTTGATGTTGATAATTTAATCATTATGACATTTCAAATTTTACACATTAATTTTACAAATAACATTTTTAGTTATAAGTTTTCACTTCTATCGGCGGTCCTTATGAATGCCAATTTTTTTTAATTTGAAGGCTGGTGCTTCCCCTGTGGTTCCATTTCAATTTGGTCCAGTTCTTGAAGTCGGTTTTTTTGTTAAATTTTTTGTGTTTGTGGAGGAACGGGTGTCTAGTCCCTCCAACACAAAGGGAGAATCCTCCGACCAGGTGATCATGCCTGGCGGACCACTACCCTGGTTGATGTTGGGATGTTGTATACATGTTAATCGGCGCGAGAACCTCGATTGCGCGATTCAGGATTGGTAGCTTCTTAGTTTCCTTCGTTACTCCGCAGTTCGACGCATCTTCGGTAGATGACGCTGTAGTATGTTTTGTTGCCGCTGTATGTGGAAGTCGCCAAATGTTTATCAAAAACATTTTGTCGTCTACAATCAATCTGTATTACTATAGTCTGCGAAAAAAATCGCAGTTGAAGGTCGTATTGGTCGAGAGATCCAATACGACCTTCAACTGCGATTTTTTTTGTCATTTCTAGTACATTGACCTGAAATCGACTTGTTGTTGTTTTGGCGCCTGGATGCAAATTAAACTGGTTTTTTTTAGGCAGCCCTCTGTGAACTAACTTTGTTTGAAATTAAATATATGTAGTTGGATTTCCCCTAGATTAGAACATCACACGATATTTTCTACTCAATAACCACTGTATTCGAGTTTGGTCTATAATTACCTATGTCGTCATCACCCGAATGTGTTCTTAATTTTTACCCGACTGCAAAAGGAAGGTTATGTTTTTCGAGTGTATGTATGTTTATTACTAATCATATATCATTATAAAAAAAATCATTTTTTTAAATACATCGAGTGTGGTAACAAAATAAAGATTTTTTTACGGTGATTACGAATATGTATATATAAAACTTATATGTTTTTATTGTTAAATATTGACGCAGTCAGGTTTTTATTGTTAATAATTTGTACTTGTTTTCTTTATATGTATAAACATATATATAAAAACCCTGCCAAAGTGACTATACTCTGCCTGACGGAAAACATGAGCGAAATCCAAGAGTAAGTTACTATACCCATAGGGAATGCAGACAATGCAACAATGCAGCATGGTGACCCGCACTACGTCTGTTAAGATGTTTCTGCATCATTTATCATCAGTATAACCTAAATATGCCATAGTGAACCACGGCAGGGCACAGCTAGTCCATATGTATAAATATTAAAGTAAATTTGATTATTGTACGCTTCAAAAAGGGATTCAGGAAAACTTCAAAAACTCAAAAGAGAAAAAGCACTGCAATGTCTTTTTGGCATCACTTTTGTACCTCTTTTTAACCAACTTCAAAAAAAGGAGGATTTTTTTACCTCATAACTTTCGACTTGGTGAACCGATTTTGATGATTATTTTTTTTTTTGAAAATCTGGTGCTTCCCGTGTGGTCTCATTTCAATTTGGTCCAGATTGAAGACGTTTTTTTTTTGTTAAAATTTGTGATTATACAACACATAGACTGGTCGTGTTAATATCCGTTTACCTTAGGGCCAGGGCCCTTGGAAGAAGTGGAGGGCGCTGAGGTTGATAATCTTGTTATAAATTGGTGGATCAGATGAAAATTCTCCTGACGCGACGCCGTGTAACGCCAATTCAACATAATAATCAGTCGGATCGACATTATCATTTTTAGGAAAAAACAATATGCATCTGAAATAGAAATAAAAATTGAAACGTTAAAAGAAAGGTTTTAGTTTTGACTAATTTAGTAGAGCGCTATTATAATACATTCAATCGGTTTTGATTACAAATATTAAATTAACTTGCTTTTGCCAGTAGCTGTGCTCGCGTGCATGTTGTTTATCGCGTCAAAAAGTACCCTTTACCTATGAAATGTCCTTCTCCAAGGTCCAATCTATCTCTGTAAGAAATGACTTTTTTTTTCAAAAAAGCGTCAAACCCGTTACCGGTTGTAACAATTAAGTTAAAAAAAAAGAACCTATATTTAAGTTAGTTTTATTTAAGTTATATTCGTATCAGCAATAAAGGCTTATTTTATTTATTTATTTATTTTATTAGTTAAGAAATTAAAATAGGGAATATGCATGTTTTTTTATATTATAATCAGATCATTTACATCTCCATAACATAGAAAAAATAAATAGGCTTGAAAATAGTCAAACTGATTTACAAAGTGAAATTTAAAACACTGACTAAATTTGAGCTATTCAAACGCCACCATTTTGCGCGCGCTATTGACATGACAAATGACGTCATTGTCATTTTGTGTTTGTTTACTATTCAGTGTTTTAGTTACTTTATACATATTAAGTTTTAATTGGTATAAAAATCATGGAAGAAGTAAATTTTTCTCACAAACACTACAATACAGTGAGAATTTCGGCGCCGATAATAAATAAATATTTCAGACATCTTACACATAACGCCATCTAGTCCCAAGCTAAGTAGAGCTTGTGTTATGGGTACTAGACAACTGATATAAATACATATTTAGGATTTTTTTTTGTAAATCATTCATATTATACATAGAAAACACCCATACTCCAAAACAAATATTTGCAGATCATACAAACACTTGGTCCGACCCGGGAATCGAAACCGAGAACTCAAGCATAGCAGTCGCAGTCGCATACGCTACCACTGCTCTACAGAGGCAGTCGCAGTATAATTTCCATGAAGTGACCATCGACGTCACATTTCGTTTCAACCAATAGTGCGCGTTTTGTAATTTTGAATTTCCCTTCCTTAATTTTCACTTTTTATTTAATATTTTCTGGGTTTAAATTATCACTAAATAAAAAAATACCTTTTATGTATATTGTAAAGACAATAAAGAATATAGAAAAAAAAATAAGACAAATTAAAATTTTATGCATATTCCCTATTGTTCTAAAATACTACGTTCTTTCAAATCATCACAGAACAAATAAAAAAAAAATGTCCCTGTAATAAAAAAAACATGTTTAATTGTTCTATTTGTCTTCAACTATATTAGATTCTATTGTACATAATTTACTTCGAATACATTAAATAAATAAAAGGCATTGTAAATAATAATTATTCATGTTTCGTATTAATTTGAAATAATATCTGACGTCACATTTTTGTTAGAACAGGTGTTATTAAAATGTCAACGTTAACAGAAAACAAAACAATAAAAAGTTATGTGAAACAAAGTCTAATGTAAGCCGTCGGAATCACAGAACAAGTAGAATTGTTATGTAGGCGGGGTAGGCGCGCCGAAGTTAAGCGCCGATACCTCTAATAGGTCTGCTGGCATCAACTGAACGCTTTAATACACATATAACTTTCGTCGGCAACGTAGCTGCGTAAAAAAATATTGCTATGCCGAACTGTGCGATAATTACGTGCCGAAAACGATGCAAGGACTACATTTTACTCAAAGGAAACATATCGAGTCTCAAAACTTTTGTTTTTAAGCAATATTAACAAAAAACTAAAAAGTAGGACGGAAAACATCCCCGTGTTCGCCTGCAAGGGAGGGGGGGGGGGGGAGGGCGATTTCATTTGTTAACATAGGGTTGTGCATTTACCACATAACATTCTTCATTTCAGTCGTTGCGGAGGTAAAGATTAATCGTTTTGATTTACAAATCGGATGTTATCGACTTGCTAACGAGTGATCAATTTCGTTATAATTAAGTAGCTGATACTTATTAATAAATTTTTTATTTTATGCTTCTCGTATAATGAAACTGAACTGAAATATTAATACTAATATTATTCATATTTATACTATAAAGGACAATTTAAATAATATTAAAAGGTTACCTAACATCAGCACTATGAGCCATTAAATTATTTCCAAAATTAAATAACTATTTTGTTAGTCATTTCGGATCTGTAACGACATTTGTTTTTTATGTCATGTTCTATTATTATTATAGTTGTCTATGCACTTTATCTTTATGGAATGATTTTCCAATACGACAATCAAAAATAAAAAGCGGCCAAGGGCGAGTCGGACTCGCCTATGAAGGGTTCCGTAGCAGCAAGTAACATAATATATAAATATTTTTTTATAAATGAGTTGATAATTAACAACACAATTATTTAGATAAAGATTAATATTAGGCATTATGTTGATAAAAACTCTTTGGCAAATAACTCATTATTAGGTACCAACTCTTAGCGTCTTATACTCGTGATAACTTCTAAACGAAATGTCGGATTGGGATGAAACAAAAAGTATTTTACTTCTACATAAATACCCTTGATAACATAATGCTTAATTTTTCCAAAGTTTTATTACATAATATAGAAACCTATGTACATAACCATAATTTATAAAAAAAATAACAATATTTACATACAAGCGTCAAAAAACTCCACATCTTCGCCTACTGGTAGCGTTCCCAAAAGACTGGCAGCATTACCACGTTGAAGGGCAATGCTGATTCTCTGTGCTAGAAAAAGGCCGGCCTTCTGGTCGCGAGAAGCGTCAATCAGTTGCTTGGCTAGTTGTTTAAACATAGCGCGAGCACTCGGACCCCATGAACCTAGCGTCTCTACCCCAAACGGTTCAAAAATGTAATTACCTATTAAATTTTGGTACTTACGCCGTTTGAGGCTTTCCGCAGAAGCAGCAGCAGCGCCGGCATAAAAAGCTGTACTTGGAAGATGAGATGGCGCGAGGGTGTCAACGCAAGTTGCGTCCCACACCAAAGGCTTACCCATCTTCCATGGCAGTAACGACATACCATCTGGTCTCTTGCCATCGTCCCGTACCAGACCATTTGGTTCGCGTACAGCTGGAACGCCGGCGGTAACAAGAGCACGACGGATAATGTCGTTAATATTGGCATGTCGAGATATTCGGCCAGCGCTTTTGCTACAAGAAAGGCCATGATGTCCGAAACTGTTAACAGCTTCTCCACAGTGACAAAAATGCGGAGAAACACAAGGCGCTCCTAAACGAAGGCAAGTGGCAAAGCGAAAAGTAGTATTGTCCAACAAGGTACCTATGTTGGGTGATGGAAGTGCCTGAATCCATAAACCTGATTCCCACTCTCCCACAGCTAACAAACGAGCTCGCTCAGCAAGACTGGTTGATGTATCTAAAAGTATCTTTTGCTTTAAAATACATAACGGTGAGTCCCATTGTCGCTGAGAAAATGGATTAACAGGTAATGCAGTACTGGGACAAGCTATCTGCCAAGCATCTATGGCAATGGCCTTGCATGATACTTCAGAATCAACCAGTGTGTTTGTAAGAATTTTCCTGGTTAACTCTTCTGTGCCATGAACCGAAGACAGAAATGCTGGAAGGCTGACATCTACAATTTTGCGTACTCCAAGACCACCCAAACGAACTGGTAAGGATGCTTGGAGCCAGGCTCGATCGTTTAAAGCCACATTCAAAACTTTACTAAGCGTGTTTTGTATAATTTTATCAACTTTTTCCAAAAGTGATGAATATTTCCAAAGGGGTGATGACCGAAGCGCATGTGTAAAATTAGGTACAAAAAGACAATAACGAATAATAGTAAAAGCCGAATGATTATTGATTTTAAGTAAACGATCAGAAAATTCATCAAAATTTTTAATTTTGTCATCTATGAATGTCTGAAAACCTTCTTCCAAGACCGGAGAACCAAGAAGGCGAAGAGACCTTTTCTCTAAAACTTTAATGTTAGGTGCCAAGGAATTAAATTTTTGTATAGTCGAGAGTCTGTCTGTATTGTCACAAATAAAAATTTCACATTTGTCCGAGTTGAGGTCTAAGCCAATGGATTTAAATTTATTTTTAATAAAAGTTAAATCTTCTAAAACTGTATCTACTTCACCTCCTAAAGTTCCGTCGTCAAGGTACCAAATGTTAAATTTAGATTTTAGCTGCTCTATAATGGGATGTATTGCTAAACTGAAGATAACTGGTCCCAGTGGATCACCCTATTGACATCCAACGGCAGAGTCTAAAAGATGGTCCTTATACATTAATCTTGTTGGATTTCTATAACATTGCCAAAGAAAATTATAAATTTTAGGAGTTTCAATTTTGGCTTGTGTCAACAAAGCATCCCTATTAACAGAATTGAAAGCATTCCTCAGGTCAACCTTCAAGATCACCTCCCCTTTCCCGCTGCCAAGATATGTGGACAGAGCATGTATGGCAGCCTCACAACCACCTTTCGAGCCAAAACCAAGTTGCACTGGTTGAAATTTTGCTGCAAGTTCAGTACTGTAATATTTACAACAAATTTTGGCAACTATGCGTCGTAACGTACATCCCACGGCAATCGGACGAATGCCACCATCATTTTTACGCAATGCACATAAATTGGCGCCATATAAAATGTCGATTATGCCTTCGTCCACATTGCCGGAGAGCATAAGGTTCACCAAAGCCGTCAACTCCTTCAAGAGAGCATCGCCAGCCTCTCCAGCGCTTGAACAAACTAGATCTTTTAGATGTTGTGGTGTCAATCCGTCGAGACCACCAGCAGATCCACTCTTAAAGGAGGAAATGGCTGAAAAAACATCCTTAGCGGTAACATTAAGGTATTCGTTGTCAATAGTAGGTGGGTCAGGAAAAGAGAGATCATCCCGAGGTGTGGGATGTTTATTCTTGAAGCCTGCAACTGTATCAGGCGAGTAAGGCGCTACCACATCGCTGCTGAAAAGTAACCTAGCTGCCCCTCTTATATCACCCTCCCTTAGTTTTGTCTCTACAAAAGAAAAATTATTGTGTTTATGATAACAAAGGCTAGATAATTTAGGGTCTAAATTAGTAGTGTTAAGGCAATTCTCTTTGATTTTGGTCGTCAAAGATTTTTGGGTACAATTAATGAGTTGATTGAATGAAAGACAAATTGCGGTTTACGATGTATAACGTATTAAAAAAAACTACTTACTAGATCTCGTTCAAACCAATTTTCGGTGGAAGTTTGTATGGCAATTTACATCATATATTTTTTTAGTTTTATCATTCTCTTATTTTAGAAGTTACAGGGGGATGGGACACACGTTTTACCACTTTTGAAGTGTATCTCGTGGAAACTATTTAGTTTAGAAAAAAATGATATTAGAAACCTCAATATCATTTTTAAAGACCTATCCATAGATACCCTACAGGTATGGGTTTGATGAAAAAAACATTGTTGAGTTTCAGTTCTAAGTATGGGGAACCCCCAAAAATTTATTGTTTTGTTTCTATTTTTGTGTGAAAATCTTAATGCGGTTCACAGAATACATCTACTTACCAAGTTTCAACATTATAGATAGTTCTTATAGTTTCGAAAAAATGTGGCTGTGACATACGGACGGACGGACAGACATGACGAATCCATAAGGGTTCCGTTTTTGCCATTTGGCTACAGAACTCTAAAAAGCTCGCCATTAGGCCTCGGTAAGAAAAGTACTCAATACTTTGAAGTATCGATAGTTCCGTTTCGATACTTTTTATTCGATGCTACTCATGAGTACAGTATCGATATTTTCTAATCGACACCGTATCCCTATGTTTGATGTTCGTGTGTGACGTTTGTTTAAAGTCGCAGGAGACGGCAATGGCCTGATAACATGGTTTGCAAAAACATTTCTTTAGTTTGTTTTGTTATTTTTGGGAGCAGGAGATACGCCTTTATGTAATACACATGAAAACCATTATATTCTAATATATTGAAATAATCATACATTACGTATTAAATTTAAGTATGATTTGCATAGTTGCCACGAGAACACGCAATGAACTGCGTTTTCTGCGGGAATATTTCAAAACATTTGGCACGAAAATATTTAATAAAAGTAATGTTTACAATTATTTGACATAGGGATGTAGACAAATTCAATCGATATCGTAATGTTAAACTTTTCGATGATATTGGTTTTTACAGTGATTTTATGTTTAGTATCGTAGTGCGATTTATATTGTACTATGGTTTTTAAAACAATATATGATTTTGTTTATTCGCAAAATTTTTATATAAAGTTTATAAATATTTTATATAACATAATTTCACAGCTACCAGACAAATAAAACGGATTTGATAAAAAAAAAGATAGTATGTAAGTACTTTTGACTAAATAATAAACGTGACATATTTTTAGTAATATAAGTTATACTATTTCCATTTCTTTATTTTCTCGATGACAGTTCTAATTTGATAGTTGTAGTGTTGTGACAAAATAAGTAATGATATCGATCGCATATATTTATTATGTTTTGAACAAAGACAAATACAACAAAAAAAATCAAATATATTTTTGCAAGCTGGGAACACTCAATGACCCACCGATGTGTTTGTTTTAATCTGTCGCTCGCAACAAGTTAAAGTCACTACATTTCTGTTCGCTGAGTTTTTTCACATTATCCATACATACGTTACGTTGTGTATTTTGTGTTCTTCCGTGTTGATTGCTGCCCAGCTGTCAAATGTCAAAATGCCTAAAGGATCTGTTCTGAAAAGGCAGGCAAGAGAACTGGTGATCAAGGTTCGTAATTACTTTGAAGCAGAGTATCAAAATGGTGGCCCGCTATTACAACTGTCGCAAGTGCGAGAGCGTGTTTAGGCCGCATTAGGAATTAGTGGACCCACAATTTCAAAAATTACTATAAGTACAAGCGGCACACAGGAAAATAAGCTTCGTAAGCCGAAGAAAAAACGCCAACCACGTCGTGTGACATCGGTTGACAACTTCGACGTACGTACGTGACAAACGAAAGGTATAAGGTTGTATTTACTAGCATTGTAAGTGGCTTTTTGAACTTATATACATTACATCCTTTGGACGAATCAGGAAAGACTTCGTTATGTGTGTATAATATTATTGATCGTTTATGTGTGCGTCTAGGCGACACAGAGTATCTTACACTTGCTGCTCGACACCTCTTCTAGTATATTCATTTGTTCTGTGGTCGGAATAATGGAAAATTTTCTATTTCAATATAATGCCTTTTAACGTTAGCACTTCGTCGTCTAAATGAACTTGATTACTTCACAGCTGGCGTTTACATTGTTAAAATGAATAAATTTAATTAAAAAGCTTTTTAAAAACAAGCTTTTACTGGAATGCCTCGAGACGAATCAAACGAGTCCAAACTCGATGATGTTGCGACGTTCCTTTACAGAGTTCCTATG
This sequence comes from Diaphora mendica, assembly GCA_949125395.1. NCBI lineage: Eukaryota > Metazoa > Arthropoda > Insecta > Lepidoptera > Erebidae > Diaphora > Diaphora mendica. Next base: position 2,882,236 of record OX421323.1, read on the forward strand.
GCCACCTTCCAGCTCCGATACATGATCATCAGCTCCATGTCATTATAATATTGTATTGTCACGCTGTATACATATGCTTGCAAAATTTCAGCAAAATCGGTTGAAGATATTTGCTTCAACATTGACTTGCGTGATTCCACCCGAACATACAAGCATACATAGGTATATTGCAACTTAATAAAAAGCTTGTAAAATTATTATCCATCTACAGCGTTTTATATCACCCTACAAAGGGAAGTTATTGCGCCATAGTCACTTAATCGCCCTGTCCCTGAAGGAGACCTTTAACCTCCATCTCAATAGGGTCCATACCCTGTCATACGATACCACAGTCACGTACAATAGAGGGATATTTGTTTGTGGAAACTTTCATATACAACTAGTCTTTATACATTAATACTTTTACTTTAACAAGCTAAAAATCCAAATTTAAAAAACCCCCTACTCAAGCACTTAATCGCGTAATCATACGCCAATGATATTTTTGCAGACATTCGGTTATTCTTCCCCACTTTCACCCCCATAACTTTTAAACGACTCAATCGATTTTTATAAAACATGTCTAAGAACACTCGCACGTAACTCACCTTTTATACAAAAAAACTAAATTGAAATTGCTTCATCTGTTTGCGAGCTACGGTGCCACAGACAGACAGACAGACAAACAGACAGACAGACAGACACGTCAAACTTATAACACCCCTCTTTTTGCGTCGGGGGTTAATAAAATTATACTTTAACCACAGAATAATTATAATAGTACTGTCGCTTCAACGCTATCTAACAACTAGAAAAAAAAAATAACAAGTAAACTTATTTAAAATAAAAAAAAACCTTATGGAAATATCCCTATGGATATTGACGCAGTCGGGTTTTTTTTTCTTTAAAATAACGGCTATCCGTTATTTTATATTTTTGTTTATTTTTAACCCCCGACCAAAAAGAGGGGTGTTATAAGTTTCACGTGTCTGTCTGTCTGTCGGTCTGTCTGACTGTGGCACCGTAGCTCCCGAACGGATGAAGCGATTTCAATTTAGTTTCTTTTTGTATGAAATATGAGTTACGTGCGAGTGTTCTTAGACATGTTTCATGAAAATTGGTTGAGCCGCTTAAAGGTTATGGGGGTGAAAGTGGGGAAGAGTAACCGAATGTCTGCAAAAATATCACCGAGTGGGGTCTCAAATGAAAGCGCATAACGTGTTTTTTACTTTTTAAAGGGAACTCAGGTTATTATATCGGGGTCTTTTTTAATTTTGAGAATTTATAGTTTTTAATTTTGATGTACCCAGTGTCACTCTCACGGCTAAGACGAATCTATTGACTCCACTCATATAAAAATACGACAAGCTGTTAAGGCGTGCCAAAAAAATATACATACATACTTGCATACACTCAAAAAACATAATCCTCCTTCTTTTGCAGTCGGGTAAAAACAGAATTATGTCACCCTCGCCATCATTACGAATCTATTGACACTCATTAATAACATCGGTATTGATCTACTGATAGAATTTCCTTTGCATTTTGAGCAGATTGTATGGATTTTAAAAGAGACGATGATCCTTGAGTTTTTTTCGTCCTTTATTCTAAGGGCTAGTCTAGAGAAAAGGCCAAATAATCAACTCAAAAAAACTTTCTTTTAGCTTCGCCGCAGTCGGGTGAAAGTTAGCAAGCGGACTGACAGTCATCATTTCGCTTAGTCCGAGGATCTTCCTTTTGTATTAGTGAGAGGGACTGAACACGACACATTTATAATCATCATCAGTAGTCTCTAATACTTCCTGCTAAACATAGACTACTCCTTAGAAAATAGGTAATGTCATAACAATTTTTGGGTTTTTTCGGACTTCTGAGACTCAACGCCATCTAATCCCAAACTAAGCAGAGCTTGTACAAGACAACTGATATAAAAATATCTATACTTATAATAAAAATGTTACAGGTCAAATTCTGTACATTAAAGATATTTAAAAAAAATTTTTTGGAGGGCTCTCTATAGTCGATATCAATATTTCATTTTTGTCTGTCTGTCTGTCTGTCTGTATCTTGGCCGCGCATCACGCCGAAACTACTGAACGGATTCAAATGAAACTTGGCATGATTTGAGTTCGTACTACGAGGTAGGACCTAGGATACTTTTTATTCCGAAATTCAGCACGGTTTCCTGGAGATAGGGGATGAAAGTCAAAATATGTACTTATTTTTTGCAAGAAAGAAAAAAAAAGATAACGGGAAAAGTGTTTTTTTATCCGCGACTGTACACTGCCTGTGGGCAGCTGAGACAGATATGTAAAAATGGCGGTATGAACTTCGCCGGGTCAGCTAGTATATAATACATATATACTTTTTTTGTAAACACATACATATTATACATAGAAAACACTCAATCTCCGAAACAAATATTTGCAGATCCTACAAACATTTGGTCCGACCCGGAACTTTGAAACTTACCACAAGAGTCGCATACGCTACAACCGCGCTACTTTCATAAAAATATAAAAAAAAATATTTCCTTTTCAGGAAATGGCCTGTACAACATCCTGCTGGCGATGACATGCGCGTTAATACTTTTGGCGATAGGCATGGACATGTTTGGCCTCAGTTTAGTGGTGGCAGCTGCCTGTGACCTTGACCTGACGGTAACGCAGAAGGGGATCCTCACTTCGCTGCCTTTTATCGGTAAGTAACGTAAATAATTTCTTAGCATGCTAAAGACTAGGTTCTTTCCACTACTTATTGAAAGCCGTTCCAGAAATACAAAAGACAGACAAAGATTAAAAATTGTTTTCTTTTATGTAAGCACCGTATGTACTTCCATTTGTATTTAGTGAAAAGCGTGTGGGATTTGAACTCTTAACACTTGACGCAGTAGAAAGGGGCGTGGCGACCGCTTAAGCCTCTAAGCCAACCGTGCAGTCATGATCAGTAATAGCCTTTAGTACTCCACTGCTGGTAGGTCTCTCTTAAGAAATAAGATTTCAGTCGATTATACCACCTAGCGAGACGGATTGGTACAGGATTTCTTTCCAGTCCTCCTTGCAGTACTCTTATCCTGCATAGGTGAACTCTCGTCTCTTACGACATTCACAGGGTAAATAGGATGGTGACACATTCTTAATCCGTCAGCTCACCGACTATAAACAGGATTGCAACATTAAAAACAACAGACCAATAGTCGTTAAGAAAAATCGGCCAAGTGCGAGTCATAATCGCGCTGGAAGGGCTCCGTAACATTATTATCTATACATTGACTGCCTGGCGTAGTGGTAGCGTATGCGACTGCTGTGTTTGAGACGAAACATTTGGTCCGACCCGGGAATCGAACTCGTCTCGGGTTGGACCAAATGTTTGTATGATCTGCAAATATTTGTTTCGGAGTTCGGGTGTTTTCTATGTATAATATGATTGTATTTACAAGAAATTCAGTATATATGTATTTATATCAGTTGTCTAGTACTCATAACACAAGCTCTGCTTAGCTTGGGACTAGATGGCGTTGTGTGTTAGATGTCCGAAAATAAATATATTTCAAGCGTCTAACTGTTGCCGTTATCAATATCGAGCAAAAACGAGCAAAAAAATGACGTTTGTTGTATGGGAGCCCCCCTTAAATATTTATTTTATTCTGTTTTTAGTATTTTTGTTATAGCGGCAACAGAAATACAACATCTCTGAAAATTTCAACTGTCTAATTATCACGGTTCATGACATACAGCCTGGTGACAGATGGACGGACAGACCGACAGACAGACGGACAGCGAAGTCTTGGTAAAAGAGTCCCGTTTTACCCTTAGGGTACGGAACCCTAAAAACGAAATACGATTCAGATTAATACAATTTCTGTGTATTTAGCCACGAACAAAATAATTCTCAGAATACCTTCTTTTTTAGATTATACAGAAAAACTAACATATTTTAATATTTATTCGGAGTATTTTCCTGCTATAAATTGTGACGTACCTAACTACAATTTAAATTCAACCTAATCAATTTATTCGAACCTCTACAGGGACGTTTTATCATCTTTCATACATCTCTTATCTTAAAGTCATGACAAATACTGACACAATCTATGATGAAACTGACAATCCCTGTTTCTTAATGGGACTAATCCCGACCACACGCACACCACTGTAACTCCTGTACTCCAGGATCAACAGCAGTGACGAACGAACACACCGAGTTATGACACTTGGGAAGTCCCAGGAAAAATGAAACAGTCTTGGAACCCGCAACGAAATTAATGAGAAGAAAATTGGGGGAGTTATCCCTGTTTATCATCAACAGTAGGCGCTCATAGCCCAGTGCAGGCGCTTATAGCCCAGTTGCACTCGGTGATTACAAACAATCACCGAGGGTAAGCAACGTCGACGCGGTCAGTACCTGGGTGACCGCTGGTGGCATGATACCATGAGCGTCTCCGTGCTTCGGAGGTCACGTTAAACAGTCGGTTCGGCTGTTATCGTTGGATAACAGTCGTGAAGCTTAGTTGGAGGCCTTTGGGCGGCTTAAAAACATTCAACGGCAAGATTACGTAGCCACAACGTGCGTGGTCTTGCCAGTCCCCAACCCGCACTTGGCCAGCGTGGGGATGTATGGCCTTAACGCTCTCCTGAGAGGAGACCCGAGCCTAGCAGTATGACCTTATGGGTTGTTCATGAGGATGAAAGATCATCAACAGTAATACTATAATTGTTATCTGCTGAATTTTAGATTCTCTTTAGAACAAAAATTACCCACTATAACTACCACGCTAGTCAGGTTAGTGTAGGGTTTGTGTCAAGTTTTTCTTCTCTTTGGAGTGCTCATTTCATTTTTGTGAAAAAGTATGTTATTAGGTCACCCTAGCGAGGCCCATCATGTTGCATTGTACAGGTCCACAATGGTGACCACCACTCTTAGATGCTACTCATGCCGTAGAATGAACTGTCGCCTGCGCTGTTCCCGGACCAAAACGACCTTCAAGAAAAGAGCGTACGCCTTCTCAAAAGGCCGGCAATGCATTTGTAACGCCTCGGGTGTTGCGGGTGTCCATGGGTGGCGGTAATCGCTTACCATCAGGCTATACGTCTGCTCGTTTGCCCCCTATTCCATAAGACAAGAAAACAAGCTTTCAATCAGGCTGAGTTGAGTTATTCTGACAGCTATTACATTTAAAAAAATATAGGTTACTAGCTTTTGCACACGGCTCCGCTCGCGTGATGTTATGACATTAAGCTATACTGGAATAAGGGGCAAAATAAACAGTATCAGGGCGTACCAAGAGAGGGCGCCACTAAACTATTGGAAGAAAAATAACAAAAAGGTGGATTGACAAAAACGGAAAGGTGGCGTTTGGATAGTCCCAATGTTGCCAAAAAACCCATTTAAAAAAAAAATACTGAGCGACTCTCGGTCATCCAGGTACTTCCTAATTATGTTTGTTATGCAAATCTAAAACTTGTTTGAATTCATTTAAATAATTTTTATGGAAGAACAAATTATTTAGGTTTTTGTTATTCTTGTTTTGTGTCTTCGAAGAACTGCAAATATACCTACAGAAAAAAAGTTCTCACGACACAGTAACCATTAATAGCTTTTATTTATTAGCTAAATTAATAACACGACATGAGTCAAAAGGAAAAATCTGTGTTAAAATAAGTAGCCAAACTGCATGTTTGGTTAGGTCACCTACCCGTTAATAAATGTTATAATGCATATTGAAGGTGTAAAATTAACGATTCGTTTAATTTTATCACCATTTTATTAGCTAAGCATGTATTTAAGTAATTTTAACTACAGTAAAACGGCGGTTTTCGTTCAACCTTACCACGCTGATTTCAGCACGAACGCTCGAGTGAGGCGTTACTACCTTAGAGTTATTATTAGTAGAGCGGGTAAGCCAGGCCTCCAGCTGTCGGTTAGAAAGAGAGAGATGATCGCGGTACCTCGTACTGTCTCGCTCTACTCTCATGCGTCAGTTGAGAAAGACAGATGGTGGTACCGCGGGTCTTCTCTCTCTTTCTAACCGTTGGACGTTTCCACTTACAGGCAGCCGTATGTCTATGCCACTCTAGTAATAATAACTCTAAGGTTACTAGCCTCTCACAGAAGATCAACATAAAGTGACAGCGTACGCGCTGTCATGTTTTGTTGGTGAGTGCGAGATGCAGAAGCATCTCAATAAACCGCCGTAGTATAGGTCACCATGCTGCATTGTTGCATTGTCTGCATTTGCAATGAGTATGGTGACCACCACTCTTGTGCTCATAGTTTCCATCAGGCAGAGTAGAGTTTTTTTTTATGTTTGACCCTGTCAAAATGACTCTACTCTGCTTGATGGAAAGCATAAGTCATACTACGAATGCAGACAATGCAGCATGGTGACCTATACCACAGCGGACTTCATTTTACGTTGATTTTCTGTGCGAGGGTAGTACCGCCCCGGTCGAGCCGGCCCGTTCGTGCTGAAATCAGCGTGGATCTTACACTTTGCCAGGCTTACATAAAAAAAAAAGGAATATTCGGGCACTTATCTAGAATCGATGGCAATACAATAGTTTAATAAGCCCCATTACTCATTAATGGCTTTTTTTTTCCGAAACTATAAGAACTGTAGTGTTGAAAATTGGTAAGTAGATGTATTCTGTGAAACGCATTCAGATTTTCACAAAAAATAAAAAAAAATAAAAAGATTTGGGGGTCCCCATACTTAGAACTGAAACTCAATATATTTTTTTTTTTCATCAAACCCATACGTGTGATCTTTGTAGATCTTGTGTAGGTCTTTAAAAATGATATTGAAGGTTCTAATATTATTTTATTCTAAACTGAGTAGTTTGCGCGAGAGACACTTCCAAAATGGTAAAATGTGTCCCCCCCCCCCACCCCTGTAACTTCTAAAATAAGAGAATGATAAAACTAAAAAAAAAATATAATGTACATCACCATGCAAAACTTCCACTGAACATTGGTTTGAACGAGATCTAGTAAGTAGTTTTTTTATTACGTCATAAATCTGATAATGAGTAGCCTATGACCTTCCTTAACAATCAAAGTATCTCCATTGCAAAGTTACTTTCGAATTTATAATCTACACTTCTACGATAAGAGGTAAAGTTTGTGAGTTTGTGACGTTGTAGGGGGTAATCTCTTTATTTTCATCATGATGGTTCAACATTATTCTCTTATCCTATTTACATATAGGTATTGTTATAAGCTTTTAATTGTGTTCGTTGACGACTGTACTAGTATAAACTGTGCTACAGTCGCCAGCGCCCCCTCCCTTACATCTAGGAAATAGACACAAGAACTATGAACACTTGAGAACAATTCGCTTTGACTACGCCAGTACATTCACTTAAATAAACAAAAATTACAATATAAAAGAATTTGTTTGAGAACTGTTACCACTTGAATTTGAGGAAGTAGATACAAAATATCGTTGTGAGTTAGTGTGGAGTGTGAATGTAGCTATGTTTGGTATGTGATGTGTGAATGTATGAGAATGATGATTGTGTTTTTAAATTTATTGTCAAGAATAGGATAGTAATAGTTCCTCTGTTTGATTATAATCCAAGCCCAACAACCATTTACGAAGAGTATCCCTGCATTTATTGATGGGTAGTGCATAAATGTTATTTGCGTGATTTGCTGCGTTGTATAATTTATTACTCAGTACATAAAATTGGTTTTTAGCAAGAGTCGTACGATGGGAAGTAACCGAGCAAACCCTTGTCTTGTTACGCTTTGTAATGACGTTATAGGTAATATGCTTGTGCTTTCGGAGAACAGTTGATACTACAAAAAGTTGTCTGACAGTTAGCACAGAACATTCGCTATATACAAGACTGGTGCTGTACCTTCGCGGCCTACCCAGTATCACCTTCAATATCGCCCTTTGTGCACGCTCCAAGGACAGCAGAGTGGTCTTACCAATACCTCCCCATACGACAATACAGTATTGGAGAAGGCTCTGAACAAGTGCATTATAAGCACACAGGAGGGTCTCAAGATCGGCCGATCCTCTGAGACTTCGAAAAACTGGAATCAATCGCCTCACTCGTGCTGTTAATAGCTTTATGTGAGGTAACCAATTTAGCGAGCAATCTATTATTAGACCGAGATATTTTACATATTCAGATCGGGTTAGTTGAGGGCAACCGCAACCATCCAGGAGTCCACAGGTATGTGCAGTAATTTTGAAATCAGATGGCGGCTGAGTAATAGCACGGGGTGTAAAGGCAATGTATCTTGTTTTATCGAAATTTAGAGTGAGTAGGTTCTCATTTAACCACATCATCACCTCCGCAAGCGCACGCTCTGTGTAGCGCCGAGTCTCAGTCCAGTCACTACCATGCACGATTAGCGCAGTATCATCAGCATATGTGATGATGTTGCAGTTGGGTAGCGACCTGGCACACAAACTATTTATGTATAATAAGAATAGAGTAGGACCAAGCACACTACCTTGCGGGACACCAAAGGAGAGTAATAGCTTGGAACTAGTGAATTTACCCACTCTAACGCATTGGGTTCTATTTGATAAGTAGGAACGAAACAGTTTCAACACAACACCGCGAACACCGACTGACTCCATCTTAGCAAGCAGCAGAGGGACAGAGACAGTGTCGAAGGCCTTAGAAAGATCCAAAAAAACACCAATGGCTTTTTCTTTCTTATCAAGGTGCTTACTGATAATTTCTGTAAGTAACAAAGTAGCATCTTCTGCAGATTTTCCCTTAACAAAGCCAAATTGGTTAGGCGCAATGATATTATTTCTCTCCAGAAATTTTACTAACCTGTGATTAATAATTTTTTCCAATATTTTTGAAATAACGCTTAGTACCGATATAGGTCTGTAGTTCCCAACACTGTCTCTGTCGCCACTCTTATAGATAGGATGCACAAGTGCACCTTTCAGAATATCTGGAAAGACACCCGTGTGCAAACATAGGTTGCAGATAAATGTGAGAGGAGGAATTAGACTACTCTTAGCACTTTTAATTACGAGTGTCGGTATGTTGTCAATTCCAGCCGCAGAGTTATTTTTCAAGTTAGTGATTATATTATCGACTTCTCTCTCATCGGTGTCAAACAAAGCCATAGAGTCTCTCGGTGGAGGAGGTAGAGTGCTTGAGATATTCGGCGTACCAATAATTTGGTTTCTTAAAATTGCATTTGAATAAGATGACCCTATATTAGCAAAAAAGTGGTTTACCAAACTCAGAGACTCGCAAGGATCCGGAGCTAGACCAAGCAATTCACCAGGAGGAGGCGAGGATTGTTTGAGATAGGCAATTTTGTTTATAGTCTTCCACACACCCCTTGGATTGTTTTTGTTCTTCTGAAATTCAGATTTTTCAAACGCAGTTTTAAGTTTTTTTAGAAGATTGGTGCAAAAATTACGGTACCTGGTGTATGTGACCTGTAATATTGCATTGTTAGGGTCTGCTTTTGCTTGTTTGTGTAATTTATCCCTATGCCTAGCACACCGGACCAAACCCGGAGTCATCCACTGTTTGATCGTTCGTTTCCGGTGGGGAATATTTATTTGCTTAGAGTGGATACTAATAACGTTAGAGATCACATTTATTAAGGTAGTAGCTGATACATTAGCGTCAAAAGAAGTATAAACCGAGGAAAAGTCTGTGTGGGAGAATTCAAGCACCAGTGCGGGATAATCAACTTTTAATAATGTGGTCTCCGAGGCGTGCCTTTTAATTTTACAATCCAAACAAAAAACAAGGGGTGCGTGATCGGTTATAAGAGAATCAAGTATGCAAGTCGCCGCGCATCTAGTAGATCTCAACATAACGTGATCTAAGCAGCTTTCGCCACGAGTTGGAATAACATGAGCAGGTAAGAGGCCGTGACAGGCCATCAGATCCAAGTAAACGTTATAGTTTTGGTCATTACTTTGAGTAGTGATATTTATGTTTATGTCACCAATTAGAGCCAGTGACCTAACAGACTTTAGGGATTCTAGACAAATATCAAGGGTGTCACAGAACCTATCGATGTTTCGGCATGATGGTGGCCGATACATGGCAACGACAGCATATTCATCCTCACATTGCACAATAATACAATTTGCTTCCGACACAGAAGGCACAATAACAGAGTGATTTATGTTAGATTTGATATATAGAAGAACACCGTCATTTTGGTTGGTATAGTTAGATGCGTAAGATGTATAGCCTGTGATTTCAGGTGCAATCGGACAACTTCTTAACCAGCACTCAGTTAATATCAATATATCACACTGGAAACAAATTCTTTCCAGTAGAACCGTAAGAGCATCAAAGTTACGGGCCACACTACGAACGTTAGTGTGGAATACAGATAAAGCCCTCTGGGACAAATCAATATGGCTTTTTATTTCTTCAGGTGAACATATCACAGATTCCGATATACGAGCTGAATCAATATCGCTACATATGTCATCCAAAATTAACATTTTTTAAAATAAGGTCCGAAGTGCACGACTGAAACTTGCGAGACTGATTATCATCCTGTTGGAATATATGCAAACAGATCATGTAATATATGTGTTTGTGTAAAAACAGTATGTCGAATTTTAATTTTATAAGCATGTTTTGTGTAGTGTAATCAAAGATATTATGTAGTAGTGTAAGTGGTAATAAATTCACCAGTATTATTAATAAAAGTAAAAAAATAATGTAACAAAATTTTAACAAGTTAAAGTACATGCAAAAAACAAAATATATTAAGCATACAGCCTTTTCCAGTCACAGCGCAGGTTTAGGTTGAAGCTTGTCGATGTCACTTTCTTTATCGATGCGATATGATGGGGCCCCAGTCTTGAGACGAAGAAACACCCTTCCATAGGCAGTCCAGCAGAACTCATAATTGTTATTCTTGGCAAACTCACGAGCTAAATAAAACAGATTTCTAGCCTTTTGAGTAAGACTCTCAACTATATAGATCGGTTGAGGTTGTCCATCGAGTTGTAGATGTGCTGTGCTAAGTTTGTTGTTTTGATTTTTCCTGCTGTGTGATTTCACAGAGGTTATGATCTTTTCCTTTAATAGTACCGTCGAAAAGTCCACCAAAATAGCTCTTTTTCCTATTCTATCCACAGCCAGGCGAAAAATGTCTCTAATGTGAGTTTCCTCCACGCACGTTTCCGTAACCAAACCGATTTTTTTAACTAAATTAATCAGGTCATCTTTAGTTTCATTTTTTTGAAGAGGAATGTTTCTCATCTCGATACAAGTCCTCTTTTGTGACCTTTCGAGGTTTTCCACTTTTAATTCCAACGACTGAATATAAGCTAATTGTGATTGTTTTTCAGTCTCCAATTTAATTAAGGTAGTCTTCATTTCGTCGTACTGATTGGATATAAATTCCATGGACTTTATAATTTCGCTGTTTTGCTTTATAATACCATCAATACTTGATTGGATTGCATTTTGCTGTAATTGAAAATTTTCTAGGCATTTTTTCATCTCCGAAATGGCAAAGGTAATCTCATCGTCATGTTGACGCTTTCGGGCACGGGGCTTGCTAGTAACATTACAAGAGCTATCGTTATCAGTATCTGTGACCGGCGCAGAGCTCTGGTTTGTATCGGATATAACTTTCTCTTTTTGTGTAGAAGGAGGTGTTTTCTTTAAAGGCATTATTACTGTACAAGAACGATGCACTGTGCAACCCTAAGTGCACGTTACATGCGCCAATCTGTAAAACACCGTCTGTTGCAACGTATAAATAACGGTGTGAAGTTATAAACAAGGTCCACTCCGCAACACAACGATGCACCAAACAAATGGAAATAAAATACAGTACAGCAATGAAATGACTCATCCAATATCTCACACAGTTATCATTGGTCTTATTATTGGAACATACTCAGTCATAAGTATCAGAACGCCTCCCAAACGGCGGTGCCTAACTCTGGCTAATCAGCAGTAACGGGGCGGGTGAAAGGGCGGGGTCAATGACCTTGTTCAATATAGGTCACGCCTGCGCGTGCGCTGATTAGCCGGTGGGAATAGAAAGGTGTGCACCGTACCTGGAGTGGCGCGATTAGTTGTAAGTACCAGGCTCACAGATGTTTAACGGAAGTTGACGTTCTTGTATCCCAGATGTCTCCACACAACTTATGCACTCCTAATTTTCTTAAACGATTATCTTGACTAAAATTTGTATTTATTTATGTAAAAAAATTCAAATAGACAGTATGCACGTCAACACCTTGCGGCGGTCCGAGGAGAAGGATGTACTGAACCGATTTTGAAAATTCTTTAAACAATAGAAGGCTACTTTATTTGGGAGTGACATAGGCTATATAATACCCCGAAAAGTGGAAAGACTTTTTCGTGGTAGCTGAATTTGCAAAGTAAGTCGGAGAAAAAAATGTTTACCGCTCAACGAAGTGGGCACGAGTCAGCAATGAAATGAAATGAAATGAAATGAAATCATTTATTCTGCAATTAGGTTACATGAACACTTTTGCAAGTTAAACTTTTTTTGAGCAGATGAGTTCGGCCTTTCCTAACTGGACTAGCCCTGAGAAGAAAGGACGAAACAAACTCAGGGATCACCGTCTCTTTTAAAGTCCAGACAATATGCAAAAGACATTATTTCAATAAAAGAAATGCGATAATTATTATTTGAGTCACAATTACAATAATCAGTAAAGATAATAATTTTAAAAAAATGACAACAATAGCAATAATTTAAAATGAATTTGTTTCAAACTATAAATTATCGTCACATCAAAATAAATTTAAACATTAAAAATAAACAGCACGTGCAGAATGGGCAGCTCAATCCCAGGCGGTTTTATCATCAAGATATTCTGCTATGGTGTAATACCCCTTTGCGGATAACTTAGATTTTATGGTATTCTTAAACTTCTTTAATGGCAAATTCCTAATATCAATAGGGAGTTTATTGTAAAAGCGTATACATTGGCCCATGAACGAGTTGCCTACTCTGTGGAGACGAGTGACGTGAACACTAAGATTATGTTTGTTTCTGGTATTTACCGAATGAACATCACTGATTTTAGAAAACTTTGATATATTTTTTTGAACATAAACTAAATTTTCGTATATATATTGTGAAGATACAGTCAGAATATTTATCTCTTTCAATTTGGAACGGAGAGAAACTCGAGGGCCTAATTTATAAATGGCTCGTACGGCGCGTTTTTGTAAAACAAATATGGCATTAATATCTGCACAGTTACCCCAGAGTAGGATACCGTAACTCATTATGCTATGAAAGTAACTGAAGTAAACTATTCTAGCTGTATCAACATCAGTTAAATGTCGAATCTTTTTTACAGCAAAAGCCGCTGAGCTTAGCCTACCGGATAGTTTTTCTATTTGGGGACCCCATTGTAACTTAGCGTCAATAGTAATACCTAAAAATACAGTTGATTCTACAGGATCTAACCTTAGTCCATTCAATCGAACATTGGTTGTAACATGCCTAACGTTTGGTGTAGAGAATTTAATGAATTTAGTTTTCTTCTCATTAAGGAGAAGGTTATATGTATTAAACCAATGTACCACTTTCAAGAGTGCACTGTTGACTTCAGTAAAACTGTCAAGTTGGCGCCTAACTTTAAAAATTAACGATGTGTCATCCGCGAACAATACAATCTCATGATTGTCACTTACATAAGCTGTAGCTAGTATTAGTATATGCAGCTAGTATTAATATATAGTATTAAAGTAGCGATTGTTAGTATATTGTTGTCTGGTATTCTCTATTGACGAAAATAACTAATCTATTCAAGTCATAAAATAGAAAAAAATAATGACGCAAACCAATTGTTCTTTGAGTCATAATCATAATTCAAGCCAATCTTGCTCATTATCTATGTAAAGGAATTAAATTTTAAAGTTTTTAAATTTAATATGTCGTGTTTTTTATCCGTCGTAATTATATAATATTTCCATCACAAAAACACTAACAATATATTATTTAAAAATGCATTTAGAATTTTACGCACAGCGTAAAACTACAAAAAAAAAAAAATACAAAGCAGTTATGAGCACTGCCGACAGAAGTGAAAACTCAAAACTATAAACAAACAGTTGTTCAACCTCACCTGAAATAAACCTCTCAGCTCTGTATATAAAATGCGCGACAAAAAGAAGTAAAAAAAAAACGGCCAAGTGCGAGTCGAAATCGCGCATCAAGGGTTCCGTAGCAGCAAGTAACATAATATAAGAGTTCTTGTAGTTCGTTGTAACTTTGATCGATAAATTGCGGTTTACGATTTATGACGTATTAAAAAAACTAATTACTAGATTTCTTTCAAACCAATTTTCGGTGGAAGTTTGCATGGTAATGTACATCATATTTTTTTTTTAGTTTTATCATTCTCTTATTTTAGAAGTTACAGGACACATTTTACCACTTTGGAAGTGTCTCTCGCGCAAACTATTCAGTTTAGAAAAAAATGATACTAGAAACCTCAATATCATTTTTGAAGACCTATCCATAGATAACCTACACGTACGGATTTAATGAAAAAAAAATTTTGAGATTCAGTTCTAAGTATGGGGACCCCCAAAATTTATAGAATTTTTTTTTCGTGTGAAAATCTTAATGCAGTTCACAGAATAGGTACATCTACTTACCAAGTTTCAATAGTATAGTTCTTATAGTTTCGGAAAAAAGTGGCTGTGACATACGGACGGACGGACAGACGTACGGACAGACAGACATGACGAATCTATAAGGGTTCCGTTTTTTGCCTTTGGCACGGAACCCTAAAATGCTTATTGTTATGTTATAAAAATATAGGTTAAAGCATGATTCACGCTACACCGTGTCGCGATCGAGCTGTGCCACGGATGGGGCACGGCTATACAGTATAGACATATTACCAGTCATGTCGTAGATAGTTGAGCCATCAGTTGTCACCATGCACAATCGCGCAAGCGCCCTGCACCGCCGTCTTACGGTTATGTCCTGTCGCGAGTTTAACTTTTTTTACCCTAATAATAATACTATTGTATACTTACTTTATAAAATTTACTCACATTTAAATTTAAATAGATTTCAGATTTCATTGTTTAATCAATAAAAAAACAATTGCAACAAATAATAGCATAATATGTGTTATTCTGATGTATAAACTATATTACTGTAAAGTTTCATCCAAATCCGTTCAGTACTTTTTACGTGAAAGAGTAACAAACACACACATCTATTAGTTTTATAAATCAACGCTCTTTATGATTATTGTTGTGCAGAAGTATCCATATTCTAGGCTGGTCTGTTGGTGTCGTGGATTCGTTTCCAAGCCAGGATTTTCTGTATATAAATAAATAATTCAGACATATATCCTCAATACATCATTAGAATTTCTTTCTGCACTCGTCGCTCGCACTTTAATATTTCTTCAAGCTTATCCATCTCATACCAGATCCATCTATTGGAATCTATCAATCTCTCTGCTCAGTTTGTACTGGTATGAATAAAAAGTAAAAGTGTAAAAACATTAAACTGACTACTTGAAAACTTTTGATAAAATTCAAATAGTCTATATCACCCGGGCAATTATTACGAACTAGCTGACCCGGCAAACTTTGGCAGGCAGTGTACAGTCGCGGACAAAAAAAATACTTTCCCGTTATCTTTTATTTATTTTCTTTCTAGCAAAAAAAGAATGAAAGAAACAATCATGCCAAGTTTCATTTGAATCCATTCAGTACTTTCAGCGTGATACGCGGTCAAGATACAGACAGACGGACAGACAAAAATGAAAAAAAAAAACAGTTTTGGCTTCAGTATCGATTATAGTTAAGCCCTCCAAAAATTTTTTTCCAAATATCTTTAATGTACAGAATTGGACCTGTTACATTTTTATTATAAGTATAGATGTATTGACACCTCATTCATTAAATTCGGTTTAGTAATTTAGAGACTACGGTGGATTATACATACACAGATTGCCTGGCTTTCCCATTGTCAGGTAATAAATATTAATTGAATTAATGGTTTTTGTGAGCGGCAACCCTCTAGCTAGAGCCATGATTTCCTTAGTGCTTGCAGTGGGTCAATGTGTCGGAATCGGACCGAGAAAAACCACACGCTTTACTATATTGAGTCAAAGTCTTAGAGATCTGGGAGCAGCTGATATTTATACACAAGGATACGATAAAGATTAATGACTACAGAGTTCTGGATATCCCAAAGTATTACTCCCGGAAATGTTTTAGAAAATCAACAATAGGTGTACCAGCAAAAACTACTTTACGATAAACAATTTATGATTTAATTTTCAATGAATTATATAGAAGTAAATGATTTTCATTTGTCATGTGTATTGTCACCAGTGAAATAGTTTTCAAGGAAAAGTACGTGCCCATGGTCTGTTTATATTGTAATACCATGTACTTACGTGCCCTTACAACAGTTGTATACATAATACCAAAAATATAAAGCGACTTTACGCATGATTTTCTGAAACAACAAATTGTTCTACGAGTAATGAATACTCGATAATCGCACACAATGGTTATGCAAATATTTTTAACAATCAATATTGTCAAGTGACTTTTGTACAATGACATAACTTAGCTCTATTAAGTGTGTAACTGACCTAGAAGTCTCTTTTAGTATTAGGCCCACGGCTTTTAATGTTTCACATCACATTATAATAACAAGGTCAAAGTCAACTTGACTGCAGGATTGGCCTAGTGGTTTAAGCGGTCGCCACGCCACTTTCCACAGCGCCAAGTGTTCAAATCCCACATGGGACAACATTTTGTGGGATCCGCAAATTGTTGTTCTGAGTCTGGGTGTACTTTGTGTCCGTTTCATGTATGTTTGTAAAGTCCCCGCGACAAAGAAGTATTTTCTTAGTGCTTTATCGTCACTAAAATTGGCAGACAATTAAAAAAATAAAATTCCACCATTACATTACAAATAGGTAATGACACTAGTTCTTTCAAATTAGAGACGATGTAGCAGAAAAAAAATATTGCGAACGACCTTTTTTTTGGTCACTCTTACTCATGTGTCGTAATTTCTGCATAGATGCGATACACTGATACCTTTTTTACTTTGTCCGCTTTCGACGAAAGAATTCCGTTTTTGTTTCACAAAAAAATCTCAAAATCCCGATTTTACTTAAAAAAAACTATCTGGCAAGGCTGGGTTTGTTTCAAGTTTTCCTCTTCTCTTTTCAGAGATGTTGTCATGCGTAGTTTGCACCCATAGTCGTATCTTAGGACACCCATGGGTTGAATAGGGGTGGTGACCCTCTGTATCCTTAATCCGTCAACACACCGACAAGATAATATTTTATGATAATTAAATTTTAATGATTAAAGACTAACTAACATCTATATCATCTATCTATCTATATATATATCATAACCCTCCTTTGGCTTTGCCGTAGTCGGGTAAAAAGAGGAAGGTGACTGACATACCCAGATATCAACGCAAAGCCCAAACCGCTGAATCTAGAATCCTGAAATTTTGCTTTTAGGTTCTTTATATAACGTAAGTGAGCACTAAAATAAAATAAATAAATAAATATTTCGGACATCTAACACACAACGCCATCTAGTCCCAAGCTAAGCAGAGCTTGTGTTATGGGTACTAGACAACTGATACAAATACATATATACTTTTTTTTGTAAATACATACATATTATACATAGAAAACACCCAAACTCCAAAACAAATATTTGTAGATCATTTGGTCCGACCCGGGAATCGAACCCGAGACCTCATGATCAGCATCGCACACGCCAACCGCAAGACCAACGAGGCAGTCAAAGGAATTTTTAAAAAACTAAGAAAGAAAGGAAAACTAAGAAAGGATTTTTTTAAATTCCACCCCTAAGGGGGTAAATCAGGGGATGAAAGTCTGCGTGAGCGAAGCCGCGTGCAAAAGCTAGTTATTCAATAAAAGAACTTTGTACATATGTTTTGATTCAAAATAAGGTAATACCAATTAATCAAAATTAAAATCATGTGACGCTGTGTGTGCATAATGGACGAAACAAACACGGTATTTTATTAATATTTATTAGTTTCTTCATGTATTATTTTGTTTTGCATTTCAATGCCGTTTATTTTGAGCTTAACTTCAAAAGTAATCTAATAATAATCTCTAAATAATAATATGTATACTTTTTAATTCAAGAAAAAATAACAATCTAAAAAAGTATTTCTTTTTTGTCATTAAAATTTGGTAAATTTTGGGTCACCTTCAATTTATTTTTACATTTTAGAAGTTGTCGTCGATTTTGGGGCTCAATTCGACTTGATCTTTATTTTTTAATTTTACGCCTTTTTTTGATGTGCCTGGTACCGACCGGGCACATCAGAAAAATATGTACCTGGGTACCTGACGGCGTTTGGTGTCAATAGGGTAATGGTTTGGACACTATAGTCTTGATTTCCACTCAACCGTAAGAGTTTAGTAGAGCTAGAGACTATCGACCTACCTAGTTTGTCTGTAGTATTTATATCATTAGGTCATTCTCATTGTTTCATATTAGGTCATTAACCCAGGACGTTAATGTATTTGAACTTATTATTCTATATACTCAGTAAAATGTTGACACGATTCATACAACTATATAATAATTCCTCCCAAAATATCTGAGCAGTAGATCGATTTTAGTAGCGCGGGTACTTCAATTTGCCATTGGAAAAGTTATGTATCACGCAAGCCATTACCCATTTTGTGTTGTTAATGTTGTTATTGATCAATTCATTTCGTGGCAAAATCATGGCCAATTAGATGTCTTTGCACCATTTTATACGTACGCACCGTATATGTCGGTTTGCACATACAATGCACACGGAAAACGTGTAGCTTTCAACTCTGGATCATACTTATAGTCAGATAATGGAAGTGGAATCAGCTCTGAGTGGTAATAATTACAGGTATTATGATATTAAGACTTTGGTAAATATGTAAAGAACTTCAAAGTCATACCTGAGAAATCAGATCCGGATTCAACTATTCATGGAAAATAATCATATGAGGAAAAAACTGATATTTTATGAGATACGAATATAATTTAGACTGGCTGGATTTCTATTATCTACAAATTGGTAATTAGTAAGTTGAAAAATAAGGAAACATATTTCAGTGTGAGCAAAAAAGCCCTCATAACTAGGCCCTCATAACCACGAAAGCTAGTTTCAAATCCGGCAGCATAATAATGAATAGGGAAAAAGATGATATGAGATTAATGTCTGCCAATGTGACTCTACTATGCCTGATGGGAAGCATAAGTAAAATCCAAGAGTATTGATCGCCATACTAATTGCAAATGCAGAAAATGCAGCATTGTGACCCACACCATGGCGGCCAAGTGATGCTTCTGCCACATTGGGCCTTCGGTCTTGCACTCACCAACGAAACACGACAGCACGAACGCTGACATTTTACGTTGATCTACTGTGTGAGGTTAGTACCGCCCCCGCTCGAGCCGGCCCGTTCGTGTTGAAATCAGCGTGGCTCTACTACCTTTAAAGTGCGTTTCATAGAACAGTTCCTTTGCCGCCATGTTGGCAGTAACGCAATCAAGTGTTGTCTATATTACTACATTACTTTACATTACATTAAGGGAGATATTTTAAGTTCGATTGACACAATTTAAACTTTAAAAATTTCCCTGAAGAAAATTCATCTATCTTACTTTGTTTTTAACCGACTTCCAAAAAGGAGGAGGTTCTATGTGCCACTGTATGTATTTTTTTTTTTTTTTTTCTTACTATGCCAACCTGATGCCAACATAACGGCAAATGAACTATTTGATGAAACGCACTATAGGTATAAGAATATACAGGTAGTAGAGCCACGCTGATTTCAGCACGCACGGGCCGGCTCGACCGGGGTTGTACTACCCTCTTACAGAAGATCCACGTAAAATGACAGCATTCGTGCTGTCGTGTTTCGTTGGTGAGTGCGAGACCGGAGGCCCAAAGATGCAGAAGCATTACTAGGCCGCCATAGTGTGGGTCACCATGCTGCATTGTTGCATTGTCTGCATTCGCAATGAGTATGGTGACCACCACTCTTGGATTCTGCTTATGCTTTCCATCAGGCAGAGTAGAGTCATTTTGGTTGGTTCAAATATAAAAATAAAAAATATGAAACGTATGTGACCTTAATAAAGAAAATGAATAAGGCTTTTATTTCTTGCTTCTACAAATTGTTTACAAAGTTTTAGTACCTAATGAAAGTAACATAATAAACTTTTAGTGTAATTGGTTGGCAGTTTAATATAATTAAAGTTATGTTAGAATGTTAGTTAGTAATTTAGTAAAGAATTAAGTTTAATTAGTAAATAAAAAAGAATATTCTTGTTTTGACGTTGTTAAGTCAGCAAGAACCCAGGTTTGGGTAAAGGCCTCCTCAAAAGATGCCCATGTATTTCTGTCCTGCGCTAAATCTCTTCAGTCAGGGTCGATTTTTCTCCTGAGGCCGTCTTCCCAGCGACTAATGTCACGCAGACTGCCTTTTGTAGCAGAGTATAAAGGACTCGTGTTCTTCTATTTTACGGCCAAGTCGTCTTACTTCTGAGGTTCCAAAGCAATTTTTAAGCAATATTTATGTATATGTATTTCTAATGCAATATTTTAGTTCCAAAAGACGTTCGTATGAAGATATTTTATTTTTTAATGATAATTTTGTTTCGTATAATTGTTCTTTGAAATTGTCGTATTGTTTATAAGGTTATGGGTTGGAGGATTGTACGTGACCCTAGCACATTCTAAAGAATGTGCCTGTTCAAATTTTGATCATCGGTAATAGCAGTAAAACTATTAAATTTATACCAGGCGCTTTAGTCCATACTAATATTATAAATTCGAAAGCAACTCTCTCTGTTACGCTGTCATGGTTAAACCACTGCACTGATTTCAATAAAATTGCATTGCAATTGGCATGGAGATACTTTCATTCTTGAAGAAGGACATAGATTGCTTTTTACCGCGATAACCGACATACACACGGGCGGAACCACTAGCAAAGGATGGTACTAAATAAAGTAACCACAATTAACCATAAAGTAATGAAAAAAAATGTGTCAGAAAAATATCCTTGGTCAGGTAGGACTTCATAAACCTACATAAAAAGGACTTAAAGAAAAATCAACAGACTCGGGATTTCCAGAAAATTCCGGTGTAAAATAGTGCTTGCGCTGTGTTTCACCCACCCCAATCCCTATCTCCCCCCCCCCATCCTTCAAAGGACGTCAACGCACTTGTGACGCCTCTGGTGTTGCAGGTGTCCATGGGCGGCGGTAATCGCTTACCATCAGGCGATAGGTCTGCTCGTTTTCTTGCCTATTCCATAAAACAAACTAATTTGTATGATATGCGACCATGAGCTGCTATAGTTATAGCATTCATTTCTAAATCTAGCCATAGAAACTATTTCCTATTCCTATCATTCTCTATCTTTCTATCTATAGCTACCTTTCTCATCCGTATATTTCCAATTTTTCAATCAAAACCATAACACATCTCATCTGCTCACCAACTTTGAGATGTATCCACATGATGAAACTCGTATGAAAATTTAGAATTAACATCATGGAATTAACTATGACTACGCACGCAAGTTCCATACTTGTTGACTAGACTAAAAGATGCAGAAGCATCACTAGGCCACCATGGTGTGGGTCGCCATGCTGCATTGTCTACATTCGCAGTGAGTATGGTGACCACCACTCTTGGATTCTGCTTATGCTTGCCATTAGGCAGAGTAGTCATTTTAGACAGCCATACATTAAAAAAAAAATGGCAAATCATATTAAAATTAATAATTTGCAGGTATTCTCCTGGTTTCCTTCTTCTGGGGCTACGTGTCCGACACCCGGGGGCGACGGTTCACACTGGTGGTGCCTCTGATGATATCCTTCATACTGTCCTGCATCAGCAGTCTGTCGCCGCATTGGATTTTCCTAGGAGTTGCTAAATTCTTCTGCGTTTGTTTGTGAGTATCATATAAATGTGAATAATTAATTCATATTTCGAACATCTAACACACAACGCCATCTAGTCCCAAAGTAAGTAAGCAGAGTTTTTATAATGGGTACTGGACAACTGAAATACATATAATACTTTTTATTGTAAATTCATGTAGTTTTCCTGTGTATTCTAAAATAGGAGCTAGATTTACATTAAATTTACAGTAATTCCAAGGAGTAGGTGTTGAGTTCATTATCGTCTTTCTTTCACAAAAATAATTGCAAGATTAAGCTTCACATCAGATCATCACCTAATTTTAGTAGTCCACTGTTGGACTACTAAAATTGTTTGGAATAAATGGTTGTTAGGAAGGAGGTTTCGTTCGATAATAGCATGCTAGTCAGAAGGGCCGGTGTAGATTTTTTTTTTTGGTTTTATGTATGGCCCGCCACAATGACTCCACTCTCCCTGATGGAAAGCATAAGCAGAATCCAAGAGTGGTCGTCACCATACTCACTGCGAATGCAGACAATGCAGTATGGCGATCCACACCATGGCGGCCTAGTGATGCTGCTGCATCTTTTAGTCTAGTAAACAAGTATGGAACTTGTTGACTAGACTATTTGGGCCTCCGGTCTCGCACTCACCAACGAAACACGACAGCACTGCTGCTGTCATTTTACGTTGATTTTCTGTGCGAGGGTAGTACCGCCCCGGTGGAGCCAGCCCATTCGTGCTGAAATCAGCGTGGCTCTACTACCAACATTTGTTTCAATTTTCTTTTTCTTCGCAATGTTGTTGCGTAGGTTGCTCCATGAGTCGACTCCTACCACACCGAGGACACGAATAACAATAGTAACACTCTGTAATCCGTAAATCCATCACCACAGGGATATATCTCTTGATGTTTACATACTAATAAATAAAGTGTGGCGACTTCCCCACACAGCGCAACAGAAACCTACTACAGCGCCATCTATCGTACATACATCGAACTAGGAAGTAACAAACTAAACGGAGTAACTACTAATTCTGAATCACGATATAGAAGTTCTCGCGCCGATTAACATATTACAACTTACCAACATCAACTGTTTGGCCGTGGCCTGCCAGGAATGAACAACTCGCCAGGTCGGAGGATCCTCCTTTATGTTGAAGACATGAAACCCATTCCTCAACAAAAACAAAATATTAAATACAAAATAAAATTAACTAAGAGGGAATTTTGGATAAATAAAAAGTGTCACTAAATGTAATGCGTCTACCCCTAAACGATCTGTAATAAGACCTTAAGGGGTAGTATTTTTCCATCATCTTGAAATCGCATAGTACCTTCTCATTTGCTTTGAATTTATTAATTTGACCCATTTAATTGTACGAATCATACCGAGTCGCAGACACTCACACATTAATTGAGCATGTCAAGTGGTACGCTGAATACACATATCATGAAAGGAATTTTTCGAGGGGCTCAATCGTTTTGTTTTCAAGCAATATAAACAGGTCCTTCTGAATCATGAAATTGATATGCCAAATACAGATTTGGTGCCAAATTTCTGTTAATGTTAAATGTTAATTGAAGAAGCAAGAAAATTTCAAAACACGACACTTTAATAAATGCTATTTATCTGAAAATTTGGCAATTTATTGCATTCTTTTCAATACATGACTAAATAATAATAAAAATAGCGATTTGATAAATACAAGTTTACTAAGACACAGCTGAGTACATTAAAAGTAGAAAAGTCTCTATTTAAATGATAGAAAAACCTTTCTATTAAATAAAAAAAACATAGTATGTGCCTTTAAAAAATGAGAGTTTCTCTCGATTTCGATGTGATCACATCATCAGATCCTGATATGGTGTCAATGGGACCACCTCGGGAGCATAACCTTCGAATACAAAAAAAAATTGAACATACACAAAAAAAAAAAAAAACATACAGTGGAACATAGAACCGCCTCCTTTTTGGAAGTCGGTTAAAAAATGTTTTACACCTACTATCCAACTTGTTGAGCTTGCTGATAAAAAACCATATGCCTAAACTCAAGGAATTTACCACTTCTCACTCAAGTGATCAACTATTCTACTCCGATATCTATCATCAGATAAATTCCAAATTACCAAATAAAGGTACTGCTAACTAAGATATTAAACTGGACTTTTTCATTACGATGCAAGTATTAGAAGTGTGTTAATATCAATAAACTTCGAAGTGATTTTTTCAATAAATGTATTGAATGCAATCTATCTAGCGACATTCAGCATTAGTTTAATATTTGTAGGATATTAAGGCCTTTCCAGACGATCAAATATGGTCCAGAGCCGATCATAATCCCGATACCCATAACCGATTATAATCGAACGAGTGGAGAGTTGTCAACCGCACCAAGTCCGCTTGCTGTGCTGTGCTGCATCCATGTGTTTTTGAAGATTTTTAACTTAGTAGCATTATAATAAGTAGTTTTATCTCATACTCGACTGCACGTTTGGCCTAGTGGTTTAACGGTCACCACGCTGTTTCCTACTTCGCTAAGTGTCGTGGGTTCAAATCTCCCACGTAGGACAACACTTTGTGTGATCCACAAATTGTTGTTCTGAGTCTGGGTGTTCTTTGTGTCCGTTTCATGTATGTTTGTAAAGTTCCCCTGCGACACAGGATTTATTCCTAGTGCGGGAGTTGTCTCTTAATAAAAAAAAATACTAGAGTGCCACCAGCGAAATTATGATATCAAATCTTAAGCATCTTCAAGCAGCCGAACTCCTATTGTATTGATGATATTATACATCAGCCTCTCCGATCCAGTAGCTAATTTATAACCTAATTCGAAATGGATATAGATGGCGTTGCTTATAGCTTGCTAGTGAAACCAATAAGATAAAACTCTATACTCTGTGGACTAAAGCGTGCGAAACGTTGCGCGCTCGTCTGTTGAGTGTTGCGCCGAGCGCACCGCACTGTGCGGTGGTGCGGTCGCACCATGTTCGATCGTCAGTTCAGGCCCTAATAGGTGTTATTTGTTGTTTATTCATTAGTAAGGTTTAGTTACCTTGCTGACCTCTGTTCATAGACGCTTTTTGTAAAAGAAATGAAAACTGTAAATCAGAGAAGCTTAAAAGATAATTATATAAAAACACCGAGCATTTAGATATATAAATACGAGTATATAACATTTTATATAACACGACACACATACACACAAATATTTACCACCAGACACGGATGGACCGACGACGACGCCGCTGGTCCGTAGGGCCCGCGCCCTATCCTAATACCAGCGCTGTAGTCACTCACTCTGGCTACAGCAGTATGCTGAGATAGGCGCCTTTTCTGGCATTGCACAGGGCAATTGCTTGTCTTATTTTATCTAACATCTGTATAAAACCATGTACTGTCCGGTGTATATCAGAATAAATCATTTTCTTTCTTTCATTCCACGAACACCATTGCCATGCTCTAATTTCAGTGCGTGTGCTGCCAACTCCGTAACCTACACCCTGGTGGGAGAGTCTTGTATCCAGCGAGTTAGAAACAAATATATGCTGCTAATGACTTGCCTTATATTATTGTCTCCAGCAGTTGCCGGTGGTAAGTAATATTACATCTACTCCTAATAGAGGTTATTAGGTATTAATATCTCGTCTTAATCATGTTTTGAAGTGGAGTGTAAAGCATTAAGGTTGAATTTAGTTTGCTGCACCTCGCAGTGTTTTTTTTTGTTTTATGTATGAGCCTGCCAAAGTAACTCTACCCTGCCTGATGGCAAGCATGAGCAGAATCCATAAGTGGTGGTCACCATACTCATTGCGAATGCAGACAATGCAGCAATGCAGCATAGCTACCCACACCATGGCCTCCTAGTGATGCTTATGCATGTTCCGTGGCAAAAAGCATTTTTTTCGGGATAAAAAGTAACCTATTTGATAATCTAAATCGTCAGCTGTCAAATGTTACATATGTGCGCAAGATATAGTAACAAAAATAAAGTACACACACAAACTTTCTGAAAAAAAAAACTATATCGCGTGGGAGTGCTTTCAAACGAGCGACCTCAATTTCTTTTACAATAAGTTGTCTAAAGGTATCGGTTCGCGCCGCGACAGAGACAAATGACCGAGACAAGAAACCGAGACAGGAGACCGCGACAAGAGACTCGGTCTCTTCTATAGGTACTGTTAGTCCAGTCGGGACAGACATAAAACTAGCCTGAAATAGAAAAAAATCCGGGAAGCGATTTTTTTTTAAAACTTAAAAAAAAAAAATTCAACTTTAGAGCAAAAATGGCAATATTCAAAGTTGTTGGAAATTTAATTTCTCACAAGTTTGGTTATTATCATTTTTACGCTAGGATCAATATTTGCAGAATACTTATAATAAATAAATAAATAAATATTTTTTCAGACATCTAACACACCACGCCATCTAGTCCCAAGCTAAGCAGAGCTTGTGTTATGGGTACTAGACAACTGATACAAATACATATATACTTTTTTTTTGTAAATACATACATAGTATACATAGAAAACACCCAAACTCCGAAACAAATATTTGTAGATCATACAAACATTTGGACCGACCCGGGAATCGAACCCGAGACCTCATTGTCAGCAGTCGCACACGCCAACCGCGAGACCAACGAGGCAGTCATACTATCAAGAAAAATCGTAATGGGTGGAATTTTATTTTCTTCAACTTTGGTTTTCGCACTTTTTTTACTCCACGATCAATATTTTGGGATTTATACTCAAATAAAATTTTAGATAAACTTAAAATCTTTGAATAATTAGAATTTTTTTTTTGTTTTTTTTAAATAATTTTTCAATATTTTTTTTTAGTTTTTTATCATTTTCATTTACATTTTTGATTTTGAAGAAAACAAAATTCCACCCATTACGGTTTTTTTTAAACTTCATAGTATAACTCTGCAAATATTGATCCTAGCGTAAAAATGATAATGACCAAACTTGTGAGAAATTATATTTCCAACAGCTTTGGATACTGTTATTTTTGGTCTAAGGTTGAAAATTAACGAGCTATTTCAGAAAAACGAAAAAATTTAAGTTCAATATAAGATGGCGGCGAACCCTCTACCGGGATTAGTTCGAAAATCGAAATTTATACTTCCAACCACCCCGACGTTAAAAAAAATCGCTCCCCGGATTTTTTTCTATTTAAATGTCTGCCCCGACTGGACTATGTAGGTCGAGACCGAAACCGGAGACCCCTTCCCGTGTCGGACAAAATGGTTGTAAGATCTGCAAATATTTGCTCAGGAGTTTAGGTGTTTTCTTTTAATAAAAAGTATATGAAAGTATTTATATCCGTTGTCTAGTACCCATAATACAAGCTCTGCTTTGTTTGAGACTAGATGGCGTTGTGTGTTAAATGTCCATAATATTATTATTATTATATTTAACTAGAAGCCAACAAGGATAATTTTTGCTATTAGTGAAGAAACACCAAATGTTCGATGATAATATAGGAAGTATTTAAAGTGCTTTTCGAGCGTGACACGAGACACTACTAGTCCGGGGCAGCGACCGTCTCACTGTCTCCTGTCTCGGTCTCGCTCGCTATCGAATTGTTGCTTATACGTTGCCTATGGTCATGTGACTGTCGCGGTCTCCTGTCTTGGTCTCCCGTCTCGGTCGCTTGTCTCTGTCGCGGCACGAACCGCTACCATAATACCGCAGAGAATAAGAACTGTATATATATATATATATATATATATATACTGTATATATAACCAACTTAATTCCTTTTAAAAGTAATGGGTCTTCAAGTGATACTCGTTTATGTTTCAGTTGTGACATACCCAACTCTTAAATTGGACTTTGCGGCTGAGATATCATGGTTGGGTATTGTCTATCGTCCCTGGAGACTTCTGATCATCGTTCTGGCACTGCCGTCTGGAATCGGAGCTGTGGCTATCTACTTCTTCCGTGAATCACCCAAGTTTCTATTTAATTCGGGCAAACAAGAAGAAGCTTTGGAAGTATTGAAATATATTCATGCTGTCAACCACAGAGGATCAAAGGAGGAATTTTCGGTACTATCAACTTTTATTTTTTACTAGTTGAGCCCCGCGGTACAACATGAATCGCGGAAAAATTAAAAAATAAACCTACGTAAAAAGTATCCTATGTACGTATCCATGTTCTAAGCTACCTCCCCACCAATTTTCAGTCAAATCTGTTCAGCCGTTCTTGAGTTATAAATAGTGTAACTAACACGACTTTATTTTATATATATCTCTATATTAATAATATAATAATAATAATAAAGAAGAAGAAGAGGAGCATGCTAAAGTGACTCTATTTTGGCCTGGTGCAAGCCATGAGTAGAATTCAAGACTATTGGTCATCATACTCATTGTGAATAGTGGTAATGCAGCATGCTGACCCACACTGCTGCAAGGCCTATTGAGATGTTTCTGCATCAGTGGGCGAGTATGGTTTCGCACTCGAAAAGTGAAAGGCGACAGCAAGAATACTGCGACATTGGGTTGGTTTTCTCTGAGAGGGTAGTGCTTCGTTCCTCTTGGAGTAAGACAACCTTGATACCAGCCTGTAAGGGCCCATCAGTTAAAAGCTAGTCAATCGAAGAACTATCCTCCTGATCTAAGAAGTCAAGTCTGTATTTTAAATCTGTCACCATAAGGAGACAATTACTATAAGGTTACCTGTCTGCGTTTGCCCCTGTACCAATAAAAAATCTTCAGAAAACCGAAAAAATGTATTCATAGGAGGTACATTTTCGTTTTTATTTGCAGGTTAGTTCATTAAAGCTAGAGGAACAGGGCACAAAAAAGAAAATGTCTCTTTTAAGAGCTATGTATGAACAGAGTGCCCCCCTCTTCAGGTCACCATATCTATGGAGGAGTCTCCAGTTGTTCTACATAGTTGCAGTCGTTTATATCACGTAAGTTTTTAACTTATCCTAAATATAACGAATTAAGGGAAATCTTTTGAGATACAGAAGTTTATTAGTTTATAAAGCAGTTTGAACAGTAAATTTAGTTTAAAAAATGCATTTTTTTACGAGAAAACTAAAAACATACAGTGTTTCATTACGTGTAAGCTTATTGCAAGGCGTGCGATTCTAGAAGCCCTAAGGCCACGGACACGAATCCAGCGGGAGATGCGCGGCGGCGGCGTGTGCAGGGGCACGTTCCAATTTAATAGTTTTATAAGGAACAGGCCTCGAAGGCAGCGGCGCGGGAAGCGGTGGTGAATATACATTCCGCCTCGCTTACCACGTTGCTGCCACCGGAGCGCCTCTCCTGCGAATTTCAAGACCGCGGCCTAAAAATCAAGTTTTAAATTTAGAATCAATATACCTACTTATTCCCTGTCCATTTGCTTTCTTTATGAAGTTCGATAAATACTATATTATATAAAGTAGTGTTGATCTAATACGTTGACGTTGCATATTGAGTTAACAATCATCTTTTTTTGGTTCACAGAAACAACAGCTTCTTAATATGGCTACCTCATATCCTGAACGTCATCAGATTATCTATGGAGAGCCAAGTTTATGAGTCTGGCAATATTTGTCACTTGATTAGTACCAAGCCTGTGCTTGTGGACGCTAATGCGACTCTCGACGAAGTACCGGTAAGTTGAACAAAAATAACTAAGCAATTTTATGGACCTTCGAAATCTAAATACTTAGTCTTTATGATCACCATATTTTTTGGCTTTTTCCCAAGATTTAGGGTTATTAGAAGTTTACTCGATAGGTACCTTCCAGGCATTTTAAGTACAAGTTAAATATCGAAGTAAGTAATAAAACTAATGAAGGCCGGACCGTCCACGGTGAACACCCAAAAAAGAAAGTGCTGGTCATTCGATGTAACGCCAACACTCCTCCTCTTTGCCAAAGTATAATGAAGACCAATTAAAAGAATGAGGCGCTCATAGCCCAGTTGCGCTCGGTGATTAGAAACAATCACCGAGGGTAAGCAACGACGTCGCGGTCAGTACCTGGATGGGTGACCGCTGGCGGCACTATCTCATGAGCGTCTCCGTGATTCGGAGGTCACGTTAAGCAGTCGGTCCCGGTTGTTATCATAGGATTAACAGTCGTGAATCTTATTTGGAGGCCTTTGAGCGGCTTGAAAACATCCAACGGTAAGATTACGTAGCCACAACGTTGTGGTGCCAGTCCCCAACCCGCACTCAGCCAGCGTTGGGACGTATGGCCTTAACCCTCTCCTAAGAGAAGACCCCCCCTAAGATGAGTATACATGGTACAGGTACATATACCAAAATAACACTTTTTACTATTTTTTTCTGTTTGTCTGTCTGTCCGTCTGTCTGTTTATTCCGGATAATTTCTGAATGGCGGCTGGACCGATTTTGACAGGACTTTCACTGATAGGTAGCTGATGATATAAAGAGTAATTAAGGCTACTACTACTTACTTACTGTACGACAATAACTGCTTAAAAGATTTTCAAAAATATCCTACACTCATATGAGGTCAAAAGGTAAAGAAATATATCCATATCAACCAATCTCCGTCCACTACTGATCGAAGGTCTTCTCCAAGGAGCGCTAACTATCCTAGTCTTGGGCAGTCCTCATCCATCCGCCGCTAGCCACTTTCTTTAAATCGTCAGTCCACCGTACCGCAGGACGCCCTACATTACGGGGATGAACATAGAAAAAAATGTTACTGGAATTCAAATATGAAAATAATTTTCTTTACACTTTTCAGCTATCTCAAGTATGTGTGAGTACCGTGGAAAAGAACGTAATCATCACTCTCATTGCCTCCCAGTCCGTCTTTGCATTCCTCAATTTCCTTATCTCCTGCCTCCCAAACCGCCGTCGTCTTGTCCTCATCACAATCCTCTGCATTTCTGCTATCAGTGGAGTCTGCTTGAACCTGGTTCCTGAGCCAATTTCCAGTGTGTTCTTCTTCATGGCGTTTACTTGTACGTGTCTCGGAATGGGCATCCTGGCTTCATATTTTGTGGACATCTATCCTACATCATATAGGTAAGTAACTACACACAATACTAGGGTAGCTAGTTTGGTTACCACTAGCTCACCTAAATACTTATATTACATATACATTTTATAGATAAGTTATACTCACACAGAGAACAAATGTAAAATTATACCACCCGGAATTCCACCCAAGATCTCTGGTATAGCATTCAGAACCAACAGGCCGGTTGAGTTTCTCATCAAAATGGTATATTTTATACCCATGATTTAGTTTAAAGTATAAATTACTACAAATTTGATTGGAGTAATCAGAAAGATAAACCAAAAATTCTTGAGCTCTATAAAAATCGAAATAACACTGTTTTCGTTTCTGTTACAGAGGCATGGTAGCCTGTCTCAGTATAATGGTGGGTCGTAGCTGCACCTTTATTGGCATCAACGTGGTTGGAAATCTCATATTCAACCATTGTCAAATCACGTTTTACATGTGGTCTTTGCTTGTGCTCAGTAAGTACTAGCGTTTATATTTATATATATGAACTAGATATTGTTGTTGCAACTTTATTTAAATAAGTGAGTAAAAATAAAAGTAGGTATCCTAAGTTACTCCTCGTAACATCAGCTATCTACCAGTGCAAGTGCCGACAAAATTAGTTCAGCCGTTCCAAAAATTTGCTGGAACAAACAGAAAGACAATATTCGTGCTGTCGTGTTTCGTTAGTGAGTGTGAACCCGGTGACCCAATGATGCAGTAGCATCTCAACAGGTCCCCTAAGTTTGGGTCACCAAACTGTATTGTTTGCATTCGCAATGAGTATGGTGACCACTAATCTTGGATTGTCCTCATGTTTTCCATCAGGCAGAGTAGAGTCACTTCGGTAGGTCCATTTATAAAAAAAAATTTAAGTACCGTACAGACTTCTAGATTATTACAAACAGAAACTTCACTTTTATTTATTTGTATAGATAGATAATATTACCTAACCTGACTGACTGATTACTTACTAAGAAAGGATTTTTGTAAATTTCTACCCTAATTGGTAAAATAAGGGATGAAAACTTGAATAGAAGTTAGTCATTTCCAAAGTTATACACAAGAGGTTCATTAAATAAATTGATGTCTGCTATTACGATTGTAATTCAAATACTTAGAAAATACATATATTTTGGGATTACCGCCACCTAGGGAAGCTATGTCGAACTATATAGTAACTGCTATCCCTGCATCTCACATTGGCATTTCTCCCATTGACAAGCATGACATGACTTTGATGAAGAAAATTATTACCTAAATTGTTTTATTAACGTATTTTTATTTCAGGTAGCGCAGTAGCAGCTTGGTTCTTACCACCAGACAAGCCACCTGCAGAAACTGTTTCCAAGACTGTGTCTGCTTGAAGTAAATCATAGTTATTTTAGCGAGGGTTCTAGTAGTTCAAATGTACGGGCAAAAAATCCTTTTGAGATTTCAGCTCGTTGATTTGTATAGGAGATGTAGGATCATTGTGTTGGAAGAATAATGTGTCAAAATATGGAAAGTTGCAAAATCTGAAGTCATAAAAAAAATTAGGTATAGCATGAAATTGTTTTAGGCAACATTTTCATTTCCGCAAACTTCGTGGTTTTCGAGAGAACGTGTCTAGAAATATAGGTATACATTATTTTAATTACAGAATATTTTTTACTTAAATCAATATTTTAAAAGCTTTAGGTACCGAGTTCGTAAAAGGTAGTTGTAACCAACATTCTAGTGTAACTAAAATAATGCAATAAGACTCATAATATCAATATTACACTTGGTTCCTCCTAGATATTATTATGTAAACGATAAGTGCGGAATTATTGTTTTCTCGACATTTAGTAATAAATTAGGTTGAACGTTATTCAAGTTACGTCGACATGTGAAAGCTGAATTACATATTTTAATAAAACAGTCAATGTATGCCAGCTATTTTAAAGATGAGATAAAGGTGTTATGAAATCTATGTACAGTTTCAGTCTATTTGACCGGATCCTCCTTGATTGTCGATTAAGAAACATTTATCTGTGATTTTATAAGTATAGCATAATAAGGTATATCAGTTCAACGTTCTGGACAGTGTGAATATTAAAAGTTTGTTAGTTTATAAGGGGTAGATGGAAAACAAGTCATAAAATAAAAGTACGAAATATGTGTTAGAATGGTAAGATTAATTAAAAAACCTGGGAATTCAAATACAATCACATAAGTGTTGCAATTTGTCCGTGTGGTTATGGATTAAGAACAAACGAGCAGACGTATCACCTGATGGTAAGCGATTACCGTCGCCCATGGACACCCGCAACACCAAAAGCCTCACAAGTGCGTTGCCGGTCTTTAGGGGATGACTTGACCTGTTTCACTCGGTGAAACACATCGCTATTTTACACCGGTTTTCTGTGAGGCCGTAGTATAACTGCGGTCGAGCCAGCCTATTCATGTCGAAGCGTGGCTTTCTTACGGTAAAATTCATCCCATTGGTGTCCTAATAGACGACAAAGCACTGCAAAGAGATGGAAAACTTGAAATAAACCATAAAAGAGTCTGGCCAGTGTGGTATAGCAGACCGAAACCTCCTGTCAATGTCCAGCAGTGAACTATTGAAGGCTGTTGGTGATGATGATTAAGTCATCACTTCACGCATCCATTATGCTCATCACAATCTCTTTTTAATAAATACATTGTACAGCAAATGTTACGTATAACTAAGGTATGCTTTTATCTTACGTGTAAGGATATGTAGTAATTTATACAAGGTTATTCTTACTTAGTACAATATCCGAAACTACTATTTTATGAACAATAAATAAAACACTAAGCCGCCACAGTGTGGGTCACCATGCTGCAGTGTTGCATTGTCTGCATTCGCAATGAGTATGGTGACCACCACTCTTGGATTTCTGCTTGCTTTCCATCAGGCAGAGTAGACTCTACTACTTGTGGCAAAAATATACATAAATAGAAATATAAACAATGCAACAATACAGTATGGTGACCCACACTATGGCGACCTATTGAGATGCTTCTGCATCATGATTTAAATCAAACTACATATTTTCAGGTTTCGTATTAAGTAAGAATAATTTGTTAAGATTAGGATATTAAGAACAAATATTTGCTTTATGTTGTTTCCATATCAATTTATAAATGTATGCAATGTTACAAGACTAAATTATATTCTAATTCTTTATTAACCGACTTCAAAAAAAAAAGGAGGAGGTTTCTCAATTCGACCGTATATGTTGTTTTTTTTTTATGTGTGTTCGCGGATAACTTTGTCGTTTATGAACCGATTTTGATGATTCCTTTTTTAATGGAAAAGAGATATCCCAACGGTGGTACCATGATAAGGACACTAAGATCTGATGATGACATCCAAGAGAAATCGAGTCAGACCTTGAAGTCGGTTTTTGTTTTTGTTAAAATTTTATAATAATATTTTGGTTGTGTGTTGCAAAACGTCATTAGAATAAAAAATCTGTCTAAAATGTAATTGTTTCATTTTTTGTACTAACGATAATTACAAATTATAATAATTGAGGACTAACAGGTCAAAGCATATTAACTCTAATGAAATGAGTTTTAATATTGTTTAATGCATCATGTACTTTTGGTAGGTACGAATTCTTCTATAAAACCGGCCAAGTGCGAGTCGGACTCGCCCATGAAGGGTTCCGAAGCAGCAAGTAACATAATATAAAAGTTCTTGTAGTTCGTTGTAACTTTGATCGATGTTTTAATAATAGTGTATTTTTTTATGGTATACCATTTATTAAAAAAAATCTACTAACTAGATCTCGTTCAAACCAATTTTCGGTGGAAGTTTGCATGGCAATCATATTATTTTTTAGTTTTATCATTCTCTTATTTTAGAAGTTACAGAGGGAGGGACACACATTATACCACTTTGGAAGTGTCTCTCGCGCAAACTATTCAGTTTAGAAAGAAATGATATTAGAAACCTCAATATCAATTTTGAAGACCTATCCATAGATACCCCACACGTATGGGTTTAATGAAAAAAATTTTTTTGAGTTTCAGTTCTAAGTATGGGGATCCCAAAATTTTTTGTTTTTTTTTATTTTTGTGTGAAAATCTTATTGCGGTTCACAGAATACATCTACTTACCGAGTTTCAAGAGTATAGTTCTTATAGTTTCGGAATAAAGTGGCTGTGACATATGGACGAACAGACAGACAGACGGACGGACAGACAGACAGACAGACATGACGAATCTATAAGGGTTCCATTTTTTGCCTTTGGCACGGAACCCTAAAAAGGACGCAATACTATTTTTTTCTGATGTCATGGTATAACTCCCTCATTATAAATGTATCAAGTCATTCTGACTCGAGTCATATTTGAAGCCTGGTTTCTAGTAAAGAAATATAAGTTTTGTAAACAAAGAAGAAAAATAATTATGTTATGAAGATTGTTTTCTAAACATTACTTAGGACACAAAGGACAGGATATACACTAATGCAATCAGATGAAATGAGGCTATCAAAAGGAAAAACAGGTACCTAATAATTCAAAAAACCAAAGAAACCGACTGCAAAAAAAAATGTAACAGATAATTTAAGTTCGAGCATGAAAATCAATTCAAACATGGCTTATTTTTACAAGTCGGACTTTACAGCTAGAAAGCGCTGGCATTTCCTAAGACTTACTCTGAGAAGACACCCTAAAACAAACCACAGTGATGTCTTTTTATAAGTCCGTTCTAAAAACTTTAGCGATAACTATGCGAGGACATTATAGGGCCAAGTTCATGACAAACAAATATACTCACGTGAATAATAAGACGATAAGAAATGAGAACAGTATCAATCGATAAACGATCACTTTATTGGTAAAAGAAGATTATGTGTAATCATAATAAAGTTAGTTAATAGACATCAAAACCAGACGAGATGACATAGTAGTGTTCTCGGTCAAACACTTCGAGCCATGCTACGAACGGGCCGGCTCGACCGGGGTGGCACTGCCCTCTCACATAAGACCTAACTAAAATGACACCAATGACGTTGACGTGTTATGTTGGTGAGTGCGAGACCGTAGACTGAATGATGTAGAAGCATCTCAAAAGGCCACCTTAGTGTAGTCATCATGCAGTATTGTTTCATTGTCTGAATGAGTATGGTGGCTGCTACACTTGGATTCTACTCATACTTTCCATTAAGCAGAGCAGAGTTACTAAGGGCTCCCACACATAAATGCGATGAAGTTCCTGCGGTGCATTCGTGCTAGCTCGCAGGTATTTGCGATGCGTTGCGAATTCGCAGGCTTTATGATGACAAAATGTTTTCTTTTCTTCCGCTAACTTTGATTTGCAGTATTTCATGATAAACAGCATAGCACTTGTCACGTATCAATGTACACATATAAACTTGCATGTCATGCGCATTTGTAATAGTTATTATAGAAATCTATTTTGCACACGACCAGATATTCTTGTATAAAAGATATTTACCCAAATAACAAATGGCTTTTTTCTGCAAATAGATCTTTTCTGACAATAGTACATATTGATTTAGGCACGCCTTGAGATGAAACTTTTTCAAATGAAGAAAATTGCAACATTTTTTTTATGTATGGCTCTGCCAAAACGACTACTCTGCCTGATGGAAAGTATAAGCAGAATCCAAAAGTGGCGGTCACCATACTCATTGCTCGTGCAGACAATGCAACAATGCAGCATGGTGACCCACACTATGGCGGCCTAGTAATGCTTCTGCATCATTGGGCCTTGGGTCTCGCACTCACCAACGAAACACGACAGCACGAAAGCGTACCGTCGCGGTCGGCCCGTTCGTGCTGAAATCAGCGTGGCTCTACTACTTATAATAATGATTAGCTTTTTTCCGCGGCTCCACCAGCCTTTATGTTGGTTATCGCAGCAAAGAGTAGCCTATTTCCTTCCTCAAGAATCAAACTATCTCCATTGCCAATTTCATTGAAATCGGTGCAGAGTCTTAGCCATGAAAGTGGATTGGATGAATTGAGTGTGGATAAAACACCTCACACGTCCTTTTTAACCGACTTCAAAAAAGGAGGAGGTTCTCAATTCGACCGTATATATGTTTTTTTTATGTGTGTTCGCGGAGAATTTCGTCGTTTATGAACCGATTTTCAAAATCCTCGAATCCCTACTTAATAATTAATTTATTACCAATTGAAATATTCTTGTTTGCACTGGTATCATTACATTAATATAGTTGCTGGAAGATGGCGTTGGTAATTGGCCAAAGTTACCCGACCACAGCCGACTACCATAGACAAATGATAAAAAATATTTCATCTGTGGCATCAGAGCCCTAGGTTTAGTTTCGCTACTTGCAGCTGTGTCGCTAGGGGTCAGTAAATTCAAAAGTATTTTTTCATAACGACTATGATAACATTGAAAGAATTATCCTCCAACTCCTAACCGTTGAGGAGTTGTACCTTCCATCATCAGCTTACCTCAATAACTCGAAAGAATACGAGTAAAGGTAACATCACTATCACTACATAGTATAAAACAAAGTCGCTTTCTCTGTCCCTATATCCCTATGTTTGCTTAAATCTTTAAAACTACGCAACGCATTTTGATGCGGGTTTCTTTAATAGATAGAGTGATTCAAGAGGAAGGTTTTATGTATAATAAATGCATAATAAAGTATAGAAACACTGTTAATTTTCGGGGTTTCTAATGTGATGTAGCAAATAACCACATTTTTTTGCGCTTACAGTGCAAACACTGGTTGCACCCTACGAGATAGATCAAAATAATGTACTACGGTATTGTACATCTTAAAAAGTACTACAAAAAAGTCCGTGACGGTATATGTCTATCTCTTAGGGATAACCCACAATTACGAGAAATAATGGCTTATTTACGAAGTGATTTTAAGCAATACAGAATGAATCCTTATACAATTAAGTAAATTAAATTCATTAAGCATTTAATATAGATCAAAATGGCCTTTTACAGTATCTAATTAAAATGATTATATTCGAAGAAATTACAGATTTAAAATGCACGAATCGTGTCGTCGGCGGGGGCATCTGAAATCCACCCGTGCGAAGCCGGGGCGGGTCGCTAGTATACATATGACATTTAAAGATTTATCCTCCAACTCCTAACCGTTAAGGAGTTGTACCTTTCATCATCAGCTCATCATCATTAAATGATGACTACTAGACGCAAATACCGGAGTAGCTTCAGAAAATATACGAAAAACATAGTACGAGCCTGAAAAAAATGAGGGTTTCCCTCGATTTCTCTGGGATGCCATCATCAGATCCTAGTTTTCTTTTCATGGTACCACTGTCGGGACATCTCCTTTCCAACTAAAAAAGAATCACCAAAATCGGTTCATAAACGACGAAGTTATCCGCGAAAACACATTAAAAAAATATTAAATATATATATATATACGGTCGAATTGAGAAACCTCCTCCTTTTTTTGAAGTCGGTTAAAAAAGAAGGTACATAGTTCAGAGCTCGTTTACAATAATAAAATTCATTGTAGGTAGGCGACAAAATTGAGGCGCAAAACGCGCAACTCCAATAGGGACTATTCACACCCATTGTTTTTTAGGGTTCCGTGCCAAAGGCAAAAAACGGAACCCTTATAGATTCGTCATGTCTGTCTGTCTGTCTGTCTGTCTGTCCGTCCGTATGTCACAGCCACTTTTTTCCGAAACTATTAGACCTATAATGTTGAAACTTGGTAAGTATATGTATTCTGTGAACCGCTTTAAGATTTTTACACAAAAATAAAAAAAAAACAATAAATTTTGGGGGTCCCCATACTTAGAACTGAAACTCAAAAAATCTTTTTTCATCAAACCCATACGTGTGGGGTATCTATGGATAGGTCTTCAAAAATGATATTGAGGCTTCTAATATAATTTTTTTCTAAACTGCATAGCTTGCGCGAGAGACACTTCCAAAGTGGTAAAATGAGTGTCCCCCCCCTTTAACTTCTAAAATAAGAGAATGATAAATCTAAAAAAAATATATGATGTACATTACCATGTAAACTTCCAACGAAAATTGGTTTGAACGAAATCTAGTAAGTAGTTTTTTTTTAATACGTCATAAATCGTAAACTGCAATTTACCTTTCATTCAATCAACACAAATATAAAAATAAAACAAAAATTATATTATGTTACTTGCTGCTGCGGAACCCTTCATGAGCGAGTCCGACTCGCACTTGGCCACTTTTCTATTATTTATGTAGAACATTAAGATTAGAACATTTTTACTTTTTATAGTCTTTCAAGATGTGAAATTTCAAATATTTTTTTAAATAAACTTAAAGATTGTATGTCCTTAATTTTCCAAGGTAGTGAATTATAAATTTATTGTTAAATTATATTATTAACTAGAATATCAAAAGGAAGGAAGGAATATCAATTAGAAGGCCAAATGAAAAATGTTATGCCACATTTAAATATATTTGAAACTATTGTATCAAACATACTCGGAACAGATATAAATATTTAAAATGTAATAAATCAATTATATCCCACTAAAAACATTTTCATGTAAAATGTTGCCAAGACGACTGCATATGGCTTACCCTGTGAAAAAGATATCAGATCTCATATACAGCCATGGTTCTGAATCTACACGCCCTAACTCTACCAACCCTAACTTCACAAACTATACATCTCAGTAAAAATGTGTGGCTTCGCCGTTTCGCTACCATACCGTCACGAAGGGGAAACGAACGCCTTTTGTGTTTGCAAATATCTAGTTTCTGAAGTAACGAAACAGCCAAGCCAAGATGTAGAGTTTATATAGTTAGGGTTGGTAGAGTTAAAGCGTGTAGATTCAGAACCTTGGCTGTATATGAGATCTGATATCTTTTTCACAGGGTAAGCCATATGCAGTCGTATTGGCAACATTTTACAAGAAAATGTTTTTAGTGGGATTTCATTTCTTTTTGTAAGTTGCTTAGGGCAGTATTTTTTTTCTTTTTTGGGGTTCATTTCTTGTACATTTTCTTTCTTCAAAAGGGGCAAAAGTAATAAGTTTATGAATTTTTTTGTTGTTTGTAAATTAAACTTAGTTTACATACCAAATTTCAGCTTTCTAGCACTTCAGGAAGTATCCTAACAGTTTTGATGATCATCAGTGTGTCAGTGATGAAATCGGTGTTTTTTAGGTATCGATAAAATCTAAAGTATCAGAGCTATGCAATTGAAACTTTGTATGTTTCATTAGTCTATTGTTAAAATCATATCCTGAGAATTTGAACGATCTGGTATATCCGGAACCAAAGTTGTGAGGCTTCAAAAAAACAACGAAACACTTCGAGAAAAGGTAGGTAGTGCCCTTGCGCTTCGCTCGGCTCGTCTTGGCGGGGGCACGACCGTGCCCCCAGATAAAAAACAGTTGTTGAAAACATTAAATAACAAAAATTCTATTTGATTAAAGTTTTAAATTTGCTTGATTCAGATTTTGTTCGTGGGTTGTTTTTTTTTTTTTTCGTAAAACTATTGTATTATTGTATGGTAAAAATTGTTGTATTAAGATAATTTGCCCAGGTCTCAATACTTTATTTACAGATAGCCGTGTGAACATTTAATAATTTGTCATTTACAGAGTTTGTTCACCCTGAGTCAATATTATCACAACCGGGAATTTGTTTCCTACTTTATTTATTAATAGAAAATCCCCGAAGTTATTTGCTTAGTTTTTCTATTGATTGAATAACTTGATTTCCTCTTCTTTGACATGAAAGAACAATTGTGACCTTGTCTATTTTCTATGAGTAGAACAAACAGAAGAACACACAGTAACGACCTAAGTCAGACGGTTATCCTATATGCAATTTGCAAATTAGTTGTTTTTACCCGACTGCGAAAGGAGGGTTATGTTTTTCGAGTGTATGTATGTATGTTTCTTTGGCACGCCCTAGAGCCTAAACGGCTTGTCGTATTTTTATGTGAGTGGTGTCAATAGATTCGTCTTAGTCGTGAAGGTGACACTGGGTCCATCAAAATAAAAATAAAAAAAAGGATTTTTGGTGCAAAAAAGTAATGTAAAAAAATAATCTTTCCAAAATACATCGAGTGTGGTATCAAAATAAAGATTTTTTTACGGTGATTACGAATATATACCTATAAAACCTATATGTTTTTATTGTTAAATATTGACGCAGTCGGGTTTTTTATTTTTAATAATTTGTTTTATATAAAGACTAGCTTTAACACGCGGCTTCGCTCACGCAGACTTTCACCCCTGATTTATCCCCTTAGGGGTGGAATTTCAAAAATTCTTAGTGCTCACTTACGTTATATAAAGAACCTACATGCAAAATTTCAGGATTCTACCTTCAGCGGTTTGGGCTGTACGTTGATCTCTGGGTATGTCAGTCAGTCAGTCACCTTACTCTTTTATATATACAGATAATTCCTGCACTGGTCGCAGTGGACTGAGGTACACAAAGAACAATCAAAGCTAGAACAATTTGTGGATGACACAAGGCCCACGGAGGCCCAAATAGTCTAGTCAACAAGTTCCATACTTGTTGACTAGACTAAAAGATGCAGCAGCATCACTAGGCCGCCATGGTGTGTGTCGCCATACTGCATTGTCTGCATTCGCAGAGAGTATGGTTACCACTCTTGGATTCTGTTTATGCTTTCCATCAGGCAGAGTAGAGTCATTTTGGCGGGCCATACATAAAAAAGAGCGTTTTTCAATGTAGAAATCGACCCCAACACTTGGTGCAGTAGAAAAAGACGAAGTGACCGTTCAAACCCTTACACCAGCCGTGCATTCACTCTTCAGTTCTTCTACGGGGATATTAAACCACTTTACATCAGCGGAACTAATACATCAATTCTGAATTAAGTTTTCTTAATGACTAGGCAGTTCCGAACTGTATTATCTAGAGACTAAGAGAATAAAATAAAATTATCAGACCGTGTGCAAAGTGGACTTTCAACTTAACTATTTTAAATAATAATGTAACTCCGTTTGTTTATTTATAACAGTTTTGTAGATGTTAAATCATGAACCACATACCCGTTAATCTGGCATCGATTACAGTATTTATTTTTGTTTTTAAGTGGCAACACTAGTATTAGTATCAAGTGGTAATATTAGTTTTAGTTTTAAGTGGCAACACTTGTATTAGTTAGTTCCTATATAAGGCACCAACAATCAATAAACGAACCTTTTTTTTTTCTTTCTCCTTGACTCATCGTTCGAGACACCACGTTGGACGTTTTATTTTACTCCTTCACCACGGTCACAATTATCATATACTTCACGCCGAAAAGTTTAAATAAATGACTACGGGATTGATCAACGCAGAGCCTAAGCCACTCGAAATACAAATAAGAAATTTTGGCAATCGTATCGTTGTTATCCATGTTAGAAACACTAAATAAGAAATATATATTTGCAAGTTAAGCCGCGGGCAATGGCTCGTTTTAAATATACCTACTGTTAGAAATCGAACGTCATTATAATGGCAACATTTTGATTGTCATGTTTTTTGTTTGACGTTTGAAGTTAAAAGATAGAACTTACGAGAGGCTTTGTGTTAACGGTAGACCAGGGTGGTTTTTGAGTGCCGTTGAATTGAAATTTAGCTGATTGTCCATCAGACTCGGTTTTTTTCGTTGTTTACCGTTATGGTTGGTCTGGTTTGGACACGCGAGATTAGTAGTCGCGTCAATTAGGCGCGATCCGCGACAGTTAAAACGGGTGTATTATAAATTAGAATACTTTGGAACCTGTACTACCACTAGGAGTGGTGAATGTGTGACGAAGCAGAGGGCGCACCAGAGGAGCCCCTCAGAACGCCGATATCAAGGAATTCACATATATCCAGTAAGTGCTTGATATTACTTTAGCTTAGAATAAGAACAGGGTGAATCGCCCTGGTTGAATTCTTTTGCCAGTGAACTAGCTTAGCGATTGAATGCCTGTACAAATGGGCCCTGCAAGCATTACAAACTTCACACGGTGAACGCTACATTGGCAAAAGGATTGAACACCTGTAACGTGGTAGGTATATATTAGACGGTATCATTTATAAATAATCGATTGTACGCAAGTTGATTAGTCGAGTTGGTAGGTACACCACTATTTGCGTGTACCT
The DNA here is from genome assembly GCA_949125395.1 of Diaphora mendica. Lineage (NCBI taxonomy): Eukaryota > Metazoa > Arthropoda > Insecta > Lepidoptera > Erebidae > Diaphora > Diaphora mendica. The sequence continues at coordinate 2,925,241 of OX421323.1, forward strand.
TATTTAATTGCTGTCGGTATATGGAGATTTTGTCATTTCGTGCTACAAACTTAAACCACAAACTGTTTTAAAAACTACCGAACTGCCGTCGTTGTGCTGAGCTTGGTGCAACTGTTAATTGTGAAATTGTTAATAGTTTACCTATACGTGACCCGAATATATTTCGGTAAGTTAACTTCCATAATTTAAATAATTCTTATTCCGCTCCAGGGCTATTAAAGTGCTTAGTAGCTGTTAATTTAAATATATAATTTGAATCAAATACCCGCAATCACGTTAAGTGAATTCGTTATTCAATAATTGTACGAGTATTTGCTCTGCTGTTTATTAGCTGTTTATGTGTATTATTTTTCTCCTTAATTGTGTAATTGTGAAGCGTCTGTAAACGTGCAGCGAATGCCTGAACGGGTGTTCGTTGCGCGTTTCGACGTTGTGTGTGGTACCCTACTGAGGCCGCCTACCTTCTCCGCTTCAGGGTCCACCCTACGGGTTAGCATCCACCCTACGGGTTAGCATCAACCCTACGGGTTAGCATCCATCCTACGGGTTCGCATTCAACCCTACGGGTTCACGTCCACGTTACGGGGTCAAGTCCCCTACGGATTCGAACCCATCCACGGATTACCAGTTCACCCCACGGGTACGAAGCAACCTTACGGCCAGCGGCCAGGCTGCGGCCAGAGCGTCGGGTGACTCCACTGTGCCGCGTCACCGACGAAGGGGCCACCACAGGCACGTCCTAAACCGTGTGCGACCCCGATTCATCAAAACCCTGAGACGAATTACCCGCGACCCTGACTTTAAGCTACCGGAGCATTTCTTTCTTTCATTAAAATATATTAAGTGTTACAATCATTATCTTTTATTTACTAATCCCACGTATAAAGGTTACACACCTACATTGTCAATCTTGTCAAAGTAACAAAGTAGAGGTTATATTCTTAAGAAAATGCAGTTACCGAAAGATATTTAAATTGAATGTCCAAATTTAAGTTAATGCAAGTAGAACCGGGTGTCTAAACTGGTGCTTTATACACCATGTTCTAAGGTCTTCTCGTATTTTACGGTTGTAGTAGTTGTAATATTTTGTATTGAGTATACTTTAAAATGGACCGGCGAAATGGCTGACACCGGATGGATGCGAACTACCCGCCGCTTTAGATAGCCGAAGGCAGACATCCATTGAAGAAAGTCGATAGAAAGCTATACTCATAACACGATACTGCTACAAATAGAAGCAGAACATCTGTTACATTTTTCACAAAAACGTTGAACAATAACGTAAAATGATAGCATTTCTTCTGTCGTGTTTCGTTGGTTAGTGCGAGACCGGAGGCCCAATGATGCAGAAGCATTTTAATAGGACGCCAAACTGTGAGTTACCATTGTTGCATAAATTGCATTGTCTGAATTCCCAATTAGTATGTTGAACACCACTCTTGAATTCTACTCATACTTTCCATCAGGCAGACTCGAGTCACTTTAGCAGGCTCATACATAAAAAAACAAATTCCGTTCGAGAGACGGAGGTGAAATGGCGGGGACAGCTAAGTTATAAATGAAAATATTGTGTAATACGCTTCTGTAAATACGCCATTTCATTCCCCATCTAGTGCTGCCATGTTGATATTCGGACAATTATGATAATAACTGTTATCACTATTTAAAGTTACCGAGATAAATGGATTTCTAATTTTGACGAAAATAGAAATGACAAGTGTTTTCTCTGTATGGTTAACAACCAGACGACTCATTTTATGGTCTATGACCATCATGAATACCTGCTACTGGATTTAAATAAAGGAATTAACGAAAACGAAATATCATCACCTTTATTCATCTGGTGAAAGCCGTTCCCTAGTTTAGCTGGAACAAAGAGACAGACAAACATTTTTAAATATTGATTTTTGATGTAGGTACACTAGTACCTTAGGTATATTTACTGTCATATTAGTGAAAAACTGTTAATTTAAAACTACAAACAGACACTTAAATTGTATTTGTATGTATAGATTATTAATAGAAATGAAATGATTTATTTGCTTAAAATAAAAATAAGAAAAATATTTATTAGTACGAAAAATAACATTAGGTATGCGTCTCACAAAAGCCTGGACTATGATAGCCGGACTGATGTAAAACATACTTAAATAATACTAAATCATCATTTTAGCCGAAAAATGTCCACTGCTGGACATAGGCCTACCCCAAGACTCTAATTACATTTATTTTTATAACTATAATAAAAAAAAATAAAAAAAATCTCAACTTGTTTCTTAAGAAAAGACTTAAAATAAGCAAAATGTTAATTCTTAAATAACTATACGATTAGTACTAAGTCTTTATTATATTTATTATACTAGCTGACCCGGCAAACGTTGTTTTGCCATAAAAAATATATTTAGGGGTGGGTATCCCTTATCATTTGGGTATGAACAAGTAAAATTTTAACAAAATAAAAAACCGACTTCAAGAACGACCAAATCCATCGATTTCTCTTGGATGCCATCATCAGATCTTAGTGTTCTTATCATGGCACCACCGTTGGGATATTTCCTTTCCATCAAAATCAGAGAATTTTATATATTAGAAGAGATTATACCACCAAATTACAATTCTTAAACTCATTATTAAATAAGGTCAATATTTCAAATTAGTGTATGTATGTATTAGTAATCTTTTACATGTATTTGAACACATGAAATACAGCTAGAAGAGGCTGGCATTTCCTAAGACTCAATCTGGGAAGAAATTCCGAAACAAACCATAGATAAGGTTAGTTAGGTCCATGAACATTGATAAAATTGAAACTATGCGAGTGTAGTTTATGGTCTGAGTTGGCATTTTGATCAAAGGATACTTTACATCCCAGATTTAGGACAAGTTATGACTTTTATCCTGTTCATCACACAATTATTTGCCCTAAACAGAACTGGTATCCACGACTTTCCACTTAGCAGTCAAGATAAGTGACCGTTCAGCCAACACTATATTATTATCCTAGTTCTTACCTCATTGTTGTTTTGGAACAACTAGATTATCAAGAATATTTAAAAATATATCTAAAGATAGTCAGAAAGCCATTGAATTTTAGATAAATAATCTTATCTAGTAAGATCAAAGTTCGTTACTTGAGAAAAATAGAGATCTGTTATAGTGAAAATAATATAAAACCAAGAAAAAGTTTAAAAATATAATTTATATACACTTAAAGAGATAATAAAAATATTGTTTAATTGTACATATTTCGTAAAAACTTTAGATACATTAAATAGACTTTTGCCGGGCCATTTTTAATGACCAAAAAAAAAACAAAAGACTACCAAAAATATTAACATTCCTTTTGATTTCGCGTCGTGATTTTGTAAAAAACAAATAATATAGAAGCATGGTATGTGTTGCCTCAGAGAGCACGTTAATCCGTTGATCCCAGTTGCCATACGGTAATCTTCGACAATCGTTGCGGTTAGTAGAAACTCTTAAAAATTACAGTTTCACTACAGAACTTCGAGGTAGCCTAGTACTTGGGTTGTGAAGGTCTAATGATAGAAATACGTAATAGGAACGAATCTCTTTACATAGTTCCATGTATTTAGTAAATACCATTATTTTTTGACGGAAATTGGTTCAGATTGTTGAGAAATATCTGAGCCAATTTCCGTCCACACTATCGATAAAACTGCACAAACGAACTGCACAGTTAAATCGCTACGATAAATCGTTGTAGTGTGTACCGCCTATAAATTATATGAAAATTGAAGTTAAATACGAATTCTTTAATAAGTATACAATGTATTCATTTTGGCATGCGATTCTTATCTCGGACAATTTATTGAATTAACAAAAACGGTTGAGTTACGCAAAAAATCATATTATTTATCGATTAACTTAATAACAATATTATAGTCCTTGAAATATTACTCGCCTCTCGCTCGCAAATAAACTCGGTGGGGCAGTGGCAGCGTATGCGACTGCTGTGCTTGAGGTCTCGGGTTCGATTCCCGGGTTGGACCAAATTATTGTATGACCTGTAATTATTTGTTTCGGAGTTTGGGTGTTTTCTATGTATAATATGTATGTATTTACAAAAAGAATTAAATATGATTGTATTTATATCAATTGTCTAGTACCCATAAAACAAGCTATGCTTAGTTTAGAACTAGTTGTCGTTGTGTTAGGTGTCCGAAAAAAATAGCTTGAAATATTTGACAGTTGCCACTAGTGTCATTTTAGAACTTACGAGATACATTTTAGGTATGAATTTTTATATTGAACTTAATTTGAGATAAAATTGCAACATTTGCATTGCATTGCATAAATTTACAGTGGGAAAGCCAAGCTTCGGCATGCATGGGCTGGCTCGACCAGAGTGATACCACGCCCCACAGAAAACCGGTGTTAAACAGCGCTTGCGCTGTGTTTCACCGAGTGAGTGAGGATGCCGGAGGCCCATACCCCAACCCCTCCTCTCATCCCCTTCCCCCTCCTCTCATCCCCTTCCCCAACCCCAAAGGCCGGCAACGGACTTGTGACACCTCTAGTGTGGCGCCCATGTGCCCATGTGTCCCATGGGCGGCGGTAATCACTTACCATCAGGCGATACGTCTGCTCGTTTGCCCCCTATTCTGTAAAAATGAAAATATAGGAAATTAATGCAAAATAAAATAATTAGTTCAAAGTTATTTCGTCGGTTTTTAAGGTATTTTAAGGAGTGTTAACGAAATTCTTTATTTTTTTCTTTTTAAAAATATAGTTTAACACATAGAAAGTCACTAGAATGAGTTTCTTGTCAAATTTACGATAAATAAGATTAATGGATTAAAGACTAAATCATGTGCAAAGAAATTAAGAAAACAAACTCACGGTCACTATTTTAACTCATCAGATAAGAGTTACAAGTATTACAGCACTGTTTTGTTGTGAAAAATTGGGTAAACACGGTATAAAACAAGTAATTTATTTAAAATATTTTTTTAAACAAGCTCTTATTACTTGTTAAAAAAATAACTAAACCCTTTCATTTAATAACCATAATAGGTGGGTTGTTCAGAAATATATACGCCGCCATTTTGTTACGGCCGCCATTTTGGATTAATAATAATACCGATTACATATATTTGTATTCTCATCAGAATTAAAGGTATATTTCAAATTTCAGCTCAATCAGAAATCGGGAAGTGGTTCGAATTTAACTTGAAAGATTTAATTATAGACAAAAATCGGGACATGTGAGACTAAATAAAAGCTTGTAATAAAAGGAAAATAAAAAAAGTATTCACTGACATAATATTTCTGACATGTTTTTGTAGTTACGCTCTGAACGCAGTAAATGAAAAAGTACAGAGTGAAAAACCAACGTATTTAATATGATAATTTTCTATTATTTAAAATACCTGCTGCTCGCGGCTTTGGCCACTAGTATAGACGATATAATTATTTTTTTATTCAGGGATACTGCAGCTACATATTAGTGAAAGAATATCCAAAATCGGCAGTTTTAGAGAAAATAGTAGTGTAAAGCCGGGTCTCCTGCGACACTGTTTTATGTTTTTAAACACATAACATCACATATTTATTAAAATATGGGCGTGGCTTAACTGTTATATTAATTTTAACAAACAAGCATGTTGTCCAAAGCGGACTGAAAACATCCCAGCGTATACTTCTCGTGTAATGAAACTGAACTGAACTAACATTAATACTTATATTAATCATATTTATACTATAAAAGTAAGTAAGTAATTTTGTCGAGTAGATAAAAGAATTTTGCTTTTCGTGTAATCGTGTTTGATCTTCGTTTAAAAGTCCGTCTCCTGCGACTTTTCGCTAACATGTTTAGTTAACAAGTTTTGTTAGTTTGTTTTGTTATTTTTAGCCGCAGGAGATACGCCTTTATAGATAACTTATCAGGTTAATAAAAAACATTAAGTAAAGTAAAATATGGAGCGGAACCCATTTGTTGTTTTAACATCGCACTTGACTGTATGTTTGGTTATAAAGAGTGTTTATTCAGAACGATAGACGCAGTAGCGTTATTGCTGGAAATGTGAATGTGTTCGCGTTGTTTCAGTTGATGTGGGAAAGTGGAAATTGTGAAAAATGGTGCCGAAAACCAATAAAGTCGCTTACGAGGAAGCGCTTAATATGACAGGTGAAATAATTAATAATTAATTTAAAAAAAACCTGTAGGTTATTGGTTTTTGGGTAATTTTTTTATTCTTATTTCTATAAAAAAGGCAGCTCTATTCTGTGAAATTATTTATTTTAAAAATATTACTGTTCTTTTTATTTCTTTCTTTTTAACCGACTTCAAAAAAGGAGGAGGTTCTCAATTCGACCGTATATATGTTTCTTTTTTATGTGTGTTCGCGGATAACTTCGTCACGTATGAACCGATTTTAATGATTATTTTTTTAATGGAAAGGAGATATTCCAACGGTGGTACCATGATAAGGACACTAAGATCTGATGATGGCATCCAAGAGAAATCGAGTCGAATGTTAGGTCGGTTTTTTTTTGTTATTTTTTTTTTACTTTTAAACTTATTATTTTTAAGGAAACGATATGTTAATTAATAGTATTATTAAAAAAATATTAAATTAAACTTCACCTTTTATAAAGTCGATTAAAAATAATTTGTTAGAACATGTTCTTGCAGCATGCCTTTTTCTCATTAATTTGATTCATTATGTTTTTATTCAAAAGATTTCTTTTTCTATAAGTATTTAATTGAATCAATCAGTTTATTTTATAATAATGTAATTTAACGATTCAGTAGTTTAGACTCTACGGTGAAACATGCAAACTTAGGTGGACTGTCAAAACTATTTTGCGACACAACGATTTTTGACTATAAAACATATTCTTTTAAATTATGCAAAAACATTATTTAGTTTCACACTGCAAAATTATCTTTACTGAAGTTTATCTAGATAGATACGTATTATAATAACTAAACGCATTCCAACTATTTTCGCTATAAATACCTACTGTCAATAAACTTAACGTTTTAAACAAAAAAGATCGTTTAAAAATGCACTAAGGAGAACTCATCACAATCAACAGTCTGTATTAGACGTCTCAATACATGGACCTCCTTAAAGAGATTTGGGTCTACGATACCCATAGAGGTACTATAGATAGAGTGGGGAAGACATACAGTTGACAGTAAGCAGGAAAGTTCAACGGTTAGAAAGAGAGAGAGGATCGCGGTACCCCGTCTGTCTTTCTCTATTGACGCATGCGCAGTAAAGGACTAATAATGGTAATCCAATCACAACAATCAACCGTCAAATCGTGCAAATACAAATGAAATTTGTATTTGCATAGAACATAGGTTAGTACCAGGTGTAACATTGGTGGTTTTTGATCATACCATATTCTGCCTTGTTTTGGCATGCAAATATTGCGCGAGTAGAGAGAGACAGATGGGTTCCGCGGTCGTCTCTCTCTTTCTAACCGACGACGGCTGGAGCTTGGCTCCGCTACTCTATCTATAATAACTCTATGATTATACCACCCATCTCAGCTAATAGACGTGGCATCACCCAAGTTTCTCCGCTACAACCCGTCTTGTGCTGCCCACATCGAACGGCTTACTACGACCTCCACCTAGTCGTCTTCGTCTGACCACCGTGGCGGGCCTAACAACGCTGCGTACTAGAAGACACAAGGTCACCACTCAAGAACTTTATGATCGTATCGGTTTTGCGAGCAATATGCGTTCATCTGTGCGTTTAATTATAGTTTAATCAAAATTAAGCAATTTAACAGTACTTGAGACGATCTTAATGACTTTTATCAGAAAAACATTGATAATGATATATTATTATCAGAAAAACTCTAACACTTTTTGGCCCGACTCAGGATTCGAACCCTAGACTTCATGATTTGACCCTTTGGGTACGTAACCCTAAAAAACGAGTCGAACCATTATATTACGAATCTAATGACACCTCATTTGTTCAATACATTCAGTACTTTCAACTCTACGTTGAAACATGCAAAGTTACGTAGACTGTCAAAATTATTAACCTTCTTTTTGGCTTCGCCATAGTCGGGTAAACAGGTAATCTATACAAATAAATTCAATTGATTTCTGTTTGTAAAATAACAGCATTTCACTACAAATACATATAAAAGTATATACGGCATTTACATAAAAAACTATTTTTCAAAATTTATGTCTGTCTGTCTGTTTGTTCCTGGAATCTCTGGAACAGCTAAGCCAATATTAACAGGACACTCACTGGCAGATAGCTGATGATATAACGAATAATTTCGGCTACTTTTATTTTAGACTCGTGATTATTATTGTAAAGTTATAGTAACTATTCGGGTTCCGTGCCAAAGGCAAAAACTGAACCCTTATAGATTCGTCTTGTCTGTCTGTCTGTCCGTCTGTCTATCTGTCTGTCTGTCTATCTGTCTGTCTGTCCGTCCGTATGTCACAGCCACTTTTTTCCGAAACTATAAGAACTATACTGTTGAAACTTGGTAAGTAGATGTATTCTGTGAACCGCATTAACATTTTTCACACAAAAATAAAAAAAACAATAAATTTTGCGGGTCCCCATACTTAAAACTGAAACTCAAAAATTTTTTTTTCATCAATCCTATACGTGTGGGGTATTTATGGATAGGTCTTTGAAAATGATATTGAGGTTTCTAATATCATTTTTTTCTAAACTTAACAGTTTGCGCGAGAGACACTTCCAAAGTGGTAAAATGTGTGTGTCCCCCCTGCAACTTCTAAAATAAGAGAATGATAAAACTAAAAAAAAATATGTGATGTACATTACCATGCAAACTTCCACCAAAAATTGGTTTGAACGAGATCTAGTAAGTAGTTTTTTTACACACATTTTACCACTTTGAAAGTGTCCCTCGCGCAAACTAGTCAGTTTAGAAAAAAAAAATACATGGGTGTGATGAAAAAAAAATTTTCAGTTCTAAGTATAGACCCCTAAAATTAATTGTTTTTTTTTTCATTTTCATCTGAAAATCTTAATACGGTTCACAGAATACATTTACTTACCAAGTTTCAATAGTATATATATAGTTCTTATAGTTTCGGAAAAAAATGGCTGTGACATACGGACGGACAGACAGACGGATAGACAGACATGACGAATCTATAAGGGTTCTGTTTTTTGCCTTTGGCACGGAACCCTGTAAAGTGTTGAAAATAAAATATTGATGAAAACTGTTGCGTACAACGTTTTTTGCTTCAACTAATTGAATACACCTTTATGCCTTATCTTAAAAAGCACAAAAAAAATAATGAACCATTGATTCAGTACATACCATTAGGTACAAACGTGAGCATACGTGACGAAAAATTATTTCGCAGTTTTTTGGCCTTGGATACATTACCCAATCATTAATTAGGAAACAACATATACATTATTAAAAAGATAAGAGATGTGTTAATAATAATAAATAATAATAAGTTCAGGCATCTACGAAAAAATCCCGGATCTAAAACCAGGCAGCTACAGCCGTACAGTAAATCACGACCGAGTGTGAATTCTATGAGATTATCTAAATATTACACGATGCCGAATTTACTATTTCGAAGGCTGGCATGCTGTTTGAGAGGCCTATGTCCAGCAGTGGACTGCGACTGATGATGATGTTGATCTATATATTAATACATGAAGCAAAATCTTTGTACGCCATTTTACGAAAACGATGCGAACTCAGAAGTATGAAATTTGCCCCAGTTAAAGTTTATATGGAGGAGGCAACCACTAGTTATTGTTGACCTGTCCTGAGATTGAATGGAAACTACAGCTTCGGGATATCATGTCAAATGTTATAAATGTCAAGCTCGCAAAACAAACTTAGTTAAAACGAGAACGGGGCGCCTATGATGTAGTTAATTAGAACTTGCGTTCAATTGTCAGGCCCTGAATATCCCTGACCGCCCACGAGGAAGACGAAGACCACCCACCACCTGGTGCTCGAAATGCAGAATGAGATCCAGCAAGAGAATCTGTGTACACAGACAACCTAAAACAGAGTTCTCTGGCGCAGACGTACAAGGAGACCCGACCCTAGCTAAACTACAGTTACTACAGCTTTTATTTAAATTGAACTTCATGAAAATAAACTTCTCAAAATGTCAAGATAAGAATATAATTTAAGCAAATATGTATATTAAATGTTATTTGTTAACATCGTTTGCTGTCGCCTTTAATCGTTATTTTAAATTATACTAATATTTGTTTTTCATTTGAAACTATCTGCTTGTTTAATGTACCCAAAGTAATTACAAAGTGGTTTTTCCCCCATGTCGTTCTATCGGAAACCATACGAATTACTTTCGTTACTCGACTACAGCGAAGTCAAAAGCAAGTTGGCATTCTAATATGTTTATGTGTTAAGTGTAGCGCTTAAACTACGGAACCGATTTTAGCAAATGAAGTGTCAATATAATCGTAATAATAGCCCGTGTTACATAGGCTGTATAAATTTTATTAAAAGTTTTTAAGTAGTCAGATTCGCTAGGCTTAGGCTTCAAACGAGGACATCTGAAGTGACTACAGCCATTGAAACCTGCAAGTCATGAGATACAAATGCATTAATACCCATGAAACCCCTTTGAATTTGGGCTACCATAACTTTACTCACTCGGCGAATAGATAGATTTGTTTAATACTGGTTGTCTTGGAGGCAACCGTATAACTATAACTCGTCTTGATCCGGCCTATTTGTTAAGAAGTATTATTCTGCCACGCTTATATAACTATATACTAGAATAACCTATTGGTTTCCATTTTTTCAACGTGAAATATATCAGCAGCAAGCAGTCTGTTTTAAACACAAATTAAGTAAATTGTGGCAGATTTTGTGACTATTGTTGTTTTTTTTTTGTTTTCCTTTTATCTATTTCGGGATACCAACAGCATTTACACTTTCTAGAAACTAAAACTTAGTAGCTCTTGACAGGCATTCGTAAATAGGTTCTAAATGTGAGTCTTACACAAATCTGTTTACAGTCCAAACTTTTTAATACCAACCAATCAGGCTCCTAAATTTCGTATCAGACAATAATTTCCTGAAATCTGATTGGCTAGCATTCCAGGTGTGCCTAATTGATTCGTCACTATTTTCTTAACGCGAATGGCCCATAAAACTAAAATTAACTCAATAAATGTTTTTCCATTCCAGGATATGCTGCTTACAACGTGGGAGTCTTTCTGATTTGTTCCAGCGTGATTATGGGAATGTGCTTCGAACTGTTCAGCGTGTCATATCTTGTCCCTGCCAGCGTTTGTGAGCTGCACACTACTAATGTGCAGCAAGGTTTTCTGGCTTGTATACCACTGGCAGGTAAGAATACTTCAGCATATCCTAAACGACAAAGGTTCTCAATTCAGATGCCTTGATGTCGGGTTCAAATAAAAGCAAATTTCGAACCTTCCACTTTTTTGAAATTTGACTATTTAGATTTTTTATTTTTAATGGCATAGGATATAAACGAGTACGCTAATAACTAGATGGTAAAATCCCTCCTTCTAAAATTAATGCGTGAAGGTCTGGCATCTGGAAAGCTCAATCACTTGTCTGTGCAGTGAGGCCATGGTATCATCTAGGCGTGCCTGGTTCGTTTATGCCTAAGCATGACTGTCTCTCATGGCACAAATAGTTGTTCTGAGTGTGGGTGTTTTTGTGTTTCATGTATATTTGTAAAGTTCCCCGCATATGTACTCATAGTGCGGGAGTAGTATTAAAAGAAGAAAAAATAAACTTTTATGAGTAAGTGTGAAAATGGTTTTATATCAGGTGTGATCTTCACGTCGCCTATTTGGGGTTATCTGGCGGACACCCGAGGGAGAAAGAAAATATTAATCATATCAATGACGATGGGTTTCGTTGCCGGTGCTTTATCTGCCTTCTCACCGAATTGGATCGTGCTAAGCTGTTTGAAATTGCTTTCTTCAGCATCGTAAGTAAATTTTAGAAGTTTGTTTTACAAATTATTTAGATGCATTTTTCTTTGCGTTAATGTTAGTTAAAGTCAAGACAATAGGCTTTATAACGATGTTAAAAATAGTAAAGAAACAAATAAAACAGAGTCCATGAAACACAAACTAAAAGGAAACGATTTTGTTTTATTTAAGTTTGTAAGGTTTTGTGTCAAATATTTAAGTACGTGGATTTCTATAAATATTTAAGTATCTGGTTTTGTATCAATATGTGACCGGACGGTGGGACCCGGCGACCACTTCCGGGAGGGTACGGGAGCCCTTCCGTCCGACGGCTCGGTCACCATCATGCCTCACCGTTATGACGAAACAGCATTCCGAGGCTCAGTATTACACTACCGCGATGACTGTCACGCTTTTTACGTTCCCATCCCCCTCCTCCTATTTTTTTCATGGCAGCACAGAAAAAGCATAAACGATGCACAGCGGCACTCCAATCTCCCACCAACTCGCTTTTTGAGGTGGAGTTCAATAACCTCCGTGGACTCCATGCAAACCTCAACGCCGTCCACCAGCATCTAGAGACGGCACGGCCCGCCATGCTTTTTCTAACGGAGACTCAAATGCCGACACGACATATCTTCACTACCCCGGTTACGTGCTTGAGGAGTGCTTCCTCGCGAAGGCTGGGGTATGTCTTTTCGTCAGGGCGGATGTTTGTTGTCGCCGATTGCGCTGCCTTGAGGACCCATCCTTCTCCACCCTTTGGCACCACGTAGATATTGGCTCTACGAGCCGAATCTACGTATGCCTATACCGATCCCACTCTGGAGATTCTGAGACAACTCGACTTTTCGAATATCTCAGTCAGGCAGCGGACAAAGCGCAGGAGCAGTTTCCGACCGCCGAACTGGTGTTTCTGGGAGACTTTAACGCCCACCATGAGTCCTGGTTGGGATCTTCCAGAACTGACCACGCAGGCCGGAATGTCCATGACCTCACCCAGCTGGTACTCCAGCCCACCAGGATACCAGACATACCGAGTCAAGCGCCTTCCTTGCTGGACCTACTGCTGACGAGTCACCCAGCGCAGTATAGTGTATCGGTGCTGGCCCCTCTGGGATCCTCCGATCACTGCCTGGTTTCCACCACGGTGCCTCTTGCTGCCCCCCCACGACCAGTGGCAGCAAAAAGACGTTTATGGCACTACTCGTCGGCAGACTGGGATGGAATGCGGGATTATTTTGCATCCATCCCGTGGGCTCAACGCTGCTTCAGAAATAGAGATCTGTCGCAAAGTGCAGCCGCCGTGGCTGGCGAAATCACTGTCGAAATGGAATACTACATTCCCTACAGTGAGGTCGCCAACCCGACGACCCGTCCCTGGTTCAATCGCGAGTGCGCCCATGCTGTTTCACTAAAGCAATCGGCGTATCGCGCATGGACCAGGGCCCGCGCTCACGGCTCCCCTGACATTGATCAACTAAAAGCAGCGTTTAACAAAGCCACTAGGGAATGCAAGAAGGCTTACATCAGAGCGGATGCCCAGCGCATCGCGCGGCTTGGTCAAGAACTCGTTGCATACCCTACGGGTAGCCGAAAGTTCTGGCGATTGGCTAAAGCCGTGCAGTCCAACTTCTGTCAGCCTTCGCTACCACCGCTGAAATATCCGGACGGATCACTTGCTCTTGAGCCGCAGGAGAAAGCGAAACTGCTGGTGGATCTCTTTGCGGCTAACTCCCGAATCGATGACCACGGCAAGCACCCGCCTACTATTCCGACCTGCGACACTACAATGCGGGATATTCGCGTCCGGCTGAGTGAAGTCCGTGCGGAGCTTCGGTCACTCGACGTCCGGAAAGCAAGTGTACCCGACGGTATCCCAGCGGTGGTTCTTAAGAACTGTGCACCAGAGTTGTCTCCGGTATTGACGCGTCTGTATCGCCTGTCATATTCCTCGGGAACTGTACCGGAGGTTTGGAGAGAGGCGAATGTTCAACCCATCCCCAAAAAAGGCGACCGCTCCGACCCGGCCAACTACCGTCCGATAGCCGTCACCTCCATTATCTGCAAAGTGTTTGAGCGGATAATAAACAAACAACTGGTCCACTACCTGGAAGATCACTCCCTACTAAATGATCGTCAGTATGGTTTTAGACCGAACCGATCCACGGGTGATCTTCTAGCGTACGTCACACACCTTTGGGGTGAGGCTATTGACAGGCATGGGGAATCCCTGGCCATTAGCCTTGATATGGCCAAGGCCTTTGATAGGGTTTGGCATCGTTCGCTTCTATCCAAGCTACCGGCTTTCGGTTTGCCCCCCAAACTCTGCAACTGGGCTGCCGCATTCCTGCACCAGCGCCGCATCAGAGTCCTTTGCGACGGTGCGGCCTCTGATTTTCAGTCGATTAACGCCGGAGTACCGCAGGGCTCCGTCCTGTCGCCCACACTGTTTCTTCTGCATATCAATGACATGTTAGCCCTTGGCAACATTCATTGCTATGCAGACGACAGTACAGTTCACGGACGATATTTTGGACATCCAACAGCCAAGCTTGCAGATATCGAGGAAAAACGACAGGAGCTTGTCGTTCAACTCGACCATGTTCTGGGCCGCATTTCTCAATGGGGCTGTGAGAATCTGGTCGAGTTCAACGCCAAGAAAACACAGGGGTGCGCGTTCTCTGCCAAAAAGTCTCCATTCCTTCCCCTTCCCACTTTCCAGAACACTCAAATGGCATTACAAGGTAGGCTCGATATCCTGGGCATGGATATCTGCCGAGATCTCAACCCACGCGAATACGTTGAGAGTGTCACTAAAGCGGCCTCGCGGAAGCTAGGTGTTTTAAACAAGGTGAGACGGTTCTTCTCGCCCGAGCATCTGTGTCTTCTTTACAAGACCCCTGGGTCGCTCGTGCGTAGAGTACTGTTCTCATCTTTGCGATGGTGCCGCACAGTACCTGTTTGACGCTCTCGACCGGTTGCATCGGCGAGCAGTCCGCATTGTCAACAGTCCTGAAGCCACCGAGTCCCTTGAGCCCCTGCAGTTGCGTAGAGATGTCGCCTCTATGGCAGTATTCTATCGCTTGTATCACAGAGAGTGTTCTGAGGAGCTCTTCCAACTGGTCCCCCCTTCCCCCTTCCTCTACAGGACAACACGTGCCGGCCTTGGAAGCCGGCGGGGCGTAAAAATGCATCTCACTAGGCGGCCATAGTGTAGGTCACCATGCTGCAATGTCCTTATTCGCATTGAGGATGGTGATCACCACTTTTAGAATCTGCTCGTGCTTTCCATCAGGCAGAGCAGAGTCATTTTGACGCAGCCAAAACTTAAAAAAAAAAAAAAAAAAAACGTGGTTTTGTATCAAATATTTTCATCCGATCCGTTACCCTTGTTGCTTGAAAACGGTTTTATTTCAAACGGATTAAGAGCTTGTGAAAGTCAACTTATACCCAGCCTATGACCAGATGATGCGTTCCTGGAGCTCCTCCCGACTGCCGAGGTAGGCCGCCGCGGGGCTTAGTGGGTAGAACGATTCATCGGGAGGTCCCACACACGCCCTTCATGTGTTCCCCCACGGAGGGTATGGTGCACAATGCATTCCCCGCGAAAAAAAAGGTTTAATTAATAAATTAAAATATACATAATATATCTTACCTGTTTACCAGATGGGTGTAAGCCATCTTCACCAGCTCTTGTACTTAAAGAAGAGCGGCCATTAGGCGGGCAGAAAGTTAAGAAAGAAATCAACCACCCTTTGCAAAATAATGGATTACATCGACACCAAATAAAATTCGCAAAATTCCATGAAAATGATATTATTTATCCCGTATAATTAATTAAAAGCCAACCCACTAATATATTTATTAATATTTTAGGATAGCTAGCGCACTTGCATTATCGATGACCATACTGAGCGAATGCACTCCAATGGCAAAAAGAAGTGGCTTAGTCATATTATCCACAAGCGTGTTCTTGTTCTCCACGGGATCCATGTCAGGTAAATTAGGCCATGTTTTAAACATAATTTTATTGACTTTACACATCTTACACACGGCTGTCAGATTTCAAACTAGGCGGAGCTTGTCCTATGGTAACCAGGTGCATCATTCATCAACAGCTTTTACCAGTCGAGAGTCTCTCCTGCGAAAGTAGGTTTTGGTCTTATTTTTACGAGTGGAAACCCGCACGCGGACCTACGACTACAGCAGACGGTGCCCGCACTTACGCGCGGGCACATTCTGCTGACAAAATCTCTAAAAACGTGGAGTCCCTCCACGCGGAAGGAGTGAAACTTCGTAATGTGCAACAGTGCTCTCATACCCCCTCCATGGTAGCGTTAAACGTTTAACGCAACCTTGTTGGAAGTCGCATTAGAAGTTTCACTTCAATTAGGCGACGTTCGGCACACGCATACATCGCCCCTTCGCGGCAGGATGTTTTACTCTGCCTTACCACGCTGGCCAGGCGGGCTAGTATAGTTTCTTTAATTTTTTTCTTCTTGTTGCATTAATATTGCCTTCCGGAGTACCTTAGTCGCCTCTTACGACACCCATGGTATAATTAGGGGTGGTAATCCATCACTATATAGAGCATGGCTCTCATCTGTTGTTAATTTGAGAGGCCTATGTCCAACAGTGGACTGCGATGGACTATTGTTTAATAAACTAACATATTATAGTTAGACAAGTGCTGGTGAAAGTCAGTTTATTTCCCGGACGTACGATACACACCACCGTTTAATTTCACACTAAGCAGTACTTGTAATATGAAAATCAGATTGACTGAGGGAAAACTTTGATACTTAGTTTTGTAACTACATACATAATACCTTAGTTGCGTCTATATTGAGAGGTTTTTACCCATAATCGCCAAGGTAGACAGGCGGGTGGTCGATCGCAGAGTACAACTTATACACCGGTGACGCTGCTGTCCGACACCGGTCTGTAGTATTTAGCTTCACAGAATTTAAGTCCAAACTCGATTAGACTCCCGTGCAGTGAGAAAGGCCTAAGTCTAGCAGTGGACTGCAATATGCGATGATACATATTACACATAGAAAATACCTTAAATCAGAATCAAATATTTGCAGAGCATTCAAACATTTGGCCCAATGTGGGAATAACCCGAGATCTCAAGCACAGTAGCATTACGTAATCAGGCAGATAAATTATAACAGGCACATATTCATGATATTAGATATTTTACAGTGTTTGAACAACATGTAATACGTGTCTATTATATGTATGTGTGTCTTTAACAAACAAGTGGGTAATCATTGGCGGTCTTATCAGTCACGGCGATAGAATTCACACTTAAAGCCAGGCGGTTTTTATCTCATCAAGGAACAAACCATATTTAGTATCTGTGTCAGTTTCTTAAATAAATAAAATGACATGACTATAATTTATTTATTTTATGACGACTGACTGACGACTGACTGACTGACGACCAGGGAGCAAACTACGCAACCACATCACTTCAATGAGAAAGAAAACTAGAAAACAACCCAATAACATTTTGTCTTTCCAGCGTGGTAGTAGTCCAAAACCTTCTTTCTAAACTTCATCTCTTCTTTCGGTTTTCTTCTTAACATTATTTCTGAAGAAGAACAAAAAAAACTTTTTAATATATTTTAACTTCTTTTTAACCGACTTCAAAAAAAGGAGGAGGTTCTCAATTCGACTGTATTTTAATTTTTTTATGTTTGTTACCTCATAACTTTCGACCGATTTTGATGATTCTTTTTTTATTTGAAAGCTGTTGCTTCCCATGTGGTCCCATTTTAATTTGGTCCAGTTCTGACATGTTGTCCATGAGAAAACCATATAAGGCTTCAATTTGTAGTATGTGCGCGACAAATTAACGAATAACTCAATATTCTCGTATGGGCCCATTTCAATTTGGTCGTTCTTGAAGTCGGTTGTTTTTTTGTTAAAATTTTGTATTTTCAGATAGTATTTAGGGGCCGTCCATTAATCACGTTGAGGCTTGAAAGGGGGGGAGGGGGTTTGGTAAAAATCAGTAAATATCACAAGGGGGGAGGAGCGAGGCGGGGGTAGTAAGAAATCACGTGTATTTATTTTTTATATTTCTTCCGAGAGAGATTCTCTGTGTAGTGTACTATGTACTAGTACAATATTTGTTTTTCGCGTGAATTTACCATTCCTTTAATATTATTTCTATGCCAGTCACAAACAACATGCAACCTTTCTGTGATGATTCTTAATTTCAAAATAAAATTAGATTATACTTTCTCCCTGTACTTAAAAAAATATTATAAAATTTGCAAAAAATACACGAGATGTTAGGGGGGGGGTTAATCTTAAGCCTCGCATATCACCAAGGGAGGGGGGGGGTAAAAAAATGCTAAAAAAGACATCACGTGATTAATGGACGGCCCCTTATGTGTCCATCTGAATTATATTTTGCTAATTTTCATTTTTGTATGTTACAGTAATAGCATACCCGATCCTGCAGTTCAAATTCTCCTACTATATTCCAGTTCTGGATATTCAATTTAATGCCTGGAGAGTACTATGTTTAATTTTCGCGTTTCCGTGCCTCATTAGTGTTTTTGGAGCAGCATTTATTTTCGAAAGCCCAAAGTATCTCCTCAGTATAGGGAAGGAGGAAGAAGCTCTAGAAATATTAAGAAAGATATATGTGATAAACACGAGAAAAAGCGGCGATACATTTGTGGTAAGTGAAATTGAGTTATTGGTGAAGATTTAGATCTGGAAGATTTCCATGAAATTTTGAAGCGGTTTGGTCGCAACTCTTTACCCTGATAACCAACATACACGAGGTAATATTCGTTGGCAAAAGCGAGTAATGCTAACACGGTATGTAGTAGTCAGACACGGGCATTCCCCTTTTTTAAAATTAGTCCAAATGGACCTACGCGTTACACTGTTATGACACAGAATGTTATGTGTGTGTGGAATTTATACCATGCCTAAAACGATAATATATGTTTTTGCTAGATGGTACGTAAGTACATTCTTGTTGTATAAAAAGGTTAATCAATGAATTAGTAATTAAAAGTTTATGTTGTGTTTTAGGTAGACGCTGTGTACTTAGACGAAGATAACGAATCAACAGTACCAAAAGGTTTTTTTGGGTCTTTAGCGACGAAAACGGGACCTTTAATCAGGAAACCACTTTTGAAGAATGTGATACTTCTATCAGTTCTCTTCGTTTTAAGTTATATTTGGTAATTCTTTTTTTTATATGAGGCTGAAAAAATGACTCTGCTCTACCCGATGGAAAGCATGAGCAGAATCCAAGAGTATTGGTCACCATACTTATTATGAATGCAGACAATGCAACAATGCAGAAGGTGACCCACAATATGGCGGCCTATTGAGATGCTTCTGGATTATTGGACATCCGCCGGTCTCACACTCACACAAGAACACGACAGCGCGAACGCTGTCATTCTAGGTTGGTCTTAGGTGAGAGTGTAGTACCGCCCCCGGTCCAGCCAGCCGTCGACCTTGATCTTTTTAATATTTTCTGTAATGATGACTTTTTACACTATTACAAAATGCCTAATAATTTTTTAGGCTCTCATAGCCCAGTTGCACTCGGTGATAAGAACGACAGCGCGGTCAGAACCTGGATGGGTGACTGCTGGTGGCATGATATTCGGAGGTCACGTTAAGCAGTCAGTCCCGGTTGTTATCGTTGGATAACAGTGATGAAGTTTAGTTGGAGCCTTTGGGCGGCTTAAAAACATTCAACGGCAAGATTACGTAGCCACAACGTTACTTGCCAGTCCCTAACCCGCACTCGGCCAGCGTGGGGACTTATGGCCTTAACTCTCTCCTAAGAGGAGACCCGAGCAGAGCGGTGGGACTTTATGGGTTGTTGATGATTGATGATAATATTTTTTTTATAATTTTTGTTTACAGTATAAACTCCTTCTTGGTATGGTTACCATTTATAATTAATGTAATTATGACGTCGGTCTCAGAGGGCCACACTAATATCTCAGCGTGTAAGATGATAGAATTATATCAAAATTCAACGACCGAAGAAGTAAGAATATTTAATTTCTATTTTGCTAGATTAGTTTCCACTGCCTCTGTGGCGCAGTGGTAGCGTATGTGACTGCTGTGCTTGAGGTCAGGGTTCGATTCCCGGGTCGGACCAAATCTTTGTATGAACTGGATATGTTTGTTTCGGAGTTTAAATGTTTTATAAGTATAATAATAATATATGTATTACAAAAAACGAGTACCTATAGATGTATTTATATCAGTTGTCTAATACCCATAACACAAGCTCTGCTTAGCTTGGGACTAGATGGCGTTGTGTGTTAGATGTCTGAAAATATTTGTTTATTCAAGCTAATGTGTATTTTTAATAATCTGGTGAACTTATTGGTCTAGTGTTCAGTGATCCTGCTTAGTCTAACTAACAGTGTCTGGGATTCGATTCCTACCTAGGAAAAATAATTGTGTGGTGAGCACTATCCTTTTATTCTCTGTCCGGGCGTAATTTGAAAAAGCGGCCAAGTGCGAGTCGGACTTGCCCATGAAGGGTTCCGCAGCAGCAACTACATAATATTTTTTATTTTTGTGTTGATTGAATGAAAGGTAAATTGCAGTTTACGATTTATGACGTATTAAAAAAACTACTTACTAGATTTCGTTCAATCCAATTTTCGGTGGAAGTTTGCATGGTAATGTACATCATATTTTTTTTTTAGATTTATCATGCTCGTATTTTAGAAGTTACAGGGGGGGGGGACACATTTTACCACTTTGGAAGTGTCTCTCGCGCAAATTATTCAGTTTAGAAAAAAATTATATTAGAAATCTCAATATCATTTTGAAAGACCTATACATAGATACCCCACACGTATGGGTTTGATGAAAAAAAAATTTTTGAGTTTTTCTTTTTCAAAAAGTTTCAGTTCTGAGTATGGGGACCCCCAAAAATTTATTGTTTTTTTTTTTTTTTGAGTGAAAATCTTAAAGTGGTTTACAGAATACATCTACTAACCAAGTTTCAACATTATAGGTCTCATAGTTTCGGAAAAAAGTGGCTGTGACATACGGACGGACAGACGGACAGACAGACAGACATGACGAATCTATAAGGGTTCCGTTTTTTGACTTTGGCCCGCGAACCCTAAAAATGTATGTATGTAATGTTTCGAAGGGACGAGTGAGGGAGAGCGAGATAATAATTTATGGTGCATTTAAGTTTGTAAAACTTAAATACTTATAAGTATGATCCTTAAAGTAATTATAACTTGATTCCTTTATTGTTCCAGAATTTAGATTGTTCGATGAATGGTACCGCCATGATAATGGTATTTGTAATACATTCGATTCTGGCAATTGCTAACGTGGTTATGAGTGCACTGGTCAACATTATCGGACGGAAGAAAATATTTATTGGGATACAGGTAGGCGCTTCTTTAAAAAAATCCAGTAAAAGTCTTTCTAAAGAATGTATTTGGGTTGAGATGGTCTAACGGCAGTCGCTTCGGTTAAAAAAAGTCGTGTGGTGTCGTGCGACACCAGATAGGATAGGAACGAAGTTTCTTATCATGAAATAATAATATAATATAACTATGCCTTTATATAACTAACTATATAAATATAAAATATAATATAAATAAATAATAATAATATGCGACTTACAGATCGCGCTATATTTTTTTTTTTAAATCTTACCCTTTTATATACATTACGGACGTTTTTGCCGGCTAGGGTAGGTATACAGATGGCGCTATACGAAATTTTTAAAATCTTACGCTTTTTTTATTTAACGCTACGGATGCTTTTTGCCGACTAGGTTGCCTCTCATCTCAGGCCCCATAAGGAACTTCGTTCCAAAAAAAAAACGTGTGCGTAGCGGGACGCCCTACAGAAATGATAACTTTAACTAATCTAAGTTGAACTATTACGGCTAGCGCTGAGGGTTAGAGTGAGAGAGGAGGAGCCTGCCTACCGCTGCCGTAAACGTGAGACAAAAGGAAGCCAAACAGACTGGCGCCGTAACGCGTTACGTAACGAAGCGGTTTATCCTCTCATACGAAGTTATCACTTCGAAAATTGGAGTTCAGTCGTATCTTATTAGGCTAAAAGCCGATTTCAATCTAGTTTCAAGCCGCTATGAGTTGTGGGTTCTGCGCCAAGTGTTGTGGGTTCAAATCCCACAGGGCACACTTTGTGTGATCCATGTTACTCTGAGTCTGGGTGTTCTTTGTGTCAGTTTCATGTATGTTTGTTTAGTCCCACGTGACACATGATGTATGTTCCTAATGCGGGTGTTGTCTTTTTTAAAGATAAAAAAAGAAAGATAAAGATTAATGCACCTAGATTTAAATATTATATGATATAATATTTTCACTACGCGTGTTAGTGAAGTATTCTATTTACCCATAAATAGGGTCCACATAATAGTTTTGTTGAAGCGACTTTTTCGTAACGACAGTATTAAGCGGCAAAAATATTATCTAACTGGAATTTATTTTCTTGATTTAAAGGCAGTAGCTGGAGTGGCAGCATTGAGCGTGAACAGCTCCCCATACTGGATGCTGACTAGTGTACTGTTTATGTTTTTCTTGGCTGGCATATTTAACTTTGGCTTTCTTACCACCTTCGCTGTTGATGTCTTCCCGACATTTGTGAGGTTAGTTCTGTTTATCAAAACTAAGAAAAATTTACACTAAATGAAGGGTTTGAAGACTATTTTTTTTATCACCAAAATTATGATCTGAACTATGGCTAGAATTATTTGTTTTTATGTATGGACTTGTCAAAATGCCTCTACTCTGCGTGATGGAAAGCATAAGCAGAATCCAAGAGTGGCGGTCACCATACTCATTGCGAAAGCAGACAATGTAGTCATTTTGGCAGGGCTAAACATAAAAAAAATATTTTGCATCATTGGGCTGCCGGTCTTGAAAGGTTTTGCAGCCTTAATTTTTATCACCAAAATTATGATACGAAGCATAGTTAGAATAAATACCGAAGAATAGGCTTGCAGCCATAGATATGAAAATTACTGTTTATAAGCGTGATTTTCTTTCGGAAGCTCTATTCCTACTATACCGAGAAAATATATATTCTTGTTAACGGGGATACGAGGTCAGGGTTGCAAAATCACTGTGGAGTAGGAAAGTTAGGACTTTATTAAAAAATAAAGATGGAGATATATAGAAGATATATTTATACGCATGTATTGGGGACTGTAAGTAATATTTTGAGGATGCCAGGCAGGTATTAATGTTAATGAATGGTTCCAGGGCTATGGCAGTGTCTTTGACACTAATGGTGGGCCGTGCGAGTGCAGTTATTGGCATCAACGTTTTCAAGCAACTATTGGACAACTATTGCGAATACATTTTTTATACATTTGGAGTTCTTTCGTTTCGTAAGTGATCCTTGGTTTTTGCCATTTCTATTAGGCACTGTGATTTTTTTTGTGCAGTAAGAACTTCTAAAGCCAAAAAGAATAGATTAAATCTAAACAAATCCAGCCAAAAAATCTTCTGAATACTGTACTTGTTTCTTTTTGTTGTATAGAAACGTTTACACGTAATTTCGTCAACGGAGCCGAGGAATGGGAAGTCTCAAACTCCAGCCGAATAAAGGAGCTCGGTATTCCGTCAAAAACGAGCTTAATGTATTTGGATACCGTAAAAAGGCCTTAATGGCCTTACTAGATCACAAACTACAATTTCTTTTGAAAAATCTGAAGTATCTTTGAAAATTTTCCTACCTATCTCCTTCAACCTGAAAAGTTAGGTAGTAATTAAATGGGCAGTATTTCGTTATTTTACTTTACAAGGCATTTCACTAAATCCAGAATGACTGGAAATACAGATGAGCATATTAAAATTATGATAATAACTATGATTTATTTTTAAATTCCAGTTGGCTGCATAATAGGCTTGCTTTTGCCATCGGAAGAGAAAATATTCGGACAGAAGAAAGAAGCTAAGCCGTAAAAATGTGCTCGTAAGAATGATTTACAACAGTATTATGTTATGATCCCGGCGATTGGTGCCTGAATGAGTATTATGGGCCAAGGAACTGGTACCGTCAATATATTGAGAAGGTACCTAGTCGTAGATCAACATCCTGAAGTTACAGCAGAATTTTTTTTTTCATAACACATCATTACATACTCTGATAGTAAAGCCTTATTGTTGTAAGTGATGTAAACTTATAAGGGAGCCCATGATACCAAAGGGATTCACTTGAACATCGTGGGAACCTATAGGATTTGAAAGAATAGATAATAAAATGAATGAACTTTTAATTAGTACAGTTAGTTTTATAATTTAAACACTTTAAAGGAAAGCCTCTGAAATGTTCCAAAATGTAAAAAAAACGGAGTAGAGTTGGCAGGCAGGTGAGATGAGGACACGCATGAAATGGACCAACGTATCAAAACATCATCTCAATCCTCCAACGTACAGCCTGAACCGGTATGAGGACTGATTTGACTATGATGGAGATGCCAGGGAGTGGTCCACAAGGGGGCACAAGGAAAAAGAGGGCTCCGTCTTATCCAGGGCTGCCGGGAGTCAACTCCTCAACGCTCCCGACTACAAGAGAGACTCCCCTAGTAGCCAGGCGCGCCGCCTATTGGACCACCTTACCTTTATCTTACACGCTCGAGTATTTCTGGTCATAGATCTTATTTAACTAATCTAATCAGCTGTTCTAGACGTTGAGCCATGTAGATAGAGCTTGAATTCAGTAAAGATACTCAATGTATAGTAAAGGTGAAATATCAAATAATTCTCAAAATCCCTTTTAGGGCTCCTCTATTAGGTGGAGACGAACATAAACTTTATCTCAAAACTTTTAGTTATTAGTATTATGTATAAATCCTATCGGTATTTGAAATTATGATATGTTTAACAGAATACATGAACCGCGATTTTGTAAATATTGATAAAATAAAATAAAGATGTCCGATATATCTGTTATTTTTATTTATTAAATTTTCAGCCTAATCATCGGATATCGAAAACGTAACATTTTTAATGAATTCGTGAAGTCGGCTTTTTTAAACCAATTTTCCCTCGATTCCTTTCTTTGCAATATACTTAACACTTCCTTAGGTAAATGGTATTATTATTTTTTACAAGCTTTTTATTAACTTGCAATGTATGTATGCTTGTATGTTCGGGTTGAATCTTGCAACTCAATTTTGAAGCAGTTATCTTCAACCGATTTTGCTGAAATTTTGCAATCATGCGTGGCAATATAATATTATAATGACAGGGAGCTGATCTGATGCTAGAGCTGGAAGGTGGCCGTAGGAACTCAGTAAAGAAACGTCGCAACATCATCGAGTTTGGACTCGTTCGATTCGTCTCGAGGCATTCCAGTAAAAGCTTGTTTTTAAAAAGCTTTTTAATTTAGTTTATTTGTTTTATGGTATTGTAGCGGCGCGTTTTTAACCTATTGTCAAGGCGTTGTACTGTGCCGTTCATAATAGACAACAGCCGACGGAGGCGCGCGGCGGCGCGGCACTGCAGAGCCAGGCCTTCGTAGGCGTCCTGCCTACCTGTCCGCGGCGCGCGAGTGAGATAGCGATGGCACCTCTCACTCGCTCATCGTATGATTCGGACCTACCCGAACTATTTTATTATGTTCATATGAGTAAAAAGTATAAATACCAGTGTATTGTAATAAAGACACACGGATTAGCTCTCGCGCCTCGCACCGTAGTACGCATACTGCACGGACCAACGTAAATACGATTACCTCATCTCCCCTGAATTGGTCGCAGTTGGCGCGTGCCAACGTGAAACCTACCCAACATTGTCTGCAGCTGTAAGCTGTGCAGTGCTAATTTAATTGTGGGCCAACCACTATCCAACTCCCCGGAGTTGGTTTTTAGCAGGGAATCCTGCGCTTCGGCTTGCAACTGCAGACACCACCACCTGTGTCACTCGCCCCCCAGCCGTGCGGTAACGTGCGGCTGGTAGGCGGTCGGCCAAACCGCCCGCTATGTCGGGCCTAGAAGATGATGGCGGAGGTCGGGATGACCGCGACGATCCCCGCCGCCGTCACCGCGACAACCGCCACCACCAACCAAACAAACAAACTCCCGTGGCTGAACACCTTCGCCCTACCGCGCCCCGGCCTGTCCAACCACTGATAGACCCCACTAGCCGCCGCAGCAGCACAAGCTCCATGCGGCCACCGCCCACATCGAGGCCAAGAATCCGGAACACTGAGACGCGAGCCGCGTCGACTGCGTCAAGCGAGACGTATGCGACGTGCTCCCCCACTCGCCACCACGAGGCCACTCCACCGCGTCAGTCCGCGATGGAATCGCCCGCCCCACGCTCCCTATGCTCATCCGAGCTGATATCCCTAAAATCCACGCAAGCGGACAGCGACGAAGCGCGCCAAGTCCCACGTAGCCCACCCTTACTGCGCACAAAGGCGCAACAGGTTGCCCGCCTTTTCGCCGGCAGGCCGCCTCTGATGAGGACATCGTCTGCCCCTGATCTAGAGGCGGACCCAAGCCAGGCCATGGATATCCAGGAGATCCCAGGACCCACCCGCCGCCCACGCAGCCCCGATGAGGACAACGAAGCAAAGCGCCACTGCCCGGCGCCAGCAGCTGCCGCTCAGCGTGACCCGCGCATTGCGCGTCGTGAACGCCAGGACGAGGGGAGGACCTACGCCCGCGTAGTAACCTCCCCCCCACCCACAAACACTACTAACATAACGCACACACCAGCCACCGCCACCGCCATCCCCGAAGGCGACCAACCCCAGGACGCCACTACCTCAAACAAGCCCCCAGAGAAGAAGCGCCGGTACCCGCCGCTTATAGTGGAGCTCCTGCCTAACTGGGCCCAACACATGAGGGAGCTCAAGCGTAGGCTAGGAAGAGCGGCAAATGCCCGCCCCTTTGGGAAAGGCTTGCGCTTCACTCCCAAAGACGAACAGGAGTTCCGTCTGGTACAACGGTACCTAACCGATCTATCTAAAACCGACGGAATCTCCTGGTTCTCGTACTCGCTCCCCGAAGAACGTAGCCTAAAGGTGGCAATTCGAGGCCTCCCGAGTAACGCCACCCCCCAAGAAGTAGAAGAGGAGCTGCGAGACCTTGGATACACGCCAGAATACGTGCGGAACATCCAAGGACGCGGCGACCGTCCAGGGTGCATCCTCCTCGCTATATTAAAAAGGACCACTAACATTACGCCGGGAATCTACGACGTCGACGAGATGCTCGGCATTCCCGGCGTAAAGATTGAAGCATGGCGCGGGAAAAAGAGGCCTGCGCAGTGTCACCGCTGCCAACAATTCCGGCACAGTAGCCACAACTGCCATCGCAGACTGGCCTGTGTACGTTGCGGCGGTGACCACCCAGCATCAAACTGCCCTCGCCCACGCGAGGAGCCCGCCACCTGTGCCAACTGCGGGGGGGAGCACCCCGCAAACAACGTTCACTGCCCCGTATTCCAGAAAGAAATACGGAACAAGAGGGCAGGGACGGTCGCCATCACCGGCGAGTCGCGCCGAGGGCCTGCACCGGTGAACCCACAGCCCGAAGGAGAAAGGGCACAAGGGGCATCGCTGATGGCGGAAGCAAATGCCCCTACCGAACGTGGCGAAGCCACCAAAGGGCGAAGGAGGAGGAGGAGCAAAAGGGGACAACCCCAAGAAGCTCCCCACACCACCGTAGCCCCAGAGGAAACCAAAAGAACAGACCTAGCGGACGAGCGCCCACTCCCCTCAAAGAAGCCTGCTGCCGCCTCGATCGCCGTCCCCGCGCCCGTAGGGGCGAAGGCGAAGGCGACAATCAAAACAACGAGTAGGCCGGCGCAACCATCAGACGCCATAAATGGCGAGAGAAGGGAGATGGACGCCTCGCCATCTCAGGAGAACAACAGAATGGTGATAGAGACTGTCCTCCGCATACTGCAGGAGGTAATGACGGCGACAGCGGAGGGGCGAGACACGACGACCCTCCTCCAAATCACCCTCAAGGGACTAACCGAACTCATCGTACGAAACGGATAAGCCCTTGAGGATACTACATTGGAACGCCCGCGGCCTTGCATCCAAGGTCACGCTCCTTTGCCCTTTACTGCAGGAACAGGACATCGACGTGGCGCTGATAAGCGAGACGCTCCTGGGACCTGCAGCTAAAATAAAAATCCCGGGATACCTCGTTTACCGGAGGGACGAAACAAACGAAGCTAACGCAGCCTACCGTGGTTTGGCGGTACGAATAAGGAGACGAGTTGTGCACCAACCACTCACCTGGACACCTATCAACACCGTCTACACGCTGGGTGTTGAATTACACTTGGGCGGCGCGCAGCTACAACTGTACGCCGCCTACAGAGCACCTAACGCCCGGGTGGAGTTCGGAGACCTGTACAACCTGCTGCAGGAGGACCGCCCGGTCGTCATCGCGGGAGACCTGAACGCCAAGCACCCAGCGTGGAACTCAACTGTAACAAATCGCGCTGGTGCACAACTCCACTACGGCACCGAATCCCGGGGGTACGTGGTCGCCGGCCCAGAGGTACCCACACATTACCCGGACCGACACACGCACACCCCCGACGTGCTGGACATCATCGTCCACAACAACAAGTGCCGCCAGATCACCCAACAGGTGCTGGACGACGAGTTGCGGTCTGATCACCAGCCCGTACTAGTCGTCATAGCACAGCAGCCAACGAGAGTCGTCCCTCCCGCGCCACGTCGCAAGACCAAGTGGGACGTTTTCTCGAGAACACTGGAGACCACCACACCATCTCGGCCAATCAACTCTGCGGCCGACGTGGAGAGGCTAGCAACCGAGCTCACGAACAGCATCAAGAGCGCCCTTGACTCGGCCACGAAGACTATCCCGCACACCCAGGGGAGGTTACCACCCCTCCCGGCTCACCTCAATAAGCTGCTGGCCGACAAGCGGCGCCTTCGAAGACAGTGGCAGAGCTCGCGCTGCCCCATAATGAAAGCCCAACTAAATAGACTCACGGAGAGAGTGAAGGCCGAGATGAGTGCCCACACCGCCGAGAGCTGGGAGAGACACATAGAGGACATAGGGGACGACTGGTCCTCTATACACCGACTTTGCCGCCGTTTCACAAACACCCTAGCTCCGGTGCGACCACTGCTACACACAGACGGGGCACCGAGATACAGAGCAGGAGACCGTGCGGAAATTTTCGCAAAACATCTAGAGGGACAGTTCAGACCGAACCCTGACACCGAACCCGCGCACACCGCAGCAGTCGAGACCCACCTCCGAGAGTACTTCACCACGCCGATAGCTCCCGAAGAACACCCCATCCACTTCTCTCCGGCTACGGTGAGAAGCGTCATACTCCGGACCAAACCACGAAAGGCCCCTGGTATAGACGGGATCACTAACACAGCGCTGCGCCACCTTCCACCAAACACAGTGACAGCTTTGGCGCGCCTGTACACGGGGATTGTCCGTACGAGCCACTTCCCCAGCTGCTGGAAGGAGGGGCGCGTCATCATGATCCCTAAGCCGGGGAAGAACGTACTCAAGCCAGAGAGCTATCGGCCGATCACCCTGCTGCCCACCACCTCGAAGGTGTTCGAGCAACTCTTGCTGCGGCACCTCACCCCACATATCGCACCCAGACCGGAGCAATTCGGGTTTCGGTCTGAACACAGCACGACCCTACAACTGTCGAGGGTACTGCACGGGATTACGGCGTCGCTAAACAAGCGGGAACACGTCGTTGCAGTATTCCTCGACATGGAGAAGGCCTTCGACCGGGTCTGGCACCACGGTCTCCTCAAGAAGCTCTCGACCACGCTGGCTCCCCGACGTGTAGTAAGGGTGGTCTCCTCGTTCCTGACCCACCGGACTTTCCGAGTGGTGGTAGAGGGCGAGCTATCGTCCGTCCGCAACATAGCGGCCGGCGTCCCGCAAGGCAGCTGCCTATCGCCTGTGTTATACTCATGTTACACGGACGACATCCCCCTCGCTGAGGGAGCACAACTGGCGCTGTACGCAGACGACGCGGCGTACACATCCTCAAGCATAAAACTGCACCACGCTGCGTTGAAACTACAGCGCTCACTGGACCTCCTGCCAGAATGGCTAAGAAAATGGTGACTCACTGCAAACGTGGGTAAAACACAGGCGATAGCCATATCCGCAGCCAGAAAG
Organism: Diaphora mendica; assembly: GCA_949125395.1. Classification (NCBI taxonomy): domain Eukaryota; kingdom Metazoa; phylum Arthropoda; class Insecta; order Lepidoptera; family Erebidae; genus Diaphora; species Diaphora mendica. The sequence goes on from OX421323.1 coordinate 2,955,349, forward strand.
CTCCCACCACCACTCCAACTCCACGACGTAGATATTCCGTGGACGTCGACCGTGAAGTACCTGGGGATCACAATAGACCGCAACCTCTCCATGCGGCCGCACGTCCGCAACACGGTCGCGCGTGTCAGGGCAACACGCGCCCTATTGCGCCCAGTGCTCAACTCCCGCCTACCACCCCGTGCCAAACTGGGTGTGTATAAGACCTACATACGCACCCAACTCACCTACGCCGCTCCCTCTTGGTACGCCCTTACCAGCGAGAGTAGCCGCCGACAACTACGCGCGCAACAATCCCTTGCGCTGCGTGAGATCGTGCAGGCGCCGCGATATGTAAGGAATGACGTCATCGAGAGGGACCTTAAGATGGAGAGCCTGGACGCACACGTCAGACGACTGACCGCCGCGATGTTCGAGCGCGCCGACGCCTCGGCTTGGAGTCACATCCGAGGCATAGCACCATGGCACGCCCGACCGCCCGACAGAAAGCGACTACCGCGCGACCTCGTTGCGGAATGAGGAAGAACCCCCTAGAAAGGGAAGCGGACCATCCCCGGGTATGACGGTCCCCCCCCCCTCCGACCTCCCAGATTAAAAAATAAGTTATATATATTTTTCGGAACTCAACGTTTATAAGTTTCTTTTCTTAGTCAGGGTTTACATAAAAAAGTAAAAAAAAAACAGTTAACAATCAGTCTTATTTACTCAGTTCTATGAACTGAAATAAACACTGATCCAAACATTTTTATACAATCACAAACTAAATATCTGAAATATTTACAACAGTCGTCCTTGAAGGGGGCGTAATAAGGTTTATATTTGTACAATCGATGAGCCTATCTTCTGTTGCTGCTTTATCCTAGCTCCAATTCATCTTTTGGTACTCTTCGATTCAGCAACTTTCTATTTTCGTAAAGAGTCTCGTTGGAGGGCAAGAAAATCATAATTATCACGCAAACTGAAACAGAAATATAGTTTGTAAGTTTGTGTTAAAATGTGTCATCAAACAAGATGAGAAACAAGTATGTTGCTATCTTTTGAGTTCCAGGAATTGAAAGAGTATGAGCATGAATTAATCCGGTAACCTAACTTATTCTGTGAAAAACATCGAAAAATTGCTAAACGTCGGCTTTCTGTGAGGCCGGGAAATCAATTCGGTTAAGTCGACCGAAATTCGCAGAAATATTGCCATTCCAAGGCAAAGCAATTTCGAGAAAACGTTTTGGGTTTTGGTGACCAACAAAAAAAATCCATTACGTAATAAGTGAATAATACTTACTCAAAGAAACACCTGATACTATATAAAATACAACTTCACAGTTGCTTTTTATAAATCTCTTGACCAACATAGCAACTAAAGACGCAGGCCCAAGCCCGGCCACGGCTGTGAATGCAACCGCCAGTGACCTGAAAATGGTAATGAGATATTTATTAAAAAAAAGTGCGTGGAGTCCCTCCGCGCGGAAGAAGTGAAACTTGGTAATGTGGAAATGAAAATAGGAAGGGGTAGAAATTAATTTTTAGTGAAATCAAATTGTTTCTTTCATATTCCCCCTCCCCAGGAGCGTTGAACGTTTAACGCAACAGTTTTTTCATACCTCCTCCATGGTAGCGTTTAACGTTTAACGCAACCGTTAAACGTTTAATACAACCTTGTTGGAAGTCGCATAAGAAGTTTCACTTTAATAATTCAGTATTAAAGAGTATCTTTAGAGGCACTTTAGATTTATTTTTGTGTTTTTTAATAACCATAAAATATCTCATGGAGAAGGAATTGTATAAATACTTCGCCAGTCCATCTAGTCTTGAGTCCGTCTTGTAGATAGGGCTAAACAAAGTGTTCGTGGTTCTCTTTTTATTATAACGTATATTGCTTTAGTCACAAGTATAGAGAATATACTAAACCATCATATTAATATCAATTTCTTCAAATAAGATTTTTATACGAAGATTATCGATTAGATCACACATTTACGAATATATTTCTCTAAAAAGACAACGAATAGTTGCTCGGTCAACAAATCATGTTATCTAGATGTTACTGATCTCATTTAGGTACCTATAAGAAATTAGCACTAGCACCCATTTTTAGAGGACAACTCTAGTTCTTAGTTTCAAAACGAAGTACTTACATGATAAAAGAAGGGAAGATATCACCAACATAAGAGTAGAGGAGACCAAGATTCAAGATGCCAGATAATACAAACATGAAGAGGATTGCAGTTAGTACACCATACGGGCTAAAGTTGAGGCACAATGCTGCAATAGTAACCAGAACCTGTAAACCAGAAACGACGTAATTTTTACCATCATCAACTTTTAACAATTTATTGGTGGACATAGGGATGTCCTTGGAAATGAAGATGTTACATGGTATAACAATATACTTCGCCAGGTATGGCATTGCGAGACACAGTGACGAGGCCGAGAAACCGACATGACGTCATCATCGTGTTATGTTGCTATAAAGTGGTAACTGGATAGTGACGTCACACCGTGTCGCATGGTATACCTACCACACTAAACAGATGGGTTGTCGTAAGGCTTCTGACAAGTTTTGCTTTTAATTTCAGTGCTGTTTTCCAGCGTAGCTTGTTTACTTAGTCGGCTCTTACGAAACCCATAGGATAAACATGGGGCTGTGACATTCCATATTCTGGCCAGCTTGATTTAATAGACCAAAGCATTATCTCTAAAGACAAGTCCTATGTGCAGTAGTGGTTTTTTTTGCCCCCTAGGCAAATGAGCAGACGTATCGCCTGATGATAAGCGATTACCGCCACCCATGGACACCTGCAACACCAGAGGCGTCACAAGTGCGTTGCCGGCCTTTGGGGAATGGAGAGGAGGAAGGGGAGGGATGGGGTTATGGGCCTCCGACATCCTCACTCACTCGGTGAAACACAGCGCAAGCGCTGTTTTACACCGCCGTGGCCGTGGTATCACTTCGGTCGAGCCGGCTCATTTATGCCGAAGCGTGGCTTTCCCACGGTAAAAATATGAAAGGCTGCTGATGAATTTTACTAGTATTATGAAACAGCTCACCTGAATAGCGATTATGATTCTCTTCCTGCTAATGTAATTAGTTAGAGTATTAATGATGACATTCAGCACTGCCAGGGCAATACCGACGGTGAAAACCATCGTCATGGCGAAACCGTTTATAAAAGACTCGTTACTCTGAAACTAAATAAAATATATAAGGGGCTGGTTAATTACTGCATGGTATGATCTATTAAAAACTGATGAATTTGTTTAATTGCTAGATTGTGAGTATAGGTTATTTAATTTGCTACTGCTAATAGGATAGAAAATATTTCCTATTGTCTCCCACTGCTAGGCAAAGGCCTCCCCCGCAACAATCGACTCTCCTCTATCCAAGGCAAGTTCCGGCTAGTCTCTGTGATAGGCGTCGAGATCGTCGCGCCATCTTTTACGGGGTCTGCCTCGTCGTCAGCGTCGACCCCGAGGCACCCAGCGTTCGACGACGACCTTGGCCCACCGGTCTGAATTCATTCGACATACGTGTCCGGCCCAGTCCCATCCTGTCACTTGACACCCAACATACTGCGTTCCATTGCTCTTTGTCAAACCTCGAGCCTGAACTTCTGACCCTCTGTCAAAGACCAAGTTGACCAAGCTAGTCATTTAAATAGAGAAACACCTATACTACTAATTAAAGTGGTGTAACTATTATCTCAGCAAATTAGAGATATGGAAATTCCTAGGGTGGGTCAGAATCGTAGTGGTAGTAGGGTCAGAATCGTTTCAGAGTACAGTGTCGTCAGGCACTAATACAATCAACAGTTATCATGTTAATTGTATTATAAAAATAAATCCTACAATTATCCCTACTTGAATCTCATGACACAACCGTTATTGATGCAATAAAAGCAAATAATAAAGTTATGGCTATTAAATCGTCACCACAAATATTTTAGTTCTGAATAGTTGACTTCAATTAAAATTTGTAAACTATTGATTTTTCAGGCTCACTACAATTTAGAAGTATAAAGTAGAATGTTTGCACTTACTTGTTCTAACATCGTTGTATTTTGGCGATCTCTAATCATCTCGCAGACGGTGAGGTGTGTATGACCTTTAGCCTTAGATGCTATAAAGGCACTTGCAATAATAGGCATCAGTTCAATGTAGCAGTACGCACTGAAAATTATAAACAGTTCATTAATAAATGATATTTTTCGATAACAATGTCCTAGGAAACATTAAGGTACAATATAGTCCAGAAAATTATTTGAAGTTCTAAGTGAATATCAGATTTACTGAGCAATAAACTCCTTTTTAACCGACTTAAAAAAAGAGGAGGTTCTAAATTCGATTGTATTTTTAACCGACTTCCAAAAAGGAGGAGGTTCTATGTTCCACTGTATGTATTTTTTTATTTTGTTTTTATATGTATGTTCACCGATTACTCCGTCAATTGAGGACCGATTTTAAAAATTCTTTTTTCCTAAATTCAAACTTAGATATTCTTCGAATAAAATTTGCCTACCTAGCCAAGTTGCATTCTACAAAAGTAAATGAGAATAGAAAACTAACAAATGTATGGGAATGACGTCTGCCATAACATACATGTCGCCATAACATACATACATGACATAAAAGTCGAATATAACTGTAAAGTTTTTAAACTTATTGAAGTCATATCTATACTAATATTATAAAGCTGCAGAGTTTGTTTGTTTGTTTGTTTGTTTGTTTGAACGCGCTAATCTCAGGAACTACTGGTCCGATTTGAAAAATTCTTTCAGTGTTGGATAGTCCATTTATTGTGGAAGGCTATAGGCTATATTTTATTTTCAAAAAAATTAGGGATCCGTAAGAAAATTGCTATTTTCTAACCCAAGGTGTGAAATCGAAAACCTATTTTTGCGTGCGCTGCAAAGACTATTGACAATAGAACAAAATAATGTATTACGGGTTTGTAGGGCCCATTAAGATCTACAAAAAAGTCCGCGAGAGCATATATCTAACTATCATGGTTTAGTCACAATAACCGCTTTTGTGTTCGAAAAAATTATTAAATCGTCTGAAGAAAGAAACTACGTTAAATGTGTATCGTAATATTAATCCTTAACCAAATTAAGCATTATGTTATCAAGGGTATTTATGTAGAAGTAAAATACTTTTTGTTTCATCCCAATCCGACATTTCGTTTAGAAGTTATCACGAGTATAAGACGCTAAGAGTTGGTACCTAATAATGAGTTATTTGCCAAAGAGTTTTTATCAACATAATGCCTAATATTAATCTTTATCTAAATAATTGTGTTGTTTATTATGAGTATTAGATCTTAGAAGAGTATAATAAATACATCTATACTAATATATAAAGCTGAAGAGTTTGTTTATTTGTTTGGACGCGCTAATCTCAGGAACTACTGGTACAATTTGAAAACTTATTTCAGTGTTAGATAGCCCATTTATCGAGGAAGGCTATCCATACTTCCATACTTTATATTATAAGTAACTCTGTCTGTCTGTCTGTCTTGCTTTCACGGCCAAACCGCTGCACCGATTACAATGAAATTTGGTACACAGATAGTCTAGAGCCTGAGAAAGGACATAGGCCACTTTTTATTGCGAAAAAAAGGTAATAAGGGGTTGAAAGGGGGGATGAAAGATTGTATAGAAGAGTGGTGGTTTAATCGCCACACACCTGCGCATTACCTTGGTGACACCGCCCGGTACACCGGACACTCTTGGCAACGAGTAAACAAGGATGTCAAATTCATTAAAAATATTTCTCCTTTTCAACGAAGACTTAAATTAATATAATAATAATAATATAATAAATAACATACATTCATAAATATGATTTGTATGTTCATTATATTAATAGAAATAAATAAGACAAATTACAAAACAGTGTATAAAGTATCGTCATTTTAAGCTAAAATCTTAAACTTTATTTTTTAGGTTGTTGATTACATATAAATAAAAATGTCATTTAAATTTCGTAAAAATTTTAAGATCAAGGGGGTACAATAGCAATAGGGGATGAAAGTTTGTATGGAAATATGCAAGGTTTGTAAAGGCAAGGCAAGGCAAGGCCTATGTCCAGCAGTGGATTGCGATAGGCTGATGATGATGATGTAAGGTTTGCGAAAATATTTCATGAGTTTGGGACAGGAGACAAAATATTAGAGCTATTCAGATGTAACATTTACTGAGTTATCACAATATGCCTAAGTGTGCTTACCCGAACGGGCAGACATGTGAGGGCAGACGACTGTGCCGCATGCGGATGTTGAATTTTGCTAATACAAATTCGTTATTATTCACTAGGATTCGATTTGTTTACATGATTTTTTGTTTATTCAAATAATTTTCTTCGTGAAAAAATCCGAAGGAAAAGTATCCGGCGGGATTTAAACACAAAAAAAAGCAAAAGGGGTACGCCGCAAGATGAAATAAATGCCTGTATGAAACATATGTATTATGGGTACATGTTAAAAAGTTTTGTCTTACTACAATTATGCGAGTACAACTTCACAATGATTTATGAGCAGTGTCAATATGCAAATGCTCTTCTAAAAATAGGAGATGATTGTATGACAAATGACAGTAACGACATGATTACACTGAGACGTGAGTTCTGGTATATGATAGCACACATGATCTAAAAATAATATATATTCTGATCCGCCGACTAATGAGACAGTTATCAAATAAACGAACGGATCATGTCAGACGTGGAGGAAGATGTTAACGAATACCTCTCAGGAAACAATGCAAGGGAAACTAAACCAGTCATATCATAGCTTATGCATAAAGTTTTTTAAATCTTTAGAGTTATCAGGAGCGCCTTCCCATAAGTTAAAACTGAAAGTTAATGTTCCAGTCCTATTAATAAGAAATCTTGAGCGACAAAGATATGTAATGGTACACGGCTACAAAATACACATTTGGGGTACAACATTGTAAAAGAAAATTTTTCAATTCCCCGTATTCCAATTATTCAAACTTATTTGCAATTTCAATTTAAAAGAATGCAGTTTCCGCTGAAAACAACATTTGCACTACCAATTATCAAAACCCAAAGGCAGACGGTTAAAGTTGCAGTTCATTTAAAAAAAACATGTTTTTCAAATGGGCAGCACAATCGCGTCTATCAAATCAGCTAAATCACTATATTTTGACAAAGGATGGCAAATCAAAAACGTAGTATTTTAAAATTGTAAAAATTGAGAATTTGCTCAGACTGAGGGAAAACTCAAGCAGAATCCAACAGTGGAGGCAACCATACTCGCTGTGAAAGCAGACAATGCAGAACCAAACCGTTTGGTTCGAGAGCGTATTTCTAAGACTGAGGCGGTGACTTCCAAGACCAGCACGTGTTGTTCTCTAGAGGAAGGGAGAAGGTGGAATCAGTTGGAAGAACGCTTCAGAACACTCTCCATGGTAAAGCGGTAGAGGACTGCCATAGAGGTGATATCTCTCCGCAACTGCAGAGGCTCAAAGGAATCGGTAGTATTGGGACTGTTGATAATGCGGACTGATTGCCGCTGCAAAAGATCGAGAAAATTAATGCCTAGATCCATCACAAAGATGAGAACAGTACAGACGAGCGTACCTGGGTCTTATAAAGGAGTCACAAATGCTCGGGCGCGAAAAACCGTCTCACCCTGTTCAGGCTGCCTTAGTGGTGCCCTCGATGTACTCCCTTGGGTTGAGGTCTCGGCAAATATCCATGCCCAGGACACCGAGCTTATCCCGTAGTGGCAGTTGAGTGCTCTGAAAAGTGGGGAGGGGAAGAAACGGAGACTTTTTGGTAGAGAACGGGCACACCTGTGTTTTCTTAACGTTGAACTCGACCAGATTCTCATCACCACAAAACCCGGTCAAGCTCAGCGACAATCTCCTATCCATTTTCCTCAACGTCTACTATCTTGGCTGCAGGATATCCATAATATCGCCCATGCACTGTGCTATCGTCTGCATAGCAATGTATATTGCCAAGAGCTAATATGTCATTGACATGCAGAAGAAACATCTTGGGCGACAGGACCGAATTCTGAGGTACGCTAGCGTTTACCTCCAGAAAAACAGAGGCCGCGCCGTCCGTCGCAAAAAACCTGAATGCGAAGGCGCTGATGAAGAAAAGAGTAAATCTAGAGACGACTCTAGGAGGCAGACCGAATGCTTAGAGCTCGGAGAGAAGCGTACGGTGCAAGAACAGGTTGAAAGCCTTGGCCATGTCGAATGTCGAAATAATTTCATACAAAATACTTTTTATTTTATGTACTTATATAAATACTTAAATATGTTTTTAACAGTGAAAAATGTGTCTTATTTTTAAAATAATATTAGCCTTAATAATTAAAACTGCTACCCAAAGTCACTGTTCCACGCGGACGAAGTCGCGGGCGCAGCTAGTAATCTATATAACGTTTTCTTTGAACCCACATGTATTACAGCCAGTAGTGCAACTTGTATTGATAATATTTTTACAAATGTGAAACCAATTAATAGGTGTATTGTAAGTGAGCTAGATTCAGATCATTGCGGGCAGTTCGTTACTTTTACTCGAACAAAACCAGAGGTTCAAAGTAAGCGTATTAGTTACGTTCCGATTACGGAGAGCCGCATGAGCCCGTTCAGGAATAATATGGCGGATAAGTGTTAAGATTGCCCTATGATAGTGACCCTAATCAAGCTTTTGCTTTGTTATTTAATATGATTAATAATGAATTTAAATTAACTTTTACATCAAAAACACTAACGATTAGTGATCGTGTAGTATTCAGTGACTGGGCCACTGTAGGCATCTATAAAAGTCGACAACGGCTATATGAATTGTATTATGAAAAAACATATAATCATAACTTAGATTTTATAGAATATGTCAGAAATTATTCAAAGATGTTTAAACGCATCTGTTATGTTGCTAAATCCCTATATTTGAAAAAAATAAAATAAAATCATCTGGCAATAAAATAAAAACCACATGGGAGATTATAAACGCCGAAACCGGAAGGTCTATTGTACGAAATCGTGACTTCCATTTAAAAATTAATAATGTAGATATAACATCGGATGTGGAGGTTGCGACTGAGTTTGAACATTTTTTTACCAACATTCCTATTCGAACAACCAAAACTCTCTCGTCATCGTCTTCCTCCGCTTGTTTTTTATTAGAAAATAGTGTAAATCGGTGTGATAGGGGTTTTGAATTTTCAGCTGTTGGTATAAATGATGTTATCAAGGCTTTTAAAAGTATAAATGTAAAGAAAACAACTGATTTATGGGGGCATTCAGTACATACTATATCTGCAATTATTGAAATGATATCTCCATATTTAGCAACTGTTTTCAATTCTTGTATCGCATCTGGTGTATTTCCTGATCTGATGAAACAAAGTAAAGTTATTCCATTGTTCAAATCTGGTAGTAGTTCAGATTCATCTAACTTCCGACCTATCTCAATACTTCCAACATTGAGTAAAATTTTTGAAAAGTTGCTTTTAAACCAAATGTTACAACATTTTATTAAGAACAACTTGCTTCATCAAAAGCAATTTGGTTTTACTAAAGGTCGTTCAACTACGGACGCGGGCGTGGAATTACTTAAACACATATATGGCGCCTGGGAGGATTCACAGGATGCGTTTGGTATTTTCTGTGATTTGTCTAAGGCTTTCGATTGTGTCCATCATCCTACACTCATTAGGAAGCTACAGCACTACGGAATAATGAATAATGCTGTAAATATTGTAACGTCGTATTTGAATAAGAGAGTTCAAAAAGTTGATATTAATGGTAAAACATCTTCGGGATCCCCGGTAACAATGGGCGTCCCACAGGGTTCCATTCTAGGGCCATTTCTGTTTCTCATATATATAAATGATCTAGCTTATTATGTAAGTGACAATCATGAGATTGTATTGTTCGCGGATGACACATCCTTAATTTTTAAAGTTAGGCGCCAACTTGACAGTTTTACTGAAGTCAACAGTGCACTCTTGAAAGTGGTACATTGGTTTAATACAAATAACCTTCTCCTTAATGAGAAGAAAACTAAATTCATTAAATTCTCTACACCAAACGTTAGGCATGTTACAACCAATGTTCGATTGAATGGACTAGAGTTGGATCTTGTGGAATCTACTGTAAAAATATTAGGTATTACTATTGACGCTAAGTTACAATGGGGTCCCCAAATAGAAAAACTATCCGGTAGGCTAAGCTCAGCGGCTTTTGCTGTAAAAAAGATTCGACATTTAACTGATGTTGATACAGCTAGAATAGTTTACTTCAGTTACTTTCATAGCATAATGAGTTACGGTATCCTACTCTGGGGTAACTGTGCAGATATTAATGCCATATTTGTTTTACAAAAACGCGCCGTACGAGCCATTTATAAATTAGGCCCTCGAGTTTCTCTCCGTTCCAAATTTAAAGAGATAAATATTCTGACTGTATCTTCACAATATATATACGAAAATTTAGTTTATGTTCAAAAAAATATATCAAAGTTTCCTAAAATCAGTGATGTTCATTCTGTAAATACCAGAAACAAACATAATCTTAGTGTTCACGTCACTCGTCTCCACAGAGTAGGCAACTCGTTCATGGGACAATGTATACGCTTTAACACTAAACTCCCTATTGATATTAGGAATTTGCCATTAAAGAAATTTAAGAATACCATAAAATCTAAGTTATCCGCAAAGGGATATTATACCATAGCAGAATATCTTGATGATAAAACCGCCTGGGATTGAGCTGCCCATTCTGCACATGCTGTTTATTTTGAATGTTTAAATTTATTTTGATGTGACGATAATTTATAGTTTGAAACAAATTCAATTTAAATTATTGCTATTGTTGACATTTTTTTAAAATTATTATCGTTACTGATTATTGTAATTGTGACTCAAATTGTAATTATCGTATTTCTTTTATTGAAATGATGTCTTTTGCATATTGTCTGGACTTTAAAAGAGACTGTGATCCCTGAGTTTGTTTCGTCCTTTCTTCTCAGGGCTAGTCCAGTTAGGAAAGGCCGAACTCATCTGCTCAAAAAAAAAGTTTTACTTGCAAAAGTGTTCATGTAACCTAATTGCAGAATAAATGATTTCATTTCATTTCATTTCATTTCCAACGCGAAGTCCAACCATTAATACAAGAAAACAGCGGCGTTAGCGAGTGTAGATAGGAAATCGATGAAAGGTTATATTCGCGAACTATGAATGAATAAAACCATTTTTAATTTATTAACACATATAACAATATGTTGCTAGTAATTGATTTATTATAGAGAAGTAGGTAGGTAGGTATCAGAGGTAGTAGAGCCACGCTGATTTCAGCACGAACGGGCCGGCTCGACCGGGGCGGTACTACCCTCGCACAGAAAATCAACGTAAAATGACAGCGTTCGTGCTGTCGTGTTTCGTTGGTGAGTGCGAGACCTGGGGCCCAATTAGTCTAGTCAACAAGTTTCATACTTGTTGACTGGACTAAAAGATGCAGTAGCATCACTAGGCCGCCATAGTGTGGGTCGCCATACTGCACTGTCTGCATTCGCAGTGAGTATGGTGACCACCACTCTTGGATTCTGCTTATGTTTTCCATCAGGCAGAGCAGAGTCATTTTGGCGGGCCAAACATAAAAAAAAAAAAAAAAAAAAAAAGAGACGCCAACAGTATAATTTGCCTAATGAGCCTTTTACCTTTCCTTGGAATAACATTTTTGTACTTCAATCACTTTGTCTTATTTAGAGGCAGATTAAGTTAGATCATGTAATAAATCCTACTAATATTATAAACGCGAAAGTTTGTAAGTATGGATGGGTGGATGTTTGTTACTCTTTCACGCAAAAACTAGTGAACGGATTTAGATGAAACTTTACAGTAATATAGCTTATACATCAGAATAACACATAGGCTACTAATTACCGCGATAACCAACATACAGGCGCGCGGAGCCGCGAGCAAAAACTAGTATTTATATACAAACAAGTTACCTAACGTAACAACCAACTTGAGATTTCATGACCAGTGTAAAATAAGTCATACGAGGCTTCTTGAAAATATTACGAAGACGAGTCCAGAATGCTCTCAAACATTTCATGTTCTTCGTCGATATGTTGTCCTCGTCCAAAATTACAGTACTGATCTGCAGTTCAATCAGGTTAGATTAATAAAAAAAAACAGTTTTTCTATGTAAAGTTATCTTATATTATTAAAAGAACACCGGATACCGGAGGCCCATACCCCAACCCCTACCCCATTCCCCTCCCCATCCCCCAAAGGCCGGCAACGCACTGGTGACGCCTCTGGTGTTGCGGGTGTCCATAGACGACGATAATCGCTTACCATCAGGCGATACGTCTGCTCGTTTGTCCCCTATTCCATAAAAAAAACAAATAATCACACTTATTTGTATAAGCCGTTTAAGGTTTCAAAGGATTTTTCGCATATCACTTTTAAAACAAACCCCCTGCGCGACATCAACTGTCTAGTGTAAAAGCTACTCGTGATAATTAAACAATATTCTTAGTCAAAGTACAAAAAAATAAAAAAGATTGGTCTTCCAGCTTAGGTTTATAAAGTTTACATCTTTAATTGATCGTATAAAAATCAAAATTGTTCAATCACCTTATAATTCTCAGCACTTCTCCCTGAGTTTATTTCGTACATCCCTCTCAAAACCTCCAAAGCTTTTACTTCATTGTCCAAAGTGAGGAGATATTTTGGACTTTCGAATACGTATCTCATTCCAATGATACAGAATAAACTAGGCAACGCAAATAGCAAACACAGCAATCTCCAGGAGGTGAAGTAAATAGCTAGGCCTGGGATGTAACTTGAGAACCTCAGTGACAAAACAGCAAATGACAGAACTGGAAAGAAACATAATACTCGTAGTATCTTATTACTTAATCTATATAAAATAAAATTATTTACTAATGATTTTGTCGTTGGCGAGGGCAAGGCAATTCCTGGAGAATGGGTAAAAAGAAATGCTGTGTTGGTTTTTATTATTACTTTTAATACATATTATTAATATTACACATGCACATTGAGGTCTGTTAATCTACTAATATATACTCAATTTTGTAGAATAGTTTTCAATGATATATTTGGACAACGAAGTTATAACTGGGGATAGTTTTACCTGCCATCGTTCCTAAAGCCACCAAAAAAGTACTGGTACTCAATGTAACTAATGCTCTTCTTTTGGCCTTCGGAGTACATTCAATGAGCAACGGGAAAGAAGATACAAAAGTACCGGAGACACTGAAACATAAAAATAATATTGTAATCAGTACCTCAGTATCAAAATAATAATAATAGATTTTGTTATGAGAAATATTTGGATTATTTCCTGGAGAAAAATATTTGTAGTGATTATACTTAAAACTGTTTTACATCATAGTACTGCTGGCCAAAGTCCTTGCAGCATGGGGCAGGAGCCCTCTGAACGAAAAACCATATTCATCAAAAATCGGTGTATCTAAATCCGTTTCACACAAGAGCCTCGAAATATTAGTGGCGATCTTCTCTGTTCAGCGGGTACATGGCAATTTCTTAATTTTAATAGCAATTTGTAATAAGCCTATTAATGGTACATAAATAGGGAAGATGTCCTACTTACCCAGCTGCAGATCCTAATTTGATAATAGTTAGAACGATCCAGTGAGGCGAGAAAGCAGCAAAACTACCAAATAAGAAGCTCATTGTCAAAGCCAGTTTTAGTACCTTTTTTCTGCCTCTAGTGTCTGATATGTGTGCCCATATTTTAGAAGACGCAAACAGTCCTGGAAAACGCAAAATTATTACAAGGCAAAACAGTTTAAAAATATTACTTGCGACCGATAAAATAAGATTGAAATTCCCTTCATAGATTTGTCTTAATCCAACTTAGTGCAAACGTAAGAATCCACACTAATACAATAAATTCGAAAGTGATTCTGACTGTCTGTTACGCTCTCATGGCTTAACTACTAAACCAATTTAAATTAATTTCGGAATAAAGATGGATTGGACCTTGGAAATTGCATAGGCTACTTTATAACCAACATATACGCGAGGAGAGCCGCGGGCAAAAGCTAGTGGTTAAACAGGATTTGTTAAATTACATTTGATCAAATTTCAAACTAATAAACTAGCAAATTGGGTGTGTTGTAAGTCACACATGTTATTAAAGGTCTTGCATTGTACTAGAAAGATTTCCATTAAATCCATCACAATTACCACTTTATCCGTAATGTAACAGTGATGCCAGAAATCTTAATAGATTGAAATGAATGATTCAACGATAAAATAATTATCGTTTAATATTATAAGAAATATAATTCTTCATTTTAATTGTTCATAATAATATATGATTACCTCCCGTCAATGCTTGAGTTAATATTTCTAGCTGGAAATCAGAAACACCAAACTCCCTTGCCATGGGTCGCATTATGTAGAATGTGCCGAAGAATTCAAATGTCATGGTAAGTATGGCCAATCCGTAGAACAGGAATAAGTAGAGGTTGTATTTAGAAAACCCTGAAAAGGAACAATTATATTGTTTACTACCGTTGTTAGGTTAGCTACATATAAAATTTTATCTGTATTAAAGTTAGATGATTCATTTCAGAATAATTTCATGTGCAATCATCTTCTATACAAATATATAACATAGATACTCTCGTTACGCACTAACTATGCTATAAACTACGCTACTTTTCGTCAGTATCGTACAAGTTGTTGTTGTTTGTTACGGCTAATCTCTGAAACGGCTAGATCTCTGGCAGATATCCCATGGTATAAGGAGTAAATTAGGCTACTTTTTTTAGACTAGCTTTGCCCCGTGGGGTTATTTACCGTTGTTTTTGTAAAAGTACAACAACAGCCGCGGGTGACACCACGGAGTTCAACTAGTTCTAAATATAATTTAAAATCCTTCTCCATTGGTACTGTTAACTTAAATGTAGATTATAAAATAATGGATCTAATAAGATCTTGAAATGTTACGTTCGTAGAATAACGTTAAAAATTTAAGTTTCTTTGTCATTATTGGTAACCCATCCTTGCTTTATGTTCGGTGAAGATTCTCATTGATAGTATATTTTCAATCAGTTTTATTTAGCTTGCCCTGTTTGTTTATTTATTTGGTCAAATCTAGTAATAGAAATTGTTATTATGTTTTTTTTTAAATAATTTGTTATCAATGAAGCAATCACTGTGTGAAAGACTGTTCTCAACTCAACTTTATCTGTCTAAGATGACCATTCCTATCATCAATGAATTAATTATGAACGTTTACGGAGATAATAGCCTACACAGTCATACACGATTGAAACAGGGTTATTGATATAATAGATCGCACACTATGAGTTATGACGCATGTTAGGAGATTTGTTGTCGCCGTATCACAGGCTTCATCAATCATTAATCTTATCAACCATTGAACATATTGATGGAAGCAAATTGTAATTAACAAAGTGTGAGTGTGGAGCGAAATCGTTTCTAGAATCGTTGTGTGTTCAACGAATCTTGTGGATTGGC
Source organism: Diaphora mendica (assembly GCA_949125395.1). Taxonomy (NCBI): domain Eukaryota; kingdom Metazoa; phylum Arthropoda; class Insecta; order Lepidoptera; family Erebidae; genus Diaphora; species Diaphora mendica. The sequence goes on from OX421323.1 coordinate 2,970,869, forward strand.
AGAGGCTTATCACCCTTTATTGAGATCAAATTATATTTCCAAAATATTTGTGTTTTGTATGCCTCTATCCATGTCTTTGATACGATGAGAAAATTTGTCCCAACAACTTATTATTAACAAAGGCCTATTACTGTTAGACAAACATTGTATAATTACATTTTTGAATTAAATCACTTGTACTTATTCCACTATTTTATTTTTGTTTACACCTGACCGGTTTCGCCTTATGGCATCATCAAAGGTTACTGATTATACAAAATAAAATATTCACATCTAAAACCCACCAACTGCGGGTACATGTAAATATCAGTGTGTCCGTTTAAGGAATTTTCCCCGAAATCAGGGAAATTGTATTTGTCTCCACCTACGCTATTTGTGACCGCCACCTGATTTCGGGGAAAATTCCTTACACGGACACACTGATATTTACATGTACCCGCAGTTGGTGGGTTTTAGATGTGAATATTTTATTTTGTATAATCAGTAACCTTTGATGATGCCATAAGGCGAAACCGGTCAGGTGTAAACAAAAATAAAATAGTGGAATAAGTACAAGTGATTTAATTCAAAAATGTATTATAACAAGTTCCATCAAGTGCCGACAATCGAGAGTATAAATTACATTGTATAATTATTTAGCTCATAAAGTTGGATTGAAGAGTATGATCGAGTAATGTCCCTAGACCAGTCCCAATCACTGGATGGACGTAATTCTTTGACCTACGGTATCTCTTATGCTAGTTTCATTGTCGAATCTGATTCCCGTAATTAAATTTTTATTTTTTTACCCCCGATGCAAAAAGAGGGGTGTTATAAGTTTGACGTGTCTGTCTGTTTGTCTGTCTGTCTGTCTGTGGCACCGTAGCTCGCGAACGGATGAAGCGATTTCAATTTAGTTTTTTTTTATATGAAAGGTGAGTTACGTGCGAGTGTTCTTAGACATGTTTCATGAAAATCGGTTGAGTCCTTTAAAAGTTATTTACATTTTAAAGGGAACTCAGGTTATTATGTCGGGGGTTTTTATCCTTAGATTGTGATGTCTGAAAGCCCGTATGTGAAAGAATAATTGGCGTCAGGCCAGTGACTGTCCTTAGAGTTGAAACCTATTAAAATTGGGTAAAGACTGATGATGATAGATGCATTGTGAAATGTAAGCACAATCTCGAGTAGGTCGAAATTTCCTGATTACAACTCGAAGAGGCTGTTGGTTTAGAGAATTCCAGTTGCTTTATTTCTATTCCATTTTATTGAAGCCTGAAGTCCTCTATGCTCTAACCCACTTTTTAAATGATATGGTTAAAATCATCCTACCCAACAAGTCCTAAATATAAGTATCAGAAATACATTACCTGCCAAATCTAAGGCCTGTTCGACAGTTTTCTGTCTTAACGGCATTTTAGCTTTTTTTCACTTAATTTAAGACACTTCACTCGATTTCCAACATAAGGTTCATCAACGAGCAACTGAATCTATTCCATTAACTAACATGTTTATAATAATACGTGTTTCCGTAGAAGTTAAGCGTAACACATCACCGAACAATCTGAAAGCAATAAATAGTAAAACACACTTAACAGTACGGACGATACAAATTAAGTTTTATCTTATCTTATCGCACAAATTACAAGCCATTTTAATCAATTTTAAGACGAAGGTGCTTAAATAAATATATTAATAGCAATGTTTGAATACGACATGGAAATCTGAATAAGAATTCACACTACTCTTGATAAAGACTGATACTTTTTAGGGTTCCGTACCTCAAAAGGAAAAAACAGAACCCTTAGATCATTTTGTTTTCTGTCTGTCTGTCTGTAGCGTGTGGATCAAGCTGACATTCATATTAAATACTCAGGTCTTTTGGTCCAATTTGATTTTTTCACATCTCCAAGGAACAGTCCCTAAGAGTTGTGAAAAAATCAAACTTCTAAGCCTAAACAATCAAAAGATACTGCCGTTTATGCTGCAAATTTTCTACATTAGCAAGGGAATCAAAACCTACAGGGTACTTCCCGTGAACTCAGAATCTTGAAATTTGGTATGAAGCAATGTCTTATCTGCCGAAGATTTATAGCACAGATGAAGTTAAAATTGCGAAAAGTATAATTTTTTAGTTACATCATGATAATAAACCTACAGGTTTGTACGGAATCCTAGGTGCGCGAGTCCAACTCGCACTTGTCGGTTTTTTTAGTGTTGTTTGTGTTTTGGTCATTAGAGTTTCAGTTAAATTACAAGTAGTAACGGATGCATAAATTATAAAGAGCGAAGCGCAAAAAAAAATTTCTTGAACCCCTTAATGAGAAGATTGTCATGCTAATTCTTCTCAGGTACTAAGAGTAGCCCACGAAACATGACTTGCCACAGTGGTAGACCTCGCTTTTTTTCGCTAGCTCTTCGGCGAGAGATGACAGTAAATACTAGCTTTCTCCTTTTGCTTTTCAGTGTCGCTTTTGCTTGATGTTTTGTTTTCATTCTTGTACAGTTTTTTCCTCTGTTTTTTTTTTAAGGAACTTTTACGCTAAAAGGGGAATACCCGTCCCATAAACAATTTACATGTTATATGGTAGACTGTACCTTTTAATAGCTTTTCTATAAGTCGGTATCGTCAAAACACTAGGAATGCTAGTGGACCCGACGGTATCCCAGCGGTGGTTCTTAAGAACTGCGCACCAGAGTTGTCTCCGGTATTGACGCGCCTGTATCGCCTGTCATATTCCTCGGGAACTGTTCCGGATGCCTGGAGAGAGGCGAATGTTCAACCCATCCCCAAAAAGGGCGACCGCTCCAACCCAGCCAACTACCGCCCGATAACTGTCACCCCCATTATCTGCAAAGTGTTCGAGCGGATCATCAATAAACAATTGATCCACTACCTGGAGGATCACTCCCTACTTAATGATCGGCAATATGGTTTTAGACCGAAACGATCCACGGGTGATCTTCTAGCGTACGTCACACACCTTTGGAGTGAGGCTATTGACAGGCACGGAGAATCTTTGGCCATCAGCCTCGACATGGCCAAGGCCTTTGATAGGGTTTGGCACCGTTCGCTTCTCTCCAAACTGCCGGCCTTAGGCTTGCCCCCCAAACTTTGCAACTGGGTTGCCGCATTCCTGCACCAGCGCCGCATCAGAGTCCTTTGCGACGGTGCGGCCTCCGACTTTCAGTCGATTAACGCCGGAGTGCCACAGGGTTCCGTCCTGTCCCCCACGCTGTTTCTTCTGCATATCAATGACATGTTAGCCCTTGGCAACATTCATTGCTATGCAGACGACAGCACAGTTCATGGGAGATACTTCGGACGTCCTGCAGCAAAGTCAGCAGATATTGAGGAAAAACGACAGGAGCTTGTCGCTGAACTCGACCATATTCTGTGCCACATTTCTCAATGGGGCTCTGAGAACATGGTCGAGTTCAGCGCTAAGAAAACACAGGTGTGCGCGTTTTCTGCCAAAAAATCTCCATTCCTTCCCCTTCCGACTTTTCAGAACACTCAACTGCCACTACAAGGCAGACTCGATATCCTGGGCATGGGCATCTGCCGCGACCTAAACCCGCGCGAGTACGTTGAGGGCGTCACTAAGGCGGCCTCGCGGAAGTTAGGTGTTCTAAACAAGGTGAGACGGTTCTTCTCGCCGGAGCACCTGTGTCTTCTTTATAAGACCCAGGTTCGCTCGTGCGTGGAATACTGTTCTCACCTTTGCGATGGTGCCGCGCAGTATCTGTTCGACGCTCTCGACCGGTTGCAGCGGCGAGCAATCCGAATTGTCGGCAGTCCTGAAGCCACCGAGTCCCTTGAGCCTCTGCAAATGCGTAGAGATATCGCCTCCATGGCAGTCCTCTATCGTCTTTATCATGGGGAGTGTCCTGAAGAGCTCTTCCAACTAGTCCCGCCTTCTCCCTTCCTCTACAGGACAACACGTGCGAGCCTCAGAAGTCACCGCCTCAGAGTGGAAGACATACGCTCTCGCACTCATCGATTCGGTTCTTCTTTCCTGTGCCGATCGGTTAAAACCTGGAACTCACTACCAGCGCACGTGTTTCCGTCCAACTGTGATTCCGGGTCCTTTAAGCGGGGCGTGAAAAAGCATCTCACTAGGCCGCCATAGTGCTGGTCGCCATGCTGCACTGTCCTTGTTCACATTGAGGATGGTGACCACCACTCTTGGATTCTGCTTGTGCTTTCCATCAGGCAGGGCAGAGTCATTTTGGCAGCTAAAATATAAAAAAAAAGAAAAAAAAAACACTTTGATTCTTTTAGAGTTGTAAATCATGATAAGCCAAACTAAATTGACCTTATTCGCTTGGAATCTTGGAATCTGCTCATGCTTTCCATCATATAGAGCAGAGTCATTTTAGCGCAGCTATAACATAAAAAGAAATTAGGTTCATTCAAGAAATAAGACGATTTTTACAAGCTTTTTATTAACTTGCTATGTATGTACAAAATATAATTATGTATGCTTGTATGTTTGGGTGGAATCTTGCAACTCATTTTTGAAGCAGATATCTTCTACCGATTTTGCAAGCAAATGTATACAGCGTGACAATACAATATTATAATGACATTAAGCTGATCTGATGCTGGAGCTGGAAGGTGGCCATAGGAACTCTGTAAAGAAACGTCGCAACATCATCGACTTTGGACTCGTTCTATTCGTCTCGAGGCATTCTAGTAAAAGCTTGTTTTTAAAAAGCTTTTTAACTTAATTTATTTTCACATTTATTCATCATTAGTGGTTGCCCGCGGCTCCACCCGCGTGTATGTCGGTTATCGCGGCAAATAATAGCCTATGTGTTATTCTGATGTATAAGCTATATTACTGTAAAGTTTCATCCAAATCCGTTTTGTAGTTTTTGCGTAAAAGAGTAAGAAACATCCATCCATCCATACTTACAAACTTTTGAGTTTATAATATTAGTATAGATATAGATAAACAGCCTTGCTGAACATATGCCTCTCCTCAGAAAAGAGGCTTTGGCCTAATATATAATGATGGCCTGACGGTGTAAGGTTCATTGCAAGCTTTCCTTTTCTCTGCAGTGCTCTTGTCCTGCACAGTTTGCTCACTTATAGGCCTACCACACGCGCAAGTATCACCACAGTTATAAGTGCGCAGGTAAAACTGTCGGAGGCCCAATGATGCAGAAGCATCACTAGCCTACCATGGTGTGGGTCACCATGCTGCATTGTTGCATTCGCAGTATGGTGACCACCACTCTTGGATTCTGCTTACGCTGTCTGATGGTAGAGTAGAGTCATTTTGGCAGGGCCAAACATAAAAAAAATACATTTGTTTGGCGCGTGAAACAGTTTTACCAACCACATGCACGGTGTTCCGTGTACAAGCCGGGCCTGCGCTGGCAAAACTGTGGTGATACTTGCGCGTGTGGTAGGCCCCTTAGTTGCATCCTATGGAATAAACAGAGGTCTTTAATTTAATTTCCTTAGCCTTAAGAAAAGTGTAGTCACCCACTTCTACTTAAAAGACATTTATATAATCAGTGTCATGAACAGATAAATTGTAAATATTGCTATCTTTTTTATACTTTTTAATGATAATGATTTGGACTGATACGGTGTTCTAATACTGCAGACATGTTTATCGTTTAGATTTTTTAATTGTCGTTATTGTTATTTACTGTTTATTGTTTCTTGATGTGTAAGTGATGACACAAAAATTAAGAAAAGCAGGCATTTTCTGGCATGAATATTTATTTTCCTTTTAAAATATATTGTACTGTGTCTGAAGCCAATTTATCGACGTATAACAAATATAGTAATATGTTAATTATCAGACTAGTTACCACAGTACAGGTTCAGCTTGATTATTATTCCCTTTATTTATAAAACTAAATAATTCAAACATAAAAAATTAAAATTAAAAAACATTTGAATTGACAACAATTTTCCCTCCCTCTCCCTTCCTCTACAGGACAACCCGTGCCGGCCTTGGAAGTCACCGCTTCAGAGTAGTAGACATACGTTCTCGTACTCATCGGTTCTTCCTTCCTGTGCCGAGCGGTCAAACCCTGGAACTTACTACCAGCATACGTGTTTCCTTCCCACTATGATCCCGGGTCCTTTAAGCGGGGCGTGAAAAAGCATCTCACCAGGCCGCCATAGTGTGGGTCACCATGCTGCATTGTCCTTATTCGCAATGAGGATGGTGACCACCACTCTTGGATTCTGCTCATGCTTTCCATCAGGCAGGGCAGAGTCATTTTGGTAGCTGACTATTAAAAAAAAACGTGTGCCTTTTATGAAATTGGTGAAATATTAAAATATATTGCCCCATCTTTATCGGGCATAGAGACTAGGGTTCCACAGGCAGTAACCTTCTCACAGTACATGTCATACCATCAAGCATTAAAATTTTCTATTCATGTTAACCACAAAGTCGATAATGCTAAAGTTAAACAACAAAGATTACACTACGACATAAATCAAGACTAAATCTACCAAGTTCAAAACTAAACATGCACTCCTCCAGCACCTACGTCATGTCCATCAAAGTATACAATAGGTTGCCGCCAGAAATAAAAAATGAAAACAATTTTAATCACTTTACAAAAAAATAAAAGAAGTTTCTAATTTCTAAGTGTTACTATAGTATTCATGAGTACCTAAATGACCAATTAAAGTGAATACGTATAGTATGGCATTGGCAGTAATAAATTTTAAATGTGATATATGGATTCATGTTCATACAAATACACATACACGCACACACACAAACATACATATATTTAATATTAAATACATACGTATATATTAAACTGGCTGTGCCCGCAACTTTTTTGGGTTTTCAGGTTGTTTTGATTTTTCACCGTTTGGACCTTTCCCTGGACTGCGTCAGGCATTTCAAGGCCAAGATCGGCTAAATCGGCCCAGCCGTTCTCGAGTTTTAGCGAGACGGGCGAGCGGCAGTATATTTTTAAATATAAAAAGATTGTATTATTGATTTGAATTGTATTAGTTTTAAGCTTGTGTCCTCTCTTATTTGTAATTTTGCTGTGCCCGACAGGGTTCATAGTGGAACAATTTAATATTACTGTAAGACCTTGTTAAACCTATGTGATGCAACCAAGTAAACTTCCAACGAAAATTGGTTTGAACGAAATCTAGTAAGTAGTTTTTTTTAATACGTCATAAATCGTAAACTGCAATTTACCTTTCATTCAATCAACACAAATATCAAAATAAAATAAAAATTATATTATGTTACTTGCTGCCGCGGAACCCTTCATGGGCGAGTCCGACTCGCACTTGGCCGCTTTTTAGATTATAATGAAATATGTAGGTACATGGAACACAAACGAGTTGTCATTGTTGTCAACAAGATGGCTTAATATAATATTTTTGAAATCAAAATAATGCGTCTATGATCTTCTTGATGCATCAATAACTCTTTTACTATTACACTATGGGCCCGTGTTGAAAATTAATGGGTCATCTGAACCACCAAGAGACCTTTTTAGAAAGATACAAGGGCATAAAACAATAACATTCTGCATTATGCCGTCACTTGTAAGCTGTCCAACTGAGTACAGGTGAAGGGGAGGTGGTAGCAACCCTCGATTTTTCTCACATGATTTTTTTACGGAGTTGCGGAATAATGTATTAAAATAGGTATTGAAATTGTATGGAACCGATGCATTTTCCGAGAGCTCTGCACCACTGAATAGTATAAATAGCGATCTACACGGAGCTAGTATCATGGTCGGTCTAGAAATAAATCTCGATAAAACGAAAATAATGACTAATCACCACACCGCATCCATTTTCGTTAATACATAAACATAAATAAAATATAAATAAATATTCCAGACATTTTAACACACAACGCCATCTTGTCCCAAGCTAAGCAGAGCTCATAGCACATCCCTCTATAGTTTGTAGAAAGTTACGTTTACTTGGGCAAACAGATTTCTTTCAGAAAAGATAGAAACATGGAAGAAATAGATCGCAGAATATCAATAACCTGAAAGAAATACTGGGCACACAAAGAAATACTCAAATCACAACTCACACCGTTAATTAAGAAAATAATCATGGATTCAGATATTTTACCAGGTCTCCTACGGTTCTCAAAGTTGGATTTTCGACCTAAAACCAGAAACAAAATACAAACTACACAAAGAAGAATGTATAGAAGCTTATTTGTAAAGTTGAGGAACAAAAAATAAGCACATTCGCAACAAAACTAGGTTGACTGACGCTTTAATTTTCTCGCTGAAAATGAAATGGAGATGGGCGGGACACGTAGCCTGTTACGACGACGACAGGTGGACCATAAGAGTGGTGAAATAACAAGGCCCCAGAGGTCGTAGGGTTAGAGGCCGCCCATGCGCTAGATGGACAGATGAATTGGTAAAGGTAGCAGGAGAACATTGGATACCCTTGGCTAGACACAAAGAACGTTGGAAGTCCTTGGAGGAATCTTTTACCCGAAGGGGGTGCATATAAGCCACGACAAAATAACAACCAAAATTAAATTATTTAATCTGATCATGCAATTTTAATTATTTAAAAATAATTTTATTTATTGAATAACTAAAATGTATTGTAGTAGGCTTAATCGAATTAAATAAAGCTTTATTATTATTATTATATCTTTTTTTTTTTAAACTCCCTATACGGGGTGAAATTTGCTGAGTCCACGGGCCATAGCCAAATGTAATCAGGGTTCAAGTTATAGTGTATTTGGATGACACTGAAGATGTGGTGAGGAATTTTCTAGTACCTAAGTCTGCAGGTGTTTTTATTATTATGTTTTGAAAAAGGTCTCCTGGTGGTTCACATGACCCATAAATTTTCGACATGGGCCCGTAGTCTATATATACATTGGTAAGCTCATTTATAAATATCGATTCAAGTATTTTATCATTGTTTTTATTTAATATGTTTTTCACTTATAACAACTTTATGAGCAGAATTAAAATTCTTTTTGCACAGTTCTAAAAATATGATAAACTAGCTGAACTTCGTATCGCCATATTTATATATCTGTCTCAGCTTCCCACAAGCAGTGTACAGTCGCGGAAAAAAAAATGAATTTAGCCCGTTATCTTTTAATTTTTCTTGTCTACAAACCTTGTCCTAACAATAACGAACACATAAAAAATGAATTATTTAATTTGGTGCAGCCGATCTAAAGTTATGCGTGTACATACATTTCGGGGATTCATTTTTATCTAAATACCTATGTATATATATAAAAATGAATCCATCCAAATTTCATGTATCATCTATATGAAACATGAAAATTATTGGGATGATTTAATTAATATACGGTCAACAAAAGTAATAATTTTTGAATAGCGTAGTCGTACAAAAACATCCAACGAAAACTCTCTGTCAAAAAACACTTAAAAGCGTAAAATAAACTGGATCTTCATAAATTGCCTATACCTAATTCTTTATTCATTTAAATAGTAGTATTATAATGGGTGCTAGGTACCTAAAATCTAAAAAATACATACAGTGGAACATAGAACCTCCTCCTTTTTGGAAGTCGGTTAAAAAGACATGAAAATAGTAGGCACATGGTACCTAAAGTTTACACTATCCTGTCTAATAGTTGTTCGAAACTCATTGCACCATCGACTACTACTCTGTCTCTCCCTTTGTCTTCTCCCTCTCATTTTGATCCATACTCAGGTTGTCTGGAAGAGACTACTTTTGGCATTAAGATATACCTATCAATGGCTCTTGGCCACAAGGGCGCCCTTAGTCGACTATATATCTAACATTTTAAGTACTATTTTATAAATTTGTAATATTTTAATTAAATTTAAACCTAGTAATACTGATAATATAAACAATAAAAAAATAATAAACATTTATTGCCTTTCAAACACAATGTGGAGGGGCGTTCATTTCCGTGGCTATTAATAGACACATAACACACATAATATATCGATTCAAATTTGAGGCAAAGACAATTAATAATTTGTAATTGTTTGTATAAATAAAGAGTTTTCTATCCATTTATCTATCTTATCCGTGTGGGATGACTATTTTCTTTTGCTTTAAAATGGAAAACATAAGAATATGGAGCTTCCGAGAATTTTAATGTACAAAAATCGTAAGCAGTCTTTACTCTTCAGGCTTCATTCAATCCGACAGCAGAATCTTTAGGTTTTCTATCTGGAGGCAGAAGTAAGCTGACTGCGACACCACCTGCGAACGTACATAAAAATAAACACAAAAGGTATTTTTACTGTATTCTTCATCACATAGTATAAGAAATAGGAATAGTATAAAAATATTATAGAGGCACCAAAACATTTTAAATAAAAGAAAAGTAAAAACTAAAACCCAACTACGACAAAAACGACGCGGAAAAAGTATGAAACAAGTTTCAAAAGCCGTCGTCGTTTTTGTCGTAGTTGGGTTTTAGTTTTTACTTTTCTTTTATTTAAAATGTTTTGGTGCCTCTATAATATTTTTTCTTTGCAAAGTATATTTTGAATAGGTAACATAGAAATATCACAATTATCGAATAAATACGGACAAAGTCACGAGAAAATACTAATAATATATATATATTTGAAATGTACAGGTAACGAATATACTAAACTCTTAGTATCCCTTTCGAATGATACTAAACTCGGCATATTTATCTCAAATTAATTTTTAAAACAATACTTTATGTCGGCTAGAGGGCGCCACATTAGATTCAGTGACACGTCATATAGCCTATAACCAGCGGACTATCTTGATAGTCGAAGCGTCTTGACGCTTCTTACAATACCTCATTTGTCTTATTCTGACTAGTAGTTTAGAAAGAATGAGGGAACACAAGCATACCATAGAAATATCACACTTATCGAATTAATACGGACAAAGTCACGAGCAAATTATTTATATTATATTTATATTACATATTTTTTTAAATGTACAAGTAACGCCCTTTCCAATGATACCAAACACGGCATATTTATCTCAAATTTATTTTTTAATGCAGTACTTTATGTCGGCTAGAGGGCGCCACATTAGATTTAGTGACATGTCATATAGCCTATAAGCAGCGGACGATTAAGACGCTTCTAACGATACCTTATTTGTCCAGTTCTAATAAGTAGTTAAGGAGCTATGAGGAACAAATGAACATACATACATACATGTCAAATTCATTTGGCAAGCCAGCTTTGCCGTCGTCGGGTAAAAATGAAGTAGCTTCCACTGTCTAATCGATTAGATCTTTTAAACTACTCAACGATAGAATGGTTCTAGAGGAAGGTGTGTGTAATATATTTATTTAATGTAGTAAACAATATCTGAGAATTTCAAAGACTTCCTTGCGAAGTGTGGGCCGGGTCGGTAGTCCTAATTCCTACTAATATTAACATGCGAAAGTTTGTAAGGAGTGTTTGCGAGTGTTTGTTGCTCTTTCACGCAAAAACTACTGAACGGATTTTCATGAGACTTTGCAGTAATATAGCTTAGATATCGTAATAATATAATAAGTTAAAATGTATAGAAATTTTTGAAATTTTAATACCGACATAAACATAAACGCGGGCGGAGCCGTGGGCAAAAGCTGGTACTATATAAATAAAAGTTTTCAAAGGTTAAATAATGATCTAGAAATAAAATGAAAAATACCAATTTATGGTATTACAATCGTAGTAAAAGACAGACATTTACTATACAAGCAAAAGGTTCATGCATTAAATTTGATAATAATAGGTCTTTACCTATGAAATTGCCGTTTTGTATGCAATAAGTGAAAGTACTTATTTTTTCAAACTCTTCCAAAATTTAGACAACTTTTTAGTGGGTAAAAAATTCAATTCCCGAGAGGCAGTACAAAATGCCTTTGAAGAGTTTGTTGTCTCCCGTCCAGCTGATTTTTACAAGAAGGGCATCAATAAACTGCCAATGCGTTGGCAAAGATGCGTCGATTGCATGGGTGATTACTTCGAATAACAGAAATAAAAAAGTTTGAAAAATTAAGTACTTTCACTTATTGCTTACAAAACGGCAATTTCATAGGTAAAGAAAGACCTATTATAATTAACTATGATTAAAAATTTGCATACCAAAGACAACCATAGACCACACGTAGAAAGTAGCTTCACAGTGCTTTGTGATGATAGAACCGATGAGATTTACGCCCATCAGCGCACACAATCGAGCTATCATCATTGACAAGCTGGTTACCATACCCCTGATAACAAAAACAATTTTTACGTTACTGTATTCAATTTTTCTTCTTGTTCAGTCTTTAGACATCCATTATAAGGTATCTTCACGAGTATGTCAAGAAGTTTTTATTTACCGCCAATCCATTAACTGTACCTAGTGATAATAGGAAACAAACATTTTGAAATTGAAAACAGACTGAATTAAACTTCTACTGGGATCTTTAAGATAGGTGTCGGATGTACCTCAGTCATGAGGTATGACAGGAGGGTTTCCAGAACCGGCTGATGTGTTCCTGGAGCTCCTCCCGACTGCCAAAGTAGGCCACCGCGGGGTTTAGTGGGTAGACCGATTCGTCGGGAGTCCCACACACGCCCTTTGTGTGTGTCGCCCCACGGAGGGTATGGTGCACAATGTATTCCCCGCGTAAAAAAAGGCAGGTGTCTGCCTAATTAGAAATAATTGACACGTTAGGCGAATGTATGTAAATATTTTATGTAACCATAACCTTTGAGAATGCCATAAGGCGAAACCGGTCAGGTGTAAAGATAATTAAAATAGTGGAATAAGTACAAATGAGTTTGATTCTAGAATGTATTGCAACAAGTTCCATCAGTGCCGACAATCGAGGGTATAAATTATATAAGGACAGCAGGTACGGCTGAATTGATTGTCATGTTCAAAACACTAAAAATAAAATTTTCTAAAATCAACGAACATCTGTGGCTTAACACAAAAACGTGAAGGACTAATACCTCAGTATATACTTGGAAGTGTTAAGTTTAACATTGATAAATATGATAAACCGAACTTTTTGGATTTTATGAGAAAAAAAAAACTTCAACGAGAAATAAAATTTCTGTATTGCCAGTGCAAAATTATGCTGTACATATTTTTACTCTTCTCATAAAATATTTAGCTGGAACTTCCATTATTATTTATAAGACCTATGAGTAGAAACTGATCCTTGATATATTACGACTTTTTAATCTAGGAAGCGGGATAATTCTTTCTTGATAGTTTCGTTTTAACAAGCTTTAAAATGCTTTAGGTTCCGTAATACAAATAAATACGCACCTGTTGGCTGTAGGATATAAGTCCACGAAATACGACGATATACTTCCTATCCCCAATGCAGTAGCATGTAGCAGCGTGAAGAATATTATATTGGTAATAGGATTTTTCAAGTGCAACAATAGTTGACTTACTGCAGACACGGACAGTACCAATATTAACATAAGACGCGGGCGAGAAGCAATTTTGATGGAAACCATGCTCACTACGAAGTAGAAGAAACTATACAGTATTCCAGAATACAATGTTTTTAGAGATATTTCATCGCTGCATTCGAACTGTAAACAAAGAAAATCATAATCTATATATATAAATGCGAAATACCACTCACTTATTAATCATGAAATTTCAGAAACTATAACATCTACAGACTTGAAATTTGGCAGGTAGGTTCCTTATAGGGTGTAGACATCCGCTAAGAACGGATTTTACTAAACTCCACCCCTAGGGGGTAAAACGGGGGTTGGACGTTTGTATGAAAGTCCTATGTTTATGAAATAAGAGACTTTAAATTTAAAATGTATTTTTTTTTTTTTTTTATGTTTGGCCCTCCAAAATGACTCTACTCTGCCTGATGGAAAGCATGGATGGAAGGAAAGTACTCTATATACGGTGTGGAGGTGTACTAATAATGTATCTTTAGAAATCAACCCCCTTTTGGGGTTAAAACGGGGGATGATAGTTTGGATGCTAACGAGGTTGCTTGGATCAGTTACTATATATATACTTCACCTTTAATGTTGTGTTGTGTGTTAAAATCTGGTTTGAATGTATTTGATGACAATATCCCAATTTCACTTACTATGGGTCTACAATAAATTTATAATCTCGCGCATCTAATACTCGTTAAATTATTACTTAACCTTTATAGATCCTACAATTACTGCTCAACTGCCAGACTGATAAATATACCTATTATATTTCTAAACACTTCAATGTCCATACTCGTACTTATATTATAAATGCGAAAGTAACTCTATCTGTCTGTCTGTACCTACTGCTTTCACGGCCAAACCGCTGCACCGATTTTAATGAAATTTGCCATGTAGATGCATATGGAGATGTTAAAATCAAATAATAGTAATAATAAGACTTGCACATTTCACAATATCTACCTAAGCGAAAATCTTGATTTTTTTGTAAAAAACAATTAAATTCAAATATCTCAAAAATGGTTAGATTTACGATAGGGTGTTTCTTAGTGAAATCAGTCAGAAACGATGTAAACTACAAGCCCTTAACGGGAATAGTTCGACTTAACCAGTAACCCTGTATATAAATATATAATCTTAACACTGATAGTTATACGCATTATACGTACTGTATGTACGAGTATGTCATGTGTGTCAGGCCCCAGATTAGCCCCTTCAAACATCCTCTGGCAAAATGATTCCTGAGAGCTATTCTGTGTTTCCAATGAATTAAAGAAGAGGTTGATCATAGTCGGAAACCACATAAAGAATGTGTTATTTCTGAAACAATCAAATACCAAAAGTTAGTTTCATATTACAGAAACAAAGTAACCTCGTTAAATAAAGGAAATACAATCGAGAGCAATGAATTCAGGTTAGATTGCAAATGCAGAATAAACCTCCATTCAAACGAAAATTCTTGGGTTGGACTCGTATTATGTCTAAGAGAACGAAATCCTTCTCTAATCTCGCTTTTAATGATGAGAGCTCAAATTTTCATAAAGAGGAATGGGTGAATCTTTTTCAATATTTTATAAGAATTTATACTCTCGATTGTCTGCACTTGATGGAACTTATTGTAATACATTCTAGAATCCAACTCACTTGTACTTATTCCACTATTTTAACCTTTGAGGATGCCATAAGGCGAAACCGGTCAGGTGTAAATGTAATTAAAATAGTGGAACAAGTACAAGTAAGTTTGATTCTAGAATGTATTTTATAAGAAATTTAGTGTGTAGCATGTTGAAATGTATTACCAGAATAATAACAACACATAGTGTTACCAGAATAATAACAACACAATATTTTGCGACTGCCTCGTTGGTCTCGCGGTTGGCGTGTGCGACTGCTGATCATGAGGTCTTGGGTTCGATTCCCGGGTCGGACCAAATGTTTGTATGATCTACAAATATTTGTTTCGAAGTTTGGGTGTCTTCTATGTATAATATGTATGTATTTACAAAAAAAAAAGTATATATGTATTTGTATCAGTTGTCTAGTACCCATAACACAAGCTCTGCTTAGCTTGAGACTAGATGGCGCTGTGTGTTAGATGTCTGAAATATTTATTATATTTATTTTAGAAAATTGTAAATTCGTAGAAAAATATTTTTATGAAAATATATATACCTATCTGTATTTTTATTACCTTTAAGAAGTTTTTTTGTATTATTTTTATGTATCTAATAAACATAATTTTAACTCAGCAAAAATTCTCTTTCCCCGAAATTTGTAACTGTATTATAATAAATAATATGTATATTTGTGTAACTTAGATTATTGCTACACACGTACACATAGTTAAAACACTTACGTGGTACAGCAAAGAGCCATCAGAAAGAATAATTGAATAGTTCTCCACAGCAGAGGTGGTTTGAATATAGGCACAGTCTGTTTCTTTAAACTCTCCCAGAACGACGTTTTCGTTTCAACAGTTATTGTATTTGTGTTAATTAAATATTTCACCTAAAAAATTGAGAATAAAATGTAACCGCTTTACAGAACGTACATTATACCATTTGGACAGTCAACGTTACTTAGTTTAATACATAAGGTACATATTTTCATTTAAAAAATATAACAAACACTTAGACCCCACCACCTTTATATAATAGTTTCTTAACAACTTGAGAATATACCAAAATACAGATATGTCTAAACACAGTTATACCAACTATATACTGACTTACCGGATAATTCTTTTCTTCCCCTCCATTCCTCACATAAATTTTCCTCAAAACCTCCAAAGCTTTTTTGTATTCTCCTTTAGCAACCAAGTATTTTGGACTCTCATAGAGAAGCGTCAGAAGAAGCGCTCCTATTAACAGAAGCAGAGCTAGAACTATGGTGTATAGCCTCCACGGTCGAAATGTTGTATTTAATAAGGGAAAATCGTATCGGAAGTTTAGAGGCAGAATCAACCAAGCCAAACCTGAAAAAATAGAAAGTTATAAGACCTGGCATTGGGACATTTAATCTACTCTTACATTTAAAAAACCTCCTTCTTTTTTTGAAGTCGGTTAAAAATAGAAAACTAAAGCGAAGCTAATATTAATAGTAATCCTTACTAATATTACAAATTCGAAAGTAACTTTGGCTACCTGTTACGCTTTACCCGCTATGCCGATTTTAATGAAATTTGGCATGGATATACTTTGATTTATTAGGAAGGGAATTGCCTACTCTTTTCTGCGATAGCCATCACACACGCGGGCGGAGCAGTATATAATTAAGTTTTTTTTATGGAATACGGGCAAACGAGCTGACCCTGATGGTAAGTGATTACCGTCGCCCATGGACACCTGCAACACCAGGGGCGTCACAAGTGCGTTGCCGGCCTTTGGGAGACGGGGAGGGGGATGGAGGGAGGGGTTGGGCTATGGTACGGTACGGATACCGGCCTCCGGTATCCTCACCCAGTCGGTGAAACACAGCGCGAGCGCTATTTCACAACGGTTTTCTGTGAGGCCGTGGTATCACTCTGGTCGAGCCGGTCCATCCATGCCGAAGCGTGTCTTTCGTGAGAAAACAATTCTTTAAACAGAATGATGATTTAAAACAATTCTTTAGTTGCTTTAGAAGACTCAAAGAATGGTCATCATACAATAATTAAGTAGCAGTACAAACCGAACGAAAAGAATTCAGATGAATTGTTGACGCTGCTCATGATAAACAGATACTGTCTTCTGTATTTATCTCCTATGCACTCTCCTAGAAATGCCATCGTCAGTGTGAAGCTGGCCGTCGAACTAAAACATACAAGGTGTGATTCATCTTCTATACAAATTAATATAATGCTAACATCATATTTTTTAAATATTGACCCTATTGTAACAAAATGCAGGTTTTGAGAGTAATACAATCCAATATAAAATAAATTCATTAAAATACTATAGGCAAGTTCTTAGTATCGTATACACTCACAAACAACAGCCGATGATCTTGATAACCAACATGAAAAGCCAGTGCGTGGAGAAGGCGCTAATTACAGCAAAAACAAATCCCACAGAAGTTGAAACCAACATTGCTCGCTTCCTTCCTTGAGTATCTGCGTAATAGCCCCATGGAAACGCGAACAGCACTCCTGGAAAGTTTGAAGAATATAAATCATGCACATTTGGTTCATACTAGTACATAGCAGGTTAATCTGTAACATCGAAAGCAAATAGCTTACAAAATCAAAGAAATTCCTTTTGAACATTAGAAACCCCAAAACAAGGTGTTTATTTAAAACACGTGTTATTATTTCTATAAGAATAGCAGACGACCTTCAAATTTATTCACAGATAAGTTTCGATTATTTAGTAGAAACATTGGATTATTTTAACACATTCGCTGCGGCAGTACCTGAACCCTGTTTTACTACCAGTGCTATACGAGTCATATAGTTCTCGTATGAAGAATGCCAATCGTGCGGTACGGCCTGTATTTTCCCATATCAGTTCCTGACTTCTCAGGTCCTTGAAGACGTGGAATAACGTTATTTTTAAATTTTTTTATACCAATCCATAGATTATATCCTTGCCTATATACAGCTGCCGTAGCACGAGGATCTTCGCAATAGACTAAGAGTTATATCTTTTTTTCTAAATCGGTCATTTTACGGGAAAATACTTCCCGTCCCGCATAGAACGTATAAAGAGCTAGGGATGGGGTAAAGTTTAAAAACTGAAACCAACTTTTGTCGATTTTCATACGAAACATAACAAAGAATAGAAGATTCATTAACATCATATTCATCAACAAATGGTACATAAAATTGAACAAGTACACTCATTCTGTAGAAACTGTTCTTTTTTCCTTCTTACCTTATCAAAATAGTTAACAATTCACATGAGATCTTTACGTTATAAACTATGATATAAAATAAAACTTTTTTTTTTGACAAATGAGTATTCACATGAGATCTTTACTTTATAAACTATGATTAATTTATAACTAAACAAGTATTTTTTGACAAATAAGTATTCACATGAGATCTGTACTTTATATTAATTGATAAACTACCGATATAGTGCTTAGTGAAAATTATATGAGAAATTGTAAGAGATAATAAACCCTATTCTTTTATTTATTAGTATTAAAAATTGAACTGCGCACAACACTATGGCAAACTGAAGCGCCGCGCGCCCACACCTCGGTGCTATACGGGGTTCCAAGTACGATAAAATAGTTCCCGTACCGCACCAAACGAAAAAAATATCACTTCTGTGCGGTACGACAAAATGCTTCCCGTATTATTTTTCTATTGTAAGTGATACTAAATGAAGCGAGAATATCGGATATATAGTTGCATTTTTCCTAACTTCACGGGATCCTAGTAAAACACACCCCGCACCGAGCGCAAAACAAGGTCAGATAGCTGCCGCACAGTACGAAAGTCAAATACGGCCAAATAGTTCCCGTAACGCACCGAACCTGTTAACAGTGATTTGGAGGCAATCAAAAACTGGTCTAAGCGGTTTGGCCTAAGGATTAACCCCGCGATGTGACAATTATCGTCGGTAGTCTTAGACTGATAATCAAACTAGACACAATAAAACTGCCGCCAATCGTCCATAACGGATCTATTATACCGTTTAGTTCATCTGTAAAAGATCTGGGCTTATGGATTGATTCTAGCCTCACTTGAAAACCACATGTTGGGAACGTAAGTCAAAAAGTTCTCTTATGTATATTGATGAATTGTTCATTGCGTCTTTTCATGATACACATGCACCTGGTACGTCACTTTCTAAACCATCCAAAGATTGACTAGTAGAAAATGCCATTCGGCATTAAGTCCGCCTCATGCAAAAAGTGTTAATAAAAAAATGAAATCTTTAAATATCTGGTATTAATTATTTAACTGTCATAGTCAACTGCTGGACACAGGGTTCTCTTTAGACCACGCTGGCCTTTTACACCACGCTGGCCATACGTTAAGGTATGTTTTAAGTTTTCTTTCTCTGTTTTATTTCATTTTTGCCTTATTTCAAATTTATTGCTCATATCTTTTACACATTTACCTGCAAACGGTGCTGACGCCAATATCCCAATCTTTGTGAAGTCCAGATTCAAGTCACAGCTTGCTGCAGCCACTACCGTGGCGTAGGCGAACATATCGAAGGCGCACGCACTTGTAATGAGGCTGCAGGTGGCCAGAATTAAATAATTGTAACTTCCATGACCTGAAACAATATGGGCAAATCACTAAGCCTGTTAGACTAGTGGTAAGAGACTTTGACTCTTAAGTCAAGGTCGTTGGTTCGACTCCCATCCAGGACAAATAATTGTGAAAAAGTATGACCACTTGTTCCATCTACTTTGGATCGACTTTCAAAATTGTTTTTGTAACTACCTCGTGGGTTTGCAAACGGTAGTCCCATTATCACCAAGTTGGAATCTGAGGATGGGATCACAGAAAAATCGGGGGAAAACCCTCTGTTGGAGCATCTTCGCTAAAACAGCCTACAGTAAAACTTAGAGCAACCTATATCACCACTTATTGATATGTTTATGTGTATATGACAGTTAACTAGAAACCAAGATCCAAAGTGAAATTGTAGAGGATAGATATACCGTGGTGCAGCCACGCTTCGGCATGAATGGGCCGGCTCGACCGGAGTGATACCACGGCCTCACAGAAAACCGGTGTGAAACAGCGCTTGCGCTGTGTTTCACCAAGTGAGTGAGGATACCGGAGGCCCATACCCCAATCCCTTTCCCCTACAAATCCCCCTCCCCATCTCCCAAAAGCCGGCAACGCACTTGTGACGTCTCTGATGTTGCGGGTGTCCATGGGCGGCGGTAATCGCTTACCGTCAGGTGATTCGTCTGCTCGTTTGCCCCATATTCCATAAAAAAAGTGCGAGTCGGACTCACCCATGAAGGGTCCCGAAGCAGCAAGTAACATAATATAAAAGTTCTTGTAGTTCGTTGTAACTTTGATCGATGTTTTAATAATAGTGTTTTTTTTTGCGGTTTACGATTTATGACGTATTAAAAAAAACTACTTACTGGATCTCGTTCAAACCAATTGTTGGTGGAAGTTTGCATGGTAATGTACATCATATTTTTTTTTTAAGTTTTATCATTCTCTTATTTTAGAACTCACAGGGGGGGGGACACATTTTACCACTTTGGAAGTGTCTCTCGCGCAAACTATTCAGAAACCTCAATATCATTGTTACAGACATATCCATAGATACCCCACACGTATGGGTTTGATGAATAAAAATTAGTTTCAGTTCCAAGTATGGGGACCCCAAAAATTTATTGTTTTTCTTCTATTTTTTTGTGATAATCTTAATGCGGTTCACAGAATAGGTATACTTACCAAGTTTCAACATTATAGTCCTTATAGTTTCGGAAAAAAGTGGCTGTGACATACGGACGGACAGACAGACAGACGGACAGACAGACATGACGAATCTATAAGGGTTCCATTTTTTGCCGTTGGCACGGTACCCTAAAAAGGAGATTTAATGGATGTGGGTTGTCATATGAGGAAGCGACGTCTCTCAGAGACATAGATAGAAAAGGAGTTAGGAGAGAGCGAACTGATGAACAACGTGAATGAACAGTACCGTGGGACAGCTACACACAATATTGTGGCTCCCATGAAGCCCATACGGTCTTCGCAGACCGGATCGATACCACACAGATTAAATAGTTATAGGATATTGCTTTTATTATGTTTTCTAATGTACACACATCAAAAGTGTCTAGGGATCAAGCATTTTTATGCGGATTTCTTGAGATTGAGATGTGGCTTTGGCCCTGGCCTGCTCAGTCGCCAGACTTGAACCCGATTGAACATGCATGGGATATGCTACAGAGAAGAGCTCTGCCGAATATGGAGGGTATCCAGTCCCAAGAAGACCTTTTTTTGTTGTTGCAACGAACATGGGCGGCCATTCCACAGCGTGATTTGGATGAACTCATTTTGAGTATGCCAAACCGATTCTTGTGTTGTTAGTGTTCGCGGTAGAAACACGGATTATTAATTGTTTAAGTTACCTAATAACATTTTAAAGAAAACTGTTATTTCAGTCTTTTTTTCGAACTTTAATGTTAGTGGTTCAAATGTCAAAAATCCCTTTATTAGGAAAATGGCAAATTTCTTTATTAATGCAAAGGTGACTTGGTTTATCGTTACTGTGACAAACGAAAACACTTTATTTGATGAATCCTTAAAGAAAATTTTAATTAATATCAATCAGGAGAAAAGTTATTGCAAAAATATATGTTGATCCCTAGACACATATGTTGATCCCTAGACACTTTTGATGTGTGTATGTATTTCATTTTTATTTGTGTTAATTGATTAAATTCGATTCAACCTTTCTTAAAAGGAATTATTGGAGTTAAATTTAAAAAATAATCATCAGAATAAATCACCACAATAACATAGCATACAGTCACGCCTTTTTCCCAGAGGGATAGGCAGAGATAATTAATCTCCATTTACTACGGTCCTGACACACCTCTTTTGCTTCGTCCACATTCATCAACCGCCATGCGCATGCTCGTCGGTTCCTGGTGCTCTTCACATTGACCCTTTTCAGGACATCACCAAATCCACCACCAAGTCGGCAAATGTTCACCACAATATTTTATTACTAATTATTGCCCGCGGCTCCGCCCGCGTATATGTCGGTTATCGCGGCAAAAAGTAGCCTATGTGTTATTCTGATGTATAAGCTATATTACTGTAAAGTTTCATCCAAATCCGTTCAGTAGTTTTTGCGTGAAAGAGTAACAAACATCCATACTTACAAACTTTCACCTTTATATATTAGAGTGATTACATAGTACTGCCCGACCCGGCCTTGTACGGAAATTTTTGAAATTCACGGATTTCCTCTACTATATTATGCATGTATTACACATATAACCCTTCCTCTTAATTCATTCTATCTATTGCTGGAAACTATATTAAAAGCTGTTCAGTACTTTAAAAGATCTAAGCGAACAGACAGCGGAAACGACTTTTATACTGTGTAAAGATTAACACTATTAAACTTTATTAGTCGTGAAAATAGCAAACAACGTAATTACCACACAATTCTTCTGCTTCACTATAAGTATAGGTGTCTATTTCTCCATTTCTTACATTTGTCACTTCACACGTCATTTTTTCTATGTTACCTACAGCACTGAGGTATTTAATGTAGCACTAAGGTGTACCTCTAACATTTCTTAGCAAAAGTCATTTCTTATTTTTTTAAATAAATTATACTACAAATAAAACAGTTATATTTTTAGCTACTACCAGGACGTTAGCAAACAAGTTAACACCGTGAAAATATGTTCTAAACTGACCTTGATCGAAATTGGTGGGAGCTATCGCCATAATTAAGACCAGTTGAAGCCGGTTTCCCTAGTATTATAATTAGTTTAAAATATTTAAAATAAAACTAGCTAACAGTGTCATTATTATTAATTAATTTATTATTATAAGTACCTGGTTGACCGAGCGTCGCTCGATATTTATTTTGTATAAATGGGTTTTTGGCAACGTTGGGACTATCCGAGCGCCACCTTTTTGTTATTTTTCTTAAAAAAAAAAAAGTCTCTTGGTACGCCCTGATACTGTTCATTCTGTACCTTATTCCAGTATAGTTTAATGTAGTTCGCTCGAGTTGCGATAGATGGCACTAGATGTATTTTTATTTTATATATTTGATTGTTAAAAACACGAATATAACGACATTTTCTAAAAATGAATCATAGCTAGATCGATTTATCGCCCCCGAAACCCCCTGCATACAAAATTTATGAAAATCGTTGGAGCCGTTGCCGAGATTCAGATTATATATATATATACAAGAATTGCTCGTTTAAAGGTATTAGATTAGTTTAATGATTGGTTCTTTTCATATTGATCAAAAATGGTACAATAAAGTACATATTCATGTGTTTTGTATTCTGTGTGTGTGAAAAAATAAATAATTATTCTTATTGTGTATGAGAAGGAAATCCTCCGTTGAATTATACTTGTAACTAAAACAGCGTACAGTAAAATTTACCACTTATTGATATGTTTATGTGTTAGACCGACGTATATTGGCCGACAAAAGAGGAGTGGGGTAGGAAAGAGCTTATATTATGCTCCCATCCCGAAGAAGAAGGAACTGACAACGAATAGGGCCACGAAAAAAGTATCGATTCATCGTGTACTTTCCTTTCGATACCGATACTTTTGTACTCGATATGAGTACTATTGGACAGGTATCGTATCGATAAAGTAATACATTCTATATGTATATATATATATACATGTATGTATATATATATATTTAC
Source organism: Diaphora mendica (assembly GCA_949125395.1). Classification (NCBI taxonomy): domain Eukaryota; kingdom Metazoa; phylum Arthropoda; class Insecta; order Lepidoptera; family Erebidae; genus Diaphora; species Diaphora mendica. Next base: position 2,994,581 of record OX421323.1, read on the forward strand.
ATCCAGGAGGAGTTTATATAGAGATATATAGATATATATATATATCTCTATATAAACTCCTATATATATGTATACGAATATATATATATATATATTCCATTTTACCACTTTGGAAGTGTCTCTCGTCAATCTATTCAGTTTAGAAAAAAAATATATTAGTAACCTCAATATCATTTTGGCACGGAACCCTAAAAAGGTAGATTACGCACGGCCTTGTTCTTGTTAAAACAAAAAAGTAGCGTAGTTCCAATTAAACACACGCGTTAAAGCCCACACATTAACAACAAGAACAAGTCCGTGCGTTCTCTACCTTTTTTTATTTGATCTGAGGATCGACCTTACACACAATAGAAAGTTATAGACTATCGCTACTACTATGTTAACTAATAATTAGAATTTATTTTCGGTTGTACCTACTTATTTTAGTCGTATGAACTATAGTTCCAATTTTATTTTTAGTTCCCTTTTTAGGGTTCCGTGCCAAAGACAAAAAATGAACCCCTTATAGATACGTCATGTCTGTCTGTCTGTCCGTTTGTCTGTCCGTCCGTATGTCACAGCCACTTTTTTTCCGAAACTATATTTATTATTTATTTATGTATTCATTTAAAATAGCAGTACCAACTTACAGTGTTCAACCAAAACGTTTGTATGCTTTGGAGTTACATATTGCAGTAGTCAACAATGGCAATTCAAAACTTAATAATTAATTCTCATAATGTCAAAATTCATACATAAATAATTGTCAATTTCATATCAGGATATACTTGATTACTACAAAAAATAACATTTGAAAGAAAACAGGAAATTATTACAAAACAAAGAAAAAAAATAAAAACAAAAATATGATGAATGATTATTTGGTAAGTCAACATTTATGTCAATAATTAAAATTGTATATTTAGTTGCAGATAAAATGTGAAAATAGCACTTGGTTTGTCAAAAAATATGTCTGTATCTGGACTACTTTGCAGGAAAATATTTAGATATTTGATTCCTCTAGCCGTAGGGCAATTACGTGCTTGAAGAGTGCGCCAGATTGCTGGGCAGGTGAACAATTGATGCTGTCTTCGTCCTCTGCCACTTAGATACTTATTAGGTACATAAAGGTGGATGCACCCAAGTACCGACGGATTGTCTACCCTATTGTTCAGCAACAAGTAATAATGTAATATGTGCATAAACTCTCTCCTAGATTGTGAGAACTATAATGTTGAAACTTGGTAAGTAGATGTATTCTGTGAACCGCATTAAGATTTTCACACAAAAATAGAAAAAAATACAATAAATTTTGGGGGTCTCCATACTTAGAACTGAAACTAAAAACAATTTTTTTTTTCATCAAACCCATACCCGTGGGGTATCTATGGATAGGTCTTCAAAAATGATATTGAGGTTTCTAACATCATTTTTTTCTAAACTGAATAGTTTGCGCGAGAGACACTTCCAAAGAGGTAACATGTGTGTGTAACTGTGTGTGTGTAAATGCGTAACCTGTAACTTCTAAAATAAAAGAATGATAAAACTAAAAAAAAAAGATGTACATTATTACCATGCAATCTTCCACCGAAAATTGGTTTGAACGAAATATAGGAAATAGTTTTTTTAATACGTCATAAAACGTAAACTGCAATATATGTGTTGACTGGATGCAAGGTAAATTGCAGTTTACGATTTATGACGTATTAAAAAAACTACTTCCTATAATAATTACCTACAAATTTTAACAAAAAAAAAACCGAATTCAATCTGGACCAAATTTCAATGGGACCATTCGGGTAGCACCAGCTTTCAAATAAAAAAAGAATTATCAAAATCGGTTCACCCAGTCAAAAGTTATGAAGTCTGTCTGTCCGTCCGTAGCAGCCATTTTTTTCCGAAACTATAAGAACTATAGGTACTGTTGAAACTTGAAAAGTAGATGTATTCTGTTAACCGCATTAAGATTTTCACCCAAATAAAAAACAATAAATTTTGGGGGTAAAACTCAAATTTTTTTTTGCATGAAACTCATACGTGTGGGTTATCTATGGATAGGTCTTCAAAAATGATATTGAGGTTTCTAATATATTTTTTTTCTGAACTGAATAGTTTGCGCGAGAGACACTTCCAAAGTGATAAAATGTGTAACTTCTAAAATAAGAAAATGATGGAACTAAAAAAAAAAATTAATAAAACATCGATCAAAGTTACAACGAACTACAAGAACTTTTATATTATGTTACTTGCTGCTTCGGAACCCTTCATGGGCGACTCCGACTCGCACTTGGCCGTATTGTTTAAAGTCGATTAATTTTTTTTTGAATTAAGATTTAAAGTTATTAAAAAATATATAATATAAACTTCACCACAAGAAATATCAGAAAATAATTTACCACACAATTCTTCTGCTTCTTCATAAGTATATGTGTCCCTTTTTCCATTGTCTACTTTTTCTTTTATCACTACCACTTGACCCGTCATGTTTTGTTCAATTTACAGCACTGGGGTGTTTAATGTAGCACTAAGGTGACTATTAACTAAAGTCACTAAACATATTTTCAATAAAACAATTTTAATAAAAAAACGATAATAATTTTAAAATTCGAGCAAACAGTGATTTTATGTCCCAAACTGACCTTGATCAAAATCGACCCGAGCTATTTACTTAAATAATTAATACTGTACCAAGTCGGTTTACTTATTTAATCATTATTAGCTTAATTATTTCCTATAGTTATAATAATCATTAGGTTAATTATTATAATTGATTAACTAATTACATAGTTCTTTTCGAATTGATCCGATCAGGTTAGCACAGTTTATTTTAATTAGACTTTAAAATAGTCGCGCAAGTATACTTGAACGTGTATGTCCGGCTTCAGCAGCTGTTTGTGAAAAAGTAAATAGGTGTATAAGAAGTATCTCTCATATCTTTATAATGTCCCACTTACCGCATGTGCGTAAGTATACATGTTCATAGAATAAAAATACTGTGAATAAAACAACCAGTTCAATGACGAAGACATTTATTAGGAATAGTTTAAACCTTTTATAGTATGCTGTGTAGCGAAACCATATCGCTACTTAAAAAAGTGATCAACGCCATCTAGTGACGATGTTGGTACTAATTGAATAGTTTTTTCATTCGCAATATTATACATACTGCAAAAATAAAAATTAATTAATTAATTATAATTGCATAAATTGATAAAAAATGCTATGCAATAGCTTTACCGCGGCAGTCCCCGAGTGCCACACGTCTTTTTATTTGGTGTATTTTCTAATAATGAATCCTAGCTAGGTCGATTTATTGTCCCCGAAACCCTGCATACTAAATTTAATAAAAATCGTTGGAGCCGTTTCCGAGATTCAGATTACCTATCTATCTATATACTTATAATAAGAATGTAACAGGTCCAATTCTGTACATTAAAGATATTTTGAAATTTTTTTTTGGAGGGCTCTCTATTATCGATACTGAAACCAGAATTTGTAATTTTTTTCATTTTTGTCTGTCTGTCTGTCTGTCCGTCTGTCTGTCTGTCTGTCTGTCTGTCTGTCTGTATCTTGGCCGCGCATCACGCCGAAACTACTGAATGGATTCAAATGAAACTTGGCATGATTTGAGTTCATACTCCGAGGTAGGACATAGGATACTTTTTATTCCGAAATTCCGGACGCTTTCCTTGTGAGGGGGGATGAAAGTCAAAATGTGTAATTAATTGTAATTCATTAACGAGTAGTCCGAATGCAATAATTCTTTTTTTGTTAGAAAGGAGATACTCTGAAGATTGTAGCATTAAGTATTTAATTTATCACAATCTCTCTATCTATTGGAAAAAAAAGAATTTATCATTACGTAAAACAACACGTAGTGACATCTATTGACAGCCATACGTAATAACACTTTGATTAATATATCGTCCAATAATCGTGGAAATGTTTTACGCACAAGTATTACGTATAATTCGGTGTAGCATTAAGTATTTGATTTATCGCAACAGCTCTATTCATAGGAAAAAGAATATCTATACTTATAATAAAAATGTAACAGGTCCAATTCTGTACATTAAAGATATTTTGAAAAACATTTTTGGAGGGCTCTCTATAATCGATACTGAAGCCAAAACTGTAATGTTTTTCATTTTTGTCTGTCTGTCTGTCTGTCCGTCTGTCTGTCTGTCTGTATCTACATATCATAGGATACTTTTTATCCCGAAATCCAGCACAATTTCCTGGAGAGAGGGGATGAAAGTCAAAATATGTACTTAGTTGTAATTCAATAACACATAATCCGATTTCATTCATTCTTTTTTTGCTAGACAGCAAGTACTTTAAATATTGTTCCGTGATCTATTTATACATATATCACGCATAATAAATCTGTAGACGTCGAATTTGTGTGTTTGGTTGTGCCCGCATGACTTAAATATTCAAAATAATCGTGGGAACGTTTTATGCACAAGCATTGTGATTAATGTGGTATATAGTTAGTATTTGACAGGTAGGTATTTGTTTTATGTTCTCTCTTTCCATAGAAAGGGTTGTTTTAAATTTTCTTGAAAATTGTTTCTTTGCTTAAAACAACGACATCTTTTGGAATCAAGTAACTAACTTTACAATAGGTACGTAATATGGTTTTTGGGAGGGCTCTCTAAAATAAAATTAAAACCGGCCTTGTTAACAATTTTTATGAAGTTACATCTGTAGTGATAAATTTAACATTGTTTTTCGTATTCGATTTTATCAAATCACACTAATTTATAAAAGCGAATGTTTGTGAGGGTGTATGTTTGTTCTTCTTCACGCAAAAAGCACTGGACGGAATTGGATGAAACTTTACAGTAATATAGCTCACTAGCTGTTGCCCGCGGCTTTGCTCGCGTGGAAGTTGATTATTTACAATATATTTAATTTAAACTGTGTAAGTATGTATGAATAATTTATTCATGTTTTTAAACGTACCTATTTATTTATTTTTAATCAATAGCCCATTAAAAAGGATTTCATACTAACGTTCGACCCTTATTTTAATTCCTTTAGAAATAGAATTCCCATAAATGATGCTAAAGGTATTCATTTATTTGTACTTAAAAGCCTAAGGACAAAGTTTCCGGCTACTAAATTAAAAATGACGAACTTCCAAACGAATCTACTTACGAAATATCAACACCTAATTTACCCCTTAGGGGTAGAAATATCATTGATGGGATTTCCTTTCGAAGGCGCTCTGGTTCCCTGGTTTCTAGAACCTGAAACGGTGTGCGGTTTTTAGTCGGTTGGAGTCCGACATAACCACCAGTTGGTGATATCCGAAGGAATTTCCGCACAAAAAAAGGGGTAGGTATAATATCCAGAGACACTTAGTATCTACGCATTTTTAACTATTAGCCCAAAGATAATTTTTCATGTTTCTAACTTAAAAAAGACGGACTTCCATACAAACTTTCAACCCCTATTTCACCCCCTTACGGGTAGAATATTAGGAAACGCTTAAATACGTATCTCCTAATTTTTTACCAATAGCCCTACAATAAATTTTCATGTTTCTAACTTCAAAACTGACGGACTTCTAGACTAACCCGCTTACGAAATGTCAACGCCTATTTCATCCCTTCAGCGTAGAATATCGAGAAAGGCCTAAATATGTATCTACTCATTGTTAATTAGTAGCCCAAACCAAAAGTAAAGTTTCATGTTTCTAATTTAAAAATGACAAAGTTCCAAACAAACTTCAACCCCTATTTCACCCCCTTAGGGGTAGAATATCCAGAAACGCTTAAATACGTGTTTACTCATTTTTAATAAGTAGCCCAAAAATAAAGTTTCATGTTTCTAACTTAAAAAATGATGGACTTCCATACAAACTTTCAACTCCTATTTCACCCCCTTGGGGGTAGAAATTACGAAATTCCTTCCTTAATGGTGAAACGATTATACTCACCAAATTTTGTATTCCTAATTTTTATAGTTTCCGGTCGGCGATGATGAATCAGTCAGTCAGTCAGTCAGTCAGGACATGTTATTTTATAAGTATAGAAGATACATCAGATTAACACATAGGTTGCTGTTTGCCGCGATAATCGACAAACACGGGGGCGGAGCCGCGGGCAACAGCTAGTATATAAATATATACAAGAATTGGTTTTTACATTATATAGGAGGCAGCAGACGGTGTCCAAAATTGATGTGTTTCCATCTTGACTCGAAAGATGGCGTTGTGCCTTTGGGCTGAATCGCGGTATCGTTTAGTTAAGAGTCGATTTATATAAAGCCTGATAATTAATAAATTATATTTGTTGAACACGTTTTTTCCTGTATTGTGGTTCTAAGTGGCTTTTTTTATAGAATAGGCGACCAACGAGCAGACGTATCGCCTGTTGGTAAGCGATTACCGCCGCCCATAGACACTAGCAACACCCGAGGCGTCACAAGTGCGTTGTCGGACTATGGGCCTATCGGGTACGGGCCTCCGGAATCCTCACTCACTCGGTGAAACACAGCACAAGCGCTGTTTTACACCGGTTTTTTGTGAGGCCGTGGTATCACTCCGGTCGAACCGGCCCATTCATGCCGAAGCGTGGCTCTCCCATTATACCTAGGTTGTTCCGAAAATTGATAGCCACAGAATAAATACAATCTCTTCTTTCATGAAACTATTTTAGATTGACGGCTAATTTCAACACAAACCTCCATTATGAAAATCACTGGCCACTTATGTTTAGTTTTCTGTCACTCTTTAAAAGTAGTAGAGCCACGCTGATTTCAGCACGAACAGGCCGGCTCGACCGGGGCGGTACTACCCTCGCACAGAAAATCAACGTAAAATGACAGCGTTCGTGCTGTCGTGTTTTGTTGGTGAGTGCGAGACCGGAGGCCCAAATAGTCTAGTCAACAAGTTCCATACTTGTTGACTAGACTAAAAGATGCAGAGGCATCACTAGGCCGCCATGGTGTGGGTCGCCATGCTGCAATGTCTTCATTCGCAATGAGTATGGTGACCACCACTCTTGGATTCTGCTAATGCTTTCCATCAGGAAGAGTAGAGTCATTTTGGCAGGCAATACATAAAAAAAAACTCTTGTCAACAATGGTCGTCTTGCCGGAAGCTTTTCGTGCTATGATTTTCTATGATTATAAATGAGGGTCAAACTTTAAGGAATCCCAAGAAAATTTACAAGCTGCTTTTGGGGAGTCTGTTCCTGCGAGCTAGCTAGAGCTTTGACTGCACGTTTGGCCAAGTGGTTGACGGTCACCACGCCGTTTCCTACTTCGCCAAGTGTCGTGGATTCAAATCCCACGTAGGACAACACTTTGTGTGGTCCACAAATGGTTGTTCTGAGTCTGGGTGTTCATTGTGTCCGTTTCATCTATGTTTGTAAAGTACCCCGCGGCACAGGATTTATTCCTAGTGCGGGAGTTGTCTTTAAAAAAAAAGTACTAGTTGGTTTTGTGAATTTTAACGTGGTCGAGAGTACTTAAACGATGATCCCAGACCCGGCTGACCACCAAAGTCATCAGGGTAGAGTGGCTATTGCGAGAGAATAGACTTATTACACATCGAGAGATACTTACAGGCTGAACTAAACATTGGATCACAGGCAGTTCCCACCATCATAAATGAACACCATAAAGTTAGGAAGCTTGCTTCACGATGTATACCTCATTGTCTCACCGATGAGCAAAAATGCTGTCGTGTTGATTGGTGCAAATTTATGTTAAAAAAGTTCGAAGGAGGAACTTCGCAAAACGTATCCTACATTATAAAAACCGACGAATCATGGATACGTATAGCTACGATCCTCTCACGAAGCAGCAATCCATGCAATGGTTTTTGAAGAGGACGATTTGCTCACAAAAGTTGTTCGCGGTCGGAGCGATAATAAAAAAATGAATAGTAGATAATAAAAGTAGCATTAATTCCGCTAGAAGACCGTAGAAAGAAAGAAAGAAAATTATTTATTCTGACATACACAGGACAGTACATGGTTTTAAACAGACGTAAGATGAAAGAAAACAAGCAATTGCCCTATGCGATGCCAGAAAAGGCGCCTATCTCAGCATACTGATGGTGGTTAATATTTTTGTGTGTGTGTTATATAAAATGTTTAGATAAAGTTTAATAAATGTCAGAAGAATAAATACTAACTAATGTTAAACTAAATTGAAGCCAATCTTACATGCTCTCAGCCCGCGGCTCAGCGACAGGCCAATACCGTTAAATAAATCTATGCGAGCTGCGCTAACACTTGTTGAACTTCTACCTCTTTTGTCTGTGACATAATAACAAATTTTAACAAAAAAAAAACCGACTTCAATCTGGACCAAATTTAAATGGGACCATTCGGGAAGCACCAGCTTTCAAATAAAAAAAGAATCATCAAAATCGGTTCACACAGTCCAAAGTTATGAGGTAAAAAACATTAAAAAAAATACAGTCGAATTGAGAACCTCCTCCTTTTTGAAGTCGGTTGAAAAGAAGAGAGACCGCGCGGAACGTAATTTTTTTGTGTGGAATGTTATTGTTAGTATTAAGTGTAAATAAAAAATGTGCAGGTGTTTTAATTGTAGTGCTGTTTTGCGGTGATATTTGTGCAGTTTGTTTTTGTGTGACTTGTGACTGTATTTGTGCAGCAGGTGAGTGTCAATTGTAATGTTGCTTTTGGATGTCGAGTAGGTATTTTTTGTATCTCGTCCTGAAACTGGCGACTGTCTTTAGTGTACGGATAGGCGGTGGGAGGTCATTCCAGCAGCGGGTTGCTGCTAGTTCGAAACTGCCTCTAAAGGTAGCAGTCCTAAGTCTCGGTATGCTCATGAGGTAGGACGATGCTCTAGTCGCATATCGGCTGCAATCTCTGGACCATGCTGGCTTGCTGTGTAGGTAATCCAGTCTACCGGTTAGAACCACTCCAAACAGCAAGGTAGCCAGGTGGAGCTTTCGTCTCGACGACATCCTCATCAAGTTTCCACTGTTTAAGAAAGGAGTGTCATGTGCGCGAGGAGGAATATTAAAAAACTAACGCGCACATGCATTTTGCACTCCTTGATGAGCCGCTCCGTTTTGACCAGTAGGCAAGCCCCAAATACAGAGTCAGCATAGTTCAGCTTTGATAGGACTAGAGATTCGCAGAGCATTATACGCATGTTTATGGAGATGTAGGGACGAATCCTATAGAGTAGCTTTGGGCGGTAAAAACAGTTGCATACTGCTTGCAAATGTGTTTCGAACTGCAGTTGACCGTCAAAAACCACTTCAAGGTTACGAGCTTCGGTTACATGTTCCAGTGTACTGTGTGTCAATGTCAAAGCTTGTTGTTGGTTGACAATCTGGTGGATGATATTTTTTGTGTCAATGATTAGGTACTTGGCTTTACTCGGTTTATGTTTCTTACAGCCTCAAGACTGGATGCCGTGGATGGTAGGAGTAGTAAATCTTCAAATCATCAGTATACATATAATATTTACAGTATCTTATGCAGTTCATCACATCAGCGCTGTAGAGGAGAAACAGTATCGGGGCGATTATGGAGCCCTGAGGGACTCCTCTCTTTAGTTGCTGGTAACAGGATGATATCTTAGCGCTATCCCTGCCACTATTGACCTGCACAAACTGATGTGTGTTGCTGAGGTAGCTCTTGAACCATTCAACTTCCTCTTTTCTAATCCCATAGTATGACAGCTTCGAATGAGACTAATGTTGATACTGTTAAAAGCGTAGGAGAAGTCTAGGAGGATCAAGATGGTACTCTTGCCTTGGTCTCTGGCTTTCAGTATGTTATCCACTACATCAATCAAGGCTGTGCTGGTGTTATGTCCCTTATGGTCCTGATTGGTGGCCAGGCAGCAGCCTATTTTCTTCCAAGTACCCATTCAGCTGGTTACATACCACCCTCTGTAATACTTTGGACAAGCAGGGCAGCAGACTGATGGGTCGAAGGTCCTTAGCACACAATGGGTTGGTGACTTTAAAGATTGGCCTGACCACTGCGATCTTCAACAGGTCTGGAAAGGTAGATGTAGCAATGGAGGTGTTAACAACGGAGGCGGTCGCTGTGAGCGATTGGGAGAGCGTCATGGATATCATCTATAGAGAGAGATCATCAACCCCTTGCGCGTCTGACTTGAGACTACGTATTATTTTCGACTCATGATACTCACTCTAATTGAAGATGGAAGCTGCTGGTGCTGAACCCGTGGAATTCAAAATATGTCAAGGAGCGGTATCCATGGCATTCTTTTTCACCAAGATACCCGCCCATCCGCTGCTAGAACTATCGTTTTTTTTTTTTTTCGTTTTTTTCTTTAAAAAGACAACTCCCGCACTAGGAATAAATCCTGTGTCGCGGGGGACTTTACAAACAAACATGAAACGGACACAAAGACTCAGAACAACAATTTGTGGATCACACAAAGTGTTGTCCTACACTGAAAAAAAAAAATGTTGACTTCAAACAAGATCTTGTTTGTTTCAATCATACATCATGACTCCATATGAGCCTGTCAAGATCATGACTACTGTGACTAAGATAACTTTGTTAATTTGTCTTAGTCTACTTGTGTAGAACAAGCATGAAAGTTTATTGTTTCAATAAATTTCGCTTGTTGATTCAAATAAGATTCTTGTCTAATGTGATTGATTAAACTTCTTCAGATCAAAAAACTATATTACTTCAGTCAAACAAGAGGCTTAGTTGCCATCAACTAAGGTAAAAGTTGATCCAACAATGATAGTTATGCATTTCAGGTTACGTCTTGTCTAATATGATTATTATGTCTTATTTAGATCAAACAATATATTACTTCAGTCAAACAAGATGCTTAATTGCCATCAACTAAGGTAAAAGTTGATCCAACAATGATTGTTATTAATTTCAGTTAAAGTCTTGGTTAATTTGACAAACTAGATAATTATTTGTCTACTAAGAAAGGTTGTTGATGTAGTCATGACAGGTAATGGATTAAAATAAAACCCTTTTTTTAATATTTTGCTAAGTGAAGGCAAATTCTAATAATTTACTATATTGTGTCACGGGTGCCTACGTAAATTACCGAATTTACGTACACAATGAAGTAAATTACTAGAATCGACCTAAACTTAGCGAAATACTAGAAAAAAGATCATATTTTAACCCATCACATCACCTGTCATGACAATTTTGATTATGTATGCAAAAGAACTTATTGTTACCTTTATCTACTAGCCTATTTATTTTCTAGAATGGGTTTGTACAATAATAAAAATGTATTATGTATTTTTAATATGTTTTATTGATTTATAATGAACACCGCAAAGTAACATATTTTTTAGCATTACCAAGAAGATTAATGTTACATGGAATAGGAGACGCCAAATCCTTGTGATATTTAACAACATTTTCTTTTGGTTCGGTTTCCTTAACTTCGTAGGCAAAAAATGTTAAATTTCGAGTAGCATCTCCGTCCAAAGTGCCACCCTTGTATATTAGCAGATATGAACTTTCTAAGGATTGCTTTAATAAATTTTCAAGCATCTGAAAAAATATAAGCACGTAAATTTGCAGCACAATCAATAGGTACCTATTGAATTAAATTGATAAAATTACCAAAAGAAACGTACAAATAGGAAGTATAGTAAGTAAGGCTGCCTTATTGCTAGGGTAGCAATCTCTACCATGCAACCTTAGGGTATTGAATAGACAGAAAATAAAGAGTACCTGCGGGAAAAGCAAGTTATAGGTGTACATAACAAAATAATTAATATTATGCTACTAATAAGCTTATAAGTAGGTACATACAATACAAAACAAAAATATACAGTGTTATACTCTAATATAAAACAATACCTACTTACATAAAATGAAATAAATAAATATTTTTTGTTTTGTATTGTATGTACAAAAAAATATATGTATCTACATAAAAAAATGAAATAAATAATTTTATGTAGGTCTCAATGCAAGTATCAATACTACCTAGGTACCTAATAATAAACAATTAAGTAACATACCCCACATTCAGTTTTAGTTTCTTTCATTGTTGGTACTTGCTTACTTGTAGGTGGAGGAAAATTTTCTTTTTGTTTTTCGGAGCTCTCTAGCGGAAGAACAATAAGTGAGTCATTGTCATTTGGCAGGTTTGTTGATGATGACAAAGCATCTAAATTTGATAAATCCAGGAACTGCAAACATAAAGATCTCATTAAAACAAAAAACCAATGGTAGTTAGGTAATAAAGGTTAGTGTTCAGGCCAGGCTAGCATATACTTAGTAACTGTGCCGCACATCAAATTTAAATAAAATAGATAAATAGGTAGTATTATTCAAAACAAGGCCAAAAATCTGTTGAGGTGTATGTGCCGGCTACAAATGGGACTAGGTATTTCATTCTTGAAATATATAATAAGTATTAGTTTGTGAAATATGTGAAACAATTAATATAAAATTCCTTATAACCTACACCATTGTGAAGATGTGTACATAATTTTACTAGAAAATTGCATTATGTCTACTCTATTTCCTACTTTTGTACTTAGAAACAAGGATGATGTTTTATCATACTGTGCAGTGTTATGATTATGTTCTAATTATTGCATGTGACAGAAAATGAGGGATTGAGTTAGGAAAAGACGACACTATACCATACGACATATGTGTAACTCAGTTTGTATTATTTTTAATTAATAATAAATAAATAAAATAAATAAATAATCATACGTTATCATCTGCCTTTAGTACGTACACTCGGCCACAAGACGCGCTACACTAAACCAGTATAAGCGGGTCTTGCTGTTTTTGCAGCTACTAAGGGCGTCGTGTCTCAGCTTATACTAGAAAAGGGTAGCGCGTCTTGTGGCTGTGTGTACCTACATATAATATCATTGCAACACAAGTACAAGTAATTCGTAGGTACGTAGGAAGGCACATTAAAAACATACATATAAACTAAAAAATATCAAAAACTTACTGATAAAGATTTTGCACTTCACTTTCACAAAAAATCACAATACAGTTGGCCAAGTACGCACGGAAAACAACGTGTCACTACTTCTCGAGTTTTAGATTAGCGCGCGTCCGGCGGGCCGCGGGGAGCGTTGCGGGGTGATGGGGCAGGCGCCAGTCAAATTCTTATTTGAATCTACTAAGAGGCTTGTTTGTTATTACTAGAAGATTATTTAATATAACATATTAGATGATTGCAGTAATTTAATTAATTTATTGTTTCAATTACATGAATTCGTTAATGCTAGTATATGAAAATCGTAGATTTTACTTTTTACCTTGTTTAATTCTATTTCATACCTTGTATAATGTAACATATGTAATGATTATTCCAAATTCGCGCCTCGTTAAAATAATAAATTAAAATCGTTATTCGTACACAGTGTCTTTGTAAATCCGAATAAAATAAATAATTATTTTGACTAACATTCTGCACAAACTCAAAGAAGTATCTGTTGTTTTAAATAAAGCTTTCATTAAATTTGAACAATGCTTCCTTTGTCGTTTTATACAAATTTAGCTTGCTGTTACAAGTAACTGCATTTGTTTGCTGTTACAATAACCTTGTTTTCAGTAAACAGGATTAATGTTATTCCAATTACTTTGGTGCCAACTAAGAGAAAATACTACTTAGTTGGGGAGTATTTTTTTCAGTGTACGTGGGATTTGAACCCATGACACTTGGCGAAGTAGGAAACGGCGTGGTGACCGTTAAACCACTAGGCCACACGTGCAGTCGAAACTATGAATTATTTGCCACAACTTCGGGGGTACAAATGTTACCCCATCATTCGTACAGCCCAGATTTAGCTCCATACGATTGCTTTTTATTTACCACGGGAAAAAAATGCTTCGTGGGCTAAAATTTAGCGCTGCAGACTAGGCCGTCGCAAGACACGTTTTTTAAATGTTTTGAAAACTGGTTAACCCGAATGCATAGCTGCATTGGGATTGGAGGGAGATATTTTGAAAAGTTGTATATATACTTTTTTTTATATTCTATATTTCATTTCACTAACTATTTTTGGAACAGCCATAGGATTTATTTTGCCTTGAAATGGAATTAAAAACCGAGAACATATGTTTCAACAAGTTTAATGTACAAAAATGTATTATTATAACAACATATCGTAGGCAGTCTTTACTCTTCAGGCTTCATTCAATCCGACAGCAGAATCTTTGGGTTTTCTATCAGGAGGCAGAAGTAAGCTGACTGCGATACCACCTGCAAACACATAAATGTAAATTAAAAAAAATAACTGGACTGGACTCTTCATTACACAGTATATAATGAAGTAGCTTCCGCTGTCTGTTCGATTAGATCTTTTAAACTACTCAACGGATTTGAATTACAATTTTAGCTATAGATAAAATGATTCAAGAGGATGGTTTATATGTGTAATACATGCATATTTTAGTAGCGGAAAACTAAGAATTTGAAAGACTTTCGTGCGAAGTCTGGGCCGGTTTGCCAGTACTACCTATATTGACAAAAAGTTTTCTTTTTAGTGATATAAAATGATCTAAAAATTTAATAAAAAATACTTATGGTATGGAGATCGTAATAAATAACAGACATTTACTACAATCAAGAGGTTTATGCATTGTATTTGAGAATTAACTATGATTAAAAATTTACATACCGAAGACAATTATGGACCACGCGTAGAAAGTAGCTTCACAGTGTTTTGTGATGATGGAGCCTATGAGATTTACGCCCATCAGAGCACAAAATCGTGCTATCATCATTGCCAAACTCGTAACCATACCCCTGATAACAGAAACAATTTATACATTACTATAATATCAATTTTTCTTCTTGTTCAGTATTTAGACACCCCTTGTTAGGAATATGTCTCTTTATGAGTATATCAAGAAGTTTTATTTACCCTCAATCCATTAACTCCAAAGTTTAATAGAAAACAAAAATACAAGAGGAATGAGCAATTAAAAATAGCCTGGTCTAAACTTCTACTGGTGTCTTTTAGATTGGACGCATGCACTTAGAGATAATTGAGACGCAAGCCGAAATTATGGTGTCTTTTTACTTTTTTGATAAATTATATAGGAGAAATTATCATTATCATTAATGAGCCTTATGAGTAAAACTTATGACTTTTCAACTTAGGAAGTAGTTTAATAAGATGGTTTTAAATACTTTAGGTTCTGTTACACAAAGAAATACACACCTGTTGGCTGTAGGATATAAGTCCACGAAATACGACGAAATACATCCTATCCCCAATGCAGTAGCATGTAGCAGCGTGAAGAATATTATATTGCTAATAGGATTTTTCAAGTTCAGCAATAGTTGACTTACTGCAGACACGGTCAGTACCAATATTAACAACAGACGCGGGCGAGAAGCAACTTTGATAGTAACCATGCTCACAATTAAGTAGAAGAAACTGAACAGCATCCCAGAATACAATGTTTTTAGAGATATTACGTCGTTGCATTTGAACTGTAAACAAAAAAAAACAAAAGTTATGTACATTTATGCTTCATTTCTTAATATGTGTGTAAAAATCGGGGCGTGCGTTAAATCTTAGTACTCGTTACATTATATATATACGTTATATACTCGTTGTCTGATCCTATATTACTGTTCAACTTCCAAACTGATAACATATAATACTTATATTTCTAAACACATATATTTATTTTAAATAATTTTTACCCAAACCCATATTATCGTAAAGTAGATAATGTATTGTGGGATCTGCATCGGATGATATTGTTTTCATGTATTTCTCATCGTTTCTATCTACACCCTATATATACACACACACACGAGTAAATTGTATAAATAAATCCTAATACTGAAGTAATATGCATATACGTACTGTATGTGTGTCAGGCCGCAGGTTAGCCTCTCCAAACATCCTCTGGCAGAAGGATTGCTGAGTGCTATTCTGTGTTTCCAATGAATTAAAGAAGAGGTTGATCATAGTCGGATACCACATAAAGAATGTGTTATTTCTGAAACAATCAAATGCCGAAAGTTAGTCTCATATTACAGAAACAAAGTAACCTCGTTAAATGAAGCAAATATCATCGAAAGCAATGAATCCAGGTTGGATTGTAAATGCAGAATAAACTTAAATTCAAACCATAACTTTTGGGTTGGACTGGGATTGTGTCTAATACAACGAAACCCACTTCAGATCTAGCTCAAGATCATAAGAGTTCAAATGTTCATAAAGAGGAAAACATAGTGGTACAATAAAATTAGTGAAAATTGTAAATTATCAAACAAATATTTTTTTACACTCATTTCAGTAGTTACTATCTTTGAATTTTTATCAATTAAACATAATTTAACCCAGCATAAATACTCTTTCCCCGAAATTTGTAACTATATTATAATAATATGTATCTTTGTGTGACCTAGATACTTGCTCAACTCGAAAGATAAAATAAATGTAGGTTAGCTAGAGTATTGACTTAATTTAAACACTTACGTGGTACAGCAAAGAGCCATCAGAAAGAATAATTGAATAGTCCTCCACAGAAGAGGTGGTTTGAATATCGGCACAGTCTGTTTCTTTAAACTCTCCCATAACGACGGTTTTGCTTCTAAGGTTTCTGTATTTGTGTTAATGATATATTTCACCTGAAAATGTTGAATATAATGTAATCGCTTTACAGAACGATTGTTATAGTTATGCGAGTTGGATGGTCAACGCTATTTAGCTTTAATTAAAAAGTTCACGGTATATTTCATATTTAGATTTAAAAAATATAACAAATACTTAGATCCAACTTCTTCATATAATAGTTATAAGTTTATAAGCAAACAAAAGTTTTCTTAAAAATCAAAATATACCAATATACAGATATTATCGGGGTAATCGCTTTCCATTAGGCGATACGTCTGCTCGTTTGCCCCCTACAGATATTTCTAAACTAGTTCTACCAACTATATACTGACTTACCGGATAATTCTTCTCTTCCCCTCCATTTCTCACATAAATTTTTCTCAAAACCTCCAAAGCTTTGTCGTATTCTCCTTTACCAACCAAATATTTTGGACTCTCATAGAGAAGCGTCAAAAGAAGCGCTCCTATTAACAGAGGCACAGCTAGAACTATGGTGTACAGCCTCCATGGTCTAAATGTTATATTTAATCTGGGCAAAGCGTATCGGAAGTCTAGAGGCAGAATTAACCAAGCCAAACCTGAAAAGAATACAAAGTTACAAGACATTCTATCTGGGAATAGCAATTGCTGTATGTATCTAAAGCGAAGCTAATATTAATAATAATCCATACTAATTATAAATTCGAAAGTATCTCTGTCTACACACGCTTTCACGGCTACACTGTAATACCGATTTCAATGAATTTTAGAATAGAGATACTTTGATTTATAAGGAAGGAAATTGGCGACTCTACCGGGATAACCGATAGAGCCACGGGCTCGTGAGAGAACAATTCTTTCAAGAGAAAGCCGATTTAAAACTATTTTTTATTTGCTTTAGAAGATTCAAAGAACATCATCAAATGGCCAGATTGTGTTGTTTGCTACTATATACGATTAAAATGTAACAGTACATACCAAACGAAAATAGTTCAGAGGAATTGTTGACACTGCTCATGATAAACAGATACTGTCTTCTGTATTTATCTCCTATGCACTCTCCTAGAAATGCCATCGTCAGCGTGAAGCTGGCTGTTGAACTGAAACACACCAGGTATGGTTAATCTTTTGTACAAATTAATTGTAACAAATTTCAGGTTTTGAGTAATAGAATTCTGTTAAATACAATAAAAATACTATTGATATTTATTAAAATACTAGCTGACCCGGCGAACTTCGTACCGCCATATTTACATATCTGTCTCAGCTTCCCACAGGCAGTGTACAGTCGCGTACAAAAAAAAAGACTTTTCTCGTTATCTTTTATTTTTTTCTTTCCAGCAAAAAAAGAATGAATGAAATCGGACCATGTGTTATTGAATTACAACTATGTACATATTTTGACTTTCAACCCCTCCCCCCAGGAAAGCGTGCTGAATATCGGGATAAAAAGTATCCTATGTCCTACCTCGTAGTATGAACTCAAATCATGCTAAGTTTCATTTGAATCCATTCATTAGTTTCGGCGTGATGCGCGGCCTAGATACAGACAGACAGACAGACAGACGGACAGACAGACAGACAGACAGACAGACAAATATGAAAAAAATTACAGTTTTGGCTTCAGTATCGATTATAGAGAGCCCTCCAAAAAAAAAATTCAAAATATCTTAAATGTACAGAATTGGACCTGTTACATTTTTATTATAAGTATAGATTGGCAAGTTCTTAACATCATATATACTTACAAACAACAGCCGATGATCTTGATAACCAACATGAAAAGCCAGTGCGTGGAGAAAGCGCTAATTACAGCAAAAACAAATCCCACAGAAGTTGAAACCAACATTGCTCGCTTCCTTCCTTGAGTATCTGCGTAATAGCCCCATGGGAACGCGAACAGCACTCCTGGAAAGTTTAAAATTTTTATATCATGCACATTTTAGGCACACATATCAGGCTAATCTATAACATCGAAAGCAAATACTTTACAAAACCAAAAAATCCTGTTTGTTAACAAAAACAATGTTTTTACTTAAAACATGTGTTATTATTTCTATAAGAATATTAGATCATTGTTGAAATCTTTAAAAATCAGTTAATATTAATTTAAGGGCCTTTTACACTACGCTGGCCAGATGTTAAGGTTTGTTTTGAGTTTTCTTTTTCTGTTTTAGTAAATTTTTGACTTATTTCAAAATTCTAGCTTCTATCTTTTACACATTTACCTGCAAATGGTGCTGACGCCAATATCCCAATCTTGGTGAAGTCCAGATTCAAGTCACAGCTTGCTGCAGCCACTACCGTGGCGTAGGCGAACATATCGAAGGCGCACGCGCTTGTAATCAGGCTGCAGGTGGCCAGAATTAAATAATTGTAACGTCCATGACCTGAAACAATATGGTAAAATTACTAAGCCGGGTTTTAATTACTAACTAGTGATAAGAGACCCTGACTGCTAAGTCAGAGGGCGTGGGTTCGACTTCCATTCAGGACAAATAATTGAGATATTAACACGACATTTGTTCCGACTACTTTTGACCGACATTTAAAATTCTTTTCGTAATCATAAGGGTATCCTTAAGGATTGGATGTGGATGGATTTCGTGATTGAGTTTCAATGTAATGGGACATAATACAGAAGGAACCTCGTGGGTTTGTACCCCAGAGGTAGTCCCATTTTCACCAATTTGGAATCTAATGATAGAGAGAAATTGGAGAAAACCCTTAGTAGGAGCATCTTAGTTACTAAAACAGCCTACAGTAAAATTTAGAGCAATCTATAATAATACCACTTATTGTTTAGTTAATGTGTTAGGCATATGACAGTTTGCTAGAGACTATCATCCTAAGTGAAATTGCAGGGGATTTAATAGATGGGGTTGTTATATGAGGAAACGATGTCTCTGAAGAGCTGACAGAAAGGAGTAGTGTAGGAAAGAGCTAATATGCTCCCGAAGAAGAAGGAGCTGGCAACAGAGAACGCAAGGTGATCGACGACACGAATGAACATTACTCTGGAACAGCTACCCATGGAAATAAC
Source organism: Diaphora mendica (assembly GCA_949125395.1). Lineage (NCBI taxonomy): Eukaryota > Metazoa > Arthropoda > Insecta > Lepidoptera > Erebidae > Diaphora > Diaphora mendica. Next base: position 3,014,164 of record OX421323.1, read on the forward strand.
GAAAAATGTATTTACCACACAATTTTTCTGCTTCACCATAAGTATAGGTGTATAATTTTCCATTTCTTACATTTCCCAGTTCACACGACATTTTTTCTTTGTCAGCTAAGTACTGAGGTGTTTAATATAGCACTGTGACGGTGACCATATGTTTTGTACTACTAACATTGTCATTTTTTAAATAATTTTACTATAAATAAAACAGTTATATTTTTAGCTACTACGAGGACGTTAGCAAACAAGCTAACGTCGTGAAAATATGTATGTTCTAAATGAATCTTGATTGAAATTGGTTGGAGCCATCACAATAATCAAGACTAGTTCAAGCCGGTTTTCCTAATATTATAACTAATTTTGAAATGTAACTAGCTAACAATGCAACCTAATTATTATAATAATTAGTTTAATGATCAGTTCTTTCCTATCGATAAGATCAGGTTCGCGCTTTTTACTAATGTATTAGACATTAAAATGGTTGACGCTCTCTCCAAGTCCCAATTTTGTATAGGTGGACAACGGTGGATATGTAGATCTTAAATCCTAAGTCACTGCCGCCGGCCGGCAATGGTAAGTGACGATAATGTGGCAATAAAGTAAATAGATAATAATGTCATTTGGAAACTGCGCCTCGCACACAAGCAATAATAATAAATAATTCTTGTGTATGGTCAGTTACACAATACAGTAGGGTTCAAATATATATAGAGCTTTCATTGTACAGAAATCAATACGATTACAATTCAAGTTATATCGGTCGGTGAAACAAATAAAAAGACGTTTAGAATTAGCGAATTCTTAACGTCACTTTTACCCGACTACGGCGAAGTCAACAGGAAGAATAACAGTTTGTCAGTCTGTGTATTTGTATGTTCCACCGTGGTGTCTAAACTAAAGAACCAGTGTTAATGAATGAAAGGTGAAAATGGTAGAAATGAATTAAAGTAGCAATTTTATTTTAATTATTAATTCCCTTTTTTAAGTCAGTGCCCTCTAATAAACTGACAACTAGTTCAACCTTCGAATTCAGTTCACCCTCAGGGTTGCGGAGGTCCGCTGCCAGTCGTTCCGAGGAAAAACAGATATTCAGATAAAACTAGTAGCCGACCCCATTTTTCATTTTACATATAGTTCCCTTTTTTAGAATTTTTAAAATCGATTAATAGTTATATATTTTTTTAAATAAATAAATAATTAATCTTATAACATTAACTCCATCACAAAAAAAAATCAGTAGATATATTTACCACACAATTCTTCTGCTTCTTCATAAGTATATGTGTCCCTTTTTCCATTGTCTACTTCATCTTTTATCACATTTACCACTTGACGGGTCATTTTTTTCAAATTAACTACAGCACTGGGATATTTAATATAGCACTAATGTGGCTATATTTTTTAACAAAGTCACTTAACTTATTTTCAATAAAACACTTTTAATAAAAAGAAACAGTAATATTTTTAAAAAGCGAGCAAACACCGTGATTTTATGTTCCCAACTGACCTTAATCGAAATCAACCTGAGCTATTTAAATAATAAGGCTGTCTCAAATCGATTTAATAATATCCTCATTATTAGCTTAATTATTACCTTTAGTTATAATAATCATTAGGTTAATTATTATAATTCATTAACTAATTACATGGTTACATTTCACAGTTAAAGTTACCTTAATGGAGAAGGAATGTAGGAAGGTAAAAAAATTAAAATAATGAATAAAATAATGGTGGACGACCATTTATTTATTTAGATATTGAAAACATGGACACCGTACAATCGTTGCACTTGAAGTCACGATTTGCCCATAATACATGTTAAAAACACATTTCATAGTATTTTCCTGACATTTCCGTGATCAATCAAATGTTATTAGTTACTTATAGAGATTCAGTACTCAAACACAACTAAAAGGAGATAGTCGGTCTACTTTCTAGGCTGGTAAGACTTTAAACAGTTTAAAATTTAGTCTTTTGTAGTGCATCAAAATTGGTGGTCACCATACTCACTGCGAATGCAGACAATGCAACAATGCAGCATGGTGACCCATACCATGATACCATGGCGGGCTAGTGATGCTTCTGCATCATTGTGCCTTCGGTCTCGCACTCACCAACGAAACACGACAGCACGGAGGCTGTCATTTTACGTTGATTTTCTTTGCGAGGGTAGTACCGCCCCGGTCGAACCTACCTTGTAAAAACTACAATAGAGTGTCACATATTCATGCCATGAGTGTCGTACGAGCCAACTAAAGCCGAGTCTCCACAGAACAAAAGTTGTCAACTTTTGTGTTGTCAACACGTGTTGGTGATAAAAGTTTCTGTAAAGCCGAGTCTCCACCGAACAAAAGTTGGCAGCTTTTGTGTTGTCAACCCATTTTTGTGTTGTTGAATTTCGGTGGAGACGCGCCTTTAAAAAGCAAACTCTGCAAGACAGCTCAGTAAAGAGAAGAAAAACTTGACTCATAAACTATACCGACCAATTTGACCAGACTGGTATTTTAGGGCGAAATCTTCAAATGATTCATCGTCTCACTAACTCGAATTACTAAATTATGGAATAGGCGGGCAAACGAGCAGACATATCGCCTGATGGTAAGCGATTACCGCCGCCCATGGACACCTGCAACCACCAGAAGCGTCACAAGTGCGTTGCCGGACTTTTGGGGATGGGGGGGGGGAGGTAGGGGTAGGAGATTGGGGTATGGGCCTCCGGTCTCCTCACTCACTCGGTGAAACATAGCGCAAGCATTATTTCACACCGGTTTTCTGTGAGGCCTTGGTATCACTCCGGTCGAGCCGGCCCATTCATATCGAAGCGTGGCTCTCCCACGGGACAAATTCCAGACTATAACCTATCGATGTGCAAAAAATTACATCCAGATCCATTAAGCCGTTCTGGCGCGTGACGTGATTGGGTAAGAGACAAATTAGTCATCACTTACCTAATTTTTACATTTCTAAGAATAGATTAGGCAACATTATTATTTTACTGCATCGAAATATTTCTAAAGGCGATGGTTTATTAATTTTGTGATTTAAAACAAATTTGTGTGAAAGATATGCGGATATCAGACGTGAACTCCTAATGATATAATTGTATTCTTTATAAATAAGTACCACATAATTACCTGCCATTAATTTCTAATTGGTTATTAATGCATTTCGAAAAATTTGTTAATCAATCAATGCCACGCGCTATGTACTACTTCTTAGTATTAGTTAGTCATCATCATTATGACCAGGGTATAATAGCCCACTGCTGGACATAGATATTATTATATAGCTTATACATCAGAATAACACATTGGCTCCTATTTGCCACGATAACGGACATATACGCGGGTGGAGCCGCGGGCAACAACTAGTATACTAAGAATACACGAAGAGATAGGTTCGCCAAGACGTTTGAGGGGTCGCCACACCGCTTTCTACTGCGCCAAGTGTTTTTATCAATTTTTAAAACACAACACATAAATAAAACAACAGCACTGTAGCTCAAATTAATACAAATACGTATTTATGCATGTTAGCGTCGCCTTGTACTGAACATTTGGCTTGTGTCCATAAAAACAGCGCTGTTGTTCCGTTAATTACGTATTTGCCACAGCCGAAGGAGTTTTAGAGAAACGAAATAGAACTTGAAGTTAATTTAATAAAAGATTATAAAAATTACATTTAAACTATAACTAATTAGTCTAAGTTGCTAACGCGATGTTGGCTTAAAAGTAAGTGTGCGTAGAATGACAAATCTTAAATATATATACTATAACAATGCTGTGTCGGCGCCTTGTGCTAGTGACGCGGTGTTGATCTTATAACAGGCCTTTGTTGTCCATGTTCGTAATGCTGTCATCACCTTCGTGGCACCGTTGATCTCATAACAGGTCTTTGTGGTGTGTTATCGTAATTCTACGTCGGCACCTTGTGTCATGGAGACTGCAGCGTTGGCGTATTGGACGAGTGCGTGATCTAACAATAGCCCTTTGTATGATGTATGTAACACCTCCACCCTCAGTTCAGCAACTATTTTGTCATGTTAATGGAAAATGTTGCTGAAAATTCTTCTGGTTTAGGGTTGGCTGGATCTTCCATAGTGTGTATCTGAAGTGTTGGGTTCTCTTTTGAACTATTTAGTTTTAGGTGCTAGATCTTGTAGTTAAGGCCTACTGCGTAGGTGATAATTGCAGTTGTAACTGATACCAATACATAGAATGGAATGGTCGTATGGTACAGGTTTGTTGACTGGACGTTGTCGTTTTCTATCGGTGTTTCCTGGGATACTTTATTCTGGATGCTGTGAAGATCTTAAAGGTTTACTTCAAAGGTTGACTTTTTATTTCGTTAAATGCTATGAAATATATTTAGCTTTAATTCCGCGAGACAAATATCCAGGTCTGAAAGCAGGGCACAAATCCCACCGTCATGCATATGTACACATACAAAACAAGTGAGAAATAATTAGCATGCCATGCAACCAAACCTATACTCGACACGTGTTTCGCCCCTCCACGGGGCATCCTCAGGAGATGTTGACTCGTCGAGCGTTTGAGCTCGAATGCGCGCAAGCGCACCGCTGTCGGCCCTTTATATACCGTTTTGATGACGCTATAATCACGATCGATACAATGTCACAACGACATCTGTGCCGAACTACCCGCAATCATACTTAGAAGTGGTGATGGAATTAAGTTTGTTTGGTCATTCAACAGTGTATATGCATTATTATTGTTATATTTTGATATTTCTAACTGTTCCAACACACTCATCCGGAAACCCTTATCGCAAACATGCAGAATGTTATAGGTATTGTTGCCGCTCAAGGAGTGGCCGGTGTCGATTAAATGTTTTGCGAAATGTGATTTATCTGGATGGCCATTCCTGTGAGCGGCAACATGTTCCCTGTACCTAATTTCGAAACTACGGCCTGTCTGACCCACATAGACCCCGGTGCAATCATTGCATACTAATTTGTAAACTCCGGATTTTTTTGAATTCTCTAATTTATCTTTACCGTTACATAGTTTACGCAAGTTATGATCCGATCGAAAAGCTACGTAAACATTGTGTTTTCTTAGAATATTCGCGATTCTATCTGAAATTGGGCCTATGTAAGTGAGACTCCCGACATTCTTGTTAATTCTTTCGGGGGTACATGCATAAAGTGCTGAGCGAGCCCGGTCATTCTGCTTTTTCTTAATTATATTATCAATAACTTGTTTGGTGTAACCGTTTGAAGTCGCGATTTGATACAATATTTTGAGTTTTTATAATTATTTTTAGATTATAATTATTGCTAGACCCTAGGGTCTAGCAATGGGATCACCTTTAAGTCCATTAATGGCGGAAATATTTATGGACTACTTCGAATGTAAATATGTGGTGGGCGAGCCCAACATTCTGTTTTATTATAGATATGTGGATGACGTAATTATCTGTTGGACAGGTACTAATCGTCAATTGGATATTTTCGTAAATAGGCTCAACACTCACCACCCCAAAATTAAATTCAAATTAGAATTAGAATCAAATCAGTCCCTTAATTTTTTGGATCTAACAATCACAAGAGTCAATAACAAACTCGATTTCCAAATTTATCGAAAGCCCACACACACTGACACAACGATTCCCGCTTCATCCTGTCACCCACTACAGCATAAACTAGCAGCCTTCCGCAGCTACGTCCACCGTTTAATGTCACTCCCACTGTCCACGGATAATTACGCAAAAGAACTCAAAATATTGTATCAAATCGCGACTTCAAACGGTTACACCAAACAAGTTATTGATAATATAATTAAGAAAAAGCAGAATGACCGGGCTCGCTCAGCACTTTATGCATGTACCCCCGAAAGAATTAACAAGAATGTCGGGAGTCTCACTTACATAGGCCCAATTTCAGATAGAATCGCGAATATTCTAAGAAAACACAATGTTTACGTAGCTTTTCGATCGGATCATAACTTGCGTAAACTATGTAACGGTAAAGATAAATTAGAGAATTCAAAAAAATCCGGAGTTTACAAATTAGTATGCAATGATTGCACCGGGGTCTATGTGGGTCAGACAGGCCGTAGTTTCGAAATTAGGTACAGGGAACATGTTGCCGCTCACAGGAATGGCCATCCAGATAAATCACATTTCGCAAAACATTTAATCGACACCGGCCACTCCTTGAGCGGCAACAATACCTATAACATTCTGCATGTTTGCGATAAGGGTTTCCGGATGAGTGTGTTGGAACAGTTAGAAATATCAAAATATAACAATAATAATGCATATACACTGTTGAATGACCAAACAAACTTAATTCCATCACCACTTCTAAGTATGATTGCGGGTAGTTCGGCACAGATGTCGTTGTGACATTGTATCGATCGTGATTATAGCGTCATCAAAACGGTATATAAAGGGCCGACAGCGGTGCGCTTGCGCGCATTCGAGCTCAAACGCTCGACGAGTCAACATCTCCTGAGGATGCCCCGTGGAGGGGCGAAACACGTGTCGAGTATAGGTTTGGTTGCATGGCATGCTAATTATTTCTCACTTGTTTTGTATGTGTACATATGCATGACGGTGGGATTTGTGCCCTGCTTTCAGACCTGGATATTTGTCTCGCGGAATTAAAGCTAAATATATTTCATAGCATTTAATGTCATGGATTTCCGCAAAGTAACGCCTGATTCCATAACTTATTTTTATTTCGTTGTTGTCGTTAATGATGGTCAGTTCTGCAGTACTTGAGTGCAATCAGGATCTGTCCGGATCTGCTGGGCTACGTTTTTCTCACAGACATATGTGCTTACTATACTTCGGGCATTCTGCCTCTATGTACACAAATTCATTTCTATCAGTTGCTATATAAGGATGAGAAGGAATAAGGAATTGGTGAAATTTATTTTGTGCGAGGGATAGTTTACAGAAATCATAGATATTCGGAAAGACTACGGGGAGTTTGAAAACTATAATTATCTGTTAAACTACAAAATTCGATCCTGACCTTATAATATCATAGTATTCCTAAGTACTAACTAAGTTCTAAGTTTATTTTGTCCAGGTTTTAGTAAAGGCTAGATTTTTTTTTTATTCTAACAAATTCAATTTCCCCTAATTAATAATGTTATTGGCTCTGTAAGCATTTTCATTTAAGATTACCTGAAGGATATAATTAATATTACTTTTGTTTTTGATAAGTTAAACTATCTATAAGTTTGTTTAGACTAGCGCGATAATTAAACTCTACAGTTTTTTTTTTATCTTGTTTTTTACGGTACCTACAGCTTGAGTGTATTTAAGTGCATCCTGATAATCCAGATTGCCGGTAATGCTTTTAATTATAGACTAATACGTCAAGTAGACCTCTTTTTGTCCTGCCAGGCTCTAAGGTGTATAGATGATTAAGGATATTGGTTTTTTTACTAGGTGTTCTAAATGTATTTCGTATAATAAGTAGGTTTCGTTAGTGAGTCTATTCTTATAGTCCTGTACTTCGAATCTAAGTGTAGAATTAGATAGTACTTACGTACGTACGTACGATGTATTGTAAAAATGTATAATAATGTGTCGTTACTCTAGCTTATCCTAGCCTAAATGGTAATAAATCTAAATTGTCAAGTCTTATCTCTTAAGGTCGTATTAGAAGTGGTTCCAGCATCAAGGTCAGTAGTAGTAACCTGTAACAATTGGTTACTCTTGGGTTTTCGTTTCAGGTCTTTCAGAAAGCATTTTTTTTTTCTTCTTTTTTTTTTTATAAAAACTTGTTGTTCTGGCTTATAGTCAATTTCAGGTTGTCTAGACTTATTACGGGATTCTATAAGAGCAGTTCTATTGGCTAACGAAGTCTCGTTTATGTCATGGACAGTCTTCATCTGTGCTCTATGAGTCACTACATATTGTTGGAGTAATTTTTCGTTTATGTCAATGTCAATAGGGTCCCTGGGGTCAAAATGGCCTTTTAATATGTCATAGGGTCTGCATTTTGTAAAACCATGAATAGAGCTGTTGTAAGCTATTATGGCGTAGGGTACAAGATATGTTATTGGTTCGTCTTTATTAGGTACTTCCAAAATTAGATTTTCCTGATTTGTGTGGGCTGTACTAGTAGCTGAATTATCTATAGTGGGAGTCTTCTTGGTGGGATTTGCAATGGTCGAACTGGTTTCCTGGTTATGAATTTCAATTCTAGATAAGGCGTCTGCTTTAATTGAGTATTCAAGTGCAAATACAACATCGTTATCAGTAGGGTTAAAAATTTCTAAAAGAGCATGGTTATCTTTTACAGTAGTTACACATTCAGCTATAGTGCAGTTACAAATTAATTGTTCTGGAATAATTACATCGCCATCCGGGGCACTTATCGGTAACGTAGCTACCTTATAACTCTTTGCGGGTATAATATCCTCGTATAAATTCACATTGTGGGAGTTGTATATTTTAATAGGGTTTACTGTATGTCGTGTAGTCAAGGTCTTGTCTTTAAGGTCTATTTTAGCTTCCCATTTGGTCATTAAGTCAAGTCCTATAAGACCATCGAAATAATCGTGGAACTTATAGACAAAGAAACGTATATTATCCGGGTCATTAAATTCGTTAAAGCACGGTAGTGTTATAGAGTAGTTGTTTCTCGTAGTAGCATGTACATTAGTTACTTCAAATGGATCGTAATTTAAAGGAATATCAGGGTAATAGTTTTGAACGGCTTCCGGGCTTAAGAATGATTGGTTAGCACCGGTGTCGATAAGTAATTTTAAAGGGGGATTTGATATCTGAATAAATGGTAACTGTCTCTGTGTTTGTAAGTTTATTTCTATCCTGGCTTTTCTAATTTCTGATCCGTCCGAAAATTTGAATTGGCACTCTCAAGGTTATCGTTTGAATTGTTATAAGAGTACTCTAAAGGAAGATCATGGCCTTGATACTGTGTTTGATTCGTGTCATAGTCGTCATAGGGGGTATAGTCATTGGTATGTGAAAAGTAGTCATAGTCAGGGTTATAGTTGTGGTCGTAATAATAGCTATCATCGTAACACTCATTAAAGTTTATCTCACGAGATTTAAAGTAATTATTAGGTGGTGGATTGCCCTGGGTACGCCAGTCATGTCTGCGGATTCCTCCTGGAGGTGGCATCGGCCTGGGATTAAAGTGTTCTATACCACTCATCGGTCCGGGGCCAGGTGGCTGACTGGGTTGAGTTCTAGGTGGCATCCTAAACGTATTACTTCGAAGATTATAATCTGGAGGCCTAGCACTAAACATGTGTTGTGTGTGTGTGGGCATACGTACCTGTGGTGAGGGCTGATGCTGCATAGGATTCATCCTGAACCCTTGTGCAGACCTAAAAGGTTGCATCGGCTGAGGTGGCGGCCTATTTGCTACGTGTGAAGGCCAATATGATGCGGTTGGGCTATGGCTATAGTTATTTGAAAGTTTCGGGGTATGTACAGGAGTAGAGTGGGTGACCTTAGGGGTCGGCTGTAATTTACTAGCTATGTCATTGCGCTGCTGCAAATACAATATATTCATTTCCTCCTGAACATATTCTAAAGCTTTCTCAATCGTGTCAGGTCTCATACACCTAATGCGTGAACCTAGAGGTTCCTGTAAACCCCTTACAAACGCTTGCATGGTTAGTTTTCTGTATAAAGTGCGCTTGGCTTCAATAGTAGTGGATATTGTCTCGTGAAGGCTAATATATGTCATAATTGTACTAAATAGTGTCTGACAGTGGTCATAAAATTCCTGTGGTGATCTTTGTCCCTGGTTGGCTAAAGAGAGGTCATTATAAAGGGCAGTTTCATCCCTTTGGTCTGCAAAATTATTGATTAATGCATTCCGAACGTCTAGCCAATTATCAGATATGCCATTTGAATTTATAATACTAGCGGCGGGGCCTGTGATTTTATTTAAAATTCCATTTATCAAGCAAAGGTTCGATAACTGATCGCAGGGTTCCGTACTAAGGTAGGTATATACTATTTGGTCACATAACTTAATAAATCGGGTAAGTATATGTGGGTTCCCGTCGAACTCCGGTACAGGGCGTAAAGCCTTAAAAATTATGTCCGGGTTGCGCTCCGTCATTATCTTAACTCTAGGTAATTGATTTAATTCTAAACTATAGTCTTCTAAATTCAAATTCCTACCACTATCTAGCTGTACTCGCCGACGAGTCTGGCTCGATGCAGACTCTCTAATACGGGAGTTACTAGGGTGGAAAATTTTGAAGAATAAAAAAATATTAATTTAAGTAATTCTAAACTATAATTATAATCTTTTAAATCCAAATTCCTACCACTATCTAGTTATACTCGTCGACGAATCTGGCTCGATGCAGACTCTCTAATACGGGAGTTACTATGGGTGGAAAATTTTGGGAAATAAAAACTTCAAGGTAAAGGAATAGCAACACAAGAACGATTCTGTGCACTCACCCTTTCATTCCGTTTCGCCGCGTATCAATGTTCGGATACTCTTCCCAGTGGCTGCAGCTCTCGTAGATTCTGGATACTCGTACAGTGGCTTGAAGGCCGCTCGGGCTGCTCGCGAACGCGGATTTCGATATTAGAGATCTTTATAGCTCGCGAAACGACCCGCGAGTATCCTACCGACTGCGCCAATTACGTATTTGCCACAGCCGAAGGAGTTTTAGAGAAACGAAATAGAACTTGAAGTTAATTTAATAAAAGATTATAAAAATTACATTTAAACTATAACTAATTAGTCTAAGTTGCTAACGCGATGTTGGCTTAAAAGTAAGTGTGCGTAGAATGACAAATCTTAAATATATATACTATAACAATGCTGTGTCGGCGCCTTGTGCTAGTGACGCGGTGTTGATCTTATAACAGGCCTTTGTTGTCCATGTTCGTAATGCTGTCATCACCTTCGTGGCACCGTTGATCTCATAACAGGTCTTTGTGGTGTGTTATCGTAATTCTACGTCGGCACCTTGTGTCATGGAGACTGCAGCGTTGGCGTATTGGACGAGTGCGTGATCTAACAATAGCCCTTTGTATGATGTATGTAACACGTTACATCCAATTTATACCAATGATTCGTATTTAATAACAACGTGTGACTATGGCTTTTCAAACTTGTTTCATACTTTTCAGAGTTGTTTTTTGTCGTAGTTGGGTTTTAGTTTTTACTTTTTTTATTCATCAACATTTCAAATATCTATTATATTAAGTTCTAGTGTCACATTGTTGCTCATAATGAACTCCGAACCAATCAAACTGGTTTTCACGTTTTTTAATGAGTGTTTTGCTGACATGTTAAGGATAAGGTAGTGAACATCACGCTTAAATCAAGAGAGCGAAAGGAGTCAAGCATGACTGAAAAGAGACGCAGATGAAGTTTTGCCAGTCAGCTAGTCTATAATATCATTACACCAATATTATAAAGTTCTAAGGTTTGAGAGTGTGTGTGTTTGTACTCTTTCACGCAAAAACTACTGAACGGAAATAGATGAAATTTTACAGTAATATAGCTTATAAATCAGAATAACACACAGGCTACTATTTGCCGCGATAACGTTGCGCGCGGAGCCGCGGGCAACAGTTAGTATCATACTAATATTATAAATGCAAGCGTTTGTAGGGATGAGTGTGTATGTTTGTTACTCTTTCACGCAAAAACTACTGAACAAATTGGGATAAAACTTTACAGTAATATAGCTTATACATCAGAATAATACATAGGCTACTATTTGCCGCGATAATCGACATACACGCGGGCGGAGCCGCGGGCAACAGCTAGTAAGTAATAATACAGAAACAAAACCAAAAATCAAGCTTATGAAAAAATGATATTTTTTTCCTTTCTGGGAATCATATCCACCACGTCTGGCTTAACCGTCAAGATTAGTGACCAATAATAGTACATTAGATGATTTAAATGATTGGCCTGTAAACAATTTCATTATGTAGTCGTCGGGGAAGCAGCAAATCTTAAAATACTTAGTACAAAAATGCAGTCGCGTCCGCTGTCAGTTCGCTTAGATCTTTTAAACTATTCAACGAGTTTTAATGCAGTTTTAGCAATAGGTAGAGTGATTCAAGAGAAAGGTATGTATGTGTAATACATGCATATTATAGTAGAGGAAAAGGAGGAGGAGAATTTCAAAGGCTTCCTAGCGAATCCGGGCCGGGTCGTCATTGATAACACTAAGTTTATTATCAAACTAGCTGACCTTAGCTGACCCACGCAACCTCGTTTGCGTCTCCTATTGCCCGTAGCGTAACAATTTTCCCCCGTTTTTAAAACATTATTCATTAATGCTTTTTTTTTTTTTTTTTTTTATGTTTGGCCCGCCAAAATGACTCTACTCTGCCTGATGGAAAGCATAAGCAGAATCCACGAGTGGTGGCCACCATACTCATTGCGAATGCAACAATGCAGCATGGTGACCCACACCATGGCGGCCTAGTGATGCTTGTGCATCTTTTAGTCTAGTCAACAAGTATGGAACTTGTTGACTAGACTGTCATTTTATGTTGATTTTCTGTGCGAGGGTAGTACCGCCCCGGTCGAGCCGGCCCGTTCGTGCTGAAATCAGCGTGGCTCTACTACCTTTGCTTCACGACAACGCGCGACCCCATACTGCGCAACAGATAGTCTCCAAGCTGAAAGAGCTGGGGTTGGAAGCTCTCCCTCATCCGCCATACTCACCAGACCTTGCACCTACCGGCTATTACTTTTTCCAAAATTTAGACAAGTTTTTAGTGGGTAAAAAATTCAATTCCCGAGAGGCAGTACAAAATGCCTTTGAAGAGTTTGTTGCCTCCCGTCCAGCTGATTTTTACAAGTAGGGCAACAATAAACTGCCAATGCGTTGGCAAAGATGCGTCGATTGCATGGGTGATTACTTCGAATAACAGAAATAAAAAAGTTTGAAAAATAAGTACTTTCACTTATTGCATACAAAACGGCAATTTCATAGGTAAAGACCTATCTATCTATATACTTATAATAAAAATGTAACAGGTCAAATTCTGTACATTGAAGATATTTTGAAAATTTTTTTGGAGGGCACTCTGTTATCGATACTGAAACGAAAACTATTTTTTTTTTCATTTTTGTCTGTCTGTCTGTCTGTCTGTATCTTGGCCGCGCATCACGCCGAAACTACTGAATGGATTCAAATGAAACTTGGCATGATTTGAGTTCATACTCCGAGGTAGGACATAGGATACTTTTTATTCCGAAATTTCGGACGGTTTCCTTGGGAGGGGAGATGAAAGTCAAAATGTGTAATTAATTGTAATTCATTAACGAGTAGTCCGATCGCAATAATTCTTTTTTTGTTAGAAAGGAGATACTCTGAAGATTGTAGCATAAAGTATTTAATTTATCACAATCTCTCTATCTATTGGAAAAAAAAATTATAAAGAATTTATCATTACGTGAAACTACATGTAGTGACATCTATTGCCAGCCATGCGTAATTAATAACACTTTGATTAATATATCGTGGAATAATCGTAGAACGTATTACGTATAATTCGGTGTAGCATTAAGTATTTGATTTATCGCAACCTCTCTATCCATGGGAAAAAGAATATCTATATCTCTCTGTAGACGTCGAATCTGTGTGTTTGGTTGTGCCCGCATGACTTAAATATTCAAAATAATCGTGGGAACGTTTTATGCACAAGCATTGTGATTAATGTGGTATATAGTTAGTATTTGATAGGTAGTTATTTGTTTTATGTTCTCTCTTTCCATAGAAAGGGTTGTATTAAATTTTCTTGAAAAAATTATTTGCTTAAAACAGCGACATCTTTTGGAATCAAGTAATTAACTTTACAATAGGTACGTAATATGATTGCTCTTTTTAACGTATAATAAAAATGTAACAGTTCAGTTCTGTACATTAAAGAAATTTAGATGATTTTTTGGGAGGGCTCTCTAATCGATACTAAAGCAATTACATTTTCTTGAAAATTGTTTCTGTGCTCACTGACGAACTGTGCTTAAAACAGCGACATCTTTTGGAATCAAGTAACTAACTTTACAATAGGTACGTAATATGATTACTTTTAAACGCATAAGAAAAGGATCAATTCTGTACATTAAAGAAATTTAGATTTTTTGGGAGGACGCTCTTATTGATGCTGAACCAAAAACTAGAATGCCATAAACTTTAAATGGTCATTTATAATTATGATATTTATTTTAAGTTTAAAATATTTGAAAGAGGAGTAAACATATAACATAAAGTTCATCATAATTTACCAGAAAATGATACAAAACATCTTCATGATAGGTACCCGAAAGGCAGCGCGGGCGCGTGGCCTGCGCCCTGCCACAGAATAACTAATACATAGTACTGCCCTGCGTAGGTTACCAAACACGTCCAAATTGTTTAAAAAGCAGTACCCGCGCGGTCGGTCGGCTCCCTACGCGACACACGCACCCAAATCGACTAAAAAACCCAGTAGTAGTTCTTGAATGTAAATTCGGATAAAAAGTTATTTTTGGAACTATTTACTTGATTTTTGTTCTACCTAATATAAATATTACTTGGTATTATAATATTTCTTCTGTATTTTTAACCGACTTCCAAAAGGAGGAGGTTCTCAATTTCATCGTTATATTTTTTTTAACCGACTGCCAAAAGGATGAGGTTCTCAATTTCATCGGTATATTTTTTTTTATGTATGTACACGGATTATTCCGTCAATTTGTGGACCGATTTTGGAAATTCTTTTTGTATTCGAAAGGGTATGCTCCCCATGTGGTCCCATGGCCACCATATCAGGATCTGATGATGGGATCCTAAGGAAATCGAAGGAAACCCTCAAATTTATGTAAGCGCCTGCAATGAAGTTAAAGCAATTATCTGCATGCCTTCATATTCTGTAGACATCATTTAATTTCATAATATATAAAACGGGTCTTAACGATATCAGAGTTAACCTCAGATAGTCAGTTTACCTCAAATCACTTGAATTATAGTAACCTATAGAAGATAGTCCATTTGAGATTTTAGTCCTTTCGATTTTATACAGCATGTATGTTACCTTTAGTCGTATTCTTTCAAGTTATTTAGGTGAAATGATGACGAGAGACTTGAGAAAGACTAAAAAGTGAAAAATAAAAAAAACTTCGTTTAAAAAAACCGAACCGAATAAACTAAAAAGTACCTAATAACTTAATTTGTATGTGCTACCTATTCATAGGTTTGAAGTCGGTGCCAAGCCAAAATCTAATAGTAGGTACCGCACTCGCCGCGCGTGACCTTGAGCGGGATAGCTGCTCTTCGCGTAGAACAAAACAACTGAAGCGTCGGTGACGTCGTTGACGTTCGTCTCGAAATGTAGCGAGTGTGATACCTACTATTACATTTGGCTTGGCACTGACTTCAAACCTAGGTAGCACATGCAAATTAAGTTAACTGATACTTTTTAGTTTTTGAAGTCAGTTTTTTTAAAACGAAGTTTTTTTTAGGATTTTGTCAGGTTATAGCATAGGTATAAGCAGGCGATTTTTGTTGTACCTCAATAATTAGCAAATAGTCTTTTGTAGATTCTAATTGGTTTTCTCGGTATTTTTAGAATTTTGTAAGATTATAGCATAGGTACCAAGGTACCTATAATTTACTTTTTTATAGGATTTTGTTAGGTTATTGGCATAGGCATAGGTAAGCAGATGTTTTTCGTTGCAAATATTTAATTACTTAGCCTTATTTGTTGGTGTTTTAATTTATTTTAGTAAGTTGTAGATACCTTCCATTTTTTTCGTTGAATTAGTTGTAGATACTTAATTAATTTAGTTTTATTTACGCTTTGAAAATAAGCTTCATTCGTTATGTCTAATTTTTCATTTAACTGTAGTGATAAATTTAACATTGTTTTTCGTATTCGATTTTATCACATCACACTAATTTATAAAAGCGAATGTTTGTGAGGGTGTATGTTTGTTACTTCATCACGCAAAAAGCACTGGACGGAATTGGATGAAACTTTACAGTAATATAGCTTACTAGCTGTTGCCCGCAGCTTTGCTCGCGTGGAAGTTGATTATTTACAATATATTTAATTAAAACTGTGTAAGTATGTATGAATAATTTATTCATGTTTTTAAACGTACCTATTTATTTATTTTTAATCAATAGCCCATTAAAAAAGATTTCATACTAACGTTCGACCCTTATTTTTACCCCTTTAGAAATAGAATTCCCATAAATGATGATATAGGTATTAATTTATTTGTACTTAAAAGCCTAAGGACCAAGTTTCAGGCTACTAAATTAAAAATGACTGACTTCCAAACTAATCTACTTACGACATTTCAACACCTAATTCACCCCTTAGGGGTAGAAATATCATTTATGGGATTTCCTTTTGAGGGCGCTCTGGTTCCCTGGTTTCTAGAACCCGAGACGGTGTGCGGTTTTTAGTCGGTTCGAGTCCGACATAACCACCAGTTGCTGATATCCGAGGAAATTTCCGCACAAAAAAGGGGGTAGATATAATATCCAGAGACACTTAGTATCTACGCGTTTTTAACTATTAGCCCAAAGATAATTTTTCATGTTTCTAACTTAAAAAAGACGGACTTCCATACAAACTTTCAACCCCTATTTCACCCTCTTACGGGTAGAATATTGGGAAACGCTTAAATACGTATCTCCTATTTTTTTATCAATAGCCCTAAAATAAATTTTCATGTTTCTAACTTCAAAACTGACGGACTTCTAGACTAACCCGCTTACGAAATGTCAACGCCTATTTCATCTCTTCAGCGTAGAATATCGAGAAAGGCCTAAATACGTATCTATTCATTTTTAATCAGTAGCCCAAACCAAAAGAAAAGTTTCATGTTTCTAATTAAAAAATGACGAAGTTCCAAACAAAGTTCAACCCCTATTTCACCCCCTTAGGGGTAGAATATTAGGAAACGTTGAAATACATATCTACAATTTTTTATAAGTAATCCAAAAATAAAGTTTCATATTTCTTAAATAGCCCTAAAATAAACTTTCATGTTCTTAACTTCAAAAATGACGGCCTTCCAGACTAACCTACATACAAAACGTCAACCCCTATTTCACCCTTAAGGAGTAGAATATCCGCTCTATCTATCAGAAACGCTTAAATACGTGTTTACTCATTTTTAATCAGTAGCCCAAAAATAAAGTTTCATGTTTCTAACTTAAAAAATGACGGACTTCCATACAAACTTTCAACCCCTATTTCACCCCCTTGGGGGTAGAAATTCCAAAATTCCTTCCTTAATGGGTATCTACTTAATGAAACGATCATACTCACCAAATTTTGTATTCCCAAGTTTAATAGTTTCCGCTCGGCGATGATGAATCAGTCAGTCAGGACATGTTATTTTATTAACCGACTTCCAAAAAGGAGGAGGTTCTATGTTCCACTGTATGTTTTTTTTTTTTTTTTATGTATGTTCACCGATTACTCCGTCAGTTGTGGACCGATTTTGAAAATTTTTTTTGTATTCGAATGGGTATGCTTCCGAGGTGGTCCCATTGTCAGCATATCAGGATCTGATAATGGGATCCCAGGGAAATCGAGGGAGACCCTCATTTTTTATAGGCACATACTATGTTTTTCGTATATTTTCTGAAGTTACACCGGTATTTGCGTCTGGTAGTCATCATTTTATGATGATGAGCTGATGATGTAAGGTACAACTCCTTAACGGTTAGGAGTTGGAGGATAAATCTTTAAATATCATATGTATATATGTTACCTTTAGTCGTATTCTTTCAAATTATTTAGGTAAGCTGATGATGGAAGGTGGAAGGTACAACTCCTCAACGGTTAGGAGTTGGAGGATAATTCTTTCAATTTCATACGTATCTAAAGACCTTCAGTCATAAACTTTCCAGTTATTTAGGTGAGCTGATGATAGAAGGTTAAACTCTTCAACAGTTAGGGATTAGAGGATGATTTTAATATTACACGTACGTATAGACCTTAATTTGTATTCTTGATGATGAAATTTGATGAAATAGTTCAACTTTCTACTTACCTACGATTGATTGCACTAAAAACTGAAAAATAAAAACTTTTTATTAAAAAAAAACCGACTTCCAAAAAAACATCCAACGAAAACTCTCTGCCAAAAAGACACTTAAAAGCGTAAAATAAACTGGTTCTTCATAAATTGCCTATACCTAATTCTTTATTCATTTCAATAGTAGATTTCAGAGAGTTTTCGTTGGATGTTTTTTTGGAAGTCGGTTTTTTTAAGTATAGAAGATACATCAGATTAACACATAGGTTACTGTTTGCCGCGATAACCGACATACACGCGGGCGGAGCCGCGGGCAACAGCTAGTTATTAATATTAGTATAGATACTACTACCACTACAACATGCGCAAATTCTTAACCTATGGTACATTCATCAACATCATCATCAACAACCCATAACGTCCCACTGCTAGTTTCGGGTCTCCTCTCAGGAAGGGGTTAAGGCCATACGTCCCCACGCTAGCCGAGTGCGGGTTGGGGACTGGCAAGACAACGTTGTGGCTACGTAAATATTGCCGTTGGATGTTTTTAAGCCGCCCAAAGGCCTCCAACTAAGCTTCACGACTATTATCCTACGATAGCAACCGGGACCAACTGCTTAACGTGACCTCCGAATCACGAAGACGCTCATGGTATCATGCCACCAGCGGTCACCCATCCAGGTACTGACCGCGCCCTCGTTGCCTACCCTCGGTGATTGTTTCAAATCACCAAGTGCTGGGCTATGAGTACATTAACAGGATGTTAGCATCTATGGTTCCTTTTGATGAAAATGATTTTATTTTTTTCGAGACCTACATAAGAAGTAATTGCCAAATAGATCTACATACTACATCTTTGTTATCAGCATCAGGTATAATTGCAAGTCCCAGCTGATATCCAAGAAAAGAGGGGTCAATGACATTTTCAACAAGAACTGTGTTGATTTCTGTGCATGAAACAAATATTATTATCGGCTATCTGCGTATTGAAAACTATACACGTGTCAGCGTAATTATGCACCGGCATTCTTACATAATACAAAACCTAATAATAGTTTGCTTAGAATCAGCGATAAAATTGACTGGAATAGTTTTAAAACCATGTTATATTTCATAAACGTGTTTAAAATAAATTAGCACTAGCACTTTTAAAATAAAGATACTAGATTTTGCCCACGGCTTATATATTTTTTATGGATGGCCCTGCCAAAATGACTACTCTGCCTGATGGAAAGCATAAGCAGAATCCAAGAGTGGTTACTATATCACGCAACAATGCAGCATGGTGACCCACACTATGGCGGTCTACAGAGGCTTCTGCATCATTGGGCCTCCGGTCTCGCACTCACCAACGAAACACATCACGCACGAACGCTGTCATTTTACGTTGATCTTCTGTGCGAGGGTAGTACTGCCCCGGTCGAGCCTGCCCAACCGTGCTGAAATCAACGTGACTCTACTACCTGTACTGTTTTTGTACATAGATGCAGGCCTCGGCTTAGCTTAGACTCCAGTTTTCTCACAAATTACGAATTCCTTGTAAAAAAAATGTGTCAACTGTATACATGATGTAATTTGTGGAGATGAAATAAACGTTTATTATAATGCTAATTATACATAGAAAACACTCAAACTCGGAAATAAAAATGTGCAGATTTTACAAACATTTGGTCCGACCCTTGAATCAAAACCCGAGACCTCAAGCAGAGCAGTAGCTTACGTTACCGCTACGCCACAAAGGCAGTCAGACATAAGTGAGCAAGTAACGACTATATAGCAAGGATTCAGACAGCGTGGGTCACGTTCTATATCTTGATCACTCATTCACTTCGAGAATGAGTCCAGTCGGAGAATATCTTTAACTCGCTTTTATTAGCTTGAATTGTAACTATGTAGTCGCATCTTATAATTTAGATTTAACCTACTTTCGGTAGTTGTGTCTAAATGAATCTTTGTTTAGAGCAATTAACTACACACATCAAAAGTGTCTAGGGATCAACATATGTGTCTAGGGATCAACATATATTTTTGCAATAACTTTTCTCCTGATTGATATTAATTAAATTTTTCTTTAAGGATTCATCAAATAAAGTGTTTTCGTTTGTCACAGTAACGATAAACCAAGTCACCTTTGCATTAATAAAGAAATTTGCCATTTTCCTAATAAAAGGATTTTTGACATTTGAACCACTAACATTAAAGTTCGAAAAAAAGACTGAAATAACAGTTTTCTTTAAAATTTTATTAGGTAACTTAAACAATTAATAATCCGTGTTTCTACCGCGAACACTAACACAAGAACATCGGTTTGGCATACTCAAAATGAGTTCATCCAAATCACGCTGTGGAATGGCCGCCCATGTTCGTTGCAACAACAAAAAAAGGTCTTCTTGCGACTGGATACCCTCCATATTCGGCAGAGCTCTTCTCTGTAGCATATCCCATGCATGCTCAATCGGGTTCAAGTCTGGCGACTGAGCAGGCCAGGGCCAAAGCCACATCTCAATCTCAAGAAATCCGCATAAAAATGCTTGATCCCTAGACACTTTTGATGTGTGTATTTGTCGTATTAAAAATGTACGGTAAGAATCATGCTGTAAAGGATAAAATGGAAATATGTGGACATAGATTACCTCGGTGGCGCAGTGGTAGCGTATGCGACTGATGTGCTTGAGGTCTCGGGCTTGATTCCCGGTTCGGTCCAAATATTTGTGTGTTCTGCAAATATTTTGGTAGTTTTCTATGTATAATATGTACGTATTTATATATTTTTTTAGATATTATGTATGTATATCAGTGGTCTAGTACCCATAGTACAAGCTCTGCTTAGTTTGGGACTAGATGGCGTTGTGTGTTAGATGTCCTAATTATTATTTAAATGAGACAAATATCTTCTTTTGAGAAAATTCATTTCCCATAGAGGAAGATTCTCAGAAGATTGTTTCAAAGGATGTATACGAGGATGTTCAATAAGTAGTACAAGTAATTTTTTTAACAAAAACGGACTTCAAGGTTCGACTCGATTTCTCTTGGATGCCATCATCAGATCTTAGTGTCCTTATCATGGTACCACTGTTGGGATATCTCCTTTTCATTCAAAAAAGAATCATCAAAATCGGTTCATAAACGACGAAGTTATCCGCGAACACAAATAAAAAAAACACATATACGGTCGAATTGAGAACCTCCTCCTTTTTTGAAGTCGGTTATAAAGAACAATTAAAATGTGTGTAAAATAATAACTAACACAAACAATGAACCGAAATTCTCTTCAGCTTTGTTACATTTAATGTTTTTATCGTTTAGTTTCAATGTTAGAATGTTTTGTAAAATGTAAATGAATAATATGAAACCTTCAACTGCAACAATCAATGCGTTCTATGTATGCATTCACTTACCTACTTAAAATGTATTTATTTCTCAAGAGAGAGCTTCTATTGCCATCTCTATTACTTATCTGTATGATGATATATACTACTATTTAAACTAATATTACAAAGTTGAAAAGTATTTGTCTGTTTGTTTAAACGTGCTAATCTTAGGAACGATTGGTTCGAATTGAAAAATTCTTTTGCTATCGGATAGCCCATGTATCGAGGAAGGCTTCAAGTTACATAACATGAAAGTTTAGCTAATACCTTTTCTTTCAACCTTTTCGATCAATTCTAGTATTTCATTTCATCATCATTTCATTTAACCGCTTTTTACTAAATGCATAATATATGTATGTATACACGATAGATATACCAAAATAACATTTTTAAACTAAATTTTATTTTTGTACCGCGGCGTTACCCGCGGTACGACAATAATATGAATGAATATATAAATTGAATCTCGGAAACGGCTCCAACGATTTTCAGGAAATTCAGTACGGTAAATCGACCTAGCTAGGAATAGTTTTAAGAAAATTTTCTTGAGACACAGGCGATGTTGCGGGGGTCTGCTAGTTATTATTTTATGACTTTTCATGAGTGCATTAAGTATGTAATTGTCCTTTGAACTTTCAGCATGCGGGATAAATACGAGTGATTGGTATAGGTTGGATGTAACGGAACAACAGCGGTGTTTTAATGGACACAAGCCAAATGTTCAGTACAAGGCGACGCTAACATGCATAAATACGTATTTGTATTAATTTGAGCTACAATGCTGTTGTTTTGATTGTGCGTTGCGTTTTAAACATTGATAAAGACAGTTTTGAGAGTTAATGTAGTGTTTATTGAGTTTATTATTGATTGGAAATTGTTAATTTAGATGTACATAATATTCGTGTTAAATTGATGAGAAAATACGACACGTACCTAATTGCAATTTTATTCGGTGGATATGTACTGATTTACATTAGTCAGTCGTGTACCTACGTGTATTTATATTGTGTAAGTTTTTTGTATTAATTCTTGGTAAGTCATCACTTTACTAATAACTTGATAATTCAACGACAAATTATCGTACTCCATTAGTTTTAATTCCGATTCATTTAATTGCTCCGCTCCTTAGCGTCGTAGTGGTCCTGATTGTTAAGTAAGGGGTCGTAGATCCAAAGACCATCCTGGAAAAATCATTATGTTGTGACACGATCATTCTATTTCATTTTATAGATTTTAAAAATTCTTCTAATTTTATTTAATTATATTAACATTTTATAGACTTCAAATATTATTCTAATTTAATTTAATTATATTAACATTTTTCTATCCTGTTAAAGTGTTTTGTGAAAAACTATTTACAGAAATAAATGACTTTGACTTAGATTCTTAGTCATAGTTATTTGTTATACAAGAATGCAAAGTTGCTTTTTAACCGCGTGCTGAATTTTGATGACCGAGCAAGCGAAGGATTCTAAAAATCAAAAAAAAATTGAATCCTGAGCGTCAGCGAGGTAATCAAAAGAGCACAAGGTGAAAAATCTTTAAACTCGAGTGCAACACATAACTTTTCATTCCACCTCAGCGAGGAATTGACTAAATGTGCAGATTGAACTGAACTTGAAGAAGAATATAACAATAGGTCGTGAAAAGAAAATGGCGCGGGAAAATCAAATTAAAAAAAAGTACACCAAGAAGGTTCCCAGTCTGAGTTTTTAACAAATTAAAAAAGGTTGTATGATAAATTCGGCACCATTGAAGTAAAAGTAAATAGGTTTAATGATGTTTTGAATTCACAAACTAGGTGCACACGATGTTCGAAATTCAATTTTACTTTATCCTCTAGTGGATAAAAACGGATTTTGCACTCAGATAACGAAGGGCAAAAATGCTCTTTCCGAGATGGTGGGATGAAAAAGTTATTTATCTTCTAATTATTAGAAGATTATACAGCCCGCGAGCCATTTTCATGAACACATCAAATATGAAACCATTAAAAAGTTTACGTAAAATACACAAACTACAACATTCATAAAACCACAACAGTATAATAAACCAAGTAATCAAAAATAACAAAACAAATAGGTTACGAAACAATTTAAAACTATTGACAACTCTAATGTATAAGATAAGATAGTGTACAGCTATAAGTCCCATTAAGATGAGACGTGTGTTGACCTCCCCCCGCACACCTGTTCGTCCGCTGGTACCTAAAACTGTATTCTACGCATCGACACGCACGATGTTCCGAGCCTCCATAAAGTTTGGTTCGGACTATATTGTTTTTGCGATCAATACAAGGACTACACAAGGACGTTTTTATTTTTGCAGCTGTTGTTTTTCGAGTTTAGGAACTGCAAATATTCATATTACTAGCAAAATATTTAGAAATCTATATGAAAAATTATTATCATTAATCAACAAAAAACTTTTCATCTCTATTTGATTAGATTGATAGAAAAAATCTTAGTCAAAATAAAAAACTGACTTCAAGAACGACCAAATTGATCGATTTCTCTTGGTTGCCATCATCAGATCTGAGTGTTCTTATCATGGTACCACCGTTGGGATATCTCCTTTCCATTAAAGAAAGAATCATCAAAATCGGTTCATAAACGAGGAAGTTGTACGCGAACACACATAAAAAAATGTATATACGGTCGAATTGAGAACCTCCTCCTTTTATTAAGTCGGTTAAAAATCATCGACGCTGATAAGATTTCAGAAAAAAAACAAATTAAATAATACACATTCTCTAACCGGTTTTACAGGTCTACGATAAAGTCCCGTTAGGTTCGTTAACTCAGTGACTACTCGTAATGAGACAAGTTAATTAATGAAGTACTTACTACTTAAATGTTTTCGAAATTTCTCATTCCATAACATTTTGTGAATGATATCTACTTTTCTAAAATATTCTATATCCATACTAATATCAAAAATTAAAAGCGGCCAAGTGCGTGTCGGACTCGCCCATGAAGGATTCCGTAGCAGCCAGTAACATAATATAAAAGTTCTTGTAGTTCCTAACTTTGATCGATGTTTTAATAATAGTGTATTTTTTGCGGTTTTGATTTATGACGTATTAAAAAAAACTACTTACTAGATCTCGTTCAAACCAATTTTCGGTGTAAGTATGCATGGTGACGTACATCATACATTTTTTTTAGTTTTATCATTCTCTTTTATTAGAAGTTACGGGGGACACACATTTTACCACTCTTTGGAAGTGTCTCTCGCGCAAACTATTCAGTTTATGAAAAAAAAAACAGTAGAAACCTCAATATCATTTTTGAATACCTATCCATAGATACCCCAAACGTATGGGTTTGATGAAAAAAATTTTTTTGACTTTCAGTTCTATGTATGGGAAACCCCAAAATGTATTGTTTTTTTTTCTATTTTTGTGTAAAAGTCATAGTTAATGCGGTTCACAGAATACATCTACTTACCACGTTTCTTTTAGTTTCGGAAAAAAGTGGCTGTAACATACGGACGGATAGACAGCCAGACAAACATGACGAATCTATAAGGGTTCCGTTTTTTGCCATTTGGCAACGGAACCCTAAAAAGTAGTTCTCTCTGTCTGTTTGTTCCGCTTTCACGGCTAAACCGTTGCACATATTTCAATGACATCTGGCAAGGAGATAATTAGATTCTCGAAGGACATGGGCTACCATTTACTGTGATTACCGACATTTACCCGGGCGGAATCGCGGGCAAAAGTCTTTAATAAATAGTAGTTTATATTTTTTTTTGTGAAGACACTCATGGTTTATGTACGAGCGGGACGAACAGGTGCTGTGGCGTTGCTCTGTAAATGCTTTATCTATACTAATATTATAAAGCTGCAGAGTTTGTTTGTTTGTTTGTTTGAACGCGCTAATCTCAGGAACTACTGATCCGATTTAAAAAAATCTTTCAGTGTTGGATAGGTCATTTATCGAGGAAGGCTATACGCTATTTTGTTTTTTCAAAAAGATTTGGGATCCGTTAGAAAATTGCTATTTCGTAACCCAAGGTGTGAAATCGAAAACCTATTTTAGCGTGCGCTGCAATAACTATTAACAAATGAACAAAATTATGTACTACAGGTTTGTAGGTCCCATTAAGATCTACAAAAAAGTCCGTGAAAGCATATATCTAACTATCATGGTTTAGTCACAATAACCGCTTTTGTGTTCAAAAAATTTATTAAATCGTCTGAAGGAAGAAACTACGTTAAATGTGTATCGTAATATTAATCTTTATCAAAATTAAGCATTATGTTATCAAGAGTATTTATGTAGAAGTAAAATACTTTTTGTTTCATCCCAATCGGACATTTCGTTTAGAAGTTATCACGAGTATAAGACGATAAGAGTTGGTACCTATTAATAAGTTATTTGCCAAAGAGTTGTTATCAACATAATACCTTATATTAATCTTTATCCAAATAAATGTGGTGTTGATTATGAGTAGTAGATCTTAGAAGAGTAGGTATAATAAATACATCTATACTAATTATAAAGCTGAAGAGTTTGTTTGTTTGTTTGAACGCGCTAATCTCAGGAACTACTGGTCCATTTTGACAAATTCTTTCATTGTTAGATAGCCCATTTATCGAGGAAGGCTATAGGCTATATATCATCACGCTAAGACCAATAGTTTCAAAAACGGGGGATAATTATCACGCTACGGGCAATAGGAGACGCAAACGACATTGCGTGGGTCAGCTAGTCATAGATATTTATCTTTCGTCGACTCTGCAGTCCGCAAGGGCTTTTTCGACAGCCCAGGCCTCAACGGAATCAAATGACTTTTCATAGTCGACGAAAGCGATGATTATAAGAATCTGGTATTCGTTACATTTCTCTGTAAGTGTTTTAAGAGCTTGAAGATGAACATTTGTTGAAGCCACTCCGAAAACCTGCCTGTTCGCGCAGTTAGTAGTCGTCTAACTTGTTCTTTAGCCTATTTACTATTATCCGCGTGAAGGCCGTGGGAGAGTCACGCTTCGGCTTGAATGGGCCGGATCGACCGGAGTGATACCACAGCCACACAGAAAACCGGTGTGAAATAGTGCTTGCGCTGTGTTTCACCGAGTGAGTGAGGATACCGGAGGCATGGGCCTCCGGTATGGGGTATGGACCCCAATCCCCCTACCCCTATCTCCCTCCCCCCCCAGCACCCAAAAGGCCGGCAACGCACTTGTGACGCTTCTGGTGTTGCAGGTGTCCATGGGCGGCGGTAATCGCTTACCATCAGGCGATACGTCTGCTCTTTTGCCCGCCGATTCCATAAAAAAAAGAAGACCTTATACGTGTGCGATAATAAACTGATTGGCCTATAGTTGTCCAGCCAACGTACATCTCCTTTTTTGTGTAGTAAGGTAATGACAGCCTTACTCCAAGTCAGTGGTACATTGGATTCCATTAGGCACTTCGTGCATAAAGTAGCCAGAGCAGAATTAAAGTGTCCGTTGCGCACTTTATCATCTCCGGAATAACGCCATCCTCACCAGGAGCTTTGCGGTTTTTCAGCTGGCGTAGGGCAAGGTGTACTACGTCTAAGGTGATGTCAGGGATTTGTTCAGAACCAACATTCGCAATTGGCGCCCTTTCTCTATTTTCTGGTCTGAATTCTGGATTCTGTACTTTGCTACTGTAAAGGTCTCCGTAGAACTTTCGAACAACCTCAACAATTTCCTTGCGATTTGTAACGATATCGCCGTTTTCGTTAAAGCGTTTGAAAATCTGCTTCCTTCCTGTACCTCATGTAGCTTTCATTACGCTTCTACTTTTATTATATTGTATTTGCGATAACACTTTCCTCGTAGTGTCTTAAGTCCCGTTTTAGGAGTTTCTTTATTTAACGTTGGTTCTGTCTATATTTTAGTGTATCAGTCTTACTTTGAGTTCTTAATAGCCTTCCTTGTTCTATTAGCGCTAATGTTTCTGCAGTGAGTTTATGATTCTTGGTACATAAAGTATTTGGTTTAACCCTTTCATTAATATCATTTGTACCTATAGTACAAGCTTAGCTTAGTTTGGGACTAAATGGTGTTAGGTGTCAGATGTCCGAAATATTTATTTATATTATTATTATTCTCTTATGAAGGCTAGAAAATACTAAGTAAGTCACATATACTTCAGTACAAGCCTTAGTACGTGGCATGAATATTATCGTAAATTGATGTTCTGAATCTGAGTGTTCTTTGTGTCCGTTTTATGTTAGTGAAGTCCCCCGCGACACAAGAATATTCCTAGTGCGAGATTTCTCTCTAAAAAGAACAAAAGATAAAGAACTAACACAGATTCTGATATGTGATACAAGGACATATAAATTTGGGCTAATAAAACATGCAAATGTAATTTATATCGGACACTTGCAGATAAGAATAATAAGGCAGATAAAACTCAAAAAGATGCACGCTATATACTTGTGATATGAGATACATAAATGTGATAGTGACCAAGTAAGCCAGCTGACTGTGAAGAAGTATATGTACATGTACAAATATGATAAGTGGTGACAAAAGAGAAAATAAACAAGACACTTACAAATATACAGAAGTTGCCAATGAAGCTGATGATGTAAAGAATAATGAGAAGTCCAGCGTTCAAGATACCTATACATATAAAGAAGCATTGGAGTTAACAGGTAAGTGTTAGCAAACAAGACATTACCCGAGTAACTGTGACCGGAAAAAAGACAAAATGGAACTTCTGTTTTTGGTTAGGGCCGTGGTCCTTACCGTGTGTAAAAGTAAGTTAAAATAAGTCAAAAATTGTACTAGTATTAGACTGACCACTCGAAAGTGGAACAGGGATGAATTAGATTTTGACAGTAATAGCGATAATAAAGCGAACTGAGCCTAAAGAATAAGAACTCAACATATTCTGATACTGCAGAATATTATTCGGTAAGCACAACTTACATAGCAAGCTAAAAGAATTTATAGGTCTACAGAAAAGGTAAGAATGTGAAATTGATATTTTTTATTAGTCAGATATAAACGGTTTGTTTTCGGAAAACCAAAAAGATGTGACGATAGACTATGAAAGTGCACATGCAACAAAACATAGGTACATCATCTTCATCTAGCAAAACAAGCCAAATTGCATAGTAATTGGACTTAATAATATGAATCGCGCAACGAAAGTTCTCGAGGATACATTTTTCCATATCTGAGCAAGATTTAGGCTAGAATATCTGCTGAGATTGTAGGTTGCTCACTCTGTTGAACAAATATAACAATCTCACATTTAAAGATTCCAATTTTAAACGCTTACAGGCAATGGACGGTACAATTATCTCTTACTCACGACTTGCAGCCTGATAACCAACGCTTGTGCCCTGGATATGTTTGGTTATGCAACCGTAGTTGCTGCAGCAAGTTGTGACTTGAATGTGGACCTTAAACAACTGGGATTCCTGGCATCAGCACCTTTTGCAGGTATTCTTGTAGAACTCTGTACTTTACATCATTGTTTTTTTTTAAAAGACAACTCCCGCATTAGGAATAATCCTGTGTCGCGGAGACCTTTACAGACATCCATGAAATGGACACAAAGAACACCCAGACTCAGAACAACAATTTGCGAATCATACAAAGTGTTGTCCCACGCGGAATTTGAACCCACGACACTTGGCGTAGTAGAAAGCGGCGTGGCGATCGCTTTAATCACTTTCTCGAAAATTTATTGGAAATATTATTTTACTATAATACAGGATCTGCATACTTTGGGATCAGAGTGACTGCCAGATTGGTCTAATGGTTTAAACGTTTGCCATGCCGCTTTCTACTGTGCTGAATGATGTGGTTTCGAACCCCAGATGAGGCAACACTGTGCGATCTACAAATTGCTGTTTGTCGGTTTTATTTAAGTTTGTAAACATAGCATGCGTGCCCCAATACAATGTACTATATCCGTCGCATACTATCGTCGGTTATAATATAATGCGTTAATATATAAAGGTTAATATTTTAGGTGTACTTTTCGCATTTCCATGGGGATATTATGCGGACACACGAGGAAGGAAACGGGCAATGTTGTTGTCCACGTCTGTGGGCTTCATCTTCGCAGTAATAAGTGCTTTCTCAACGCACTGGTTGTTCATGTTCATTGTGAAGATAATCTGCTGCTGTTTGTATGTATTATTTGATGACACAATTTACATTTTAACTTAGGTCATCATTACTGTTAGTTGTCTCACTCCACTGCTATGTACCTCATCGTTAAGGGACTGAATGCAATTTCTTTCACGATCAACTCAAAATGAGTTTGTTTTGCATTTTTATTCCTCTGATTCAAACTAACTTATGAATATAATTAAACCACAGTTTTACCAGGGTGCCTCCAGTGTGCAAGACAAAGGTTTTTTTCGAGAATACAGAACATGACGATGGTAGGTAATGTCTAAATTTAGAGGATGCAGCTTAAATACTTGTTTGAATAGAGAGTATAATATCTTAAAATCCTGGTCAGAGTTTTAACTGACTTTAATGTAATGATTAAGAAGCCGACTTGACAATTTGACGATTAAAATCTAAAACCAATCTACAGATAGCAATAGGATGCTCTAATCGGCGTAAACGACTGCCGATCAAGAGGTCTCGGGTTCGATTCCCGGGTCGGACTGCTGTTAGGTTTTTATAACAAGAAATTCTTAATAGCAGCCCGGTGTATGGGAAGATAGCGGAGTTTCCCGCCCGTGTTTTGGAGAGCACATTAAGCCGTCGGTCCCGGTTGTCATGAACACTTATGGCAATCGTTATTGTGAAGTCAGTGTCCTCAATTATACTGACGACTACTTCAGCCTACGAATTCAGTTCACCCTTAAGGTTGCGGAGGTCTGATGCCAGTTGCTCCTTGGAAAAACTGATATTGAAGTAAAACCGGTTGAACTAGTAGCCGACCCTAATTATTCTTGGAAATAATAAAGGGTAGGAAGAAGTAGAAGACATCGTTAGGATTTACGTTACAGAAAAGTTGATTTTTCGAATCTAGAAGTTTGTCTAATGTCCAAAAGACAGGAATGAACACTTTAGCTTCATTCTCAGTTGTTACCACTTACCTTTACAGTTCGACAGCTAGTTTTACACTGACGATGGCGCTGCTTGGAGAGTGCACAGGAAAGAAACATAGGAGTCAGTACTTATTTATCATGAACAGTTTAAACCTCAGTTCTGATGTCTTTGCTTTCGGTAAGTACATACCAAGGTTTTTCTAACAATTATGAATACATAGGTCGTTTTTCACGGCCAAGATACTTCGCTTATCTCCCGTGGGAGAGCCATGCTTCGGCACAATGGGCCGGCTCGACCGGAGTGATACCACGACCTCACAGAAAACCGGTGTAAAATAGTGCTTCACTGAGTGAGTGAGGATACCGGAGGCCAATCCCCCTCCCCTCCTCGACCCCCCTACCCTCCTTCACCCCCCTACTCTCCTCCAAACCCCCCTTCCAGCCCCAAAGGCAGATTTACTTTAGAATATATTATTTTAACATAAGTATGGATATTATTCTTTTAAGAAAGTGTCTCAAATTTGACCAAAAAAGCGTTACCGTCCTCAAATCGGGAACAAAAGACAAGATACTGATGGTAATTCGTGTTCTTTTTAGGTTTAGCCTGGCTAATTCTGCCACTGGACTTCAAAGTCGATCTCCCCTTACTCAACATGACCTTCAGACCCTGGAGACTCTACACCATAGCATTGGCAATTCCGCTGGGCATAGGAGCGCTTCTTCTGTTCTACGTGTATGAGAGTCCAGAGTTCTTGGCTAGTAGAGGAGATAATGGAAAAGCTTCAGAGGTATTGACAATGATGTATGAAAGGAATGGAGGGAAGAAGGAGGACTATCCGGTAAGTGATACATATTGGTAAGTCTAAGTAAAAACCTTCTTTGGAATTAGAGGCTTTTATGTCCAGCAGTGGACTATTAAAAGTTGTTGATGTTAAGTCTAAGTGAGGTCAAAACTTTTTGAAGAAATTTTTCCCTGCAGTATTTCCGCAGCAATTTGAATTTCAACTAATAAAGACAGAGCGTCCACTGATATCAAAGTTCAGGAACGAATTTGATGCTCTTTATTAGAGATGCCAATGTCCAGCACTGAACTGCGGTAGGCTGATGGTGATGATGATTTATACGCAGGTGTCCATAGGCAGCGAAAGTCGTTAACCAATTTCACTTTTAATAATCTGAAACATATTTTCGATTAATATAAAAGTTAAATGCTTAACGTTACACATTTATTACATTGTCATAAGATGAAAAGGCTCTGATCGTTATTTACCGTAGATAGATTTCCATTGCATTATATTTTTCAAAAGTGTCTGGCTCGATGACAAAACTTTGATTTTATAAACAACCAAAAAGAAAAACAGTACCTGCATAATTATTTTTTATTATTTGAACGCCTACCTAACTTTGAACAGCAATAACGCAGATCTATTAGATAGTGGGTTAATACGCACAGGTGGATCAATTCACAAATATTATGCAAACAGGGCGCAATAATCGGAGTCGTTAAATCACAAAAGTTTACTACACTACTATTTTTCAACGATTTCAAGTAAATAAATAGTAATCTCAGAAACTGAAACCAAATCTTTGGGCAAAAGTTCATGAACATTACGAAATTTTTGTTTTAAAAAGAACTAAACTTTATAAAAATCTCTGGTAAAAACTTTGAACCGATTCCTAACATTTCTGTCTAGCAATTTAAAGCTTTTTTTTTGTTTTTGTGTATGGGGCAAATGAGCAGACGTATCACCTGATGTTAAGCGATTACCGCCGCCCATGGACACCCGCAACACCAGAGGCATCACAAGTGCGTTGCCGGCCTTTGGGGGATGGGGAGAGAGATGTGAGGAGGGGTTGGGGTATGGGCCTCCGGTATCCTCACTCACTCGATGAAACACAGCGCAGGCGCTATTTCACACCGGTTTTCTGTTAGGCCGTGGTATCACTCCGGTCGAGCCGGCCCCATGCCGAAGCGTGGCTCTCCCACGGTGATGTGGTTTTCCTATTGTCATAATGTGTTCCTATTGTCATATTTACATTTCATTTATTACAGGTGAGACACATAACGCAAACAGGCTTAGCAATTGCTTCAAAAAGTGAAACATTCTGGAAGACCTTCAAAAAGCAGACCGTTCCGATATTCAAACCACCTTTATTATGGAGAACTATACAGCTATACTTTCTGTTGGCCCTTTGCTGTGTAACGTAAGATCACATTCCTCATTACCTTCTTAATTTTTTATACCAGCCTGCCAAAATGACTCTACTCTGCCTGATGGAAAGCATGAATATAATCCAAGAGTCACCATACTCATTGCGAATGCAGTCAGTGCAACAATGCAGCATAGTGACCCACAATATGACATAATGAGATGCTTCTGCATCATTGAGCGTCCGGTTTCGCATTCACTCACAATACACGACAGCACAAACGCTGTGAGTGAGCACGAAAGGTGAGTTGCGTGCGAGTGTTCTTAGACATGTTTCATGAAAATCGGTTGAGTCGTTTAAAAGTTATGGGGGTGAAAGTGGGGAAGAATAACAGAATGTCTGCAATAATATCATTGGCGTATGATTACTCGATTAAGTGCTTGAGCAGGGGTTTTTTTAAACGCAAGAAGTTATTTACAAGTTATATTTTTGATGGCATTTTTATTTACATAGATTACAAGTTCGAAAGACTTGTTAGGTTGCAGAATATTATCACAAATTTCACTTCAGTTATCGCCAACGTCCATACCATATTGAATACACCGATTCTCGTCCGATCACCGAAGTTAAGCAACATTGGGCGTGGTTAGTACTTGGGTGGGTGACCGCCTGGGAATACCACGTGGTTTTGGCTTTTTGTGATTTTTTGCGCTTTATTTAATGTACTAGTTATTTCCCGCGACTCCGCCCGCGTATATGTCGGTTATCGCGGCAAATAGTAGCCTATGTGTTATTCTGATGTATAAGCTATATTATTGTAAAGTTTAATCAGTTTTTGCGTGAAATAGTAACAAACATCCATCCATCCATCCATACTAACAAACTTTCGCGTTTATAATATTAGTAGGATGTATGTGAGATCGAATTATTTAAATTAGTTTTATTTCTGTTTCATGTTACTACTATTACCAGATAATATACAATAAAAAAAAATTAGTTTCATTCTGTGAGAAAACTAATTTTACAAACATTCGTAATGTCAAATTAACAGTTATTCACTAAATCGAAAGTAGATACAATACTTACATAAAAAAAAGCATTTTATTGTCTGTATTTGTTCCGGGTAATCTCTAGAACGGCTTGACCGATTTTGACAGGAATTTCACTGGCGGATAGCTAATGATAAAATGTTAAAGGGAGTAACTTTGGCTACTTTGTTTAGACTAACTTAACTTCACCCTGGTAGCCGGTTAGCTAGCATTTAATAATAGGTCTTTACCTATGAAATTGCCGTTTTGTATCTCATCCGCCATACTCACCAGACCTTGTACCTACCGACTATTACTTTTTCCAAAATTTAGACAACTTTTTAGTGGGTAAAAAATTCAATTCCTGAGAGGCAGTACAAAATGCCTTTCAAGAGTTTGTTGCCTCCCCTCCAGCTGATTTTTACAAGAACGGCATCAATAAACTGCCAATGCGTTGGCAAAGATGCGTCGATTGCATGGGTGATTGATTACTTCGAATAACAGAAATAAAAAAGTTTGAAAAAATAAGTACTTTCACTTATTGCATACAAAACGGCAATTTCATAGGTAAAGACCTATTATATCTCTCATACCAAATTATACAACTGTCACTTACTTTGACATTTTTTTTTCAGAAACAACGCATTTACAATGTGGTATCCGACAATAGTAAATTACTTCTTCAAATCGTTTAACACAGCAGATAGCTCCGAGCAAACTTTTTGTCAGAGATTATTTGGAAATAGTAGTAGCCAATTACATAATACTCAAACGGCTCAAACGGTATGTACATTTTTATCAATTTTGTTTTAAAGAAATCATGAATAGATAAGCATCGACTTGTGTAATTAACATCAAAAATATAGTGAACGATGAAACGGTTATATTTACTTACTAGCTTTTGTACGCGGCTTCGCTCACTCAGACTTTCATCCCCTGATTAAGGGGTAAATCAGGGTGGAATTTCAAAAATTCATTTCTTAGTGCTCACTTACGTTAAATATATATATAAAGAACCTACAACTGCAAAATTTCAGGATTCTAGCTTTAGCGGTTTGGGCTGTGCGTTGATCTCTGGGTATCTTAGTCAGTCACCTTCCTCTTTTATATATATATATATATACTGGTATAGGTAGATTAATTCTCCATACTCATATTATGAATTCGAAATTAATTTTGTCGGTCTGTCTTTCTGTCCGTCTGTCCGTATGTTACGTTTTTACGGCTAAACTGCTGCATGCTGATTTCTGAGGTAGAAGCCAGGACCTAGGCTACGTGGCCGCATCCGCGGATAAAAGCTAGTAATATTGTAGTAAATACTTAGGTAGACTAAAAACTAAAACAACATTAATCATCATTCATCTGACAAAGTATTCCCAAATGTAACAACCCTTGACTGCACGGATAGCGTAGTCGCTTAACGGCCGTTTTCAATAACCTATCTATCCTTAGTTCTCATTACTACAGTTAAACAAATCTATCTTTTTACTCTTACTTTCGTTTCAATAACCTACCGGCAGATAGCATTTCCTATCGAAGTTGTCTATCTATCATTGGGAGGACGGATAGGCAACTAGAGATAGGAACTCTCATAGTAATCGGACTAACTTGCATTTCAATATAAGTTTCGAGTTACTCTCCGATAGGTGTAGCTAACTCTAGTAACGTCAGTTGCTTATCTGTCAATATCGGCCAGTTACGCGCCAACCCGGCCAGATAGAATTTCGAAAATAATTAAATTTTTATGTAAATTTAAAAAATGGAAGGTTTTATCAGTGATGATAGCGACATGGAATTATTATGGATTATGATCAAAGCAGTGATAGTGATACTTAAGAAAACATACCTTTACAGTTACAGAAGGAATATAAGCCGCGTGTGAATTATATGAATAAATTATATGACTACGAATTTGCATATAAATCTAGACTAAATAAAAGTGCTGTGAATCAGTTAATAAATTTGATACAACCATATTTAAGTGTAACATCTAAAAGGTAAGTTAAGTTATCGTTTTAAATCGCAACTTTATACTTCAGCCAAATTTGATAAAAAAATATAAAGAACAGTATTTAACTATTCTTTAATTTGAAAATTACTAGAAATTGTATTATATTTTCTTCATTGGGTTTGGTTCAAGTGTAGACTCATAATGGTGCTAGTATTGCCATAATATCAAGTTTTAACAAAGTTCTTATTTTTCCAGAAATCATGGTATATCCACCCTCCATCAGATACTTTTGGCTACGATTTTATACATTGGGCACTATGCTAGTGTCTGTTGCAGATTTTATCGGAGTATTAATAGCATCTGCATAGACAATACGACTGTATTGTCTATGCAGACGTATCCAGAGCCATAGCAAGATTATACCCAAACTTTGTTGTGTTACAAAATCACACTCAACAAGAGTTTTATAATATTGCTAGATTCCCCAGAGTACATAGTGTCATAGATGGCACCCATATATTAATACAATCACCAAGTAAGTACCTCATCTCATATTGAACTATCTCATACTTCTATTTAGGTGCTGGTCTAACTTAATTTTTTGATGCTTTCATACTATCTGTACATACATATTAAATACTGTTTTCATATTATTTGCAGACTCAAATATTGGAGAAGAATTTAGAAACAGGAAAGGAATATTCTCTATCAATGTACAAGTTGTGTGTAATATTGTTCATTAGTGTTTCTAAATGTTGTTGCCCGATGGCCAGGGATGTCCACTCAGGATGCAACTATATTTAACCACTCTATTTTAAAAGGTCACTCATTTAGTTGTTTATTCTGTTAATAATAAATTTTTAGAAGCGGCTGTAGCCTAGTGATAAAGGTATTGGACTTGCGAAAAAGAATTAAAGAGGTTGTTGGTTCTAATCCTGACCGGTACACTACCGACATGAACCCACTCCTAACACAAGCAATTTAGCTTAGCTGGAGGGGTTAAAGAGAATACTAGTAATTTCCTTTTAAAAAAAAGAAATAAGTACACTGTTCCTATTGCTTAAAAGACTTATATAAAATATTAAACTTGCAGATTATTGTGAACAAGGTGGACTTGGAAATCGCTGGCGGCTTGGTGATAGCGATCCATGTACACCCTATCTATTGACACCCCTACTCAACCCAAATACTCCATCAGAGCAATGTTATAATGAAGCGCACATTAAAACAAGAAATACTATAGGTTTGTTTTGTTTACTAAATATTAGATGCATGGTAAATGGTTTAAATACACTATTAATACCTACTGTAATATTGCAGATGCATTGGAGTTTGGAAAAGAAGATTCTCCATACTATCTTTAAAAATGAGGCCAAATTTAAAAAATATGCAACATACAATATTGCCAGGAACATGAATTTGGCAAAGATAGAGCCTAAAATATCGATTTCAGAAACAACACAGGAGGAAAATGTAATTATTCATGACAATTCTCCAATTTTAAACATGTCAGAACGGCAATTGGTAATAAATATATACTTTAATGTGTAAAATAAACAATAATTAATCATATTTTATGTAATTTTTATTACCTTTCACAAATTTGAGATCACAATACAATATAAACTAATCACACAATGAAAATGTAATGATAAAAATTTAAATTAATTTAAATCCTTTTCTTCACTTCACTTGTGGTGGAGGTCCCAGCTCTTCATAACTTCACTTCAATGTTTTCTGTTTCATCCATCATCAAATTAGTATCTTGCACAAGTTATCATCAATGTAGATACTTATAGGATTCATTTTGATTTACAAATATATATCAATAATTTAAATAATCAATATCAATATTTAAATAAATATCACAAGATACGCGCGCACAAACAAACGTCAATTCGATATGTCGAAACGTTTTATTTCATTTTGAATGTGGTAAACAAATAAAAAAAATCAAGTTAATGTTGATTCACTATAAAATCTTTTAAAAATACAAACAACAAGTACTTTTAATAAAAATAAATAAATAGTGAATATTTGTTTTTAACATTAAAGATTTGTGTAGCAAAGCACTAAACGTGTCAAGAGGGAAAAAGCTATCCGTCGTTGGTAAGAGATAGATAGCGCTTATCCTTGATTGTGAAACGCAAGTTATGGATAGATAAGATCACGCTGCAAATCTGAGATAGCGATCTATCCTTAACTGGCGATAGGTTATTGAAAACCGCCGTAAAGCAGTCACCGCTTCCTACTTAAAACCTTAAATACTCAGACAAGGAACTTTCTTGGTGTACTTTTTTTTTAAATTTGCTTTGTTCATAAAATGACGCTTTGAAATAAAAGTATCTTGTGATTGTAAATGCTTTTTTGCATTTAGTAATTTCCTCGCTGAAAGTGCAAAGATTTTTCACCTCGTGTTCTTTTGATTCCCTCGTGTTAACTAACTCGCTGCGCTCGTGATTCAATTTTAGAATCCTTCGCTTGCTCGGTCATCAAAATTGAGCACGCGGTTAAAAAGCAACTTTGCACTCTTGTTTAACAAATAACTGTTACAAATGTATCACATATAATAACAAATGTTCAAAAATTAGAATCCTGAGCGTTAGCGAGGGAATCAAAAGAGCACGAGGTGAAAAATCTTTGCACTCGAGTGCAACACGTAACTTTTCATTCCACCTCAGCGAGGAAACAACTAAATACAAAAAAAGCATTAACAATCACAATATACTTTTATTTTAGTTTAGGTATTAATATTTATTAGGTACTACATTATGATAGGTAAGTGTTACAGATTTATTTTAAATTATTTCAAAAATACTTAGGTACTCGCTCAACCCCTCGGTGTTACCCGCGATTTTTGTCGTACCGCGAGTTACACCGCGGGACAAAGCTATTCTAAAAAAAGCAGCCAAGTGCGAGTCGGACTCGCCCATGAAGGGTTCCGAAGCAGCAAGTAACGTAATATAAAAGTTCTTGTAGTTCGTTGTGACTTTGATCGATAAATTGCAGTTTACGATTTATGACGTATTTAAAAAAAACTACTTACTACATTTCGTTCAAACCAATTTTCTTTGGAAGTTTGCATGGTAATGTACATCATATATATTTTTTAGATTTATCATTCTCTTATTTTAGAAGTTACAGAGGGGGGACACACATTTTACCACTTTGGAAGTATCTCTGGCGCAAACTATTCAGTTTAGAAAAAAAATATATTAGAAACCTCAATATCATTTTCGAAGACCTATCCATAGATACCCCACAAGTATGGGTTTGATGAAAAAAAAATTTTTGAGTTTCAGTTCTAAGTATGGGGACCCCCAAAATTTATTGTTTTTTTTTCTATTTTTGTGTAAAAATCTTAATGCGGTTCACAGAATACATCTACTTACCAAGTTTTAACATTATAGGTCTTATAGTTTCGGAATAAAGTGGCTGTGACATACGGACGGACAGACAGACGGACAGACAGACAGACAGACATGACGAATCTATAAGGGTTCCGTTTTTTGCCATTGGCACGGAACCCTAAAAAGTAGCCTAAGTTACTCCTTAGATTATCAGCTATCTGCCAGTGAAAGTCCTGTCAAAATCAGTCCAGCCGTTCCAGAGATTACCCGGAACAAACAGACAGACAGACCGACTGACAGACAGACAATGTAACAGAAATTTTAAAAAAATATATTTTAGTATATGTACCGTGTATACATACATATGCATTTCGTAAAAAGCGATTATTTTAATATTACAAACAGACATTTCAATTTTATTTATTTGTATGGATGTATAGATAAATTAAGAAAAATTGAAAGTTACGTTGCTATAGTTACTCAAGAAGAAAATGGACCGGCCAGAGGAAATAAAAAAAAACTACACCAAGAAGGTTCCGAGTCTAAGTTTTTAACAAATAAAAAATATTGTATGATTAATTCGGCACCATGGAGATGAAGTAAATAGGTTTAATGATGTTTTGAATTCACAAACTTAGTGCACCCGAGCGATGTTCTAAATTCAATTTACTTTATTCTCAGGATAAAAACGGCTTTTACACTCAGATATCGAAGGGCAAAAATACTCTTTACGAGCTGGTGGGATGAAAATTGATATTAAAAAAATTATTAAAAATAAAAAACCTGACTGCGTCAATATTTAACAAGAAAAACATATCAGTTTTATATATATTCGTAATCACAGTAAAAAAGTCTTCATTTTGGTACCACACTCGATGTATTTTAAAAACATTTATTTTTGTATTTTTGGCGCCAAAAATCCTTATATTTTTTTTTAATTTTGATGTACCCAGTGTCACTCTCACGACTAAGACGAATCTATTGACACCACTCACATAAAAATACGACAAGCTGTTTAGGCTCTAGGGCGTGCCAAAGAAATAGACATACATACTCTAGAAAAACACCCTCCCTCCTTTCGCAGTCGGGTAATAAATTTTCCATGGTATTCTTGAACATTATTACAAACCAATTGAGAGTCTTACATTAATAGAAGTCAATTGATTGTCTATCAGTTATTAATAATCACATTAAAGCAAGAATTGCATAATAATGTTGTGTATGTATGTGGCAGGGCCTGTTAAAATTACTCTACTCTGCCTGGTGGAAAGCATAAGCAGAATCCAAGAGTGGTGGTCACCATATTCATTGTGAATGCAGACAATGCAACAATGCAGCATGGTGACACACACCATGGCAGCCTAGTGATGCTTCTGCATCATTAGGCCTCCGGTCTCGCACTCACCAACGAAACACGACAGCACGAACGCTTTCATTTCACGTTCATCTTTTGTGCGAGGGTAGTACCGCCCCGGTCGAGCCGACCCAACCGTGCTGAAATCAGCGTGGCTGTACTACCTAGTCTGACTTTATTACGGTCTATAGAGTGTCATCACCCTTATATATCCCGTGGGTTTCGTAAGAACCGACTAAGAAAGCAAACTACACAATACAACAGCACTGCAAACGAGAAGTAAATCCTATAACAAACGCTATACCAACTCATCTGGCCAGCGAGTAGGCCAAAACCTCATTTCTAAGGAGAGATGTATTTTTAGCAGTGGTCTATCAAAAACTGATGATTATGATGATGGTGATACGTTACGAAATTATGG
This sequence comes from Diaphora mendica, assembly GCA_949125395.1. NCBI lineage: Eukaryota > Metazoa > Arthropoda > Insecta > Lepidoptera > Erebidae > Diaphora > Diaphora mendica. The sequence continues at coordinate 3,054,785 of OX421323.1, forward strand.
AGAAATAGGTCGTGACCTTACCGTGAAAAAACGGTAGAGAATAAAAACGTTGAAGAATTTATTTGTATATTCTTTTGCAGCTCGAATGCAACGACGAAATGTCTACAAACACAATATACGCCGGAATGGTGTATGGTGTCTTCTACTGGCTCATGAGCGTAGCTGTCGTTAAAGTATCTTCCCGCCCCCGCATGCTGCTAATAGCTGTCCTCCTCGTATCCGGAGTTAGCTTGCTACTTGTAAATGTGAAGAATCCCATCGCCAATATGATATTCTTTACGCTGCTTCAAGCCACTTCATTGGGAGTTGGTTGTATATCGTCCTATTTTGTGAACCTGTATCCTGCCTTACACAGGTACGTAATAATATTTTAGTACTTTAGTTATTACCCGACTACGGCAAAGCCAAAGGAGGGTTATGATTTTGACAGGCTATGTATGTATGTATGTTCATTTGTTCCCTCAGATCTCCTTAACTACTTATTAGAACTGGACAAATGAGGTATCATTAGAAGCGTCTTGATTGTCCGCTGGTTATAGGCTATATGACGTGTCACTGAATCTAATGTAGCGCCCTCTAGCCGACATAAAGTACTGTATAAAAAAATAAATTTGAGGTAAATATGCCGTGTTTGGTATCATTGGAAAGGGCGTTACTTGAACATTTCAAATATATATATATATATATATAAATAAATAAATATTTTCGGACATCTAACACACAACGCCATCTAGTCCCAAGCTAAGCAGAGCTTGTGTTATGGGTACTAGACAACTGATACAAATACATATATACTTTTTTTTTGTAAATACATACATATTATACATAGAAAACACCCAAACTCCGAAACAAATATTTGTAGATCATACAAACATTTGGTCCGACCCGGGAATCGAACCCAAGACCTCATGATCAGCAGTCGCACACGCCATCCGCGAGACCAACGAGGCAGTTTGTCTATCATCAATAGACTTTGATAGTTCACTGCTAGTCACAGAATTCTTCTTCTGTCCACCTATTTAAATGGAACTTCCTATTGCACTTTTCTTTGTCAAAATGTATGTGAGGTATTTTATTGCATCATAATTTAAAATTCTGCACATATATTATCTACTAGCTGACCCGGCGAACTTCGTACCGCTGTATTTACATATCTGTCACAGCTTCCCACAGGCAGTGTACATTCGCGGACAAAAAAAAACACTTCCGTTATCTTTATTTTTTTCTTTCTAGCAAAAAATAATGAATGAAATCGGACTATTTGTTATTGAATTACAACTAAGTACATATTTTGACTTTCATCCCCTCTCTCCAGGAAACCGTGCTGAATTTCGGGATAAAAAGTATCCTATGTCCTACCTAGTGTGAACTCAAATCATATCAAGTTTCATTCGAATCCGTTCAGTAGGTTTGGCTTGATGCACGGCTAAGATACAGACAGACAGACAGACAAAAATGAAAATAAATAACAGTTTTGGCTTCAGTATCGATTATGGAGAACCCTCCAAAAAAAATTTTCAAAATATCTTTAATGTACAGAATTGGACCTGTTACATTTTTATTATAAGTATAGATATAGATAGTATATGCTCTGTACTACTAAGTCAAGAGACGTTGACCTTCACTTTAAGGGGAATTCCATAGGCCTGTTCGCGTTAAGAAAATTAGGACGAAATTGATGAGTGTTTTGAGCGTCATAATTTTCGAAACGCGAATGGACTATAGTTCGATTTTCAACATTATTTTTTTCACTGTGTACACCATATTGTATATACATTATTATATATTCCAGGGGACTGGTAACCAGCTTAGGCATGATGGTGGCTCGCCTCTGCTCCCTCACCGCAGTGAGTTTTGTAGGGGCTGCGATCACTCAATACTGCGAAGCTACATTCTACACATGGTCTGCATTTGTGTTTGGTGAGACATTTTAAACTCTTTATTCAGACTAACCTTTTATTTCTTGACACATCTCACGCACATTAGTTAGTAGTCAGTGATGCTCACTGCCAAACCAGAGGGCATGGCTTTGATTACATCCAACAAGAACTTTCTGTCTGATAATAATTTATTTTTTAGAAATACTTAAGTCCTAGCTTTTGGCTGCGGCTCCGTTCGAGTATGTCAGTTCCGCAGTGATTCTTTTAACTGATATCACTATTTTACATGTTAACCGTTTGAAGGAAATGCATAAGAGAAAATCGCATCCAAATCGGTGAAGACTCTTCTGAGATTAGCACGCACAAAAACATAAACAAAAATTCTAGAAACTGTTGTTTTGAGTTCTGTTACTTTAATAGAGACCCTCCATTAGTATCGTTATGTACGGACAACGGCCTGTTACAATTTTATTATATGTGAAGATGTTTACCAGCAGTCTCTAAATGGTGTGGGTAGAGGCTGCAGTACACGCTCTGCCTATTTGGGACCAGAAGTGGTGAGGTTCTCAAAAGTGTCTTAGTGATTCCTCCTCCTTCCTTCAATTTTTCAAGGTAGTAGAGACACGCTGATTTCAGCACGAACGGGCCGGCTCGACCGGGGCGGTACTACCCTCGCACAGAAAATCTACGTAAAATGACAGCGTTCGTGCTGTCGTGTTTCGTTGGTGAGTGCGAGACCGGAGGCCCAATGACGCAGAAGCATCACTAGCCCGCCATGGTGTGGGTCACCATGCTGCATTGTTGCATTGTGTGCGTTCGCAGTGAGTATGGTGATCACCACTCTTGGATTCTACTTATGCTTTCCATCAGGCAGAGTAGAGTCAACTTGGCAGGGCCAAACAAAAGAAAAATTGCCATACTTCATCATGAATGGGCCGGCTCGACCGGAATGATACCAGGGCCTCTCAGAAAACCGGTGTGAAACAGCACTTGCGCTGTGTTTCACCGAGTGAGTGTGGATATCGGAGGCCCATGTCCAAACCCCTCCCCCCATCGCTCACCCCATCCCCCAAAGGCCGGTAACGCACTTGTAACGCCTCTGGTGTTGTGGGTGTCCATGGGCGGCGGTAATCGCTTACTGTCAGGCGATACGTCTGCTCGTTTCCATAAAAAAAATTCATTAACTTTTATCCTAGCTTTTTCAAACGCTGCATTTAAAATACTATATTTTTTTCTTTTATTATTATTCTATCTATATGTTCAATCCTCTCGCCAATACAACGTTCACCTTGGGAAGTTTGCAATGTCTATAGGACCCATGATACAGGCATTCAATCGCTAAGCTTGTTCACTGGCGAGAGCAATAAACTTCACGGCGTTTCACCGTGTTCTTATTCTAAGCTAATGTAATATCAAGCACTTACTGGAGATGCGTGAATTCCTTGATATCGGCGCTCCAAAGTCCCTTGGTATTCTCTCTTGGTATTCTCTCTGCGTCGTCACACATTCATAAACTCCTCAGTTGCTGTTCAGGCTCCCACGTATTATTATTATAACACACCTGTTTTAACTGTCGCGGATCGCGCCTAATTGACGTGACTACTAAAACTCGCGAGTCCAAACCAGACCAATCCCAACGGTAACCAACGAAACACCGAATTGGATGGACAACCAGCCAAATTTTTACTTAAACGGCAATCCCGACGAACCCCGTTCGACCGTTTTCCAAAAGCTTCTCGTTATTACTATCTTGTCACTTCAAAACGTCAAACAAGAAAAATGACAATCAAAAATGTTGCCATTATAATGACTTCAATTTCTAACACTATATATGTATACAAACATTGACCTGACGATTTGGTGCATCCGATCGAAAATTATGCGAACACATTTCCGTATTTCGTTTTCATTTATGTAAATTCTATTATGCATATATAAATTGCTGAATTTTTTAATCATTAACAAACTGCTCGTGTTCTTTAAGTATTTTAGGTAAACTTATAGCCCATTTTCTTTATATTTTCAGGAGGTATCATTATCTGCATATTCCTACCAGCGGACAGGAACACGAAAAAGAATAGTATAATTGACAGTCCAACGTAGCCCACCGAATGAAGCTATCCAAAATCTCTTATATTATAAGCTATTACATGCGTATTCAAAGTGTCTCTACTCAAAGAAACGATAAGGACGCTAAGAACAAAACATTTACAGACATTTAACAACATTCAAACTGAAGTGACGTCTTAGTTTATTCTATACTTAGCTGACCCGGCGAACTTCGTACCGCCATATATACACATCTGTCTCAGCTTCCCACAGGCAGTGTACAGTCGCGGACAAAGAAAAAGACTTTTCTCTTTATCTTTTATTTTTTTTCTTTCTAGCAAAAAAAGAATGAATGAAATCGGACTATGTGTTATTGAATTACAACTAAGTACATATTTTGACTTTCATCCCCTCTCTCCAAGAAACTGTATTGAATTTCGGGATAAAAAGTATCCCATGTCCTAACTCGTAGTATGAACTCAAATCATGCCAAGTTTCATTTGAATCCATTCAGTAGTTTCAGTGTGATGCGCGGCCAAGATACAGACAGACAAAAATGAAAAAAATTACAGTTTTGGCTTCAGTATCGATTATGGAGAGCCCTCCAACAATTTTTTTGAAAATATCTTTAATGTACAGAATTGGCCCTGTTACATTTTTATTATAAGTATATAGACTAGATTTCGCCCGCGGCTTCGCTCGAATTTAATACAAAGAATCCTATGTTACTTCTAATACCTCCAAGAATATGTGTATAAAGTTTCATGATGATCAGTTAAGTAGTTTTCGCGTGAAAGCGTAACAAACAAACTTACATTCACATTTATAATATAGGAGGATTAGGAAAAATCTAAAAACTATCTTTGAGGCATTCAGTTATATCGTCTTAGAATTTGATCTCAATCAATGCGGAACTTTTTGAGTGTTTGATACGTACACAAACCAAAAAAAAACATTTTTATACATAAGTACTAGCTTTCGCCCGCGGTTCCGCCCGCTTATATGTCGATTATCGCAGTTAAGAATAGTCGATGTCTTTCCTCAGGAATCAGAGTATCTCATTGTCGAATTTCATTGAAATTGGTAATGCTGTTTACCCGTCAAGGCGTAACAGACGGTGATACTTTCGAATTTATAATAAGATAAGATTAAAATATAAAATACGCTTTATGTTTTATTTTCTAATGAATCAGCGACAAGGATTTGGGTAACAACCTCACTTACCTACTCGGAGAAACACAATGAAGTAAGGGCTCCCACACATAACTGCGATGCGATGCGGTGTGAAGTTCTTGCGGTGCATTCTTGCGAGCTCGCAGATATTTGCGATGCGTTGCTTGTGAATTCGCAGTTATGTGTGGGAGCCCTAATGCCTTTACACCGGTTTTCTGTTAGACAGTGCTATCAGTGTGGTCTTACTGTTACAAAGCATGACTCTGTCATCCAAAAATATGAGTTACTAGTTGTTGCCCGCGGCTTCGCCCGCGTGTATGTCAGTTATCGCTGCAAATAGTAGCCTATTTAACTTCTATAGTCTATTCAACTTCCTCTGACACAAAAGGTAAACAAACCTGAAAAAGGTTCTTTAATAGGTCAAATTTTATATGCGTCTAGAATCAATAAAAAAAGTGACATTTTCTTTCTTTTTCTTGGAAAATGGCAAACTGTGCCGATGTCGACAATCCTGCCAGTGTCAAGTACAACGGAAATACGTGTGTTAAAAAATAAAATAATTGCATCTGTCCAAATTGTCCGAGTTCACATCTTAGAGTTTTATAACTCTATGGTTCACAGTAGACTGACTAGAACGGGGCTTGAGAGGCTGGCCAGTGAATGTTTGGACTTAATATCTCGGTGGGGTGGGCGTAATCGGTTGACGTTTGCACCAAACAAAACCTTCCAGCTACTTCTGAAAGGTAACCTCAAATCACCGCCGTGTATTAAATTTGAAAATGTTACTATTAAAAATAAAACCTCGGTTTGTTATTTGGGATTGGTTTTAGAAAGAAATTTTTCATTTATTGAACATATTAGAACAGTTAATGAAAAGTCTAAAAAGAGTTTCTTTGCACTGACGAGGATATCAACTGCGACATGGGGTCTGTCATATAATACACTGTCACGTAGCGGCTTTAGGAGCCTAGAAGGTTGTGGTGAAGCCACGAGGTTCTGATGATGATTAAATTAGACGCTTCACAACAACAATTTAAAGAATTTATTTACTGAAGTATAACACAAACAGATAGATGTACAGTCAGGGTGTGGGTTTGAGAGATTCGACCAGTCAGTGCCTCCAGACAAGAAGCACTTAGCTGTAGGTTCGCAGCGATGAGAAAAGGAAGAGGTGCAGTCCTGGGTCGGCTTTAGAGGCCGACCCCCGTAGAGGCGTCGCAGGCAACTGGCGTGGTAGACGCCGGCCGAAAGAGGTGCAGTGCTGGGGCTCCGGCGTAGGCCGGGCGGCCCAGCCACCAGGCGTGGTAGACGCCGGGCGAAAGAGTGCAGTGCTGGGGTCGGCTTTAGAGGCCGACCCCCCGTAGAGGGCAGCGCAGCCGTCCGGCGTGGTAGACGCCGGGCGAAAGAGAGTAGTGCTGGGGTCGGCTTTAGAGGCCGACCCCCCGTAGAGGGCAGCGCAGCTGTCCGACGTGGTAGTTGCCGGGCGAAAGAGGTCGAGCTGTAGTGCGCGTTTTATGTGTCCCTGCGGTGGCAGGGACAGCGGCTCCGCGGTGGGAGGCGAGCGCCGATGACGCGTGACAACACTAAAGATCATATATGGAGCTACTTATTTGGGTTCTATTTGCTATGGTGCTCCTGTATGGGCAGATAGGGCGACTGTAGGTGCTGTCCGTCGCAAACTGTTACAAGGCCAACGACCTGCATTGATTTTCTTGTGCAAGGCATATAGGACGGTTAGCACTGAGGCTTTACCGGTGTTGGCAGGTGTTCTTCCGGTCGATCTCGAGGTGCAAAGACGTGCAGCCATGTACTATTCCACACTACAAAACATGGAATGCGATTTTTTGGGCATACGAGACCGCGGTAAAATCATAAGATTGTTTCAACAAAAATCCAATGTCTATATCGACCTCTTGGATGAATGGCAGAAACGATGGGACGAATCATCTAAGGGGCGCCACCTCTACCAGTTCTTTCCATCTGTTCGCGAAAGGTTGTCAAGGACATGGCTCGAGGTAGATCACTGTGTCGCTCAATTTCTTACAGGCCACGGTAACTTTAAGAGCAAACTATACTCATTTAAATTAGTCGATTCACCATTTTGTCAATGCTCAACACCTGATTCTAGCTGTGAACAGTCGGCTCATCATATCCTCTGGGAATGTAGTCTTTGGTACAATGAACGTAACATGATGCTAAATAGCTTACAAATGACGTCTGGGGTAGTATATTATGGGGATCTTGTGTCAACTGCGGTGAATTTCCGTGCGTTTAAGCGATTCTGCCATACATACTATAGAAATCAAATATAGCTCACTTAGGACCCATAATATTTTTTATCCGTGGTGCTTCCCGGTTTGAAAAAGGCGTCTGCCTATTTTGACTCCATTTTGTCTCCCGCTTTGCTAAGGAGGGAAGTGGACTTATTATATTTCCAACTCCTCCAGTTTTCTTCTGATTAATTTCGTTGCGGGTTCCAAGACAGTTAAATTTTTCCTGGGACTTCCCGAGTGTCATAACTCGGTGTTTTCGTGGGTCACCGCTGTTGATCCTGGTGTACAGGAGTTACAGTGGTGGGCGTGTGGGCGGGATTAGTCCCATTAAAAAAAAAAAAAAAGTAGACTGACTAAAAAGTGACATTAAAAACACCTAAAACTGTAGCTGTTCCCAAACTTTGAACGCATTATAACACTCCTATATTGAAGAGCAGTGATAAGGCAAAAAAATTACGTAGAAATGTGAAATTTTGTAATTAGTTTGGTCACACCTGCCATCTTTACTCTCGAATAACTCGTTTGAGAAACATTGGTTTCTTTGTTTACCTTTTGTCTCGGAGGGAGTTGAATAGGGTATAGTAATTCACTTGTTCTATACATATTAAGAGACATCACGGCTATATAAAGCTAATAACACTTTGTCTAAGATTAGCCAATGACACACGGTAATTTAGACGTTAACGATTACTGAAAGAAAAGCGCTTGCAACTTCGCTAGGGAGGCTGGTCAATAAGCAGCTTTATTAAATTTAGCCGTGATGTCTCTTAATATGTATATAGAACAAGTAAATTACTAGACCGGTCACCCAATGTCATGACATAGTGTCTGGTCCAATTAGCTGGACAAATCAGACTTAATCGATTATTGTTTCATGCTATACTAGCTTTTGCCAACGGCTACGCCTGCGTGCATGTCAAATATCGTGGTAAAAGTAGTCTATGACTATGAGTTATTCTGATGTACGATATTGCTGTAAAGTTTTCGCGAAAGAGTTATACATAAATAAATATTACGGACATCTAACACACAACGCCATCTGATTCTAGTCCTAAACTAAGCAGAGCTTGTGTTATGGGTACTAGCCAACTGATATAACTACATGTATACTTTTTTGTAAAAATTTACATATAAGATATAGAAAACACCCAGACTCCGAAATAAATATTTGCAGATCATACAAATAATTGATCCGACCCAGGCATCGAACCCGAGACCTCAAGAACAGCAGTCGCATACGCTACCACTGAGCCACCGAGGCAGTAAACATCCATACATTCTCACTAACATTCGTATTTATAATATAACTAACTTTTGCCCGAGGCTCCGCCCGCGGCTATGTGGGTTAATTATCGCAAAAAAAATAGTAGCCAATGTCCTTTCTCAGACTTTAGACTATCTACCTTCATTAAAATCGATTCACTAGTTTTGACGTGAAAGCGCGACAGACAGACAGACAGACAAAGTTACTTTCGCATTTATTTATCACTGATAAGGATTAATAAAGGGCATTTCCTAGATCGTGTCGGAGCTGTCGTTATTGAAATACAACTTAATTATTGAAATATTATATTAATATTTATACGTGTTATTTATAAACTTTGACTACTTGGAACGACTATTTCTATTAAGACTATACAAGGAATTGCTGAGTCTTTACACTCCATAGGTACCTATTTAGTGACCTAGATATGTGTGGCAAGGTCATAGATCATCAGATTATAAATACACGTAAACTAATAAGTATTAATTTACACGCTTTTCATGGAAAGAGTTCAGCGTAGACATGTTTTTTTTTTCTTCTTTAAAAAGACGATTCCCGATTAATACATCCTGTTAGCGAGGCACTTTAGACATATTTATGAAACTGTCTCAAAGAATGCCCAGACTCGGAACAACAATTTGTGGATCACACAAAGTGTTGTCCCATGTGGAATTTGAACCCACAACACTTGGCGCAGTGGAAAGTAACCGTGAAGTTGTATGTTGCCAAATACTTACAGGTGTCCTAATTACTTGTTTACCTACGTTAACAGAAATAAATAAATAAATAGGCCTCTGCAATTGCACGTCACTGATCAATTTTGGACTTCTTGCATCCTACTCCTGCCAGCCATCAATAATAGTAATCTGACACAATTCACACACGGTTTTCACTTTCCCAAACTAAGCAGTGCCTGTATAGTCTATTCGTTTAGATAGTGTCGCTTTGATCGTGCCGCACGGTCCGTGCGGGTTCTTGTCAAAGCGAAGCCTACACGAATCATAGGAGCCGCTTGCGGCGTACCCCCACAAGTAAGTGTATATTTTTACTTCGCATTGACAAGAACCCGCACTGGCCGTGGCGGCACGATGAAAGTGACACTATTTAAACGAATAGACTATAATATGGTTACCAGACTGCTAATAAACATCATTTAAATTTCTAAATGCATACATATCATAGATAATCACACCCATTAAAAAGTGTAAACTCTGATGCAAAGATTGAGGAATATAGTTTCTGTTCTTCATACCTTTTTTACACTCTTAAATGTATTATAATGTAATATATTATAAGTAGGAACCAGGACTGACTTCCCCGATAACCGAATCGGACGTTATTGTTTGGATAATGACCTTATTTATCTGGAGAGAAGTCAAGTTATTTTTTTACAGCAATTGTTAAAGGCAAGACAAAATTGACGAGTCGAAGAAATTGCTATGAAGATTTACTTAGGCGTGTATTTTTAAAAGGCGTGCGTCTTATCTGAAAATATCCATTTCAATGCCTTTGTGGAAGAACGGGTGATTATGTCCCTCCAACACAAAGGGAGGATCCTCCGACCAGGCGAGGTGACTATGCCCTGCGGGCCAACTGCCCAACGGTCATCAATGCATGTATATGTATTTTGAAACGATAATTACACATAGAAAGAACCGACTTTAAGAACTGGACCAAATTGAAATGGGCCCACACGGGAAGCACAAGCTTTCAAATGAGAAAAGAATCTTCAAAATCGGTTCACCGAAAGTCGAAAGTTATGAGGTAACAAATATAAAAAAAACTGTCGAATTGATAACCTCTTCCTTTTTTTGAAGTCGGTTAAAAATAGAGATAACCTATAAGCAATCCTATCTGGTGCTATCACCATCATTCAGATTTAGTTTAGTCATAAACGTCCTACTAGATGGCGTTGTGCCAATTTGAAAATAATTGAAATGGGCCCACACGGGAAGCACAAGCTTTCAAATGAGAAAAGAATCTTCAAAATCGGTTCACCCAGTCCAATAATAATAATTGAGTTTTACTTGTAACACTACTTTTGTAGTTTTTCATGCAATTCTAAATGCCATTCATACCAATATTATAAAATTCGATAGTCTGTCAGACAGACTATCGCTTATCACACGCTTTCATGGCTAAACTCTGCACCAATTTCAATGAAATTTCCCTTGGAGATACTTTGACTCTTGAGGAAAGACATAGGCTATAACCGACCGACGCGGACGTAGCCGGAGCCCATCGAAAACGTAATTAGTTTTAAGTAAGCTAGCTACAAAAAAAACTTTTTGCAAACCGAAATATAATAAAAATACAATTTTTAAGGCAAAATAGGGCTCTTTACAGACCTGAAACTTTCCTTAACCTTTTCAACGTAGAAACCCAACCTGAAGTAATACTTCCGACCGTTGCCTACTGCGCTGCCTGTTGTCCGATTCCCACTTTTTTTTTATGGAATAGGAGGCAAACGAACTGACGTATCGCCTGATGGTAAGCGATTACCGCCGCCCATGGACACCCGCAACACCAGAGGCGTCACATGTGCGTTGCCGGCCTTTGGGGGATGGGGAGGGGGATGGGGGAGTTTGGGGATCGGGGGAGGGTTTGGGGTATGGGCCTCCGGTATCCTCACTCACTCAGTGAAATACAGCGCGAGCACTGTTTCACACCGGTTTTCAGTGTGGCCGTGGTATTACTCCGGTCGAGCCGGCCCATTCATGTCGAAGCGTGGCTCTCCCACAAATTGTTGTTCTGAGTTTAAGAGTTCCTTGTGTAAATAATGTGTAAATATTGTATTTGTTTGTAAAGTCTCCGCGACACAAGATTTATTCATAGGGCGGGAGTGGTCTTGATAAAAAAGCCATTGGCCCTTAATACAAGATCAGGAAGTACGGAAATTCTATTTGCAATCTATCAAGCGATATTATTCATGCATTATTACAGACGGGACCTTCTCAGAGAGCTATTAGAAGTCATTGATCTACATCCGCAGGTGATGCGACAATGATCATGAGAACAGATACGGCAATAGGCAGATAAACATGAAAATAATTGAAATGATTTGTTTAATCTATACATCTATACAAGTAAATAAAATTGGAGTGTCTGTTTGTAATATTAAAACAACCGCTTTTTACTAAATGCGTATGTATGTATACACGGTACATATACCAAAATATCATTTTTACAATTTTTGTCTGTCTGTCTGTTTGTTCCGGCTAATCTCTGGAACAACTGGACCAATCTTGACGGGACTTTCACTAATAGGTAGCTGATGATGTTAGGAGTAACTTAGGCCACTTTTTTAGACTAGCTTTGTCCCGCGGCGTTACCCGTGGTATGACAATAACCGCGAATAACCCCGCGGCCGGGGTTCAGCTAGTTTTTTATAAGGAACAAACGAGTCAGGTCACTGTTGTGATGAAAAGTGACCACCACCATCCATGAACGCCAGCAACTCTATTTCTTTTTACTACTTATTACCATGATACCCGACATACACGCGGACGGAGCTGCGGACAAAAGCTTATCCTAAATAAAAAGGTGTAAATCGTTACAGTTTTTATTTTATTTATAAAAACCTTATGTGTCGAACCCTAGATGCTCGCGTGCGGCGTGTGGGATTTAGCCGACTTCCCCTTAAGGATTAATTATAAATTAATAATAATGAGTCATGATAACACATATCTTGATTGACGTTATACGGTACTTTTATTTTACTTATTATGCCACTTAACAAAATACTTCCACTGATTATTTATTTCTGAAAACCTTTAAGTGGAGTATACACTATGGGACATCTGATGAGAGTCTTACCCATACACAGTTCCCGCGTTAGTGGGCAGGCGCTGGGTGGAGTCTAGATTTCATAATAAAACCAGTTCCGGATGGAGTGGCACGCCATGTGGTTTTAGTCGCTCCGGTTTCGCAACACCACTCCGCCGCAAAACCCCGGTGGGGGAAGGCCCGTGGGGGTTTCCACAATTAAAGTTTGGGATATCGTCATATCAGAAAGCAAATTTGGTCTTGCATTCATGTTAAATGACTCCGTGACTTAGGGACACAAAAGTCTAATTTATCATTGTGATGTCCCCTGAATAGTACCGTTTCACAGAACAGAAAGCAAAACGGGTAGTCAAGTACCCAGAACTCACATTATAATTATTGCGGTTAAAATCAGTAAACTCAAGAACTATTGTCAGCAAGATAGTAAAATTAAAGTAAATTGCACACAGTTCCCGTCACTGCTATACTACATATGTACATTCAAGCCTATTTTTAATCATGCTTGTTGGAGCTAAACCACACTCTATGCAGCCAGGGACCCAAAACTTGCGAAGGTTCTGTAAAAGCAAGCTACCTTTACGTCCACAATATACTGGCTACACCACAGAATGGGTAAAGCCCACCAACACGTTAAATGCATGTTAATATTTAATGTGTTGATATAAAGTAACAGTAAAGTAAGTAGTAAAGTACAGTACACAGTAAGTGAAAACTTGGATTTATTTCATTTCATGATAAACATCAGATACGATTAATTCGTTCTAAGAATGCAAAGGAGTGTACACTACGCGTTTGAACTAAGTTTTGCACACTGCTTCACTCGGATTAAAATAGATTTTGATCAATAACTTTACTAAATTAACAGTATTTACATTTTGGATGAAAATTGTTCTGTATTATTTTCTGTTCACTTGACATGGGATGTTCATGCTGATGGGTTGAACAGTTAAGGCACTTAAGTGTAACTTTCTAGAGCTCTATTGGATTAGTATAGGTCATGGGGGTAGATGGCGGAAAGGGGTTTCCCCCTGAAATATCCTACACTATTGATATTTTTTACACCACTAATTTCTTTTCTAATAATATTAAAGTTAAAGCAGCATAGTCATTTTATTATCTTGAAACACCCCTGAAACTAATACCTCGCACAGAAGATCAACGTCAAATGACAGCTTTTGTGCTGTCTTGTTTCGTTGGTGAGTGCGAGATCGGGGGCACAATGATGAAGAAGCATTACTTAACCAAATTTTAGTGGGTCACCATGCTGCATTGTTGCATTGTCTCCATTCGCAATAAGTATGGTGACCACAACTCTTGAATTCTGCTTATGCTTTCCATCAGGCAGAGTAGAGTCATTTCAGCGGGGCCAAACTTAAAAAAAAAACCTAGCTACGCCCGTGGTATAGGTTTGTCAACAGTCAAATATTAGGTAGAAAACTCATGACAATATTTTTCATCTACGTTTCGTTTAATCTATGTCCAGTTCTAGGAGTGTCCGCTATTGTGAGGAACTAGGCCACTATCTATGATATCGCACAATATGGTAATAAGCGCCGGCGATTGTCGCACGTTGCCTGATAGTGATTTGTTACTTACATATTGTTTATTTATGTGATATTTTGTTATCAGTCAATAATTACTTAGGATTACGTATGTTTCAAACGGATAGATGTTTGATAGTTTATTGCCATTGCTTAAACATACAAATAAATAAAATTTAAGTGTCTGTTTGTAATTTCAAATTGACAGCTTTAACTATAAATGCATGTGAAAGTATATACGTTCTCAAAAACTCAATTTTCAAATTTTTTGTCTATCTGTTTATCCGGCTAATCTGTGGAACAGCTAAACCGATTTTGACAAGACTTTCACTGGCAGATAGCTGGGTTTTTTTTTAATAATATAGGAAGCAAACGAGCATACGTATCGCTTGATGGTAAGCGATTACCGCCGTCCATGGACACCCGCAACACCAGAGGCGTCACAGGTGCGTTGCCAGCCTTTGGGGGATAGGTATGGGCCTCCGGTATCCTCACTCACTCGGTGAAACACATCGCAAGCCAGGTTTACACCGGTTTTCTGTGAGGCCGTGGTATCACTCCGGTCGAGCTGGCCCATTTACGACGAAGCGTGGCTCTCCCACGGTGGTGATATAATGTAAAGAGAAACTTAGGCTACTTTTAGTTTGTACTAGCTTCGCCCCGCGGTGCTTATCGCGGAAGTTGTTGTGAAGATACAAACACAAATGCGGGCAACACCACGACGCACCGCTGGTATAAAATAAAACTTCCTAATTGAAAGACACTTTTAACCGACTTCCAAAAAGGAGGAGGTTATCAATTCGACTGTTTTTTTTTAATGTTTGTTACCTCATAACTTTTGACTGGGTGAACTGATTTTGATGATTCTTTCTGGGTTCTGGGGATAGTTGAAAGCTAGTGCTTCCCGTGTGATCCCATTTCAATTTAGTACAGTTCTTGAAGTCGGTTCTTTTTTTGTTAAAATTTGTGATTATAAATGTGTGAGAGTGATGTTTCGATATACTCTTTTAGGCCTGCCACATCTACTCTTTTAAGAATAAGTGAGACAGCCTCACCAGCTCTTTTAAAAATAAGTGAGGTTGCCAGAGTCCAAAACGCACCGTCTGGTCTATCCCTAAAAACTCAAAACGTAAGAACGCACTTGTGATTTTTGATCCGTAGGAATACATGGAATTACTTAACACCAGGTGACTTGTTTGGGCAATTTCCCCTGTACCATAAAAATAGAATTATAACAATAATTATTTTTACGGGAATTAACGCGATCACTTATTAAAAGGTATTACATACCTCTGATTTGCCTGACGTTTCGAAACGAAAAATAGAATTACTCAAGCTAAAATTCAAAATTTAAAAAACCCCCTACTCAAGCACTTAATCGAGTAATCATCATCATCATCATATCAGCCGTAGGAAGTCCACTGCTGAACGTAGGCCTCACCTATTGATTTCAAAAAAGGGGTATTATTCGAGTAATCATACGCCAATGATATTTTTGCAGACATTCTGTTATTCTTCCCCACTTTCACCCTCATAACTTTTAAACGACTCAACCGATTTTCAGTAAATATGTCTAAGAACACTCGCACGTAACTCACCTTTCAAGTTAAGTTATGTTAAGTTAAGAGCAATTGTCTGCATGCCTTCATATTCTGTAGACATTTAATTTTAAATGAAATGATGATGATAGACTTGAGAAAGACTAAAAAGCGGAAAAAAACTTCGTTTAAAAAACCGACTTCAAAAACTAAAAAGTATAAAATAACTTAATTTGTATGTGCTATCTATTTATGGATTTGAAGTCGGTGCCAAGCCAAAATGTAATAGTAGGTACCACACACGGCGCGCGTGACCTTGAGCGGGATAGCTGCTCTTCGCGTTGAACAAAACAACCGAAGCGTCGGTGACGTCGTTGACGTTCGTCTCGAAGTATAGCGAGTGTGGTACCTACTATTACATTTGGCTTGGCACTGACTTCAAACCTATGAATAGGTAGCACATACAAATTAAGTTATTTTATACTTTTTAGTTTTTGAAGTCGGTTTTTTTAAACGAAGTTTTTTTTTATTAGCAAAATTACATTACAAATTAACGTTTTTCTTGTGTACTTGTGGTCGCTCAGTTGTCGAAATTTGATCATAATTCATAATAATTATATTTTTTAGCCTTTTGCACTCCTCCTCAATATCGTTCGCATGATTTTCGTAAAAAGGAGTACAACGTTTTTGCTTCACCTATTAGATTATGACATCGGTTATTTATTATACAACAAACTCTAAAGAAAAGGACATTATGTGACAATCATCAATCGAAGGTCAGATTGTACCTATAAGGTATCGAGCAAAATCAGTCTACCGTAATTAAAACAAACTGGATAAAACCCGCTATCGCTCTGTTAGCTTACAATTAACAACGAGCTCCGTCTCCAAATCCACTTAGGGAGATCATTCACACCCAGCTAGATTTAATTAAACCTGGCGTCGGTGTAAATACACCGTCTTTGCTAAAAGCGGTAGGGAGCGCGATATATGCCAGTGTATCTCGATACACAGGCATTTTTTTTTTTTTTTTTTTTATATTGGGCCCGCCAAAAGACTCTACTCTGCCTGATGGAAAGCATAAGCAGAATCCAAGAGTATTGGTCGCCATACTCACTGCGAATGCAGACAATGCAGCATGGCGACCCACACCATGGCGGCCTAGTGATGCTGCTGCATCTTTTAGTCTAGTCAACAAGTATGGAACTTGTTGACTAGACTACTTGGGCCTCCGGTCTCGCGCAACGAAACACGACAGCATGAACGTGGTCATTTTACGTTGATTTTCTGTGCGTATATCGCCCTATAGTTGTTTAAACAATGTTTTGCACACACCAGTATTACTATAACACCTGTACACCCGGATCAACATCAGTGACCTATGAACACACAGAGTTTTGTCCCTGGAAAAGTTAGATGTAAAGTTGAAAGTGAAAATTCTGTGGAGGACCAGGTGTTAGGACTTCTAATGGGAAGATTTTCCATTGAAGACTTAACAACTTCAGAAACTGTAGAGATGTAACCGTTTCGGTCTTCACGCCGACCCTATGGTCTGCATGAACCAAATGGAATCCCAGTTGGCACACGGGCGGCGACTTATCGGCAGTTCTCTGTGGTGTCAAATCCGGAAATGGTACGAGGTAGGTAGGATCCTCCAACCAACAGAGTGATCAAGTCTGAGAACTTCGTGAGAACTTTAATTGCGCGTTGCAGGTGAAGTACTCTGTAGTTTGGTGTACTTTAGTTATATGCCACTGAAGCATATTTTTCGTTGAATTTGGAAGTGACCACAATCTGAAAAAAAGAATAATAAATATTAAAAGTAACAGAATTTATTCATGAATAATAATATTTTGATGATATAATAATGTGTATCAACGACATGATAACATGCAAATTATTATTCCTATTTAATGATATCATTCTAGATATCATATTATAGTTTTATTATATTAGAGTAGGTCACGTTTTTTGCCACTCGAGATCTAAGCCCCGAGTGATTTTGACGGGTCTAGATTCTTTCAGAATACGTTAGTGTAGCTCTGGTAATAACCCGAGCCAAAAGTACCAGAGAAGGCTTATACTGAACCAGTGTAACGTCACTAAATATAATGCGTAAAAAACATTCACTAATCTTAAATTCTGAACATAAGCTCATAAACCTAGTATTTAAGAATAATATCGTAGGTACAAAATGCATGAAGCCGTTTCTTGGCTACAAATGAACTTAACAAAATCGAATATTATTATCACAATCATCAACAGCCTCTGATAGTCTACCGATGGACATAGACAGGAGACTTTCGCATACTATACCACGTGGGCCAGATGGGCTGATATTTTTATTATATTTTATGGAATGGGCGGGCAAACGAGCAGACGTATCGCCTGATGGTAAGCGGTTACCGCCGCCCATGGACACCTGCAACACCAGAAGCGTCACAAGTGCGTTGCCGGCCTTTTTTGGGGGTGGGGGGAGGGAGGTGGGGGTAGGGGATTGGGAAATTAGCTATCCTCACTCACTCGGTGAAACACAGCGCAAGCGCTGTTTGACACCGGCTTTCTGTGAGGCTGTGGTATCACACCGGTCGAGCCGGCCCATTCATGCCGAAGCGTGGCTCTCTCACGGTTGTTTGTGTTGTTGATATAAGGTTTGTGTCTTTTTAAAGGAATAACTTATGGAGTTTCTTGCCGGTTCTTCTCCATAGGAGTGACATTTTGGAACTGAGCAACAAGATTAATTAATGTAACGTTTTGAAAGTGCCTGGAAAAAAGCTATTTTGATTTTGTCAAATTTTCTTTCCCTTTGCACTGCAGTTGTCCTGTCTAGTGTGCTCTCTTAGTCGGTTTTTACGACACCAATGGGATAAATAACTGCCTCTGAGGCGCAGTGGTAGCGTGTGCGACTGCTGTGCTTGAGGTCTCGGGTTCGATTCAATTCGAACTAAGTGTTTGTATGATCTGCAAATATTTGTTTCGGAGTTTGGGTGTTTCCCATGTATAATATGTATGCATTTACAAAAAAAAAGTATATGACGGCGCACACATATTTAGTGGGTAGTTTTTGAACTCACAAATTGATGGTTGACCTACTACATAACACCGAGCGCTAGGGAGGCGGCCAGGATTGTGAATTGAGTTGTGAGAGAGCGCGCACGCACCCACGTGTTCTGGTGGAATGTTTTAGATCCAGTCAGAGTAATCTTTTATAATTAAGAGTGTTGAAGATTGATTTGGTGTTTTTTTTATGTTTGGCCCGCCAAATATCTCTACTCTGCCTGATGGAAAGCATAAGCAGAATCCAAGAGTGGTGGTTACCATAATCACTGCGAATACAGACAATGTAGTATGGCGACCCACACCATGGCGGCCTAGTGATGCTGCTGCATCTTTTAGTCTAGTCAACAAGTATGGGACTTGTTGACTAGACTAATTGGGCCTCCGGTCTCGCATTCACCAACGAAACACGACAGCACGAACGCTGTCATTTTACGTTGATTTTCTGTGCGAGGGTAGTACCGCCCCGGTCGAGCCGGCCCGTTCGTGCTGAAATCAGCGTGGCTCTACTACCTTTACTTGTTTTTACTTTACTTGTACTTTAAATATTGTTTTTGTGTATCCTTGTGACTGTTACCCGGTTTGTGGGCGGTATAAGGTTGTGTATAGTGTTTCTGACAAATAATCTGTAAATTTTACGCCTTATAAATACAAATATTGTGTTAGTTTCCTGTACTACGGCTATCGGTAAGTCAATTTATTTTATTCTTAAAGGTAGGTAGGAGTAATATTTTGTTTGTATTAATTTTCTTTTCGTGTTTTTTGATTTTGAAGTTGTTTTTTATTGATATTTCTTTTGTCTGGTGTGTCTTTGTTTGGCCATGTCGGTTGTTGGCGAGTTGCCGGATCCTGGTGGTACAAATGAATTTCGAACACCAACCGGAAATAAATTGTTTGGTAGAATGTCGCCATCAAATTTATCGTCAAATGAAAGTAGAACTGAACGAATTAGGGCTTCGGACTTGGGCGAGAGTGTTTCGTCTCTTAGTGGTCGTGATAACTGTGGGGAGTATGATTATTTTGAGTTGGTGTCTCAGGCAACCGAATATTTGGCAAAAATTAACGAATTGGTAAACGATCAGGGGTCGCGAATGAATGTGGGGAATAGGACCGCCATTATGGACGTAACCCAGCGGATTACCGGTATCGTCTCATTGATGGCAATTAAATCTGCTAGCAATGAAACGAAATTAGCGAATCTCGAGCGCCAGGTGGGGGGTGTCACCGTTCAACAGCCGGGCTTGACGTACGCGGACAAGCTTAGGCTTCGCTTACCACCTGGATCAGCCCCGTGTCCGGTGTCCGCTGAGGCACGCGTATCTAGGCCGTGTGTTATTGCGTATCCTACTACGGAACGTTCAGCGGACTATGCAACTTCGTCAGCTACAATAGAAGCTCTCATGAAGGCTATTAAACCTAGCGACGAAGGTTTTCAAATTGTAGGCGTCAAAAAAACCGCAAAGGCAGGCGTCGTGTTGCGGGTCGCAAATGAACGGCAGCTTGAAAAACTAGAATCAGTAAACGCCATTAAATCTGTAGGCTTACGCTTAGAAAAGCCGAAAGGCCGAAGGCCCCGTATAATTGTAAAAGACGTGCCCGGTTCTATGGAGGATCGTACCTTCCTAACAGCTTTATATCGTCAGAATATCAAGGACGAATTAAAATTAAGCGAAAGCGATTTTTTAAAAACAACTTTTACAATTAACTTTTCTCCTGATTGATATTAATTAAAATTTTCTTTAAGGATTCATCAAATAAAGTGTTTTCGTTTGTCACAGTAACGATAAACCAAGTCACCTTTGCATTAATAAAGAAATTTGCCATTTTCCTAATAAAGGGATTTTTGACATTTGAACCACTAACATTAAAGTTCGAAAAAAAGACTGAAATAACAGTTTTCTTTAAAATTTTATTAGGTAACTTAAACAATTAATAATCCGTGTTTCTACCGCGAACACTAACAACACAAGAATCGGTTTGGCATACTCAAAATGAGTTCATCCAAATCACGCTGTGGAATGGCCGCCCATGTTCGTTGCAACAACAAAAAAAGGTCTTCTTGCGACTGGATACCCTCCATATTCGGCAGAGCTCTTCTCTGTAGCATATCCCATGCATGCTCAATCGGGTTCAAGTCTGGCGACTGAGCAGGCCAGGGCCAAAGCCACATCTCAATCTCAAGAAATCCGCATAAAAATGCTTGATCCCTAGACACTTTTGATGTGTGTATATAGACTGGGCCACATGTAGGTTTATAGACGACTTAGAAGTAGTTCGTTGCTTAAACTGTCAACAATTCGGTCATGTTCAAAAATTTTGCACTATTAAAACTCCTACGTGTGCTAATTGCGCGGCCAGCCACGATACAAGGGCTTACCCGGATAAGGACACACCAGATTTTAAACCGAAATGCGCACAATGCAGCCGGTACAAAAAACCATGTGACCATCGATGTGGATCACAAGACTGCTCCACATATAAACTTAAATTAGAGCAGCTAATCCTAAATACTAATTACTGAATAGCTTATACAGTAGTAGTTGTAGTGCCTTTTTAATAAAATGGATAATATCTCAATAGGCCAGTTAAATCTTCATAATGATAAAATAGCCACGTCAGAATTAGATCGCTTAGTTTTGGAACAAAAGTTAGACATTGTCCTTATACAAGAGCAATATAAAAGCGCTCAATTGCGGAATTATGTAGTACAGCTAGATGGCCGGTCGCGGGCTGTGATATATGTTGCAAGTTCTAATTTTACGGTAACATCTTTGCGTAACCTTATGACGTCACACTGCGCCGTTGCTGAGATCTCATCCTCTACCTGTAGGGTTTACGTAGTGAGCTGTTATTTTCAATTTTCACATCCTATTGATCCTCATCTACATCATTTACGTTTCGTTTTGCGGTCCCTCATAGGACACAAAATTATCATTGGCGCTGATGTCAATGCTTCTTCTACTTTATGGTATGGCAAATTGCGTGCAGCTGACATGGCTCGTCGCTGTACGGTTGAAGATTTTATTGCGGAAATGAATCTTACTATCCACAATACCCCTGATGCACCACCAACTTTTTGCAGCCCAATGGGTGAGTCTTCTATTGACGTGACGCTTACGCGCGGCGACGTCTCGATATCTGGATGGCGTGTCCTACCGGACGCATCCTGTAGTGATCACCGCTTAGTCGTGTACGAATTCATACCAATGGTTGCACAATATCCACAACTCCTCCAATCCTCCTTACAATTGTAGGTATAAAACTAAAGGGGCAAATTGGGCTTTATTTGGTTCACTCTTTGCAGTACATGGCAAAGACTTCAGTCGCAGTGGTCTATCAGCTGAGGAAAGCGCAAACATATTATCAGATACTTTCACATATTGTGCTGATGTTTGTATCGGCCGTGGATCTATCACTAACACTCGTAGATGTGATTGGTGGAATTATAAATTAGTCGAATTACGTAGAATCTATCGGAAAGCTCGAAAAAACTAAATGACATTAAAAGGCGTAACGTAACAGGAGATATTTACAATAATGCTCTTATTGCTCTTAGAGTTGCCAGGTCTCATTATAGAGCTGCTGTGGAGAAATCAAAGGGAAATTTAATACGTAAACTTGTTGATAAACTCGATAGAGAGGGTCCCTGGTCACCTTTGTATCATGAATTTAAAGCAAATAGATCAATCGACCTTGCATACGTACAGAACATCAAAATTAATAATAGTTATACTACAGGAGTAGAACAAACCACAGAATATCTTTTAGAATCACTTGTGCCTGACGATCGGCCGGAGGATGACACGGATTATCACCGACAAATTAGGCAGTGGGCTATTGAACCACCATTGTCTCCAATGTCTGACTTACCATCTTCAGACGAATTCCTCAGTATTGTTAGGTCATTACCACTAAATAAGGCTTCGGGCGACGATAAAATATCAAACAAAATGATAAAAGAAGCTTGTAAACTTTCGGGTGATACGGTTTTAACAGTTTTGAAACGTTGCATTGCGGAAGGAGTATTTCCTAGTGTTTGGCGGTGCGGTAATATTCGAATAATACCAAAAAGTGGCGATAAGCCGCTGGACGATCCTAAATCCTATCGACCCATAACACTGTTACCATCGCTGGGAAAGCTTTTAGAGCGTCTTGTAGTACCACGACTTCTACCGGGTGGAGTTAAATTTCATGATAGACAATTCGGCTTTACGTTGGGAAAATCGACAACTGATGCGGTTATATCTGTAAGGAAAACTGTCACCGAGTCAAGTTTTCAATACGTTTTAGGCATCTTCTTAGATATATCTGGCGCCTTTGACAATGCGTGGTGGCCCACGCTATTGCTAAAATTAAAATTAAGAGGTTGCTTTAAAAATATTTATTCCCTTATCTCCTCGTACTTCTTACAAGGTACTACTAAATTGAGACTTGGGCATCATTCTGTGTCGAAGGCGCTTACGATGGGGTGTCCTCAAGGGTCAGTGCTAGGACCATACTTGTGGAACATAGGCTTCGACGATTTTCTGGCAATGCCTGTGCCGTCCGGATGTACCCTGAATGCGTACGCGGACGACGGTTTGTTATTGATAGAGTCGGAAACTAGAACGGGGCTTGAGAGGCTGGCCGGTGAATGTTTGGACCTAATATCTCGGTGGGGTGGGCGTAATCGGTTGACGTTTGCACCAAACAAAACCTTCCAGCTACTTCTGAAAGGTAACCTCAAATCACCGCCGTGTATTAAATTTGAAAATATTACTATTAAAAATAAAACCTCGGTTTGTTATTTAGGATTGGTTTTAGAAATAAATTTTTCATTTATTGAACATATTAGAACAGTTAATGAAAAGTCTAAAAAGAGTTTCTTTGCACTGACGAGGATATCAACTGCGACATGGGGTCTGTCATATAATACACTAAAGGTCATATATGGAGCTACTTATTTGGGTTCTATTTGCTATGGTGCTCCTGTATGGGCAGATAGGGCGACTGTAGGTGCTGTCCGTCGCAAACTGTTACAAGGCCAACGACCTGCATTGATTTTCTTGTGCAAGGCATATAGGACGGTTAGCACTGAGGCTTTACCGGTGTTGGCAAGGTTCCGGTCGATCTCGAGGTGCAAAGACGTGCAGCCATGTACTATTCCACACTACAAAACATGGAATGCGATTTTTTGGGCATACGAGACCGCGGTAAAATCATAAGATTGTTTCAACAAAAATCCAATGTCTATAACGACCTCTTGGATGAATGGCAGCAACGATGGGACGAATCATCTAAGGGGCGCCACCTCTACCAGTTCTTTCCATCTGTTCGCGAAAGGTTGTCAAGGACATGGCTCGAGGTAGATCACTGTGTCGCTCAATTTCTTACAGGCCACGGTAACTTTAAGAGCAAACTATACTCATTTAAATTAGTCGATTCACCATTTTGTCAATGCTCAACACCTGATTCTAGCTGTGAACAGTCGGCTCATCATTTCCTCTGGGAATGTAGTCTTTGGTACAATGAACGTAACATGATGCTAAATAGCTTACAAATGACGTCTGGGGTAGTATATTATGGGGATCTTGTGTCAACTGCGGTGAATTTCCGTGCGTTTAAGCGATTCTGCCATACATACTATAGAAATCAAATATAGCTCACTTAGGACCCATAATATTTTTTATCCGTGGTGCTTCCCGGTTTGAAAAAGGCGTCTGCCTATTTTGACTCCATTTTGTCTCCCGCTTTGCTAAGGAGGGAAGTGGACTTATTATATTTCCAACTCCTCCAGTTTTCTTCTGATTAATTTCTTTGCGGGTTCCAAGACAGTTAAATTTTTCCTGGGACTTCCCGAGTGTCATAACTCGGTGTTTTCGTGGGTCACCGCTGTTGATCCTGGTGTACAGGAGTTACAGTGGTGGGCGTGTGGGCGGGATTAGTCCCATCAAAAAAAAAAAAAAAAAGCTCTGCATAGCTTGGGACTAGATGGCGTTGTGTGTTTGATGTCCAAAATATTTATTATTATTTCAATCAATCAATCAATATTCTTTATTGTGAATCATAGGTAATACATATGATGTTTACATAAGTGATAATGGTCCGCTATGTTCTGCTATTTAGGCCTACAATAATTTAAAATTATATTCAAAGCATGCAATAAATAATAATATTTTGGAATGTCTATCTAAACAATACACTATAACATTTGAAGTAAATAAAAATATACATGAAAAACGTCAATGAATTTCAATTCCTATTAAAATTTAAAACTTAATTTACATACAATTTACAAAATATGAAAATATAAAAAGCAATAAGATATAATAATGTCGAATCAATAATTTAATAATCACCTATTATTTATTATTTTATTTATTATATTTTATTTTATTATTATTATATTTATTATAAGAGTGGTGACAATTGGTATTCTTAATAATGCACCACAAATATCCCTACTTTCAAATAAAATCGCTACACTTAAGGACTATAGAACCTGCCATAGATAGGGATCCCGTCCCTGATTGACACTGGCACAGGGAGTTCAGTTTATTCAAATTGTAACGTGATATCGATGCAACTATGTGATATTTAATATTATGCAGTAAGAGAGTTTGACTATCTGTACAAAAATAATATATTTTTGTTGATACACTTTGGTTTTATTTCGTAGGAGACTATTTTATTTAGAGGGCTCGGACTTTTCGGGACTTTTCGAGTTACGCTCCTTTTCACCAAAAAAACCTTTTGCAATGATCCTTACAAATAAATTAAATTTAAGTATCGAAGTTTGTAATTTCAAATTAACTGGCTTTCACTACATGCTTAACAAAGTAAATACGGTACTAAAATAACAAAAATATTAAAAAAAAAACGATTGAACCGATTTTGACGGGACTTTCCCTGGTATATATTTCAACCAATCGCCGTCCACTGCTGAACGTAGGTCTCCCCCAAGGAGCGCCAACCATTCCGGTCCTGGGCAGTCCTCATCCATCCGCTGCCAGCCACTTTCCTTAGATCGTCAGTCCACTTAGCCGCAGGGTGCCCTACACTACGTTTGCTTAGTCGCGGTCTCCGCTCAAGCACATTTCGGCTCCACCGACCATCGGTACGTCTACAGTCAGTACGTCACTAGTATAAGGCTCATGATATTAGGAGTAACTTTGTTACTTTTATTTTAGACAAGCTCCGCCCGCGATGTTACCTGCGGTCGTTGCCTTACCTTAACACCTTTTATTACAAAATAAAATTGTCAAAAAGTCTGACAATGATGTCATCATCATTAAAATGATGATTTGCATATATGTATGATATTATTTACGCTTATTACAATGAATTATGATATATAAGATAAGCCAATCAGTCTTTAGTCTTAAGAGCGTGATAGATACCGCTGGGCGCTGATAATACGCAATGGTCAATGTATTCTAATTCTGCGGTGGTAGAATAACGAAAACAAACATCTAAATTATGGTATTCGAATATGTCTGATCGTGATGCAATTCGTTATTACCTATTAAACCGTGGGAGAGCCACGCTTCGGCATGAATGTGCCGGCTCGACCGGAGTGATACCACGGCCTCACAGAAGACCGGTGTGAAATAAATAAATAAATATTTCGGACATCTAACACACAATGCCATCTAGTCCCAAGCTAAGCAGAGCTTGTGTTATGGGTACTAGACAACTGATACAAATACATAAATACTTTGTTTTTTGTAAATACATACATATTATACATAGAAAACACCCAAACTCCGAAACAAATATTTGTAGATCATACAAACATTTGGTCCGACCCGGGAATCGAACCCGAGACCTCATGATCATCAGTCGCACACGCCAACCGCGAGACCAAAGAGGCAGTTGACGAGCAAATAGCGCTTGCGCTGTTTTTTCCGAGTGAGTGAGGATACCGGAGGTCCATACCCCAACCCCTCCCCCCATCCCCCTCCTCATCCCCCAAAGGTCGGCAACGGACTTGTGCCGCCTCTGGTGTTGCGGGTGTCCATAGGAGGCGATAACCGCTTACCATCAGGCGATACGTCTGCTCGTTTGCCCGCCTATACCACAGAAAAAAAGAAGAAAAAAAAGTTCGTTATAACCTCAATACTTTTCTAAACTTCTAAATCTAATACCTTTAAACGACCAAATCTTGTATAAATATTGTGTTACCGGCAATCTGTAGATATAATCGGGTTGGGGACTGGCAAGACAACGCACGTTGTGGCCACATAATCTTGCCGTTGGATGTTTTTATGCCGCCCAAAGGCCTCCAACTAAGCTTCACGACGATACGATACCTACGATAACAACCGGGACCGACTGCTTAACGTGACCGAATCACGGAGACGCTCATGGTATCATGCCACCAGCGGTCACCCATCCAGGTACTGACAACGCCGTCGTTGCTTACCCTCGGTGATTGTTTTTAATCACCGAGTGCAACTGGGCTATGAGCACCTTAAGTACCTAAGTAATATTAACAATAATAAACCAAATGAAATCAAGAATCTCCTCTTTTTTAAATAGTTGAAAAACTTAACATTTTTATTAAAAAAAAAACCCCGTATAGTGAACAATTAACACACAAATAGAATTGTCGTAATATTTTTTACACAGTAGCTGATTCTTTATCACCTTATGCAAATGTGTATTTACTTGTAAATTATGGTAACCAAATAATTCAAAAGCGACTTTTATCAGTCGACGAAGCCGTTGTAAACCATGGTAATTCGTTTTTATTACATTACTTGTGATATTGAAATAGTTGATTTAATTGTTACAGCTGTAATATTTGGCTGCGATAAAATTCTCTAGAGGACAAGAATGTTGATTACGTATTTAGAGAAGGTACTAGCGAACCGATCCGGCTTCACAAGTCTTTGAAATTCTCGGATTTGCTCTACAATCTATCTATCCTCTATAACCTAGAGGGTAAGAGTATAATCTATCTATGACATGCATGTATTACACATAATATATCCTCTTGAATCACTCTATCTATTGGTGAAAACTACGTTAAAATCCGTTGAGTAGTTTAAAAGATAAATCCTACTATCCTACTTAATATTATAAATGCGAAAGTTTGTAAGTATGGATGGATGGATGTCTGTTACTCTTTCACGCAAAAACTACTGAACGGGTTTGGATGAAACTTTACTGTACTATAGCTTATACATCGGAATAACACATAGGCTACTATTTGCCGTGAAACCGACATACACGAGGGCGGAGCCGCGAACAAAAACTAGTAAATAATATTTTCGGACATCTAATACACAACGCCATCTAGTCCCAGCTAGAGGTTGTGTTTTGGGTACTAGACAACTGATAGAAATACACATATACTTTTTTTGTAAACATATACATATTATACATAGAAAACAAAACACCCAAACTTCGAAATAAATATTTGTAGATCATACAAACATTTGGTCAACCCGGGAATCGAATTCAAGACCTCAAGCACAGCAGTCGCATACATACTCTACCACTGCGCCACCGAGGCAGTCAAACGAACAAAGATCTAAGCGAACAATGGAAGCGACTTCGTTGAGTATCACACTACAAAACAAAACGTACCGGCCAACTTTACGAATACATACTTTTTTTTTTTTTTTTTATGGAATAGGCGGGCAAACGAGCAGACGTATCGCCTGATGGTAAGCGATTACCGCCGCCCATGGACACATGCAACACCAGAAGCGTCACAAGTGCGTTGCCGGCCTTTTGGGGATGGGGGGGAGGTAGGGGTAGGGGATTGGGGTATGGGCCTCCGGTATCCTCACTCACTCGGTGAAACACAGCGCAAGCACTATTTCACACCGGTTTTCTGTGAGGCCGTGGTATCACTCCGGTCGAGCCGGCCCATTCATGCCGAAGCGTGGCTCTCCCACGGTGCGCACTGCACGAACGGCGTAGCGGTTTAGGGGTCATTTCGGCGCTGCGCTGAAAGTTTTGTGGTTTCACACCCCTCATGTGTCAACACTTTGTGTAGTCCACAACTTGGTGTTTTGAGTCTAAAATTTCTTTGAGTTCGTTTTTATGTATCTTTATTATAGACTGTCACAATCCAGAATATTTCCTATCGCGAAAGTTATCTTTAAAATGAATCTCCTCCTCTCCCCGTTTCCCTAATGTCTTACTTGTGACTTTCAAATTGTAGATGGCCATGTGTTAGCCAGGAGACCCTACAGTATAAAAAAGGGGCCATGAAGTAGCACATTCATTACAAAATAACTAAATCGTACTTTTAAATGTGCATGGTGTGCCTGCATCCCAGAGCTGCTTAGAAATGAGATCCTAAATTAAATTGTAGGTACTTCGAATTTCAAATGACGTTGAATAGAATTATCATCGTAAAATCACCATAATCATCGTAATCGGACGCACACTTCAAAAACTATGATTAAACTTATCATAATTTATTGCAACTTATATTAAATATGCAAATCATTTACTCAACTTTTTTTTATGTATGGCTCGCCAAAATGACTCTACTCTGCCTGATGGAAAGCATAAGCAGCATCAAAGAGTGGTGGTCACCATACTCATTGCGGATGCAGACAATGCAGCATGGCGACCCACACCATGGCGGCCTAGTGATGCTTCTGCATCTTTTAGTTATCTCCATTTGGGCCTCCGGTCTCGCACTCACCAACGAAACACGACAGCACGAACGCTGTCATTTTACGTTGATTTTCTGTGCGAGGGTAGTACCACCCCGGTCGAGCCGGCCCGTTCGTGCTGAAATCAGCGTGGCTCTACTACCTGTATTTGAAGTCGACGCAATGTATAACATTGCTTTCGTCAATTTTTTCGGCTTCTCTGGTGTTATTGATCATTAGGAACATATTATTATCATGTTTAAAGACAATGGAGAAAGGAGTTAGGAATACAGATATGGTAATAGATACTGCAAGAAACATAATGGAAACTACAGTAATTCGAAGAGGCGGAAACTATGTAACTGATTTTCACATGTTTTGATGTCGGCCAATAGGAGTCAAGCATGACTAAAAAGAATCGCAAGTAAGTTGCGTGTGACTTTGACTATGTTGCAACGTAAAATTTCATAGTTGAATTTCTACAAGCTATTAAAGAATTTGATGGCTCTTTCATAATCATAAACTTACCAAGTCAGTTTTTGGCTTCGTGCACAAAAGCTGATAGAAGACAATACAATTAAAAAGAAAACGGGAATCGGTTTTATCTGTCAAATAAAATAATAAAATAATTTACCTGTAAACCTCATCCATCTTTAGATTACTCTACAGCCCACGTGCAAAAATAATAAATGCTGGTGATGTTATTAACAACTAGATTTTCTTTCAATTTTAAGTTCAACTGACGTTCAGACAAAATTGAATGAATTTAACTAAACAATTGTTTCGCATCACATCAAAGGCTTTTAACTCTCCACTGCTGGAAATAGGAGTCTCCTTAGGAGGGATTTTTTTATTCAATAATGAGGTAGTTTTTTTTTTATGGAATAGACTGGCAAACGAGCAGACGTATCGCCTGATGGTAAGCGATTACCGCCGCCCATGGACACCCGCAACACCAGAGGCGTCACAAGTGCGTTACCGGCCTTTGGGGAATGGGGGGGAGATAGGGGGAGGGGTTGGGGTATGGGCCTCCGGTATCCTCACTAACTCGGTGAAATATAGCGCAAGCACTATTTCACACCGGTTTTCTGTGAGGCCGTGGTATCACTCCGGTCGAGGCGGCCCATGCAGCGTGGCTCTCCCACGGTGCAAAGTTAGTTTTCATTGATTTCAAAAATACGGTTGCAAGAAGGACCGACCGACGCGACGCGACGACGTAAGGAAAGCAGCTGGCAGCGAATAGATGTAGACTGCTTAGGAGAGGACCGGGACAGTTGTGGGAGTCTTTTGTTAAGCGGTGGACATCGACTGATGACGTATGTGAATTGACGTCAAAATGTTTTAGTAGGCCGACACGCACATTGGATTCAAACCTATGACTTGGCAAATCTATGATCATAAAGATTACAATATAGATCTATTAGCTTACAATCTATAATAATAAATTACTAGTTTCAGTCTAGCTTTAATTTCTTCATACTAGTTTTATATAGGTACTCACAAACATGTACACGGCACAATAAAGTCATTAAAAAAACCATTGGCAAATGTTACCACGCGGGAGAGCCACGTTTCGGCATGAATGGGCCGGCTCGACCGGAGTGATACCACGGCCTCACAGATAACCAATGTGAAATAGCGCTTGCGCTGTGTTTCACCGAGTGATTGAGGATACCGGAGGCCCATACCCCAACCCCTTCCTCCCGGCTCCCTCACCATCCCCCAAAGGCCGGCAACGCACTTGTGACGCCTATGGTGTTGCGAGTGTCCATGGGCGGCGGTAATCGCTTACCATCAGGCGATACGTATGTCGTTTGCCGCCCGAGCCCATAAAAAAAACCACTGCTAGCTGGTTCTAAACTAAACAAGCCCTATGGAACAGGACTGCTTCTAAATAAACTAAATAAACTTATACATTTCTTTTTTATTAAATAGTGGCATACGAGCAGACACCAGCAACGCCAGAGGCGTCACAAGTGCGTTGCCAGCTTTTCGGGGGGGGGGGGGTTGGGGTATGGTCCTCCGGTATCCTCACTAACTCGGTGAAACACAGCGCAAGTGCTGTTTCACACTGATTTTCTGTGAGGCCTTGGTATCACTCCGGTCCGGTAGAAAACTTACAGTTGCAGCAAATTGGCAAGTCAAAACAATTTCTGTCAAATTATTAATCTTCAACATATTTTCACTATAGTGACGGATTAAAAAACGAAGTGCCACCCCTATTCAACTTGTTAATGTCGTTAGAACTGACTAAGGGCTCCCACACATAACTGCGATGCGATGCGACGTGAAGTTCTTGCGGTGCATTGCGAATTCGCAGTTAAGTGTGGGAGCCCTAAAGGAGTAAAACACGCCGGGAAACAGCATGACAAAGAGTTCTGTTCAACGTGGCATAGTAGGTCCAAACCATGGGATAACAATATAGGTACTACGCCAGGTATGGCATTCCGACGATCGACATAGTTCATTTCATGTTATGTTGCTATCACGTGGTAACTGGATAGTGACGTCACATCGAGCCGGTCTCGGAATGCGAGACTTTGCTTTCTTAGACCATGGTCTTTTCTAGGGACCTATATCGAACAGTGCACCGTCAAAGGGTGTTATACTTATTATAAAACTCTTTGATGCCTAAAAAGAGGTGCATTTTTCATTCAAAACGTAGACGATGCAATTTTTGCAGTGTTTTGTTGCAGAGTTCGTTGCAGTATCCACTCAGTATATTAATAAATTAGGTGACATGCGCACGGAGTGATGCCGCGCTGTTAAGTTTCGGACCCTGACACACGGATTTTATGGACTGCGAACATTTAATATCTTGTGTTATATATTCTGCTCGTTATCGAAGAAAGAGATTTTTTGCATTCCGTACAATTTGTTTTATTTTATGATTAGCAAATTTCTAGAAACATTATAGTTTTAGTTTTAATTCCAAATTTCGGAATCTTTGATTTCCAAAACGTGAGATGTCATGTGGCTTGTCCCAAATTTTAGTCGGAGAACTGTGGGTAATTTACAAACCAAAGTCAATTAATCTGAAACTACAGGATAGATTGTATGCATGTTCTTTACTTAATTTTTTTGGACAAATGAAAGGTCGTGGAAATTAAGGAAGATATTTTCCGTTGATTTTTAAGTTAGGTTAGACGTCTAGAACCTATATTTTTGAAATATAGGCTATAAATACTTTTTTTTTAAATTATCAACTTAAAATAACACATAAATAATAAGTGTCGTAGATATAATGAAGAAGTGAAGATTCTACATTTATAGTAAAACAAAAACATACCTTAGTATCATCTAATAAAGTCACACCGAACTACAGAATAACT
Source organism: Diaphora mendica (assembly GCA_949125395.1). NCBI lineage: Eukaryota > Metazoa > Arthropoda > Insecta > Lepidoptera > Erebidae > Diaphora > Diaphora mendica. Next base: position 3,087,276 of record OX421323.1, read on the forward strand.
TCTGATCCTGTATCGCGATATCAAAAGTTTACAAACCTTCTCAACAGTAACCGATGAATCGCAATCCGCTAAATATAATCCCCGCCTATTCGGATGGGCCTCTCTTCGTCTTCGAGGAAGTTGGCGCCCTTAACACCACAAAAATGTATAATGCTGAGATATTTATTAAAGTGATAGCCATTAAAAGCGAATAAGCACAAACATTGATTGTGATATAAAAATAGATAAGAAATTGAAAATGATTTTCACTTTCTGAGGTTTTTATTGAGATAACTATTTATAAAATTTATCAGTGTGCATTGTCTGTCACACCAGTTCTGATAAAAGCCGCACCCTGCTATGACAAGTTGATTTAATTTACCAAAATAGAGTGGTTTCACAAACAGATGTTAGTTTTAAGTCATTATCTATTGATTAATTAAATCGATAATATTTCAGTCAAAGATTGGAGATGGTGATAGTCTTTCTTCTTTTTAATTATCTTCCTTGTATCTATTTAATTTGTGATTGATGTACCGATTTCTATGGTACTGTAAACATTAAATTGTATCTGCTTCACAATCTCTTCTGAAAAATATTTCGAATTTTCTTATAAACTTTTATTGAAAAAGAGTGTTAAATAGCCCTTACATTAGAACCTATTGATTATGTTTGTAACCATTTACTTTTGTATGTATTCTATATGTATTAGAATTATTAGAAGGCCCGCAGTCAATTCATTTTGTAATTCATTTTGGTGAAAGTCCTATCCAATGGTATTTCCTATCCTTTGAATATTATACACACACACAAAGTGTTATCCCAGGTGGGATTTGAACACACAGTGTAAAAGAAAACGGTTTCGCGAACACTTAAGACACAATGCAATGCGTACAGTTAAAATTATGTATAATATTTGCTATCTATAACATTGTACACAATGTATATTTTTTACTACAGTAAATTCAATTCGTTTATTTTAATGAACGATAGTCATAAACATGAGTATTAACCACTACGGTTTACTGTATAATAAAAATACTCTCTTAACTCTACATCCCTGAATCTATATACGATAAATCATCATTTGCTGAAAGTCAAGAGTGTCCTTGTTTGGACATCACTACTTTCTATCCCGGTGTGGAGGAACGGGTGTAATGTCCCTCCAACACAAAGGGAGGATCCTCCGACCAGGCGAGGTGATCATGCCTGGCGGGCCAACTGCCCAACGGTTGATGTTGGGATGTTGTATATATGATTATCGGCGCGAGAACTTTCACAGCGCGATTCAGGATTGGTAGTTTCTTAGTTTCCTTCGTTACTCTGTAGTTCGACGTATCTTCGGTAGATGGCGATGTAGTATGTTATGTTGTTGCGCTCTATGTGGAGGTCGCCACACCGGTTTACAGTATAAGTCAGAGTCCCAACACGAAAAGTAAAAATTAATATTTCTATATTTAATGCCCACCTAATTTAACTTTATACAAGACAACTCTCGAATCAGCAATAATTCCTGTATCGCTTGAGACTTTAAAAAATTGAAGGCACCCGACACAATATATTTACGACGTAAAATTGATAAAAGTAAAAGAAGGGACTGCAAATTATCAAGAATGTAACCTAAATTAGGAAATTAAAGTTGCTGGGTGTGTAATATATATACAGTTCACACGATATAATTTTCATTTTATAAAACATATATTATTATATAGTAACCCAATTTCACATGATCTAATGTTATCATTATGTAAGTAATAGGTACTTAGGGTTTCAAGTATACTGAAAAAAAGATAGTAAATTATATAGGTGCATAAACCGATGACGTATCCAGTACGCGATCGATTCTATAATTAATACATACTGAATTAAGGGTTTCTTTTAATTTAATCGGTTCATAAATAAAAAATGTTATGTCAATTTGAATAATCACCGCGGTAACCGACATTTAGGCGGGCGAAGCCGTTGGCAAAAGCTAGTTCAATATACCTATTATTATTTACTGAGATATTTGTTTTCAATTTAAATAATTGCATTCAAAATAATTCACAAAGCAATACTCATAACAAAAAATAGAAACTTTGCTACCGCGAGATGGAAAGAAATATAAATTAACATTTGTCAATCAACGATCGACAAGTAACACCTAAAATAAATTCCACACAAAGCTATTCCACTTTCGTTAATCACAATTTCTCACAAATACTTACAAAAATTATAAAATTTTGGACTCTACATCACCCAAATAATATTTTAATTCTTATCAATATTTACACTAATGAGGAGATTTAGAAGTGCATGAAAAAAAATTGATTGTCTATAAAGTCGGTTTACAGACGATAGTTTAACGTGACAACATCATATCAAAACAGTGATGAAATGATGAGAAATAGATCATCTATTTCTCATACACATTTGTGAAATGATGATGATGAATGATTTGTGAATGATACAACGATGTACAATGGGAACAAAACGGGAATAAAACGGGACAGTGGGCGTAACAAGCAATGAGTCATCCTTTTTCGTGCATGCAGTCAGCGTTTATCAATTTATTAGACGTTGTCACGTAAAAAAAGTTTGTTAAATAAAAGAAAAGTAAAAACTAAAACCCAACTACGACAAAAAACGACGCTGAAAAAGTATAAAACAAGTGTGAAAAGCCGTAGTCACAAGTTGTTAAAGTGCTATGGTGCGTTTCTATGTAACGTGGGATAACGTCTTTTCAAACTTGTTTTATACTTTTTCAGCGTCGTTTTTTGTCGTAGTTGGGTTTTAGTTTTTACTTTTTTTTATTTAAAATGTTTTGGTGCCGTTATTAATATATAATATATATATATTTGAAATGTACAAGTAACGCCCTTTCCAATGATACCAAACACGGCATATTTATCTCAAATTTATTTTTTAATACAGTACTTTATGTCGGCTAGAGGGCGGCACATTAGATTCAGTGACACGTCATATAGCCTATAACTGGCGGACGATCAAGACGCTTCTAACGATACCTCATTTGTCCAGTTCAAATAAGTGGTTAAGGAGCTATGAGGGAACAAATGAACATACATACATACATACGTAGCCTGTCAAAATCATAACCCTCCTTTGGCTTTGCCGTAGTCGGGTAATAAGGTCCTTTAATCATTGTAACTTTTTCTTACTTTTTTTATATACCCAAAGTAACTTGGATCAATCAGTTGAATCAACTTAAAATTAAGATAACAATAACAAGTAAATTTATTTAAATAATTATAATAAAAAAGTATATCAAGATATTGATTATTTTGTTCAGTTAATTTAAGTCTAAAACTGATTATCGCATACCTGCATAACGCATACGATCTTAGCACATTGTCATTTATGTTATCAAATTTCTCAAAATCTCAATAAAAAAATAAAAAATGGTAGTCACTGTCAAAAAATTATCTTTATTACGATACCATATTTATAGCAATGCTATTAACGGTAATATCTATAATAACTCGCACATTTAACGCACGACAGTCTGGTTCCAAACTAAGTAGAGCTTATACTATGGTATTCGAACTGCTGATAAAAATACTTAAATATTGCCAAACACAAACATTGAATCAGATCTCTAGGTGGTTGCGTTCTCGGGGAACGTGTGCTAGCTACACGTTATGGGCCAGCTATGGGCATAGGTGTAGCCAGCAAGTCGCAAACAGTCCACCTGGTGAAAAAATATCCTGAGGCGCTTCACCTCGTCAAAATAATTGACTGACCGTTGTGTGATGACAGCTCCGATCTCCGCTGCGGAGAGGGGCAACCCTTGGCGATGCTGTTCCGGTCACCACCACACAAACGATTCCGATTTACACGTCAAACACGTACTATTTGACAGAGTTTCCGTACGAGAGAGCCAACGTTAATTCCCGATCTTAACGCGACAAACGGCTACAAGCATCTCGACCTTTCCAAATTCGATTTCCAACAATTATTTCATTAGTTTCAACAAACACGCGGTTTTACCAAAACTATTCTCATGTTTTTTTTTGCTAACGCAATGTTGACAAAACCTTAGTGTTGTCATTAGAAACTATTTATATCCAAATCGATGATTTGGTATCGAACAAACATATTATAGATAAATTGCACTCTGGTACAGAACAAATGAACGAATAAATAGTTGTTCATCGTAACGAGCCGTATGTCACAAGTATTTCTATTATCACACAAAAGTAAGTACGAGCGTCTGTAGTGTAGGCCTTACGGACCGAACGGCAGTGCACGCGGCTGATAAAAAAAGAAAAATGTATAAAAACTGGACAGTTTTGCATACAAGTATTAGAACCGTTGGGTGTGTGTGATGGTGAACTACTTTCCTTAGTAAATACTTTTACTAAAATAAAAAAAAATAAGAAACCGTAAAAAGTAGCGGGAAACATTTTTTTTTATTTCAAAATGGTGGCGTTTGTTCTTTTCTTCCTAGTTAGTTTTGCCGGTAAGTCAATTAAAGAATTATTAAGTTTAGACTACTTGATGTTGATATAATATTTTGAGATGAATATAAATACTATTTTGTTTATTTACACAATATTTTTTTTACACATTTTAGGAGCTTCGCGCCCCTCTCTTCCTCTTTTATTTACTTTTACTTTATAATTATTTTATAATCATAATTTAAGAAGAGACATAAATTGTTATAATTTGTTTTGTGTTTAATTTATTTAACATTTATTTTTATCAATTCATTTTGGCGCGAATAAATTAAAAGATAAACAGAGAACATAATGATCAACCTATTACTTTCCTACACTTTTCATAAGATATTTGATATTTCCCCCTTATTTTTTATCCGGTTTTTAATGGATTCTTTTCTCAGGATTATATGTAAATTTATTTTTTCATTTGGGATAGATAGTGTATTTCTCCTTGTATTTTATTATAATTATAAAAACATGTAACACTCTTAAAGGATTGAGAATGAATAAAGGTGTACTTAGAATACTATTTATTGCAACTTATTATGATTATAGAAGTTATTTATTCATAAGTGGTTAAAATTTTTTTTTCATATAACTTTTCACATTTAAGTTTTCAAGTAATGTCGTAAATGTATTTACTAACAGTCTCTAGTAGTTTACTAGCTTGGATTAGAAAAGAGGTTGCCTATTATTCCAAGCTTTTTTTGGTATACAATTTGTTTTGACTTTTCAACTCTTCGGTGCTGCCCTGTGTAGTTTGATCCCTCAACCGTCTCTTAAGCCGGGTCTCCACCGAACAAAAGTTGTCAATTTTTAACCGACTTCATAAAAGGAGGAGGTTCTCGACTGTTTTTTTATGTTTGCTACCTCAGAACTTTCGACTGGGTAAACCGATTTTGATGATTCTTTTTTTATTTGAAAGCTGGTGCTTTCCGTGTGATCCCATTTCAATTCGATCCAACACAAAATGTAGCCCTTTGTGAGGTTTGAACCCACAACACTCAGCGTAGTATAAAACGGCATAGCGACCGCTTTAACCACTGCAATATCCGATCATATTTTGCCAAAATGGTAATTTCGATAAATAGTTTAATATTATTGTGTGAATTAATATCATGTTAGAACCTTAGAAGATAAGACGTCGTATATTTAACTTTTATATAGTCAAAAAGATGACGTAGATGTTATAAGTTTTTACACCGTGGGAGAGCCACGCATCGGCATGAATGGGCCGGCTCGACCGGAGTGATACGACGGCCACACAGAAAACCGATGTGAAATAGCGCCGCTCCCCACATCCGTTTCCCCATCTCCCAAAGGTTGGTAACGCACTTGGTATTGCGGGTGTCTCTGGTATTGCGGGTGTCCATGGGCGGCGGTAATCGCTTACCATCAGGTGATACGTCTGCTCATTTGCCCACTATAACGGGAAAAAAACTATTAAAAAAGAGATATTACAGGAGAATGACAAGGCTAAAAATATATGAAGTAGATTTTTGAAGTGAAAACTTCTTTAGGCGCGTTTAGCAATTTTAAAAGCGTGAAACTCGCGTCATCATCACCGCACGCTTCCCATGCATATATGTAGGTACATAGATAATGTTTTCATGTTTCTTAAAAGTAGAATTAATAATCTTAATAATCTAACTGCACGGTTGGCCTAGTGGTTTAGGCGGTCGCCGCACCGCTTGCCATAATTGCCAATTCGCCAAGTGTTGTGAGTTCAAATCCTACACGGGACAACACTTTGTGTGATCCACAAATTGTTGTTCTGAGTTTGGGTGTTAATTGTGTCCGTTTCATGTATGTCTGTAAAGTCCCCCGCGACACAAGATGTTTATTCCTAATCCTAATCTTTAAAAAAAAATATATATAAGCATAATGTTATGTTTAAGTACGTATACGATTAGAAATATTTATTACGTCTTACTATCAAATCACAATTCTTAATCTCATTATTAAGTATGGCCAATATTTCAAAGGCAATTACAATACATCCATATGTGTAATTAGTTTTCACTTCTATCGGGAGTCCCCAAAAACTACCCCGCATTTTTTTAATAAGCTTTTTGATATGTTAATTTAGCCTTGCCGACTATCTGTTGGTCTACTTATCAAGGGCTAAGCTTGAGGTCTATTGCATCATAAATAATTAATATATTTATTAATAACTAGCTGACCCGGCGAACTTCGTACCGCTATATTTACATATCTGTCTCAGCTTCCCACAGGCAGTATACAGTCGCGGACAAAAAAAATGACTTTTCCCGTTATCTTTTATTTTTTTTCTTTCTAACAAAAAAAGAATGAACGAAATCGGACTATATGTTATTGAATTACAACTAAGTACATATTTTGACTTTCATCCCCTCTCTCCAGGAAACCGTGCTGAATTTCGGGATAAAAAGTATCCTATGTCCTACCTCGTAGTATGAACTCAAATCATGCTAAGTTTCATTTGAATCCATTCAGTAGTTTGGGCGTGATGCGCGGCCAAGATACAGACAGACAGACAGACAGACGGACAAACAGAGAGACAGACAAAAATGAAAAAAAATACAGTTTTGGCTTCAGTATCGATAATAGAGAGCCCTCCAAAAAAAAATTCAAAATATCTTTAATGTACAGAATCGGACCTGTTACATTTTTATTATAAGTACTAGCTGACCCGGCGAACTTCGTACCGCCATATTTACATATCTGTCTCAGCTTCCCACAGGCAGTGTACAGTCGCGGACAAAAAAAAAACAAGACAAAAAAGACTTTTCCCGTTATCTTTTATTTTTTTTCTTTCTAGAAAAAAAAGAATGAATGAAATCGGACTATCTGTTATAGAATTACAACTAAATACATATTTTGACTTTCATCCCCTCTCTCCAGGAACCCGTGCTGAATTTCGGGATAAAAAGTATCCTATGTCCTACCTCGTAGTATGAACTCAAATCATGCCAAGTTTCATTTGAATCCATTCAGTAGTTTCGGCGTGATGCGCGGCCAAGATACAGACAGACAGACAGACAGACAGACAGACAGACGGACAGACAGACAGACAGACAAAAATGAAAAAAAATGCAGATTTGGCTTCAGTATCGATAATAGAGAGCCCTCCAAAAAATTTTTTTAAAATATCTTTAATGTACAGAATTGGACCTGTTACATTTTTATTATAAGTATAAGTATAGATAGAAACATAAATATTTAAGTTTGCATGGATAAGAATGTTGATAAGAATACTGCTGTGGTTGAAGTCTTGGGTTCGATTGCCAGGTCGTACCAAATGTTTGTATAATCTGCAATCTGTTATAAATGTATAAAAAGTATATTTGTATTTATGTCACTTGTCTACCCTTAATACAAGCTCTGCTTACTTTGGGACTAGATGGCGCTGTATATATATTTTTTTCTTTTTTTTTCATCTAAACCATAGTGCGGGCTATCATTAGATAGGATTTTTAAGAACATTAAGAGGCATATTTTCCAAGACCAGTAGTAAGGAACTATGAACCTTACACTATGCGTGATCGGACTCCTTCACGCAAAAACGTCTAAACGGATCAAGATGAATTTTAACACAGAAATAGTTTATATTCTGAAATAGCACACGGACTAGTTTTTTTCTAGAAAAATGTAGTGTTCCCAAGAAATAAGCTTACAATAAAAACCGCTAGGCGCTGCTAGGATTATCATAATTTGAACGATCGATTAGGAAGAACTTCGGTAGTAAAAACAAAGATAATATGTTATTTAATTGCACTATTGATAATGTATAGATAGGATATAAATAAATTTCAAGTTATTTATTTAGTTTTATTTATTATATTACGATATCATTGTACTAAAATATTTAATATTAAACAAGTGGTATTATGCAATAAAACTATTGTAAATACTCACAGCTAACTTCACTTAAACTTAAGCCTTTTAAGCGTGCAAAAGCTTAAAGCTAAAGAAAATTCAGTTCCAGCAAATTTTCAGACCTGAAGATGAGCCGCGAAAATCGCAGACTAAAGTTGTAACATAGTACAAAATTGTTAGTGGTTTAATTTTTGTTTCTAATAAACTATTAAATTGTATTTATTAATAAAATGATGCCAACAATCTGTTAGGTATCTTTTTCGAATGTATCTAAGAGACTGAGAACTCGAAAACGGAATTACGCTCCGCCAAAAACCCGCAAAGAAATACATTTAGATTTTAGTTGGTTTGATGTCCGTGTGGAGACGGTTTTGGTATACTGACTGTCTTAAACCCTGTGGGGGAACGGGTTACATGTACCTCCAACACAAAGGCAGAATCCTCCGACCAGGCGAGGTGATCATGTCTGGCGGGCCACGGCCCAACGGTTGCTGTTGGGATGTTGTATATTATGATAATCGGCGCGTGTACTACTATTGCGCGATTCAGGATTGGTAGTTTCTTCGTTTCCTTTGTTACTCTGTAGTTCGACGTATATTCGGTAGATGGCGCTGTAGTATGTTTCTGTTGCGCTGTATGTGGAAGTCGCCACAACCCCTATTGATGATATGTCTGTCGTGAGAGGTAACTAAGGGAGCAAACAAACCTATACTAAACCGTTTGGCCAGCGTGGTATAGTATGCCTAAATACTATACCACGCTGGCTTAAACTTCCTTTCTGAGGAGAGCCTTATGTCCCGCAGTGGATTATGCAAAGCTGCTGATGATAGAGCCCCTACCTCGAAATATAGTTTTGACACCACTGGTGACTTCCCATTTTCCCATCTTAAGGAAGTTTTATTTTAATGTATGGCCCTGCCTAAAAGATTACTTTGCCTGATGGAAAGCATAAGTAGAATTCAAGAGTGGTGGTCACCATACTCATTGCGAATGCAGACAATGCAACAATGCAGAATGGTAACCCACACCATGGCGGCCTAGTGATGCTTCTGCGTCATTGGGCCTCCGGTCTCGCACTCAACAACGAAATACGATAGCACGAACTCTGTCATTTTGCGCTGATTTTCTGTGCGAGGGTAGTACCGCCCCGGTCGAGCCGGCCCGTTCGTGCTGAAATCAGCATGGCTCTACTATCTTGGAGTTTACCGTATATCGATCGATTTATCAGTTTCAAATTACAAATCATGCTGAATCAGTGTATATACAGTATTTTAACATGACTAATTGTTAATGTAAAACCGTGTGAATAAATGTTGAATGTCATTTCTATATCTACTTCTACTTAATTATTAATAAGAAACTCAAAAGCTTTTTTTTCTAATATAAATGACATGTTATATTGATTCTTAAGCCCATTATAGAGCTTCACGGCATGTGTACAGGAACTAGACAGCGAAAGTTAAGAAAGTAATGCAATCTAAAGAAAAGAAAAGAGGAAGTCTAAAATAAAGTATTAGATTACTTAAATAAATTAAAATTGGCTTGTGGACGCTACAAAAATCCATAAATAGTCACAATAAGAGGGATGACTGTAAATTTCAAATCAATACCTTTAATTATAAATCAAAACCATCACGCCTCATTATTGACAAATCATCAATGCATGTAAAATATTTAAAAAAGTTCGTCAACTTTAGACATTTTTTACAAAAAGAGTTGAGAGTGAATTTATGCGAATTGTTGTAACAATATTCAATTTACGTAACAAATGATATACAATAAACTTATTTATTAAACAAAGAAATTGGCATTATCCGTAAATAGATACTTTATCAATTATCTTTATTCGTATAAATAAATTGAAAAAGACAATAAATCACTACAGTATCTCCCTACGTGAAGCACTAAGCGTAAAGTCTAAATAAAAATCTTATATGAATGTAATGTTTTCTTCCGAACTCCGTCGGGGTCCAGGAACTTTTCCTGAAGGTCCTCAGGTACTTATCCCCGGTTCGAGTCCAAAAAACCCTTCGGTTCTGTGGGTAGTGTCTGAGGGGATTTCTGCACAGAAAAATGTTGGGTTCTGTTCCCCAGGGGATCAAGAAACAGTTTATAGAATGTAAAGATATTCAAGCTCTAAATTTTCACAAATTTTATACTAAAACTAGCTCACAACTCACTAACATGCTGCGTAATTAGTAACAAATAATTGTTATGCAATGTAATACTAAATAACATAAAAAACTTATTTGTTAATTTCACGTAAACTAACGAAAGTTTCGTCTATCAAAAGTAATGCGTTAACACGTGGCTTAGCCCAGCATTACAAAGTACATTTCATTATCTTATTTCTAATTTTTGTAATATTGTTACAGGTTTAAGTCAACAAGCCGACTGGTCTTACGATTGTAAGTATTACTTCATTTCTTATCAATACTAATATTATGAAACAAAAAAGTATATATGTTTGTTTGAAGGCACTAATCTCAAAAAGTACTGGGCTCAAAAAGATTTGAAAAAATATTTCAGTTTTTGGTAGCCCATTTATCGATGAAGGCTATAGGCTATATAACATCACGCTACGGCTAATAGCAGCAGAACATAAATGAAAAATGTTACAAAACGGAGGGAATTTGTTATTTTTAACCGACTTCAAAAAAAGAGGAGGTTTCTCAATTCGACCGTATATATATATATTTTATGTATATAGATAACTTCGTCGTATATGAACCCATTTTGATGGTTCTTTTTTTAATGGAAAGGAGATATCCCAACGGTGGTACAATGATAAGGACACTAAGATCTGATGATGGCATCCAAGAGAAATCGAGTCGAACCTTGAAGTCGGTTTTTATTTTGTTAATTTTTTTTTTGTGCTTTTAATGCGTGACTGGGTGAACCGATTTGGATGATTCTTTTTTATTTGAAAGCTGGTACTTCCTATGTGGTGGTTTTTTTACATTTTTTGTTACAATTTGTGATTATGAGAGACACAGAAGAAATGCGAGGCGAGGCTAGTTATTTATTGAAATATCTCTCAACTTTTATAAAGGAGGGCAAACAAATGAAAGTAGGTCATCGCGAAATGCAGGTTCAAAACTGGAGCAGCTTGAAGCGGGAACATCGTGCAAACTTAATGTAATCGTTTTCAAAGTTCTCTTCTATCACTTTAGTGCAAAACTCTTAACATATTCATAATCAACATCAGCACATAAATATTTCATAGAGAACTAAGTACTTGCTAATTTATAAAACTTCAAAATAAAAAACATGAGCACCGGTAAAGTAAGAAAACAACTGACCTGCAAATAAACACAAATTATCCAACATATACTTATGTAGATATGTATACTTAAGCGTGTTATGTAATGGCGACAAATTATAAAAACAAATAAACCGACTTCCAAAAAACATCAAACGAAAACTCTCTACCAAAAAACACCAAAAAGCGTAAAATAAACTGGTTCTTCATAAATTGCCTATACCTAATTCTTTATTCATTTAAAGAGTAGTATTATAATGTATGCTAGGTACCTAGAATCTGTTTGAAGTCGGTGCCAAGTGACTATCGCTTAGACTTTTGTAATTGTTCGTTTGTATTCTTTTTGGCTTAGCTTACAATATCATATTGACGGAGTAATCGGTGAACATACATAAAAAAAAATACATACAGTGGAACATAGAACCTCCTCCTTTTTGGAAATCGGTTAATGAAAAGTCTATGATCTTTGGAAACTGATTGATTAATTATATTAAGATAATTTTCTCCTTTGGCAATATTCTACGAATCTCAAAGGACAATGTGGCTTGAGGAGTTTATTGATAATCTGATTACCATATCTAGTGTAAGTGTAAGAAGTGTGATGTTTTATTATTCTTATTAATATCACAATAAAAACACATAAATTGTGAAAACTTAAGCGCTTAATATTATTGACTTATCTATCAGAGAAGTAAATAATTATATCCTACGATTAAATATCTATATTTAGCTGTCACGTCACTAAAGGGTGTGAATTTAATAAACAATACTTATTAATTAATCAAAGTTATCTTTGTTTATATTGCTGCACCTACTTCTATTTTAATTAATTAGATAATTTTATTTTCAAAAACTTTATATCTTCTATCTACCTATTTAAAGTAAGAGCCAATTGCAATTTATTTTTAATTGCAACTCCAATAATATATCTATACTTATACCTACTAAAAATGTAACAGATCCAAGTCTGTACATTAAAGATATTTAGAAATTTTTTTTTGGAGGGCTTTCTATAATCGATACTGAAGCCAAAACTGTATTTTTTTTTCATTTTTGTCTGTCTGTTTGTCTGTATCTTGGCCGCGCATCACGCTGAACCTACTGAATGGATTAAAATGAATATTGACTGTTTTGAGTTCATACTACGAGGTAGGACATGGGATACTTTTTATCCCGAAATTCAGCACGGTTTCTTGGAGAGAGGGGATGAAAGTCAAGATATGTACTTAGTTGTAATTCAATAACACATAGTCCGATTTCTTTCATTCTTTTTTTGCTAGAAAGAAAAAAAAGATACCGGGAAAAGTATTTTTTTTGTCCGCGACTGTACACTGTCTGTGGGAAGCTGAGACAGATATGTTAATATGGCGGTACGAAGTTCGCCGGGTCAGCTAGTTTAAAATAAAGTAAAGCGCTAAAGTTTTAGTAATAACATTTACCTATTTTGTAAACAAGAACTGTATTCCGACTATCTAAATATGTTTGATCAAATTTATATAGCCAATATCACCCGGGTCATTATTACGAATCTATTGACACCAAAATATCATTGTTGACACCTCATTCATTAAAATCGGTAGGTACAGTAATTTAGGCGCCACGGTCGTACATAAGACTGCCAAATCAGTTACCCTTCTCTTTGGCTTCGCCGTTTTCTGTAAAATTATGCTGAGCCACAATCTAAACAGTTAATAAATTTAAAATTTGAACCGATATTCGAGATGACTCTTATTGTGCGATTTCAAGAAGAATTTCACTATGGCATAAGATCTTTTTTACCAAGTGGCATTTAATGCACATTGCGGAGGCACTTAATTAGAGATTACGACTGTGCTGTCGTGGACTTCCTGTAATAATGGTCAAGGAAACGCACATTCTTTTTAATGAAAAAATCGGCCATCATTTTTATTTAATAGGTCCTGTCTGAGAGAAGAAAATAGTAACATTGGAACAGATACAACACTAAATAAAGTATCTACGCTAGATTAACCTACAAAAGGTTAATATTGTCGTAGGTGTAATAGTTGAAAGTTACAATATATTTCTACTATCATGTTATGAATACTGTTATGTATTGTATATATACATATGGCAGGTGTGCTAGTTTGTACGAAGGTGATTAAAATAAAAAGCCTAGAATTCATGCAATTGAACAAAGGCTTACCTTTATATCATTTCTTTAAATTTTAACTACAATAGCTAAAGATCTATATATATAAAAGAGTAAGGTGACTGACTGACTGACATACCCAGAGATGAAACTACCTGAAATTTTGCATGTAGGTTCTTTATATAATGTAAGAGAGCACTAAGAAAGGAATTTTCGAAATTTCACCCCAAGGGGGGTAAATCAGGGGATGAAAGTCTGCGTGAGCGAAGCTGCGTGTAAAAGCTAGTAATATATGAATCTTTTCGGCACGCATGTCAACAACAGCAAAATTTAACTGTGGTACATTCCTTAATACAGATTTTTCAATATACTGCGATCGCACTGTCACGCACGTACGCACGATCAACGACTGCACGTTTGGCCTAGTGGTTGGCGGTCACTACGCCGTTTTCTACTTCGCCAAGTGTCGTGGGTTCAAATCCCACGTAGGACAAAACTTTGTGTGATCCACAAATTGTTGTTCTGAGTCTGGGTGTTCTTTGTGTCCGTTTCATGTATGTTTGTAAAGTCCCCCGCGACACAGGATTTATTACTAGGGCCGGAGTTGCTTTTAAAAAAAAAAAGTTAAAAGACAATACTCCTGAAAAGATAAATAAATGTACATTCATAGGAAACCCATTAAAATCACTGCCCACAATATGACATTTAACAACTTTACCATATTATAAATGTTTCTTCTTGCAAGAAAATACCAATATTAACAGACACCCCTCTAATAGTTTAGATAATATTCTATTGTCTTGTACACAGATGAAACCGAATGGCCCGGCGAATGCCGCACGGGTTCAATGCAGTCACCCATCAACATTATGACCCAATCGGCTGTGGTTGACGAAAATCACACACACATCAAAGGACCTCTTCGGTTCCAAGGATATAACAACGTTAAACTCCATGGAGAAAATACCGGTCATACCTGTAAGTAACCTACCTAAGTACTTATAATCACATGGTCATTTTTCAAATTTCCAAATTACCCAAATTACCCAATGGATAGACAAAAAAAGGGAGAGATTTGTCTTGTTATCTTGTAATGTCATAAGTTATTTAAAAGGAGCTGTTAACTGTCAGCTGACAACAGTGGTGCACTTATTAATTCAATTTGTCTAGAAATTAGTAATAAACTATTTTAACTATTTAAATGGTATGGGTACGATGTAATGGAACAAAGTAGTACTTTGTTAATGCTTTAAACTGCCTCGTTGGTCTAGCGGTTGACGTATGCGATTGCCAATCAAGATGTCTCGGGTTCGAATCCCGGGTCGGGCCAAAAGTGTTATTGCGTTTTTTCTGATTATGAAAATACTTAATAACAGCTCGGTGTTTGGAAGTTGGGGTCTGAACCCGTGCCTCGGAGAGCACGTAAAGCTGTCAGTCCTGCGCCTGATCTGTCCCCGGGGTTGCGGGTAACCTTCCCGTCGGATTATTAGAGAGAGGGTACAGAGAGTGCACCTGTGTTTGCGCACACACTGTGCACTATAATATCTCCTGCGTAGTTGCGCCGTGGCCGTAATCGGCTAGGAGGACATTATTATTTTATTAATGCTTTAAATGCTAAGGTGGCTACATAATTATTCGGACTAGGTACTTTACTTCTAAAAATGATGAACATAATTTGCCGCACATCAATAAACATCACTAAATATGTATTTAGTGATGTTTATTGATGTGTTTTATATACTTTAGTATATGTATTTCAATATACTTTAGTAGTTCTGTTTTCTTCGACAATTTTTATCTACCTGTTATTGTAATATCTGAAACCTTTTTTTCTTCTCTCCCATTGTTTTATATTGAAATTATTTGATGTATTAATTGACATATCTTGATAATTTAATTTAAGTGTTTAAATAATTTAACTTATGACATTTCTGTTTATATAAGATTTGCACACCGCATAATGTGGTAGGACATAGTGTACCTCTAAAATAAGCATAAGATATGTAACTAACCTATGTTTCCGCAAATAAACGATTGATTGATTGATTGATTGACTAAATATGTAAAATTAACAGGTAGAAGCCGATCAGGTTTTCCCTAACTATTGATATTTTGTAGTCCATTAAGTAGTAAGTTAAGTATGTAGCTGATCATAGTAACTAGGTTTTTGTTATACATCTGAGATCTGGAGATACCACATTATAAAATATACCATTTTGTTAACATGTCTTACATATTCCTTTTTATTTTTATGGAATAGGGGGCAAACGAGCAGACATATCGCCTGATGGAAAGCGATTACCGCCGCCCACGGACGGGTGTCCATGGGCGGCCGCTCGACCGGAGTGATACCATCGCCTCACAGAAAACCAGTGCAAAACAGCGCTTTCGCTGTGTTTCACCGAGTGAGTTAGGATACCGAAAGCCCATACCCCAACCCCTCCCCCTGTCCCCCTCCCCATCCCTCAAAGGCCGGAAACGCACTTGTGACGCCTCTGGTGTTGTTGGGTGTCCATGGGTGGAGGTAATCGCTTACCATCAGGCGATACGTCTGCTTGTTTGCCCCCTATTATATAAAAAAGTGGTCCTGGTATATCTAATTGTATACTTTTGTTAATACTCGTAGTAGAATGGGGTGGAGGCAGTGAAGAATCTCGACCAGTGGTGTCTGGTGGCCCTTTGAACGGCAACTACACATTCATGCAGTTCCATCTGCACTGGCTATCTGAACACGCTATAGATGGCATGAAGTAAGTACTTAAAACTATATTTTAACATTAAAATGATTTTTAGCAATCAGTTTTTTTGGGGTGAAGATGGTATGCTTTCATTCTTTATGCAATCTTATTTGGGGTCGGCGAAACGTGTAAAATTGTAATTTATGTTTCTCTTATGATATGTTTACTGGCGAAAAGTCAGGTTGAATCCGTAACTGTTTCGTTTTGTAAAAAGTTTTATCATGCAGCAAACAAGCACTCAGTCTATATTTATCTAAAAATTAATCAAAGTTCACTGCCTGATAATATTAGATTGAGATTTTATGTATTCCTATGTGTAGCTTACGTACTATATTTTGTAATATACCTAAAATGGACAAGTTAATTATGTGAATATTATACAACGGATCATTTTACTAATGGCCAGCTTTAATACCTACTTAGTGCACATTAGTGATAAAGGAATAATAAAGAACATTGTGTTTAATGATGTACTTATTAGGCAGCTGATGTAACTGTATTTATCTGTTGTAAAACTAATGCAACTTCCAAACGATAGCTTTATACTGACGCATTGAACTTGATAAAGGTTCGATACTTGCTACGATTATCACCATAAAAGGTTTCATTTAGAACTATTTCATATTAGGCATAGTTGCAAATTAGCAGACGAGTCACCTAATGAAAGTTTTATTCGACTATTGCCGCAACATTAAGGTTCCTATTGATCTCACACTTAGCCGGCAGCCATGCCGTCAACAAGACTGGTGGCAAACCCGGCGGTTAATTTTTATTTAATTTATAATCCACACTATTTATTACTATAACGGTATATAATAATCTTCACTACTTTTTTTTTTCGTTTTACCTAGTTTGACACCAGGCACTACCCTACACTTTCCCTTAATCATGTTTTCTCGCCATCCAATGGTTGCCTCCGGGCGATAGGACCGCCAATTGTACTACTTTAATTTTATGTTATCCTTGGAATTAATCTGGTGTGCAATGAAGAGATCTATTATTATTATTAATTGAACCACCGGCATAGCCACCGGGTTGTTATAACGGAAATCGTGCTCTGCGGCAAGTGCCTGCAGCATACCTACGCAACTCAAACCCGCGATGTGGCAGACAGCCACACCGCGGGCATAGTGTGTAGCAGCTTTATAACAACAAGTGATTTGCCACCCTATAAGTCCCACACCCAAGAATTTTAAATGACATGAGTTAGTGAGGTTATGGAGCCCTAAAATCCGCATGAAGTTTGGGGCTCCATAAGACGAGGAATATTTCTCCCGCGATATCTCCTTACTACTTTGTTTAACCAATACAATTCCACTTAAAATATGCATGAACACAATAAGTACATGTTCCAAATATTGTCATACTTATCTAATACGAGGTACAGAATAAATTAAATAATATAGAATAGCCCACGTTGCATAAATTTTCACCAAATTACGAAAGTATGTAAATTTCATCTGCTCGGGAAAATTTTGGTGAAAATTTTGCTGAACCGCCTTATGGCACTTACTGAAACGGATAATGACTTTGCATATTTTTGAAAGTAATAATGATTCGCAATAATGAAACCCTTTGAAATTAGAAGGTTTAGAGCGAACCTTTAATAGAGAAAATCATTAATAACCTCACACATCTCCATCCCTGAACCCCAGGACCTATTACTATGGTGAGCAGAGCCGATAACCAGTACTTATGCATAATATCACTAGCTAGTAGAGCCATATGTCCGTCCATCATTACTTTACGTTACAGTAGCAGGATGATAAAGGTGATCAATTTTCCAATAAAATCGTCAAGGACTTTATCAATTTTGTCGTTAATGCATAGTTCAATCCAACCAATTGTGAATAAATTTATCATACCTGAGTGCTCAGTACTCAAATGTTATTGAGATAATCTTTTGGGCACGATATTAGGGAAGCAAACAGAAAGAGGGTAGAACCAGTATCTTGATTGCTGGTTAAAAAATATCACAAAGCAGTCATGAGTACTGCCGACAGAAGTGAAAACTCAAAACTATAAACAAACCGGTTATTTAAGCTCACCTGAAATGAACCTTTTTAAGCCCCGACCAAAAAGAGGGGTGTTATATATAAGTTTCATGTGTCTGTCTGTCTGTGGCACCGTAGCTCCCGAACGGATGAAGCGATTTCAATTTAGTTTTTTTGTATGAAAGGTGAGTTACGTGCGAGTGTTCTTAGACATGTTTCATGAAAATCGGAATTTTGAGAATTTATAGTTATTGCTCTTTCAATGCGCGACAAAAAGAAGTAAAAAAAATATAGTTCATTGAAAACGTTCGGTGACAATGACGCGAGTTCCATGATTTTTGTTCACCCAAAAAATGCACTTCAAAAAACAATCTCAGCATTCTTCTAGCAACTTCTTGATCAACTGTTTTGATTCTGTTTTCATTACGCTTTATTTATAGTATTTCAATTGTACTGTATTTTATGCAGTGTGTTTTATATCTGACCATAGCAAAAACATTTATTTTGAAGTTTTTTTTTTTTCTTTTCAGCGTAACATTCATCGCCATATTTTCCTGACGATTAGAAAGATTTTCATTGCGGTGTTGCTACTGATACGCAACGTTATCAACACATTGTTTACAAATTTATTTGTAATGCATTAATCTCAATTATAAACAATCAACAAATTGAAGATTAAAACAATTAACGAATCAACCTAGAATAATTCGTGGTTTTTTACTTCGACTTCGACTTTACTGAAAAAGGGAGAAAGGCAATGTGCCCCGAAAAAGAATTGAAACCTTCTTTCTAAGGAGTGGCCTATATCCTGCAGTAGATTTTTTTAAATTCTGTTGATTAGGATGATTATGAAATTGGACAGAACAACGAAATTGAAATCGAACTCCCTCATTTAATAATGAAGAAACATCCTACTAATATTATAAACGCGAAAGTTTGTAAGTATGGATGGATGTTTGTTACTGCTTCACGCAAAAACTACTGAACGGAATTGGATGAAACTTTACAGTAATATAGCTTATACATCAGAATAATACATAGGCTACTATTTGCAGCGATAACCGACATACACGCTGGCAGAGCCGCGGGCAAAGCTAGTAATAATGCTTGCTCATTTGAAAACATGGAAGTGCAAAAAGCTACATACAAAAAAACATTGCGGATAAAATCATTGCCAAATATATGTGAATAAAAGTATTACATAAAACTTCAGGTCTATTTAACGAAATAAAACATAACAACTGTTCTGAAGTTGTTCTGTTAATAACGACGAAATAAGTTCTCACTCCCTTGAATAATTTGTTTAAATATTTTCCATGTGTCAATGGAGCTAATGTTACAAATTCCTCCGATACGTCAGTCAGTCATTTCAGTCAGTCAGCCAGCCAGTATTAATCGTTACTTGAAAATATATCAATGGATCTGCAACGGACAAGGGAAAACGAAAGAAAATCTACTACGTACTTTGATTATTTACTAAACTCAAAGTGAATCTAAAGAGCCAGTACATTCCACACATCAGGAAGTTGTCTACCTTGCGTCGGTGTTCAAACATGCGACATTTCCACTACAGAAAAAAATATCTTTATCTAAACGCAACCGGTTACAAAATTTCAGTTTACCTTTATACAAATCAAAGCGTTTAATGTTATGTCAGTTTGTGATAATATTATCAGCTGTTTAATTTAGATTAGCCAGAGTGACATAATGACACTGGCTTTGTTGACTTTCTACTTTGTAAGTGTGCCATTTATTGGCTTTTATTTATGTTGTTATACGTTCTTAAAATAATAAAATTTTATTCTTTCGAAATTTCACTTTTAAAATATTTTGACAGACCCGTTTGGTTCACAATCAGGGAAAATAATGCGCAATGAAAACGAAAATCTGTTCTCTGTGTTGATGTAGTTTATCTGTCCATACTCACCTCGTGCTCTTTTGATTCCCTCGCTAACGCTCGGTCATCAAAATTAAGCACGCGGTTAAAAAACAACTTTGCACTCTTGTATAACAAATGACTATTATCAGTAAACAATTAACTGAAAACAATTGTTAGAAAGTCGTTTTTAGAGCAGGTTTTAAATTAATTGTTGTTGCAACTGTCTACATGATAAAACCTGTTAAATAAATGGTTCCGCTGCAAATAATACTAAGTACCAGTTTTTTATCGAAGTTTTTTTAATTAATGTAATCTATACCATTACAATTTTGACATAATTGGGCGAGTCGGAAAATTCAACATTAATTAACTAAAGATCCTCAAAATGTAAATTTATGGCAGATAATACAAACTAAACATATATTTTTAGATATATACCTTCACTGTTGTTAGTATTTTGTTTATTTAAATAGTTAATACAGAGTTCCAATCTTTTATTTACATAAACATTTTATCAAATACAAATGTTCTTAAAATACGACCTGTATTATTTTCACAGTATAGTTTTTCTTTCTCACTTGACTACTGATTTGAAAACAAAGCAGTTTCTGTTCAACTTAAGCCTTGTCTCCTGCGACACTTTTTTATGTTTTCAAACATCAAATATCTAACAATATATGGGCGTGGCCGAACTGTTTTGTTAGTTCTAACAAGCAAACACGTTATCCGAAGCGGACGGAAAACATCCCCGTGTTCGCCTGCAGGGAGGGGGGGGGGGGATCAAATCGGTTAACATAGATTAATCGCAATGATTTATCGTTACGTGTGTAGCGGGCATAGGTTGAACAGAAACTACATTGATGATTATTATAATCTAAATCGATTCATTTTGTTATCAGGTACCCTTTAGAAATACACATGGTACACATCAAAACCGGGCTGGAACTCAGCGAGGCCTTGCAACGGCCAGATGGTTTAGCTGTTATTGGTATCTTTGCTCTTGTAAGTATTATAAGGCACATGAAGTCAACCTTTAAGTGGTATTCCAGGAGAGGTGAACAGACAAGTAATAAACTAAGATCGTTGGTCCATAATCCGTGGCCCATAATCGGGGATGAATACCACAATATCTAACTGTAAAAGAGTGACCGTACAAGTGATTTATACTTGTATTCAAATTCAAAATCATTTATTCAATTAAGACACTAAGTGAAATTCATGAACGTTAAATTGAAGCTACAGTTAAAACTCAAAGATCAACACAAACAGACGCCACAACATGATTGGATTGTCAAGGTAAATTAGGTGAAAACATTAAAATCTACTGCCCGCTTGTGTCGCAGAATCCATAATTTCCAATTTCCAAAGTGCGTAGGGTCTACGCACTTTGGAATAAGTTTATGAGAAGAAAACTGGCAAAAAAAACTCACGGCCATAAGCAGAATCCAAGATGCCAATCCATCATTGGCATCATGTTTTGAATAAATAAATAAACTACATTAAATAAATTAATTGACATGTTCTGTAGTTTAAACGCCTTTTAATTTAAAATTTTAGCTTTTGAGATTTACTTTTGTTGTTCTTATTTGTAGCATACCCAACTAAATAAACCTAAGCAATTAATCAGACTGTAATAAAAAGTACAGTTTGATTAATTGTTTAGGTTAAGTTATCCTAATAATTAGTTTGTTATTGTTTAGTTTGTTGTGCTATTGAATTTTAAACAGCTTTTTTTTCTATCGTATAGATATCGCGTCACAAAGGTGCCAGCTATGCTCTCGATCAAATTATGTCTGACGTCCCGTACCTTCACGACCGAAGTCAAAACATGACAGAAGAAGCCGACTTAGATCTCACGTTAGTGCAAACAACATGATTTAGATTGTTTTGACAAGCTTTTTATTAACTTGCAATGTATGTATGTATGCTTGTATGTTCGGGTGGAATCTTTAAACGGTGGCCATAGGAACTCTTGGACTCTATTGACCTGTACGATTGAGCACTTTACGAAGTTCTAGAATGTGATTTTCAAAAATTTTCAATGACAAAACATGATATACATATAAATTTTTTTTATGAAATAGGCGGCAAACGAGCAGACGTATCACCTGATGGTAAGCGATTACCGCCGCCCATGGACACCCGCAACACCAGAGGCGTCACAAGTGCGTTGCCGGCCTTTGGGGTATAGGGAGGGGGACGGGTGGAGGGGTTGGGGTATGGGCCTCCGGTATCCTCACTCACTCAGGGAACACAGCGCAAGCGCTATTTCACACCAGTTTTCTGTGAAGCCGAGCCGGCCCATTCATGCCGAAGCGTGGCTCTCCAACTGCTTGGCGGTAATCGCTTCCATCAGGCGATACCTCTCCTCGTTTGCCCGCATATGCCATAAAAAAAATGGATAGTAATTACTGTCAGACAGTATAGAATAATGAATAAGAAAAATGATTGGTGGTTAAGCACTACTTATGATAAATAGAAGGTCTCATAGAAGTGTCTCAATCCACATTCTTTACAGGAGGATGTTCAGCCCTGATCCTCAGTCGTACTACACATACTCTGGGTCCCTCACCACACCGAACTGCGATGAAGTTGTCAC
The DNA here is from genome assembly GCA_949125395.1 of Diaphora mendica. NCBI lineage: Eukaryota > Metazoa > Arthropoda > Insecta > Lepidoptera > Erebidae > Diaphora > Diaphora mendica. Next base: position 3,110,134 of record OX421323.1, read on the forward strand.
CTGGATTGTTATGGACATACCCATCTACATAACTGATGAACAGGTACATTTATCACCTTTCTACTTACCCATCAATGTACTCTGAACTTTGATCCAATTAATCCATCACATGAAGAATGTTCATCAGAACTCATGAAGCTTTGTATTCATTATCCCGTTTAGCTTTTCTACCTATATAAGCGTGTTAATAAGAATATTTTTAAAACTGTAAATAACACCCAGTAATTAATTAATGAACTGAATAGTAATTAACTTTAAATGTCAAAGATACCTTAATTCTCTCTTCATCAGTAAAAGATGGACTTGTTTTTCACTGTTCCTTGAACGATCTTCAATTTATCATTTTTTGATAATCATTATAAGAGCCTCATTTTAATGAAAATCTATGGCAATTATTATTTTGAAGTCAGTGTACCCTGATATATACTGACAATTAGTTCAACCTTCGAATTCAGTTCCGATGCCAGTCGCTCTCTTGAAAAACTTATATATTACTAGCTGATGCGGCAAACGTTGTTTTGCCAAAAAAAATGGGGTATAAAAAACTTTTTATAAAAAAAAACCGACTTCCAAAAAACATCCAACGAAAACTCTCTGCCATAAAACACTTAAAAGCGTAAAATAAACTGGTTCTTCATAAATTGCCTATACCTAATTCTTTATTCATTTAAATAGTAGTATTATAATGTATGCTAGGTACCTAGAATCTGTTTGAAGTCGGTGCCAAGTGACTATCGCTTAGACTTTTTTTAATTGGTCGTTTGTATTCTTTTTGGCTTAGCAATAGATGTTGATCGATTCTCAGACCTACCCGATATGCACACCAAATTTCATAAAAATCGGTCCAGCCGTTTCAGAGGAGCATGGTAACTAACATTGTGACACGAGAATTTTATATATAAGAAGATTCAGTTAAAACCGGTTGAACAAGTAGCCGACCCCAAAAATCTTGGAAATAATATAGGCTAGGAGTCTTCCTAGCCTAGAATATGGCGCCCTGATCATCTGATCATGGCGCCCTGATCATCTGATCATGGCGCCATATTTAACCTCTGTTAATCAATTAGTACATCTAATCGACTGTTTATTGTTCTGTAACGTGTAATCATCATAAGTAACATTTTAATCATCACGTTCAGATGGTATCAACTTACTGATATCCTATAATACCAATTAATTAGGCAACTTAGTCAATACAAAGATTCGTATCTTTCTTATTTATTTTTATTCAATTCTTCTTATAATAAGGGCTGAGAAATATATAAATAAATTCTAAACTAGAATGTGTTTGAGGTCTCGGGTTCGATTCCCGGGTCGAACCAAATGTTTGTTTCGGATTAGGGGTGTTTTTTATGTATTTAGAGATCTATAATTTCAAAACTAAGCTTGCAAATGCAAAAATATTTCGTGTCTATGTCGAGGATATGTACAGGTATAACATACTAAAATATAAACGAAATCGGAATCCTGGCCCTTTTTTCGTTGTCCGCTTCACGTGAAATGCCCCATAAATGTATTTACGAAAAAAAAATGCATATGAATTCTATTAGGCAGTATAGCTTTCATAGTACAACCTCTCCTAAGGTTGAAACTAGATGCCGTTGTGTTTCAGATGTCAGAAAAAAAATACTTTTTATGTAGAATTGATGTACTACCAAAGTTCGAGTTCGTAGCGTTTTTAACTGTATTTTTTTATGTGTGTTCGCGTTTAACTTCGGCGTTTATAAACCGATTTTAATGATTATTGTTTTAATGGAAAGGAGATATCCCAACGGTAGTACCATGATAAGGACACTAAGATCTGATTATGGCATCAAACATAAAATCGATCGATTTGGTCGTTCTTGAAGTCGGTTTTTTATTTTCTTAAAATTTTACTTGTTAACATTTATTTTAAATATTTTTTTCCACTTTACCAGTACAAAGCTTTCTACAACGTGGATGTGGGGACTACGTACAACTATCGCAGTCTACAGCCCACGAACGGACGAACGGTCTATCGCTCTGTTGCCTCCTGTTCATCAATCCTGATGCCCAGCTTCGCAGGCACCATCATCAGTCTCTTCAGCTGTCTCTCCAGCACCTTGGCTTCTGGCATGAACAAAGGCATCTGCGCGATCATTAACGCTAAGAGAAAAATCTTCGGTAATAGTATTATACAGTGCAGTAAACTACATTAGATACTGAAGTTGCTAGTGTTATGTAGTTTATCTACAGCCATGCTATAAATCCTCTATAAAAGTTTCTGAAACAGTTAGCTTATTGCCAACATTAAAACATCCTGTTTCATAATAACTATTATATCATCCAAACGAGTGTTCTAATGTTGTACTAAATTTCATAATGCGACTCATTTTTCAAAAAAAGAACAATGTCCGGCACGCGCTTTTTACTACCACAGCGCCGTATTTAAAAAAAGAACTGTTATTCGAATTCACGTTCGATTCCGCCATTGTTGTTTAGTCCAGTCGGGACAGACAAAAACTAGCCTGAAATAGAAAAAAATCCGGAGAGCGATTTTTTTTTTAAACGTCTTGGGTTGGTTGGAAGTATAAATCTCGAATTTCGAACTAATGCCGGTAGATGGTTCGCCGCCATCTTGTTTTAAAGTTAAATTTTTTCGTTTTTCTGAAATCGTTACTACGTAACTCGCTAATTTTCCACTTTAGAGCAAAAATGGCAGTATCCAAAGTTGTTGGAAAATTAATTTCTCACATGTTTGGTTATTATCATTTTTACGCTAGGATCAATATTTGCAGATTTATTCCAACCAGAACCCCCCTACCCCCCCGACGTTTAAAAAAGAAAATCGCTCCCCGGAATTTTTTCTATTTAAATGTCTGCCCCGACTGGACATTGGCCATTTAGCTAGCTGTTTCAGAACTTTTATAGAGAATTTATATCATGGGTGTAGTTAAATATTGTATGCAACTGTACATAATTAGGTATTAAAACACTCGTTTTAATACCCCTTATTATACAACAGTTGCATAAATAACTATTAAGATTTGAGCTTTCATTACAATTATGTTATAGGTGTGTGTTGTGCCATAGGTGTATAAAAGTTTCCGAGTTTGGTGGCTTTTAATATATTTATACGTTTGATTTATTTGTTAATAGATTGCAATAGATTATCGTATTTATGTAGGTATATATCGAATCGACCCGTCTTCGCACGGAAGTCTTTGAAATTATTGGATTTCCTCTACCATAATATAAATATATTACACATTAAAATCGTTCCCTTGAATCACTCTATCTATTGTTGAAAACTGTATTAAAATCAACGAAGGTTAACTATAATAGTGATGTAAAGATTTAGTAATAAAGCTTGTTTTTGGCAAAAAGTGAAGGTCGGCATAAAATTATCTATTTTTTAATATCACGATTGACTCCACTCCACACCTATCGATGCCAAATATCAATATGATAACGTGTTATTAAAAATTGTTGCACAGAATATTTTCCACACGGTTGCATTTAACACTTACTTAATCTTTACTTGATTAAAGATATCAACCAATTAAGCGCCTGATGTGTAATCAATAAATCTTTACGACTTAAGCTTCTGCTCAGCATGATTATCGATAATATTGTTTGAAAAATATTGAATAACTCATTAGCGATGTAGATAAATACATCAAAATAACTGATAACAACTGATAACTGTCAACAAAAAGCAGTTTTCAAACACTTTCTGCATTTAAATACCACGAGTTGAATAAACCCATTAAAATGGATATTTTCCTTGGGTGTAAAACAAAAGCACCATTGAATCTGCCAGGATTGCTAACTCACCATTAGCTATGATAAAGGGAGTTTTGATAATGCTAAGTTAGCCGTTATGAACTTAGAGTACCTATATTCTATTGATTTTGACACAGTTTACTTTTCTCTTTTACATTGAACTCCCAATTTTTATGTGTAAATCTTAAATATTTTATTTAATAGGGTTGAAATTATTGAAATGATTTTTTACTGACTTAAATTCATATTCGTTAGTAATAGTATGACTTAACCCAGTGGTTATTCGATAAGATGCTGTTTTCTTCTCTAGGTATATTCTATAAATGTGTATTTAAAAGTATGTTATGTATTCATATCCAACATTATCTAAAACTTGTATAAAATGTCTAATCAACTTCTAATATCTTCATAATCCTGTTATATTGTATTTGAAAATTAATCTACGAGGTTAATAAATGTTTTGCGATAAATCAGTTATCAATTATATAAAACCAATCGCATTAGCAATAGCCGTAAATAATCTTAATTTTTATTTATGATATGTATTATTATATACATAATACGCCTTGATAAAGTAAAGTCTTAGATCTTTCCTAATATGTCGAAAGATCCTAAAACGGTTACGCAATAGTTTATGAATTTTTTATTGTATAATTTATATTTATATTTATTATTGAAAAAGTCGCCAAATCGCTTTAGATCTTGCAAGCTAGATTAGACTGTTTCTTGTAAACTAAAACAGTTATTCGAACTATCGGTAACCGATAACGGTTAATAACTATTTATTTTAAACGAGTGTAGGTGTACAAGTTAGTAAATGTTTGTTGTTGTCCATTTATTTTTAATTTTAAGAACATGATCATACATGTGTTTAGGGAAACTATTGATAAAATATGACATATAGTGAAAGTTTCGTTAATAAATAATTCTATTATTATATTGTTATGTTGTGATTATTGTTGTAAAGTTGGTTAGTAAATAATTTTGAAATGGCTGTGAAGTGCAAATGTGCAAAAGAAAATATATGATATGTTAAAATTCACTAAAGATTGTAGTCAATTATAAGTAAATAAATCGGTATTGAATAAAATAAATTATGTAAATTACCTAAACATTTTGTGTTTTTATTACCATTTACCAACTGTTTTGTTTTTTAGATATACAAGCCTTTTTATGGTATAGGGGGCAAACGAGCAGACATATCGCCTACTACAGAGGCGTCACAAGTGCGTTGCCGGCCTTTGAGGGATGGGGAAGGATTGTGGTATGGGCCTCCGGTATCCTCACTCACTCGGTAAAACACAGCGCAAGCACTGTTTCACACCGGTTTTCTGTGAGGCCGTGGTATCATTCCAGTCGAGCCGGCCCAATCATGCCAAGCGTGGCTCTCTCACGGTAAATAAAAACCGTCAAAGTGACTCTGCTCTGCCTGATGGAAAGCATGAGTTGAATCCAAGAGTAGTGCTCACCATACTCATTGTGAATAAGATAATGCAGCATGGTGACCCACACCATGGCGGCCTTTAGAGATGCTTCTGTATCATTGGGCCTCCGGTCTCGCAATCACCAACGAAACACGACAGCATGAATGCTGACATTTTATTTATAAATCGGGGAAGAAAGACCGTGTCACAAACTATAGATTTCTATTTTACCGTCACTTTGTATGATAGAGAGAATAATAAACAATAGACTAGTAAACTACTTAAGAACGCATCTGGGGGCACGGTCGTGCCCCCGCCACGACGACCCAAGCGAAGCGCAAGGGCACTACCTACCTTTTCTGGAAGAGTTTCGTCGTTTTTTTGAACCCTCATAACTTTGGTTTCCGATATACCTGATCGTTCAAATTCTCAGGACATGATTTCAATAATAGACTAATTAAACATACAAAGTTTCAATTGCATAGCTCTGATATTTTAGATTTTATTGATATCTAAAATACAACGATTTCGTCACTGACACACTGATGATCATCAAAACTATTAGGGTACTTCTTGAAGTGCTAGAAAGCTGGAATTTGGTATGTAAACTAAGTTTAGTATACAAACAACAAAAAAAATCATAAACCTATAACTTTTGCCCCCCAACCCCCAAAATTGGGGGGCGGAAGTATGTATGAGACTTTCACAATTTTTTATGCTAGAGGTTTTATTTTTAGTATACGGACTTTTTCTAAAGAAGATGTACAAGAAATACACCGCAAAAAAAGAAAAAAATAAACAATAAAAAATACTGCCCTAGGCAACTTACAAAATGAAATCCTAAAAAAAACATTTTCATGTAAAATATTGCCAAGAGGACTGTATAATATGGCTTACCCTGTGAAAAAGATATCAGATCTCATGTAAAGCCAAGCTTCTGAATCAACACGCCCTCACTCTACCAACCCTAACTTCACAAACTCTACATCTCAGTAAAAATGTATGGCTTGGCTGTTTCGTTACTTCAGAAACTAAATATTCGCATTAAATATTACTTCAGAAACTAGATATTTGCAAACACAAAAGGCGTTCGTTTTGCCGGTAGCGAAACGGCTCTACATTTCACTGAGATGTAGAGTTTGTGAAGTTAGGGCTTGTAGATTCAGAAGCTTGGCTCTACATGAGATCTGATATCTTTTTCAAAAGGTAAGCCATATGCAGTCATCTTGGCAATATTTTACATGAAAATATTTTTGGTATGATAACTTTATCTATAACGAACAGTTTGGTTTTAGAGCTGGTAAATCTACAAGTGATGCAGTACATGACTTACAAGACTATGTTGTTCGTAACGTGTTGCAGAAGTTAGAGATATCCGGTGAGCTGGCCAAGATACTTGTAACATTCTTCTGCAATATGACATCTCCAAGAGTTAATCGGCGTTTGATGAGGATTTTGAGCCCTTAAATAATACAATTTCATATATGCAGTATGGATATTCTCAGAACATAAATTAATTTCAATTTGATTCAACTATGCTATTAGAAATTAGAAGCTATAATTCACACGAACCTATTTTTTGTTTTCTACTTAGACATAAATAACATATTTTATTGTTACGTCATAAAGCTTGTACGTCAATGTATTTATTATTACTTTTATTTTTAAAATGCTATAAATAATGTAGATATATTGATAAAATCTTCTTTATTGCAGAATTCATTGTAAATCGTATCGCTAGTCGTTACAATGGTGATATCAGTCGGCTAATAAGATTTCGTCTAGGCAGCTTTATGCACACGAATGGCAGATCAATAAAAGTGATATCTCATGAACTACCAAAGTCCTTTGAGCTAATAAAATAAATATATTTAAGTCCGTGTAGCAACGGATACGTCGGTCTCGTAAGAGGCGACTAAGATAAGTTCAAACTACTTACCTTTTTTCTGTTGACGGGGTGAAAAATCGCTTCGGATCTCCAGCTCCTCGGGGACACAGGAGCCAGGAGTAAGTAGTGTTTCCACTAAAAACACCCCGACGACCGGCCTCTGGCGCCCTACTCTGGGAGAACCCGGACCATGTTATTTCAAGTCCTCTCCGAATCGACGCCATGCCTTATCAGGCCCTGTCCCATGGGAAATTATTTCCCCCCACTCGATCGCAGCGATGTAGGCTGATGGCACAATTATGCAATGCGGTCTCTTTCTGGAGAATAGCAGCTTCGCAGAAAGAGACCACTGCGCCCCAGTCCTCCTCACCCTCAAGATCAAACTACTTCTTTTTTTTTACGTTTGGAAATCCTTCGGACCGAGTCGGACCGTCACCCCACCGGGTTTTACGGCGGGGCGGTGTGTCGGACTCGAACCGACTAAAACCACACAGTGTGTCACTCTGCGCCTGTGAAGGGAGGAATCCGGGAACTGCAGTTATTAACACATCCGGACCCCTCCCAGCGCTTGCCCGCACTGAAGCAGGCACCGTCTGCTGGTAAAACTCTCAATTTAGGCGACGTACGGCACACGCGTACGTCGCCCCCTCGCGGGTGGCCACTAGAGCGGATGGAGGGGAAAACCCAAGATCAAACTACCTAGGACAACACTGCAAAGGGAAAGAAAACTTGAAACATAAAATATTCTAACCCAGTCAGCGTCTTTTAAAGGAAGGAGAGAGAGAGAAATATTTGCAGGTATTTAATAGTTCCTAGAAGACCGTTAACTCTGTAGGAGGCTTCTGAACTTTTGGACGAAAATTTGCAGACTCAACTAACCAGCGATGTCTCAACGCATCTGAAAAAAAGTTGCTCTAAACCGCAACTTATAGCTAACGCTTTCATAAAAGAAGTATTTTCAGATTATACGATACGATAAATGACCGCGAATGTGTACAATTGTAAAACTCTTCTAAACTTAAAGACAACAGAATAGTAAAACTAAAAATTTCTATTATGCACAATCTTGCAATTACCGTGGGAGAGCCACGCTTCGGCATGAATGGGCCGGCTCGACCGGAGTTTTACCACGGCCTCACAGAAAACCGGTGTGAAATAGCTTGCGCTGTGTTTCACCGAGTGAGTGAGGATACCGGAGGCCCATACCCCAACCCCTCCCCCTATCTCCCCCCCCCCATCCCCCAAAGGCCGGTAACGCACTTGTGACGCCCCTGGTGTTGCGGGTGTCCATGGGCGGCGGTAATAGCTTACCATCAGGCGATACGTCTGCTCGTTTGCCGGTCTATTCCATAAAAAAAAAATACCATGGCGTCTCAACCAAACCGATGTCCTTCCGAAACCAATTCTTTCGGTGCTTTACACCCAGTGGGTGATTTCACTGGAGCCGAAATTCTTTTCTTCCTCTTGTTGATGTTATGGCACTTACTCCGGTCTTTATTATGAAGCTACTCTTACCATATTTGTAATAATTGTATCCATTATGAAATACTAACTTTAGCCTTTGACTCTGCCCGCATATATATCGGTTATGGCGGTAAATAGTAGCCTATGTGCCTCCTCAAAAATCAAAGGATCTCCATTGTGAACTTCATTTAAATCGATTCAGTGTTTTAGCTTTGAAAGCATGACAGACAGAGAGACAGGTTTACTTTCTAATTTTATAATCATGGTCCATACTAATACTATAAATTAGATTTAAGTATGTAAACCAGTTATAAATATGTACCTATATCAATTGTACATATACGTACCATTTCTCTGTAAACAATTAACTGAAAATAATTGTTTTATGTTTTAAAACAGGTATTAAGCAGTTAATTGTTTTTTCTACTGTCTACATGATAAAACCTGTGAAACAAGTGACAGACAGACAGAGCAACTTTGAAATTTATACTATTAAGTATAAATATCTCGGTGCATCCGAATTATTGGATATTTTGCTTCGATCACAAATAGTACTATTATTGATCGAAGATATTTTGTCATGTTGAGCTCATATTTTATTATCTCATGGATTATTACTATTTATTAAAGATAAACTAAAAATAGAAAGTTATTAAGTTTTATATCAGGCAATCTTATCTTCGTGACGTTTTGTAAAACGTGTTCATTTTGTAATAAAATATTTATTTTGATTTTCTTAATTTAAATTTCTAAATTTGGTTTTTTTAATCAGAATGAAGGTGGGTCAAAGATATATACGGACCGTCAAGCTATCTTCCCAACTAATCGAGAGAGAAGACCAGAAAGATTCTGTACGAGGTGTCAGTTGATAGTTTGCAAATAAGTATTGGACCGTGGGAGAGCCACGCTTCGGCGTGCATGGCCCGGCTCAACCGGAGTACCACGGCCTCACAGAAAACCGAAGTGAAACAGCGCCTGCGCTGTGTTTCACCGAGTGAGTGAGGATACCGGGGACCCAACCCTTGCCTCTGTCCCCCTCCTCATCCCTCAAAGGCTGGCAACGCACTTGTGACGCCTCTGGTGTTGCGGCCATTGGCGACGGTAATCGCTTACCATCGATTTCATAAAAAAAAATTGCTTATGGTATGGTAGGAATGAAAATAATAATTTGCTTGACTTCGGACTCTGGTCATAAAACCATTTCTTGTTCTAACCAAGTTCAACCTAGTATCAACCAGATATAGAGATATTTTTTTTACATTTTATAGACATAACCACAAATTAGATACTACACACATCAAAAGTGTCTAGGGATCAAGCATTTTTATGCGGATTTCTTGAGATTGAGATGTGGCTTTGGCCCTGGCCTGCTCAGTCGCCAGACTTGAACCCGATTGAGCATGCATGGGATATGCTACAGAGAAGAGCTCTGCCGAATATGGAGGGTATCCAGTCGCAAGAAGACCTTTTTTTGTTGTTGCAACGAACATGGGCGGCCATTCCACAGCGTGATTTGGATGAACTCATTTTGAGTATGCCAAACCGATTCTTGTGTTGTTAGTGTTCGCGGTAGAAACACGGATTATTAATTGTTTAAGTTACCTAATAAAATTTTAAAGAAAACTGTTATTTCAGTCTTTTTTTCGAGTTAGTGGTTCAAATGTCAAAAATCCCTTTATTAGGAAAATGGCAAATTTCTTTATTAATGCAAAGGTGACTTGGTTTATCGTTACTGTGACAAACGAAAACACTTTATTTGATGAATCCTTAAAGAAAATTTTAATTAATATCAATCAGGAGAAAAGTTATTGCAAAAATATATGTTGATCCCTAGACACATATGTTGATCCCTAGACACTTTTGATGTGTGTAGTAAGCTATGATAACAATAGTAACTCTATGATAGCTCACTACCTTACGAAACAATAATACCTACAAATAACTCTTGCTACTAATACCATAAAATGCGAAATTTTGTGAGGATGGATGTCTGTTACTCTTTCACCCAAAAAATACTGAAAGAATTAGATAAAACTTTACTGTAATATAGCTTGTACATCAAATAAAGCATATGCTACTATTTACCGCGAAGAAGCCGCGGATAAAAGCTAATCTTAGTAGTATAAGTATGTGGGATAACGGGTGTGATGTCCCTCCAACACTAAGGGAGGATCCTCCGACCTAGCGAGGCGATCATGCCTGGTGGGCCACTGCCCAACGGTTGATGTTGGGATGTTGTATATATGCTGATCGGTGTGAGAACTTCTATTGCGCGATGCAGGATTTCTAGTTTCTACTTCTATGTAGAAGTTGCCACAAGTCTATTACCAATAAGTCAAATGTTTAAATGTCTGAAACGTATGGATGTTTATTATTCTTTTATGCAGAAGACTGGATGTAATTTGGAGACAAGTTATAGTCTGAATCAGCACATAGGCTACTTATCCCTATCATTTATCCCGAAAAATGAAGTGTTCCCGTGGGATGAACAGGGTACTGCATCTACTTGTAACACCGCGGGATGCAGCTAGTTATAAACAAGCATCGGCCACAACCAGGTCATTATACATTAATGACGTATGGATTATATCAACAACGTATTATTGGCGTATAAACAATATAATACCTTACATATTAAAAGTATATTTTTATTGAACACCAATAAAAACAAAATTACATAGAAACAAAAATAACAAAACGTACATCAAAAGCACAAAGGGTGACCTTATCGCAAGAAGCGATGTCTACCAGCCACCCATTGCATGAACAGGGGTGCAAAGAAATACAATATTAATTACTAGCTTTTGCCCACGGCTCTGCCTGCGTATATGTTGACTAGCTTTTACACGCAGCTTCGCTCATACAGACTTTCATCCCCTGATTTACCCCCTTAGGGGTGGAATTTCGAAAATTCCTTTCTTAGTGCTCACTTACGTTATATAAAAAACCTACATGCAACATTTCAGGATTCTAGCTTCAGCGGTTTAGGCTGTGCGTTGATCTCTGGGTATGTCAGTAATTTAGTCAGTCAGTCACCTTCCTCTTTTATGTAATATAGATTAAACTTTTACCCCCCTTTTCACTCTCTGAAAAGATTCTTAGGATAAAAAGTATCCTGTGGCTTGAATTAGCTCTATATCAAATTACATCTAAATAGATTGCGCAGTTTAAACGTGAAGAGGTTACAGAGAGACAGTTAGACAGACATACAGTTTCGCACAGACACAGTTTCGCATTTATAATATTAAGTAGGTATGAATTCAAATATTCAGTATTATTGTTGTTGTATTGTTAAGCATAGGTACTAGTGCCTATAAGTATGTATTATCAAAATATTTCTGTAATTCTTTTAAAACGACTTAGCAGACAATATAAAACCATTTAGTTATTTTGTACCAAAAATCTTAGCAGTAAAATAAACGGTCATGTTTTCAATCCAATATAAAAAACGTTTTCTTTTTATCTATGGGCCTGCCAAATTGACTCTGGTCACAATACCATTTCTGGTTCATATCAAGTTCAACCTGGTACTAACCAGATATAGAGATAAAAAATATATATTTTATAGACATAACCACAAATAAGATACTAGTACCTAAGCTATGATAACAATAGTTAGGTACCTAATTGGCGATATTCACAGAAATAGCACAAACTTGCATTCTTTCTGAAATAAACAGTTAAGGTATACTTACTTATTCATTAATTTTGATAATACTAATTAGTTTTATAATCTTTTTTGTTTTCACATTTTTTATTTATTTTTTATTCGATAAACATTTAGACAAAATGACTCTGTCTGATAGAAAGCATAAGTGCTCATTGCGAATGCAGACAATGCAACAATGCAGCATGGTGACCCACACTATGGCTGCCTAGTGATGCTTCTGCGTTATTGGGCCTCCGGTCTCGCAGTTACCAAGGAAACACGACAGACTCCACGATTTTCTCTGCGAGGGTAGAACTGTCCCGTCGAGCCGGCCAAACCGTGCAGAAATCAGCGTGGCTCTACTACCTTGAAATTAATAACAAGAAATTTACATAATACAAATTCACATTAAAGTCCTTAAGATCTTAACTCTGTGACAGTTCAAGATCACATAATGTACCTACACTTAATTATATCAATAAAGATTTTGAATTTAACTGAGTATTTTCGACATTTTGGTATAAGGAAAAAGGCAAATACATCGCCGGTGGGATATGTAACTTTGACGTAGAACCTGATGCTACGGCTACGAAGGCTGTTTGAATGCATGCGCAAGTGATAGGACTAGGATATTTGACTGCATGCGTAGTGTAGTGGTAAAAGCGGTCATTTTGCCGCTTCTTACTGTACTGAGTGTTGTAGGTTTAATCGCCGTAATGGAAAAACACTTTGTGTGCTCCACAAACTGTTGTTTTGAGTCTGAGTGTTCTTTGTGTTCGTTATATGTGGGAGAGCCACGCTTCGGCATGAATGGCCCGACTCGACCGAAGTGATACCACGGCCTCACAGAAAACCGGTATGAAACAGCGCTTGCTTTGCTTTCACCGAATGAGTGAGGATACCGGAGGAATTCTAAAAATCATTGTTTTAGGTTCTATTACGTTCCTATAATAGTTTTCCTGATATATCTTTCATGTACAGACAGCGACCAGTTACGATTTTATGATAAGTTATAAATATCACAAAAAATAATTATTAAAAACTGCAAAGAAAATGGCTAAAAATCGGCCGCCAAGTTGCATTTTAGTTTACCATAATTTGTCTTTGCTCACTGGTCAAAATTCGAGCAAAATTATTCTAAATTTATAAATGTATATAAAATGTACGTATATAATACGTTCAAAAGCTTATATTTTTTTGATAAAGCCTAGCACGTGCATATCATCACTGAATTATAAATAATATTTACGTAAATAGGAGTTAATCGTAATTAGCGGGTTTAAAGCAGTTATGCGGATAAGAAATGATAAAAGCTGAAGATATGATTGATTGATATTAAATATTATAAATAAGTAGATAAGTTTAACTTTAACAATTTAATAAATTGCTTTCACGGAACAAGATATAAAACAACAAAATTATCTGATAAAATACAAAATTTTAACAAAAAAAAACCACTTCAAGAACGACCAAATTGAATCCAATTGTGCTTCCCGTGTGTGGACCACACGGGAAGCACCAGTTTTCAAATAAAAAAGAATCAGTCGGCGTGATATTGAGTTATTCGTTAATTTGTCGCGCATATACTTAATACAAATTGAAGATTTATATGATTTTCTCATGGATGACATGTCAGAACTGGACCAAATTAAAATGGGACTACATAGGAAGCACCAGTTTTCAAATAAAAAAAGAATCATCAAAATCGGTTCACCCAGTCGAAATTTATGAGGTAACAAACATAAAAAAATAAAAATAAACTGTCAAATTGTGAACCTCCTCCTTTTTCAACCGACATGGTGTACCACCAGCATGGTGACCACCACTGTTGGATTCTGCTTATGCTTTCCATCAGGCAGAGTAGAATCATTTTAAGCGGGGCGGTAAGAGCTCATTCCCTCTAACTATGTCTGATAATACGACAACAACATCTGATGGACCTAAAATCTGCGAAATGTTTGCCTCGCACTTCTCTTCAGTTTATAGCGCTCCAAAAGCTGCACCGTTGGAACCTATCTCGGACTTTCTACTACAATTAGTAAATGGAAGCCTACCTCTGACAGCACCAAGGATAGAGCATAAGACCTTACTCTGTAAATTAAAGTCATTGGATTGTCGAAAGGGTGCTGGACCTGACGGGATACCACCCATTTTCATTTCTAAATGTGCTAATTCACTAGTGTTGCCTTTATCATTGATTTACAACAAATCCCTCAGTAGCGGTGTATTTCCAGATATGTGGAAATTCACACTGAGTATTCAAGTGACTCACAACATGGTTTTCTTGGATCTAGGTCAACAGGTACAAATCTTTCTCACTTTACTGAAACTCTGGTTGAGGTCATTGATCGCGGTGAGGAGGTGGATGTAATTTATACAGACTTTAGCAAAGCCTTCGATCGTGTTCCTCACGGCATTCTGTTGGACAAACTAAAAGCCTATGGAATTACTGGCGCTCTCCTTAATTGGCTGTCATCATATCTTCACAATCGTTTCTTCTTCGTCGCGGTTAATGGCTTCAAGTCGGATGTCTACGAGATTTCTTCCGGAGTCCCACAGGGCTCTCACATGGGCCCAATATTGTTTAATGCTTTCATTAACGATCTATCTAATTGCTTTCGTTGCTCTCAAGTTTTTATGTACGCAGATGATCTTAAGTTTTACCGAGTTGTTGGGGCTGAAGAAGATGTTCTACTACTTCAGAAGGACATAGATGCCGTAATGAAATGGTGCACGAATAACAATATGAGCCTAAATGTCAAAAAGTGTTACCACGATAAATTTTCAAGAAGGCGTAATCAACTACCAACTACATATTACATAGGATCCAATATAATCCAGAAAGTGGATGAAATCAGGGACCTAGGCGTCTTGTTCGACAGTAAGTTGACACTCATCCCCCACATTGAGATGGTCATAAAAAAATCTTCAAGAATGCTGGGTTTTGTTCTAAGAAACGTTGTTGGTTTCCGGTCCTGCGGGACCAAGATACTGCTGTACAATAGCCTTGTCCGCAGTGTTTTGGAATACTGCAGCACAGTCTGGAGACCGCATTATGCCACACATACGTTAAGACTGGAAAGAATTCAGAAGAGGTTTCTCTGGCACTTAACATTCTCCGTGGGTTTGCGTAAAACTATCAGGTCATACAAATCAAGACTCACTCACTTTAAAATGAATTCACTAGAGCAACGAAGAAACGTAATTGACTCCCTTTTCTTGTTTTAGTTGATGAGATCTCAAATAGACTGCCCTTCGTTGTTGGAAAAAATAAAATTTCAAGCCCCTGCAAGATATCCCCGAACCCCTATAACGCCCTTGCATCCGCCTCTTCGTAGGACTGTCCTAGGAGCACATTCCATTATTCCACGACTGTGTAAATTGATTAATGGCTGCAGTAATTTGGTTGATATTCATTCTGACTCGTTTGGCAGGTTCCGAAAAATTATATATAGTTGTAATTCCTAAGTGATTATTGAGTAAGATTGTTCGTGTGTTTAATTATGGAATAACAAAATTGTTATAGCTGCACAGGGAAAAGATGTTTATTATTGATCTATTAAATATGATAAGATGAAGGTGCATGCGGTGCTTATCTGTTAGTGATTGTTACACTAGACTAAGATATATTTTAAACTGTATTTTGATATATACTCAGTGTAAACAATTGTTGGTGAGCCAATAAATAAATAAATAAATAAATAAATTTTGGCGGGCCAAACATAAAAAAAAAAAAAAAAATTGTGATTATTTGAAGTCGGTTTAAAAATTGGTTGTGATCCTAATAGGTACAAGCATGACTTGATGTCTCATTAATGTTGAGTTTAGATTGAAGCATTGTGTTTGTATAGAACAGAGCGGGCAAATGAGCATACGGGTCATCTCGCTCGTGGAAAGTGACCACCCCTGCTCATGAACCCAAGCAACTCAGGAGTGACAGACCTTTGAAATAGATAGATGTTATGGATTGCTGCCTCGTTTGTCTAGCGACTGACGTATGTGACTGCCGATCAAGAGGTCTCGGGTTCAAATCTCGGGTCGAGAAGTGTACCTAGCTCCTGCTTCACCAAGATGCCGTAAATGGGGACCATTGAAGCCAAATAATTTATTAGCCAACTAATGATTTGTTATTTTTATGGATTAGGAGGCAAACGAGCAGACGAATCGCCTGATAGTAAGCGATTACCACCGCCCATGGACACCCGCAACACCAGAGGCGTCACAAGTGCGTTGCCGGCCTTTGGGTGATGTGGACGTGGATGGGGAAAAGGGGCCTCCGGCATCCTCACTCACTCGGTGAAACACAGCGCGAGCGTGTTTCACACCGGTTTTCTGTGAGGCCATGGTATCACTCCGGTCGAGCCGGCCCATTCCTGCCGAAGCGTGGCTCTCCCTCATGAAAATCTCAATTTTAAAAATATGTCGGTAACAGGTACACATTGTGAGGGACCGTCCGCATCGCTTGATGCACTTATGTTATGCCATCATCACCCTATCACAGACCACTACATATTCGATCTTTGACTTCTCGGATTCAGCTCTTGCCAGTCATCTTGCTTAAATCGTCATTCGTCACTCGAATCAACCCGTGGGCGTCCTACGTCATGTTAATACGATAATATAAAAGTACAGCAATAGACGCACTTCTATCGGACTACTGTTTTGTTTTTACTGGATTCAAGAGGAACATACCACTTTATCCTCGACTCCGGGGAGGTGATGACCCGTAGTGTTCAGCACTCTGGCCGCGAAAGCGTTACAGACAAACAAAGCTACTTACGCATTTAAAATATTGATGGATTTCATACTAAGTGCGACAGTTGTTGTGTCTCTTCTCGTCTATAGTAAAGCTGAAGAATTTGTTTGTTTGAAAGTACTAATCTCAGGAACTGCTGGTCCGATTTGAAAAAATATTTCAGTGTTAGATAGCCCATATGAAGGCTATATATCATCTCGCTAAGACCAATAGGAGCGGCGCATGAATGAAGAATGTTACAAAAACGGGGGAAAATTATTACGCTACGGGCAATAGGAGACGTAAACGACGTTGCGTGGGTCAGCTAGTCTTATATAAAATGAATCTCTATCCTCCTTGATTCCGGCATCACGCGAGAACTGCTGAATCAATTTGAACAATTATTTTAGTGTTAGATAGGTTATGTAGGCTATCATCACGTTAAGACCAACGGGAACAGAGGGTCAGTGATATATGTTGCAAAGACCGGAAAAAATTCATACCTTTTGAAAGATGCAGACGAATTTTCTTGGGTATTTTAATATATAGACTAGGTACTAACTGCGCCCCGCGGTGCTACCCGCAACTCATCAGAACTGGCTCACTTCGTCCCACACTACCTCTTTTTCGGGATAAAAATGAGCCTATCTATTAATCCAGGTTATCCGTTACAAGCGCGAAGAAGTAACAAACATACAAACAAGTCACTCAACACAATGTACCGTGATTAGGTCAAAAGGAACTTCTATTAGGGTTATTCTATTTATATAGGCTGGGTCATATTACTAAGTCCGACAGCGGCGAACACTCGCTATTGTCTGCAAGGAAATTGCATAATGGCACGCACATCTAAACTGACGTATCCTCTACATTAATATTATATCACTTTATTATTACTTGACCTTGTTTGTAACAGATACGGATTAAAATCTTTCTTTGAAATCGTGCTAGTTATTAACATCAATCCTACTAATATTATAAACGCGAAAGTTTGTAAGTATGGATGGATGTTTGTTACTCTTTCACGCAAAAACTACTGAACGGATTTGGATGAAACTTTACAATAATATAGCTTATACATCAGAATAACACATAGGCTACTATTTGCCGCGATAACCGACATACACGCGGGCAAAAACACACACGCGGGCAAAAACAAGTACGTTATAATTACCAAATGAAGTCCGTCTTTATAGAGGCGAAAAAATCTAAAGTATTGAACTATTAATTATCATAGGGCTTTGAATTATGTATGAAATAATTTATGAAGTAGGTTTATATGTATTCTGCGTATTGAACAAAATGATTATGTGGTGTGCTAATCGAGATGCGTGGAAATCTAGGGAAGCCGTTTACCGGCTTGTACCTACATTTTTTTTGTAACATAAATATTTTTAAGCTATAATTCATATTAATCTATATATAAATAAAAATGAATCACTGAAATTTATGTACTCGCGTAACTTCCGATCGACTGCACCAAATTGGATAAATTTTTTTTATGTGTTTGCTATTGTCAGGATAAGGTTTGTATTCAAGAAAATAATAAAAAAATCGGAATTTTTTTAGTCCACGACTGCACTACCCGTGTGGGAAGGATAAATAATAAAAACAAGCTTTTGGAAATTTAGAAAATATGTAATGACAAAAAAAAATGGCGGCATGAATTTCGCTGGGTCAGCTAAAACAACTAAAAAGTAGTATAATAAATGTGAAAATGGATGGATGTTTGTTACTCTTTCGCATATTAGATGAAACTTTACAGTACAGTTTACCACCTCCACAACAAATCTAGACTAACAAGATTACTCTGCCGCACCCCAGATAGCACCAATGATGCAGAAGCATCACTAGGCCGCCATAATATGGGTCACCATGCTGCATTGTTGCAATGTCTACACGAGCAATGAGTATGGTGACCGCTACTCTTGGATTCTGCTTATGCTTTCCATCAGGCAGAGTAGAGTCATTTTGGTAGGCCCATACATAAAGAAAAAAAACTTGAGAGATGTTAAGGGACACCAGAATGGAACGAAGTTTATATATATATACATATATATTTTTGATATGCTACTACTAATAAAATTCTCATAAAATAATCAAAAAATTTAAAAATAATCAAGCTTTACAAAATATACTATAAAACAATATATTTTCTGTAAATAAATGCAAAAAGCCAACGTCACGTGGTATTCACAGGCGGTCACCCATCCAAGAACTAACTACGCCCGATGTTGCTTAATTTCGGTGATCGGACGAGAACCGGTGTATTCAACATGGTATGGACGTTGACAATTAGTTTGTTATATTTAACGTTGAGTATCCAGCACTATGACATCAACTCAATGTTAAAAGTGTCGTTACAACTTTTGGCGCGAAAAGTGTCGTTACATTTTTTTCCGTCTAGCCCCTTTTCGCAACGCGCGATAAAGAATTTCGTTCCAAAAAAATAGCTGCTGAAACATCTAAATATCGCCGCGATAACCGACGTACAGGCGGATTGAGCCGCGTGCAAAAGCTAGTCAGAATAAAAATAAGAAAGAATTCCATATTAGCGGTTAGATTATTTCAAGACAAAACAATATTTAAGTAGAAATTGTTACAGACACTTCTATACAAGTAATATATTTATTTAACAAGTATTTTTAATGTCGTTTTCAGTTATGTAGGTTACGAATTTATGTAAATATTTAACCAACATTCACACTTTCTTATCCCAGATATGCTTAATACCTATATTGCTTTATTGCTGAGATTCTAGTATTTTTTAAACGTTCAAACATGCTTAACCTACTAACCAGTTAAAATTCTATGATAATAATAGTTACCGACGTAGGCATTTAGTGTAATTTTTCAGCTTTACATTTGTATTGATGTTATAAAGAATAATAGATTATTAGATCTCACACGAGGCACTCTGATCCCAGACTAGATAGACTCTGTACTTCGATAACCAGATTTCTCATTAAATGACACCAACCTACCGCCATCCACTGCTGTACGAAGGTCTCCCCCAAAGAGCCCAACCATCCCGGTCTTCGGCAGTTCGTATCCATCCTTTGCCAACCAATTTCTTTAAATCTTCGATCCTTCATGTCGCGTTTGCCTAATAGAGGTCTCCATTTTAGTACATTTAAGCTCCAGTAACTAGTTCGTCTAGAGACATGAATGGCCCACTTCTACTTCAGCTTACTGGTTCTCCGTTTAGAGTCGCCGATACCGAAGTCATTAAAGACTAAGATATTCAAGCAATATGTCCTACCCATAATGACATACGGCACCGAAATGTGGACACATAGTTAAAAAATTCTAAGTACAATATCCATGATAATATCATAAATTCGAAATTAACTGTATCTGTCCGTCTGTCCGTCTATTACGCTTTCACGGATATACCGCTACACCAATTTCAATGAAATTTGGCATAGAGATACTTTTATTCTTGTGGAAGGACATAAGCTACTTTTCACCGCGATAACCGACATTTACGCGGGCGGAGCCGCAAGCAAAAGCTATCTATAAATAATATATACATAGGCACAGAACAAAAATGAATTTGCTC
The DNA here is from genome assembly GCA_949125395.1 of Diaphora mendica. NCBI lineage: Eukaryota > Metazoa > Arthropoda > Insecta > Lepidoptera > Erebidae > Diaphora > Diaphora mendica. Next base: position 3,130,603 of record OX421323.1, read on the forward strand.
AGCACACAATTATTTCTCCGGGGTAAAAGTCTCCTGAAATAAACCATCATACTGTTTATCACCTAATAATCCATTTAAGCCTTAATAGTATTAGAAAACAACTAACATGTAACACTACAGGAAGAATCAATAAATCGTTTCCACAACAAATCTAGACTAACAAGATACTCTGCCGCAGCCCAGATAGCACCAAATATAGACACACAAGAGGTCAAGACATTGTCTATTAGATCGAGATACGACACGAGCAGCTGCAACGAGTTTTATATTAAAACTGGCAGCTTTTAAATATCTAATGTTATTCGCAGGACATAGGAACAGGAGAAAATGCATTAAAAAATTATTTAACCTTTTTTTTTTGTATGTGGCAAACTAAGCCGATGTCTACAATTTTACCAATGCTGATTGTATGATAAAGAAAAAGCGTTTGAGATTAAAAAGCATAAAACTTTCAATCGGGAAGATGGTTTAAATTATCTACAGCGTGGAATCCAGTGTTAAAAAACATACCACCTCGCTTTTCTGCGCAGTCGGATAAACACCAGAATAGGAACACATCGTTTTGCTTACAGAATAGGGACCCTGTTAGTGTGGTATGTGACGGTACATGGCGAAACAAAAATATCAATAATATCGAAAATGTGCGGGTGGATGAAGAACCTTCTACTTCACGGATTCGACGACGGAGGGCGTGCGCCGCTGAGCCAGTGCAACCTATCGAAACGTCAGGCAAAACAGAGGTATGTAATACCTTGAAATAAGTGATCGCGTTAATTCCCGTAAAAATAATTATTATTACAAGAAAAAGCGTGTTTTTGTAGAGAAACAAAAACTATTCTCTGAAGAATATCATTGCTCTGAATGAGATCTTTTGGTATTTTTAGGAGAAATTAGCAATTTAAAGGAGTCCTAACTTCACGAACTCTATACTTCACTGAAATTATGTAACTAAACCGTTTCGTTCCTAGAAAACCTATTATAAATTTTATGAGAAAAGTAAAGTAAGGTAACGTAACACGAAACGTTCCTTACCGTTGAATACTGAACAGGCCTTTAACATATGTTGAAAAAAAAAAAACTTCGTTTAAAAAAACCGACTTCAAAAACTAAAAAGTATAAAATAACTTAATTTGTATGTGCTACCTATTCATAGGTTTGACGTCAGTGCCAAGCTAATGGAATAGTAGGTACCACACTCTCTATATTTCGAGACGAACGTCAACGACGCTTCGGTTGTTTTGTTCAACGCGAAGAGCAGCTATCCCGCTCAAGGTCACGCGCGGCGATTGCGGTACCTACTATTATATTTTGGCTTGGCACCGACTTCAAACCTATGAATAATATATAATAAATATAATAATATACTAAATATAATAGGTAGCACATACAAATTAAGTTATTTTATACTTTTTAGTTTTTGAAGTCGGTTTTTTTAAACGAAGTTTTTTTTTTCGCTTTTTAGTCTTTCTCAAGTCTCTCATCATCATTTCATTTAAAATTTAGTGATGTCTATAGAATATGAAGGCATGCAGACAATTGCTCGTAACTTCATTGTAGGCGCCTACGTAAATTTGAGGGTTTCCTTCGATTTCCTTAGGATCCCATCATCACATCCTGATATGGTGGCCATGGGACCACATGGGGAGCATACCCTTTCGAATACAAAAATAATTTTCAAAATCGGTCCACAATTGACGGAGTAATCGATGTACATACATAAAAAAAAACCGATGAAATTGAGAACCTCCTCCTTTTGGAAGTCGGTTAAAAATAAAACATTCTTGCTGAAACTCAATACACGAAGAAAATTTTGTTTACAAACTTAAATTGATAAGATGCCATCAGGAATTTGTTGTCTCTCACGTTACATTATTTTCGTCTGAAAACCGGAAAGGTATTGTTTAAATATGTGTAAAAGATATACAATAATTTCTGTCCGTTTGTTTTGTAAACAAGTTCGTTATTCCTGCACCGTAGCAGAGAGGCTCTCACTCTCATTCACTGTTTGATGCAGAGAAGATGCTACCAGTATTTATTATATTTCCTTGTACGTATTGAGTTACTATGTTTTTAATACGTTTATTTACTTAATGATTATAAAAAGTGTGTATTTAGACTGTTAATCTTTTAATTGTGATGTTTAAGACAGTGTTATAAAATCGGTGTGTTTTGTTTGCTTTACTTTTGATAGGTACAAATTTGCAGTGTTTACATATTTATTTTACCAAAAAGGGGAAGGAAACTTGAAAATTGACCAACCCGTCTTAAAAATGTTTCTGTGTTTGCTGTGTTGATAATGTGGTCTTCCATACAAAGTACTTGGTAAATTGAAGATGAGGTTCTATACTACATACCTACTGTTTTATGATAAATGTTCAGACGGGTCTCTTGATGGCAGTTACCGGTACTTAAGGCTACCTGGGGCACATGAGACATGATTTTTTAAAGCCCTTTGAGTGTCCATCCTCCTTGATTTATAGGCGAGGAGTTTGGGGAGGTTTGGCCTCCGATAACCTCGTTCAGTCAGTGAAAAGCAACGATAAATCACGAGCTGAAGTTAGATGGTTAAAATCTGATTGCTAACCAGACATTTCATTCACTATCATTGTTAAGTTATGTTACGTATTACTAACAGAAATTAACGATTAAGTAAGGCGTGCCTTATAGGAAATAGAACAAAGTATAGGGAAACAGAGTTTATAAGAATGTAAATTGAAAGAAAATGTGCCTCGTATGTTACTGTAAAAGACGAAACTACGGTACCAACTCCTAATGGTAAAAGTCCGAACCATTCTATGATTATAATCGTTTATTTACTTTTACCACCATGCACTTGGTAAATCTCAGGATTTGCTTGCGCGTTAGTAACATATTATACTAAATTTAATATTAGTTGAACAGAAAAGGTTCACCGGTTATATTTATGTATAATATATTAAAATAGCATATTGACGTAGCAATAGAAAAATTTAAATATATCTAGATAGTTACTTTTTTATGTTTTTTTTTTATCAGGACAAGGTTTGTATAGAAGAAAATTTAAAGAAAACTGGAAGTGTTATATTATCTGTCCGGGACTATACACTACTCGTGGTAAGCTGAGGCGGGCATAAATTTTAATACTAAAACAAGTTTATCGGAAATTTAGAAAATAATCACGAAATAAAAGTAATGCTTTACGAAGTTCACTGGGTCAGATAGTTACTCGTATTTTAAGGGCCGATCTGTGTAGGGTCAAAAAACTAACTTCTCGTATTATAGACTTATTATAGTTTTCTTATAAGCGTTCTATTATAAGCGTTACATACCTACCTGCATACCTGATCCTATTGAATTACGACAAAATAATTCAGAGATGTTATTATTATTGTAAACGGTCAACATCCAATTGTACCTTGAATAATCGAATGAAAATAAGCATTTCTACGAACGTATTACGTACGTATTTTATAATACTGATAACAAAATCTCTTCTCTTGGATGCCATCATCAGATCTTAGTGTCCTTATCGTGGTACCACAGTTGGGATATCAACTTTCCATTAAACTCATACTCAAAAACTCAAACTCAAAAAGATTTTATTCATATAGGTACTTATTTTACAGGCACTTATGAATAGTCAATATTTAATATTAAAAAATCGAGTGATTCTAGTCGCCAGTTCCAAGTGCAGCCTACCCTTCATGGAGAAGAATCTGGCAAGAAACTCCATTGCTGCTCCTCTTAAAAAATAATAATCTTACAAATTTTTTTTTCACTAAGAGAATTGAATGAGAACGAAGTCGACCAAAGAAAACAAAACAAAAGGTTTGGAGTCATTGCTGCACAGCCATGAGCTAACCAATCATGCGCCGTTCTTACTGATAGCTGTAAGATTTTGACATTGTTATATTGTGACATTGTATTGTTATATTGTGAAATATTAAAAAAGAATCATCAAAATTGATTCATAAACGACGGAGTTATCCGCGAACACACATAAAAAAAAGCGGCCAAGAGCGAGTCGTACTCGTCGGTTCCGCAGCAGCAAGTAACATTTTTTTTTATATTTGTTTTGATTGAATGAAAGGTAAATTGCAGTTTACGATTTATGACGTATTAAAAAAAACTACTTACTAGATTTCGTTCAAACCAATTTTAAGTGGAAGTTTGCATGGTAATGTACATCATATACTTTTTTTAGATTTATCATGATCTTATTTTAGAAGTTACAGGGGGGGGACACACATTTTACCACTTTGGAAGTGTCTCTCGCGCAATCTATTCAGTTTAGAAAAAAATTTATTAGAAACCTCAACATCATTCTTGTAGACCTATCTATAGATACCCCACACGCATGGGTTTGATGAAAAAAATTTTTTTGAGTTTCAGTTCTATGTATGGGGACCCCCAAAATTTATTGTTTTTTTCTTATTTTTGTGTGAAAATCTTAATGCGGTTCACAGAATACATCTACTTACCAAGTTTTAACATTATAGGTCTTTTAGTTTCGGAAAAAAGTGGCTGTGACATACGGACGAACAGACGGACAGACAGACAGACATGACGAATCTATAAGGGTTCCTTCCTTTGGCACGGAACCCTAAAAAGCATATATATTCGTACGGTCGAATTGAGAACCTCCTCCTTTTTTGAAGTCGGTTAAAAAGCTGTATGATAATAGATAGGACATGGAGTGCCACCACCCCTATTCATCCCGTGGGTGTCGTAAGACCCGACAAAGGGTCCCTTTGTCCCCAAATATACAGGAGAACAGCAAAGTAAAGAGAAGGAAAACTTGAAACAAACCCTGTACCATCGCGTTGGGTCAGCGTGGTTTTTTTAATGTATGGCTCTGCCAAAATGACTCTACTCTGCCTGATGGAAAGCATAAGCAGAATCCAAGAGTAGTGGTCACCATACTCATTGCGAATGCAGACAATGCAACAATGCAGCATGGTGACCCACACTATGGCGGCCAAGTGATGCTTCTGCATCATCGGGCCTCCGGTCCCGCATTCACCAACGAAACACGACAGCACGAACGCTGTCATTCTACGTTGATCATCAGTGAGATGGTAGTACCGTCCCGGTCGAGTCATCCCGTTTTGCTGAAATCAGCGTGGTTCTACTGCCATGGTATAATAGGGTATAACCTTTTTTCTAAGGACTGCTTGCATTTGCCTTTATGAATGATGATAATAGACAAATTATCATCATTCATAATACCATTCATCATCACTACATAGTATAAAACAAAGTCGCTTTCTCTGTCCCTATATCCCTATGTTTGCTTAAATCTTAAAACTACGCAACGGATTTTGATGCGGTTTTTTTAAAATAGATAGAGTGATTCAAGAGGAAGGTTTTTATGTAAAATAAACGCATAATATAGTATGGAAACACTTAATTAAATAATTTTCGAGGTTTTTAATGTGACGTAGCAAATAAACACATTTTTTGCGCTTACATTGCAAACGCTGGTTGCACCCTACGAGATAGATCAAAATAATGTACTACAGTATTGTACACCTTAAAAAGGTCTACAAAAAAGTCCGGAAGGATAATCCACAATAAACATTTTTTATTCCTTTCTTTTTATGAGAAATAATGGCTTATTTACGAAGTGATTTTAAGCAATACAGAATGAATCCTCATACAATTAAGTAAATTAAATACATTGTGAATTTAATATAGATGAAAATGGCTCTTAACTGTATCTAAATTATATGAATATATTCGAAGATATTACAAATTTAAAATGCACAAATCGTGTTGTCGACGCGGCGGGGGCATCTAAACTCCGCCCGCGCGAAGCCGGGGCGGCTCGCTAGTACTGTATACTATTCATAATAAATATATATATTTTTTTTTTTTTTTTTTTTTTATTATAATTCACAAAACTGATGTAAAATCTCACTTGCATACTTAGATAATAATAAACATTACATTGTTGCTTCCGATTTACATCTACTAGATGTGAATCTAACATGCGTTTACAACTAAAGCTAATAAACTTATTTGGTAGTTATAAGACGCATTTAAAATCTAACATTAAATAAAATTAAAATTAAAAAAAATATATATATTAAATCATTCCATCAACTCTCTTATTTTGGATCTAACTGAAGCTAAAGAACCAGTAAAAATATCGAACTCGGAACGGAGGGAGTTAGCGAAACAAGGTATACGCGTCATGGGCGAGGATTGACCTATGTTGGTGCGGTAGTGTGGCACAGCAAATGTCGTCCGGTTGACCAAACGACTTCCAACGCGTGGAACGCAAATATTGACCATTCCTAACAGCTCAGGAGAATCGATTTGACCGTGGATCAACTTAAACAAGAATAAAACATCCAAGACCTTTCTACGTGCACTCAATTTCATCATGTTGTAGTGATGCAGCCTAGAATCGTATGAGCTATAATGATGACATTGATTTTCTAAGTAACACAAATTGTATACAAATCTTTTCTGGATTCGCTCAATTCTATCACTATGTACTTGATAGAATGGACTCCAGGCTATACAGCAGTATTCTAAAATACTCCTTATATAACTATTATAAATAAAAATTGTAAGATTCGGTTCTCTAAAAATTTTCATTTCTCTTACTATGAAACCTGCTAACTTTGACGCTCTGTTAATTATATTGTCATAATGTTTTTTGAAGTTTAAACTACTGTCTATTGTAATACCTAGATCCCTAACACTATTAACCTCTTGCAATGCGCAGTTATTTATATAATAAAGAGTTGAATCCTGATTCTTTTTTCTACTAAAGTTAATGAAGTAGCGGACTTAAAAATAGGCGTAATGTATGCTACTTTCCATTTTTCCGGAAAACAACCCTGCGACAGTGAATAATTGAAAAGAGTAGTCAGTGGCTCGGCTAGATTATCTGTACATTTCCGTAGGAAGAGTGGAGGTATTGAATCAGGCCCCGGACCCTTATCGCAACTTAAACTTAATATATAATAATGTAAATACAACACAAATGATCGTGCTAATCATGTAATTATTTGTCTTGGGTATTAAATTGAACCCACCACTTTAGGCTTAGCGGTTAGGGTCACTTGTCGGTTTTGGTATTTTTGTATGAGTGAAGTTACTGAGGCCCAACCTCTTTTTTCTTCCATTTCTGGAGGAAGGGTTCAAGGAGCGAAAACCTACCTGTAACTCTTGAGTTAGGTGTCTATTGGTGAAGGTGGTTACTTTCCATCAGGCGGCTTTACTCCATATAGCAAATTGTATATTTTATATTAAGGCTAACTTTGATAACATACCCTATCTTAACTTACCAAAGTAATCATCTAAATCTAATATTATCATTATAACTCTTGCCTCGTTGGTGCAGTTGTAGCGTATGCGATGGCTGTGCTTCAGGTTTCGGGTTCGATGAGGGGTCGCACCCAAATGTTTGTATAATCTGCAAATATTTGTTACGGAGTTTGGGTGTTTTCGTGAATATGTAAAAATTTACAAAAAAATATATATACACCCATTTGCAAAAAAAACAGGCGGTTTTGAGAGATTATGTTGAGAAATAAAAAAAAAATTAAATAACCTTGTTTTTCTTAGTCAGGCCGGAAACTTATCAATCCAAGTCAAATCAATCCAAGTCAATCCAAATCAATCAATCACGGGATGATCGTTTTCTAGTTAGTCAAGCGTTGAGAAATCGCAAATCTTCTTATGTGGACCTCAAGAACAGCCTCGAAGAAGTAAGAAATGTGCAAATTAGTCTATGGACGGTCAGGAGGAGGCTTCTCGCTGCTAATATACACAGTCATCGCCCGGCACGCGGCCCTAAATTACTCCGTGGACATCGAGTTGCCAGGCTTAGCTTCGCTCGAAATTGTGTGTCAAGGACTCATGAAGACTGGGATAGGGTAGATATTGTCCTCCGATGAAGCCAGGATATCTCTGCATGGTGAAGACCGACGTCGGCGAGTGCTACGAAGACGAGGGGAACGCTTTGCAGAGGCATGTTTTGAAGAAATAACACCTTATAAAGGGGGCTCTGTTATGTTTTGGGCAGGAATAAATTCTATGGATCGTACGGAGTTAGTCTTCATCGAAAACGGTACACTGACTGGACACCGATACATAACGGAAGTTCTAATTCCTTATGCACAACCCGCTTTAACCGCTCTTGGCGAAAACTCAATTTTTATGGACGACAACGCTCGCGCCCACCAGTCTGGCGATTTGGAAGCGTATATGCTAGAAGTCGGAATTCGTCGTTTGGACTGGCCAGCTAGAAGTCCGGACCTCAATCCCATAGAGCATGTCTGGGACGTTCTGAAGCGATGAGTGAGATCAATGCAGCCGGCTTTGCAGACCATCAGAGTGCTAAAGAATGTGATTACCGCGGAGTGGGAACGTATTCCCCAAGAAACCATAAAAGATATACTCGCTAGCATGCCCAGACAAATGCAAGCCGTGATTTCAGCAAGAGGTCACAGAGGTCAGGTCACACTCAATACGAAACTTTTATCTGCTTTTAATGTATTCAAGAAAAACAAAGAAATTAACGCGGTTCATTTTTTTTAGCGAGCAGGTACAATAATAGTGTTTTGAGCTTAAACATTGTTTGTCAATAATTTAATCAAAATGTTATGATAAAACTGATGAAAACTATTCCTTCCTAATTAATTTATAAAATTCTGAGAATAACAATACCTAAAATTGTCAAACAAACTAATAGTAACTATAAAATAGTTCTTTGCTTAAGTGCCCGTTTTTTTTTTGCGAAAGAGTTTATATATGTATTTATATCAGTTATCTAGTACCCATAATACAAGCTCGGCTTAGTTTGGGACTAGATAGTGTTGTGTGCTAGATGTCCGAAAATATTTATTTATTGAATTTATTTATCTTTTAAATATTTACCTGCAACAACTCTCGAGCTTTAATAGTCGCACCGCATACGTGAATACACGGTTGGCCTAGTGGTTGAAGCAGTCGCCGCACCGTTTTCTACTGTGCCAAGTATGTGGGTTCAAATTCCACATAGAACAACACTTTGTGACATCCATAAATTGTTGTTCTGAGTCTTTGTGTCCTTTTCACGTATGTTTGTAAAGTCCCCCGCTAAACGGGATGCATATTCCTAATGCTGAAGAGGTCTTTATAACAAAAAAATAAAGAAGCAGACCCAATAAAATCACTAAATTAATAATGAATACTTTATTTTCAGAGATCGCGAACTCCGAAATAATCAGCACGCCGGAGACCTTGTCATTAGGCTATCAGCCATTATGGAATTACGATGGCAAGTATAATAATTATATTCCATATATCGCAACACATCAACAGCTTTTAACAGACCACTGCTGGATAAAACCCCCTCCTTCCTTGGAAAGGAGGTTTTGCCCTACTATATTTATAACTAGCTGACCCGGCGAACTTCGTACCGCCATATTTACATATCTGTCTCAGCTTCCCACAGGCAGTGTACAGTCGCGGACAAAAAAAACACTTTTCCCGTTATCTTTTATTATTTTTCTTTCTAGTAAAAAAATAATGAATGAAATCGGACTATGTGTTATTGAATTACAACTAAGTACATATTTTGACTTTCATCCCCTCTCTCCAGGAATGCTGCCGTGCTGAATTTCGGGAATAAAAGTATCCTATGTCCTAACTCGTAGTATGAACTCAAATCATGCCAAGTTTCATTTGAATCCGTGTAGTTGCGGCGTGATGCGCGGCCAAGATACAGACAGACAGACAGACAGACAGACAAAAAACAGATTTTAGGTACCTAGCACACATTATAATACTACTATTTAAATGAATAAAGAATTAGGTATAGGTAATTTATGAAGAACCAGTTTATTTTACGCTTTTAAGTGTTTTTTGGCAGAGAGTTTTAGTTGGATGTTTTCTGGAAGTCGGTTTTTTTTTTTATAAAAAAAAATTATTTTTCAGTTTTTAGTGCAAACAATCGTAGGTAAGTAGTAAGTTGAACTATTTCATCAAATTTCATCATCAAGAATACAAATTAAGGTCTATACGTACGTGTAATATTAAAATCATCCTCTATTTCCTAACTGTTGAAGAGTTTAACCTTCTATCATCAGTTCACCTAAATAACTTGAAAGTATACGACTGAAGGTCTTTAGATACGTATGAAATTAAAAGAATTATCCTCCAACTCCTAACCGTTGAGGAGTTGTACCTTCCACCTTCCATCATCAGCTTACCTAAATAATTTGAAAGAATACGACTAAAGGTAACATACATACATATGATATTTAAAGATTTGTACTCCAACTCCTAACCGTTAAGGAGTTGTACCTTACATCATCAGCTTATCATCATAAAATGATGACTACCAGACGCAAATACCGGTGTAACTTCAGAAAATATACGAAAAACATAGTATGTGCCTATAAAAAAATGAGGGTTTCCCTCGATTTCCCTGGGATCCCATCATCAGATCCTGATATGCTGGCAATGGGACCACCACGGAAGCATACCCTGTCGAATACAAAAAAAAATTCAAAATCGGTCCACAACTGACGGAGTAATCGGGTAACATACATAAAAAAAAATACATACAGTGGAACATAGAACCTCCTCCTTTTTGGAAGTCGGTTAAAAATCATAAAAATACCAGATTATCACTCTATAATTTATGAACTAATTAAATAAGAAAACGGTGTCTATTCATAAAACATGGAATAAAATAGCACCTTTAATCTCAGACTAGGCATTGCCTGTACTATTGTAGCCAGATGTACTTCTAAATATATATTATTGATAAGTTACACACCGACACAGTACAAATATTCGTGCTCATCACTAAAATATTTATCCAGGATCAGACTTTACAAACACATAAAGCAAAGAACACACAGACTCAGAACAACAATTTTTAGATCACACAAAGCGTTGTCACATATGGCGTTTGATCTCACAACTCTTAGCGCAGTAGAAACGGCTGTGGAGGAACTGGTGTCATGTCCCTCTAACACAAAGGGAGGATCCTCCGACCAGGCGAGGGGTCATGTCTGGCAGGCCACTGCCCAACGGTTGATGTTGGGATATTATATGTTAATCGTCGCGAGAACTTCAATTGCGCGATTCAGGATTGGTAGTTTCTTAGTTTCCTTCGTTACTCCGTAGTTCGACGTATCTTCAGTAGATGGCGCTGTTGTATGTTTTCTTGTTGCGCTGTATGTTCAAGTCGCCACAACGGCGAGGTGAACGAGTAAACGAATACGCCATTCGTGCAATCAAATGTTCCCAAAGGGCAGGGAGAAAGGGAGTTACTTGTTGAAAAAATGCAGGATTATCACGATTAATGACGATCTATTAGGTGTCCTGCACATCATGCCGGTGGCATGGCCGTGAGGTTTAGATCGTATACCTCCGATACAGGCCACAGAGCATCATTTCAGTTATGAATAGCCCGGCGCGGCGGCTTGTTCATGCGGCTAGGCCAGCAGCATGGTATGTATGCGGCCTTACAGGAAAAGTACCTCACTAAAGTGTCTTGCATACCTGTGTCTCGGAGATAGCCAGTGGTGCTGTGAAAATGATCCAGGTGACGGCTTCGTTACATTTCGGTGAGGTTAGCGATCCAGAATATGTGTAATACGACGCTCTGTTTGGACTCAACCATTTCCTAGAACATTATAGATCAATACTTCCCTAGTCCACACTAATATTATTATAAATTCGAAAGTTACTTTGTCACGACTAAACCACTGCACCGATTTCAATGAAATTTGGCATGGATATACTTTGATTATTGAGGAAGAACATAGGTTCGCACGCTTTCTCACATAATCAACATACACTAAGATCATTTTTACTTGAAAGGAGAATTCGTTTTTTTTAAAGACAACTCCTACATTAGGAATATATATCTTATGTCGCGGGGGACTTCACAAACATACCTGAAACGGACACAAAGGACACGCAGACTCAGATCAACAATTTGTGGATCATAGAAAGTGTTGGCCCATGTGGGATTTGAACTTGACACAGTAGAAAGCGGCGTGGCGACCGCTTAAACTTCTAAGGTGCTTTGACTGCACGTTTGGCCTAGTGGTTTAACGGTCAGCACGCCGTTTCCTACTTCGCCAAGTGTCGTGGGTTCATATCCCACGTAGGACAACACTTTGTGTGATCCACAAATTGTTGTTCTGAGTCTGGGTGTTCTTTGTGTCCGTTTCATGTATGTCCCCCGCGATACAGGATTTATTCCTAGTGCGGGAGTTGTCTTAAAAAAAAAAACTCCAGAGAGTAGTAATACAACACTCTGAAATAAAAATACCTGTAAAACCAGCATATTTACCTCATATCCAAGAAAACTCCACTAATCCTGTTACCAGTATTCTTGAGCTTCGGAATATATTCCATCAACTGTCTGGTTTGTTCTGGAGGATCGTCTAGATTTGATTGGACCTGCCGCATTAGAAACATTAAAGTTTTAAGTTTTAACTTTAGATCACTTTTAATGTGAGGAGCCTTTAATTTGCCATTATGCTTTACTTATAAATAAATATTTAAGGCATCTGACAAACAACGCCATCTAGCTTTAAACTACGAAGAGCTTGTACTATGCAAGTTAAATTGAATACTTACTTAGATACGTTTTTTTTTTGTAAATACATACTTATTATACATAGAAATCATTCAAACTCCGAAATGTTTGTAGATCATACAAACTTTTGGTCCGACCCGGAAATTGAATTCGAGGCACAGGCAGTCAAGTTATGGAAGCGACAATCTGTGTGTCGCTGGCATATTGCTTTAGAATTATTATAATATATGGTTGCATTTTGGAATACCGAATTTAATTACATAGCGAAACAAATTAATAATTCGAAGTTTTTTTTTTAATTAGAACAAATATATCACATATAACATTTGGCTAAAATGTTATTTGTGATATTAAATGGTTAAGTTTTATTAAACCAATATTTTCTGATAAATGCATTCTGGCTGTTGGTGTTTAACAGAAGTGTGGTTACCATATCATTGCATATGATATGGGTATGTCCAATACTAGTATGTACATAGTCTGCTAGCTTTACTATTGAAAACAGAGTCTAATGATTGAATTCGTCGAGGTTTTATAAACATGGGATTTACCGACACATAGTACGCCATATTGCGCCCATGAGACAGGAAAATTATCTGTGAACCTCTCAAATTACTGTCGTCGCGTCGTATTATTTAACGTAGACAGTCCAGCAAACGAAGTAATTTTCGATAGCTATTGTGTCAAAATGAATAAATAAATTTAACCATTTATAACCGGATACAAAATATAGGTAAAATAAATAAAATATCAACTAAAACTGTCAAATTTAAATAAGTTGTTTGATTGTGTAATGAGTTAAATTGTCATTCACTCAGCGAAATTGAACTATTGAGGAAGTTGTTCAAATTCCTTGGAGGACGGTGCTGTCGCACTTGGTTATTTTACTCACTGAGTAAAAAGCAACAAAATAATTGCTAACGGTACCCAAGTTATTAGAATTTGAAAACATAAGCATGTAGATTTTTCATATGCAATGCAGGTATCCCATGGAGGTTCATTTCGTTCACGTGCGGTCTGATCTAAGTGTATTGAACGCGCTCTCCAAGAAAGACGAACTCGCCATTGTCGCTGTGTTTTGTAAGGTAAGTTCGATTAGAAAGCGTTTTATACGGTTGTGCTTTCAAATTCCAAATCATTTATTCAATTACGAAACTAAGTGACATTTATGAACTTCAATTTGAAGCTACAGTTAAAAATTATAGATCGACACAAACAGACACCACAGCATATGCTGGATTGTCAAGGTAAATTATATGAAAATCTACTGCCTGGTTGTGTCGATATATAACTTCCAGTTTCCAAAATGCGTAGAGCCTTTTGAGAAGAGACTCATGGCAAATATCTGTTGTCTGATATCTGCTCCCTTAGCCAAGATTATCTTTCTACAATCACTTGTTTTATTGGTTTATATTTTATTTTGACTACATAACTATAACTTTGAGATGACGTCAATCCTACACATTTGTCAGTTTTCTATTAAAGTTTATAGAATGTCAACTTGACTGGGGGAGTTGTTTATCTCAAAAAAATTGAATTTGAATCAACCGAATATGTTTCTTTTAATAGATGAGATACTAATGTTGCCTGGCCTTTTGGTCTAATGGTTATTGATCATAACTGTTAAGTCAGAGGTTGTTGGTTACGCAAGGCAAATAATTGAGTATGAGATCAATGGTTATGAATAAATACACACATCAAAAGTGTCTAGGGATCAAGCATTTTTATGCGGATTTCTTGAGATTGAGATGTGGCTTTGGCCCTGGCCTGCTCAGTCGCCAGACTTGAACCCGATTGAGCATGCATGGGATATGCTACAGAGAAGAGCTCTGCCGAATATGGAGGGTATCCAGTCGCAAGAAGACCTTTTTTTGTTGTTGCAACGGACATGGGCGGCCATTCCACAGCGTGTTTGGATGAACTCATTTTGAGTATGCCAAACCGATGTTCTTGTGTTGTTAGTGTTCGCGGTAGAAACACGGATTATTAATTGTTAAGGTTACCTAATAAAATTTTAAAGAAAACTGTTATTTCAGTCTTTTTTTCGAACTTTAATGTTAGTGGTTCAAATGTCAAAAATCCTTTTATTAGGAAAATGGCAAATTTCTTTATTAATGCAAAGGTGACTTGGTTTATCGTTACTGTGACAAACGAAAACACTTTATTTGATGAATCCTTAAAGAAAATTTTAATTAATATCAATCAGGAGAAAAGTTATTGCAAAAATATATGTTGATCCCTAGACACATATGTTGATCCCTAGACACTTTTGATGTGTGTATGTTACTATGCTTTTAAATAGTTTCGTAGGTACTATATGGTTTTCCTAAAAGAAGTACAATGTCCTCCTTTGTTTCGAGTTGGTTAAAAATATCGTAAGTTAACCTATTTTAAATAAACTGCCACTATAAATCAATTTGTCACCAAGCTATTATGTAATTTGTACGACAGACTTTCTGTGTTGAAATGCACAGTCATTACACATGTTTTATAATATAATTTAGTGCGAGTTTCATACTATTACATAATGCATGACCTTGACACGTGACCTATGGTTTTGTTACACTCATTGTGTTAAATAATTACGGAACATAATGTCTTCTTTCACTCTTTAAATGACTTGAAACTACTGATTTTGCAACCGACGGAGTTATATAGCTTGCGTTTGCAAGTGGCTTTCTCTGCGTTACTGCTTTAGTCAATTCGATTAGATTTCCCTCAGGACCTTACCCTATCTCTTCAAACTACCACGAAATAGTATTTAAACAAACATATGATATACATTTACATACATGCACATTATTTAACTATAAATATATGCACTTTTGTACATCGGCGGACTTAATGCCCAGGGCATTCTCTACCAGTAAACTTTAGGGTGGTGTAGAACTGTAGAATTCTTGAGAGGTAGACGCACTTAGGTTATACACTATACTTATTGTAGTGATATTGTCTGCTAAGTAAACATCACAGTCGTAAGCGCAACGTGGTCGTCAAAATCCTTATATGTCGGTTATCGCGGCAAAGTGTAGTTTGTCCTGTCCATTCTCAAAAATCTAAGTATTTCCATGCCAATTTTCATTGAAATCTATGCGATGGTTTAGTCGTAAAAGTGTTTTTTTTTTTGTATGGAATAGGGGGCAAACAGGCAGATGTATCGCCTGATGGTAAGCCATTACCGCCGCCCATGGACACCCGCAACACCAGAGGCGTTACAAGTGCGTTGCTGGCATTTGGGGGAAAGGGGGAGAGATGGGGGAGGAGTTGGGGTATGGGCCTCCGATTTCCTCACCGGTTTTCTATGAGGCCGTGGTATCACTCCGGTTGAGCCAGCCCATTCATGCCGAAGCGTGGCTCTCCCACGGTAAAAGCGTAACAGAAAGATAGACATAGTTACTTTCGAATTTGTAATATTAGTATGGACGATAGATTATATTAAAGCAAGGAAAACAGATGAAGCGCCTAGGATGAACGATACGGCAAGTCTCAGACCTATAAGCAAGACTGCCAATCGTAATAAACACATATAAAAAGAATTCATGATAATATTTTGACTGTAAACACATCTATAACTTCTATAAGACAGTCAAAAAGAGAACCCAGACTCAGAACAACAACTTGTGGATCACACATAGTATTGTCCCATGTGGAAATCGAACGCACAACACTCAGCGCAGAAAGTCGTCGCAAAGTGAGCAATTAAATTACTACACCATTGATGTGGTTAACTTGTGTTAAAATTCAAATCAGAGGTTTCACTAAAATTTCATTAAATAACTTTGTTTATGTACGAAAATGTTCGACAAAGTACAGGATATTCAATGAAAAATCCTTATTCGACAATTCAGTTCTAAATTATTGTTGTTATACAACAATAGATGACGCCACGCGACCCTCAATTCACTACCACTGACAATTTAACTCATTACACAATCAAACAACTTATTTAAATTTGACAGTTTTAGTTGATATTTTATTTATTTTACCTATATTTTGTATCCGGTTATAAATGGTTAAATTTATTTATTCATTTTGACACAATAGCTATCGAAAATTACTTCGTTTGCTGGACTGTCTACGTTAAATAATACGACGCGACGACAGTAATTTGAGAGGTTCACAGATAATTTTCCTGTCTCATGGGCGCAATATGGCGTACTATGTGTCGGTAAATCCCATGTTTATAAAACCTCGACGAATTCAATCATTAGACTCTGTTTTCAATAGTAAAGCTAGCAGACTATGTACATACTAGTATTGGACATACCCATATCATATGCAATGATATGGTAACCACACTTCTGTTAAACACCAACAGCCAGAATGCATTTATCAGAAAATATTGGTTTAATAAAACTTAACCATTTAATATCACAAATAACATTTTAGCCAAATGTTATATGTGATATATTTGTTCTAATTAAAAAAAAAACTTCGAATTATTAATTTGTTTCGCTATGTAATTAAATTCGGTATTCCAAAATGCAACCATATATTATAATAATTCTAAAGCAATATGCCAGCGACACACAGATTGTCGCTTCCATAACTCGACTGCCTGTGCCTCGAATTCAATTTCCGGGTCGGACCAAAAGTTTGTATGATCTACAAACATTTCGGAGTTTGAATGATTTCTATGTATAATAAGTATGTATTTACAAAAAAAACGTATCTAAGTAAGTATTCAATTTAACTTGCATAGTACAAGCTCTTCGTAGTTTAAAGCTAGATGGCGTTGTTTGTCAGATGCCTTAAATATTTATTTATAAGTAAAGCATAATGGCAAATTAAAGGCTCCTCACATTAAAAGTGATCTAAAGTTACAACTTAAAACTTTAATGTTTCTAGTGCGGCAGGTCCAATCAAATCTAGACGATCCTCCAGAACAAACCAGACAGTTGATGGAATATATTCCGAAGCTCAAGAATACTGGTAACAGGATTAGTGGAGTTTTCTTGGATATGAGGTAAATATGCTGGTTTTACAGGTATTTTTATTTCAGAGTGTTGTATTACTAGTACTCTCTGGAGTTTTTTTTTTTTTTAAGACAACTCCCGCACTAGGAATAAATCCTGTATCGCGGGGGACATACATGAAACGGACACAAAGAACACCCAGACTCAGAACAACAATTTGTGGATCACACAAAGTGTTGTCCTACGTGGGATATGAACCCACGACACTTGGCGAAGTAGGAAACGTTAAACGTGACCGTTAAACCACTAGGCCAAACGTGCAGTCAAAGCACCTTAGAAGTTTAAGCGGTCGCCACGCCGCTTTCTACTGTGTCAAGTTCAAATCCCACATGGGCCAACACTTTCTATGATCCACAAATTGTTGATCTGAGTCTGCGTGTCCTTTGTGTCCGTTTCAGGTATGTTTGTGAAGTCCCCCGCGACATAAGATATATATTCCTAATGTAGGAGTTGTCTTTAAAAAAAACGAATTCTCCTTTCAAGTAAAAATGATCTTAGTGTATGTTGATTATGTGAGAAAGCGTGCGAACCTATGTTCTTCCTCAATAATCAAAGTATATCCATGCCAAATTTCATTGAAATCGGTGCAGTGGTTTAGTCGTGACAAAGTAACTTTCGAATTTATAATAATATTAGTGTGGACTAGGGAAGTATTGATCTATAATGTTCTAGGAAATGGTTGAGTCCAAACAGAGCGTCGTATTACACATATTCTGGATCGCTAACCTCACCGAAATGTAACGAAGCCGTCACCTGGATCATTTTCACAGCACCACTGGCTATCTCCGAGACACAGGTATGCAAGACACTTTAGTGAGGTACTTTTCCTGTAAGGCCGCATACATACCATGCTGCTGGCCTAGCCGCATGAACAAGCCGCCGCGCCGGCGTGGCCGCGCCGGGCTATTCATAACTGAAATGATGCTCTGTGGCCTGTATCGGAGGTATACGGTCTAAACCTCACGGCCATGCCGCCGGCATGATGTGCAGGACACCTAATAGATCGTCATTAATCGTGATAATCCTGCATTTTTTCAACAAGTAACTCCCTTTCTCCCTGCCCTTTGGGAACATTTGATTGCACGAATGGCGTATTCGTTTACTCGTTCACCTCGCCGTTGTGGCGACTTGAACATACAGCGCAACAAGAAAACATACAACAGCGCCATCTACTGAAGATACGTCGAACTACGGAGTAACGAAGGAAACTAAGAAACTACCAATCCTGAATCGCGCAATTGAAGTTCTCGCGACGATTAACATATAATATCCCAACATCAACCGTTGGGCAGTGGCCTGCCAGACATGATCCCTCGCCTGGTCGGAGGATCCTCCATTTGTGTTAGAGGGACATGACACCAGTTCCTCCACAGCCGTTTCTACTGCGCTAAGAGTTGTGAGATCAAACGCCATATGTGACAACACTTTGTGTGATCTATAAATTGTTGTTCTGAGTCTGTGTGTTCTTTGCTTTATGTGTTTGTAAAGTCTGATCCTGGATAAATATTTCAGTGATGAGCACGAATATTTGTACTGTGTCGGTGTGTAACTTATCAATAATATATATTTAGAAGTACATCTGGCTACAATAGTACAGGCAATGCCTAGTCTGAGATTAAAGGTGCTATTTTATTCCATGTTTTATGAATAGACACCGTTTTCTTATTTAATTAGTTCATAAATTATAGAGTGATAATCTGGTATTTTTATGATTTTTAACCGACTTCCAAAAAGGAGGAGGTTCTATGTTCCACTGTATGTATTTTTCTTTATGTATGTTACCCGATTACTCCGTCAGTTGTGGACCGATTTTGATTTTTTTTGTATTCGACAGGGTATGCTTCCGTGGTGGTCCCATTGCCAGCATATCAGGATCTGATGATGGGATCCCAGGGAAATCGAGGGAAACCCTCATTTTTTTATAGGCACATACTATGTTTTTCGTATATTTTCTGAAGTTACACCGGTATTTGCGTCTGGTAGTCATCATTTTATGATAATGAGCTGATGATGTAAGGTACCACTCCTTAACGGTTAGGAGTTGGAGGATAAATCTTTAAATATCATATGTATATAAGTTACCTTTAGTCGTATTCTTACAAATTATTTAGGTAAGCTGATGATGGAAGGTGGAAGGTACAACTCCTCAACGGTTAGGAGTTGGAGAATAATTCTTTCAATTTCATACGTATCTAAAGACCTTCAGTCGTATACTTTCAAGCTATTTAGGTGAGCTGATGATAGAAGATTAAACTCTTCAACAGTTAGGGATTAGAGGATGATTTTAATATTACACGTACCTTAATTTGTATTCTTGATGATGAAATTTGATGAAATAGTTCAACTTACTACTTACCTACGATTGTTTGCACTAAAAACTGTAAAATAAAAACTTTTTATAAAAAAAAACCGACTTCCAAAAACATCCAACGAAAACTTTCTGTCAAAAAACACTTAAAAGCGTAAAATAAACTGGTTCTTCATAAATTGCCTATACCTAATTCTTTATTCATTTAAATAGTAGTATTATAATGGGTGCTAGGTACCTAAAATCTGTTTGTGCGACTGCTAATCATGAGGTCTCGGGTTCGATTCCCGGGTCGGACCAAATGTTTGTATGATCTACAAATATTTGTTTCGGAGTTTGGGTGTTTTCTATGTATAATATGTATGTGTTTACAAAAAAAAAAAAGTAATATATGTATTTGTATCAGTTGTCTAGTACCCATAACACAAGCTCTGCTTAGCTTGGGACTAGATGGCGTTGTGTGTTAGATGTCCGAAATATTTATTATTTATTTATTTATATTACTAATTATTTATTTAATAATACCATTAATCAAATTTTCTTCCAGTAACTTTTTTGGATGATGCAGAGCTGTATGTGGAAGGCGTTTATCAGAAACTAATACGATAAATTACTAAATTAACATCTGACTGTTACAAAATTCTGTGCCTCCATACTTCATATTTTAAATTCGAAAGTAACTCCGTCTGTCTTCCTGTATATCTGTTTACGCTTTCACTTCTAAACTGCTGCACCAATTTCTGCACTGATTTTTGTTATGGATACTCTGATTCTTGAGGAATGACGTAGTCTACTCTTTACCGCCATAAACTACATACTTTTCGCAGGCAAAAGCTAATATCCCATAAATGTAAAATCTATATATATATAAAAGAGTAAGTTGACTGACTGACTGACTGGCATACCCAGAGATGAAGCCGATGAAGCTAGAATCCTAAAATTTTGCATGTAGGTTCTTTATATAACGTAAGTGAGCACTAAGAAAGGAATTTTTGAAATTCCACCCCTAAGGGGGTAAATCGGGGGATGAAAGTTTGCGTGAGCGAAGCCGCGTGTAAAGCTAGTAGAATATGTACATACAAATTGTAAATGTGCTTTTATGTGTGTAGTGTGTAATTAGTATTATAAGTTTATTTATCACATAAGCATTATATCTCAACTATTCCGAACATGGTCTATCGTTATAGTAACTTTTAACAACAACACTAACATTAACACTAACATTAATGTTATTCGCGGTATGCTAAATCTTAAGTTTTTTCAATGATGACATTATTGTTTTTTTTTTTTTTTTTACTGTTGTTTAATATGATGGTGTAGTGTATTGGTCAGTGTTCCAGAACTTTTGTTAAATTATTATGTTGCAATTCGTGAAAACCTGTAATTGGCTTGATGTTGTTTATCAAACTAACTATATTCATTTATGTAGCTGTTGGTTTTCCACACCGAAATAAATAAATAAATAAATAAATAAACTTTCGCGTTCCATGATATAATAAATATTTTACGGAAATTAACGCGGACACTTATTTAAGGTATTACATACCTCTGATTTGCCTAACGTTTCGTCACAGGCTGACTGGCACACGTAAAATATTTTTTATGGTCTATAGTTATATATATAGAATAGTTTAGAACCAGATGCTCCTGTGTGAGGTATCTTAAGATATTTTTATTGTATTAAGCATGTATAGTATATCTCAAGAGTCAACTAAGGGAGCAAACTAAGCAAGACTTCTGCAAGGGGAAGAAAACACAAACCCTATACCAACTAGTCTGGACAGCCGTAGTGCAGTAGAACAAAACCTTCTTTAGAAGAGGCTTAAAGGTTAAAGGATACCTAAAGGCCTTTAAAGATTATTATATTTATTATACATTCTAAAATCATCCATAATAGCAAATAACCATGAAGCTCCCTTAGTTACATTGTTGATATTTTTTCGTTTACGTAACCCGAATGCAACAGTGACTTCTTTCCAAAAATAATATCGTAAGCACTTCGAAGTCAAATGTTAAAAAAAGAAAATGAATTGTGAAAATGAAAAATTAATTTATTATGCAACCGTGGGCAGACATTGATCAAATTGCCTTTGAATGTTATCAAACTCATCGACCAGTAAAATCGTGTTTAATAACTGTAGGTAATTCTTTAATTAAATAATATTATTGTTTCAGTCTGGTGACGGGCTTAGCAGGCCATTACTCAAGCCGATATAACATTTTGTAATTTCGAGTTTGATCACATCGAAGAAATTCTTCAACCTCACCGGATTGTAAATTAAAAATCGATGACTCCAATTGTAGAACTGTGTTGAAAACCTGTGGGCTGTTAGCATGTCTTATCAGAACAAGCTCCGTCTAATTAGGCCTTGAGAGTCATTACGCATACCGTAATAATATGCATTTGGACTTTAAAGTCAGTGAGGGCTTAGTGCAGTTTATAATAATACTAGTGGCCCGCCCCGGCTTCGCACGGGTGGATTTCAGATGCCCCCGCCGACGACACGATTCGTGCATTTTAAATCTGTAATATCTTCGAATATATTCATTTAAATTAGATACTATAAAGGTCTATTTTAATCTATATTAAATGCACAATGTATTAATTTTCTTAATTGTATAAGGATTCATTCTGTATTGCTTAAAATCACTTCGTAAATAAGCCATTATTTCTCGTAAAAAGAAAGGAATAAAAAATGCTTGTTGTGGGTTATCCCTAAGAGATAGACATATACCGTCGCGGACTTTTTTGTAGTACTTTTTAAGGTGTACAATACTGTAGTACATTATTTTGATCAATCTCGTAGGGTGCAACCAACGTTTGCAATGTAAGCGCAAAAAAATATTGTTTATTTGCTACATCACATTAGAAACCTCGAAAATTAACAGTGTTTCCATACTATATTATGCATTTATTATACATAAAAACCTTCCTCTTGAATCACTCTATTAACTATCTATTAAAGAAACCCGCAATAAAATCCGTTGCGTAGTTTTAAAGTTTTTTTTTTTTTTTTTTTTTTTTTTTAATTTTGGCCCGCCAAAATGACTCTGCTTTGCCTGATGGAAAACATAAGCAGAATCCAAGAGTGGTGGTCACCATAATCATTGCGAATGCAGACAGTGCAGTATGGCGACCCACACTATGGCGGCCTAGTGATGCTACTGCATCTTTTAGTCCAGTCAACAAGTATGAAACTTGTTGACTAGACTAATTGGGCCCCCGGTCTCGCACTCACCAACGAAACACGACAGCACGAACGCTGTCATTTTACGTTGATTTTCTGTGCGAGGGTAGTACCGCCCCGGTCGAGCCGGCCCGTTCGTGCTGAAATCAGCGTGGCTCTACTACCTCTGAAATTAAATTTAAGCACACATAGGGATATAGGGACAGAGAAAGCGACTTTGTTTTGTGTACTATGTAGTGATGTAGTGATTATAAGCTGCACTAAGCCCTCACTATGCAAACTCGACTTGCACTAATTCCTTTGTAAATACTAAGTCAAGTACTCTCTCTTATTAGTTATCTGTCTTTTTATACTCTTTGCGCTCTAGCATGGTGCGGGTGACAGTTTCAGTAACATTTCGTTTCACTCTTGAAAGTTGCCGCGATTTACAAATTATGACTTAGTATTTCAGCTGTACCACTTTCGCAATATATTAAATCATTAATAACTGTAGTAAATTAAATTAAACCATAAACTGTAGTAAATTAAAGTAAATTAAATTAAACATTAGAACTAAACATTAAATCAAAAATTAGACTGCACGTTTGGCCTAGTGGTTTAACGGTCACCACGCCGTTTCCTACTTCGCCAAGTGTCGTGGGTTCAAATCCCACGTAGGACAACACTTTGTGTGATCCACAAATTGTTGTTCTGAGTCTGGGTGTTCTTTGTGTCCGTTTCATGTATGTTTGTAAAGTCCCCCGCGACACAGGATTTATTCCTAGTGCGGGAGTTGTAAAAAAATAACAAAAAAACCACCACGCACCATGCTACAGCGCAAAAACTACGATCTTAGATAGTCTGTTGCTAAACAGGATCAGAATAAAACAAATTGTAAACCTTTAACAGCTTACATCGACATTTTTATATGGCATACCATTAGAAATACATCCACTGACAAATGTATGTAATAATAAGTGAGATTTGTACAATAATTGCATAGTTATCTTAGCCCTTGTATAAGTATTAGATAAAGTATACTTAAATTATTAAATAAAATTAACCTTTAATACCTATTAGCAAGGCAACTTTTACCTTTAATTATATTGTTAGAAAATAAACATCTGAATAAATTCACAAGACTCTCAATATTTTCCTGACAATTACGATATCCAAGGTAATAGACTAACGCTGATGTGAGCGCGGTTGAACCGGCTCGACCGGGGCGGTTCTACCCTCTCACAGAAGATCAACGTAAAGTGACAGTCGTGTTTCGTTGCAGTTGGTGAGTGCGAGACCGGAGACCCAATGATGGAGAAGCATCTCAATAGGCCGCCGTAGTGTGGATCCTTAGAATATTAACGCATAGAAAGATTGTCTTCATACAAGCGCCCTGTCAAAAATGAAGCACTGAACCGATTCACAAAGGTGTGACGATTACGTAGGTATGTGCGGCGATACGCACACATGCAAACGGAATATTGAAACAAAACATTTCTATTTTGACCTAATTACTTACAAAATACTGTGAAATATTAAAAACTTACCTGTGAAAAGTGATGTTATTACACTTCTTTTGTTTTTCAGATGCGTTGTGACACAATTTAATTGAACAAACCGTCATAATTGTTTTTTTTCGTAAACGTTCGGCGTACTTTGACCTAGAACACTACGAAGCGGCCCGGCGTTTGGAGCCATATATGGCTCCATTTGAGATGCTTCAAAACGGACGCGCGGACTCGCTTTCTATGCGTTATTATTCTAAGTGTGGATCACCATGCTGCATTGTTGCATTTACAATGAGTATGGTGACCACCTAGGCTTTACATCTATATCTAGACCAATATTATAAACGCGAAAGTTTGTAAGTATGGATGGATGTTTGTTACTCTTTCACGCAAAAACTACTGAACGGATTTGGTTGAAACTTTACAATAATATAGCCTATATATCAGAATAACACATAGGCTACTTTTCGCCGCGATAACCGACATATACGCGGGCGGAGCCGCGGGCAACAACTAGTAAAAAAATATAATAGGATTATCTTATCTGTATCGCTGAAGCGGAACACTTTCTGAGAAATTACTGGGGTGCGGTTCTACACAAATATTGGTAGTGGAGCCCTTTAGGTATTATTATTATTGGAGAACAATGACTCAATTTGGGTTGGCGACCGGTACAAAAACGACTTCATTAAAAACCATCATCATTTATTATTCCCAAGAATATCTGGGGTCGGCTACTAGTTCACACGGTTTTACCTGGATAGGTATCAGTTTTTCGGAGGAGCGACTAGAATCGGACCTCCGCAACCCTAAAGCCTGCGACACTGTTTTGTGTTTCCTAACACCTAACATCTAACAAAATATGGGCGTGGGCTAACAGTTTTGTTAGCTCAAACAAGCAAACATGTTAACCGAAGCGGACGGAAAACATCCCCGCGTTCGCCTGCGGCCAATTTCATTTCATAGTTATTTGCGAACATTGACTGAGGTTGTGCACGACACTATAGTGACAACTGGCACAGAGATCAAGCTATGTTCATGGTCTAAGAAAACAAAGTCTCGAATTTCTGAGCGACAGTGTGACGTCACTATCCAGTTACCACTTCACAGCAACATAACACGAAATGAACCAACCAGAACCAGCGATAGCGGTGATGACATAAGGCTCGTGTCACCCACGTAATCACTGTATTTCGGAATGTAATAGGTATTTACCTATGAAATTGCCGTTTTGTATGCAATAAGTGAAAGTACTTATTTTTTCAAACTTTTTTATTTCTGTTATTCGAAGTAATCACCCATGCAATCGACGCATCTTTGCCAACGCATTGGCAGTTTATTGATGCCCTTCTTGTAAAAATCTGCTGGACGGGAGGCAACAAACTCTTCAAAGGCATTTTGTACTGCCTCTCGGGAATTGATTATTTTACCAACTAAAAAGTTGTCTAAATTTTGGCAAAAGTAATAGTTGGTAGGTGCAATGTCTGGTGAGTATGGCGGATGAGGGAGAGCTCCCAACCCCAGCTCTTGCAGCTTGGAGACTGTCTGTTGCGCAGTATGGGGTCGCGCGTTGTAGTGAAGGAGCAGTGGGGACGACCGATTGACCAAAGCTGGTTGCAGATGTACAAGCTTCTCCATTCTCTCCAGTTCTTCACAGTACACATCTGCATTAATGCTCATGCCGTTTTGTAAAAAGCTTTGGTGAATCACACCTGCACTAGACCACCAAACAGTGACCATCACCTTTTTAGGGGTCATTTTTGGTCATTATTGCTTTGGTGCTAACCAGGGTCTAACCAACTTGCTGAGCGCTTTCGATTGTTGAAAAGAATCCATTTTTCGTGGCACGTAACAATTCGTTTCAAAATTCCTTCATTTCTTTGCCTGTTGAGCAGCGCAAGGCAGGTCTCGACGCGTACGTTGCGTACGTTAAGGTCGTGGGGCACCCATCTATCAAGCTTTTTCACCTTGCCAATTTGTCGCAAATGGATCAATATTGTTTTGATGCTTACATTAAAAGCTGCTGCTAGCTCAGCTGTAGATTGAGTTTCGTCAGCTTCCACAATCGCCTTTAATTCATTATTGTTAACCAAAGTCTCCGGACGACCACGAGCTTCATTTTTCAAGTCAAAGAAAGGCAATTTCATAGGTAAAGACCTAATATATTGTTTTACCGTGGCTATGTTTGTATCAAGGACTAACTACTACCAATGGTACTCATTGAAAATCCTACTAATTTTGAGGGTCATAGGTCAGTTGTAGAGACGTGAAATCTATATATATAAAAGCGAAATACCACTCACTTATTAATCATGAAATCTTAGAAACTATAACACCTACAAACTTGAAATTTAGCAGGTGGGTTCCTTATAGGGTGTCGACATCCGCTAAGAACGGATTTTACTAAACTCCACCCCTAAGGGGGTAAATCAGGGGATGAAAGTCTGCGTGAGCGAAGCTGCGTGCAAAAGCTGCGTGCAAAAGCTAGTTACTTATGTTATTGTTTAACTTTCAAGAGTAAATAAGGAAATAGTAACAGAAAAACAAATACATCTGTCAAATCAGGTTTATTTTAAATAATATTAACAACCATTTCTACATTTCCCATTTACACTCATTCATTTATTACATTTTCATATACAATTATTTTGCTCAACTTACACAACCATTAAATCTAAACACGAAAAAGTGTAAAAACCCCGATTACGTAAATACTTTTAATAAAATTTGAATAGCCTATGTCATGTCATCCGGGCTTAAATTACGAATCCCACACAACATTCAGTAAAATCGGTTCCGTAGTTTAGGCGCTACGGTGGAATATACAAACATACATAGACTGTGAAAACTATTACCCTTTCTTTTGGCTATGCCTTAGTTGGGTAAAAAAAAACAGGTATTGAGCCTGTTTGTACCAATTTAAAGAAGTATTTTCCCCGGTTTTCTCTTCAATACTTCCCTTTTTAACCGACTTCAAAAAAAGGAGGAGGTTCTCAATTCAACTTTTTTTTTTTTTTATGTTTGTTACCTCAACTTTCGACTGGGTGAACCGATTGTGATGATTCTTTTTTTATTTGAAAGCTAGTGCTTCCCATGCCGTCCCATTTCAATTTGGTCCAGTTCTGACATGTCATCCATGAGAAAACCATATAAGTCTTCAATTTGCATTAAGTATGTGCGCGACAAATTGACGAATAACTCAATATCACGCTAACCGGTTTCGATGATTCTTTTTTTATTTCAAAGCTGGTGCTCCCGTGTCCCATTTAAATTTGGTCAGAAGTCGGTTAT
This sequence comes from Diaphora mendica, assembly GCA_949125395.1. NCBI lineage: Eukaryota > Metazoa > Arthropoda > Insecta > Lepidoptera > Erebidae > Diaphora > Diaphora mendica. The sequence continues at coordinate 3,158,394 of OX421323.1, forward strand.
TTTTTTGTTAAAATTTTTGATTATTTTTCAATCGCTTCAATAGATTGACTCGTAGCAAAGTGGTAAGTGAGTTAACAGAGATTGCAAAGTTAGGCCAGGTCTGAGTGTCTGACTATGGATCGGTGACCATTCTTATCACATTGAGACTCCTTCGTGCCTAGGAGAGCACGTTAAGTCGTGGGTCCCGGTTACCATAGAAACATCTCATCATAGCTGGGGGGGGGGGGGTAGGGGGGGTTCAACCTCCCTCTTCACTCATTTTTTTCACAATAATGTTATAGTTAAAAGGACATACGGTTTGTAGATGACCCACTCCTGTGTGGGAACCGGCGGGTAACACCCCGGAGGGGGGATTAGTTATTATAATTGTTATCTATTCAAAGTTTGTGGTTATTAAGTACGTTTCACTCAATAATTGTACACAATAATGTGAAAATGTTCTGTTCAAACATCAAAATTAACTAATAAATTATTTTTATACGTCCTTCGAAGCAACACATACAAATCCCGGCTTGATTTAAATTAAGTAAATCTTGTAAGTATAGAACAGATAAATATTAACTTATTATGTATTGAATTCAAACAACGACATTTTTACTCACTGAAGTGGTTTGCTTTCTTGTATATCTTAGATACAGTACCTTATTATAGGAGCTATGTATATTTTGTATGCAGAACGCTTCAATATAGGTATTTCTTTTTGTTATATAGTGAAGATACATACAGGGTACACAAGATGTGTTTTCTAATTCTACCCCTCTCTAATTGTATGTAAGAAGACTTCAGTTGTACATATCTCCTATAATAGATTAACTAAAATTTCGTGCAAAATTCGTGCTTTTTTGACACAAAAAAGTATCTGGCACCACTATCCTTAATATAAATTTTACATTTAATCTCTGGCTAAAAATTGTACTTACATATCGATGCAGAAAGCAGAAAAGTCATATCTCGAAATATCCAATTTTACATCAGAGCCAAAAAACGTATTTCAAAAATTCATAACTCCTAGAATAATGTAGACTGAAAGTTGAAATTTAAAACATATTTCTCTCAATACGAACCTTACGTAATGAGATAGATATCATTCGACGAGATTTGTTTATGATCAAAACGTTTTTTTTTTATGTATGGGATTGCCAAAATGACTACTCTGCCTGATGGAAAGCATAAGCAGAATCCAAGAGTGGTCGTCACCATACTCACTGCGAATGCAGACAATGCAGTATGGCGACCCACACCATGGCGGCCTAGTGATGCTTCTGCATCTTTGGGCCTCCGGTCTCGCACTTACCAACGAAACTACAGCACGATACCAAAAAGTAATTTTGTCAAATTTTTGAGATACGACAGTTCCGCTTTCCGCAGTCGATATCAAATTTCACCAACAGAAAGGATCGGTAGGCTTCGTCTAAGTTCTGTACAAATGTGTGAAGTACGCAGTTAGTACATACACAAGAGAACATACAATAACAAATATATAATACATTGCCTATACATAAGAATGTCTACGATTTATCACTGACGAGGTTCTTGAGCCGTTTTTCTATGTACTGTACTCTTGTCACCAACTTGTCTTTGGAATTGTATTCCGTGTATGGGATCTGCAGTACTTTGTAACCCTGGAAAGAAAAACACATTTTAATTTAAGTATTATAAATAGTAGTTGTATAGTAAGACCTTGTTTAAATTCCGTGTCCGTGTGGTCACCACCCCAATTCATCCCGTGGATATCATCTGACTAGAGAAACAAACTTTGCAGGACATCATCACTGCCAAGAGAAGGAAAACTCTATACTTTTATGGAATATAGGGCAAACGAGCAGACGTATCGCCTGATGGTAAGCGATTACCGCCGCCCATTGACACCCGCAACACCAGAGGCGACACACGTGCGTTGCCGGCCTTTGGGGGATGGGGGAAGGGTTGGAGTTTCAAGCGTTGTTTCACACCGGTTTTCTGTGAGGCCGTGGTATCACTCCGGTCGAGCCGGCCCATGTATGCCGAAGCCTGGCTCTCCCACGGTGAAAGGAAGGTTTTGGTATTACTAGGCCAAAACCTTCCTTTTAAGAAGAGGGCTATATCTAGTTGTGGAGTTTTAACGTCTGTTAATGTAATGTAAGATTACGCTCGTCCTGACAATAATATTTCACCAACTCAAATATTGCACCGTACTTCGCTAAGGTTTTGCGTTTCTATAATATATAAATGGCTAACATAAATAACATTAACTCGGACCTGGACTCGATGGAGGCAACGACATCATACACCTGTCTCCCAATAGATTGTAGACTGTATATAAATAATGAAAGAGGCATTACGATATTCCATTTAAATATTAGAAGCTTAAATAAAAATTTTGACCAACTCTGCCTGTTACTATCTGAAATAAATATTAATTTTGAAGTAATCGTACTTACTGAATGCTGGCTCCAGAAAGTAAAAAATAATTTACCCGTTCTGGAAGGTTATACGTCACATTACACCACTTTAAATCAAAACCAAAATGATGGCATAATCATCTATACTAAACAAAACCTAACAAGCAAAGTAACTGAACCAAAATTCCAGGATGGCAACTGTCTCGTTTGTGAAATAGACCACAGTATCAGTGTGGTAGCTATATACCGATCCCCCTCATCATCTACCAAAGAAAAATTTAATAATTTCATTAATAGCCTTAACGACGTATATACTAATATAAAAAATCATAACATTATCTTGACAGGCGACCTAAATATCGACATAGGCACGAACTCAATTGATCCGTTTCGCGAGGAATACCAAACGCTTAATGCTTCTCATGGTCTATTTCCCTCGCACTCTCAGCCTACAAGAGAAAATTCGTGTCTTGACCACTTTTTTATAAAAGCAGATATACTATCCACAACGTTAATTCTAGAATCCCATATAACCGACCATATGCCCATAGCTTTATGTCTTAAAAAAAGCATTCACTACAATAAAAATCTCACCAGTAGAACATATACGTATTATGATCGTATCAATGCGGACTTAGAAAACACCAACTTCTCTGATATTTTGTCAGTAACCGACACAAATGTTGCTACTAATATGCTTGTTACACTACTCTCAAGCACAGTTGCTAAACACACCACGACATCTGCAATCTCCAGAAGCAAACGAGTTATAAAACCATGGATGTCACCGGGCCTTCTAAGATGCATTAGAAACCGCGATAAACTCCACTCTAAGTCCAAGAAAGCACCTGATAATATGACACTCAAGTTAACATATACACGCTATCGAAATTTTTGTACAAACCTCATTCGTAAACTTAAAGTAGCTTTTAATAAGTCCCAAATTCAAAACGCCGGTAATGACCCAAATGCTTTGTGGAAAGCTATAAGAGACATATCTTCTACTCATAAAACAAAAAACAATGCGAAGGAACTCTTAAAATTATCAGAGAACTCACTGACATCTACTAACCATGTTTGCACCTTCTTTAAAGATATAGGTAAAAACTTAGCTGAGGAAATTCACAAGTCTGCCAATATTACTAAAACTGCTGCAGCTCTAAGAGAACTCGACTCAATCAGTCCATCTGGTTCAATAGTGATCCAAAAAGTAACAATCTCCGATATAGAATCGTTAATCTTGGAACTTCGTACTGACTGCGCTACGGGGTGGGACAATATTCCTTCCAAGGTCCTACAACAAAATTGCCACGTACTAACACCCATAATAGCTCACATATGTAATCTGGCCATAAGTAGCGGCACTTTTCCTGAAGCCTTTAAAAAAGCTATTATACACCCTATTTTTAAAAAAGGAGACAGGGACTGCCTTAATAATTATCGTCCTATTTCGGTGCTTACGGCCTTATCTAAGATTTTAGAGAAAATTTTAAATCGAGCACTGATAACATTCTTGGAAAAATTTAGTATAATAGCACCAAATCAATATGGTTTTCGCCCAGGTTTATCCACGGAGAATGCAGTAGCAGATTTAACCAATATCGCTGTAGAGAACTTAGATGCTAAAAAAAGGTGCTTATGCATCTTCCTAGACCTCTCAAAAGCATTCGATACGGTATCTGTGCCTATTCTACTGCAAAAACTACAAAAGCTGGGAGTACGAGGCTTATCCCATGACATTTTTAAAGACTACTTGACAAATAGGACACAACGGGTTAAAATTGATAATTATATTAGTGATGAAGTATCTGTGAGCTACGGTGTCCCTCAGGGCAGTGTCTTGGGCCCAACCCTATTCCAGTTATATATTAACGACCTCTGCACAATTCAATTACCCAATACCAGCACTTTTACCTACGCAGATGATACCGCCGTTTTTGTTTGGGGTCCTAACTGGCAAACTGTAAAGGAGCGAGCAGAATACTCCTTGCGCAAAGTTATGACTTGGCTAGCAAAAAATCTCTTGACACTAAATTTAACAAAGACCAATTATATATCTTTTTCCCTTAGCAAAACCACGGACACTGCAAAGAGCTTTTCTATTAGAGCTCATACATGTACAAATCTCAAGGATTGTAACTGCCTAGACATTACGCGAGTCGAAGAAGTGAAATACCTGGGCGTACAAATAGACCACAGACTAAAATGGAACAACCAGATAGATTTAGTCACATCCAGAGTAAGGCGGCTAATATATGTCTTTAAATCCCTAAAAGACACACTACCCAATAGCAAACTTATATTAGTCTATCTATCTCTTTGTCAATCTGTAACAGAATATTGCATTCCGGTCTGGGGTGGTGCAGCTAAAACGCACCTTGTTAGGTTGGAGAGAGCTCAGAGAGCGGTCCTTAAAGTAATGACGGGCAAACCTTATAGATACCCAACGGTGAACTTATATGCAAACTGTAAGGTTCTCTCAGTTCGACAGCTGTACATCTTGAAAATTGTCCTTGGAAAACATCGTGATGTCCCCCCTCCAAACCCTAATAAACGCAGATTATCATCTGTGTGTCCTCGTTTTACTTGCAGAACCACCTTTGCAAGAAGACAAGGCCGTAGTATGAGTGCTAAGCTATACAATGATATAAATAAAAAACTAAGTATAGTTACATTAAATCGCCGTGAAGTAAACGTGAAGGTTACTAAGTTTCTACAACAACTAGATTACGAAAAAACTGAAAATCTACTTACATTTCAGACATAAATCGCATAAAATTTGACTCCCACTTACACAACACCGCACAAACACACACACCCACACACACACACACACACACACACACACACATACACACACTCATACACATACACACACTCACACACACGTACGTAGCAAGATACTAAACAGACAGTACTGTCTACCGTTTGTGCGACTGAACACTGGCTCCCAAGATACAGGCCTTTGGCCTAGTTTGGGTTTCAGTATCAGTACATACTTAATATGTCATATTTGTGTCAATAAAGTATTTATTATTATTATTATTTGACTTTTGACTGCCTTGTTGGTCTCGCGGTTGGCGTGTGCGACTGCTGATCATGAGGTCTCGGGTTCGATTCCTGGGTCGGACCAAGTGTTTGTATGATCTACAAATATTTGTTTCGAAGTTTGGGTGTTTTCTATGTATAATATGTATGTATTTACAAAAAAAAAAGTATATATTATATGTATTTGTATCAGTTGTCTAGTACCCATAACACAAGCTCTGCTTAGCTTGGGATTAGATGGCGTTGTGTGTTAGATGTCCGAAATATTTATTTATTATTATTATTATTATATATATATAATATAATAACACAACAAAAAAATAATTATCAGATTTAATCCAGCCGTTCACGCTCGATGACATGATCAAAGGAAAAAAGGATTCATTTTTATATATTAGGTCTTTACCTATGAAATTGCCGTTCTTCAGTACTGGTCATTTCAAATAAAAAAAGTTTGTAATGGCTCTGTATTCTAAATTCAAATTAATTTTGTTTTAAAACCATGACATTCTATTTACAAACTCAGTCTTTTGTTTTTTGATTAGCGTTGTATTTTCATTACATTTGAACATTTTTCGTCATAATGGATACTTAAAAAATTCGTGTAATTATGGAATATGAGTTCCGTCGTGGCACCAACGCGACACAAACGGCACGTAACATCAAAAACGTTTACGGAGAGAACTGTACAAACGAACGCACAACCCGTTATTGGTTTTCCCGGTTCCGTTCTGGAAATTTTGACTTGAAAAATGAAGCTCGTGGTCGTCCGGAGACTTTGGTTAACAATAATGAATTAAAGGCGATTGTGGAAGCTGACGAAACTCAATCTACAGCTGAGCTAGCAGCAGCTTTTAATGTAAGCATCAAAACAATATTGATCCATTTGCGACAAATTGGCAAGGTAAAAAAGCTTGATAGATGGGTGCCCCACGACCTTAACGTACGCAACGTACGCGTCGAGAGCTGCCTTGCGCTGCTCAACAGGCAAAGAAATGAAGGAATTTTTAAAAGAATTGTTACGTGCGACGAAAAATGGCTTCTGTTCGACAATCAAAAGCGCTCAGCAAGTTGGTTAGACCCTGGTTCAGCACCAAAGCAATGTCCTAAACCAAAAATGACCCCTAAAAAGGTGATGGTCACTGTTTGGTGGTCTAGTGCGGGTATGATTCACCAAAGCTTTTTACAAAATGGCATGAACATTAATGCAGATGTGTACTGTGAAGAACTGGAGAGAATGATGGAGAAGCTTGCACATCTGCAACCAGCTTTGGTCAATCGGTCGTCCCCACTGCTCCTTCACGATAACGCGCGACCCCATACTGAGCAACAGACAGTCTCCAAGCTGCAAGAGCTGGGGTTGGAAGCTCTCCCTCATCCGCCATACTCACCAGACCTTGCACCTACCGACTATTACTTTTTCTAAAATGTAGACAACTTTTTAGTGGGTAATAAATTCAATTCCCCAGAGGCAGTACAAAATGCCTTTAAAGAGTTTGTTGCCTCCCGTCCAGCTGATTTTTACAAGAAGGGCCAATAAATTGCCAATGCGTTGGCAAAGATGCGTCGATTGCATGGGTGATTACTTCGAATAACAGAAATAAAAAAGTTTGAAAAATAAGTACTTTCACTTATTGCATACGAAACGGCAATTTCATAGGTAAAGACCTATTACAAATGACGCGTTTTTAACTGTAGCTTCAATTTAAATTTCACAAATGCCACTTAGTGTCTTAATTTCCCCGGGGAGAGCCACGCTTCGGCATGAATGGGGCGGCTCGACCGGAGTGATACCACGGCCTTACAGAAAACCGGTGTGAAATAGTGATTGCGCTGTGTTTCACCGAGTGAGTGAGGGTACCTGAGGCCCATACCCCAACCCCTCACCCTATCTCCCCCCCCCCCCATCCCCCAAAGGCCGGTAACGTGCGTATGACGCCTCTGGTGTTGCGGGTGTCCATGGGCGGCGGTAATCGCTTACCATCAGGCGATACGTCTGCTTTTATCGGCCTATTTCCTAAAAAAAAAAATACGTGTGGTACACGGGGACTGCCCCGGTAAAGCTATTGCATAGCATTTTTTATCAACTTATGCGATTATAATTATATTTTGCCAGTTTCTCATTTAATATTGTTCAAAAAGTATTTAAATAATACGAGGACGTTAGTGTACCTCGTAGTTGCGAAACAGCTTTAACAGATGGTTTTTTATTTATTTTATTTTGCCAGTTTCTCATTTAATATTGTCCAAAAAGAATTTAAATATTTAAGTATATTCTTGTATAGTTGTCCCTATATAGTCATATTGTTAAATAAATAGAAATTATACATAGATAAGCCTGACCAGCAGATGTCAGCATATATTTATCGATCACGTAGATTCAGACAGTCCTTATCTCGTCGAGAATGAGACGTGGGTATGTATATGAATTGTACCAATTGATTTTGTATATAAAATATCGCTGTTAGTATGTAAAGACACTTACCCCCGACACACGTCACCATGTAACATCAAGAGTATTCAGGAGCCTTGTGCTCCTGACAATAAATATACTACAGTAGCTACAACCTTCGTGTTATTCGTCTCACCTATAAGTAACTACACTACATTCATCATCGTGCTATTTATCATTAAAAAGGTTCGCTATAGTGTACTTCGTAGTTGCGAAACAGCTCAACAGATGGCGCTGACCGGTTTTTATTTACGCAGTTTTTTTTTCTTTGAACATGTATACTTACCGCACATGCGGTGAGTGTGGCATTATAAAGATATGATAGATACCTATATACACCTATATACTTTATCAAACCCAGACTGTTTTGTTTGACAGATTTCGGAGCAGCTCGTCAACGAATCTGTCTGTCTCTATCAGAGAGAGAGACAGACAGATTCGTTTATTCGTCGTTCGGAGCAGCTCGTCTCGATCCGTGCGAGCTTCGGGTGTTAGGCGTTTTCGTAATGTTACGGAATTTCTGCACAAAGACCCCAAAGCCCGCGATAAAAGCTATGCAATAGCTTAAAAAAATTCAATAAATGATTTTGAATTGGAATTATAATTTGATGATACGTTATGTAATCTGACCTTAAGTTGAAGTAGCCTAGTGTAGAGCTGGTTGATGCCGAGTGGCACGGCGGTCTTCCTCGTCATGTCGTGGTACTCCAGACCCAGCACTGCTATCCGGTGCACGCTGGAACAACCGAGACATCACTACATAGTATAAAACAAAGTCGCTTCCGCTTTCTGTCTGTCCCTATAAATGCTCAGATCTTTAAAACTACGCAACGGTTTCTTTAATAGATAGAGTGATTCAAGAGGAAGGTTTATATGTATAATGCATGCATAATATAGTAGAAAAACATTTATAACTTTAGAGGTTTTTAATGTGATGTCGTAAATAAACACGTTTTTTGCGCTTACATTGCAAACGCTGGCTGCACTGTACGAGATAGATCTAAATAATGTACTCCAGTATTGTACACCTTAAAGTCCGCGATGGTGTATATCTGTCTCTTAGGGGTAACCCCACAATAACCATTTTTTTTTATTTTCTTTTTACGAGAAAAAATGGCTTATTTACGAAGTGATTTTAAGCAATACAGCATTAATCCTTATTAAATTAAGTACCTTAAATGCATTGTGCATTTAATACAGATTAATATGGTCCTTTACAGTATCTAATTTAAATGAATATTATGCGAAGATATTACAGATTTAAAATGCACGAATCGAGTCGTCGGGGGGTGCATCTGAAATCCACCCGGGCGAAGCCGGGGCGGGTCGCTAGTACACTATATTTTAAGTTGACTGAGCTGTTGCTGATGTTCCAAATTTTTTGAGGTGAATCTTTGATAGGCAGATTTGGATGGGGAGTAAATTCATAGCTTCGCGGTTCGAATCGTTAATCTTGACTAATACCGGTTAGGTAGGTGAGTCTTGTTATAGCAATAGAACAATATTTACCTTGGGTTATTCACAGCCTTTTCTAATGGTACGGGATGACATTTAGCATCTACTGCGAATTCGGCATCTGTAATTGACAAAGGATTTTTTCGTGTTTTACCATTCTACTGTAAATTTAGGCTTATTGTCTTCTCACTTATTCTATTTATTTTAAAAACTAGCTGCTTCCCGCGGTGTTACCCGCGGTTGTGAGTTTAAAATAAAAGTAGGTATAGATTTTACATAATACTGGAACAGCGATCTCTGCTCGGTATTTCTTTATTGTAAATTTTATAAAAATTTCAAAATTTCATGAAAATTGTTGGAGCAGTTTCCGAGATTCACATTATATATATATACCTATACCAGAATTGCACGTTAAAAGTATTAGATTAATAGAACTGTTGCGCCATAAGGAGACAGGTCTCGAATGTTCCCGTCCATACGAGAACCGGTAGGTAGGCGCCATTTAGTGTCGGGTACCGCGCAACTGTGGATATTATGACTGGTGATTCCGATTTTCTCAACGTTAGATGGCGCTGCAAGTAGCTCTAGAACAATCTATTTGGTCCAGAATGGTCTGTCGAATATTTAGGATTGTTCTAGAGATTTCGACAGCCATATAAAAGGGGAATGTGTTAGCCGTACGGGGAGTATTGTTTCACGATACAGCGGATTAACATCGAAGCGATCTTCTAGTGCGACTAACGAGTGACTTAGTAAATTGTTGCTGTAAAAAGTGTCGTTAATAAATATTGTGTTACTTTTTTGGTAATCAACAGATCTACTGACTACTTTAAGTAAACTTACCATACAAAAAGCCCATGCCGGAATTGCACTCCTTTTTAACAAAAGTATCAGCCGAAACTAAACTCTTGAACGTGTCCATGATGCTCGTCACGTAGAAGGCCTTCTCCTTGGTGTACATGACGGGAACTCCTACTGATATGTCTTCTGGTAACCGGGGCGAGCCGGGCCGGGTGAGGTGAAGGTAAGCATCTATCATCATCAGTTTACGACGAGAGGGGATGGGGATTTCTAAAATAAAATATATCGTTTTTTTAACAACAACCCATAATAAATAAATATTGAGGACATCTAACACACAATGCCGTCCAATCCCAAGCTAAGCAGAGCTTGTGTTATGGATACTAGAGAACTGATATAAATACATATTATACTTTTTTTTTTGTAAATACATACATATTATACATAGAAAATACCCAAACTCCGAAACAAATATTTTCAGATCATACAAACATTTGGTCCGACCCCGGAATCGAACCCATGCCCACCATGTCCATAATGACCCACTGCTGGGCTCGGCTCTCCTCTCAGGAGAGGGTTAAGGCCATACGTCCCTGGCCAAGTGCAGGTTGGGGACTGACAATGTTGTGGCTATGTAATCTTGCCGTTGAATGTTTTTACCCCGCCCAAAGGCCTCCAACTAAGCTTCACGACTGTTATCCTATGATAACAACCGGGACCGACTGCTTAACGTGACCCCCGAATCACGGAGACGCTCATAGTATCGTTTTTTTAACCGACTTCAAAAAAGGATGAGGTTCGCAATTGAACTGTATTTTTTTATGTTTGTTGCCTCAGAACTTTGATGATCCTTTTTTTTTTTAAAGCTGGTGCTTCCCGTGTGGTCCCATTTCAATTCGGTCCAGTTTTTAAAGTCGTTTATTTTTGTTAAATTTTTTGTTGGGGTATGGGCCTCCGGTATCCTTACTCACTCGGTGAAACAAAGCGCAAGCGCTGTTTCACACCTTCTGTGAGGCCGTGGTATTCATCCTCGGGATGAATTGGCACTCTGTATTATTATTTCATCACGAGGAAGCAGAAGTCGAAGACTTTTTTTTTCTTTTTTTTATGTTTAGCCCTGACAAGGTGACTCTACTCTGCCTGATGGAAAGCATAAGCAGAATCCAAGAATGGTGGTCACCATACTCACTGCGAACGCAGACAATCCAACAATGCAGCATGGTGACCCACACCATGGCCGGCTAGTGATGCTTAAAGTATACAGTTATAAAGTAATCTTACCACCAGCCGAAAGTAATTTGTCTATGAACTCTGGTTGTAGCGTTGAAGCCAGCTGTTCTGTCGTCGCTTTATTGAGTGTGAGTAAAGAGAACACCAGGTCTAACCACGACGAGGACTTTGTCATCTCCTCTTCTTTAAATGATAGCGCTGTCTGAAACAACCATAACATATTATTATGGTTATAACTAAGATTAAGAATGAAAGCGCTTACTATTATTTTTTAGTGTACAATCTTTGATATATGGTTTGATCTTTGTAACAGCTGGCTACCAAACCGACGTAGTAACTTTGAACAATAAATTTTATTTGTATCACCTATATTATCATTCTTTACGTGTCAGTTTTATAAGAAACTAGCTGACCCGGCGAACTTCATACCGCCATATTTACATATCTGTCTCAGCTTCCCACAGTTAGTGTACAAAAAATGTCCATTCCCATTATCTTTAAATTTTTTGTTCAAAAACCTTATCCTAACAATAACGAACACATAAGAAAAGAAATTATTTAATTTGGTGCAGCCGATCGGAAGTTATGCGCGTACATACATTTCGTACATTGTATTTATATCATTCATCATCATCATTATATTTATATTGCACACACTATATATATATATATATATATATATATATATATATATATATATATATATATATATATATATATATGAAAGAGATCAAGCTATATTTTAAAGACTGTAGCATTATCTTTTTTAAATGGCACGGGGGCAAATAACAGACAGGTTTAGTAAGTGACCACGTACAAATGTACAATGGCCCAATCAAGAGCCTATGTGCGGAAACAGCCCGGGAAAACCAAACTAAGTGATTACGGCCCGCAATGGGCACCAACAACTCGACAAAACAGAGAGAGACAATAGCAGAGTGGATTGAGTGATCCCCCTACCCTCTCCAAAATCACAAGGTGGGGTTTGTGACTCTACTCAGCCTGATGGAAAGCATAAGCAGAATCCAAAAGTGGTGGTCACCATACTCGTTGCGAATGCAGACAACGCAACAATGCAGCATGGCGGGCTAGTGATGTTTCTGCATCATTGGGCCTCCAGTCTCACACTCACCAACGAAACACGACAGCACGAACGCTGTCACTTTAGGTTGATCTTCTGTGCGAGGGTAGTACTGTCCCGGTCGAGCCGGTCCATTTGTGAAATATAATACGTAAACAAACAAAAAATCAACTTACTTGTATAAGACCTTCAGCAGCCGGTGGTAAATAGTCAACAGTGGCCAAGGTCACGATCACTGACGCTATATCACTAGCTCTGACGATGTCTTTATTTGTCTCAAGCCAATCTGCGATGGAACCCAGGAGAGGCTCGTGTCGGTACTTCATGAGACCGAGGGAAATTGCTATGGAGGTCACTACAGCTGGCTTGTCTTTGTTGGCTGGTAAGCATTCTATTATGTCGCTGGAAACAGAGTGGATATGATTTAAATCAGTGATTTAAGTCGTGGTTTTAATCAATTTTTTTTAATAAAATCAAGGATTTAAATCATAAAAATTTTACTGCAACCAAATTGGCCAAAAATTGGCTAGGGACTTCCCCTGACATAGACTACGGCGCGCACACGTGCACAATGCCGTGCAAGCGAGCGATTACCGACCAGTTCTGGGATTTCAAATGCTACAGGACATGTTCTAAAAGTTGTACTAAAAGACAGTTCAAATATTTCAGAAATCATTTCGCGCATGTTATTTAAATTTACTGCAAAGCGACATGTATCCAATTTCAGATAGTGTACTTATCTGGATAGAATTAGAATATGTACTATTTAATTGATTACGTAGTAGATTACGAGTACGTAAAAAACCTTTTAATTGATTTAATAATTGAATTGAAAAAATACGTTGTTTTCATTTACTAAAAAACTGACCATTATAGCAATAAAAAACACAAGAAAGTAAAAAATAAAAAAAAAACGATTTAAATCGAAAGATACGATTCAAATCAAATTAATCGGATTATTATGATTTATTTTCAAAAATCATGATTTTTATCAACCCTTTTTTTTCTGTGCGGAAATCTCCTCGGATACCGTACTCCGTTTGTGGCCCTAGGCTGCGCCTTCGGGCCACAAACTGTTCCCTCGCTAGTAATCGGTCCCTTTCCTCCCTCGGTGAACAATGTACTATTACCAATAGGAAGCCACATTATTTGTGTCATAGGCTATATCTATATTAACCGGACAAATGATTACCGCGATATCCGACATCATCCGCGAGCAGAGACTATTATATAATAAAACACGTACTTGCATATACGGTCGAGTAAAATAGAATCAGGAAAGTTAAGTGATGCCATTGAGAACAACAAGTCAGCTGATTTCTTGAGGTCGATGACCTCTGTCTGGCTGGTGACGCTGTGCGAGAGAGCTCGTAAGAGCGGTGTGCTGCGACGTCCCTTCTGTTGAAGAGCTTTCATCACCTGGTAATAAATAATTTTATTAGACACAAATAAAAAACAATCTATATTTTATTTATATTATCGATTGTCTGCACTTGATGGAACTAGTTCAAAAACATTCTAGAATTAAACTCACTTGTACTTAAGGTCTGTATTCACTTTGTTAAGTGCGGGTGCTTAGTGCGGGTGATGGGTGATTGGTGGAAAGTACGTGTGGGCAGTGAATTCGCGGTCCACACGTATTTTCTACCAATCGTTGATCGCCGGCGCTTCACACCTGCACTCGCACTAATCAAAGTGAATACGGGCCTTTATTCCACTACTTTTATTAAATTTTATCCTTTAATGCTATAGGGCCAGGATTAAAGTTAATAAAAATAGTGAAATTAGTACAAGTAAGTTTAATTATAGAATGTATAATATATACAATTCAATAAAATAGGAGTGTCTGTTTGTAATATTAAAATAACCGCTTTTTACTAAATACAGCCAAGCTAAGTTTGAAACTCGCGTCGATTAAGCCGAGCCTCCACCGAAAAAAAGTTGGCAACTTTTGTGTTGGTGATAAGTTTCTGTAGAACCGAGTCTCCACCGAACTTATGTGTTTTCAACCTTTTTTTGTGTTGTCAAATTTCTGTGGAGACGCGCCTATACGTCACACTTACGCGTAGGTACGGTATGCAAAAAAGGAATTCGCTATGAAAATTCGACTTTAAAAAATTAAATGAATAGACATTTTGTAACAAGTATGTTACAAAAAGTCCATTTTCTGTAATAATTTCTGTAATAACTGATGCGACAGGGCGATCACGGGAAGGTGAGCGAGGAAGTGGGCGGGGCGCCGCGGGGTTCAGCTAGTTCCGGTCCAGCCATTCCAGAGATTAGCCATAATAAACAGACGGATAGTCAAAAAAATTTAAAGTGTTAAGCTATTGTATAGCTTTTATCGCGGGCTTTGAGCGCGGCGACCGAATCAAGAAATTCTGTAACGTAACACAAAAAACCTGACACCTAAAGTTCGCACGAATCAATGAATCTTACTGAAGCTCGCACGGATCGAGATGAGCTGCTCCGAACGACGAATCAACAAATAAATCTGTCTAACAGACAGATTCGTCAACTATACGATAAACGTACGAGTATGTGTCATTTACGTTGGATTACTTCATGACAACATTTTTACGATCTTAAAAATAAGACAATCTTTATTAGGTACGGTAGACTCGTTTGAAACCTTATATCCGCATACATTTATTAAGTCCCCATTTATTAAGACCATGTGGTCTTAATAACCTCAACACGGGCTATGCATGTGCATAGCCTGTGTTGAGGTGTCATGAATACTTACAGAAACAGTACAATTAGACATTATTAATTGTATAATATATTTTTGCAGATAATCAATACCACTGAACAAGGCTTGAAAGGTGATAAATATTTAACGAAAAATGTTATATATAGAAAAAATGTATGATAATCAACCTGTGATGTATAATAGAGAATATTCCTTTACTTTAATCTACCTGCCAAAGTAGAGAAAAAGACTGAGTGCTTAAAACAAAGAGGCTTTCAGAGAATAAACCTTATATGTATGTTAATAATGTTATATGTTTTGTTAATTTATGTTAGTTTATTTTGAATGTTGATTTAAATAAAAATTATTTGTGTAAAAACTTTTGCAGTTTTTCACACCTTCCAGCCAATAACTCATTACTACTATAAAGTAGCATAGGAACAACAATTTATAAATGTTAAAATTGTTGTTCCTATGCTACTTGATAAATTCTAACAGTCCGGTAATTCCAAACATACATTTGTTTGTTGGCAGCATAGCACCAATTATACAGATGGAGGTGTACTTCGAATGCGATGGAGCATTTGAAAAATAGTTTAGTATTTTTCATTCACAATATTATACATACTGCATAAATAAAAAATTAATAAATAATTATAATTGCATAAGTTGATAAAAATTGCTATGCAATAGCTTTACCGCGGTAGTCGTAGTAGTAGTAGTTAATTTGAAATTCCATATTATTTATTTGAATGGCAGCAGTTAAAACAACAATCTCGAGTTACACCGCAGGGTGCAGTTAGTTTATCAATAATATACATCTTGGCTTACCTTCACCATCTGTGGTAACGTCAAATTCGCTATTAATCTCGCTGCTTCATCATCGCCAGTGATGCCCAACACAGTGCTCAGATCCTCAGCCATAGTTAGTGAAGTCATAGCTTGTGCCGTTGTGGACCGAGCCAGTATACGGCATAGTTTGAGGAACCGGGGATCTTTCTCGAAGTCACCGAGTTTAACTTTGTTGGCGCTTGACCATTCTGAGAGTATTGACACCATCTGGAAAAACAAAATTTAAGAAAAGTTATAGAAAACTTTTAATAGATAATTTGTAACGAGTTTTTCAACTTACTTATGTATGATCAAATTACACAAAAATTTATAAATTATGGCCCATTCGTTATTCTGATATATAAGTTATTTTATTATTTATTATTATATTTATATTTATTAATTGGTGATATTTTAGTCCAGTCCAGGCCCTGATGTCATCTATCCTATTTTTAGTATGGATATCACAATAAATGCAGCTCGCTAATGATGTAGCTTTCTATTAATGAAAGAATTTTAAGAATTTTTATAATGAGTAAGTTTTAGTTAGGGTGTTACATATTTATTCTTATATTACCTTGAGAGCATGTCTTCTAGACACTACAGGGTTTTCAGCAACAAGTAATAAATTATTTAAGTCTGTTGCATTCATTATTTGATTGTCTAATTCTTGTGCTCGTGTGTACTTCAGCGATTTTGGGCTAGGTTTTTGTTTAAGCTCTTCTGTGTCTATATTGTTCAAGGATGCAAACGCTGCAGCCACCAGGCCTGAAATTTAACAACCATTTTTAATACATTGAGTCCCATCTATGCCTAAGAGAGTTGTTGGTCCTGGTTGCTAAACATAGATCTTTGGCAATCGTTAGCATTAGTTGGAGCGTTAAAAGCAAAGTCGCCACGAAATCAAAGAGCCCGTCTGCATTGTAAACCCACAAGTAAGTATGATTGGTCAGTTTATGCGGCTGTATGAATGTTATAAACTAGAAGATAGAATGAAAGAAACAAATTGGAGGTGGCCTAACCTCAGTTCTTATTCTCATAATTAAAACACTAAACTTAAACTAAAATTAAACTAAACTAACACTATTCTCATAATTAAAATTCACAACAAACGAATCTTATAATTCGAAATATGATTACAAGCAATTCATGAAATACATAACAGATCAACATTAAAACGGTAAAGAAATAGGTTTACAAGAACATAAAACTAAACGACAAGATATGGTTGATGTATGCCATACGGCCGAACAACAAGTATTCGTTTTTCACAACAATAAACACAATTGCGTGCGGGTGTACCGGCACTATCTAAACGAATGGACTATACTTGGGTTGTAGAGGTCTGATGCCAGGCGCTCTGTGTGAAAAATCATAATTCAGCTGTACCATTCTGAACTTAAAAGCTAACTCTGGGAAAAAAGACTGAGAGAAAAAACTGGAAATAACTTACTACTTGGACTAAACTAACAGAGATCATCACTTGAGAAATTTTTGCAGCATGTATGTAGAAAAAATATGATAAAAATAAGTCAATCCTTTAATACACCTACCATAGTAGTCAATAAAGACTATTTAAACATTTCATTATTTTTTTTTGGAATAGCAGGCAAACGAGCTGATGTATCACCTGATGTTAAGCAATTACTGCTGCCCATGGACACCCGCCACAACAGAGGCCTCACAAGTGCAGTGCCGCCCTTTTAAGAAGGAGTACACTCTTTTAACACTTACTAGCAATCCGCCTGGCCTTGCATGGCTTCATTATGGACAAAATATAATAACGCCTATGTTTCTTGAGATGTGCAGCTTTTTTCCGACGTCTTCAACAAATATTGTTATAGTTTAGACAATATACTCAAAAATTCAACAAATTTTATATGAAAACCTTCCTCAAGAATGAGTCAATCTATTAGTAAAAACCGATCAAAAATCCATGCCATAGCTTTTGAGCGAATAGACAAACACGGAGGAAGACCTTGTTTTATAATATGTAGTGATTCTCATTCAAATAAATAAATAAATATTTCGGACATTTAAAACACAACGCCATCTAGTCCCAAGCTAAGCAGAGCTTGTGTTATGGTTACTAGACAACTGATATAAATACATATATACTTTTTTTGTAAATACATACATATTATACATAGAAAACACCCAAACTCTGAAACAAATATTTGCAGATCATACAAACATTTGGTCCGACCCAGGAATCGAACCTGAGACCTCAAGCACAGCAGTCGCATACGTTACCACTGCGCCACCGAGGCAGTAAATCATTCTCTCATTTAGATGCCTGTGTTGACTAGTGCTATACTCGCATACTTTATCGTAGTAAAATATAAAGTAAATTACCCGCATTATCGTTGCCTGGTGATCGGGCTTCAGAGGTTTTGTCAGCTATATTTGTAGATACATCCAGTTTATCAGTTTTAAACACTGTAGCACTAGGGCTCGAATATTTTCTTACGGCAGTCCTTGAACCTAACCTCCAAATAACTAGACCGCCTAATTTCAACATCTGTATCAAAAACAAAGACAAAATTGATTTCAATTTATAAATTATACTTTCTTTTGCACGACTCTTGTTTTTAAATTAAAGTTATACTTAAAATAAATACTGAAAAATACTCAAAATACAACTTCTTACATCACGACTTTAAGTTCTAATAAGATTCTATTGTTATATTAAAAATCTTTGATATGATTAGAATATATGATGCAGGTACCTTAAGACTTAGGAAATAGCCTGAAAAGGAATATTAAAAATTTTGAAGCATTTAGAAGATAAAAAAATTATTTATCTTTCTGACAGCTGAATAGAGGAAGGAGGGGCTACCAACCATTTTAAAAATATCAAATGTATCTAAACGTAGGTCTTAATTTCACTCTTACACTTTTCCAAGACCAGACTACGAACAAAACGCGACTTGGTGAGTTTCTTAGAGCATATATATCTAGAAGGGCATCCATACGGGCGAAAAGCGTGATCGGAGTAGACAGAGAGAGACTGAGTTTGGGTAGTGTCAAGTGTCTGTCTCTCTCGCGCAAACTTCTGATTGGTTGGTGAATTTCCCGCCAAATCAGTCGTGCAATTTGGTATGTGCGTCTACCAATCAGAAGCTAGCGTGAGAGACACAGCCACTACCCAAACTCAGTCTCTCTCTCTCTCTCTCTATCTCTCTCTCTCTATCTCTCTCTCTCTCTCTACTCCGATCGTGCGCTTTCCGCCCGTTCAGCACTCCCTCTATGTATGTAATGCTTCAAGATGGTTTCTAGCTCTAGTGCTGTACCGGATTAACATCAGTGTTCACTAATATACAAAACAGGCAACCATCGATCGTCGCCACTCGCCGTCGTCGTGCTTACCTTTACATCGACTAGCTCCAATTATATTTTAATTCCATTTTGATGTTATTTTTGTTTAAAAATTCAACAACTTATCTGGTTAAATGTGGGTAAATGATGTAAAATTTGATTTGGGGTGTGTGTGTAAAATTTTTCATCGAACACCCTGTCATTTCAATTTACTAAATATCGATGATCACATTCCACATTCACATCACTATTACTGAAAATTGCAAACGGTGGTCGTGGGAGGAAGTTTTGTTGTTATATTTTGTTGATATTTAATTAAAAACAGTGAAACCGATATTGAAAATGATGAAATTGGTGAGTGAAATATAGTGCAAGCAGAATTTTTCATCTGAATTGTTTTAAACGTGCCTTCAATGAGTTAATTGTTACCGTTTCTCGGTGATGAGTATGTATGAATTTGAATAAGTTTGATTTGAAATTCGTTGCTATTTCTAGCTAGAATTCTTTAAATATCTTCAGGACCTATTTCTTGTTCACTTCAAATATTTGATTTCAATACGATTCGTAGAAGGTTGTCCAGTAAATCACAGGCTACAAACGTATCTGTATACATATAGGTAAATTGTTAATCTTACCTACCTTCTCCGTAGTGATAAATTATTACCGGCATTTGGAATATCTTATTATCTCCTCTCCTTTTGCCTCTCTCGTGTCCATGTGCATAATACAATTGTTTAAAGAATTATTGCTGTACATACCTACACATACCACTCTAAGAAAAAAAAATTAAGGCATTTGAAGAGAGCGAATAATTTATGGATGTTGTTTGCAATAAGTTATAGCCAGTAAGACATTTCTTGTTCCTTTAGAACTATCTCAAACAACAGTTTTTCGTTCTTGTTGAGATGATTCATACATTATAACAGGATAAAAAAATGCTGAAATTGATGAAAATATGAAGAATATGTATTTCTTAGTAAAAAATCCAAATTATAGCTTAGTATTCAATTATTTTAGTACTTGGTAAGTACAAAAAAAAGTTAGTCATATTTTTGTCCTGTTGGTCTAATGGTTAGCAATCCTAAATGATCCAGAGGTTTGATTCATGCTTAGATGAAAGTTATTATAGAATGAGTAAGGGACTATTATTTTTTATTCACACTCTGGTTACTATAGAATAGACATCTCATTCTATACAATATAATTAATATAGTTTATTTAAAGACCAGAAGTCATCTGATACATGGACCATAGATTAATAGTTTCAGTATGCTGCTGTTTAGGAATATCCATAGCCAATAACAGTCCTCAGTTGAACATTTTATTTATTTAAGACGTGTTCCTTTACATCTAATAGTTTCTAACCTACCCTATAAAGTTGTTTGCTTAAAAACAAAACAATTAGGCTAAGCGCGCACTACGATTTTTAAAGTGTGAAATAATATGGCAAACGACAATAGTTCCTACGAGCACTATGATTTATTTACATACAAAATCAACATACGATTTTGCATCTGCAATTTTAAATCGCAAATGGTTTATTTTCGTAGTGCGCAGATTGTAGTGTTTTTCTATTGTTCACGGATTTGCGATATTTTTTGCACCGATTTTTAATTGTAGTGAGCGCTTAGCCTAATGTATTGTACTTAGTTTCTTCTTCATATGTATACACCCTTTTCAGGTATAGGCCTCCTCCAAATCTTTCCAGCCTTTGTTTTTTTTTTAATAGTGAGGGTATCTTACTTTAGCACTTGACTATATTATTATTCTTTGTTTCCCCATTTCCCAACATTAATTAACAGAACCTCTTTCACTTGAATAGTAACTGAAAGATACCAGCTCTGTCTTTCTGTTTCTGTATTCTCAAGAAACAAACTTGCATCCAGATCTACAATAATAATTCAGATTACCAGAACTTACTAGATTGAAATAGATAAAAAATACAATCTGAATTATGAAACATCTGAGTAAATAAAGATTATCATGTGAACCTTATCTGTAGACCTTTCACAATCTCAGGTGCTTATAAGATATTATTGCTTTGGTACAAGGTGATCAAAATGTATTTTTGTATATGACCCAGGACCTTAACAGGATCTGCCTAGTTATTACGGTTATGTGCAATTTGTGAGGTCATTGAGACATTGAGTTAAGTTAAATTGATGTGACAATTTAATTCTTTTGATATTTTGCAAACATTTTCATGCTGTTAGAGATTCATACTTCAGCACATGCATTAGTTCAACTGGGATACTAATAACTCCTAATATAAAACCTGTATTAAGCAATACCTTTGTTGGCTTTGATACTGGATAAGATACAATAGGCCCATTCCCTATAATTCTGGGTGAGCACGCAAAGGGTCAGAAACAGGTGTGTGTGTGTGTGATTATTGAGTTGCAAGTAACCTTGTCTGATTGTTTGCCCTTAGACCCTGTTGGATCTATATAAATAAATAAAATTAAAGTTTTTGTTTGTAATTTCAAATTAACAGCTATTCACTAAATGCTTATGAAAGTAAAAGTAAATGCATCAATATTTATTTATTTATTTATTTAAGCCCTTTAAACCTATACATATAATAGTTTTAAACATATCTTATTGACTTTTTTGTTAGTTTCCTTAGTATATATTCTTATCAATATGTTAATGAGTTAGTTTTCGTTTTTTCCTTGTATAGTCCCTTTTCGGGTATAGGCCTCCTCCAAATCTTTCCACTTCAGTCAAAATTGGAGGGTAGTGGTCGTAATCCCCACGGGGACCAGCCGGGTTGGGGACGTTGTAGTTTTTATTTTATTTTAGTTCTTGTATTTTGTTGTTGTAGTTTTTATTTTGTTGTAGTTTTTATTTTATTGTAGTTCTTATATTTTGTTGTTGTGGCTCCGGATTTTAATTGTTACTTTTTGGTTTTGTTTAACAGGTCGAATGCATTTATCTTGCTGAATTTGGAGTTAGGCGTTTTGATGATATTGTCGTTTCTCTGTTTTTCTTCTTGATCAGGTGAAGGAGAAGTTCTTTTTCGTTTTTCTGTGTTTTTGTTACTCTTTATTATTAGCTTGTCATACCTTATAAAGGCAGTATTTCCTTTCTCTTGCTCTTCTTTTTGTTTAGCCTTAAGGTCCTTTCGGAGTTCTAAAACTTCTTTGGGGAAGTCTTCTGTAATGTGCACATTTTTTGGTAATAGTTTTTTGTTCTTTAATAGCTCAATTTTCCTCCATTCGAGTGTAACCGATATGAGAACCGGTCTGTTATTGTTTTCGATCTTTTTACCTAATCTCTGGACCTTACTTATTTCCCATATATCCCACTTGGCTTTGTCTGTTTTTCCACTTACTATGTTTAGGGTCTCCAAAACATCTTCCAGAAGTTGTTTATTGTCATTTTCTGTTTCTGGCATGCCATGAATTATAAGGTTCTTCTTTCTCCCTTCTCGCTCTAGAATATGGATTTTCGATTTGAGTGTATCTACTTCTTGTTTTAATATTTTGTTCTCTTTAATAAACGGATCTAATTTTTCTTCTATCTTTGATGTTATATTATCAGTAATTTTTTGTGTTAGCTGTTTTGTTTGAAGCTCCATTTGTTGATTGAGTTGTTGGGTGAGCTTTTCAAATAATAAAGTTATTTGTTTCTCCATTTCGTCACCTTTGTTAAGAAGTATAGATTTTCTACTATTTCTTTTTTCTTTTTATAAAGTGGCAACCCTCAGCACTGTTGTGAAGTTGGTTCTTTGATGTTTGTATATTTGACAGTGCCGGATGAATGACTGATACAAACAGGATTTAGGTTTTTTTTTTTAAGTGACAACGCGCAATTTGTATATATGTAGTTATAGTGGTATCTACCTTGGCGATGATGGATTTTCGTGTTTTTGTTCGTAGTTCGATGTGTTTCTAAGAATCTGTATCTTGGAACTTCGATCCGACACTTTGTGAACACCACGGGGTCGCACTTTTGTTTGGGGCTTGTGTTTTCGTGAGAAATTTTAATAAAATAGCGACACTAACAGAAACATGCACTCGCTTGACAGTTGTTAAACCGGAAGGAACCGGAAGAATGCATCAATAAGTTCATCTTTAGTTTTTCCGGCAATTTTTTTTTGGATGGGAATTTAACTGGCAGATTGCTGATGATATAAGGTGTAACTTAGGCTACTTTTTTATACTGGCTTCGCCCCGCAGATCTTTACCCGCGGGGCTCAGCTAGTATGTGATATATAAGTTATAGGTCATATAATTTGTAATTAGGTAAGGCTGGCTAGTTTAGACAGTCTCCAGAAGCCTACTCTCCAATAGGCTACCCCCTTTCCCTATTTGACTGCCTCGGTGGCGCAGGGGTAGTGTATGCGACTGCTGTGCTTGAGGTTTGAACCCGAGGGTTCGATTCCCGGGTTGGACGAAATGTTTGTATGATCTGCAAATATTTGTTTCGGAGTTTGGGTGTTTTTTATGTTTAATAAGTATTTACAAAATAAATAAATATATATTTCTATCAGTTGTCTAGTACCCATAGTACAAGTTCTGCTTATTTTGGGACTAGATGGCGTTGTGTTTTACACGTCCGAATTATTTAGCGACTTTTAGGAACGTCCTCGCGCCCGCGTGGATACTGTCCCTTGTTGTGGTGCCACTTCCACAACAACTCTAGACAACAGTCTGCAATAAAAACGAGATGAGACCTCCATCATTGTATCAGTTTAGACTACTTGCAAACCATGTTTGTTGGACATGTAACTGGTCTAAAGAAAATATTGAGAAGGTATCGAACCAATGTGTCTTATCGAGTGACATTGAATCCCCAAAAAACAAAATCCTGCCAATAATGCCTAGATCAGGGCTTTCTTATACAAACTTAGATACTTTTATGTTATTATTATTAACATAAGATTATATTCAAAACAAACAACCAAAGACAAAACCACGAATAGGAATACACCACTGATAGCGTAGTGGTTAAAGCGTTCACCTCGCCGCTTTCTCCTGCACTAAGTGTTATTGGTTCAACAATTTGTACTATTAGTGCAGGCGACCTCTTTTTAAAAAAAAAAAACAGTCTAAATAAATTTCAAAGCGAAAGGGCTGATTTATATCTGTCAAATAGTTAATTCATCATAATTACTAAAATAAATTTTTAATATATAAATAGTGATGGGACATGTCGACCTTACGGTTCTGATATAGTTATGATAGAACTGACTAATTAAAAGAATACGACTGGTAATAGTTCAAAGAAAATTTTGGGAAAGGTCCAAGTATTCGAGAAATATTCTTTGATGAGCAGATAATTAATGGAAAATATGGAAAAAGATTTATTATAAGAACTTCAAAGTTAATTACTCGTGGTAGTGGTTATTAAAAATCGCATGTTTCATGAATAGCTTTTATGATATAGGTAGTATCATATATAACTGAACAGATCTGAATGAAATTTTGTACAGGGATAAATAATTGCTTGAAACTGTACATAAAACTATTAATCCCGAAAAATTACACTAACTCAATAAATAGCTGTTAATCAACTAATAGACGTAAAGCCAAAAAGTGTAATGTCAAAATTAGATAAACTATTCGTCAGACATCTTCTAGGCGATTTTTTGCAGGGAAACGATATTTAGATCTAATTAGTCTGTGGTGTTATGCAGTGGTATCGTATGAGAAAAAAGAACACGGCTATTGAATAATGAGAATGTCCTTTTTCAGGCGGGGGCTGAAAGCGACGGTGCGGCTCGCTGAGCGCGCCCCGCTCCGCGCCCCCTCCCGACAACAACTCCTGGTAAGTATATGGTTGACTAGTTTTAGTGGCCTATTTAACTGGTGTAGTGTTTGTACTCTGTTTAGTTTTTAGACTCCTCATAACTTTAGACTGCACGGTTGGCCTAGTGCATAGTGGTGTAAGCGGTCGCCACGCCGTTTTTTTTTACTTTTTTTTTGGCTCTACCAAAATGACTACTCTGCATGATGGAAAGCATAAGCAGAATCTAAGGTCACCATTCTGCGAATGCAGACAATGCAAAATGGTAACCCACACTATGCTTCTGCATCATTGGGCCTCCGGTCTCGCACTCACCAACGAAACACGACAGCACGATCACTGTCATTTTACGTTCGACGTACGTTCATTCAAGTTGAATAGACACTGAGACAGTAATAGCAAGACCTTCCTCACAAATATAGGTTTCTCCTTAGAAAGATAGGTTTTCTACTGTATTAGGCTTTTTTTTATATCTGAGCCTGTCAAAATGACTACTCTGCCTGATGGAAAGCATAAGTAGAATCCAAGAGTGGGGGTCACCATACTCATTGTGAATGCAGACAATGCAACAATGCAGCATAGTGACCCACACTATGGTGGCCTAGTGATGCTTCTGCATCATTGGGCCTCCGGTCTCGCACTCACCAACGAAACACGACAGCACTGCTGATGTCATTTTACGTTGATCTTCTGTGCGAGGGTAGTACCGCCCCGGTCGAGCCGGCCCGTTCGTGCTGAAATCAGCGTGGCTCTACTACCTGGTCAGACGGATTGGTATAGGGTTTGCTTTAACTTTTCATCGCTTTGCAATGCTGTTGTTCCTGTGTAGTTTGCTCCCTTAGCCGGCTCTAACGGCACCCACGGTCATCTATACTTCTATACTAACACTAGCTGACCCACGCAACCTCGTTTGCGTCTCCTTTTGCCCGTAGCGTGATAATTTTCCCCGTTTTTGAGAATCGCTCCGCTCCTATTGGTCTAAGCGAGAAATGTGCTATCCAACACTGAAATAATTTTTCAAATCGGATCAGCAGTTCCTGAGATTAGCGCGTTCTAACAAACAAACTCTTCAGCTTTATAATATTAAGTATTAGATTATAATAGGTAAAGTTTCTAACTTTGTTTGGTTGTAGGGGGTAATCTTCGGAAGTACTGATCCGATCCTAAAAATTCTTTCACTATTCAGGAGTGACATAATTTATGATTGAAAAAAAAATCAGTTAAAAACAATAAGTCTTTGTAAATCAAGTCGAAGAAAATCGGGCGGTTAACGCCCAACGAAGTGGGTAAGTGTCGGCTAGTACCTAATTCATAATTTTGTGCTTAGATAAGCTACCACTGATGGAGCATTGGAAGCA
This sequence comes from Diaphora mendica, assembly GCA_949125395.1. Taxonomy (NCBI): domain Eukaryota; kingdom Metazoa; phylum Arthropoda; class Insecta; order Lepidoptera; family Erebidae; genus Diaphora; species Diaphora mendica. The sequence goes on from OX421323.1 coordinate 3,184,792, forward strand.
GAGATGTTATGGAGCTCCGTAACCGAAACTATCGGATATCCGAAATAAAAATAGATCCGTAACCGTATCCATTTCACAAGTTTCGGATAAGGGCGGAGTCTAAATAAAACGACATAGTATTTCGACAGGTTTTGTTTCACCGCTCGCGCTCGACTTACAGGTGAAATTATAGCGAATAATTTAAACAATATTTTGAAAGACTGGAACTTAAGCGCATGGAATCAGTTTATTGTATTTTATTTGTGTTTAAATTATACTTCAATCTAATATCCGTAACCGAAACTTTCCGAAACTAACGGATAATCCGAAATAATTACATATCCGTATCCGAAACCGATAAAATTTTATTCCTATATCCGTATCCAGATCCGAAATATCATATCCGTAACATCCCTAATTGGAAGGATATTCGAAATATTGCACATTAGTTAGTGCAGTTCAGTAAAGTTGTAACAGTCATAAGAAAACGAACCGAACCTGATTTATTCTTGTTAAACTTCTTTCTAATTAAATACATAAAAGATTAGACAAAAAAGATATATAATGTTTATGCTTTTATCAGCAGGTATTCTGGTGTGTACCTTCCTTGAAGTGTCTCGAAAGAACTCCGATGGGTGACGCACCGGCTTTTACTTACAGGTAAGTTTAATAAACTAAGTAATTGTAAAAAAGAAATGCACAACTCTATGCTTATATACCTATTCGTTTTAAACTGCGTAATCGGATATCCCATTCCTTTTTTTTTTTTTTTTTAACGTACGGAAATCCCCTCGGACCGTCACCCCACCGGGGCTTGCGGCGGGGCGGTGTGTCGGACTCGAACCGACTAACGGCGGTTTTCAATAACCTATCGCCAGTTAAGGATAGATCGCTATCTCCGATTTGCAGCGTGATCTTATCTATCCATAACTTGCGTTTCACAATCAAGGATAAGCGCTATCTATCTCTTACCAACGACGGATAGCTTTTTCCCTCTTGATACGTTTAGTGCTTTGCTACACAAATCTTTAATGTTAAAAACAAATATTCACTATTTATTTATTTTTATTAAAAGTACTTGTTGTTTGTATTTTTTAAAGATTTTATAGTGAATCAACATTAACTTGATTTTTTTTATTTGTTTACCACATTCAAAATGAAATAAAACGTTTGACATATCGAATTGACGTTTGTTTGTGCGCGCGTATCTTGTGATATTTATTTAAATATTGATATTGATTATTTAAATTATTGATATATATTTGTAAATCAAAATGAATCCTATAAGTATCTACATTGATGATAACTTGTGCAAGATACTAATTTGATGATGGATGAAACAGAAAACATTGAAGTGTTAGGTTATGAAGAGCTGGGACCTCCACAAGTGAAGTGAAGAAAAGGATTTAAATTAATTTAAATTTTTATCATTACATTTTCATTGTGTGATTAGTTTATATTGTATTGTGATCTCAAATTTGTGAAAGGTAATAAAAATTACATAAAATATGATTATTTATTGTTTATTTTACACATTAAAGTATATATTTATTACCAATTGCCATTCTGACATGTTTAAAATTGGAGAATTGTCATGAATAATTACATTTTCCTCCTGTGTTGTTTCTGAAATCGCTATTTTAGGCTCTATCTTTGCCAAATTCATGTTCCTGGCAATATTGTATGTTGCATATTTTTTAAATTTGGCCTCATTTTTAAAGATAGTATGGAGAATCTTCTTTTCCAAACTCCAATGCATCTGCAATATTACAGTAGGTATTAATAGTGTATTTAAACCATTTACCATGCATCTAGTATTTAGTAAACAAAACAAACCTATAGTATTTCTTGTTTTAATGTGCGCTTCATTATAACATTGCTCTGATGGAGTATTTGGGTTGAGTAGGGATGTCAATAGATAGGGTGTACATGGATCGCTATCACCAAGCAGCCAGCGATTTCCAAATCCACCTTGTTCTCAATAATCTGCAATTTTAATATTATATATAAGTCTTTTAAGCAATAAGAACAGTGTACTTATTTTTTTTTTTAAAAGGAAATTACTAGTATTCTCGTTAACCCCTCCAGCTAAGCTAAATTGCTTGTGTTAGGAGTGGGTTCATGTTGGTAGTGTACCGGTCAGGATTAGAACCAACAACCTCTTTAATTCTTTTTTGCAAGTCCAATACCTTTATCACTAGGCTACAGCCGCTTCTAAAAATTTATTATTAACAGAATAAACAACTAAATGAGTGACCTTTTAAAATAGAGTGGTTAAATATAGTTGCATCCTGAGTGGACATCCCTGGCCATTGGGCAACAACATTTAGAAACACTAATGAACAATATTACACACAACTTGTACATTGATAGAGAATATTCCTTTCCTGTTTCTAAATTCTTCTCCAATATTTGAGTCTGCAAATAATATGAAAACAGTATTAATATGTATGTACAGATAGTATGAAAACATCAAAAAATTAAGTTAGACCAGCACCTAAATAGAAGTATGAGATAGTTCAATATGAGATGAGGTACTTACTTGGTGATTGTATTAATATATGGGTGCCATCTATGACACTATGCACTCTGGGGAATCTAGCAATATTATAAAACTCTTGTTGAGTGTGATTTTGTAACACAACAAAGTTTGGGTATAATCTTGCTATGGCTCTGGATACATCTGCATAGACAATACAGTCGTATTGTCTATGCAGATGCTATTAATACTCCGATAAAATCTGCAACAGACACTAGCATAGTGCCCAATGTATAAAATCGTAGCCGAAAGTATCTGATGGAGGGTGGATATACCATGATTTCTGGAAAAATAAGAACTTTGTTAAAACTTGATATTATGGCAATACTAGCACCATTATGAGTCTACACTTGAACCAAACCCAATGAAGAAAATATAATACAATTGCTAGTAATTTTCAAATTAAAGAATAGTTAAATACCTATCTGTTCTTTATATTTTTTTATCAAATTTGGCTGAAGTATAAAGTTGAGATTTAAAACGATAACTTAACTTACCTTTTAGATGTTACACTTAAATATGGTTGTATCAAATTTATTAACTGATTCACAGCACTTTTATTTAGTCTAGATTTATATGCAAATTCGTAGTCATATAATTTATTCATATAATTCACACGCGGCTTATATTCCTTCTGTAACTGTAAAGGTATGTTTTCTTCAGTATCACTATCACTGCTTTGATCATAATCCATAATAATTCCATGTCGCTATCATCACTGATAAAACCTTCCATTTTTTATATTTACTATTTTCGAAATTCTATCTGGCCGGGTTGGCGCGTAACTGGCCGATATTGACAGATAAGCAACTGACGTTACTAGAGTTAGCTACACCTATCGGAGAGTAACTCGAAACATATATTGAAATGCAAGTTAGTCCGATTACTATGAGAGTTCCTATCTCTAGTTGACTATCCGTCCTCCCAATGATAGATAGACAACTTCGATAGGAAATGCTATCTGCCGGTAGGTTATTGAAACGAAAGTAAGAGTAAAAAGATAGATTTGTTTAACTGTAGTAATGAAAACTAAGGATAGATAGGTTATTGAAAACGGCCGTAAAACCACACGGTGTGCCACTCTGCGCCTGTGAAGGGAGGAGTCCGGGAACTGCAGTTATTAACACATCCGGACCCCTCCCAGCGCCTGCCCGCACAGAAGCGGGCACCGTCTGCTGGTATCCTCTCAATTAGGCGACGTACGGCACACGCGTACGTCGCCCCCTCGCGGGAGGCCACTAGAGCGGATGGAGGGGAAAGCCCGTCCCGACCATCCGCGGCCACACTCAGGGCGGCATGAGGCGCTGATAGGCGCGCCTCCGCCGCCCGGTTCGCCGGCGGCGGATTGGGTCCGAGTGGACATCGTCCTCCCGGGCCTTCTCCGCCACCTCCTTCTGCGAGATTACATCTTCGCAGAAGGTTGCGACCGCGGTAAAACTGCTATCGCTACCGGCCATGGAGCGTATGACGGCCGGTAGCGAGAGATCTCCTCCGATGACTGCAGTGAGGGTCCTGCGTCACACATCTTAAGGTCGAAAATGTGGATTGAACGAGGATGTTTAACTGTGGATATGACCGGTGTTCAATTGTTCACAAATCTCGAACATATCACTGCCAGCTAGCATAGACACAACACTTGGAAGTATAGTCACAGTTAGAAGTGCAAACAGTATAGATGCATGCGACAAAATGAGATAAAATTTTAAATTAGCCGAATGTTCTTATCATATCGTAGTCTCAAAACTAAATTAAAAATAAATTGTGCCACGAAAATTTGAGGATTTTGTTTTCTGTATATAACTATTGATAAGTCTTACGTTTACGAAAAAAATAATTTTAATAATAAAAATAAGTTTATTTATTTTAATAACTTACAAAATGTATAAATTATTAGTAATGGTGTTAGTGTTATGTGCTAGATCGCAAGCTGTTATTTATAAACTCAACGGTAAGTTTTCCCACTTCACATTTATTTTTAAAAGACAATTGCAGTAGGAATGCATCCTGTGTCGCATCTCCATCCTCCATGAGCGTAAGCCTGATGACAGGTGAGGCCATTTGCATCTCAGCAGAGGCAGGGTGGGGTGTTTTTTTTTTCTTTTATGGAATTAAGAGCAAACCAGCAGACGTATAACCTGATGGTTAGCGATTACCGCCGCCCATGGACACCCGCAACACCAGAGGCGTCACAAGTGCGTTACCGGCCTTAGGGGGATGGGGAGAGGGATGTAGGGAGGGGTTGGGCCTCCGGTATCTTCACTCACTCGGTAAAACACAGGCGCAAGCGCTATTTCACACCGGTTTTCTATGACGCCGTGGTATCACTTCGGTCGAGCCGAAGCGTGGCTCTCCCACGGTGCGCCTTTTTGGGGGCAGAAAGGGAACAACGGTGTTCACACACAGGAAACGGCCATCTACAAACCATAAGTGGCTAGATCTGGTTCCCCCGCTTATAGGGAACATGCACAACGAAGGTGCTGCCAACTGGTGTCGCGAATCCGAAACTTTTACTCTATTAATACTTGACAAGTAAATAGAGTTAAAATTATTAGTGAAAATGGTTATTCTAGCTAATCATAATGCATTGTTGCATTTTTGGATGTACCAATACATCCAGAAAAACTAAAAAAAAAGTAAAAACTAAAACTCCCACGTTGTTAAAGTGTGATGGTGCGTTTCTATGTAACGTGTGACTACGGCTTTTCAAATTTGTTTCATACTTTTTCAGCGTCGTTTTTTGTCGTAGTTGGTTTTTAGTTTTTACCTTTTTTTATTTAAAATGTTTTGGTGCCGTTATTAATATATAATATATATAGATATATATATATATATATATATGGAATGTACAAATAACGCCCTTTCCAATGATACCAAACACGGCATATTTATTTCAACACCACCTGCACTCGGTCGCTAGGAGGGAATTGAGTCCCGCCTGCCACCACTGCGACTGCAGTGAGGGCCCGGCGCTGCGACGCCCATGCAGGGCAGATCGCCAGCGTATGCTGGGCCGAGTCCTCACTGCAGTCGCAGTGGTGGCAGGCGGGACTCAATTCCCTCCTAGCGACCGAGTGCAGGTACTTCCCGAAGCAACCATGCCCGGAAAGGACCTGCGTCAGTCGGAAGGAAAGAGTCCCGTGCTGCCGCCCTGCCCACTCGAGGATGACCGGCTGGAGAGCCTCCACGGCGGCAAAGCCAGCGCGTGGAGTCTCCAGCCGGAACGACCAGCGAGCCATCGTGGCTCGACGGGCGGCTTCACGCCACTCGCGTACCTCTTCGGGCGGAGGGCGATAGCCATACTCCGCCCGATATTCAGCCACCCGTCGATAAACTTCGGCGAGCACTTCCGCCTCCAAATCCCACGGGGGTGTTCCGGCCAGGGCGCACGCCGCCTCGGTCGACACCGTGCGGTATCCGCGTATGGCTCTGACTGCCAATACCCTCTGAGGCCGCCAGAGGCGGGCCTTATTTAGGGCAGTCAGAGCCGCCACCCACACCGGTGCACCATACAGCGCCATCGACTGGACAACCCCCGTGTATAGGAGTCGCGTTGCGACGCTGGCTCCACCCAAATTGGGCAAAAGTCGCCCAAGGGCGGAGGCAGCGTCGACCAGCTTCGGACCAAGCTGTCGGAAGTGCTCGTCGAAGAGCCACCTACCGTCGAGTATCAGGCCCAGATACCTCATCTGGGCCCGAACCGGTACGAGGACCGAGTTGACCTCTATGGAGGCGCCGGCGGGTGGACCACGACGGGGCCCATGGAACAATAGGGCCTCCGCCTTGTCCAGGGCCACCCGTAAGCCCAGCGCCTCGATGCGCCCGACCACCAGAGAAACTCCCCTGGTGGCCAGGCACGCCGCCTCTTGGAAGTTCGCTCCCCGGGCCGTGACCAATGTGTCATCGGCGTAACAAATTACGCCCAGCCCGGGGGGCAGACGACTTCGAAGGACCCAGTCGTACCCCACGTTCCACAGGAGTGGTCCAAGGACAGACCCCTGCGGAACGCCGCACGACATGGGTCGCCGTCTCAACGGATATCCCATTCCTATCTCAAGGAAATTAATACTAACTCCATAAACTCTTTTTTTAAAGGCACTACTTTAAACTTGAATATTCGTTCTCAAATGCTTAATCGCATATATCAATGCTATCTCACGGGCATTTTTAATAACTTACTAATAACTCCAAAAATTATTCCAATTCAAATCAATCAATTAAAAGAAAATAACGACTTCATTCATTTAAACTGTTTGCGGTTTTTATTAAAACCTCAATATATAAAACCTTTATTTACATAATTAACAAGTAAATTAAGTTCGTATCGTATCAACCTTATGTGTATACTAGCGCAGGAATCAGAAGAAATATCACTACACATTGTACTATACGATGGGGACAAAAATTGCTAGTATCTATCTATCTATTTATATAAAAGAGGAAGGTGACTGACATACCCAGAGATCAACGCACAGCCTAAACCGCTGAACCTAGAATCCTGAAATTTTGCTTGTAGGTTCTTTATATAACGTAAGTAAACACTAAGAAAGGAATTTTTGAAATTCCACCCCTAAAGGTGTAAATCAGGAGATGAAAGTCTGCGTGAGCGAAGCCGCGTACAAAAGCTAGTTGTCATATACAACGTAAATGATTGCTTAACATGATATCTTTTCTACATGAGTCCTCTCATATCTAATCGTCAGTTCTTAGAACAGGTTGTCTAAACCACACAATCTTTTCCTTCTGTGGTAAAACAATAAATTAAAAATACATGTCTAATACTCACCTCAACTCAAGATGAATCATAGAAATCTAGGAATAACTTTCGTTTTACTCATGACCTGTTAAACAAAATGTTCAGAAATATTCGGCAATGGTCCATGAAATAGTGTGTAAACTATACGCACCGCTGCTGAGAGTAAAAAGGCATTTCCGTACATAATGTTCCCCTGCCATCATCGATCGATAGTACATCGCTTCAAATCCTGACCTACGCGGATATTTTGGCAACTCAAACATAAAAAAAAAACGTGTGGCACTCGGGGACTGCCGCGGTAAAGCTATTGAATAGCATTTTTACAACTTATGCAATACAATATTTATTTTTTATTTATGCAGTTTTTTTTTTCGTTGAACATGCATACTTTCGGGGCGCACATGCGGTGAGTGTGGCATTATAAAGATATGATAGATACCTATACACCTATATACTTTCTCACAAACAGCTGCTTACGTATTCGTCCGATTTCGGAGCAGCTCTTCTCGATTCGTGCGAGCTTCGTACGGTCGTACCATATACATACACGTTAAGCAAAATCTCGGCCGAGCTACATGGTAGGCGGAGTGGGGGGTGTTAGGTTTTATTTTCGTTACAGAATTTCTTGATTCGGTCGCCGCGCTCAAAGCCCGCGATAAAAGCTATGCAATACCTAGCTTTAAAAAAATGGAATGAATGTATGAATTTGGACTATACATGGGATGTCTTGCTATTGATATTTTAAGAATGATAGGTTGTTATTATAGTTTAAAAAATATCATTTTATGCGACTCCAGCTTCAGAGGAGAAGGTTCTCAATTGAGTTGATTTTTTAAATGTTTGTATTCTTATAAAACGTATACTACTACATAACTTCATATGTGAAATGGTTTGAAAAATTCTTTTTTTTATTTATATCTTTTCGATAGTTTTTCGTTTCGTTCTTTGGGCCTTTTAATTTAATGTAGGTATCTCTGTATTAGTAGAATAGAATTATATTGAAACAATTTTTATATTTTTCATTTTTTTTTTTTTTTACCGTGACCCAACGATAAAAACTAGTGTCTTAATAAAAGATATCAAATCAAGTACATGCAATAAATAAAAACGAGTTCCCCTTGCATTCATAACGTGTTGAAGTGACAAAGCCCATTTTTGTGCAGTAAATTAATGCTGTGACGACACGAGTGCTGCGGGAAATACAAAAAGACTTGGATAGTTAACATGTTGATATTTGTTTTTGCAACTCGTGCTGGTTGAATTTGTGCCGAGTACTGCTAATAATCAATATTAGCAGTACTCGGCACAAATTCAACCAATATTCAGAAAGTGCATAGAGTAAGTACTATAAAAAGTAGGTACTCTAAATTATTATTACAAGCTTTATATTAACTTGCAATAGTTGCAATGTATGTATGCTTGTATGTTCGGGTGGAATCTTGCAACTCAATTTTGAAGCAGATATCTTGAACCGATTTTGCTGAAATTTTGTAAGCATATGTATACAGCGTGACAATACAATATTATAATGAGACGTGGAGCTGATCTGATACTGGAGGTGGAAGGTGGCCGTAGGAACTCTGCAAAGAAACGTCGCAACATCATCGAGTTTGGACTCGTTTGATTCGTCTCGAGGCATTCCAGTAAAAGCTTGTTTTGAAAATGCTTTTTAATTTAATTTATTAATTAGGCATTTCAGTTGAAACTATAGTCTATACCTTCATACATTCTTTCATTGGACTTTAATATAATATATCTATATATATAAATGAATCGCCGAAATGTATGTACGCGCATAACTTCCGATCGGCTGCACCAAATTAAATGGTTTTTTTTTATGTGTTAGTTATTGTTAGGACAAGATTTGTGTACAAGAAACATAAAAAGATAATGGGAAAAGTGAATGTTTTTTGTCCGCGACTGTACACTGCCTGTGGGAATCTGAGACAGGTATGTAAATATGGCGATACGAAATTACGAAGTTCGCCGTGTCAGCTAGTATTCAATAAATTGTAACTAGCTGGCCTATACATCTGTAAAAGGAAAAATAATGTACATATTTTTGTCCAAACTAGAATGTCCCTTTTTATAAAATATTTAATTTATTCTTTATTGTACATAATAGGGATGCTAAGGATGCGTTTACAATTTTAGGAAGAGTGATAACATGGTCCCTCTTCCAGGCCGATGAAGTATGATGTGAGTATTAGTATCGATAGCAGAAAAATCTGGTAACTCTCGCCTCCGCGATGAAAATAGAATTCCTTTCATGTGAATCAACATTGTTAAGTTTTATTTCAATAAACAAATCACTAGTAAAACCCGCCAACAGCAAACCTGTTCGATTTTTCAAAGCTTTTTTATACACACGAATGTATACTTATATTTGAAACGGATTCCCCCATATGTGTAAAGTTCCCCAGCATTGAATGCCCGAACCCGAACTTAAATAGTTCCTAAATCAATATAGGGGTGCTAATGATGGAATCGATTCCCGTGGTGATACGATTGATGGTTTTGTTGAATGCACTATCGATACAGCTACAAATCTCACAGCACGAAATAACGTAAGCCTTGTCGTACGTTTTATGTAGCGTGTAATATTTATGACAGTCATGATGAGGTCTTGGGGTTGTTTCGCCAATTCAATATATAGGTATACATAGGTACACTTAATATGATTCGAGTCTTGTTGTGGAGGGCATTTTTCCTCAGAGGCTTTTTTTTAATAAAAGGTACACTTAATATAATGCATGAGAATCGAGTCTTGTTGTGGAGGACATTTTTCCTCCGAGGTTTTTTCCCAAATTAGATAAGGGCTTTTAGTCCACACATGAACCCCACAATCTAAGTTCTAGGCGATATAAATTTTTATAGAAAGGCTGTAGATGAACTTTTTGGAGCTCCAATGTAACCATTGATGTTTGTCTATCTACCAGGACAGGCTGCTTAACGTGAAGGACATAAAAGCTATAAAAAACTAAATCAATATGTCGGATAAACTTATAAAATAATGCTCAATTTACCATGGATAAAAAATACTACGCGTGACGAGTTACGAATCTGTCGGCAGCCCTTTTTGAAACGTCCTGCTGCGTAGGTGTCGAGCATCACATTGGAACCCAAACCAACCACCCCACAAGGCCCGAAAGATGAAGGAATTGGGTGGTATCTAGAATGATGAAAAAAGTATAAATTCCATTCACGGTAGTTTATTGTTATGCGGTTCAGACACAATAATTGCAAAAGTTATGCGACATAAGTTACTGTAGGTAAACTTGTCTAAAAAATTACGAAGTCATTATGTAAATGTATGTATTATCTAATTGTGACAGTTAACCTTTGCCTCCTGTAAAGAAAAAATATCTAATAATTTCTGTAAAGTGTTTCTGTGTGTATTTTTGTAATAATTTTACAGGACTACACTCATTTGCGAAATGTGCTACATCAATCACCCCGCTCCAATGACGTTCCTCACAAATATTATGACATGAATAAACGTATTGTAACTTGACGTCATTAAGAATAATAATAATATACATATATTTCAGACCATATAAGTCCATATTTGAAGCATGCATACAATTACTACACAATTAGAAATGATAAAGTCCTTTTTGCTCACAATTATTATGACATGAATAAACATATTTTAACCTGAAATCATTAATAATAATATCCATTTCTTTCGAACCACATAAGTCCATATTCGAAGCACGCATACAATTACCAATTAAAATGTAATTAAAACATAAAATAAAATTAACATCAAAAAAATAAAGTCAAAATCCAAAATCCAAAATAAAAGTTATAATCAAAAATAAAATTAAAATTATTAACAAATCTTTTAACTCATTTATAATTAGGTATAATGGTTTAAAATGTATTTGTCCACATTATGAGAGGACGAACGCTTGGATACATTAGGAAACATCATTAAATGTTTCATCTCCCGAACGGCTCCCGTAACAAAGTTATCTCAGTACATGTTGTAGCTCAGAGGGTAAAATTGCAATGCGTGGGGAGAAAATCTAATATTCGAGCAATAAGGTGTAATCCCTACCTTCCTGGCTTGCCTCGTAAGGGGGATAAGCTGTGCTGTGTTATTTTGAGAACTGATTTCTATTTAAGTTTAGATACGTTTTGGTTTCTAAGAGCTGAATCACGTTACTTCGTTATACAAAGCTCCACCAGAAGGCCTAGTATGAGTTTATTTTACAAATTCTCGGTTATCGAGTCTGGCGTTGCGATTGGACAAAAAGTCACTACCTTGACGGGTCGGTTGGTAGAGTCTAGTGACTAGACCTTCTATAGTCCAAGGAAGTTCCCAAGTGAGAGATATTTGTTTTCTTGTCTACCGGTCCATTTTTTTTTTCATTGCCTTCTCTCTGTCTTTCTAATTTTAAATTTTTGAAATTAACTTATCCACGTCACTAATCCAGAGAAGCCAGTGGTGTACAACAGTTTCCATCGATAATTCGAAGTTCAGTGTTCACTTAAGCCTACATTAGTAGAGCACACCTATAAACAATAGTAAAGAAAAATGATCTTTTTGAATATAAAAAAATATACCTTCGCATCTACTTTGCAACTCAAATATTTGAAGTTAAAAACGAACACTGATGTAAATACGCTACCTATTACTATCCATACTTTTACTACCACAAACATTCCCCCGCCTCATACATAAACCCCTATACACACCACCACAACCAATCAATAAGCCACGTGCCACGTGCGATTGCAACGATGCGGCTTCCGTGTGCACCTTTATACCGATACATCTACCAGCGCTGTTATTGACGGCTGTTAATTGGAAATTGTTTCTGCTATACTTGGTTATTGAAGGGTTAAGTTTTATTACGTTCGGGTGTACGATCGCTCTTAATGTTTAATTTCCTGTAACGCTCAGACACTCGCTAAATCTTAAAAATGTGAGAAGTTGGCGTCCTTTCAGAGACATTTTGACGGGGTCAGTACAATTCACGTATATGTTAAGCGCGTAAGAGAGAGCAGAATTCTGCGATCGAGAATGAAATTCTGTATTCTGAATAAAATTGGTGCTGTCTGTCTAGTTTGATCCATATAGTAACTAAGTTTTTAATAAATTGGTCTTCAGTCTGAAAGCAAAATAAAAACATCGTAACTATAGATGACCAAACTTTATAACTGTCCGACAAGGTCTTGTCAGGAATGACATCTTTGCCAGTTGATGTATCAGACGGCCCTGTGACATAAAATTCGCAATATCTTTTATCTCAACGGAACGGTATTGTTCCACGGTTTCCGTTCGCAATATTTTGTCGTTACTCTGTATGCAATGTCTGCTGTTTCCTTCGCTGATACGTGCCTTGAATTTATTCTTTCCAGTCGCACTTTTTTTTGCATTCGGGTCTCATATACGAACGTCGTTCCCAATTATTTTAAGAATCACAGCTGGCCAAGTTCTCATTATTATTATCAGGTATACTGCATTTATATTCTATACTAAGGGTATGATCTGACTTCGCTCAGAAGTCATATATGTTAAAAATGCTGGCTTACTGCTTTATAGACAAAAGGCTTTATGATAAACTTAAAATTCACAGAAGTATAATACGAACCAATAAACCTCGTAGTTTTGTTATTTTACAAGCTTTTTATTAACTTGCAATGTATGTATGCTTGTATGTTCGGGTGGAATGTTGCAACTCAATTTTGAAGCAGATACAGCGTGACAATACAATATTATAATGACATGGCGCTGATCTGATGCTGGATCTGTAAGGTGGCCATAGAAACTCTGTAAAGAAACGTCGCAACATAATCGAGTTTGGACTCGTTTGATTCGTCTCGAGCCATTCCAGTAAAAGCTTGTTTTTAAAAAGCTTTTTAAATTAATTTATTTTATTTAAATCTATTAATACGGACTTCTTTGCAACATAAAACTAGGTATGTGCATTCACATAATTCTATATTCTATATAGACACAATTGTATATGTACATATTGCAGTTTCAGTACAATTTCCAGAGGCTAACGCCATTGGCACTATACATCGTATATTTTAAATTTGTAATTCTTCTGCTTTAAAATAAAACCAACAGAACAAATGTACGCTACCCAGTCTTAATAAATGTCGTCTGTGAAAGTTTTATCGTTGCATTAGCTGATAGACTTGTTTCAAGGGTGGTTTGCCAACTGTAATGGGTAGAGCTACATTGATACATCCAACTCTGCTGTAAAATTACATACATACAATTTAACAGATAACAATTTGGATAAAAATAAATTTGAAAATACAATTAAAATTAATATACTTAAAATTCGGAACTCCATTATTAGGTTACTTAAAAAACAAGTGAAATGCCATTAGTGTCAGTATTTTCATCGAAGTACGTTTCATTTTATGTTTTTATGTATGGCCTTGTCAAAATGACTCTACTCTGCCTCATGGAAAGCATAAGCAGAATCCAAGAGTGGTGGACACTATGGTGGCCTAATGATGCTTCTGCATCATTGGGCCTCCGGTATCATAATCACCAACAAAACACGGAAGCACGAACGCTGTCATTTTACGTTGATCTTCTGTACGAGGGTAGTACCGCCCCGGTCGAGCCGGCCCGTTTGTGCTGAAATCAGCGTGGCTCTACTACCTATGTCATTCCTATTCCCAATTATTGGTAAAAAAACAATATATATTAACTGAAATAAAAACTTCACGAAGCCCACTAACATATATTTGTAAAGCCACATTAACACAATACATTATTCTTTCTCACAACATTGGACATTGTTGAGTATACTAGCTATTGTTTATGCGTAATTCATTTATCATCATCATTAAAATCCTATCACAGTACGCTGCTGATCGAAGGTCTCCGTCCTGGAGCGCCAACTATCCCAATCCAACGTCAGCTTACTAATAGTTACTACCCTATTACTTAAAAAAATTAAAAACGTTACTTCTCACGTACACATCATATAGTATTAGCTAGTAGTAAGAAAAGAATCTAGCCTATAGGTTAATAATTGTACAGCAATTCCATCCCACTCTAATTATATAACTAGTCTGCCTTGTAACTACTTATTGATTGGCACAGCTTTGACACCCACGTGGATTCTGCTATTGAATGATCACGTTTGTGCAAATTGCTAGGGTTGAGAGAAATGCGTGTGCAAATCGTAAGAAATATTAATTAACTTATTTATGAGCCTAGAATTTTAACGGGTGCCTTAATTGATTGCTACTGGCTTTTGAATTTTCATGCTCATGCTCAAAAAACTTAGATTGACATTTAATATCAGGATACTCTTAAAGGCTGTTGATGATGATGAACACAATACTCTCATTCTGAAAACCTTCCAGACTGACATCATTCTTGATTTAAAGTAAATTATTTGAAGTATCAACACTTAAATCTACATTCGTGTACCCAGTCCCTTAAGAGCAAACTGCAGGTGGAGAGTTCTGTCTCTGTTTGTGGTTTTTTCCGCGACTTCTTAATGTAATCCTTTAATCGCTTCTTATAAAATCAAAGGAAATGAACTTTCCTTTGCTCGTAAGCAAAATATTATGGCTAACTTTACCTTCAATTGTTTCATTAAGGAGTTCTGGATGTTTAGCAGCGTACTTTGTAACTTCGATATAAATTTTAAAATCTTAAGATACAAGAACCTGAAAATATTACTGTTTTCACTTACGGTGTCAAGAAATGATGCAAAATATATGTGATAGCCAATTTGCTGTCCCAGTGACGTCCCAGAAGGGGCGTACTTTAGTATAGGTCCAATTTTCTTGATCAAGTATTATCGTCTCGTATTGGTTTTCTTTACCCTTACTTTAGCTTTTCCTATGTCCCATCTGAAAGAGCAGAAAAATGATAATGAAAAAATTAAGACCTAAAATAACTGTATTTACGGTAAAATTTCTCAGTTACTAAAACCTATAATAAAAGTAACTAACATTGCCTTTACTTCAAGAGTATAGTGATGTCATCTAAAACAGTAAGTACGCTAGCGTTTTAAAACAACTGGAGTGCGTGACTTAAATGAAAATGACTTGTGTTTGTGAAAACGTGAACATCTGAACATCATATGGCCCAAAGGAGTGATGGACTATCCGGATGGTAATATTGACGTGATAACAAAGTCGGTTTAATGAAAGTGTCCCGGTAACAGCCCTCTACACGAAACAACGCCCACCCCGCGTTTATACCCCCATTCAAGATCGCAGCGACCTCGCCTCGTCCCTACATTTTCCTCAACAACAATAGCTACACTAATTTCGACTTTATGAAGGCGAAGTAAGGACGTATATTCAATCCCCGCTCGAGGTTTTAGCAACATTTTAGAAATGAACATCATCTTTTTGTCCAATAAATGTGGGTCGTTCAAATTAAAGACTTATGTCTAGTGAGAATGAGGCAGATTTTAGTGCTGTAGTCGCGCGCACTTACGCAGACTCCCCTAGGGTTGGCACGGTCGATCCTTTCAGTCGCCTCGCCGGCGTGGCCCGGTCGTGTTCCCGGCGCAGTCCGCATTATTTTCACAATCAAACCTACAAAACAAATCCACATTTTCCTTCCCTGTGCAAGGAAATATGTCGGATCTTGAATAAAACAGGATAATTTCGCGATATTAACTGAAACGGTTAATTTCGTTGAAGATATTTTTTTTAGTATTTTTTTCGTGAAGTATTAATCGTGTGTGTTTGTGTGCGTGACGGTCGGATACGAAACCCCTGTGGAGGCTGTGATGTGATATGTGTAAAAATAAAAAAAGTAATATTGAATCGTGTGTTGGGAGTTCGCAAATTTTCTGCAATACATTCGAGCTTAGTTAACAGGCTTAGTTTTAGGCAAACAGTATTATTTTTCTGAGGAGCCTTTTACAAAGAGGTACATTGGTAATTTTCATGTATTGGATATCGTCCTGTGCCCGCTTGTAGTTAGGTACGCATTATGTGACAATGCTTGTCTTGTCTTTGTGGGACAAATGGCTTGGGTACTGCAACAATGTACGATGTGCAGGATTTCAGTTTGATGCACTTCGATAGAGAAATCAATCTCTTGAGTACACGGAATGAAAATGCTTGTAAGAAAAAAATTCAAACACGTTAATTTGCACGAAAACCTATAAATGAAGATTCATGTAAGGCAATGTGTCACTGTGAAAGTTAAGCGACTCATTGTACGGTCAGGATGTGGATGACATCACAATTGAATATAAAAAAAAACGTTTATTTGGAACTGTTTACAATATACAACTTAAACAAAATGGTAACGATGATAGCTGCAAAAGTATTAAACTGTGACACAGCTACCCACGCCCCCCTCCTTGATAGGAAAGTGAGTTTTTCCGAAATAAAAACTAAATAGGTTACAATTAATTTGAGGTTTACTTAACACTAAGACAAAGATTTAGTAAGCGATTTAAGTAAATGAATTTGCTGAACGGTGAATAGTAAAACCCTTATAGCGTCAGTCAGTATCTTGGTAGGCAAATATTTGTCCTCGACATGAACATAGGTTTTTGTAGAATTGTGAAAGAAAACACGCGATCATTTATTATCTGACATTGAAAACCTTGACTTTCTTTGATAAATGAGAAGGAATTTGGTATGTGTTTATTTAAGCACTGTGACTAATTGATATAAGTGACCTTAAAATAGCGTACATTGTTTTTTATACTGATGAAGTTTGAAAATATTAATGAAAACTTGAAGTGAAGTTAATATGTGTCACAATCAGACACGTAAAATATGAATTTACTCTTTTTTTAACTCATATGGGTTTTTTTTCGTCTATTTTATTACAAACTATTTGTAGAAACATTACAAAGATTCATATTAGCTGAAAGCGGAAAAGTTTTTAATAAATCTAGATTTATGACAGGAAATTAATATTCATTTACATTGTTAATATCCATCATTCGGATTTATAACATTAAATGACTAGTAATTAATTTTTCAATCAATCTAAAAATGGCATTATGTGACAGTTACGAAAGGAAATGGACTAGATTTATTTTTAGACAATATTAATAATGGGATAAACCATTTCAGTTTACATTTAAGAAATAAAAATAAATTCGTAGAAAGTTTGTACAGATAACTCCTCTATTGGTTTCTTTTATGTCAAGAAGACTTAAAAAATATACTAGCAGAATGCAGAACAGATATCTGTTATGAAATCGTTGGCTTAAGCCTATAACACCCGACCCGGCTCTCCTTAATACCGGCTGATACATTTACTCAAGGACTATTTTATTCGCACTCAAGGTTTAAGCTTAGAAATCTATAAAAAAAGAAAAAAATCTAGTTCAAATTTCGAACTTCAAGAATCGAACACTGTTTTGTTTATCTACACATCAAAGAATAACCCTCCAGGTTTTCCCAAATCCTATGAACCCCACAGCTTGTTGAACGTCGCATTTCCCGTTTGTCAATACATAGTGTGTTTACAGACGCAATGCGCAAGTCCGCCGCGACACTGGCGCACAGCCAGAATATCAGCTGATTTGGACTCTTATATTATTATACACTGGCTGGAATTTTAACAGGTATTATAATAGGTGGCTGAGATGCGGCATAGTTATCACTGGATGGGTTTTATTTTATGGCGCCAGTAAAATTGTCGGCTATAAACAGGCTTACGAATGTAGGCTAATCCCGGGTTAAAGTCAGAAATGGTTTCTTGTTCGCATATCTCTTACCATTCCTGTATATATTGCTGTGAAGAAAATACATTCCAAGTTTTTTATGGCAACAAGTGACATTGGAATGCTTTTATCATATAATTTGCGATTACCGGTATTTTACTAAATTAAATCACTAAGTGACATTTTGACACGTTGGTGGTTCTAAGAAGAGCAGATTTCCATTAGCTTATTTTGTCCCTTTGTTTAACGTCTCATGGTATAAAATGACAGGTCAAGTAAATTTTGTCGATGAAATTAGACAAGACATTCTTATCGGTTGAAATTCGACAGGCAGGCGATCTCAAATTTCAATAAAGAAATTCAAATTTCTTACAGGTAGTCAAGCATAAAACTTTCATATTTTTCAAAGTGACTCGACTCTGCCTGATGGAAAGCATGAGCAGAATCCAAGAGATGTGGTGGTGGAGAGACAATGCAGCATGTTGACTCACACTATGGCGGCTTAGAGATGGTTCAGCATCATTAAATTATCAAATTCAGATTTACAAAACCCACTAATTTAACGATAATGCTTATCTTTGAAGCGCATATTGAAATCTAATAGTTAAACTGCATTGCCTGTCTCTGTTTCAGCTCATAAATTCTTTTCGCCCATCAATAAAACGTTGTAGTATTGTGTTTCAGGGTATTTTTACTGTCCCGGTCGTGGGGCGCAATGTTTTAACAGACATTAGTTCAACCGCCTCGTTGGGCGCGCCGGTCATAATTATAAGTGCTTTTAGTAGCTTCATTATTTAACCTGATAACATATTTTTATCGTACTAGTTCATATTGTGCTTTACTTTGAGAAGATAACTGATAAATTGCCATATTGCTTTGAAATTCCCGTCCAACTTCTGTTAAGTGTACGTAATTTGTTGAGTTGTTTTATTATTCATTGTGATCATTATATCACAAAAATACTCGTAAATAACAAAGACTGGAATAATATCAAAAGCAAAGTCACACTGAAAAAACTGGGGGAAAAACTATATGAGTATTCAAGTAATATACCTAATCTAATTAAAGTACTTGGAAGACACATTTAAATGTCTTCATTATAATAAAATTATAAAATTTGTGATATTTATTTTTATTATTATTTCAT
Organism: Diaphora mendica; assembly: GCA_949125395.1. NCBI lineage: Eukaryota > Metazoa > Arthropoda > Insecta > Lepidoptera > Erebidae > Diaphora > Diaphora mendica. The sequence continues at coordinate 3,203,850 of OX421323.1, forward strand.
TTGTAAAGATTTTTGAAATAAATAGGTATTTGATGTGCTCACGTCAACGTAATAATCACTTATGTTAAGCAGAAGTACCTTCATATAAAGGTGCGATACCCTCGTGTGTATCGCACCTTTATATGAAGGTACTTCTTTCGGTGTGGTCGTGTTCTGACCTAAAAAAATTATCAGTGCCTACGTTTAAGACTTATTTTTAACCTGATCTCCTGCAATAGCATTATATCTTTCACAAATTATGTGTAACCAACATATCTTATGACAGAAACAAGGTCTCGCCACATGTTTTAATCAAGACATCGATAATTCAGTGAATAATTGAATGTGCCTTTCCGCTTCAGTTTTATTACAAGCTTTTTATTAACTTGCAATGTATGTATAGGTGGAATCTTGCAACTCAATTTTGAAGCAGATATCTCCAACCGATTTTGCTGAAATTTGCAAGCATATGTATACAGCGTGGCAATACAATATTATAATGCCATGGAGCTGATCTGATGCTGGAGCTGGAAGGTGGCCATAGGAACTCTGTAAAGAAACGTCGCAACATCATTGAGTTTGGACTCGTTTGATTCGTCTTGAGGCATTCCAGTAAAAGCAAGTTTTTTTTTTTTATTTTTTTTTTTATTTTTTTTTTTTATGTTTGGCTCGCCAAAATGACTCTACTCTGCCTGATGGAAAACATAAGCAGAATCCAAGAGTGGTGGTCACCATACTCATTGCGAATGCAGACAATGCAGTATGGCGACCCACACTATGGCGGCCTAGTGATGCTGCTGCATCTTTTAGTCTAGTCAACAAGTATGGAACTTGTTGACTAGACTAATTGGGCCTCCGGTCTCGCACTCACCAACGAAACACGACAGCACGAACGCTGTCATTTTACGTTGATTTTCTGTGCTTTTTTTTAAAAAGCTTTTTAATTTAATTTATTTTTCTTCTTTACTGTAAAACTTCTTCCTTCCACACTGGAATACTGTAAAGAGGAATGTTAGCTGTTTCACTGGTATAAACTATCAGGAATATCCACCACTTGACATAGAATTTTGTGACGTAAACCGATGTGCTTAAGTGATAAAGTTAAATAAACTGGCTAAAACTTCTTTTATATATTTTACTGGATATTATGGATATGCATGCACTTCAATGACACCTACGAACATACAAAATTGTGAGATCATCCCAATAATATTTGTACTTCGTCATCATCATGCACAGTTTTGTTAGCATAGCAAGCAGTAGCAAATAATCTACCCGCCAAATGTCACATTACATTAACATTGTATCTTAAGCAAACATTCGTGTTCAAAACATCTGCTGTAATGCAGAATACAGAGAACCAACTTAGTTTAATCTTCAGACGCTCCTACGCTCTTCACTGCCTTAGCGTTGACTAATTAGAAAACTGTAGGTATAAAGAAAACCTACTTTGTAACGTTTTAATTTGAATAAAACTCAATTTTCGTTGTCTTTTCCTTGTAATACTGTGGCGACTTCCACATACAGCGCAACAAGAAAAACATACTACAGCGCCATTTACCGAAGATACGTCGAGCTACAGAGTAACGAAGGAAACTAAGAAAATACCAATCCTGAATCGCCCAAGAGAAGTTCTCGCGCTAATTAACATACAACATCCCAACATCAACCGTTGGGCAGTTGGCCCGCCAGGCATGATCACCTCGCTTGGTCGGAGGATCCTCCCTTTGTGTTGGAGGGACATGACACCCGTTCCTCCACAATACCTTTATAAACGAGCATATCTTGTATAAATATATAATCTGAATTTAGGTAAAGGCTCCAACGATTTTCATGAAATTTAGTATGCAGATAGTTTCGGCGACGATAAATCGATCTAGCTAGGATTCGTTTTTAGAAAATTTACCAAAAATAAGAGCAAAGCTCGATCATCCAGGCACTAACATTTAAATAATACGTTCTGATGCACAGCTAGCATACTGAAAATGTTTGTCTATGGGTGCTTCCTACGTAGCCATCTTATAGCCACAATATAAAACCTTATTAATATTTTTATAGTAATTGCCTACTTCATTGTGTCTTTGAAAAAGTTCATCAATATGTGTATGAAGACTACTTCATAATGTTGCAAATGTATTTTTTGCAACTCATTATTTTTAAAGCAGTTTGACTTTGATCAGGTGTCACTACATCTTCAAATGCAACTTGTTATATTATTGGCCATAGGTGTCCAATTAAACAATCTTCTGTTCGCACTGATGGTTTTATGTTGTCCTTTGTCTGCTAAGATCATCAAATTTATGTTCTAAACGGTTCAGATCGTTGCATACTCACAAACAATATGTTCTCATAATAAAGCACGATGCAATTCTTAATACCATTCGTTGCAATTTCCAGATACGCTCATAAAAGTCTTCTTTCACGTCTGGTGTTATGAATTTAGTAATACAGAGAGATCGTAAAATGAAATGGAATATTTTATAATTGGAAATTTTTAAGGTTGCTATCCTGTGTTTTAAGGATAGGTAGCTCTTGTATTGGGATTGGAGATAAAAGCCTATTCATAAAGATCATTGAGTAATCAACCAAGACATCGAAAAGGAAGACGTCTCAATTACTCTGATTTTCTTACATTGTTTTCGAGCGTTAGGTAGTCCCGAATACATTGTGTACTCATTGAGTCTGCGTACACTGATGTCTGAGAAGCCATAGTTGAATTATTTGAAAACATTGCCTTTTTAATTATGGTTCGTCGATATCGTCGCACAACACGACATACTAAATGCACTATCCATGCAATCATTGTAACAAACAAAGCCCACATTGTTCATATTATATTTTGAGGATAACTGTGAATATAGAATTTCCCAATAAAGTTTTGATTGAATACACGATCTTATTTGAGCTTAAATATTAAAGTAAATACTACGAAGCCTTATTATAGTGACACGAAACAATTTCGTTGGTAAAAATTCTGTTTTACTTGTTCGTGACCGAAATGTAAGTGGAGGACATCGACTGACACATTACTCATTTACTTACGAATATGTATTCACACGGTCACCACTACAACCGCACTTTTACCATAACATGATACCTCACAATATTTACCAATATTCGTCTGAATTTATTAGAGCGTATCGACGTCGCTAATCCACCTAGATACGCGATCTACTTGTTTACTTCACCAGACGATAACTGCGACAGATGTGGTTGAGGAATAGCGAAAAGAAAGTAAATTGTTGACCTACGCTAAATTTTATTGTAGTTAACAATCATCGGGTACCATTTTTTTGGACTAGAAGTTTTATTAAGGTAAGAGGAAGCCGAGTAAGCTCGCGCTATTTGATAAGTTTATTGAGCAGGGGTGGTACTAGAGTTGGCCGTCAAATGGTATATGAAATAATATTACACAGCATACTTTTATAACATTCTTGATTTTCATAATTAATGACTTCGTTTAATTTTTGTATCTTCATCAACTTAGCCAAAAGTCGTCAAACTGCTGCACATGGCCTACTCCAAGATCGGAATCTGCACATACACAACAATCGGTCATAAAACTGATTGTTGAGGCGAATTGACGCACATCTTTACTTAGATGTTAATGGTTCAGATCAACTGTTACAAACTAAAATTCAAAATTTAAAAAACTCCCTACAGAGGGGACTTAATCGAGTAATCATACGCCAATGATATTTTTGCAGACATTCTGTTATTATATTTAAACGACTCAACCGATTTTCATGAAACATGTCTTCATCCGTTCGCGAGCTATGGTGCCACAGACAGACAGACACGTCAAACTTATAACACCCCTCTTTTTGCATCGGGGGTTAAAAATATAAGATGTTGACCGTGTTCGCAAAAGCTTCTGGTAAAATAAAATCGAGAACTACAAGACTAATAAATTATTCAGTTTTAAAGTACACGTTGCAAACTTTTATGCGCATTCAATTTTGGTGAAGTCCTCCTAAAATAATTATAATTTTCTCCCCTTTAATGAACACTGAAAATTAATAATTTTCTCAGCTAAGCTACCGCTTTTATGAAACAGTTTTATTAGTTGGCCTTCAATTGACTTTTTACCCGACTACGGCAAAGCCAAAGGAGGGGTATGATTTTGACAGGCTATGTATGTATGTTCATTTGTTCCCTCATAGCTCCTTAACTACTTATTAGAACTGGACAAATGAGGTATCGTTAGAAGCGTCTTGATCGTCCGCTGGTTATAGGCTATATGAAGTGTCACTGAATCTAATGTGGCGCCCTCTAGCCGACATAAAGTACTGTATTAAAAAATGAATTTGAGATAAATATGCCGTGTTTGGTATCATTGGAAAGGGCGTTACTAGTACATTTTAAATATATAAATATTATATGTAAATAACGGCACCAAAACATTTTAAATAAAAAAAAGTAAAAACTAAAACCCAACTACGTTGGGTTTTAGTTTTTACTTTTTTTTTTATTAGACGATTTACATATGTATAGCATTTAAATCTCTTTAACGTATCTATTAAGGGTCATGTATATTCTTATGTATTCCCAAGATTTATTCGCCATGTAGTGACTGCGTAAGTCGTCTGCAGTATAATGTAAATAAACGGTCATTCCACCTTTATTGGAATCCAATTTTACATTATTAATACGTGTGCTTACTCAGTATTAGCAATTTATAACTAACCGCACGTATTTCGTAGAGAAAAGTGCACTCATGAATTTTGTATTAGTTTTGAGTGATGTTTAATCAAATCATTCGTTCTACTGTTGAACGGTGAGAGAATATTAATTATTATTTTCTGTTTTTCCTATCACTAATTAGTGTTACTTAATACCGTTACGCTTTTTAGAAATAAATTTGACTTCGAACAAAAACTAAGCTTTTACTTTTTAAGATTATTATTCAATTAAAATTTATGATTTCAGGAGATTTAAAATCATTATATTGTACTGAAATTTTATCACAATTATAAATTATTTTTTATCGTCGCACAATTATAAATTGTTTCTTATTCTCTAATACCTATAATTTCATAGTTTTCCAAATTTTGCATTCATATAAATATGCCGACAAGGAATTATCTGTTACTGTCTATTTATTTTTGCTGTGTTTCACCGTCACAAGAATATTTGATTACGATTCTTCAGTTCTTGATAACTATCAAGGTCACGTCCAAATACTTATGCCCTAATTTCCTATATTGTTAATAGCAACAAATAAAATCCTTTATTAAATTGACTCCTGTCGGTGTTGAATTCTAAGTAAGTACAAACTATCGTATATTTGCAACGAATCATATCAAATGTGTATTAAAATATTATTAATTTTGCAATTTATAACAGTAGGTGTTCAATTTACACGTATAATATTCCATGTCTCTATATATACCCGCTTCAGATTTATTTCAATCTCACTACTCGTATGTTACAGCTTATAAGCAGTCTATCAACCCTATGTTATTTCAGTTCCAACGTTACACTGTGCAGATGCACTAATAACGACCTCTTAGTAAACATCATAATGTAGGCTGAAATAATATCCCACCATATCAGCCTCGCGTGCGGTTGTCTCTACACGCACGGTGCGTACGCGCAAGGAGCGCAGCGCGACCGGCAAGGCACGGGCTCAGTCACCATACCACTCGGCCACCGTGCACACGAGCCGCCATTACTTTCTATATTTGAATTTCGAACTTCTTTCGCAAATTCGAATCTCGTGACGTGAGTTTGTTTAAATCCGTTCTTTTTTTTAAGTGAACATGGAAAGTGTATAGACAAGACAGTGCTTTAGTGTTTTTTTTAATTTTAGTTTAATGGTTTAGTTAATAATTTAGCATGCAACGTTATCGGCGGAATGCGTAGAAATCGTTTCGCATGAACGATTGGCGAAGACCTATCATGGAGGTAACTGTCGGGTAGTGAACTGGTACCTTCATCGATTTCAGGCATCGCTGGTTATCGTTTCGTGGCGGGTGCGTCAGCAGTTAGTAATAATTTCTCTATTTTTTTTCTACACTTGTTTACTAACAACTAGTTTTGGAACCACCATAGTGTTTTTGTTTAGTGTACCACTGGTGTTAATTTTTGGCTGAAATTAATATACAGAACCTATTTTAGAAGCTATAGTTAAATAGTTCCCATCCAGGCCATTTACTTAGGCTGGATTGATCAACCACTTACAATAAATCACCGTCCATAGAGCTGAATAGTAATAGTCTGTCTAACCAAAGTGTTATGTTGTTACCTAACTTTGTATTTACTTCACAGTAACTGTATCAATGGGGAAAAATTTAAGTAATGAAATTGGACTACTTATACTTCTGAAATTCTAAAATTGCATCCGATCGTTTATTAATTTCAGCCCCTAGCCACTTAAAAGACGTAGCGAACACTGAACACTGAAGCGGGTCTAATACCGGAACCCCACAGGATTTTCTAACAAGAAAAAGCACTTTGTAGAATGAAGCCGTTTCATACTGGGATTTAACTACCGGATGTTTACACAAGGGTGAATCTTGTACGCACAAACCATGCACTTTAGGGAGTTAAAAATAAGGGCTAAAATAGCATGATCAATTTCTATTATGCAGTTGCATATTCCAGTTCTAAATCTGTGGTAAAACCACATATTCAGTGGTTCTGGTACTAAAAGTAAAGTTCCGAATGTTAATGAGCTATGGTGTTAGTAGTTCACAAAGATCAATTTATCCAAAAAACAATCTATGGTTATTTTGCTTCATAAGAATGAAGATTTACAAATAAATTAAAATAATAGATGTTATTAACTAGCCGGATCCGTTAAGGAGATAAATATTATTATTCAAAATCATTACATTGTGCTATTGTATCGTCGGTGGGGAAGAGGTGTCAGTGGGAAATAGTCTATAAAAAGGTCAATCTTAGATTACCCTATCAGAAATGTAAATATCGTTAAACATGTAGACCGACTACACAGTTTATGGATCCTTCAGTATCCTTTAAAAGATTTAGGAGTTAATTAATAAATAACATCTCGATTCTAGATAATAGAATTACAATTTAATTTACGTAGCTGCACCAGAGATACGTATTGTTTACCGTTCGTTTAAATTTGTCAATTGTAACCATTGGCTCATTAACAAAATCTTTCGTTGTCGCGCTGCGCGTAGCACATACAGAAAAGTCCCATTTTTTGAACAGACACAGAACTAGCGTTTAACTAAACGAGAAAACTGTGAATATTGCCACGAGATAAGATTATCATAATCATGATTTGACGTAGATAAAAATATTGAATAAATGATCTATGTTGGCGATTCTACGACACAAAACATAGGCCGTAGGACAGAGAATTTGTAAATTTAAAAGTAAAATTTATGTCACAAAATCGTTCCTCGTTTATATACTTACATTCTAATCAAATAATGCACTTCTTTGGTCTTTTACTAACAGACCATTTAATATTCATTCTATAATCAAACTCACTTATACTTAAATTTGACTTGGCTTTCGGTCAGATGTAAACTTATTTAAAATCATACCACTACTGAAAAGTAGTTGTTTTGCTGATTCGATATTGTTAATAGGGACCATCGATATAACCTCTACAAACATCTTGAAACCCACGTAAATGTTAGATCAAAGCAGTCATTGATTTCAGATACCTAAATTGACCACAGCTATATACGCCTACAACAAAGATTTAAGCCATTAAAGAACCATATGGCCATAATAATTATCGTATTTGGCAAACTGCTTCGCTATGACAACGAAACGACCAAGAAATAGATGTCTATTCTTTTCTTAATCTGAAAAAAAAAGTGATTGATTCCTATTCTTAAATTAATCAAATATCAGAGAGGCATGCCTGGATTTTAATCAGTTATATATATTTCATTGTTAAGACAAAATTTATCACTTCTTTCGTCTTGGAGGTTGATTGGTGATAGAAAGATGGGTCTCTGGAGATGGTGATGGAATACTAATCGTCTCTTAAATAGTTGAAACACACACTTCTTAGCATACAGGTATTTGTTTACTCGGGTATTTTTTTATATAATACCAGCTTTTACTACACGGCTTTGCTGCTATATTTTTGCACTCTATATCTTTTGACAGTAAGTTGCTTTGGCTTGCAGTGTGCTAAATCTATGATTGTTTAACTATCAGCAAAGCAGAGTATTAATAACGTACAAATAATATTTTTTTTATATAAATTATGTAAAAGATGTATTCGGAAATTCTTTTTTATTTTTAACCGACTTTCAAAAGGAGGAGGTTCTCAATTTGATTGGTATTTTTTACCCGACTGCGAAAGGAGGGTTATGTTTTTCGACTGTCCGATGTATATTTCCTTGGCACGCCCTAGAGCCTAAACGGCTTGTCCTATTTTTATGCGAGTGGTGTCAATAGATTCGTCTTAGTCGTGAGAGTGACACTGGGTACATCAAAATAAAAGTAAGGATTTTTGGCGCCAAAAATTAACATTAAAAAATATGATTTCATAATACATCGTGTGTGGTATCGAAATAATGATTTTTTTACGGTGATTACCAATATACATAAAACTTATATGTTTTTATTGTTAAATATTGACGCAGTCGGGTTGTTTAAATAACTTTTAGTTGTTGATGTGATAATCAATTATGCAATCGAAGCATTATTTAATAGTTCGCATGACCTCTAAACATTACGCCTACAAACACCTCCTCCGAACATAGCCACATTACAAATGCATCAAGTCGGTTCTGAATATTGTTATTGTGCTTACTGAATTGTAAATCTAAATTAATAGGTGTCTGAACTGGCGCTATGATTCATTCGACGTCGATTGTTAGTATGTAAAGAATATAACTCGTCAACCTTGGCCTCTTGTGTGTTAGCGAAACCCATTCTCATTATTGATAGTAATATAGCTAAATGTGAAAGTACAGAAAATCTTTTCTAATACAATTTTATTGATAAACGCTAAAACAATTAGTTACTAGAAAATAAGTCTACAAACAAAAGAGATTAAAAAATTGAACTGTTTTGTCTTTGACTATTTAAATGTTGAGAAAGAAATAGGAATCCCGCATAATTGTCGTTAACGACTGACGGTAACTACCCACATTTTGTTTAAATATTTTCTATATCAACACGATTTTCACTTAAAAATTCCACTGCCTGCCCTGCCTCTATTGCTTCTATACGCCAGTATATGTTAGAGAAACTGCCGTCCCTTTTATACGTAGTTTTTAACCGACTTCCAAAAAGGAGGAGGTTCTATGTTCCACTGTATGTTTTTTTTTTTTTATACCCACTTCTGTTGCCCAGGCGTTATTCCGATCTATTGAAGCTGTGGCTAGTTGTGCACATTAAAAGTGGTAGTCCTTTAGAAATCTACTAAGCCCGGTCTTCTAAAGGAACCTTATTTAAAACCTTTATATGCAGTACGATTATTATCAATGTAAAAGGGTTCCCACACATAACTGCGATGCGGCGTGAAGTTCTTGCGGTGTATTCGTGCGAGCTCGCAGATATTTGCGATGCGATACGAATATGCAGTTATGTGGGCTGCCCAAAGTGTACAAACGTATTAAAAACAATATTGATTTTATGAATACTAGTAAACCTGTCGAAATGCATACAAATAATATGGGTAAGCAAAGAATTATGCCGATTTTTCAATAACAAATATGATCATTATGATGTGAAAATGTTTGAGTAACAAAGGAAAAGGAATAAAAATATTCAGCTATGTTATGTAAATAAGTAATATTGCATATACGTCTTCCTTATGATGTAGATTAAAACTTGATAAGGTGAAATGATTCAAATAATAGTTAAAATCACAAACGAAGATCCGATGGTGTAGTTTGTACTCGTATAATGTAAATATTTCTTCGCCTTTGTGCATTATTTCTGGATATAAAATATTTTAGATCCCCACGAAAATTAAGCAGAATCGTGTTAAAGAAAAGTTGTGGAATTTCAAGTACAATTCCTGTCAAATATTAAATATGTAAATTTATGGAAAAAAACAAAGTATGCAACGATCATTTGTTGACCTCGCCAAATATTATAATTTTACTTTTATTTAAGGCAAGTCACACACACACACACAATGCACATGAATGAACATCTTTTGTACTTATGTGAACGACAGTACAATCGTTAAATAATAAATAAATAAAGTAAGTTTTTCATAATGTTATGTCTTCGCGAAGTGCTTCCAATATTATAAAAGTGACCTTTTATGAAGGTTTTGTGCATGTCTTCGCGAAGTGCTTCCAATATTATAAAAGTGACCTTTTATGAAGGTTTTGTGGATGTCTTCGCGAAGTGCTTCCAATATTATAAAAGTGACCTTTTATGAAGGTTTTGTAGATGTCTTCGCGAAGTGCTTCCAATATTATAAAAGTGACCTTTTATGAAGGTTTTGTGCATGTCTTCGCGAAGTGCTTCCAATATTATAAAAGTGACATTTTATGAAGGTTTTGTGCATGTCTTCGCGAAGTGCTTCCAATATTATAAAAGTGACATTTTATGAAGGTTTTTTGCAAGTCTTCGCGAAGTGCTTCCAATATTATAAAAGTGACCTTTTATGAAGGTTTTGTGCATTGATGATTAAATAGTTTTGCACGAAATCGAGAATTATTGGAACGCGCCACTTGCATCTGGTTATTCCCTAGAAAGTTTTTTGTTTTATACATATACCCAAAAACTTTCTATCTTATTATAATATTGTGTCTATCTACATATTATGTGCTACATGCGCCATTTCTGAATCTCCAATATAAAACTTATTAAACACTTATTGATTAGCATTTGTTTGCTGATTTATATCGATAATCCATCTCTCAACTACACACATCAAAAGTGTCTAGGGATCAAGCATTTTTATGCGGATTTCTTGAGATTGAGATGTGGCTTTGGCCCTGGCCTGCTCAGTCGCCAGACTTGAACCCGATTGAGCATGCATGGGATATGCTACAGAGAAGAGCTCTGCCGAATATGAAGGGTATCCAGTCGCAAGAAGACCTTTTTTTGTTGTTGCAACGAACATGGGCGGCCATTCCACAGCGTGATTTGGATGAACTCATTTTGAGTATGCCAAACCGATTTTCTTGTGTTAGTGTTCGCGGTAGAAACACGGATTATTAATTGTTTAAGTTACCTAATAAAATTTTAAAGAAAACTGTTATTTCAGTCTTTTTTTCGAACTTTAATGTTAGTGGTTCAAATGTCAAAAATCCTTTTATTAGGAAAATGGCAAATTTCTTTATTAATGCAAAGGTGACTTGGTTTATCGTTACTGTGACAAACGAAAACACTTTATTTGATGAATCCTTAAAGAAAATTTAAATTAATATCAATCAGGAGAAAAGTTATTGCAAAAATATATGTTGATCCCTAGACACATATGTTGACCCCTAGACACTTTTGATGTGTGTATTAGTGCATAACACCTACTTACATTACAATCATTAAGATTCTCAACTGTAGTCATTCTCAGTACTGAAAATAAAAACATGTTATGTTGCGTTTTTACCGCAAGAAAATGTTGAAGTCGTATTCATTCATCTGTAGAACTCGGTCAGAGAGAATGTCTCTAGAGATTCCGTTTGAGGAAAAATATTTAATTTTATCTTTCAGTAATGGTTAAAATACGTTAAAATGTGTTTTTGTGCTCTGCTACAATACTACCCAAAAAGTTGATAAAAGTCATAATTCTGTTAAGAGAAAAAAAAAACTTCGTTTTTACCATTTCACGGAGAAGGTGATTCTCTAAGTCTAAATGCTGTCCCTTGCTGTTTCTCAACCCATACTAACCTTAAAGTTAACTGTATTTCTATTTATTGTTAAAATTATTTTGTATTTTTCGGTCCCTGTTATAAATAAAAGTATCGTAAATTCTAATTTTGTTAAAAATAAGAAGATTTTGATCTTGACCTACGCTCCAAAGACACCTAATTACCTAACTTGTGACAACTGGTCCAAACCCCGTAGTGTAATGACCGCGAGTAATATCGGTTATAATTAGTGTCGACCATGACTCACGCGCATTGGAATAAACACCAACTAAACGGGTCTAACTACAAAACCATCGAGTACGCTTCTGAATTCAGCTTAATATTCTCAGTAAACAAAACAATCAATTTGAAATTTTAAACACCATTAAACTCAACAAATGCAGCTGCATATTCTTCATTCGACATTACACAGATACTTAGAATGAGTCTTATAATCAGTACCAACTTATCATAATCTTTCCTAGCCTTTATTATTCCCAAGATTGCTTGGGGTTGGCTTCAAGTTCAACCGCATTTACCTGAATGTCAGTTTTTCAAATGAGCGAATGGCATAAGACCTCAGCAACCCCGAGGGCGATCGGAATTCGATGGTTGAACTATGTAGTTGTATATTTGAGGGCCTTCTCAATAACAATTGCCACATCTTAACGTGCTCTCCAGTGCATGGGATTTAGTTAATAATAAGTGTTCTTAAACAAAAAAAATACTGTCTACGAAATAATAATTTATCTAATGGCTATTTAAAGCAGTCAATACATATGCCCGTACTAGTTTTGAGATTAAATTATATCCGTCCAAGTTACACAATCTACGTATAAAGTAAAACATAGATTCCCAAGTTAATGCCATCTTAGACGTGATTTGGTTGCACGTTTAGTTCTTTACGATACTCGCTTTGATAATTTTCTTTTACTTATCCTTTAAATGAATCTGTACCATTTTATTACTGCCACTAATTCAGTGTTGAATTAAACGTAGTATTGTAATTTAAAGTTTTAATCGGCTGTTTTAAATGACAGATTACAAATTGTTTCGTGGAAAGTGAATGGCTGTTATAAGATCTTGAGGTTACGTGGTTATAAAAATGGTTAATAAGTTATATTATAATTTATAATCGACATGAATCAAGAAATATTGTAACAATGGCTGTTGAACATTCATGAGAAATGTGAAATTACAAAGCATTTCCATCTGTTTCATGGCATCAAAGTTTCGTAGGACTTGAGCCCTTTGCTTGACTTAGATTATTCAACAATTTTTAAAAACCACTGATCGTCATAATAAACTAATGAATGGAAATTGAATTGAATTTTCAATAACCAATGAAACAATGCATACACAGTTGGAGTTTAATATAACCATTAGAAATAGCAGAAATATTGATAAAGGAAGCTTAGAAGGTATAGGTGGTCCTAGTCGGTAGGGACGTGAATAACAATCACGAAATAAAAAATCGAATGTACCCGGGCATTTGTGATGTACAATTATTTATAGAAATCGTGTCGTAATACCGTTGAAAGAATAATCTACCATCTGGTTCCAAATTTCATTGAAACGTGTGATCTAAATACAAGCCCGGCTATCCATCATCACGGACTTGTTCAAAAGCGTCCACAGTGACGGAAAGACATTATATTTTTTAAATACTTTTTCTTAGAATTGTATTTTAATTCAAACAATTTACGTAACTCTAGTGATATACTCGTAGATATGCTTCCTCATTTGATTTATTATACTGAGGATATTCTCCGTGAACAGAACATTCTCAAGACATTTATATTGATTCGCTACAGTATTTAAGAGAACTTATAAAACCAAAGGTTATGCGTGCGTTTTGTCAATTTCCCCAAACACAAATACTCATCTATTCATAGTATTGAAGTCGCTTCCGCTGTCTGTTAGCTTAGTTAGATCTTTTAAACTACTCAACGAATTTTAAAGCAGCTTTCAGCAATAGATAGTGATTCAAGAGGAAGGTTTTGTAACTAGCTGCGCCCCGCAGTGTTACTCACAGCTGTTGTTATACATTCACAACACCAACTAATCAACCGCGTTTAACACCGCGGGGCGCAGCTAGTTTATTTATATACATAAAACATGAACAAATAAACACGGTACTTAGATGACTCATAAGCAGGTGAGCGTGGCTGGCGTCAATGCGTCTGCGCAGCTTTATGACACACGACACATAATGTATGTCAACGACACGAGTGCTTCTAAAACATTTAGTGAGATTTTTATTACTGTTAAATGGACTGTATACAATTAGAATTAATACCATTAGGTTATATTTCGATTATTGCTTCGAAATTTAAAGATGATTAAGTTTAGTATGGGAGAACCATGTTTCTGCACGTACCTAGGGGCCGACTCGACCGGAATGCAACCACCGATTCAAACAAAACCATTCGTGGCTTTTCACCTAGTGGCTGAGGTAACTGGACTCCTCCAAAGGGGAAGAGATTCAAAAGGTGTACACACGTGTGATTTTTGAGTTGCAGTACATAAGTTGCGATGTTACTTAACAGCAAATAACCGGTTTGCCCCATTATGCCATAAGAAAAGTTTAGTCATAAGTACATAAGTTCTGTTAGTTTTTTTATTTGCGATTATAATTGACTGCATTACATAGCAACTGTAAGTCTCCTGCCCCGACTTTAGTCCTAACAGTTTCTTGGTGGTCTAGATTTTAATACATTTAAAAAATCTTTCGGAGTAAGTGCTCCGTTCTGTTTACTTTACGATGCCTGCGAAATATTAGTGTACCGTTTTATTTACTGTGTAAGTAAAAATAGCTGTGCAAAGTGCAGTTTTAGCCCACTAACTCTGTTTCCACTTTAAATAAAAGAACGTTAACACAGTTAATGAAAGCAAAACTACAACTTCACTTCTTAATAAGAATTAATAAGAAACTAATGAATAAATATTACTTTGGATAGCGGTACATAGCAATATAATTGCAAAAAAGTCCATAACCGTGCATATAAATTCTCTTAATCCTTAATTTTGTGAAAGGTAGCCTACGTAATATGTGACTTATGGCCCTCATCCGTTAAAAGATAGGATAAATCGGTATACTGGAATGCAAGAGGAAGACAAAGCAAGGAAAGAAGGCTTTATAATTTAGATACTGCGTTTGCAATGATTTAGAAATGTGTGTACTCGAGCAAGTCAAGGTAAGTATGCCCGATCCCGAGAAAACCGAGCCACCTTTCAGATCTGATATTTCTATCGGATTTATGTTTATGATGTTATTGACTTCTATGTCACCCTCACAAGTATTAAAGTCATTTCATCTGCATAATTGTTTGTCTATTGTTATTAATCTTTACCGTGTATAGTTACATCTACATCTCTAAATATTCCAAAATTTTGATCTCTATAATCTTTTGATTCTCTCTCTTTGTAAGAAAGTGAACATTTAAAAAAATGTCTTAAACTGGAGTAGACTATAATAATATCTATCCGTCCATCTTTGAATGAACATTTTCTGACGAAGATGCATGTGGAAACATGTTGCTCTGTGCATTAAAAAAATAAATATGTAAGTCATTAAATGAAATGATTATCAATGCCAGCAATATTTGTAATCAAATAATTAATTACAAGTTAAATAAACTTAATTATCTTCTTGTTCGATATTTATCAGTTGTCTACATGGTAGAAATCTTTATTGCCTCTCCCGTCATTAGATATAACGATTCAGATGTATTCCAGTCTGTTCATCTTCGTCATAAATACTCCCACCGATAAAGTTTCTGGGGATTTTTAATAAACGATATTGGCACTACTGACTTTTCCAAAGACCGCTACAGGGCTTGAAACACCTAAGTCCGGCAAATACAATAAGTCAATTCCTTTTCTTAGTAAAGGTTTTCCTAAAGTCTATTAGTAACCACATTTCCAGAGAAAAACTAACAAAACTACTGAATGTCCTAGTTAATTGACAAGCTGGTAATAAATAATTGTGATTGTCGCCATACTTATCAGTGCAATCATCGGTTGCATAGCTAAGAGATCAGCTGGCGACGGTATGTGGTAGAGAATGGTCGTAATTCATTCTGCAATAGTCGGCTATTTGCCTGCGTCACATTCTTGCTAAACGAACATATTATTGAGGTATAATTGACTTAAAACTTAAGTATAGTATTCTTTATCCTTTACGAACCCTCATATGGTAACAACAAAGTTCCCAACAAGGTTCCCTGTTAACAACGAGCTTAGTTAAGATGCAAATAGAGAAAGAGAATCCCTTTCTACAATCGCTAACGCCTACTATACAAGAGAATAACTCTTGTATAATTGGCTAATATTGTGTTTTGGCTATGTGACTTAACGTTGAGATGACGTCATGCCCATGCATTTGTTAGTTTTCTAATAACGTTTACGTTTGTAGAATGTCAACTTGGCTAGAATAATATTCTTTGTTTCTGTGTAATGTCAATTTAGAAAAAAGCCTCGATTTATTGTTTATACATACAACTGCTTTTTTTAAATCACATTTAAAAATGAATATTATGAACTAAACTAATCAATTTGGCAATAAGTGCTAAAAAAAACTGACAGATGTCAATCATTTAAAGTATGAACGACTGATGAAGATGAACAGACATACACATGTGGTACATTCAAATAAAAGTGTTAGTTAGAACTGAAATCAACATATGGCTACCGTGGGATGAAAACAACGCTGATTATGAAATGACAATTATATTGTAGGCTTACAAATTGTAAGCATGGGGCTCATAAATTACACATGTTGCAATTTTTACTTATAAAAACTAGTGCTTGATAACATATGATAAGGCATACCGCAATATATAGGAGCGGACCTAGGGAGACCTTGGTAATGTTTTAATTCTAATAACATTCAAAAAGGGTTAATTTAGCTTTTTACAAGTAAACTATCGATGTTTTCCTTTTTTTTACAAGTTATTACTTGTAAAAAGCTAAATTAACCCTTTTTGAATGTTATTAGAATTAAAACATTACCTAGGTCTGCTTTACTGACGAAAAAAAAAGGAAAACATCGATAGTTAGATTAGAAAACTATACGGTTTCCATTCTTTGTTCTCTTTGAAACTTCTTAGAACGTAAATAGGCTAATTTGTACTACCTAGAAAGATGTTATTTTTAATTACGTTTAATTTCGTTATAATATTAACACCAGACAGATTTAACATGAGAACTAGGTGGAGATTAAAAAAATCAACAATTTTAGTTGCAATATTCGCACCATTCGCGCAGTCCAGATAAAGTTGAGAAAAGGCCAGAAGATAATAATTATGTTAACGTGTTAAGTCATTACACTAATTGACTACTTTTCACTTTACATTACTAATTAACGAACTGTCAAAAAAATCTTGGTAAGTATAGCAACAGTAATGTGAAGAGGGTTCGAACAGATGAAATATGTCCAAACACATATAAATAGATACGTATGTGCGTTTGAAACCCCCTTAATCAGGAAGCAAGGGTTTCGCCTCGATTACTAACGCCTCTATTATACTCCTGTATTATGGATGATCGGATACGGATTGCCTAAGACCAGGATAGTTGGCGCTCCTTGGGGGAGACCTAAGTTCAGCCGGGGATGACGATTGGTCGGAAATGAAATGATTATTGTCTTATATTTTGTTTTAAAGTCCTTCCCTTCGTTTACGTTTTTAGAATGTCAACTTGGCTAGGGGGCCAGGATAGTTGAAATTTGTCCGATCCGAACACATGTAAATGGTAGGTACTCAATAGATACGTATGTGCGTTTGAAAACAGAAGCAACGGATACGCTATTATAGATGCATGATTCAATGTTCCAAAACGGGTATTCGCAAAAACTGACGTCAGTAGTTTTAGAGCACTCAGGTCATATTCACTAGTAGTTATTTACTGCCTTAGTGTTTGGTATCAATCAAACAGTTCGACCCCAATCTATTCCGACTTAAAAACACGAACCATGTAATTATCCAGGGTATTGTTGGTTTAAGTGGCCTGTTTATAAAAGACTAACTTTCTAGACACAACTAGAGATAGGTTATAGAAAACGGTCTGAATTTACCTTAAAAAGAAAAAAACGTCGTAAGAAAGAAAGAAAATTAAATTGATCCTGCATATCAATAAAAGTATTGAATCATTATATTGAAAAAAGAATATATACTATTTCCACTTTTGACTAAAGATTTATTGAAAATGGCCTTAAAATAGAAATGGCAAATAACTTTTTTTACAAGGAGTAGATTAGTTTCAGAGCCATGCTTCGGCTCAAAAGGACTGGTGCATTCGACCACGCACAGAACAAAAAATATAGGTAGAAATGTTATGTAGGCGGGGCAGGCGCGCCGCGAAATAAGTCCAAATACCTCTATTTTGTCTGCTGGCATTAACTGAACGGTCGCATTCGCATTTTACTTTCAACGGGAAAAAACAATAAAACAATCATACATTGCGTATTAAATTCGATTACTAACTACACTGTTTCCACAAGAGTACGCAATGAACTGCATTTCCTGCGTGAATATTTCGATATATTTCACCCGAACAGATTTAGTGTAAGGCATAGGGGTGTGCCCAAATATTTATAATGCAATCGATACCGCAAAATTGTGGATGTCGATGATATTGGTTTGTGTTTTTCTCAAGTAGAAAGAGTTGATTTGTTTTATATTATGATTTTTAACCGACTGCAAAATAATTTTTAATATGAATTTTTTTTGGAAAGCTTTTTGATGAAATGGAATAGGAATGATAGAAATATTTCTTTTAAAACTTAAAACATATTTTGAAGATTAACATTTTCGGGCCGTCCGACGTCTATACATTGTTTTTTGCATTTAAATTTAGATATGAAAATGTATACCTTGTGAGGATATAAAAATAACCTCTTACTGTTGATTACAGGGTTCTACAGAAAAATTATTAAGATTATGTGTGTTACGTCTATAGAAAGTTGTGTCGTGTTGATAAGTATGAAAAGTCAAACTCCAAAATTAGATGTAAAATATGTACTTATGTTTTGACAAAACAAATGTCTTATTTTTATATTAACACAAGAAACTAGTACAATTTCACTCAATCCATATCTAAGACAGTGAATTTCATATAAAAAATAGCATAGCGATATTTAAAAGTAAGAACTATTTCTTATAGAAATTAAGCATATTTAATTATTATAATCGACAGGACCACATCTCTACGGTGGGTGGGTCATAAAGACGAAGATCCACCTCTAAACACAAAATTGCACGTAAAACTCTACTTAATGCCAAGTGCATAAGGTTGTAGTTTAATATTATATTCATTAAATCCCTTGGACGAATTAGAATAGACTTAGTTATGTGTGTATAATATTATTAATCGTTTATGTGTGCGTCCCGGCGACAAAAGATTACTTACGAAATTACGTCAAAGGCTTTTCTAGTAGTTCTGTGCGACCACGACTTCCAACAGAATGATATCACGGTCTCACAGGAAACAATCCCTTCGTAGCTTTTTATCGAGTAAGTGAGTTTAACGGAACCCATAACCTCTCGCCCTGAATAGTTATCAATAGCTTACCAACAAGTGACTCGTCTCCCGATTCCACAAAAACATACCACATATTGGGCTTAACGGAATGATATAAAGCCCATAGCCTTCCTCGATAAATGTACTATCCAACACTGAAATAATTTTTCAAATCGGATCAGCGGTTCCTGAGATTAGCGCGTTCAAACAAACAAACTCTTCAGCTATATAATATTATAGTATAGATGAATGACAACATACGTATACAACGATAGATATCTCATTGACTTCACATGTCGGAAAGCGCGTGCAGTGACACGAATACGAGTATGAATCAAAAGAAAAAACTATTGTCGAAATGGTAACAGTTAAAGTCTAAGCGTTCTTTTGTCAATTCATCTCTCATGATACTCTAAAGACTAAGCAGTATTGTATTTTCACATTGGCTGACATTCAATTATTGTCTTATTTATATGTCTCTGTATACATATACGAGTACATACCCATATCCGAAACGATGTCATTGTTGTGTTATTTTATTTCACGTACATTTTTAAAACAGCGTCACCCACAACGAGATTATACGTAATATGAAACGGGTTGCATTGTCAATCAAATGTAACACACGAGATTTTGAAACCGTTGTGAAACAAATCAGCAGCTTATTTCGAATACCCTATTCAATACCTGTGTAAGTGATGTTTAATCAGAATCCTCAGACATGCTATTAAAATAGCAAATGAAAGTTTGATCTAATAAATTTTTTCTTGACGGGGTTGAAAATCCCTTAGGATCTTCTGCTCCTTGGGGACTACAGAGAAGTATGTATGTATATTCACACCTGATCAGGTCCTGTCCCAGGGGGAATTACTTGCCCCTATCAATCAGATCTAATTAACCTGCTACGGACTTATACACTATTCAACTTCCTCTGAGACAAAAGGTAAACAAAGAAACCAATGTTTCTCAAACGAGTTGATCGAGAGTAAACATGGCCGATGTAACCAAACTAATTACAAAATTTCACATTTGTACGTAAATTATTTGCCTTATCACTACTCTTCAATTTAGTAGTGTTACAATACCTTCAAAGTTTGGGAACAGTTACAGTTTTAGGTGTTTTTAATGTCACTTTTTAGTCAGTCCATTGTGAACTCGGAAAATTTGGACAGTTGCAATTATTTTATTTTTTAACACACGTATTTCCGTTGTACTTGACACTGGCAAAATTGTTGACATCGGCACAGTTTGCCATTTTCCAAGAAAAAGAAAGAAAATGACACTTTTTATTGATTCCAGATGCATATAAAATTTGACCTATTAAAGAACCTTTTTCTGATTTGTTTACCTTTTGTCTCAGAGGAAGTTGAATAGACTATATATTTATCTAGACCAAGGACCTGACCAGAATAATTTTAGTCATTGAACCATTTATACGATCTGAATTGATTGGCCAAATTGTGACACATAATAGATTAATTGATATAAGCAATCGGCAATAACGGCATTCTTGTTAATGTTTTACAATCACGCATTTGAAAATGGACCTGTTGTAACAGCATAGAAATAGTTATTATGCTTTTGCATGTGACTTTTCGCATAGTGCAGTCGGAAAATTTCTCAAGTAACTCATCCTCGTCATAATTTTATTCCCTTTCCTCAATTTAACTTGGAGTTGCTGCAATGTCTAACGTAAATGGTTTGGCAGGTTTCTTTTATTATCGGCTGTCTTCCCGACGCCAACCCTCTTTGATAGTGTAATCGGTTTCAAATTGAGATGAAAAAAGAAATCAGGTTAGAAAACTGTGGGCACTGTGGGGGTATATGTATTGATTTTATTATGGATCGGAAAGGGAAACGGTACAGGGCTAAAAAGACATTAGCTTCAAGAAGGCGGTAGCGTACCTGTATGTCCGTCCTTGTGACAGTAAAAATCGACTTATAGTCTAGTACCAATAATTTAAAACTCTTTGTACACCTTAAATTGTGAGTGAAGTTCTATACTTTAAATCATCATATTCCTAGCCTTTATTATTCCCAAGATTTGGTGTCGGCTACTAGTTCAACCGGTTTTACCTGAATATCAGTTTTTACACGGAGCGACTGGCATCGGACCTCCGCAACCCTGAGGGTGAACTGAATTCGAAGGTTGAAGTTTTAAGTTCTATACTTTAAGTAACGTACACAATTTAATTTACAGCACTTCCTAGCATGTACATGAATTTATCCTTCTATGGGAAAGCCTACAATAATCCAGTTAATCGCTTTAAAGGCTTTGGTGACCATCCGACTATAAGTGGCGCTATACCTTTAATTTAATCCAGTATTTTAAACGTGATCTAATTTAATTGTATTTTATCATTTATACCTTTGTGTTTTATTTCACTTTTGTTGCTACTATCAATATAATTATGTATGTCGTCCAGACTGATTGGTGGGCCGCTGGTAATACGAGACATTGGATCGGTTACCGCGGCACGCTGAATTGTTATGTGCAGAACTCATGTAAGTCTTTGTGTTGCCATTTGGCCCACATTTATTATGAAATTAAAATAAACAAATAAATACTGTCACGGGTCGTCTGGCAGATGGGAAACATCAAAATTATTTGGTAGTAGAGTCACTTGCGTATGCCGGCGCATCGCCACACAGCATTGCTATCGAATAGCGTGGCGACAAATACAGTCATAATACGTCGCCACACCAACAGCATCTCTGACCCTCTACTTTAGATATATCACATAAAAATCCTATATACAACGACGACTTTATCGATATCTTCTGCACGATTTTCTTTTCTGAAAAAAAATTTAATGGAAAAGTTATGTTTCATTTAACAAGACCTTATCTTTGCAAACTTATCTCCTACGAATCACTACATTTTTTACCGTCTTTAATGTAGCTTCTGGCATCATAATGTCATAAGAGTGGGCTTGTGTAGGACGCAGCGTGACTCAGTTTAACTTTTAATCTTGCAAAATGCATGATATTATGTTTGTCTATTACAGAATTCTATACTGTGTTGTTATTATTAAATTAACGAAATTTTAAGTAGTACTGTATCGAATTTAGTACAAACAAAAGTAAAATTAAAGATTTGCAGTTAAAAGAATACGTAGGTACGAAATGCTTATTATATAAAGGTATCAAATGTTTGTATGATCTGTATTATATTTACAAAAACAAAGTAGGTATGCACATATGTATTTATATCAGTTGTCTAGTACCCATAGTACAAACTATACTTAGTTTGAGACTAGATTGCGTTGTGTGTTAGATGTCCGAAATATGATTGTTATTATTAAAGATAAATAAGATGCCAAATAAATGATAGTTATCAATAACAATTTCATGCGATATGCACATATTTTATTAAGTTATATATTTTTGAAACCACGTTTTTGCTGTTATTTATAGCTCATTATATTACATATAGACGTATACATACATACGTAATAATTTAATTAAACCTTTTCAATACTAATAATTTTAATAACTCACTTGGTCATTCCAACAAAGTTCTATGTAGAAACCGACCATATTCTCAAACACTTGTATTTTTTTATGAGAGCTGCTATCTATACAAAAAAAAACTTCATTTAAAAAAACCGACTTCCGAGTATGGTACCTACTAATATATTTGGCTTGGCACCGACTTCAAACTTATGAATAGGTAGCACATACAAATTAAGTTATTTTATACTTTTTAGATTTTGAAGTCGGTTTTTTTAAAAGGATTTTTTATTTTTCTTTCTCAAGTTTCTCATCATCATTTCACCTAAATAACTTGAAAGAATACGACTAAAGGTAACATACATACACATGACATTTAAAGATTTATCTTACAACTCCTTACCGTTAAGGAGTTTTATCTTCCATCATTAGCTCATCATCATGAACTGATGGTTACCAAATGTAAATACTATAATAGCTTTAGAAAATATATGAAAAACATAGTACGTGCCTAACAAATTTGAGGGTTCCCCTCAATTTCCTTGGGATCCCATCATCAGATCCTGATATGGTGGCAATGGGACCACATGGGGAGCATACCATTTCGAATACAAAAATAATTTTCAAAGTCGGTTCAAAAACGGAGTAATCGGTGAACATACATAAAAAAAAAAACAGTGGAACATAGAACCTCCTCCTTTTTGGAAGTCGGTTAAAAATATGGGCGCTTACCTTGCTTCAATATTGCTCTACCGCGTAAAGAGGACGTTGACACAGCCCATTAGATTGTAATAACTCCGCATAATGTACAAATACCTGCAACTATTTATAAGAAACTGTATATTAGGTCAACACAACCACATAATACCAACTTAAAACCAATTGCGGGCGGTGTAAATGAAACCTTACAGTTACTCGTCAAACGCTGACCTATTTTTGTAGTATACACTGCTTATTATTTTAATGTTCACTGCTTTTTATACACGAACAATATAAGCAGGTGATCAAGTATAATCATACATGTTTAATTTCCTTACCAAGCTTCGATCCTTGAAATAAGGAAGCCCTTGATAATAATAAATATAAATACTGTCGGACATCTAACACACAACGCCATCTAGTCCCAAGCTAAGCAGAGCTTGTGTTATGGGTACTAGACAACTGATACAAATACATATATACTTCTTTTTTTTTTGTAAATACATACATATTATAGATAGAAAACACCCAAACTCCGTAACAAATATTTGTAGATCATACAAACATTTGGTCCGACCCGGGAATCGAACCCGAGACCTCATGATCAGCAGTCGCACACGCCAACCGCGAGACCAACGAGGCAGTCTAAACGAGTCTGATCTAGCCTTGCGGGCCCATGAGACAGAAGCCAGACCAGTCGAAGGTCTGTCACTCTGATAAGGAAATCAACTAGGGCGTTATCACAAACAATACATATTAACAGCTTTTAACAGTCTACTGCTGACATGGGTCTGTCCTTAGAATGGAGGTTTTTGCCTGATACACCAAGCTGGCCATGCGGGTTGGGATAAGATTTGTGTCTAGTTTTCCATCTCTTTACATTGCTGTTACCCTGCATAGCTTGCTGCCTCGCCTCTTACGACACCTAATTCAAGATGAGGGATGGTGATACTCCGTATTTCTTAATCCTTCACCACACGGAGACGAATTATAAAGTTAATTATTTCGTATTTTTTTTTGCTGTCAAGAAAATTTTCAAATCAAAATAAACTTTAAATCCATTGTTTTTGAAACATACTTTAATACCAAGGTTCGTGTTCACGCAAAACCTTCATCCCAGAGGTTCACCTTAACCTCATTCCAAGAAATTGAGCGATGAACCACTTTACAACCAAAAATATGTACTTTATTTTTTGCCGTTAAAATAAGTACTAGATACCTTTATCATCACATGATACGGAATATTTCAATATAATAAATTTTAAAAAATAAACACTTCTGAATACAGAAGAAATCGTTAAAACTGCACACAGTTATTATTACTGAAAAAGTGCCTTTCTCTTAAAACTGTCTCTCGCCAATTAATAAACTGTATATGAATTTTAAAAAAATCGTTTCTTATATATAATGCAATAGTAGCTCGCTAGCGAATAAAAATACGAATATTAGTTAGATTTGAGCAAGGTTATCTTTAATCACTTTTTCCCTAAAACATGCTTCATATAATAATTAATACATGACACACTTACCTATCGATTACTATGTATGTGCGTGACACACGTACATAACGGGAATTCAAATAGGTATCGTGATAGCTTTAAATCCCGTTACGAAGTTTACATTTATGATATTTGTAGATCTTTATTGAAGCCCGTTATCTATTTGTAGGTATTAGCTATAACAAAACAGGCCTTTGTATTATAAACTTCGTGATCGCCGCAATGCAAAAATATTGTACAGAAAGATGTAAGAAATTAGCTTTCAGCTAAATTATGGAACCACTTAAGAAGCTTCTGATACGAGAAAGTATAGGTGCATTATAGAAGAGTCTTACTAAATAACCTTAATATGAAAAAAAGCAAACATAAGCTCAATTCGAAAACCATGACTCAGTATTCGCCAATTCATACCATCTTAATACAAAATGAATACAATTTTTTTTCTCATAGTGGTAATACGAATTCCACTTGCATACCTACAGACTGCATCATCCCACTCGCCGCATATTGCATCTCGTTACATCACAAGCTGGGTGACTCAGTCGGTACCCGAGACCGGTTGGACCTCAGATACGCGTTTTTATATCAAACTATTCTCGTGCACTCAAAGAAAATTAGCGCTCTGCAGTATTTCGAAATTGGTGACTGAATTCGCAGGATGTCTACTAAGTGTTTCTGATATTGTGTCATTTACGTCGTAATAGATCATAGGACTAGTTCAGCTTGTTTCGCTTCCGATTCTTGTAGATCAAACAAAACATTAATAATTGTATTCCATGCATTCCATGATTGTAAATGTGTAGAAAATACACTTTCGACTCGGGCTAGTGCTATGTTAACTTTATAATAGAGCTTTGTTTTCTGCCAGTAAATTGTAGATGCTCTTGGTCATTCTAAAAATACCTTCTTATAATGGCTTTCTTGATCTATACTTATAAATTATGGTAAGTTTATATCATCATTATTTATACCAGTCGTCGGTAAAATTATCTAAATTTAAGTTAACTTTCACTCTCCAATCAATTATACGGCACAAAAGCAAATCAGTCATCTGCCAAGAAGTCGTGATTTATGTCTTCCATTTCAACTTTTTATGGTTGCGTGTACGCTATTCTAATGTTCATTATAATATTATAATTTATTTTCAAAAGTGATGATACCCAGTTATTGCATCGCAATAATAACGATCGTTTTAATGACCAATCAGCGATACTAGTCAAGGTTTGACAAAAATGCTTAGATACAGTTAAAATGGAAGAAAGAACTTAAAGCCGTTTATTTTCTTTCTTTTTAGCTGTCAAGGCGTGAAAACACTTCGAATAGCTTTATTCCGATAAAACTCTTCGTCGAGCATGGCCCTTGGCTATATGCCAAATTGTTATGATATGATATTGTGGCAATCAAAGAATAGCCAGTAAGTAATTAACTAATCTATTTTTGGATGGAAACCTTTACGGATCTCACTCGCAATCTGGCTAACAGTAGGTGATTTTTCAGACTAAAAATCATCATAAGTCTGTCTCTCTGAATCTATAACTGATAGAGCATGAAGTAGTTCTACTTATTTTGTAGACCAGCGTTTATTAAGGCAATGTATCAACTTGTTGCAAAATAATGCACATAAATCCTTCTAATCTATAGACAGCACCGTTGTCTCCAAAAAGATCTAAATGACTAATCTAAAGTAACCTGATCCAGAAGATTATACTCATAAATAAAGATGGTCGTTGCGTAAATCTAATCTATGTATTACACATTATTATCTAATTTCGTAAGTTATTCCTTTGTGTCTCGCCCACTTGCTGCTCATTGCTCTAAACGTTGTCGGTCGGCCCACTCAGTGATTTGTATGCAGCTATCAAATGTATACCTTTTAAGGGGTCTATGGTTCGAGGCATGTGGTCCGTAATATTATTTTGCATACTAATATGTTTGTTCGTTTTCTTTGTAGTGCTTTGGTATGAGGAACAATTATGAACTATTTCCTGTTATGATGTTTGAGATAGAGGCACAGAATAATTAATAGCACTGTCATAGAGGACGATGATGTATTTCTTCTATGTATTAGAAAGCATAGCTGTAGGTAATAATTTTAATAGCATTTTAGCCCATCAAATCAATTAACTAAAGTCGGTAATAAGTGCAATAGGTAGGTACTTTATCTGTCTAAAAATTAAACATTCTAAATCTCGGTTGCATTTTTCGAATACCGCGTCCTACCAATAGAATTCTCCTACAAACCTCCTATCATAAACATTTAAATAATTTTCATAAAAATCAAATGGTCCTATAGTGAATCTTAGTCATCTGCGGACTCCCTGAAAAGCATACATTAAAATCATCGAAATTGGTCTAGTAATTTAAGAGCAATTTAATCATAATTCCAAAAAAAGTATACAGCAAATTATGTACATTCACTACATGAGTAATTCATCTCATACCATTACACTGTAAACAAATTTTCATCATCATCAACAAAATGTCTTCCATTGATCGTCGTATTCCGACGCAGGTCGCCATTTCCTTCCTATCTTGGCGCGGAATCACCGAATTGTGTCGACAGTACTTGACCCCTTCCGGTCAGGAAATTGCCACCACTACAAGAACTGCAACCTTTTACAATTATTGATGGTTTGCTTCACGGCTGTCGAATTTCGTTCCTAAAGGTTTTTTGAAGGTTCATTTATTACTGTGAATGACAAATTATACCTACACGTAACAATATAAAGTTGGTTAAAAATACAAGATCAGTCGCCACTTTCTACTGCGCCGAGCGTTGTAGGTTCGAACCACATATGATACAACACTTAGTGTAATCCACTAATTGTTGTTCTGAGTCTGGGTGTTAATGTCCGTTTCATGTACTTTTACGACAGAGGAATATTCCATACGCGGGAGTTCTTTGAAAAAAAAATAGCAAGAAAGAAAACGCTGTGTACAAATACATCAATTCTTTACTCACTTTCAAGCATATCTATTGTTCTACGTTCGGTATTACCATCTTAGTAGTACTACCCTCGCACAGAAAATCAACGTAAAATGACAGCGTTCGTGCTGTCGTGTTTCGTTGGTTAGTGCGAGACCGGAGGCCCAATTAGTCTAGTCAACAAGTTCCATACTGGTTGACTAGACTAAAAGATGCAGCAGCATCATTAGGCCGCCATGGTGTGGGTCGCCATGCTGCATTGTCTGCATTCGCAATGAGTATGGTGACCACCACTCTTGGAAACTGCTTATCCTTTCCATCAGGCAGAGTAGTCATTTTGGCGAGCCATACATAAAAAATGCCACTTTCTACTGCACCGAGTGTTGTGGGTTCGAGCCAAATATGAGACAACACTAAGTGTGATCCACAAATTGTTGTTCTGAGGGGTGTTGTTTAAGTCTACCGCGACAGAGGAATATTCCTTATGCGGGAGGAGGAGGAGAAAGAAAACGCACTTTCAAGCATATCTATTGTACTTTCAGTAGTACCATCTTAGATGCTCTCAAGGTTAATGTTTTGATATACTTTATGAGCGTAGAAAAATGATTGTGTAAACCTTACATAAACAACCATAGTTGGGTGAACTTGGGTGGTATTGTTCTTTTCATTATCATTATTCAAACTTTCTTTTATGAGTTTTATGCTTCAAGTATCACTAACTCATTCTGAAAGTATCTTCATAAGTAATAATTTTTATAATTATTATGCCGCGTTTCTTGCGCAGAAAACACGTCTGTTTTGTGTAGCTTGATTATATCTATCCAGAAGGTAAAGCAATGAAGAATAAAGTTGATTGTTGTATATTTTAAATTGCTTGCCATGATAGATATAAATCGCTATCTTAATTGCTACTGGGTATACGTGCTTCACTGCGACTCTCACTTTCATTCATTGGAAAAGTAATTATTTACATCAAAAATCTTGGTGCGTCTTATTTTGTGGAGCTTAAGTAGCCGTAGATTTTAATCTTTTTTAAATTAGTTTAAAGTTGGTATCTTAGGTACTATATTATATCGGTCCTATAAGATACTGTCTATGATAAATAATAATATTTTGACGTCTCATATAAGGCCGTCTGATCCGAAATTGGGAGGGCTTGCGTTTTAGGAAACAGACTGCTCGTAAAGTATTTGAATACCTTTTTTTGTTGACGAGGTGAAAAATTCCTTCGGATCTCCGGCTCCTCGGGGACTGAGGAGTCAGGTATGAGGTGATTCCACTAAATACCATCCCCGCGGCCGGTCTCAGGCGCCCTACTCTGATGATGACCCGGACCATGTTATTTTAACCGTTTTTGCCTTTGGCACGGAACCCATGATACATATAGTATCTTATGTTTTCTAGTAGATATATTGAGGTCGTAACATTTCTAGTGAATGAAAATGCTTAGGTAATACAAAGTTCAAACAGCTGACATACCTACTTTAAAATATTTTTTTGACACCTTTGACAGAACAAAGACACGGATGACACGCAAACACTGAACAGCAGGTACTGTTCTTATTTAATAGTTTCATTATTTATTGTGAAACTTGCTTATTAAGCACACAAAACAAGGTAGACAGTGATCTTCATACATGATATGACATGTTATGTCTCATGTGCGGTAACAAGAGAAATCTGTCCAAGATGTGTTATTTTCAAGATTGTGCCATAAAAGTTCATTTGTTCAAGTTAAAAAAATATTAGAAACAAAGTATAAATATTTTTTTAACTTTTATGGCACGGTCTTGTTTAGTATGTATGTAAGAAAGGCTCTACAAAGCGAAAATTTTTTACGACAATTATTCAAAAAAAAATTTCGCTTACTATTAAGACGGAAGTTCGAGAAAATTTTGTTAGTTAACTATTATTTAACTTGTTGAAAGATTAACTTCAAGTAAAATTTCCAACGGGAATAAACTATTTATAGTGTTCAGAACACACCATAATTTTTTCAAATTTAAAAAAGAATGTCGCGCGCAGACCTATTTTCAAATTAAAAAGTTAGGAAGTTTTTATTGGAAATTTCCTCTTCTTTCAGAATCTTTTTTTGAAATTTCTTAAATAATATATATAATAAATAATAGTTTATGAAATATTGGCAAAAAACGAAATGCCATTTTTTTTTTCATCTTTAATTGTGTACAACTTACAATTTGTTATGTGCTAATTCACGCTTTTGGCACATTTTTCTAGGCGTCATTCCGGATCCAATGAGCCATCGCACATAATTTTAAGAGCAGTATCTCTATTTTGTACCATTTTCAACTTGTCGACTAGACTATAGCAATATCTTCCCGTTTTATAATCACATATAGGAACACAAGCTTTCATTGCACAAAAACTAACGGAAACGAATGTTCTATGAACTAGAGACTCACAGAGATACTGTGACACATTGTTACACTTCTTTTAATGTCATTAGTTCCTCCATACGTTTCGTAATATTTATTATTCTTGCCTTAAGTAACCATTCATTGTTTCACCGAGGTATACAACTTACATATTAGCTGTAACTTTCTGTTTCAACTTTATTTATTACGGTTAAACCTGCTGGACTGATTTTCTTAATGTGTACTCCTTTGATTTTTACGGAAAATATCAGCTAGGGTAATTCAAGAGCTGCAAATGAAGGCAAAAGTAATACATTTTTTGGTCAAACTACACCTTACATTCACAACACGTTTTGACTGCACGTTTGGCCTAGTGGTTTAACGGTCACCACGCCGTTTCCTACTTCGCCAAGTGTCGTGGGTTCAAATCCCACGTAGTACAACACTTTGTGTGATCCACAAATTGTTGTTCTGAGTCTGGGTGTTCTTTGTGTCCGTTTCACGTATGTTTGTAAAGTCCCCCGCGACACAGGATTTATTCCTAGTGCGGGAGCTGTCTTTTTTTTAAATAAAAAAGAAAACACGTGACCTCATCATCTGTAAAATCATGATCAGTAGATAAAAACCTGACTGAGTTAACGTAACCTCGGCAAATTAGTTAAACTTGTGGTCGCCCAATATTCGAAATTCAACCAAAATTTTTTTTTTTTTTTCGCTACTATATAAAAAAAAATACTATGGCAAATTTCATACACCTCTAATAATTTCGATAATGTTATCTAATCCATTACAGTAGTTTATTTTTTTTTCGCATCTGTGTAAAACAGTTGTCTAGGTGCAGTTCCTTTGAAATCAAACCACTTCATCTCAAAATGACCATGTACCTTTCGAATGGACTAATAAATATACTCTTATATTTATTATGGAGTATAACTAAATATAAAGGTGATTGACATGTAGGCCTGATTGATTTTCAGAGGAAACTACGGCGCAGTATATTGCAGCTATAACAGTTTACGCCTATTAATTTCTTGCTTAACTGTTAATTGCAAATTGCAACCATTGACTTATTAATTTATTTAATAACTGACATGCTGGCACACATCAAAACAATGTTGTAGTTGATTTTATGATTCCACTGTACTTATTAGGTAATTTAGTATATAGTAGTATAGTAATAGTAATTAGGTAAATTAAAAATAGGTGTCTTTATTTTCAATGTTTCTCATAAGGCTCAACCCCTTGGTAAGAGTTCTTTAGTTTGACTGTTTCATTAAAGTACTCGACCTAATTTTCAATTTTTCTTTTTTATGTATTGCCCTGCCAAAATAACTCTACTCTGCCTAATGGAAAGCATAAGTAGAATCCAAGAGTGGTCACCATACTCATTGCGAATGCAGATAATGCAACAATGCGGCATGGTGACCCACACCATGGCGGCCTAGTGATGCTTCTGCATCATTGGGCATCCAGCCTCGCACTCATCAACGATACACGACAACACGAACGCTGTGGTCGAGCCGGGCCTGGTCGTGCTGAAATCAGCGTGGCTCTACTACCTACTTTACTTAACTTATTCGGAATATCATTTATTTAAGACTGCCTCGTTGGTCTAGTGGTTAGCGTAAGCGACTGCAGATCAAGAGTTCTCGGGTTCGATTCCCGGGTCGGACTGCTGTAGGGTTTTTCTTTCGTTCGTTAATTATTTGCGTGAAAGAGTAACAAACATCCATCCATCCATATTTACAAACTTTCGCGTTTATAATATTAGTATAGATTACATAAAACTTCCTTTACCATGAAAGCCCCAAGACTGAAAGTTTTCTAATTAATTGAATGTAATTGTTCATTTATATTCCCTGCTACACAACTTATTGCTAACGACTTATTTGCGTGGAAATGTTCACTGCTGTTTATTACATAATCTTGTATTTTCTTTCCAAGTTCCTCGTTTTAGTTCGTTACAAATTCTCGTTAAAGTCGCTTTAGCTATTTAGTTAAAGTTAGTGTTAGATAAAATCTGCGTTAAGTATTGTAATGTCAAATATGTAGGTACGATAAACTTGAAACATAGAACGGTATGTGCCCCTGTGGTAATAACCTAAAAACATTTCTAGAGCCATGGGAAGCCTACCTCAAAACTGCGTTTAAAAATATAAAAACGTGGTGGATAACGTTGGTTAAGGTACACCTATTTCAGTACCTACCTTATTAATATTTTTTCTGAAAACACTTAGCAGTGGTATGTTTCAAGATAATAAAACACCTCTGAGTGCAGCGTTTTCCAACTTTAGTTTATAATACTGCCCTGCAGTATTTCTTAAATCCATAAATATTTTTACAAGGTTCTTTTTTATCTTTAGTAATTAGAGTCAATTATAATTATTTAACTGTCGCAAATAATAAGGTCAAGTGTAAGAAGACCCTGGCGCCGCCGAACCCTTGACTTTTCATATAAAGGTTGTCTTGTCTTGATAAACATAACTTATTATATCTATATGTTGTAAATGTATGTAATATATGTTTGTAAATTCATATAAATGCTTCAAAAGCTCATAAAATTATTATGTTTGACCGAATTTAACCAATTATTTTATATATGATGACAGGAAAAGCAATAAATATTGAAACATTTATTTTGGCTTTCGGAAAATGGGAGAGCGTCTGCGGAAATGCGTCTTGTGTGCTTTAGAAAGTGAGACAGTCCACGAGAGTAATGTATCGTTATTGTGGACTTTTAGAGCAACATTCAAATAATCGTAAATATTACTCATTAAATTCTTTTGGACGGGTGTGTAATAAAATTGTATGACGTACGTAGATGCCGTAAAATTGAACACATTCCCGTCAAGGATCGTGAATGTTTACTGGAGTTTTATATTGATCGTTAAAAAGCCGCTTATTACCTGTCACATTGATGTAATATGCATGAATGAAAACAAGCAGAACAGCTGATGGCAAATTGAATTACTGCATAAATAACTTCATATCAGTAACCAGACGGAACAAATGATCCTACTTATTGTACAATTATTTGTAAAAATCAAACCCTAACAAGACACGATCAAAAGAATAAAAAAACCGTGTGCGTCTCAGTACGCCCGACAGAAGTGATAACTTACTAATCTAAGTTGAACTATATACGGCTAGCGCTCTGGGTTAAGGCCCTTATTCACTTTGATTAGTGCGAGTGCAGGTGGTCAATGATTGATAGAAAATACACCTTTAGAGTGAGAGAGTAGGAGCCTGCCTACTGCTGCCGTATGCGTGACAGAAAGGGAAGCCAGACATACTGGCGCCGTAACGCGTTACGTAACGAAGCGGTATAAAAGTTATCACTTCAAAAAGTCAAAACATATTTCAGAATACAGGTATCGCTTTAACTTACTTGAACTGCTACTACGTCTTTTGTATTTTTAGCTCTGTTAAGACTGAAAACTAAAGGAAGCTGATTCAGTACTATCATAATTATGATTTTAGGCATTGTGTTAACTACAATCATACCATTTCTGCTATAAAATAAATTGGGAAATTCCATAACATAATAATAATATTAATCGTACGTCGATCAGCTTTCAAGTGGCCAAAATAATAAAGTTGTAATGTACGCCTACCCGTTTTTAACCGACTTCAAAAAAAGGAGGAGGTTTCTCAATTCGACCGTATATTTTTTTTTATTTTTTTTTATGTGTGTTCGGGGATAACTTCGTCGTTTATGAACCGATTTTGATGATTCTTTCTTTAATGGAAAGAAAGGAGATATCCCAACGGTGGTACCATGATAAGGAAACTAAGATCTCATGACGGCATCCAAGAGAAATCGAGTCGAACCTTGAAGTCGGTTTTTATTTTGTTAAAATTTTATCACCTGTCTTTGTCCGCATATTACACCAGATTAATAATAGCGTCACCACTGTAGCTAGTCTTATTTTTATATTATAAAGTAATAGTAATTTAGTTTTAATATCTATTGCAAATTATCTCTTTTATTATGTAAAAAATAAAAGTTTTGATATGAGAGCTAGCTACAGTTTCCTCTGTCAGTCTTGCGAATCGTGTAAAAATTAATCATCACCATATCAGTGAGGTGAAGTATCTATTAAGAAAACGGAGTGCCACCATCCCTTTTCATACTGTGGGGGTCGTAAGACCAGACTGACAAATAAACTACGTACGAAAACAGTACTGCAAAGAGATGGAAAACTTGACATAAAACCTCTATCTACCAACCCATCAGGTTGATAAAAATAGGAAGTGGTAGAAGTAGAAAGTAGTCAGTATAGTAGAACAAAACCCTCCTTTCTAATAAGAGGCCTATTTTTTCAATGGTTAAGTAGGGCAAACGAGCAGACGTATCACCTGATGGTAAGTGATTACCGCCGCCCATGGACACCTGCAACACCAGAGGCGTCACAAGTGCGTTGCCGGCCCTTGGGGGGTGGAGGGAAGGGTTGGGGTATGGGCTTCCGGTATTCTCACTCACCCGGTGAAACACAGCGAAAGCGCTGTTTCGCCTATGTTCATCTGTAGACTATCAGAGGCTGTTAATAACTAGACAGTAGCATAAATGTTCTTATGATTGAATATTTTCTTTCCTAACTGTGAAATATTAACTCGTTAGTCAGGTTTGCGGTTAATTGGTCCATAATTTTATTAGATTAAGAAATATTTTGCATATTTTGAACACAGATTAATAAAGTTAACTGTTCTAAAGAGCAATACTTTTTTATTTTGTTTGCTGCGATGTTTAGTTCATTTTAAATTACAAAAACCTAATGCAAGTAATTTTGATTCCGTTATAAACAATCAATTCTTCCAACATCTTGCTTGTAGATATAATAGTTTGTTTTTCTAATCATTATGATATTACGAACCTTACTGACAATAACATTTTTATAAAAAACAATCTCAAAAGTTTCAGACAACATGAAACTTGCCGACCGGAGCTTTCGATATTAATATTGTTCAAAGATGACAGATTAATGGTTCTGTTCCATTAGACAGCCTCTATACTTATGATTTCTAAACAGATTTCTACAATAAAATTAAGATATAAAATAATAAAATAATTGTAAAGTCATATTATATCTTTATTATTGTGATAATGTTTATTTAGTTGTTCGTGTTGTCTGTCGTCGCGATCAATCATTTCACACGGGCTGTTCTAAATCTCTCTTGATGTGTGGTCTAGCATTTCTATATTCGTTATGTTACTAGTTTCAATTCATGGTGGTCTAAAATTGCTGAGCTAAATAACACTATAATACTAGTACTTTTTTTCATAGCTTCGGTCGCCTTCATGTGTTGTGCAGATGGCTTGATCATTTAAACATACAGGTATGTTTCAGTACTAAAGTGGTTTAGTTAGAAGGATGTATGAGATGTCAATTTACCCAATTGATGCTTCACAGTCTGCGTCGTTCATATAGGAATCGTGGAGTCGAATTCGATACCTACAGGGTCAATAATTGTGTGACAATTTTAATCAATTGTACAGAACAAATTTGTACAGAATATATTTTTCTGTAATTTTTGTATTTAAATCTGGATCCGGGTATCTGTGTACTAGACGTGTAAATGTATTAATAATATTTTTTAAGCTTTCTTATAGATCTCTCACAAAGTAATCTCATAATGTAAAAACATGAAGATTAGAATTCAAGCAATTTAGTTATTACTTTGGCCCTTTTATTCCCGACTCACTCCCACTCGCGCCTCCTGAAAACTTGAGTAAATGAAGTAGGTTGCTATGATGTTAATGTGATTCCACGGGTGGTGTAGTATTATAAGCGATCACTTCGCGCTTTCTACTGCACGGTGTTGTGGGCTCAAACCAAACATGGGACAACACTTTGTGTGATACACGAATTGTTGTTTTGAGTCTGGGTGTACTTATCCGTTTCATGTATTTTTGTAAAATGTCAAGCGACACACGAATATTCCTAGTACGGGCATTGTCTTTCATAAAAAAAAGAAAAAAAATGCAATTGAATTATATGCAGAAATGCCATTGAATTATATCCAAAGCTTAACCAAAAAAGTTAGTTTACGAAATTAGTGAAACGAATGTCTTTATGAATCTCGAGTACATACCGTATATCATGTGATTTTAATATTGTATGTAACTAAAGCATTTACTTACGTAAGTATCTATCTTTCTTAATTAACGAATCTAAAGACTCATTTAGAGATTAAACAATTACTCCAAGTAATTTAAACGAATGTTAGTTTTAATTAATGTACTGGATTAGAAATTGAATAGTTGGTACAGTTTCTGAGAGAAAGGCACTTCTTACAAATTAGATTTTTCCAAACTCTCGTACAGATTATAAACATGTCACTACGCTAATATTAATACAATAATAAATTCACTTTCTACAATAAATCTACCAATCGTTTTGAAGGTTAAACTGAAATACTTTTGGCGCATTGCAGCCTAGATGCATTGGCCCGAATATATTTCCCACCATTTCTATATAGGTTAACTGTAGTTTACAGATATAACTAGAAGTTTTCAAGCAGATTGTAATTGTGTTCTATCTCCGTTGCTGGTTCATAGCCAAGAACATTTATTGTGTCATTTATGAAGGAACCTACAC
Source organism: Diaphora mendica (assembly GCA_949125395.1). Lineage (NCBI taxonomy): Eukaryota > Metazoa > Arthropoda > Insecta > Lepidoptera > Erebidae > Diaphora > Diaphora mendica. The sequence goes on from OX421323.1 coordinate 3,240,657, forward strand.
ACAGCGCTGACTCTTCATGATTTAACTTTGACATGTTATGTTTAAAAGCAAATCCTCAATCTTTTTGTATTGCACGAAATACCAGTGCATTATATTTTGTGTGTAGTTACTTGAATAACTGACGTAAAGAGTTAAGTATAGATGTTTTATTGTTAGGTACTGAACCTGATATGCTTGTGTTCTGCAAAAAAATATCTTCACTCAAAAGCGAGCTTATAAAAACCGGCTCAGATGTTTATAAAAACTTATATGTGGTTTTCTTTGTTTGATTTACTTAAAATTTACTAACATGTTATAACTTCACTGATGAAATGCCTTACGTATCTAAAGAGTTACTAAATGACGACGAAAGAATTGTTATTGAAGCTAAGAATGTTATAGAAAATCTAGCTTTAATTCCCATCGCTTGCGTTTATCTACTTTGTGTGGAAAAAATCGGGATAAAAAATAGCATATATGCCAAACTTCATACAGATCTGTTCAGCTGTTCTATAGAGATAGTAAAAGCAACAAATATCCGCCCAAAGTTTCATATTTATAACAGTATTAAAATATTGCACGTCATAGCAAAATTTTATATTGCATAACGTGGTCCCCACCATGTGGGGCTACGTTCAAATGGGTTTGTGAGGGACTAGCGTTTGTGTCGAGGGATATTATAAATACATTGAAACCGGAAAGTCATTAACGCCCGAAGCTTTTTTGTAACCAAATATAACTTACGCGTCGAGCTATTTCATGGGTTACTTCCAGTTTAACAGTTTTGTGTGTTTCATTCAGTCTTTTAACAATTCTCAGTTTTTATATTGGTTAACGTTAGTGGTTTTTTATGGGCAAGTGGTTTACTTAAACGTGTACGTTAATTTGTCTGAGGTGCGATTTATCGATGGTGGGATAGGTCGTACCGTAAACGTGGCAAATGACCCGTAATGGTACCATGACGTGCTCTGATGTCGGGTAATACACAAAATTATTTATAAGCTGCCGTACACAATATTTTACAAGTTATGTTTTAAATGTTATAAATAGAATTTGACGGATCTGTTGCTATAGTCGTTAATGATCTGGATTGCGAATCCAAACGTAGTGGATTCGATTCCTAATAAGTATAAAATGCCATGAGTATGATATTTTTTTTAATATTTAGCAGAACTATAAAAGAACAAAGGTTAAAAACTTGGTTTCGTTTTATCTATTTTTAGTTCTTATTGAACTTTTTGATTTTACGTGTAACACGCACTGTTTGGGCACGATAAATACATAATTTAATTGTTAGAAATAATAGTACTTAGTTACTACAAACGTCTTAATTATGCGTGTGCATCAAAACACTGTATCTACACGATAACTTCAAGTTCGATTGTTTTTGAATGTTTCATAAATCGAATTATATTTCGGATTTACAATAGCAATTTAGAAGAATGGAATGAATAATTTCAAGAGATACTAGATCTATATCGTTACGCTCTAAATTCTCAACATATCAATAAATTTTTCGTCTAAATTATGACTGTGTATACATATACTACTAGTTGATGCCCGCGGCTCCGCCCGCGTATATGTCGGTTATCGCGGCAAATTAATTATATTTTGAACAATTTGACTATACTGTTTAACAAAATCTACTTATCCTACTAATATTATAAACGTGAAAGTTTCTAAGTGTGGATGGATGGATGTTTGTTACTCTTTCACACAAAAACTACTGAACATATTTGGATGACACTTTACAGTAATATAGCTTATACATCAGAATAACACAGGCTACTATTTGCCGCGATAACCAACATATACGCGGGCGGAGCCGCGGGCAACAACTAGTTTTAATATAATTGATACATTATCCATACAACCTATAACCGTATGAAACATTCGGATAATGTTTCATACGGTTACATACATAATACTGCAATAGTGTATCCGTTTACATAAGTAAACACAGGCCATTATATCCGAACATACATAGTTAATACCCATAGAGGATGCTTTTAACGTTAACAATTTGGGGCAAAGCAACTTACAAAATTAAATTTGCTAACTACCGCATTAACAGGATGCATTTAATTCGTTTAAGAGAACTTAGTAAACCTAATTACTTACCTCGTCAATTCGTTCAATTTGGGTCAGCCACTAGTTCAACCGGTTTTACCTGAATATCAGTTTTTCCACGGAGCGACTGGCATCGGACCTTCAAAACCCTAAAGGCAAAATGAATTCGAAGGTTGAATAGATGAATATTTCAGGGCACTGAGTTCTCAATAACGATTGCCATAGGTGTCCATAATAACCGAGAGCGACGGCTCAATGTGATCTCCGTGGCACGGGCGTGGGGTTGGGGTTTGGATTAGGAATTTCTTGTCAGAAAAACCCAACCCGGTAATTGAAGAGGTCTCGCCTCTTACGCCTCTCGCCATACACTGCGCTAAACCGACAAGACAGTCCATAGTCCATACCTCCTAAACATTAAATCAATTGCACGTTAAAATGTTGCCATACTATATATTAAGAAACAATAAAGCTTCTAGTGTCGTCGCATTACTTACTATTAATTAATCTTAGTACTTTCACTTTCCCATTACTACTCGTGGTTAATTGGCGTGTTAAATGTATAAAAATCTTTAATCTTGTTAGTTTTAAGTAACGGTAAATAAGACAAATCGTTTGCGCTGGATATCATTGTGAATATATATTTACGACAGTGAAATAAATGATCTTAATTGGATCGAATCATGCATAAAATAGCCATGTCGCTACTTCAAGTTCTGCAGAAAACTCTTCTGAGTCATCCAATCGGAATTCAAATTTTAGTTATCTTAGTTAACAGGAAAATACGAGTCTATCTTAAGTGATTAAATAGGTACAAGGTATGTGGTAAAAAGGTTTGGTGAAAAATATTTTAAGATTAATATAAATAAATATTTCGGACATCTAACACACAACGCCATCTAGTCCCAAGCTAAGCAGAGCTTGTGTTATGGGTACTAGACAACTGATACAAATACATAATATATACTTTTTTTTGTAAATACATACATATTATACATAGAAAACACCCAAACTCCGAAACAAATATTTGTAGATCATACAAACATTTGGTCCGACCCGGCAATCGAACCCGAGACCTCATGATCAGCAGTCGCACACGCCAACCGCGAGACCAACGAGGCAGTTGTTACAGACTCATTTATAACTAGCAGTTTTAATTTCATTTAATTTATTTACGAGCAAACTGACTGTTGATTTTTATTATTCTTAATAAACTTATAATTCGCACTATTCTCAAAAAATATTTTGAAATGCATTACATAAAACATAAGTATTATTAAAAAATTAAAAATGCAAAAGTAACCCTGTGTGTTACGCTTTCATAAATTATGTACTCCACCGGCCATAATACAACTTTACTCCTATATTTAGGAGCGTGTAGTTCCCGAAGCATAGAAAGACCCACCGTTTGGCGAGGCTTGACCGAAGTCCACGGCCTCGCAGGTAACTGGTGTAAAGCAATTTTTTCATTTCCACCGAGGGAATGCCTAAGCCCAAATTCCTTGGGCTCCAGTAACGCTGATTGTAGTAGGTTAGCTCATAGAGTGGTAAGGCACTTTCAATTCTTAAACAGCAGGGATATGGGTATGGTAACTACCGGTAAGTGATACGCCTGCTCATTTACCCCCATGTCATGAAAAGACTAAGCTGTACCTGCCTGTAAGTGGCGACACGTGTTAGTTTCAAAAACCATGTGTTTCTATTCGTGTACGTGCCGTTGGTGGCCTAATGAAATACTACAAAAATTTACCAAAAAAAACTACTACAAGAACTGGACCGAATTAAAATTGGAACACATGGGAAGCACCATCTTTCAATTAAAAAAAACATCAAAATCAGTTAACCTAGTCTAAAGTTATGAGGTGACAAACATAAGAAAAAAACAGTCGAATTGAGAACCTCCTCCTTTTTTGAAGTCGGTTTAAAATAGAAATTGGTGCGAGACAAATCTTGAATAGGCAATCTTTGAATAAAATGTAATAGGTAAATACTTCTTTTATGTCTGGCTCTAGAAGTACTTTTACTATTCGACGGTTCATATTCTTTGCTGTAACACGAATAAAGTATTCAAAGTCATTAAGTCTGTCCTATTCTAATTAATTGTACTGGTTAATTATATGTAAGTAGATGGAACTTAAACGTAATTAAATAACAAACTCATCCGACTAACGCAATCTCTCACTAAGTACTACGAGTATATATAGGTTATTTTTTTTAAACTCAGTTTAGATTCACGATCTACAAGCTTATTGAATATAACCTCAACACGTTTCAGCATCAAACTTGTTAAGATTTCTTGATAAGTGACTAAATTTATCATTTATATGTGTGCGTTATCTATATAGGTGACATTGCAGACATATAACTTGACATTCAACGGAAAATGTTATTGAAGATAAGCTGATACTGACAAAGAAAATGAGAAATTGGCTCTTTGACCTTTGCATAACTGATATGTCACGATCCGTTCGATATTACAATGTTTACTGCAGTAATTGGTTACTGATGTTTATTTACATTTACTTAAACCACTTTGTTACAACGCCTACAGCTACTCATCCCTGACGAGTTGTAACTTAACTTCAGTACGCCTACGATCACTTAAAATCTTGGACAGAATCAATTACAACAGATATCTGAGCGGCCTTAATAAATAGTAATAGCGGTGAATGACCCGCGATCATTGCACCCCATCCATCGTGAGTTCTCTTCCATGCCGGTCTAGACTCACCGTCTCACTCCAATTACAATAATGGCCGGGTGCATCGCGAAATTCCATAACACTTTCACTCGAATAAGTGGCTTTGCTTTCATGTACCTAGTAACTTGAGAGTACTCTTGTTCTGTTTTGTTCTGATCACGTTTAATGGTTGCATCTTTTTTTTCACTCCATGTTACGTTTGCTGATGAAATTGTGCTTGTTTTATCTCGTGCATCGTTATGTGTGTTCTGTTGTAACACCATATTGTTGGATTATGGCAGATATTTCTCATGTTGCTTGCTTTTATATTTCCTTTGACCGTGTCACCTAGTATTAGCTCATAGGAAATCAAAAATGATATTGCAGGTTCGTACCTCACCCCAGCACTTACAAACTTAGGAAGTACTATGATTTCTATATTGAAATCGAATTCTATATTAAATACGTTAGACTTCCCCATATGTAAATATTTTTTATGTAATTTGTTTATCGGAACAATTTTATCTTTTTATATCATTTGCCTAAGGACATACATAAGAGGTGCCTGCTGTGCAGTACAGTATACTACTACTACTACTTACTATACTTGTGCTCATATTAATCTAGTGTGGTTCTATTTAAATGTATTTGCCAAAAGTATAAGCTTACATTATACAATAATAAACCAACTACGACACATTGTTAGTTGTATAGTTTCACAATAAGCTCACTGAAACCGCTAATAGTTAACCCTCCATTTTCCTAAACAAATATGCTATTTCTAAAACCGTTCTTCCTGTGACGCTTGTCACAGGTCCAAATCTGTCATTTGCTCCCATTTGTTTGCCACGTCAAAGCGTGTTTTTGAGACAGGGAGTTATGCTACAATTGTTAGTGGAAACTTTGGATGTTCGTGGTGTAGTCATTAATTTACGTCTTCTACCACATAAATTAGGACTAAAAGAAAATAATTAAAAAAATTGGAAGTGTGTTTCAGTATTGTCAATTATTTTTAATTTGTTCATGACTTATTGGTACCTTTGCCAATCGTGAACTGATTATGGTAGGTATAAATAAGCAAACTAAAATGAAACGAAAGTTTTGAGACGTTTTGCATCTGTATGTCATTTCCTACTTACTATTGATTTATGTGTTAAATTATGTAACCGCCCGTTCGTATTCGTTGATATCCATTTTGTCAATCAATTTTTCCTTCATAAAAATTTGCCTGTGTGCTATTCAGAATAAATAAAGTCTGTGAGCAAAATTTTATCTAAATCCGTTCCGGCGTTCTTGCGTGATCGAATAACAAACATCCATACAATCCTCACAAACTCTCAGGTTCGGTTTAAAATATTTATTCTCATTAAGAATTATAATACAATTCACTTAACATGAGAACATACTAATGACTAATACACAAATATATTTCACTTGAGAACATACATAAAGGCGGTAAGAATATAATATTTTTTCAACTACTACCCTCGCTGACACAGCTGTGACCATGGACGGACATCACAATACAAAGACATAAGATTTTAGTGCGCTTCACTAGATGCGACATTCAAATTTTTATATACCTTTTTTATTTTTATGTGTTGATCCTATTAGTTTAGTAATTCAAAACAATTATTTATAATGTATTCGACTCCATTTTGTATTTATTAAGCTAAAGTGTTTGTTAAAGTAAAGTGGTTTTTTTTTTTTTTTTTTTTTATCATCATTTAACAATTAATTGTAGTTTTTAATGACATGATCTTTAATCATTTTTTTAAAAGAAGTGATGGAGCGCAACTCCTTTATATCTCTAGGAAGCTTGTTATATAACTGCGCGCCTTCATACATGAGATTCCTTTTGCCGTAGTTAGTACGGGGTGGTCTCAGAACAATATTATTAGCATTTCTTAGTTTAATCTTTTGAACGTCTCTTTTTTTGGTGAAACCTAATTGTGTATGTATATCCCCAGTCAATACTTTACGTACAAATAAACAGGTATAATACACGTAAGTCTGACTTACATTTAGTATTTTTGTGTTTTTATATACCTTCTCAGTAGGTGTTAGAAAATCAAAGTGAAAAAGAACCTTTATTAGCTTATTTTGAGCTCTTTGTAACGAGTTTAAGTTAGTTTTAGAAGCTGTGCCCCAAATCTCTATTAGATAATCAATATGAGGCTTCACAAGAGAGTTATAAATATAGTAACGTACTTTACGGGGCAGAAGTCGTGAGATACCTCTTAAAACTCTCAGGTTTTTAATGTTAACAGAATATAGTATATACATAACTTCACAATAACAAGATCATTCGCATTTTACTATTGCTATCGCCAATGCAATTTATCTGGCTTTCATTATCAGCCTATCACAGTCCACTGCTGGATATTAGCCTCTCCAATTGCACGCCACTTAGTTCGATCCTCGGCTTCTCGCATCTAGCTCCTGCCAGCCGTCTTGCGCAAGTCATCACTCCACCTGGCCTGTGAACGTCCTACACTACGTTTGCCGAGACGCGGTCTCCACTCAAGAAACCATTTACCCCAACGGTTGTCGGTTCTATGGCAAATATGGCCAACCCTCTGCCACTTCAGCTTGCTAATCCTATGGGATACGTCGATGACCCTGGTTCTTTGCCGGATCACTTCGTATCTGGCTATAATTTATTTTAAGATGCGATTTTATGAAAATAATGATATTAGCGAACAGTTATTGCTTACTATTAATTGGTTTCTAAAATTGCTCTCTCTGCAATAATATAATTGATCGAAATTGAAAATAGCCAAATTAAATCACTCGATATTTTTGTCAAGAGAACTCCCATGCGCCAGTTATAATAATTTACCTTTTGTTCAGTAAATCACCTGTCTGTCTGAAAAAGTAATCATAATAATAACAGTTACACCGTTAGTATCTGTAATATTCCTTGAGCACGACTTAAATATTATCTAGAACAACCAAAAAAAAATACCGTAATAATACTGCAGGTAATACAGTTGTGTTGCTTAGTCAATGCAATGCAACTGAGCTTCTTGACTTTTGCTAATTCAGTCAAGTTTTACTGCAAATTGTGTTTTAATTGAAGAATTGTGTTCTTTTGATCTTTCTTCTTATTTCATTTGTTTATACCCCAATGTTGAAGAAAGAAATTATAAGCAAAACATAAGAAATTGCATTGGTGTCTGGGATACGTTTCAGATAGCGATTTAGATTTCAATTCTATATTTATTCTAGGGACCTGTCGGGGTTTGCCACCCGATAATACTTACATGACTTTTATATCGTTTGATGTACACGTTACATTTTAACTCATGCAATTTATCTCTATCCTTGTACTGTCTCCAATAACAGGAATATCCGAACAACTGAAGTCTCAGTCCCCCTTCCCATCCGAGGTGTGAGGTATACGAATACACTACTCTATCTTGTTCGTCGTAATTTACCTTCTACTTTGTCCTCTCTGAGAATGATCAGATTCCCAAAAATGTTTCGCGTCAGGCCATAAAAGAAAACAACCAACACCTTTGTCCCTTTGCTATTTGTCATTATCATCTTAAAGTAAGATTGATTTATGATTGCTTATTAGTCATAATAGTGTACTCAAATCACCTTTATTAAACCAACGTCTCAGGGAACTATTACTTGAAATAGTATGCACTTAGTAACCGCTATCTGAATATGATTTCTCACGTAATCCAACAACATGGCCTTCGCTAATTTGTTTTCACTTATGTAACAAGTACAATGACCCTAACTGTTTTAGTAAACTTTGTTTATATAGTTTTTATCACCCAATCTCACCTTGAAATTTGCCGATGTTAGCTTAGAGTTTAATCTATTAGACGATGAGCTGTATGGAAATTAAAAAATCATTATTAAAAATAGAAACTAGCTATTGCACCTACACATTCATATTTTATATAAGGGAATACTTTGAGTCATTTGATTTTGGTATCGTAGGTTGAAGATAATAACTTTAAACTTCTCCATAAATGGGGACTTATTAACATCCAAATGCACGCTTTGGGAACACCTTGAAGTACTTAATAATTCGCCATCATGGATTTTTTTTTTCGGTGCTATCAAAGTTACAGTTAAATAAATTTTATTAAATAGCTTTTTAAAAACAAGCTTTTAGTGGAAGGCCTCCAGAGAAATCAAACGAGTCCAAACTCGATGATGTTGCGACGTTTCTTTACAGAGTTCCTATGGCTACCTTCCAACTCCAGCATCAGATCAGCTCCATTATAATATTGTATTGTCACGGTTCAAGAAATCTGCTTCAAAATTGAGTTGCAAGATTCCACCCGAACATACAAACATACATACATACATTGCAAGTTAATAAAAAGCTTGTAAAAGTAAACATTTTCGTTAAAAAGTACTTTTCCCAAGGGATACCCGATTGAGTTGAACTGACCTTTCATAGTCACTCCCCTTAGTTCTTCACTTGAAATTCGCTTATTCATAAGTATAAGATTTCTACCTCTCTTATTATATACTACAGAGGTCTGTACATAACAATTTCCTAAATAAAAACTTCTTATCACATGAATTCACATGATTATTCTGACCATGATCTGTTTCTATTTGAGTGGTTGTTAAAATGTTATGTATTGTCTAGAAACTATATACTTTACCGTGGGAGAGCCACGCTTCGGCATGAATGGGCCGGCTCGACCGGAGTGATACCACGCCCTCACAGAAAAACAGTGTGAAATAGTGCTTGCGCTGTGTTTCACCGAGTGAGTGAGGATACCGGAGGATAGGATACCCTATATCTCCCCTCCCCATCCCCCAAAGGCTGGCAACGCACATCTGACGCTTCTGGTGTTGTAGGTGTCCATGGGCGGCGGTAATCGCTTAAAATCAGGCGATACGTCTGCTCGTTTGCCCGCCTATTCCATAAAAAAAAAAAAAAAAAAAAACTTAAACATACTTAAAATTAAACCTGTAGTTCAGAATAGATAGAAATTAATACTACTCCGTTTACAAGTACAGACGTATACATGACGTAGGTTTTCCTAAAAGCTTCGTTCGTAAAGGGCCATCGAAACCCCGTCAAAGCTCGCCAACTAGGTCGAGAGTTTGTTGAAATAACTAGCTGTTCTCAGCTTGTTGGAAGTTGTTAATGTTGGATGATGTTGAGCTCTTATTCACTTGTGGAGTAATGAATGGGTAATCGAGTGCTAATATTGTCGACCGTATTTGAAAAGAATTAATATTCATATGACAGCTACTATGAAATACTTATTACGACTATGAATAAATTGTATCTAAGAATTAACTATGTTGATTGAAATTCAATAAACTCTTACAGGTCAGTCACTATGCTCCCTTAAAAAATGTTATCAGTTACAAGTAGATAAAGCGATGCTATTTTCTACCAGCAAGGATGATTTAATATATTGCAGTCGTATCGTCCAGTATTGACCCGAAAAATAATTTATAATCTACGCACATTATAAAGATATGATAGATACCTATACACCTATATACTTTCTCATTTCCCACAAACAGCTGCTTAAGCCGGACATACACGTTCAAGTATACTTGCGCAAACCCAGACTGTTTTGTCTGTCTGTCTCTGTCACACACAGACAGATTTCGGAGCAGCCATCCTAGCCAAGTTGCAAGCGTTCTTCTTTCTGCAATCCTTAACGCCTAAATTGTCGTGTGTCATTGGCTAATACTTTGACTCGGATTACTTTGTCTAAGATTAGCCAATGATACACGAGAATTTAGGCGTTAACGATTGCAGAAAGAAGAACGCTTTCAACTTGGCTAGGCTAGGGGCTGCTCGTCTCGATCCGTGCGAGCTTCGGGTGTCAGGTTTTATTTTCGTTATGTTACGGAATTTATTGATTCGGTCGCCGCGCTCAAAGGGCTCAAAGCCCTCGATGAAAGCTATGCAATAGCTTAAAAATAAGTAAAACATTTTTGTGCAGGCGTATGAAAATTCCACCTCTAAATGCGAACAATTAAGGAATATAGAATACAGCTTAAATAAACTGAATAGTAATTTGAGACATTGTAGTCCATTGTTTCAAAAGGAATATAGTAAGAAGTTTGTTCTGTAATAATTAAAATAAGCAATTATTTCAAACAAAAACGAAACAGTGCATAATGCTACTTTTCAAAACCATTAACCTTAAAACGCACCCTTTATTTACCAATATTGCTATTGCTGGTTGAATGTAAATTTGATTACGCTTTTATGAAGAACAGCATTTTAAATAACCTTGACTCAATCCAAAACAAGCAGATATCATCCATCGTTTTCAAGACATTTACGACACACCTTAAAACTTATGGCGCCGTTTCATATAACATACTACTTTTTATCTTAAAACATCACGTGCATAAAATAATTAACTCACACATCTCCAGTCAACCCTGACCGAATTACTCCTGTATGTAAAGAAAATTTTGTAAACATTTTCATTCACAACTTTATTTTTACCAAGCGCTAAAATATAGACTAGTTCGACGTTCACTGGCACACTTCCAAACAAAAGATCGTTAAAATCAAAGTTTGCTATAATAAAATTTAAACTTGTGCCTCCCATGAGAGCCCTTCTAAATTCGCTACGTATGGCCCATTTTATAATCTCGATCTTTGTGTATTTCATTCGAGGGCAAACGCTTATGATTTTAGTGTTCACTAACATCTTTAAATGTACCTACATCTACATAGGCATACGGTGGTATCCAATACGTACTGTTTGTAACTGCTGACGTACACAACACAACTCACGAAATCTCAAAAATTATAGGTTATGATATAGTACAGTAAAAGTGCTGCAAAATGAATACCCGGGACTATTACAAAGTGTCGTACATCAACACGGGATCCGACCGATCGAGCATCTCCTTGGAGAGCGACGTCTTGGACAATGATACAGGGTTCAACGCCAACCAGTTCAAGTTGTACGATGACTTCACCACAGATTTGAGGTTGGCTTTCAATCCAATCCGAAGGAACTTTCATAACCTCACCAGAACTGACGTGACGAGGAGGCGAGGGGATCCGAATGATTCTGGTGTCGATATGGAGAATGGGAATCCTCTGGATGATGTTGCGACGTCCAATAATAGCGATTTGGTAAGTTTTACAATATTAAGTGGTGGTCATGTTATGGGTTTGTTAGTGAAGTATAGGTATTGTTAAATGATGAAAGGAAGTTATGAAAACTGTTACTAAAATATTTTTTTATATATAACCTGTGAAATAAAAAAAAAAACATTAGCAACTGAAGGCGCGTCTCCACCAAAATTGTTGGCAATTTCAGTGTTTCCAACTGTTTGCAACACTTCAAAAAATCGCCAACTTTTGTTTCCTTCGATTGTGTCTACACCGAGTCGCCAACAATTTAAAAAAACATTTACACTAAGCGTATCCGAAGAGCCAATAAAAAACTGCAACAAGCGTATTCTTTTGATGTTTACCGCCAAAAACAGAAACACGGTTGCCGACATTTATTGACAATTTTTTTTTTTTTTTTTTTTTTTTTTTTTTTTTTTATGTATGTTACCTGATTACTCCGTCAGTTGTGGACCGATTTTGAATTTTTTTTTTGTATTCGACAGGGTATGCTTCCGTGGTGGTCCCATTGCCAGCATATCAGGATCTGATGATGGGATCCCAGGGAAATCGAGGGAAACCCTTGTAGGAGGTATACATACAAACAAACATACATGCACACATATACACATACTACAAACATATATACACATACATACATACACTTATACTATCCAATAAACAATCCTATAATATTATATTTCTTATTCTATTTAAATCATGTCTATGTAAATACTTTGGTAATTGATATTATTACCTCTTTCTTATTATTATATATTATTATTAAACAAAAACAATTACTATTTACACTTTCACTACATTTATATAATTTAAGTAAATCAAATAATATTTATTGATATTACATTCACCGTAACGGAACCACACCTTTTCTATTGTATTCGGTCGGCGCAAGCGCATCTAAGATTTAGTGTTGAACTGCCCTCGGTCGCGCGAAACCTAATGTGTTGCATTATTATTGTAAAGATACTATATCAGTTGATTCTGCTAATTATCGTGTATATTAATTTGTGTATTATCTTTACGTGTATCTATATTCTCTCTGAACTTTTGTACAAATAAGTGTTAACTATATTTTCCCTTCTATTTGTGAGTGTGAATAAACTTGTGCTTCTACCTTCAACTCATCTTTCATTTCTGGAACTTTCTGTGAGTACTATATTTACTATACCACAACTGGTGACCCCGAGAAGAACACAATGAGTGATAGTAGTGACTCGGCTAAAACTGCCGCTACATCAGAGAGCAAAAGACACGTAACGGTACGCCGCGCTAAGCCCGTTACCGTTTCACGAAGAATGAGCATAAAAATACCCGCATTCGCTCCCGAGGACCCTGAAATCTGGTTTGCATTACTGGAAGGGCAATTCGAGGCCATAGGCATTGAGGATGATGCAACAAAATTCACCCATGTCATCACTCACCTCGATCTTCACCACGCAAAAGCGGTTAAAGACATTATCGTCAACCCCCCAGTCAACAACCGATATTCGAAAATAAAATCGGAGTTAATTCGTCGGTTATCTGCATCACAGGAGAACAGGGTAAAACAGTTACTCACCCACGAAGTTTTGGGTGATCGAAAACCATCTCAATTTTTGAGACACCTGCTCGACTTAGCTGGACCATCCGTTCCTGAAGAATTCATAAAGACCATCTGGAGTAACCGTCTGCCTAACAATATCCAGACCAGACAGATATTAGCGTCACAGCCTACCCATTCTCTGGAACAGCTATCGGATTTAGCGGATCGAATTCAGGAGATCACAGCACCCTGTCAGGTAGCAGAATCATCCAGACCAGGACCTAGTACCAGCGTCTCTGCTGAAATCGCCGAACTGAGAGGTATGGTCGAAAAGCTTGCACTGAAGCTAGATCAGCGTTCACGTTCCCCTGAACATAGATATCGCCAGTCAAGAGAACATCGAAGACGTTCCCCTTCACGTCAGAGGTCCAGGTCAAACTCGAGCTACCGCAAGTATCCTATTTGTTTTTACCATAGTAAGTTTGGCTCACGTGCCCGACACTGTGTTAAGCCGTGCGACTACAACAAACCGGGAAAAGCCAACGGCAGTCGCTAATGGCGACTGACGACTGCCCAGTGACTTCAGGTCGCCTCTTCATGTACGACAGGACTACGGACACTCAATTTCTGGTGGACACTGGGAGTGACCTGTGTGTCTTCCCGCGTTCTGCACTACGGGACCGTCGTGCCAAGACAGACTACACCTTATGTGCCGCCAATGGCACTGTCATAGACACTTTTGGTAGCATAGATTTAAGTTTAAATTTAGGTTTAAGACGTAATTTTACCTGGCGTTTCACAGTGGCCGATGTAACCAAAGCCATAATTGGTGTAGATTTTTTAAGCTTCTATAATCTTGTTGTTGATGTACGTAATAAAAAACTAATAGATAATACAACTACATTATATTCCAGTGCTTCTGTAGCTCAAACTAATGTATGTTCAATCAAGGTAGCAACAGGCAACTCCAGGTTTCACGTACTGTTGGGTAAGTACCCTGAAATTACACGCCCTTCAGGCACGCCGTGGATCCCTAAACACAAGACAGTACACCACATTCGCACTACACCTGGCCCTCCTGTATCATGCACTCCTCGCAGACTCGCTCCTGACAAACTGAAAATTGCTAGGCGAGAATTCGAACTTATGCTTAGTAATGGTACAGCGCGTCCTTCAGAAAGCGCTTGGGCTTCGCCCTTACATCTAGCTGCTAAAAAAGACAACAGCTGGCGTCCTTGTGGTGACTATCGCATGCTCAATTCCAGAACCATCCCTGATCGGTATCCCATTAGGCACATACACGACTTTTCCCATGCCATAGCGGGCTGTAAGGTCTTCAGCACCATGGATCTGGTCAAGGCCTACAACCAAATTCCAGTCTTCGAAGAGGATATCCAGAAGACGGCCATCACAACACCTTTTGGCTTGTACGAGTTCCCTTGTATGACCTTTGGTCTGAGGAACGCAGGTCAGACCTTTCAGAGATTCGTCGATGAATTGACTAGAGGTCTCGATTTCGTGTATCCCTACTGCTACGATTTTCTCTGCTTCTCTAAGGATGAGGACCAGCATGAACAGCACCTGGAACAGCTCTTCGACCGCATGAAGGCATACGGCATCCTCGTCAATACTTCAAAGTGCGTTTTTGGAGCCAATGAAGTAAATTTTTTAGGTTACCACATTTCGGAAACAGGCACCAAGCCCCTGGAAACCAAAGTACAGGCAATTACAGACTTTCCCGTACCTAAGACCGTTAAACAACTGAGACGTTTCTTAGGCATGCTTAATTTTTATAGGCGTTTTTTGCCTAACTCAGCAGTGATACAAGCCCCTCTTAATGCCTTATTGTCAGGCTCGGTCAAAGCTTCACAACCCGTCGACATATCCGGTGATACACTAGTAGCCTTTGAACGATGTAAACATTCACTTGCTAGCGCTGCACTACTCGCTCATCCAGACAGCGATGCTAAACTAGCACTTGTGACTGACGCGTCTGACTTAGCGATGGGTGCAGTACTGCAACAATTTAAGCACGGAAACTGGCAACCACTTGCATTTTTCTCTCGCAAGTTTAGCCCCTGTCAACAAAAATATTCACCGTATAATCGCGAGCTTTTGGCAATTTACGAAAGCATCAAGTACTTTCGGTTTATGCTGGAAGCTAGACACTTTATAGTGTTTACAGATCACAAGCCGATTACTTATGCTTTTCACGAGAGAAAGGCTAATTGTTCACCTCGCCAATATCGACATCTGGACTTCATATCACAATTCACGACCGACATTCGTCACATATCGGGCAAAGACAATGTTGTTGCCGATACATTATCTCGCGTCGACGAAGTTCAGATGTCCATTAATCTCGATCAATTGGCAGAGTCTCAAGCTGATGATGAAGAGCTTGTTAAATACACCGGCGGTGATTTTGCACTTCATCTCGAAAGACTCAGGATTCCTGGTAGTACTAAATATCTTTATTGTGATAGTAGTACACCACAACCTCGCCCTTTCGTAACTAAGCCACTCAGAAGGCTAGTATTTGACACCATTCACAACCTCAGCCATCCAGGCGCTATGGCCACCACAAAATTGGTCGCAGAGCGGTTTGTCTGGCCTGGCATGCGTAAAGACTGTCGAGAATGGTGTCGTAAATGTCTGCCGTGCCAACGCGCTAAGGTGTATCGTCATGTCTCTGCACCTTTAGGTACGTTTGACCTACCACGCGCACGTTTTACGTTTATACACGTAGACATTATTGGCCCTCTACCACCTTCCCAAGGCTACCGCTACTGCTTGACAGCAGTGGACTGTTTCACGCGTTGGCCAGAAGTCACGCCAATGATGGATATTACCGCAGAAACCGTGGGTAAGGCACTGATATCCTGGATATCCAGATTTGGATGTCCCACGGATATTGTCACAGACCGCGGCCGGCAATTTGAATCCACACTTTTCCAATACCTTGGAAAAATGATAGGATTCAAACATCACCGAACAACCGCATATCATCCTGCGTGTAATGGTTTGGTGGAACGGTTCCACCGTCAGCTTAAAGCGGCCATAATGTGTCACGCAGACTACGACTGGGTAAATACCCTGCCCCTAGTACTACTAGGCATTAGGGCATCCTACAAAGAGGACTTAAAGACTTCGTCGGCTGAATTAGTCTATGGCGAACCTTTACGTCTTCCTGGAGATTTCTTTCAGGCAAATATTCCTGATTCCACGGATCTAACCGATTTTACATCCCGCTTGCGAAATTTTTCACGAAAGCTTTGTCCGTCCCCCGCTTCTCGCCATAATCAAAATAAATGTTTTATATATAAAGATTTAAAATCATCTAGCCACGTATTTTTAAGAGTCGGTGCATCACGAGGTTCCTTAGAACCTCCTTACTCCGGCCCATACGAAGTGCTCGAGCGCGGGGACAAAACTTTTAAGATACTTGTCAAGGGTAAGAGCGTCACAGTATCTGTAGACCGTCTTAAACCAGCCTACATACTCGTCGACCCATCTACTAACACCTTACCCCCACCAACCCCTACTAATTCTGATCCCGTCGTAGATCCTACTCCCAGTCCCAGTCCTAGCCAGAATAAACCTTCCGATCATCTGAGCTCCAGAACTACACGTTCCGGTCGCAGAGTTCGATTTCCGGATTTCTATCGACCGTAGTGACGGTCTCTGGGGGGGAGTGATGTAGGAGGTATACATACAAACAAACATACATGCACACATATACACATACTACAAACATATATACACATACATACATACACTTATACTATCCAATAAACAATCCTATAATATTATATTTCTTATTCTATTTAAATCATGTCTATGTAAATACTTTGGTAATTGATATTATTACCTCTTTCTTATTATTATATATTATTATTAAACAAAAACAATTACTATTTACACTTTCACTACATTTATATAATTTAAGTAAATCAAATAATATTTATTGATATTACATTCACCGTAACGGAACCACACCTTTTCTATTGTATTCGGTCGGCGCAAGCGCATCTAAGATTTAGTGTTGAACTGCCCTCGGTCGCGCGAAACCTAATGTGTTGCATTATTATTGTAAAGATACTATATCAGTTGATTCTGCTAATTATCGTGTATATTAATTTGTGTATTATCTTTACATGTATCTATATTCTCTCTGAACTTTTGTACAAGTAAGTGTTAACTATATTTTCCCTTCTATTTGTGAGTGTGAATAAACTTGTGCTTCTACCTTCAACTCATCTTTCATTTCTGGAACTTTCTGTGAGTACTATATTTACTATACCACACCCTCATTTTTTATAGGCACATTCTATGTTTTTCGTATATTTTCTGAAGTTACACCGGTATTTGCGTCTGGTAGTCATCATTTTATGATGATGAGCTGATGATGTAAGGTACCACTCCTTAACGGTTAGGAGTTGGAGGATAAATCTTTAAATATCATATGTATATAAGTTACCTTTAGTCGTATTCTTACAAATTATTTAGGTAAGCTGATGATGGAAGGTGGAAGGTACAACTCCTCAACGGTTAGGAGTTGGAGAATAATTCTTTCAATTTCATACGTATCTAAAGACCTTCAGTCGTATACTTTCAAGCTATTTAGGTGAGCTGATGATAGAAGATTAAACTCTTCAACAGTTAGGGATTAGAGGATGATTTTAATATTACACGTACCTTAATTTGTATTCTTGATGATGAAATTTGATGTAATAATTCAACTTACTACTTACCTACGATTGTTTGCACTAAAAACTGTAAAATAAAAACTTTTTATAAAAAAAAAAAACCGACTTCCAAAAACATCCAACGAAAACTGTCTGTCAAAAAACACTTAAAAGCGTAAAATAAACTGGTTCTTCATAAATTGCCTATACCTAATTCTTTATTCATTTTAATAGTAGTATTATAATGGGTGCTAGGTACCTAAAATCTGTTTGAAGTCGGTGCTAAGCCAATAAGAATACAAACGAACAATTACAAAAGTCTAAGCGATAGTCACTTGGCACCGACTTCAAACAGATTTTAGGTACCTAGCACCCATTATAATACTACTATTTAAATGAATAAAGAATTAGGTATAGGCAATTTATGAAGAACCAGTTTATTTTACGCTTTTAAGTGTTTTTTGACAGAGAGTTTTCGTTGGATGTTTTTTTGACAATGAAATTACAGAAACTGTCACCAACACGTGTTGACAACACAAAAATTCACAACTTTTATTCGGTGGAGACTCGGCTTTATGTATGTTTTGCAAGATTTTCCAAAGCTTTGTTCATATAAAGTTCCAAACAAATTCTTAATTACTTCCAAACTCGTCACATAACAATTGTAATCGACGACTGTTCTAGAATTTCGAACATGAGAGTTTCAATTATTATTATCATTACAAGACTTCTAACATCTAGGCCACTTTATATCATTTCTATTTTGCAATTTCTTAATTTATATACAGCCTGAAACATTGATATATGCATTTTGTTTTAGTAAAATCTAATACCTGATTTGCAAAACAAATTGGAAAACTAATATAACATTAGAAAGTCTAAAAAATTAGGTGCATTTTTAAAAACAAATAACTTAGTAGATGCCATCGTTGAAGTGACTTAACACATTCATGAAAATAAACTATTACTACGTATAAAAGTAGCAAATAATTCAATGACGAAAAGCGGAATACAATAGACTAGTCGACACAATTGTATGATATGTCTTTAAATAAAACAGTCAGTGGTATAATGTTATACTTATAAGGCAACGTCACCGTCGTTGGCGCCCCCTATTACAAACGACGCACGGACGCTCGTGCCGACATTGTTCGTCTCCGTTCTATTACTCACTAGCTTGGGACAATGAATTATAAAACAACTAGACATGCACGCTACCAGCAAGAAATAAACTTTTATTTGGTGCTAGTACCAGCCACCAGCTATCAAATATTTACACTTAAGTAAAAAAATAATACGATTGGTAATCCGAAGGTCAGATTCCATTCTGAACTACAGTTCTGTGTTGTATTCAGATAGTGAGTCAAGTGAGTGAGGAACCGGAGCTTCAACCTCCTATAAAGGGAGTGTACACTTTAACGATAGAACTTAACGTCTCTTGGCTCACATGTATTTGTGGCAAATTTCAGTTCAATAAATTATTGTAAATGAGTTCTCATTGGATACACAAAAAAGCATATTATTTATTCCAAAAATTCATTTTTTTGTAAAAATATTTACACGCCACTAATTGCTATTTGATTGTCTAATGATAAATTGTTTAGAAGACGTCCTTAGCATAGCATGTGGATAGCATTAATTATTTAATTAATTCGTTAAATTTCGTTACTCATATTGTTCTATCATTGTAAAATAGAACACTACTCTGTTAAGTCTATATATCTGTTTCGCGTTCTTAATTATACCATATCGCATTTCATACGAGTTAAGATCCTGAGGGAACGATTTAATAGGACAGTATGACGATGACGTAAGCTTTCGTAACACTTGAACACATTGTATCATGACTCATTATAATGTCATACGCATAAGCCCCATACGGGTGGTCATTATACTGTAATACGTGACACACAAACAAACAAGCTGCATTCCATATTTGACCAGCTTAATTCGGCATATTTTTATTTGACCACATCACATCGTAAATCAACTTATGGTCATTAGGGTTACCAAGCTAATTTAAAGTTCAAAGAAAATCAGTCATTTTCCGTTTCCATTGAATTAAACTCATCACATTATGCATATGTACAAATGCCGTTATACTTAGCCTCGCGGACTGCTAATTTAGTTAACTGTAACATTTATCATCAGGTATTGATGTGAAACATCTATAGGCGAGGGGTAAACCTGATTTTTGGCGTGGCGAGAATTCTTTTTCACATCTGCAATTGTTTCACATCTGCCAGGCGTCCCGTGACGGCTCACTTTTTTTTTATAAATAAAACCGCAATGTCGTCCTTACCTGACCAGTTATAATCAAGGCCTTTGCACGCAATGTTCCATATAGCGCGCAAGTGCGTGTGCTTTTTTCGAACTCGCCCAACTGGTATTATCACATGTTCACACTTAAATAAAACTTTAAGAAAGCGCCGCTTACGCTGCAACTGACTGACCTTGACCAAGAGGACTGCTTATTTTGACCATTGGTTTTAAGCTAATTGCCCCAACCCACAAGAGTCGTTAAGTCGTTAATGGAATTACAATTAAATTGTGGTATTGACTTGTTGCAGTTGGAGAACGAAGTTATGGTAGATCCTTGGAGCAGCATGGACTCTTCGAATTCACCGTTAACAGACTCCGGACCATCGGCAAGTGAAGACTGCACACCCTCAACTTCAAGTGAACCTCCTCGCGGGCCTCTAGATGCATCTTCTCCTCTTTCGCCTGACTCGCGCCGCTTACCCGATCCAAAAGACACCAAATCCAAAATAGCCCCTAAACACATTCCCTTAAAAACCACAGACAAAGCGCGGTCACGAGATCTCACGCTTGAGTTAGAGACCCTAGGGCCCAACACACTTCCTCGCCGGCCACATTTTCTTGACGAAGACTATCAACCGCCGTCCAAAACAAACATTGAATGCCGAATTCCAAAACCGCACTTCCTTGACCACTCTCCTTCGCCAGATGAATTTGATGAACGTAGTGACATTACTAACCCAAACTTCTTAGATGATGACGTTGATGGCGACGATAATCAAGCTCAGAAGAAAGCTGGAGCCCTACCAAAAAAACCGCAAAGGACTCCATCTTCAACATATTCAACACCTGAAGATCGACCACACCGAACAAGTTATCGAAGTACTTTACATTACGGATTAGAAAGCGCAGCTAGATCCAGTGAAAGAGATAAAAGAGCTTCCCAACTATATAGAGGGACCTGGCCAGGAGAACGCGACGTCTGGACAGGTCATGACTCGTCCAGTGTTCGTAGTTTCTCTAGCAATGGCTCTGCAGAAGGCCCGAGACCTTCATCGAACTTAGAGAATAAAATGGAGTGCGTTTGCTCATTAATTTCGCTTCTTAGTTTATCACCAGAAAATAATGCTGACTTGAGTGGTCCTTTACTAGAAATGAGTCGGTCGGTCGAAAGCTGTATTGCCATGAGGCAGGCTGGCTGTATTCCTTTACTAGTTCAACTAATTCATTCAAAGGTTCCAAGGGAAACTCGGGATCGTGCCGCAAAGGCTTTACGTAACATAATTCACACACAGACTGACGATAAAGCTGGTAGGAGAGAAGCGAGAGTCTGGCGGTTGTTAGAACAAGTTAGAGAATACTGCTACGTTTTAGAAGATCTAGTGGAAATGAGAAAAGAAGGTAAAGATATAATCGAGGACGACGCTACCAAGCATCCCAGTCAGAGCGTTGCTGCTTTGATGAAACTGTCCTTTGACGAAGAACATAGGCATGTGGTTTGTCAACTAGGAGGGCTACAAGCATTAGCAGCATTAGTCAGCGGTGATCAAGCGGCACACGGCAGCAGAACTGATGATAACACATGTTTGACTATGAGAAAGTACGCGGGAATGACGTTGACAAATTTAACTTTCGGTGATGGAAACAACAAATCTCTCCTGTGCTCTTTCAAAGACTTCATGTTAGCTCTAGTAGAGCAATTGGAATCTCCTAATGATGATATGCGACAGGTACGAAACAATGTTTTATCTAAACACAATTTTATTTTTTTTACTTTTAGTAAAATTATACTTATCAAAACATATCTAATATAATACTCAAATACGTAAACCTTTTAAAGTGCTAAAGATATGTCTTGTATATTAAAATACCAATTTATTGTCCTTTACTGTTACAGGTAACTGCAGCAGTACTAAGGAATCTATCGTGGAGAGCCGATACCAACAGCAAACAAGTACTAAGAGAGGTAGGCGCCGTCAAGGGTCTGACTAAAGCCGCTATGACATGCCAGAAAGAAGCCACTCTCAAGTCAGTCTTGTCGGCCCTCTGGAATCTAACAGCTCACTGTTCAATGAACAAAGTAGCTTTATGTTCCGTGGAGGGAGCGCTAGGCTTTCTTGTAGACATGCTCAGTTATAACTCACCTACAAAAACATTGGCGATTGTGGAGAATGCTGGTGGCATTATGAGGAATGTGTCGAGTCACATTGCCGTCAGAGAAGATTACAGGCAAATTCTCCGCGAGAGAAATTGTTTAAGTGTCTTACTGCAGCACCTAAAATCTCCAAGTCTTACAGTAGTCAGTAACTCTTGTGGTACTCTATGGAATCTATCAGCAAGATGTCCACAAGATCAGCAATTTCTTTGGGACCATGGTGCGGTGCCAATGCTTAGAAGTCTCATCCATTCGAAACATAAAATGATTGCGATGGGATCCAGCGCCGCCCTAAAAAATTTGCTCAACTCCAAGCCAGGCAAGACCCACATAATTTCTCTGGATACCACCGCAAGGAACATGAATTTACCAGCTTTACCAACTTTGGTAGCAAGAAAGCAAAAAGCTTTGGAGCAGGAGTTAGATCAAAATTTAGCGGAAACCTGTGACAATATTGAACCAGCAACATCTCCATCAACAAGTAATAGAGAAGAGAAAAACTTATTTACGGCTACTGAACGACAAATCGCAATGAATCTAGAAAGACACAGAATGACGTCAAGTTCGCCACTTATGGGAACTTTAGCATCGCAAATATCATTAAGCCATAGCGCAAATTTAGCGAGCTACTTAAGCTGCAGTAACACACTTTTGAAAGGTGCGTTAGTATCTAGATCTAATACAGGTAGTGCTGGGAACGTCAACCGATCTGAAAGCAAAGATTCTGTCACAAGTACTCATTCAGACTCTGTTTTTGAACGAGCTATGCGTACCGGGAAAGTACCTGTCCCAACGCCCAGAAGCAAGGATCTCATGAAAAGTGAAAGTTCTAGTGAATCGTTTAAAATGTCCTCAAAATCCAATAAGGACAGTAATTATCTTCGGTATCCGACTCAGCCACCAATCCCTCCTCCTAGAAGTACATCAGAAATGCGAACTAATTATGCAGAATCTGGTTTTGACGTCGACCAAGATTCTTGTGACCAACCAATCGACTACAGCAGAAAATATTCTGAAACTAAAACAAGTGAGGCTGAAGTCGAGAAACCGAAGACTGATGTAAAGAAATATTCAAAGAAGGAAAGTACAAGCACGTATGGTGATTACCAGGAGACGGACCTAGACCAGCCTACGGATTACTCTTTGCGCTACGCTGAACATCAATCCGAGACGGGTTCTGACTTGTCAGAGCCGGCTGGTCCTTCTGTCCACGAGGACACAATTAAACACTTCGCTACTGAAGGAACGCCATATGAAACACCAGCAATCTTTTCCACAGCAACCTCCATGTCAGATCTCCGTGTAATTGGCAAAGACAATAAGAAAACTCCAACCACTGTCAAACCTAATCCAGAAGCCATGACACATTCTGATGAAAAAGACACATGTTCAATTGAGGATCCTCCTAGACATGACAACGATAGAGCAGCATCAACTCCTCAAAATGCATCTGAATCGGAAACCATGCGGGAAAAACGAAGTGTATTTGACACGAAATTCAGTTCTGGAATGATAAGTCCTGAGAAGCCGGTGAACTATTGTGATGAAGGGACACCTGGGTACTTCTCAAGAGTTAGTTCATTGAGCAGTCTGGGTGAACCGACTGAGGAGGATTGTCTGGCTAAGAGAAATGCTATGGCCACTATCAATGTGGAGCTTAGTCCTCAGGAATCAAACATCGGCAACTCTGCTAAGGATAAAGAAGGTAATTGTTTTGCAACTTTTTCTTTCATTTTATTTTAAACCAAGTTAAACATCAACACATCTTCAAGATAAAACTTAATTCCTATTACTTCTCTGCTATCGCTTGTAGTTATAAACTCTTATGTGTGATGGTATACAGTAAATAGGATTCAATAGCCGAATTATAGAGTATAATTAGTTTGTACAACTAGCAAACTTAGATAGGCTGTTTTTATAAACATATGAATTTAAAAATTACAACAAGTGTTCATATCTCTGAAATTTTCACCAGGTTCCAAAGCAGTGACATTCGCAACCGAACCCGTGGCCTTGCGTCCTGATTCTGAAACAGCATCAGGTCGCGCTTCACCCCCCATTCAACGGTTCGTAGAGGACACACCTCTAATGTTCTCAAGATCCAGCTCGCTCGGATCACTCCCCGAATGCTCACAACAAGATGACCATGGCTCCGTCGTGTCTGAAGTCAGGTAAGTTATTTACCGAGTATTTTTTTAAAAATATTTTTTTTTTTTTTTTTTTATATAATACAATTATCTGCAATCAGCCTCAGCTATAAGCAGGTGAGTTCCACGAATATTGTCTTTGAGTGTATCTTTCAGTAAAGACATCTACTCATCCTTAGACCACTGTATAAACAATATGTTTATAAGGCCAGTATGTCCTTTCGCTTCAGCCTTTTACTATAGCTACATGTTGTCAGCTGGATGGCTAGTGCATTGGGATGCTTTTCAAGTCTCCCTTTATATATCTCTGTACATTTCCCAATTTCCTCCTGTACAGTACTCATCTCGAGATGTTGGTGTATTTCTTTGTTTGTAATGAACCATGGGGCATTACATAGGTTTCTGAGTATCATATTTTGTACTCGTTGTAGTATGATGATGTTGGAGTTGCTGGCGCTGCCCCATAGTTGTAAGCCATACATCCACACAGGCTTAAGCACACATTTGTAGATGAGCAGTTTGTTGTCTGTAGACAGCTTGCTGTTTCTGCCCAGTAACCATGACAGACTGTGATAAAGGAGCTTGAGTTCACGTCTCTTGGTCGCAATGTGTGGTCTCCATGTTAAGCGTCGATCGAGATGTAGTCCGAGATACCGTACTGTGTCTTGATGAGGGAGTGTGGCATCTCCCAGATGCACAGAAGGACAGTTCCCCTTACGCAGCGTGAAGGTAACATGAATGGATTTAGATGTACTGGCCTTAATCCTCCATTTGTCGAGCCACTTATTGACATTGTTTAAGGACTTTTGTAGTTTTTGTGTTGCTATTTCAGGGTTCTTATCACTAGCTAAAATAGAGGTGTCGTCTGCGAATGTGGCTGTAGTGGCATCCTTCTCTTCCGGTAGGTCAGATGTGTATAGGATATAAAGTACCGGCCCTAAGACCGATCCCTGGGGTACACCTGCTTCTATCTGACAAAAGCTCGAGGTGGACCCAGCTTCTTTTACTTGGAAGAGTCTATCCGACAAATAGGACTCAAACAACAGGTAGTAGCTATGAGGCAAACTATTCTTGATCTTACAAAGGAGGCCCTTGTGCCAGACTTTATCGAAGGCCTGTTGCACGTCCAAGAAAACCGAAGAACAATACTCCCTTTCCTCCAGTGTCTTTCTTATTTTATCTACAACTCTGTGGACTTGTTCTACAGTTGAGTGCTGCTGTCTAAAACCAAACTGGTGATTTGGAATTATGTTATTCCTTTCCAGTTCGGGCATGACTCTGTGTAGGAGTAGTTTCTCGAAGACCTTGGATAATATTGGGAGTAAGCTTATAGGCCTATAGGAAGTTACTTCGTTGGCTGGCTTTCCCATTTTGTGGACCATTAGGATCTGTGAAACCTTCCAGAGTGTGGGGAAGCACTGTACTCTTAGTATGCCATTAAAGAGTGTTGTTATGAATACTATAGCTTTTCTTGGTAATTTAAGGAGTACTTCCTTTGTAATAAGGTCAAACCCAGGAG
Source organism: Diaphora mendica (assembly GCA_949125395.1). Taxonomy (NCBI): domain Eukaryota; kingdom Metazoa; phylum Arthropoda; class Insecta; order Lepidoptera; family Erebidae; genus Diaphora; species Diaphora mendica. The sequence goes on from OX421323.1 coordinate 3,266,775, forward strand.
CTTTCTTATCTTTAAGCTGCCTGATTACTTTCCAGACTTGGCATATACTAAATGGATTTGGGGGTGGTGACATTTGCAAGTCCTGACTGATAACAAGATCTATTTCTTTTTCATGGTCTAAGTCTTTGGCCTCGTTAGGACGAAATACATTCGACAGATAGTTTGCAAATGTGTCGGCCTTATCTTGAGACGTGCGCGCCCAACCACTATTGGATTTTAAAGGAGGATTGGCTATTTGGGGTCTGTCATAGTTTTTTGTGAACTTCCAGAGAGAATAATTGTTTGCAGCTGTTGCAGAGAGTGACTGGAGTTGTGATTCGAGAGTGTTATTATTCCAGTTAGATAGTATTTCCTTTAAATCTCGGGCTGCCCTGTTAAATCTTGTTCTATCAACACTTAGTCTGGTATCCTGCCAAATTCTTCTAAGTCTCCGTTTTTCGAGTACCGCTCTTTTGACTTCCACAGGGTAATTGTTCTGTGTAATTCCAGTGTTCAGAGCAGGGGTACTGAGCCAGCAAGCTTCTTGAATTAAGGTCGTGATATATCCAGTAGCAGATTCAATATCCTCACATGTTTTTAGAGCTACTTTCAGTTCTATTCTATCCTCAAGGAATTCCTGAAATGACACCCAGTCAGTATACCTATTGCATAGCTTTTCTGCAACTGTGGGTTCCACAAGCATTGTACTGACAGTTAGCAGAACAGGACTGTGGTCGGATGAGCCATCATAACAGGATTCGATTTTCATGTAGTGCTTACAGAATCCTTTCGTAATAAAGAAGTCCAAGAGATCAGGGATTTTCTTTGGATCAGCTGGCCAGTAGGTTGGTTCACAAGAGGAAATGGTTGTCATGTGATTTTTGTCTATACTACATTTCAGTTGCCGTCCTCTAGTGGTAGTTAGTCTACTACCCCAATGCTCACTCTTAGCATTCCAGTCCCCTCCTGCCATAAAGCGAGGTCCCAGGGTACTGAGGAAGTCGGAAAACATAGCTTCGGTAATTTTATGTCTTGGTGGACAGTATACTGCAGAGATGTTAAAATACCCGGTCTTGTCCTCCACAGAAATGGTGGTGGCTTGAAGGTGGGCAGTTGCATATTGTGGCATTGGGTGATGCTTGATTGTCTTTCTTATAATCACCGCTGTTCCAGCGTGACCTGTTCCATCAGGGTGATTAGTGTGATAACAGACGTAATTTGAGAATCTCACCAGCGATGCTGTTGTGCAGTGAGCCTCAGACACAAGTAAAATGTCCAGTTTGTGGTGATCCATAAGTAGCTCTACTTCTTGCTTGTTAGGTGATAGACCGTTTATGTTCCACGTCCCTATTCTTAAAAATATTGATGAGAATTTTTAGCAAATAAATTAAACAAGTTAGGTGTTACATAGCTCGAACTATAAAACTTTATATTCGTTACTCTCACATGTTTCTCATTACTTCTTAATTTTTAAACCGAATCTTAAAAGTAAAGTACTAAATATAAATATTTTGACAACTTACTCGGTCTTCCTAATAGTCATTTAAAATAAGCTGAATTGCAATTAATGATTTAGTTTGATTAATGTCATAACAACTCATCATAATTATTTCATGCAAAGATGATGTTAAAAAATGATTTGACTTGACATTGAACTGTATTGTACTGTATGTAATGTTGAAATATACATGCTAATGCATCGTATACATAACGTTATGAGTGTTCCTCCAGCCGGCTAACATCAGGCTGTATCTCCCCGAGCGAGATCCCGGACTCGCCGGGCGCGAGCGTGCCGCTGTCGCCGCGAACCCGCGCCGCTCCGCCCCCAGACTCGCTCACCGCACTCTCCACTCCGCCTCAAGGTAACATCCACACCTCTACACACCTGACGTACACTACTTGTTACACATTTAGTGCCTACAGCTTGTTACATTATATAGTACAGGTTGTAACATACATAGTACAGCTTGTTACATATATAGTACAAGTTGTAACATACATAGTACATTATATATCGATACCTCCTACGTATACTGAGTCAACTAACATTATAGTAATTTTACAGGGGAGCGATTTGATGACAAATCGCTTATATTTTTATGAAATTAATCTCAATTAGAGTAAATTAAATGTATCTATTAATAAATATGGGAAGTTTTTCCTTTGGTATGAAATGTTTTTGCTGATTTTTGTTTTAAATTATATTTTATGGCCATGGCTGGGTATACGCCGGCGGGACTCAATAGTAAAATGGTTTAACTACCACTTATATTCATGTACGTTGTACACCAAAATACATGGTTTACACCAATTTCATACCAAAGGAAAAGCTTCCCATATTTATTAAAAGATACATTTAATTTACTCTAGTCAAGATTAATTTCATAAAAATATAAGCGATTTGTCTTCAAATCGCTCTCCTATAGAAATACTATAATGTTAGTTGACTGATACATAAGAGGTATTTCGCATGCACGACTCACCGCCGTGCATCGTATACTGAGCCGCAATACACTGGTGCCAATTCGTCCCCCCACACACCCCGCGTATACAGGTACGATGTCAGTTGAATGAGTATACAATATACGATTCTATCTGATGTTGAAATTGATTTAGTATACGCGAAATTATCTCAGTAATATTGTTCTTTTTAATTATTTTTTTCAACACTATCATAAAGATCATAGATTATTGTATACATTTATATAAAAATCATAAAATACCTAAATTTTCTAGTTGACTCAGTATACGTAGGAGGTATCGATATATATATATAGTACAGGTTGTGACATACACAGCACAGCTTGTTACATACGTGGTACAGCTTGTTAGATACATAGCATGCAAACTGTATTCTTCGTTCTTTTATTTTTTAATCTCAGCGGTTTTGTTTTTCTTATCTTAAAGGCTTGTTGAACCAAACGTTAAATTTATTCACCTGAATAAAATAAGAACTTTTGAAATCACTTAAAAATTATAAATTTCAGATTAACATAAAAAATAAAACATGATTGAGAACCTACTCTATTTTTTGAAATGAGTCGTAATTATAAATCTATGTATATAAAAGAGTAAGGTGACTGACATACCCAGAGATCAACGCACAGCCCAAACCGCTGAAGCTAGAATCCTGAAATTTTGCATGTAGGTTCCTTATATAACGTAAGTGAGCACTAAGAAAGAAATTTAGGATATTCCACCCCTAAGGGGGTAAATGAGGGGATGAAAGTCTGCGTGAGCGAAGCCGCGTGTAAAAGCTACTAATAATATATAGCGCTTGAGTTGATTCTTAGACTTATAAATATCGTTCCTTTTCAGAGCGTGCGTGCGAAGGTTCGGTGTTTGAAGAACGGGTGTCTCGGTTCATGGTGGAACACACTCCGGCGCAGTTCTCTACCGCCACCAGCCTGAGCAGCCTCACCATCGACGACGAGCCCAAGCTACCCAAGGTACCATACAAACCTATTGGATGTTTATAAAACGTTTTTATTCCGGGTACGACGGAATATGATAATGTAGAGATCTATATAGAATTTACATTCATTCAATTATAGTAAATTCGTGTTTAAAATAGTGACTTGACCTGACTAATCACAAATTCATCTGTCTTTCCTTCTCTTTGAAGTGATGTTGCCCTGCGTAGTTTGAATTCATATCCATACTTATATTATAAATGCGAAAGTAACTCTGTCATGCTTTCACGCCCAAACCGCTGCACCGATTTCGATGAAATTTGTCATGGAGATACTTTGATTCTTGAGGGAGGACATAGGCTACTCTTTACTGCGATAACCAACAAACACGCGGAAGTAGCCGCGCGCAAAAGCTAGTTCTCTATAATTTATTTTTACCATTTCCCAACTCCATTTTGCGACAAAAAATAAATAAGATTTTAGATATATTGTATTTATTTTTACTTTCAGCAATCCCTCAAACTAATATCAAAAGTGTCGGACCAGAACGAAAGCAACGATTCGTCGAACAGTAGATCTGAGGACGCCTCAGAGGCTAGAGACATGAACCAATCCTTACCATTGAGAAGTATCTTTCCCAACGAATTTATGAAAGGTAAAAGTATTATTATTTACAATACACACATTATTTGATCGCGAAAATTGAATAATTATGCAATGTTCGAAAATTGGGAATAAAGAATTAACTGCATTGTGGCAAATACAAATAAAAAGAATACAATTCTCGTTATACATAAGAATCGATTACTACAAATAAATTTATTTATTTGATGTACGCGATTAAATGTGTCATTTATTTTAAATTTAGGCAATTTTCGACTGAAATTCATACATAAGGACACAGAAATGAGGTTCATTACTTCGTGTCTCAGGAGATCGACGAGAAGTTTCCGTGTGTGTGTTGTGTGCGAAGATACGTCTCGAAGATTATGCGCGAATAATGTTTCTTCGTAACAGTATTAAAAGTAGTTACATAAGTTAGTATACCCTACAGACTCGATATCAATGAAATACCGAACGCTATATTTCTCTTATAGGTAACCAAACCCCAGGCGAAGTGTGCAAAGTGTACTTCACAGAGGACACTCCCGCCATCTTGTCGAAGGCTGGCAGCAACTCCAACCTGTCCGTGCTATCCATCGACTCGACGCCCCTGCGACCTTCCGACACGCTCGACCCTCACGACACCTCCGACAGCTCCAATCTGAGTGATGCTGGGGACCTTCTAGAAGAATGCATTCAGAAAGGCATTGCTAAGGTCAGTGTAACTAGAACAATAATACAAAAAATATTACAAGAAAAATAGACTAAGTACTGGACCAACTTGAAATAGGACCACGCAGAAGCACCAGCTTTCAAAAAATTATAAAAAATAAAATTCGTCGGGGGTCCGTAGCTGCTACGTGAACCGGTGAGAAGGGGAGCCGGTCTAATTCCCAGGCGGTTGAGTTGTAGGCGTTGTCATATCATATAAATTTGGTCTAATATTGATATGAATAATTTATCACCAGGTTGTCAAGAACAAAGGCCCAGCATCAGATATATCCTCCATCAATCCGTATAGAGATGACGTATATGTAAGTATTTTTTTAGATAAAGAAAGCGCTCAAATACATAGAGAGCAAACAAAGCTGCTTCTGTCTTTAGCACCTTATGCACGTTAACATAAAGTTCGTTTTCAAATAACTAAACTTGTTGTTTCAGAGATCGCTACCGCCCTATCTGCGTTCGTCTACTGAAACTGTACGAATGTCCCACGAGTACTCGAGGAATGTTCGTGACAGGTGAGAACTTACTATCTGTATTGTAATTCAAACGGTTATGGCTCAAATCTTAGCTGTGGTGGTTCGTCATAATATCCCAATATCAAAAGAAGTATGTTATACACGTATTACGTATGTATTATGTTTAGTTAAATGATTTCTTATATTTCACAAAAGGGGTCATTGAGTGTTAGGAACATTAGATTCTGTAACATTTGTGTATTTCCAAGCCAAACGGCGTGCTTCGGCAAATTGTTCATGAAAAATATCCATGATATCCATGAGTGTCTTAAGAAATTAATTAACATCCATAGACGATCAGTAGATATTATTAGAGCTTTCTTTTATTTTAGAAAGATAAATTTAAATCCATAAAAAAATTATATATAATGTAAATCCTTTAAAATCTTTTCTCCACTCTGAATACACCTTTACTCACGATGTGTCACTATATTCTTGACGCGAATGAGTTCTGAGTGGGTGGGTGTTATTTTAATAAATTTTAGCCACCTCAAAATATTGGAGTGATGATGAGTATGATGTTTCTAGCCGATTTCGGCCACAGTGGCTACTACCTAGGAGATATATTATTGATCACGAATGTGTGTGTAAACATAGGTGCACTCTCTGTTCTCTCACTCTCACAATCCGATGGGACGGCTACCCGACACCACCGGGGAGTGATCAGGCGCAAGACCGATGGCTTTACGTACTCTTCGAGGCACAGGGAATATTGTAGTATGTGTGTGACGTATGGTATTAAGTTATGTGACGTAATCCGGAATATGGAGTGTGACCAACCCCTATTTATCTCGTTGGTGTCGTGAGAGGTTGCTTAGCGAGTAAACTACGCAGGACAATATTACTGCAAAAAAAAAGAAAGGAAGACTTGAAACAAGTCCTATCTGGTTAACGTAGTATACTATGTCCAGCGGTAGACTATTGAAAGCTGTCGATGATGATGTGCGTCGTGTGTGGTGTTGCAGTCGCTCGTGCAGTGCGGAGCGCAGCCCCCCACCGCTGCCGCCCAAGCTGGCGCACGGAGCCGCGCCGCCGCGCCCGCCGCCTCCCGCCGACGACGAGCTGCACCACGGTCAGTACACGCCCCACCTCCCCCCTCCCCCCCCCCCCCCACACGCCCCAGCTGGCGCACGGAGCCGCGCCGCCGCGCCCGCCGCCGCCCGCCGACGACGAGCTGCACCACGGTCAGTACACGCCCCACCTCCCCCCTCCCCCCCCCCCCCACACGCCCCAGCTGGCGCACGGAGCCGCGCCGCCGCGCCCGCCGCCGCCCGCCGACGACGAGCTGCACCACGGTCAGTACACGCCCCACCTCCCCCCTCCCCCCCCCCACACGCCCCAGCTGGCGCACGGAGCCGCGCCGCCGCGCCCGCCGCCGCCCGCTGACGACGAGCTGCACCACGGTCAGTACACGCCCCACCTCCCCCCTCCCCCCACGCCCCAGCTGGCGCACGGAGCCGCGCCGCCGCGCCCGCCGCCGCCCGCTGACGACGAGCTGCACCACGGTCAGTACACGCCCCACCTCCCCCCTCCCCCCCCCCACACGCCCCAGCTGGCGCACGGAGCCGCGCCGCCGCGCCCGCCGCCGCCCGCCGACGACGAGCTGCACCACGGTCAGTACACGCCCCACCTCCCCCCTCCCCCCCCCCCACACGCCCCAGCTGGCGCACGGAGCCGCGCCGCCGCGCCCGCCGCCGCCCGCCGACGACGAGCTGCACCACGGTCAGTACACGCCCCACCTCCCCCCTCCCCCCCCCCACACGCCCCAGCTGGCGCACGGAGCCGCGCCGCCGCGCCCGCCGCCGCCCGCCGACGACGAGCTGCACCACGGTCAGTACACGCCCCACCTCCCCCCTCCCCCCCCCCACACGCCCCAGCTGGCGCACGGAGCCGCGCCGCCGCGCCCGCCGCCGCCCGCCGACGACGAGCTGCACCACGGTCAGTACACGCCCCACCTCCCCCTCCCCCCCCCACACGCCCCAGCTGGCGCACGGAGCCGCGCCGCCGCGCCCGCCGCATATCACAATTTGACACATATAGTCAATACTGTTACGAGCCGGGTATTAAATAATTAAAGATAGTCGGTTGATTACCAAAAATATAACACACTGTTTATTTACAACCCTTTTTACTATAATAATTCGCTATGTCACTTGTTAATCGCACTAGAAGATCGCTTCGATGTTAACTCCGCTGTATCGTGAAACAATACTGACTCGTACGGGTAACCCAATCTGCTTATATATGGCTTTGAAATCCCTAGAAAGATCTATAATATTCGATAGAACATTCTACACTAATCAGAAATTACCAGAGTGAGTAATCTAGCGTCGAATATCAGAGTTACTCCACAGTTGTGCACTTCCCGAGGTGGGTGCTACTTGACACTAGATGGCGCCTTCAATTCAATTCTCGCGACTGGTAGATTGTTCTAGACTATTTTTCTCGAAGGCGCAACAATACGTTAAATTGTAAGCAGTGTGATACAGTTCCCAATCTTTCGACAGTTTACAATATATTAGTCTTATTTTAAATATCACATTTAATATCAGTCAATCCAGCTTTGATAATACATAGGACCTCTGTTTTGTTTGAAACTAAATATACTTCTATAAACTTTTGCAATATTTTAATTTGTTTGTTTTTCATAGGTCGAAAATACGAAAGTCGACTACCGGTTAAATCGCAAACCCGAGAGCGACCGAAGCCTCCAGCGGCCGCTGACCTAGCCCGAAACGACTCTCTATCGTCGTTGAGCCTGGACTCGTTCGGCTCCACGGACCGAGAAATATTTGAAGAAACTGTCAAAGCCGGTCTTTCGATAGTTCCGCGAAACAGACCAACGACCGATGATAAAATAAGAGCACAATCGGCCGAACGAGTGACCGAACCTGTTCGGCCGCACCGAGTACCTCGATCTCTAGATCGAGCTCCCGTAAGAGCCCGAGAAATCGATGAACCGACGACAGGAAGGACGGGACGGTCTCGCAGACGACGCTCAGCGGACGGCGCAAGAGCGTCCAGGTCGACGTTGTCCCCACGCACCCTCGAGAGGAGCACCTCTCTGTCTTCTCTCAGCAACGAATCCTTCGGTTCCACGGACAGAGAAGTCTTCGAGAGATCGGTCAGAATCGGCATGACGCGTGTCCGAAGACGACCGCGATCGGACGACAGGCTAGAGGCCAGAAGGAAGAACAACTCCGGCAACTCGGGAGGCGCGCTCGCTAGGTGCGGTCGCGCTCGCGCTCTGCTGGAGGAAGTCATAGCGAAGGGCGCCAAGCGACGGCCAAAAAACGTGCCGCCGCCGCCAGCGGGACGCGCGCCCGCCGGCGGGGAACCACCGCGCCCACCCACACCTGGCTCTGACACCCGCCACACCACACACGCCGGACACCACGCTCCGGCAGAAGGCGCTCGAAATCCGTCAGAGATCACTCAAACTGCGTCAGATATTACTCGAAATCCGTCAGAGATCACTCAAACTGCATCAGCTATCACTCAAAATCCGTCAGAGATCACTCAAAATCCGTCAGAGTTCACTCAAAATATGTCAGAGTTCGATCAAAATCAGTCAAAGATCGACCAAAATCCAGAGTTCAACCGAAATCCATCAGAGATCAAGCGAAATCCGTTAGAGATCAAGCGAAATCCGACGATTCGCGTGCAAAAGTTCTCAGAAGACATACCTCTCCCAGACGAAATCCCAGACCCCGCCGAGACGTCTTCTTCACCTCTGGACTCAGCTACGCTGACCCGATCCAACGAGTGCTTGGCGCCGTTGTCGGCCAACACTACCCTCGAATCCGAACCCCGGGACGAGCTTAATCGCTCGAACGAATCCTACGCCGACGTTCTTGACGGTTCGTGGAGTGATGGAGAGACGCCTCATCGTCCGATCGATTCGGGCACTCTCACCAAGTCCGATAAAAATAAACTCGAGTGGACCGATATTAAGTATACTGCGAGTAAACCCGAGGATCATATACAGCATCTCGATGAAACGTCGAAGAAAGATACGGACACTTGGAACGACAATACGTGTCCCGATGACGTCACATTTCCGACTATAAGCGGCTCCGTACACATGGTGTCTTCTATACGAAGCGAAGTGGCCGAGATGGGTGTATCTTTACCAGATTTACTTGAAAAGAGCGAAGCCACTACGATGTCATTTTCGAGACCAGATCTTACGAACAAATTAGACGCAGAGGTTCTACACTCGACGAATGCGTTGACTCTTGATAATGTTCTTGAGATGGAAACTAATATGATGTTAGATAGTGTTCCCGAGCCGAGTTTCACCTCTCTCGTTGACGACGGCGAACATAAGTTCGACTCGATTATTTCAGCTGCCATAGAAAAGGAGGCGGCCAGGTTAGCTGCTCAATTAAAGAGTTCAGTTCATTACGGGATGGAAACGAGCGTCACATCTTTGACCTCGTTAGACCTGGACCATGTCAGGCCACCTTCGAATCTCGGCAGTTTATTGTCATTAAGTGCATCAGGACATTGGGACGAGTCCTCTAAAGATCAAGTGCCCAAAAAGTCTCAAAAAAACCGAAAAAAATCTCTTCCTGTTGCACTTATGGTGAAACGAGCTCTTAGCAATTCTATGAATCAAGGCAGCACGGAACATTTAGATAGCAATCCTGTCAGCTTCCTCGACAATGTAAAACCTCCCTCAGAAATGGAAACCATAGATATGGAAAGCAGTATGATATCAGTGTCCAGTATTGTGTCTGAAGTTGAGGAAATACGCGAAAGGACACCTATAGTTTTTGATTTTAAACAACCGGTCCAAGATTTTCCTCTATGCAGTACGTTCACTAACATCTTCCATGACCTAGACAAGGTGAACCCGCCGTCTTTGTTTGACGAGATCGCTGAATCGACAATGGAAATCGAACAAGTGACCGCACAGCAAATGTACGAAGAATTTACATCAAACACTTTAAATGTAGTAACAGATATTCCATCTGGATCCGAAAATTGTACTCCGTTACCTTCGGATATTAGCAGCGTTGAATCAACACCCAAAAAACATAGAGATCCTAAATATTTAACACCTAAAGAAAAAAGACATGTATCTAAAGACAGATATCAAACTTACATAATCACTGACAAGGTGACAGAGAACGACGTTGTGTTAGAAGTTGAAGACGAGTTTGTAACGTGGACAAAGTCTGAAAGCGACAGATCAGATGACTACGTCACAGCGACCTCTGAAGTCAAGTCCAAGAGAAAAATGAGTGCTAAGCAGCGGAGGTTGGAAGACAGGGCGAGGTACCAAACGCAAACTGTAGATATTCATACAATTCTACCTCAGGAACCACAGAAAGTCGTCGACCCACAAATCGAAAGTCTAAAACAACGATTAGCGGCAAAAAAAACAATGAAACAGAAAAGGATGGAAGATGCTGAACGTTTCCGGACTAGAACATTAAGTGAAGATATTCCTCCTTCCCCAACCTTTGTAACAAAAGACGCTAATTTTGAAAATGTTGAAACAACAACAGGCTACGATAGCCTCTCTTCGAATGAGTTGAACCATCAACAGATACTGGACGACAAGCAAGACGATGATGTATTCTCAAGAGATGCCGATAGCGGCCACAATGAGGATGATTTTGAGCTAAACTCTACCCAAATGCAAACATACACAAAAAGCTTTAGAAATTACCTTCCTGTTATAGAAAGTCCCGCTGCTGTTGACATGTGTGTAGTCAACAATCTTAAAAACATAGAAATGACAGCGTCGTATTCACGTACGATGAAAGTGCAAAATGATAAAAATCTAAATCCAAGTAGTAGTGACTTCGCAAGTTACGAAGGCGACAGCAACTCTGAAGATAAGGCCCACTCAGAATCAGATACAGAATCTCCACCCCCAAAACCAAAAATAATAAAACCAACAAGACGCGATGAGAGTTTAGATTCAAATGACTCCAATGACAAGGAGCAAGATACTCCAAAAGCTATCCGCGGGAGAAAAAAAGCAATGTATGTTTCGCCTTACAGGCGGAACGTTCCAACCGGTAAAAAGCCGGCTACTTCGTCTACAAAAACTGCACCTACGAGTGCGCCTGCCAAATTTTCCAATCCAGTTAAAGCTCACGCAAGTGCCAAAACGCCTAAACCCCTTGCTGCAAAGGTACAAAGCGCAAACACTTCCCCCAAAAAATCACTTGCAAAATCTCCTGCTAAAGCACAACAAAAACCGATCTGTATTCCACCAGTCGCCAAAAAACCTTTGCCTCTAGAGCGGCAAGGAACATTTACCAAGGAGGAAAGTTCAGTTCCTGCCAAAGACTTACCCGTACCGGACAAAAAGACTTCGGTACCAAGGCTAGCAAAAACTGCAACACCAACTAAAAGCAATACGTCACCTTCGAGGTTACCGCAGTTCAATCGTAGTAAACCTTCAACGCCAAAAGCTACTACATCTAAACAAATGACAAATCGTACAACGAAGAAATCAGAACCGACTATGAAGAATTCCCCTTCAAATCACAGCTTACAAAGCAATGAAAGTGGAAGGACAATTACTATAGCCTCGAGAAATTCTCGACAAGGTAGTACTTCCAGCGTGAATTCAGTCCAGTCGTCGAAGACAAATTCCAAAGATATCGAAAGCAAAATAGCGAGCCTATGGAAAAAAGTAGAACAAGCTAAAAAATTACCCGCCAAAGCCGAAAAGAAAGTTTGGATAGAGGCTGATGACAAAGCAAAACCGCCGAAATTGATCAGAAGTTCTACTTTTGAGGGCCAACCGAAGGCTCAAGTGTCTTCGGCACCGAAACAGAAGACCTCTATTGGTATTAGAGTATCACAAATACCTAGTCTGAGGCCAAAATCGACTCCAAGTAAACCGATCAGTCCAGCCAATACATCGAAGAAACCTACGAACACAAGAGTTTTTGCTCGGAAACCGTTAGCTGGACAAGTCGGTACATAAGAATATATAGATATATATATATTATTGGAATGTTCTTAATAAGACCATAATAAGGTCTGTTCTGCGGGTGGTTATATAACAATGTAATTACATTGAACAAGCTACATTTTATTCATGAAATGTATGGTAATTCCGTGCTGTGCATAAACTTACCGTTAAGTGATAATATTTATAGAATAAAGCTAAATTATGTTACTTATCATGATTAAGTAATCGCATTTACCGAAGAGATAAGCAAAACTCGTGCATCGAGAGGAATTTTGAAATTATAATGTCAAGTATTATAAGGCCTAACGCATTATTGCGTAAAGACCGTCAATTAAATTAATCGAGTACTAAAAGGCCGACGTTCTTTTGTATTAGACCAAGCAATAATCTAATCGTCAATCGATTGTCACTACATTCAAATCGAATAACTGATTTTAGCATGACTCAATACTTTCACTTTGTACTTGTAACTGTCCATAGTTTGTTGATTATCAATTCAAATGTTTGACAAATATCGATTCTCCACTTTTGTATATTCTGTCAAAGATTTGAACAATAGTGGTCCTTCGTGACGTATGTATATGCGAAGTTAGCTAAAATATGTGCAATATCGTCAAACAGTTTGGTAATGCATTGTCAGTCAATAGCCAAGACTAAGTACCACTGTTATTTTAATGAAATCATAATTTGTAATTCCATTGTCGAGTGAACAAACAGTTAGTGACGTATTTAGATATTTTTTGTTTTTATGTATATTTGTTGCATTTATTCATATTTTAGAGACTACCAATTATGTACTTTTCCGACTGCAGTTTTAGTTTTTTTAAGAAGATTATAAAGACAGTCACAATTCCTATTTCAATTTGTGAAAATTTACTTTACTGGCTTGAAGAAAATAAATAAGTACTTCAGAAAACTTCATATATACAACATAAGTCAATACTATCAAGTCACTATATTTTATATATCTAATATGTATCTCCAATTTATATTGTTAAGTCGCGTCCCAACTGCCCGAATTATCAACTTTCTTTTACAAAATCGTACTCTGTCTACCTACTCGTATTTATAGAGGAAACATAAGATTTTCTGTCTGTAAATACGAAGTGTAAGACAATATTGTAAATATAAATCTCCCGTTAAATTATAGTTAAGGTTACCATAATACAATTTGTATATTTTTTCACAAAATCTACAAAAAATAATGTTCGCTATTGGGTAAACATTGTGAGATGGCATTCTCTCCTTGCTTCTGCGAGTGGCCGTCGGTTCGATGTTTCGTCTAGTCAAGTGTTAATGTTAGATAAGCGGGATTAATAGTTTGGGGTAAGGAAGTAATTTTTACATAAGAAAGTGGATCGCATCGATTGTAACTGGCTTCCTGTAGTTTCGCATTTGATTTTCTCAAAAGAAATGTGACATTTCTGCGAAAAATCAAATAAATGTGGTTCGCTTATGCAAAAAAAGCCACAGTCTGCTTTTTTTAGGTTAGGAAATATTTTTAATGAAAAAAAAATTAGTAAATATATCTGAGGCGTCTCAAGGCCCGTTTCCATGACACAGACGATACGATTCCATCGGGCAGAGGATCCGCGACACGTAGTTAACCAGTAACGTTTAGAAATACAAAACTACCTTTAATAATCATGTTTAAACGCCATGATTAGTACTGATTCCTTTATTATATAGATTGTGGTGAACGCATAGATATTTGTTTATACCTATCACACGATGTAGCAAGATGCCATCATGTTCGTTTAATAAGCCAGTTTTATAGATAAATAAATAGTTGTAAGGTGCGTAACTTGATGGTAAATAAAGGATACTTACCGTAACTTTTGTATTATTTTTACTAACATCAAACTCTTAGCGCTAGTTCAGACACGGCGGAATCCGCTCGGATGCAAACCGCGCGGTTCTTATTTACATTAGCGCCTGTCATTTGTTCATACCTGTCCGCGCGGGTTGTCAATCCGCACGGCTTCCGTCACTAGAAAATGAATTCTTTTTTTTAGAGAACTCCCGCACTAGGAATAAATCCTGTGTCGCAAGGGACTTTACAAACATACATGAAACGGACACAAATAACACCCAGGCTCAGAACAACAATTTGTGGATCACACAGTGTTGTCCTACGTGGGATTTGAACCCACGACACTGGCGAAGTAGGAAACGGCGTGGTGACCGTTAAACCACTAGGCCAAATGTGCAGTCTTATTCCCACGGCCGCCGCGCCTAGAGGCGTTCAGTTGATCCGTGACAATGGATCGCTTTGACACTGAGATAATATTATCGACAACTTGAGAAACGACCAGCTTTGTAGGACATGCAGTGCGCAGAGTATTAAAAAAATTACAAAAACGGTGCTTGGCACGAGTTAGGGCATTTTCGGCGAAAACAAGGTTTTCGCTAGTGAAAAGACATAGGCAAAGTTGAAATGAAGCGGTTGCCACCCTACCCCACTCCTCACACTTACTGCGCGTGTCTGAACATTTTTCAATCCTCGCGGCTTGAAACCGCGCGGTTCGCATCCCAGCGAATTCCGCTGTGTCTGAACTAGCTCTTACCCTGTACTGTGTTATTAACTTGGGTTTTGAAGTGCAAAATTGCGATGTTCTATCCATCTCTAATGGCTATCGTCATCATATTACTCACTACATCTGCCATCTCCACGTTGAACTAAATCGAAAGTACCCACTTTTTATTTACCCCCTTTTGAAACCATAGCTGTAACTACCAATGACAGATGCACGCTACTTATGGTTGGAAAAGCAATCATTTGAACCGTTTTCTAATAATTATTGGACTACACATGATTATCAAAAGAACAGAGGAGAGAGCAAAGGTAGAATAGAATAGAATAAACTTTATTGTACACCAGTTAAAATAGTTTACATTCAGAAGCTTATCAACTTAAAAAAAAAAGAAAACCATGTACAAATGGCGGCCTTATCGCTAAAAAGCAATTTCTTACAGGCAACCTTTGGATGGACAAATTGACCGTGGAAAGTTGAAATTATGGGTAGTTTTGGTGTAAAATAAATAAACGAATTAAAGAATTTATTAAATTGGGATAAAAAAAAATCATAAGGATTACACATTAATACAAACAACTAAATATATATATATAATACATAAATATACACAATATCTACACTTTCGATATAAATGAATAGTGAAAAATAAATAAAGTATTTTAATCAAATCAGAAACTATGATGATAGGTAATGTTCTTTGACCATTTTTTTGAATATAGCTAAAGACTTGGCACGCCTTATAGCCATTGGTAAATCATTCCACAGTCGGGCAGCCTGTACAGTAAACGACTTATCATAAAACCTGGTGCAGTGAGTTGGTACTGCCAGTTCCAGAGATTCAGATGACCTCAGGGATCTTGAATGTGTGTCACAGAGGAAAACAAAACGTTCCTTTAAATAAGGTGGAGTGCACGGATGAAATAGAATACTATAAAGTAAGGAAAGAATATGAGCATTCCGTCGAAGACGAATTGGGAGCCACTTAAGCTGATTGCGATATTCAGATACATGATCATATTTGCGAAGTCCAAATATGAATCTAATACAAAAGTTTTGAAGGCGCTCAAGTTTGTCAAGTTGCTCCTCCGTGACATCGAGATAACTGACATCAGCGTAGTCGAGTATAGGAAGAAGAAGGGATTGTGCAAGTGCAATTTTAGTGGCTGTAGGGAGAAAATTACGGTACGCTCAGCAGCTAGAGTTTATCGATTACAGTTCAAGCGACAGGTACCGTGCGTCGTATAAGATTATTCATTTAGTAGGCGCCGACCCCACTGCGCGCGGTTTAGGGTTCAGACTTCCAAGTTCTGCATTCAATGACGAGGGAAGGGCAGAGTATTTAACCGTGGGAGAGCCACGCCTTGGCATGAATGGGCCGACTCGACCGGAGTGGATACCACGGCCTCACAGAAAACCGGTGTAAAATAGCGCATCGAGTGAGTGAGGATACCGGAGGCCCATACCCCCAACCCCTCCCCATCCTCCAAAGGCCGGCAACGCACGCCTCTGGTGTTGTGGGTGTCCATGGGCGGCGGTAATCACTTACCATCAGGTGATACGTCTGCTCGTTTACCACCTAGCCCATAAAAAAAAGTGTGTGCCATCTGGTACCTTTTCTTAGAAACTTGCGAAAATAAAAAATTACAGTAACGTATTCTCCTAAATTATGGTTCTGTTTTCTGACAAGGCTACAAGGTCATAGAAAACATTATTTGCTGTTAATATTAAGAAGAGGCTCTTAAAGTCCACTTTATTCTAGTTAAGTCAAATTCCAAGAGGAACTCTCTAAACTTCTCAGGAGCAGCAAGTAGGTCTTAAAAACAAAACACTCAGTTGGAAAATAATTTATTTCATCAAATTGAGATCAATTTCTTACTATCCAAATATGATTAGTCGATTTTAAAGCAATATATATACACTATACATCAAATCACGTGAATTATTTCATAATGTAAACATTTTTTTTTTATTAATAACCTTCAGGTTGTGCTAGTCGATATTTTTATGAGCTATTACTTATCTTTAAGATCGTAAGCCCAAAAAACTCAATTTGAATTATAATAATATACCTAAATCATTATAGCAAAGTAAATTTAACAAATTAGACGCCTAAAATATCAATTGTAAATGTTTACAACCTCGAATGTAAATAAGAAGCACGAAATCGCGTGAAATATATAAAGAAATAAACATTTTGTTGACTTATACTCAAAAGCTCCTTAACAAAGACCCTCAAACCGTGTTTATAGTAGGGGAGCCCACGATGCTAAATGGGGATTTACTCGAGCGTCATAGAGACCTATTGGGTTGCAAAGCTGAGATGCTAAAAAGAAAAAAATGTTATTACTGTATACCTTTTCATCGGTGGGGTGAGCAGCTATGGATATTCAAAAATGTAAAAAAAAAACTGATGCATGGACATACTCGAGCGCGTCAGATATTGATAGCATCCATGTCCTACGTATTTTTAATAATGTACGTATGTTAATCTGATCGTTTGCATGGTGGGGGTGGTCGTACGTAAGGTTTGAAAATGACCGGTTTCAACCGGTTGAAGATATCTGCTTCAGAATTGAGTTGCAAGATTCCACCCAAACATACATACATTGCAAGTTAAATAAAAAGCTTGTAAAAAGAACCCATCTACAATTATAATTTTTTTTTTTAATAATGTGATCCTGGGCGGCCATATATACGGGACTCATATTTGGTGGAGGTACTTAACCGGGTACAAGGTATCCCCCTGTATATTAATCTGGCGCGCTTGAGTAAATCCCGAAATTCGTTCTAGGGCTCCCCTACTATTAGGATTATTTACGATACTTTTACAACAAAATTTTAAGCCTTAATGATGATGATTTATCACAATTCCATTTAAAACATAAATCAACTAAAACAGTCACACATAGTCAACCAGCTCAACAGTAAAAGACTTACAACCATCACAAATAAATCAAATTTCCTTAGGCCTCCATACAACTGACGCGGCCTTACAAAGTAAAAATAAAATAACAAAAATACTTTAGGTATTATAATCTTACAAACTCGCATTCCATGATATAAAACAATGTACATATACAGGCTGACTGACCACCGCTGGTATAATCTGGTCGAAACCGGTGCAGGTAATTTAAATATTTGTAATATCTGTTCAATGCCCGTATATTTACATGATTATACGATCTAATCTTATTTCTAGGCTCCTCACAAAATACCTGGGCCTATAATATACAACGCTAGGCAGACTTTTCGCTTTATTGGACCCTGCTGCCCTTGCCCACGGTGCTAGAGAGACAATTCTAGTTTTACAAAACCGAAATCTGAAATCTAGTCCCGCCACAGCCATTCACACCCCCAAAACAAGACAAAAACCAGATGACTGTCAATATAGATTATAAAAGTCTTGCCAGCTATAGTTATTGTCTATAGATCACCTGATCTATGCACAATGAAAAGCAACCATGTCTTTTGAGACCGCATCGACTATAAAAGTAATAAGAAAATAACAAACAAAACTCTTATTGAATTAAAATGTACATAATTCGTTGTATGAAAATAGCAAATCACAAAATAATGACGAAGTATCTAATTAATTAATACAAATAAATAAAATTTCGACAGACATACTTCTGAACCATATCTCACGTTACTTAAAAAGATTTTCTGAATAATATATGAACTATGACAGAATGAAAACAAGTGTTACTCACATATCGCTATTAAGCGGGGATCCGCAACGTATCCAGTTGAGTTATGAATGTTTTAGTTTTAAGCGAGTCTCCTCCTGTTTTCATAATAGCATGTCATCAATGATGGCTACATAGTGTATGCACGCCGAGTAGACCGAGTACACTTAACATTACATCTAGGTTCACAACGTCGCTTTTGGGGAGGGAGCAATGCATGCACATCCAAGCGGGGTAGTCTGAGCGAATATATTAAAACATCTAAGAGTATATCAATTGTAGTGTTACAGCAAACATATAGTATGAAACTATTGCAAGTAGTTTAGTTTCGCGTTTAATATTCTCCTAGTCGATAACGGCCACGGCGGCCAGTCTCAACGGACCAACTACGCAGGAGATATTATAGTGCACAAGTGTGTGCGCGAACACAGGTGCACTCTCTGTTCCCTCTCTCTCATAATCTGATGGGACGGTTAACCGACACGATCGGGGAGAGATCAGGCGCAGGACCGACAGCTTTACGTGCTCTCCGAGGCTCGGGGGTTCAGACCCCAACTTCCCGTTTACTGAAGTATGGACTCGTATGTTTTTTTTTTATGTATGAGCCCACCAAAGTGACTCTACTCTACCTGATGGAAAGCATAAGTAGAATCCAAGAGTGGTGGTCACCATACTCATTGCGAATGCAGATAACGCAGCATGGTGACCCACACTATTAGGATGTTTCTGCATCATTGGGCCTCCGGTGTGAGAAGTCCAAACGATTGAGCTATATTACGATTACCAGGAATGGTATTTCACTTCTGAATTTCTTAAGGTTTCATTTATATAGGTTCCTACTCTTACATGATCTATTATTTGCATATACTATTGGCAGTAATTCTGATCAATTTGGCACTCGCATTTGATTTTTATAGAAGTCGTTACAAGAAATCAACTAGGTACAATTGATATACCCTAAGGCACAATACTATAGCTACATACAATTAATCATTACAAACATTGGCAACTATTATCGTAGTGCAAATATGTATAGTACAAGCACTCGAAAGCACTGTCTCCACAAAGCAGAAATGCTACAATTGCTACATTATACGTAACTGAAAGATGAATATTAACAAAATCTAAAAATGGCTTGATTTTACAATTGGTTATATTTATCTGTAGAGTTGCCTTGTAAAATGCAATACTTAAAGTGAAAACGAAAATATAAATGTATGCCATAATTATTTTGATTGACTTTTTATATATTACTGTTCCGTGAATGGAAAAGCGTAACTTATAGTGGTCGGCCATTAATGCCTAATAGCTTTACGTTTGTTGCGAGTGTTGCGACAAAAGTCAACCACTTAGGTTTGAATATACTAATAGAAAAACTGTACATTTGAAACACAATACATTTTTGTGACCAAAACAAACATTGTCTTATATAAAAATATACATATATGGAAGTCAAAGGAAAAGTACTGAACGTCTTCACTGGAAGAAAATTATCATTTCATATCTAGGTAGATCAACAGAAAGTACCTATATTTAAAATAAATTAAAAAATATTCCTCCAGTTACATATAACATTTTCAGTAAACTTAGTAATCTCGAAACTCAAAATCGGTTATCTGTGTAAACCACTTTAATTTTAAAATAAATCAATTACTGTAGCACAACAAAATGTAGATGGCACCACAGTCGTTGACCCCACTGACGTCGAAATTACATAACACGTCACGGTAATGACACATTACATAGGATGTAATGTGTAACATTTGACACGTTACATGGCCGTATGTTACACATTACATTTGAATACAAACTAAAACCTGTCTTGACCACCTTTCTCCATCTACGTCATAAGCTTCCAGCATCACATCTTCACACATATGATAGCCAATCGGTGTAACGAGTCGAATGTAGCCGAGGATCGTTTTAACAATTATCTTAGGATGACAAAAGACTTAGTTCTCTATAAGGTAGTTTTATACAATCGACAACGCAAACTTTTTTTATTTCTTTAAAAAACGTTCTCAATTTGAATGCGTAACTGATTTTGAGTGGGTGTTAGGGCACATCATTATTTAATTTAGAATTACTTTTTTTTAACTGAACATTCTTAAAGTTGGTCCCATTCAAATATTGCAACAGATAAACATTTTTTACGATTATTTTATTGATTTATCACGTGATTTTGTTAAACTTAAATTCAAATAGTGTGACACCAATTTTTCCAAAATTAATTTAGATTTTTCAAGACTTCTATGGTATTTTCTTCATATGAAATGGTAAATTAATGTCATAGTAGGAAGTGTATGGTGACCTCGGCTACATTCCCAGGGGGGCTCCCAGTCCCGGCTACTGCTCGTCATCAGAGGAGTCGGGCATGCAGACGGGCAGGCTGTCCTGCAGGCGCTTGAACCCGCCCAGCACCTCGAAGTGCATGTTGAGCGTGTGCGACATGCCGGGCTTGTTGTGCATGTAGCGGTTCACCTAGTGGGACAAACATTTTTTTACTTACTACAAACAAACAAATACTGTTCCAACCCCTCTGGACATATGGTATTGTAAGCCAAAAATTCCTTTCTGAGCAGAGGCCTATGTCCAGTAGTGGACTAGTAAAGGTGGCAATTTTTTTTTTAAATGGTCTGAATACTAATGCAAAGCTGAGCCCAAAAATTTTCTGGTTTTTAAAGAAAATTCAGTAAATGAAAAAAATAGTTCAATCCAAATTCTGTATAAATACGATATTTAAAGATGTAACCTATCAATGTAAAAAGTGAATCAACATCAGCTTCAAGAACATTTTTTTTGTTTTAAAGACAACTCCCGCACTAAGAATATATCCTGTGTCACGTGGGACTTCATGAACACAGGTGAAACGAATACAAAGAACACCCAGGATCGGAACAATTTGTGGATCACATAAAGTGTTGTGCCATGTGGAAATTGAACCCAGAACCGGTGACAGCTTAAACTACTGCACACCATTCGTACAATCTAAATGATACTGATATATAAATACCTTAGCGCCGAGTTTCTTGAGCAAGCGGGTGAAAGCTTTCTCCTCCCGTCCGATCCAGGGCCGACCGTCATCTCGTACCTGATATGGGCTCACGTGGATGAAGATGTTCACGTCTGATGACAAAAACATTTATGTACACAACTAAATTTATATTACCATTATAAAGCCTAAGAGTTTGTTTGATAAAACGCGCTAAAATTCTAATTAGATCTATACTATTATATTGTTTGTTTGTTTGAACGCGCTAATCTCAGGAACCGCTGGTCCGATTTAATAATAATAATAATAAATATTTTGGACATCTAACACACAACGCCATCTAGTCCCAAGCTAAGCAGAGCTTGTGTTATGGGTACTAGACAACTGATACAAATACATATATACTTTTTTTTTTGTAAGTACATACATATTATACATAGAAAACACCCAAACTCCGAAACAAATATTTATAGATCATATAAACATTTGGTCCGACCCGGGAATCGAACCCGAGACCTCGTGATCAGCAGTCGCACACGCCAACCGCGAGACCCACGCAACGTTGTTTACGTCTCCTATTGCCCGTAGCGTAAAGAATTTCCCCCGTTTTTATAACATTCTTCATTGATGCTCCGCTCCTATTGGTCTTAGCGTGATGTTATATAGCCCATAGCCTTCCTCGATAAATGTACTATCCAACACTGAAAGAATTTTTCACATCAGTCCAGCGGTTCCTGAGATTAGCGCGTTCAAACAAACAAACTCTTCAGCTTTATAATATTAGTATAGATGACATTCATAACGTAAATAATTTTGAAAAAAATCATAATACCGTAGAACTCTGTCATTTATGAGCTGATTTAGAAAAGTTTTTTTTTGTATTTTTTTTAAAGTTATTGTAATAAAAAGAAAGTTACTGAGTCTGGTGAGCGTCTCGAGCAGGCTGCGGGACGTGATCCACGTGTTCTTCCCGCCCGCGTGGCCGCCGTCCAGCCAGTACATGTCCGCTATGCGCTCCATGAACCTGCACGCGCACACCACATATAATGTTGAGTTGATATAAGTGGTTTTTTTTTTTTTTTATGTATGCCCGCCAAAATGATTCTACTCTGCCTGATGGAAAGCACAAGCAGAATCCAAGAGTGGCGGTCACCATACTCACAGCGAATGCAGGCAATGCAGTATGGCGACCCACACCATGGCGGCCTAGTGATGCTGCTGCATCTTTTAATCTAGTCAACAAGTATGGAACTTGTTGACTAGACTAATGGGCCTCCGGTCTCGCACTCACCAACGAAACACGACAGCACGAACGCTGTCATTTTACGTTGATTTTCTGTGCGAGGGTAGTACCGCCCCGGTCGAGCCGGCCCGTTTGTGCTGAAATCAGCGTGGCTCTACTACCTTTTAAAATAAAGGCCGCTGATTTTGTACAATATAATTGGAATATGTAACACGATCTAATGAGTCCGTAAGACGAAAGCTGAGTGGCATAATGTTGTCGCTAGGCGGCGTGCGTGTCCTGTTGCACCCCGCGTCTCCCCCTCACAGTCCCCGCTGGGTCGGGGACTGTGAGGGGGAGACGCGGGGTGCAACAGGCGGAAATATTTCGGACTTTAACACTCAACGCCATCTAGTCCCAAGCCAAGTTCTATTTCCAGTGATGTTGTCCTCTAGTTTCTGGATTTATATCTTTGTATTCAGTAACTTTTTTCGTTAAAGTAACTGCTTCAGGAGCTATCATGAAGATTCCTGCGTTTTCTAAACTTGCTATGTTTAAAATGTACTTAGTTTGAAAGCGATGGCGTTCATGTGACAGATATTCCAAAATTTTATTATAAAATATAAATATGGGGCAAACGAGCAGACTTATCACCTGATGGTAAGCGATTACCGCCGCCCATGGACACCAGAGGCGTCACAAGTGCGTTGCCGGCCTTTGGAGGATGGGATAGGGAATGGGGGAGGGGTTGGGGTAAACTTAAAACTGAAATAACTGTTTAACGCAAAGTTCTACAAATCTGAGAATTTAAAATGATAATACCATGGTAATAACATCTATGAAATATGCAAGACGGTACAAAAGTCTCATATTTTTATTTATTGCCTGGTTCTTTATATATTTAAGACAAAATAGAAACATAATGTCACTCACTTCAACATATGCGCGTCTCCTGGTGTCAAGGTCTTGGTGTAGTGAAACTCGTATATCAGCTGGTTGAGGACCACGCAGCCTTTACTGAAGCCCACCAGGGTCAGCTGGCTCTCGTCCAGCGCCAGTTTGTCTCGCCACCAGAGCGGGTCCACGCTACAACATTACTGAGATCATTAAAGACATATTCACTAAACAGAGTCACGTAACAGAAAGGTGGAGAATAAAATTGATCACCGTACGTTTAATAGCGGCCCAATTTAATTTCTATTATTTTCATACATCCAGTGACCACTATCTTTGTTCTTCGAGATATAATCAGGGTTGCTAACTGTACTTGTAGTATACCAAGACATGGTCATGGATAGATATACGTGTGACAATAAGAACTGGCAACATGTTGGCAACCCTAGTCATTTTGATTTGACAATTTGACTAGTCAACCAAAATAAGAAAGCTTATATTAAGACTTGTGTGAGCACTAGCTCGATATACTCGTGTAGGATACTACTAGTAGGGAAGAAAGGAGTGATAAAAGGTAAATTACATGATTGTAAATGCTACAGACAACATCCATTGGAACTAAACCTACTCACGGCTCAGGTTGTCCCGGCGCTGACGCCTCGATTAGCCCCGGGCTGGACCCACTCGCCTCGCCCTGCTTCGGGCTGGCCCCGCTCGCCTCGCCCTGCCTCGGACTAGCTCCTTTCGCCTCGCCTTGTCCCGGGCTGGCCACGCTTGCTTCGCCCTGTCCAGAGCTGGTCCCGCTTGCCTCACCCTGCTTCGGGCTGGTCCCGCTGATTTCGCCCTGCCTCGGGCTGTTCCCACTGGCCTCGCCTTGCCTCGGGCTGGTCCCGCTTGCTTCGCCCTGCTCCGAGCCGGCCCCGCACGTCTCGCCCGTCTGGACTATGCTCTTCTAAACAAGCAGTATAATTGAAACAAATATTTATCTGTAATCTACCATAGGTGGCCAATTATTAGGGACAGTATTGAGATTTTCGTATTTTCTAGTTTAATTAGATGTAAACAGCTACAAAAATTGTTAAACGAAATGGACCTCGGCGACCAACGCCCATCGCAACTACTTCGTCGAATGAGTGACCTGGCGCGAAACAAAATGCCTGATACTACGCTGCGTATGTTATGGTTAGGGCACTTACCAGCTTCAACTCGCGCAGTGTTAGCCGTGAGCCAAGAAAGCAAGCTAGATGCATTAGCGGCTATGGCAGACAAGATGTACGAGCAGATGAAAGATGTAAATTCAATATGCTATTGCCAAAACCAACCCTCGTCGTCACATACTCCAGTAAGCACAGATGGTAAAATAATTAATATGATCGAAGCTTTAACCGCGGAGATCGCTGCATTGAAAATGGATCGCACCAGATACCATCGCAGACGACCACATTCGTCTAGAAGCCGTTCTCGTTCCAAATCACGTGACCTTCGAACAACCAACCCTACGTGCTATTTTCATCGAAAATTTGGTAAAAAGGCATACCGCTGTAGGAAACCATGCAATTTTGAGCACGAGCATCAGTCGGAAAACTAGCGAAGACTCCAGCCGTGGCG
This sequence comes from Diaphora mendica, assembly GCA_949125395.1. Taxonomy (NCBI): domain Eukaryota; kingdom Metazoa; phylum Arthropoda; class Insecta; order Lepidoptera; family Erebidae; genus Diaphora; species Diaphora mendica. Next base: position 3,291,893 of record OX421323.1, read on the forward strand.
GCGGCCGAAGTCGACGACGTATCATCATACCGCCTATTCATTAAGGACATACGCAGTGGTCAAAAATACCTCGTTGATAGCGGCGCAAACGTTTCAGTATTACCCGCTAGTGTTTGCAAAAATAAAACACGAAATCCGAGCAACTTTTTGTACGCCGCCAACGGAACAAAAATACCCACATTTGGTGAGCAAACTTTAATTTTGAATATCGGGTTACGACGCCCGTACCGCTGGCGATTTGCGGTTGCAGCAGTCAGCAGACCCATACTAGGCGCTGATTTCCTCCACCACCACTCTCTCATGGTGGATCTTCGTGGGAAAAGACTGGTAGATAAAAACACAAATTTATCTACACACGGATATCTATCGCCTACAACAGAAGCAAGCATCCGAACGATCGACGACAACCTGCCGTATCACGATCTACTGTCAAAGTACCCGGATATCACCAGGCCCAGCTTGAACCAGTTGTCGAACAGCGAAGTGGAACACCACATTGAAACTACGGGACCCCCAATATATGCCAAGGCGAGGCCCCTGCCACCACACAAGTACAATGCGGCTAAGGAAGAATTTCAACTGATGATGGATCAAGGCATTTGTCGGCCGTCAAAGAGCCCCTGGGCAAGTCCCCTACACTTAGTGTTGAAAAAAGACGGTAAATACAGAGCATGCGGCGACTACCGTCGACTTAACGCGGTAACAACACCCGATCGTTACCCGATTCCACGCTTTCAAGATTTTACCCACAACCTACAGGGTAAGAAAATATTCTCAAAAATAGATTTGCAGAGAGCCTATTTTCAAATCAAGACAAGAGAAGAAGACGTTAAGAAGACAGCCATCATCACCCCTTTCGGCCTTTACGAGTTTACGAGAATGTGCTTCGGTTTGCGCAATGCTGGCCAAACCTTTCAGCGACACATCGACAATGTTCTTCGCGGCCTACCCGTCTACCCATTTGTCGACGATATTTTAGTCAGCTCCAGAAGCAAAGAAGAACACAGAAGAGAGTTAGAAGAAGTATTTAAAAGACTGAACGACAACGGACTGCGTATTAACGTCGCTAAGTGTGTTTTTGGACAGTCAAAACTGGATTTCCTTGGGCACACCATTAGCTCAGAAGGTATAACTCCGACAGAAGAAAAAGTGGAAGCCATCACAAAATTCCCACTACCAAAAACAATACAAGATCTACGACGTTTCATAGGAATGTTAAACTTTTATCGTTTAAATATTCCTCACGCAGCCGAACATCAAAAAGAATTAAATAACTATTTCCACAACGCTAAGAAAAACGACAAAACCATAATACAATGGACAGCGACAACGACACAAGCGTTCGAAAAATGTAAACAAGACATAAAAAACGCGGTACTTCTCTCTTACCCATCTCCGAGCGAACCATTCGCATTGATGACGGATGCGTCTAACACCTGTGCCGGTGCCGTTATACAACAGAAGATTAACGGTACATGGAAACCACTTGGATTCTTCTCTAAGAAGTTCAGCGACGCACAACAAAAATACAGCACGTACGACAGGGAATTGTTGTCTATATATATGGCAATACGACATTTTCGACGTGTATATGAAGGACGTACATTAATCGTTTATACCGATCATAAACCGTTAACACACGCACTGACAACAAATAGCAAGGCAGAGACACCGCGACGGACTAGATACCTAGAATATATAGGACAGTTTACGTCCAATATTCAACATGTAGCCGGCAAAGACAACCAGGTCGCCGACGCACTGTCGCGTATAGAAACGATCACCTGCCCGACTCCAATCGATTACAACGCACTATCGAAAAAACAAGACGAAGATGATGAGTTAAAAATGCTAATAAAAAACAGTAAATACATTTTCAAGAAAATCGTCTTACCAAACGCAAGTAATAAAGTCACCTGCGAGCTTTCATCAAACACGGCACGGCCATACTTACCACCTGAATTTAGGAAAGAAGCATATCAGTCGATTCACAACCTTAGCCACCCAGGAATAAGATCTACAAGGAAGTTGGTCACTGCACGTTACTTTTGGCCTAGTATGAACAGCGACGTAAACCGTTGGACTCGAACCTGCGACCCGTGCCAACGAGCCAAAGTACACCAACACACGAAATCACCTGTGGCGAGTTTCGAACAGACAGATCGGTTAGCCCACGTACACATTGATATTTGCGGCCCGCTAACGATCTCAGAAGGGTATCGTTATATATTAACCATGATAGACCGAACAACCAGATGGCCGGAAGCCTGCCCCTTAGAAGATATAACCGCAGAGAAGGTCGCCAGTGCGTTTTACCGATGCTGGATAGCACGGTTTGGTTGTCCTGCAACGATAACCACCGACCAAGGGAGGCAGTTCGAATCGGACTTATTCAATAAGTTAATGCATCGCATGGGTATACACCGCACTCGCACTACTGCCTACCATCCGCAAGCCAACGGAATGATTGAAAGATGGCACCGGACGCTCAAAGCGTCACTCACCGCGAGACTTCAATCGGCAAACTGGTATTACGAGTTACCTACAGTCTTACTAGGATTGCGCGCCTCGATTAAAGAAGACATAGGCGCTAGTACGGCTCAATTACTCTACGGTCAAAACCTACGATTACCTGGTGAATTCTACGATGAATCCACAAAGTACCAGAGTACAACTTCCACATTTATGGATAGACTAAATGAAGCACTAAGGAAAGCTCAAATACAAAGAAAGTCAAACCAGTCCAAGGCGACATTCATAAGTAACGAGCTACATAAATGTTCGCACGTATACATACGAAACGATGCAGTAAACAAACCTTTAACGCCAACATACGACGGCCCGTACCAAGTTATAGATCGCAAGGATAAATATTACACTATACAGTTACGCAACAGAAGTGCCAACATATCCATTGACAGACTGAAGCCTGCATTTCGTATGAACACGGAACCCCAAGCGACTACGGATACCTACTCATACGTCACAAAATCAGGGAGGACATCTAAACCCTCTGTACGCTTTCGCTAGCGGGGGAATGATGTAGCGGCGCGCACTTAACCTATTGTCAAAGCGTTGTACTGTGACGTTCATAATGACAACAGCCGACGGAGGCGCGCGGCGCGACGGCACCGCAGAGCTAGGGCTTCGTCGCCGTCCTGCCTACCTGTCCGCGGCGCGCGAGCGAGATAGCGATGGCACCTCTCACTCGCTCATCGTATGATTCGGACCTACCCGAACTATTTTATTACGTACATTTATGTAAAACTATAAATACCAGTGCATTACAATAAAGACACACATACTGCTAAAGCTCTTTGAATTATCGACACCTTAACCTAGCACCTCAGTACCTAAATCTGTAACAAAAGATTAGTTGTAGGCCTTTTATATATTTTTTTATTTCTATCTGTATTCTATTGGGATCACGAAAAGTAGAAAAACATTGTACAACACTTTTGTATATTCTTTGTATGACTTATATAAATATTAATGAAAATTATTGGATAAATTTTAAAATTTATTTAGTTAAAATTATCATCACTGTCAGACGAGCAACGCTCGTTTTATGATTTTCATGGCAGATGTTCCTGATTTTTCTATCAGTACGAGATGTGGTGATCCTTTTCCTGTCACATTTCCCAGCATGATTAGCCTCAAAGGGCTTTTTACTGTAATTTTTTATTTTATTCGATTGATGATAGACTTTGAAACCCCAGCAATAGTTGCTATATCTCTCTGGAAATGTGTGAAATACAATAACAATGTTTGTATCTCTCTACATTTTCTTGGAGATCTGTCTGAAGATCTACCCATCATTAAAAGTTTGGGATGATCTCGCGAGACCCTTGATAATATGTAAATTCATAGAAAAAACATAGCAAAAGTATTGTTAAACGAAGCATTACTTACCTTTTGATTATTTTGGACATACAAGTCGGTAAAAACTAATTAAAAAAATAATATCTAGACAATACTGCAAAACCGCGCTTTAACCGCGTTCTAGCCAAACCGTTAGGTTATAATAAAATATAGCTAATTCTAAAGCTGTGAGGTATTTTCAACATGAAATCAATTTACAATCACAAAAATACTTTACATTCGGCAACAAAGACGAATTAACAAACAAATATGGCTGCGCGGGACACATGCTGTTCAACCAATCAGCGCGCGACTTGCGATTCGTCGATACTATTTCACAATCTTTCGACTGTTTGCAATCGCGCGAAATAGTATACAATGTAACGGTTTTGACAATCTGACGGTAACATATACATGACTGTATACACATGACCAAAAAAGTGCTGCAACTGGAGTCGGGACCAAGAGGCCGTAGCAGACCCCGATCTACATGGATGTCGACCGACATAAGAAAAGACCTAAGGGAAGAGAAAGTGGGCCCCACGATACAGAACAGACTTCTCTGGAGAAGAAGGAACACGACCTCTGGCTTGGCAGTCAGGGTTCTAACCACTAAACCAACAGTCAGATTTAGATTGAAAATATTGATATACATACATGAAGATCTTCGATATCAATTTCCTCGGGCAAGGAGGCTGAAGTCACAGCTTCCAGTAGTTCGGCAGTCGGTAACTCTTTTAATCTAGTAGTAACGGCTTGCAGTAACCTGAAATATAAATAATCATTTTACTAAAAAAAATCTATGCTATATGTCTAGAACAATTTTGTTGTAGACATTTTCTCTAGGGACAAATATCGCTGCACGTAACTCATTTTTTCCATATTTTAGTGTCTTTAACAACTCTTTATACCAAAATCTTTAAAAGAAAAAACCGACTTCAATCTGGACCAAATTTAAATGGGACCATTCGGAAAGCACCAACTTCCAAAAAAAAAAGAATCATCAAAATCGGTTCACCCAGTCGAAAGTTATGAGGTAACAAACATAAAAAAAAATGTAAATATAAAAATAACATATGTATTACTTTTCTAAGTGATGTAGCGCATTGTGGGTAGGCGTGTGCTCGGGGATGCCCGCGTTGTTACCTGGCACGAAGTTATCGTAACAACTGAAGCTCTTGTATTCCACCCTAAGGTTAAAAACACAAATATAAATATGTTTTGAAGAAACGTTATCCCTATTACTGCATGGCTGGCGTAGTGATTCAACCCGTCACCACGCCACGTATTATAGGTTCAAACCCCACGGTCCACCCCAATTTGTGGATCACACTTTGTTCTCAGTCTGGGTGTTCTTTATGTCGTTCGTTTGAATGAATCTTTAAAAAGTCCTCCGCGACATCGCCTTAAAAAATGTTGCATACATTTAAAATTAAATTTGAGAGTAATTACCCGACTGCGAAAGGAGGATTATGTTTTTCGAGTGTATGTATGTATATTTATTTGGCACGCCCTAGAGCCTAAACGGCTTGTCGTATTTTTATGTGAGTGGTATCAATAGATTCGTCTTGGTCGTGAGAGTCACACTGGGTACATCAAAATTTAAAAAAAAAAAAAATTTCGGCGCCAAAAAGTAATATATAAAAAAAAAAGTTTTCAAAATACATCGAGTGTGGTGTCAAAAAAAAGAATTTTTTACGGTGATTACGAATATATTATATAAAACTTGTATGTTTTTATTGTTTAATATTGACGCAGTCGGGTTTTTTTATTTTTTTATAATTTTACTTGTTTACTCAAATATTTATCCCATTATCCATTCCCAGGCAAGCCACGTGATCAGTTGCCGATATCAAATCCTTTTATAATTTTCAATTTTTTAATATCGATTGAGCATATGGCTGCCACTGCATAATAACAAGAACATAATAGCCACTTAATTTTTTATGTTATGAAAATGTAACAATGAAAAGTAGTTCATGGACTATTTCTGATTCCCATAACTACGTGCTACAATAGTATTTTTGTCGAAAACATACCAAGTATACCAAGAAATTATCTTATCCTACGAATGTTTGGGAACTGATCGGTCGGGGTGCGGAATTGATCAATGCTTCTATTCTTAACACGAATTAATAAATATTTAATTAAAATCCCAAGCTAAGCAGAGCTTGTTTTTTGGGTACTAGACAACTGATACAAATACATACATACATTTTTTTTGGAAATACTATTATACATACACACATCAAAAGTGTCTAGGGATCAACATATGTGTCTAGGGATCAACATATATTTTTGCAATAACTTTTCTCCTGATTGATATTAATTAAAATTTTCTTTAAGGATTCATCAAATAAAGTGTTTTCGTTTGTCACAGTAACGATAAATCAAGTCACCTTTGCATTAATAAAGAAATTTGCCATTTTCCTAATAAAAGGATTTTTGACATTTGAACCACTAACATTAAAGTTCGAAAAAAAGACTGAAATAACAGTTTTCTTTAAAATTTTATTAGGTAACTTAAACAATTAATAATCCGTGTTTCTACCGCGAACACTAACACAAGAACATCGGTTTGGCATACTCAAAATGAGTTCATCCAAATCACGCTGTGGAATGGCCGCCCATGTTCGTTGCAACAACAAAAAAAGGTCTTCTTGCGACTAGATACCCTCCATATTCGGCAGAGCTCTTCTCTGTAGCATATCCCATGCATGCTCAATCGGGTTCAAGTCTGGCGACTGAGCAGGCCAGGGCCAAAGCCACATCTCAATCTCAAGAAATCCGCATAAAAATGCTTGATCCCTAGACACTTTTGATGTGTGTAGAAACACCCAAACTCCGAAACAAATATTTGCTGATCATACAAACATTTGTTCCGACCCGGGAATCGAACCCGAGACCTCAACCACAGCAGTCGCATACGCTACCACTGACCACCAAGGCAGTTAATAAACTTTAGTTACGTTGTGTACCGTGTACCTTACTCTCTCCCCCTCTACTTCGACCCGATTTATAAAGTTTTGCTTACTCTATGCTCTGCACACACACATGTATATGTGAAATATATGATATAGGATTAAGATGCCGGAAGACGCGACTGAGGGAGCACACTATACATGACAACATCACTGCAAAGAGAAGGAACACTTGACACGGAGGCCCAATGATGCAAAAGCATCACAAGGCCGTCATGGTGAGGGTCACCATGCTGCATTGTCTGCATTCGCAATGAGTATGGTGACTACCACTCTTGGATTCTACTTTTGCTTTCCATCAGGCAGAGTAGTCATATTGGCAGGCCCATACATTAAAAAAAACGCGAACCCTATACCAACCCGCCCGGCCAACGTGGAGGCCTATATTCAGCAATGACCCTTTAGAATAAGAATTACTCACAGACGTGTCTGTGTATTTATCAAAACTCAAGAAAGGCTTGAGTCGACGTTCTAAATCTTATTAATAAATGTCATTTAAGTTACCTAGCAGATTTCACCACCAGAACGTGTTTTGTAGGGAAGTTATGTCCGAGCATGCGAGCTGTGTTCTCCAAATTCCATTTCACGTAGTGCCGGTGTTCACGGTGCAGTTGCATCACTTCCGGATAGTCCTGGAGTGATCAATATTTCAAATATGTACACCTATATATTATACTAGCTGACCCGGCGAACTTCGTACCGCCATATTTACATATCTGTCTCAGCTTCCCACAGGCAATGTACAGTCTCGGACATAAAAGAAACACATTTCCCGTTATCTTTTATTTTTTTTCTTTCTAGCAAAAAAAGAATTAATGAAATCGGACTATGTGTTATTGAATTACAACCAAGTACATATTTTGACTTTCATCCCCTCTCTCTAGGATACCTATGTCCTATGTATGTGTATGTATATATAAAAAGTATCCTATGTCCTACCTCGTAGTATGAACCCAAATCATGCCAAGTTTCATTTCAATCCGTTCAGTAGTTTCGACGTGATGCGCGGCCAAGATACAGACAGACAGACGGACAGACAGACAGACAGACAAAAATGAAAAAAATTACAGTTTTGGCTTCAGTATGGATTATAGAGAGACCTCCAAAGAAAATTTTCAAAATATCTCTAATGTACAGAATTGGACCTGTTACATTTTTATTATAAGTATAGATTGTATAACGGAATAAAGATTAGAGCATCTTAGAAGACGTAAAAGCGTGATGACCACAAAATCACAAATCTACAATTCAATATCTATCTGTAAAATTAATTTATACATATTAATAAAATTGAAGTGTTTGTTCGTAATTTAAATTTAACAGCTTTTCACTAAATGATAAGATTTTGACGGTACTTTCACTGAAATACAGCCGATGATATAAGGAATAATTTAGGCTACCTTCATTTTAAACTATCTTTACCCCGCGGTTTTATTCACGGTAGTTGTTGTAAAGGAATAAAAACAACCGCGATAACACCGCGGGTGCAGTTAGTTGGAACATAAAAAAGAAAATAAGGTCTTGGTAAGACCCTGGATAAATAGCAGAAACCTAAGTCAGAATAAGATTGAGAACACTTACTTTATTACAAGATTCTGAAGAGGACTTTCCGTTGTAGGTCAGTTTAACATTCTGTGCTTTCAAACGTCTACAAGCAATAGGCTATTTGACTGATTTTTGGAAATCGTTTTAAATTATTCTTTATTACGTAATAAGCACACTGCGTTAATATTTTGCGGAATTTCTACTGTATTACGAGTTAAAATTTAAGATAAAGTTCAAGTTTGACAACCGCGTCAAAAAACGACATTTCTATAATGGCGCTGGTCACATGACACGTGTGACGTCACACGCTAGTAAACAAATTCACAAAACGCGAACAATACTCAGTCGAGCAATCTTTCGTTTACTAGCGTGTGACGTCACCAGAGTTGCAACAAATCACAAGGCGTTCACGTCACAGAAAATATTTCAAAAAATTGTTACAATTTATTTCGTGCAATCTGCGAAAAAATCACATTATTTTGTTTAATTCATAGTGAAATATGTCTTTTTAGGCTATTATCTGATAGGATGACCACAATCCATAGTTTATTTTCAATATTGTCAAATAGCCTATTAAGAACCCCAAATTTATGTACCTGAACATCTCCTCCGAAATACACGATGGTCTGTGAGCCGAGCGGAGGGGCGCGTGCGGCAGGTTGGAACAGCGCGTCGTTGAGCCGCCCCTCGTGTCCCGCCACACGCCGCAACCGCAGCGGCAGCATCATGCGCGAGATACCGCCTATTGTCGACGTTGCACTGCTGGACAACATTCACATCTACTATTTTTATACGGCTGGTCAAAATAGGAGTGTATATTTAGTTCAAAAGAATAACGATCTCAAGGATACTTGCAATATAAGACTCATAAGAGTGTTCTAGATTCTTTTTCTTACCACTACAAACCACATCAATAAAACTTAACATACATGGACCTCAGATCAAATAAAAAAAGGTAGATAACGCACCGCCTTGTTCTTGTTGAAGCAGAAAAAATGCTCGTAGTTCCAAGTAAACACACGCGATACGCATTAACTATGCTATAAACTACGCTACTTTTCGTCAGTATCGTATAAGTTGTTGATACCTACTTGTGTGATTACTGAGATATGGACAATCCAGTAGATACGAAATAAACTCACACTAGGCCCTCTGTAGTGCGAAAAATAACCATTCAAACCACTAGTTGTTAAAGTACTAACTAAGCTGCACACACTTGTAACTGCAAACAAATGCTTAAAAATTAAGCTTATTACCCGACTGCGAAAGGAGGGTTATGTTTTTCGAGTTTATGTATGTATGTATATTTCTTTGGCACGCCCTAGAGCCTAAACGGCTTGTCGTATTTTTATGTGAGTGGTGTCAATAGATTCGTTTAAGTCGTGAGAGTGACACTAGGTACATCAAAAAGAAAAAAAAAGGATTATTGGCGCCAAAAAGTATTATAAAAAAAAAATGTTTTCAAAATACATCGAGTGTGGTATCAAAATAAAGTTTTTTTTACGGTGATTACGAATGTATATCAAACTTATATGTTTTATTGTTAAATATTGACGCAGTCGGGTTTTTTATTTTTAATAATTTGTACTTGTTTTCTGATATATTTGAAACTATCTGTCAAATATACATATTTATAGCATGATTTCCACAGTGTGAAAGAAAAATACTATAGTACCATTCAACGAAGACACATTGAACTACGCAGTAGCTAGGCATCCTACATCGCACAAGTTTTCCCACGGAGGCCGTCCATTAATCACATGAGGCTTGTAAGGGGGACGAGGGGGTTTGGTAAAAATCACTAAATATCACAAGGGGGAAGGGGGTATAGTAAGAAATCACATGTATTTATTTTTTATATTTCTTCCGGGAGAGATTCTCTGCGTTCTGTACTATGTACTTGTACAATATTTGTTTCTCACATGACTACACCATTCTTATAATATTATTTTTACGAGAGTCAAAAACAACCTGCAACCTTTCTGTCTAGACATTTCTATCATGGTTCTTAATTTCAGAATAAAATTAGATTATACTTTATACCTGTACTTAAACATAATATTCTAAAAATTTGATAAAAATACACATGATTTCAGGGGGGAGGGCAGTCAAGCATAAAATCTTTTAGGATATTTAGTTGCAACAGCCATTTACATTTCTCTCAATGGCTTCTCTATTATGAAATCTAATACCTTTAAACGAGCAATTCTTATGTATATATAAAGTTATATATAATCTGAATCTCGGAAACGATAAATCGATCTAGCTAGGATTCATTTTTAGAAAATGTCGTTTTATTCGTTTTTTAACAATCAAATATATAAAAACAATGTACATCTAGCGCCATCTATCGCAACTCGAGCGAACTACATTAAATTATACTGGAATAAGGTGCAGAATAAACAGTATCAGGGCGTACCGAGAGAGTGCGCCACTCAACGAATTTTTTTTATTGGAAGAAAAATAACAAAAAGGTGGCGTTTGGATAGTCCCAAACCCATTTATAAAAAAAAATACCAAGCAATGCTCGGTCATCCAGGTACTGACATTTAATAAGGCTTAGGGCTTCGATCAAATATATTATAGATGCACAGTTCCATACAAAAGTAAACAAAATACTGTCCACGCTTCTATACGTACTTAGGTATATGTATACCACTTGAGATATAGCGAAAAAAGTCCTGAACTGGTATACAGCTTAACCTAATTTTAACTTTAAGCAATTGACGTACGGACGGAAATTAATCCATATTAAATTCTCTACATATTACCTTTTAGTTTGATGTCAGGATAGGACAATAAAATTTTATGACTCTTCCAAAAATCAGAAATAAAACAACACATGCCCAAAAACAAGTGTATTAAAAAATTAAACTTAACGTATTACAATAAAGCACATAATAGTACAAAGAATAACGAGAGTTACATTCCACTGACATTAAATAGTGTGTTCGCGTCTTATCGCTTCTATTTGGAACATGGACAAAATGGAGTTGCTTTTTGATTTAAAAAACATACGGTAGTTGGATGGACCAACAAATAATTAATTCTTCACACAATTTTTATTTCTTCTTTTGATTCTGATAGCTAAAAGTTTGAATAGAATTTTAATATAAATTATAATAAGTATTAATTTAATATTCCATTCAGATATTAGACCTTCTATACCTACGTGCCTGTATTTATACATATTATATTGCACTATTCCATAAATTGGACTACACCTAAACTATAATCATCAAATATATTTTATATTCCAACTTAAATGTTTTTCAGATATTTACGAACGGACGGATAATTTTAAATTTTGGTAATCACGTTTAGAATCTGGTATAGACCAACATTTATAAACAGTTTGCAATTTTGTCAAAAATACATACATGCAGATCGAATTAATAACCTCCTTTTTTAAAGTCGGTTAAATATTCTTAGTAGGCTATAATACCTACCTGTGAAGTTGGTAAGGCTGTCTTTTTTATTCTCCTGAATATGTAAATTTCAAAAAACTAAAACAAAAACAAATCTTCAATTAACCTAAAAACATTGTAACGGCGACTCCATCATTATCCTACTGACTTTGTTCGCTAGCACTAGGCTTGTCTTTTTTTCTCTTATGAACATCGCGCGTGAGTGTGAAAGGGATGGATGCGTACATTAGAAGCCATTCTAAGTCACAAATTTTATCAAAATATTAATAAAATTAGCTTTAAAGCATAACGAAAATACACCAATATGTTAGATTAAAGATAGACTTACTGAAAATATGATATTCCATCCTTTTTTTGCACTTTTAGAGTGTAATTTTTACATTTTCTTGTGTGTAAACACGAGCACGGCCACCAAGCGAATGAGAGTGAAACAAGGCATATTGTTGTTTTATGCCTTGTTTTGCCGGTGCCACTTTTTAAGCGGCAACAGTGCATCTATGATATATTTGATCGAAGGCTTAGGGTTATATTATACCAGGTAAAACAAAATAATTAGTAAATAATTTAAATGCATTTTATTTATTTATTTTCATGAATAATGTTTTGTTACAACCCATTTAGTTTTCAAGAAGGCACTAGTTACAAAATATAGTACTTTTGTACTGTAATATCATTTGGCACTTCTACTCTGCTTCTGATGATAATACTTTGTATCATTCATGCACACTGTGATCTTCAACGTAATGTCATCGAGGCAATTCTTTAAGTCTTCCTTCAACTCTCGCACCTTGACCTGTACATCTTCACACATAAGATTATAACACATAGCTACCAACCCCATTCCCAGGAGGACATAAATGAAATTGATGACTAGCTTGACATGAGAACCATCTGCTGAGTCAGCAATATTTGCTCCTGGCACAAAGTCTCCAAACCCAATCTTGCACAAACTTATTACACAGAAGTATGTAGAGTCCAAATAGTTCCAATCTTCCCAAGCTCCAAACATTATTGTTCCTGTCAATATATAGAAAGATATGACCCATAAACAAGCTGTAGATGGAACAGTAATCTTTCTTTTAACAGGCTGTATGCCACCATCTTCAAATAATGTATCATCTCGTCTGCTACACTCATGAGCAGTAATATACAACCATTTGAAAGTCTTCGCCAACACTTTGCCCATGTTGCAGAAATACAAAATATATATCGGTATGCCAAAACATGCATATGCTATAGTGCTGATCTTGCCCCACACAGTTTTAGGCACTACATTACCATATCCAATCATGGTAAACACTGATAAAGAATACATAAGAGCTGCAGGGAATGACCAAATGTCTTGGGCTGTTCTTCCATTGTAACCGGTGAGTATTGCAGCAGTAATGTTGTTTTGAAACAATCTTAAAACTTCATTCACCTTTAGCACCCATATTGTCTCATTAAATACATTGACATTCACTGTGATGTTCCACAGTGCCTCGGCACAGTTCTGCCTCAATCTCCTTACTTCTTCCAGCTGTTCATCTGGGTTGTCCTTTTCTATGTGCATGAACCCAGCAGCACCAAGGATGGCGTAGCAGACAACAAGAGCGCCGACACCCACTTGTGTAAACATAAATGCAATGAATTTTCTAAAACAGTCTTTTATTTTCTCTCTTGGGTCACTGCCTAGAGTTGATGATGAATCCCTGCTCCTCATGGAGCCGTGGAAACTGGCGCTTATAGGGTGTTGTCGATCCATAACAATTTTTCCGATGTTTGTTATAACGGGGAGTGGAGTAACGCCAGAGTTAACTATTTCGAGAATACTGTTGGCAAGGCGCCAATAGACTTGTTTGACATTGATTACAAAACATTGCCGTGTGAGCGCTTGGTATACTATGAAACAAACATATTTAGGTACTAGTTTATTGTTTCCAAAGGTTAAAAGTTTCTAAAAAATTACCCTTAGACGACTGAGGGTAGAAATTGAAATAAAAATATTAACCTGCAATCGCCACATAAATAAAGACCAAAAAATAATAACTTTAAGAAACGACATGGATAATAAATATTGCAATCACAATAGACTTACGATCACTGTCGCAAATTAAGATTTGCATTGCAGTTCGTTATTGAGATTGGTCCTTCAGTATGTTTTACTAAGCTTAAATGTCCACAGCTTTAACACTTAAATGAAAGCACTTTATGCACTAATAATCTTGATAATAATATTAAACACCCTAAATATTTATCACGATATCATCAAAATCAAGAAAATCCAATTTGCTATAAATTGACATAAAAAAATTGTCAATAAATTGTGACATCTACAACCTTAGAGCATATTTACCTGGAGCCGTCGGGAGGGGTAGCGGAACGGGCGGAAAGCGTGTTCGGAGTAGAGAGAGAGACTGAGTTTGGAGAGTGGCTGTCTCTCTCACGCAAGCTTCTCACGGTACAATACACGATAAAAAGGTCTTTATCTTTTATTTTTAAAAAAAGGCAATGAATTGTTGACTAATCTTCATATTTTTGAGAAAGTTGATACAACTCTATAAACATACTACTAGGTACACTACACACTACGAGTACACAGTACACTGACTATTAGGACCTCCCCCCCTCGACTCCTCACTATTCATTGATTTTTTCATAGTCTGTTGTATGTATTTTGTTCCAGTGTTTGCAATTCAAAATCTTTAGCAACAATTTGTGATTTCGCTTGTTTCGATGTAATTTATATATCGCTATCCTGCCAGGATGCTAAGTAACCGCAAAAATCGAAGTCGAGGAATGTGCAGATAATCAAAATCCACACGTTTTCTTGGCGTTGTTTGTTATCCGGCGTTGCGTTTTTATTAAAATTTATCATTTATTTCTGCTGTTACAATATAAAATGTAGTGTGGGGCTATTGTCCAATGCATATTTATTAGTTTCTATTAAAATTTGTGGGTTTCACATGTTAATTTCATTGTTAGGAAGTTACCTACGCGATTCTTTCTACTAATGGCTGAACAACCTACAATTGATCAGTGAAGAGGGACGCGAAGTAATAGTACGTATGAAATGACATAAACGATACTACTTTTTGTTCTAATTCATATCAAAGTTAATAAAAACAATTTTATTTCCATTTCAAAAAGCCAAGGTCGTTGCTATCGCTTACGCCGACATTTTTTTTTTCAGGCAGAATATTGTTCAAACATGTAGCCGCAAATTAAATTACAATACAATGTTTGCAATAGCAGCCTTCACAACAACCATTTGACACAGATGAAAACTTAATAGATGGATCATACTTAGCCCAGGGGTAGTGATGGAGTCGCCCATTCAGCTTGAAGAGAGCGGGGAGTGGTTGGTGGAGCTGGAACAGCTGATCGC
Organism: Diaphora mendica; assembly: GCA_949125395.1. Lineage (NCBI taxonomy): Eukaryota > Metazoa > Arthropoda > Insecta > Lepidoptera > Erebidae > Diaphora > Diaphora mendica. The sequence goes on from OX421323.1 coordinate 3,307,075, forward strand.
CGGCTGCCCCAAGCCGACTGCGATCGACATAATCGGTGGCATTTTTTGCAATTTATGTCATTCAACATTTTGCAACAAGAAAGAGTTTGACCGTCACTACACTGAGCAGCATAACAGGATTCCTTCAGCCATAGTTTACACTTGCGTAGTATGTCACAAAGAGATAGCCCCATACCCTAATTTTCGCAACCACTGCTATCTGGCACATGTCGCTAAAGACAGGTTCAAGTAAGTAGTCATCACGTAAATAAGACACATGAACATATTTATTTATAGTGCATACTCAGAGAAGCCACCACATTTTAAAAAATTATTCATTATATACATCCTACATCATCACGCAAAGACTAATAGGAGTGGAGCACTAATGAAAAATGTTTCAAAAACGGTGGAAAATTATTACGCTATAGGCGTAATAATTTTCTATTCGGCATACGCTATTTAAATATTGTTTTTGTGTATCCTTGCGACTGTTATCATATCCTCTGGGAGTGTAGTCTTTGGTACAATGAACGTAACATGATGCTAAATAGCTTAGAAATGACGTCTGGGGTGGTATATTATGGGGAACTTATGTCAACTGTGGTGAATTTCCGTGCGTTTTAGCGATTCTGCCATACATACTATAGAAATCAAATATAGCTCACTTAGGACCCATAATATTTTATCCCTGGTGCTTCCCGGTTTGAAAAAGGCGTCTGCCTATTTTGACTTCATTTTGTCTCCCGCTTTGCTAAGGAGGGAAGTGGACTTATTATATTTCCAACTCCTGCAGTTTTCTTCTGATTAATTTAGTTGCGGGTTCCAAGACAATTTAATTTTTCCTGGGACTTCCCGAGTGTCATAACTCGGTGTGTTCGTGGGTCACCGCTGTTGATCCTAGTGTACAGGAGTTACAGTGCTGGGCATGTGGACATGATTAGTCCCAGTAAAAAAAATATATTAACAAGTTTATAAAAAAAAATTTTTTGCGCAAGTGTACTTTGAACGTGTATGCCCGCCCGCCTTTAGAAAAAAAACAGCTAAGTGCGAGTTGAGTTTGAGTTGCTCCAGGTTACGAGCTAATTACTGGAGAGACTTTAAAGCACCTACCAAGTAATAGTTTAACTCACCATTCTATTTAATGCGGTATTCAGAACTCACTATTACCCAAAATAATGGAAAGTATTTTAAATAATAATGATTCCCAAACCTGGCAAACCACTTACTCAACTAGGTTCCTATCAGCCGATAAGCCTCCCTCCTATCATATCAAAGGTTTTCGAGAAGATACTGCTGAGCAGACTTAAACCAGAACTAGAAGACAAGCATGTCATCCCAGATCACCAGTTTGGATTTCAACCACTACACTCCACAGTTGAACAAGCTCATCGAGTTGTTCATAAGATTAGACAATCTTTAGAGAAAAAAGAGTACTGCTTAGCAGTATTTCTGGATATTCAACAAGCATTTGACAAGGTGTGGCACAAGGGACTTTTATATAAATTGAAGACACTTCTACCAAATGTCTCTATATGATATTGAAATCATACTTGGGAGAGCGTAAATTCCTAGTGAAATATGAGGAGGAACTGTCACAGCTCTACAAGATACAAGGATCAGTGCTCGAGCCAGTTTTGTACTCCATTTATACGGCAGACTTGCCTTTAACGACTGGCGTTGAAACTGCAACATACGCTGATGACACAGCATGCCTCTCGAGTGACAAAAGTCCAGATAAAGCATCCAGCCGATTACAGGATCATTAAAACAAAATAGATAGATGGCTTGAAAAATGGCGAATTAAAACCAGCGCAACTAAATCCACACACATAACCTTCACTCTTCGTAAGGGAGACTGCAAGCCTGTTACATTGGGAAGAGAAACTTTACCACATAAAAATAGTGTCAAATATCTGGGCCTCCGACTGGACAGACGACTCACCTGGTCTGAACACATTAAAGCTAAAAGAGAAGAAGCCAACATGCAGTTTAAAAATCTATATTGGCTTATGGGACGACAATCTCAACTTTTACTGGATAATAAACTAATCATATACAAGTGTATAATTAAACCAATCTGGGCATATGGTATAGAGCTATTGGGCTCTGCATCTAACTCCAACTTGGAAATTCTGCAGCGATTCCAAAATAAAGCAATAAGAGCAATAACTGATGCACCAAGGTTCAGCCGCAACTCTGAAATACATGAATACCTACAGATCTCAACTATTAAAGAGGAAGCAAAAAAATGCTGCAGCAAATATAAGCAACGATTACAAGAACACAAAAACACCCTCTTGACAACATCAGAATCAACACGCCTAAAGAAGTGGCATATCCTTGATATTGACAAAAGACTGTGAAGTGTCATTACATAATTTTGACTTTGCTTAATGAAGCACTGTTCAACTCAAGTGAATTATAACCTGCGATAAAATTTGATTATGACTTTTAGTCGATTGCAAATACAAAAAGAAAAAAAAAAAAAGTGCGAGTTGAACTCGTGCACGAAGGGTTCCGTTCCGAAGCCTTATCTATAAAAATGTTTAAAAAATAGTGATTTTTTAAACATACAACAACAACCTTAAATATTTATTTAATTCTGTTTTTTAGTATTTGTTGTTATAGCGGCAACAGAAATACATCATATGTGAAAATTTCAACTGTCTATCTATCACATTTCATGAGATACAGCCTGGTGACAGACGGTCGGAGTCTTAGTAATAGGGTCCCGTTTTACCTTTTGGGTACGGAACTCTGAAAGGCCTTGGCCCACCATACCGTACTGGCCCTCATGGGTTGGCATAGGGTTTGTGTCAAGTTTTCTTTCCCTTTGCAGTGATGTTGTTTTATGTAGTTTGCTCAATACTGTTACAACATGCGTGGGATTTATAGGAGTAATACACTGTGTGCACTTATATAATGTCAAAATCCTATGATAAACCTTTCGAAGGAGAGGTTTATGTCCAGCAATGGACTACTAAAAGCTGTTAATGATGATGTCATCAGGTAACGTCTTTACTGGCCTACACTATTTAGACAGAAAATACCTTTACCTCATTGAATGTAATTTCTTTTTTACAAGCTTTTTATTAACTCACAATGTATGTATGTTAGGGTTGAATCTTGAATTTGAAGCAGATACCTTCAACCGATTTTGCTGAAATTTTGCAAGCATATAATTATGTATACAGGGTGACAATAAAATATTATAATGACAAGGAGCTGACCCGATGCTGAAGGTGGCCGGTGGCCATAGAAACTCTGTAAAGAAACGTCGCCACATCATCGAGTTTTGACTCGGTTGATTCGTCTCGAGGCATTCCAGTAAAAGCTTGTTTCTAAAAAGCTTTTTAATTTAATTTATTATTCATAAAACTAGGTGCCCAAAGTCTGTCGCTTCGTTCTGTCAATAGTTATTGGCGTGTCGCAGTCCAATAGATAAAACAAATATATGTTGTTTTTACTATTTTCTTTGCGATGTTTACTTTTTTCTCCTCATAAGAAACTATTAAAAAAAGAAATGACCGGTCAAGCACTTCTCGTTTTGCGCTTAGCAACGTATTTAGCAATGAATTTTTATTATTTATAAAGATATTTAATTACGTTCTAAAAGCGATGGTTGTGTTGTTACAGGTGTGAACTATGCCACAGGTCATTTTCAAAACAATCCATACTGACCAGTCATATTAATTCTGTACACCTCTTCAGGTGTGCCTCATGTCAAAAAGAGTAAGTACTATATTTGTCTGGTTAACCATAACTTGTAAACAAAATAGGCCCTGGAGCTAATGTCTGTAAAAAAATTTTTTTAACCAAACAGCCTGCATTCAAAAATACTTTCCAATTTGCTAAATTTAGGTCATATGAACGAATAAATAAAGAATACATTCCTTTGGAAAGATAGATCATTTATTCAATTAACTGATTATTAAAGAATATGTGATCAGACTTCATCAATATAAGATGTAGTGTATCTTTAAATGTGTTGAAAAAAATAATTAGCTTTACACCTTACATCTACACATACGTGTTTTTTCAGTTTAGTGCAATATGATCAAGCAACAAATAGTTTTAATCATACGAGAACAAACGCGTTTTAAAATTTATGACAAAATATAATCATTTATTCTGTTTAAGGTTCTCAAAAATAAAAATAATTTTCTTTTTTTTAGATGTTCATCTAAAAGTGAACTACAGACACACCAAAATCTTCATAAACGAGATAAAGAAAAGCCTCCATACTCTTGCCATCAATGCTCCAGTACTATAGAGACTGTGGACATGTGCGAGATGCACCTAGATGAACACTGCAAGATAATGTATCCGTGTCCAATCTGCAATGAGATAACCAACAGCAAGCTTGATACCGCTAGACATCTTACAACCCATTTTGATGAGGCACTTACTGGCGAAATTGTTAGCACTGAACTCAGTACCGACTGCTCTGTTGACATGCTCGGAGGGATCCTCTGCTCATACTGCGATGAACTATTCAAAAATAGAACAGATTTCGATCATCATTTTATCAATGAACATTCAGACAAAGATATATTTTACAATTGCAACATTTGTGGGAAACAGTACCAAAAATACCATTTATTCGCCAACCACTGCTATTTTCACGTCGCCAAAAATAGATTCGAGTGAGTATAATTTGTGTACTGCTTGTCATCATATTGAAACCCATCAAAAGTTGTTGGTAAATGATTAGTTTGTTGTCCAGATGTGTAGACTGTGGCAAGCTATTTCCTCGCCTGTCGCTCCTCGTGCTCCACACGGAAGCGTTCCACACGCCGGGCTCTCCAGACAACAAGCCGTTCAGCTGCGTCCAGTGCGGACACGCGTTTGGCTCTGTGGGTAGACTCCGCGAACATCTGCGGGTCGTCCACACTGTCAACGCCTTCACCTGCCCTGAAGATGGATGCGACATGAAGTAAGTACCTACTCAATACTTGGATCATTACAAACAATATAATCCATATTTATAAAAAATGTTGATTTGTGTATGCTTCAAAAACTTGAAACTTTAGCACTGATTGAGCTCAAATTTACACAATATACATACAACCCGTTGCAATGGTTGTTTTATCTATTTGTCCTGTAAATTTTATGTTTCACTTCCCATTAATGAAACTATGACACGTTTTGATGCATTATATATATATTATCTTATATATAAAATTCTCGTGTCACAATGTTAGTTACCATACTCCTCTGAAATGGCTGGACCGATTTTATGAAATTTGGTGTGCATATCGGGTAGGTCTGAGAATTGACCAATATCATTTTTTTTATGGCAAAACAACATTTGCCGGATCAGCTTGTAATAAATAATGTACACTGTGTATACGTTCGTCATAATGGTTGCTTGTTAAATTTCGTCTATTTAATATGGTAACAATCTTAATATAAAAAATTGGTGGCACACATTCTGTGAATTGTTATGTCCTTGTGCATATTGTTATCTTCCAAATGTCATACTTTTAAAAATCCTTAATATTCTTGACATGAATATTTTTCGTGTACAGATTCGATACACCTAGAGATCTGATCCTCCACCAACGCACCCATAAAACATCTCGTGACAAGTGGTGTCAACAATGCGGCCTGCAGTTCACTACACTATCGTCCTGCCAGGCACACCTTGACGTTCATCGCATGAAGCATTACGCCTGCCCAGTTTGCAACAAGGAGTACCGAGAGAAGTACCTCATAACTAAGCACATCCCGATACATTTCGAGTCAGTGCTCCATGTGTGTAAGGTCTGCGGAAAAGTGTTCAACGCTCGCCACCGCCTCGTCGAGCACACAAAAACACACTCCGAAGTTAGACGCCACATATGCAGCTATTGCGGCAAAGGATTCATGAAACCGTATCAACTTGAACAGCATCTCAACATCCACACAGGTTCGAGACCCCACAAATGCATCATCTGCTCCAAAACTTTCGCAAGCTATCCAAACTGCATGAAGCATCTCCGGAAAGTACATAACATTGAAAGAAACAAACTGAAAACACTCGCCGAGGACACTAAAAAAGCTACTAAAGACGTTGCTTCCGCCAAAAATAGAAAGGATTTTGATAGAAGTTTCAGTGAAATTAAAAGCGAATCGGGCATAGAATCCACAAGTCCTGAGATATCACTGGACACGTACATATTCGCCGAGTCCGACGACAGCACCATGGACAGCATTGATCCCATGATAATCAAGAAGGATTGGTGTATTTTGAACGAAAATTCATTAATCGACACTAATTTACATTATATTGATATGCTGCCAGTTACCCATACCACATTTGAAACTGGTAAGTATTTTTTAGAATACATATGTATTATACTTGCTAGTGACTAGATTACACAGTTATGATTATTTTAGACTTTCTAAGATCGGGAGTATAAATCCAGTTGAAACTAAATGCTTTAGGTTTTTACCCATACCACATTTGAAACTGGTAAGTATTTTTTAGAATACATATGTATTATACTCGCTAGTGACTAGATTACACAGTTATGATTTTAGACTTTCTAAGATCGGTAGTATAAATCCAGTTGAAACTAAATGCTTTAGGTTTTTACCCATACCACATTTGAAACTGGTAAGTATTTTTTAGAATACATATGTATTATACTTGCTTGTGACTACATTACACAGTTATGATTTTAGACTTTCTAAGATCGGGAGTATAAATCCAATTGAAACTAAATGCTTTAGGTTTTTACCCATACCACATTTGAAATCGGTAGGTATTTTTTAGACTACATATGTATTATACTTGCTAGTGACTAGATTACACAGTTATGATTTTAGACTTTCTAAGATCGGGAGCATAAATCCAGTTGAAACTAAAGCTTTATGTTTTTAGTTTGTTATTTACAAAGAAAAATAAAAATCACCGTCAATTTACACACGGCCGTGTGGTCTAAAACTAGGAAGGTAGTAGAAAAACGCTGATTTTAGCGCAAACTGGCAGGCTCAGCCGGGCGATAGTACCCTCTCACAGATGGCCAACCGTAAATGATAGCTTTCGTGCATGTTTCGTTGGTGAGTGCGAGACCGGAGGCCCAATGATGCAGAAGCATATTAATAGGCTGCCATAGTGTGGGTCACCATGCTGCATTGTTATATTGGTAATGAGTATTGTGACCACCACTCTTGGATTCTGCTCATGGTTTCCATCAGGCAGAGTACAGTCACTTTGGCAGGCTCATATATACAAGGTGGATAGGACAATCCGACATTAAATTAAACCGCGGGCTATATAAATGTGTTGGATTACTTTGAGATTGTTTAATTTACCCGAAAATTGAAATAAAATTATAATAATTATAAAACTAAATATCTTTAAAATTAAAATACCGACTTCCAAAAACATCCAACGAAAATTCTCTGTCAAAAAACACTTAAAAGCGTAAAATAAACTGCTTCTTCATAAATTGCCTATACCTAATTCTTTATTCATTTAAATAGTAGTATTATAATGGGTGCTAGGTACCTAAAATCTGTTTGAAGTCGGTGCCAAGTGACTATCGCTTAGACTTCTGTAATTGTTCGTTTGTATTCTTTTTGGCTTAGCACCGACTTCAAACAGATTTTAGGTAACTAGCACCCATTATAATACTACTATTTAAATGAATAAAGAATTAGGTATAGGCAATTTATGAAGAACCAGTTTATTTTACGCTTTTAAGTGTTTTTTGACAGAGAGTTTTCGTTGCATGTTTTTGGAAGTCGGTTTTTTTTTTTATAAAAAGTTTTTATTTTACAGTTTTTAGTGCAAACAATCGTAGGTAAGTAGTAAGTTAAATCATTTCATCAAATTTCATCATCAAGAATACAAATTAAGGTACGTGTAATATTAAAATCATCCTCTAATCCCTAACTGTTGAAGAGTTTAATCTTCTATCATCAGCTCACCTAAATAGCTTGAAAGTATACGACTGAAGGTCTTTAGATACGTATGAAATTGAAAGAATTATTCTCCAACTCCTAACCGTTGAGGAGTTGTACCTTCCACCTTCCATCATCAGCTTACCTAAATAATTTGTAAGAATACGACTAAAGGTAACTTATATACATATGATATTTAAAGATTTATCCTCCAACTCCTAACCGTTAAGGAGTGGTACCTTACATCATCAGCTCATCATCATAAAATGATGACTACCAGACGCAAATACCGGTGTAACTTCAGAAAATATACGAAAAACATAGTATGTGACTATAAAAAATGAGGGTTTACCTCGATTTCCCTGGGATCCCATCATCAGATCCTGATATGCTGGCAATGGGACCACCACGGAAGCATACCCTGTCGAATACAAAAAAAAAATTTAAAATTGGTCCAAAACTGACGGAGTAATCAAGTAACATACATAAAAAAAAAAAAAAAATACATACAGTGGAACATAGAACCTCCTCCTTTTTGGAAGTCGGTTGGTAAAAACCAATAAGGACCACCGTTTGTAATTTAGGTTTACTAACCTGCGTGGCCTGCGGCCCCGACCTTAAAATAGGTATCATAAGCACCGAACGACGCGTGACTTAGGTATCAACAGCTAAAGCCGGACATACACGTTCAAGTATACTTGCGCAAATCCAGACTGTTTTGTCTGTCTGTCTCAGTCACGCACGTCTTGACAGAGACAGACAGACAGACTTGCGCAAGTATAGTTGAACGTGTATGCCCGCCTTTACGTTGATAAAGTAGTTATGTAATAATAGCACAAGTAATATTATGTATACACGATTTTTTTAATTACACGGTCACAATAATATTGACAAAAAAAAATCGCAAGTTTTTAAACTGATCATCTCGTGTCGAGGTTACAACTGGAAGAGCACTATCTCTATTAGGAATCAAAGATTGTTTTTTCTAGTATCCTCTGGATAGCTTGTACAATAATCCGGCTATTGGTAGGACAAACATGACACGTAAATGTCGTATCCACCCTGTATAATAAAAAAAGAGCCTGTACTAGGTTGACCAAACTGCTGATAAACACACTTATATATTTCTGAATACATCAATGTTTGTGTGTCTGGGTATAATTATTATACCCAGACACACAAACATTTGACCAGACAGGGTAGGCCAACACTTCGATTTACAGTGTGCCAAAAAGCAAGCGTGACTAAGAAAATGATACCTTTTATTGTCAGAAATAATAGCAACCCCGCTGGAGTGGTCGGGGTCAACTGAGGGCGCGGTCCTGCGCGAGTACGGGCCCGAGTTCAGCGCGCACCTCGACGACCTGGACCTGCCGCACATCGACCCGCGCCTCGCCACCAACCCGCAGCCCGCCCTCGCCCCGCTCGCCCCCCTCAGCCCCCTCGCCACCCTCGCCCCACTCGCCCCGCCCTCGGAGACGCTCCTCACCAAGCTGTACCAGGCGTACGAACCGGACGACGCCAACAGACTCCCCATTATAAATACAGATATATTCTAACTATACTGTATTTTGTATCCATATTTGAGGCCTGCTGCGTGCGGTTCGACAGCGATAACGAATGTCATTTCCACAGATGACATCTGAGTCTTTCGGGCTCCTACCGGTAACACTATAATCATTTATAGGGGAATGATTTCATGACATATTAACAGGCTAAAAGTCAAGTACTGCGCGTGATTCCATATTTCAGCGACTTATACTATGATGTTAATGAGCTTTATATTCCCCATGCAAACCTAAACACTCATTATAAATAATAATGAACAATAGTTATTTTTGTAAGTAAATATTTTACAGATATTTTTACAAGTCGGACTTTACAGTTTATAGACGCCGCCATTTCTTAAGACTCACTCTGGGTAAAATTAACGAAACAAACCACAGATTTGTCTTTTTTATAAGTCCGGGAACATTAATTAAATAAAAGCTATGCCATAAAACGTATAGGAGTCCGACTAGCTCACTTGAGTTCGAGCGATAGAATACGACTCATGTTGACTAAGTCGAATATCTGCCTGCAGTAGGCCTCGTAGATGTTAATAGATAAATAGTATTGTTGTGGTCGAGCGAATTTGAACACTAATATATTACAAACGGGAATGAAAGTGATCAAAATCGCTCGTCCAACCCGCAAAACTACCTCAGCCGGAAACGACTATATACCTCAGTAATCCATAGGAAATATTTTAATGTAACTGTTGATATATACATTTATATAGATCCCACCAAACATTAGTTGGTTAATGTTCTTTAATCATATTCATAATAATGCTATGCTACCTCATTTAGTTGTTTAAGTTATCGCTTAAGATGTTGCTTAAACTTATGCCTCGACATAATATGTAGAACGGAATATAGTTTTATGTGCCATTTAACGATGAGTCTGCGATCGAGGAATTATGAACCCATGAACTACTGGACTTCACGTCTCCAAACTACTAGTGCGTAAATCTCACAAAACTCATTTACATAGAATCGGTAGAAAGTTTCCTAAAAAGTGGAGTTTCATTGATTCCTGACGTCACGGATTTCTGTTCTGAAACAGGCGCCAGTACAATATTTAGATTGCTGTTCAAAGGTTCGGTTTTTAATACTGTTTTCGATGATTTCAATCCAAAGTTAGAATAAGACATTCTAGTAAACAAGTTATTTGCGTTTGTGAATACTTTGGGTACTAGCGGCACTCGTGATTGCATTACCACGCTTTTTGAGGCCGCCGTTGGTAGATGTCGAGAAATGTCTACATTCACATACATTTTTCATTTCAGTTGTTAAGACACCTTTCATAAGAGCATTTCATTATTTAGAAATAATGCAAATAGTAATGAAATAACACTTGTGGTGGAAACAATAAGCACAGTAATATTACAGTATTACACGGTTTTAAACTCTTTGCGTAAAGCACCAGGTTCATTTTCCCTAGACCATCGAAGTAGAGCTCTGAGACCAACGGCGGTTTGCTCATGCATTTCAATTTCGATTCCTTTTTTATTATTGTTATTTTTTTTATTCAAAGTTACGACGCCAAGCGTCGTGATTTTAGTGTAAGTGAATCGATAGTGCTGTGATATTTTTTATATAAATTTAGTGTTAAGATTAGAGAGTGTAACGTAACGAGTGAGTACAAACAATGTAATATGTAGCGTGTTACGGCGACTCGGAGACAGACAGGACACTTGCGGCTCGGCCCGGAACTAATATTTTGAACGACATGTTGTGGGGCTCCGCCACTCGGGCCGGGGCAGGCCGGGCCGCTCAGCTAGTATACATTCGGAAATAGAGAAATGACGTTGGTACAAAACATAGAGATGTGTAAGCAACCTAATTAAAATCGATACCGGTGTTGCCACACCAAAAAAAAACAACTTGACAATGTTTACTTAAGCAGAATCAAGCTGCAACTTAAAAATGTTGATGTAAATGTTAAAAAAAAGAGAAAATAATATTTAACTCCGAAATATATTTTGGAGAGAATTATTTACAAAGGGCAGAGAGGGGTCTTAGTGATAAAGATATCCAAAGACTGCTAGGTATTATGAGTTCTTTGAACTTGAAATTTGACTTATAAGTCAGGGATTTATGCGGAATAAAGTCAGACGTTACGAAAGCAAAACAAGTAATAGACAACGGCGTAGCTATCGGATAATCATAGGCTTCGACACGAAAACGACTAAATTAATAATGAAGCGAGCATTCGGCGCTCCGAATGACTCGCGAAAGACGTTGGACGACTCTCGCCGCGCTCCGGGAGCCTCCGCCCGAGCGCGCTGGTCGCTTCCCTCCGGCCGACTGCTCGGTAGGCGACATTACAAAAGCAAAAAAAAATTCATGTGGCGTTAAATTTTGTACAAGTTTTGCCAGTCGATGATAGCAGTATTCTATGTCTCTTTGTCGTAATCGATGTTCGTGAAACTGTTATGTCTAAATTATATAAATTAAAAAAGTAGTCCCTACCGCTGCGGTCGTCCAATCGCTGTCAGTTCTGTGCGAGCTTGTGACAGTTATAATATACATAGCATTTATCTCACATATACAATATAAGGATGTCTTAAAACCTCATCTGAGGCTTTCATTATTCAATATAAATAGTACTTATTTCAAAACTTCTGTATTCATGAGAAAACCATTTTGATGTTAAATTTTTTGTTGCAAAGGGTACAATAGTATGTTTTTTATTCTACTCACCTTGCGTTTAACTGTACACGATTAGTTGTAAAATAAGTATAATCTTTAGCGAATTAGGTGTGTAAACAATTAAAACACGCATTTTTATATAATTTTAAAACGGTCTCTGAACAGTAGAAGCTAATGTTTAATACTCGTTTGTAAACATCTTCAGTATCAAATACATAATTTTTACTCGTTATCCTACTGGCTGAACACAGTCCGTATCAGCAAGAGAGATATATGCTTAAAACCTACAACGAGTTTGCTAGACCTTAAAAGTAAACACCTACATAGGTATTGAAACTGTTCCTGACCCGAAGTACCCCATTGTACCCTTTGCGACCGTATTTGTCCCTAGCTTTTAGGTGTTAGATTATAGTCAATCACAGGGTATTGTGGTTCTATTTTATCGGAACGTGTTTTTAAAACGATTAGTAAGCGATAATTCGCACCCTCAACAAGTTGGCTACATAATACTACCCCAATACCCAAAATATGTACAAAATAAGTACCATTCTAAATCTGTACTAAAATATAAGGTTTGCAGGCCGGGTTACGATATATACTTACAGGGATTTTTAAAGAACGTCTTGTAAGAAATCCGTTTACTATGTGTAGCTTTGGTGTGTTAAATTATAAAAATAAAAATGAATTTCTTTAAACGACGTTTTGCAATTGTACCGCTGGTACAGTTGCAGGCTTGGCTACGTTCATGTCAACCATTAATGTACTAAAAATTACTTACAAAAATGTCCTATAAGCTATAATGTTACTTTGGATATGTTTCAGTAATTGTTAAAAAAAAAAAACAATTTGGTATTTCATTGGGAAAGATTGAAAGCCATATTTGTCTAAAACAAAAGCTGTATTGATTACAATCTCAAGTGGACAATGTGACGTCTTGACATGAACGTAATCCCATAGTAATTGTTAACTAAGGGTCAATTTATACTGGCGCAGAGTCGAAGCGTCAAATTCTTTACAACTAAAGCGAAGCCGCACTCTTTTACGTGTAGTAATGGGCATCAACAGCAGTGCTATTGAATCACTTGCTAGTTGACTCTCGTAGCTGAAACGTGTGTAAAATGGTTGACATTGATCTTGCTATGATATTACTTATATCGGAAGTTGAAGAAGAAGAAAACGAAGAAAGAAAAAAAGGAAGCGGAATTATAACGTTCCGTAATTTCCGACTGATGACGCGTAGGTTCGCTAGTGGGCGCATGGATATGCGAGAATGCGCGTGCACCAATCAGCATTGTTCACGCGCAGACGCGCGAGTTCCGAAGAATGCGCGCGTCTTTCTAAAATCTCAGAAGTAATGTGTGCGTTACGTTGTGGAGTTAACGTTGAATTTGTTATGTTCAGTTTTGGATAGACGCTTCGATGCGCTTCGATTCTGCGCTAGTATAAATTGACCCTAAAAAATCATATTGCATGTAATATTGGTAATAATAAGGTATAAAAAAAATTATATAGTAAGGCAATGGTGAAGATTATCAAAACCCGGTCGACGTTTCAAGTAGTAAGCTAAAATTTCTTTTTCATTCAGAATTGTTCTTCATTTTAGTAAAATAAAGAAGTAATGTGCATAATAAGTATACATAGTGTTACATACTGGTTAATTTGGCGTTGCAATGACATGTACATAATTCTGTGACAAACTTATCCTTGAGACCTAACACTCGCAGTTCTTTGATATATACTTATTTCCTCGGCAAGACTGGTTTTTAGTATTTCGAGGTTTTTCAAACTAGATTTTACTATATTTTGAATGCTCTTTTATGAAATTTACCTATGTATCTTGAGAATATACCCATATGAAGTATAATTTTTTGTATTGTATAAGTGTGGAGATGAACTATTTTGATATATTTTAGTATTTATGAGTCTTGTCGCGTAATTAAGTAGCTGGCCTAAATCATCGAACAGTGCTGGGAACTAGTGGACCATGATTTGTTGGAGTTTACGTAGCGCCCTCCTGTCCATACGCAGCTGAATCATGGCCTACTACACGCTTTGTGGGTACAAAGGATAAATTTAATCAGCTTTTTCGCTTTGATGTTTTTAAACTTTTGAAATGATATGATGTATACTTTAAGAAATTGTATTTTTTGTGCGTCAAGCTTCTAATTGTAAATAGAAAACGCTGTTACATTTCTTTTCTTGTATTCAATAGCTGTATGGGAATTGTTTAAAAACGTAAGCTCTTATATTTAGCTATATACTTACCGAGGCAAGGAATGTTAAGTTTATTAAACAAAGATTTTCCTGTCTCGTTCCAGATACAATTAATGTACCGAACTACCTCTTGCATGCCTCCATGGATAACAGTAATTATTACAAATACTTTTGTTATTGCGATGTAACTTTACACATTGATATATTTTGTAACTACGTTATATAAAACAGATAATTATAAGGGACATAGGTTTTACAGTTATACTATTGCTATGTGAAATGTACGGTTTGATGTGAGCATTATTACTTTCCGTTTAAATATGTAGAACGCCACTCAAATCTGAATGGAAATTATTGATCCTTATACATTACATAATACAAATCTGACTAGTTCGAATTGGGTTTTATTTTGTTTGCCTTCCCTTTACCGATTCCTGTAGGCATGGGACTAAAAGACCGGCGATTGATGGTAGGACCTCACGCATTTAGTATTCGATATTTGACGAGTAGTCTGTTTCACAAGGAACAATGGTGGTGATTTTTAGTTTTACATTGTAAACAGTTCCAAATAAACGAGTTTTATTTAAAGAAAAAAATCTCTTGTCATCACCAAACTAAAATTTGTTACTGGATTATAAACTCGCAATCTCATCCGTTAAATTCATTTTTCGATATCTCACAGCTGTCACTGTGTTTTGTACCAAATACACATTAATCAGAAACAATTGTTTATAACTTAAAAAAGTAAAATTGACTTCGGCATAACTAAATTTAGTTAAATTAGTCATATTTCAATTATTATTTTCAATTATTATAAAAATTATGGTCAATAGACCATATTTTTCTTTTGCTATTCTTGTGTTGAACGTTTAAAACGAGTCGATAACGTAAGACTTGACATGTCGCACTAAACTTAGAAGTCGTCTAAATACATGCCGACTAAATTACCTATGTATTTATTTCTTATAATTTTTACATTTAGAGTTTAGTTTTTTTAGTAATAAGCGTGTACCTCTGATCAACTTTTAGTAGGTACTGAACTAAATATAGTGAAAGCTGAGATGAGATATTGAAAATGGACTGTAAACAGATGCATTAAAGTATATAATCCAACAACAAACTTTAGTGTGTTTAGTTTAGTGATGACAACAAGATCACCACCAATGTATCAGATTTTTTATGGGTTTTATTTTGGAAGATTTTCTTAGTATATAGAATTTTAAGTCGCGTAACCCATTATACTTAACTGATCGCGATCTGAAGCCAATTCTTTCGTGCTGTCCTTTTGATGTGGTCATTTTAACGTATCTTTGTTCTTCCTGGGAATCGTTTTGACCCAGTTGTAACTGCATGTTCTTATGAACTGTCCAACCCCATTTGAGCCTGACCAAACGTTTGGTACCACCCATAACCTTGCTTTGTTGTCTCAACCGCTTATTGGTTTTACGGTTTCTCAATGTGATTCCCACAAGTTTTCTCTCTAGTGCGAAAGGTTTCAGAATTATAAATGGCAACCTTCTGGACATGTTGAAATGTGTTCTTTCTTTTCTTGTTCTATTTTAAGATTCATTTTAAAAGATTTCATTTATTTTTAAGATTAATTTTACCGAGGGAGAGCCACGCTTCGGCAGGAATGGGCCGGCTCGACAGGAGTGATACCACATAAATCCGGTGTGAAATAGCGCTTGCGCTGTGTTTCACTGAGTGAGTGAGGATACCGGAGGCCCATATCGAGAGCGACACGGTGTGACGTCACTATCCAGTTACCACTTTATAGCAACATAACACGAAATGAACCAACCCGAACCAGCGATAGCAATGACGTCATGTCGGTTTCTCTGTCGTCTCGGAATGCCAAACCTGGCGAAGTATATTGTTATACTATGGGCTACAGGAACTTGCCCATACCCCAACCCCTCCCCCCAATCCCCAAAGGCCGGCAACGCACTTGTGACGCCTCTGGTGTTGCGGGTGTCCATGGGCGGCGGTAATCGCTTACCATCAGGCGATCCGTCTGCTCGTTTGTAGTCCCTATTTCATAAAAAAAAGCAATAGAAAAGTAGACGAGTAAGTCGGTCTCAACATTCGAGCTACGCTTTAATTTAAAAAAAAAACATGATTGCTTGCTTAACAATTTATTGTAAATTCATAAACTAAAACTCGTAACCGATGTACTACTAATAAACCCGTGCTAATTCAAACAAAATACGCTAACCTATGACACTCAGATTATAATATATAACATTGCTTGTTACATGATTTGGCTAAGATATCAATAACTTTTAACACTTTTGCTAATTTGTAACAAACGTAATTGTATGTTTAAAAAAGGTAAAAAAATGGATACATCATTATTTCATTAAAAATACCCTTTAACATAAAATATGAGTGAACACAGCCTGATAATTCAAATATAAAATAGAAAGGAATGATTGGTCTCGAGAAGTCAAAACTGGTAAAAACTAGCGGAAGATTTCATCGTGTGAATGGTGCTTAAAAACAAGGAATTTACTAAACTAATCGTTTCTGTGAAGAGATCTCTTATTATGACGACAGCTTACAATTACACAAGGCAACTGTGGATGCTTACGTTAAAATCTGTGCAGAAACACTTGACACATCGTCAACAACACGCTTTGATTCATTAAAACTGAATCTAATGACGTTAACTGCTTTACAAGATCAACCTTACAATTTGATCAACTTTACATATTATACCTGTTGTTTCATTCATGTCAATAGTTCACTGGATGAGGTTAAAAACATGAAATTGAAAATAATACATGTCTCTTAAAAGATAAATATTTCTAAAGGAGTTGACGTGTGGTTTCATTTTAAAGTAAAATTGCTTCTATACAGATTTTAGACAAACATCGTAATGTTTAAATCTACATATTCTTGAACTGTCCTTCTTTGTCAAGCAAGAGAATGTTGGGGTTTTCTTTTTCAAACTCTGTCGGTTCGCGAGCTCGCTGCTGGTCGGTCCACTCCCCCTCCCCCGCCCCCCACTCGCCCACCTTCTCTCCTATCACATCCACTTCGTTCTTAGCTCTTATCTTTTCTATCTGTAGAAGAATAAAGGCATTTTATAAAGGAAAATATGTGATTATCAACAAAATAAAAAGCTCTAAGCTAATGTTTAACTATTAACTGATATTTTTGTTGAAAGTATCATAAACCTAGACTACGTCAGGGTCTAAGCAAACAAGGTCACGCATTCCGAGATCGACACGGTGTGACGTCACTATCCAGTTACCACTTTATAGCAACATAATACGAAATGAACCAACCAGAACCAGCGATAGCAATGACGTCATGTAGGTTTCTCTGTCGTCTCGGAATGCCAATCCTGGCGAAGTATATTGTTATACCATGGACTACAGTAACTTGCCATGTCAAAATAAATGGTGCATAAAAATTGTCAATCTATGATAAACGTGACACACTAAAATAATGATAAAAAGTGATGAGACAGCAATGGGCGTGCGTGTTTAAAAACCGCGCGAACCTGTTACCTCCGTGTCGTGTTTGGCGAACTTGTCGAACATGTTGGCGTACATCTGCTTTTCCTTCTGCTTCTGCTTGCGGATGGACGTCTTGCAAACGAGCACTTGGCCTGCGGCTGCCTGTAAACACAACACGCATTTTTAACTTATACCACTACGACGCTACTGTGACACACGATTTCGTCAGAGATTTATCAACATGAATAAACGCAACTGTATCAGCTGCATTATTAACACCTAATTGACTACATTGGAATAAGAATTTAGAAATTATATTTCATTAATCATTTTAAACTGCTAACATTTTACAAGTCAAAAGTTTGCAAACACATTCTCCCTATAAAACTTATAAATAAATACATGTATTAAATACTATACTTGGTCTCTCGCCAATATTTTTTCCCTAACACATAACTTTGAAGAAAAAAAATTGGTTGTCTATAAAGTCGGTTTATGGACGATAGTTTAACGTGACAACGGCAAGGTCATAACAAAACATTGATGAAATTGCGTTTGCGCTGTACTATCTCTCATACAACGACGTACAATGAGCGTAACGGGACAATGAGTCATGCTTTTTCGTGCATGCAGCCGGCGTTTATCAATTTATTAGACGTTGACACGTCAAAAATAAATTACCTTATTCTGTGGTTCAATTTCCAAAACTTTTTCAAAGTCTTTCAATGCCTCCTCAGAATCTCCAAGCCCCAACAAAGCCTGGCCTTTTCTGAAAAGTCCTTTCACATTCTTTTCATCATACTTGAGGGCTTTAACAGCGTGGTCTTTTGCTTCGAAGTAGTCGACGGGTGTAAGTTTTAGGTACACTAACGCAAGGTTCAAGTGGACTGACAAGAGCAGTTCCTCAGCTTGTTTCCTCTCCTCTTCTGGTTCACTTGTATTATCTATCATTCCTGTAAAATATAAATAAGATTAGCGAGTAAGTTGCAATCTAGTAATTTAGAGACCAAACGAAAGATATTGATGTAAAACCGCCCTAATCTTATACAGCCCTAATATATATACGTAATTTCTAACTATTTATTAGTGCTCATTACCATTACTGTTTAGTCTGTTTTGAATTTTTTTGTTTTTTTTCTGATTCAGTTAGTTCGAAAAATCGTCAGTAGAGAAAAATTTTAGTAACATGATTACATGACAGTCTCAATCTACCAACAGTCCAATTGGTAGTAAATATATATAAGATTTTATCACCGTCATGATACAACCTCTAAAAGCGATAACAGCAATTTTAAGTATAAGTAATAATCACAAATTTAAACAAAAAAAAACGACTTCAAGAATTGGACCAAATTAAAATGGGACCAAACGGGAAGCACCAGCTTCCAAATAAAAAAAGAATCATCAAAATCGGTTCACCCAGTCGAAAGTTAGGAGTTAACATACAAAACACACAAACTAGCAGAGCCTTCATGGCTTTTTTGCGAAAACTTAGTGTTTCTTCTTTTATCAACTACTCTGTACTGATTTAAACTGCATGTACTTTAGTAGTTAATGAGTTTATTTCGTCCATGCTACGAAATAGATGCAGCTGGAAGGCTTTCGTTTTATAATATGTAGTGATGGACAAACTCACCTTCTAGTAATGAAACAACTCGCTTATACATCTTAATGGCAAGTTGGAACTTGCCAACCTTAAAGTAATTGGTTCCTTTTTCTTTGGAGAGCTTAGATTGTTCTATCTTTTCTGCTGCATCTAGTAACCAATCTTTCTTGGTATTTTCAAAGTTAGTCAATTTAACAATATATTCTACGGCAGTGTTCGGTGGCACGCCCAGTTCGGCGTTCCCTTCCGACTCGAAGGCGTATTTAGGTTGGATAGTTAACCTAGATTTCTCATTTTTGAGGAACTTTTCTAAAGCTCTCTCGATACCGTCGCAGATTTTGTGTTCGCTTCCTTCGCCTAAGTGGAATGAAACCGTTCTCGTATCAAAGGCTTTACCCTCCGGTAGTAGTTTGCCCTCGAGCTCAACTGTAAAGAAAATAAATGAAAACTTAAACAAAGAACGTGATTTTATAATTTTAAGAACGAACATTATTTTTAGTCTAGTTTAGTTTGTTTTCTCTAGTAACCTATAATGAAATTTGGATAGTTTACATAAATCATGTCTTAATATTTTATGAAAGTAAATAAAATTAGTGAAAAAAGACAAAGATGGTTTAACTGGTGATGGTTTCTTATAGTAATCGTCTATTTTTAATATTATTTTGTTTTAATTTTCTTTTCAATTTAAATTTTCCTAACTTGTTTTATTTCACCTCTCTTTTGTTCTAAATACTTAGTTCGTGTACAACGTTATAAAGTTAATGTATAAACACAAAATAAAGAAACGAAGATGGTTCACAATCCGCTATGAGATTCATTTACATTTCTTTGTTCTATTGACACATATCCAGTTGCAGCTAGCCTTTCTAAACAAAATAAGAATTAAACAAAATGCCGGTAGCAGTGAGCACCACACTCTCTATTGTTCATAGCGTTTACCTTACACAGTAGCTCTAGTAAGAATTTTTTTTTTCTACCACTTACAATAACTGCTCTTGCTAACAATTCATAAAGTAGACTAATTCGTGCTTTTTATATCACACAAGTTCTTACGGAGTTATACACGATACAAAAAAAAACTTTTCTTTAAATTAAAAATTATGTAATTTTTACTTTTTTTTTTAATTACAAATTATTTTCAATAAAAGCTTATTGAAAATAATTTGTAATTATTAATAATGCCTTAGATTGATGAGGGAGAGGGGTGTGATGACAGGAACCTGGGACCAACCGAATTATTTTTTAGCTTTTAGCACATTATTTTCAATGAAACCGTTGAAATTATTATATGTTTTTTTACTATTTGAGTTTTTTATTTAATTACGTAGTACTTTTCATTCTATTCAGTTTATCAAGCCCTTTCATTTGATACCCATATAGTAGTACTCGTGACAAAATGTGTAAACTACCATTTTGTAGCGGCGGTCAACTTGGATTTTTTTAAAATAGTAAACTGTGTTCTACTACTCAAATCCTTTCATTTGATACCCATATTGAGGTAGTCGTGAAAAATTTGCAAACCGCCATTATGTAGCGGTGGCCATCTTGGATTTACAAAGAAACAGAATCTAATTATATTGTCACCAGAACTAAAAGTGTGTATCAAATTTCAGATCAATCTGTCAACAGAAAGGGCGTCAAATTTCAATTACTAGATTTGACCCAAATAAACAGGGCAAGCTAAATAAAACTGTTTAGAAAGACAGTTCCCGCACTGGAAATATACCCCGTGTGGCGAGTAGCTTTATATTTTTTTTAAAAGATACGCAAAGAACACCCACAGTCTCAGAACAACAATTTGTGGATCCAACAAAATGTTGTCCCATGTGGGAATCGAACCCACGATACTCAGTAAGAAGCGGCGAGGTGACCGCTTGAACCACTGCGCCGTCCGCATAGTCAAACACAAAACAATATTACAGGCTACACTACCATACCTGTAACATAAGCGCCATCATTGGGGTTGTCGGTACCGGTTCCTTGTTCGAGGATGTGACGCAAGATGCCTTTGTTGTTGCCAGGACTTAGATCCTCTTCTTTCCAACCTATCATTTCGACCTGTCAAAACAAAATCTATATATTAATACATGAAGCAAACTTTTGACCCATTTTCACGAAAATTATGCGAACGGAGTGGGTATGAAATTTGGCACAGTTAATTTGGAGAATTGCAGATATTTCGAATTTCGATCACTGGGGTGGTGACTAGTAAATCTAATTATGAACTCATTAGTGGTTGCCCGCGGCTCCGCCCGCGTATATGTCGGTTATCGCGGCAAATAGTAGCCTATGCGTTATTCTGATAAGCTATATTACTGTAAAGTTTCACCTAAATCCGTTCAGTAGTTTTTGCGTGAAAGAGTAAAAAACATCCATCCATCCATACTTACAAACTTTATAACGGGTGTCCGGTGGCTATTTTTACATTTGAAAGTGTTGTAACTTAAGAAAGCAAACAGCTAGAGGGGCGTGGGGTGCGGGGTTAGATTCATCAGCGTCCTGAGTTTTTTAGTCACCATGCCGCGTTGGTCGGGAGAGGAGCTTGCTTTCGTGATCGAGGCATATTTAACAAGCAATTTTTCGCTGATAGCGGCGCAGCGGAAATTCCGCAATCATTTTAATCTTCCACGAATAAGTGATGTTTCTTCAAAAACTTTAATTCGTTATTGGGTAGCAAGATTTCGTGCTTCAGGCTCAGCTGTAAATATGCGTCGCCAAGGTCCAGTTGCATCTGTATCGACTGCAGAAACCATCCAACGTGTGAGTGATTCAGTTTTGCAAAATCCACGGATGTCACTAAGAGCACGTTCAGCAGCTTTAGGTATTGCTAGATCAACATTGCACGAAATAATCAAAAAGAAGCTCAAGTTTCATCCATATAAAATTCAAATAACCCACAAACTTAACGAAAACGATTACCAAGCAAAGTTATCTTATGCCGAACAGATGTTAACAACTTTTTCTACGGAAACACGACGGCTGAACGTTTTTTACAGTGACGAAGCGCATTTTCATTTAGGCGGTTATGTAAACAAACAAAATTTTCGTTACTGGAGTTCTGAGAATCCAAAAGAATTGCATCAAGAACCATTGCACACAGATAAGGTAACAGTTTGGTGCGCTATATCAGGGAAAGGAATTATTGGTCCTTATTTTTTTGAAGACAATCGTGGTCGGGCAATATCCGTTAATTCAGAAAGATATTGTGAGATGGTCAACGGTTTTTTTAGAGACGAACTACTCAACAGTTCTATTGCTAACAGAAACAGCTGGTTTCAACAAGATGGCGCCACCGCTCATACCGCACACATCTCCATGAATGTTGTAAGGGAATTGTTCCCAGGAAAAATCATCTCTCGGTACGGTGACATCCCCTGGCCAGCACGATCGCTCGACCTAAATCCATGTGACGTTTTTTTATGGGGCTACCTAAAGAGCATCGTTTACCAAAACCAACCGACCACCACCGCTCAACTGAAAGAAAATATCCGGACCGAAGTTTTGAAGATTTCTAGTGATCTCTGCAAACGTGTTTTTGAAAATATGCGTGTGAGATGGGAAGAGTGTTTGCGCCAAGAGGGTAGACATTTAGAAAACGTTATTTTTAAAAAATGAACCTCACATTAATGTTATTACAATGAGAATAAAAATATTTTAGAAATGTGTATTTATTGTATTTATTTATTTTTTTATCAACCTTTGAAATGTGAAAATAGCCACCGGACATCCTGTATAAGTATAGATCATTCCAGATTATTGCATGTGAGGTAACGAAAATAACAACTTAACTTGACCCAGTATGGTCAATCTCTGATGCACAACATGAGATTCCCATTGAGCCCAAGAAACAGAACAGTTTCACATTAACAAGAGCCATTTGAAATAGCAATTCATTAGTGATTTGGTGCTTTTACACATTTTATAGGCTGTTAAATAAAAAAACAAGTAGATATCTATACTATGACTATATAATAAATTCAAAAGTAACTGTCTGTCTTAGTTCAATGAAATTTCTATTGTAGGAACCTGCTTTTATTCTTGAGGAAGGAAATAGGCTTCTATTTACCGCAATAACCGACACATACACGCGGGTGGAGCTGCGGGCAAATGCAGTTATCAATATAAAGATGCTCAGAAAGCTTCAAATATTTTTCGGAATATTAATTGTGTACGTACAACATACTATTTATTGCACCTAAAGTTTTATTTAATACAATATAAGTGGTACAATCAAAAAACCTTGTATTTATGCTAATAGGATGACTTGTACAACTGTGAAAACATTAACAAGCCAAGGACTTGGCTTAGCGATTGAGAAATCATTTACATTTAGCTTTATCAATCAATATATTAAAAAAATATTGTTGTTGTTTGTCTTGCTAAAACTCAAGGATGGCTGGACCGATTTGGCTAATTATGATCTTGAAATAGTTGTGCAAGTTCTAGTCTAGTTCTATAAAATGGTGAAGTGTTTACCATAGGGCTGATTGACAAGAATTAGCACAATTATACTAATTACAAGCAGAACCTTTTAGCTGTAGGTATCCATGTTTATAACATAACAGTATTAATAGGCATCTAGTACATCAAATGTCAATTCTTATCTTATGATCTGGGCGCCAGGTGTGACTTTAGTTCACATCTAGTCACACTTGATCAATTTGATGTGAAATCATTGTGTAGGAAGTAATGGCAGATCTGTAATAATCTGTAGTAACTATAAGTATTTACTTTCTGTAAATAATTATAGTTACTACAGAACTAAAATTCTCAATTTCAGATCTGTGAGTTGCAAAATTTTTGCAGAAATTAATAAGTACTAAACTTCCCACCGTTATAAAAAAATGTTATCATTTTTACGACATTATTGCATGTTGTGGTATATATTGACCACAATATCCTGTAACACACACTACAAGTGATAAACATGATAAAATATATTTATTTTTACATACAAATATACATCAGAATCCAGAACAAAATGTCTTTCTTGAGATATGGGTCCCAGATGACATACGCATATTCAAGCAGCGGTCTAACATAGGTCTTGTAAAGTTTCAAGAAAGTCTCAGCCGTAAGGCATTTAAAGGCCTTGCGTATGATGTACAGCATCGAATTTGTTTTCTTGACTAAGCCAGTTATATGAGCTTCCCACTTGAGATCGTTTGATATAATGATGCCTAGATCTTTCTGGGACTCAACGGGAATCAATTGTTGGTGTCCAAGGTAATACATTTTATGAGGATTATTGTTTCCAATATGCAATACTGTGCACTTGTTAGCATTTAAAGTCAGCAAGCATTCTTGGGTCCAGTTATAAATGGCGTCTAAATCCTTTTGTATATCCTGTGACTAGCTACAGGGGTTTCCAAAGAATTTTGTGTCATCAGAAAATAAGGAAAAAGGCAGTTTGAGGACACTTTTAAGATCAGTCAGGTAAAGGATAAAGAGTAGTGGTCCCAGAACCGATCCCTGTGGGACGCCGCTGAGTACATTTCGAGGTTCGGATAAGGTTTCACCAATACGCACACGGAAAGTTCTGTTTGTGAGAAAATCCCTAATCCAGGCTAGCAGATTACCGCGAATACCTAGGTGTTCTATTTTATGGATTAAGCGTTGTCTAGGCACGCGGTCAAACGCCTTCTCATAGTCCAGGTAAATAACATCTGTAGGTCTTCTTTCGTCATGACTTATAGTCCATTCATGCAAACATTTAAGTAGGTTGGTAGTTACTGATCGTTTGGGTACAAATCCATGTTGCTCCTCTATAATGATTCCTTCTTGTAGTAAAAAGTCTCTTATTTGATTGGTAATGATTTTTTCCATGGTTTTACACAGCACGCTCGTCAGACTGATAGGTCTGTAGTTTGCTGGTTCAAGTTTATTTCCTTTTTTATATATTGGCACAATATAGGCCACTTTCCAGTCAGCAGGTACCACTCCATCATTCAAGGAGCTGTTCATCATCATCGTTATGTTCTTCACCAGCACTGTTGAACACTTTTTTAGGACAATTGAAGGCAATTCATCAGGGCTGTGGCTGTGGTGTCGTCAAAACTTAGTAGTGTTTTTCGCACAACCTCCTCTGTGAAGATTATATCATCTTTGTATCATCTTTGAGTGTATCTGCTTCGTAAGAGAGAGCCACATGTCATTGACTGATTTTCCATTAAAAGTTAGATTCTTCGACAAATCCCTACTTAGTGCTTCGAAATCAGCTTTGTGGTAGTTATATTGTTTTCGTGTCTCGTTACTTTTATTAGAAGTATGGATGATTTGCGCCATAGCTAGGATGACTATGTGATCGCTTTTACCGATTGGTGGATGGTACTCTAGGTAGGTATGTAGCCATGATTATGTCATAGAATACTACATTAAAGAATGGTCACAATATGTTTCAGAACGTTCAAATATTTAACTTACTTGGCACAATGAAATGAGTACTGTGTACCTCAATGAACTTTAAAAGTCCACAGCTGAACATATAACTCTCCTTTTATTTTATTTTTAACCGACTTTATTTATTTTTATTTGTTGATTTTTTTTAAGACAACTCTCGCATTAGTATTATACATTGTGTGTCACGGGGCACTTTACAAACATACATGTAACGGACACAAAGAACACACAGACACAGGACAACAATTTGTGGATCAGACAAAGTGTTGTCCCATTTATGATTTGAACCCACAACACTAGGCACAGTAGAAAGGTCGAGGCAAACAATAGGCTATTTGACAGATTTTTGGAAATCGATTTAAATTATTATTTATTACGTAATAAGCACACTGCGTTAATATTTTGCGGAATTTCTACTGTACTAAAATTAAAAATTATGTTAAAGTTCAAGTTTGACAACCGCGTCAAAAAACGACATTTCTGTAATAGCGCTGGTCACATGACACGTGTGACGTCACACGCTAGTAAAAAAATTCACAAAACGCGAACAATACTCAGTCGAGGAATCATTCGTTTACTAGCGTGTGACGTCACCAGAGTTGCGACAAATCACAAGGCGTTCATGTCGCAGAAAATATTTCAAAAAATTGTTACGATTTATTTCGTGCAATCTGCGAAAAAATCACATTATTTTGTTTAATTCATAGTGAAATATGTCTTTTTAGGCTATTATCTGATAGGATGACCACAATCCATAGTTTATTATTGTCAAATAGCCTATTAAACCAGGCCAATCGTGCAGTCACAATCACAAATTTTAACAAAAAAAACCGACTTCAATCTAGACCAAATTGAAATGGGACCACACGGGAAGCACCAGCTTTCAAATAAAAAAAGAATCATTAAAATACACAAAAAATATTCAGAATCAAACTTACAGCCACATGTTTATGCATCAAGTTTGCTTCTGAATTATTCATGTCCATTCAACAAAGACAATCACAAGAATATAATACTCACTTCAAATTTCAATGTGGCGTTTGGTGGGATCTTGGGTTGACTGCCAGCAGCACCATAAGCATAATCAGGGGCACATGTCAGCACACACACTTCGCCTTTCTTCATAGTCAATATGCCAATGTCCCATGCTTTGATAACAGTCCCTGAAAAAAAAAACAATTCATTGTGTATTTAATTTTATTACAGGGTGGTGATGTATGTGATGTAAAGTGATGTAATCTAGAGAGGTTTAACTCCAGCAGTGGACTATTAAAGGTTGTTGATGATGATGAAGGTTTGAAATGTATTTGAGGATAACCAGATAACTGTTCAGATTAAAGATTTCATGCAAAATGTGTAATTTATATTTTTTTTTTGTATTTAAGTTTTTAATTGGCATTTGATTGGTGTCTCATGAAAGAAATATTAATTTACATTTTTTTTTTTATAATTTTCTACACTCTTTTTTAGTTTACAAAGATATAATTCAATGTTTATTAGTTTCTGAAAGGTCTAGTATTTAAATCAATCAAAATAAAATAAGTCAAGGTAACATTGTGGTAAGAATGTAAATAATGCCAGGGTATTTTAAAAGATTTACAAAAAAAGAACTTTGAAGTATATTTATTTAGTAACTTTACATTTAACTAATTCTTGTGGTATGTATGGTTGCAATATAAATTGTATTTTTTTAATTAACAAAATTTTCTACCTGAAACTGCTTATTCATTAAACCATTTTATAGAAATGAATTATTATTTAGACAATAAAGGATAGATAATAATTCAGTACCCTAATTATGAATCAACTTAGGCCAGGGTCAAGTCAGACCAGTGAACACAAAATGTGCAAGTAATCATATGATAAAAAAACTAAGAAACATTCTATGCATAATTAATCTAATTAAAAGAATCTGTAGGT
Source organism: Diaphora mendica (assembly GCA_949125395.1). NCBI lineage: Eukaryota > Metazoa > Arthropoda > Insecta > Lepidoptera > Erebidae > Diaphora > Diaphora mendica. The sequence continues at coordinate 3,334,749 of OX421323.1, forward strand.
ATTGAATTTAATTTATAATATGGGTCAGTTAAAATTAACCTCTACATTCAAAGATCACTTAATATTTTCTACTTCTGAAACTAGTCACACAAAGATGATTATTAGCTTTGAAAATATTTATAAAGATTCCAATCAGAAACTTACAAGTCATATAATTATCACATCCTTAACCTACTTTTATTAGGATAAACGAATGTTGAGAATTAACAATATTTACTGACCTTTGCCCACATTGAACTCAAAGGGTTCATTTCTATCCCTGCTAGAATCGAACTTGGTACCATCCAGAAGAGTCCCCGTGTAGTGTACGGACACCGAACATCCAACACTAGGAGTATCAGTTCCTGTTCCTTCTTTGATTATCCTTTTCAAGACACCTCGGTCTCCCGCCTTTGTAATATCGACGCCTTCATCAACAGTCATATTGGCAAACTAATTTAACTCTTGCCCTTAGTTATACTGTCAATAACTTCTCGAAATCTCGAGTGCCGCAATAGTAAACGAAAGGAAATGCGCGTTGCCGCCGGTAAATGTTTTAACAAATTACCACAAAGCAACTCTTTGTGACAAATTACAATGCACGCCACAGATTAAACATGAACTAGCGTGGTTATTCTGGTTATAGATTATAGAATTTTCTAGACAGCGTAGAGCAGTTTTTAAATGTTGTATATGCTTAGAGCATATATAACTAGAAGGGCATCCGAACGGGCGGTGATTGGAATAGAGAGAGAGAGACTGAGTTTGGGTAGTGTCTGTCTCTCTCAACCAACTTCACAAATGTGGTCACATGGTGGCCCTGATGCTGGACATGGAGAAGGCCTTCGACAGGGTGTGGCATAACGAGCTCAGTCACAAAACCGTCAACGTCCCCGCTACCACCCGGTCTCATCACAGTCATCGCACCATTCCTTAACAAAAGGACCTTCCACGTGGCTGTCGAAGACATCAGGTCTGAGCAGAAATCGATCCGTCCTGGAGTTAACCAGGTTAGTTGCCAGTCGCCAACCTTCTACGCCCACTACACGGACGACATTCCGGAAGTTGGAGACGTCAGGTTGGCCGGCGCTCTTCGCAGACGACGCCGCGTACCTGGTTAGTTCCAGGAACGCAAACCACGCATAACGCAAACTGAGCCCCACTCTTGAAGCCCATCGGGGCTGGCTCAAGAATTTGGATGCTCAATGTTCAAATTTTCACGTGGGAGAGCCATGCTTCGGCATGAATGGGCCGGCTTGACCGCAGTGATACCACCGTGTACTCCCGATAAACTACACCAAATTGGATAAGTACCAATTTTTTTTGTGTTTGTCATTGTCAGGACAAGGTTTGTAAAGAAAATATAAAAAACGGAATTGTAATGTTTTCATCTAAGACTGTACTACCCACTACCCACACTACACACTACCCCAGTGGGAAACTGAAGCGGTATAAACACTAAAACAAGGCATCATCATCTTCCTACCTAGTCTTTATTATTCCCAAGATTAATTGGAGTCGGCTACTAGTTTAACCGGTTTTTACCTGAATATCAGTTTTTTCACGGAGCGACTGGCTTCGGACCTCCGCAACCCGAGAATAGACTGAATTCAAAGATTGAGCTAGTTATCTGTATATTTGAGGGTACTAACTTCCGGAACAATTTCTTGTAAGAAAAACCCAACAGCAGTCCGACCCAGGGATAGATCATAGAACCCAAGACCTCTTGATCTGCAGTCGCTTACGCCAACCACTAAATCAACGAGGCAATTAAACAATTATTTCGGAAATGTAGAAAATATTCAATAATAAATCAGATTTTATGTTAACTAGAGCATGCTTAGAGTTTAATATGAACACTAGGTACCTGTGACATATCTAGCTACCCGATGGCATTGTACACTTTTAGTAGCTTGTTTAGTATCGAGTATCTTAAGATATCTCTTAACAGCAGATATATTCTAACTGCAGATATATTTTAAGACGAAAAGCTTGCATGTATGGAGGAACGAGTGTCACATATCCCTCCAACACAAATGGAGGATCCTCCAACCAGGCAAGGTGATCATGCCGGGCGGGCCAACAGCCCAACGGTTGATGTTGGGATGTTGTATGTATGTTAATCGAGGCGAGAACTTCTATTGCGCGATGCAGGATTGGTAGTTACTCCGTGTTGTGCGTTACTTCGTAGTTCAGTGTATCTTCGGTAGATGGCGCTGTCATATGTTTTTGTTGCCGTTGTCTGTGAAAGTCGCCACACATGTATGACAAAAATAGCAATAACATAATATAATATTTCGGACATCTAACACAGACACACAGTCCCAACCTAAGTAGAGCTTGTATTATAGATACAAGACAAATGATAAACTCCGAAAAAAAAATTTGTAGATCATGATCATACAAACATTTGGTCCGACTAAGGAATCGAACCCATTTCTTTTGTATGTCCCTGCCAAAATGACTCTACTCTGCCTGATGGACATCTTAAGCATAATCCGAGAGTGGCTGTCACCATACTCATTGCGAACGCAGATAATGCTACAATGCAGCATGGTGACCCACACTATGGCGGCCTAGTGATGCTTCTGCGTCATTGGGCCTTCAGTCTCGCACCCACCAACGAAACAGGACAGCACGAATGCTGTCATTTTAAGTTGATCTTTTGTGATAAAAAGCACAGAAGTCGCATACGCTACCTCTATGCCACAGAGGCAGTTTATATCTATACTACTTATAATAAAAATGTAACAGGTCCAATTCTGTACAAGCCCGTCTTAACCTATGCGGGGGCCCCTGGGCACATAAGAAATAGGGGCCCTTTTGGAAAGTAAATAAAGTGTATTATGCTAACATTTATCTACTATGAACATTTATTATAAGTAATCGTGTATGCTGTTAGTTTTTTGGTAACAATTACCATAATGGTTTATTTCAAGTTTTGTGTTAAGCAAAACCTTCTATTTATTATTACGTGGTCGGGTTCGCCGAATTTGAGAATCAAGCCTTCTAACGTGTAAAAGATTCTAAACACAAGGTTATAAACACTCTTAAAACCACAGAATAACTCAGAATAAAAGTCCTTAATGACCGTCTAGGTCGCTCTGTTAATCACTTATATCACTCAGATATTTGTCGCACTGTAGCTCAAACTAAACTGCCTTTTTATACTAGATGCCGCTATTACTAGATTATTTAGGAAAGTTCAATAGCCTCTTGAAACGCCCGGTTTCGAAAAAACAAGTTAACCGCGTAATAATCAGTCTATATTCGACGCTATGTATATTCCCTTAAGTTTTATAACTCTGTGCTTCAAGAATCCGACTAGAACTTTCTCGGCTAAAACGAGTCTTTTTCTGGAATGTTCATTTTTCGTAACATTGTATCGCTATTGCTACCACGCCATATTGCTGCTATATTTAGCCAATTCTATATTTAGCCAGGTGGTGTATATGCACTACTTTGAAGTACTTTGAACTCGATTGTCGCTGAATCCTGTGGGTCATGTCGTTAATCTGGTTAACCTTATACGGACCCTCCCACATGGTCTGTAGTTTTGGGGCTTTTCTATGTATACGTGTCGACTTATTCAGCCAAACCAGTGCACCTTTATCAAAACCGTTTGAGCGCCAGCCGTATCGGGTTTTCACGTTCCCGCTCGCGATGTCAACTGCAAATACTGCAATTAGTTTCCAGTCCATTATACAGTTGCTGGTATCTTGGTTTCTCATCTGTGGACCTTTTTACAGCAGTATACAAGTAGTACATTTAGGGCACCACTACGACACCGACCTTGTACATCTTGCCGATACTTCTAGACACTAGGATGGCCTCCTGAAGCTCCATCGTGAACTTCACGGAGAACGTCCAGAATCTTAGATTTTGGCACAATTATCTGCAGGTAGAACTTTCTGCCGTTGGTTTTCTCCCATTTCCGGTAAAGTATCCCGTTCTGTAGAACCAAGCTATCCCAATGTGCCAGTAAACTTTAGTAATAGCGCTTGCAGACGATATATGACTCCAAGCAGGTTTATATCACTGTTCTTATCAGTGATAAGTTTCTTTAGATGAACGTCATTCCCCTGTGCTAATTTCATTGTTTCATCTTCACAGGGTCCCAAAAGTCAAGCTTCGAGTTTGATGCAAGATTTCGAGTTTCGAGTCGGAGTACATTTTCTCCTCGAGACATATTCTTTGGATTGTCTCATTATGTCACCTTTTATATTTTTTATTTATCATGTTTTCCCGGATTGATACCTTGGAACGTGCGTCTCAGATCAACAAACTTTTTTTCACAACGTTTCCTCAAAAGCACCTCCAGGACATCTATTCAATCTGGACATCTTATAACTGTTTAGCGGGTTACTTAGCTGCAGACAAACTCTCTCACCATATCTGTAGCACATGATCCCAGAACCCCTCTTAAAAGAAGACTTGATCTCTTTTATTTCCTCTGAGACTTCCCTTGTGGGTAGGCCATATAACCTGTCGAACCGCTTCGACCTCCAGGGCGTGTGCCAGTGCTTCAGTTATTGAAGCGTGCTGGCTTCCAAGTCCTTGATGCTGTTTATGAAAATCTGCACGTTGTTTACTTTTATCATCTACATTTTCCGTACGAGGTTCTCAATTTCCAACGTACATTGCTGCAGGCCTTCTCCTGGGCATTGGGCTCTATCGCATATCTGGGAACGGAAAACGTGTTTAAGATGGCGTTCTCGACCCAAGCGCTTCTAACAATTCTTTATATCCTATACCTGAACCAGGTAGTGCTTCTAGGAGTGACAACGCTAGCCCCCTAAGCGAAATAGTTAGGGCAGTCAGGCACTGTTCATTACTCCACCCGCAATTTTTCAATGCGGCCTACATCTCACGACGTCCCAGGTCGTCGGACTACCCTGTACCTACCAACGCTGCAATAATATGTATACGGTAGTCTCTTAAGAACTTTATGGCCCCATCGGCCTTCAAAAATTTGTATGAAAATCCTTATTAATGGGCTCTTGATTAAACATCACTATAACTACATAGTATAAAACAAAGTCGCTTCTCCTGTCTGTCTGTCCCTATAAATGCTTAGGTCTTAAAACTACGCAACGGATTTTAAAGCGGGTTTCTTTAATAGATAGAGTGATTCAAGAGGAAGGTTTATATGTATAATATAGTACAGAAACACTGATAATTTTAAAGATTTCCAATGTGATGTCGTAAATAAACACATTTTTTGCGCTTATATTGCAAACTCTGGCTGAAACCTACGAGATAGGTGAAAATAATGTACTACAGTATTGTACACCTTAAAAAGGGCTACAATAAAGTCCGCGATGGCATATGTCTATCTCTTAGGGATAAACCTTTTTTTTTTTTTTAACGTGTGGAAATCCCCTCGGACCGTCACCCCACCGGGGCTTGCGGCGGGGCGGTGTGTCGGACTCGAACACGGTGTGCCACTCTGCGCTTGTGAAGAGAGGAATCCGGGAACTGCAGTTATTAACACGTCCGGACCCCTCCCAGCGCTTGCCCGCACAGAAGCGGGCACCGTCAGCTGTTAAAATCTCAATTTAGGCGACGTACGGCACACGCGTAACGTCGCCTCCTCGCGGGCGGCCACTAGAGCGGATGGAAGGGAAAGCCCGTCCCGACCATCCGCGGCCACACTCAGGGCGGCATGAGGCGCTGATAGGCTCGCCTCCGCCGCCCGGTTCGCCGGCGGCGAATTGGGTCCGAGTGGATATCATCCTCCCGGGCCTTCTCCGCCACCTCCTTCTGCGAGATTACGTCTTCGCAGAAGGTTGCGACCGCGGTAAAACTGCTGTCGCTACCGGCCATGGAGCGTATGACGGCCGGTAGCGAGAGATCTCCTCCGATGACTGCAGTGAGGGCCCGGCGCTGCGACGCCCAAGCGGGGCAAATCGCCAGCGTATGCTGGGCCGAGTCCTCACTGCAGTCGCAGTGGTGGCAGGCGGGACTCAATTCCCTCCTAGCGACCGAGTGCAGGTACTTCCCGAAGCAACCATGCCCGGAAATGACCTGCGTCAGTCGGAAGGAAAGGGTCCCGTGCTGCCGCCCTGCCCACTCGAGGATGACCGGCTGGAGAGCCTCCACGGTAGCAAAGCCAGGGCGTGGAGTCTCCAGCCGGAACGACCATCTAGCCATCGTGGCTCGACGGGCGGCTTCACGCCAGTCGCGTACCTCTTCGGGCGTAGGGCGATAGCCATACTCCGCCCGATATTCAGCCACCCGTCGATAAACTTCGGCGAGCACTTCCGCCTCCAAATCCCACGGGGGTGTTCCGGCCAGGGCGCACGCCACCTCGGTCGACACCGTGCGGTATCCGCGTATGGCTCTGACTTCCAGTACCCTCTGAGGCCACCAGAGGCGAGCCTTATTTAGGGCAGTTAGAGCCGCCACCCACACCGGTGCACCGTACAGCGCCATCGACCGGACCACCCCCGTGTAGAGGTGTCGCGTTGCGACGCTGGCTCCACCCAGATTGGGCAAAAGTCGCCCAAGGGCGGAGGCAGCATCGACCAGCTTGGGACCAAGCTGTCGGAAGTGCTCGTCGAAGAGCCACCTACCGTCGAGGACCAGGCCCAGATACCTCATCTGGGCCCGAACCGGTACGAGGACCGAGTTGACCTCTATTGAGGCGCCGGCGGGTGGACCACGACGGGGCCCATGGAACAATAGGGCCTCCGTCTTGTCCAGGGCCACCCGTAATCCCAGCGCCTCGATGCGCCCAACCACCAGAGAAACTCCCCTGGTGGCCAGGCACGCCGCCTCTTGGAAGTTCGCTCCCCGGGCTCTGACCAATGTGTCATCGGCGTAACAAATTACGCCCAGCCCGGGGGGGAGACGACCTCGCAGGACCCAGTCGTACCCCACGTTCCACAAGAGTGGTCCAAGGACAGACCCCTGCGGAACGCCGCACGACATGGGTCGCCGTCTCAAGACGCCCTCTCGGTCCTCGTACACGACGGTACGCTCCTCTAGATAGTCTGCCACTAGCCGCCTCAGGTACTCTGGCACTCCGTGGTAGTGGAGTGCTTCCCTGATGCAGCTAAATGGCAGACTATTGAAGGCGTTGGCGATGTCCAAGGATACCGCCAACACCACGCCGCCACAGCTCACTGCCTCTTCGGTCACGGCCCTAAGGCGCATCACGGCATCGACCGTCGAACGCCCCTCCCGGAATCCGAATTGGGCGTCCGACAGGTCGGGCCCTACCTCGCAGAGGTGCCGGACGATGCGGGCAGAGAGTATCCTCTCAAAAAGTTTACCCGCCTCGTCCAGCAACACGATGGGCCTATAGGCCGCGACCGAATCGGTAGGCCGTCCCGGCTTCCTCAATAGGACCAGCTTCCCGCTTTTACAGCACTCAGGGAAGCGTCCGGACGCCAGGCTAGCGTCCAACACTTCCCTGAGGCGGTCCGACATATGGTCGAGGGCTCGGGCCATCACTCGGGCTGGTACCCCGTCCGGCCCGGGGGCGGTATTCTTGGAACGAATCCGCAGAACAGCCGCCCCAACCTCCGATTCCCTAACGGGCGGCACGTCGTCCTCTCTACCCCCGTCATCTCTGACCTCGTAGACCAACGTACGGAGCTTCTGACGCACCGCACGGTATGGGCGACCCCAGGGGTCACGATCGAGACTCTCCAGCATCTCCTTTCTCTTTACCTCTTTGGCGCGGCAAATGGCCAGCTTCAGAGTTTTCCGCGCTTCGCGGTACTCCTCATGAAGCTGGTCCCCGCCACCGTCTCCACGGTGACGTCGCCTGCTGCGAGTGTAGGACCTCCGGGCACGAGTACAAGCCGCACGGAGGTCCGCCAACTCCTGGGACCACCAGTAGACCTCCTTCCGCGGAGGCCGACGACCTTGGATGCGGGGCATGGCCGTATCGCAAATCTGCGTAATCGCATCGCGAAAACGGCCAGCCCCCACGTCCACGCCGACCTCCTCGGTCGGGGCCTGCGGAGACAGCCAAGAATGAATAATGGCCGCCTCCTCTAGTAGGTCCCTGTCCAGCTTGGCAACAGCCCACCGCGGAAAGCGGGAAGGATGCCGCGCCGTGTGACCCCTACTGGGGCCCTGGGACCGGGAGAGCTCAAATCGGATATACAGGTGATCTGAGAGCGTCTCAACCTCTTCCAGGACACACCAGTTCCTTATTCGTGCGGCAACAGCAGGGGTAGCGAACGAAAGATCCACTATCGACCCCCCTTGCTGTCGCACGCACGTGTTGGTAGAGCGTCTGTTCAGCAAACAGAGGCCCACAGAAGCCGCCCACTCCTCGACGGCTTCGCCCTTGGCGTCCGTCCCGGGGGACCCCCACGCAATGGATTTTGCGTTGAAGTCCCCCAGCACGAGGTCGTGCTCAGACGACTTAGGGATAACCCACAGTAACCATTTTTATTATTTTCTTTTTACGAGAAAAAATGGCTTATTTACGAATCGATTTTAAGCGATACAGCATTGATCCTTATTCAATTAAGTACCTTAAATATATTGTGCATTTAATATAGACCAATATGACCCTTTACAATATGTAATTTAAATGAATATATTCGAAGATATTACAGATTTTAACTGCACGAATCGTGTCGTCAGTGGGTGCATCTAAAATACACGCGTGTGAAACTGGGGCGCGTCGCTAGTTATTAAATATTACGTTTAAAAACATGAATAAATTATTTATACTTACTTACAGCTTTTAATTAAATACATAATTATAATCAACTTCCACGCTAGTGTACTATATTTTTTGGCGAAAAAATATAATGTGTATGCAAATTATAACGAGAACATAAGAGTCTGAGACAATGTTGTCGGTTCCTCGGGGCCCCCCTGATGATGGGGGCCCTGGGCACTGGCCCCGTGTGCCCTTATAGTAAAGACGGCACTGTGTACAATAAAGATATTTTGAAATTTTTTTTGGAGGGCTTACTATTATCGATTCGATTAATATCTATACTGAAGCTAAAACGATATTTTTTTCACTTTTGTCTGTCTGTCTGTATCTAGGCCGCGCATCACGCCGAAACTACTGAATGGATTCAAATGAAACTTGGCATGATTTGAGTTCATACTACGAGGTAGGACATAGGATACTTTTTACCCCTAAAATTCAGCACGTTTTCCTGGAGAGAGGGTATGAAGCTTGAACTTGAACTCGCGGGCTGGGTTCCGAAACTCGACGACTTTGTTGCGCCTATTTCGCGTAGTGGGTCGGCACTAGTGGTGCCAACCCAGTTCCTCCAGGAAGCCTAGCAGACCCCTTGCGTTGCCGACGACTTCCTGAAGTGACCTCGGCGATCCAAGATGTTTATTGTTTTTGTCCCCGGTATTCTGCCACCCCAGGATATGCCAAGATGACATGGGCGGCTGTTTCATCTTCCTCCATGCATGCTCTGCACAGAGGGCTGTCCGTTACACCTAGACTGAAAAGATGTTTGTTTAATAGTGCATGACCAGTTATTGCTCCGATCAGAAGTCGAAGCGGCGGCCTCTTAAGTTGTTTCAGCTTCCGCGACAATCCGGGGTTGATCTCCTTGGTCTGCCTGCAGGTACAAAGGTTGGACCAATATATCTGGTGTTCTACCTTGGTGTTCTGGTTCTGGTGTGCAGTGTCCGTAGCAGCCAAGCAGTTGGCAAGGGCAATATTGGTTCTGGGCCGACTGCTCTTGTCTCCGATCCGCTTCTTCCTAGTGTATCAGCTGCGTCGTTTCCGCGTGAGTTGCTATGCCCTTTGATCCACTGGAGAGTTATATTATTTGTAGTACTTACCTCTGTCAGGGCTCTGTGGCACTCTTCGTAGATCAGCCCTGAGGTAGTCGCATGACTCTGTAGAGCTTGTAAAACTGAACGGCTGTCGGAAAGTATGCGGATGGGTATTCCGTTACCTGTGCTGCCATTATTATACCCATGCACTCTGCCTGGAAGACTGTGTTGTGGGCTCCTAATGGTGTCGAGATGTGTATGTTTAGGTCCTTAGAGAATACTCCCGAGCCAGTGTCTGACCTTGTTTTGGATCCGTCCGTAAAGATTCTTAACTCCCTTGGGTTAAGTCCTTCTTGGGGATCCTCGTGCAGAGAGGGGAGAGTCCGATTTCAATTATTATTTTTTTGCTAGAAAGCAAGTACTTTAAATATTGTTCCGTGATCTAGTATTTATACATATAATTAATCTCAATATTTGTTTATTATACGACTTTAGTGTGTACTACTTTTTAGATTTATCGGTTAGTTCTATAAAATACTAATAGATGGCGGTTTGGCATCTAAGTTGCACAGATATCCGGTAGGTGGCGCCGTATTTCTATTGCCAGATTATCCCGTAGATGGTGCTGTATTTCTAGAATTTTCAGAAATGTATAAAATGTTTACAAATAAAATGTGGCGGTACGAAGTTCGCCGGGTCAGCTAGTAATAAATATATAGAATATAAATAAAAATATTATAACAATAGTTGAAATGTGATACAATTTAAACTAACAAGTTATATGTACATTTTATTACTTATTTCAGTCTTTAAAAGTTATAAGTGATCTATATTATAGTTCATTGCTGAACTTAACATAGTTTAGCAATGAAAAAGAAGTAATGTGCATTCTATACATCCTGGAAACTCACTTTCACCATGTATGTACATCTGAACAAATATAATCAATAACTTTTTCACTGCCAATACATGTGTGAAATACCTTAAAGCAAAATATTACAATAAAATTCACAACAATATGCTAAATATAAAAACTAACAAATAGTTTAACAATGCATATTTATATTACAAATGGTGTTCAAATAAGAGCAAAACTACTGACACTTATTGAGACATTTTGTCACATAAACTCTAATAAACTTAGCCACCATTTGTGATAAAAGTTTCTTATTGGAATTTAAAAGCCATTCGTCTGAACCGTCACAACAGTCGCAAATGCCATCATTCACTTTATCAGATGGCACGCTGTTGAAAGATATGGGCTTGCTGCTGTGTTGAGTGTCACAGTAAAAAGTTCCATTAAGACACGCATTCGTGCTGGGCTCATCTGTTCCATCTTCACAATCACAGTAATCATCATTCACTTGTTCAAACGGGATCCTCTGATTGTTTGTCAAACATTTAAAATTGTTATTTGTATCTGGCCTGTACTTTGACATGGTACTATGTAATACACCTCTAATAACACCATTATTGTTGATAAATTTATCAGATTCTGACCTTATAATAACATGCTTGGGCGCGGATTCCTTTAACCCTTCGATTTCCTGATGATCCATGACTGATATAATTCTATCATTAAATCCAGTTTCTGATGTTATGGTCAAGAAAAAATATAGCTGATAAAGTATGAAACAAAAGACCATACATAGTGTAAGTATAATAATATTCTTCTTCTTCTTCAGTGCCATCATTCTCTTCTCCTATCTAATCCTGACCGACCAGCTGAAGATTTGCAATACTCTATATTTATATTAAATTATTTGATGCTAAACAAACACTGTAGACTGTGTTATCTCATATACCAACTGTTAATGAAATCATGTAACGTAGCATATTTATTGAGTAAGGTTCATATTATCATATTACACCTCACATCCTTTACTTTTATTTCTGATAATAACAGATAACACAAATAAATAGGTACCGATTTTAATTCAAATATTCTAATTAATTTAATTCAAATTTTACCAGAATGGTACACTCCGACCGACAGTTTTTTTACATGTCAAATTCATGACAACAAATTGTCAACCTAAAACTGTCAACCTCAACCACAAGCGACCACAAGGGATTATTTGAACTGGAAATTAGTTTTTTATTGTAATTATTCTAATAAACCAATAAACCGATAATAATTTTCTCTGCATCTAACTCTCAGATATCTAGAGGGACAGCCGAACGGATGGAAAGTGTGATTGGAGTAGAGAAAGAGAGAGAGAGACTGAGTTTGGGTAGTAGACTGATTAGTTGGTGTAAGTCCCGCCAAATCAGTCATGCAAATTGGTATGTGAGTCCACCAATCAGAAGCTTGCGTGAGAGAGAGACACTACCCAAACTCAGTCTCTCTCTCTCTCTCTCTCTCTACTTCGATGACGCTTTCCGACCGTTTGGCTGCCATTCTAGGTATATATGCTCTAAGTCTGTAAAAAGCGCTTTTAAAGAGCTAGAACCCAAAGCCGAAAAACCTAGTGAAAATAAAACAGAAGAAATTGAAGTTGTCAAATAAATTGTCAATTTATTAAAACTGGTGAAGCATTAAGCTATTTTATTAAATAGTTTCTTTATAAATGAGTGTATCGAAATTCGGTTTATCGAAATGGATTTTCTAACGGTGAACCGCCAAGTGCCTTCATCAGCTACTAAAAAGTGTGAGGAATCGGAGTCTAATGAAGATCTCGAGGTAAGAGGTGTCACTCCGTCTTGTTGTTTTCGTGACAAGCTATATTTAAATACAATATTGCTAAAGTTGATAGCATTTCTATTAATCCAGCATTTTAACTACCACTCTTAGGTTTTCTATATTGTTTATATTGTGACAATTTGCAATCCTTGTTACAAAGTTGTAAGTTACAAAAAAATGAATTCTGTACCAATGACTTATTTGTCAGCATATTGCATGACTTTGTTAATGATGAAAGATGAAAATCTGTAGATGTTTATGTGCCATGTTAGATTTGAAAACAATAAATTAGAAATTTTGTATGATATCCCAAGGTCAGACTGCCTCTGCGGAGCAGTGGTAGCATAGATGACTGCTATGCTTGAGGTCTCGGGTTCGATTCCCGGGTCGGATCCAATTTTTGTATGATCTGCAAATATTTGTTTCGTAGTTTGGGTGTTTTCTATGTATGTATTTATAAAAAAAATATATATATGTATTTCTATTAGTTGTCTACCCATAACACAAGCTCTGCTTAGCTTGGGACTAGATGGCGTTGTGTGTAAAATGTTTACTAACACTGTTAAAGAGAGTTATAGTAAAGACCCATTATATCAATGTTTTTATTTAATGTGTTAATCAGGTTTGTTTTTAAACGGTTTTATTTAGCTCACCCCGTTTGTTTTTTTATTTATTATTCTTGGGTCAAATTTAGTAATTCAAATTTCACCCTCTTCCTGTCAACCGATTAATCTGAAATTTTGTATACACTTTGGATTTTGGTGACAATACAATTTTGTTTATTCATTATCATTATAAATTCAAGATGGCCGCCGCTACAAAATGGCGGTTTACAAATGTTGACACGACTACCTCAATATGGGTATCAAATGAAAGGGCGTGATTAGTAGAACATAGTTCACTATGAAAAAAATATTAAAGTTCAAGATGGCCGCCGCTACAAGATTGTGGTTTACACCTTAGTCACGACTACCCCTATATGGGTATCAAATTAAAGAGTTTGACTAGTAGAACATTTTTTCACACAAGTTTTTTTATTTTTCACTATGAAAAATTAAAAACTAAAAACTTGAAAATAAAAAATATGTAAAAAGGTTTTTAATTTAAACGGTTTTATCGACAGTAATGTACTAAAAGCTAAAAAATAATTGGAAAAAAAATATTCGGTATAAAATCGTTGGGCGTAGCATAAATTGAGATGACTTGATGTAAACACGGGCCCAACGATTTTATACCGAATATTTTTTTTCCAATTATTTTTTAGCTTTTAGTACATTACTGTCGATAAAACCGTTTAAATTAAAAACCTTTTTACATATTTTTTATTCACCTAATTACTTGTATAGAACAACTTTTTTAGAGAATCACAAATGTGTTTTGTTTATTTCTCTCAGTATTTTATCTGCAAATCATTTTTTTCTATACCCCATAATCAGTACATATTGATAACATGGTACGTAAGATTTCAGATGATTGATTAAGTAGTTAAGATGTAAAAGTAAAACCCACTCTTAAAAGCTAAATTGTATTAGTATAGTATTTATCATATTAAAATTAGTTGCATTATTAAGATTTTAAGGAAAAAAACAATAATTATGTACATTATTATACTTATAAACCGAACTATATGTCAGTTGAAACATCTGATAAAATCTATTATTTTGTAAAATGATCATTATTTGAGTGTATTTACTATTTAATTTGCAAAAATTCAAATATCATTTATTTATTTAAATTCAAATACTAGTGTCTATCTGTTCGTTTCGGCTAAGTCTGGAACGGCTGGACGGATTTTGATGGGACTTTCACTGGTGGGACAAAATACTTTATTGCTTCATAAGTTTACATTAAAATGTTAGTGTTTGGAGCTTCCCTTTAAGCAAGTAATGCCTGTGTAAGGAAGATACGTCTGCTCGTTTGCTGCCTATTCTATAAAAAAAAACCCATCCATCTCTTCCTTTATAATATGCTTGTCTTTTAATTATTTTTTTCTTATTTAATTCTTGTTTGTAGCATTTTTAAATACTAGTACAATACAATTATACTCAAATTGTAATAAATTATTGTAATTCATTGAGGGTTAGCTACACTCTTTCCTAAAGGTTACATTATAACGTAACCGTAACAGGTAGTAGAGCCACGCTGATTTCAGCACAAACGGGCGGGCTCGACCGGGGCGGTACTACCCTCACACAGAAAATCAACGTAAAATGCCAGCAGCAGTGCTTTCGTGTTTCGTTGGTGAGTGCGAGACCGGAGGCCCAATTAGTCTAGTCAACAAGTTCCATACTTGTTGACTAGACTAAAAGATGCAGCAGCATCACTAGGCCGCCATAGTGTGGGTCGCCATACTGCATTGTCTGCATTCGCAATGAGTATGGTAACCACCACTCTTGGATTCTGCTTATGTTTTCCATCAGGCAGAGTAGAGTCATTTTGGCGGGCCAAACATAAAAAAAAAAAAAAAAACCTAGTTAGGAGATCAGAACTGCTCTCACAATAAATGTAACATGTTAGTTATTTCATAATGCAGCAAATATTTTACTTATGTACTGCATTTGTAAACTTTTTTTTAAAGTCAATTCTGGATTAGGAATAATAGTGTATAAACTGACAATAAAAGTTTTATTTATTTATTTATATTGGCTTCACTACTATACACATCATATCAAATACACTACTACTACTCTCTTTTATACTGAAATTGATTGCATATTTGAAAGATCCTTGAAGTGTCCTTATCACGGTACCACCGTTGGGATATCTCCTTTCCATTAAAAAAAGAATCATTAAAATCGGTTTATAAACGACGAAGCTATCCGTGAACACACAAAAAAAACATATATATGGTCGAATTAAGAACCTCCTCCTTTTTTGAAGTCGGT
Organism: Diaphora mendica; assembly: GCA_949125395.1. Taxonomy (NCBI): domain Eukaryota; kingdom Metazoa; phylum Arthropoda; class Insecta; order Lepidoptera; family Erebidae; genus Diaphora; species Diaphora mendica. The sequence goes on from OX421323.1 coordinate 3,350,013, forward strand.
TAATAAATAAAATTGAAGTGTCTCTTTGAAATTTAAATTAACACATTTTCACTGAATGCATATATTTTTTGCCTGGTTATTTTATTCTGTCTAATCTCTAGAATGGCTGGGCAACACTTTTACTGGTAGATAGCTGATGATATAAGCAGTAACTTAGCTTCGCCCCCTTCGTTACCCACTGGAACACAGTGGGCTTAGCTAGTTTTGTACTATTTATACTAATATACTAGCTGATCCGGCGAACTTCGTACCGCCATATTTATGACCCACGTAACATCGTTTACGTTTTTGTGAATCTAAACCATTCCCAGATCCCCTTGAACACACACAAAAAATTTCAAAAAATTTCATCAAAATCGGTCCAGTCTTTTTTGTGAATCTAAACCATTCCCAGATCCCCTTGAACACACACAAAAAATTTCATCAAAATTGGTCCAGTCGTTTAGGAGGAGTTCAGTCACATACACACGCACACAAGAAATATATATATTAAGATAAAGCTGAAGAGTTTGTTTGTTTGTTTGAACGCGCTAATCTCAGGAACTGCTGGTCCGATTTGAAAAAATCTTTCAGTTTTAGATAGCCCATTTATCAAGGAAGGCTATAGGCTATATATCATCACGCTAAGACCAATAGGAGCGGAGCATCAATGAAAATTGTTTCAAAAAGGGTTAAAATTATCACGCTACGGACAATAGGAGACGCAAACGAGGTTGCGTGGGGCAGCTAGTGTAAAGATAAACTTAACGCAACAACACTAAATAATACCATATCCTATTTCAGGTGGATAATTCAAAGAGTGTGCTGCTCAAGATAGCGACACTATATGCAGAACAGTTAATGAGTGACCTGACTTTGGAAGTTGGTGGAAGGAGATATCCGGCTCACAGACTGATTCTATGTGCCAGCAGTGAGGTATTCCAGGTATGTATAATGGCATACTGTCCTTACAGATACCTAATATGACACATAAGCACCACATACCAAACACGTCACGGTACGTAGCTCATCCATTAACTATGTGTGACTTTTTGCGATACCCTCTCGTCCCCTGGTAAGATGTCGTGTGATTTGTCTCAATCTCCTTCTCCATCCCCTAATCCCACGTAATATTTTCCAAGATGTGTGTTTCTATACCCTATTCAACTTCCTCTGAGACAAAAGGTAAACAAAGGAACCAATGTTTCTCAAACGAGTTGATCGAGAGTAAACATGGCCGATGTAACCAAACTAATTACAAAATTTCACATTTGTACGTAAATTATTTGCCTTATCACTACTCTTCAATTTAGTTCAAACGTTCAAAGTTTGGGAACAGCTACAGTTTTAGGTGTTTTTAATGTCACTTTTTAGTCAGTCCACTGTGAACTCGGAATATTTGGACAGTTGCAATTATTTTATTTTTTAACACACGTATTTCCGTTGTACTTGACACTGGCAAAATTGTTGACATCGGCACAGTTTGCCATTTTCCAAGAAAAAGAAATAAAATGTCACTTTTTTTATTGATTCCAGATGCATATAAAATTTTACCTATTAAAGAACCTTTTTCTGGTTTGTTTACCTTTTGTCTCAGAGGAAGTTGAATAGACTATAGTGTACATGCATTGGATTAATTCTCAAAAGAAAAAAAAAATACTTAAAATTTTATCTAAGAATACTTACGACTGGCATTTAAGATTGCATAAAAAGTAGGCAAGAATTAGAATTATAGTGAAATTTAAAATACCTTATGAAAAAAAATTGGTGATATTTGCCGTGACCCCCATCTACCTAAAAAAGGTAAGGATTTGGCTATCTCCCATCCTGAACGCCTTACGTAATTAATGGACGAACCCTCAACAGCTCTCTACCCACATTTTCCCTACAACGGTTTTATTTAGTCTTGCTGTACGTAATTACGGTTCCCTATTATTACTACAGTTAACTAGATCATTTGGGTAATGATATCAATAGCTTGAAGGTTGCTTACATTACCCAAACGAAGTTTAGCTTGAACGAAGCTACGTTTTTTTAACCAGCATTTGATACAACACAATCTAGCTTCAAACTTAGCAGAGCAGAGCTAGATAGACTGATAGTATACTTTATTTTACTTTTCTTTTTTTGAAAATAAACTATAATATACATAGAAAACACTCAAACTACGCAAGATCACTGCAAAAAGAAAGAAAACTCGAAACAAGCCCTATGGGTCCGTTCACACAGACCGGCTCGGAGAGGAGAGCAGATTTTTATCACGTTGGATACAGAGTTTTGAGTAATTGTAGTAAGGTTTGTTTTTGCATGTGCACTTCTTTTGTCATTCAGAATTCTTGAACGCGCTTCGTGTGAAATAATAAGAGGAGCCGACCAGCTCCGATTGCGTGGTCTTTCTCGCTCGCGCAGATCTTTACCAGCCGGTCTATGTGAAATAGTTGGCGGTTCCGCTCCGGCCAATTTCAAGCGTATACGATAAGGTCTGTGTGAAAAGAAAAAAGTGGGCTGATGCTCTCCGAGCCGGTCTGTGTGAACGGACCCTATATCATCCCGTCTAGTCAGCGTTCTATAGTACCAAAAATTTCCTTTCTAAGGAGATTCCATGCCCATCAGTAGACAGTTAAAGGCAGTTGATCACGTTGATGTTTCATTACAGTAACAGTAATCAATTTATACATGGTTAAAGGTAATGTTGATGAACCGTGAATGGAGCGAGTGGCGTGAGAGTCAAATTGTTCTACAGGAGACTCCGACAGCTGCGACTGTGTTCCCACACTTTATCAAGTGAGTGCCTATTCTATGTATACACAAACCATTCTGGCTGACCTCACGAAACTGTGACAATCCTGCGCAGATTCGTGTTCGTAAATTGTGTTCTTATTATTACTGTGATTAGGTTGCACTTTGTTTGTGTCAGGTGACGTGAGGTATTGTGCAGACCAAGTGCATGCAACCTTAAGGCTGGTTTCAGTGCTCGACCGACCGTCGGTGCGTAAGTCGGTCGCGCTTGTCATTTGTATGAAAATTAACCTAGTCGTTACAGTGCTCGACCGACCGTACGCACGCGCAATCTGCTACGCACTGCGTACGAGGTCCATCGGTCGAGCGCGTCCGCATGCGTGCCGTCGGTCGACCGACGCGCAATGGGAACATCGCGTTCAGTGCTACACCGTTAGGTGGACCGGTGTACGGGTGTGCGTATCATCGTCAAAAAAATCTGATCAAACATGATACATTATCGACACCGAACGGCTTAATACCGAAGTTCGCCTTCGAGAACTTCTGTGATATAAAGGCCACGTGTTTTACAAAGACCGTGATGCCAAGATAAAGGCATGGGAAGAAGTTTGTACAGCATTGTGTCCGAATTCTAAAGTAATAAAAAAAAAACTCCACCTTCGCGCAATAATGAATATAAAATACACACATCAAAAGTGTCTAGGGATCAACATATGTGCCTAGGGATCAACATATATTTTTGCAATAACTTTTCTCCTGATTGATATTAATTAAAATTTTCTTTAAGGATTCATCAAATAAAGTGTTTTCGTTTGTCACAGTAACGATAAACCAAGTCACCTTTGCATTAATAAAGAAATTTGCCATTTTCTTTCTGACAACAGGGCTCAAGTGTGACGAGCCCTGTTGTCAACTGTGGCGCATGTGCGAGCAACTTTTTGGAAGTACTCCCGGCAACTTTCCGACTCTCAATAAAATGACGTTTTCCAAAAAAAATGTATTGAGGCTATAAATGATTTATGTACCATTAGAATGTCCATTAAATAAGCTATCCGATGATGTATAATTGATTATGATTTAAAATAGCTTTAAATTAGTAAATCAAAGCTAAAAGTAAGAAAAGTGATTTTTTCCTCGATGTACTGTACTTAAAAGTGGAATAATTTCTAAATAAAACCTTTACTACAACTAATATGTATGTTATTTAAAACTATATACAATACTCACCAATAAAAACAGCAAGAAATACACTTATTCACACAATTTTATCACACATAACAATCAAACATCAATAGCCACTTCAAAACATGACAAAAAAATGGGTTTGTTTACACTTCTAATCTCCGTTTCACTGTGATTCACCGTGGTTGAAGTGGCTTTCTGTTGTATTTATTTAAAAGCTTAGGTAGTGTACTTGTGATATAAAGTTGCAAATATAACAAAGCACTCAAGTTTAATATTACTGAACACTTTAAATAAACATTCACGCGCACAGCCGGCAGTCACCGCCATTGACAAGGTCACAGAGCTAAAATAGTCGAAGTTTGGTTTTAAAGTGGCATTATATTGCATCTCTGTTTTACTTTGTACAATTTAAGAAAGAGTGACAAGGATAAAACTAATTTAACAAATTCAAATTAATGTTTAAAATCTTGACAACCGCACGCCCGAAACGGTCGTTTAACAGATAAGCATTTTGGCGAATTTTTAGTGTTGCTAGAAGTAGTTTTGAAAATGTACTAAATTTTTTTTTTATTTATATGTTTTTCACTCTGGGCATTTAAAATAAGTGTTTTAATGAAGAAATACATTAAAAAATAGATAAAATTAGTTAAAAATAGGACATAATCACGATGCCCAATATGGGCGCCTCTCACAAGAGGCCATATTTTGACGCGGCCCAATATGGGCTCTTCTCACACGAAGGGAAGGGATTTTTGACATTTGAACCACTAACATTAAAGTTCGAAAAAAAGACTGAAATAACAGTTTTCTTTAAAATTTTATTAGGTAACTTAAACAATTAATAATCCGTGTTTCTACCGCGAACACTAACAACACAAGAATCGGTTTGGCATACTCAAAATGAGTTCATCCAAATCACGCTGTGGAATGGCCGCCCATGTTCGTTGCAACAACAAAAAAAGGTCTTCTTGCGACTGGATACCCTCCATATTCGGCAGAGCTCTTCTCTGTAGCATATCCCATGCATGCTCAATCGGGTTCAAGTCTGGCGACTGAGCAGGCCAGGGCCAAAGCCACATCTCAATCTCAAGAAATCCGCATAAAAATGCTTGATCCCTAGACACTTTTGATGTGTGTAGTAAATTGCCCTTGAAGTACTCTTTGGGCGACGATTAGGTGTACATGATATCTACGTCATCTGTTCCTTATACGTTTACGAAGATAGTAAGCAGCAATTAAACAATTTGTAAACGCGTCCATTTCGTATACGTATTTGTGACTGTACTAGTCCCGCCAGTTTGATTGATCGACGACGAAGGTCGGTTGCGTATTGTCAGGACCGATGGTACCACCGACGCGACAGTCGGTCGAGCACTGAAACCAGCCTAAAACTGTACCAATAAAATCGAAATTCGTTTGCGCTGGCCATAACGCGATTCTTAAAGTACGCTAAAGCTGTAATAAAATTAATAAAAAAACAAATATATACACACATCAAAAGTGTCTAGGGATCAAGCATTTTTATGCGGATTTCTTGAGATTGAGATGTGGCTTTGTAATAAATTTATGATTTTATAAATTTATATGGATCCTTTTTGGTGCATTTCATAATTTGAATCAGGAACTGTCAATCAAATTCGAGTAAAAGATGAAAATCAGCTGTCAATATTTTCCCTATAAAAACATACAACGCATTGAAGACATTATTAGTGCTACTGTTTCCCTACTACTGATTAAAACCAACGTTATTATGGAGCGGCGACGTCATTTAAGCAGGGAAGAAATGCTCAGAGCCGTGGGAATGATAGAAGCTGGTTCCCGGCAACGTACTGTGGCTTTAGCTCTGAATACAAGTCAGAGTGTTATCAGTCGACTTTGGACACGTTACCGAAGCACTGGTACCGTGGCTGAGCGCCATGGAGGACGGTATCGCTGCACCACACGGAGACAAGACCGATACATTCAAATCTTAACTCGAAGAGCTCCAACAATAACCGCCATGATGTTAGCCGTGAGGCTTCATCACTCTTCAGGGAACTTAATTAGCGACCAAACAGTCAGAAACCGCTTGCATGAAGTGAACCTTCATTCCCGAAGACCGCTACGGGTACCACCTATAGCAATGCACAATCGTAGGATTCGATATCAATAGGCTCTTGAACACAGAAATTGGGCAGAAGAACAATGGCGTTTCGTGTGCTTTTCTGATGAGTCTCGTTTTGGTATGAGACCGGATACAAGACGTATACGACACTGGAGAACCCCTGGACGCCAACAGCGATTAAAATCCTGCCAGGAAGTCCATCCTTATAGTGGTGGAACCATCATGGTATGGGCGGGTATTTGGATCGGCGGAAGAACTGAGTTGATTTGGATCAGAGGCAACCTCAACGCTCAAATTTATGCTGAGACGATTGTATCAGACGTCATCGTTCCTCTACAAGTGCAAATCGGTCCCTTATTTCAGTTAATGCATGATAATGCACGACCGCACACCGCAAGAGTTGTAAGACAGACTCTCGCCGCAGCTAACATCAATGTCCTGCCCTGGCCTGCTCAGTCGCCAGACTTGAACCCGATTGAGCATGCATGGGATATGCTACAGAGAAGAGCTCTGCCGAATATGGAGGGTATCCAGTCGCAAGAAGACCTTTTTTTGTTGTTGCAACGAACATGGGCGGCCATTCCACAGCGTGATTTGGATGAACTCATTTTGAGTATGCCAAACCGATGTTCTTGTGTTGTTAGTGTTCGCGGTAGAAACACGGATTATTAATTGTTTAAGTTACCTAATAAAATTTTAAAGAAAACTGTTATTTCAGTCTTTTTTTCGAACTTTAATGTTAGTGGTTCAAATGTCAAAAATCCCTTTATTAGGAAAATGGCAAATTTCTTTATTAATGCAAAGGTGACTTGGTTTATCGTTACTGTGACAAACGAAAACACTTTATTTGATGAATCCTTAAAGAAAATTTTAATTAATATCAATCAGGAGAAAAGTTATTGCAAATATATATGTTGATCCCTAGACACTTTTGATGTGTGTATACATGAATATAAAAATCAATCGCCGAAATGTATGTACGGGCATAACTTCCGATCGGCTGCACCAAATTAAACAATTCTTTTTTATAAATTCGTTATTGTTAGGACCAGTTTTGTGTACAAGAAAAATAAAAAGATAACGTTAAAAGTATTTTTTTTATCCGCGACTGTACACTGCCTGTGGGAAGCTGAGACAGATATGTAAATATGGCAATACGAAGTTCGTCGGGTCAGCTAGTATGTAAATATAAAAAAGCATCTCACTAGGCCGCCGTTGTGCGGGTCACCATGCTATACTGTCCTTGTTCGCATTGAGGATGGTGACCACCACTCTTGGATTCTGCTTGTGCTTTCCATCAGGCGGGGCAGAGTCATTTTGACAGCTCAAATATAAAAAATCTATCTATCTATATATATAAAAGAGTTAAGCTTCCTTCAAACTTAAGCGTCAGTGACGCGGGACGCTGGACGCGAAGCGGGAGGGTCTGCAACGCGAGACTTATCGTGCAATCCTGCGCGAATGCGACGCGAACCGCGAACTTCATTTGCTAGTGAACAGTCACTAAAGCTGCTCGTCTTTATCTGGTACTAGCTGGGTCCCGCGGTTGTTGTCGTACCGCGGGTAACGCCACGGGGCAAAGCGAGTTTAATAAAAGTAGGTAGCCTAAGTTACTCCTTATATCATCAGCTACCTATCAGTGAAAGTCCCGTTAAAATCGGTCCAGCCGGAACAAACGGACAGACAGACTAAAATTATAAAAAAGCTGCCAAGTGCGAGTCGGACTCGCCCATGAAGGGTTCTGAAGCAGCAAGTAACATAATATAAAAGTTCTTGTAGTTCGTTGTAACTTTGATCGATATTTTAATAATAGTGTAATTTTTTTTGCGGTTTACGATTTATGACGTATTAAAAAAAAAACTACTCACTAGATCTCGTTCAAACCAATTTTCGGTGGAAGTTTGCATGGTAATGTACATCATATATTTTTTTTAGTTTTATTTCACATTTTACCACTTTGGAAGTGTCTCTCGCGCAAACTATTCAGTTTAGAAAAAAATGATATTAGAAACCTCAATATCATTTTTGAAGGCCTATCCATAGATAGGGATCCAACCTACACGGTTGGGTTTGATGAAAAAAAAAATTTTGAGTTTCAGTTCCAAGTATGGAGACCCCCAAAAGTTATTGTTTTTTTTTCTATTTTTGTGTGAAAATCTTAATGCGGTTCACAGAATACATCTACTTATCAAGTTTCAACATTATAGTCCTTATAGTTCCGGAGAAAAGTGGCTGTGACATACGGACGGACAGACAGACATGACGAATCTATAAGGGTTCTGTTTTTTGCCTTTGGCACGGAACCCTAAAAAATATTATCCATACAAATAAATGCATATGTATACAGTATACACGGTACGTATACCATACAAACAAATAAAATTGGAGTGTCTGTTTGTAATATAAAAATAACCGCTTTTTACTAAATGCATATGTATGTATACACGGTACATATACCTATTTTTTTTAAATATTTGACTGTCTGTTTGTTCCGGCTTAGCTCTGTAACAGCTAGACCGACTTTGACGGGACTTTCACTGATAGGTACCTGATGATGTAAGGAGTAACTTAACTTTTTTAGACTAGCTTCGCCCCGCGGCGTCACCCGCGGTACGACAATGACCGCGGATAACACCGCGGGACTCAGCTAGTTTTGGTATAATATGTATCGTGTATATACCCACTCCTGTTTTAATTGCCTCTCATTATGCAACAGTCACTTAAATAACTATTATTTACTTACCATCCATTTGAAATTCCGGACCGATCGAATCCCATATGTTGTCTTTTTTGCATAAATTCTTATAATCTTTATTCTTCAAATTAAATATGATGGGATATCCTCTCACTTTTTCAATGACATCTCTATATTATGGTCATCTGTTGAAGTCATCGTGGAACGAAAAAGAGATATTACTCGTAATAAGGAAGGTAATTTTCCTGCACGTACACACGTCTGACCACTAGACGCGTGCGTCCGATTGCGTCCCGCGTTGCGGACGCTGCAATCCCGCTCGCGCAGGTCGCTTAGGTTTGACCGAAGCTTAAGGTGACTGACTGACATACCCAGAGATCAACGCACAGCCCAAACCGCTGAAGCTAGAATCCTGAAATTTTGCATGTAGATTCTTTATGTAACGTAAGTGAGCACTAAGAAATAAAATTTGTAAATTCCACCCCTAAGAGGGTTAAATTAGGGGATGAAAGTCTGCGTGAGCGAAGCCGCGTGTAAAAGCTAGCAATAATATAAAAAGCTAATTCTAATTATGAACAGAGAAAGCAAATATATGGTGTTGTTTCAGATACTTCTACACCGGACATATAAGGATATCATATCAGACTGTGTTGCCAGTGCTTTCTCTGGCTGATAAATATAATGTAAAGGCAAGTATGTCAGAATTAGATTAATAGATTTACAAATTATGAATTTAATTGTCATGTCTTTTATTCTTGTATTCAATAGAGGAATTGTCTGGAAACTTGATTGGGTATGAAATCTTCTTTTTAACCGACTTCAAAAAAAGGAGGAGGTTCTCAATTCGACTGTTTGTTACCTCATAACTTTCGACTGGGTGAACCGATTTTGATGATTTTTTTTTATTTTAAAGCTGGTGCTTCCCGTGTGGTCCTATTTAAATTTGGCCCAGATTGAAGTCGGTTTTTTTTGTTATTATATCACACTAATAACATAAAGCGGAAATTTGTATGTTTGTTACTTCTCAACTTTAAAACAGTTGAACCAATTTAGTTATAATTTGGTATGGAGGTAGCTACGGTGGAATATACAAACATGCTATTCACACCTTTTGCCATAGTCAGGTAACACTTGAGAGTCGTTTTTGTAGATTCTGGAATGTGGTGCCAGTCATTATTTTTTTCTCTCCTGTCCAGGATCTAGTCAATCTGTGCCTAGGATACATGGCGCAGCATATAGCGCAAGCAGCCAAGCGCGGACAACTCATTTCCTGGATGCAATACACAATGGCCTGTGGACACAATGAGGTTGCCAAGGTATGTTTGTTAGTAGTCTTGATAATACTTTATTTACTAACAGTATATGGGGTCTGTGGCATCTTTTAGTTGTAATACTGTTCCTGATTTCACAAACGGACAAACGTATTTGTTTTTGATATGGTTAATGGATAACGACCGATGTAGCGCGCGCATGTTATTCCTGAAGAATTTCTTGCACGTGTCAGTCGGACTGTCATCGTCACTGTCTGTTCAGTATTTTTCTAAGAATTATTTATTCTAGAATATTTGTAGACATTTTTCTTATTTCTTCTTCTGTACATTATACTGCGATTTCCAACTATCGTATTTACATTATTTATTTCCTCGATAATGAAACATCTACAGGGCCTTTGAACTTTGATAAGGATTTTTTTCTTTATTTATTTAATGAGGGAGAGCCACGCTTCGGCATGAATGGCCGGCTCGACCGGAGTAACACCACGGCCTCACAGAAAACCGGTGTGAAACAGCGCTCGCGCTGTGTTGCACGGAGTGAGTGAGGATACCGGAGGCCCACAACCCCTCCCCCCATCCCCCTTCCCAAGCCTCAAAGGCCGGCAACGCACCTGCGACGCCTTTGGTGTTGCGGGTGTTCATGGGCGGCGGTAATCGCTTACCATCAGTCGATACATCTGCTCGTTTGCCCCCTATAACATAAGAAAAAATTAAGGGTTATGATAAATAATTGTTCTTTTGTTCTTTTTATTATTTTCTATTTGCAATTGTAATTCAAAATGGAATCCTTTCCAGTTCAGAATCTGTGGAACCGTATTAATCGAAATATCATGATGAATGTCTTTTTCTAGGCGTGCCAAAACTTCGTGAAATGGAACTTAGAGTGGGTGTGGTCGGACAGTGATCTCAGCGAACTGGAGGGAGAGACGTTGGTTCAATTGCTACAACAGAGTGATTTAGTTCTACACAATGAGATGAGCCTTTACCAGTATGTATCCATTTTATACAAGATATGAGGATACATAAGAATGTAAGCAGCACCCCAAAAAGCACATGTTGAAGACAACATGTGCTTTTTGGGGTTCCGTGCCTAAAGCAAAAAACGGAACCCTTATAGATTCGTCATGTCTGTCTGTCTGTCTATCCTTCATCCGTCAGTAGATGTATTCTGTTAACCGCATTAAGATTTTCATACAAAAATAAATAAAAGCAATAAATGGGGGTCCCCAGCATACTTAGAACTGAAACTCAAAAATTTTTTTTTCATGAAACCCATACGTGTGGGGTATGAATGGATAGGTCTTCGAAAATGATATTGAGGTTTCTAAAATCATTTTTTTTTAAATTAATACTTTGTGCGAGAGACACTTCCAAAGTGGAAAAATGTGTGTGCTTCTACCCTGTAACTTCTAAAATAAGATAAAACATAAATGATGTACATTACCATTCAAACTTCCACCGAAAATTGGTTTGAACGTGATCTAGTAAGTAGTTTTTTTTAATACGTCATAAATCGTAAACCGCAAAAAAAATACACTATTAATAAAACATCGATCAAAGTTACAACGAACTACAAGAACTTTTATACTATGTTACTTGCTGGTTTGGAACCCTTCATGGGCGAGTCCAACTTGCACTTGGCCGCTTTTTTTTTAATGGAATACGCATGGCAAACGAGCTGACGTATCGCCTGATGGAAAGCGATTACGGCCGTCCATGGACACCAGCAACACCAGAGGCGTCACAAGTGCGTTGCCGGCCTTTAGGGGATGGGGAGGAGGATGGGGGGGATTTGGAATATGGGCCTCCGGTATCCTCACTCACTCGGTGAAACACAGCGCGAGCGCTGTTTCACACCGGTTTTCTGTGAGGCCGCGGTATCACTCCGGTCGAGCCGGTCCATTCGTGCCGAAGCGTGGTTCGTGCTTGTTTGAATATCAATTATTTAAATTTATAGTAGCTGTACCCTGCTTCGCTAGTCTAGCGGTCATCAGATGCGACTGTGGATCAAGAGGTCTCGCGTTCGATTCCCGGGTCGGATCAAAAAGTGTTATTGTGTTTTTCTGATTATAGAAATTCATAATAACAGCCCGTAGTTTGGAAGTTAGGGTGTTAACCGCCATGCCTCGGCGAGCACGTAAAGCCGTCGGCACTGGGCCTGATCTCTCGCTGGTCGTGATGGATAGCCGACCCATTGGATTATGAGAGTGAGGGAACAGAGAGTGCACCTGCCTTTGCGCACACTAAAAATCATTTAATTGTTTAAAAATATTTATACTATGTACTCATTTGTTTTCAATAAGTATTTTATGTACATGATATATTATATGGTATGTGTATAACCTAAGAACAAAATTGCATTGACAGGTTTGTGGTTCGATGGTTGAACCAACAGCGCGATCGCCTTAACGCCAGCGACTTGTCCAAGGCTGAGATGAAGATGCACTGGGAGTCACTTGTGGCGGCTGTATTCTCACTTGTCAGGTATGTAACTCATCAACTAAAAGTTAATATTTGAACAAAATCGTATTTATGTAAGATTTTCCCGAAGTGTTCTTGGGGATCTCCACTAGGTCTTCATCCTATTCATACTACCCATCATTTATAATTTTTATACCTAACATTATTGTATAACATTCTTTGCTTTAACCTTAGAGCATATACCTGGAGGAGCAGCCGAACGGGCGGAAAGCGTGATCGCAGTAGAGAGAGAGAGAGAGAGACTGAGTTTGGGTAGTGTCTGTCTCTCTCACGCAAGCTTCTGATTGGTTGGTGTATTTCACGCCAAATCAGTCATGCAAATTAGTATGTGCGTCCTTAGTGAATGGACGCACATACCAATTTGTGACGCCTCCGGTGTTGCGGTTGTCCATGGGCGGCGATAATCGCTTACCATCAGGCGATATGTCTGCTCGTTTTCCCTATTCTATATAAAAAAAAAAACTACATGACGGTATATCTAATAAAAATGATACGACTTAGGGTTTTGAAAAATCTTAAGGTGCGTCTCCACCGAAATTGTTGGCAATTTCAGTGTTTCCAACTGTTGGCAACTCTTAAAAAAATTCCAATTTTTTGTTTCCATTGTGTCTACACCGAGTCGCCAACAATTTGAAAAACATTCCAAGTAAGCGTCTCCACAGAGCCAATAAATATCTGCAACAAGCTTATTTTCTTGATGTTTATCACCAAAATCAGAAACAAGGTTCCCAACATTTGTTGTCAATTTTTGTTACAAACACTAGGAAATTACAACAACTTTGTCACCAACATGTTGACAACACAAAAGTTGCAAACTTTTGTTTGGTGGAGACTCTGCTTTAATCTTCTAACAGGTGGGTAAATCTTAGTCCAGTAAATTCTATCCGAGGCAAGTTTTATGATAACTTGTCGGTAATGAAGCTAATAAAGTATAAATATAATAAGTAAAAAAAAAAAAAGTTATGGCGGGGTTCTCTGCCTTCAGGTTCCCGATGATGTGTCCGAACCAGTTGGCGAAGCTGCTGCTGTGTCCGCTTACGCAGGAGCACAAGGACTTCTTCATGGAACGAATGGCGATCGCCATGAGCTACCAGTCAGGTAAGCATAAACATACCATTAAAATGTCATGAGGAAAATTTTAAATGAAACTGTGGAGGAACGGGTATCATGTCCCTCCAACACAAAGGGAGGATCCTCCGACCAGGCTAGGCGATCATGCCTCGCGGGCCAACTGCCCAACGGTTGATGTTGGGATGTTGGTATATGTTAATTGGCGTGAGAACTTCTATTGCGCGATTCAGGTATCTATCTTCGGTAGATGGCGCTGTAGTATGTTTTTTTTGTTGCGCTGTATGTGGAAGTCGCCACAAAGCTTTAATTTTGTTCCTAATGTACATTTACAAAATTAAAATGAATGTTATTGTTACACCGTCAGGCCAATACGAACGTGTGGCCGAAGTCCAGCAGACAGAAGCAGGTCGCATGCTGTTCACTCCTCGCATCTACACCGAGGACACGTGGGGCTCGGTGCTGGCCGTGGACAACTTCCACTCCCTCCCCTGCTACCACACCAGGACCTTCATCTTCTCCACCAGACCCTCGATAGCAGACGTGGCGCCGCAGGAGAAGCTCACGGAGTGGACGGTGGACCTGTACCCGAAGGGTGTCTGGTTCAAGAAGAGTTTGCTGATCGTGTGGGCGGGCACTTATGATGTGAGTGTTAGTAATATTGGTGATTGGTTTGTGTGTGGTGCTAACTATTTCCTACCATATTTAAATAATGGTGATTATTCATATAACAATGTTGATGCTTATAACCTTACTCAATGAATAAATAATAACAATATAACAAAAAATAAATCCATACTGATTTATATTATAAATTAGAAAGTAACTCTCTCTGTATGTCTGTCTGTTACACTTTCAAGTCTAAACTGCTGCATCGATTTTAATAAAATTGACAATGGATACTTTGATTCTTGATAAAGAACAGAGATAACCGAAATAAAGGTGGGCGGAGGCGCGGATAAAAGCTAGTAAACAATAAAGCACGTGTAATAGCAATATATTAATATTACAATACAGATTACTGTTATATGGTTCATCAGTGGCTTGTATATCAATTTATGGAAATGTGAAAATTTTGTTGAATTACATATAACAATATATTGTCATAAGCTCTTTGAAAGTACCATTCACAGATCATGTACAAATTACTGAAATCAATATGTGTAGTAATTTCCACCGACTGCCATCATTCAACAGTAAATAAATAAATAAATATTTCGGACATATAACACACAACGCCATCCAGTCCCAAGTTAAGCAGAGATTGTTATGGGTACTAGACAACTGATACAAATACATGTTTTTTTGTAAATACATACATAGAGTGGCCGCCATGGTGTGGGTCACCATCATGCATTCGCAATGAGTATAGTGACCACCACTCTTGGATTCTGCTTATGCTTTCCATCAGGCAGGGTAGTCATTTCGACAGGGCCATAAATAAAATAAAAACACCCAAACTCTTAAAAAATACTTGCAGATAATACAAACATTTGGTCCGACCCGGGAATCGAACCCGAGACCTCAAGCACAGCAGTCGCATACACTACCACTGCGTCACCGAGGCAGTTTATTATAACACTATACTATTTCCATTTCTTTATTTTCTAGATGACAGTTCTTTTTTTTTTTTTTCTCTTTATTTTATTTAAGGGACTTTTACCCTATTAGGGTATGCCAGTCCCATAAGGCCTTAACTTAAACAAGTATCAATTTAAATATTATATGCTAGACTGTCCAGCCAAGTCTCACATATTGCAGCGATGTGTATTTTTTCCCCTATTAAGAAGCAGTTCAAAATCAGCTAATTTAGGGTTTAGACTTTGCGAGTTCCATTAAAATGTATTTACTACAAACTCTTTAAATGATCTATCCATCGAATGAGTTGACAATTTTTTTGAGTAATTGCTCACAGTTAAAGAAATTACAAACATATGATTTTAACTCATGGACTACCATTTCAAATATTGATACAATCTTATCTTAAAATTTATGTTGTGAAAAAAATATCTCCTTCATTTTAACAAATATAAATCTTAATTGAGACCCTTTTTTCAATTTCTCTTCATTATTTCCAGTTACACATCTTTGTAGAGGTTCATTACTCATATTTTCTAGCCGCATATGGATGAGACAAGGGTCTGTATTTTGATTTTTCTTACTCTTTTTATTAGTAAATTTCGATCTAAAGCTCATATTCCCTTCGACAGTTCTTTGTGGAAACTTGAACGGGCGTCTTTTTTACATTTTGTATACATTAATTAATAAAAATATGACGCTTACGCACGTACAAGGTCATAGCAGATGGATGGAAACTCATAGGGATGGAGCTATCGATAAACGTAATACGATAACAGACCCGATATTTTTTTACAAAGTGTAAGAAACTAAACATTGCCGGATAATTTTGTACAAATTTACTAACTAATATTACATTTCATTACAAGATGTAATTATATTATGTTTATTTTAATCAATATCTGATGAAACGTCACTGTCACTCGATGAGCTCTCCCTAACATATATTATAAGTTTCTGTACTTCTATATTATCGAATGCCAATCCCAATCCGACGCTACAATGTTTTACTTCCGCACATGCATTTTTAACCGACTTCCAAAAAGGAGGAGGTTCTATGTTCCACTGTATGTATTTTTTTTTTTTTTTTTTTTTATGTATGTTACCTGATTACTCCGTCAGTTGTGGACCGATTTTGAAATTTTTTTTTGTATTCGAAAGGGTATGCTTCCGAGGTGGTCCCATTGCCAGCATATCAGGATCTGATGATGGGATCCCAGGGAAATCGAGGGAAACCCTCATTTTTTATAGGCACATACTATGTTTTTCGTATATTTTCTGAAGTTACACCGGTATTTGCGTCTGGTAGTCATCATTTTATGATGATGAGCTGATGATGTAAGGTACCACTCCTTAACGGTTAGGAGTTGGAGGATAAATCTTTAAATATCATATGTATATAAGTTACCTTTAGTCGTGTTCTTACAAATTATTTAGGTAAGCTGATGATGGAAGGTGGAAGGTACAACTCCTCAACGGTTAGGAGTTGGAGAATAATTCTTTCAATTTCATACGTATCTAAAGACTTTCAGTCGTATACTTTCAAGCTATTTAGGTGAGCTGATGATAGAAGATTAAACTCTTCAACAGTTAGGGATTAGAGGATGATTTTAATATTACACGTACCTTAATTTGTATTCTTGATGATGAAATTTGATGAAATAATTCAACTTACTACTTACCTACGATTGTTTGCACTAAAAACTGTAAAATAAAAACTTTTTATAAAAAAAAAAAAAACCGACTTCCAAAAACATCCAACGAAAACTCTGTCAAAAAACACTTAAAAGCGTAAAATAAACTGGTTCTTCATAAATTGCCTATACCTAATTCTTTATTCATTTAAATAGTAGTATTATAATGGGTGCTAGGTACCTAAAATCTGTTTGAAATCGGTGCTAAGCCAAAAAGAATACAAACGAACAATTACAAAAGTCTAAGCGATAGTCACTTGGCACCGACTTCAAACAGATTTTAGGTACCTAGCACCCATTATTTAATAAATCTAACATCTTGTTTGCCGCAAAAGGGGGATGGGTATTGTTTCGAGAGGCGTGTCGTTTGATTTGTGCCCATATTAGTTCTATAGCATTGTACTGGCAATGATACGGCGGAATTCAAAGAACTCAATGACCACATTCGGCAGCTATTTCGTCGGTAATATATGTTTTAGGGAGGCTTTTTTTCGATTTTAAAATATTCACTAATTGTACTTTTAATAAAGTACTATCCACATTTTCGCCTTGACGTTAGAGCCAGTCAATTATCTCTTTGTTTTTTATTGGCCTGCGTCGGCATTTTATAAATTTGTCTCGAGTGATATGTAACATTGTCCATAATAATTATCGACGGTTCTTCCAGAGATTGCACCATTTCTTAGATTGTATCATTTATTGAAACCATCCTTCGTAAATCTCTGCGTTCATTTCTTCGTGGTAGTCCACTGTTTTCTTGGATTTAAAGGCCAGTAAAGCAAAGATTCGTGTCAGACACGAACCCTTTCGTAGACCCTGCATGGCATATGATAAGGCGTTCACCTTTTCCCATTGGCACTGAACTAGTGAAAGCGGCGGTGTCGTCCGTCTAGTTCTTAGATACTGTGTGGTTTGCATTTAACCAAGTTTCGTCAGTGACAATAACATTTGACCAATCTGATATATTTTTGGCTTCGCTCAAAAATTCGCAGCGAGCCATAGCAACGTCGTGACGCTCCATCAATATTTTACGTTTCTTCGATTTTTTATAAGAAAATCCAATTTCTTTCAAAACCAAGCTAAATGACGATTTTTGGCAATGGAACAAACCACATTCACGTAAAGAAACAACAAGGTTTTTAAGTGTTGGAATTTCTTTGCGCAAGTAATAGTCATATATATGACGGCGAATAGCGACAGCGTCGAAGTTGTCAATCAATGTCACACGACGTGGTTGGCGTTTTTTCTTCGGCGTACGAAGCTTATTTTCCTGTGTGCCGCTTGTACCGGTAGTAATTTTTGAAATTCTAGGTCCACTAATTCCTAATGCGGCCTAAACACGCTCTCGCACTTGCGACAGTGGTAATAGCGGGCCACCATTTTGATACTCTGCTTCAAAGTAATTAGGAACCTTGATCACCAGTTCTCTCGCCTGCCTTTTCAGAACAGATCCTTTAGGCATTTTGACGTTTGACAGCTGGGCAGCAATCAACACGGAGGAACACAAAATACACAACGTAACGTATGTATGGATAATGTGAAAAAACTCAGCGAACAGAAATGTAGTGACTTTAAAGCACGACCGTCTTGTTGCGAGTGACAGATTAAAACAAACACAAAATGGTGGTGGGTCATTGGGTGTTCCCAGCTTACAAAAATATATTTGAATGTTTTTGTTGTATTTGTCTTTGTTCAAAACATAATAAATATATGCGATCGATATCATTACTTATTTGGTCACAACACTACAACTATAAAATTAGAACTGTCATCGAGAAAATAAAGAAATGGAAAGAGTATAGCTGACCCACGCAACGTCGTTTACGTCTCCTATTGCCCGTAGCGTAATAATTTTCCCCCGTTTTTGTAACATTCTTCATTGATGCGCCGCTCCTATTGGTCTTAGCGTGATGATATATAGCCTATAGCCTTCCTCGATAAATGTACTATCCAACACTGAAAGAATTTTTCAAATCGTACCAGCGGTTGCTGAGATTAGCACGTTCAAACAAACAAACTCTTCAGCTTTATAATATTACTAGCTGAGCCCGCGACTTCGTCCGCGTGGAACAGTGACTTTGGGTAGCAGATTTAATTATTAAGGCTAATATTATTTTTAAAATAAGACACACTTTTCACTGTTAAAAACATATTTAAGTATTTATATAAGTACATAAAATAAAAAGTATTTTGTATGAGCTTATTTCGACATTCGACATGGCCAAGGCTTTCAACCTGTTCTTGCACCGTTCGCTTCTCTCCGAGCTCTAAGCATTCGGTCTGCCTCCTAGAGTCGTCTCTAGATTGACTCTTCTCTTCATCAGCGCCTTCGCATTCGGGTTCTTTGCGACGGACGGCGCGGCCTCTGTTTTTCTGGAGGTAAACGCTAGCGTACCTCAGAATTCGGTCCTGTCGCCCAAGATGTTTCTTCTGCATGTCAATGACATATGAGCCCTTGGCAATATACATTGCTATGCAGTCCAGCCAAACTGGTAGACGTTGAGGAAAATCGACAGGAGCTCGACCGGGGTTTGAACCGCATTTCACAATAGGGTGATGAGAATTTGGTCGAGTTCAACGTTAAGAAAACATAGGTGTGCCCTTTCTCTATCAAAAAGTCTCCGTTTCTTCCCCTCCCCACTCTTCAGAGCACTCAACTGCCACTACGGGATAAGCTCGGTGTCCTGGGCATGGATATTTGCCGAGACCTCAACCCAGGGAAGTACATCGAGGGCACCACTAAGGCGGCCTGAACAGGGTGAGACGATTCTTCCCGCCCGTGCATTTGTGTCTCCTTTATAAGACCCTGGTTCGCTCGTCCGTACTGTTCTCATCTTTGTGATGGATCCACGCAGTATTTGCATGATGTTCTCGAGCCTCTGCAGTTGCGGAGAGACATCGCCTCTATGGCAATCCTCTACCGCTTTCCCATGGAGAGTGGTCTGAAGAGTTCTTCCAACTGATCCCACATTCTCCCTTACTCTACAGAACAACACGTGCTGGCCTTGGAAGTCACCGCCTCAGTCTTAGAAATACGCTCTCGAACCAAACGGTTTGGTTCTGCATTGTCTGGGTTCGCAGCGAGTACGGTTATTGTACGGAGTATTGGTCCACTGTTGGATTCTGCTTGAGTTTTCCCTCAGGCTGAGCAGATTCTCAATTTTTTCAATTTTATCAACTACGTTTTTTGATTTGCCATCTTTTGCCAAAATATAGAGATTTAGCGGATTTGATACACGTGATTATGCTGCCCATGGGAAAAAAACATATTTTTTTTCTAAATGAACTGCAACTTTAAGCGTCTGTCTTTGGGCTTTGATAATTGTTATTGCAAATTTTGTTTTCAGTGGAAACTACATTCTTTTAAATTGAAATTGCAAATAAGTTTGAATTATTGGAATAAGTAATATAGTGTGTGTATGTAAAACATTTTCTCCTTTTGCCATACCATGCATCATGATTGTAGCTTTTACAATGTTATACCCCAGATGTGTATTTTTATAGCTTTGGCGCTCAAGATTTCCCATTAATAGGACTGGAACATTAAGTTTCAGTCTCAACTTATGGTAAGGCGCTCCTGATAATTCTAAAGAGTTGAGAAACTCTATGCATAAGCTATGATATGACTGGTTCAGTGTCCCTTGCATTTCTTAAGAGGTATTCGATAACATCTTCCTCCACGTCTGACATGATCCGTTCGTTTATTTGATAACTGTCTCATTAGTCGGCGGATCAGAATAGATATTATTTTTAGATCATCTGTGCCATCATATACCAGAACTCACGTCTTAGTGTAATCATGTCGATACTGTCAGTTGGCATACAATCTTCTCCGATTTTTAGAAGAGCATTTGCATATTGACACTGCTCATAAATAATTGTGAAGTTGTACTCGCATAATTGTAATAAGACACCCATAGTACATATGTTTCATACAGGCATTTATTTCATCTTGCGGCGTACCCCTTTTCCTTTTTTTTGTGCATAAATCCCCCCGGATCCTTTTCTGTCGGATTTTTTCACGAAGAACATTAACTGAATAGAAAATATCATGTAAACAAATCTAATCGCAGTGAATAATAACGAATTTGTAGTGGCAAAATTCAACATCCGCATGCGGCACAGTCGTATGCCCTCACGTGTCTGCCCGTTCGGGTAAGCACACTCAGGCATATTGTGATAACTTAGTAAATATTACATCAGAATAGCTCTAATATTTTGTCTCCTGTCGCAAACTTATGAAGCATTTTCACAAACCTTGCATAAAACTGAAGGAATTTTTCAAATTGGAGCAGTAGTTCCTGAGATTAGCGCGTTCAAACAAACAAACAAACAAACTCTGCAGCTTTATAATATTAGTATAGATATATATATATATTAGCTGACCCACGCAACGTCGTTTGTGTCTCATATTGCCCGTAGCGTGATAAATTACCCCCGTTTTTGAAACATTCTTCATTGGTGCTCCGCTCCTATTGGTCTTAGCGTGATGATATATAGCCTGTAGCCTTCCTCGATAAACGGGCTATCTAACACTGCAATATTTTTTCAAATTGGACCAGTAGTTCCTGAGATTAGCGCGTTCAAACAAACAAAAACTCTTCAGCTTTATATATTAGTATAGATGTATTTATTATACTCTTCTAAGATCTAATACTCGTAATCAACAACACATTTATTTGGATAAAGACTAATATTAGGTATTATGTTGATAAAAACTCTTTGACAAATAACTCAATAATAGGTACCAACTCTTAGCGTCTTATACTCGTGATAACTTCTAAACGAAATGTCCGAATGGGGTGAAACAAAAAGTATTTTACTTCTACATAAATACCCTTGATAACATAATGCTTTATTTGCATAAAATTAATATTACGAAACACATTTAACGAAGTTTCTTTCTTCAGACGATTTAATATTTTTTTTGAACACAAAAGCGGTTATTGTGTCTAAACCATGATAGTTAGATATATGCTCTCGCGGACTTTTTTGTAGATCTTAATGGGACCTACAAACCCGTAATACATTATTTTGTTCTATTGTCAATACTTTTGGCAGCGCACGCAAAAATAGGTTTTCGATTTCACACCTTGGGTTACAAAATAGCAATTTTCTTACGGATCTCTAATTTTTTTGAAAATAAAATATAGCCTATAGCCTTCCTCGATAAATGGACTATCCAACACTGAAAGAATTTTTCAAATCGGACCAGTAGATCCTGAGATTAGCGCGTTCAAACAAACAAACAAACAAACTCTTCAGCTTTATATATTAGTATAGATATAGTATAGATAACAGCAAGACAATCAGTGAACTTTTCCATGTGTCCAGGTGCCGGAGGTGGTTCTCCGAACAGTGCGTATATCCATCACGTGCCAGAACTGTCCAGCGGGAACACTCAACCAGTACGGTGAGACGGAACAGCCAGAGCCAGATGTCAGGGTCAAGGTTAGCATTGCTTTCTTAAGCGTTATTCCTTTAAGAAATATTATATTGTCTGGTAGCAACCTGAACTCTTCTGCCAGATGTGGTCTTGATTCCACCTCAGATGAATTATTCTGTAATATGGTCATTTGTTGTTTTTTTTTTAACTTTGAAATGTACGCATTTAGAAATATTTATAAGCCTGTTATTTAGCAATCAGCCCCCTAGCCAAGTTGCATTCTACAAACGTTAACGCTAATAGAAAATTATCAACTATATTGGAGTTGCATCACCTCAACGCTTAGTCACGAGGTCAAAAATATTAACCAATAGTACATGAGAATAGACGCATTAGCGATTGTAGAAAGAGAATCGGCGCAAAACACTTGCAACCTGACTAAGGGGCAGGTTACGATCAGAAGACTGTAACCGAGATGTTGCAAGTTAAGTGAATTCGTTATAGAGTGATAATTTCTTATAGGAGGGTAAACCACATCGTTACGTAACGCGTTACGGCGCCAGTCTGTCTGGCTTCTCTTTCTGTCACGCATACGGCAGCAGTAGGCAGGCTCCTCCTCTCTCACCCTAACCCACAGCGCTAGCCGTATATAGTTCAACTTTCTGACTCTACGGTTGGCCTAGTTGGTTTAAGCGGTCGCCACGCCGCTTCCTACTGCGCCAAGTGTTGTGGGTTCAAATCCTACAAGAGACAACACTTTGTGTGATTCACAAATTGTTGTTCTGAGCCTAGGTGTTCTTTGTGTCCGTTTCTTGTATGTTTGTAAAGACCTCCGCGACACAGGATGTATATTCCTAATGCGGGCGTAGTCTTTTATAAAAGAAAGAAAAGAACTTAGATTAGTTTAAGTAATCACGGTTTTATTTTATTGATAAAAAATTATGAACTTTAACAGATTGGTATACTGGTGTGGGGTGTCCAGAAAGGTGTTGAACACGTATCCTCTGTAGTGGAGCGAGTGCATCGCTTCTCAGCTCAGAACAGGTAAAGAAAGATAAAAAAATATTAAACTACCCTTCATCCAGAAATAGTTTTGCTTTTACGAATAAATATGCATGGGCGTAACCAGGTTGGGGCAAGGTGGGGCGCTTGCCCCACCCTGGGCCCAGACGCTCACATTTTTTTTATAAGTGACGGATATTAGTCCCCTGAGTACGAGGGGTAGCAATGGCGTTACATCATCTGCTGCCCAATCTCAGGGGGACCACGGGAAGAAGTTCGCTGCCGCTACATGGGCGTTATACGGTCCATAGTCCTCTATGGGGCGCCCGTCTGGTCTAAAAGCCTAAAGGCCATATGGATTGTACGGGGCTACCGCATAATTTCGTACGAGGCAGCAACGGTCCTGGTGCGATCTCCACCCTTTGATATGTTGGCCGATATGGACACGATGGTCTACGAACAAATTCGTTTTGTCGGTCGGAATGAAGAAGAGACAGCGTCCGGCAGCGACAGACACGAGCCTGGAATGCTAGGGCGGAACGCACATGCGCAAGCTCTACAAGCTGGACAGGCAAGGCTCGAAATCCAGGGCTGTGGTAGTTGTGTAGCCAACGTGCTGTTGGGTCCTATCCCTATTCAAGGGAGGACCGACTGTGTCACTTACCGATTGATTCAGACACTCACCGGGCACGGTTGTTTCGATGAATATCTGAATCGAATAGGTCGGGAGGCTACAGTACAATGCCACCACTGCGGATCTGAACGGGATTCCGCCCAGCACACACTGAAGGATTGCATGGGCATTGGGCATCTGAACGCGAAGTCCTGGTCGACCAAATTAAACGAGACCTGTCTCCGCCAGCAATTATTGCTGCCATGCTGGCGGATGAGGAGGGCTGGGGCGCAGTAGTCGTCTTTCTGCGAAGCTGTTATGCTCTAGAAAGAGACCGCTGAACGGGATCGGGAGAGGGCCGATCCCGAGCGAAGAAGACGTCAGCGATAATAACTGTCGACAGGACCGCGGGCCGCCGGAGGATGGGGAACTCTGGAGGCAGATTGATTGCTGCGGTCGGGATAGCGGCATGATTGCGTAGACGTGCAATCAGCCTACATCGCTGGGATCGAGGGGGGGGGGGTGATAATTTGCCCCCGGGACAGGGCATGATAAGGCACGGCGTCAATTCGGGGAGGACCTGAAATAACATGGTCCGGGTCCTCCCAGAGTAGGGCGTCAGAGGCCGGTCGTCGGGGTGTTTTTTAGTGGAAACACCACATACTCCTAGCTCCTGTGTCCCCGAGGAGCTGGAGATCCGAAGAGTTTTTTCACCCCGTCACCAAAAAAAAGGGTCGCTACGGCCACATCTTGGGGAGATGTGACGGCTGCATATAGTTGGATTTTGTCGCTCAGTCAATAATTAAATCGGGTCTTGGTTTAGAAGAACACCAAAACCTTCTCTCTCGAAGGAGAGGTCTATGTCCAGAAATGAACATTAATAGCTTCTGATATGTGATGGGATATTAAGAAGACATAATGAGTAATTTTTTTGAATAATCAACCAAAAAATCTGATGTTTGGCGATAACTTTCGACTAATATATATTGTTAAACTGTCAGTGTCTTCGGAGAAAGGCCAAGATAAACCCAAACATGTTTTAACCGACTTCAAAAAAAGGAGGAGGTTCTCAATTCGACTGTTTTTTTTTTCTTAAACTGTTTGATCAAATGTTAAGAACAGTTCGAATTACTTCGAATCTAATCAAAATCGAAGATCCAAATCCAGTTTATAGGAAGAGGTTTTAGAAGTACAGAATAATTTATTCAGAAGCACAATTAAGGCTTTGTGGGGGGATGTGGATATTGTAGGTTTGTGCTCCAGTAACGTACCCACTTCGTGTTTTATACAGTAGGTACATTTATTTAGTTTTCCTAATTTTGCCCCACCCCTGAGTAAATGCTGGGTACGCCCATGTAAAAATATGTGATGACGGATAAATAATACGGACTGTCACCATTACTACTCATCTTATGGGCGGGTGTGTAAGAGGCAACTAAAGGCGCGTCTCCACCGAAATTGTTGGCAATTTCAATGTTTCCAACTGTTTGCAACTCTTCAGAAAATCGCCAACTTTTGTTTCCATTGTGTCTACACCGCGTCGCCAACAATTTAAAAAACATTCCAACTTAGCGTTTTTACAGAGCCAATAAATATTTGCAACAAGCGTATTCTTTTGATATTTACCGCCAAAACCTGAAACACGGGTCCCATTTGTTGACAATTTTTGTTGCCAACAAGAAAATTACAGAAACTTTTGTCACCAACACGTATTGACAACACAAGGCAACACCACTGTAATGAGAAGGACAATTTAAAACAAACCTTATTGCAAACTGACTGACCAATGTGGCATAGTAGCCAGAAAATACCTTTCTAACTTCGATAGACTTGATGATTGCTTGAATTGTAAATATCTGAAGTAATTCGCAAAATACATATTAATTACTAGATGACCCACGCAACGTCGTTCTCGTCTCCTATTGCCCGTAGCGTAAAAAAATTCCCCCGTTTTTGTAAATTTCTTCATTGGTGCTCCGCTCCTATTGATCTTAGAGTGATGATATATATAGCCTTCCTCGATAAATGTACTATCCAACACTGAAAAATTTTTTCAAATCAGACCAGCGGTTCCTGAGATTAGCGCGTTCAAACAAACTCTTCAGCTTTATATTATGTTATTATATTAATTATATACACATGTGAATTGTAAATAAAAAACAAAAAAAAAATAACAATAAAAAACAGACTTCAAGAACTGGACCAAATTGAAATAAGAACACACAGGAAGCACCGGCTTTCAAAGTAATAGACCAAGAGCCCACGACAGCCAGACCTCCGTTATTTTAAAAGCTGAAAGTTTTTCTGTGCATGACCCCTATATAGGTAAGAACGACCAGCGACTATAGAGTTTGGGTTGAAAAACAAACATTTTGAAAAACAAAATGAAAAAATTGAGCTTTTTATACTTTAACGAAAGTTAAGTACTATTTTATACACCTTTACTACCTGTTATCTGCCAAAGTAACCACAACCCAAACTCTATATTCGCTGGTCGTTCTTACCTATATGTCGTCATGCACAGAAAAACTTTCAGCTTTTATAAAATAACGAAGGTCTGGCCGTTGTGGGCTCTTGCTCTATAAAAAGAATCATCAAAATCGGTTTAGCCAGTCGAAAGTACTGACTTAACAAACAAAAAAAAGTCGAATTGAGAGCCAACCGATTTTAACCGACTTCAAAGAAGGCGGAATTATTGAATTTACTCCAAAAATACTTAAGGTAGTAGAGCCACATTGACTTCAGCACGAATGGGCTGGCTGGCCCGGGCCGGTACTACCATCGCACAGAAGACCAACCTAAAATGACAGCGTTCGTGTTGTCGTGTTTCGTTGGTGAGTGCGAGACCGGAGGTCCAATGATGCAGAAGCATCTCTATAGGCCGCTATAGTGTGGGTCACCGTGCTGCATTATTTGAATGAAAAATTGTATTTTCTTTGCTATTATTATCCTTGCCCATGTCTGTAATAGGGTTGAAAGTGTGAAAGAAACATAAGTGGTGTTGTGCATGTGCAGGGTGCTGAACATAGACGGCGCGCTGGACTTCGACGAGCTGAACACGCCGCTGTACAGCCCCGGCCCGCCCACCCCTCCTCCACAACCCCCACCATACAAGTAAATATCTCTTTCATTTTCTCTTATCAGAAACTAGCTGAATCCAGCGGTACAACAACTACCGTGGACAATGCCGTGAGGCGAAGTCAGTCTAAATAATACAAAATTTTAACAAAAAAATAACTTGAAGAACTGGACCATATTGAAATGGAACCTCACGGGAAGCACCAGCTTTCAAATAAAAAAAGAATCATCAAAATCGGTTCACCTTATCGAAAGTTTAGAGGTTACAAATATAAAAAAAAATGAACCTCCTCCTTTTTAACCGACTTCCAAAAGGAGGAGGTTCTCAACTTGATTGGTTTTTTTTTTATGTATGTACACTGATTACGCCATTACTCCGTCAATTGTGGACCGATTTTGAAAACTCTTTTTGTATTTGAAAGGGTATGCTCCCCATGTGGTCCCATTGCCACTATATTAGGATCTGATGATGGGATCCCAAGGAAATCGAAGAAAACCCTCAAATTTTTAAGGCACGTACTATATGAAAAATATATAAAAATATAAACGTAAAATATATGAAAAACATAGGTTTTTCATATATTTTCTAAAGCCTTTACAGTTCTTAAAGTTCTAAAGACTACATTTGGTAGTCATAGTTCATAATGATGAGCTGATGATGGAAGATAAAAGTCCTTAACGGTTAGGAGTTGGCAGATAAATCTTATACATGTCAAAAACATCAAAAGAAAACTCCCTGCCTAGAGAGACTAAAAAGCGAAAAATAATTTTTAAAAAGTATAAAATAACTTAATAAACATTTAATTAAATACACCTCATATGCAAACCTTTAGTATTGATGAAACACTTTTATTTGAAAGTGCTACCTATTCATAGGTTAGAAGTCGGTGCCAAGCCAAAATGTAATAGTAGGTACCGCACTCGCCGCGCGTGATCTTGAGCGGGATAGCTGCTCTTCGCGTAGAACATAACGACCCAAGTCGTCTCGAAATGTAGCGAATTGTGGTATCATTTGGCTTGGCACCGACTTCAAACCTATGAATAGGTAGCACATACAAATAAAACTGTTCATCAGTATTGTTCATCAATATTGTCCGATTAGTCGGGCCAACAGGAAACCACGTAGTCACAGCAATTACCTTTACTCGATGCCTTAGGCTAGAGCTTTTTAATTTGACTAATTAGCTACTCGGTATAAAGGCACGTAGCAAATACATACGTTACGGATTCGTATTTTCAAAACGATACTCCATCGCTCATGCTTAAATCGGTTGCAGATGCTCGAAGTGCTCCGAGAGCAGCGAAGAGGTGGAGCCCCGCCACCTGCTGGGGCCCAACCGCGACCAGCTGCGCGTGCAGGTCGTCATCGTGCCGCTCACCGACTACTGCCACGTGGCGCCGCCCTCGTAGCGCCCGCCCGGAGCCCTTCCTGTGCTGGGGCCCCGCCGCGACCACTTGTGTGTACAACTTGTCATTGTGCCGTTCACCGACTACTGCCGCGTAGCGCCGCGCTCATAGCGAGGATGCGGAGCCCCCTACCCGCTGGGGCCCCATCACGAGTAGACGTGTGTGCAGGTTATGACCGCTCACTGACTACTGCCACGTAGCGCCGCGCTTATAGTGAGAAGGCGGAGCCCGTCACCCGATGGGGCCCCTTTGACCACCGCTCATAGCTGCTGCCGTTGCGCTGTGTATTGTTGTGTTTGAAGCTATGCTGTGCAACTATGACTATGTACAAGTCGAAAAATATTGGTGAGATATTCACGTATAAGCAGGCGACCGCGAAACGGTTCAGTGCCTTTTCTTCCCGATCGTCGACCGATTTGCCGAGTAATAGCTGTTGACAATTTTAAATGTATACAATATGTCGACTTTATACATATGGACTCGTTCAAGTGTTATTGACGTTATTGTTAATACTAATTTTATGAATAGATATAGTTTTAACCTTTATTCTAAAAACAGTTGCTGGAATTTATAAAGTGTTTAGGAATAATATTTAAACATTTCAATTTACTAAATGCCAGTCGTAATTATCGGCTCTGAAATATATGACTTGGTTACATAAGATCTCGCCTCAGATGGAAATATTTAAGTATTTACAATTAACATAAAAAAATGACTGTTTTACTAATTCATGTGTTTTTACTTTATTATGTATCTAACATATGTATATTTAAGAGATTTTCAGTATTGATTGTTTCAAAATCTCCACGAGTTATTAAAAGGTTGTTATATAAATAAGATTTTGCTTGCTGTATTCTAATACACGTGCAAATTAACGGATTATTGAAAAAAAAAACATTTTGTTTATTATAAATAGGAAATTCTCGCGAATTTGTGAAACTACGATTGTGTGTTATTTGTCGTCGTCATATTGGTAACGAGAAGATTTCCCTAGTGGCCGTTTACGGAAGTAACGTATGACAGATACTTCTACCCGACAGTTTAATATACAGAGCGAGTGCATTATTATTATTTTATTGATAGACGTCTACGGAGTAGTAAAAAATACTATAGCCACTTCGTGAGGGTAAACAGTATTTTAAAAGTGGAATGTTAACGTGTATACGTATTTTTATCTGTCATACGTTAGTTCTGCGACTTGCCGCTAGGGAATCTGCTCGTCACCAATAGGTACATAGAATTTGAGATGTACCTTTTGTATAAAGAAATCAAAAAAGAACCTAGATCTTAAAAATATTTGTAAGTAGATTTACCTTAATTCATCTAAATAAATAGTTTCTTATTTAATTTGGAACACAATCTTCTCGATCTATATATTTTCTTTTGGTTCTTTTATACTATTTATTATTTTTTTCATTTTGATCAGTGTTCACGGCCCCTTTTTTTGGGTACTGTTTGATTTCTTTAAACAAGAGAAATAACACTCCTTCTCTTATTCCAGTAGGAGAATAAGAGATCACGAGAAAACACCAATAAATAATACACCCAAATTAATGCGTCTGTAGCTTATAAAGTGTTTGCCGGTGTAATATAATTTGTGCAATATAAAGAGAAATGTCTGTTATACTGTCAGCAGTAAATATTATATTATGGATACCAATGTTCTCTCGAGATGTATCGCAAGCTGTTGTATTATTGTGATTTAAATATAAATCAGTTAAAAGGTTGGAGTTTTATTATGAATTCTTCTTAGCGTTTCGACGGAAAATGTAAGGGAGGTAACGCTATTAGTCCGGGATCCCCAGAACAAATTTTATAAGTTATTACTATCAAGCTAATTTTTCGTGAGGAGCTTCATTTAGATGAGGGCCCATCTTTTGGAGCTGTTATGATTTAGGGGAAAACTAGCACGTCGGGGTTCCAGGGTTTTCCTTTCGAAGGTGCACCTGGTTCCCCGGCTTCTAGTACCCAAGACGGCGGGCGGTTAGTCGGTTCGAGTCCGATTTACCACCAGGTGGTATCCGAAGGGATTTCCGCACGAGAAGAAAAAAAAGCGGGCAAACTATATTATTATGATTTTCAGCCGGGATAAAATGACTCGCTCAACTATATAGTCCAGGTTCCCCGAAAGGCCCAATTAGTCTAGTCAACAAGTTCCATACTTGTTGACTAGACTAAATGATGCAGAAGCATCATTAGGCCGCCATGGTGTGGGTCGCCATACTGCATTGTCTGTATTCGCAATGAGTATGGTGACCACCATTCTTGGATTCTGCTTATGCTTTCCATCAGGCAGAGTAGAGTCATTATGGCGGGCCATACATAAAAAAAAAAAAAAAAAAAAAAAAAAAAAAACAAATTTTACAAGTTATTACTATCAAGCTAATTTTTCGTGATTGGCTTCATTTTGATGAGGGCCTACATTTAACCTTAAAAAAATCGATTTAGGGAACTAACACGACTAGCAGGGAAAGAAAACTTTTGAGCGAAGGGCTCACGTCAGCTGCTCCGATAGCGGTAGAGCAAAAGGAGACAGCATGAAGTCATTGGGAAAAAATCTGCTCTGATGATTTTATACCAAGCGAAACTGTATTAAATAATTGTATTGGTCCCATTTCTTAATTTAATAAAAAACGTTTTACGGTACTTTTAAAGTATTTATTACACAATACACTATAAACAAGCTTCTTAAAAAATACATTGCTTATATAATTACTTGTGGATTAGGTATATGTTAAGGCATTGAAGGTGAAACGTGACCATACAGCGATCACTCGTGTAGGGTGTATACTAACATCAAAAATATCTGACACGGATCTATCTAAGGATAGATGGAGAGGAGACGTACCGGTGGTTGTACTTATTCGTTATAAGTACGAAACAGGTAGTTTTAGCAACAAGTCATTTTTGTGTCAATCTTTGAACAATTGACTAAATGGTCTACAACATCAATTGAATATAACATTATTACATCTTTTACCTAAAATAGTACACATTTTCGCCACAGGGTATTCTGGGCCTATGCCTAGGGTTCGAATCCGAATGGCGAATTTTCAAACACCCAAATCGGATTCAGGAAGGCCTATATTTATTTTTATAACTTCCACAATACACATGATTTAGACAGATAGATGTATGACCATTCATAACATACATATACAAAGAGTTATAACTATTACTTTTTAACCTTCTGTCTCCTCCATTCTATCTTTTCCTAGTACGCTGTATACAAAGTACACATTCAATAAAAGACTTCAAGTCAATAAACCGAATGATTAGTATGTTTAACATTAATTACAGTTTTTTATGTTGCAAGGTAAAAAAGTGTCAATATTATACGTAAACAATATTTTATAGATCTTTAGGCCAACTTAAAGAAATTAAGCTCTTAATCATTACATGACTTTCACTTACACTATGCTTAACTATTTAGTGCCTGCTTCAGGATGTAGTGACTCAGGGGAAAAGAAAATTGCCAATCTGTAGCAGTATAAGGTTTTGTTCGATTTCGTAGTATGCAAATAGTATGGTATATTTTTATACACATATTTTAAGATACTTTTAACATTGTATTAAGGAAAAAAATATCATTTATCTTATTTATTTTTATTATCTATCATGAAACAGGCGGATATACAAGTTAATTTAGTATAAGCTGGTTTTATATATTTTTTAAATTGCAACCTTATTCTTAACAAAGAGATAACATTTTTAAAAAAAAATTCTTTAATTCCTTACTTTTATCAGGAGGGTATACGCTTTGCATTAATGTATTGTCTTTTAAAATACTAGCTGAATTAAACAGCTTGTGATGTTATTTAGTTCTCATTTTAGAAACTATATTTTCATAACGCCTAATATTTCTTATAGTATAGTCGTGTTAAGTAAATTTTCTTTTAATGAAAGTATAAGCAATCTAAAAATTAATAATATTTGCACCATTTTAAAATAAACAAGGAATACATTTAAGTACTACGCTTAATTGAGCTATATGCTGTTAGTACACGCTTGTTTCCGCTATACGTAAAATATATCAATTCACAATGGATGGAACATTAAATGCAGAGTTGCTAAATTAGAATTTATTTTGAAATTAAAAAGCAAAATGATAATTGCTTTTTGGTATCCACAGTCTTCAATTCCTTACTAAATAAGCTATGGTTAATTGTAATGTAGTTTAGTTATTGTCATAAAATTTATAAAAAAATACTATTCGGAAGATTTTTTACTTTTTTCTCACTTGTTATCACAGTGTTGCATTATAAGAACATTGTGATTCAAAATGTTTATAAATGTATCGTATATAGTACGAATGATGTATATAATATATTATGATCTCACATTCGACAAGCACCAGATCAACCACACGCGTCTACAACACTTATTACATTATGCTGTTAAGTTATATAATTTACGTTTACAACATTCACATACTGGGACATGTGTACACTTGAGACGAGAATAATTTCCCAAAATTTTAATACAATGTCGGGAGGTTAAAGATCATCTCAAGCCTTCAATATTTCGTACTACATACAGCATTGAGCTATATTCAATATAATAGTGACCCAAAAGTCGCGACCTAAACTTGTAAGCTGGAACAAAATGGTGAGAATTTGTCAAAACTTTCATTTTTATCATAAAAATGGTTTTGTATAAAAATACTTTTAAGTCGGTCATAGGAGAAGCTCCTTTGGGAAGAGATTCATTGAAGCGTAGTCCAGCAGCACCTGGTACAGACATACATATAGATAAGTTAAACAGTTTTAATCCTAAACGTAAGTTAGAGATTGCTTACTTTGAATATGAAAATTTAGATATATACAAATAGAAACACACAAAAACACTTAAAAGCTATTTCTGTTTTAAAAAAGTATTAGTTATGTGCGACGAGATGCATGAATGAATTCAAGATTTTATGTAATTCTAGCTTTTGCTTTGCCCCGAAAGCGTGGGTGTGTAAAAGGTATTTTTCTTAGAGAACAATATTTTTTTAGGGTGGAAAAACAATTTTTGTTCTACCGTATCTGTTTAGTATCAAGGATTAAGAAGACTATAGAGATATAGCAGTAGATATAGATCGAAGATGAAACGGCAAAGCTGAGTTCTATTAATATCGCAGTACCTGGATGACCGAGCGTCGCTCAATGTTTTTTGGAAACATTGGGACTTGGGACTATCCAAACGCCACATTTTTATTATTTTCCTTTCAATAAAAAAAAAAGTTAAGTGGCGCCCTCTCTCTGGTACGCCCTGATACTATTTATTCTTCACTTTATTCCAGTATAGTTAAATGTAGTTCGCTCGAGTTGCGATAGATGGCGCTAGATGTACATTGATTTTATATATTTGATTGTTAAAAACACGAAAAAAAAGATATTTTCTAAAAATTAATCCTAGCTAGATCGATTTATCTATCGCCCCCGAAACCCCCTGCATATAAAATTTTATGAAAATCGTTGGAGCCGTTTCCGAGATTCAGATTATCCCGCACTAGGAATAAATCTTGTGTCGCGGGGGACTTTACAAACATACATGAAACGGACACAAATAACACCCAGACTCGGAACAACAATTTGTGGATCACACAAAGTGTTGTCCTACGTGGGATTTGAACCCACGACACTTGGCGAAGTAGGAAACGGCGTGGTGACCGTTAAACCACTAGGCTAAACGTGCAGTCAAATTGCTCGTTTAAAGGTATTAGGTATCATTTAAATATGCGATATTGATATTTGTATTAAACCATTAATAGCGATTTATCATCGGTAGTCAAATCAGCGGCCCTAGCCGAATTGCAAGCGTTTTTCTTTCTGCAATCGTTAACTATATTCCTATATTCTCGTGTGTCATTGGCTAACACGCTTAAATTCTCGTGTGTCATTGGCTAATACGCTGAAATTCTCGTGTGTCATTGGTTAATACGCTTAAATTCTCGTGTGTCATTGGCTAATACGCTTAAATTCTCGTGTGTCATTGACTAATCTTAGACTAAGTATAGGGCAACTAGGGGGGCAGGTTAGCACGAGTTCGATGACGACAGTACCTCTTGTAGCCTGTCGAGGGTAGGCGTGGGCACGTCGAGGTTCGGCAGGAGGAGTCGCAGCTTGGAGGCGTCGAGGCAGAGCTGCTTGTTGAGCAGCAGCTCGGCGCCGGCCGACGGCTCCAGCGGCGTGTGCTCGAGCCGGTACTTGCGGCAGATGTCGGCCCACGCCGTCAGGTGCTTGTCGTTAGCCTCCTCCGCCACCGACGCGATGTCCGTCTGACCCACAATATTGTTACACTAGCTGAACCCCGCAGTGTTACCCGCGGTCATTGGCGTTCCGCGGGTAACGCCGCGGGGCGAAGCTAGTCTAAAAAAGTAGCCTAAGTTACTCCTTATATCATCAGCTAATAATCAGTGAAGTCCCGTCAAAATCGGTCTAGCCGTTCCAGAGATTAGCCGGAACAAACAAACAGACCGAGACAGACAAAATTTGTAAAAAAATTATAACTATCCAATTCCAAAAAATGCTGACTTTTTACTAAAGTGTACCGGGCAATAATATTTAAACTCGATATTAACGACCAATACTTAACATGTATTAATTAGAATGAAATAATTAAAACTCTCCAATTATGTAGATCGATACTGTGGTAATACATTTAGGTACTGCGTTATCGGACAAATGGTATCGGAGTCAAACTTATTAGTTATATATTTTTTTTTTTTTTTACATTTCGCTTACATATTGATGAATTTAAGAAACAATCACTAATCCAGAACCGTAACATACCTTGGCTAAAGTTGAAATAGCAGTGCCATAATAATCGTGATTGATCTTGAATATTTCGGCTACGATCTCGGCCAGGCTTCCTTGCGTGCTGTTAGCTTCGTCCACGACGTTGTATGTCTGTCTGTTGGCCTCTTGTTTGGTGCCGAGGGTCCATATGGCGCGGCACACATCCCTCACATGGACCGTGTTCATCTTGAGGTCGCCCGTCCACAGAAGCTTCATGGTCTCATTGATGTGCTTGTAGATGCCGCCGTATAATAGACGTGGGGCTGTTGAACATACATGAATTAAATGCACTAATAATTTCAAACTTTAACAAAAAAGAGCGACTTCAAGAACTGGACCAAATTTAAATGGGAAAAAATACAGTCAAATTGACAACCTCCTCCTTTTTTTGAAGTCGGTTATAAACTAAGAGTAAGAATATCATACAACTTATTACACAGCGTTGTCTAGAACGACACTGAGCATCTTTAAATAAGACATTTACAAATAATTGATTGTCTGTAAAGTCGGTTTACGGACGATAGTTTAAGGTGAGAACGTCATAACAAAACACTGATGACGTACAGTGAGCGTAACGGGACAATGAGTATCTTTTTTCATGCATGCAGCAGGCGTTCATCAATTTATTAGACGTTGTCACGTCAAAAAACACTTTGTAAAGACGTGTTACGTGACAAATACATTTAATGCCATGAACGTACTTTTATTGCGGTCTCAACGTAGTTCTGGTAAGATGATTCATGGTCAGATGGTTACGGTACGAAAACGGTAGTACGTCCTACTGTGCATTTATTGGAATCTTATAGTAAGTTAATTAATGGCAGTTCATAATTGATACTAAAGCATTTAGGTATAGAACTTTCTTAAGAGTTTCCGTTCTACGTTGAGGCCTACTTAATAAGTTTACAATTACCGAGGTAAAGGTAGAACATACAAACTCGGAAAAATTACCGATGTAACTCACAACACCACTGATGAATTAGACCGTTGTATTATTCCAATAACATATTATGCTTTGTAAATATACATTTTTTCATTTCATCACTAAACACAAGGTCTTTTATCCATAAAAAAGGACGAAAAGAAAAAACCGTTAATTTAGAAAGGTCTTCTGAAATTGCAAAATTAAAATACACACATCGAGTAAAATTAAAAATCTTTTTGGTTTAACTGGTTAATTCAAGAGAACTTACTCAAACTCCGTCTATCGCCGATCCCATAAACTATCCCCGGCCTAATGATGGTGTAGTTCAGCTCTGACGACATATTCTTCAACTCCTGTTCCACTTTGTTCTTCATTTTACCTTCCACAGTCCATGGGTCTACTGGACCGTCTTCTTTATGAGGCTAGAATGTGAAATACGTGTTTGTGGGGAATTCTACTCAAAATGATAAGTGTATATTCACAGAAAATTAGTAATTGTATTTTCACTAGACGCCCAAAAGGCAAAAGTTTCTCCAATAACTTTGTTCAAGTTTCATTATCTTCAACAAATTATGTGATTTTAGTTCGTTATGTTGCGCTAGATGGCGTTGTAAAAATATTATTATTCGATGTTAAGAGCATCAAGAGGTTGATGACCTCCGGTGTGATTTGTGCATTTTGAATCGCGTAAAGGTTACTGAAGACATGATTAAGCGATGTAAAGACGGGTCACATTATGTGCGTAGCCGCTTTTTGATCCCCGTCCATCCCTAACATTTAGGTAGTAGAGCCACACTGATTTCAGCACGAACTGGCCGGCTCGACCGGGGCGGTACTACCCTCGCACAGAAAATGAACGTAAAACGACAGCGTTCTTGCTGTCGTGTTTCGTTGGTGAGTGCGAGACCGGAGGCCCAATGATGCGGAAGCATCACTAGGCCGCCATGGTGTGGGTCACCATGCTGCATTGTTGCGTTGTATGCATTCGCAATGAGTATGGTGGTCATTTTGGCAGGGAGAGTCCAAATAAATACCCATGTATAGTTCAAAGTAATCTCACTCATTCGGGCCGAAGTACTCGTATGGCTCTACCACGATTAAAATGCTGTTCTTGTACTTATTTTATTGACTTGGGTAAGTACCTATTTGATTTTTTTAGAGTTCGAAGGACCAGCCCATACCACATAACCAGGACCAATATTTAAAGTAGCATCAATGTTATAATTTGTATTTTTTATGTTCTTTAATATAATGACTTCGCAGACCGATTGATGAACAAAAAAAATAATCTTACAAGGATTCCCCATTTTCTTAACAGGAATAAAACAAAACGTTCAATATTCTAAGTTATAATATAGGTACATCCTCTGATACTAGTCGAGCGACCCATGACGTCACGTCGGCGAGACAATATCAGAATGGCGTCATCCCTTCAATGTCACACTATCGAACAAGTTTACGAGCAATGGACGGAAGTGAGGGTCCTTTATCACTGAATATATTATTATCCTTTTAATGGTTTTAATAAATTGTGACACTACAAACATTTATATTATGATTTTGGTCCATGTTTGAATATTACTTATTATATGCAATATGTTAGATAATCGGCGTGTTTGTGAGATTAACGATAGTCAGCAAATTGTGAAGAGATTCTGAGCATCCCCTAATTGTTGGACTCATTCAAAGTTATACAAATTAATTTGGTGGGTTCTAAATGGGGTCCCCATATAGAAAAACTATCCGGTAGGGTAGGCTAAGCTCAGCGGCTTTTGCTGTAAAAATGATTTGGCATTTAACTGATGTTGATACAGCTAGAATTGTTTACTTCAGTTACTTCCATAGCATAATGACTTACGGTATCCTTCTCTGGGGTAACTGTGCAGAAATTAACACTATATTTGTTTTACAGAAACGCGCCGTACGAGCCATTTATAAATTAGGCCCGAGAGTTTCTCTCCGTTCTAAATTTAAAGAGATAGGCATTCTGACTGTATCATCACAATATATATATGAAAATTTAATGTATGTGTAAACGAACATATCGAAGTTTACCAAAATCAGTGATGTTCATTCTGTAAATACTAGAGACAAACACAATCTTAGTGTTCACGTCACTCGTCTCCACAGAGTAGGCAACTCGTTCATGGGACAATGTATACGCTTTTATAATAAAGTACCTGTTGACATTAGAAATTTGCCCTTGCGGAAATTTAAGAATACCATTAAATCTAAGTTAGCCGCAAAGGGATATTATACCATAGCAGAATATCTAAATGATAAAGCCGCCTGGGATTGAGCTACCCATTCTGCACATACTTTTCACACTTTTTCCTATGTATAAATTTCTTATTTTTGTTGTGACGATAATTTATAATTTGAAACAGATTTATTTTTAATATATATATATTTATATAATTATTTTTAATAGCTGTTAACATTTTCTTAAATTCATAACTACCAATTAATGACAGTTTTGACTCAAATTTTTAAATTATCGCCCTTTTTTTTATTTGTAATAGATTGTCTATTGAATTTTTAAAACATTGTATGCACTTTAAAAGAGACGATGATCCCTGAGTTTGTTTCGTCCTTTCTTCTCAGGGCTAGTCCAGTTAGGAAAGGCCGAACTCATCTGCTCAAAAAATCTTAACATGCAAAAGTGTACGTGTTGCCTAATTGCAGAATAAACGATTTCATTTCATTTCATTGGTTTGTTGGTTCATGACTGTGATGAATCCATGAAAGTGGGGTTGCGCTGCACAACTAGTTACACACAACATGTACTATGCGCCTGAAGTAGAGAAAGGGTTCTTCTATCTTAGTGCAGAGGATTAAAATTAACCAGAAATTGAGTTTTTTTTATGGAATATGGTAAGCGATTACCGCCGCAAATGGAGACCTGCAACACCAGATGCGTCACAAGTGCGTTGCCGGCCTTTGGGGGAGCTAGGGGAAGGGGTTGGGGTATAGGTTCCGGTATCCTCACTCACTCGGTGAAGCACAGCTCAAGCTCTATTTCACACCGGTTTTCTGTGAGGCCGTGGTATCACTCCGGTCGAGCCGGCCCATTCATGCCGAAGCGTGGCTCTTCCACGGCAAAAAATATATATAAACTAGTGTAGTTAGAAGAGAGAGATTTCAGACTGGACAAACCATTTATGCACTAAACCATAAAAACTAAAAACACAATATTTGCTTCAGAATGTTTTAGGCAAGTAATAATATTTTAACATTGGAGTTGGTATTTTCAAAGCATTTGAGGAAAACCTAAAAATATATACCTATATACATCAAAATAGTTTTATGTTTATTTAATGTTTAATGTTTCAATGTGGAGGACTATTTTTATTATGTTAAAATGTAAGCTCACCTTGTCACTACTGTACATTTGTCCACTGGAAATCTCTACTAGCCGTGGCACCTTCAACTTGGCGCACTGCTTAGCTACATTTACACTGAGGGTGAAGATGCCCTCGGAGTACACCGCCTCGGTCTGTCCGACCCTGGTCTCGCCAGCGCAGTTTGCCACCAGGCCCCAGGGGGAGCCATCGCCAGGATCCAAGGCTGATGCACATGATGCTGTAAAGAGGATAATTTTATAGTAGGTGAGATTATTCAAAGAGTTTATTCAACAATAGTCAATAAACCGTGCATCTATTAGAGCAAGAGCCCGTGAGTGCCAGATTTTCGAATTTTAATAAAAGCCGATAGTTCCTCTATGTGTGTTCCCAGTATAGGTAACTGATTTAGTTGTAGTATTTACTTTATATATACAATAAAGATAAATGAATAAATAAATATAGGTAAGAATAATCCATATTAGATACACATAGAAGAACTATCAGCTTTTATTAAAATCCGAAAGTCTGGCACTCACGGGCTCTTGGACCATATGTCATCCTGTATTTATTTGTTGATATTGGTTATGTTGTTTGCCTCGTTGGTCTAGCGGTTAGTGTATGCAACTGCCGATCAAGAGGTCTCGGGTTCGATTCCCGGGTCGGACTGCTGTGGGGTTTCACTTACAATAAATTCTTAAAAGCAGCGGAGATGGCGGTGTTTTTTTTATGTTGTCGTGGAAGTACTCTTAAAACTCTTAACCAGTGTGGTGCACATCTTCATTCATTTCTATACCACCCACCCTATGGTAGAGAATGCCTTACGCATTAGTCCGCCATTGTACTTTTAGACATAATCTATATACTAATAAATAAAGCTGAAGAGTTTGTTTGTTTGAACGCGCTAATCTCAGGACCCTCTGGTCCGATTAGAAAAATTCTTTCAGTGTTGGATAGTACATTTATCGAGGAAAGCTATAGGCTATATATCATCAAGCTAAGAACAATAGGAGCGGCGCATCAATGAAGAATGTTACAAAAACGGGGGAAAATTATTACGCTACGGGCGATAGGAGACGTAAACGACGTTGCGTGGGTCAGCTAGTCTATCAAATTAACGTTATCTATATATATAAAAGCGAAATACCATTCACTTGTTAATCACGAATTCTCAGAAACTAACACCTACTTGAAATTTGGCAGGTAGGTTCCTTATAGGGTGTAGACATCCGCTAAGAACGGATTTTACTAAACTCCATCCTTTAGGGGGTAAATCAGGGGATGAAAGTCTGCGTGAGCGAAGCTGCGTGCAAAAGCTAGTTAAAGATAAAATAACATATGCGAGAACTTCGTATTTAGCTGATGACATAAATGCTTTTAAAGGTATTTGCTGTTTCGGTACACTTTCATGACTTACCTACAAAACAGATCATCTTGAAACACATATTGCCAGGGTAGAGAAAGCGTTGCTGCATTTATATTGTACTACTTTAGATTTACATTTACGCGATCTATTGGCGAATGAGCCCGACTGATAAGTCAGAGGTTCTAGTGATAAGGGTCAATTGTTTTGTGTCAGGATGTAATTTACGTATAATATGAATGTATTTGTATGTGAAGAGCACCAGGAACCGACGAGCATGCATGCAGCGATTGATGAATGTGGACGAAGCAAAAGAGGTGTGTCAGGACAGGACCGTAGTAAGTGGAGATCAATTGTCTCTGCCTACCCCTCTAGTTTGGGATGTGGGTTTATCAAATGTAAGGAGCTAAAACAGTTATTTTAGAATTGACAACATTTATTTTGCATTATGTATATAACAGAACCGTGTCTTACCAACAATATTAAGAGACACAAGGTTGGGCCACGTAGAGAGGATACAAGACAGAAGAGAAGATTCATGAAAGGAATTTATAGAGCGAATGTGTGTGTGGAAGTTTCGGAAGGGCTGTGTGAATATCACCAGGAACGGACGAGCATGCATGTAACGATAGATGAATGTGGCCGTAGTAAAAAAGGTGTCAGGATCGTGGTAAGTGGAGATTAATTGTCTCTGCCTACCCCCCTCGGGGCAATAGGTGTGACATTATGTATGTATGTACAAGGTATGAATCACGAATTAATGTGACAATTCAATAGCTTC
Source organism: Diaphora mendica (assembly GCA_949125395.1). Lineage (NCBI taxonomy): Eukaryota > Metazoa > Arthropoda > Insecta > Lepidoptera > Erebidae > Diaphora > Diaphora mendica. Next base: position 3,391,488 of record OX421323.1, read on the forward strand.
GGATATAGGGAAAAATTAATACGTATCGACAGGACTACAAGGAAACTCGATTGGGTATAAACATTGGAAGTCGTTAACAATAGTCAGTGAATGGCCGGTTATTATATTCATTTACATATATTGTGTATGCAAGTTGTATTGTTTACAAATTTATTTCGTCGCCCATTGGCACGCCTTATGAGAAAGGTAGTAGTCGCGGCATTTAAATCATTCCGTTTCTTGGTTCCTATTTTCAATTTACACCAAACAATATACAGGAACAGTTTCAGTTTAGACAAGACGAGTCTTTCGAAATATAACAGAAGTTCTCTTTTTAACCGACTTCAAAAAAAGGAGGAGGTTCTCAATTCGACTGTTTTTTTAAAATGTTTGTTGCCTCATAACTTTCGACTGGATAAACCGATTTTGATGATTCTTTTTTTATTTGAAAGCTGGTGCTTCCCGTGTGGTCCCGTTTAAATTTGGTCCAGATTGAAGTCGATTCTTTTTGTTAAAATTTTTGTGATTATAAATACGTTAATACAATACAAAAAAGAGTATGCAAATATGATGTTATTTAAGTCTACTTCGAACCCTACGTTCAGTCCAGCTAACTAGCGTGGTATAGTAGCCATAAATACTTTTCTAGGGAGAGGCTTATGTATGCCCAGCAGAGGAATCTATATACTTATAATAAAAATGTAACAGGTCCAATTCTGTACATTAAAGATATTTTGAATTTTTTTTTTGGAGGGCTCTCTATAATCGATACTGAAGCCAAAACTGTAATTTTTTTCATTTTTGTCTGTCTGTATCTTGGCCGCGCATCACGCCGAAACTACTGAACGGATTCAAATGAAACTTGGCATGATTTGAGTTCATACTACGAGGTAGGTCATAGGATACTTTTTATCCCGAAATTCAGCACGGTTTTCTGGAGAGAGGGGATGAAAGTCAATATATGTTCTTAGTTGTAATTCGACAACACATAGTCCGATTTAATTCATTATTTTTTTAATAGAAATAAAATAAATAAAAGATAACGGGAGAAGTGTTTTTTTATATCCGCGACTGTACACTGTCTGTGGGAAGCTGAGACAGATATGTAAATATGGCAGTACGAAGTTCGCCGGGTCAGCTAGTTATTACTAAAGATGATGAATCTCTTGGCAAATAGGGAAGTCGTAAATAAAAAAAGAATGTATACCTATCCTTGTTTCCTGTTTGTTCGTATTTATTTATTGTACACATTTAAAATACTTAATAATATCTAGAATGCTCTATACCGATAATATAGGAGGACAGGGCTTATTTGTAGCGCGCAATGGAGGTAAATCTAATTATTGTATCGTACACATATAACTAAGTTAGTAACAACTCCTGGCTTCACATAAGGGTGCCACTTTGTATCGTAATTAAATTGCAGACGCGTGGCTTGTTTATAAAATATTTTTAGAAGCAAATGCGTATCAACTATTTTTTACTACTATTTTTTATATGTATGGGCCTGCCAAAATGACTCTACTCTACCTGATGGAAAGCATACGCAGAATCCAAGAGTGGTGGTCACCATACTCACTGCGAATGCAACAATGCAGCATGGTGACCCACACTATGGCGGCCTAGTGATGCTTCTGCATCATTGGGCCTCCGGTCTCGCACTTAGCAACGAAACACGACAACACGAATGCTGTCATTTTTCGTTGATTTTCTGTGCATGGGTAGTACCGCCCCGTCCGTGCTGAAATCAGCGTGACCTGTTGTATTCATGTACTATGGTATTCAATAACAGTTATTCAACATATATATACAGTTAACATTCAAGTTCCCTGTTTCAACCGACTAGTGCCACCTTACCGGCCGGCGAGTGCCAGAACCGAATTGTATCGGCAATAGTGTGACGGAGACCTACCATTAGTCCTATGTTTAACATTACATATATGTAGATACACAAACGTGTATAGCGGTTGCTTTTAAGAATCAGATAGTCGTACGTATTGACTTAAGAGATTCTTGATGATGAGATAATTAATTAATTAACATTTACTATTCTTAACTTCAACAACATGGAACTTTCTCTGAGTTTGTGACTGTTTACCATGAATCTTTGTGTTCCGATTCTTTTGTTAGGTTTAAAAATATAAAACCAGTCTTACAAAAATGTGAAAAAATATACGCCAAGCTCCAAAATATTACTGCATACACCGAGGTTGGCTTATAAACTGCGTTATGAACGTTGACATTTATGTCTGTATTCAAATAACACGGCGTAGAAGTTGTATTGAAACATAATACTAAACTCTGATTTGATTATGTTCAATAAAAACTCGTTAAAGTTATTTGAATTAACTTGTTTGAGCCCAATAATATCAAACAATATGCGAAAATTATTTCTCCTTCATTTTATAAGGTAAAGTCTGTCCTGCCACATAAAGGCTAAATGACTGCCTCGGTGGCTTAGTGGTAGTATATGCGACTGCTGTGTCTGAGGTCTCGGGTTCGATTCCCGGGTCGGGCCAAATGTTTGTATGATCTGCAAATATTTGTTTCGGAGTTTGGGTGTTTTCTATGTATAACATACATAATATACATAAAAAACACCCAAACTTCGAAACAAAAATTTACAAAAAAAGTATATATGTATTCATATCAGTTGTCTAGTACCCATAACACAAGCTCTGCTTTAGCTTGGGACTAGATGGCGATGTGAGTTAGATGTCCGAAAAAAATATTTATTATTATTACTACAAGTATCAAAAGAATGTTACCATTTATCATTGGGCTGTCGAGTGGGCCTCTAGCACAGAATAATTAATAGCCTCTAGGTGAATAAGTACTGTATCATCAAAGCACACTAAGCTCGTAGTATCAATTAACTAGATTACGTGAGTATATCGTGTAAAGAGTGATTTTACGGCTTCCAATAAAGATTGGTTTAATATTACAAGTATTAAGGCTGGATTTTACCGAGCTTTACGATCGTGTTTGATTGCCTGACATCATGTTAAGTATATTAGTATTTATAGTATCTAGTAGTAAATTATATAATATATGTATAATAAAAATGATATATCTATGTGAATAATCAAGAATTCATATCACATAACACATTTTCGGTTGTCAGTGTTTGACTGCACGGATGGAATAGCAGTTTCATCGGTCGAAATGCCGCTTTCAATGACTTTTGGAAATCCATTGGGACGGCTATCCGATACGATGGCGGAAAGATTAGGTTCAATGCTCTCTCTGCCAAAGAAGTTGGGGTTTTAACCCCAACTTCCAAACTCCGGGTTGTTATTAAGCATTCCGATAATCAGAAAAATTCAATGACACTTTTTTTTTGATCGGCAGTCGCATACGCTAAATTTGTACATCCGTACATTAGTAAGCTACATGCTAAAATAAGGATAGAAGATCCTTATGATTGTCCAATGGCTGAACATGTAAAAAAAATCTTTCCTTCTTGTGCCTGCGAATAGGTACCTGTGCCGATAACTAGTTTTTGATAGAAATTAGAATAATTGATTATTTTATTCATAACTAGTAGTTTCCCGCGGCTCCGCCAGCGTATATGTCGGTTATCGCGGCAAATAGTAGCCTATGTGTTATTCTGATGTATAAGCTATATTACTGTAAAGTTTTATACAAATCCGTTCAGAAGTTTTTGCGTGAAAGAGTAACAAACATCCATCCATCCACACTTACAAACTTTCGCGTTTATAATATTAGTATAGATAAACACAAGTTCCTGATACTTATGTGAGCTCATTCATACTCGGATACACCCTAAGTTCTACAGTTCAATATTACTTATGAGGATAATAATATTTTTCCTGATCTTATTTATAACTAGCTGACCTGGCGAACTTCGTACCGCCATATTTACATATCTGTTTCAGCTTCCCGTCGCGGAAAAAAAAGAATTTTCCCGTTATTTTTTGTTTTTTTTTCTTTCTAGCAAAAAAATAATTAATGATATCGGACTATGCGTTATTGAATTACAACTAAGTACATATTTTGACTTTCATCCCCTCTCTCCAGGAAACCGCGCTGAATTTCAGGATAAAAAGCTATGAACTCAAATCATGGCAAGTTTCATTTGAATCCACTCAGTAGTTTCGGCGTGATGCGCGGCCAAGATACAGACAGACAGACAAAAATGAAAAAAAAATACAGTTTTGGCTTCAGCAGGTATCGATTATAGAGAGCACTCCCAAAAAAAATTCAAAATATCTTTAATGTACAGAATTGCACCTGTTACATTTTTATTATATTATAAGTATAGATATGGTAATGCAGCATGGTGACCCCACACTATAGCGGCCTGGCGGACATACCCCGCTTAAAGGACCTGGGATCATAATGTGTTCCAGTGAGTGTGTTCCTCTAACGAGTTCCAGGTTTCTGTGAGGACATGGAACGGTGGTCCATTTGTATTTGTACTCTTACAGACAAGGATTATATTGCAGAGCGCAGCGAAAGTGGCGCGTCGGCCTCAAGTAAGAAAGAAAGAAGTGGAATGTAGGTCTTTGGACAAAAATACAGCTATAATATGGTCGACGGACGTAATTTGCGGTCTAGTGCGCACATTTACATACGTTATACTTTAGATTTTATTTGAAAAATGGGTTTACGTGACGATAATCGCATTCCACTGTGAAGGGTGAAATAAATATCCAGTTTTCAGGCAGTTATTCCGTGATTATAATTTCGGTTGACAGTCTGGTCTGTGTATAAAGTGTGAGTATTATATAATGCTTAAACAGAGAATTGATGAAAATCTTAACTTTTTTTTATCAATGGTTGAGTTAATTTGAATTAGGTGGTGTCTTTGGATTAAACTCCTTAATTAACAAGCGTTTAACTATCCGAACCATTATGCCTCCACTTTCGGAGAGGTCTATATCCAAAATTATAACAAAAACCGACTTCAAGGTTCGACTCGATTTCTCTTGGATGCCATCATCAGATCTTAGTGTCCTTATCACGGTACCACCGCTGGGATATCTCCTTTCCATTAAAAAAATAATCATTAAAATTGGTTTATAAACGACGAAGTTATCCGCGAACAAACATTTAAAAAAAAACATATACAGTCGAATTGAGAACTTCTATTCCTCCTTTTTTAGAGTCGGTTAAAAAGTGGACCGAAACAGGCTGATCAAGATGAAACTATTTCATCATGTTTTATTGAGTTTGGGTCAATTTATGCCTGTCTATGCGAATTTCGTGTGACTGGAGGGAGACGCTCAAATTTTTAATGAACACTACTTAAACAACTGAACATTGGAGTTCCATTGGTGTTAAAATGCATATAAAAACTAATTTTTACTTAAATAATCAATTAAAAACTAAAATTATGACACAACAAATGCATATGAGAATAAAAAACAATAAAAAGTTAACGTAATATGAAAAAGTTAGTCTAATTAGTACTAATTTTATACTTAATGATCTTCAATATAATCCTAAAACTACCAGTCTTAATTGTTCTGGGAAAATGCTCACAGTGTGTAGTCACTCACCCATAAGTACATGTTTAGAAGCAAGATCTATTTAAAAAAAAATAGTATGAACTTTTATTTTATTTCACAAGACAAAGTTTTAAACAATAAAACCCGGGTACGTTAAGCGCCCGCGCCAGCACTGGGAATCTATTTTGACACCTCATTCATTATAATCGATTCAGTACTTTAGGCGCTGAGGTGGAAAATACATAGCTAAAACTATCCTTTTTTTTTGCTTCGGGTAAAAAGATAAAGCCTGATTTAGGAGTGTCGCGGGCGCCTTTACAAACATACAAGAAACGTACACAAAGAACACGAAGACTCAGAATAACGATTTGTTTATCACACAAAGTGTTGTCCCATGTGAGGTTTGAAGAGAGCAGAAGAGAGCGGCGTGGCGAGCGCTGAAACCACGCACACCACCTACGATATCCGAGCCGTCAACTTAAAAAAAAAAAATCTAGGGATATTTACAATTGCAAATTTGACGTGTAAAACTTATACACAGAGACAAGCCCCCCTTGCCAAGTTGCAAGCGTTCTTCTTTCTGCAATTGTTAACGCCTAAATTTTCGTGTGTAATTGGCTAATCTTAAACAAAGTAATCTGAGACAAAGTATTAGCCAATGAGAATTTAGGCGTTAACGATTGCAGAAAGAAGAACGCTTGCAACTTGTCTAGGGGGGCAGATCAGACGTACTAGCATGTTAAACAGCATGATTTATCCCTAGGCAACTTTTTGCGGTGTTTATCCTGTTGTTTATTCAAGGTTCCTGAGTTTCTCAGGCACCCACCCTATTAGCGTAGCGAAGATGTTATACCAGATCTGTACCAAGTGTGACTTAACGGATTTTAACGCAGTTTTCAACAATAGATAGAGTGATTAAAGAGGAAAGTTTATGTGTGTAATACATACGTATTATAGTAAACCAGTAACACGTCCCGGCTTCACACGGGCTCTTTACGAAAATATAAAATAGCCTAATTTACCCCGAGAAGATGTGTGGCTCAATTTTTTCCGACGCCTTCAGCAAATGTCGTTATATTAGCCAATTTACTCGAAAATGTAATGAATTATATACAAAAACCTTCCTCAAGAGTCAGTCTATCTATTCGTAAACACCGCATCAAAATCCGTGCTGTGGCTTTTGAGTTTATCGCGAACAGCCAGACAGACACAGAGGAGGACTTTGTTTTATAACATGTAGTGAAGAAATTCGAGAATTTCAAAGACTTCCGTGCGAAGCCGGGCCGTGTCGCTAGTATTTTTTAAATCATCAATTTATTTTGTTTTGTTACTTAAATTCCATGTGTGTAATGAATATAAGAGGAATTTCAGCTATATCTATATCAGGAGCTAATCTCAGGAACGACAGATTTAAATTTAAAAAAAGTACATTTTGTTGGATTGGATACTTGCGCTGATAAGTGATAAATATCACTTATCAGCGCAAGTATTAATAAAAGTAAATAATTGATTTAACCGGTCCTGTGCTGACCGCACTTAACGGCTTCCCACGACCTTCGCTAGGTCGTCGGACACCTTAAGCCTCACATAACGCTACTAGGTTGTTGTGGAGAACCTTGGGAAAGGCTACGGCCACCAGTGGACGTCTTTTGAAAGATGATGATAACATGATTTAATTCAAGTATCAAATGAAGTCGCTTACGTTCTCTGTTTACTTAGATTTGCTGAAATGATGATAAACACATAATTAATCATCTTTACAGAGTATAAAATAGAGTCACTTACGCTCTCTGTTCGCTTAGATTTTTGAAACAACTTAACAGATTTAAATGCCGTTTTCAGCAATAGATAGTGATTGAAGAGAAACGTTTATATGTGTAATACGAGTACATACATATTATAGAAAAGGAAATCTAAGAATTTCAAATCCAGGACGGGTCGCTAGTAAGTATATAAATTTAAAAAAGTTACGATATTTTCGAATCAAATGAAGTATCTTCTAAGTTAAGGTACGTTGATTATATGGCACCATATGTGGAAGCTGGCTTCTTAATGTTATTTCACAACATAATTATCTAGGTAGAATAGTCAAGTATGTCAGCTTTCAGAGTTTATCGGCCATGTCATTTTAAATCGTTCATGTTTGGAACATTTAAAGTAGCTATTTTGTAAACAATTACATCCCACTGCTTCATTCCGAATTGGTGTTAATTTAGAAGTATCCTCAGTGAACTACACGAACTTGACAAAATCAGGCGAAAACATTTAAACTGCACTAGTGCTAACGTTTCCGCTGTTTCTTTCTGTGCGCATGTAGTGAGTTTCAGGTTTTGTCTGCTCGACAGTAAAAACCTGGAAGTCACTATATTGACACGCGATTCCCTCCACTATGATTTTTGTCGTGGGAGAGCCATGCTTCGGCATGAAAGGTCCGGCTCGACCGAAGCGATACCACGGCCTTACAGAAAACCAGTGTGAAATAGCGCTTGCGCTGTGTTTCGCCGAGTGCTTGAAGATACCGGAGGTCTATACCCCAACCCCTACCCCTCCCCCAAAGGACGGCAACTCACTTGTGACGCCTCTGCACAGTATATTATTTCCCTTCAATTGCGGACATCTTATTTTATTTGCATTTTAGATAGGTAAACAACACTTCTACTAAAATCCCTAAAAATTTTCTATTATTAGTTTTACAGAAATTTTGAAAGTCGAGAAATGTCCATAGAAATCAGAAAATCGCTTTATCTCCATAATAAAACATTTTTTCAAGTGGAGGATTATTTATTAAGATTCAGATATAAAACAAGATAAGTGAGTATGGCGGATGAGGGAGAGCTTCCAACCCCAGCTCTTGCAGCTTGGAGACTGTCTGTTGCGCAGTATGGGGTCGCGCGTTGTCGTGAAGCAGCTGCAAGAGCTGGGGTTGGAAGCTCTTCCTCATCCGCCATACTCACCAGACCTTGCACCTACCGACTACTACTTTTTCTAAAATTTAGACAACTTTTTAGTGGGTAAAAAATTCAATTCCCGAGAGGCAGTACAAAATGCCTTTGAAGAATTTGTTGCCCCCCGTCCAGCTGATTCGAGTGGATGCATGGGTGATTACTTCGAATAACAGAAATGAAAAAGTTTGAAAAAATAAGTACTTTCACTTATTGCATACAAAACGGCAATTTCATAGGTAAAGACCTATTATTATTAGTAGGTATAGATTGTACGGTTACTTGAGAATGTTCAGAGTTACTTGAGAGAGTAAAATAAAATTTAATCATCACACTAATATATAAAGGCGAAAGTTTGTGTGCATGTTTGTTACTTCTTCACGCAAAAACTGCTGAACGGATTTGGATGAAACTTTACAGTAATATAGCTTATACATCAGATTAACACATAGGTTACTATTTGCCGAGTTAATCGACATACACGCGGGCGGAGCCGCGGACAACAGCTAGTTTACATATAAAGGCGAAAGTTTGTAAGTATGGATGGATGTTTGATACTCTTTCACGCAAAAACTACTGAACAGATTTGGATGAAACTTTACAGTAATATAGCTTATACATCAGAATAACACATAGGCTACTTTTTGCCGCGATAACCGACATATACGCGGGCGGAGCCGCGGGCAACAACTAGTATTAAATAAATTAATGGACACTATTAAAGTTTTTCTTAGTTTAATTTTCTTTAGCTAATATAACGTGATACTTTGGGATTCAATAGTTTCTTGGTGTATTTAACCTTTACAATTTTGTTACACCTGTAGCTAGTGGTTTAATATAATAAAATTTATTAGATTAAATATGCACGTATGCGTTTATGCAACTGTATCATGCATGACAGAATAATGAGCAATTAGCGTTGGAGTAACAAGCCTCGTATATTGCATGACGATGTGCAATAACGAGTCTTGTGAACTAAACCATTTTTAAGTAACACTGGTCAATCATATCACATATATTCTGGTAATACGTAGGTATATATAACTAGGTAGTAGAGCAACGCTGATTTCAGCACGGTTGGGCCGGCTCTACCGGGGCGGTACTACCCTCGCACAAAAAATCAACGTAAAATGACAGCGTTCGTGGTGTCGTGTTTCGTTGGTGAGTGCGAGACCGGAGGCCCAAATAGTCTAGTCAACAAGTTCCATACTTGTTGACTAGACTAAAAGATGCTGAAGCATCATTAGGCCGCCATGGTGTGGGTCGCCATGCTGCGTTGTCTGCATTCGCAGTGAGTATGGTGGCCACTGCTTTCCATCAGGCAGAGCAGAGTCATTTTGGAGGCCATACATAAAAAAATGTATTTACAAAATATAAAGAGGGTCTTTACTAAAGTAACAGAACTCAAAACAACAGCCTCTCGAATTTTTGTCTGTGTGCTTGTGCAAGTGTGAGCTTGTGTAATCTCAGAAGTGGCTTAACCGTTTTGGATGCGATTTTCTCATGAGTATTGTCTTTTTTTTTTAATCGGTTGACAAATAAAAAAACATTCACCGAGCATCCTGCCGGTTCAAAAACTCGGTTGTAAAGGTATCAGTTTAAAGAATCACCGCGTTAACTGTTATACATGCGGGGGGAGCCGCAGGCAAAAGCTAGTTTTTAAACGGTTTTATTTAGCTCACCCCGTTTGTTTTATTTATTATTCTTGGGTCAAATTTAGTAATTCAAATTTCACCCTCTTCCTGTCAACCGATTAATCTGAAATTTTGTATACACTTTGGATTTTGGTGACAATACAATTATGTTTATTCATTATCATTATAAATTCAAGATGGCCGCCGCTACAAAATGGCGGATAATTTATGTTTTATTAATCCCATCAATATGGGTATCAAATGAAAGGGCTCAACAAGCAGAATACAATATACTATAAAAATTGAAATCCAAGATGGCGGCCGCTACAAAATGGCGGATCACGTAGGTTTTATCAATCCCATCAATATGGGTATCAAATGAAAGGGCTCAACAAGCAGAATACAATATACTATAAAAAATTGAAATACAAGATGGCGGCCGCTACAAAATGGCGGATAACGTAGGTTTTATCGATCCCATCATTCACACAAGCTTTTCGTTTTTAATTTTTTTTTCATATTGAACTACTGATACTACTAATACTATGAAAAATTAAACCTAAAAACTTGAAAATAAAAAATATATATAAAAGTTTTTTAATTAAAACGGTTTTATCGAAAATAATGTACTAAAAAGTAAAAAATAAAAAAAACATTGTCTGATAAAAAATAAAATCGTTGGGCCCGTGTTTCCATCAAGTCAACTCAGTTTACGCTACGCCCAACGATTTTATTTTTTATTAGACAATGTTTTTTTTATTTTTTACTTTTTAGTACATTATTTTCGATAAAACCGTTTAAATTAAAAAACTTTTTTATATATTTTTTTTTTAAATAAATTCGAAAGTCGGGATAGATGTATGAATAATGTCGGTTAGGATACTTGTGCTTTATCATGTAGTTGTATCGGACCGGTCGCGTCGGTTGGGGACTGGGAATCACATCGTTTTATACCAAAAACTCGAAAGGTTTTTGAACTCCCAATGCAGGAACAATGCTTAGTTGCACTTTGATTATGTCTGTTTTTTTTTTACAAGAAGTAAGTAGTAATAAATATTTTAAGATTTAGATCTTAATATGCAAAGAATTCTGTGACTATTAAATTGATTATTTATTTTGCGATATTTGAAACAAATAGGTACTTAGTTCAGTTTCATAAAGTATAGTTTTACTCTGTCATTTAATTGTAGAAATCTTCCGACTTTCAAATTAGATCTACATACAACAAAAAACGAGATTCTCACTACACTGCTTCGGGAAGGTAAAACTTTTTTCTTTACTAAATGTAGAACTGTAATAAAGTGGCTTCCCGATAGAATAAGAAAAAAAAACGATTCGTCGCTGGTTTACGAGGTTATCGTAACACATAAGAAAGTATGAAGTATAAGGCCTTGAGGTGGATAGACGCTTCTTTGGTTTAAACACGTAATTTCCTTTGTATTTTTTGTTCAGCACTGGCCTTACTCTTCTATTGATCCTAATATACTTTATCTGGTACTAACTTTTGCCTGCCCGTATGTCAATTATCGCGGTAAAATAACCTATATCCTTCCTCAACAATCAAAGTATTTCCATGCTAAATTTCATTGGAATCAGTGCAAGAGTTTTGCCGTGAAAGAAAGCGTAAGACAGAGTTACATGTTGTAAACATCGAGATATAATGTATAGAGAAGACGCCACTTACAAGTGCGGTGTTCCATGCAATTGCGGCGCTTGCGCCGCACTTCCTTCAGTCGCTTGCTAGCTACACTCTGCTGAAGAGGTCGCTTAAGCGTGTGATTGTTTAAATTTAAAAACGTTCTAAAACTCGTGAAATATGCCATTTTGTGTCTTGAGATATTGCACTAATAATACAAGGAATACGGAGAAAAACAAAGGAATAACTTTTCACCAGTAATTAACTAGATATAATTGTTTTAAAATTAAATACGAACAAAATATTTTAAGACGCCATTGTTGCCTCACTCGACATAGAGTAGTTACAGTAAAACATACAGAAGTGATATTTAGGTAGAATTAACTGACGTTAAATGCACAACGTATCTAACGTATTTAATTGGATAAGTAAAAATAAAATGTTGTTAAAAATAGCTTCGTTAATAACCCATAACATTTTTTTTGTAATAATTATACTCAAAATTATACTTAAAGTATAATAAAAAAATTGAATATTCGGCTTTTATACTTTATACCTCGATGCATTCTACAAAAAAACTGAAACTGGCAAAGCTATTGACACAGAATATTTACTCAGTGTGAATTTCCTAATAAAGCTTCGTAGGTATAAAGCTATTTATCCGTTCTGCTTTGTTGCTTGGCGCTTACTCTATGAAAGCGAATCTTTGCAACAGTTCGTTGGCCAAAACGCGTAACCGCCATGAAAATCACGGCGCTTATGACATTTCGCTCGCGAGGAAACTACAGCTCAAATGCGATAGAGCGCTGCTTGTTAGTACTGTTGGATTAGACTACTAATTATTGTTTGGCTGCGCTGCAGCGCTTTTTAGTTATAATTCAAATATAAACGGAACTTAAAATTGGTTTTGAGTGGCTCCTCTAGTACGTAGTACGTAATATCTCGATGGTTGTAAAGAATTTTCTATAAGTATCTATATTTAAATTACTTTGCAAATAATAAATCATTTATTTGCAGAAACATACCTAGGTTAGTGACATATCTTAAGCTTATGTTAAAGGTACTCTATGTCTAGGGTTGCCAGATTTTTTTTTAGCCTATAAGGGACAAATGCTGAAATGGGCAAAAAAAAACGGGATTTCAGGTTTTTACCCGGGACAAAAAAAAAACAAAATTATTTAGTAAGACTTATCGTTTTTAGGGTTCCGTACCCAAAGGGTAAAACGTAACTCTATTACTAATACTTCTCTGTCTGTCACCAGGCTGTATCTCGTGAACCGTGATAGTTGAAATTTTCAGAGCTGATGTATTTCTGTTGCCGCTATAACAACAAATACTAAAAAATAGAATAAAATAAATATTTAGGGGGGCTCCCATACAACAAACGTGATTTTTTTGCTCGATACTGATAACGGCAACAGGTAGACGCATGAAATATTTACAGAATATTTGACTGACATTAAAAATAAATAATTAAATAAAAACAAATATATAAGGGAGGCTCCCATACAAAAACGTGATTTTTTTGCTCGTTGTTGTTAGTTATGGTACCCTTCGTGTACGAGTCTGACACGCACTTGCCCGTTTTTTTTTATATTTTTCCGAGGATCGAGTTGCTTTTAACATATTTTTATAATTTATTAACATATTTATAAAAATCGATACAACTGTAATCGTAATTAAAAACGGACATCAAATTCGCTTTTCATCCAGAAACAGTGATTTCGGTATTGCAAAGCCCTTCGATAATTTTCTTCCATTTTTCAATCGCACCCATACTTTTGCAATCAGAAGGTGTTCTAACAATATCCACGCTTTTTTTAATTATTCAGTAGCAATATAGCATTCCATATAATTTACTTCTTCTAACTTAAACAGTTCCGCAGCTTCTTGAAAATTATTGTAAAAATTAAATCGAAGTGACACTCTGACCACAGATCAATTTAACACACAGTAACACACTCTGACCCTGACGTCATAGACGCTCGCGTTGCCTGTGCAAATACATGTGAAACATAGATCGACCGATTTTAGCGATACTACAAAAATACGGGACCGAGGAAGTCCCGCCGGGACATTTTAAACTATGGCTAAAATACGGGACGTCCCGGGAAATACGGGACGTCTGGCAACGCTATTTATGTCCTACCACATTATGCGGTGTGCAAATATTGATAATATAGACTGAAATTGTATGAAATGAAACACTTAAATTATAAAAATGTGTCAATACAAACATACATTTTCTTGACTTAACTATTTCAAACTACGAGTTTTCTCAACTAGATCAAATGTTTTGATGGATGACGTCTGCCGGTCCCTAAGGTTTACAATGAAAATTTTTAGCTAAAGACACGGTGGTTTGCGCTTTTTCAAATCTGGAGAAGCGAGTTTTTAAACAAGAACTAAGGTTACAAGGCAGGGAAGTTGAAGAACCATGAGATAAAGTTAATGCCGAGGAAATGCGAAGTATGCGTATGATGCAATGTGAAAGAAGATGTAGTGAGGACCTGTAATTGTTCGCCATGGGAACGATTTCTGCCCAGGACAAATAATCACACTTTACACTAATATATAAAGGCGAAAGTTTGTGTGCATGTTTGTTACTTCTTCACGCAAAAACTACTTTATATAGTATTTGGATGAAACTTTACAGTAATATAGCTTATACATCAGAATAACACATATGCTACGAATTGCAGCGATAACCACATACACGCGGGCGGAGCCGCGGGCAACAGCTAGTTCTGTAATAAACAGGATCATTGTGTTCTGTGTACCTATAATACCTTTGTATGAATTTAGAAATATATAAGTGTATTTTATCAGCAGTTTTGTAACTGTAGCACAGGTTTTGCCTAGTTTTGGATCAGACATTCGTGTGAGATGTGTGAAGTTATAATTATTGTTGTTAGGAAATGTCACGAAGATTTAAGAAGGAAAGACAGTCGGGTTGGCCGTACGATGACGACCCCGGATTCATATACTATAATTAACTTACAGAATTGGAGATGGCTAATTATACTCTTGGTTTAGGGCACACAACAAAATGTTTTTATACATATTAAGCTAAAATAACAAACATCACAATGAAAATGAATCATACTCTGATAGCATATCACAAGCTACCGGCGAAGTCGATATCATTATACAAGCGTGGATAATAAATTAATTAAGATAAAGTAATATGCATAAAATATTGTTGTGTTGGAGACTGTGCAAACTGTCACCTAATTCACCTTGCACTGTTGTATCCAATACCTATGCCCTTGAGGTTAAAGCATCCAGGTTCAACCTCAAGGGCATTGGAAGTTTTACTTCACTATAACATACTAGCTTTTGCACGCGGCTTCGCTCACGCAGACTTTCATCCCCTGATTTACCCCCTTTATAAAGAACCTATATGCAAAATTTCAGGATTGTAGGTTCAGCGGTTGGGCTGTGCGTAGATCTCTGGGTATATCAGTCACCTTCCTCTTTTGTATTATGTATATAGTGTTAGCTTATTAGTTTGATTAGCTAGTATTGTATAAATGATTGTTCAGAATAAGTCTCTTAAAGTGTCAAGTTCTATAAGTTGATATTATGTAAATGCTTTATTAGAATAATTCGCATAAAATGTCAAGTAACTGTCACACGACTCCAAGGGTGGAGCTTAAGATTGTTTGTGAAAGAGGCTCACGAGCCCGTAGGACGGGCATTCGTTTCTTACTTTTTCAGCAGAGTAACTAGTGTAATAAGTAGCAATAACTTAGTAAAGAATAGTAAAGATTGTAAATAATGATTGTATGTAATGATTGTATTGAAAAGGTCTGTTAAAGCATATAAAATACTGTATCTTGACAACGTTTTTCATTGAGTTGTTATATCCTGACTGCACCCAACAATAGATAGATAGATATATAGAATAGCGGACCCGACAGACGTTGTCCTGTCTACACGTCTTTAATTTGAAAATTTCAAAAATTAATTAAAAAAACATTGTCCAGCGGACAAAATTGTGAATCTAAACCATTCCCAGATCCCCTTGAACACACACAAAAAATTTCATCAAAATCGGTCCAGTCGTTTGAGAGAAGTTCAGTGACATACACACTCACAGAAGAATTATATATATAAAGATTGTATGCAAGAGCATGATATTCCCATTAGAAACTAATGTTGTATCTTGTAGGTAGTAGCTTTTACCAGCGGCTCCGCCCGCGTTTACGACGGTTATCGCCGTTATTATAGTTGTCGTTGATTAAAAACGGATGCACCAATTGCCATAAGCAAATTTCAATAAAATCGGTGCAGCCGTTTAGCCATGGAAGTGTAACCGTATCAAGTACATATTACTTTTACAATATATCTAAAGACTTCTTGATAAGAAAGAATTTTCTGGCTATTGTGTTGGAAATAATTTTGCAAAACAGAATTATTTTTCTTTATTGGAAACTGGTTCCCAATCGTTAGTTCCCAATGTGGCCAAAGGGGGTTTTTTTTTTTTGAATAAGGGGCAAACGAGCAGACGTATCACCTGATGGTAAATGATTACTGCCGCCCATAAGGCCTTCGCAATGTCCAAACTAACTGCCAAGGCTTCCCCCTTAGTCTCAATCGCCTGTGCCCAGCGATGTGTCAGGTACGCCAGAAGATCACCAGCTGATCGACCCTTACGGAAACCGTATTGCTGGTCGCTAAGCAGATGATGATCCTCTAGGTATCGCAGGAGTTGATGATTATTGATGGACTACATTATTTTCGAGAAGAGGGAAGTTATGGCTATCGGCCTGTAGTTAGATGGATTTGAGCGGTCGCCTTTTTTAGGGATCGGGTGGACCAATGCTGCCTTCCATGATGTCGGGACTACGCCAGAAAAGTAGGACCCGAAAAAGACGCGTTAAGACCGGTGCCAACTCAGGAGCGCACATCTTCAACACAATAGGAGGGATTCCATCCGGGCCACTCGACTTATGGATATCAAGGGATAAAAGTGCTAAGCGCACTGAGCGTTGGTGGAACTGGATTTCCAGCATACAGCTTTCGCCCCTCGGTATGGTAGGCGGCCCTTGTTCCCCGTCATCCAAGGTCGAGTTAAACGCAAAGTGTTTTGCCAGATAATCGGCTTTCTCCTTTGCGTCATAGGTCAACGGATTACTTCTATTATTATTATTACTGATAAGCAAATAACTAACACCAATAAACAGGACTATACATACACTTTCCCAATAGTAGCATTAGGAATGAGATGACCGACAGAGAACTAAGGTCACTGACATAGCCCACCAGATTGGCAAGCTGAAGTGGCAGTGGGCTGGTCTTATTAGCCACAGAATTGACAATCAAATATATTGTTACAAAATACCTTCAATTTCCTTGTTTGAATGAAACGTAGCTAAGAATAAGCTAGGCACTGTTCAAAATATTCTAGTGCTAGCTGTATCCCGCGGCTCCGCCCGCGTATATGACGATTATCGCGGCAAATAGTAGCCTATGTGTTATTCTGATGTATTAGGTCTTTACCTATGAAATTGCCGTTCTTCAGTACTGGTCATTTCAAATAAAAAAAAGTTTGTGATGGTTCTGTATTCTAAATTCAAATTAATTTTGTTTTAAAACCATGACATTCTATTTACAAACTCAGTCTTTTGTTTTTTGATTAGCGTTGTATTTTCATTACATTTGAACATTTTTCGTCATAATGGATACTTTGAGAAATCGTGTAATTATGGAATATGAGTTCCGTCGTGGCACCAACGCGACACAAACGGCACGTAACATCAAAAACGTTTACGGAGAGAACTGTACAAACGAACGCACAACCCGTTATTGGTTTTCCCGGTTCCGTTCTGGAAATTTTGACTTGAAAAATGAAGCTCGTCGTCGTCCGGAGACTTTGGTTTACAATAATGAATTAAAAGCGATTGTGGAAGCTGACGAAACTCAATCTACAGCTGAGCTAGCAGCAGCTTTTAATGTAAGCATCAAAACAATATTGATCCATTTGCGACAAATTGGCAAGGTAAAAAAGCTTGATAGATGGGTGCCCCACGACCTTAACGATCGCCAGCGCAACGTACGCGTCGAGACCTGCCTTGCGCTGCTCAACAGGCAAAGAAATGAAGGAATTTTCAAACGAATTGTTACGTGCGACGAAAAATGGATTCTATTCGACAATCGAAAGCGCTCAGCAAGTTGGTTAGACCCTGGTTCAGCACCAAAGCAATGCCCTTAACCAAAAATGACCCCTGAAAAGGTGATTGTCACTGTTTGGAGGTCTAGTGCGGGTGTGATTCAACACAGCTTTTTACAAAACGGCATGAGCATTAATGCAGATGTGTACTGTGAAGAACTGGAGAGAATGATGGAGAAGCTTGCACATCTGCAACCAGCTCTGGTCAATCGGTCGTCCCCACTGCTCCTTCACGACAACGCGCGACCCCATACTGCGCAACAGACAGTCTCCAAGCTGCAAGAGTTGGAGTTGGAAGCTCTCCCTCATCCGCCATACTCACCAAACCTTGCACCTACCGACTATTACTTTTTCCAAAATTTAGACAACTTTTTAGTAGGTAAAAAATTCAATTCCCGAGAGGCAGTACAAAATGCCTTTAAAGAGTTTGTTGCCTCCCGTCCAGCTGATTTTTACAAGAAGGGCATCAATAAACTGCCAATGCGTTGGCAAAGATGCGTCGATTGCATGGGTGATTACTTCGAATAACAGAAATAAAAAAGTTTGAAAAAATAAGTACTTTCACTTATTGCATACAAAACGGCAATTTCATAGGTAAAGACCTATTATAAGCACTGTAAAGTTTCATCCAAATCCGTTCAGTAGTTTTTTGCGTGAAATAGTAACAAACATCCATCCACCCATACTTACAAACTTTCGCGTTTATAATATGTATTAGTATAGATGTGTAATTGAAATATCTCAAACAAAAGAAATATTCTCTATTCATGAATTTTTCAGAAATATGTTACTTAGCATAGTCATTCCATATAAAAACATTGATCTATTACATTCAGTAGGTACAATTATAAGTTACAATACCTTTATTAATTTCCATTTTAAGAAACCGCCCTAATTAAAACTAAAAAACAGAAATCACTTAAACAGAGGTATTTTTAGCTCGTTTTCCACTTTATAAAAAACTAGCTACCTGGCCCAGCCTCGCACGGAAGTTTGGCTTTACTATAATATGCATGTATTACACATATAAACTTTCCTCTTGAATCACTTCTGTCTATTGCTAAAAATGATATTAAAATCTGTTAAGTAATTTAAAAGATCTCAGCAAACAGATAGCAGAAGTGACTTCATTTTTACTCTGTAAAGAAGAAAGTTAAGCCGATACCAAGTCTATTTATGGATTACTTTTGAAGCAAGCATTGTGATGCATTTTAGTTATGAAGCCTTAGAAAAAACTCTAGTTAATTTATTGTAAGTTAAGTCTTTTCATTGTTTATTACTAAATTAATTAACATCAGGCTGCCTGTTACACAAAATGCTTTCAATTGATAAAAAAAAAATTGATTTAGGAGGCATTCATTTGAAAAGATAGGAAGTTGTTCAGGCTAGTAGCTGAAGACGCTTTTTAGTTTAGATCTAGATAGCAGTATATAATATGTTCGAGCATGTTATTACTACTGTAAACAAGTTACAATGTTACTAACTGAATAAATATTTATTGTCATCTCATCGCTACTTCTATGTGATCTTATCTTATCTTTGTTTACTATAAAAAGCAAACCTATATCTTATATATAAAATTCTCATGTCACAATGTTAGTTACATTACTCCTCTGAAACAGCTGGAATGATTTTTATGAAATTTGGTCTACATATCGTGTAGGTCTTAGTATCAACCAACATCTATTTTTTATACCCCATTTTTTTTATGGCAAAACAATGTTTGCCCGATCAGCTATTTTATATAAATATATAGGATATTATATGTTCACACTTAAATGCTATGAAATATATTTAGCTTTAGCTTTCCTGAGGATGCCCCGTGGAGGGGCGAAACACGTGTCGAGTATAGGTTTGGTTGCATGGCATGCTAATTATTTCTCACTTGTTTTGTATGTGTGCATATGCATGATACCCATATGTGCATGTGAGTATGCATGACGGTGGGATTTGTGCCCTGCTTTCAGACCTGGATATTTGTCTCGCGGAATTAAAGCTAAATATATTTCATAGCATTTAATGTCATGGATTTCCGCAAAGTAACGCCTGATTCCATAACTTATGTTCACACTTGTTATGTCACTGTGTACAATCATACACACACTGAAAGAAAACTTTAATAATAATTGTTGAAAATGCATATCCTATAAAAATCACCTATAATTTCTTTACAAAAGAAGTTATATGAGCTCCAGAAGCTATGAGCCTAAAGTAAAAATGATTTGTTTTACAAAGTAAACATCGCAGAAGAAAGATAATTTTAAAGTTATTTAGTGCTCGAGTGGATTTAGCATTACACAAGTGCCAAAAACTATTTTTTATGCAAATATTATGTTTTTAAATTATTAGTAATAAATACAAATTGTACTTACTTGCATTTATTAAGTTCGCGCTCTTGTATTCCACACGGGGGTCTTCAAAATTTTTTGTATGAGTTGGATTGAGAAAAGCCAGCTGCGGTGGTGTTTTATCTACCACACGAAGCCTGCTCACCAAGTCGTTAGAGATTAAGTACTCCACGAGGTTCCGGCCAATGAAACCGCACCCTGAATCAAAATTACACGTACATTCGAATAAGAACCTTCTCTGTCCGGATGACTAACACTCTTGAGACCGTTACGAAAAATAAAAAAAATACACGTCACTTTGGTATAAGCATAACGTTATCAATTTTATAGAACTTGACATGATTTTTCAAGGAGTAAACTAAGATTACAATTATTAATTACCTCCTAAAACCACAACTCGTGGTTTTGAATTATCACCGGCAAAATCAGACATTTCGCTAGCCGTTTCACAAAAATGAATGACAGTTGGGCATTGGGCAGCTGAATTGACAGCTGATGAAATTTTAAAAATAATAAAATGTTGCCAACAAAAGCTGGTTTTTGTTCTGCTTAAATAGTAGGAACAGTTTGTACCGGTACCACGTTGCGTGTATCAAATCCAACATTATACAACGACTTAGGACTTAGATCATAATCCTTATGAGACAAACACTTAACAATATAGTAATATTGTACCACATATTGAATGTAAATTCAGATCAAACTTTTAATATTAATAACACTGAATTTAGAGTTAGAATAACTGAAGTATTTTTGATCTTAATTTTGTTTATTATTGGATATCAGCATTAGATATTAAGAAAAGCTGTAAATATCATCACATTAGTTAATGACAGAGATAGTACCTTAAGAATGTATGAACAGAATTTTTTTTCTTACAATTCTAATTTATTTTAGATCTTCACATAATTTGGAAAAACGGTTTATAGTATTTTGCAAAAGTTTAAAGAGTACTCATCCAAAGCCATTTATTGTTATAACTCAAGGTAAATAATTCACAATATACTTATTAAAGTATTTTTTTGAATTAGTAGTAGTACCCACTTGAAATTATTGCAAATAGTAGATATTGTGTTTTCAAGCTTTCTCGTGGTACGTTCCCGTCGACGCAATTCTTTTATGCTACGTTTACATGCGTGCGAGGACTTGGCAGTCGCTCACAAACTACAATCCTTCACAAACGCTCGTGTTACGTTTACACGCGTGCGAGGACTTGACAGTCGCTCACAAACTCCAAGCGCTCGCATGCACTCACACACTTTGGCAGTGCTGCCAACTTAGTGGATTTTCCACTAAAACTGGTGGTTTGAATCCTTCATTTAGTGGCGAAATATTGTTTTTTGTCGCTGGTCGATTTTTCTAGCGGTTTTAAAAAAAAAAATTTTTCTTTCTATAACTGCGATCACTCAGCCACTAAGTATCTTACTTTCAATTCAATTGAATATATCTTTATTGTAGATCATAGGTAGGTACATAATTAAAGATGTATCATATAGATTGCGATGAGCATGTCCCGCCCAGTGGGCATACAGTAATTTCATTTCTGTCAAGTTATATTACAATAAGATTATTATCGAATGTCTTATTTATCAAATCTTTACACATGCTACCCGTTAATAACAATAAGATATTTTTTATAAATATCTAGTTATATTTACTTCTTTTAATATTCAGCTTTTTTAATTCAGTTAACTTCTGACAAGACCCGGCAACACTGCACTGAGCGGCACCAACCTCGCGTCGCGCCTCGACAACCCTCCGTCCGAAAACCTCCGGGTTGCGTGAACTTGCGTGAGGTTGTGATAGCTTGTTGCCGACCCGAGTCGGAGTCGGTTTTTGAACACAGATCAAAGGAAGCGTGCGCTCGCCGCTTGCGACGCGTTTACACGTTGGTTGGTGGCTGAGTGATCGCAGTTATAGAAATAAAATTTTTTTTTTTAAAAACCGCTAGAAAAATCCACCAGTGACAAAAAACAATATTTCGCCACTAAATGAAGGATTCAAACCACCAGTTTTAGTGGAAAATCCACTAAGTTGGCAGCACTGCCAAAGTGTGTGAGTGCATGCGAGCGCTTGGAGTTTGTGAGCGACTGTCAAGTCCTCGCACGCGTGTAAACGTAACACGAGCGTTTGTGAAGGATTGTAGTTTGTGAGCGACTGCCAAGTCCTCGCACGCATATAAACGTAGCATTATAAAGTTGTTGACAAACCTTTACACGTTATGCCGCTTCCGCACGCTTGGCATTTGCCGCAAACTCCAAACCTCTGCACGTGCAAACTCCAAACATCGCTCTCCACACGGTTGCGAGTGAATTAATGTGTTCTAAATATTAAAGTAAATGTTACTAAAGTGGAGCGTATAGTGAAACATCATACAGATTTATCTAATTGCTAATTTATTTTAGCTTTTACTTGATAGAAAAATATTGACAGGATCCTCTTAATTTAAGAACAAAGTCATGGTAACCCTGGTATGATGGTAACCAATAACCAACACTAAAAAGTTCTTAGAAGAATAAGTCTATCCCACCAAAAACATTTTCATGTAAAATGTTGCCAAGACGACTGCATATGGCTTACTCTGCGAAAAAGATATCAGATCTCATGTAGAGCCAAGGTTCCGAATCTACACGCCCTAACTCTACCAACCCTAACTTCACAAACTCTACATCTCAGGTCATGCCCCCGCCAATACGAGCCAAGCGAAGCACAAGGGCACTATCTACCTTTCCTCGAAGTGTTTCGTCGTTTTTTTAAAGCCTCATAACTTTGGTTCCCGATATACCAGACCGTTCAAATTCTCAGGATATGATGTTACCAATAGACTAATCAAACATACAAAGTTTCAATTGCATAGCTCTGATACTTTAGATTTTATAGATACCTAAAAACACCGATTTCGTGACTGACACACTGATGATCATCAAAACTGTTAGGGTACTTCCTGAAGTGCTAGAAAGCTGAAATTTGGTATGTAAACTAAGTTTAGTATACAAACAATAAAAAAAAATCATAAACCTATTACTTTTGCCTCCCGACCCCCAAATTTGGGGGGTGGAAGTTTATATGAGACTTTCACAAATGTTTATGCTAGAGGTTTTATTTTTGGTACACGGACTTTTTCGAAAGAAGAAAGAAACGTCCAAGAAATACAGCCCAAAAAAAGAAAAAAAAGCTGCCTTAAACAACTTACAAAAAGAAATGAAATCCCACCAAAAACATTTTCATGTAAAATGTTGCCAAGACGACTGCATATGGCTTAACCTGTGAAAAAGATATCAGATCTCATGTAGAGCCAAGGTTCTGAATCTACATGCCCTAACTCTACCAACCCTAACTTCATAAACTCTAAATCTCAGTAAAAATGTATGGCTTGGCTGTTTCGTTACTTCAGAACCTAATATTCGTATAACACATTACTTCAGAAACTAGATATTTGCAAACGCAAAAGGCGTTCGTTTCCCATTCATGACGGTATGGTAGCGAAACGGCGAAGCCATAAATTTTAACTGAGATGTAGAGTTTATGAAGTTAGGGTTGGTAGAGTTAGGGCATGTAGATTCAGAACCTTGGCTCTACATGAGATCTGATATCTTTTTCACAGGTTAAGCCATAAAATGATTTTGGTGGGATTCTTTTATTCTGGGCCCGTACAGGTGAGCATGTCAGCAATTTGACTTTATGAACTGTCACACATCCAGCAAGTGAATACTTCGGTCTTGAATGCAGTCTCTGATAAAGAATGCTCTTCTTAGTTTAATATGTCGTTGTCGTTCGTCTTTTAATGAAACTTAGGAGGGTTTTTAGCTATCTTGTTAGCCGATTCATTGTCTACGCACAGATACGCTCGACAGTCGTCTCCTGTAATATCTTTGATAATACGCTTGAGCCATATTATCTCTCTAGCGGTTTCACTCGTAGCATAGATTTCCGCCTCCGTTGAGGATATAGCAACAACCTTTTGTCGTTTGCTACTGCAAGAAATAACACCTATTGCAAACATGCAAAGAATGCCCGAGGTTGATCTTCAGTGGTTACATCTACCCATGATTAGCGTCACTATAGCACTTTAAGTCTGGAGAAGAATCTGGTGTACATTTAATACCATTATCAATAGTCCCTTTGATATATCGCATGATCCGCTTTACAATCTGCACATCATCTTTGTTGAGACTGTTAAGATTGCGAGATGCCACTGACACAGCATAGGCTATGTCTGGTCTTGTGCCGGTCATAAATATGAAAGCGCTCCAACTGCTTGGCGATACGGGAATGTATAAACTTTGACATCTTGGTCGTTATTCATTGCTGCCTACATACCTTTACCTTATCCTTAGTATTGGAGTTGTCATTGATTTACATTCCGCCATACCAAACCTCTCTAGTATACGGCTAGCATACTTGTTTCTTGTTTTTTCTTGTTTTAAAAAAGACAACTCCCGCATTAGGAATAAACATCCTGTGTCGCGGGGGACTTTACAGACATACATGAAACGGACACAATTAACACCCAAACTCAGAACAACAATTTGTGGATCACACAAAGTGTTGTCCCGTGTAGGAATAGAACCCACAACACTTGGCGAATTGGCAAGCGGCGTGGCGACCGCCTAAACCACTAGGCCAACCGTGCAGTCATACGCTTTCTGATGAAGCAGTATTGAGCCATCCGACTGTTGCTCTATCTCCATGCCTAGAAAATAACTTGCAGGTTCGGTGGTAAGTTTAAATCTCATTCTCATTTCGTCTACAAAATGGTTTATCTCCTTACTACTGGTTGATGCAATCAACTCAGCATACACATAAAGGGCAAGAATTATCTTCTCTCCCCCTCGATTTCTAGTAAATTGCCTGCAGTGATCCTGACCTCCTAAACCAACACTTCCTGGATGTACCTGGCTGCGACTATGTAACCATCAGTGACCTGACATATTTCGAATTCCACAGGCTTAGCACCAGCAGCTTCCACATTCGGCCTGTTGATGAGAACTATGTGTTGAAAATAATACGTAGCCTCAAGTCCAACGCGCCGGGAGTTGATGATATCTCCCTACAAATGATATCCATGACACTCCCCCAATCTCTCAAAGCCATCACTACCGTTATCAACACCTCAATTGCTACTTCTGCCTTTCCAGAACTGTGGAAGATCGCAGTGGTCAAGCCAATTCCTAAAGTCTCCAACCCAGTGTGTGCTAAGGACTTTCGTCTTATCAGTCTGCTACCTTGCTTGTCCAAGGTTTTGGAGAGGGTTGTTTGCAACCAGCTGACTGCGTACCTAGAAGAAAATAGCCTGCTACCTAGCCACCAATCAGGGTTTCGCAAAGGACATAGCACCAGCACAGCCCTAATCGATGTTGTGGATAATATACTTGAAGCCAGAGACCAAGGCAAGGGCACCATCTTGACCCTCCTAGACTTCTCCCGCGCTTTTGACAGTATCAACATTGATCTCCTTCTCTCAAAGCTGTCATACTATGGGATGAGTGGAGAGGCAGTTGAATGGTTTAACAGCTACCTCAGCAATAGACATCAGTTTGTGCAGATCACTGGTGGCAGGGGGGGCGTTAAGTTGTCATCCTCTCACCTGCAACTGAAGAGAGGAGTCCCCCAGGGTTCCATAATCGCCCCAATACTGTTTCTCCTGTATAGCGCTGATGTAACAAGCTGCGACACTGTAAATTCCACATGTATGCTGATGATCTGCAGATCTACAACTCATTCCATCCGCGAGACAGTCTTGAGGCGGCAGGGAAAATAAATCAGGATTTAGAGAGTATCTCACAGTGGGCCAAAAATAACTGCCTCATTTTAAACCCAAATAAATCAAATTACATAATCATGGGCACAAAAAACATCACCCATCAAATTGCCAACGAACAACCAGTACTAACATTAGCAAACAGCACACTGGAGCGCGTAACCGAAGCTGGCAACCTTGGAGTGATATTTGACGGTCAACTGCAGTTCGAAGCGCATGTGCGAGAAGCGGTACGCAACTGCTTTTACCGCCTGAAGCTGCTTTATGGAATCCGTCCCTACATTTCTGTGAAAATGCGCATAATGCTATGCGAATCCCTCATATTATCCAAGCTGAACTATGCTGACACTGTGTTTGGGGCTTGCCTACTCGGCAGGACGGAGCGACTCATTCAGCGAGTACAAAATGCATGTGCACGTTACTGCTACAACATCCCTCCCCGCTCACATGTCACTCCTTTTCGTATTAGTGGAAACCTGATGAAGATTTAAACCTTTCCACCTGGCCACCCTGCTCTTTGGGGTGGTGCTGACCGCTAGACCGCACTATCTACACAGCAAGCTGTCATGGTCCAGGGATCGCAACCCGTATGCGACTAGAGCATCGTCCTACCTCATGAGTACTCCCCGACACAGAACTGCTGCCTTTAGAGGAAGTTTCAAGCTGGCCGCAACCCGCTGCTGGAATGACTTGCCTCCGCCAATCCGTACTTCAAAAACAGTTGCAAGTTTCAGTAACAGATACAAAAGATACCTAATTGACATCCAGAAGCAAAATAACACCTGAGTACTGACATCCCTCTTCTACAATCCTACCGATAACGCCTTGCATAGTACACCACAAATATCTCACAAGTCATACAAAGCCACACATGTCACCGCACAACACCTCAATCAAGCATCCACTGTCACGACTTATTATTTACATTGATTTAAAACATACACAACATTCCAAACGTCAGATGCAGCATTAGTAGGTTGCAATTTTTCGAAACGGTCTTCATACATGTTCTGAGAACAGGTACGGAGACCGTTTCTAAAAACCGTGCTCTCTCTTCCTTTGTCACGGACAAAAGAGGTAGAAGCGCAACAAATTTTGGCGCGGCTCGCACAGATTATATACGAAAGTATTTGGTCTGTCGCTGAGCCGCAACCTGGGAATGTATAACATTGAGTAATAGTTCGCGTTATTCTATTTCTCACAAAATATATATTTTTTACGATTTATGTATGTGTATTAATATATAAATATATATTTTACATTTAATTTAACACATTTCTACACAAATATACACCACCACACACACGGACAGTCTGACGACATCGGGCGCGGGCCCTATCATAATACCAGCGCTGCAGTCGCTCTGACTGCAGCAATATGCTGAGATAGGCGCCTTTTCTGGCATTGCACAGGGTATTATAATTACTTGTGTCCTTACCTCTGTTGATAACCATGTATTGTCCTGTGTATGTCAGAATAAACGTGTTTTCTTTCTTTCTAAATAAACAGGGATCTGATTTACTTTGAATGTAATAATGTAATAAATCTATTCCAGCACAATGGTGCTTGTTTTAGTCCATAGAGACTTTTCGCAGCTTGAAAACTAGTTTCTGATTATTTAAATAGCCTTCTGGCGGCTTCATAAATATTTCTTCATCTAGTGTGCTATATAAGAATGCCGTAGACACATCAAACTTGGCTAGATTTAGTCTTTCCTTTGCTGCAACACTTAGCAGTGCTCTTATTGTACTATTTCTGGCAACAGGACTAAAAGTCTCCTGAAAGTCAATGTCCTTTTTCTGTGGGTACCCTTTTATTACGAGTCTGGCTTTGTACTTATCAATCGTACTATCCGGATTTGTTTTTATTTTGAATATCCACTTGCAAGGAATTGCTTCTCATCCTTTTGGTAACTCTACTAATTCCCAAGTCTTCTTGTCTATTAGTGATTAGTGAGTTTATTTGTCTTTGAATGGCTTGCTGCCATTTCCCACACTCTGAAGAGTTAATTGCTTCCTTGTATGTCTTAGGTTCAGTGGTGATGGTTTCGCTCTGCATACAGGCATACATAATCTCTGTATCGACTAGGAGGCTTGATCTGACTGCGGTTTCTGAGTGTCAAGCATGAAAAACGTGATGGACATACAGTTTGTATTGGCCATAACATTTGGCTTGATTTTTATTATAAAAACAAGAAAATAAGCAAAAGGAAACGAAAAATACGGCAAAGAAGATGGTGGATATGAAAATTAATTAAAACCGTACCAAGTAATTATGAAATTACTTGTTTGTTTCTTTTTCAAATGCTTTCTAAAGGTGACCATAGGAATTTCCTTCTTAGTTTTCCATTCCTTTACTGGCTTATTCAATGATGTACTAAGGCGACTGCATCAGCTACCTTTTTTTTATCCTTGTGATCAGTATTTCCTGGGTCCCAAATGCATGGCTCTGTCTGGTAACATTCCAGGAAGTTCAAGAAGTCTTCATTTGACCAGTCACTATTTTTTTAGGGTTCTGTACCCAAAGGGTAAAACAGGACCCTATTACTAAAATCAGGCTTTATCTCATGAACTGTCTGTTATAGCGACAACAGAAATACATCATCTCTGAAAATTTCAGCAAATACTAAAAAACTGAATAAAATAAATATTTAAGGGGGCTCCCACACAACAAAATGATTTTTTTGCTCGTTTTTTTTCACCACAGGTTACATTTAGGTAATTTATCCAATACGAAACTTAGATTCGTCTTTTGTTATGTAAATTATTATGATGTGTCTTATTGTGATTCAGTATAATAGAGTTCTATTAGTTATCATGTTAACTGATGAAATGATAATAATACATTATTTTTTTGTATTTAAATACTACAAATATTTGTTTTGATAAAATTCATTTGAACTGTGCAAAGTAAATATAGAACATAGGTACTTTAAATCTAAACAAATGGCTCATTATTTTGATATTTCCCTTAGCAGTTCATAAAGAATCAGATTAGAGAAACAGAGCACGCGCACATACTGTGCACATTCCAATAGCAATTACATTTTTGACAAATTATACTATTAGTTTACATTTTTTAAAGACAGTTGTCGCATTTGAATTATATCTTACGTCAGAGTGGAATTTCAAACATACATGAAACGGACACAACATACCCTGACTCTCAACAACAATCTTTGGATCATACACAGTGTTGCCCCATGTGGAGATTGGACCCACAACTCTCAGTAGCATGCGGTACGATGCGTTTGTTATTTTGGTGTATTTATAGCCTAATGGAAGTAAGATGTTACATGTTACCACAAAGGCAAAGACGCTCTCAAACACAACGAATGTAACTGACAGGGTAATCATACTTTTAGAGTCCAGTGTTCCATTTGAACATAGTCTGCAAAACTCCAAGCGCTTCTCGAGTCGTCATTACTTTTGCTCCGAAGGAATTTGGTACTTTCTTTCTAGATCAAGAGAGTTAATTGCATCAGTAATCTCCATGGCATTTAATTCACGTTTATCCAGGATATCTCATAGTGAAATGTTAAGCGGAAGACTGGTACAGCAAAAACTGTCGACAAATATTGCTATTATGTACGTTCAAAAATAAATATATTTTTAAACAATTATTTCTAACTGTTAAAGAACCATTAGAAACCAGAATTAATAAAACTAATTTCAGGGTTGCGGGGGTCCGATGTCAGTTACTTCGTCAAAAAACTGATATTCAAGTATTCGCGACCGCAAATAATCTTGGGAATAATAAAGAATAATAATAAAAGAAGCAGATTTATAGTTGTTCTTTAGTAGGTAGTTTACCAAAATTTTCAAAAGTTTATTGTTCTTTAGTCCATGTTTTGCAATAAGTTGTGGCTACAAGCGTTTCTTGACATAATGATACCAAGATTCCTACTTCGTATATTTGCTGAATCTCTAGCTTTATTTGAGCAAGAATTAATGTTATAAAAATATAATTTATTTATTTGGTTTACCAACATTTGTTTACACTATTACATGAATGATAAACAGTACCTATACAGTTAATTCAAGTGTAACAAACAATAATTACAGGTAAACACCACAGATCTAATGTTAATTCTACAGGAAAAAAAACATAAATAACATTTTGCACTTACAGAAGGGACCGAATGAAATCACTAACATCCATATGCACCGTAGGGTTTAATCGCGTTTAGTTGAGAAATTAGGCTTAAATTTCATATTTTGTTATGCACTGTTGAAAAACAGCGCTTAAGCTTTGTCAAATTAGGTTTAAGTTAATCGGTCAAGTTGGGGTCGATTAGTAGAATTCTATAACCTCAAAAGTTTGTTTTGCGAGTACATTTTCTAACCTGTTTTTTTAACAAATAATATTGAAGATAAAATGTTCATTGATGAGGACCAGGCCATTCTTGACATCATCAGTTTTGGTTTTCCCAGACAGAATTATCTTCGTAATGAATATTTCGACACCATGGATAATATATCGTTTTTTCGAAGGTTTCGTTTGACAAAACCTACAGTTCTTAATTTTTTGGAAAATATAGAAGATGAGTTGGAATTTCATAATGATTTGTAAGTATAAAAAGTTGTAAAATACGTAGCTATAGAATCTCGATGTATTGATGTACAAAAAGTAGTTGTGGCTATTTTAGGCAAAAAGTAGCGTAAAAGAGGAATCATATTCATATAGAGTCATCGATTTGTCAAATTTAACCGTAGCATTTATCTCTAGATGATTGTATTTTTTCTAGAAACAACAGTGTATTTCCAATGAACCAGCTGCTTACAACCTTGCGCCTTTACTCTTGTGCAGGTCACTAAATTGCAATAGGAGATTTTATTGACTGCCACCAAGCTACTGTAACCAGAATCTTAAAGAGAGAAACAGGTGCAATTGCCCATACCAGGCCCAATTTTATAAGAATGCCCGTTACAGATCAGGAAAGCCGACTAAGGACATCTACTGAATTTTATCACATAACACGTTTTCCCAGAGTGATATATTTTATATCCCAGAGTGAGTGATATCCCTACATATTTTGAGAGGATTATCTCCATAAGTATTTTTTTCTCTGCGAAACTGAAATTGGAAAATCTTTTTTTTTTTTTATATTTTTTTTTTTTTTTTAATGTGACGCCGAAAGTTTTTAAAATCAAAACATACAATGATCGATATGATAACCTACAAAAGCGCATAAATGCCGGCAAATGTCAAAATCCCTGTGAATTAAGCAATGTTGACAGATTTTCGAAAGCTGTCGATCGAGATTACCTGATCCAACCAGATTCGCTTACGGTGCATAACACTGGGACAAAGATAAGTTAAGCGTAATTAGCTAACTAGGATTACACTATCAAATCGGTGCATATGGGTGTAGGTAATTACAAACAAGGAACACAATAACACAAAGTTACACAATAACGATCAAACATAAAAACTTGACTGCCTCGTTGGTCTCGCGGTTGGCGTGTGCGACTGCTGATCATGAGGTCTCGGGTTCGATTCCCGGGTCAGACCAAATGTTTGTATGATCTACAAATATTTGTTTCGGAGTTTGGGTGTTTTCTATGTATAGTATGTATTTACGCAAAAAAGTATATATGTATTTGTATCAGTTGTCTAGTACCCATAACACAAGCTCTGCTTAGCTTGGGACTAGAGGGTGTTGTGTTGAAAAAAAAAACTAGCAGATCCGGCAAACGTTGTTTTGCCTTAAAAAAATATTTAGGGGTGGGTCACCCTTATCATTTAGGGGTACGATGTTAATAGATGTTGACAGATTCTCAGACCCACCCGACATGCACCATCAAAATACAACGAGTAGCAATAATATGAAGTGTTTTGATTGCAATATGTATTTTATGGTATACGAACGCCCATAGGAAGGGAGCTTCGAAAGAAGCGCTTTGTTCCAGACCCGATCGAAGGCCTTCGCAATGTCCAAACTAACTGCCAAGGCTTCCCCCTTAAGTCTCAATCGCCTGTGCCCAGCGATGTGTCAGGTATACCAGAAGATCACCAGCCGATCGACTAAGCAGATGATGATCTTCTAGATATCGTAGGAGTTGACGATGGACTCCATTATTTTCGAGAAGAGGGAAGTAATGGCTATCGGCCTGTAGTTGGACGGATTAGAGCGATCGCCTTTTTTTGGGATCGGGTGGACCAATGCTGCCTTCCTCGATGTCGGGACTACGCCAAAAGAGTAGGAGAACCGAAAAAGACGCGTTAAGACCGGTGCCAACTCTGCAGCGCAAACACGCGCAAACACTATAGGGCGGATTCCATCAGGGCTACTCGACTTATGGATATCCAGGGATAAAAGTGCTAAATGCACTGAGCGTTGGTGAAACTGGATATCCAGCATACGACTCTCGCACCGCGGTATGGTAGACGGCTCCTGTTTCCCGTCATCCAAAGTCGAGTTGGACGCAAAATGTTTTACCAGAAGATCGGCTTTCTCCTTTGTGTCATAGGCTAATGGATTATTTCCCAAGTGCAAGGTGGAAGGGATGGCTTACAGAAATTCCCTTCGATAGCCTTGGCAAGAGACCAGAATGCTCGGGTTTCCGAAGGAAGATGCTCAAGCCTCTCGCCAATCCTAGCAAGGTGCTCCGACTTCGCCCTTGCAATGTCTCTTTTGAAGGACCCGGAGGCAAAGTTGTACTCCTTTTTTAGAGCGCTGGTGTTTTGATCCCGTACCGCCACCGCATCAGCCCAGGCTTGGTAAGCTTTCTGCTTCCTGCGAGAAGCTTTTTTGGAAGATGAACCAAACTAGTGCTGACACTTTCCACCAATGGGGACCACAGAGGATGGAATGAAAATCTCCATACCCTGTAGCACAACATCAGCAACAGAGTCAGCAGCGGTGTTGGGATTATCTGGCGAGAAGCACAACTGTCTCCAAGGGTAGGATGCAAAGAAGGATAGTATATATCTTAGCGTGATGATATATAGCCTATAGCCTTCCTCGATAAATTTACTATCCAACACGGGACAAACGTTGACTTTGTGTCATAAAGCACGCCCAAATCACTAATGATATCAACTGTATCTGATCTGTGGTCATTGATATAGTAAGTAGATTGTAGCATGATATAAAAATGATTGTAGAATGTTGTGTTTCCTTGTGAATTTGATGTGGTGACATTTAGTGGAATTTAAGTGCAATTCGTTGGTTTTACACCATTTGGCAAGTCTATTAATATCAAATTGGAGATCTCTGGTCTCTTCTTCGGTTTCCACCTCCTTAAGAATCTTGAGATCATTAGCAAACATAAAAATCTGTGAGTTTTTACTCACACTCCTTCTTAAAAGGCCGGCAACGCACTTGTGATGCCTCTGGTGTTGCGGGTGTCCATGGGCGGTGGTAATCGCTTACCATCAGGCGATACGTCTGCTCGTTTGCCCCCATATCATTAAAAAAAAACAAAAAATGTCATTGATGAAGTAGTTAAATAAGATAGGCCCCAAATGTGATTCTTGTGGAACTCCTGAAGGGATTATACGGGCATTCGATTGGTATAATAACTACGTGGAAAAACCTATCTTCTAAGTATGACCTTATCCATTCGAAAACAGGATCCGGTGATGCCATATGCTCTTAATTTGTTAATTAGTAACTTGTGAGGTACTTGTCGAACGAACGAGACGCACTTCGCATGTGGCAGCATAAAAAAAACGAGAAAAGCGATATTGTTCACAAATATTGATTAAATAACCAAAATATACAACGAGATACAGTTTTTATTATAAACTAGCTGAATTCAGCCGCGCTTCGCTGTGCTCATTGTTGTCATATTTATGGGAAAGGAAACCGCCGATGGAAGATCACCGTCGCGGCGCCGCCGCTCACGGACGTCTGGGACACAGGAGTCTCAAGCGCCTTGCCATCATTTGAGGTAGGAGTACGTTCTTGTCTTGAGGATTTGTCTATTACTGGCATCTGTTTCGTTTGGGATCAGGCGGCAGAAAAGATGCTACCACTAGTCCAGCTGAGAAAAACCCGCAAAAAATGATAA
Organism: Diaphora mendica; assembly: GCA_949125395.1. Classification (NCBI taxonomy): domain Eukaryota; kingdom Metazoa; phylum Arthropoda; class Insecta; order Lepidoptera; family Erebidae; genus Diaphora; species Diaphora mendica. Next base: position 3,425,455 of record OX421323.1, read on the forward strand.
TTTAGAAAATTCAATTCATTTCTTTATTTTAAAATATTTTTATGCAAAAGAAAAGTAGATTATACAAGTAATGTCTACTGAATTAGAAGAAATTATTAATAGTAATACTAGAATTATGTACTAAGTTTGAATTTAGTTTAAAACGTGAATTAATTATATATTTTTTTTTTTTATAATTTTGATATACCAAGTGCGTGTTTGATTTTATAAATGTTAGAACGAAAATTGTTTTTATACTTACAAATATTTAAAGCTATATATCCACAGATCATAGGCGTGCAATATGTTCCTAGAAGGTTTGCAATCAACTGCACGCTAATAAACGCAAACCCTCGGGCCACCACCACTGAAAGACATGTTGCCATCCCTCTGTAATAACAAAACAAAACGTTGCCATAAAAGTGTTACGATATGTTGTAGTGTAACCATTCAAGATTGAAATCTATTTTCATTCTTCCAGACAGAGGCGTCTATAGCCCGTGAACGCCCGTGTGCAATCATTACTCTTACACCCTTACGTAAGCGTAGCGCCCTTCAGTAAGCGCGCATATTAGTTAAAAGTGCCGCGGCCGGCGCCCCTAACACCGCTGCACTCGTGTGCACCATACACCCTGCACTATAGGTAAAGACACCCCTGCTTCCAGATCAGTTTTTATTTTTTATTGCACTGGTGACTGCAAGGTATATTTTATGATGTAATGAAAAAATTATGCTTTTCGCAACTTTTCCTTTATCTGTGTTAAAAGACGTTGTTTCGTAGCAAATTTCAAGATTCTAAGTTCACGGGAAGTACCCTGTAGGTTTTGATTCCCTTGTAGTGTCAAAAATTTGCAACTAACTAAATGGCTTAATACATGATGTAACTAAAAATTTATGCTTTTTGCAATTTTTCCTTTATCTGTGCTATAGGACGTTGCTTCGTACCAAATTTCAAGATGCTGAGTTCACGGGAAATACCCTGTAGGTTTTGATTCCCTTGCGAGTGTTGGAAAATTTACAGCATAAACGACTGTATCCTTTGATTGCCTTGGCTTAGAAATTGATTTTTTCACATCTCAAAGCAAAGGGACAGTAGACCTGAGCATTTGATATGGACTTCAGCATGATACCTCCACGCGTTCTTGAGAAAAAGGGTCTTGACAGACAGACAGACGGACAACAAAGTGATCGTATAAGGGTTCCGTTTTTTCCTTTTCAGGTACGGAACCCTAAAAACGGTTGTGGTTCTTCCTATGGTGCTGAGTGTTGTGGGTTCGATCCTACATGGGAAATCATTTTAAGTGATACACAAATCGTTTTTCTATTTCAGGAATGTTTATGAAGGCTCCCGCAATAAAGGATATGTTCTCAGTCTTTAATTGGAAAGAAAAAAGAAAAGATCACTTGTTAGATATCAGCGCAGCTACGCAGTAGAGAGAGCTAAGCTTTACTATTGCTTATAATTTTCCGGCCACAGTAAGCGGATTGAACATATTGTTAAATTAGACTCAAGAATGAGTGAAAGAAAAAAGTTGTACTTTAATACCTGTCTGTTTTTTTACGAAAAAGAACATAATATGTACATATCTATTTATTTTATGACTACATTTCTAAATAGAATAAAACTAGTAATATGGCATAGACGCTTACCTTAAGTGTGTAGGATTCAGCTCCACTAAGTACGTGTTAACATTTCCCAAAATCAGAGAAACATACAGGAAGAAGAAGAATAACCCTATGCTTAACAGAGGGATTCTGGAGAACAAGAGCAGAATGCCACACGAGATCGCTATGGTAAACACCATAAGTGTGGTGAACTTCTTGCCTAGAGGGCCAACTATGAAAGATATCAGAATTCCAAGGCATGTCGGTATTGCGGAGTAGCACATCACTGCATAGATTGTTAATGGCTGCATTGTGTGGTCACAGTCTCTAGAAGCCTGAAAAGAATGAAGTAAGATACAATTCACATCAAGAGTATTTAACAAAAATACACACTGTGTTTCAATTTCGTGAAACGAAACTTGATAGTCGTCTAGAACCGCTCATAGAATGTATGATTGTCAAGTTTATCGTGTTATGTAGTAATTAATTCTGGAAAGCAACGGAGAGCCAAACTATTTTGAAGAATAGGAAATACATTCTTTGAAGCGTTTTGAAACTCCCTTTTCTACAGTCTAATTTAGGAGACAAAACAAAAGCTATTTTTTTGTGAATTTACACACATAATATACTCGTATAGAAACCTACAAGAAATTATTGAAACATACACAAGGGTCCGTTCACACAGACCGGCTCGGAGAGGAGAGCAGATTTTTATCAAGTTGGAAACGAGAGTTTTGAGTAATTGTAGTAAGGTTTATTTTTGCATGTGCACTTCTTTTGTCGCACTTCGTGTGAAATAATAAGAGGAGCCGACTGGCTCCGATTACGTGCTCTTTCTCGCTCGCGCTCGCGCAGATCTCTTCCAGCCGGTCTATGTGAAATAGTTGGTGGCTCCGTTCCGACCAATTCAAAGCGCATACGATCCGGTCTGTGTGAAAAGAAAAAAGCGGGCCGATGCTCTCCGAGCCGGTCTGAGTGAACGGACCCTAAACCAATTAAACATTTATTATAAGAGTTGTAGTAGTATTGTATTGTAGTTGGAAAATGTTCAAAAACAAGTAGGTTTACCGCATAATGATTAACAGCACTGCGACTGGAAACTTCACAGAAGGTAAGCCCTGAAGTATCTTCACCCATAAAAAACTCATTTGTCATCGTTGCCACCCACATTGAAAACCCAGTTGACCTAAAAATATGTCATGGATGTTGAAATAAGTCATTGTCGACATTAGCCGTGGGAAAATCTTGCTGCGGTACAACTGGTGTGATACCATGGCCACCCGCTATCCGTGACATTACCTGGAGCCTCAAACTTCCTCCTACTAATCTAGGAGGCGCGTGTGGGGAGATGAGTGAAATGGTGATATCACACTTGTTGCTCTTAAGTTGCGGGAGTCCATGGGTACTGGTAGACCTGGTAGTCATTTATCGTCAGGCGACATGTCTACTCATTTTCGCTCCTATACAATACTGTATTTTCTCAAGCCTATCGTGCTGAATTTAGATTTGTTTATTTTATTTTTATATACCGTGTAGTCTAAACGTCTTATAGTACAAGAGCCGGTGAAGATCGACTTACACCCATCTAATAACCAAATCAAAGTTGTACTTTGTAAAATTGTAATAAATTAATGAACACATCTATGATGGCTTGCCTATCGCAAAACTGTCATGACTATTATCAAAATTAAATTAATTTTTAACACATTTTTTTCATGCCTTTCACTTTATTGATAACCAACTAAATTTTGTCCCAAATGTTAATTTTCTATATGGAGAATATGCCTAAGTAGGCTTGCTTGCTATGTAAATCAATATAGGTAAATACACCGAGCTTTGGGTACCCTTGTGTACCCTTCAACGGCCAAATCGCAGGAAATCGCAGGAATCGTAAGGAACCTTAGACTTGGCACGACTTTATCTAGATTTCATTACTTTTTAGAGATAAACAAGCAATCCATCGAGACTTGGCTAGTTTTTTACAGAATGTTATTGGTGGGATCTCACTTCTTTTTGTAGAAACGTGGGCACGTGATTTATTTTATTAGATTTTCTTATTTGACACATTTTTTTTCTTTTTAGGAGTAGTTTTTTTATTCATCATCAGCCTATCGCAGTCTACTGCTGGACATAGGCCACTCCAATTGCGCGCCACTTGGTTCGATCCTCGGCTTCTCGCTTTACTATTACAAATCTTTTTTTTTACGATTATCCTAGTTTTTATAGTTTTCCCTTTATGTGGCCATCAAACCCTAACTCTGTACCAAATTTTAGCTCTCTGAGTTTATGGGAAGTACTAGTTCTATTCTGATGATCATGAGTGAGTGAGTGAGCGAGTGTCATAAATAAAAACTTTGCTTTCGCATAACTTCGGAACTAAATGATCTAAAGACTTGTTTTTTTTTATTTTAAGTGTGATTTTATAGCTTACTGGATGACGAAAATTTCTGCGTTCTGGTCTTATCCAGAGGTTCTCAAATAGGGGCCTGAAAATGCGGTGAAATGGTTCCAGTAAAGGATGGTACGGCAGTGGTTGCTTCGCGCTCGACTTGGCGGGGGCACTGCCGTGTCCCCCGATGTCAATTTAGGCGGTGAAATTTCCAAGTCGGTACTTGAGATTCTATTGAAAAACAAAATATCACGTTTCTGGTAATTAAAATAATTAGCTTTTAGTTTACTATTGAAAGGTATTAAAATATCATGCTTTCGTCATCTGTCAACTCTTTTTCCATATGGTTACTATAAAAATAATATTATTTTTCGTAATCCTATCTGTCTCATTCTAATCATGTTGTTTTAACTCATGCCATTTCTCTCACCTGTTACTCTTGTATAGTTGTACTTACTCAATACCTTTTTTTTGTGCCCAAATCCCCACGGATACCACCGGCTGGTGGTTATATCGGACTCGAACCGACTAAAAACCGCACACCGTCTTGGGTACTGGAAGCCTGGGAACCAGGTGCACCCTCGAAAGGAAATCAATACCTACACATAAAACTCTTTTCAAGCGAGCGGAGTGAGCGAAATGTAATCGCTCACCGTAACAACAAACGTTCGTACCACGCTTGGTCAATTGCTTCTAAAACTTTCAGCATTATTTCTATCCTTGTTTGTACCATACAAACAAGAATAGAAATAACGCTGGAAGTTTTTTTAGTTGCTGCTGTAGCTGTTTTTTTTATTACATTTATTGAATTATTAAAATTATACATATTACTATAGTTAAAGAAACCCATTTTGCGAATTTTGTTCTTACGTCATATAAGCGCATAGTAGTAGATAATAAAGTATGGCGGAATTCTTTAGCAGCGGTGGTTTAAACAGGGGCGCGGTCTGGTTCCATATTTTCAACAACAGAGACGTTCCACCTTCTACTGCCGCTATTTCATCGTCTAGGTATACGTGTGTCACCTGAAAAAAGGACAGTGCTTAAAATTTCGTAGGCTGCTTTGGAAAGAGTAAATGTATACCAAGTTATTATTATTATAACCCTTACCCTGAAATAATATGTGAAATATTTTGATCACGGTGTGTAAATAAAGAACTATACAGTTGTACTGTGTACTGTAAATAAATGATCTCCTAGACTAATATAGAGTCTTAGAAATTCGCTCTCGAACCAAACGGTTTGGTTCTTCCTTCCTGTGCCAAGCACTTAAAAACTGGAACTCACTACCAGCGCACGTGTTTCCCTCCCACTATGATCCCGGGTCCTTTAAGCTGGGCGTGAAAAAGCATCTCACTAAGCCGCAGTGAGTATGGTTGCCCCCACTGTTGGATTTTGCTTGAGTTTACTATCAGGCTGAGCAGAGTCACTTTGCAAGGTAGTTTATATAAAAAAAACTTTATAAAAAAAAAACCGACTTCCAAAAAACCATCCGACGAAAACTCCCTGCCAAAAAACACTTAAAAGCGTAAAATAAACTGGCTCTTCATAAATTGCTATGTGCCAATTCTTGTCTATACCTAATTCTTTATTCATTTAAATAGTAGTATTATTGTGTATGCTAGGTACCTTAAATCTGTTTGAAGTCGGCGCCAAGCCAAATGTAATGGTAGTTACCACAATCGCTTTATTTCGAGACGACCATCAACGACGTCGCGTCAGCCCGCGCGTGTCTGCTCGCTTGGGTTGTTTTATGCTAGCTATCCGGCAGCGGCGAGTGCGGTATTTTGGCTTGGCGCCGACTTCAAACAGATTTTAGGTACCTAGCATACACAACAATACTACTCGTTACGTCAAAACAAAAAAAACGTCAACGTCATGGAACGCGAAAGTTTAAAAGTTAGTGATCGTCAAACACTAGACGTTCAAATTAGTCAGACTGTACTGATTGTTGTATTTAAATTTCAATATTGGTTTTAAAAAAAATCATTTGAATTGTGCAAAGTATATACCGGACACGTTCTTTGGTAGTTTATTGCAGACCCAGAGAGAAACGTTGTGCACGTCCCAATAGCTGTTAGGTAGGTACATTTTGGACAACTTGCACACTATTTTTGGATTTTTTTTAAGGTCGCAATTGGGTTACAAGCTATGCGGACTTTACAAACTTACATGAAACAGACACGAAGAAAAACTAGACTCACAACGATAACTTTAGGATCCACAAACAGTGTTGTCCCATGTAGGGAAGTAGGGATCGCACCCACAACACTCAGCGCAGTATGAAGCGGCGCAGTGAAGGCATAGCGACCGCTTTATCCACTATACTACTAGTACTACTACACTATAATATACTATACTAATTTGTATAAGCTATATTACAATACGATGTCACCATTAAACGAAAGAAATTTCACATACAACGAATGAAACTTACAGGGTAATCATCCTTTTCGAGTCCAGTGTTCCATTTGAACATATTCTGCAAAACTGCGAGCGCTTCGTCGTTTTTACCTTTGCTTAGAAGGAATTTGGGACTTTCTTCTAAGATCAAGAGAGTTAGAATTCCAATAACTGCATGCAAACTGATTAATTGCATTAGTAATCTCCAGGGTCTGTAGTCCACGTTTAACCAGGGTATTTCATAGTGAAATGTTAATTGTAAGACTGGTAAAGCGAAAACTGGTGACAAAAATTGATATGTATAGGTAAATGTTCATAAATGAAATAAATATTTTGAAGAATTATTTTAAATTGTTATTTTGTCGTTAACCAGAATCTTATATAAAAGTAAATAAAAAAGCATTTACGTTCATATTTTGCAATAAGTTGTCGCTCCAAAAGTTTGTTGGCGCCATGACACCTAGGGCTCATACTTTCTGTAGTTGCAGAATGTGTAGCTTTATCTGATTGGAATTGTATTGATGTTAAATACGATACTTTAAGACCTTTTGTTGATTCTATGCAGACGATGTTAAAAACAGTGTGACCTGATGCATGCGTGATTACATGCACGCGTCAAAGTCACAAAATTTGAGTTAACATTTAGGCTGGCTTCACGAATTGGCTATTACGTTTAACACACACTACGCTTTAAAGTTGTAATATACCTCTTCAAAAATAAATATGAACTCTGATTTGGAGCGGGTGTGTAAATGGAGCAGCCAGTATGGTCTAGTTGTTAATCCATCTAAGACTAAAGTTGTTATTGTAGGCAGTCCAGAATGCACGCAAAGATTGACTGGTCTGATTTACCAGACATTAAATTTAATGACGTTGTACTCCCCATCAGTACACGCGTCAAGAGCCTAGGAATTCTATAATACGTTGTCTTGGGGTCCCCAAATACGCAAAGTTAGTAGAAAAGTGTTTGCATCGGCAGGTTCACTGCGAAGACTTCGCAACTTTCTACCCACAGTTACTAAAATTGCGTTAGCAGAATCCCTGCTCCTTCCTATACTCGATTACGCTGATGTCAATTATCTCGATCTGAGGAGCAGCTTGATAAACTTGAGCGCCTTCAAAACTTCTGTATTAGATTTATATTTGGGTTACGTAAATATGATCATGTGTTTGAATTTCGCAAATTGCTCAAGTGGCTCCCAATTCGACTTCGACGGAATACTCATATTCTTTCTATACTTTATAGCATTTTATTCAATCCCTTTACTCCACCTTACTTAAAGGAACGTTTTGTATTCCTCGGTGACACACATCTGAATCTGAGATCCTTAAGGTCGTCGGAAACTTTGGAGCTAATGGGTATAGGTATATATGGGCTATAATAGGTACCAACCTAGCCATACTACCACATTCTATGACAAATCTTTTACGATACAGGCTGTCAGATTATGGAACTCCTTACCGATATCCATTAGACGTGCCCAAACACTGACGGCATTTAAAAATATGGTTAAGGATCACTACCTAGATACATAAGTCATAGCTAATCTTTACTCTCAGTGGCTGTACATAACTAAATGCTGTCTATTTATGGCTATATATTGTATATTTGTATGCATATATGTCTATATAATAGGTCTTTACCTATGAAATTGCCGTTCTTCAGTACTGGTCATTTCAAATAAAAAAAAGTTTGTAATGGCTCTGTATTCTAAATTCAAATTAATTTTGTTTTAAAACCATGACATTCTATTTACAAACTCAGTCTTTTGTTTTTTGATTAGCGTTGTATTTTCATTACATTTGAACATTTTTCGTCATAATGAATACTTTAAAAATTCGTGTAATTATGGAATATGAGTTCCGTCGTGGCACCAACGCGACACAAACGGCACGGCAAAACGGCAAATAAAGACCTAATATATGTATGTTTATGTATATATTATTATGATTTAACACCATCATACCTTTAAAACACCTACACTACCCTTTATTTCGTTTATTTCTTTCTCCGGACAATATATCCATGAAAAGGTTGCCTGGAAGAGATTGTTTTTGGCAATAAGGCCGCCCATTGTACACCCTGAATTTTAAGTGTAACAATTTGTAATTGGTGTACAATAAACTGTGTTCTATTCTATTCTAAATATTCAACTTTGGCACAATTGGTGTGTACACCTTGGAAAACTTATCCTCTTTTATGGGTTAAAATGGTAAAAAAAATGTTTTCTGTGAACTACTTACGAGATATAAGCAAATGCGAAGACATGGTGACACTGGCCATAATGAACATAAACCGACTGCGATTCCTGAAGGACACGCTTTCCCCCATCAGAACGAATCCCGCCGCATTCGCTGACGATGAACTGGAAAAAATATATTTAAGAAAGCCGTTTTCATTACTTAATTGTAAGTTTATCCCACAATCCTTAATATAAACTGTATATTTGCTTCTGTCTTTATCCATCTCACAGATACCTATCATTCCTATACCTTCATTATTAGATTCAGCCAAGGGAGTAAGTTCTTCTTTAAGTAATGTAAGACTTCCAGACGAGGAGCTACCTAAGTATTTTGGATGCATTGAAAGTATAATGTGTATTTCCAAATTTTTTGATTTCGTTTAATTTACTAGAAGTACACTCAAACAACTTACAACGTTGCAGAGAAGAACTTAAGTATTGCTAATGACGTGTAGCCAGGTGCCATACTAGCGGCTATGTTGAACAAAAAGCCCAGTGGCATGGCTATTAGAAGTGTTTTGCGTCGTCCTGTAATATCGGCCGATAAACCCCAAACATATGACGATATCATAACACCTGAAAAGAGATGACAGAGAAGTCTTATTAGATAGGATGATATACTTTCAGCATTTTTTAACAGTAATGAGGTAATACAAGGTTCTGGTATGTTATACCTACTTATTACCTTTGAATTGATTTACAGACTGCCATAGCGAAGCCCAAAATACATTTCCAAAATACAAATCATACTGTAAAAGCAAAGTACCAATATACTTTTAATTATACTTTAAACTATTAAATGGCTATTTTTATGGGATTAAATGCCAGTTGTCAAAGATTAAAATTGGCTCATATTATTTTGCAATACATGGCGTTTATTCACTTTTTACATTGACTTCATATGAAATATTATTGACCACTTACCCATTAAAGGCAGAGCTGAGAGTAGTCCTTGCTGTGCATTATCAAGTGCAAAGTCACACGCTACGGGTGGCATTAATATGCTAAACCCAAAGATATCCATGTACATCGCCAGGATCACGAAAGAGCATGATACAAGCATGAGTACGTTGTATTTGCCGAAGCCTGCGCATGGATACAATAATTATTAGATCTAGTTCCAATAAAGCTGATATAACGTAACTATATAACGTGACTTTTTCATGGGTATCGGATCGTAGGTTAAAACCTTCTTTCTAAGGAGAGGCTTATCTTTAGCACTGGACTATTAAAGGATTTAAAAATAAACATATTAACATAATAAACATTTTGGACCGTGGGAGAGACCGTCACGCTTCGGCGTGAACGGGCCGGTCCGACCGGAGTTATACCACGGACTCACAGAAAACCGGCGTGAATTTGTGCTTGCGCTTTGTTTCACCGAGTGAGTGAGGATACCGATTGTTTCATAAAAAAATCCCATTAGGGCTTCTCCTCTTTGTATTTGCTCCGTGGCTACGCCGGCAAAGCAGCCCTCTACGTTGTAGATCCTCTTCGTTTTTGTTCAAATTGGATTTCATCAATAAAATACTCAACAAATTTTCATTATTAGGATATCATTTCATAGTAAAAGATTAAGCATTCAAGTTAAACAAAGTTTTACGAAAATTAAAAAGCCTCTTTAAAAAAGAAATTGTGTGCATTTCGGGACGCCTGACAAAAGTGATAACTTAAACTAATTTAAGTTGAACTATTCATAACTCAAAATATTTGACTTTTTTAAAACAACTCCTGGATTAGGAATTGACACAAGATATATCCTGTATCAAAGACGACTTCACAAACATTATGAAATGAACACCCAGACTCAGAACATCAATTTGCAGATCACATAGTGCTGTCCCATATGGGGTTTGAAACCACAACACTCATCGCCGTAGAAAACGGTGTGGCGACCGCTTAAACTACTACGTCATTCATGCAATCATTTTTTGTCACGAATGTCACGATGTATGTTATATTGAAAAATTAACTCTCACGGCTAAAGTAATGACTAATGACCGAACGAATTATTTTAATAATCTAGTTATGTCATACTTTTAAATACGATAAAAATGCACGTGTGTGGTATCTGAAGAATACAAATTCTTTAATGCAAATAGATCTAGATTAAACTCGCCAATTGTCTACTAGTAAATGTTTTTTTATGAGCCTGTTGTGCCTCACTGCTGGGCAAAGGCCTCCCCTGCAACAAGCCACTTCTCTCTATCCAAGGCCAGTTCCGGCCAGTCTATGCGATAGGCGTCAAGATCGTCGCGCCATCTTTTACGGGGCCTGTCTCGTCGTTGGTTGGTCCACCCTGAGGCACCCAGTGTTCGACGACCTTGACCCACCGGTACAGATTGGCAGATTCATACGACATACGTGTCCGGCCCAATCCAATTTTAATCTGGCAGTCTTCTTGCCTACATCCGCGACTTTAGTTTTTGAACGCAGCAATAAATGTTAAGTTGTAAAAATAATCCCACCAAAAACATTTTCATGTAAATGTTGCCAAGACGACTGCATATGGCTTACCCTGTGAAAAAGATATCAGATCTCATGTAGAGCCAAGGTTCTCGTCTTTGCGAATAGTCAGAATAGTATAAATAGTAGGTAGTTATATCTAAAGTTCTGTTATATTCCTGCAACACCATTTTTGCTAGCTCATGTCAAAAAATCTTATATATAAAAAGCGGCCAAGTGCGAGTCGGACTCGCCCATGAAGGGTTCCGCGGCAGCAAATAACATAATATAATTTTTATTTTATTTTTATATTTGTGTTGATTGAATGAAAGGTAAATTGCAGTTTATGATGATATTTTATGATATTGATGATTTATGACGTATTAAAAAAAACTACTACTACAGTGCTCCTGTGAACCTGGAACGAGTAGCATTCCACTGCAATCCGGAATTAGATTATTGTGCCGACCTATGATTACTAAAGAAAGCCAGATAGAACGTTCTTGTCAAATAACATGACGCCGATCGACTATTTTAGTGTGCGTGCAGCCGGCGGCGACACTGTAGGAACACGTACATCTGTGTGCGTGTAATGATACCATAAGCAGTAAAAAAGTCCCTATTTTTTGATAAATATGAAGATTGAAAAAAGGGTATTTTAATATTAAAAAACTTTAAATATTATGGTTTTTAATTCAGTTATTTTTACATACTATGTAAACTCTCAGCAACCTTTATTTTTCACTAACTTTTTATAATATTGTCGTTTTGCGTTTAAATTTCGAGAATTAGTTTCCAATTTCGCTTACTAGTGTAATCTTACCGTTAAATATTTTTCAATCAATAACTTTATTAAGTTTACTTTGTGATCAATCCCGTGATTTAGATGATCATCCTCTAATTTCATGAAAATCGTTTGGTTGCCAATAAAACTTTTTAAAATTTGTGAAGTTACATACCTATAATCATTTTCTGTTATAATTGAAATGACTTCTTTTAATAATTTCCTAATTATTACTTCAGATGTTGCACAAACCGCATAGGTGTCTGTGGAAGGGAAAATTAAACCTCCTTTGTCTCTCAAGTTGATCAGTTTGTGAAAATCTTGTGAAAATGGTTCGCATTTTATTACTTTTTTAACATGCCTTATGATACATCCACCAATATATCCAACAATTGCTTTTTTCATATCATTAAATATTGGCACATCTAAATATTGTGCTAAATTCTTTAAATTTGCATCTGTCGGTAACCTACAAAAATCATAAAAAGCTAAAATAAATTACTTTACCAAGAGTACTTGTAATGTATGATTATTATTATTCCAATCTTCTGCTTCATACGGTGAGTACCTGGGAATTAAGTTTCGTACTATCATTCATTCTCAACCATTCAATTATGATGTGAAGCATAAGTTAAGACATAAAACACATCAAGACACAGAACAGCAATTTGTAGAAACATTCACAAATTGTTCGTATGTAATAATTAACAGAAATAATTTATTTATCACCAAAGAATCCTTTCAGATGAGGTTTGGAACCAAGTCCCTAAATATAGAAATGAGGTTCACTAATGTCTGGACTAATACGTAATTTCCCTAATTGAAGGGAAAACAAAATAGACAAAAACTGGTATCACAGTCGAACTACGGTTGAGGTTTTGTATTCCGACACAACAATATAATTATCGGGTAAATAAATAATTATAGAAACTAAATAGTCTGTATTTACCTGTGAAAAGATATTCCATCTTCTTTTTTTTTGTTTTTGGAAACTACTCTTAGTCTTCAATAATGCAAGATAGCATTTTGAAAATAAAATTGAAAATCACTCGTGACGTGTACACAATATGGCGGCTTGTCAAACACTGCCGCGAGAATGTATTCGCTTTCTAATTCATATTTACTTTGTAGATTCATTGTCGTGTTCTTTAGGGTCTATCTGGCTTTCTTTAGTAATCTGAGGTGCCGACAAATCCGTGACAATTGGGGAAATGACAATTATTTGTCAATATTGTAAAGCGTTAAAATACATTTGTATCACAAATAATAATTTAACAAGATAATTGCAGATACAAGGACAATTTATCATTGACTGGGAGCACTGTTGCCACTGCCAGATGTGGACCATCAATTTTTACAAATTTATTTTATGGGCAATCACGATGCGGAAGTTGAAAGGCGTTGTGCTCATAATCCAACAGTAAAACGAACCTTTGTCCAAGAACTGCAAACGTTTCGTCATCAGAACAATAATTTAGTCAAAATGTTCAAAATGGCCTTAGATCGTATGCCATCAGACAGCCATAATATTGTAATCAGAGCTAACAAAACACCTGCTGGTGAGCATGCAAGGAGGTTTAATTCACCGACAATCGGCGAAGTGGCTATTGTCGTTGTTGGAGAAATTTGCAGTCTAGAGATATTATGCTTCATCGTCGGAACAATGAATTGAAACGTGTATCTGAAACGCATAGGTCTTATGACGCGTTACAATATCCATTAATCTTCTGTCAGGGAGTAGATGGGTATTATTTTAATATCAAAATGGTTAATCAAGTAAATGGTAATGATATTAGATAACAATTTTAAAGTTCAGTATCAATATATCTATTTATATAAAAACTAGCTGATCCGGCAAAAGTTATTTTGCCATAAAAAAAGAAAAAAAATGGTATATAAAACAGATGTTGGTCGATTCTCAGACCTACCCGATATGCACACCAAATTTCATAAAAACCGGTCCAGCCGTTTTAGAGGAGTATGGTAACTAACATTGTGAAACGAGAATTTTATATATAAGATGTATCGCCAAAATGTATGTACGCGCATAACTTCCGGCTGCACCAAATTAAATAATTCTTTTTTTAAGTTTTTGTCCTTATTGTTAGGACAAGGTTTTGTATAAGAAAAATTAAAAGATAGCTAGAAAAGTTCTTTTTTTGTCCGCGACGGGAAGCTGAGACAGATATTAAATAAAGCGGTACGAAGTCGCCAGGTCAGCTAATTCTATGATAAATAATATACCTTGGTCTAAGATACGACCCTAGATCGACCTGCACCGAGCTGATAATAGAATGAAACTTATTTCATAATTAATTTCGTATATTGTAAAATATATTCAAAATGGGTTGTCTAAAAAAATCCTGAACAGAATTTATTCTATTATTTTTTGAAAAATGATTTATTTAAATTTAATCACACTAATATTATAAAGGCGAAAGTTTGTGAGTGTGTATGTTTGTTACTTCTTCACGCAAAAACTACTGGACGGATTTGGATGAAACTTTACAGTAATATAGCCTATACATCAGAATTAACACCTATACGCTACTAATTGCCGCGTTAACCGACATACACGCGGGCGGAGCCGCGGGCAACGGCTAGTTATAAAATAAGATTTATTCTATTATCAGCTCGGTACAGGTCGATCTAGGGTCGGATCTTCTACTACCTTGAAAAAATATAAAACAATAGCTATTCGCTTTTTTCTTACAACTCGGAATAGTTTTTGGCATTTTAAATCATAAAATTCTTCACCAAACTCAAAAATCGTCAGCGCGCACTTGACAACAATAAAAAATTACGAATACGAGTATATTCATAATATTCATATTGATTAAAATTATTCTTCTTCATGATTGAAATTTTCTTGAATCTAAAATGAATTTACTTCATTTGTGTTTTTGTAACATGTTGAAGTTTTCAAATTCATTAATTCTGATTACAGAATTTAAAAACTTGAATAATACATACTATTTGTATTTTTTTTTATAATACCTAATCTTATGCTAAATGAAAATATTGGCTGGTTCCCAATTTAAAAATAAAGTGTTTGAAGAAAAAAAACAAATTAATGTCGTTCATTCTATTTTCTCATTGTACGAATTTTAAAGATAAAGCATGTCTTTAATTTATAAATTATTATTTTTATTACATTTACGAGTTGTAATATGTTAGTTGTACTGAATTTATTAAATAACTAGCGACCCGCCCCGGCTTCGCACGGGTGGATTTCAGATGTCCCCGCCGACGACACGATTCGTGCATTTTAAATCTGTAATATCTTCGAATATATTCATTTAAATTAGTTACTGTAAAGGACAATTTTCATCTATATTAAATGCACGATGTATTTAATTTACTTAATTGTATAAGGATTCATTCTGTATTGCTTAAAATCACTTCGTAAATAAGCCATTATTTCTCGTAAAAAGAAAGGAATAAAAAATGGTTGTTGTGGGTTATCCCTAAGAGATAGACATATACCGTCGCGGACTTTTTTGTAGTACTTTTTAAGATGTACAATACTGTAGTACATTATTTTGATCTATCTCGTAGGGTGCAACCAGCGTTTGCAATGTAAGCGCAAAAAAATGTGTTTATTTGCTACATCACATCAGAAATCTCGAAAATTAACAGTGTACCCATACTATATTATGCATTTATTATACATAAAAACCGTCCTCTTGAATCACTCCATCTATTAAAGAAACCCGCATCAAAATCCGTTGCGTAGTTTTAAAGATTTAAGCAAACAAAGGGACATAGGGACAGAGAAAGCGGAAGGACTTTAGAATCTATACAATCGATTTCGGGGGCGGGGGTAGGGGGAGGGGGTGGGGGAGGGGTGGTAGATAGCCCCCCTTGAAGGGGGGGTTGCGATTCCTCATAGTTTTTTTAATATGAATTTTTGAAAATTTTATAGGTTAGGACGCATTTCGCAATATATACAATAGATTTTGGGGGGAGGGGGTGGGGGATACCCCTTACTTGGGGGTCCTCCTTACCTCCTCACCATTTTCACCCGCCGGAAATACTTGGTTCCCTTAGAAAAAATAGAAATTTGTACAAAAATTGTTTGTTTATTTCACTTAATAAACATGTTTTATCACTGTTATTTATTATATAAATATGTATATAAAAACTGGCTTCAATTATGAAAAAAATAACCACGATGGCTAAGGCGGGAGCTTCGCTGCGCTGCGCTCCCGCCTTAGCCATCTACCCTAAACCAATAAAGTCGGATTGTGCCAACTCGGAGTAATACATTGCTAATAATTACCTAAGAATTATATCCTGTTCTTATACATTTCCTATAACACATAATATTATAATTAACAACTCTAACCTAACCTACAAAGTAGACTAACAAAAACATTAGGGTGTTGCTAAATTGTTGTAGTTCTATAATTGAAATGGCGTCGCGTCATTAGTGTTGCGTTTTGGTTCTCCTTTTTTAAGAAAAAAAGTCCTTTATTAAAAGTGAATATCAAAACGTAATATATAAAAAAATACTCGAAAAGTATTTTTTCGTATATTACGGTGTGTATTACAATAAAAACTAAATTATTTAGCAAAAAAATTACACAAAAACTATTTTGAGAGTTTGAAAAAAGTTTAAAACGAATAACGTAAGGAATAACAAAACGCAGAGAAGATGTCAAAATTATTTTCACGTATTTTATTTGTAATTTAAAAAATTTATATCTCAAAAACTACGACTTTCCGCAAGTTGAAATTTTAGGAGTAGACTAACAAAAGCAAGAACTATCAAACATAAAATTGTCAACTCTCAAATCGATTGTATAGATTCTAAAGGTTAGCCGAGAAAGCGACTTTGTTTTATACTATGTAGTGATGAAGTGATTGTGCCCACTATAAATAGTCAAGAAAGAATACAATAATGTAACAGCGTGGTAAGTTTTAAATTAAGTACATAATATATTTAATGTGTAGATAACAGTCGCATTCTTGTACAGCTTCAGTTTATGATCGTTTTTTAATTTTTGCAACAAATCGGCATTAATGCTATACTCTGTCCATTACTTTATTTTCTTTTTGACAGTTCAAGAAATTTTGAAATTAGTGACGCCCTCACTCATTACCGATTCGATTTGAAACGAATAGCGATTTTATTTATGAAGAACTTTCAATCGTTTTAATTAAATATTTTTTGTTGAAATATTAATTATGCCTTCATTAGTTTTTTATAATAAGTAAGAAATAAACAAAAATATAAATAATAAATCAGTAAATTAGATGAATGAACAGAGTTATTGTTCTTTACTCTTGGTTTGATCCTAAATTCCAAGATTTCGACTTAATTCCTTGCAAAAATTCAATCTTGGAGTCATAGATACAATTTTTATTTCCTTTTTTTATTAAATTTACAGAAAAAATACATGAAGTCAAATTATTTTTATCATATGATCGATTTGTCGTATTTCAAGTACTGTTTTATAGTCTGTGGTTGTTTGTTATGCACAGACCACTTCACTAAAGTACCGTCACCGTCAATAAAGTACGACATTACTGTAGTACATAATTCCGAAAAAAAATATGGTAATTTATAGGCGTGAGCTGTCAAAAAGAAAATAAAGTCATGGACAGAGTATAATATCTATCAAAATGTTTAGGTAGTAGTTTTGTTTTTTAATTTCTCAGAGTTTATGTTGAATGTGTACCTAATGTATATGTATCGGTAGAATCTTCCCATCAGTCCGACTAGCCTTTAGTTGTTTTTTTTTTTAAATTTAAATAATATATTCAATATAGAAGCCTCAGATTACACAAGAAAGTCTTTGTTATCTGAGATGGAAGTATTCATATGGCGCGTAAATTACCTTAAAAAGTGCAATTGTGTTTTTTTTTATGTTTGACTGCTTCTAACTTTTTTAAAAGTGTTTTTACAAAATAAAAGCAAAAAAAACGTACTTACCAGTAGAATCTACAGCAGTTTCAAAACTGAATTTCTTTAAAGCAGCATCGCCTATAGCGGCCACCATTTTAAAAAACAAATTGATTTTTTGAAAATAGAATCTTGTTATTTTACTTGGAAGACACGCGGTTCGTTCTTATGCAGTTTAATACTTGTACGATGTATTGGAATCAAAACTTATTATACAATATTAACCTAACACATCTTACAAACCGCCATCCGATCTCAAACTAGGTAGAGCTTGCACTATGGTAATCAGACTACTGATAAAAATATTTATATATTTCCAAATATATATGAACTACACCCAGACACAGCACAATGATCTCCCACAGCATATCACATAATATTTGTCCTGGATGGGAATCGTACAGACGACCTCTAGGTCATTAACCATTAGACTAACAAGTGAGTCGATTGATTTTTTTTTAATGAGGAATAGGTATACTGCTCAGAGGCAAGGGTGTTGTAAAAAGAGTGTTCGAAGTTCTAAATATAAAGTAGTACAATAATAACTATTGTTAACAAATAAAACGGCTGACTACAAGCTTGCTATACATTACATTTGCAACTAACCTGTTACTGCTTCGTGCATTAGAATTATATTTTTTTGTATAGCCTTGGATGGTAAGCGGTCACCAGTGTCTATTAAGTTTGTTTGTCTAGTTGTCTGCTGATCAGGAGGTTGAGGGTTCGATTCCAACCCAGGAGTAATATCGTGTGATGAGCATGCATGCAATGAGCATTCCGTGTCTGGATGTAACTTATCTCTAATTAATTACGTACGAATTTAGATACTAATAAATATGTTTATTTAAAGTCTGGTTTTCCTAGCACAGGTTTTGCCTAATTTTGAGATCAGATTGTCGTGTATGAGATGAATGTATGAAAACTTAAAAATTTACAAACAATCGATTTTAATTTTATAGTTTTCTTAGACGTAGTGTCATTCTCACATTTAAGACCAATATAACGACACTTCCCAAAAATAAAATCATGAAGCCATTTAGACTAGAGAGCGTGCCAATGAAATATAATATCCCTTTCGGATATTATTCACAATTGTATAGGAGGGGCCTATACAATTGTGCGGGTGACAAAGTCGAGTATAGCTCATTAGTTTTACGTTAGCACTGGATGGGCTAGGCTGGCTGGGCAAACTTTCAACTCCCGCCCAAATTTTGTCTGATACGCAGTCGGCGAGCGTACAGTTTGTGACTGATTGCGCTCCCCGACTTGGCGAAAGTAAGTATCTACTACTGTTTTATTTTGTAATTCTAGTAAAATACGAGTTATTGATTGAAAACTTAGATAAATACTGGTTGTTTTTGTGACAACAGTTACTTTACAGTTACGCCAAACGCTTTGGCGTAACGGCTTAACGAACTATTTTGACACAATTGTATCGACGTGGGCCTTACATTATTTAATGCGTATTTTAAGTTTCTAATGATTATCCATTTTCCACAGTTTTCCGTACCATGTAGAAGCTTTTAAACGATGTTGCTTGCAGTTGCTAACAGATGCTGGTAACTACTCAATTGATAAGCAAATTGATATCTTTTAAAGGTCGGTGCGACTCGAAGGTAGTCATAAAAAAAACCTCGTCCAGCAGGATTGAAGAATTTCGCGTTAACTACCTACAAGGGACAAGTTCTAGACTTCGAAATATATCTAGGCTCCACAGCCAACTTATCTGACTCGGAGAAATTTGGAGTTGGTGCTGCTGAGGTATTACGCTTGGCCAATACACCCTCAAAAGATAGTTTTTTTTTTAAATTCGACCGCTATTTTTCCTCAATGCCGCTAAAGAAAGAGTTAATCAAAAGAAAATTAGAAGGAACAGAAACTTTGATGGTCATTCTATTTAATACCAAGAAGAAAACGTACGACCCTCACAATCGTACGCAAGAACTATGGGCCCAGTTTGATACAATTGTTGGTGTATAATTTTTCCAAGATGGCGGCGGAAAATCTGGAAAATTATAGCAGAATCGTAATCTGTGGCCATAGATTACCTAAGATTAAGGTTCAGAGTTACATATTTATATGTAGTTTAGGCCCCGGTACGAAATATACACAGTTGAAAAACATAGCGATTCTTTTGGCATAGTTGGGTTATGATAATGGGTATAACTGTTTTAACAAATTTAGCTGCATTATACATATTCTTGTAACACAATATGTTGGGTAACACGCATACATGGATCTGCTTACATAATTATTATGCATATTTGGTGCGGACAGGTGTTGTCTTCAGCTCTTTGTGTCTCTGATGTAGAGAAGATGTATCTATAGGTACTTCTTTTGTGAGTGTAACAATAGTCTCGAGCGGTCGACACGAGAGATAATTGTGCCGATGACAAACAATATTTTTCAAATAAAATACTAAAATTTTTTTTTTTTGATTAAGACCTATTTATATAAGTCCGATTTTGTGTACACGGGTACACTGAGTACCTACCAATTTATGAATGTTAAAAAAAGGGGCTGAGAGCGTGTACGTCAATTATGACGTACGTAAAACAACTTACACTAGTAAGTTTTCATAATTTATTATTGCCTGTTTTACCCCAGGAACATAGCTGGTTACCGAGAGTGTGAAAGCCAGACCAGAGCCCAAACGTCTCCTCCCCCTGATTTAAATAGGTAATTTTGAGTTGAACGCGTGTGACTCTTGAGTTGCCAAAGGCTCCTCTGCCTGACCCCCTGAATACAAAAAGACTTTGAAATTGAAATTGAATGTAATGATTATGCCAGCTAAGACTGTCTTAGGAATATTTAAATACTTACTATCATAAACCAGTTTGTCATGAAATAAGACTCAATTATTAAATCCATGAGCAGGTTTCAGTAAATAAAATCCTGGCGATGTGCACGGACATCTTTGACTTCATCATAGTAGTGCTAACCATAGCCTGCGACATTCCACTCGATAATGCACAGCAAGGACTACTCGCAGGTGTGCCTTTAGTGGGTCAGTGGAGACACAATATTATATTTATTTTATCCCCATCGTAGGGAGTAGATCAGAGATAGCCTGCCTACCCTTTGCAACGGACTAGAGTAAGGGTACTAGTAGTTGACCATGTACCTATAGTTGACCACTCACGCGTTTAAGCCAATAAAATAAGAATTCGCGGCATATTTTTAAACTGATTCCATATTTAAAATACAATACTGCAGTGTATAAAAGCGCGCCAATTCCACATTTGCCTATTTGCAATACAACATATTTGATTATTTTTACCAATTTTCATAACAATTAC
The DNA here is from genome assembly GCA_949125395.1 of Diaphora mendica. Lineage (NCBI taxonomy): Eukaryota > Metazoa > Arthropoda > Insecta > Lepidoptera > Erebidae > Diaphora > Diaphora mendica. The sequence goes on from OX421323.1 coordinate 3,446,510, forward strand.
ACTATTTAAATGTAAAATAATAGGAACCCATTAACCTTGTTCATGCTAACTATTTTGATATTCTTATTTGTTTTAGAATTACATAAGGTAACAAGATATTTAAAATATGGTCATCTGGACGGTAATCTACTGATGCTAAATAGGGTCATCTACTAGCTTTAACATGGTCAACTACTAACTGTAATTGTTAAATTTTTGTTTTGTTTTCTATGTATATTTAATTTGATTTTTTTAAAATTTATAACTGTACAAGAAAAAACGTTGCCTATGCTTAGATAAAAAACTTTATCAGAATTTACAAAATTCAGGTAAAGCATGCAAAATGGAAACTTTGTGACCTTAAGGGGTCATCTACAGGTGCTCTTACCTTACGAGATATTATCCCATAGATAATACTTAATATACTTATAATACTTACTTAAGATAATTGAAGCTTTGCGCTCAGCAACATTATTTAGGTACCTACTCATTTTTAATTGTACAGAATTATAGACAAGTGAAGTTGGAGATAAGGCAACAGAACAAATACACTACGTATATACTACGCCACAGAGTGGTCCTAATTCTCCCCGTGATTCTTTAGATAACAATTACATCATTTACAAATGTATCATCTTGAAATATTATAAAATTACATCTTATCGTAATCAGGTACATAAATACATTGTTGCATAAAATCCTCACCATGGAAAAAACACGAACAATTATCTTAATGACTCTACTTATGGTAATTTGATACTTTTGTTTACAAAAAGCCATTCATTATTTCTAGGTCTTTCTCTAAAAGCGCATTAATCATACTTTTGTTTTGGTAATTCGATACCTTCGTTTTAGTAATATGATACAAAAACACATTCATTATTTCTAGGCCTTTTTTTTTTTTTTATATTTTTGCTGCCAAAATGACTCGGCCCTGCCTGATAGAAAGCACAAGCAGAATCCAAGAGTGGTGGTCACCATCCTCAATGTGAACAAGGACAGTGCAGCATGGCGACCAGCACTATGGCGGCCTAGTGAGATGCTTTTTCACGCCCCGCTTAAAGGACCCGGGATCATAGTTGGACGGAAACACGTGCGCTGGTAGTGAGTTCCAGGTTTTAACCGATCGGCACAGGAAAGAAGAACCGAACCGATGAGTGCGAGAGTGTATGTCTTCCACTCTGAGGCGGTGACTTCTGAGGCTGGCACGTGTTGTCCTGTAGAGGAAGGGAGAAGGCGGGACTAGTTGGAAAAGCTCTTCAGAACACTCCCCATGATAAAGACGATAGAGGACTGCCATGGAGGCGATATCTCTACGCATCTGCAGAGGCTCAAGGGACTCGGTGGCTTCAGGACTGCCGACAATTCGGATTGCTCGCCGCTGCAACCGGTCGAGAGCGTCGAACAGATACTGCGCGGCACCATCGCAAAGGTGAGAACAGTACTCCACGCACGAGCGAACCTGGGTCTTATAAAGAAGACACAGGTGCTCCGGCGAGAAGAACCGTCTCACCTTGTTTAGAACACCTAACTTCCGCGAGGCCGCCTTAGTGACGCTCTCAACGTACTCGCGCGGGTTTAGGTCACGGCAGATGCCCATGCCCAGGATATCGAGTCTGCCTTGTAGTGCAGGGCAGTTGAGTGTTCTGAAAAGTCGGAAGGGGAAGGAATGGAGATTTTTTGGCAGAAAACGCGCACACCTGTGTTTTCTTGGCGTTGAACTCGACCAGGTTCTCAGAGCCCCATTGAGAAATGCGGCACAGAATATGGTCGAGTTCAGCGACAAGCTCCTGTCGTTTTTCCTCAATATCTGCTGACTTTGCTGCAGGACGTCCGAAGTATCTCCCATGAACTGTGCTGTCGTCTGCATAGCAATTAATGTTGCCAAGGCTAACATGTCATTGATATGCAGAAGAAACAGCGTGGGTGAAGAAACAGGACGGAACCCTGTGGCACTCCGGCGTTAATCGACTGAAAGTCGGAGGCCGCACCGTCGCAAAGGACTCTGATGCGGCGCTGGTGCAGGAAATCACCCGTGGATCGTTTCAGTCTAAAACCATATTGACGATCATTAAGTAGGGAGTGATCCTCCAGATAGTGGATCAATTGTTTATTGATGATCCGCTCGAACACTTTGCAGATAATGGGGGTGACAGTTATCGGGCGGTAGTTGGCTGGGTTGGAGCGGTCGCCTTTTTTGGGGATGGGTTGAATATTCGCCTCTCTCCAGGCATCCGGAACAGTTCCCGAGGAATATGACAGGCGATACAGGCGCGTCAATACCGGTGACAACTCTGGTGCGCAGTTCTTAAGAACCACCGCTGGGATACCGTCGGGTCAACTAGCTTTCCGGACATCGAGTGACCGAAGCTCCGCTCGGACATCACTCAGCCGGATGCGAATATCCCGCATTGTAGCGTCGCAGGCCGGAATGGTAGGCGGGTTCATGCCGCGATCATCCATCCGGGAGTTAGCCGCAAAGAGATCTACAAGCAGTTTCGCTTTCTCCTGCGGCTGGTGGGCAAGTGATCCGTCAGGATATTTCAGCGGTGGTAGCGAGGCCTGGCAGAAGTTGGACTGCACGGCTTTAGCCAATCGCCAGAACTTTCGGCTACCCGTAGGGTATGCGACGAGTTCTTGGCCAAGTCGTGCAATGCGCTGGGCATCCGCTGTTACGTAAGTCTTCTTGCATTCCCTGGTGGCTTTGTTAAACGCTGCTTTTAGTCGATCCACGTCGGGGTGGCCGTGAGCGCGGGCCCTGGTCCATGCGCGGTAGGCCGATTGCTTTTGGACAACAGCTTGAGCGCATTCGCGATCGAACCAGGGCCGGGTAGTTGCGCTGGCGACCTCACTGTAGGGAATATAGTATTCCATTCCTAGAGTGATTTCGCCAGCCACGGCGGCCGCACTTTGCGTCAGATCTCCATATTTAAAGCAGCGTTGTGCCCACGGGATGGATGCGAAATAGTCCCGCATTCCATCCCAGTCTGCTGACGAGTAGTGCCATAACCGTCTTTTTTTTTTTTTTTTTATGGAATAGACCGGCAAACGAGCAGACGTATCGCCTGATGGTAAGCGATTCCCGCCGCCCATGGACACTCGCAACACCACAGGCGTCACAAGTGCGTTACCGGCCTTTGGGGGATGGGGGGGGAGATAGGGGGAGGGGTTGGGGTATGGGCCTCCGGTATCCTCACTCACTCGGTGAAACACAGCGCAAGCACTATTTCACACCGGTTTTTTGTGAGGCCGTGGTATCACTCCGGTCGAGCCGGCCCATTCATGCCGAAGCGTGGCTCTCCCACGGTCAGCTCTTTTAGCTGCCACTGGTCGTGGGGGGGCAACTAGAGGCACCGTGGTGGATACCAGGCAGTGATCGGAGGATCCCAGAGGGGCGAGCACCGTTACACTGTACTGCACTGGGTGACTCGTCAGCAGAAGGTCCAGCAAGGAAGGCGCTTGACTCAGTATATCTGGTATCCTGGTGGGCTGGAGTACCAACTGGGTGAGGTCATGCGTGAGCGCGAATGCGTGGACAGTCCGACCCGCGTGGTCTGTTCTGGAAGATCCCAACCAGGACTCATGGTGGGCATTAAAGTCTCCCAGAAACACCAGTTCGGCGGTCGGAAACTGTTCCTGCGCATTATCCGCTGCCTGACTGAGATGATCAAAAAGTCGAGTTGTCTCGGAGTCTCCAGAATGGGATCGGTACAGGCATACGTAGATTCGGCTCATAGAGCCAATATCCACGTGTAGCCAAATAGTGGAGAAGGATGGGTCCTCAAGGCAGCGTAATCGGTGACAACAAACATCCGCCCTGACGAAAAGACATACCCCAGCCTTCGCGAGGAAGCACTCCTCAAGCACGTAGCCGGGGTAGTGAAGATATGTCGTGTCGGCAGGGCGGCGTACATTTCGTCAAAGTACATTATTTACAGACATAAATCAGCACATTTTAATGTCTTTATCTAGAACTCTCTTCGTGTTTACTCCATGGTATTAAAAGGGAGGCTGCGCTTCTCTCAATGTCATTCTATTGTAAGAACTTGTAAGGTGAAGTACCTTCTAAACCAATAAAGTGGCAAAACAACAAGTTTGTGGTTTTATTTGGAAGAAGACTCACTCTCTCCGACCACCATAGCCCTACGTGCTGGGTGTCATTTCGCCGGTGAAGAGAGCAAGATTCTATATAGTCTTCCTATTCGGGAACCTTCAGCCTTACGTGCAAGGTGGCCTCGGTTCCAGCGGGCGTTCTGCCCGCTCTACATGTAGAGCAGCCGCAGGCCGGTTTCCCGGATAGATTTTAAGAATAAAGAGTTACGGAGCTTCTCTTCAAAAGCTGCCCTGGTGACAGCAACCTATTGCCCCACGTCGGAGACTCTTCAGCCTTACGTGCAAGGTGGTCTCAGTCCCAGCGTGCGTTCTGGTCGCTCTACATGAAGAGTGGCTGTAGACCGGGGATCCGACATCGTTTTTCTGGTGACAGCGGTGGGATCCCGCTGAACAGAGGGAAGAAGAAGCCCTGCTGAAGTGGGATCGTCGAAGAAGATTTCTTCACATCAAGTCGTCATCCACATCAAGTCTTCGCGTCAAGTCGCATCCAGTCGTAGTCCAGTCCAGTCGTCGAGCATCGTTCATCTTCAACTCCTGTTGAGGTCAACAATCAAGATCGAAGAATCCTCATCAAGACACTGACACAGACAAGACACAAGACACACACACACAACAAGACACAAGTCACACACAAGTGACTGTTTTTGACTATCCTCCCTCCTAGAGCCTCATCCCCATCCTAGAATCCCTTCTTGGGCAGAGGTCTATTAAACGAATCAGGCCCATTCTATAACTAAATCGAGCCTCATCCTTGCCTAGCTGTTAACTAGGTAAAGGTCTTAACTAAATCTAGGCCCATTCTATTACTGATTTGAGCCTCCCCCTTGCCTAGGTGTTACTAGGTATAGGTCCTTTACTAAATCAGGCTCATTCTATTTCTATTTCGGGCCTCCCCCTCTTCCCTAGTCAGGTAGAGGTCTTACTAAATCCAGGCTCATTCCAATTCTAATTCGGGCCTCAACCCTGCTTAGGTACCAACCAAGCAGTGGTCTTTAAATAAATCTAGGCTCTTTCTAATTCAAGTCCGTGTCACAACCAGGTCCCAACCAGGTAGACGTTTTCTATTTCAATTTAATAAATCTAATTCATTCAAAATGACTAGTGAACAACCACACCAGTCAAACTACTCTGCTACTTCTGACAGCTCAGAAGATGAACAAGAGATTTCGAAATTAGACCTCAACAAATTATTCAAATTCATTAAGCCTTTCAACGGCGATCGAAAAAATGTACCTCAATTTATCATAAATACCAACAGCGCATTTCAATTAGCACAGCCTGAACAAAAGCCTCCTGTACTATTTTACATCGTCTCCCAAATTTCTAGTAATGTAATTAACGAAATCAATATTGAAGAAATTAGTTCATGGGAGCAACTTCGTTCTATTTTAAAACAGTATTACGGCATCATCAAAAATGTAACACATTTGCATGAAGAGTTAGAAACTATTCGACAAGGTCATAACGAATCAATCTCAGACTTCTTCAAACGCCTTGACTGTATTAAAAATGAATGCATAACTGCTGAACAGAATCAAATTGAGAAGTCTGACGAATTTCCTGTAATGAAAAAGCCTATTCAAAAAACTGCTCTTCGTCGCTTCATTTTACATTGTCATTCTCAAATATCCCTAATGCTCAGGGCTCGCGAAATTAAGACACTAAACGAAGCATTTTCAATTGCGCTACGAGAAGAAAAAATATTAAATTATAAAAATCTAATACTCCTAAATCTAATGATTATTGTAGCTTCTGCAAAAGAGCAGGACACACCCACCAAAATTGTAGAAAACGTAGGAACCAACCAAATTATCAAACTCCTTCCACTTCTAATAATTTTTCATACGATCCTAACAAATTCTGTAACTATTGCAAAACCAAAGGTCATATAATTTCAGGATGTTGAAAACGTCAATACACTAATTCTAGATTTAATAATTCGAGAAATCCTAATTCCGACAAAATAAATAATATCCAAAACCCAAATGGTGGTGATGAAAAAGAAAATGATGAGGATATAACCTCTAAATTTCAGCAAATTTCTGCGTTTCATGACAAAAACCAACGAACCTTAGATTTTACATCAAATAATTCTAATAAAACTCTAAGAATATTAATAGATACTGGAGCTTCTTTTTCAATTATTAAACACAACGTACTGGATCCGTCTAAAACATTTTTAAATATTAAAGAAAAACAAAAAATTAGAGGTATTAGTTCAATCGAGCCAATTCCTACTTTAGGAACAACCGAAATAAGTTTAGAACACGGTCAAATTGAATTTAACCAAAAAATGCATATGGTCAACGCGTCCAAAATCACAACACCTTACGATGGTATTCTTGGTAACGACTTTTTAAAAGAAAAACAAATCAAAGTAAACTATGAAGATGATACAATAGAATTAAACGGTGAAATTTTACCTTTCAATGAGTCTCAAAATCAAATTATTACTCTCAACCCTAGAGAAGAAATCGTAACCAACTTCCAATTATCTGAGGAGTCAATTAAAGAAGGTTACATCCCCAAAACGGAGATTCAAGAAAATATTATAATACCAGATATAAGTACAAAAACTTCAAATTCAATAATTCAAGTGCCAATTATTAATTTAACAAACGAAAAGAAAAACTTAATTTATGGTAATACTATGACAAAAATTAATTTAGAAGAAAACGACATCCCTACTACTAATCCTTCCGTAAATTTAGTTTTTCACGATAACCATGATCAACTAGCACTATTAAAAAATAATCTTAAAACTGCTATTAATGAGGACATTCAACAATCATTAACTAATACAAATCAAATATACATCAATAATTTAAATATTATTGTTGAACGTTCACAAAGCCAGCCTGATCCAAATGAACAATTTGTATTAATAAAAGAAGATCATATTAGTAATGCTACTGATGAAATAACTAACATAGCTACAACTAATGAAAATCAATCATTTAAAGAGAAAACACCTGAACTTCTTGAGGATAAGCCAAGTTCAAATAATAATAATAAAACCCCTGTAAACAACAAATCTAACATTCCGAAGCTTATAAGAACTATGCCAAATAACAAGATGAAAACGGATGAAAATTCTCCAAAACTGGTTGTTTCCAATGTACCTGTACGTCGTACTTCTATCAAACAGTATCCTGCTTCTGCTCCTCCTAAAAGTCATTTTGGTAAAATTCAAAGTGGCCATATATATGGTCCCCACAACGCTATTTCGGGTTGCCATTTTTTATACTATTTAGATACATCTTGTGTCGCGGGGGACTTTACAGACATACATGAAACGGACACAATTAACACCCAGACTTAGAACAACAATTTGTGGATCACACAAAGTGTTGTCCCGTGTAGGATTTGAATCCACAACACTTGGCGAATTGGCAAGCGGTGTGGCGACTGCCTAAACCACTAGGCCAACCGTGCAGTCGCATTTGTATATTATAAAATTATAACGTTTTATTTTATATTATAACGACAGATTATATTAAGATTACAAAAATATTCGATTACAATTGCCTCGTTATTTTCTCACATCACCACAAAAACAAACAGTTGACACAACCTTGAAACAGCGCCGTTTGACGTGGTTTGACTTTTAAAAGCTATTGTTTTTAACCGACTTCCAAAAAGGAGGAGGTTCTATGTTCCACTGTATGTATTTTTTTTTTTTATGTATTTTACCCGATTACTACGTCAGTTGTGGACCGATTTAAAAAAAAAAAATGTATTCGAAAGGGTATGCTTCCGAGGTGGTCCCATTGCCAGCATATCAGGATCTGATGATGGGATCCCAGGGAAATCGAGGGAAACTCTCATTTTTTATAGGCACATACTATGTTTTTCGTATATTTTCTGAAGTTACACCCGTATTAGCGTCTGGTAGTCATCATTTTATGATGATGAGCTGATGATATAAGGTACAACTCCTTAACGGTTAGGAGTTGGAGGATAAATCTTTAAATATCAGATGTATATATGTTACCTTTAGTCGTATTCTTTTAAATTATTTAGGTAAGCTGATGATGGAAGGTGGAAGGTACAACTCCTCAACGGTTAGGAGTTGGAGGATAATTCTTTCAATTTCATACGTATCTAAAGACCTTCAGTCGTATTCTTTCAAGTTATTTAGGTGAACTGATGATAAAAGGTTAAACTCTTCAACAGTTAGGAATTAGAGGATGATTTCAATATTACACGTACGTTTAGACCTTCATTTGTATTCTTGATGATGAAATTTGATGAAATAGTTCAACTTACTACTTACCTACGATTGTTTGCACTAAAAACTGAAAAATAAAAACTTTTTATAAAAAAAAAACCGACTTCCAAAAAACATCCAACGAAAACTCTCTGCCAAAAAAACACTTAAAAGCGTAAAATAAACTGGTTCTTCATAAATTGCCTATACCTAATTCTTTATTCATTTAAATAGTAGTATTATAATGTGTGCTAGGTACCTAAAATCTGTTTGAAGTCGGTGCCAAGTGACTATCGCTATCGCGACTTTCTGGCTGACGCATGAGACTTGTGCCCGCCAATCAAGTGTTGAGTCTATAAGTAACCCCAGGTTCTTTACCACTGCGCTAAGCGGTATAGTCACGTTGTTGTAGACAACTGGTGGAATGATCGCCGTATCCAACTTGCTTAACGTTTGTTTGCTCCCCACGACGATCACTTGGCATTTGGTTGGATTTACCGACAACCCGAACCTCGCTGACCAGTTTTTTATGAAGTCTAAATCCCTGTTGACTTTGTCGATTGCGTATGAAATGTCTTCAATCCTTGATTGGGTGTATACTTGCAAGTCGTCAGCGTACAGGTGATACGCACACTGAAGGTGTTGGGTTACGAGATTAATGAATATTGAGAATAATAAGGGAGATAATATACCGCCTTGAGGGACGCCAGTGAGAAGATCACACCAACTTGACGATAAGTCATCAATGTGAACACACTGTTGTCGTCCCTGAAGATAGGAGGAGAACCATTCCAGAGCTTCTGAGGAGATCATAAGATAGGAAAGGATAGCTAATAAGACGTCGTGACACACGGTATTAAAGGCATTGGAGAAGTCAATCAAAGCCAGCACTGTGACTTTGGTGTCCTCCATACCTTCCCGAATGTCACCAGTTACTTTGAGAAGCGCAGTGGTTGTGCTGTGACCTGGTCTAAATCCCGATTGTAAGGGACTGAGCAGGTGCTGCTGATAAATAAACTGAGAGAGTTGCCTATGAACGCAGGCCTCAAGCACTTTAGAGAGGAAAGGAAGTATAGAAATTGGTCGAAAGTGTTCAGGGAGAGAGGGGTTAGTTTTTTTGGGTAAAGGTATGATGAAGGCCTTACGCCAGAGAGAGGGAAAGGTTCCAGAGTCGAGTGAAAAATTAATGATATGAGACATTGCAGGAAGAACGTGATCCAGGATGGTAACGATCATACGACGACTGATACCGTCACACCCCACTGCGTTAGAACGAATGGATAGGATAATCTTTTTGATGTCCTCAGAAGATACTGGAGAAAAGTCAATATGTTAACGTGTATACGTATTTTTATCTGTCATACGTTAGTTCTGCGACTTGCCGCTAGGGAATCTGCTCGTCACCAATAACTGGTGACATTTAGTTAATTTAGCCAACACGAAAACTAGATTCACTTTTTGAGTAGTAAATATTGAGGTACAGATTCAGTATACCTACAATGTATTATTGTGATAACTGATCTAATGATGCAAACTTCGTCTGCGGCTCTCCAAAAGATTTTCTTTTCCCATTTTCACAAAATTTACATATTAAGTTGTAATTTTAACATATCTATTAGATACTTACTCAATTCATTCCAAAAATAACCTTATACCGCCATCTGTTGGAATCTTAGGGAACTAACAGATAATTGTGACTGTTAGATAATAAACGATTAATTCGCAATAAAATAATATTGCGAATATAAATTGAGATAAAAACTATCCTATCTTTCAAGTTGGATTAAACTACACACGGTTTGCAAATTTGATTAAAATCGGTTCAATAGTTTAGGAGTATTAGCGGATAAACAACGTGACACGTAATCTATATAAATTAAGATAACTACTACTACTACTAATTGCTTCGTTGGCGCAGTGGTAGCGTATGTGACTGCTGTGCTTGAGGTCTCGGGTTTGATTCCCGGGTCGCACTAAACGTTTGTATGATCTGCAAAAATATTATAATGGTGGATTAGCCAGGATGGCGGCAAAGCAAACACGTTATTGTAGCACTAGCTTACAATACTCTCCAATGCACACCAAGTAGAACGTTTATCTAGAATATGAATAATAATAATAACCCCCCCGGGGGACCACCTTGCAGTGGTAGGGGGGCTTACGGGAAGGCATGAACTTATCATAATGGTCACTAAGAACTCGACTATACCCTGTAATAGGAGGTACAAAAAATAACGAATAGCCAACAAAATCCTGGCTCAACCCTTTCTAACTAACGGTCCCAAACCCAGAAGAAGAAACATGGTCTTAACAAGAAGCAGTACGAAACGGCCCCAAGTGCCCGGCGGACCCAGTACCAGCGGTGGTAACGACGATATCCACCCTGTGACTGAGCCCAGGGGTGCGAAGAATCTCCGGGTGGGAAGAAGAACTCGTCAAACGACTCAAGCTATTCATAAGGACTCCGATAACTTAAGCAATGCTTCACTGACTCCATCACCATTTCATTCATTCGAGTCACCTTCATCATCCCCATTATCATTTACGTCTTCAACGCTATCAATTGCTGAATCTACTTTGTCTGAGGATGTTGTGCAGGGGACACATGTCGCTACGCCTGCACCCGCCTCAGGCACAAACCGTACGCGAAAGAGATGGTCACAAGAAATTAACGAATTCATCTGGCGTACGTATCTCGTAGCTACAAAATTAAATACTAGCAAAATATACCTTAATCATCTACATCACGAATTCACACAAAAATACCCACAAATGCAGGCATCTAAGCAAAGACTGGGAGATCAATGCCGAGCTATTATTAGAAACAACCTTCTACCTCAACAAACGTTAGATAATATTAAACATGAAGTTTCTACTTACCTACAGCAAACACAAACTACACAAATTAATTGCAGTACACAGGTGAACAATACAAATGCACATACACAGAGAAGAAGGTGGACAACTGACTATAACGAGTCAATAATTAAAAACTACTACAAAATCACACAATTAGGATTAAATAGGACAGCCTATCGTAAACCACTGTATCAAGCAGTCATTGCAGAACACCCTGATTTATCAGAAGTTAGCGAACAAAGAATATCCGATCAGCTCCGGGTAATTCTCAACAATAAATTGATAAGTGACCAAAGACAGCAGGAAATACGAAACGAGATAGCAACTACCCTTAATTTACAAAATACTAATCAGGAAGACTGTATCATACAAACACAATACATAATACCAACAACTGAATTACAACAAGAAATACATAGCCCACAGACAGATATACTCACCCAACCACTGTTAACTCAAAATTGTCGATTACAACTAAATTCCACAGTTTTAGAGCCTAATAAAATTGAAGAAATGTTCAAAACTGCAATACATAGGTTTAAATATAGTGACCCGACGACTCGACCATACATACCGAAACAGAAAATATCTACACAACTAATAAAAATAGTCAATTTCATTGACACCGAAATATTACCAAAACACATATCATTTGAACAAGATTTTTTACTGACTCAGACCATTATTTATTGCGCCGCTTACACGGCGGCTACTTGCAACGGATCTAAAATTAAAGAAAATATTTCAACTGATACCCAAAATCAAGTAAAAATACCGCCCTGGCAGAAGAGGTTGCAATACAAGATACAAAACTTAAGGAAAGATATTGGAAGGATGACAGAATATATCAGAGGAAACAGGAGTGAAAGAATTACAAGATTAGTTGAAAAAATTAAACATAATCACCAAATCCATTCACAACATGAAGAACCTAATTTCAGTAATGAGCATTTCCTTGATACCCTCAAACAAAAACTAAATGCAGCTACAAGTAGATTAAAAAGATATGTTAACTGTACACTCAGAAAAACACAAAATAGCCAATTTTCCAACAATGAAAAACAATTTTACAGACAACTAGCTTCAAACTCAACACAATACACAAACAGAAACACACAAGATTCGGTAACGGCACCGGTTGATGAATTGCATGACTTTTGGTCTAATATTTGGTCAAAACCTGTACTTCATAATTCACAAGCTGCATGGCTTCAGACGAACACCTCTTTAACAGACCCTATTATACCTATGGATTCTGAACAAATTCCTGTAGAAGTACTTATAAACGTACTGAAAAAACTGCACAACTGGAAGGCACCCGGCACCGATCGTATTCACAACTACTGGTATAAGAAATTTACATCCATTCATCCGCTACTACACAAACACATTAACACTTTCATTCAGACACCAGACTTAATGCCACAATATATTACTGAAGGCCTCACCTACATGATACCAAAAGATGCAGACATCCAGAACCCAGCTAAATATCGCCCTATTACATGCTTACAAACGATATACAAAATACTTACAGCGTGCATTGCAGAATTAATTCATCAACATGTTAGCGAAAACAATATACTTGCGGAAGAACAGAAGGGATGCCGTAAAAGTAGCCAAGGTTGCAAAGAACAGCTAGTTATAGACTCAGTGGCAATGAAACTAGCAATTACGAAAAAGAAGAATATTAGCACCATGTACATAGACTACAAGAAAGCCTTTGATTCTGTTCCACACAGCTGGTTACTTCATATCTTGCAAATCTATAAAATTCACCCAAAAATAATAGACTTTCTGCAAAACTCGATGCAACACTGGACCACAAAATTAAATATCAAAGGACATTACAACACAGAAATAGCTAAAATCCCGATACGCAGAGGAATCTTTCAAGGTGATGCACTTAGCCCGCTATGGTTTTGCCTAGCTCTCAATCCCCTTTCTCATATGTTGAATAAGTCCAGCCTAGGTTACACTATCACCACACCACGCAAACAAACAAACCTTACACATCTCATGTACATGGATGACATAAAATTATATGGAAACAGCACAGAGTCACTACACCGCCTAGCAGACATTACGCAATCATTTTCAAACGACATTCACATGGAATTTGGAATTGATAAGTGTAAAACCTTTACAGTAATAAATGGAGAAATTACTTCAAGCGTCTTTACGTTACAATCAGGCGAAACAATCGAACCTCTAGGACCTCACAATTCATACAAATATCTAGGATTCCAACAAAGCAGACAAATTAATCAGAAAGAAACAAAAGATACACTAAAACAGAAATTCAAACATAGGCTTAATATAATTTTCCGTTCGCAACTTAATTCCCGACACCTAGTTAAAGCGATTAATAGCTACGCAATCCCCGTTCTAATCTACTCCTTTGGTATAATAAACTGGCCTAAAACTGAACTCACCAACCTCCAACGCACCATAAACACAACCTTAACAGCACACAGAAAACACCATCCTAGATCCTGCGTACAACGCATGACTCTCCCACGGTCAGAAGGCGGACGAGGCATAATTGATGTCTCTAATCTACATAACAGACAAATCACATCACTCAGGCAGTATTTTCAGCAACGATCACAACACTCTACTCTACATGAAGTTATAACACTTGCAGACAGACGTCTCACTCCTCTAAACTTAGTAGACCAAAACCCACAATCCAATGAATGTGTTGTTCAAATAGAGGACAAAATTACCAAATGGCAGCAGAAATCTCTACATGGCAGACATCGCCAAGACCTGCAGCAACCTCATGTCGACAAATTTTCATCAAACGAATGGCTACGGCGTGGTGACTTATTCCCAGAGACAGAAGCATTCATGATTGCAATTCAAGATCAAGTCATCGATACCCGAAACTACCAAAAGCACATAATACGCGTACAAAATCTCCCCACAGACTCTTGTAGACGCTGCCACGCCTGTTCTGAAACCATTCAACATGTAACCTCAGCTTGCAAATCTCTAGTTCAAACTGACTACAAACATCGACATGATCAAGCAGCCGCTATAGTTCACCAACATCTTGCCCACAAACATCACTTTATAGATAAAAAGATACCCTATTATAAATATAAACCGGAAACAGTACTAGAAAACAACAATCTCAAAATATACTGGGACAGAACTATCATAACGGACAAGACCATTCATTTCAATAGACCAGAAATCACACTTCCCGACAAAGTAAACAAAACTATATATCTCATAGACATAGCAGTCCCGAACACCCATAATGTCCAATCTACAATAGCTGAAAAACTTACCAAGTATCAAGATCTGGCAATAGAACTAAAACGGCAGTGGCAAGCAGTAAATATCCATATAGTCCCAATAGTTATATCTTCAACCGGAATTATACCTAAAAGCCTTCAACGTAGTTTAGACATTTTAGAAATGCCACAACACTCATTACACTTGCTTCAAAAAGCAGTTTTATTAAACACCTGTAGACTTACCCGAAAATTCCTCACCACATCTTCAACTTCATCCACATACACCATCACCTAACCTGGTTACACTTGGCTACGGCCCGTGAAATCAGGAAAATTTTACCCCGTTCAGGGAGAATAATAAAACGAAACTAAAATAATAATAATAAAAACTTTATTTGAAAAACACATCACACAACCAAAATACAAATGTTTTAACACAGTAAAAAAAATATAAAAAATAAGATTGTAACAAATAGTGCGTCCGAATTACTAGATCCGAAGGTATTTTGTGGTAAATACCACCAGGTTTGACCCAATTTAATACTAAACTCATATATTGAGTAGATAATCAAACATTCTTTGTCATAAATGTTATAATGATTATTAGCATAAATTTATTAGTAACTGGATGACCGAGCGTTGCTCGGTATTTTTATTTTTGATAAATTGTGTTTTTTAGAAATTATATTTTAATAAAGAGTCATATTTTTCTGTTTAAGTGGCCATATTAGGCTACCCAAACACCACCTTTTTGTTTTCTTTCAATAACAAAAATAAGTTTAGTGGCGCCCTCTCTTGGTACGCCCTGATACTGTTTATTCTGCACCTTATTCCAGTATAGTTTAATGTAGTTCGCTCGAGTTGCGATAGATGGCGCTAGATGTACATTGATTTGATATATTTGATTGTTAAAAAAACGAATAAAACGAATTTTTCTAAAAATGAATCCTAGCTAGATCGATTTATCGAATCCCGAATACAGAATTTCATGAAAATCGTTGGAGCCGATTCCCAGATTCAGATTATATAGGTATATATATATATACAAGAATTGCTCGTTTAAAGGTATTAGATTTGATAATACAGCATTGTGTAACATTACAGATTTATTACGCCGGAAGTAGTAGTATAAAGAAATATAAGTCGCGCCGGAAGCTTATAAGCGGAAGGCACCAAGATATTAATATGAATCAACTATTTACTTGTTTATAAAATCACCAATTGAATTATAAGGTTATAATGTATTGTATGCCTAGTTATTACGAGTATTAAGATTTACACGATCGAGGCGTTTGTACGAGGTTGGAATCGTTACTTATAACATTACTTAGTTTTCGGAGTTTGGGTGTTTTCTACATAATACTAGCTGATCCGGCAAACGTTGTTTTGCCATTAAAAAAAATTGGGGTATAAAAAATAGATGATGATCGACTCTCAGACCTACCCGATATGCTACACCAAATTTCATAAAAATCGGTCCAGCCGTTTCAGAGCAGTATGGTAACTAACATTGTGACACGAGAATTTTATAAATAAGAAGATGTACGTATTTACAAAAAAAGTATATATTATGTATTTTTGTCTAAATAGTGCCCATAAAACAAGCTCTGCATAGCTACTAGATGGCGATCTGTGTTAGATGTCCGAAATTATAAAAAAATATGTAAGTATACTTTTTCTTAATGTTTTTTCAAAGCCCTAATGTTATTGGGTATGAATGTATGGGTATAATGTAAACCCTAATGTATATCCGTCACAACAATGCCATCATTTGTAGCTAAAACCAACAATAAAATGGAAGTGGCATCAAAATTTTTTATTTGCTTTTTGACTGTGACTTGACTAGTCCAAAGTTAAAGAAGTAGTAAGTGACAGTTAGATCAATCTTCCCTGGGTTTGTGAATCCTACTGTATTTGTATTTAATGAGGTACATGACTGCCTAGATCTAAAGGCTTAGTTGAAACTCTTTCGTATTTGAAAAATTTACCCAAATGGGATGAGAACAGTTTATTTCATACGCATGTGAGTTTTGAACTGTAATATCAGATGATGATGTTACAGTTTTAGCTAGATTCTTTGATCATTGCTAATACTGTTGTAATCGCCTATTTATTGTTTAAAACGTTGTTGAATCAACATTTATTGAATTAGAATAAATACTTATAGTTTTTGTTTACTAATGCTCCGCAATAGTCAGGAGAAGTACATATGATCAAAATACTCAATCATTCTGATGATTATGAGTATTTTGATCATATGTACTTCTGCTGTCGAAGTGCAGTGCTGGACATAGAATTCTAGAATTGCATGCCGCTTAGACCGATCCTCAGCTTTTCTCATCCAGGTCAATCCAGCACTAAGTTTCAATAAATAAGGTAATATACTTCATCATTCATTTAATTACTAGTTATAGTTTAGTTAGACATATATTTAATAGGAAAATTATATAGTCAAGCAAGCCGTCGGCAACTCGGCAGTCAAAAGTGTATTTAATGCAAATGCAATTACGCCTTTGAAGTAGAAGTCTTTTCTTGAAGGTTTGTCTATTGGTGCTCTGTATTTCTTTTTGGATCAGGCGGCAAAAACGTTGCTACCAGCAGTCCAGCTGAAAAAAAATCAAAATTAAGAATTTATATATGTATAATTGTATATATAAATAAATAAAAATAAAATAAAAAAGCCTTTTATTTCCAGTATTTAAAGTTTACACTTCTTACAATTTATTTTAGTGTTAGTTCATGTAGTTTAATCTATGTTAGTATAATTTCTCTTTCCTTTACTTTATTTGTATGTGTACCTAAATTTCTATATATATTTTTTTTTTCCCTATTTAATCTACTGAAACCCCAAGTTGGGTGTAGGCCTCCTCCAGTGACGCCCATTTGTCTCTGTCTTCAGCTACTTTACTCCAATTTTGACCAGCTATCGCTTTAATGTCATCTTCCCATCGTGTAATAGGTCTACCTTTTGTTCTTTCCAGAAAGTTACTTTTTTAGTCCATCTATGATGAGTTAGCCGGGCAACATGTCCTGCCCACTTCCATTTCAATTTTTTTGCGTAGCTTAAAGCGTTTGTTGCTTTGGTTATTTTTCTTATTTTAGTATGACGTATTTTATCTGATTTTCTGATCTTTAGCATACTTCTTTCGAGTCCTCTCTGACAGACGATTATCTTTTTTCTTGTTTCAGCAGTGAATTTCCACGTTTGGCAACCATATGTCAAACATGGCAAGAGGCTTGAATTCATGACTTTGGTTTTAATGTGTTGTGGTAGATCACCTTTAAAAATTTCCTTGAGACCCCAAAATTTATTCCATGTTAATTTTATTCTTTTCTCTATTTCTGTATTTTTATTTTTCCTGTGAAAACTTATGGTTTTTCCCAGATAAATATAATCTTCAACGTATTCCAATGGTTTGTTATTGATTGTTATTGGTCTTTTAGAGCTGTTTGTCATTGTCTTAGTTTTTGTAATATTCATCTCTAGGCCTACTTTGCCACTAGCTTGGTTCAGGGTTTCTACCATGCTCTGTAGTTGGGAAGATGACTCGGATAACAGTGCTAGGTCATCCGCGAATCTCAGGTGGCTCAAGTAAGTACCGTTTATGTATAGACCTTGTTTACTCCAATCTAGCTTGCCAATGATCGACTCGAGAACAGCTATGAATATTGTTGGAGACAGCGGGTCCCCTTGTCTCACTCCTCGTTCTATTGGAAAGCTAGGGCCTAATGTTTCAAGCTTAATTTTACCTTTATTGTTTCTGTATATGGATTTGATGATTTTTATATATATTTCCTCTACTCCCTGTTCTTTCAGGCTTTCCCAGATGCTGTTATGTCTTACTGTATCAAAGGCTTTTTGGTAGTCTATGAATGATATATAGAGTGTTCTTTGTTTTTCCTGATACTTTTCCATTATCAACTCAAGGGTATGGATGTGGTCGACTGTTGAAAAGCCCCTTCTGAAGCCTGCTTGCTCCACTGGCTGCTTTATTTCCAATGTCTCTCTAATCCTTATGTTTATAATTGTGGAGAAAAGTTTATATAGACTTGGCAGCAAGCTGATTGGTCGGTAGTTTCCGATATCCTTCGGGTCGCCTTTTTTGTAAATTAGTATGATGTTGGATTTGGACCATTGGGAAGGTGTTTCCGACTCTTGCAAGATCTTGTTAAACAGTTCCGCTAAAGGCAGTGCTAGAGTTTTGTGTCCAATTTTTAGTGTTTCGTTTGTAATATTATCTGAACCAGGGCTTTTATCTAGTTTGAGTTTCTTTATTGCTTCAATTATTTCTGTTGCGTCTATGGGTTTAACGTTATTTCCAGGTGTAGCATCTGTTTCTGTGACAAGATTAATTGGTTTCGTGTCTCTGTTGCTGTAAAGATGTCTATAGAATTCTGTTGCGGTAGATATGATGTCGCCTCTAGTGTACAGTTCTGTATCTTTTTTTCTCAGTCCTTCTATCCATGATGTATTAGTTTTGAGCTTCTTATAGGCCTTCTTTGTACTTCCATTTCTTTGTAGATGTTCTTTTATTGTGTCTTTCCTATATTTTTTGTAGTCTGCTTTTATATACTTGTGGCGATAGCATAAAATGTAATATATCGTCTCACGAATGGCGCCGACCGCCGCCGGCGCCGCTGCGCCGAGAACGTCCGAACGTTCCTTCGTGCGCGCTCGGTTTTCCCCGCCTCGCCAGTCGAGAACAGATACCGACGCCGGGAGGCCGCGCGCACGCTGACTCGCGCCGCCGCTAATTTTATAAACGTACCGCGCAAACTTTATGTGTTTTATGTATTTTCGTGTAAATCGCTGTTTTCTTCCTTTGTATGCTAATGTACTATGCTTCATATTGTGTCTTCCTGTGTGTAAACCTATTTGTGGCCTTATAAACAATATAGTGCTTGTTAAAACATTAATGCAGACTAATTATTTCTTTTCCTCGCTTACGCCTCGCTAAGCACGCTATAGTGGTGACCCCGTGAACACTTAATATCAGTGCGTATTATATTATAGTGAGCGTGTGTATAGACAAGCGATATGCCGAATAAGCAACCTTCGGACGGGTCGGAGGAGTTGTGTCGTGTCGGTGTTAAAATGCCGTCATTTTGGCCAAATGAACCGAGTTTGTGGTTTGCACAGTTAGAATCGCAGTTCGCATTAGCGAATATAACAACCGACATCACCAAATATAACTACGTCCTTGCGAACTTAGACTTTAAATATGTGTGTGAAGTGAAAGACATTATTTCTAAACCACCGCCGGACAATAAATATGTAAAAATTAAGACCGAATTAATTTCTCGTCTGTCGGCTTCTCAAGAACAGCGGGTGCGACAGCTGTTGACGCACGAAGAACTGGGTGACCGTAAGCCGTCACAGTTCCTGCGGCACCTGCGGGACTTGGCGGGCTCTGAAGTGCCTGACGACTTCATCCGATCGCTGTGGACGAGTCGGTTACCAAGTCACGTACAGGCTATCATAGCGGCTCAAGCAGAACTACCCCTTGACACCGTAGCTCAGATAGTGGATAAGATCCACGAGATCGCGCTTCAACCCCAGGTAGCCGCAGCATCTACGTCAGCGCCCACATTGACAGCGACGACCCAGAACTCGACAGCTGCTCTCGACATCTTGACGCAGCGCATCGATGACCTCACACAGCAGGTTGCAGCGCTGACATCCAGCTCGCGCTCGCGCTCCAGGTCGCGAGCGTACTCTCCGCATTGGCGTCGTCGGTCCCGGAGCCGCTCAAGTGCTGGCTCGGGGCATTGCTGGTACCATCGACGGTTCGGAACCAAGTCAACAAAGTGTAGGGAACCGTGTACATTTCGTGAGGGAAACGGACGCAGCAGTCAGTGAAAACGGCCGTGCGTGACTGCAATAGTGTATCTGGTGGCCGTGTTTTTGTTATAGACCGTAAGAGTAAAGTGCAATACTTAGTGGACACGGGTTCAGACTTATGCGTATACCCCTATAAATATGTTCGAGATAGACAATGTGTGAAAACTGACTATGAACTTTTCGCGGCTAACGGTTCAATGATTAATACCTTCGGCTGGTTAACATTATCGTTAGACTTTGGTCTCAGACGTGCTTTTGTGTGGCGTTTCATCATAGCTGACGTTACAAAACCAATAATAGGCATAGACTTTTTATCACACTTCAACCTGTTAGTGGATGCTAGACACCATCGCTTAATCGATAATGTGACTTCGCTAGTTGCTTTCGCTAGACCTGCACCTGCCTCACCCGCTTTGTGCCAAATAAAATCTGTTACAGGTACTACTCGCTACCATAACTTACTCGCACAGTTTCCGGATATCACCCGTCCGGCTGGCGACCTGTCAACGCGTGTTATTAAACACAACACGGTGCACTACATCCGGACTACTCCAGGACCGCCCGTGTTCAGCAGACCACGCAGATTGGCACCAGATCGACTCCGCATCGCAACCAAGGAGTTCGAAGACATGGTAAGAGCAGGTATCGCTAGGAGGTCAGACAGCCCATGGTCATCGCCGCTACACCTGGTAGCAAAGAAAAACAACGAGTGGCGACCGTGTGGTGACTATCGAGCATTAAATTCACGCACCATACCTGACCGATACCCGGTTCGCCACATTGCGGATTTTTCACACAACCTTTTCGGATGTACTGTCTTCAGCAAGCTAGATTTGATCCGCGCTTATCACCAAATCCCCGTTTATCCCCCCGATATTCCAAAGACAGCCATAACAACCCCGTTTGGCTTGTTTGAGCTACCATTCATGAGTTTTGGCCTTCGTAACGCTGCTCAATCATTTCAGAGATTCATGGATGAGATCTTGAGAGACCTGGACTTCTGTTATCCCTATATTGATGACATCCTGGTGGCTTCCCAGGACGAATCCTGCCACCTGGAACACCTAAAACAAGTATTCCAGCGCCTGGAGGAACACGGAGTTGTGATAAACACTTCAAAGTGCGTGTTCGGTAAGTCTCAGGTGGAATTCCTTGGATACGTCGTGTCTGCAGCAGGTACCAAGCCACTACCACAGAAAGTTGAGGCGATCCAGAACTTCCCGCGGCCCAAAACCATCAAGGAGCTCCGCAGATTCTTGGGTATGTTGAATTTCTATAGACGTTTCATGCCAAGAGCTGCAAATAGTCAGGCGCCCCTAAATAAGCTACTTTCTGGTCCAGCTGTAAAACCTAACAACCCTATAACCTGGACGCCAGAAGTAGAGGAGGCATTCTCAAAGTGCAAGGCAAATTTAGCCCAAGCCACTCTGCTAGCTCACCCAAATCCAGCAGCTGAATTAGCTATTTTCACAGACGCTTCGGACACCTCAATCGGTGCCGTAATTCAGCAGAACGTAAACTCGGGATGGCAACCGCTTGGATTTTACTCGAAAAAGCTAAGTATTTCTCAAAAAAAATACAGTCCATTTGACAGAGAGTTACTAGCGATCTACGAAGCTGTAAAATATTTTAAATATATGGTCGAAGGTAAGACATTCACCATATTTACGGACCATAAACCGATCATACCAGCTTTCAAGAAGGCCTCGGAGAACTGTTCACCACGACAGTTCCGTTATTTCGATTACGTGTCACAATTTACCACGGACATACGACACGTCGCAGGAGAAGACAACGTAGTAGCCGACGCTCTTTCTCGCGTAGAAGCTATCTCGGCAGCGATAGATTTTTGTGCCCTAGCTCGCTCGCAGGAAGAAGATGAGGAACTCCAGACACTACTGCAGAACGAACGATCTTCACTGGACCTACAGAAAATAACCGTTTCTGGCTCCAGCGAGACGTTATACTGTGACGTTTCTGGCCCATCACCACGCCTTTACCTGACAGCACCGTTCCGTCGACAAGCTTTTGACAGCATTCACGGACTCAGTCATCCTGGATCGAAGGCTACGGTAAAGCTGATGACTCGAAATTACGTATGGCCCAACATCAAGAAGGACTGCAGCAGCTGGACACGTAGCTGTCTCTCATGCCAGCGTTCGAAAGTCTCTCGACACACACGATCGCCGGTACATGACTTTGTTCCTCCGTCGAACAGGTTTAGTCATGTACACATAGACCTCATAGGTCCCTTGCCAGTATCACACGACTACAAATACTGTCTTACCGCAGTGGACAGATTCACTCGTTGGCCAGAAGTGATGCCACTACATGACATCAAAGCTGACACAGTGGCTAACGCCTTTATCACCGGTTGGATATCTCGCTTTGGATGTCCCGAGAAAATAACTACGGACCGAGGTAAACAGTTCGAGGCACATTTGTTTAAAGAACTATCGAGACTAATGGGCATCAATCACCTGCAGACGACAGCATACCACCCAGCTGCAAATGGAATGGTAGAACGATTTCATCGGCAACTCAAGGCGGCTATAACTTGCCACGCCAATGATGACTGGTACGAAGTCCTACCGCTTGTTCTACTAGGAATACGCACTGCATGGAAGGAAGACATCGGCTCATCATCAGCTGAGTTGGTATACGGAGAGACATTACGCTTGCCAGGATCATTCTTTCAAAACACTCCTAAAGAAGTCGTAGACCACACAGAGTTCTTGTCTCGGTTACGTGCTAACATACGTAAACTCAAGCCTACGCCTGTATGTCATCACGGGTCTGCTCCAGTTTTCGTCAGCAAGGACCTGTCATCTTCACCGCAAGTTTTTCTCCGTCACGATGCCTTACGAAAACCCTTACAAGCGCCGTATACTGGACCATTCAAAGTGATAGAACGAGGAGAAAAGTTTTATAAGATCGACGTTAGAGGCAAACCGACAAATGTCTCCATAGACCGACTGAAGCCAGCATACCAGTTGAGCGAGTCTGTACCAGAAGAAACAGTGAGGACGGCATGTCCTGACCCAAAACCTTACCGAACGCGAAGCGGACGTCTAGTTCGCTTTTCCAAACTTCTTTCGACCTTTACGGTCTCCGGGGGGGCTGGTGTGGCGATAGCATAAAATGTAATATATCGTCTCACGAATGGCGCCGACCGCCGCCGGCGCCGCTGCGCCGAGAACGTCCGAACGTTCCTTCGTGCGCGCTCGGTTTTCCCCGCCTCGCCAGTCGAGAACAGATACCGACGCCGGGAGGCCGCGCGCACGCTGACTCGCGCCGCCGCTAATTTTATAAACGTACCGCGCAAACTTTATGTGTTTTATGTATTTTCGTGTAAATCGCTGTTTTCTTCCTTTGTATGCTAATGTACTATGCTTCATATTGTGTCTTCCTGTGTGTAAACCTATTTGTGGCCTTATAAACAATATAGTGCTTGTTAAAACATTAATGCAGACTAATTATTTCTTTTCCTCGCTTACGCCTCGCTAAGCACGCTATATACTTATTGACTACTTTGTATAGTGCGGACAATTCATTTTTCTGACTTCGTGATTTGTTTTTAGTTTTCTGTAATTCCTTTCTTCTTTTTAGTAGCCTTACTGTACTTGCCGATAGTATTTTGTGTTGTTTATTTTCTTCTCTCTTTGGGCGAGCTTGTTTCAAGCTAAAAGTGATAGCCTTTTCTATCCTGTCGTAGCAGTATTGTACCGTGGTGTTTTCGCAGATAGTTGTAGATAGCTGTGATATTATGCTTTCGTTGAACTTACTTATTTCCTCTTCGCTCTTTAATTTACTATTTTGGCTGTTTGTAAACTTGGCTCTTGATATTTTTTGTTTGTTTAGTGTTATTGTTGATCTGACTATTCTATGATCGGAATTGTAGTTCAGATTGAGCGTCTCGATGTTTTGGAATATTCCATGTTGGTTAGACAAGATAAAATCGATTTCGTTTCTGTATTGTCCGTTAGGGGATCGCCAGGTCCATCTTTTGCTCTGTCTTTTTTTAAAGCATGTGTTTATTATCATTAATTTGTGTTGGAGCGCAAACTCTACCAGTCTTTGTCCTCTTTCGTTTCTCTCGCCGTATCCGTGTTTTTTAGTAACTAAATATTCGTCAGCTTTGGGGGTTCCAAGCTTGGCGTTGAAGTCTCCCATTAATATTGTGATTTTTTGCGCTGTGCCCAAGGCTTTCTCGACTGTAGTGTAGAATTCTTCTATATCAAGGTCGCTTGCCGCTTCTGTTGGTGCATAAGCTTGTATAATGGATATTTTATGTCCCTGTATATTTATGTTTAGTGTTGCCACTCGCTCTGTTATGCCATTGAAGCTTATTATGTGGTTTTTGAGAGACTTATTTATAATGAAGCCAACTCCATATTTGCCAGGGGTTTGCCCTATGTAGCACAGTATAAAATTTTCGTACTCTTCTATTTTATTTCCATGTCTTCTCATTTCAGATATTCCGATGATATCGTATTTTATATTTCTTATAGCTTCTTCAAACTCGAGCAAACGGTCATACGATGAGAGGGTTCGGACGTTGTATGTTGCAATCATTAGTTTGTTTTTATGTAAGGTGTTTCCTTGCTCTATTGGTGTGTTCATTGGAGGGTTTTGGTCATAATCTTCCACGGTGACCAACCGGCTTGGAAGAGTTTTTCTAATATGTTGTTTTTTTTTTGTGTTCAATTTTGGTGTCTGTTTGGTAGGAGGGGCTTGGGCTTAGTTGCTATATATTCTCGCTGTTGCTTTCGTGTTTATTATTAGTTTTGGTTGTACTTTTGTTAGTCAAGAAATTTAGCATGCTGGGTTTTATGACTCCTGCTGTAATGCTGTTTGACCTAGTGATTGTCTTTCCAGGTTGCTGTGTCTTGTTTTTCTTAGTAGCCTGAGTATGCTTATCTGCTTTAGTTTGTGTGGTGTTTTCAGGTGATGACCGGAATTTTCTTTTACTTTGGTGCTTTGACACTATCAGTTTGTCGTATTTTAGTATAGCTTTATTTCCCTTTTCCCTCTCTAATTTCAGTTGCTCCTGTAACTCCTTCCTTTTTTCAAGCACATATTTAGGGAAGTCTTCTTTCATATAGTATTGCGTATCTTTCAGCGCTCCTTTTTGCTTAAATATTTCAATTTTTATTCCCAGTGTAGTGAAGGTTACTACAGTTGGACGTGATCTCTCTCCTTTCATTCCCAATCTTTGTATCCCCTGGATGTCGTTGGAGCTCAGTTTTATAGAGAAATATTGCTGAATCCATTTAATTATGTTTTCTTCGAAATTTTTATAACATGTTTCTTTTTCTTCAATACCAAAAAATACTATATTTCTTATTCTTGCTTGTTTTTCCAAATAATAAATTCTTTTTTCTTGATTTTCCACTCTTTCTTTCAATTTTCCAATTTTTTCTTCCAAGACCAAAAATTTTTCCTCAAAAATGCTAGTAATGTTTTGTGTAACTTGTTCCGTGACGTTTTTACCGGTTTCTCTAATTTCAATTCTTTGTTCATCTAATTCCTTTTTATTGATTTTAATGTACTTAAAACTTCTTCCATCATTTTGGTTTGTTATGGTTAAAGTAATGTCCTCTAGCGGTGCGTATGTGAATTATTTATGTGAATTATAACTTTACCGATCGACGTCGTAGTATTGATCGTCTCTAAATGGTTCGCTGCTGTTCTAACAGATGGCGTTGTGTGTGATATGGAACGCTGGAACCACTAAAGACGATTTGCAAAAAACAACAATCATTTTAGATTATGATATTTTGCATTTGTTTTATTTAATATTTCTTCATCTGATTTACTTTTCACTACTTCGCACACACTATTCTTGCTTTAGGTTAACGCAAAAAGAAGACAAATGATCTCAGTAGGCCTTGGATATCATCAATCAATTTGTGGGTGGGTTTCAAAAAACATTTGATTTGAGTATTTTACGGTTTTAGTACTGATTTTTCCACTATGTCAATACACAGTTTTATAGTTTCACTTAAAAGTCACTTTTTCTATTTTATTTTTTTATTTTATATCGGAGTTGATGCTTATCGTGCCACGGTGGCGCCCTCCGCCTCCGTCCGTATAAATATAGGTATATAAATAGGTAATATATTACCAACAATTAGAATTCAACCTCTTTGTTCATTTTTTTTAAATTTAAAGTATTTTTACTAAGTAACTGAAAAATGTTTATATTCAACAAGGCCTATTTGTTACAGTATTATGATAGATAGCATAATAACACTTAATTTTATTTGTGTAAAGTGTGACACAAAAGGGCTGTCTAAAAATATAGGGACGATACACATAAGTTTTTAATACTTACAAATATTTAAACCTATAAATCCGCCGATCATTGCCGTGCAATAATTTCCTAGAAGGTTTGCAATCAACTGTACGCTCATAAACGCAAACCCACGGGCCACCACTACTGAAAGACATGTCGCCATCCCTCTGTAATCGTAATGTGTAACCGTTAAGAACTAAAATAACTGAAATCCTATTCTCATACTTATAGATCAGTTCTTGTTACAGTTGTTCGAGCGGTAATACATTCTTTGTATGCTTCAACTATGTTTTTCTCTGAGTGTTTTGGGTTCGATGTTCACGTGACTTCACGTGAGACATTTTGAGTGATAAACAAATCGTTGTTCTGAGTCTTGGTGTCTATTTTATGGATGTTTATAAAGGCTCCCGAAATAAAGACTATAATATTGCTACAGCAGTAGGCGGATCAAAAATACAACAAGAATACTCAAGAATAAATTAAGAAACATACGTTTACTTTCATTGTTCAAAAATTGTATTTTATACGAAGAACATAATTTCTACCTTCTTTGATGATGACTTTTCAAGTGCATACACCAACAATCTAATAAAAGTAAGTAATATGGCTTGCTTACCTTAAGTGTGTAGGGTTCAGCTCCACCAAGTACGTGTTAACATTTCCCAAAATCAGAGAAACATACAGGAAGAAGAAGAATAACCCTATGCTTAACAGAGGGATTCTGGAGAACAAGAGCAGAATACCGCACAAGATCGCTATGGCAAACACCATAAGTGTGGTGAACTTCTTGCCTAGAGGGCCAACTATGAAAGATATCAGAACTCCAAGGCATGTCGGTATTGCGGAGTAGCACATCACTGCATAGAATGTTAATGGCTGGATGATGTGGTCACAGTCTCTAGAAGCCTGAAAGAGATTAAATTGTAATAATGAGATACAATATACATTAACAATACTAAAATGCTAATTGTCGTTTAATATGATTATAGAAATTACAACAATTACAGGACAAAGAGATTGTCCAGAAGTTGACTATCAAAGGCTGTTGAAGAAGCGGTTTTTAACCGACCTCAAAAAAAGAGGAGGTTCTCGATTCGACCGTATATATTTTTTTACTACATCATGTCTAAATTTAAACAAAACCCGTGCTGACTTTTTTGAGTTTGAAACTAACACATTTCTGACGAATCTAAATCATATTAACCCTTTTTGAGTAATTAATTTAAAAAGTATCACTTTCAGTTGGAAAATATTTAAAATCAGGTGAGTTTACCGTTTGATGATTAACAGCACTACGACTGGAAACTTCACAGAAGGTGAGCCCTGAAGTGTCTTCACCCATAAAGAACTCATTTGTCATCGTCGGCACCCACATCGTAAAACCAGTTGACCTGAACATATAAATGTAGGTATTTGAAATAAGTAATTGCCTACCTTAGCCGTGGGAGAGTCTTGCTGTGGCACAAATGGGCCAGCTCAACCGAATAGGGAATATGCATAAAATAAAATTTTGTCTCAAATATTTTTTTAAATTCTTTATTGTGTTAAAAGGTATTTTTTATTTAGCGATTATTTAAACCCAGAAAACATTATTTTTTTCTGCAATCTGGTTTGTGTGAACATTTAGCATAGGGTTATGAATTTATGCATTTTGTCATTGTTAAAAATAATGCCTTTAAAACTCTAGGGGACTTTCTTTTTAGCCTTTTGAACGAAGCGTTATTTATTAACTGCACAATCAGTATGTTTGGATGGTTTTCTAGTCTCTTCCTGTAGGATTTCATTGAGTGCTTAATCTCTTCTTGGACTGTTCTGATTTTAAGGTCGGGATGTAATTGTTGGTTTGTTACAAACCACGGAGCCGATTGAGCGTCTGTGATTATCCTCAGCATTTTAGACTGGAACCTCTGGAGTATTTCTAGGTTCGAGTTAACAGCTGTGGCCCATAGTTGGACCCCGTAAGTCCAGATTGGCTTAAATATACACTTGTATATTAGTAGTTTGTTCTCCATTAACAACTGTGATTTTTTGCCGAGCATCCAGTACATCTTTCTCAGTTGGATCCCCAGTGATTTTCGCTTGAGACGGCGATCCAGATAAAGCCCGAGGCTTCATTTGCTTGGGGTATTTGTACTCTGTTGAGGTTCACAGGGGGACATGTATTGCGTCGGGTCGTAAAGCTCACCTGCACCGACTTAGTCTCGTTTGCTTTTATCCGCCAGGTAGTTAGCCATTCCGTGATGCTGTTTAGACAGCACTGTAGCATGTTTCTTGCTTGTGCTGGTTCATCGTGGACAGTTAAAGCCACCGTGTTATTAGCGAAAGTACCAACTAAGACGCCATCTGTTGTTGGTAAATCTGCAGTGAAGACCAGGTAGAGGATCGGGCCAAGCACACTTCCTTGTGGTACTCCCGCGTACACATAAATAAAAATTAAGGGAGGGAAATTCAAACTTACAAAACGCGGCACTATTGGTCTAAACGAAATGTGACGTCGATGGTCACATCATCGAAATTATCGGCGTCGAAATTCACACTTTCTTAGTAGAGTTTGTGAGAAAAATTAACTTCTTCCATGATTTTTATAGCAACTAAAACTGTTAATATGTATAAAGTAACTAAAACACTGAATTGTAAACAAACACGAAATGACACTGACGTCATTGGTCATGTCAATAGCGGCGGCTTTTGAATAGCACAAATTTAGTCAGTGTTATAAATTTCACTTTGAAAATTAGTTTGACTATTTTCAAGCCTTTTTTTTATATGTTATAGAGACGTAAATGATCAGATTATGATATAAAAAATATATATGCATATTACCTCCACAATCTCGCACAAAATCAAGCAATTTTTTTTGTATTAAATAATATACAATTTCAATTATTTTACCAAGCCTATTTATCGTATTGAATTAAGTTTTTTTTTTATTTTCTTCTTTCAACCTACTTAGAATGCATACATTTTATTTATTTATTAACACTTTCTGCATTACATTTTGCATGAGGCGGACTTAATGACAAATTATGGCATTTTCTATTAGTCAACCTTTGGCTAGTTCAGAAAGGGACGTGGCAGGTGCACATGTTTCATGAATTTAATGACGTAGTTTTAAGTTTTACAAAATTGGAATGTCAATTTAGGCGCTCAAAGATCGTCTGTACTTGAGATTCTATGTATGAAACTAATGATTATAATGTCACATGTTTCTAACGTCCGTACCATGCACCGTGCAATAGTATATTTCTTCTAAAACTTTCATAATGCAGCGTTTCATGCATTCTGTCTACTTAAAAAACTAAAAGACCAAGAGCCCACAACAGCCAGACCTTCGTTATTTTATAAAGGCTGAAAGTTTTTCTGTGCATGTCCCCTATATAAGTAAGAACGACCAGCGACTATAGAGTTTGGGTTGTGGTTACTTTGGCAGATAACAGGTAGTAAAGGTGTATAAAATAGTACCTAATTTTGGTTAAAGTATAAAGCTCAATTTTTTTTTATTTTCTTCCGGATAACTTTAGAAATCTTGTCATCCATTGCCGGACACTTATGACGGTTGCTACCCCCTGCCAGACACCCCTAAACTATAATAAATTATAGTTATACTTTCGTTATAGTATAAAAGCTAAATTTTTAACCGACTTCCAAATGGGAGGAGGATCTATGTTCCACTGTATGTACTTTTTATTTTTTTTATTTTATGTATGTTCACCGATTACTCCGTCATTTGTGGACCGATTTAGATTATTTTTTTTGTAATCGAAAGGGTATGCTCCCAATGTGGCCCCACTGCCACCATTACTGGATCTGATGATGGGATCCCAGGGAAATCGAGGGAAACCCTCATTTTTTTCAGGCACGAACTATGTTTTTTGTATATTTTCTGAAGTTACTCCAGTATTTGCGTCTGGTAGTCATCATTTCATGATGATGAGCTGATGATGTAAGATACAACTCCTTAACGGTTAGGAATTGGAGGATAAATCTTCAAATGATATATGTAGTTATGTTACCTAAAACTTGACAGTAACAACTAAAGGTATATAGATACGTATGAAATTGATAGAATTATCCTCCAACTCCTAACCGCTGAGGAGTTGTACCTTCCATCATTAGCTTACCTAAATAACTTCAAAGAATACGACTAAAGGTAACATAACTACATATGACATTTGAAGATTTATCCTCCAATTCCTAACCGTTACTATAGTCGTGGGCTCTTGCTCTATAACATTACTATAGTCAAAGAAATTTGTTTTGTGAATTTTGTTCTTACGTCATATAAGCGCATAGTAGTAGATAATAAAGTATGGCGGAATTCTTTAGCAGCGGTGGTTTAAACAGGGGCGCGGTCTGGTTCCACATTTTCAGCAACAGAGACGTTCCACCTTCTATTACCACTATTTCATCGTCTAGGTATACGTGTGTCACCTGAAAAATAGAGGACTACGCTTTAAATTGGATAGGTTGGTGTGGAATAAGTAAGTTTATAGTTTTTATTAATAATACCCGTATCGTGGAATCTATTGCTAATGGTGAGTATTTAAAGTTTTATTTATTCAAGATAAGCAAATTAATGTTACAACAACAACGGTCATAACCGTTGTTTTTGTCAAGTAGCAATAGAGTAGGTATCGTCATAACTTTTACACTGCACGTACAAATTAGTCAGAGTAAATTAATGATTACTAATTGTTTTATTTTAAATTTCAATATCTGTTTTTATGAAATTCATTACAATAGTGCACAGTACTTTAAATGTACTTAGTCTGGCCATAAATACTGTTACAATTAAAAATAAACAAAATGTTACTTTTGAATTTGGAATCCGTATTTTTTTACGATTTTTCATTGTATTTTCTTATTTTCGCGCCAATATATTGTAAAATATTTTGTGATATTAAAATAAAGTGGAGTGATAAAGAGAACTGAATCGCTGTGATTGCATTACATAAAGTAGGTATGGAGCGAAACACAATTTTTAATTTCCTCCGTACGCTTGGTATTAGTCAAATGTTTGTGTACCGGGGTATTGATAAGTACAATGTAACCTCCTCTGTTTGTGACCGAAAAAGATCTGGCTATACTCTTAGTAAAAAAGCGATCAAAGCATTAAGGGAAAGAATTCTAAGAAATCCTATCGAAAGCAAAAGATTTTATTTCGGGAGATGAAGATAGCACCTAGAACCATGTCGCGTATTTTAAAAGATGACCTAGGACTTGCAGCCTATAATAGACGCACTGGTCATTTCTTAACTGATAATTTAAAAAAGAATAGGGTGGTAAAATCAAAACAACTACTAACGTGGTACTCAAAGGGAAGTCACAGAAAATTTTGTTAACGGATGAGATTTTTTTTTACAATTGAGCAAGATTTTAACAAACACTGACCGTATTTATGCTGAAAGCTCTAAAAAAGCTGCCCAATTAGTCAACAGAGTACAAAGTGGGCATTATCCGACTTCAATGATGGTTTGGTGGGGTGTTAGCTATGAAGGAGTGACAGCAATATTTTTGTGAAAAAGGTATCAAAACATCGGCGCAATTTTATCAAGATACCATTCTTGAGGAGGTAGTTAAGCTAATTAACAACACCATGTTCAAGAACCAAGAATGGTCCTTTAAGCAAGACTCGGCGCCGGGTCATAGAGCTCGATCCATCCATCCATGTACATCTGCTGAAGATGGATGATGCTGGGCTGAAGACTGGCCTTCATCTAAATCTGATCTTAATCCACTGGATTATGATTTATTGACAGTTTTAGAGAGTAAGGTTAAATTCCTTCGCCGTGATAATATATAGTCCCTAAAACAGTCCATACGATTGGAAGTGAAGAATTTTCCCATAAAAAGAGTGCGTGCTGCTATTGACAACTGGCCTCACGTTTAAAGGACTTGACTTAAGGCGTATAGTAGCCTCAACAACCTTGAGCGTCTGGGCGGAGCTAAACGCATAGTATCATATCTGCACCGCACACATTCATACCTGAAATAAATATTTTCAAATCATACAAATATTTAATCCGACCCGGGAATCGAACCCGAGACCTCAAGCATAGCCTGCAGTCGCATACGCTACCACTGCGCCATCGAGGCAGTCAAAACATCAAAAAGCATCCAAGCGCACGATCACTTTGAGTCCTTTGCAGCGAGTTAGTCTCTAATGCACACTAACCCAGAAAGTACCTAAATACTTACACAAACACAAACGTCTAAGCATAGTTAGTCGATAGCGTGAGCAGAGCATCGAGCGACACAGCCTTCCCGTCTGAATGCCAACGCACGACTGCCGCCTGCGCTCCCACAGAGACCCGCTGTACTTTTAATTTTGGGAATCGCAATATTGATCATTTTCTTTACAAAATATTGATTGATTTAAATATGAGTAATGCCTAGTTTATAGCTAATTCAACCACCAATATTTCTGTGTAAAAATATTTTTTTGCTTCAAAGCCGTTTAAAAGCTTTAGGCAAAAAAGCGAACAAAATAGAGTGTTGTTAAATATTTTTTTATGGCAATACTATTTATCGTATGTAAAAAATTAAACCTATATATTCTTGCACATGAATCTGCAGTAAACATATATTTTTTTCGAATCTTTTGATGCAGCTGTCAAGGAGGAGTAGTCTTTAGAATGCAACCATTTTTACGCATCTGAAGGGAGGTAGGCCCTTAAGGGAATTGCAGCCAATGGAGACCACATCGAATAAGCTTTATATATTTTAATGGTTTTATATTAATGTACTAGCTGACCCGGCGAACTTCGTACCGCCATATTTACATATCTGTCTCAGCTTCCCACAGGCAGTTTACAGTCGCGGACAAAAAAAACACTTTTCCCGTTATCTTTTATTTTTTTTCTTTCTAGCAAAAAAAGAATGAATGAAATCGGACTATGTGTTATTAAATTACAACTAAGAACATATTTTGACTTTCATCCCCTCTCTCCAGGAAACCGTGCTGAATTTCGGGATAAAAAGTATCCTATGTCCTGCCTCGTAGTATTAACTCAAATCATGCCAAGTTTCATTTGAATCCGTTCAGTGGTTTGGGCGTGATGCGCGGCCAAGATACAGACAGACAGACAGACGGACAGACACAAAGCAAAAGACGATTTCACAACGAATAACACTTACGGGGGGAGATCGTTTTTTGTTTTTTCGAAAGACGGTCCCCATTTCATCTCATCCACATTTTTTACATTAATTTCATCACAACGAAGACAAAAAGACTTGAAGACTTTAAACACTGGACATCGGCAGAAGTAGCTGATCCGAGAGATCCGGCTGGTTGCCATATCATCAAAAGAAGAAGAAGACACTTACAGGGTAATCATCCTTTTCGAGTCCAGTGTTCCGTTTGAACATATTCTGCAAAACTGCGAGCGCTTCGTCGTTTTTACCTTTGCTTAGAAGGAATTTGGGACTTTCTTCCAAGATCAAGAGAGTTAGAATTCCAATAACCGCAGGCAAACTGATTAATTGCATCAGTAATCTCCAAGGTCTGTAGTCCACGTTCAACCAGGATACCTCATAGTGAAATGTTAATTGGAAGACTGGTATAGCGAAAACTGGTAGGTAAAAAAAATTAAAATAAATATTTTTAAAGAATTATTTCTAACTATTAAAGAACAATTAGAAGAGCGTACTCCTTCTTGTGACGCTTGCAACGGACTTGTGACGCCTCTGGCATTTAGGGTGTCCATGGGCGGCGGTAATCGCTTACCATCAGGCGAAACGTTTGCCCCATATTCCATAAAAAATGATAATTATCTATTAATTAGGGCTTAGAATTAATAAAAGTAGTAAATCTAATTTCAGGGTTGCGGTGATCCGATGCCAGTTACTTCGTGAAAAAACTGGTATTCAGGTAAATCCGATTGAAGTAGTAGCCGAAGCCGACACAAATAATCTTGGGAATATAAAGACTACTAAAAGAAGCAGATTTCTAATTGTTCTTTAGTAGTTCACAAAAAAATTAAAAAATTAATATCAAGTATTGTTTTTAGTCGCATGTTTTGCAATAACTTGTTACTACAAACGTTTCTTGACATAATGATACTAGGATTCCTACTTTGTATATTTGCTGAATCTGTAGCTTTATTTGACGAAGAATTAGTATTATTAGAAAAAAAATTATACAATACTATAAGGCCTTTTGTTGACTTTATACCAACGATGGTAAAACCTGGCAAATATTAGCAGTATGTATTATGTATCGAAAATAGCGTTTATCATTATTAAGAATGTTAAAGCACACACTCACGATATCCAAATGGGAAACAACGATAGGAAGATGATTTCCAAACTTCGTATCTCTATTCTAAAGTCGTGCTATTTGTAGGTACTTACTGCAAATAAACAACTGGTTAGACATGGTGACACTGGCCATAATGAACATAAACCGACTGCGATTCTTGGCGGACACGCTTTCCCCCATCAGAACGAATGCCGCCGCATTCGCTGATGATGTACTGAAAAAAAAAATTGTAAGCTTCCCCAAAATTCCTAATGTATAAATGTAGGCTTCTGTTTTTATCCATCTTACAGATTCCTATATCTTCAATTGTTAGATTCAACAAAGGGAGTAAGTTTTTGTTTATAATTATTATCTTAGATGCATTGAAGATATAATGTGTATTTTCTCATTTTTGTTTCCGTTTTTACTTTGTTAGAAATACCCTCAAACAACTTACAATGTTGCTGAGAAGAACTTAAATATTGCTAGTGACGTGTAGCCAGGTGCCATGCTAGCGGCTATGTTGAAGAAAAAGCCAAGCGGCATGGCTATTAGAAGTGTTTTGCGTCGTCCTATAGTATCGGCCGATAAACCCCAAACATATGAAGATATCATAACACCTGAAAAAAGATTAAAAGATGAAGTCTTCTAAAGACGTCTTTAGATATATGAGGAGTTGAAGACACAATTTTAGTCTCTTTGAGCAGAAAGGTGAAAATTTATTGTTCTGGTATGTTATACTAACATCTTTGAATTGCTTCACAGACTAAAAAGTTACGCGACTAACTTAGGCATTAATCGCGCCTTCGGCACGGTTGCCGTAGTTCAGTATTTACGCCATTGTGACGCTCAAAATACAGTTAACTAATCATACTCAAAACTGCCAAAAAAAAAGACAATACACACACTCGTTAAACACTGGATTAATACATGTTAATTCACAAACGAGACAAACTACCAATTTGATGGAATGAAGAAAACCGGGCAAAGTGGAGGAGAAGATGCAAGAAACTGGATCCCGGGCTCCAAAGTGTAAACTTTGGTAGCAACCGGGAATAACGCTAGAATGATGATGATGAGCCCTATGTACCAATACACAATGAATCAACTTTTCAATATATTACTCAATATTTAGAGTTCATGTCGTTCTATTTTAAAATTAGCATTCATTTTTGACATAATCCTGGTGTGTTTATGTTAACAATGTAATAAATAGTTATATTATTTTGTTACCACTTACCCATTAAAGGCACAGCTGACAGTAACCCTTGCTGCGCATTATCGAGTGACATATCGCAGGCTATGGGTGGCATTAATATACTGAAGCCGAAGATGTCCGTGTACATCGCCAGGATCGTAAAGCAGCATGTTACTAGCATGAGTACGTTGTATTTTCCGAAACCTGCATATGGATACAATGATTAGTTCTAGTTTTGTGCTAACGTAACGTAATCATACTAAATGTGACTCATACAGGTAGGAGGATCTAAGTACCACCACTTGGTCACAGGGTTAGGGGATGGGGGTTTCAGATTTATTAACACAGAATTACTAAAAAAAAATTTTTACCTCTTACGGTGAAACCAGAGTGTTAGGTTTTGGCATATACTTGAAGAAAATGGTTGACCAAGACCAGGATTGTTGGCACTCTTTGGTAAAGGCCTTCGTTCAGCAGTGGACGGTAATAGGCTGAAGTAAGTAGGTGGAATGGTGAAGGGGTGTAAAAAGTATTAACACTTGAGTTGCATAGTAAGACTATATGTTCCCTAAAAATATCCCTAAGAAAAGCTTGAGCTGGAAAGATCCTTCCTTTCAATCTTAAAATTTTGATAAATTATTTTCTAGTTATGAAGATCACTAGAGGATAATTAATGATTCAGTCGTAAATTTCAGAGAAGTTGGAGCTTTAAATAAAACACAATGGTTTAATTAGAAGTTTATGTATAAAAATTATTGGAATGTAAAATTGTGAGTAAAATGTAGAAAAATGGCGTAAGCAAATGTTTCTTTCCCATTTGGAGGTCTTTGTGGATACATCCTCGGTTTCACGGAAACTAATTTACCTAAAATGCGCAGACTTTCGACAAAGGGATGAGTTCTGTAGTTTTATTTGCCGAATAGTAGTTGGAAATCTAATGAGATTGTGACAACTACATTTCTAAGTTGTTAAAATGACAGTTGCAAAGGTACTCCTTAACTTTTCTTTTTTTGACTTTTAAAGTCTGTCAAGGGAAAACTACACTTCTCAACCATGCTAAGCATGAAAGGAAAATTACACAGTATTATTAACCAGGCACAACGGGACCTACACCTAATCCATAAATGGTTCTTACATAAATTAATTACCATTAACACATCTAAAACTTCATTTATGATATTTACAGCTCAAAATGAAAATATACCACCTCATGCTCCTCTTTAAGTAAATAACAACATTATTGATCAATGATCACTCATTATTGTTCACAAACTTAGTGGACACGATGTTCTAAATTCAATTTACTTTATCCTCTGTCGGATAAAAACGGCTTTTGCACTGAGATATCAAAGGAAGTATAAATAAATAAATAAATACTCTTTCCGAGATGGGGGGATGGAAACATTGTTATCTCATGTAAGTAAACTGAAATTGTTCTTATGAGAAATAAAGATACTATAAGCCTTTAAAATTGGTACTATACCGAAACTCCTAATTAGAAGGAGTATACAAACATTAAAACTCAATTGAAAAGAAATCATCATTTTATTTTATAAACTCAAAGAATTGGGTGGGTGTCGTAAGAGTATACAAACGAAGCAAACTGCTCAGGACAATAGCACTGCTAAGCAGGGCCGTCCTAAACTAAGATGTGGCCCTTGGGCACACAAGAATTTGAGGCCCTTTCGGAAAGAAAAGAAAGCGAATTAAACTAACATTTATCTACTATGATCATCAAGTTTTAGTAATCAAAACTACATAATTTATTATGTCATGAATGAAATTACGAGTAATATGCCGCTAGTTTTTGGTTACCATTACGATAATGGTTTCTTTCAGGTTTCGTGTTAAGCAAAATCTTCTCTTGTATCCTCAAATAAAATATTTTGAATGACAGCAGTTTTTCATATAAATTACTCCGTCGTTCTTGTAACATTGTTGTTCACAATATTTTTAATTCTATCAAGCTGTGAAAGTGACCACCTTCCAAAACAATTGAAGCCATTAGGTAAACAAATATTTTTGTAACAACTTGAACGTTTGGAAAAGTTTCTTCTAATTTTATCTGACTTTATTAGGTTACGAAAAATGGACATATTTAAATTCGCTGATTGCTTTTCTATATTCTTTACCCTTCGGCATAGACGTACCCTTGGTTTGGCAAGATGGGGCGCTTGTATGTTTTTTTAAAAAGACAACTCCCGCACTAGGAATAAATCCTGTGTCGCGGGGGACTTTACAAACATACATGAAACGGACACAAAGAACACCCAGACTCAGAACAACAATTTGTGGATTACACAAAGTGTTGTCCTGCGTGGGATTTGAACCCACGACACTTAGTGAAGTAGGAAACGGCGTGGTGACCGTTAAACCACTAGGCCAAACGTGCAGTTATTGTCCCACCCTCTACCGTTTCTTTCACTAGTTTTTTAAGTGACTTACACCTAGTGAAATCATTTCCATAACTTCAGGTTCCACTGTAACACTGGTGTAATTCTGGTGTTTTAAATATCAGAGATTAGACCTAACATTGACGATTGAGGTCAGGCAACATTAAATTATAGACTGGGAACCATTAAAGTATTCAAATTATCTAGGTCTACAGTGTTTTTATTAGCATTTGGGTTAAAGGGTGCTGTTATAACATGCATGTACATACAAATATTATAAGCCAAAATGCAAATATTGGCTGGTCCTCAATTTAAAAATGAAATGTTTGGAGAAAAAAAGAAAATGAATACCGTTCATTTTATTTTCTCATTCTACGAATTTTAAACCGACTTCAAAAAAGGAGGAGGTTATCAATTCGACTTTTTTTCATTTTTTTTATGTTTGTTATCTCATAACTTTCGACTGGATGAATCGATTTTGATGATTCTTTTTTTATTTGAAAATGGTGCTTCCCGTGTGGTCAAATTTCAATTTGGTCCAGTTCTTGAAGTCGGTTTTTTTTTGTTAAAACTTGTGATTATTAAAATTGCGTTCGCCTAAATCATGTCCTCAATATACATTTATTTTTATCAAATGTATAATCTATATATATAAAAGAGTAAGGTAACTGACTGACTGACATACCCAGAGATGAACGCACAGACCAAACCGCTGAAGCTAGAATCCTGAAATTTTGCATGTAGGTTCCTTATATAACGTAAGTGAGCACTAAGAAAGGATTTTTTAAAATTCCATCCCTAAGTGGATAAATCAGGGGATGAAAGTCTGCGTGAGCGAAGCCGCGTGCAAAAGCTAGTTAAGTATATACCTAATTTAATGTGTGTTTAACAGCCGTATTCTTGTACAGCTCTAATTAATTATTGTTTTTAAATTATTCGCATTACTTAAGCAGTGGTAATATCTTATGTAAAATGTTTAGTAGTCTTATACATATTACATATTCATTACACGAGTTTAATTTCTCAGTTTGTGAAAATGTGTATCATCTTCACCTTCTTTCGTTATTTCGTTATACCTTAATGTGAACTAATACATAAATAGATTTGAATCTATGTATACGTAGGATCTTTGCATCAGTCTGATTAACATAGGGTATTTTTTTTAATTCAGAAATTCAATATTTCCTGGCAGTATTCATATGGCGCATGGCGCCTAAATGACCTTTGACCACCGAAAGACAATTGACAATTTTATTTTTGAAACGTTTGACTTTTATAAGTTTATCTTTAGAAAACGGTTTTAATAAGAAATAATA
This sequence comes from Diaphora mendica, assembly GCA_949125395.1. Taxonomy (NCBI): domain Eukaryota; kingdom Metazoa; phylum Arthropoda; class Insecta; order Lepidoptera; family Erebidae; genus Diaphora; species Diaphora mendica. The sequence continues at coordinate 3,486,205 of OX421323.1, forward strand.
ATTATTATTTTACGTGAATTAACGCGATCACTTGCAACTTAACTTGTAAAAATAATAATTATTATATCATGGACCGCCAAAGTTTAAAAGTTAGTTTAATAAGAAAGCAAAAAAAAACACGTAGAGCTACTCACCAGTCGAATCTAAAGCAGTTTCAAAACTGCATTTCTTTGTCAAGGGATCTCCTATAACGGCCACCATTTTTAGGAAACAGTAAATTAAAAAAAAATAGAATTTAGTGATTTTACTTAGAAGACACGCGTTTTGTTGTTACATAGTCTATTAAGTACGATATATAAATATGGCATTAACTTAACACATCTTACAAACGTCCGCCTGATTGCAAACTAGGCGGAGCCTGTACTATGGTGATCAGCCTACTGATAAAAATATTTATATGTTTCTAAATATATACCGTGTTGTTGTGTGTACCGTGTAGTTTTACCGTGGGAGAGCAACGCTTCGGCATGAATGGGCCGGCTCGACCGGAGTGATACCACGACCTCACAGAAAACTGGTGTGAAATAGCGCTTGCGCTGTGTTTCAACGAGTGAGTGAGGATACCGAAAGCTCATACCCCAACCCTTCCCCACATCCCTCTACCCATCTCCTAAGGGCCGGCAACGCACTTGTGACGCCTCTGGTGTTGCGGGTGTCAATGGGCGGCATTAATCGCTTAACATCAGGTGATACGTCTGCTCGCTTGCCCCCTATTCCATAAAAAAATATATTATGAACTAACTAAACCCTGCGGTGTTACCCGCGGTCATTGTCGTACCACGGGTAACGCCGCGGGGCAAAGTTAGTTTAAAAAAAGTAGCTATAGATACTCCTTATATCATTAGCTACCTATCAGTGAAAGTCCCGTCAATATCGGCCAAACCGTTCCCGAGGAACGCCGGAACAAACAGACAGACAGACAGACAAAAATTGTAAAAAATGATATTTTGGCATATGTACCGTGTATACATACATAATATATTTTGCATTTAGTAAAAAGTGGTTATTTTACCCTTCGTGTGGCGGGCACCGGGCGGGCGCGAAACAGCCGTGTGGCGGGGCCTCTGCAGGGTGGCCGCGCTAGGTATGCGCCGATGCATTCTTTCGAAAATTTATCAATGGTTTTCTAAGAAGACCTACTAATATTTATTATATTTGGATTCCTGATAAAATTTCCTACAGAGTAGTGTAAAAATATTGTAAAGTTTTTTACGTTTCTGTTGTTAAAATCGCTAGAAATTAAGGAAGAGATAAAAAAGAAACGAAAAATTTGTATAAACTTGTATATATTTTTAAAAATAAACCATTCTTACACATACTTTTTGTGTTATTCTAAAGCTAAACCTTAAATCTATTCAATTTAATCATCACTAGACATATTTCAATACAAAGTTTTTACACCACGACTATTAGAACTCAGCGCGCCATTTCTCCCGCGCTCGCTCACTCCTAGAACAACATGAGAGTTTCAAGTGGCTTTGACGACAGATGTCGTAATGAAGTAGCTTGATTTATATGTTTCTGAGTAGTATGGTTCATGAACTTTATATAATATAGGTATCAGATGTATAAGTTCCTTTATTTCAAAGAACGGAGCATATAAATCAACCCATTCAAATTGAAACTCAAATGACTATTTTTATTATTTACACTTTTAAAGCGACAATCACGCAGTTTTTTCATTACCGCTTGTTTGTTACAAATAGTACACAATATTTACTATAGAATACATAAAAAACAATTAGAAATAAGCTTACAAACATACACGACAAGAGCGCGACAAGAGCACGACAAGGGCACGACAAGGGCGCGACAAGAGCACGACAAGCGGTGAATTTAACATTGCGCGGGAAACTACGTACGTAGAGTGTGAAATGGACATGGCATGGTGATAGTCACAATTTTTTTTCATATGATTTTTTAAATGCTATATTTATAAAAAATATGTGTTGTGAGTATTGTTTTTTTTTAAATATGTACCTATTTATTTATCTATTTTAAGTAATGATTTTTTATTTATTTATTTCTGGAAGAAATATTTATATATTTTTCTTTATTGCACACACAAAGCAAAATGGTTAAAAATTTGAGTAACAAAGTATCCAAGTATAACAATCAGAGGTCTTACTGCTCACGGCAATTTCTTTTCGACAACCATAACATGACATGAGGTGTTTAAAAATTTACCGTTGTTTAAATATAGGTAAAACATACTTAATAATAATAAACAATAAAAAAATGGGATCTGTGCACGAGCCCACCATCAATGCTGTGGAAAGAACAGAGTGTCAGACATAATACACATACATAATAATTGCACTGATTCAGGCCAAAACAGCCCTTACAAGATATTATATCAGGAAGCCACCGCTTATAAGTATTTTAACAGTCAACTTACTGGTTTACTATACTGTGAAGCCACCGCTGAGTTTATAAGTATTTTAACAGTCAACTTACTGGTTTAATATACGTAAATTATGATGACTTTTCTACCTCACCTCAATTTCGAAAGCTCTTTGATAGACATAGTGTAAAAAAAAAACCGGACAAGTGCGAGTCGGACTCGCGCACCGAGGGTTCCGTACAAACCTGTAGGTATATAATGTAAAGTTTTCTGTAAAGTATAATGTAAAGCTATTGCTTCTCACCAAATTTCAATTTTCTATGTCAACAGGAAGCAGCTTTTAGGTTTTGATTTCCTTGCGAGCAGTCGCGAGTTTCAATATATGTGGTATAAATGGTTGTACCTTTGCGTTTTGCGTTGACTTTTTTTTCAAAGCTTAAAGGATATTACACCTGATTTTGATATAAATTTCAACTTGATACCTCTGCGCGTTCATGAGGCAAACGGTAATACATAGTTATATAATTATTAAAAAAAGCATGTCAAGTAACTAAAAATTTATGATTTTCGAAATTTTTCCTTTAGTTGTGCTATAAAACGTTGCTTCATGCCAAATTTCAAGATTTTAGGACGGCGGGAAGTATCCTTTAGGTTTTGATTCCCTTGCGAGTAGTTGCGAGTTTCCAAATATGGGGCTTAATATGCTGTTTCTTGAGATTGCGTTAATATAAAAGTTTGATTTTGTTACAGCTTGAAGGTGTTATATACTTGTCTTTGATATGAATTTAAATTTAATACCTCTACGCGATCATGAGGAAAGTGGTAGCACAAAAAAAATGCGATGTGTGTGTAAAAAAAAAGTATGCTTTTCGCAATTTTTCCTTTATCTGTACTATAAGACGTTGCTTCACACCAAATTTCAAGATCCTGAGTTCACGGGAAGTATACCCTGTAGGTTTTGATTCCCTTGCGAGTGTTGAAAATTTGCATCATAAACAACTTATTAGACAAAGTAACTAAAAATTTATACTTTTCGCAGTTTTCCCTTTATCAGTACTATAAGATGTTGCTTCGTACCAAATTTCAAGAAGATGACTTCACGGGAAGTACCCTGTAGGTTTTGATTCCCTTGCGAATGTCGCAAATTTGCAACATAAACGGCTGTATCTTTTGATTGCGTTGGCTTAGAAGTTTGATTGTCTCACAGCTCTAAGGGGCAGTGGACTTGAGTATTTCATATAAATTTCCGCTTAATACCTTCACGCGTTCCTGAGAAAAAGGGTCTTAAGAGACAGACAGACGGACAACAAAGTGATCCTATAAGGGTTCCGTTTTTTCCTTTTGAGGTACGAAACCCTAAAAACACTTAAGCGAGCGCCAAAGTTGAAACAAAAATGAATTCAACAAAAAACTCCATCTTACATTCCGAGAATAACGGAATTTATAAATAACTTCACTGGGAAAATACTCAAACCCGAAATTCTAAACTCGAATGGAGTCAACAAAATACTACATCATAAATGCCAGAAGAAACGTTCATGGGTGGCATCTCTGAAGGAGCCGTCTGCTCGTTTGTCCACTCTGTAGATGACCGGTCTGTTCATTTGCCCTCCCGCGTTTGTCTTGCTCCGTCTGCTCGTTTGCCCTTCAGAAGTCAGTTGGAGCCGTTGTCAGCTCCGCCGCGGCCGCCAGATGTTGAGCGCTCTTACCGCCGCTGTTCTCATTCTCATTACTTGTGTAATATAAAAGCAAAGGAAAACCACACATAAATAAAATTCAGTATCTGCCAGTGAAGTTCTGGAGTTGCAGGTGTCCATGGGCGGCGGTGATCGCTTACCATCAGGCGATATGTCTGCTCTGTCTGCCGGCCTATTCCATAAAATAAAAAAAAAAGTGAAAGTCACATCCAAATCGGTCCAGCCACTAGTTATACATGAAAAAATACAGTAGAATAAGTAACCTCCTCCTTCTAATTTATATCTTAATACATCAGCTATCAGCCAGCGAAAGTCCCATCAAAATCGGTCCGGCCATTACAGATATGAGCCGGAACAAACAAATCGAGAAAAACCATAAAAATGTTATTATGGAATATATGTACCGTGTATACAATCCACACACTACACAAATTCAAATCAAAAAAGATGAGCATAGTTTTTGTTTTATACCCTCTCCATTTCCAATCGACATCCGTGGAATCACGCGGGCGTTTAATGCACGCAAGCGGCAATTGCCACGGCTAGGTGTTTAGATGAATAATTATGAAATTACTGCACCGATGCTCTCAATTTAACTTTCGTTCGTCACTTGAGTTATGTTAACACAAAATACAAACACTAAATATATATATGCATACATTTTAGTTTTCAAAATAATAAACGAAATTCATTGATGGTGGCTTAGCACGTATACACTTTCATTTCTGAGACAATTTACATTTAAAACACAAAGAGAAACTCAAACAAAAGGTGTTATATAGTAGATTACTTACCCAGACATCTTTTTAATACAATATAATCACAAAACTGCAAGTAAACACCACTTTTTAAATATATTTCGTTCCACACACGCTCTCCGTCTCGTCCGAATTGGAAAGGGCTATGTCGAACGGAATTTCTCTATGCCTGGCTAAAATTTGGCGCGCTTAGCTGACGTTGTCCCTCCTTGACGTAATAGGGTAGGTGCAAGTGCAATATCAGTCGACAATTTCGTTTTTTATTGCATTTTATATCGACATGAGCGATCCGCCACGTCCTGGCGCCGTGCCACTTATTGTAAATATCAGTGAAGCCAGGTCCTGGCGCCGCACCACCCGATATTATATTACAAACAGATAGATACTCCAATTTTATTTATTTGTACCTATAGGTAAGTACACCCAGGCAGAACAAGTAATCCCACAGAGCTCATCATCACACAATATTTGTTTTGGGTAGAATCGTACTACGAGTACATTGACTTAGTAGTCACTAGCCGTTGCCCGCGGCTCCGCCCGCGTGTATGTCGGTTATCGCTGCAAATAGTAGCCTGTGTGTTATTCTGATGTATAAGCTATATTACTGTAAAGTTTCATCCAAATCCGTTCAGTAGTTTTTGCGTGAAAGCATACTTACTTACAAACTTTGGCGTTTATAATATACTAGCGACCCGCCCCGGCTTCGCACGGGTGGATTTCAGATGCCCCCGCCGACGACACGATTCGTGCATTTTAAATCTGTAATATCTTCGAATATATTCATTTAAATTAGATACTGTCAATTGCCATTTTGATCTATATTAAATGCACAATGTATTTAATTTACTTAATTGTATAAGGATTCATTCTGTATTGCTTAAAATCACTTCGTAAATAAGCCATTATTTCTCGTAAAAAGAAAGGAATAAAAAATGGTTGTTGTGGGTTATCCCTAAGAGATAGACATATACCGTCGCGGACTTTTTTGTAGTACTTTTTAAGGTGTACAATACTGTAGTACATTATTTTGATCTATCTTGTAGGGTGCAACCAGCGTTTGCAATGTAAGCGCAAAAAAATGTGTTTATTTGCTACATCACATTAGAAACCTCGAAAATTAACAGTGTTCCCATACTATATTATGCATTTATTATACATAAATTTCCTCTTGAATCACTCTATCTATTAAAGAAACCCGCATCAAAATCCGTTGCGTAGTTTTAAAGATTTAAGCAAACAAAGGGACATAGGGACAGAGAAAGCGACTTTGTTTTATACTATGTAGTGAAGTAGGATAGTACAATAGACCAAGAGCCCACGACGGCCAGACCTTCGTTATTTTATAAAAGCTGAAAGTTTTTCTGTGCATGACCCATATAAAGGTAAGAACGATCAGCGACTATAGAGTTAGGGTTGTGGTTACTTTGGAAGATAACAGGTGTTAAAGGTGTATAAAATAGTACCTAATTTTCTTTAAAGTCTAAAGTTCAATATTTTTATATTTTCTTCGGGATAACTTTAGAAATGTCGTCATCCCTTGCCGGACACTTATGACACTTGCTACCCCCTGCCAGACACCCCTAAACTTTAATAAATTATAGTTGTACTTTCGTTATAGTATACAAGCTAAATTTTATATAAGTTATTTGGGGACCTATAAAAAATGTTACCTCAATAGCCGGACAGTTTTAATGGTTTTTACCACAGAACAAAAAATATAGGTAGAAATGTTATGTAGGCGGGGCAGGCGCGCCGCGAAATAAGTCCAAATACCTCTATTTTGTCTGCTCGCATTAACTGAACGGTCGCATTCGCATTTTACTTTCAACGGGAAAAAACAATAAAACAATCATACATTGCGTATTAAATTCGATTATTAACTACATTGTTTCCATAAGAGTACGCAATGAACTGCATTTCCTGCGTGAATATTTCGATTTATTTCACCCGAACAGATTTGGTATAAGGCATAGGGGTGTGCCCAAATATTTATAATGCAATCGATACCCCAAATTGTGGATGTCGATGATATTGGTTTGTGTTTTTCTTAAGTAGAAAGAGTTGATTTGTTTTATATTATGATTTTTAACCGACTGCAAAATAATTTTTAATATGAATTTTTTTTGGAAAGCTTTTTAATGAAATGGAATAGGAATAATAGGAATATTTCTTTTAAAACTTAAAACATATTTTGAAGATTAACATTTTCGGGCCGTCCGACGTCTATACATTGTTTTTTGCATTTAAATTTAGATATGAAATATAAAAAATGTACATCTTGTGAGGATATAAAAATAACCTCATAATTACTGTTGATTACAGGGTTCTACAGAAAAAATATTAAGATTATGTGTGTTAGGTCTATAAAAAGTTGTGTCGTGTTGATAAGTATGAAACGTCAAACTCCAAAATTAGATATACAATATGTACTTATGTTTTGACAAAACAAATGTCTTATTTTTATATTAACACAAGAAACTAGTACAATTTCACTCAATCCATTTCTAAGACAGTGACTTTCATATAAAAAATAGGATAGCGATATTTAAAAGTAAGAACTATTTCTTATAGAAATTAAGCAAATTTAATTATTATAATCGACAGGACTACATCTCTACGGTGGGTGGGTCATAAAGACGAAGATCCACCTCTAAACACAAAATTGCACGTAAAACTCTACTTAATGCCAAGAGCATAAGGTTGTAGTTTAATATTATATTCATTAAATCCCTTGGACGAATTAGAATAGACTTAGTTATGTGTGTATAATATTATTAATCGTTTATGTGTGCGTCCCGGCGACAAAAGATTACTTACGAAATTACGTCAAAGGTTTTTCTAGTAGTTCTGTGGTTTTTACATCTAGCCAGACACATTGAAAGTTTGCTGTAAGTGCGAGCGCAAATACTTATTCGATTACGATCTTATAAGATTTCCAATATATAATAATTTTATTACGTTAATCCATGTTATATAAAGTAAAAATAAAAATCAACCAAATTCGTCCCAATTGTTAATTTTCTATACAGAGAATATTCCTAAGTAGGCTTGCTTACTTATTTGTATAAAGGGTGGATATCAACATGACAACACGACATTAATTTGAACTAGACCTACCTGCACAGGTTACTATTCCACCTACAAAATTTCAAAAAAAAAAGGTTCAGTAATTTAGCCATAGGACACTCTTTTCCGTTTTTGAATTTTACTACACGATGTTGTTGGGTTAATGACCGATGTTAGCTATCGTCGCCGGGTCGCGCCATCGCACGCGCTCCCTTTGAACCAGCCGCCACAGCCGCGCGCTGCCATCGACGCGACAGCCCTGTGTTTACCTAATAGGTATTTTGTAGTGATTTTATAGTGACGTGACAGGGCACATTAGTTAAGTTTGTTAGTTGATACGTAACGTTATGTTTTTTTGTGTGAATTTAAATGAAACAATGCCTCGAATCGGCTATGCACTTCTACGGATAGTGAATAATTTACTACGGATAAAATATTAATTTACAGAAAATGTTCGTTTATTCTACTACCTACTAATTGTCGGATTATTGTACAAACTTATCAATACGAGAATAGAGATAATGCTCTTACAGCTGTAACCTCGATAAGATGACCTACTTTAAAACCTTGCGGTTTTTGGTTTTCGATTTTTTTGTGATTATTATGGTGACTGTGTAATTTAAAAAAACGTGAATACATAATATTGCTTGTGCTATTTAGCTTACGTGTCGATAAAGTAGGTAGGTATCTACTTTATAAATCTTCGTCGCACGTCGTTCGGTGCTTTAGGTACTTATTTTGACCGCCACCGCTGACGGGACCGCGCCGCGCCACTAAGGTTAGTGAACTTAAATTACAAATGGTGTCCTCATTGGTTTTAATTTTTAAGATATTTAGTTTGTTTGAAAATTTTGATTTTTTTATATTCGTTTTCGGATAATTTAAACAATCCCAAAGTAAACCAATACATTTAAATAGCCCACGGTTTTGTTTAATGTCGCATTGTCATATCTACCCTGTATGGCTTCCTGGCAACAGGTATAAACAGGTAAATCAATATAGATAAATACACCGAGCTAATAACTAATCGAAATTGGTAGCAAAATCAAGGTTATTTAATAAGTAATCTATAGGCTTGCCTGAGAAAAAAAAATCAATAAAAATTATAAAAAAAAAGTCTTGCCAGCTTTGCGATAGGAAAACTATCATAAGGATGTTCATTAATTAATTTTTTTTTAATGTTCTCATCTGCTTGTCAGATGGGTGCAAATCGATCTTTACCGGCTCTTAAACTATCGGGATTTTTAAGCGCTAGACCAACAGACGAGTTTACTAATAGTATTTTGTGTTTTTTAAATAACGTATACATAGGTAAAACTACCTTGAAGTAACGGTGTTGTAATGGTACATTATGATATAAGTGCGGTAAGTTGAAAATTACAACCGAGGCGATATTCCTAGCCCGAGCCGCAGGCGAGAGCTACAAGAAAGCTGAGGCTGTAATTTTCAAAGCGCACGTATGTCATACGACGTTTTATAACATATTTGCGAGGAAATAATTAATAAATTCATTACTACTTGACGACATTTTCAAATAAAAACAATACAGTGAAAAGAAAAAACGCGCGGAATAATTTTTAATTGTTCACAAATTACCAATGCGCGCGCATCGGCGCTTTTTTTAGGCAAAGGCACAAACAGCCAGTATTACTAATAAAGTATATTTTTGTGTTTTTATCACAGGAAAATGGTTGTAATTTATTGTCAAAATTAATTAAATTAAAGAATTAAATGTTTATTTATTATATTTATCGCTCAAAGTTAAAGTTGTTCGTAAAGGGTCTCTTATTTCACCAATTTCAATATCGTAATGTATCTCATTACGTACTTGTGCGTTATTGTAATGTAAACGCACTTTTTTTTTTAATAAGGTAAAGCTCACGGTTTATCAAGATGCTCGAACAATACTCTTTTAAATATTAGAAAGGGTTTTATGTCAGAAAAGTGGTCAACATTTTATGAGTGAAAGTAGGAGAAACGAGACCACAGAGTTCCGCAGCCGCCTCCGCCGCCACTTATATCATAATGTGGAGTAAGTAAAAAATCGAAATTTTTAAAATCTAGTTATTTTGTGGTCTTAACTTAAATTTACAATCGATTTTTAAAGTGTGAGCCCCTATTTCTAATGCAAGCACGCATTCTTGTCCTTAATTGAGTTTTTACACGGAACTAGACAACCAGTTTTTGATTTCAAATGCGGCGTTAACTATGCGGATCCTTAAACCTACAATATTTGGTACAGGCGAGACATCATAGACCAGGCTCACACACACGTAAAAATCCATCAGGGTAAGATCGGGACATCTTGGTGGTCAAGGGTCCATCCCTACCAATCCATCGATTGATTTAACCTTTATACATATTACCAGTAACCCTGTATATCCATTAATCTAAGTAATTTAACCTGTTACTGCTTTCGTGCATCAGATTGATAAAGTACCTATGTTATGTGTTTTACATGACCACATATTAAGCAGTCACCGGTGTAAACAACTTGTGAAACTTTTACCATCATTTGTTGTGTCTAAGTGTAATTTATCTCTGAGATGTGCAAATTTAGATATTTGTAAATAAGTTAAACAGCAGTTTGGTAATCATAGTACAGGCTCTGCCTAGTTTGGGATCAGATTGTCGTGTGTGTAGTTATTTTCATTAATCGTAAGGTTTTAAGCTATTGCATAGCTTTTATCGCGGGCTTTGAGCGCGGCGACCGAATCAAGAAATTCCGAAACGAAAGTAAAACCTGACAGCCGAAGCTCGCACGGATCGAGACGAGCTGCTCCGAAATACAGTCAGAGGCAGACAGACAAAACAGTCTGGGTTTGAGAAAGTATATAGGTGTATAGATATCTATCATATCTTTATAATGCCACACTCACCGCATGTGTGCCCCGTAAGTATACGTAAAGTAAGTATGTTCAATGAAAAAAAATACTGCATAAATACAAAATATTGCATAAGTTGATAAAAATGCTATGCAATAGCTTTACCGCGGCAGTCCCCGAGTGCCTCACGTATTTTCTTAGAATGGTAAGGGACCACGAGGGATCATCACAAAGACAATGCAAAGCAAAACACTTCTGAAATGTATCATGACGTTGTGATCAAAAACATATTGTGGTCTAAACATGTATCAATTTATTAGTACCTGGATGACCCAGCTTTGCATGTTATTTTTTTTGATAAATTTTCTAAAAATGAATTATAGCGAGATCGATTTATCGCATCTGAATTCCTCTCATAACTAAATTATATGAAAATCATTGTAGCTAATATTCCAAGAATCAGATATATAATTTGATTCTCGGATTTAGATATGTTACCGGCAATCTGTATAATTTAGGTTTTCTGTACCATAGGTAGTGTACCTAGGCAATGTATACAAAACTGGGGCGTCCAGGCAATGTATGAAATAATAACTACGATATTATTATTGTATCCGTATGTCCGTATACGTTGCCTAGGTATTCTTTACAATTCCTAGGGATTGTACAGAACCTTACATACCTACCTATAAAATGACGAGCAAAGGAAACGTATTCTGTTTGCTTTAAATCAACTTTATTCAGAATCATTTAAGTTAAAACTTTGACATATTTATAGTTTTTATTACAGACGAGTTGTTTTCAGCCGCGCTTCGGTGTATTCAAGTTCAGCGCTGGCTGTGGTTGTCATAATATTTATGGGAAAAGAAACCGCCGATGGAATGTCACCGCCGCAGCTACCCCCGGACATCTACTACACAGGAGTCACAAGCGCCTAGCCAGCCTTTGAGGTAGGAGTACGCTTTTTTCTTAAAGATTTGTCTATTGCTGGCCTCTGTTTCTTTTGGGATCAGGCGGCAGAAAAAATGCTACCACTAGTCCAGCTGAGAAAAAAACAATTAAGTCAAAATAAGAAATTCAATTCAATACTTTATTTTCAAATATCTTTATATGCAAAAAAAAAGTAGATCATACAAATAATGGCTACTGATTACCAGAAATGATTGATAGTAGTACAATTATGTGCTTGGTTTTAATTTAGTTCCACACGTGACTTAATTACATCTGTTTTTTAATCATTTTGATATACTAAGTGCGTGTTTCATTTCATAAATGTTAGAATCAAAATTGTTTATAATACTTACAAATATTTAAAGCTATATATCCACAGATCATAGGCGTGCAATAGTTTCCTAGAAGGTTTGCAATCAACTGCACGCTCATAAACGCAAACCCACGGGCCGCCACTACTGATAGACATGTCGCCATCCCTCTGTAATAACAAAACGTTGCTTTATAAGTGTTACGATACGTTGTCCGAAATGCTATGTAACTATTCACGATTGACATCTATTTTCATACTTCCAAATTAGTTTTTATTTTTAATCGACTGCAAAAAAGGAGGAGGTTCTTAATTCAACTGTATTTTTTATGTTTGTCGTCTCAGAACTTTCGACTGGGTACATAGATTTTGATGATTCTTTTTTTTTGTCCCATTTTAATTTGGTCCAGCTTTTGAAGTCGGTTTTTTGTTTATTTATTGCACTGGTGACAGCGCGTAGTTCAAGCGGTCGTACGCAGTTTAAGCGGCAGTATGTGGTTTAAGCGGTCAGCTCGCCTCTTCCTATTGCGCTGAGTGTTGTGGGTTCAATCGCACACGGGGAAAACATTTTGAGTGATACGCAATTCGTTGTTCTGAGTCTGGGTCTATTTCATGGATGTTTATAAAGGATTCCGCAATAAAGGATATGTTCCCAGTGCTTGAGTTGTCTTTTATTTGAAAGAAAGATCAGTTTTTAGATTTCAGCGCAGTAGAAAGAGCTAAGCTTTACTTAAAGAACAAGAGTTAGAGAACAAAGTTGTATTTTTACACCTATCTGTATTTGATAAGAAGAACATAATACATATACACTTTTTTGATGGCTACATCATAAATCGAATAAAGCTAGTAATATGGCATAGGTACTTACCTTAAGTGTGTAGGATTCAGATCCACCAAGTACGCGTTAACATTCCCCAAAATCAGAGAAACATACAGGAAGAAAAAGAATAATCCTATGCTTAACAGAGGGATTCTGGAGAACAAGAGCAGAATGCCACAGGAGATCGCTATAGTAAACACCATAAGTGTGGTGAACTTCTTGCCTAGAGGGCCAACTATGAAAGATATCAGAATTCCAAGGCATGTCGGTATTGCGGAGTAGCACATCACTGCATATATTGTTAATGGCTGCATTGTGTGGTCACAGTCTCTAGAAGCCTGAAAATAATGAAATAAGGTACAATTCACACCAATAGTACCAAAAATACACATTGTATTTCAATTTCATTACAGGAATGTGATATTCATTTCACAAAAATTATATCGTCCAACGCCATCTAGTCTTAAAGCGCGAATCTTGAGAGTCGTTTAGTACCGCGCATTAAAATAATATGTCAAGTTTATCGTGATAAGTAGTAAATAATTCTGTAAGCAACGGAGAACCAAACTACACACATCAAAAGTGTCTAGGGATCAAGCATTTTTACGCGGATTTCTTGAGATTGAGATGTGGCTTTGGCCCTGGCCTGCTCAGTCGCCAGACTTGAACCCGATTGAGCATGCATGGGATATGCTACAGAGAAGAGCTCTGCCGAATATGGGGGGTATCCAGTCGCAAGAAGACCTTTTTCTGTTGTTGCAACGAACATGGGCGGCCATTCCACAGCGTGTTTGGATGAACTCATTTTGAGTATGCCAAACCGATGTTCTTGTGTTGTTAGTGTTCGCGGTAGAAACACGGATTATTAATTGTTTAAGTTACCTAATAAAATTTTAAAGAAAACTGTTATTTCAGTCTTTTTTTCGAACTTTAATGTTAGTGGTTCAAATGTCAAAAATCCCTTTATTAGGAAAATGCCAAATTTCTTTATTAATGCAAAGGTGACTTGGTTTATCGTTACTGTGAAAAACGAAAACACTTTATTTGATGAATCCTTTAAGAAAATTTTAATTAATATCAATCAGGAGAAAAGTTATTGCAAAAATATATGTTGATCCCTAGACACTTTTGATGTGTGTATCTTGAAGACAAGGAAATACAATCTTTGAAGCGTTTTGAAACTCCCTTCTACAGTCTCGTTTAGGAAACAAAACAAAAGCTATTATTTTGTGAACACATACACACATATATCGAAACCTACAAGAACTTTTTGAAACATACATAAACCAATTAAACATTTAGTAAATGCATTATAGTAGTAGTGTATTGTGGTTGGAAAATGTTCAAAAACAGGTAGGTTTACCGCATAATGATTAACCGCACTGCGACTGGAAACGTCACAGAAGGTAAGTCCTGAAGTATCTTCACTCATAAAGAACTCATTTGTCATCGTTGGCACCCACATCGCAAAACCAGTTGACCTGAAAATATGTCATAGAAGTTGAAATAAGTCATTACCTACATTAGCCGTGGGAGAGTCTTGCTGAGGCCCATCTGGTCCAACAGGACCGGAGTGATACCATGGCCCCCCGCTATCTGTGAGGTCAACTGAAGTCTCAAACTTCCTCCCACTAATCTAGGTGGCGAGTGTGGGGGGAGGACTGAAATGGCGGTGTCGCATTTGTTACTATTAAGTTGCGGGAGTCCATGGGTAGTGGTAGTCTTTTATCGTCAGGCGACGTGTCTACTCATTTTCCCTCATATACAATACTATATTTTTGCAAGACTATCGTGCTGAATTTAGAATTGTTTATTTTCTTTTTATATACCGTGTAGTCCAAAGGTCCTTCAATACCTGCAAATTAATGAAGTAAGCAATTTAGGCGGTGAAATTTCCACGTTCGTATTTGAGATTCTAACGGATAATATGAAAAACATCAAATTATCATGTTTCTGGCAATCAAAACTATTAGCTTTTATGTTTACTATTGCTTGCTTTTAGTTAATAATATAATGCTATCGTCATCTGTGAACTCTTATTTCATTTTATTACCCGTAATCTTATCTGTTCCTTTCCAGTCATGTCATTTTAACTCATGCCATCTCTTTTTTGGACATCTGTTACTCTTGTGTTGTTGAATCAAATCAAAATCATTTATTCATCTAAGACACCAAGTGACACTTATGAACGTCAAATTGAAGCTATAGTTAAAAATCATAGATCGACACAAACAGAGGCCACAGCATGTGCTGTATTGTCGAGGTAAGTTAGGCGAAAACACCAAAATCTACTGCCTGCCTGTGTCGATCCATAACTTCCAGTTTCCAAAATGCGTAGAGCTCATGAGAAGAATACTGGCAAAGAAACTCATGGCTACTCTTTTTCAAAATCTGATTTTCAGGTACAATAGAGTTAGTATTACATATAAGGTAAACAGTATGCAAGCTGTTGCCACCTGAAATTCCTTTTATTAAAAAGCTCCAAAATCTAACGCGCAAACAAAAAAAAACACTCAGTGATAACGTTGAAGGTTTGAGTCTATTAAACATAGAACAAAATAGAAACAAGGTGCACATCCACTCACATTCAGTTGCAAAATCTACTGTTGAAAATAATTCGTGACTGGATTAAGAGGCTAGGGTTGCTGTTGAACGAACCAGAATAATAGTATTGTCTAAAGAATCGCTGACTAGGCCGACCAGTCACCCCAAGCAGCACCCGTTCACGAGTATGACGCATGGACCAGCCATCATCTCCTTCGCCATATCAGAGGGAAGGAAACGACCCGCCCCACGACGACACCGCAAGCAATGACATTTTAGTGAGCATGACAAACCATAGTCTAGATACTGATAAAAATCACTACTAATTAAATTACCATGATAATCGCCACGCATTACTTTCAACTAACAATGGTTTGTTAATATTTAGCTTTATTAGAAGACAAAGAAGTTTGTGTGTATCTATTTAAATTCTAATGAACTGAACTTGAACGTTGAACTTACTCATTCCTAAAACTTTAATTCAGCAGCCTTTATTTTTACTATTGCTTGTATGGTATTATATTTACATAACTATTAAAATTATATTACTATAGTTAAAGAAAGCCATTTTGCGAATTTTGTTCTTACGTCATATACGCGCATAGTAGTAGATAATAAAGTATCGCAGAATTCTTTAGCAGCGGTGGTTTAAACAGGGGCGCGGTCTGGTTCCACATTTTTAGCAACAGTGACGTCCCACCTTCTACTACCACTATTTCATCGTCTAGGTATACGTCTGTCACCTGAAAAAAAGACAGTGCTTAAAATTTCGTAGAATGCTATGGACAGATTAAATGTATAGTTATTATTTTTACAACCCTTATCCTGAAAAATTACTTGAAATATATTACTCATGGTGTGTAAAGAAAGATTTATTTATGCTTTAAACCGGTGTTGCTGTAAAGTAGTGCGTGTAGTTATCGACATGTTGTATTTTATATTTCAATATTTATTCCACCCAACATTCATGAAACGCATTGTTACTGGTGACGAGACGAGGGTTTACGAGTTTGACATGCAAACTAGTCAACAAGCTTTGGAGTGGCGCCTTCCAACTTAACCGAAACCAAAAAAACCACGCCAAAGTCGATCAAAGTCATGACTGTTTTCTTTAACTCTCGCGGTGTTGTGCACTCGGGATTCTGGCCGGAAGGTCAAACTTCCTAAACTCTAATTACCACTTCGTGGCACCCAATTTCAATCGGTAGAAGACATAAAGATAAATTCGCAACGAGAACTAAACTCAATTCCGGAAACAGCGTTTAAAAAATGTTTTGATGGTTGGATTATTCGTTGGCGTAAGTGTATCGTTTCTGAAGGAGAATACTTTGAAAGTGATAAAATAAATTTGGATGAATAACTAACATTTTGTGTATAATTGATCTTTTCCCGGTACTTTCTTGACAGAGTAGTACTATACTAATTTGTATAAGCTATATTACAATAAGATGTCACCACAAAACGAAAGACATTTCACCTACAACGAATGAAACTTACAGGGTAATCATCCTTTTCGAGTCCAGTGTTCCATTTGAACATATTCTGCAAAACTGCGAGCGCTTCGTCGTTTTTACCTTTGCTTAGAAGGAATTTGGGACTTTCTTCCAAGATTAAGAGAGTTAGAATTCCAATAACCGCAGGCAGACTGATTAATTGCATCAGTAATCTCCAGGGTCTATAGTCCACGCTCAACCAGGATATCTCATAGTGAAATGTTAATTGTAAGACTGGTAAAGCGAAAACTGGTGACAAAAATTGCTATGTATTTATCTTCATTAATAAAATTAGTATTTTGAAGAATTATTTAAATTGTTCTTTTGTGATTTGATAGAATCTTATATAAAAGTAAACGCTTTTAGTTAATATTTTGCAATAAGTTGTCGCTCCAAATGTTTATTGGCGTCATGACACTAGGGCTCCTACCTTATATAGCTGCAGAATGTGTAGCTTTATCTGATTAGAATTGTATTAAGAGAAAATAATGTTTAATACGATACTTTAAGACCTTTTGTTGATTTTATGCAGACGTTGTCAAAACCTGTGTGACCAGATGTACGTGTGATTACACGCATGCGTCAAAGTCACAAAATTTGAGTTAATATTAAGGATATCGCGAATTGGCTATTACGTTTAACACACGATTCGTTTTAAAGTTATATTTTACCTATTCAAAAATAAATATAGAATCAAGCACACTTATCCTTTTTTATGGGTTAAAATGGCAAAAAACATAGTTTTCTGAATACTACTTACGGGCTATAAACAATTGCGAAGACATAGTGACACTGGCCATAATGAACATGAACCGACTGCGATTCTTGGCGGACACGCTTTCCCCCATCAGAACGAATGCCGCCGCATTCGCTGACGATGAACTGGAAAAAAATATTTATGAAAGCCGTTTTCATTACTTCATTGTACACCACACATTGTACCCACAATCCTTATTATATAACTGGCTTCTGTCTTTAACCATCGCACAGATTTCTATCCCTTCATTATTAGATTTAGTGAAGGGAGCAACTTCTTCTTTAAGTAATGTAAGACCTCCGGACGAGGGGTTACCTAAGTATTTTGCATACATTGAAAGTATGTATAATGTGTATTTCCTCATTTTGATTCCATTAATTTAATTTACTACACGTACACTCAAACAACTTACAATGTTGCAGAGAAGAACTTAAGTATTGCTAATGACGTGTAGCCAGGTGCCATGCTACCGGCTATGTTGAACAAAAAGCCAAGTGGCATGGCTATTAGAAGTGTTTTGCGTCGTCCTATAATATCGGCTGATAAACCCCAAACATATGACGATATCATAACACCTGAAACAAGATGAAAGATGAAATCTCTTAGAAATCTCATTAGACAGGATAGTAGACTTTCAGTTAATACAAGGTTCTGGTATGTTATACTTAGTACTTTTGAATTGGTTTACAGACTGCTTTGCAATGTCCAAAATGCAGTGTTCTAATCATACTCTGAACTGATCAAAAACTTAGGCAAATCAAATACGTAAAGTGAATTAAAAGATTTTTCACGGATATTTACAAACGAGACCAAAGTACTAATATACCTACTTTTAATTACCCTTTAAACTATTGAATCGCTGTTTTTCTTCATAAAGGATTTAACGTCAGTTGTCACAGTTTAAAATTGGCTCTTATTATTTTGCAAAACATGACGTTTTTACATTAAGTTTATTTGTAATATTATGGACCACTTACCCATTAAAGGCAGAGCTGAGAGTAGCCCTTGCTGCGCATTATCAAGTGAAAAGTCGCAAGCTACAGGTGGCATTAGTATGCTAAACCCAAAGAGGTCCGTGTACATCGCCAGGATCATGAAAGAGCATGCTACTAGCATGAGTACGTTGTATTTGCCGAAGCCTGCGTATGGATACAATAATTAGGTATAGTTCCAAGCTGACGCAACGTTAACATACAACGTGATTTATTCGTGGGTATCGGATTGTAGCTTCTTTCTAAAGAGAGGGATATATTTAGCACTGGACTATTAAAGGTTGTAAAGAACCTAATCTAACTAAACACACTCGCGTGCAGTTATATGGACTCAAGCCGCACACTAGCTCAATAGGCTGATTTTCGGGCAAAGGCTTTTTTTTAGTTGCAATATAATGGACGCTACGCCAGAAAAGTGGCCCAAGTTGTAGCTCCTCTACGTTTTTGTTCAAATGGGATTAAATCAATAAATACTCAACTGATTTTCAAGGTTCAACATTCAAGTTTAATAAAGTTTTATGAAAATTAGGTAAGCCTCTTTTGTGAAAAAACATTTTATGCTAATGTTCGGTTCAATTCGATTCAACTGCACACGAGTAACATATTCATTTACTTGACTTTTTTAAAACAACTCCTGAACTAGGAATATATCCTGTGCCCTTTTCACTTTTTTCTTACAACTCTGGATAGTTTTTTGGCATTTTGAAACATAAAATTCGTCACTAAATTCAAAAATCATCAGCGCGCAACTTAATATATAAATTACATAGATATTCTTAATGATTAAAATTATTCTTTTTCATGATTGAAATTTGCTTGAATCTAAAATGAATTATTAAGAACTAATAAATTTACTTCATTTTGTGTTTTTGTGACCTGTTGAAGTTTTCAAATTAATTAATTCTGATTATGGAATTTGATCAGTCCATACATACATACTTTTTGCATATTTTTGTTAACATAAAATTCTTCACCAAACTCAAAAATCGTCAGTGCAAAATTCAAATTAATTAATTCTGATTATGGAATTTAAATACTTCGACGTGCATACTTTTTGTATATTTTTTAATGTAGGACCTAATCTTACGCCAAATTAAAAATATTGGCTGGTTCCCAATTTAAAAATAAAATATTTGAAGAAAAAAAAAACAAATGAATGTCGTTCATTTTATTTTCTCGTAAGAATTTAAACATTGCGTTGAACAAAAACATGTTTTTAGTTTATAATTTTTTATTATTACATTTATGACTTGTAATATCTTAGTTATTGTACAAAATTTGTTAAATAAAGTGATTCTGCCCACTATAGTCAAGAAAGAATACGTAGCGTGGTAAGTTTCAAATTAAGTATACGAAACTCACTTAAGGTGCAGATAACAGTCGCATTATTTTAAAGCTCCAGTTTATGATTGTTTTTAAATTTTTGCAATTGTATACAAATCAGCATTAATCGGTGGTAATATTTATCATGTAAAATGTTTAGTCAGAAGTTTTGTAGTTTAAGTTCTCAGAGTTCATATTTAATGTGTAATAATCCAATAGTATGGATAAAAAAGTGAACTTCGAAATGAAACAATAATTTAGAATATTGATATATATCGGTAGAATCTTTCCGACTGTCCTTTGACTGAACTTTGGTTGTATTTTTTTCATGGAATAGGGGCAAACGTGCAAAACGTATCTCTTGATCACTCCTTAACACCCGCAACACCAGAGGCGTCACAAGTGCGTTGCCGGCCTTTGGGGGATGGAGAGGGGGATGGGGGAGGAGTTGGGGTATGTGCCTCCGGTATCCTCACTCACTCGGTGAAACACGCTGTTTCACACCGGTTTTCATTGAGGCCTAGCCTTTTTTTTTTCATTCCGAAGCAATTTTAGATATTCATTAGGGAAGTCTTAGATCAAAAAAGAAAACTTTGTTTTGTAATCTGAGATGGAAGTAGTCATATGTCGCGTAAATCACCTTAAAAAGTGTAATTGTTTTTTTATTTTTTATATTACTAACCATGTCAAAAGTGTTTTTACAAAATAAAAGCAAAAAAAACGTACTTACCAGTAGAATCTAAAGCAGTTTCAAAACTGAATTTCTTTGACGAAGCATCGCCTATAGCGGCCACCATTTTAAAAAATAATATTTTTTTTGAAAATAGAATCAAGGGATTTTACTTTGGAGACGCGCGTTTCGTTCTCATGCAGTTTAATAAGTACGAGACGGCAGCAAAACTTGTGATATAATATTTCTTAACACATCTTACAAACCGCCATCTGATTTTTAACGAGGTAGAGCGTGCGCCATGGTATTCAGACTACTGATAAAAATACTTACATATTTCAAAATATATATGAACTACACCCAGAAACAGAACAAATGATCTCACGTAGCTTATCATACAATATTTGTTCTGGATGGAAATCGTACACTACGACCAACAAGTAAGTCGATTGATTATTTTTTTAATGAAGAATAGGTGCATACTGCTCGAAGGCAACGGTAATACATACAAATGTATCAGAATGATATTTTTTTATAGCCTTGGATGGTAAGCGGTTACTAGTGTCTTCTAACACTAGTAAAATTAAAAGCTTTACTTTAGTTGTCATTAGATCAGGAGGTCGAGTGTAGGAATAATGATCGTGTGATGAGCATGCATGTAATGAGCATTCCATATCTGGGTGTAATTTATCTCTGTTTATGTAGGAATTTAGATATTAACAAATATGTACATATGTATTTACAGAAAAAGTAGGTATATATGTATTTATATGAGTTGTCAAGTACCAATAGTACAAGGTCTGCTTAGGGACTAGATGGCGGTGTGTGTCAGATGTCGGAAAATATTTATTTATTATTTATTTATGTTTCATCTAAAGTCTGATTTTCCTAGCACAGGTTCTGCCTAATTTTGCCATCACATTGTCGTGCAAGTATGAGATGATGTGTGAAACTTAAAAACATTACAAACCACCGATTTTAATTTAATAATTTTCTTAGACGTAGTGTCTTTCTCACATTTATGACCAACCTAACGACACTTCCCAAAAATAAAACCATATGGAGCCATTTAGACTACAGAGCGTACCAAAAAAAATACATAGAAAAACATAGCGCTTCTTTTGGCGTAATTGGGTTAAAAGGGTTTAACTGTTTTAACAAAAGCTGCTTTAGCTCTTGTAATACAATATGTTGAGAAACACGCACACATAGATCTACTTACATAATTATATGCACATTTGGTGCGGGCAAGTGTTGTCTACAGCTCTTTGTGTCTATGACCGTATGACGCAGAGAAGGTGCAGCATACTGAGGGTAACAATTGTCTCGAGCAGTCGACACAATAGATAATTGTTCCAATGACAAATAATGTTTTTTAAATCAAATACTAAAAGAATATTTTTTTGATAAAGACTGCCTTATATTATGCCGATTTTGTGTACGCGGGTACACTGAGTACCGCTACCGCGGTAATCGCTTACTATCAGGCGATACGTTTCCTCGTTTGCCGGCCTATACCATAAAAAAAAGATTTATGGCAGTTTACGATTTATGACGTATAACGAATGACTTTTTATGACCCCTAAAATTTATTGTTTTTTTTCTATTTTTGTGTGAAAATCTTAATGCGGATCACAAATTACAGAATACATCTACTTACCAAGTTTCAACATTATAGTTATTAGAGTTTCGAGAAAAAAGGGCTGTGACATACGGACGGACAGACAGACAGACAGACAGGCATGAGGAATCTATATGGGTTCCGTTTTTTGCCTATGGCACGGAACCCTAAAAAGGGGCTGAGAGCGTGTTCGCCACAGTGTAAGTTTTCAAAATTTAGTATATATAAACGACTCATTTAAACATTGTACCGAACAGGGTCTTAGTGACCACAGAACAAATGAATATACTAGAAGAGGTGTCGAGCAGCAAGTGCAAGATACACTACGTCGCCTAGACGCACACATAAAAGATCAATAATATTATACACACATAACGAAGTCTTTCCTGACTCATCCAAATGATGTATTGTATATAAGTTCAAAAAGCCACTTACAATGTTACTAAATACAACCTTATACCTTTCAGCTAAGGTAGGGTTTCACTTGCATATTTGTGTTCGTGGACAGTTCCTTCGAAGACCTTAGGGATTTTTTTTTTTTTTTTTTAATGTTTGGCCCGCCAAAATGACTCTACTCTGCCTGATGGAAAGCATAAGCAGAATCCACGAGTAGTGGCCACCATACTCACTGCAAATATAACAATGCAGTATGGTGACCCACACTATGGCGGCCTAGTGATGCTTGTGCATCTTTTAGTCTAGTCAACAAGTATGGAACTTGTTGACTAGACTAATTGGGCCTCCGGTCTCACACTCACCAACGAAACACGACAGCACTGCTGCTGTCATTTTACGTTGATTTTCTGTGCGAGGGTAGTACCGCCCCGGTCGAGCCGGCCCGTTCGTGCTGAAATCAGCGTGGCTCTACTACCTGTGATGTGGTGAATTTCACATTTATCGACTATGATTGTTACAATAATTTTTAAATTAATTGTATATTTGACTGATACTCTGATATCCTTTCATTCTACTTTATAATTTTTTTGTTGCAAAACATTGCAACTCCCTTATTTACCTAAAATAGGCATACAGTGTTCAGGCATACATATTTCAGAAACTTTAAATAAATAAAAAACAACTGCGCATTTTCGCAAGTTCTCTACAACCACCGGTTCTTTGTGTCCACATCTTACAGGAAACCGTTGGATTAATAGCTAACTAACTTATATTATGTTTGTGTTATGTTCGTGCCAAATGTTTTGAATTATTCCCGCAGGAAACGCAGTTCATTGCGTGTTTTCGTGGCAACTATGCAAATCATACTTAAATTTAATACGTAATGTATGATTATTTCAATAGATTAGAATATAACGGTTTTCATGTGTATAACATAATACTTTTTAGTTTTTTGTTAATATTGCTTAAAAACAAAAGTTTTGAGACTAAAGGCGTGTCTCCTGCTCCCAAAAATAACAAAACAAACTAAAGAAATGTTTTTGCAAACCATGTTAGCAGACCATTGCCGTCTCCTGCGACTTTAAACAAACGTCACACACGAACATCAAACATAGGGATACGGTGTCGATTAGAAAGTATCGATACTGTACTCATGAGTAGCATCGAATAAAAAATATCGTACTCATAAAAGTATTGAAACGGAAGTATCGATACTTCAAAGTATTGAGTACTGTTCTTACCGAAGCCTAATGGCGACCTTTTTAGAGTTCTGTAGCCAAATGGCAAAAAACGGAACCTTTATGGATTCGTCATGTCTGTCTGTCTGTCCGTATGGCACAGCCACATTTTTTCGAAACTATAAGAAGTATAATCTTAAAACTTGGTAAGTAGATGTATTCTGTGAACCGCATTAAAATTTTCACTCAAAAATAGAAAAAAAAACAATATTTTTTTGGGGGTTCCCCATATTTAGAACTGAAACTCAGTTTTTTTTTCATCAAACACATGCGTGTGGGGTATGGATAGGTCTACAAAAATGAAATAAAAAAATATTGAGGTTTCTAATATCATTTTTTTCTAAACACTTCCAAACTTCGAGACACTTCCAAAGTGGTAAAATGAAACCCCTGTAACTTCTAAAATAAGATAATGATAAAACTAAAAAAAACATGATGTAAATTGCCATGCAAACTTCCACCGAAAATTGGTTTGAACGAGATCTAGTAAGTAGTTTTTTTTAATACGTCATACATCGTAAACCGCAATTTGTCTTTCATTTAATCAACTCATTTATAAAAAATAAAAAATAAAATTATGCTACTTGCTGCTACGGAACCCTTCATAGGCGAGTCCGACTTGCACTTGGCTGCTTTTTATTTTTGATTGACGGATTGGAAAATCATTCCATAAAGATAGAGTCCATAGACAACTATAATAATAATAGAACATGACATAAAAACAAATGTCGACAGATCCGAAATGACTACATTTACTAACAAAATAGTTATTTAATTTTGGAAATAATTTAATGGATCATGGTGCTGATGTTAGGTAACCTTTTAACATTATTTAAATTGTCCTTTATAGTATAAATATTAATAATATTAGTATTAATATAAGTTCAGTTCAGTTTCATTATACGAGACGCATGAAATAAAAAATAAAAAATGTATGAATAACTATCAGCTACTTAATTGTAACGAAATTGATCACTGGTTAGCAAGTCGATAACATCCGATTTGTAAATCAAAACGATTAATCTTTGCCTCCGCAACGACTAAAATGAAGAATGTTATGTGGTAAATGAACAACCCTATGTTAGCAAATGAAATCGCCCTCCCCCCCCTTGCAGGCGAACACGGGGATGTTTTCCGTCCGCTTCGGATAACGCGTTTGCTTGTTAAAAATAACAAAACAGTTAGGCCAGCAGTGTTTAAAAACAAAACAGTGTCGCAGGAGACCCGGCTTAACGATGATACGATATGTTTCCTTTGAGTTAAATGTAGTCCTTGCATCGTTTTCGGCACGTAATTATCGCACAGTTTGGCATAGCAATAATTTTTTACGCAGCTACGTTCCCGACGAAAGTTATACGTGTACTAAAGCGTTCAGTTGATGCCAGCAGACCTATTAGAGGTATCGGCGCTTAACTTCGGCGCGCCTACCCCGCCTACATAACAATTCTACTTGTTCTGTGTTAGTGACATTACTATGAAACTCTTACTCGTAGAAGTGTTTATTTATACTTACTATACTGTACTATATACTATATATAATATAAACGTGAAAGTTTGTAAGTATGGGTGGATGGATGATTGTTACTCTTTCGCGCAAAAACTACTGAGCAGATTTGGATGAAACTTTACATTAATATAGCTTATACATCAGCATAATACATAGGCTATTATTTGCTGTGATAACCGATATATACGCGGGTGGAGCTGCGGGCAACACTCTAGTATTAAATGTTTATACTTATACTCTTTGCGCTGTAGCATGGTGCGTGGCATGGTGCAGTAACATTTTGTTTAACTCTTGAAAGTTGCCGCGATTTACAAATTATGATTTAGTACTTCAGCTGTACCACATTCGCAATATATTAAATCATTAATAACTGTAGTAAATTAAATTAAACCTAACTGTAGTAAATTAAAGTAAATGAAATGAAACCACCAAGCACCATGCTACCGCGCAAAGAGTATATATAAATTCACAAGTACAAACCCATACTTAGGGCGCCCACACAAAACTGCGAATTCGCAAGGCATCGTAAATATCTGCGATATTTGCGCACCGCAAGAACGATCGATGTAATTCGCATCGTGCATTCATGCGATGTTACGTCAAACTTGTTGACAACATTTTTGGTCCACTCTGAGACTTTACTAAACGGCACTACTTTCTTCCTTTCTTTTTTTTCTTTACTTTACCTTTACTAAATAGCGTTGTGTATTAAATGTCCTAAATATGTATTATTATTTTCAACCGACTTTAAAAAAGGAGGAGGTTCTCAATTCGACTGTATTTTTATTTATTTTTTTATGTTTGTTACCTCATAACTTTAGAATGGGTGAACCGATTTTGATGATTCTTTTTTTATTTGAAAGCTGGTGCTTCCCGAATAGTCCCATTTAAATTTGGTCCAGTTCTGACATGTCATCCATGAGAAAACCATATAAGTCTTCAATTTGCATTATGTATGTACGCGACAAATTAACGAATAACTCAATATTCCCGTATGGTCCCATTTAAATTTGGTCCAGATTGAAGTCGGTTTTTTTTTTGTTAAAATTTGTGATTATATACATAATGTAGTGTAAAGTTACCTAACTAGGTAACTATACGCTACGCATAACTTGCAGGATCTGAGATGTTACTTTATTTTGGCTCAAAAACTGAAGAATATAAACTGTCAAACATTTTTTTTTCTTTTAAAACATTAACAAAACAATTTTATTATTTATTTGTATCCATAAATCATTTATATTATTTTTATTTATTATTTTATTATATTTTTCATCATCCATTTCATACAAAAAAATCATTAATACATCTCTTTGTGGTCGAAAATATGGTCACATAATCACAAATTTTAACAAAATAAAACCGACTTCAATCAGGACCAAATTTAAATGGGACCATACGGGAACATTGAGTTATTCGTTAATTTGTCGCGCACATACTTAATGAAAATTGAAGACTTATATGGTTTTCTTATGGATGACATGTCAGAACTGGACCAAATTAAAATGGGACCACATGGGAAGCACCAGCTTTCAAATAAATAAATAATCATCAAAATCGGTTCACCTAGTCGAAAGTTATGAGGTAACAAACATAAAAAAAAAAGTCGAATTGAGAACCTCCCCCTTTTTTTTGAAGTCGGTTAATGAACCAACGCTTTGCCGCACGAATTCGTATCGTAGCAATTCGTATCGCAATTTCCTACGATGCGGCGTCGCATCGCATCGCATCGTAGTTACGTGTGGGAGCCCTTAATTATACTTCATAACACATTCACTTTGTGGTTACTGAAACTTTAATAATTCGACAATGTCACGTAGTGGCTTTAGGAGCCCTTGAGGTGGTGGTGAGGCCACGAGGTTCTGAAGATGGTGAAATCAGACGCTTCACAACAACAATTTAAACGTTATTTATTTACTGAGGTATAACACAAACAGATAGATGTACAGACAGGGTGTGGATTTAAGAGATTCGACCAGTCAGTGCCTCCAGATAAGGAGCACTTAACTGTCCGTTCGCAGCGATGAGAAAAGGGCTCTGTGACGCCGCGCGCTTCCTTAAATATCCTCTGAGGCTTGAGGTGCGGGGTGTTCTCGGCAGTGGACGGTCCTCGTAGGCGCGCGGGGGGTGAGGCTTGGAGGGCGTGGAGGTGTGCATGTGAGTGCCGCGTGACACTTAGGGCAGAATTTTGCGTAGTGAAATTCGCCTTGATCTTCGGTTACTGCTGGCGATCCCTCGCTGGTACACTGGAAAGAGTTTTGAAAAGGTTGAGAAATGTAAACAAAAACAATAAGTCAAGAAGAATAGTTGAATGAGAATTGTGAATGGAAAACTCGACCGGCAGACGACGACTCATTCATACGAACGTAAACAAGATAAGAGTTAATGGCTTGCGGATGAGTCATCCGCATTCCGATGTTTGTTCGAAAAGATTTTACATTTAAATTTGTTAAGAGATTTTCCATTTTTTTTTTTATTTAATCGTGACGTGTAAAGGTGATGGAAAAAAAAATTTTACATTATTTATATATATATCGGATAGGATGCGTGTGCGTACGAAAGAAAAAGAAACGGCCGGGAATCGAACCTGTGAGTCAGGTTTGACTCGAGTTTTTAACTTTTGAACCATGGGTTAGGAAAAGTAATATTTGTAAATTATTAATGTTTACTAGTAATGCGACGTTTATTCAATGATTTAGCATTTTTTTCGAAAAATTAAGATGTGTAAGAACGAGAAATGTTGATTTACGACGCAGGAAATAATTTTTAGAGATATATAAAACAGAAGCGCATCTGTAAAAAATGTTAGTTATGGAATGAGCGAAACAAAATTTACTGTTTATTAATTTGGTTAACTAACTTTGGCTAATTTGCCGATCAACGAGATACTTTAGATCCAATTTAGATCGCGCTAAATCATTGTTTATAGTTTATTAATTTAATGTCTTTGATGTGCCATTCACCCAACGGTTTACCTGAGATAATATCAGCTAGTTTGTATACTAAGGGAGATTTTTTTGAAGTGATTTTACATTTAACGTATTTAGGGGCTAATTTTTTACAAAAGTATTTGTTTTTGTCACTGAGATAGAAAGTTTTACGCCAAACTATATCACCAACGTTAAATTCTGCTGGTTTTCGACGAAAATTATATGATTTGCAGTTTCGTTGATGAGCCTCGACTAATGCTGCCTGTACCCTCTGGAAGACAGAAGATAAGTAGCCTAATGTCTCGGCATAATCGTCGCGAGGTTCGTGAACTATATTAGGGTCGGAACCCGCGTCAATATAGAAGGAACCACAAGTCACGACTTCTCTTCCGTAGACTAGAAAGTTCGGGGTGAATCCTGTAGTTTCATTTACAGAGCAGTTTAGAGCGAATTGAATTTTTGTTATTAAGTTATCCCAGATTCTATGGTCTGTGGTTATAAAGGTAGAAATGGCTGTTATTATTGTTTTGTTATATCGTTCTACCGTGTTTACGTGTGGTGTGTATAGTGGTGTGTAGTGTATGTTGGGAATTTTGTATTTAGATAATAGGCTTTTAAAAGTTTCGCTAATAAATTGTTTACCGTTATCGAGTACTACGGAGGACGGAACTCCGTGGACGAGGAAGACATTTTCTTCTAGGATTTTCGATATTATCTCCGACGTGGCCCGTTTAATGGGAAACAACAAACAATATTTAGAAAAACAACAAGATACTACGAAAATGAAAGTGTTTTGATTTCTAGTGGGTGGTAGCGGACCAATTAAATCTATGCTCAACATTTGAAATGGTTTGCTACACGATTTAGGAGTGCCCATATGCCCTAAGGTAGAATGATTTTGGTGTTTATGAGCGATACAAGTGTCGCACGAGTTTATGGTTTTAACTACGTCTGCGTACATTCCGGGCCAGAAGTAATTTAACGCCAATCGTTTAAATGTTTTAAAAATACCGAAATGGCCGGCAGTGGGCGCTGAGTGGCCCTCTGCTATAATATTAGGTCTCTGCTCAGACGGAACGACTTCCTTCCATTGAAAATCTCTGGTTAGTGGATTTAATGACTTTTTAAAACGGTATAGTTTGTTATTAATTATTTGATAGTCTAAAGAGGAGGTTGGGGAGTTTTTACACCGGTTATAAATGTTTAAGTACCATGAATCGTTAGTAGAAACTGGTAAGTTTATATTAGAATTAGATGAGACATTAGGGTCATTAATAATAACGGAAACCGGTATAGAACGAGAAAGAAAATCAGGTAGAACATTATCCGCACCACGACGATGTTTGATTTCGAAGTTATAACACGATAGACGGACTCCCCATCTGGCTAAACGACCAGTAGGGTTGTTTATTTTTAAGAACCACTTTAGTGCGGCGTGGTCGGTGTAAAGTAGGATTTTCTTTCCATTTTCGACATAACAACGCCAGTGCTCAACAGCTGATAGAACTGCTAAAGCTTCGCGTTCGGTCGCGCTATAGTTTTTCTCCTGACTAGTGAGTGATTTGCTATAGTAAGCGATCACTCTTTCCTCTCCCTTTAGGACCTGACAGAGAACAGCACCGATACCGTAGTCGCTAGCGTCGGTGTGAATTTCAAAAGGCTCCGAATAGTCGGGGCAAGATAGTACAGTACAGGAGATTAAACAGTCTTTCAATTTGTTGAAGGCTTCATTAGCCTCTGAAGACCAACAAAATGGAGGGGACTTTTTGCTTTGAGAGGTTAGTTTATTTAAAGGGGCCGCGAGGGTACTGAAATTTGGGATAAAACGTCTAAACCACGACACCGCGCCTAAGAAACGACGGACCTCTTTTCTGTTGGACGGGGTAGTATAATTTCTTATAGCGACGACCTTCTCGGGGTCGGGGTGTAGACCCTTAGAGTTGACGACGTAACCCAAATACTTTAATTGGTCTTTAAAAAAATTACATTTTTCGAGGTTTATAGTGAGGTTAGCCGTTTTTAATTTTTCTAACACGCGTGATAACAATGTGATATGGTCCTGAAAGCTAGAAGACACGCATACGATGTCGTCTATATAACAGAACACTTTATTTTCGAACTCAGGGCCACAGAACAACATATCCGCGAGTCTTTGTTGAGTTAGCCCACTGTTGGACAACCCGAAAGGCATGCGCTTAAATTGAAAAGAACCACGCGTGGGAATATAGAATGCGGTTTTACAACGATCTTCCTCCTTAATCAAAGTTTGCCAATATGACTTAGATAAGTCTAAGCTGGATAGGAATTTAGCGTCTCTCAAGTTATCTAGAATTTCCGAAATATAGGGCAAGTTATAGGCGTCCTTTTTGGTTACAGAGTTTAATTTACGACTATCCAAACAAAAACGCAATTCACCATTTTTCTTGGGTACCAGAATGACTGGGTTCGACCAAGGGCTTTCTGAAAGCTCGACAATGTCCTCTCTTAACATCTGGTCTAAGTGGGTTACTAGAACGCGCTGTTTATCGGGAGACATACGATAATAACGCTGGCGGATTGGTGGACTGTCGCCTGTATCGATACTGTGTGTAATTAGGGACGTGCAACCGAGACCACGCTTTTGGTATGAGATATCGGAAAAATTCGCGGTGAGTTTGTCAACGGTATTTTTCTGTTCGACTGTTAGATTGCTATACGGAACCAAGTGTCCACCGTCGTCCGCCTGTATTGTGGTAACGCGTGTATCAGACTTACTCGAAAGTAAAATAGATTCTAAATGGCTAGGGAACAAGTCGAAACCCCTCCAGAAGTCCATACCGAGAATCAACGAATTTTTTATATTAGGTATGATGTGGACGTTAAGGTAGATTGATTTATTTTGAAATTTAAATGGGAGTGTAATTGAACCCAACGAATGTAGTTGTTCTCCACTCGCGGTGATTAATTTTATTTGTTTGGAGGTGTCGAGTTGATAGTTTTCATTTAGAAAATATATATGAGAATTGTTACCTAGAATTGTTACGGCAGAACCCGAGTCAAGAAGACCAATGGCGTTTTTGTTATTTAACGAGAGAGAAATGTTCGGAGTGTATTTATTATCAGATTCTCGGATTGAAGACAAATGGTAGTAATTAAAAAATTTAGGAACGTACTTAAACCGATTTTTCCATTCCATTTTATTAAAGTTTGAATGGTTGGTTTTTCTCCAATGCTGGTTATTCAGTTTTTTGAGAGCGAGGTTCTTGGTTTATTATTGCAATTAGGACAATCGATACTACGAAAACCTTTTAAACCGCATTTAAAACAAATCAAATATCTAGGCTGCCGACAATCAAAAAGTGAATGAGTTGTATTTCTACAACGAGGACAGAATTTACTAGTAATATTAGAAGCGGCCTGTACGACATTTACCTGTGCCGTTGTACCAATAGGTTTAAAAAAATGTTTACCCTTATAGTTGGGAAAATTATTGTACGAGTTTTTGTTATAGAAATTACCTTTAAAGGGGTTAGAATTACTAGAAGAAGGGTAATTATAGGCGAATTCCGGTGCTAGGGTATTAGCAGACGTCCTAGGGGGTTCGCGGAAATCTTTATTACGACTATCGTATTTTTCGAAATTTTTACACACACTAATTAGACTAGGAATGTCTACAACATTTGCTGTTAGAAAAGAATTTGTGTAACACGGCCGAATATTATTCAAAAGTATTTCTAATTTATCCGGTTCGCTGATAGGTACGTCGAGGCGAGAAAATAATCCTTGCATTTTTGCAACATATAATGTTATGTTCTCGTTCTCGCCCTGCGAGCGAAGCCTTATTTCCGATAACAATTTGTAGTCGTAATTATGAGGGCTAAAATCTCCTTTTAGTAATTTACATAGTTGACTCCAAGATGAGACACTATCCTTTATGCTACGATACCACGTCAAAGATTCTTCTGAGAATATTTCAAAAGCGAAAGAAAGAATCCTATCCTGAGGTATATCCCTACTTGACATGAATTCATTTATTCTTTGAATAAAGGCACGCACACACGTCCTACCGTTATATTTAAACTTAGCTAGTTCCGAAAAAAGTTTTCGTTCATAGGTTAACGAGCTAACAGGTGAGCTCTGGTCACCCCCGATCGAGTCTTCCGTCCGCGATTCATTTCCGCTGGGCTGAGAAGTTAACCGTTTAAGCGATGCGTAAAGAGTGTGGAATTCGTTCCACGTGGTTTTAATGGGGTTTATATCCGGAAGTGAGTCTATTCTCACACGATTTAATCTGTGGTAGACGTGATGTAAAAGAGACTCCGTTCTATTAAATAGATTTTTATCGAAGTTAGATTTTAACATTTTAATGTTATTATCAACTTTAAAGAGCGATAATTTTAAAGCCTTGAAATCTTCCTCGGGGGGTAAATGGGACTCCGCTACGTCCTCGGAAGGAGAACTTGACGCGAGTTTGGAAATTTGTTTGCGTAAATCTTCTACGGTGTTAGACTTTACGCCACCCCTCAGATAGACCTCGTATTCTAATTCTGGTTTTTGTAAACACGAGAATTTAATATCGTAGGCCATTTTGTAGAATAAATGTTCGATGTAAGTTAATAGTTTTAAAAGTAAAAGAAATGAAGTGAAGATACGTTAGTTATTGCTATTAGACGTATTTTCAAAGAAAAATGGAATGAATTGAATTGCATCCAGGTTGTTATAAAGATAAGATTAAGCGAGCCGCCGAGAGTGGCGCAGTGTTGATTGCGGTGAAACCGGTTTTACTACGATGCTAATCTAACGTACGCCAGCGACGCATATGTGAAAATGTTATTTATGGAAGCTGGAAGCGAACAAAATTGATATTAAA
Source organism: Diaphora mendica (assembly GCA_949125395.1). Lineage (NCBI taxonomy): Eukaryota > Metazoa > Arthropoda > Insecta > Lepidoptera > Erebidae > Diaphora > Diaphora mendica. Next base: position 3,519,296 of record OX421323.1, read on the forward strand.
AGTAATAAGCAACGTGTAAAAATGCACGTGGTAGTAGCCGGTATGAATCTAAAGCGATTAAAGAAAAAAAGCGGTTAATTAACCCGTGATGCGCACGTGGTTTTGGTCCACGCGGTATACGTTCGCGAAAAAATTATAGGAAAAGCGGCTAGCAATATGTGATCGTACATGCGGTCTCGTCTAGCACGTGCTCACAGCGAGAAAAGAGGCAAAAAACACTAACCTGGATGGGATTCAACACAGAACACGAGAAAAATACATAAATTATGCACAATAAAAGCAAAAAGAAATACGAGGTAAATCGTGGTCGAATCTCTTAGTTCAGCCGGGCGCCATATGTCACGTAGTGGCTTTAGGAGCCCTTGAGGTGGTGGTGAGGCCACGAGGTTCTGAAGATGGTGAAATCAGACGCTTCACAACAACAATTTAAACGTTATTTATTTACTGAGGTATAACACAAACAGATAGATGTACCGACAGGGTGTGGATTTAAGAGATTCGACCAGTCAGTGCCTCCAGATAAGGAGCACTTAACTGTCCGTTCGCAGCGATGAGAAAAGGGCTCTGTGACGCCGCGCGCTTCCTTAAATATCCTCTGAGGCTTGAGGTGCGGGGTGTTCTCGGCAGTGGACGGTCCTCGTAGGCGCGCGGGGGGTGAGGCTTGGAGGGCGTGGAGGTGTGCATGTGAGTGCCGCGTGACAACAAGTTCGTTTTCATCTTTTCACACATTTTCGCGACATCTGAAATACTAGGCGTCCGAGAACGCGAAGAGGTAGATAAATTCCACTCTGTGTACGACGAGTTACGAAGCCTGTCACAATTCAAAAAAGCTTTATAGAACGAATAGCGTGTCTTATTACAAAGTGCTGATTAATTCCAGATAGGTGTTTTTTAAATATTTTGTCTGTCGTACCAATCCCACCCACAAATCTGGTTCTGTTATTCTTGTTAACTGTGGGTCAGAGCAATAACACAAGCGCCACATTTTATTGATTTTAAGTGCCTTTTCTTACTTTAACAATTTTTTTGTAGCGCAAATTCTATCTATATAATCTAAATTGACGGACCTCAAAAGCTATTTGACTGTGGTAGTTCCACAACAATTCACAATTTCTTTGTTCATAAAGATCTTCCTCGAATTGCAACAATTGAAGTTTTGCGCTTAGCAACAACATTATTTACTCATTTATAACTGTACAGAATTAGACACTGAAGTTGGAGATAAGGCAACAGTACAAATCGATACAAACCACTACGCCACAGAGTGGTCCTAATTCTCCTAGTGGTTCTTTAGATAACAATTACATCATTTACAAATGTATCTTTAAAATTTAAATATTATTTAATTAAATCTTATCGTTTTCATGCATAAATACATGCATAAAATTCTTTGTAATTATAACAATTTACATAAGAAAAACGAAACGATACTTGTGATAACCAAATAGTTAACAGAAATATAAAGTGTAAGATTAAACTATTTATTGCAAAAAATAACAATATTACATACAAGCGTCAAAAAACCTCACGCTTCGGCATGAATGGGCTGGCTCGACCGGAGTGATACCACGGCCTCACAGAAATCCGGTGTGAAATAGCACTTGCGCTATGTTTCACCGAGTCAGTGAGGATACCGTAGGCCCATACCCCAACCTTTCCCTTCATCCCCCTCCTCATCCACCTCCCCATCCCTCATAGGCCGGCAACGCACTTGTGCTGCCTCTAGTGTTATAGGGGCCCATGGGAGGCGGTAATCGCTTACCATCAGGTGATACATCTGCAAGTTTGTCCCCTATTACATAAAAAAAGATGGCTCACCTAATTGTATGTGACTACCAGCACCCTTTAACAGTCCAACCCTAGACATTGGTATCTCCTTAGAAAGGGGGTTTTGGCCTAATATCCCACGCAGGCTAGACCGGTTGATAAAAGGTTTGTTCCAATTTTCCGGTTTTGCCGTGATGTTGATCTTCTACGTAGTTTACTTCCTTAATTAACTCTTAGGATACCCATGAGATGAATAGGGGTGGTGAAACTTGTACTATTAATCTGTCACAACATGGAGAAGTCATTCCGGTCGAGCCTGGATCTTTTTTTTATGTATAGCCCTGCCAAACATTATTATTATTATATATTATTTTTATTGCAAAGATTAGGTTACTGTATCTGTAAATTGTTACTTATATTAATGCTTGTTTTACCACAGTATTATAAAAATGACCACATTTACAGCATGTCCAAACAATTATTTTCCTAACTCTATGGTCATTTAGGAGTTGCATTAAAAAATCAATATCAACGCAGCTTGTTTCACTCACATCGGTAAGTGGTTTATTCCCCCGCGCGCGGTTCTTTTTAGCGCATGCGCTTATTAGAGCTCTGTGACTGTTCCCGCTCAAGAAACTTCTACCTCTTCAAACCTTTGTACTCTTGGTACAGCCGCCCACAAATTTGAAATTTTCTGCCCTCGTCCAGGCTTCAGCGGAAGTGGAAAACCTCATACTTCCGCTGTGTGTAGGGCGGAGTACTAACGGTTTCAGTTCCAGAACAATAGTATGAAAATGTTTTACCATTTTCAGTTTTAACTCTTGAGGTAAAAATAAGCTTTTGAGGCTATGTTACTGCGCATCTGTGTTGCGCAAAGGAATAATTTCACAGTATTATGAACTTTATTCAGGATACACAAAGTGTGCCGTAGTGATTAAGCCTTATCCTAATACGAGTAACTACAAGTGACATACAGAGATATTGTTAGTTCCACTTTAATTGCGCTGTTAAGTTTAAGAACAGGCATAAAATGACGTTAAAACAGTATGTTGTAGGAAGGCGTGTTGACCTAGTGGTTAGTGACACTCACTGTCAAGTCGTAGGTCATGGGTACGACATTCACCCAGCACCAATCCTTGTGTGATGTGGACAATTCTTTGTACTGTGTCTGGGTGTAATTATAAGAAATTTGGTTGGCGTATTTCAAGCCCTATCTAGTTTAGGATTTTAAGATATTCGAAGGTACTATTATATCTTTAGTAAAAATAGCTGAAAAAATCTTATTACCACTATTTTCATATTTTGTTTAGCAAATCCTGACCAAAAACTGAATTTGTTCCCCTTCGACCATATTGCAAAGTAATGCTTGAAAGCCAGTTTCTAAAACAGAATTATTTTTCTTTTATGGAAACCTGATTTTCAACAATGTGGCCGAAGGGATCTGCACCGCACTACTGAAAAAAATAAATTATTTTATCAATGTTTTCCCCCAACCAGCGGGATGGTTTATAAATAAAACGTTGGCAAACTCCAAATTTTTTTTTTTTTTTTTTTTTTTATCTTTATTGTTTACATATTTTATGTAGAGGCTTTTAATCAAACATGATTATGCCAGCCTCATTGTATCCTATATTAACAAACAACATATAAAAGTTTCAAAAAATTATAAATTACTTCTATATATACTTATATAATAAAATAAAAATAAACAAAAAATCAAAAAAAAAAAAGTACGTACATACGTACCACACCTATACACCACATACAATAAAGACTCAATCAATAGACATAATATGGATAGAGTCATATTTTCTTTAAAGTATGAATAAATTTGTAAATTTTGATTGCGTCCTCACTGTACGGCTTCGAAAGCATGGACTGGAAAGTACCAACATTTAATATATTATTATTTAAACTGGACAGTAATGCTTCCCTCTCTTTTCTGTACCGGACACATTCAACTAACAAGTGATGGGCATCTTCAACAATTCCACATTGTTCACAATTAGGACTACTAACTTTTTTCATTAGAAAGCCAAACTTATTAAGCGGGACGTGTCCAGATCTTAACCTATGTGCAATAACTACATGTCTTTTACTAATAGTTCTATTCGAAAACCACGGGATACGAGGAGGTTCACACTGCATTGTTTTGTACCAAATTCCCTTTTCTCGTGATAGTTTATTAAAATATTCCTTCCAAATTCCATAACAATCAGCACTAAATTTAGGTAGGACTTCAAAATAACAAGGTTTTATGTCAATAATTGTGCCACTAATAGCTGCACTTTTCGCTAAGGTGTCAACCAGCTCGTTCCCCCTGAGTCCAATATGTGAAGGCACCCACTGCAGCTTCAATGAAACGTTATTAATTTCGAACCAATACAACAAATTTAATATATCATAGGCTATCGATGCACCTCTGGGTCCAGAGGCACATCGAGCCAAATGTTGCAGGGCACTTTTACTGTCAGTAAAAATGGCCGCCTTTTCATAACAAGAACTTTTAATATAACGTAACGCCTCTAAAATCGCAGTTAATTCTACTGTCATTATACATAAATTTTTATTGCACATTCTAAAACTGCCACTCATTTTGTTACAAGTATCAATAAATGCCGACCCCAAACCACTAGCACCCTTTGAACCATCAGTATATATAATGTGCCAACTGTCATATTTATTGTTAAGTTCATTGAGAATGTTACTTTTCAGCATATCGCGATTGTAACTATTTTTATTAAATATTATGCAATCTAAATTACACTGTATTACTTGAAAAGTTTTAATGTTTGAAACCCATGTATCTAGTGTGAACATTTCTAAAGTGTCACTAATATTTATGTCTTCCTGTTTAACTTTGTTGTACACAATTGCTAGAAGCGGTTTCTTTTTTTTTGACCAATATCTGTTATTACAAAGAGCGCTCAACTCACCCAACATTTCATAAATTAAATTATTAGAGCATGATTTTGTCTTTACTAAATACTTTATAGCTAAATATTCCCTACGTACAAACAATGGTGAAATACTCAACTCACTTTCCATAACGTGAATCGGCGTACTCCTAATAAAACCGCCAATTACTCTTAGAGCCTGGTTCTGGACAATATCTAATTTATGTAAATGTACTTTCGCACTGTTATCGTAAATGAAACAACCATAATCCACCCTACTTCTGATTAGAGTTATGTATAAACTACGCAAGTAATTAGGATGAACACCCCACGAAGGGCCTGATAAAAGCTTAAGAACATTTAGAAATTTTAGCGTTTTACAACTTATCTCACTAATATGTTTTCCCCAGCGCAGTGACCTGTCGATCCATACACCCAAATATTTAACGTTGTCCGATGATTGCAACACTAAATTATCAATTTTTAATTGTACTTCTAATTTTTTGTGTCCTCTGCTAAAAATTATATATTTCGATTTATTACCAGATAATTGAAGGCCAATATCTTGCAAAATTTTGTACATGTTATCTAAAGAGTTTTGCATTTTATTTACACTATCCCTGAGAATATTACTACTACTTGTATACAAAACAAAATCATCAGCATACTGACATATTTCAACATCTGCAATGTTTAGACATATCTTATGCGTGACGATATTAAATATCAGAGGTGAAAGAGGGTCACCCTGCGCGATTCCTTTATTAGTCCAACGACATATCGTGTCGTCAGGGCAACTACCATCATGTATTTCCATTAACAATCGCCTCTCACTCAGATAAGACCACAAATATTTAGATATCTTGGCACCCACATTTAATTCTTCCAAAATTTTAACAACTTCCACTATCAAAATATTATTGTATGCGCTGTCAATGTCTAAAAAACAAGCAAGAGTAGATAAGTTATTAGAAAATCCTATCTGTATTTTACATATTAACCTCACCAAAGAATCTAATGTTGATTGTGCACGCCTAAAACCAGTCGTTCTAGGTGACAAATATCTATTCTTTTCAACATACCATTCTAAGCGTTTTGCTAACATCGTATTGAAAGTTTTACAAATACACGATATTAACGCGATTGGTCTTAGCTTGGGTATGGAGCAAGCAGAGTCACTGACTTTGGGGATGGGACAAATTTTCACATTACGCCATTGCGAAGGAACTATGCTGCTAACGAATATTAGGTTAAATATTTCTAACATATAAGATTTAGCTACAGAAGGTAAATTATACAACATTGAATATGTAATGAGATCATTTCCCGGAGCTGTGTCTTTCTTTTTAAAACATTTGACCATTTCCTCCATGCTGAAGTTAGATTCAAGAGATGGATTTGCCGAATGAAATGTTGGTGTCTGGGGATTTACATAATCAGGTGCCAAACTGCATAATAACTCCTCTTTCAGATCGTTAGACACTTGAGATTGAGTTTTTTTTTTGTATCCTTTAACCCAACGCATTCGACGCCACATCTCAGAGACTGAAACAGTCTCATCAATATCATTACAGAATTTTTGCCAGTTCTCTGACTTAGCTTTCATTATCATATGTTTTGTATCACGTATTTTGTGTTCTAGCCTGGAGAGGTTATCTGGAGTAGGATTTTTTCTAAATGTTTTCAATAATAAACGACGTTCAGCAACAGACCTAGAGAGTTCTGGTGTCCACCAAGATTTAGGTTGGAATTTAGATGTAGGATCTTTACTTATTTTAATCATAGGGATACTCTGATCAGCCGCGTTGTTAATCTGTGTAACAAAAAAGTCATATTGGTCTTGGACGTTATTTGTTACAACAAAACTCTTAAACCCATTCTTAATAATATCTCTATATTTAGTCCAGTCAGCCAACTTAAAATTACGCTTTTTAATAAAATAATTATGACTTTTATAATCTAACAATATTTTTATAATTAAATGATCGCTGCCAAGTGTTTCATTAGTCACATTCCAAGTAAAGTTCACAACAATGTCAGTAGAAATAAATGTTATGTCGGGAGTAGATTCTTGAAGCGCACCATTGACAAGTTTTAATCTAGTGACACTTCCATCATTTAAAGAGATGAAACCATTATCTAACGAAGCGTTCATTATTTGACCGCCTCTTGTGTCATTTTTATATGACCAGTTTGTGTGATGCGCATTGAAATCACCTGCTATTATTGACTTTTTAGAAAATAAACCAAACAAACAATCCCAATTCACCTGAGAGGTATTTACACTTGACGGACAGTATACAGAGACAATATTCTCCAGGTTATAACAGTTTAATAGTCTTATATGTATTATTTCTATACCTACATTATTTAATCTATGTGAGGATGTTTCTACCTTTACTGATTTATGTATAACAAACGCCACACCTCCATATGAATCTTCTCTGTCCCTCCTATATGTGCAGTAACCACTAAAGTTAAGCTCAACTCCTGGGTTCAACCATGTCTCACTTAAAATGGCTATATGAATATTTTCTTGTTGCAATAGACATTCAAACTCCGATCGCTTCGGTTTTATACTTTGAGCATTCCATTGAATTATATTCAACTTAAAACGTGAGGAATTACTGGCCATGACTGAACAAATTTAAAATACTATTAAAGCACTCAGTTTGCTTCAGGATCTCTATAAAATATTTTTTAACTTCAACAATAATTATTTTAAAAACTTCATAAATTTTATCTACAAAGTCCATTCTAGACAATGCAATACACTTTAATTTATTCAACAAATTTTTGAAGTAAATCTGCTCTTCATGTCGGTCATCATTTTCTGAGTTTTCCACACACATATTTTCAGGATCTCTTTGCATTTCTGTGGCCTCTAATGTCGGTTTCGCCTTCATCTTTTTAGATTTTTTTGTTATTGTCTGAGCACTAATAGATTGATTTGTAGAAATTTCTACATTCTGATCTGTTTCAGGAATTTCGTCAGATGTCTCTTCTTGATCGGCTAGTGTCATCTGGACCACACTACTATATGACTTATTTACATTTGTATACTGTGCTCGAGGAGCGCTTTCTATAGTTTTTGGGTCTTTATTTTTCCGCTCTTTCCTCGAATATATATAATAAGCTTTTTTGTATCCTACATCTTCTTCACTCATGATTAGGCGTATTTCCTTTTCTTTCAAGAAGTTAGGACACGCCTTATCAAGAGCCATATGGGGGCCTTTACAATTCAGACATTTAAATATCTGCGTATTACAATTGGCATGTTCTTGTCCACATTTAGGACAGAGAACATGATTAGATGGGCAAAATTTCTTGGTATGTCCATATCTCCAGCAAGTAGAACATTGCATAACTTGAAAAATATAATTTTCTACTCTAAATCTACAACCATAGGCATAGACAAATGGCGGAACTGAAGGGCTTTGAAAGCAAATGCGCAAAGTTTCACTATCTATCCATTTTCCATCTCTGTCAATTCTTTTCATTCTTTTAATAGCTAAAATTTTTTTTAAGCAGGTTAAAGATTGCATAATTTCATCATCACTTATGTCTAAATCCACACCTTTTATTACTCCATAGGAAGTAACACTTTGATCTGCATAGTTTGCTTTCATGTCTAGCTCTTTAAACTTCTGGCAGTTAACTATTTTCTCTGCTTGTTCTTTACAACTTAATCGTATCAGCACTTTATATGGACTTTTGTATTTCAAAGTAATAATATTTTGTACATTTTCGTTACGTAATAATTTCGCCAATGCCATTTGTTTTGGTAATATTTTTTGTGAAGATAAAATTATTTCGTATCTACCTGCAATTTCTTCGCCTTCTTCGTTATTACTCATATCTCGTACATCCGATGAATAACTCCTCAATAACCTCTTAGATCTTCTGTTTAGAACCGTAATAAAGCCTTCTTCAATACTGCCCTCACTGCTTTCCCTGTGCCTCTTTTCAACAACTTTTGAATTTTCACTATTATTACCGAGGGTATTTTGATATAAATTTTGTAACTGACTTTCACACTTATTAATTATATCCGTATCACTTTTATCCTCGACGTCCTCGCTAGACATCGAATCACTTTCAACCATACTTGTTAATATCTGATAACTTTAAGCTAAAAAACTATTGCAAGCTCGATACACAGTAAATATACGTACGCTCGTTACTGCGTCTCGCGCACAACTGAACTCCAAATTTGGTCACAAAAATTAGATTCACTTTAGTTCAGCCGCAATGCAATGCTGCAAGTATAATGGCCACCTTTCCACCGGAGGCGGTCAAGGATGGGTCAATTCAGCTATAATTGTGTACTAATTAAATCAAAATTACCTAAATTTTAAGCAAAAACTTTTTTATTCTTATTTATAGATACGGTTTAGACTGTTGTGTAGGTATAATATAAAGGGGATTTTATTCATGTATTTTTTACATTTTTTTTGTAAATAAAGATTTAAAGCACAGGACGTCGTTGCACATAGATGAATATATTTTAGGAACTTTTGAAAGAATCAACAAAAGAAAACACAATAGAATTTCCACAATTGTTAAGAGACAACATTTATTGTTTTATCTTAATTTTTTTTAATAGTTATAGTAAATTTCAATTACTTTTATGCTCGTAGTAACAAAATTATTTATAATAAGCTGTTAACACATAATAGCCTTACAATATTTATAAATGCGACACTGATTAAATAATATGAGTAAATAATCTCGGCTGACTAAGTTTTATAGCTCTTCATGTTTACACCCAAAAGTGATAGTATCTTTAAAACAATAGTCATAAAGATTTTTTCCGTTGACATAGTCGAATTGATATATAATAATTTGCAGGAAAAAAACACCTGTAGATGTGAGACATGGTCAGATATAATTCATGTCTATATATTAATCTGCACTGTAATTCAAACGAAGACTACGAGGTTAAACTGTTCACTGCTCTGCAAAGCACGGACAGTTGCCCTCATTATTAAAGTTTATTAGCTCTTAATCTTACAATATAGAATTCAATACCGCGAATTTAACATCTTGAAACGTTGATAGTTGAGTTAGGGTGCGAAAAATATTCTGTCCTTTTCTTGTGTACAGGCAGGGGCGGCGATCCCGATCTCTTTCTGACGATGCATAGAAAATCAATAACCTCTTTGCGTTATCTATTCTCCTGGTAAATATAGTGAAAATGGCGGATCGGTCAACGGATCGGACTTAGTTGGTCGGTTATCGTTGTCATTTTGAAAGAAAACGTTTTGACTTTTCTTTGTTTTTCACTCTTTTCGACTTCCTATAAAAAGTGTATACGCAACTTGTTTTATATGAATACTTAACGTACATAATACATCTAATGAATACTTAACGGGAGACTTGATTATTTTTCCATTCTGCTTAAGGCATTTAAAATGGATTTCCTTCTGCAATGAAAATCGTTTGACATCTTTTCACTTACGTTTTCACGACATCTGAAATACTAGGCGTCCAGGAAAGAAAAGAGTTAGAGACATTCCTCTGTTTGCGTCAAGGAACTAGGAGAAAGACACGGCATAGAGCTTAAAAATACTTAAATTATATTGTAAACGTTAATGACATCAGTGCAGTTTTTATAACTTTTGTTAAATTTCACATGTAGTATTTTTTTTAGACTTAGACTCAAATTTTGTCTTGTTTAAATTTTATCATGTCGAAGGGCCTACTCTAACAACAAAACTATCACTCAGTTTAAAAGTTTAATATATCATTATTTACTGATTTTCTATATAATAATATCAAGCATAGTAAACTTCCATTAGTACAATTAATAGACATTTTATTAATTTTGTTTCACTAAAAGGTATGGCTTTCAACAAAAATATAATAATCCATAAAATATTTAATTCAACCGTGTAACAACTTAAGTTTTTTTTAGTAATCGTATTTAAGCTACCACATATATTATTTGTACCTCTGTACAAGCAGTGGGTGGGAAAAAAATCAATATCTGTAACGCTTGCTTTTACGCATGCGTACTTATCGACAGTAAGTTTCCCCCGCAACCCATCTTCTCAACTCATGTTATCCTGGTATCGCCGCCCACAATTCTGAAATTTACCTGCCCTCATCCAGGTTTCACAGAAGTGAAAAACCTTCAGACTTCCGTTGTATAGGGCGGAATATTCAGTTGCTAAATTATTTCTGAAAATGCAGCTCTATTGTAGGTAGTCATTGCTTTTCCTTAGATGCATACGAATTTCACGACATTTGAGTTATGTATGTTATTGCGCATCTCTTCTGCGCATAGTATGTCGAGAGTGGAGACATTCTTTTGATATAGAGTTGCTACTTTAGACGACTGTTTTTTTTAAATGGTTTTGGGGGCAAACGAGCAGACATATCGCCTGATGGTAAGCGATTACCGCCGCCCATTGACACCCAAAACACCAGAGGTGTCACAAGTGCGTTGACGACCTTTGAGGGATGGGGAGGGGGATGGAGCGAGGGGTTGGGGTATGGGCCTCCGGTATCCTCCTTCGCTCGGTGAAACACAGCGCAAGCGCTGTTTCACACCGGTTTTCTGTGAGGCTGTGGTATCACTCCGATCGAGCCTGCCCATTTATGCCGCAGCGTGGCTCTCCACCGGGTAAAATCAAAAAGTATGAGTGCTTGTGAATGAAATCGAAACCTTTAATCGGTTCTCCAGCGAAAAGAGAAAGACATAACATCTGTGAAATTAGGCTGTTTAATAATTCGCGACGCAGTTTTTAATAACATTTTCTTCGTTACCAAATAAACTTATTTATTTATATTTACTCGCAAAATGTATGTATAAATACATTTTGTTTGAGTTTAAACATTGATAAAACGAACAATTTGTGTTAAAAAGTAATCATTTAAGTCAGGTAGGCATATTCTTTAATCAGGAAGTAATGTAACATTACTGTGAAATTATGTTCTCTATTACGTAGGTAGGTAGTGTCAATATGACCGAAATAACATTTGTATAGTCGACTAAGAAGTAAATATACATTTAGGTAAATTTATATTGTAGGAATTTATTTTGTAACTTTTTGTTTTTTGATGTTTGCAAATTGATAAACTCTGAATAATATTTAAAGATACATAATTTTTGCTCACGCTGATAAATTATTTTTATTGATTATATTCATATAATAAACATAAGGTATAAGAACAGATACCAAATTAAAGGCAATTTCCCCACGTTTACGGTGTTACTCGCGGTACAACAACGACCGCGGGTAATAACGAGGGGGCGAAGCTAGTAAAAAAAAAATGGTTGTCTGTAAAGTCTGTTTACGGACGTTAGTTTACCGTGACGACCTCATAACGAAACATTGATGAAATGACGTCGCTTGCGCCGCATATATCTCTTGTTTCCATTTAAGGCTTGAAGTACAAGTGAGAGCTTGCACTTCAAGCCTTAAATGGAATGCCTCAAGCGTGGTAACGCCGCATAGTGAGTAAACACTGCATAGCTAGGTAACGCCGCACGAGTCATGTTTTTTCGTGTGTGCAGCCGGCTCCATCGAATTATAAGACGTTGTCCCGTCAAAAAGTAGCTTAAGTTTCTCCTAATATCATCAGCCACCTGCCAGTCAAAATCGGACCTGCCGCATGCATGTAAAAAAATATATAATATTTTTCAGTCTGGCAGTTATAAGGTAACAAACACAAAGATAAATTCTTATTTTAGTACTAGCTTTTGCCCGCTGCTCCGTCCCCCGCGTGTATGTCTGTTATAGTGGTAATTTCCGTAGCCTATGCCCTTCCTTAAGAATCAAAGTAAATCCATGGCATGACAAAATCGGTGCAGAATCAGTTCCGAATAGAGCAACCAACCTTTGTTGATAAATACTATAAATACAAATAAATATTTGAGGATCACTGTAGACACTAGCAGTGAACAACTGATTCCAAACCATTTGCCCAGAAAGGCCGGCAACGCACTTGTGACGCCTCTGGTGTTGTAGGTGTCCATCGGCGGCGGTAATCGCTTACCATCAGGTGATACGTCTGCTCTTTTGCCCGCCTATTCCATAAAAAAAAAAGTTTGTAAGTATGGATGGATGTTTGTTACTCTTTCATGCAAAACTACTGAACGGATTTGGATGAAACTTTACAGCAATATAGCTTATACATCAGAATAACACATTGTCAACTATTTGGAGCTTTAACCGATATACACGCGGGCGGAACCGCGGGCATCAGCTAGTCCTGAATCTAGTCTATAATAATATGAATTTATTCCTTTGCGCAACACATATGCGAAGTCACATAACCTCAAAAGCTTTCTTTTACCTCAAGAGTGAAAACTGAAAATGGAACAACATTATCAGTTTGATGATGGTGAAGGCCGGGCACACACCGAAACGGTCTTCGACGAGACGGTCCGCGACAAGACGGTTTTCAACTGTTGTCTTGTGCTGACGCACACCGCATGAGACCGAAGTGCTACCAAAATCCTTTGCAGACATCTTAAATTCCTATATATCTGATAGAATGTTCAGAGTACGAGAAGGAGAAGCATAGTCTGATCTGAAACCTATTAAATCTGGGGTACCACAGAAGTGTTCTAGGCCCGGTCTTGTATCTATTTTATACTTCAGATATGCCAAAATAAGAAAAAAACATCATTGCTACCTTTGCGAATGACACGGCTATTATGGCCATTGGGTCTACACACAAGGAAGCAGTAGAAAACTCCAAGTAGCAGTGAACACCATTTTTGATTGGACTAGTAAACGGCGAATAAAATTAAACGAATCTAAATCGGTTCATATTGATTTTACTAATAAAGCACCTATCACCCAGTATATTTAAATAGTCATATTATACCCTACGTCAATATCATAATGAACTACGTCACTAAGGATCTCCAGAAACCAGCACCGTGGACACTTTTATATGCAGACGACATTGTTCTCATCGCGGAAACGATGCAAGAGGTGCGATCCGACCTTACTTTGTGGTGCAAAGTCTTGGAACGAAGAGGACTGAGAGTAAGCAAATCCAAAACGGTATATATGCATTGCAACCTATCCGATTCGTCGACCGGTGTAACACAGCCACCGTGTATAGGGACCGCTCCTCTGAAGGCGGTCGGCCACTTCAGGTATCTAGGCTCAGTGCTGACATCCGATGCTTGCGTTGTTGAAGATATCGAAAGCCGAATAAACATCGGATGGCTGAAATGGAGATCTTTGACTGGAGTAATTTGCGATCCGAGGATGTCCCATGGAGGTCAAAGGCAACGTATACAAGAGGGCAATTAGACCTGCTTTACTGTACGGATCCGAGTGCTGGCCAATGCGTAAAAAGGAAGAACAAAAACTTCACGTGACAGATGAAAATGCTGAGGTGGTCCGGGGGCGTAACACTGAAGGATAGAGTCAGAAACGAGCATATTCGGGGTACGTTGAAGGTTGCAAACATCGCTGACAAACTCATGGAAAATCGTCTGCGGTGGTACGGACATGTAATGCGGCGCGAGAAAGAGCATATGACAAGCTACGTCATGGACATTGAGGAGCCTAAGCGAGGTCGAGGTAGACCGCCGACTACCTGGATGAGGACTATTAAAAACGACCTAAAGAGGACGCGACTGCAACCGGAAATGACACAGTTGCGCCTGGAGTGGCGGAGGAAGACTAGGAGGGCCGACCCCAAAAGACATGGGAAATAACGGCACGGACAAAGAAGAAGAAAGTCAATACTGCCAAATATTTCGGAATGACACTAGACGCCAAGCTTTGATGGAAAGCCCATGTCAAAAATAACGCGACGGGCTGGATCTTCGCTACAAAAAAATGTGCTGGCTTCTGGGTAAGCACTCAAAAGTGTCCGTACATAACAAGATATTGTTATATAAACAAGTCGTTATGCCTGTATGGATTTATGGTATGCAGTTATGGGGATGTACCAAACAATCCAATACACTGTTGATACAACGTTTTCAAAATAAAGTAAATAAGGGTATGGTAAATGCACCCTGGTACATTCGAATGAACGACCTCCATCGGGACCTTCAAGTAGAATTCGTCGCAGACATTATATCGAAGTACGCCGAAGCTCATGAACGCCGACTTCATCATGACGAAAACGTTGAGGCAATCCAGCTTCTTGAAAATACGGACGTTACAAGGAGACTTAAAAGGATAAAACCGTTTGAGTTAGTTAAGTGACAGTGCGAAGTGAACAAAATACTACCATTTAGTGCAGTGTATTAAAAGAACACACGAACAGAGTGTCCTCAATTAATTAGAGATAATATGAAAAGTGTTAATGGACACAATCCAATTATAGTTTTGTTTTAATAATTAAATTTATATAAGTAAAATTACTTATTAGTCAGTAGACTAGATCGTAATAACAATTTCCAACCGTATTAGTATTGCATTTACAGAAAAAAAAATGAACAAACGGTCGAGGAGGGGGGAGGGATGATTTGATTCTGGGAAAATTAAGCCTTCAAAGACTGTTTGTTTATTTTTTTTAATTTATTTATTTATACTCCCTGCATTACAATTGCACGAGGTGGACTTAATGCCATATGGCATTATCTACGAGCACATAATCTGTTCTGTGTCTACGAGTCAACCTTGAGTCAACGCTTTTTACGGCAACCTAGTCGAGCCTCGACAAACTGTCTCGTCGGAGACTGCCTATCGACTTTGGTGTGCACCCACACAAAAGCTAACTAAGCAATCAGTTTCCTACTTTGGGGCCATAGACTTTCTATTTGAGTAGAAACATTTTAAAGTTACAGTTTTTACTGGGGAATTTATGAATTAAAACAGTCTTTTTTCCAAACATTTAATTAACAAAAATGCAATAATTATATTTGGCATGTTTACTTCCTTCGTTCTTAGAAATTATCTGATAATTACAATGCTACATAGCTCGCGACTTTTCATCTCTTAATCACGTTTCTTATTTCATCATTTTTCTCTAGTTAATTTACCCTATTCGTAATATATTTACAAAACATATCAATTTTAACTAATTATTTTGATTATAGTTCGGCATGGCGGTTATATTTTAAACTACTTACTAATATTTTTTAAGTAATACTTATTTACAAATCGTATACATATGTCACAGCTCTTTGGTAGTTATATAATATTATATAATTTATCTACAGCCTTATGACAAAGGTCCTCTTTTTATTTTTTTTGATTACCTTTCGATAATCTCTCATGACATTTATAAAAATAATTTCACTTTATATTATATACACAGAATTGGGAATGTATGTAGTGACGTCAATTTATTTAACATTCCCACTTTCATAGCTTTACAGATTGGCCTTGCTTTGTCCAGTTTCAATGACTGATCTAAAATACTTCATACAGGTTCGTGCGTTTCGTTTTGCGTTGATTCTACGATCACTTTCTTTTCTGGAGACTTTTGTTTCTTATTTGGTAGTGTTATGCAGAACAAAGCGTTAACTGGAATTAATAAAATATTAATTAGTAACATTTATCATTGCGTGTCTGAACTGAACTAGTTTCATGTATGGGTACACGTTAGAGAGAATGATTATTTAGACTTTGTTTCTTTTTAAATAGACAACTCCCGCATTAGGGATATACATCCTGTGTCACGGGGGACTGTACAAACATACATGAAACGAACTCAAAGAACACCCAGACTCAGAACATCAAATTGTGGATCACACAAAGTGTTGTCCCATGTGGGATTTGAACCCACAACACTGGGCCCAGTAGAAAGCGGCGTGGCGATCACTTAAAACACTAGGCCAACGGTGCAGTCAAAATGCAGATTATGCTGACTGATATTCATCAACACCAAATTTCATAAATTAAAACACTTCCAGGAGTGTTTCTGTCTGTATAATCAACTTTTGACCATTTAAAACATGCTCCTGTACCTTTATCGCTTTAGTTTATTTGTGAAAATTATGTTACCTTGAATAGTATTTCGTGACAAATTTAATCTTGTAAAGTGAAATAAAAAGTTTTATTTAAGGAAATACATAATTAACTTACTTATTAGAATAGATCCAAACATGTAGAAACCAGCTCCACAGTTAATATCCAGGAATAGACCAATGAGATTAGACCCCACCATGGAGCCTACACGTCCCATCATCATGGATAGACAGATAGCCATGGCTCTGTAAATACAAACAGTAAATAAATACCAATTAAAAATAATAGTGATTCGAGGTTTCGTATGAACTCAGGTCATCTGAATATGAAAACTTTTTAATCGCTAAAAGAAAATATTAATGACATTGATGGCAATCCATGAGTGTTGAATGTAACATTAATTTTTATCTGAATGAGGTTCTACTATACAATATTATAACGACTGCCTCGGTGGCGGAGTGGTGGCGTATGCGACTGCTGTGCTTGAGGTCTCGGGTTCGATTTCCGGGTCGGACCAAATGTTTGTATGATGTGCAAAATTTGTTTCGGAGTTTGGATGTTTTCTATGTATAATGTGTATGTATTTACAAAAAAAGTATAAATATTATATACTAGCTGCTCCGGCAAACGTTGTTTTGCCATAGAAAAAAGTTGGGGTATAAAGAATAGATGTTGGTCGATTCTCAGACCTACCCAATATGCACACCAAATTTCATAAAAATCGGTCCAGCCGTTTCAGAGGAGTATGGTAACTAACATTGTGACACGAGAATTATATATATAATAAGATGTATTTATATCAGTTACACAACTGTACCCATAATACAGGCTCTGCTTAGTTTGGGACTAAATGACGTTGTGTGTTAAATGTCCCAAATATTTAGTTTAGTTTATAAATAGAATAAAACCAATGTAACACAATAAAAAATTACCTGTACTTAGTAGGAAATAGCTCCACAGCCACTGCGTTCATTAAACCAATACATGCTCCACACATTTGGAAAATCGCGAACAGCACAACTGCAAGCTGCTGGTTGTACGCCAGATGAGCACCGATACCACAACAGCCAGTTACGAACAGTATAACCAAAACTATGATCTTCTTGCCTATGTAATCCACTATGAAGCCCACAATAATGTACATGGAGGAGAACACGAGGCCGATGTATATAGACCGCTCGAAGGTAGACGTGTGAATTGTGTCATCGCACACCTGTGGAGGGAAATAATTCTAGTAATTTTATTGTAAATTTCCAAATTATTTGAGATTCTATAACTACTGTCTGGAAAAAAATAAGACCTTTTACTAATTATTAATATTAACAGCCAAAAAAATTTTTAATAATAGAAGATACTGAATTTAACATTAACGCAGATTATTTTTTTCTCTTATATAGATTTTATTTAAACTGCCCGTAGACCCTAAACACTCTGCATAAATTACCTCGTATTCTGAAAACGTTGACCAAGAATTGCATTTGTTTACTAATTAAAACAATACATTAAAAGTACAGGACAATTTTAGTTTTAACAAAATGCAGTTAAGAAAAAATAAACATTACCACTGTGCCGTTGTTCGTAAGGTCTCTATTCGCATCAAGTACATCACAGATCCTGGTTGCATCGCCTTCGCTCTGTGCCAGTGAGTTCAGGATTGATGGGAACCATACGTAAAAGCCGTTAGTCCTGGAACAAATGTTTTATTGATTTAAATATTACATATGAAACCATCTTTTATGACTCTGGTCTGCGCTCATTATAATAATAATTGTTTTTAAAAATTACATATGAAACGATCTGTTGGCTCTGGTCTGCGCTCATTATAATAATAATAGTTTTTGTTTATTTATTTATTTAATACATTATGCACTTGTGGTGCATTGGCGGATTTAATGCCTAAGGCATTCTCTACCAGTCAACCATTGCGCGATGCAGAGAAAACGGAAAGTACACCCACCTACTTTTTGACCGACTTCAGAAAAGGAGGAGGTTCTCAATTCGACCGTATATATGTTTTTTTATGTGTGTTCGCGGATAACTTCGTCGTTTATGAACCGATTTTGATGATTCTTTTTTTAATAGAAAGCAGATATCCCAACGGTGGTACCATGATAAGGACACTAAGATCTGATGATGGCATCCAAGAGAAATCGAGTCGAACCATGAAGTCGGTTTTTGTTAATTTTTTTGATTAATGATTGTATTAACATAAACAGATCAAATATCATATCAAATACACATAGTGTATATAAACCTAACGTAGTATAGTTTAATGGCAAAGGTTTTTAGCCATCTAATATATCAGGCAAACTTAGTTCTGAATTATTAAAATACTTAGATATATAATTATATCTGGTCTTCAAATGTTTCATTAAAACTTACGTGGCAAAAATGCCGAACTGCACGAAGCACGTCAAAGCAGTCCAAGGTAGTAGAGGAGACTTGAAAAGGGGAATGGTTTGCTCTTTCATGGATTCCCACACTGCAGCAGCGCCAGTCCTAGTTGTAACTTTCGTGGTTTGGCTCTCAACTAGTAGGGACTTGATCTGGAAAAACATTTTTTTATGCAATTTTCGCTTTGTGGCAAAAGTAATATGTATATTTCTTTGGCACGCCCTAGAGCCTAAACGGCTTGTCGTATTTGTATGTGAGTGGTGTAAATCGATTCGTCTTAGTCGTCAGAGTGACACTGGGTACATCAAATTAGGACAAGGTTTGTATAGCAGAAAATCAAAGACTAACGGGTTTTTTTTTTAATAATCATATGGCGGTACGAAGTTCGTCGGGTCAGCTAGTCTATACTCGTATCTATAAAAATGAATCCCAGAAATGTATGTACGCGCATAACTTCCGATCGCCTGCACCAAATTGGATAATTCTTTTTTCTACATGTTCGTTATTATTATGACAAGATTTGAATAGCAGAAGATCAAAGACTAACGGGAATTTAAAAAAAAAAAAATATGGCGGTACGAAGTTCGCCGCGTCAGCTAGTATATTATAAAATAGTACTGGTAGACGATTTTAGATTAGAAATATTGCTAACTGAAATATTTGTTTCAACTTACCTCAAAACTATCAGCTGGCTGCTTTAAATTTGTAGCATATATTTTTTTAACTACATTAAGAGCCTCGTTATGATGACCAGTGGCAAACAGGAACTTGGGACTTTCTGGGGCGAACATTAGAAGAACAGTTCCAAGAGCAAACGGTATTGCACAGGCTACCACCAGCAATCGCCATGGTCGGTATTCGATGCCCAAGAATGGTATGGGATAAGCGAATTCCAAGGGGAGTATTAGCCAAGATATACCTGAAAAATTAAAATGTGATGTTGTTTAAAATCTCGTTAATGCTTTTAAAATGTGAAAAGAAAAACAAGTTAAAATCAAGAAACTGTTAATAAATAAATATTAATAATAAATATTTTCGGACATCTAACACACAACGCCATCTAGTCCCAATCTAAGCAGAGCTTGTGTTATGGGTACTAGACAACTGATACAAATACATATATACTTTTTTTGTAAATACATACATATACATAGAAAACACCCAAACTCCGAAACAAATATTTGTAGATCATACAAACATTTGATCCGACCCGGGAATCGAATCCGAGACCTCATGATCACGAGTCGCACACGCCAACCTCCAGACTAACGAGGCAGTTGTTCTTCTTGAACCTTAAAATATTTTACGATAAATGTAGTTTGTCAAGGGATCAAAACTTAAACTAAAGTGAAATTTCATTTTGGCTACAGCGGTCAATTGGACAGAACTGTTATGAGAACATCTATAAAAAAAAATCTTTGCATTTTATTCTTTAGATTTTTTTTTCTTAAAAAGACAACTCCCGCACTAGGAATAAATCCTGTGTCGCGGGGGACTTTACAAACATACATGAAACGGACACAAAGAACACCCAGACTCAGAACAACAATTTGTTTGTGGATCACACAAAGTGTTGTCCTACGTGGGATTTGAACCCACGACACTTGGCGAAGTAGGAAATGGCGTGGTGACCGCTAAAATACTAGGCCAATCGTGCAGTCAAGTTAGATGTATATAGGTTACTACCTATATACATCTGACGAGTCATGCTGATTTCAGCACGAACCGGGTACTACCCGCCTCGCACAGAAAATGAACGTAAAATTACAGCGATCGTGTTGTGGTGTTTCGTTGGTGAGTGTGAGACCAATGATGCAGAAGCATCACAAGCCCGCCATGGCGTGGGTCGCCATACTGCATTGTCTGCATTCGCAGGTATGGTGACCACCACTCTTGGATTCTGCTTAAGCTTTCCATCAGGCAGAGTAGAGTCATTGTGGCAGGGCCAAACATAAATATAAATATCATCATAGAAAAAAAGTTTTTAGGTTCATAAATTACTCACATGGCAGAATTACGGTTCCAATTCCGACGAAGGAAGAACCAAAAGCCACCATTTTATCTCTGTGCCGGAGATTATTGAATTCACCCAAGTACGTGTACACCACGGCTGATGAGCCCGACATGCTGAAAACCAAAACAAATTTTGTTTTTATTGCGAATACGTATAGTCCGGAATCCCCGGAACAAATTTTACAAGTTATTACTATCAAGCTAATTTTTTGTGAGTGCCTTCATTTTGATGAGGGGTAGCCGGGACAAAAAACTTTTGAGCGTAGGGCCGGGATTCCATACCACGCAATTTGTAGGACAATGTGGCTGTTATTTTTTTTAAGTCTTACGACGCTGTCTTATATGATTTAATTTCGAGTTATATCATCTTTGGACTGTAGTGAGCGATCCGTAGGAATTTTTAAACGAAAAAGAGAATGTGGATAAACTTATTATTATTATTATTAGTATATTTAAAGCTGATGCGTGCATATCTTTACACTTGTGTTTTTAAATGTTCATCAAGTCTGTTTTTAAATATGTTTATATTCGGAGCACTAATCACGATTTCCGGCAAAGAGTTCCACATACGCACCACTCGGTTTGGCAAGAAATGGTTTCGGGGATTTCTAGCGCACCGAAGCTTGCTAAGCTTCATAGAGTGACCTCTTAGTTGTGTGTTCGGGTTCATTGTGAACATGGATTCAATGTTTCTCACGTTGTAGTGGTGGTTTAGGATCTTGTAAGTTTCTATAAGGTCTCCTCTCATTCTTCTCTGCTCCAGTGTTGGCAAGTTGAGTTCCAAGAGGCGTTCTTCGTACGACATGTTTTTCAAGGAAATAACCATTTTAGTTGCCTTTCTTTGGACCCTTTCCAACATTTGAATGTCTTTTTTGAAATATGGATTCCATATTTGAAATGCGAATTCTAGCAGAGGTCGAATGTATGTTAGGTAGATATTGAGGAATAGTTCCTTAGTGATGACATAGAATGCCTTTCTAATCATGTACAATATTGAGTTTGCCCTTTTTGTTATCATTGTGATATGCTCGTCCCACTTAAGGTTATGTGTTATGGTAACTCCGAGGTCCCTTTGGGAGTTTACTTGTTGTAATGGCTCAGAATTAATTGTGAACCTGTATTTGGGGTTATTACTACCTATATGCAGAACAGTACACTTAGTTGCATTAAGTGAAATCAGCCATTCTTTTGTCCACTGCACAATTCTGTCCAGGTCTTGCTGAATTATGCTGTGGGAAATTAGTGGGTTTCCCATGATTTTGGTGTCATCTGCGAATACTGATAAGTTTGAGTGAATCACATTCTTCAAATCCGTTGTAAACAACACAAACAATATCGGTCCGAGCACTGAGCCCTGAGGTACCCCACTGTGTACGTCGTGAGTATCTGATAGTGTTTCACCCACTCTTACTTTGAACTTTCTGTTGCTTAGAAAGTCTCCTATCCACTGGAGGAGTTGTCCACGAATTTCAAGGTGTTCAAGTTTGGCTACAAGCCGTTTAATTGGGACACGATCAAATGCTTTTTCGTAATCTAAATAAACAACGTCGGTTGGCTGATGTTTGTCCCAGTTGTCTGTCCAGTTATCCAGACACGTAAGGAGATTCGAGACTGTAGATCTTTTAGGAATAAAACCATGCTGTTCATCGATAGTGATGTTTTCTGTATTCATGAAAGCTCTAAGTTCCGCTGCTATAATTTTCTCCATCGTTCTACAGACAATACTTGTGAGACTGATGGGCCGGTAATTAGCAGCCAAGTGTTTATCACCTTTTTTATATATAGGAGTAACATGGGCTACTTTCCACTCTTGAGGTAGTTTTCCGTTTTTTAGTGATAGGTTCATAATATGGGCCAGCTGGGATCCAAGAACATGGCTGCACTGTTTCAATAAAAGTGAAGGCAAGGCATCTGGTCCCATCGACGTAGAATCTTTAAAGGTAGTTAGGGCTTTACTGACTTTATCTTGTGTGAATGAGTGAATTATACATAATATTTTTTTTAAAGATACTTACAACACAGCCGAAAGGAATATCAAGACCCCAAAAGAGATAACTTCCGGCGCGAAGCTCGCGAAAGCCGAGAACACGGCAGAGATAAGCATTGTAAACAACATAACTGGTCTTCTGCCTTGAGTGTCCGCCAGCCAACCCCAAATGTAGGAGGTCAGAATGATAGCTGGAAACACAAATATAATTTGTTTTTACTTCTTTCTAATACTAAGACTCTGGGGCTAAAAACTTAAAATTATGGCTGGATGGAAATAGTCCCGCTGTGGCTATTTTTTTTATGACATATTTCATTTTATCTCTTCTTCTTCTTGGATCACACAAAGTGTTGCTCCGTGTGGGATATGAACCCATAACATTCAGCGCAGTAGAAAACAGCGTGGATAATACTATTAATTAAATTAATTAATACAATTTTTGTCATGTAAAAGAAAGAGAAGAATAAATAGTAATTACCTAAGAACGGTATAGCAGAGAGCCAGCCTCGCTGTTGCAACGTAAGGTCTAGATCGCACTGCGCAGCCGGCAGGATGTAACCTAACGCTAAACTCTGCATGATCATACCCATTAGGATCACGCCTGACATCAACATGTGTAGGACGTTGTACATACCAAAGCCTGTAAATAGAAACATATAATATTAGTTAAAAATTATAGAAAACCAATAACTAAAAGTGAAATTGGAACGTTCTCTGAAATATTTTATTATAATTTTAGATGTAATACAATTAATCCATTCATCTACTTATATTGATAGAACAATCCTTGAGTAAGTCTTAATTACAAATCATTTCAGAGTTCTGAGGTTTACTTAAAAATGATGCCACAAATTATGTTTATTACATCATACTTTCATCTACAACATATCAGATAGGTACCTTACAAAATACATACATTGACTAACAGTTTCAATTTACTTTTTATCGTTATTTTTTTCTACTGCATTATCTAACATCTTTATGGAACGTTATAAAATAATCACCGCTCAAACAATGTCAGTGTTATCAAGATGCTCGTCTGCGGTGGGGTTTCCCTAATAACTTTATTGTATGCATAGTTTATGTCGCAGGTAAATTGTCGAATCCACTGTTTTATAAGATTCCTAATTATTTAACAAAACAGAATGTAGTTTTTTTTTAATTTATTTTTTTTAAAAGACAACTCCCGCATTAGGATTAAACATCCTGTGTCGCGGGGGACTTTACAGACATACATGAAACGGACACAATTAACACCCAAACTCAGAACAACAATTTGTGGACCACACAAAGTGTTGTCCCGTGTAGGATTTGAACCCACAACACTTGGCGAATTGGCAAGCGGCTTGGCGACCGCCTAAACCACTAGCCCAACCGTGCAATCAACAAATCTTCAATTTAAACCACGGATGGTCTGCCATACAGACAGATGTGACAAAGTTTAGTAGTCTTTTTTAGGACTATAAAAGTAAAAAAAGAGTAAAAATTAGTATAACTGAATGATTTTGTGCTTCTCACACAGATATACAATTGAGAACTGATACTCCAACATCGGTATAACCAGCGGCTTTGCAAAACTTCGGATTAAACAATCTATCTGCGACATATAAATATGTATTTGTAAATATATATAAAGTAGCGCTGCGTTTATCAAAATATTTGCTTCCATAATTAATTCATTTTAAGTAACATCTTTAATACCAGCTGACATAATATTACTTTGATTAATAGTATGTTATAAAACATATTTTTGGAACATAACAGTCAACCGGGCCTATCTTTTTGTTAGAAATAATGGATATTTGAAGTTAAACTTACAAGTAGTATTTTTACAGGATTAAAACATGGTCTTGCAGAATAAATACCGTAAGTTTGTGTATGTTTAATTATACCAGTGTGAGTATACCGCTCAAAGTAATATATAGATACAAAGAATAAAAGTACAGTAGTAAATAATACCTCTACAAAATTGTGCAGAAGTATGATTCGGTAACAAAAATCAGAATGGAGTTTGATACTTGGTATTTTAAAAGTACTGAAAGTACTTTAGTAACAACTACTGTTAGTAACATCAGACATTTTAAAGGTTTATAAATTCATCGATTGACTGATTTTATTTGTTAACATGACGTTTAATAAATAGTTTCTAACATCAGTTTTCTTTTGCTCAGAAAAGTGCAGTGGTGGAGCACACTGTTAAACACGCTACGCATTTTAAGCTAGTTAGTTCCTTAGTTAGTACTAGTTATCTAGTAGTTAGTTCCACGAACAAGATTGGAACGTAAACGTAGATCGAAACTGCCGTAGCTACTAAAATCCGACTGCGCAGATAATATTAATTGCGTTAAACTACATTTTCAACTGTTTACACCATAAACGCCAAAGTTTAATATATTGTATTAAAAGTTGGTAGTTGTCATGTTAATTTTCGTGAATCAAACAACATCCAGTTTATACCCCATTCGATTTGGAAGTCGTGGTATGAGTAGGACTGCAAAGGATTTAAATGGTTTTTATTTTAAACAAGATCAAACAAACACTAAAGATATAAGTAGAAGGAAATTTATAACCTCTTACAAAGTTTTAAAATTATATATAAATTTAGCTTCAAAAAACGTGCTAGCTTCTAAAAACCTATTAGAAATACGTGTTTAGCATCATTAAAACTAGAATCCTATCAGATTAGAATCAATTACACAGCTATTTAATTTGCATATTTTACGTTATGAGGATTCAAAACACTACATAATTATATATTTCGCTTAAATTAAATACCAGTTCGGGCCCGAAAATAAACTATTCGAAGTATGTTATCCACGTAGGCTAAGTCATAGTCTACGTGGATTAAATACTTCGAATATTTTATTTTCCCTCCAAGCTTATATTGAATCTTTTAGCATAAAGTTTAGTTTACATAAGGTAAATCATTTTTGTATTTCTCATTCATTATTAACTTGATATTCTCGAACGCCCATTGTGTACGGTGTGTATTTCTCAGTAAGATTTATTTCAAATCTATACCTTGTTTTAAAAATGTAGAAGTCTCTAAAAATCATCATCTTACCAGGGTAATTTCAAGGTGCCGTGTTGGCTCAAGCCGAATGAAACCGTATAGTGTAAAGTATATTACGCAAGTAGACTCAGAGGTAGTCATACTTGCAGGAGTATACCTGATAGACTTGGCGACCTATTTTTTTTTGGTATAAAGGGCAGACGTATCGCCTGATGGTAAGTGATTACCGCCGTCCATGGACACCCGCAACACCAGAGGCATCACAAGTAGGTTGCCGGCCTTTGGGGGGTGGGAAGGGGGATGGGGGAGAGTATGGGAAGGGGGCTGAGGGAGGGGTTGGGGTTCTGTTTCACACCGGTTTTCTGTAAGGCCGTGGTATCACACCGGTCGAGTCGGCCCATGCATGCCGAAGCGTGGCTCTCCCACGGTTAATTTGCACATTAAGTCCCTAGAGTGCGAGGGTTATTTTTAAAGACGTGCGCTAAACCTTGTCTACTGCCCTGAATTCATTTTGCTCTCTCAAGCACCCAGTGACAACAATGAATTAATACAGTTTAGGTTTCAGCATCAACTATAGAGTAACCCGCAAAATAATATGAGGATTTCTTCAATGATACAATATTGGATTTGTTACAATCTTATTTATAGGGATAAATAACAGCTTTGTGTCAACAACGATATTTCGCGTATTTGAGTAAATATTTATGACGCATATTTGCAGCTGAATGCTATCATATTGATGCATTCCTATGTTACAAGGGTCACTCTGACTCATTTAGTGCTTTAGCAATATGTGAGTCTAAGGGCAAAGGCTGCCATATTACTGCGTCAACGGCTAGAATCTAGATTGAATACCCCCGTGCTATCTGCGGTAAAAAAAAAATGCATAAATTACTTCATAAATCATCAACCATCTACCAGTGAAAGTCCCGTCAAAATCGGTCCTGCTATTCCAGAGATTAGCCAGAACAAACAGACTTACATACAGACAAAAATTTAAAAATACCTATGTGGTACCTATCTTACTAGTTCGCAATAAGTTACGTTGAAATGGTGTGTTAACTAATGTAGATTAAACTAGATTTCTATAATGGAATATAAAAAATCCTTCATTAGAATATTATTTTTGCGCATAAATGAATTATAATGATATAAATTCAGTTTTTAATGAATTAAAAATACATAATCATCATAGCAGAATACTCATATTGTATGTATATATATAATTAATACTAGCTGACCCACGCAACGTCGTTTACGTCTCCTATTGCCCGTAGCGTAAAAAAGATCCCCCGTTTTTGTAACTTTCTTCATTGGTACTCCGCTCCTATTAGTCTTAGCGTGATGATATACAGCCTTCCTCGATAAATGTACTATCCAACACTGAAATATTTTTTTAAATCGGACCAGCGGTGCCTGAGAACCGTGGATCAAACAAACAAACAAACTCT
Source organism: Diaphora mendica (assembly GCA_949125395.1). Lineage (NCBI taxonomy): Eukaryota > Metazoa > Arthropoda > Insecta > Lepidoptera > Erebidae > Diaphora > Diaphora mendica. Next base: position 3,546,715 of record OX421323.1, read on the forward strand.
TCAGCTTTATAATATTATAAGTATAGATTGAATTCTGCAATTTAATCTGTGATGAATAATAAGAGGACTAATGAATAACCTTTGTTCTACTAAGTATGATTTGTCAAGACGCTGCTCCATATTATAATTAATTTACTGTAGATAATTAGATCAGTATAACGAATCTATCACAGTGCTATGTAATGTAATCTCAACTTCTATATAAAGTGGCATAAAGTCATACTGAAAAACAGATTACAGATTATGTAAACATTAATGGAGTGACAGTGTGTTTAACATTGTAATTTATTATACAAGATTAGATGAAGTCTTTGAGTAACATAATTGATTGCGATTATGGACCTCCATAGAGTGTATAGTTTTGATTTGATGAGATGAGTGTAATAATTCTGTTACTCGAAAGGTATGATATTAATTTGATTTGTATTCAGTAAATATTAACGTCATCGGTAAGATTTTAGCTGCTCCACTGTGGAGTGGAGCAGCTAAAATCTAACTAAGGTCTAAGGTAAAGTTACTAAGGTCTATCTAAAAAGGTGGCTATTAGAAAATTAAAGATCGATGTGCTAATTGCCATTTACACAGCCTATCTAATCTAATACCTTTAAACGAGCAATTCTTGTATATATATATATATTTATAATCTGAATCTCGAAAACGGCTCCAACAATTTTAATGAAATTTTGTATGCAGGGGTTTTCGGGGGCGATAAATCGATCTAGCTAGGATTCATTTATAGAAAATGTCGTTTTATTCGTGTTTTTAACAATCAAATATATAAAATGAATGTACATCTAGCGCCATCTATCGCAACTCGAGCGAACTACATTAAATTATACTGGAATTAGGTGCAGAATAAACAGTATCAGGGCGTACCAAGAGAGCGCGCAACTAAACTATTCGAAGAAAAATAACAAAAAGGTGCCGTTTGGATAGTCCCAATGTTGCCGAAAATCACATTTATATAAAAAAAAAATACCGAGCGATGCTCGGTCATCCAGGTACTGCCTAATTAAAAGAAATCAATAAATAATTTTTACTATTTCAAAACCTAGTTGCTAAGTGATTGTTACCTATTAGGTATTAATTCTAATGGCAATTGTAGTTTCAATATTGGTTTTCTATAGTGGCAATAAACACATTTTATAAAAATTGCAACGCCCTATCTATAACAGTACACGATATTTAATAGTCTTCGGAAAGAGACTACTTTTATAGAGATCCTATTAGTTTCACTTAAAATGCATGTTCTTTGAAAAATGTATTCTATTTATCTGTTTAACTGCTATGTGGATGGCTTGCTTACCCGATAACAACATGGCCTCGTCCAGTGATGCCACTGTCTTGTCTACTTTTTCGCTCCCTTTATCCATTTTGGAGTTCAGCGATTTACACGACTCGAGAACCTGTGAATAAACAATATTGAGCTTAATATTCTTTAACTAAATTATGAAATTGAACGACATTAGTTTTGTGAATAAAATTAGATTCAATTGTTGTGTCTACATTTATTCTTTCACTGACATAAATCAAGTTAGCTTAAGCGTACAGTTTTGTAACCCTGTTTGCGATAGTACACAATGAAATTTTGCACATGTTCTCATACCCTGAAATTAAATGTAGTTGTATGGATTACAGTCGAAAAGCTATGAAAATACCAATTTTAGATTTAAATATTTTTCTCCTAAATGTAAGAAACTTTAACAGAGTTTTAACCCTATACCTATTGAGTAATTTCAGGGTATTGGTGTGATGTATGTGAATACATTTTGGGTATCTAATGTATTCACTTTCTAAACTAAAGAACGATCACGGGGCACGGACAAGGTCCACACTTATAAGCACAATAATCCGTAGCTAAAAGCCTCTTTGGTGCAATTATAAAAGCTATAATCGCAGTTGCGTTTGTTTTCGGCGTCTCTATTTTACCTCTCGATCGAGCACAACGTTATATTCATAATTTTCTTTTTCCGTCATCGTTACTGGCCCTCAGATAACTCGATACCTAAAAATGTTAAAACTGTAGTATTTTCCCTTGTTTCGTCATATTTTAAGGCGTTATTTAGGTAGAGTAAATGCGTAATTAGTTATAATACATCATGTTTTGGTATAGTATCATTTCTCCTATAAAGTTCCCCGGTCAAATGCTAGTAGATCTTTCGTAGAGGGTGCCTTAAGATAAACTGTATCTACAATATTGTATCAATCTGATCTAAAGGTATTTTTGTTGTGATTTGTTTAGTATTTTCTTTTTAGTTTATTTAAACCACCAACTAGCTTAATCTGTGTTTTGGTCTTAAGAATCCATATGCGATCAATTCTTAGCTTAATTGATTCAGTCTACTTGAATCACATTGACAGAGGGACAGAGTGATGCGCAGTATTATTTACAGTATTATATAATTTTTCTACTCCAAGGTATTCATAATCAGAATCATAAAAAACTTAAACATATATAATGATAATATTGCGCGGTAAGTAACAATCGGGTAAATAAAGATATATAATTAACAAGCATGCGATGCGCAATGCGAATTAATATTGTGAGTAGGTACATTACGTAAAGGAAAAATTTGGAAATATAGACTAGACACTTCCTGTAGAAAACAATAATGAAGATCTTATCAAGAAGGTAGTATTTGCTTATCATGTTTTGATGAAAGTTGTTGAATAATAATTAAACCTAAAAATATTATTTAAAAATAGTCTAAAATTTCCATTACATTTATTGTTTTGGTACTTATCTAATCATTAATTTATAACTTGAGCAGTTTACGACCTTTTTCTGAATATAATTGAAATACTGATAACGTAATAAATTATGTCTGTTACCGCGTGTGAAACAATTTACACTAAGTTATTTTGCTATTTTTCCTGATCACCAGAAGGTACTACATTACAATTGAAATAAGCACTACATTCACAACTTATTAAACATTTAACGCATGTTCAGTGATATCTGTTATGACATGAATGTACTTTTAATCCGCTATTTATACTCCTGATAATTTATCAGCAATCCATTGAGTAGCATAGCATCACCATCATTTTCATCCTAAAATTTAGGACACCATTATACTATCTAACACGACATAATCATAAAGCAATGTGATGAATTATCTAGCATTGACCACCAGTAACTAGTAAGAAAACAATTTCAGCTAACTTAATTAATCATAACTTTTAGAGAGTGGTTTACTTTATATCATTAACTCCTTCATTTAAGTCTATTTAATAGCTTTTATAATTCGTGGTATTGGTATCGTATTATGCAAAAAAATTAACAAAAATAAAACCGATTTCAAGGTTCAACTCGATTTCTCATGGATGCCATCATCTGATCTTAGTGTCCTTATCATGGTACCACCGTTGGAATATATCCTTTCCATTAAAAAAAGAATCATCAAAATCGGTTCATAAACGACGAAGTTATCCGCGAACATACATTAAAAAAAATATCTAATTTACGGTCGAATTTAGAACCTCCTCCTTTTTTCGAAGTCGGTTAACAAAATGTTGTAAAAACTCTTTTCAATTGGTACATAACTTCTTGTGTTTTAAATACAAGAGCCATACTTCCATTTTGAGACGAAACAAGTGTATGATAAGGTAGTGAATAAAAGCCATCGTGTATTGATGGTTTAAAAATATGGAGTATCACCGCAAGCATACAGCCCGTGGGCATCGTAAGATGGAATTAAGACAGCAACAGGTAGTGGAGCCACGCTGATTTCAGCACGACCCGGCCGGCTCGACCGGGGCGGTACTATCCTCGCACAGAAGATCAACGTAAAATGACAGCAGCAATGCTGTCGTGTTTCGTTGGTGAGTGCGAGACCGGAGGCGGGGGTTGGGAGGCCCAATGGTGCAGAAGCATCATTAGGCCGCCATAGTGTGGGACACCATGCTGCATTGTTGCATTGTCTGCATTCGCAATGAGTATGGTGACCACCAGTCTTGGATTCTGCTTATGCTTTCCATTAGGCAGAGTAGAGTCATTTAGGTAGGGCTAAATATATATATGAAAAAAACTACACAGGATAACATCACTGCGAAGAGAAGCAAATTTTTAAATAAACCCTACAGCAACCCATCTGGCCAGTGCGGTGTAGTAGCCCAAAGTCTCTTTTCTAATGAGACACCTATGTCTCAGACTATTAAAGGCTGTTAATGTGATGTGAAAAGGAACAGGGAGCAAATACTGTCTTGTTTTATTGAAATAATCCTAATCAAGTGATAACACGATTTGGTCATACGATTTATCACTTTTATTCACCTACATTCACAAAATTATCTTTGAAGGAAATGATAACTAATCAAGAAATGAAAGTAATTATTGTATTACTAGTTGCTATTTAGCTATATTCATACACACATTAAAAAAAAGAATTTTCAAAATCAGTCCACAATTGACGGAGTAATCGATGTACATACATGAAAAAAAAAATACCGATTAAATTGAGAACCTCCTCCTTTTGGAAGTCGATTAAAAAGGAAACATTTCAACGAAAATGCATTACCTATGATTAAAGCAATGCTTTTTCAATTAATGTGTGATTTAGTTGGGGTTTTCAAATGCACTTCTCTTATTAAATTTTGTTGTACAACATAAATATTAACCTGTGTCCTAGCTAGCTACATATCCTGCCTGCCTACCTGAGCTATATGAAACTGAATGGGTTGAACCGTGATTTCTCAGCTGCAATGATAGTGAGTTAAATATTCACTAAATAAACAAGTACCAAACCAACATTTTAATCAAGAAGATTTAAGTAATATCACCATTTGATGATTTGAATCATTGTGCTGAGTAATAAATAAACGATACCTATATTTATTGTTTTGATAAATGTACTATCTACATTGTTGAGAAATAACATCCGATTGTTGGATTATAAGTATTTGTAAGACTGATAAAAGGCGCTTAGGTACACTGTTCCTTAGGGAGTGAGCACCCTTTTTGATTGATTACAAATATAGAATGAGTGATTTTGTTCACTCATACCAACGGTACCTACTATTACATTTTGGCTTGGCACCGACTTCAATAGTATAATAGGTATATAATAGGTAGCACATACAAATTAAGTTATTTTATACTTTTGTTTTTGAAGTCGGTTGTTTTAAACTTAGTTTTTTTTTTCGCTTTTTAGTCTTTCTCAAGTCTCTCATCATCATTTCACCTAAATAACTTGAAATAATACGACTAAAGGTAGCATACTACACATGATATTTAAAGATTTATCTTCCAACTCCTAACCGTTAAGGAGTTTTATCTTCCATCATCAGCTCATCATCATGAACTGATGACTACCAAATGTAAATACTGTAATAGCTTTAGAAAATATATGAAAAACATAGTACGTGCCTAACAAATTTGAGAGTTCCTTCGATTTCCTTGGGATCCCATCATCAGATCCTGATATGATGGCAATGGGACCACATGGGGTGCATACCCTTTCGAATACAAAAATAATTTTCAAAATCGGTTCACAATTGACGGAGTAATCAGTGTACATACATAAAAAAAAGTAAAAAAAAAAAACCGATAAAATTGAGAACCTCCTCCTTTTCGAAGTCGTTTAAAAATAAACAAGATGGAACAATAGATAGAAAATGAAGAAGGATAATCATAAATATTCAATCGAATGTTATGAAATTATACATAATTGCAGTCAGACATATTTGCATATTACTTCTTTTTTTGCATATTTTCTTGTTTTATACCGATGAATAAACGGTGGCATTATTTTCTATTGCAAACCGAAACCCTAAGTCGACTACAACTACCATGAGAAGTTTCATTAGTTTTTTTTTTTTTGCTATTTAAAATATTTTTCAACTTCACGATATCGCTACTAGTCGATATCGATAATCCTAATCACACTTGTCTATATCTATACTAATATTATAAACGCGAAAGTTTGTAAGTATGGATGGATGGATGGATGTTTGTTCCTCTTTCACGTAAAAACTACTGAACGGATTTGGATGAAACTTTACAGTAATATAGCTTATATATCAGAATAACACAGGCTACTATTTGCCGCGATAACTGACATATACGCGGGCGGAGCCGCGGGAAACCACTAGTAATATCATAAAGGTGGTAAGTTTGTTTGTTACGTTTTCACGGGAATACTTAACCGATCATCATGAAACTTTGTATATATATTCTGGGAGGTATTAGAAGTGATATGGAATACTTTTTTTGCGAGCAAAGTCGCGGGCGAAAACTAGTAGCGAAATAAAAATGCATTCAATATAAATAAACGTTTAGTGGATAATTTTAAACATTAATTTTGATTTGTCAAATAAAGTGTCTTTCCCTTGTAAACCAGATAACCAACAAAGAACTTATTGTAAACAAATTTATTAAGGATATAGTTTAAATAAACATAATTTGATTTAAACATTAAATCTGTTGCTCGCCGATAAACGTCATTCCTTAAGCAATGCGTCTAACCCCGATAGTATACGAGTATGTAAGTTTAGTTTATGAAGCCAAAATGAAGAACGCAGATACAGTCAATACGTGTCACAATCTTAATGTATGTCTGAACTGTCTACCCAGACGTTATGAAATCATAAAATTTCAATTCAGAACTCATTGTGAGAACAGACCTACCATATTGCTGAAACTCATTTATACCTCGATTTCGTATATTGGACATAAAAAATATTCTTTAAATATTTTTTATATAACTCGCCTCAAGAAGAACGCCTTCAAAGCCTTTACCAGGTTCTGGAGACACATCGTGCGACGAAAAAACCGTTTCTAGTTAAGTAGATTGTTTGATTGTGAGAATAAATATAAATTACAAACTACAATCATGGCTCAAGTAGGAGACCGAACGACAACTTAAAGCAGTGGGCAGGTCTCGGCAGCTTACAGCAGCGAATACTCCTGCTGAAACTCGCCTGAATAAACAAAATAATCTGTCTATTAAGAAAAATATTTACTACTAGCTGAAGCCCACGGTGTTACTCGCGGTTTATTGTCGTACCGCGGGTAACGCCGCGGGGCGATGGTAGTCTAAAAACGTAGCCTAAGTTACTCCTTATATAATCAGCTACCTATCAGTGAAAGTCCCGTCAAAATCCATCCAGCCGTTCCGGAGATTAGCCGGAACAAACAGACAGACCGACAGACAGACAAAAATTTTAAAAATGTTATTTTGGTATATGTACCGTGTATATATACATTTGAATTGAGTAAAAAGTGGTCATTTTAATATTACAAACAGAAACTCCAATTCTATGTATTTGTATATATTGAAGGGTAACTATCGCGAATAAATATCGCTAATTTTAGTAACTAAAATTAATATCATGTGATATCATTTTTTTTTAGTTTGTTTAACTTAGCATGCATTATGAAAAACTAATGTATTTAAGATTCTACACCCATAAATCTCCAATTGCCTACTGTATAGCTGCCGTGGCTTACACAAGCGACTAATAACTTAACCGTGTACAGGATTAGCTGGGACACGATTACCGATTTTTTAGATATATTTTTCATCAAACCTTATATAAAGCATACTAGTGGGTGCCTTAGTATTGAATATTGTTATTTAAAGGAACCAATAAAGTTCACGTTGCGTCACTTTTGATCTAAACAGGTAAACATAACTTATCATAGCAACGAGACTATTTCAGTCATTACTCTATCAGTTACAAGGTTAAAGGCATTATTGACATATGTATACACACTTCTATTTATTTAATAACATTACCACTGGTTCTTTATATTGGGATGAATTATCTCTTGTTATTGTTTTAATTTGAGAGTCAATTAACTTGAACTGTTTAATCGAAATAATGATGTTATTTGAACGTCCGTACAAAAAACAGACTGATTAAACACACATTTCATTGGCTTTATTGTCTAAATTTATCTTCGTTATAAAACACTTTAGTTTGGGTCGATGAGAATCTCTTTTAGGCTGTTGATATTCTAAGCATGCCCATATAATATCAACGTCTTAGAAGCAGTATTACGCCGTTACTCAGCTAAATTAAATGTCTAATTGTGTAAGCAAAATTGAATATATACTTGAAATTTATAACCGGTTAAGTGGATAATAAAATATAATATATACGAAAACGCTGAACAAAAGGAAGATTGCACTTACTGAGTTCAAATAATTTGGACATATTCTTATGTCCGCATTTTGGGCACTGAGACAGGCTGTTGTGCTTATATAAGGCATATTGGGCCTTTGTTACGTTTTCGGTAATTGTACCGATCCAAATTGTACCGATAACGATCACGTGTTGACTGATGAGAAGTCAGAAACACTTTGTTTACATACTTATTTGATTACTACCCGCAAATTATTATATTTTTTTGTTTTAAGACAAGTTGCCAACTTCAACCCAATAATGTTCAGAGTATCGGATTATTAACCGACTGTGACAGAAGAAGGGTTAAGTTTTATTTCTTTGGCACGTACTGTAGTCTAAACTTATCACAAAAAAGCTGGATGGGATTTGACTTTAGAGAAGTCGTATGAGACTTAATGTATAAAAATTAAGGTTTTAAAGTTTTTTCAATGATTCTAAACTTATTTTGGACTTTTCCTGGAAGTTTTGTTTGATTTCAATAAATCTAGTTAATTTTCGTCGACATGATAATGACATAATATGCATGACGTATATACGAAATATGTACATGATATATATATGTCGTCTACATTTATACATGATACAAATGCCTTTTTTTCTGTGGGGAAATCCCCTCGGGTACCACCTCCTGGTAACATGTCGGACTTGAACCGACTAAAACCGCACGGCGTCGTCTCGGGTACTGGATACCGGGGAACCAGGTGCACCCTAGAAAGGAAAACCCTGGAACCCCGACGTACCTCGGGCCACCTACGGTTTGTAGATGGCCCCCTCCTGTGTGGGAACCCCAATGTTCCCGCTACTGTCCCCCAGGGCGCGCACGCTCCGCAGTGTCCGCGCAGCCAAAGATACATGTGCCTACATGTAAAATTTAGTTAGATGAGATTTCAGCTATATACCACTCTTGATGCATAATAAAATGTTAGCGTAGGTAAATAATCACTCATGGTAATTATAAACTAAATATAAGAACAAAAATTGTGAGAACAACAGCATAAGTTTAGACTATTAAGTGCCAATTATCTTAGAAATTAAATGCGAAAATTGTTTATAACAGGTTTTTAGATTATGATATTTGAGTTGGTAATGTTTCTTTTATGATTTTACCCGCGGCTTTGCTCGTGTAAAACTATATTTTACAAGACAAATAACATGATATTGCAGGTGCTTTATATTATAATAGCTTTTGCACGCGGCTTCGCTCATGCAGACTTTCATCCCCTGATTTAACTCCTTAGGAGTAGAATTTAAAAATAGTAAGTACATTGTTCACCGAGGGAGAAAAGGGACCGATTACTAGCGAGGGAGCAGTTTGTGGCCCGAAGGCACAGCCTAGGGCCACAATACTCCCGAGTTAGGAATGGGACTTTCACCCGAGTGCTACACAGTGCTTTATACTACACCTGTGAGGAACATTTAAAGACTTGTATTGTAGAAAGTATTTAATAATATGAAAAAAAAATGTATTACAAAGAACATGACTAACCTAATTAAAAATTATGTTTTCACTGCTAGTAGTCGACATTTTACTTTATTTTTAAAATAAAATCAAAACGTAAGACACCATGTAAGACACAATTTAGCTTAGGATTTGACCGATATTTCGCGCTTCTTTTGTTTTTTTTTATTCTTCACAAAAGAATGTCAGTGGCACGGAGATTCCATATTTAAATTATATGAAAGCTCCTTGGGCAGACACGCGCCAGAGATAAGATAACACATGAGAAATGAAAATTCATACAACTTTCTATCCCGCTAAAACACGTTAGAAATAGATTTTCATTCATTTTTTCCTCCCGCTTATTCAGGTCAAGGAAAAGAGTAACGTTCTCTTTTCATTTTCAGGGAATATTGACTACTGTTCCGATCAGATGTAGTATAAAATCCTTTCTCTCACTTACGTAATATAAAGAACCTACATGCAACATTTCAGGATTCTAGGTGCAGCGATTTGGGCTGTGAGTCGATCTCTGGGTATGTCAGTCACCTTCCTCTTTTATATATATAGACAGATACAAACAAACTGAAATTTACTAGATTCTTTACCGTACTGAGTTATTTCTTTATTAGACTGCCTTTCGTACATTTCAATGAGTAAGTTTTAGATAGCCGTACATTATTAAATTTGGTCACATCGCCAGAAAAGAAGGGAACAACCTCGAGCAACTCATGGTCAGCGGGAAAGTAGACGGCAAAAGACCAAGAGGACGTAGTCCAATTAGGTGGACTGACCAGATCCGATTGGCCTTGAACGCCAATCTACACGATGCTCTGCATTCGGCCAAGGTGAGGAACGAGTGCCGAGTACTGTCCGGCGGACTATCATCCCACCTGGGGAATCACGACCCTCAATGCGAATGAGGAAAACGACGTGAGGAGGTGGACATTATTAAAAGTTCTTCTCAAGTCTAGACATTTTCTTTATGTAAAGTAAAGGGAATAATAACGACGAGGGAAAAATCTTACAGTAGAATAAGTAACAGACTGAGAAACGTTGAGAAGTTCATTATTACATCACGCAAGTCGTCATAATTACTTATCTCTGAAGTGATGTAAGATCATATTGGTTTATTCAAGTCTCGAGAATGTAATAAATAATAAGTTTAATAAATTATCCATGACGTACATTTATGAATATACACACATAACGTACACACGTACCTATATATATATATAAATAGATACACTAGCTATTGCCCGCAGCTTTGCGCGCGTGAGTATTCCTTTTAATGACGAATGACGAACTTCCATACTTTTTCGGGAAATATATATATATATATATAGCATATGACACTCACAAATAATAATGTAGCTTTCTATTGGTAAATAAAAGAATTTTCGAAAGCGGTTTGGTACATCCAGAGATTACCCCCTACAACCCTAAGAAATATTATCTCTTTATAATATTGGTATAAGATGTTAAAGATAGCAAAACTAATTTGGCAGTTTCGCGTAAGTTTAAAGATTGTCTTAAGATAAAATAGACAGACTTTTGTTTGATTAATTTTTATCTAATATATGATCTTTAAATAGAACACTAAAGTCTATTTATATTAAGACCTTAAATATCTGCGTAAAATATTTATTGATTAACAAAATAATTACCCAAATTAAACATCGATAGGTATTATGTATTGGATCGAGTTATGCATAAAACAGCCACGTAGCTACTTCGAGATATGCATATTTATGTCGTCGTGTTAGCTGTTGTTGCTGTTTTCTGCATACTTCGAAGTAGCGACATGGCTATTTTCTGCATAATTAGATGCAATTTATCTTTGGATGGCCTGACGTTTCGACCGGTCTTTACTCACAGGTTAACGTTCAAACCATGTTATTTATCTTATTAATTCTCACATTATAGTTATGAAAGCATTAATTTATTTTAGTATTATCGTACTTGGAATTATTCAATTTAGAATTTAGATATAGTTTGAAATTACATCAAGATAAAGTAGGGTTGGTGTAACGCGTCAACGTGCTCCGAAAATGTATTTAAACTGCTACGAGAGTGCACTTGATCAGTCGAATGCACAGCTTTTTTAGTATTAGTCTCTAGTATAATTTCTCAATTGTAATTTGTTTAATAATACAACTGAGGAAAAGTCTTGGTATCATTTTGATGAAAAAAGGTTTTCGTTATCATTCTAAATAGAATATGTTTTAAGCAAAGGGCGAAATAAAAGCTTAATAATTCTAAGGCAGAGACTCTTACAAAAAAAAGTTCCATAAATAATAAGTTATTTTATTATCAATTTTCCTTAAGATTACTTTAAGAAGTGGTCACTCACCTATACTTAAACAAATCCACGTTTCATTAACAAATTAGCTTTGCACGCTTGTACATACTGTGAGACTTAGCATGCGACTGAATAATTTTGATAGGCTCGCCCCATTATATTTGACGAGTATTACGACCAGATAGAGATAGCAAGGGACAACTCCGTGTGAACTTATAACGTCATATACATACTTATTAAGGTTTTATTTTCTTTGTGAAATATCTGACAGCTAACTTTTCTATATAATGTGTATTGTTCTCGTGTCACGTTGTTGCTCACGTTTACCTCCGAAACTATCTAACCAGTTTTCACGTATTTTAAGTGTATTTTGCTAATGTGCTTAAGATAGGATAATTAACATCACGTTTAGCCCAATAGGAGCCGAGCATGATTGAAAAGAGACACAAACGAAGTAGGATATTATATTTATTATAAATTATTAAGCTGAAGAGTTTGTTTGATTAAATGCGCTAATCTCGGGAACCGCGGGTCCGATTTGAAAAATTCTTTCAGTGTTGGATAGTACATTTATCGAGAAAGGCTATAGGCTATATATCATCACGCTAAGACCAATAGGAGTGGAGCACCAGTGAAGAATGTTTCAAAAACATTCTTACGCTACGCGGGGAAAATTGTCACGCTACGGGCATTAGGAGACGCAAACGAGGTTGCGTGGGTCAGCTAGTGTTAATATAATATTTAACTTTGAAGCTCACCGAATCAGTTCACTGGGGAACGGCTAAAAGAGTTGCACGTGCTTCTTCACTGAGCTCTTGCGTTGAAGTTAAAGCTCTATTCAACAATTTAAGCCTATTTCGATTTTTAAATATATGTAAAGCGTTTTTAATACTTAAGACGGGTTCTCTAAAACACTTTAGATAAATAACCAGTATTTCCATGTATCAGTTATATTTACAGAAACTTGTTTCGAGAGCAGTCAATAATATTTTTTTTTTCTTTCTAGCAAAAAAAGAATGAATGAAATCGGACTATGTGTTATTGAATTACAACTAAGTACATGTTTTGACTTTCATCCCCTCTCTCCAGGAAATCTCCGTGCTGAATTTCGGCATAAAAAGTATTCTATGCCCTACCTCGTAGTATGAACTCAAATTATGCCAAGTTTCATTTGAATCCGTTCAGTAGTTCCGGCGTAATGCGCGGCCAAGATAACAGTTAAAAACAGAAAAAAATACAGTTTTGGCTTCAGTATCGATTACAGAGAGCCCTCCAAAAAAGTTTTCAAAATATCTTTAATGTGCAGAATTGGACCTGTTACATTTTTATTATAAGTAAAGATAGATAGATAAAATCAGTAAGTAACACAGGTGTTGTACTTATTGAACATTTCTATCTTCCGTTTATATTACGCACTGATATAATTCGAAACTGATCAGTTTTAAAAGGAGCAGTATATTTAGCGTATATCTATTAAAGATAAAGAATGGCGAGAAAGACTATCTGCTTGCCTGACCCCTCGGGGTCGAGATGATCGGTTGGACTTATTTCAATAATGCGTCAAAATAGTGATAATACGCAATCTTTATTTTATTTGATACTAGCTGTTGCCCGCGGCTCCACCCGTTTGTATGTCGGTTATCGCGGCAAATAGCAGCCTATGTGTTATTCTAATGTATAAGCTATATTACTGTAAAGTTTCATCCAAATCCGTTCAGTAGTTTTTGCGTGAAGAAGAAACAAACATACACACTCACAAACTTTCACCTTTATATATAAGTGTGATAGTTTCAACAATTTTTTTTTATGGAATAGGCGGGCAAACGAACAGACTTATGGCCTGATGGTAAGCGATTACCGTCGCCAATGGACATCTGCAAAACCAGAGGCGTCACAAGTGCGTTGCCGGCCTTTGGGGGATGGGGGGGGGGGAGTATCCTCACTCACTCGGTGAAACACAGCGCAAGCACTATTTCACACCGGTTTTCTGTGAGGCTGTGGTATCACTCCGGTCGAGCCGGCCCATTCATGCCGAAGCATGGCTCTCTCGAGGTAGTATGTGTATTACTATCATTTAAATTTGTCATTCAGTCCTCTTATAAAATAATGAGATTTGTATGAGAATAATAATATTAAGTCTTTATTGTAACAATAAATGGATTACAAATCACTGTGTAGCCCTGACTCCCAAAGTAGCGTTAGCTGTGTGTTGGGAGTCAGTTTCTAATCACAGGCAAAGATAACAAACCAATAGTTACAATAGAAGATCCTTAACTAAATATAAGTTTGTATAGTTATTACCTATATGTTTGTGTGTGGGTGTGATCATAAAGTGTTAGAATGTGGATATGTATGATTTGCTTTGTATTTTAGGCTATGAGATATGATTTGTATGTGGTGAAGGTGTGTGTGACACTTTTCGAGCTTTCATTATTTGTAGTAGACTTTCAACATCATTAAGTGCCAATTCGATAAGTCACAATTTAATTAGGTGTTTAATTTTAAAGTTGCTTAAGTTTTTAGTTTTATGGGTTAAATTTAATTCGTTATATAGTCTTGGTACAAGATTTTTATACTGCTGTTAGGCAAATTTGCTTGCTACTCTTGGAACTGGACACTTTTCTGTCCCTTTACCATTGATATACAAAATAAATTAAATTAAAAAGTTTTTAAAAACAAACTTTTACTGGAATGCCTCGAGACGAATCAAAGGAGTCCAAGAGTTTACAGAGTTCCTGTGACCGCCTTCCAGTTCCAGCATCAGATCAGCTCTATGTCATTATAATATTGTATTGTCACGCTGTATACATATGCTTGCAGAATTTCAGCAAAATCGAAATGTGTATGGTGGCGGAATGGTAGGTTAAGAAGGACTTAAGGATAACGCGTTGTGCCCTTTCCAATTCTATTAAGTGTCTGTCGTCGTCGTTTACTCCTAAATATTTAATGTCAGTATTTTTGATAATGTGGGACAGTAACGATGTGAAGGCAAAGCATTCCTTCGGTTACATGGATAACAATGTACACGAATCTGACAATTGTTAGGCACTGAGGCCATTGTTTTGCTAAAGCAGAGAAACTTTGTTTTGGTGGTATTTAGTGATAGTAAACTATTTTCAAGCAATGCTGTGATAATAGACATACCTTCTTCTGCTAGTTATCGTACAAGGTTCCAAGAGCTACTGTGAAAAATTACGACAATTTCATCTGCAAATATTTGTATGTCTGCGCCCCCGATCTGGTGCTTGCATAAATCATTAATATAAGCCAAAAAGAGCGTTGGACCAAGAGTACTGCCCTGCGGGACCCCATACGTCACTATTTTGTAGTTACGTGATTATCAATTCTGACACATTGCTGTCTGTCCATAAGGTAATCTTTGAACCACAGAAGTGCGTTCCCTCTAATTCTTATGTTTTCCAGGCGGGTAATTATTATTTTAGTTGATATAGTTTCGAACGCCTTCTGTAAGTCCTGAATACTCTTATGCATTTGTCCTTTTTGGTCTAGGTATGTTGCGATTTTAGAAATGAGCTGTAGAACAGCATCAGCAGTAGAACGATTTCGGCGAATCCCGTACTGGTTTTTCGATAGAATATTATTACTTTCTCGGTAAGTAAAATTAACCGTTTGATCATAACTTTTTCTATCATCATAACTTTAGATATGCTACTTACGAGAGAAATTGGTCGATAGTTTTTTATAAGTGATTTATCTCCTGACTTGTAAACAGGACACACAACTGTGACTTTAAATGAATTAGGGAAGACACCCCGCTGAAAACATAAGTTAATTAGGTGACTTATGGGCCCCGCGAGACAATGGCGAAAGTTTTGTAGAAATTAGTAAATAATGTTACAGTTTTTAATTTATACATTAAATAAAGAAGAATAAAAAGAAAGATATTTTTTCAGTTATTACATTAGTTTACTACAAATGGTAAGAGAATCAAAAATTAAAATTAAAAAAAATTAAAAAAAAAAAGCTAAAATTCACTAAAATTTGTTGTTGGATTATATACTTTAATCTGATCCGCTTACATACCATTTTTCAATATTAATCCAATAATTTTCTCGGATACCCATCTCGGATCTTCACATCTGGGTATCTCGAATTCCGAGGTGAACTTACTATAATGACTGGACTATATCTCATATCTATATAATAAAACATAATTATGTTCTTGACAACCTTTACTTTGGTCTGCTATTGAATTACCTACTATGTAACTAGATTGATCATTTACTTTTTGACTGATTGAGTCTGCCCAACGGTTTTGTTTGTCGAATGTGTGTACCTAAGTACATATTTATATTTCTTTTGTACTCTACACTTTGTAGCCCGAACGGCTATGGAGTTTGAGGTGTTATTACAATAATCGTCATAAATATGTAAATAATTACCATTAATTTTTAATATATTTTCAGACAGTCGGTTTTTAGTTTTTTTTCAATAATTAGCTTGTTTATTATGTTATTTAGTGTTAGGTATATGTAATAATAACTAATGTTGCAACTTATAGCTCATTGAAATAAATATCCATAACATTGCTGTGTCACAATATAATAAAATGTCCTTCACACGAGAAAAACAAAAAAAAAACATAGTTACTCGGCTAAAAGTAATGCTTCTAAAACACGATACCTTCCTGAATGACTATCTATTCATAATTGATTATGTTTAAATGTGATGGCCAAGTTATCCTAATTATTAAAAAAAATGTCTTAAGTGGACACAATCATTATAAAATGTGAATAATGACAACTAAACTTGTTATTTAAAAAACTAATTAGGTAACAATGAGATCTCGCAACTTTGTTTATGGAATGGATCACGTTTGTATTTCGTTGAGTGCCTGTCTAGTTAGCAGTTCAATAACTGGAGTTTCAAAAAATTAACCCGTAGAAGAATATCATTTTTTGTGTGTTTACTTTAAAAACGTAACTTCAAATATCGACCTTGAAATAGTCAATTATTTTTAAGAAGCTTTAATTTACAATGACAATATAGAAAACGGAACTCATACAATACACAAATTATCTTTAGTTAAAAACTAGCTGAGCCCCGTGGTGTTACCCGTGGTACAACAACAACCGCGGGTAACGCCGCGGGGCAAAGTAAAAAAAACCTATGTAAAAAGTACCCTATGTCCGTCTCCTGGTTCTAAGCTATCTCACCACCAATTTTCAGCCATATCGGTTCAGCCGTTCTTGAGTTATAAATAGTGTAACTAACACGACTTTCTTTTATATATATAGATATATTTTCAAAGAAACCTTACCTTTCTTCCATGTTCTGACGACATTGACCCGAACGTGTTCAAGAAAAGACTGATGATGTACTTTGATATCTTTGTTTAAGAGCATTCTACTCCATAAATAGATATATCTCTATCTAATTTTATGAGCAACAATGAAAATGGTAATTTTATAGCCTTTTCACAGTTAACACAGTGTTGTTTTAGCTAAATGTGACTGCCGGAAAACTTAGTGTGCTGTTGTTTTGGGGAAATATTAATTGCCATACACATGCACAGCGAAAAAGGTGAAACTTAGCCATTCGTTTATAGTGTGGCACAGAGTTTATAGTATGGCACAGAGTTTTTATTGCGGTCATTCTCACGTAGAACATGTTCTCAGTTTATTTTATGTTTGGCCCTGCCAAGACGACTCTACTCTGCCTTATGGAAAGCATAAGCGGAATACGAGAGTGGTGGCTAACATACTCATTGCGAATGGACAGACAGTATGGTGACCCACACCATGGCGGGCTAGTGATGCTTCTGCATCATTGGGCATCCGGTCTCGCACTCACCAACGAAACACGACAGCACGAACGCTGTCATTTTACGTTGAATTTCTGTGCGAGGATAGTACCGCCATGGTCGAGCCGGCCCGTTCGTGCGGAAATCAGCGTTGCTCTACTACCGTAAGACTAATTTATGTTAAGATTTTTTTATAACTAGGCTATTTAAATAGAAAATATGATTAAATACAAAATAATACACATCCTGAAATGTTTCGGTCATAAGTTTTCCAATTATTTTAGAGTTATTTGCACTTATTTTTTTGGGCGAAAATTTGATTCAGTGGCAAAAAATAATTTATCTTTTTATAAGCAAAGAAAGAGTTTAGTAATCAAAGTATTTTCATCAAATCCAAAAGTTGTGCATCCTCAAACTAACTATGATTTTCTAAATTCTACACCAGTTGTTACGTTATTTTGTTGCAACTTTATTTTATTTTTTGCTATATTTTCTTTATTTTTTGCTTATTTACTTTATTTTATTAGTTAGTTAGTTATTTTATTACTTTATTTTATTTGATTAGTTTAAAGTTATACGTTAGTGTTGGCTTACTACACGAAGTGTGTAATTTGCCTACAATTTGATACATTAGCATGAAAAAAAAATACAAACGAATATTAATGTCGGAGTGAACTACATAAATGATAATAGTATAATTAGTTAGTTACTTACGTTCATTAGTTTATCAGCAGCACAATCTACAGAAGTGTTCTCTGCTAGACAATCACAGCATATTTAAGGTGCGTGGCAGCACGATAGTTAGTTCGTTACTTTTATGTGTTAAGCTTCATTTTGAAATCCGTGACGAAAATTATTGGTGCTGACAGAACACATATATTAAATTCTATTTCTCCACAACTATCCCTTTAAAATATTTGTTACTTCTTGTTAGGCAAGCTGCACTGTCTATTTTACAAAACATACCTATAAACTCGAATTAAACATAATCGAACTATTTTAAGCGTTTATTCATTTAAATATTGATTCTTTGCAAAGGACTGCAAAAGAAAATTAGGAGAATGGTTTTTCAATTTTTTTTTTATTTATTTGAAAAATCATACTCCGGCTTCTCAGGCTAATGATTATTATTGGTGACACGTTATAAAAATGTATCATATCTAAGTAACTACATATTAGAAGTAATACCAAAAAAATTAATCAAAACTCTCAATTTAGCGGTGTAACGAAATATTTATTACTTAAAACATTTATCATTTGAAAATTGGGTCCAATACTCTTTTCAGTTACGGCGAACAGTCATTTTTGTAGTAACTAAAAAAAAATAATTTGACATTTAATACTACCCAAGCAAAGCTAGGCGAGAAATCAGTGTGCTTAAATTTTTTTGATTAGTCATAACAAACAAGTCAGTGCTATCAGCGACATCACCTTATCCAATGAGCCAATGAAAGCCATACATATTGTGGATTATACAAAATTTATGACGATTTATGAGGAAGATTATTTTTGTTAAAAATAATTCACAAAAACGGATGCTTAGATAGGTACTAAGGACTGATAACAAAGGTTTATAAAGCTGATTTATAAAAATAACTATTATGGCTTTGTGTAATCAAATTACATCATGTCGACTTTCCATGACTCGACCCAAGACATAAAGCTATAATTAAAATTATCACTATTGATAATTATATTTGAAACACAATAATATAAAGACCCGATGCTACGGCTGTAACCTACAACATGAAAATAATCTACACTATTTCCATTTCTTTATTTTCTCGATGACAGTTCTAATTTGATAGTTGTAGTGTTGTGACCAAATAAGCAATGATATCGATCGCATATATTTATTATGTTTTGAACAAAGACAAATACAACAAAAACATTCAAATATATTTTTGCAAGCTGGGAACACTCAATGACCCACCACCATTTTGTGTTTGTTTTAATCTGTCACTCGTAACAAGACGGTCGTGCTATTTAAAGTCACTACATTTCTGTTCGCTGAGTTTTTTCACATTATTCATACATACGTTACGTTGTGTATGAATGTCTGTCAAATGTCAAAATGCCTAAAGGATCTGTTCTGAAAAGGCAGGCGAGAGAACTGGTGATCAAGGTTCGTAATTACTTTGAAGCAGAGTATCAAAATGGTTTCCCGCTATTACCACTGTCGAAAGTGCGAGAGCGTGTTTAGGCCGCATTAGGAATTAGTGGACCTACAATTTCAAAAATTACTACCGGTACAAGCGGCATACAGGAAAATAAGCTTTGTACGCCGAAGAAAAAACGCCAACCACGTCGTGTGACATCGGTTGACAAGTGCGACGCTGTTCCTATTCGCCGTGATATATATGACTATTACTTGCGCAAAAAAAAATCCAACACTTAAAAACTTGTTGTTTCTTTACGTGAAATGGCTTGTTACATGGCCAAAAATCGTCATTTAGCTTGGTTTTGAAAGAAATTGGATTTTCTCATAAAAAATCGAACAAACGTTAAATATTGATGGAGCGTCACGACGTTGCTATGGCTCGCTGCAAATTTTTGAGCGAAGCCAAAAAGATATCAGATTGGTCAAATGTTGTTTTCACTGACGAGACTTGGTTAAATGCAAACCACACAGTATCTAAGACCTGGACTGACGACACCGCCGCTTCCACTAGTTCAGTGCCAATGGGAAAAGGTGAACGCCTTATCATATGCCATGCAGGGTCTACGAAAGGATTCGTGTCGGATGCTTTACTGGCCTTTAAATCCAAGAAAACAGTGGACTACCACGAAGAAATGAACGCAGATATTTACGAAGGATGGTTTAAAGAAATGATGCAATCTAAGAAATGGTGAAATCTCTGGAAGAACCGTCGATAATTATTATGGACAATGTTACATATCACTCCAAACAAATTGATAAAATGCCGACGCAGGCCAATAAAATACAAGAGATAATTGACTGGCTCTAACTTCATGGCGAAAATGTGGATAATACTTTATTAAAAGTACAATTAGTGAATATTTTAAAATCGAAAAAAGCCTCCCTAAAAGATATATTACCGACGATATAGCTGCCGAATGTGGTCATTGGGTTCTTCGACTTCCGCCGTATCATTGCCAGTACAATGCTATAGAACTAATATGGGCACAAATCAAAGGACACGCCGCTTGAAACAATACCCATCCCCCTTTTACGGCAAACAAGATGTTAGATTTATTAAAAAATGCATGCGCGGAAGTAAAACATTATAGCGTCGGATTGGAAAATTCATGTGGCATTCGATAATATAGAAGTACAGGAACTTATAATATATGTTAGGGAGAGCTAGTGAGCGAGTGACAGTGACGATTCATCAGATTCTGATTAAAATAAATAAATAAAGAATCAACATAATATAATTACATCTTGTAATGAAATGTAATATTAGTTAATAAATTTGTACAAAATTATCCGGCAATATTAGTTTCTTTTTTTTTTTTTTTTCAAGAATCTGTTTGAAGTCGGTGCCAAGTGACTATCGCTTAGACTTTTGTAATTGTTCGTTTGTATTCTTTTTGGCTTAGCACCGACTTCAAACAGATTTTAGGTACCTAGCACACATTATAATACTACTATTTAAGTGAATAAAGAATTAGGTATAGGCAATTTATCAGCTTACCTTAATAATTTAAAAGAATACGACGAAAGGTTACATATATATATATATGATATTTAAAGATTTATCCTCCAACTCCTAACCGTTAAGGAGTTGTGTCTTACATCATCAGCTCATCATCATAAAATAATGACTACCAGACGCAAATACCGGTGTAACTTCAGAAAATATACGAAAAACATAGTATGTGCCTATAAAAAATGAGGGTTCCTCTCGATTTCCCTGGTATCCCATCATCAGATCCTGATATGGTGGCAATGGGACCACCTCGGAAGCATACCCTTTCGAATACAAGAAAAAAATTCAAAATCGGTCCACAATTGACGGAGTAATCGGTGAACATACATGAAAAAAAAAATACATACAGTGGAACATAGAACCTCCTCCTTTTTGGAAGTCGGTTAAAAAGACGCTCGTTCAAGTTTCCACAAAGAGCTGTCATCGAGAAAATAAAGAAATGGAAATAGTATAATTACTAAGACTGAGTCATACGCTTGTGATAAATAAATTATTGACTGCCTCGTTGGTCTCGCGGTTGGCTTGTACGACTGCTGATCATGAGGTCTCGGGTTCGATTCCTGGGTCGGACCAAATGTTTGTATGATCTACAAATATTTGTTTCGGAGTTTGGCTGTTGGCTATGTATAATATGTATGTATTTACAAAAAAAGGTATACATGTATTTGTATCAGTTGTCTAGTACCCATAACACAAGCTCTGCTTAGCTTGGGACTAGATGGCGTTGTGTGTTAAAATGTCCGAAATATTTATTTATTTATTGATTAAATGATTTTACAAATATGTTTGATCATAAAGAAAGTCATTCTACGTGACACGTTAGGATCTTTCATCTAAGTAGATTTTGTTCTTCGATGCACTCGAAGCTACAGACTGGCAAGGTTGTAACCTAGGGATTTAGTTGGGCGATAGTTTAGTCGCTATCGTCTAACAATTCTGACTGAACTAAGGCTCAGTAGAGTGTCGTGCGTACGTAAAAAACTGTAAATAATTGCACGTATAGGACAGGAGCAGACCGAAATCATAGAACTAATTCCAGGAACGTTAAAATTAATTTTCACAACAATTATCCTCACCTCACCATAACCTAATTACTTCCGATAGTAGAATTATCAACTGTTTAGTTTGTGAAGATCATTCATCAAGGTTCGATAAATTGATAGTCATGGCAAGCACGTTCTGCGTTGCGATTGGTCTGCACTAAGATCTTCACCAATCATAGCACCGAACGTACTCGCTGTCGAGAACAAGGTGATAAATAAAATGAATGAAGAAATAAAGTTGCATTATGCTCTCATCTCAGAGGGCATAGTCTCGCTCTCAACATGCGAAGATCGCAGTGCGAACCAAAGCAGAAATTTCACGTCCTCTGACGTAGCAAACTACTCGCGGTCCAACCAAAACATAGAGATAAAATTACACACACTTTTTATAAGTTTTTTAATCGAATAAAAAATATTTACATTATTATCTTACAATTGTATACAAGTAACTAGATAGTGTACATTTTACGTCACGGTTGTCAGCTCTCTGCTCCTGAAGGATCTGTCTTCGTCGAATGGTCCGGGGGTAGCAGTAAACTAAGAACAGCGCACACTGTGGAAAAAAACATTATTGCTATAGTAGCCTTCAGAATAAGTTGATTTTGGCGTTTTTAGTCCTTTTATTTTCCACGACTCAATTCTAAAGCCTTGATTGCGGAAAACTGCCGTACGTTTTGGGTAGATGATAGTGAACATTCAGGATTTTCAGATTACGATACAATTTTACATAGCATATTCGAGGTACTAGTGTTAACAAAATATTAGAGTAAAGACGTGCTAGCGATTGTAGAAAGACGCCAGTCTCTTGGCTAAGGCGTTAGTTTCGCGCGATAGGCGGTTCCGTTTTGCTTGAGCGTATTGTGTCACTGACGCGTCACTGTAGGCAGTTCGTTATGTATGACTATCAATTTGCTAACAGCTCGCAGATAAAATCCTTGCCCGACGACTACACAAGTTCTCAATACAAGTATTTTTCTACATTCCCAGTTATCATTAACATTTGTAGGTACACGTTTTATTATGTCTATAAATGACGTCAATATAACTTATTAATATATGACTGTTTAATTAATATCTAACCTTTGTGCGCTTTAAAGTGCATACTTGTAACATTGGAGCACTGTGATAAGCAGTGCCATTACCAATAATACTTAAATGAAATAACGTGGTAACACGTCACCTTGCATCAATAACATGTATAATAATATGTATTATAACTATAAATTCTCAAAATTTTAAAAACCCCCTATATAATAACCTGTTCCCTTTAAAAGGTAAAATGCGCTTTCATTTGAGGGGTCTCAAATGAAAGCGCATTTTACCTTTTATTATATCTCGATGATATTTTTTCAGACATTCGGTTACTCTTCCCCACTTTCACCCATAACTTTTAAACGGCTAAACCGATTTTCATGAAACATATCTAAGAACACTCGCACGTAACTCACCTTTCATACAAAAAATAAATAAATTGAAATCGCTTCATCCGTTCAGAAGCTACGGTGCCACAGACAGACAGACAGACTGACAGACACGTGAAACTTATAACACCCCTCTTTTTGATCGGGGGTTAAAAATGTATTTTATTAGGTAAGCAGTAAGTAACGCGGAGACATATTAACAATACTGAGTTTCACCAACCCTATTCATGCAGTGAATAGAGGTGGTGAATAGAATAGAAAACTCTTTTGGAAAAGGAGGAGGTTCTCAATTCGACCGTAGATATATAATAGGTCTTTACCTACGAAATTGCCGTTTTGTATGCAATAAGTGAAAGTACTTATTTTTTCAAACTTTTTTATTTCTGTTATTCGAAGTAATCACCCATGCAATCGACGCATCTTTGCCAACGCATTGGCAGTTTATTGATGCCCTTCTTGTAAAAATCAGCTGGACGGGAGGCAACAAACTCTTCAAAGGCATTTTATACTGCCTTTCGGGAATTGAATTTTTTACCCACTAAAAAGTTATCTAAATTTTGGAAAAAGTAATAGTCGGTAGGTGCAAGGTCTGGTGAGTATGGCGGATGAGGGAAATATCTTAAAATTTTTGTGTTTTTTGTTCACCGTTTTACATATTTTCAAGAGAGTACATAAGATTACCGATATATGATGTAATGTACAAAGGGCATGTAATGTACAAAGGACATAAGGCCGCCCTTTGTACATTACCACATCCACCACACTACCACATTAATGTGGTAGTGATGTGGTAGTGTGGTGGATAAGGATGGGTGTCGTAAGCGGCAACTAAATTGTGCAAACTACGTAGGACAGCTTCAATACAAAGAGAAAGAAACAAACCCTATACCAATCCCGCTGATTAAAACCTTCTTTTCAAGAAGAAGTCTATGTCCAGTAGAGGACTGTTAGCTATTGATGATGATGTTGAACTCAACCTATCAGGTTAATACAGTTGCCAAAACTTCCGTAAAACAACGATCTTATCATTATTAATTTACACAACGTGGCGCAATGGAAAAATTGTACTTAAAGTATTGCCTGCATGCTTAAGAAACACGTGCGTATGATAACTTTTACAACGTTATTGTGTATATAATTTTACGTCGTAACAGATAGTAAAAGGATGAGAAAAAACTGCGGGAGGCACTTATCTAACAATTTAGGTGATATAATTTTTATGTGATTAAGGTTTGAGAACCGTAAAATAATTCAAAATAAAACCAGACTAAGTATATTTTTATGTCATTACTAGTTTTGCTCGCGGCTCCGCCCGCGTGTAAGTCGGTTATCGCGGTAAATAGTGGCCTATGTGTTATTCTGATGTATAAGCTATATTACTGTAAAGTTTCATCGAAATCCGTTCAGTAGTTTTTGCGTGAAAGAGTAACAAACATCCATCCATCCATACATCCATCCATCCTTACAAACTTTCGCGTTTATAATATTAGTAGGATAGTAGGAAGTAGGATTATTCATTTGCCAAGCAGATTCGGTACGTATGCTACTCTATCCAATGTAAAATGTAAAATCTGTTCAACTATAACAAGAGTTAGTCATCAGTAGTACAATTTCATTTTATACATTCTATGAAGTAGCAACGTTATGTTTATTTGAAACTCTTTAATACCTTTAGAGTTAAATAGTCTGTCCCATCTCATTTATCTCACCTCCTCCACAACGTTATTAAGACAAGTCATATACACACATCAAAAGTGTCTAGGGATCAAGCATTTTTATGCGGATTTCTTGAGATTGAGATGTGGCTTTGGCCCTGGCCTGCTCAGTCGCCAGACTTGAACCCGATTGAGCATGCATGGGATATGCTACAGAGAAGAGCTATGCCGAATATGGAGGGTATCCAGTCGCAAGAAGACCTTTTTTTGTTGTTGCAACGAACATGGGCGGCCATTCCACAGCGTGATTTGGATGAACTCATTTTGAGTATGCCAAACCGATTCTTGTGTTGTTAGTGTTCGTGGTAGAAACACGGATTATTAATTGTTTAAGTAACCTAATAAAATTTTAAAGAAAACTGTTATTTCAGTCTTTTTTTCGAACTTTAATGTTAGTGGTTCAAATGTCAAAAATCCTTTTATTAGGAAAATGGCAAATTTCTTTATTAATGCAAAGGTGACTTGGTTTATCGTTACTGTGACAAACGAAAACACTTTATTTGATGAATCCTTAATGAAAATTTTAATTAATATCAATCAGGAGAAAAGTTATTGCAAAAATATATGTTGATCCCTAGACACATATGTTGATCCCTAGACACTTGATGTGTGTAGTAGGAAGAAAATTAAAAGCAGGAATATATTTCTTTTTCCTATCAACTTTTAATACACCAGGCGCTACCCTATACTTTCCGTCTTTCTTTCTTTCCCATGGTTGCCTGTAAGAGATTGCCTTCGGGCGATAAGGCCGCCAATTGTACCTCTTAGCTTTAAGTTATTACATTTATAAGTAATCTGGTGTACAATAAAGCGAATTATTATTATATTTATGCATGTAGAACTTATATAAATATACTCCTACTTTTAATTTTCTTCTTTTGAGGTGGGGTACAGAACTGAGTTAAGGAAGATAGTCCAGCTTTCGTCATGGCCACAGCAGACTTATGACACATCAACCTCATTAGAGTAGATAATTATTGTTAAAAAATAAGTATAAGAGAACAAATTAGAGATCAATCTTTGCGTAGTATAAAATAAAGTCACCTTTTGTTTTCGGATGTCTAGATTTAAACTACACAACGGATTTCAATGTGGTGTTCACCAATAGAGAGATTAATTCAAGAGAACGGTTTTTATGTAAAGTACATGCATATTATCACACTAATATATAAAGCCGAAAGTTTGTGTGTATGTTTGTTACTTCTTCACGCAAAAAGTACTGAACGGATTTGGATGAAACTTTACAGTAATATAGCTTATACATCAGAATAACAAATAGGTTACTATTTGCCGCGATAACCGACATATACGCGGGCGGAGCCGCGGGCAACAGCTAGTCTTATATAAATTTTCCATACTCGTTAGTTCCATAATTCCTCTGAAACGGCTGGACCGATTTTTATGAAATTTGGTGTGCATATCGGGTAGGTCTGTGAATCAACCAACATCTATTTTTTATAATCCAATTTCTTTTATGGCAAAACTACGTTTGCCGGATCAGCTAGTATTAGATAAAATCTTAGAATATTATATTAATAATCTAAGGATAAAATACAAGAATTTTAAAGATTTCCCTACGAAGCAGGGGTGGGTCTCTAGTTGTACGTAAAATTAATATTATTTCGCTGATAGAAACAATATATAATTATCTTATTGTTGTTTTAATATTATTTAAATATAAATTAGGACACTATTTGCGTCATAACTGATAAAGATTGTTACCGTAAATAAAATATTATGCTGCTTTTAGATACCAATAGAATGATAAAGGTAGGCCGTATTATGTATGTCATGCGTTCATCAAGGGGGAAATTCGAGAAATCTTTGAGGCCATTTTACTTTTCAATCTGAAGCTTTAAATTACTTAAAGGGTGCAGGCAATTTTTTACACTCCTATCTATAAAACTATAATTCTGAACAAACTGAAGTAAATGAAGTACTGATCGATTCAGCAGTGGAATCAGAAAACCAATAACGATTAGCACTTGGACTGCACCACTTAACCTTAGTTTGTAAATAATAAAATAACTATCGTAATATATGTACTAGAGAATAATATTATTTATATTAACAAAATAATTTAAAATACAGCTATTATTTTCGCTTTACTGCATTGTGAAGAAGTATTCAGTAATGTCTATTAGATAAATTAATCAGTGACAAATTGTAATTATTGTAAGAATGCTTGTTTTTAACCCCCGACGCAAAAAGAGGGGTGTTATAAGATTGACCTGTCTGTCTGTTTCTCTGTCTGTCTGTCTCTCTGTGGCACCGTAGCTCGCGAACGGATGAAGCGATTTCAATTTAGTTTTTTTTTTGTATGAAAGGTGAGTTACGTGCGAGTGTTCTTAGACATGTTTCATGAAGATCGGTTGAGTCGTTAAAAAGTTATGGGGGTGAAAGTGGGGAAGAATAACAGTCTGCAAAAATATCATTGGCGTATGATTACTCGATTAAGTGCTTGAGTAGGGGTTTTTTTAAATTTTGAATTTAATATTATAAGTAATGACAGCCACACATGTCATTTTTAACATTGTTTATATAACAAGTTATTAGATTATGAGCCTGCCAAAGTATCTCTACTCTGCTTAATGGAAAACATGAGCAGAATCTAAGAGTAGTGGTCACCATACTGATTGCGAACGCACTCACCAACGGACCACGACAGCACAAATGTTGTCATGTAAGGTTGGTTCTTCTGTGAGAGGGAAGGACCGCCCCGATCAAGCCGGCCCGTTCTTGCTGAATAATCATCAGCGTGGCTCTACTATATTGAGTAGTAAGTATGGACATATTGTAGATTAATATAAACGCTGGCATAATTATTTCTTGTTTTCGTGTTTGCGGTTTTTGAACTACTTACTGTAATCGATAGACAGAAGTTCATTAACTTTGTTAAGTTGTTTACTTTTAAATAAATTTTGATAGTGACGTGCGTTTATTGAAAAATATTCTTGTTATGAATAATGTTTATCTTATTTACTACTCGTAATAATAATGGTTTCGAGAATTTTTTTGTTGGTTTGCTACTCATTCCTTCATGCTAGATGCGGTTTTGTTTCTAAGGTCAAGCGGGTAAAATAATGCTATTGTGATTAGAATCACTGTGAAGCCAGAGGGGATTGCCAGTGCATTTTATATTTAAATACTTACAAAAGACTAAAATGGAGAAGACATAGAAGGTGGCCATGCAGGCTAAACTAAGTGACATCCCTGCGATGTTTGCTCCGACCACCGACCCCAAACGGCCGAACATCAGGATTGCGCCCACTGCGGTGCCTCTGTAACAAAATCAATATTAACTATTGTGGCTATTCTAAAATTAGTAATAATTAAATATGCGTTTTTCGAAATGTCTTAGGTAAAAATAGAACAAGGAAAATTTTAATAAAGTGTAACCTGACTACGTAAAAACTTATAATAAAAATTTTATAGCCTATGACACATGTCATATTATTCCTAAATGGAAAATATTGTTTTTGAATTGTGAGACGAAAAAGCAACGTCATCATTTACAGTGATCAGAGAGATAACATATATATTTACTTTAAATGAGAATATATTTAAAAGGCACCAATTTTTTGTATTTGATTTCTTTAAAATAGAACTTCTACAGAAATATCTCAAAAAGATGTCTTGAAACCGATATTTATGGTGCAATGTTTAAAAAGCATTAGAGAGAATAGAACACGCCATAGCATTACTAAAGTTTAACATGCTATCGATTATATTGTAAAATGTCATACGGCACAAAGTGAAAATGTTTATCGTTTTATGTGAAACTAGCTGAGCCCCGCGGTGTTACCCGCAGTACAACAACAACCGCGGGTGAGGTCGCGGGGCAAAGCTAGTCTAAAAAATTGCCTAAGTTATAGATACCGGCACCTAAGTTGGCCCGATTTGGGGTAGTGGGGATAAGTTCGCGCATAGTAAACTTAGTTCAATAAATCAAAACAAACGAAATCGAAGTGTAGTCGACTGACGCTCCAATCGCTTGCTAGGAACGGTGATACTACAATCCCCGCGTCCCTCTATTATCAAAGGGACCTAAAAAACGACTTTCTGCGCATCTAACTAATCTGGCCACGTTAGGTGCCGGTATCTATACTCCTTATATCATCAGCTAAAGTTCCAGTTGCCAGTGAAAGTTCCGTCCTAATCGGTCCAGCCCTTACAAAATATCACATTGAGAATAATGAAACGGAAAGTTACAAGAATTCAGAATAAACACGTTGTAATGCTACTATTGTAGCTATATGTTACTGCAACTGCATATTTATTTTAGATAATAATTTTAAGTTGTGTACATATTATTATGTCGTTTTTCACTTTATTATGTACTGCTAACTGCACTGTCATAAGTATAAAATTATCCTGAAAATTCAAACCTTGCTAGGAATCGACACTTCGACTGCACGGTTGGCTAAGTGGTTTAGGCGGTCGCCACGCCGCTTGCCAATTTGCCAAGTGTTGTGGGTTCAAATCCTACACGGGACAACACTTTGTGTGATCCACAAATTGTTGTTCTGAGTTTGGGTGTTAATTGTGTCCGTTTCATGTATGTCTGTAAAGTCCCCCGCGACACAGGATGTTTATTCCTAATGCGGGAGTTGTCTTCTGGCTTCAAAAAATACTTATTTATTTTTACTCTTGAGCATGTGCTTTTGTAAGACCGTGGAACGTCAAGTCGGCCCATTAGTACCGAATAAAACAAAATACGGTAAGCATTGGTGCACCCCGGTTCATTTAGCAAATTGGTCATACATTCATGTTCTCATAAGATAAGAACCTATCTCAGAATATAAGTACCTATTTTAATTTAATTTATTATGGGAGGGCAAACGTCAAATGGATCGCCTGACGGTAAGCGATTACCGCCGCTCATGGACGCCCGCAACACCATGAATGCAACATTATAATATATAATATTTATATATAAGTGCAATATGACTCGACAAAATCGATAGAAACAGTCTGGTTTTACACAGCTAATAACCAGACTGTTTCTATCGATTTTCGAATTTAAATAGTTTTAAAGGGGCGACGTTCGAAGAAGAAGTGTAATCACTGTTTTGTAACTTGCTATTAACTTATAAATAAATGTATCGCAGTAGGTGTTGGGCTTGCGAATCCCACTCAGAACTAAAGCGATGAGGGGTCTTACCACAGAACATAAAGAATAGGTAGAAATGTTATGTGTCTTAATTTACAACGGAACGACTGTCGCCAAACTCAAACAAATGAAAGCACTATTTTATTACTGCACACTACTAACGAATTGTTTTGATTTGATGTTTTTATTTGCTCAAAACTAGCCTACAATACATAAAGTCACACGTTTGATAATATATCTTATCGCGTAATGTTAACAGTTATTTTGCCATAGTGTAAGAAGAACTTACAACGTTTCGTAATCTTGAAAGTAAGAATACTTCATTGCAAGCTATTCAAAAACAGATGGCGTTATTCTAAATGCACGCAATTATAACATTAATCACTATAAGAATAAATTCGATATTTGTGTCATTCTTCGATATTTACCGCTACTCGCTTAGTGTTGTGGCACATATTACAATATTATCAATAATATCGCTACCTAACTTTTGTTGTAATAGGACGGAGCAGAATAAAAAACATGAATCATGATATCTGAGGAGGTAACATTATAAAGGTGAAGAAGCTAAAAAATAAGTACTTGTATAATAATGTTTATTAATTTTAAGAATCTGAATTATAATCATATTATATTTAATAAAGACTGTTTAGCCACTTAACAAAATTCAAAACAGTGGTTACATAATTCATATCTGGCATAGTATGTATTCATATTTAGTTTTAAAGGAAATACACATGGTATCAATATCATAAATTTTATTGACTGCAATGAACAAAAATGCACTACGACTAATTGTCGACCCGTTGGTATAGTGTTTAGCGATCCTGACTGCTGAGTCAGAGTTCGGAACAGACAGAGAGACAAACAAAATTAAAAAAAAATGTTATTTTGGTATACGGCCCGTGCCTGCAAATTTCGCAGAGAAAAGAATCACGCTTCGACATAAATGGGCCGGCTCGACCGGAGTGATACCACGGCCTCACAGAAAACCAGTGTGAAATGGCGCTTGCACTGTGTTTCACTGAGTGAGTCCTCACTCAGTCCTCACAGGAGTTGGGATATGGGCCTCCGGTATCCTCATACCGGAGGCCCATATCCCAACTACACCCCCTCCCCACCTCCCAAAGGTCGGCAACACGTTTGTGACGCCTCTGGTGTTGCGGGTGTCCATGGATAGTGGTAATCGCTTACCATCAGGTGATACGTCTGCTCGTTTGCCACCAGTTCCGTAAAAAAAAAATTGTACCGTGTACCTACACATGCAGATGCATTTAGTAAAAAGCGGATATAAATATTTAATATTACAAACAGACACTCTTATTATATATATATATATTCTTACTATATACTTATTTGTATAGATATTCAATGGTTAAAACAAGTGTTTTTCTTTCAAGGCCACGTAAACAAACAAGCAAAATTTAATATTTATAATTATTACAGTAAGTAAATATAACACGTTTAAAAGTATGCAAATCGATAAAGCAAACATCCTACCTGGCTACATCACTAATCGAGTAGAATAGAAAATACGAGAATAACGTTGAAAACTGATAAGACCCGATCATACCAGATTGAGATTTATGTGAATGGGATAAGGAAGAGTTTAGCTTAAATCTCTAGTCAATTATCAGTTAAATAAAATTTTAAGATTTTATTGATAAAACATATAAAATTGTTCCTACAGATGGTAAGAAACACCTCCATTATCAATCTTTTTCCTTCTGCTATCATTTTTACACTGTAAAACAGAACAATACTGCATTGTGGCGTAAAAAAGAACTTTCATTGGACGACCTATTCAACGCAGCGTTGTAACACGACTATGATACAAAATACCTACAACTCATAAAGGTATGCGTTGCAACGCTTATCAGTGGCAAGCGCGCCACGCCTACTAGTCACTTCTACTTATATCTTTTTGTTTTGTGGGTCTTACCTTACCAGACACAGATTAATTAACTGGAATACTTGTATTTCGTGACAAAAATTTGGTAACTTCTTGTTCATTTAATAATCCAGTTAGGATTTTTTAAATATATTTATTCACAATCTTTTAAACAAATCATTTTTACAAATTTTCTGATATAGTAGCGTTATAAACACGTGTATGGTGTATACATTTGAATCTGTATATATGTATGTCTCTTGATCGTCAAAAGTTCTAAACTAACCTATTAACACAGTTCAATCAATTTACTCTTACAATATTGACTAGTTCATAAAGTGTTGATGCAATCTTATGTACCGTTTGAATATATCTTGTACATGTATTGTGCGTTGACCCCACCGGGAGTGTTATCATTTTCGTACCGCGTAAATATCAGCTGCTGCTATTATAAAATTTATATGATTACAGATATAGCGTGGATATAGCCTTGGATACTTGTTATCACATATAAATACATATATATTTTTAGTAGTTTCTTTTGTCTGATGAGATGTTATCTGAAAGTGTGGTAAAGGCGTATCTAAATAATTCAACAATTGCTCGTAAATCGCATTTGGATGATTTATTTATGAAGGAATGATGCAGAAGCTTAGAAGAAAACCCTTAAACTTAGATAACAGTGAAGTTAACCCCCAACCATATAAATTTGTTAGTCGTAAAATGTGTTTTCGGGTTTTAGTAATGATCCCACCATTTGTAAAGGTATTTAGGTTAATTAAGCAAAGCAAATTAATATTTGGGTAAATTTGCTACTAGACCAAATTGAATTCTTTAAACTCTAAGTAACTGTTTTTCCTTTCTTCCTAGCCTTATCCCAAGATTATTTGCGGTCGGCTACTAGTTCCACCCGGTTTTACCTGAAGAATATCAGTTTTTACACGGAGCGACTGGCATCGGACCTCCGCAACCCTGAGGGTAGAAACAGAATTCTAAGGTTGAAACTAGTGTCAGTATATGAGGGCACTGACTTCTCAAATAACGATTGCTATAGATGTTCATGGCAACCGGGACCGACGGCTCTCGGACGGAACGTGCTCTCCGAGGCACGGGCGTGTGTTTGTGTTCACCGCCAATCTTCCATACTCCGGGCTAGCGGTAATAAGAATTTCATAACGAAAAACCCAATACATTACTTTGGCCCGACTCGGGAATCGAACCCGAGACCTCTTGATTGGCAGTCGCATACGCGAACCGCCAGACCAACGAGGCAGTCAAAACTCTAAGAAACTGTAACTGGTAAAAAAAATATAACATGGACTCCTAGCACTCAAATTATAATATAAAATATGTATTAAAAGTCCACTACTAAGCGAAGGTCTCAACCAAAAAGCGCCAACAGTTTAATTCAGCAGTGGACAGAAATGAATGAAGTTTATTTAATTTTTGGTAAAGAGAACATTGTTTGTCCAAAATATGTTTCCCCGCGTTATATCTATCTACATAACACGGTATATAAAAAGCAAATATTTTGCACGAAGCAAAAGGATTTATTAATAACAACATAATCGTTAACATCATAAAGATATCGTTCTCCACGATTGTAAGCATAAACATGTTTCAATTATATTTATTGCATATCTTTATTGTTTAAAAAAGTTTTCCATCATAATATTTTACTGCACATAGCTTAGGTTACGTTACCTTGTCGCTATGAACTGTCACCATGCCACTATCATATTTATATACATCCTGTTCTATTTTACAGATTATTTATGTTGACTAGTATTTAGCAGATCTACTAAGTTGATGCTGAGAGTCAAAGTGATCTCCTGAGAAGCTGTAATGTAATGCTTTAGAAAGAAACTGAAGTGGTGGCGGGCCGCCTCGGAGCGTAGAAGACGTCAATGGCGATATCTGCCAATTAGTGGGGATTTCTGGTGCCAGATTGGGAGCTGAGGTAGAGAAAAAGAGTTTGGAACGGCTTAGCAGCGTAACTGCTTAGTTCATATGATAAGCACCACATGGATGTATGTGGTGCTTATCATATGAACTAACCGCTAAGCTTGATTTAAAAGCAGTATTTTCCCAATTTAAGAAGAAATGGGTTAGTTCATGAGGATGTTGATATTTATTATCAACTCAAAAATATTGATTTTAAATTAAAATACTATGCTTCTTTTTATAACATATAGTCAGCTATTCAAAAATAAACTAGTCCCACCTTCTTCCTTTCTCTACACGACAACACGTGCTGGGCTTAGTAGTCACGGTTTTAAAGTTCGTGAGTAATCAATTAGGACCTGGAACACACTACCAGCGCACGCGTTTCTCTCCCACTGTGATCTTGTAGATGTATAGATATAGATGCATATAGCCGTGTTTGATCCAATGCATTGGTTTCGTTTACGTTTTCGTATGAGCGCGATGCACTAGTGGTGAATCTCACTGGCGTGCACGCGCCATCGTTGCTACGAGTTTTCTGTTTAGGTGTTGCTTGTTATAATTTAACATTTTTTTTATCATTTTATTAAATTAATATTATGGTTGTTCTGTGTGTATGGATGTGTGTATATAGCTACATATATATGATTAAGTGTGTAATTTATTTATTAGTTATCTGTGATAATGTTGCAATTAGTTTTTATGTATAATTTCACTAATTGTCTGTTGGTAGTTTTATTTATACTGTCACTTGGGCCCAACTGAAAAAGTTGGGCCCATTTTTGGTACCATATATAGTTTTTTAATCGTGTATTTTTTTTTGTTGCCAAAAAAAAAAAAAACATTTCATTTCATCTTGGGTCATTTAAGCGGGGCGTGAAAAAGCATCTCACTAGGCCGCCATAGTATGCGTATCCGCCTCATTCCTAAAGAGGACGGTGATCACCACTGTTGGATTCTACTTATGCTTACCATCAGGTAGAGTAGAGTCATTTTGGCAGTTAATATATTTAAAAAAGCTGTAATTAAGAAACGTGAATCAGAGGAACTCCTTCATAGTCATAAGAAGAGTAAGATTATCCCGCAGTACTTTTTATCCTCATACTAATTTTTATTTTAACTAGGTAGTTGTCCAGTGGTCGACATTTTTCTTTTTTTCTTTAAAAGGCTAACTCCCGCATAAGAAATATACATCATGTGTCGCGGGGGACTTTACAAACATACATGAAACTGACACAAAAAGTAACTCAGTTCAGTGGATCAGTGGGATTTGAACCCACAAAACTTTAGCGCAGTAGAAAACAGCGTGGCGACCGCATTTATTTCACAACCTTGCAGTCATATTCGCCCATAGTTCGTTTTATTTTTTTTAACTTTCTGCACTCCTCCTCTATGTAAATTTTAACTGTGCCCAATATCATACTAGTTCGCACGCTTTATTGTCCTAAAAAGGAGTACAAAGTTTTTGTAATTTATACTCTCGATTTTCGACACTTGATGGAACTTGTTGCAATACATTCTGGAATTAAAATCACTTGTACTTATAAAAAAATTGTGCAATAAGTACAAGTGATTCTAATTCTAGAACAAAGTTTTTGCTTTGCTTATTATTTTATTCTAATAGTTGAAAGGGAATATTTTAATAGGCGTGTATAGAAATCGCGGCGTTCAAATGGGTTAAGTATGCATAAAGTTAACAATAAACTGCATTTTTTGCATGCAACTGCATCGTTGTTTAACTTGGGGTTTTAATCCAATATGGATATGCCAACCCCATCGTACCTTAATACATACTTAATACTACATGCTACTTTGCTGAATTATTGTAATCAGGTGACATAACTTTTTAGCTGCTTCTGAACATGGACAACTCATCATGCTTTGTATTAAGCCCACATCGAATGAATTTACTTTCAGTTCTTTAAGTAAAACCTCGCGTTCAATTCTATTCCTGTCACACTCCATCAGCAAATGTTGCACATCTTCTACTTTATTACATACTAGCTGTTGCCCGCGGCTCCGCCCGCGTGAATTTCGATTATCGCGGCAAATAGTAACCTGTATAAGCTATATTACTGTAAAGTTTCATCCAAATCCGTTCAGTAGTTCTTTCGTGAAAGAGTAACAAACACACAGTGTGTGTTATTTTTTTTAATTTTACGCTTTCAAGTGTTTTTTGGCAGAGAGTTTTCGTTGGATGTTTTTTGGAAGTCGGTTTTTTTATATTAGGTCTTTACCTATGAAATTGCCGTTCTTCAGTACTGGTAATTTCAAATAAAAAAAAGTTTGTAATGGCTCTGTATTCTAAATTCAAATTAATTTTGTTTTAAAACCATGACATTCTATTTACAAACTCAGTCTTTTGTTTTCTGATTAGCGTTGTATTTTCATTACATTTGAACATTTTTCGTCATAATGGATACTTTAAAAATTCGTGTAATTATGGAATATGAGTTCCGTCGTGGCACCAACGCGACACAAACGGCACGTAACATCAAAAACGTTTACGGAGAGAACTGTATAAACGAACGCGCAACCCGTTATTGGTTTTCCCGGTTCCGTTCTGGAAATTTTGACTTGAAAAATGAAGCTCGTGGTCGTCCGGAGACTTTGGTTAACAATAATGAATTTAAGGCGATTGTGGAAGCTGACGAAACTCAATCTACAGCTGAGCTAGCAGGAGCTTTTAATGTAAGCATCAAAACAATATTGATCCATTTGCGTCAAATTGGCAAGGTAAAAAAGCTTGATAGATGGGTGCCCCATGACCTTAACGATCGCCAGCGCAACGTACGCGTCGAGACCTTGTCGAGACTTGCCTTGCGCTGCTCAACAGGCAACGAAATGAAGGAAATTTTAAACGAATTCTTACGTGCGACGAAATATGGATTCTTTTCGACAATCGAAAGCGCTCAGCAAGTTGGTTAGACCCTGGTTCAGCACCAAAGCAATGCCCTAAACCAAAAATGACCCCTAAAAAGGTGATGGTCACTGTTTGGTGGTCTAGTGCGGGTGTGATTCACCACAGCTTTGGGGTCGTTCAAGTATTACGTAAACACTATAGGGGGGCGGGGGGGTAACCGCTTTGCTTATTTTTGATGACATGGGGGGCGGGGGGGTCTAGATGGGGATTACGTAAGCAGTAGTTATTTACTTTTTTACACTTAAGGCAACCCACACATTGACAATGTTTGAAAACGAAAAACATTTTTGGGGATTCCCATAAATAATATATACGTTAAGGTACTCGTTTAGATCCGAGTAAGGGAATTACCGCGTGGTATTCACATATCTATTGTGACTGACGATTTGATGTAGGTATTGTATAGCAAAGCACATAAATGATTGTGTTACAGTCTATCCGCTTTCGCCAAAGTTGAATTGTTTCATTTAAAGATGTCGTTTCAAATAGACAAATCCAAGTTATACCAAAAAATGTTTATACATTTCATACAAATACGAAGGTACAAAATGTACAGAAATTAGTTAGTAATTAGAAACCTGTATCTATATTCTTAAGATCTAGATTTATAACTGCTGGTCATGAATCAGTAGACAAAATAGAATATATATTAGAACATCCAAATGAGTTTCAGGACGTAATAATAATATTTTTTACGGGAATTAACGCGATCACTTATTTAAATGAATAACATACCTCTGATTTGCCTGACGTTTGATTGACAGTCAGCCTGTGACAACGGCCAGCGCAACCCGGTCGAAACGTCGGGCAAATCAGAGGTATGTAATAGCTTTGAATAAGTGATCTGTGAATGAATAGTATAAATTTCAGGACGGATTTATAGATTTGCAGTTTATTTTCCAAGCTAAGTGATGACTGTCTGCTTATCAGCCAGTAAATGTCTTTCAGTTTCCTGTTTGCCTGGTCTCTTTTGGTTCTATATGTTCTCGCCAAGTAAGTCCTGTCGAAGTGCATTCCTGGGTACTTTACACTTTTTTATGGCAGAATATCATCGCCAAGTTTCACAGGTGGACAGTCTCGACTTTGCAAAGCTAGCTTTAATTCTCCATTTTTCAGCCATGTTCCAATCTCATCTAGGTGATTTTGGAGTTTTGCTGATGCCGAAGTTCGATCCACGTCACAAGATAGAACCGTGGTGTCATCAGCGCACGTTACACTAACAATTAAGTTTGAGCACTGTGTACAGAATAGGTAGGTATCATTGTTCTATGGAATATAACAATGATAGGCAGTTTCCAGGCCTAACTTGGAACACCCGATCTTTTAAATAAGATCTGAGAAGCATGTACGCTGAGTGTGTTAAGCACATTTTAAGTTTACTCAGGAGACCCTTGTGCCTTACTCAGCAAACGAGCAGACGTATCGCCCGATGGTAAGCGATTACCGCTGCCCATGGACACCCGCAAAACCAGAGGCGTCACAAGTGCGTGCGTTGTTGGGGGATGGGGAGAGATTGGGGTATGGGCCTTCGGTATCATCACTCACTCGGTGAAACACAGCGCAGGCGCTGTATCCTTCAGACCTTAGTATCACTCCGGTCGAACCGGCCCATTCATGCCGAAGCGAGGCCCTTCCACGTTTATCGTGTGTGTTCCTGCTTGTGTGCCACTGTTGTCTTAACGTCCGTTTTACAGTTATCATTTTCCGAATTTCCAATGTGGAGTCCCGGTTTGAGTTCCATACTTTATATTGAAAGTAGACATCCAAGCAGCTTTTTGAATAAGATTTGTTGTGTAAAAAGCTGCCTTTTCTATGTCTTCTTCTGTTTTAAGTGGGATGTGTAGATTAGCAATATCCTCTTAAAAGTGCCGAAAGGTTTCCCAATCAGTTTTACGATTGTATAGCGTTTCGGGAGGTTCTTTTAGCATGGTTGTCGTGCTTAGTGTGCAGATCACCGGTGTATGATCCGTCCAAGCAGGATTCTATGTGTATACAATCCTGACATATCTTTTGTTATATAAATCTATCAAATCGGTCGTTTTATTGGGATCAGCTGGCTAGTAAGTTGGCTCACATATTGTTAATATGTTGAGCAAAAGAAATGCATATGTAACAATGTTTACGTAAGCATGGGGGGAGGGGGTGAGAGCTTTGCTTACTTTTGATGACAAGGGGGATGGGGGGGTAAATAATTGTAATAAATCTGCTTACGTAATACTTGAACGGCCCCTTTTTACAAAACGGCATGAGCATTAATGCAGATGTGTACTGTGAAGAACTGGAGAGAATGATGGAGAAGCTTGCACATCTGCAACCAGCTTTGGTCAATCGGTCGTCCCCACTGCTCCTTCACGACATCGCGCGAACTCCATACTGCGCAACAGACAGTCTCCAAGCTGCAAGAGCTGGGGTTGGAAGCTCTCCCTTATCCGCCATACTCACCAGACCTTACTACCTACCGACTATTACGTTTTCCAAAATTTAGACAACTTTTTAGTGGGTAAAAAATTCAATTCCCGAGAGGCAGTACAAAATGCCTTTGAAGAGTTTGTTGCCTCCCGTCCAGCTGATTTTTACAAGAAGGGCATCAAAAAAAATGCCAATGCGTTGGCAAAAATGCGTCGATTGCATGGGTGATTACTTCAAATAACAGAAATAAAAAAGTTTAAAAAAATAAGTACTTTCACTTATTGCATACAAAACGGCAATTTCATAGGTAAAGACCTATTATAAAAAGTTTTTAATTTTTTTAGTTTTTAGTGCAAACAATCGTAGGTAAGTAGTAAGTTGAATTATTTCATCAAATTTCATCATCAAGAATACAAATTAAGGTCTATACGTACGTGTAATATTAAAATCATCCTCTAATCC
Source organism: Diaphora mendica (assembly GCA_949125395.1). Lineage (NCBI taxonomy): Eukaryota > Metazoa > Arthropoda > Insecta > Lepidoptera > Erebidae > Diaphora > Diaphora mendica. The sequence continues at coordinate 3,586,944 of OX421323.1, forward strand.
CTAACTGTTGAAGAGTTTAGCCTTCTATCATCAGCTCACCTAAATAATTTGAAAGAATACGACTAAAGGTAACATATATACATATGGTATTTAAAGATTTATCCTCCAACTCCGTTAAGGAGTTGTACCTTACATCATCAGCGCATCATCATAAAATGATGACTACCAGACGCAAATACCGGTGTAACTTCAGAAAATATACGAAAAACATAGTATGTGCCTATAAAAATGAGGGTTTCCCACGATTTCCCTGGGATCCCATCATCAGATATTGATATGCTGGCAATGGTACACCCTCGGAAGCATACCCTTTCGAATACAAAAAAAATAATTCAAAACCGGTCCACAACTGACGGCGTAATCGGTGAACATACATAAAAAAAAATACATACAGTGGAACATAGAACCTCCTCCTTTTTGGAAGTCGGTTAAAAATAGGAAGGTAAGTGCTCGCTGATTGCGCCGTAGGCGAATACGTAACCATTTTAACTGGGAACGCAAAGCAGACACATGGTCATACTTTCGAAGATTGAAAATAAATCGAATGCAGTTATTAAGAAGACGGTCAAGCTTGATATGGAGGTCTGCATTCAGTTCAGGTCGAAGTAACACACATCACCATAGTCCATTCAGTGTACCGCAAACTTTTTGGGTTCAAGGTACATCTAGGAAGATAAAAAAATTTGGATGTAGGTACACCATATATAAAAATATTTTTTAAGTAATAAAAAACAATGTTTCTTATTAATAACAAAACTATATTTTTATTTTACACTTTAATTGAGCATAGGCGGTCTCATCTCTTCGTCGATCGTCTTGAGGCGTTTCCTTTTTTTGTTTTTTATTGTGGTAAGAGTTAAAAATCCTAATTCACATAAATAGGTCATTGCTCCATGCCAAATTATGGTCATCGAAATATTCTTCCGTTACTTTAAATTTTTCTTATCTAGTTGTATGGTTGGTTAGGCAGTCGCAGACAAAATAAAAAGATCTCAGAAATTACAGAATAAAAAATAAAAAGTCCTCAGAAATCAGAACAGACTTGTCTGTAAGTAAATTCTGAAAGCTGCAGCACTTTGAATAGGAAGGGAAGAATAGAAATAGGACGAACATTTTCAGGAAAGGAAGAATAAGAATAGGGCGAAAATGTTCAGGAAGGAAAGAATAGAAATAAAGCGAAAATATTCAGGAAAGGGTAGAATAGAATTAGGGCGAAAATGTTCAGGAAGGGAAGAATAGGAATGGGCCGAAAATATTCAGGAAGGGCAGAATAGAAATAGGGTGAAAATGTTTAGGAAGGGAAGAATAGAAATAGAGCGAAAATATTCAGGAAGGGTAAAATACAAATAGAGCGTCAATATTCAGGAAGTATAGAATATAAGCTTTATATCGTCAGAATATCAAGGACGAATTAAAATTAAGCGAAAGCGATTTTTTAAAAACAACCAAAATTGTCAGGCATCGTAAACTGGAAAACGGACGTCAATGGATAGGCTTAGAATTAGAGACAAAGGTTAGGAAACACTTTGCTAGCACAAAAGATAAATTATATATAGACTGGGCCACATGTAGGTTTATAGACGACTTAGAAGTAGTTCGTTGCTTAAACTGTCAACAATTCGGTCATGTTCAAAAATTTTGCACTATTAAAACTCCTACGTGTGCTAATTGCGCGGCCAGCCACGATACAAGAGCTTGCCCGGATAAGGACACACCACATTTACAATGACACATTTATGATGACACGGTACAAAAAACCATGTGACCATCGATGTGGATCACAAGACTGCTCCACATATAAACTTAAATTAGAGCAGCTAATCCTAAATACTAATTACTGAATAGCTTATACAGTAGTAGTTGTAGTACATTTTTAATAAAATGGATAATATCGCAATAGGCCAGTTAAATCTTCATAATGATAAAATAGCCACGTCAGAATTAGATCGCTTAGTTTTGGAACAAAAGTTAGACATTGTCCTTATACAAGAGCAATATCAAAGCGCTCAATTGCGGAATTATGTAGTACAACTAGATGGCCGGTCGCGGGCTGGGATATATGTTGCAAGTTCTAATTTTACGGTAACTTCTTTGCGTAACCTTATGACGTCACACTGCGCCGTTGCTGAGATCTCATCCTCTACCTGTAGGGTTTACGTCGTGAGCTGTTATTTTCAATTTTCACATCCTATTGATCCTCATCTACATCATTTACGTTTCGTTTTGCGGTCCCTCATAGGACACAAAATTATCATTGGCGCTGATGTCAATGCTTCTTCTACTTTATGGTATGGCAAATTGCGTGCAGCTGACATGGCTCGTCACTGTGCGGTTGAAGATTTTATTGCGGAAATGAATCTTACTATCCACAATACCCCTGATGCACCACCAACTTTTTGCAGCCCAATGGGTGAGTCTCCTATTGATGTGACGCTTACGCGCGGCGACGTTTCGATATCTGGATGGCGTGTCCTACCAGACGCATCCTATAGTGATCACCGCTTAATCGTGTACGAATTCATACCAATGGTTGCACAATATCCACAAAGAACTCCTTACAATTTTAGGTATAAAACTAAAGGGGCAAATTGGGCTTTATTTGGTTCACTCTTTGCAATACATGCCTAAGACTTCAGTCGCAGTGGTCTATCAGCTGAAGAAAGCGCAAACATATTATCAGATACTTTCACATATTGTGCTGATGTTTGTATCGGCCGTGGATCTATCACTAACACTCGTAGATGTGATTGGTGGAATTATAAATTAGTCGAATTACGTAGAATCTATCGGAAAGCTCGTAAAAAAACTAAATGACATTAAAAAGCGTAACGTAACAGGAGATATTTACAATAATGCTCTTAATGCTCTTAGAGTTGCCAGGTCTCATTATAGAGCTGCTGTGGAGAAATCAAAGGGAAATTTGATACGTAAACTTGTTGATAAACTCGATAGAGAGGGTTCCTGGTCACCTTTGTATCATGAATTTAAAGCAAATAGATCAATCGACCTTGCATACGTACAGAACATCAAAATTAATAATAGTTATACTACAGGAGTAGAACAAACCACAGAATATCTTTTAGAATCACTTGTGCCTGACGATCGGCCGGAGGATGACACGGATTATCACCGACAAATTAGGCAGTGGGCTATTGAACCACCATTGTTTCCAATGTCTGACTTACCATCTTCAGACGAATTCCTCAGTATTGTTAGGTCATTACCACTAAATAAGGCTTCGGGCGACGATAAAATATCAAACAAAATGATAAAAGAAGCTTGTAAACTTTCGGGTGATACGGTTTTACCAGTTTTTAAACGTTGCATTGCGGAAGGAGTATTTCCTAGTGTTTGGCGGTGCGGTAATATTCGAATAATACCAAAAAGCGGCGATAAGCCGCCGGACGATCCTAAATCCTATGGACCCATAACACTGTTACCATCGCTGGGAAAGCTTTTAGAGCGTCTTGTAGTACCACGACTTCTACCGGGTGGAGTTAAATTTCATGATAGACAATTCGGCTTTACGTTGGGAAAATCGACAACAGATGCGGTTATATCTGTAAGGAAAACTGTCACCGAGTCAAGTTTTCAATACGTTTTAGGCATCTTCTTAGATATATCTGGCGCCTTTGACAATGCGTGGTGGCCCATGCTATTGCTAAAATTAAGAGGTTGCTTTAAAAATATTTATTCCCTTATCTCCTCGTACTTCTTACAAGGTACTACTAAATTGAGACTTGGGCATCATTCTGTGTCGAAAGCGCTTACGATGGGGTGTCCTCAAGGGTCAGTGCTAGGACCATACTTGTGGAACATAGGCTTCGACGATTTTCTGGCAATGCCTGTGCCGTCCGGATGTACCCTGAATGCGTACGCGGACGACGGTTTGTTATTGATAGAGTCGGATACTAGAACGGGGCTTGAGAGGCTGGCCGGTGAATGTTTGGACCTAATATCTCGGTGGGGTGGGCGTAATCGGCTGACGTTTGCACCAAACAAAACCTTCCAGCTACTTCTGAAAGGTAACCTCAAATCACCGCCGTGTATTAAATTTGAAAATGTTACTATTAAAAATAAAACCTCGGTTTGTTATTTAGGATTGGTTTTAGAAAGAAATTTTTCATTTATTGAACATATTAGAACAGTTAATGAAAAGTCTAAAAAGAGTTTCTTTGCACTGACGAGGATATCAACTGCGGCATGGGGTCTGTCATATAATACACTAAAGATCATATATGGAGCTACTTATTTGGGTTCTATTTGCTATGGTGCTCCTGTATGGGCAGATAGGGCGACTGTAGGCACTGTCCGTCGCAAACTGTTACAAGGCCAACGACCTGCATTGATTTTCTTGTGCTAGGCATATAGGACGGTTAGCACTGAGGCTTTACCGGTGTTGGCAGGTGTTCTTCCGGTCGATCTCGAGGTGCAAAGACGTGCACACACTACACTACAAAACATGGAATGCGATTTTTTGGGCATACGGGACCGCGGTAAAATCATAAGATTGTTTCAACAAAAATCCAATGTCTATAACGACCTTTTGGATGAATGGCAGCAACGATGGGACGAATCATCTAAGGGGCGCCACCTCTACCAGTTCTTTCCATCTGTTCGCGAAAGGTTGTCAAGGACATGGCTCGAGGTAGATCACTGTGTCGCTCAATTTCTTACAGGCCACGGTAACTTTAAGAGCAAACTATACTCATTTAAATTAGTCAATTCACCATTGTGTCAATGCTCAACACCTGATTCTAGCTGTGAACAGTCGGCTCATCATATCCTCTGGGAATGTAGTCTTTGGTACAATGAACGTAACATGATGCTAAATAGCTTACAAATGACGTCTGGGGTAGAATATTATGGGGATCTTGTGTCAACTGCGGTGAATTTCCGTGCGTTTAAGCGATTCTGCCATACATACTATAGAAATCAAATATAGCTCACTTAGGACCCATAATATTTTTATCCGTGGTGCTTCCCGGTTTGAAAAAGGCGTCTGCCTATTTTGACTCCATTTTGTCTCCCGCTTTGCTAAGGAGGGAAGTGGACTTATTATATTTCCAACTCCTCCAGTTTTCTTCTGATTAATTTCGTTGCGGGTTCCAAGACAGTTAAATTTTTCCTGGGACTTCCCGAGTGTCATAACTCGGTGTATTCGTGGGTCACCGCTGTTGATCCTGGTGTACAGGAGTTACAGTGGTGGGCGTGTGGGCGGGATTAGTCCCATTAAAGTATAGAATAGAAATAGGGCGAAAATGTTCAGGAAGTGAGGGACTGCTCTTTTTGGTAAGAGGGGTGACGAAGGCCTTACGTTACTGCCATCATGCTCCACAGCATTAGAGCGTATAGATAGGATAATTTTTGTCTTTTAAAAAAAAAGAAAAAAAGTGTTTTTGAACTCGGTTCTTCGGAGAAGTAATTAATAGCAGGACGGCAGTACACTACACCTAGAATAACGCTAACTCTCTTGATCAACCCACACTTAGTAGAGATGAACGAAACAAAATGCCTCCCTAGTGCTAGGTTTTCTTTAGGCCATCTATTTAGGTTTGTGGGATAACCGTATTTTTTCGAGGCACACCAACAGATGACCACGGCACAACAGTGTGCCGCGGCACACTCTTTGCGGAACACTGCTGATTATAGGAATGATTAAGGACTGCATGAGAGTGATTTTAGTTTTAGGGGGCAAAAGTTTTTGAGACGATATAATGGTCGCAGGCTCCCAGTTACGTATTGTTATGTATTAGTAACTATTAAATTATCGATGAATATTGCACTACAAATATTTACCAATGAACCTACCTACAGGTAAATATTATGTAGTATGTTTATATTAAAACTTATAAAGTCTTATTCAAGTATTATAATTATGTTAATAATAAATATCTTAAAAAACAAATGATCACTTAACGTTATTGTTTTGTATTATTACGTATAGCTAGGTACGCTAGGTAGTACAACACCTAGTGACATCTAGCGTAATGATTTAATGAATGATAATTCTTAAAAAAAAAATGTATAGAGAGTTTGCGATAAATCAAATACTTAATGCTACACCGAATTATACGTAATACTTGTGCGTAAAACGTTTCCACGATTATTTTGTACTTTTACGTTATGTCTGCACAATCGAAGTTTTATTACGTATGGCTCTCAATAGATGTCGCTACGTGTTGTTTTACGTAATGATAAATTCTTTATAAATTTTTTTCCCAATAGATAGAGAGATTGTTATAAATTAAATACTTAATGCTACAATCTTCAGAGGATCTCCTTTCTAACAAAAAAAGAATTATTGCAATCGGACTACTCGTTAATGAATTAAAATTAATTACACATTTTGACTTTCACCCCCCCTCACAAGGAAATCGTCCGGAATTTCTGTATAAAAAGTATCCTATGTCCTACCTCGTAGTATGAACTCAAATCATGCCAAGTTTCATTTGAATCTATTCAGTAGTTCCGGCGTGATGCGCGGCCAAGATACAGACAGTCAGACAGACAGACAGACAAAAAAAAAAAAAAAAAAATAGTTTTAGTGTCAGTATCGATAACAGAGTGCCCCCCAAAAAAAAATTTCAAAGTATATTCAATGTACAGAATTTGACCTGTTACATTTTTATTATAAGTATAGATATAGATATAGACTAGCTTTTACACGCGGCTTTGCTCACGCAGATTTTCATCCCCTGATTTACCTCCTTAGGGGTGGAATTTCAAAAATTCCTTTCTTAGTGCTTACTTACGTTATATAAAGAACCTACATGCAAAATTTCAGGATTCTAGCTTCAGCGGTTTAGGCTGTGCGTTGATCTCTGGGTATGTCAGTCAGTCAGTCACCTTTCTCTATTAATATATAGACTAGACAGTTAGGCGAGTCAGTTTTTTTATTAAATATGCAAATTTTGTTGATGGATAGTGACCAGACCTGATTCTAAGGGCTAGTTTTATATAGTGTCTGCTTAATCGAACGCCATCAAACCATGCCACCTGCGGAGGAATCGCCTCAATGATCTTATACCAGATACCTTTTTTTTTTTGATCTATCATTAAAATAGGTGACCCACTCATCAAAACAGTGTTTTTTAAATTTGACTAATTCGCAATAATCAGGTAGATAATTAATAATGCTTCCGTTTACAGCTGCTAGTTTAGCTATTCGGTCTGCTTGTTCGTTTCCCTTAACTACAAATATTGTATTCGTTGATTCTTACCTTAGTGTGGTGGGAAAGAGATGCACAACGTAGGCAGTAAGAGGTCCGATACCGAGAGCTGTGATCTGCAGTGAAGAGAGTGCTATACCGGCGACAATCCTACAAAATAAAATAGAATCAGAAGGAGATTTCGTCCTGAATTTGAGTCATACTGGGTACATAAGACCAAGTGCGTGTCAGACCACGCATAGAATAGGGTTCCCTAGTCACTCATAATAAAACGTGGATTGAAAGAGATGGCAGATAATCAGGGAACTTCATATAGCATTTTGTTCATTGAAATTAAAAACAAAGGGAGTCATCACCTCTATTAATGGGTGTCGTAAGACCCCTAAAGCCGAATCTCCACCGAACAAAAGTTGCCAAAAAGTTTCTGTAATCTCCTAGTGTTGGCAACAAAAATTGTCAACAAATGTTGGGAACCGTGTTTCTTTTTTTTAAGCGGTAAACGTCAAAAGAATATGCTTGTTGCAGTTTTTTATTGGCTCTGTGGAGACGCTTAGTTCGAATGTTTTTCAAATTATTGACGACTTGGTGTGGACACAATGGAAACAAAAATTGGCGATTTTCTGAAGAGTTGCCAACAGTCGGAAACACTGAAGCTGCCAACAACTTCGGTGGATACGCGCCTTATGGGAGCATTCTACGCAGGACAACATTACTGGAAATGAGAAGGAACGCTTGATACGAAACCTATATCAGTTTGTATGGTCAGGTTAGTAAAGTTTTTACTGTGGAGAGCCACGCTTCGGTATGCATGGGCCAGCTCGACTGGAGTGATACCACGGCCTCACATAAAACCAGTGTGAAACAGCGCCTGCGCTGTGTTTCACCGAGTGAGTGAGGATACCGGAGGCCCATACACCAACCCCTCCCCCTTCCCTCTCCCCATCCTCCAAAGGCCGGTAACGCACTTGTGACGCGGTTGCGGGTGTCTTGTGTTGCGGGTGTCCATGGGCGGCGGTAATCGCTTACCATCAGGCGATACGTCTGCTCGTTTGCCCTTTTTTACTACATAAAAAAAGTAGGCCGAAACCTCCTTTCTAAGAGATGCCTATGTCCAACAGTGAACTATTAACGGCTGTTAATGATGATGATGATATAGAATAAAATCTTTTACCTGTTAGTCGATAGTCCTGCGATAAGACATCCTATACCCACGAGGATGAACATAGACACCAATAATGTCTTCTTGGAGAGTGGACTGACGCTGGCGATGGTCACCAACACGCCATACACCAGAGTGGTGACCACCATAATGTAAAATGTTTGGTAAGACATTGCGTCCGTGCATTGGGGAGTTGATGTCTGGAACGAAATAAATTTGGAGTAATACTAAAACATTTTTAAAATACTTTTCTATATGAGGTCTAGAAGTTGTGTGGAAAAGGAATCTGAAGTAAGCCAAAAACTCTTTTCTTTTCTATAATAGTTCATTGCTGGACACAGGCCTTTTTTTTATTTGTCCCTGCCAAAATCACTCTACTCTGCCTGATGTAAAGCAAGCAGAATCCAAGAGTGGTGGTCATCATATTGCGAATGCAGACAATGCAGCATGGTGACACACACCATGGTGGGCTAGTGATGCTTCTGCATCATTGGCCTATCCTTAGAAAAGAGCTAAGGAGTCAAGATTTAACAATACTAATTAAACTACTCTTTAGAAATATGTGGACTCAATATTACTTATACTGTCTATATCAAAATAGTCATAATCTTGATATTGGGTCAAGCATGGTTCTTTCTTAATCCCCATTTTATAGACCAACTAGTCTGACCTAACTTAACCATTCAAATGAGATACTAAATTGAAACCAAATAAAACCCTATTAAGCCCTAGTAAACCCTAGTACTTCTTATCTGACACTATCTACATAGATATATTTTGCAGGTGTCTTGGTTTTCCCGTCACCGCACGCAAAATATTGATACAGATTCTCAAATAAATCAAGTTAAGCGATAACTGGAAATTTAGTCACTATACAATAAAAGAATAATAATGATGTATGCCAGTATGAATAATATTGTGGAACTTATAACATTTCTGTAATAATATGGGTAAAATAATACATTTTGCATGTAGTCTTATAATTTGTAAAGGGCAGAGTCTTTTTTTTCTTTCTAGCCTTTTACCAGAGGCAGAGTAAAAAAAGTTATTTTAACCTACCCACGTTGTTGTTGCAAAATAATGTTTATTACCTGACTGCGAAAGGAGGGTTATGTTTTTCGAGTGTATGTATAAATGTATATTTCTTTGGCACGCCCTAGAGCCTACACGGCTTGTTGGATTTTTATTTAAGTGGTGTCAATAGATTCGTGTTAGTCGTGAGAGTGACACTGGGTACATCAAACTAAAAAAATAAGGATTTTTGGCGCCAAAAGTAATATAAAAAAAATAATGTTTTCAAAATACATAGTGTGGTATCAATATAAATATTTTTTTACGGTGATTACGAATATATATAAAACTTATATGTTTTTATTGTTAAAAATTGACGCAGTCGGGTTTTTTATTTTTAATAATTTGCACTTGGTTTATAAACCGTTTTCCTCATTATTGCAAGCAAAATAATAAAAAACAAAGATATAAATAATGTTGTTTGGACCTAGTGCGCGAAAAAAACTAACGACCGATATGTTATCATCGTAAACAGGTTTTATGAATGAAGTGCGTGCTTTGAACTCAATTTAAGATTTTTATTGGGGTTTAATTACATTTAAATATGTATTTAAATAACTTTGTTCACATATACGTACATACATTTATAAGAAACTAGCTGTGCCCGCTACTTCGTACACGTGACATTTGGATTTTTAAGTTATTCTGAATTTATCACCTTTTTAACCTTCCCTGAACTACGACAAACACTTCAAAACCAAAATCAACTAAATCGCCCCATCCGTTCTCGATTTTTAGTGAGATAAAGGAACAGCCACAGAACTACTAGAAAAGCCTTTGACGTAATTTTGTAAGTAATCTTTTGTCGCCGGGACGCACACATAAACGATTAATAATATTATACACACATAACTAAGTCTATTCTAATTCGTCCAAGGGATTTAATGAATATAATAATAAACTACAACCTTATGCTCTTGGCATTAAGTAGAGTTTTACGTGCAATTTTGTGTTTAGAGGTGGATCTTCGTCTTTATGACCCACCCACCGTAGAGATGTGGTCCTGTCGATTATAATAATTAAATTTGCTTAATTTCTATAAGAAATAGTTCTTACTTTTAAATATCGCTATCCTATTTTTTATATTAAAGTCACTGTCTTAGAAATGGATTGAGTGAAATTGTACTAGTTTCTTGTGTATATATAAAAATAAGACATTTGTTTTGTCAAAACATAAGTACATATTGTACATCTAATTTTGGAGTTTGACGTTTCATACTTATCAACACGACACAACTTTCTATAGACGTAACACACATAATCTTAATAATTTTTCTGTACCTTCTAACCCTGTAATCAACAGTTATTATGAGGTTATTTTATATCATCACAAGATGTACATTTTTTTAATTTTATATCTAAATTTAAATGCAAAAAACAATGTATAGACGTTGGACGGCCCGAAAATGTTAATCTTCAAAATATGTTTTAAGTTTTAAAAGAAATATTTCTCTTATTCCTATTCCATTTCATCAAAAAGCTTTCCAAAAAAATTCATATTAAAAATTATTTTGCAGTCGGTTAAAAATCATAATATAAAACAAATCACCTCTTTCTACTTAAGAAAAACACAAACCAATATCATCGACATCCACAATTTTGCGGTATCGATTGCATTATAAATATTTGGGCACACCATCACCACCAATAAATCGAAATATTCACGCAGGAAATGCAGTTCATTGCGTACTCTTGTGGAAACAATGTAGTTAGTAATCGAATTTAATACTCAATGTATGATTGTTTTATTGTTTTTTCCCGTTGAAAGTTAAATGCGAATGCGACCGTTCAGTTAATGGCAGCAGACAAAATAGAGGTATTTGGACTTATTTCGCGGCGCGCCTGCCCCGCCTACATAACATTTCTACCTATATTTTTTGTTTTGTTGTTGTAAACTCATGAATTTAATATATTGAATAACATAACTCACTCCATGTTATTTTGCACTTAGGGATTGGTTGGGACCTGTTACTAGTCAGTTTCGACAACAGGTTCCAATCTCTTTTTGATCAGTTCCATTAACTTTGCTTCGCTGATTATTAGTCTGTGCTCCTATTGTTAGATGTTTTTAATTCAATTTAGTAACATGTCATATTTAAATACACTAGTACTAGGAATAATATCGTGTTCTGTTTATAAACATTTTTGTAATGTATGGGATGGGCCTGCCAAAATATACTCTGCCTAATGAAAAGCGTATGCAGAATCTAAGAGTGGTCGCCACTATACTCATTGCAAATGCAGACAATGCAACAACGCTGCATGGTGACCCACACCACATTCATGTAAGGGAGAACAAAGAACACCTAGACTCAGAGCAACAATTGGTTTTGCTTGCAATAGGAAACAGAGAGATAACCGCTTAAATGCCATTCGCATTCATAAGTATCAGTACAGTCAGTACAGTTTAAAATAGATACTCTCACTGTAGCCTGAGATCAAATAAAAAAAGGTGGATAACGCACCGCCTTGTTCTTGTTGAAGCAGAAAAAAGTAGTGTAGTTCCAAGTAAACACACGCGTTATTCACTAACTGTGCTATAAACAACGCCAAACGACACATCGTCAGTATCGTACAAACAACAACAACTTGTACGATACTGACGAAAAGTACGTTTACTTGGAACTACGCTACTTTTTTCTGCTTCAACGAGAACAAGGCGGTGCGCTATCTACCTTTTTTAATTGATCTGAGTCTGTAACGATAATATGCAAATAAAAGTATCAAGTATCAACCTATGTAAAGCTCCTTGCTGAGCTTTAAATGAAATACTTTGTTGAACTTACAGAATTGCTATTCTCAGTCATGAGTTGACACACGGTGCCGGAGCTTGTCGGGTTGTTCATCACTTTGTTAATGGTGTCGGGAGCGAATAGGAAAAGACCGTTTAGACTGTAACAAAGAATACATATTATTGCTATTTTGCTGCTGACAGACTGCACGTTTGGCCTAGTGGTTTAACGGTCACCACGCCGTTTCCTACTTCGCCAAGTGTCGTGGGTTCAAATCCCACGTAGGACAACACTTTGTGTGATCCACAAATTGTTGTTCTGAGACTGGGTGTCCTTTGTGTCCGTTTCGTGTATGTTTGTAAAGTCCCCCGCGACACAGGATTTATTCCTAGTGCGGGAGTTGTCTTGTAATTAAGAAAAAAAAATAAAGAAAGAAAAGAATATATAAAACTGGCACATAGAACATTTAGCAAAACAAGTTGTGAATTACACAATTCCCGGGTCGGACCAAATGTTTGTATGATCTACAAATATTTGTTTCGAAGTTTGGGTGTTTTCTATCTATAATATGTATGTATTTACAAAAAAAAGTATATATAATAAAAAAAAAGTATAAATATAAGCTCTGCTTAGCTTGGGACTAGATGGCGTTGTGTGTTAGATGTCCGAAATATTTATTTATTTATTTATATCTCTCTTATCAACGTTTGCAGGGATAAAACCCACAAGACTCATCTTCTTGCTTTATCTTCTTGCATTTTAATTTTACAGTTGAAAATGTTTTGAAAGACAGCCGTATATTTCTCTCTCGCCAGGTACATTGTTTCATCCTATTAGGACAAACTGAAGGATGGTAAGCCTCAAGGGATCAAATATTATGAAGTGGTAACCGTAATATCACACAATGTAGTTATCATCCACATATAAAATCCTATAAGTTGTCGAAAACATGTACATTTGTCGTGACAAACCATGCTGGACATTCTACCAGCGTGTAGAGCAAAGTGTCTGCGATCCGGCCATCACATATCATCAGGGTTGGGCAACCAAGGCAAGGGTTCCTCACATATTTATAATAATTATCATCACGGTGCATCTTGCCGCACGCCATTACAAGCGTCTCATCCGTATATAACAAATAAAGGCGACAGCATCTAAGAATGCACCGCGAAGCATCCAATTGTAGCTAATGTTCTACAAGAGCGACCCTAACACCGATCCGACCGATGTTCAAAGATATCGCCAACACCAGTTTCCCCCGAAAAATTGCTTCCTCCGCCATAACCCTCACGCGCATGATCGCATCTACGGTGGAATACAAACCGTACTGGTCGTCCGCCAAATTCAGCCATACCCTGAAGAGTGTGGTGGTAGAGTGGAGTGTGGGCCTTTTTTTTTTTAACGTGTGGAAATCCCCTCGGACCGTCACCCCTCCGGGGCTTGCGGCGGGGCGGTGTGTCGGACTCGAACCGACTAAAACCACACGGTGTGCCACTCTGCGCCTGTGAAGGGAGGAATCCGGGAACTGCAGTTATTAACACGTCCGGACCCCTCCCAGCGCTTGCCCGCAGTGAAGCGGGCACCGTCTGCTGTTAAGCTCTCTATTTAGGCGACGTACGGCACACGCGTACGTCACCCCCTCGCGGGTGGCCACTAGAGCGGATGGAGGGAAAAGCCCGTCCCGACCATCCGCGGCCACACTCAGGGCGCCATGAGGCGCTGATAGGCGCGCCTCCGCCGCCCGGTTCGCCGGCGGCGGATTGGGTCCGAGTGGACATCGTCCTCCCGGGCCTTCTCCGCCACCTCCTTCTGCAAGATGGCTTCTTCGCAGAATTAAAATAGAAATCTACGGGATTGCTACCATGTACCTTTTTGTTTGTGAGTATCCGATCCTTCGCAGAAGGTTGCGACCGCGGTAAAACTGCTATCGCTACCGGCCATGGAGCGTATGACGGCCGGTAGCGAGAGATCTCCTCCGATGACTGCAGTGAGGGCCCGACGCTACGGTGCCCAAGCGGGGCAAACCGCCAGCCTGTGCTGGGCCGAGTCCTCACTGCAGTCGCAGTGGTGGCAGGCGGGACTCAATTCCCTCCTGGCGACCGAGTGCAGGTACTTCCCGAAGCAACCGTGCCCCGTAAGGACCTGCGTCAGTCGGAAGGAAAGGGTCCCGTGCTGCCGCTCTGCCCACTCGAGGATGACCGGCTGGAGAGCCTCCACGGCGGCAAAGCCAGCACGTGGTGTCTCCAGCCGGAACGACCATCTAGCCATAGTGGCTCGACGGGCGGCTTCACGCCACTCGCGTACCTCTTCGGGCGGAGGGCGATAGCCATACTCCGCCCGATATTCAGCCACCCGTCGATAAACTTCGGCGAGCACTTCCGCCTTCAAATCCCACGGGGGTGTTCCGGCCAGGGCGCACGCCGCCTCGGTCGACACCATGCGATATCCGCGTATGGCTCTAACTGCCAGTACCCTCTGAGGCCACCAGAGGCGCGCCTTATTAAGGGCAGTCAGAGCCGCCACCCACACCGGTGCACCATACAGCGCCATCGACCAGACCACCCCCGTGTAGAGGTGTCGCGTTGCGATGCTGGCTCCACCCAAGTTGGGCAAAAGTCGCCCAAGGGCGGAGGCAGCGTCGACCAGCTTCGGGCCAAGCTGTCGGAAGTGCTCGTCGAAGACCTACCGTCGAGTATCAGGCCCAGATACCTCATCTGGGCCCGAAACGGTACGAGGACTGAGTTGACGTCTATGGAGGCGGCGGCGGGTGGAACACGACGGGGCCCATGGAACAATAGGGTCTCCGTCTTGTTCAGGGCCAGCCGTAAGCCCAGCACCTCGATGCGCCCGACCATCAGAGAAATACCCCTGGTGGCCAGAGTGTGGGCCTCCGGTATCCTGACTCAGTCGGTGAAACACAGTGCAAGCGCTGTTTCACACCGGTTTTTTTGTGAGGCCGTGGTATCACTCCGGTTGAGCCGGCCCATTCATGCCGAAGCGTGGCTCTCTCACGGTATAACAGTATACCGTTACCGGACTGTTAACCTATGACCAAGACCAACATGGAGGATATGTCTGACAATTCAAAGCTATTTACTTAATACCTATCATGAGTATGTTAATTCCCATAAACATAACACATTAAGAGATTAGTACCTGGATGACCGTGCTTCGCTCGATATTTTTTTTTATACATAGGTTTTTTGGCAACATTGGGACTATCCAAACGCCACCTTTTTGTTATTTTTCTTCCAAAAAAAAAAAAAGTTTAGTGGCGCCCCCTCTTGGTACGCCCTGATACTGTTTATTCTGCACCTTATTCCAGTATAGTTTAATGTAGTTCGCTCGAGTTGCGATAGATGGCGCTAGATGTACATTGATTTTAGATATTTGATTGTTAAAAACACGAATAAAACGACATTTTCTAAAAATGAATACTACAACAAACAATATTTTATGAAAATCGTTGGAGCCGTTTCCGAGATTCAGATTATATATAAATATATATATAGAAGAATTGCTCGTTTAAAGGTATTAGATATAGATAATTTATATTGTGATTTTAGAATGTTTTTTTTACTAACAAAGAAAATAATCCAAACATCAGGAAGCCGGTGAGCGCGAACCACTTCAAGTGCGGCGCCCGCAGCAGCGCCATCGCCGACGCGCTCGGCGCCTTCACCGTCAGCGCGCACCCTGAACCATCGAGCTCCAGTTTTGACTTTTCCGTTGGTGACTTCAAAGATTTTACCTACAAATACA
This sequence comes from Diaphora mendica, assembly GCA_949125395.1. Taxonomy (NCBI): domain Eukaryota; kingdom Metazoa; phylum Arthropoda; class Insecta; order Lepidoptera; family Erebidae; genus Diaphora; species Diaphora mendica. The sequence continues at coordinate 3,602,840 of OX421323.1, forward strand.
CAAATTATATCTATGATTAACTTTTGTCCGGGGTTTCGTTCGTGTAAATTATAAAGTAAACCTACTCTATATCCTATTTGACAAAACTTTTTATAAAAAAAAAAACCGACTTCCAAAAAACATCCAACGAAAACTCTCTGCCAAAAACACTTAAAAGCGTAAAATAAACTGGTTCTTCATAAATTGCCTATACCTAATTCTTTATTCATTTAAATAGTAGTATTATAATGTGTGCTAGGTACCTAGAATCTGTTTGAAGTCGGTGCCAAGTGACTATCGCTTAGACTTTTGTAATTGTTAGTTTGTATTCTTTTTGGCTTAGCACCGACTTCAAACAGATTTTAGGTACCTAGCACACATTATAATACTACTATTTAAATGAATAAAGAATTAGGTATAGGCAATTTATGAAGAACCAGTTTATTTTACGCTTTTAAGTGTTTTTTGGCAGAGAGTTTTCGTTGGATGTTTTTTGGAAGTCGGTTTTTTTTTTTATAAAAAGTTTTTATTTTTCAGTTTTTAGTGCAAACAATCGTAGGTAAGTAGTAAGTTGAACTATTTCATCAAAGTTCATCCTCAAGAATACATTTTAAGGTCTATACGTACGTGTAATATTAAAATCATCCTCTAATCCCTAAGTGTTGAAGAGTTTAACCTTCTATCATCAGCTCACCTAAATAACTTGAAAGTATACGACTGAAGGCCTTTAGATACGTATGAAATTGAAAGAATTATCCTCCAACTCCTAACCGTTGAGAAGTTGTACCTTCCACCTTCCATCATCAGCTTACCTAAATAATTTGAAAGAATACGACTAAAGGTAACATATATACATATGATATTTAAAGATTTATGCTCCAACTCCTAACCGTTAAGGAGTTGTACCTTACATCATCAGCTCATCATCATAAAATGATGACTACCAGACGCAAATACCGGTGTAACTTCAGAAAATATACGAAAAACATAGTACGTGCCTATAAAAAATGAGGGTTTCCCTCGATTTCCCTGGGATCCCATCATCAGATCCTGATATGCTGGCAATGGGACCACCTCGGAAGCATACCCTTTCGAATACAAAAAAAAATTTCAAAATCGGTCCACAACTGACGGAGTAATCGGTGAACATACATAAAAAAATAATAATAATAATAATACATACAGTGGAACATAGAACCTCCTTTTTGGAAGTCGGTTAAAAATAACATAACCCCTTACATATAATTTGATGATAATCGGTTAAGACGGTTAAGTAGTTAAGACGTTCTATCGTATCGAAAAAACAAGAAAATATGCAAATGCATTATTTTTTCTTAATAATATTTAACAGTTCCTAATTGGAATTCAATTCTTAACACTGAGAGCGATGTAGTGGCACAGAGACCACATTACTATTTTTTTAAATTAAATTTTACTGTTTCACTGTGTCTTTTGCAAAAGCTTATCACTTATGGTATCATGCATTGTGGTTTAAGCGGTCACCTATGCTGATTTCCGATCTCAACGTCAATCTAGCAGCACTCGTCAATAAAACATTAGTATTTGGGATAATAAATATTTCGGATATCTTACACACAACGCCATGTAGTCCCAAGCTAAGCAGAGCTTGTGTTATGGGTACTAGACAACTGATATAAATACATATATATTTCTTTTTTTGTAAATACATACATATTATACATAGAAAACACCCAAACTCCGAAACAAACATTTGCAGATCATACAAATATTTGGTCCGACCCGGGAATCGAACCCGAGACCTTAAGCACAGCAGTCGCATACGCTCTCACTGCGCCACAGAGGCAGTGAGTAGTAAATGTAGTTGTTGCGGCTTGGGAACAGTCCTTATTATTTTTCCTATCCAAATATCGTTACCTAACTTCCCACTTCCAACTCCCCTTGCACATGAAGCGAATTCTAATCAGCGCCATCTAGTGCGCAAACACACTCAAAAAGGAGCGCTAATGGCCGCGTAGCGCGTTCACGTTGTCGCTCGTGAAAATATCTAAAATCAATGGAAATTAGAGGTAGTAGAGCCACGCTGATTTCAGCACGATTGGGCCGGCTCGACCGGGGCGGTACTACCCTCGCACAGAAAATCAACGTAAAATGACCACGTTCGTGCTGTCGTGTTTCGTTGGTGAGTGCGAGACCGGAGGCCCAAATAGTCTAGTCAACAAGTTCCATACTTGTTGACTAGACTAAAAGATGCAGCAGCATCACTAGGCCGCCATGGTGTAGGTCGCCATACTGCATTGTCTACATTCGCAGTGAGTATGGCGACCAATACTCTTGGATTCTGCTTATGCTTTCCATCAGGCAGAGTAGAGTCATTTTGGCGGGCCATACATAAAAAAAAAAAAAAAAAAAATAGACTGATCTCAATTGTGAAAACCGTGTACATTTCGTGTGGAGTGTGATCCCCTGCCTGTGCTGTGTGGGACTCTTGTCTGAACCAACCAAACGTGCTCTGATGAACCGGGTTCGTGGATGTGCCTCCGATTGGTGAGTCCTCCCAACCTTTTCCCGTTTCTGAAGCTGTTCGTTTGTTCCTGCTTGATATCACTGGATTTAGACATACGCTAGAAAGGTGCCCTAGGTTACCGCCCGCTGTGAACCAACCAGCAATAGGTCATTCATCAACATACAGTAGTTGTGCAATTTTGTATTTGTATTGTGCATCGCTGGGAGAAGTGGATCGCTGTAAAAAATAGGACAAAATGGCTTATAATAATAATTATTTTTACGGGAATTAACGCGATCACTGCCTCGTTGGTCTCGCGGTTGGCGTGTGCGACTGCTGATCATGAGGTCTCGGGTTCGATTCCCGGGTCGGACCAAATGTTTGTATGATCTACAAATATTTGTTTCGGAGTTTGGGTGTTTACTATGAATAATATCTATGTATTTACAAAAAAAAAAAAAAAAGTATTATATGTATTTGTATCAGTTGTCTAGTACCCATAACACAAGCTCTGCTTAGCTTGGGACTAGATGACGTTGTGTGTTAGTTGTCCAAATATTTATATTTTTATTTACTTATTTCAAGGTTATTACATACCTCTGATTTGCCTGACGTTTCGACCATATCATGGATATTATATCATGGAACGCGAAAGTTTAAAAGTTAGTATAACAAAATAATAATAATAATAAGATAGATCGTAGGGTTGGAAACTCTTCAAACCGGTTACGTATATGGTAATATTGGTAGGTAATGATTATGTGCAAAGTATGACTATATTATGAATGTACCTAATAATTTGATACCTAATAATTGATTAAAGTTTTTATTTTTAGAAAAGTTAATATTTCTGGTAATATAGACTTCAAACTTAATTTATTGCGAATATGGGTAATGGGTTACATTATAAGTCTGGAACGGGTTGTTGTTACATTATAAGTCTAGAACGCCGCATTCTGCTTTTCAGCATGCGACAATAATTTTGTCTAAATCAGCTTAATACAGTTATTAATTTCTTTCATTATTAACAATTTTCACCATTACATAATTAAATTATAAAATTAGTGCTAATTACATTATTACAATCATATTGGAAGTATAAAATTAATAGTACAATCAATATATATTATTACAATTTTGTGAAATTAAGTTTTAGTTTTAATAATATAATAGCATACGTTTGCACAAGTGAAAACCCCACCTACAAAGATAGTCTGTCTCGAAAATTTTCTACCTACCGGAATTTAGTGAATATTAGCTAGTGATTATATTTATTGAAGAGATTAAGCTAATATATATATAACCGTAAAATATCCTTAATCCTAAGAGATAGGTACGCCTCAAAAACGATGGTGAGCCATATTATGCACATAATCTTACATCAGACATCATCTGATGAAAACAAAAAAAAAATACGCCTTAATATCAGGCTAGATAAAATTTATTTTACTAGTCGACTAGGTTTTGGTGCATTTAAAAATTAAAATAAGAGAAAGTCTTTAGACTGTATGTCTTCAATAACATCAACACCCTTAAAAGTTCACTTTTTAGCAAGCCGGATATGGCTTATATATTATATATATATATATACCTGTTCCTACTACTGCAGTACTGTATGACATAAGTAGTAGGTATTAAAACAATAACAGATTTCTAGATACGCGCGAATTATTAATGAGTATTGAGATTTGACCGTACAAGGGACGAAAAATTAGAGACTAATAATAATGTTGCAGAAGCGTCTCAATAGGCCGCCTTAGTGTGGTTCAGTATGCTGCATTGTTGAATAGTTTCCCTTCGCAATGAGAGTGGTGACTACCCTTGGATTTTATTCATACTTTCCACCTGGCAGAGTAGAGTCACTTTAGAAGACTCAAATATATAAATAAATCCTTGATGAAAGAAATTTATTTTGTTTAAAACAACCTATATAGTACCTACTCGTAAAACATACTAAATAATAATATACTAAAATAGTAAGTATTAAGACATAATAGGTCTTTACCTATGAAATTGCCGTTTTGTATGCAATAAGTGAAAGTACTTATTTTTTAAAACTTTTTTATTTCTGTTATTTGAAGTAATCACCCATGCAATCGACGCATCTTTGCCAACGCATTGGCATTTTTTTTTGATGCCCTTCTTGTAAAAATCAGCTGGACGGGAGGCAACAAACTCTTCAAAGGCATTTTATACTGCCTCCTTGGAATTGAATTTTTACCCATTAAAAAGTTGTCTAAATTTTGGAAAAAGTAATAGTCGGTAGGTGCAAGGTCTGGTGAGTATGGCAGATGAGGGAGAGCCTCCAACCCAGCTCTTGCAGCTTGGAGACTGTCTGTTGCGCAGTATGGAGTTCGCGCGATGTCGTGAAGGAGCAGTGGGGACGACCGATTGACCAGAGCTGGTTGCAGATGTGCAAGCTTCTCCATCATTCTCTCCAGTTCTTCACAGTACACATCTGCATTAATGCTTATGCCGTTTTGTAAAAAGCTGTGGTGAATCACACCCGCACTAGACCACCAAACAGTGACCATCACCTTTTTAGGGGTCATTTTTGGTTTAGGGCATTGCTTTGGTGCTGAACCAGGGTCTAACCAACTTGCTGAGCGCTTTCGATTGTCGAACAGAATCCATATTTCGTCGCACGTAAGAATTAGTTTCAAAATTCCTTCATTTCTATGCCCGTTGAGCAGCGCAAGGCAAGTCTCGACGCGTACGTTGCGCTGGCGATCGTTAAGGTCGTGGGGCACCCATCTATCAAGCTTTTTTACCTTGCCAATTTGTCGCAAATGGATCAATATTGTTTTGATGCTTACATTAAAAGCTCCTGCTAGCTCAGCTGTAGATTGAGTTTCGTCAGCTTCCACAATCGCCTTAAATTCATTATTGTTAACCAAAGTCTCCGGACGACCACGAGCTTCATTTTTCAAGTCAAAATTTCCAGAACGGAACCGGGAAAACCAATAACGGGTTGTGCGTTCGTTTATACAGTTCTCTCCGTAAACGTTTTTGATGTTACGTGCCGTTTGTGTCGCGTTGGTGCCACGACGGAACTCATATTCCATAATTACACGAATTTTCAAAGTATCCATTATGACGAAAAATGTTCAAATGTAATGAAAATTATAGGTCTTTACCTATGAAATTGCCGTTTTGTATGCAATAAGTGAAAGTACTTATTTTTTCAAACTGTTTTATTTTTGTTATTCGAAGTAATCACCCATGCAATCGACGCATCTTTGCCAACGCATTGGCAGTTTATTGATGCCCTTCTTGAATAAATCAGCTGGACGGGAGGCAACAAACTCTTCAAAGGCATTTTGTACTGCCTCTCGGGAATTGAATTTTTTACCCACTAAAAAGTTGTCTAACATTTGGAAAAAGTAATATTCGGTAGGTGCAAGGTCTGGTGAGTATGGCGGATGAGGGAGAGCTTCCAACCCGAGCTCTTGCAGCTGGACCACACACACAATTAGTTATCTTTTTTTGTAGTATTTCTCATGAGATTAGTATTTATGTATATTTATTTGTTGAACGGCGCCCTGGGTAATCTTTTGCTCTTCTGACTGATTGGGTCGTGCCGGTGTGTAGCACCCCCTGTTCAGGTTAGGGGACTGCAAGGTCGAACCCGCCTCCTAGGTCGGTTGATGGTTGCAACATGTGATCTGCATGGTTGGACCTGCCGCCTAGGTGGGCCATTGGTTGCGACTTGCGAACCTCCTGACAGGTTTGGGTGTTACAAGGTAAAGACCTAATACAACGCTAATCAGAAAACAAAAGACTGAGTTTGTAAATAGAATGTTATGGTTTTAAAACAAAATTAATTTGAATTTAGAATACAGAGCCATTACAAACTTTTTTTTTATTTGAAATGACCAGTACTGAAGAACGGCAATTTCATAGGTAAAGACCTAATATAAAGTACACATATAAACACTCGCACGTAACTCACCTTTCAACCACAAAAAAAACTATATTGAAATCGCTTCATCCGTTCGCGAGTTACGGTGCCACAGACAGACAGACAGACTTATAACACCCCTCTTTTTGCGTCAGGGGTTAAAAAACTGTGAACTGACTAATGTACTTACACAAAATGTATCTTCAGACTTTCCAGTGTTCACTTTATAGATCTTCTTCAAAACCTCCAAGGCTTCAGTTTTCTTACCCTTCGTCATTAAAAACTTAGGGCTCTCGTCAACAGAAAATACGAGGAGTGCAGAGATTAGAAGAGGGAGTGAGTAGATGGCAGTGAGGAGGCGCCAGGGCCGCATGTCTATGACACCCCAGGCGTACCGCCAGTTGTAGGACAGCAGCAGCCATGCTAGACCTGGAAGCGTTAATTTTGGTCCATTGAATTTTACCAGGTGTTGGTGCGTGTTCACATTTTGTGGACCATAAGCATTCTTGAAAAGTGGTAACATATCAGTATTTATAAGAATTTACAAAATAAATAAATATGTGTTTATGAGGTAAGGGCTCCCACACATACTTAACTGCGATGCGATGCGGCGTGAAGTTCTTGCGGTGCATTCGTACGAGCTCGCAGATATTTGCGATGCGCTGCGGATTTGCAGTCATGTGTGGGAGCCCTAATTAAATTATTCGAAGCTAACAAATTTATAAAAATACCACGAATATACTTAATTCAAATATGTGTAGGTACTTTTTGCAACTGGTTTATAGATGGTCTACTATAAGCCTAAATACTGAACGTCTGAAACTAAACATACCCCAACGCTGACTTACCTGGACTAAAGACTGTCATTACGTTGACAAGTCCGTTGATGATGAGCACGGCGATGTCACGTCGTTTTTGTGGCAACACCTCTGATACGTAAGCGTAACCAAGAGACGAGGGGCAAGATAGACTGAAAACAGTTATTTCAAATAATTAGAAACATGATACCTTAAAAATAATAATAACTATTTATAGTTTTGATATTTTACAGTTCAAAAACTTAACTCTCCGTGTGGTAATGGATTGAAAATACGGAGTGTCACCACCCGTGTTCATCCCATGGGTATCGTAATAGCAAACTTCGCAACACAACAGCACTGCAAAGAGGAAGGAAAACTTGCAACAAATCCTATACCAATTCATCTGATATAGTAGATAAAATTCTTTTTTAAGGAGGGGCATACTCCTCTCCTTAAGCCTTCAGCAATGGAAATTGAAAATTGTGAAAACAAACACAGAAAAAGAACTTGCTTCCGAAGCGCTCCTGCAAGAGTTTTTCTGAAAGAGCATTTTTGTACAGCTTATAATTTTCTTGTTTTATTTATACCATAGTTCATAAACTTAAAAGGAAGAGATAGTTTTTAAATACAAATGGTTAATAAAACGATTGAGACCTGACATTACTTACAAAAGAGAGCAAGCAAATTTGAAGATGGCAAAACTAATAAGGTTTGGCATAAATGAGGCAATGAACGCCATTGTCCCGGAGACAGCTAACGAGCCCAGCAGTATAGGCTTTCTGCCTAAGTTATCTGCGGCTCTACCCCAGAATGGAGCAGTCAAAATAATTCCTGAAAACAAAAATAAGTTTTAAGAAGCTACCATCCAACCAAATGTATGTCAAAAAAATTGTAGGAAACAAAATGATATTCTAGTTGAGTTTTTAATTTCTTAAGTTCAAACCAAACATGGCACTATGTGCGATTACTTGAAAACTGTTGATTTATACGGTCAGTCGTGTACGGTAATTTAATTATTGCTTTATTAGGTGCTTTCTGTGCAGTGTTTGTGGTTTTTATTTCTGACACTACATTTAGATTAGTTTTCATGAGTATGTAAATCTTTTTATTTGTAATTTTATTGGTCCAGAGTTGTTTCGATATTTGTTACAAATGGATTTTTCTGAATACTTTATCATACACGTTTATAATTAAAATATTCAACTGCTTTTTAACCGACTTCAAAAAAAGGAGGAGGTTCTCAATCAACTGTATATTTTTTTTAATGTTTGTTACCTCATAACTTTCAACTGGGTGAACCGATTTCGATGATTCTTTTTTATTTGAAAGCTGGTGCTTGCCGAATGGTCCCCTTTGGTCTAGATTGAAGTCGGTTTTTTTGTTAAAATTTTTAATTATTAAAGTATTACTTTTATGTTTTAAGTGAGAACTATAACCAACTCACCAATATTTGGTAGAGAAGTGAGAATCCCCCTGAGGCCATCAGGTATATTGAGGTCACAGGCTGCAGCAGGAAGTATGAAGGCTATACCGATCATTTCCAAGATGGCTGCTACGAGAGTTGATAGCATTATTAAGCAGAGGAAGAGTTGGTACTTGCCAGCGCCTGCAATTGTTTTCATAATGATTTAATGTTATTAGCAATATTAGGTCAGACGTTGTTTAAAGGATGTTACGTATGTATTATAAAATGAGTTTCTTGTATCATTTAAATTCTACTTTTATAGTAGATTAGTAGCCAAGGGCTGTAAGGCACCAATTGCAGCCCGAGATATTTAGGCGCCCGCCTATAGTTCGAGGGTGCAATTGGTGCTTACACCCGAGCGAACTATTCTGCTTTACATCTCGATTGTGAGGTAAGTAGAAAAAAACCGGCATTATAAGAATAAAACATTTTTAAGTAAAAGTTTTCTATTCCCGCCTTTTTTTATTAAAAAGTAAAGAACTTTTAATTTTTTTTTTCATGAACGAAATTGAGCTTCGCCGTTCGAAAATTGATGACTATTATACTCACACGAAGACAAGGCTGAATAGCAAAGCGATCTCTTTGGTCATTGGGCTGAATGCATGGTGTCTATTGCCAGTACGATGTACGCGAACTTTTTGAAAGAAAGAAGTGTTTTTTTAATTACTTACCGCTCTAAGGCTTTTCTAGCTACATTATTACCCTAGAGCGCTAATTTGTCACCTACAAGCCCCATTTGGAGGTAATAAGAACCTACTTACCGAACATGAGTGATGTAAAATTTCTTTATTTACTGACAGATGAATATTTTAATTTCATTAGATATTTTCTCTTAGAAATAAAATTTCTCATGAGGAACATTTAGACGGACAATACATTTTTACATGAAGACTATCCAAGATAACGAGGGCATCAGAAAGTTATATGGACACTTGACGACAAACTATTTAATCCGATAAAATATCGGCTATGCCATGAACCGAGTGCAAATAAAATGTGATAACAAAGGGAAGTATTATCAAATTACTTTAAAAATATTGTTTATAATGCTAACTAATCCGTGTGGTGACGTTTAAAGAATACGGATTGTTACCAACCCTATTCATCCTATAGGTATTGTAAGCTGTAGACATATGGCTGCTTGTAAGCGAAAACATCCAACGGGTCAAAAGAGAGAGAAGATCGCGGTACCCCATCTGTCTTTCTCTACTGACGCATGCGCAGTAAAGAACTATAAATAATCCAATCACAACAATAAACCGTCGAATCGTTCTGCTATGCTGCTTTTCCGCGCTAATTGCGCATGCGTCAGTAGAGAAAGACAGATATGTACCTCGATCGTCTCTCTCTTTCTAACCGAGGGACGACTGGAGGCCTGGCTCCCCTGCTCTATCTACAATAACTCTATGATTGTAAGAAGCTACTAAATGAGCAAACTATGTATAAACATCACTGTAAAGAGAAATAAAACTTAAAAAAAAACCTCACACCAACCCACCTTTTTTTTCCGTGCGGCAATCCCTCGGATACCACCTCCGTGTGGTATATCGGACTCGAACCGACTAAAACCGCACGCCGTCTAGTAGGCTAGTAAGGAAAACTCTGGAACTCAGACCAACCCACCTGACCCGCGTGGTATTGCAGGCCAAAACCTCCTTTCTAAGTAGAGACCTATGTCCAACATTGAACTATAACTAACATTCATCAATTGCGTCTACTAATTCCCAGACATCACACCACGTATACTCTATTACACTCACACACACACATTCTCTTCATAATCATAGTCACAAAACACACACATTTTTCCCTCACACACACTTCACTATAAATTAAGATAGGAACAATCACATCAGGACAAAGAGCAATTATTTATGCATAAAAAGAAAATACCTAATCATAATATGTATATTATATTATGGTATGTCTCCTTATCAACTAGATATAAACTTTCGTTTACGTCACTACTGTATCCTAATGTTAAGTCAAATGTTAATTCTTTACCATGGGGTGAGGTCCTGGTGATCTGTAATACAGGTCTAAACCTAAAATAGGCACCAGCTCCTCACATACACTATGAACTGTTTCTTCATTAAGTTCTACTTATTATCTTGTAGCATAAGGTTTTGTTTTTGTGAGGAGAAATAAATAAAGATATTATTATTATTATAACTAACTAACTAAAGCTGTTTATGTAAAGCTACTTAATTCTAGCTTGGCTTAATGATTATATCAAGAATTTGTTCCAGAGTGGTTACGGGTGCACTACTTTCTAAGAGGTGAGTTACACAGCATGTTTAGATCACTGGGTTCAGTATAAGGTATTTTAAATGGAGACAAAACCACTTGTAGTATGCACGTATATAGGCAAAGAACCTATAGAATTGGATATTTCGGTGAAGGGGGTAAATATCTCCTTTAATATTAGAGAAGCTGAAGAGTTTCTGTGTTTGGTTGAATGCGCTAATCTCATGAACTATTGGTTCGAATTAAAAAATACCTAGTGTTGAATAATCTATTTATCGAGAAAGGCTATAAGCTATTTAACATCACGCCACAACCAATAGAAGCCGAGCCTCCATAAAAAATGATAGAAAAAAATCGCCTCCTTTTTTTAAGTCGGTTAAAAAACAGGACAAATTTAATTTCCTGTTGTATTTCGAAGTACTGTTTGCAGGAAAGAGGACGAGGAAGGAGGCTACATGAATCGGGGAAAATATTACATAATAGGCTGTAGTATAGGCTGAAGTGTATAAGGGAGCTGAAGTGGATTACATGATGTAAGTTCAGTATTTTTTGCACAAAAAATATTTAAGCTACTAATATCTATAACAACAACATTTTTTACCAGGATGCTATTACTTATGCTAAAAAGTGAGGATAAAGGAAAGTTCAGTATTAGTAGACCCAAATGAACTTCGATATAAAATTAATTTAAAAGTAACGTAAGATCCAATGATAGCTGTATAGTTCATCGATAGTAACAATAGTGTACAAATAAAGTGTTATCTACATATCAAGGAAACAATCTGTCTGCATGGTAAATTTTATCTACATCCGTTCTTTGGATTGAGTGTTCTGTTACATAATAATCATCTATATAAAACTAGCAATGTGTAGATTACACAATGCATAAAAGTAACTGGATCACCGAAAAAACCCCTGGATACTAAAATATGTGAAAATTTATTGGTGCCGTTTTCGAGATTCAGGTAATATATATATATACATACATATATATATAAAAGCATTATATAAAATGCATCTTAATAGTTTTATCGGTCCTTATCCAATCTGTTTGTTCCGGATACATTTCGTAAAGGGCGGACCAGAGCAAAAGGACCGATTTACACTGCACTTTCACTGCGAAATAGCTGATGTTATAAGGAGTAACTGAATTAAATATATATTCAACTAAGTCGCGGGTGACATAGTAATATCATAAGATTAAATTGAATGTACTTACCAGCAAACTGCAACGCATCTTCAAGTTCTGCTTCCACAACTGTTGGATTCACCCTTTCACCACTTGACATTACAATATGAGGCATGTTCAGTCTTCTGAGGAAACACAAAATAAGTTACAATTAATTTCCTTTAGTATACTCTTGACTCTTAAAAATAATGTGTTTACTGCCCTTCAAATTATACTGCATTCTCGACCGTTGGGGATGAGTAAATTTTATTTTCCAGTCAAGTTTTAGTTGCTTCTCGACCCTTAAAATACACCTATGATGATAACTCATCAGTTTGTCCTATAGTGAGTTGGTTAAAGGTTTTGGAGAAAAATTAATGCTTTAAAGTTAACTAATAAACCCACGTTGTTGGATTCGGGCAGTACAGTACCGGTTGCTGCGGCGAACCTTGGGTGACACTTGTGCCTAGCAGTGGACGCCTTTGGGCTGAGATTAGGGTGATGATGAAAAAAGAACGCAGAAACATGTAGCTTTAGATTTCTAGCACACGTTTTTAACTTTCTTTCTGGGTCTAAATTATTTCACTAACAATGGTTTGAAAAATAAATTAATTTAAAAGGCTTTTTAAAAACAAACTTTTTCTAGAATGCCTCAAGACGAATCAAACGAGTCCAAACTCGATGATGTTGCGACTTTTTTTACGGGGTTCCTATGGCCACCTTCCAGCATCAGATCAGCTCCATATTATCATAACATTGAATTGTCACGCTGTATACATATGTTTGCAAAATTTCAACAAAGTCGGTTGAAGATATCTGCTTCAAAATTGAGTTGCAAGATTCCACCCGAACATACCCATACATAATATAATATAACATAATTGAAAAAATAAGTACTTTCACTTATTGCATACAAAACGGCAATTTCATAGGTAAATACCTATTATATTGCAAGATTCCAGCCGAACATACAAGCATACATAATATATATTGCAAGTTAATAAAAAGCTTGTAACATGGTGATGTTACTGTGGACGATATCGCACTACTAACAAACCGGAAGGTTAAAATGCTAAGCTAAATAAAATCTAGGCAAATTACCGATATTAACTATACTACACACATCAAAAGTGTCTAGGGATCAACATATGTGTCTAGGGATCAACATATATTTTTGCAATAACTTTTCTCCTGATTGATATTAATTAAAATTTTCTTTAAGGATTCATCAAATAAAGTGTTTTTGTTTGTCACAGTAACGATAAACCAAGTCACCTTTGCATTAATAAAGAAATTTGCCATTTTCCTAATAAAGGGATTTTTGACATTTGAACCACTAACATTAAAGTTCGAAAAAAAGACTGAAATAACAGTTTTCTTTAAAATTTTATTAGGTAACTTAAACAATTAATAATCCGTGTTTCTACCGCGAACACTAACAACACAAGAGTCGGTTTGGCATACTCAAAATGAGTTCATCCAAATCACGCTGTGGAATGGCCGCCCATGTTCGTTGCAACAACAAAAAAAGGTCTTCTTGCGACTGGATACCCTCCATATTCGGCAGAGCTCTTCTCTGTAGCATATCCCATGCATGCTCAATCGGGTTCAAGTCTGGCGACTGAGCAGGCCAGGGCCAAAGCCACATCTCAATCTCAAGAAATCCGCATAAAAATGCTTGATCCCTAGACACTTTTGATGTGTGTAGTTTTGAAAATTATATTAGACTAGCTGACCTACGCAACCTCGTTTGCGTCCAAACTACCATCTCCCGTTTTAACCCCAGAAGGGGGTTGGTTTCTAAAGATACATTATTAGTACACCTCCACACCATCTATTGAGCATACATTTTAAATTTCAAGTCTCTTACTTCAAAAACATGGGACTTTCATACAAATTTGCAACCCCCGTTTTACCCCCTTAGGGGTGGAGTTTCGTAAAATCCGTTCTTAGCGGATGTCTACTCCCTATGAGGAACCTACCTGCTAAATTTCAAGTTTGTAGGTGTTCTAGTTTCTGAGATTTCGTGATTAAGAAGTGAGTGGTATTTCGCTTTTATATATATAGATGATTTCAATTATCAAATACTTGTTAAAATCATAACCTCAACACAATCTAAACGAAGATTAGATGCCATTGACAACAACAAACGCATTGATCATTCTGAATCAATTTATGATAAAGAAATACTATGTTTTACTTGTACAGTAGAGGTCACGAGAGTGGACAAAATCATTAGTGTAATAAATTCAATGACATGTGTAATTCGTGACTTATTTTACAAGCTTTTTATTAACTTGCAATGTATATATGTATGCTTGTATGTTCGGGTGGAATCTTGCAACTCAATTTTGAAGCAGATATCTTCAATGATTTTGCTGAAATTTTGCAAGCATATGTATACAGCGTGATAATACAATATTATAATGACATGGAGCTGATCTGATGCTGTAGCTGGAAGGTGGCCATAGGAACTCTGTAAAGAAACGTTTGGACTAGTTTGATTCGTCTCGAGGCAGTCCAGCAAAAGCTTGTTTTTAGAAAGCTTTCTCTCATTTTAGGCACTGAACTTATATACCTTGTGGTTTTAGTCAGTTTGATTTGGACGTGCCACTAAATAAAAAAACTATTGTCCGATGGGAGGATGGCTCGAAGAGCGACTACCACAAGTACGATAAGAAAAAGACTACAAGAACCAGTTCCCCTAACCAAGTAGATATTCTACAATCGTAAAAGTTGTTAGAAAATTAACAAATGTATGGTAATGACGTCATCTCAACGGTAAGTTACGTGCTCAACCAAATATAGGTCAATAATACTGTGGCGACTTCCACATTCAGCGCAACAAGAAAACATATGACAGCGTCACCTACCAAAAATACGCTAAATTACGAAATAAAGTACAACTCAACACTACTAGTCCTTAATCACGCAATAGAAGTTCTCGCGCTGATTATCATATATACAACATCCCAACATCAACCGTTGGGCAGTGGCCCGCCAGTCATGATAACCTCGCCTGGTCGTAGGATCCTCCCTTTGTGCTGGAGGAATATGCCCCCCGTTCCCTCTACAATACAAAAGAATAGAGAGGTTAGCGATTGTACTTGCTTATATTGGCATGAACTGGCAAGGGCTGCCCCCTTAGCCAAGATGAACATGAGAAGATAACATGAGAAGAAAAACACGACTGAAGAAAGTTGTCATGTATTAGCACATAAAGATGATGTCAAACAGTCCATCGCATCGGCGCTAACATGTTTCAGCCGCTGTTGTCGTGACGCCGTCCTGCCGAAGGACTCTGTCTGTCCTTAACTTATAGACAAAATTCATTACCAATTTTTAGAGTACCGTACCCAAAGAGTATACGGGACCCTATTACTAGGACTCCGCTGACCGTCCGTCCATCACCAGGCTGTATCTCATGAACCGTGGTAGTTAGACAATTGAAATTTTCACAGATGATGTATTTCTATTGCCGCTCTAGCAAAAAATACAAAAAAACAGAATAAAATAAATATTTAAGGGGGGTCCCATACAACAAACGTTTTTTTTCTGTTTTTATAGATAATGGTACGGAAACCTTCGTGCGCGGGTCCGACTCGCTCTTGGCAGCTGTTCTTTACCCGACTACGGCAAAGCCAAAGGAGGGTTATGATTTTGACAGGCTATGAATGTATGTATGTATGTTCATTTGTTCCCTCATAGCTCCTTAACTACTTACTGGAACTGGACAAATGAGGTATCGTTAGAAGCGTCTTGATCGTCCGCTGGTTATAGGCTATATGACGTGTCACTGAATGTAATGTGGCGCCCTCTAGCCGACATAAAGTACTGTATTAAAAAAATAATTTGAGATAAGTATGCCGTGTTTGGTATCATTAAAAAAGGCGTTACTTGTACATTTAAAATATATATATCTATATATATAAAAGCGAAATACCACTCACTTATTAATCACGAAATCTCAGAAACTACAACACCTACAAACTTGAAATTTGGCAGGTAGGTTCCATATAGACATATAGTGTAGACATCCGCTAAGAACGGATTTTACGAAACTCGACCCCTAAGGGGGTAAACCGGTGATTGGACGTTTGTATGAAAGTCCTATGTTTTTGAAGTAAGATACTTGAAATGTATGCTCTATAGATGGTGTGGAGGTGTACTAATAATGTATCTTTAGAAATCAACCCCCTTTTGAGATTAAAATGGGGGATGGTAGATTGGACGCAAACGAGGTTGCGTGGGTCAGCTAGTATTATATATTAATAACGGCACCAAAATGATGTTGATGATGATGATGATGTTGTATATTTCTGATAAAGTGGTTTATTCCTTATTCTCATTAGTAATGTAAAATAGTTAAAAAGAAACACGGTAATTTTAGTGGAAGGGACTAGGGTTAACCTTCAAAAAAATTCCCAAAGCTAAGTTAGATTTTGCCAAATAATGTTACTTGGAAATTGTAATACTAGCTTGTTTACAGTAAGTACTACTCGTATTTAAGAATAAATTAAAAACTGAAAATACTATCAACCTTTAGAAAAAATACTGAAGATCTTCGAAGAGCTGAATAAATCTTCTTGAATTTTAATTATTAACACCATTTATCAAGACACCTTTCTAACAAAACAGATTGAATCTATAGTTACGTTTAGGAGCTGTGCCATGAATAGTACACAGATAAGTTACGTTAAATTTGTAGTGCATCAAATCTTTATAATGGCGGGGCTAACACATGGCTGGCATTATACGTACGAACGAGGTATAGGGACATTCCCTCGTTTCTATTAAAGTGTAAATACGAGCATGACTACTATGTAAAGTTTACATAAGATTGTATTTGCAATATTTGATTATGTAATTTAGGCATTTTGGAAAATTTGGATGTACTCACTCTAGCTTTTTTAAACTGCTTTATATCAAGATTTCACTGAGCGTTATCACATGTTTCTGTTTGCATAATAAATTTTCAATAACATGTTATTATTACATAAAGAAATTTGAAAATAAAACATGCAACATAATATCGTATGACTATTGACTCGATTGTACTACCAATTACTATGAAAACAATCTTACGTATGTATTATAAAATAGAACAAATAACTAGGTAAATAATCTAAAGTATGGGTAACTAGGCCGAGATATTACTCAATCGAAGATAAAAAGCCAAGGTAATGATAGATGACCTTTTTCAAACGGAACATGATAAACGATACCGACATTCGTAGAAGCAAAGGCGTGGATCGAACTAGCCAAGAAGGGGTTAGCCGTTCAATCAACAGCTTAGCCCAGCTCTTTGCTCAAAAGCACCGTTCAACTAGCGGTTAGGTTAAGTTTTTTTCTTTTAAAACAGAAAACTAGCTATTAAAACAAAAAAAACCTTACCTAACCTAATCTTTCCCTCTTTTCTTCCATTCATATCACGGTTGCTAGTTGAATGGCGCCGTTTAGTAAAGAGGTTAGGCTGTTGATTGAACGGCTAATTGAGCGGCTAGTTGTCTTTGTAAAAAAAAAACGTGGGATTTGAACCCACAACACTTGGCTAAGCAAAAAGCGGCGTCGCGATCGCCTAAACTCTAAACCATTAGGCCAACCGTGCAGTAAATTTACCTGTTATTATTAATATTCATACAATACTCTGCAGACCAATATCTATTAAACATAATTCTCGGATCATGTTGTTAATCACGATAAGTTCCGAAACAGTCTAATCGATTTTCACGTTTTTTTTAAATACGTATTTTGCTGGCGTGCCTAGAGAGGATAGTTAATATCACGGTTAGACCAATAGGAGTCGATCATGGTTAAAAAGAGATAAAGTTGCGTGGGTCTGCTAATAGACTGTAAGGATAAGGTAACATAACTAAAACCTGAAGCCAAGGGTTTTTTGTTTATTAATATTGTAGCTATAGATAGACATTGAGTAGGTACCTATAGTTAATGAAGGTTTAAATTTTATAACTCAGTTCCTCTCTATCATTTAAGGCTTTTAATCAAATCAAATCGTTTGTTTCTGATATATGGGTTGCATACAGGTGTTCCTTACGTTATTATATATTTAAAAATGTTTATTCCATGATCGGCCACTTGGGGATACAAATTTATTTAATGAAATATATATTTTATGACTAATTATTTTACGATTTTTGTACTTATATGGCTTTTAAAGTAATAGAGACCCAGACAAAATTACTTATTAAAATCTTCTGTCTAAATCATGTAGGTTATTGTAGGTAGGAAACAATCACTCACAACGATAAATGCTAAGCAGATACCAGATATAGGTATTAGTTACAGACAGGTTATAGACAGATATTGTGTAATACTTTTATTTAAATCAGATTTTAACAGATATTATCCATTTCAAAGGAGTTATTCCGTTATCTTAGTTTTGAAGGCCTTGTGTTATCGTAGTATAATATTATAAATTTTTTAGTTATATAATATTAACCGTGGGATTGCCACGCTTCGGCATGAATGAGCCTGGCTCGACCGGAGTGATACCACGGCCTCACAGAAAACCGGTGTAAAACAGCGCTTGCGCTGTGTTTCACTGAGTGAGTGAGGATACCCCAACCCATCCCCTCAGCTCCCACCCCATCCTCCAAAGGCCGGCAATGCACTTATAATGTCTCTGGTGTTGTGGGTGTCCATGGGCGGCGGTAATCGCTTACCATCAAGTGATACGCCTGCTAGTTTGCCCCCTATTCCATAAAAAAAACGGTTGGAAACCATAGCAAACATAAAAAAAACAAGGAAAAGAAAAGTTTAGATTTATCAGAAATACTCTATATTTAAATCCTGGTTTACAATTAGTTAATACCTGGAATACACTACACAGTGCGCACGTGTTTTCTTCCCACTATGATCCCGTGTCCGTAAGAGCGCTTCCACATTATCCGATCCGATATTCATGATTTCTATCAGGCAGAGTTTATCAATTTGACAGACTCATAAAAAATACAGTGTTTTTAATCAATATTGGACGTATGTTAAAAGAAGCATCACTACTCTTGTTAACAAACTGTTGTAGGCAGTTCTTCAGTGCTCTAGGTCAATTTCATCTTTCTACTGCCAGATGGCTTAGTGATTTCTGTAACGGACTGCTATTCCAAAGGCGAGCATGCCTGTGGTTTATTTTTATTTTATTAGAAACTTCAAGCAGGATTCGGTGGAAGAATGCAATCTGTACTACATATCGTAGAAAATATTTTTAGTGTACAAAAAACATGGGCACTCCGTTATTGCGGCGTGGTAAGGCCCGTAATGGAGGATTGGCTCGAGAGGGGTCACGAACCCTCTCATACCGGTTGACGCAGGTGATCACACGAAAAGGATGCTTCGGAACTCACCTGTGTCTGACCCACAAGGAGCTAACGCCAGCGACACTACTGCGACGGCCATACCGTGAACACGGCGCGCAGAATGTCCGGCGTGAGGGGTGCCGAGGCGTGATCTCGTGGCGGCCATCGGAGTGGGGGTTCTCTGGATCAGTAACATAATTGCGGCCATGTTGCGGAGTGAGGGCGCGTGGAACTCCGCCCTTCCTTAACGAGCAAGTTATGCTTGGGAGAGGATTAGAACTCTGCCAGTCCGCTAGGCCCGGGAACGGGCCTGATACCGCAGACAACTCAGGCGCCCGAGATCGCAAACCGATCTCAGTCCTCCATAAGCACAACCCTGAGTGTGACGGGTGAGGCCATCTGTCACCTTAGCAGAAGCAGGTACGGATGCGCGCGCGCCCCCTTTTTGGGGACAGTAACGGGACCGTCGGGGTTCCCACACAGGAGAAGGCCATCTATAAGCCGTAGGTGACCCGAGGTACGTCGGGGTTTCAGAGTTTTCCTTTCGAGGGTGCAGCTGGTTCCCCGGCTTCTAGTACCCGAGACGGCGTGCGGTTTTAGTCGGCAGAGCCCGACATACGGAGACCACCAGCGGGTGGTCTCCGGTGGGATTTCCGCACAGAAAAAAAATGTACAAAAAAAGTAGCAAAAGTACAAAAAAATAGCAATAGTTTCTGTCCTCCTTTATGATATTTTAATAAACTTACATATATTGTAAACCCCTACAAAAATAAATATAGCAATAAGCATAATATATCACCTATTTGTTAAATAATAGGTCTTTACCTATGAAATTGCCGTTTTGTATGCAATAAGTGAAAGTACTTATTTTTTCAAACTTTTTTATTTCTGTTCGTCGAAGTAATCACCCATGCAATCGACGCATCTTTGCCAACGCATTGGCAGTTTATTGATGCCCTTCTTGTAAAAATCAGCTGGACGGGAGGCAACAAACTCTTCAAAGGCATTTTGTACTGCCTTTCGGGAATTGAATTTTTTACCCACTAAAAAGTTGTCTAAATTTTGGAAAAAGTAATAGTCGGTAGGTGCAAGGTCTGGTGAGTATGTCGGATGAGGGAGAGCTTACAACCCCAGCTCTTGCAGCTGCTTCACGACAACGCGCGACCCCATACTGCGCAACAGACAGTCTCCAAACTTTTTAGTGGGTAAAAAATTCAATTCCCGAAAGGCAGTACAAAATGCCTTTGAAGAGTTTGTTGCCTCCCGTCCAGCTGATTTTTACAAGAAGGGCATCAATAAACTGCCAATACGTTGGCAAAGATGCGTCGATTGCATGGGTGATTACTCCGAATAACATAAATTAAAAAGTTTGAAAAAATAAGTACTTTCACTTATTGCATACAAAACGGCAATTTCATAGGTAAAGACCTATTAAAAAAACTAGCACAAGGAATACTACTAAATCTACTCATAAGCCCATTAAAAGAAAGAGGCTCAAAGGCAGCGTAGAGTCACTTTGGTAGGCATATTAAAAAGCGGCCAAGTGCGAGTCGGACTCGCGCATGAAGGGTTCCGTAGCAGCAAGTACCATAATATATAAAAGTTCTTGTAGTTCGTTGTAACTTTGATCGATAAATTGCGGTTTACGATTTATGACATATTAAAAAAAACTACTTACTAGATCTCGTTCAAACCAATTTTCGGTGGAAGTTTGCATGGTAATGTACATCATATATTTTTTTTTAGTTTTATCATCCTCTTATTTTAGAAGTTACAGAGGGGAGACACACATTTTACCAATTTGGAA
Source organism: Diaphora mendica (assembly GCA_949125395.1). NCBI lineage: Eukaryota > Metazoa > Arthropoda > Insecta > Lepidoptera > Erebidae > Diaphora > Diaphora mendica. The sequence continues at coordinate 3,624,005 of OX421323.1, forward strand.
GTGTCTCTCGCGCAAAGTATTCAGTTTAGAAAAAAAAAATATTAGAAACCTCAATATCATTTTTAAAGACCTATCCATAGATATCCCACCCCACACGTATGGGTTTAATGAAAAAAAAATTTCTGAATTTCAGTTCTAAGTATGGGGATCCCCAAAACTTATTGTCTTTTTTTATTTTTGTGTGAAAATCATAATGCGGTTCACAGAATACATCTACTTACCAAGTTTAAACAGTATAGTTCTTATAGTTTCGGAAAAAAGTGGCTGTGACATACGGACGGACAGGCAGACAGACAGGCAGACAGACAGACAGACAGACGGACGGACAGACAGAAAGACAGACAGACAGACATGACGAATCTATAATGGTTCCATTTTTGCCTTTGGCACGGAACCCTAATAAAAAAAACTGCTAACATTAAAATGCATGCAAACGTGGAATCCGTAGGAGACTCAACCGGAGTAGGTCTACGGTCCTGCAGAAAATCGATGTAAAGTAAATCTTCACTGAATGAGGTTACCGGAGGATTAACTAATATTTGTGCAAACAAAATACACAGATAGCTGTTGTTGCAAAAATTAAATGCAAATTGTTTTCAGACTTTGAATTTGGTTTCGTACACCATATTTGTTAAAAATGTGGCACAAATAAATTTATATAAGCTCAAATTCGTAAATGTAAAAGTAAAGCAAAAAAGGTATACAAATGCGGATAGTAAATAATCAGAGTAAATACAAACCTCTTTGTCAAATTTGCAGCTAGATAACCAATCCGTTTTCTTCTGTAACACATACCTGCTACTTTTTAAGTGCGATAAACAGAACTTCAATGGAAATATATTTACTTTTGTTCAAACCAACACATTTTTTACAAAAAATAAAATGATTATTGTAAATGTAAATTTTAAAATTGTAATAATTAAAAAATTATGATGAAGTTCGCATTACTATCACAGAAAGAAAAACAATAAAATTTGTTCTGTGATTTATTTATTTCCCGCGTTTAAGTTGAAGTTTTTTTTTATTTATAAGTGACAACAAAGCACAAGTCCTAGTTGTACAACCAGAAACACCGCTATTGCACTTTACTAAGTACACAACAAGGAATCTTCCAACATTAATTACTTATCTTCCACTATCATAATTGTTTTTATTGCAATAAATTGTCATTTACCCTTCATATAACATGTACTTTAAGTGACACAGTTTATATCAATTTACATGTTATTGTTTTAGAATAACAATTGTGTTGTGCATTTTGCCGAACCTCGTAATTTGGTCTAAATTTTATATACTCAACTATTTTTTATCTCTAGGCTAGAATATATTCTAGACGAAAGTTTGATCTACATTTAATTTATAGGTGACATTTTAATATTTGAATTGTAAACTAACTCTATTACAGAAATATATAAAAAGTAGCTGTTGCACGCGGCTTCGCTCACGCAGACTTTCATCCCCTGATTTACTGCCTTAGGGGTGAAATTTCAAAAATTCCTTTCTTTGTGCTCACTTACGTTATATAAAGAACAGGAATTTCAGGATTCTAGCTTCAGCGGTTTGGGCTGTGCGTTGATCTCTGGGTATGTCAGTCAGTCAGTCAGTCACCTTCCTCTTTTATATATATAGATACATAGATAGATGACTGCACAGATTCCGTATACCACACAGGTGATCGCCAAGCTGTTTTCTACTGCGCCAAGTGTTGTGGGTTCAAACCTCAAAAGGGACAACACTTTCTGTGATTCATAAATTTTTGTTCTCAGTCTGCGAAAGAAAGAGGGTTATTACCCGACTGCGAAAGAAGGAGGGTTATGTTTTTCGAGTGTATGTATGTATATTTATATTGCACGCCCTAGAGCCTTAACGGCTTTTCGTACGAGTATTTCTATGTGAGTGGTGTCAAGAGATTTGTCATCACACATCATACATCAAATTAAAAAAAATAAAAAATGAATGAATTTGAATCTAATAAAGATACGCAGTCAGGTTTTTTTCCAAATAATTGGTACTTGCTATGTATGTATGTAAAGTCCCCCGTAACACAGGATATAGATCTAATGCGGAAGTAGTATTTTTAAAAGAGGATTCAAAAAAACACAACTTCTATTAAGAGATAGAGAAACCTCACCACACTTCTAGGCCCGTATTTTAAAAGGCGTCTCAAGTATCCGTTGAACTCTGATCAGCTGAAACGAGTTTCAAGTTCGCATCAAATCTCAAGCGTCTCTCTTATTATAGAATGAGAATTGAGTTCTACTCAGCTGAAACTAGTTTCAATATCTAATCTCAACTCACAGTATGTTCTCAGTTACGTTTCTGCATTATCGAAATTATTGTTCCGTATCACGCATCAAATTATAATAAGAAAAATATATTGAACAAACATAATTTATATATTATTGGTTATTAGTTTATATATAATACACTATTGGCTAGTGTATCAATGTAAACATAATAATAACAAGCAACCCGCCCTTAACTAAATTTTAAAATATTAAAATAATAAAAATGGCTAGATAATATCTATAACGGAACGTTCAAATTGTTATCAATACTTGTCATGTTGAAGTGTCAAACTATGTTTTGGTTTTTAAATCTACAAAAATAATATATTTTTGTCATAAACCAAAAGGTTGTGGGTGATATTAATTGAAACAAATGGTTAAATATGTGTTTTAAGTGTATTGAATATCAAATAATGTTAATTAAAGTGAATTGAAATGTGTATGATAAGTAATTCTTTCGTAAATAAAGTAAGGTAAAGTAAATTTTTCGTTGTTATTCAGAAACATCATTATAAAATATGTTAGTTTCCATTAAAACGCCTTAGAAATTACCACTTGAGACTAGATTGATCTTGTCTCAGGTAAACAGAGATCACATCTGTCAAAATCTATTCCTGAGAGGAGATTTTGACATAAACATCGTTCTAAAATAAGCTATAGGCAGAGATTCGTTGATCTTTACTCACTTGATTAACGATCAGTGAATCATGCCTCAAGAGGCGTTCAATAATAAAATCTCTTCTAAAAACTAGTTTTAAAACTAGATTCACGACTGAGACGACTTTTAAAATACGGGCCCTAGTATTAATAAGTTGTATGACGATTATCATTTTATGATCACGAATAAACTTCGAGTTTTTTGGAAACTTTGTTGTTGTCCCATGAAGGATTTGATTTACGTGTCTGTCTGTCTGTCTGTGGCACCGTAGCTCTCGAACGGATGAAGCGATTTCAATTTAGTTTTTTTTGTATAAAAGGTGAGCTACGTGCGAGTGTTCTTAGACATGTTTCATGAAAATCGGTTGAGTCGTTTAAAAGTTATGGGGGTGAAAGTAGGGAAGAGTAACCGAATGTCTGCAAAAATATCATCGAGTGGGACTTTCAAATGAAAGCGCATAACGTGTTTTTTACTTTTTAAAGGGAACTCAGGTTATTATATCGGGGGTTTTTTTAAGTTTTGGGAATTTATAGTTATATATTTATTCAGAAGCCAAAGCTAGCAGACAGTGGAAAAAAAACCGATGAAATTGAGAACCTCCTCCTTTTGGAAGTCGGTTAAAAATAGCCAATAATTCAAAACAAACTTTGAACATAATATTTTCAATGATGTGTGCTCCTTCACTTTCAGCGATGAAAACGAAAGGGTTTTTCTTGACCATTTTCAATTCTTTAACATTGATATGGTATAGTGTGGATTAGATAATAAAATTTTAAAGAATCCTGACCAAGCAAAATTGTCTACTGTGACTAAATTTTTCAAAAAGTTATAATCAATAGATAAATAATACTAAATTATCATCGCATTTTTTTACCACCAGAAATGTAAACATCAGAAAAGAAAGAAAGAAAGAAATACATTTATTAGTCACACTCCACGAAATAGACATAAAAGAGAAAAAAATAAAAGATATTTAACTAAGACACTAAGACTAAACAACAACAACATAATACAAAACAACCAAAATAACAATAGTGAAATATCTGCTGTGTGACTAAAAGGCCACAGCTCAGCTTATGCTACGGTCCTCAAGGTGACCATAGCGCTGATTTTCAGCTGCAGCCCAACATGACATCTCACGGACGCGTGCACAGTTTTAACAATTTAATCCTTAGAAATTGAATCTTTAGAATTTGAAAGCATGCATTTACCACATAAGCTATATATATAGGATGAAATAATATACAGAATAAAAACTAATGTAAGAGGGACATATTTAGCACTACAATCACGACAAGGCACCGGATTTCTGCAATGTCAATAACAGCATCCTCACTTTTGTCTTAAAAGTATTATGACTAACTAGGTTGCGAAGTTGTGGTGGCAAATTATTCCAGCACTTTGTTGCACGATAACGAAATCCCCCCCTAAATGCTGTAGTTCTGTGTCTAGGTATGTGTAGTGGTACAGACCCTTCCCTGCTATTGTGCCTCATGTTTTCCCTCCAGTCCAACTTGGTAAACAAATATACTGGCGTTTTGTACTTAACAACGCCAAATAAGAGTGTAGCCAAGTGTAGCTCCCGCCGCTGCCGCATTTTTAAAATACCAGCTGCATTTAGAAAAGGTGCAACACGGGCTCGTCTTGGTATTGTAGCGGCGCGCACTTAACCTATTGTCAAGGCGTTGTACTGTGACGTTCATAATGATAACAGCCGACGGAGGCGCGCGGCGCGGCGGCACCGCAGAGCCAGGGCTTCGTAGGCGTCCTGCCTACCTGTCCGCGGCGCGCGAGCGAGATAGCGATGGCACCTCTCACTCGCTCATCGTATGATTCGGACCTACCCAAACTATTTTATTATGTACATCTATATAAAAGTATAAATATCAGTGTATTGTAATAAAGAGGACATACTGCTAAAGCTCTTTGAATTATCGACACCTTAACCTAGCACCTCAGTACCTAAAGTGGTGACCCCGACGTGATTGGAAGCAGCCTTCGAAGCAGCATCAGCACGCCACCATCATGTTCACTCCCACAGCAAGTCTCACAGCCAGCCAGCAACCTCGGCCTCAACAGGGATATACCACACGCAGGAAGCGACCGCTCCAGCCTGGTTACCCCTACGGCCTCATCAGCGTCTAGGCACAGCACACTGCACCTACGGTCCATGTAAGCAGAGCATATCTCTCCCGTCTATGCAGCAGCTAGCCACTACGCAGCAACCGCCCCGACTCACTGGGGACCTCACCGCAGCACCGCGCACCGCACGCCATCCCGACTCACTGGGATCAGCGGACTGCAGCCCCGACTCACTGGGACTAGCGGCATTCAGTTCCGACTCACTGGAACTTGCGGCACTCAGTTCCGACTCACTGGAACTACTCACTCCTGGCACTGGCAAGCTCCGCAACAGAGCACAAACAGCTGACACATCATATACCAACCTCCGGTCTTGGAGGGGAGTGATGTGGCGACTTCCACATACAGCGCAACAGAAATATACTACAGCGCCATCTATTGAATTTACACTGAACTACGGAGTAACGAAGGAAACTAAGAAACTACCAATCCTGAATCGCGCAGTGAAAGTTCTCGCGCCGAAAATCATATATACAACATACCAACATCAACCGATGGGCAGTTGGCCCGCCAGGCATGATCACCTCGCCTGGTCGGAGGATCCTCCCTTTGTGTTGGTGGGACATGACACCTGTCCCCCACAGTATATTAAAGCAGTAACGCGCACACGCGTGCTGCACTCTTTGAACGAGACCAGCCGTTTTAGCGAGTTGCCTAGGACCATATACTACATCGACATAATTGAACTTAGATAGCACAAGCGAGTCACATAATTGTATACGCAGGTCAGTATTTATAAAATTTCTTATTCTGTATAATAGTTTGAGTCGGTAAAAAGAGTTCCGTACTACGTCAGAGATATGATGTTCGAACCTAAGCTCTTCGTCCATAACTAACCCTAAGTTTCGCGCCTCTGACACACACATCAATTGATATTGTAGTGTTCAGAGTGTTGTTTACATGACTTATTAGCTTAACGATTTAATGTGAACTCTCATAATACGATGGGACGGTTAACCGACACGACCGGGAAGAGATCAGGCGCAGGACCGACAGCTTTACGTGCTCTCCGAGGCTCGGGGGTTCAGACCCCAACTTCCAAACAATCAATCAAACAATCTGCTGCTTTTAAGCTGTTCTTAAATATTTATATATTCAGAAAAACTCAATAATACTTTTTGGCAGTCGCATACGTAAACCGTTAGACTAGACGAACGAGGCGGGGACCGGGTTTAAACACATCGTACATGCATGTACGATGTATTTCAAACCGGTTTTATTAGTTACCGATGGCGTTGTTATGATGAAGAACTATCGTTGGAATCTCCTAAAGGTGGTAAACGTGACATTTGTCTTGATGTTATTTTCAGGTATAATATAATTACCAATTGTAGTGTAGAGCTGGCGAATTGACCAGATTTTGTTAATTTACATGATACACTGTCAAAAACTTATTCAAAAATGTATAACAAACACTTTTCGTAATTGTTCTTGTAATACAATAGGGGTACACAAATAATGAAACAGCACGCTTATTACATAAAAGTAGTTTACCGGTATCGTTATTTTCTGTGAAACTAAACCAGTCCAAAATCACAATCATTAACACTTCTTCAATTTTGATTCATGAAATAATGTCACAGGAGGTTTCAACAACTCTTGTTTAAACGCGACGTCGCATTCTTAAATACAAATTGACACTACAGTATCTTATGAATCATGGTAACCATTATATGTACATGTATGTACTTCAAATACACAAATACAGACAGAGATTGACCAAATAAGGACTCATCTCTGTTAGTTTATTCTATAATCTAATCTCACAAGATAAAAACACGTTTAAAACTGAGACAAAAGATGTATAAGGGTAAACATATAATAAATTGTTAGTGTACTCACATCACCTCAAGTATTGACAATTATTTGCGACGAAAATAATAATAAAACTACGTTATCAGGCCCTTGCACTCTACTTTAGCTCTGTCTCTTTAATTTATTGTAAGTAAGAGAAGTCTACAATTCTGTCTGCGATATTATTATCTATTTTCCAATTTATAGTAACTAGTAGTCACCCAGTGGTCAAAATGTCAATCATAATTCATTTAATTTGTTTTTTTTGTAGCTTTCTGCCGTACTCCATATAAATTTTAACTGTGCCAAATTTAATACACCTCCGTTCGTATAATTTTCGTACAAAGGGGCTCAAAGTTTTTACTTCACGTATTTATATATAGATAAAGTAATTGTTCGCCTCTTTAGTTTTGCGACATAGTATGTAAAAACAATAATCTTCTTTACATAGTACAAAGTGAAGTTCATTCAGTTTAATACGCAATATAGTCTGTTGAAGTTTCAACTTTACTGACAGTTGCAAACTAATATCATGGCAGAAAACTTTAGTGTTAGTTTCCTGAATATTTTTCATTCATTTGATGATTATATGACCTAATGATCTTATCTGTCACATACATGAACGTTTAAACTCGCAGTAGGTTACATTCAAGAATATATTTATTCATCTAGGTCATAAAGTACTTCTTATTTCTTTATATTGACTGCATAACTAGTGCAAACAAAAAACAACTTTATTGTTTACTTTACTAAGGCCATATTCTTTGTACCAACGGTAGTTGCTAAAAGAAAATCAAACAAGTCAATGCTACAGCAGAAGAGATTGGTGACTCGTCTATGTGCCCTCTAGAATGAAAGGTGAAGGACATCGTAAAGCACAGTATGGTTTCCTTCAATATTTACCTGAGGCAGCGTAGAAGAGTCTGACCAGATGAGAAGGAAATACTTTAAAACGGCTTACTCGTAAAAGGATACGCAGGTGTAGAAGAAGGGGGGAATTTCAGGCAATCAATCCTAAACCTGCAAAGTCTATGGACGTTGCTGTGGCTCCCGTATTGGTTTCTACAGAAAAAGTGCAGATACATCCAAGACACAGCTTAAACCACTTGATCAAGATGTTTATAGAGCTATGATGATATCTATTAACACTAAAACATACTTATTTTATATAAATATGTAATAAATCTTCGATTAAATGATGTACTGTGTACTTTACAATAACAAAATTAACAAATAACTATTTTTTGTGTATCTTCTGGCAGGCGATGAATCTCAGCCGCTAAGATGCTGTAAAACACACCTATATACTACGAGTAGTCTACTTATTTCTACATTTGTAACTTTCTTAATTTACATAGTATAAAATTTTTATGTCACTTCAGAAATACTTTTCAGTTAATAATATAATATAAAATAATAAATAGTAACAATCTTTTTGATATTACAATTTTTTTTTTAACACGAAAACTAAAAAACAGACAAACAGACATAATGTGTATACAGATAGAAGAGAGGCAAATTGAGACTGTCTGAGCTCCTGTATATCTTTTAAGGAACGGAACTCTAAAACATTTCTTCTATCAGTATTAGTTTATCTAAAACTGGAACGGAAAGTTTCTCAAATGTGAAATGACACATATTGAAATTTGATGAATAAATGACTTGAATTGACTTGAATGACTGAAGTGGTGTACTTATTTGATAGCATTTGGTTATGCATAGCGACACAAGAGGTAAACAACTTATAGTGCAATTGTGTTTTATCAATGCAATCGATTTAATAAAAGGCCGTGTAAGAACTTGTCTAATTACCATGAAGTCTTATCGATGGAGAGACGAATAGCAGTGGACGTTAAAAGACTGATAACGAGTTATGAAATAGAAATAATATTTTTTTGTTATTATTTCAGTTTACCGCAATAAGGCGAAAACATTGCGCTTTCATGTTTGCGCGGCTGCGCTCCTCCTCCAACAGCATCCTGAAGTTTTTTCAGATAGGTGGGACTCCTCCCTCAAGTCCAGGTTATACATCCACACTAATTAATATTTATAATACTAGCACTAGGTTAAATCACTCTCTATAACTAACAAAATATGGATGTATTGATGAGTCCGAAATAAATAAATTGAATTTAATTATTGACGGGAAATTTTATTAGAAGTTACAACTATTTAGCAACTTATAAAATTACTTATTATAACTACAAAATGGTAAAATCTGCTGGTAAACAACCAGTGACATTAGTTAGGTATTACTAGGTGTTCCGCCTGCGTGTATGTCAGATATTGGGGTAAAAATAGTATATGTGTTATTCTGATGTATGAGCTATAATAATGTTAAGTTTCAGATCAATCCGTTTAGTAGTTTTGCGTGGTAACAAACATCTACACATCCTCGCAAACTTTCGCATATAATTTTTGTTATTTCAGATTTTTTCTGCAACTAGCTTTTGCCCGCAACTCCGCCCGTGATATGTCTATTATTGTGATAAAGAGTAGCCTATTTCATTCCTCAAGAATCAAAGTATCTCCATGCCAAATTTCATTAAAATCGGTGCAGCAGTTTGGCAGTGAAAGCGTAACAGACATACAGAAGGACAGCGACTCTGATATTGAAGCAGCATGCATATGAAGTTTCTGGACCAAAATAATAATGTCCTCATGAAATAATTACTCACGTAGTAAGAAATGTTGTATCTTATAATAATACAGTTAACATAGTAAACGGATTACAAAATCAACATATTATGATACACATTTCGAGAAAGTAGAATACTTAAATCTCTATGCAAATTATATGAAGATGAAATGAATCTAGAGCATTTGAATCATACAGACATGTTTAAACAGTACATACTTGTATTAGATAAGGGTTCTTGATTATGACACGTATAATCCATTCGCTTAGATACGGTCACATTTATCGCACCTAGCTGCCACAAAATCAAAGGGCACGCCTGCGGCGTACACCCACAAGCAAGTATGAGTTGTCAGTTTATGCTGTTGGAGGAGGTTCTCAATTTCATCGGTATTTTTTTCCTATTTGTTGTAGAAATACAAGGATAGATTTTAAGCTATTTGCCCGCAGCTCCGCCTGCGTTTATGTTGGTTATCGCGACAAAAAGCCTTTGTCCTTCTCTAAGGTCCAATCTATCTCTATACCGAAATTCATCCAAATCGGTCCAGCGATTTAGCCATGAAAATGAGACAGGGTAACTTTCAAATACAGGACTTTTACTGGCGGAAAGCTGATGATGTAAAGAGTAACTTAGGCTACTTTTCTTTTGTAACAGTTTGTGAAATAGATCAAAACTACTAAATACATCTCGGCACAAAATATAACTAGTATTTACTATTAATAGTAACATTATACGTAGGTTAGTTACTTGCCTGTCAAACTAGTCTTTTTTAATTCATAAGCCTGGCTTTAAACAACCGTCTTAACACTACTGTTTTAACCGACTTCAAAAAAGGAGGAGATTTCTCAATTCGACCGTATATATGTTTTTTTTTAAGTCCTGTAGTTTTAAGAAGCTTGGGAAGACGAACCATAGTTTTGAAGAAGTAGATTATATCGAGATCCATTCGCGACAAGAAAATAGTGATGAATTGATCAAGAAACGCTTAGTTCTTTGAACCACTAGCCAAGTTGATTCTACGAACATTTATACTAAGAGCCACCGTTCGGCAGACTTACGGTATAGTAGCAAAGTCCATATTAATGCTAGGTATACAATTTGACTGATTTGATTTGATTTGTAGGTGAAATGGGGATTCACTATTCCTTTCAAGGGTTCCTTTGGGCGTGACCAGAAGTCAAAAAGCATGAAAATTATGCAAATTTACGTTATTTTAGCATGTCTGCCGTCTTGATATCTTAAAATATATGTCTTTTTATATATAAAGATTAAATGGCAGACACCTATTCCGGTTCCTACTATAATTATAGCATATCAAAACTGCGAAAATTTCTTGAAATTTACGTTATTTTAGCAAAGCTGAAAATTATATATGTAATTTATATTATCATTAGATACACATATTTAAAAAGGCAGACACATAGGCCGGTCCGACATCCAGGCAGACAACATAATACTTTCTCAGTCGTGCTACTGAACGCGTACGATTTCGGCTCTCTCACTGGGAATTTGTGTTTCAGCAAAGCTAAAATTTACGCATGTTATTTATTTTATCATTACATATATACATATTAAAAAAAACAGACAGATTGATCGGTTCTAACTTGCAGGCAGACCACGTAATACTTTCTCAGTCGTGTTAATGAAGGCGTACGATTTTAACTGCCTCCCTCTTACTTTGGATGAGAGCAAATCAGTATTAATACATGAGAATATTTTTGAATGTTACAATTTACCACATCAGTTTTCAGTGATATAGATGAAATTTCGTTTAATATATATAGTAATTTTTTGTTTTTTTTTGTTTTTTAAAAAGACAATTCCCGCATTAGGAATAAACATCCTGTGTCGCGGGGGACTTTACAGACATACATGAAACGGACATAATTAACACCCAAACTCAGAACAACAATTTGTGGATCACACAAAGTGTTGTCCCGTGTAGGATTTGAACCCACAACACTTGGCGAATTGGCAAGCGGCGTGGCGACCGCCTAAACCACTAGGCCAACCGTGCAGTCATATTATAAATCTGAAGAGTTTTTTTTGTTTGAACGCGCTAATCTCAGGAACCGCTAGTCCGAATTGAATTGAATTGTCCGAATTGAAATACATAGAAAACACCCATGCTGATTACAGCACGATCGGGGAGGTAAAACCTTCTCATAGAAGACCAACCTAAAATGACAGCATTGGTGCTGTCGTGTTTCGTTGGTGCGTGCGAGACCGGAGGCCCAATAATGTACAAATTAATATTTCAATAGGCCTCAATAGTGTGGGTCACCATGCTGGAGTGTTGCATTGTCTGCATTTGCAATGGTATTATGATCTCTATTCTTGGATTCTGCTAATGCCTTCCAACCAAAAAGACGTTTGAAGCTCCGCAAATTAATTACATGTAGATTTTTAAGTCTGAAAATTTTCTTGTTTGATTGTGCTCATAAGATAAAGTGGAATATTGGATAGCGCTGAAACCACACAGCGTTTCGTCTTAAGGAACTTGTTCACAGTAGTTCTCAGAGGGAGTTATCGAGAGTTATCTGGAATAATATGACGACCCAACATCCACTCATCCGAAATAATTTAATAAGATAATGAAAATCATCTTATCGATTCTATATTTCGTTATGCACACAACTCCAAATAGATATTTGCAAATACACTCACACTGTGTGACTCAGTAGTTAGTAAGTTAGTCAGACGAACAACTTAAAGATTTCAGACAATAATATCATATTGATAAAGTGAGTCATTCTTTCCGGTATTTTCCACTTGACTAATAATTATTATCGAAGTGCAACTGTAACATTGGATGTTCAATGCCACAATTGAGTAGTTGACTAGATCAGCCCCCCTAGCCAAGTTGCAAGCGTTCTTCTTTCTGCAATCGTTAACGCCTAAATTCTCGTGAGTCATTGGCTATTCTTAGACAAAGTAATCTTAGATAAAGTATTAGCCAATGACACGCGAGAATTTACGCGTTAACGATTGCAGAATGAAGAACGCTTGCAACTTGGCTAGGGGGGCTGATCCCCTACCCAAATTGACATCCCACAAACGTAAACGGTAATAGCAAACTAACAAATATATGGGAATGTCTTCTCTCAACGCTAAGTCACGTGGTCAAAACCAATTTTAGCCAATTAAAGAGGAGAAGGAAAAAAAGCAATTGTAGAAACAGAATCGACGCGAAACACTTGCATTTTGGATAAGAAGGTATGTTATAGTTTGACCAGACTGAACAACTATGAACTAATTATAATTCATATTGCCATACTAAATAGTGAGTTGCTCTGAATGTTTTTTTAAATCGAGTTCAACAAAAGCTTATTTTGATAGATTACCCAAATTATTGCGACATTTTTCCAACTGTCAGCGCTAGAGTAGTCACTCTATCATAATCTGGTGCTACGAACGTAGCACTATGTATAGAGATTTTTTTTTATGTATGGGCCTGACAAAATGACTCTACGCTGCCTGATGGAAATAATAAGTAGAATCCAAGAATGGTGGTCACCATACTGCGAATGCAATGCAGCATGGTGACCCACACCATGGCGGCCTAGTGATGCTTCTGCATCATTGGGCCTCCGGTCTCGCACTCACCAACGAAACACGACAACACGATCGCTGTCATTTTACGTTGGGATTCTAACAGTAAAATAAAATAAACAGCGTTTACCTACTTTTCACTAAATTTTAAATTTATTCAAGTTCATTGTCGTAAAGGAGTCATAATACACATTTTGTCAGGCACGACCGCAGTGACCCCTACTTCTTAGAAGACCCCGAAAGTCAATGAGGTTACTGCAACAACAACGGTTACATCAACAATGAAGTGAAAGAGTGAAACAAGATTACGTTTTGTTATTTGTGACGCGAAATGTCAGGTATATAATCACAAATTTTTACAAAAAAAATCGACTTCAATCTAGACCAAATTTAAATTGGACCACAGGGAAAGCACCAGCTTTCAATTAAAAAAGGAATTATCGAAATCGGTTCACCCAGTCGAAAGTTATGAGGTAACAAACATAAAAAAAAAAAAAAATTGAGAACCTCCTCCTTTTTTTGAAGTCGGTTAAAAATACACAAATTGTGGGTGTAGAAGACACAACTCAGCAAGATTGCTAGACCGATATACGATCGAATAAATATTCTTTATATTCCTATTTATAATTTAAAAAAAGTGATAGTATGTGTCTCAGAACATGCGATCCTGGGCTAGCCGAACTTTTGATTACACTTACCCCTTTCGATTTTTCCTCTCAAATTGAAGTCCCTATTTTCCCCTCCGATTCCTAAAATACCCAGTTGACGTTAAAGATCTTGAATACTGTTACATATATATATATCGTTATATTCTAGAATCAATATAACAAGGAATGCTTATTTCAGATCTAGAATACGCTGTCCTATATTTGTATTTTAAAATATAGTGTTTTACTTTGCTAGACTGTTTGTACACACAGTCTTTAACTAATTATAACTAGATAATTTTTACACCTTATTTTTTTACAAATATGTAATGTACACGCATTCAATTAAGTGGGATTTAAAGTAAGACAGTTGAGAGATATGACACGCTCCATTTTGTTAAAATATAATCTGCTTTTATAAATAATGCCAGATACAACTAAAATTATTTATTTTGTAACAACCAGGATCATGGTAGAACTAAGTACCTAAGTAAAGTTTTTGTTGATGCGTATTTTATTATTCGATAACTCTGCTTTCGTATCTACCGGTTATGCAATACCAACAATTTATCGTAGAGATGTATAAAAATTCTTAATCACCTTTCGTTTATGAGGTGTACACTTTCTTAAGCATATACCTCGTACACTTTTTGGGCGTTGCTCTTTACTTCTCAGTGGCTATCTAAGGGCTCCCACACATTAACACGATACGACGTCGCGTCGTACAACGATGCAGCGTCGTTTTACGATACGACGTCGCGCCGTGGAAATCTACGACACGACGTCGTATGGTGTCGATGCACGATACGACGTCGTTAGAAACTCACGATGCAATCCTGCGCAGTTGTCGAAATTCAAAGATGACGAATGGTATTGAAGTCGATCATTTAAATGGGTGGATGCAATATCTTCTGATTATCTGTATTTTCTTTCTTCGTCTTCTTATTAACAGAAGAAGCAGAATGCGTCTAGTGCGGTCCATTTTTCGAAAGAATATCGACGGCATCGTGCCATGTATCGTGCGTAACGATGCTCATTGTAGATTTCCACGACGCGACGTCGTATCGTAAAACGACGCCGCATCATTGTACGACGCGACGTCGTATCGTGTTAATGTATGGGAGCCCTAAGAAACCAGTTTCTTGGATTCTTTTTCTTCCATTTGCATGAAATTATTTCCATATGAGATGAGATGATGGCAAAAGGATTGGGATGCGACGACTGCTTTCCTGTCTCGCAAAAGACAAACCAAGTGCCGACGACTTCAAACAGATTTAAAGGTAGTTGAAAAGAAAGGAAGAGATATGGACGCCACGTATTTCACACATGCCTGTCTTTATTAGAACAACGGCTACCCTCCTTGTGTATCACATAAAAACCCTTTCTTTAACAGGTGGCCAAATCTGGAATTGTAACGGAATAATATGTTCTGCAGCTCAACATACCCCGTTGGATTTCCCACACGTAAAAAATAAAGTGTACATTTACAAAAAATATTTACCCACGAGCCCGTGTTTTAAAGTACCAGCATCAGCTAAATTAACTAAGAGTAGTTTCCGAAATTGTTATTTTTATCAACGAGTATGTATAAAATTGCAGATAAGGTAGCCGTTAATGACAATGCAGATCTTACTTGTGATGCACTACTACATCATTCACTTGCCGGATCTAGCAGTCACTTGAGGTCCGTGTTCACTAAGTATGCTAACACAAACTAAAATCAAACTTGATATGTTTGAGCATCTGTTAGCGAAATTACATTAATCAATCTGTGCTCTACAGGATTAAACTTTTTATAACAGTTATGTTAATTTTCATGACTCACTTCAAAAGTGTTTATGAAAATAATAATACGGACATTAAATAACCAATGATTTTGCTATTTATGAAACTAAAACAATAACAATCCATGCACAACGTATTAAAAGAAACCGATATCTTATTATATTAGTCGAATAAATTTAATATGTAACACCATTCTATTATGAGTAGAACGATTGCATTTTAATGCATTTCCAATATTTTAGTTTTTTTTAATGTTCAAGCTACCAAAATGACTACTCTGCCTGATGGAAAGCATAAGTAGAATCCAAGAGTGATGGTCACTATCCTCAATGTGAACGTGGACAGAGGAGCAAAGTGACCCACACTATGGCGGCCTAGTGAGATGCTTTTTCACGCCCCACTTGAAGGACCCGGGATATTGGTAAGGGAACACGTGTGTCTTCTACTCTAAAGGGTGAATCGAAGTGCGAAGGCCGGCACGTGTTGTCCTGTAGAGGAAAGGAGAAGGGGGGACCAGTTGGAAGAGCTCTTCAGAACACTCCCCATGATACAGGCGATGAAGGACTGCCATAGAGGCGATATCTCTTCGCATCTGCAGAGGTTCTAGGGACTCGGTGGCTTCGGGACTACCGATGATGCGGACTGCTCGCCGCTGCAACCGATCGAGAGCGTCAAATAGATACTGTGCGGCACCATCACATTGATGAGAACAGTACTCCACGCACGAGCGAACCTGGGTCTTGTAAAGAACCTAGGTCTTTTTCCTGCTTGTTCATTAACGACGTTGATAGCACTTTAAAAATAGACAAATTGACAATGTAATCGTAGCCATAAAAAGTAGTTATAAAATTCGTAGTAAATGTTACAGTTTTATTGCATCCAGTAGTGTTAGATATATTGTTAGTCGAAGTCCTTAGAATTATTACAACTACTCGCCGCAAGGCTATTAAGAGCGCGGTTTGTTAAATGTCGGAGATTCACTCATTGGATTTGGAACGGTCCGGTGGTTGAAATGATGGTCGGTAAGATTTGCAGTGTTAAGTTATTCTTTTTTGAAGTGAAAACTTCTTTAGCCGCGTAGAGCACTTTTTGCTATGGGAAAATCTTATCAGTTCGCGTCACTGCGTCACGGCGTCACCGACATGCTGACGACACAAAAACGTCTTTGGCCGCGTTGAGCACTTTTTGGTAGGGGAAAATCTTTTGAGTTCGCGTCACCGCCTAATTTAATTTAACCATTATTCAATTTCTAATTTTACACATTATTTTACAAATAACATTCTAAGTTATAAGTTTTCACTTCTATCGGCAGTCCTTATGACTTTCAATATTTTTTTTTAAATTTATCTCGTGAACCTTTTTTCTTACGCGGGACAATATTGTTTTTTTTTTTTGTATGAAACCGTATCTAGTAATGATCTGTTTGTTTTCTCAAATATAACTATTACTTTTACCCATTTACCCCAGTCTCCTTAGTTCAGATAGGAACGGATTCATATCTCGCGTCTTCAAGAAGGGAAATTATGCGCCTGTCAGAATAAGAACAACCCACAGCATTACACATTAGTACATATTATGTTCAACAGGCATACAAGTCTATAAAGGCTTAAACGCCTGCTCCTTTAAATAGAACCCTGTGACGGAATACAAAGCTGTTGATACTGTTCTCTATATTTGGATAACAATGTTTCTGGAAAGACTGCATTTTGATATTAATATGAGGAAGCTATCTAGCTTACCCTGACTGTTAAGCTAGAGGTCGTAGCTTCGATCCCCCAGTAGGATACATGATAAGCACGATCAATCTGTTCTATGAATGGCTGTTATTTTATTATATTACGCACCGACTTCGAAAAAGGAGGAGGTTCTCGATTCGACTGTATTTTTTTTAAGTTTGTTACCTCAGAACTTTAAACTGGGTGATCCGATTTTGATGATTCTTTTTTTATTTGAAAGCTGGTGCTTCCCGTGTGGTCCCATTTCAATTTGGTCCAGTTCTTGAAGTCGTTTTTTTTTTTGTTAAAATTTTCGTTACAACAACACCGTTGGTCTAGTATTTCAAGCGGTCACTTTCTATTACTGTACTGTTGTGGATCCGAATCCCACATAGGACAACACTTTGTGTGACTCTCAAATTGTTGTTCTAAGTTTAGGTGTTCTCTGTGCCCGTTTCATGAATGTTTGTAAAGTCCCCCGCGACACAGGATGTACATATATTCCTAATGCGGGAGTTGTCTTAAACTTCCATATCACAGGGACTACGAGTATGTACTTAGTTTCCCATCAAACGTTCGAGATATGAGAAGCTATTTTTATAATACAAACATTAGTGGGAAAGACCCTAGCGGAAAAAATATTGTCCATATCGTGAACTTCCGCATCACAAATTATAATATATTATGTTCTATTTATAAGTAAGTCAACATTACAGACTCAGTGTGTTGTGCTAACAAGAATTCCCAGCGACGCGTAAGACGTACTCAAATGTCAACTATTTGCCACATCGTATTGTGTATATTGTACTTAACACGAGCTATGGTGTGACTTCTCGTAATCAGAAACAAACTGTTGTAGCAATACTTATTTATCATTTTAGTATTTGCGACTAATTGGTTGAATCAATCTTGTGAGTTGTTTTACAATGAACTGGTTTACACACGATCGACTATTCAGTTTAGGTATAACAACATTATTTGAATTGATTGATTGCTTACTTGTACGTTAAGGAAAACATTCTAAGTAAACCTTGTTGGTTGATTGACGTCAAAATCAGATTTTCAGATGTTAATCTTTTATCTTTACGGTTTTGATTTCTAAACATATCATTTACTAGTTGTTGCCTGATGTGTTATTCTGATGTATAAGCTATATAACTGTAAAGTTTCATCCAAATCCGTTCAGTAGTTTTTGCGTGAAAGTGTAACAAACATCTATCCATCCATACTTACAACCTTTCGCGTTTATAATATTAGTACAGATTTATCGCACACTTTGGGTTCAGCGTTTTACGAATATCTCTGTTCCTTCCTGGAAGTAAGAGTCTTGTAGTTTAAGGAATAAATATCGTACAAATATCGTCGACTGCCTCGGTGGCGCAGTGGCAGCATGCGACTGCTGTGCCTCAAGAACCTTAAGTCTCGGGTTCGATTCCAAGGTCGGACCAAATTTTTGTATGACGTGAAAATATTTATTTCGGAGTTTGGGTATTTTATGTATAATATGTATGTATCTACAATAAAAAGGATATATATGTTTTTATATCTGTTGTCTAGTACTCATAATACAAGCTCTGCTTAGTTCGGGACTAGATGCTTCTCAGAAACAAAATTCCTAAAGCTTGAAAACAAATAGAAGTCTGAAAAGGAGCAAAATCCGGACGAAACTGAGGATAATCTTACATACCAGTATCGAATTCTTCAGTCCTCCCATGGCCACTTTTGAAAGCAGATTTCATTGCTCCAGTGAATTTCTTTTTTATTTTTCTGTCAGCCATCTCTCTAATGAAGCATGACGTGTTTGTCAGATTAGATTTAAAAAAAATGAAACTTTTGGACTCAATTAATGACAAGTACTTAAAGCGGCTATTGTAATTTGGGATACCATATCAAGGAACTTATCCCTTACTAATAATGTTATTAACATAATATGTTAAGAAAAAAACCTTGGTAAACACAAAAAAATATACTCAAAAAAAAAACCGGCCAAGTGCGAGTCGGATTCGCGCACGTAGGGTTCTGTACCATTATCTATAAAAACGGCAAAAAAACCTGTTTGTTGTATGGGAGCCTATTATTTATTTTATTCAATTTTTCAGTATTTCTTGTTATAGCGGCAATAAAAATACATTTTCTGTGAAAATTTCAACAATCTAACTATCACAGTTCACGAAATACAGTCTGGTTACAGATGGATGTACAGACACACGGCGAGCGAAGTGTTAGTAATACGGTCCCCTTTTACCATCTGGGTACGGAACCCTAAAAACGAAAGCTTTAAAATTTTTATAGCGCCTTTTTTGTTTTTATATCAGCAATTCGTAAAATAACAAAGTGATAAAATTTGTAGGCGCCTTTAAAAGTAATATGATAATAATATAAGTATGTAACTGTAGGTTCAATTAAAAAAATACCAAGTACTGCTTTATTATTTGTTCGTAGCTAATGGTTCAGGTAACAACTGCATCACTGACAAAACTAATATTCGTTTTGTGTTTGTCCTACAATTTGATGTGGATGGTATTACATTGATTTCAATAGATGGCGTTACGTCCGTACTAAAGTAGATGTACAGAGATTCATAATGAAAGATGAGATAGATTACATTTCAAAATTATTCATTAGAAAAAAAAATCTTCGATTGAATTAAATCTGTGACGTAGTTTTTTTTATGTATGATCCTGCCAAAGTGCCTCTAATCTGCCTGATGGAAAGCATGAGCTTAAATCAAAAGTGGTGGTCACCATACTCATTACGACTGCAGACAATGCAACAACGCAGGATGGTGACACACACTATGACGGCCTATTGAGATGCTTCTGCAACATTGGGCCACGGTCTCGCACTCACCAACGAAACACGACAGCACGAATGCTGTTATTTTAGGTTACTCTTCTGAGAGTTGGTGAGAGGGTGGTACAGCCCCAGTTGAGCCGGCCTATTCGTGATGAAATCAGCGTGGCAAAATTACATTTCTAAAAATATTAAAATCGCAAGGTAGTCCTTGCGATTTTAATATTTTTAGAAATTTAATTTTGAAAAAATAGATTTTGTGTTTGTAGTCTCGATGTGTGCAAGTATCTGGGCTCTGAAAACTTGGAAAAATTGAAATTAATGAAACGATTACGAAAACAATCTTCGTCGTCCAATCAGTCGGAGTAACAGGAAAAAGGTCTTATCATCCTGTTATTTAGACCAACAAAAATATGTTCACGTCGTCCAATCAATCGAATCAACAAAAAAAATAAGTCCGCGTTGTTCGACCAGTCAGACGAAGTGATTAGACCATGCAGTCGTAGACACTCAAATACTCTAATATGGGAGTCCATAAGGCTACATGGGAATTTAACCGAGCGTCATGGAATGCGTCAGGGAAACGGTGTCACTTCCTGCCCTGGGGGAAGAATATAAAGATTTTCAAAATGTAAAAACATGAACAGTTATACACGTGCTAATAGTCGAAAGTGTCAGATATTATTACTATCATAATATCATAGATACTTGTTATAATTAGAATAGTGAGGGTTTTCCATACTTTTCCAGCCACCACACGGCGCTTCATATGCGTCAGGACCAAACAGTTGTCAGATAATACAGATTCCTACCGAAAGTATACTTTGATTTAATTATGGACTAGGGCCGCAGAAAGGTTGCCGAACTGAAGATTAAACTGAAAAAAATCGGCTTTTATGTCCAGTAGGGAACTTATGCCCTCTTGTTTTATATGCAAACAAAGGTACTGCACAACAATGTAGCTTTTTAAAAAGCGATATTCCGTTAGTAACGTTTATAAGAATAAATAAACGAAAACATTATCGAAAAATACAAATCGTGCATGTATTTTGACAGGTTGTTGGACCTGACTACACTGTTGCCATCTCACGTATTACATTTCAGAACACCCTCATTAGTTAATTACAAAGGTATGCTTATCGATTAGGTGGAACAGTGAACGTGGATTTAAGGAAGAGGAGAAAACATTTTTTTATTTAATTACAAGACGTAACTAAATAGTGTGGAAAATTAAAAAAGTGAAAATGAAATGTTTCAAATAAATAAATGGTGGACATCCTCAGGCCAGGTGGAGTAGTGATTTAAGCAAGATAGCTCCCAGGAGCTAGATACGAGAAACCCAGGATCGAACCAAATGGCGTGCATTGGGGTTTCCCATATTAACCGGTAGGCTGATGATGTTATTTAATTAAATAAATAATAATAATAAATATTTTCACACATCTAACACACAACGCCATCTAGTCCCAAGCTAAGCAGAGCTTGTGTTATGGGTGCTAGATAACTGATATAAATAATACATATATACGTTTTTTCTGTAAATAGAAATACGTACATATTATACATAGAAAACATCCAAACTCCGAAATAATCATTTGCAGATCTTACAAACATTTGGTCCAACCCGGGAATCGAACCCGAGACCTCAAGCAGTCAGCAGTCGCTTACGCTACCACTTGCGCCACCGAGGCAGTTAAAGTAGAGTTACGTCTAATAAACTTATATTTTCTAGATCAGTGATATTTTTAGCAATAGCTAATTTGTTACTGTAGTCACATAGAAATGATGGAAGGTAAGGAAAAAATATGATGTAAAGGTGACGTAAAAGACACGTAAAAGGCATGTAAAAGTGACTTGACCATGTGATTACGTGATGTGAACGTTACGCGAACGAAAATATGATCAATCATTAGTGAAGCAACAGGGCAATGAACTAAAGACGGCTACAAGCGTGGAAAGTCTTCCGCTAGAGTCTGCCTTTGCTCCCGCATTTGCGAAAAGAAAATGTTTTCGAAATATGGAATGGGGATAGGAGAGGAATTACACTATACCGTCTCAGAGAGATCACACCAGGCACCAGAGAGGAGTTAGATGACCTAAATGAATGAAATGAATAAAAAAAACTTCCTTTATAAAACCGAATTCAAAAACAAAAAATTATAAAATAACTTAATTTGTATGTGCTACCTATTCATAGGTTTGAAGTCGGTGCCAGGCCAAAATGTAATTGTAGGTACCACACTCGCTATATTTCGAGACGAACGTCAACGACGCCACCGACGCTTCGGTTGTTTTGTTCTACGCGAAGAGCAGACATGACACTACATTTACACATACATTACACATACACATGACATTTAAAGATTTATCTGCCAACTCCTAACCGTTAAGGAGTTTTATCTTCCATCATCAGTTAATCATCATGAACTGATGACTACCAAATGTAAATACTGTAATAGCTTTAGAAAATATATGAAAAACATAGTACGTGCCTAACAAATTTGAGGGTCTCCGATCTCAGATTTTGAAATGGTGGCAATGGGACCACATGCAGAGAATACCCTTTCGAATACAAAAATAATTTTCAAAATCGGTCCACAATTGACGGAGTAATCAGTGTTCATACATAAAATAAATAAAAAAAATACCGATGAAATTGAGAACCTTCTCCTTTTGGAAGTCGGTTAATTAATTGCCTACAATCTCTCTAAGAAGACTGGCTGATTGGTGCCCAAAAGAATAACACAGTATTAAGACAGGAAAATAAGAAATAGATAGTAATAAAAACGGTACGTAGCTTTCACTCAAAACTTGAAGATTATACTGTGTCCTATGGACACAGTATAATCTTGCCCACACTATTTAAATACGTAGAAGATCCATTGATTTTATTCCTGGATGATATCTGATAGCCAACCATAGTGGTACTGAAGACGGTTTTGGTCAGTTCACAGTGCGTCTGCTGCTAAAATAGTTGCAGTGTTACAATGTTTTTGGCATGGTATCCCTTTGGTATTCCTTCATCAGTTCCTGTGAACTCAATATTGATCTTTATGTCAAAGTCTTCAATTATCATCTTGGAAATATTTAACTATCCAAAATAATTGCTACCGTCGTTTCAAAGTTAGATAACCAATTGAAAGAAAGCATAATCAACGGAAATATTTTTAATTATCATTTTAATGTTTCAAAAGTATGTATGTATGTTGTAAATACACAGTTGACATGACGTCTATAGCAATCGTTATTGAGAAGTAAATACCCTTAAATGTACTAAAAATAACTAGTTCAACCTTAGAATTCAGTTCAAAAAGCTTACAATTAGGCAGAACCGGTTTAGAGAATAATAAAGGCTAAGAAGAATTATGTTGTCATTACACCTACGTAAATTCGCACTGGTCACTAAGAATAGTTTTATACGCGCTAAATCGAAAAACGTGGTAGAAACAAACAGTATTCGACTTGTAGCAACTGTCTTATATTTAAAATGATTGATTCGTGTTCCAAATTTTCGGTATTTAATAATATAAGTAGGTACAAGATCAACTGAATTATTATATTATTAAAATTATCGTGGTATGTATGCAACAGATATACCAAGATGTTATCGGCATTTTAACTATAAAGAACGGTCGATTAATATAATTTAACAGAGAATATTAGGAGTACCTATGTTTAAAATTTAAGAATTAAGACATCACGCGAAACGTTACAAATATTGTTTAAAATCTAATATAGCGGTAGGACAAAAACAACGTTATTTATCTTAGTTCAACTGCGTAGCTGTCACTTACTTCAAAGTTCAGTGACATAAATGCTTTTGAACGATCTAAACAATTCGCAGCAGGTGTACTGTTTACCAAAGTATTAAACCCAGACCCCCCGGACGTGTATGACATTATTGACATAATTTATGTCATATTGACATAACAAACAGTATGAAACTCTGAGTACACACCGCGCCTTATCTATATGTGTAATTAATGGACACATATCAGCTACTATTTGCAATTAAGTTTCTATTTAAATTAGTTATTAAGATGTGAAACAATCTTGGTAGCAAATTTTCCACTGGTCGGTCCTTATGTTGAAAACGCTTCTTAATGCAAAAAGAAAACTAAAGTTGCAGAATGACAAGTTCAAGTTGCGTAATAAACAATAGTAAAATCTATTGATGAGAAATTTATTTAACAATAATAGCCTGTAATGTAAAAGCTTTATTTATTTTTCCACAGAGTAAAGCACATAATGATAGAGTGACAATTTTCAAAATGATGGAAATGTCGCGTTGAACTTTAAAAGTTGAAGCTGGTTACGAGTTTTTTCTGTTTTGATTTCATTAATTGTTAGAATTAATAGAGTTTGATTTGATTAAAATCTATTGGTACCTACTTTTTTAGGGAAGGGAAAGACGTTTCTATTCTGTTTATCACTTCACTGGTCAACCAGAAAACCAAAACGAACCCAAAATTCTCTTCCCAAAGAGAAGCCTATGACCAGCAGTAAACTACTAAGGTGTGTGGATGATGCTGATACTGGCCATCTCCAATTTAGGACACTTTTTTAAATACAATCTACTCTGATACCAAAGTCGGGGTTAGTTGCTAGTACACACATCAAAAGTGTCTAGGGATCAACATATGTGTCTAGGGATCAACATATATTTTTGCAATAACTTTTCTCCTGATTGATATTAATTAAAATTTTCTTTAAGGATTCATCAAATAAAGTGTTTTCGTTTGTCACAGTAACGATAAACCAAGTCACCTTTGCATTAATAAAGAAATTTGCCATTTTCCTAATAAAAGGATTTTTGACATTTATTGAACCACTAACATTAAAGTTCGAAAAAAAGACTGAAATAACAGTTTTCTTTAAAATTTTATAAGGTAACTTAACAATTAATAATCCGTGTTTCTACCGCGAACACTAACACAAGAACATCGGTTTGGCATACTCAAAATGAGTTTATCCAAATCACGCTGTGGAATGGCCGCCCATGTTCGTTGCAACAACAAAAGAAGGTCTTCTTGCGACTGGATACCCTCCATATTCGGCAGAGCTCTTCTCTGTAGCATATCCCATGCATGCTCAATCGGGTTCAAGTCTGGCGACTGAGCAGGCCAGGGCCAAAGCCACATCTCAATCTCAAGAAATCCGCATAAAAATGCTTGATCCCTAGACACTTTTGATGTGTGTATATTCATAAAACGTAGATCTATAAACAAGAACATTACAAAATAATACGAGGATCATAATTATAAACACAGGTTTCTAACTACATATTTATTGTGGCATGTATTTAACTTAAAACAAATAATCAACAAACATCATACATGTTACACAATAGATATATCTTATTATTTAATGTAATATATCAAAATCTGGTTTCCAGATAAATGGCTGCCATTTTTTTCAAAAAAAAAATATAATCATTAGTGCCCTCAAATATACCGACAACTAGTTTAATCTTCGAATTCAGTTTAAACTCAGGGTTAAGGAGGTCTGGTGCCAGTCGCTCCATGGAAAAATTGATATTCAGGTAAAACCGGTTGAACTCGACCGGAAGTCGACCGGAGTCGCGTTGCGCTGTGTTTCACAGTGAGGATACCGGAGGCCCATACCCCAATCCCCTATCCCTACCTCCCCCCATCCGCAAAAGGCCGGCAACGCATTTGTGACGCTTCTGGTGTTGCAGGTTTCCTTGGTCGGCGGTAATCACTTACCATCAGGCGATACGTTTGCCTAGGAGCTATATGCCTAGGAGAATAAGTGAAATAAACTTGCATGCTTGGAACACTAAACACTGATAGAAATCTATAGATTGAAACAGGACTATGGCATGGGGTTTGGATTTTTTACCGTATAGGGGAGGACGTTTATAGGACAGACCGTTGACAGGCCTTTAAAAGATGGTCCAGGTCCAATGATCTGGTAAAGGTTGCGGGAAGCTGTTTGATGTGGGCAGCTGTGTGGAGCCTTGATGTAGCCCTATGTCCAGAAGTCGACGTCTTTCGGATGAGATGGTGATAATGATAATATGGGATGGCAAATGAGCAAGTAGGTCACTTGATGGCGAATGATTCCTGTAAAACAAAAGTCACGAATGCGTGCCACTCTTTGAGTCTTAGAGAATGAGAAGGGAAGAAGTGCTTCGGTAACTTCTTGGTAAAAAGTCATTACTTAAAATAAGTTATCTCCGAAATACAAGTAACAACAACAACAAATTGACCAACTTCACCGGAGTATTAGAGGATAGGTATCCTCTGATATCTGATCTGTGATATCTCTCTGTAACCAGGTAGTTACAGAGAGATATCACAGGGTATTATTTCGGTCGAACTGGTCAATTTCTACCGAAGCATATCCATGGTAAATTGTTGGAAATCTGTACATTATCGATAATAATAAACCGATATTAATTTAGTTTTTGTTTACATTTGGCGATTTGACCCAGAATGCATAGTTATAATGTAATGTATAGTTTAAATTACCAAGTTGTTATTGAAATCATCTTCATAACGTCACTTATGACAAGTCCTTACCGACCTATGCAGCACTGTGATGATACGCGGTTACTTCGATTCCTGATTAGCTCAAAGTAAAAGTTCTGCATATATTTGATCTAGTGCCCAATAGTTTCGGATACAAGAATCAAGTGTCCTGATGCAAGAAGCTACAATAATAAAATCCATATTCTGTTATTATTAATCTGGGTTGACTGTTAAGAGGTTGTGAGTTGGTGAGTTCGGTTCGGGTGTTCCCACCCAGCGAGTAATGCGCATGATCAATTTCTTCAGTGGCTAGCTGTAATTTATATATAACTAAATTTGGAAATATATAAGTGTGATTATCAGCAATCTAGTTACCATATTACAAGATTCCATCTGGTTTGGTAGCAGACTGGCATGTGTAAGCTTTGTGAAATTATTATTAATTTTAACGTCACGGGTAATAATGATATTTATTGTACACCTTTTTGATGTTTCAATATTTGGAGACGTCTAAAAAAGATAGTACCCAAAAAAAATCTGTACACATCTAGCACTTTCCGCAAAGGCTTACGGCGATCACGATGGCAACTCATCCTGATAAGATCTGACGTATTTTCTCCTCACAATATATAGTCAGGAGTGTAGATGAAATTATCAAAACATAATATTTTGTACTCGACGGTGGAGTAATTAGACTGTCGACGAGTAGTAACATAGAACAACATTTTTCCTTAGTTTGCATATCCATTGAATTTCGGATTTTATAGGTAAGGTGCACAGTTTTCGAATTAGAATAAAATATTTAATTAGCTCTTATATATATTCTTAGTATACAAAAACATTATTTTTAATAAAGACAGATTTCGCATAAGCTCTAGACATGAGTATAAGTGGACACACTGTAATTGCAAAATAGTTAAGTAAGTGAAGTTTTAACGGTGCTTAAATGAAAATCGCTCATCTATTAAAGCAAAATTTATGAGATTTTTACATTAAGATGGAACTGTTTTGAACTTTGGTAATATTTTTTATAAGAATGAATGGAAGTGTCATCAATTCATCAATTTCATAGATCGTTTTGCAAGTTATGAAGGAAATATTAACTTAGGTACGCTTTCTTACGTGTTGACTGTTTTATAAAACTATGCACTTTATTGATGAATTGAAGTAAAGCAGGCATGACATAAAAAAAATATTATATCCAAAAAAATATTTACGTTACACGAAACTTTGAAAACAATTTAAATAATTTCAATTCAAAAGCTACAGTGTACTGAACTGAAAAAAGTTTATAAATAGAATTCCCATCTCGGAAAGAGTATTGCCTTTCGATATCTGAGTGCAAAAGCCGTTTTTATCCACTAGAGGATAAAGTAAATTGAATTTAGAACATCGTGTGCACTAAGTTTGTGAATTCAAAACATAATTAAACCTATTTACTGCTATCTCCGAGGTGCCGAATTTATCATACAACCTTGTATAATTTGTTAAAAACTCAGACTGGGAACCTTCTTAGTGTACTTTTTTAATTTGATTTGCCCGCGCCATTTTCTTTTCACGTCATATTGATAAAACCTTATCTAATGCTTTTTTTGCATGCAGTTACGTGTTGCACTCGAGTGCAAAGATTTTTCACTTCGTGCTCTTTTGATTCCCTCGCTGACGCTCAGGATTCTAATTTTTGAAACAAATTTAGAATCCTTCGCTTGCTCGGTCATCAAAATTGAGCACGCGATTAAAAGCAACTTTGCACTGTTGTATAACAAATAACTATGTAATTCTGCACATACATTTGACGATTCATTTGAACGATATAGTATTTTTTTATTTTAACTGTTTTAGTATTTTAGTCGTGTTAGTTTATTGTATAATTTTGTAAATAGACTGTTTTGCTTCTAGACTACTTATGCAGTTCTTGTTTAGAAAATAATAATAATTCCCAAATGGAACAACGGCTTGGTGCAAAACGTTGTGACAGTTAAAAACCCTTTTTTCGATAGTTTAGAAATCAAAATTTAAGTTATTGAATTTTTTTTATCAATTCTGTAAAAATAAACACCTATAGGTATATCTCGGACATACCTAACTACCGGTATAATCTACATTCCAGTAGTATTATAAATTTGAATACATCTGTAAATTGGGTTTTTTATACACATATTGATGAAGATTATTGAAGATAGAATTAATAAACGAAATATAATGATAAGTTTAGGTAAGAAACAAAAAAATTGTTGCAATGGATATAAATGAATAGATTTTAATCATCCTCATAAATTGTTGAAAACTTATTTAATACATACTAATATTATAACTTTGAAAGTAACTCTATCTCTCTGTTGCGGCTAAACCGCTGCACCGATTTCAATGAAATTTTGCATGGGGATACTTTGATTCTTGAGACAGAATATAGGCTGTTAATGATATTATATATTAATTATATAACAATAATGTCTTTATCGCGATAATCGATGTACATGAGCGGAGCCTCGGGCAAAAGTTAGGTTACTAAAAATTTTATACTTAATTGTCTTTTAGCATTAGAAATGGAGTTAAGTATTAGTTTAGTAACTGTTAAGTAGTAGATAGATTAAAATTAGGTTAAAATACAAATCTGTCTTAAACTATCAACCTAAACTTCATACCTTGTTACTGTGAAACCAAACTTTTTTTGTAAGTTAATAAGATTATAGTATTCATTATGGGTACTAAAAAGAATGAATATAATTTTTCAATACTCAACTTTTCGAGGCCTGTTAAATCTATATAAATAAAAATGCACCTCTGAAATATATGTACGCGCAACTGCCGACCGATTGCACCCAATTGGATAATTATTTTCTTGTCAGGAAAAGGTTTGTAGCAAAGAAAATTATAAGAAAACCTGAAGTGTGAATTTGTTCAGTTCACGACTGTACTCGCGAGGCGGGCATAAATAATAAAAACAAGCTTTTTGGATAATTTATACTCTCGATTGTCGGCACTTGATGGAACTTGTTATAATATATTTTTGAATTAAAATCACTTGTACTTATTCCACTATTTTATTTTTGTTTACACCTGACCGGTTTCGCCTTATGGCATCATCTAAGGTTACTGATTATACAAAAAAAAAAAAAAAAATGGTGTGATGTTTCGTTATTTGTATATAATTATGTTTGTTATAGATTTTAAAATGGAAAAGACAAATACGCGAGACTGCGAGATAGCGGAGAAGAAGAAATCCTACGGAACCACAGTAGAAGAAGCACTTGTTATGACTGGTCAGTACTTAGCAATTTTTTTTGGTCATTCAATTAGTCTTAAACGATGTTACTATTGAATCTTTAATGAAAGAATAAATAAAAATAGTTGGCCTTAATTTCTTTCTTTAGTCAGAAGAACGTGTCCAAAAAATTTGTGATAACTTTAGGTTATTTTTTTTTGTATAAAAGGGTATATGCATGTCTTTTTTTATTTTTTAATCTGATCATATAAGTATCGATAACATAGAAAAAAATATAAATAGGTTTCAAAATAGTCAAACTAATTTTCAAAGTGAAATTTAAAACACCGACTAAATTTGAGCTATTGAAACGCCGCCATTTTTCGCGCGCTATTGACATAACATATGACGTCATTGTCTTTTTGTGTTTGTTTACTATTGAGTGTTTCAGTTATTTTATACCTATTTACAGTTTTGATTGCTTTAAAAATCATGGAAGAAGTTAGTTTTTCTCACAAACACTACTAACACAGTAGGAATTTGGACGCCGATAATTTCGATAATGTAACAATCGACGTCACATTTCGTTTCGACCAATAGGACGCGTTTTGCAGGTTTGAATTCCCCTCCCTTAATTTTCACATTTTATTTAATATTTTCTGGGTTTAAATAATCACTAAAAAAATACCATTTATGTATGTATATTGTAAAGACAATAAAGAATCTAGAAAAAAATGTTTGAGACAAATAAAAATGTTATGCATATTCCCTATTGTTGTTGAACCCATGTTTTGAAGAACTATTACTTTACAAATTTCTGTGTAGGTATATCGTTCTAGTTCCAACTCTTGATAAAAAAATAGAAGAAAGTATGTAATATATTTATAAAAAACCCTATTTCATTTCAGTCTTTTTTATTTATTCTTCTCGTGAATGGCCACTTTTTTTACTTATGGTTTACTATTTTTACCAAACTACGATTATATTATGACTTCTTCGACTCCAGGTTTTGGCAAGTACAACTTCGGCCTTCTATTGGTCTGCAGCTGGATCCTCCAGGCCATGGGTATGGACATGTTCGGCACTAGCTTTGTGGTGGCCGCTGCGGTTTGCGACCTTCAGTTGACTATGCAGCAGCGAGCTTTACTTACTGCCATGCCTCTACTGGGTAGGTGGTCTAAGGTTTTTAATGTCACTTATAAAAGACAAAATTGTGATCATATCGAAATAAAGTAGGAGTTAGAGCCACTGAAATTGAATTCTTATGCAACTTACAATTCTTTTTTTATTTATTTTGGAACTAATAAGTACTTATTATGAAGGAATATGATCAAAATATTGAACTATATGAGTATAACAAAAAAAGGAATTACAGATGATGGAGCTGAACAACATGACAGTTCTAGTTTGTTTTCGAATCGAATAATACCGTGTAAACATAAGATAAACCTAGACTGAAATCTCGTTATGCCCATATAACAAGACCAATATTTAGAGTCTTCTCTCCATATTATTATTTTTTGTTAACCTGCCCCCCTAGCCAAGTTGCAAGCGTTCTTCGTTCTGCAATCGTTACGCCTAAATTCTCGTGTGTCATTGGCTAATCTTAGACAAAGCATTAGCCAATGTTTTTCATAAAAAAAATAAGTTTAAACAATACAGTTACTTTTTTAACCGACTTCAAACAAGTAAAATTTTAACAAAAACCGACTTCAAGGTTTGACTCGATTTCTCTTGGATGCCATCATCAGATCTTAGTGGTACCACCGTTGAGATATCTCCTTTCCATTAAAAAAAAAACATTAAAATCGGTTCATAAACGACGAAGTTATCCGCGATATCCATATACTTCCCACGTGGGAGAGCCACGCTTCGGCATGAATGGGCCGGCTCGACCGGAGTGATACCACGGCCTCACAGAAAACCGGTGTGAAATAGTGCTTGCGCTGTGTTTCACCGAGTGAGTGAGGATACCGGAGGCCCATACCCCAACCCCTCCCCCTATCTCCCCCCCCCCATCCCCCAAAGGCCGGTAACGCACTTGTGACGCCTCTGGTGTTGCGGGTGTCCATGGGCGGCGGTAATCGCTTACCATCAGGCGATACGTCTGCTCGTTTGCCGGTCTATTCCATAAAAAAAAAAAAAAAAAACATGAATAGTACATTGTTCACCGAGGGAGGAAAGGGACCGATTACTAGCGAGGGAGCAGTTTGTGGCCCGAAGGCGCAGCCTAGGGCCACAATACTCCCGAGGTAGGGAATGGGACTTTCACCCGAGTGCTACACAGTGCTTTATACTACACCCGTGAGGAACATTTAAAGACTTGTATTGTAGAAAGTATTTAAATTAAAACGTAAGACACCATGTAAGACACAATTTAGCTTAGAATTTGACCGATATTTCGCGCTTCTTTTGTTTTTTTTTTATTCTTCACAAAAGGATGTCAGTGGCACAGAGATTCCATATTTAAATTATATGAAAACTCCTTGGGCAGGCGCGCGCCATAGATAAGATAACACATGAGAAATGAAAATTCATACAACTTTCTCTCCCGCTAAAACACGTTAGAAATGGATTTTCATACATTTTTTCCTCCTGCTTATTCAGGTCAAGGAAAAGACTAACGTTCAGGGAATATTGACTACTGTTTCGATCAGGTGTAGTATAAATGACACTTATTTAACCCATTAAACAGTTTCCAAGTTCAGATATTTTTAAAGATTGTGTTGTTTATTTTATTTATTTGTTTTTTCTTCAGGTGTGGTGGCAGGTGCTCAACTGTGGGGTTACGTGTCAGACACGAAAGGTCGTAAGCTGACCCTGATGTTGTCTATGTCAGTCGGCTTTGTATTTGCGGCCCTTAGTAGCCTTGCTCCCAACTGGCAGAGTATGGCTGTGCTAAAACTCATCTCTTCCACTTTGTAAGTATGTTGTTCTTAATAAGAATACACCGAAGCTATGTCTATTATCCTTATATTATAGTTTTTATTTCTTTCTAGCAAAAAAATAATGAAATAAATCGGACTGTGTATTATGAAATTACAACTAAGTACATATTTTGACTTTCATCCCATCTCTCCAAGAAACCGTGCTGAAATTCGGGATAAAAGGTATCCCATGTCCTACCTCGGAGTATGAACTCAAATCATGCCAAGTTTCATTTGAATCCATTCAGTAGTGTCAGCGTGATTCGCGGCCAAGATACAGACAGACAGACAGGCAAAAAATAATATTACAGTTTTGGCTTCAGTACCGATTATAGAAAGCCCTCCAATTTTTTTTTCAAAATATCTTTAATGCACAGAATTAGACCTGTCACATTACTTCATGTATTATTTGCATACTATGTATATTATGCAAAGAGTTTTCACATCTATCGGCTGCGTCCCATATCCTTTACTGTTCAAAGTGCCCTGATTATTAGACAGAATGATTCAGCATAAGTTAATTTGTATTACACAGAAAAAGTAATAAAATAATCTTAATCTTTCAACAGTAGCTACTTAACATTGTGTTAAAAGTCTGACTGCCATTATCAGGTATTGAATAATCTGTTGTAGGCCAAAGGCCAAAGAATGTCGTTTATGCCTAGGTAAAGAAACGGATTCGTAACCGTAAATCTATACTATTTTATAAAGCTGAAGAGTTTGTTTATTTGAACGCGCTAATCTCAGGAACCGCTGATCCGATTTGAAAAAATCTTTCAGTGTTGGATAGTACATTTATCGAGGAAGGCTATAGGGTATATATCATCACGCTGCGACCAATAGGAACGGAGCACCAATGAAAAATGTTTCAAAAACGGGGGAAAATTATCACGCTACGGGCAATAGGAGACGCAAACGAGTTTGCGTGGGTCAGCTAGTTTAATTGATAACTATATATTATATTGATAACTCGATAAATGTACTATCCAACGCTGAAAGAATTTTTCAAATCGGACCAGCGGTTCCTGAGATTAGCGCGTTCAAACAAACAAACTCTTCAGCTTTATATAATAAGTGTAGATTATATAATAGTATAGATTTCGTTGCAACTGTTTTTTATCTCAGTTGTTATGTATACAAATGTCATGCCATGTTATGAATAGAACTGCGTTTGATAATAACTGAGTGCAAAAATAGAGTCAAGTATAATAAAAGACTATTTACTTTTACCGCTATATTTATCTTGTCATGTAGAATGTCAAACAGAGACGTTTAATGTGCGCATGGTTAAATCAATGTGGGAATTTCTGGACAAACACATACGTTCTAGCACACTCATTGAAAACATCATATGTTTTTTGAATTTTAAAGCTTCTGTATCAAATAAAATATTAACGACGTACCAGCAAAATAACAATTTTATTTGTCAACACTTAACTTCTCTCAATAGTGTTTCTGGTTTCCGTGGTTACTTATTAGTGTTACAGTGTTGGTTTGTCGATTTCCAAAGAATGACTTTCTGACTTTGGAAATCGACTACACACTACAATAAAATTTTTGGAGATCGTTTTTTGTTTTTTTGGAAGACGGTCCCCATTTCATCTCATCCACATTTTTTATCATTAATTTCATCACGACGAAGACTTAAAGACTTGACATTGGCAGAAATAGCTGATCCGAGAGATCCGGCTGGTTGCCATTTCATCAAAGAAGATTTTTTTTTTGTTTAAAAAAAAAAAAAAAATATTTGTTTATTGTCATTGTAACAGAACTATTTAATAACTAAACACTATGTTATCTTGGAGATGATATTGTTGTTTAAATTGTATTTACCTGTTATTAGTTATACAATTAGTTTTAAGTTCATATAATTTATGTCTTTTGCAATGAAATGTTGTATATTACTGTTGGTTAATCAAATAAATAAATAAACACTAGGTTTAGAATAATTGATAATACTCTATGTATCATTATACTCGTGGTATCTCAATGGTCAGAGTGCCTTCCAAAAATCGACTTTACATCGTCTTAGCTCAATCCTTAAAAAATCCGCGCTGAAAACAGAACTTTTCCATAATATGTAATAATAATAATAAATCATTTATTTGCTGATCAAAGGTAATATTATGGTGTTACATTTTTTAGATACATGTCCTCTTTGGTCTAGCCTAAAGGCATGCAAATTAAAAAAAAAATACAATTACTTAATTGAATGTCATAAATTACATTTACCATATTCGAAAAAATCATTAAAAAAAAATCAATATAAAATAGTTAGATGTCAAAATGTTACAATTACTGTACAGTACGTAATATATATGTACTAAGTACATATATATTACGAAGATCTACGTAAAAGCTATCGCGACATACTACGTCACGGAGTTTGTGACAGATAGTGATAACGTTATCTTACATTTTATATTTAGTTCAAATGTTTATTTTAGCAACCCCCTAGTCAAGACTAAGGTCAGATAACAGCTGTGTCGTTTAGCTAAAATAAGAATGTCAATAGAAGAAAACCCATACTCAATATCTCTTCTGGTCTTGTTTGCTGACTGAGTTAGATAACGGCGGTGTATTCAGCTATCACGTACTGTGTATATACTCGTTTTATCATCACTATTATGTTGTATGATAAATGTATAATACTCTTACAAATAGATAGGCATACTTGGAAGTTCGTAATTACATCATCTAGATAGCTCTACGCGAATTTATGGTATTGATCGATACGGGCTTATACCAATATGCAATAATTATAACCACTAAAAACTAGGATAAATATTTTGAAATCGATTACTGTATTAACCTGCTGAGAAATAATAATATAGGTAAAAATATGGCAAAGTAAAAAAATTAAACAAGGACCTTCAACTTAACCTGATATGAACATATTTTTTGACCCTTAGTACGTCAGCAAGCAACTCGGGCGCCTATACGCTGCTTGGTGAGAGCTGTTCGGAGCGAGCTCGTGGCAAAGCTTTGCTGCTATGCACTTGTGCATTGATGTGCTCACAGGCTACTGTAGCAGGTACAAATACTTTCACTTCAAAAACTTTTCTGATCAATTTCCTCAATTTACTTCTGATTAATTTTGTTGCGAATTCGAAGCCAGTTTAACATTTTCTGGTTCTTTCCTAGTGTCCTATCTATAAGTGCCATACAACAATATCTGATCAACAAAAGTAAATTGTAACAAGACCAAACTTAATCTTCGTTATGCTATCATTGACATCTTTGCTTTGAAAGTTCTCTAGATTTGTTTATATTATATTCATACAATTTACATGTGTGGGTTATCGACATGATTATCAGTATTTTTAGATTAGAAAAAAAATATTGTGCAATAATTATGACCTAATAACTGCACGTTTGGCCTAGTGGTTTAACGGTCATCACGCCGTTTCCTACTTCGCCAAGGGTCGTGGGTTTAAATCCCACGTAGGACAACACTTTGTGTGATCCAAAAATTGTTGTTCTGAGTCTGGGTGTTCTTTGTGTCCGTTTCATGTATGTTTGTAAATTCCCCCGTGACACAAGATTTATTCCTAGTGCGGGAGTTGTCTTATAAAAAGATAAAGTTAATAAATACGGTCGTCAGTTTATTGATTTTATTTTTATGTAGCCAGAAAAAGTATTATTTATAAGCTGCGTTTTCTCTTACAGCCTATGCATATCCTATCCTTCCTTTGGAGTTCTCTTATCGCATTGAATTTTTGAACATCACGTATCGGCCCTGGCGCTTCCTGGCCTTTGTTATGGCTCTGCCCTGTGCTGTTACTGCTTGCTTACTCCAGTTCTTCTACGAGAGTCCCAAGTTCCTGGCATCTAACGGCAGATGTGAAGAAGCTTTAAATATACTTAAGAATATCTATGTATGTAATACTGGCTGCAGTGCGGAGACTTTTCCAGTAAGTAAAAGTATTTACTGGGATATACTTCTAGGTTGGACATATGCCTCTCCAATTGTACGCCACTTAGTTCGGTCTTGGGCTTCTCGCATCCAGCAGTGGACTGCGATAGGCTGATGATGATGACTTCTAGGTTCACATTATTAC
Source organism: Diaphora mendica (assembly GCA_949125395.1). NCBI lineage: Eukaryota > Metazoa > Arthropoda > Insecta > Lepidoptera > Erebidae > Diaphora > Diaphora mendica. The sequence continues at coordinate 3,660,705 of OX421323.1, forward strand.
ATTCAAGTATCAATGTAACAATTTGAAAGTTTATTATAGTCCTTTAGTATCACTATGATCTTTGGACTTGGTTTTATTAATGTCAAAGGTTTATAGCAAAACTAGCTGACCAATGCAACTTCGTATGAGTTTTTTTTAATCATGCTTGGCTCCTATTGGTCTCCTATTGGCTATTTTAGGCACGCCAGCAAAACACACATTTAAAAAATAACCAAATCGGTTAGATAGTTCCGGAGTTCATTGTGACCAACAAATTGACACGAGAACAGAGAGAATATCATAGGTTACACATATAATGGAAGAATTAAGTTAATAATAATAATAAATAAATATTTCGGACATCTAACACACAACGCCATCTAGTTCCAAGCTAAGCAGAGCTTGTGTTATGGGTACTAGACAACTGATATAAATACATATATTATATATTTCTTTTGTAAATACATACATATTATACATAGAAAACACCCAAACTCCGAAACAAATATTTATAGATCATACAAACATTTGGTCCGACCCGGGAATCGAACCCGAGACCTCATGATCAGCAGTCGCACACGCCAACCGCGAGACCAACGAGGCAGTCAAGGCAGTTATAATTATATTATTGCTTTATCGATCTTAACTTTTTTTCGATATTTCAATATTAATACTATTTAATTTTGTACTTTGTTTCTTTTATTTTTCTTCTTTTCTCTTTCGGCTAGTTTATAAATCACTGTTTTAATTCTGTGTATGTATGCAATATTAACCAAATTAATATGTGTTCTTTTGAAGGTTAAAAAGCTGGTAGATGAGTCAGAGAACCAGAGTATAAATTACCAAACGTCTTTCTTGGCGTCAATTTGGCACCAGACTGTTCCCTTGTTCAGGAAGGCGCACTTGAAAAAGACTACCCAACTATTCTACCTAGTAGCTATTATTTATATGACGTAAGTATTACAAATTTCTTTTCACATCCCCGCACATTCTAGTCCGGGATCCCCGGATTAAACTTTACAAGTTATTAACAGCCACATTGTCCTACAAATTGCGTGGTACGTTATCACGGCTCTTCGCTCAAAAGTTTTTTTTCCCTGCTAGCCCTGTTAGTTCCCACAATCGATTTTTTTAAGGTGAAAGGTGTGCCCTCATCAAAATGAAGCTACTCACTCAAAATTAACTTGATAGTAATAACTTGTAAAAATTGTTCCAGGGAACCCGGACTATTCATGTTAATTTAGTTTGAATTTCAATATTAAAGAAAGTCTGAATAACATTTTAACAATTCCGTAGTACAGTTTCAATTTTGTATTTGGGCAGGTAACTTAAATGTTTTAACCACTGCTGTATTAACTCACTGGTTTATTTTTTTATTGTGTTTAAAAACTTAACAAATATTTGTATCATTTTCATCATGCTTCTTCTATTCAATAGTACTGCTGGTGTTTTATTTTGTATTATTGATATTGAATTTTGTCACGATGAAATAAATATGATTTTTGTTATAGTGGCAGTGGCTTCATCCTCTGGCTTCCATATATTATGAACAATCTCTTCTCTGTTCTGGAGAACGGCGGTGGTGAAGGCATGAATTTGTGTACCGTTATCAGATACCAAGTGCAAGACACTCTTTCTATTAGAAATGTTACTGTGAGTCAAAATTTGATGTCGTTTCTTTGCTTGTTGTAGTAGAATTGGTCCTTAAGACTTCAGAACCCAGAGAGAGGAACTGAAAATATTTATCAATTAATGTATTAATTATAGTAATGTTTTATTTTTCCAGGATATCGAAATTTGCGATGACACAATCCAAGATACTACTCTATTCTCAGCTATGACATATGGGGCTTTAGCGAGCTGCTCCAATTTAGTCCTTTCCTTAACCTGTGGAACTCGTAAGAGACAGGCTATGATGTGTATACTGGCCATATCAGCTACTGCTGGAATACTCATGAACGTAGTGCCTGTACCTCTTGCAGGTGGAATATTCTTTTTCTTCTTTTTGATGTGTGCACTGTCGATGGGAATCCTGAGTGTCTACTTCATTGAATTGTATCCTACTTCTCTTAGGTGAGTTTCAAACTTTTATACATTTTGTAGTGTTAACATAAACATTTACAAAAAAGGGTCTCGTGGGTCCTTACTATCTAACTAACTAACCTTACTTCCTACATAAATACTGAAGTAAATTACTTGTGTGTGTTCTTATTACTTACGTAATATTTTATTTTAATTATTATTGAAATTCTAAAATGTCTTCATATTAAAATTGCAAGCGTGAAGATATGTTTCTTGAGCATTGTTTCTCGTGAGTTATTTAAAAAAAGCTGCATTTTAATATGAACCCAATTCTCTGGTTTTTCTGTATTCAAATGCATTTAATTTCAAATTTATATTTCATAACCAAATTTTGTTACAGGGGAATGGTGTCCTGTCTATCCATCATGTTGGGACGTTTATTCGCGTTTGGTGGCGTTAATGTGATTGGAGCCTTAATTTCTACCAACTGCGAGGCCACCTTTTACGTCTGGTCCTTCTTGTTACTTAGTAAGTGTTGTAATGTTGATTTTTATTACTGTAAAAAAAGTCTTATTATAGGGTTTATCACTTTAGTTTACATCTTTAGTTGATCGATCAACAGAAATTCTGTCAAACGAACCATTGATCTTTTACATTTACTCGTGTAAACGTTTGGTCAAAAATCTTAGAAAACTGTTTACCATTTGCGGAGATATGTCCGTGGTCAGATAGTTTTGTTTGGTTACAAAAATAAATCATAAAGATTAAAGTCGATATCTGATCTTATCAGATAATCAATTCTTTGTAATCTTAGTTATTAGTTTTTGAATGATATCGGCTAACGTAATACAACTTTACTAACTCTTCTTATGTTTTTATGGTGTACTATAAAATTGCTTGTGTTTTATCAATTTTATCTGCCTTTACGGCGCCATTTAAGACTTCTAAAACACAGAGTAGTCTTAAAAAGTTTGGATTGTTAATTATGTCTTTTAGCTAAATATTTACTAAAATATCTATCTTAAATAACTTTCTATTTTCAATGGTCAACAGATATGTCAGAACAAAATGATTTACTTTACTTTATAGCCAATTTTAATGGTATTACATAGAAATAATTATTAATTTCTTCCGACAGCTGCTATAGGAGTAGCCTGGTTTTTACCTCGAGACAAGGAGCCCAAAAACTGAAAACCAACAAAAGATAAGCTCAACCCATGAGCATTCAATCAACACAAGACTGATTATCCTACAAATTATGTTCTAGGAATAGTAAGGTCTATATTGCAGTCTCTTAAAATAATCACGAGTGACGGTATTGATGTGATGACTTGTGTTATCTTAGCAGTAAGGTCTAGATCGGTGTTGCGGTAAACATTGTCAGATTTACCAATACTTTGTATAGTATTATCTCAGCATGAACAGGCCGGCTCGACCAGTGCGGTATTACCTTCTAACAGAAGATACCTAAACTGTCAGATGCATCTCAATAGGCCGCCATGGTGTGGGTCACCATGTCGCATTGCTGCATTCGCAATGAGTATGGTGACCACTACTCTTGGTTTATGCTCACGTTCTCCATCAGGCAGAGTAAAGTCACTTTGGCAGGCCCAAACATAAAAAAACCTGTAGTACTCCTTTACGTGAGGTAACTTTTTGTTAAGATACGAACTTAGTATGTATCGTATCGGTATCGTTGTTTTAAATATTGTGAGAAAGCTTCTCGAATAGTTTACTGACTGATAATTTAAGTAATAACGGGCGTTTGAGAGTTGTAACATAAAAACTAATGGAGTAGTTGACACCTTAGTCAAATTAGTTAGTAGTTTTTATCATCTGTCAAAACGATAACTTTGTATGAAAAATGTACTATACAAACTTGTGACGTCACTGTTTTCCTCTTCTCAATTGAGCAATATATTTCAATGTTTATTTGATTAAAATTTGTAATAGAAATGAAAAGCTGTAATAATTACATTTTCTAAGATGTTTTGCAATATTCGTTTTATTGCAGGATACATCGATATTTATTTACGATACAGTCAACTACCCTATTGTATAAATTAAATACTTCAAAACGTGCAAAGGTAATTATTGAATATTTTAGTAAGTATTTTATGTATAAGTAAAAGCACCAGTAAAAGCGAAATCATTTGATAATAATCCAAGCAGGTCAGGATCATTTACTTTTGTTAAACTCCAGCTACTAGTTGCTGGGAAGAAATAGTTAATACCCACTTTAAACGTAAGTTTGATCGTATCTGAGTGGGTGTGGTTGTTTGGTTTTTATACTGCCTCGGTGGCGTAGTGGTAGTGTGTGCGACTGCTGTGCTTGAGGTCTCGGGTTCGATTCCCGGGTTGAACCAAGTATTTGTATGGTCTGCAAATATTTGTTTCGAAGTTTGGGTGTTTTCTATGTATAGTTAATATGTATGTATTTACAAAAAAAAGTATATATGTATTTATATCAGTTGTCTAGTACCCATAACACAAGCTTTGCTTAGCTCGGAACTAGATGGCGTTGTGTGTTAGATGTCCAAAATATTTATTTATTATTTATTAGTATTGAATTGGCGATGTATGTATATGATCTCCTGTGTACAGTATTCGTTATTTTTTCTAATTTTAATTGTTAATTACTAAGTTTGTATTAATAGTGTAGTTATTCTATAAATAAATTTGTTTCTAAAAATATTTTGTTTTGTTTTTATGAAAGCTTACTCTGGTTTTTGATTTTATGCGACTCACAATAGCTAATTTGCCTGTATTATTATTGATTTTCGTACACCACAGGGACTATGACCAGATCTAAAGTGAGTTTTTACATGTGTATCATTTAAATCTCTCTCAATGAATGTTTATAATAGTACCACATACGGCCTGGAAGTGGTAGGTAAGTGGGGGTAAACGCCACAATCTCAATTACCATGAGATTGGTTTATAACCAGCTTATATGGATTACAAAAAACTTCATGTCTACAATTAAGGGTAGCTATTTTTCTCTTTGAAAGAGTGATTGCATGGCGCCTCGTTAAGCATCTCTTTAGAATAGGACTCTGGCCTAACCTGTCAGGGTCGCTCCACTGTTGATGCGATCATGCGCATGAGGGCTCTGGCGGAGGATAATAAGGTCATCTGTCAACCTAACAAAAGCAGGCCGGGGTGGTATCCCGACGCACCTCTGAATTATCTGAGTCTCACTTAGGACGGGGCCATCTGCAAGCAGTCGGGGTTTCAGTGCTTTTCTTTCTAGGGTACACCTGGCTCCCTCGCTACTCGTACCCGAGATGGCGTGCGGTTTTTGGTCTGTTTAAGTCGGACATAACCACCGGTATCTGGTATCCGCGTGGAGTGCCGCATAGACAAAAAAGGTAGCTATATTTCAAAACGAAGCTCCAGTTGTGTACAAGGAGATTGATTAATAATCTGATATCTCAAAGATTATCATCACTTTGTTTTTGCGTTTCTTCCATAATTGTATATCGATATTTATTTATTTATACAAAAATGGTAATTAAAATGGATTATCTTTGATAAAAAGGAGATTAAAATTATTTAAATCAAAACATAATTTAATTTTTGATACATCTCATACTTAGAATGTAATGTGGTTCGTCAATCATATTCATTTAAGAATTAATAAAAAAACTGTATAGTGTCATAAAAATGTAACAAAATACAAAAGTGATATATTTCCTAAAATAGACCACCAGATTCAGACGTTCAGTTTTGACTGTTTTTGTACAAAATTTTCGCAATGTATGTTATCAGTACAGGTGTTTTCAGAAGTATGAGCATTATTTTCGAATTTCGGGAATGCAGGAGAAAACAGAGAAAGCACTTTTCCCGATTGATATTAAAGGAGCTTCAAGCCATTCACCACTAAATAAATAAAAATTCAACTACACAGATTATTGATATCCAAGAAACTAAATTTAATTATTAACAAAAGATATTCAAGGTTTTACTTTGGTCATTTCAATTCAACTCTTTTTTTTCTGTTTATAGTATGATCATCATCAATCAATCATCGTTTAAATTAAACGGTCTCCACCCCAGTTCAAATTACTTTAGGAACGTTAGGGCTGTCACAATCCCCGCACACTTCTCAGTTAGGCATGGCTTAGCCAAGTTGGCTTTCTACAAACGTAGACGTTATTAGAAAACTAATTAAATGTGGAATGACGTCATCTAAACGTTAAGTCACGTGGTCAATATAACAAATAGAACAAAATAGAGGTGATAGTGATTGTAGAAAGATTCGACAATAAACCTCCAGGTCTTTTGCCAAGTCTTTCAGTATCAGTAAACTTTGAACTTTAAAAGATGTAATTATTGCACAAGCGTTGTGAGCTATAAAATGATAAGAAAATGCCATGACAATGACAATTTACGAAGGTAATGACTTGATAAAATGCTTTGTAATATCTTATCTGATATGATTTACTGTTGTATATATTTAGAAGCTTTACAAGCGCGAAGATAGTGGTGTTGTTAATCGATATGGAACAGTCTCCGATAGTAGGAAGTAGTATGAAACAGAATTTTACGCAGTAGTTAACATCGCAATGGATTCTGCTGTAGTATTTTGTTATTGTTAGACGTGGCCGCAAGAGACAACAGTAACATCAAAATAAATAAGTTTAAACCGGTCTTCTTGAAAGTCCTTGACGAGAATGTCCAGAATAATTAGGATGGGTGAAAGGAATAACTTGGAATCTGATATTAGATAGTACCCCAAAAGAACAGGATAAATGTTTATTTTTGTTTTTACCGACTTAAAAAAGGAGGAGGTATTTTTATGTTTGTTACCTCATAACTTTCGACTGGGTGAACCGATTTTGATGATTCTTTTTTATTTCAAAGCTGGTGCTTCCCGTGTGGTCCCATTTCAATTTGGTCCAGTTCTTCGTAGAACTGGACCAAATTGAAATGGGACAAAAATCAACTTCTACTCGTGTAGAAGTTGATTTTTTTTGTTAAAATTTTAATGCTTGTCTAATATACTTATAGCGAATTCTAGTAAAGATTTGTAACAATCCATTGCCACAAAGGTAAAAGCTTATAAAATAAAAAAGGAATGGTCTTCTGGATTTTTCTTTATCGTGAAATGTCCAGCAGTGGTGCCCTATGGGTAAAATGATATCGTTAAAATGAAAGACGGTGTTTTTGTATCTAAAGTTAGTAAGCAAATAGATCAAGACAATTCTTCTTTCTTCAAAAAAAGGAGGAGATTCGCAATTCGACTGGTTTTTTTATGTTTATTACCTCAGAACTTTCGACTGAATCCGATTTTGATGATTCTTTTTTATTTGAAAGCTGTGAGTGTGGTCTCATTCTAATTTGGTCTAGTTCTTGAAGTTAGATTATGCAAGCCGAAACAAACTACAAATCCTGTATGGTTAGGGTGGTATAACTACGGCAAAAGGAATCTCATCTATGAAGGCGCGCAGTTATATAACAAGCTTCCTACAGATATAAAGGAGTTGCGCTCCATCACTTCTTTTAAAAAAATGATTAAAGATCATGTCATTAAAAACTACAATTAATTGTTAAATTAAATTGTCCAACAAACGCTTTAGCTTAATAAAAACAAAATAGAGTCGAATACATTATAAATAATTATTTTGAACTACTAAACTAATAGGATCAATACATAAAAAAAAAAAAAAAAAAAACAATGTCGCGTGATGTCCGTCCATGGTCGCAACTGTGTCAGCGAGGGTAGTACTTGAAAAAAGTATTATATTGTTGCCGCTTTTATGTATGTTCTCATGTGAAATATATTTGTGTATTAGCCATTAGTATGTTCTTATGTTAAGTGAATTGTATTATAATTCTTAATGAGAATAAATATTTTAAACCGTATAGTAGGTCAAACCCACCTTTCTAAGCAGAGGCTTATATCTAGCAGTAGACTATTATAGGCTGTGATGTGTGTGATGATGCTCGTGATACTGATAAAGTTATTTAACATTTGACTGTTACAATAAGATTGCGGACCAGGGAAGGTTTACAGTTAGAACAAACCTGTGGAAAACAGGAGAGGATATTCCGTTCTACTTTATGAGAAATATTTCATCTGCTTGACTGGTTCATGTCGTATAAGTGAAACCTATCTTAATTTGATTTCTTTTACACAAACAGAAGTATTATTTCAGTGCTACTATCGGAAAAGACATCTAAAATCACCTGAGTATTTTGGTATTTTATTAGTATCATAATAAAACATGAAATTAAAAAAAATGATTTTATTTCGTTGCAGATTATAAAAATAAAAAGTAACACTTAACGATTATATGTATTCTAAATGTTTGTTAGGAAGTAGGTTTAGTTTTTTTAAATTTATTTTTAGTTTGAATTTTAGACAACGTTAATTAGTGTTAATGTATAACATGTAACAAAAATTTTTTTTACAAAAAACCCTTCTCTATGAAGCTGTTTTTGCGGTAAATTGAGATAATGATAACCCTGCCTCTTTAAATCACTTATACACCATTTCATAAGTAGTAATAGAACGTATGGAAATAACTAATTATTGTTTTACGATGAGTGTTTTACCAGTTCCGCAGTTTTTTGTTGCCGATTATTGTTGGGAAACTTCTTAACCTTGTTGCGTTCTTGCAAAATAAATGCGGGATTACGCCTTTGCACATAAGCTATAACAAGTTATATGGTTGCATCATTAGTTAAATATACGAAAATGTTAGTGTTTATCCGATAACGAGACGTGATTTGCAAATAAAAAGTGATATATATATTTATGTTATCTATATCTATCTATTTGATAAAATTAATTCACATTAACTATATAATCATTATACCCGTTGGACGTTGAACGGGCCCGATCTTAAGTCATTATTTATTAATAAAAAGCTTTTAGTTATTTAATTTAATAGTTTTTCCGTAAATTGATAGCTGATAAAAGTGCTATGAGTTCTGAAAGGTTGCCTATGGAGGCAGCTTTAGACAAAGTTGGTAAGTTTGACTTGTGCATTGTGCGTTTCTATTGGAAGGACAATTCTTACAAGTAAACTGAAAAATTTATCCTCTACTTTACGCAAGTGAAAGTGATGTTTAATTGTTTATTACTTATTTCGGTAATTTTCTTGAATATTTTACTGATAAGTTCTTTAAGTTGAAATATGTGTAAAAAAGTGATTTTAATAAATTTTCTGAGAATTGCTTGGTTTTTAGTAAGGAATAGAAGTTCAAAATCTCATAGAGTAGGTATATTTTGTATAAGGGAAAAGCCACTTTGACAAAATAAACTAGTTTGTTTGATCGAAGTCATTTCATGAAGGTATAGTAGTCACTTAGATCTCGATTAGATGGAAAACACCAAATTCAGCATGGCGTTTCATGAGGACGTGTTGCCAGTTCTCCAAATTTAAAAAAAAAAAACTTTCTAGCTAGATTCATTACATAAAACCAGATCAGATAACTGAAAGACTTGAAGACTAGGGAAGGACTTTAAAGGCGAGAGCAAAGTTACGCAAAGTTGTAACACGTAAACTTTTGTCCAGGTTTTGGCCTTTACGGCTATTTGCTGACGGTTCTGACTGGCTACGGTATCATCTCCTTCGCATGCATTGCCTTCGGGAGTATGTTCATCGTACCCACCAGCGCTTGTGAACTTCAAACAACAACTGGGCAGCAAGGATTGCTGGCTGCGGGACCTATTGCCGGTAAGAAGTTTCAACTTTTAAAATCTCTGAGCACCAGACAAACTAAGTGTCACAAATTCAGAAAAAGAATTGCTTAGCAATGGTTTTGTTGGTACCCTGGTATTGCTCCATTAAAGGGTAGCTTGTTCGTGTTTAAATAGTTACTCCCACGGCAGGGCCCGAGAAATCGTGTAATGTAATAGCCGCTTAACTCTTATACGGAAAAAACGTTTACGATCCCAGTTGCCGTGGCTGGGTCTAATTCGTCAGCGCCGCAGTTTGCGAGCTCTGACTAGTAGTCTAGTTGGTAGTTTTTCTTTCCAAACTCTCCATCGTTACCCCATTACCTCGTACCATACTTCTGATTACTAAGCCTAAGCGACTGCACAACAAGATTTTTCTTTTTCTGTTGGATTTTTCTTAAAAAAATCTGTATAGCAGTCCGGAGTATGGCCGGTATAAGGGTTAGAAGAAGAGGTTTTATTTGATGTAGGATATCTCTTACGAACAAAATCAATAAGTACCATGAAAAACTCAATATCTTTCCTCCTACGGCATCTTAATTTCTACATCACCGGAGGTCGACTGGAAGAGAATGCCTCATGGAATTAAGTCAGCCTTTGTACAATAAGAGCAACAAGTTTTAAATAAATGTAATGTGTGTAGTAGTGACAATATCTAATGATAATATTTTTTTAAAAGATTATGGAGGGTTTTGTGTCACCTATTTCATAAGAGCTTTCTTGGTTATGCTTCTGGTTCTTTCAGGGCTTCTACTCGGCGGATTAGTGTGGGGATATTTGGCTGATACTCGAGGTCGGCGATCGATGTTACTAGTATCTCTGTCTGGGGCCGCCTTTTTTAATCTCATCGCAACCATTTCTGTCAACTGGGTTATGTTGTTGGTGTTTCAATTTTTTGCGGCAATCTTGTAAGTATATAAGTAGAATGATGGTTAATAAATGGATTGGTGGATAGCAAGCAAATAAAGATGATATAAGAGAATGATAATGATATTCAACTATGTGTAGCGTTGTGTTGCAATTTCAGTTTTAAATGAATTTGTTTTGAGTTCATATTATTTATGTAAGTCAATTTTTAGATGAAAAATAACTTCTGACTAAAAATAACAAAAAGAAAGAAATAAACAAGGTAATTATTAAAAAAACTACGTAAATGTCTATACCCATCTTGAATGCTTAATTTTTATAATACTAACTGACCCCGCAAACGTTGCTATGCCATAAAAAAATAGGTGTGGGTTCCCCTTGAAAAATAGACGTTGGCCGATTCTCAGACCTACCTGAAATGCACATAAAATTTCATAAAAATCGGTCCGGCCGTTTCAGAGGAGTATGGTAACAAACACCTCGACACAAGAATTTTATATATTAGATTTAAAGATTCCTGACACTCCTACAGTTAAGTAGAATCCCATGACACCTTAAATGTCAAAATCTATCGAGTTATTTAGGCTGTAAAATATGCTAGAAAACCATACATGCAATTAAATAAAAAATCATAACCTTCTAGCGCAGTCTGATACCAACTGACTTCCACAATTGAATCAATACCTAAATATTTCAGTGCATCGGGCATTTACTTGATGTTGATGTCCTTGCTGAGCGAAAGCGTGCCCATGGCTAACAGAAACTACGTAGTGTTGGTAGTATCCAGCATTTTCCTCTTGAGTCAAGGACTCATGGCCGGTAAGTGTAGAAATATTTATATGCAAACTTTTTAAAACTCCATCCTTTCACCGTGGGAGAGCCACGCTTCGGCATGAATGGGCCGGTATCCTCACTCACTCGGTGAAACACACCGCAAGCGCTGTTTCACACCGGTTTGTGTGAGGTGAATCACACGCCGAGGTGAATCACGGCCTCACAGTAAGCCTTCGTCGATGACGCGGCGCAGTAGAGTCACCCGACGCTCTGGCCGCAGACTGGCCGCTGGCCGTAAGGTGGCTTCGTACTTTGGATGCGAACCCGTAGGGTGGACTTGTAACCCCTGGGGTGAACTTGTAACCCCTGGGGTGAACTTGTAACCCGTAGGATAAACCCGAAATATATTCGGGTCACGTATACTTAAACAATTAAACAATCTCAAAATCAGCACGACGACAGCAGTTTGGTAGTGGCTCGTAGTAAGTTTTGTCGCAGGAAATGAAAAGATTTGAATATACCGACAGCAATTAAATAGGTACACACAAATAGTGATGTACCTATCAACTCGACTAAATAACTTGCGTATGCCTAAATGAAACAATCGATTATTTATATACGATATCTATATCGATCATACTTATAATAAAAATGTAACAGGTCTATTTCTGTACCTTAAATATATTTTGAAAATTTTTTTTGGAGGGCTCTCTATAATCGATACTGAAGCCAAAACTGTAATTTTTTTAATTTTTGTCTGTCTGTCCGTCCGTCTGTCTGTCTGTCTGTATCTTGGCCGCGCATCACGCCGAAACTACTGAACGGATTCATATGAAACTTGGCATGATTTGAGTTCATACTACGAGGTAGGACATAGGATACTTTTTATCCCGAAATTCAGCACGGTTCCCTGGAGAGAGGGGATGAAAGTCAAATATGTACTTAGTTGTAATTCATTACACAGTCCGATTTCATTCATTCTTTTTTTGCTAGAAAGAAAAAAAAAGGTAACGGGAAAAGTGTTTTTTTTGTCCGCGACTGTACACTGCCTGTGGGAAGCTGAGACAGATATGTAAATATGGCGGTACGAAGTTCGCCGGGTCAGCTAGTTGTCCAATATATTTCTACCACGTTACAACGCCTCTGGTGTTACGGGTGTCCATGGGCGGCGGTAATCGCTTACCGTTAGGCGATACGTCTGCTCGTTTTCCATATCATCTAAAAATAAACTGCATAGTGACTTGTGAGAGGATACGTTCAGATGAGCGCTCAACGCGCGTTTTGCTAACGCGTGTTTACAACTACATGTAATTTCATTCTAGAAACGCGCGTTAGCATGATTGTGTACTCCTAGAATAAAATTACATGTAGTTGTAAAAGCGCGTTAACAAAACACGCGTTGAGCGCTCATCATCTGAACGTGGCCTTAAGGATGTTATATATTGTTTTTTATTTGAACCGAAATTGTAAAGTATAATTAGGAAGTTTATTTATTTATATCCTGCATTAAAAATACTATGATATTAATCTAAAATTATTATGCTCATTTCAGTATTGGCGCTGCCTGTAATTCCCTTGAAATTTTCCTACTATCTACCGGCCCTGGGGATCTATTGGAACTCGTGGCGTACCTTATTACTGATATTATCTCTACCTGCACTGAGTACCGCCTTTTTCCTGTTCCTCATGTATGAAAGTCCAAAGTTCCTATTTGCCAAAGGGAATGAAGAAAGAGCGCTGGATATATTGAAGAAAATACATCAATTTGGCAAATCAAGATCCAATGAAGAATTGGGGGTACGTTGCCTTTCACTAACTTCGTAATATTAAGAACAGACATTTTGTTGAAAGAAATGTTATATTATTGACAGTCGCACTGCAGGTAGCGGGATTGTTAAAAAATAAGTAAACAATGGTGGTAATTCTATTGTTACTTCACTAAACTAAAAATTTCTCCAAAATTATTTTCAATTTTTTTATTTTAATGAAATGCTAATTTGTGTGTTTAGATAACGTCTATTTTTAGTATGACATATCTAATTTTAATAATAAAATTTAGAAAGTCTATTGACAGGACAACTCATTTTTAGTGAGCTTTAGTTTAGTTTTGAGGGTTTCCTAACAACATAATTAGCAACAATGCCTGCAGCTGAGATGTTTTACAAAACTGCGTACCTTATACACATAATAATTGAGCACTCTAATGTTATTTGATGTTAAATAGTAAAATTAAGTAGTTGTCTCTATAAACCTTATGACTTTCAGATCAAAGGTCTACTAAAAGACGAAAATGCAGCAGCTGCGGGTCCTATTCCAGCTAAGGACCAGATAGTACCACTGTTTAGGGCGCCACTCCTCAAGTATACTATCATCATTTGTATCTTATACGTATCGCAACAGTAAGTTATGGGTATCACCCGACTTTATTACCATCGATTACGCTCCTAATTGTCTTAGTTAGGTCCCTCAAATAAAAAAAAATTAAATCGTTTTATGAACGATGATCATATAAAGTTACAACAATATACAAGAAAAAAATATCAATAAGTCATTTTTAAGTCAGTTAAATAATGTAGCTACATTATCACATGTTGTAAGACTTAAGTGCTTACTTTAATGTTTGTTTTCTCCGTTTAATTTTGGCCAACCTTTTTTTTTATCTCATAAAACTGTAACAAATACAGTAGGTAACACTTGGCCAAACGTGACAAGGTTTTGAGGGTTTTTAGACCAAAATACTTCATAAAAATAATTAAAACAGAATACCATCGTTATTATATTTTAGGATGACTGCGTTCATTGTGTGGCTGCCAACAATTGCTAACCAGTTTATACGCGTTACACAGACAGAGGAGACCTACGATCTTACCATTTGTGACGTTTTGAGGAAAGAAATTGTTCCAGATGTAAGTGCTCTTAAATTTTAAACCAACTGCTTACTCTTCCCCAATTCTATTTGTGGTAAGCGCAGTATATTTTATACTTCCATGCTATTCTGTCGTTCGTGATTTCACTGTGAACTCCCTTCCTAGCCATCTTTTTTCTTACACAGGCATTCCACTTTTTGTACTCCTCTTCCGTCGTACTGTCCTATACCTAACACTTTCTTCGCCACATTTACCTATTCTCTCTCATACCAAGATATCTTTTTACTTCCTGCTATTATTTCCATCTTTACTTGAGCTTTAGAAACAGATAAAGTTAAACAGTCAAGTACAATAATTGTTATTAATAATTATAGTATTACTGTATAAAGTTACAAAATATGAAATTAGCAATTCCTCTGTGGTTATAGCTCTTGCATCAGTATTGAATTTGTTTGAATCAATACATATTGATCAATTATACATTTGGTACTATTGACGGAATTCAAGTTTATCAATGAACTAGCTGACCCACGCAACGTCGTTTACGTCTCCTATTGCCCCGTAGGCTACGGGCCGTGGCGCAAAAAAAATCCCACGTTTTTGTTACATTATTCATTGGTGCTCCGCTCCTAGTGGTCTTAGTGTAATGGTATATAGCCTTCCTCGATAAATGTACTATCCAATACGGAAATAATTTTTCAAATCGGATCAGCTGTTCCTGAGATTAGCGCGCTAAAACAAACAAACAAACTCTTCAGCTTTATAATTTTAGTATAGATGAAGACAATCATTGTAAGCTTTCCATCGTTTTTTTATACGTGTACACTTTGTGTGATCTAGAAATCGTTGTCCGAGTGTTCCTTGTGTACGTTTTATCTATGTTTGTGAAGTCCCACGCGACACAGGGATGTATTCCGAGTGTGGGTAAATAAATACACACATCAAAAGTGTCTAGGGATCAAGCATTTTTATGCGGATTTCTTGAGATTGAGATGTGGCTTTGGCCCTGGCCTGCTCAGTCGCCAGACTTGAACCCGATTGAGCATGCATGGGATATGCTACAGAGAAGAGCTCTGCCGAATATGGAGGGTATCCAGTCGCAAGAAGACCTTTTTTTGTTGTTGCAACGAACATGGGCGGCCATTCCACAGCGTGATTTGGATGAACTCATTTTGAGTATGCCAAACCGATGTTCTTGTGTTAGTGTTCGCGGTAGAAACACGGATTATTAATTGTTTAAGTTACCTAATAAAATTTTAAAGAAAACTGTTATTTCAGTCTTTTTTTCGAACTTTAATGTTAGTGGTTCAAATGTCAAAAATCGTTTTATTAGGAAAATGGCAAATTTCTTTATTAATGCAAAGGTGACTTGGTTTATCGTTACTGTGACAAACGAAAACACTTTATTTGATGAATCCTTAAAGAAAGTTTTAATTAATATCAATCAGGAGAAAAGTTATTGCAAAAATATATGTTGATCCCTAGACACATATGTTGATCCCTAGACACTTTTGATGTGTGTATTAATAATAATTCACTGGTAACTGGCGTCAAGAAGTTGCACAGTTACTGAACCTAACATCTTTTTTATGTTGCAGCTTGACGCAGTACCTTGCGCTCTGAATGAGACATCTCTATTGATAATACTTGCTGTGGGTGCTTTGCATTCTATAGTCAACATATTTATTAGTCTTGTAAGTTTTCTATTTTCATAACTTTTTTATAGTAGTATTGTGCACGTAACTGTTAGAATTTGAAGATTCGATTCCTACACAATGTTATGATAAAGGTAGTGTAGGACGCCTACGGGCCAGGTGAAGTGACAACTAGGCTGAAGGGCTGGCAAGAGCTGGATGCGACAAGCCGAAAATCAATCAGAATGGCATGCAATAGGAGAGCACTGTGTCGTGCCTTAGACTGCAGAAGGCTACTGATGATATTGATAATTTTAAAAGTAAAAGCTGAAACCCTTAGGAAACTGACGCATTATACTGATTTTAAAATACATTTATAGAAATGTGTGAAAATAATGTTTATGATCATATAACTGCCTCGTTGATCTCGGTTAGCATGTGCGATTGCTGATCATGAGGTCTCGGTTTCGATTCCCGGGTCTGAGCAAATGTTTGTATGATCTACAAATGTTTGTTTCGGAGTTTGGGTGTTTTTTCATGTATAATATGTATGTATTTCCAAAAAATAATGATAATAATATAACGTATTTGTATCAGTTGTCTAGTACCCATAACACAAGCTCTGCTTAGCTTAGGACTAGATGGCGTTGTGTGTTAGATGTCCGAAATATTTACTATTATTTATTATATTTTACAACCACCACTAGAAAAATATTTAAAGTTCCCAATGAACCTAGTAAAATAAGGTATGTTAAAGCTATAAATAACTTTCTATATTTCAATTACAGTTGCTTCGCTTCGTGGGACGTCGGAACATGTCTATAGCTGTCATAATACTATGCGGAGTGAGCGGTATCCTGGTGAACGTGATACCAAATGTCTACGGCAGCGCAGTATTCCTTGCGATTATGACCATGGCAATAGTTGTGATTGGACTCTACACTGCGATCACTATTGCTTTGTTTCCTACTCATCTCAGGTAATTACATATAGTACATGTAGCTTTATAATCACGATCACGGATAGTAGAATGGTATTTAGTATATAATAAATAAGTAAACAGTTAGTTTTTGTCAGAGAAAGTTAAATCACAAATATCAAGATATTCTAAAAGATTCGTTAGGGATTCCTTCTATGTGCCGCTAAAATAGTAGAATTGTATTTATTTTTTAATTCAAGGAGTTATAGGTTTGTTTCTAATATTTATAATATTTTTCCTCTTACAGAGGGATGGCGATTGCACTGTCATTGACCGCTTCAAGAATAGGCACTATCGCGTCTATTCAGATCGTTAACTTAATGCTGTTTACCAGTTGTGATGCTGGATTCTATTTGTTCTCCTCAATATTACTAGGTTCGTATAGTGTCTTTATATTTATAGTTTTTTGGTGTAGGGGCAACGAGCGAACTCAAGAATCACAAGTGCGTTCCCGCCCTTTCATTATCATATTCTATAATGTCTACTGCTAGGCATAGGCCATTGCTTAAAAAGGAGGTTTTAGCTTATATACGGTATGGAATTGGTTACAATTGTTTCTTTTTTTTTGATGATGATGAATTTTAGTTTCACAATAAAATAATAATACTAATAATTCTATTCCCTTACTTTAGCATCAGCGATAGCCGCATTCTTCCTGCCAGATGACCGCAAACTCCCAGCTCCAGTTTCAGAACCCGCTAAACCGCAAAGTCTAGGTGGAAGCCCAGATACAAGATTATAGTAGTATAGAAATAATCTATTGATTTAGAAATGTATTCCATTCATAAGCGTGTATGCAGTTGTATGTATACTTATATATTAGAAAGTGTTCTTGTCATGTTTCGAAAGTTAAAAAAAAAATTGGTCACCAGTTTTTCAATGCTTGTACAAGTTTTTGTGCGTTAGAAACTGAAGCATTGGAAAAAGGTGGAATTACAAGTTATTGATTTTGACATTCGTGAAATAAGTAATGAATTGAAAAATCTAAAACTATCAGTGTCTGAACTTAACACGATTCAGCAAGAAAGTGATAACAGGCATTCGTAAATTAAAGTAGTGGAGGTGATTTATGCAAAGAAAGTGATAAATTTGAAAGCAGTAAATAACAACGGCTTGATATTGTTACAGTTTTTTCGGAATGTTAAATATAAGCAATATTTAAGAATTTAGGCAGTAAGAAACGAATAAGATAGTTATTTATAAAATACCTATTTATTAAAAATAACAAATAAATTGTCTTTTTCAATAGCTGTACCTATATTCATTGCTTTAAATTTTCATGAAATCTTTACAACCCTTATGCATGCATGCATTTCTTTTCGTTTTGGCCAGTTACCTGTCGACTGTAACTTCTACCCTGTGGCTCAAAGAGATAGTATCAGTTTGTGGTATCACATGGTGTGGTGTGGTCAAATTGTGGTATCTCTTGCCTTACCTACCTCTTCCTATGATCCCTCTTGAACAGTAAAATTTTCAAGGAGAATTGGCGTCAGCTAGCTTATAAGAGAAATCAGACAAAATTCTGCTAAGTTAAATATTATAATAAGAGAGTACAATTGGAAAGAATGATGAAACACAGTAGTTAATTCACTTTTAAGCGACTTTAAAAAAAGGAGGAGGTTTCTCAATTCGACCCTACCTATATTTTTTATATATGTTCGCGGATAACTTCGTCGTTTATGAACCGATTTTGATGATTCTTTTTTTAATAAAATGGAGATATCCCAACGGCGGTACCATGATAAGGACACTAAGATCTGATGATGGAATCCAAGAGAAATTTTAATAAATTGAAAATCAACTTCAAGGTTTGAACCTTGAAGTCCGTTTTTATTTTATTAAAATTTTTCTTGTACTTTTTTGTGTCTATTAAAGTACGAATACTACTTCCATAACTTTGCTCAGAGCATGTTGCCAGGCACTTACAACTAAATTACATATTTTTACTCAGATCTGAGATAAACGCGTTGACTGTATTGTCTTCATCTGCAGCTTTTATTCTTATATTTTTCGTTACATAGGCCACTAACAATGATTATTGATGAGTCTTTTAGTAAGATGTTCTTGATATTGACTACGAAGGATGAAGTTGTAGATTCGATTCCCACAGAGGGCAAATTCTTGTGTGATAAGCAGTTTCCTTTATTCTGTGTTTAGGTATAATTTATCTATAATACGCCTCTCTGTATTGAGAAATATATAAGTTTATTTATTAGCAGGCTAGTTACCATAGCACAGGTTTTGCTTAATTCGGGTTCAGGCCACCGTGTGTGAATTAGTTTGAATGAGGATTTACGACCACGAGATGATGTAGCGATGTCAGCTGTATAAAATTATTCACAAAAATCTACAATTCAGGAACAACTCTGTTTTTGAAATATATACTTTACGTGTGCATTAACTTTACGAATGGACATTTCAATAGAATTATTACCTGAATTATACTTAAGAGACCTACGCCGACAGTAGCTGATCGAAAACTGCTCTCTTATTGCTTTTGTAATTTTAACATTAAAAAAAAGCGGCCAAGTGCGAGTCGGACTCGCCCATGAAGGGTTCCGTAGCAGCAAGTAACATTATATAAATGTCCTTGTAACTTTTATCGATATTTTTCGGCTTATGATTTATGACGTATTAAAAAAAACTACTTACTAGATCTCGTTCAAACCAATTTTCGGTGGAAGTTTGCATGGCAATGTACATCATATATATTTTTTAGTTTTATCATTCTCTTATTTTAGAAGTTACACTTTCGAAGCGTCTCTCGCGCAAAATATTCAGTTTAGATAAAAATGATATTTGAAACCTCAATATCATTTTTTAAGAAATATCTATAGATACCCTTGACGTATGGGTTTGATGAAATTTTTTTTTTTGAGTTTCAGTTCTAAATATGATTGTTTTTTTTTTTGTGTGAAAATCTTAATGCGTTTCACGGAATACGTCTACGTACAGGTTTCAACAGTATAATTCTTATAGTTTCGGAAAATAGTTGCTGTGACATACTGAAGAACAGACAGACAGACGGACAGACAGACATATATAAGGGTTGCGTTTTTTGCCTTTGGCACGGAACCTTAAAAACCGTAGTACTCCTTTACGTGTGCTAATGTTTTGTTACGATACAAATTACTAAACTGAACTCTTAAGTCAAGGACCCTAATAAACACTACTCAGAAAAAAGCAAACAAAAACAAAGAACAAGATTTAATATAGTCACAATAAATGCGAGATCGTTAAAATCTCCAGAAACCCTACTCGAACTAGAACATGCATTGGAAACCCTAAACTGGGATGTTTTAGGTTTAAGTGAAATAAGGAGAGCTGAAGAAAAAACTGAAGAGTATGATAAATATATATTTTACTATAAAAACGAAATAGCTGGCCTCCGCGGAGTAGGATTTATGGTTAAAAAATATTTAAAAAATGAAATATTACAGTTTCGAGGAATATCGGATAGGATAGCAGTCTTAAATATTAAATTACCTGGCCATAAACAACCATCTTCAATCGTTCAAATTTATGCCCCGACTGATATCACTAAGGAAGAAACTAAAAATGACTTCTACAACAAATTGAACGAAATAATGCCAACTTTGTTTAAAACCATAATAATATTGGGTGACTTCAATGGGCAGATAGGGAAGAGAAGAACTAATGAAGACAAAGTACTCGGACTATATACAACAGGCAAAAGAAACGACAATGGACAAAGACTCATAAACTTCGCATTGGAAAATAACCTAAATATTATGAACAGCTACTACAATAGAAGTATTAATAGGAAATGGACATGGGTGTCACCGAATGGCAGGACAAAAAACGAAATAGACTACATAATCACAAACAAACCAAGACTGTTCTTAAATATAAATATTGTCAACCAATTTAATTACAACACAGACCACAGACTACTTAGAGGACAAATAAGTACACGAGAACCAAAAACAACAAGGAAAAATATTTATAATATGAAACCAATAGCTTTACCAATCCCGGATAGTATTCTGGAGTCCTTAAACACTAATATAGAAAAAATAGAACATCTTACAGAAGTTCAATTAAAATACAATGCTCTAGAGTGGGAATTAAAGGAAACTGAAAGAAAATTACGAACAACAAGACAGGAAAAAGACAAAATAGGTCCAGAAGCGAGGAAGTTGATCATGCAAAGGAAAATTTTGTTTAGGGACAGGAAAACCAACAAAAAAGAAATAACAAGATTGAGCAAAGACATAAGCTTTCAAATACGAAAATACAGAGAGAAATTAAGAACCGAAACACTAAATTACCATATAGAAAATACGGGCGGAGTCAAGAAAGCATGGATAGAATTAAGAGACAATCTTACCTGGATCGACAACATAAAACACCACATAAACAAGAAAAATAACACAAATAGAATCGTATGAGTATGTATCGTTGTTATAAATATTGTGAGAAAGCTTGTCAAATAGTTTACTGACTGAAAATTATAATTTAAGTATAGACGTGTTGTTTGAGAGCTGTAACATAAGAACAACTGACTGACTGCATATTTCAAAACGTACAAAGGTAATACAGTTATAATAGTACATTGTTCACCGAGGGAGGAAAGGGACCGATTACTAACGAGGGAGCAGTTTGTGGCCCGAAGGCTCAGCCTAGGGCCACACTACTCCCGAGGTAGGAATGGGACTGTCACCCGAGTGCTACATAGTGCTTTATACTACACCTGTGAGCAACATTTAAAGACTTGTATTGTAGAAAGTATTTAAATCAAAACTTAAGACACCATGTAAGACACAATTTAGCTTAGAATTTGACCGATATTTCGCGCTTCTTTTGTTTTTTTTTATTCTTCACAAAAGGATGTCAGTGGCACAGAGATTCTATATTTAAATGATATAGAAACTCCTTGGGCAGGCGCGCGCCATAGATAAGATAACACATGAGAAATGAAAATTCATACAACTTTCACTCCCGCTAAAACACGTTAGAAATGGATTTTCATACATTTTTTCCTCCCGCTTATTCAGGTCAAGGAAAAGACTAACGTTCTCTTTTCATTTTCAGGGAATAATGACTACAGTTCCGATCAGGTGTAGTATAAAATATTTTTTAACCCCCGATGCAAGAAGAGGGGTGTTAAAAGTTTGACGTGTCTGTCTGTCTGTTTGTCTGACTGACTGTGGCAGTGTAGCTCGCGAACGGATGAAGCGATTTCAATTTAGTTTTTTTTGTATGAAAGGTGAGTTATAGTAGGGGAGCCCACGATGCTAAATGGGGATTTACTCGAGCGTCATAGAGACCTATTGGGTTGCAAAGCTTAGATGATAAAAAGAAAAAAATGTTATTACTGTATACCTTTTCATCGGTGGGGTGAGCAGCTATGGATGTTCAAAAATGTAAAAAAAATACTGATGCATGGACATACTTGAGCGTGTTAGATATTGATAGCAACCATGTCCTACGTATTTTTAATAATGTACGTATGTTAATCTGATAATTTGCATGGTGGGGGTGGTCGTACGAAAGGTTTGAAAACGACAAAAAAAAATTTTTATCGAGCGCGTCTGATTTTCAAAGTGGATGTTAAGTGAACCTAAAATAAAGCTCTCATTCAATAATCTGACGATTTGGATGTGACGCAAACTCACGGGCGTTATAAGAATGTGCAAAAAAAATCGTCATATTGACATACTCAAGCGCGTCAGAGATATATATGGTTCATCTTTATGTCCTAGACGTGGTGTCTCATAATCTGACGATTATCTGTAGGGGTTCGCTTAATCTGACAATTTAAAAAAAAATTGAAGCCAAATCCAGACGTGCTTTTAAGAAAATTACCACAATATCAGTATCAGAAGTTCTGATAGTAATAGTAGAATCTTCATTTTGTTGGCAAGCAATAAATGCTATGTTCGTCTTCGCTTCTTCATGATCAGGGCATGAAAAATCATAATCAATTTATAATTAATTATCAGTAACTGAATATTTATGACACAAATCGAGGTAATTACATAAAATGACCTTACTACCTATAATCGTTTCCATCTCCTGATCAGCCCAATGATCGATCAACAGCTTAGTTACTTACAACTTGTACTTAGTTTGAAAATGTTATACAAAGTCAAATCAAGTTATTTTAATTACTCCTTACACACAGGTAAATCTTGCGAGAAACCTTTGTATTCTATAAATTGTATAAAGACCACCTTCCGGGTCCATCATCAGTCACTGGATTCTATCAAAACATAAAGTACTCGTCAAAACGAATCAAACGAGTCAAAACTCGATAGTGTTGCGACGTTTCTTTATAGAGTTCCTATAACCACCTTCCAGTTCCAGCATCAAATTAGTTCCATGTCATTATAATATTGTATTGTCACGCTGTATACATAATTATGCTTGCAAAATTTCAGCAAAATCGGTTGAAGATATCTGCTTCAAAATTGACTTGCAAGATTCCACCCAAACATACATACACTGCAAGTTAAATAAAAGCTTGTAAAAAGAACCCATCTACAAATATATGGTCAAATTGGGATGGCGGTTGCTCCATATCTTCGACTTATTTCTCTTTAGCACGAATGGGCCGGCTCGACCGGGGCGGTACTACCCTCGCACAGAAAATCAACGTAAAATGACCACGTTCGTGCTGTCGTGTTTCGTTGGTGAGTGCGAGACCGGAGGCCCAAATAGTCTAGTCAACAAGTTCCATACTTGTTGACTAGACTATAAGATGCAGCAGCATCACTAGGCCGCCATGGTGTGGGTCGCCATACTGCATTGTCTGCATTCGCAGTGAGTATGGCGACCAATACTCTTGGATTCTGGTTATGCTTTCCATCAGGCAGAGTAGAGTCATTTTGGCGGGCCATACATAAAAAACACATGAATTAGTATTTGTATTTATTATTTATTGTACACATAGAACATAAAAATATATAAAGAAATACAAGGAAAAAAGTGTGAATGTAGGCATCACCATCATCAATATATTAAACTTTATCGACGAAATTTTGTTACTTCGGCTTGTGGCTATCGTCAGATTATATATTTTTCGTTATCCCTGAATGATTTCCCGCAAAAAAAAAAAATAGTCAAGATGACTTCTTTTATTACAACTTTATAGCCCTTCCCTTTCCTTATGTCACTCTCAAATTGTCAGATTAGTGGAATATACTCTTTTTAACGTGTAATTAACTCACCCTGCCATAATCTGACGCGCTCGAGAATGTCTGATGATCTTTTTTTTTACTAATCTGATCCTTTATGCCTTACGGGCGGCCATATATACGGGGCTCATATTTGGTGGAGGTACTTAACCGGGTATAAGGTATCCCCCTGTATATTAATGTGCCGCGCTCGAGTAAATCCCGAAATTCCTTCTAGGGCTCCCCTACTATTACGTGCGAGTGTTCTTAGACATGTTTAATGAAAATCGGTTGAGTCGTTTAAAAGTTATGAGGGTGAAAGTGGGGAAGAATAACCGAATCTCTACAAAAATATCATCGAGTGGGGTCTCAAATGAAAGCGCATAACGTGTTTTTTACTTTTTAAAGGGAACTCAGGTTATTATGTCGGGGTTTTTTTACATTTTTAGAATTTATCTTTATTAAATTATTATGTAAACAGAAGCACCAGTATAAATGAAAATATATCTTCCGAGCACGTTCACATAGTTTATTATAATCATTTGATAATAGCCCAAAGCTTTCAGCCCACGTTAGCCAGGATGTAAGTGTTTCACATCGATTCTCTTTCTACAATCGCTAACGTCTCTATTCTCTTGTATTATTGGATAATATTTTGTTTTGACCACGTGACTTAGCGTTGAGATGATCTCCTTCCCATATAGTTATTGGTTTTCTAATAACATTTAAGTTTGCAGAATGCCAACTTGGCTAAGGTGGCAGAATCGTTTTTTAACCAACTCAAAAAGGAGGAGGTTATCAATTCGACTGTATTTTTTTATGTTTGTTACCTCATAACTTTCGACCCGGTGAACCGATTTTAATGATTCCTTTTATTTGAAAGCTGGTGCTTCCCGTGTGGTCCCATTTCAATTTGGTCCAGTTCTTTTCAATTTGTTACTTTATTATCGTATCTCAATATGGGTGTTGTTGCTTGGTATTTGTTTGTCTGGTGTAAATGGTGTTTATGATTATGATCTGTTGTGTGTGTGTATGTGTTAATAGTTTTTCTAACTTCCTAATTTTTACTAAGTTTGTATCAAATGAGTGTTATTATATAAATACAATTGGTTTTAAAAATTATTAATTTTGTTTCAATAAAAGCTTACTCTTCTTCTGAAATTCTGATATTAATAACTGTTTTATATCTATATTTACGTATGTATGTTGCTTATTTATGTATGTCTAATGTATATTTTGGATCAGAAGTTAAATAACCTATGTGCGCCTACCTCACAAGATTTCTACACAACCCTAAGGTTGACTGGTAGAGAATGCCCTGGGCATTAAGGCCGCCGATGTACAAAAGTGCATAAAGTTATAAATAAATAAATAACATACATAACCCGTAAGTAGTGTGTTGTGGTGAACGCTATAATAAAACTTGATTTCGCCATAATTAATATAAACTATTAGATAGGTGTGTTACCATTCCGCTATCTACTCGTATTACAAAAACTACATGCCTTATACCAAGAGTAGCAATACTTTAGAAAAAGGCGCATATCTACAAACAGTTGTAAAGTATTGAGAATGTATAATAATTTCATATCTTAATGATTTTATTATTATCACTTTATTTTGGTAAATCTACAATACTTACTATATTTATTTATATCCATGTAAAAAATTATCAAACTGCACGCGTGGTTTATTACTTTACAATCAAAGGTTAGGTAAATCTTATATTCTAAGTTCCGAAGACTTGATTGTCAATAGCGTAGTAACGATTTACTATTTTTTTTTTTTTTTATGTATGGCTCGCCAAAATGACTCTACTCTGCCTGATGGAAAGCATAAGCAGAATCCAAGAGCGGTGGTCACCATACTCATTGCGAATGCAGACAATGCAGTATGGCGACCCACACCATGGCGGCCTAGTGATGCTTCTGCATCTTTTAGTCTAGTCAACAAGTATGGGACTTGTTGACCAGACTAATTGACAGATTTTCTGTGCGAGGATAGTACCGCCCCGGTCGAGCCGGCCCGTTCGTGCTGGAATCAGCGTGGCTCTACTACCTTCTTAATACCTAATAAAGCATCTATGCGTGTCATTGTAAAAAACTGCCTCTATCTTAAAAAATCCAGCATTTGAAATTAGTTTCATCTCTACTGGGCTATCTACTCCTGGTTTTTCTATATTTTCATATAAAATCACCCAATTATACCCAGTGGTCGAAATTCGATCATAATAATTCATTAATTTTTTTTTTCATATAAATATTAACTGTGACTGATTTCATACTCCTGCGTTCGCGTAATTTTCGTAAATAGTGAACGAAGTATTGCTTCATAAATAATAGGTCTTTACCTATGAAATTGCCGTTTTGTATGCAATAAGTGAAAGTACTTATTTTTAAAACATTTTTATTTCTGTTATTTGAAGTAATCACCCATGCAATCGACGCATCTTTGCTAACGCATTGGCATTTTTTTTGATGCCCTTCTTGTAAAAATCAGCTGGACGGGAGGCAACAAACTCTTCAAAGGCATTTTGTACTGCCTCTCGGGAATTGAATTTTTTACCCACTAAATAGTTTTCTAAATTTTGGAAAAAGTAATAGTTGGTAGGTGCAAGGTCTGGTGAGTATGGCGGATGAGGGAGAGCTTCCAACCCAGCTCTTGCAGCTTGGAGACTCTCTGTTGCGCAGTGTGGAGTTCGCGCGATGTCGTGAAGGAGCAGTGGGGACGACCGATTGACCAAAGCTGGTTGCAGATGTGCAAGCTTCTGCATCATTCTCTCCAGTTCTTCACAGTACACATCTGCATTAATGCTCATGCCGTTTTGTAAAAAGCTGTGGTGAATCACACCCGCACTAGACCACCAAACAGTGACCATCACCTTTCTAGGGGTCATTTTTGGGTTAGGGCATTGCTTTGGTGCTGAACCAGGGTCTAACCAGCTTGCTGAGCGCTTTCGATTGTCGAACAGAATCCATATTTCGTCGCACGTAAGAATTCGTTTCAAAATTCCTTCATTTCTTTGCCTGTTGAGCAGCGCAAGGCAAGTCTCGACGCGTACGTTGCGCTGGCGATCGTTAAGGTCGTGGGGCACTCATCTATCAAGCTTTTTTACCTTGTCAATTTGTCGCAAATGGATCAATATTCTTTTGATGCTTACATTAAAAGCTGGTGCTAGCTCAGCTGTATATTGAGTTTCGTCAGCTTCCACAATCGCCTTTAATTCATTATTGTTAACCAAAGTCTCCGGACGACCACGAGCTTCATTTTTCAAGTCAAAATTTCCAGAACGGAACCGGGAAAACCAATAACGGGTTGTGCGTTCGTTTGTACAGTTCTCTCCGTAAACGTTTTTGATGTTACGTGCCGTTTGTGTCGCGTTGGTGCCACGACGGAACTCATATTCCATAATTACACGAATTTTTAAAGTATCCATTACGACGAAAAATGTTCAAATGTAATGAAAATACAACGCTAATCAGAAAACAAAAGACTGAGTTTGTAAATAGAATGTCATGGTTTTAAAACAAAATTAATTTGAATTTAGAATACAGAGCCATTACAATCTTTTTTTATTTGAAATGACCAGTACTGAAGAACGGCAATTTCATAGGTAAAGACCTAATATAAGTATAGGCTATTAAACTTGAGATAATAAGCTGGAATAAGGACCTATAACAATTGTTTTTGTTTAAGTAGCATTAAATCTTGAGTTACAAACATGGCAATTAAAATGGATAATCTTTGATAATGAGGAGATTATAATTTAAATTCAATTACGATTACATATTTATTGTAATAATGCCCGATACGAGTAATTTTACGATTTGCTTTCACTAATAAACCATTCTAAACATAATAAACAATTTCTGATCTAAAGAACTGAACGTCGTTACAATGTTGCGTCAGTTAACCCTTTTTCTTTTTAAACATTAGGGATGTTACTCTAGAATTCGAAAGCTGATAAGTAGAAACGAATGCAATGATAACTTGTGAAGAAATATCACCATAAATTAATAACCACGTTGTGGTTATAATAAAACATAATTATATTTATTATTCTTTTAACTAACTATAAAAATACAAAAAATTACTAAATAGTAAAATCATTGATGTTAGCTACAATTAAGTGGGATGTTGCTGGCAACACCAGTGCCTGTCGATGACGCCATGTCATGTCGCCATTACATGACGCAGTCTTTTGGTCGTTGTGCGAAGTGACTGTGCGTTTTTGGTGTGCTCTCTGTTATTTTCTTCTGACCCGGCTTTTTTATTGGACTGATCTTACTGACTACGTTTACCTGGCTATAAATTCTCCGACACCGATTGCATCGATTAATAAACAAGAAGAAAATTACAGTCTTACCATGTCGAAACGGGGGAAAACCCAAAAAAGTCAATCTCGCGAACTAGTGGTGAAATTGTACAATTATTTTGAACGTGAATCAATTAACGATGGGTCTTTTTTACCATTGATACAACCGAGAGAACGCGTTGCCGAAGCATTGGGAATGAGGAAGAGGACAGTAACTGTAACTCAAATTCTGAAAGAAAAATACTTGATTGACCATCAGGCTCAGAAGATAATACACCGACGATACAGCGGCCTCCACCTCAAAAGTTACATCGGGAAAAGGAGCCCGACTTATTATATGTCACGCGGGATCAGCTTCTCAAGGTTTTATTCCAGACTGCCTCCTCGCATTCGCCTCTAAAACTACAAGTGATTACCATGAGGAAATGAACTTTGAGGTTTTTAAAGAGTGGTTTGAGAAGCTACTAGTCAGCTTAGAAAACCCATTGAAAATTATAATGGACAATGCACCGTATCATTCTGTACAAGTCGATAAACCACCAACTCAAGCAAGAAATTGTCTCGTGGCTGGTAAGAAATGGTGTAAATGCAAGTCCAACTTTATTAAAAGTTGAGTTGTTAAATCTACTAAAAGCAACTAAGCCGTCCAAGCTCCGCTATGTAATCGATGAACTAGCCCTAGAGCATTGACACGAAGTTATTCGATTGCCTCCCTACCATTGCCAGTTTATACTGGCAATGGTAGGGAGGTCATCGTAATCATCATAACGCCATCGAGCTTATTTGGGCACAAATAAAGGGCATGCAGCGCGGAACAATACTAAACCACCCTTCAGTACTACTAAAATGATGACTGTGCTACAAACTGCGTGTGCAGAAGTCACTACAGAAGACTGGAGAAAAGTCGTAGAGAAAATAAAATAATTTTACAAGATTTTGAACGAGATGTGAGAATAGACGATATCATTGAAAATAAATTAACAATATCACTGAGTGCTGACAGCAGTGATGAATATGACAATACTAATAACAGTTCTGATAGTTCAACTGAATAAATGCATTTTTTTTGTTAAATTATGTACCTGTCTTATTTTGCTCCTTAAATTTACGAAAGAAAAAATAATTATGGGACAGGGATTCGCCTAAAGGGGTGACGGTCCGAAGGGATTTCCACAGGTTAAAAAAAAAAAAAAGGGTACCACCGACGACTATATCTGGCGACGTATAATGGACGCACGCTGTGGCTGGACGATCTCATAAACTGGCATATTTTGAGGCTATCAGAAGTCCGAAGACAGGGTGAGGATATGATAGCCCTGGATTCTGGTCACCTCCTCTATTTCCGACAAGGAGACCAACCATCCCAAGGTGGTGTCGGATTTATGGTCCACAAGTCGCTCAAGGGCAGCGTGGAGGAAGTTGGCAGTGTATCGTCAAGGGTAGCGTACCTCGTCTTAAGAATAACCAAAAGGTACTCCTTGAAGTTTGTACAAGTGTACGCACCCACATCCACACATCCTGATGACGAGGTTGAAGCCATGTACGAAGACATATCCAATGCCCTGTCTCGTAACAAAACTTCTTTCACGGTTGTCATGGGCGATTTCAATGCGAAAGCGGGAGTACGAGATTATGGCGAGACCAGGGTGGGATCGTCCGGCTATGGGCGCAGAAATCACCGAGGTAAAATGCTGATAAACTTCCTTGAAGCTCAGGGGCTCTTTCTAAAATTCCTTCTTCCAGAATGGGCCCCACAGGAAGTGGACCTGGCAAAGCCCAGACAGCGCGACAAAGAACGAGATCGACTTCATCATGACAAACAAACGCTAAATATTCAGGGATGCCTCTGTGATCAATAGATTCAACATCGGAAGTGATCACCGACTCGTAAGAGGTACCCTGAATCTAAGCGTCAAAAGAGAACGGGTGCGCTTGATGAAGTCGACTCTTAGACCAACTCTGCCTCAGGTCAAAGCTGGATGCGAAAGCTTCCAGTTGGAGCTCCAAAATCGGTTCGCCACGTTGGAAACCGTGCAGGACGTGAACGACGCCGCCGACAGTCTGGTACGTGTCGTCCGCGAGGTGGGTTATAAACACTTTCGACCAAAGAGCACTGGACGCAAGTCGAAGCTTAGCAGCGAGACTCTTGATCTCATGAGGAAACGACGAGAAGCACCAAACGCCACACCCTCTGAGCGACAGGAACTGAACAGGCAGATAAGAAGGCTGGTCAGACAAGACGTTCGACAGTCGATTACTCGAGAGATCGAGGATGCGATTGCTTGGAACAAGGGTTCAAAAGTCTTTGCCAAGCCTAAGGCCTCCTGTTACCACATTTCCAAGCTCAGAACAGCACAAGGCACCACCGTCATCTCTGAAACAGAGATTCTCGCTGAAGTCGAAAAGTTTTACGAGGATCTATATTCCTCACGAACCAGTCCATCCGATACCCACAGCGCGGATGACCCGCGTGCTAGACTGACACGCCGTTTTAGTTTTACCTAAGTAGTACGTAAAACGGAAGTTTTTAGGTAGGATTCTATAAGTTTAAGCACATCACCTCTTATGCCATATGCATTTAGTTAATTTAGGAGAGTTGCATGATCCATATAGTCAAAGGCTTGAGTCATGTCCATGTACAAACAGACAGGTATTTTATTGTCAAGATTATTGATGACATATTTCAACAAATCATTTAAGGCCATGCTTATTGAGTTATTGCAACGAACACCTTTTTGTTCGTTAGCTAAGATATGGTTATTTACAAGGTAATAATTTAACTCTTTGTTTAAGTATTTCTCAAATATTTTCGATAAAATAGGTACCAGAGCTATAGGCCTATAATTTCCAATGTAATCACTATCACCTTTTTTAAGTATGGGTTTAATTACTACTGTTTTTAATTTATCAGGAAAAATAAATTTCGGTTATCGGGACGGGTATTTTCGGAAGTATAAACATAATTTTCAAATTTCTGGGAATGCAGGACAAAATATAGAAATCACTTTTCCCGATTGATATACTTGACTGCTTCATTGGTCTCGCGGTTGGCGTGTACGACTGCTGATCATGAGGTTTCGGGTTCGATTCCTGGGTCGGACCAAATGTTTGTATGATCTACAAATATTTGTTTCGGAGTTTGGGTGTTGTCTATCTATATACTTATAATAAAAATGTAACAGGTCAAATTCTGTACATTGAAGATATTTTGAAAATTTTTTTGGAGGGCACTCTGTTATCGATACTGAAACGAAAACTATTTTTTTTTTCATTTTTGTCTGTCTGTCTGTCTGTATCTTGGCCGCGCATCACGCCGAAACTACTGAATGGATTCAAATGAAACTTGGCATGATTTGAGTTCATACTCCGAGGTAGGACATAGGATACTTTTTATTCCGAAATTCCGGACGGTTTCCTTGGGAGGGGAGATGAAAGTCAAAATGTGTAATTAATTGTAATTCATTAACGAGTAGTCCGATTGCAATAATTATTTTTTTGTTAGAAAGGAGATACTCTGAAGATTGTAGCATAAAGTATTTAATTTATCACAATCTTTCTATCTATTGGAATAAAAAATTATAAAGAATTTATCATTACGTAAAACAACATGTAGTGACATCTATTGCCAGCCATGCGTAATTAGTAACACTTTGATTAATATATCGTAGAATAATCGTACAACGTATTACGTATAATTCGGTGTAGCATTAAGTATTTGATTTATCGCAACCTCTCTATCCATAAATTCAGCACGGTTTCCTGGAGAGAGGGGATGAAAGTCAAAATATGTACTTGGTTGTAATTCAATAACACGTGATTTATTTCATTCATTCTTTTTTTGCTAGATAGCAAGTACTTTAAATATTGTTCCGTGATCTATTTATAAATATATCACGTATAATAAATCGTTGAGTTTGTCTGTTTCTTTGCTTAAAACAGCGACATCTCTTGGAATCAAGTAACTAACTTTACAATAGGTACGTAATATGATTTTCTTTTGAACGTATAATAAAAATGTGATGTAACAGATCAATTCTGTACATTAAAGAAATTTAGATGTTTTATCGGGAGGGCTCCCTAATCGTTACTGAAGCAATGAAATTTTCTTGAAAATTGTTTCTAAACTTAACAGCGACATCTATTGGAATTAAGTAACACTAACTTCACAGTAGGATGTACCTATCCTTAATACGAGTAATCTATATATGATTAATTTTTAAACTAGGTATAATAAAAAAGAAACAGATTAATATAATTATATTATAATGATAATAATTCTGTACATTAGAGAAATTTAGATTTTTTTGGGAGGACGCTCTAATCGATTCTGAACCAAAAACTAAAATACCATAATAACGTTAAATGGTCATTGTAAAGGAGCAAGGTCCAAATGTATGAAGGAAGACGTCTTTTCAGTAGACTGTATTTAATTTGCTGGTTTTACAGTAATAGATTACTAGAAAAAACTTGCAAAGTTGACAAAACAATTAGTATATCTTCTTCTTCTTTTATATCCTATAAAAAGCGGCCAAGTGCGAGTCGGACTCGCCCATGAAGGGTTCCGCAGCACCAAGTGGCATAATACAATTTTTATTTTATTTTTATATTTGTGTTGATTGAATAAAAGGTAAATTGCAGTTTACGATTTATGACGTATTAAAAAAAATCTACTTACTAGATTTCGTTCAAACCAATTTTCGTTGGAAGTTTGCATGGTAATGTACATCATATATTTTTTTTAGATTTATCATTCTCTTATTTTAGAAGTTACAGGCCGGCTCCCCCCCCCCCTGTAACTTCACACATTTTACCACTTTGGAAGTGTCTCTCGCGCAAACTAATCAGTTTAGAAAAGTATGATATTAGAAACCTCAATATCATTTTCGAAGAGGTATCCATAGATACCCCACACGTATGGGTTTGATGAAAAAAATTTTTTTGAGTTTCAGTTCTAAGTATGGGGACCCCCCATAATTTATTGTTTTTTTTTCTATTTTTGTGTGAAAATCTTAATGCGGTTCACAGAATACATCTACTTACCAAGTTTCAACATTATAGGTTTTATAGTTTCGGAAAAAAGTGGCTGTGACATACGGACGGACAGACAGACGGACAGACAGACGGACAGACAGACGGACAGACAGAAGGACAGACAGACAGACAGACAGACATCACGAATCTATAAGGGTTCCGTTTTTTGCCTTTCGCACGGAACCCTAAAAATGAATTGCTGTTCGTTTGTCTCGTTAAAACTCGAGAACCGCCGGGCCGATTTAGCTGATTTAGGTTTTGAAATGTTTGCCGTGGTTCAGGGAAGGTTTAAACGGTGAGAAAAATATGGAAAAATTGCGGGGAAGATAATAAAAACAACAATTTCCTTTTGCCCATATAAACTGTTCTACCAACTTTCCTGTCAAACTTTTGACTGTCAAATTGAAGCACTTATTAAATTAAGGGTTTTAAATAGGCATCATATATTATTACACCAATGAAATTAAGGGTTGTGTATAAGAAAAATTAAAAGATAGCGGGCAAAGTCTTTTTTTTTGTCCGCGACGTCTGTCTGTATCTTGGCCGCGCATCACGCTGAAACTACTGAATGGATTCAAATGAAACTTGGCACGATTTGAGTTCATACTACGAGGTAGGACATAGATTTTTTTTTATTTTTTTTTTATTTAATTTTTTTTTAATAACGGGAAAAGTATTTTTCTATGTCCGCGACTGTACACTGCCTGTAGGAAGCTGAGACAGATATGTAAATATGGCGGTACGAAGTTTATTTTTATTCTACCATTCCTGAATATTTTCGCTCGATTTCTATTCTTCTCTTCCTGAACATTTTCACCGTATTCCTATTCTTCCCTTCCTGAACATTTTCGCCCTAATTCTATTCTACCCTTTCCTGAATATTTTCGCTTTATTTCTATTCTTTCCTTCCTGAACATTTTCGCCCTATTCTTATTCTTCCTTTCCTGAAAATTTTCGCCCTATTTCTATTCTTCCCTTCCTATTCAAAGTGCTGCAACTTTCAGAATTTACTTATAGACAAGTCTGTTCTGATTTCTGAGGACATTTTATTTTTTATTCTGTAATTTCTGAGATCTTTTTATTTTGTCTAAATCTGCCTAACCATAAAACTAGATAAGAAAAATTTAAAGTTATGTGGATTAGGATTTTTAACTCTTACCACAGTAAAGAACAAAAAAGGGAACGCCTCAAGACGATCGACGAGAGATGAGACCGCCTATGCTCAATTAAAGTGTAAAATAAAAATATAGTTTTGTGACTAATAAGAAACATTGTTTTTTATTACTTAAAAATATTTTTAAATTATGGTGTACCTCCAAAATTTTTAATCTTCCTAGATGTACCTTGAACCCAAAAAGTTTGCGGAACACTGAATGTACTATGGTGATGTGTGTTACTTCGACCTGAATGCAGACCTCCTTAACAAGCTTGACCGTCTTCTTAATAACTGCATTCGATTTATTTTCAATATTCGAAAGTATGACCATGTGTCTGCTTTGCGTTCCCAGTTAAAATGCAATCCTATTCGCCTACAGTGCAATCAGCGAGCTCTTACCTTCCTATTTTCATTTCACAACTCGCCATCCTTACCTACCTACCTTGCTCTGTATTTCCGATACCTGTGCTCTAATCACGATAGAAATCTTCGCTCAGTTAATAATCTCCTTTTTTTTTTTATGGAATAGACCGGCAAACGAGCAGACGTATCGCCTGATGGTAAGCGATTACCGCCGCCCATGGACACCCGCAACACCGGAGGCGTCACAAGTGCGTTACCGGCCTTTGGGGAATGGGGGGGGGTATGGGCCTCCGGTATCCTCACTCACTAGGTGAAACACAGCGCAAGCACTATTTCACACCGGTTTTCTGTGAGGCCGTGGTATCACTCCGGTCGAGCCGGCCCATTCATGCCGAAGCGTGGCTCTCTCACGGTCTCTGCTTCTCTCATGTCCGTCTCATTACTCCGACTTCGTGAACTGTTCCTTCTTTGTTCAAGCAGTACTACTCTGGAATGCGCTCCCGCTTGAAATCAGGATGTCCACTAACCGATATACATTCAAAAATAAAGTACATGAGCTCTTTCTCAATGAACTGACAGAATTATCTAATCTATAGCTTACCGTCCTTTTTAAACGACTTCCAAAAGGAGGAGGTTCTCAATTTCATCGTTCATCGTCACAATGTATGTACGTACACGGATTACTCCTCCGTCCATTTGTGGACCGATTTTGAAAATTATTTTTGTATTCGAAAGGGTATGCTCCTCATGTGGTCCCATGGCCACCATATCTCCTGATATGGCGTGACCTTGAGCGGGATAGCTGCTCTTCGCGTAGAACAAAACAACCGAAGCGTCGGTGACGTCGTTGACGTTCGTCTCGAAATATAGCGAGTGTGGTACCTACTATTACATTTGGCTTGGCACCGACTTCAAACCTATGAATAGGTAGCATATACAAGTTATTTGATACTTTTTAGTTTTTAAGTCGGTTTTTTTAAACGAAGTTTTTATTCCATTATTTAGTGTATAAATGTTGTATTTATGTATACGTAATCTGTATATGTATATCTACTTATATATGTATGTTTGTATGTATAACGTTGAATATGATGTGATTATTGTAAATTTTAACGGACTTCGTATGTATATAAGATTTCACACACCTGCCTTATAAGATTTCTCCACCACCCGAAGGTCGACTGGAAGAGAATGCTCTGGGCATTAAGTCCGCTGATGTACATTCTTAGTGCATAAAGTTAATAAATAATATATAAATAATCTACATTGTATTTATATTTCCAAAAAAGTGTGTGTGACCAGTTCCTAAAATTATCATCTCAATATAACTAACACAACATCCACATCTGGTAGTTCTTAAACAGTTTCTAAAAGATACTTTACAATAGGTACGTTATATGATTACTTTTTTATCTATACTTATAATAAAAATGTAACAGGTCAAATTCTGTACATTAAAGATATTTTGAATTTTTTTTTTGGAGGGCTCTCTATTATCGATACAGAAGCCAAAACTGTATTTTTTTTAATTTTTGTCTGTCTGTCTGTCTGTCTGTCCGTCTGTCTGTCTGTCTGTCTGTCTGTCTGTATCTTGGCCGCGCATCACGCCGAAACTACTGAACGGATTCAAATGAAACTTGTCATGATTTGAGTTCATACTACGAGGTAGGACATAGGATACTTTTTATCCCGAAATTCAGCACGGTATCCTGGAGAGAGGGGATGAAAGTCAAAATATGTACTTAGTTGTAATTCAATAACACATAGTCCGATTTCATTCATTCTTTTTTCGCTAGAAAGAAAAAAATAAAAGATAACGGGAAAAGTGTTTTTTTTTGTCCGCGACTGTACACTGCCTGTGGGAAGCTGAGACAGATATGTAAATATGGCGGTACGAAGTTCACCGGGTCAGCTAGTCGTATAATAAAAATGTAAAAGATCAATTTTAAGTTTAAAATACTTGAATTAGGAGTTATAATTTTTAATATAAACAAACATATAACTTAATAGTTATGATAATTTACCAGAAACAAAACACAAAATGTGTGTGAGTGTGTGTGTTTGTTACTCTTTCACGCTAAAACTACTGAACGGATTTGGATGAAACTTTACAGTAATATATCTTATACAGGTTACTATTGGCCGCGAAAATCGACATTCACGCGGGCGGAGCCGCGGGCAACAGCTAGTCTATAATATGTATGTATTTACAAAAAAAAAAAGTATATATGTATTTGTATCAGTTGTCTAGTACCCATAACACAAGCTCTGCTTAGCTTGGGACTAGATGGCGTTGTGTGTTAAAATGTCCGAAATAAAAAAAAAAAAAAAAAATTAAAAAATAACGAAAATCAACGTAAAATGACAGCGTTCGTGTTGTCGTGTTTCGTTGATGAGTGTGACAATAAAAAAAAACTGCAAGAGAAGCTTCAGGCCAGTCACCACATAATAAATAAAAATCAAATAAACAGATAATTAAAATCCAATAAATAAAAATTAAAATATATAATTACAAACAAAGCGTTTTTACTTCAGTGGATATAATTCAACTCTCATCAAAAATTCATCAATCACTTAAATGTAATGGTCATCCCCCCTTTAAATGACCTTTGGAACGTTAGGGCTGTCACAATCCCCGCACACTTCCCAGTCTACTACTACACTACACTACTGGTCCTAATGGTCTAAGATCCGAATAGAAACGACCTTCACCCTTCTGTTTATTGGATGAAAATTATTTTATATCAAATTTAACATCTGTATTAAATAATATGTCGTAATAATAGATGGGTTGACTAAAAAAAATTCTGGCCAAACTATTTATTTATTTATACTTCCTGCATTACAATAGCACGAGGTGGACTTAATGCCACCATGGCATTATCTACCAGTCAACCTTGAGTTGGTTCAATAAGGGACAAGACAGGTGCATATGTATGATAGAAAGGAGAGAAGGAAAGAAAAACTTTAATTTATCGGTTTATAACAATAACAATATTAATGTTGTATAAAATACATACACGAAAAACGTATTTGCCACAGCCGAAGGAGTTTTAGAGAAACGAAACGGAGTTTAAACTAATTTAATTAAAGATACAAAAATTACATTTAAACTATAACTTATTAATCTAGGATTGCTAACGCGATGTTAGTACCTAGACTAAAACTAACTAATAAAAAATTACATTCTAATTATGACCTAATTAACCTAAGTTGCTAGCGCGATGCCAGCCTTAAAGTAAGTGCGAGTTAGGAATGATAAAAGTAATTGAATTTTAAACATATATATATACAATAATGCTGCGTCGGCGCCTCGTGTCACCGTGATCTCATAACAGGCCTTTGTGGTCTGTTCTCGTAATGCTGCGTCTGCGATACACTTTGGGTTTTCGTATGTAACACACGAATACACATGTTAATATTTAAATATAATAATAAATAATTAATAATTATATAATTTTTTCATATATAAATATATAATAGTTTGGCCAGGATTTTTTAGCTAACCCACCCGCGATAGATTATTTAATATATTAAATTTAATATAAAATAATTTTCATCTAATAAACAGATGAGTGAAGGTCGTTCCTAATCGTATCCTCTACTATAACCAAGTTGAAACTCTATAAACGTAAACGTTAATAGAAAACTAAACAAATGTTTCATGACGTCATCTCAAAGTTATGTCACGTGATCAAAGCAACATAATACAACAAAATAGAGGTAATAGTGATTGTGAAAAGTGATTCGATAAGACTTTTGACTAATCTTTCGGTACTAGTAAACCGAACTTTGAATTATGGAATTCTTGTGCAATAGCACAAGCGTTGTAAGCTATAAAATGATAATGCCATGACTATGACAATTTACGAAGGTAATTGATAAAATGCTTTGTAATAAATATCTTATCTGATATGATTTACTGTTGTAGGTATATATTTAGAAGCTTTACAAGCGTGAAGATAGTGGTGTTTTCATAGATAAGAAATAGTCTCCGATAGTAGTAAATAGTATGAAACGGAATAATAATATTCCGCTACCTACGCTAACAGCATAAGATTCTGCTTTAGTATCTATTTTGTTATTGTTAGACGTGGCCGCAAGAGACAACAGTGACATCAAAATAAATAAGTTTAGACCGGTCTTCTTAAAAGCCCTTGACTAGAATGTCCAGAATAATAAGGTCATACAAATTTGTAAGACAACATAAAGATTATTACACAGCCAGGGAGGATATTAATACAAAATATACATATCGACATATAAATAGATTAAATTTGAAAAAAGTCTAAATTAAAAATGCATGCGTCAAGCCCATAACAACTTTCTGCAGCAACAATGGAGTTTCTTGCCAGATTCTTCTCCATGAAGGGTAGGCTGCACTTGGAACTGGCGACTAGAATCACTCGATGTTTTAATATTAAATATTGACTATTCATAAGTGCCTGTAAAATAAGTGCCTATATGAATAAAATATTTTTGAGTTTGAGTTTGAGTTGAGCATATGTTAACATAAAAAAATAAGAAAAATTTAATACATTTAACGGGAAATTAAAAGACCTTTTATTACAGAAGTGCTACTATCACATTAACGAATATTTAAATGACAAATTCTATTAAATCAAAATCTTTTTACTGTAAACATGACTTAACATAAAAGGGACACACTGCAAAATTGACATCCTCTATTATATTAACATACTATACATAATCATAATTAACATACTATAAACATGACATACTTCAAAAAATATTACTCTTTAATAATAAGATTCTATGTAAAAATAGTAATAACAAAATAAAATTAAAACATATGTACTTACATTATAAACGTGTACAATAAATAAACAATAATGTAGTTCTGGCGTATCTGAATGTGCTTCATTGATAGTAGATGTTTCGTCTTCTCTTCCAGTTGCCGTGCCCAACAGGGTCCATAATTGTTTCCTCTAATAATAGACCAGTGTCGATAAGTTTTAAAACCAAAAAAAATAATAGTAGAATGAAACCCATTAGAAAAGGAGGGCAATATTATAAAAATGAAAGGAAAAATAATTTACGGGCGATCTGAGGTCGGGAAGGGGATGGGGGGAGGTTTTAAGGGTAAAAAACGGTTTTTCTCGATTTCCGGCAAAACTAAAAGTCCTATGGAAAAAAGTCAAATAGCAAAGTGTATGTATGTAAACTTTTGTATTTACACTTTTATCACATGACCTCAAAATGTATGTGAAAAAATCAAAAAACCAAGTTTTTGGTTTTTTATTTTTATCTTTTACAATTTTCTTTTTTTTTCACGAAATTTTGTGAAAACTTACCTTCATATGTATATGTCCCAAATACGCTGTAATTTATTTGATTAGAAATATTTATTTTTTCACCTTATATTGAATTAATATCGAAAAAGCATCCTAATTTTCAATCGAAAATTCACCCGTCAAAATATCAGCTTTTTTTAAAAAGTTGATCATATGTTTTCTGTTCATTGAAATCTCTACTTTCCCATGGTGAAAAAAAAAATATATGTTACCATAGTAAATCTTCTCAGAAAATGCAAAAATCGAAAATAACTCGAATTCGAAAATTTGTTTTAATTATTATATACAATTTTGAGCTATTTATGAAAATTTACACTTTAATTACTTACCTTTTTATGTCCCAAATACGCTGTGATTTCTAATCAAATAAATTACAGCGTATTTGGGACATAAAAAGGTACGTTTTCACCAAACTTCGTGAAAAAAAGAAAATTGTAAAAGATAAAAATAAAAAACCAAAAACTTGGTTTTTTTAATTTTTCACATACATTTTGAGGTTATGTGATAAAAGTGTAAATACAAAAGATTACATCTTTTTATTACCTACAACTTTGCTATTTGACTTTTTTCCATAGGACTTTTAGTTTTGCCGGTAATCGGGAAAAACCGTTTTTACCCTTAAAACCTCCCCCTCATCCCCTTCCCGACCTCAGATCGCCCGTAAATTATTTTTCCTTTGATTTTTATAATATTCCCCTCCTTTTCTAATGGGTTTCATCCTACTATATTTTTTTTCACTTTTTATAATTTTTAAAGGCTTTTACCCTGGTCTATAAGTTTTTAACACCTTTATGTACATTACGGAGTGCAATAAACGATTTGAATTTGAATCATCATCTTTCTTCCTAGCCTTTATTATTCCCAAGATTATTTGGGGGCGGCTACTAGTTCAACCGGTTTTACCTGAATATCAAATTTTACACAAAGCGACTGGCTTCTAACCTCCGCAACCCTACTACGGGTGAACTGAATTCGAACTTTGAACTAGTTGTCAGTATATTTGAGGGCACTGACTTTCCAATAACGATTGCCATGTATGTTCATGACAACCGGGACTGACGGCTTAACGTACTCTCCGAGGCACGGGCGGGAAACGCCGCCGCGCCGCCATCTTCCACACTCCGGGCTGCTACTAAGAATTTCTTGTAAGAAAAACCCAACAGCAGACCGAACCGGGAATTGAACCCGAGACCTATTTACTTTGATTAGTGTGAGTGCAGGTGATTAATAATTAGTAGAAAATACGTGTGGACAGCGACTGATTAGTGGGAGTGATGAGTTGGCTGCGTAGTAATGTGATTAGAAGTGTTTTCTATTTTTTTGCGATTGGACTGCTAGTAGCCAAGTCTCGCGCGCCCTTCCTTACCCCTCATTTGTATTTTAGCGTCGTCAGTTTTTTTCTTTTGCTTTAGTTTTTAATTGAATTTTATCAATCGTATCTTCAGCAGACAATTCTTTAAAGAGTTGGTAGCTTGAATCATGAATGGGTCTTCTATTAATCCATTTTCGAACCCATACTTTTCTTGGTCTTGCAAGTTTAGCTTCCAGCTTCTCCAAAAGTTCTTCGGTTTCAGATACCACCGCGTTTAATACTTCTTTCAGTACTTCTTCCAATATTCATAATTTTCATCCCACCTCAGCGAGGAAATTACTAAATGCAAAAATAAGTTATGGAATCAGGCGTTACTTTGCGGAAATCCATGACATTAAATGCTATGAAATATATTTAGCTTTAATTCCGCGGAATTAAAGCTAAATATATTTCATAGCATTTAATAAATGCAAAAAGAAAATGGCGCGGGCAAAGCAAATTAAATAAAGAAGTACACCAAGAAGGTTCCGAGTCTGAGTTTTTAACAAATTAAAAAAGGTTGTATGATAAATTCGGCACCATGGAGGTAGACAAAAATAGGTCGAAATTCATACTGTGTTAGTGGTGTTTGTGAGAAAAACTAACTTCTTCCATGATTTTTATAGTAATTAAAACAGTAAATAAGTATAAAGTAACTGAAACACTGAATTGTAAACAAATACAAAATGACAATGGCGTCATTGGCTGTGTTAAATTAAAATTTAGTCAGTGTTTTAAATTTCACTTTGAAAATTAGTTTGACTATTTTCAAGCTTATTTGTATCTTTTTCTATGATAAAGAGACCTAAGATTAAGAAAAAAAAAACATGCATATTCCCTATTGCAAGCACGCTTCTCGATGTTCGTCCATACTTGATGATCGACGGCTAACAAATGAATTCACTACACAGAGCTACTATACAAGAATTGAACACTACTCGCCCTACACACCCTCAATTACTGATCACCTGCACTCGCACTAATCAAAGTGAACACCGGCCTTTACGCTAACCATTAGACCAACGAAGCACTAGACCAATAATAAGGATGAGTGATAGGAATAATTTGGAATTCAGTATTAGTTAGTACCCCAAAAGAACAGAATGCATGTTTTTTTTTGTTTTTTGATATACATATTAAATTCTTGTAAAGATTTGTAACAGGCCATTATTGCAACGATTAAAATAAATCAAATACGATACTAATGGTCGTCTGGAATATCTTTGAATCTTGAAATGTCCATCGGTGGTTCCCCTAATAGGTGAAAAGAGGTATGACGGTGTTTTTGGATCTAATGCTAGTTAGACTGTTCTTTTTTAGATAATACAAACTAAAACAAACTACAAATCCTGTACCTACCCGTAGGTATCGGTTGTACTCGTATCTATATGGTATAGCAGGATTAAAACCTCCTATCTAAGGAGAGATCGATGTCCAGCGGTGAAATAATATAGGCTGTTGATGATGATCATACTGAATTTTACTAAAGCTAATTAACGTTTCATTGTTGCTATTTTTTTTTTTTTTA
This sequence comes from Diaphora mendica, assembly GCA_949125395.1. Taxonomy (NCBI): domain Eukaryota; kingdom Metazoa; phylum Arthropoda; class Insecta; order Lepidoptera; family Erebidae; genus Diaphora; species Diaphora mendica. The sequence goes on from OX421323.1 coordinate 3,703,715, forward strand.
AAAAGAGGTCTGTTTGACCTCTGCGCTTTTCCCCGTCCATAATAGCGACAGGACCTTGTTGTTCTGGGGTTCCTCATTTATGTCGTCTATCTTTGTGTTTCTTGCACCATGTGCCTCCCGTCTATCACTTTTCTTTCTTAAGATTTATTGTTTTTGGTTGCTCTTTCCTTATGTGAAACAAGTTTATGCAATGCTAAAAATCTACGGCTTGTTTTGATTTTCTGTTTTGTTTGTACAATGTTATATTATTGTGTCTAATCTTACTATCTGTTCCTTTCTTATGCTATGTACTATTTCCTTTTCTTTATTCTTCACAAGTTCTTTCTCTATTTTTAGCTGTGTGTTTTTAAGGTTATATTAGTGTACATATCGAGTGCTTGTTTGCATGTTTTACTAGGTTTTACTTTTACATTATTTCTTTTCCTACTTTTATATTTACACAATGTGTTCCAAACTGACTTTTTTGTTCCTTTATATTAATAATTTCTCCAATATTTCTTCTTTATTACCATTCTTTAGTCTGTTAAATCGTGTATTTGTGACTCTGTGTGTTCCATTTCCTAAGTAATTTCTGCTGTTTTCTTGTCAATATGTATATTATATTCTAAGATTACATTTTCATTTTATTATTTATATTTTAATATACTTATTACATTTTCTACTGCAGGATTTTCCTAGGCTGTTTATGTTTAGTTTTTGTGTATGTGTCTAGTGTTGCGTGTTTGTTTTGCTTTTACGTGATTTCTAAATTATAATTTCTATTTCTTTCTAACAATAAATGTTTAGCTTGAATTTGGTTCTAATGATAAGTTTTCTAAGATTATGTGTACTTGTTCAATGTTTGAGTGCGTGTTTTGATTTGTGCATATATATTTATTATATAATTATCAAATCCGTGTGTGTGTGTGTGTGTTTTTGTGTCGTGTATGTGTGTGGGTGTGTGAGTCACAAATATGCTGTGTTTTGTCGTGCCAGATAATCCCATTTTATTCGGGTTGGGCACTCGGAACTAAAGGCGTTGTGGCCTGGGTTCCGTAACCTAGAGTGCAGGCACCTGCAACACTGCGGCTCGGTTCCCGCGGTGTACTCGTCGCAATTCGCGAGCAAGTGCGGGCCTCCGCAGTGGCTGCACCTGTCCACACCCTCGGTGCAGAACTTGCGGCCATGACCAAACGCTAGGCACTTTGTGCATTGGATGAGCGGAGACTGGTCCTCCACTCTGACCCTTTGCAGGTCCAGGTACAGAATCCCAGTCCCGTCATCCTCTGCCACACTCTACGCGTCACCTGTAAGACCACGTGCGAGGTCTTCGGGTTCCGAGTCCTTCTCTTATACTTGATGGCTATTTTTGTCTCTTCTTGTGGTAGGCCCACGAAAACGTTGGTGTTTTGGGTGTAAATGGCCTTAACCATCTCGACGTCGTCACCGTCCACTAAGACGTCTTTGAGGACGACGAGTGGATCCTTATTTCTCATGGGCACTACCACATGCCCATCATCTCGGTTCCGGAACTTCTCCGTCACCCTGTCCCGCTCCACCTCCGTGTCGCAGCCCAGGATGACGGTGATGCCTTTGGCCTTCCTGGCCTTGCTCACTTTTAAACCAGTACCCCTGGCGTCGACCGCCTTCTTCACTCTGTTGAGTACCTCATCGGCAGTCTCCTGGCTGTCCGTTGAGGTCACCGCCACCGAATGAAGCGCCGGTCGGCGCCCGGGTGTGGTTACTGCTACGCTTGCATAGGACTTGGGGATCGGGTCCGGGACGCTTTCGGCTGTTGTTAGTCCCTTGATGGCTACGTTGACGTGTGTTTGGGTTTCCATGACCACGTCTCTGGCGACAGTCCCAACCAGGTCTTCGAGCTGGGACTGCGCTCGCGCAACCATCAACTCGGTCGCCTGGTCGATGTCGACCTGGGTCTCCTCGATGTTTTCGAAGACCCTCTCCGCGACCCCCTCGGCAGCCGTCTCTATAGCCTGCGTGGTCTCCTCGGCCTTTTTAAACACATAGTCTATGACGTCGGCGCCCCGCTCGTCATTGCCTGTATTGAGGTTCTCTATGCCCCTTTTAAGGTCCGCTTCCACCTGGCCAAGCCTTGCGATAATATTACCCTCCATCTCCCTCAGTCTCTCCAGCAGTATCTCTCCTCTCTCCTCTACTTCTTCTTCTTCTCTATCTACCTCTCTCTTGTATCTTGGGCTGCCACAAAATACAAAAATATGCAACAGTGGAATTAGATGCGTACAGAATAATTTTTACGAGTAAAAATTACTTTATAAAACAAAAATTTTGTGTTTACTACAGAATATTTTATAGTATATATATTTAAAATTGGTCATTCTAAACACTTTTAAGCCAACATCGCGTTAGCAACTTAGATTAATTAGTTATAGTTTAAATGTAGTTTTTATAATCTTTAATTAAATTTTATTTATTTTATTATATAAATTTTATTTATTTATGAGTTGTTTCGATGACGGTAGGGTTCAAGTGACTTTAGTTTTTTTAAGTGGTTGATTTGAAATGAACTTGTGTTTAGATTGTTCCTTAGTAAAAAACTTACGCCAGAACTGTTTCTAACTTAATTGAAGAGGTAAGTTAAAATTAGTTTTTTGTCCAATCATCATCATTATCATATCAGCCGTAGGAAGTCCACTGCTGAACGTAGGCCTCCCCCATTGATTTCCATTTCGACCGGTCGATAGCTGCCTGCATCCAACGAGTCCCCGCGATCTTAACCAGGTCGTCCGTCTACGCTGCGTTTGCCGTCACGTGGTCTCCACTCAAGAACCTTTCTGCCCCATCGGCCATCGGTCTGTAAAATTGTTTTATTGTTTTCTTATTGATTACGGGTTTATTTTGGTCCCATAAAAAATAAAAGATGCCATGTTGCAACTCAAGCTACTCAGGTGGTCTTGTTAACCAAGAACGAACTCAACGTGAGGTGGCTGAAACTCTCAATGTGCCGCTTGCCACCTTACGATTTGCACTTAAGAGGCATCGTGAGACTGAAATCTATGCATGGCGACCAGGAAGCGGTAGAGTAAGGTTTACTTCTGCCCACGATGACCGATTTGTGATACTGGAAGTGTAAAAAAATCACTTCTTTACCGTTGCTGAAGTCAGATGGCGGCTTTTAGCGACACGTGGTATCACTGTTAGTGACCCAAATCATAAGAGAAAGGATGCAGAAACGTGATTTACGTGTCAGGAGACCAGCACGCAGGCCAAAACTTGAGGAACAAAGTCGTGTAGCACGATTAAAATTTGCCCATGAACACGCACGTGAATTGGATTATAGGTCAATGGAGCAAGGTGTTATCTACTGATGAGTACAAAGCAGCCATAAGAGCACCAGATGATCGTAAGAGAGTCTATAGGCGCCGTAGAGAGTTTGTTTCCCATGACGACTCGCCAAACAGTAAGTTACCAGGTGGGTCTTTCAGGATGTGGGGAGGTGTGTGTTCCGAAGCGCGTACGGAGTTTGGGGTCGTGGGTCAACGCCTAAAGGCAGTCTGGTATGTCAAAGAAATCCTCCAAGATCATGTTGCACCCTGTATCGAATTTATTGCTGGAGTTTTTTTTTATTTATGCACGATAATGCAAGAGCTCATACTGCTGGCACAATTAAGTCTTACTTAGCTAATGTCGGTATTCAGCAATTGACTTGTCCGGCTCGCCGCATAGACATGAAACCTATTGAACATGTCTGGGACATGCTTAAAAGACAGTTTCGAGCACTACCAAACCCGCCATAGACACTTGGTAAACCTAAAGTGGCTCTAGTCAGAGAGTCGGAGGAAATTAAAAAAAAACAAATTCTTAACATGGTTAGTGAACAATAGGAGTCTGGCTACATTTATTAATACGCAAATGAATTTCAATTGAACATTAATTTGATAAAATTTGAACCAATGGGAGGTAAGAACAGGGTTAAGTCCGGCAATAGACTACTGTTGATGATTGTTGTAATAATACTGGCTTTATAGTGTTTTTATAACGTATTCAAAATTCTTCCTATTCTATGTAACTAGGTTACCATATACTTCAATAAAATAACAACTAGATGAAACACATCTTTTATTTTCAAATACAAAAATTACAACAAATCGTTATCAGCACGAAGTCTCTAGTATTTGTTTATAAAGAAAAATAATGCGTGTTTTCATATTAATTCATTGAAGTGATATTTGTGTGATTTTATTTTTTTGGGTACGAAACATAATAGTTCTTCGCATACTCTTCTGAGATGGCGAACCCAAATGGAGACACAAATGAGCGAGGTATGCGTAGTTCCTCTATTCCAATGTTCACCCTACATAATAGAGAAGGGTATAGTACGTGGAAGTTTAAAATGCGTAATTTCCTTATACATGAGGAGTTGTGGGAAGCGATCAGTGGCTACCCAACAGGGATGAACGTTTCCAATGTCACAAAGATAAGGAGCGATCAGAAGGCATTAACAAAAATTTGTCTTACCCTGGAATCATCTGCAATTACGCATGTCCGAAGTGCAACTACTGCAGCGGAAGCATGGAAAGCTCTACAAAATGCTTATGAGGACAAAGGTATGGGTCGGCGTTTATATTTAGAACGGAATTTATACAGATTGAGACTTGAAGATTTTGATAATAATATTGAGTCGTATATCAATGCTGTTATTTCCACTGCTCAAGATTTGGCGGATATAGACAAAGTAATAGATGATACGTCCATTGCTGCTATTCTATTGGGAGGTCTTACGTCGAGATATGACCCATTGATTATGTCTCTCGAAAATAGTAATGTTATCGTTACCACTGAACTGGTAAAGTCCAAATTACTGAACGAAATGTCCAAGGAAAGCTCGATAAAACTGGAAACAGCTATGAAGTCAAAGGTTGATGCCTCTTCTGTTAAATCAAAGGCAAAGAAAATTGTGTGCTATGGTTGTGGAGAACCAGGTCACAAGAGACCAAACTGTCCTCTGAAGAAAAATAATGTCATGAAAAGGAAGAATCCCACTAATAAGGACTCGACCTCTGTGTCTGCTTTAGGAGCAATAAATAATTATGACAGAGACAAATGGTACATTGATACGGGCGCGACCAAACACATGACTTCAAGACGAGATTGGTTTGTAGACATAAAGCCTATTGATAATAAGGTAACAGTTGCAAACGGGACGAAGATTGACGCTGAAGGCATCGGTAAAATATCGATAAATACCGAAAGCAACGTCAATACAATTAATGATGTTATGTATGTACCTAACTTGCAAACAAATCTTTTATCTGTGAAGACAGCAGTTGAAAAAGGTTTTACTGTAATGTTTGATAAGTCGGGTTGTAATTTATTTAATTCAAAAACCTTCTCCTTTACAGGTGATGCGGTTCTACATGGCTCGCCCAGTGGTGGATTGTACACACTTGATTGTGACGTAAATATTCCCCAATTTAGAGCCTATGACGTGCACTCTGATTCATTGTCTAAGTATCAGGTATGGCATAAGCGTTTAGGTCATTTATGTCGCGTCGGTAAGAATCTGCTGAAAAATAGTCATAAGGTTATTGATTATAAGGATGTGGATAAAAATCCATGTGTTGCTTGTGTTCAAGAGAAACAAGCTCGTAAACCGTTTAAACCGATTACTTATAAAAGAGCAACTTCAATATTAGAACTGATCCACTCTGACCTTTGTGGACCAATGTCAGTTAGCTCTTTTCAGGGTAATAAATACTTTTTAGTTTTTATAGACGATTTTTCGAGAACTATATTTGTGTATTTTGTTTCTTCTAAGACAGAGGAAAAGATAGATTTTGTCATTTCCAGTCTATGGTTGAAAGACAAACTGGGGCTCAAATTAAAACAATAAGGACGGATAATGGAAAGGAATTCGTCAATAGTGAATTCTCAAGTTATCTTAGATCTTGTGGTATAAAGCATCAAACCACGGTACCATATAGCCCTCAGCAGAATGGTGTTGCCGAGCGTACTAATCGCTCAATTGTAGAAAAGGCACGCTCACTTATGGCTGAAAGCGATCTTTCTAAAGTTTTTTGGGAAGATGCTGTTCGGACGGCTGTGTACCTAAAGAATAGATGCCCACACCGTGCCTTAAATAATAAAACTCCCTGCGAGTTGTGGAATGGTTGCAAACCAGACCTAGGTAATCTCAGAGTTTTTGGGTGTAGAGCTCTTATATATACCTTCTTGTCACCGTAAGAAATTGGATCTCAAGGCTGATGAAGCTGTATTTGTAAGCTATATAGAAGATCCTAATACGTATCTTTTTAGAAAACCATCTTGTCCTAGCATCTTACAAAAGTCTAGAGACGTTACATTTTTTGAAGATTGTTTTTCTAGTTGAAATAATAGAAATGTCAACAATACTAAGACTTCTACTGAACCTTTAGTACTGTCTAATAGTCTCCCTATACCGGAAGAAAACAGTACAGTGCAAGAGTTTTTTGATCAAATTCCAGTGGTCACTGTTGAACCAGCTCCAGGCCATACAGTTGTCACTGAAGATCAGACTGCTGAAACTGATCAATTCTTTGAAGCAATTGAGGAAGAAGTAGTTTCTACTAGTCAAAATGATGGACATAGATATCCATCACGAGATCGAAAACCTCCTAATTACTTCTCATACCAAGTGTCTAGTCAAGTGTCTGATGAGCCTAGAACTTATAATGAGGCTATATTGGCTGATGATGTTGATAAGTGGCAGATGGCAATGACAGATGAATATAATTCATTGATGAAGCTGAAGACATGGAAATTGGTTAACAGAGAAAACAAGAAAGTTATACAATGTAAATGGGTCTATAAGTTAAAGAAAGATCCAGCAGGAAATGTTGTGAAGTACAAAGCAAGATTAGTTGCTAAGGGATTCACCCAGACGCCAGGTGTAGACTATTTTGAGACATTTTCTCCTGTCGTGCGGCACTCCTCTTTACGTACTCTACTGGCTCTCGCAGCTGAATTGGGTTTGAAGATGCGTCACTTGGACGTTGACACTGCTTTTTTAAATGGGGATCTGCTAGAGAAAGTCTACATGGAGCAACCTCAAGGTTTTAAAGTAAAAGGTATGGAGAACAAAGTGTGTCTCTTACAAAAATCCTTGTATGGACTTAAACAAGCTCCACGTGCCTGGAATATAAAGTTAGATGAAACTTTATCGTCTTTTGGTTTTGTGAAAACTCCATCTGAACCATGTGTGTATACCAAACTTTTTGGAAAAGAGTTGGTTATAGTTGCAGTCTTTGTCGATGATATAATTCTTTTTTATAGAAATGACAAGACGTGTGACATTGTCAAAAATGACTTGAAAAATGTTTTTCGATAAAAGATTTGGGCTATTTAAGCTATTATCTTGGTTTAAATATAACCAGGAAAAATGATGAAATAAAAGTACATCAGAAAAATTATATAAATAATCTTTTACAAAAGTTTGGAATGGAGAACTGTAAAACTTGTACAACTCCAATATCTGGAAAACTAGAGGTCAGTACCAGCAATGATAGTGATCATAATCTAGAAGTATATCCCTATCAAGAATTAATTGGTTGCCTCATGTTCCTGAGTGTTAATACTCGTCCAGACATCGCATACGCGACTAGTTACCTGAGTCAGTTCAATACTCGGTACAACAAGACTCACTGGTTAGCTGCGAAGAGAGTCTTACAATATCTAAAAGGCACTTTAGATTACTCGATTTGTTATAGAAAATCAGATATGCCACTTGTAGGATTTTGCGATGCCGATTGGGCAAACTGTGATATATATCGCCGTTCTTATACGGGTTACTGTTTTAAATTAGCAGGCAGCCCGGTTTCATGGGCTTCAAGGAAGCAGCAAACCGTAGCCTTGTCCTCAGCGGAAGCAGAGTATATGGCAATAACTGAAGCTACGAAGGAAGCGATTTATTTAAGGAGATTTATCACTGAATTAATTTCAGATCCTATGGTAAGGCAAAAGTTATTACCTAATACCATAACTGTTTGTACCGATAGTCAGAGTGCACAGAGTTTGGCTTTAAATCCGGTACACCACCATAGGACGAAACATATAGATACAAAATATCACTTTATTAGAGAAAAGATTAGTGATAATTCGGTAAACTTAAAATATATCAAATCAAGTGATATGCCCGCTGACATCTTAACTAAAAGATTGCAGCGTGTGGCACATGATAGATGTGTACTAGGCTTAGGTTTAGTGTAAATATATTTTACACGTTTACTTTGGTACTTAGTATACATTTTCATACTGTTTTTCTTTTAATTGATATATTTTGAGTTCATTTTTATGTTTTATTTACTCTAGAGAATTTTGATTAAGGGGGTGTGTTGTAATAATACTGGCTTTATAGTGTTTTTATAACGTATTCAAAATTCTTCCTATTCTATGTAACTAGGTTACCATATACTTCAATAAAATAACAACTAGATGAAACACATCTTTTATTTTCAAATACAAAAATTACAACAATGATGATGAGTTTTTAATTAACCGACTTCCAAAAAGGAGGAGGTTCTATGTTCCACTGTTTTTTTTTTTTTTTTTTTTTTTTTATTATGTATGTTCACCGATTACTCCGTCAGTTGTGGACCGATTTTGAAAATTTTTTTTGTATTCGAAAGGGTATGCTTCAGAGGTGGTCCCATTGTCAGCATATCAGGATCTGATGATGGGATCCCAGGGAAATCGAGGGAAACCTTCATTTTTATAGGCACATACTATGTTTTTCGTATATTTTTATAAGGTACACCGGTATTTGCGTCTGGTAGTCATCATTTTATGATGATGAGCTGATGATGTAAGGTACAACTCCTTCACGGTTAGGAGTTGGAGGATAAATCTTTAAATGTCATATGTTACCTTTAGTCGTATTCTTTCAAATTATTTAGGTAAGCTGATTATGGAAGGTGGAAGGTACAACTCCTCAACGGTTAGGAGTTGGAGGATAATTCTTTCAATTTCATACGTATCTAAAGACCTTCAGTCGTATACTTTCAAGTTATTTAGGTGAGCTGATGATAGAAGGTTAAACTCTTCAACAGTTAGGGATTAGAGGATGATTTTAATATTACACGTACGTATAGACCTTAATTTGTATTCTTGATGATGAAATTTGATGAAATAGTTCAACTTACTACTGACCTACGATTGATTGCACTAAAAACTGAAAAATAAAAACTTTTTATAAAAAAAAAACCGACTTCCAAAAAAACATCCAACGAAAACTCTCTGCCAAAAAAAACACTTATAAGCGTAAAATAAACTGGTTCTTCATAAATTGCGTATACCTAATTCTTAATTCATTTAAATAGTAGTATTATAATCTGTGCTAGGTACCTAAAATCTGTTTGAAGTCGGTGCTAAGCCAAAAAAAAATACAAACGAACAATTACAAAAGTCTAAGCGATAGTCACTTGGCACCGACTTCAAACAGATTCTAGGTACCTAGCACAGATTATAATACTACTATTTAAATGAATAAAGAATTAGGTATACACAATTTATGAAGAACCAGTTTATTTTACGCTTTTAAGTGTTTTTTTTTGGCAGAGAGTTTTCGTTGGATGTTTTTTTGGAAATCGGTTTTTTTTTTTTTTGCGGTAAATTGAGATTATGAGAACCCTTCCTTTTAAATCACTTATAATATACCATTTGACGATACTACATTTCGCTTTGCCACTTGTCTCAGTTTAGGACCAGCTTGTGTTTCTTCGCATTTTTGTTACTTTGGAGAAGCTGTTGACATTCTCGGACATCATGGCCTTTTTTGTAGCAGAAGCGCTAGCCGTTTATCTCGACATGCCAATAATAACGTCATTATCCGTCGTGCTCTTGTGGCCGGAGTTCCAACTGTACGTGGGAGAGCCTCGCTTCGGCATGAATGGGCCGGCTCGACCGGAGTGATACCACGGCCTCACAGAAAACCGGTGCGAAATAGTGCTTGCGCTGTGTTTCACTGAGTGAGTGAGGATACCGGAGGCCCATACCCCAACCCCTCCCCCTATCTTCCCCCCCCCTCATCCCTCAAAGGCCGGTAACGCACTTGTGACGCCTCTGGTGTTGCAGGTGTCCATGGGCGGTGGTAATCGCTTACCATCAGGCGATACGTCTGCTCGTTTGCCCGCCTACACCATTAAAAAAAAACGTGACACAAATGGTCTGGTACGAGACGATGGCAAGAGACCGGATGGTATGTCGTTACTGCCATGGAAGATGGGTAGGCCTTTGGTGTGGGACGCGACTTAAGTCGACACCCTCGCGCAACCTTATCTTCCACGTACAGCTGGTTATGACGGCCGGCGCTACTGCTACTTCTGCGGAAAGCCTCGAACAGCGTTAATACCAAAATCTAATAAGCAATAACATTTTGGAACCGCTTGGGGTCGAGACGCTAGGTTCATGGAGTTCGAGTGCTCGCGCTATATTTAAACAACTAGTTAGGCAACTGATTGACGCTTCTCGTGACCAGAAGGCCGGCCTTTTTCCAGCACAGAGAATAACATTGCCATTCAACGTGGCAATGCTAATTCTCTGTGCTGATGCTTGTATGAAAATATTTTTATTGTCTCTTTTTAGGGTTCCGTACCTCTGAAGGAAAAAACGGAACCCTTATAGGATCACTTTGTTGTCCGTCTGTCTGTCTCTTAAGACCATTTTTCTCAGAAACACGTGGAGGTATAAAGTTGAAATTCATATCAAATACTCAGGTCTACTGTTCCTTAGAGCTGTAAAAAAATCAAACTTCTAAGCCAACGCAATCAACAGATAAAGCCGTTTATGCTGCAAATTTTCGACACTCGCAAGGGAATCAAAACCTACAGGGTACTTCCCTTGAACTCAGAGTCTTGAAATTTGGTACGAAGCAACATCTTATAGCTCAGGTAAAGGAAAAATTGCGAAAAGTATAAATTCTTAGTTAATTCATATAATAAGTCGTTTATGATGCAAATTTTCGACACAGGACAGAAAGTCCCCCGCGACACAGGATTTATTACTAGTGCGGGAGTTGTCTTTTTTAGAAAAAAAAAAACGCATATTTTGAAACTCCCAACTACTCGCAAGGGAATCAAAACCTAAAGGCTAATTTCCGTTGACATAGAAAATAAAAATTTTGTAAGAAGCAATAGCTTACAGCACAGGTAACAGAAATATTCAGAAAACTTTTACTGATATACCTAAAGGGTACAGGTTTGTACGGAACCCTCGGTGCGTGAGTCCGACTCGCATTTGGCCGGTTTTTTATTATTAATTGTATCTTAATTTAATTTTTAAGGTGATTTAACAATTTATATGTAATGCATTTCATAAGTAGTAATAGAACATATGGATATAACTCACTAGCTGACCCACGCAACCTCGTTTGCGTTTTCCCCCGTTTTTGTAATATTCTTCATTGGTGCTCCGCTCCTATTGGTCTTAGCGTGATGATATATAGCCTTTAACCTTCCTTGATAAATATACTATCCAACACTGAAATAATTTTTCAAATCGGTACAGCGGTTCCTGAGATTAGCACGTTCAAACAAACAAACAAACGCTTCAGCTTAATATTACTATAGATTATTGTTTTAAGATGCGTGTTTTACTAGTTCCGCAGTTTATCGGTTGCCGATTATTCTTGGGAAACTTCTTAGCCTTGTTGTGTTCTTGCAAAATAAATGCGGGATTACGTTCCTTTGCTCTTATGCTGTTACAAGTTACATCGTTGCGTCATTAGTTGAAATAAATATACGGAAATGTTAGTATTATATCCGATAATGTGACGTGATTTGCAAATTTAAGGTGATATAGTTATCTATATCTTTATGATAAAAACTAATTCACATTAACTATATAATCATTATCCCGTTAGAAATTGGATGGGACGGGTATATAGTCATTATTTATTATTAAAAAGCTTTTTGTTATTTCAATAAATAGTTTTTCTATAACATTATGGCTGATAAAAGTGCTATGAGTTCTGAAAGGCTGCCTATGGAGGCAGCTTTAGACAAAGTTGGTAAGTGTGACTTGTGCATTGTGCGTTTCTATTGGAAGGACAATTCTTAAAAGTAAACTGAAAAATTGATCCTCTACTCTACGCAAGTGAAAGTGATGTTTAATAGTATATTACACTAGCTCCTAATGCCCGTAGCGTAATAATTTTCCTCCGTTTTTGCAACATTCTTCATTGATGCGCCGCTCCTATTAGACTAAGTGTGATGATATATAGCCTTCCTCGATAAATGGGCTATCTAACTCTGAAAGAATTTTTCAAATCGGACCTGATACTGACCTGTTCAATTGCAACAGCTTGTTTGGCTCTCTGCATGAAATTATTTAAAATAAAACAGTATAGTAATGATTCACTTTCGTTTTGGCTAGAGTCATTACATAAAACCAGATCAGATAATTAATATACTTTGAAGACTAGGGAAGGACTTCGAAGGCGAGTACAAAGTCACGCAAAGTTGTAACACGTAAACTTTTGTCCAGGTTTTGGCCTCTATGGCTATTTACTGACGGTTTTGACTGGCTACGGTATCATCTCCTTTGCATGCATTGCCTTCGGGAGTATGTTCATCGTACCCACCAGCGCTTGTGAACTTCAAACAACAACTGGACAGCAAGGCTTGCTGGCTGCGGGACCTATTGCCGGTAAGAAGTTTCAACTTTTAAAATCTCTGAACATGAGAGAAACTAAGAATCCTAAATTCAGCAAAAGAATTGCTTAGCAATGGTTTTGTTGGTACCCTGGTATTGCTCCATTAATGGGTAGCTTGTTCGTGTTTAAGTAGTTAATCCCACCAATCCATAGCTTAACTCTTATACGGATATAATGTTTACTTTACGTTCACAGTTGCTATGGGTCTAATTCGTCAGCGCCGCAGTTTGCGGGAGTAGTCTAGTTAGTTGTTTTTCTTTGCTCAACTCTCATCGTTACCCCAATACCTCGTACCACACTTCTGATTACTAAGCTTAAGCGACTGCACATCAAGATTTTTCTTTTTCTGTTGGATTAAAAAAAATCGTGGTAGCAGCCCGGAGTATGTATGATGGTGGTGTATACCGCCCATACCTCGGAGAGGACGTTTAGCCCTCGGTCCCGGTTATCATGAGTATCTATGACAATTGTTATTATCGTGACAGTGCCCTCAAATATACTGGCAACTAGTTTAATCTTCGAATTTAGTTCACTCTTATCTTTTCATCTTTCAGGATATCTTTTACTAACAAAATCAATAGAAAACATGAAAAACTCAATATCTTTCCTCCTAAGGCATCTTATTTCTACATCACCTGATGTCGACTGGGAGAGAATGCCTCATGGCATTAAGTCCGCCTTTGTTCAATAAGAGCAACAAGTTTTAAATAAATATAATGTGTGTAGTAGTGACAATATCTAATGATACTATTTTTAAGAAGATTAATAGGAGGGTTTTGTATCAACTCTTTCATCAAGTTATGCTTCTGTTTCTTTCAGGGCTTCTACTCGGCGGATTAGTGTGGGGATATTTGGCTGATACTCGAGGTCGGCGATCGATGTTACTGGTATCTCTGTCTGGGGCCGCCTTTTTTAATCTCATCGCAACCATTTCTGTCAACTGGGTTATGTTGTTGGTGTTTCAATTTTTTGCGGCGATCTTGTAAGTATACAAGTGGAATGATGGTTAATAAGTGGATTGGTGGATAGCAAGCTAATAATCGAAAGAGGTGATAATGGTTTTCAACTATGTGTAGCGTCGCGTGGCAATTTTAGTTTTAAATGAATTTGTTTTAAGTTCATGTTATTTTTGTAAGTCCCTTTTAGGTGAAAAATAACAACTGTCTAAAAATAACAAAAAAACCGACTTCCAAAAAACATCCAACGAAAACTCTCTGCCAAAAAAACACTTAAAAGCGTAAAATAAACTGGTTCTTCATAAATTGCCTATACCTAATTCTTTATTCATTCAAATAGTAGTATTATAATGTGTGCTAGGTACCTAGAATCTGTTTGAAGTCGGTGCCAAGTGACTATCGCTTAGACTTTTGTAATTGTTCGTTTGTATTCTTTTTGGCTTAGCACCGACTTCAAACAGATTTTAGGTACCTAGCACACATTATAATACTACTATTTAAATGAATAAAGAATTAGGTATAGGCAATTCATGAAGAACCAGTTTATTTTACGATTTTAAGTGTTTTTTTGGCAGAGAGTTTTCGTTGGATGTTTTTTGGAAGTCGGTTTTTTTATATAAAAAGTTTTTTTTTTCAGTTTTTAGTGCAAACAATCGTAGGTAAGTAGTAAGTTGAACTATTTCATCAAATTTCATCATCAAGAATACAAATGAAGGTCTAAACGTACGTGTAATATTGAAATCATCCTCTAATTCCTAACTGTTGAAGAGTTTAACCTTCTATCATCAGTTCACCTAAATAACTTGAAAGTATACGACTGAAGGTCTTTAGATAAGTATGAAATTGAAAGAATTATCCTCCAACTCCTAACCGTTGAGGAGTTGTACCTTCCACCTTCCATCATCAGCTTACCTAAATAATTTGAAAGAATACGACTAAAGGTAACATATATACATCTGATATTTAAAGATTTATCCTCCAACTCCTAACTGTTAAGGAGTTGTACCTTACATCATCAGCTCATCATCATAAAATGATGACTACCAGACGCAAATACGGGTGTAACTTCAGAAAATATACGAAAAACATAGTATGTGCCTATAAAAAATGAGAGTTTCCCTCGATTTCCCTGGGATCCCATCATCAGATCCTGATATGCTGGCAATAGGACCACCTCGGAAGCATACCCTTTTGAATACAAAAATTTTTTTTTAAATCGGTCCACAACTGACGGAGTACTCGGGTAACATACATAAAAAAAAAAAAATACATACAGTGGAACATAGAACCTCCTCCTTTTTGGAAGTCGGTTAAAAAGCAAGAAATAAACAAGGTAATTATAAAAAAAAAACTGCGTAAATATCTATACCCATCTTGAATGCTTAATTTTTATACTAACTGAGCGGCAAACGTTGCTATGCCATCAAAAAATAGTTAGGTGTGGGTCACCCTTATCATTTAGGGGTATGAAAAATAGATGTTGGCCAATTCTCAGACCTACCTGAAATGCACATAAAATTTCATAAAAATCGGTCCAGCCGTTTCGGCGGAGTTTGGTAACAAACACCGCGATACGAGAATTTTATATATTAGATTTAAAGATTCCCTGACACTCCTACGGTTAAGTAGAATCCCATGACACCTCAAATGCCAAAATCTATCAAGTTATTTAGGCTGTAAATATGCTAGAAAACCATACATGCAATTAAATAAAAAATCATAACCTTCTAGCGCAGTCTGATACCAACTGACTTCCACAATTGATTAAATAAATATTTCAGTGCATCGGGCATTTACTTGATGTTGATGTCCTTGCTGAGCGAAAGCGTGCCCATGGCTAAGAGAAACTACGTAGTGTTGGTAGTATCCAGCATTTTCATCTTGAGCCAAGGACTCATGGCCGGTAAGTGTAAAAATATTTGCATGCAAACTTTTTAAAATTAAAAAAAAACTATTTTCAGCTTTGTAATCCATACTAATACTATAAATTCTCTTTCGCTTTCATGGCTAAACCATTACATCTAGTTCAATAAAATTTAAAAAACATTAGCTATTTTTACCGGGATAACCGACGTACATGCGGGCGAAACTGCGGGAAAAAGCTAGTACTTTAATAAACTATACATTTTGCGTGTGTGTGTCTCATCATCATCTAATATATAAACTGCGTAGTGACTTGTGAGACTTGAGGTGTTTTACTATTTGAACCGAATTTCGAAAGTATACTTAGTTAATTGTGTGAAATATGTATCTGTCTTTCATATTGTCCGGCCCGATATCGGTGTCGGGTGCCGATACGATGTCGGAGGAAGTTAAACTCAAACTCAAAAATATTTTATTCATATAGGCACTTATTTTACAGGCACTTATGAATAGTCAATATTTAATATTAAAAAATCGAGTGATTCTAGTCGCCAGTTCCAAGTGCAGCCTACCCTTCATGGAGAAGAATCTGGCAAGAAACTCCATTGTTGCTCCTTTTAAAAAATAATAATACGGTTTACAATATTTTTTTCACTAAGAGACTTGAATGAGAACGAAGTCGACCAAAGAAAACAAAATAAAAGGTTTGGAGTCATTGCTGCACAGCCGTGAGCTAACCAATCATGCGCCGTTCTTACTGATAGCTGCAAGATTTTTACATTGTTATATTGTGACATTGTATTGTTATATTGTGAGGTCCACTTATGGAAAATAAAATCCAAATAGCACTTTCACTCACAGTCAAATTTAAAAAGATGTAATATGTCCAAATATAAAATAATCAATAAATGTCACAAATGTAAAATAGAGTAAGACGCATGGATCAGCCACCGACCTATTCAACCATAGTTAAGCTGCGTACTCAGGCCGCACGGCAAATCATCAGGTCAATATCAAAGAAATTAATAATTAATAATAATCATAGTCGACAAGGTGCTCATACAATAACAAGTGCGTATTTAATAAATTGATAAACATTGTTAGATAAGTACCAAAGTACCATCATGTATTCATTTACATTATACAAGTATGTGTGTATGTTTTCATTTATAAGTTGCAACTAAAACAATCAACAATTTGTATTTAAGAAAAAAAAGAAAGATGAAAATTAAGTAGAATTGATACAAGAAAGAGATAAAGGAAAATTTAAACAAGAACAAACTAATTAAGAGAAAAAGGAAATTATTAAAGAAAATTATACAGAAAATAGTTACAAACAAAATCTTAACTTAACTTTAATTGTATGAAACTATGTATCTGTCTTTCATATTGTCCGGCCCGATATCGGATATCGGGGTCGATACATGCATACACTTAACTTCCTCCGATATCGTATCGGCGCCCGAAATTGATATCGGATAGTGTGAAAACACTTTAGGAAGAAAAATTAGGCTTTTCTGTTGTCTTTGAAGACACTTTATGCATAAATAATTTACTTTAATCCGCTTTATCCTGCATTAAAAATACTATGATATTAGTCTAAAATTGTTACGCTTATTCCAGTATTGGCGCTGCCTGTAATTCCCTTGAAATTTTCTTACTATCTGCCGGCCCTGGGGATCTATTGGAACTCGTGGCGTACCTTATTACTGATATTATCTCTACCTGCACTGAGTACCGCCTTTTTCCTGTTCCTCATGTATGAAAGTCCAAAGTTCCTATTTGTCAAAGGGAATGAAGAAAGAGCGCTGGATATATTGAGGAAAATACATCGATTTGGGAAATTAAGATCCAATGAAGAATTGGGGGTAAGGCGTTGCCTTTCACTAACTTCGTAATAATGAGAAAAAAATTATATTATTGACTTTAGCACTGCAAGTAGCGGGATAGTAAAAAATAAGTAAATAATGGTGGTAGTTCTATTGTTACTTCGCTAAACTAAAATTTCTTGAAAATTATATACATTTTTCGCATTTTAATGAAATGATTTTCAAAAATGCTAAATTGTGTGTTTAGAAAACGTCTATTTTTTAAAACAATATTTCTAAATTTCATGATAAAATTTAGAACGTCGTTTGACAGGACAACTCATTTTTTGTGAGATTGAGTTCAGTTTTGACGGTTTTCTAACAACATAATTAGCACCAATGCCGACAGCTGGAATGTTTTACAAAACTGTGTAACATATACACATAATAATTTAGTATTCTAATGTTATTGTATGTGAATTAGTAAAATACAATAGTTATCTCTATGAACCTTATGATTTTCAGATCAAAGGTCTACTAAAAGACGAAAATGCAGCAGCTGCCGGTCCTATTCCAGCTAAGGACCAGATAGTACCACTGTTTAGGGCGCCACTCCTCAAGTACACTATCATCATTTGTATCTTATACGTAGCGCAACAGTAAGTTATGGGTATCCCCCGACTTTATCACCATCGACTACGCTCCTAATTGTCTTAGTAAGATCCCTAAATTTTAGTTTTAATCATTTTCTGAACGATTTGTTTTTGCTTGCGGATCCACCCGCGTGTATGTCGGTTATCGCGGCAAATAGTAGCCCATGTGTTATTTTGATGTATAAACTATATTACTGTAAAGTTTCATCCAAATCCGTTTAGTAGTTTTTTTTTATGTGTGGCCTTACCAAAATGACTCTACTCTGCCTAATGGAAAGCATAAGCATAATCCAAAAGTTTTGGTCACCATACTCACTGCGAATACAGACAATGTAACAATGCAGCATGGTGACCCACACCATGACGGCCTAGTGTTGCTTCTGCATCATTGGGCCTCCGATAGAAAGATTAACAAACATCCATCCATCCATCCATACTTACAAACTTTCGCGTTTATAATATTAGTAGGATAATCTTATGAAGTAACAATCATTTAAAAGAAAAAAATATCAAGAAGTCATTTTTAAGTAGTTAAAAATGTAGCTACATTATCACACGTTTTAAGAGTTAAGTGCTTTCAATATTATTATTTTTTCCCTTTGATTTTGGCCAACCATCTTTCTTTATCTTATAGAACTGTATCAAATACAGTAGATAATACTTGACCAAAGGCGATCAGGTTCTGAGGAATTTTTTAGACCAAATTACGTCATAAAAATATTTAAAAGAGAATACTATCGTTATTATATTTTAGAATGGCCGCGTTCATGGTGTGGCTGCCAACAATTGCTAACCAGTTCATACGCGTTACACAAACAGAGCAGACCTACGATCTTACCATTTGTGACGTTTTGAGAAAAGAAATTGTTCCAGATGTAAGTACTCTTTAATATTAAACCATGTTATGAGTTTTTATCATCTGCTTTTACTCTCTTCCCAATTCTATTTGTGGTAAGCGCAGTATATTTTATTCTTCCATTCAACTCTATCATTCGTGATTTCACTGTATACTCGCTTTCTAGCCATCTTTTTTCTCACACAGGCTTTCCATTTTTTGTACTCCTATTCCATCCTATACTATACTCCTATACCTAACACTTTCTTCGCCACATTTATCTCATCTCTCTCATACCAAAATAACTGATTGCTTACTCCTATTCTTCCCTTTACTTGAGCTTTAGGAACAGATAAAGTTAAATAGTCAGTTAATAAAGTAAAATAATTGTTATTACTAATTTTAGGACTACTACACAAAGTTATAAAATTAGCAATCCCTCTGTGGTCATCGCTTTTGCATCAGTACCGAAGTATCAGAAACTGATTCCCAAAAACGGAAACATGGTCAATACTTCCTATACAACAATTTATCAATTGAAAATGACTAAGGTAGTTTAAATCAATACATTCTGTTCAATACTGTTTATGAAATTCAAGGTTATCACTGAACATAAACAATCATCAAAGCTTACTTTATTTTCTCTGTCCATTACTTTATTTTCTTTTTGACAGTTCAAGAAATTTTGAAATTAGTGACGCCCTCACTCATAACCGATTCGATTTGAAACGAATAGCGATTTTATTTACGAAGAACTTTCAATCGTTTTAATTAAATATTTTTTGTTGAAATATTAATTATGCCTTCATTAGTTTTTTATATTATGTAAGAAATAAACAAAAATATAAATAATAAATCAGTAAATTAGATGAATGAACAGAGTTATTGTTCTTTACTCTTGGTTTGATCCTAAATTCCAAGATTTCGACTTAATTTCTTGCAAAAATTCAATCTTGGAGTCATAGATACAATTTTTATTTCCTTTTTTTATTAAATTTACACAAAAAATACTTACATAAAGTCAAATTATTTTTATCACATGATCGATTTATCGTATTTCAAGTACTGTTTTATAGTCTGTGGTTGTTTGTTATGCACAGACCACTTCACTAAAGTATCGTCACCGTCAATAAAGTACGACATTACAGTAGTACATAATTCCGAAAAAAAATATGGTAATTTATAGGCGTGAGCTGTCAAAGAGAAAATAAAATAATGGACAGAGTATAATTAATAAAGCGTAAGCTTGCTTTCCTGTTTTTTTACGTGTAAACTTTGTGTGATCTGGAAATTGTTGTCCGAGTGTGGGTGTTCTTTGTGTCCGTTTTATCTATGTTTGTGAAGTACCGCGCAACACAGGGATATATGCCTAGTGCGGGAGCTGTCTTTTAAAAAAGTTATTACTCCTGTGTTCAGTAGACAATAATAAACTAGCAACAGGCGCCAAGCAGTTGTAGAGTTAAAGAACCTAACATATTTTTTATGTTGCAGCTTGACGCAGTCCCTTGCGCTTTGAATGAGACATCTCTATTGATAATACTTGCTGTGGGTGCTTTCCATTCCATAGTCAACATATTTATTAGTCTTGTAAGTAAACCATTTTCATTATTTTTTATTGTACTTTTTAGTAGCATTGTGCATGTAATTGTTAGAAGTTGAAGATTCAATTCTTAGCCAGCTTTGAGGAGCTTGATTCGACAAGTCCAATGTGGCAACCTCCAGCCAGCGCAACAACAACATACCATACTATAACGCCATCTACCGAAGTTACACTGAACTACGGAGTAACAAAGGAAACTAAGAAACTACCAATCCTCAATCGCGCAGTGAAAGTTCTCGCGCCGATAATCATATATACAAAATCTCAACATGAACCGTTGGGCAGTTGGCCCGCCAGGCATCACCTCGCCTAGTCGGAGGATCCTCCCTTTGTGTTGGAGGGACATCACACCCGTTCCTCCACACCAAAATCGATCAGAGCGGTAGGCAAAATGAGAGGCATAAATATGTCCAGTATTAGAGTGTAATAGCGATCTTACACATTATACTGATTCTAAAATACATGAGAGAAATGTTAGAAAATAATGTCGATGATCATATTTTACAAAATATTCTACAAAAATATATAAAGTTCCTAATGAAACTAAAGTAAAATAAGGTATGTTTTAGCGATAAGTAACTTTATATATTTCATTTACAGTTGCTTCGCGTCGTAGGACGTCGGAACATGTCTATAGCTGTCATAATAATATGCGGTGTGAGCGGTATCCTGGTGAACCTAATACCAAACATTTACGGCAGCGCAGTATTCCTTGCGATTATGACCATGGCAATCGTTGTGATAGGACTCTACACTGCGATCACTATTGCTTTGTTCCCTACTCATCTTAGGTAATTATATATAGTACTAGCTGACCTGGCGAACTTCGTATCGCCATATTTAGATATCTGTCTCAGCTTCTCACAGGCAGTCTACAGTCGAGGACAAAAAAAAATATTTACCCGTTGTCTTTTAATTTTTCTTGTATACAAACCTTGTCCTAACAATAACGAACACATAAAATAAAAAAATATTTAATTTGGTGCAACCGATCGGTAGATAAGCGCGTATATACATTTCGGCGATTCATTTTAATTTAAATAGATATAGCTTTTTTTCCGGAGTTTAAGTAGCAAGCGAGCAGTGAGAAGAGGGGAGGAAGTGTGTTGTTTAGGATTAGCAGGGGCTGCGTGGCCTTACTGGCAATTAATTTTAAAACTTTGAGAGTTTGTGGTTTACAACAATGATATATAATTTTGTGTAAAGTCTGTATTTTTGCGTAGGGTGGTGTCCGGCAGAGTAGAATAGCACCAACCCTATCACATTTTGGGTGTCGTAAGAGGCGACTAAATGTACTAAGCAGAAAACCTGAAGCTTCTGTAGACCAGAAAACGGGCAGCAGCGTTTCTGGTATGCTTATTTACTGCGATCGCCAACCCGCTTGCCCAGCGTGGCGATTAGGGCATTACCTCCCAATGGCAAGTACACCAAAAAAACGGCCCCTAGTTCCCGGCCGCCTCACCAGGCTTGGCTACGGTAGCGGTCATAGCGTCGGTGGGGCGCGGGGTGCTAAGAATCCCCGGGTTACGGACGGCTACCATATCTACAACAAATTGACCTTGGCTACGTATAATGGACGAACTCTGAGGCTTAACGAACATCTGACCGAATTGGAGGTAGAGTTAGACACGATACGATGGCATGTTCTGGGGCTATCTGAAGTCCGAAGACAGGGAGAGGACACAGTGACCCTAGAATCAGGCCATCTACTTTACTTCCGAGAAGGTGATAGCCTTTCCCAGGGCGGTGTCGGGTTTCTTGTCAACAAAGCCCTCACTGGCAACATTGTAGAAATATCTAGTGTCTCGACAAGGGTAGCGTACCTCGTACTCAAATTGACTGAGAGATACTCGCTGAAGGTCGTACAGGTATATGCGCCGACTACCACACACTCTGACGATGATGTGGAAGTTCTTTACGAAGAAATTGACAAAGCCCTGTACAATGACTCAAGGGCACACTTCAATGTTGTCATGGGGGACTTCAATGCAAAAGTGGGAGTACGCACGGACACCGAATCGGTTATGGGGCCACATGGTATTGGGAGCAGAAATCACAGGGGGCAGATGCTGATCAACTTTTTGGAATGAGAAGGGCTATTCTTGATGAATTCGTTCTTCAAGAAGCCCCAGAAAAAGTGGACCTGGCGGAGCCCCGACAACGTGACTAAAAATGAGATAGACTTTATCATGACGGATAAGAGACATGTGTTCAGGGATGTCTCAGTGATCAACAGGTTCAACACCGGCAGTGATCACCGACTTGTACGAGGCACTCTGAACATAAATTTCAAACTGGAACGTACCCGTCTGATAGAGTCTACGCTCCGGCCTACTCTGCTCCAGACTATTGCTGGCTCTGAAAGACTCCAAATGGAACTTCAAAACCGATTCGATGTGCTGGAAACCGAGTGCGACGTTGACGAGGACTTGCGTAGAGTAGTGGAGGTCATGAGGGATGTGGGTAGAAGGTTCTGTCGGAATACGCATACGGGTAGGAAGTCTAAACTCTCGGATGAGACTCTGGAACTCATGAGAGAGAGACGTGAAAAGGTACAGACCACGGCGGACGATCAGCGAGCACTCACGAAACACATTCGAAAAGCGGTACGGCGGGATCTCCGGAGTTCTAATACACGCCTCATCAAAGAGGCAATAGAACAAAATCGAGGTTCCAAAGTATTCGTGAAGCGTCTCGGGAGGAGCCACATGTCTAGGCTGACGACCGCTGACGTTCGTGTCGTCTCCTCTAAGCCGGAGATTCTTTCCGAGGTAGAAGACTTCTATGGCCGGTTGTATGCCTCACAATCTCCGCTACCAGAACCCGTCCCCTGTGACCCCCGAGCTGCTTTAGTCCGACACTATACCGACGAACTTCCCGACGTCAGCATTGACGAAATTGAGCTAGCCCTGAAACAGCTAAAAAATGGAAAAGCCCCAGGTGAAGACTGAGTTACAACTGAATTCTTAAGAGCAGGGGGAAAACCTGTCCTTAAGCAACTGCAGCGCATTTTCAACTCCGTTCTCCACGAAGGGAGAACTCCACAAGCGTGGAGCAGGAGCCTGGTAGTTTTATTTTTCAAGAAAGGGGACAAGATCCTTCTTAACAACTACCGTCCTATATCGCTCCTGAGCCACGTCTACAAGTTGTTTTCCAGGGTTATCGCAAACAGGCTGACGCGACGGCTGGACGACTTCCAACCACCAGAGCAGGCCGGATTCCGCGGAGGATTTGGCACCATAGACCACATACACACTGTGAGGCAGATGATACAGAAGACTCAGGAGTACAATCAGCCTTTGTGTCTAGTTTTTGTGGACTATGAAAAGGCCTTTGACTCTGTCGAGACCTGGTCTGTTCTGGACTCCTTGCAGCGGAGCCAAGTTTACTTCCGATACATCGAAGTGTTGAAGAGCTTGTATGATGCCGCAACTATGTCCGTCCAAGTACAGAATAGTCAAACGAGACAGATTCCTTTGCATCGAGGAGTAAGACAGGGGGATGTGATATCCCCGAAACTGTTTACAAATGCATTAGAGGACGTCTTCAAGACTCTAAACTGGAACGGGCGGGGCATCAATATAAACGGCGAATACATATCGCACTTAAGGTTTGCCGATGATATCGTTATCGTAGCAGAATCGCTGCAGGAAGTTCAAGAGATGCTGCGCAGTCTAAATGAATCCTCCCAAGACGAAGGTCATGTACAATGACCTCGTCGCTCCGGGACAAGTAGTCATTGATGGCAAGCCTCTCGAAGTTGTCAAGGAATATATCTATCTCGGGCAACTACTGCAGTTGGGTAGATACAACTTCGAGAAGGAAGCCGATAGGAGGATCCAGTTGGGATGGGCAGCGTTTAAGAAGTTAAACAACATATTTTCGTCGGATATACCACAGAGCCTGAAGACGAAAGTCTTCAACCAGTGCGTCCTCCCAGTAATGACGTACGGTGCTGAGACGTGGACATTGACCATGGGATTAATCCAGAAGCTCAAAGTCGCTCAGCGTGCCATGGAAAGAGCTATGCTTGGAGTCTCTCTGAAGGACAAAATTCGTAATGAAGTAATCCGTCAGAGAACCAAAGTGACCGACATAGCTCTGAAAGTTGGTAGGATGAAGTGGCAATGGGCTGGTCACATATGTCGAAGGACAGACAACCGCTGGAGTAAGCGTGTTTTAGAGTGGAGACCGCGTCTTGGCAAACGTAGTGTGGGACGCCCTCTGGCCAGATGGCGGGACGACTTACGTATGAGGGCTGGCAGCGACTGGATGCAGAAAGCAACAGACCGGGCTCTGTGGTGTTCCTTGGGAGAGGCCTATGTCCAGCAGTGGACTGCAACGGGCTGATGATGATGATGATGATTATAAGTAAACAGTTTGTTTTACAATGATATGATATCGAGACTGTCAGAGAAAGTGAAATTCCAAATGACAAGATATTCCACCAGGTTCGTTAGTTATTCCTTCTCTGTACCGCCAAAATAATAAAATTATTATACATTATGCGTTATGTTTCAAGGAGGTATAGATTTGTATTCAATACTTTGTAATATTAATAATATGTAATTTTCCTCTTTCAGAGGGATGGCGATTGCACTGTCATTGACCGCTACACGAATAGGCACTATCGCGTCTATTCAGATCGTCAACTTATTGCTGTTTACCAATTGTGATGCTGGATTCTATTTGTTCTCCTCAATATTATTAGGTTCGTATGGTGTCTTTGTGTTTATAGTTTTTGGTATAGAAGCAGACAATGTCCGCGGCCCATTAATACCTACAATTCGAGAATCACAAGTGAATTGCCACCCTTTTTTATTTTTATCATCACCTTCTATAATGTCTACTGCTAGGCATAGACCATTCCTTAAAAAAGAGGTTTTGGCTTATATACGGTATAGCATTTGTTTCATTATTTTTTTCTTTACGATGACGATGAAGTTTAGTGTTCAGAAGCTCTATTTTCCTAATAAATACCAATAATGCCTTTCCGTTACTTTAGCATCAGCGATAGCCGCATTCTTCCTGCCAGATGACCGCAAACTCCCGGCTCCAGTTTCAGAACCCGCCAAACCGCAATGTCTAGATGGAAGCCCAGATACAAAAGATCATAGTAAAATAGAGGGAATCCATTGATACAGAAGTTTATTCCATTCATATATATGTATGCAGTTGTATGTATACTTATGTATTCGAAAGTATTTTTGACATATTGAAAGTAAAAAAAAATAAGATCACCAGTTTTTCAAAGCTTGATGTACAAGTTTTTGTGCGTTATAAAATGAAGCATTGGAATAACGTGGAATTACAAGTAAATTAATGTTGACATTTGTGAACTATGTAATGACTTGAAAAATCTTAAACTATCGGTGTCTGTAATGAAGACCCTTCAGCAAGAAAGTGATAACAGGCATCCATAAATTAAAGTAGTGGAGGTGATATATGCAAAGAAAGAGATACATTTTATAATTAGTGAATAACAACGGCTTGGTGTTGTTACAGTTTTTTCGTAATGTCAAATATAAGTAATATTTAAGAATTTAGGCAGTAAGTAACGAGTAAGATATTTATTTATAAAATACTTTTTTAATAAAAATAACAAATAAATTGTCTTTTTCAATAGCTGTACCTATATTCATTGCTTTAAATTTTCATCAAATCTTTACAACCCTTATGCATGCAAGCATTTTTTTTCGTTTTGGCCAGTTACCTGTTGACTGAAACTTCTACCCTGTGGCTCAAAGATATAGTATCAGTTTGTGGTATCACATGGTGTGGTGTCGTCAAATTGTGGTATCTCTTGCCTTAGGTACCCACCTCTCTCTATGATTCCTCTTAAACAGTAAAATTTTCAAGGAGTATTGGTGTCAGCCAGTTTATAATAGAAACCAGACAAAATTCTGCTAAGTTGAGTATTATAACGACAACATGGGTACAATTATTTTCTTTTTCTTTTTTATAAAAGACAACTCCCGCACTAGGAATAAATCCTGTGTCGCGGAGGACTTTACAAACATACATGAAACGGACACAAAGAACACCCAGACTCAGAACAACAATTTGTGGATCACACGTGGGATTTGAACCCACGACACTTGGCGAAGTAGGGAACGGCGTGGTAACCGTTAAACCACTAGGCCAAACGTGCAGTCAATTGGGAAGAATGATCAAACCCAGTAGTTAATTGATTGTGTCTATTAAAGTACGAATACGTACTTCCATAACTTTGCTCTGAGCATGTTGCCAGGCACTTACAACTACGAGTAAATTACATATTTTAATCAGATCTGAGGTAAACGTGTTGACTGTATTATCTTTATGGGCAGCTTTTATCCTTATATTTTTTGTTACATAGGCCACTAACGATGATATTGACTGGTCTGTTAGTAAGGTGTTCTTGATATTGACTACAAAGGCAGAAGTTGTAGGTTCTATTCCCACAGAGGACAAATTCTTGTGTGATAAGCAGGTTCCTTTATTCTGTGTTTAGGTATAATTTATCTTTAATACGCTTCGCTGTATTGAGAAATATATAAGTTTATTTATAAGCAGGCTGGTTACCATAGCACAGGTTTTGCTTAAAACGATGATGTAACGATGTCAGCTGTATGAAATTATTCACATAAATCTAGAATTCAGGAACACAGTGGCGTAGCGTAGTGGGGAGGGGGGGGGGGGGGGACGCTCCGCCCCGGGCAGTACTTTTTAGGGGGCGTCAAAATTGCAAAACAATAATTTAAGAAAATGAACCATTTCATATTTTTATTACAACTTCAAATTCGGACCGATTATAAAGAGCACGCAATTTTTCATTACTTATTCTGTGATGAATTCGGGGAATACCCTTTCTTTGTTCCAAGTTCAAAGTTAATAAAAATGTAGGAACTCAATATTGTAGGAGACCACATAATGCACAAGTAAGATCACACAAATCGTATACATTCACAAATTGAATTGAAAAGAAAGTAGATACTTTCACAAATTATTGAGACATTTGGTTTTGGCTGCTGTTAGTATTAAATTTTCACAATTTATGCTATCGGTACAGGTATTTTCAGAACAAAACACAGAAATCACTTTTCCCGATTGATATAAAAAAATCGCAAGAGAAGCTTCAAGCCAGTTACCACTAAATAAATAAAAATTCAACCAAATAGATTATTGAAATCCAAGAAACTAAATTTAATTATTACATAATAACAAAACTTATTCAAGGTTTGATGATTTTAATCCAACTCTTTTTTTCTGTTTATGGTATGAATTCATCAACCAATAATCATTTAAATTAAACGGTCTCCCCCAACTCCTTCCAATTACTTTAGGAACGTTAGGTCGGTCACAATCCCCGCACACTTCTCAGTTAGGCTTGGCTTTGCCAAGTTGGCATTCTACAAACGTAAACGTCATTAGAAAACTAATTAAATGTGGAATGACATCATCTAAACCAGCGGTCGGCAACCTTTTCGCGGGCAAGGGCCACATAGTGTCAAAATTATATACAGGCAGGCCGCACTGTATAATAATTTGGTATCATCTATCCATGTATATGTCCTAAAGTTAAGAATCAAAACAGAAGTTTCTTTAAAGCAAATACTGAGATGATTATGTAGATAGTATGAAAATAACCGAATGACCGACTGGCATTATTGTGGGTGACTTCAACGCCAAAGTGCAAGTGCGTATTTGCAACGAATCAGTAGTAAGAACCCATAGATTTAAAAACAGGAATCATAGGGGGCAAATGCTATTTAACTTCTTCGAACGCCAGGGATTCTTATTGATTAATTCGCTATCCAAGAAACGGCCTCAACGAAGGTGGACGAGGCAAAACCAAAACTGAGATCGACTTCTTCATGATAGGCAAGAAGCATATGTTGTTTGATGAAGTCCAGGCTCTGACCAACTCTGCTTCAGACCATAATAGGATATGAAACGTTCCAGTTAAACCTGAAAAACTGATTTACTGCCATAGAAACCAAAACAGACGTAAACCAGAACCTTGAAAGTGTGGTTCAGAACCTCAGGGAAAAAGGTATGAGATTTTGTGTATCCAGCATAAAGGCAAAAAGTCGAAGCTATCAGGAAGGATCCTAAACGTAGAGATCAGACCAGACGTCAGAACACAATAAGCGAGAAGTTATTGCCTCGAAACTGGCAATCCTTTCGAAAGTGGAAAGCTTCTATGGCCAGTCATACGCTTCGCATGCATCTCGACTTGATCCTAAAAATGAGGACACCAGAGCCGCATTAACGAGCTACAACACTGAAGGCCTCTCAGAAGTCAGCATCGACGAAATCAAAATGGCTCTTAAACAGCTGAAAAAATGGAAAAGCCCCTGAAGAGGATGATGTTACGAGAGAGAGAGCTACCGAAGGCTGGAGGTGAACCCGTGTTGAAGAAACTACTAAGGCTTTTCAACGCTGTCATTCTTGAAAAGATAACTCTGGAGACGTAGAGTAGGAGTTTGGTCGTAAAGTTCTTCAAAAAGAGTGCCAAGACGATCTTGAAGAACTATAGTACCATTTTTCTTCTGAGCCACATCTACAAGCTGTTTATAAGAATCATCACGAAACGCAAACTCCACGAATTCTAACCACCGGAGCAAACTGAATTTTGGAAGGGAAATGGCACCATAGGCCACATCCAGACTGTGCGTCAGATTACGCAGAACAGACAGAAGACCGATGAATAAAATTAGCCCTTATGCATAGCATTCGTGAACTATAAGAAGGCCTTTGACTCGATCGAGATCTGGTCCGTTTCCTGCAGCGCTGTCAGATTGATTGGTGATACATCCAAGTGATGAGATTTCTCTACGATGTCGCCACCATGTCTGGCCAAGTACAGAAATAGCAAACAAGGCCCATACCATTGCGTAGAGGAGTGAAACAGGTTGACGTTATATCCCCGAAATTATTCACAAATGCAACAGAAGATATGTTCAAGATCCTGAACTGGAAAACACGTGGCATCAACATCAATAAAAAAATGTATGACCTAGCTGATTTATTTATTTTTAAGAACAAGGCTGCGATTTACAAAACAGTCGCTGGTCGCAAGGGGAAGGGATGCGGGCAGCATGCGGCCCGAGGGCCGCGGGCTACCGACCGCTGATCTAAACATTAAGTTACGTGGTCAATACAACAAAATAGAGGTGGTAGTGATTACAGAAAGATGTAAGATAAGAAACCTCTAGGACTTTTAACAAATCTTTCAGTATCATTAAACTTTTAAGTATGGAATTATTGCACAAGCGTTGTTATCTAGGAAATGATAAGAAAATGCCATGACAATGACAATTTACGAAGATAATGACTTGATAAAATGCTTTGTAATATCTTATCTGATATGATTTACTGTTGTATATATTTAGAAGCTTTACAAGCGTGAAGTTGGTGGTGTTTTTATAGATATGGAATAGTCTTCGATAGTAGTAAATAGTATGAAACGGAATATTATGCAGTAGTTAGCAGCGCAATGGATTCTGCTCTAGTATTTTGTTGTTGTTAGACGTGGCCGCTAGAGACAACAATACGAATATAATACAAACATCAAAATAAATAAGTTCCGACCGGTCTTATTGAAAGTCCGAGTGATATACGTGATACGAGAACGAGACGAGTGACGAGAATGTCTAGAATAGGTACGATTAAAACCTCCCATCTAAGGAGAGATTGATTTCCAGTAGTGGACTATTATAGGCTGTTGATGATGATGATGATGATACTGAATTTTACTAAAGCTAATAAACATGTGATTGTAGCAATTGGATTACTGACCAGGGGAGGTTTATTTAGTATATTTCGAGACGACCGTCAACGACGTCAGCCCGCGCGTGTCTGCCCGCCTGGGTTGTTTTGTTCTTCATGAAGAGCAGGCATACCGCCCAAGGTCACGCGCGGCGAGTGGGTACCTACTATTACATTTGGGCTTGGCACCGACTTATAATAATTATATATAATATAACAATATATATAACAATAAGTGTTTCATCAATATTAAAGGTTTGCATATAAGGTGTATTTAATCAAATCTTTATGTTATTTTATACTCTTTAGTTTTTGAAGTCGGTTTTTTTAAACGAAGTTTTTTATAAGAGATTATTCACCAGTTCGTGTCGTCTAAGTGAAATTCATCTTAGTTTCATTTTTTAAGCACAAACAAGAGTATTATTTCCGTGCTGCTATTGGAAGAGGCAATCAAAACCACATGAGTATTTTGGTGTTTTATTAGCAGGGTTGATAAAAATCATGATCTTTTAAAAAAAATCATAATAGTCGGACTAATTTGATTTAAATCGGATTTTTTTGATTTAAATCAGTTTTTTTTACTTTCTTGTCTTTTATTTATAACTTGAATGTTATTAAATGAAAACAACGTATTTTTTAAATTTAATATTTAATACAATTAAGAGGTAATTTAACAAGTTCTACTAAAAACAAGAGTTTAAGAAATAGTAGTGTTGAAAAATAACAAGGAAAGTAAAAAGTTAGCAACTCAATAAAGTACATATTCTAATTATTTCCAGATAATTACACTATCTGAAATCTCTTTGCATTGAATTTGAATAGCATGTGCGAAATGATTTCTGAAATATTTGATAACTTTTAGAACATGTCCTGTAGCATTAGGAATCCCGGAACTATGTCGGTAATCGCTCGCTCGCGTGGCATTGTGCACGTGTGCGCGCCATAATCTATGTCGGGGAAGTCCCTAGATAATTTTTGTCTGATTTGGTTGCAGTACAAATTTAATGAATTAAATCAATGATTTTAAAAAAAAACATTTGATTAAAATCACGATTTAAATCCTGTTTATTAGTATCAACTTCGAAAGCAGCTGTATTAATAAAAAGAAATAAAAATATAAAATTAAAATCTTTTTATTTCATTGCAGATTACAAAAATGAAAATGATGTTGATTTGTAAAACGTTGTAGTTATTGTTTAGATATAAGATAGTGTAGATATTCTTGTTGATGATTTTTATATGATTTCATCCTTTCTAAAGTTTTGGTTTTATTCGTTTTCGGCCAACCGGCTCAGAAAAATAAAATCAGTCATATAATATACGTGATCTTTATTAAGTACATATGATACCACAGGTACCTATTATCGAGACAGCGACACACGAAAAAAAAGATCTTAGATGTTATAAATAGTTTTGACTACACGTTTGGCCTAGTGTTTTAACGGTCAAGTCACCACCCCTTTTCCTACTTCGCCAAGTGTCGTGGATTCAAATCCCACGTAGGACAACACTTTGTGTGATCCACAAATTGTTGTTCTGAGTCTGGGTGTTCTTTGTGTCTCGTTTCATATATGTTTGTAAAGTCCCCCGCGACACAGGATTTATTCCTAGTGCGGAAGTTGTCTTTAAAAAAAAAACAGTCTCGAAACAGTAATTTTAGTTGCTTCTATATGAAGTTATTCTTAAACTCTGTAAATGGTTAGTGAACAAAGGGAGTCTGGCTACATTTATTTACACTCAATTTCAACTGTGATAGATGATATGACTAATTATTGTTTTGCGATGCGTGTTTAACCAGTTCCGCAGTTTTTTGTTGCCGATCATTGTTGGGAAACTCCTTAGCCTTGTTGCATTCTTGAAAAATAAGTACAGGATTACGTTCCTTTGCACTTATGCTATTACAAGTTGCATGGTTGCATCATTAGTTAAAATAAATATACGTAAATGTTAGTGTTTATCCTATAATGTGACGTGATTTGCAAATTAAAAGTGATATAAAATAGAGTAGAGTGGAGTGGAGTGGAGTGGAGTGGAGTGGAGTGGAGTGGAGTGGAGTGGAGTGGAATGGAGTGGAATAGAGTAGAGTGGAATAAATTTTATTGTACACCAATTGATACAGTTGTATATAGGAGCTTAACAATATAATGACCATGTACAAATGGCGGCCTTATCGCTAAAAAGCAATTTCTCGCAGGCAACCTTTGGATGGACAAATCGACTGTAGAAACTCAAATTCATGGGAAGTTTTGGTGTTTAAATAAAATAACGAAAATAAATAATTGACTTGGTTGAGATAAAATTATATAAATAAAAATATGGAGATTTTAATACACATTATTACAAACAAATAAAAACATATAAATCAATGCACAATATCCACAATTTCATAATGAAGAAATGCATATGATAAAATATTTATAAGCAAGTGATATAAGTTATCTATACCTATCGATTTGATAAAAATTATTCCCATTAATTATATAATTATTATACCCGTTGGTTGGTTGGTGGTTGAACGTCATTTTTAGTCATTATTTATTACTAAAAAGCTTTTTCTTATTTCATTAAATAGTTTTTCTACAAAATGATGAATGATAAAAGTGCTATGAGTTCTGAAAGGTTGCCTATTGAGGCTGCTTTAGACAAAGTTGGTAAGTGTGACTTGTGCATTGTGCGTTTCTATTGAAAGGACAATTTTTACAAGTAAACTGAAAAATTGGTCCTCTACTCTCCGCAATTGAAAGTGATGTTAATTTGTACATTACTTATTGCGGTAATTTTCTTGAAAAAATAACTGAAAAGTTCTTTAGGTTGAAATTTGGGTAAAAAGTGATCTTAATAAAGTTTCTGAGAATTGTATGGTATAAAGTAGGAAATAGAAATTAGAAATCTTACAGGGTAGGTATATTTTAAATAAAATGGAAAAACCACTTTGTTAAATTGAACCAGTTTGTATGATCAAAGTCATTTCATGAGGGTACAGTAGTCATTTATAACTCGAGTAGATGATGAAAGTTTAATGAAATGTTATTTGAACTAATGAATGTAAACTTTATAATTGTAACTTAATAAATGTGCAAAACGTGAAT
This sequence comes from Diaphora mendica, assembly GCA_949125395.1. NCBI lineage: Eukaryota > Metazoa > Arthropoda > Insecta > Lepidoptera > Erebidae > Diaphora > Diaphora mendica. Next base: position 3,736,915 of record OX421323.1, read on the forward strand.
GTTCTGAAGAATGACTCTACTTATCTAAATAATCATCAAATTCAGCATGGCGTTTCATGACGACGCGTTGCCAGTTCAACTGCAACAGCTGGTTTGGCTCTCTGCATGAAATTATTAAAAAGAAAACTCGTTTTAGCTAGAGTCATTACAAAAAAACAGATCAGATAACTGATGGACTTGAAGACTAGGTAAGAATTTTGAAGGCGAGAACAAAGTCACGCAAAGTTGTAACACGTAAACTTTTGTCCAGGTTTTGGCCTTTACGGCTATTTGCTGACGGTTCTAACTGGCTACGGTATCATCTCCTTCGCATGCATTGCCTTCGGGAGTATGTTCATCGTACCCACCAGCGCTTGTGAACTTCAAACAACAAGTGGTCAGCAAGGACTGCTGGCTGCGGGTCCTATTGCCGGTACGAAGTTTCAACTTTTAAAATCTCTGAGCACGAGACAAGCTAAGAGTCACAAATTCAGCAAAAGAATTACTTAGCAATGGTTTTGTTGGTACCGTGGTAACGCTCCATTAAGGTAGCCTGTTCCTGTTTAAGTAGTTACTCCCACCACTCTCACGGATAACTATGTACCTTTCGTTGCGCAGTTTGCGAGTTCTGACTACTCTTTGCCAATAACAGGATGTCCACAAACCGCTTTACATTTAAGTTAAAGTACGCAAACTTCTTCGGAATGAATCGGCAGTACAGTCACAACCATAATGTCGGATACTAGATCCGACTGTATTTTATATAAAATTAAATTTATGTATATTTATATGTATTTATTAATCTAAGTGACAGTAAAATTATATTTATTGCCTCATGGCATTCAGTCCGCCTTTGTACAACAAGTTCAACAAGTTTTAAATAAATATGATATGTGGAGCTAATTTTACTTGTTAACATTTTTTTATGTATGGCCCTGCCAAAATGACACTACTCTGCCTAATGGAAAGCATAAGTAGAATACATACATAATACATAGGATTTTCTGTGCGAGGGTAGTACCTACCGCCCCGGTCGAGCCGGTCCGTTCGTGCTGAAATCAGTGTGGCTTTACTACCTTCTAAAATGGCAACATCTCACGAAAATATTAATAAAAAATAACATAGGAGGGTTTTAGTGTCACCTCTTTTATAAGTGCTTTACTAAGTTATGCTCTAAATTATGCTTGTGATTCTTTCAGGGCTTCTACTCGGAGTATTAGTGTGGGGATATTTGGCTGATACTCGAGGTCGGCGATCGATGTTACTAGTATCTCTGTCTGGGGCTGCCTTTTTTAATCTCATCGCAACCATTTCTGTCAACTGGGTCATGTTGTTGGTGTTTCAATTTTTTGCGGCGATCTTGTAAGTAAATTTTAACTGGAATTGAGGTTGAACCAATTGTTAGGGTTTTAGGAAAGCAAGTTAATAAACGAAAGAGATAATGTCAATATATTTATTAGTATTTATGATTTATGTATTGCATTTGTATATATTTCTTTAAAAGTTTTTGTATGCAGTTAACTGTTACCTTTTCGTTTACTGCTTCATCTGTAACCTATTTGCACCTACCTTATAAAATTTCTAGACTGACTGACTGACTGGCTGACTAGAGAATGCCTTGGGCATTAAGTCCGCCGATGTACAAAAGTGCATAAAGTTTATAATAAATAAATAATGACGTTGTGCTGCAATTTCTGTTTTAAATGGATTTATTTTGAGTTCATAATGTTTAGCACTCGGATGACCGAGCTTTGGAGCCGTTTCCGAGGTTCAGATACAATATTTATACAAGAATTGTTCGTTAAAAGGTAAAGATGAGTCCCCTATTAGATGAAAAATAACAAATGTCTTAAAATAACAAAGAGGAAGGAATAAACAAGCTAATTATTTATGGAATCAGGCGTTACTTTGCGGAAATCCATGACATTAAATGCTATGAAATATATTTAGATTTAATTGAACTTCCTCCGACATCGTATCGGCACCCGACACCGATATCGGGCCGGACAATATGAAAGACGGATACATATTTCATACATTTAACTTCCTCCGATATCGTATCGTAGCGATATCGGATTATAAAATGTGAAAACGCTCTTAGTCTCACAAGTCATGCAGTTTAAAATTAAAAAATTTACACACACACACATTTTATAGTACATTAGTACTAGCTTTTGCTTGCAATTTCGACCGCGGGTACATCGGTAATCCCGGTAAAGAGTAGCCAATGTTATTCCTCAACTTCAATGTATCTCCATACCATCTCCATACCAGATTTCTTCGAAATTGGTGTAGTATTAGACGTGAAAGCAAAACGGACAGAGTTACTTTCGTATTTATAATTTTAGTGTGGAGTATGAATTACAAATTTGCTGATACTAGAAGATATAAAATTTTCAAAAGTTTGCATGTAAATATTGTTTACACTTACCAGCCATGAGTCCTTGGCTCAAGAGGAAAATGCTGGATACTACCAACACTACGTAGTTTCTCTTAGCCATGGGCACGCTTTCGCTCAGCAAGGACATCAACATCAAGTAAATGCCCGATGCACTGAAAATTCTCAATTAATCAATTGTGGAACTAATCAGTTGTTGCCCGACTGTGCTAGAAGGAAGATTGTTTTTTTTGTTAGATTATAGTAGAATTTGGCATTTGGGGTGTCGTGAGATACTACTTAACTCTGGGAGTGACAGGGAATCTTTCAATTTTATAAAAATTAAGCATTTAAGATAGGTAGGTATTTATATTCATGCATATTTTTTTAAATAATTAGCTTAAATGCTATGAAATATATTTAGCTTTAATTCCGCGAGACAAATATCCAGGTCTGAAAGCAGGACACAGACCTGGATATTTGTCTCGCGGAATTAAAGCAAATTTGTAATCCATACTCCACACTAAAATTATAAATACGAAAGTAACTCTGTCCGTTTTGCTTTCACGTCTAATACTACACCAATTTCGAAGAAATCTGGTATGGAGATGGTATGGAGATACATTGAAGTTGAGGAATAACATTGGCTACTCTTTACCGGGATTACCGATGTACACGCGGTCGAAATTGCAAGCAAAAGCTAGTACTAATGTACTATAAATTGTGTGTGTGTGTAAATTTTTTAATTTGAAACTGCGTGACTTGTGAGACTAAGAGCGTTTTCACATTTTCTAATCCGATATTGGTTTCAGGCGCCGATACGATATCGGAGGAAGTTAAATGTATGAAATATGTATCCGTCTTTCATATTGTTCGGCCCGATATCGGTGTCGGGTGCCGATACGGTATCGGAGGAAGTTCAATGTATGAAATATTGTATCTGTTTTTCATATTGTCAGGCCCGATATCGGATATCGGGGCTGACACATACATGCATTTAACTTCCTACGATATCGTATCGGCGCCCGAAACTGATGTCGTATCGTAAAATGTAAAAACGCTCTTAGGAAGTAAAATTAGCCTTTTCTGTTGTCTTTGAAGACACTTTATGCATAAAATATTTTTTTTTAATACGCTTTATCCTGCATTAAAAATAGTATGGTAATAATCTAAAATTATTATACTTATTCCAGTATTGGCACTGCCTGTAATTCCCTTGAAATTTTCCTACTATCTACCGGCCCTGGGTATCTATTGGAACTCGTGGCGTACCTTATTACTGATATTATCTGTACCTGCACTAAGTACCGCCTTTTTCCTGTTCCTCATGTATGAAAGCCCAAAGTTCCTATTTGCCAAAGGGAATGAAGAAAAAGCGCTGGATATATTGAGGAAAATACATCGATTTGGCAAATTAAGATCCAATGAAGAATTGGGGGTACGTTGCCTTTCACTAACTTCGTAATAATGAGAACAGACATTTTGTTATAAGGAATGTTATATTATTGACTGTCGCACTGCAGGTAGCGGGATTGTTAAAAAATAAGTAAATAATGGTGGAAATTCTATTGCTACTCCACTAAACTAACATTTTTCCAAAATTATTTTCTATTTTTTTATTTAAATGAAATGACTACTGTCATACTAACATTTTTAGTATGACATTTCTAATTTTAATGAAGAAATTTAGAACGTCTTTTGACAGGAAAATTCATTTTTAATGAGATTTAGTTTGATTTTTAAGGTTTCCTAACAACATAATTAGCATCAATGCCTACAGCTAGGACGTTTTACAAAACTGTGTAACTTGTACCCATAATAATTTAGTATTCTAATGTTATTGGATGTGAAATAGTAAAATTAAGTAGTTGTCTCTTTAAACCTTATGATTTTCAGATCAAAGGTCTACTAAAAGACGAAAATGCAGTCGCTGCGGGTCCTATTCCAGCTAAGGACCAGATAGTACCACTGTTTAGGGCGCCACTCCTCAAGTACACTATCATCATTTGTATCTTATACGTATCGCAACAGTAAGTTATGGGTATCACCCGACTTTATCACCATCGACTACGCTCCTAATTAGATATCTTTGTAAAATATCTCAAATAAATAAAAAAACATTTTATGAACGACTTAGTTTTTGCTCGCAGGTCCACACTCGTGTATGTCGGTTATCACGGCAAATAGTAGCCTATGTGTTATTCTAATGTATAAACTATATTACTGTACAGTTTCATCCAAATCCGTTCAGTAGTTTTTGCGTGAAGAAGTAATAAACATACACACAAACTTTCGCCTTTATATATTATTGGTGTGATTAGTAGGATAATCTTATAAAGTAACAATAATATAACAAAAAAAATATCAATAAGTCATTTTTAAGTAGTTAAAAATGTAGCTACATTATCACACGTTTTAAGAGTTAAGTGCTTTCATTAATGTTTTTTCTCCGCTTAATTTTGGCCAACCATCTTTTTTTTATCATTATAAAACTGTATCAATGCAAATACTGTACAAACACAGTTGGTAACACTTGACCAAAGGCGACCAGGTTCTGAGGGAATTTTAGACCAAAATACGTCATAAAATATTTAAAAGGGAATACCATCGTTATTTTCAGAATAGAACATAATAATTATCGTCTCTGTAAATCAGTTATAGCTATAGTCAAAGTTGTAAAGAACATGGCTTGCTGACTCTTGAGGACAGACGTATGGTCCTGGACATGTGTTTGTTGTATGATGTTATAAATGGAAATATCGATAGTGCCGAATTGGTTTTTTTAACACCCCATCCTGTCGCACCCGACATACGCCCATGATTCATGTACCCCGTCATGCAACTAACTACCCAAAGAACTGTGTATGTACCCGTATTTCGCGTACATATAATGTTGTTTTTCATGATGTAGATATCTTCTTATGTTCCAAACAATTGTTTAAATTTAAAATGAATAACGTTTTGAGTAGACAGTGTAAATCATAACGTTTATAATATATATATTGAATGTATTCAGACTTATGACATATTTCATGTTCTCGTTCGCATGCTGGATACATAGTTTTAAGTTAACGAGGAAAACCTGTTATTGGCCATACTTTCTATGTATGTTATTATTTGTTAAAAATTATTGTATCCCTCTTGGATTTTAATAAATAAATAAATTTTATTTTAGGATGACTGCGTTCATAATGTGGCTGCCAACAATCGCTAACCAGTTTATACGCGTTACACAAACAGAGCAGACCTACGATCTTACCATTTGTGACGTTTTGAGGAAAGAAATTGTTCCAGATGTGAGTGCTCTTCAATTTTAAACCATGTTATGAGTTTTCATGATATGCTTACTCTTTTTCCAATTATATTGGAAAAAGAGTAAGCATATTGTGGTAAGCGCAGTATATTTTAATCTTACATTCTTTTTTCTCACTCAGGCACACCATCTTTTGTACTCCTGTCCCGTCGTACCCTTGAACTCCTAACACTTATTTCGCGTCATTTACCTATTCTCTCTTATACCTTATTACTAACTTATTACTTACTGCTATTATTTCTTCCTCTCTTTACTTTAACTTTAGGTACAGATAAAGTTAAACAGTCAAGTACAAAGATTGTTATTACTAATTTTAGTAGTCCTATGTAAAGTTATAAAATTAGCAATTACTCTGAGGTTTTGCATAGCTTTTGCATCAGTACCGAAGTATCAGAAATTGATTCCCAAAAACGGAAACATGGTCAATATTTCTTTTACAACAATTTATCAATTGAAAATGACTATGCAGTTAAGGTTGCCTGGAAGAGATTGCTTTTGGCAATAAGGCCGCCCTTTGTAAATTACACTTCGGACATATTGTGTATTATGTACTTAATTAATTCTGTAATATGGTGTGCAAATAAAGAGTTTTCTTTTCTATTCTATGCTACCATAGTCATTTTCAATTGATTGATTTGAATCAATACATTCTTTTTAATACTATTGACGGAATTCAAGGTTATCAATGAATTAAGACAATCATTGTGAGCTATGCTTCGTGTTTTTTTTTTACGTGTAAACTTAGTGTGATCTAGAAATTGTTGACCGAGTGTAGGTGTTCTTAGTGTGCGTTTTATCTATCTTTGTGAAGTCTCACGCAACACAGGGATGTTTTTTTATGGAATAGTGGGTAAATTTAGTAGGTAGTAGAGCCACGCTGATTTCAGCACGAACGGGCCGGCTCGACCGGGGCGGTACTACCCTCGCACAGAAAATCAACGTAAAATGACAGCGTGCTGTCGTGTTTCGTTGGTGAGTGCGAGACCGGAGGCCCAATTAGTCTAGTCAACAAGTTCCAAACTTGTTGACTAGACTAAAAGATGCAGCAGCATCACTAGGCCGCCATGGTGTGGGTCACCATGCTGCATTGTCTGCATTCGCAGTGAGCATGGTGACCACCACTCTTGGATTCTGCTTATGCTTTCCATCAGGCAGAGTAGAGTCATTTTGGCGGGCCAAACATAAAAAAAAAAAAAAAAAAAAAAAAACGAGCAGACGTATCACCTGATGGTAAGCGATTGCCGCCGTCTATAGACACCCGCAACACCAGAGGCATCACAAGTGCGTTGCCGACCTATGGGGAAAAGGGAGCGGGATGGGGGGAGGGGTTGGGGTAGGGTATGGGCCTCCGGTATCCTCACTCACTCAGTGAAACTCAGTGCAAGCGCTATTGCACACCGGTATTCTGTGAGACCGTGGTATCACTCCGGTTGAGCCGGCCCATGCATGCCAAAGCGTGGCTCTTCCACGGATGTATTGCGAGTGTGGAAGTTATCTTTTAAAAAAGTTCTTATTCCAGCGTTTGATAGATAAAAATAAAGTAGCAACAGGTGCGAAGCAGTTGCAGAGTTAAGGAACCTTCCATCTTTTTTATGTTGCAGCTTGACGCAGTCCCTTGTGCTTTAAATGAGACATCTCTATTGATAATACTTGGTGTGGGTGTTTTGCATTCCATAGTCAACATATTTATTAGTCTTGTAAGTAAACCATTTTCATTGTTTTTTGTTCTTTTTAGTAGCATTGTGCATGTAAATGTTAGAAGTTGAAGATTCGATCCCTACCCAGCTTTGAGGAGCTGGATGTGACAAGCCCAAAATCGATCAGAGCGGTAGCGTGCAATGGGAGTGGCCTATGTCCAGCATTAGAATGCAATAGGCTAATGATGATTATTTTAAAAGAAACACCTTAAATCTTTTAGAGGCGATCATAGTTCAGCTGTACTCGGTGATGTAGAAACAATCACCGAGGGTAAGCAATGACGGCGCGGTCAGTACCTGGATGGGTAACCGCTGATGATACCATGAGCGTCTCCGTGATTCGGAGGGCACGTCGGTCCCGGTTGTTATCTTAAGATAACAGTCATGAAGCTTTGTTGGAGGCCTTTGTGCGGCTTAAGAACATCCAACGGCAAGATTACGTAGCCACAACATTGTCTTGCCAGTCCCCAAACCGCACTTGGCCAGCGTAGGGACGTATGGCCTTAACCCTCTCCTGAGAGGAGACCCGAGCCCAGCAGTGGGACGTTATGGGACAACCCATAACGTCCCAGGTCATTCACAAGAATGACCTGAAATCTTTTAACGATCTTACACACTATACTGATTTTAAAATACATTGAGAGAAATGTTGGAAAATAGTGTGGATGATTTTACAACAAATGCAAAATACAAAAACTTTTTAGTAAAAAAAACCGACTTCCAAAAAACATCCAACGAAAACTCTCTAAAAAACACTTAAAAGCGTAAAATAAATTGGCTCTTCAGAAATTGCTATGTGCCAATTCTTGTCTATACCTAATTCTTAATTCATTTAAATAGTAGTATTATAATGTGTGATAGGTACCTAGAATCTGTTTGAAGTCGGTGCCAAGCGACTTAAAACCGATTCTAGGTATATATTTAGATTTTTGTAATTGTTCGTTAGTATTCTTTTTGGCTTGGCACCGACTTCAAACAGATTTTAGGTACCTAGCACACATTATAATACTACTATTTAAATGAACAAGAATTGGCACATAGCAATTTATGAGGAGCCAATTTATTTTACGCTTTTTATAGTGTTTTTTTCAGAGTTTTCGTTGAATGTTTTTTGGAAGTCTTTTTTTATAAAAGCTTTTTATTTTTCAGTTTTTAGTGCACACAATCGTGGGTAAGTCGTAAGTTGAACTATTTCATAAAATTTCTGTTGATGCAAATAACTTTAGTGGTTTAAATGTCAACCCCTATTTCACCCTTTAGGTATAGAATATCCAGAAACGCTACGTAATAGGTTAATGCTCATTTTTATCAGTAGCCAAAAAATAAAGTTTCACGTTCTTAACTTAAAAAAATACGAACTTTTATACAATCTTTCAACCCCTATTTCACCCTCTTAGGGATAGAATATCCAGAAACGCTTAAAGACATTTCTACTCATTTTTAATCAGTAGCCCAAAGATAAAGTTTCATGTTCCTAACTTAAAAAATGACGGACTTTCACACAAACTTTCAACCCCTATTTCAACGATCCATATAAATAACTGATAGAATACAAATTAAGCTCTATAAGTACGTGTACTAACAATCATCCTCTAATCCCTAACTGTTGAAGAGTTAAGCTCTAGCATACCCTTTCCAATACAAAAATAATTTTCAAAATCGATCCATAATTGATGGAGTAATCGGTGAACATCCATAAAAAAAAATAAAAAAAATACAGTGGAACATAGAACCTCCTCCTTTTTGAAATTCGGTTAAAAATATTCAAAGTTCCTAATGAACCTAGTAAAATAAGGTATGTTTTAGCGATACCTAACTTTCTATATTTCGATTATAGTTGCTTCGCTTCATGGGACGTCGGAACATGTCTATAGCTGTCATAATAGTATGCGGAGTGAGCGGTATCCTGGTGAACCTAATACCAAACATCTACGGCAGCGCAGTATTCCTTGCGATTATGACCATGGCAGTCGTAATGTTTGGACTCTACACTGCGATCACTATTGCTTTGTTCCCTACTCATCTTAGGTAATTATATATAGTACTAGCTGACCCGGCGAACTTCGTACCGCCATGTTTACATATCTGTCAGCTTCCCACAGGCAGTCTACAATTGCGGACAAAAACTTTTCTAGTTGTCTTTAATTTTTTCTTGTAAACAAACCTTGTCCTAACAATAACGAACACATTAAATAAAAATTATTTAATGTGGTGCAACCGATCAGAAGTTATGCGCGTACATACATTTCGGCGATTCATTTCTATATACATAGATATAGTTTTTTTCCGGAGTTTAAGTAGCAAGAAGAGAAGAAGTGAGGAAAGCGGAGGTAGTGTGTTGTTTAGGATTAGCAGGGGCTGCGTGGCCTTACTGGCAATTAGTTTTAAAACTTTGAGTTTGTGGTTTACAACAATGATATATAATTTTGTGTAAAGTCTGCAATTTACACTAGAAAACTTACATTTCACTGAATAAAAGTATTTAACTATAACTTCCACACGATGATTTTTGATTTTAATTATGATTACGATAGTAGAGTGGTCCCTATAAAATAAGTAAACAGTTTGTTTTACAATGATATGATCTTAGATTACAAAAGAAAGCCAGATGGAACGTTCTTGTCAAATAACATGACGCCGATTGACTTATTTTAGTGTGCGTGACAGTCGGTGCGATACTGTAGGAACACGTACATCTTTGCGTGTGTAATGATACCATACGCAGTTAAAAATCTCTATTTTTATTACCCTATACATCCTGTACTTATTACCATCCCATGGTTGCCTGGAAGAGATTGCCCCTTTGGCGATAAGGCCGCCATTTGTACTGACCTAGCATTAAGCATAGCATTATCTGGTGTACAATAAAGCGATATATTTTTTTTTTTTGATAATTATTAAGATTGAAAAGAGGGTATTTTAATATTAAAGAACTTTAAATATTATGGTTTTTATTTTAGTTGCTGTTACATACTATGCAAACTCTCAGCAACCTTTATTATATGTCTGAATGGAATTGACTAACAAGTAATCTCCCTAATTGAAGGAAAAAAATAGACAAAACTGGTATCACAATCGAGCTACGGTTGAGGTTTTGTGTTCCGACACAACAATATAATTATCGGGTAAATAAATAAATATAAATAAATAAAAATATTTTGGACATCTAACACACAACGCCATCTAGTCCCAAGCTAAGCAGAGCTTGTGTTATGGGTACTAGACAACTGATACAAATACATATATACTTTTTTTTTGTAAATACATACATATTATACATAGAAAACACCCAAACTCCGAAACAAATATTTGTAGATCATACAAACATTTGGTCCGACTCGGGAATCGAACCCGAGACCTCATGATCAGCAGTCGCACACGCCAACCGCGAGACCAACGAGGCAGTCAAAAATAATTATAGCAACTAAATAATCTGTATTTACCTGTGAAAAGATATACCATCTTCTTTTTTTTTTGTTTTTGGGAACTACTCTTACAGTGTTTAATGATGCAAGACGGCATTTTGAAAATAAAATTAAAAAATCACTCGTGACGTGTACACAATATGGCGGTTTGTCAAACACTGCCGCGAGAATGTATTCGCTTTCTAATTCATATTTACTTTGTAGATTCATTGTCGTGTTATTTACGGTCTATCTGGCTTTCTTTAGTAATCTGAGGATATGATATCGAGACTGTCAGAGAAAGTTAAATTTCAAATGTCAAGATATTCCACCAGGTTCGTTAGTATCTTTTTGTTTTTTTTTTTGACAACTCCCGCACTAGGAATAAATCCTGTGTCGCGGGGGACTTTACAAACATACATGAAACGGACACAAATAACACCCAGACTCAGAACAACAATTTATGTCACACAAAGTGTTGGCCTACGTGGGATTTGAACCCACGACACTTGGCGAAGTAGGAACGGCGTGGTGACCGTTAAACCACTAGGCCAAACGTGCAGTCAACAAATTCCTTCTCTGTACCGCCAAAATAATAAAATAATTATTTATTTTGCTTTATGTTTCAAGGAGGTATAGATTTGTTTTTAGTTCTTTGTAATATTATTAATAATGATGTAATTTTCCTCTTACAGAGGGATGGCGATTGCACTGTCATTGACCGCTACACGAATAGGCACTATCGCGTCTGTTCAGATCGTCAACTTATTGCTGTTTACCAGTTGTGATGCTGGATTCTATTTGTACTCCTCAATATTATTAGGTTCGTATGGTGTCTTTGTGTTTATAGTTTCTTTGATATAGGACCAGACAAGGGCCGCAGCCCATTAATACCTACAATTCGAGAATCACAAGTGGATTGCCGCCCTTTTTTTATTATCATCATCACCTTCTATAATGTCGACTGCTAGGCATAGACCGTTCCTTAAAAAATAGGTTTTGGCTTATATACGGTATAGCATTTGTTTTAATTATTTATTTTCTTTACGATGACGATGAATGTTAGTGTTCAGAAGCTCTATTTTCTCAATAAATACCAATAATTCCATTCCCTTACTTTAGCATCAGCGATAGCCGCATTCTTCCTGCCAGATGACCGCAAACTCCCGGCTCCAGTTTCAGAACCCGCCAAACCGCAAAGTCTAGATGGAAGCCCAGATACAAGATTATAGTAAAATAGAGAGAATCTAATCTATCTATTGCAGTTGTTTGTTTTTGTATTTAAAAGTATTTTTGACTTGTTTTCAAAGTAAAAAAATAAGATCACCAGTTTTTCAAAGCTTGATGTACAAGTTTTTGTGCGTTAGAAAATGAAGCATTGGAATAACGTGGAATTACAAGTAAATTGATTTGGCATTCGTGTAATATGTAATGAATTGAAAAATCTAAAACTCTCGGTGTCTAAACTGAAGACCATTCAGCAAGAAAGTGATAACAGATATCCATAAATTAAAGTAGTGGAGGTGATTTTTCCAAAGAAAGAGATGCATTTGAAATTAGTAAATAACAACGGCTTGATGTTGTTACAGTTTTTTCGTAATGTTAAATGTAAGTAATATTTAAGAATTTATGCAGTAAGTAACGAACAAGATATTTATTTATAAAATACCTATTTAATAAAAATAACAAATAAATTGTCGTTTTCAATGGCTGTACCTATATTCATTGCTTTAAATTTTCATGAAATCTTTACAACCCTTATGCATGCATGCATTTCTTTTCGTTTTGGCCAGTTACCTGTCGACTGAAACTTCTACCCTGTGGCTCAAAGAGATAGTATCAGTTTGTGGTATCACATGGTGTGGAGTGGTCAAATTGTGGTATCTCTTGCCTTACTCACCTCTCCCTCTTAAATAGTAAAATTTTCAAGGAGAATTGGCGTCAGCCAGCTTATAAGATAACCAAACAAAATTCTGTTAAGTTAAATATTATAACGACAATATGGGTATATTTGGGAAGAATGGTCCAGTAGATATTAATTTTACAAAGTTCTTGTGTCTAAATACGAATACTACTTCCATAACTTTGCTCTGAGCATATTGCCAGGCACTTACAACTAAATTATTTTTATTCAGATCTGAGGTAAACGGGTTGACTGTATTATCTTCATCGGCAGCTTTTATCCTTATATTTTTCGTCACATAGGCCACGAACAATGATTATTTATTGACTAGTCTGTTAGTAAGGTGTTCTTGCTTGATATTGACTACAAAAATATGGGATGTAACTAAAGTTTTAAGGTTTTCGAAATTTTTCCTTTAAATGTGCTATAAAACGTTGCTTCATGCCAAATTTCAAGATTCTAGATCGACTAGAAGTATCCTTTAGTTTTTGATTCCCTTGCGAGTAGTTGGGAGTTTCCAAATATGAGGCTTAAATTGCTGTCACAGCTTGGTATTATTGACCTGAATATTTGAAATGAATTTCAATTTAATTCCTCTACGAGTTCATGAGGAAAATGGTAGTTTTTAAAATTATAAGGTAATTAAAAAAAATTATATGAAGCAACTAAAAATTTATACTTTTCGCAATTTTCCCTTTATCTTTACTATATGATATTGCTTCGTACCAAATTTTAAGATTATGAGTTCACGGGAAGTATCCTGTAGGATTTGATTCCCTTGCGAGTGTCGCAAATTTGCAACATAAACGGCTGTATCTTTTGCTTACGTTGGCTAAGAAGTTTGATTTTTTCACAGCTCCAAGGGGCAGTAGACTTCCTGAGAAAAAGGGTCTTGAGAGACAGACGGACAACAAAGTGATCCTATAAGGGTTCAATTTTTTCCCTTTAAGGTACGGTTTACAATTAAGTATTGGGGATATTACTGTTGGGAAAAATATATTAAAATGTCGGTAGATCACTTCTTATCTTCTTTTTCATATTGTTAATGCTAATCTGGAGAAGGATTGGTAAACTTCAGTAATAGCTCAAGTTGGTCAGGGTCACGTGTGCTCCTAGTTTAGGCAATTGCCCGAAAATGTCAAACCTTCTATCCTACCTTGTGAGTCAGATATCAATTCAATACTTTCACATACCTAGACTCTAAAATATTAATCAAGATTTCCCCTACTTAAATTTTCTATTATTACTCTATCAACAGTTTTGCTCAACTCGATAATTGTTGATCTCAAAATCGTAATACAAGCTCTCAATGTCAGCAACTTAACCATGTCGTTAGATTTACGCTAAGTGAGAGTTAGCAAAATCTATTTACAAATAATGCTTGAATAGATAACAGTATATATAGATAAGATAAGATTCATTTATTCACTCAAACACATGCGTATACATACATTTTATATGGAGAGCTCTAATCCTGATAATTGTCGGTCTATTATTCGTATTCGTAATAAGTTTTTAGATCACTTCACATCACTTCATAGGAATACAAAACTCAATTCACTACATGCTAAGGCGATGTTTATTTTTCTAATACTTTAATGGCCTACACTTTGACACAATACATGTATTATAATTTCAGTACTTTAGCATTTAAAAATACTCTCTTTGTAGGCACAATCTAGATTCATTTGTTTCCTTACGGCCTAAGAAATTGTCTACGTAGCACATAACATCACAAACGATATCGTCATTAATTGTACGAGCATTATATTTTACTATACGTGATTAAAATCAAAACTTATATAGTGAGAATATAAATAAATCTTCATTTAACATGTTATTTTTTGTTTAATTATAATTTACTAGCTTTTGACCACGGCTCCGCCCGCATGTATATCGGTTATCGTGGTAAAATGTATCCATGTCCGTTTTCAATAATCAAAGTATCTCCATGCCTTTCCAACCAATTTCATTGATCTCGATCAATGAAATTCGGCAAAACATTACCCGACAAAGTAACCACAATTCAAACTCTATAATCGCTGGTCATTCTTACCTGTGTTGGAGACATACTCAGAGATACTTTCAGCTTTTATGAAATGACGAATGACTGGCCGTCGTGGGCTCATGGTCCATTAATATGTATAAGAAGTGTTACGTCACATCACACAAGGCGTTGTGTTGTCATAGTATCTTTCAATTGGAGTGTAAGTTATTTAAATGAAACCAATTTTATGGGATAAATCTATACTAATATTATAAAGCTGCAGAGTTTGTTTGTTTGTTTGTTTGTTTGTTTGTTTGTTTGAACGCGCTAATCTCAGGAACTACTGGTCCGATTTGAAAAATTCTTTCAGTGTTGGATAGTCCATTTATCGAGAAAGGCTATAGGCTATATTTTATTTTCAAAAAAATTAGGGATCCGTAAGAAAATTGCTATTTCGTAACCCAAGGAGTGAAATTGAAAACCTATTTTTGCGTGCGCTGCAATAACTATTGACAATAGAACAAAATAATGTATTACGGGTTTGTAGGTCTCATTAAGATCTACAAAAAAGTCCGCGAGAGCATATATCTAACTATCATGGTTTAGTTACAATAACCGCTTTTGTGTTCAAAAATTTTATTAAATCGTCTGAAGAAAGAAACTACGTTAAATGTGTATCGTAATATTAATCCTTATCCAAATTAAGCATTATGTTATTTAGGGTATTTATGTAGAAGTAAAATACTTTTTGTTTCATCCCAATCGTTCATTTCGTTTAGAAGTTATCACGAGTATAAGACGCTAAGAGTTGGTACCTAATAATGAGTCATTTGCCAAAGAGTTTTTATCAACATAATACCTAATATTAATCTTTATCCAAATAAATGTGTTGTTGATTATGAGTATTAGATCTTAGAAGAGCATAATAAATACATCTATACTAATATCTATACTAATATATAAAGCTGAAGAGTTTGTTTGTTTGTTTGAACGCGCTAATCTCAGGAACTAATGGTCCAATTTGAAAAATTCTTTCACTGTTAGATAGCCCATTTATCGAGGAAGGCTATAGGTTATATATCATCACGTTAAGACCAATAGGAGCGGAGAAAAAATGAAGAATGTTTCAAAAACGGGGAAAATTATTACGCTACGGGCAATAGGAGACGCAAACGACGTTGCGTGGGTCAGCTACACTAATATATAAAGCTGAAGAGTTTGTTTGTTTGTTTGAACGCGCTAATCTCAGGAACTACTGGTCCAGTTTGAAAAATTCTTCCAGTCTTAGATAGCCCATTTATCGAGGAAGGCTATAGGCTATATATAATCACGCTTAGACCAATAGGAGCGGAGCACCAATGAAGAATGGGGGAAAATTATTACGCTACGGGCAACAGAAGACGCAAATAACATTGCGTGGGTCAGCTATCCATACTTATATTATAAATGCGAAATTAACTCTGTCTGTCTGTCTTGCTTTCACGGTCAAACCGCTGCACCGATTTGAATGAAATTAATTCATTTACAAAGATAGTCTAGAGCCTGAGAAAGGACATAAGCTACTTTTTAGTGTGAAAAAGGGGTTGTAAGGGGTTTAAAAGGGGGATGAAAGGTTGTTCTGGGGGTTCATTCGCCACACGCCTGCGCGTTACCTACGTCGGGCGTCTTGACAATTGACAACGAATAAACAAGGTTGTCACAATCATAAAAAATATTTCACTTTTTCAATGAAGACCTATATATATTAAGATATTAAGTATATATTCGTCAATCTGATTTGTATGTTCATTATATTAATAGAAATAAATAAGCCAAATTAATATAATTAATTAACAGCGTTTCTTAACTTCAAAATTCTCTACAGAAGTATCGTCATTATACGCTAGCTGTTGGTTAGATATGAATGAAAATGTCATTTAAAGTTTGTAATAATTTTACCCTCAAGGGGGTAAAATAGCAACAGGGGATGGCAGTTTGTATAGAAATATGTAAGGTTTGTGAGTTAGTTTGCGACAAGAGACAAAATATGTATTAGAGCTATTCTGATATGACATTTACGCAGTTATCACGGAGAAGATAGTATGCCAACTGACAGTAACGACATGATTACACTGAGACGTGGGTTCTGGTTTAAGATAGCACAGATGATTTAAAAATAATTTCGATCCTGATCTGCTGACTAATGAAATAGTTATCAATTAAACGAACGGATCATGTCAGGCGTGGAGGGAGATGTTGTCGAATACTTAAAGTCTTTAGAAATATCAGGAGTGCCTTCCAATAAGTTGGGGCTGCAAGTTAATGTTCCAGTACTATTAAATGAGGTATCTTGAGCGCCAAAACAATGTAATAGTACATGGCTAAATATTACACAACTGGGGTACAACATTGTAAAAGCTACAATCATGACGCATGGAATAGCAAAAGAAGATAATGTTTTAATTCCCCGTATTCCAATAATTTCAACTTATTTGACATTTTAATTTAAAAGAATGCAGTTTCCGCTGAATGCATGAAAACAGCATTTCCAATAACAATATTAACAAAACCCAAGGACAGATGCTTAAAGAGACAGTAATTTTTTTTTCTCATGGGCAGCATACTCACGTATATCAAATCCGCAAAATCTCCATATTTTGGCAAAATATGGCAAAAGAAAAAACGTAGTTATTAAAATTGTACTTTTTTTTTGAAGCTGCCAAAGTGACTATGGTCAGCCTGATGGAAAACTCAAGCAGAATCCAACAGTGGGGGTAACCATACTCACTGGGAAAGCAGACAATGCAGAATTGCGTCCCACACTATGACGGCTTAGTGAGATGCTTTTTCACGACCTACTTAAAGGGCCCAGGATCACAGTGGGAGAGAAACACGTGCGCTGTAAGTGAGTTCCAGTTTTTAGCTGCTCGGCACAGGAAGGATGAACCAAACCGCTTGGTTCGAGAGTGAACATGTTATTCTGCAGAGGAAGGGAGAAGGGGGACCAGTTGGAAGAGCTCCTCAGAATACTTCCCGGTCGGTAATAAAACCCGGTCGAGCTCAGCGACAAGCTTCTGTCGATTTTCCTCAACGTCTGCCAGCTTGGCTGAACGGTGTCAAAAATATCGCCCTGAGCTATCGTCTGCATAGCAATGTATGTTGCCAAGAGCTAACATGTTATTGATTTGCAGAATAAATAGTGTGGGCGACAGGACTGAACCCTGAGGTACGCCAGCGTTTACATCCAGAACATCAGAGGCCGTGCCGTCGCAAAGGCCCATAATGCGGCGCTGATGAAGAAAAGCGTCAATCCAGTGACATAGTCTAGGAGGCAGACCGAATGCCGAGAGCTTGAAGAGAAGCGAGCGGTGCCAGACCCGGTCGAAGGCCTTGGCCATGTCAAATGTCGAAATAAGCACTTTATCATTTATGTACATATATAAATACTTAAATAAGTTTTTAATAGTAAAACGTGTGTTTTTTGTAAAAAAAATCGAGTGGCGTCGTGGGACATCAGATAAGAATGAGTTCCATATCAAAAATACAGATGGCGCTATACTAAATTTTTGTTTTTACAAAATTGTCTTAACCCCTTTATTTTATTTAAACTGACTTATAAAAATTTATAAAAGTTCTATGCGAGGTAAAGAAAATAAAACTATTCAGGTACCGATACATTTTGTATTATGATTTTATATCGGTAAAAATCCTACCTATATTAATAACGCGGAGGTTTGTTAGTATGGATGGATGGATGTTTGTTACTCTTTCAAACAAAAACTACTGAACGGATTTGGATAAAACTTTACAGTAATATAGCTTATACATCAGAATAACACATAGGCTACTATTTGCAGTGATAACCGACATACACGCCGGCGAAGCCGCGGGCAACAGCTAGTATAGAAATAAAGTGGGAAAGCAGTAACGGAAGGTGGGCTCGAGAGGAACCACGCGACTTTCTCATACCGGCTGACCGCTGGGAAAGGACATTTTAAACATCACCCGGTCCGTCAGGCTTGAGAACGGGCCTGGTACCACAGACGACTCAGGTGCCAGAGGTCGTACAATGATCTCCGTCCTCTATAAGCACAAGCATGGGCGACAGGCACAGCCGTCTGTCACCCTAGTAGAAGCAGGCTGGGGTGGCAGCGCGTACGGTCTTCTGGTGACAGAAAGGGAACATCAGGGTTCTCACTTGGGAGGGGATCATCGGACTATGCTATAAGCTATAAGTAGAACAGTCACGTCCAGAGCACAAGGTGTTGCATTAGGCTGAAAAAATATAATTATGTGTAATTTATATTGAAGTAATTTATTCAAAATATTATACACACACTCGTATACATATTCACATACACACAAAGGTGCATACGTAAATAAACAACAACAATAATTAAACGTACAGTTAAATGAAATCATTACGTTATGCGATTTATTGCTTATATTTTTTTTAAGTCGGTTCACGAAAAATCTATTTACCCATAGTTTAATGTAACATAGTATAAAAGGAATGTTAAGTATGACATGCATAAAGTTGTAACAAGAAATGAAATAAGCAAAATGAATTATCCATTGCTCTCTAAATGAATACATATCATAACCAATTAATACAAGAGACCATATCCATTAAACTATTCTATACTTCTGCCCTGAAGACCAACATAAACTTTATTCAATCCTGTTTAGTCGTTTTGATTGAATCATCATCATCATTTAGTTAAGAGCCACGCTCTTATTGATGCAGCTTTATCCAACTCTCTCTATCAAGAGCCGTTTCCTTGACCTCCTCAAACATCGCAACTGTCATTTTTCCCTTAATCTGGTTTATATAACTGACATAAAACTGTTTAATTGAATAACAAACATTAATTGAAATTTTCGCATTAATAGTATTAAAAATAGTGTTTAGGTGTTTGTTGAAATGTAAGGAATATTATGTCCACCCGCGTATATGTCGGTTATCGGATCCCATGATCAGATCCTGATATGGTGGCAATGGGACCATATAGGAAGCATACCCTTTAGAATACAAAAATAATTTTCAAAATCGGTCCACAATATTAGCGGATCTACAGGGTTTATACTGTTTTGTGAGTGGTATTGTTTCATTCTTTCTCTAATTCAGCGTTCCTATTCAACCACTTTCCTGATTTTATTACATGATGATGATGTTCTCCTAGCCGAGTTCGGCCAAGGCGGTAAGTCTTAACAGAGACCAGACAACTACGCCGGAGATTATAGTGCATAAATGTGTGCATAAACACAGGTGCACTCTCTGTTCCCTCACTCTCATAATCCGATCGGGAAGAGATTTGGCGCAGGACAAACCGCTTTACGTGCTCTCCGAGACATGGAGTCTACTTGCTAACTTCCTAACTCCGAGCTGTTTGACTGTTTGAAGTGGGTCAAAATCAAGTCCAAAGGAGTCGGTTACGTACAAACATATAAGTGAAGCTAATAAAAAGCGGCCAAGTGCGAGTCGGACTCGCCCATGAAGGGTTCCGAAGCAGCAAGTAACATAATATAAAAGTTCTTGTAGTTCGTTGTAACTTTGGTCGATATTTTAATAATAGTGTAATTTTTTTGCGGTTTATGATTTATGACGTATTAAAAAAAACTACTCACTAGATCTCGTTCAAACAAATTTTCGGTGGAAGTTTGCAAGGTAATGTACATCATATATATATATATTTTTTGTTTTATCATTCTCTTATTTTAGAAGTTACAGAGCGCAAACTATTCAGTTTAGAAAAAAATGATATTAGAAACCTCAATATCATTTTTAAAGACCTATCCATAGATACCCCACACGGTTGGGTTTGATGAAAAAAAAAAATTTGAGTTTCAGTTCCAAGTATGGGGACCCCTAAAAGTTATTGTTTTTTTTTCTATTATTGTGTAAAAATCTTAATGCGGGTCACAGAATACATCTACTTACTAAGTTTCAACATTATAGTCCCTATAGTTCCGGACTGTGGCTGTGACATACGGACGCACATACAGACAGACAGACCGACAGACGGACAGACAGACAGACGGACAGACAGACAGACGGACAGACAGACATGACGAATCTATAAGGGTTCCATTTTTTGCCTTTGGCACGGAACCCTAAAAAGCGTGTAATAAGAGACGCTCATTCTTATTTAATCATATCTGCAACGCTTCGCATTGGTATAAACTTTTTTTTCGCCCGTTTAAAGGAAGAGTAATAAGTTTTAGCAGTCTATGCATGTTTCTGAGGAAAATAAATGAGGAGTCAAGATTAGATTAATATAATAATGGCTCGGGTGACATAGGCTTATAAAATTTATCAAAAGTTTTAACATAGTCGGGTTTTAATTTTTTGAGCTATTGTATAGCTTTAATATCGGGCTTTAAGGCCTTTTAGCGCGGTGACCGAATCAAGAAATTCCATAACGTAACGAAAATAAAACCTGACACCCGAAGCTCGCACGGATCGAGACGAGCTGCTCCGAGCGACGAATCAACGAATCTGTCTTCAGACCGACATCTATCGACAGACAGATTCGTTATCATATCTTTATAATGCCACACTCACCGCATGTGCAAGTATACACGTTCAAAGAAAAAAAATACTGTGAATAAAACAACCCGTTCAATGACGAAGACATTCATTAGTAATAGTTTAAACCTTTTATAGTATGCTGTATAACGAAATCATATCGCTACTTAAAAAAAGTGATCAACGCCATCTAGTGACGATGTTGGTTCTAATTTACTAGTTTAGATAAATAAAAAATAAATAAATAATTATAATTGCATAAGTTGATAAAAAATGCTATGCAATAGCTTTACCGCGACAGTCCCCGAGTGCCACACTTCTTTATTTTTTTGTTTTCATGGGATTAATTTTTCAACATTTTTCATTGATACTTGGTTCCTATAAGTCGTTACATAACCTTCCTCGATAAGGGGGCCATACAACACTAGCAAGAATTTTTCAATTTCGAACAATGGTTCTTCAGATTAGCGCGTTCAGCCAAACCCTTCAGCTTTATATCAATATAGATAAAATACTTGTTTAAGTTTTCCATTTTAAATATTACAGTGGCAGCGATCGTGACATCGTTTCTGCCAAATGACCGCTACCCCGTGCCTTCAGAGCTGCCCGAAACACAAGAAAATCATATGTTCGAAAGAGCACGCAGAAGAACCTCTATTTTCGAATAATTTACTTCATCAAACTTTTCATATATTTTTTTTAACTCATGTTTAAATTTACTTGTATCAACTGACTTTTCGCATTTCTGAAATTGTAGAATATTGAAGCATTAACTATTAACCTTTGATTTGTTCATATCATTTGACTAAATATTTTCCGACTGGAACCTTCAAGTAAAGAGCATGACGCCACTTCATACAGACAGACAGCTCACTTATGGCTCTTGATTTATAGGTCTATGGACGGTGTTGGTGCCGAGCATCAAACAAAACCACTTTATAGCATTGGGAATGCTGTCTTTCACGAACGAATTAATGATTATTGCGGTAGTAACTTTTATATTATTTGTATTCCTAAGAGTATCTCCCTTATTTCTCACATACTTAATTGGTTGGCTGGTAGAATATTTACTGGCGTATTTATTTGTACATAAACTATAAAAAGATAAAATAAAACATTACTTTGTTTTAATTTATTTAAGTTAAGTAAATTTTAGTCCATTACACCTCTAAGTGACTCATATTTTTATTATAGTTGAGATACAATTTATTGTTTATTTTATTTTGTATATCTTATCAGGCGATACGTCTGCTCGTTTGACCTATTCCATAAAAAAATATATATCTTGTAGGTATGTTTCTGTTTCACATATAACATTTCACAATAGAACTCTATTGTGAAATGTGATATGTTAGCTTCGTACAAGGCAAAAAACAAAACCAAAAACTCTCATTCTCAAGACTAACATAAAAAAACCTCTTCAGCATTCGCATTCGTATTAGGCACAATTAATAGGATTGAAACTTAAAAGTATCCTTATAAGCTTAAAAAACAATAAATATATATTTTGCTGTTTAATTATGTAAATTATTATATCATCAACCAATTAAAACCTTTTATTGAATGAAGTAGTCACTTATTATGTTGCGTGCGATCGTAATGTCTGACTGATTCATACGACATCATGAGTCATTTATCTAAAATCGAGATCCTTGACTAACATTCGCTTTGTTTTATCAAACAAACTAAGCTTTGCATCTTTTCCTTATGACAGTGAAAGTTAAGCACAATTGTATTCAAAAGAATCACCCTGCGTCATTATGGTATCGATGTCACTCTCGTCAATTCATATACTTTCATACACAAACACTTGCAAACGTTTATATATTTGCTGAAAATGTGGTCATTCCGAGTGAACAAAAAAATGTGTACGATTCATTTAGATGAGAATAAAAATTGGTTGTCTGTAAAGTCGGTTTACGGATGATAGTTTAACGTGACAACGTCATTACAAAACATTGATTAACATAACAGGACCATGAACGTAACACGACAATAAACGTAATGGGACAATGAGCGCAACAGGATAATGAGTTATCCTTTTTCGTGCTGCAGCTGGCGTTCATCAATTTATTAGACGTTGTCTAGTTGTCGCTGAGAGAGGAAAAGAGTTAAGAATTATATTATTAAAGAAATACAATGCGTAACAAACTTAATGCGTTTAATACAGAATCTGAGTCGGGGATTTACCGTTACTTATTTCTGTTCGAGTCAAGACAATTCATTTGGCCACTGTTGTAATTCACGCCTACCTACTTACCCGTCTCCGTACCATTCGTCATCTGGAAGTCCCACAAAGAACTTCAAATTAAACTATTTTTAAAGGACCCTGACTGTAATTGGTTACAATGCTTATGTGCATATTAAAGTTTTAATTAACTGCCTCGGTGGCGCAGTGGTAGTGTAAGCGACTGCTGTGCTTGAGATCTCGGGTTCGATACCCGGGTCGGACCAAATGATCTACAAATATTTGTTTCGGAGTTTTGGTGTTTTCTATGTATAATAAGCATGTATTTATAAAAAAGTATATATTAATTATATATAGTGAAGAAAATTTTTGCACCAGCTCACAAAGAAAGACAGAACAAGGAAGCTTATGATACCATAATGTCATCAGGCATATGCAGGCGCCTGTCAAAGTGAAGTTTTGTAATTGTTTGTGTTTCAGACTATGTTTTTTAAGTTTAATTTAAGTATTTTTCTTCTAGCTTATAAAATATATTCTGGTAACTATATTTTTTTTATGAGTGTAAACGCCAGTGCAAAATGCAGTGTATGCAGGTCAACTTGCTGCTTCAATTAGTAGCCTCGTCCGCTGCCCTATTTGTGCCCAGGATCGTTTTTTTAAAGGTGAGCGAGGCTTGAAGACACATTTTGGTAAATTTCATAAGTCTCAAAATGTGGTTTCATGTCTCTCTGATCGTTGCTAGTTAGCTGTCACTTGCTAGTCCGATTTCTTCCAATAGCACACAAATTCCTTTTTGGCAAAAGTTAAGTAGCTTAAAAAAATCTATTCCACTTCTTAAAAGAATCCCTCGAGGTACGAGGCCTACTGTGGCTGATAATTTAACTAAGTGTATAGGTCTTGTAGTACGAGAAAATTCAATATCGGCCTGGGAACAGTTACTTACCTTCCCTTACAGAATTTTTTACATAAAAAAACTAATTGTATCCATAAATCTTTGACGACCCTAATTTAAAAAGAATTGCCTTAACACTACTAATTTCGACCTTAATTTATATAGCCTTTATTATCATAAACACAATAATTTTTCTTTTGTAGAGACAAAACTAAGGGAAGGTGATATAAGAGGGGCAGCCAGGTTACTTTTTAGCAGCGATGTGGTAGCGCCTTACTCGCCTGATACAGTTGGAGGCTTGAAGATTAAACTTCCCATACCTCGGGATGATCTCTCTTTTCCTGACCCACCTACTATTGACAATGAATACCTTAATGTTACTGCTAAGGATGTTTTTTTCAGCCATTTGCTCCTTTAAGAGTGGATCTGCTGGCCGCCTCGACGGCTTGACACCACATCTAAAAGATCTAATTTGTTCAAGCGCTGGAGAGGCTGGCGATGCTCTCTTAAAGGAGTTGACGGCTTTGGTGAACCTTATGCTCTCTGGCAATGTGGACGAAGGCATAATCGACATTTTATATGGCGCTAACTTATGTGCTTTGCGTACAAATGAAAGTGGCATTCGTCCGATAGCCGTGGGATGTACGTTACGACGCATGGTTGCCAAAATTTGTTGTAAATATTACAGTACTGAACTTGCAGCAAAATTTCAACCAGTGCAACTTGGTTTTGGCTCGAAAGGTGGTTGTCATACATGCTCTGTTCACGTATCTTGGTAGCGGGAAAGGGGAGATGATCTTGAAGGTTGACCTGAGGAATGCTTTCAATTCTGTAAATAGGGATGCTTTGTTGACACAAGCCAAAATTGAAACTCCTAAAATTTTTAATTTTCTTTGGCAATGTGCATCTTTTAGACTCTGCCGTTGGATGTCAATAGGGTGATCCACTGGGATACCTGGGACCAGTTATCTTCAGTTTAGCAATACATCCCATTATAGAGCAGATAAAATCTAAATGTAACATTAGGTACCTTGACGACGGAACTTTAGGAGGGGAAGTAGATTCAGTTTTAGAATTAGTTTATTAAAAATAAATTTAAATCCATTGGCTTAGACCTCAACTCGGACAAATGTGAAAATTTTATTTGTGACAATATAGACAGACTCTCGACTATACAAAAATTTTATTCCTTGGCACCTAAAATTAAAGTTTTAGAGAAAAGGTATCTTCGTCTTCTTGGTTCTCCGGTCTTGGAAGATGGTTTTCAGACATTCATAGAAGACAAAATTAAAAATTGTGATGAATTTTTGGATCGTTTACTTAAAATTAATAATCATTCGGCTTTTACTATTATTCGTTATTGTCTTTTTGTACCGAATTTTCACATGCGCTTCGGTCATATTCATCACTTTTGGAAAAAGTTGATAAAATTATACAAAACAAGCTTAGCAAAGTTGTGAATGTGGCTTTAAGCGGTCGAGCCTGGCTCCAAGCATCCTTACCAGTTCGTTTGGGTAGTCTTGGAGTGCGCAAAATTGTAGATGTCAGCCTTCCAGCATTTCTGTCTTCGGTTCATAGCACAGAAGAGTTAACCAGGAAAATTCTTACAAACACACTGGTTGATTCTGAAGTATCATGCCATTGCCATAGATGCTTGGCAGATAGCTTGTCCAAGTACTGCATTACCTGTTAATCCTTTTTCTCAGCGACAATGGGACTCGCCGTTATGTATTTTAAAGCAAAAGATACTTTTAGATACATCAATCAGTCTTGCTGAGTGACCTCGTTTGTTAACTGTGGGAGAGTGGGAATCAGGTTTATTCAAGCACTTCCCTCACCCAACAACCTTGTTGGACAATACTACTTTTCGCTTTGCCACTTGCCTCCGTTTAGGAGCGCCTTGTGTTTCTTCACATTTTTGCCACTGCGGAGAGGCTGTTGACAGTTTCGGACATCATGGCCTTTCTTGTAGCAGAAGCGCTGGCCGAATATCTTTACATGCCAATATTAACGACATTATCCGTCATGCTCTTGTTACCGCCGGCGTTCCAGCTGTACGTGAACCAAATGGTCTGGTACGGGACGATGGCAAGAGACCAGATGATATGTCGTTACTGCCATGGAAGATGGGTAAGCACATGGTGTGCTTACCC
This sequence comes from Diaphora mendica, assembly GCA_949125395.1. NCBI lineage: Eukaryota > Metazoa > Arthropoda > Insecta > Lepidoptera > Erebidae > Diaphora > Diaphora mendica. Next base: position 3,763,316 of record OX421323.1, read on the forward strand.
ATCTCTGTGTGATGGGTACACACAAAGAATCAGCATTACCATTCAACGTGGTAATGCTGCCAGTCTTTTGGGAACGCTACCAGTAGGCGAAGATGTGGAGTTTTTTGAGGCTTGTATGTAAATATTGTTATTGTTTTTTTAAATTATGGTCATGTACATAAGTTTCTATACTATGTAATAAAAAATTAAGTATATGTTATTATGTATTTATATCAGTTGTCTAGTACCCATTACACAAGTTCTGCTTAGCTTGGGACTAGATGGCGTGTCAGATGTCCGTAATACATATTTATTTATAAAGGTATTTGGTTGTGTTTATTCGCCGCTGAGACAGCAATATTTGAACTTGGTGATATATTTATTGATAAATTCATGTTAATAAAAATGTACCCTTTCTTAACAAATATGGGTGGAAGTTTGAATATAAAAGAAGTGCAGAAGAAAGATATATGCTGTAATGTTAAGCATCTAAAAACTGTGGTCCACAATACTGTTAATAAATGTCCAGTGTATATTTTGACCGTGATTTTGACCAATCGTGTTACAAAAGTCTATGCAATGACTAGGTACTCAAGTTTTACTGGTCTACAAAATAAATTCAAACAATAAATTAAAAACCACTGTAATTCATTTGTCAATTTCTAGTTTATTTTAACTATTTGATTAATAATTTTAAAGCTTCTAAATAAGATTGGTTATTAAATATCATTGGTTATAAAACAAGCAACAAGTGAACACCAGTAATATTAATCATAATGTAATTAGTGTGTTTCCAAGCCTTTTCCCTCTTTTTGTTCTAGCGACCGATAGAGAAACCACACCAATAAAATACAAAACTGTTTTAATAGACCATTATTCAAGTTACGTAATATATTATTGGGTCATAATGTTGCCGCGGTTTTCTAAGTTTTATTTAAGACTAGCTGACCCGGCGTACTTCGTACGGCCATTTTCTTATCGTAAATATTTTCTAAACTTTCGAACAGCTTCTTTTTATAATTTATGCCTTCCTCAGCTTTCCACGGCGACAAAAATATTTATAAAACGTGCAGTATAAATGTTACCGGCAATGTCTACAATATCTATAGATTACCTAATTCGACAATATGTTTATTATTGTAACTTAGCACTGTAGTATTTTATAATCTTACAGGCGGCAAATAAAAAAGGCACTGAAAAATTTGTAAATTTTTATTTTATTAATGACGAAATTATCTTAAACATAAAATTGTACTTTTTATTTTTCAGTATAAATATTATTGTGGTTTGAAATTACGTAAGAAAGTTTACGTCACGAAATTTATATGTTATTTTCCTGTGATGTGTATAAGTAAGCTGTGGGGTTTTTTAACAAGACAATTCAACGCTATTAGGAGCGGGGCTTCTTTAGAACATCGCATTAAACTTCAGGTTCCCGTATAAGGACCATTACATTAGATCTGTGATAAAATTATGGTTTAAATACAGTGATTGCGTATCAAGTGGACCTGAGGGCTTGTTTGTGTCTTTAAACTATTTAAGAATCTGGAATACTCGATAAAAACTTTTTTTTTAAAGTGCCGGATCTGATAGGAAGTAGGATTTATTCAAAATGAATATAGAAAAAAGTGTCAATATGTCATCTGAAAAGTTGCCCTTTGAAGCAGCTATGAACAAAGTTGGTAAGTGTTCATACTAATTTTAGCCGTAATTTCAAAAGGGAGCTCTGTGAACTTATTAAGTTCACAGAGCTCCCAAATTACAAAGAGCCTACACTATAGGAACCACAAGAATACTTTAGTATTTATGAACACAACTATATTAGAAACAAGTTATTGACTGACTCGGTGGCGCAGTGGTAGCGTATGGGACTGCTGTGTTTGAGGTCTCGGGTTCGATTCCCGGGTCGGACCAAATGTTTGTATGATCTGCAAATATTTGTTTCCGAGGTTGGGTGTTTTCTATGTATTATATGTATGCATTTGCAAAATGAAAAATATAAGCATTTTATCAGTCAATCTAGCTACTATAATACAAGCTCTGTTTGAAGCTATATGGCGTTGTTTGTGAAATGTCCGTATTATATTATTATACATATAATATTTATTTATAAACATCATCATATTATCGCAGTCTAATGTTGGACATAGGCTTTTCTAATTGCAACTTATCTATTTTATCGTTAGTCCTTCACGGACTTGCAAAAAAATGCGAATAGGCCTGACCAAGGGAACTGTATATTGCTAGCCAAATCAATCAGCCAAGGTAGTAGAGTGACGCTGATTTCAGCACGAACGCGATCGTGCTGTCGTGTTTCGTTGGCGAGTGCGAGACCGGAGGCCCAATGATGTAGAAGCATGACTAGCCCGCCATGGTGTAGATAGCCATTTTGCATTATTGCATTGTCTGCATTCGCAGTATGGTGACCACCACTCTTAGATTCTGCTTATGTTTTTCATCAGGCAGAGTAGAGTTACTTTGGCAGGGCCAAACATAAAAAAAAGGTTATAATCTAACAATGTTCTCGACAAGGAAAATTCAAACATTTACTGGGAAAAAGTAAGAGATAAGTAACGGGGTTTTTCGTTCGAGTACGTTCTAAAGCAGATTATTTTTTCAAGAACTGATTTTATTATTCATTGTATCTTGTACAGTATGTGGCTTTCCTTCCTGTATAAAGTTGGGTACATACTCAACATATGCTGCTTGCTTCATATACGAGTAAACATGTTATTTGAATATTCCAGTCATTATTTTATTGATTTGACAGTTGAGAGAGTTATTTAGTCAGAATTTTTGGCTTATTACGCTGACCAGCCGGCGTGGCATAAGATTTATGTCAAGGTTTCCTTCTCGTTATAGTTTTTTTATAGAATAGTAGGCAAACGAGCAGACGTATCGCCTGATAGTAAGCGATTACCGCCGCCCATGGACACCCGCAACACAGACGCGTTACAAGTGCGTTGCCAGCCTTTGGGGGATGGGCAAAGGCATGGGGGGAAGGGTATCCTCACTCACTCGGTGAAACACAGCGCAAGTGCTTTTTTACACCGGTTTTCTGTGAGGCCGTGGTATGACTCCGGTCGAGCTGGCCCATGCAAGCCGAAGCGTGGCTCTACCACGGTACAGTTGTTCTGTCTATTTTGTCTCCCTAATTCAGCTCTTCGACAGCCATGGGATGTACATGAGAAGTGACACTCTTTATTCTTATGTGTTATCACATGGATTACATGAGTAACAAATTTATTAACGATGTGGTTTGTTAACCAGGCTTTGGGCTTTACGGAGTTATGACGACGGCTCTCGCTGGATTAACCATGATTGCGTACTCCAGCATGGTATACGGTGGTACTTTCATAGTACCTACCAGCGCCTGCGAGCTAGGCACTACCCTTCATCAACAAGGAATCTTGGCTGCTGGGCCTATGGCTGGTAAGTAATTTGTTAAATATTCCTTTAATTAATTTGGTAATTTCTAATGTAAAGATGGAGGATATTTTTCTATGAGAAATTTATAAATTTATAAAATACTAGATTATGTCAGCGGTTTGCTCGATAAATACGAAAAATTTCATGGGGATTGACAATTGAAATTAAAAATTAATTGACCAGTATATGATGAATTAGAGGCACCATTGCATAATATAGTATTTAGTAGGTAATATACTTCTATGTGGTGTATCAAATATCTAGATGTCTTTTTATACAAAGGAGTTTCAACACCCACGTAATATTGCAAACTTTGTCTAGTCGTTACTAATATTAAGTGTATTTAAATAATGGGAAGTAACCTTCAATGGGATACTTCAATAGGAGTTTTCAAGATTAATAGGTAAAATTGAAAGTATATTGAAAGGAAGTAAGGAAAAAATGGAAAATAAATTATTACATCCATGTAAGACTTTTCTTTTTACCCGACTACGGTGAAGATAGAGAGAAGGGTAATATTTTTAGCCATATATCTATGTATGTACGTATGTTCTACCGACGCATCGAAACTAGTGGATTAATTTTAATGTGTCAATAGATTCGTAATAATAACCCGAGAGACATAGGTTACTGCTTATATAATTTTATCAACAATTATTACGTTCTAGTATTTAAACTTTTTCTATAGTTATTTAAACTTTTTCTTGATTCAGGTCTACTACTTGGTTCAATGGTTTGGAGTTACCTTGCCGATAAACGTGGACGACGCGCCATGATACTTATTGCGCTTATGCTCAGCGCTGTGTTTAATATTGTCGGCACCATTTCCGTTAACTGGATCATGCTGATGATCTGCCAGTTTATAACGGCATTGCTGTAAGTCATGACTTTACGTAATCATCTTATTAACTTGTATTTTAGTAATAGAATCTCGGAAGATTGTATTCTGGTATTAATATGCTTAAAACCTTTATGCATATAAAGGAAAAAGATTCTTTAAATCTGACTGAAAATTCCAGGGATCATACTATTCATATACAAATATGAATTCTAGATATTTCCATACTCATATAGATTGGCTTTGCATGTTACTTGTGTTATTGTCATCAATCAAGCTACAAAACTGTTTTATCTAAACGAATGATTGGATTGAGACACACGATAAAGCTTTTTTTTTGTCGATTTGACCCCTAACTTAATAAAACAATATTGAATGACAGACCGAGGGTATAGCTATACTCATATTATTATTAAAATATTCTAAAAATCTTATTTGTTGTCTTCAAATTGTATACTACAAATTAATTATAGACCCAAAAGTTTTCGTAAAAACACAATACATAATATATCCATGGATTCATAACTTATGCTCAAACTTTATTGAAAAATGACTTACATCCTATAGGGAGGGCATTGAGTTTATTATAGCAACATATCAAAGTAGATAGTGAAATTATAGTTGAATTAAAAAATTACTGTTTCAGAGCTTCTGGATTATATTCGATGTCTATGACTTATCTAAGCGAAAGCGTGCCTATGTCCAACAGAAATTCCGCCGTTCTTATTGTATCCAGCGTCATGCTTATAACTCAAGGAATTTTAGCCTGTGAGTAAATTTATTGATTTGATATCACTAAACACAAACACAATACAATAACATGAATGATTGTGACACGTATCATCATCATCATCATAGCACCAGCCTTTAATATCACTGCTGGACATAAGCTTCTCCACTATACCACGCCGGTAGAAGAGTGAATTTTTGACAAAGTGCGATTCACATCATCTTCTTTGAAAGAATTTATAGGTATCCTGAACTACTTACTGCTGGTAAATCTTTTTTCTGTATAGAATTACTACAAGGTTCGACTTCATTACCACCAATCTAAATTATACTCTTTGCGCTGTAGCATGGTGCGTGGTCAAGTTGATACTAGACAAAGTGTTGAATTAAGAGTCATCAGAGGTTTTAAGCATGTACGAAGTATTCTTATTGTCATTGATTACACGAGACAATAAGACTTGCAGAAACAGATAGTCTTTGTCTTTTTTTTCTTCCGGCATCCGTATTGACTCAAATCAACTCAATTCATTTATTTCTAGATATGTGCGTTCACAGAGATCTTGATACTACCATTAAGAGCCCCCGTAGACTACAGACTTAATCGGCAAATAGTTTAATTGTACTGTTAATCAATATGAACATGTATGACAATGCGCACACTACAATGATTTAGTATAGGCCGACAAATAGCACAAAAGCCAACCCGATCAAACTATCAGCCTATTAAAAAGTTTGTAGTCTGCAGGAGCTCATAATGTATAATAGTGTGCAAATATCATTCCTTTTGCAAGCTGAGCTATTAAAAGAAAATAATATTTACTTATTGAAAAAATATTTCTTTTCTTTACCTGTCTTTTTTCAATCTTATAACTACACACACTAGTGGACGCCCAGTGGTCGAATTTTGGCAATTTTCATTTTATTTTTTAGCTTTCTGTACTTCTGCTACATATTCTAACTATACCAAATTTTATACTCCTCTAGTCGCACGATTTTCATAAAATGAATAAAAGCTTTTGCCTCGCGTGTTAATATTTTCATTTTTGTTTTCAGTGCTGGCGATACCCATTATTCCCCTAAAATTCTCTTACTTTTTACCAAGTCTGGGTATCTATTGGAATTCGTGGCGTTTGCTTATGTTGATGTTCTCCGTACCGCAAATTATCACCGCCATTTGCTACTACTTCATGCAGGAGAGCCCTAAATTCGTCTTTACAAAAGGAGATGAAGCCAAGGCTCTGGAAATCTTACAAACCATTTACCGCATCAATAACAGGAATAAGAACGAAGAGCTGCAGGTATGTGAATTGTTTGAAATATTATTTGGCTGCTTATGATTTCGAAAATTTCATTCAATATTTTATGACGACTTTATTGTTTTTAACACGGATTTTGATACACATTCAATTTTATATTTTGCAAAGTTTTTTTTTTTCAAATATTATGTAATGACTATGCAAAAAATATTATCCTTTTCCCTAAGTTACCCTTATCTTCCAGGTTAAGTGTCTGCTAAAAGACGAGGTTACTGTTATTGATAAATCTACTTCAGCAAGAAAAGTATCGCTATTCAAGATGCCTTTACTCAAGTACACAATCATCATGCTCGCTCTAAATATTGCACAACAGTAAGTCTTAACTTAACATAATTATAAGATTTTTTTTTTTTATTTTTTTTTTAATTTTTTAAATACAAGCTTTTACTGGAATGCAGCGAGACGAATCAAACGAGTCCAAACACGATGATGGTGCGACGTTTCTTTATAGAGTTCCTACGGCCACCTTCCAGCTCCAGCATCAGATCAGCTCCATTTCATTTTAATATTGTATTGTCACGCTGTATACATATGCTAGCATTTTAGCAAAATCGGTTTAAGATTTCTACTTCAAAATTGAGTTGCAAGATTCCACCCGAACATACAAGCTTAAATACATTGCAAGTTAATAAAAAGCTTGTAATTAAGTTCTACGCAATGAGATTTAGATAAAGATAGACATAGTGATTTAATAGGAAGGTCTCTCGTGACCTTGAGCAGGACAGCTGCTCTTCGCGTAGAACAAAACAACCGAAGCGTCGGCATCGGCATACATACACATGACATTTAAAGATTTATCTTCCAACTCCTAACCGTTAAGGAGTTTTATCTTCCATCATCAGCTTATCATTGTGAACTGATGACTACCAAATGTAAATACTGTAATAGCTTTAGAAAATTTATGAAAAACATAGTACGTGCCTAACAAATTTGAGGGTTTCCTTCGATTACCTTGGGATCCCATCATCAGATCCTGATATGGTGGCAATGGGACCATATGGGGAGCATACCCTTTCCAATACTAATATAATTTTCAAAATAGGTCCACAATTGACGGAGTAATCAGTGTACATACGTTAAAAAAAACAAAAACAAAAACCGATGAAATTGAGAACCTCGTCCTTTTGGAAGTCGGTTAAGAACTACTCCCAATTTTACTTAAGTTCTTAGAAGTCAGGAATATATAGTTAAAATCTTAATTCCCTTAAAGTATTTAGATTGGTTACCTGGCTTAAAATCCAAAACAAAATGTCAACTTTCAATATCAAACTAAAAATATATGTGTTTCAGGCTTCCTTCGTTTGTGATATGGCTACCTAAGATCGCAGACCACTTCGTGCGTATTTTACAAACTGGTGACAGAACAGATCTTACCATGTGTCGAGTGTTGAATATGGAATCTACCCATATTGACGTAAGTATACTCTATCTTTTGAGTAATTTAATGATCACGAAACTTCGCCAACTGCCAGGATTTCCCTTGATAGCGGTTTGGTTGTCGAACTCTGTACTACTTACTCACCTGCTGGGCGATTTAAAATATTATGGAGTAGTTTGTAGAATAGTAAAACTTGCTGCAGTAAAAAATATATTTATTTTAACTTTTCAGCCAAATGCGACACCCTGTGCCCTAAATGCTACGTCCCTGCTAATAGTACTCGGGATTGGAGTATTACAAGCCGTCTTTAATTTATGCATGAGCTTTGTAAGTATCTGAATGTAATCTCATAACAACTTTCGCGTATTATAAACTTAGCACTTACACGTTACAAGGTTTTCAATTTATTTCTCATAGGCGCATTAATAAGGTGGTTTACTTTTGTGTGGTTGAAATTTTAAATGTAGATATTGTGTTTCTTTAATATAAAACTCAATTTACAATGGAATATTGTTTGTCAGGAGTAATAAGTCAGTCGATAAGAAATCCCTTCTAATTTTTACTTGTTTAAAACTCAAAAACTAACAAAACTTGATACATTCGACAAATTTGTGCTAACATTTTATGACTTACAATATTTGTATAATGGACAGGGAATTAAGCCTAATAATCAATATTGATTACAAGTTATACTCTGGCCGCCGCCTATGTCCAACTGTTGAAGACTGTGGATGATGACATAATTATATTCACAAAAGGAAAATAATGCGATTATGTAGATGTCGCCTAAGCCACGATGCGCTGTTAAAGCTTATTATGGTGTAATCTATCTATATCATATTCCAGATGGTCAACTTCGTCGGACGTCGTAACATGGTGATGGCCATATACTTGTTGTGCGGATTGAGCGGTATCCTCGTGAACCTCGTCCCTAATATCATCGGCAGTGCTATACTGTTCATCTTAATGCTCATGGGCGTCGTTATTGTTGGATTGTGCACGACTATTTGCGTGGATTTATTCCCTACACATTTGAGGTAACAATTATATTTCTTTATTGTTTTGCTGTTTAGGCTAGTTGTTCCCTGACGTCTATTTTCCTTGGAAATATGATGGTACTGGTGGGACATATTAAGATCCTCTGATCAAGGATTAAGTTCGCACTAGCTTGAAGTTCATCTTATATATTTATGAAGGTCTATATGTTTTTTTTGGAATTGAGAGAGCTCTAGTACCTATAACATAAGTTATTAATAGGTAAACGAGAAGAGGATTTAGATGTAGGGCAGTAACTATCGCCCATGGGTATTTGCAACTCAAGAATTACAGAATGCGTTGTCACACTTTTGAGTTCTCTCTCATAATTGTTCCCATAGGGAGGATAGACTTCGGTATCCTCAATGCGGTAAACGTTATAGAACAGGGACTTTACCTGATCTTTAACCAGCAAAATACATATAACGAAGATCTCTAATATGTCGTCTTTTATTTCTAGGGCTCAAGCCATCGCAGTAACAATGACGGCTCAGTACATCGCCATCGTTGCATCCATCCAGGTCCTCAACCTACTATTGCTGAACCACTGTGATACCGGGTTCTATCTCTTCAGCACATTGTTTGCTTGTAAGTATACCTACTTATGGTGTTTTCATCTCAAGAAAGAAAATTATTTTACTTCGACACTACCCAATGTGATTAAACGTGAAGGTATAAATGATACGACCAGTTTAGCAAGACACTTTATGAAATATGAACAGTCCATAAAATTGTTGACTAGATCATGAACTAATCAATTAAATAATTAGGTACGCCATAAATACAGGTATTACCACCGTTAATTACAAACCAACTTACATAACTTTTTTTATTAAACTTATAAATTATAGATTAATTTTCTATATTTATCAAAAACTTATAAATACTTACTTACAGTGGCAGCAATCGTAACAGCTTTCCTGCCGAATGACCGTCAACCGCAAAGCGTGCGATTAGAACTTGTCGACGCAGAAAACTTCGTAGAACGGCCACACAGAAGATCCTCCGTTTATATGTAGAATAATAATAATTTTCACTTATATACTGGTACTCTGCCAAGCTTTACTATGGCACATTATGGTTCCACAGTGCCTAAAGATGAAAGTTTTTCATCAGTGCGTCCTACCCGCCATGACTTATGGAGTCGTAACGTGAACACTTACGGTACGGTTGCTACACAAGCTCTAAGTTACTTAGCGTGCTATAAAAAGAACGATGCTCAACGTCCCTTTGAGGGATTGCATCAGGAATGAGGTGATATTTCAGAGAACTAAGGTCATCGACGTAGCCCACTGGATTAGCAAGCTGAAGTGGCAGTGGGCTGGTCATATTAGCCACAGAACTGACAACAGCTGGGGAAGAAAAGTTCTGGAGTGGAGACCGCGTCTCGGCAAACGTAGTGTATGACGCACACAGGCCAGGTGGAGTGAGAACTTGAGCAGGATGGCCGGTAGAAACTGTATGCTAGTAGCTCAAAATGATCAGAGTAGCGTGTAGTGGGTGAGGTCTATATCCAGCAGTAAACTGCAGTAGACTAATGATGATTATGATGATGATGATGAATAAGGCACAAAACTGATATGAAAAATAGATAAAACAATGTCTAAAGCGGCTTGCGTATCGTATCAAAAATCGTGCAAAGCTTTTTGCTTTTTTTAAGCGTACCTACACAACATTCCTAGATTGATTTTTGATTTCTGAAATTGAGATTCTTAAAAGGATTAGACTATAGACAAACATCCAATGTTATATCCAATTCAGATGACTACACATCATTTAGAATTCAATTCAGAAGTAATGAATGTAATTTTAAAATGTTGATAAACTAGTTGTTGCCCGCCGCTCCGCCGGTTATCGCGGCTTATAGTAGCCTATGTGTTATTCTGATATATAAGCTATATTATAATAAAGTTCCATCCAAATCAGTTCAGTAGTTTTTGCGTGAAAGAGTAACAAACAAGCATCCATCCATCCATACTTACAAACTTTCGCGTTTATAATATTAGTATAGATTAAATTGCTTTGACTAAAAGTTTTATTTTAGTTTCAAGCATATTTTAGAGTAAAATAAATCATGTACTGTTTTGTACACACTGTATGTGTACTGTTTTATATTTTAATAAAATGTTGAAAGAAAAATAAAAGTTCTTATTGTTGAAAAAATATTTCCTACCAGTAACGATTCACGAGATTTTTTCTCTAGGTAATAGCTCCTCTACACCAGGGGCCATCGCTATGGTCCATTATGATGGGCCAGCGTGTGGAGGGCATAGTGATGTCGGATGGCTTATGGCACGTGCGATGGTCGTGGAATGTCGGTGTCGGTTTTTCGGCCGCACATCAAAGGTAGTGGGCTAGAGATGGCAGTACGCATGAACATGTGGCCCATTCCACAGTGCGAGCTCGAACTATATAGATATACTGCTGCAGCGGCTAATGCTTTCACATCCATCTCTAAAAACGTAAAGATCACAACTGAATGTCGCCATCGTGTAGTTGCGTCTCAACAATCGCATGACCATTTCGCTGGGTCAGCGCTGGCCCATCATGTACACATAATACCCTCTTTAGTCTACAAAACACACAAACAAAAGTAACAAAAACCTGTATCTATTTATATAAAAATGACGCACTGAAATGTATGTACGCATTGTACGCGCATAACTTCCGATCGACTGGACCAAATTGGATAATTTTTTTAATGTGTTTGCTATTGTCAGGACAAGGTTTGTATTAAAGAAAATTATAAGAAACCCGGAAGACTAATTATTTTATAGCCCACGACTGTACTCGTTTTTAGTCTATATTGTTGAGAAGTATGAATGCCTATGCTAACTTATATAGCAATACACATGACGCGTATGTCTGCCATAAATATAGCCGTGGCGTTAATTCCTGTAAACTTTAAACGAGTCTGGGTCGGTCTTAGGCCCCTCAGATGTTGTCTGGCTGATTGGAAAATATTTTAAAATGTTATACTTAATGAATGATATTATAATTATAAAATTCAGGTTTTCTAAAATGACGTAAGTTAGCATGGATTTTCCACCTTTGATACCTGCTAACTGTAAAACGGCCCCGCTTTCAGCTTAGTGTGTATCCAGTCCTTTCTAAGTATATATTAGACTAAATACTAATAATCCTAAAACTTTTATCTCTCCTAACATGCGTAAGTCTGGGCTAACTGGAATCTTGGACTAGAAGCTGAGGCAGTAAATTATCGGAAATTTAGAAAAAAATACAAATAAAAATGGCGGTATGAAGTTCGACGGGTCAGCTAGCTTAAATAGATTAAATGTAATATAGGCAATGTGATTCTAAAGTGTAACTTCGTTGAATCCATAATTTCACTGTCAATTCCAAATAATAAGAGAACAAAAATAAATATATAGACCATAATCATGTAAATAACTATAATGTATTTTAAACTTAAACTTATAAAACCTATGTTTTTATTCTAAGTTTTTATTTGACTATTGTGCAGGAGTAGCTGCTTCATTGGGCACTTCCTTTTCTGTCTGTGGTCGCCGATCATTTGGTAAAAAGCAGGCGACTATTGCAGACGCTGAAAATGTAAACAAAAAACCTTTAATAATACTGTACCTATGTGTGAAACAATCTAATACGACTGCACGTTTGGCCTAGTGGTTTAACGGTCACCTCGCCGTTTCCTACTTCGCCAAGTGTCGTGGGTTCAAATCCCACGTAGGACAACACTTTGTGTGATCCACAAATTGTTGTTCTGAGTCTGGGTGTTATTTGTGTCCGTTTCATGTATGTTTGTAAAGTCCCCCGCGACACAGGATTTATTCCTAGTGCGGGAGTTGTCTTTTTAAAAAACAAAAAAAAGTGGGAATGATGATACCCATAATGCAGAAAAAAAAGTCATAAGAAGAGAAAACATGTAGAAGAGAAAAATAAGAAATTTAACTTAATAACAAAAAAACAAAATAAAAGCAGTGAAATGTTTAGCTGTGTGACCAAAAGGCCACAGCTCAGCTTATACTGCGGTCCTGAAAGTGACCACAGAACTAATGACGAAATCGACGTGATGTAACTGTTTGTTTGTGTGTTTAGAACTGGAGTAGGTACCGAGTCAATTAATAATGTGCCAATCAAAAACTATCAAGTAATACACGATCACGATACAACAAAAAACGTTGACTTTCAAATCTAGTGATTGGAAGGAAAGCGACAGATAACTTCACACATTGATGACGGGCTCTTGTCGGAATAGGGTAGTTGACTGTATCTTAAATAAATACCGATGTGTCCTTCATTAAAACGAATATTACAAAATCTCTCGGAATATATAATTATTACAGCTTTGCATTTCTGTTACAAATTTTAATCAAATAAACATTGAAATATATTGCTCAATTGAGTAGTCTAAAACAGTGACGTCACAAGTTTGTATTTAGTACATTTTTCATACAAAGTGATGGTTTTGACAGATGATAAAAGTAACTAATTTGACTAAGGTGTCAACTACCCTATTGAATTAGAATCAAGTTAAAACTAAAAATGACAACATTCTGTTGCCTAGGCTCATGGACTTTGAATAGTCCATAGATATTTATTGTTCAGTAGAGTACAAAATAGGTAAGTGAATGCCTAGAGATTTTTAAAAGGCCGAAGAATGTATTGATTATTGATATTATATTACTAACCTGTTAATAAAGAGCTAAATAAGAAGAAACCGACGTTACAGTGGTGTTCTAGTAATAAGTTTAGGATCTGTATTGATGCTATTATTCCTATATATTGTGCAAACATTGTGAACTCAACGGCTATCGCTCTGAAAAATAAGAAATTTTAATTAAGAAACCTAACGAATACAAATATCATTCACTGACATCAAATAAATATAATTACTAGAGATGAAACGGATAAATGTTTTGCCGAATACCGAATATCCGGCCAACCTTGAAGCCGGCCGAACATAGTCGAATGGCAACGCGTTCCACGAGTGAATCACTAAGCGATCGGGTGGATTCGGTGTATTGTGTTCTTGAATTGATTGCAAATACGATCTTAAGAAGTTATGAGAAAACCTTTTGTTGTTGTTGTTTGAGTTTGTGGTAGTTTTATTAATGTTTTTGTTTCTATAACTGTGTGGAATGTATAAGATCACCTGTATGGAAATATTTTGATATAAAAGTGACGATTAAAAGTTTGCTACTTGTTCGTTAGGTATGTAATGTTAAAATTTCTCGTAGTGGGGAAGGAAAGAAGGCAGGTATTTACCAAACAAAAAGTTTTATTTATTTTTATGGATTAAGGGGCAAACGAGCAGACGTATCACCTGATGTTAAGCGATTACCGCCGCCCATATGACACCCGCAACACCAGAGGCGTCACAAGTGCGTTGCCGGCCTTTTAAAAAGGAGTACGCTCTTTTCTTGAAGGTCGTATATCCGGGAATACCGCAGGCGACAGTTTCTCCTATCTCCTTTTATACGACTTTAAGTATTGCTTAAATGACGTAGCGACAGAAAACGACACAAGTCAATGTCACGATCAAGGAAAAAACGCAATTGCGTGTAAAATTGATTCTTATCTGAATTCAGTACGCATTGGTCGCGATCGTGATCCTTATATTTGGTGGTCAGCTAATGCTGTACAATATCCAAACTGAACTAAAATAAAAAAAATACGAAGTTTACTAGAGTTTACCTTTCAGCGCCCTGTGGCAGTGTATATAGCGAATTTTTTTTCGGAAGCTGGCCTTATTTAAGAGGACAAGCAAAACCGTCTGTTACCTTTTAACGCAGAGAAATTGGTATTTATTTATCACAATTAGTGTGTAGGAATGCACAACGCCGATACATTCACAACTCTGTTGAAAATGGAGATCCAGCTCAAGTCTGGAAATTTTTAAAGTCACTGGGAGTAGGCAAATCTGTTCATGACTCTTCTCCTAAAATTATAGACTTAAGTTTACTTTATCAACACTTCTCTGCTTCAACAAACTTTAGTAAAATAACAAAAGATGCTACTCTGAAACATCTAACTTCCGCCCCATCTGCTGACGGTTCTCCCTTTTTCTTTAGTCAATTTACTGGTTGTGATGTTAAGAAGAGCATAATTTCTATTACTTCGAATGCAGTGGGCTCTGATTGTTTAAGTCGTAACATGATCCTCCCAATCCTGGATGAAATTCTTCCTGCCATCTGTCACATATTAAATTTTTCAATCTCCTTTAACGTTTTCCCAAAGGTCTGGAAGGATTCAAATATTATTCCCATCCCTAAAAAGAAGAACCCCGGATCCTTTGCCGATTACCGCCCCATTTCTATCCTCCCCTTCCTCTCCAAGGTCCTCGAGCGCTTAATTCACACTCAATTTTCGAATTTCCTTTCCACAAACCTGCTTTTAAATCCTCTCCAGTCCGGTTTTCGACCCGGCCATAGCACCACCACTACTCTAGTTCACATTACGGAGAACATCAGATCCGCTATGGAAAACGGTGAACTCACAGTCCTTACACTTCTAGACTTCAGTAATGCCTTTAACACCGTCGACTTCGACATACTGCTATGTATATTACGCTCTCTTAACATATCTCCAACTGCGATTGACTGGTTTCACAACTACCTGTTTGGTCGCCGGCAGCGCATTAGCATTGACAACACTGTCTCTTCTTGGTGTAGCACTTACACTGGCGTACCTCAGGACGGCGTGCTATCTCCATTACTTTTCTCCGTTTTTATCAACACCATCACTAATAATTTAACTTCGTCCTACCACCTTTACGCGGATGATCTCCAGATCTATACCACGGCACCACCGGCTTATCTGGCTGCTGCAGTTAACACTACAAATAGCGACTTGGAAAAATCTGTAAGTGGAGCATTTCCCACGGTCTGAAGATAAACCCAACCAAGACTCAGGTCATTGTCGTTGGAAGTTCAAGAATGATATCCAAGATTGATTGGACTTCACTGCCTCAGGTCTCTTGCGACGGCACACCTATCCCGTATAGTGACAAGGTAAAGAACCTGGGAATCTATATCGACAGTACCTTTTCCTGGGGTCCTCAGCTGCAGGAGCTGAGTCGCAAAATGTTTGCCGCTGCAGGGTCCTTGCGCAGACTACGCAACTTTCTACCTACCTCTACCAAGATTGCTCTTACACATTCCCTTCTTTTCCCTATCCTTGATTATGCTGATGCCAGTTATTTAGATCTTAATGAAGACCAATTAAATAAGCTTGAAAGACTCCAAAACCTCTGTATAAGATTCATATTCGGTTTACGAAAATATGATCATGTCTCCTATTATCGTAAGAAGCTTAAGTGGTTACCCATCCGCCTTCGCCGGAATGCACACGTCCTTTCTCTTCTGTATAACATTCTCTTTAATCCTCTTACCCCACGCTACCTCAAATCAAGGTTCACTTTCTTACACGACACACATCCCAAATTACTAAGGTCGTCAGAGAACCTGAAACTGAAAATGCCTGGTCATTCTACTAAATTTCTCGACCACTCCTTTTGTGTCCAAGCAGTTCGGTTGTGGAGTGCCTTACCAGTCGCAATTAGACGTGCACAAACACTAACTGCATTCAAGAGACTTGTTAAGGAGCATTATCTGGGAGACATCAATACCCCTTAACCTGCTATTTTTTATTTTATTTTTTGTCAATTGGGTCACACAGTCACACTACTACATGTATATATGTAATTAACTGTATATTTATCTTATTCCTTGTTTGTATCTATTTCATAAACCACACTATGTATTACTATAACGGTATATATCCTTATTACTTTATTTATTTTTTCGTCTTATCTAGTTTTACACCAGACACTACCCTACACTATCTCATAATCCTGTTTTTCTCTCCATCCAATGGTTGCCTGTAAGAGATTGCCTCCGGGCGATAAGGCCGCCAATTGTACTTCTCTAATTTTAAACTTACCTTTGGATGCATCTGGTGTACAATAAAGAGATTTATTATTATTATTATTACAATTTGCCCTTAGTGCAGTTTGAGTATTTTTTTAGGTAAAAATCAGGATTCTTTATGTTAAATAAAGTGCCTTCAATCTTTATGTCATATTTATTTGAAATCCGGTATCCGGCCGGATACTTGTTTCTTATCCGGTATTCGGCCGGATTTAAAATTTGAGCCGGATAGGCCGGTTACCGGATAGTTACCGAATATCCGTTTCATCTCTAATAATTACTATACTATTTGGAAATGAAGAAAAAGAGGCTGTCGAGTGACAATACATTTACTTTCTCACATAAACGTCTACTAGATTTTTCACGATATATAGGATATGTATGAGGTGATTTAATTTTGATATTTTATTATTTGAACAGGTTTTAAAGTCAACTTATCTTCTATTATATACCTTGAAAGTTCCTTTTAGATTCAACAAGAGTAGGAAAGAATCTATACTAATATTATAAACGCGAAAGTTTGTAAGTATGGATGGATGTTTTTTACTCTTTCACGCGAAAACTACTGAACGGATTTGGATGAAACTTTACAGTAATATAGCTTATACATCAGAATAACACATAGGCTACTATTTGCTGCGATAACCGAAATATACGCGGGCGTAGCCGTGGGCAACCATTGGTATGAAATACTACAAATCCCAGAAATATTCAAACTGCTATGACTTATATACTTGAAGCAAAATTTACCTTCAAAATAATTAAACACAATACTGATCGAATTCCAGGAAAAACTGAGTGTTTTGAAGCAGTTTATCCTTAGCAAAATCAGATACATTTTCTATTTATCAACACTATACATAATATATTCTGAATAAGCTATTATAGTTGTTGAAAATAATATATTCAGCAAAAATGTAAGGTATCTTACCTTAAATTAGTCGGAAACAGAGCAACACATATTGCAGTGGACAGTCCAACACTAACACAGCCCATTATCATCATAATGAAGAGCACCGCACTGCCAATCATGTTGGGCACCAAATTGACTAGGATCCCACTAATGCCAGAGAATGAGATGACAAAAATAGTAATATTCTTGCGGCCCACTAAATTGATCAGCTGCAAAATAAAGAAAATATTACCAAAGTTACAATAGAATCCACCGTGGGAGAGCCACGCTTCGGCATGAATGAGCCGGCTCGACCGGAGTGATACCACGGCCTCACAGAAAACCGGTGTGAAATAGTGCTTGCGCTGTGTTTCACCGAGTGAGTGAGGATATCGGAGGTCCATACCCCAACCCTCCTACCCCTATCTCCCCCCAAAGGCCGGCAACGCACTTGTGACGTTTCTGGTGTTGCAGGTGTCAATGAGCGGCGGTAATCGCTTACCATCAGGCGATAGGTCTGCTCGTTTGCCCGCCTATTACATAAAAAAAAGAATAACTGTTAAATAAACAAGGTAAGTAATGGAGGATGCTACTTACGAAACTGATGCATAAGTTAAAAATAGACTGCAACACTCCTATACCAAGCACTATCAAAAGGGAAGTCTCGTCTAAAGCACAAGGTGTTGCGTTGGACTGAAACAAAGGATAAAATTAATTACAGATAAGTCTTAGCATGGTAACAGTTGAATATGTCTAAAATGCTAAGGTAAAAAGGTATAAAACGGGACATTAATGTTTAAAAGTGTATTTTTCCTCCAAACCAAAATTGATGAGGTTTTGAAAATACTTAGCTAAGTTTATAGGTCATCATCAACAACCCATAATGTCCCATTGCTGGGATCGGGTCTCCTCTCAGGAGAGGATTAAGGCCATACGTCCTTGCTACGACGTCATACGCTGGCCGAGTGCGGGTTGGGGACTGGCAACACAACGTTGTGGCTACGTTGTCTTGCCGTTGGATGTTTTTAAGTCGCCCAAAGGCCTCCAACTAAGCTTCACGACTGTTATCCTATGATAATAACCGGAACCGACTGCTTAACGTGGCCTCCGAATCACAAAAACGCTCATGGTAACATGCCACTAACGGCCACCCATCCAGGTACTGACCACGCCGTCGTTGCTTATCCTCGGTGATTGTTTCTAATCACCGAGTGCAACTGGGCTATGAGCCCATAGGTATCAAAATTGAATAAAACTCTTCCTAAATCCTAAATCCAATAGTGGACCGTAAAGGTGATTTGATGATGATGATAAGTATTCGGGTCACATCCCAACCCTTGCTTTAAACTGATTTCTATCTAATTCGGTTAGATTTTGTTAGGTTTTATCTTGACAGTAGGTTTTGATTTCATGGTAGGTTTGAGTTGGTACTTACAGGAAGCCCCAAAGAACCTGACTCATTTTTTTTATTACTGAAATCGATAAGACTTTTTGAACATTGTCTCGGAAAAAAGCTAAAATTGAGCTAATTTATAAAGAATTTAGTGTTAGGGATAGTAACTTCCAATTTGGTCTTACCTCTGAGATATTTTATGAGTTGAGATTATTTAAAAAAATATTTTAAACAAACTTTAATTATTTATATTAATCAGGTGATGCAAATATGACCCTCAATCGTTTAACCTATAAAGGGATAGGGGCGCGGCGCGGCGTGCCATTGATGAGGTAACTGGCTAACCTCGCGTGCTACAAGTTTCATAATTTCTTAGTGTTACCATGTGCATATATAGTCATTCTAGGCAATAATATTATTTTGTTATTGGGTGTCATAAAAGGTAGTAGAGCCACGCTGATTTCAGCACGAACGGGCCGGCTAGACCGGGGCGGTACTACCCTCGCACAGAAAATCAACGTAAAATGACAGCGTTCGTGCTGTCGTGTTTCGTTGGTGAGTGCGAGACCGGAGGCCCAAATAGTCTAGTCAAAAAGTTCCATACTTGTTGACTAGACTAAAAGATGCAGAAGCATCACTAGGCCGCCATGGTGTGGGTTGCCATGCTGCATTGTCTGCTGCATTCGCAATGAGTATGGTGACCACCACTCTTGGATTCTGCTTATGCTTTCAATCAGGCAGAGTAGAGTCATTTTGGCGGCCATACATAAAAAAAAAACTATAACTAGTCAGCATGATGAAATGAAAGCAAAGACGATTAAACAGTTTCACTATTTATTATATTAATAAATTACAGAGTGAACTATGACAGAGTACAATGACAAGCGGGAAGGGACGCTTCACCACAGACGGCAGACATACGCGTCACGTGTGTTGCCATATAAGTAAGTTAGCATTAGGCGTAGGCATAGGCGTTCATGCTTCTCAACACAGCAGTATCTGTCTGTCTCTCTGTCATAGCACAAGTCTAACTTGTATTATTGTACTTTAGGTTTTCCTTCCTAACCTACTACTCATTTGTTACTCCTACCACCTACCTACTCATCATTTATTATCAATTTGCCAAAAAATATAATTTTCTTTGCGTAAATGTACTAAATTTTTTCGTTTTTATTCCCAAAGTCTTTAAAGAGCGAGTTTTTTTTTCTGTCTGTTTGGTTAATGAGGGCTTAATTATAGGGCGAAATTAGATTTATTTTAATAGGTGTGGAAGGGTGAGTAATGTTCCTAGAATATATCAGCGCTCCTGTTACCGCATCGCTGTTTAGCATCAGATTTCCGGGTGAGAGATGAATAAATTATTCTCCCCAAAATTTTAATTATACTTACATCTGTAGGGACTGGTGGCATATTCAATACATTACACACAGTAAGGTCGCTGCCTTCGCCTGTTTGAACACTCCGCACAAACTGGTCTGTGATTTTTGGCAGCCACACGGAAAAAGCTGCAAGCCTGGAATATCATATAACTAATGAATAGGAATTTAAACAAAATAATAAGTAGAAAAAAAAACATTGATAAACTTACTGTTGAGCCAAGTTGAGAATTGTCATGATAATTGTGTACTTAAGGAGTGGGGCCTTAAATAGAGGAATTATTCGTTCCTTAGCTGAGATGTTCCCGATGGTAGCTGTAACTTCATCTTTTAACAGACCTTTGACCTGAAAAGTAAATCACAATGTAAGAATAATAGTAATAATATAATTAATAAGATAGCTAAACAGACATAACTTAAATACACTCAATGAAAAGTCAATTAAGGCTGAATTCTTAATTATCACATATCACACTGATATACACACTCAAAATTGTTTAAAATCGGACTAGTCTTTTAAGAGGAGTTAAGTAAACTAATGACTATGTGAACAGAAAATTGTATTATTGTATCTAGTTGTACCGCACTTAACTGTGGTATGTTGTCTTTTGAAGTGTAACGGTTGTAACTTTCAAATGCCAAATGAGGAACGAAACTGACGCGAAAAGATGCGGTTTGTTTAATAATGTTTCAAAAAAATTAAGATTTATCGTTGCAGAACCCTTGAAATAATGATTTAACGTTCAAACACGAACCTGCAATTGTTCTGTAGATCTCCTGTTATTGATCCTATAAATTATCTTCAGGACCTTCAACGCTTTTTCTTCATTTCCTTTCGTGAAGATAAATTTTGGGCTCTCCTGCATAAAGAAGAGAAAAAATGCAGATATGGTGCACGGGAGTGAAAATACAGCCATAAGCGTACGCCACGAGTTCCAGTGGATTCCAAGCCATGGTATGTGGTAGGAAAACCCTAAAGGAATTATAGGCAACGCCAGCACTGTAAAAGTAATAATCATATTATTAAGTTTTGTAGACAAGAATATGTATATTTACTTATGTAAATATAATATTATATAGTTAAAATAATTATTGGTATCATCAACAACAGTCTTTAACAGTCTAATGCTGGACATAGGCCTGTTCTTCTGAAGTAATTTTTGGTCTGCCATACCACGCTGGCTAGAGGGGTTGGTATAGGATTTGTTTCAATTGCTGGAAGGGGTCCGGAATTGTTAATAACATCAGTTCCCGGATCCCTTCCTTCTCAGGCGCAGAGTGGCACACCGTGTTTTAGTCGGTCTGATTCCGACAAACCCCAGTGGGGTGACGACCCGTGGGGCATTCCACACGTAAAATAATCACAAATTTTAACAAAAAAAAAACCGACTTCAATCTGGACCAAATTTAAATGGGACCACACGGGAAGCACCAGCTTTCAAATAAAAAAAGAATCATCGAAATCGGTTAACGTAAATTGAGTTATTCGTCAATTTGTCGCGCACACACTTAATGCAAATTGAAGACTTATATGGTTTTCTCATGGATAACATGTCAGAACTGGACCAAATTGAAATGAGACCACGTGGGTGGCACCAGCTTTCAAATAAAAAAAAGAATCATCAAAATCGGTTCACCCAGTCGAAAGTTATGAGGTAACAAACATAAAAAGAAAAAAAAGAAAACAGTTGAATTGAGAACCTCCTCCTTTTTTTGAAGTCGGTTAAAAAGGGTTTGTTTCAAGTGTTTCTCCACATTGCAGTGATGTTGCCTGGGTAGTTGCTTCCTTAGTCGGCACTTACGACACGGCATGATTTGAGTTCATACTACGAGGTAGGACATAGGATACTTTTTATTCCGAAATTCAGCACAGTTTCTTGGAGAGAGGGGATGAAAGTCAAAATATATACTTAGTTGTAACTCAATAACATAAAGTCCGATTTCATTCATTCTTTTTTTGCTAGAAGGAAAAAAAATAAAAGATAACAGAAAAGTCTTTTTTTGTCCGCGACTGTACACTGCCTGTGGGAAGCTGAGACAGATATGTAAATATGGCGCTACAAAGTTCGCCGGGTCAGCTAGTGAAAAATAAAACTGTATAGGTAGTCGAAAAATATCTAAGTCATAGTAATTTAGTATTTTTTGTTATTCGAGGTCACCCGACTGCCGACAGTATACTTTATGACTTTAATATGTTAAATAAATGGTACATTTTATGTATTTCATAAACAACTTTGAAATATAAGTCAATCTTTTCTCATTTTTTTTAAGCTGAACTGATAAAGTCTTCCGTACTTCTGTCGGACTTCTGTGCCACGAAATGTCTACATGAAAATTCTGGATATAAATCAGGTACATCATTACACATGTCACACGCGGCTGTCCGGCCAGTAACTTGGCAAAGCCTGTATTACACTCAGATGCAAAATAAATGATCGGGCTCATCAGCTATTATATTTTATTCTTGGAAGGAATATCCTCAACATATGGTCACACACTCAAGGATACTAACTGCTAGACCAACAGACCCATAAAACATTTTTAGATATACATTTATATATTATAGATAAATTACACCCAGACACAAAAAAATATTTCAAGTTCCTATTCAAAGAACGGATAAGAAAATAACAAGAATTTAGACAATATTTGCTACTAAGTTGGATTTATATATAAACGACTAAATTATATTTCATGAAGCAAAAGTACGATGACAGTTCAAGAAATAGTGGTCATT
This sequence comes from Diaphora mendica, assembly GCA_949125395.1. NCBI lineage: Eukaryota > Metazoa > Arthropoda > Insecta > Lepidoptera > Erebidae > Diaphora > Diaphora mendica. Next base: position 3,786,328 of record OX421323.1, read on the forward strand.
AAATAAGACGATATTCAAAATGACCGAAATCGATTAGACACCTCATATGGGCCACTCGTCTAGTACGAGTAATATGTAAGAGATTCAAGTTCTTTTAGTCAGTCTTCGCAAGACATTCTGTTATCGGGTTTTCAATAACTACACTACATCTACAAAAAAATTGTTAGTGGGCAAAAAAAAAGAATAATTAAAAAAATATAAATAAATACCTCATCCACAAGAAAAAGATTAAAATATAAACTAGTAAATCTGCCTCTAATGTTTTTCATTTAACATTTAACGTTTATAAAATTACTGTAATAACAATTTGAGAATACGATAAATAGATTTTTTTTTATTAAAGGTAAGTTTTTGTCTATGTTGTTAAGATCAAATTACTTTTTAAACGAACCGATACTCCTCCAATTTCATAGATACTAAAACAGTTTGGAGTAATTAGAAAAACAGGTCTTGTTAAATATATTTTTAACCGACTTCCAAAAGGAGGAGGTTTTCAATTTCATCGGTATGTTTTTTTTTATGTATGTACATTGATTACTCCGTCAATTGTGGACCGATTTTGATTTTTTTTTTGTATTGAAAAGGGTATGCTCCCCACGTGGTCCCATGGCCACCATATCAGGATCTGATGATGGGATCCCAAGGAAATCGAAAGAAACCCTCAAATTTACGTGAGCGCCTGCAATGAAGTTGAAGAGCAATTGTCTGCATGCCTTCATATTCTGTAGACATCATTAAATTTTAAATGAAATGATGATGAGAGACTTGAGAAAGACTAAAAAGTGAAAAATAAAAAGAACTTTAGAAAAGAGGTTTTTATGGTAAAAAGCGGTTTTTCTCGATTTCCGGCAAAACTAAAAGTCATATGGAAAAAAGTCAAATAGCAAAGTTGTAGGTAATAAAAAGATGTAAACTTTTGTATTTACACTTTTATCACATACCTCAAAATTTACGTGAAAAATTCAAAAAACCAAGTTTTTGGTTTTTTATTTTTATCTTTTACAATTTTCTTTTTTTTTCACGAAATTTGGTGAAAACTTACCTTTTTATGTCCCAAATACGCTGTAATTTATTTGATTAGAAATATATATTTTTACCTTATATTGAATAAATATCGAAAAAGCATCCTAATTTTCAATCGAAAATTCACCCGTCAAAATATCAGTTTTTTTCAAAAAGGGTATGTTTTCTGTTCGTTGAAATCTCTACTTTCCGATGGTGAAAAAAAATATATATGTTACCATAGTAAATCTTCTCAGAAAATGCAAAAATCGAAAAAAATCGAATTCGTTCAATCGAAAATTCAATATAAGGTGAAAAAATAAATATTTCTAATCAAATAAATTACAGCGTATTCGGTACATAAAAAGATAAGTTTTCACCAAATTTCGTGAAAAAAAAAAGAAAATTGTAAAAGATAAAAATAAAAAACCAAAAACTTGGTTTTTTGAATTTTTCACATAAATTTTGAGGTTATGTGATAAAAGTGTAAATACAAAAGTTTACATCTTTTTATTATCTACAACTTTGCCATTTGACTTTTTTCCATAGGACTTTTAGTTTTGCCGGAAATCGAGAAAAACCGTTTTTTACCATAAAAACCTCCCCCCCATCCCCTTCCCGACCTCAGATCGCCCGTAAATTATTTTTCCTGTTATTTTTATAATATTTCCCTCCATTTCTAATGGGTTTCATTCTACTATTATTTTTTTGTTTTTAAAACCTATCGACACTGGTCTAAAGAGGTGGTCGTGAATCAAAATTGTGAAAATCCTCATTTCTACAAAGTTTATTTTTACAATATCTTTTTGGGTGGTGGTTCTCGCGGCGCGGTAACCAAGAGTGGCGGGGCCTCTTTAAGGTGGCCGCGCTGCGTATACACCGATGAATTCATTCGCTAATTTCTCTATGATTTTCTAAGAAGACCTACTAATATTTATATACATTTGGATTCCTGATAAAATCCTACAGAGTAGGTGTATTTGATACGAGAAGCCCTTCGCTGGAGACCAGTGAAGTCTATGGTGTTAAGTAACAGGGCGCGGGATTTCAACACCTCAACGGAAAAGATACAGAACAGGATGAGTAGTGTACAGGCGATAGAAGACACACCAGGTGCGGAAAACAGAAACAATCAGCGACAGGACTATGTTACACCTCGACAAAATTTGCCACCCGTTCCTGACTAAGGTAAACAGAATAGGACCACTGAGTGTGAAAGTGGATTAGGTATTCTTTTTCAAAGATTCTTCGTTTTTAGGGTACACGAGATAATAATATTAAAACTGGAAATAAAACCAGATGTAAAATTGAATTTGAATTGAGGGACTCGCGGCAAAGTGGTAACCGTTAACACATTGCAAAGTAAGGTAATTCTAGTCAGATCAATATATGAATAGGTGATAATTTCTTCAAACATTCAGACGTCTCCATGCTTATGGACAACGGTCCATCTAAAAAATAAACTCCGATTTCACAAAAAAAAATAACAAAAAAAACCGACTTCAAGAACTGGACCAAATTGAAATGTGACCACACGGGAAGCACCAGCTTACAAATAGATAAAAAAAAGTCGAATTGAGAACCTCTTCCTTTTTTGAAGTCGGTTAAAAATGAAACCAAAAGAAGAACCATTTGCTGATTATTAAGATAGTTCTTACTTGCCATTAATCCTTGTGCTAGGAACATGATACTGAAGACGATTAGCACAGCAGTATTCCTGTTCGCTATCGGCACACACTCACTGAGCAGCGTCATCGACATAGTGAATAGTCCTGATGCACTGAAACATTCAATTATAACATAAAATTATTACAATATTGGATTTTAAGAAGCTCTAGTTTGTGTTCATGGAGTTTCTGGCCGGTTCTACAATGAGTTCCTTGTCGGTTCTTCTCCATAGGAATGACATTTTGGAACCGCGCAGCTAGAGTCAGTACTTACTTAATGTAACGTTTCCAAAGTGTCTAAAAAGGCCTTCTAAAAAGATATTTTTTTGTTTTTTTTTTATCTAGCAGGAAACCAACGGAATACTGGAGATCGTCTGGTGTTAAAATTCAATCGTTTTAAATGTCTTGCTTTAGCTCAATGACCATTATAATTTGAGCTGTCATTATTTCATGGCTTTTGTATTATGAGATGGAAATATATGGACTTCTACCGCTTTACGTAGCATATTTTTACCCGACTGCGGTTAAGCGAAGCAGGGTAATATTTTTGGCAATCTGTTTTTTTTTTGTTTATTCCACCTTAGTGCCTAAACTATTGAGCGGATTTTAATGAATGTGTCATAGATTCTTAATTATGGCCCAGGTGATACAGGTTATATAAATTGAATACAATTTGAACTTTATAACATTTTCTTGTATGATTTACCGTATATCACATGGAACTATTAATATTGTTGTATATGAATAATTACGTTGCAAATAAAACATAGTTATGTAATTGGTTGCAGTCGTTTATTTACAAATAACACGTGTATAATAGTAACTTAATGTATTTTTTAACCTACTTCTTAATTATTTAATCTAAAATACGTTTACATTCAATAGGCAACAATTAAATAATAATGTCCGGTGCCATTTTCATCATTTCACCATCCGTAAATATCCAAAAACCGGTAACCAAGTGATCGATTTATATACGTACAGTCAGCTTCATATTGATTTGAACACACATTAATATGTACACTGTCAGTTAACACAATGTTGACAACTGATAGTAAAGCTATTTTTTTATGGTCAAGCTACCAAAATGAAATTTATACTCTCGATTGTCGACACTTGATGGAACTTGTTGTAATACATTTTAGAATGAAACTCACTTGTACTTATTCCACTATTTGAATTAAAGTTACACCTGACCGGCTTCGCCTTATTACCGCCGATATTAACCTTTGAGGATGCCATAAGGCGAAACCGGTCAGGTGTAACTTTAATTAAAATAATGGAATAAGTACAAGTGAGTTTCATTCTAAAATGTACCAAAATGACTCTACTCTGCCGGATGGAAAGCATATTTACAATCCAAAAGTTGTGGCCACTATCCTCAATGTGAACGTGGACAGAGCAGCATAGTGACCCACACTATGGCGGCCTAGTGAGATGCTTTTTCACGCCCCGCTTATAGGACCCGGGATCAAAATGGGAAGGGAACACGTGCGGTGGTAGTGAGTTCCATGTTTTGATCGCTCGAAACAAGACGGAAGAACCGAAACGTTGCGTTCGAGAGCGTATGTCTTCCACTCTAAAAGGGCTATTGTACGCGTATTAACCACTTTGAATGTGTACAACAATTTGAGTGCCATAACTTCCAACATAAAATTGGATTGATGTTCTTCACATAATTTTGAGTACATTGAGAGCACAAATCAATATGATGCTGACTGTACATACCAATGATGTCAATTTATTGCTTATTAGTAACTACTTGAGGTATTGCTAGACATTAATTTGTTGACAGAAAGCGACTACCGTCACCCATGAACTTCTGCAAAAAGTTAATATTTTTATTTTGCAATGTATTTTCTAAACTAGTAATGTATTTTCTAAAAAACTTCTTACAGTTGACTGCACGTATAGCGCAGTGGTTTAAGCGGTCGCCACGTCGCTTTCTACTGCGTTAAGGTGTTGATGGTTCAAATCTAACTTGAGATAACACTTTGTGTGAATCTCAAATTGTTGTCTTGAGTCTGGGTATTCTTTGTGTCCGTTTCATGTATGTTTGCATAGTCCCCCCGAAACAGGATTTTCCTATTCCTGTTCATTCCTGATGTTTGAGTTGTTGCTATTTTTTTGAAGTGAAAACTTCTTTAGCCCCGTTGAGCACTTTTTGGTAGAGGAAAATCTTATGAGTTCGCGTCACCGCGTCACCGACATGCTGACGTCACAAAACTTCTTTGGCCGCGTTGAGCACTTTTTGGTAGGAGAAAATCTTATGAGTTCGGGTCACCGCGTCACCGACATGACGTTTTAATTTAAGCATTACGAAATTTCTAATTTTACACAATAATTTTACGAATAACATTCCAAGTTATAAGTTTTTAGTTCAATCGGCAGTCCTTATGACTGCCAATTTTTTATGTTTTTTTTTAAGTTACCGTACAATTTTGTATATATTTCATCTTAATGATGGGCATAAAAACTTGTAGGTACAAGTTTCTTAAATTCTTTGCAAATTGCAACGTCTAATCTTTCATTGATTCATCACTGATGATCTGGTTTGATTGACGTACAATTTTGGTCTCACAAAAAAAGCAGTTTTTATATCACAATCAGATATCGATTTTTTTTCGAATAGAAATATTCGGAATAAAATCGATTAAAGAAGATATAATGACCTCATAGATATTGATAGATTAAAGCCTATAACATACGATTTGATATGGTATTTCCCCTGTACCCAGTTGAACATCATAATTAAAAAATTTAATGGTCGTTGTAGATTATGACTATAAATTATAATGTAACTTTTTTGTAAATGTTGTTACAGAAAAAAACAAATGAGCATTGCAATAATCGCATGTGATGTGAAACACGTGTAATATCTCATTTACAATCTGACGGTCAACATTAAGGCGGCGGGCACGAAATGAGGGGGAGCGGGGCGGCAGTGACGACAGCGCGATGAGCGGCGCGGCAGTGCCGACGCACTCAGCGCCGCTGTCTTTGAAATCAGTTCCATTTAAATCTATCTATACTATAGTAATCTATACATATTACAACGCACGGTTCCCGCGTCGCTACCGCCGCTGCCGCTGCCCCGCTCCCGTGACTTTGTATCGGCAGCCTAACAGCGCACGCTCTTTGGTCAAATTAAATATCAAGCGCTTGTCCGACTTCCTGTAATACGCTCCCGTACCTATTTATGAAATCTGTACCATTAGATGTATGAAAGTGTTTTTTTTATATTCTATCTATAAGCTCTTGAAATGTTTGAACGCCGAACGAAACGGCTCAGTGTATTTCGTCTATACAGTCTTCTTACATCACGTTACCGTACCGACTCGTCTGTGATTTCACTCGGCGCTTAGTCAATCCTCCATAATTGATAGTACTACGTTTACAGCTATCAATATAGCTTCAAATCAACTAGAAGTACTAGTAGCGCACTAACTTAGCATTGTGCACTGCATTTGATCACAAATGAGTCATTTATAATACCAAAGAACTTACAAACAAACCTGTTATTCCTACAATAGACCATTAATAACTATAAAAATGACCAAAACGCAATAACATACATTCAACGTAATAGTTAAATTGTCAATTTTTAACTTATAATACTTACTAATAAAACCGCATTTTAATGCATCAAGGTGAATGCAATACTCATAAGTCGAGTTGAACATTGTTTATATTCTAATCTGTATGTAAAAATACTAAGTTGGTTTGTACTTTGTGTGATTGAGCTCAAATACGTACACAACCAGACAAACAGATTTAGAGGTTGTTCATATCTATTTTTACTCGACTACGGCGATGGCAAAGGGAAGGGTAATGTTTTTGGCTCTATATGAATGTTTGTATGTTATACCGTAGCGCCTACATTAGTAACTTGAATTCAATGAATGCAGTATCAATAGGTTTAAAATAATGGTTCGGGTGACATAGGCTATTAATTTAGGATCCTACCAATAATAATCACAAATTTTAACAGAAAAAACCGACTTCAAGACCTGGACCAAATTGAAATGGGACAACACGGGAAGCACCAGCTTTAAAAAATTAAGGAATCATCAAAATCGGTTTACCCAGTCGAAAGTTATGAGGTAACAAACAGTCGAATTGATAATCTCCTCCTTTTTTGAAGTCGGTTAAAAAAAGAATAAACTGAAAAGAAAAAAATCTGTTTCAAGTATACTTACAAAATAGCTGCAATGAACTGAAAGAGAAGTAGCATGATCCAGTGAAAGGAAATAGTGGCGATGGTATTAAACACTGCACTCCCGATGAGGCCTATCAGCAGCATGGAACGTCTCCCGCGCGTGTCTGCCAGATAACTCCACATATTTCCACCAACCAACAGACCTGGAAGCACCAAGAAATTTATTTAGAAAAAGAAAAACAGAAATTGAAGTAACAACATAAAAAAACCGGCTAAGTGGTTCCGTACAAACTTTTAGATAAGGGACTGCGGTTTTCGGTTTTTTTTCTCATTCATTTCAACATTGCTTCATTCCAAATTTTATTATCTATTGTAGTTCAACGGTAAGTACCCTATAGGTTTTGATTCCCTTGCGATTGTCAAAATATGCAGCATAAAACGGAGTATAAAAGCCGTGTCTTTTGATCGCGTCGACTTTTCTTACTGATACAAGTAGTATTTAATATTAATTTCTTCCCTTTCAAAAGGCCGGTAACGCACTTGTGACGCCTCTGGTGTTGCGCGGTCATGGGCGGCAATAATCGCATACCATCAGGCCATCCGTCTGCTCGTTTTCCCCAATCCCATAAAAAAATCTTGATACTTCTACGCGTTTCTGAAAAAAAATACTCTTGATAGACGAACAACAAAGGGATCACAAATAAGGGTTTCGTTTTAAATATGGAGTAAGAAACCTCCAAAGAATGAAAGATTACCTAAATCTTCATTTATTAATAGGTCCTGTTCAGAACCTTTCTTGATGGTACCTATAAGGTTCTCAAAAATGATTCCTCACATCAACAGCCTTTAATAATCCACTGCTGGACTAAGCCTCCCCTTTTAACGGTTTTAATGGTTCTTAAGTAACACTGTAAATAATGTGATCATTAATCTAAAAGTAGTGTGTGATTACATAATGATGTTAACGTAATTCTGTAATGCCAGGTTGTCTTAGCCTTGGTTACGGTTAACCAGCGGAAATTACCAGTTCAATGAAATATAAACAAAACGTCAGGAAATTCAAAGTCGTATAAGTCGTATTAACTATTGCGGTATCATAACTTTGTCCCAAAGAACGAGAAACTATAAAGGTAAATATGTATACGAAAATAAACATTGTAACCCGTGACACCAGTGTGTGTAAACTTGTGATTTTTATCCCTATTGCAATTTGCTGAAGTAATTTTGAAGTCGTAAGTTTGAAGTCGTAAAGTAGTTATAACAGACGACCAACCTAAAATGACAGCATTTGAGTCATGTTTGGTTGGTGAGTGCAAGACCGGAGGCCCAATGATGCAGTAGCATCACTAGGCTGCTATGGTATGGGTCACCATGCTGTTTTGTTGCATTGTCTGCATTCGCAATGAGTATGGTGACTACCACAGGCACAGTCGAGTCACTTTCACGGGCCTATACAAAAAAAACATTTGTAAAACACACACATTTGTTTTAACGTACTATAAAACTTATAGTCCATCTAATCGACCGATTAACGTTTCATAATTTTCAACACGTAACAAATTTGTGTAGTACGTACTCTCACAATCTCAATAACCTTTCCGTAAAACCATGGAATTATGAACTAAATTAACAGTAGAAGTTTATATCGAGGGAATTCACTCTGTTCATTTTAAGAACTTGTAATATCAGTACTACTGTAGTCCTACATGTCTAGTACATACATTTGGAAAACTGAAATTGGATTGTGACGACGCACGATCAAATCGATTTGTAAGTATAAGGAAATAATATGAGAATCGTATAACGTAGTACGAGTAATCGATTTCTTTGAGACTTCCCTATTCTTTAAACTGTCAGAACTAACATACGGTATAGCTCTTGGATTAAACTGACTGATAAAGTTGTTATCTCTTTCCTAACATTACGAGCAACGATCGTTTTAATATCTGTTGCAACTGATCGGATTTCCTACTTCATGCTTTGTTTATTGTTCAAACTCGTTTAAGTAGCGTAGGTTTCTTTATACACTTATAGAATCTATAATTCTAGATATTAGCTGAGTAATTATGTCCACTGCGATGTTTACGCAATAATTTCAAGAATATCGATCAATTGCACACACATCAAAAGTGTCTAGGGATCAACATAATTATGTGTCTAGGGATCAACATATATTTTTGCAATAACTTTTCTCCTGATTGATATTAATTAAAATTTTCTTTAAGGATTCATCAAATAAAGTGTTTTCGTTTGTCACAGTAACGATAAACCAAGTCACCTTTGCATTAACAAAGAAATTTGCCATTTTCCTAATAAAAGATTTTTTTACATTTGAACCACTAACATTAAAGTTCGAAAAAAAGACTGAAATAACAGTTTTCTTTAAAATTTTATTAGGTAACTTAAACAATTAATAATCCGTGTTTCTACCGTGAACACTAACACAAGAACATCGGTTTGGCATACTCAAAATGAGTTCATCCAAATCACGCTGTGGAATGGCCGCCCATGTTCGTTGCAACAACAAAAAAAGGTCTTCTTGCGACTGGATACCCTCCATATTCGGCAGAACTCTTCTCTGTAGCATATCCCATGCATGCTCAATCGGGTTCAAGTCTGGCGACTGAGCAGGCCAGGGCCAAAGCCACATCTCAATCTCAAGAAATCCGCATAAAAATGCTTGATCCCTAGACACTTTTGATGTGTGTATATTCGAATTGAAACATATTAATTTCTTATAGGTAATTGTTTCTCAATAAATGTTACACATGCAAGTGATTATAAGGTCATTTAAACCTCTGTGTTTTTCCATCTGTCCATGATGGTAATAATCAAAGAGAAATGCTTATTGACTTTCTGACCGATTTTACAGATGTAAAACGGTTTGACTTAATATTTCGAAAAAGCATAAACTCAAATCCGAAGGGAAAATCCTTGAACTATGATAAAAGACATATCTCTCGGTCCACGAAAACGTAGGTGACCTTTGAACGCATCATTAAAATTATAAAATAGTATTTCCATGAGTTCAGGAGAAAAATAGGAAGATAGGAGTGACATGCTCCATGTTTTATCATTAGCAGCTTTTAATAGTCCACTGCTGGCCATAAGCCTCTGCTGCGAAAAGAGGTTTTGCCACACTGGTCAGACGGGTTGGTATTAAGGGCTGATTTCTTTTAAGTTTTCCCTCTTTTTGCAGTGACGTTGTCTTGCGTAGTTTGTTCCCTTAGTCGCCTCTTACGACACCCATTTGATAAATAGGGGTGATGACAAACTGTTTTCTTAATCAATCACTATAAGGAAATCCACGTTTTATCGCTCTGGCTTGAACTTTCAAGATACTAACTCAACGGTAGACTAAAGTTCATTCTACGCCACTTAGAAAATTACTCTATTGCCATGAGAACTAGAGGATACCTACTATGACGTTAATGAATACAATGTATGACATTGTACCTGTATTCAAGAGGGCATTACCATGGTAAACTAGCAACTGAACATCTCACCTTGATGTTGTCATTAACCATGACTATGGTCTTTAAGCGGATAACCTCCCTGCACTTCATTATTTTCGAAGAAGCCTGTTTTTCATCCTGACCTACTGTGAACTGGAATGTTTTTTTTCTATTTATAACATGAGGTACACAAGATTGTATAAAAATCATTACAGGATTATTTATTTTGTCAAAATGAGTGTCAATAATTATTGATGAAATGGCAACCATGGCGGGCCATACATAAAAAAAAAACAGTCGGATCTCTCGGATCAGCAATTTCTGCCAATGTCAAGTCTTTAAAGTTTTCATATTTTTCAAGTCTATAAGTCTTCGTCGTGATGAAATTAATGACAAAAAATAAAAAAAATATGGATGAGATGAAATGGGGACCGTCTTCCGAAAAAACAAAAAACGATCTCCGTCAATAATTATGATCATCAAATTCGTTGACGTGTATATATCGGTCGAACTCAAAACTACTATGGTCATAAATATAGTTTTCCGTCACAAAGTCTTATTGCCGTAGCCTTGAGAAAATATGTAGAAGTGAAATTCCTGAGAATCCTAATAGATTTAACGGTCCAACTTGTAGAAAATTGATAGTGATTTACAAAATCTCCCTTTTCCAGTTATTTTGAAACTTAGAAATCAGTAACCTTTGTTTCCTTATAGCATGGATAAATTAATCTAAAGAAGGTAGAGGTATTTGCTCCTTCGGTAGCCTCAATCACTTGGTTTAACGCAACGAAAAAATAGCGTAAGACCGATTCCCTTTGAGCTGGCCGTGTATGATGAAGTATTGCATTCCCAAGGTTCAAAATATCCTCTAATCCTAACACGAGAGAGTACGGACATAAAGTGGATCGGTTTTATATACCTAAATTTAGTTTTTGTCTAATTTGATTCGTTTTCAGTATATATATATTATGCTCAGATTACTAAAGAAAGCCAGATGGAACGTTCTTGTCAAAAAAATTTTAACAAAATAAAAACCGACTTCAAGGTTCGACTCGATTTCTCTTGGATGCCATCATCAGATCTTAGTGTCCTTATCATGGTACCACCGTTGGGATACCTTCTTTCCATTAAAAAAAGAATCATCAAAATCGGTTCATAAACTTAACGGAAGTTATCGGCGAACACACATAAAAAAATATATAAAAACGGTCGAATTGAGAACCTCCTCCTTTTTTGAAGTCGGTTAAAAATGGCCGCAGTCATTAAACAACTTTTCAAATACCTTCTTGGAGAATTATTAGAAATGCGAACATCAAACGTCAGCAACACGCCATTAGCAAATAAACTAGTACCTTTATTGCACATGTCTGAGCTGTTTACCTACTTTGTTGTTTACAGATAAATACAATGTGTTGAGCAAAGATTTCTACACATTAAAAGATTGTCGTAGATACAAGACACGTGTTTAATAGTTAAATCCATTTACACATTTTGTACTAAATATTTTTTTTTTCTAAAATTTCATCCTACGAAAGAAAAAAATCAACAGACAGTACGTATTTATTTTGGTTAATTTTGAAAAGTTGGTTTTCAATTATACTTATTTCTGGACATTTCCAGATATACTATCTAAATCTTTTAAATGTCTATTACCCTTACACCTATGTAAAATTTCACCGTTAGAGTTAATATGTTTGTTTTTTTTATCTTTGTGACCATGAGGTCAAAGTTATGAAACTTTCGACTGGGTGAACCGATTTTGATGATTCTTTTTTTATTTGAAAGCTGGTGTTTGCCGAATGGTCCCATTTAAGATTCCAGATTTATTTGTTAAAATTTGTAATTAAATTAGTGGAATTGAGGTAACAAGCAATATTCATATACTTACAAATTTATTATTCAAGGGGTGTGCAGAAGGAAAAATTTTAATATACGTATAGGGGACCAAGTTATTGACTTCAAAAGGTCACTTACCCAATCGAAAATAAGTAAAATTGAGAGTTGAATGTGAAATGAAAATTTGGAAAAATGAGAAGGCTACGGTAATAAATAAGTTTTAACTTTTATTCATAACATAACAAATCTTGAAAAAACTTCAATTTCTGCGTTTCTGTCTCGTTAAGTTTATTGTGTCAACGTTTTGTATGTCCTAAAATATGATTTGTCAGCAAATGTGTTTCGCAAGTGTTTACTAACAAAACAAGATTATATTTTCGAGTTCAAGTAAATTTGGGTAGTTGTTTCGATAATTTGTAATCAGCAACATCAGATAAATTTCAAAATTATTTTCAGCCATGGCAGAGGCATTTTACCTATACACGGGCCTGCTTAACTAGTACCACAGCCTTGTATAAAACCGGTGTTAGTAATAACTTCACACATTTCACATAAGGTAGTCTGAACCCAAAGATGATTCTGTGCTACAGTAATCAGATTGCTGACAAACACACCTAAATATTTCGAAAAACATAGATATTACGGATAAATTATAAAACAAAGTCCTCCTCCGCGTCTGTCTGTCTGTTCGCAATAAACTCAAAAGATACGGCTCGGATTTTTATTCGGTTTTTTCTTATAAATGGAGTGATTCTTGAGGAAGGTTTTCGTATTTTTTTTTTTAGTATACTGGCTAAAATATAACGATATTTGTTGAAGACGTCTGAAAAAATTAAGCCACACATCTCAGAGAAACATAGGCTATATATTTTTTTCCATAATGAACTCATAGTTATGGATAAATTACACATAGACACAGAAAAAATAATCGTGTTCATCATACAGAATATAAGAGCGTTTTCACATTATCCGATCATATATGGGTGTCGGGCACCGATACGATATCGGAGGAAGTTAAATGTATGTATGTGTCGGCTCCGATATCGGGAATCGGGCCGGATATTATGAAATACAGATACATTTATGCATACACTACTTGTTGCCCGCGGCTCCGCCCGCGTATATGTCGTTTATCGCTGCAAATAGTAGCCTATGTGTTGTTCTGATGTATAAGCTATATTACTGTAAAGTTTCATCCAAATCCGTTCAGTAGTTTTTGGGTGAAAGAGTAACAAACATCCATCCATCCATACTTACAAATTTTCGCGTTATAATCTTATATAAAATTCTAGTGTCACAATGTTAGTTACCATACTCCTCTGAAACGGCTGGACTGATTTTTATGAAATTTGGTGTGCATATCGGGTAGGTCAGAGAATCGACCAACATCTATTTTTAATACGCCAATTTTTTTTATGGCAAAACGATGTTTGTCCGATCAGCTAGTATTAGTATAGATTTTACTTCCTCCGATATCTTATCGACTCCCGACACCGATATCGGATCAGCTAATAAATGTGAAAACACTTTAAGTCTTGAGTGGGAATTGAACTGTAAACCTTAGCAACCAGAGTCACTAACAACTACATGAACAATATTTCATCATCGTAAATTAAACCTTATTATTCTGATTATTATATTGTTTCGCATAAGGAGGTTGGCTTAAAACCAGACGTAGTATTTCGACTAATCTTATGTCCTCATATCAGTTGAATTTTTTTTTTTTTTTTTTTTTTTTTAAGTTTGGCCTGCCAAAATGACTCTACTCTGCCTGATGGAAAGCATAAGCAGAATCCACGAGTGGTGGCCACCATACTCATTGCGAATACAACAATGCAGTATGGCGACCCACACTATGGCGGCCTAGTGATGCTTGTGCATCTTTTAGTCTAGTCAACAAGTATGGAACTTGTTGACTAGACTAATTGGGCCTCCGGTCTCGCACTCACCAACGAAACACGACAGCACAAACGCTGTCATTTTACGTTGATTTTCTGTGCGAGGGTAGTACCGCCCCGGTCGAGCCGGCCCGTTCGTGCTGAAATCAGCGTGGCTCTACTACCTACCTTATAGCTTAAGTACACAATAATGACTGCATTATTATCACTTTCCTTCTAGAACAAGGATTTAATTCAACAAAATAGTAATAATTGCGTGATACCATGAAGTCATCTTATGACAACGCGACGTAGGTATTGTTTTAGTTGAGAAGGTAGTTATAAGATTAAAGTGAATTGTACAGCTTATGAGAAACTGTTTTGTAGTCCTTGAATGATGCCTGTAGAGACAAGCATTATCTTTACTATTAATATTTTAAGCTGAAGAGTTAGTTTGGTTGAATGTGTAATCTTTAAAATTTGAGTACGACCGTTTTTTTTTTGTTATTGACGAAGTCATAATAGTTATTTGTTATACAAGAGTGCAAAGTTGCTTTTTAACCGCGTGTTCAATATGATGACCGAGCAAGCGAAGGATTCATGGCTTGGAGTATGTTCAGTCCTCCCACCAATGGAGCGATCACTTTGTGATACTTGAGATGTCTTACGGCCCATAGATAAGGCATTCAATCACTAACCTAATTCATTGGCGAGAAGAATAAACCACGGCGATTCACCGTGTTCTTAATCTAAACTAAATTCATCAACCACTTACTGGAGTTGTGTGGCGTCCTGTTCTCGGCGTCCCAAGAGATCTCTTGGCTAGGTTCTTCTCTGCGTCGTCACACAATCATAAACTCCTAAAGTGCTGTACAACTTCCAAGGTATTCGAATTACAACTCACTCGCTTCAGCTATCGCTGAACGCGCCTACAAAACTCGCGAGTCCACGACCTAACACAAAACGGTAAATCACTAAAGGGACCGGTCGATGGACAATACAATTAGCTTACTATCAATTAATTACGGTTTTCAAACAACAATCGTCGACCGTTTTCAACACGCGTCTTTTTTGTACTTTTTTTTAACCTCAAACGACAAAACGTCAAAACCGAAAAAAATGACAATCGAAAAATGTTGCCATTACAATGACGTTCGAAATCCAACAGTCACCCGCCCGAACAGGTCCGTACCTGTTCCCTAATCTACAGGTAGGCGAGATAACGTTGCTACCGCTCGTTTGATAACTGAGTCCCCATTTTTTTTTTTTAACGTGTGGAAATCCCCTTGGACCGTCACCCCACTGGGGCTTGCGGCGGGGCGGTGTGTCGGACTCGAACCGACTAAAACCACACGGTGTGCCACTCTGCGCCTGTGAAGGGAGGAATCCGGGAACTGCAGTTATTAACACGTCCGGACCCCTCCCAGCGCTTGCTCGCACTGAAGCGGGCACCATCTGCTATTATAACTCTCAATTAGGCGACGTACGGCACACGCGTACGTCGCCCCCTCGCGGTTGGCCACTAGAGCGGATGGAGGGGAAAGCCCGTCCCGATCATCCGCGGCCACACTCAGGGCGGCATGAGGCGCTGATAGGCGCGCCTCCGCCGCCCGGTTCGCCGGCGGCGGATTGGGTCCGAGTGGATATCATCCTCCCGGGCCTCCTCCGCCACCTCCTTCTGCGAGATTACATCTTCGCAGAAGGTTGCGACCGCGGTAAAACTGCTGTCGCTACCGGCCATGGAGCGTATGACGGCCGGTAGCGAGAGATCTCCTCCTATGACTGCAGTGAGGGCCCGACGCTGCGGCGCCCAAGCGGGGCAAACCGCCAGCGTATGCTCTGCCGAGTCCTCACTGCAGTCGCAGTGGTGGCAGGCGGGACTCAATTCCCTCCTGGCGACCGAGTGTAGGTACTTCCCGAAGCAACCGTGCCCGGAAAGGACCTGCGTCAGTCGGAAGGAAAGGGTCCCGTGCTGCCGCCCTGCCCACTCCGGCTGGAGAGCCTCCGGCCAGCTGCCGAACCAGCCGGAACGACCAGCGAGCCATCGTGGCTCGACGGGCGGCTTCACGCCACTCGCGTACCTCTTCGGGCGGAGGGCGATAGCCATACTCCACCCGATATTCAGCCACCCGTCGATACACTTCGGCAAGCATTTCCGCCTCCAAATCCCACGGGGGTGTTCCGGCCAAGGCGCACGCCGCCTCGGTCGACACCGTGCGGTATCCGCGTATGGCTCTGACTGCCAATACCCTCTGAGGGCGCCAGAGGCGCGCCTTATTAAGGGCAGTCAGAGCCGCCACCCACACCGGTGCACCATGCAGCGCCGTAGACCGGACCACCCCCGTGTAGAGGTGTCGCGTTGCGACGCTGGCTCCACCCAAATTGGGCAAGAGTCGCCCAAGGGCAGAGGCAGCGCCGACCGGCTTTGGACCAAGCTGTCGGAAGTGCTCGTCGAAGAGCCACCTACCGTCGAGGATCAGGCCCAGATACCTCATCTGGGCCCGAACCGGTACGAGGACCGAGTTGACCACTATGGAGGCGCCGGGGGGCGGACCACGACGGGGCCCATGAAATAATAGGGCCTCCGTCTTGTCCAGGGCCACCCGTAAGCCCAGCGCCTCGATGCGCCCGACCACCAGAGAAACACCCCAGGTGGCCAGGCGCGCCGCCTCTTGGAAGTTCGCCCCCCGGGCCGTGACAAGACTGTCATCGGCGTAACAAATTACGCCCAGCCCGGAGGGGAGACGACCTCGTAGGACCCAGTCGTATCCCACGTTCCACAGGAGTGGTCCGGTGCCGGACGATGCGGGCAGAGAGTATCCTCTCAAAAAGTTTACCCGCCTAGTCCAGCAACACGATGGGCCTATAGGCTGCAACCGAATCGGCAGGCCGTCCCGGCTTCCTCAGCAGAATCAGCTTCCCGCATTTCCAGCACTCAGGGAAGTGTCCGGACGTCAGGCTAGCGTCCAACACTTCCCTGAGGCGGTCCGACATATGGTCGAGGGCTCGGGCCATCACTCGGGCTGGAACCCCGTCCGGCCCGGGGGCGGTGTTCTTGGAACGGATCCGAAGAACAGCCGCCCCAACCTCCGATTCCCTAACGGGCGGCACATCGTCCTCTCTACCCCCGTCGTCTATGACCGCGTAGGCCATCGACAGGGGTGTGTGCTCCGCCCGCTGATAACTGAGTCCCCAACAAGAACCTCTGCGGACCGGGGGGTCCCATCCTTACCATGGAACAAGTTAACAATGCGCCCCCGGCGCCAACGCAGTGGCGGTAGGTTAGCATCCTTAACCAGCACGAGGACACCAACATTAGGGGGACTAGTTTTGTCAGTCCACTTAAGGCGCTGTTGCAGAATGTGCAGATACTCTAGAGACCATCGTTTCCAAAAATTCTGTGAAAACTACTGCAATATCTGATACCGAGACAACCGAAACAATTTAACACCTTCGTACGGGTGCTCGGGCAGCGCGTTAAGTGGCTGACCAATTAAGAAATGGCCTGGAGTCAACGCCTCCAGGTCATTTGGATCCGAGCTGAGCGGACACAACGGTCGCGAGTTGAGAACGGCTTCGATCTTACAAAACAACGTCGCGAGTTCCTCAAATGTCAGCGCGGTCTGACCTACAATACGCCCTAAATGCGTCTTAGCTGACTTTACTACGGCTTCGAAAATCCCGCCCCAGTGGGGGCAACCTGGTGGACTGAAGGTCCATTGTATACCCTGACGGGAGAGGGCTGTTCCAATATCCACTTTGTTTTCATTTAAAAACTTAACTACATCTCGTAAGTATCGTTTTGCACCTACGAAGTTGGTTCCGTTATCGGAACGAATCAGTGCTGGTAGTCCCCTTCGGGAAACGAATCTGTCCAAGCACGCTATAAAGGCTTCCGTCGTGAGGTCAGCAACGAGCTCGAGATGCACCGCCTTTGTGGATTAACAAACGAACACACAAAGGTACGCCTCGTACTGTTTCGCGTTCCACAGCCGCGAGCTTTTTACTAAGAATGGGCCCGCAAAGTCTGTACCAACACCCGCCCATGGCCTAGCCTCATTCACCCGATCAGGGGGCAGATCCCCCATGTGAGGCTGCATCGTGGCAGCCTTGCTCCTATAACAAGGCATGCAACGAAACACGATGTACCGTATAGTAAGACGCCCAGACATGATCCAAAACTCCCTCTGGAGTGTAGCCAACAAGGCGTTACAACCTGCATGAGCGTTTTTAACATGCCGATCAGTCACCAACAACTCAACCAACTGCCCTCCCTTGGGGAGCAGTAGGGGGTGACGAGCCGAATACGGCAGATTCGCATTGCGCAATCTTCCTCCTACCCGAAGCAACCCGGCCGAATCTATAAACGGGTTGAGGCGCGCGACAGCACCCTTCAATTTGGAACGCCCAGTTCGTAGACTCACCAATTCTGCTCTAAAGTTCGAAGACTGTACCAACCGGATCAAATTCAGAAGCGACTCATTTCGCTCTGCCGGTGACAGAATTGGGCTCAGCGTTCGCTGCTCGCGGGAAGTGCGACAATTCCGAACGAATCTTCTCATTCAACAATTGACATTGATCAATTTATCAAGAGAGCTATACCGCCCAATCAGGAAACTCGCGTCAGTCTCCTGGACCTCCTTGGTCACACACACGGCTGCCACTACACCACAGTCCATAGGCAATTTCGCGTTGCTAAGGGGCCAATCCGATTCCTTCCTTGCCAGCCAAGGGGGGCCCCACCATAACTGATGGTTAACTAACTCATGAGCCCGGCATCCCCTGGATGCACAATCCGACGGGTTCAACTCTCCTGGCACATGTCTCAAAGTCAACGAGACTTCTGATGCCTGTATTTGGGAGACACGGTTTGCTACAAAAATCTAAAGATTATCAACTGAAGCCTTCAGCCAGCACAACACTATCTGACTGTCAGTCCATGCATACACCGTGTGCTCCAACTCCATTGAACCGCGGAACTCCGATACCGCGTGGTTCAGGAGTCTGGTTAAAAGAGCTGCCCCGGACAGTTCCAGCTTCGGAATCGTCAATCTTGTCCGTATGGGAGCCACCTTACTTTTAGCCAGAACCAGTCGAACGTCAACATCCCCGGCGGAAGTGACCGTTCGCAAATAAACCGCAGCCGCGAATCCCTGTTCAGAGGCATCACAAAACCCATGAAGGGTAGCCCTGAAATCACCAGCAGGGAACAATTTTCGTGGCAGTGAGACGTCATTAATCTCCGTGAGCGAGGAGAATAAATATCCTTGTCCAATCCCTCAGCAACTCCTCTGAGAGGTGGGTATCCCAGCCTAGCTGCGCCGTCCATAACCGCTGCATGAAACATTTTAACAAAAATGTGACTGGAGCGATCCAACCGTTCGGGTCGAACGTTCTCGCAATCGTCGATAGAACAGTTCTCTTCGTCCAGGTCTTCGGGATGTCCAAAGCCACTTGATAGGTGAACACATCCTGGACTGGCCGATATTGTATGCCGAGCACTGACAGCATATTAGGGTTGTCAGGATTTTGAAAGACGTGCGGATCCTGTTGGAACTCATCCGGCAACCCCTCCACCAACTCAGGAGAATTGGACATCAATTTCCGCAATTCGTAACCTCCGCGCTTTAATAGCTGGATGAGCTCGTCCCGGCGAGCAAGCGCTTCCTCGACACTGGCTGCCCCTGAGCAGACATCATCCACATAAAGATCCTGCTCCTGGATGGCAGCAGCCCTAGGGTAGTTTAAGCGGTCCCGTACCGCTAACTCCCGCAGTGTACGAATCGCGAGGAAGGGACTAGAACGCAAACCGTACGTGTTTGTGTTCAACTCGAAAACCTTTATTGGTTCGTGGAGCGACTCACGCCATAGGATCAGCTGATACCTCCTGTCTTCCGGATGAATCACCGTTTGTCTGAACATCATCCTTATGTCAGCAACAAAAACCACCTGGTGTTTCCGAAAGCTCGTGAGGATATACGACACGTCCCGACTCAACTTCGGTCCCGAATGCAAACATTGGTTCAGGGACATACCGTTCGAAGTTGGAGCAGACCCATCAAACACTACTCTAATCTTTCCAGTAGGGGTCTTTAGGACAGCATGATGTAGAAGGAAGCAATGATCCTCGGATCTCCAATCCACACGCGACACAGACATGTGTCCCAAAGATTCATACTCCCTCATGAAGTCCACGTATTTGGACTTAAATACAGTATCCCGAGCCATACGACGCTCCATCGACAACAATCGAGTCTCGGCTGTCTTACGAGATTCACCCAACAGTGGTCTATTTGACCTGAAGGGGAGCCGAGTTACAAACCGACCAGAACGAAGGCGACCAGTATTATTCTGGTAAAACAACTCGCACTTCACTTCGTCTGGGTCTACTCGACGCGCTGTGGGGGGCTCCTCGACCTCCCAAAACCTTTGCATCGTCTCGGATAATGCTGAACCTACGAGTATACCATCCGACTCAATAGGTCTAACCATGGGTAATACCGGTCCCATTATCGCATACCTAAGCTTAGTCTCCATAGTCATGAGTCGATCATGCTGCAAGACTCGCCGATCCGACAGCAAAAACTTACCCAGAACGTCTACTCCCAGTAGCACGTCAACCGTACCTGGGGTGTCGAAATCGGGATCCGCCAGTTTCAGATCTGATGTCAGGAGTCGAACAGCCGAATTCAACCTCACCTGAGGGTGTCGTCCCATCACATCAGTCATCACTAGAACCGGGGCGGATGTCCTACGCAGCGTGTCAAAACGTGAGGAGAACGTAATCGTCGTTTGCCCAACGATGTTCGTTACCGCGACATTCCCATGCACATCATGACACATCATCTGTCCCTGAGTCCGGCCCTGTCCATCTGCATGATGTTGGCTGGGCCTATTCATGCAAAGCAACTCAAGATGGCGGCCTCCACAAAACTTACACATTACGGACCGAGCGCAATCCCTTGCTAAATGGAGACTCAGACACAAAAAACACCAGCCACGCTGCTTGGTGATCTGGCGTCGCCCTTGCACTCTCTGGTCCCTAAATCTAAGGCAGGCGGCCACACTATGGCCATCCTGTTTACAATACAGGCAGGCATCCTGTACACGTGTTGAGGCACCCATGTGTCCATACAACTGCCTTGGCGGAAGTCCCCTCTTCACAGGGCTTCGAGTAGCCTTCTGTGGCTCCGCAGCGGGCTTCACAAACAAACCCATGTTCTCTGCCCTCCGACACTCTTCCTCCAAAAACTCCATGAGTTGAGAAGAGGTGGGCAAGTTGTCTGCACCCTGACCGTGATGCTGCTCAAATCTGGTCTTCACATCAACTGGCAGCCGGGACAGTACTATGTATACTAACATGTAAGACCATTCTTCAACCGGCAAGCCTAAATTTTCTAATGCCCGAGTGACACTCAACAACGGGTTCAACACTTCTGCCTGTATGGCAGAGACCCGAGTCACTGAAGGGATGCTAAACAGCCTCTTGAGCTGAGCATCAAGCAGCCTTCTTTTGTTCTGGTAGCGCCTTACCAACATTTGACGGGCAATCTCATAATTGTCCTCGGTCACCGTCAAATGGGCTACCAGTTCCCTAGGCTCCCCCTTCAAAGTTGACATCAGTTGTGCCATCTTATAGGCCTTAGGTAAATCCTCCCTTAAGTGGACCAAACTATCAAATAAATTGATGAAGCTGACCCACTGACCGAGCTTTCCATCAAAGCTGGGTAATTGTATCTGAGGCAATTTTGATACAACTCCGCGAGAGTGTAGGCCTTCCACAGCTTCTTCATCACAGCCAGTTCTGCGCTGGCGCTTGATTTCTGCTATGCGCTGCTGAATGTCATCAACAATTGAGAGGCACTGGTCAACATTAGCCTCCATCGCGGACCTTATCTGATCGCTGACCTTCTCCTCCTCAAGGGCCTTGACCTTGGTAAGTGCTTCCATCATAACCTCCAGCCGCGCCGGCGCATCCAAAGCTCGAGCCAACAGTGCATCTTGTCTATCTGGTCGGCCTAGGAGACCTTGAACCGATGTAAACCATCTCAATTCTGTGCTAATCTTAGCCCGTTACAATGAGAACGACATAGCGGCAAAACGATACTTACAAGTTACAATATTTTGTGTATGTAATAAACTATTTATTAAAACACTATTAGGAACTTTATATAAAACCCTATTAAGTGCTTGTGCAGACACTTAATCTCAGATATACACACATCAAAAGTGTCTAGGGATCAAGCATTTTTATGCGGATTTCTTGAGATTGAGATGTGGCTTTGGCCCTGGCCTGCTCAGTCGCCAGACTTGAACCCGATTGAGCATGCATGGGATATGCTACAGAGAAGAGCTCTGCCGAATATGGAGGGTATCCAGTCGCAAGAAGACCTTTTTTTGTTGTTGCAACGAACATGGGCGGCCATTCCACAGCGTGATTTGGATGAACTCATTTTGAGTATGCCAAACCGATTCTTGTGTTGTTAGTGTTCGCGGTAGAAACACGGATTATTAATTGTTTAAGTTATCTAATAAAATTTTAAAGAAAACTGTTATTTCCGTCTTTTTTTCGAACTTTAATGTTAGTGGTTCAAATGTCAAAAATCCCTTTATTAGGAAAATGGCAAATTTCTTTATTAATGCAAAGGTGACTTGGTTTATCGTTACTGTGACAAACGAAAACACTTTATTTGATGAATCCTTAAAGAAAATTTTAATTAATATCAATCAGGAGAAAAGTTATTGCAAAAATATATGTTGATTCCTAGACACATATGTTGATCCCTAGACACTTTTGATGTGTGTATATCTACCTACAAGTTTCAATTTATCAAGGCCCAATAACTCAAAACAATTAATAATAACAATAATAGAATGATATAACAATATTATTCTAGTAATATTGTCTTTGGGCTAGCAAAATCTAATTGTATTACACCAATATCTTTGACCAATTGTCCCAAACAATTAATATTTAATATTAAGTTTCACAATTCAACCAATAATCAAATGTGTGATTGGGTGAATATATTGGACCAACCGTCCCAACAATCAATATCAAGTAAACAATATAGCTCAAACTAGCAAACAATTAGTAAAATAAGTTTTACAATTAATCCAATAATTAAATGTGTGAACTACCCACATTTAATCATTATGCTAGGGAGGCCCAAATAGTCTAGTCAACAAGTTCCATACTTGTTGACTAGACTAAAAGATGCAGCAGCATCACTAGGCCGCCATGGTGTAGGTCGCCATACTGCATTGTCTGCATTCGCAGTGAGTATGGCGACCAATACTCTTGGATTCTGCTTATGCTTTCCATCAACATAAAAAAAAAAAAAAAAAAAAAAAAAATGCTAATAAATTGTTTTAAATACTATTTTAAACAACTATATCAGTGGAATCAAAGATAGTGGACAGTGGAACAGTATAGTTACCAACCTAAAAATAGCGGTATCACATTCTGAGGCACTACGGAGTGCTCGACTCAGAGGTAAACCACGCTTCTGCTACCAAAATGTTCAGAGTATGTAAGTTGGGGCGTTGGGGTCTGAACCCCCATGCCTCAGAGAACGCGTAAAGCCGTCGGTCCTGCGCCTGATCTCATACCCATCTGTTTAGTGGATGAAAAGTATTTTATATCAAATTTAATAATTATATTAAATAACATATCACGGGTGGCCTCTACTATAAGAGAACATCATCAACCGCTGTTACAGAAACAAATTGTGGTACATTCTACAATCAAACTCACTTGTACTTATTCCACTATTTTAGTTTGATTGTAGAATGTATTGTAACAAGTTCCATCAAGTGCCGACAATCGAGAGTTTAAATTACATATTGTGTTAAAAATATTGCTTGAGTTTTATTGTGGTCTACTCTCCCAACTGTTAGATCACATTTCAAGGAAATGAATTATGAATTTTCATTTCCGTTTTAGTGCTTTTAGTTTTATTTATTTAGCTTTTTATTCAAAACACTAGGATTCATTCAAGATTCTTGTCATTTTAATAAATTACCAATTTAAATTTCTTAAGTTAATCATTATATTCATTTTAACCATATCGTTACTCCAAAAAAAAAAAAGTAAGTAAAATTTCAATAGCTTTAAGCATGGCTTTAACCTGATTATACTCATACCTAATACTTGAAGATTATAAACAATGCTCTAGACTGATCTAGTCTAGAGCATTGTTTATAATCATAAAGTATATATATAAAGTAAAGACGCTATACAAGTATGAACACGCGTCTGTTATGTATGATACAAACATACAAATAATGTACATAAAATTATAAAAATTAATGCAAATTAATTTATCATACATACATTTTGCATATTAATTGTATGTTTCTGTATAATTCTGCCTCGTTGGTCTAGCGGTTAGCGTATGCGACTGCTGATCATGAGGTCTCGGATTCGATTCCAAGGTCGGACCAAAAAGTGTTATTGAGTTTTTTTTATTGTAGAAATGCTTAATAACAGCTCGAAGTTTGGAACTTGGGGTCTTAGGCCCGTATTTTAAAAGGCGTAGTTTTAAAACTAGTTATAGGGGAATTGTACACGTGTGCGCGCCTTCGTCTATGTCGGGGGAAGTCCCTCGACAATTTTTGGCCGATTTGGTTGCAGTAAAAATGGAATGATTTAATTAAATCATTGATTTTTATAAAAAAAACATTTGATTAATATCACGATTTAAATCCCTGATTTAAATCAAGTGATTTAAATCATATCAACCCTGTCCACAACACACACAAATGATAAACACTATTGATGATGATTTATTTGTTTTATTACTTACCAACGATAGGTCCGGCGGCTAACATCCCCTGCTGACTCGAAGTTGTTCCCAGCTCGCATGCGCTGGTGGGGACTATGAACATGCTGTTGTAAGCGGTGCTGACGAAGCCGACCAACGAGATACATGTCAGACATACCAAGAGGAACGCGTAGATACCGCAACCTGGCCAACAATAAAAAAATATGTTTAAAATAGGTAAATAAACAGTCCCTGGATATTACTTGAAATAATAAAAAGATCTGTTATTTTTTTTTAACCCGACGACGGCGAAGCTATTAGTATTATGAACTAATATTATAAACGAGAAAGTATGAATGGATGGATGGATGGATGTATGTTTGTTACTCTTTCACGCAAAAACTACTGAACGGATTTGGATGAAACTTTACAGTAATATAGCTTATACATCAGAATAACATATAGGCTACTATTTGCCGCGATAACCGACATATACGCGGGCGGAGCCGCGGGCATCAACTAGTATACTATAAAGCTATTAACAATTAAAAATATTAACAATTAACCAAGTACTATATCAACTACTTTTCTGTTGTTTAAATACGTTTTGACGTATCATCAAAAGAAGTAGGTACCTATTTTGACAAGACAGTCAACTTCTGGAATAATTCTCATATAAAAAAAACCTTCGAGACCATCATTGACATTTAAAAAAAATCTATCTTGCATTTATCGAATCATGCAATGTCATTCGAAATTTAAATAAAATTATTTTTTAAAATGTCATGCCTTGAATTTATAGGCTATCGCCTATCTGTATAGACTTTTATATAACTTAAAAAATCTCTTTACGGAAAAGTTAGGTTTATTCTATTAACTAGTACATAAGTGACAAACCAAACATTAAAACATATCTTCACAGACAGACATCCATAAGTTTTTGAATTAAAACTCGTGCAGCGCATTAGAAAACGGCGATGTGGCCACGTAGATATAATTCTTTCACCTATTTTCTTTATGAGTTGGAAAATCCCTCCGAATTTTCGACTCCTTAGGGATTCAGAAATCAAGGGTATGTGTTGTTTCCTCTAGAAACCTTCCCCGGAGAATACTCAGAAGGCCTATTCTTGGAAGAGTCGGACTTTGCAATTTCAAGTGCTCCAAAAAGATTCAAAAAGAGGTTCTATAAGTGAAACACTACCTCGTAAGTAGCTATATTGTGCAACGCTAAGAATTATTGAGTCTAGATTTTAATTTAAAGAAATGATTAATACTGGCCCTTTCTGTTTAAATGTTTAAGGAGTATTTTAAATAAATCAACTACTATTTATAGGTACGTGAATTCAAGGGTATTACATGACTACTCAAACGGTACTCAATTTTGAGACAGTTATGTAGATATCGAAAGATACCTATATATTTACTGTCTTATACATTATCCTTATCGCATAATATATTAAGAATGAAAAGTTTGCTTACTACTGAGAGGTATACCTACAGTTAAAGGTGTAATTGTGACAAATTTATTTATTTATTTATTTGTATATAAACAAATTACAGGTTTAAACTTATCGACGGTTTCCGCACTAAGCTTGAGGCTTAGTGAAATTAGTGATATCGTTAGGCTAGATCTGACTCCGCGTATTTGGTAGTTGGTAAACATCAAAAAAATATACAATAAACTATTTTATTATGGATGTATAAATAAATATTTACTTCATGAATCCATACCACATAAAAAACAACCCATTGCAACTAAAAACAACCCGTCCAAATAAAAAAGAACCCCTTCCAATAACAAAGATCCACTCCCAATTTAAAAAGTGTTTTCCAAATCGCATACTTTGTCAGTAAACAAATTGTAAATTAAATATGTACACACCAACTTTGCTAAGGGCCTCTTCAAACGGCAGTTTCCCGGAGTCCGTTTTATCACTCTTTTCTAGATTCATTTTTGTCAATTATTAAGTTTTGGTTACAAAATAGAACTCGCTTTCGACACTATGTACATATAACTATTGACTATAATTAAAGTGTTTAACTACAACAGACTAACTACTTTTTCTACTACAATTTTACATTTAAGACCCGTCATATTTACGGAAAATCTATAAACTATAAACTCGTAAACCTGGTAAACGAAACAGAAAAGAATTGAAACTCGCAAGTCGAGAAGGACGCAGATCCGACTTCGACAGCGTCCGATATACGTATGGCAGAGCACAGTCAATGAGGTAATATTCTCTCCAAAGTAAATAACACCTTCTTGAGGTAACACGTTTTTAATTATGTTAGCAATTATGAAAAATGATAACAATATAATTTTTGCCCAAGTGCAAATAAGAGAATAAATAGACGGCAAAGAATTTTAACCTTGAAAGGTGCGGAAAACTAATATGTGTCCTAACAGAATCAAGAAGACATGTTTAAACCACGTACTATAAAGGCAATGCGAGACCTTTAAACTGGTGGTCAAACCCAATTATGGAGTTTACTAGTTGTTGTTACTATTTGCCGCGAAAACCGATAAACACGCCGGCGGAGCCGCGGGCAACAGCTAATAAATAATAATGATAAAAATTTATATGCAGCACAAGAATCTTGGTTATATCTATCATGGTGTCTATGGTTTATTATTCTTCTTAATAATTTATAGGTACTTATATTTATTATATGTAGGTACTAGTTGTTGCACTAGTTGTTGCCCGCGGCTCCGCCCGCGTGTATGTCGGTTATCGCGGTAAATAGTAACCTATGTGTTATTCTGATGTATAAGCTATATTACTGTAAAGTTTCATCCAAATCCGTTCAGTAGTTTTTGCGTGAAAGAGAAATTTCGCGTTTATAATATTAGTACTGATGATTTAACACTATAATATCCTTCTCCTAGTCGACAAAGTACCCTCAATAAGAAACCCAAACACATTATGGAAACTATGATAAGTTTTACGTTTGAGTTTTTGGATTTACCTAAAGCCCCAAAGAGCGGAAAATGTTTTTTTTTTAATTTGTATTATAATTATACTATAAATAATTTTGATTTTTTTATAAAATTTATGTTGTAACAACATTTTATATAAATAAAATTTATCCGAAAAAAAAAATCATTTTTTCACACATTGTGTATGAAACCTAAAGTCGCGTATCCACCGAAATTGTTGGCAATTTCAGTGTTTCTAACTGTTTGGGACTCTTTAGAAAATCGCCAACTTTTGTTTCCATTTTATCTACACCTTGTCGCCAACAATTTGAGCCTATAAATAACTGCAACAAGTGTATGCCTCAGAGGACAAGACAGTAAATCGAGATGTATTAAACATACAGGGCAATGGAATTAGGGTTACCAATGCCGCTAGTCTTGAACTGAAACTTGTGTCGAGAGAACCATGACTGAGGCTGCAATAAATGAGTGGACGAACCGCTAGGGCAGAGACATCAGCTGTGTTTGTGGCGTTCAAATCCAACCAATAAGTTGATATTATATACACCTTTGCCAAAATAAAAACATAACTGATAGAAATAAAAAAGTATTTTCTGTAAAACAACTGGAATAAATCACCTTTTCCACATAGAATAAACAAATTATTTAAAAGGACTAACTGACAAATACCTTAAAAACCCTTCAACAATTAAAGAATATAATTTCATCCCACCAGCTCGTAAAGAGTATTGCCCTTCGACCCTTCGATATCTGAGTGCACAAGCCGTTTTTATTCGCTAGAGGATAAAGTAAAATTGAATTTAGAACATCATGTGCACTAAGCTTGTGAAGTCAAAACATTATTAAACCTATTTACTTCTACCTCCATGTTATCGAATTTATCATATTTTTTTTTTATTTGGTAAAAACTCAGACTCGTAACCTTTTTGGTGTACCTACTCTTTTTTTGATTTGCTTTGCCAGCGCCATTTTCTTTTCACGTCGTTTAGTCATTTCCTCGCTGAGGTGGGATGAAAAGTTACGTGTTGCACTCGAGTGCAATTTCTTTTTACCTAGTGCTCTTTTGATTCCCTCGCTAATGCTCAGGATTCTAATTTTTGAATCCTTCGCTTGCTCGGTCATCAAAATTGACCACGCGGTTACAAAGCAACTTTGCACTCATGTTTAACAAATAACTATTAATGACTGTTTTTTTTATATAAAAGACTGTGTCAAGTCAAAGTGTAAAGTAATTGTATTCCTTACCTTTTTATTCGGTGAATAAGCCAACGGGACAAGCAATACTATTGGATACATAATGTTAAATGCCCATATTTGGTAAACCGCATCATATGACCTTGTTTTAATTTAAGGGCTTTTATATTTGGGTTCACCTGTACTTGCATGACACAACAGGTAATTTTTTCTGGTATAGGAAGACAATCGTCCAGTCGTAGACACCTGCCACTCAAAGTCATCAGTGGTATGACTCCGATCGAGCTGACCCATTCGTGTCGAAGTTTGGCACTTCCACAGTATGTTTATAAATTATAGGAATACCTGACAGTAAGTAGCTATCGCTGCCCTTGGATATCTACACTGTAACTCAAGAGTCACAAACGATACCGGCAATTCCAGGGCGGCCGAATTACCGGGAGGAGGAGTTTGGATTTCCAACAACCTCACACACTCGGTTTTTCCTGGTGGCAGTAGTGTCGCGTTTCAGGTCGTTAATCTTGACTAATACCGGCTAGGTAACACGATGGCTGGGTTTCGTATCAAATTTATATGGACAAGCCGACTCAATATTTTCTTCAAAAGGTCAACCCAGACCCTATATTGTAGGTACTTGCAGAGTTTTTCTTTTATCAATGTTCAAGGACTTAAAAAAGACACCTCTGTGTTTTGTATCGATATTTCTTCCCAGAGTGAATCTTAAAAAATGCTGGCCACTTTTATCTGTAAAGTCCGCCATGTAAAAATATTTGTAAAAGATTTACTTACAAAAATTAATACCGTTTATAATGAAAATCGAAAGAATAGTACCGGTTTTCTATGCAGCAAATTCTATACTAATATTATAAAGCTGAAGAGTTTATTTGTTTGTTTGAACGCGCTAATCTCAGGAACAGCTGGTTGGATTTGAAAAATAGTACATTTATCGAGGAATGCTATAGGCTATATATCATCACGCTAAGACTAATAGGAGCGGAGCACCAATGAAGAATGTTACAAAAACGGGGGAATTTTTTTACGCTACGGGCAATAGGAGACTTAAACGACGTTGCGTGCGTCAGCTAGTTAGGTATAACCACGGTCGAGTTGGCTCATTGCCGATGAAGCATTTTTCTTCCACATTCAATGAATGTAAAATAGAATGAAAGATAAAAGACTGTATATAACATTGTGATACACTAAAAGTTTCATTCATAGGCCTACATCTAGCCAGTGTTGGACATAGGCCTTTAAATAGAGGTTTGGGCCAATAAGAACTATAGATAGATGAGTGGTATAGTATTATTAGTAATTCTTTGTCTAAGAGTATTATAAGACTAGCTTGTTTTTTCTTTTTTTATAATAGGGAAAACACAGGTTAATCTTACAGATATCTCGCTTCTTAAGTTATTTGTAAGGAATAAACATACACTTTGATAACGCGAATGAGTTTGTCATTCATTTAACACATAATATTACTTTGAGAACTTAAGATATCATCATGTCAACTAGGAATTTGAATTCCGCGCTCAAGGTAAAATGATATCTATACAAATTAGTAAAAATGGAATTGTATATTGTACATAGTGGAAATGGCTTTTCACTAAATGCATGTAGAACATAAACGGTACTTAAATAAAAATCAATTTTCAAAATTGTTGTCTATTTCACTGGCCTAATTTTGATGGGTCTTTCACCTGCAAATAGCTGATGTAATAAGGAGTAACTTAGTAAAAAAAATAGGGTTACACGAAAACAAAATTAAAACTAATGCAATGATTAACAATATCCGATTCGAACAAAACCCACGGGTAGGTAATACCGGTAATAAAGGGACGTAGGTAATTTGGAGATTAACATCGTGAATAAAATTACTAAATAAACTTCTTATTGTGAGATTTGTCAACTGTCAATAATGAAGTATTTTATAATAACTGAACAGTTCTTGAAATAAATTGACTTCCGTATTTCAAACTTACTAGTTTCTATATGCACACTGTTTCGCTCGAGTATTTGCCCTATTTATCACCCATTTTGTCAACTCATTTTATCTTGATAAAAGTAGCCCTAAAAGTAGCCCATGTACCATTGAAAATGAGAGATAGATAATCTAGATTAGTTGTTCATTCCGATTTTATCAGCCGTATTGCGAAGTATATTAATTAATAATAATAAGAATTGAATTGCAAGATGGAATTTGGTGTAGACAAGTGTGCAGTCATGTATGTAAAGAAGGGAGTGATTGTGGAATCTGAAGGAGTAGAGCTTTCAGATTCCACAAAACTTCGATATCTGTCTTCCACCGAAACCTACAAGTATCTAGGTTTTTCACAGTCCTTGGGAATACCAGAATCTGTAACAAAGTGCGGGCCTACAATAGTTGGGTCATGCCGGTTCTGATGTATTCCTCTGGTATACTTAGATGGACTCAGACTGAATTAGATGCCCTTGACAGGAGGGTCCATACATTGCTGACTGCATTCCTAATGCATCACCCACGTTCATCGGTTATGAGGTTGTATATCCCGCGAAAGTTTGGGGGTCGTGGACTATTAAATATCAAGACCCTACACAATCGCGAGATATACAATCTTAGAGAATATTTTCTT
Organism: Diaphora mendica; assembly: GCA_949125395.1. Taxonomy (NCBI): domain Eukaryota; kingdom Metazoa; phylum Arthropoda; class Insecta; order Lepidoptera; family Erebidae; genus Diaphora; species Diaphora mendica. Next base: position 3,817,834 of record OX421323.1, read on the forward strand.
CATACTGATGTGGGAGTGCATCGCAATGTAGTTGCAGTGGATACTGGACTCACTCCGATCGCTTTGGCTAAAGAGAATTGGCGAGTACTTGATACTGATGATCGCAAGAAGGTATGGAAGGGCAAAGAACTTCATGGTCGATTTTATCGCGCCCTAAATGGGCCTGATATAGATTTTAAAGCATCTACGTCCTGGCTACGGTATGGTGATCTCTTCGAAGAAACCGAAGGTTTTGTCTGTGCGAGTATGGATGAAGTTATCATGACGAATACTATCGGAGGTATATCCTGAAGGATTGTACGGTCGACATCTGTCGGGCATGTCACCGTCCTGGAGAATCTATAAGGCATATTATTTCTGGTTGTTCTCGGCTTGCTAACGGCGAATATTTGCACAGGCACAACCAAGTAGCCAGAATCGTACATCAGCAACTTGTCGTTGAAATACAAACTTGTGCCGAAGTCGGTGGTCTACATTTTTTATATTTTTAAATGTATTTTTTAGATGTATATTTAAAAATGAAAATAATATGTTATATAATAAGTTTAATAAAGAAAATAATAATAATGATTTATTTTTCTCATCACAAAGGTTCGTTTACATCCAGAGCTTAAAGTAAATACGAAAAATACAATTAAATTACTTTATGATCTTTTCTGAGAGACTGGAGTCCATACTAGGGACAACCTGTGTGACGGATCTCCAGGCCCTCATCTTGGATTTATATACGCCTGTTACAGTTTACACATTGATAGCAAATTACTTGCACCAAAAAATTACACAAGTAGTGATAGCATACATATTAAACGTATCTTAAAATATTAAAGTAACAATGAAAAAAAAAAAAAATATGTTGATGTAAATAAATAATATAAGTGAAAATCCATAAACATGAATACATGTTTACGGTTTATGTGTAAGTTTTAAGAAGGTTTATTTAGGGATGTTAATTAAATGTTCAGTAGTATCATAATCTAACGTTTGGAGCCAAATTGATAGTTTCATTTTACATTTTTTTCTAGTAAGATTTTTCTAGTAATAAATAGACAGTATTTTGTTTGCTTTGTTATAAAGAAAACCACCAAGGTGGCCAAAGTGACGTTGTGCGAAACTTGTATGAGCTTTCCTTGTTTGACAGATCGCATGTTTCCGCCTTTTATTTTTCAAAATTGTGGGATCGTATTGCATGAGGGAGTGCTGTCGAAGAATAGTGTGTTGTATGAAGAGCTGCCGTACTGTCAGCACCCTAGTCTTTTCGTAAAGATCTTTGGTGGGATGCAAAAATGGTAAAGCGTACCCCACTTTTAAAACCGCTCTTTGTGCCCGTACCAACTTGATTAAAAACGTTTTAGTAAAAACCCCAAATAGTGATACCATAGGATATAATTGATTGGCACAATGCAAGGTAAACCATTTTTATGATCTGAGTATCGGCCACATGACGAAGGTTTTTGAATATGTAAATAAGTTTTCTAGTTCTATTGTCGAGAATTTCTATGTTCGGTTGGAAACTAAGGGTATTGTCTAAAGTGACTCCAAGATATTTGATGATGTCAGTTTTCTGAATGGTAGGACACGAGCAAGAGTTATTATGAAGTGTTAAGCACAAATGAGAGTGAGCCGTTACGTTTAGAGTTGGGAAAATTGGAGTTTTGATAGAAAATGCCATATATTTAGTCTTGTCAACGTTTAGGGCGAGTTTGTTGATACTGAGCCATGACAAGACCAGATTAAAGCCATTCTGTGCACGAGTGTATGCCTGCTGCTATGTGTTGGCTTCAAACAGAAGTGCTGTGTCATCAGCAAATGTAACGATTCTACCATTCGTCAATTAGAGTTCGCAAAGTTCGTTTATGTAGCTCAGAAACAATGTGGGTCCAAGAATACTACCCTGCGGGACTCCATGCGCGATGGACAGATCCTGACTGACCCATTCTCCTATTCTAACTCTTTGTAAGCGATTTGTTAGATAACTTGCGAAGAGTTTGAGTTTCCCGTACGCCAAGGCATTCAAGCTTCCCCAATAGTAGTGGGACGGAGACTGTATCAAAAGCTTTGGCCAAGTCTAAGAATATAGCAATTACTTTTTTATTTTGATCAAGCTTATTGGTAACAAAATCTGTTAGGTCATGTATAGCATCACTAGTTGATTTTTTTGACCGAAAACCATACTGGGAAGATGAAAGTAGGTGATTGCCTTCAAGATATTTATTCAAGCGATTGTTCATGATTCTCTCTAGGATTTTGGACAAAGCTGGTAATATTGAGATTGGTCTATAATTGTTGACACAGGCTCCGTCACCACTCTTAAAGATGGGATGGACTTCTGCCAGTTTCCATTCATCCAGGAACTTACCGGTGCTGATAGCAAGATTACAAATGATTGTTATTGGCTGGATAAGGAATTGCCTGTGTCTTTTAATAAAGTCGGCTGAAATACCATCACGACCCACTGGTCGTGACAAACAAGCTGTGTCACTGCACAGCTTGTTTTTCAGTTAATGATTAGACTCTCGACTTCTTTACAATGTGTGGGAAGTAACACGAGTGAGTGGGGGTGGGACTTATATGGTGTCTGTGGAGGTGAAGTGTCACTACAGCTATCGCACTGGTTGGCTATCGATTTATCGATGTTCACAAATAAATTGTTGATGTGATTTGTAGAAGATATTGGATCCAGGTTATTAATAAGTGGTAAGGCTCCATCTTTGTTTTTCTTTGTGTGTTTTATTTTTTGTATTGTTTTCCAAGTGTTTTACTGTCAGTTTTAGCTGATTTGTTCAATTCCAGCCCTCTCATATTCTCTTTTAGTTGTTTTTAAAAGCTCGTTACAAAAATTTATGTAACGTGTGTACGTAGTTGTGATATCTTGGTTGTGTGGGTTCCTTTTAGCTTTTTGATGCAGCTTGTCACGATTTTTCATACACCTGAGTAGCCCTTTGGTAATCCAAGGCTTAGCAATTAGTTTACGGTTTGAAGTTTTTATTATTGATGTGTTAGATGTAATTACATTATTTAGTGTGATACCGCCGTATTTACTTCTGTTGCCGAGAGGTTGTTGTCAAGAAAATCAATGTCAATATCTATTTGTTCGTAGCTATAGCCTTTTTTAATTTTGTAGGTTACATTATGTTTGGTATTTTGCTCCAGTGTAAGAAATACAGTGTCGTGGTCAGTAATGAAGGTTTCAGCTACATAGCAAGCTGCTGGAAGCCACGTCTTTAGTATCATATGATCTAGGCATGTTTTGTTATGGGTAGGAATCGTGTGAGCCGGGAGCATGGGAGGTGAGAAGAGTAAGGTACGTTGACGAGTTAACATCCTTGTTGTTCACGGCTATGTCTACGTTGATATCACCTACTAAGATAATATTGACATTGTTAGATATTGTTGCTAATTAAGTGCCACTTTCAATGACCCTATTTACTACAAGTACAATAAATAAGGCGTAAGAAATAAATTTAAATTTCATTGCATTACCATAAGGTAATGTTAAGTAGGTAATATAAATAGGGTGATTACTAATCTTAGCTCTGTGTGTGTGTGATTGATTATTATAGTTAATATTAGTTATAATAATAAATAGTTGTAATAGTTCATAAAATAGAATGGATTCCGACAAAATAAGCCTTGAGGCAGCTATAGCCAAAGCCGGTAGGTATTTTAATTTTATTTACTCGGATAATCACTTTTTACAACCATCATTATTAAAATCATTCACTCACATAACCTATATATAATCCTATATAACCTATATAATATAATAAAATCACAAAACAAATTTTACCTAATTCGGTGTATGCTTGGTTTTGGTTATCCTAAATGCGATGAAGATTAACATAATGGCAATAAAAAATACAGGCAAATGGCACACTACATGGGAGCCAGGAGAAAACCCCAACGGTAATCTGGAGAATACCGTACCATGTGATTTTAGATTTCCCTCTCCCAGCTTGGCAAAAGTTAGGGGATGTTGGTGAAAACAAGCATTAATGTCTTAAGAATGATATCCATGGCCTAGCTAAGATTGCTTAACCTTGCAATGTCCTAACCTACTCGATTGCCACTTTGCCACGAGTGCCACCTAAACAATAAAAAAATAAATTATCTCTAATTACAGTTTTATCACTGCATTCAAAGAGGATTTCCGATACGAGCAAAATGTAATCTTTATTTATAATGATAATGACACGCGAGAGCGGTAACAGTTTAATATGCAATAAGCGCTCAATAATAATCATCTTTTTACAAATGGTTAAAAAAATAATAAAAAACAAATGAAGGAGTGCATGAAAGGGGACATAGAGCGATGAAGGAGAATGGAAGGAGAAAACTCGTTGCACCAATAAAATTTGAGAAAAGGATATAAAAATGCTGATGATGAGTGACAAATTTCAAACTAAATTCAGAAAAAGTCGGAAAAGGCCAACTGCCAATTGCCAATAACCCTTTAAAATATCACTTTTCTCGATGCAGTGAAGTTAAAATGAAATCATTTATTCTGCAATTAGACACTTTTTTCAGTTAAAACTTTTTTAAGCAGATGAGTTCGGCCTTTCCTAACCGGACTAGCCCTGAGAAGAAAGGACGAAACAAACTCAGGAATCATCGTCTATTTTAAAGTTCAGACAATCTTCTCAAAATTCAAAAGACATTCTATTACTTAGTTACTTATGATTACTCTTAGAACTTCATTATACAATCGTGACAAATTAGCATGTATAGTCCATTCTTTCAGATAGTGTCGGTGCACCCGACAATATCTACGCGACGTGTTAACTAACAAATCACACTTGCTTGTGGGTGTACGCCTTATGATATTGCGACGGCGGTGCGATCAAGGTGACCGTATCTAAACGAATGGACTATAATCATTCATTTTAAATATCGAAAGGACTACCGGTCTAGATTTTAGGTTACGTTTCTCACTCACATCCATCTGTTACTGAAATAAACAGAGTCTGGAGTACGGTATTTTCTGATAAACATACTTATATATTTCTAAGCGCAAACATATTATAGGTAAGTTACATCCAACTTTCTGTCTCGAATAGGAATCGACCCGATTAACAGTCAGGAGAAATAACAAGATACTATTCATTACTCTTATTTCCAGGATTTGGGCTCTACGGCTGTTTAATGACCGCTCTGACCGCCCTTATATTGATCTCATTTGCTTGTATCGCCTATGGTGCTATGTTCATTGTGCCCACGAGCGCCTGTGAGCTTCAGACTACTACTGCTCAGCAAGGACTGTTAGCTTCTGCACCTATAATAAGTAAGATTCTTTTTATTATACACTATGCTTAACATATAAGGGTCGGGACTACAAAACTGTAAGACACCCCACAGAAAACTAGTGTTTAGTAATTTTGTTCTTTGTTTTTTACTGAGTACCTAAATAATGTAAAGGTGAGACCAACCTCTTGCCTCTCTAATTTTATATCCCTTGACTTGCGGGCGACAATGGGCAATATTACACTTACCTGTCCGCTTGTTTTCATGAATTATTTTTATTGGGATGCAGCCGGCATCAGATGGAACACTTGTGGCGACTGCCACATACAGGGCAACAGAAATATACTACAGCGCCATCTACCGAAGTTACACTGAACTACGGAGTAACGAAGGGAACTAAGAAACTACCAATCCTGAATCGCGCAGTGAAAGTTCGCGTGCCAATTAAGATACATACAACATCCCAACATCAACCGTTGGGCAGTTGGCCCGCCAGGCATGATCACCTCGCCTGGTCGGAGGATCCTCCCTTTGTGTTGGAGGGACATGACACTCGTTCCTCCACAGTGGTGACCCCGACGTGATTGAAAGCAGCCTTCGAAGCAGCATCAGCACGCCACCATCCTGTTCACTCCCACAGCAAGTCTCACAGCCAGCCAGCAACCTCGGCCTCAACAGGGATACACCACTCGCAGGAAGCGACCGCTCCAGCCTGGTTTACCCCTACGGCCTCATCAGCGTCTAGGCACAGCACACTGCAGCTACGGTTCATGTAAGCAGAGCATATCTCTCCCGTCTATGCAGCAGCCAGCCACTACGCAGAAACCGCCCCGACTCACTGGGGACCTCACCGCAGCATTGCGCACCGCTTGCCATCCCGACTCACTGGGATCAGCGGACTTCAGCCCCGACTCACTGGGGCTAGCGGCATTCAGTTCCGACTCACTGGAACTTGCGGCACTCAGTTCCGACTCACTGGAACAACTGACTCCTGGCACTGGCAAGCTCCACAACAGAGCACAGACTGCTGACTCAACAATGTATCGACCTCCGGTCTTGGAGAGGAGTGATGTGGCGACTGCACACACATACAGTGCATCAGAAATATACTACAGCGCCATCTACCGAAGTTACACTGAACTACGGAGTAACGAAGGGAACTAAGAAACTACCAATCCTGAATCACGCAGTGAAAGTTCGCGCGCCAATTAAGATACATACAACATCCCAACATCAACCGTTGGGCAGTTGGCCCGCCAGGCATGATCACCTCGCCTGGTCGGAGGATCCTCCCTTTGTGTTGGTGGAACATGACACACCTGTCCCCCATACACTGTTCCAAAAATAACGCAATTGGAGATTCTTAACTGTAACATTATAATTTATAACATCTACAAGATTTGTTATTCAATTCCACTGAAATGCTTAAGAAAATGCTTAAGTGTTGTTTTGCCTACATAACTAATACTAGATGATTTTTCTGTATAGGTCTTTTACTTGGCGGAGTGGTATGGAGTTACATGGCAGACACTCGAGGTCGTCGCGCTATACTACTAATGACTCTCACTGGTGGTGCATTAGTTAACTTAATCGCCACTATATCCGTTAATTGGATAATGTTGATGATCCTTCAACTTATTGCTGGATTATTGTAAGTTTAAAGATTTAATGGTCAACACAGCCATGTTCTTCTTTTAAGCAACTGTTCAAAAATAAAAACTTTTTGCACAGTTTCTGAACAGAATTGTTTAGGGAACATTCTTTTTAAACTATATTTTGTCTTATTTATTGTTCATATCAGTAGTAGAACAATTTCTTAAACGATTCCATCCCCCTTGACAGTTTGTCTTTTTTTAAATTCATGACACTAGGGTATGTATTAACACAAAGGGCACTAAACTATAAGTTAAAGTTTAAAAAAGGTTCCCTTAAAAGTTGCTATCAAAGATTTAAAAAAATCAACATCAAATCTTCCAGTAATCTGTTGAATGTGCAGACTTATCAAAATTGATTAACTGTTTCAGTGCAGCTGGAATCTACTCTGTATCCATGACGTTAGTCAGTGAGACCATTCCGATGTCTCACAGAAACTCTGTCATTCTGATAGTAGCCAGTGTCATGTATCTTGGACAAGGAATCAAAGGATGTAAGCAAATAATAATAATAATTTATTAGCAATCCAGTTTAAACATAATTTTGTTTCGGTGTTAGCCGCACTAGGCTCAGCCTGTATCGCGGCTAGCTAAATGTTTTTTGAGTTATGTTCTACCACCAATAATAATAATTCTTTCACACGGCAATCTGACCAAGTAAAGTCTATCATGCTATAATTCAAATTATCGGTACCACGAAGAATACCGGTTCGACATTAAGCGGGCTACTCACACGCCTGCCGCAGGGGCGATTTAGGGTGTTGACCCTTAATCGCCTCCTTAATTGTAATGTGTGTAGGCAAGCAGGGGCAATTTTCTAGATCAGCCTTGCGGAAGGAGCGCAAGACCATCCTTGCTCCCTAGATCGGCCCTGCCACTCTGCTACGTCGCCGCGTGTGTAGCGCGATTGGGGCAATTTCTTAAGCAGTTTGTTGGTCACTGCAGTGGTAGCGTTTGGGTGGAGTTTGGGTATTTTCTATGTATAATATGTATGCACATTGTTCACGCAAGTAGATTGGTGAATGATATTCGTAATCATCACAGGTAAAAAATATACACCTAGACTTTTTTGGCTACAACCGAATATGACAAACCAATAGAATAGGTGTTTGCATGTTTTAGTTTTTGTTTGATTTATTATTATGTAACTAAAAATTGACAATTTTCTTTTCAGTAATCGCGCTTCCAATAATTTCGTTAACTTTCTCATACTACCTTCCAAGTTTGGGCATCTACTGGAACTCATGGCGTACGCTCATGGCGGTATTCTCGATACCAGCTATCGTATCCGCTTCTTTGCTGTTATTTATGCAGGAGAGTCCAAAGTTTGTTTTTAATAAGAGAGGGGAAACTGAAGCCTTAGATATATTGAGGAGAATACACAGAGTCAATAACTTGAGATCTAAAGAAGAATTTATGGTACGCGATTTTCTTTTTATTGCATCATAACCAACAGCCTATAATAGTTCACTGCTAGATATCATCGCAGCAAAGAGAAGGAAAAGTTGTTATTAATCTTATATCAACCCGTTCGGCCAACGTGGTATAGTAGGCAAAACCTCCTTTCTAATAAGGAAAATAATAATAACAACCCTTACGTACGACCACTCCTATCATGCAAACCATCAGATTAACATACGTACATTATTAAAAATACGTAGAACATATATAGGATGGATGCTATCAGTATCTGACGCGCTCGAGTATGTCCATGCAATAGTTTTTTTTACATTCCACCCCCAACCCCCCCCCCACCCTCCGATGAAAGGGTATACAGTAAAAAAATAATACTTTTTTAACTTTTGGACCCCCAGGGGTCCAGGCGGACCCCTGCCTGGCGTCCCCTGCAGGCGGACCGGGACGGGAGTTTCGACGGGGGTCTACGTTGGGCGTAATGAAAAATAGGGGTCCACAATAGTAAGCGGGGGTGCATGAAAATTTATTTAGTTTCGATAGTGACGAACTAGAAATGTCCACATGACTTCTCTTATCAATATAGGCTGAGATAATATTTTAAGAAGCTCAGCAACTGTAACTTGTAAAAACTTGCATATTCCATATTCAGTACAACGTGTCGAGACTTGTCGTTTAACGTCTGAAAGCAACGATGATGGCTTGCGGGCATCTTACAATATCTCATTACTTATAGCAAAGTCTGGAAAACCACACACCATTGGAGAACAATTAATTTCACCTGTTGTGGAAGAGGTTTTAAAAACTATTATGCACAAATCTTCATTTGAAATACTCAAAGGAATTCCTTGGAGTACTAGGCATGCCTTTTAATTTCTGTCGTTTCCATTTTACCGGCAATTTTGAATTTGAAACTGTTCTATATTCGAATGTGTTTAAATTTTGAATCTCAAAACAGTTGAAAGTATTAGGAGTAATGCTATTGTTTAGTCACAGCGTCGATTGGAATCTGTCAGGTTACGTACGAAAATGAATCTTCAGCCTGTGGCCTGACATGGCTTCAGTGTTTTAAAGAGCTAACATCTGTGTTCAGTGGTGAAGCCCCATGTCTGCCGACTGTCGAACCCTGGTATTTAGAATTCCAGCGTGGACATACTAGTGTTAGTGACAAATCTCGCGAAGGACGCCCAAAATCCGCCTTCACTGAAGATAACATCATTGCTGTGAGACAACTAATTCTCGAAGATCGTCATGTGACGCATCGAGAGATAGAGGCTTTATTAGGAATCTCAGGGACAACCATTCAGAAGATCTTGCATGAAACGCTCGGTGTGAGAAAGCTACTTTGCCGTTGGATACCTTATCTGCTTTCCGACGATCACAAGGCGGCCCGCGTCAGATGGTGTAAGAAAACTCTGCAAAGGTTCAACCGAGGAGAGTCAAATCACGTCTACAACATCATCAGTGGTGACGAATCTTGGATCTATGCCTACGATCCTGATTCCAAAACACCAATCTACAATCTGGGTCTTTCAAGACGAGCCAAAGCCGACTAAAGTTGTTCGTTCTCGAAGCACTTCAAAGAAGATGGTGGCCACGTTCGTTGGAAAAACCGCCCATGTTGCGACTATTGCACTTGTAGATCGTAGAACGGCTAACGCAGAGTGATATACCACTGTTTGTTTACCACAAGTCATCGCCGAACTTCGAAAACCTAACTCAAAGCGACGCATCATTCTGCAAAACGACAACGCAAGCTCACATTGCGCTCGTCAAACGATTGAGTATTTGAAGCAGAAAAAGTAGAAATTCTCGACCATCGTCCATACAGCCCTGACCTAAATACTAACGATTTCTTTACATTTCCTAAAATTAAGAAAAGTCTTCGTGGTCAAAGGTTCCAGTCCGGTGAAGAAGCAGTCGACGCTTTCAAGTCAGCCATTTTGAACAGCCCTACTTTAGAGTAGAATAAATGTTATAATAACTGGTTTGAGCGAATGGAAAAGTGTATTAAGTTACGTGGTGAATACTTTGAAAAACGATAAGATTCTAGTTGTGTTTTTTTCTTCAAACGACAAAACTTAAAAGGCATGCCTCGTAACAACACTGTACAAAGACGTACTGATGAAATGAGCTCTGGGGTTGAAAGTTTCTTGTGTGATTATCTACGAACAACTCATTTTTCTATTCAACTGGATGAGTCAACTTTACCTGGCAATGAAGCATTATTATTGGCATATGTTTGATTTGTTGATGGACGAAGAAATTCATGAAGAGCTACGCGAGCGACACTAAAGGTAAATCAATATTTAATATTTTAGTGATTTTTTAAAGAAAATCGATTCCATTCAGTAACGTTATTTTGGTGGCAACAGGTGGAGCTCCTGCCATGGTCGGGCGAAATCGGGGGTTTATAAACCATCTTAAAAGAATTATACCAGTGGTAATTGCGATTCATTGTGTTATCCACTGTCAACATCTAGTAGCGAAAAATTTGAGTGATAGATTGCACCAACCACTTCAATTTGTGATTAATGTTTTTGTTAATATAAATAATCTCAAATTTTAACAAAAAAACCGAATTCAATCTGGACCAAATTGAAATGGGACCACACACATCTCCAGCGTCATGAGGGCCGAACTGTCCTCTATAAAGGAAGATTTACAGGACTTTCGAAAATCAATATGCTTCATTAGTTCGGGCTATGATGAAATGAAAACCTTGGTCGATACGCTAGTCAGCGATAATATAATGATGTCAAAGGAGAATAATACCCTTAAAGCTACTGTGTCGGAACTCTCGGGGCGTTTGGGCAGTTTGGAGCAACACTTGCGCGAAGAAAACGTCGAAATACACGGTGTGCCCGAGCACCACAATGAAAATCTACCCAATCTCGTGGAGCAATGTTCTCGTGTAGTTGGTAGCAACTTCAAGGTGGATGACATTGTAAAATGCACCCGTGTCGCTAAGCAGAACAAAGAGAGCAAACTGCCACGTACCATCATAGTCCAATTTAAAAGCACAAGAAATCGAGATGAATTTTATTCCGCGGTATACATATATAATAAAGCAAACCCCAGTAACAAACTTAACACCTCATTATTAGGAATTGGCGGCGATAAAAAACCTATTTATGTGTCGGAGCATCTCTCTCCTGCTAACAAGGTTTTGCATGCAGCAGCATGGCAGAAGGCTAGGGAGCTGGGGTACAAGGACGTCTGGGTCAAGAATGGACGTATATATGTTAGAAAGGCAGTGGACTCTCCGTATATACTAATAAAGGACAGGGACAGTCTTGGCCTCATTTGTTGAATGCATTTGTGAACTTTAGTGCTAGTACTATTGACTTTTGTTCAAATTTTAACTATCATAAATGTACCTATCAGTGGTATAGTATAATATCAAAATGCAAGAGGTGTGAAGACCAAGACTATTGATATTTATAACACAATATTATGTAATATTATGATATTATCTGTTTTACGGAGACTTGGTTGGACGAGACTGTGCTGTCTTCTGAGCTGTTTGATGATAGATATTGTGTGGTGCGTAGAGATCGTGATGGTAAATTTCGTTCGTGATATAGAAAGGACCATGGTGGAGGAGTGCTGGTCGCTTATTCAAAGGGACTCCAGGTTCTGTTTAAGCAGAACTGGGAATCTGAATATTTGGAAGATATTTGGGTACAGGTCAAGCTGAACCAATCACTGACTGTTAGTTTTTGTGTTGCGTACCTTCCTGAGTATTTACCTGTGGAAGTTTTTGGTAAGTTTCTAAATGACTGTAATGACAGACTTTGCAATACATCTAAGCACTTTACTTGCATTATGGGTGACTTTAATCTGGGTAATATATCATGGTCATCAGAAACAGGTTGTCCTCTGGGGTGTAATGGCGAGAAGTCCAAGTTGCTCTTGGAGTTTTTTCAGTCAAATTCTATACGTCAACTGAATGGTATTTTAAACCAGAATAATCGTCTCCTTGACTTAGTCATAACTGATGGACCGGATGCGATTACTGTCGCCCCAGCTGTGCCTGTTAGCCGTCTGGACATTCACCACCCCCCCATTTGAAATATCACTTCGAACCGGTACTGGCGCACTTTTGAAAAACTTGCCAACTGAAAGGTTGTGTTTTCATAAAACTGACTTTGATAAGTGTAATCTAGAGTTGGGACTAATAGATTGGGAAGTGAATGCTGAGAGGATGATTTGTGATGAATTCGTGCAATTTTTTTACAATACTCTCTATACAATAATAGAGAGGTATACTCCAAAAATAAAGATATCGAATAGTAGATATCCCGTGTGGTTCTCTAGGAGTCTTATAAGATTATTAACTTTAAAGCACAAAGCTCACTCCAGGTTCAGGCACCACGGTAATCCTAGAGATTACGATTTGTTTTCGATGCTTAGAGCTAGGGCGAAGATACTTGCTGATCAATGTTTTAAAGCATACATTGGGCGTACTGAAGAGAACATTGATCTTAATATAAAAGCTTTTTGGCGCTACACTAAACGCATAACGCATAACTAATGGCGTGCCCAGTAGTATGCACTTTGAGAAAAGGGTCGGCAACACGGTGCGGACATTGTCAATCTCTTTGCTGATTGCTTCTCTTCAGTTTACAGCCCCGGCATATCAGGTAGCTATTTCCCTGACTTTCAACCGTCTAACTTTTGGATTACTAACTTAGATATAGACAAACAAGACTTGTTAAATAAGCTCGGACAAATTAATGTATCTAAGGGTGGTGATTTTGACGGCATACTCCCAATTTTCATCCGTATGTGTGCGAGAACCTTGGTGACTCCGCTGCATATAATTTTTAATAAATCATTGCAGGAGGGCACGTTCCCAGAGCTATGGAAAATATCAAAGGTAACACCGATATACAAGTCAGGAGATAAGAATGATGTTTCAAGTTACCGTCCTATCTGCCTTCTTAATTTTTTTGCAAAAATTTTTGAAGGCTACGTTTATAACTATTTGCATAATCACTTCAAGCATATATTAAGTCCAAAACAGCATGGGTTTGTTACATTTAGATCTACCACCTCCAATCTTCTCTATTATACTAATTATATCTGCGAATCCTTTAACGGTAGGGATCAGGTCGACTCTACTGATGTTTCTAAAGCTTTTGATCGCTTTAATCATTCGGTTCAACTTCTGAAGGTCCACCACATGGGGATCCATGGTAATTTGTCCAGATGGCTCTCTTCTTATTTGCTCAATCGCTCACAGTTGGTCACACTCAGCGGATATAACTCTGTACCGTATTTAACCATATCAGGTGTGCCCCAGGGCTCTAATTTGGGCCCGCTCCAGTTTCTAATATTTGTCAACGATCTACTTAATATGATTCAAAGTGAATGCTTAGCTTATGCTGATGAAATAAAAATATTTAAGCGAATTTCCACACATAGTGACTGTGAACTCCTCCTGGCAGACATTGATACCATCGTAAACTGGTGTGCTAGAAATCTTATGACATTAAATATTAAAAAGTGTCAAGTAATAACTTTCACCAAAAATAAAAATATTCTGAAGTATAATTATCATATCGATTACACCAACATAGACAGAGTTACGGAGGTGCGGGACCTAGGAGTCCTATTTGACTGCTCTTTAAATTTTAGATCGCACTTTGACTATATATGCAGCAAAGCTAACCGCATGATCTCATTTATACTTCGCACCAGACGACCATTTAAAAATACAAGATCTGTGATAGTCTTATATTACTCTCTGGTAAGAAGTATTGTAGAATATTGTTCACCCGTATGGTCTCCAATTTATAATATACATATAGACCGGATAGAGGCGGTACAGAGGAGATTCGTGAGAGCTCTCTGCTCAAGATGTGGGCTAAGACGCAAAATACCGGAGTATGTTGACCGATTGCAAAAATTTTCTTTAAGATCTTTGGAAAATAGAAGATGGATCGGTGACTTTTGCACCTTACACAAAATTGTACATTGTACAATCGATAGTAATCCCGTAGAAAATATTGAAATTAAAATACCCACACGATCTGTACGTATAGCACAATTATTTAGTGTACCTCCCAGCAATAACAATGTTTCACATAATAACCCACTAAACAGAATGTGCAGGAACTATAATACCGTGTGCTCACAGTTGGATGTCTTTCACGAAAGCCTCAATGCTTTCAAATCTTCTCTCCATCGTTATAGCAAGCTTTAATTTTAATGCACATCTCAGTTTCCTATATAATTATATATATTTAGTTTGTAACGATGTATCTAATTATGGTTAGTTTTTGTTTTTTTCTCATAATATTCTTATAATATTTAACCCTATGCCAAAGCGAAGCACTGTCTACTGCCAAAGTTGTGTACATTTGTAACTGGATGGCAGGTTTACTATAATGTACTGTTAAAACTGCTTTTTGTATTTTTTCAATCTGTTATCTGTATCTGTATCTATTGAATAAAATAAAAAAAAAAATAAAAAAAAATCATCAAAATCGGTTCACTCAGTCGAAAGTTATGAGGTAACAAACATAAAAAATTAAAATAATACTGTCGAAATGAGAACCTCCTTTTTTGAAGTCGTTTAAAAATAACAAACAATGCATTGAATACGCGTTTATTTGCACAATTGTGCGATGAAAATGATGTAGACTTCCAACGATTGCTGGTACATACCGAAGTACACTCGCTGGTTGTCGAAAGGTGCATGTTTATCAATATTTTATTTACTTTTTGACTCTGTTTTAGAGTTTTGGAAATTAAAGATCCTGATTTATAAAAAACTTAATCAATTTTTAAGCAGACATCGTGTATTTCACAGATTTGTTCAAAAAATTTATGACCTCAACTTACAATTACAAGGGGACAGCCTTAATTTAATAAAAACAAAAAGTGTAATTTCAGCTTTTCTTGGTAAATTGAAATTTATGAAGGAAAATATTGGTCGTCGCGAATTTTTACAAACTTGTCGCAAGTAGAATGCTTTGATGAGGATATTCAGACATACGTTCAATATTTGATTGCCCTGCATGATGATTTTAAATTCAGATTTGAAGATATTCTGTCGATAGAAATGCCACCATGGATCATAAATCCATTTGATGAAACGGAAGTGGAGAATGTGATATTACAAGAGGAGCTACTCGAGCTGAGCACTAATGAGGAGCTGAAAGTGACATTTAAAAGAGGGTATAAAAAAATTTGGCTGCAGGCAGAAATACCCAAAAAAAATCCTGGACTTTGGGGAATTGTGCAAAAGCTTCTGATAGCGTTTCCCTCCTCATATCTCGTCGAAAAAAGTTTTAGTGCCGTTACAAACTTATTAAAAAAAAAGGAGCAGATTGAATATCACAGAAAGGGGAGATTTACGGTTATTCCTTACAAAACTCAAGCCAAATTTTGATAATTTGCTGTCAATCCATCAAGTACATCTCTCTCATTAAAATTATATTTTTTTGTAATTACCTACCATTGTAGAAATTACATTAAGTTCATCATCATTTTCCTGCCCTTGTCCCAATTATTTGGGGTCGGCGCAACATGTCACTCTCCTCCATACATTTCTGTCAGATGTCATTTCCTCAGTTACTCTTCTGTGACTATATCCCTTCTTTGCTATATCCTCTTTCACGCAATCCATCCACCTTTTTTGGGTCTACCTCTACTCTTAACCTTAAGAAATTACATTAAGTTATAGGTGTCTAATTTTAATTAATTACGACTGTTATAACAATATATTGTCGGTCTTATAATTTATATGTCAGAGTGAGGGTATCCGAATAATAAAAGTGTTACAAACATTTACCACTATCGAACGGCTCGGTGGGAATGAAGCCTATATAAAGCGGCGCGATCGGCAACGGAATACAGTTCTCTCTTCAGAACTCGTGACAACCATATCTCTTGATTGTGACATGGGTAACTCCTGAGTCGTAGTAGTTTTCTATTATTTGATTTGTGATTTATTGTATCTCTGTGTTTTATATCGGGTGTACGAGGCGGTATTCACCAGTGGGGGAATTACTAGCCTTGGTGGCGAATTCCACAGGGCACCGCGGAGGAGTGAGCGTTGCCCCAACCCCCTCGTGGGGGTTGCTGATGGTGTTTAAGTTAATTCGTGTCCGTTTAGTAGTGATTAGTGTTTGGCTATAGTCCAGATTGGCTGTATCTGTGATTTATGTTCTCGTTTATTCTCGTGCCTTCCGATATATATATTTAAATTTGAATAAATACCTACACAAGGAAATATACTATATTTCTTTTTACCACTCCGATGGGACGTTTTCTAAATAAAATTTGTGAGAGTTGATGGGTTCTTGTGCTGCGAGTCAATGTAGATTTCAAAAAAGTAAAGTTGGATGGAGTCATTTTTTCGATTGGCCAACTTTGCTTTTTTGACATCCACTCACAGCACAATCAATTAAAATTTAATTGAAAATTTATGTAGTCGACTTAATAATCAAAAAATTAACCCCATCAAGCAATCAATTGTAACCTTTTTTTTAAACTTTTAATTCGTCGTTAAAACTCAGCCACAACGCAAGTTTCCATAGATAGATCTGATCTTCACTTTTTTTTTCAAGATTTAGAAATTGGTAGTGATGTAGCTGCTACGGGGGTCCACCGGATCCAGCAAAATTTTGAAAGCGGTCCATGTAACAAAACAGTTTGGGTACCACTGATCTAAGCTTTAAGTCTCTATGACGTTTGAGTTAATCCCCATTTAGCATGGGCGTGGGCGTGGGTGGGCGACATCCCCTACTATAAGGAGCGGTCTATATCTAGCAGTGAACTCTTAAAGGCTGGTAATGATTTCAATATGCAGATTGTGTCTTTATATGTTAAGAACGAACCTTAGACAAACAAAAGGTATATTGGAATACTCGTATTGAGTTATGTATAAATGTATGGTTATCATTATCAAAACACTTTCATTTACAGATTAAAGGAATAATCCAAGATGAACTGATATTACCCAAATCCCAATCGTCTGTTGGAGACCAAATATTACCGTTGTTTAAGGCGCCTCTTTTAAAGTCTACCATCATCATGCTTTTTATGAACGTAACCCAACAGTGAGTAATTTATCTAAATGCAACTTTTATAAAACTAGGGACTAAGAGTTGGATAACCTAGGTCAATTTAAATTAATCAGAAAAGCGTCAGACTTTTATATTATATTAATGAATTATATGATGGCTTTCCTATGAAAAAGCGGTCATGGCTATTTTTTTAGTCACTCTTTCTTTTCGCAAGCAAGCCTACATAGTATACTAGTTTTTGTATAGTAGTAGCATAGTATACTTGCGGCTCCGCCCGCGTGTATGTCGGTTATCGCGGCAAATAGTAGCCTATTTGTTATTCTGATGTATAACCTATATTACTGTAAAGTTTCATCCAAATCCATTCAGTAGTTTTTGCTTGAAAGAGTTACAAACATCCATCCTTACAATCTTTCGCGTTTATAATATTAGTTTAGATTTCTTATTAAATAATCTTTATTAACCGACTTCAAAAAAAGAGGTTATCAATTCGACTGTACTTTTTTTATGTTTGTTACCTCATAACTTTCGACTGGGTGAACCGATTTTGATGATTATTGATTTTTATTTGAAAGCTGGTGCGTCTCGTGTGGTCGTATTTCAATTTGGTCCAGATTGAAGTCGGTAATTTTTTGTTAAAATTTGTGATTATTGTAATACCAATTTTGATTGATTATATCAGCTCGATTTAGTTATATATATTGATACCTGTTGCCAGGTAGGTGTCTTTAGACATCGCCAACGCGTTTAACACTTTGCCCTGGAGTTGCATCAGGGAGGCACTAGTGTATCACCGAGTGCCTCTCTACCTCCGCCACATAGTCGGGGCATATCTGTCGGAGAGAGCCGTTATCTACCCAAGTAGGACCGGTCTCGGTCGACGTGAGATGTCGTGCGGTGTCCCGCAGGGGTCGGTTTTAGGGCCGCTCCTGTGGAACATTGGCTACGACTGGGTGCTTCGCGGTGATTTCTTAGATGGTGTCGCCGTCACGTGTTATGCGGATGACACGCTTGTGACGGCGAGTGGCGGGACGCACCGTGAGGCAACCCTAAGGGTCACGGCCGGGGTTGCCCAAGTCGTCGAACGAATCCGGCGGCTGGGTCTCGAGGTGGCTCTGCACAAATCCGAGGCTTTGTTTTTTCACGGGCCTCGGAGCAAGCCACCTGATCGACTCAGCCTCATAGTGGGAGGCACTCGCATCGGCATCGAGCCCTCTATGAGGTATTTGGGGCTCGTACTCGACGGCCGATGGGACTTCGGACACCACTTCCGAAGTCTGGTCCCCAAGCTGGTTGGCGCAGCGCGTGCATTGGCACGGTTGCTGCCAAACATGAGGGGGCCCGATGACTCCTGCAGGAGACTCTACGCGGGGGTTGTGCGGTCGATGGCCCTTTATGGGGCCCCAGTATGGGCAGAGATCCTGAAGACCAGCAATATCGCGCTATTGCGACGACCGCAACGAGTGCTGGCCATCAGGATCATAAGGGGGTACCGCACAATCTCCTTTGAGGCGGCGAGTCTCCTAGCCGGAACTCCACCATGGGACCTGGAGGCGAGAGCCCTTGCGGCTCTTTACCAGTGGCGCAAGGAGGCGCGGGAGTTGGGTAGAAGTCCTGAGACTCGAGAAATCGACGATCAGAAATCCCAACTCCGCCAGGTCCTCGTGGAGGAATGGAGGGAACGACTTGGGCAACCGAGCGCTGGGCACGCCGTTATTACGGCGGTAAGACCTGTTATGGAGGATTGGCTCGAGAGGCGTCATGGGACCCTCTCATATCGGCTGACGCAGGTGATCACTGGAAAGGGATGTTTTTGAGATCACCTGTGTCTAATCCGCAAGGAGCCAACGCCTGAGTGCCACCTGCCACTGCGATGGCCAGACCGTGGACACGGCACTCCACACGCTGGCAGAATGTCCGGCGTGGAGGGAGCCGAGGCGTGATCTCGTGGCGGCCAACGGGGTGGTGGTTCTCTCGCTCGGTAACATGATTGCGGCCATGTTGCGGAGTGAGAGCGCGTGGAACTCCGCCGTCTCTTTCTGCGAGCAAGTAATGCTTGCCAAAGAGACGGCGGAGCGGGACCGGGAGAGGTTTAGAACTCTCCCGGCCCGCCAGGCCTGGGAACGGGCCAGGTACCGCAGGCGACTCAGGCGCCGGAGATCAAAGAACGATCTCCGTCCTCCATAGGCGCAAGCCTGAGGGTGACAGATGAGGCCATCTGTCACCCTAGCAGAAGCAGGCTCGGGTGGCGGCGCGGACGCTGCGAAGCGTGCGCGCCCTGGGGGACAGTAACGGGAACATTGGGATTCCCACACAGGAGGGGGCCATCTATAAACCATAGGTGGCCCGAGGTACGTCGGGGTTCCAGGGTTTTCCTTTCTAGGGCGCACCTGGTTCCCCGGCATCTAGTACCCGAGACGGCGTGCGGTTTTAGTCGGTTCGAGTCCGACATACCACCAGGAGGTGGTATCCGAGGGGATTTCCGCACGGAGAAAAAAAAAAAAAAAAAGGTAGGTGTATAGAAATAGGAAGTAGAATCTCCATTCACAAAATTAAGATTTGGGGCTAAATTTGGTTGGTTATCAATACAGTGAAGAAGATAAAAAAAATATTTAATTTTAAAGACAATAAATGCTATGAAATATATTTAGCTTTAATTCCGCGAGACAAATATCCAGGTCTGAAAGCAGGGCACAAATCCCACCGTCATGCATATATACACATACAAAACAAGTGAGAAATAATTAGCATGCCATGCAACCAAACCTATACTCGACACGTGTTTCGCCCCTCCACGGGGCATCCTCAGGAGATGTTGACTCGTCGAGCGTTTGAGCTCGAATGCGCGCTAGCGCACCGCTGTCGGCCCTTTATATACCGTTTCGATGACGCTATAATCACGATCGATACAATGTCACAACGACATCTGTGCCGAACTACCCGCAATCATACTTAGAAGTGGTGATGGAATTAAGTTTGTTTGGTCATTCAACAGTGTATATGCATTATTATTGTTATATTTTGATATTTCTAACTGTTCCAACACACTCATCCGGAAACCCTTATCGCAAACATGCAGAATGTTATAGGTGTTGTTGCCGCTCAAGGAGTGGCCGGTGTCGATTAAATGTTTTGCGAAATGTGATTTATCTGGATGGCCATTCCTGTGAGCGGCAACATGTTCCCTGTACCTAATTTCGAAACTACGGCCTGTCTGACCCACATAGACCCCGGTGCAATCATTGCATACTAATTTGTAAACTCCGGATTTTTTTGAATTCTCTAATTTATCTTTACCGTTACATAGTTTACGCATGTAAACTAAGCTTGTAGCTAAGCTAAGTAAATGTAAGCTTTTCGATCGGATCATAACTTGCGTAAACTATGTAACGGTAAAGATAAATTAGAGAATTCAAAAAAATCCGGAGTTTACAAATTAGTATGCAATGATTGCACCGGGGTCTATGTGGGTCAGACAGGCCGTAGTTTCGAAATTAGGTACAGGGAACATGTTGCCGCTCACAGGAATGGCCATCCAGATAAATCACATTTCGCAAAACATTTAATCGACACCGGCCACTCCTTGAGCGGCAACAACACCTATAACATTCTGCATGTTTGCGATAAGGGTTTCCGGATGAGTGTGTTGGAACAGTTAGAAATATCAAAATATAACAATAATAATGCATATACACTGTTGAATGACCAAACAAACTTAATTCCATCACCACTTCTAAGTATGATTGCGGGTAGTTCGGCACAGATGTCGTTGTGACATTGTATCGATCGTGATTATAGCGTCATCGAAACGGTATATAAAGGGCCGACAGCGGTGCGCTAGCGCGCATTCGAGCTCAAACGCTCGACGAGTCAACATCTCCTGAGGATGCCCCGTGGAGGGGCGAAACACGTGTCGAGTATAGGTTTGGTTGCATGGCATGCTAATTATTTCTCACTTGTTTTGTATGTGTATATATGCATGACGGTGGGATTTGTGCCCTGCTTTCAGACCTGGATATTTGTCTCGCGGAATTAAAGCTAAATATATTTCATAGCATTTAATGTCATGGATTTCCGCAAAGTAACGCCTGATTCCATAACTTAATTTAAAGACAATGTAAAAAACCCAAATCTTAATTTCATAAAAGGAGATTCTGCTATAGACATCTTTATACATAGACATAGGTGCGTACATTAATACACGTAGTACATAAAAACCTTATATTAGATATATTATCATCTACCTTTTCACAGACGTTCTTTTGATAGATAAACTTTAAAAGTTTAAATGAACTTATCAGAATGCCATTCTGCAAATCAGATTTAGATTATTAAAACACTTACCTGTAATTTCACAAAATATAAGGTCGGGGGCAACGTTTCTTCTTAATTTATATACTTTTCGCGCTCAAAGTCGCATTTTATCGATATTAGTAACTTCAAAAGCTATCAAATTTCTTCGTTACATTTACATTTTGGCGGACAAAAATAACAATTGAAAAAAGGCGGGAAGTGTTTCTTTCTTATATTTTTTCATAAAATGCATACCTTACCAGCCAGATACGAAAGTAGAACGAAAGAGGTTTTTTTTAGCTTATTTACGAAAAATATAACTGTTTCGTCAACCTATTATTTTTTATTACAATTAGGAGAATCCATCGAACCCTAGCACGTAACAATATTGTTAATTTATGTTCCAGAATAACCGCCTTCTCAGTATGGATGCCAACAATTGCAGATCAGTTTGTTCGGATTGTACAATCAGGTGACAGTACAGACTTAACAGTGTGTGAAATTATGGATATGCCTGTGAAGACTGATGTAAGTATTATTTAGGAACATTACTATAATTGAAAGGAACTATTTCATCGATAGCCTTAACCACTGCTGGAGAGGCCCCTGCTTAGAAAGGAGGTTTTGACCTACTATACCACTGCCAGACGGATTAGTCTATAGTCTATACCAATCAGTCTGAGAGAGAAAAAATTGGAAGAGGGGTGGAAAAAATTAAAAAGTTGTTGTTTAAATTTTTCTTTCCTTTCACTTTACAATTTTTTACGTAGTTTGCTCCCTCAGTTGACTCGTGGTCTACGAAAACTAGGTCACGCATTCCGAGAGCGACACGGTGTGACGTCACTATCCAGTTACCATTTTATACTCGTAACAACATAACACGAAATGAAATAATGTCGGATTCTCTGTCCCGTCACTGTGTCTCGGAAAGCCATACCTAGCGAAGTTATTGGTATACCATGAGTTGACTCTTAAAGAATTATTTAAATAGACAAATTCAAAAGAAATTTTTATTCTGGTGGTAAATATAAACTTCGCGGACTGAGCCATTTTCTTTCCAACCATATTGGATTATTTTTATTGATTCTTTAAGTGTATTGGACTAGTCCGTGTTGTGACAGACAAAGAATACGGAGTGTCATCACCCCTACTCATCCCATGGGTGTCGAAGGAGGCGACCAAGGAAAAAAAGTACGCAAGACAACATCACTGAGAGAAGAGAGAGAGAGAGAAAGAAAAAAGAAGAGAAGGAAAGGAATAGAAGGAAAACTTGAAACAAACTGTAAAGGAACGGATATCATGCCCCTCCAACGCAAAGGGTCCACGT
Source organism: Diaphora mendica (assembly GCA_949125395.1). Taxonomy (NCBI): domain Eukaryota; kingdom Metazoa; phylum Arthropoda; class Insecta; order Lepidoptera; family Erebidae; genus Diaphora; species Diaphora mendica. Next base: position 3,840,798 of record OX421323.1, read on the forward strand.
CCAAAGATCCTCTAAGCAGGTGAGGTGATCATGCCTGGCGGACCACGACCCAACGATTGACGTTGGGATGATATATTTATGCTGATCGATGCGAGAATTTCTATTGCGCGATGCAGGATTTTTAGTTTCTTCATACAGTACGTTACTCCGTTGTTTGGTGTATATCCGGTAGATAGCGCTGCAGTTTGTGTTTTCTTGTTGGCCTGTATGTGGAAGTTGCCACAAAAGCCTATACCAACTTGTCTAGCCAGCGTGGTATAGTCTACCAAAAGCTACTTTCTAAGACTGTTAAATGTTGTTAATAATGATCTGATTGGGCTAACCTCTCTTAAGTAATTTTTAATTTCTTCCTTTTAGCCTGATGCCACTCCCTGCGCTTTGGACCAAACATCACTTCTGATACTTCTTGGTGTGGGAGCGTCGCAGAGTACATTCAACTTAATTATCAGTTTTGTGAGCAATAATTTCCATTTTTCTAATGCCATTATATTACACACTAGTTTTTCTCACGGTTCCGCTCGCGTGTAATGTCGGTTATAGCGGTAAAGAGTAACCTGTGTCATTACTCTAGGAACTTAATGGACCGGCTCCGCCCACTTACAGATGTGTCATTCGTAATTAATGACCACAGACTATAAAAACGGTTTTGAAATAAATCGATTATATTAATAAAACATACAATAAAATTATTGTGATTATATTTTATATCAAATCACGTAAAAACCTTTATTATTTTGCATTAAAATGCCCTAAATGTCTGTTTTAATGCATAAATAATTTGCGTAATGAAAACAGTTCCATCGTACTCGTACCTAGTAATGGGATCGAATGTATTCGCTGCAAATTATTGAATCTGAAATAATCGTTTAGACTTACTGTAGTTGGTTCAAATAAAAAGCATGTGAATGAACTGCGGTACCTACTTGTAATGAACAGGTACAAAATGTTCAACCAAAAGAGGTACTGTAATACTATTTTTAATTATTAATAATCTTCTTCTTCGCATGACCAGGAATCATCATCACTTGAGTTCTCAGTAATATTGATTATCAATACTACTGATAAATAATTGTCGAATGCAACATCCCGATCCAAATTCGACATTATCACCTTTTTTGTTTTTTCTACAACATTCGCCCAGTTTACAGGTGTTACTTTTTCAAACGCATTTTTTAGTAAATCCAGCATTTTTATTGCGGTGAAAGGAGTTGTATTGTTCCTCGCAGCATATACTTTAACTTGTGCCCAGATCATTTAAATTGCATTATATTGGCAGTGATATGGGGAAATTCTGAGGACGGTATGCCCATGCTCTGCTGCCATTTCATCTATTACGTATCGTTTATCAGCTTCTTTGTTTTTAATATCTTTACTAACTCTACTTTTAGTAGGGACTCGTCCACCTCCTCGCCATTGTCACGGCGCTAGTTTATGATTTCATGTTTTTTGTTGGCCTGTGTTGGCATTTTATTAATTTGACGAGAGTGATATGTGGGTGCATTATCAATAAGTATTATTGATGGCTCTTCGAGTGATGTAAGCATTTCTCTGAACAACTTTTCGTACACGTTCGAATTCATCTCCTTGATAATCTCCTGTTATCTGGGATTTGAAAGCTAATAGAGCGTCTGGCACAAATCCTTATACTGTTCATGCATTACCAATAATCAGTCGTTCGCCTTTTCCCATTGGTACTGCAGAAATGGAGCCAGCGGTGTTGTCGGTCCAAGTTTTTCACAGCGTATGATTCGCATTGAGAACTTATCTTCCATTTTTTTATCGCTTGTCTTAAAAATTCGCATCGATACAAAACAATATCATTGCTTTGTATCGATCTATTAAAATTTTTCGTTTGTCACATTTTTGGAATAAGAATCCAATGTCTTTCAATACCTTTGCCAAAGAAGATTTTTGACCACGGAACAAACCACTATTTCGTAGAGATTGTGTTAGTTTTTTTAATGTTGGAATCTCTTTTCTTTGGTAATAGTCGTATATATGACGACGAATAGCATCAGCGTCAAAATTGTCAACTGCTGTAACTTTACTGCGTTGACGTTTTTTCTTAGGTGTAGATAACTTATTCTGTTCCATGCAACTACTGCCGTAGCCTTCTTTTGTTATCTTTGCCACTGTTGGAGCACTAATACCTAATGCTGCTGCAACACGGTCCCTAACTTGAGTCACTGGTATAAGAGACCCACCATTACGGCTTTCCTTTTCAAGGTATTCACGAAGTCGCAAGACAAACTCTCTTGTTTGTCCTTTGAGTACTTTATTTTTTGGCATTTTGACAGTAACGAAGGAAGGAACTATACGTTCAACTCAACCAAACGTGAGAATTCACAAATTCGACGTATGAAAATGTGGATTAACACTGACAACAAAATGGCGTCGCGCGTCGGCTCCGCGTCTGGTGTTGCCGTTTAATAATCTATTAAATTACGAAATTATCGATAAAATGAGTGTGTTAAAATGATTAAAACATCTTCATGTATAAAATCGATCGATAAAAGGAACCGAATTGGTAGGTAACGGGTCAGGGTATCATTATTTGATTAAGTATTAGAGTTGTCAAATCAAAAGTTAAATAAACGATTGGAAAGATTATAGTAATGTTTTAGTCCCACTAACGTAATACGGGGCAAACCGTTGCATCAACCACGCCTAAGTTTTACTGAAGTCTTCACTAACTTTTAAACTTTCGCGTTCCATGATATAATAATAATTATTTTTACGGTCTTCGTTTCTATTATATTTGTAACATGTATTTCCTAACATCTATTTCACTTTGTGTTTTTTCATGTTTTTTTATGTTTGGCTATGCCAAAATTACTTTACTCTGCCTATGGAAAGCAGAATTCAAGAGTGGTGGTCACCATACTCATTGCGAATGCAGACAACCAACTAAACACGACAGCACGAACGCTGTCTTTTTACGTTGATTCTCTGTGCGAGGGTAGTACCGCCCCGGTCGAGCTGGCCCTTTCGTGCTGAAATCAGCGCGGCTCTACTACCCTGTAATCAGCGTAGCTCTACTACCTTGTAGTTCAATCGCATCGATCAAAGCCAGACCAATCAGATCCTAGATTTTCGTACGAAACGACTTCTTGGAATCTAATAGATCATAGGGTGCAACTGTGTGTATCGATACATCACTATTTTCTGAATGCAAATGAGCTATAGTGATTTCAACTCAGTAATAACATTGTTTTTTTTTGTTTTTTTTTCAGGGCAATGGCGATTTCGTTTACGATGATAGCTCAATACTTAGGTATTGTAGCGTCCGTTCAGCTACTGAACTGGCTTCTAACATTAAACTGCGCGGCTGGTTTCTACATATTCGGGTCTTTATTTACTTGTGAGTATTTTTTTACTGTTTTAAACCAGAAAAAATGTACATTACAAATACTACTTTCGTTTTGAAAAATGTAAGCATTGACTAACTATTAGAAGTTTTATTAACACGTTTATATTGTTTATTTAAATATGAAGATCTACTTTCCTTACTGAAAAGAAATCGATTGGAAGAATTTATTTTACAAAACTTTTAAAGTGTCTTTTGTTATTTATCCTCTCGATTGTCGGCACTTGATGGAACTTGTTGCAATACATTCTAGAATCAAACACACTTGTGCTTATTCCACTATTTGAATTATATTACACCTGACCGGTTTCGCTACGCGAATAGGATACTGCTATAAGGCGAACCAGTGAGGTGTCAATTTAATTATAATAGTGGAATAAATACAAGTTAGTTTGATTCTAGAATGTATTTTAAAGTGTGATAGTTTTTAATATCGCACACCTAGATAAAGACTCGCGCAACTCGAAATAATTCAAAAGTGACTTAGTACCATAACGGGAAACTACGTTATCTCCAAAGACACCTGTGAGCGTACTCCTTCTTAAAAGGCCGGCAACGCCCTTGGTGTTGACGCCTCTGGTGTTGCGGGTTTCCTTGGGCGGCGGTAATCGCTTACGTCTGCTCGTCTGCGACGTATCGCCATCGACAGCCACTATTCCATAGTACCTACTGATAATTGTTTGGTAAAGATCATACCCAAGAATCATTTCTTATACAAAGTCTGATTATTCTTTAAACTTCTACTAGTAAGAGGTATGAATGTTATTGCTCATTTTCATTCTGTGATTTAATTAAGTGTTATGATTAGAAGTTCTTGATAATTATATTGTTCAACATATAAGTCTAATTATACGTAAATCTCAGATCTAGATTATAAACTATTTTATAGATTACCTACTATAATTTTTGTTTTTAGTTGTTTTCATCTGTATCTGACCTTAAAGGTAATTTCTTTTCTAGATATTTCTTTTATTTTGGTAATGTACCGACGATAAATAAAACATAATTACTATTTTTGGTTAGTATTAAATAAAAATATGCAGATTATTAGTGCACTAATTAAAATAAAATCAGTAATATAAGCTCAATTCGATTTAGTAAAAATAATAAACAATGATATTATTACGAACTCAACTCAAAAAAATGAAATTATGAAATGTTGCTGCTACTAGATGAAAGGCAATTAACTAAATAAATATCTAATTAAAAATGTATACAAGAACCTGTAAGAATATTTTTAATATACCAAATAGAAATGAAGTAAAACGTTTTTTTCGTTTCCTGAAAAAAGTTACATTTTGAGTCTTTATCTAGGTGTGCGTATGATACTCTGTGAGTATGAAAATATAATAATCACTGATTGCTGTCAGTTGTTGTATTTTTTTTCTTACTTACACTATTGACAGTTGACAGTCGCATTGTCATGCCTTGCGTTATTTATATGTAAATGACATCTTTCAATTGTTAATATTTTATTCTATTGAAACTTTTGACAGCTAACAGTCGTATTCCCATTCTATAGACCAAAAATTCATATTTCTCGAAATAGTAGAAGTAAGACAATAGAATATCTATTTACAACTGTCAGTTGTTATTATATTTTCTTAATATACTTCGCTTATTATTTAACTAGCTGCCGCCCGCGGCCGCACTCGCATTTAACAAAAAGTATCCTATGCCACTTCTGATACCTCCAAGAATATGTGTAAAAAGTTTCATGATGATCGGTTAAGTAGTTTTCACGTGAAAGCGTAACAAACAAACTTACATTCACATTTATAATAATAGATTCATACTGTACTTACCAATGTTAATATAGATAATATCATTGGTACTTACAAACTTTTTTTTTCTTTCAGCGGCCGCAATAGCCGCGTTCTTCCTGCCAGATGACCGAAAAGTTCAGGCGACGGAACCAGCCCAAGAATCTCTAGAAGATACAGAAGCACCATCTAAAAAGATGTATTAAGAAAATAAATAGGAATATATTATGTTATTACCAAAAGTATGTAAATTGACAAATACACTGTCAATTTATAACAAAGGCAAATATGTTATTTTTTGACTCATACTCATGCCTACAATCCCAAAGAGGTAGGCTAACATTTTGCCAGTTTTAATTTTAAACACTCAAATTAAAGGGGCTTATCTTTTGCTGTTTATCTGGCACTTTAGGAAATATAATGGAAAATTGATAGTTCAATATGAAAGGAAAAGTTAGGAAAATGGAAGGGAAATGATAGGAAAGGGATTCTGTTTATGAAAATAGTAAGTCAGAATCGCAATCCTGTAAAATAAAGATCGAGCCTTCTAAATAACATAATTGCTTGTTCGCTGATATTTAAAATTATTTGATCAATTTACTAGAACCACGCCTATTTCAGCACGAACATGCTGACCCCTATCACAGAAGATTGACATAAAATGATAGCATTCGTGCTGTAATGTTTCGTAGGCGACTGCGAGACCGGAGTCTCAATGATGCAGAAGCATCTCAATCAATTCTGCTCATGCTTTCTATCAGACAGAGTAGGGTTAATTTGGCAGGCCCATGTTTAAAATAAAAAAAAAATAATTGAATGAATGATTTGTAAATTTTAACCAACTTACTTGTGATTAAAGGAAGCATTCATAAGAATTTCCTCTTGTTTTTCTATGTTTTTGAAACCTAAACTCTTCGTGATATATTTTATTTATTTATTAGCTTATATTATCTTACTACATTTAGTGTTTAAATCTATCTTAACATTACATTTTATCTTATCTATTTTTTGATGTGGATACTATAATAATTAATATCAAAGTGTTAGATGTAAGGACCGCCTTTTGCGGTATAAGCCTCCTCCAAATATTGCCAAGTGGCTCTATCTCGTGCCAGTCTGGACCAAAGGTGGCCCGTAGTTTCCACGATATCGTCACTCCATCTTTTAAACGGTCTGCCCTTTCTTCTTTTCTTGTCTAGTGGATACCAATTTGTGACTCTCTGCGACCATCTTCCATCGATTGCTCTTTGAACATGGCCGGACCATTTCCACTTGATTGTCAGAACCTGTTTGACCACGTCTCGCGCTTTGGTTCTATTCCTAATTTCCGAGTTTCTTAGTCTATCTTTCAACTTAATATTCATGTAGCTTCGTTCCATTCCTCTTTGACAAGTTTTGATCTCGGTCAGGTTTGAACGCTTGAGAGGCCAGGTTTGACATGCATAGGTAAGGACCGGAGTAAGACAAATGTTCATCGCTTTGGTCTTCAAGTTTGTGGGAATGCAACCTTTGAAGATCTCCTTTAAAGACCAGTAGGTACCTATTCCAAGTATTCTTTACTCTACGGTCTATTTCCTTTTCTGTACAGGATTTAAATGAAATGAGGTGACCCAGGCAAATGTAATCCTCCACATAACATATATGTTCAGACTCAATGCAAATTTGTGTTTGTTCACGATTGGTCATAATTTTAGTTTTTTCCCAGTTGATCTGCAGACCGACTGCTGCACTTTTTTGGCTGAGCGACTCTATCATGTACTGAATTTCATTAGGGTTTTCAGACATCAAGACTATATCGTCCGCGAATATTACATGTGATAGGTACTTGCCATTGATTTTTATCCCTACTTCATTCCACTCGAGCTTTTGAAAGATGTATTCTAGGACTGCGATGAAAAGTTTCGGGGATAACGGGTCACCTTGCTTCACACCTCTCTCTACTTGGAATATCGGTCCATTTGTCTCTAGGCGTACTCTCGCTGTGCTATTCCAATATATCGCTTTTATAAGTTCAATATAATCGTTATCTATACCTTGTTGGTGTAAAGCTTGCCATATTGAGTCATGAGAAATAGAGTCGAAGGCTTTCGAGTAGTCAATGAAAGCTATGTATAATGATAAGTTATATTCAGTAAATCTTTCGATTATTATTTTTAAAGTATGGATATGGTCAACCGTAGAGTAATGTCTCATAAAACCAGCTTGCTCCACCGGTTGACTCTCGTCAATTTTAGATGTTATACGTCTTAACAGAGTTGATGCAAAAACCTTATACAAACAGGATAATATGAGACTAATAGGCCTATAATTCGTTATCATTTTGGGATCGCCTTTTTTGTACAATAGAGCTATTTCTGAGCATGTCCATGTTTTTGGTATATCCTTAGTTGCAAGTACACGATTGAAGAGCTTTGTAAGTGCTTTATTAATTTATTTTTGGCAATTTTAATCATTTCGTTTGTGACGCAATCAGGCCCTGGACTTTTGCCAGATTTTAGCATTTTGATTGATAACTCTATTTCACTCTCTAGATTATAAAAAAAAAAAGACTTCCAAAAAACATCGACTTCAAACAGATTTTAGGTACCTAGCACACATTATAATACTACTATTTAAATGAATAAAGAATTAGGTATAGGCAATTTATGAAGAACCAGTTTATTTTACGCTTTTAAGTGTTTTTTTGGCAGAGAGTTTTCGTTGGATGTTTTTTGGAAGTCGGTTTTTTTTTTGTATAAAAAGTTTTTATTTTTCAGTTTTTAGTCCAAACAATCGTAGGTAAGTAGTAAGTTGAACTATTTCATCAAATTTCATCATCAAGAATACAAATGAAGGTCTAAACGTACGTGTAATATTGAAATCATCCTCTAATTCCTAACTGTTGAAGAGTTTAACCTTCTATCATCAGTTCACCTAAATAACTTGAAAGAATACGACTGAAGGTCTTTAGATACGTATGAAATTGAAAGAATTATCCTCCAACTCCTAACCGTTGAGGAGTTGCACCTTCCACCTTCCTTCATCAGCTCACCTAAATAATTTGAAAGAATACGACTAAAGGTAACATATATACATCTGATATTTAAAGATTTATCCTCCAACTCCTAACCGTTAAGGAGTTGTACCTTACATCATCAGCTCATCATCATAAAATGATGACTACCAGACGCAAATACGGGTGTAACTTCAGAAAATATACGAAAAACATAGTATGTGCCTATAAAAAATGAGAGTTTCCCTCGATTTCCCTGGAATCCCATCATCGGATCCTGATATGCTGGCAATGGGACCACCTCGGAAGCATACCCTTTCGAATACAAAATTTTTTTTTTAAATCGGTCCACAACTGACGGAGTAATCGGGTAACATACATAAAAAAAAAATACATACAGTGGAACATAGAACCTCCTCCTTTTTAGAAGTCGGTTAAAAAGGCGCCACTGGTTCTATGTATTGACTGTACAGACATCGGTTTATTTTGGCTTGTGTACAGATTTTTGTAAAACTGTGTAGCTATTTCCATTAATTCGGATCTATTTGTAACAGCGGTTCCTGAAGTATTCTGTAGTTGCGTCAGAATAAGCTTGGTATTCTCTAATTTTTTGAACGCTTTTTCATTCCACCTGTTTCTTCTATGAATTTACTAATAGTATCAAGTCGTTAATTTTTTATGTTCTGTTTTATTTTCTTATGAATTGTTCTGTAGAGTTTACTAAGCTTTTGCTTTTCTTGTCTAGTTTTGTTTTTCTTGTTTTTCAATTTATATTTTTCAGCTTATATTATAATATATTTATAATTTCTTGATTTTTATCTTTTATTTTGGATATAATAAGTACAATATAAATCTTATAAAAATAAATTATTATGTAAAGCGTTAAGTGTAAGTGTAAGGCTTATATTGTAAGCTGTAGAATTTGTACTACGATTTTATGAAATAATATTGATGAGAAATAAGAAACAAAACTTAAGGAAAAAAAAAGTAAAAACTAAAATCCAACTACGACAAAAAACGACGCTGAAAAAGTATAAAACAAGTATGAAAAGGCGTAGTCACCCGTTGTTAAAATGTTTTGGTGCCGTTATTAATATATATATATTTGAAATGTACATGTAACGCGCTTTCCAATGATACCAAACACAACATATTTATCTCAAATTTATTTTTTAATACAGTACTTTATGTCGGCTAGAGGGCGCCACAATAGATTCAGTGACACGTCATATAGCCTATAACCAGCGGACGATCAAGACGCTTCTAACGATACCTTATTTGTCCCGTTCTAATAAGTAGTTAAGGAGCTATGAGGGAACAAATGAACATACATACATTCATAGCCTGTCAAAATTATAACCCTCCTTTGGCTTTGCTGTAGTCGGGTAAAAATAGACAAATGATCTTTAGATCAGGTTGTACATCATCTCAAAATTTGAACATATAAGCGTACACAAACCAATTTAAAGTGTATAAGATCTGTTACCTAATCTCCAAGCTTAAATGTCTAGCTAAGTGAGTAAAGAAATAATGTGATGGAGGTAAAGAATAATATAATAAATCAACTACTAAGGTGCTTTAAAAGTGTAATCGTGTGTTCATTTTATTTTCATAGAATAGGGGGCAAGCGAGGAGACGTATCGCCTGATGGTAAGCGATTACCGCTGCCGATAGACACCCGCAACACCAGAGGCGTCACAAGTGCGTTGCCGGCCTTTGGGGGATGGGGCAGGGGATTGGCCTCCGGTATCCTCACTCACTCGGTGAAACACAGTGCAAGCGCTGTTTCACACCGCTTTTCTCTGAGGCCGTAATTTCTTTACGATTCTTATTGGAGGAGTCATTTCTTTACAATTCTTATTAGATGCAAGCTAGTCTTATTAAAAAAAATTACACGCTTTTTATTATCTTAACCTGTATGTTTGTTTGATTGTAACGGACTCTTTTGGACCTGTTTTCAACCCACTTCAAACGGTCAGATTTCATTTAAACTTACTAGACTTATCGAGGACCGATGACAAAACAATAATTTGAAAAAAAAAGTTTAAAAAACTAAAAAGATAGGCTGTCATAAATGAACAAATTAAGAGTGATAAATTTCTTTTTATTTATCACCCTATCCTCAATGTGATTTATTAAAAAACTACTTTTTAGTTTTATTTATAAAAAAGTGTTTTTTTTTTTAACTATCAGGCGGCCTATCGAGATGCTTCTGCATCATTGGGCCGGACCGGAGGGTCTCACACTCACTAATGACATACGCACGAATGTATGCCCACGTTCGTGCTGCAATCAGCGTTATTTGCTTCTTACTATGTTCTGTGACTTGACATAATCCTATAGCAGCATCCAGACGAAGTTCCCTCTCCTTTAACAATCTCTCTATGAAGCTGACGTCCCTTACTCCAATCACCAACATGTCTCTGATCAACCTGTCCTCTTCCTTAAAATCGCATAAATTAGCTGCATTCTTTAGCTTTGTAATAAAATGTTCAATGCTTTCTGCGTCTTCCTGTCGCATATTGATTTTTTTTAGCAGTTTGCAACTGTTTTTTTTTGAACCCAAAATAACTTTGAGTTATGCTGACCACGTTACCACTTCACCGATGCCATTGTAAATATCAAGCGTTTCTTATCCCGCACATACAAGGAATACGACGATTTTTAATCCTTAATCTTCTTTGTCGAATCCCGTAGCCTTTAAGTATATTTCAAATACCTATTTGTACCTTCTTCGAGAACTAGCATCAGTTCCGCAGCACACTAGCATCTTCAAGCTTGACGTCGTTGCCCGTGACGTCAGTATTGACGACGCTTTATTCGCTTGAGATTGACCCTTTTTTTTTTTTTTTTTTTTTTTTTTTTAACGTGTGGAAATCCCCTCGGACCGAAAGCCCGTCCCGACCATCCGCGGCCACACTCAGGGCGGCATGAGGCGCTGATAGGAGCGCCTCCGCCGCCCGGTTCGCCGGCGGCGGATTGGGTCCGAGTGGATATCATCCTCCCGGGCCTTCTCCGCCACCTCCTTCTGCGAGATTACGTCTTCGCAGAAGGTTGCGACCGCGGTAAAACTGCTGTCGCTACCGGCCATAGAGCGTATGACGGCCGGTAGCGAGAGATCTCCTCCGATGACTGCAGTGAGGGCCCGGCGCTGCGACGCCCAAGCGGGGCAAATCGTCAGCGTATGCTGGGCCGAGTCCTCACTGCAGTCGCAGTGGTGGCAGGCGGGACTCAATTCCCTCCTAGCGACCGAGTGCAGGTACTTCCCGAAGCAACCGTGCCCGGAAAGGACCTGCGTCAGTCGGAAGGAAAGGGTCCCGTGCTGCCGCCCTGCCCACTCGAGGATGACCGGCTGGAGAGCCTCCACGGCGGCAAAGCCAGCGCGTGGAGTCTCCAGCCGGAACGACCATCTGTCCATAGTGGCTCGACGAGCGGCTTCACGCCATTCGCGTACCTCTTCGGGCGGAGGGCGATAGCCATACTCCGCCCGATATTCAGCCACCCGTCGATAAACTTCGGCGAGCACTTCCGCCTCCAAATCCCACGGGGGTGTTCCGGCTAGGGCGCACGCCGCCTCGGTCGACACCGTACGGTATCCGCGTATGGCTCTGACTGCCAATACCCTCTGAGGCCGCCAGAGGCGGGCCTTATTTAGGGCAGTCAGACCCGCCACCCACACCGGTGCACCATACAGCGCCATCGACCGGACAACCCCCGTGTATAGGAGTCGCGTTGCGACGCTGGCTCCACCCAAATTGGGCAAAAGTCGCCCAAGGGCGGAGGCAGCGTCGACCAGCTTCGGACCAAGCTGTCGGAAGTGCTCGTCGAAGAGCCACCTACCGTCGAGGATCAGGCCCAGATACCTCATCTGGGCCCGAACCGGTACGAGGACCGAGTTGACCACTATGGAGGCGCCGGGGGGCGGACCACGACGGGGCCCATGAAATAGTAGGGCCTCCGTCTTGTCCAGGGCCACCCGTAAGCCCAGCGCCTCAATGCGCCCGACCACCAGAGAAACACCCCAGGTGGCCAGGCGCGCCGCCTCTTGGAAGTTCGCCCCCCGGGCTGTGACAAGCGTGTCATCGGCGTAACAAATTACGCCCAGCCCGGGGGGGAGACGACCTCGTAGGACCCAGTCGTATCCCACGTTCCACAGGAGTGGTCCAAGGACAGACCCCTGCGGAACGCCGCACGACATGGGTCGCCGTCTCCAGACGCCCTCTCGGTCCTCGTACACGACGGTACGCTCCTCTAAATAGTCTGCCACTAGCCGCCTCAGGTACTCTGGCACCCCGTGGTAATGGAGTGCTTCCCTGATGCAGCTAAATGGCAGACTATTGAAGGCGTTGGCGATGTCCAAGGACACCGCCAACACCACGCCGCCACAGCTCACTGCCTCTTCGGTCACGGCCCTAAGGCACATCACGGCATCGACCGTCGAACGCCCTTCTCGGAATCCGAATTGGGCGTCCGACAGGTCGGGCCCCACCTCGCAGAGGTGCCGGACGATGCGGGCAGAGATTATCCTCTCAAAAAGTTTACCCGCCTCGTCCAGCAACACGATGGGCCTATAGGCCGCGACCGAATCGGCAGGCCGTCCCGGCTTCCTCAACAGGACCAGCTTCCCGCATTTCCAGCACTCAGGGAAGCGTCCGGACGCCAGGCTAGCATCCAACACTTCCCTGAGGCGGTCCGACATATGGTCGAGGGCTCGGGCCATCACTCGGGCTGGAACCCCGTCCGGCCCGGGGGCGGTGTTCTTGGAACGGATCCGAAGAACAGCCGCCCCAACCTCCGATTCCCTAACGGGCGGCACGTCGTCCTCTCTACCCCCGTCGTCTCCGACCGCATAGGCCATCGACGGGGGGCTTGAGATTGACCCTCTCTCTCCCAACCCCGTTCAGCGTTATCTTTATGAAACATTGCAGCTTCTCAGAAAGAGCCTCATTATACGTACGATTAATTATTACCCGACTGCGAAAGGAGGGTTATGTTTTTCGAGTGTATGTATGCATGTATGTATGTATATTTCTTCGGCACGCCCTAGAGCCTAAACGGCTTGTCGTATTTTTATGTGAGTGGTGTCAATAGATTCGTCTTAGTCTTGAGAGTGACATATAAATGAAAAAAATTAAAAAATAAGGATTTTTGGCGCCAAAAAGTAATATAAAAAAAGTTTTCCAAATACATCCGAGTGTGGTATCAAAATAAATATTTTTTACGGTGATTAGGAATATATATATATATATATATATCGGATGACACATGAATAAACGAGAACATGAATCACAGATACAGTCAATCTGGACCAAAGCCAAACACTAATCACCACTAAACGGATACGAATTAACTTAAACACCATCAGCAACCCCCACGAGGGGGTTGGGGCAACGCTCACTCCTATGCGGTGCCCTATGGAATTCGCCACCAGACTTGCAATTCCGCCACAGGTAAATATCGCATCACGCGGATCAAAAGGAGAGATTAAGGACAAATCATCCGGTACTCGCACACACGATACAAAACACAGAGATATCACGAGAGAGAAATCACAAATCAAATAATAGAAAACTACTACGACTCAGGAGTGACCCATGTCACAATCAAGAGATATGGTCGTCGCAAGATCTGAAGAGAAACTGTCCTGTTGCCGATCGCTATCGCTATCGCTTTATATAGACTTCATCCCCACCTCGCCCGACTCACGGAACCGTTCGATTGTGGCAAATGTTTGCAACACTTAATAGTGACGTAATTTCCGCAACGCGCCAACATATAAAACTTATAATATATGTTTTTATTGTTAAATATTGACGCAGTCGGGTTTTTTATTTTTAATAATTTGTACTTGTATATTTGTAAAGGCCTGTATACACTTTGTACAGTGCGAGTGCAGGTGCATCGTGCGGGTGATCGGTGATTGGTGGAAAGTACGTGTGGACCGCGAATTCGCTATCCACGCTTATTTTCTACCAATCATTGATCACCTCACTTCACACCTGCATTCGCACTAATCAAAGTGAATACGGGGCTTAACTTTATGTAATGATTATTACAACAATGTGTTAAGTTTTTTTAACTCATTTCTTTTTATCATTAGCTAATCTTATCCATGCGTGTTCTTTGTCCTTCTGCCACCATAGCTTTAATGCCATTAATCCACCGTCTTAATTACCTCATTTTCTCGACTTGTTACTTGTGCACCAATTTATTATTAACTAGCAAGTAGCGACCCGCCCCGGCTTCGCACGGGTGGAGTTTAGATGCCCCCGCTGCATCGACGACACTATTCGTGCATTTTAAATCTGTAATATTATTATCTTCGAATATATTCATTTAAATTAGATACAGTAAAGAGCCATTTTCATCTATATTAAATGCAAAATGTATTTAATTTACTTAATTGTATAAGGATTCATTCTGTATTGCTTAATATCGCTTCGTAAATAAGCCATTATTTCTCGTAAAAAGAAAGGAATAAAATTGTGGGTTATCCCTAGGAGATAGACATATACCGTCGCGGATTTTTTTGTAGACCTTTTTAAGGTGTACAATACTGTAGTACATTATTTTGATCTATCTCGTAGGGTGCAACCAGCGTTTGCAATGTAAGCGCAAAAATGTGTTTATTTGCTACATCACATTAAAACCTCGAAAATTAACAGTGTTTCCATGCTATATTATGCATTTATTATACATAAAAAAACCTTCCTCTTCCGCATAAAAATCCGTTGCGTTGTTTTAAAGATTTAAGCAAACATAGGGACATAGGGATATAGGGACAGAGAAAGCGACTTTGTTTTATACTATATAGTGATTTTCAGCATTTTCGTCTTCCTCCCATTGTGTGGCCTGACCACCTCCACTTTAACACATTACATTATTTTTCGGACAAATTTTCAGTTTACTGTGTATATAACCTAGAGGCGGGACAACTTCTGCGACTCTGGAAAGTAATGTAACTAAATTCTGCATTAGTAACTAATTTCTGCATGCCTGGATTAGACTATTGTCAAATATTAACAAAAAATTCCAATTTTAAGTTCAGCCAGTATACAATTTTAATATTTTTAATTGGTAATAGAGGAAACTTGGATAGGCAAAGTTTGTTATATTATTATAGCAAACTTTGTACATAAGACTTAAAACTAAAACAGACTATTATATTTACACTGCCATATAGTGGAGGTTTGCCGGAGAATGAAAATAACTTTAGATATAATTTAAATATGCAGTTACATAATATATCACATTATAATATGAAGTTTCATATTATTGACACTAACACTTATGTTAGACAATATTTGTATTTGACGAAAGATAGGTGTTATCTTTCCTTATTTTCTAAACGCCAGTTAGCAATATCGCTATATTATTTTATTAACATAACAGCCAAGAATTTGGCTATTAAACCAGTTGTTCAGACAACTTGTATAGATACAGCCAAGCACTTGGCTATAACGTCTAATATTTTAAACTAGATTTAGGGACAACATTTCTCATAAATGCAACCAATGCCACAGAAAACCGTAGCAGGATACAAATAGTCAATAATAAAATCAGAATAAACAAACAATTTAAATGCCAGTCTTTATCTATAGACAACATCTAAAGTCTGATATCAATAAATAGTACACCACCTTTCCAGGGGCATAGTGGACGACGCACTTGGCCTGATTTGATAACTTTATTACGAGTTGCGTCGTAAGAAAAAGGATTTCGGGAAAAAATTAATCAGTGCCTATTCTGTTGTTGCCGTCACTATACTAAAATTTCACTAAAATTGATTTTAAAAATTCTATACTTTGTCAAGTCAATCTAAATTTAGTGTTCATTATTAGTGTTAATTTAATCTGACGTCACTAAAAGCTATAGATTCCTATACCAGATGATACTCACGTGATAATTTACTTAATTGTGATACGTGACGAATAATATTGTACACACACCTTTCTACTGAACTGACAAACAGCTAAAATCACGTAATCGCTGTAATCATAAAAAATAATTTAAGAAATTTCAAGAATTTTTTCATTATTTTAGAGGCTGTCCAATTTTAGTGCAAAATGTCTAATTTAGTTAATCTTAGATGTTTTGAATCTCAACAGAAGAAAAGTCAATAAAAAAAAATAAGATGTAACTTTACTAATTTTGATGGCGTCAAACTAAATATATAAATAATAGAATATATAACGAATCAAATCAAATTGAGAAAGATATATTAAAATTTAATATTTTTAGTTTAGAAAATTAACAACAGAATTAGTACCAGTATATACAAAGTCTTGAAGTTATAAATTAACGATTGTGTTAGAAATTATTCATTCTTACTACAATTAGATTCGTAAGTGGGTGTCCTGATGTATAAATTATAATTAAATTGAAAAAAAAAATAGTTTTCTGTATATGTGATTAGTGATAGTTATTAAATAAGTAGTAACTGAAAATGCATCATGTTAAAGAGAGTGTTAAATTTGATTCTGATAAACTTGGCCTGGAGGCAGCTCTTGACAAAGCCGGTATGTATTTTGTTGTCTAGATAAATTTACATTAATGAATGCATGATAATAAATCTTAACATATTAAAAGCTGGTAGCATTATTTATTTACTTTCCCAAGTACAGTCGGACCCGAGAATCGAACCCGAGAGCTCTTAATCGGCAGTCATATGCTAACCGTTAGATCAACGAAGCAGCCTATCGCCTCCAATTTTATTTATTTTTATGTATGTATGTAGATATAGATATATAGATATAACTTTTATTGTTTTCCAGGTTTTGGTCTCTACGGCTTCCTAATGACGTGCCTGACCAGCCTTATACTCATTGGATTCACTTGCATTGCTTACGGGAGCCCATTCATAGTGCCCACAAGTGCCTGTGAATTAAAAACTACTTCTGGTCAGCAAGGAATGTTGGCCTCTGGAACTATCATCAGTAAGTTTTTTTTATATATGTTGAACACTAGATTTTGCACGCGGCTTCGCTCACGCAGACTTTCATCCCCTGATTTACCCCCTTAGAGGTGCAATTGCCCAAATTCCTTTCTTAGTGCTCACTTACGTTATATAAAGAACCTACATGCAGAATTTCAGGATTCTAGCTTCAGCGGTTTGGGCTGTGCGTTGATCTCTGGGTATGTCAGTCAGTCACCTTCCTCTGTTATATATATAGATTAGTTTTGATGTCGGTTCTCTGTGAAGAGCTGCCTTTGTCATTTCTCAAGAAAACAGAAATACACACATCAAAAGTGTCTAGGGATCAACATATGTGTCTAGGGATCAACATATATTTTTGCAATAACTTTTCTCCTGATTGATATTAATTAAAATTTTCTTTAAGGATTCATCAAATAAAGTGTTTTCGTTTGTCACAGTAACGATAAACCAAGTCACCTTTGCATTAATAAAGAAATTTGCCATTTTCCTAATAAAAGGATTTTTGACATTTGAACCACTAACATTAAAGTTCGAAAAAAAGACTGAAATAACAGTTTTCTTTAAAATTTTATTAGGTAACTTAAACAATTAATAATCCGTGTTTCTACCGCGAACACTAACACAAGAACATCGGTTTGGCATACTCAAAATGAGTTCATCCAAATCACGCTGTGGAATGGCCGCCCATGTTCGTTGCAACAACAAAAAAGGTCTTCTTGCGACTGGATACCCTCCATATTCGGCAGAGCTCTTCTCTGTAGCATATCCCATGCATGCTCAATCGGGTTCAAGACTGGCGACTGAGCAGGCCAGGGCCAAAGCCACATCTCAATCTCAAGAAATCCGCATAAAAATGCTTGATCCCTAGACACTTTTGATGTGTGTAATTAAAAGTAGGTAGGTAATTAATAAATTTCATCCCAAATTTCATTGAAACCAAACAACTAGTAAATAAAGATGTCGACTTTATAATCACAAATGTTAACAAAAAAAAACCGACTTCAAGAAATAGACGGGAAGTACCAACTTTCAAATGAAAAAAGAATTTTCAAAATCGGTTTACCAAGTGGTAAGTTATGGGGTTACCCCAAACCGGAAACCGAAACATAAAAAAACAGTCGAATTGATAACCTCCTCCTTTTTTGGAGTCAGTTAAAATAGCAGGTTTTTAAGTATAATGCCTTGAAGTATAACCATACACTTTAGATTACTCAATGCGTCCAAGAAATTATTATTTTATATCATTTTTTTATTTATCTATACAAATAATTACAATTGAAGCGTCTCCATTTGTAAGTTCAAATTAACAGGTTTTTACCAAATACATAATATTAAATAATAATACGTTGGACCGATTTTAACGGGACTTTCACTGGCATATAGCTGATGATATAAAGAGTAACTTAGAATACTTTCTTCAGACTAACTTCGCCCCGTGGTGGAACCATGTTTTTTTAATGTTTGGGCCTGCCAAAATGACTCTCCTCTGCCTAATGGAAAGCATAAGTAGAATCCAAGAGTGATGTGATGGTCACCATACTCATTGTGAATGCAATGCAGCATGGTGACCCACACCATCGCGGCCTATTGATGCTTCTGTACCATTGGGTTATTGTTGTTAAAGTACATCAACAAACACTAAAACCACGGGTCCCACACAAAACGGCAACATATTACTTTATAAATAAGATTAAAACCGAATAAAAATGTATATAGCATGTAAACTGACTTGAATCAATTTAATTTTTCATTCTAGACTATTGTAAAACAAAGCCCGCGCAAACGTACGTTTTTTTTTTTTTTTTTTTATGTTTGGCCCGCCAAAATGACTCTACTCTGCCTGATGGAAAGCATAAGCAGAATCCAAGAGTGGTGGTCACCATGCTCACTGCGAATGCAGACAATGCAGCATTGCGACCCACACCATGGCGGCCTAGTGATGCTACTGCATCTTTTAGTCTAGTCAACAAGAATGGAACTTGTTGACCAGACTAATTGGGCCTCCGGTCTCGCACTCACCAACGAAACACGACAGCATGCTGTCATTTTACGTTGATTTTCTGTGCGAGGGTAGTACCGCCCCGGTCGAGCCGGCCCGTTCGTGCTGAAAAAAGCGTGGCTCTACTACCTTTATTTTTTGGTTTGAACCTAGTTTTCTACCCACCTTCTGCATCCAGCTTCCACCTCGAGTTCCAGTTACTTTTCTAACGTCATCAGTTCATGTAATTGACGTACTTTACATAAATTGCTTCCTTGGCCATTATACAGCAATCATTAACTTTAAAAAGATATGTTTTGCAAACAGGCGTCATTACATGTCCAACACATGCATCAGAGCAAATTGAATGAAATCGTAAAAAGTCATATTTATTGTTAACATTGTCAAAACGAATTTTATTGTTCAATGCACGTAAATAACTTATATAAGAAATACGTATTAAAATGTCACATAGATTTTTATATGTGTTTTTAATAAAAAAAGTACATAAAACTTTTGATATTAATGATCTTTAATGATAATAACTAAGTATCATTCGGCACAACATTTTGAGCAAATCTTTATGCGAATAATTAATCGTTAAGAAATTTACACACCATGAATAATAGAATATGACTAAAGGCCGTGCTTATCATGAAATTATTTATTTATTTTTAGAATAAAATCGAACTCACAACCGTTTGCTTAGGAGTCAGAATCCCTAACCGATAAACCATCCTATCGTACCTTATCCATCTATCACTAAATTGAGGACCTAAATGTCAACCAATCCACTGCTGAAGGAAGGTTTCCTGAAGGAGAACTACCCTAGTCTTGGGCAGTCCGCATCCATACGCGGCCAGCCACTTTCTTCAAATTATCGGTCCATCGAGTCGCAGGACTGGCAGGACGCCATACTCTACGTTTGCCGAATCGCGGTATCCTTAAAACTTAGAACTTAGGACCTATGTACCAACAATCAAAGAAAATGAAATATAAAAGAATCTACTAAAAACCGCTAAATGTTACCATCCTAACAAGTCCCTAACCAAGTTGACATTCTACAAACTTAATGTTATTAGATAACTATAATTTCTCAAAATTAAAAAAAAACCCCGACATATAACCTGAGTTCCCTTTAAAAAGTAAAAAACACGTTATGCGCTTTCATTTGAGACCCTACTCGATGATATTTTTGCAGACATTCGGTTATTCTTCCCCACTTTCACCCCCATAACTTTTAAACGACTCAAACGATTTTCATGAAGCATGTCTAAGAACACTGCACGTAACTCACCTTTCATACAAAAAAAAACTAAATTGAAATCGCTTCATCCGTTCGCGAGCTACGGTGCCACAGACAGACACGTAAACTTATCAGACCCCTCTTTTTGCGTCGGGGGTTAAAAACTAACAAAGATTATGTAACGACGTCATCTCAGGCTAAGTCGTGTGGTTAAAACAAAATATTAGCCAATAAAACAAGAGAATAGAGATTGTAGAAAAAGATTCAGCGTCAAACACTTGTATCTTGGCTAAGAGGGAAGTACAAAGCCTAACTATGTTAGGTATATGTAAATTCAAGGTTAATAGTTATATTATACTATTCAGACATTTATACTTTTATGTTATTGCTTGAAGCGAGTAACGCTGTGGCAGATGAAGTAAGAATAGTATTTATAAGAATACTCTATTGAAATAATGAATTTATTCAACTAACGTAAACACAGGTTTGTCACATATAATATGTATGTAAGTACATCACGCCTATTTTGCCAGGAGACGACATTCATAACAACACATTTTCAATATACACAACAACATAGCCTTTTTCATAAACGTTATTTAACTTGAAGCGACGGTTATGTGTCATTTTCAACTTTAAATTTATCAGGTATTAAATGTATGCATAACTTACAGAAAATAATAATAATAAGAAGAGTAAAATCCGTCTATTAAACGTGGTATTTTTTTATTTATTTTTTATGGAATAGGCGGGCAAACGAGCAGACGTATCGCCTGATGGTAAGCGATTACCGCCGCCCATGGACACATGCAACACCAGAAGGGTCACAAGTGCGTAGCCGGCCTTTTGGGGATGGGGGGGGGGAGGTAGGGGTAGGGAATTGGGGTATGGGCCTCCGGTCTCCTCACTCACTCGGTGAAACACAGCGCAAGCACTATTTCACACCGGTTTTCTGTGAGGCCGTGGTATCACTCCGGTCGAGCCGGCCCATTCATGCCGAAGCGTGGCTCTCCCACGGTTTCCGGTGCCACGGTATACTAAGTAAAAACTAAAGTCCTTAATTTAAAGAGGTCACAAATTAAGTAAATCTGATGATCTTGATAAATAATGTCAATTTAATACTCCCCTGTCCTACTTTCTCGTTCATGATGAACAGGCTACTAACTACCGTTTTCTTCGAAATTCGCAGGTCTGTTAATTGGCGGTGTTATATGGAGTTACTTGGCAGACACTCGTGGTCGCCGCGCCATGTTGCTGATAGCCCTCATCGGTTCAGCTGTTATGAACATCATCGCCACCATATCTGTCAACTGGATTATGTTATTGGTCTTCCAGGTTCTGGCAGGACTATTGTAAGTGTATACTATATGTAACAAGTTCATTACAGCCAAAAATTAAAAATAAATAATCATAAATTTTAACAAAGAAAAACCTACTTCAATCTGGACCAAATTGAAATGGGATCACACGGGAAGTATCAGCTTTCATCAAAATCGGTTCACCCAGTCGAAAGTTATGAGGTAACAGACATAAAAAAATATAGTCTTGATAACCAGCTCCTTTTTTGAAGTCGGTTAAAGAGGGAATAAATTAGTATGAGTAAGTACACGGATGACGTAGTAGTTTCAGCGCTCATTTCGCCGCTTCCTTATGCGCTGAATGCTGGGTTCGATACCCATCTAGGAAAATATTGAGTGATCCTCAAATTGTTACTTTGAATGTGTAATAATAATAAGAATATTCTTTATTGATATAAACAAATTAAGTTCGTTATGGGATTCCCTAACACCTGCGCTAGTAAAGACTGTGTTGCAGGTGTTTGTATCTTCCCCAATATTGCAGTGACAATAGCGTTACATCAATAAAACAGTAAACAGCAAACAACAAAAAATTATATCCAAACTTAACAGACTATTACAGCAAAGCATGCATATGTGTGTGTGTGTGTATGCGTGTTTGTGTGTGTGTGTGTGAGCTTGCGCGATAGTACTATAGCGGCGTCACGTCACTTTTAGAAGATTTTCTGTAGAATCATAATCCATTGATTGTAGCCAATCGTCAACAACCTTTTTAAACCTATTATTATTCACCTACGTACCTTATGAATTTTGTCACATTTGTTATACGTATGGGGAGCCAAAAAATTGTAATGTCTCTGAGCAAATGTTGATTTAACACAGGGCATCGCTCTTTACGCTTGCGCGATATTGGTAACCGAGGTACAGCATGTTTGTGGTACCTTCGTAATACTTCCCTCACAAATACCTTCCTAACAGACAATACACCTGTCATTTCATATAGTGACGATGTCGGGTGCCGATACGGTAAGTATAACATTACCATAAGAACCATACGCTGCGCTCACTCAGCCTCAATCATATGGGTTTTCGCTGCGCCACCCCATGAGCAAACGCAGTATCTGATTATGCATTCGCATAGTGCTTGGTAAGTTTGCAGTAGTAATGTACCATTAGCTATTGTACGCAAGTTTTTGAAAATGTAGACTAGTTTTCTAACTCTGGATGTTAGCGTCATGAGGTGTAAAGTCCAGGTAAGCCTATCATCCAGTATACCTCCGAGGTACCTTATAGATTTGACTCTAGCAAGCGCAGCACACTCGCAGTTCGTTCGGACATCATGCCTATTACACGGAAAGGTGTGCAGTTTTAAAATGTGTGATGCATCAGGTTCACCCACAGATGTTTTACTGAAACAGACATATTTTGACTTACTGGCGTTTAATGACAGAAGGCTATCCTCCAATCAAGAGTTCACCTTTGCCAAACCGTTCTCAGCCAATGCAAATACCGCACTCTAGGTTTGGCCATGAAAGATCAGCACTGTGTCATCAGCAAACATAAGGAGGTCCAAGTATGGTAAGGTAGCCATATTGCACAGATCATTAATGTAAATGAGAAATAAGGTTGGTCCAAGTTTAGAACCCTGGGGAACACCTTATTTACACAGAGAGTCTGCAATAACATAGTCATCCACCCTAACGCGTTGATACCTACCCGTCAAATAATCCCTGAACCAGTCCAAAGTCACCCTCCTACTTTTTCAGTCAGGAATTGAATATATTAAATAGGAATCACAAGAATAAAATTTTTATTTCCACGATACATAAATAAACGTAATTCGAATCCCCGTAACTCATTCCTTCATTTTTCCATTTCAGCGCAGCAGGTATATACTCAGTGTCAATGACTTTGCTAAGTGAGTCGATTCCGATGGCCTACAGGAACACCACTGTGTTAATAGTGTCCAGTGTTATGATGCTCGCACAAGGCTGTATGGCACGTAAGTATCGACTATTAGATGAATGAATGTCGAAACATTATTGTAAGAATAAGTGAGAATTTCATGTCAGTTCCATAAAGTTCTTATGAAATCTTATACCTTTCTTTTCTTGTGTTTGAAAGCCCCCAAAGATCGTCACCTCGCCAAGGTTAAATATTGAGGTAAGAGTGTAAAGTAGTGTTCCATAGTGAGGTATTTGCAAGGGATACACTAAAAGATAAATCTCTGTAAACCTCGGTACATTTGGCCCGTTGCTGGGTAAGTTACCATATTTTATCTGCATCGGACAAAAAATAGCATCTGTAAGTAACAGCAATCGCTTTCCCAAAGAATTATAACTATACAAGCATATGTTTGGTTTTTTGTGTTTTAGCAGACACTGACAGGATAGCTTTTAATGATAAAAAATATTAATAATTCTGAAATTTGTCTTATGATAAATTCAAAGAAAGGTGATCGGCTCTAACTATTTACTACTCAAAATACACGTATATCTTAACACTTCAAGTTAGATTAACGTATTTAAGAAATTCAGTTAAAGAGAAAAGGTTCTCCAATATTTCCGTGTAGGGTACGGTTATTAGTCACCAATATTCCAGTACCTCTATACCAAAAGGAAATGATTAGAAAAACCATTTCTCCTTTCAGTGGTCGCGATTCCCATTATTCCGTTAAGATTTTCCTATTACGTACCAAGTTTGGACATCTACTTAAACTCATGGCGTACACTGATGCTGGTGTACAGCGTACCAGCCCTCATATGCGCAGCCTGCCTCTTCATCATGCAGGAAAGTCCAAAGTTCATATTTACCAAGATAGATGACATCAAGGCTTTGGAGGCACTGAGGGCTATCCATAGAATGAATAATTGGAAGTCTAAGGAAGAGTTTCAGGTATGACTTATTTTATATTTTATTCAACCCACTGCCGCACTAAACGGATGTATTTCACGGTCAGTGCGTGGTGGGCTGTTCCTAGTACTTTAATAATATTTCGATACTAGTTGTTGCCCGCGGCTCCGCCCGCGTATATGTCGGTTATCGCGACCAATAGTAGCCTATGTGTTATTCTGATGTATAAGCTATATTACTGCAAAGTTTCACCCGAATCCGTTCAGTAGTTTTTGCGTGAAAGAGTAACAAATATCCATTCATCCATCCATACTTACAAACTTTCGCGTTTATAATATTAGTATCTATAGATATTTCGATATTTCCCAGGGACTTAGTTTTTAACACGCTTTCATTAGCTTCGCTTAAATGTATGTTTATTTCTTTCTAACTTATCTTTGTTGTTCTTTTTAATAATTTACAGCCTAAAGGTCTCATCAGGGATGAAAGCTTGGAAATCACGGGTAATGCTTCAATAAAGGACCAAATACTGCCTCTAGTTAAGGCTCCATTCCTGAAGTATACTATCATCATGATGTTAATGAATGTATGCCAACAGTGAGTATCAGTGTGAATGTGTAAGTCAAACAGGAGCCGGGGCAAGATGGCGCGGCGTCTTGACATAACCAAGTTGTTTAAATTACAACTTGATAAATGTTATAAAATATTCATTGTGAGAATATAGAGGATTAATATCAGATACAACCCCTTTTTTTTTTAAATACAACGCATGAATTAGGAATATATTATTTATTGCTCGCACTATTGCGTATGAGCCGGTGAGGAGGGATCCTAAGGTCTTAATAACAGCTATTACCAGATGCCTTCTATTTCAGGCATAGGGTTATCATCTGGTATTTTGCCAGATTGTATTTTGCTTCTGGGTACATACCCAAAAGCAAACCCTAGTTGAATGACGGATCGAGGGGGTTTCCACATGTAAAAACCGCTTTAGATACGAAGCTACAGAATAAAAAGCCAGTTTTCATAACATCAGTCATTTTATAAAGTTATTCAACATATATATATATATTTTAATTCTGATAAAAACTGGCCAAGTCAAATCTAACCTACTTTAAGATCTCACATTTTTAAATAACAGCAATTGTTAAAGGTATCCAATAAAGCAAAGAAATAGAGTTTAATACTTGTTCATAATTTTATTTTGTTCCTATAAATACATATTTGGATTTTGCATAGAACTTGGCACTTATTTTTAGATCTCCATTCTTTTTGCGACGAAGCCCACAGCCAAGCATAATTTTGTATTGAACTTGGCTCTCCATTTTTACATTTATGTTTCTGGTAGGATATCATTACTTTTTGTAAAGAAAGCTAGGCAGGTATTGAGATTTAATAATACATATATTGGGATAGTTGCAAATATCTGCTTGTAACGACGGGTCCAACAACACAATAAAAAAAATAATTATGCCGCCCCCCCCTCTATTTTTTACTTTTTTTTATTTTTAGATTTTTTCCTACGCTTACACACAATTACCGAGCTGGATTCCAAATTTCATCCTTCTAGGTCATCTGGAAGTAGGTTAGGTTCAGGTACTATATACCATGTGTCCCAAAATTCAACGATAAGCGGGCGCCAAAAGGTAGACCTGCTCATGAGTACATAAGGAAAAATAGTAAAAAAAATATACCATTTTTTTTTTTTAGTTATAAGAAAAATTTAGAATTTCTTTGAAAATTTACACCCTTCGTTTTTTTTTTATTTACTTATTACGTAGTGGTGTCCATACTTTTTTTTTACAAGACCATGAGTCAAAGTACACTAAGAGTAAAAATATTTAAAAAAAATTATTTTGAACGTTTTTTGTGTAAAAACTGCGGGCAATTTGGTGTTTTTAAGAGTTGTGGTGAATAGTAGCAATATCATGAAAGGTATAAATTTTCAAAGAAATTCTAAATTTTTTTGTAACTAAAAAAACTAGGTATTTATTTATTTATTTTTTCTTATGTACTCATTAGCAGGTCTACCTTTAGGCGCCCGCTTATCGTTGAATTTTGGGACACCCTGTTTAAGTCAGTCAGTGCTAAAATTTACGACTTTTATACCTTCATCTTTATATATATGTATAATTCTTATGTGAGTGTGAATGTCACTGAACTTCTCTCAAACGACTGGACCGATTTTGATGAAATTTTTTGTGTGTGTTCAAGGGGATTTGGGAATGGTTTAGATTCACAAAAACGTAAACGATGTTACGTGGGTCAGCTAGTATCTTTATAACCGTTTTAGCTAGCTTCATGAAATTTGGGCTTCTAGATGTCCTTATGGATATAATTAACCACACGTAGTTTTATGTGTTTACGTTAAATAGATTTTGAGTTATAGAAGGGTCAAAAGTGGCACCAAGTAGTTCGTGTAATATTACTCTCGGCGCTGGCTAGCCAGATCCTTTGCTTGAACTTGGCTTGACACGCTGCCGCGTGTCTAGATATCAGATCTCATGTAGAGCCAAGGTTCTGAATCTACACGCCCTAACTCTACCAACCCTAACTTCACAAACTCTTCATCTCAGTAAAAATGTATCGACATTTTTGTGTACATGTGTATAGGAATACGGTGTCGTACACATGGTACGACACCGTATTCCTATGTTTGATGTTCGTGTGTGACGTTTATTTAAAGTCGCAGGAGACGGCAATGGACTGCTAACATGGTTTGCAAAAACATTTCTTTAGTTTGTTTTGTTATTTTTGGGAGCAGGAGACACGCCTTAAGTAGTGCCTATACTGCAGTAACCAAACAGATGATAAACATCATCATCAACAACCCATAACTTCCCACTGCTGGGCTCGGGTCTCCTCTCCGGAGAGGGTTAAGGCCATACATCCCCACGCTGGCCAAGTGCGAGTTAGGGACTGGCAAGACAGCGTTGTGGCCACGTTATCTTGCCGATGATAAACACACTAATAAGTATTTCTAAATACATTTAAACTATAGAATAATTAACATATCAAATGATCTTATGCTGATTCACAAATATTTTTCCTAGATATTCTCACAATTAGACCCAAAAGCAAGTCCTTAATAGCATAAATTAATTTTCTGAAATTCCAGCCTTTAACAGTCCACTCCTTGATATTGGTCTCTCATTTATAAATTCCACATACAGAATATTAAATCCAGTTCATTTATGTTCCAGGCTTACTGCCTTCGTAGTATGGATGCCGACGATTGCGAACCAATTCGTACGTATCATGCAAACTGGGGGTAATACAGACCTCACAGTATGTGATATATTAAACAGCGGTAGTGCACCCGTTAATGTGAGTATGTTTTTACCATCGACATTTAATAGTCAAGAGGTACAAATGCCTCGCCTTGTATCATCACGTTTCAACTTAAGGATGCAAATCTTGGCCATCTATAGCAGATGTAACCGTAGGTAACTAGTATCGAGCAGCCCTGCTTTTATTTATGGAATAGGCGGGCAAACGAGCAGGCGTATCGCCTGATGGTAAGCGATTACCACCTCCCATGGACACCTCCAACACCAGAAGCGTCACAAGTGCGTTGCCGGCCTTTTGGGGATGGGAGGGGAGGTAGGGGATTGGGGTATGGGCCTCCGGTATCCTCACTCACTCGGTGAAACACAGCGCAAGCACTATTTCACACCGGTTTTCTGTGAGGCCGTGGTATCACTCCGGTCGAGCCGGCTCATTCATGCCGAAGCGTGGCTCTCCCACGGTGGAGCGTGGCTCTCCCACGGTGGAGCGTGGCTCTCCCACGGTGGCTTGCTTTGTCCTAAAATTTTGGGTGAGCTAAAGAAAGAAAATTGGCATAAGAAATCTCGGCAGTAGATTAAAAGGCCCGAATTTCTACGTTGTGATGAAAAAATCTCTAAACCATGGAAGTTCTGACGACTCTTTACTTTGAAATCTATAACTGAATTTGTATCACTTTTGTTTTCTGTTTTAGCCTGACGAAACACCTTGCGCTTTGAATGAAACATCTCTGCTGATACTGCTAGGTGTAGGAGGGTTGCAGTCTGTGTTTAACCTAATCATCAGTTTTGTAAGTATAATATTTCCTCTTCCCAGAGTAGGGTTTGCCAGAGGCCGGTTGTCAGAATGTTTTTTAGTAGAAACACTACGTACTCCTGACTCCTGTGTCCACGAGGAGCTGGAGATCTGAAGGGATTTTTCACCCCGTCAACAAAAGAAAAGTAAAATATTTAAAGTATTTTATATATTTCTTTAGTTCAACAAATTGTATAAGAATGCATGCTCAACAGATAGGTGCACTGACAACTTGAGAATAGTAGCTGAGCTCGTGGAAGACTGAGATCTACCTATATTAAACGCTGTTTGATTGATTTAAAGTATACTGTTTTCTAAACACAAAACTATGAGTATTATAATACGAAGGGCTACATCTATACAATGAAATAAAATTGGAGTGTCTGATACACAAATTAAAGTTTATATTTATTTATTTAAACATTACGCACTTGAGGTGTATTGGCGGACTTAATGCCTACCCGTCAACCATTGGGTGATGCAAAGAAAACAGGAAATAAGTGCATTTTGGTTAAAAATTGTATTTAAATAAACAGATCAAGTAATATATCAAATAATCAAACATTAATATATATAAATACAGTACTGACATCAAAAAAACATTTATTTTTATTTTTCTCTGTTTATTCCGGCTAATTTGCGGATTTTGACGGGACTTTCACTGAAAGGTAGCTGGTGATATAAGGAATAAATTAGTCTTCTTTTTTTTGGACTAGCTTTGCCCCGCGGCGTTAATCGTGGTTTTTGTTGTAAAGGTACATACAGCAATATTGACTGGTAATACCGTGGGGCTCAGCTTGTATTTTCATAAAAATCTGACCCAAAAACTCTAAAACCCTAAATCACCAAATTATTTCCCTCCACATAAGTCTCTTAAAACTTAAACACATATTTTGCAAGTCTCCATATATTTTCATTCTTCTTATGCAACTGAAGGTGGTAGAAAGCAGTAACAGCGTCTCTGCCTCCCAGTTTACAAAAACCTTTTTTCGTTTATGCAGAGGCGCATTATACTTAAGCATTTCTTTGTATTCCAGTTGGTCAACTTTGTGGGGAGACGGAACATCTCCATAATAGTTATTACGCTGTGTGGTGGAAGTGGAATCCTCGTGAACCTAGTACCTAATGTATTTGCCAGCGCTACTTTATTCTGTGTTATGCTGTTGGGTGCCGTGGTGGTTGGGCTATGTACCACAATCTGTGTTGCGCTGTTTCCTACTCATTTGAGGTGACATTAACTATGTAATCTTTTACATTATAATTTTTTAAGGGTGATGTATTTATACCTAGCCGATTTCGGCGACCACTCAGTGGAGATCAGCCACCTACGCAAAAGATATTATAGTGCACAAGTGTGTGCGCAAACATATGTGTACTCTCTTTTCCACCCACTCACACACAATCCGGTAATGGGTCAGCTATCCAACGGCTTTACATGCTTTCCGACCCACGGGGTTAATACCCTATCTTCCCAACTCCAGGCTGTTATTAAAAATTTCTATGATCACAAAACTCAATTACACTCTTTCGGGAATCGAACCCGAGACCTCTTGATCGGTCGTCACATACGCTAACCGCTTGACCGACGAGACAGTCGCTTTTTTTAAAGAATAATACCTATCACACAAGCTGACGGTTTTCTTCGTAGTAAGTGGTTGCCGCTGCCCGTCGACACTTACAACTCGAGAGGTACAAGTGTGTTTCCATCCTTTCAATCTCGTTTCCCAGGAGATGACGCTATTATCGACCTCTTATTTTTTAAGGACAATCGTAGTATTATCTGGCTTTTTAAAAACTTTAAATGGCTTACTTAAGAAATATTGTTATTTTACAGAGCGATGGCCATTGCATTCACAATGGTGGCTCAATATTTAGGGATAATAGCTTCGATACAGATCCTCAACTGGCTGCTAAAAGTGAACTGTGCCGCTGGATTTTACTTTTTTGGAACCTTATACATAAGTGAGTATTACTCTAGAAATTACAATTTGAAAGTTAATCATTAAATCAACGAACTAATAGTTAAATCTGAAAATGAATTTGGAATACTAAGTGCCATAAGCACCATGCATACTGTGGGAGCCGTAAGATCCTACCTAACTATAATGTTCTCCTAGCCGATAACGGCCACGGCGGCCTGTCTCAACGGAGACCACCCAACTACGCAGGAGATATTATAGTGCACAAGTGTGAGTGCAAACACAGATGCACTCTCTGTAATCTCTGTTCCCTCTCTCTCAGAATCCGATGAAAACACTAACTATGAACTAACTGTGCAGGATAACAGTACTTTTTTTTTTTTTTTTTATGGAATAGCAAACGAGCAGACGTTTCGCCTGATGGTAAGCGATTACCTCCGCCCATGAACACCCGCAACACCAGAGGCGTCACAAGTGCGTTACCGGCCTTTGGGGGATGGGGGGGGGAGATAGGGGGAGGGGTTGGGGTATGGGCCTCCGGTATCCTCACTCACTCGGTGAAACACAGCGCAAGCACTATTTCACACCGGTTTTCTGTGAGGCCGTGGTATCACTCCGGTCGAGCCGGCCCATTCATGCCGAAGCGTGTCTCTCCCACGCTTCGGCATGGCATGGCTCTGGCATGACCACGACCACCTTTTTTATATATGGGCTTGCCAAAGTGACTCTACTCTGCCTGATGGAAAGCATAAGCAGAATTCAAAAGTGGTGGTCGCCATACTCATTGCGAAGGCAGACAAGGCAGCATGGTGACCCTGCATCATTGAGCTTCCGGTCTCGCACTTACAAACGAAACACGACAGCACGAATGCTGTCATTTTAGGTTGATTTAGCCTACTTACTTACTTCTTTCATTGGAAAAGGATCTGTACCAGATCCTAAATAAATAAACAAACCTTATTATTGTTTTTTCAGCTGCCGCCGTAGCCGCGTTCTTCCTACCCGATGACCGGACACTTCAACCAGCCGAAACAACGAGAACTGAAGTCAAGAAATCAGAGAAAAAGACAGAGTTAAGTTAAAGGACATACTTAGTTAGAATAATTTTGAAACTATATAGAAAATGTTAGTGGAAAGGAAACATTTAAAAACTTAACAACATGAATTTGTTATGCGAACATCGAAACTCAAACATTTGTTCAAATTTGTTGCAAAAAATGTAATTTTGTTTGCCAATGGTGATCCTCCTGATAACATCAATCCTTTATTATTTTCTAACTTAATATTGTGCGCTGTGATAGTTTTAGTCTATAATATTCGTTTTTGAATTAAATATACTTAATATAGTATTTATATTATAAGACAGAAGTGGAGGAATGGGGTTATTCATATAATCAAATAAAAAATTAGTATTTTTAATAGAGTTTATTTGTTAGATTGACGGTTCTTATTTTCAGAACGAATTTCTTTTTTTTTACTGATAAGTTTGTACGCAATGCATAGAACATACCTACCTAGTAAAAAATATTAGGTACAGTGTAGAGTGTACTACAATATAATATAGTGTTAAGGTACATAAACTTAAACATTAATATCTGTTTTATAACAACGTCCTTAACTCAGATTCTGAGGTCCTTATTCATCAAATCATGTGGCGACCTGTCGATGTAGTGGTTTGTGATCCTGGCTATTAAACCAGAGGTCGTCGATTCGATTCCTACCTTTATTTATTTATACTCTATGCACAAAATTAACAATGGCGGACTTAATAAGGAATTCGAAAATAGACATTGGTGGTAATTCGTTTGTTGTCATCACTAAACTAAAATTCACTGAAATTTGTTGTTGGATTATATACTTTAATCTCATCTGCTTACAGCCTGTTTTTCGATATCTCACATCTCAGCTTCATTATATTTAGTTTAGTACCTAACAACTAAAAAAGTTGATCAGAGGTACACACAATTTGTGTTCCTAACACTAAAAAGACGAAGCGCGCCTCCGCCGCCCGGTTAGCCGGCGGCGGATTGGGTCCGAGTGGAGGTCGTCCTTCCGGGCCCTCTCCGCCGCCTTCTTCTGCGCGTTTACATCTTCGCAGAAGGTTGCGACAGCGGTAAAACTGCTATCGCTACCGGCCATGAAACTTATGACGGCTGGTAGCGAGAGATCTCCTCCGATGACTGCAGTGAGGGCCCGACGCTGCGAAGCCCATGCGGGGTAAATCGCCAGCGTGTGCTGGGCCGAGTCTCTGTCACTTCCTTTTGATATAGTCGCAATAAGCCGCACGGGCGGCAGTGGCACGATCAAAGCGACCGTATCTAAGCGAATGAACTATACATTAACCCCATCGGAGGAATTCTCAGGTTCTTATTACAAAACATGACGAGTTTTACCATTTATTTTCAAACAAAACTCTGATACGCTTTTTTTATATTTATTTTAGAATTGTAAACGTAATAGAACATTTCTTAAAATAGATCATTAACACGCATAAAGTAATGCTCTAAGTTCACACGATTAAAAATGTTAACGTTTTACGAAGCTTGCTAAAACCTTCACATCATAATTATATGTCGTACTTCGTAAACGCACACGTTGCTCAGCTGTCACATACAGTTATCAAAAACTCGTGATTAAGATTTTTAGTCATAAGATACGAGTTCTGTGAACAGTGCAAATAAATTATTTTAAATTAAAACATCGATCGCGGGCGGCGGCTTACCATCTTAGAGCAAAGTCCAAGGGCACCCGACTATCTTTAAAGGTGATGATAATGTACGCTCTGTCCTTGCAACGTCAATACCATAAATAATACCTCGTAGCATTGATTTTTCTATAAACCTAGTCTGTAAATATTGGTGAACGTTCCTTAATCAGAATTTAACGTCTTAGAGGTTTATATATGCCCGTAGTTCTAGTATCACAGCGTCAAAGTTGCGCGGCGATTAACATTTATGTGTTAATTTGTGGTTGCATGCAAGTACTAGTGTTCGTGTTGTGTATGTATCTATATGGGATAAGCAAGCTGAACAATATTTTGAGAACATTTTAAGACATGTAAGTGAACTCGATCTTGAGAACTATGGCCAACATAATATATTTAAACTAGTGACAAATTGTCATTTAACCAATAAAGCCTAGTTTCAACAATTAAATTTAAATAAAGATTGCCAACGAATTAATCTTCAAATGTTACAGAATACTTTTTACAATATACCTAGTTGTACAGTTAACACATGGTAGCAGGCGCCCTATGTTTATTTATTATAAGAAAACCTATTAGGTATAAGTTACATTTTAGCTACCTATTGATATTTTTAAATTTAAAAATGTATCGCACTTGTTGTACAGAAGTAAATTTCTTTTATTCATTTGAAACTTATTGAAAGGTGGGCTTAATGCCATGAGGCATTTTCTTCCAGTCTACCTTCAGGTGATGTAGAAGTATGATGCCCAAAAAATCCCCCATTTGTGTAATGTGGTGCTCCGCTCTTATTGGTCTTAGCATGATGATATATAGCCTATAGCTTTCCTCGATAAATGTACTATCCAACACTGAAATATTTTTTCTAATCGGACCAGCGGTTCCTGAGATTAGCGCCTTCAAACAAACGAACTCTTCAGCTTTAATATAATATTACTATCTGTCCCATGCAACCTCGTTTGCGTCTCCTCTTACCCGTAGCGTGACAATTTTCCCCCGTTTTTGAATTATTTTTCATTGATGCTCAGCTCCTATTGGTATTAGCGTAATGATATATAGTCTATAGCCTTCCTCGATAAATGGGCTATCTAACATTGAAAGAATTTTTCTAATCAGACCTAGGGTTCCTGAGACCTAGGTTCAAACAAACAAACTCTTCAGCTTTATATGATAGTATAGATTAATATACTATCTGACCCGGCGAACTTCGTACCGCCATATTTACATATCTGTCTCAGCTTCCCACAGGTAGTGTATAGTCACGGACAAAAAAAAACACTTTTCCCGTTATCTTTTATTTTTTTCTTTCTAGCAAAAAAAGAATAAATGAAATCGGACTATGTGTTATTGCATTACAACTAAGATACAGACAGACAAAAATAAAAAAAATTACAGTATCGGCTTCAGTGTCGATTATAGAGAGCCCTCCAAAATTTTTTTTCAAAATATCTTTAATGTACCTACAGAATTAGACCTGTTACATTTTTATTACGACATTTTTTGACGACATTTTTTGACGACAATAGCCCTGCCACAAATCACGTTAATAATACTAAAAAAATACCTGAATGACGGAGCTTTACTCGGTATTTTTTGTTTTGATTATTTTCTAAAAATCAATCCTATCTAGATCGATTTATCGCCCTCGAAACCCCCTGCATACTTTTCATGAAAATCGTTGGAGCCATTTCCGAGATTTACATTATATAAGTATACAAGAATTGCTTATTTAAAAGGTAGTACCTGGATGATCGAGCTTTGATCTTTATTTTTTTTTAAATAAGCTTAGTGACGCCCTCTCTTGGTACGCCCTGGTACTGTTCATTCTGCACCGATGACAGCGCAATGGTTCTTATTCCAATATAGTTTAATGTAGTTTGCTCGAGTTGCGATAGTTGGCGCTAGATGGACATTGATTATCTATAAAGTTGATTTTTGAAAATACAAATAAAACGACATTTTCTAAAAATGAATCTTAGCTGGATCGATTTATCGCCCCCGAAAACCCCTGTATAATAAATTTAATGAAAATCGTTGGAGCTGTTTTCGAGATTCAGATTATATACATATAAAATAAAATGGAATAGGCCGGCAAACGAGCAGACGTATTGCCTGATGGTAAGCGATTACCACCGCCCATGGACACCCGCAACACCAGAGGCGTCACAAGTGCGTTACCGGCCTTTGGGGGATGGGGGGGAGATAGGGGGAGGGGTTGGGGTATGGTCCTCCGGAATCCTCACTCACTTGGTGAAACACAGCGCAAGCACTATTTCACAGCGGTTTTCTGTGAGGCCGTGGCATCACTCCGGTCGAGCCGGCCCATTTATGCCGAAGCGTGGCTCTCCCACGATTATAAATATACAACAATTTCTTGTTTAAAAGGTATTAAGTAGATTAGATAGATTATAGTCGCTTTCTGTCTGGGAACAGACATGCAGATAAATATGCAAATGTCTATTCAACAAAAAAAACCTATATTTACTTGTTTGGCTAATATGAAGCCTTACCTAAACCTCGTTTACCATCAGATGTATCGGATATCAAGTGATTCTTGTACAGAGTAATCCAATTAACACACTCATTAAGGTATACGTTCTCGTGATAATAAGAAGTGTATTAGGTAATTTGTAAATAAAACGGCGTTTTTGTTACACGGAAGAAGTGTTCAGCTTCTGTGATTTTAATTTTGCAATAAGGTGAGTTGTAGTGTTGAACGTTGTTTCTGAGATCACTTTATACTCAACCCTTCGATCAATAATAGTACATATATATAGATACAATAGATACATATATATAGATACAATAGTATCGGGAATCTAGTACATTATTGATCGAAGGCTCAACCAGATAAATTGTGAATGGTACAAGTAAAATTTTAACAAAAACAAAAACCGACTTCAAGGTTCGACTCGATTTCTCTTGGATGCCATCATCAAATCTTAATGTTCTTATCATGGTACCACCGTTGGGATATCTCCTTGCCATTAAAAAAGGAATCATCAAAATCGGTTCATAAAAGACGAAGTCCTTTTTTGAAGTCGGTTAAAAACCACTTTGAATGTGTAAAAGACGACTGCAAATCGTCGCAAGCATTTCTGTCTAATGATAAATTGCTTACAGCGATTTGATGATTTACTTTATCATTAATGGAAATCAGTTGCATGAAGTCACATAATTTTATATTTTAGAAAAACTTCTTGCCATAATTCTACAAAAAACATATTATTAGCTGTTCAAGTGTGTGCAAAATCCATACTATGGTATAAATTCGAAAGTAAACCGCTGAAACTTTGTTGTATGAATTTTGACTACTTTTTGACGCGATAACCGACATATACGCGGGCAAAATCTAATTGTGTTTAATTTTCTGAGATTCTTAAGAATGACAACAACAACTGCTACTAACTGAGCTATTGGTCCGAGAGCTGGTACCATTTTTTGAGTAGGTATTTGAGGCAAGCTGAAAACTTGTCACAGACCTCTCTTATTATACCCCAACACGGAACTGCAGACCTGGCTGGTGAGTAGCGGGGCTAAATCAACCCCCCCTCTTGCGAGGTCACGTGACTTGCAATAGCCATGGTATAACGATATACTTCGCCAGTTATAGCACGCCGAGAAACAGTGCTCACGTGGGAGACACAAGCCTACGTTATAATCTCTATCGCTGGTTGTTAAAAATTTGCCCCGCTACTCACCAGCCAGGTCTGCAGTTTCGTGTTGGGGTAAATTAGGAGAGGTGTGTGACAAGTTTTCAGCTTGCCTCAAATACCTACCTAAAAATGGTACCAGCTCTCCTACTATATGGATCGTTGACTCGAATCCATCCAGTACAAATACAATTGTGTAAATACCTAGTACAATAATCTGTGGTGTTTATTTGTAATTATAATTTATTGATTTCCACGTATTACGAAAATACACAAAATACGACTATCTTTACGAGCAGCTAACTTACCTATAATATGATATTTTGAGAGTGCCATCCGAAAACCAGCGGACCGTGAAGCATTTAGCTGTGATGGTGAACCGTTCTGGTCCACGATTTTGTACCATTCTCCGTCGTCTAACGTACAACAATATTAAATTATGTGGGCCATGAATAATAATAACGTGGCCATTTCTCATTATTACTCGTCTCGTATTGGTCGTTTCGTGAAGTTATAAAAGCGTTAACAAATGTATAGATAGATAGACATAAAACTCTTTATTTGTTAACCGTAATATAGATATAAAAAAGAGTACAGAAAATGAGGAATGTTTATGTATAATGTACAAATGGTGGCATTAATGCCGAAAGCAATCTCTTCCAGGAAACCTTAGGATGGATAAAAATGTATCGGAGAGACAGTAGTTGACGGTGCAATGAGTATAGAAGAATTTATCTTATATATAAAACTAGCTGATCTGGCGAACTTCGTAACGCCATATTTATTTCATAAAAAAAAATACAGTTTTGGCTTCAGTATCGATTATAGAGAGCCCTCCAAAATTTTTTTTCAAAATATCTTTAATGTACAGAATTGGACCTGTTACATTTTAAAGTATTATAAGTATAGATTCTCGTACCGCGGTGTTTGTTACCAAACTCCTCCGAAACGACTTGTCAGATTTTTATGAAATTTTGTGTGCATATCGAGTAGGTCTGAGAATCGGCCAACATCTATTTTTCATAACCCTAAATAATAAGCGTGACCCACATCGGCAAAACAACATTTGCCGGGTCAGCTAGTTTACCATAAAAAACATTATTTTGAGTCAACCTGAAGGTAGTAGAGCCACGCTGATTTTAGCACGGTTGGGCCGGCTCGAACGGGCGATACTACACTCGCAGAAAACCAAGTCAAATGACAGTATTCGTGCTGTCGTGCTCGTGTTTCATTGGTGAGTGCGTTACCGGTGGCCGTATGATACAGAAGCAGCTCAATACATCGCTAGATGATGTTGGTCACCATGCTGAATTGTAGCATTTTTTGCAATCGCAATGAGTGTGGTGTCCGCCACTCTTAAATTCTTTCCAGGCAGAGTAGTTTTTTTTTTTTTTTTTTTTTTTTATGTTCAAGCTACCAAAATGATTCTACTCTGCCTGATGGAAAGCATAAGTAGAATCCAAAAGTGATGGTCACTATACTCAATGTGAACGTGGACAGAGCAGCATAGTGACCCACACTATGGCGGCCTAGTGAGATGCTTTTTCACGCCCCGCTTAAAGGACCCGGGATCATAATGGGAAGGAAACACGTGTGGTGGTAGTGAGTTCCATGTTTTGATCGCTCGACACAAGAAGGAAGAACCGAAACGTTGCGTTCGAGAGCGTATGTCTTCCACTCTCAAAGGGTGACTGCGAAGGCCGGCACGTGTTGTCCTGTACAGGAAAGGAGAAGGGGGGGACCAGATGGAAGAGCTCTTCAGAACACTCCCCATGATACAGGCGATAGAGGACTGCCATAGAGGCGATATCTCTTCGCAGCTGCAGGGGTTCTAGGGACTCAGTGGCTTCGGGACTACCGATGATGCGGACTGCTCGCCGCTGCAACCGATCGAGAGCGTCAAATAGATACTGTGCGGCACCATCGCATAGATGAGAACAGTACTCCACGCACGAGCGAACCTGGGTCTTGTAAAGAAGACACAGATGCCCGGGCGAGAAGAACCGTCTCACCTTGTTAAGTACACCTAACTGGTGGCGCTAGCCTAGGCGAGGCCGCTTTAATGACGCTCTCGATGTACTCACGCATGTTGAGATCACGGCAGATATCCATACCCAGGATACCAAGCTTGTCTTGCAGGGGCAGTTGAGTGTTCCGAAAAGTTGGGAGGGGAAGGAAGGGAGACTTTTTGGTAGATAGCGCGCACACCTGTGTTTTCTTGGCATTAAACTCGACCAGATTCTCACTGCCCCATTGAGAGATGCGGCTTAGAACCAGGTCGAGCTCAGCGACAAGATCCCGTCGCTTCGCCTCAACGTCCGCTGACTTGGCTGTAGAGTGACCAAAATATCGCCCATGAACTGTACTGTCGTCTGCATAGCAATGTATATTGCCAAGGGCCAACATGTCATTGATATGCAGGAGAAACAGCGTGGGTGACAGGACGGAGCCCTGAGGTACACCGGCGTTTATCTGCCGATAATCAGAGGCCGCACCGTCGCAAAGGACCTTAATACGGCGCTGGTGCAGGAATGCGGCGACCCAGGTGCAGAGTTTAGGGGGCAGGCCGAATGCGGGAAGTTTGGAGAGAAGCGAGCGGTGCCAAACCCGATCGAAAGCTTTGGCCATGTCAAGGCTGATGGCCAAGGACTCCCCATGTCTGTCAATAGCTTCACCCCAAAGGTGAGTGACATACGCTAGAAGATCACCCGTGGATCGGTTCGGCCTAAAGCCATATTGCCGATCATTTAGCAAGGAGTGATCTTCCAGGTAGAGGACCAATTGCTTGTTGATGATCCGTTCGAGCACCTTGCAGAGAATGGATGTTACGGCTATAGGTCGGTAATTAGCCGGGTCTGAACGGTCACCTTTTTTGGGGATAGGTTGCACGTTCGCCTCTCTCCAAGCCTCCGGAACAATTCCTGAGGAATAAGACAGGCGGTACAAGCGCGTCAGTACGGGAGACAACTCCGGGGCGCAGTTCTTAAGAACCACCGCTGGGACACCGTCGGGTCCACTGGCTTTCCGGACGTCAAGTGACCTGAGTTCAGCTAGGACATCACTCTGACGGCTACGGATATCCCTCATCGTGGAGTCACTGGTCCGAATGGTGGGCGGGTGCACGCCCCGATCGTCCATTCGAGAGTTAGCCGCAAAGAGGTCCACAAGCAGTTTCGCTTTCTCCTGCGGCTGATGGGCCAGCGATCCGTCGGGATATTTCAGCGGTGGTAGTGAGGGCTGGCAATGGTTGGACTGCACAGCTTTAGCCAATCGCCAGAACTTTCGGCTACCCGTAGGGTGTGAGACGAGTTCATGGCCAAGCCGCGCGATGCGCTGGGCATCTGCTCTAATGTAAGCCCTCTTGCATTCCCTAGTGGCTTTGTTAAAAGCTGCTTTTAGGCGATCTACAGCAGGGTCGCCACAGGTACGTGCCCTGGTCCATGCTCGGTAGGCCGCTTGTTTTTGAGCGACGGCATGGGTGCACTCACAATTGTACCAGGGACGGGTCTTGGAGCCGACGATCTCACTGTAGGGAATATAATATTCCATGCCGACAGTGATCTCGTCAGCCACGGCGGACGCACTCTGCGACAGATGCCTGTTCCCAAAGCAGCGTTGAGTCCACGGGATGGATGCAAAGTAATCCCGCATTCCATCCCAATCTGCTGACGAGTAGTGCCATAAACGCCTTTTTGTTGCGATGGATCGTGGCAGGGCAACAAGAGGCACCGTGGTGGATACCAGGCAGTGGTCGGAGGATCCCAGAGGGGCGTGGACCGACACATTGTACTGCGCTGGGTGACTCGTCAGCAGTAGGTCTAGCAATGAGGGCGCTTGACTTGTAATGTCTGGTATCCTGGTGGGCTGGAGTACCAGCTGGGTCAGGTCGTGCGTGAGAGCGAATGCGTGGGCAGTTCGGCCCGCGTGGTCAGTTTTGGAAGATCCCAACCAGGATTCGTGGTGGGCGTTAAAATCTCCCAAAAACACCAGTTCGGCGATCGGGAACTGCTCCTGCGCTTTGTCCACTGCCTGACTTAGATGGTCGAAGAGCCGAGTTGTCTCCGAGTCTCCAGAATGGGATCGATAGAGGCACACGTAGATTCGGCTCGTAGAGCCAAGATCCACGTGAAGCCAAAGGATGGAGAAGGAGGGGTCCTCAAGGCAGCGTAAACGGCGACAACAAACATCCGCCCTGACGAAAAGACACACCCCCGCCTTCGCGAGGAAGCACTCCTCAAGCACGTAGCCGGGATAACGAAGATATGTCGTGTCGGCAGGGCGACGTATTTGTGTCTCCGTTAGGAAAAGCATGGCCGGACGTGTCGTCTCAAGATGTTGGTGGACGGCGCTCAGGTTTGCATGGAGTCCACGGATATTTGCAAACTCCACTTCAAAGAGCGGGTTGGTGGTGGTGGGAGAAGGGAATGCCGCTGTGGAACGTTTATGTCTTTTCCTTTTTGCTGCCATGATTGAAACGAAGGGGAGAGAATGGAGACGTAAAAGGCGTGACAGTCATCGTGACAGTGTAACACTGAGACCCAGAGTGCTGCGTCGT
This sequence comes from Diaphora mendica, assembly GCA_949125395.1. NCBI lineage: Eukaryota > Metazoa > Arthropoda > Insecta > Lepidoptera > Erebidae > Diaphora > Diaphora mendica. Next base: position 3,882,144 of record OX421323.1, read on the forward strand.
CATACAACGGTAAGGCATGACGGTTACCGAACCGCCGGACGGAAGGGCCCCCGTACCCTCCCGGAAGTGGTCGCCTGGTCCCACCGTCCGGTCACCAACCGGCACGACGAGCCACTCCGTGGATTATGCGCGACCTGACGGGGCAGCCTTCCAGGGTGGTTAGCCGCGGTTGGGCCCCTCTCTATGCCGCGGGCGGCCAGCGGCACCACCGTTTCTACGGGTCTCCCTGGCCGACGGTTCGATCCACGCCAACCTTACTATGATTTCACGAGCACTCTTTCGCTCATACACTTATCACGATAACTGTCACCCCTGCATCTGTGGGCCTCCGGTCTCGCACTCACCAACGAAACACGACAGCACGAATGCTGTCATTTTAGGTTGGTCTTCTGTGCGAGGGTAGTACCGCCCCGGTCGAGCCGGCCCATTCGTGCTGAAATCAGCGTGGCTCTACTACCTCCAAGATTCACTTTGGCAGGCTAATACATAACAAAAAAACGTTAAAAAATAGAGACAATTCTTTCATACATCATTTTTGTGCTATTTTAACCGTTTACGCAGCGCACGGCAAAAGAAGCTCTCAAAAGGGATAAGTTTTCTCCGTTTTTAATTTTTTTTATTGATACTCTGCTCGAAAGCTATAGGCTAAATATATTTAGTCAAAACCAGAAGTTTCCGAGATAAACGCGTTCAACTATACAAACAATCGCTTCCAAAAAAAAAAAAGTTTAGATTAATTAATCGAAACGTTAGCCTAACACATAGTGTCGAAATCGAATAAAGCCTCGTCTTGTAAATTAAGACGTAATGAAGTGAAAATTACCTTCAGTAAGTAAAACTAATATCTACTGTGCTAATGGGATCCCTTACAGCACATTAAATGCGTCTACGTTAGTCTATTAGCTGACGTCAGATTAATTACATCAACCATTCGTCACAGTTATGTGTATTGAAGGTTTACTTACTCGGAATTAATTACTAAAACTACATCGAAAGCTTACAATATTGAACCGTTAGAAATTCTTGAATATACGTGATATACGTGTGTGGTCTGAAAAGTTTTCGAGCTAACAATAATACAAGTTTTTTTTTTTTTCTACATAGTTTCCCTTAACTCTACACACTTCTCCCAGATGTACAATGTAAATGCGAAATTGCAAAGATACACAACTTCAGTACATTAGTTTTTTTTAACTGCTATCTTCACGTTGAGGTCAGAAACTTTTCACCACTGATATATTTAATTTTAGGTATTGCCCGTGTCTATTGATCGTGATTCATATCGATTTTAATTTACCAATCGATTTTGGAAAAGAATAGAAAAAATGATTAATTCATAGACCAAGTTTATGAGAGAAGATGGTGGTGTTGAAACAAAATAAAAAAAAAAGCTTTTTAAGCCTCTCACATTTTTAAGAGTGCGTTCGTATAAAATTATTTACATATGTGTGGTTGTAACTTATCATCGGTAAGTAAAGAAAACATTAAGTAAATTACTGTTTCCCAAAAAAAAACATAATTTTTTGACATTTGTACCCGCCATTTATTAATCAAAATCATAGATTATAAAAAGTTCACGATTCAGACTTGACACGTAGGTAAAATAGTCGTGGTACTAGTAAGTACTTAAGTAAGTCTTTATTGAACTATAAGACCATGTAATTTTTAATGTGAGATATTTCATGATTGTTTATTTAGTTGCTATTAAATGGACAATCATATTTTTATTTCGAGCAATCTGAATATTATATTTTTAATAGTGCTATATTAATAATTTTAATATGAATCTATCAAATTCTTCCTACAACATTATTTCGAAATTTCACATCTCAATTTTTTTATGATCATCATCTCTACATACGTGAAAACACAACAGAACCTTCACGGCTCATACATGGATATATTTCTGGATATGTAGCACGTAATCTCGTTCGATCTTTGAACTGTGAGGAGTGTGTTGACAGTTTAACTACAACGAGTAGATTGCCGCATCACAAATTAATTACTCTTGAAGATATGGGTGGTTTGTGTTATTCTTGACAGGATGTTTACAGGATATGCTTCTCTACTAAAATTATTTTAATCAAAAAGTGTGGTGTTAAGTAAATGTCTCTCTTCCAAACTACAACTATACCTGTATTACATTTAACATTTACAACTATACCGCCATTTGTACATGGTCATTCAATTAATATTTTTTTTCATGTAAACTGAATTATCTAGTGTACAATAAAGATTATTTTAATCTATATTACATTTAACACCTTAAAATTATTCAATGATAAAGTAGTGCTTACTTGCTTAATTCAGCACGCCTTTAACGCTTAACCACAGAGTCCACCTAATTCGAGCAATAAATTATTAAATATTCAAATATCCGATTACGTCATGAAGCTAAATTTACTAATACTTATTTACCTAAACGTCAGAAACTTACTAAATTAATAATGTTTAAAGAAGATTAGAGTTTATATTAATGTGCAACGTTTTTTGACTTTATTTTCCCTAACAATAATTTAGTACAAAGTATAAATTTAAATTACGTAAGATGTGTTGACACATGTAACATGGTTCTTTCCAAAGTAATAGAAGACAATCCGCTTGCTACATCTTTTAACTAATATATATTATTACAAAATATATTAATATTACAATTTATTTTTACAAAAAAAACCTACGACTATTACTATGAAATCTAGTAGGCAGAATAATAAATAAATAATAAATGTCGCTTCTCTCTTTGCATTAATTTCTAATCTATGAGAACGTCCCCGCCCCATAAGAGAGCCCTGCACCACAGAATAAATAATAGTACTTACGTACTATATATATAAATATATATATATAAATAGCCTGCACGCACCGCGCGGTCCACTCCGTCATGAAGTTTAGTTTTTGATTGAAATGACTGCTCCATATATTATTCCTCAATGACATATATACATACTTTAGAAAAACATAACCCTCCTTCTGGCGCAGTCGGGTAAAAACTTAATTGCAAATGTATTGTTTAGTTTTTTTTTTAAGCGAGTACGTCATCCACGATTCGTAAAATTGTGACGTGAAAATCAAGGTCATAATCCATGAATACGCCAATGAAGCAATTTCTTTCTATTGATCGCATTTTACCCGCCTGCGTCAAAAGTAGGTTATGTTTTTCGAATGTATGTATTTCCTTATAAATGTATATTTATTTGGCACACTATAACTTAAAAGACTCCGGATTTTGATTGTGATACTGACCTTGAGTATGGAAATTAGGTATACCTACAAATTAATACCGCGCGTATGTAATTATTAAGTAGGTACATTTCCGCGCAGTTGTTTGTTTTTTCAATATTTATTTTGTTCTAACGTCTAATAGTGTCAGAATATTCTAACTTTTTTATTGCAGCTTGGTAGATCAACAGAACCGACCATGACCAGTGGAACCTGGGAGGAGTTTTTCGCCGTACACTTGCCCCCTCCAGACTTTGAGGACAACCGGTCTTTGCTGAAGGAGTTCTGTGAGAGGCATGATCAATATGGCAACAAAATTGTTCTTGTCACTGTAAGTAAAAATTATTTAAAACTAGACTTGGGTCAGTTTCACCAGTTCCAGATAAGATTTTAGATCGTTACCTGTCGTAAGACACTGTTTAACAGATAAAAGTACATATGTACATAAATTTATCAGCAAATGATGAAACTGGCCCTTTTAAGTACTGACTGAAAGTGAAAGGTTTAGGTTTGCACAGGTATTTAGTAAGCTTATGTGAATCTTAGATACGGTATAAAAACAAAAATCGACTACAACCTAATAATGATTGATTCAGATTGGACAGCCCTGTTTTCACGTAACATAAGTACTCGCTGATGCTAATTACTAGATAAATACATACTTATTTTGAATGTACACTCAAATAAGTATACTTTACTGATAAATATAATATACTTTACTGATCAATTCCAGTCTGGTGGTACAACAGTTCCTCTTGAACACAACACAGTCCGATTCGTGGACAACTTCAGCGCGGGAACCCGTGGGTCTTCGTCTGCCGAGTACTTCCTGGAACAAGGTTACGCGGTGATTTTTATGCACCGTCAGAAATCCCTGGAGCCGTTCACTAGGCATTTCACTGGTCAAAAGATGCTTGATATGCTTGAAATCCAGGATCGAGGGCCTAACACTACAATTTCAGGTAAGTGAAGTACGTAACAGTAGTAGATGTACACTGGATGGTTGAATTATGCTCCAGGTACCAGTTTAGTCAGGCTAGGAAATCTGCTTAAGGAGGATACTCAGGGAGGTTATTAGAAAGGTCCAAGACTCCACCTTTGGAAGAAAAAACAACATTCTGGATTTCTTTGTTAATTTCCTTCCTTCTGTCACCTTCTAAAATAAAATTATATGATTTAATACTAGCTGACCCGTGCCTACTTCGTTGGGCGGTAAACATTTTTTTCGCCGACTTAATTTGCAAATCCGGCTACCATAAAAAAGTCTTTCCACTATTCGGGCTATTATATATCCCATGTCACTCACAAATAACGTAGCCTTCTATTGGTATTTTTTTTTTCAAAATCAGTTTAGTAGATCCAGAGATTAACCCCTACAACGTCACAAACGCACAAACTTTACCTCCTTATATAATAGTATAGAAGTATAGAATGAATACCGTTAACTCTGTATCGATCTAATATTGCATGTTTGCAAATAAATAAATGAGGCTTGCGAAAAATAAAATGGTAAACAAACTAACCTACGCAGTAACACTACTTGGTACACGGTGCTTACTTCTTAATGTAAAAATAAAAAATAAATATTTCGGACATCTAACACACAATGCAACGCCATCTAGTCCCAAGCTAAGCAGAGCTTATGTTATGGGTACTAGACAACTGTACTGGGTACTTTTTTGTCGTGTATGTCGATTATCGCGACAATGCTGCCTATGTGTTAATCTGATGTAAAAGCTATATTACTGTAAAGTTTCACCCAAATCCGTTTAGTAGTTTTTGCGTTAAAGAGTAACAAACACACACATCCTTACAAACTTTCACATTTATAATATTAGTAGGATTATACATAGAAAACACCTAAACTCCGAAACAAATATTTGCAGATCATACAAACATTTGGTCCGACCCGTGAATTGAACCCAAGACTTTAAGCACAGCTGTCGTATACGCAAAAAGTATATAATTTTCCATTCGTTGCAGTGAAACCAGACAGCGTGGATGTATTAGCCCCTATTCTTCTCCGATACAAAGCTGCGCATGCGGCGGGAGCGATCTTACACGTGTCGTTCACCTCAGTGTCGGAGTACTTCTGGCTGCTGCGGGCTGCGTGCGAGTGTCTCGCCAACGTCGGCGCTCGCGCATTGCTGTACCTCGCAGCTGCTGTGTCTGACTTCTATGTACCTAAGGATAGGGTGGTAAGTACCTTGGTTGATGCTACTTAGCAATACAGATGTGTAACTTGAAGCTTAAGATCAAGGGTTTCGAGTCCCGGGTTATGTAAAATAGCAATCTTGTGACATATATAATCCATTCGCGTTAAGAAAATAGTGACGAATCTATAAAGCCGCGAACCCTTACCGATCAAGTACCAAGCTTTCGTACAAAACAGTACTATCTTGGATCCTTTCTTTCTTTCATTTATTACACTCTTTGCGCTGTAGCACGGTGCGTGGTGGTTTAATTTACTTAAATTTACTACAGTTTATGGTTTAATTTAATTTACTACAGTTATTAATCTATATTAATATTAGTTATGGAATCAGGCGTTACTTTGCGGAAATCCATGACATTAAATGCTATGAAATATATTTAGCTATAATTCCGCGAGACAAATATCCAGGTCTGAAAGCAGGGCACAAATCCCACCGTCATGCATACTCACATGCACATATGGGTATCATGCATATGTACACATACAAAACAAGTGAGAAATAATTAGCATGCCATGCAACCAAACCTATACTCGACACGTGTTTCGCCCCTCCACGGGGAATCCTCAGGAGATGTTGACTCGTCGAGTGGTGGTGATGGAATTAAGTTTGTTTGGTCATTCAACAGTGTATATGCATTATTATAGTTATGTTTTGATATTTCTAACTGTTCCAACACACTCAGCCGGAAACCCTTATCGCAAACATGCAGAATGTTATAGGTATTGTTGCCGCTCAAGGAGTGGCCGGTGTCTATTAAATGTTTTGCGAAATGTGATTTATCTGGATGGCCATTCCTGTGAGCGGCAACATGTTCCCTGTACCTAATTTCGAAACTACGACCTGTCTGACCCACATAGACCCCGGTGCAATCATTGCATACTAATTTGTAAAATCCGGATTTTTTTGAATTCTCTGAAAGTCCGGTGCGGCGAGCTCATTCGAGCTCAAACGCTCGACGAGTCAACATCTCCTGAGGATGCCCCGTGGAGGGGCGAAACACGTGTCGAGTATAGGTTTGGTTGTATGGCATGCTAATTATTTCTCACTTGTTTTGTATGTGTACATATGCATGATACCCATATGTGCATGTGAGTATGCATGACGGTGGGATTTGTGCCCTGCTTTCAGACCTGGATATTTGTCTCGCGGAATTAAAGCTAAATATATTTCATAGCATTTATATTAATATTATAAACGCGAAAGTTTGTAAGTATGGATGGATGGATGTTTGTTACTCTTTCACGCAAAAATTACTGAACGGATTTGGATGAAACTTTACAGTAATATAGCTCATACATCAGAATAACACATATGCTACTATTTGCCGCGATAACCGACATATACGTGGAGCCGCGGGCAACCACTAGTTTTTTTTTACACTAAAAAAAACATCCTGTGTCAGGGGACTTTACAAACATACATGAAACGGACACAAATAACACCCAGACTGAGAACAACAATTTGTGGATCACAAAAAGTTTCAGCCCATGTGGGATTTGAACCCATAACACCTTCACGCAGTGGAAAATGGCGCGTGCCAACCGTGCAGTCAAATTACATGAAAGATGACATAAATTCTGTTTATTGATTAACTATTGTTGATTTGAGATGCGACAAACACTTAAATCAGGTATTGCCATCCCTCAACTACTGCGTTCAAAACTGTACATATATTTTTGAACCTTTTGATAAAAGTTCTCCACCGAACAAAAGTTGGCAACTTTTGTGTTGTCAACCTTTTTTTGTGTTGTCAAATTTCGGTGGAGACGCGCCTCTAGTGTGACTTCAATAGCTTGATTATTTTCTTACCAGCCAACACACAAGATACAGTCAGGGAGTGGTGCTCCAATCATCCAACTACACTTGGTGCCCAAGATGTTAGCTCCGCTGGTCAACCTGTGGGTGCCTGAGGCTTACGTGGTTTCCTTCAAGCTGGAGACTGATGAGAACTTGCTCATACCTAAGGCTAGAGCTGCCCTCGAGAAGTATAAACATAAGGTAAATACTAATACAAACCCTACGTCACTATTTTTATCAATTGATTATTTTCTAGGTAATTACTTATATGTGATCGTTCTTTCGATGCACCACTATTTACTCAATAAGATTGAACTACAGTACACTTTTGTCGTGGCAGAGCCACGTTTCAGCAGGAATGGGCCGGCAGCACCGGCGTCACGTCTGGTGAGTATGGCGGATGAGGGAGAGCTTCCAACCCCAGCTCTTGCAGCTTGGAGACTGTCTGTTGCGCAGTATGGGGTCGCGCGTTGTCGTGAAGCAGCTGCAAGAGCTGGGGTTGGAAGCTCTCCCTCATCCGCCATACTCACCAGACCTTGCACCTACCGACTTTTACTTTTTCCAAAATTTAGACAACTTTTTAGTGGGTAAAAATTCAATTCCCGAGAGGCAGTACAAAATGCCTTTGAAGAGTTTGTTGCCTCTCGTCCAGCTAATTTTTACAAGAAGGGCTTATCAATAAACTGCCAATGCGTTGGCAAAGATGCGTCGATTGCATGGGTGATTACTTCGAATAACAGAAATAAAATAGTTTGAAAAAATAAGTACTTTCACTCATTGCATACAAAACGGCAATTTCATAGGTAAAGACCTATTAATTATATATATATGTCGGAATGAGGGTATCCGAATAATAAAAGTAGGGTATCCGAATAATAAAAGTGTTACAAACATTTGGTACGAGGCTATATTTACCAGTGGGGGAATTACTAGCCTAGGTGGCGAATTTATTCTTTATTATTTTTCTTTTTTATTCTTGTGTCTCCGACATATATATACCCTGTATCCGGGTATTATACCACGGCTACACAGAAAACTGGTATCATGAATGTAGTTAGCGCAATCCACTCCATCCTTTAAATGCCTCCTCCCCAGAACGTGGGGAGAGCATTATATAATTTATTTTGTCGTGTGACTCCGGTTAGTTTTTCAATAATAAATGTGGATTCTGTGTAATGCTTAGTAAATTAGTATTTTAACTGCGTCGTTAGTCTAGCGGTTGACGTATGCGACTGCCGATCAAGAGGTCTCGGGTTCGAACCTGGGTCGGACCAAAAAGTGTTATTGTGTTTTTCTGATTATAAAAATATTAAATAACAGCTCGGAGTGCACGTAAAGCAGTCGGTCCTGCGCCTGATCTCTCGCCGGTCGTGTCAGTTAACCGTCCCATCGGATTATGAGAGAGAGGGAACAGAGAGTGCACTTGTGTTTGTACACACACTTGTGCACTATAATATCTCCTGCGTAGTTGGCCGCCATGGCTGTTATCGGATTGGAGAACATCACCATCAAATTAGTATTACTAATTTATTTCATTTTGAATGAATGGGTGGATTGATATAGTTTTATTTTACAGATGGTGGTAGCGAACTTGCTACAGACCCGCCACCACAGAGTGATCCTGGTGTCTCCTGATATTGCGCAGGAAATTGTACTCACTAGGGAGGAAGTTCATGCCGGTAATGTATAACAATCATTTTATATAGTCGAAACATTTATTGCTGTGACATGCCTAGTCATTATTAATATTATTATGACTGCCTCGTTGGCGCAGCGGTAGCGTATGCGACTGCTGTGCTTGATGTCTCGGGTTCGATTCCCGGGTAGGACCAAATGTTTGTATGACCTGCAAATATTTGTTTCGGAGTTTGGGTGTTTTCTATGTATAATATGTATGTATTTACAACAAAAAAAGTATATCTAATACCTTTAAACGAGCAATTCTTGATGTATATATATATATATATAATCTGAATCTCGGAAACGGCTCCAACGATTTTCATAAAATTTTGTATGCAGGGGGTTTCGGGGGCGATAAATCGATCTAGCTAGGATTCATTTTTAGAAAATTTCGTTTTATTCGTGTTTTTAACAATCAAATATATAAAATCAATGTACATCTAGCGCCATCTATCGCAACTCGAGCGAACTACATTAAACTATACTGGAATAAGGTGTAGAATAAACAGTATCAGGGCGTACCAAGAGAGGGCGCCACTTAACTTATTTTTTTTTTTGGAAGAAAAATAACAAAAAGGTGGCGTTTGGATAGTCCTAATGTTGCCAAAAACCCATTTATAAAAAAACTACCGCGCGATGCTCGGTCATCCAGGTACTATGTATTTATACCAGTTGTCTAGTAACCCATAACACAAACTCTGCTTAGCTTGGGACTAGATGGCGTTGTATGTTAGATGTCCGTAATATTTATTTATTTATTGACTAGCTGAGCCTCGCGATGTTACCCGCGGTATAACATCAACCGCAGGTACAGCCGCGGGTCAAAGCTAGTCTCAAAAAAGTAGCCTAACTAAAGTAGTTACTCCTTATATCATCAGCTATCTGCCAGTGAAAGTCCCGTCAAAATCGGTCCAGCCGTTCCAGAGATTAGCCAGAACAAACAAACAGACTTAAAAATTTAAAAAAGATTTTTTTGTTATATGTACCGTGTAAACATACATCTTATTTCTTAAAAGGGACGCTAATCGCCCCGTGGAAAAACTGATTTTGAGGTAAAACCGGTTCAACTAGAGACCGACGACAAACAATCTTGGGAATATTAAAGGCTAGGAAGATGAATTATTAAATATTTATTTTAACTTGTACTGGGCAAAATGGGGCGAACGAGCGGAGGTGTAATGTAATGGCCACTGACCGGCCACCAACTTAAAATTACTTTCTAGTATATAGTTCGGCTAGTTATGAAAAAGTCGGTTAAAAACAAGCATAAAGCTAGTTAAAGGTACATTAAACTGTCCAATAAGCGAGCCATTTTAGCAGCTGACTATAAAAAAAAAGTGAGTTAAGTAACACGAGGATTCCCTACAGGCGTGGACATCGAGTCGTCATTGGTGAGCGAGATCGTTCGCTTGCACGCTCTGCACATGTGTGCGCGTGGTGAGCCAGTCACGCCCCCTCGCCTCGCACCCCGCTGATGCCGTCGCCTCTATCTCACCGACGAGTAGCACCCCCTAACCCCTCCCCCCTCCCCCCTCGCCCCTCGCCGACCACCATCACCCCTCTAACCCCCCCCTCCGTGCATTCGCGAGTGTTGACTGCCGCTATCGACATTGACGTTTTGTAACTTTTATTATATGTGTGTCTACGTACTGAATCTAGTTTTTGTATCGATTTTAACTCGATGTTCCGGTGACATCGATTCGAACCGATATACCCTGTGTCCGGTTACGTCACTACAGCATGTTAATATGTAAAGTGAAGTGAATTGTGTATATCTATTGTTGGACTATTCATGATTCAACGAACCTATTTTGAATAGTTTGATACGTTCACTTGTGTATATGTCTTATTAGTATTTGAATGTTTTGTTCTTTTCTGATCCGTATAAAATATATATGGGAAAAAAGAGACAAAATATTCAAAACTAACTCTGCGACCAAACAATATGAATGATGTAAAAAATAGTAACTTTTTATATCAATATTATTGTATCTAAGTGTAATTTGTAATGTATGGTCATTTGTGTAAAATTATATTATGAAAAAATATCTCGGTCTTTCTACAAATTTGTATAGAAGTCAAATTGTACTTATTTTCGAATGTTATTTTTAACTATCAATTCTATCTTAGTTTTTAAGAAAAGGTATAAGGCCACAATTTCAATGATCGGTATAAGAAAAAATGTATAAAGGACGTTATTTAAATTATTTATATATGAAGCCTCGCAAATTGGCCTGAAAACAAAAAAATGTAGTTCCATTCCTATTTAAAAAACTGTGAAGACATTTAATAAATCGAATATTAAATCGTACATCTATAACCAGAACGCGATTAAGTATTACCACAACAACATAACTTTGAACAATTTCAAACAAACAAAAAATTCCAAGTTCACATTGAAAATACAAAAACCACCTTTACCGTATTGACATAAAATATACTTTTCTCTGCGTTAGTGGTTTCTGAAAACATCGCTATTTTTCTTTTGCAAAACACTTATCGTAGTTTTTATAATTTAAGTTTATTGACTTTTATATATCAAAGTGGGTCGTAAATCATTCATATGACATATGAGATAGCCCTTGGCCCTAATTATTAAACAATGATAATACAAAATGTGATAGGGAATCGAATTGTTCTAGCAAACGAGGCATTTTAAATAAAATTTTCCTTTAACTTCATCGGTTACGCATATTATTATTTTTTTATGAGAGTTCAGTGCTGCCAACATAATAATTGAAACTCGGTTCTTAGACAGTTCAGTGCTGCCAATGTAATAAATTAAAATACATTGTTTCTTTTTAAATTAGATTTTTTTATTTGTTACTTATTTCGTGGAAAAAGGGTTGTAGTGTCACACAGGAAGTTACTAAAGTTGTCTGTTAGATGGTATATGAGATGCCAGATTTTACTACGTTTTCTTGGTGTGAACGATTTAATAACAATTTTATATTATAAATCTATACGTGCCCCAGTAGGTATTATCAAAAATAGACTTTTTAGATCAAAATATGAATTTATATATATTTAAGTACTGTAACTTATATCTAAGTGTACCAAAATATCATAGACTACATATATATGTACAAACTTCCAATAGAATTTTCACTGTTTTATGATGTAATTAGAAATATATCATTATTGTAATTTTTTCTTTGTGGCAACACTAAAATCGTACAACATTGGTCCTTTGAGCGGTCCGTGAAAAAGAATTTCTCGGGGCCTTTGGACCACTTTCTAGCTTACTATCGAGCGAGCTATCGTGCGATAACGGATTAAAAATGCAAGAGTGTTATCACTGCTAATAAGAGCCGACTAAGGGTGCAAACTACGCTGGCAATATCACTGCACAGTGAAGGAAAACTTGAAGCAAACCCTATACCAACCAGTCTGGCCAGCAGCGTTGGGTAGTCCTAGAGCATATCTACCTGGAGGGGCAGCTGAACGGGCGGAAAGCCTGATCGCAGTAGAGAGAGAGAGACTGAGTTTGGTTAGCGTCTGTCTCCCTCACGCAAGCTTTGATTGGTTGGTATATTTCACGCCAAATCAGTCATGCAAATTGGGATGTGCGTCAACCAAGAAGCTTGCGTGAGAGAGACAGACGCAAACCAAACTCAGTCTCTACTGCGATCACGCTTTCCGCCCGTTCAGCTGCCCCTCCAGGTATATATGCTCTAAGGGTATAGTAGGCTCTCTCGTCGTGCATCGGCATCTCTAAGGAGATGACGATGTCCAGCAGTGACTATGTTAAAGGCTTCTGAAGATGATGATCGAGCGAGTTGTGGTTATGTCGTCGAATTAATAGAGAATATATACTTTGTAAGTGTAGTTGTCTGAATAAAATGTGTATACATGTTTATAAAGCATCGTCGTTATCGTTTGAAATCTATATTAAATCTCTAAACGTGACGTCATTATAATACAAATAGTTCCAGTTGATTTCGTTAGATGGCGTTGCTGTTAGTTTTCTGTGTTATGTTTGGTGTTTTTAAGTAAAACGTTTGAATGTGGTAGATTAAGTAAATGATATTGATTATTATTATATTATAATACAGATTGTATTAGATGTTAAGCAGCATTTTTAAATGTTAATATCTTGTAGCGCTGATGTGTCTTATATAAAAGTGTAACAAATTAATCTCGAGTATTTAAAAGTTTTGAATGTGGAAGTTATTTTAAAGTGTTAAATTATATCAGAAAATTTTAAAAAGGAAATTTATAATACAATCTTTATGCTACAATATTGATATTGTTGGTTTGTATATCTATGGTAAATACCATAGACATTTTTTTTATCTGCATAAAAATGTTTGTTATTGATTAATTTATTGGAGTATTTATTAGTGGATAAACAAAATTTTAATAATTTGTGTAACTCAAATACAATATAATATATTTAATTGATGTTTTATGTCCTATATAGTATGTTGTCTTGTATACTACTTGTTATAATATATATGTATATAAGAGCTAGTTAACGGATTCTGCAGGATTGACGTAAATAAAGATTTAAAAATCTATGTATATATCGTTTAAGTAGCACCAAAAGTGGTAAAAGAAATCGGCAAATAAATTTGCGAAAAAAAAAACCAACTGATAAACCAACACTTTTTTTTAAGTGAAACTTTTAATGCGACTTCCAACATGGTTGCGTTAAACGTTTAACGCAACTGTTAATATGGCATATAATATGGCAGCCTATTGAAATGTTTCTGCATCACTGGACCACCGGTCTCGCACTAACCAACGAAACACGACAGCACGAATGCTGTCTTTTAAGGTTAGTCTTCTGTGCGAGGATAGTACCGCCCCGGTCGAGCCGGCCCATTCGTGCTGAAATCAGCGTGGTTCTACTATCTTGAGCACGTTTTTTTTTCTATTATCTAGAGTTTGAGAACTTTATTGTTCGTACGGTATCGGTGGCCAGCGTATAGGAGACCGAAACCTCCTTTCATTGGAGAGAGCTATGGTCAGCAGCCGACTATTAAGGACTGGTTGATGATGGTTCTATGAAGAAACAAAAAGATTTCTTTGTCAAACCTGCTGAATCTGTGAACTTGTCCTTCTGGTAGTATAGAGAAGTTTATATGAACAATACTTATTGTAAAAACACCAAAATATCGTTGCGATTTTTAGTCGCAATGTACATATCAAGCCTTAGCTTCAATATCTTGTTCAATACCTTTGTTCTAAATCGTTGAGTTATGTTCTAAAAAAGTTTATGAAAATTTTTAACGATTTGTTTTATGAGAAAAAAATCAAGTTTGTTATATTAAATATTTAACATATCATGTTCTGATGAAAATGTGTCTATTTGTTTGTGTCTAATGAGATATTTATTTCACGTCAACTCTCTCTCGACAGTGAGCGATTTGGCGTTGTGATTGGTGGAGTTTTTAGCGCTGGCCAATCGCAATGCCAAAGACGTGCTCGCCGTTGTGTGCGAGCCAATGGGAATTAAACTCACAATAGGTCCCCTAAACCCCTTAACGTAGCATAAAAAGGTGAAGTTCTTTAGATAGTCCTATCTATTGAGGAAGAACAGATGTTATGTTCTTGCAACATGAATCCCTGGGACGTCGTTTCACATTAACAGTATATAAAATTCCTTTCCAAATTTTATAAATAACTAGACCATGAGCTAGAATGACCAGAGAGCTAAACGTTTTTATAGTGTTAAACTTCACTTAGGGTTATTTTATAACTTTTTTATTTTTAGTTGTTTTTTGTTGTTGGTTAAAGGTAAACATACTCCCGTCAACAAATACGACAAGCACTCTGAAAAAAAAATCCTGTAAAATGTCAACCTACGCAATAGTGCGGTTTTTTCGGGCGTATCATTAGCAAAGACCACTTTTTAAAATGACAACTTGCACATTTCTAGCTAATGCAAAATATCTTTCAATACCTTGGGTCTTGAGTGAAAGATAAATATCATTTGCATCGGACATCTAACAAGTGACAAACTGTTGCTGCAATCATTACGTTTACCTACTGCAAGATTCCAGTAATGATGTACCTATTTCTATTTTTAACCGACTTCAAAATAAGGAGGAGGTTTCTCAATTCGACCGTTTTTTTTTTAATGTGTGTTCGCGGAGAACTTCGTCGTTTATGAACCGATTTTGATGATTCTTTTTTTAATGGAAAGAGATATCCCACCATGATAGGGACACTAAGATCTGATGATGGAATCCAAGAGAAATCGAGTCGAACCTTGAAGTCGGTTTTTATGATTTGATATGAAAAAAAATATATGAAAAAATTTTGCAGAAAATAATTGCTTATTAATATTATGTTATACATTTTGGAACAATTGGACAGTGTCTTTTGCTGCTATTTTTTTCTAAGTAACGAAGGTGCGATTCCTGCCCAAGACCTTATCATTGTCATAAGCTTGATCATACCTTCTGTGTCTGGATACAATTTATCTCTAACATGTACGTATCCATATAGTTTTTACCTCACAAAATTGTGTTTAAATGCACATGCCATCCATAGAAAAACCAAGTCCCAGAATACGTTTCTCATCAACTAAGCGAAAATAATCTTTTTTTTTACTTTTTAGTTAAAGTAACAGTTAGTTTGATATGTATGGATAGTAAAGTAAATGTCTGAATGTAAAAGTATTAGCAAGTTTTTGGTATTGTGGAAAAAGAAAACTATGTATTTGGATATAAAGGGTATTTATCGTATAAATGTTGTGTCAGAGTGGATTTGTATCAGACTATATATGTATATGTACCTGTATATATAATGTTATGTGTTAATGTGGCATTTGGTATGAAGATTGTAACGGCATTTTTCGTACACATAATCTTAATCTATACTAAATTGACTGGTGTGAAGTTGGTTTTGCGGGTCGGTTGTTGAAGTTATTGTGTGAGGCTAATAAATATCTAAAATAAAAAATCTCAACTTCACACATAATATTACAGAAAAGTTGCAGGTAAATCTTGAATACAAATGCCACACACACATACGTGACTGTTGATTGTGTAAATGTATCATGGTATTTTATGAAATAGGTTTGGTTTGGGAATACAGGTTGTTCCAAAAGTGTGTGATCAGGTAGGTATACAAGATGTGTCTCCAGCAAAGACGTTACCAGATGAACTTGAAAATCTTACTTTATTACATACAAACAGAGTAGTTAAATTTTGAAATTCATTTAGAACAATCTTTTCTTTGGTACAATAATCCGAAACGATGGTCTAAAGCCATGGTTCCGCTGATTGTCTTTACTGGAGATACATCTTGTACATGATGTACCTATTGGAGGCATACAGAGCTAAAATTGATTGAAAACGTTAAAATATGTTAAAAGACAAGATCGTTTGACTGAATGTCTCTGTATTGTGATCTCTTTTCTTTCCTCAAAGACCTCAAAGGTCTTAACCACCCCACATTTTTGTAACACTTGTATTCACTAGTAAACATTGTGTACTCATTTATTGGTTCTCATTTTCTTCAAGTATTAAATCCAAATATTTTAAGTATAGAGGTGTATTATTATCTGTCCTCATATCATCCTACTAACGGGGCAAGAATACCAAAATCAATGAGTGTTCGGGACTTCGGGGAAATCCCCCCGGATACCGCCTACTGCTGTTTATATCGGACCCGAACCTACCAAAAACCGTTCTCCGTCTCAGGTACTTGTAGCTGGAGAGTGAGGTACCTATACCCTGGAAAGGAAGTCTCTAGAACGCCGACGAACCTCGGACTATCTACGGCTTGCAGATGATCCTCTTGAATGGGAAACCTGATGTACCCCTTCTGCCCGTAACGTTCTGTACCAGACTAAGAGCCACCGTCAGACTTACGGTATAGTAGCAAAGTTCATATGAATGCTAGGTATACTATTTGACCTGCTGTAGATGTATTGGGGATTCACTATTCCCATCAAGGGTTCCTTTGGGCGTGACCAGAAGTCGAAAACCATGAAAATTATGCATATTTACGTTATTTTAGCATGTCTGCCGTTTTAATATCTTAAAATATATTATGTTTTTTTATATGTGAAGATTAAATGGCAGACACTTATTCCGGTTCCTACTATAATTATAGCATATCAAAACTGCGAAAATTTCATGAAATTTACGTTATTTTAGGTAAACTGAAAATTATATAGGTTGTTTATATTATCATTACATATACATATAAAAAAAAAACAAACATAGATCGGTTCCAACTTGCAGGCAGACCACATAATACTTTCTCAGTCGTGCTAACGAAGGCGTACGATTATATATATATATATTTATCCTGGAGGAAAAGTGGCTACCCCTGAAGAAAAAAGTGCATTTAATGTGGCGTCCCCCGCAATTTGACGTCCGCATACCGGACGCCACTTTTCTAAAGGGTTGCACATGCGTCCTTTAGGTCCTAGGAAGGCGTGGAACAAATATCGATGGAAGTCAAAATTTCAGTAATTTCAGTAAAATATATATATATATCATCATCAGCCTATCGCAGTCCACTGCTGGTCATAGGCCTCTCCAATTGCACGCCACTTAGTTCGATCCTCGGCTTATATCCTCCTTATATATATATATATATTTCAAATATTTGAAGTAATACTGATAAACGCTGCCTATCAACATTACAGCCAGAGGAGTATGGGTGGAATTAATCATGAAGGCACATATTTCTATAAATGGTTTGATGGAGATCTGCTGCCAAGTTTTGTGGCCGATTCCATGTCCATCAGGTAATTCTATGAAAAATAATAAAATATCCTGTTGCTATTAATGGAGTCACACTCGATCTAACGTCTAATGACAAAAAAAATGTTTTATAGAATGTAGTATCTCTGGTGACGAGGGCGATGAAAATCTCCAAAACTTTTAAGATTTCAATTGTAATGAATTAACGGTATTCTGTAGTTCTGACAAGAACAATGAAACTTTTTATTTTCTTACTCTGTATTACAGTTTTAAGTTGTACGTTTGAATGTTGTTATTTTTCTAATTAAAAAAGGGTTTTATTTATTTACTAGCTGACCCACGCAACCTCTCCTATTTATAGCGTAGCGTGATAATTTTCCCCCGTTTTTGAAACATTGTCCATTGGCTCCTATTGGTCTTAGCGTGATAATAAACAGCCCATTGCCTTCCTCAATAAATGTACTATCCAACAATGAAAGAATTTTTCAATTCGGACCAGCGGTTCCTGAGATTAGCGCGTTCAAACAAATAAACAAACTCTTCAGCTTTATAAAATCATTATAGATATTATACGAAATTTCATCTATATCACTGAAAACTAGGGTGGTAAATTGTAACATTCAAATATATTCTCATGTATTAATACTGATTTGCTCTCATTCAAAGTAAGAGCGAGGCAGTTAAAATGGTACGCCTTCATTAACACGACTGAGAAAGTATTAAGTGGTCTGCCTGCAAGTTAGAACCGATCTATCTTTTTTTTATGGAAACGAGCAGACGTATCGCCTGATGGTAAGCGATTACCGCCGCCCATGGACACCCGCAACACCAGAGGAGTCACAAGTGCGTTGACGGCCTTTGGGGGATGGTGAGAGGGATAGGGGGGGGGATGGACATCCGGTATCCTCACTCACTCGGTGAAACACAGCGCAAGCGCTGTTTCACACCGGTTTTCTTTGAGGCCGTGGTATCACTACGGTCGAGCCGGCCTATGCATGCCAATACGTGGCTCTCCCACGGTAGATCTGTCTGTTTTTTAACCGATTTCAAAGAAAGGAGGAGGTTCTCAATTCAACTGTTGTTTTTATGTTTGTTATCTCATAACTTTCGACTGGGTGAACCGATTTTGATGATTCTTTTTTTATTTGAAAGCTGGTGCTTCCCGTGTGATCCTATTTAAATTAAGTCCAGATTGAAGTCGGTTTTTTTTTAATTTGTATATTATTTAATATGTATGTATATATGTAATGATAATATAAATAACATGTGTAAATTGTAGCTTTGCTGAAACACAAATTCCCAGTGAGAGAGCCGAAATCGTACGCGTTCAGTAGCACGACTGAGAAAGTATTATGTTGTCTGCCTGGATGTCGAAACCGGCCTATGTGTCTGTTTTTATAAATATGTGTATCTAATGATAATTAGGCTAGTCAACAAGTTCCATACTTGTTGATTAGACTAAAAGATGCAGTAGCATCACTAGGCCGCCATGGTGTGGGTCGCCATGCTGCATTGTCTGCATTCGCAGTGAGCATGGTGACCACCACTCTTGGATTCTGCTTATGCTTTCCATCAGGCAGAGTAGAGTCATTTTGGCGGGCCAAACATAAAAAATATATATATATATATATATAAAAAACATCTATAATTTTCAGCTTTGCTAAAATAATGTAAATTTCATGAAATTTTCGCTGTTTTAATATGATATGCTATAATTATAGTAGGAACCGGAATGAGTGTCTGCCATTTAATCTTTACATATCAAAAAACTTATATTTTAAGATATCAAAACGGCAGACATGGGACTAATCCCGCCCACACGCCCACCACTGTAACTCCTGTACACCAGGATCAACAGCGGTGACCCACGAAAACACCGTGTTATGACACTCGGGAAGTCCCAGGAAAAATTTAACTGTCTTGGAACCCGCAACGAAATTAATCAGAAGAAAACTGGAGGAGTTGGAAATGTAATAAGTCCACTTCCCTCCTTAGCAAAGCGGGAGACAAAATGGAGTCAAACTAGGCAGACGCCTTTTTCAAACCGGGAAGCACCACGGATAAAAATATTATGGGTCCTAAGTGAGCTATATTTGATTTCTATAGTATGTATGGCAGAATCGCTTAAACGCACGGAAATTCACCGCAGTTGACACAAGATCCCCATAATATACTACCCCAGACGTCATTTGTAAGCTATTTAGCATCATGTTACGTTCATTGTACCAAAGACTACATTCCCAGAGGATATGATGAGCCGACTGTTCACAGCTAGAATCAGGTGTTGAGCATTGACAAAATGGTGAATCGACTAATTTAAATGAGTATAGTTTGCTCTTAAAGTTACCGTGGCCTGTAAGAAATTGAGCGACACAGTGATCTACCTCGAGCCATGTCCTTGACAACCTTTTGCGAACAGATGGAAAGAACTGGTAGAGGTGGCGCCCCTTAGATGATTCGTCCCATCGTTTCTGCCATTCATCCAAGAGGTCGATATAGACATTGGATTTTTGTTGAAACAATCTTATGATTTTAGCGCGGTCTCGTATGCTCAAAAAATCGCATTCCATGTTTTGTAGTGTGGAATAGTACATGGCTGCACGTCTTTGCACCTCGAGATCGACCGGAAGAACACCTGCCAACACCGGTAAAGCCTCAGTGCTAACCGTCCTATATGCCTTGCACAAGAAAAT
This sequence comes from Diaphora mendica, assembly GCA_949125395.1. NCBI lineage: Eukaryota > Metazoa > Arthropoda > Insecta > Lepidoptera > Erebidae > Diaphora > Diaphora mendica. The sequence continues at coordinate 3,902,418 of OX421323.1, forward strand.
CAATGCAGGTCGTTGGCCTTGTAACAGTTTGCGACGGACAGCAGCTACAGTCGCCCTATCTGCCCATACAGGAGCACCATAGCAAATAGAACCCAAATAAGTAGCTCCATATATGATCTTTAGTGTATTACATGACAGACCCCATGTCGCAGTTGATATCCTCGTCAGTGCAAAGAAACTCTTTTTAGACTTTTCATTAACTGTTCTAATATGTTCAATAAATGAAAAATTTCTTTCTAAAACCAATCCTAAATAACAAACCGAGGTTTTATTTTTAATAGTAACATTTTCAAATTTAATACACGGCGGTGATTTGAGGTTACCTTTCAGAAGTAGCTGGAAGGTTTTGTTTGGTGCAAACGTCAACCGATTACGCCCACCCCACCTTGATATTAAGTCCAAACATTCACTGGCCAGCCTCTCAAGCCCCGTTCTAGTATCCGACTCTATCAATAACAAACCGTCGTCCGCGTACGCATTCAGGGTACATCCGGACGGCACAGGCATTGCCAGAAAATCGTCGAAGCCTATGTTCCACAAGTATGGTCCTAGCACTGACCCTTGAGGGCACCCCATCGTAAGCGCCTTCGACACAGAATGATGCCCAAGTCTCAATTTAGTAGTACCTTGTAAGAAGTACGAGGAGATAAGGGAATAAATATTTTTAAAGCAACCTCTTAATTTTAATTTTAGCAATAGCATGGGCCACCACGCATTGTCAAAGGCGCCAGATATATCTAAGAAGATGCCTAAAACGTATTGAAAACTTGACTCGGTGACGGCAGACAGGCTAAAATAACGTAAATTTGCATATTTTTCATGGTTTTCGACTTCTGGTCACGCCCAAAGGAACTCTTGATGGGAATAATGAATCCCCATTTCACCTACAGCATGTCAAATAGTATTCCTAGCATTCATTATGAACTTTGCTACTATACCGTAAGTATGCCGAACGGAAGAAGAGCCACTTAGTATATACGTAATGCAAGCATAAATTGCTCGCAGAGGGAGATGGCGGAGTTCCACGCAGGATACTTTGAAACCTAGCATAAAATGTAGGCTTATTTAATTTCCTTCCACATTACACTCGACCATGGCAATGGTTATTAAAATATTGTTCAAGAAACAGAACTGTTAATAGTGCTGTCGAATGATTTGATTTTTTTTCTGTTATGGCAACCAGCCAGATTCGATCGGAGGGCGCGGCGAAGCAAACAACCATCCATTTTGAATTCCTCGATTTTAAAGTGAAAAAAGCGGAAAAACTGTGAAATATCGATCAGAAACTAAAAAAATTGCAAGTGCTCAGTGATTACTGTGTTAAAAACAATAAAAACTGTATAAGAATATCAAACAAAAGTGAAAAATGGACAAATAACAGACGGTGGAGTGTAGTTTGTTTTTAACCAAATACACCGAGACATATCTCAAATCAGAACTAGGAACTGCTACTCTGAATAGTGCAGGCTAAAAATGTAATAATAGTGCAATTCTGTGGTCGTCAATATAAAAAGCCAAGAATCATAATTATAACCTAAAAACTCAACTTTATAATACCTACAGAAATTTAGCAAAATTACATTACTGGTGCCGACATCTACATTTTCACCACTGAACTACTTAAACAGCAGTACCACAAGATAAGTCTTGTTACAAAACAATGTATGTTCTGCCATCTGTGGTTTTACAGTAGAAACACTTAACAAACACCGAAGGTATCGATCGATTACCACTAGTCACTACCAAGCTCCTATAACACTAGAAATATATCACCAAGGTTCGTGAAACAAAAATTAAAATGTCGGAACTAGAGAAATTACTAAAAGAATTTAGAGCTGATATTAAAAAAGATTCTATTGAATCACTGCAGAAGCTCGAAAACAGAATCACAACGAAAATTAACGAAAACATCAATGAAAAATTTAACTTGATGCAGGATGAATTAAATATACTAAAAGAAATTAACGTAGATTTTGAGAAAAGGGTTTCTAATATAGAAAAACAAAGAAGAGAGAGGAATATTATATTTTTTGGGATAAATGAGGGAGAGAAATCATATGGCAAATTAGAAGAACTGATTGTAAAAACATTAAAAGATGAATTAAATATTGAATGTAATCTGATGGAACTGCAGATGGTCCGGCGAATGGGTAAATTTGTTGAAAATAAAACAAGGCCTATTGTTGTAACCTTGTCTACTTACGGCAGGAAAATTACTATATTAAAAAATAAAAAGAACATGAAAACAGAAAAAGTTTATATAAAAGAAGATTTTCCGCCTAAAGTCCTAGAAATAAGGAAAAAACTGCAAAAAGAATTAGAAAAAGAGAAACAAGCCGGGAATGTAGCCTATATACGTTACGACAAATTGATAATACGAGAACCAACAAAAATAAAAAGGAACGAAATAACTGATAATAGGAACAAAAAGAGAGTATTAGATATAACACCGCCACACCAAGGCTTGAACCCCCATAGAGATTCAATAAAACAACAGGTACTTAAGAAAAACAAAATACTACCAAATAAACAGGGTACCAGGCAAAGCTCTATGGAATATTTCGTGAATAAACAAAACAGTTACACATCATCCTTTAAAGAAGTAGACGATACGCCTCTGCAGTGCCATGAATAGCTACTAAGAAATCCACTTCAAACAATAATTAATGCCGCACCCTCGAAATTAACTAAACCTATGAAGAAGAAACAATTAAACCTACAAAAACCTCCCCCAGAACGGTTCGTCACCGCGGGGGTTGTAGACGATAACCCTCCAAACATAAAAAAAGGAACTACGGGCCACCTGTGGTCCAGACTAGCACGAGATGGAGCCACTTGACAATGTTTGGAGGAGGCTTATACCGCAAAAGGCGGTCCTTACATCTAAAGCTTAGATAAATATTAATTAATATAGTATCCATATATGAAACAAAAATAGATAAGTTAAAATATGTATAATGTTAAGATATATAAACACTTAATGTAGTAAGGAAATTTAAGCTAATAAATAAATAAATATGGCAACCAGCCGGATCAGCTATTTCTGCCAATGTCAAGTATCTAATGTCTTCAAGTCTTCGTCGTGATGAAGTTAATGTAAAAATATATGGATTAGATGAAATGGGAACCGTCTTTCGAAAAAACAAAAAACGATCTCCGATAATAATAATATAATAATAAATATTTCGGACATCTACCACACAACGCCATCTAGTTAGCTTGGCTAAGCAGAGCTTGTGTTATGGGTACTAGACAACTGATAGAAATACTTATATACTCTTTTTTTTGTAAATACATACTCCGAAACAAATATTTGTAGATCATACAAACATTTGGTCCGACCCGGGAATCGAACCCTAGACCTCATGGTCAGCGGTCGCACTTGCCAACCGCTAGACCATCGAGGCAGCCGATGTCAGAAGTAAGTTTTTGTACTATGTTATGTAACATTGTACGTGCCTAATAAGTACCTACGTCTTAGAATAAAACCTTCACACATTTTAAAAAGAAGCAATATAAAGAACACAAATAAATTGTACAGACAAATACTTTCGTGCCCCCGAAAGCATTTTAGTTAGCCTCAAAAAAGTTTCAAAATTATGTAATCTCTTTTTTAATTCACTTACCAGCTAAATCTTATAGAGATTCGTAAAGGAAATAACCGCAATGACTATAAAGAAACGTTGACTCAAGACAACTTTGTAGCAAAATGCGTTGCCCCTTGACGACTCCCAGATTGATACAAAATTATTGTTGTGGCATTTCTTTCCAAACATAGTCTTAGGAAATGACGGTGCCTTTAAACTGTAAAGTCCGACGTATACAAATACCTATCTGTACAAAAGTAAGTAAGTAAATACTACATAATTGTCATTACTTGGCCGTGCATTACTATCACGATTCACCAAAGGGCCTCGAACAACCAACTTGCAAAAAAAATTATCGCCTGCGGTATTCTTCAAAGAAATTGCAGGTGACTAGGGCCGGTGCTGATCACTTACCGTACCAAATAATCTCGTTTACTTCTTATAGACTCGTAAATATTAGAAGAAAATATATACGGTCGAATTGAGAAACCTCCTCCTTTTTTTTATGGAATAGGCGGGCAAACGAGCAGACGTATCGTCTGATGGTAAGCGAGTACCGCCGCCATGGACACCTGCGTCACAAGTTCGTTGCCGGCCTTTTGGGGATGGGGGGGAGGCAGCGGTAGGGGATTGGGGTATGGGCCTCTGGTATCCTCACTCACTCGGTGAAACACAGCGCAAGCACTATTTCACACCGGTTTTCTGTGAGGCCGTGGTATTACCCCGGTGGAGCCGGCCCATTCATGCCGAAGCGTGGCTCTCCCACGCTCTCCTTTTTTGAAGTCGGTTAATAAAGTTATAATTAATAATTATTAGACGTTAAAATGCAGGGTCACATCACTATAAAAAGGAAGAAAACTTGAAACTAACGCCTCTGGCTAGCGTGGATATAGTAGGTAATCAGTAGACTAAGACGGTAGGTGGCTCTTCGACGAGCACTTCCGACAGCTTGGTCCGAAGCTGGTCGACGCTGCCTCTGCCCTGGGGCGACTTTGCCCAATTTGGGTGGAGCCAGCGTTGCAACGCGAACACGGGGTGGTCCGGTCGATGGCGCTGTACGGTGCACCGTAGTGGGTGGCGGCTCTGACTGCCCTGTAATAACTGCATTCGATACATCTTTAGCCTCCGGAAGTACGACCATGTGTCTGCTCTACGTAGCCAATTAAAATGGTTACCTATTCTCCTGCGTCGCAATCAGCGAGCACTTACTACATTATTTTCACTTCTCAACTCACCATTTCCACCTTTGTACCTTGCTCCATACCTCCGTTATCCGTTTCGACCGAGGCGGCGTGCGCCTTGGCGGAAGTACTCGCCAAAGTTTATCGACGGGTGGCTGAATATCGGGCGGAGAGTGGCATTCGCCCTCCGCCCGAAGAGTACGCAAGTGGCGTGAAGTCGCCCGTCGAACCACGATGGCTAGATGGTAAATAAAAAGGAAATCAGTAGACTATTAAAAGCGTTGACGATGATGGTATGAAGCTATTAATAATAATTTGAAAAAGTCACCTAATATAATAAGTATATAATAAAGACTTATTTGCACTTATGTGTAGGTACTCTCTTGCAAACATTAAATCAATATGATTGCTGAGCCACACTGATTTCAAGCAAGGCTGCAACGTTTCAACAAAGTTAACATGCGGATTGAATAAAAATCACATATTCTTCTTATGTTGGAGCAGGCAGTACGGGAAGAAATAAAATAAGAAGTTTCTGTTATGTATTAGCAATATGTAGCATTAAGATTACCGATTTTGAACCTTTGCATCTAATTTCAACAAAAAAAATAAAAACCATTCTTAAATGACATTTTCTCTGTTCAAAGTTGTCACAGCCTGTCAGAATTGCACTGAAATATTTGTAAATACTTAAGATTACGTTTTCATGTGGTTACATTAGTGGTACAAGTTAGAATATATGTTATTTTTGTTCAAAATTTTTAAATTATGGTAAGAATAGTGATTATAACTAAGGAAGCTAAATTATGAAAACTTCACGCTTTGCCGTAGTTCATACTCGTGATCACTGGTAGTTTACATGACATAGAATGCAAGTATAAGGGCTAGTTTCACCAGTTCTTTAAAAAAATTCGAATGGTTATCTTACATTATAATCAGAAACTTTATCGACAAGTTGTGGAACTGGTCCTACCAGTAGTAAAAGTCATAATAGTAATTAATGTAATAGTCAAAAGTGTCCTTTTGAATTGATGTAATTTTAAAATCAGAATACTTTTTAGGATGGAGAAATAGAAGAAGTAATCGAGAATGTAAAACAAACAGACTCGCAGAAAAGTGTAGCCACTACGAACATGTATTCATTGGACTTCGTTGATAGCAGCTCCGACAAACTTAATTCCTCTGGAATGGAGACTTACATTCTGGAGTTTGATAGCGAAGGGAGCGAATCGCCACGCTACAAGAATGTCGCTATAATAAAAGACAAATCATCAAGATCTATGAATGTTAACAGAGATATACAATGTGATGTCCCTAAGCGATATTGCGCAGAGTGCTCCACCAGTTTCAATAGATGCTCCATTTTCTCACAAGAAATATTCACTCAAACAAGTAAAACTATCATAGAATTAGCTCAAACAGACGAAACCCTAATAAAGCATATGGACAAAAACACTTTACATACCCAAACATCATTTATCTCAATAAAATCTAACAAGACTCTTGAATATCAGATAGAAGTAACCGAAAAAAATAATTCTAAGGCTAAACTAATAAGTGAGTGTGGAGATAATTACCAAAATAATGCGTCCAGTCAATTCATCAGTAACTCCCTGGAAGATAATTTCTCTAAATTACAGAATTCCGAAAGTGAACTTGATAAAACTAATGATAGCATGAGTATACCGAGCTCAGAGGAACTACAAAATATTACAAATGAAGAGAATATATACTGCAATGAGCAAATTGATTATAATAGTGATTATGACCACACGGATTTTGATGACGATTCATTGATGGAGAGTGACAAGCCTGAACATAGCAAAAGTAATGATAATCCTAATGAAGAGTGTGAAACCCCAAAATCTGTGGATAAGGATATTGCTGCACTTTACAACAAACTGTACGAAAGAATTGAATTCCAATCGCACAAACCATTCGAACAGGACAAAAAACGTTTTGATCTTTTGACGCCTCTGAGTGAAGAATCAGCATTTAAAAAAGATAGTCCAAAGGACGTAGCATGCTCAAACCGCAGTAGTTTAAACGATGAAGATAAAGATGTGTTATTCACAAATAAATCTGGAATACAAATTAAAGTGTTACCAAAAGAACCTTGTCATGACACTGAGACTCTGAAATTACCACCAATTCAAGGCAATTATTTTTGTCCATCTAGACCTAATAGTGATAATGCGAATTTTCTGTTTTCAATTAATCCTAATAAGCTGCAACTGAGTTCGGGAACTTTGCCTTGTGTGTTTGAAGAACGGAGAGACGAGAAAGGTATTGACAGATGGGAGATTGAGTCTCGAGAGCTAGCGTCGGGAGAAAGTCATCACATCAATGAAAGATTTAGTACGTCTATTGACAACCTTTCTCAAAAACAGTTTTAAAATGTACTAGCTTTTGCGCGGCTCCGCCCGCGTGTATGTCAGTTATTGCGGTAAAGAGTACCCTATGTCCCTCCTCAAAAATCAAATTATCTCCATGCCTCACCCTCATTGAAATCGGTGCAGCGATTTAGCCGTGCAATCGTAACAAACAGACAGACAAGGTTACTTTCGAATTCATAATATTAGTATAGATGTTTTACAATCAGAATAAATCAATTTCCTTACAGATTTTGATAGAGGAAGTCAGGGTGCTGTTCAACTTCCTCCAATACACTTCGAAGTTGGTTATATAGCCAATTCATCCAATGTTAATAAACCAGAATTCAGAAAGATAGAAGGGCCCAGGTTGGAGTCCCTTACTGATTTACAGAGCCCCATCAATATCGCTGATAAGATTAAAGAACTTAAGTTGAGCAATAAAAACAAGATCTTTCAGCAGTCACGGTATAGCGTTCAGTAAGTGCACAGTTACTAAACAATAATTATTCAATATTTTTTTCGTATATTGGCACGCAGCGCCATTTTGCTTAAAACCAAGGAGAGCTACTATGAAAATTAGATTCCTTTTATACTTTTTTGTAAATACTCATAGAGACCAAACACTGTAGTCGAATGCACTACCACTGCACTGTAAACACATGGGAAAGACGCCATCTTAATGCTAAGTCACGTGGTCATAAAAAAATTAGCCAATAGGACAAGATAGTAGAGGCATTAGACGAACGAGATTCGACGCTAAACAATTGCATATACGCTGTTCATCCTGTGAAATGAAATAAAATCATTTATTCTGCAATTACGCAATAAGTACTACTTTGCAAGTTAAAACTTTTTTACGCAGATGAGTTCGGCCTTTCCTAACTGGACTAGCCCTGACACAAAAGGACGAAACAAACTCAGGGATCATCGTCTCTTTTAAAGTCCTTGTTGGATTTCGAACGTCATTGTACTGGCAACATTTTGATTGTCTCTGGTTCGTGTTATGACGTTTTTGACGTGGGAGGTTAGATTGCGATAGAACTCGTGTACCAATGGCGGGCACTGAATAATTTGATGGTTAATTTTGTAGTACTCGTATAGTTTCCGCGTGAGATTGATAACACCGTGAGGTTTGTTGAGCTAGGGTACTTGTGGGCTCGCCGCCCAGCGTGAAACGAGATTAATATCGAAAATTGTTGAGAAGGTTTGATCGGCCAGGCTAGGCTTGGGAACAGTTAAGTTAATTGTGATTAGACTCGCGAGAATTGTAATACGTGATAGGCGCGTCCTGCGAGAACTAAAACGAGTGTATTGTAATTTGAATATCTGTGAAAAGTTGATTATTGAGATTATTTCGGATACCTTGAGAAATAACCAGCACTTGGAGCAATGTTTGTGTGAAGACGCAAGAGCAGAGAAGATTCTACCCAAGAGATATCTCTTGGACGCCGAGAACAAAGAAGACACACACTCCAGTAAGTGCTTTAGATGAATTTAATTTAGATTAAGAACACGGTGACACAGGCCGTGGGTCATTCTTCTTGCCAGTGGTATTAGTAGTGATTGTATATCCATCTATGGGCCCATGGGTATTATAAACTTCACAAGGTGATCACTGCCTTGGCAAGAGAAATGATCAGTCCTCAAAATTCAAAAGACATTTCTATTACAAATAAAAAAAAGCTATATTATAATTCGAGTCAATACTATCAATTGGTAACATTATGAATTAAAAAAAATATTAACAACTATCAAATTAAAAATGATTCTGTTTCAAATTATACATTATCGTCACAACAAAATAAGAAATGTTATACATAGAAAATGAAGAGCTTGTGCAGAATGGGTAGCTTAATCCCATGCGGTTTCATCATTTAGATATTCTGCTATACTTCCCTTTGCGGATAACTTACATTTAATGGTATTCTTAAATTTCCGCAATGGCAAATTTCTAATGTCAACAGGGAGTTTATTATAATAATAATAGTTTATTTCACAAGTATATACAGAGTTTCAAATTTTAAGTAGGCTAATAATTTTTGTAACAAAGCATTGAAGTTAACATCTGTAACCGAACTAGGCATTGCCTGTATTTCGGCTCTCAGTGCCAATCCTCTCGGATGTAAAACAATTTATCCAATTATGTTAGCCATTTACATACGCAGAATATTTTAATAAATTATTTAATTATAATATTTTTCTATAAAACATGATTTAGAAGATATATGATTACAAAAAAGAACAATATAAAAAAAGAATGATCTTCATGCAAATGTGTGTGTGTGTGTGCGTTTAAGTAGGATAAATATATATTATAGGATAAATATCATATTTATGCAGTCTTTTTATCTACTGCATTATGCAGAAGCAGTTCCGTTTCCTCATAATTCAACCCTACTAAATATTCACGTACCTGTTTCTTTAATTGCACTTTTGTCAAGGGATATATATTTATAGTTCTATTTATTTTATTGTAAACAAAAGGGGCAATGAAATTTGAAAATCTTTGTGCAAATTTGCTTTTACAAGGTTTTACCAATCGGGGACAAACAAGATCCTTTCTTCGTTTCTCCAGAATTTGTTGGTCAAATGTTTGTTTTTGATGTTGAAGAAGACATATACTTAGTACAAAAAATAGTTGACGAACGGTCAGAACTCCTACAGTCTGATACAGTATAGTAGTAGGGAAGAATATAGGCTTGAAGGCACAAACCTTCAATACTGCCCGCTGGGCGATTTCAATGGGTTTCGTGATTGTTTTAGAGGCACCACCCCAGGTACATATACAGTATATCACACACACACTTCCCTCCGCGGGTCTGTACGGTTCACGTGTGACGTCGCGTTTTAATAATTTAAATATTGTTTTTGTGTATCCTTGCGACTGTTACCCGGTTTGTGGGCGGTATAAGGTTGTATATAGTGTTTTTGACAAATAATCTGTAAGTTTTACGCCTTATAAATACAAATATTGTGTTAGTTTCTTTTACTACGGCTATCGGTAAGTCAATTTATTTTATTCATAAAGGTAGGTAGGAGTAATATTTTGTTTGTATTAATTTTCTTTTCGTGTTTTTTGATTTTGAAGTTGTTTTTATTGATATTTCTTTTGTCTGGTGTGTCTTTGTTTGGCCATGTCGGTTGTTGGCGAGTTGCCGGATCCCGGTGGTACAAATGAATTTCGAACACCAACCGGAAATAAATTGTTTGGTAGAATGTCGCCATCAAATTTATCGTCAAATGAAAGTAGAACTGAACGAATTAGGGCTTCGGACTTGGGCGAGAGTGTTTCGTCTCTTAGTGGTCGTGATAACTGTGGGGAGTATGATTATTTTGAGTTGGTGTCTCAGGCAACCGAATATTTGGCAAAAATTAACGAATTGGTAAACGATCAGGGGTCGCGAATGAATGTGGGGAATAGGACCGCCATTATGGACGTAACCCAGCGGATTACCGGTATCGTCTCATTGTTGGCAATTAAATCTGCTAGCAATGAAACGAAATTAGCGAATCTCGAGCGCCGGGTGGGGGGTGTCGCCGTTCAACAGCCGGGCTTGACGTACGCGGACAAGCTTAGGCTTCGCTTACCACCTGGATCAGCCCCGTGTCCGGTGTCCGCTGAGGCGCGCGTATCTAGGCCGTGTGTTATTGCGTATCCTACTACGGAACGTTCAGCGGACTATGCAACTTCGTCAGCTACAAAAGAAGCTCTCATGAAGGCTATTAAACCTAGCGACGAAGGTTTTCAAATTGTAGGCGTCAAAAAAACAGCAAAGGCAGGCGTCGTGTTGCGGGTCGCAAATGAACGGCAGCTTAAAAAACTAGAAGCAGTAAACGCCATTAAATCTGTAGGCTTACGCTTAGAAAAGCCGAAAGGCCGAAGGCCCCGTATAATTGTAAAAGACGTGCCCGGTTCTATGGAGGATCGTACCTTCCTAACAGCTTTATATCGTCAGAATATCAAGGACGAATTAAAATTAAGCGAAAGCGATTTTTTAAAAACGACCAAAATTGTCAGGCATCGTAAACTGGAAAACGGACGTCAATGGATAGGCTTAGAATTAGAGACAGAGGTTAGGAAACACTTGGCTAGCACAAAAGATAAATTATATATAGACTGGGCCACATGTAGGTTTATAGACGACTTAGAAGTAGTTCGTTGCTTAAACTGTCAACAATTCGGTCATGTTCAAAAATTTTGCACTATTAAAACTCCTACGTGTGCTAATTGCGCGGCCAGCCACGATACAAGGGCTTGCCCGGATAAGGACACACCAGATTTTAAACCGAAATGCGCACAATGCAGCCGGTACAAAAAACCATGTGACCATCGATGTGGATCACAAGACTGCTCCACATATAAACTTAAATTAGAGCAGCTAATCCTAAATACTAATTACTGAATAGCTTATACAGTAGTAGCTGTAGTACCTTTTTAATAAAATGGATAATATCTCAATAGGCCAGTTAAATCTTCATAATGATAAAATAGCCACGTCAGAATTAGATCGCTTAGTTTTGGAACAAAAGTTAGACATTGTCCTTATACAAGAGCAATATCAAAGCGCTCAATTGCGGAATTATGTAGTACAACTAGATGGCCGGTCGCGGGCTGGGATATATGTTGCAAGTTCTAATTTTACGGTAACATCTTTGCGTAACCTTATGACGTCACACTGCGCCGTTGCTGAGATCTCATCCTCTACCTGTAGGGTTTACATAGTGAGCTGTTATTTTCAATTTTCACATCCTATTGATCCTCATCTACATCATTTACGTTTCGTTTTGCGGTCCCTCATAGGACACAAAATTATCATTGGCGCTGATGTCAATGCTTCTTCTACTTTATGGTATGGCAAATTGCGTGCAGCTGACATGGCTCGTCGCTGTGCGGTTGAAGATTTTATTGCGGAAATGAATCTTACTATCCACAATACCCCTGATGCACCACCAACTTTTTGCAGCCCAATGGGTGAGTCTTCTATTGACGTGACGCTTACGCGCGGCGACGTCTCGATATCTGGATGGCGTGTCCTACCGGACGCATCCTGTAGTGATCACCGCTTAATCGTGTACGAATTCATACCAATGGTTGCACAATATCCACAAAGAACTCCTTACAATTTTAGGTATAAAACTAAAGGGGCAAATTGGGCTTTATTTGGTTCACTCTTTGCAGTACATGCCAAAGATTTCAGTCGCAGTGGTCTATCAGCTGAGGAAAGCGCAAACATATTATCAGATACTTTCACATATTGTGCTGATGTTTGTATCGGCCGTGGATCTATCACTAACACTCGTAGATGTGATTGGTGGAATTATAAATTAGTCGAATTACGTAGAATCTATCGAAAAGCTCGTAAAAAACTAAATGACATTAAAAAGCGTAACGTAACAGGAGATATTTACAATAATGCTCTTATTGCTCTTAGAGTTGCCAGGTCTCATTATAGAGCTGCTGTGGAGAAATCAAAGGGAAATTTAATACGTAAACTTGTTGATAAACTCGATAGAGAGGGTCCCTGGTCACCTTTGTATCATGAATTTAAAGCAAATAGATCAATCGACCTTGCATACGTACAGAACATCAAAATTAATAATAGTTATACTACAGGAGTAGAACAAACCACAGAATATCTTTTAGAATCACTTGTGCCTGACGATCGGCCGGAGGATGACACGGATTATCACCGACAAATTAGGCAGTGGGCTATTGAACCACCATTGTCTCCAATGTCTGACTTACCATCTTCAGACGAATTCCTCAGTATTGTTAGGTCATTGCCACTAAATAAGGCTTCGGGCGACGATAAAATATCAAACAAAATGATAAAAGAAGCTTGTAAACTTTCGGGTGATACGGTTTTAACAGTTTTTAAACGTTGCATTGCGGAAGGAGTATTTCCTAGTGTTTGGCGGTGCGGTAATATTCGAATAATACCAAAAAGCGGCGATAAGCCGCCGGACGATCCTAAATCCTATCGACCCATAACACTGTTACCATCGCTGGGAAAGCTTTTAGAGCGTCTTGTAGTACCACGACTTCTACCGGGTGGAGTTAAATTTCATGATAGACAATTCGGCTTTACGTTGGGAAAATCGACAACTGATGCGGTTATATCTGTAAGGAAAACTGTCACCGAGTCAAGTTTTCAATACGTTTTAGGCATCTTCTTAGATATATCTGGCGCCTTTGACAATGCGTGGTGGCCCATGCTATTGCTAAAATTAAAATTAAGAGGTTGCTTTAAAAATATTTATTCCCTTATCTCCTCGTACTTCTTACAAGGTACTACTAAATTGAGACTTGGGCATCATTCTGTGTCGAAGGCGCTTACGATGGGGTGTCCTCAAGGGTCAGTGCTAGGACCATACTTGTGGAACATAGGCTTCGACGATTTTCTGGCAATGCCTGTGCCGTCCGCATGTACCCTGAATGCGTACGCGGACGACGGTTTGTTATTGATAGAGTCGGATACTAGAACGGGGCTTGAGAGGCTGGCCAGTGAATGTTTGGACTTAATATCTCGGTGGGGTGGGCGTAATCGGTTGACGTTTGCACCAAACAAAACCTTCCAGCTACTTCTGAAAGGTAACCTCAAATCACCGCCTTGTATTAAATTTGAAAATATTACTATTAAAAATAAAACCTCGGTTTGTTATTTAGGATTGGTTTTAGAAAGAAATTTTTCATTTATTGAACATATTAGAACAGTTAATGAAAAGTCTAAAAAGAGTTTCTTTGCACTGACGAGGATATCAACTGCGACATGGGGTCTGTCATATAATACACTAAAGATCATATATGGAGCTACTTATTTGGGTTCTATTTGCTGTGGTGCTCCTGTATGGGCAGATAGGGTGACTGTAGGTGCTGTCCGTCGCAAACTGTTACAAGGCCAACGACCTGCATTGATTTTCTTGTGCAAGGCATATAGGACGGTTAGCACTGAGGCTTTACCGGTGTTGGCAGGTGTTCTTCCGGTCGATCTCGAGGTGCAAAGACGTGCAGCCATGTACTATTCCACACTACAAAACATGGAATGCGATTTTTTGGGCATACGAGACCGCGGTAAAACCATAAGATTGTTTCAACAAAAAACCAATGTCTATAACGACCTCTTGGATGAATGGCAGAAACGATGGGACGAATCATCTAAGGGGCGCCACCTTTACCAGTTCTTTCCATCTGTTCGCGAAAGGTTGTCAAGGACATGGCTCGAGGTAGATCACTGTGTCGCTCAATTTCTTACAGGCCACGGTAACTTTAAGAGCAAACTATACTCATTTAAATTAGTCGATTCACCATTGTGTCAATGCTCAACACCTGATTCTAGCTGTGAACAGTCGGCTCATCATATCCTCTGGGAATGTAGTCTTTGGTACAATGAACGTAACATGATGCTAAATAGCTTACAAATGACGTCTGGGGTAGTATATTATGGGGATCTTGTGTCAACTGCGGTGAATTTCCGTGCGTTTAAGCGATTCTGCCATACATACTATAGAAATCAAATATAGCTCACTTAGGACCCATAATATTTTTATCCGTGGTGCTTCCCGGTTTGAAAAAGGCGTCTGCCTATTTTGACTCCATTTTGTCTCCCGCTTTGCTAAGGAGGGAAGTGGACTTATTATATTTCCAACTCCTCCAGTTTTCTTCTGATTAATTTCGTTGCGGGTTCCAAGACAGTTAAATTTTTCCTGGGACTTCCCGAGTGTCATAACTCGGTGTTTTCGTGGGTCACCGCTGTTGATCCTGGTGTACAGGAGTTACAGTGGTGGGCGTGTGGGCGGGATTAGTCCCATAGAGTATATCAAGAGCGACTGAAAGAGTGAATAACCGTTTGAGCAAATGAGGATCAGCAACATGACTGAGATTTTTAAAGACATAAATTAACTTTCTGACCCTACCTCACAATACTCTCACATGCTCTTTGAAATTAAGATTGCTGTCGATTGATAGTGACGCCTAAATATTTAATGACGTCTACTCGTCCCAATATGGGTCATGAGCAGTTGCAGGAGGATTGACATTGATAAGAGAATATTTTAAGGCAATCAAAATTTTTGTGACATCCTTTATGCTGAAACAGACATACTTCGTCTTATCCACGTTAAGAGTAAGGATGTTTTTATTTAGCCAATTCCCAACAGCATCAAAACCCGTCTGTGCAGCTATAAAGACCTCATCCCATGTGTTGGCGGTAAGGAGAGCGCAGTATCATCCGCAAAAGAAATGATTTCGCCCTTGGAGAGTCTTAGGTTTGTAAGTTCGTTTATGTACACCAGAAATAACGTAGGGCCGAGTATGCTGCCTTGTGGGACCCCGTGTAGCACCTCAAGTTCACCACTTATATGATTTTCTACTTTAACGTACTGCAGTCGTCCGGTCAGGTAACTCTCAGTCTTAGTTGTACTCCTCTAACGCCCAATCTTCCGAGTTTGTCCAACAGCATGGCAACAGAAATCATGTCAAAAGCCTTTGCTAAATCTAGAAAAATATTGAGGCACTTTTTACCGTTATCCAAATTTGATGTTATATAATCGGTGAGCTTATTGACGGCTAAATCAGTAGACCGATTTCTACGTTGTTGAGGTACGAGAGCTGAGGTTGGAAGCTCTCCCTCATCCGCCATACTCACCATACCTTGCACCTACCGACTATTACTTTTTCCAAAATTAGACAACTTTTTAGTTGGAAAAAAAATTCAATTCCCGAGAGGCAGTACAAAATGCCTTTGAAGAGTTTGTTGCCTCCCGTCCAGCTGATTTTTACAAGAAGGGCATCAATAAACGGCCAATGCGTTGGCAAAGATGCGTCGATTGCATGGGTGATTACTTCGAATAACAGAAATAAAAAAGTTTGAAAAGATATGTACTTTCACTTGTTGCATACAAAACGGCAATTTCATAGGTAAAGACCTATTATATAGATAGATTACAGCAACTAGCTCTAGCTAGCTCTAGCTCTGTTATGGTTATTTTAAGATTTTCTTTGTAGTAAATAATTTCGCCATCATTTTGTTTATTATTCGTTTTTGGTGCCCTCGTGATAATTTCCAGGCAAATTGGGGATAGTTGTAGTGTGGGCGAGTCAACATTCCGTTAAAATAATCAAGTCACATTGAAGTTTTAACCTCGCCAATAAGACCTCAAAGCCTGTTACAATTGACGCTGCGTATGTTCTGGGTGATGAATAAAAATTGCTCAGATGTTATTGGTATTAATTGATGACACTCTTCGATATCTACAGTTTGCGAGTGAGATATGCTATCTTGATCGATGCTCTTTGTTAACTCAATTATGTCATTGAATGTGGATGCAGTAATAGGTTTCGAGAACTATATGGCTCGGTTTAAAGGGTAAATATAGGAACTGTTTTATAATATATGACAAGTGGTAGGTACGTTGTTGCCGTTATACTCGTTTTAATTATGCAATGTGTTACAATTGTTATGTCTGCATGTGAGAAATCGTGTATCAGAAACAATTCAAACAATACATGTATGTGGTTGATCAATTTTATATTGTTATTGTCTGAGTGTAGTGTGTTGATTGTGTGATGCTTGTAAGTGTGATGCGTGTAAGTGTATGGTGTGCCACAATACTTTAAATTAATGTAAACACGTATAGATTGTCCCATGAACGTGACACCCCTGTTCATCTTGTAGGTGTGGTAAGAGGCGACTAAATGAGCAAATTACATAGGACAACAGTACTGCGAAGAGAAGGAAAATTTAACACAAACCTTATACCAACCCGTCTGCCCATCGTGATACGCCAAAACCTCCATTTTAATGAGAGGTCTGTCAGTGGACTGCTAACAGCTGTTTCTTATTTCTAGACCATAAACTCGTTTTAATATATTTCTTTAATTGTCAGCAATCCGGACAGCAGAAGCGGCTCACCCAGTTCTGTGTGCGAGGAGAGTAAACTATCTGAGCATGGAGAACGAGGGTGTGAACTATTGTGCATTGAGTTACTTAGAAGACTTCGATCGTCCTCATGGTTAGATCTTGACATTTAAATCATATTATACACTAGCTTTTGACTTTAAACATATCAAAAGCATTCAATAGTCGGGTTACAGATATTGAAACTTTTTCTTGTTTAGTTAGTATTTTTTTAATAATGATAACAAACACATAGTAGCAAAGGAAACATTGTAAGTTCTATTCTAATATTCTATTTAGATTTCGTTATCTATGTTCTGAATAAGGTCAAAACCATAGTCAGTGTCACATGTTTCATTACTAGTTGATATCAGAGTAGCCATTAGAATAATGTTCCTTTCTTATTAAATTAATTCTCATATTTTATTACATATTCGCTATATTTAATAAATATAATAGCCGGTTGATTGAAGAAAATTACCCGGCGTTATGATTAGGACTTAATTAATTTTGTAGGCATTTCCATTATCTTTATAATTTTTACTTATTATACCTACACTTTTCTCTTTTATAAACAAAACCTATGGTTTAGCCGTGAAAACGTGCAAGACACACAGAATTACTTTTGAATTTACAATATTATTAGGGATATAATTGTGTATGTCGGTTTTATGTAAATAATTTCAGAGGTAATGAAGTAAATAAATAGTGACAATTTCAATTCCAACACCAAAAACATATAATTTGGTCCCGAACGCGGCAATTTATTTATTTCACCAATATTAATGTTACAGTGTGTTTGACTGCATGGTTGGCCTAGAGGTTTAGGTGGTTATGTCGGACCACCTCAGGGAGGTTTTGGACGCTAGCCTGGCGTCCGGACGCTTCCCTGAGTGCTGGAAATGCGGGAAGCTGGTCCTATTGAGGAAGCCGGGACGGCCTGCCGGATCGGTCGCGGCCTATAGGCCCATCGTGTTGCTGGACGAGGCGGGTAAACTTTTTGAGAGGATACTCAAGGGGCCCGACCTGTCGGACGCCCAATTCGGATTCCGTGAGGGGCGTTCGACGGTCGATGCCGTGATGCGCCTTAGGGCCGTGACCGAAGAGGCAGTGAGCTGTGGTGGCGTGGTGTTGGCGGTGTCCTTGGACATCGCCAACGCCTTCAATAGTCTGCCATTTAGCTGCATCAGGGAAGCACTCCACTACCACGGGGTGCCAGAGTACCTGAGGCGGCTAGTAGCAGACTATTTAGAGGAGCGTACCGTCGTGTACGAGGACCGAGAGGGCGTCTTGAGACGGCGACCCATGTCGTGCGGCGTTCCGCAGGGGTCTGTCCTTGGACCACTCCTGTGGAACGTGGGGTACGACTGGGTCCTACGAAGTCGTCTGCCTCCCGGGCTGGGCGTAATTTGTTACGCCGATGACACACTTGTCACAGCCCGGGGGGCGAACTTCCAAGAGGCGGCGCGCCTGGCCACCAGAGGTGTTTCTCTGGTGGTCGGGCGCATCGAGGCGCTGGGCTTACGGGTGGCCCTGGACAAGACGGAGGCCCTATTGTTCCATGGGCCCCGTCGTGGTCCACCCGCCGGCGCCTCCATAGAGGTCAACTCGGTCCTCGTACCGGTTCGGGCCCAGATGAGGTATCTGGGCCTGATCCTCGACGGTAGGTGGCTCTTCGACGAGCACTTCCGACAGCTTGGTCCAAAGCTGGTCGACGCTGCCTCCGCCCTTGGGCGACTTTTGCCCAATTTGGGTGGAGCCAGCGTCGCAACGAGACTCCTACGGGGGTTGTCCGGTCGATGGCGCTGTATGGCGCACCGGTGTGGGTGGCGGCTCTGACTGCCCTAAATAAGGCTCGCCTCTGGCGGCCTCAGAGGGTATTGGCAGTCAGAGCCATACACGGATACCGCACGGTGTCGACCGAGGCGGCATGCGCCCTGGCCGGAACACCACCGTGGGATTTGGAGGCGGAAGTGCTCGCCGAAGTTTATCGACGGGTGGCTGAATATCGGGCGGAGTATGGCTACCGCCCTCCGCCCGAAGAGGTACGCGAGTGGCATGAAGCCGCCCGTCGAGCCACTATGGCTAAATGGTCGTTCCGGCTGGAGACTCCACGCGCTAGCTTTGCCGCCGTGGAGGCCCTCCAGCCGGTCATCCTCGAGTGGGCAGGGCGGCAGCACGGGACCCTTTCCTTCCGACTGACGCAGGTCCTTTCCGAGCACGATTGCTTCGGGAAGTACCTGCACTCGGTCGCTAGGAGGGAATTGAGTCCCGCCTGCCACCACTGCGACTGCAGTGAGGACTCGGCCCAACACACGCTGGCGGTTTGCCCCGCTTGGGCGCCGCAGCGTCGGGCCCTCACTGCAGTCATCGGAGGAGATCTCTCGCTACCGGCCATCATACGCTCCATGGCCGGTAGGGATAGCAGTTTTACCGCGGTCGCAACCTTCTGCGAAGATGTAATCTCGCAGAAGGAGGTGGCGGAGAAGGCCCGGGAGGACGATGTCCACTCGGACCCAATCCGCCGCCGGTGAACCGGGCGGCGGAGGCGCGCCTGTCAGCGCCTCATGCCGCCCTGAGTGTGGCCGCGGATGGTCGGTACGGGCTTTCCCCTCCATCCGCTCTAGTGGCCACCCGCGAGGGGGCGACGTACGGCACACGCGTATTGATTGACACGCTAATTGAGAGTCTTCCAGCAGACGGTGCCCGCTTCTGTGCGGGCAGGCGCTGGGAGGGGTCCGGATGTGTTAATAACTGCAGTTCCCGGACTCCTCCCTTCACAGGCGCAGAGTGGCACACCGTGTGGTTTTAGTCGGTTCGAGTCCGACACACCGCCCCGCCGCAAGCCCCGGTGGGGTGACGGTCCGAGGGGATTTCCACACGTAAAAAAAAAAAAAAGTGGTTTAGGTGGTCGCCACGCCGCTTGCCAATTCGCCAAGTGTTGTGGGTTCAAATCCTACACGGGACAACACTTTGTGTGATCCACAAATTGTTGTTCTGAGTTTGGATGTTAATTGTGTCCGTTTCATGTATGTCTGTAAAGTCCCCCGCGAAACAGGATGTTTATTCCTAATGCAGGAGTTGTCTTTTTAAAAAGAAAAAAAGAAAGAAAGTGTAGGTACATGTTATAAAAATAGATCTTAGACAGTAGGTTCGTCAACTATTAATTAAACCCTAACATTAATGCAAAACACTTAAGCACATACACAAAAAAAAATTACATAGTAGTCATCAATAACTCTATAGAATCATTGTGACCCATATAACTCTAGCGACCGTTTTCAATAACCTATCTCTTGATAGAACTATTTTTTTTGATACGATCATCATCATCAGCCTATCGCAGTTCACTGATGGACATAGGCCTCTCCAATTGCACGCCACTTGCAGCCGTCTTGCGCAAATCATTACTCCACCTGGCCTGTGGACGTCTGGTTGACGGACGATCAGGATTAATTCTTTTTCTTTTGTTTGGCAAGTTTTGTTGTTAAATACACATTTTAAGCTAAATTTACACTGTTTTCAATAGCTCATATCCAGTTTTAACTAGAGATATGTTATTGAAACGCCAATATTAATACTTATATTACAAATATAGGTTCGAAGTGATGGATACTTTAGACGACATTCCAAAGGTGTTGGCAAAGTTTTGGAACGTTATTGCGGAAAATCGGATTGCGGATTTATTGAGACAAGTAATGTTTAAACTTACAATTTCTAGATTTATTGTAATGTAGCGAAGTTAGAGAGAAATTTTCTTGTCTGTTATACCTACTTTTTTCTTATATAGTTAAAATGTAAGCAAGTCGTGTCTAGTGTTTTGGGTCCAAGTCCCACGAGGTACTATTTGTAGGTTATATTCTTACATTATGACTCTGTATTATACTGCTAACTGCACTGATGGCGTACTGGTTTACTGCTACTTAATGACACCGGACTGGAACACTTGTAATAATTTCCTAGATGATGTCTCAAAAAACTTACAAAGGGACTTATTAGCGTGTGGAGGAATAGGGTGTCATGTCCCTCCAACACAAAGGGAGGATCCTCCGACCGGGCGAGGTGATCATGCTTGGCGGGCAACTGCCCAACTGTTGATGTTGGGATGTTGTATATACCATGTGTCCCAAAATTCAAAGATAAGCGGGCGCCAAAAGGTAGACCTGCTCATGAGTACATAAGGAAAAAAAATAAAAAATATATACCTAGTTTTTTTTTAGTTACAAGAAAAATTTAGAATTTCTTTGAAAATTTACACCCTTCATTTTTTTTTATTTATTTATTACGTAGTGGTGTCCATACTTTTTTTTACAAGACCATGAGTCAAAGTACACTAAGAGTAAAAATATTTGAAAATTGTGGGGAAAAAAATTATTTTGAACGTTTTTTGTGTAAAAACTGCGGGCAATTTGGTCTTTGTAAGAGTTATCGTTGAATTTTGGGACACCCTGTATATATGATAATCGGCGCGAGAACTTAAATTGCACGATTCAGGATTGGTAGTTACTCCGTGTTGTGCTTTAGTTTATAGTTCAGTGTATGTTCGGTAGATGGCGCTGTAGTATGTTATGTTGTTGTTGCACTGTATGTGGAAGTCGCCACAAGCGCATGGTTTCCAATTTGTGAAATAAATCGGCTTCGTTCCTTCTTTTCTCTTAACAGGATTTTTTATCCGTTAACATTTACGATTCTTTTTACTTTCTTTCCGATCAATTTCTGCATCACAAACTACACATTACTTTTATAGTCCATCTAAAGGTTGCCTGGAAGAGATCGCAGTATGCGATAAGACCCATTGTACCACTGCTTTTATTCGTGTATAATCGACATTGTATTTTTAATATTAAGATGTTGAATAAAGAGTACCTATCTATCTATTTTATATTCTATATGTTTTAATCTAAAGGTTATCAGCCACGTGGAGTCTCCGAGAACTCAAGTTTCCCGCACTGCATGTAATACACTTGCTGCTATTTTGAAAAATACCAATTACACTAAAAAACCTGTAAGTAGAAGTTTAAATAGATATTATTTATAGTAATTGATTTTCTTTAGCGATACATCAGTTATACATCTAATAGATTGGTTTTGGAAATCTTCACATATCAAGTCGAAACTTACAAAAAAAGAATCAGGCACAATAGTCCTATATTTAAAGTAAGATATTGCTTCTACTGCATTACTCCTCTATGAAAACACTCGAGTTTCTTCGAGAGAATGACATTTTGGATAAGCAAAACTAGAGTCATTAATGTAACGTCTCGAAAGTTCCTAAAAAGGCCCACTTTAAATAAAAGTTTTTTTTTATTTGATTGTACTGCAAACTATATTGATTGAGTACCTACACGGTATCTTTGAGAAAGAGTTTTTAATCTTAATCTATCTATATATATAAAAGAGTAAGGTGACTGACTGACTGACATACCCAGAGATCAACGCACAGCCCAAACCGCTGAAGCTAGAATCCTGAAATTTTGCATGTAGGTTCTTTATGTAACGTAAGTGAGCACTAAGAAAGGAATTTTTGAAATTCCACCCTTAAGGGGGTGAAATAGGGGTTGAAAGTTTGTATGAAAGTCCGTCATTTTTGAAGTTAGAAACATGAAACTTTATTTTTAGGCTGCTGATTAAAAATGAATTGATACCTATTTCAGCTTTTCTGAATATTCTACCCCTAAGGGGGTGAAATAGGGGTTGAAAGTTTGTATGAAAGTTCGTCATTTTTTAAGTAAGAAACATGAAACTTTATTTTTGGGCTACTGATTAAAAAAGAGTAGATACGTATTTAAACGTTTCTGGATATTCTACCCCTAAGGGGTTGAATAAGGGTTGTTATTTCGTATATAGGTCAGTCTGGAAGTCCGCAATTTTTGAAGTTAGAAACATGAAACTTTATTTTTAGGCTGCTGATTAAAAATGAATTGATACCTATTTCAGCTTTTCTGAATATTCTACCCCTGAGGGGGTGAAATAGGGGTTGAAAGTTTGTATGGAGGTTCGTCATTTTTTAAGTAAGAAATATGAAACTTTACTTTTGGGCTACTGATTAAAAAAGAGTAGATACGCATTAAAGCGTTTCTGAATATTGTACCCCTAAGGGGTTAAATAGGGGTTGTTATTCGTATATAGGTCAGTCTGGAAGTCCGTCATTTTTGAAGTGAGAAACATGAAACTTTATTTTTTGGCTGCTGATTAAAAATGAATGGATTCGTGTTTCAGCGTTTCTGAATATTCTACCCCTAAGGGGGTGAAATAGGGGTTGAAAGTTTGTATGGAGGTTCGCCATTTTTTAAGTAAGAAACATGAAACTTTATTTTTAGGGTACTGATTTAAAATGAATAGATACGTATTTAAACGTTTCTGAATATTCTACCCCTAAGGGGGTGAAATAGGGGTTGAAAGTTTGTATGGAAGTTCGTCATTTTTTAAGTTAGAATCATGGAACTCTATTTTTAACCGACTTCCAAAAGAGGTTCTGAATTTCATCGGTTTTTTTTTTTTTGTTTTTTTTTTTATGTATGTACATCGATTACGCCGTCAATTGTGGACCGATTTTGAAAATTCTTTTTGTATTCGAAAGGTTATGCTCCCCATGTGGTCCCATGGCCACCATATCAGGAACTGATGATGGGATCCTAAGGAAATCGTAGGAAACCCTCAAATTTACGTGAGCGCCTGCAATGAAGTTACGAACAATTGTCTACATACCTTCATATTCTGTAGACATCATTAAATTTTAAATGAAATGATGATGAGAGACTTGAGAAAGACTAAAAAGCGAAAAAAAAAAAGAAAACTTCGCTTAAAAAAACCGACTTCAAAAACTAAAAAGGATAAATAACTTAATTTGTATGTGCTACCTATTCATAGGTTTGAAGTCGGTGCCAAGCCAAAATGTAATAGTAGGTACCGCAGTCGCCGTGCGTGACCTTGAGCGGGATAGCTGCTCTTCGCGTTGAACAAAACAAACGAAGCGTCGTTGACGTTCGTCTCGAAATATAGCGAGTGTAGTACCTACTATTCCATTGGCTTGGCACTGACTCCATACCTATGAATAGGTAGCACATACAAATGAAGTTATTTTATACTTTTTAGTTTTTGAAGTCGGTTTTTTTAAACGAAGTTTTTTTTTTATTAGGCTACTGATTAAAAAAGAGTAGATACGTATTTAAGCGTTTCTGGATATTCTACCCTTAAGGGGGTGAAATAGAGGTTGAAAGTTTGTATATAAGTCCGTAATTTTTTAAATAAGAAATATGAAACTTTATTTTTGGGCTACTAAATAAAAACGATTAGATACGTATTTAGGAGTTTTTGGATATTATGCCCCTAAAGGGGTGAAATAGGGATTGAAAGTTTGTGAGGAAGTCCGTTATTTTTTAAGTGAGAAACATGAAAATTTAGTTTTGGGCTACTGATTAAAAATGATTAGATTTTTTCGTATTGAAGCGTTTCTGGATATTCTACCCCTGAGGGGTGAAATAGGGGTTGAAATTTCGTCTAAAGGTTATTCTGGAAGTCCGTCATTCTTGAAGTTAGAAACATGCAACTTTATTAATGGCTACTGATTAAAAATGAGTAGATACGTATGTACGAACATGTTCTACCGGAACCGGTTGTGGTACATGGTGCCGTTCTCGAAGTTGTTCAAAAATATGTGTGGTACCTCGGGCAGACTTTGCAGTTAAGTAGAAACAACTTCGAGGACGAGGTTAACAGGAGAATTCAGCCGGGTTGGGCAGCGTTTGGGAAACTTCGTCGGGTCTTTTCATCGTCAATCCCACAGTGCCTAAATACGAAAGTCTTCAATCAATACGTCCTACCTGTCATGACATACGGTGCCGAAACGTGGACACTTACGACACGGCTGGTCCACAAGTTCAAAGTCGCTCAGCGTGCTATGGAGAGGGCTATAATAATAATTAATTTTTCTCATCACAAAAGCTCAACGTTTCTCTAAGGGTTCGCATCAAGTATGAGGTGATCCGGTAGAGAACCAAGGTCATTGACATAGCCCACAGGATAATCAAGCTGAAGTGACAGTGGGCTGACCATATTAGCCGCAGAACTGATAACCGTTGGGGTAAACGGGTTCGTGAGTGGTGACCGCGTCTCGGCAAACGTAGCGTAGAACGTCCACAGGCCAGGTGGAATTATGATCTGCCCAAGACGGCTGGCAGGAGCTGGATGAGAGAAGCTGAGGATCGAACCAAGTGGCGTGCAATTGGAGATGCCTATGTCCAGCAGTGGACTGCGATGATGATGATGAGATACGTATTTAAGCGTTTCTGGATATTCTATCCCTAGGCTAGACTGAAAGTCCGTCATTTTTTAATTTAGTAGCCTGAAACTTTGTATTCAGGCTTTTAGCATTTATGGGAATTCTATTCCTAAAGGGATCAAAATAAGGGTCGAAAGTGTGTATGAAAGTTAATTTTAATGGACTATTGATTATAAATAAATACGTTTAAAAACATTATTCACAGTATAACACACAGTATTCATAGATACTTACACAGTTTTAATTAAATACATATTATCAACTTCCACGCGAGCAAAGCCGCGGGCAAAAGCTAGTAATATATATAAATCTCGTGTCACAATGTTTGTCCTCAATGGACTACTAAACCACTTAACCGATTATAATAAAATTTGCACACCATGTGCAGTTCGATCCAAATTGAGAGATAGGATAGTTTAAATCTCAAATTATAGTCGCAATTTTAATTTATTGCTAATTATTGTATATAAATATGGCGGTACGTAGTTCGCCGGGTCAGCTAGTCTATCTATATATATATAAAAGAGTAAGGTGACTGACTGACTGACATACCCAGAGATCAACGCACAGCCCAAACCGCTGAAGCTAGAATCCTGAAATTTTGCATGTAGGTTCTTTATGTAACGTAAGTGAGCACTAAGAAAGGCATTTTTGAAATTCCACCCTTAAGGGGATTTTTTAAGTAAGAAACATTAAACTTTACTTTTGGGCTACTCATTAAAAAAGAGTAGATACGTATTTAAGCGTTTCTGGATATTCTACCCCTAAGGGGTGAAATAGGGGTTATTATTTCGTAAATAGGTCAGTCTGGAAGTCCGTCATTTTTGAAGTTAGAAACATGAACCTTTATTTTTTGGCTGCTGATTAAAAATGAATTGATATGTGTTTCAGCGTTTCTGAATACTCTACCCCTAATGGGGTCAAATAGGGGTTGAAAGTTTGTATGGAGGTTCGTCATTTTTTAAGTAAGAAACATGAAACTTTACTTTTGGGCTACTCATTAAAAAAGAGTAGATACGTATTTAAGCGTTTCTGAATATTCTACCCCTAAGGGGTTAAATAGGGGTTGTTATTTCGTATATAGGTCAGTCTGGAAGTCCGTTATTTTTGAAGTTAGAAACATGAAACTTTATTTTTTGGCTGCTGATTTAAAATGAATAGATACGTATTTAAACGTTTTTGAATATTCTACCCCTAAGGGGGTGAAATAGGGGTTGAAAGTTTATATGGAGGTTCGTCATTTTTTAAGTAAGAAACATGAAACTTTATTTTTGGGCTACTGATTAAAAATGAGTAGATACGTGTTTCAGCGTTTCTGAATATTCTACCCCTAAGGGGGTGAAATAGGGGTTGAAACTTTGTATGGAGGTTCGTCATTTTTGAAGTTAGAAACATGAAACTTTCTTTTTTGGCTGCTGATTAAAAATGAATTGATACGTGTTTCAGCGTTTCTGAATATTCTACCCCTAAGGGGGTGAAATAGGGGTTGAAAGTTTGTATGGAGGTTCGTCATTTTTTAAGTAAGAAACTTGAAACTTTATTTTTGGGATACTGATTTAAAATGAATAGATACGTATTGAAGCGTTTCTGGATATTCTACCCCTGAGGGGGTGAAATAGGGGTTGAAATTTCGTCTAAAGGTTATTCTGGAAGTCCGTCATTCTTGAAGTTAGAAACATGCAACTTTATTTATGGCTACTGATTAAAAATGAGTAGATACGTATGTACGAACATGTTCTACCAGAACCGCTTGTGGTTCTCGAAGTTGTTCAAAAACATGTGTGGTACCTCGGGCAGACTTTGCAGTTAAGTAGAAACAACTTCGAGGACGAGGTGAACAGGAGAATTCAACTGGGTTGGGCAGCGTTTGGGAAACTTCGTCGGGTCTTTTCATCGTCAATCTCACAGTGCCTAAATACGAAAGTCTTCAATCAATGCGTCCCACCTGTTATGACATACGGTGCCGAAACGTGGACACTTACGACACGGCTGGTCCACAAGTTCAAAGTCGCTCAGCGTGCTATGGAGAGGGCTATAATAATAATTTATTTTTCTCATCACAAAGCTCAACGTTTCTCTAAGGGTTCGCATCAAGAGTGAGGTGATCCGGTAGAGAACCAAGGTCATTGATATAGCCCACAGGATAAGCAAGCTGAAGTGACAGTGGGCTGGCCATATTAGCCGCAGAACTGATAACCGTTGGGGTAAACGGGTTCGTGAGTGGTGACCACGTTTCGGCAAACGTAGCGTAGAACGTCCACAGGCCAGGTGGAATAATAATCTGCCCAAGACGGCTGGCAGGAGCTGGATGAGAGAAGCTGAGGATCGAACCAAGTGGAGTGCAATTGGAGATGCCTATGTCCAGCAGTGGACTGCGATGATGATGATGAGATACGTATTTAAGCGTTTCTGGATATTCTATCTAGGCTAGACTGGAAGTCCGTCATTTTTTAATTTAGTAGCCTGAAACTTTGTCTTCAGGCTTTTGATTACAAATAAATGAATACATATATCAGCATTTTTGGGAATTCTATTCCTAAAAGGATTAAAATAAGGGTCGAAAGTGTGTATGAAAGTCAATGTTAATGGACTATTGATTATAAACAAAAAAAAACCGACTTCCAAAAAACATCCAACGAAAACTCTCTGCCAAAAAAACACTTAAAAGCGTAAAATAAACTGGTTCTTCATAAATTGCCTATACCTAATTCTTTTTTCATTTCAATAGTAGTATTATAATGTGTGCTAGGTACCTAGAATCTGTTTGAAGTCAACAATGAGCAAAGTCGCGGGCAACAGCTAGTTTTGGAATAAATAGTAGTTCTTTCTTCGAGAGAAAAGAGGCTGAGGTGTTGACCCTCCGGAAACCTGACTCAGTCGGTGAAAATAACAAAAGAAAGGCACTGCTTACTCAGATTATAACAGTAACTTTTATTGGCGTGAAATGCTTTCACAAGAAAATTTCAACTCGGTATGAGCTACCTATCTTACAGAAGTCAGTGGATTCTCATACTTTATGTGAAATGTTGTATGTTACTTTATTATACAATTTAAATAAATCATTACATTTCGATATACATATATTATATATAACTTCCAATAAGACATCATCATCTTCCTAGCCTTTCTTATTCTCAATATTATCTGGGGTTGGCAAACTTTAAAATTAACTTCTCTTAAAAATTTTGAATCCATTTTTCTACTGCAGGAATTTTACGAAGCTGTAACGATACTTCTGATCAAGACAGGCAGCTTCAGTCGTCCGGTCCGACGCGCAGCTAACGTAGCATTGGATGATATCGTCTGTGGAGTGGATCTGAGTCATGTGGTCACAGCTCTATGTATCCATGGCGTGACGTGAGTTATGACCTTATGTAAAGGGAAGGTTGAAATGGGTCTACAATTATTGGCGTTAGATTCTTGAAAAAACGCTAACATAATAATATATGGGCAGTTGATGGGTGACTTCAACGTTAAAGCGAGGTAAAATCGGACAGAATCGGTAGTAGGATCCCATGGATTTGGAAGCATGAATCATAGGGGGCAAAAGCTCGATGACTAATTTAGTAGGTTTTTCTGGGTAATAATTACAAAAATGTGGGTTAATCTTATTTAAATTTAATGAAAATCTTAAGACTGAGCATCCGCCTCAACGACTCCACTTTTATATCGGACAAACACTTTTGCGTCAATTCCGGCATGATTCTAGCTTTTTATCCGTCAAATTATTAAGGCAAAGTAGCAAAAAAATTCGCTATCTCCTTTACTAATTATTCAGAGTTCATTAATTTCAATTATCGTTTTAAGACCAAGTACAAAAACTTCACGATGTAGCTAAATTACTGTATAGATTTAATAGGTATTGCGATTTATTGCGCAAAATTAATCGTAAATGCCTAATTTTGGCTTCTCAGTCACAAAAGCCCTCTAGTTCGCTGTGCATCGGCCCGTCTCTTGGTGGTTTGTTGTGCGCTCGGCGGTGGAGGTCGCGACCTACTGCGCACGCGCCCACCCACTGCCGCCTGCGCACGAAAACACGCACTGCGCTCTCTTGCCGCGCTTTTGGATGATAAAAATACAGATACCCGGTAAAATACGTTTTACTTTATCTTAAGTTTTCCCGGTATTTTCAAAGAGAACTGGATGTCTATAGTAGTTATTAAAATATAATTATTTATGGTAAGATGAAGAATAAAAGACAATACTTAATTTTGTAAAGCATCTACGTCATCTACGATTCAATCAATTGGGTATTTCTCAGGTAACTCATTATTCAGTTGACTTCGGTGGCTGATTTTTTTTTTCAAAATTTCAATATATTAGTAAGAAATTCAAATACTATATATTATTTAGAAAATATCTGTACTGGAGGCACTCTTATTGGATGAACGGTTACGAAGAAATTTTTTTTTTTTAAATGGCGTCCACCGAAATCAACTTTATTTTCACCGATATCAAAAATGTTAATTATGTTTTCAAATTATTTACATGGTAGTTCTATATTTTAAAAAATGTATTTTATTATAAATTCAGGTAAGCAAAACTAATACCGTTAAGGGACTTCTGATATATATTACAATAAAACAATTATTTGATTAATTACATGTTGTTTATTACGTTACATAAAGTTACTACAATCGACTTTGGCATGAAGCTTAAAAAAGTAAAGTGTATAGTTACTACTTCTTCATTTCTTAAATCAAAAAGGTGGGTCCTTTACATTTCTCTGTAATTCATACAAGATGTATGAATAACATAAATATTCATGCGGTATTTAAGTCTACGTATAATAACTTTGCTATCTGGCTTTTTATAGTCTCTAGAGTCGGTCTAGCAGTCCAATGTCTATAACGACCTCATGGATGAAAGGCAATATCGATGGGACGAATCATCTAAGGGGCGCTACCTTTATTAGTTCTATCCATCTATTCGCGAACGGTTGTCGAGGGAATGGCTCGAGGGTGGATCACTGTGTCGCTCAATTTCTCACAGGCCAAGGTAACTTTAAGAGCAAACTACACGCTTTTAAATTAGTCGATTCACCTTTGTCACACATTGTGGCAACGCTCAACACCTGATTCAAGCAGTTAACAGTCAGCTCATCATGTCCTCTGAGAATGTAATTTTTGGTACGATGAACGTAACATAATGCTATTCAAGCTTACAATTAACATCTGGGGTGGTATACTATGTCGATCTTGTGTTAACTTCGATGAATTTCCGTGCGCTTAGGCTATTCTACCATACATCCTATAGTAATCGAATAAAGCTCACTTAGGACCCATAATATTTTTATCCGTGGTGCTTCCCGGTTTGAAAAAGGCGTCTGCCTATTTTGACTTCATTTTGTCTATCTCTTTACTAAATAGGGAACTGGACTTTTTTTATTTCCAACCCCTCCGGTTTTCTTCTGATTAGTTTCATTGCGGGTTCCAAGACAGTTTTTTTTTTCCCTGGGACTTGCCGAGTGTCATAACTCGGTGTGTTCGTGGGTCACTACTGTTGATCCTGGTGTACAGGAGTCACAGTGGTGGGTTTGAGGGCGTAATAAATCACTGAAGGAACTTGATTGAGTGCTAAGCCGAGTCTTTACTATCGGTGGCATTAATTGGCGTTGTTATAAAAGTTTCAGTTGCGATTGTGAAGTTATCAAAGGATCATCATTTGTATCGACTACTTCTGGTATGACTATTAAATCTTCTTCAAGGCATTTCAACTCTCTGAGCCTTTTTTCCGATTATGTTCGTCCGGAGATATTGTACTCCTCTCTCTATGTATGCGTTGTTAACGATGAATTAATTCACTAACAGGCTTTCCTTCATTCTTCCTTTCATAATAACGCTTCCTGTCTTTTTCCTTGTGTTTTGCGTAAAGTTCTGGATGACTCTTGATTCGGGCTTTCCGACGTCTTAGCCAATCTTTTCTTAACCAAGTGACCTTGCTTAGAATCTGACATAATGACAATATTAGAACAAGATAAATATTTTATGATTTACGGTCTTAAAAAGTTAGTAGAAGGTGGACACATTTAGTAGAAGGTGGACACATTGCCACGGAAAACACCGAATTCAATACCACTGAAATCAAAATATTAAGGTATTTTGTAAATAAATTAAAAATAATAATTTAAAATGCTAATATTAACATTTTCTACTAAAATCTATTACATGTAATTTATACTATTTTCATATTTTAAATATGATAGTTTAAAGTATACATGAAAAAAAGGGTTCACCGAAATCAAATTTTTAGTATACCAAGCCAGCGAAAACAGTTACTTACCTCTATAAAAAGGTCACCATAAGACGAACAGCCATGGTTTCTTTGTTGTTGTCGCGACACGACTGATGCTTCAGCTAACGCCAATAACTATCCTCACAGACAGTTTAGTTTAAGAAATATGAACAGATCGATGCGCGCCACTGATATCAACTCAAAACGTCGGACGTGTATACAATCTGTTGTATCTTCTCTATTGTGGCATATCATTATTTAATAATAATATAAAATGACAAATAACTATTTGGTCATTTGTGAACATATGCAAAATAGCGTAATTAGTTAGAGGAAAAAAATCAAAAAATAATTTCCGCTGCAACGTAGGGTTCGGACGCGCCACCGAGGTCAATATTTTAGTAAGTTTTTTTTTTTACTTCTACTTAATTTATCTAAAAAAGGACATAGGCCCCCCTATTATTTTCAAATTTTCTATAACATGTAAAAAAATTGAAATAGTAAGTAATCAATTCAAAGAGATATCGATCTGGACACGTTTTTTCAAGCGTTCGGAGAATGACCCAATTCCACCATTGAGGTTGTTTGCAGCAAATGTTTAAAAATAACATCTTGTCATGAATTGATAGCTGTCTGAGTTTGCTCTCTATTCTATAACACATGATTGTGGGCCTCGTCTAAAGTAAAAGAGTTCGGTACATATCTGCGCACCTCCAAGCTCATTAACTTTTAGCATTGCTTCTAACTTATCGGTAGACTGCTTATGCTATTTCAGGGATCTGTAGATCAATAATAAAAGGTCTAGTTATGCATCACCTATTATAGCCTGGGTTTTGTATGTTGTAAGTAAAGTTGCTGCAGACATTTCATTTTGTTTTATAATTGCAGGAAATACGCCGAAAGACTGTACACAATGCTGCGGCCGCTAACGAACTTTGAGGCTTTCTACCTCACTGACGTGGACGTGGAATTGGCTTCGAGACAGATGAAGAAATACGACCATGTGTTAAGTAGCATGCCAGAAAGCAGATGACGTCATAAAATAGCTAGTGACGTAGATATTGTTAGACCTTTTGGGCTTGAACTTCTACAAACACTATGTTCTTGCCCCTAATGATAAGGTTGACTTTACACCATTCTACAACTCGTACAAGCACCATGTCGTTGTCAAAAACAAGATTTATTTATTTTCTTCGACCACTCTAAAGAAATTGTACATAAAATTAAAAAAATAGCGATCTTGTTGTAGTGTGAATTAGGCCGTATCTTAATTCCTTTGCCAGTATAAACTGGGAGTGAAAAACATAGAAGATGTCTATTATTGTCATTTTAGTTCTTTTTTTTAAACTATGATCTTGTGATTTATTCCATTATGAAACCCATGCGTGTTATCAAGAGGGTACCTATACGAAAAACGCTTGTTACTGTAGTAAATCTGCGATTGTATTGTTAAAGACAAAATGTATTTTAAATCTTTTAGTGCTGTTCTGATTGACTAGAAACTTAAAATATATAATTTAGCAAAAATAAATTTTCTTTTTAATTAAATGGAACTACAACTACAGCAGAATCCGATCCTTTTTGCTATAAAAAGTTAAAAGTACCATAGACTTCTCAAATGTTTTGAATTTTAGGCCAATCATTCTTTTTTTTTCATGGCAAATTTTTTGGTAAACTTGCCTTCTAGTATTAAATAAAATACACTAGAATTGTCACGACTGTGTTCCTAATCATTCACACAATAATTATTTAGATAACTTTTCTAAATCTCTCGCTTGACACATAAATATCATTTTCATTGTCATCTTATTAAACATATTTTTGTGGTTATTGTGAGTTACAATTTCGGTGTTGTAAATAATTGTGTTTTTATATTTGGCTGTTTTTGAAACTGTTTTAATATGTCAGTAATTAGTGTTTGTAAAACTGAGATTGTTAAGTACAAAAACGACACGTAACTTTAATAAAAACTTGTAGATATGTTGACGATTGCATAAATGAAAGATTAGTTTTATTTTAACACGGTGAAATGACAACAAAATAGGATTTCAAATAAAAAACAACCTAGACATAGGACTTTTTCGAGGTAAAGTATGCCCACTTATTTTTTTCTATGTATGTATTTATAAATCGTATAACGTGACTAGAAAAATTGGAATAATGGACTTTGTCCCTTGCTATTAGGTTACCCGTTACACCATCATCATCTCAGCCAAAAGATGTCCACTGCTGGACATAGGCTTCCCCCAAAGTTCTCCACAACATTCGGTTCTGCCTGTATTCAACACCTTCCCAAAAGCTTCAACAAACCTTCACCTTGTGGGGAACCTACCAACGCTGCGTTTTTCGGTACGCGGTTGGGGTCCGTAATTTTACTGCGAGAGTCACATGTTCGACGAACAGAACGTCGACTGAACGTTACTTCGATTATGTATGAAATAATCACCACACATGTTTTCTTCATATTTTATTTTCATTAATAAACTCATTCGGAAAAGCATTCATTCGATTCAAAAATGTTCGATGAATCGTTCATTCGAAGAAGCGTTTATCGGTAACTAGCGACCCGCCCCGGCTTCGCACGGGTGGATTTCAGATGCCCCCGCCGACGACACGATTCGTGCATTTTAAATCTGTAATATCTTCGAATATGTTCATTTAAATTAGATACTCTAAAGGACCATTTTGATCTATATTAAATGCAAAATGTATTTAATTTACTTAATTGTATAAGGATTCATTCTGTATTGCTTAAAATCACTTCGTAAATAAGCCATTATTTCTCGTAAAAAGAAAGGAATAAAAAATGGTTGTTGTGGGTTATCCCTAAGAGATAGACATATACCGTCGCGGACTTTTTTGTAGTACTTTTTAAGGTGTACAATACTGTAGTACATTATTTTGATCTATCTCGTAGGGTGCAACCAGCGTTTGCAATGTAAGCGCAAAAAAATGTGTTTATTTGCTACATCACATTAGAAATCTCGAAAATTAACAGTCTTCCCATACTATATTATGCATTTATTATACATAAAAACCTTCCTCTTGAATCACTCCATCTATTAAAGAAACCCGCATCAAAATCCGTTGCGTAGTTTTAAAGATTTAAGCAAACAAAGGGACATAGGGACAGAGAAAGCGACTTTGTTTTATACTATGTAGTGATAAGTTCTTTCGCGATAAACTCAATTCGAAGTAACGTTCAGTCGACGTTTCATTCATCGACCATGTGACTCTCGCAGTAAAATTACGGACCCCGCGGTTGCCACTTAAGAACTTTATGGCCCCGTTTTCCATCGTTAATCGCTATTGCTAAGCTAAGCTTTTTATTAACTTGCAATGTATGTATGTATGCTTGTATGTTCGGGTGGAATCTTGCAACTCAATTTTGAAGCACATATCTTCAACCGATTTTGCTGAAATTTTGCAAGCATATGCATACAACGTGACAATACAATATTATAATGACAATGATCTGATGCTGGAGCTGGAAGGTGGCCATAGGAACTCTGTAAAAAAACGTCGCAACATCATCGAGTTTGGACTCGTTTGATTTGTCTCGAGGCATTCCAGTAAAATATTTTTAATTTAATTTATATAATTATGCCTTATGGTTTTTCAAAGAGAGAGAGAGAGATTTCCAAAAGGCAGGATTAAGATAGAGACTAGATGATGACAAGTCTTCAGCTCTGATGCAGTCAGAAATGTTTGTCAGAAGTGTATTCAACAAATTACTTGTATACGGGTGTTCTATGAGTGTAAAGTCACATGTATGTATGTTTATAAAGTCCCCCGCGACACAGGATGTATATTCATAATGCGGGAGTTGTCTTCAAAATAATAAAAAAAAATAACAAATAAAAACCGACTTCAAGAACGACCAAATTGAAATGGGCCCACACGGGAAGCACCAGATTTCAAATAAAAAAAGAATCATCGAAATTAGCGTGATATTGAGTTATTCGTCAATTTGTCGCACACATACTTAATGCAAATTGAAGACTTATATGGGTTTCTCATGGATGACATGTCAGAACTAGACCAAATTGAAATGGAACGGCATGGGAAGCACCAGCTTTCAAATAAAAAAGAATCATCAAAATCGGTTCACCTAGTCGAAAGTTATGAGGTAACAAACATAAAAAAATACAGTCGAATTAAGACCCTCCTCCTTTTTGGAAGTCGGTTAAAAAGCACATTACCACGTGCATCAAAATGCCAAGAATTAATTAATGCCATCAAGATTATTGTCATCTCATACTTCTATGCTCTGTTTGGATTGCATTATTACGTCCGCTGCGCTCTATTAATATATCAAATATTACATCTATGACAGTAAACACAGCTGATATCTCAATAACGTGTGTGTATACCTATTATAAGTGCACATGCACTGAATAAGTACAAGTGTACTAAAGCCAAGGCTAATGAGATAGTGTTGACCATTTGATAACTTTCTACGAGCTGGCAGCATTGTGGTGTTCAAATTTAATAACAAAGCCGTTATGTTTCTGTTTTCTTCTGACCTGAGATTACCCTGACGTCGGTTCTTAAGTTAAGTAATAGATATCAAAAGGAGGATAACAGTTCTATGAAATCGATAGCACAATACACCGATATTTTAAAACTAGCAGTAAAAGTTAACGTTAACATCTGAAGCACAAATAGGCTTGACCGGAATGTTACCATGGCCTCAAAACTGATGTTTAGTAACTATTAGTATACTCTTCGTGAGCAGTGATTCAATGAGTAGATTGCCACGGATTCTGCAAATGCTTTCCATCAGGTGGTGTAGAGTCATTTCGGCAGGGCCATACAATTAAAAAAAAAATAACTAAAACACCTATCCAACCAAATTAAATACAGCGCCAGATCCAGCAATTTCGTTGGTGTTCAAGATTAAGAATAAATGCAGGCTTTCATTTGGGTCACATATGTCCTTGGGTGGCGAAAGTCATTTCTCATCAGATACCGTCCTTTTCACGTATCCATTTACCATGTACCGGGACTTCCCTAGTATCATAACTTGGTGCGTTCGTAGGTAACTGTTGTTTATCTTGGGATAAAAGAGTGACAGTGGTGGGATTAGTACGCATTTTCCCATTTACACTCTTCATCCTAAATACCCACTATCCTATCTTGACCTAATAATAGTGCATGCACAGGCGCGGTTCTAAGGGGGGGGGAGGTTTACAGGGGACATGAGGAACTTGCAATAAAGAAAGACGGTTAGTAAAGGAAGTTACACTTAACCTCTTGTTTAGCATATGAATCGTTTCGACTGTGGAAGAACCATCAATTAGCACAAGTTGGAAGGTACGACTGGAGTTTAAAGGTACGATTATTCAAGCTTGACATCATTCAAGATAGCTTGAGGTCTTAATTTTAAGATAAAAAAAGTAATATTAAAGCTTGTAAATGTTGTATTAAACGATATATTTCCACTATCAGCTCGTCCCACCCACGTAGACTATCTATATGACAGTGAAAAGAACCGCAGGTCGCAGGTCGAGTGATGACATGCTGTAAACCAGTACAAACAGACCCCAACATGATCTTTATGCCCAGGGAACATGGTTCCAATCCGTTTGTCCTGAGGTTTATCTACCTTGTGCGTAATAATCGTACGATTCAGCTTATGTCAGCTGTACAAGCTGCGATAGCACCGTTTCTAGTTCAATAGGAAAGAATAAATATATATTCGTTTATCATATGAAATTAAAATTAGTTTCTTCAATCATTATTTATGAGCTAGTCTTGGACCGCCACTTTGCCTATATACCTAAGGTTTTCTTTTTCAGAATTAAAGATAGGAGGTGGTTGAATTATCGGCAACTTTACTCACTAAACCAAAAAAGATCTTCTTTTGTTGAGATGGCAACCAGCCAGATCAGCTATTTCTGCCAATGTCAAGTATTTAAATTCTTCAATTCTAAGTCTTCGTCGTGATGAAATTAATGATAAAAAATGTGGATGACATGAAATGGGAACCTTCTTTCGAAAAAAAAACTTCCCAAAAAAGATCAATAATAGACACTAAAAGAAGGAGTTTAAAAAACTATACCTCAACTACGTCACATATGTCATGATTTTATTATTGACAGCCTTCGATCAATAATAGTACATTATTGATCGAAGTTGACAACACATTCAGCGTATCTTATCATTATTCATAATTCATAATAAAATAAAGGCGCTAGAATAGAATTAAAACATACATAAACTATCAAAAATATTAACCTTCCTTTTCGCCGTAGTCGCGTGAAAAGGCTCCAAATACCGGAATACCAAAAAATTTTTTTTTGGTATTCCAACGCATTTTTTTATTGGAATGTTTAAAAAAAAAGTAGTAAAAGTAGATTTTCAGAAGGTAGTACAGCCCCGCTGATTTCAGCACGAACGGGCCGACTCGACTGCGGCGGTACTACCCTTGCACCGAAAATCAACGTAAAATGACAGCGTTCGTACTGTCGTGTTTCGTTGGTGAGTGCGAGACCGGAGGCCCAATACTGCAGAAGCATCACGAGGTCGCCATGGTGTGGTTCACCATGCTGCATTGTTGTATTGTCTGCATTCGCAGTATGATCACCACCACTCTTGGATTCTGGTTATGCTTTCCATCAGGCAGAGTAGATTCATTTTGGCAGAGCTATACATAAAAAAAAATGTTTACTCTTAGCGACTGCTGTCAAAACTTCACAACCCAAATACTAGGCGAAATCTTCAGCAGAAAGATTATTGTTGGACATTTTAAGACACCGACTACCAGTAACCACTTAAAAGTAACTTTAGAAAACAAATGAGTCTGTTATTACGGTCTCTATGCCGTAATACTGTAATTAGTGACGTCCATTTGACATGCGTTGTTATGATCTATGATATCAATCGATTGATGTCCATCTCCACTTATGAGCCACTCCATTCATGCCATTACTAGATGACGGCCATGACGGGTACGCGGAGGTCGTAAAGCGCGATTTGATGACGTGCGTTATACGTGGTGCCACTGTCTTTAAGCGTGTGTACATGCGGTATTTAAAAACATTGTTTTGCTAGAATATTGTGTTTTAAAAACAAAATTACCTAGTTACGTCAAGAAAGTTATTAACCTTAGGTTCTCTTATCGATCCATTCAAGACATTAATCCTTACTATTATTAATCCGAAAATACTAATCTCTGTCCGTCATACTTTTACGACTAAACAAGGAAGGAAAGCTTAGAATAGACATAGGCTACTTTAATTTAAGGTTTACTAAAAACCACGGGAAAAATTAAAATCAAATGGCTTTCATTTCAAGTAGATCTTTTCAGGCACTTTCGAAACGTTACATTATTGACTCTAGTTGCACTATTCCAAAATGTTATTTCTACGGAGAAGAAATTATGTATTTTATTGTATTTGAAAATAAAATTCTCTTCTACAGCGTTTAGTATTAAAATTCATTATTTTAAGAACTTTTAGCGCTTTACCTACTTTATGCTGTACACGTGGTCTAAAAACTTCCTCTGAGCGGTTTTCCCAAACAATACACTGGTTGGGATCAGCTTTAAATTGACCACAATACCACTGAATTTAGATTTTTTACCTCTTTATATCCGTTTCTAAATTACGTTATCAAAACCAATGGGGTTTCTCCGTTTTTTGACCTTATTTCAAGAGAATCGACAATTTACATAATCAACTGCTAATTTTCCTTGACCTAATCTTTTGCTTTCAGAGGGAAACATAAAAATGTTATTGAATGTGCACATATTCCTACAGGTTTTGCTTCATTCATAGAACTAGACAGTTCTTCAACCACAAAGTAGATAGACCAATTTTTTTTTAAACCTGTGGAAATCTCCTCGGACCGTCACCCCACCGGGTTTGCGGCGGGGCGGTGTGTCGGACTCGAACCGACTAAAACCACACGGTGTGCCACTCTGCGCCTGTGAAGGGAGGAATCCGGGAACTGCTGATATTAACACGTCCGGACCCCTCCCAGCACCTGCCCGCACAGAAGCGGGCAACCTCTTCCAGGAAAGTCTCAATTTAGGCGACGTACGGCACACGTACACGGTACGCCCCCTCGCGGGTGGCCACCAGAGCGGTTGGAGGGGAAAACCCGTCTCGACCATCCGCGGCCACACTCTGGGCGGCATGAGGCGCCGCCCGGTTCGCCGGCGGTGGATTGGGTCCGAGTGGATATCATCCTCCCGAGCCTTCTCCGCCACCTCCTTCTGCGAGATTACATCTTCGCAGAAGGTTGCGACCGTGGTAACACTGCTATCGCTACCGGCCATGGAGCGTATGACGGCCGGTAGCAAGAGATCTCCGATGACTGCAGTGTGGGCCCGACGCTGCGACGCCCATGCGGGGCAGATCGCCAGCATATGCAGTCCTCACTGCAGTCACAGTGGTGGCAGGCGGGACTCAATTCCCTCCTAGCGACCGAGTGCAGGTACTTCCCGAAGCAACCGTGCCCGCAAAGGACCTGCGTCAGTCGGAAGGAAAGGGTCCGGTGCTGCCGCCCTGCCCACTCGAGGATGACCGGCTGGAAAGCCTCCACAGCGACAAA
This sequence comes from Diaphora mendica, assembly GCA_949125395.1. Lineage (NCBI taxonomy): Eukaryota > Metazoa > Arthropoda > Insecta > Lepidoptera > Erebidae > Diaphora > Diaphora mendica. The sequence goes on from OX421323.1 coordinate 3,942,531, forward strand.
GCCAGCACGTGGAGTCTCAAGCCGGAACGACCATCTAGCCATCGTGGCTCGACGGGCGGCTTCACTCCACTCGCGTACCTCTTCGGGCGGAGGGCGAATGCCACTCTCCGCCCTATAATCAGCCACCCGTCGATAAACTTCGGCGAGCACTTCCGCCAGGGCGCACGCCGCCTCGGGCGACACCGGGCGGTATCCGCGTATGGCTCTGACTGCCAATACCCTCTGAGGCCGCCAGAGGCGGTCCTTATTTAGGGCAGTCAGAGCCGCCACCCACACCGGTGCACTATACAGCGCCATCGACCGGATAACCCCCGTGTACAGGAGTCGCGTTGCGACGCTGGCTCCACCCAAGTTGGGCAAAAGTCGCCCAGGGCGGAGGCAGCGTCAACCAGCTTTGGACCAAGCTGTCGGAAGTGCTCGTCGAAGAGCCACCTACCGTCGAGGATTAGGCCCAGATACCTCATCTGGGCCCGAAGCGGTACGAGGACGGAGATGACCTCTATGGAGGCGCCGGGGGGCGGCCCACGACGGAGCCCATGGAATAATAGGGCCTTCGTCTTACCTAGGGCCAACCGCAAGCCCAGTGCCTCGATGCGCCCGACCACCAGAGAAACACTCCTGGTGGCCAGGCGCGCCGCCTCTTGGAAGTTCGCCCCCCGGGCTGTGACCAATGTGTCATTGGCGTAACAAATTACGCCCAGCCCGGGGGGCAGACGACCTCGTAGGACCCAGTCGTGCCCCACGTTCCACAGGAGTAGTCCAAGGACAGACCCATGCGGAACGCCGCACTACCCGGTCCTCGTACACGACGGTACGCTCCTCTAAATAGTCTGCCACTAGCGGCCTCAGGTACTCTGGCCTTCAATAGCCATTGGCCATTTAGCTGCATCAGGGAAGCACTCCAGTGCTTCCCTGATGCAGCTAAATGGCAGACTATTGAAGGCGTTGGCGATGTCCAAGGACACCACCAACACCACGCCGCCTCAGCTCACTGCCTCTTCGTCACGGCCCTAAGGCGCATCATGGCATCGACCGTCGAACGCCCCTCTCGGAATCTGAATTGGGCGTCCGACAGGTCGGGCCCCACCTCACAGCGGTGCCGGACCATGCGGGCAGAGATTATCATCTCAAAAAGTGTACCCGCCTCGTCCAGCAACACGATGGGCCTATAGGCCCGCATTTCCAGCACTCAGGGAAGCGTCCGGACGCCAGGCTAGCGTCCAACACTTCCCTGAGGCGGTCCGACATATGGTCGAGGGCTCGGGCCATCACTCGGGCTGGAACCCAGTCCGGCCCGGGGGCGGTGTTCTTGGAACGGATCCGAAGAACAGCCGGCCCAACCTCCGATAAAGTAGATAGACCAAGAATAAAGAATATACTATTACTACTAAATACTAAATGTTTGTATGATCTGCAAATAGTTGTCTCGGAGTTTGGATATCATAGTACAAGCTCTGCTCAGTTTGAATTTAGATGACGTTGTGTGTTAGGTGGCCGAAATATTAATTTATTAACCGACTTCAAAAAGGAGGAAGTTCACAATGCGATTGTTTTTTTTTATGTTTATTACCTCAGAACTTTGAACTGAGTGAACCGTTGATGTTTATTTTTACCCGACTGCGAAAGGAGGGTTATTTGTTTGAAAACTGGTGGTTCCCGTGTGGTGCCGTTTCAATTTGGTTCTAGTTCTTAATGTCTGTTTTTTTGAGTTAAAATTTTGTAATATTTTCTTCATGTCTCTCATCATGTCACTGTCTTATTGGTGAAAAATGTGAAAATCTTGTAAAGCATGGTTGACAGTGGACGTAGGACGCTACTTCTGCCTGTTCTTGAAGCTATTCAAAGAGATCTATATCCAACAGCTGATATCATAATAACACGTCCTTAAACTTAGCCGTGTCACCGTCATGAAGGGTTAAGTAGCAAGGAAACAACAACAAACAATATAATATGTGTATTTTCTCTATATTTGAATCAAGATTGCTCGTTCGGCGAACATAAAACGGTCTAGATTAACGGCTTCTTAATACAAATACGTATTACTAGATATATTAACGTCACATTTGCGTGGATGATGTAGTTCATTTAATTTTATTGGTCGTTACGACTTTAGATTATTATGTGTAGGTATATCTATATTCTTATAATTATACAGCCGCACGAAAAGGGTTCTGGCTTACTTAATGAAACTGTTTTTTATTTTTCTTATAAATTTTACAAAACTTCGTAAATTGACGTAGAATTTTCTGTTGGGGACTGTTGGGCTGTTATCTCTGTAAAAAGTAGCCCGTGTTGCTCGCTGATAATGTAGCTTTCGATTGATGAAGAATGTTTTAAATCAGTTTATCGGTTTGTTTGGTATAAAAGCGCAACAAACAAACAAAATTACCGTGGGAGAGTCACGCTTCGGCATGCCTGGGCTCGACCGGAGTTACACCACGGCCTCACAGAAAACCGGTGTGACACAGCGCCTGCGCTAAGTTTCACCGAGTGAGTGAGAATACCGGAGGCCCCCAAAGGCCGGCAATGCACTTGTTACGCGTCTGGTATTGTAAATGTCTTTGGGCGGCGGAAATCGGTTACCATCAGGTGATACCTGCTCGTTTGCCCGCTATTCCATAAAAAAACTCACATGCACTGATATTTAGTTAAGAAAGTCAAAAAACTTAAAATTAGAGATACCTACACAATTGAAAAAGAGAAAATAAAAAGGCCATTAGAAAAAAGCCTCCATATATATTATGATATGCACATATGGAGGCTTTTTTCTAAGCAACCTAATTAAATAAACTAATTACAAAATACCTGCATGAAAATAACATGAACCAAAAACTTTGAAATGTAACAACGTATAAATATTTAAAGGAGAAATATATTAAATTATTATGAAATATATTCCATACCTGCGTAATCATATCCTTCACGAATAGGGAAGTGAGCATATTAAATGTATTATTACAAATACACCTATACACAAATATATCAATGATAAAAAAAGTACTTTACGTAGTAATGTAGGTACCATAACACATTAACAACGCGTGACTACGGCTTTTAAAACCTGTTTCATACTTTTTCAGCGTCGTTTTTTGTCGTAGTTGGGTTTTAGTTTTTACTTTTTTTTTATTTAAAATGTTTTGGTGCCTCTATACCTAATATTAATTTCTTTGCAAAGTACCTATATTTTAAATAGGTACCATAGAAATATCAGAATTATCGAATAAATACGGACAAAGTCACGAGAAAATGCTAATAATATATATATTTTTGAAATGTACAAGTAACGTTCTTTCGAATGATACCAAACACGGCATATATATCTCAAATTTATTTTTTAATACAGTACTTTATGTCGGCCAGAGGGCGCCACATTAGATTCAGTGACACGTCATATATGACGTGTCACTGAATCAGCCTATAACCTATAACCAGCGGACGACCAAGACGCTTCTAATGATACTCATTTGTCCAATTCTAATAAGTAGGTAAGGAGCTATGAGGGAACAGATGAACATACATACAGAGCCTGTCAAAATCATAACCCTCCTTTGGCTTTGCCGTAGTCGGGTAATAAAACTAATTTTAATTGGTAGAACGCGAACGAAATATTACATAAACGTTACATCATCAAAACATTTTTACTGAGATGTAGAGTTTACGAAGTTAGGATTGGTAGAGTTAGGGCGTGTGGAACCTTGGCTGTATATGAGATCTGATATCTTTTTCACAGGGTAAGCCATATGCAGTCGTCTTGGCAACATTTTACATGAAAATGTTTTTGGTGGGATATATATTTCAGCTTTCTACACTTCTACAGACAATTTTCAGGCGTTAAAAATTTCAAATTCCACGTAAATAATAATAATTAATCTCTTTATTGTCTACCAGCTTATGTAATTACATAGATGGTTAACTTAAAACTATTATAAAGCATGTACAAGTGGCGGCCTTATCGCTCCAAGGCAATATCTTACAGGCAACTAACCATGGTAAACCACTTTATAAACTGCTTTTAAGTAAAACTCTTTTCCAAATTAATTATTTGCTAGCCTTTGCCCGCGGCTCCGCTGGCATTTAATAAAAATAATCCTATGTTGCTTCTAATACCTCCAAGAATAAGTGTACAAAGTTTCATGATGAACGGGTAAGTAGTTTACGCGTGAAAGCGTAACAAAAAAAACTTACATTCACATTTATAATATCAAAGAATTACATTTGAATCACTTATTTTAAAACAAGGGTTAATTTTCTTGTTAATATATTACCAGATTGCGCGAGGACTAATATTGTCTTTTCGTAACCCTCTGCACTCTAAATAGCTTGATGGAATTTGACGTTGGATGTGTCATTTGTTTAGCATAACTATAAATTCTCAAAATTAAAAAAAACCCCGACATAATAACCTGAGTTCCCTTTAAAAAGATAAAACACGTTATGCGCTTTCATTTGAGACCCCACTCGATGATATTTTTGCAGACATTCGGTTACTCTTCCCCACTTTCACTCCCATAACTTTTAAACAGTTCAACCGATTTTCATGAAACATGTCTAAGAACACTCGCACGTAACTCACCTTTCATACAAAAAAAACTAAATTGAAATCGCTTCATCCGTTCGGGAACTACGGTGCCACAGACAGACAGACACGTGAAGCTTATAACACCCCTCTTTTTGGTCGTGGGTTAATTAATTGTGAAATTGAAAGTAAGAAAGGGTTGACTTTTGGCGCTAAATTATGTTCAAAAAAATTCTTCAAAATGTATTGAGTGCGGTAAGAAAATAAATAAGTTCATTATTGTATTACAAAAACATAATTATACACATCAATAACAGTCCATTGTTGAACAAAGGCTACAGGAATATATAAAAAAATCAACAGTTTCGATTGTCGACACTTGATAGAATTTGTGCATTATCAAAGGTACTTTTGCTTAGCCATAAGGCGAAACCTTACAGGATTAAATTTAATTAAAATAGTGGAATAAGTACATGAGTTTAATTCTGGAATGTATCATACATTTAAATGTAAAAATGAGAAATGCTAAAAAATAAATTTGTTCGTCATGCAATTTTCACGCAGTATCGGGTTTTTAACCGACTTCAAAAAAGGAGGAGGTTATCAATTCGACTGTGTTTTTTTTATGTTTGTTACCTAATAACTTTCGAATGGGTGAACCGATTTTAATGATTATTTTTTTATTTGAAAGCTAGTGCTTTTCATGTGGTCCCATTTCAATTTGGTCCAGTTCTTGAAGTCGGTTTTTTTTATTATTAATTTAATAATAAGCTTGTTTAAAAATATTTAATAATTAAAATAATTATTTTTAGACATATCTAAAAATGTACAATGTTATACCTACATGTTTATGTATTTAAAAGATAAACGGTTGACTACAATAGTTAATATAAAATAAAATGTCTTTATCACATAAACAATGGAATCTTTACTGAGATAATAATGTTTTATTAATTCGGATGTAATCGCCCAAATAGTTTTGGCCAATTACTTATCATTTGACGTCAATATATTTTATAATATAGGGCGAAAGTCCCGTATATCTGCCTTGCGCTATTTAATTATTAAGTACCTGGTCTGGAAAACGGAGTTTTTTAACCGACTTCAAAAAAGGAGGAGGTTCACAATTCGACTGCATTTTTTTATGTTTGTTACTTCATAACTTTCGACTCGGTGAACGGATTTTGATTTTTTTTTTTTATTTGAAAGCTGGTGCTTCCCGTAAGGTCAAATTTAGTCCAGATTGAATAAGGTTTTTTTTGTTAAAATTTGTGATTATTTTTGGTAAATTTTCTAACAATGAACTAGCTAGATCGACTTATCGCCCCGGAAAACCCCTACATACTAAATTTCATGAAAATTTTTAGAGCCGTTTTCGAGATTCAGATTATAATATATACACATATAAATATTATATATTTGCTATTTAATTATTGTTATGCAAACTTTTTAGCAACAAAAAAAATATTTATTTGTAAATAAAACCCGACCGCGTCAATATCTGCCATCTTTATTACATTTTTTAAATAAAACAAGTTATATTTAATACATTCGTAATTAGCGTTAAAAATTATTTATTTTGATATCACACTCGATGTATTTTGAAAACGTAATTTTTGTTTTTCTTTGGCGCCAAGTATCCTTAATTTAGTTTTTTTTTATTTTGATGTACTCAGCGTGACTCTCACGACTAAGACGAATCTATTGACACCACTCACATAAAAATACGACAAGACGTTTAGGCTCTAGGGCGTGCCAAAGAAATATACACACATCAAAAGTGTCTAGGGATCAAGCATTTTTATGCGGATTTCTTGAGATTGAGATGTGGCTTTGGCCCTGGCCTGCTCACTCGCCAGACTTGAACCCGATTGAGCATGCATGGGATATGCTACAGAGAAGAGCTCTGCCGAATATGGAGGGTATCCAGTCGCAAGAAGACCTTTTTTTGTTGTTGCAACGAACATGGGCGGCCATTCCACAGCGTGATTTGGATGAACTCATTTTAAGTATGCCAAACCGATTCTTGTGTTGTTAGTGTTCGCGGTAGAAACACGGATTATTAATTGTTTAAGTTACCTAATAAAATTTTAAAGAAAACTGTTATTTCAGTCTTTTTTTCGAACTTTAATGTTAGTGGTTCAAATGTCAAAAATCCCTTTATTAGGAAAATGGCAAATTTCTTTATTAATGCAAAGGTGACTTGGTTTATCGTTACTGTGACAAACGAAAACACTTTATTTGATGAATCCTTAAAGAAAATTTTAATTAATATCAATCAGGAGAAAAGTTATTGCAAAAATATATGTTGATCCCTAGACACATATGTTGATCCCTAGACACTTTTGATGTGTGTACATACAATCGCAGTCGGGTAAAAAGAAGAAACAAACATTAAAGTATAGAACACAACTGTGCTCGGTTTCCAGTGACCTCTTTAAGAAAAACAAATTAAACAGATAAAAAAATAGGAAATAAAATCATCGATATCTCAGAATCAGATATCAACGTTTCTGATTTTTTCATTGTGTTCCAAATTGATACATTTCGTAAGTTCCGTTCCGTTTTCGTAAGTAAGCGACTGTTCCTCATTGTATTATACTGTTGTTATAATAATTTTATTTGTAAGCACCTCCATTATAATTTATTTTCAAAAAACACATTAAGAAAAGTTGACACTTCAAATATTCATCCATACTAATTTTATAGTTTGAAAATAACTCTCTCTGATAAGTTTGTAAAATTAATGTGTAAAATTAGAAATTTCATGATGTTTATTATTAAAATTTTCAACATCGAACATTACCATATCGGTGACGCGAACCCATAAGATTCTGCCCTATCAAAAAGTGCTCAACGCGGCCAAAGAAGAAACCTTCACTTCAAAAATTCTTACTCTACGTATAGGGGAAGTACCCTGTTATTTTTGATGTGAAACATCTATAGGCGAGGGGTAAACCTGATTTTTGGCGTGGTGAGTGGCGATTTCAAATTTTTATTTAATTTGTATTTATTTTGTTAATTGTATTTTTATTTTTATTTGAATTTTGTATTTAATAAAATTAATATTAATGTAATAAACAGTCATTTTATTTAATACAAAACAATTTCGATGTTTTACATCTGCCAGGCGTCCCGTGACAGCTCACGTTTTTTTTTTGTCTTTGCGAAAATCCCCTGAAATACCGATCGGTAGTTATGTAGAACTCGAACCGAAAACGAAAATTAGAAGTTTTCTTAAACAGCCAATAATTGGTACCGTCACCCTAGTACTGTTATTCTTTACATTTTTGACTCTTATACTGCCAGATAAATGCATGTTACCCAGACATATATATCTGCATCCCAGTCATTAAAAAAAGTAAATATGTTACACCCAGCCTTACAAATAAATTTAAATAACTATATTTTGCGCGTGCGCTATTGCACACCGTTCTAGAACCACTGACGCAACAAGTGGACATTATTGAAAAAGAAAAACAAAAACCCGTCTACGTGTATAATTATCACATACATTCACGGCTCATCATCGTCCAGGGTAGGCAGAAACTATAAAACTCTACGCTCTCTAGATCACGGGGCGGTGTGTCGGAATCGAACCGACCAATACCACACGGTGTGCCACTCTGCGCCTGAGACGGGAGGGATCCGGGAACTGCTGACATTAACACATCCGGACCGGGGTCGGCTACTAGTTCAACCAGTTTTACCTGAATATCAGTTTTTCCGCGGACCTCTGCAACCCTGAGGGTAAACGACTGCTGATCATGAGGTCTCGGATTCGATTCCTGGGTCGGACCAAATGTTTGTATGATCTACATATATTTGTTTCGGAGTTTGGGTGTTTTCTATGTATAATATGTATGTATTTACAAAAAAAAAGTATATATGTATTTGTATCAGTTGTCTAGTACCCATAACACAAGCTCTGCTTAGCTTGGGACTAGATGGCCTTGTGTGTTAGATGTCCGAAATATTTATTTATTTATTTATTTATAAACAGAATTCGAAGGTTGAACTAGTTGTCAGTATATTCCGAGTGGGCAGGGCGGCAGCACGGGACCCTTTCCTTTGCTTCGGGAAGTACCTGCACTCGGTCGCTAGGAGGGAATTGAGTCCCGCCTGCCACCACTGCGACTGCAGTGAGGACTCGGCCCAGCATACGCTGGCGATCTGCCCCGCATGGGCGTCGCAGCGTCGGGCCCTCACTGCAGTCATCGGAGGAGATCTCTCAGTACCGGCCGTCATACGCTCCATGGCCGGTAGCGATAGCAGTTTTGCCGCGGTCGCAACCTTCTGCGAAGATGTCATCTCGCAGAAGGAGGCGGCGCAGAAGGCCCGGGAGGATGATATCCACTCGGACCAAATCCGCCGCCGGCGAACCGGGCGGCGGAGGCGCGCCTATCAGCGCCTCATGGCGCCCTGAGTGTGGCCGCGGATGGTCGGGACGGGTTTTCCCCTCCATCCGCTATAGTGGCCACCCGCGAGGGGGCAACGTACGCGTGTGCCGTACGTTGCCTATATAGAGAGTCAATCAGGTGACGGTGCCTGCTTCAGTGCGGGAAAGCGCTGGGAGGGGTCCGGATGTGTTAATAACTGCCGTTCCCGGATTCCTCCCTTCACAGGCGCAGAGTGGCACACCGTGTGGTTTTAGTCGGTTCGAGTCCGACACACCACCCCACCGCAAACCCCGGTGGGATGACGGTCCGATGGGATTTCCACACGTAAAAAATAAATAAAAAAAAGTTGTCAATATATTCGAGGGCACTGACTTCCCATTAACGATCGCAATAGACGTTTATGGCATTCGGAACCGACGGCTTAACGTGCCGGTAACTTTGTCAGGCCTTATGCCGGGGAACCGCATTCATACCTGAGGTTCATCAATTACACGCTTGCTTCGCACGGGTGGAGTTTAGATGCCCCCGCCGCGTCGACGACACGATTCGTGCATTTTAAATTTGTAATTATTTCTCGTAAAAAGAAAGGAATAAAAATTTATTGTGGTTTATCCCTAAGAGATAGACATATACCATCGCGGACTTTTTTGTAGACCTTTTTAAGGTGTACAATACTGTAGTACATTATTTGATCTATCTCGTAGGGTGCAACCAGCGTTTGCAATGTAAGCGCAAAAAATGTGTTTATTTGCTACATCACATTAAAAACCTCGAAAATTAACAGTGTTTCCATACTATATTATGCATTTATTATACATAAAATCCTTCCTCTTGAATCACTCTACCTATTAAAACAAACCGCAACAAAATCCGTTGCGTAGTTTTAAAGATTTAAGGAAACATAGGGACATAGAGATATAGGGACAGAGAAAGCGACTTTGTTTCAATGTAGTGATAGAGAAGATCAATGAACTGAAAAGACAATAATATTATCTTTACCTTTATTAGATTTTAGTATATTCCAAATTACATTTACTTAAGTGCATAAAACCCCTGAAACTCAATTTAAATTATGATTTCGTCAAGTTCCATTCCAAGGCCAAAGAAAGAATTTGAGATATGGCGCCAAAATCGGCCATTTTGTAATACTAATGTACCTGCCCCTAAGATTTTAGTAAACACGACTTAATTCAATTTTTACAGGCTGATGGCTTTAACTGCTTTTACTTCATAAAACTGTCAAGGTTCCAGATAAATTGCGATGGCTTTTTTTTGTGAAGTTCAATTTTAGCGGTTATAAACGATACTATTGGACCATTGACTAATACATACCTACTTATAAAGTTAGAAAGAAAGAAAGAATAGTGTTAACGTCGCTTAAATTTTGGAATCGAAACTTCTAGAGAAAGCACAGCATCATTTTTAAAATTTTGGAATCAAAAAATGAAATCTGATAGTTATTTATATCCCCGATTATGTGTTCAAAAATTATCAACAAACTTTATTCGTTTAGGTATTACTTTATAATAATAGGTACCTACTTCTCCTACATGACAAATATGCACACGAATTCTTTTCAGTAAACCACGGCACTCTTTCTTTCTATACTACCTAAAATAAAATCATTAAGCCATGATTGATGGAAAGCGATAATTATGAGCCAAGCGAGGTTCAGTTCAAATTACTTTGGAGGACACTAAAATTGGAATAGTAGTAGTAAGAACAATAAAACATAAAAATGCCTTCCATTCGTAATAACGTAGACTGTCTCAATAAATTTCGTGTCACGAACAATACTACAAAATTAGACTACCTTTTGACGTAACTCCTGACGTACCAGTTACATATAGGTACTATATCCTAAGGGGTATCTGAAGGGGTGTGTTACACACCCATAATTAATTGAGCTATATTTAGGGTACATGCGTAATTAGCAAACTTATCTCCATCTTCCGGTTTTGCCAGAGAATTTCCAGACCAACGTATTTCATTAAAATGTTTTTTTTTTTTTTTTTTTTTTTTTTTTTTTTTTTTTTTTTTTTTTTTTTTATGTTTGGCCTGCCAAAATGACTCTACTCTGCCTGATGGAAAGCATTAGCAGAATCCACGAGTGGTGGCCACCATACTCATTGCGAATACAGCAATGCAGTATGGCGACCCACACTATGGCGGCCTAGTGATGCTTGTGCATCTTTTAGTCTAGTCAACAAGTATGGAACTTGTTGACTAGACTAATTGGGCCTCCGGTCTCGCACTCACCAACGAAACACGACAGCACAAACGCTGTCATTTTACGTTGATTTTCTGTGCTGAATATCAAATGCAGACAGTATGATCGAACAACAATTGATGGCATTTATTCGCACTTTATGATACTTTTTAATCTACCAAAGAGTTTCATTGACAATAGAGATTTCAGTGACATAAGAGTTGCTTTGTAAATTGACCTCTTTAGTGCCTTAATCTTCTCAAAGAATTTTAAAGTAAGGTAAGTTATTATAATCCAGATATATTTATGTTATGGGATATTTCCTTCTATAACTTTCATATCTGTAAATGGTATGTGTTATCAACCAATCGTTATAATATAGTTTGGAGTTAAGACGCATGTAGTAGGCAATAACGAAACAGATTAAGTAAGAAACCAATTTATTTTTATTGATTACATATTAATATACATATCGATTACAAAAAAAAAATCATATCTTAAACAAAACAATAAATATTTAATTTACTTAACACAGTAAACCAAAACAATACTAAGGTTATATAACTACTGGTGATATCTTACACTACAACGTAAAATATTAAGCAAGGCATTCTACCAAGTACCTCATAGATACCCTTGGGGATAAGTACCCCAATAAATATTATTTTAAAATCTAAATTCTAATATTACAATACTACAATTCCAGTATTAAGTACAGATGACTTCTGTTAGGCGGTGGCCTAATATAGGCCGAATAAAGTTGTCGAGTTCTTTGTCATACTCGATGAAAAAAAAAAACTTGAAACTTATTCCAAATTTCAAATAATGTCGCGGCGATCTTCTGACATTTATTTGCTATCTACCGTTAAATGATCGTTCTAGATTCTTCCACGTTACGTATACTTCTTGGATCTTCAGTTTTTAACAGCTTCTTTCGCTTCTTCACTTCTTTTTGTTATCCAATTCTTCTTCTGGATTACCGCATGGTTGCGCGGTGCCTTCGCGCTTATGGGCAAGGTCCATTATCGGAGCTGCTGCACCCTATGCGTGTACCGAGGGATACTGCAGATCTTCAGAAGGCAGAGAGAGAAGGAACGTTTCTCAAGGTGTTTGTGGTGGCGCGGACGAGCCTCCGTCACCGACACCAACAGGAACACACTCAATACAACGAGCACGTAGTAGTAGAGACGCATTTTGATTTTTTTTAAATATTTTTTCACAAAATATATACAAGTAAAGCTGTAATGTAAGCTAGTTCAGGCTAAGTTTTGCTTTGTTGTTTATCGTTTACCGTTTGCTTGTATACTGATGGTCGTGTTAAGATTCTCGTTTATATAGGCACCGGGGTTATCTGGCGCGTGGCCGATAACCCGCCTAAATGAGATGGTGATATAGGTTCGATGACTGACGCTCAATGTCACTGATAGGCATTGTAGTAAAATAATCATAACTAGGTAAACTAGCACGCGTCAGCACGCGAGGTTTGTTGGCCAAGAGCTGTTTCTATTTTTCACTTTCACCGGTACAAGTTGAAAAAAAATACATAAAAAAATTATTGACTTATTACCTATGAAATGATTAGAGCTATTAAATGCGTTCTTAAAATAATTCTGGGCGTAGAATATAAATGTATTTTTATATTATTATATTTTTTAATTTAGTTATATTTTTATTTTCTTAAATTCATCTTCTCTACTCTATTATTAGGTATTAATACTCTGTGCACACAAATGTCATATAATTTTTCTAATAGTTTTTTGTGAGTATGTTATTTTCTTTTTATAAAAGGTAGGTACTTATTGTAATGCTTATTAAATTTTTGTTGCAATTGTTTAGTTAATCATTTAATTAAAATATTTTTAGGTTTGTGCAAGTTAGTAATACAGAGATAATTAAGAATATTAAGGCGTGATAATTAATCACTTTCTGCTCAACCTACCTCAATTTCTTTTGGTCTTATCAGCTTTCATAATTCATTGATAAAGTGTTACACATTGACATAAATATGTCTTGTTATGTTTTACACATCTTTTTGAATAATTTATTTATATTTAATAGTTAAGTATTAACAATTTATTTACAATAATTGTTTTTAGTATGGCAACTATTTAAACATAAGTTTCATATTTTTAGACCTATGATACTGTATTCCACTTCGATTGTGTTGAGTCGTTTAAATATAGATAAATGGATTAAAGAGGTTTAATACTCACATTAATTGTACATTACATTCATTTGGTTTAAAATGTAATTAATAATAATAATTTAAAATAAAGCAACTTACGTAGGTACAATCATCAGTTCACAACCTTAGCCGGTGATAACGTTCCGTAGGTTGATAAAAACCCCTCAGCCATACATACATAGCCCTGTTGGTTATAAGTATCTTAACTGACTTATTGCACATATAATATTAGACATTCAGGGTCCCGTGGCCCTAGGTCCCAGGGACTAGGGACCCATGTCTAGGACGGCAAGACTACCTGTTCATCTTTTTTGTTACTTTTAGTTTTAAATTTCTAAAAAGCATTGAAGAAATTACTATCAATTGCACACAGAATTGTAGATACAACACATAATTACTAAGATACCTATTCTTAACTAATATTGTTTATATTATTCTTTGGATCTACCTGTGTCATAATAATTGATAAAATTTATTTGTGTTAGACATGAAAAAATAATAAATTTCTATAAATTAATTGAAATTATTTTTCTTTTATCTTGACTTTACAAACATACATGAAACGGATATAAAGAACACCCAGACTCAGAACAACAATATTTGGATCACTTAAAGTGTTGTCCCTAGTAGGATTTGAACCCACGACACTTGGTGAAGGAGAAAGGGGCGTGGCGACCGCTTAAACCTCAAGACCATACGTACAGTCAAGAATACGAATAATAAGAATACGCCAAGCTATTGACATAAACTGAGATGAGATGTAATTTGAACGCTTTACAAATAACTCATCACTTAGAAATCGTTGATGATGTGCAAAACTTACTTGTTCTTGTGCAAAATCTAAACAGGCCTTATATTTTCTGTATCGTACTTCTAAGCTAAAAGATTCCTCTGATTTAAGTACGTACAAACAGTTATAAACGGACCAGTATGAATCAAACTTTGTTTTTTTTTCTATTGTTTATCGTGTTTATATAATTCATAACTTACATACATTGAGACGCTTCTGCATCATTGGGCCTGCGGTCTCGCACTCACCAACGAAACGTGACACGTAATTATAAGAGCAACCAACCTCCCTCCTAACTCTAGACGAGAGACTGAAAGGGTGACAACACATTTGTAACCTCTAAGTTGCAGGTGACCAAGGGCGACGGTAGTAACTTGCCATGAGGTAACCTATCAGCATGACATTCATTCGTTGTCCAAGCGTAAGTAGGGCGATTTAATTTAATGTAAAGATACCGTTATCGTCAAAAGACTACCAACTCTATAAAATGGTCAGCGAGATACGCATCCATTTCAATGATTGGAATTTTTTATCATTATTTGTGGAATCCAAACCTCACTATGCCTACTTGTCTCTATGGTTTTAAATCCTATTGGCAATAGAGGGACTAGTAGGACTAGAATAATGAAAAAGATTTCAAAGACTAAGAAACTTTTCTAGGAACTATAGAACTTCGAGTGAGAGAGACTATCGAAGTCCAAACTACTCTTCTTCTGATTCTGGTCGGCGGGACTTACAGGATGGCAACACATTTGAAACTCTGAACTTGCAGGTGTCTTATTAGATGCAGGTGGACTCACTATCAGACGACCCGTCAGCGAGTTTCAATTCTATAAAAAAACACCCAGTTCAAAGTCTTATCCTAGAATTACCCCGTCCACAATCACCCCGTCACTATTATTGATGATATTTCGTCTCTAAGTAGATGAACAATAAGGGAGAGAGAAGAGAGAGCTCCTCCAAGGAGCTTTTATGATACATGCAAGGATCTATGAATCCTGGATTTCCTGGAATATTCCTGGAGCCCCTTTGTTTCTTCAACATCAAAGAAAAATGAGGGTATAGAATTCCTTAGAAATTATCTATGTGTCGGTAATAATTAATCACTGCTAATGTCCGCAGTCCCATGATTGCGGGTGAAGACTTAGCAAGACACAACTCAATAGTTGTGTCTTGCTAAGTCTTCAAGCAAGCAAGCCTATTGTATTCAACCTGGGACTTAAACAATTATATGGAAAAATAGGAATAGTAATGATCATAAAAGAATAAAGGGATGTTGCTTATAGGGATCTTTACTTCGCTTGAGCAGGCAAAGAAATTGTAATGGCCGCGCGTAGGACAAGTCTTGCGAGTATGTCATCTCGTACAAAGAGGCAGCAAATTTCCATACGTAAAAAAGACTTGGTCATGTCAGGGTTTCAGACCTGTATCTCGAAGTGACTGTTGCTGGAAAATCCATACCCAATTTATGACAAAATCTATCCAATTATATCGCACCGATTAGCAGAAGACTATGGCCTGCAGTTGTCACTTACCTGCCGGTGATACGTCTGCTCGATTGCCCCTATATTATTAAAACCATCCAAAGCATAGAAATGCAAACAATATTGCATGCAAATCCGAAAAAAATCCACAAAGTTCAAAGCAGAAACTTCCTGATAATACATGACCTTTCCTCTAAAATTTATACGCAATTTTTCGATCTTAAGAGGAAGACAATCTTTAAGTTGTCAATAAAGTCCAATGAATACCAAGAAACATAAATAAGGAAAGTTCCGAACGGCAATGACAGGGCCACCGTTAGACGTTGAACTGTCCGATACCTCAGCTTATTTGGGTCAATGAAATCGACGGAACCTTGATACATTTTACTGTAAATAGCGTGGACATTTAGTCTCAGTATCTCTGTTTATCTAACTAGGTTAAAGTGGCGGGCGATCTTTGTAATCTAGCAAGAATTATGAACTATATCAGTAAATGACCGAACGTTTTCCGGTTAGCAACTAGGTAACTGTTGCCTTCTGTCAGTCTATTCTATGATCACGGCGAATTTATCTAAAACTAGCTGTTGACCGCGGCTCCGCCCGCGTGTATGTCGGTTATCAAATAGTAGCCTATGTGTTATTCTGATGTATAAGCTATATTACTGTAAAGTTTCATCCAAATCCGTTCAGTAGTTTTTGCGTGAAGAAGTAACAAACATACACACTCACAAACTTTCGCCTTTATATATTAGTGTGAAGTGTGATGTGATGTATTGTTAAAGGCCAAAACTGATTTAAGAATTTCTATACTATCTGGCTGGTATATTAGTACAAAATATTAGGCCAAACTCTCTAAGGAGACGTCTATGTCCAGCTATGGACTGTTAAAGCTTGTTGTTGATGGTTGATAAGGCCAAAACCTCCTTTCCTAGAGCGAGGCCTGGAAGCAGCAGTGGACTGTTAAGGGCAGTTGAAAACAGTAAATTTTTACGAGAAATCGTAGACAGTCCTCGAGTACTCGCTTACAAAAACTAGCACCCTCTTTGTCTAATTAACCGACTTCAAAAAAGGAGGAGGTTCTCAATTCGACTGTTTTTTTTTTATGTTTGTTACCTCGACTTTCGACTGGGTGAACCGATTTTTATGATTCTTTTTTGTTTGAAAGCTGGTCCAGATTGAAGTCGGTTTTTATTAAAATTTGTATATTATTTATTTTACATTACGGTAGCTTAAAATAATTTTTGAATTGTTTTTATTTAAAAATTGTATATGTAGCCAGTAAATATCCACTTTTCTTTAAAAATAAAATATTAGTATGCATTGCATATTCCTCACATAGTTACGGAAGCGAGCTGTTACATGAGTTACACAATCATTATGGTAGCCGATGTTTGAAGACAAATCAATCTATTTAATTCTTCAAGCCAAAACAAAATCTTTTTTTTTTAATTTCAAGTAGGCTTTTTCAGGCACTTTCGAAACGTTACATAATTCCTATGGAGAAGGACCGGCAAGCAACTCCATAAGTTACTCTATTAAAACCAGAGATAATTTACAAGCTAACAGTTCTACTAAGTTATAGGACCATAGGAAAACTTGTGGTTAAATTTAAGTAATAATATTTCTGCTGGTAAGTTTGGTAAGAAAAATTGGAGCCAAAACTTGGAATGAGTGGGTAACATTGATAACATGCCGATTACTGATCCATATACATTTTAGGTAGTGAACTACCAATTCAATGTCTAGGGTCCACTGGTGATAAATAAATCTACTTCTACTGGTAGATGTTCAATGTTCATACCATTTGTATCGTGGGAGAACCACGCTTCGGCAGGAATGGGCCGGCTCGACCGGAGTGATTCCACAGCCTCACAGAAAACCGGTGTGAAATAGCGCTTGCGCTGTTTTTCACCGAATGAGTAAGGATACCGGAGGCCCATACCTAACCCCTCCCCACATCCCTTTCCCCATCCCCCAAAGGTCGGCAACGCACTTGTGGCGCCTCTGGTGTTGCAGGTGTCCATGGGCGGCGGTAATCGCTTACCATCAGGTGGTACGTCTGCTCGTTTGCCAACAATACCAAAAAAAAGGAAATGCTACTGGGTTCTTTATTTATATTTCCCTTCATGTGGGTATCCCCATATTGAAGGGTACGCGACCCCGATTTTTTTAAATTATTGCGATATCCGTCCCATTTCTTCATCTGAGATTTGAAGACCTAAACCCTATATGTAAAATGCGCTTAGAATATCAATATCCTAATTTTATACTCGTCATTTGTGTGGTCTGAATACAATTATATTTCCAAAAAAGTATCTTGATCTTGACCTACAGGTAACTGGATATTTATGAAACCAACCTTTTTACCCGACTACAACGAAGCCAGAAGGAAGGGCAATCTATATTTTTTTTGTTCCACCGTAGCGCCTAAACTCAGGAATTGATTCTAATAAATGAGGTGTCAATAGATTTGTGATATTGGCCCTGGTAACATATGTAAGTAATACATTTTTCTTTCAAATAAAGACAACGACATTAGGAATAGACATCCTGTGTCGCGGCGGACTTTACTAACATACCTACATAAAACGGACACAAAGAACACCCAACGAAGACTCAGAACAACAATTTGTGCATCACACAAAGTCTTGTCCCTTGTCCCGTGGGATTTGAATCCACAACACTTGACGCAAAGTGGCGAGGCGTGATAACCGCTTTAACCACTAGGCCAATCATGCAGAAGAAAAAAGTTTTAAGTAGTCTTGTTGCAGTTTTTTAAACTTTTTCTTGTGATTGTTATGTTACGATGATCTCAGACATGATGAAGTATCAAAGAAACTATCAGTTTCATCATCATCAACAGGCACTTACATCCACTGACCTATTCTCCTTAGAAAATTAGTATAGCAAGTCTTAAGCCATCCTGTTATCTCAGTTTATATCATGTAGGTATTTGCTTGATTAAATTCGGTAGTGGATCGTAAGCTCAGACTCATACCTAATACCTATTGCATATAATGTTTATCTTAAGTATTATTTACTGTGGTTTTAATGTTTATGATTATTTTTTATGACATAAAAGCGGATAGTGAACTGGTCATAACCGAATTGTTTGGCGCTGATTACGGTGACGATGAAAGAAAGTAGGATTATGTAATCATTTTAGGACAAATTTTCCTTGATTTTTGGACGTGGCAACGTCTTATTAGACTTGTTAGGCACTTGTTTTGTATGTGTACATATGCATGATACCCTTATGTGCATGTGAGTATGCACGACGGTGGGATTTGTGCCTTGCTTTCAGACCTGGATATTTGTCTCGCGGAATTAAAGCTAAATATATTTCATAGCATTTAATGTCTTATTAGACGTTGCCACTTCAACTTATTAGTTGAAGAACGCCGGCTGCATGCACGAAAAAGGATGACTCATTGTCCGGTTACGCTCATTGTCTCGTTACGCGCATTGTACATCATTACATCAATGTTTTGTTTTGACGTTGTCACGTTAAACTATCGTCCGTAAACCGACTTTACACACAAACAATTTTTTTCCGTGTCCGTACCTCGGAAAATTCGTAAAGCCGTCGGTCCTGCGCCTGATACCTCCCCGGTCGTGTCCGATAACCGTCCCATCGGATTATGAGAGAGAGGGAACAGAGACTGCACCTGTGCACACACATGTGCACTATAACATCTGCTGCGTATTTGGCTGGGCTCCGTTAAGACTGGCCGCCATGACCGATATCGGCTAGGATAACATCAACCTTACTAGTGACACGGGCGGCTTCGCACGAAACTCTGAAATTCTCGGATTTCCTATACTATAATATGCATGTATTACATATATAAACCTTCCTCTTAAATCACTCTATCTATTGCTAAAAACTGCATTTAAATCCGTTGAGAAGTTCAAAATCTAAGCGAACAAACAGCTGAAGCGACTTCATTTTATACTATGTACTTACTTAAAGATTATTCAAACATAGTATTAAAAATTCAAAAGCTATCAAAACTGCAAAAGTTAACAACGGATTAACTTTAGTTCACCAGTTGTTTTTTACAATTTTAATACTTCTTAACTTCTTCCCCTTTTTGCTCTTTCTCTTCCTACTTACATGTGTCTTTCAGTACCTACGAAGTTTCTAAGAAATCAATATTCTTTTTTGTTTGTCTTTTGATGATGGGCCTGTTACTGTTAGTATAGTGGTTAGTGACGCTGACTGCTAAGCCGGATTTCGTGGGTTCTATTCACATTCATTACAAATCTTTGTATGATTAATACGATCATTTGTTCTATGTCTGGGTCAGGAGTCAGGGGCGTCTGTACCTATAGTGCAGGGTGTGCGGGTGCACACGAGCAGTGTTAGGGGCGCCGGCCGCGACACTTGCACTTACTGAAGGGCGCTACGCTCACTAAAGGGCGCAAGAGTAATGATTGCACACGGGCGCTTCACGGGCTA
Source organism: Diaphora mendica (assembly GCA_949125395.1). Taxonomy (NCBI): domain Eukaryota; kingdom Metazoa; phylum Arthropoda; class Insecta; order Lepidoptera; family Erebidae; genus Diaphora; species Diaphora mendica. The sequence goes on from OX421323.1 coordinate 3,962,577, forward strand.
GACGCGTCTGGTCTAGGTGTAAGTGGTGTAACTTATCTATAATGTGTATGTATTTAGAAATATAAAGTATATTTACTATAGTATAGGCTTTGTCTAGTTGTGATTATATGGCCGTGTGTGAGATGTGCGAGGGTATCATACAAGTTGGCGCAAAATTAATCTCTGTATCAGAAGATGTTATAATTATTGCAAATGGCATCGTACTTCAATCATATTTGACATACGAGTATGTGAACTACACAGCTGCAGAATACAAACTGAATCCATTGAGAAGTATTCGCTTCCTTCTCAATGGTAACTGCCTCGTTGGTCTCGCGGTTGGCGTGTGGGACTGCTGATCATGAGGTCTTGGGTTCGATTCCCGGGTCGGACCAAAAGGTTTGTATGATCTACAAATATTTGTTTCGGAGTTTGGGTGTTTTCTATGTATAATATGTATGTATTTACAAAAAAAAAAGTATATATGTATTTCTATCAGTTGTCTAGTACCCATAACACAAGCTCTGCTTAGCTTGGGACTAGATGGCGTTGTGTGTTAGATGTCCAAAATAAAAAAAATAAAAAAATGGATATTGTAAATGAAGCGTTTCCTGGTCGCGTTATCTCTCTTTTTGGCGATTTAGCATGGCCAGCAAGATCGCCCGAATTAACCGGCCCATACTTCTTTTTTTGTGGCTACTTAAATCGCAGGATTATCCCAACAAGCCAGAGACAATCGCAGCCCTTATATAGAATATTCGACAGGAATGCGAACAGTTATCACCTGAAAATCTTGTGGAAAGTCATGGAAAATGCGATAAAACAGGCACAAATGTATATCAACACTAACGGCAGACACCTATGGATATCATCTTTTCCACTTAGCAGAAAAGATGTGGTGCTAACAAAGATTTACATCACTCAATTTTTTTATTCGATTTATTAATAAAGTTATACAAAAAATAGCAATAAGGATTGCCGATTCAAGTGAAAATTTATAACTTAGAATGTTATTTGTAAAATTAATGTGTAAATTTAGAAATTTCATAATGCTTACAACATGTCGATGACGCGAACCCATAAGATTTTACCCTACCAAAAAGTGCTCAACGCGGGCAAAGAAGTTTTGTGACGTCAGCATGTCGGTAACGCTGTGACGCGAACTCGTAAATTTTTCTCCTACCAAAAAGTGGTCAACGCGGCTAAAGAAGTTTTCACTTCAACAAAATTGAATGATTAATTTTGCGCCATCGCGCCTCCTTGTATTACAATGTTTTTCTACTTTGAAGTAAGAGCTGCTAAATTATGAAGGTCTCATTAAAACTCGAATAAGGTGTTACGCAATAGACAACACACAGACTACTGAAAACATAATCAATTTAAAAAAGTTTTTTTTTTTATTTTAAATATCAAACAGTTCATTAACCCTACAGACGTCATACATGTCAAATAATCTGTATTTTCTGATTAGCGAACTCGTGTTAACACATAATTAGGTAACTATTTCTTTATCTTACAATAGCATAAAGCAGCAGCAGCATAAAGATAGAGCTTACTCAAATTTCGTTTTAATATTCAGATTAAACTATTAATAAAATGAATCTTCTTCATATCAGTAGGTAATTAGCATTTGTAGGGCAGTGCAGCCCCCCTAGCCAAGTTGCAAGCGTTCACCTTTCTGCAATCGTTAACGCCTAAATTCTCCTTCTAATTCCGTCTAATTCTGGGGGGACCTGAAATAACATGGTCCGGGTCCTCCTCAGAGCAGGGCGCCTAAGACCGGCCGTCGGGATGCTTTCTAGTGTAATCACCACATACCTAGCTCCTCAGTCCCCGAGGAGCCGGAGATCCGAAGGGATTTTTCACCTAGTTAGAATGTCAAAAAAGTAATAACATCATGAAAATTATTGAAAACCTGTTGGCATTAGAGAATAGGTATTAGAATTCCTATTCGAAAAATAAATTTCATGTGGGTCTAAGGCTTTGTACCTTGCAACCGTTTGGATTTACTTAGAAGCAAACACGGAAATCTTTAATAAGTATAATTGACTCACTAATGTATTCATAAATAGTTTAAATACTAAAAACAAGAAAAAGATGAAAAACTAAAACCCGACAACGTAAACCTTTTAATCAAATGTATATAGCCTATGTCACCCGTGCTATCCTACTAATATTAAAAACGCGAAAGTTTGTAAGTATGGATGGATGGATGGATGTTTGTTACTGTTTCACGCAAAAACTACTGAACGGATTTGGATGAAACTTTACAGTAATATAGCTTACACATCAGAATAACACATAGGCTACTATTTGCCGCGATAACCGACATACACGCGGGCGAAGCCGCGGACAATAGATAGTAATAAATATTTCGAACATCTAACACACAACGCCATCTAGTCCCCAACTAAGCAGAGCTTGTATTGTGGGTACTAGACAACTGATATAAATTTATATATACTTTTATTGTAAATACATAGGTACATGACATATAGAATATATATGTCACATATATTCTATATGTCATGTATGTCTATACCACATGACATATACATAGAAAGCACCCAAACTCCGGAACAAATATTTGCAGACATTTGGTCCGACCCGGGAATCGAGCCCGAGACCTCAAGCACAGAGGTCGCATACGCTACCACTGCGCCGCCGAGGCAGTCAGTCAATACGAATCTATTGACACCACATTCATAAAATCAGTTCAGTAGAGTAGGTGCTACGGTGGAACATACAAGCAGACTGCAAAACTATTACCCTTGCTTTAGGATTGTAGTTTCTTTCGATAATTGAGTTTCTTGCCGGTTCTTCTACATAAGAATGCCATATTGAACCGTGCAACTAGAGTCATTAATTGAACCGCAATAAGTGTGCAATGATATATTTTCCTAAAAAAATACATATTTTAATATATCAAAGCGGCAGACATGCTAAAATCACGTTTTCAAAATACATTTTGATTGTTTTCGACTTTTAATCACGCCCAAAGGAACCCTTGATGGGAATAGTGAATCCTCACTATTTGACCCCGTAGGTGAACCTACGACAGGTCAAATGGTATACCTAGCATTAATATGGACTTTGCTACTATACCTACCGTAAATCTGCGGAACGGTGGCTCTCAGTCTACGTACGTTTCGAAAGTGCCTGATAGGTTCACTTGAAATAAAAGCTATTTGATTTAATTCGGGTAATAAAGCAACAAATGTATTGTAACTGTATTACAAAAATCTTTCCATTATTGATGGGATGTACTCAAAACTCAAATTCTTAACTTGCAGAAAAATATTAAATTTATAGGAGTGCCTTGCTAAACAGGTACACAAACCATGATGTATATAGTACTTAACTTATTAAGACAAACGACGAACAGTTTTATAAGTTAAACTGTCCGAAACTATGATGTACTATGTCACCTAGACATTCTAGATATAATACCATAAGTAAGCTGTGTATGTATTTTGTATATGTGTGAGTGTGTGTGTTTATTAATACATATGTAGAGATATATGTATGCTCCTGATTATATTCATTAAAAATATATAAATAATTCTTAAAATTCATTGTACCGTCAACTGCTACTGTCTTTCCAATACATTTTGATCCATCCTAAGGAAGAGATTGCTTGTGGCAATAAAGCCGCCCTTTGTGCATTATATATTAGGTCTTTACCTATGAAATTGCCGTTCTTCAGTACTGGTCATTTCAAATGAAAAAAAGTTTGTAATGGCTCTGTATTCTAAATTGAAATGAATTTTGTTTTAAAACCATGACATTCTACTTACAAACTCAGTCTTTTGTTTTTTGATTAGCGTTGTATTTTCATTACATTTGAACATTTTTCGTCATAATGGATACTTTAAAAAATCGTGTAATTATGGAATATGAGTTCCGTCGTGGCACCAACGCGACACAAACGGCACGTAACATCAAAAACGTTTACGGAGAGAACTGTACAAACGAACGCACAACCCGTAATTGGTTTTCCCGGTTCCGTTCTGGAAATTTTGACTTGAAAAATGAAGCTCGTGGTCGTCCGGATACTTTGGTTAACAATAATGAATTAAAGGCGATCGTGGAAGCTGACGAAACTCAATCTACAGCTAAGCTAGCAGCAGCTTTTAATGTAAGCATCAAAACAAATTGATCCATTTGCGACAAATTGGCAAGGTAAAAAAGCTTGATAGATGGGTGCCCCACGACCTTAACGATCGCCAGCGCATCGTACGCGTCGAGAGCTGCCTTGTGCTGCTCAACAGGCAAAGAAATGAAGGAATTTTTAAAAGAATTGTTACGTGTGACGATAAAAGGCTTCTGTTCGTCAATCGAAAGCGCTCAGCAAGTTGGTTAGACCCTGGTTCAGCACCAAAGCAATGCCCTAAACCAAAAATGACCCCTAAAAAGGTGATGGTCACTGTTTGGTGGTCTAGTGCGGGTGTGATTCACCACAGCTTTTTACAAAACGGCATGAACATTAATGAAGATGTGTACTGTGAAGAACTGGAGAGAATGATGGAGAAGCTTGCACATCAGCAACCAGCTTTGCTCAATCGGTCGTCCCCACTGCTCCTTCACGACAACGCGCGACCTCATACTGCACAACAGACAGTCTCCAACCTGCAAGAGCTGGGGTTGGAAGCTCTCCCTCATCCGCCATACTCACCAGACCTTGCACCTACCGACTATTACTTTTTCCAAAATTTAGACAACTTTTTAGTGGGTAAAAAATTCAATTCCCAAAAGGCAGTACAAAATGCCTTTAAAGAGTTTGTTGCCTCCCGTCCAGCTGATTTTTACAAGAAGGGCATCAATAAACTGGCAATGCGTTGGCAAAGATGCGTCGATTGCATGGGTGATTACTTCGAATAACTGAAATAAAAAGTTTGAAAATATAAGTACTCTCACTTATTGCATACAAAACGGCAATTTCATAGGTAAAGACCTATTATTTGTCATCTTGCATGTAGCAGCGTAGAGCCGTTTGACCCCTATACCATAAAAAAAATGTAACACGATGTACAAATAAAGAGTTTTCTATCTATGTAAGCTAAGCAGACGCATCTACTAAAGAGGAATCCGCCAGTGTGCCACAATTTTATAACAGTGTACAATTTTGATGTTACCTTCATTGGCGGTCTGAAATCTGCGATATCGTTTACGAAATTTGACTAGTCTATTCGTTTAGTGATCCAGCTAAACCAGATATTATAGATTTGATTAGGACCAAACTTAATATAATGTATACCTACTGTATGGTGATATCAAAAATTTCACTTAATTCTGTGTCTTTTTTAAATTGGTCTTATAATATGCAAATACACTTTATATATGCTTCGTATAACTTCGTACCGCCATATTTACATATCTGTCTCAGCTTCCCACGGGCAGTGTACAGTCGCGGACAAAAAAAAACTTTTTCTGTTATCTTTAAATTTTTATTGTACACAAACCTTGTCCTAACAATGACGTACACATAAAAAATATAATTATTTAATTTGGTTCAGCCGATCGGAAGTTATGCGCGTAGATACATACATTTCGGCGATTCATTTTTTTATAAATATAGATAGATGTGCAAGTACCTATATTTAATAACATTCTGTGTACTATACCACAGACTACGCTTAATTTGGGATCAGATGGTTGACTCTGATAGGTGTCAAGTGATTATTTTTATAATAAAGCGTCATTAGCAAAAGAATGCAGATACGAACTGGACTGACATTTGATTAATTTTGCTAATTAATCTTAAGAGCGGCCAACCCGTCTTACTTTTCATACAAACGCTCGTACGTGATTATGGCGTTATAACAGATCTTTCGTTAAAACTTTTTAACTAAAACGTATCTTGTGCACTATATCTAGGTTTCTATCAAAACCAAAGATCAAAATATGGCGAAATAAATTCAGTATAAGCCTGCAAAATCTGCTTTTTTGCACAAATTTTACCTGTACTTTGGACGTTGAGAATGTACTCATAAATTGTAAAAGTAAAGAAAATGTTCTGATAGAAACCTTGCAAATATAATGGAGATCAATAAAGACAAACATTTATTTCACAAACTTGTTAGGCTTACTGAAAAACACGTATTTCCTGGAAGAAGTTTTATGAAATTTCCGCACACTATTTTTCGTTCAATGATACTGATAATGATACTACTTGTTGACCAAGTGGCGGTAAGCGGCATGCGGGGGACGAGTCGAGCGGGGTCGGGGCGGGGTGGAACGGGGAAGTTGAATGACAAACGCCGCTCTGGCGCACCCGCTCCGATTTTGATGATTCTTTTCTTATTTGAAAGCTGGTGCTCCTGTGTCACATTTAAATTTGGTCCAGATTGAAGTCGGTTTTTTTTGTTAAAATTTGTGATTATTTGTGCTCTGTTTAGGGTATATCATGAACGAACAGAAAAAGTTGTACGAAACTCCCTGCTAAAACAAAACAAACCCGTAGAAATGAAATGTATAGCTTGATTTATCGCTGATTGTACTTAGAGCGAGTTGGCCGACTCTGAGCGTACTAGACAAAGAGTAATATTATTGTAAATGTATGCGAATAGTAGCCTATGTCTTACTCTGATATATCTATATAAATAAAAGAGGAAGGTGACTGACTGACTGACTGACATACCCAGAGATCAACGCACAGCCCAAACCGCTGAAGCTAGAATCCTGAAATTTTTCATGTAGGTTCTTTATATAACGTAAGTGAGCACTAAGAAAGGAATTTTTGAAATTCCTCCCCTAAGGGGGTAAATCAGGGGATGAAAGTCTGCGTGGGCGAAGCCGCGTGTAAAAGCTAGTAAGCTATATTACTGTAAGGTTTCATCCAAATCCGTTCAGTAGTTTTTGCGTGAAGAAGTACCATACTTACACCTTTATAATATTAGTGTGACGAGTTGTTGCACGCGGCTCCGCCCGCGTGTTTGTCGGTTATCGCGGCAAATAGTAGCCTGTGTTATTCTGATGTATAAGCTATATTACTGTAAAGTATCATCCAAATCCGTTCAGTAGTTTTTGCGTGAAAGAGTAACAAACATCCATCCATCCATACTTACAAACTTTCGCGTTATAATATTAGTAGGATTAGTAGGATAGTGTGATAATACGTTACTAAATGTAGGTACTTATGTACCTGCATGCAGAGACATTTACAAAACTATGGCAACGTGAGCGCGAGGCCATAGTAGCGAGGCGCGCGCACGATACAATATTATTATCATGAATGGCTCACCGGCCAACAGCTAGCGGCCGACCGCTCCCGAGGGAGCCGGCGAAAGTTACCGAATGCCAACCAAGAGCTCAGGCGCTTTCTCTCTCTTTTCGCTTTGCCTATTTTTCTAACATTGCGCTGCATGAAACAACAAGCTTTTCAACTATGCTCGCGTTGACGATAGACGACCCGGGAAGGGCCCTCTTAATCTCACTGTTCATGAGTGTTGCGTCAGCTACGTTTAGGACAAATTCGAGGTCGGCCTAATCTAATATCGAAGTTCAATAGTAACACGCTAGCACGGTTTCTTGATCACATTTTTATCCCCACACCCAATAGCTCACGATATTGCATCATACATTCAACCGTTATCATTTTCGTCATATACATATGATTATGTATATAAGCCACCTGCGTTTTTTTATGTAAAAAAACTGGAAACTGCGTCGTAGAAAATTTCAAGATATTATTAGCGATACGAATGTATGTAATATAGCTAAGACGTAGGTATTTATCATAAATCATATTTAAATTTAGGCGTCGTTTACACTTTAATTGAATTTTTGCTTAAAAGATTTAAGTAGTAGGTTAGAGATGTTCCAAGACCTCATTTCGAAGGCAGGCCAAAGTCTACCAGTGGAGTACTAAAGGAATTTGATTCCTTCAAGGTTCAGCTCGAATATTGAAGGAATCAAAATCCAGTCCATCGGTATTTACAATAGCCATAAAATTCCTTTCAAATTGATTCTCAATTTGTCCATCCAGCGAATTGAATATTCGGCAAGATAGAAAACTCTTTATTTGTACACCGTATTACAGTTTTACAAGAGAGTACAGAAAATGACAAATATATAGTGTACAAAGGGCGGACTTATTGCCGAAAGCAATGTCTTCCAGGCAACCTTAAGATGGATCAAAATGTATCGGAGAGACAATAGCAGTTGACGGTGCAATGAGTTTTGAAGAATTATAATTATGTGTTTAAAACGATGTTGTCTACTCTTTCGTATATACATACGTCATTGTATACTTGTACATAAATATAATTAGGTGATTTTACTGTTGCAAAACAAAAATAACTGGAAACAAGTTACCATCAACCCAGTCCGCGCCCGTGTAACTCATCTTAAAATTCAAGTCAATCCCAACTTCTTCCGCTGTCGTTGTCAAGGGCTGAGATGTGATTTTTCTCTAACATTGTCTTTTTCTGTCAACTACGGTTTTAGAAGCTTTCTGTGTTACGGATAATGAAACACGGTAATGCTTAATGCAGTCAAAAGTTATATTTGATCAGTCGTAAGGTTTATATTAACAGTAGGTAAAATGTGAAGCAAAAGGCAAAATAAAAAAAGAATTTCTATTCTTTTTAGCAATTTTTGTCTTAAAAATCTTTCTAGATTTAAGAAAGATTTAAAAGAGGCCAAAGTCCAGCTTTGGACTACTTAAGTCTATTGATTTGAGGTGGAGTTAAAAATCTGGGACTTTCTTTCAATAGCCAGCTCGACATGCAGCATGAAACTTTTTTGAGCTATCGCTATTTTACGGATTGGGGAATATATCCCTCCCTGGTGAGAGCAATATCCTCATATTTCCTTTCAAATTAAACTCCACTAACCAATTAACGACTACAGAGTTGCTCCCTACATATTATTCGACTGTAAATCGGGACTTAATCGCGATAATATCTACAAGGTACAATACCTTTTTTGGTTTCCCGACGTTTCCCAACGTGTGTGATGTATAGTCGCGAAAAATTAAAAACAATTATTGCTCCCTACAGTCGGCAAAATTTGGATTTTTAACACGTTCTTGCCTAACCTTACGGCCTAAGGAGAGAAAAACGATTGGAAACTTGTTAAACAAATACACCGTTAAGGACTTCTTCTGCTAATACCGTTAAGACTTAGATTAGACCTTCTTCTACCATTTTTTTTGCAATGTTGTAATGCATACTGTATATACTAATGTAGTCAAAAGCTTATTTAGTATAGTGAAGATGTGTGGAACAATTGCCTCTTTAATAATATTCTCACCTTACCACTTAACTACACGGACATCACATCGTATGCAACTAAAATGTCTTTTTTTAAATAGACAACTCCCGCAAGTCCCGCATTACAAATTAACCCTGTGACGCGGGAAACGGACACAAACAACATCCAGACTTAGAGTAGGTACACTAGATTTGCGTTCAATTCACATAAATTTGAATCTGACATTTAAATTACAGTTTGTTCTAAACTTAACTCATAAACATATCAAGACAATCCGTTAGCTTATGTATGAATCATAACTGGCCACCTGATTTTATGACTAATTTCTTTATGCATAATTAACTATGTCAAATTTTAGTACACTTATATCCTCTTTGATTGATGAAAAACGATGGAACCACTCGGATTAGTATTTATGTTCTTTGCCTAATGCTCTTTAAAAAAAACAAACATGAGATAAAAAAGACGTGAGCTTCAGTGAGTAGGATAGATTAAAAATATTATTGACAACTTGCGACGATATTTTAGGTCTGGCATCACACCACGTAGGCCCGTATTATCATAGTGAATAATAAAAATAAGTGCAGCTGTGAAAAGCGCAATCTAAATGAGCTGTGACCAAGATAATTATAAAATATTTTTTTTAAGAAGCTTAGTACAATAGATGCATGTTTAATCATCATCAACAGTATTTAATAGTTCACTAGACTTTTTCTTTTAGTGGAAATCCCCTCGGATACCACCAAATGGTGGCCATGTCGGACTCGCACCGATTAAAAACCACACATCGTCTCGGGTACTAGAAGCCGGGGAACCAGGTGGACTTACGGTTTGTAGATGGCCCCGTCCTGTGTAGGAACCCCGTTGCTCCTTCTTTATTCAGAAAATTCATGCGGTTCATGTAGCGCGGAACAATACTGAACCACCCTTCAATACTGCTAAAATGATAACTCTGCTACAAACTGCGTGTGCAGAAGTCACTACAGAAGACTGGAGAAAAGTCCTAGAGAAAACAAAGAAAATAATTTTACAATATTTTGGAAGAGATGTGAGAATCTATACTATCTATACTTATAATAAAAATGTAACAGGTCAAATTCTGTACATTGAAGATATTTTGAAAAATTTTTTGGAGGGCACTCTGTTATCGATACTGAAACGAAAACAATTTTTTTTTATTTTTGTCTGTCTGTCTGTCTGTCTGTCTGTCTGTCTGTCTGTCTGTCTGTATCTTGGCCGCGCATCACGCCGAAACTACTGAATGGATTCAAATGAAACTTGGCATGATTTGAGTTCATACTCCGAGGTAGGACATAGGATACTTTTTATTCCGAAATTCCGGACGGTTTCCTTGGGAGGGGAGATGAAAGTCAACATGTGTAATTAATTGTAATTCATTAACGAGTAGTCCGATTGCAATAATTCTTTTTTTGTTAGAAAGGAGATACTCTGAAGATTGTAGCATAAAGTATTTAATTTATCACAATCTCTCTATCTATTGGAAAAAAAATTATAAAGAATTTATCATTACGTAAAACGACATGTAGTGACATCTATTGCCACCCATGCGTAATTAATAACACTTTGATTAAACGTATTACGTATAATTCGGTGTAGCATTAAGTATTTGATTAATCGAAATCTCTCTATCCATAAATTCAGCACGGTTTCCTGGAGAGAAGGGATGAAAGTCAAAATATGTACTAGGTTGTAATTCAATAACACGTGATTTCATTCATTCTTTTTTTGCTAGACAGCAAGTACTTTAAATATTGTTCCGTGATCTATTTATACATATATCACGTATAATAAATCTGTAGACGTTGAGTTTGTCGGTTTCTTTGCTTAAAACAGCGACATCTCTTGGAATCAAGTAACTAACTTTACAATAGGTACGTAATATGATTTTCTTTTGAACGTATAATAAAAATGTGATGTAACAGATCAATTCTGTACATTAAACAAATTTAGATGTTTTATCGGGAGGGCTCTCTAATCGTTACTGAAGCAATGAATTTTGAAAATAGTTTCTAAACTTAACAGCGACATCTATTGGAATTAAGTAACACTAACTTCACAGTAGGATGTACCTATCCTATATACGAGTAATCTATATATGATTATTTTTTAAAGTAGGTATAATAAAAAAAAAAACATTAATTCGGTACATTAGAGAAATTTAGATTTTTTTTGGGAGGACGCTCTAATCGATTCTGAACCAAAAACTAAAATACCATAATAACGTTAAATGGTCATTGTAAAGGAGCAAGGTCCAAATGTATGAAGGAAGACGACTTTTCAGTACACTGTATTTAATTTGCTGGTTTTACAGTAATAGATTACTAGAAAAAACTTGCAAAGTTGACAAAACAATTTGTATATCTTCTTCTTCTCTTATATCCTATAAAAAGCGGCCAAGTGCGAGTCGGACTGTCCCATAAAGGGTTCCGCAGCAGCAAGTAGCATAATACAATTTTTATTATATTTTTATATTTGTGTTGATTGAATGAAAGGTAAATTGCAGTTTACGATTTATGACGTATTAAAAAAAACTAATTACTAGATTTCGTTCAAACCAATTTTCGTTGGAAGTTTGCATGGTAATGTACATCATATATTTTTTTTAGATTTATCATTCTCTTATTTTAGAAGTTACAGGGGGGGGGACACACATTTTACCACTTTGGAAGTGTCTCTCGCGCAAACTAATCAGTTTAGAAAAGTATGATGTTAGAAACCTCAATATCATTTTCGAAGACCTACCCACACCCACACGTATGGGTTTGATGAAAAAAAAATTTTTGAGTTTCAGTTCTAAGTATGGGGACCCCCATAATTTATTGGTTTTTTCTATTTTTGTGTGAAAATCTTAATGCGGTTCACAGAATACATCTACTTACCAAGTTTCAACTTATAGGTCTTATAGTATCGGAAAAAAGTGGCTGTGACATACGGACGGACAGACAGACATGACGAATCTATAAGGGTTCCGTTTTTTGCCTTTGGCACGGAACCCTAATTATGGTGTACCTCCAAAATTTTTAATCTTCCTAGATGTACCTTGAACCCAAAAAGTTTGCGGAACACTGAATGTACTATGGTGATGTGTGTTACTTCGACCTGAATGCAGACCTCCTTAACAAGCTTGACCGTCTTCTTAATAACTGCATTCGATTTATTTTCAATATTCGAAAGTATGACCATGTGTCTGCTTTGCGTTCCCAGTTAAAATGGTTACCTATTCGCCTACAGTGCAATCATCGAGCACTTACCTTCCTATTTTCATTTCTCAACTCGCCATCCTTACCTACCTACCTTGCTCCGTATTTCCGATACCTGTGCTCTAATCACGATAGAAATCCTAGCTCAGTTAATAATCTGCTTCTCTCATGTCCGTCTCATTACTCCGACTTCGTGAACTGTTCCTTCTTTGTTCGAGCAGTAATACTCTGGAATCCGCTCCCGCTCGAAATCAGGATGTCCACTAACCGATATACATTCAAAAATAAAGTACATGAGCTCTTTCTCTATGAACTGGCAGAATTTTCTAATCTATAGCTTACCATCCTTTTTAAACGACTTCCAAAAGGAGGAGGTTCTCAATTTAATTGATTTTTTTTCTTAATGTATGAATGTACACTGATTACTCCTCCGTCAATTTGTGGACCGATTTTGTTTTCAAAATCGGTCCACATTATTTTTGTATTCGAAAGGGTATGCTCCTCATGTGGTCCCATGACCACCATATCTCCTGATATGGCGTGACCTTGAGCGGGATAGCTGCTCTTCGCGTAGAACAAAACAACCGAAGCGTCGGTGACGTCGTTGACGTTCGTCTCGAAATATAGCGAGTGTGGTACCTACTATTACATTTGGCTTGGCACCGACTTCAAACCTATGAATAGGTAGCATATACAAGTTATTTGATACTTTTTAGTTTTTAAGTAATTTTTTTTTTCCATTATTTAGTGTATAAATGTTGTATTTATGTATACGTAATCTGTATATGTATATCTACTTATATATGTATGTTTGTATGTATAACGTTGAATATGATGTGATTATTGTAAATTTGAACGGACTTCTTATGTATATAAGATTTCACACACCTGCCTTATAAGATTTCTCCACCACCCGAAGGTCGACTGGAAGAGAACGCTCTGGGCATTAAGTCCGCCGATGTACATTCTTAGTGCATAAAGTTAATAAATAATATATAAATAATCTACATTGTATTTATATTTCCAAAAAAGTGTGTGTGACCAGTTCCTAAAATTATCATCTCAATGTAACTAACACAACATCCACATCTGGTAGTTCTTAAACAGTTTCTAAAAGATACTTTACAATAGGTACGTTATATAATTACTTTTTTATCGTATAATAAAAATGTAAAAGATCAATTTTAAGTTTAAAATACTTGAATTAGGAGTTATAATTTTTAATATAAACAAACATATAACTTAATAGTTATGATAATTTACCAGAAACAAAACACAAAATGTGTGTGAGTGTGTGTGTTTGTTACTCTTTCACGCTAAAACTTCTAAACGGATTTGGATGAAACTTTACAGTAATATAGCTTATACAGGTTACTATTTGCCGCGAAAATCGACATTCACGCGGGCGGAGCCGCGGGCAACAGCTAGTAGACAATATTATTGAAAATGAATTAATAATATCCCTGAGTACTGACAGCAGTAATGAAGATGACAATACTAATAACAGTTCTGATAGTTCAATAAAATAAAATAATTTTTTTTGTTAAATTATGTACCTACTTGTCTTATTTTGTTCCTTAAATTTACAAAAGAAAAAATAATAATGGGACAGGGAATCGCTTGACGATTTTTAAAATTCACATAATTATTATGTTTCAAGTCCGTATCGATTCATTCACTTTAATCGATGTTTTTAAGTCGTCTTTCCTAAGGTTTTAAACTGCTATACGACGCTGGCGAGACGAATTGGTACAGGGATTGTTTCAAGATTTCCTTCTCTTTGCAGAGATGTTGGCCTACGTAGTTTGGTCCCTCAGTCGGCTCTCACTACTTAGGATGGTATTAATAGGGGTGATGACATCTGTATTCTTAATCCATTCACATGGATAGATGTAATAGCAAACAATCTTTTTTAATTATTTTTGAAGTGAAAACTTCTTTTGGCGCACCCCGCGCACCGCACGCACATTTTTTCGTAGGTAGTAAGTTATAGGCGGTCCACACTACAACGATATATCGTAGCGATTTATCTGAACCAATTTCCGTCCACACGTACGATAAACTGCACAAACGAACTGCACAGTTAAATCGCTACGATATATCGTTGTAGTGTGGACCGCCTATTAGGCTGATCCGTCACGCTCTGAGGTGAAAGGCTCGATCGGATGAACTCGGGACCGCTCGGTTGAATTAGGGACCGCCGAGTGTACCCGAGCAAGAAAGATGAGCTTAAACAACTGTATGTTTAAAGTTTTTAGTTTTCACTTCTGACGGCAGTCCTCATGACTGCTTTGTGTTTTTTTTTAAATATTTAAATATTTCGGACATCTAACACAATGCCATCTTGCACCAAGCTAAAAAGAGCTTGTGTTATGGGTACCTACTAGACAACTGATATAAATACTTATTTACATTTTTTTTGTAAATACATACATAATTATAATACATAGGAAACACCCAAACTCCGAAACTAATATTTGTAGATCATACAAACATTTGGTCCGATCCGGGAATCGAACCCGAGACCTCAAGCACAGCAGTCGCATACGCTACCATTGCGCCTCGGAGGCAGTCGTTAAACAACAAGTAAAGCGTAATGTTATGTTGTCAGTATTCCAGTATGAAGTCAAGTTTATCAAACATGAATGACGTTACTTAATAATGAGAATATTTATAGACATGGGTAGGTAATTGGCGGATATTTTTGTTATCACTGCTGGTTAATTGTGTTAATTAATTGATGCCAATCATATAAGTTCGTTAAGACATTCTTTTCAGACGGCACGCTGGCACTGAGCTGTCACGCTTTTTCAGTACTTTAAACCCGTGATATCGTAATCGCTCATATTGAAGAGATTAGCTTACATTGTAAATCGAATAGGCTAAAAATTCCTAAGAAACTGAATAACACTGAAGCCGTAATACTTAAAATTAACCCAAAAATGTCGAAAGGTTGATTTCAGTTTATTCCCTCTTCTATCATCAGCATTTAGCAGCCTTTAGCCAACTGCTAGACAGACACCTGTCCTTAGTAGTCCTTAGAAAGGAGTTTTGGTCCTACTATATCACGTTGGCCAGACCAGTTTGTTTATGGTGTTTTATTTTCAAATTTTCCTTCTCGCTGCAGTATTATTATCTTTTCAGTTTGCTCCCTTAGTCGCCTCCGGCTCTTTCGACACTCACGAGACGAATATGGATGGTGAAACTCCCTATTCTTAATCCTATACCATACGACTTCTTATTCTATATTTCGGACTTTTTTTTTCGGACATCTAGTTCCGCATTACTATACACATTAATATACAAGTAGAATTTAGATTTTGAAACTGACAAATAGCTTCAGCACTTATCGCATCCTACTCTTGGTAAAACACGTACTTGCAATGGGTTCAACGGAAATTAGAAAATGTTATTTGAATTTTTATATAATATCTGCCGGAAGGAGTAATGTAATATATTATTCTCGCTAATATAATAATATTACGTTCTAGGGGTATGGCTCAAACGCACTACAAATATCTCTCATAGAACTGGCTAAAATACTATATTTTCATGCCAGTGAAAGAAACGCATATTTAAAAAAAACTAGCGACAACTTGAGACTGATCAAGTTTTACATTCATCGAGTCAAGGGCCCTAGAGGCATAAAAAACAGAGACCTAAAACATTGAAAAAAAAAGTAAAACTTGATTCTAAATTTAAAACTTTCAAAACTCTATTACTAGTGGTCGCTGAGCGGTCGAAATTCATTTTTTTAAATCTTTTTGCACTAGTCCTCCAAACATTAACTGCGCTAAATTTCATACGAAGAGTAAGAAATTTAGCGCGCATACTTTCTGTTAAAAGAGGTACAACATTTTTGCCTCACGTATTTATATATTGATTAATATAACATACTCACGCACACAGCGTCTCCTACACATATCTGTCAAAAGTAGATATAAATAATTGAAATGACTAACTAAATGTCTTGTTTACTTATTTATTTTAAGATTTCATCAGAAGGTAGCAAGCCAGACGGTACGTTATCCGTTATTTTAACAGCACATATACATATATTTATCTTTGCTCGCGTGCTCGGGTCTTGCGATTGTGAGGTGATGTAAGCTATTGGATTGGTCGCGTAATGGTGGTCAGTTTCCGGTCGCGAGCGTGCCATAACTTTAGGTGTTTAACAACAACCGTTTTTTTTAATAGGTACAAACTTTTTGTTCTGAGACTTTTTTCCTTTTGCTAATTTGTTGTATGTTCATATAATTAAATTAATCTTTAAAATTGGGAAAATTCATGTTATGGTTGAGTAGTTGATAAGGATTCTATAACTAACTTAATCTATCGAGCGTTTAATCCGATCACCTGTTACGAAACTATGCTTTATTTTGCATTAGTGTGTCTATGTAAAAAATGTCTGTGTACTTTTTTACATGTTAGCTGCCAAATTGAATTTACTCTGCCTGATGGAAAGCATGAGTACTTGAGTAGAATCCAAGAGTAGTGTTCACTATCCTCACTGCGAACGTAGTCAATGCTCGCACTGTGGTGACCTAAGGAAATGCTTTTTCACACCTTGCTTACAGGACCCGGTTCCGCAGTGAGAGGGAAATACGTGCGCGCTGGTAGTAAATTCCAGGTTTTTAATTGGTATAGGAATAAATACGGATATGCTTAACAGAACGAGCTATGTGTGAGTTTATTCCATATCACCGTGAATACCGCGTACCAGCATTGCAATTGGCTTGACCTAAAAATTTTACCTATCACAACGCCGGACGCACTCTCTGTGAAAATCACACCCGACACATCCTTGAATTCTGTGCTGACGTCACCAACATCAAATTTTAAGTAGGTACGCCATCTTGCGACTGTCTTGTATTATCCTTAATATCACATATCACTACCTACCTGAGCTCCGTAAACGAAAATTAAGTTAACCAAGCAAGTCACAAGTAGAACTTTCGTTTTTCTCGTTATCCTACCGTCTTTCCAAATCTTTATGCACTAATTACATTACATCTATAGTATCCAAACCAAAAGAAAACGTCTAAGGTCTATGGTAAGGTTAATAAGAAAATAACCTCTTTAAAAATTAATACTGAAGGTAATAGAATTGTAAAAGTTAAGTAAATGAATAAGTTATCGAATATGAAAATATGTCTGTACTTTTGTATTTTCAAATATTTTTTACGGCTTTTTAATCTGTTTAGTCATTTTTAGATCGTATGTGATTTAGACAACCCTGATCCAGACGAAGCAGTTATGCAGATTTTAATTGTGACTAACTAGCATGTATTTCGGTTATCGCGACAAAATGTAGAAATACCTATGTTCTTCTCCAAGGTCTAACTTCTATGATAACAGGAAGTCGGTTAAAAATTATTTCAAATCGGTTCAGCGAGCGAAAGCGTAACATACAGACAGTACTTTCAAAAGTATAATATTTGTATGGATAAATAAATACAGAACGCACTTTATGGACTGAAAATACTTTTTTTATATAATGTAATAATAAATTATTCTAAAAACTACACTACTACATTGATGATTTAAGCGTTGAGCCAATAGTTTATCTTTGAGTTTGCAAACAAATCGTTACACCACATTTCGTAGGCTGGCTTCGATAAGCTGGTATATAATATACTGATTGATAACCTTATCAGTGATCGGAAGAGGTGGTGTTGCCACCTGTTTGTATACAAAAAATATATTAGTATGTCATCATACCTAAATAAATACTGTATTTTTTTTATATCTACGCATGTTGTTCTATCTACGGGAATCAACACACTCAATAGATATTATAACTGATCGCTCGATTGATCGCATGTTTACATACAAAATTAGATACCGTGTATCTAAAATACCGTGTATCGTGTATGAAAAAGGTTTAAGTTTAATTTGTAGGTCTAAGTTTACTGCCTGCGAAACCACAAACTTAGACTATGAAATACCGATTACACAGACATCAAATTAAATTATCATAATTAGATCCATAACGGCGCTCATAGCCCAGTTGCACTCGGTGATTAGAAACAATCACCGAGGGTAAGCAACGACGGCGCGGTCTGTACCTAGATGGGTGACCGCTTGTGGCATGTTACCATGAGCGTCTGCGTGATTCGAAGGTCACGTTAAGCAGTCGGTCCCGGTTGTTATCATAGGATAACAGTCGTGAAGCTTAGTTGGAGGCCTTTGGGCGGCTTAAAAACATCCAACGGCAAAATTACGTAGCCACAACGTTGTGTTGCCAGTCCCCAACCCGCACTCGGCCGTCGTGGGGACGTATGGCCATAACCCTCTCCTGAGAGGAGACTCGAGCCCAGCAGTGGGACGTTATGGGTTGTTGATGATGAGATCCATAACGCCAGTGCTACGCCCAAGGGTCGAAATTCTTATGTGATTCGGTGATAAAAATCTTTTACAAAAAATGATGGTTTTAACTAAAAGTTGGAACATTTGGTATAAATCTCGTTTCCGCACACCTTCATTTTCTTTACAAGACCTTAGAAAAACATAAATTCTCGAAGTCTTCGAAGTCAGAGAAGATTCTGTCATGCATACCTATTTTATATTAGTTTCTCTAAATATGTTTTGGAAACTTTTGCAAAGTATTATTTCTAAGTCAAATTTAGCATAAGTACTATGTTAATAATGGTGATCTTCCTAAGATTCTCACTAATTAACACGTCAGTGATAATTTTTCCTTTTTTTATAACCTATAGAAACCCCGACGAGGTAGTATATCAGACTTGATCCCACCAAAACTATGTGCCTCCTCGTGGAGCCTTATCATTTATTTATTTATTTATTTAAACTTTATGCACACATGTACAATGGCGGGCTTAATGCCCAAGGCATTCTCTACCAGCCAACCTTTGGGTGATGTAGAAATTTTGTGAGGTAGGTGCGTTGTGGTGGAAGTCAGAGGTTATAATTGCTACCAATATATGGAACTTACATAAACTAATATAATACGACTACACGTATACTTTAAATATATATATATATATATACTCATATGAATACATACATACACCAATACATACACTTTACATAGGTACACTGTGAGTAGGTACAAAATTGTATCTTAATTAAGGTTTTCCTGCCATTTTGTCATGAGGTGGTTTTTGACGTTCTTTTTGAATGAGACACTACTTGTTGACATCCTGAGTTCGAGCGGGAGCGCGTTCCAAATCAGTACAGCTTGCACAAAGAACGAAGAGTTCTCGAAGTCGGAATTGTGTGAGGGACACGAGAGAAGCAAATTGTTAGATGAGCGAAGATTTCTATCGTGATTTGAGGATAAGAAACGGAGGTAGGGTTCAAGGTAAGCAGGTGAAGATGGGGAGTTGAGGAACGAAAAGAGATAGGTCAACGCTCGCTGACTGCGGCGCTGGCGAATAGGTAACCATTGCAATTGAGAACGGAAAGTAGACACGTGGTCATACTTGCGGAGATTGAATATGAATCGAATGCAGTTATTAAGAAGACGGTCAAGTTTATTAAGGAGGTCTGCATTCAGGTCGAAATAACACACATCACCATAGTCGATTAAAGGGATAATGAGGGACTGTGTGAGTGAGAGTTTCGTTTTAGGAGGCAAGAAGTTCTTAAGACGGTAGAGTGTTCGTAGGTTACCTGTTACTTTCTGGCTCACATGAGTAATCTGGGCTCGCCAATCAAGAGTTGAGTCGATGAACAGGCCAAGGTCTTTGACTACGTGGCTCCAAGGTATCACTAAGCCGTTGCAGACGACCGGCGAGATTGACGTGGTATCCAATCGATTTATCATGATCTTGCTGCCTACTATTATTGCTTGGCATTTAGTAGGGTTAACTGACAGCCCGAATCTCATCGACCAAGACTTTATGAACTCCAGGTCCCTGTTGATGTTGTCGATGGCTTGCGATATATCCTCCACCCTTGCCTGTGAATACAGCTGCAGATCATCGGCATACAGGTGATACGAACACTGAAGGTGATCAGTAATGAGGTTGATAAAAATAGAGAATAGAAGAGGAGATAAAATTCCGCCTTGAGGGACGCCAGTGTAAAGGTTACGCCAGTTCGATGACGAGTCTTGAACACGAACACACTGCTGACGTCCCTGAAGATAGGTAGAGAACCAATCCAGTGCCTCAGGGGACACCCCAAGATACCCAAGGATTGATAGTAGTATTTCGTGACTGACGGTATTGAAGGCATTGGAAAAATCCACTAAGGCCAGAACATTAACTTTGGTGTCTTCCATGCCCTTCCTAATATCGCCAGTCACTTTGAGGAGAGCGGTAACAGTACTGTGACCAGGCCTGAAGCCGGACTGCAGAGGACTCAGCAATTTGTGTCGGTATACAAATTCAGAGAGCTGCTTGTATACGCAGGCCTCGAGCACTTTAGATAGGAAAGGAAGGATGGAAATAGGACGAAAGTGTTCGGGTAGTGAAGGATTATTTTTTTAGGAAGAGGTATGATGAAGGCCTTACGCCAAAGAGAGGGAAAGGTTCCGGAGTCAAGAGAGTAGTTAATAAGGTGAGTTATTGCTGAGAGCGTATGGTCCAAGATGGTAATGATCATGCGTCGGCTAATGCCATCACATCCCAAAGCATTGGAGCGGATAGATAGTATGATTTTCTTGATATCCCCAGAAGGCACCGGAGAAAAATCGAAAGAGTCGATGTTGGGGCTGGTAAGACCAGATAGGTAATTAAGCGTTTGGCACTTGGTTTGAAGATCCATCATTGTTGTGGGTGAGAAATAGCTATTGATATCGTTCAAGCCAATGGTGTTTTTAAACTCTGGAAGTTGCTTATTGCCAATACCTAACGTGCCAAGAAACTTCCAGATGCTGGAAGAAGAGGATGACTCTATATTCTGCAGAATGTGTCGGCGTTTAGCGTTACGTATCACCTGGTTACATCGATTCCTTGCAGCCTTGTAGCGATTCCACTTGTCCTCACAGCGATCCCTCCTGAACCTGAGGAAGGCCTGATCCCTTCGCCTCATTGCAGTACGCACCTCATCCGTCAACCATGGTGCCGGGGCACGTTTCATTTTTAATGACTTTAAGGGAGCGTGCACATTATACAGTTTTATAATATTATCGTTAAAAATATTAACCTTTGTGTCCATGTCTGCGGCTGCCTCCACACCCGTCCAATCCATGCTCGCAGCGTCCGCATTTAGTTTGTTCAAATCTATGCTCCGGAAACTACGTATCTGTATAATTTTTGGAGGTGATTTAGGGGGTTTCAGGATGTAGGATAGGAAAATTAGATCGTGGTGGGAGAAACCAGGGGCAGGGAGTTGACCATGGGAAGAGACAAGGTTTGGGGACGAGGTAAGCATAAGGTCAAGCCAGGTGTCTTGGTGCTGGATGTTATGATGAGTGGCTTGAAGCGGAAGGACATGTAGGCTGGTTGATTGGAAGATCCGTAGGAGATTATGTGTACGGGAAGAGTTTAAGGCTAGGAGATCTGTGTTGAAATCTCCCATGATGATGTGATGTGAATATTCCGTATAATTATCATCTGTGACCTCGAAAGAAAACCTTCGTAAGACTTGCCGCTAATTGAACAACGGGCCATATTATCGTGGAACATGTAGCGACAAGTTTTAGGAACAAGTCAAAACATGTTCCTCAGAAGCCTCTTTGATAACAAGGGCAACGAACTTCACGTTCCGTATTTCATGACAGGGTAACGAATGTTAACGTTCATTGCGTCATTACGAATGGAAATCTTGAAATTGCTCTCCTGGATGAATTCCTGTCCAGGAGGCCAGGACTATCGTACATTGAGTTTCTTAAGATAGTTCTCTTCCGTTCCGTTTAGCAACGCCTTCTAGCCATTCATGACTTTCTCACAAATCGATGCTGTTGAATCCCTTGCGGTACCATAAGCGTTACAATTCTCTCAGCAAGACTTATGGCACTAAAATATGTAAACCAATCACAAGGCACCAAGTATTTACATAAGATACGTACATATGTGACGTTAGTTAAAAAACTTATTGGCTTGTCTTTAATCATGTTTTATTGTTAAAATTCAGTATCGGTCGCATGAAAATCACGACCATGCGCAGTGAAGAGGAGGCTTCGTAATATCATCGAATGATGTAGAATATACTTATCGTTTACTTAATTAGATATATTTTTATTTAAAGTTTTAGATAGTATAATCGTAAATGTTCATTAGGCAGTTACTAAGTTCTAATTTGAGGGCAAATCGTCTGTTATAATTTATACTCTCGATTGTCAGCACTTGGAGGACTTAGAATTAAACTCACTTGTACTTATTCCACTATTTAATCCACTTAAGTCCTGACCGGTTTCGCCATAAGGCATTATTAAAGATTACTTGGTAATTGGAAAATTACTCACATTTACTCTCTATTACTCGATCTGATTACAGATTCGCCAAAAATGTTGCTAATTTAAGTCTTCCTGAGGTAGCCTGATTAGTTATTTTTGCCAAAAGCAGTTACATTCTGGTTATTTTTGAACGTAAATATTTTAAGTTACTTATTTTTATTTTATTTTTTTATGTATGGGACTGCCAAAATGACTCTACTCTGCCTGATGGAAAGCATAAGTTGAATCCAAGAGTGGTGGTCACCATACTTATTGCGAATGCAATGCAACAATGCAGCATTGTGACCCATACCATGGCCGCCTAGTGATGCTTCTGCATCATTGGGTCTCTGGTTTCGCACTCACCATCACCAACGAAACACGACAGCACGATCGATGTCATTTTACGTTGATATTTTTCTGTTTATTACTAGTTGAACAAAAAAGAAAATTATCAGACATTTTTGTGTGCTACATACGTTAGGAAACCCCTAATGTGTATCTAAGTGAAATCTATAGGGTCAGAAAAATATAAAGAGTTACTTCATTTTTGCACTAGGCATCCAAACTCTATAAAGAGAACAAATTCATTCTCTTTACTAACTTAAATAAGTAAGGTAGCAATCCTGAGATGGCAGGAATAAATTGTTTGCGTCTTTTTACTCTTTTTGCTGCAATATGTGATGGTTGGCACTTTTTTTGTATTATTTCATTTTCTTGTTGTCTGTATTTTTTTTATTTTTCTATTTGTTTACAATTACTCCTATTGGTCTTAAACTAAATGTGAAATGTGTAAACGGCTGACAGATGATTCTGCTGTACTAATCTTTCTAACTCTAAAGGCGTGTCTCCTGCGGCTAAAATTAACAAAACAAATTAACAAAACTTGTTAATCAAACATGTTAGCGAAAAGTCGCAGGAGACGGACTTTTAAACGAACATCAAACACGATTACACGAAAATCAAAAATCTTTTATCTACTCGACAAAATGACTTATAGTACATTTACTTACTTACTTTTATAGTATATATATGAATAATATAAGTATTCATGTTAATTCAGATCAGTTTTATTATACGAGAAGTATACGCTGGGATGTTTTCAGTCCGCTTTGGATAACATGTTTGCTTGTTAAAATTAACAAAACATTTTGATACGCCCATATTTTGATAAATATGTGATTTTTTATGTTTAAAAACATAAAACAGTGTCGCAGGAGACCCGGCTTTAGTTTTCCAAACAATAAACAACGATTAACTCATTTTATTACAAGCTTCTAGTTTCACCTGTTCCGATGTCTGTAATCAAATCTTGCAAGTTAAATTTGATCCACTTCCCGATCCCGAAGTGATTAATATACCTTTAGTTTTGATGACAATGCAAATATATATAATTGGTATTATTATTAATTCAAAATGGCCGCCGTAACAAAATGGCGGCGTACATATTTCTGAACAATTCACGCAGTGTGATGGGTATCAAATGAAAGGGCTTAAAGTATTTTTTTTATTAGGGGCCCATTAAGTATTAGGTACGTAAACACTATAGGGGGGCGGGGGGGTCTTAGCTTTGCTTATTTTTGAAGACATGGGGGGCGGGGGGGTCTAGGTGGTGATTACGTCAGCAGTAGTTATTTACTTTTTTACACATATGGCATCCTACACATTGTCAGTGTTTAAAACGAAACGAATTTTTGGGGATTCCCAAAAATGATGCATACTCGCTTAGTACCGAATAGGGGAATTACAGCGCGCTATTCTCAAAAAAAAATTTTTACTGTTAATCTATTGTTTCGTTAAGACTGACAATTTGATATATTGTTAGCAAAGCAAATTAACTTTTGTCTGTAACACAAACATTAATTTGCTTTGCTTTTACAATACGTTGTTTCTTTTTCACCAAAGTTGAATTGTTTCATAAAAGTCGTTTCAAATTTTAATCATAATTAATCAAATTTTATTTAAATACAAGTTATACCAAAAATTTAAAGATTTAAAAAAAAAATCTCCTAGAACTACGAAAGTACAAAATGTGCAGAAATCAGTTAGCCTTTTTTGTGTTAAAATCCCCTCGGATACCACCAACTGGTGGCTATGTCGGACTCGAACCGACTAAAATCAGGTGCACCCTCGGAAAGAAATCCCTGGAACCCCGACGTACATCGGGCCACCTACGGTTTGTAGACGGCCCCCTCCTGTGTAGGAACCCTGATGCTCCTTTTCTATTTAGACCTATTTTTACCGTGCGGTGGGAGAGCCACGCTTCGGCATGCATAGGCCAGCTCGACCGGAGTGATACCACGACCTCACAGAAAGCGGGTGTGAAACAACGCCTGCGCAGTGTTTCACCGAGTGAGTGATGATACCGGAGGTCCATAACCCAACCCCTTCCCCAAAGGCCGGCAACGCATCTGGTGTAGCGTGTTTCCATGGGCGGCGGTAATCGCCTACCATCAGGCGATACGTCTGCTCGTTTGCCCCCTATTCCATAAAAAAAGGATCCTTTCCCAGTAATCACCTGTGTCAGCCGGTATGAGAGGCTCCTGTGATGCCTCTCGAGCCAATCTTCCATAACGGGTCTTACCGCCGCAATAATGGCGTGTCCAAGAAATTAGTAAACAATAAATAAAATACTGAATTATATTCTTTTCAGACTTAATTATACTTTATTTCTTGTAAAAAAAGTTGGCAACCCTGGCGTTGGCGATGTGTATTAGATGTCCAAAATATTTAGTTATTTAGGGGGGGGGGGGAGTAAGAGCTTTGCTTACTTTTGCTAACAAGGGCGATCGGGGGGTAAATAAATCTGCTTACGTAATACTTGAACGGCCCCTTAACACATAATAAAACCTTGTTTTAAAAACAAAAATAGTTACTTGTTTTATTTATCACTAGCGAACTTCGTACTGCCATATTTACATATCTGTCTCAGCTTCCCACAGGCAGTGTACAGTCGCGGACGAAAAAAAAGACTTTTCCCGTTATATTTTTTTTTTCTTTTTCTAGCAAATAAAGAATGAATAAAATCGGACTATGTGTTATTGAATTACAACTAAGTACATATTTTGACTTTCATCCCCTCTCTCCAGGAAACTGTGCTGAATTTCGGAATAAAAAGTATCCTATGTCCTACCTCGTAGTATGAACTCAAATCATGCCAAGTTTCATCCATTCAGTAGTTTCGGCGTGATGCGCGGCCAAGATACTGACAGACAGACAGACAGAAATGAAAAAAAAAACAGTTTTGGCTTCAGTATCGATTATAGGTAGCCCTCCAAAAAAAATTTTCAAAATATCTTAAATGTACAGAATTGGACCTGTTACATTTTAAGGCTTGAAAATTATTTTGGGCTTTTATTTTAGAAACGCAATACAAAAGGACTATTTGAATTTCATTACTTTTTTCAGTTTATTGGCTAGTGTTAGTAGTAGTAATAAGTAATTTGTTAATATAACCAATTAAAAAAATATAAACATTTCCTTTTCATCACAATCGATAGTTAATTAGGGATTTACGAATCACGATCGAAATTCAACCTTTGATCGGTGATCTCTGACATACTTGAACTTCTGATGAAACTTTTTAAACAATTACATAAGCGATAAAAATAGGTATAATCAATCACTCACAGTCAATAACCTTTTAAAATAATGAATGCAAAAGAATTCAGACTTACCAATTATTCCGTCTCGCCCAGGCGGTTCTACCCTCTCACAGAAGATAAAATGACAGCATTCGTGCTGTCGTGTTTCGTTGGTGAGTGCGAAACCGGAGGCCCAATGATGCAGAAGCATCTAGATAGGCCGCCATAGACCATAGTGTGGGTCACCATCACCTGCATTGTTGCATTGTCTACATTCGCAATGAGTGTGTTGACCACTTTACCTGGATTTTGCCCATGCTTTCCATCAGGCAGAGTAGAGTTACTTTAGCAGGATTATATTTATATATACATATAATATTCAGAAGACTTAACTTTGGCGGAGTAAGAGTGTCACCAAAGAAAACTCTGGTGACAACTGACACCTGCTTTTGCGGGGAGGATAATGCGCCTTCTATTGTTTCATTAGATTCGTAGGATAGTAAACAAATCTGAGTTGGATTCCTACTCAAATTATGTACAACAACAAATTATGTAAAATGTATGACTCGGACCTTAGCACAGATTATGTTATCAGTGTATTCTTCAGGATAAGCACGGCAAATACAGATACAAAGCCTTCAGAGAGCATCAGAATAGCAGAGCTCTGAGCTTCTATCTCCGGTTGAACAGAATTTTTTACAAGCTTTTTATTAACTTGCAATGTATGTATGCTTGTATATGTTAGGGTGGAATGGGTGCAACTCAATTTTGAAGTAGATATCTTCAACCGATTTTGCTGAAATTTTGCAAACACATGTATACAGCGTGACAATACAATATTATAATGACATGAGGCTGATCATAAGCTGGAGCTGGAAGGTGGCCATAGGAACTCTATAAAGAAACGTCGCGACATCATCGAGTTTGGACTCGTTTGATTCGTCTCGAGGCATTCCAGTAAAAGCTTGTTTTTAAATAGCTTTTTAATTTAATTTATTGTAGTGTAACAAGCAAAAAAATTACATCGTTGAAATCACAGATATTGGTTGAAATCGTTGAGGCCTAACAACTCGAGTAGTTGTTACAGCTTCACCAACAACCGGCAACATTATGAGTTTAAGCTCAAAACTATAAATTTCGTTCCTCCAGTTAACGTAGGTTACGAGATATATTTCAGTTTACTGTAAACGTTCGGTAATGCCTTGTCAAAGTGTTTCTCATAAGCCTTGAGTTTTGAACAGCTAAAAGCTTTTTAAGACTTCAAAGAAGAATATCATCGGGTCGCACTTACACTAATAACACAAGCAAGTTCAAAGAAAATAACGATGTATTCAATGCTTTGGTACCTACCTATATTATTAAATGTTGTAAATTGAACTTTAAGCTCTTAGCTTTGAAATTCATTATTTCATTGATTAATCTTTCAATCATACGCTCGTCACTTTAAAGTGCCCCTTCACTACCTTCGTTATATGTTTTTACTTGACTACGGCGAAGCGAACAAAAAGGGTAATTAGTTTTGAGAGTGTATGAATCTTTACATGTTAAATTGTAGCGCCTAAACTACTGGACCGATTTTAATGCATAAGTTGTCAATAGATTTGCAGTAATGAGGTGACATAGACTATATAAATGTTATTAAATTATCTCGTTAAAATTGTTTAAGGGGACAGCTTCTAGCAGTAAAAGTATCAACTCTAAGATCTGCTAGTTATAAGTTATCTCGAACTTAAGTACTAGATAAAAGATCGTTTATTTGTCTAAAACATGAGTTTACATACACAAAGCATGCAGAATGTTAGAATAGGAAGTGGAACAATCATGTTTTGCCTTTTCGGCATACAAATATTACACAGTCATAGCATATTTATTTAGTAATTAACAATTAATATTAAATGTATTTTTCATTTATCATTATAGTATTTACTTACTATATATCAGCTGTCTATTTTTGTGTACAATATAAATAAAAAATAGAGGTAACATTTTCACTTTTTTCATGTCCATAATTAGAATTTATCTGTTAAATATTCATTAATGCTGTAATAGGCTTTCCCTAATAATACACTTTTTAATTTATTTCTCAGTCTAATGCCTCCAACATTTTGGTAGTTTGTTAAATATAGTTGGCGCTATGCAAAATATGCTCTTTCGTGAGAGTGCAGTCTGAAATCATGTAAATTACTTTGTCAGATAACCGGGGAAATAGATTTGGGTTTAATTTAACAAACATTAGATACAGTTTCTAAAATGTACATCAATGTCAGGGTTAATATTTTATACTGTATAAAATACGATTTACAGCTGTCGGTAGGACATAGACCTAAGACACCTCTTTTGGGCCTTAAAAAGAAGTTCCTTATTTACTGAGTTTAAATGCACCAACGTCACAATGCAACGTAACAATAACTCTCAAAAATTAAAAATAAACCCGACATAATAACCTGAGTTCCCTTTAAAAAGTAAAAAACACGTTATTCGCTTTCATTTGAGACCCTACTCGATGATATTTTTGCAGACATTCGGTTATTCTTCCCCACTTTCACCCCCATAACTTTTAAACGACTCAACCGGCATGAAACATGTCTAAGAACACTCGCACGTAACTCACCTTTCATACAAAAAAAACTAAATTGAAATCGCTTCATCCGTTCGCGAGCTACGGTGTCACAGACAGACAGTCAGACAAACAGACAGACAGACACGTCAAACTTATAACACCCCTCTTTTTGCATCGGGGGTTAAAAAGTTACGTAAAAACAATATCCTTACATAAAAATTGCCATGATTAACGTGTCACTGTATTAAGTACGGATTTAGCAATATGGCCGGCTTATGGAACGCATTCTGCGCAGTTCAAAAATTCACAATCAATTGATGATGGTCTCATGATAATGTTAATCAGAGTAGTTTGTATAACCGCAGTATTAGTATTAGGTATTATCAGTTAACATAATAAACCATTGGAAAAATCCGATTTGATTAAGAATGTACTGGTTTAAAATAATGCGTAAAAACCGATGTAAGTACGTAATATGTTTGAGGAAATCTTTAAAAAATACAGTAAAACATTCCGTTTTAAGGAATTATATAAAAAAAAACACAGTATTGGTATCACTAACGTGTTTTAATGCATTCACTTCATCAAATTCCATTAATTTTAATTAATGACGTGTCACGTGACGTTTTATATGTTTGACCCAATTCTTATTCATCTCATTTCCATCAAGTTGTGACGCACAACTCAACATGGGATTTCCCAGTAAAATTATTTAGTTAATTAACTTAATAACACGAGTGAAACTCGCCCAAAAGGTACTTTTTTCCCATAATACGTCGTAATTCCCCATAAATAAGATCTCAATTGTATTTGAAATTTGTAACGCTTAAAAAGATTGGTTATCCCGTTTTACACGACAACTGTATACTAGTATTATATTACTTAAATATTATTTTCAAAATAAATCCAAAGATTATGATTAAAATGAGTTTAGGCCAGTCAGAACCTTTTTAGTATTAAACGATTTAAGACAATAAACTAGCTGACCCACGCAACCCCGTTTGCGTCGCCTATTGCCCGTAGCGTGATAATTTTCCCCCGTTTTTGAAACATTTTTCATTGGTGCTCCGCTCCTATTGGCCGTAACGTGATGATATATAGCCTATAGTCTTCCTCGAAAAATGTACTATCCAACACTGAAAGAATTTTTCAAATCTGACCAGTGGTTCCCGAGATTAGCGCGTTCAAACAAAAAACTCTTCAGCTTTATAATATTAGTATAGATTATATATACAAAAAGGTCAAATCGAAAGGGCACTGCTGAAGTTAAAGTAGATTCTTACAACTACATATTTGAGTTATTTTACACACGAATTTCTGATCCCGAATTCAGCTTAACCTGCATTATAATAACTAGACTACTGACAAACTTTTTTTTTTTTTAAATACGTAATCTTATCATCATAACATAGTATAAAACAAAGTCGCTACCGCTCTCTGTCTGTCCCTATAAACGCATAGATCTTTTAAACTACGCAACGGATTATGATGAGGGTTTCTTTAATAGATAGAGTGATTCAAGAGGAAGGTTTTTATGTATAATAAATGCATAATATAGTATGGAAAAACTGTTAATTTTCAAGGTTTCTAATGAGATGTAGCAAATAAACACATTTTTTGCGGTGCATTGCAAACGCGGGTTGCACCCTACGAGATAGATCAAAATAATGTACTACAGGTCTATAGTATCAGTCATAGTCATATGTACACCTTAAAAAGATCTACAAAAAAGTCCGCGACGGTATATGTCTATCTCTTAGGGATAACCCACAACAACCATTTTTATTCCTTTCTTTTTACGAGAAATAATGGCTTATTTACGAAGCGATTATAAGCAATACAGAATGAATCCTTGTACAATTAAGTTTTTTTTTTTTTTCTTTTTAGAAAAGACAACTCCCGCACTAGGAATAAACCCTGTGTCGCGGGTGACTTTACAAACATACATGAAACGGACACAAAGAACACCCAAACTCAGAACAACAATTTGTGGATCACACAAAGTGTTGTTCTACGTGGGATTTGAACCCACGACACTTGGCGAAGTAGGAAACGGCGTGGTGACCGTTAAACCACTAGGCCAAACGTGCAGTTAAATACATTGTGCATTTAATATAGATCAAAATGGCCCTTTAAAGTATCTACTTTAAATGAATATATTCGAAGAAATTACAGATTTAAAATGCACGAATCGTGTCGTCAGCGAGGGCATCTGAAATCCACCCGTGCGAAGCCGGGGCGGGTCGCTAGTATAACATTTAATAAAAATCAATTGCGGTTCGTTTGTCTCGCTAAAACTCCAGAACGGCTTGGCCGATTTAGCTGATTTTGGTTTTGAAATGTTTGTCGTAGTCCAGGGAAGGTTTAAACGGTGAAAAATAAAAATAACTTGTAAATCCAAATGTCACGTGTACGGAGTAGTGGGCACCGCTAGTATATTAAAGATATTCTACACCCAAAAATAGAACAAATGGTTATATTCTTAACACAATTATTTATTCGGCGTAGGAATCGAACTCACAACGGGCACGACCTCTGATTTACCAGTCAGGATCACTAATCAACTGTTACACCAAAAAAATAATAATAATAGATAAAACCTGGCTATCTAACTATCCTTGCTCATTACGGGAAATAGGCGTGGTGGTAATATAGGCATGGAGTAGGTATAGAGGTAAGGAGTACAATCTCTTATGGGCTCTTATGGGGAAAATTGCCCATCAACCAAAGATCAAACATGACTCAATAATAGTTCGAGAACCGACCACAGAGGCGCTAGAGTGAGACGAGAGTGTGATATCGTTATAATTATTTTTATTAAATTGTGTTTTTTTAAATTAAAAACTTTGCGTAGTAAGTGTCCGACAAACATAATCAAATAATTAAATTGTGGTTTAAATATTAAAAACTTTGCATAGTATCTTGTCCGACAAAACATAAACAAATAATAGTTAATTTGATTATCTTTTCTAATTCTTTAAAATTGACACTCGTTGCACAGTGGCGTCACTTAATTAGTGCATTTTTAACACTTTTTTAACATAGATATTGTACTCTTTATCTCTACACTCCAGAAATATAGGTACGTATTTGTAGTGTAAAAATGTCATTGTACTTAAGGCTGTTTTATCATCATAAGGCTACAAGTGTAATAATAAATAATCGAATGCTGATAGCTTATCGTTAAGCAATAGCATCGTTCGATTTTCTCTTATAAATCATAAAACAATAAAATACGACCTCATCAAGGGTTATTGGAGAAGGCACGTGTCCTCTCACACGTCATTTCGCATGTATCATGCGTACAGATTTATATTAATCGATTCTTGGTTCATGTGATAAAGATTCGTTCTTTCCAATATCTCGATACTCGAATCGACGTCAATTGCAATGGCCATCGATGAAACCGAATTTTAAATAAGAATTAAAAAAACTTATTTTGTCCATAGATTATAAATAATAACTTTTTACATATATAGAAGCACGATAGCACTCAAAGGGCGTAACATCGCCATCGCTTGAGCTTAAAGTAGAAAAATTTTTACTTGTTAATAAGTAGTAACTGTTAATAACAGTAAAAAAAGTGGCCAAGTGCGAGTCGGACTCGCCCATGAAGGGTTCCGCAGCAGCAAGTAACATAATATAATTTTTATTTTATATTTTTACATTTGTGTTGATTGAATGAAAGGTAAATTGCAGTTCACGATTTATGACGTATTAAAAAAAAAATACTTACTAGATTTCGTTCAAACCAATTTTCGTTGGAAGTTTGCATGGTAATGTACGTCATATATTTTTTTTAGATTTATCATTCTCTTATTTTGGAAGTTAGAGGGGGGGGGGGACACACATTTTACCACTTTGGAAGTGTCTCTCGCGCAAAATATTCAGTTTAGAAAAAAATAATGTTAGAAACCTCAATATCATTTTTGAAGACCTATCTATAGATACCCCACACGTATGGGTTGGATGAAAAAAATTTTTTTGAGTTTCAGTTCCAAGTATAGGGACCTCCAAAATTTATTGCTTTTTTTCTATTTTTGTGTAAAAATCTTAATGCGGTTCACAGAATACATCTACCTACCAAGTTTCAACATTAAAGGTCTTACAGTTTCGGAATAAAGTGGCTGTGACATACGGACGGACAGACAGACAGACATGACGAATCTATAAGGGTTCCGTTTTTTGCTTGGCACGGAACCCTAAAAAAGTTCTTGTAGTAAACACATAATTATTTTGACAAGTTTTGGAATTAGGGCGTGTAGGGTTAGACATCAGTCCCCTTAGCCTAGATGCAAATTTTTCGCTGCGAATCTATTTCTACAATCGCTAACGCCTCTATTCTCTTGTACATTGGCTAATATTTTGTTGGACCACATGACTTAGTGTTGAGATGACGTCCATACATGTGTCACTTTTCTAAGTATTCTAATAATATTTACGTTTGTAGAAAAACAACTTGGCTGGTGGGCTGATAACTTTTTGATAGTGTGTGGAATATGCATGGACTCGTCTTGGCAACATTTTACATGAAAAGGTTTTTGTTGGGACACTTTTACTAAATGACTTTAAAAAAGAAATTCTCAATTTGGTTGCGTCATTTTGTTGTTTGTTAGCTCAGAAGAACCTTTTTTTTCGTGCGGACATCCCCTATCCCCTCGGATACCACCTCCTGGTGGCATGTCGGACTCGAACCGACTAAAACCGCACGCCGTCTTGGGTACTAGGAGCCGGAAAACTAGGAACATCCTAGAAAGGAAAACCCTGGAACCCCGACGTACCTTTGGCCACCTACGCTTTGTAGGTGGCCCCTCCTGTGTGAAAACCCCGTTGTTTCCATTGCATAGCTTCCCCAAAAGTTGGGGCGTGAGTACTGTTGAGCGTGCGCACCCCCCACCTGGGCCTGCTTCTGCTAGGGTGACAGATGGCCTCATCTGTTATCCTCAGGCTTGCGCTTATGGAGGCATCTACGATACCTGACCAGTTCACGTGCCTGGCGGACCGGGAGAGTTCTAAACCTCTCCCGGTCCCGCTCCACCGTCTTCTTCTTGGCAAGCATAACTAGCTCGCAGAAAGAAACGGCGGAGTTCCTCGCGCTCTGGCTCCCCAAAATGGCCGCAATCATGTTACTGAGCGAGAGAACCTCCAACCCGATGGCCGCCACGAGATCACGCCTCGGCTCCTCCCACGCCGGACATTCTGCCAGCGTGTGGAGAGCCGTGTCTACGGCCTGGCCATCGCAGTGGTGGCACTCAGGCGTTTTGGTTCCTTGCGGATCAGACACAGGTGATCTCCGAAGCATCCTTTTCCAGTGATCACCTGTGTCAGCCGGTATGAGAGGGTCCCGTGACGCCTCTCGAGTTAATCCTCCATAACGGGTCTTACCGCCGCCATAACGGCGTGCCCAAGCTCAGAAGAACCTCACTTTCCTTAATAAAAATTCATTCGAATTTCAATTCCGATCGATACATGGGCGTACTTACTTGTACTTGCAAAGTTACTTGCCTTCGTGTGCCTTCCTAAACTATAAAAAAGAAAATCAAAATTTTATTTTATTGTATAGTAAGAAGATTCATTACCGCTTAATGTCTATATTACCTACATCTCCGTACCTGAAATATCTTAAATAACCTTACCTCTAGTAGTAAAAGTAATGCTTCATCGTTATCATCGCCGAATCATCATAACAATTTATAACGTAAACAGCCCGCACGTGGTAGGGTGTGTCTTGTTGACCCATGCTGATTGTAGTTTAGAGATTGCCTTTTTTTGAGATGATAAATGACTTATTGACTTGTCTTCCCGCCACTAACAATCAAATGACGTAAGGTAATCGGTTACTTGCCATTGTAAAAAAATGTGTGAGTAAAAAATAGTTAGATACGCAATATACATAAATTACATAACTTTTAGATAGTTAAAAGTTTAACTAATGTTAAAGTTTGAAACATATTTATTTATTGTTATATTCACGAACAGTGTGATAGTCACAAACAGATTTAGATAATCTTTTTTTTTATAATTTTTAAAGACAACTCCCACACTAGGAATATTCCTGTGTCACTGGTGTCTTAGGTACAAACAGACACAAAGAACACCCAGACTCAGAACAACAATTTGAGGATCCCACAAAGTGTTGTATCGTATGGGTGTGAGGTTAAAGACCATAATTCTTGCAGAAAGCGGCAAAGTGGCCGCTTAAACAAAACTCCAGGCAATCAAAGATCAGGTTAAAAATTACCTATTTTTTTCCTGCCCAACTCAATATTGTTCAATAAGCCACTCGTAACAGAATACCAAATGGTTTTCGATCAGAAATATAGCTTAGGCCGATTAATGAATGTCTGGACTGTGACTGATTATGTCCACCATGGTGCAAGAATCCAGGGATACTAAGCCATTGTACCATCTGCTAAGCCGATATTATGTTGCAAAAAATAACATACTCTTTTTAATGTTATACCTTCTTGCTCTTTTCACAATGTTTGTAGTTGGCGAAATTTGAAAATGGCACAGCTTTTTTTCTGTGCTGACCTACATGACGCAACCCTCCATAAGAATGTTAACTATTTTTCAGACAGATATGAAAAATGAAGAAGTTAAATTGGCATAAGGGAAAAGAGTATGGGGACTAGGGTTAGAGGGAACCAGAGTTGAGATTATGTATGTCAAGTTCACATACACGTATTGTCATTATGGTTTAAGAGAGGCCAGTAAATTAATATTATGCCTTAAAATAATACATTTTAAACGAAAACTTCTATAAATATCCCTATTTAAAGATAAAACAGTACAAGTGGAAATTGTCATCATCACCTTTCTTTCAATGACAATTGACAAACTGTTTAGGTACATTACTATTGTTTTCCCGCCATTTGTTCAAACTTCTTACTTTATGGCAAGCTTAAAAAAATATTGCATAGATTAAAAAAGTTTTTACCTACTTAATATTGCTGTTATTATATTATTTATCAAAAAAATTTTTTTTGGTATTACCCACTCGCTGACGTTAACTTTAAACCCATTGAATCACAATTATTATTGTACAATTTATGAATTATAATTGTAAAAAAAGATAAATAAAACGCAAAAGTTGTTAGCAAAGGTTATCATTTTCAGAATATGCGTTACTCTTAAATCGTTTGTTCTTATTTAAAGGTCAATTACCCGATATATACCGATAACTGTTCCATTAATATTACGAGAATATGAGTTTCTTATTGTTTTAATTGTACTAAGGTCGTGGCATAACTGGCGGCGGAATATTGAAGAATGATACGACATACGATAGATTTAAATGTTCTTTGATAGACTGGGACATTAAATTTACTATTGTCTATTATTAGGTTTACAGGAATATTTTATCAGTTTTATTACACAGGAATTCCTTGTTTATAAATGTTGTCAACTCGTCAAACGTTATTCTAATACCTACTACATCTATACAAATAAATAAAATCCGAGTGTCTGTTTGTAATATTAAAACACGGAGCAATTCACTCCGTGTATTAAAATAACCACTTTTTACACAATGCATATGTATGTATACACGGTACATATACCAAAATAACATTTTTTTTTAAATTTGTCTGTCTGTCTGTTTGTTCCGGATAATCTCTGGAACGGCTGGACCGATTTTGACGGGACTTTTACTGATAGGTAGCTGATTACATAAAGCGTAACTTAGGCTACTTTTTTAGACTAGCATCGCCCCGCGGCGTTACTCGCGGTACAACAATAAAGGCGGGTAACACCGCGGGATTCAACTGTGCCGTTATCAATATCGAGCAAAAGAGCAAAAATCATGTCGTGTAGTATGGGAGCCCTTAAGTATTTAGCGACCTCTGCCACATTCCCATCGTCGCCTCCTTCGAGCGGGATCGGCCCTTTCCCGATCTCGCTCTGAGGACTCCTTCTGGAACATAACGTCCTCATAGAAGGAGACCGCGGCTTCCCATCCCTCACCACTCGTCAGTCACATCACAAGCCACCTCATGCTCAACGAGCAGAAGCACCTCCTCAAATCGGGGCCAGTATTAAGGTATCGTCCGCATAACAAACGGGCTAGAGGGCAGACTGGTGCGAAGGACTGCATCATATGCGAGGTTCTATAACAAAGGGCCCAATACAGAGCCCTGAGGAACCCCGCAACATACTTCCCTTTGATTTTCCATCCTGTTCCGATGGGTAACTTCACAGTTCTGTCGCGCAGATAGGCCTCTATGATGATACGCAGGTACCCTAATAGATATCCTAATTGCCTGCCAGCTGCCAGGTGAGGATGCCGAAGGCGTTGACAATATCCAGGCTAATTGCCATCGCAACCCCCCCTGACCGGACTGCCGACTCCGACAGGGAACGAACACATCTAATAGCGTCCACTGTTGAATGCCCCCGTCGGAATCCAAACTGGCAGTCCGACAGATCAGGGCCTACTCGAGACATGTGCCAGTTGATACGGTCAGAGATAAATGTCTCAAAGAGTTTTCCCGACTCGTTCAGCAGGCATATCGGTCGGAACGCAGATGGAGAATCTGCAGTTCTTCCTTCCTTTTTTAGGAGCACCAATCTTGCTTCTTTCCAGCCAAAGGGGAAGATAACGAGGCTGAGACACAATCTGATTCAGTTTCTCCCCCAGTACCGACAGAGCTATCACCAACGCCCCCGACCTGGGACTCCATCAGGTCCAGGCGCGGTGTTAC
Organism: Diaphora mendica; assembly: GCA_949125395.1. Classification (NCBI taxonomy): domain Eukaryota; kingdom Metazoa; phylum Arthropoda; class Insecta; order Lepidoptera; family Erebidae; genus Diaphora; species Diaphora mendica. The sequence continues at coordinate 4,000,184 of OX421323.1, forward strand.
GGGAAGCCAGCAGCCAGCCGCCGCACGGCTCGATCCAGCTCTCCCTCCGTCACCTGACATTCGCATAGGTAATGACCTAATATGATTCTTTATTTTATAGTGATTCATTGTATGTTTAGATGTAGATGCACCCCCCTGAAAATGATATGATTGTTTTTTTTTTTATGGAATAGACCGGCAAACGAGCAGACGTATCGCCTGATGGTAAGCGATTACCGCCGCCCATGGACACCCGCAACACCAGAGGCGTCACAAGTGCGTTACCGGCCTTTGGGGAATGGGGGGGTGGAGATAGGGGAGGGGTTGGGGTATGGGCCTCCGGTATCCTCACTCACTCGGTGAAACACAGCGCAAGCACTATTTCACACCGGTTTTCTGTGAGGCCGTGGTATCACTCCGGTCGAGCCGGCCCATTCATGCCGAAGCGTGGCTCTCCCACGGTTTAAACGGTGTTGTTGATCTAGATGTATAGGAGTTACAGAGGTAGGTGTGGGGGCGGGATTAGTCCCAAAAAATGTTAGCCCCAAAGGGCCCTCTTTTCTGCCAGAAAAATAATAATAATTAATAGCTACATAATATTATAGGCTAGCAATGATTGCTAGACAGTCAACGGCGCCAGAATATTATCGTTAAATCCGTATATCGGAAAATGTATCTATATAATCCATGTAATATTTATCATCGGAATTCGATTGTGAAAGCCTAAGCTATTTAATAAACAAAAGTATGTACTTATGAATTAATAGCATTATCTGTGATCATTAGTGAAATATGCAAGATTAGGTATAAATAGCATTGAATAAATTGTTGGAACTAAAAAAAAACACTTGTTGTCAATATTTTAGATAATAATAATACATATTGATAGCAGAAAAACAAATGTTATTTAACATCCAACACCCACCAGCTGTGTAGAGGCACCGTATGCTAAAAAGCAAGATTTCAACCTAGTTCAGCAACGGAGAGTATCATTACCCATAATAGACGTCATTGGCACATTGTAAACGGGCCTTTTAAACTGTTACTATCTGAACCCTGCAGTTTTACCCGCGGTATAACAACATCCGGTAATGCCGCGGGCGAAGCCTATGACCTATGTAAACTTTGGAAATGCAAAATTTTCAAAATTTTACATAGGTTACTTTGAATACGCATATATTTTCAAATTGCGAAAGAGATAGCGACGATTATCTTTACAAATAAATAAAGTTAGTAGTGTAAAATTTAATTTCAAATATCAACTAACTACTACTACTGCGGGTAACCCCTTGGCGCAAAGCTAGTCTAAAAAAGTAGCCTAAGTTACTCCTTATTACATCAGTTATCTGCCAGTGAAAGTCCCGTCAAAATCGGATCAGCCGTTCCAAAGATTAGCCGGTACAAACTGCAGACAGATAGACAGACAAAAAATTAAAAAAATGTTATTTATGTATATGTACCGTATTTAATATTACAAACAGACACTCCAATTTTATTTATTTGTATATTTAATTATATAAGTCTCATGTCACGTTGTTGCTCACAATGCAGCAATGAACTCAGAAACTATCGAACCGATATTCACAGTATTTTAAATGTGTTTTTGATGGCGTGCCTAACATCATAATATCTAGACCACTAAGAGAGGAGCTTGATTAAAAAAAGACTGACAAAGTTGCTAATAAACACGACGCAAAACAAAACGCTCAAATTGTTAACGCTTTATATGGGTCAATAAATTATTATCAGTACCTGGATGACCTGGTATTTATTTTTGATAAATTTTCTAGGTAGATCTATTGATCGCCCCGAAACGCCCTGTTTACTAAATTTCTTGAAAATCATTGGATATTCATATAAGCAAGAATGAACGTGAAACTAGTGAACTGATGTCAGTAGTTTAGGAGCTACGGTGCAACATACAAACATTTATAGACTGCCAAAAGTATTACCCTTCCTTTTAGCTTCATCGTAGTTGGGTAAAAAGCGATATTCACATGATTGTGTAAGTAAAGGTTATAATTTGTAACTAAGATTTAAAAAAATCACGTTCATTTAAACGAGCATTTGTACCGAATACAATAGAAATATTTCCATACTATATTAGAATTGTATACAGTATAAGGTGACAGTACTACTCCTTGTGTCGTTATCCTCAATTCTGAGGGTAGTGACCCCTATTTGGAGCCATTCTGCGAGTGATAGCTCGCCACCTGTTTCTATCTTGAGCAATATGTAGGGCAGCATGGACCGTAGTGCCGAGAGTAGAGCAGATTTTGTCGGCTCAGCGCAATGGGCTATGGCCTCTGGGTCTTTTACCCTCTATCTTACTCGTTACAGTCTTTCGATGTTATCGCCTTCTCTCCTCGCAATGTTGCCAAAGTATTCTAGGATTCTGCGGAGGCATAGGGCCGATAGGCGTTCACGAATGTCAAGTTCCTTTAGGATAGATGTGTTGGTACGATGCGCTGTCCAGGGTATTCGCAGCAGTATCGTCCAGCACCACATCAAAGGCATCAATGCGCTTACGGTGGGCAGCGTTCAACTTCTTTCCACGCCTCGGCACCATACAGGAATATGGGAAAGACGAGGGTACGTACCAGTTATATTTTTGTCCTTCTCGAGCTGTTGCGGTCCTTCCATAAACCATATCCTATCCAGGGCAGACATTGCACTCTTAGCCATACCCATTCGTCTCTGAATCTCTTCTTCAAATGATTCGGTGTTGTTGATGTTGGAGCCAAGGTAGGTAAAGTCAACTTGTGATTTCCAGTGTGGCGGCTCTCTCTCTATTCTGCACAAGAGAGCATGCATCTCGGCCTTATCCGCAGCTAGGAGATTTGTGTCGTCTGCGTAACAATGATTCGAGAGTTTGAGGCCACCAACAGATACACCGCGGCTCCAGTCCTCGAGTGATCGCCTGCCTGTAAAATAAGAAATATCTGTAAAGATTTTCTTACAAATATAAATATCACTTACAAATAGGCATCAAATAATAATAATAAATGAATATTTCAGACATCTAACACACAACGCCATCTAGTCCCAAGCTAAGCAGAGCTTGTGTTATGGGTACTAGACAACTGATATAAATACATATATACTTTTTTTCTGTAAATACATACATAGAAAAGACCCAAACTCCGAAACAAATATTTGCAGATCATACAAATTTGGTCCGTCCCGGGAATCGAACCCGAGACTCCATGCATAGCAGTCGCGTACGCTACCACTGCGCCAACGAGGCAATAGAAGCTGTGGATCAATGAAAAACGGAGAAAATTTATTCCTTTTGAAAGACACAGATGAAGTTGCGTGGGTGAGCTAGTATTTCATATTTATTTAAAAAACAATCCAATATCAAATCTTTTGTAGCTGCACCTGCATCTATTTATCTCTAGGTACGTCACCTTTAGTTAATCCGTTATGGAATAATATCCGGTTCGAGAATAAGTCTGATTGAATTACATTTGCTTGAACATCTACACAACAATCTTTAATGCAGAATTGAAAATAAAAATATGAAAACTATGTTATTTATACTAATATACTTTTATACCTAATATTTATAACGTATAAGTGTTGGTTTTTCTAGTGGTTAAAGATCCTGACTTTGAAGTACTTTGAAGTACTGAACACATCTGTGTATTGAACATGAACACGATTGTTAATTCGAACAGAATAAGTTTAATAAAATATAACCCGACTAGGTAAAATTTTATGTAGTCTATGTCACCCGGACCATTATTGTTCAATACACAGATGTGTTCAGTACTTCAAAGTACTTCAAAGTCAGGATCTTTAACCACTAGAAAAACCAACACTTATACGTTATAAATATTAGGTATAAATTTATTACGAATCTATGAACACATATAGTGTAGGCGCTACGGTGGAGTTTAGGTTATATACTAATAAGCAGGGTTGATATGATTTAAATCACTTGATTGAAATCGTGATTTTAATCAAATGTTTTTTTTTTTATAAAAATCATTTATTTAAATCATTAAATTTGTACTGATACCAAATCGGCCTAAATTGTCTAGGGACTTCCCCCGACATAGACTGCGGCGCGCACACGTGCACAATGCCGTGCGAGCGAGCGATTACCGACCAGTTCCGGGATACCAAATGCTATACAGGACATTTTCTAAAAGTTATCAAATATTTCAGAAACCATTTCGCGCATGCTATTCAAATTCAATGCAAAGTATCCTGTTTCAAATAGTGTACTCATCTGGAAAGAATTAGAATATGTACTTTAATGAGTTACTAAGATTGTACTTTCCTTGTTATTTCTTTAACACTACTAATTTTTAAATTGTTTATTTTAGTAGAACTTGTTAAATTACCTTTTAATTGATTTATTAATTCAATTTAAAAAAAAATTGTTTTCATTTAATAAATAACTGACCATTAACGTAATAAAAAGGACAAGAAAGTAAAAAATTTATGATTTTTAAAAAAAAACATGATTTTTATCAACCCTGCTAATAAATAAAGCTGAAGAGTTAGTTTGCTTGAACGCGCTAATCTCAGGAACTACTTACAGGTCCGATTTGAAAAATTCTTTCAGTGTTAGTTAGCCTGTTTTATTAAAATTATTATCTTATTTATTTAAAAAATATTTATTTAATTCCGTAACGTCTAGTAGGTTCAGTTGGTCTATTTCCCCGAACGTCTAATTCCCCGAATGTCTAATTCCCCGAACGTCTAATTCCCCGAACGTCTATTCCTCGAGCGTCTTATTCCCCGAACGTCTAATTCCCCAAACGACTTATTCCCCGAACGTCTAATACCCGGGGCACTATGTGGTAAAACACCCATTTCGGACGTCCTCTTTTTATTTTAAAAACGTATAAACCTAATCGTTTAGAACGCTGGAGTAAAACTCCGGAGTTACAAATATGATCAAACAAGTCACAAATTATATTAATAATTTAAAATTTTAACAAAAAAGAACCGACAAGAACTGGACCAAATTTAAATGGGACCACACGGGAAGCACCAGCTTTCAAATAAAAAAAGAATCATCAATCAACGATCTGTCATACAACTACGTAACATACGTACGCTAAGCGTAACGGGACAATGAGTCATCCTTTTTCGTGCATGGAGCCGGCGTTCATCAATTTATTAGACGTTGTCACGTCAAAACGGGGGAAACTTACTACGCTTTATGGCAATAGGAGAAGTAAACGAGATTGCGTGGGTCAGCTCGTCATACACATACTGCCAAAACGTTCGTTTTGGCTTCGCCCTAGTTGATTAAAAAGTGTCCAATTCACGATGACGAAATTCACATGGTAGCTGGTAGCTGTCTTGTCTTTTGTCGATTTTTAAATAGGGATAAAAATCGACAAAAAACGACAAAAGACAATATGTGTTAATCGCTATAAATACTTAATATAATCCTAATTGCGTACCTAATAGTAATCTATCATACTAAACGATATAGCTTAAAGTTACAAAACACTTTTCGGGGCATTGTAATCAAAGACGTGAGTCACGGACAGTCACGGCACGATACAGACGTAGCCTTTATCTTAAATAAACCAAAACAGTTCAATTGTTTTATGTTTTATACAGTTTCTTATCTATTGCCAACATAAAGTATGTTTGCTGGACGCTTCTTTTTCACAATCCTCCATTCCCTGATAAACAATAAATATTATATAACCTATGAAGGCGTTTGACGACACGAATGGTGGTATTGGTTTCAGTGGTTATCTTTCTATTGAGTGTTGCGACTTGATCCACACATGAGACAAAACAGGAGTCTAGGTATTTTTGGTGTCCAAGACTGACTGCCTCGGTGGCGCAATGTTAGCGTATGCGACTACTGTGCTTGAGGTATCGGCTTTCGATTGCCGGGTTGGACCAAATGTTTGTATGGTCTGCAAATAATTGTTTCGGAGTTTGAGTGTTTTCTATGTAAAATATCTTACTTAACGATTTTCTAAATATTAAATATACTAATTAGGAACTAATAGTATAAATTAATCTGAAAGAGCCTTTGATTATTTTATTGTCATTGCACATTTTGCGACTCAAATATTATTAAATTTTGCATCCATTTTGTCAAAAATAAGTATAATAAGAATATAAGTGTTTTTTTTTTTTCTTCTTGCGTTATCTTACTAAACCTGAGACGCAACTTGTTTGTGGTATAAAAACGAGCATCCGAAGAGACCAAAATATAGGAGAGAGAAATCGAGTCATATTTAACCCATGCTTTCAAGAAAATATTTGGCAAAACCTTTAGTGCCTGTTCAGACACGGCGAAATCCGCTCGGATTCAAACCGCGCGGTTCGACGGCGCGGATCCTATTTACATTAGCGCCTATCATTCGTTCAGACTTGTCCGCGTGGTTCAGGTCTGAACGAATGATAGGCGCTAATGTAAATAAGATCCGCGCGGTTTGAATCCGAGCGGATTCCGCCATGTCTGAACAGGCACTTATTCCTAATATTTTTTTGAATCGAATAAACCAAAAATCTATCATATGTGCCTAAAATCAAGTCCCTATATTTTACACAACGCAAAAACCTTAAACATCGCTCACAGTACGACCACACATTCTCATTAAAGTTTTGACGTAATTCAAACAATTGTTGCTGAATGGCGGGTTAAAAATAAACTAATGGAAAATAACAAACTATAATATTTGTGTTTATTACTTTATTTATCAATATTAATGATCCGATTATGTATATCATTGACGACATTTCCAGTATATTGATAAGAAAATGAAAATCTGTCAATTTAATTCCGAGAAATTGTTAAAAGCGCGTGAGTAACATTATGCACGCGTCGCGCGTACACCACTATAAAGGAATCATATATACCTAACTAGGTATAATGCTGTTATATGGCACAGACGGAAAACAACGAAAATCCTAAAATAGTTGTCTCGATATCATGTAAGTATTTAAAGCAAATAGCCTCAGATCAAATAAAAAGGTAGTTAACCCCCGGCCTTGTTCTTGTTGAAGCAAAAAAAGTAGCGGAGTTCCAAGTAAACACACGCATTAACGCGCACACATGCTAAGAAACTACGCTACCTTTCGTCAGTATTTTTAGTATTAATTAACGCGTGTGTTTCCTTGGAGCTACGCTACTTTTTTTGCTTCAACAAGAACAAGGCCGTGGGTTATCTACCTTTTTTAGGGTTCCGTACCTCAAAAGGAAAAAACGGAACCCTTATAGCAGGGGTGGCCAACTTGATTAGACCTAAGATCGACTATTTACTGATGAAACCTTGTGCGATCGACCAATGACACTTCTTGAAATTTCTCACGAAACAACATACTTCATAGTACCATTCGTAGTGTTTTAAACGGTCGCCTAGCAGTTTTCTAATGCATTAAGTATTGTGGGTTTTAAACCCTACATTGGTTAGATGGGATAACACTTTGTGTTATGCATAAATTGTTATGTTTGTAAAGTACCTACCCTGCGACACAGAATATATCGAATTTTTAAATAAAAAATATAGGTATGTTTTTTTTTTATTTTACTAAAAGGTTAAACATAAAACTGAAATGTTTTCTTAGTAACTACTTTTAAATTAGTGTGACATTGACTTTGCACATCTTGTGTTAGATTTTTAAACTCAGGTTTGTAGGTGGAAATTGCCAAACTCAAAGAATCCAATGTATGTGCGTCTGTCAAGCGAGATTGGTGTTTACTTTTTGTTTGTTTTAAGTAGGAAAATGCTTATTGACATAAATATGTTGAATCAAAACACGAACGCAGCTGTTCAACGTATTTCTTCAGATTTGGATATTTATCGTTGGACACCAATGAAGGAACCCAGAAATGACCTAAGGATGACCTTGCTGACTTGCTGGAGACATGGTGGTTCTACGAGCGGCTTCACGCACTCGCATATCTCTTCGGATGGAGGGCGAAACCAGTTTTCCGCCCAGAAGTCAGTCGTCCGCCGATAGACTTCAGCAAGCACTTCCGCCTCCATATCCCACGGGGGAGTTCCGACCAAGGCGCACACCGACTCGATCGATACAGTGCGGTAACCGCGTATGGCTCTGACCGCCAATGTCCTCTGGAGACTAAACACGCACGCCCTTTTCTAGATGGTCAGCGTTGCACCATACAGCGCTATCGACCGAAAACCCCCGCGTTTTTTATGGAATAGGGGGCAAACGAGCAGACGCCTGATTGTAAGCTATTACCGCCGCCCATGGACACCCGCCAGAGCCATTTTGTCGCGACGCTGGCTTTACCCAAATTGGGCAAAAGTCGCCCAAGGGCAAAGGCAGCGTCGACCATCTTCGGAGCAAGCTATCTATCTAAAGTGCTCGTCGAAGAGCCACCTACCGTCGAGGATCGGCCTTCATCTGTGCCTGAACCGGTACGAGGACCGAGGTGAGGGGCAGTGGCGCAGCTAGGCGTGGGTGAAGTGGGCCCTTGCCCACGGCCTCGCACTTAGAGGGGCCTCGCGAGGCCACCAGACTTAAAAAAACTTTTTTTTATTAAATAAATACCTAAAAAATATTGGCCACACTCGTCACAGACTGGCATCACAGCTTAGCTTTGTAAAACGCTTCTTTACACATACTTCATACAAAACAGCAAAGTTGATAGTAATTTTGGAAAAAAGGGAGGATTTCGAAAATTCGAGAAGTAATTAATTCAGAGATAGTTTGTTCGTTTGTTTAAATGGTATATCAATAATGAAAGATGTAGTAAATTTTTCTAGATTAAATAAAATACAATTTTTTATGTCTCCAGCTGACACATCGTACCTCACTTACCCCGGGTACGGACTCGAACACTCCTTCATCTCGAATGCCGGAAAGAGACGTGCATGTACCTCAGAGACGATGTTAGCTCTCGTCGCCTCAGCAATCTTGTAGGTAGAGACCTCTCCATCTTATGGCTCCGCGTAGACAGTGACGACCATCTTCGCGTCTATGCGTGCCTCTACAGGTCCATGCGGGGAGATCTGTTCACGACTTCGCCCTGGCATACGGCCTGACACAACTGGTTACCACGCCCACGCGAGTCCCAGATGTGGAGGGCCAGAATCCTTCATTGTTGGACCTTCTGCTGACTTCTCATCCGAACGGTTACAGCGTATACGCAACGTAATGGCTCTTCAGACCATTGCCTTGTCCGAAGTACAGTGCCTATCACACGCTCGCCACGATTGCGAGTTGCACGCAGCCGTCAGGTGTAGCACTACAAGTCAGCAGATTGGGATGGGATGCGATCCTTCTTTGTGTCCTACCCTTGGAGACAGTTGTGCTTCTCACCGGAAAATCCCAACACCGCTGCTGATTCTGCTGCTGATGTTGTGCTGCAGGGTATGGAGCATTTCATCCCATTCACTGTGGTCCCCATTGGTGGCAAGTGTCGGCCCTGGTTTGGTTTATCTTCCAGGAAAGCTTCTTGCATAAAGCAGGAAGCTTACCAAGCCTGGGCTGACGCGGTAGCGGTACGAGATCAAAATACCAGCGCTCTGAAAAAGAAGTACAACTTTGCCTCCAGGTTCCTCAAAAGAGACATTGCAAAGGCGAAGTCGGAGCACATTGCTAGGATTGGCGAGAAGCTTGAGCGTTTTTCTTCGGGAACTCGGGCATTCTTGTCTCTTGCCAAGGGTATCGAAGGGAAATTTTGTAAGCCATCCTTTCCACCTCTGGACATAGGAAATAATCCGTTGACCTATGACGCAAAGGAGATAGCCGATCTTCTGGCAAAACACTTTGCGTCCAACTCGACCTTGGACGACGGGGAACAGGAACCGCCTACCATACCGCAGTGCGAGAGCTGTATGCTGGATATCTAGTTCCACCAACGCTCAGTAGGTACTATCCATAAGTCGAGTGGCCCGGGTGGAATCCCTCCTATTGTATTGATCGGCCTTCGATCGGGTCTGACACAAAACGCTTCTTTCGAAGCTCCCTTCCTATGGGCTTCCCGAGAAATTATGCGAATGGGTCATCAGCTTTTTAGCAGGTAGAAGCATAAAGGTCGTAGTCGACGGTGAATGCTCTGACCTGTGAATGCTGGTGTCCCGGTGTGCTATTGTCTACTCTGTTCCTCCTCCATATCAATAACATGCTGCAAACTAGCGGCATTCATTGCTATGCGAATGACAGTACGGGCGATGCTATCTACACCGGCCGCGCTAATATTTCCCGGGACAATGTCATTGAGAGTCGAATTAACTTGTGTCTGAAATTGAGACCTCTTTAGAAAAGGTTTCAGATTGAGTTAGACTCGATTTAGTCCATTTTAACCCCACAAAGACACAAATTTGTGCGTTCACCCCAAAAAACTGCCGTGGGTCGTATGTCCTCGGTTTGAAGACACTTCCCTATCTGCCTCAGCCTCATATGGAATACCGTCCTCATCTTTGGGCAGGGCACCCCAGTACCTGCTCCTCCCTCTGGACCGCATTCAACAGAGAGCGACTCTAGTCGTCGACTGCCAGGAATTTTCAATTCGGCTGGACTCGCGAAGCTACATCTATACGCTGCGTAGAGATGTAGTTTCGCTACCGAACTACTGCTCCGAGGATTTGTTCGGACTGATTCCTGCCACCTCTTTCTGCTATCGTCCTACGCGACAGCAGTTCCATCTCCATCACTTAGATGGTTGGCAGTCCACAACTGTGCGGTATTCTAGGAATGTTCTGCCTCGCACAACAAAACTGTGAAATGAACTGTCGAACTGGCTGTATTCCCGGACCAATACGACCTTCAAACCTTCAAGAAAAGAGCGTACTGCTTCTTAAAAGGCCGGCAACGCACCTGTGACGCCTCTGGTGTTGCGGTAATCGCTTACCATCAGGCGATACGTCTGCTCGTTTGCCCCTAAAGTATTGTTCCACTACTCATTTGTATTTTTTTTACCAGCACGAGTATCGAAATCGAGAGGCATGTCATATCGAAGCGTGTTTGGTAAGATAAATTTATTAGATAGATCTTGGGGGCGAAAGAAAAGGGGCCTCGCTGATGTGACTTTGCCCACGTCTATGTAAGTCCACGCTACGCCACTGGTGAGGTGTCTACGTTGGGGGCGCCGGAGGGAGGAACATGAAATAATAGGGCCTTCGTCTCATTCAGGGCCACCCGTAAGCCCAGCGCCTCAATGCGGGCGTAACAAATGACACCTAGCCAGGTTGAAGACAACTTCGAAGGACCGTATCCCACGTTCCACAGGAGTGGTCCAAGGACAGACCCCTGTGGAACACCGCACGATATAGGTTGCCATCTCAAGATACCATTTCGGTCCTCGCACATGACGGTACGCTCCTCTAAATAGTCTGTCACTAGCCGCCTCAGGTACTCTGGCACGCCGTGGTAGTAGAGTGCTTCCTGATGCAGCTAAATGGCAGACTATTGAATGCGTTGGCGATGTACAACGATACCGCCAACAGCACTCCCGCGCCGCCGCCACAGCGCACTGCCTAACGACTCTCGGTCGCAACCGTCGGACGCTCCTCTCGGAATCCGAATTGAGCGTCCGACAGATCGGGGCCCACCTTGCAGAGGTGCCGGACGATACGGGCTGAGGGTCTCCTCCCAAACAATTAACCTGTCCAGCGTGCCAACATTAGCCAACATTGTACATTGGTAAAATCAAAACAACTGCTTCGTTGGTCTCGCGGTTGGCGTGTGCAACTGCTGATCATGAGGTCTCGGGTTCGATTCCCGAGTCGGACCAAATGTTTGTATGATCTACAAATATTTGTTTCGAAGTTTGGGTGTTTTCTACGTATAATATGTATGTTTTTACAAAAAAAAAGTATATAATATGTATTTGTATCAGTTGTCTAGTACCCATAACACAAGCTCTGCTTAGCTTGGGACTAGATGGCGTTGTGTGTTAGATGTCCGAAATATTTATTTATTTATTTAACTACTTAAGCGGTACGCAAAGGGAGGTCACAGAAAAATTTTGTTTACGGATGAGTTTTTTTTACAATTGAGCAATATTTTAACAAACAACAGAATACAACGTGGGCATTATCCGACTACAGTGATGGTTTGGTGGGGTTAGCTATGAAGGAGTGACTGAGCCATATTTTTGTGAAAAGGGTATCAAAACATCGGCACAAGTGTATCAAGATACTATTCTTGAGAAGGTAGTTAAGCCCCTGAACAACACCATGTTCAAAAACCAAGAATGGTCCTTTCAGCAAGACTCGGCGCCGGGTCATAAATCTCGATCCAACCAATCTTAGCTAGAAACGAACGTTCCGGACTTCGTCAAAGCTGAAGACTGGCCGTCATCTAGTCATGATCTTAATCCACTGGATTATGATTTATGGTCAGTTTTAGAGATTAAGGCTTGCTCTAAGCGCTATGATAATTTGGAGTCCCTAAAACAATCCATACGATTGGCAGTGAAGAATTTCCCCATAGAAAGAGTGTGTGCTGTACTGCATTGATAACTGGCCTCAACGTTTAAAAGACTGTATTGCAGACAATAGAGACCAAGTAGTTTGCTAGTTACATATTATTTCAGACTACTGCCCCACCCTGAGCCCATGGCTGGCTACGCCCATGCGACCAGATAACGCAGTCAAAGGCTTTGCTGTAGTCGATGAAGCACAGCATGAGAGGAGTATTGAATTCGTATGATTTCTCAATTAGCTGGCGAATGTTGAGATTTGTTTACTAGTTCCTTTACCTTTGACGAAAACGGCCTGCTCCTGGGGTATTTGCCAGTCCAAAAAACGTTGGACCCTGTTGTCAATTATATGTACCAATACTTTGCTAGAATGAGAAATTAGAGCCAGAGTTCTATAATTGTCACATATATTTTTATATCACACAGTACGGTTTGGGTACTGATAAATTCCACCAACTTCTTAATCTTTTTGAAATCCTAAAGCGAATTTCGAAGTCCGATATCATAGCCTTCATTTCTGTCTGCTAGTCCCTGTTGTCAACTGATGAGTGATGAAATGACACACGCCCCGCTGCAATTGTCATCGCGTTCCAAACTTATATGGAACTAAGTCGCGAAGAGAAGATAAATAACGTAACAATTTTATTGGTGATTGCGTTGCGCAGTCTGTTCTTGGTCCAGAACCAAATTTTTGTTCAAATTACCTACGAACTTATTTTCTTATCATTTAATCCTAATAAAATTTATGTACATACCTATTATTTTACCTTGCCGCGATCGACTGGACTAATAGCCGCGATCGACCGGTCGATCGCGATCGACCGGTTGGCCACCCCTGCCTTATAGGATCACTTTGTTGTCCGTCTGTCCGTCTCTCAAGACCCTTTTTCTCAGGAACGCGTGAAGGTATCATACTGAAATTCATATGAAAATGTCAGGTCCACTGTCCCTTGGAGCTGTGAAAAAATCAAACTTCTAAGCCAACGCAATCAAAAGATACAGCCGTTTATGTTGCAAATTTGCGACATATTCAAGGAAATCAAAACCTACAGGGTACTTCCCGTGAACTCAGGATCTTGAAATTTGGTACGAAGCAACCTCTTATAGTACTGATAAAGGGGAAATTGCGAAAAGTAAAAAAAAAATGTTGCTTCGTCTAATAAGTCATTTATGATTTAAATTTTCAAAACTCGCAAGGGAATCAAAACCTACCGGGTACTTCCGGTGAACTCAGGATCTTGAAATTTGGTACGAAGCAACGTCTTATAACATAGATAAAGGAAACATTTAGAAAAGCATAAATTTTTCGTTCCATCATAAAATAAAAATAGTTTTAAAATTTTTAAACTTACTAACCCTTTTCTCATGTACGCGTAGAAGTATTAAATTGAAATTCATATCAACTACTCAGATCTATAATACCTTTAAGCTGTAACAATATCAAACTTCTATGTTAACGCAATCAAAAGAAACAGCAATTTCAGCCCCAAATTTTGAAACTCGCAACTACTCGCAAGGGAATCAAAACCTAAAGGCTAAAGGATACTTCCAGCCGTCCTAGAATCTTGAAATTTGGCATGAAGCAACGTTTTATAGCACAAATAAAGGAAAAATTTCGAAAATCTTAAATTTTTGTTACATCACATGTTTTTTTTAATAATTATATAACTATGTAATACGCTTTGCCTCATGAACGCGCAGAGGTATCAAGTTGAAATTTATATCAAAATTAGGTCTAATTGCATTTAAGCTTTGAAAAAAAAAATAAGTCAAGGCAAAAACGCAAAACGCAAATTTATACCGCATATTTTGAAACTCGCGTCTGCTCGCAAGGGAATCAAAACCTAAAAGCTACTTCCTGTTGACATAGAAAATTGAAATTTGGTAAGAAGCAATAGCTTAACAGCACAGGTAACAGAAAAATTCTGAAAACTTTTACTTAGGTACCTATATACCTACAGGTTTGTACGGAACCCTCGGTGCGCGAGTCCGACTCGCTTTTGACTGGTTTTTTGATTTCATCTGAGCAAATAGCAGGAATTTAAGAAATCCATCTTTCTTCTCTTAGTATCTAAGCTCTTTCCTAAGACGCAAAGCCATAAATGACACCTGAAGTATTATATATTATATTATATTGTAGAGCCTGAACTGTGCGTGATTAGTGGAATCTAGCCCCCTGCTCCCCCTTTAGGGGTTCCACCTTTTCCTTCTTCATTCTTGAGAAAGGGACATTCAAATAAATTAAAAAGCTTTCTCAAAACAAGCTTTTGCTGGAATGCCTCGAGACGAATCAAACTAGTCCAAACGTTTCTTTACAGAGTTCCTATGGCCACCTTCCAGCTACAGCATCAGATCAGCTCCATGTCATTATAATATTGTATTGTCACGCTGTATACATATGCTTGCAAAATTTCAGCAAAATTGGTTATAGATATATTTATATTGGTACAGTCGTCAACGGCAACCTCCTAGCCTCCTACCTAATGTGCCCCTAATTTTATATAGTATCAGTATACCTAAGAAAAATTTGTAAATTATCTGTTGAATAAAACATTATTATTATATCTGCTTTAAAATTGAGTTAGGTACAAGATTCCACCCGAAGATACGAGCATACATACATTGCAAGTTAATAAAAAGCTTGTAAAAAACGGCCACGTGTGTCTCTTGCATGTGTCTACGTGCGGCGCTAAAGGAGGCTAAAGGTCTTTTATCATCAAGTGACCTGTCTGTCTGTTGATTATGAATGGGAAGTTGAAGCTCATGAATTGAATGCGGAAGAAATTTTGAAAATAAACTAATTTTATGTCATTATCGACAATGCTGTCCTAGGTTAGAGGCTCTTAGTCATCATAAGAGCATATTTTATTTGGTTTCATTATAATGTAAAAATGACCACTTCTTGATTCTGCTCATGCTTTCCATCAGGCAGAGCAGTCATTTTGGCAGCCAGCCAGCAACATAAAAAAAAGGATTTTTGAGGAAATTAGTGATACTGAACTTTGAAGCAAAGCAACGACTTGCAATATCTATGACAGTTGGAGAATCATTTGATATAGTTAGACATTAATTGTACGAAGAACTGAATATTTTTTTTTTAGATTAATGAATCCGTGTGTATGAAGGAAACGACGACATTATCTCGGTGCTGAAATACATAATAGAAAAAAAAACTGAAGTTTACCCCACTATCGAAATAGTCCTGAGAATTATTGTTACCACACCTGTTACAGTTGCGTCTGCTGAAAGGAGTTTTTCGAGGCTTAAAAATATTAAAACATATTTTAGGAATTCGATTACACAAGATCGGCTTTCAGCCCTTTTATTTATTTATTTATTTGAAAAAGCCAAAAATTTTCTTAATTTTGGAAATCTTTCAATGTAAATAAAAAAAAAAACTTCGTTTAAAAAAACCTTTATTATTTATTATTTTATTACATTTTGGCTCAGCACCGACTTCAAACCTATGAATAGGTAGCACATACAAATTAAGTTATTTTATACTTTTCAGTTTTTGAAGTCGGTTTTTTTAAACGAAGTTTTTTTTATTTTTCGCTTTTTAGTCTTTCTCCAGTCTCTCATCATCATTTCACCTAAATAACTTGAAAGAATACGACTAAAGGTAACATACAATACAACATACCGTATAGAATAATAAATAAATATTTCGGACATGATGTTTACAGAATATGAAAGCATGCAGACAATTGCCTTAACTTTATTGCAGGCGCTTACGTAAATTTGAGGGTTTCCTTCAATTTCCTTGGGATCCCATCATCAGATCCTGATATGGTGGCGATGGGACCACATGGGGAGCATACCCTTTCGAATACAAAAATAATTTTCAAAATCGGTCCACAATTGACGGAGTAATTAATGTACATACATAAAAAAAAAAAACGATGAACCTCCTCCTTTTGGAAGTCGGTTAAATATTTTAAAACTCAAATTTTATTTATTTGTATTACTTTACCATTTCTTCTCAAACATGACAAATACCTAAACCAAACCACCAGACCTAGTTTCGCATCACATACTTTTGACGAAGGACAAAGGGCCTCGCAAAGACCTGCCGCCCGGAGCCTCGCAATGGGTAAGGCCGCCTTTGCTTATCTCTAAATATCGTAAGGTTTTCATATAAATATTGATACCATTCAGTAAATAATTTAATATCTTCCTAGTTGACACTATTTGTTTAATCGATTCTAGAATTTGCGTAGGTATAGTAAGAGCGTCATTGCGTGTTTATTTAGGTACGTTTATGCGCGTACGCAAAACATAAATGACAATACTGAAAACCAATTTAAAGTTCCATGACTCTATACAATGATAAGAAAATTATACCTATCTTTTATTGTGACTGTTGCATTAAATATTGAAAAGCTTGATGCGATTTTTCAGTATTAATCTACAATAATATACCTATAGGTACATATAACAATTTAGTTGCAATAGTGTCATCACTACAATAATGAAGTTATAATAAATGCCATTTTCCGTTTTCCTGTGAACTTTTAAAAACTATTTTTATTTCTTTTAAGCTCGTTTTAAGTGTCCTCTCTCGCACTAGGTAGGTAGATACAGATACATTTCAGTGTCGCGAGAGACTTTGTAACATAAGTACACGAAATAGACAGAATTAGCACACAGACTCAGAACAACAATTTGTGAGAAACATACAAAGGTTAAGTGGGGATTGAACTCCAAACATTCACTGCAGTAAGAAGCGGCGAGAAGGGAATAAGCTATTCTTCGTTGGTAAGAGATAGATAGCGCTTATCCTCGATTGTGAAACGCAAGTTAAGGATAGATAAGATCACGCTGCAAATCGGAGATAGCGATCTATGCTTATCTGGAGATAGGTTATTGAAAACGGCCGTTAGACGTCTACATAAACTGTGCAGTCAAATGATAGCTATCTACCACTATAAATATCCTCCATCTCATTAGTTCTTAATACACACATCAAAAGTGTCTAGGGATCAACATCTGTGTCTAGGGATCAACATCTGTGTCTAGGGATCAACATAAGTATATTTTTGCAATAACTTTTCTCCTGATTGATATTAATTAAAATTTTCTTTAAGGATTCATCAAATAAAGTGTTTTCGTTTGTCACAGTAACGATAAACCAAGTCACCTTTGCATTAATAAAGAAATTTACCATTTTCCTAATAAAGGGATTTTTGACATTTGAACCACTAACATTAAAGTTCGAAAAAAAGACTGAAATAACAGTTTTCTTTAAAATTTTATTAGGTAACTTAAACAATTAATAATCCGTGTTTCTACCGCGAACACTAACAACACAAGAATCGGTTTGGCATACTCAAAATGAGTTCATCCAAATCACGCTGTGGAATGGCCGCCCATGTTCGTTGCAACAACAAAAAAAGGTCTTCTTGCGACTGGATACCCTCCATATTCGGCAGAGCTCTTCTCTGTAGCATATCCCATGCATGCTCAATCGGGTTCAAGTCTGGCGACTGAGCAGGCCAGGGCCAAAGCCACATCTCAATCTCAAGAAATCCGCATAAAAATGCTTGATCCCTAGACACTTTTGATGTGTGTAGTTAGGTACATTAGTTATTAGTTACACTTAGCAGATAAGTTCTTCTTTATCTCTCTTTAAAAAAGAAAACTCCCGGCCATTAGGAATAATATACATCATGTGTCGAGGGAGAGAGGCGGCTCAAGCACATGTAGCGCCCGGGTGCAAACATTACCCTAGCGCCCCCTAGTAAGTACGCGGTCAAAATGTAATAGGTATAAAAGTTAACATATTCACATAAACGTTACGGTAATTGTAAAAAACTCGTTTTTCATACTTACTCAATCACCTGATCCGCCATTTTGTATAGAGTCTTTTTATTTCCATTTCTATTTTTAGCCATATCTTAATATTAACATAAGAACGTTTCGGATTGTTAGGGTGTTTACAATTACAGTGATGTTGGGAAATAATAATGTGAAGGAACGGGTGTCATGTCCCTCCAACACAAAGGGAGGATCCTCCGACCAGGCGAGGTGATCATGCCTGTTGGGTCAACCGTCTGGTCGGCGTTTTACTAAATCCCCGTTTCTAAGGACAAGTCCATGTCCAGCAGTGGACTATTAAAAGCCCTTTGGTGTGATATAAAAAAAAATGTGCATTAAAAAGAGTTGTTTATTTAGTAGGTTAATTATGGTTAATCCGTTTCTAATCGTCTTAGATATCTTCAGTACAATGGGCCGAAGCGGGGTGATACCACCTTCTCACAGAATCCATTTGTAGCTTTCACCGCGTTAGTGAGGTTATTAAATCTCAAACCCCCTTTATCCCTGATCCTAGTAGGGATTATGATCATTATTACGTCACTATTGTCTTATCGCGATCTTCTTTATATAGTATGACATGTAGGCGCTTTCGCTGTCTGTTCGCATAAATCTTTTAAACTACTCAACGGATGCAGTTTTCAGCAATAGATAGAATGATTCAAAGTGATTCAAGAGGAAGGTTTATATGTGTAATAATACATGCATATTATACTA
The DNA here is from genome assembly GCA_949125395.1 of Diaphora mendica. Taxonomy (NCBI): domain Eukaryota; kingdom Metazoa; phylum Arthropoda; class Insecta; order Lepidoptera; family Erebidae; genus Diaphora; species Diaphora mendica. The sequence continues at coordinate 4,019,079 of OX421323.1, forward strand.
GAGGAAATCCGAGAATTTAAAAACTTCAGAAACTCCTTTTTCGAAGAACAACTATAGGTAGGTAGGTAGGTATAAATAAATAGGACAAAAGTATAAGTTCTTAATATAATTTATTGCAGATACAAACTGTTCAGTTCAGTAACCCCGCTGAACTGAATTTGGTGTACCACCCTCATATTGAAATTACAAAATTACCTAAATTATTTACAAGTAAACCAACAACTTAGACAAATAAAATAAATAACCAAATTCTTCTAATAACTGAGTTAAGAGCAATATTACATCTATTTACGCCGTTTTATTCCCCGACACATATCTTCGACTACTTGCTATCCATTAAAAAATAAAGATTACATAAACAATACAACCTGTTTTATATCCCAAACACCGCTTGCTTGGGGTTGCCAGTATAAGTTTAATCATCAAAGTCGAACATACGTAACGGGATATCTTAAGACGTCAGCTTGAAATAATAAAATATTTGTTTAAAATTAGAACGACATTTATCCTTTCGGTCTAGCATTTCAAGCTGTCACCTTAATCTGTAAACGATTTAAAAATTAAAAAAAAACATCAATTTGTTTGACATTGTGTTTATAAAATACGAGATCATTGTTTATGTGTAAAAAAAAATATATACGGTAATCGTTAAAGAGCTCTCATGATACAAATCATAGATAAATTTTGAATTGCGTCTTTTAAAAAAGTTGCTGTCGAGACATCGGATAGATGTAAAACATCGATTGGGCAGATAAAATGCATACAGGCTTTTTAAAAGCATAGCTATGCGTCGCCACACCATATACTATTACATAGCGTGTTGACGCGTAGCCACGTCAATAGCCGATCTGACCCACTGTAATAGATGTTCCACATCAAAAGTAACATATTTTTAAATATTTTTCCTTGTGGAGGTTCATTCCAAGACTGCTTAAGCTTATAATGAACATTGCTGGTGTGATTCATATCAGAAAGTTATATCAAAATCTAAAAACATACCTACATTCGCAAAGTAATATTGTTGACAATCATATAAATTTTGAAATATTCTTTATGGACTCAACATAATAGGCGTTTTGATCATGGTTGATGAAGACCCCTTTTTCAGCAAAATGTTCATTTTAAGAAATAGATAATTTCTTTGTTTTCAATATATTTAGCAAATATATTTAGAACTAGTGGTTGCCCGCGGGTCCGCCCGCGTATATGTCAGTTATCGCGGCAAATAGTAGCCTATGTGTTATTCTGATGTATGAGCTATATTACTGTAAAGTTTCATCCAAATCCGTTCAGTAGTTTTTGCGTGAAAGAGTAACAAACATCCATCCATCCATACTTGCAAACTTTCGCGTTTATAATATTAGTATGGATAGTACGATGAAGTGAATTCGGCATAAAATGAAAAAATGTTTTATCTTTTTTTTAACCATTAACGAAGGCACAGGAGGCATAATATTTGGTATACAGCAGTGAATACACAAGTAAAATGATTAAAAACGAAAATTACTAACGAGTCTATTTTTATTATGGCAATTCAAAAAGGAAAAGGCTTATAAGTAAAAAGGAGTAACTTTTCAACATCTAATAGAATATTTTGCATTATTTAATATAATCAACAACTCGTTAGTATCTTTCTTTTCTGAAACATAGAGCGTAAGAAACACGAGCGAACAACAACAAGCGACAGAGGTCAAATCATATTTGCGGAGGAACGCACGCAATAACGAGCACCTGTTACACAGTTACGTCCCTTTTCAAGAAATAACTCCTATATTTTTAATAGCTTTTGCCAGCAGCTATACACGATACCAATTCGAATTCTGATTTCTAAGCTATATTACTGAGTAAAGTTTCATCTAAATCCGTTCAGTAGTTTTTGTTAGTCTGTTTTTCTTTTTGTTTTGTGTCTGAACTGTTACAATCAACCAAGGATCAAAACGCATATCCTAATATAAACATCAACGAGTCAACAACAAACACTTGTGATTGCACCATTTTTTTTTAATTTATCAACATACCGAACAAATATTTAATAAATAAACTAATATAAAAAATACATCAAAATAAAGTTTACCAGCGACACTCGTGATATGTTTCTTTTGAAGTAAAAAATCTTTCTTGACTTGAGGATTAAGCTGGTGAATGCGTGACGAGCATTACGAAAAGTGTGATCTGACGAGCCGAACGGAGATATATGTTAAGCCGGGTCTCCACCGAACAAAAGTTGTCAATTTTTGTGTTGTCAACACGTGTTGGTGACAAGTTTCTGTAATTTCCTTGTGTTGGCAACAAAAATTATCAACAAATGTTGAGAACGGTGTTTCCGTTTTTGGGGGTAAACGTCAAAAGAATACGCTTGTTGCAAATATTTATTGGCTCTGTGGTGACGCTTAGTTGGAATGTTTTTTCAAATTGTTTGCGACTCGGTGTAGACACAATACAAAATTTGGCGATTTTTTAAAGTGTTACAAACACAAACAAACAAAAGTTTGTGCACTCGTTTTCTTTTTTTGAAACACATTTTTGTTCATCTCTATTGAGTTTTAAATCACTGTTATTTTATCCTATGTAATAGATATGGAACATGAAGAATTGTAATGAAATAAAATGTTGATCAACCGTCCATTTAACAACCCGTCTGGCCAGCTTGTTATAATAGGTCAAAGCCTATTTCCAGCAATATACTATTAAATGTTGTTGATGATGAACATATTGATCTTCATACACAAGTTACGGGAGCTTGTATGTCAATTATTAAAAAAAAACTTCGCGAAAAATTGGCGCGGAATTATTTTACATATAGTAAAATAACTTGAGAATACAAAAAAAAAGGATTTAGTGAGCATTTTATTTGCCATCTTTTCTTTGCAGACATCAATATTTATTATATTGGTCCTTCAAATAAAATATAGTAACTTTATGCTATACTAGCTTTTGCCCGCGGTTTCGCTCGCATTTAATAAAAAGTATCCTATGTTACTTCTAATACATCCAAGAATATGTGTACAAAGTTTCCTGATGATCGGTTAAATAGTTTTCGCATGAAAGCGTAACAAACTTACATTCACATTTATAATATTAGTATGAAGTATGTTTTAAGACGATCACTACTTTCTCTGTTTAGTAGTCACTAATTTTAAACTACTACAAAACTTCGAAAATCAAAATTTCCCGCGTAATGTGTGCGCCGAAATTATCAACGTTGCATTTTTTAATATTCTTTTTTTTAAATATGTATAGACTGAAGAAACTATCACAATACAAAGCAACCAATCCTAGCTCTGATTGATTTTTCAAAACGAAAACAAATCGCCTTCACATTAGAGTGGTTTTTGAACACACACGAATGTCGCTTCATACCTTACGAAAATAAAAAGAACCTGAATAATACGTAACAACGGTACAAAAGTGTAATAAGAATAAATTAAAGGTATTAACTATTTACAAAATAATCTAAATAATGTAAATATTAAAATACATTGACGATGAGTTTTTAGTATTTCCCTTAGGGATGTCAATTTGACTAAACTTTAAAGTTATATGTTACAGTTCGCAAGGGCTGTGCCTATACTATTACCGAAACTAAATTTATAACCATTTTGCCATACAAACAACATAAATAATGTAGCTATTATACACTTATTAATTGGCAGTGTACCTTTATTTTAATAATTTACTTAAAAAAATAATCTAAACGCAAAAGGTAATGCATACCTGTAATCTAAGATATTGTTAGTATTTTACTCCAAAATTGGGTTAATTTAATCTAGTCACGTACATGGCTGTCGAAATCTCCATGAAACTTTGCTAAAGTACAGATTTATTAATAGTAAAATATTCAATAATTAAACAACACATATGGTGCAATGTCTTCTGTATTTTGTCATAAAATTCGGTGTCATTGTGACCGGTATTCAAAAATTTGTAAAGTTCCCGGGTCAAAAGAATCATTCATAGCGCGCGAGTTGTCTTAATAAATTTAAAAAAATAATTAAACAATCGACTATTCAAAAATCGAACTTACATGCCTAAAGATCCTAACGTAGCAAGACACAGCCCTAGCGAACTTTAAAAATGGAAGCATCATGGGAATAAAAAAAAATAAGTAGAAAGTTACACACAGTGTAGCGGGGTACCTATACCGAAATGCCCATTTATTAATTTGACTAATTCATATAGAGTACGCACGATAAACTCTACACAGTATCTATCACATATATATATTCCTAAACAGTAACATTCTAATTTTAAATATTGCTTGACACAGGTGATACATCGTTCAATCAATAGCTAAAAATCACAACCAATCGATTTTTGTAAGTAGACAATTCTCACGATCTCCGAGATAAATAACGATCGTATATCTAAAACGACTACAATAAATAATGTAGAAGGAACCGTATCACTTTTCGACCGTCGTACAATTTATCGTGCGGCACTTTTTTAACTCCAAAATGCAATCCGCATCATAACTCCAACCCCAATGTACACACACGCTTGGTCCTGTATTTACAACAATTACAATAAAATTCAAATTTAACTAGTATTTACATCGGCGGGACGTCAGAGGCGTCGTTGCGACATATATATTTTCTAGAGAAAAATACGTGACGCCATCGTTTTATATAGGACCGTATGCAAGACTGCGGAGTTCAACACCCAATACACAGACGGGGTGAATATGTACCATAAGTCTAAAGCCGCGCCTCCACCGAACAAAAGTTGGCAACTTTTTTGTTGTCAACACGTGTTGGTGATAAAAGTTTCTGTAAAACCGAGTCTTCACCGAACAAAAATTGGCAACTTTTGTGTTGTCAACCTATTTTTTGTGTTGTCAAATTTCGGTGGAGACGCGCCTTAACAGTTAAAGTTCGTATTTAGTTAACTGTAGTCGTGCATGCGTTCCTAATAAGGGAGGTTTCACACCGCAACGACGCCCCGCTCTGCCTTACGCCTCGGTAGCGACGGGTTCGCGCGCGTGGTGTATCTTGATGTGTTTGTTGTGGTTGGACTTGTTGCTGGAGGTCTTGCCGCAGATGTTGCAGGAGAAGGGTCGCGCCCCGCTATGGACCTTCATGTGCTCAGAGAGGTAGTAACTGCGGTGGAAGGACTTGCCGCACTCGGGTACTTTGCAGACGAACTTCTTGCCGGTCTCGTGCTCGCGTACGTGCCGCTGGCAGTTGTACTTGCGGATGAACTGGCAGCCGCAGTAGTTGCAGGTGTATGGTCGCACGCACTTGTGCGAGTTCATGTGCGAGACGAACTCAGAGTGGCGGTGGAAAGCGCCGGAACACAGCGAGCACTTGTAGGGCTTGGACGAGCGCGACATGTGAGTCCAGCGGTGCAGCTTCAGGTTCCACTTGGTGGTGAAGGACTTGTTGCACACCACGCACGGGAACGGCCGCGCTCCGCTGTGCGTGCTCAGGTGTGCTCGCAGGTTCGCGCGCAGGTACACCTGCACAGATACGGTTCTTTTAGTCACCTATACATTCAAAAATTAATATCTACATATATAAAAATGAATCGCCGAAATGTATGTACGCGCATAACTTCCGATCGGCTGCACCAAATTATTATTTTTCTTTTTTTAAGTGTTCCTTATTGTTAGAACAAGGTTTGTGGACAAGAAAAATTAGAAGATAATGGGAAAAGTCAATTTTTTTGTCCGCGACGGGAGGCTGAGCTAGATATGTAAATATGGCGGTACGAAGTTCGCAGGTTCAGCTAGTTTATATATAGTTATGGGACTAATCCCTTTCAAAAGTCAACCACTGTAACTCTGTACACCAGGATCAACATGTTATGACACTTTGGGAGGAAATGAACCGTCTCAGAACCTACATTACAAAAACCACAATGGAAAACAAAGCGGAAGACAAAAAATCACATAGTAAAAATGCTGATACAAGTCATCAATAGTTGCAGATAAACACAGATAGATAACATCATTTTTAGTTACATACATAGTCTGTCAAAACTATTATCCTTCCTTTTGGCTTTGCCGAAGTTGAGTAAAAATTATATTACCATACTGAACATAGGTATTCAACATTTACACATTAACATTACAAAGGTATATTAATTTTTAACAAAGACAAAGATTAGATACTTTGTCAAAAGAGACACTTAAATCTAGAAAGCTATACTCGAGGAGTTAGAAAAGTATTTGTAACTAGTAGAAACTCAAAGGTAAAATTATATTACCATATTGAACACAGGTATTCAACATGTACACATTAACGTTACTTAAAGGTTTTTTTTTTTTTAACAATAATAAAGTATTATCAAAAGAGACGCATGAATCTAGAACGCTATACTCGGAGAGTAAGAAAAGTATTTGTAACTATACTTTGTCCATTTGTTTATTTTCTTTTTGACAGCTCACGCCTATAAAGTACCGTTATTGTTTTCTGAATAATGTACTACAGTAATGTCGTACTTTATTGACGGTGACGGTACTTTAGTGAAGTGGTCTGTGCATAACAAACAACCACAGACAGTAAAACAGTACTTGAAATACGATAAATCGATCATATGATAAAAATAATTTAATATCATGTAGGTATTTTTTCTGTAAATTTAATAAAAAAGGAAATAAAAATAGTATCTATGACTCCGAGATTGATTATTTGCAAAGAATTAAGTCGAAATCTTGGAATTTAGGATCAAACCAAGAGTAAAGAACAATAACTCTGTTCATTCATCTAATTTACTGATTTATTATTTATATTTTTGTTTATTTCTTACATAATATAAAAAACTAAAGGAATAATTAATATTTAAACTAAAAATATTTAATTAAATCGATTGAAAGTTCTTCATAAATAAAATCGCTTTTCATTTCAAATCGAATCGGTAATGTGTGAGGGCGTCACTAATTTCGAAATTTCTTGAACTGTCAAAAAGAAAATAAACGAATGGACAGAGTATAGTAGCAAGTCAAAGGTACAAGTCTGACCTGTTTACAAACGGGACACGTGACGTTCTCGCCCTTAGCTTTGTGCTTGTCGGAGAGGAAGTACTCGTTGTGCGAGCGGCGCACGTGGCGCGTGAGCGAGCTGGCGTGCACGAACTTGTCGCTGCAGTAGTGGCACGCCTTGGGCTTGTCGTCGTGCGTCTCCTTGTGCCACAGCAGCTTGGCGCGCGAGTGGAACACCGCCCCGCACGGACACACGAAGTCGCGCACCTTGGCGCGCTTCTGCAGGTGGTGGCGGTCCCTGACACCCACATAACACAACCATCATTATTTGTGGCGACTTGCATTTATACAAATTATATACGGACCTGTAAGTCAGAGGTCGTAGATTCGATTCCCACCCGACACATGTTTGTGTGACGAGCCAATCATTTTTTCTGTCTGCTTGTAATTTATTTATGATAAAATGTATTTACAACTATATAAGTATGCTTATTATCAATTTAGTTAACATAGCACCGTGTCTGCCTAGACAATCTAGGAATAGCATAAACAAGATGACCAAGTGTGAAATCGTATGAAAATATGATATATTCTAGCGCCATCTACCGAAGATATACTGAACTACAATTTTGTACTTTTTTTGTACAATTTTTACTCATTCTGCATCACATAACTAAAATTTTCATGAGAAGTGAAATTTGTACAACTTTCTGGAAAGAATCACCTAACCAGATTGAAGCATCCTCCTATTGGAGAGATATTGCAGTATTCAGTGTTCCTTAAATTGACCCATGCTTTTTTTGCTACACCAGTCACCAGTTATCACATAATTACCTCTCCCCCCCCCCACCCTTTGACTCTAACGGGTTCACTGTTATACCTACATCAAGTGACCCGATTTCCGTTCATCCGCTATATCATAAAAAGGCACACTGGAGTAGACATATCAACTATTAAAAACGTGTATTCATACCTATGTTGCACCATATTGGAGTATCTCCGGAAGGTGTCGTCACAAATGGTGCATTTGACCGGCTGCCGGCCTGTGTGCACGTTGTGATGTTCCATCAACTTCTGTCGCGTTATAAACCGCTTCTCGCAAACGTCACATCTATAAAAAAGCATTATGTTTTTAGATTAGACCACTGAAATAGAATAATAGTATTCTACATTCAGATAATGCCATCTAGTGCCAAACTAAGCACAGTTTATACTATGGGTACTTTTAGACAAGTGATAGAAATACATACATATATATCGTTCTATATCCATATTAATGTTGTAAATTCAAAAGTAATTCCGGGTATCTCTTACGTTTTCATGGCTAAACCCCTGCACCGATTTTAATGAAATTTGGCATGGAGATACTTTGATTCTTGAGGAAAGACATAGGCTACTTTTTGCCGCGATAACAGATATACACGCGGGCAAAAGCTAGTTGCACATAGAGACACTCAAAATCGAGACATTGGGGAGAGTATCGAACTATCAACCAAAATATTTTATGAACTTAATTCATATTGTTAATTTGACCCACGTGTGATTAATTCAAAATTCAATTCCAACATGTACAAAAATACTGTAAAGAGGATACTCAACACTCACTTAAAATTCCTTATACCTAAATGCATCTTCATATGTAGCGCTAGATTAGCTCTTCTGAAGAAACATTTCCCACACGTCAAACATTCTAACGGGTGTATCTTGAGATGAGCGTTGAACGCAGCATCACTCCCCTGATCCACCTTGCACGTGGGACAAATGTAGTCTTTCCTTCTCCGCTTCGTCTCCTGTTTGATCTTGATCAAACCTTCTAGTTTTGGCTTAGCTTCCTCCAAAGTGTCATACACTTGGAGGATGGATGATGTAATGGGTTCTTTCGTGTCTATTACTAGAAGATTATCTGAAAAAAAAAATTTTGAGTTTCAGTTCTAAGTATGGGGTAACCCCCAAAATTTTTGTTTTTTTCTATTTTTGTGTGAAAATCTGCGGTTCACAGTATACATCTAATTACCAAGTGTCAACATTATAGTGGCTGTGTCATACGGACGGACAAACAAACAGACAGACATGACGAATCCACAAGGGTTCCGTTTTTTTCCATTTACTACGGAACCCTAAAAATGACAGCTAAGACTCCAAATCGAAGAAATATATGATTCCTCACTCATCTAGCATGTAACCTTTAAGCTTTTGGCTTCAAATATAGACTAAGAATTTTTTTTGCCCGTCAATAAAAGTAATTTAATCAGCTTAATCAAATTAACGATTAATTATATTAATCGCGATTACGATTAATATTTTAACATTAAGATTTTAATTTTTAGTTAATTTCGATTAAAATTAAACAAATTAAGTAATCGATTGAAAAATCAATCGATTAATGCCAACACTGGCTAGTATATAATTAAATAAGTACTTACTGGTCAAAGGATTAGAATCGTGCGATTTCTCCTCTCTCTTGATCTTCCTGTCCGTGACGAGGCGGCTGTAAGTATGGGGTGCATGCTTTGGTGTGAGTTTGGTCTCGGAGCAGGTTGGTAGTGCGGCCACACTGTGTACCAAGGCCTTGTGCGCTCGGAGCTCCTTCAGTGACGTCGCCTTCATCCCGCATGACGTGCACGAGTACACGCGGGACAAAGCCTTGGGGAACTGAAGGTCTTCCTCTCTGTAATATACAAGTGAAATTGATTTTAATGCCAGTATAAATGGAACCTGGAATTATGATCATCTTGATGTCTATGTGCGAATTGTAGAATTTTCTTTTTTTATACTTTATGTTGTAAAGTATACAAAATATACATTGTTATGGTATAGATGATAACATAACAATCTATACAAATAAATAAAATTGAAGTGTCTATAATTTCAAATCAACAGCTTTTTACTAATCTTTATTTCTATACTAATATTATAAACGCGAAAGTTTGTAAGTATGGATGGATGGATGTTTGTAACTCTTTCACGCAAAAACAACTGAACTGATTACAGTAATATACACGTTACGTTACAGTAATATACCTTATACATCAGAATAACACATAGGCTAATATTTGCCGCGATAACCGACATATACGCGGGCGGAGCCGCGGGCAACCACTAGTTGTAGAAAATACGGTACTTACATCAAAAAAGCAATGTTTAACCGACTTCAAAAAAAGGAGGAGGTTCTCAATTCGACCGTATATATGTTTTTTTTTATGTGTGTTCGCGGATAACTTCGTCGTTTATGAACCGATTTTGATTATTCTTTTTTTAATAGAAAGGAGATATCCCAACGGTGGTACCATGATAAGGACACTAAGATCTGATGATGAAATCCAAGAGAAATCGAGTCGAACCTTGAAGTCGGTTTAATTTTTGACAAAATTTTACTTGTTAACAATATTGTCATTCTGTCAGTCTGTTCCAGCTAATCTTTGGAATGTCTGGACCGCTATTTACGTGACTTTTACTGGCAGATAGCTGATGATATAAGAGTAACTTAGACTACTTTTTTTAGACTATATTCGCCCGCAGCGTTACCCATGGTTGTTTCGCAGGTAACAAACACCCCAGGCCTCAGCTTGTTCTCAAATAAGATTTAAAACTTAAAATAATCTATTTTAAACACAAGCAACTACCTTATGTATGTACTTTATATATACAAATACAATTTATTATCTAAATAGTGGTTACAAAACATTCACAGCAAAATAATTGCCATTAAGCTTATTTAAGGAAAACAAGTGCTGTGATTAACTGAAAAATAATAATAATATGATTACTCACAGTGTTTCCCTCTTTTCTGTGACGTCGACGTCCGACCCGTCCGAGACCCAACTCTCCCTTGCTATCAGGTCGTACGGCTCCGTCGCCGGTACGTCTGTATACATCTGCGAAGGCACACAGACCACTAAAAACAAAATCATTTCGACATAGCATGAGCCGTAAGATCAGTACGAGCCGAAACGATAGATACGCAAGATAATAACACTGCAAAGAGACGGAAAACTTGAAAGAAAACCTTTAACCAACCCATCTCCCTCCGTGGGAGAGCCACGCTTCGGCATGAATGGGCCGGCTCGACCGACACAGAAAACCGGGGTGAAATAGTGCTTGCGCTGTGTTTCACCGAGTGAGTGAGGATACCCGAGGCCTATACCCCAACCCCTCCCTACATCCCTCTCCCCATTCCCTAAGGCCTGCAATGCGCTTGTGACGCCTCTAGTGTTGCGGGTGTCCATGGGTGGCGTTAATCACTTACCATCAGGCGAAACGTCAGCTCGTTTGCCTCCTATTCCATAAAAAAAATAATCTACTACGCCATACAGTAGGCGAACACCTTTCTAAGAACAGGCCTATATCCAGCAAAGTACTTTTAAAGGATGTTGTTGTGATGTGATATTCAACTGGAATCCATCGTAATGGACAGAACGGAAGCGTGTGACAAAAAACTGGATAAGGTGGTAGGTGAATTGGCAGTTGTTTTTGACAGGGTACTGTAAGAATGTTTCATTTCTTGTTGCTCTGCTATCTGTTTAAATTTTCAAGACTATTGTTACGAATAATAATCTTCAAGCCTTATCTGCGCACACAAATACACACACACTTCTTATCGATCTCCTGAGGCAAGGAATAATGGACATTATTTCTAAATAGATAGTGTCAGATATCGATTGGTTGTTGCCCAATTATTATCAACTTCGATTATTTTTATTATTAGCGTTTTTACGAGACGATTCTCGCGGGTTATAGTCTATTCTAGAAATGGAAGAATAATAATAATATGAGTATAAATAGAGCGTCTCGCGGGCTACAGGCAGTTCAGTTCAGTTTGAGCTATAGTCAGATAAACATTGAAGTGACATCAGCGATCAACCAAGCGACCTCGGCGACCTTTAAGGATTGTAATTCAGAGTAGTATTGTGATTTTAATAGTGGTTTTAATAAGACTTTATTAAAACCACTATTAAAATCACGCGTTTCTTTCACGTTTCCTTTCACGTCACGTTCATTCACGTCACCTTTTGACGTGTTAAAGAGACTTCTTTAACACGTCAAAAGGCTACTCTCTCAAATAAATCGAACCCTAACACGTAACACTATGCTTGATGGACATAGCAATGAATAGTATCTATGCTGCTTACACCAGTAATAACATGTTTCTATATATAAATTATATATTTAACTTACATCATGTTTTTGTTTTTAAATTAAAAATTTTCTTATGATCTTTTTTTCATTATTTTACTTTCTTTCTTTAATATAATAATATAACATATGGGTTCTACCTCTAATTAATCTACTAAAGAGGATATTTAATGTTAAATTAGGATAATAAAATGAAACTTCGCTTACTTTGTAGGTGCTATTATAGGCAAAATATATTATTCTTACCCCACCCCAGGGCGACTCCATATCTCCATTGCTCTCCTGTCCGCTAAGTTCCCCTCGCGGTGGCATTCGCTCGTCCGCGCAAATGTTCAAAGGCACCTCGCTTTCGCTCCGACCTTCGCTCAACACATCTGCTTTGCTCTCTCGCTCGGACCCATCGACTTCGACATCGCCCTGTCTCTCTGTACCGATTTCGGAATAATCTATTCCACTACTTTCTGCTATTTTGTAACTCTCATGTATAAAGTTAGGTAGAACAAACTCGTTCTCATTCTCTTTCTGGGATGGTTCACCCCAAATGTTATACATACCATCTTTAGGTCCATCCTTGAACCCTGCTGCCTCTCGCTCAGCTTCAAAGGACTCGACACGATCTGGTGTGAAATAATCTGCATAGATATTATCACCAAAGTAATTCTCATTCATCATGCTGACAAACTGTTTGTTCTTCGATGTTGTCTCGAGGTCTAATAACTCTCTGTCATTTGAGTCATCTTCAAAATCCCCTGACATATTAGCATAGGGAACAACATTGATTGGACGCAATGATTCCATCGGCGCAAGGTCGCGGTCTGACGTGGCTGTATGATTACTAAATCCTCCTTCATTACTAGTATTTATTTCCTCCTTTACATGTACACATTGTAATTCAACAGTTGCTGTGAACTGAGGTGGTTGGTTCATACTAGATGGTGCTACTGGTTCAATATCCATGGATTGCTCCTCTGTATCAGCATCAAAATCATTGTTAGCATCATTACCTTTGATCTCCTCCACTGAAATGGTCTGTAAAACACTAGATTTTTCCTTATTGTCAGTTTTATCTGTTTGATGCATTTTATTCATTGTAAAATTTTCTGGACTTTTGCTACTAGAAGAAGTTGCTACAGGTTCTGGTGTTTTAATAGTACAACTAGTACTACTACTTGTTGAATTTTTAGCATTTTTTATCTGCAAGACTTTTTTGTGTTTTTTCACATAAATATTGTTCAGTCTTAACATATTTTGCTTACCTGGCTTTTGAGGAAATTGAACTTTCTTTTCTGAAATATCTATCTTACTATTGCTTACTTGTTTAGGAGATATTAAAATGCGATCTTGTAGTTTAGGAGACATTGAGCTTCGATCTAGCAGTTTAGGAGATCTTGAGCTAAGATTTTGCAGTTTAGGAGATATTGAGCTACAATCTTGTGGTTTAGGAGATATTGAGGTACGATCGGATGAGTTATCACCATTCTCTGACAGTTCACTACATGGTGATATAGAAGGTTTTTCATTACATATTAAGTCTGGAACTGGGCAGCTGTCAGAAAATTCACCATCCATTTTACTGTCATCATGATTTTTGTTAGCATCTTTGGACAAAGATTTACTTTTCAATGATGAGAATGATGAATTAGGACTATCACCACTACAGCTTGAAGGTGGCATGCAGTCATCAGACAACATTCCATTATTAACACTGTCATCTAAGTCCGGTAATATCTTTTCAGGTGATGGTACTCGTTCTACAGAATAGTCTGAATCATTGGGCCCCGTAAGATCCATAACAGTGTTCACCATATTTTTGTGATGTTTCACTGGTACCTCAACTTTAATGTTGCTAAGAATCTTTAGACCTTTCGTAACCATAGGTGATTCACATTTCAATTCAGAGTTTTCCTTTCCTTTTTCAGGTTTTTCTACTGGACTATATGCTTTTGACTGTGACCTACTAGAGCTGGATGGATCACATATATTTTCTGGCACAGGAGGTGCAATTGGACTAACTTCGATTATAAGTGTTTTGGGGTCATTAACATTTTCAGGGGATTTCTCAACCCCTACCAAAGTATTGGTTGGTATTGTTGGAGTTTCACTGTAAGTGTGAGGTTTAGGTAGTACTTGCTGAGGTGTTGGGTACATGCAAGAACTATTCCCATATTGGTCAACTACCATTACATTTTGGTACAATGAGGTTGCTTGAGCTAAATTTGTGACAGGGTCATGTGTACCAAGGACTGTAGGCACACGTGTTACAAACGGTTTTCCACCTGTGCTGTTAACTTCTCTGTAAATGATTTGAGAATTTTGTGTAACTACTGTCGTACTTGGAGTGAGTCCTCCAGAAGACATTTGGTTTAGCTGACTATTAGGTTGTGGTGACATTCCAGATTTATTGTCTATTTGAATTTGTAAACTAGGCATGTTACTAGTCATGATCATATTGTTTTGAACATTTTTCTGCACAAATGTACTAGGAACCATAACATGCATTGGTTTGGCTCCCGGACCTATGTATTGCACGCCACCCACATTTTTAAGTAGTATATTATTTGGTTTCGGTAAAATTTTATTGAGGTCATTCCCTCTTTTAGCTATGGCTGGCACCAGTTTGACTGCTGGTGGCATAGCTGGCACCATATTGTTATAAGTAAACAAACCATTAGGACTTGACATTGAGTTATATTCTGCACTACGGGAATATTTTATTTCTCTATCCTCTTGCTGATCGTAATAAATGTACTGAGGATCAAATTCTGATATCGGAGGAGATTGGTATGTTTGTTGCATTTTGTCAGCTTTCATCATAAACGGAGAACCTGAAACCTGCCCCACACTAGCAGCACCACCATTGTTTTCAAAACTAATTTCACTCATCCTCACATCAGGTGTACCATTTCTTGAAGGTCCTGACAAAGCATTGGCCTTAGGAGTTCTACTAGGTGTTCTACGCCAGTAGCGCTCTTCGCTCCTTCGTGGCCCATTCCACCTGTTCTCCTCTGCAGCAGGTGTGTGTGACCTACTTCTATATGACCGGTCTGAATGTAATGGAGTAGGAGTTCTGCTTCCATAACTGGGTACCTTATTTGCTGTCAGACTACATAATGCTTTTATGACCTGATCCTTTGGATGTGTGTCTAAATGTGATTCCAGGGTCATTCCATTGTGGAGGAACAGCGTACACACGGGACACTGCACGAGCTGATCCATGTTGACGTCACTAGGTTGGTGAAACAGTGACAAAGAAGGCAGCGACGCAGCTCTTCACCGCCTCGCCGCGATTATATCAATATAATTCGGTCACAGCACGCGCACTCGGTCCGTATAGACTGTCCGCACAATGTCCGTGACGCGCATATCTACTATTCACACGTTAGGCTCTCGCTCGATCCACTACAATACATATCTTCGTTGCACGTCGTCTGCTTATCGATCTGTCAGACAAAATACTCCGTTTACATATATTACATTATGTTCACAACACCACATTCTACAAACTTGTTCAACGAGCAAACAGAGGACAAAAGAAAACAAAACTCCGAGATAAAGGCCATTGAGACATAAAAAAGTCGTGCATTATGTACTTTGGAGAATGAAATTAATAGCGATTAATGTAGCCCCACTTTAGCAATGGACTCACCTATTATATTAACTGTCATGTATAGTCCATGACATGGATAACTTTATATAGATGCTTATTTATTTACGATTATGCTAAATCTAAAAATATTTCCAAATAGTCAGACATATTGCAGACGTCTTGTTCACGTTCAACCACAAACTTTTATATTCCGATGTACGAAATTGAACATCAATATGTGCTCGTGGCGGTGTACTATAATTGAATTTCTATAGGTTTTTCACCTACTAAAACACCATGTGTAATAAGTTATGCGTGAAACGGAACTAGAGTCATAGCTTCAAAAGCATAGAGCAGCCGTGGTAATGCCGTAAACCTCTAGAAAAATAAATATATTCCGGTTTTTCCAATAGTTTACATTCCCTTTTAATTTATTGTGATTAATAAGCAGTAATCTTGTAAAGAAGAGTAGGACTATATTGACTATAGAAAATACATGAGATGGCCCACCCTTTTATGACAAATCATTTTTAGTCTTATAATAAAAACATTTAAATTAGTGAAATGTTTAATAAAATAATGAAATACTGACTTGTAACACCATTGTTAATTTCTAATTTGTTTCATGACCCATCACCCATATCCTTATCGAGCTCCTCCTTATCCTAATTTTTTGAAGTTTATAGGCGTTAGAATATGAACTGCGGTTTTATGGCGGAGGGGCGCCAGCGCCGCGCCTCCAATAAACAGATTACCTACCACAGGGCAGTCTACTGATTTAAAACTCTCTTCTATATATTTATGCACACAATGTACAAAACGATTCGTAGACGCAAAACAACTAAGCACTCGCACATTTTTCAGACATTTCATTTGTGCAATAAATCTGCGAATCATGTACTTAACACGTCCTGATGACGTACTCTCATTGCTCACTGTTGCTAACGCTACTTGGCCATCACCTTAGACATTAGATTAAATTCTTAACATATTTACAATGCTTTCAACAGAAGGACTTTTAAGAAGTACCATTTACTATTTTAGAATGTAGCGTGAGATAGCTGATGGTGCCATGGTGCCTTATTAATAAAGATATTCAAATACAAAATTGACTGCTGTGAATTTAATATTAGTGTTTTAATATTATTATATTAACACACTAATATTCCATATAGAACTCGCTATACTCCACTCCTGAGTGTACATTTTGCATTGACAAACTTTTGATTATCATAGCTGTAAATTATCAACAGTATGTCGAAAATAAATAAATAATATATTACAAAAATAAAATAAATTCTTACAGCCGACCGTAGTAATAACCGGCTTCTCATCAAAGAGTTACAAAAGTTCTGAAACACTACGTAGGTACAACACTGTTTTATTTTATTGACATTTATGACATATTTATAAATCCAAATTGACAGTATCCGCAATTCAAAGTAAAAATTGTCAGAAAGCAATTCATTTAAATGAATCAATAATTAATTTGTGTTATTACTTTAGACTAAAAATCGAATTCATTGTCAAGCAAGTGCCCCTTAGGATTTTTTTTAAATACCATATAGTTATTAAAATTACTAAACATGATAAACAACTATGATGAGATGTCTTTTAATGGTATGTTGTGAAATTATACTAATAAAGTTTTAGAGTTAATTAATTTTACTTATCGTTTAATGTAATTCAATTTGAATTGCAATTATCGTAATGTATTGTCTACATACTACTTCTACTGCTTGAAATTCTAACCTATATGCCCATTTCTGTTACTTAAACATTTGTAATTCTTTTAAAGACCTTAGGACAAGATCAACGGAAGTATGGAAATACCATCAGGACGGTAATGTGAAATGTTAGATATATTAACATTGGTGACTTTAAGTAACTAGGTTTGAATTACAATACATACTTTTATTACAATTGTGAATGTAACTGTCTGTTCTGCTTTCACGGCCAAACCGCTGCACCGATTTCAATGAAATTTGACACGAAGATACTTTGATTCTTGAGGAAGGACATAGGGCTACTTTTTGCTGCAATAACCAACAAAAACACGGGTGAAGCAGCGCGCTAACACTAATTCAAAATATAGCTTTATATCTGTAACAGTTGGTTATGAAGCCAACAAAGTGACTATAATCAAGCAATCTAATTTTGAAAATTTTAACCACAGTGCGACCACTAGTTATTATAGATTGTCTGATACCGTACTGAGATAATCTATACTAGGTGAGTTAGACTGCTAATAAACACATCTCTAATAAATACTTGTATTACAACAAGAACACTATAAATGTTTGTTATGTATTAATGACTTTCGCAAGTTCTTTGAATTGATTTCTTCTCACACAAAATTTACTTATTGAATTTTAATATGAAATTTTACCTAACACACCAATACAGAATAAATGAATATATTTATAATTAACCGACTTCCAAAAAGGAGGAGGTTCTATGTTCCACTGTATGTTTTTTTTATTTTTTTTATGTATGTTCACTGATTACTCCGTCACTTGTGGACCGATTTTTAATTTTTTTTTTGTATTCGAAAGGGTATGCTTCCGAGGTGGTCCCATTGCCAGCATATCAGGATCTGATGATGGGATCCCAGGGAAATCGAGGGAAACCCTCATTTTTTATAAGCACATACTATGTTTTTCGTATATTTTTTGAAGGTACACCGGTATTTGCGTCTGGTAGGCATCATTTTATGATGATGAGCTGATGATGTAAGGTACAAATCCTTAACGGTTAGGAGTTGGAGGACAAATCTTTAAATATCATATGTATATATGTTACCTTTAGTCGTATTCTTTCAAATTATTTAGGTAAGCTGATGATGGAAGATGGAAGGTACAACTCCTCAACGGTTAGGAGTTGGAGGATAATTCTTTCAATTTCATACGTATCTAAAGACCTTCAGTCGTATACTTTCAAGTTATTTAGGTGAGCTGATGATAGAAGGTTAAACTCTTCAACAGTTAGGGATTAGAGGATGATTTTAATATTACACATACGTATAGACCTTAATGTGTATTCTTGATGATGAAATTTCATTAAATAGTTCAACTTACTACTGACCTACGATTGATTGCACTAAAAACTGATAAATAAAAACTTTTTATAATAAAAAAAAAAACGATTTCCAAAAAAACATCCAACGAAAACTCTCTGCCAAAAAAACACTTAAAAGCGTAAAATAAACTGGTTCTTCATAAATTGCGTATACCTAATTCTTTATTCATTTAAATAGTAGTATTATAATGTGTGCTAGGTACCTAAAATCTGTTTGAAGTCGGTGCTAAGCCAAAAAGAATACAAACGAACAATTACAAAAGTCTAAGCGATAGTCACTTGGCACCGACTTCAAACAGATTCTAGGTACCTAGCACACATTATAATACTACTATTTAAATGAATAAAGAATTAGGTATACGCAATTTATGAAGAACCAGTTTATTTTACGCTTTTAAGTGTTTTTTTGGCAGAGAGTTTTCGTTGGATGTTTTTTTGGAAGTCGGTTTTTTTCAGTTATATATTCAAGGTGAGATCTGAACCACCTTTAATTTAGTAGGCGAGACCATTAAACTTTAGGCTTTTCAATAAAGGTCTTAGAAGAAATATATATATAGTTAGATTTATTCGAATTTTTAATAGCAGGAAGAAAAGTGGCTCCGAACTGCAAAAGAAAAGAAAAAGTGGAAAGATTTGGACGAGATTTCAAGAAAAAACTTAACCAACATACTGATCAGAATAAATATTAATAAAACTTACAAATATATTAATAAGATATGTTTAGATCTTCAGTGGCTGTGCAGCAATGACTCCAAATTTTTTGTTTTATTTTCTTTATTCAACTTGAATGAGAATGCTCATTCAAGTCTCATAGTAAATAAATATTGTAAACCCTATTTTTTTTTACAGCAACAATGTACTATCTTGCCAGATTCTTCTCCATGAAGGGTAGGATGCACTTGGAACTGGCGACTAGAATCTCTCCATTTTTAAATATTAAATATTGACTATTCATAAGTGCCTGTAAAATAAGTGCCTATTTGAATAAAATCTTTCTGATTTTAACTTTGACTATTATATGTATAGGAACATGGCTTAAATAAAAGTAAATAAATTATATTATTAGTACTTTAAGAAGGGATTGAAACCTATGACATTGTATTAACATCACATCAACAGCCCTTAACAGTCCACTGCTGGATATAGGCCTCTCCTTACTTCAAGGTTCGACTTTATTTCTCTTAGATGCCATCATCAGATATCCTTATCATGGTACCACCATTGGGATATCTCCTTTCCATTAAATAAGAATCATTAAAATTGGTTAATAAATGACGAAGTTATCCGCAAACACACATTAAAAAAAACATATACTGTCAAATTGAGAACCTACTCCTTTTTTTAAGTCGGTTAAAAAGAGGTTTTGGCCAATTATACCATGCTGGCTAGACAGGTTGGTAGAGGTTTTGTTTCCAGTTTTCCTTCTCTTTTCTTTTGCTCCCTTATTCACCTCTTATGACACCCTAAAGGTAATAATGATCCATATTAACTAAGTGATAAATGGCAAAATTGCTATATGTGGCCATCCCCATTCCCCATAGACCGGCAACGCACTTCTGACGCTTCTGGTGTTGCGGGTGTCGATGGGCGGTGGTAATCGCTTACCATCAGGTGATATGTGTGCTCTTTTGCCCCCTTGCCCCTTATACCATAGAAAAAAAATGTGGATATTATTTAATTAATCCTTTTAATTACAGTCAGTATGACTACAATTTTCTTGAATCTAGTTCTTTAATTTTTTTACTATGCTCTTTCAGAGGCAGTAGATCTGCTGCGCCAATGGAGAGAAGGAAATGAAAGAAAAAGTGAGGAAATTGTTGAACTGTGGCTCAATGTGGTTGTATCTGATGTGGACAAGATAGGAAATGAGAGTAAGTACCTACAGTAATTTATCAAATTAAAAATAGAATAATCCATAGTAGGTATATTTAACTATGTCTTTGTTTAGAAAATAGATGACTTAAATCCATTTTTACTTTTCAAAAATAAAATTTATTTATTTTTTAAATACCTTATGCTCACAGACTCGAAGCAATACGAAAGTGTAAAGTAAAATCAACAGTAAACTCTACACAACTCTATACAAGAAAGGTTTAAAAAATATAGCCTACCTGCCTATAAAAATAAAACTTTTGATTTTTATGCCACAACTCTAAACAAGAAAAGTTTAAAAAATATAACCTACCTGCCTGTAAAAATAAAACTTTTGATTTCTATGCCACAACTCTAAACAAGAAAGGTTTAAAAAATATAGCCTACCTGCCTATAAAAATAAAACTTTTGATTTTTATGCCACAACTCTAAACAAGAAAAGTTTAAAAAATATAACCTACCTGCCTGTAAAAATAAAACTTTTGATTTCTATGCCACAACTCTAAACAAGAAAGGTTTAAAAAATATAGCCTACCTGCCTATAAAAATAAAACTTTTGATTTCTATGCCACAACTCTTAAACAAGAAAAGTTAAAAAAATATTACTTACCTGCCTATAAAAATAAAACTTTTGATTTCTATGCCATCTGGGCATTACGAATCTATTTACACTATCTTTTCACGCTGTTTACACCTCATTCATTAAAATCTGTTCAGTAGTTTAGGCGTTATGGTAAAACATACAAACATACATTGACTGCCAAAACTATTGCTTGAAAAATAATAAAAAATATATAAATAAAACTTTGATACAAATTTAAGTAATTTGTGAAAATCTCATTTAAATCTATTGTGTAGTTTAAAAGATCTAAGTAATTAGACAAGACCAAACTTCATTTTATACCTACTATGTAAAAATTCTTATTGGTACAGAATATTTGGTGTTGGAACAAGTGATATACGCAGCACTAGACTGCCACGTATTTGAACTAGCCACTATGTGCATCTACCAGCTCGCTATGGACTTCCCAGGCAGTTTACGAGTAATGCGGTACAACGCTGCACTTTTGGAGGCTGAAGAAAAGTTCGTACAGATCTTTATTGCCATTTAATTATGTCTATAAATTGTTCTTTAAGCATCGGCCCCAGTGTGTTACCTTGTGGTACACCTGATTTCTCTTCATACAGATTTGACAGTTCTTTTATTGTGTTTAATTCAAAGCACCGCTTGTCAAGGTGTGATTACAACCTGAAGAAAAATGAGTTGGAAGAAGTTTCTTCCTTTGTCAAAGGCTTGACAAAGAAAAGAATATAATAAGAATATAATATATTTCTTGTCTAAGAATATAATTATGTCTACAATGTGATATACTTGTTCAACTGTCCCATGGTCCTCCCGAAAGCCAAAATGACCAGTGCTAGGCCTAAGTTATATGAATTTTCTTTTTCTTCTTGTCAGGTATGATGAAGCGCTAGAAGTACTAGAACGTATAATTAAGGCCGATGAGACTAATTCAGTTGCACGTAAGAGACGCGTGGCAATATTAAAGGCTCAGGGCCTCATCACCGAAGCTATTAAAGAACTTGTTGATTATTTGAAAAAGTAAGTAGTAACAGATGTCATATTAATTTGTTGGGGGAAATCATATTGGATTTGTGTATGAATTTTGACAGGATAACAACGTCTTAAATCGATGAACGCCGGCTGCACGCACGAAAAAGCATGACTCATTGTCACGTTCCGCCTGAGCCGAGTGTGCAAGCGAGAGCGTGGAACAAGTAATAGAGAAGCACAATTGGCCTAAGCGTTCGGCTTGTGACGCATATTTTTCATCAATGTTTTCATACGACGTTATCACGTAAATTATCGTCCGTAAACCGACTTTACAGACAACCATTTTTTTAAAATCATAACAGTAGGTGTGGGTAGTTTTTTTTTACAAGTGGAGACACAATCGGGAATAATTGTCACCCATTTCCACTAGGCAAGGCTAGGCCATAAACCCACTCTAGTTTGTAATTTATAGTCTTCATTGAATGAAGCACGATTTGGAAAAAATCTAAAACTCCCTTAAACCAGAGTCTAGTCGTTAAGTAAAACCCTAATTTATTACCAATGTCTACGTGATATCATGCATCTCGGGAATCTCCCGTCTGTCTCTTCTTAATTACCCGACTGCGAAGGGAGGGTTATGTTTTTTTATATAGTAAAGAAAGTGTCAATTCATTTCTCACCAGGTTCATGTCAGATGTAGAGGCTTGGCAGGAACTGTGTGAGTTGTATCTTCAAGTACAGGAGTACTCGCGGGCAGCCTTCTGCGCTGAAGAGCTGATTCTACACCAACCTCACAATCACCTCATTCATCAAAAACTTGCCGATATACGATATACAATGGTAAGTGCCTATTTCATACCTGCACTTTTATTCTCTAACTAAAAATAGAGTAATTCAGAATATTCTGTATAAATCTCCACTATTATTATAAACTAGCTGACCTGGCGAACGTTGTACCGCCATATTTACATATCTGTTTCAGCTTCCCACAGGCAGTGTACAGTCGCGGACAAAAACAATTACTTTTCCCGTTATATTTTAATTTTTCTTGTACACAAACCTTGTCCTAACAATAACGAACACATAACAAAAAGAATTATTTAATTTCGTGCAGCCGATCGCAAGTTATGCGCGTACATACATTTCGGCGATTCGTTTTTATATATTCGAAAGTAACTCTGTTTGTTAAATTTTCACTACTAAACTGCTGAACCGATTTTAATGAAATTTGGCATAGAGATACTTTGATTTTTGAGGTATGACAAAACCTACTTTTTACCGCGATAACTGATATACACGCAGCCAAAGTATCGAGAAAAAAATTATAAACTAATTTCATGTACCTGTTTTTCTTATATTACCAGGGTGGAATGGAAAATTTGGAATTAGCAAAGACATATTATTGCCAAGCATTGAAGTTAAACCCAGACAATATGAGGGCGCTTCTTGGATTGTTTTTGGTAAGTTTGTGTAATCTATATAGTAGAGGAGACCTAGGACATCTAGGCGTAGACATTGTCACGTTAAAGGGGCTTTAGGAGCCATGTGCTGATGATGGCTAAGCCATGAGGTAAGATAGAAACATAAATTATACTCTAGACCACGAGAATTTTCACACTATTTATTTAAACAAAGCAGTTACAATTTAGTTACAGTGATTAAATGATGAGCACAGAGAGACACAGATAGTTGTCAGGGTGTGGGTCCTGAGAGTTCTTCAGCGGTTACTTCTTATGTAACAATTTAAACTCTGAATTATCTTGATTGAGTCTAATTTGTATCTCGTTACCTCAACATTAAGGCTTCACTTTAAACCTTCTTGGCTCCTAAAGCCCCTTTAACGAGACATGATAACTAATATACAGTTAAGTTATAAAGTTGTTATAGTCATTATGGTCTATGGCAGTGTTCCGCAAACTTTTTGTGTTCAAGGTACATCTAGGAGGGTAAAAATTTATGGAGGTACACCATAAATTAAAAAAAAATAACAAAAACAGAAACCGACTTCAAGGTTCGACTCGATTTCTTTTGGATGCTTCTTATAAAACAAAACTATATTTTTATTTTACAGTTTAATTGAGCATAGACGGTCTCATCTTTTCGTCGATCGTCTTGAGGCATTCCCTTTTTTGTTTTTTATTGTGGTAAGAGTTAAAAATCCTGATTCACATAAATAGGTCATTCTTCCGCTACTTTAAATATTTCTTATCTAGTTGTATGATTAGGCAGTGGCAGACAAAAATAAAAAGACCTCAGAACTTACAGAATAAAAAATAAAAAGTCTTTAGAAATCAGAACAGACTTGTCTGTAAGTGAATTCTGAAAGCTGCTTATATGCACTGATCTCAAGCACTTTGGATGGGAAGGGAAGAATAGAAATAGGGCGAAAATTTTCAGGAAGGGAAGAATAAAAATGGAGCGAAAATATTCAGGAAGGGTAGAATAGAAATAGGGCAAAAATGTTCCGGAAGGGAAGAATAGGAATAGGGTGAAAATGTTCAGGAAGAGAAGAATAGGAATAGGGTGAAAATGTTCAATAGAAGAAGAAATTAAATGGAGCGAAAATATTCAGGAAGGGTAGAATAGAAATAGGGCGAAAATGTTCAGGAAGGGAAGAATAGAAATAGGGCGAAAATACTCAGGAAGGGAAGAATAGAAATGTGGCGAAAATATTCAGGAAGGATTGAATAGAAATAGGGCGAAAATGTTCAGGGAGGGAAGAATAGAAATAGGGTGAAAATGTTTAGGAAGGGAAGAATAGAAATAAACGAAAATATTCAGGAAGGGTAGAATAGAAATAGGGCGAAAATGTTCAGGAAAGGTAGAATAGAAATGGGGCGAAAATATTCAGGAAGGGTAAAATAGAAATAGGGCAAAAATGTTCCGGAAGTATAGAATAGAAATAGGGCGTAAGTGTTCAGGAAGTGAGGGACTACTCTTTTTGGGAACTGCCATCATGCTCCACAGTATTAGAGCGTATAGATAGGATAATATTTTTGATGTCTTCAAAAGACAAAAAAGAGAAGTTAAATGAGTCAATAGCGGGATACTTAGATCCGGCGTAGTTGTGGATGAGAAATGACAATTGATATCATTCTAACTAATAGTATTTTTGAACTCGGTTCTTCGGAGAAGTAGTTAATAGTAGGAGGGCAATATACTACACCTAGAATAACGCTAACTCTCTTGACCAACCCACACTTAGTAGAGATGAACGATACAAAACACCTCCCTAGTGCTTTCGCGTAATTAACATCTGTGTACCTAAATATTTTTCTTTAGGCCGTATATTTAGGTTTATGAGCTAATCGTATTTTTCCGCGGCACACCAACAGATGACCACGGCACACCCTTTACGGAACACTGGTCTATGGCATGCTAGCAATCACACCATCAAGAAGGCTGTGTATATTTGTTGTTTAAGCACTTTAAAAAAAAGACAGCTTTGTGGTTTACTTCCGCTATTCTTCCCAGTCTTAATAAATATCGGTGCCTTCTAGCTGTTATGTCCGACTTGTTAAACTATTTTCTTACAAAATAAGTTAAAAAAAAAAAAAATTGTACTGCCTCAGTGGCGCAGTGGTAACGTATGCGACTGTTGTGTTTAAAGTCTCGGGTTCGATGCCCGAGTCGGACCAAATTTTTGTATGATTTGCAAATGTTTGTTTCGGAGTTTGGTTGTTTTCTATGTATAATATGTATGTATCTACAATATATATAGGATATATGTCCGAATATATTTATTTATATAAAACAGAGATCGTCTGAATCTATCATTATTTAACTTATCGGTACAGGTGACCAGCAACCTGTTGAGCCAGTACAAGTCGTGGGGAGCGGGCGGCAAGCGCGCCGAGGCGCAGAAGTTGTGTGCGTGGGCGCAGGCCCGGGCCCGGCGCCCCGCCCCCGCCTCCCCCCCCTCCCCCCGCGACAAGCGCTCACCTGCACCTCAACTCGCCGACGCGCTACAAGCACTCGCCATCACCGACTAGTACACCACTAATCGATTACGATTCACAATCGAATTTAGTTAATCAGCGATAGTGCAAACATAAAAAAAAACAACCGACTTCAAGAACAAATTCATCTGATCAAGGACATCGAATTGAAATGAGACCACACAGAAAGCACCAGCTTTCAAATCAAACAAGTAATATCAAAATCGGTTCACCCAGTCCAAAGTTCTGAGGTAACAAACATAAAAAAACACAGTCGAATTGAGAACCTCTTCCTTTTTTGGAGTTGGTTAAAAAGTGTATTGATATAATTATTTTTATATGTGGTCAGGACCACTGTAGATAAATGCGTTCAACAGTCGGAATAACCAACTTCACACCGGTCAACTTAAAAAGCGAGTCTTATTATCATTAATTAATTTTATTATTACTATATTTATTACCAAGCAATGAGTTAATGGCTACCTGTATATCAGAAATAATAATGACTACTGTGCATTTAAAACGGTTATTTGAAAGTAAACTAAAGGAAATGTTTTAGGTTGTGTTCAATTTTATATTTATAAGAATTGTACTTTAGATGTGTATTGTTTAAATAAATGTATTTTATGTTACCACTAAACAATATCTTGTTTCATTTATTCCTTTTGCTCCTTTGAACTTTGTTTCTGACATTCAGTATCGAGAAATATAAGTTGTGACGTCACTCTTTTTCCTAACGTAGCACAAAGTGCCCAACTACGCTATAGATATCTTGAATATTATATCTTCACCAATATCTTCCGGATTCCTATTTGATCAAACTTTGGACCATTGTATAGCTTTTTTTATAAACGTACTTATAAGTTCGAAAACAATAGCTAGCTTAAAAAAATCTATTAGAATTGCTGTGACCATACAGTAAGATCCTCCTAGCAAGGGATACATGAATAATATGTATAGTTTTTTATGTGTTAGCCTGCCAAAGTGACTCTACTCTGCCTGATCCATCAGGCAGAGTAGAGTCACTTTGGCACATGCTTTCCAAAGCATGAGTCGAATACAAGAGTTGCCAATCCGGTGGTCACCGTACTCATTGCGAATGCAAACAATTCAGCATGGTGACCAACTCTATGGCAGACTATTGAGATGTTTCTGCATCATTCGGCCTCCTGTCTCGCACTAATCAACGAAATACAACAGCAGATAAAAAAAAACTTATTCAAAATAGAAAAAAAATAATTGTCTATATAGCTGTTATTAGCTATAGCTATATATTGCTTACACCTGACCGGTTTCGCCTAATGGCATCTTAAGATCCTCTTGTACTTATTACACTATTTTATTTTTGTTTACACCTAAACAAAAATAAAATATTGTAATAAGTACAAGAGGTTTCAATTTTAGAATGTATTACAACAAGTTCCATCAAGTGCCCACAATCGAGAGTATAAATTAATTGCCTATGATAGATCTACAACAGTATTAAAATTTAAAATCAAAAATTTGAATCGTTGTTTTTATTTAAATATTCCTTGATGTTAAGTTTCATGTTAAAACAACATGTCATGTTCCAATGTCCAAATTCTTCGCCGCCCTCCACAGAAGGTTGGTGGCTAATTCTTCTGCTTTCCTCTTTTTCCTCTTCTGTCTTGATTCTTCACCAACGGAGAAGTACTTTTCTCTGGAAACAAAACATTACATCTTGTTTTAACATTAATAGAATAATAGCTAATACTACCACAACTCACACAACGACTGTCTGATCCCTAACTAGGCATGACCTATTTTTTTAATATTTTTTTTAAATTAATTATATATATTTCTAAATACATTTTATCATGTGGGAGAGCCTCGCTTCGGCATGATTGGGCAGGCTCGACCGGAGTGATACTACGGCCTAACAGAAAACCGGTGTAAAATAATGCTTGCGCTGTGTTTCACTGAGTGAGTGACGATACCGGAGACCCATATCCCAACCCCTCTCCCCATCCCGTTTACCATCAGGTGATACGTCTGTCGATTTTTGCGGTTTTTACTGAGTGATTCTTGAAGAAGGTATATAATTTGTTACATTTTTGAGTATATTGGGTAAAATTTCGTAGGATATATATATGATAAAAATTGGATTTAACTTCTTTGACATAATACACTACCAACATAATAATAATGTTTATTTCTATAAATAGTACAACATTGCATATTGTCAGAGTAAGTACAATGGGTTGAAAGAAATATACATAAAAAGAAAATTGAACAATATGTTTGAGCATGCACATATTTCAATAATAATTTTAGGCAAACATACAATATTGTTGTACAGGCAAACATAATATATGTGGGTAGACGTACCTAAAATTGTAGACCCCAGCATTTGGTTCAACTGGTACAGAAGGCACGTCGTCATGGATCTTCTGGTAAGTGAGGAGCCGTCTCGCCGTTAGCTTGGATAACACCTGCTCCGAGTTCGATACCAGTTCGAAGCACGGATGACGCGGCAGTTGGTCTTCATTGTATTCCTCTCTTAGGAAAAACAGTACTTTTTTAACGAGGATTTTAACACAACAACAATAAAAACAATTAAATTAACTCTTAGGAAAAACAGTACTTTTTTAACGAGGATTTCAACACAACAACAATGAAAACAATTAAATTAACAATTAAATTTAAAAAATCTTCAATGACCTTCAGGCAGTAAGAATACCAGGGACTCCGTAATGTCGAGTATTATTGGTATTAATTTCCTATTAAAAAAAGAAATAGTGCTATGTACTAAGTTATTTAAAAACAAACAAAAAATATCGAAAGTAATAAATTTATTTTAAATTATTAGTGCAATGTCCAGATTCGTGACGTCATAAGCTGTCAATAGATATTGAAAGCTGTCTTATTTAGCCAAAGATGAAGCAAATAAAAGCTAAACAGGAAAGGGGGGGGGGGGTAATAGGGCAAACTAAAACAAACTAGAAACACAGAATTTAGATCTTCAAAAAAATGTGGAACGCTTCACGATTTTGCGTGTCATCCTTGCGCAGGGGCCATGCTAATCTTCTCTGTATCGTTCCAATTTTAGTATATGTACTGCCGAAGCAAGTACACTTATTAAGTTGAAATTTTTGAACATATGATTATTAACACGTATAACGCTAATTGCGCGATTCAGCTTTTGTATATATCTTATGAAAAATTTAGAAAATTGACTACAGCGCCATCTCTCGTACAAGCTATATAAACTTTAGCATATTTTAGTAACTCAAATAGGGTATCTAATTTAATAAAGAGTCAAGATTACACACAAATTTTTTCGTATTTCGTAATGGATACAAAATATTCTAGGAAGCTTACTTGACTAAAGGGTACCAGCAGACAACTCGCCTGCCGTTCTCCAGATGAATAGCAGCAAAGTTGAGTAAATCACTAAACAAGTGAGGCAGGCCGTACTCCACTTTGGCGGGAATATGGTTCACTAAATGGTCGTCGGTCAGAGTGTAGTTCTCGCGCTCTATACCAATTCGTTCTGTTGGCTCTCGAACCCCGTAGGGAGCTAAAAATAATTTAATAAGAGTCACGAAAGGCTGAATTAATAAACAACTATCGACTAATTTTGACAGTAAAATTTATCATAATACTAGCTGAGAGCCGCAGTAATACCTGCGGTTGTTTTTGTACCTTTACAACAACAAAAACCTAAAAGGTAGTCTAAGTTACTCCTTATGTCACGAGCTATATAAATAGCTTATGATATAAGGAGTAACTAAAGGCTACTTTTTAGACTAGCTTTGCCCCGTGGAGTTACCCGCAGTAGTTGTTATACCGCGGGTAACACCACGGGACTCGGCTAGTTTGATATAAGTACCGTTAGTTGTTAATTTGAAATTCAATTTTACACTACCAATTTTATTTATTTTTAATGATAATCGTCGCTTTTCGCAATTTGAAAATATATGTATATTCAAAGTAACCTATGTCAAATTCTGGAAATGTTGTATTTCCAAAGTTTACATAGGTCATAATTTGCTCGGTACCAAGCAGTCAATTTTATAAATTTAATAACGAGAATGTTATTGAAATTTACCATTCACATCGATTATCCAAAACTAACTCAAATTCGATTAAATTTTACTTACAATAAAAAATAGACTTACGGTCTGTAATAATAGCGTCGAATTTCAATCCTGGTCGCCACATAGGCATTGAAAAATCACTAACAACCACGTCTAAATATTGGGACTCAATGCCGTATTGTTTCATATTGCCGTGTATGCTCTCATCTTTTGCTCGGACCTGAGAAACAAAATATACTATATACTATAAAACCTAGTCTCCACGAACAAAAGTTGGCAGCTTTTGTGTTGTCAACACGTCTTGGTGACAAAAGTTTCTGTAATTTCCTTGTGTTGGCAACAAAAATTGTCGACAAATATTGGGAACCGTGTTTCAGTTTTTAACCGACTTCAAAAAAAGGAGGAGGTTCTCAATTCGACTGTATTTTTTTTTTATGTTTGTTACCTCATAACTTTCGACTGGGTGAACCGATTTTGATGATTCTTTTTTTATTTGAAAGCTGGTGCTTCGCATGTGGTCCCATTTTAATTTGGTCCAGTTCTGACATGTCATCCATGAGAAAATCATATAAATCTTCAATTTGCATTATGTATGTGCGCGACAAATTGACGAATAACTCAATTCAATTTTGGTCGTTGTTGAAGTCGGTTTTTTTTTGTTAAAATTTTTTGGGGGTAAACATCAAAAGAATAAGCTTGTTGGAGATATTTATTGGCTTTGTGGAGACGCTTAGTTGGAATGTTGTTCAAATTGTTGACGACACCATGGGCGTACCCAGGTTGGGGCAAGGTGGGGCTCTTGCCCCACCCTGGGCCCAGACGCTCACTAGTTTTTTTTATAACTGACGGATATCTGATAATTGAAAAAAAATCAATAAGAACAGGTTCCACAACACTTTAGGGCCGATTAGTCCCCGTGTACGAGGGGTAGCAAGGGCGTTACATCGTCTGCTGTCCAATCTCAGAGGACCACGGTAAGAAGTTCGCTGCCTCTACATGGACGTCGTACGATCCTTAATCCTCTATGGGACGCCTGTCTGGTCTACGACCAAATTCGTTCTGTCGGTCGGAATGAAGAAGAGACAGCGCCGGACCATGAGCCCGGAATGCTACGGCGGAACGCACATGGGCAAGCTCTACGAGCTTGATAGGCAAGGCTCGAAATCCAGGGCTGTGCTAGCCAACGCGCTGTCGGAGCCGTTCTACAGAGCTTCGAAGCTATCCCTATCCAAGGGAGGACCGACTGTGTCACCTACCGATTGACTCAGATACTCACCGGGCACGGTTGTTTCGGTGAATGACTGAATCGAATAGGTCGGGAGGCTACATTACAATGCCACCACTGCGGGTCTGAACGGGATTCCGCCCAGCACATACTGGAGGACTGCCCTGTGCCCGAGCGTCGACTCGGATAGATCAAATTAAATCCATCGTCGCCAGCATTAATCGCGGCAATGCTGGCGAATAGTGACGAGTGGGAAGCCATGGTCTCCTTCTGTGAGGACGTTATGCTCCAGAAGGCATTCACAGAGCGTGATCGGGAAAGGGCCAATCAAGCTCGCTGGAGGCGACGAAGGGGACGTGGTAGAGGTCGCTAGCTACCTAATCGTCGCTAAGGGTCGCTGCAGCCACATCTTGAGGAGATGTGGCCGCTGTGAAACGACTCGGGACAGGTGACAGCCCGGTGCGGCCGGGGGGTGTCGTCTAAGGTATTCCGCCTTTTATCGTGTAGGACGGTGTGAGGCGTGACAGCGTCCTGCCCCGCGAGTGGCTCTGGTCATCTGGGATATATATGGGATGGTATAGGCTTCTTTTCGGCTTATATACTTTTCTCAACGCTCCAAAAATAATCTTTTTAAACTTTGCAAAATAGGCTTCTGTTTCCGCGATAACCTCTTCATTTCATATGAATCATTTTCCGCCTAGCCAGATTTTCATATTGGCGAATAGAAATAAGTCACAAGTTGCCAAGTCGAACAAGTAAGGTGGTTGCGAATGTAATTGCAACCATGGCGTTTATACCTTCTTACAGAAGACCAACCTAAAATGTCAGCATTCGTGCTGTCGTGTTTCGTTGGTGAGAGCAAAACCCAAATGGGCCACAATGGTGTTGGTCACCATGCTTCGTTGTTACATAACCTGCATTTGCGATGAGTAAGGATACCACTGATTTTGAATTCTGCTCATGTTTTCCATCATACGACGTAGAGTTACTTTGGCAGCCCCATATCTATATATACATATAAAAGAGGAAGGTGACTGACTGACTGACATACCCAGAGATCAACGCACAGCCCAAACCGCTGAACCTAGAATTCTGAAATTTTGCATGTAGGTTGTTACGTTGTAACAAGATCCTGACAATGAAAACTAAATATATATGAACGTATAACTCTAAAAATAAACATAAAAAGTATTACGTACAAAATGACTGCGCAATAATCTAATATTAGCAAAACGCGAGCCGCGCGAATTCACTAGTATAGGTAAACTGTGGCGATACATTGTCTAATATGGTAATCCGGAAATGCATATCGATGGAACAGTCGAGATGAGAAAGTTATCGCTATCCGACGCCAGGAGGCGCTACGGTGGGATATGCCGTACTGTTCTTACCAATAGCAGGGTCTCAGTAAAAACCAAGGGCGATACCATCTTGCTAGGATAAACCGCTCATTTCATAGCTTTGTTCGTGTCATCTCTCGGATTATTCTAGAAGCCGGAAACGAATGTTCGTTTCCGGCTTCTACGACCGACGACCAGCCTGACCACAGACCACAGCCGCCGTCTCAAGTACGACCGGTGAGCGACGGATCGGAAACCAGGAGATCGACCTGCACGGCCAATCACCGGCCAGTCACCGTCATAAGACCGCTGCGGGACTAGACCTTAGTTAAGTGGCTTAGGGTACGACCCTGTACAAATAAAGACATTCCAGTGCTTGGAACCTCACCCCAAAAATTTTAATTAATTTAAATTTTTATTATTTTTATAATAAATTGTTAAATTGTTTAGTTTTTTTTATTGTTCCCGCCGTAAGGCGAGGGTAACAAGGTTCTTTATATAACGTAAGTGATCACTAAGAAAGGAATTTTTGTAATTCCACCCCTAAGGGGGTAAATCAGGGGATAAAAGTCTGCGTGAGTGAAGCCACGTGTAAAAGCTAGTATATATATATATATAAAGTCCTGCACCACCACAATCAGAGATCAATGAACGGGTGCATTGTCAAAGTGAAAGACACCTTCTTTGGTCAAATTGAGCCGTGTTTCCTTCAATTTCTTAGTTTAGCGATCTCAAAGGTAGTAGAGCCACGCTGATTGCAGCACGAATGGGCCGGCTGGACCGGGGTGGTACTAGCCTCGCACAGAAGATCAACGTAAAATGACAGCATTCGTGCTGTCGTGTTTCGTTGGTGAGTGCAAGACCGGAGGCCCAATGATGCAGAAGCATCACTAGGCCGCCATGGTGTGGGTCACTATGCGGCATTGTTGCATTGTCTGCATTCGCAATGAGTATGGTGACCAACACTCTTGGATTTTGCTTATGCTTTCCATCAGGCAGAGTAGAGCCATTTCGGCAGGGCCATACATAAAAAAACTTTCGACTAATATATTTATTGTTAAACTGTCAGTGTCTTCGGAGAAAGGGCAAACTAGTTTTTCTTAAACTTTTTGATCAAATGTTATGACCAGTTAGAATCTAATCAAAATCCAAATCCAGTTTATAGGAAGAGGTTTTACTTTGGGGCTTAGGGGAGAGGAGGGGGAAGAGTATTGTGGGTTTATGCTCCAGTAACGTACCCACTTCGTATTTTATACATTACATTTATTTAGTTTTTCTAATTTTGGCCCACCTAAATGCTGGGTACGCCCGTGGACGGCACGGTGTAGACACAATGGAAACAAAAGTTGGCGATTTCTGAAGAGTTGCTAACAGTTGGAAACACTGCAATTGGCAACTATTTCGGTGGATACGCGCCTTAAGACAATGTAAAATAGGATAACAATAAACACTATGGTCTGTCCGTCTGTCGACGGCCTTAAAGGAAGGGCGCACACCGAAATGGTCTTCGACGAGAACGACCGCGACAAGACGGTTTTCGACAGTTGTCTTGTGCTGACGCACACCGCATGAGACCGAACAAACGCTCGAAGAAGGGGGAGGGACTATTTAATTATGGTTAATACGCCTTTAAAGCGTGTTTGTTTACTTTTTTATATTTATTTATACTGCCTTTTCCTTCCTATCACAACGCTTTTTACGGCAACCTAGTCGATCCTCGACAAAAACTAATACGTGACAATTTGTATTTTTAATCCATTAGCACACGGAGATACTTAGCTAATAATCTAAAACTTTATCCCATTTTACGCAGAGCCAATGAAGTGATTTATAATTATTGTAATATTCTGTTTTTATAAGACAAGACATTGATGCCACGGCCGAAATCAAATTTGGTTCAATTCCTTCGTTTCTTTTCACTTTGGAGGCAAACCAGCAGATGGGTCATCTAATGAAAAGTGACTACGGCAGACTATAGCCACCTGCATCTCAAAAGTCAGAGTCAGAATCCTCCCAAGTACCTTAAGGCGTACAGTTGTCATGGTAACAGTTCAACATGTAATACATACTTTGTTACCTTTTGTCCGACACGAGTGGGACGCGTTCTGGAATGTAGCATCATAAAGTCGATGTCGGATCCCCAAACGTGAGCTGGAAATGAAAAAGAAATTCATCAGGCAGTCGTTAAAAAAAATGGTTGTCTGTAAAGTGTCATAACGAAACATTGATGAAATGATGAGCTCGCTTGCACTTCAAGCCTTAAATGGAACGCCGGATAGCGAGGTAACGCCGCATGAGTCATGTTTTTTCGTGTGTGCAGCCGGCTCCATCGAATTACAAGACGTTGTCACGTCAAAAAAAAAAAGAAGTATATCCAGTTGTTCTTCTTTAAAATAATATTAACCTAATCTATATAAATTAAATTATTAATACTTAAAGCGAACAGAGTAGTATGAAACTTGGCAAAGTTAAAGTGACCACGACGACTACTGTGCGACCACAAATTTAGATAAATATTCCTATAAAATTAATAGTTAATATACATTTATTTTTTCGTATTTATAGTATAAATACAACATTTTGACCTCATAATATAATGGATACAGTCCAGTTCCTAACTTTATTAGTTAACCACGTGTTCTAAATACCTCCGAAATGTGCAGCTGGTACGAGCAACGACCCTGACCCTACAAAGGGGTCAAGGACCAAATCTCCCGGTCTCACTTGCGCCTGGTTTGCCATTATAATCGCGAGCTGGGCATCCATACTTGTGTTTCCAATAAACTCACGCTTCTTTAACGAATGGGTTTGAATCAATTCCCGCTGTCCATTTGCTACCTACATTTAAAAAGAATTTAAATTAATATATATTGGAAGTCCTTAATTAGAAAAAGTTATTTAATTTCTGCTTATAGTTTTGAAGTATATACCAAAGACATATTTATATTCTACTGCAAATTAATATCAGTTGTAGATTCAAATCACCCCGTCTATGTAATCCATTCCATCCATCCGTCTCCGTAATCCTACCTTATATTTTTACACCATCCTAAGGTCGAATGGTCTATACATATATGCCAAAGCACAGCTTACTCACAGGTAAATCTGCAGTGATGGTAATCGAGAAGGCAGTACGTCAGAAAAGGCGGTGTTGAAATTGTTAACTTGAGAGCTTAAAAGCTTAGGTTGACAGCTAGCGCTGTGGGTTAGAGTGAGGGAGGAGGAGCCTGCCTACCGCTGCATATGCGTGATTGAAAGGGAAGCCAGAGAGACTGACGCCGTAACGCAGCGTAACCACGTAAGAAATTATCACTTCTTACGATGTATTGGGAACATACTGCTAATAGGAACTAACAAGAAATCAATTGAATTAGAAAGCTTTTTAAAAACAAGCTTTTACTGGAATGCCTCGAGACCAAACTCAATGATGCTACGACGTTTCTTTACAGAGTTCCTATGGTCACCTTCCAGCTCCAGCATCAGATCAGCTCCATGTCAGTATATTATTGTATTGTCACGCTGTATATGTATGCTTGGAAAATTTTAGCAAAATCGGTTGAAGATATCTGCTTCAAAATTTGCAAGATTCCACCCGAACATACATTGCAAGTTAATAAAAAGCTTGTAAATAAGATAGTTATGTGTTGATAATTTCTGTCTGTATGTTTTTTTTATCAGGACTTCAAATAAAAGCCTCTAAATTGTTTTCTTACCCACTTTCCAAAAAACACATCATAGGGTTGCTCAGGAACATTATTGGGATCTACTCCATAAAACTCTATGTAAGATAAGGTCACATCGGGGTTTTTCAATTTGACAGGAACCTCTAATGGTAAGTACTCAAACATCTGAAATGAGAAAATATTATCTTTAGAGATGTGCCGACTAGTCGGTAAAGCCGACTATCCGGCAACTATCTTAGGCGGCGAATAGTCGGCAAAAAGCGCCGACTATTCGGCTTATTACTTTG
Organism: Diaphora mendica; assembly: GCA_949125395.1. Lineage (NCBI taxonomy): Eukaryota > Metazoa > Arthropoda > Insecta > Lepidoptera > Erebidae > Diaphora > Diaphora mendica. The sequence continues at coordinate 4,055,756 of OX421323.1, forward strand.
CTTGTATTTCTCAATAATTATTTATGTAAATTTATATTTTATAATCAGTTTTAGACATTTTGAAATGTAAAACAAAGCAATCTTTCTTTTGATACCAGATTTTTAATATTACTTGCTGATAAAAAACATATCTGACATTTATTAAGACTGTAGTCCTTGAGCGTGGGAATTTGTGATTGAACACCCACATTCATATTTTACATGCACACAAACGCATCGGCCACTGTTGCATACTAACTCTGGCAACTAATAAATTTACTTTCGGTTTTTTCTTCTAGTTACATATTCATTATCTGTTCGCTTTTGAAGAATGTTTAGAATGTCCTACAAAGCACGCAATGTATCTTAGTCATATCGGAAAGCCCGCGGGCTTTAAGTAACTCGTCAACGGCCGAGAATGGGGTTCAAGTGTACCTATTCATTTTTAATTCATTTCATGGACAAATAATATATTTTTACACAGTATAAAATTAAGTCGCTCGCGCTATCTGTCAGCTTAGATCTTTTACAGTAATCAACGGATTTTAATGCTATGTTATGAAATAAAATTTGTATGATATATGTTATATTAATGGAACATAATGTTTCTTAAAATTATAAATTTTGAACGCTTTTATTGCTCATATTGACTAAATTTTACTACATAAATCTTACTTACGTACTTTTTTTTTTACAGATTTTACAGATATCAGATAATATAAGGGATAGGGCATCTATTATTTTACAATTCACCAATTGATTAAATTCGAACTTAAGGGATGAATAATAATGGAAATGACGTAAAGTGTAGATGGGACCCTTTTTTACAATTTTTGTCTGTCTGTCTGTTTATTTGTGCCGGCTAATCTCTGGAACGGCTGGAGCGATTTTGACGGGATTTTTACTGATAGGTAGCTGATGATATAAGGAGTAACCGCGGTTGGTGTAGTATCGCGGGTAAGACCGTGGGGCTCAGCTAGTTTTTTTTTTCAAAAAAGACAACTTCCGTATATATCCAATAAATCCTGTGTCGCGGGGGACTTTACAAACATACATGAAACGGACACAATGGACACCCAGACTCAGAACAACAATTCGTGGATCACACAGTGTTGTCCCATGTGGGATTTGAACCCACAACACCTGATACAGTAGGAAGCGGCGAGGCAACCGCTTAAACCACTAGACCAACCATGCAGTCAAAAATAAAACTGTAATTTTAAGGTCTTTCATTATTTCAGTAGTAGTTATTCAATTCTAACAGAAATAATAAAAAAAAAATTTTTTTACTTTTTTAAAAACAATTTCTCAAAGTGTCTCGGTCTGTCAAAGTGCATTCAAAGTACTCGTCAAGACAAATCAAACGACTCCGAACTCGATAGGTTCCGTCGTTACAAAGTTCCTATGACCACCTTCCAGCTTCAACATCAGATCAGCTCCATGTCATCATATTAAAGCATTGTCACGCTATATACATACGCCTACAAAAATTCAACACAATCGGTTGAAGATATCTGCAAAATTGAGTTGCAAGATTCCGTCTTAACAAATATAGTTAGATATATACATACATAGCAAGTTAAAAAAACATAAAAATAAGTTCTGTGTTAATAAAAACTACTAATATTTTTCTTTGATATTATTCTTTAAAAAAATTAAATTAAATTCAAGAATACAAATTAACAATTACAATTCGACACTCACTGGCAACCCACCCTAAAACTTGTCATTTACGTATTATGGAACTCAGTGCGAACCAGTGTTTCCACAATGAGGGGAAATTTCCCTTTTGAGGGGAAATTAGGGTCCAGAGGGGAAGAAAAAGGGGAAAGAGATTAAAAGGGGAAATCGAGGGAAATTATGGATAAAGCCTAGCCTAAAATATTGTGGAAAATTTCCTAACTAATTTTTATATGGACTATACTAATGTTACCGAAAGTAGCGACATTGGCAGCCCAGGTTTTATATATATTTCTGGGCAGGCTATAAGAATATGAATGTTGAAATTATACTTAATTCATGCTTAGTATATTTTTTTTGGATTCTCTTGCAGTTGCATTGGCCTGTACAAACTTGAGGTGGGGTATTTGAAACTGATTTTTCATCAATTGTACCACAAAACAAAAAGATATGTGAATTGTACAACAGAGGTTGATCCTATTATTTTCAAGCCTGATTTATTCCAACTGTTTGATTATTATTTTTTACACGACTACGGCAAAGCCAAAGGAGGGTTTTGATTTTGACAGGCTATGTATGTATGTAAGTATGTATTTATGTATGTTCATCTGTTCCCTCATAGCTCCTTAACTACTTATTAGACCTGGACAAATAAGGTATCGTTAGAAGCGTCACTGTCACTAAATTAGATGTGGCGCCCTCTAGCCGACATAAAGTACTGTATTAAAAATTAAATTTGAGATAAATATGCCGTGTTTGGTATCATTGGAAAGGGCGTTACTTGTACATTTCAAAAATACATTATATTATAAGCATTTGCTCGTGACTTTGTCCGTATTTTTTCGATGAGTGTGATATTTCTATGGTATGCTTGTATGTTCCCAGATTCTTTCTAAACTACTAGTCAGAATAAGACAAATGAGGTATCGTTAGAAGCGTCTTGATCGTCCGCTGGTTATAGGCTATATGACGTGTCACTGAATCTAATGTGGCGCCCTCTAGCCGACATAAAGTGCTGTATTAAAAATTAAATTTGAAATAAATATGCCGTGTTTGGTATCATTCGAAAGGGCGTTACTTGTATATTTCAAAAATACATATATTATTAGCATTTTCGCGCGACTTTGTCCGTATTTATTCGATAATATTGTTATATTTCTATGGTACCTTTTTGAAATATACTTTAGAAAGATATTAATATTGTAGAGGCACCAAAATATTTTAAATAATAAATGTAAAAACTAAAACCCAACTACGAAAAAAAAACGACGCTGAAAAAGTATGAAACAAGTATTAAAAGCCGTAGTAATTCTACGTGACGTGTGACTTCGGCTTTTGAAACTTGTTTCATACTTTTTCAACGTCGTTTTTTGTCGTAGTTGGGTTTTAGTTTTTACCCGACTACGGCAAAGCCAAAGGAGGGTTATGATTTTGACAGGCTATGTGTGTATGTATGTAAGTATGTATGTATGTATGTATGTTCATCTGTTCCCTCATAGCTCCTTAACTACTTATTACAACTGGACAAATGAGGTATCGTTAGAAGGGTCTTGATCGTCCGCTGGTTATAGGCTATATGACGTGTCACTGAATCTAATGTGGCGCCCTCTAGCCGACATAAAGTACTGTATTAAAAAAAAATTTGAGATAAATATGCCGTGTTTAGTATCATTGGAAAGGGCATTACTTGTACATTTCAAATATATATACACACATCAAAAGTGTCTAGGGATCAACATATGTGTCTAGGGACCAACATATATTTTTGCAATAACTTTTCTCCTGATTGATATTAATTAAAATTTTCTTTAAGGATTCATCAAATAAAGTGTTTTCGTTTGTCACAGTAACGATAAACCAAGTCACCTTTGCATTAATAAAGAAATTTGCCATTTTCCTAATAAAAGGATTTTTGACATTTGAACCACTAACATTAAAGTTCGAAAAAAAGACTGAAATAACAGTTTTCTTTAAAATTTTATTAGGTAACTTAAACAATTAATAATCCGTGTTTCTACCGCGAACACTAACACAAGAACATCGGTTTGGCATACTCAAAATGAGTTCATCCAAATCACGCTGTGGAATGGCCGCCCATGTTCGTTGCAACAACAAAAAAGGTCTTCTTGCGACTGGATACCCTCCATATTCGGCAGAGCTCTTCTCTGTAGCATATCCCATGCATGCTCAATCGGGTTCAAGTCTGGCGACTGAGCAGGCCAGGGCCAAAGCCACATCTCAATCTCAAGAAATCCGCATAAAAATGCGTGATCCCTAGACACTTTTGATGTGTGTATATTATTAGCATTTGTTCGTGACTTTGTCCGTGTTTATTCGATAAGTGTGATATTTCTATGGTACCTATTTAAAATATACTTTGCAAAGAAATTAATATTATAGAGGCACCAAAACATTTTAAATAAAAAAAAAGTAAAAACTAAAACCCAACTACGACAAAAACGACGTTGAAAAAGTATGAAACAAGTTTCAAAAGCCGTAGTCACGCGTTGTTAAAGTGTTATGGACTATGGTACATTAAACTACATGGATTACAGTTTTTGAAACTTAGTAATACGGCTTTTGAAACTTGTTTCATACTTTTTCAACGTCGTTTTTTGTCGTAGTTGGGTTTTAGTTTTTACTTTTTTTATAATCACTAATAGCCGTTCTACGGCAACATTAAAAAAAGGCAGTGACATAAAATAGAACTAAAGCAGAATAATTTTTGAGGGGAAAAAAGTCCTGAGAAGGGGAAATCTCAATTGAGGCGTGGGGAAAGGAAATCATTAAAGTGGAAACACTGGTGCGAACTACAAACGGACGTGGTGTCACCTTGAATATTCGGCGGGCACTGAATTTTTTGAGCGCGATAAAACTTATTTATTGCAATTTACGGGAGACGATATCTACGTACTAAAATGTATGGAACTTTTGTCGCTAAAAATGAATGATGTTTAGCCTTAGATTATGGCTTTTTGGTGAGAATTAATAAAAAACTAAACCGGTAAATCTTTTCTCCATAGTTTTTTCTCACGAAATAACAAAAAAAAACATTTAAAATAGAGCACGAAATAGGGCAGAGTGTGCTAATTAAAAAGGTCGATTTCGATGATTTTGATCTTTGTTAAAGCTTTTTTTCACAAAAATAAAGAATTATTTCATAAATGTCACTCGGTAGATTGGTAGACTGATTTATTAAACTACTGAGATATTTTTTTTAGTGTCAAATATGAATTGAGTTGTTTGTGTTTTGCAAAACTGCAAGTGCCTTTTCGCGCGTTTTTAGGGACGCGCCCCTTAAACAAAATGTTTGCTTGTAGTGTTTGCTGTTTTTTCCTACCCACCACGAGAAATAATCATTGGCATTGATTACACATAACAGCATTAGGGTCCAATGCGACGGCGCGGCCTCTGATTTTCTAGAGGTAAACGGTGGCGTACCTCAGGGCTCCGTCCACACTGTTTCTTCTGCATATCAATGACATGTTAGCCCATGCATAGGCAGAGAACAGCACAGTCCATGGGCGATATTTTGGACAACTTGCAGTCAAGCTGGCAGACGTTGAGGAAAAACGACAGGAGCTTATCGCTGAGCTCAACCATGTTCTGGGCCGCATTTCTCAATGGGGCTGTCAGAATCTGGTCGAGTTCAATGTCAAGATTAACAGGTGTGCGCGTTCTCTGCCAAAAAGTCTCCATTCCTTCCCCTTCCCACTTTCAGAACGCTCAAATGCCATTACAAGGTAAGCTCGACATCTTGGGCATGGATATCTGCCGAGATCTCAACCCGCGTACGTTGAGAATGTCACCAAAGCGGCCTCGCGGAAGCTAGGTGTTTTAAACAAAGTGAGACAGTTCTTCTCGCCTGAGCATCCGTGTCTTCTTTACAAGACCCAGGTTCGTTCGTGTGTGTCGGAGCCGTTCTGCCGAGCTTCGAAGCTTGGATAGGGAGGACCGACTGTGTCACCTACCGATTCATTCAGATACTCACCGGGCAAGGTTGCTTCGGAGAGTATCTGAACAGAATCGGACGTAAGGCTACGGCACAATGCCATCACTGCGAGTCCGACCGAGACTTTGCCCAGTTGCCCGCTGGAGGACTGCCCTGCGTGGGAGTCCGAGCGTCGAGTCCTGTTCGGACAGATCGGACGAAACCTGTCACCACCGCATTGATCGCGGCTATGCTGGCGAGTAGTGAAGGATGAGAGGCTCGTAGGAGGCGACGAAGGGGACGCGGTATGGGTCGCTAGCTCTCCAATCGTCGCCAAAGGGTCGTTGTGGCCACATCTAGGGGAGATGTGGCCGCTACAAACGGCCCGAGACCGGTGACACCCGGGCAGCCTGAGGGTTTCGTCTAAGGCGGGTCGGTGTTCCGACTCTTACTGTGTAGAGCGGTAGGAGGCGCAACAGCGACCCACCCCGGGGGTGACTATGGTTACGCCGGGATGTACCTCAGTCATGAGGTACGGCAGGAGGGTTTCCAGAAGCCGAGGTAAGCCGCCGCGGGGTTTAATGGGTAGACTGATTTGTCGGGAGTCCCACACACGCCTTTCGTGTGCCCACGGAGGGTATGGTGCACAATGCATTACCGCGTTAAAAAAATTAGTTTTCTGGTGGGTGGAGTACTGTTTTCATCTTTGCGATGGTGCCGCACAGTATCTGTTTGACGCTCTCGACCGGTTACAGCGGTGAGCAATCTGCATTGTCGACTAAGCCACCGAGTCCCTTGAGCTGAGCTTCTGCAGTTGCGAAAAGATATAGCCTCCATGGCAGTCCTCTATCGCCTTTATCATGGAGTGTTCTGAAGAAATCTTCCAACTGGTCTTCTCCTCTCTCTTCCTCTACATGACAACACGTGCCGGTCTTGGAAGTCATCGCTTCAGAATGGTAGACGTACGTTCTCGCACTCATCGCTTCGGTTCTTCCTTCCTGTGCCAAGCGGTCAAAACCTGGAACTCACTACCAGCGCACGTGTCTCCTTCCCACTATGACTTCACGGGTCCTGTCAGCGGGGCGTGAAAAAGCATCTCACCAGATCGCCATAGTGTGGGTCACCATGCTGCATTATCCTAATTACCTACCTACTACCTACATTGAGGATAGTGACCACCACTCTTAGGCTGAAATTTATAAAGCGTGCTTAGACTTTGCTCAGACTTTGCTTACGCTATACTTACTTAAGTTCCTGCTCAGTGTAATCTTAGCGTTCGAATTTATAGTCCTTTGGGCTAAGTATTTACTGAGTGTATGCTAAGCAAGAGCTCAGGAAAAAATGTTTAATGTTTCAATTTGCATAACATATTTATTTTAATTATATAGGTATTTCAAACACATATCATTTTTAAAATAGCTGTATTAAACTTAAATATTAGTAATTTTATAATCTTTATCGTATAATTGTAGATCAATCAATTTAAACCGTTATTTTTTATTGATTTTAAGTGAAAAAGGGCCAAAATAACACATGTACAAGTAAAATAGAATGTATCTTTGAGGTGTCATCAAAAAAAAACCGGATTGACACCGTGGGAGAGCAACGCTTCGGCATAAATGGGCCGGCTCGACCGGAGTGATACCACGGCCTCACAGAAAACCGGCGTGAAATAGTGCTTGCGCTGTGTTTCACCGAGTGAGTGAGGATACCGGAGGCCCATCCGCCAACCCCCTCCCCTCCCACCCTAAAGGTCGGCAACGCACTTGTGACGCCTCTGGTGTTGCAGGTGTCCATGGGCGGCGGTAATCGCTTACCATCAGGCGATACGTCTGCTCGTATGCCCGCCTATTCCATAAAAAAAATTGTCAACAATCATTTAGATTGTCTCGATTTCAATTACATATAATTAGAGATGTGCCGGCTAGTCGACGACGGCTAGTCGGTAAAGCCGACTATTCGGCAACAATCGTAGTCGACGATTAGTCGGCGAATAGTCGGCAAAAAGCGCCGACTATTCGGATTATTACTTTGTATGTATTTCTCAATAATATATTTGTCAATTTTTATTTTATAATCAGTTTTAGACATTTTGAAATGTAAAACAAAGCAATCTTTCTTTTGGTAACCAGTTTCTAAAATTACTTACTGATAAAAAACATATCTGACATTTATTAAACAAAATGTTTGCTTGTAGTGTTTGCACTTTTTTTCCTTTCCACCACGAGAAATAATCATTGACATTGGTAAACGCTGGCGCCCACACTGTTTCTTCTGCATATCAATGACATGTTAGCCCATGGCAACATGATAATTGTTAGGCAGACAACAGCACAGTCCATGGGCGATATTTTGGACAACTCGTCAAGCTGGCAGACGTTGAGGAAAAACGACAGGAGCTTGTCGCTGAGCTCAACCATGTCCTGGGCGGCATTTCTCAATGGGGCTGCCAGAATCCGGTCGAGTTCAATGCCTAGATTAACAGGTGCTCACGTTATCTGCCAAAAAGTCTCCATTCCTTCCCCTTCCACTTATCAGAGCACTCAAATGCAATAACAAGGTAAGCTCGGTAGCTTTGGCATGGATTTCTGCCGAGATCTTAACCCGCACGAATACGTGTGAATACACTCTCAGTGTCACCAAGGCGGCCTCGCGGAAGCTAGGTGATTTAAACAAAGTGAGACAGTTCTTCTCGTCCGAGCATCCGTGTCTTCTTTACAAGACCCAGGTTCACTCGTGTGTGTCGGAGCCGTTCTGCCGAGCTTCGGAGCTTGGATAGGTAGGACCGACTGTGACACCTACCGATTCACTCAGGTACTCACCGGGCACGGTTGCTTCGGAGAGTATCTGAACAGAATCGGAAGTGAGGCTACGGCACAATGCCATCACCGGGGGTCCGACCGGGAGCGGTCTGTCCAGCACACGCTGGAGGACTGCCCTGCGTGGGAGTGCGAGTGTCGAGTCCTGGTCGGACAGATCGGACGAAACCTGTCACCACCAGCGAGTAGTCCAGTCCAATGCTGGCGAGTAGTGAGGGATGGGAGGCCGCGGTCTCCTTCTGTGAAGACATTATGCTTCAGAAGGATTCCCCAGAGCGGCATCGGGAAAGGGCCGACCCCGCTCGCAGGAGGCGATGAAGGGGACGCGGTAGAGGCTGCTAGCTCCCCAATCATCGCTAAAGGGTCGTTGTGGCCATATCTAGGGGAGATGTGGCCGCTACAAACGGCCCGAGACCGGTGACGCCCCGGTGCGTTCGGGGTGTGTCGTCTAAGGCGGGTCGGTGTTCCGACTCTTACTGTGTAGAGTGGTAGGAGGCGCAACAGCGATCACCCCGGGGGTGACTATAGTTACCCCGGGATGTACCTCAGTCATGAGATACGGCAGGAGGGTTTCCACACGCCCTTCGTGTGTCCCCCCCACGGAGGGTATGGTGCACAATGCATACCCCGCGTAAAGAAAAAAAAAGGTTCGCTCGTGTGTGGAGTACTGTTCTCATCTTTGCGATGGTATCGCACAGTATCTGTTTGACGCTCTCGACGGTTACAGCGGCGAGCAATCCGCATTGTCGACAGTCCCTAAGCCACCGAGTCCCTTGAGCTGAGGCTCTGCAGTTGCGAAGAGATATAGCCCCCATGGTAGTCCTCTATCGCCTTTATCATGGTGAGTGTTCTGAAAGCTCTTCCAACTAGTCCTCTCCTCTCCCTTCCTCTACAGGACAACACGTGCCGGCCTCGGAAGTCACCGCTTCAAAGTGGTAGACATACGTTCCCGCACTCATCGCTTCAGTTCTTCCTTCCTGTGCCGAGTGGTCAAAACCTGGAACTCACTCACAGCGCACGTGTTTCCTTCCCACTGTGATCCCGGGTCCTTTCAATGAGACGTGAAAAAGCATCTCTCTAGACCGCCATAGTGTGGGTCGCCATGCTGCATTGTCCTTATTACCTACCTACTACCTACATTGAGGATGGTGACCACCACTCTTGGATTCTGCTCATGATTTCATTCAGGCAGGGCAGAGTCATTTTGGCAGCAAATACATTTAAAAAAATCGAGAGCATCACTAAGGCGGCCTCGCGGAAACTTGGTGTACTGAATAGGGTGAGACGGTTTTTTGCGCCTGAGCATCTGTGTCTTCTTTATAAGACCCAGGTTCGCTCGTTCGTGGAGGACTGTTCTCATCTTTGTGATGGATCCACGCAGAATTTGCTTGATGCTCTTGATCGATTGCAGCGGCCAGGAGTCCGCATTATCAACAGTCCCGATGCCACCGAGTCCCTTGAGCCTTTGCACTAACGGAGAGATGTCTCTGTAACAGTCCTCTAGCGTTTTTACCATGGAGAGTGTTCTGAAGAGCTCTTCCAACTGATCCCACTTTCTCCCATCTTCTACAGGACAACACGTACTTCTTGTGCCGATCAGTGTTTAACTGCTTGGCACTACCAGCGCACGCGTTTCCCTTCCACTATGATCCTGGGTCCTTTAGGCGGCGTGTGAAAATGCATCTCACTAGGCCGTCATAGTGTAGGACGCTATACTGCAATTTCTGCGTTCGCAGTGAGTATGGTGTTGAATTGTTGGATTCTACTCATGCTTCATCAGGCTCAGCAGTATCACTTTCAGGCTATCAAATAAAAAAATTAAAAAAACATTGTCCACTTGTTTAAAAAACATCGCCACAAGTGATTTTCTTTTTCATTTAACTCTTCACTTCAATCAACAATAATAATAATATCTTTACACAAATATATTTTTTACACTAAAACACCGCTCCGAGTCCGACCCTTACAGAAGCAAAAATTAAGAAACAAGGTTCGCAGGCGGCGTTTGCGACTGAGGCGCGAATCAGCTGTAAACGAAGAATTATGGAAATGTCCATAACCATGATCGGTTTGGCCGATTAGTCGGCCGACTAGTCGGCCTTTTCAGGGCCGACTAATCGGCTAGTCGGCTAGTCGACAAAAGTAATGATCGGCCCATCTCTACATATAATTAATTATCAATTTCTAGAAATAACTTTTTACTTTGACCCTGGCATGCCCTTACGGACTTCTGTTATAAAGTTTTCAAACTAGATTACGGTTTTTTTACCTGCTCAATCGAACCATCTTTACGAGCGCGTAAGTAACCGCTAAGTCATGGATTTCGGTGACTTAGACTATGCTAAGCATTTGCTCAGCTTGAGCTAAGCATAATGACTATAAATTTCAATGCACACTTAACTCGTGAGGTAAGTCTAAGCAAAGCCTAAGCACGCTTTATAAATTTCAGCCTTAGATTCTGCTCATGATTTCCATCAGGCAGGGCAGAGTCATTTTGGGCACCAAATACATTTAAAAAAAATCGAGAGCATCACTAAGGCGGCCTCGCGGAAACTTGGCGTACTGAATAGGGGGAGACGGTTCTTTGCGCCCGAGCATCTGTGTATTCTTTATAAGACTCACATTCGCTTGTTCGTGGAGGTCTGTTGCTTGATGCTTTCGATCATTTGCAGCGGCCAGCAGTCCGCATTATCAACAGTCCCGATGCCACCGAGTCCCTTGAGCCTTTGCACTTGCGGAGAGATATCACCTCTATGACAATCCTCTAGTGTATTTACCATGGAGTGTTCTGAGGAGCTCTTCCAACAACAATCCCACTTTCTCCCATCCTCTACAGGACAATACGCAGACAATGCAGTATAGCGTCCTACACTATGGCGGCCTAGTGAGATGCATTATCATACGCCGCCTTAAAGACCCGGGATCACAGTGGAATGCAAAACGGAACCGTTTAGTTCCAGAGCGTATTTCTACGACTCCGAGGTGGTGACTTCCAATGCAAGTAGCATTGGAAGTCACCGCCACAGAGTCGTACGCTATACTGCATTGTCTGCGTTCGCCGTGAGTATGGTGTTGGATTGTTGGATTCTACTCAAGCTTACATCAGGCTCAGTAAAATCACTTTGGCAGGCTTACAAATAAAAATAAAACAAAAAACATTGTCCCCTTGTTAAAAAAACATCCGCACAAGTGATTTTCTTTTTCATTTAACTCTTCATTTCAATCAGCAATAATAATAATATCTTTACACAAGAATATTTTTTACACTAAAACACCCCTCTGACTCCAACCCTTACAGAAGCAAAAATGATGAAACAAGGTTTGCGACTGGGGCGCGAATCAGCTGTAAGCGAAGAGTTACGTAAATGTCCGAAACCATGATCGGTTTAGCCGACTAGTCGGCCTTTTTAGGACCGACTAATTGGCTAGTCGGCCAAAGTACTGATCGGCCCATCTCTAATTATCTTATATATAAAATTCTCGTGTCACAATGTTAGTTACCATACTCTTCATAAAAGGCTGAACCGATTTTATGAAGTTAGGTCTGCGAATCGAACAACATCTATTTTTTATACCCCAAATTTTATTTTTATGGCAAAACAATGTTTGCCGGATCAGCTAGTAATTTATAGAAGTGTCTGTGGCAGCATTCATGCTGTCGTGTTTCGTTGGTGAGTGCATGACTCGAGGCCCAATGATGCAGAAGCATATCAATAGGATACCACAGTGTGCTGTTGCATTGTCTACATTTACAAAGAGTATGATGCCCACCAGTCTTGGATTCTTCTTATGTTTTTCATCAGGCAGAATAGAGTCATTTTGGCTAATACATAAAAAAAGTATGAGCACTTACATCTAGAATTTGAATGGAAAAGTAGTAATTAAATTAATAAAGTTTATTTTACATTCAAGTCGTCAAAAAAGAACCGTTGGGTTGTAATATCTGTTTAATAAAATTTTCTTGTTGGGTACAATCACATTTAAATTAATAATCTCCATCCCAGTGTAGTGGTCACCATGCTGCATTGTTGCAATGAGTAGATTCTGCTAATACTTTCCATCAGGCAGAGTGGAGTCACTTTGACAAGATCAAATATAAAAAATGCTATTAATATCATCTTTAAAAAAAAACATATTTGCAAAAGAGATTACCTTACCTCTATCTTTTCCAATTTTTCTTTCATAGTATAATGCTTGCAGAATACCTCAACTTCTATTTTAAAAGAATTTATCGACATACAACATGATGTTATTAGGTCTTTTGGACACAAATGTGTATCACTTATACAATTGTTTTTATCATCGCCTATGACCCATTTGCCTGTCTCGTTTTGTAAAGATTTCTTTAAGTTTGAATGTAATTGTGATTCTGTTATGGCTCTAGACCAAAGCTCAATACAGCATTTGAGAAGTACAGATCTCGAAGCGATCTTCTTAGCAGAATCTTCAGTAGGTAATTCAACTATCCAATACGGTTTTTGTACAGACGGTTGTTCTATGTATTTAATAGGTATGTTGAATACTGACAATATACTATTTATTTCCTGAAAACAAACAAAAAATGAAGAATAGACTTTGCTAAGTGGAACTAATAATTTTGAAAAGAGAAACTTTTACCGCATGTCGGAAATCTATATGTTCGTGAGCAAACCACATCAAATATCGGCGCCACATTTTATCGTCTTTAGACATAGCTTAATAAATATTATAAATATTTTGTTTTTGCTGTATCATAACCCGAACCAGCATGTCTTAATTGATAAAACATGTTTTATAATCTCTGCTTTGAATATAACCTCACTCAAATGTCAAAACTCAAGTAAACAAAAAACATAACGTGCAAAAACATAAAAACCGACAGATGGTAAAAACAGTAAAAACATTACTTTTTCGTTTTGTCGCTGTCACCTGTAAATAAATGCAGAAATATTACAAGTTTTTTTTTTCATGATATGGTCGAACGAGCAAATGGGTCATTTAGCAAATGGAGTATACTGGGTCCCACGCTCTTTCAAATTTATATAAATGACCTCTGCACACTCTCTCTACCAAATACCAGTATCTTTGCCTATGCAGACGACACAGCTATCCTGGTGACGGGATCAAATTGGCACGAAATTAAGGATAGAGCAGAACTCTCTCTAGCGAAGGTAATGAGCTGGTTAAATGCAAACCTCCTGACCCTTAACTTATCCAAGACCCACTATGTCCCTTTTACAATTACAAAAGCAAACACGGCACCACATTTTTTTTTTCCATAACGGCCCACAACTGCTTGTCCCCGAACACCTGCTTCTGCCACGCACTAACCAGAGTAGAATCAGTCAAATATTTGGGAGTTCAAATGGATAGTGGTCTGAAATGGGATAAACATATACGCCTGACAACGACACGAATAAGAAGGCTGATACATTTATTTAAATCTCTGAGAGACATCACACCATTAGACAAATTAAAACTGATATACGTAGCACTGGGTCAGTCCGTCCTCCAATATTGCATTTCTGCATGGGGCGGTGCAGCCAAAACCCATCTTATAGCCTTGGAGCGAGCGCAAAGAGCCGTGCTAAAAGTGTTAACAAAAAAACCGTACAGATATCCCACAATAACACTCTACTCGGACACCAAATTACTAACGGTTCGTCAGCTTTATGTGCTCCGACTTGTCCTAAGGAAACACACAACTGTACCTACGCCCTCGCTAAAAAGAAGACGTAAAAAGGCTGTTTTTCTTAATGCATCCTGTAGAACAACCTTTGGCACACGTCAATTCTATAGTATGTGCTGTAAAATATATAATACCACTAACAAAAAACTAAATATTGCTGATCTAAACAAACACGAAGTTAAAACCAAAGTCACTGCCTGGCTACAACAGCTCGATTATCAAATGACTGAGGACCTACTCAAACAAGTAACATAAACACCATCACGCTTAATCTAAACTAACTCATTCACTCATACACACAGTTTCACACACACATACATATATAGGCACGCACGCACACACACACGCACACACACACAACACACACGCACACGCTCCCCCACACATGCTCACATATATACTAAAAATAGGCTCTTGAGTATATGTTTATTTTTTTCTCAAAATAAAACTTCTAAATGTATTTAGTAAGAATGTGTAATTTATATGAAAAATACACAGCGACACCACATGTTTCTTTACTGCAGTACTGTAAATCGGCGACGGAACACTGTTCTTCCAAAATACAGGTTTTTGCCTAGTTTGGAATGCAGTTTCTGTACCTTTTGTGTAACACATTCCTGTAATCTAAAATTGTAAAAATGTCTACACCTGTCAATGTGTTTTTGTTCTGTGTTCAATAAATGCATTATTATTATTATTATTTGATGGAAAGTGACTACCGCTACCGATTAATGCCTGAAACATACATATGAGTCACAAGCCCGTTACCACCCTCTAGATATCCTCATCGTCAAAACTGCTTTTCAATTCAGTACATGCCATAATATTGTGCGGTATATAGCGAACTTTGTTACCACAGTGGTAACAAAGTCCGCTATACCGGTTTACGCGGTAGTGGTAATACCACTACCGCGTGCAACGTGCACTTCTTCGCTAGTATCACTTGAGGGGGCTCAACCGAGTGACCCGCCCCGCGCCCGAACGACGTCTTTCGTCTTGTTAAGTTACCGGTTCGTTAACAAGACACGGCCAAGGTCTACAGGGGTTCTTGGACATTATTTAGACCAGGGCCGGACCGTGAGTTTAGGGGGCCCTGGGCTAATACTACTTAGGGGCCCACCAAATTCTTTTTTTTTTTTTAAAGACTACTCCCACATTAGGAATTTACATCCTGTGTCGAGGGGGACTCTATAGACATACATGTAACGAACACAAAGAACACTCAGATTTATAACAACAATTTGTGGATCACACAAAGTGTGAATTGAACCCACAACACTTGGCGCAGTGAAAAGCGGTGTAGCGACCGCTTAAACCACTAGAAATATGTTAAGTATAGGGCAATACTGTGTGTTTATACATATTGTTTTTGTATAAATTATGGCACGGATGTGTAAAATATCTTTATGCACGGCGTCATCTGGGCCCAATTGAAAACCAGCGTCAGACGCCTTGTCTGACACAATGCTGATTTAGGTAAATTTTTGGCCTTGCAAATTTGATGTAAATTACCTTTTTTATGTACGATTACTTTATGTTGCCAAAAGAAATATTTTATCTTTCTTTTTCTTTCTTTCTTTCTTCTAGATCTGGTAATCATCAATCAAACAATTACTCAAATATATAGGATATATCCTATACGACTAAACGATAAAATATTTAATTTGTATTTTAATATATTATTATTGAAACTACAAGTGCTCGCCACAGACTACAAATTTATTAATTACCACCCGTATAAACTTATACATAGATTGACATATGTCCCAATAGATGTTGCCTTAAGTACATATATTATTTTGATACATATTTAACAATTATGCCTTAGGTTTTAGTGTTTAATAAGTACAATCGTAATTAAATTGACAAATGATAACGCAAACTTTCTGCACTTTCTTTGGCAAATTTAATTTAATTTGCTTCTCACATTCTAAATTCTTAGATAAATCAACATTTATGGAAAAAACGGATAAAAGCCTATATATGCCATCGCTCGGTTTCACAACTTGTGATTAGTATGGTTAAATATATTTTTAAGATTGTATTGTAATTCGGGAATACGTCAACAAGCTTCTTTTCAAAATTTTCATAATGTCATCATAGTTATTTTTTAAAGCTTTAATAGCATCGTAGCGGCGATACCACCTAGTCTGACTTAAACTTTTTAACGTAAATATCAGTTTAGTTTA
This sequence comes from Diaphora mendica, assembly GCA_949125395.1. Classification (NCBI taxonomy): domain Eukaryota; kingdom Metazoa; phylum Arthropoda; class Insecta; order Lepidoptera; family Erebidae; genus Diaphora; species Diaphora mendica. Next base: position 4,072,022 of record OX421323.1, read on the forward strand.
ACAATTCCTATCTATATGGGTTGAAGCAGAAAATAAAACATATTTTCGCACTTCTCAAAAAAGTTTATGATTTCGGTTCCAACCTCCACAGCTTCTTCACCAACTTGGTTAAGAGAATGCGCAGCACATGGCACGTAATCCGCAGATTTATTTTTTTGTTCTCAAATTATTTCTACACCATTGTAACGACCCGCCATATTAGCAGCGTTGTTGTTTGACTGTCTCCCTTTTTTGTGCGGAAATCCCCCCTAATACCACCGACTGGAGGCATGTCAGACTCGAACCGACTAAAACCGCACGCTGCCTCGGGTACCAGGAGCAGGGAACCAGGTGCACCCTCGAAAAGAAATCCCTGGAACCTCGACGTACCACGGGCCACCTAGGTTTTGTAGATGGCTCCCTCCTGAGCACGAACCCCGATGTTCTCTTGCTACATAAAAGCGCTTGCACCTCCACCCCAGCCTGCTTCTGCGCTTATGGAGGACGGAGATCGTTTTGTGAACACCGGCGCCTGAGTCGTTTGCGGCACCGAGCCAATTCCCGGGCCTGGCGGACCAGAAGAGTTCTAAACCAGTCCCGGTCCCGCTCCGCCGTCTTCTGCACGAGCATAACTTGATCGCAGAAAGAGACTGCGGATTTCCCCTAACTCTCGCTCCGTAACATGGCCGCAATCATGATACTGAGTGAGAGAATCCCCACTACGATGGCCGTCACCAGATCGTGCCTCGGCTCCCTCCATTCTGCCAGCGTGTGGAGCGTCGTGTCCACGGTCTGGCCATCGCAGGCACTTAGGCGTGGGCTCGTTACGGATCAGACACAGGTGATTGCTGAAGCATCCTGTTCCAGTGATCACCTGCGTCAGCCGGTATGAGAGGCTCCCGTGATGCCTCTCAAGCCAATCCTCCATAACGAGTCTTACCACCGCAATAACAGCGTGCCCAGCGCTCGGTTGCCCAAGTCGTTCTTCCATCCCTCCACGGTGACCTGGCGGAGTTGGGATTTCGAAATTTCGATCTTTCGAATCTCCGGAGACCTTCCCAACTTCCGCGCCTCCTTGAGACACTGATAAAGAGCCGCAAGGTCTCTTGCCTCCAGGTCCCATGGTGGAGTTCCGGCCAGGAGACTTGCCGCCTCAAAAGAGATCGCGCGGTACCCCTTTATGATACAGATGGCCAGCACTCGTTTCGATCGTCGCAATATCGCGACAGTGCTGGCCCTCAGGGCCTCCGCCCATACTGGGGCCCCATAAAGGGCCATGGACCGCACGACCGTTTGACTGTCCCCTACAGTTATCCAGTGGTAACCAATTTTTTTTTCAAAGTCTTGAAAAACATTAAATAAATGTAAGCTAGTATATAGACTACCAATTTTAATTAACGATATGCATCTTTCGTACACTTCTCCCCGAAAACAGTATTAAAGTACAATAGTTAACTGATCATTATCAGATAGATCTGGGACTGAGAACAGAATCGTAAAAAAGGTAGTAGAGCCACGCTGATTTCAGTACGAACGGGCCGGCTCGACCGGGGCGGTACTACCAACGCACAGAAAATCAACGTAAAATGACAGCGTTCGTGCTGTCGTGTTTCGTTGGTGAGTGCGAGACCGGAGGCCCAATTAGTCTAGTCAACAAGTTCTATACTTGTTGACTAGACTAAAAGATACAGAAGCATCACTAGGCCGCCATGGTGTGGGTCGCCATGCTGCATTGTCTGCATTCGCAGAGTATGGTAACCACCACTCTTGGATTTTGCTTATGCTTTCCATCAGGCAGAGTAGAGTCATTTTGGCGGGCCATACATGAAAAAAAATAAAAAAAAGTTATAAGCGGCGGGAATTCCCCCGTATTATAGACTCACTCACATTTTTTTTTGTTTTTAGCCTGACCTGGTAGCAAGATACATTAGCCAAATATGCTTACTCATTCTCGAACGAAAAAATACTTGATGTGGGTATAATTAGTAGAACATAGTTATTATCACATGGTATTTAGATATACTATAAGTATTAACGTTAATCACATAAGAGGAATAAAAACTATGTTACATTATTTAATATGTGAGCAAAGTCGTTATTAAAATATTAAATCGTAACGTTATATTGTTTTAAACTTTCATGGTCATTAACATTAAAATAGAAATCTACGGGATTGCTACCATGTACCTTTTTGTTTGTGAGTATCCGATATTTCGGCGCTGTTGCAAGCGCCATGATCCGGAGTAACTGTAGTAGTGGAGTAATAAAATCGTAACGTGAAAAATTGTTTAAGCAGTATCTACAACTCTAGAAAATTAAGAAAACATACTGTCGTCCGTAAATTATCGATGGGGAAATCCCCGTTCCATTTGACACGCATTATCGTCTTTTTTTTACTTTAACTTGACTTAGCTGGGGGCCCCTGGAATCCCCGGGGCCTTGGGCTTAAGCCCAAAAAGCCATATGGTAGATCCGGCCCTGATTTAGACTGTACCTACACCACAATTTTCTATTTTCTCAAGACAGTTCAGCACACATTTTCAATGCCGGAACTACTTTTTTCACGTGTCGTGAGGGATTAAAAATAATGCCTCTCTCACGTTTGTTATGAAAATTTGTAACAAGCCATGTACCAACTCGTGTGGCTACCGTGGTATAAGTAATATTGCTTTATAGATTAGATCATAACGGTTCAAGTAAGATCTTTTCCCGAGATAAAATCCCTTAAAGTTCTGGCGCGTTTGCCACGCTCACATTGTATTTCTTACTGTATTCCCCATTCTGTGATTTAGCCATTTTTGCGTGAAAGAGTAACAAACATCCATACAAATTTTCGCCAGTTTAAGCCAAAGTGGTTGATTTAGTTAAATGATAAAACACCAGTATTAATTAAAATATTGTTTTATTCAAAAACCAAGTTCTAATTCATATTTCATAACAAACATTCGCAAATATTTAACATAAATATTTTTACTATGACGACTCCTCCATTTTTTCATCGTGTAGCAGTTCTTGGCATTGTGCACTTAGGAAATCTTTGCAAGCATCTTTGATAGCACCAGCGCAGGCGACATAGTGGCCACCAGTATGTTCTGCTACTATTGGCTTGATGAATAAATTAATGAGGGACTCGCTCATCTCTGGGAACATAACAGAAACCAATTTTTTTTATACACTAACCCCTTGTCTACAGTTCTGTGTTATTTTCAACTTTAATGCTGTTAGAATAAAGTTGAAAATAACAGAACATGCTGAAAATTAAATAATGTATGAGAATAATAAAGTAGTTTGGTATCCCCAAATTTTTGAATGAGAAATTTTGGTTTTATCTATTAATAAAGTAACATGAGTCTTTTATTTTATGAATTAAAGAGAAAGTTTCACAATTCAATTGATGACTTTAAAAAAATCATTGGAAGCCTACATCTTGAATTAAGAGGAACAGGAACACATACTCAAAATTCTATCTGTTTAAAATGGGTGTATTGTGGTTTCTCTTGAATCACTCGATGTATTGCTGAAAACTGTATTAAAAGTCATTGAGTAGTTTAAAAGATCTAAGTGAACAGACAGTGGAAGCAACTTAATTTTATAATATGTAAAGATATTTAATTAGACAGCATTGAAAGAAACTCATTAGAAACTCTTCAGAACAGTATTACGTCCGGGATGTGCATTCTATTTTAAACTTACCTTTAGGTATAATAGAGTCACTTTCACCATAAATATGTAATGATGGCAACGTAATCTCTTCATCATAAAATCCCTTGTGCACCAAGCTGCCTGATCTGAATCCCGATGCAAATATTGCAAACTTAAAAGTGTATGGTAAATCTGAAATGACATACAAGTGTTAAATAGAAATAAGATAAAAGGATATAGTTATTTCTTTTTTTTTATGTAATAGGCGGGAAAATGAGCAGACGTATCGCCTGATGACTGATCGCCTAACGCCTGATTACCGCCGCACATGGACACCTACAACACCAGAAGTGCGTGGCCGGTCTTTGGGGGATGGGGGAGGGGGTTCGGGTATGGGCCTCCGGTATCCTCACTCACCCAGTGAAACACAGTGCAAGCACTATTTCACATTGGTTTTCTGTGTTATCTGTTCTTACCTGACTATGGCAGGGCCAAAAGTTAGGGTAATAGATTTGGCAGTGTATGTGCGTGTGTATTGTCCACCATAGCCCCTAAGCTACTGAACCACTTCTAAGAAATAAGGTGTCAATAGATTCGTAATACTGGCCCGGGTGACATAGGCTACACAAAAATCAAAAGTTCTTACATAGTTGGGTTCTAGTTTTTTTAGTTATTTTTTTTCTGGATACAGAAAGTTTAGAAATTCAATATTAAACAAAATATTTAATTTAGGAGACCATTTTAAATTTGTAGTTAATTTGTGTACATAAACTAATCTTAACAACAGTTAATCAAGTGTGAAATTATTTTTTTCATTTTGAATAAAGCAATAATTGCAATGTACCATCACACTGCAAGGCTTGAGAGCAGAAAAATAATATAATATGTGACAAAATGAAAATTATTTAAGGTTTAATAAACTTTACAAACACTAACTTATGACAACCCCTGACCTGGTTACTGATATTGCTGGTTGATCAAATATCATTTATTTTTAAATTATTACAGTTATTATCACCTATAACATCAACTAGATTAAACTAAACTAAAAAAACTGTAAAGCAGGTTACAGGAAATAAAGGCTTTTTTTTTTATTTAAACACCAACTTACATCCTTTTTGCTGCATTGCAGCTAACAAGCCCACTAAACAAGCTCCTTGAGAGAAGCCCATAAACCCATCAAATGGTCCGTATTCTTTTACTACTTTTTCTATCAACTCCAATGTGGCCTCAAATCCAAGTGCAGGCCCTCCAAGGCACTTGCCACTGAAGGTGTTGTCCTCTGCATTAAACCACCATGATCGAGCATCTGTAAATAATAATATATTAAACACACAATGCCATATAGTACCAAGTACAGCAGAGCTTGTACTATGTGTACTAGATAACTGATATAAACACATACATACTTTTTTTTAAACCATACATATAGATAGAAAACACCCAAATTTAAAAGAAATATTCCAGATCATACAAACATTTACTCCTACCTGGGAATCGAACCTAGAACTTCAATCACAACAATTGCATATGCTATCAATGCACCACCAAGGCAGTTAACACATTAATAACTATTTATTTCCATCATAATAGCAGTTGAAAAATAGGTGTGTTTAATACCTCTGTATCCAATAGTATATAAAAAAAAACTAGTTTATGGTTTTCTTAACAAAAGGTATTATCAAAGGTGATTGAATGTTATTAAAAAAAATTACCTTCGTCACCTCCTCCATCTTCATTTACGACTTTATGAGGCGCTGATATAAACACTAGCTGCGCATATTTAGCGACAGCTTTACGAAAAGAACCAATTTTTGCTCTAAACACCGTTCCATTCTGTCTGTAGCCATGAAAGGCGAGAATTTTTAGTTTTGTTCGTTCTGTAGTCTCTTTGCTAATTTGTGGCGGTGGTGGAGGTGTTAAAGAATGGTTAGAGTTCGAGTTTGTTTCAGAAATAGTCGACATTGTTGCGTTAGTGCTTAATACGTAGTAATTTAAGCCATGAAATCTAATGGCTAATTTAATTAGCCTATGATTCTTTATTTTACTAGGTTATTTTTGACTGACTTTTTCAATGCAAGAGCACTAAAGAGTCATATGCTGCAATAGTACTGGGAACACTAAAAAGACCTAATAAATTTTATAAAGTTATTATTTTTCAAGCAAATTGCAAAATGCTAAACCAATTTATCAAATATTTACAAGACCGCTACTGTCAAAGTGTCAACAAACTTGACTCTAGACACCACCATTCGTGCATAAATAAAACCAATGCGAAAAGAAAATATAAGGAGATGCCCTATTCTACTATACGAACAATTCATTATACAAATATATAAAAGATCGACACATATATACAAAAAAGCATTTTGTCTCTTTTTAACTTATGTTTATCTTGGTGTGAAAAGAGAGATAAACATAGTTTAGTGAAGACTAATATTGGCAACACTTTTGACTGACGTCATGCACTTGTCAATTCGTGCCCGGCGACGCCATTGTATGCACCAAGTTCTGAGGTAGATCTGCTGTCAAGCGGTTGTTGTTGGAAATTTTGTTTTTGTTTTTACGGCTTTAAATTGGTTTTTATTGTATCCAAGGCTTTGCCCTAGACATGAAAATCATGCCTTCGTGCTCCATTAAACAATCTGGTGCTAGAAAAAACAAGAATCATTGTACATTGACTCTTTACAGGTTAGTACAAAAATGCATTGAAATTGTTCAATATTTTACGATTTTGTTTATTGTATTGTATTAAACATATTCTTTTTATAAATTCCGAAGACGTTTGTTAGTTTTTTGAGGTTCTCAATGGTATTATTAGCTTTGTTTCACTTTGATTTGTTTACATACGATTAAGGATAGTGATGGTAGAGTTAAAGTGTCGATACTTATATTATTATATAAAAAAATATGTTAACATGGTGTTTTCTTCATCAGATTTCCTGTAAATGAAATTTTAAGAAAGAAATGGATCGAAATCATTGGTTTGGAAAATATAAACCCTCAACACAAAATGTGGTATGTCTGCTCGATGCACTTCTATGAAACATCCTACAACAGAACTCTCGACGTGACGCGATTACGTGACTGCGCAGTGCCCTAACCTGAATGTGTGAATAAATATCATAACTATTTAAAACGTGTTTTATTTACTAAATTTGTTATTTCGCTCAATGTCAACATAATATAAGTACTGTTGCGCCTTCGAGAAAAATAGTCTGGAACAATCTACCAGTCGCGAGAATGGAGGAAGGCGCCATCTAGTGTCAAGTAGCGCGCAACTGTGGAGTAACTCTGATATTCGACGCTAGATGGCGCTAGATTACTCACTCTGGTAATTTCTGTTTAACGTAGAATGTTCTATCGAATATTATAGATCTTTCTAGGGATTTCAAAGCCATATATAAGCAGATTGGGTTACCCGTACGAGTCAGTATTGTTTCACGATACAGCGGAGTTAACATCGAAGCGATCTTCTAGTGCGATTAACAAGTGACATAGCGAATTATTATAGTAAAAGGGTTGTAAATAAACAGTGTGTTATTTTTTGGTAATTAACCGACTATTTTTCATTATTTAATACCCGGCTCGTAACAGTACTTTTTATGTTGATATCGGTATCCCAGAACCGTCGGAGCTACGAAAAAATAGGTAAACAACGATATACATTCTCGTTGGTTTGAATGCGGAGGTATTCTGTTCTTTCTTTAGTCTTGTTGCTGATAGAACGGATAGGGCTGTTTTCATAGCCGATAACAAATGGTTTTAAAATAATAATTTGAGAAACCTCACCTACGATCATCTATTCCCAGACTACACAAAGACCAGGATTTTAGGGATTCCAAGAGGAATCCACGGTCTCATTTTGGGAGGAGGTGATGTACGCCTAAAAGGTGGGAAAAGGGAGAGGACTAGCACTCTCCTATCCCACAATGGACTCACCAAATGCTGTAGCACTCCTAATGGCCTACGGTTTCTTGGGTAGAAGCCCAAGAATCGTTTAAGTAATATTTCGCTCATATCATATCTAGCCGGGTGTCCAGTGATGGCCAGCTTTCATTTTTGGATTTTAGTCTTAAGTCCATCATTCAAAATTTAATCCATCCATTATATCCATTATAAATAATAAAAAAACAATCGGATTTAACTATAATTATTTAATGTTATCGTTATTTTTGCAATTTATTAAATATTTCAGTTAAATATCGATATCGACATTTCGAGTCACTCTACATAGGTACAACCCTATGGCAGCCATTTTATGCGCCAACTTCTTGTGTAGGTAGGCACGATAATTTTGTAGGTATGCGTAGTCCATGTACTGTAGGTCAATGCTTAATTCCGAAAAAAAAAGGTAATTTATAGGCGTGAGCTGTCAAAAAGAAAATAAACGAATGGACAAAGTCAGCTGCAATTGTTATAATTTCGCGCCAATTCTTATGTTTTGACAGTCCCAATAGAGATAAAATTATCACTGCATGTAAAGGGCCGTTTACACGTTAAGAGAAGTGGGTAACTTAAATTTAACTTACTTTTAACTAAATTTTAAGTAGTCGACTGTTTACACGTGTTTAACTTGATTCTATCTAGCACAGAGTACAATGTACCTATATATTATTGTGAAAACGTAAGGAGTTGCACACCTCCGTAGCCACTATCTATGCCTGTCTACAAACTATATTATATATGTCATAAATAGAAGAAAAAAAACTGACTATTGAATTCTACATGTCATAGGTATTAAATAAAATATCCATATCAAATGTGTTTCGATATCATCGTTTATTGGGTTTTACTTGCACCGATCCCCCACAATTATACTATTTAGTTTGATTACAATTAGGGCTGCCATCTCAAAAATTAAGAAACCAGGAGACAACAAACTTAATATTTCTTGATTTTTGAGGTGTAAACCCGAACACTTTAATATTAATTTTAGTTAAAATAAATAGAAAAGTTCAATCAGTTGAAACCGTTATTTTATTTATTTTCATATTCAGTTTTAATTACATTTACGAGTACTTACTAGCCAGCATTTTTCGTCTAAATCAGTGATGAAAAAATAAAATCTCACTTTTTCAGTGACTTACAACTTGTGTGACTAAAGAGCTGTTAAGTGACTGAAGAGCTGTGAAGTCCACGCGTGAATCAACTTAAAATTAAGTAACCAACTTATCAACTTAAAATTAAGTAACCAACTTATCAACTTAATATGTGTAAACGGCCTATTAGGCTAAGCGCGCACTACGATTAAAAATCGGTGCGAAATAATATCGCAAATCTGTAAACATGTAACATCGTTTTTTTTGGATTTCTTAATCTTCTCTTTTGAACTCTGAGGAAGCTTTAGTTACTGTGAATATTTATATCTTTGATGGTAGTGTTTGTGAGTGTTCAAGTCCCACTGTCTGTGGGTCGATAGATTACAGCTGAAAGTCTACCTACATTGTACCCGTCTTGTGGTTCGTGGTTTGTTGCTGAGGAGGATTGACTATTGGCAGCTCACAGCTCACTCCTCAAGATTTCTGCCCTACCTTGAGGGAAGTTCACGTAACAATAAACTTAATCAATTAATACTTTTACTTAGCACCTACAAGTGGATCACTGGTGGACGTCTCCTCAAGCTACCTTGAGCTGGAGAGAGTCTTCGGCTGACTACCTCGAGTCAGCAAGGTGATCCTGAGGGTGGCTATCCTGTGCTGACCAGACTACAGGCTTATTATTGAAAGAAAAAAAGACTGTATATTTTTTATTGCATACTACCTTGTATCTATAATAATAATTTTAATTTTAACAATTGTAATTTATAAAATAATTACTTTAACAAAATAAAGGTTTGTATGTGTCTAAAGTTGTTTCCCTGAAGCCTCCCGTGGAACCCGTGTACCGGCACCCTCATTTTAAATTTCTTAAAATTCTTACGGCGCCCTGAGGTCTCATATTTATCCTGAGTCGAAACCGGTGAGTTTCCACCTGACAAGTTCAGGGGTTACAAACAATAGAAAAACACTACAATCCGCGCACTACGAAAATAAATCGTCGCGTAGCAACTATGGTCGTTTGCGATATTTTTCCGCACTTTAAAAATCGCAACGAATAAAAAGCGTAGTGCGCGCATAGCCTTAGCGGTCAAGGGAAATGTCGAAATCATTTAATTATATTTTATTTTTTTTAGTGAACTTTTAAAATTATGTTATTTTTTTAGCCATTATTTAATTGTTTTGCCAACCCAAGTCAAGCCAGTCCTCAAGATAAGTTGAAATTGTCAGCCAAGTCCAAGCCAAGTCTGTGGCCAAATCAGTCAAAACTGGTTAAAACTCAAATGTCAATGTCAAATAGAAGTTGTGTCAGGTTTGTTTGTTTGGAGCCTTGGAGCTTGTGGTTGGAGCAATGAGTAAAGAAGTATAAGGAGATGCCCTATTCTACTATACGAACAATTCATTATACAAATATATATAAGATCCACATATATACAAAAAAGCATTTTGTCTCTTTTAACTTATGTTTACCTTGGTGTGAAAAGAGAGATAAACATAGTTTAGTGAGCACTAATATTGGCAACACTTTTGAGTGACGTCATGCACTTGTCAATTCGTGACCGGCGACGCCATTGTATGCACCAAGTTCTGAGGTAGATCTGCTGTCAAGCGGTTGTTGTTGGAAATTTTGTTTTTGTTTTCGTGCCAATTACGGCTTTAAATTGGTTTTTATTGTATCCAAGGCTTTGCCCTAGACATGAAAATCATGCCTTCGTGCTCCATTAAACAATTTGGTGCAAGAAAAAACAAGAATCATTGTACATTGACTCTTCACAGGTTAGTACAAAAATGCATTGAAATTGTTCAATATTTTACGATTTTGTTTATTGTATTGTATTAAACATATTCTTTTTATAATTTCCAAAGACGTTTGTTAGTTTTTTGAGGTTCTCAATGGTATTATTTGCTTTGTTTCACTTTGATTTGTTTACATACGATTAAGGATAGTGATCGAAGAGTTAAAGTGTCGATACTTTATTATATAAAAAATATGTTAACATGGCGTTTTCTTCATCAGATTTCCTGTAAATGAAATTTTAAGAAAGAAATGGATCGAAATCATATAAACCCTTGACATAAAATGTGGTATGTCTGCTCGATGCACTTCCATGAAACATCCTACAACAGAACTCTCGATGTCCGCGATTACGTGACTGCGCAGTGCCCTAACCTGAATGTGTGAATAAATGAATAAATATTACAACAATTAAAATTAAAATTTAAAAAGTGTTTTATTTACTCAATTTGTTATTTGGCTCAATGTCAATATAAGTACTTTTTATGTTAATATCGCTATCCCAGAACCGTCGGAGCTACGAAAAAATAGGTAAACAACGATATACATTCTCGTTAGTTTGAATGCGGAGTTATTCTGTTCTTGCTTTAGTCTTGTTGCTGATAGAACGGATAGGGCTTTTTTCATAGCCGATAACAAATGGTTTTAAAATAATAATTTGAGAAACCTCACCTACGATCATCTATTCCCAGACTACACAAAGACCAGGATTTTAGGGATTCCAAGAGGAATCCACGGCCTCATTTTGGGAGGAGGTGATGTACGCCTAAAAGGTGGGAAAAGGGAGAGGACTAGCACTCTCCTATCCCACAATGGACTCACCAAACGCTGTAGCACTCCTAATGGCCTACGGTTTCTTGGGTAGAAGCCCAAGAATCGTTTAAGTAATATTTCGCTCATATCATATATAGCCGGGTGTCCCGTGATGGCCAGCTGTCATTTTTAGATTTTAGTCTTAAGTCCATCATTCAAAATTAAATCCATCCATTACATCCATTATAAATAATAAAAACAATCGGAATTAATATTTGTATGATAATATTAATATAATTATTTAATGTTATTTTTGCAATTTATTAAATATTTCAGTTAAATATCGATATCGACATTTCGAGTCACTCTACATAGGTACAACCCTAAAGGCAGCCATTTTATGCGCCAACTTCTTGTGTAGGTAAGCACGATAATTTTGTAGGTATGCGTAGTCCATGTACTGTAGGTCAATGAATAAAACGCAGCCAAGGTAAGTTTGCACCTCACTGGAATGCGGCGCTAATAGCTAATAATGCAGAGTACATTATTCAAATTATTACTGAAAATAGACTAAGCTGACATTTTGAGTAATTCGTTAAAAATTATAAAGTCGAATTTTAATAGCGAATATTTTTTTTGCATAACGTACACCCAAGCGTAGTGTGATGTAATAAGGATGTAATCGACGCAAGGTGTAAACTTAAGTGCTTGACTAATTTTAGTCATCTTATTTTAGTCATTAATGTCAAGTGTAATCGTAATCGAGTTAGCAGGCTAACGTCTTAAATTCAGACGCAAAGATAGTTTCTGATTCTGACTGACTAGATCGTTTAGAAGCCTAATAATTAGAAACGCATTCAGGAAGGTGTAAAAAATTGTATGTTAGGCCGAGGCCGCACTACGGCTAAACCGCCGCGGTTTTTAACAGCCTGATTTTGTGACAAAAGGAAATGTATGGAAGCGGCCACACTGGCGGTTTTTTACCGCGACTGATTTTAAAACCGCGACAACCGCGGGCGGTTCTGTACAGTGTTGCCAGTAGGTTACTTTTGTAACGTTTCAGGTGACTTTTCATCTCTTGGTTACTTTTAACGTTACACAAATAAGATTTTTTTAATACACTCCCCTATCTGCCTCTGCCAAAATTGGAATACTTGGTGTCCACATATCGCGCGAAGTCCAGTTCAGGTAATTGCATTCTTGCAGATTCCTCCGTAGAGACGTTATTGAACTGAGGGACCTATAATCGTATTATGCCGCCGTAAATCTGTAATGTCGTATTCTAAAGTTTTAGAATTTTCATAAAACTTTTAAGAAATTCTTAAATAAATTCTTATATAATAAGCATTGACCTAGAGATAGAGCCATCTCAAAAATTTAGAAACCAGGACAACAAGCGTAAAATCCCCGGATATTTGCGGTCATAATCCGAACACTTTTATATTTTTTTATTTTATTTAGTCGAAATAAAAAGAATACATAGTTCAATTAATCGAAGTAGTTCTTTTATTTATTTTCATAGGTATTCAGTTTAATTAAATTTAGTTATTTTTCATCGAAATCAGTGATAGAAAAGTAAAATCTCACAGTTGTGAAAATGCTTTTCAAACAGTAGTATATTTTTCACAACCTTTTTTTTTAAACCAGACTAATTTGACAAAAATATCTTTAAGTTGAAACTCATAAGATATCATTCTAGTATTCAAGCTCTAAGTTTTTTAGTCTTATCTTCTTCTTATATTATTATATAAAAATCAATTGCTGTTCGTTTGTCTCGCTAAAACTCGAGAACGGCTGGGCTGATTTAGCTGTTTTTGGTTTTGAAATGTTTGTCGTAGTCCAGGAAAGGTTTAAACTGTAAAAAATTTAAAATAACTTGAAAATCCAAATCTCACGTATACGAATTAGCGGGCACAGCTAGTAACAAATAAAAAAATATCTGCTTAAAGTTTTCATCAGCAGTCTTATTAAGTTTTTTTTGTGTTTTCATCTTCTTTATTTAGAATATGTACTCTGAACATTCAATGGCCAGAAAATTTCTCTATTTCGATCATCCAAGCTTTTTGAAATGGTTGCAAGTAGGTATCCTTCTGGTTTTAAATACTGAATTATATTTTTTTTCTAATGCTTTTATTTTTGAGTAAATGATGTGCATAATTGAATACAAGAAAAACAGGTATGCCTCCGATTTAAAAAAAATCTGATCAGGGGGCTTTTTAAGCTTTTGAAATAATCCACATTCAGGACTCACTCGATAGCTGGAAACAGATTTCGCCAACGCGTCTTTGAATGATAGAGAAGCTGTTTATACTCAACCTCGACTGTGTCAGAGAGTTCTTTAAGAACTTTTTAGACTGTAGCCTTTATTATTCCCAATTTTATTTGGGGTCAGCTTGTTTAAGTGGCAAAAACTTTTTTTTTTGATGTTGTTGAATCAACATATACTGGCAAACAATCACATGCGTGGTGCAGTGCGTTATTGATAATGTGCGCAGAGCATCCCACACTAACTATTTTCGAATTCAGATTTTGTTTTAACTTATGGAATTATAAAACATTGTTGGTTCCATGGCGCTCTATTCCACCGAAGTTCGTATTACAATTATCTCCAGAGAATGCAACACATTTAGTTAAAAGATCATGCTGTTGAAGTTGCTTTCTTATAAGCTCAGTAATTATCTCAGATCTGTCATTTCATTTCGATTTGGTATTCTGGTGGTTTTAAAACTTCAATCTAAAGGAGAGCTAGTTTATCTGTTGGCAACACTGTTCGCGGTTTTACCGTAGTGTGTGCGCTTCGGGCGGTTTTGCGGTTTGGCATCATTCTCATTTGGAGAAAACCGTAGTGCGGCCTCAGCCTTAGTGTTGGCTAGTGAACTCAGTGATGTGAAAATTAAGTGTGATTCTCGCCACTAGAACAGTTATTAAAATACAAAAACACAAAACAATATATAAATATATTAAAAATACCATCAATCAAATCAATTTAAAAATGAAGTAAAGAGAAAGTGCAATGTTTGTTTAAATAAAATAAAACTTGACCTAAAGGTCTTTGTTACCGGGTCATTAAATTCCAAAAAAAAAAGAAAAATTTATTTCGCGCCAAAACACTTAAATTGTCATTGTCAAAATAAGGCAATCTGTTGTCTGTTGTGCCTTTCGTTTGAAACTTTACGCTTCTATTTCTTTGTATTTACATCATTATTTAAAAAAGTAAAAATGGAAGAAGGAGATTTTGACCAACGTTTACGAGATTTGCAAAGAGAATATTTGGAGTTTTTGGACGATGAGGTATATTGTTTGATCTAAAATTTGTAACCTTTTAAACTTGTTAGATTCAATATTTACAAACTTATCAATAATTTTCAGGAAGATCAAGGAATTTATATGGAAAAGGTAAAATTAATGGTAGCCGAAAAGTCCAAAAGGCTCAACGTTAATGTTAACGATCTTCGGAGAAAGAATCCGGAACGAGCTAAGAATCTACTCGAAAACGCATTTGAAGAACAGATAGCGTTTCAAAGGGCTTTGAAGGAATATGTTTCGTCTATTGATCCTACTTACGCTAAAGTCCAAGAAGAATTTTTCGTCGCGTTCAGTGGTAGCTTTGGAAATAAACATGTTACACCTAGAAGTTTGACTTCTCGGTAAGTGTTACTTTTGTATCCTGTTTCATTAGTGTTATGTGATGGTTATAACTTGTAGTCCGATAAAGAAAAAATGAATTTTATTTTTAAAATTATGTCAAATAACATCACTATGACAACATACGCCGAAATTTGACCCAACTGGTGTGCAATTAGAGAGGCCTATGTCCAGCAGTGGAGTGCGTTGATGATAGCAACATAGTATTACTACAAACATCTGTAGTCAGATCATTTTGTGTCCTTAAATATATAAATGAAATATAATTTACTAGCTATTGGCCGAGGCTTCATTCACATTTTATAAAAAGTATCTTAAGTTACTTCTAATACCTCCAAGAATATGTGTACAAAGTTTAATGATGATCGGTGAAGTAGTTTTCCCATGAAAGCGTAACAAATATTGGTGTTATACTTTAAAAAGGTCACAAGTGAAGCAGTTTCCTTAATAGAGTTGAAGCAATCCCATGATAGAAACTTGAGAAAGTATCATGAAAATTTCATGCAGAGTATATTTGAATTGCAAGTGAAACTGATTGGAAGGCGAGAATAATTCAAGTAATAATTCTGTAATAAAAGTTCTTCAGAATACAACATTATTTGATTAATAATTATGATCTAAAAATTAAATGACGGCCAGTGATGCGAAGGGCAGTTGGTTTTATTTTGTTGAATCAAACACAGTTGTATTCAAACTTTAGGTTGAATTTACGTTGTTACTGAATTAACTTCTTTAGCGCCACTCTGTCCGTCGATGCTGACCCTATTGTTGTATAACTTTTACATTTAATTATTAATCTATTTTCTTACAGGTATTTAGGAAACCTGATATGTGTGGAAGGTATAGTCACAAGGGTATCTTTGGTGCGCCCTAAGGTTGTGCGAAGTGTTCACTATTGCCCGGCCACTAAGAAGGTTATGGAAAGGAAGTACACTGATCTTACATCTTTTGAAGCATTCCCTACTTCTGCAGTATATCCCACTAAGGTAAATGCAGTAAAAATCTATATATATATAAAGTAAATGAATCGCTGAAATGTATGTACGTGTATAAGCGGGAGAGCCACACTTTGGCATGAATGGGCCGGCTCGACCGCAGTGATACCACGGCCTCACAGAAAACCGGTGTGTAATAGTGCTTACGCTGTGTTTCACCAAGTGAGTTAGGGTACCGGAGGCCCATATCCCAACCCCTTCCCCTATCTCCCCCCCTCATCCCCCAAAGGTAGGTAACGCACTTGTGACGCCTCTGGTGTTGTAGGTGTTCATGGGCGGCGGTAATCGCTTATCATCAGGCGATACGTCTGCTCTTTGCCGGCCTATTCCATAAAAAAAAAAAAAACTTCCAATAGGTTGCACCAAATTAAATATTTCTTTTTTAATGTGTTTGATAATGTTAGGGCAAGGTTTGTGTACAAGAAAAATTATAAGATAACGGGGAAAGTCATTATTTTGTCTGCGACTGTGCCTGTGGGAAGTTCAGACAGATATGTAAGTATGGCGGTTCGAAGTTCGCTGGGTCAGCTCGTTATTATATAAGGATAAGCAGACAGAACCCACAACATTTGGCACAGGAGAAAACGGCTTAAACCACTATGCATTTTGTGCAGACAAACATTCTTATTATTAAATAGCTGACCCCCATGGTGATATTCGCGGTTATTGTCGTACCGCGGATAACGCCGCGCTACAAGGTTAGTCTAAAAAAAGAAGCCTAAGTTACTCCTTAGATCATCAGCTATCTGCCATTGAGTTCCAGAGATTACCCGAAACGGACAGACAGATAGACAAAAATGTTGTAAAAAATGTTATTTTGATACATGTACCGTGTATACATAAGCATTTATTAAAAAGCGGTTATTTTAATTTTTATTTATTTTATTTTAACAAAACTGTGTAAAATAAAATGTTGGAGTGAATTAAGCAATTTTTATTCTGTATGTGAATAAAACCTGCAACGCTTGGCATAGCTCATCATCAACATCATTATCATCATCATCAGCCTATTGCAGTCCACTGCTGGACATAGGCTTCTCCAATTGCACGCCACTTGGTTCGATGCTCTGCTTCTCGCATCCAGCTCCTGTCAGCTGTCTAGCGCAGGTCGGTGGCACGGAAATTTGACCATTGAACATGTTTACAGTCATTATATTGTTATTTTCAGGATGATGAAGGTAATCCTCTAGAAACAGAATATGGTCTGTCCCGCTACAAAGACCACCAGACCCTCACAGTGCAGGAGATGCCAGAGCGGGCTCCAGCTGGTCAACTACCTAGAAGTGTGGACATCATCTGTGATGATGACCTAGTAGATCGCTGCAAACCTGGAGACAGAGTGCAGATTGTCGGAAACTATAGATGTTTGCCAAATAAACAAGGCAGTTTTACTGCTGGTACTTTCAGGTAAATGTTTAATAATAAATATTTCGCTCGCTCGGAGAGGCTCATAACCTAGTTGCACTCGGTGATTAGAAACAATCACCGAGGGTAAGCATCGACGGCGCGGTCAGTACTTGGATGGGTGACCGCTAGTGGCATGTTACCATGAGCGTCTCCGTGATTCGGAGGTCACGTTAAGCAGTTGGTCCCGGTTGTTAACATATATGATAACAGTCATGAAGGTTAGTTGGAGGCCTTTGGGCGGCTTAAAAACATCCAACAACAAGATAATGTAGCCACAACGTTGTTTTGCCAGTCACCAACCCGCATTCGGCCAGCGTGGGGACGTGTGGCCTCAACCCTCCCTGACAGGAGACCCAAGCCCAGCTGTGGGATGTAATGGATTGTTGATGAATAAATATTTTGAACACTTGACACAATGCCATCTAGCTTCAAACTATGCAGAGCTTGAACTGGATATCTGGGAATCGAACTTGAGACCTTAAACACGGCAGTCGCATATAATAAATATTTTCGGACATCTAAACACACAACGCCATCCAGTCCCAAGCTAAGCAAAGCTTGTGTTATGGGTACTTTTTTTTGTAGATACATATTATATATAGAAAACATCCAAACTCTGGAACAAACATTTGCAGATCATACAAATATTTGGTCAGAGTCGGGAATCCAACCAGATACTTCAAGCACAACAGTCGCTAACGCTACCACTTGGGCCACCGACGCAGTTAAAAAGAATAAAATGTTTTACATGTTAGCTTTTTAATAGGATTATGTACCCAAAGGGTAAAATAATCACAAATTTTAACAAAAAAAAACCGACTTTAATCTGGACGAAATTTAAATGGGACCACACGGGAAGCACCAGTTTTCAAATAAAAAAAGAATCATCAAAATCGGTTCACCCAGTCGAAAGTTATTAGGTAACAAATAAAAAAAAACAGTCGAATTGAGAACCTCCTCCTTTTTTTGAAGTCGGTTAAAAAGATACCTTATTACTAAGACTTCGCTGTACGTTTGTCTGTCCGTTTATCCCTCCGTCCATCTGCCTATCACCAGGCTGTATCTCATGACCTGTGATAGCTAGACAGTTTAAATTTTCACATATGATGTATTTCATAACAACAAATACTAAAAACAGTAAAATAAATATTCAAGAAGGGCTCCCAAATAACAAAGATGTTTTTTTTTTTTTTGCCATTTTTTGTTCGATATGAATAACGGCAATAGGTACGGAACCCTAGTTGCATTAGCCCGCCTCGCACTTTGCCGATTTTCACTAAATTAATTAATTTAGTGAAAATCGGTGATATGCTTTTGTATTCATCAGTAGTTCATCCTCATCCTCTTTATTAACTTGATAAAAAATTGAAGGTTAATTATCATTTTCTCTTCTTACAGAACAATCCTAATAGCAAACAATGTAACTCAAATCAACAAGGACATGAACCTGGCTATCTGTTTAGAGGATGTCAAACTCTGCAAAAATCTCGCCAAACGAGGAACGGTAGACATGTTCGAGCTGATAAGCAAATCACTTGCTCCAAGTATACACGGCCATGATTATATTAAGAAAGCAATACTGTGTCTGTTGCTTGGAGGCATGGAGAAGGTACTACCTAATGGGACCAGGCTTAGGGGGTAAGTGTAAAAATGAACGTACATACATGAGGTACTTCTATTTAACAGAGATGTAGGGTGAGACAATTGATCGCTACTTACTACATTCCTGACGCACCTCTATTGCTGCGTCCACATTCATCTATGTAAAAATTAACACAGATTTTGCCAAGGATAATTATAATAATTTATAATATTGTTACGGGCCGGGTATTAAATAAATAAAGGTACTCGGTTGATTAACAAAAAAATTAAACAATATTTATTAACAACACCTTTAGCACTAGAAGATCGCTTCGATTTTTATCCGCTGTATCGTGAAACAATACTTACTCGTACGGCTAACACGCTAGGCTTATATAAGGCTTTAAAATATCTGGAATGATCTATAATATTCGATCGACCATTCTAGACCAAATAGAATTTCTAGAATCAGCAATCTAGCGTTGAAAATCGGAGTTATAAATCATAATCTCCACAGTCGTGCGCTACTTGTTAATAGATGGCGCCGCTGTCCTCCGAATTATCCAGAATATACGAGACCCATTTTAACTATGGCGTATATTGTTACGCTTGATGGATAAAACCAAATAGTATAGTTATATACACACTTATTTATGGACTGTCTGAATAGTTTTGAACCTGAATTCATGTTTCTATCCATATAAAAACGCATATCTTTTACAAACATAAACACCATTCACGAAACTTCGTAATTTGACATTCTACAAAATTCAAGTGTAAAATTGATGAGACCTAGAGTAAGAATACTTTGTCCAAAATAACCACAACAGCCTATATTTACTTCTGTTTTTCTCTTTCAGTGATATTAATATCCTCCTGATTGGTGACCCATCCGTGGCAAAATCACAGTTGCTTCGTTACGTGTTACAAACAGCACCTCGTGCCATCACCACTACTGGTCGAGGGTCTTCAGGCGTTGGTCTAACTGCTGCCGTTACTACAGACCCGGAGACCGGGGATCGGAGGTTTGTATTGATTTTTTCTTGGTTGAATAGTTGCTGTGGGACGAATCTAGAGGAATTCGTTGAATTGATACACAAAGGTTTATATATTATTCCCAATATTATGTGGGTCAGATACTAGTTCAACCGGTTTTAATAGGTTTTTCCACATAGCAACTGGCATCGGACCTCCGCAGCCCTGAGAGTGAACTGAATGCAATGGTTAAAATTATTACGCTACAGGCAATAGGAGACGCAAACGAGGTTGCGTGGGTCAGCTAGTTTATATATCGCTGCATCTGTAATATCGATGAACCTGCCTTATCATATCTCTACAACCCTCAAACGTTTGTTGGTAGAGCAAGTACATGAAGTTGTAAAATAAATAATATTTACGTATTTTTTTAGACTAGAAGCCGGCGCCATGGTGTTAGCAGACCGCGGCGTGGTGTGCATAGACGAGTTCGACAAGATGTCGGACATCGACCGCACAGCTATCCACGAGGTGATGGAGCAGGGTCGCGTCACCATCGCCAAGGCGGGAGTACACGCAACCCTCAACGCCAGGTGTTCGGTCCTAGCCGCTGCCAACCCTGTTTATGGACGGGTCAGTTAATAAACCACTTTTGACATCGCATGCGGCGCTGTATGGCATTTAGTTTGCTAATTTAAATATATATAACATGTAACCGTAAGATTGTCAAAACCGTTAGATTGTAATCTATCTCGCGAGATTGCAAACAGTCGAAAAATTGTGAAATGGTATCGACCAATCACAAGTCGCGCGCTGATTGGTTGAACAGTATATGTTCCGCGCCGCCATATTTGTTTGTTAATTCGTCTTTGTTGCCGAATGTAAAGTATTTTTGTGATTGTAAATTGATTTCATGTTAAAAATACCTCACAGCTTTAGAATTAGTTATATAAAATTGTTGTGACAGTAAAATTAATTTGTGATTAATTAAAGAAGTTCTAACCTAACTCTATGATCTTTGAACGGCCTACTGTAAAACAGTGTAAAACCGACCAATCAGGGACAGTTGACAATATGACGCCCGTAATATCACAGTTGACAATATATGCATAAAAATTTTATTTGTCTCAAACATTTTTTTCTGGATTCTCTATTGTCTTTACAATATACATAAAAAATATTTTTTTTATTTCGTGACTATTTAAACCCAGAAAATATTAAATAAA
Source organism: Diaphora mendica (assembly GCA_949125395.1). Lineage (NCBI taxonomy): Eukaryota > Metazoa > Arthropoda > Insecta > Lepidoptera > Erebidae > Diaphora > Diaphora mendica. Next base: position 4,093,059 of record OX421323.1, read on the forward strand.
AAGTGAAAATTAAGAGAGGGAAATTCAAACCTATAAAACGCGTCCTATTGGTTGAAACGAAATGTGACGTTGTTACGTTATCGAAATTATTGGCGTCGAAATTCCTACTGTGTTGTAGTGTTTGTGAGAAAAAATAACTTCTTCCATGATTTTTATAGCAATCAAAACTATAAATAGGTATAAAATAACTGAAACACTCAATAGTAAACAAACACGAAAGGACAATGACGTCATATGTTATGTTAATAGCGCGCGAAAAATGGCGGCGTTTGAATAGCTCAAATTTAGTCGGTGTTTTATATTTCACTTTGAAAATTAATTTGACTATTTTCAAGCCTATTTATATTTTTTTCTATGTTATGGAGACTTATATGTTCAGATTAAGATATAATAAAAAGACATGCATATTCCCTATTTATCGATAGTTTACAATCTCGCTAGGTAGATTATAATCTAACGGTTTTTACAAACTTACGGTGACATATACATACCTGTATTTACCAGAAATAGAAAAAAAGCGTTTTATTGAACCAACCTCATTGTATAATTCTATATCTAAAATGTGAATCTGTGTGATGACGAATCTATACTAATATTATAAAGCTGAAGAGTTTGTTTGAACGCGCTAATCTCAGGAACCGCTGGTCAAATTTGAAAAAATATTTCAGTGTTGGATAGTACATTTATCGAGGAAGGCTATAGGCTATATATCATCACGCTACGACCAATGAAAAATGTTTTAAAAACGGGTCGTGCGTGGGTCGGCTAGTTAAGAATACTGAGTGTCACCACCCTTATCCATCCCGTGGGTATCGTAAGAGGCGACCAACTACAATGTCAGTGTCACTACAGTGTCATAAATTAAATTAAAGTGAACTATATAGTAAATTAGTGAAAGAAATTAATAAATTCATTTTAAAATCATGACAATTTGTCTTATTTTTTTACAGTATGACCAGTATAAGACTCCAATGGAGAACATAGGGTTGCAAGACTCCTTACTGTCACGTTTCGACCTGCTGTTCGTGATGCTAGACATCGCTGATGCAGACCATGACAATATGATCTCCGAACACGTGCTGAGGATGCATAGATATAGGTGAGTTTTTTAGTTTTTTTTAATGAAAGCGCCCGCATTAGGAATACACATCCTTATTATATTTATTATATTCCTTACCCTGTTGGCCTGTGTAGTGTCTCAATATTGTACAGAAGTTCCAATTATACAGTAGTGGACCAGCCGCGATAGGTCGTGCGGTGGTGGGTCGTCGGCTGTAGGCATGTAGACCGATGCCATGACCACCTGCGCCAGGCCGGTGTCCTGGGCTCCCTGCACCTTTAAGCCGCGTTTTCACAATACGAATTGGCTCGGACCGAGTGCACTCGGATGTCTACTCGGACGGTACTCGTTTTATGTAAACACCTAATCCGAGCGCACTCGGACGCCGGCATCAAATCCGAGTAGACTCGGACGCCGGCATCAAATCCGAGTAGACTCGGACGCCGGCATCAAATCCGAGTAGACTCGGACGCTGCTCTATTTTTCGAGCTCACTCGGATCATTTTATAAAAACAAAATGGCGACAACTAAAAAAAAGTGGAATGACTACTAGTGGTGGGTGCTACTTTTTCTAATAAATACTCAAACTGTGCTTTGTTTTATCTCAAATGATTTTTAAACGTGTTTTGATCGTCCTCTTCTACTGCACGAAGAAAATTATTTGATGCACCCCATTGTCACGTCTTAAAATCCATTTCCGTGTCCAAATTTTTTTCTTTTCGTTTTTCCCCTTTCGTGATTTTGAACTTCCGCTATTAACATATCTGCTACAACATCTATACCTCTCAGCAGCAGATCAGTCGATGACATCTTGATTGTGCAAGGAGACAAATGACCACAATACGAGTGCACTACTATCGTGTGTAAACCACTATCCGAGTACACTCGTATGAAGCCGACTCGTACGAGTGTACTCGGTCCGAGCCAACTCTTATTGTGAAAACGCGGCTTTATGGCACATAGGTCTCTGGAACAGAAGGTTGCTGGTTAGGGCCTGCATGTTTATGTCACTTTTTAGTGTATATGCATGTGCGGGGATTCTCTGGTCCCGCGTAAACTGTTAGCTTACCTCCCATGTTGCGGAGTCCGCAGACAGTGCCGTCTCTGACCCACGGCTCTTGGATCAGTATGACGGCTGACCTCCAACCACTTCCGGATCTGGGCCGTCGCGGTTAAACTGTGGTGGAGGTTAGCCTGGAGGATGCTGATGTCTATTTATTCATCTGTAATCTAGACAAAAAATGTGTTGTTTTATATCGTTATTTTTTTTAACAGAAATCCCAAAGAACAAGACGGAGAAGTATTACCGATGGGTTCATTAGTAGAAATGTTGTCTACAGAGAATCCTGATAATGATGAAACTGAGGTAATTTACAACCCATAATTGGATCGAGTTATGCAGAACACAGAAGCAACATAGCTATATTCTGCTTAATTCTATACTATTATTATTATTGTAATTATACAATTAAATTTACAAGGTTTGCGCGTAAGTGTCAACTACGAAAATAACTTTTTAAATTTTTTGCCTAACAAAGTCAAAAACAAGTAAAAAAAGATTTTGTACTTGTAACTTGTAAAATTATACCAAAATAAGAACCGATTTCAAATACTCGACCGAATTGAAATGGTAACCAATTTAAAAAAAAACGTGTGTAAATTATGCAATTTTTTTTTATTTTTTATTAATGCAGTATTTTTTTTTTCAAATATTGACATCAAGTAAGTGAAAAAATCATAACACATACAAGGTGGATACCACAAAGCAAGAGTTTTTTTAACTAGGTATACCTACACACGTTACAAGTCCACCTACAAAGTTTCAATGAAATCGGTTCAGTAGTTAAGCCACAGGACGTAGTGTCCTGTGGCTTAACTACTGAACCGATTTTCGTTTTTGAAATTTACTACACGATGTGTTGAATGCATCGCTATCATTAAGGGGTTAACGACCTTAGGTCTAACTACTCAAATAAATTTCACTCTAAAATATACCTTATGTCTGAGCAATAAGATCCTCACACACGTAATCACAAAATAGTTAAAACAATAGGTAGGTATTGCTGGAAGGAATCACCCGGGAGAGTAAAAGGGTCAACCGAAAATATATTTTCTATCCTTTTCTAATTTCAAGCGTAAAAAACTGCATTTGAATAGTCGGCAGTCAGTCGCAATACGAGAACCCGTGACGTGTTTGCGTCGTTGCACGTTTGAACTAGCCGACGCGGAAGCTCTATGTACCTACTGTTTGTTTTGATTATTAATAAATAATAGGTATTTTAAAGTGATTAGTGCGAAAAACTGCTTTAATAGTGACAGGACAGGGACAGGACACATTAGTTAGGTTTGTTAGTACTTAGTTGTTATTTAACGATTACTTTGTGTTCGTGTAAATGAAACAATGCCTCGATTTGGTTATACGGCTAGTGAATACTCGGATATGATATTAATTTATGGAGAATGCCGAGAAAATGCCGTTCTGGCTTTACGTACCTACACTGACATGTAGTTTGCGTACAGCTGCTCCTCATTTTCAAGTAAGTAAGCCATAGATCTATTCACAAAGTTCTAAAAAAACATGCGTAAACCTTTAAATACAAGTAAGTACAGGCTTTATTAGATCGACGAGATATACTTTTTGTAAGACATTGCCCGTAAGACATACTTTTTGTTATTACATATTTGCAAAGCTATTTGTTAGTACCTACCTACTTACTAATTTGCAAAATTGCGAAAAAATTACATTATTAAAAGATACGATCTGTGTATTCATTGAGAATTGAAAAATTATAATTATAATTAATTGAATTTCATGTTTTGTGATATTATTGTGAAATATTGTGATTGGGTAAATACATGTAAATTATTATTACAATAAGAAGGCGGCAGCACCGCGCGGGCGCCGTTTGATGTTGCCGCGGGCGCTCAGCTGTACTCGTATGCACGTAGGTCAGTGAACTTAAATTGCAAATGGTGTTCTTATCGGTTTTAATATTTTTAGGCATTTAGTTTGTTTGAAAGTTTCATTTTTTTAATTTCAATTTTCAAATAAATTTAACAATCCCAAAGTCAACAGACATATTTGAATGGCCCGCGGTTTCGTTAAATATCGTTTTGTCATATCCACCCTGTATATCACATGATTTCTCCAATATGTAAGTAATTCATGATAATTTAAATAGTTAACGACACGGCAAATTTCATAACGATGATAATGATGTGCGTATTATGTGTTATAATTACATTTTAATACGAAAAAAACTTCTTTTTCGCTGACTACTACCAAAATATTTTGCGCATCGTCTCAAGGTCGACATTAGCGCGTTTCGCCGCAAAAATACACGTTAAGCGAACGCTCGGCCGAGCTACATGGTAGGGGGGTGTAAGATGTTATTTTGGTTACGGAATTTCTTGATTCGGTCGCCGCGCTCAAAGCCCACGATAAAAGCTATGCAATAGCTTAAAAAGAAACATCAAAATCGGTTCATCCAGTCGAAACTTCTGAGGTTTGTTACCTCAGTTTTGATACATAAAAGAAAATAGTCGAATTGAGAACTTCCTCATTTTTTAAAGTGGATATGATGAAAATGAATAAATCCCGTATTTTGTACATTGTAGACCTGCAATGGTTTTATTACATTGAACAGGAATCAAATCAGTCAATCTACGAGAAATATGACCCCCTACTGCATGGCAACACTCGGAGCAAGAAGGACCAGATCTTGAATACCAAGTTCATGCGCAAGTTCATCCACATAGCGAGGCTGATGAAGCCCAAGCTGACCCAGGAGGCGTCTGACGCTATAGCTGACGAGTATGCGAGGCTCAGGAACCTGGATATGATGGATAGTGATGTAGCTAGGGTATGTACTACACTAATATTACTTACATTACTATGATATTAAGATTTCTGTGCACGATGCCAACTCGCAAAGGCAACTTTCGGGGCCCCGGCCTGAAAGTTGACAAGTTCGTACTATTTTATGTAAAATAAAGTAAATAAATAACATATATAGAGAAATATTAAATCGTTTTTTTTAACTTTTAAAGGGGAACAATTCTGTCATACGTTATTTTTGCGAAACTTTAACTGCTTACGCAGCGCAGGCAATGGAAGCTCTCAAAAGAAATAATTTTCTCCCGTTTTTGCAACATGTTTCATTGATATTCCGCTCCTATTGGTTATAGCGTGATCATCAATATCAATATAGCCTTTTTCGATAAATATGATATTTAACACTAAAAGTGGCAGCTTGCCCTTAGAGCATATATAGGTGGAGGGGGTGCTGAACGAGCTGAAAACGTGATCGAAGTAGAGAGAGAGAGAGACAGTTTAGTTAGAGCCTGTCTCTCTCACGCAAGCTTCTGATTGGTTGGTGTATGCTTCTGATTGGTTGGTGTGTGCTACTGATTGGTTGGTGTGTGCTTCTGATTGGTTGGTGTGTGCTTCTGATTGGTTGGTGTGTGCTTCTGATTGGTTGGTGTGTGCTTCTGATAGGTTGGTGTGTGCTTCTGATTGGTTGGTGTGTGCTTCTGATAGGTTGGTGTGTGCTTCTGATTGGTTGGTGTATGCTTCTGATTGGTTGGTGTATGTTTCTGATTGTTTGGTGTATGTCCCACCAAATCAGTTACGCAAATTTGTATGTGCGTCCATCAATCAGAAGCTTGCGTAAGAGAGACAGACTCTAAATAAACTCAGTCTCTCTACTACGATCACGCTTTCCGCTCGTTCAGCACCCCTCCATCTATATTATGCTCTAAATTAGTTCCTGAGATAAGCGCGTTCAACAAACCAAAAAAACTCTTCAGCTTTATAATATTAGTAAATATGTAAGGGTCTGTTGATTTAGAATGAAATGCTTCGCGATAAAATTATTGAAAAGGTTACAATACCAACAATTTTTTTCGTTTCGAACGGATTGAACTGCTCGGATTAAAATATATGTGAATTTATAGAACTTATACGTCGCGTATAAATTTTTGTTAATTTTGGGGATATAAGTTGGAGAAATTTTATGTAATGATTTTTTTTCATCTTATCTTAATATTTATTTTTTAATGTCCAGACACAACCGGTAACGGCCAGGACCCTGGAGACGCTGATCCGTCTCTCCACAGCACACGCGAAGTGCCGCCTCAGCTTCCAGGTCACGCAAGACGACGCTCAGGCTGCGATAGAACTCGTACAATTTGCTTACTTCAAGAAGGTAGGTCCACATTGCAGTTACAAGACTCAATAGACTCATTTATGTTATCGTGGGAGAGCCACGCTTCGGCATGAATGACTCGACTCGACCGGAGTGATACCACGGCCTCATAGAAAACCGGTATGAAACAGTCCTTGCACTGTGTTTCACCGAGTGAGTGAGGTTACCGGAAGCCCATAACAACACTTTTCAAAAATGGGTGTAATACCCTATTGAGATTTGACCCTGATGAGTACAGAGGTCTGAAGCCGAGTCTCCGCCGAACAAAAATTTCTAACTTTTGTGTTGTCAACATGTGTTGGTGACAAAAGTTTCTGTAATTTCCCTGTGTTGACAACAAATGTTGGGAACAGTGTTTCCGTTTTTGGCGGTAAACGTCAAACGAATACGCTTGTTGCAAATATTTATTGGCTTTGTGGTGACGTTTAGTTGGAATGTTTGAATGACACAACGGAAACAAAAGTTGGCGATTTTTTGAAGTGTTGCAAACAGTTGGAAACACTGAAATTGCCAACAATTTTGGTGGAGACGCGCCTTTGATGACATATCAAGAATACAGAGTGCCACTACCCCTGTTCATTTCACGTGGAGGAGAGAACTAAAGGAGTAAGAGTGTAAGTAAGACCTCTGGAAAGCATCTGGCCAGGAGTGGGTACAGTAGAACAATATCTCCTTGCTAGAAAGAGGCCATGTCCAACAGTGAATTATTATACGCTGTTTATAACGAGAGAAAAGGGCAAATAAAGTCGTGGCCACTCTTATCAGATGTATAGAAATATATATGTGGGGGTCGGTGTTCAGGGAAACAACTCATTTCTTCAGAAATCCTCGTTTAATAATTTAATATTGGCACTTACAAATTGTCTGTGGGCTCATCACAGCGTTCGGATAAAAAGGACAGAATTCACTCGTTCAATTCAAATCGTACATTCATCAAAACGTTACATTCTACGCACTCTCATTAGAACTTATTTGTATTTAATTTACTACTAGGTACTAATTTACTAAATAAAATAGATAATTTCAAAATTCCTACATATATTTATAGATAGACACAGATTAGATGTATATTTGTTAATGTTTTGTAGGTCCTAACAAAAGAGAAACGTCAACGGAAACGTCGCGCTTCATCTGATGAAGAAGCTGCCGCATCTGACGCAGAAGAGCCCAGAGAACCCAGAGCTAAGAAATCTAGAAAAACGGTACTTACATTTTATTATTACAACTACTTCCATCACTTTACCATCAAAACTAAAAACTTACTTCGTAAACTAGGTACCTGGCCCAGCTTCGCGTGAAAGTCTTTGAAATTCTTGGATTTCCACTTCTTATACTAAACAGTATTAAAATCCGTCGACTAGTTTGAAAGATTTAAGCGAACAGACAGTGATTTAATTTTATATTAAAATTATATTATTATAGACCGCGAATTCGCTGTCCACACGTATTTTCTACCAATCATTAATCACCTGCACTTCACACCTGCACTCGCACTAATCAAAGTGAATACGGGCCTTTATGTAAAGATGTCAGTCTCAGATGATAATATTATAATTAAGAGCTGATCTGCTAAATTCAGGAGAAGATAGTCAGTAAAATAATATACTTATGCTATACAAGTTTGATTACAGAGATTTTTATTACACTTTCATGGTAGAAAAGCATTCTGTAACATTAAGATGGTCTGTATTATATGAATAATTTCTGTTACTAATGGTAGAAATTTGAGTACTGCGTGATATAGTGTATATTATTATATATATAATTTTTGATTGTGTTTTCTATTCATAATCTATATATATAAAAGAGTAAGGTGACTGACTGACATACCCAGAGATCAACGCACAGCCCAAACCGCTGAACCTAGAATCCTGGAATTTTGCATGTAGGTTCTTTATATAACGTAAGTGAGCACTAAGAAAGGAATTTTTGAAATTGTACCCCTAAGGGGTCAGGGGATGAAAGTATGCGTGAGCGAAGCCGCGTGTAAAAGCTAGTGTATTTATATAAGTTGTCTAGTACCCTTAGTAAAAGCTCCGCTTAGTTTGGGACTAGATGGCGTTGTTGTGTGTCAGCTGTTCGAAATATTATTATTATCGATATGTTTAGGATGGTCAGAACGGAGACCCGTATGAGTTCTCGTCGGACGACGAGACAGAGCCGGTACTGCGAGCCGCTCACTCTTCACAAGTTGAACCATCTCAACGTACTACCAGATCTTCACAGAAGAGTATAGATAACAAAAGGTGAGTTGGGTGATATTTGGTCACTATTCAAGTAATAACTTAATTTCATCAACAACCCATAATGTCCCACTGCTAGTATCCTCACTCACTAGGTAAAACAGCGCAAGCGCTATTTCACACCGGTTTTCTATAAGGCCGTGGTATCACTCCGGTCGAGCCAGCCCATTCATGCCGAAGCGTGGCTCTCCCATGGAAGTGTATAATGAGCGTGATCGTTTGTTCTGTGTCAGTATAATATGTATGTATTTAATAGTACATTAACATATAAGTACGGTAAGTTGAAAATTACAACCGAGGCGATATTGCTAGCCCGAGCCGCAGGCGAAGGCTACAAGAAAGCTGAGGCTGTAATTATCAAAGCGCACGTATGTCATACGCCGTTTTGTAACATATTTGCGAGGAAAAAATTAAATTCGGAGTTTCTTGATTGAATTGAAAATTAAAATCTTTAATTACTTGTTAAAGTACACACATCAAAAGTGTCTAGGGATCAACATATGTGTCTAGGGATCAACATATATTTTTGCAATAACTTTTCTCCTGATTGATATTAATTAAAAATTTCTTTAAGGATTCATCAAATAAAGTGTTTTAGTTTGTCACAGTAACGATAAACCAAGTCACCTTTGCATTAATAAAGAAATTTGCTATTTTCCTAATAAAAGGATTTTTGACATTTGTACCACTAACATTAAAGTTCGAAAAAAAGACTGAAATAACAGTTTTCTTTAAAATTTTATTAGGTAACTTAAACAATTAATAATCCGTGTTTCTACCGCGAACACTAACACAAGAACATCGGTTTGGCATACTCAAAATGAGTTCATCCAGATCACGCTGTGGAATGGCCGCCCATGTTCGTTGCAACAACAAAAAAAGGTCTTCTTGCGACTGGATACCCTCCATATTCGGCAGAGCTCTTCTCTGTAGCATATCCCATGCATGCTCAATCGGGTTCAAGTCTGGCGACTGAGCAGGCCAGGGCCAAAGCCACATCTCAATCTCAAGAAATCCGCATAAAAATGCTTGATCCCTAGACACTTTTGATGTGTGTAGTTATTTGAACAAATAGTAAAATTGATTATTACGTTGCCAGTTGGCATTTTTAAGCTTGACAAGTTATTATTATTAATTAAAATTTCACCAGTCTCTCTTTCACTCTCTTGCCTTTTGCCACCTCCGCCGCTGCCGCCGACTGCTGAACTCTGTGGTCTCGTTTCTCCTACTTTCACTCATAAAATGTTGACCACTTTTCTGACATAAAAACTCTTTGCTAATATTTAAAAGAGTTATTGTTCGAGCATCTTGATAAACCGTGAGTTTTACTTTATTAAAAAAAAAACGTTTTACATTACAATAACGCACAAGTACGTAATGAGATACATTACGATATTGAAACTGGTGAAATAAGAGACCCTTTACGAGCAAATATGTTATAAAAATATAAATATGATTATCGGTAGCAGATATTAAATTGACTATGTCACTTTAATCGTAATATTATTATGAATAAAAATGCGATGTGTAAAATATCAAGTGTAGAAACATTTCGGGGGGTTTATCGCCCCGAAACCCCCTGCATACTAAATTTCATTAAAATCGTTAGAGCCTTTTCCGAGAATCAGATTATATTTATATACATTTGACTGCCTCGTTGGTCTCGCGGTTGGCGTGTGCGACTGCTGATCATGAGGTCTCGGGTTCGATTCCCGGGTCGGACCAAATGTTTGTATGATCTACAAATATTTGTTTCGGAGTTTGGGTGTTTTCTATCTATAATATGTATGTATTTACAAAAAAAAAAGTATATATGTATTTGTATCAGTTGTCTAGTACCCATAACACAAGCTCTGCTTAGCTTGGGACTAGATGGCGTTGTGTGTTAGATGTCCGAAATATTTATTATTATTATTATATTATACATATAATATACGTACGTAGAAGAATTGCTCGTTTAAAAGTATAAAACAAAATATCGCGATTGGAGTTTCTATATTGAAGAGTATTTTTAACCTATTTCAATAAAGGAGGAGGTTCTCAATTCGACTGTTTTTTTTATGTTTGTTACTTCAGAACTTTCGACTGGATGAACCGATTTTGATTCTTTTTTTTTATTTAAATGCTGGTGCTTCCCGTGTGATCCGATTACAATTTGGTCGTTCTTGAAGTCGGTTTTTCATGTTAAAATTTTACTTGTCTCCTGTTCTAGACTGGGCGAGTTCAAGGGCGCTCTTCAAGAGCTATTCCGTTCAGAACGCGCCAACTCCTTACCGCTTGCGCGAGTCACAGCGCACGTCAACGAGCGGTACTCGCACCAGATCTTCGAACCTGCGGAGATACAGGCCGCGCTGGATAGGATGACCAGCGACAACCAGGTCATGATGGCCGACGATATTGTATTCTTGATTTAGTGAAGTAAATGTGAATACTTACATTTGTAGGGTAGTTTCGAAATGAAGAAACTACAGGACTCCCAACGAAAAACTAAGTTTGTCTTAGTAAAAAATAAGTCACTTTTTTACGATCTAGTTTTAACTCACTTTAAAAAACCGCTCCTTTCAGTTAAGTTACAGCATTTCTTGATGAGTAGTTGTATATTATACGTAAACAGTAAATCCATATTTTACTTCTGCTTGAATTAGACGAAATTTACGATCATGGGCGTAGCCAGGTTTTAGTTTCATCCGTAACATAATGCCGAAAAAAATATCAATAGTGTATAATCATTTCGGGGGGGTTTGAACCCCAAAAACCCCTTCTAGTTACACCTATGGTTACGATCTCAAAACACAAATCCAGTACATACTGCATGAATTTAAAATTAAAACAGTACTTCTATATTCTTCTTACTGTAGCAAGAATTCTTGCTTATTATCTGAAAAAGTTGCAAACTCGTCGTTATAATAATGAAATATAAGATACCGCCTAATTACGTGTAATGTTGTGTCTTTTAGTTAAAAATATGTTTATGCAATGGTTCAATTGTCAATATAGATAGACTATAGACTAAATAGACTCTTGTTTTGGATTTTACATTTACGAATCTCGAATTCCATTTGATTGTAATATAAATGAATGCCGATTATGTACCTAGTATATTGATTATAATGTATTAAGTGTTTTGATAACAAATAATATCAAGAAATTAGTGCCTTTTGCAAGGAAATAAAGCAATTGATTAAACTAAAATTAGTTTTATTTATGAAACGATTCGTTTCTTTAACAATAGAATGTAACACGTTTACGTTGTTATGATTGCTTCTTGTATAGTAGTACTTTTCCCGCGTGTCCGTTATCGCGACTAAAAGTAGCCTATATCCTCCAAAGTACAATCTATTTCTATGCCGAAATTTATTCAAATCGGTGCAGCAGTTTAGCCGTGAAAGCGTAACAGAGAGTCACATTCAAATTTATACTATTAGGGCCCGTTCACACAGACCGGCTCGGTGAGGAGAGCAGATTTTAATCACGTTGGAAACAGTTTTGAGTAATTGTAGTAAGGTTTATTTTTGCATGTGCACTTCTTTTGTCATTCAGAATGCTTGAACGCGCTTCGTGTGAAATAATAAGAGGAGCCGATCGGCTCCGATTGCGTGCTCTGTCTCGCTCGCACTCGCGCAGATCTCTTCCAGACACGGTCAATGTGAAATAGTTGGCGGCTCCGCTCCGGCCAATTCCAAGCGTATACGATCCGGTCTGTGTGAAAAGAAAATACCGGGTCGATGCTCTCCGAGCCGGTCTGTGTGAACGGACCTTTAGTATAGACAGGCACCTGTGTTAACATAAAAGAAAAAATAAAATAAAAAATGTTTTGTTTTATCTTTAATTTAAATTATAAATACCTAAAACTAAGTATTTAAACTCATTTTCTCCCTTTCTTGCCTTTACCTTTATTTTTCATGGAACTACCCTTTCCAGCTTTCCCTTTGCCTATTTTACTGCCAAATACCTTCTTTGGCTTATTAAAGTTACCCTTGTCATTTCCATCTCTATTGAAGTTTCTTCCTCCTTTCCTATCATTTTGGAACTTTCCACCACCTTTCCTGTCATTTTGGAATTTTCCTCCACCCTTCCGGTCATTTTGGAATTTACCACCACTCCTGTCATTCTGGAATTTCCTGCCATCCTTCTGGTTATTCCTGAATTGTTTTTTGTCGTCTTGTCTGTTTTGAACTTTGTCTGTGTCTTGATTTCTTTGATATTTTTTCTTTAGTTTTTTATCCAACCTTAACTTCTTGAAGCCTCGTGGTCCATCGTCGTCTCCTTTACGTTTTCTTGTCGTATCGCGTGTAAAAAGATCTAAAAGAAAAGAATATCTTAGAGTATATGTATGTACCTAACTATAGATTGATTAAAAAGAAAAGTTAAAATATACAAGTAAAGGAGTTACAGACAAATCAGCGATTTTTTTAAACTTCTCTCTGACTAGTTTTGTGACGACATACGCCTTCAAAATTATTAATTTATTAAATGAATGAATTTAAATGGAATGGTTTGGATATGGGAAAAATATTAGCAGTTTTCTTTGAAATCTTCATTTAGAACTTATTATTTAGCGATGACGCATTTTCAAGGTACTTTAAAAAAAAATGACCAACCTTTTTCCGGCTCCTCGCCGACTTCTTGCCGGTAATAATCTGCATCATCCTCGTCGTCATCTTGGTCCATATTCGCGTGTTGTGACTCAGCATTTGCTAACTCCATTAACCTATAAAACAAACAGATTAACATAAATATAGTGATTTGGAATTGTTCCTATTTTTAACATTCCATGTCATGATCAACTCGAAATAATTATGATAATCATTTTATTGTAGGCTACATCATAGTTGTTGCCTTTAGGCGTGTCTCCACCGAAATTTGACAACACAAAAGTTGCCAACTTTTGTTCGGTGGAGACTCGGCTTTACAGAAACTTTTATCACCAACACGTGTTGACAACACAAAAGTTAACAACTTTTGTTCTGCGGAGACTCGGCTTTTGGCTTCGCTATTGTGATTATTTCGCGTTTCGTTTTCGTGAAAATGATGAACTTTCAACCGTTCATACCTTATATACCCCTTAGGATTGAAATTTCCAAAGATCTATCTTCAGAACAATACTAGAAGGAAGGTAAGAAAAAACGAAGAAAGCCTAGATCAATCTCTATACAGTAAGTAAAAGAGAAAGTGGGGGTCGCGGCCTGTCAAGTCTAAAATATCGCAGAAAATAGAAACGCGTGGCGGTTGACGTCACCGAGCTCTTAAATTAACAAAGAGAAAATTTAAAATTCCGTTTCGAAAATCAGTTTTATATATTGAAAATATAAGCTTACCTCTGACTCTCTGTAACATCTTTCTTTTTCTTCATACCGTCAATCGCCTTCTGTTTGAGATCTTCTTTCTCCTTCTGCTTCCGTTTGACGTTCTCTTCTTGTTGCGCTTTACGTTTTTCTTTTAGTCGTCTGTAAAGATACATTTTTTTAGTATAACACATGATCCTTATAACGACTACCACGGTCTATCGAGAGTTGCAACTCAAAAATCTCAAGTTCATTAACTTTCTTTGAGGTCCCCTCAGTCAATAAAAAAAAAGGAATAGTTTAACAACGATTCTGTTCGCTGTATAACAACGATCGTTGTTATACAGCCAACAGGCTGGCTGGGTTTGGATGGCTCCAGTAGGGTAATTGCTTGTATCGTAAATAACTACCGATGTCTCCTTCATTAAAACGAATATTAGAAAACATCTCGGAAAATATAATTATTACAGCTTTTCGTTTCTATTACAATTTTAATCAAATAAACATTGAAATATATTGCTCAATTGAGTAGTCTAAAACCGTGACGTCACAACGTTGGTTTATTACATTGTTCATACAAAGTTATTGTTTTGACAAATAAAAAAAGTAGCCGATTTGACTTAGGTGGCAACTACCCTGTTGAGCCCAACATTTGTTTTTTTTAATAGATAGCTCCTAAAATGAACTATTCTGCTTGATGGAAAGCCCAAGTAGAGGCCAAGATTAGTGGTCACTAACCTCACTGCAACTGTGGACAAAGCATGGTGACCCACACAATAGCGGCCTAGTGAAATGTTTTTCACGCAACATACCCGAGATCATTGCAAGAGGGAAACACATGCGCTGGTAGTGAATTGCAGGATTTCACTAATTGACAAGGACGGACCAGACTGTTTAGTTTGTGACCAAGCGTAGTTTTTCCATGCTATGTATGCACTTAAGTATATTGACAACAATATTTTGAGAAAAAGACTTACGTAAACTAAAGAGTAACAGAATATTTTTAAAAATATTACCTCTTTTCTTCTCTCTTCTTTTTGATAAGCTTCTTTTCTTCATCTGTCTTTTCAACTAATTCGTGGAAAAGTACTTCTCCATCCATTAAACCATCTTCTACCTGAAAATTATGTTGTTATTTATTTTTTAATATTATCACGAGTTCTATTAACGATAGCAGTCAACATCGACCAAATACTCTATTTATTTTTATCTGTCCTTTATGGAATATATTTCCAGAATGCTGCATTTCTTCACTATAGATATACAACAACCAGTTATTAAGATGCGATGGTAGGTAAAAAGGTTAAATTTATAAGAACCCAAACAAAACCCCTATTTACAATATTCAAATCTCTCTTTTTAACCGACTTCAAAAAAAGGAGGAGGTTCTCAATTCGACCGTTTTTTTTTTAATGTTAGTTCGCAGATAACTTCGTCGTTTATGAACCGATTTTGATGATTCTTTTTTTAATGGAAAGAAGTTATCCTCAAAAAAAAAAGATATGGCATCCAAGAGAAATCAAGTCGAACCTTGAAGTCGGTTTTATTTTTGTTAATTTAAGTACTTTTACAATCACATTTCGATAATTTTCAAGCATCACTACTTTTGATATGTTTACTAAGTGAAAAAGTTCAATTAGAATAAATTAAATATGATATTTTACTTTATATATTCCCATACCTTAATAAGTTGAAATGATATCCTAGGTCCCAGTTCAAACAGTCTGATGGCGGACTTAGATTCAGCAGCGGCGCCTCTTGAAGCCAAGCTTTGAGGCAAGATGACTTGTGAATTTGGGTCATCTTCAAATTCACTCTCCGATAGCAATCCTGCTCTGTAAAAAAAGTTGATCTCATTAATATTTGTTTTTTTATTTTATTTTTAATTTTATATGTGATTTAAAGGAATTATATAGTACTAGCTGTTGCCCGCGGCTTCGCCCGCGTGTATGTCGGTTATCGCTGCAAATAGTAGCTAATGTGTTATTCTGATGTATAAGCTATATTACTGTTAAGTTTTATCCAAATCCGTTCAGTAGTTTTTGCGTGAAAAAGAAACAAACATCCGTCCATCCATACTAACAAACTTTCGCGTTATTAATATAGGTAGGATTTTTATCGATATAAAATCATGATACAAAATGTATTGGTACCTGAATAGTTTTATTTTCTTTACCTCGCATAGAACTTTTATATATTTTTATAAATCAGTTTAAAAAAAATAAAGGGGTTAAGACAATTTTGTGAAAACTAAAAATTTAGTATAGCGCCATCTGTAATGATTTGTTTATTTCGTGAACGAAAAATGTAGTATAGCGCCATCTGTATTTTTGATATGGAACTCATTCCTATCTGATGTCCCACGACACCACCCGTTTTTTTTATACAACTAATACACACACGTTTTACTATTTAAAACTTATTTAAGTATTTATATATGTACATAAAATATAAAGTGTTTATATGAGCTTATTTCGACATTTGACATCGACCGGGTCTGGCACCGCTCGCTTCTCTCCAAGCTCTCGGCATTCGGTCCGCCTCCTAGACCCTGTCACTGGATTGACGCTTTTCTTCATCAGCGCCGCATTATGGGCCTTTGCGACGGCACGGCCTTTGATGTGCTGGATGTAAACGCTGGCGTACCTCAGGGTTCAGTTCTGTCGCCCACACTATTTCTTCTGCATATCAATGACATGTTAGCTCTTGGCAACATACATTGCTATGCAGACGATAGCACAGTTCATGGGCGATATTTTTGACACCGTTCAGCCAAGCTGGCAGACGTTGAGGAAAATCGACAGAAGCTTGTCGCTGAGCTCGACCGGGTTTTGAACCGCATTTTACAATGGGGTGATGATAATCTGGTAGAGTTCAACGCTACGAAAACACAGTTGTGCGCGTTCTCTGCCAAAAAGTCTCCATTCCTTTCCCTCCACACTTTTCAGAGCACTCAACTGCCACTACGGGGTAAGCTCGGTGTCCTGGGCATGGATATTTGCCGGGACCTCGAGTACTGTTCTCATCTTTGTGATGGATCCGCGCAGTATTTGCTTGATGCTTTCGATCGGTTGCAATGGCGAACAGTCCGCTTTACCAACAGTCCCGAAGCCACCGAGTTCCTTGAACCTCTGCAGCTGCGTAGAGATATCGCCTCTATAGCAGTCCACTACCATCTGTATCATTGGAAGTATTCTGAGGAGCTCTTCCAACTGGTCCCCCTTCTCTCTTCCTCTGCAGAATAACATGTTCACACTCAAACCAAACGGTTTGGTTCATCCTTCCTGTGCCGAGCAGCTAAAAACTGAAACTCACTACCAGCGCACGTGTTTCTCTCCCTCTATGATCCCGGGGCCTTTAAGTGGGGCGTGAAAAAGCATCTCACTAAGCCGTCATAGTGTGGGACGCAATACTGCATTGTCTGCTTTCCCAGTGAGTATGGTTGCCCCCACTGTTGGATTCTGCTTGAGTTTTCCATCAGGCTGACCATAGTCACTTTGGCAGCTTCAAATCAAAAAAAAGTACAATTTTAATAACTACGTTTTTTCTTTCGCCATATTTTGCCAAAATATGGAGATTTTCCTCAAGTATACGTGAGTATGCTGCCCATGAGAAAAAAAAACTGTATCTTTAAGCATCTGTCCTTGGGTTTTGATAATATTGTTATTGGAAATGCTGTTTTCAGCGGAAACTGCATTCTTTTAAATTAAAATGTCAAATAAGTTGGAATTATTGGAATACGGGGAATTAAAACATTATCTTCTTTTGCCATTCCATGCGTCATGATTGTAGCTTTTACAATGTTGTACCCCAGTTGTGCAATATTTAGCCATGTACTATTACATTGCTTTGGCGCTCAAGATACCTCATTTAATAGTACTGGAACATTAACTTGCAGCCTCAACTTATGGGTAGGCACTCCTGATATTTCTAAAGACTTTAAGTATTCGACAACATCTCCCTCCACGCCTGACATGATCCGTTCGTTTAATTGATAACTATCTCATTATTCAGCTGATCAGGATGGATATTATTTACATTTTGATTCATATCTAACCAACAGCTAGCTTATAATGACGATACTTCTGTAGAGAATTTTGAAGTTAAGAAACGCTGTTAATTAATTATATTAATTTGGCTTATTTATTTCTATTAATATAATGAACATACAAATCAGATTGACGAATATATACTTAAATTCTTAATATTTAATTTTTATATATATAATATCATTGCTATCATTGTTAAGTCTTCATTGAAAAAGTGAAAAAAAAAAATTATGATTGTGACAGCCTTGTTTATTCGTTGTCAAGACGCCCGACGTAGGTAACGCGCAGGCGTGTGGCGAGTGAACTCCCAGAACAACCTTTCATCCCCCTTACAACCCCTTTTTCGCATTAAAAAGTAGCCTATGTCCTTTCTCAGGCTCTAGACTATCTGTGTACCAAATTTCATTCAAATCGGTGTAGCGGTTTGGCCGTGAAAGCAAGACAGACAGACAGACAGAGTTACTTTCGCATTTATAATAATCAAATTTTTCAAATTGGACCAGTAGTTCCTGAGATTAGCGCGTTCAAACAAACAAACAAACAAACTCTTCAGCTTTATATATTAGTATAGCTGACCCACGCAACGTCGTTTGTGTCTCCTATTGCCCGTAACGTGATAATTTTCCCCCGTTTTTGAAACATTCTTCATTGGTGCTCCGCTCCTATTGGTCTTAGCGTGATGATATATAACCTATAGCCTTCCTCGATAAATGGGCTTTCTAACATTGAAAGAATTTTTCAAATTGGACCAGTAGTTCCTGAGATTAGCGCGATTAGCTGACCCACGCAACGTCGTTTGCGTCTCCTATTGCCCGTAGCGTAATAATTTCCCCCCGTTTTTGAAACATTCTTCATTGGTACTCAGCTCCTATTGGTCATAGCGTGATGAAATATATATATATCATCACGCCTATAGCCTTCCTCGATAAACGGGCTATCTAACACTGAAAGAACTTTTTCAAATTGGACCAGTAGTTCCTGAGATTAGCGCGTTCAAACAAACAAAAACTCTTAAGCTTTATATATTAGTATAGATGTATTTATTATACTCTTTTAAGATCTAATACTCATAATCAACAACACATTTATTTGGATAAAGACTAATATTAGGTATTATGTTGATAAAAACTCTTTGACAAATAACTCAATAATAGGTACCAACTCTTAGCGTCTTATACTCGTGATAACTTCTAAACGAAATGTCCGAATGGGGTGAAACAAAAAGTATTTTACTTCTACATAAATACCCTTGATAACATAATGCTTTATTTGGATAAGGATTAATATTACGATACACATTTAACGTAGTTTCTTTCTTCAAACGATTTAATAATTTTTTTGAGCACAAAAGCGGTTATTGTGACTAAACCATGATAGTTAGATATATGCTCTCGCGGACTTTTTTGTAGATCTTAATGGGACCTACAAACCCGTAATACATGATTTTGTTCTATTGTCAATACTTTTTGCAGCGCACGCAAAAATAGGTTTTCGAGTTCACACCTTGGGTTACAAAATAGCAATTTTCTTACGGATCTCAAATTTTTTTGAAAATAAAATATAGCCTATAGCCTTCCTCGATAAATGGACTATCCAACACTGAAAGAATTTTTCAAATTGGACCAGTAGATCCTGAGATTAGTGCGTTCAAACAAACAAACAAACTCTGCAGCTTTATAATATTAGTATAGATTGGAGAGCTTGAAACTATTTAAAATGTTGTAGGGGTTTCTATTATTACCGGATGTACATATTGATATGCGATTTCCAGCACCTTGAGTTACTCTAGTTTAGACCATCAGTTCAGAAGATTTTTAATAAGAAAAACGGTACTAAATTAACTTTTCAGTTTCTTTTATAAATCTCTGCCAAAATGACTACACTGCCTGATAGAAAGCATAAGCAGAATCCAGAAGAGTGGTGGCCACCATACTCACTGCGAATGCAGATAATGCAACAATGCAGCGTTGTGACCCACACTGCATTGGCCTCCTATGTTCTCTATTACTTGCTTAAATGATAACATTTTTCTTATAGGCCTTCTTACTAACTTCTGGCCACATAGCTAGTCATAATAAAAAAACAGTCAAAATGTTTCGAAATACGTTGAGCCTAAGAAAAATTGGGAACATGGAAGGAAGATGTTGGTTTTTGTATTAAAATTCTTCATCAATGTAATAGTTTTGATAGAGTTGCAATACTACTAAATATAAATACCCGAATGCCAAAAAGGGTAACGATACTTACTTGTCAAAGAATTCCGACATGTCTTTGCACCGATTTAAATTCGGAATTTTTCCTTGGACCACCTGTAAAATATGAGATTACGGTTAGAACTGTTCGCAAGGAATTTGTAACAATTGCAAATCTTTGTTAGCTAAGTAATTATTATGACTGCCTCGTTGATCTAGCGGCTAGCGCATGCAACTGCCTGTTTTTCTTATAAGTATTTTTTAAATAACAGCTTGGAGTATGGAAATTTGCGGTGCTTTTCGCCCATGCCTCGGAGAACACGTTGAGCCGTCGCGTCAGTCCAAGTCATGAACATCTTTGGCAATAGTTATTAGGAAGTCAGCGCCCTCAAATATACTGACTAGTAGTTCAATCTTCGAATTTAGTTTATCCTCAGGGTTGCAGAGGCAGGGTACCTCTGTCAGTCGCTCCGTGGAAAAACAGATATCCAGGTAAAACCCGTTGAATTAGTAACCGACCCCAAATAATCTTGTGAATAATAATAATTGGGCTAGGACTAGAAAGATATATTCATATATAGATGCCTGATAGATGATCTAAAGGCCCGTATTCACTTTGTATAGTGCGAGTGCAGGTGCATAGTGCGGGTGATCGGTGATTGGTGGAAAGTACGTGTGGACGCGAATTCGCCATCCACGCGTATTTTCTACCAATCATTGATCACCTCACTTCACACCTGCACTCGCACTATACAAAGTGAATACAGGCCTTAATTGAGTGTACAAAATATATTGGTTAACATACCTTTTTAGTTCCTTTATTAAGTCCTACAGGCGTGGCTCTAATAGCGTAGTGCCTCATATCGACGAGTTTTGTGGAGGGGTTGTAGTTCATGAGCACGCAACGGCGAATGTTCTTCAGTTTCACCTAAACAAAAACAGTGATGTTGTGAATTCATTAACAATGAAAATTTTACAGGCCGGCTCGACCGGGGCTGTACTACCCTCGCACAGAAAATCAATCAATCAACGTAAAATGACTGCGTTCGTGTTGCCGTATTTCGTTGGCGAGTGCGAGACCGGAGGCAATGATGCAGAAGCATCACTAGGCTGCCATGGAGTAGCTCACCATGCTGCATAGTTGCATTGTCTGCATTCGCAATGAGTATGGTGACCACCACTCTTGGATTTTCCTCTGCTTTCCATCAGGCAGAGTCGAGTCATTTTGGCAGGGCCATACATAAAAAAAAACAGTGAACAATGTAGAGAGTGTGCATGTCGTTCCTTAAGAATCAAAGTATCGCCAAAATTTCATTAAAATTAGTGCAGCTGTTTAGCCGTCAAAGCATAACCGAGAGACAGAGCAACTTTCGAATATATATTATTAATTATGGATGCCTGATATGATATATACCTGACGATAAAAACTACTGCCACAAATAAACGCCTACAACAGTCACCACATAAATGACGAAGTCGGAGGGATAGGTATTGCATAACACCAGTTTGTTACCCAACTGCAGCGAAGCCTAAAGGAAGGGTAATAGTTTTGGTAGTATGTTTGTATGTTCCACCATAGCCCCTAAAATACTGAACCGATTCTAATGAGTGAGATGTCAATAGATTTGTAATAATGCTCCGGGTTACATATGCTACTAAATTCTATCATAAATTCTTACTTTTTTTTATGGAATAGGCGGGCAAATGAACAGACGTATCGCCTGATGGTAAGCGATTACCGCCGCCCATGGACACCTGCAACACTAGAAGCGTCAGAAGTGCGTTGCCGGCCTTTTGGGGATGGGGGGGGGGCGTTGGTAGGGGATTGGGGTATGGGCCTCCGGTGTCCTCACTCACTCGGTGAAACACAGTGCAAGCACAATTTCATACCGGTTTTCTGTGAGGTCGTGGTATCACTCCGGTCGAGCCATGCCGAAGCTAGGCTCTCCCACGGTAAGTATCTTAAGTACTTGGATTATAGTTTTAGTAAAAAAATCTTGTGTTGTTTTTTATACAACAGATGTAAGAGTTACATAGTTTCAACAAAACAATCAAGATATGAGTTATATAATACTTACTGTGGTAATGTTGATTGTAGGGAACATGTTCTGGAACATAGTGGCCATCAGCTTCATGTGCATGCCCTCGCCAGAGAAGCTGTTCAGTACTATGAGGGGCGCGTTCTGGAATGCACGCATCATGACATACTGTTTTCGGAGTGACGAGATCACATCACGGGCCAAACTGTACTGTTAATAGAAAATAGTGGAAAAGGTTATTTTCAGAAATAATGTTTTGTTATTTGTAAATAATTGTTGTTGGCATTGCTTATGGTTCCTGTACTGAGAAGAAAAATGTACCTACCAATAACTAACTGAGGTTACTAAGTTATACAGGTACAGTACATAAACTGAAACTGTGTATTTTTTATTACAGATGCCACAAATAGTGCCAGTAGCATTAATTGAATAATATATAAGAAACCTTGTTTCATGAATTCTCACAGTTGGCAATCCTGTGTCAATTAAAATATATGTATATTAACTACATAAGAAAGTATCTTTTCAGTAAAATATTGGTAGTTAACTTTATATTCAACTAGTTCTTGCCCGCGGCTCCGCCCGCATATATGTCGGTTATCTCGGCAAATAGTAGCCTATGTGTTATTCTGATGTGTAAGCTATAGTACTGTAAAGTTTTATTAAAATCCGTTCAGTAGTTTATGCGTGAAAAAGTAACAAACATTCATCCATCCATCCATACTTACAAACTTTCGCGTTTATATTTTTAGTATAGCTCATGTTATTTTTCCTGAAAAATACTAAACTATGTTATATTTTTGGATTACACGAAGGCTTGTCTATAATAAAAAAAAAACTTCGTTTAAAAAAACCGACTTCAAAAACTGAAAAGTATAAAATAACTTAATTTGTATGTGCTACCTATTCATAGGTTTGAATTCGGCGCCAAGCCAAATGTAATAGTAGGTACCATACTCGCTATATTTCGAGACAAACGTCAACGACCTCACCGACGCTTCGGTTGTTTTGTCCTACGCGAAGAGCAGCTATACCGCTCAAGGTCACGCGCGGCGAGTGCGGTACCTACTATTACATTTTGGCTCGGCACCGACTTCAAACCTATGAATAGGTAGCACATACAAATTAAGTTATTATATACTTTTCAGTTTTTGAAGTCGGTTTTTTTAAACGAAGTTTTATTTTTATTTTTCGCTTTTTAGTCTTTCTCAAGTCTCTAATCATTATTTCACCTAAATGACTTGAAAGAATATGACTAAAGGTAACACACAACATACTGTATAGAATAATAAATAAATATTTCGGACATGATGTTTACAGAACATGAAAGCATGCAGACAATTGCCTTAACTTTATTGCAGGCGCTCACGTAAAATTGAGGGTTTCCTTCAATTTCCTTGGGATCCCATCATCAGATCCTGATATGGTGGCCATGGTACCACATGGGGAGCATACTCTTTCGAATACAAAAATAATTTTCAAAATCGGTACACAATTGACGGAGTAATCAATGTACATACATAAAAAAAAAAAAAACGATGAAATTGAGAACCTCCTCCTTTTGGAAGTCGGTTAAAAATAAATAAAATTGGAGTGTCTGTATGTAATTTGCAAATAACCGTTTTGTACTAAATGCATATATACTACATAAGTAACATTTTTTGTTTGTCTGTCTGTTTGTTTTGGCTACTTTCTGGAACGACTGTACCGATTTTGACTGATAGGTAGCTGATGATATAAGGAGTAACTTAGGCTACTTTTTACCCGAGGCGTTATCAACAATAACCACGGGTAACACTGCAGTGTTCAGTTTGTAGTTAGGATTGAACCCATAACACTCAGCAGAGTAGAAAGCATCAGGCGAAGCACTTAAACCACCACTCCATCTATGCAGTCCAGAGTGTACCCTTTAAAATACTAAGTTTTAAGTTGTACTACTACTACCTACCTACTTGAGGCCAGTAAGAAATTACAAACTTACACTGTGTATCCTAAAAGTAAGTGTGGGTCCTCTGGGCAGCCGTGCCATTCTCATATATGTACCGAGTTCTGTCTCCGTGAACAGCATCATATGTGATACATGCAAATATCCAGACACTGATACAAAATCCTTTATTGTGTTTTTCTTTCTTTCCTGTAAAAGAAAAAGTGGAAGTTAATATTGTCATTTACTACTTTATATGCCCTCCGACCTACCTTACGTAATTTTGCCAGGTTAAAGGCAAAACTGATTATCTCTATTCATTAAAAAAAAACAGAGGTAAAATTTCATAATATTTTTTTTTACGATAGAAATTTGTGTTGGCGTCTAGCATGGTTACTATTCGAAACTTCGATAGTCATAGAATACGCTCGCATTGCTTCAAAACTAATGACTTCATTTTTTATCTAACGTTTTCAAAGCCGCTCATTAAAATGTTTAATTGGCTTTTTTGGACCAAATAGTTGATTTTGCCTTGAACCGGGCGATTTCTAAATTACTGGCTGGTAGAAAATTCTCCGGGCATGTAGTTTGCCGATGTACAAAAGTGCATCAAGTTTAAAAAAAAATAAATTACCATATCAAAATAAGTTATTGTTTTAGAATTGTGAATGATTATTTAGATAAGAAAAATGAATCTGAGAATGTTGCACAAGTTGTGTCTTTAAAATATTATTGACAGGAAATGTGGTGCAAAAGGGTGGTCATGGTGTGAAATAATGATAGGTATGATAAACATTTTGCCAGTAATTATAGAGGGTTTATTTACTAAACAATCTAAGTGTAAACTAAAAGAACCATATATAATATTAGAGGCATATGGTCCTACCAAATCCGTGAAATATATAAGTTATATCCACAAAACAGAACGAAAACTAACCTTTAACTGTGAAGCCGTAAAAGGCTCCATAACTTTCCTGAAGTCCTTCATAAGGTCTATCAAATCCTTGCTGCATTGTCCACGATGTATTACGAAGGAATGAGGAGCCTTCACTAAGTTTTCAGGCTCCAGAGATTCCTTGGAAGCCGGATTTTTCTTCACGCATTTTCCTTTGCGTTTACCCATTTTTATTTTACACTTACACTAAAGAATATATAACTGCTATGGTGTATTTCGATAAAACAAATTAATTAATAATAGTCTTTAAATTACAGTCACTTTACTCTGCGAGCGACTGATTGTTATTTATCCACGAGTTTGTTTACTTTGAGGTTAGAAGTTAGAACATGCATATCGTGACCAATCTGACACTTAAGACCACTTCTGACAGTTTAAACCACAGAACATTTTCAACTACTGATAGTACTGATACTCCGATTAGTCCTTAGAGCATATATAACTCGAAAGGCAGCTAAAGCTAAAGGGCGGAAACCGTGATCTGAGTAGAGAGAGAGAGACTGAGATTGGTTAGCGTCTGTCTCTCTCACGCAAGTTTCTGATTGGTGGACGCACATACCAATTTGCATGACTGATTTGGTGGGAAATACACCAAACATGCAAACAACACATAGGACAATTTGGGTGGGATGGGGTACTTTGTGTGATCCAAAATTTTGCGAACCGATATTTTTCCTGAATATTGAATACTGAATGCAAGAATATTCATAGTGCAAGAGAAGTCTTTAAAAAAACTTAAAATAGGTAGATATATTGAAAGGTTTGTCCCTTGGATTCTGTTTACGCTTTTCATCAGGCAGAGTGGATTCATTTTGGCAGGGCCATACATAAAAAACTGCCAAAAGTCAAGAATAATAAAATATTAATTAGTACTGAAATAAGAGAGCAAAACCTAGGGAAGTTAGGTTTTATTCAACATAAAATTAAACGTATATGTAAGACAGACATTGAATTAAAGCAATGTCAAGTTTTGACACAATAATATAAATCACGTTATAAACTGCCTGCGATGCATGCAGCACTGAAGGAGGTTGAATATCATATCATTCTCCCACACTGTAATCTTCAAGGTAGCGGGGTAAGCGTCGAGCTCTCTCGGATCTACGGGGAATATCCTCTATTGGAGGTGGCGGCCGTGACGGGTGTCCACGAGATAAAGGAGAGGAGGTTGTAGGTTCTCCACGAGGTGATGCGTCTCTCAGTGACTGTGGACGTGAAATCGGAGGGTCATCACGAGGCGGAGTATCCGGTGGAGTCGTATAGTTCGACGAGGAATCATTAAGGCCTGAAAACGGCTCTTCTTCTAGCACTGATTCTTGGCCAGGAAGATCCAGTATCTCTCCTTCTCCTTGTCCAATTGGGGCGAGATGTCGATTGGATACTGTGGTCTCCCTACCATCTTTGAGTTTAACAAATGAATAATCAGGGTTGGCTTGCAATATTTCCACTTCCTCTACGAGCGGCTGGTACTTATTCTTCCGATCGAATCGTTTCATCAAAACGTGGCCTGATTCAGTTAGCCAAGAGGGTATCGTATTGCCGTTTGGAGATCGGCGTGTGTGTAAGAACATTCTTTCATGAGGAGTACAGTTAGTCGCAGTGCATAGCAATGATCGAATGGAATGTAGAGCTACCGGTAAATATTGTTCCCATGTTGTAGAGTTGTAGAGCTTTCCAGACTGTCGAGTTTAGCTTTTCTACTTGACCATTTCCTTGGGGATTGTACGTGGTAGTCCTGCTAGTTGCGATGCCCCTGGAGTTGAGAAACTCTTTTACTTCTGCAGATAGAAACTGAGTTCCTCTATCTATATATCCTCGAATGGACGTATGCGGGCATTCCAAACATCATGAAAAGATTATTGAGGTTCTTGATCACCGTTTTGGCACTCATGTCATTGCATGGGAATGCGAAAGGGAACCGAGAATATTCATCTGTTACTCTAAGTATGTATCGGTTGTTAGTGTTCGAGGGTACTGGTCCCTTAAAGTCAATGCTAAGACGTTCGAAGGCTGTCGTAGCCTTTATAAGCTTAGGCAAAGGCTCATCATTTTTATAGTATCTCGGCTTAATTTTAGCACATATCTGACATTCACGAGTCATGGATTTTACGTCGTCAAGAGAGTAGGGCAAGTTTTTAGATTTTATCCAGTGGAACATCCGTGTAACCCCTGAATGGCAAAGAGCTGTATGTAGCGAGTCTAGCGGCTCCCGTAGCAGTCGTTGTGGCGCAGGAGCATACGCGTGATAAAGCATCCGCCGCTTGGTTGTCTTTTCCGGGGCGGTACACTATGTCGAACTTGTTAGTCGGTGCTAATTCCAGTCGCCATCTTTGTATTTTTTCATTTTTGATCTTGCTTGAATGCTTGGTGTCGAACATAAATGTGACGGATTTTTGGTCAGTGATGACTGTGAATGGCTTTCCTATTAGAAAATGGCGCGACTTTTTCAAGGATTCAAAGATGGCGTACGCTTCTTTTTCGACAGCAGAATGATTCAGTTCGCTGGAATTCAAAGATCTTGAGAAAAAGGCCACGGGCCTAGAATTTTGGCATAAGGTTGCGGCAATCGAATTTTCAGAAGCGTCAGTCTCTACGACAAAAGGCACGTTTTCATCGATAGCATGAACACATGACTTGGCGATAGTAGCTTTTAGATTTTCGAAACACGATATAGCTGCTTCGTTTAATGGAAATCTGTCAACATGAGCTAGTGCATGGATTCTTTCAGAAAAGTTAGGTATCCATTTCGCGTAATGAGCAAACATACCTAGTACCCGTCTGAGCGATGCAGTATCATTTGGGGGTGGCATCTTCAGCAGGGGTTGTAATCTGTCAGCGTCAGGCTTGATGACATGATCCGGTCCTATTGTGTAACCCAGCAAGTTTATTATTGTTTGATTGATTTTGTCGGCAGCTCTTAGAAAATTCTCAAGATTGTCATCATGTTCACTCTTCGCTTTACCACAAACAGTTATGTCATCAAGATAGGCGAATGTTCCTTTCAGGTTTTCTGTGCGTATGAGCCAGTCAACCGTACACTGGAAGCCGGCCACGCCATTTGTTACGCCGAACGGGATGCGACGAAACTGGTATAGGTTCCCAGCCGCTTCAAAAGCTGTGTAAGTCTTTTCATGAGGAAGTATAGGAACCTGATGGTATGCACTCTGTAGATCTATCGCACTAAAGACAGAGTATTGCGATACTTTGGAGACCGTTTCTTCAATATTTGGGAGAGGATAGGCATCGAGTTGTGTGAACCTATTGATCGTCTGGGAGTAATCAATAACAAGGCGTTTCTTGTGAGTCTCGCTTTTCGTGACTAGTACCTGCGCCCTCCAGGGAGATTGACTTTCTTCGATAGTTCCTTCTTCGAACAGCTTCTTAACTTCATTTTGAATAAAAATCTGTTCTTCGGCACTGTGTCTGCGTGACTTTATCGCGATTGGTTTACAGTCCGTAGAGAGATTTGAAAATAATGGGACGGCAGGAACGGAGGCTTCAGCAACACTGCATACCTTAAATACCTCTTTAGGTCCTCCGAAAGCGAATTCCAGACTCGAGTGGTTATGTAGGACATCATGGCCAACTATTATGTCAGCACAGAGATTTTTGATTATCAGTAAGGTAGTGTTGGCATAAGAGTGATTACCTATTTTAATGTTCTGGCGGGTAAGACTTTTTACTTGAGAGGTATGTGATAGAGAAGCCATGGTAACAGTCTGTGTGCAAGGCTCTCTCTTGAGGTTACACAAGTTAGCGAAATCTTCATTAATAAAACTGACAGAACTCCCAGTATCAATGAGAGCTTCAGCACGGACGCCTTTGACGAACGCAGTGACGATGGCTTTGCGCAGTGAAGTAGGCGTAGCAGCAATTATGCAGGCCGTGCAGTGATCGCAGCCTTCAGATACATTAGAAAACGCACTAGTGTTCTTGGAACGACAAACCTTCGCATAATGGCCTTTCTTGTCACAGGACTTGCAAAAGGCCTCACGGGCTGGGCATTTCTTCCTTGGGTGTAATGAAACGCCGCAGAAAAAACACTTGCGTCCTAAATGTCCTGATGAGCCAGAGGAAGAGTTACTGGCAGCCGCCGCGTTGATTCTTTCGGCATCCACAGGGGTGTGTGTCGATTCAGATTTAGATGTGCCGTGTACTGCGCTGATAGTTGGGTGTTGATTAGAGTAAGCTTGTGAGTTAATCTCTGCCATTTCCATCGAAATAGCAGTGTTATACGCAGTGTCTAATGTCAACGTCAAACTTTCCAACAGTCTCGATCGGATCTTGGATGATGTCAAGCCAGCTATGAAAGCTCCTCGTATTGTATCATTTTTATTGGTTTCGGCATCTACGTCAGTAAAACTACAGTCCTTTGCCAGCTGTTTCAGAGACTGTATGTAAGCGTCCACCGTCTCGTCTGCTTGTTGACGTCTAGTAGTAAGCATGTGACGGGCGTGGATGATATTAGACTCTTTGATAAAGATTTTGTCGAGAGCCCTTATAGAATCTACGTAGGTCTTGTAATCACTTACGTAGGCGTACACTCGTGGTGAAATGTGATTAATAAGCAACTGCAGTTTGATTTTATCGTCGATGTCTAGGGGTGGTGCATCCTTGGACTTAGTTGTAGCGGGAGCAGTTTGTTGAGCTGATAAAAAGTTTCGGAAAGTTTGTTTCCAATGGCTCCACTCCTTTGCCGTGGACTTTACCGTGGGATCCCAGTCGAACCTCTCGGGTCTTAGATACTTCTCCATTATGTTGAATAAATTGAAATAAGAGAGCAAAACCTAGGGAAGTTAGGTTTTATTCAACATAAAATTAAACGTATATGTAAGACAGACATTGAATTAAAGCAATGTCAAGTTTTGACACAATGATATAAATCACGTTATAAACTGCCTGCGATGCATGCAGCACTGAAGGAGGTTGAATATCATATCAAGTACCAAAACGTAAATTCCTACCTGTGTGGCGTAAGAAAAAAGATGAAAGACGTTGCCTGACCTATATGAGGGATTTCCTAGATTTCGCTGAGATCAAATCACTGGATCC
Source organism: Diaphora mendica (assembly GCA_949125395.1). Lineage (NCBI taxonomy): Eukaryota > Metazoa > Arthropoda > Insecta > Lepidoptera > Erebidae > Diaphora > Diaphora mendica. The sequence continues at coordinate 4,123,065 of OX421323.1, forward strand.
TAATTTGGCGGATTAAGGATTGACTCAATCCTTTCGATTGTAAATAAAATGTTGAAAATCGATCTGAAATTGTACCAACCATCGTAGTATATAAACATTTATAAAAGTGTAGCCAACGTATTTTTCATTTTAAAGCCACGGGAGTAACTTCATTCGGATTTTTTTATTTTTTATAATGGACTAGCTTTTGCTCGTGGCTCCGCCCGCATGTTTGTTGGTTATCGCAGTAAAGCCTATGTCCTTCCTCAAGAATCAAATTATCTCCATGCCAAACATTGAAATCGGTGCAGCGGTTTGGCCATGAAAGCGTGACAGACAGACAGAGTGACTTTCGCATTTATAATATAAGTATGGATTATAAAAAGAAAGTACGTACTGAAGGTAATGAAACTACTAACTTGGCAGAGAAGAACATAAACTGTCTGATGCTACTGGTTTCTGCTCACATTGTACTTACTGCAACGCTATAGTCTCAACTAGAGATGCCACGAATAGTTATTTAACCGAGTACCGAATATTCGGCGAGGCTCTTGGCCGAAGCGCCGAATATTCGGCTGCCGAACACTTAGTACTTTCCGTGGGTGACAAGTCACAACTAGTCACGACTCGTAAGTTACGAGTTTAAACTTGCAACACTGAAGTAGTACGTAGGCGCGTGCAGTTTTGTTTCATTGGTGATTAGGTCGCGGTCGTGTCACACCAGCTTTATTTGTTTATGTTGGTGCATCATACTGCACGTACTGTGTACTAAATATTACTTTTAAAGTGATTGATTACCTTGAGAAATTTCATCATTTGTTTGACAAAAGCAAAATGATGTCATTTAATAAAAAATCACAATCGGTTGCAAATGAACTTGATTTTTATATGGCATCTGTTCGCTTAGATCGTACAGCAGACCCTTATAAGTGGTGGTCAGCAAACGCAAAACAATATCCAACCTTTTCAAAATTTGCTCAGATTTATTTATCATCTCCTGGTAACATCGTAGGTATATAGTGAGCGGCTGTTTTCAGAAGCAGGAATAATTTATGAGGAAAATTTTTTTTTAATCATCATAACTTATACCACTCGTAGATTTTGAATGTTAATATGTTAATTTGTCTGTTAAATGAACATCTTTGCGAGTAATATTTTGAGTTTTTTTTTTATGATTTGCTATTCGGTATACGGCCCAATAGTTTACTATATTCGGCCGAATACCGAATAGCGAAAAAAAGTGGCCGAATAGCCGAATACCGAATAGTTACCGAATATTCGTGGCATCTCTATCTCAACTCTCAACGGAACAGTGATAGCTGAAGCTCTAATACTTGATAGAACGACCCCAGGCGCTTTATGTTAATTGTCATAGACAAATAGAGGTTGGTACAAGGGCGGATCCAGGGGGAGGGTCATGGGGGTCATGACCCCCCCCTGGGCTGTTGTCATGACCTAAATCAAATTGTTAAACATAATGTTCTTTATATTTTTTGTCACAATATAGATTTTAATCTTACACAATATAGAATTTATTCGTGGCTAAGAGATTCAATGGTTGAAGAACGTCTAACCGGACTGACACTTCTCCACATCCATATAAACGTACCCATTGAAGTAGCACTAGAAGTGTTAACGCGTTTTGGGAGAAAACGTAAATGAAAAATAGATTTTTTTATTTAAATAATGGTATTTTAAGTATAGTACTTCTAAATCCATGTACAATGGCCCACTCAAGAGGCTGAGTTTTTTTTTCACGTGATAAACGAGCAGACGGTTCGCCTTATGGTAAGCGATTACCGCCACCCATGTACATGGACACCCGCAACACCTGAGGCGTAACAAGTGCGTCGCCCGCCTTTTAAAAAGGAGTACCTACGTTCTTTTCTTGAAAGTTTGATGGTCGCATTGGTCCGGGAATACCACAGACGACTGTTCATTCCAGTTTTGTTTTTCCGAAGCAAAAAGTTTCTAGAAAAGCGCACAGTTGTGTACTACCAACAGTCTAAAGCGATGTGAATGAAACTGCTATCGCGTAGGACGATGGCGGGAAGAGGCGGCAGGGATCCGTTCAAAATATTCCTCGGAGCACTCCCCATAATAAATGCGATAGAAGATGCATAGCGAGGCCACATCTTTACGCAGATTCAGAGAGCCAGCCGATTTGAAACATCTTGGCAGTCGACGATTCAAGTCGTTCTCCGTTGGCTGCGGTCCAGAGGGAGTAGCTGGTACTAGGATGCCTCTGCCCAAAGATGAGAACAGTATTCATTATGAGACTGAACTCGCGCCTTATAAAGCAGAAGGCGGTGGGCCGGAGTGATATAAAGTCTTGCTAAATTGAGCACGCCAAGCTTCTTCGAGGCTAATTTGGCCTTACGCTCCAATTGGCCACGAAACTGGACTTCCCTCGATATGCCGATACCAAGTTTTCCTATATTGGCTGAGGCAGACAAGGAAGTGTCTTTAAAAGGAGGACATACGACCAAAGGCGGTTTTTTAGCGGTGAAATTGTACTAAATTAAAATTAAGTCTTCCCCAATCTGAGACTTTTTGCATAGTCGCAATTTCAGACACAAGTTGGTTTGATTCTCAATGACGTTTTCCCTCTCAATGCGAAATATTAGTGCAGCCGGTATATAGATAGAGAGCATCGCCTGTGTTGTCATCCGCATAACAATGAATGCCGCTAAATTGCAACATGTCATTGATATAGAGGAGGAACAAAGTAGGCGATAGCACATAGCCTTGGGGAACACCAGCATTCACAGAAGTCTTTGCACTCACCGTCGACTACGACCTTTATGCTCCTATCTGCTAAAAAGCTAGTGACCCATTCGCATAAATTCACAGGAAGCTCATAGGAAGGGAGCATCGAAAGAAGCGCTTTGTGCCAGACCCGATGGAGCCCTTCCCAATGTCCTATGAGACTACGCCAGGAGAGCTGAAAAGGACGCGTTAAGACCGGTGCCAACTCTGGAGTGCACATCTTAAACACAATAGGAGGGATTCCATCAGGGCCCTCGACTTATGTATATCTAGGTATAGAAGTGCTAAACGCACTGAGCGTTGATAGAACTGGATATCCAGCATACAGCTCTCGCACCGCGGTATGGTAGAATGATCCTGTTCTCCATCATCCAAGGTCGAGTTAGACGCAAAGAGTTTGGCCAGAAGATCGGCCTTCTCCTTTGCCATAGGCCAACGAATTATTTCCTATGTGTAGAGGTGGAAAGGATGGCTTACAGAAATTCTCTTCGATAGCCTTGGCATGAGACCAGAACGCTCGAGTTCCCGTAGGAAGATGCTCAAGCCTCTCGCCAATCCTAGCAATTTGCTCCGACCTCGCCCTTGCAATTACTCTCTTGAAAGACCTGAAGGCAAAGTTGTACTCCTTTTTCAAGCTCTGCTTCCTACCAGAAGCCTTTTTGGAAGATGGAACAAACCAGAGCCGACATTTGCCACCAATGGGAACCATAGAAGATGGAATGCAATGCTACACACCCTGCACCACCACATCAGCAACAGAATCAGCAGGGGTGTTGGGATCATCCGGAGAGAAGCATACCTGTCTCCAAGGGTAGTACTGTAGTGTAACACAATCTGCTGACTTGTAGTGCTACAAAAGGCGGCTGCGTGTAACTCGCGATCGCGGTGAGCATGCAAGAGGCACTGTACTCCGGACAAGGTAATGGTCTCAGGAGTTCAGTGGAGCGTCTACAGATACGTGGTGACAGTCCGAATGAAAGTCAGCAGAAATTCTAACAACGAAGAATTCTGACCCTCCACATTTGAGACTCTTGTGGGCATGGTAACCACTTATGACAGGCCTTATACCAGTGCGAAGTCGTGAACAGATCTCCTCGCAAGATCCGTTTTATTACTAAGCCAGTCGGCGTGGTGGGCGCTAAAGTCACCAAGTAAGACGATCTCTGCGGACGGGATCTGCTGCTGCACGAAGTCTGTAGCCATCTGCATGTGCTCAATAAGTCGGTCAGTTTCGGCATCACCGCTATGGGATCTATAGAGGCACGCATAGACGCGGGGGTGGTCGTCGCTGACAAGGTCGCCTACACGGAGCCGTAACATTGAGAAGGCGAGTACCTACCTTCGATTGCTGAGGCGACGAAAACTGATATCGTCTTAAAAGCCGGAGTGTACTCCGGCATGAAGAAGTGTTCTAGTCCGTACCCAGGGAGAGTGCGATAAGAGTGTCCGCTGGAGACGATATCTGCGTCTCGGTCAAGAAGAGCAAGGCTGGCTATGGTGTCTCGAGGTGCTGATGGACAGCATTACTATACAATCCTCTGATGTTGCAAAGGTCCACGACCAGGTGGTAGGGGGTGCCATGTTAAATCTGCTCTTACCCCGGGCATAATTGAGCGCACTTTTGCCACCCTAAAATACGAAGGGCAGTCTGGGCGTCCACACTCAAGTGCGGTAACAGCCCGGTAAAATTAAGTACATTACTTACATTATTATACTTACATACATTATTATAATGCCTACTTTTTATCTCTATCTATTTATTATCAAAATTAAATTCATAACTTCTTGTGACTTGACCACGACTATATGACCCCCCCCTGGCGCCAAAGCTGGATCCGCCCTTGGGTTGGTAAACAATAGATGATAAAGATTCGTAATGAAAATGCTAATTGCGTCCTGTTATCAATCCATATGTAGCTTGCTTTAATCAATTTACATGTTACATGTAATCTCTATAATTCAGACAACCTATAGTCTATGCAATACCTTGTTTAATTAGTTTAGTGACGATGTGGTAAATATTTTCGGATCATAAGCGAACACCGAAGGGTCACCCCTAATCAACACCCTATTCATCCCGTAACAGACGACTAAGGGTACAAATTCCGCAGGACAAAATGACTGCGTTAAGAAGGAAAACTTGAAACAAACTGTGAAACCGCGCATGCGCTGTGTTTCACCGAGTAGTGAGAATACCGAAGGCCCATACAATCCCGCTCCCCATCCCCCAAAGGTCGGCAACGCACTTGTGACGCCTCTGGTGTTGCGGGTGTTCATGGGCGGCGGTAATCGCTTACCACCAGGCGATACGACTGCTCGTTTGCCGCCTATTCCATTTAAAAAAAACCATTTTTTTAAGTGTGGGAACCCCCACGAGCTGTCACCTCCCCGGGGTTTGCGGCGCGGTGGTATGTCGGAACCGGACCGACTAAAACTACACAGTGTGCCACTCCACGCCTGAAATGGGGGGGATCCGGGAGATGCTGCTATTACGACATGGACCCCAGCGCCTGCCCGAACTGTGCGGGGGCACCGCACCGTCTGCTTGTAGATCTCTTAGACTCTCAATTTAAGCGACATACGGCACCACGTACGTCGTCTCCTCGCGGCTCGCCACTAAAGTGGATGGATGGTCTCGTCCAGCCGCAGCCACACTCAGGGCAGCGGTTCGCGGGTCCGAGTGGACGTTGTCCTCATGGGCCTTCTCGGCCGACTCCTTCCGAAAAATTATACATGAAACAAACCAGCATAGTACGCCAAAACATCCTTTCTAACCAGAGGTCTATTCTATGTATAACAGTGAACATTTAAAGGCTGTTGATGGTGATGATGATGTTACTGATTTGATCGTCAGATAAATGTGTTCCGAAATGCAGAGGTGACAAATAAATAATAAATAAATATTTTCGGATATCTTACACACAACGCTTTTTAGCCCCAAACTCAAAATTAAGCAGAGCTTGTATTATGGGTACTAGACAACTGATATAAATAAATATTTTCGGATATCTTACACACAACGCTATTTAGCCCCAAACTCAAAATTAAGCAGAGCTTGTATTATGGGTACTAGACAACTGATATAAATACATAAATACATTTTTTTGTCATATTATATTATACATTGAAAACACCCAAACTCCGAAAGAAACATTTGTAGATCATAAAAACATTTGGTCCGATCCGGAAACGAACCCGAGTCCTCAAGCAGAGCATTCGTATACTCTACCACTGCGCCACCGAGGCAGTCAAAGCTAAGAAGCTTTCAATTTTTGCTATCAAAAATCTGTTTTGCAATGTTTAAATTCGAGACTTGAATATTTTAAGTGAACGAAATCGCGGATAGAAGCTAGTCTACATATATACATGCAAAGATTGATACCTATATGTAAAGTTAATAATTGTCACACAATCTTATCTACATATGATGTACATCGACAATTCGTACAGAAACTAGCATTCAGTTATATTAATCAAGTAATACATAGCGGTCTAGCTGTTGTATAAAAATCTAGGTAAGTACTGGCTACAATATTAGGTATAGGCAGCGAGAAACGAAAAAAAAACAACCTGAACCTTTTTGTATTTTTTTAGGTAACTAAGGATAATTTCATTAATTTCCTAGGCTAGGCTCTTTAATATTAGCGACTAAGTATCATAAAAATATTTGCGCTGGCGCCAGGCTCCATATTTACCTTAAATAAGATATATACCTATTACTTAATGTCTTGTGAATAATAGTTCGCACCTACAGGTATAAAGAGGGCTTTCCACCAGGAACGCTTCTAAACTTCCACTCTGAAAATAACGGAATAAACAATTATTTTTCAGTAAATTGATACATATAACTTAGGTACTACTATTTATTTGTAGTATAAACATTTTAAATTAAAATAGTAGGAAATAAAAGACGGTGATAATATTTAGGTACAATATCTGCTTACAAGCGTCAAAAACATTCTCCGCATCATCATCTTCAGAAAATGCATATTTTGTAATACCGTTACTTTTCACATTATATTTATCAAGCATAAATTAAATTTTGAATAAAAAGTTGCGTAGGTAAATTTCACATTTTTTTAATTATCTGATCTAAAGATTGTTTTTGCATTGAGTATAGCCGTATAGGATTAATTTTCATTAGTGGAAAATGTTAGTCGTGTGGTGACTGATTAAGAATACAGAATGTCAGCATCCATATTCGTCCCATGGATGTAGTAAACGCCGGAAGAAAACTATGTAGGACAACCGCACTGCTAAGAGAACTAAGAGAAGGAAAACTTGAAACAAATCCTATACCAGCCCATCTAGCCAGCGTGCTGTCGTAAGCCGAAACCTGCTCTCTAACGAGAGGCCTGTGTGTCCAGCAGTAGAATACGGAGTGTCACTACCCCTATTCATCCCATGGCTGTCGTAAAAACCGACTAAGGGAACAAATTACGTAGGACAACAGCACTGCAAAGAGAAGGAAAACTTGAAACAAACTCTATATCCGGCCAATCTAGCCAGCGTGGTGTCGTAAGCCAAAACCTGCTCTCTAAAGACAGGCCTTTGTACAACAGTAGAATACGGAGTGTCACCATTCCTATTCATCCCATGGGTGTCGTAAAAACCGACTAAGGGAACAAACTACGTAGGACAACAGCACTGCAAAGAGAACGGTTTGTTTCAACCCTATACCAGCCCATCTAGCCAGCGTGGTGTCGTAAGCCAAAACCTGCTCTCTAAAGAGAGGCCTGTGTCCAACAGTAGATTATGGAGTGTCACCATCCTTATTCATCCATTGAGTGTCGTAAAAACCGACTAAGGGAACAAACTACGTAGCACAACAGCACTGCAAAGAGAAGGAAACTTAAAACAAATCCTATACCAGCCCATATAGTCAGCGTGGTGTCGTAAGCCGAAACCTACTCTCTAACGAGACACATGTGTCCAACAGTAGATTGTTAAAGGCTGTCGATGTGAACATGGTGAATTTCGGTATTCTGTGAGACCATGGTATAACTCCGGTTGAGAAGGGCCATTTGTTTCGATGTTTGCTTTTCCAAAAGTATATTAAAGAGGACGAAGTTTTAATAGAAAGTTTAGTTTCATAATAGAACTACCTTTTTTTTTTATGAAGCATCGTAACGAATTCTAGGGAGTGGTATTTAATTTTAAAGTGAAAGTTTCTTCTCAAACCATCATGAATCTTGTCAGTAGAATATCGCAAAACAGAAAGAGATAATAATTTCTGGAGAAGTCTATCTCCACTAGAACTTAGAAGTCTTAAAGTAAAATAAGAAACAAAATTCTCACAAATAAACAAAGTTATCAACAGAAATATATTTAACAATACCAGGTGTGACGAAGTGATACGAAGTTTGATTTCAGCCTGTGTGATGATGATTGATGTGAGAGCAGTGGCCGCTGCACTGGTTCTTCTCGCAGCAGTCAATGTTGTCTTGGCGCAAGGTATTTAGTTTTATTTAAAGATTCAAAAATGTGTTGCCTAAATAAACTTATGTATTTCTTACGTGGACGTGATTGAATGTTTGGTATTATATTAAGTAAAATTCGACATATTTTCAGATTTCCGGGGAATTGCACAAGACATCCTGCCAGAGTTCATAGATGAGAATGCTGTAGGTAAGGCACTTTTAAATGGATATTGAAAATGATAATGTAACCCTAGCCCGTTTCGACAACGGTGGCAAGTCTAAACGGAGACCGGCCAACTACGCCGGAGATGTTATATAGTTATAGTGCACAAGTGTGTGGGTGAACACAGGTGCACTTGTATATATCTATACTAATATTATAAAGCTGCAGAGTTTGTTTGTTTGTTTGTTTGAACGCGCTAATCTCAGGAACTACTGGTCCGATTTGAAAAATTATTTCAGTGTTGGATAGTCCATTTATCGAGGAAGGCTATAGGCTATATTTTATTTTCAAAAAAATTAGGGATCCGTAAGAAAATTGCTATTTCGTAACCCAAAGTGTGAAATCGAAAACCTATTTTTGCGGGCGCTGCAAAAGCTATTGACAATAGAACAAAATAATGTATGACGGGTTTGTAGGTCCCGTTAAGATCTACAAAAAAGTCCGCGAGAGCATATATCTAACTGTCATGGTTTAGTCACAATAACCGCTATTATGTTATTTTTTTTATTAAATCGTCTGAAGAAAGAAACTATGTTAAATGTGTATCGTAATATTAATCCTTATCCAAATTGAGCATTATGTTATCAAGGGTATTTAAGTAGAAGTAAAATACTTTTTGTTTCATCCCATTCGGACGTTTCGTTTAGAAGTTATCACGAGTATAAGACGCTAAGAGTTGGTACCTAATAATGAGTTATTTGCCAAAGAGTTTTTATCAACATAATACCTAATATTAATCTTTATCCAAATAAATGTGTTGTTGAATATGAGTATTAGATCTTAGAAGAGTATAATAAATACATTTATACTAATATATAAAGCTGAAGAGTTTGTTTGAGATTAGGGTATCTCAGGAACTACTGGTCCAATTTGAAAAATTCTTTCAGTGTTAGATAGCCCATTTATCGGGGAAGGCTATAGGCTCTATATCATCACGCTAAGACCAATAGGAGCGGAGCACCAATGAAGAATGTTTCAAAAACGGGGGAAATTATCACGCTACGGGCAATAGGAGACGCAAACGACGTTGCGTGGGTCAGCTAGTCTATACTAATATTATAAAGCTGCAGAGTTTGTTTGTTTGTTTGTTTGTTTGTTTGTTTGTTTGTTTGAACGCGCTAATCTCAGGAAGTACTGGTCCGATTTGAAAAATTCTTTCAGTGTCGGATAGTCCATTTATCGAGGAAGGCTATAGGCTATATTTTATTTTCAAAAAAATTTGGGATCCGTAAGAAAATTGCTAATTTCTAACCCAAGGTGTGAAATCGAAAACCTATTTTTGCGTGCGCTGCAAAGACTATTGACAATAGAACAAAATAATGTATTACGGGTTTGTAGGGCCCATTAAGATCTACAAAAAAGTCCGCGAGAGCATATATCTAACTATCATGGTTTAGTCACAATAACCGCTTTTGTGTTCGAAAAAAATATTAAATCGTCTGAAGAAAGAAACTACGTTAAATGTGTATCGTAATATTAATCCTTATCCAAATTAAGCATTATGTTATCAAGGGTATTTATGTAGAAGTAAAATACTTTTTGTTTCATCCCAATCCCACATTTCGTTTAGAAGTTATCACGAGTATAAGACGCTAAGAGTTGGTACCTAATAATGAGTTATTTGCCAAAGAGTTTTTATCAACATAATGCCTAATATTAATCTTTATCTAAATAATTGTGTTGTTTATTATGAGTATTAGATCTTAGAAGAGTATAATAAATACATCTATACTAATATATAAAGCTGAAGAGTTTGTTTATTTGTTTGGACGCGCTAATCTCAGGAACCACTGGTACAATTTGAAAACTTATTTCAGTGTTAGATAGCCCATTTATCGAGGAAGGCTATCCATACTTCCATACTTTATATTATAATGCGAAAGTAACTCTGTCTGTCTGTCTGTCTTGCTTTCACGGCCAAACCGCTGCACCGATTACAATGAAATTTGGTACACAGATAGTCTAGAGCCTGAGAAAGGACATAGGCTACTTTTTATTGCGAAAAAAAGGTAATAAGGGGTTGAAAGGGGGGATGAAAGATTGTATAGAAGAGTGGTGGTTTAATCGCCACACGCCTGCGCATTACCTTGGTGACACCGCCCGGTACACCGGACACTCTTGGCAACGAGGTAACAAGGATGTCAAATTCATTAAAAATATTTCTCCTTTTCAACGAATACTTAAATTAATATAATAATAATAATATAATAAATAACATACATTCATAAATATGATTTGTATGTTCATTATATTAATAGGATTAAATAAGACAAACTACAAAACAGTGTATACAGTATCGTTATTTTAAGCTAAAATCTTAAACTTTATTTTTTAGGTTGTTGATTACATATAAATAAAAATGTCATTTAAATTTCGTAAAAAATTTAAGATCAAGGGGGTAAAATAACAATAGGGGATGAAAGTTTGTATGGAAATATGCAAGGTTTGTGAAGGCAAGGCAAGGCAAGGCCTATGTCCAGCAGTGGATTGCGATCGGCTGATGATGATGATGCAAGGTTTGCAAAAATGTTTCATGAGTTTGGGACAGGAGACAAAATATTAGAGCTATTCAGATGTAACATTTACTGAGTTATCACAATATGCCTAAGTGTGCTTACCCGACCGGGCAGACATGTGAGGGCAGACGACTGTGCCGCATGCGGATGTTGAATTTTGCTACTACAAATTCGTTATTATTCACTAGGATTCGATTTGTTAACATGATTTTTTGTTTATTCAAATAATTTTCTTCGTGAAAAAATCCGAAGGAAAAGTATCCGGCGGGATTTAAACACAAAAAAAGCAAAAGGGGTACGCTGCAAGATGAAATAAATGCCTGTATGAAACATATGTATTATGGGTACATGTTAAAAAGTTTTGTCTTACTACAATTATGCGAGTACAACTTCACAATGATTTATGAGCAGTGTCAATATGCAAATGCTCTTCTAAAAATAGGAGATGATTGTATGCCAAATGACAGTAACGACATGATTACACTGAGACGTGAGTTCTGGTATATGATAGCACACATGATCTAAAAATAATATATATTCTGATCCGCCGACTAATGAGACAGTACTCGAGGTCCCGGCAAATATCCATGCCCAGGACACCGAGCTTACCCCGTAGTGGCAGTTGAGTGCTCTGAAAAGTGGGGAGGGGAAGAAACGGAGACTTTTTGGCAGAGAACGGGCACACCTGTGTTTTCTTAACGTTGAACTCGACCAGATTCTCATCACCACATTGTTAAATGCGGTTCAAAACCCGGTCAAGCTCAGCGACAATCTCCTATCCATTTTCCTCAACGTCTACTATCTTGGCTGCAGGGTATCCATAATATCGCCCATGCACTGTGCTATCGTCTGCATAGCAATGTATATTGCCAAGGGCTAATATGTCATTGACATATTAGCCCTTGGCCCTGTCGCCCCTTTAGCTCTTGGGCGACAGGACCGAATTCTGAGGTACGCTAGCGTTTACCTCCAGAAAAACAGAGGCCGCGCCGTCCGTCGCAAAGAACCCGAATGCGAAGGCGCTGATGAAGAAAAGAGTAAATCTAGAGACGACTCTAGGAGGCAGACCGAATGCTTAGAGATCGGAGAGAAGCGAACGGTGCAAGAACAGGTTGAAAGCCTTGGCCATGTCGAATGTCGAAATAATTTCATACAAAATACTTTTTATTTTATGTACTTATATAAATACTTAAATATGTTTTTAACAGTGAAAAGTGTGTCTTATTTTTAAAATAATATTAGCCTTAATAATTAAAACTGCTACCCAAAGTCACTGTTCCACGCGGACGAAGTCGCGGGCGCAGCTAGTAAGATTATAAAGCTGCAGAGTTTGTTTGTTTGAACGCGCTAATCTCAGGAACTACTGGCCTGATTTTAAAAATTATTTCAGTGTTGGATAGTCCATTTATCGAGGAAGGCTATAGGTTATATTTTATTTTCAAAAAAATTAGGGATCCGTAAGAAAATTGCTGTTTCGTAACCCAATCGACCCAGTGTGAAATCGAAAACCTACTTTTGCGTGCGCTGCAAAAACAATTGACAATAGAACAAAAAATGTATTACGGGGTTGTAGGTCCCATTAAGATCTACAAAAAAGTTCGCGAGAGCATATACACACATCAAAAGTGTCTAGGGATCAAGCATTTTTATGCGGATTTCTTGAGATTGAGATGTGGCTTTGGCCCTGGCCTGCTCAGTCGCCAGACTTGAACCCGATTGAGCATGCATGGGATATGCTACAGAGAAGAGCTCTGCCGAATATGGAGGGTATCCAGTCGCAAGAAGACCTTTTTTTGTTGTTGCAACGAACATGGGCGGCCATTCCACAGCGTGATTTGGATGAAGTCATTTTGAGTATGCCAAACCGGTGTTCTTGTGTTAGTGTTCGCGGTAGAAACACGGATTATTAATTGTTTAATATACCTAATAAAATTTTAAAGAAAACTGTTATTTCAGTCTTTTTTTCGAACTTTAATGTTAGTGGTTCAAATGTCAAAAATCCTTTTATTAGGAAAATGGCAAATTTCTTTATTAATGCAAAGGTGACTTGGTTTATTGTTACTGTGACAAACGAAAACACTTTATTTGATGAATCCTTAAAGAAAATTTTAATTAATATCAATCAGGAGAAAAGTTATTGCAAAAATATATGTTGATCCCTACACACATATGTTGATCCCTAGACACTTTTGATGTGTGTATCTAACATCATGGTATAGTCACAATAACCGCTTTTGTGTTCAAAAAATTTATTAAATCGTGTGAAGAAAGAAACTTCGTCAAATGTGCATTGAATATGAATCCTTATCTCAATTAAGCATTATGTTATCAAGGGTATTTATGTAGAAGTAAAATACTTTTTATTTCATCCCAATCGGACATTTCGTTTAGAAGTTATCACGAGTATATGACGCTAAGAGTTGGTACCTAATAATGAGTTATTTGCCAAAGAGTTTTTATCAACATAATACCTAATATTAATCTTTATCCAAATAAATGTGTTGTTGATTATGAGTATTAGATCTTAGAAGAGTATAATAAATACATCTATACTAATATATAAAGCTGAAGAGTTTGTTTGTTTGTTTGAACGCGCTAATCTCAGGAACTACTGGTCCAATTTGAAAAATTATTTCAGTGTTAGATAGCCCATTTATCGAGGAAGGCTATAGGGCACTATAGGCTATATATCATCACGCTAAGGCCAATAGGAGCGGAGCAACAATGAAGAATGTTTCAAAAATAGGGGAAAATTATCACGCTACGGGCAATGGGAGACGCAAACGACGTTGCGTGGGTCAGCTAGTTAATAATAATAACACCTACTTCAAACAGATTTTAGGTATCTAGCACACATTATAATACTACTATTTAAATGAATAAAGAATTAAGTATAGACAAGAATTGGCACATAGCAATTTATGAAGAGCCAGTTTATTTTAGTGTTTTTTGGCAGGGAGTTTTCGTTGGATGTTTCTTTGGAAGTCGGTTTTGTTTTTATAAAAAGTTTTTATTTTTCAGTTTTTAGTGCAAACAGTCTCGTAGGTAAGTAGTAAGTTAAACTATTGCATAAAATTTCTGCTGATGCAAATAACTTTAGTGGTTTAAAAAGACGTAATAAATGTCAACTCCTATTTCATCCCTTAGGGATAGATAATCCAGAAACGCTTAAATACATTTCTATTCATTTTTAATCAGTAGCCCAAAGATAAAGTTTCATGTGCCTAACTTAAAACGTTAACGTTTGAAAAGCCGTAGTCACACACTTTGTTAAAGTGTTATGGTGCGTTTCTATGTAACGTGTGACTACGGCTTTTCAAACTTCTTTTATACTTTTTCAGCGTCGTTTTTTGTCGTAGTTGGGTTTTACTTTTTACTTTTTTTTATTTAAAATGTTTTGGTGCCTTTATTAATATATATATATATATTTGAAATGTACAAGTAACGCCCTTTCTAATGATACCAAACACGGCAAATTTATCTCAAATTTATTTTTTAATGCAGTGTGGTACTAGGCTAGTAGTAACCACTTGCCTTGTGGGTGTAACGGGTATAAAATAAAATGTTCAACTCACGGTTAAGCTATATTGTTATCCAACACTCACAAGTAACAATAGAAGGTGCGAAAAGGAAATACAGGCACAAGCACAGCACAATAAATAGTTTACAGCAGGAAGATAGATAGTCAAAGATTGTACACAATATACATAAGGTATATAGGCGGTATATAAGCGCATAACAAGTATATAATCTTAAGTAAGCAAGCGTGCGTTCCGCGTCGATATCGAGATCCGACTATCTATCTTCCTGCTGTAAACTATTTATTGTGCTGTGCTTGTGCCTGTATTTCCTTTTCGCACCTTCTATTGTTACTTGTGAGTGTTGGATAACAATATAGCTTAACCGTGAGTTGAACACGTACTGTGGAGGGACGGGTGTGATGTCCCTCCAACACAAAGGGAGGATCCTCCGACCAGGCGAGGTGATCATGCCTGGCGGGCCAACTGCCCAACGGTTGATGTTGGGATGTTGTATATATGTTAATGTGCGCGAGAACTTTCACTGCGCGATTCAGGATTGGTAGTTTCTTAGTTTCCTTCGTTACTCCGTAGTACGACGTATCTTTGGTAGATGGCGCTGTAGTATGTTATGTTGTTGTTGCGCTGTATGTGGAGGTCGCCACAGCAGTACTTTATGTCGGCTAGAGGGCGCCACATTAGATTGAGTGACACGTCTTATAGCCTATAACCAGCGGATGATCATGACGCTTCTAAGTAGTAGTTAGTAGTAGTAAGTAAGTAGTTAAGTAGCTATGAGGGAACAAATGAACATACATACATAGCCTGTCAAAATCATAACCCTCCTTTGGCTTTGCCGTAGTCGGGTAAAAATGACGGACTTCTCCACAAACTTTCAACCCCTATTTCACCCCTTTAGGGGTAGAATATCCAGAAACGCTTAAATACGTATCTACTCATTTTTAATCAGTACCTAGCCTAAAGATAAAGTTTTATGTTTCTAACCTAAAAAATGACGGACTTTCGTACAAACTTTCAACCCCTATTTCACCCCCTTAAGGATAGAAATTCCAAAATTCCTTCCTTAGTGGGTGTCTACTCAATAAAACGATCCCTATGAAAAACTGAAAGAATACAAATTAAGGTCTATACGTCCGTGTAATATTAAAATATTAGAAAAACAAAAGTCACACATGTCAAATACTTAGGTATTATCTTAGATGAGAGACTATCTTGGGAACCCCATATAACTCTTACTACTGGTCGCACTAGGAAGTTAATCTGGGTTTTCCTTTGCTACGTGATATATATTACGCCTTAGCTCAATCCATACTTGGATACTGTGTAGGGGTCTGGGGTGGTGCTTGTAAAACCCATTTGATACAACTGGAAAGGGCTCAGAGGTCTTTACTGAAGGTAATGACTTTTAAACCCTATAGATATCCGACTAAACAGCTACATGAAAATTGTGAACTACTAACAATTAGACAATTGTATATATTCCGCATTATAAAAAACAACATAGACTTACTCCCTAAAAGGCAAATGAGTATAGAATGAAACGTGTCATTAATGTGTGCTTACCTGTCAAATGTCGGACGGCTTCGGCTAGAAGACAGCAATCGTACAGGTCATCTTACTTATATAATAAAATAAATAAAATAATAAACATGCATCCTCTTACTGTTAGAGAATTTAAAATCAAAATCAAGAACTGGTTGCTACAACTAAACTATGATCAAACAGAAATGCTATTGCTTGCCAATTAACACTCCTTATATCTCACAAATCAGACCCATATTGTACAATTATCAAACACACACATACACACACACACACACCACACACACACAAATACATACACACGCATACACACTCAAACATAAATAACTTAATCCATTTATTTCTTCGTGAATTTCTCTTATTCACCATATGTATCAACCAAAATAGGGAGAGGGCACTGACTTCTGTAACACAGGTTTTAACCTAGCTCAGAAGTCAGGGACTTCATAGGAATTATGTAAAAAAGTTAGTGAATAAATATTTTATTATTATTATTTATTATATTCTTTTTTTGTAAATACATACATATTATACATAGAAAACACCCAAACTCCGAAACAAATATTTGCAGATCATACAAACATTTGTTCCGACCCAGGAATCGAACCCGAGACCTCAAGCACAGCAGTCGCATACGCTACCACTACGCCAACGAGGCAGTCAGTTATGTCTAGTTATGGATATAATGCAAGCTTTGTTTAGTTTGGGACTAGATGGCGTTGTGTGTTAAATGTCCTAAATATTTATTTATTTAAAAATATGCTAGGATTCATTTTTGGAAAATTTTGCAAAAATAAAATACTGGGCAAAGCTCGGTCATCCAGGTAAATAATATTCAATCGAAGTATCACGCTTAAGGGCTCCCTCATATAACTGCGATGCGATGCGTTGCGGCGTGGACTTCTTGCGGTGTATTCGTGCTAGCCTGCAGATATTTGCGATGCGTTGCGAATTCGTAATTATGTGTGGGAGCCCTAAGTATTTATAGGTATGTTATGAAAACTACAACTTAGTGCCTTAATAATTTTTGCCTTAGCGATATACATGTTAATTACATGCTGACTACTGGTGGCAAGTTGAGTGCTCGTCTGCTAGGTCAGAGGTTGTGAGTTCGATTCCCACTAACTATCTATTTGTCTAAAGGCGCGTATCCATCGAAATTGTTGGCAATTTCAGTGTTTTCAACTGTTTAGAAAATTGAAAAACATTCGAACTAAGCGTCTCCACAGGGCCAATAAATATCTGCAACAAGCATATTCTTTTGATGTTTACCGCCAAAACAGAAACACGGTTCCCAACATTTGTTGACAATTTTTGTTGCCAACACAAGGAAATTACAGAGACTTTTGTCAACAACACGTGTTGACAACACAAAAGTTGCCAACTTTTGTTCGGTGGAGACTCGGCTTAACAGATACTCTTACTTCAGCAATTAATCTCACAAGAACAAGCATATAAATTTACGTAAATAACCGTTTTATGAGTGCAGTGTACGTTTGTGGTGAGATAAAGATTATTATTATTACAATAAAAAATATTATTTTCAGACCGCTGCAGGTTTATGCAAAAGGTACCAAGACCACCAAGGCCGTACTTCCCAATTGAAAATGGTACAGGTTAGATAAATGATGTTTATTTTTGTAAGTTGTAAATCTTTTACAGATCTTTTTATACGTCGGACTTTACAGCTAGAAGGCACCGGCATTTCCTAAGACACTCTGGAAAGAAATGTCGAAACTAAACACAAACTTTTTTAAGTAAAACTATGGGAGTACAGTATAGGGTCTGAGTTGGCCTTTTGAGGAGAGAACCATAGTTTTGAGTCGGCCCGACGACACAGATGTAATACGACCGGTGTTACCTGAACGGTACTAGTCAAGATTAACTACCAAAAACGACCGCCCGTCGAGGATCGTTGCTCGTCCCGGCTGGGGTTTGGACGAACACCGCGTGAGACGTACATTGCTTAATTTAAGCAATGTACGTCTCTATTTAAAGTATAAGGTGAAAATCTCTATTTAAGCAGCTTAAATAGAGATTTTCACCAGTATGTAGATAATGCCCGCGTTAATGTGGGCAGGCGCTAGGAGGGGTCGGGATGTCGTAGTAACAGCAGTTCCCGGATCCCTCCCATCTCAGGCACAGAGCAGCGCACCATGTGGTTTTTGTTAGTCCGATTCTAAAACACTACCCCGCCGCAAGCCCCGGTGTGGTGACGGCCCAAGAATAAAAGAAAAAAGGGGTTGTTTTAAGAGTTTAAGTTATTCATCTCTTTGCAGAGTCTATGCGTGGGTATATACTATTGCTGTTGCGTATATATTCGGTATCTATCTTTATACCGAAATTCATCACCAATATTATCATAGGTAGTAGTAGAGCCACGCTGATTTCAGCACAAATGGGCCGGCTTGACCGCGGTGGTACTACCCTCGCACAGAAGATCAACGTAAAATGACAGCGTTCGTGCTGTCGTGTTTCGTTGGTATGTGCGAGACCGGAGGCCCAAGATGCAGAAGTATCACTAGGCCGCCATAGAGTGGGTCACCATGCTGCATTGTTGCATTGTCGGCATTCGCTATGAGTATGGTGACCACCACTCTTGGTTTCTGCTTATGCTTTCCATCAGGCAGAATAGAGTCATAGATTAAAAAAAAACGCTTCTGCGGTTTAGCGGTGAAAGCCGTGAAAGCACAGGCAGAATAATGAATTTGTAATATTAGTATGGGTTACTTTATTTATACAGGATTAACATGGAGACAGCGCCCCTTTTTGTCAGCATTTGACAGAGACGAAGTATGTGTTAGTGATTTCTCCAGCGGATTTCTCCAGATTATTTATATGGAAGAAGAGATTGTGGGGGATGTGGTTCTCGCCAAATTTAACTATGATGGTAAGTACTCAACTCTTACTAAAATAATTTCAACCATTTCAAATCAATAGAAAACGTTTGTAATATGTTGGTAGGTTTAAAGTAAGTTAATAAGTAAAATGTAAAATAAGTAAGAGTGGGATTTATTACCATCAACAAACTTTAATATCTGTTGCTGGACACAACATGTCTAGCAGTGGACTATTATCTCCTACTTTTTCTTAAAATTATTTTTTTATTGAATAGCAAGCGAGCAGTCGTATCACCTGATGTTAAGGGATTACCTCCACCCATGGACACCCGCAACACCGGAGGCTGCATGAGTGCGTTGCCGGCCTTTGGGGATGGGGGGGAGGGGAGGGGGATTGGGGAGGGAAAGGGGAAAGGGATTGGGGAGGGAATGGTCCTCCGGTATCCTCATTCACTCGGTGAAACACAGCGCAAGCGCTTCACACCGGTTTTCTGTAAGGCCGTGATATCACTCCGGTCGAGCCGGCACATGCACGCCGAAGCATGGCTCTTTCACGATGGAAAGAAACTTGAATGCGTAATGTTGTCTGCTTATCTTACAGGCCCTGCAGTTCCAAGGGTTGTTTCATTTTTTCTAAGAGGTTCGATTAGCCTACTGGGTCCAGTTGTCAAAAGGATTCCTGAAAACGATGGAAACTGGCACCTCGTTATTACTCAAAGGTACAGTAAAGTATAACTATTCAAGATGATTAAGAATACGGATAATCACCACGCCGAACTATACAACAACACTGCAAAGAGTAGGAAAACTTGACTCAAACCTCGACACGCACGACTTAAAAGAAGACTGCACGTTTGGCCTAGTGGTTTAACGGTCTCCACGACGATTCCTACTTCACCAAGTGTCGTGGGTTCAAATCCCACGTAGGACAACACTTTGTGTGATCCACAAATTGTTGTTCTGAGTCTGGGTGTTCTTTGTGTCCGTTTCATGTATGTTTGTAAAGTCTCCCGCGACGCAGGATTTATTCCTAGTGCGGGAGTTGTCTTAAAAAAAAAACATTAAGCCTCCACCAGGTCTCCACCAAACAAAAATTGTAAATTTTTCTGTTTTCCACACGTGTTGGTGACAAAAGTTTCTGTAATTTCCTTGTGTTGGCTACAAAAATTGTCAACAAAGGTTGAAATCGGTGTTTCCGTTTTTGACGGTAAACGTCAAAAGAATACGCTTGTTGCAAATATTTATTAGCTCTATACTCTATGGTGACGCTTAGTTCGAATATTTTTCAAGTTGTGTCTACAGGAAACAAAAGTTGGCAATTTTCTGAAGAGTTGCAAACAGTTGGAAACACTGAAATTGCCAACAATTTTGGTGGTGACGCGCCTTTAAAAAACCATCTGGCCAGAGTGGTATAGTGGGCTATTGGCTAAAATCTCCTTGCTAAGGCGAGACCAAACCAATGTTCATCAATGGACTATTAGGGGCATTCGATGATGATACTAAATTATCGTTATTTTTAACTTTACTACTTCGGTGGTGAAGTAGTAGCGTATGCGACTGCTGTGCTTGGGGTCTCGGGTTCGATTTCCGGGTCGGATAGAATGTTTGTATGATTTGCAAATATTAGTTTCGGAGTTTGGCTGTTTTCTATGTATAATATGTATGTAAACACATCAAAAGTGTCTAGTGATCAACATATGTGTCTAGGGATCAACATATATTTTTGCAATAACTTTTCTCCTGATTGATATTAATTAAAATTTTCTTTAAGGATTCATCAAATAAAGTGTTTTCGTTTGTCACAATAACGATAAACCAAGTCACCTTTGCATTAATAAAGAAATTTGCCATTTTCCTAATAAAAGGATTTTTGACATTTGAACCACTAACATTAAAGTTCGAAAAAAATACTGAAATAACAGTTTTCTTTAAAATTTTATTAGGTAACTTAAACAATTAATAATCCGTGTTTCTATCGCGAACACTAACACAAGAACATCGGTTTGGCATACTCAAAATGAGTTCATCCAAATCACGCTGTGGAATGGCCGCCCATGTTCGTTGCAACAACAAAAAAAGGTCTTCTTGCGACTGGATACCCTCCATATTCGGCAGAGCTCTTCTCTGTAGCATATCCCATGCATGCTCAATCGGGTTCAAGTCTGACGACTGAGCAGGCCAGGGCCAAAGCCACATCTCAATCTCAAGAAATCCGCATAAAAATGCTTGATCCCTAGACACTTTTTATGTGTGTATTTACAAAAAAGTATATATTTATTTATATCAGTTGTCTAGTAACACAAGCTCTGCTTAGCTTGGGACTAGATGGCGACATATTCATTTATTTAAAAAAAAAAACTAAATTTGTCTGGAAATTTGCTTTGTTTACTGACTTCTTTTAGACAAGACTTTGAGATGCCCGAAATGCAGTTCTATTTGTTCCGCGTGCGAGTTGCTGGAGAAACCACAGTACCCTTGATCTCACTTTTAATTGTCAACATTGATGACAACCCGCCGATAATACGAGTCCCGGTTCCGTGCCTAATACCCGTAAGTAGAAACCAATTAATAAGACTTTTGTAACTATGTAGTTTTATCATGCAGAGAAAATGGACTAAGACTTGACCTTAAAATCTTTGTAGAAACTGTGCAGAATTTAATATTCTTGTTCTAAATATAGGTCATGGGTTTTAAATCACTTTGCTTTGTATAATTGGTTCAAAAACAGTTCCGTAAATACTTGCGACAGATGGTAGGAGAGCCTATCATGTCCTTTTCTAGCTAATCCTTCATAACAGGTCTTAAGAATAGGATTTAATATTATTTTATATACTTTAATTCAACGGTTTATTTAATATGGATTCAAAATAATAGATTTTTCAACAGGAAACGGCAGAACCAGGTCTTACGAACTGCGTGTACAACGTAACAGACGCAGACGGACACATAAGTACTGGTTTCATGACTTTTACCCTGGACAGTGACCGCAATGACAACGATATCTTTGACCTTGACCATGAGGTCGATACGGACTACCGGTTTCGGATGTACTTGAAGTTAAAACTTAAGAGAACCCTAAACTTTTCAGAACACGCACTTCATATCTTCAGAGTTACGACAATCGTAAGAATCTATTTGTGCTTAGCTAACATAAACGAAACAACTCATTTTTTACTAGCTAAGCCCTGCGGTGTTACTCGCGGTACGACATCAACCGCGGGCAACGCCGCGGGGCGCAACTATTCAATAATAAGTGGCCTAAGTTACTTCTTGTATCATCAGCTACCTACCAGTGAAAGTCCGGTCAAAATCGATCCAGCCGTTCCAGAGATTTAGCCGTTAGAGAGAAACAGACATGTAGACAATTATTGTAAAAAAAATGTTATTTTGGTATATGTACCTACCGTCTCTATATACTTATGAATTTAGTAAAAAGCTGTTATTTTAATACTACAAACAGACACACCAATTTTTTTTTCTATGGATGATTTAGGGGAAAACGTGCAGACTGGTTATGGAAACTTGCAACTCAAGTCATGCATTGGCAGTCTCTTGTACCTTCCTACAAGTGAAAATAGAGATACAGAAGAATCATTAGGACACCATGGTGTGGGTCACCATGCTGCATTGTTGCTTTGTCTGCATTTGCAATGAGTATGGTGACTACCACTCTTGGATTCTGCTTAAGCTTTCTATTAGGCAGAGTAGAGCCACTTTGGCATACATAAAAAAATATAGGTACCCGATAACCTCACTAACCGGGCTTTAAGCAACAGATGAATCGCTTCACGTCTATGGGACTGTTCCGACAATCCGGTCAAAGTGACTACATAATCATAATAGTGACCCCTTAGTTATAGTTAAGTTGAAAAACAATCTCGTAGGTATAAAATAAATCACAATCACTAGCAAATTGGCAGCTAAGACTGACTTTGGAGGTTCTCATGTTGTTTCGTTTGATTCCTTTATCTAGAAACTAGATCCGCTTGCGTGTATGTTATTTTTTACGATAAAAAATAGCCCTTGCCTCTGCCCTTCCTCAGCAATCAAAGTATCTCCATACCAAAGTGGTTTAGCCGTGAAAGCGGACAGAAAGACAGAGTTAGACTACTTTCGCATTTATAATATGTATTAGTATAGCATGGATTATATTGATTTCGTTTCTGTATAACAGGACTCACGATTAAACAACCACACTGCAACAATTATGGTAGAAGTACAAAATGTCGAGTCTAGGCAACCTATATGGGTAGAAATTTTTGCAATGCAACAGTTCGATGAGAAGCAGGCAATGAATTTTACTGTCAGGGCTTTAGATGGAGACACGGGCATTGACAGGCCTTTATTTTATCGAATTGAAACGGCTCCAGAAGGTAACAAGTACCATGAGAATGTGATTTGTGGCATTTATTGCAGTTTTAGTACACCAATCACTAAGATTGAAATACAAATTTCCAGATACCTTCTTCCACATTGAAACAATCGAAGGTGGTCGCAATGGTGCGATCTTATTCGTCGACCCTATAGACAGAGATACTCTCGAAAGGGAAGTGTTCCAGTGCGCTATAATCGCTTTTAAAAATGATGACGATGGTAACGAAGCTTTCTCGACAAGAGACAACATTCTCATTATTGTCAATGATATTAATGACCAGGAACCAGTTCCGTTTCAACGTGAGTACAACATAAGTATCATGGAGGAGACAGCTTTAACATTGAACCTACAAAACTTTGGGTTTTATGATCGCGATCTGGTGAGTAACGTACAAGCATACTCTTTGCGCTGTAGCATGGTGCGTGGCATGGTTCAGTAACATTTCGTTTGCCTATTGAAAGTTGCTGCGATTTATAAATTATGACTTAGTATTTCAGCTGTACCACATTCGCAATATATTAAATCAATAATAACTGTAGTAAATTAAATTAAACCATAAACTGTAGTAAATTAAATAAATTAAATTACAGCGCAAAGAGTATAGTAAGTATATTTAATTTTTGTATTCATATGTACATTGATGCCTAGTCTTTTTAACCGACTTCCAAAAAGGAGGAGGTTCTATGTTCCACTGTATGTATATTTTTTTTTTATGTATGATCACCGATTACTTCGTCAATTGTGGACCGATTTTGAAAAAAACATTTGTATTGGAAAGGGCATGGTCCCGAGGTGGTCCCATTGCCAGCATATCAGGATCTGATAGTGGGATTCCAGGGAAATCGAGAGAAACCTTCATTTTTTATAGGCACATACCTTTTTCGTATATTTTCTGAAGTTACACCGATATTTGCGTCTGATAGTCATCATTTATGATGATGAGTTGATGATGTAAGGCACAACTCCTTAACGGTTAGGATTTGAAGGATAAATCTTTAAATATCATATGTATATATGTAACCTTTAGTCGTATTCTTTCAAATTATTTAGATAAGCTGATGATGGAAGATACAACTCCTCAACGGTTAGGAGTTGGAGGATAATACTTTCAATTTTATACGTATCTAAAGTACAATGAGTGCCGCGTACGCTTCCCGATTTGAAACTGTGTTTCTCTGTACTCATCCAGAAGGACCCAAAATGTCCCGCGACTAGGCCGCCCATTATATGAAAAAGTCGAAGGCCTTAGTGAGCAAGTCGGTGAAGAGATATTCACAAACAAAAAGCGTCGATGACTTACCAGATCGTGGCAAATCGAAAAAGACGTCTGTTGCAGGGGATAAACGGATTGTGCAGCAGTTTGCCAGGAATCCTTTATTATGACTTCATTCTGGGCAAGAAAAATGATTTAATTATATCATTTGACACCATCAAAAGGCGTTTAGTTGTAAATGGAGTGAAATATCGAAGCACTGTGAAGATACCTTTCCTTTCTGAAACGCATATTGAAAAAAGGCTGCATTGGGCGTGCGAAAACAAAGACCATGATTGGGACAAGATGTTTTTTTCTGATGAAGCTTCATTTTGGGCAACCGGTTACTCGACTCGAGCTTGGACTACGGCTGACAATAAACTGATGGTACGAACCGTGAAACATCCTTTAAAGGTGCATGTTTGGGGATGCTTCTCAAAAAATGGTTTCGGAAATTTGCACTTGTTTACCGGTACTTTGGATGCTGAGATCATGACGAAAATTTACGAAAAAGCATTATTGCCGTCGGCTAAAAAGATGTTTCCACACCAAAATGATTTCTGGATTCTGCAAGAGATATTGATCCTAAACACCGAAGTCGGCTCTGCATCACTTGGAAAGCAGAACATGGTATTAACGTATTGGATTGGCCCTTCCAATCCCCTGATGCCAATCCAATTAAAGATGTTTGGACGTGGATGAAGCTTCAACTAAGGGCAAAAAATGTAGTGACCGTCGCTGACCTTACTCGCGAACTGAAGTCAACGTGGAGGTCTTTGCCTCGCAGCTATGCTGAAAAATTGGCGGAAAGTATGCCGCAAAGTTGCCAAGCGATTATGGACAATAATGGAGATTGGACGCCGTATTAATATAAAGCATCAAACAGCAATAAAAGACTTAATTGATTACAATTTATCGTTTAATATTTCTAAGATTTTCATTAAATTTTGCGGGTCACGCTCTTTTCGCACATAGTGTATGTGCGCGACAAATTGACGAATAACTCAATATCATGCTAACCGGTTTTGATGATTCTTTTTTTATTTCAAAGCTGGTGCTTCCCGTGTGGTCTCATTTAAATTTGGTCCAGATTGAAGTCGGAATCTGTCAAAGTTAGCAGGTTTCGAACATAAACGCACGACAGCCTATCATCCGGCATGTAACGGCCTTGTCGAGCGGTTTCATCGGCAACTGAAAGCTGCAATTGTATGCCACGCTAATGACAGGTGGACTGAGTCGTTGCCATGGGTTTTGTTAGGAATCCGTGCTGCGTTTAGGGAAGATTTACAATCATCCCCGGCAGAACTTGTTTATGGAGAGCCTTTGCGACTCCCTGGCGAGTTCTTTGAACCCAGTACTGGCGGTAGCACCGACTTATCGGATTTTTCTGCTCGTTTCAGAAACTTCGCAGATAAGTTGCGTCCCGTTCCAACTTCGCGCCATGGTCACCCCAGAGTGTTTGTTTTCAAGGAGCTTGAAACCTGTGAACACGTCTTTCTTCATGAAGACGCGTCTCGAGGTTCGCTCCAACCAGCTTACTCTGGGCCGCATAAAGTTCTCGCCAGGGGGGACAAAGTTTTTAAGATCCTCCTTAAAAATAAAGAAGCCACAGTGTCGATAAACCGTCTCAAACCGGTTTACACACTGTCCGTTAAATATGATCCTCCAGAACCACAGGTGCAACCAGGTTTTGTTACTCGTTCTGGTCGTCAGGTAAGGTTCCCGGACTACTATCGCCCTTGACGGTCTCTGGAGGGGGGCGGTGTAGGGATCCCCCTACTTTAATTGATGTATTTTACTATAAGTTACACATGTAACTAAATACACTAAACATTAACACATAGATTGTATATTATTATATATTTACAATATTTACACTTATTCTACACTAAAAATATTATTCATAAAATATATACATCATTAACACACACGTTTATAATATAAGTACATCATAAATAAATATTACATTACACAGCGATACATATCGGTTTGTCGATATGTATGCCGATAAATTCTATCGACACCTCCCTTTCACTATGCTATGTAAATGCATAGCTACATGAGATACGCATCGGCAATCCTTGCGCGTGCGCCGTCTAAACCAGTCTGTATACGTTATCGACGCCGACTGCACGCTTAATTACCTAAACCTTGTGTACCGCATTTACGCTGTTAACTTAGTGCTTATATACTATTTATTTACTGCATTCTATCTAGTGTTCTATTGTGCTAAACTATCTATCTTCCTGCTTGAACCTTTATATGTGCTGTGCCTACAACTTCTACCTTCTGTCTATTTTGTGTGCTGGATAATACATGATAATAACAGTGAGTTGACCATCTTTTATTTACCACGAATTAACCGTGGACTAGTAGTTACTACCAACGTACCTACAGTCCTATGTCCCCTAGATGGGGCAGAGGGCGTCCACGGTGCATCGCCATCCCGCTCTGTCTTGAGCGTCTCGCTTGATTTCGCTCCAGGTCTTACCAATAGCCCTCGCTTCATCGATGATAGTCCGCCGCCAGGTTTGTTTTGGACGGCCACGCTTGCGTTTTTCTTGTTGATTCCAGTCTAGGGCTTGCCTCGGGATGCGGTTGGAATCTTTTCGGAGGGTGTGGCCTATCCAGCCCCATTTGCGTCGTTTGATTTGTTGATCGATTGGGACTTCATCGCAGTCATCCCACAAGTTAGCGTTGGATATTCTCTCGGGCCAGAATATACCGAGTATATGGCGAAGGCATCGGTTCACGAAGACCTGAAGTTGATGCGAGATAACCTTTGTGACCTTCCACGTCTCGCACCCGTATAGCAATACGGTCTTCACGTTGGACCGGAATATTTTAATTTTGACTCTCCGTGTCAGTTTCCTTGATTGCCAAACGGGTCGCAGCTGCGCAAAGGTTGCTCGTGCTTTGGCGATCTAAGTTCATGCTTCTTCATCCTCCTATCCTTCAGTTATTTCTCTCTTCAGATCCACAATATATATATATATAAATTAATTGTCAAAATGTATGTACGCGCATAACTTCCGATCGGCTGCACCAAATTAAACATTTTTTTTTGTGTGTTCGTTTTAGTTAGGACAAGGTTTCTGTACAAGAAAAATTAAAAGATAACGGGATAAGTTTTTTTTTGTCCGCGACGGGAAACTGAGACAGATATGTAAATGGTGGTACGAAGTTCGCCGGGTCAGCTAGTTTATAATAATTTCAACCTCCTAACACTATGTTACGGTCTTTTAAAAATGAACCAAATTTAAAACATAAACTTGAGGAACTTATCTGGCAGGACGTGGCTTAGAACCACTAGTGAGTAATATAGCCCCATTCACATAACAGGGTGCAATGATCCTCAATTGGTCGCTTGGGTAACCAAGTATGGAAACTTTATTTCTAACGAATTAATTACTTTATAATAAGAAGAAAGCTTTATGGTATTATATCCTAACCGAGCGCTGTCTTCAAGGGAGATCATGCTGTATACACAGTGGAAATAATAGCAGACAGTCCACTGGGAGCAGAGGCTGGTTTCCAAATTTCGCCAACAACTGGATATCAGCGCCAAAGCATCATATTGACGACGTTGAATCACCACTTGCTTGATTTTGAAGAAACAGACTTCCAAAATATTACATTAAGGGTTTGTAATACGTTCTCTTCTATTTAGCGAATTTTAAAACCTCTAGTATTGTAACATTTGTAACCCAACTAACATATCAACTGATCGTCGTCAAATATTTAAGAAAACAAAAAAAAAAATGCCTTTACAAGTAATATTCGCGAGAAATAATCCAGTAACTAGTAGCCGGTTGCCTAGCTTGACAAAGTTTATAATACTGCAAGAAAAAGCTAGAACAAGAAAAAGCTAGAACAAGAAGCAATCATAGAAGCATCTGTAGGTACGATCAAGTATATTAGTTTTCAGATGTTACTCAATGATGCAGAAGCATCTCACTAGGCCGCCATGATGTGGGTCACCATGCTGCATTCTTGCATTGTCTGCATTCTCAATGAATATGGTGACCACCACTCTTGGATTCTGCTTATGCTTTCCATCAGGCAGAGTATAGTAACTTTGGCAGGCCCAAACTTAAAAAAATCGTTTAATTTGAGTACCTACTTAAACATTTTTTCTTATTAGTAAATAAAATATGATTATGATACACGATGATCAAAACTAGTATGTTTTTTAAAACTCAATAGGTAGTTGCAACAGATCAGAACAATACAAACTTCATCCAAGAGGCGCTTATGAATATAAATCTTATCAATTGGAACGACGAGCAGCCAATTTTCAACGAGAACACACAGAGAATCACGTTTAAGGAGACAGTTGGTAGCGGACACTTCGTTGCAAATGTTACCGCCTCAGACAGAGACATCGACGACCGAGTTGTGTGAGTACATCTACTGATTGAAACGTATTTGATCATCTTACAGAACTTCGAGAAAAGAGTCCTTCCTCAATTGGCGACAAGGACGCGAATAAAGGTTTATGGAAATTGTGATAAGAATGAACGTAAACGCCTACATTTACATTTCAGCCATGAACTACTGGGCAATGCCGTAAACTTCTTGTCAATCGATGCAGACACTGGTTCTGTCCGCGTGTCAGTTGATAACGCATTTGACTATCACAGACAAAGTGAACTGTTTATACAGGTAAGAGCAACTATTTTGCACTGCAGTGAGGTTTGAAAACATTAGGAAATAAATTATAAATAACCACGGAGATATAAAGTGATCTGACTTCAGGTGCAAGCTACCGACACCCTGGGTGACGGACCGTATCACACAGCCATCTCGCAGCTCGTCATTCAACTCATCGATGTCAATAATAATCCTCCCAGCCTTAGATTGGTGAGCATTAACTTTGTTATTATTTAACCTGTTCCATTCTTACAAAATCAGAATTTGGTTTAAAGTTCTGTACTGAATAAATCTGGCTTGTTTTGGATCTGATATCGCGTTGTGATTTTTTGGTGTGTATAAAACTTCATTTGTAATGATAAATATCTGCACCTATCTTTCTTTGGACGGTTAACAGAACTGTGGTGATGCATTGTATACAAAAGATATTTCTCTCTCGATAAATTTCGATTGTTCCAAAATATATCGTAAATTATTTAATTCAGTACGAAATAACAATTGGATGTGTCATAGATTGAAAAAATATATAATTTATAGCCTCGTGTCCGTCCTCAAGTAGAGGAGAACGTTCCAGAAGGATTTCCTATTGAAGTAAAGGTTGAAGAAAATGTGCCGGTTCAAGTAATAACCGCTACGGACCCAGACACAGATGCTGAACTTGTCTTCGAGATAGATTGGAGCACATCGTATGCTACAAAGGGAGGGCTGGAAACACCAACAACAGAGTTTCACAAGTATGTGTATATTATACCTATTTGAATTTTTATGTCTAAAATATTTGTTGTATCCCTCTGTGTAAGTACCAAATAAATTTGAATCCTTTCTTTATTTTTTCCTGTACACAAATATTTAGGTAGCAAAGAAACGCTTCATTTCAAAATAAGAACACTCGTTCGCGCTCGCGAATGACTCTAAAATATAGATGTTCCGAGTTGATGTCTGGATATTTGATCCAAAAATATTATCACCGAATTGATTAGTTATTATAAATGTCCTCATCCACAGCTGCGTAGAGATTAAAACGGTATATCCAAACCCGCAAGATACGCGCAGGGCCGTGGGCAAGCTGTTCGTGAAGGAGATCAGGCCGGGCGTCACTATCGACTTTGAGAAATTTGAGATACTCTACATCACAGTGCGAGTGATTGACCTCAAAACTGAAATAGGATTGAACTATGATGAAGGTAAGCATACCTGCATAATAACGCGAGTCTCCTTATTCTTGTCTTCTTATTAATGTCACTAGGAAGTATATCCAATTTAACCAAGCTTTACTTAGAGTTTGAGTAGGTATGTGCTTGGTAGTGTTTCATATGAAAACTGACTAGACAGTCAGCACAGGGCTCCAACACGCATATATATCTTGACTTACAGGTGTTCATGGGCACCGGTAGTGACTTACCCTTACGTTATCTGTTAAAAGATGAAAATCAATAAAAAATCTATAAAACTTTAGTTAGTAGGTATTATTTTGTTTATTTTCCTTACAAGAACATTGATACCTACTGTTCTCAGCCACGTTCACGATAATCATAACCGATATGAACGACAACAAGCCTCTGTGGGCCGAACGAACCCTCTCTCAGGAATTCAGAGTTCGTGAGAGGTCGGACGCAGACGTTGTGATTGGTTCAGTGCTGGCCACCGACATCGATGGACCTCTCTACAACCAAGTGCGATACACCATGCAGTGAGTTTACCTGTAATAACGTCTTACAAAGTTTGTGTTCGTGTACAACAGAAGGTCTGTACTCGTGTTCAAAAATGGTTCAAAAGTCAGTGTCGATTTACTCTCGAACTCACAAATATAATTGGTAAACTCTCTATTTCTTCTTTTTTTCCCCAGCCCGAGAGAAAATACTTCCGAAGATCTAGTCAAAATTGACTTTAACACGGGCCAGATCACGGTGAAGACCTCCAACAAGATCGATGCTGATGATCCTCCCACGTACCATTTGTACTACACGCTGCGAGCCAGCGACGCATGTTATGCTGAAAACATAGAGGACTGCCCACCAGATAGGACCTCAAATAACAATGAAGGAAATGTAAGTACAAGTTTAAGTTTTACTTATGACCTCCATCACGCTTTACTTGTCCTGTTTAGTTATTTACCGTAAGGAGCTCTTAATAATCCACTGGTAGACATAGGCATCTCTTTAGAAAGGAGATTTTGACCCTTATACTGATCTAATGGGTTCTGTTTGTATTTCTGTTTTTCTCCGCAGTATACTCCGTTAGTTGACTAAATATACCAGTTTGTTTTAGATAACGATCAGCATAATCGACACCAACAACCAAGTGCCACAGGTGGGGACAACCTTGTTCAAGCACACTGTATACGTGTGGGAGAATGCTACCCAGTTCGATGAGATAGCAATAATCAGCGGCAGGGATTTGGACAGAGACGGTAAGAGTGCGCTAGTTTACATAGAAATCATGAATGATGAGAAAGTCTCTTGTATTTATAATATTTATACCATTACCAAAAATAAGAAGCTTTTAAAGTGCGATTTGGAACTTTCATTAAGTCTGTGGACGACTCATTAAAAAAACACCAGGATAGTCGCAGAAGCATCTCATTAGGCTGCCATAGTGTGGGTCACCATGCTGCATTGTTGCATTGTCTGCAATCGCAATGAATATGGTGATCACTAGTTACGTTAAATCAGATTTATCAAACAATAATTCTTCTAGAGCAAAGTCTTCTGAACATTTAGATACTTTTTAATACCTATTTCAAACATATTATATTTTACAATCATTCTTAAGCATACCAATTTTTTAAGAAATGTGCCCTCCTCCATATTCAGGTATAAAACCATCTCTGTGCTAATTATCAGACGACTGAGTCTAGTGATTGAGCATTTTTGCATAGAAAACGTTAAATGAACCACTTTAGAGACCCTGGTATAGCCAAGCTGCCACACTGTAAAGTGTATTGTCAACATATTTTTTTTCCAGAAATGTACCACGAGGTGAGCTACCAAATCGACTACCGCGTCAACCCTCGCCTCCGAGCCTTCTTTGCGGTCAACTTGACGACTGGCGTCGTGTATGTGGACTACACCACTCACGAAACTTTGGACAGAGATGGTCAAGAACCCACTCACACAATCTTCTTTATTCTTTTAGACAACTTTTGGAAACAAGGAGGTGAGTGAGCTTCATGACTATCTATCATATAGTATATCTATATTACTATCTTCATGTTATTTTCTACTGCTTCGTTACTTAAGCCAACGCACCAATCAAGCCCCTCCCTCTGACCAATCAGGTTCCTAGTTTTTTTTATATGCAAAGTGACTCTACTCCGCCTAATGGAAAGCATGAGCAGAATTCAAGACTGGTGGTCACCATATTCATTACGAGTGCCGACAATGCAGCATGGTGACCCACACCATGGCGGCCTATAAAATGCTTCTGCATCATTGGGCCTCCGGTCTCGCACTCACCAACGAAACACGATACCGATATATTATCGCTTCGTACGAAACTTTGGAACCTTGGTTTCAGAACGGAGTTCGATCGATGCGTCACTATTTTCTTAACGTAAATGAACTATGATTTCTAGAACAAGCGTCAGGGATGAGTAGCCAAAATAAAACTTTTTTGATAAACAAAGAAATATTTTATTTTCAATAATTTATTTTTAAAAGAAATATACTTAAATATCCAACTGCAGTAATTCACTGCTTTGAATTTAAACACAGTTGGTTGTTTTTTTCGGAAAATTTACTGTTCTTGTTCAGATGGCAGTAGGAATCAGAACACTACTAAAATATTGGTAGTGTTGTTGGACGTGAACGACAACGCGCCGCAGCTGCCCGCGCCGTCTGAACTGTCGTGGACCCTCTCCGAGAGCACGAAAGCGGTAAGGACAAAAATGATTCTGCTTATTTTTTTTATCAAAAGTAATTTAAATGTGTCTCTGTCTTAACTTAAAATATTTTTTTAAATATCTACCACGCCATTACGCACCTCAAGTACCCCTACATCATAATTCAATTTTTTTATATAAATATAGCAAAAATAATTACTTACTTATTAAGACATCCGAAACTGTTCTACAGTTTCTCACTTATCAGGAGCGGGAGATCTTTTTCTTCGCCACCCTGAATAAGTTTCCCCTTAGTTTCAAAGTAAATAAGACATCGTGAAGACACCACATTTACTATTTCAGGGTACGAGGATCCCAAATCATATTTTCGCCCCAGACAGAGACGAATCAGAGACGGACAACTCCCGTGTTGGGTACGCCATACTAAGCTTGAACGTCCTCAACCGCGACATCGAAGTACCAGAACTGTTCACCATGTTACAGATACAAAACGTCACTGGTGAACTCGAGACAGCCCAGGATTTGAAAGGCTATTGGGGAACTTACGCTATTAATGTTTTGGTATGTAGCCTATGATATCATCATCATCTTCTTAGCCGTTATTATTCCAAGATTATTCTGGGTCGGCTATTAGTCTTTCCAACCGGTTTTACTTGAATATCAGTTTTTGAGGTACTGGCATCTGACCTCTGCAACCCTGCGGGCTGACTAATTTCGAAGGTTGAACCACACTTGAGGGCACTGACTTCCCAATAACGATTGCGATAGATGTTCATGTCCCAACCCGAAAATTGAACCCAAGACCTCTTGATTGGCAGTTGCATACACTAATATACTCGTAGTAAACCTTTGATATTATCAACAGGTTATATTACATATAATCAAGATAATACAGAGTAGTTGAGATTCTTAGAAATTGGATAAATCAATATATATGTGTTCAAGAACATTATGTTATGTACGTTTGTGTACGCTTTAAAAACTCAAAATTGATGGAGACAGATTGAACTCAAATTTTAACACGATATTCAACCCTTTTCGAAGACTGTTTTTATTATTTTTCGTGTCAATTTTGCTTCTCATTTCTCATCAAAGCAGCCACAAAGTGTCACAAAAAGGCAAGCTACAGATTTTCATATTAAGACTAGGTCATCCGATCCTTAATGCATCGGTGTAAGGTTGACTAGGTGAGCCAACTCAGTTCAATTTCAACAATAACAACAAACACACGATAGAAGACATGGAAGCGTATGACGACTAAGTGCCATAGATTGGCGGCATCTAGGCTCGTTAAATTCTGTTCATAACCATTGCCTTCATGTCACTTCAGGCTTTCGACCACGGATACCCGCAGCAGTCCAGTAACGAGACGTACGAGCTGTTCATCACTCCTTATAACTTCCACGACCCCGTGTTCGTGTTCCCGCAACCAAACTCTATCATCAGAGTCACCCGGGTAATACATATGTCCATTTCTGTACCTATGTTAAACAATTGTAAATATGAAACTTGGAATCGTGTCATTTCTTTAAACTGTATTATTTGGGCAACAGGAACAAATATCGGTGAATGGTATTTTGATAACTGTTGGTAATGATTTTTTGGAACGCGTCCATGCTACAGACGAGGACGGGTTGGAAGCTGGCGTCGTTACCTTCCAAATACAGGGAGACGGTACGTAGGCATTGGCTCTGTAATATACCCACGGGAAAAATAGTTCAGTCAATCAAAAAATGGCCACAACATGAAACTGTTGTCGTTGTTGAAACTTGTTATACCTTTGAATGAAGAAAAGCTTAAAATATATTTTCCCCTATTAAGAATGTTAGCATATGGTACAGTTTAAAAAAAACTATATTTTACACTTCACATTTCTATGCTCCAAAGAATTCGGCACTAAATCCAACTAAAAGTTACCCTTTTAAGCTCACATTAATATTGTTTAAGTTTTACTGTAATTTCACTTTTAGTTTTATTGTATTATTTAGATAAGTAAATGTTTAATCTAAATTATATTTTCTTTTATTCTATTTGAATATGTTCGGCAGCCGATGCTCAAGAATTCTTTGAGGTCAGAAACGACGGCAACAACTATGGTACCCTCATTCTTCGGAAAAGTATTGAACAAAACATCAGAGAATTCGCGGTACGTTTATATGTATTTCTAAAATATGTATAAAGGGATTATTCAAACCACAAGGTGTTATAATCGCGAATATCATAACACCCGAGCTGCAGTCACTCAGGCGATGGGAATCTGATGAGATCGGCGCCTTTTCTTGCATTGTACAAGGCATCATAATTGCTTACGTTAACCCAGCTATTTTTACGTTATTAATCAGTTACTATTTGCATTTTTTGCCTTACAAACTTAACCTCGGTATGTGACGATGTTAGATTTAAAATCCAGTTTAAAACATCAACAATAGGTGACTATTCGAGGTATGGACGGCGGCACGGATCCTGGCCCACGTTACTATGATCTCTCATTTATCCTCGCGTTCGTGCCGACGCAGGGAGAGCCTATTTTCAACGAGAACACTGCTAATGTCTCCTTCTTTGGTGAGCATATTAACAACTACTTCATAAATTCGTCGTAAACTAACTAAACATCTTTGGTAAAGGTGCAGAAGCATCTCAATAGGCTGGGTCACCATGATGCACTGTCTACTTACTACTACTGAGACACGGACGAAGTTGCGTAGGTCAGCTAGTAGTTCTATATACGTGCACAATAATTGATAAATTAAAACCAGACACAGAACAAAAAATATCTTGCTATCACAATATCATTTGTCCTGAGGGGGAATGTAACCGTCGTCGACCACTGACTGAGCAGACGTGACCACTAACCACTAGGCTAACATTCTTTTCATTAATTGACAAGGAAGTTATGAAAAAGCTTCTTTTTTATCATGCATGGCTCTTTCAAATGACTCTACTCTGCCTGATGGAAAGCATAAGCAGAATCCAAGAGTGGTGGTCACCATAGTCACTGTGAATGCAGACAATGCAACAATGCAGCATGGTGACCTACAATATGGCGGGCTAGTGATGCTTTTCCATCATTGGGCCTCGGTTCTCGCACTCACCAACGAAACACGACAGCACGAACGCTGTCATTTTACGTTCATCTTCTGTAAGAGGGTATTACCGCCCCGGTCGTGCCGGCCCTACCGTGCTGAAATCAGCGTGGCTCTACTACTTAGTCTCATTTTAAAGAGTTAGAACAATCGACTATGAAAAACTGTTGATGTAATGGTAAGAGATTTTAAATGTTTTTTATAGAGAAGGAAGGCGGTCTATCGGAGTATTTCCAGCTGCCTCAGGCAACGGATCCCAAAAACCACCGGTGTGTCGACAACTGTCACAGTATCTACTACAGCATCGTGCGTAAGTATTCTTATATTTCGCTTTTAGTCATCATCATCATCAATAACCCATAACGTCTCACTGCTGGGCTCGAGTCTCCTCTCAGAAGAGGGTTAAGGCCATACATCCCCACGCTGGCCAAGTGCGAGTTGGGGACTGGCAAGACAAAGTTGTGGCTACATAATATCTTGCCGTTGGATGTTTTTAAGCCGCCCAAAGGCTTCCAACTAAGCTTCACGACTGTTATCCTACGATAAAAATCGGGACCGACTACTTAACGTGACCTCCGAATCACGGAGACGCTCATGGTATAGGCCACTAGCGGTCATCCATCTAGGTACTGACCGCGCCGTCTTTGCTTACCCTCGGTGATTATTTCTAATCACCGAGTGCAACTGGGCTATAAGCGCTTTGCTCGCTTTCGCTTTTAGTAGGTACCTATTATGTATTGCTTTAATAATATTGATGTTTTTAGTACCTATTATGTATTGCTTTAATAATATTGATGTTTTGTCTCTTTTGCTTTATGTTAATTTATTTTATTTATTTCAGTGTGGAAAACCAACAGCTACATAAATGAATATAGTTAGTTTGATAAGCGACATCAAGCCAATTACAGGTTTTCACGAATTGCAACATAATAATTTAACAAAAGTTCTGGAACACTGACCAATACACTACACCATCATAATCTTAATTCTTAAATCACTACAGATTATAAAAAAGGGCCGGGTTGCCAGTAATACATAAGTGATCGTTTGTCATTGTCTATCTGTTTCCTTGTCTACTTAACTATATTGTCTATATTATCATGTTTTTTATACCCGTAAATCAGTCATGGTGAAATTAATAAAAACTTATGTGATATACATGACGGGTTTAAAGATATTTCAAAGGATCGTATTACAAATAGAAAATAGAATATACAAAGTGATTTCTTGCTATTGATGATAACTACCAGTAATATTGCTTTTGTTTTGAGTGTTTGGACTATTAAATCCATGCTCATGATTATTTAAAGAAAGACGAGAAATGTATGAAATTATAGTCAAAATCTTTTATTTTTACTTGTGAAGGTGAACATATCATGGTGTTTTGACCACCAGTTGTTTTTATTTCATATTTAATGTTTTATTTACATTGATATTTAAATTTATTCATTTTTTTTACTTTTGTACCGAATTTATTCAATCAATTGTATAATTAGTATCTCGGCTTCAAAATTAGTCCGTATCGTATATACATGTATGTATACGTTTCATCTCTAGTTCACATAACTATCCTTTTTCCACAGAGGGCAATGAAGGCGGCCACTTCGCGGTGGAACCAAGGACCAACTCGATATACCTGGTGAAGGAACTGAACCGCGAGGAGAGCGCGACGCACACGGTGCTGGTGGCCGCCTCCAACTCGCCCAACGCCATCAACGTGCTGCCCGCCAACACTCTCACCGTCACTGTCGTTGTGAGTTCACATCACACCGCATCAACAGTCTACTGCTCCTTTAATAGTGTACTGCTGGACATAGGGGTCTTCTTAACAAGATTTTTTTGGCCTATACTATATCTAGTCTTGCCATACATAATTTTGACCATTTTCATTCATTACTTTAAAAAAGCATTAACACTTTATGTAGTTTAATGTGGCCACAAACCCCTAACTCGTCAGTTCTGTTTGCAGTTATGTTGTCCCGTGTTTTGTTTTTAGTTTGCTCTAAGTCTACGTCTAAGTAGGCATAATAACAAAAGCATAATTTTAAAAAGTAACACAATTTCAACCGGCATTAAGATAAATAAAAAAATAACTGGATAAGTACTTACCTAATTCTGGTGAATAGTGCAAAATTACTGGACAGTGCTGTTGCCCTGCGTAATTTGCTCCCTTCGTCGGGTCTCACGACATCCACAACAGTGTCACATTCTGTATTCTCAATCCACGACTGAAAGGTACTTTAATAAGGTTATATAATGTATTTCTATGCCAGGTAAGAAAAGCCAATCCTCGGCCTGTCTTCCAGAGCGAAACCTACACCGCCATAATTTCAGAGACAGATGTTATTAACAGGTCTCTTCTCACAGTACAGGTCCGTATTCAAGCACAATAACATGTATCGATTTATGTTTATGTAAATCTACAATTCAAATAATACTGAAATCTTTACATTGTAAATGCACAAGTATTCTAATCTGACATTTTCTTTTTTCGACCAATTACCGCTAATTTTGGTTGATGGAACATTGGTAAAATACATTGTGTATTTATTCCGAAAATGAAAAATT
This sequence comes from Diaphora mendica, assembly GCA_949125395.1. Taxonomy (NCBI): domain Eukaryota; kingdom Metazoa; phylum Arthropoda; class Insecta; order Lepidoptera; family Erebidae; genus Diaphora; species Diaphora mendica. The sequence goes on from OX421323.1 coordinate 4,161,665, forward strand.
GAAGGCTGTGAAATGGGTATAAAAGTGCTTATGAGAGAGAGACCAATCATAAAAAGGGATTTTGTTACATGCGGACGTGCACCAAAAGTAAGATCAAAATATTTAGTTGAATATCGAAAAACTGTACCTCTAAAGTACACCAGTCGCGGATTTATATTTAGGCACTACACATAACTTAAAAACAATGTAAAAGTTAAAACCATACGCATCGTTTTTAAACTTTCGCGACTATACATATTATTCGTCTGTAAATCGGGTCTTAATCGCGATAATATCTATGAGGTACAATACTTTTTTTGATAGCCCGACGTTTCGATCGAATTGCACCGATCGCGGTCACGGGTAGACTGGTGAGAGCTTAGCGCCGCCTCCGTGAAGTGCGAGTTTCACCAACTACCCGCACTTGGTCTTCTTTATTTTCATTGTCTTTCGCACTGTCGGTACCTCGACACACCACACTCACGACGTCCGCTGAGTCCTGTCTAGCAACATGTACTCGCCGACGATTGCATTTGCTGATGACAGGATTCCAAGATGTTGACAAGCGGTACCCATCTTCTCTGTTGAAATTTTTAATTTTTTAAATTTCGACTGCTTCCCTTACTATTCTGGAGTAATAGTGACGGTCGGTGGAGAGGACCTGTGGTGAACTTAATGTTTTGGTGGATGGAGTTTAAGTAGCTTGCAAATTGTTCCACCTCCGCACTGCTACCTTTCATGATACAGAAGACATCATCAACGTACCTTTTCCACAGCTTTACGTGGAAAGCTTGCAGGTCGATTGCTTCCTCAAAATGCTCCATCCAGATGTTAGCCATCACCGGTGCTACGGGGCTACCCATGGCCACTCCATCCACCAAAACATTAAGTTCACCTTTCCAATGGAGGCAGACAGATCGTTGCCATTTCTAGATGTTAAATTAACGGTGAGACAAAATGGTACCCTCGGACGCGCTGTTTACCGAAAGCCAACACACACAGACCGGTACTTGCACGCCCACTCGCACCATCACCCAAGTCATCTGCAATCTGTTGTGGCTTCTTTAGCGAACCGAGCCTACGATTTGACCTACGTGACCCTGAACACTTAGAGAGTGAGTTGGCTCATGTTCAGGAGGTACTAAAACGCAACGGATACCGAGACAGGCTGACTCGTCCAAAGAGGAACCTAAAACGAGTACATGTAGACAGATGTCCAGCATGTCTTCCTTATGTTAAAGGAGTGATGGACAAAGTTGGAACAGTATTGAAGAAGTACTCCATTAAGACTGTATATAGTCCGCACTCTAAGATAGGAAAGTGCCTAAGAACACCGAAGGATGTCGTTCCTCTGCAGACCCCAGGAGTGTATAAGGTGGATTGCAGCTGTGGTAGTTCGTACATCGGTCAGACCAAACGCACAATCGAAGAACGGGTCAAATAACATATCACGGCTGTGAAAAACCGTCAAATAAACAAATCAGCCATCGCCGAGCATTTGCTGGAGTCAGGTCCAAACCATTGGATAGAACTACACTAACCACAGGTCCTCTCCACCGACCGTCACTATTACTCCAGAATAGTAAGGGACGCTGTCGAAATTAAAAAAAAAAAAAAACAACAGAGAAGATGGGTACCGCTTGTCAACATCTTGGAATCCTGTCATCAGCAAATGCAATCGTCGGCGAGTACATGTTGCTAGACAGGACTCAGCGGACGTCGTGAGTGTGGTGTGTCGAGGTACCGACAGTGCGAAAGACAATAAAAATAAAGAAGACAAAGTGCGGGTAGTTGGTGAAACTCGCACTTCACGGAGGCGGCACTAAGCTCTCACCAGTCTACCCGTGACCACGATCGGTGCAATTCGATCGAAACGTCGGGCTATCAAAAAAGGTATTGTACCTCATAGATATTATCGCGATTAAGACCCGATTTACAGACGAATAACCATACGCATCGTTTACTTGTTGGACGATAGTTAAAAAGTCTGGCGATAAACTTGTCAAAAATATGTCCAAAAGAGATGGCCATAGAAGCTATGAAATGTACCCTATGTGTTGCTACTACGGCTACATCGATTTCAATGTACTGCGATACATTACTGTGTACTGCGATAACCGTCATAAACGCGGGCGGGGCCTCAAGCAGAAGCTAGTGATCTATATAATCTGAAATAAAATGATAATAAACTGATCATAAACTGACACATAGGCCACATTGCATCCTAAAACTAATTTGACTAAAAATCACTTTTATAACCAGGCGATACATACCATAGGAGATCCAATAACGTTTAAAATAGACTTCTCCACTATGACCGCTGATCCCACACTGGAAGCCGTACAGGAAGATGCCTTTGTGCTCAACCCTACAACAGGAATTCTAACTCTGAACATACAACCCACTACTTCAATGCAGGGAATGTTTAAATTCGAAATTGTCGCCACAGACCCAAGTAAGTAGAAATTTAAGATTTTTTTTAACTTCGTCTTTAAGGCAAAATGCCTTTCACCTCAATCCGTCTCTGTTGCAGTCTCTGATATTACGAAAAAATATTACAAAGACAAGTGCGACTTTAATGTATCGAAAAACTATATTAGTACGAATAGTTTACGTTTCATGATTTGCCATGGTCACACACAGATTTTACGTGGCCTGCAAAGTTTCGAAGCCAAGAAGTAAAGCGTCCTGTTTTTATTGAACTCTACTTAATAATCTTTGCAAGTATAGGTTTTATACGAGACCTCTACTTCTTTATTGTTCGGAAATCCCCCGGATACCACCCGCAGGTGGTTATGTCGGGTCTCATACATGTTATAGTATTGGACCACACCTTGTCGTCTTTGTGGTAATCATGCAATTTAAATAGCCCACATACGATAAGCACATTCACCGTGTAAATCTGTAATCGGATATTTAAATTATTGTCTTTTATCCAGCCGGGGCATACGACCGCACCCAGGTCAAGATATTCATAATATCGTCACAAAACAGAGTCACCTTCAGGTTCAGAAATACACTTGAACAAATCAAAGAAAACTTCGCTTTTGTAAGTATAATAACAAAATTTACATGACGACGACCCAGTTTCGCTTCTGCACATTCAGTATACAATATCTTCTTCTGGTATCTACACTCAGAGCAGAATTAAATTAAGAATGAGGTATCCTCCTATCAATATTCAGTTCTGATTTATAGATGTACATCTCATCCCTCTTTATGCCTTCCTTCAATTTCCAATCTATTTAGATAATTTTAGATAGTACGTTACGTAAGTAAGACCAAATTTTAAGTTCGCAAAGTGTGGGGGGTCTTAATACGCTTTTGTCTTAGTCTAAACAAAATGTAACAGGCATAAATGTATATAATACAGTGTACCTGTCTAATCGCGGTCTTCTGAGATCATTTGCCTCTCGTCAATGTCCATCTGTCAAATCAAACAAAAATATTAGCCAGGTACGGCTGCTTGCAGATAGTGCAGACTTTCACAGCCGGTTTCCGTATGACATGCAATATCGACCATATAGCACCGGCCACTGATGAAGTTCTGGGCACCGTCTTCGAGAGCCGCACCGAGGTGAGGGCGCACTTCATCAGGGACAACGTGCCGGTGCTCGCCGATGAGATTCAAAGGTAGGAATTTATGGATACCAGATATATTATCTCCGTTATTAAGCAATTCTTTAGTTGCTTCTCACCAAGAGTGTAACATGGAGTAACCAATCTGTTCTTTATGCACAATTAACAAATTTACAGTGGTGAACATAATGCCGCAAGCATTTTTCTCCCACGCTAATTTGAAAATCGAATGAAGTGTATGTGTTTAAAGTTGGGGCGAATCAGCTAGGTTGAATGCTATGCTGATTTCCAGAGAGAAAAATAAATCAAATCTTAAAAAAAAACTGACTCCTTGATTATTATAAAGAAATATCTCTGCTCAGTCTCCGAAGTGACATCACTCTACTGCGGTTGATACAAAGAACACTGCGCCTGAAACTCGTAATACTAAAGGACATCACTGGTGGCAATCCTGAAGCAGTTAACTATCAATTCACGGTGTACACGCTCATTGGGATTGCCGCTATACTAGGCTCTCTGTGCCTGGTAATCCTGGCGGCTTTAATAATCAGGATTAGAGCGTAAGTAAAATATTATATGTTATGTTACTATATGTTGTATATATATATAGTTTATACTGCTACTGGCTTATTACACTCACTTTCCTGCAAAACTTTGGAAGTTATTTCTTGTACAGGGACGGAAAAGTGAGTAACAGGAAACCATGGTAACGTGCGCTGCTTAGATGCGTTGTTTTATTTCACTATCTAATATGTGTCGTAGGCGTGAGATTAGATTTTAGCGAGAATTGTTAGTGAGGCGTAAGCGGGGAGACTAATTAAAACACTTATGTTTTCACTAGCACTATAATGTTCCGGAAAGTTACAATAGAGTTTACACAGTAGAAGGATACATAAAGACACACATGAAGAATAGAAAAAGCTAATAGTACATAAGCAAGTAGCGGAAGTAAACAACGTTTACAAGGAAATACATTAAATACTGCGCGGTGCGTATACACAAAGGTTCGCGGCGAGTAACGTGCGCGCAGCCTCCCGGCGTCGGTTCGCATTCTCGACTGGCGAGGCGGGGAAAACCGAGCGCGCACGACGGTGCGTTCGGGTATCCTCGGCGCAGCGGCGCCGGCGGCGGTCAGCGTCATTCGTGAGACGATATAATATGCTGCCGCCACATCAGCCCCCCCGGAGACCGTTAAGGTCGAAAAAAATCGGGGAATCGCACACGGCGTCCGGATCTAGTTCGGTGTAGGGCATCTGGAGTAACCGGTGTTGCCGGTTTGATTCCTTCTTGGTCTTGTGGCGTAAGATCGACGAGCAGGTAAGCTGGCTTCAGTCTATCAATGGTTACAGTCATCTCTTTACCCTGTACGTCAATCTTGAAGGTTTTCTCGTCTCGCTTTAATACTTTGTACGGCCCTGTATAAGGAGCTTCGAGTGATCGTCGCACAGCGTCTTTTCGCAAGAACACGTACTCTGCAGTGGCGAGCGTCTTGGGTACATAGAAGGTCTTCTGGCCATGATGGCTTGCAGGTGTTGGAGAGAGGCTCGACATATGGGAGCGCAGTTGAGATGCGAAATCAGTAGCGTCGACGGTTCGCGTAAGTGACGGTCTCATGAACTCTCCTGGCAGCCGTAAGGGTTCGCCGTAAACAAGTTCTGCCGCTGACGACCCTATATCCTCCTTCCAGGCTGCACGTATTCCCAGAAGGACTATGGGAAGGACTTCAGACCACTTCTCGTTCGCATGGCACATTATCGCTGCTTTTAGTTGTCTGTGAAACCTCTCAACCATTCCGTTTGCAGCTGGATGGTATGCTGTGGTTTTTGAGTGGTTAAAACCGATCAATGTTGCAAGTTCTTTGAACAGATGTGCTTCGAACTGTCTCCCCCTATCTGTTGTTATTGTCTCCGGACAACCAAAGCGTGATATCCAACCGGTAACGAATGCACTCGCTACCGTGTCAGCTTTGATATCTTGGAGAAGTATTACCTCTGGCCAACGCGTAAATCTGTCGACTGCCGTAAGACAGTATTTGTATTCGTTCGACGGTGGCAGAGGTCCTACTAGGTCGATATGTACATGGCTGAATCTGTTCGTTGAAGGAACAAATGTATGTACTGGGGATTGAGTGTGTCGGGCAATCTTAGATCTTTGGCATGGTATGCAGCTCTGCGTCCAATTTTTGCAGTCTCTCTTAATGTTAGGCCAAACATACTTTTGAGTCATCAATTTTACTGTAGCCTTACTTCCTGGGTGACTTAGTCCATGTATACAGTCGAAAGCTTGTCTACGGAAAGATGGTGTCAGGTAAGGTCGAGGTGATGAACCAGAAATGTCGCAGTATATCTCTTTACTGGAACCAGAAATTTCTACTTTCTGCAAGTTCAGCGAAGAGGTACCTTGTAGAAGTTGGCGGAGCTCGTCGTCTTCCTGCTGCGAACGGGCTAGGGCATTAAAGTCTATTGCACTTGTAATAGCTTCGGTACGAGAAAGAGCATCCGCGACTACGTTGTCTTTACCAGCGATATGTTGAATGTTCGTAGTAAACTGCGACACGAAATCGAAATATCGAAATTGCCTAGGTGAGCAACTGTCTGAAGCCTTCTTAAAAGCTGACACAATTGGCTTGTGGTCCGTAAGAATGGTAAACGTCTTACCTTCAAGCATGTGTCGGAAGTATTTCACAGCTTCGTATATAGCCAACAGCTCTCTGTCGAACGGGCTGTACTTTTTCTGAGCTGGACTGAGTTTCTTCGAGAAGAACCCAAGTGGTTTCCAACCAGATTCTTCTTTCTGCTGAAGTACGCCGCCGATAACATGGTCTGAAGCGTCGGTACACAGTATTAAATCTGCAGATGGATCAGGGTGGGCTAGAAGAGTAGCTTCCGCTAAGCTGGTTTTACAGGCGGTGAATGCTTCTTCGAGTTCTTGTGACCATTGTATAGGTGTACTAGGTTTCACGTTTGTACCAGACAAGAGTTTGTGCAGTGGGGCTTGTAGTCTGGCTGCCTTAGGTAAGAAACGCCTATAAAAATTTATCATACCTAGGAATCTACGGAGTTCTCGGATGGTCCTAGGGTGTGGAAAGTTCTGTATGGCGCTTACCTTTTCAGGAAGGGGCTTCGTACCAGCAGACGATACGCTGTAGCCTAAAAATTCGACTTCCGACTCACCAAACACGCTCTTAGAAGTGTTTATAACCACTCCATGGTCTTGTAGTCGTTTGAAAACCACTTCCAGGTGTTCCAGGTGCTCACTGGTCGTTCGGGAGGCCAGTAAAATATCATCTATATAGGGAAAACAGAAATCCAGGTCTTTGAGAATTTCATCCATGAACCGTTGAAATGTTTGAGCCGCGTTGCGTAGGCCGAAGCTCATAAATGGGAACTCAAACATTCCAAATGGGGTTGTGATCGCAGTTTTTGCTACATCCTCTGGATTTATGGCTACCTGATTATATGCCCTAATCAGGTCGATTTTACTGAATACGGTACAGCCAAGAAGATTGTGAGAGAAATCTCCGATGTGCCGAACCGGGTATCGGTCAGGTATGGTGCGAGCGTTCAAGGCACGATAGTCGCCACATGGTCTCCATTCGTTATTTTTCTTTGGGACCAGGTGTAGCGGAGATGACCAGGGGCTATCAGACCTTCTAGCAATACCTGTTCTAACCATTTCTTCGAACTCTTTCATCGCTATACGGAGTCGGTCCGGTGCTAATCGGCGAGGGCGGCTAAATACAGGTGGGCCTGGTGTAGTGCGGATATAATGGAGCGTGCTATGCTTCATCTTGCGCGTAGACAGGTCTCCAGCAGGACGAGTTATGTCTGGAAACTGTGAGAGCAAGTCATGGTAAAGCGACGAACCAGAGACAGATTTTATTTGGCATATTGCAGATGATGCAGGCCTAGCAAAAGCGCTTAGCGAGGTTAGGCTGTCCACCAAGCAATGGTGTCTAGCATCAACAAGCAGGTTATAATGCGATAGAAAGTCTATTCCTATAATAGGTTTGGTGACGTCAGCTATCACGAAACGCCATACGAATGCACGCCTGAGTCCAAAATCTAGCGATAGATTAATCCAACCGTATGTATTTATCGTAGAACCGTTAGCAGCAAATAGTTTATAGTCTGTTTTAACGCACTGCCTGTCGCGGATAAGTTTCACTGGATAAACACATAGATCGGACCCGGTATCTACTAAGTATTGCACTTTTGACTTACGGTCTGTTGTAAAAACACGGCCACTCACAACACTATCGCAGTCGCATGTTGCCGCCTTCATTGACTGCTCTGTCCATTTCCCTTATGGAACGTACACGGTTCGCGGCACTTCGTTGACGCATCGCCGAAGCGTCGGTGGTACCAGCAGTGCCCCGGGCCAGCACTTGAGCGGCTCCGGGAACGTTGACGCCAGCGCGGTGATTGGGCTCGACCCCGTGACCGAGAACGGGATCGATCAGCTGATAGCGCGGCCACTTGCCGCGTGAGGTCATCGATGCGGCGTGTCAGTGTCTCGATTGCAGCCGAGGGACACGAAGCCGCCGATGTCGATAGTGGGGCGGCTGCAACAGCCACCTGAGCGTTGGGCTGGACAGCAATTTCGTGGATTTTGTCCACAATCTGCGCCACGGTGTCTAAGGGGAGGTCCACTTGCGCTGCCATAATCGCTTGTATGTGGGCAGGTAATCTGCTTGTCCACAAAGACCGTATAAAGTCATCTGGAACCTCCGATCCAGCCAGGCTACGCAGATGTCGCAGAAATTGGGATGGCTTCCGATCTCCCAGCTCCTCCAAAGTTAACAGCTGTCTCACGCGCTGTTCTTGTGACGCCGAAAGACGACAAATAAGCTCCGATTTTATTTTGTCGTATTTATTTTCTAATGGCGGTTTGTTAATAACATCTTTCACTTCACTCACGTATTTTAAGTCTAAGTTCGCGATAACATAATAGAATTTCGTGATATCGGCCGTTATATTCGATAGTACGAACTGACTTTCCAATTGGGTGAACCATAGCGCCGGTTCATTTGCCCAAAATGGTGGCATTTTTACACTAACGCGGCACACCTCACCCGATTCGTCTTTAGCACTAGTGTTAGGCATTTTCACGCGTATAATACACTGCGAGTGTTCTCGGGGTCACCACTTTAGCGAGAATTGTTAGTGAGGCGTAAGCGGGGAGACTAATTAAAACACTTATGTTTTCACTAGCACTATAATGTTCCGGAAAGTTACAATAGAGTTTACACAGTAGAAGGATACATAAAGACACACATGAAGAATAGAAAAAGCTAATAGTACATAAGCAAGTAGCGGAAGTAAACAACGTTTACAAGGAAATACATTAAATACTGCGCGGTGCGTATACACAAAGGTTCGCGGCGAGTAACGTGCGCGCAGCCTCCCGGCGTCGGTTCGCATTCTCGACTGGCGAGGCGGGGAAAACCGAGCGCGCACGACGGTGCGTTCGGGTATCCTCGGCGCAGCGGCGCCGGCGGCGGTCAGCGTCATTCGTGAGACGATATAATATGCTGCCGCCACAAGATGTTACGGATTATATGAAGATTATATGCGACAACTCCAGTAGGTACCTAATTAGCTTTTGCAACTTAAGAATATCTCATAAGTGGCTGCAATCTTGGATAACATTAACATACGGTTGGTCGCATAATATGAAATCAAATTAAAGATACTTATCAATTATCACAGATTAGTACCAAACAGAAATATGTGTAGTCGAAGGTCTATTATTGTTTCTCCTTAAATTATTTTTTATGTAACACAGCATAAATCGTCGCATCGCAGCTGTTTCGATGAGGCAGTGTTCAGGCAACTTGAGGCTTAACCGTATGACCATCACTCCCGGCAGCAACAATCACGCTGTTGAAAGATCAAACTCTGTTTGGAATAAAACTTCCCAAATATCCGAGTTAGATGTCATCAGGTAGGGTAGTAGTTACTATAGTGCGTTCTTTCGTTGAGCAGAAAAAAAACACACATGACATATTTATGCGATTTTTAGTGAAATTACGTGACTTAGAAACACAATTCAGCATCAACTTAATATCAACACAATTCTATCACCAAATGGTTATTGATAGTTAAAGATTTCTGACATTTCTCTGTTATATAACTACAACAATATTATAAACGCGAAAGTTTGTATGTATGGATGGATGGATGGATGTTTGTTACTCTTAACGCAAAAACTACTGAACGGATTTGGATGAAACTTTACAGTAATATAGCTTATACATCAGAATAACACTGAAAATACCGAGAGGTAAATTCGAAGTCAGTAGCAAAATCCATAGACGAATGACGAGAGAATTACGTTCACCAATATTTTTAGACATATATCTAGCCATAGTTCCATTTAGCAAGTGTACCTAGAACAATAACACCATTCTTTATTTTTTCAGCAACGCGTCCAATGAATCAGATCTGATCGGTATCGATAACCTATCGCAACTCCGCTCTGAATACCTGTCGCCGGCTGATGATCCTGACCAGCAGGCAAACAATGAGGTAGAACTTATTTAACTCATATCACTATTTACGTAAAAAATAAAGCTTAGAGCTCCTTCTCCTAACCCTCGAATTTAGACTATAAGGATTTAAATGAAGCAAATATCAACTTTAAATCACATTTACCTACAACGCGTTTAAAAAAATAATATTTAAACAAGTAAAATTTTAACAAAATAAAAACCGGCTTCAAGAACGACCAAATCGATCGTTTTCTCTTGGATGCCATCATCAGATCTTAGTGTCCTTATCATGGTACCACCGTTGGGATATCTCCTTTCCATTAATAAAAAAAAAACCGACTTCCAAAAAAACATCCAACGAAAACTCTCTGCCAAAAAGACACTTAAAGCGTAAAATAAACTGGTTCTTCAAAATTTTTTTTTTTTTTTTTTATGTATGGCCTGCCAAAATGACTCTACTCTGCCTGATGGAAAGCATAAGCAGAATCCAAGAGTGGCGGTGGCCAAGTGACTATCGCTTAGACTTTTGTAATTGTTCGTTTGTATTCTTTTTGGCTTAGCACCGACTTCAAACAGATTTCAGGTACCTAGCACACATTATAATACTACTATTGAAATGAATACAGAATTAGGTATAGGCAATTTTTGAAGAACCAGTTTATTTTACGCTTTTAAGTGTCTTTTTGGCAGAGAGTTTTCGTTGGATGTTTTTTTGGAAGTCGGTTTTTTTTTTTATAAAAAGTTTTTATTTTTCAGTTTTTAGTGCAATCAATCGTAGGTAAGTAGTAAGTTGAACTATTTCATCAAATTTCATCATCAAGAATACAAATTAAGGTCTACACGTACGTGTTATATTAAAATCATCCTCTAATCCCTAACTGTTGAAGAGTTTAACCTTCTATTATCAGCTCACCTAAATAACTTGAAAGTATACGACTGAAGGTCTTTAGATACGTATGAAATTGAAAGAATTATCCTCCAACTCCTAACCGTTGAGGAGTTGTACCTTCCACCTTCCATCACCAGCTTACCTAAATAATTTGAAAGAATACGACTAAAGGTAAAATATATACATATGATATTTAAAGATTTATCCTCCAACTCCTAACAGTTAAAGAGTTGTACCTTACATCATCAGCTCATCATCATAAAATGATGACTTCCAGACGTAAATACCGGTATAACTTCAGAAAATATACGAAAAACATAGTATGTGCCTATAAAAAATGAGGGTTTCCCTCGATTTCCCTGGGATCCCATCATCAGATCCTGATATGCTGGCAATGGGACCACCTCGGAAGCATACCCTTTCGAATACAAAAAAAAAATTTCAAAATCGGTCCACAACTGACGGAGTAATCGGTGAACATACATAAAAAAAAAAAAAAAAAAATACATACAGTGGAACATTTAACCTCCTCCTTTTTGGAAGTCGGTTAAAAAAAGAATCATCAAAATCAGTTCATAAACGACGAAGTTATCCACGAACACACATAAAACTATAAATTAAAAAAACGGTCGAATTGAGAACCTCCTCCTTTTTTGAAGTCGGTTAAAAAGTGTGCATCTTAAATATTGATTGTTTTATCAAACATAGATTTACAATGTCTCAGACTAAGTTCTAGGAAATTTTAGCGTAAAATAATTTTATTTTATCAAGACTTACTTATTTAATATGCTCTATTTCAGCCTTCAAGCTCCGCATCTACCCAGGGCGATGACTTTGGATTCGACACGACCCCGACTATTTTATTTGATAAATAATAAAGTTATATGAAACATTATTTCTTTCTTTATCTTGAACCCGTTGGAGATATATAACTTCTTGTAAGCAGTGACTGTGTGTATGCAAAAAAAACCGACTTCCAAAAAACATTCAACGAAAACTCTCTGCCAAAAAAACACTTAAAAGCGTAAAATAAACTGGTTCTTCATAAATTGCCTATACCTAATTCTTTATTCATTTAAATAGTAGTATTATAATGTGTGCTAGGTACCTAGAATCTGTTTGAAGTCGGTGCCAAGTGACTATCGCTTAGACTTTTGTAATTGTTCGTTTGTATTCTTTTTGGCTTAACACCGACTTCAAACAGATTTTAGGTACCTAGCACACATTATAATACTACTATTAAAATGAATAAAGAATTAGGTATAGGCAATTTATGAAGAACCAGTTTATTTTACACTTTTAAGTGTTTTTTTGGCAGAGAGTTTTCGTTGGATGTTTTTTGGAAGTCGGTTTTTTTTTTACAAAAAGTTTTTATTTTTCAGTTTTTAGTGCAAACAATCGTAGGTAAGTAGTAAGTTGAACTATTTCATCAAATTTCATCATCAAGAATACAAATTAAGGTCTATACGTCCTACGTGTAATATTAAAATCATCCTCTAATCCCTAACTGTTGAAGAGTTTAACCTTCTATCATCAGCTCACCTAAATAACTTGAAAGTATTCGACTGAAGGTCTTTAGATACGTATGAAATTGAAAGAATTATCCTCCAACTCCTAACCGTTGAGGAGTTGTACCTTCCACCTTCCATCATCAGCTTACCTAAATCATTTGAAAGAATATGACTAAAGGTAACATATGTACATATGATATTTAAAGATTTATCCTCCAACTCGTAACCGTTAAGGAGTTGTAGCTTACATCATCAGCTCATCATCATAAAATGATGACTACCAGACACAAATACCGGTGTAACTTCAGAAAATATACGAAAAGCATAGTATGTGCCTATAAAAAATGAGGGTTTCCCTCGATTTCCCTGGGATCCCATCATCAGATCCTGATATGCTGGCAATGGGACCACCTCGGAAGCATACCCTTTCGAATACAAAAAAAAATTTCAAAATCGTTCCACAACTGACGGAGTAATCGGTGAACATACATTAAAAAAAAAATACATACAGTGGAACATAGAACCTCCTCCTTTTTGGAAGTCGGTTAAAAACGTAGGTACTCAAGCAAGCACTTGCGATTGCAAAGTGATGGCATACACGATGAAAATATATTGAACTTTGAGTATGACTAATCAATAGAGATTCCTCAAATCTCACTTATCGCTATTATCATCATCGTAAATCGTCAACAATATCTTAGCAGTGGGCTAGACATACCTACATTTGGTTAGAAATGAGGTTATGGCCTAAGGGTTACTATAGGGTTTGTTTTATTTTCCATGAGTTTTCCTTTCCTTTGCAGTGCTGTTGTCATGGGTAGTTTGCTATGTTGGTCCGTTCTTATGGCACGCATGAGATGAATGGGTCTGGTGACGCTTCGTATTCCTATCAGCCACCATGCCAACTGGTCGCTACAGGGTGTGGCGAATTCTATTTCCAAAACGAATTCTCTTTGACACTGACAGCGGTCAGACGTTTTGGGATGATCATAAAGAAAACGATTGTGATGTGAATAATATGTGTTTTTAATTGTATATGCTTTTAATATTAAAGACCTTGTTACTGCTAGCAGTTATTGTTATTGGAGTCCCTCAGTGAAAGAATCGGTCCCCAAACTGGTGACCCCGACGTGATTACAACACATTGCGTTTATGCGTCTAACGAAGACTTTGAGTTGATTGGTGGACATCATCTGACCTGAGGCGACTCGCTACACTGCGGAAGCTGCCTACCGCACCAAGATTCATCACCTGCTTCTTATATTTCAACCGTATTCAAGTGCAAGGAAGTGTAACAGATTGACAAAACCAGTGTATTTTAATGCTGAAAGTCATAAAATAATAAGCTTTTCGTCATCGCACGTAGGTTTGCCAATTTCAAGAATATAATTTGAACCGTTAATTTTCTTCCAGCAATTGGTCGTCAAGCACGTAAACAAGAAGATAACTTTTTGACATTCGACCGACGGCCCTAACTGTCATCGACCGGTGACACGTCCCGATTCACTCAAGTAATCTAAAGAAAAATGAAAAGGAGTTTTTATTTATTTTTTTGTTATTAAATTTAGTCTTAAAAAAATGTCATTTAATGTGACAGATTTATTTAAATTTACTACATATCAGTCAACCAAATAAGTTTAAGGTTGATTATTTATTACTTTTAATTGTCTACGACTACAACAATAAGTTCGTGATTTAATTACTTTATTTTTTTTTCTTTTATTGTTAGCTTTGTACCTTGCATTATTGTGTGTCCATTTAATGTTAGGTTGCAGTTCCTGTTTTAATATTTAATTACATCGTAAATACGTGTAACTACTACCATAATTATTAAATTTGTCTGCCAGCATCATTTTCCCACGCTTTAGGTCTCACTGTTTCCGGATACAATTAGTTTTATGTGGGGGTTTGGTTTGGTATTTGTGTGTGTGTCTTTCATCATCATCATCATTCTACTTACCTTTCTCTCTCTCTACTTTACTATTATTTGTTACACTATGGAAGACCTACAAGCACGCCTCGCTGTCCTTGAAGCCGAAAATGCTGCATTACGAGCTGGACCTTCGCAGCCTAAGAATGAGATTATTCAGTCAAAGCCTGAGTCTACTCTGCAGATTTGCCGGGTCGCTATTAAACTACCACCTTTCTGGCCTGACAGAGTTCATGTTTGGTTTGCTCAAGCAGAGGCACAGTTTCTTCTTGCAGACATTACCCAAGACGCTACGAAATATAGTTATGTCCTCAGCCAGATAGACCATAGGATTGCCGGGGAAATTGAAGATATTGTTATTAATCCACCTGTACAAGGAAAATACGAAAAACTGAAAGAAACTCTCATCAACAGGCTGTCCTCATCAGAGGAGCAACGCCTAAAGAGACTGCTCAATGACGAAGAGCTCGGGGATAAAAAACCATCCCAATTCTTACGTCACTTACGGTCACTCGCAGGCACTACGCTTTCTGATGAAAACATCTTGCGTCAGCTATGGCTTCGTCGTTTACCGCAGCACGTTCAGGGCATTCTTGTCGCCCAAGCTGATTTGTGTTTAGATCGAATTGCAGATATTGCAGATAAGATCGCCGAAGTGCAAGCAGGGTCGGCTAATGTGTACGCCACAGCAACATCTCCGCTCACGAGTATGATGGCTCAAATCGAAGATTTAAACAAACAGGTAGCTGCCCTAACAACAGCATTTTCTGAGAAATCCCGGCCACGAAGCAGATCTGTCTCCAGGACCAGACGTCCTCGCAGCCCTACTACTGAGCCCAAAATTTGTTGGTACCACATGCGCTTTGGGAGTAATGCCAGTAAATGTACCAAACCCTGCAGTTGGAAGTCGGAAAACTACCAGAGCACTCAGTAGTGGCGGCAGCTGATTGCAAACGCAACCCAAGCCGTCGTCTTTTTGTTACCGACCGAGTCACCAAATGGCAATTTCTTGTTGACACTGGATCGGATTTATGTTGCTATCCCCACCGCTGGCTTACAGATCACAGGAAACCCTCTGATTACGAGCTCAGTGCGGCTAACGGAAGCAGTATTAAGACATATGGATCAATAACAATGTCTCTTAATTTTGGTCTCCGGCGTAATTTTATTTGGCAATTCGTGGTCGCCGATGTCACGACTGCTATTATCGGCTCTGATTTCCTGGCGCATTACCATCTTCTGCCAGATTGTCGTGCAAAGAGACTGGTTGATGGCGTCACAAACTTATCAACACCGGCCTCTACAGCGTTTTCGGAACAGCCTAGTGTTAAGGCCGTAGTTTTGGATAAGTCTGCTTTTGCACAAGTGCTAGCAGAGTTCCCAGAGATCACTCGTCCTCCTGGTCTTCCCAGGATGATAAAACATGATACTGTTCACTTCATTAAAACAACCGATGGTCCCCCAATTTCATGTCGTCCTCGTCGCTTAGCCCCTCAAAAATTAAATTCAGCCAAAAAAGAATTCGAGAATATGGTGCAATCCGGTACAGCGCGACCATCCAAGAGCCCCTGGTCGTCTCCTCTTCATATGACGTTAAAAAAGGATAACACATGGCGTCCATGCGGCGACTACCGCGCTCTGAATGCAAGGACCATACCGGACCGATACCCTGTTCGCCTCATACACGATTTCGCACACAACCTCACTGGTACAAAGATCTTCAGTACCATCGACCTCGTAAAAGCCTACCATCAAATCCCAGTGTCCGAAGAGGATGTTCCGAAAACGGCTATCGTTACTCCGTTTGGCCTCTTCGAATTCCCTTTCATGACTTTCGGTCTCAGGAATGCTGGTCAGACATTTCAAAGGTTTATTGATGAGGTCACTCGGGGTCTCGATTTCTGTTTCCCGTACGTGGATGACATTTTGGTCTTTTCGGCAGACGAGGTCCTCCACCGTGAACATCTAAGAATATTATTCCGCCGACTACAAGATTATGGTGTCGTGATAAACCTCTCCAAATGTGTTTTCGGTGCACGTGAAGTTACTTTTCTGGGATATCGTATCAGCCCTGAAGGAACTCGACCCCCTCAAGATCGTATCCAAGCCATTTTGGACTTTCCCCCTCCTAAAACCGTTCAAGGGATGAGACGTTTCCTCGGTATGTTGAATTACTACCGTCGTTTTATTCCTCACGCTGCTCAGTTTCAGGCTCCGCTAATAGACGCAGTAATCTCAGTTGATGGCAAAGGTGCAAAGCCATTTATATGGTCACCCGAGCTTTTGCAGCAATTTGATGCCTGTAAGAAGAGTTTGTCCAATGCTACGCTGTTGCAACATCCTGTAAATGGTATGCGTCTCGGATTATTTACAGACGCCTCCAGCGTTCACATCGGGTCTTGCCTTCAGCAGTATGGGAACGGTCAGTGGTTTCCCCTTGCTTTCTTTAGCAAGAAGTTAACCACCAAACAATCACAATGGCCTGCTTATTACCGTGAGCTTCTAGCAGTGTACGAAAGTGTACAACATTTCAGATATATCCTTGAGGTCCAACATGTAACTATATTCACGGATCACAAGCCGCTGTTATATGCCTTCGTACAGCGTCGGGAGAAACTCCCTCCAGCTCAACTAAATCAGTTATCTTTCATTAGCCAGTTTACCACCGATATTCAGTACATAAAAGGAGAGGACAATGTCGTGGCTGACGCAATGTCTCGTATCGATGCCATTACTCTTGAGCAGGAGTACGAAGCTCTTGCTAAATCACAGGAAGCAGACCAAGAGTTATCGCATGTACGACAACAACGCTCTTCCAGCTTACAGTTGACTAATCTGTTGATACCTGGTACCAATATCTCAGTCACTTGCGATGTGTCTACTGGGAAGCCGCGGCCATATCTGACGTTTGCCTTTCGTAGGTCCACCTTTAAAAAGCTTCATGAATTAAGCCACCCCGGTGCACGGGCTACTACGCGCCTCGTTACTGAGCGCTACGTTTGGCCATCGGTGAATAGAGACTGCAAAGAGTGGGCCCGCACTTGTCAAGAATGTCAACGAGCTAAAGTATCGCGCCATAACTCCGCTCCTCTTGGAAATTTTGACCTGCCCTCCGGGCGGTTTCAGCATGTCCACATAGACATCGTCGGGCCCTTGCCAGTCTGTAATGACTATCGGTACTGTCTAACCGCAATTGACAGATTCACCAGATGGCCTGAGGTTTGGCCCATGCGTTCCATCACTGCTGAAGAAGTAGCTGATACTTTCACACGTGAGTGGATATCTCGTTTTGGAGTACCGTTGGTTATCACTACGGACCAAGGTACTCAATTCGAATCCGATTTGTTTAAACGTTTAATGATTCAATATGCTACGAAACGCATCAGGACAACCTCGTACCACCCTTGTGCCAACGGCATGATTGAACGTGTTCATCGACAACTCAAGGCCGCGCTTTCATGCCACTATGATTCCTGGGTTCGCGCGCTACCTCTTGTACTTCTCGGCATGCGGTCAGTTTTCAAAGAGGATATTAAAGCTACTGCTGCTGAATTAGTTTTCGGAGAACCTCTCCGTTTACCTGGTGAGTTGCTAGTTCAAGAATCCAATCAAGATAATTTTAGTGACCCGGCAGACTTTGTGGTACAGTTACGACATAAAATGTCCATAGTTCGCCCCATTCCCGCATCCCGTCATTCTCAACCAGCACCCTTCATCCATAAAAGTCTTTCATCAACCACACATGTTTTTCTTCGGGACGATACCGTTCGACGTCCCTTACAGCCACCGTATATGGGCCCGTACCAGGTTATTGATCGCGCTAGAGACGGAAAGACTGTGACCTTGGAAATTAAGGGAAAACGCGTCGTGGTAAGTGTTGATCGAATCAAGCCTGCCTTCATCGATAATTTCAATTATTCATCTCCCGAAGCTCCATTACCGCCATTACCCATTCCTTCAGTTCCCCGACAAATTTCTAAGCCCATATCACCCTCTTCAATCATACCTCCTGCTTCCTCTCTTTCGTTGCCATCAAATACTGCAAACACCAAACCCCTGTCATACACAACACGCTCAGGCAGGCGGGTCAAATTCAAGGAATATGCCGATTACTGCAGCTAAAGCCCATGTTTTATCCTTCTCCGTGGGGGGGGGGGTGTGGCGAATTCTATTTCCAAAACGAATTCTCTTTGACACTGACAGCGGTCAGACGTTTTGGGATGATCATAAAGAAAACGATTGTGATGTGAATAATATGTGTTTTTAATTGTATATGCTTTTAATATTAAAGACCTTGTTACTGCTAGCAGTTATTGTTATTGGAGTCCCTCAGTGAAAGAATCGGTCCCCAAAAGAGGTTTCTAACATCTGCAAAGAGTTCTTAGTCCGAAATAGTTTTACATAGGTACCTAATTCAAATCATTATGGCAACTAATTTCAATGTCATTTATTTCACTGCTATTGAAATTTTAGCTATTGTAAGGAGTTAGGAAATAGTATTTTATTACATAAATACTAGATAAGAGTTTTTAATTTCTTATTGATACTGAAATATTTAAGTGTCTAGTTAATAAACATAAAGTGCATTGACAATAATAATAAATGCCTATGTTTAAGAAACATTCCTGCGAGTTGAAACTCGGTAAGTATTTCGAAAACTCTGCAATATACAGATCAAATACTTATATTCATATTGAATTTCATTACCTCATCAGCTTTCAATAATCTACTGCTGGGCATAAGACATATTGAGGTTAAAACGTAAGGATTTTTCAACGGCACACCTACTGCTATTAAAACAGTTTCAAGCATTTTACATTTTTTATCCAATAAAACATTACGTTACAATAAAACATACAGCCTGAAAGGTTCGGTAAAACCTCGAAAAGGTGACCCTGGTGGACTAAATCAGAAGAACTGGAAACATTCTCGGAGTAGTATCAAATAGACACGACCTTTATTTTTGTAAAACGTGACTAATTAATGTTCTTGAAATAGAAAGTCGCAAAACGACGATTCGCCCTCTCCCCCTTCCTGCTCCCTTTATCCTAGAGGTAACTGCCCATTACGAACGGGTACACATTATCTCGTAACTTGCTTGTCTACATAGACGAGGAAGTGGCTCACCATTCGTCATCGTGGCATATCAGCCCAAGCCAAGCCAAGCCTTAGCCAAGTTGTTTGCCAAGTCGATTCTCTTTCTACAATCTCTAATACCTCTATTTTCTTGTGTTATTCTTGTAATATTTTGTTTTGACCAAGTGACTTGGCATTGAGATTTTATTAAAATAAATTTGTTAGTTTTCTATCAACGCAACTTGAATAGGAAGGCGGGTGACCCAACTGTCGTTTTTTGTTTTCATTACATTAAAAAGCGTTCTTGTATAAAGTCACATGACTACTTCTAATCAATAATAGGCTATTTGACAATATTGAAAATAAAGTATGGATTGTGGTCATCCTATCAGATAATAGCCTAAAAAGACATATTTCACTATGAATTAAACAAAATAATGTGATTTTTTCGCAGATTGCACGAAATAAATTGTAACAATTTTTTGAAATATTTTCTGCGACGTGAACGCCTTGTGATTTGTTACAACTCTGGTGACGTCACACGCTGGTAAACGAAAGATTCCTTGACTGAGTATTGTTCGCGTTTTGTGAATTTGTTTACTAGCGTGTGACGTCACACGTATCATGTGACCAGCGCCATTAAAGAAATGTCGTTTTTTGACGCGGTTGTCAAACATGAACTTTATCTTAAATTTTAATTCATAATACAGTAGAAATTCCGCAAAATATTAACGCAGTGTGCTTATTACGTAATAAAGAATAATTTAAAACGATTTCCAAAAATCAGTCAAATAGCCTATTACAGTAGAAATTCCGCAAAATATTAACGCAGGGTGCTTATTACGTATTAAATAATAATTTAAAACGATTTCCAAAAATCAGTCAAATAGCCTATTCTGAAAAAAAACTTTATAATAGGCTCTGATAGCATGCTACCCAAAAGCAAAACATTCTGGGGTAATGTTTACCGCAACTTTCGGAAGCTGACTCAGTTGTCTATACATCATCCGGACAGATCTACTTATTACCGCAGCTACTCAGCGGTTGTGGCTGAAAGACAGCGGCTTATACTCGAAGCTGGTGATCGTGTTATCCATCCTCTTAGTTTATTCAGGTAACAATCACTTTTACTTTTCGTTAATTAGCTCCGACTTTTGACGACGTCAAGATTGATACCTAGTAGAAATTTAATAGTCTTAAGACACTGGAGGGCGATACTAATATATTTTAAACTCGAAAGTATGTTTTTTTCTGTCTATCTATCTGTTACGTTTTCACGGCTAAACACTGCACTTATTTCAAAGTTTGGCAATTTGATAGTTTGATTCATTTTTGGGGTTCAAGAAATTCAATAAATATTTATACTCAAGGTACTATCAATATAATAAATCTTTTCAGTTTAATCTGGATGGCAATCATGATATTATTGAACCTAGCGCACATGACACTGTCTCCGTTCCGTTTGTTCTACGTGTTGGCACCAATGAACGAATTGAAGCTGCATGAAACAGACAAACCATTGCTGTTCTTCCAGATTATATGTTTGATAGATGTATTCATAAGGTTCAACATGGGATATCACGACAAAAAATACTCCACTATATTCTTGGATAGAAAAGCCATCGCTTGGTAATGCATCATTGTCTTTTATGTTTTAAATACTCCCACAGATTACTTTCCAGCAATCTGTAAGAGGGTTCTTGTTAAATGAAATGGAAGGTAGAAAAGCGAGATACTTGATCGAAACAAGTGAGCTCGACAATTTAGCGGTATTCAAAGCTGAAAAGATTTCTGTATGCTTCTGATTTATCGAGGTTTGAAAGTATTGCTAGGTTAATGGCTCAAATAGCATTAAAATGCACTTAACAACTTTTTTATTTGAATAGCCTATCGGTCTAGTAGTTGACGACCCTGAATTCCAAGTATTTCCAAGCCAGAGCTCGTGAATTCATTGGTATAGTTTCTGGGCCTGCATGTAATTTGTTAATTTTATCTACTTCATCGACAGCTTTTAATAGTCCACTGCTGGACATAAGGCTCTCCTGTGAAATAGGACTTTGGCTACGCTGGCAAGATGGGTTTGAAATTTTGTTTTCAAGTTTTTCTTCTTTTTATCCAACTTCAAAAAAGGAGGAGGTTCTCAATTCGACCGTATATATGTTTTTTTTTATGTGTGTTCGCGGATAACTTCGTCGTTTATGGACTATTTTAATGATTCTTTTTTTAATGGAAAGGAGATATCCCAACGGTGGTACCGTGATAAGGACACTAAGATCTGATGATGGCATCCAAGAGAAATCGAGTCGAACCTTGAAGTCGATTTTTATTTTGTTAAAATTTTACTTGTGTTTTCTTCATTTTTAAAAAACTGCGTCACTCTGCGGACTTGGATACTCTTCGGACAGTCTACTTCTCTTTAGCCCAATCAATAATAGGTTACTGGATTGGAGTGTGGGATGGAGCGGCTAGGACACTCATCTTGCCGTTTGAGCGTGCACAGAGGTCTATTTTAAAGGTGATGACCTTTAACTCTTTTAGGTACCGTACCTCGCAGCTATACAATGACTGTAAAGTACTAACTGTCCGACAGCTATCCGTGCTTAATACTGTCACTAGAAAACACGCTTCACTTGCTTGTGACCCAGTATTAACAAAAAAACGACGTTCGTACAAAGTTTGCCAAACTAAAAAACATACTACCGTAATAGCCTCAAGGCATTATGGTGTGCCTAGCAGTCATTTGTATAACACTGTAAATAGATACTGCAACATATATTCACTACTTAGACCTAAATGCAAAAGGAAAGTAAGCGATTGGCTTATGTCTAAAACATATGAGGAAACTGAAGATCTCTTAAAAATATCCATTCTGTAATCTTTTCTTACACACACACGCAAACACTCACTCCCACATACACACAAACACTCACTCACACATACACAAACACATGCTATTAGTCGTTTAATTTTATTCTGTAAAACTGTATTATGCTTCATTGAACTAGCAGTGGTCAAATATTGTAGATACTTGCTGTGGCCTGTTACCCATAACACAAGTTAGATCTTACCATGGGTATCAGTGTTGCAAAACTACTTTGGTGTATGGTTGTTGTAATTTTTGGATAAATAAATATTTATTATTATTATTTTTGTAGCGATGTTGTCCTACGTAGTTTCTCCTCGACAACCATGGGATAAATAGGGCCTAGTAGATAGTAGGGCGGTGACACTGCATTCTTATTCCGCCTACGTTATGTGCTTCATTAGAAGTACGTCAGAAATTAATCAGAAGTGTAATGAACAAAACTGTATAAGAGGGAGAGGGACGCTTCGACATGAATGGGCCGGCTCGACCGGAGTGATACCACGGCCTCACAGAAAACCGGTGTGTGCTTGCGCTGTGTTTCACCAAGTGAGTGAGGTTACCGGAGGCCAATATCCCAATCCCTCCCCCTATCTCACAAAGGCCGGCTACGCACTTGTGACGCCTCTGGTGTTGCGGATGTCCATGGGCGGCGGTAATCGCTTACCATCAGGTGATACGTCTGCTTGTTTGCCCCACATTCCATAAAAAAAAATCATACTATGAGATACATAGTACTTTAGGATCAGATGGTCATTTACAAGAAATGTAATCATTATTATTCTTATAGCCGCTACCTGAAAACTTGGTTACTTCTCGACTTGATCTCTTCTACACCAATAGCCTTCTTAATGTTATGGATCGGGATTCAAAACCACCGGTATGTTCTTGGAGCTCATGTTCTGCCACTGCTTAGAATTGCCAGGATCTATACAGTAACTTGCAATTTGAAGACAATTACTAAGGTAAAATAAATTATTTTCAAGCACCTTACTAAACTTGTCCAACCTGACTAATTCATCAACAGTCACAGGCCTAAACCATTAGTGCTACTCTAACTTAAAATATTGGTAGGGGGATGCTTTTATATTGTAAGCACTAACTAACAAATATTTATTGAAATTGTACGGAGTTCTTCATTCTCAAAAGTTAGAAATACTAATAACGAGCGAGAGCAAAGCCGCGTGCAAAATAGCTAATAATGCGAATAAAAATATGATAAATTTTGCCTTCAAAAAGAAACGATTAAACCCTTTTTAACCGACTTCCAAAAAGGAGGAGGTTCTATGTTCCACTGTATGTTTTTTTTTTTTTTTATGTATGTTCACCGATTGTCGTATACTTCCAAGTTATTTAGGTGAGCTGCCAAGTGACTATCGCTTAGACTTTTGTAATTGTTCGTTTGTATTTTTTTTGGCTTAGCACCGACTTCAAACAGATTCTAGGTACCTAGCACACATTATAATACTACTATTTAAATGAATAAAGAATTAGGTATACGCAATTTATGAAGAACCAGTTTATTTTACTCTTTTAAGTGTATTTTTGGCAGAGAGTTTTCGTTGGATGTTTTTTGGAAGTCGTTTTTTTTTTTTATAAAAAGTTTTTTCTCCGGCTGCAATCTGTTTGAACACTACTTTTTCAGCCCCATTTACATAAGCCTAAATTCAGCTATTGCCTCGCATTAATGCCTCATGGGCCATCAAGTACTGAAGAGTGCTGTTTAAACTGAGTTCTCTCTATAGAAAACCATAGAATAAAATGATTGCATGGATGGTGTATAATTGTATCGCCGTTGCGCTGAATGTTGTGGATTGGATCCCCATATTATAGTTGTTATAATAATAATGTTCTCCTAGCCGATAACGGCCACGGCGCGGCGGCCAGTCTCAACGGAGACCAGCCAACTACGCAGGAGATATAATAGTGCACAAGTGTGTGCGCAAACACAGGTGCACTCTCTGTTCCCTCTCTCTCATAATCCGATGGGACGGTTAACCGACACGACCGGAGAGACATCAAGCGCAGGACCGAAAGCTTTACGTGCTCTCCGAGGCACGGGATATAATAATATATAGTTGTTATGAGGTGTATTGTATAACACCTGTTGTCCGTTTTTTGACTGTTAATAAAGTCTCTCGCGACACAGGATATTCTTAGTGTGGGAATGAACTGTTTAAATGAATCGTTTTTATGTAAATAATTATTATTTTTTTGCAGTTGTTCTCCGGATCTTATATATTAAGTGGGTTAGTGCGGATCCTAGTGCTATTGCTCTTTAGTGTGCATTGGTGTGCCTGCTTGATGTATTTATCCCCTGTACTCATTTACTATTGTTAGTATCAATTTTTCATGTTTATAATATATGCAAACCTATAAATATGTAGGTAGCACTGACGAAACGTAGTAAATTAGAATTGTGTCAGTGGTAGGTAGGTTTTTCTTTTATAGAATAGGATGGCCAACGAGCAAACGTATCGCCTGATGATAAACGATTACCGCCGCCCATGGACATTCGCAACACCAGAGGCGTCACAAGTGCGTTGCCGGCCTTTAAGGAAATGGGGAGGAGTTGGGGTATGGGCCTCCGGTATCCTCACTCACTCGGTGAAACACAGCGGAGGCACTGTTTCACACCGGTTTTCTGTGAGGCCGTGGTATCATGCCGAATCGAATATCATAGTCTTATCTGCAAATTTTCTTTTGGATTCATGGTCACGTCTGTTGCTCATTTGACAATGATAATCTGATGAAATCAATAGAGCACATAACGGAGGAGAGTTCAGAGAGTTGCGACAGCGTCTTTTTCCGATGCAAAACAGTCTATCATTTTTGCGGAGGGAAATCTTCACGCGTACACATTTTAGACTCGCATACAAAATGAATCGCCTGTCTCTACGAACTCACACAGTCACACATAACATTTACAACTAAAACTTCAGAATTTTACTCATACATATGTAAATACGTTCTGTGTCATAAATAACAGTGTAACGTGTAGGCCCATTTGGGCTTATACTTTGACAGATGGGAACGCCTGCGTAAGGGCGCGTTCATATGACACGAAATATTTCGCGCAACCGCCGCGATCCATCAGGCGGGGTCTTGGTGGACCACACAGGCGCGCAGTGAATGTAATTACATATTATTTGTACCGACAACACAAAGACAATTCAAGCAAGATTGACGTGTCAACGTCGCGCGGGTGATATCAGGATGCCACGCAGCCGCCGCGTGCATTGATCACTACTAAAAATTATTACGTTGTGGACTAGTCAATAAAGTTTAAATTGCTATAAAAAGAAACAAGTACGCGGCCAACGCGCGGCGGCCGCACGAACATCGCGTCGTCTGTCTGGGCCTTAAGGCTACTACTCCCTACCGTGTTGCTCTATGGTTAAATTATATTAATAACGGTTACCATAATAGCTATTTTATTGTATACTCGCTACCTCGTACACGTGACATTTGGATTTTCAAGTAATTTTTATTTTTCATTTTCCGTTTACCTGGACTACGACAAACATTTCAAAACCAAAATCAGCAAAATCGGCCCAGCCATTCTCGAGTTTTAGCGAGACAAACGAACAGCAATTGATTTTTATATAAGAAGATTATCACGTGAATGTGTATTGTTAATTTAATATAATAATAATAATAATTTAACACGCCTCTGGCCATCTACTAATCCTTTTAGCAATGCAGCTGTGAGTATTTAGACATTTGTCGTAGTAAATAATGAATTATCTTGGCCAGCACGACCAGAATTGAGATTAGTTAATTTAAATTTCCAGGGACTTCTAAAATGCCTGTAGATTACAACTTTTACTTACATAATGCGGGGAGCGGTGTAGATGGCAATTTGATGCGTTACAGCATTGAGTATCGATATATGAAAGCTATTGTCATTGTTGTTTCCGCGTTCCTCGGTAAGACCATTTCACTAACATTATTTTTTCCTCACGATCTGCTATATCCATGTATTGACGAATTAAAAGTACAGAGTGTAAGTTATGGAATCAGGCGTTACTTTGCGGAAATCCATGACATTAAATGCTGTGAAATATATTTAGCTTTAATTCCGCAAGACAAATATCCAGGTCTGAAAGCAGGGCACAAATCCCACCGTCATGCATATGTACACATACAAAACAAGTGAGAAATAATTAGCATGCCATGCAACCAAACCTATACTCTGTTGACTCGTCGAGCGTTTGAGCTCAAACGCTCGACGAGTCAACATCTCCTGAGGATGCCCCGTGGAGGGGCGAAACACGTGTCGAGTATAGGTTTGGTTGCATGGCATGCTAATTATTTCTCACTTGTTTTGTATGTGTACATATGCATGACGGTGGGATTTGTGCCCTGCTTTCAGACCTGGATATTTGTCTCGCGGAATTAAAGCTAAATATATTTCATAGCATTTAGTACAGAGTGTCTCCAACCCTTTTTATCTTGGGTGACGCCAACTACGAGAGCAAACATAAGGAAATAACAATTCAATTCTGTGTTCACACTAATGAAATTTTGAAATATATACGCACTATAGAAAACAAGGTCTCGCATTCCGAGAGCTCCCCGAGGTGACGTCACTATCCAGTTACCACGTGATAGCAAGATGACACTAGCGAATAGCAACTTATCACGAAAAAAACCAACAAGGACCTGCGACAGCGATGATGACGCCATTTCGTTCGTCGGAATGCCATACCTGGCGTAGTATATTGTTATACTATGATACGTACTAACTATTGTCCGGGGCTCCTCCCGCATGTAATGTCGGTAGGCCGCCATAGTGTGGGTCACCATGCTGCAATGTTGCATTGTCTGCGATCAGAATGGTGACCACTACTTTTGGATTTTGCGCATGCTTTCCATCAGGTAAAGTAGAGTCATGGCAGGCACATATAGAACAAAAATTATGCACTTTGGGTTTTTTTTTCTCTCCATTAGGCAGGAGAACTTGGCTCGCACCTCTGTGCATTGGCTTTTTTAAATGTAACTGTCACAGTACAATCATTCAGAAACCAGTAATGTGACGAGAATACATATTTTAACCGACTTCAAAAAAGGAGGAGGTTATCAATTCGACTGTTTTTTTTTAAATGTTTGTTACCTCATAACTTTCGACTAGGTAAGCCGATTTTGATGATTCTTTTTTATTTCAAAGCTAGTACTTCCCATGTGGTTCTATTTCAATTTGGTTCAGTTCTTGAAGTCGGTTCTTTCTTTTTGTTGAAATTTGTGATTATATTTCAGGCACTGGTTACTCTATGTTCCACTCGAGTCTACCAGACGAGTTGTTGGTACATTCCTGTATTATTGTTTACGCAGCCATATTTATGGTTTTTACTTTAGGTGAGTAATTTAAAAAACCTAGTGGTTATACTGAAGTATTTACCTTTTTTATTGACCTGTAATCTTTATGTAAGTGACCCTGACTGCTAAGCGAGAGAAGGTTGAATTTCAACCCAGGACAAGAAAAAGTGTGATGAGCACGATATTTTTTTTTTCTGTGACTGACTGTAATCTTAATATATCCTTAATCACACTATCACATCACATGACACTAATATATAAAGGCGAAAATTTGTGAGTGTGTATGTTTGTTACTTCTTCATGCAAAAACTACTGAACGGATTTGGATGAAACTTTACAGTAATATAGCTTATACATCAGAATAACACATAGGCTACTATTTGTCGCGATAACAAACATACACGAGGACGGAGCCGCGGGCAACAGCTAGTATATTATTATATAATCACACTAATATATAAAGGCGAAAGTTTGTGAGGGTGTATGTTTGTTACTTCTTCACGCGCAAACGGCTGGACCAATTTGGATTAAATTTGGTACGTCGGAAGCTGACACCCTGGATTAACACATAGGCTACTTTTTATTGTATTTACTACTATGAATATATATCACATCATCATCACACTAATATAGGTAAAAGGATATAGGTGTTTGTTACTCTTTCACTTCAAAGCTACTGAACGGATTTGGAAGAAACTTTGCAGTAATATAGCTTATACATGAGAATAACACATAGGCTCTATTTGGAGCGAAAACCGATATACTCGCGGGCGGAGCCGCGAGCAACAGCTAGTAATATTATAAATGTGAATGTACGTTTGTTTGTACGCTTTCACGCGAGAACTACTTAACCGATCATCATGAAACTTTGTAGACAATTCTTGGAGGTATTAGAAGTACCTAACATAGAACACTTTTTATTAAATGCGAGCGAAGCCGCGGGCGAAAGCTAGTATCTATATAAAATTTAAAATGACAGTGTGTCTCACAGTAATCTGGTTATGTTATTATAGTACATGCTCTTCCTAGTATAATACGTAGGTATCTATTTATATTCCAACTTAGAGCATACAATATATGAAGGGAGCGCTGAACGAGCGGAAAGCGTGATTGGAAACCTTTCCGTACCGTTAACCTAACATTTTACCATTTATTTAATTTTCATTAGAGACTTTTCAGCAAACGTAAAATGTACTGTACTTAAGTATTATGGCTGCCTCGGTGGTGTAGTGGTAGCGTATGCGACTGCTGTGCTTGAGGTCTCGGGTTCGATTCCCGGGTCCGAACAAATGTTTGTATGATCTGCAAATATTTGTTTCGGAGTTTGGGTGTTTTCTATGTATAATATGTGTATGCATTTACAAAATAAAAATATGTGTATTTATATCAGTTGTCTAGTACCCATAACACAAGCTCTGCTTAGCTTGGAACTAGATGGCGTTGTGGGTTAGATGTCCGAAATATTTATTAATTTACTTTTCCACAGCATTTCTCATCAAATCGTATTTGACTATATACGACTCAACGATTCGTTACAATGGACTTATCAATCAAGTAGAAGTAAGTTTCAATCGCAAAATAATTTTAAACCCATCTGGTGAAGCTGCAATGAACAACCTAGTGCCTAACCAATAACCCTGTTTTGTTTAGACATTTTTATTTTATTTATATGATAATGGGGGACAAACGAACATTCAAATCACCTAATGTTCAATGTCAGTCGTCAAGATAGGAGTTTGAATCTATACTTAATATATAAAGCTGAAGAGTTTGTTTGAACGCGCTAATATCAGGAACTTCTGGTCCGATTATAAAAAATATTTTAGTGTTAGATAGCCCATTTATCGAGGAAGGCTATATCATCACGCTAAGACCAATAGGAGCGGAGCACCAATGAAGAATGTTACAAAAACGGGGGACAATTATTACGCTACAGGCAATAGTAGACGTAAACGAGGTTGCATGGGTCAGCTAGTTGAATATAAAGTCAGTGTGTAAACAAGTTTTTAATAACCGCCTGCTATAGGCTGCAGCTCGCCTGGGGACGGCCTCAACAGAGACAATAGGAATGGCCCTATGAAGGCAAGTAGATTATAAGCAGACTGTAACCTCTTAACTTAGCCAGGGCCCGATTTAAGGGGGGGCAAGCCGGGCATTTTCCCAGAGCGGCAAGAAATGAGGGGCGGCAAAATTGACTTAATCCTTTCTTCCAACCAAGCCATTAGCCATCCACACTCAAGATGGCAGGTTGAGAATTTTATGTTATACCTTCCAACCTAATTCAGGTTGAATAGTGGAAATATTTAAGTATTTTACTTAACTAAATTATTTTAGTTCGAAAGAAAGAAAGAAGAAGTAGGGATCCGCAAAAGTACCGATACCTGAGTAGTATCGATACTTTCATTTCGATACTAAGTATCACGATACTTAAGTTCCGAAATTTTTGAGATATCGAACAGTTTAAATTTTTATGTACCGAAGAAAATTACATTTACACAATTTCATTTTTGTGTGCTTATCTGCAATCAGTCTCAAACTATAAGTAGATTTGTTGAAGTCGTTGTATCATGTCTAGGCAGCTCCTCAGCAGGAGATCCCCAATCCTTCACCATCTGTCACCAAGCTTTAGGACATCATGGCGTTTCAGTCGTTTAGTGTAGCTGATAGTTGCCAACAAGGTAGCCAGATCATGTGAGTGATTTTCCAGCTGCATTTTATATTTCTTTCCCGTTTGTTTTAGCTCTTCCTTCACATGACTTATGTATGCTTAGAGCTTCGTGGATCTCTGTGTTTGTGGTGAACCATGGTGCATTTGAAATGGTTCTTAGGATACCATTTTGCATCCTTTGCATTATTTGTAAATTGGAGTCACTGGCACTCCCCACAGCTGTGCGCCATACACCCATATTGGCTTTAGGACCATTTTGTGTATTAATAGTTTGTTGTCAATTGAAAGTTTGGAGTTTCGTGACATCAAACAGTAAATGTTTTTGAACCGCATGTACAGTTCGTCTCGCTTTGATTTCATGTGCTTCTTCCAGGTCAGCCTCCTGTCCAAGTGCATACCGAAATAACGGACAGAGTCGCACTGTGGCAGGACATTTTCGCCCATTTCGGAGCACAGTTTTCTTAGCGTAAATGTGATATGCACAGATTTAGTAGTGCTGGCTTTAATTCTTCAATTCTGGATCCATTCGTTGACCTTATCAAGGTTATTTTGCAAGACGGCGAATGCTGCAATTGGATCCCTGCTGCTTTCGAGAATTACAGTGTCGTCAGCAAATGTAGCCGTAGTAACGCCTTGCGTTTCTGGAAGGTGAGCAGTGTAGATCGTATATAATACGGAGCCAAGGACAGATCCTTGTGGGACTCCCGCCATTATATCTTGTATAGTTGACAGCTCTCCGTCCTCCACTTCCCTCCGCGGGTCTGTACGGTTCACGTGTGACGTCGCGTTCTAATAATTTAAATATTGTTTTTGTGTATCCTTGCGACTGTTACCCGGTTTGTGGGCGGTATAAGGTTGTATATAGTGTTTTTGACAAATAATCTGTAAGTTTTACGCCTTATAAATACAAATATTGTGTTAGTTTCTTTTACTACGGCTATCGGTAAGTCAATTTATTTTATTCATAAAGGTAGGTAGGAGTAATATTTTGTTTGTATTAATTTTCTTTTCGTGTTTTTTGATTTTGAAGTTGTTTTTATTGATATTTCTTTTGTCTGGTGTGTCTTTGTTTGGCCATGTCGGTTGTTGGCGAGTTGCCGGATCCCGGTGGTACAAATGAATTTCGAACACCAACCGGAAATAAATTGTTTGGTAGAATGTCGCCATCAAATTTATCGTCAAATGAAAGTAGAACTGAACGAATTAGGGCTTCGGACTTGGGCGAGAGTGTTTCGTCTCTTAGTGGTCGTGATAACTGTGGGGAGTATGATTATTTTGAGTTGGTGTCTCAGGCAACCGAATATTTGGCAAAAATTAACGAATTGGTAAACGATCAGGGGTCGCGAATGAATGTGGGGAATAGGACCGCCATTATGGACGTAACCCAGCGGATTACCGGTATCGTCTCATTGTTGGCAATTAAATCTGCTAGCAATGAAACGAAATTAGCGAATCTCGAGCGCCGGGTGGGGGGTGTCGCCGTTCAACAGCCGGGCTTGACGTACGCGGACAAGCTTAGGCTTCGCTTACCACCTGGATCAGCCCCGTGTCCGGTGTCCGCTGAGGCGCGCGTATCTAGGCCGTGTGTTATTGCGTATCCTACTACGGAACGTTCAGCGGACTATGCAACTTCGTCAGCTACAAAAGAAGCTCTCATGAAGGCTATTAAACCTAGCGACGAAGGTTTTCAAATTGTAGGCGTCAAAAAAACCGCAAAGGCAGGCGTCGTGTTGCGGGTCGCAAATGAACGGCAGCTTAAAAAACTAGAAGCAGTAAACGCCATTAAATCTGTAGGCTTACGCTTAGAAAAGCCGAAAGGCCGAAGGCCCCGTATAATTGTAAAAGACGTGCCCGGTTCTATGGAGGATCGTACCTTCCTAACAGCTTTATATCGTCAGAATATCAAGGACGAATTAAAATTAAGCGAAAGCGATTTTTTAAAAACGACCAAAATTGTCAGGCATCGTAAACTGGAAAACGGACGTCAATGGATAGGCTTAGAATTAGAGACAGAGGTTAGGAAACACTTGGCTAGCACAAAAGATAAATTATATATAGACTGGGCCACATGTAGGTTTATAGACGACTTAGAAGTAGTTCGTTGCTTAAACTGTCAACAATTCGGTCATGTTCAAAAATTTTGCACTATTAAAACTCCTACGTGTGCTAATTGCGCGGCCAGCCACGATACAAGGGCTTGCCCGGATAAGGACACACCAGATTTTAAACCGAAATGCGCACAATGCAGCCGGTACAAAAAACCATGTGACCATCGATGTGGATCACAAGACTGCTCCACATATAAACTTAAATTAGAGCAGCTAATCCTAAATACTAATTACTGAATAGCTTATACAGTAGTAGCTGTAGTACCTTTTTAATAAAATGGATAATATCTCAATAGGCCAGTTAAATCTTCATAATGATAAAATAGCCACGTCAGAATTAGATCGCTTAGTTTTGGAACAAAAGTTAGACATTGTCCTTATACAAGAGCAATATCAAAGCGCTCAATTGCGGAATTATGTAGTACAACTAGATGGCCGGTCGCGGGCTGGGATATATGTTGCAAGTTCTAATTTTACGGTAACATCTTTGCGTAACCTTATGACGTCACACTGCGCCGTTGCTGAGATCTCATCCTCTACCTGTAGGGTTTACATAGTGAGCTGTTATTTTCAATTTTCACATCCTATTGATCCTCATCTACATCATTTACGTTTCGTTTTGCGGTCCCTCATAGGACACAAAATTATCATTGGCGCTGATGTCAATGCTTCTTCTACTTTATGGTATGGCAAATTGCGTGCAGCTGACATGGCTCGTCGCTGTGCGGTTGAAGATTTTATTGCGGAAATGAATCTTACTATCCACAATACCCCTGATGCACCACCAACTTTTTGCAGCCCAATGGGTGAGTCTTCTATTGACGTGACGCTTACGCGCGGCGACGTCTCGATATCTGGATGGCGTGTCCTACCGGACGCATCCTGTAGTGATCACCGCTTAATCGTGTACGAATTCATACCAATGGTTGCACAATATCCACAAAGAACTCCTTACAATTTTAGGTATAAAACTAAAGGGGCAAATTGGGCTTTATTTGGTTCACTCTTTGCAGTACATGCCAAAGACTTCAGTCGCAGTGGTCTATCAGCTGAGGAAAGCGCAAACATATTATCAGATACTTTCACATATTGTGCTGATGTTTGTATCGGCCGTGGATCTATCACTAACACTCGTAGATGTGATTGGTGGAATTATAAATTAGTCGAATTACGTAGAATCTATCGAAAAGCTCGTAAAAAACTAAATGACATTAAAAAGCGTAACGTAACAGGAGATATTTACAATAATGCTCTTATTGCTCTTAGAGTTGCCAGGTCTCATTATAGAGCTGCTGTGGAGAAATCAAAGGGAAATTTAATACGTAAACTTGTTGATAAACTCGATAGAGAGGGTCCCTGGTCACCTTTGTATCATGAATTTAAAGCAAATAGATCAATCGACCTTGCATACGTACAGAACATCAAAATTAATAATAGTTATACTACAGGAGTAGAACAAACCACAGAATATCTTTTAGAATCACTTGTGCCTGACGATCGGCCGGAGGATGACACGGATTATCACCGACAAATTAGGCAGTGGGCTATTGAACCACCATTGTCTCCAATGTCTGACTTACCATCTTCAGACGAATTCCTCAGTATTGTTAGGTCATTGCCACTAAATAAGGCTTCGGGCGACGATAAAATATCAAACAAAATGATAAAAGAAGCTTGTAAACTTTCGGGTGATACGGTTTTAACAGTTTTTAAACGTTGCATTGCGGAAGGAGTATTTCCTAGTGTTTGGCGGTGCGGTAATATTCGAATAATACCAAAAAGCGGCGATAAGCCGCCGGACGATCCTAAATCCTATCGACCCATAACACTGTTACCATCGCTGGGAAAGCTTTTAGAGCGTCTTGTAGTACCACGACTTCTACCGGGTGGAGTTAAATTTCATGATAGACAATTCAGCTTTACGTTGGGAAAATCTGATGATGATGATGACTGATGCGGTTATATCTGTAAGGAAAACTGTCACCGAGTCAAGTTTTCAATACGTTTTAGGCATCTTCTTAGATATATCTGGCGCCTTTGACAATGCGTGGTGGCCCATGCTATTGCTAAAATTAAAATTAAGAGGTTGCTTTAAAAATATTTATTCCCTTATCTCCTCGTACTTCTTACAAGGTACTACTAAATTGAGACTTGGGCATCATTCTGTGTCGAAGGCGCTTACGATGGGGTGTCCTCAAGGGTCAGTGCTAGGACCATACTTGTGGAACATAGGCTTCGACGATTTTCTGGCAATGCCTGTGCCGTCCGGATGTACCCTGAATGCGTACGCGGACGACGGTTTGTTATTGATAGAGTCGGATACTAGAACGGGGCTTGAGAGGCTGGCCAGTGAATGTTTGGACTTAATATCTCGGTGGGGTGGGCGTAATCGGTTGACGTTTGCACCAAACAAAACCTTCCAGCTACTTCTGAAAGGTAACCTCAAATCACCGCCTTGTATTAAATTTGAAAATATTACTATTAAAAATAAAACCTCGGTTTGTTATTTAGGATTGGTTTTAGAAAGAAATTTTTCATTTAGTCGGGTTCCAAGACAGTTAAATTTTTCCTGGGACTTCCCGAGTGTCATAACTCGGTGTTTTCGTGGGTCACCGCTGTTGATCCTGGTGTACAGGAGTTACAGTGGTGGGCGTGTGGGCGGGATTAGTCCCATTAAGCTCTCCGTCCTCTGTTATCTAGAAAATTCTGTATGTGAGGTATGACTCCATCAAAAGGTAGTAACTGTGCGGAAGAAATGCTTTTATTGTATAGAGAAGTCCTTTATGCCACACTTTATCGAAGGCAGCCAGAATATCTAAAAATACAGCGGAGCAGTATTCCCTTTTTTCAAAGGATTGTCATATCCTATCCTATTGTCCTATCACACACCCGATGCACTTTTTCCACTTTAGAATGGTGTTGTTTGAAACCAAACTGCTGTTTAGGTATGACCAGGTTTTTGTTTAGTATGGGTGATATTCTGGTTAGGAGGATCCTTTCGAAAATCTTGGACAGCACAGGCAAGAGGCTTTGTTAAATAAATAAATTTATAAGATAGATTTTTAAGCATCTTTGTAAACGGTGTATTTGAAAGTGTCTTTGTAAACATTCACCGTTTCCTTCGTTTGTCACTGGTGGCGCTGTTGCTTCCTTTTTCGGTGTGAAGACAAATATGTCATGTTGTTGTGTGCTCAATATAAATCGCTAAAGAGAAATCTAACATTGGTTCTTTTATTGAAATATTACCAAAACCCAACAGGCTTATTGGTCTATACGATGACGCATCTTCAGGGATCTTTCCTGGCTTGTGTATCATTGTCATTACCTTCCATAATCTGGGAAAATATTGTAATCGAAGTACGCCACTGTAAAGCATGACTAGAAAACCAATGCTTTTCTGGAAAGTTGCATTATAATTTCTTTTATGATGAGATCGAAACCCGGGGCTTTTTGTTTTGAAGTCCATTTATGGTTCTCTTCAGTTCCCCAACTGTGACTGGCCTTGGTGGAATAGATAGTTGTAGGTCCTGCTGCAGTAGGTATACATTCGACTTCGTTTTCAAACTCCGCATTGATACCTTAATTTGATGTAAAAATGGCGGCTAAGTGTTTAGCAAACAAATTGGCCCATTCTTTACTTAACCTAGTCCAGCCAGATGAAGTTCTAATTTATATTGCTTTGGCCTGTCTAGCGCCTTTGTAAACTTCCAGAACGAGTATTCAGTCGATTTTGTGACAGTGCAAATCAAATTGGAAAGCCAATTTGCCTTGCAGTGTAGCATTATTTAGACTATCTATTGAGTTTTTAACGTTCTAATAGCTTTGTTGAGAGCTGTCTTATCATTTTTTGTCTAGTTTGATGCCAAATTCGATCTCCCCTATTCGGCGTCTAATCTCAAGAGGTACATTCCCAACCACTTGGCAATTTAAAAAAATGACTGATTTGTTTTGTAGTAATAATATTGTTTTTTGTCAGTATTACGTTTTAAAATAAATCTGTTGTGTGTTTTTTATACGTACCGTATGAACCTCAACTAAATAGATATGATTCGATTGACCATAATAAACAAGTTTACAGCTTGGTCCTAATCTTTTTAACTTCTGAAACGATTTTGATGAAAAATGTTTATTATTCCTTTAGTTAAAATGTCATCATACATAGGCAAGATTAGCCCGAGACAGGGAATAATAGCACAAGGGAAAAGAGGCCCATACGCAGTAGTGAGTCGCTATAGATTGATGATGATGATAAAGTTGAAAGGTACATAATTATGTCGATAAAATGATATCAATCCATTCAGTAGTTTCTGTGAAATTCTTTTAAAGACATACATTGCATACTTCTTACTAACATAAAAACACCCATCGACTTTCGTATAGATACTTCTCCAGAAGGCCCAATAGACTGACCTGAATATTAAAGGTACCCAGGTATAATCCCAACAATATCACGTATTTATGTAGGTACTTGTATACTTAACATCCCCAACATAACTAACTCATGAGTAATATGGTTTAGTCTACGTAAAGGGCGGCGAAAATTAGCTTTGCCCGGAGCGGCTAAATAGCTAGATCGGGCCCGCCCTGAACTTAGCCACATCTGATAAAAGGTCTTCCCAGCTGGTTAGATTTAAATCAATCTTTCAAAAGGACCGAGGTCAATTTAAAGTATAGATTAAGTAAGGGGTACTTCTTTAATATTGGTTACAGCTATGTACGTATTTATGTGATCTATTTATTTTATAACAGGAATATATGACAAATCGACAATTTCCTGTTAAATTAAAGAAACGCGTACGAGCTTTCTATAAATACAGATATCAGCAGCATTACTTCAAAGAGTCCACTAACCTCCAGTGCTTGTCTGGTTTGTATGGCGATATATTTATTTTGTTCCAGACGTTATCAGAACTATAAACTTTTTATCATTTTTCGCTCCTCTTGTTACTTGCATTGCCTGGCAAGTACCTACAGGTTTTTCAGTGTTAAAATATGGTTTACCTACATCGACATAATAATATGGTCATAGCCATGAAAAACTTCAAACGTTAGATATACCTACGAGTATTGCAAATGGATTATAAGAATCTTTGCAAGCTTTTGCTTAAATAAATAGCTAATATGATATCCTATAGAAAATAGGTAGGTACTTCCAAAAAAAACTTATTAATATGTATGTAGGTATTGTACGTGGAGTATTGAAAGAAATCCCATGTTTTGCCTAAAACCAATTATAACCTTCAGAACAACTACGTGACGAAGTTCAACTGCACACAAGCCGTTCACTTATCGATAAGGTAAAGCTCTTCGAAGATATTTCTCCGACCACGGTGGGGACAATTTTGGGGTGCCTCCGTCCCGAAGTGTACCTAGCTAACGACCTGGTTATAGCCGCTGGGGATCTTGGAGATTGCATGTATTTCATATCTACCGGCACAGTAGCTGGGTATTCTGCGAATGGCGTTGAGGTAAGGGCTTTTTTATTAGTAGGTAAGTAGGTACACATATATAACTGCAGAATACTATTATAACGCGAGTGCCAGTAAAGATAAACAATTACCGGTCGCCTAATTTACAATATGCTATCTTTATAATGTCAGTGTGTACATAAGTGTGATGTTTATGTATGTGTGAGTACGCGCACGCGCGCCTAGTTCCTATCTCAAATTCTCCTGTACATCTTACAGGACTTTTCTGGACTCCGTCTGCTGATAAAACATAGTTCCAATTCCGCGAGTTTTCCTCCACTACACTTAATAAATAATCTAATGTGACGAAGCTATAAGCTCACCCCTGCACTATGTTCAATATTTTTTCCAACAGTGCTTTGTAGAAGTCACTTCCATTGTTCTCTCAACTACCTGCTTCTCTAAAAATCTTAAAGTTCTAGAACCAGTAATCATGATTTCATACCACTTACAACTAACACCCAATTATCTGTAGCTACAGCTAAGGTACTTGAGTGACGACTGAGGCAGAGCCAAGGCGGGTAGCCCGACGACCCTGTGGTAGTTAGAAACGGGCAGGAACGGTTATTGTGACGAACTTTGGGGGAGACCTATGACCTACAGTTAATGTTTTTCGGCTGATAAAACTTGTTAAAACTGTTGTAGATTTAAGTAAAGTAAACCTCAAAAAAATAGGTATACCATCTCGAAGACGGTGCGCACTTTGGTGAGGCGGCTCTACTCATGAAGGACCATAAGCGGCCTGCTACGATAGTGGCAATTGAGAACTCACAGTTATATAGAATGGATGAGGAAGATTTCAGGTGAGTCTACAATTTCTGTTCAACAAAGTTCAGCAGATATCAAATAGAGCTATAGGATTCCGTAGTCCTAACAAGTCTGTCTTATAGTTTGCTTTATCCATCTTTAAATACTACCAATTTTCTTGTAAAATTTCGTAGCAAACATAATCCTTAAAAAATATATCAACGTAGTTATCACTTAGGATCGTAACATTTAAACTACGGAGTTACGGAGCCCTACTATGGCCGTGGCTCGATACACGCTTGGGCAGTTTTCTTATACCAGTTCTTCCAGTGTAGGATACGGATAAACCGAGAAAAGATTCTCTTCCCAAGGGATAACCAATTTATTGCATATTTGATGAAGCAAGTAAAGTCACTAAGGAAAGCTAGAGGACCAAAAAATTAATACAGAATAAATTTTTCTCCAGCCGCCATATAATGTCACACCCGGTTTTACGTGAGCGGATCCAGTCTTTGGGGTCTCGTCGCATGCATGAGATAGTCCTAGTAGATGACGCCGTGCGCAAAGAAAGGGTTAGACACCTATCATCGGTAAACAACAACCTTGATCCTTCAACACTGCACGGATTATAATTTGTAAACAAAAAACAGACGTCGAAACAGGGCCTAGTGTGAGTTTGTTTCACTGTCAGTTGTCACGGTGACCACGTGCGTACGGCGTTGCGATTGGTCCACACTGGAGGTCTGTCGTCGCAATACGCTCTTGTCGAGAGCCAGTTGTTATAAAATAAGCTTACACTGTATTTTTAATATGTAATAATACTACATAGATGAAAAAGGCTCAATATGCTTTTTAACCGACTTCAAAACAGGTGGTTATTTTTTTTTAGTTTGTTACCTCATTACTTTCGACTGGGAAAACCGATTTTGATGATTATTTTTTTAATTGAAAGCTGATGCTTCTCGTGTGGTCCCATTTCAATTTGGTCCAGCTCTTTAAATCTGTTTTTTTGTTAAAATTTGTGATTATTAAATTAAAATTGCTTCAGATGTAAGCTGTCCTAATGAAAAACAAGAGTACAATACATTCTTAATTATATTTTAAGTTTAGTTCTATAAATGAACACTGTTTTAAGAAATGTCAATATAGATATAATAAATATAAACAGTGTTTTATTTAATACCTAAATATCATAGCTCAGAAAATTTATTTCTCCCATCTTATACAAAGCCAACTGGTCCTACATAAGCAGATCCTGTATTATGGTAATCCAACTACTGATAAACATCATCAACAAAATGATCTTGCTCATCACTTAAATATTTGTTCTTGGCGGGAATAGAATCCACAACCTCTGGCTTGCCAGACAGGATTCAGTACTCCTGCACCTCCCCCTCCTACACCAGGCTCAGTGGTTACTAACCACTAAGCCAATAACTATTCTCCATAGTAATAGTAGTTTAATTTGTAGAGTAATTAAAAGGAGACAAGA
The DNA here is from genome assembly GCA_949125395.1 of Diaphora mendica. Taxonomy (NCBI): domain Eukaryota; kingdom Metazoa; phylum Arthropoda; class Insecta; order Lepidoptera; family Erebidae; genus Diaphora; species Diaphora mendica. The sequence goes on from OX421323.1 coordinate 4,201,787, forward strand.
AAATGTTCTGTGAAAATTTTCAGGTTTACACTTCAGGTTTTTATTAGTCCAGTCTTACTACTAGAAGTGTACTAACCATGAATTTACTATTTAAGTTTGGAACAATTAATACTCATTATTTCTTATATATAAAATTTATTACCAACAAACATTTGGTCACATAAGACCGACCTCAGTGCCAGCCACATTCGGAATGCTATACATAGCTTACTAACTAGTTTACAAAAAGTAATCAGACATAAATGCCCACCCACAGCAATAAAAACAATATCCCAAATCCAGAAAATAGTGCGGCGACCAGCGACAGTAGCAGTTCCTTGAACAAATCTCTTGATAGTTTCGTGCTTGTTACTTCATAAACAAAGAACCAAGCCGTGAAAAATATACCGATGCCGAGTAGCAAAAGTGTGAGGTGTGGAAAAACTGCCGGGTTTATCGGAGATGTGTAGCGGACCATCGATTCTATTTCAAGCTGTGAAAAATAAATTATGACATGATTGCTTTTGAGATAAATGCAGAATTAACAGTAATAGTATTGTACTCACACTCATTTTCGCAATTTTTATTTTAGGTTTAATGTTATATTACACGAAGTCAAAACACTGACACCGATGGGATACGTCAGACTTTAGTTAGCTGCCATAGACATAGAGCCCATGCCCATAGACAAAAGAAAGAAGGAAATGAATAATGTACAGTGTCAATTCAAAAATCGACTAAGTGGTGATGATGATATTAAATTCAGTGTTTAGATTTTAATATTTAAAGGCAACTAACTTTATAAAACAACAAAGCTAGATTTGTAATAAATTAGGTTACTTTTAACAAGAATTTAATGTTACCCAGATTGACTGCACTGCAGTCATCTGTTTATGTTTTTACTATGATAAGACTTGAAACAAAGCTGTAAATGACGTTCATGGAACGCCAAAAAATAAATTAAAAACAATGGCCGCTAATGTTTACAGCTGTTTTCCTATCCTGTGAGTTATTTATTTCGCGGTTAGGTTATCTATGAAATATCTCTCCGCAAAGATGATACGTTAGTTGTTTAAGTTGTTATATTTAACCGTCAAACATGTCTGGTCAGTGTTTTATTATGAACGTGAGCAGGATGATCAATCAGACTCCTAGTGAAGTCAAACCAGCTCCAAAGGAGAAAGTCATGTCATATGAAGAAAAATCTGTTGGTTCGACATCCTTTTTTAAATGTGAAGCGTGCCCCTACATGGCCCTTGCGGAGGACGATATTAAATTTCATTTATTCACTGTCCACCCAGACTTGGCCAAAACCAATGGTCTCGCAGACAATATACAAATACCGTGTCCTGGTTGCACAAGTGTCTTCGATGCCGAGGAAACTCTTCGAACTCATCTACGCAACCACCATAAAATGGGTATTAAAGATGTTAAAAAAATGATAAAAAGTCTTGTTCAAATAGCTCTTAAAAATGCTAAGTTAAAAAAAGAAAATTTCAAACCTGAGACGCCACCGCTAACTCCACAGAGGCAGGATACACCTGATATCAAAATCCCACAAGTCATAGAAATAGTGCCTGATGTTGTAAATGCAAACAGCGATTTACCAAAAGGAGTTGCATTTATATCTGTAGACGAACTCCACAAAATGAGTACACCGAACTTCGAAAAAGTTGATCCTAAAGAAATAATACAAGAAGCTAGTATCAATATAGTGTACACAAATGAAATGTCAGCAAAATTTGTCCGTACTGTATCAGATCCCACCACTTTAAAGCCACCTTGTAATGTGATCCAAATGCCCAGCGTCCCACCAGACCTAATATCATCGATACAACCCCGTATCACCTCATTAGAGGCTAAGTTATCCCAGTCACAAATTAGAGACAGTAAACAAACACACATTCCATTTATGTGTAAGCCAGAGCAATTAAAAGATGATGACGATGAGGATAAAACTTCAAAACCTGCAGAACGGAAGAGAGGTACAATGTGTTTAGTAGATAATTGCAGAATACTTGTAAAAGAGGAGAAGAATTTGGTCTATCACAGAAAGTGTCATCAAAACGGTAAACTAATATGTCCAGAGTGCTCAGAAGCATATGCTTCAGTAGAAATGTTGCATATGCATTTGTGGAAGATTCACATGATAGACGTTGAGTTGCCGACTTGTCACATATGTAACTTTAAGACATATAGAAATTCTAGACTTCGTAATTGTCACATGAAATGCCATAGAAAAACTAAACCTCATATATGTAAGTATAAATGGTTGTCTTTAAAATATAATATTTATATTGAAAATCTAGTTATATAGATCAACCTTCCTCTTGAATCACTATCTATTTTTTTTGTATACTGCATTGAAATCTGTTGAGTTCATTAAAACATCTAAGCAAACAGACAGCGGTAGCCACTTCATTCTATATTGTGTAAAGATTTTTTAACGGATATTTGGTCAGGAACACTTCTGGACCACATGCTTATACAAAATTTCATGATTTTAAATGACAAACATACTTCTACATTTTCCATATTTTACTATCAATATTTTTAGGTCCGGTATGTTCAAAGGCATTTAAGACACCAAACCAACTATCAAAACACAAGCAGCTGCATAAGAATGGCAATAACCCAGTACAGTGTTCCACTTGCTTACTCGAGTTACGGAATGAACAACGTTTGAAGATCCACATTGCTGAAGTGCATGAGAAAGTGAAGCAGTATAAATGCTCCCAATGTGATTACAGTAGTGCTAGAAAGGAACAACTAAAGATGCATTTAAGATCACATACAGGTATGTGTTATATTGTGTTTGTATATGTGTTTACTCATGCTAAAATTTGCCATCGAGAGACCATAGTGACTGATACAATATACATAAAGCTTGACAAAGGTATTATTAGGGATTGTTTATGAACTATGTCTCACTTCAGTCAGGGGAGGGATCCTAGAAGTGTGTTAAGACAAGTGACAAGTTAACATTACACATATGATTTTTTTCAAATGTCTCATTTGATTTTCATTTAATTTAAAAAATACGTAAATACCTACTACTGATTTATCTTAGATTTATACTTTTAATAATTTCTAGATATAAAATTGTAACGTTACACTAGGGAGAATAGGGTATTTGCCTATTTTCCAAAAAGTGTTTAAATATATTTAATGATCAATTTTATGCTACAAAAAAAAATTATTTGCCTAAATAATACGGCTAACAATGGTAAAACTTAAAGACATAATTCAAATTAAATATTTACCCGCCTAAAACACAATCGCCTTCAAGTGGTCGTATGACGTCATTTTTCTCTGACATTAGTGTAGGTTAGAATTTCTGTCGTCCTTCTTTCATTATAATATGAGTTTAAAATTATATTACCAGTATTGCATAGTGCCTTTTTGTGAAAATACCACAAAAAGAACACCTACGAAATTGTTCGGGATTATCGGCGAAATATCTTGCCACCATAATCGTGTCTATACTTAGCAAATTTAAACTATTAGCTTAAGTGAAATTTTTCTGCATTGTTAGACCTTCGCCTTTTATAATATTTATGCCGAAATAATATAGTTAATAACTTATTTCAGCATAAAAATTTTTTTAGGTTATTGACAAGTCGATAAGTTTGAGAAAACTGACGTCACACTTAATGATTGGCATTTGCGGTCACGTGACATATAGATAAAAAATCATGATTTTGATTTTATGAAAATATTGAAAATATGTAATTATTTTTACAAATAAAAATGTTATTAAAATTTCCTGGCATCTAAACTAGCTATATGCAAAACATCGTATTTTTTTAGTACTACAGGCAAGTACCCTATTGGAGTTCCTTATAGAAATAGGTAATAATTTGATAAATAATTTTCTTTTCAGGTGATAAGCCATATGCGTGCAATATTTGCGAGTTCCGGTCAGGAGATCACAATTCGCTACGGCGACATAAAAAACAGCATTCCAAAGAAAATGTGTATAAGTGCAAGCATTGTCCATACACGGCCATACAGTCCACTTTGTTTGCATCCCACATGATCTCCAAACATCCCAGCGTCAATACAGACATACATTGTTGCCCATACTGCTCTTTTAAAACCGTTAATAAAGACAAATACGTCCAACATCTCACCACCCACACTGATAAAGAAGGAATACAGCTCCTTGTGGAAATGACTAAAAACAAATCAAATAAACCCAGCTGGACAATACCTAGTCAAGCCAAGAGTAATGAGAATGCTAATGCCAATGATGACAAAAATAACGAAACGGTCCTTAAGCCTGTAAATGAAATACCAATTGAAGTTTATGACTGTGATAGCCTTTCTGAAAGCATGCCTCAGAACTACTCCAAAGGATACTGCACGACACCGAGTAGTCAGAACCCACCATCAGAATACAACAATCTTGTAATGGTAACAGATCTTAGCAAAGACGACAATAATTCCGATTGCCTTATCTCCGAAAGTTCCAACGACATAATGGTAAGACATCAATATCAGGCACAACACTCCATACTCACGTACGACACCAACCAGTCAACTTTACATGAGTTTCTCCACACTCCCACGTCTATTGAGCAGAGCTTATTACAAAACAGTAATGTGAATTCGTTATCTTCAAACCACTGTGTAATACCAAGCAGTATAAGCAACAATATCATGAACAATTTCCCAATCAGACTACCTTCGGTCCCTCAAGTATCTCTATGTAACAATATCACGTTAAAACCCTTTGATAAAATATCCTTAGCCACCACGAAGGTTACTGGCCCAATCATAAAACCTACACAAATATTGCCAGTGCCATCTTTGAGCAATTCTCCAGTAAACATATCTACAGAACTCGAAGGTGCTCCTCGGAAGAAACCTAAGATATCAGTCAAAAGTAATTTAATACTTAAAGGACCAGATCAAGTCAACATGTTTCATTCTCAACAGAAAATGGCATTTAGGAGGCTTGAAGATAATGAAAGATTTGGTCTTGGAAGTCCAGTGACGTTCAACAATTTGATCACGACACAATTTATGCAACTACAGCCAGAGCCAGCTCTTAGCGATTCGCCTAATAACATAATGCCATATCCTCAAGAGACAATGTTGGCAGACGCGGCAACAACACCCGTGGACAGTGAATTAAACGATAACCCACAGATATTCTCATTTAACCAGCAAATGAACGTAAATTCGTTAACATTGCTCCCCCCACCGCAGAAGTTACCAAGTAACGATCCAAGTTACATCAAACTTGAAGCTACAATTAAACAAAACACGCAATCTCCTAGCTTAGAGAGAATGTGCAATGCGAATTTACTGAATAATCCAGCAATAAATCGTGAATATAAAGCATCGCCACCTTTAGAAGACATTAACAAAAATATGAACGAAATCAAGAATGAGGTGAAATCAGATCAATTTTACAACATACCCTTGAACAATGCGACAACGAGCCAACCAATGATAGAGCAGTATTTAATGGACAATATAATAGGAGAAAAGTATTCTGGTCTGATGGACCTTTCTGGAGTTGTTCTTCAAGAGATATCGGAGCAACAGAACGACGTTATCGAAATAGATGATAATTCAGACGACAATAAGTTATTGCCGCGACTAGATATGTTCTTTCCTCTGGAGTCTCTCTATCCGATGCACAATGATTTTCACTTCTTAGAGAATGAAATGCAACAGAGTGGCATGAGTAGTGAAACTGAAGTGGTTAACAGAATGGTTGAAGTGCCGATTATGAACCAAAAGGAAGTGATGGAACCTTCTAGTGAGAACGGGAATGAGTTACCGATTTGTGTGCAAGGTTTGATGGACCCTGTAATGAATACTACTGTTAGGCCTATAACCAATAAAATAAATGTAAAGAATATAGAACTTATGAAGAATTGAAATACAAAGAACAGTTTATTAGGAATCTTAGTTAATTTTTTCACAGTATTTTGCACAAAGTGTATAGTCAGTTTTACTGTCGTCCTGAGAGTATAGTCAAGTTTAGTCAATCAATTATCATCATCAATCAACATTATCATAATTTTCCTAAACATATTTCACGGCTCTTAAGCCTATATTTCTCGGAAAAATGAGGAAATCGAAATTTTCTCAAAGAAATTATCAAATTCTAGTCTAGGTCTACCTTGTAATTTTTTTATTTGGCGCCAAAAAGATACTGTTTTCATCTCGCATGGAAGACACTTACCTAACTGCCACAGATTATTTACTGTTCAAATGTGTGTACATTATTGATGTTATGTAGGATTTGTAAATACGATGTATAGTTGTTAGTTCATAAAGCATTAATGTTCCTATGTACTATCGACAAATTTGAATCTAGAACCATCTTATGCTTATTTTCTTACAGACATTCAAATAAAATTAGGTCGTAATTCGCTTATTTATGCATTTGTATATATAGATAACAACATTTGTTTTCTGTAATTTAATTACACAGAGACTTATCTGTTACATTATACAAAAAAAGCATTTGTTCTTAAGTTGTAGTTAATTCCAAAGAGCATGGATTCAAAATATAATTATCACTGCTTTATCTAATACTAGCTTTTACACGCGGCTTCGCTCACGCAGACTTTTATCCCCTGATTTACCCCCTTAGGGGTGGAATTTCAAAAAATCCTTTCTTAGTGCTCACTTACGTTATATAAAGAACCTACATGCAAAATTTCTAGCTCCAGCGGTTTGGGCTGTGCGTTGATCTCTGGGTATGTCAGTCAGTCAGTCTGTCAGTCAGTCACCTTACTCTTTTATATATATAGATTATTACTATAATTATGTAGTGATGATAAAGGTAAAAATTGCATAGGCCTCCGACCAGTATTGTTGTAGCTTGCTTAATATTTAAAACGTCCTAAGTGCGGCATGCACTGTAAAGGAGGGAAATCTTTGACGATGTATAAAGCCAGGTCTCCACCGAACAAAAGTTGTAAATTGTTGCGTTGTCAACACGTGTTCGTGACAAAAGTTTCTGTAATTTCCTTGTGTTGGCAACAAAAATTGACAATAAATGTGGAGAACAGTGTTTCCGTTTTTGGCGGTAAACGTCAAAAGAATACGCTTGTTGCAAATATTTATTGACTCTGTGGTGACGCTTAGTTCGAATGTTTTTCAAATTGTTGGCGACTCGGTGTAGACACAATGGAAACAAAAGTTGGCGAATTTTTGAAGTGTTGGAAACACTGAAATTGCCAACAATTTTGGTGGAGACGCGCCTTAAAGATTTATCGGCAAAGTGGGTCATGATTCAAGTTTGTCGATAGCACTATTTTATTTTTTCAAAAATGAAATAAATATAAGTTATTTTAAGCGTTACGTTACCTGTTGTCAAAAATGAAATTGGAAAGATTATAGCGTATATATTTATGGTGGGTATCTCATGAAAAAAGGCCCTCTAACGATCATTCATTGAATTATGAAGTTAAAAGGTACATACAATGCATATTTAGGCAGTAGGTATTTATATAATTATCGAAAAAAAACGACTTCGTGAAAATAGTAAATTTAATTTACAAATTCAATTTCTTATAGCTTATGACATTATCGTCAAAGGCAGATCCAGTACCGCTAGCAATATGTAATGAATGGTTTGAGATTTCTTCAACTGACATTTATTTTGAAAACATTTAATTTGATGCCAAAATCGCCCATTTTTTTCCATAAAAGCAGTCGGGTCAAAAACTGAAAAGTATGTATTTTCTTCTTCTCTTAAAACTAGTATTGAATGTTGTTAACACATTTATTTTTAAAGCACTTATCATGCTAGTTTGTTTATTAATAGGTGTATATACATGAGGTAGATAGGTTAAAAATATGGAAAACATTATTATAAAAAATAACTGGTACACCGTGTATCTTAAAAAAAGTTTATATATATTTTTTTAATTCTGTAGATAGCTAAGGCTAGCTAATAAGTTAATATATTCTATGGTATCTTTGTTACCCTACATACCCTACCTACATACATTTATTATAAAAAAATTGGCCGTGTAAAAACTTCCTCCAAAAGACTGTTATTTATAAAGTTATAAATTTAAAAAAACATTAAACAGAATGTATATTTATATTGTCTTTTTATACACAACTATGTGATCTCCACTGTTCCTGATTTCTTGAGAATCGTACAAAACCCAGTCGTCACCAACATCTCCAAACGGCAAGGGGTCCGTATGCACCCCCTTTTCATGGGGTCCAATGATTATCATGACATCTCCTGTAAAGTAGTGTAAGTAATCTTCGAAGGATTTTCGATTGTTGAAGTAACAAAATAGGAGGGCTGTTGTTTTGTTTGCCTGCAGAATATTAATTGTGTCCTTGTCCAACTCTAGTGGTGTGAAGTGGAGAGGAATAAAAGTGGGCGGGGCGTACTTGCAGCGCCACCACGCACTGTCTACTTCAATGCCTGATACTGGAATACCTGAAATGTAGGGAAATAAGTACGGTTACTAATCAGCTTGTTTTTTTGTTTATTGGTCATTCGTAACGACTTTATGACGTGTCAAAATTGTTTTGCAAATGTTAACCAGCTTTTACCCGCGGCTCCACCTGCCTTTATATCCGCGGTAAATAGTAGCTTGTGTTATTCTGATGTAGCTATCTCTACTACTCTATATTACTGTAGTCAGACTTTAGGCTTCAATATATTATTTTAAGTTGTTATAAATACATTTCAGGACTGACCATTGAACTTGGCACCCATTTAGATCTCACTTTTGTCGTTGAAGTGAAAAACCAAGGCATATATCATAATATTGAACTTGGCTCACATTTATGTTTTTGATGGGATATCATTACTTTTTGTACATAAATTATTTTTAGGTATTAATCCGTAATAAAATAAATACCAAATGGTTTTTATTAATCTACTGTATTTTCCTACATTTACGGGGTATAATTGCCTTTTTTGTATTGTTATCTATTTTATAGTTAATATTGATATAATTTAACAGACACATTGTCCTACAAATTGCGTTGTACGGTATTCCGATCATACGCGCAAAAGTTTTCTTTCCCTACTAGTCCTGTTATTTCCCACAGTCGAATTTTCTTTAAGGTTATATGTCGGCCCTCATCAAAATGAAGCCACTCACGAAAAATTAGCTTGATAGTTAATATTGTTCCGGGGAACCCGGACTATATTTTCTTGTACCTTAGAAAATTTAATGTTCGAGTGAATTGCCCATTCAATAACCCGATTTTTTTATGCATCTCGCAAGTCTTAATATATGAGCCAAATTCGACATGTTTATGAAAATAGTTTTTGAGTTATGAGGATGTCAAAAGTGGCTCCGAATGGTTTGTGTACCTTATATTACACACTGTGCTGCACGCCAGTTCTGTTAGCTTGAACTTGGCTTGACACGCTACTACGTGTCTAAATTTGGCACTATGTATTTTTTTTTAAAGACAACCCGCATTGGAAATAAACATCCTGTGTCGCGGGGGACTTTACAAACATACATGAAACGGACACAATTAACACCCAAACTCAGAACAACAATATGTGGATCACACAAAGTGTTGTCCCGTGTAGGATTTGAACCCACAACACTTGGCGAATTGGCAAGCGGCGTGGCGACCGCCTAAACCACTAGGCCAACCGTGCAGTATGACGTCATAATGCACTATTTAAACTAATTTCTATAGAAGGACCTGTTTTAATTTTAATAAAAGAAAGAATCGGCTAACAGTTAATTATGTCTTCTATTTTATCTGATGGACTGTGGTTATGAGATGATAATTAGCAACGAACGATGGACGCAACTGGTACTAAAAGAGACTGGCAGTTTTACTTTGAAAAATTGAGAGTTAACTATTATTTCTATACATCAGGGATATTTTTCTGCCACAAATATTGTTTTTAGCACAAAAAGTTTAGGTAAGGAAGCTCATTCAAGAAATGAAAATGAACTTACCAGTAGCCTGCGTAATCATCCACTCCAAGAGGCCACTTCCACAGCCTACACTCAAAATCCTGTCACAGCATAAGTTATTCAAAGATATTTTCATAAATTCAAAATTTTCTTCACTCGGGTAGACCCATAGTAACTTGTTCCTATCTGGATGGTCGTGATATTTGTGGACAATTTCCTTCCAGTTATTGTCTTTATACAAATCCGTTATACTCGACACTATATCCATTGTTATATTATTATCTAAGACTGGGTATTTTTAGTCGGAGAGTAACATTGACTTTGAACGACTAGAGTTACACAACAATGTACCTATTATGTACTCAGGTTCTGTTACAGAGGCGGATTTGGCATTTCACATTTATGTTTTTTATGGGATTTTTGGAACGAAGTTCCTTATGGCGCGTTGCGAAAGGGGGCTAGACGGATTAAGACCAAAAGTTGTAACGACACTTTTAACATTGAGTTGACGTCATAGTACTGAATTGTATATATATATATAAACTTCGTTACATCCGGGTGTCCCTTGACACCTCTCAAGTTTTTTTTTATGGAATAGGGGGCAAACGAGCAGACTTATCGCCTGATGGTAAGCGATCACCGCCGCCCATGGACACCTGTAACCTCAGAGGCGTCACAAGTGCGTTGCCGGCCTTTGGGGGATGGGAAGGCGGATAGGGGAATGGATATGGGCCTCCGGTATCTTCACTCACTCGGTGAAATCACTATCTTAAGATGTTGATTTTTTCGAGTTGTTGAAGTCTTAGGTGCCTATCGAAAGGTTTTTATTAACTATTGTGTTGCTGTATATGTTAGCGATCTTGCCTGTTAGGCTGTTAAAACTACAATGGCGTGGCTTTACTACATTTGAGGTAGTAGAGTAACGCTGATGACAGCGTAAAATGACAGCGTTCGTGCTGTCGTGTTTCTTTGGTGAGTGCGAGACCGGAGGCCCAATGATGCAGAAGCATTACTAGGCCCCCATGGTGTGGGTCACCATGCTGCATTGTTTGCATTTGCAATGAGTATGGTGACCACCACTCTTGGATTCTACTTATGCTTTCCATCAGGCAGAGTAGAGTCAGTGTGGCAGGGCTATACATAAAATCAAATGCCTATATATCAACGTATCATGAAAAATAGGTATAAAGTAACAATAAAGTCATTTGTAATATTAAATGCCTAGTTCTATATTTTGATAGACCTAATTCTTACAGCAGTGAACGTACTACGTTTCAATATACGACAAAGATTTCAACACCAAATTCGCCTCTGTATTCTTCCAACATTTAAAATTTGGCGATAACCCAAGAGTATTTCATCTGGCAACCAATACAGGAAGCAATCATTATCCAATACAATAAATAAAAATGCTAATAGTTTGAATCCATTTATTTGTATCAAAGTTCTTTACAAAAATTACATAAAATATTAGCAAAATACACAAACCAATAAAATACGCATTTCATGTGAAGATTGAATTTCATAATGTTGTGTAAAAATAACAAATTAAGTTTGACACAAGGTCTTAAACGCTGTTTAAAAATGTATTAGCAATAGCTCGTTCACTTCGTTTCAAAATGTTTTACATTTTATGAAAAAAAAAACTTTTTGGCAGAGATGTCTGGCCAACTGCAAGTTTTAGAACCTTCCAAACCAAAGCTCCATATGCACTTTTAATAACAATCATAATTTAAACATTTCACTTTTACCCCCTTTTTCATAAACGTTATTTTATTTTCAACTTTAAGTCTGTAAGTGTAAAGTTGAAAATAACACAGAAGCATTGCTTAAAGTTGAATAACGTTTATGAATAAGGGGGTAAGTGAGTTAATTGAGTTTAGTATATTATTTTAGTTAGTGCAGCATATTTGAGTTGGCTTAGTTAAATTATCAAGTTTTTTTATGTTTTTTCCGATTTTTCTAGTTTGCATCTTTAAATTTCATGTATGTATGTATAAAATGAAACTAAATACGTTCCTGATAAAAGCAATAGCAAAAGCCTTATTCATAAACGTTATTTTATTTTAAGCAACGGTTCTGTTACTTTCTGTTAAATAACGTTTATGAATAACGGAGTAAGATTATTTAGTTCTTTTAACGGGTTTCATAGGCCCGTATTTTAAAAGGCGTCTCAAGTATCCGTTGAACTCTGATCAGCTGAAACGAGTTTCAAGTTCTCATCAAATCTCAAGCGTCTCTCTTATTATAGAATGAGAATTGAGTTCTACTCAGCTGAAACTAGTTTCAATATCTAATCTCAATTCACAGTATGTTCTCAGTTACGTTTCTGCATTATCGAAATTATTGTTCCGTATCACGCATCAAATTATAATAAACAAAATATATTGAACAAACATAATTTATATATTATTGGTTATTAGTTTATATATAACACACAATTGGCTAGTGTATCAATGTAAACATAATAATAACAAGCAACTCGCCCTAAATTAAATTTTAAAATATTAAAATAAAAATGGCTAGATATTATCTACAACGGAACGTTCAAATTGTTATCAATACTTGTCATGTTAAAGTGTCAAACTATGTTTTGGTTTTTAAATCTACATTATTAATATATTTTTGTCATAAACTAAAAGGTTGTGGGTGATACTAATTGAAACAAATAGTTAAATATGTGTTTTAAGTGTATTGAATATCAATTAATGTTAATTAAAGTGAATTGAAATGTGTATGATAAGTAATTCTTTCGGAAATAAAGTAAGGTAAAGTAAATTTTTCGTTGTTATTCAGAAACATCATTATAAAATATGTTAGTTTCCCTTAAAACGCCTTAGAAATTACCACTTGAGACTAGATTGATCTTGTCTCAGGTAAACAGAGATCACATCTGTCAAAATCTATTCCTGAGTGGAGATTTTGACATAAACATCTTTCTAAAATAAGCTATAGACAGAGATTCGTTGATCTTTACTCACTTGATTAACGATCAGTGAATCTTGTCTCAAGAGGCGTTCAATAATAAAATCTCTTCTTAAAACTAGTTTTAAAACTAGATTCACGACTGAGACGCCTTTTAAAATACGCACCTTAATGTCAGTTCTTTTATATTTGCTTATCTCATTTAAATACATATACATCATGTTTTATTTTTAACCTGCAATCAGTTCGAAATCGTATCATTCTCGTACCAGCCTCCTTAGTCAAGTTGCAAGTGTTTCGTGTCAATTCTCTTTCTACAATCGCTAACGCCTCTATTCCCTTGTTTTATTGGCTAATATTTTGTTTTGACCACGTTACTTAGCGTTGAGAGACGTTCCATACATTATGTTATTTTTCTATTAACGTTTACGACTTGGCTAGGGAGGCAGTTCTGAAGAGGGAATGATTTATGAGAAAGGAGTAGATAAGTAACTAAACCAAGTCAAATATGCATAAAAAATTTTTTTTATAGTATTTGCTTTGTGACCTCTCAGTGATTTTATTTCTATGAGTAACTCAAAAAGTTTTGGCTGTCGCATTCTAACTTACGTATGTATGTACTTCGCTCGTGGAGTGGATGTGATATTATCTCATTAAATGAAAATAAAATAGCTCTTTTTCATCAAACTATTAACTGGATTTTAATATAAGTTAACAAGAATTTATTTTTGTAAAAGAAACGAATTAACTTCGCTAAATTTGTGCAGCATTGTCGGTGTAATCGCACTAACCCCCTTATTCACAAATGTTTATATACATAGGCCTGTTAAAGTGACTCTACTCTGCTTGATGGGAGGCATGAGCAGAGTCCAAAAGTCACAGCATATTAAATACCAATGTAGACAATGCAAAGATGCAGCATGGCGTACCCACACTACGGCGACCTATTGAGATGCTTCTGCATCATTGGGTTATTTTCAACTTCAAGACCGCAATTTTTCAATAATTTTATAAAGTTGAAAATAACACAGAACCGTTACCTAAAGTTAAATAACATTTATGAAAAAGGGGGTTAGTATGTATGTATATGTTAAGTATTAATTTAATGAGATACATTTACATCCACTTCGTATACTGTATTTTTAACAATATCTCCGCCAAAAAATTATAAAAGTGAATTAATATTTATTTATTTATTTGTGAAACGATCGAGCCGCGATAATGTTCAACATTAACTTAAATTACGTGAGATCAGCTTACATCAGAGATCATGATCTTCAGTCGACATTATAAAAACTAATATTGTTCAAGAAAATTGAAATCCGCTATCACATATGGTATATACGAGTACGTTATGAACTCACAGAACAATTTCAACCCTCACCTACTGAATATAAGGTATATATTCGAATAGTGATCACATTAAGAAATTTCGACTTCAGAGGATAAGTATGTAACTACTTTTGCACAAAATTGGAAATAATTTTCAATCTTATTTTAATGACAATAGCGTACACAGTCCGTTGGCAACGAAGTCATAGGAGCTTGAAATTTTTCGACGCATATCAACGCTATGTCTTACGAAATAAGATTCGAAATCTTTATTTTATCAACACTTATTAATTTTGCTTAGTAGTACCGATAGGGAAGGGCAACGAAACTATCCGTGACCGTATCCTCCATATATGTGATGAGCATTTCATTGATATCAAATTCTCCATGAATTCTTCTCAACAGTCTTTGCCAACACTCCCAATAATTTTGATTCAATAATTACAAATATAGGTACATAGGTAATAAATACGATATTTTAGACAAAAAAAACTGTAATATAAATCTACCCACTTTATATCAGTCTAAAACCCCTGTCGATGATTAAATTCTTTCGATTTTTTTTTATTTCAGTGAGACTGTGGTCTATAAAGTTGATCTTTTGGCATCAGTACTATCTGAATTTCATTTTGTTACAACACTTTTTCGTACTTTTGTGCGATTGGAAAAATATTCTGCATGCGCGTTGATAATATGCATTGGTAACTATTGTCGTGTAGCAAATATTACTTTAATTAATGATCTTAACCGACGATTGACATGAAGTACAAAGTCAAAAATATCTGTGGCGATAACTTATTATATGATTGAAAAAAAAAAAAACTGTCTTCCCAGCAGAAAATGTTAAGTCAATTTTCAAATCTTGTAAAAGAAATCAGTGATGCACTCGCTTTTTACGTTTCTAGACCAGACTCCCTTTATTTCTAAGTCACACTAAGCCTTAATCATATTCAATAAAAAATATATACCAAATGCTTGATAAAAACACAAAATCGATTTTAATAAAATTTCATATTCGTTGATTTCACTTTTAAAAACAAATATACCATAGATTTTTATAAATACCGTTTTAGAGTATCGTCGTAGCGATATGGCGAAGACAAGCATCACATATGCAATACGCTTTAAAAAAAATACCTGGCGTATTTGTACCATGATTGAGATCAAAATTCAATATATTTTTGGTCCTACGAGCCGTTATTTCCTTCTTTCGAATATTTCATTTTAAATTACAATATAACATTTTAAAATCTCAAATACACATAAAATACATGAATATAATAAAATAAAAGTCACAGCTAATAATTACGACTTATAAATAAACACGTCTTGGACGTTCTTACTTGCTATGTTAGTAAACATTGACTGATTAGAGCTTGTATAGCAACAATACTATAGCTAATAGGATAGATATTAACACTGATATAATAAAGGATTATTATTTTAAAGGACGAAACCACAGATAAAAACTTGTGAAATATAAAACAGGATAAACATGACAGGACAAGAATTTGACGCTATATTAGCGAAAGTGAAAAGTAGTAAATTAAATCGTAGTTCACTCAGTACATTTTACGTTTATATATTATCAAATGTAGATATTATGATGATGACTGACTTCAGATTATTGATTTTTTTCAAAATAAATTAAACTAACTTGTGTTCGTTTCTAAATTTTTGGGCTCAGAATATTTTGTTACATTTAATCGATCTATTTTTAATAAAAATATGAAGAAGAACCTTACTGTTTTGTCTTTTGGAAGGATTTTATTGCTTTCAATTACAGTAATTTTTTATTTTATATGGCTAATTCATCCACAGCTTTATTGCAGTTATAATTGAGTGGCTTTTAATGGACTACAACATTTCACTATTTAGAAAATATATTGTACGTAACGTATATTTGTTAATGTATGCATTTAATACATATAAACTAGATTTAACTATGTACTAGAGTTACCTTCCCTGTTCAATCTTAAACACTTCAGCCTTACTTCAAGTCTAAAAAAGAAGAAAATGAATGTTAGTGGGCCCAGATTGCTACCCTGAGGTACTCCTGTGATAGAAATAATTGAAATCAGTAGCCAAAAGCTGTGATCTAACTGAGCTGTGATGTAATTACACGTTACATTAGATTCAAAATGACCAATGTTTAAGAAATTTACTCGAATTTCTATTTAGCTCTACCTATCTGAGCTGTTATGTAATCAAACGTTGCACAAAGTTCGAAAATTGCAGAATGTTCTTAAAATTTTCTTCGAAAAACTTTAGCTCTATACAGTTTTTAACTAGACAACTGAGTTATTCGATGTTTTTCCGTGAGAAAACTCACGAAACTTCTGGAATTTTCTATAGAAATATCCCGCATTTTGGTGTAGTAATCAGTTTAAAACGAATTAGCTTCTAACATTATCATTTTTAACTCCATATGCATGTATTTTTTTGTTTAAAAATGTTTTATGTTAGAAATATTGAAACAATAATCAAAATTATTATCTACTCACCAATGGAAACAGATTGCTTAATTTTCCTCCGCCAGTGAATCCCAGCACCAGAATCAGCATTTGTTTCCTCATTCTCCCGTTTATCCTTATCACCATACAAAATCTTTTCATAAACAGTCTTTTTCTCCTTCGCCGGGGTACCAAACTCCAAATTATTCAAATGGGTTTGTTCTTCCAATTCAATCATTTTCCTCACATCTATTGGCGGCAAAGGAATTATTGAAGCTTTTCTTATTTTATGCACATATTCAAACACTTCTTTAGGACTCGAAGGTTTTGTTTCTACAATCGCTTTTTTGTTCACAATGACGCTTTGCCGCGCATTATTCGCCACTAAAATGTACGACGTATCTATCTCAGTCTCTTCTGGTTTCTCACTATTCTTTCTATCAATTGCCACTGTGTTATTTTTGTCACACTTTTCAGCCTCATTTTTATTGCCATTCTCATACATATGTTTCTGTATAACATCAGGAGGTAGCGGAGGGAGAGGGTTCACTATCTCTAACTTACTTTTTTCATCGTTCTGATAGGTTTGTTTGAGCACGCTGTTTCCATTCGCTATTTCAATCAGAGCCGCTTTGTCGCATTCGATGGCACTAGACGGGCTAAAATCCGGGTGCGTATTACGAATGTGACGTTCTAAATTATCTTTTCTTCGGAAACGGCGTTCGCAAATTTTACACCGAAAAGGTTTAGAGTCTGTAAAAAAAAAAGATTAGGTAACATTGAAAACCGAGAGGCAATTTTTATTATTGTAATTTGTTCGTTATTTTCAAGAAAATCTAATTTAAAAAAATTAAATTTTTATATTTAACATTTTTTTTTCTTAAGACTCTTCTGTACTAAGAGTAGAGGGGAACTTCACATAAATACATGATACGGACTCATAGAACACCCTGACTCAGAAAAACAATTTGTTGATGACACAAACTGCTGTCCCATGTGACGGATCAGATCCACAACACACAATGCAGTAGAAAGCGGAATGATGACCGCTTAAATCTAATAATTTAGTACCTATGTAAGTTTATTATGCATGATAGAACTATTAGAAGAAGGGATTTCAGCGCTTAAAAGATGTTGAAAGTTCATACCCGTGTGAACAGCAGCATGCCTGCGCATGTCCTTGCTAGAGTGGAAGGCTTGAGGACAGCGCGGACACTGGTGCGGGCGACGAGCCCCACCAGCAGTCCTGGCGCCTCGCCCCGGACACGTACCACGACCGCATGAACCCCAGCCACTCCAACCTCCACAGGAACATTTCTTTTCTGTTGCCAATTTACATATACACGGTATTAGCAACTGAGAGCTTGAACTTGGATCAAAATAAAATGTTAGCATATAAAGACATTAGATAACATCACTACATAGTATAAAACAAAGTCGCTTTCTCTGTCCCTATGTCCCTTTGTGTGCTTAAATCTTTAAAACTACGCAACGGATTTTGATACGGATTTCTTTAATAGATAGAGTGATTCAAGAGGAAGGTTTTTATGTATAATAAATGCATAATATAGCATGGAAACACTGTTAATTTTCGAGGTTTCTAATGTGCTGTAGCAAATAAACACATTTTTTTGCGCTTACATTGCAATCGCTGGTTGCACCCTACGAGATAGATCAAAATAATGTACTACAGTATTGTACACCTTAAAAAGTACTACAAAAAAGTCCGCGACGGTATATATCTATCTCTTAGGGATAACCCACAACAACCATTTTTTATTCCTTTCTTTTTACGAGAAATAATGGCTTATTTACGAAGTGATTTTAAGCAATATGGAATGAATCCTTATACAATTAAGTACAATACCTTATACAAAATACATTGTGCATTTAATATAGATCAAAATGGCCCTTTACAGTATCTAATTTAAATGAATATATTCGAAGATATTACAGATTTAAAATGCACGAATCGTGTCGTCGGCGGGGGCATCTGAAATCCACCCGTGCGAAGCCGGGGCGGGTCGCTAGTAATAATATAAATGGAATTTGATACTGTCCACACCTCATTTTAACATTAGCTCTCTGGGAGTGAAAGTCTCGAAATTCGTCTAGCCGTTCTATAGATTGGTCGAAACAATCAGATAAACAGAAAAACAAAAGTTATTACAATTACAAGTGGCTTTTAACAAGTCCTCCACGAGAAATGGAAATTCTGTGTATAACAGATTTACTTATATTTTTATACCGTTATAACGTATTTTATACTCATGACATTTTTTTTTATTTTTTAGCTTTTCAAAATTTTTTTATTTCGAAAAGAAGAAAAAATATTTTACACTCACCATGTTTAGCCACATGTTTTCTGTAGTTAGAGCTGTCACGAAAGCATCTCCCGCACGTCGCACAAGGATATGGTCTCTCCTCAGTGTGCGTCAGTCCATGCTTCCGTAACGACGTCAAGTTGTTGAAAGCCTTATCGCACTGATTACATACGAACTTTTTTTCTTCTGAAAATTTAAAGAACAACTTTATTTTAAAGTAGCAACCGCCTCGACTTCGACCGGGTTCATTGCGGAAAATATAATAGTCTTTTTTTCTCTGAGAAATGCGGCTTAATTTTTTCCGACGTAGTCAACAAATCTATACTAATATTATAAAGCTGCAAAGTTTGTTTGTTTGTTTGAATGCGCTAATCTCAGGAACTACTGGTCCGATTTGAAAAATTCTTTCAGTGTTGGATAGTCCATTTATCGAGGAAGGCTATAGGCTATATTTTATTTTCAAAAAAATTAGAGATCCGTAAGAAAATTGCTATTTCGTAACCCAAGGTGTGAAATCGAAAACCTTTTATTGCGTGCGCTGCAAAGAGTATTGACAATAGAACAAAATAATGTATCACGGGTTTGTAGGTCCCATTAAGATCTACAAAAAAGTCCGCGAGAGCATACATCTAACTATCATGGTTTAGTCACAATAACCGCTTTTGTGTTCAAAAAAATTATTAAATCGTCTGAAGAAAGAAACTACGTTAAATGTGTATCGTAATATTAATCCTTATCCAAATAAAGCATTATGTTATCAAGGGTATTTATGTAGAAGTAAAATACTTTTTGTTTCATCCCATTTGGACATTTCGTTTAGAAGTTATCACGAGTATAAGACGCTAAGAGTTGGTACCTAATAATGAGTTATTTGCCAAAGTGTTTTTATCAAAATAATACCTACTAATAATCTTTATCCAAATAAATGTGTTGTTGATTATGAGTATTAGATCTTAGAAGAGTATAATAAATACATCTTTACTAATATATAAAGCTGAAGTGTTCGTTTGTTTGTTTGTTTGAATGCGCTAATCTCAGGAACTACGGGTCTAATTTGACCAATTCTTTCAGTGTTAGATAGGCCGTTTATCGAGGAAGGCTATAGGCTATATATTATCACGCTAAGACCAAAAGAATGAAGAATGTTTCAAAACCAGGGGAAAATTATCACGCTACGGGCAATAGGAGACGCAAACGACGTTGCGGGGGTCAGCTAGTATTGTTATATTTTAGCCAATATATTGCAAATTATAATATATTTTATAAATATCAAGAATCCTCAAGAATTACTCTATCTATAAATGAAAACCGCATAAAAATCCGTGTTGTAGCTTTTGAGTTTATCGCGAACAGACAGACACAGCGGTGGACTTTGTTTTATGATCTGGCTAGACTTCGCACGGACGTCCTTAAAATTCTCGGATTTCCTCTACTTTAATATGCGTGAGTATACATATAAACCTTCCTTTTGAATCACTATTCTCTATTGCTGAAAACTGCAATAAAATTCTATGAGTAGTTTAAAACGAACAGACAGCAGAAGCTACTTCATTTTATACTATGTAAAGATATTTCAATCTTAGTTTGTATTTACTGTTATCTTTGTGCTTTCTTAAAACTAAAACATTTACCAGTCAAGTGCATGTCGATGTACACCCAATATGGGCTTCCGTAGTTAACGATCTCAAAAACGAATACATTATAAAAATTCAGCCTACTAAATATTTTATGTAAATATCATTATAGCATGACATATAAATAACTAGCGACCTGCCCCGGCTTCGCACGGTTGGATTTCAGATGCCCCCGCCGACGACACGATTCGTGCATTTTAAATCTGTAATATCTTCGAATAATTATTCATTTAAATTAGATACTGTAAAGGGCACTTTTGATTTATATTAAATGCACAATGTATTTAATTTACTTAATTGTATAAGGATTCATTCGGTAGTGCTTAAAACCACTTCGTAAATAAGCCATTATTTCTCGTAAAAAGAAAGGAATAAAAAATGGTTGTTGTGGGTTATCCCTAAGAGATAGACCTATACCGTCGCGGACTTTTTTGTAGTACTTTTTAAGGTGTACAATACTGTAGTACATAATTTTGATCTATCTCGTAGGGTGCAACCAGCGTTTGCAATTTAAGCGCAAAAGAATGTGTATATTTGCTACATCACATTAGAAATCTCGAAAATTAACAGTGTTTCCATACTATATTATGCATTTATTATACATAAAAACCTTTCTCTTGAATCACTCTATCTATTAAAGAAAGCCGCATCAAAATCCGTTGCATAGTTTAAAAGATTTAAGCATACGTAGGGATATAGGGACAGAGAAAGCGACTTTGTTTTATACTGTGTAGTGATTATCTTATATATATATCTTCTGGTTACGTTTCTAGAGATTATCTGATTAATGATGATTACCAATGGTTATCAGTATTAAACATGCAATAACAACTTCCTCTCCTATTACGGACTGACGAAACTTTGGTGATACCATTAAACACTGAAAGGATAGGATTACCCCGCCGTGTCTGGGTATACAACTGTTAGGAGAAAAGCCATTTAACTTTAAGCAACAATTCTTATTTTACATGCCTGCATAAAGATAAAGTCCATTCGCTTAGATAGTGTCGGTGCACCCGCACGCAATTGTGGTTATTGTTGTGAAATATGAATATATTAATTCATACAACGGCGTAAACTGACAAATCATACTTGCTTGTGGGTGTACGCCGCAGGCGGACCCTTTTGATTTTGTGGCGGCCGCCGATCAAGGTGACCGTATCTAAGCGAATTAACTATACTGTCTAAATCTATAACACTTTACGGTTACACTTACTACGGTACACACACACATATGTTACTATTCTTATTCACTATTACCATCCACTATTTGGGGATATTAACATCTCCCTAAGGAGCACCAACAATAATAACAATAAACAAGAATAATAATAAGAATATTATTAAATGAGTGTCTATTATTAGTCATTATTTTTTGTATATACAAGCTTTAAAATAAATAACTACTAACTAGTATGTTTCAACTTATGCCTTTGCAACTTGGACATCTGGAAGAAGCTGTCACCGCAAACTTCGCATGAGTACGTCCTTTCGTTCCGATGCACTCTCATGTGGTATTTGTAATGGGATTGAGTAGCAAAGCTCTGTAAAATTAATAATAAAATAATTATTCAAAAATATTAAATATACAAATAAATAAAATTGAAGTGGCTGTTTGTAATATTTAAATAACCGCTTTTGACTAACTGCATATGTATGTATACCAAAATATCATATTTTCAATTTTGTCTGTCTGTTTGTTTGTTCCGGCTAATCTCAGGAACGGCTGGACCGGTTTTGACGGGACTTTCACTGGCAGATAGCTGATAAAATAAGGAGTAACTTAGTATACTTTTTTTTTAGACTAGGTTTGCCCGCTCCGCAGGGCTCAGCTAGTGAATTAATAAAAATCAACTTATGAATGTGATTTTACTATTTGTAAAATCATTTTCTTTTATTTGGATTTTACGTTTACGTTGCCTTATTGCCCATAGCGTAATATTTTTTCCCCATTTTTGTAACATTCAACAATTGTTAACATTGGTGCTCTGCTCGTATTGGTCTTAGCGTAATAATTTATTAAATCAACAAAAAAACAAACTCTTCAGCTTTATATTAGAATGTATATTTGAAAGAGTAGACATTTGGTCCCATTCAAATTCTCAAAGAATGAATGAATAAGTTTTTACGGTTAACAATTTATCATGATGGGCACATTAAAGCCAGTTAAATATTTTGTTAAATTTAATGATACGTAAAGGGTGGTTGTGTTTTAGTTGATTTTAATATTATTTTTTTTTACCCTACCTTATTACAGTCAGGACACTGGTAAGGTTTCCTCTGTCCGTTGCAATAGGCATGGTAAGCCACCTGACTACGGGCATGGAACTTTTTGTTACACACAGTGCATTCATAGTACTTGCCGTTGGCATCTGTAAAAAGTTTTTTTTTTACATGATGTTGTAGAACAGATTAAAAAAAACTGAAAACTTAAATTATAAAAAATATTTTATTATTTTATGAACTAAAATTAACATTTTCCGACTGCTTTTTGCCTAAAGTATCTCAATAATTTATTTTTAGATTTTTTCTCATATACAGTAAAATACCCTATTAAGAGTTTTGCCCATGTTCATTTAATCAAATACTAACATGTAATAAATACTAAGACAATTTAGTTCATGTCAAGATTGTAATTCAGAGATGTCAATAGATTAAATAAAAAAGGATAAATATAAAAATATCTATAAAATTATGCCACTATCTTCTTATTACCTATATATTATTTGAGTTAAAGAAAGAAAAATTAACTATAGCGCCTGCAGCAATTAAAACCTCATAATTTTGATAATCTTAATATATATAAATCTCGTGTCACAATGTTTGTCCTCAATGGACTCCTAAACCACTTAACCGATTATAATAAAATTTGCACACCATGTGCAGTTCGATCCAACTTGAGAGATAGGATAGTTTTTGTCCGCGACTGTACACTGCCTGTGGGAAGCTGAGACAGATATGTAAATATGGCGGTACGAAGTTCGCCGGGTCAGCTAGTGCAATTGTAAAAATTAAGATACCTAATTGTATGTTTTCCCCAAATAACTAATTATTCACTTCAGGTACCTATATTAATGCAAGTATTTTCATTACTATAAGTAAATTGATTTGTACAATCAAAACAAAACTTACCAGTTTCTATTTTGATATGAGATGTTTCGGGCTTTTTCTTCTTTGTAAACATGTCATATGTCTCACACTGAGTGTCCTTATCATCGTACGACTTCTCCTGTCCCTGAAGTATGTTATCGGTAGGAGCCGGCTGCGTATCTTCACGGTCATCTTCTTGTAAACTAACATCATACTTCGGTTTCTGGCAAGCAAGACAACCACTCTTTTCCAACAACAGACACCCCATACATTTTACATGACCACAACTCTCCGTTACTAATCTATTATCAGTCGAATTTACAGGTTTCTTGTTATGACAAATCACGCAAACTTGTGAATCCATAATGCTAACAAAATTTTAAGGTTATACGATTTGTTTTACGGTGAATAACTTATATAATTCGTATACATCACAAATAAATTGAAAACTCTTGAGATATTATGTAGGTTTGTGTAGAATTTAACGCATTATAAAATAAAAAAAATAATAATCTCCCATTTTTGCAAAGCATACGGAAAAAGCGTCTGCGTTTAAAAACATACTTCTTGTACTCTTGTAGTTGACACTTGAGTACTTGACAGCTATTATTGGCATATTTTTAGAATTTGTTTTACCGAAAAAAAATATTGATAATGACTTTCAAATACGTTTTTGATCTTCATCTTTTCTAATAATATAAATTCTTCACTCTTCTTCGCTTCACTCACATAGTGTAAAACACCTTTTTCTCAATAATTAAGTATTTAATTAATGTATACATGGTTTCAGAATGCATGCACAAAGCCTAAAAATGTTTTCTTTGCTTATAAAATGCTTAATTTTTTTCTGATTGGTTGGTGTATTTCCCACCAAATCAGTCCACCATCAAACCACCAAACTGATTGGGTGACGTGATGATGACTGATTTTGTGGGAAATACACCAACCAATTAGAAATTTGCGTGAGAGAGACAGACTCTAACTAAACTCAATCTCTCTCTCTTTCTCTACTCCGATCACGCTTTCCGCTCATTCAGCGCTCCCTCTACGTATAAATGCTCTAAGTAATAATGTGAAAAACGTGTAAAGCCTTAGAGCATATATACCCGTAGGGGCAGCCGAACGGGCGGCAAGCATGATCGGAGTAGAGAGAGAGAGAGACAGAGTTTGTGTAGTATCTGTCTCTCTCACGCAAGCTTCTGATTGGTTGGTGTATTTCCCGCCAAACCAGTCATGCAAATTGATATGTGCGCTCACCAATCAGAAGCTTGCGTGACAGAACAGACTCTAACCAAACTCAGTCTCTCTCTCCCTCTCTATTCCGATCACGCTTTCGACCCGTTAGCTGCCCTTCGTTGTATAGATGCTCTAAGATAAGGTGCGGCAGAGCCGGTAGAGAGCTTTTTCCGACCGACTTCAAAAAAGGAGGAGGTTATCAATTCCACTGTATTTTTAATTTATTTTTTATGTTTGTTACCTCATAACTTTCGACTGAGTGAACCAATTTTAATGATTATTTTTTAATTTGATAGCTGGTGCTTCTCGTGTGGTCCCATTTCAATTTGGTCTAGTTCTTGAAGTAATGTAATTGGTAATTGTTGTATGTATAATGTAATTTGCCGCGGCCCGCTAGGCGTGATCACCTCACCTGGTAGATGATCCTCCCTTGGTGGTGGATAGACTTACGATTTGATTTGACGTTCGACGTTTAGATTAACTTCTAACTAAATGTTATAAAAAATGACTAATTGTGATTTGTAAACTCGCCTTACTATAAAAGAAAACGTGAAGCATGAAGTCTTTTTAGGTTAAAGGATAAAAAGTTGTGTGGTGTCGTGTGACACTAGATAGGAACCAAGTTCATTATCAAAAATACAGATGGCGCTATACTAAATTTATCGTTAACGAAATATATAAATAATTACAGATGGCATTATACAAAATTTTTCGTTCACGCTCTTTAAAAACGACAAAATTGTCTTATCACCTTTATTTTATTTTAAAACTAGCTGTTGCCCGCGGCTCCGCCCGCGTGTATGTCGGTTATCGTGGCAAATAGTAGCCTATGTATTATTCTGATGTATAAGTTATATTACTGTAAAGTTTCATCCAAATCCGTTCAGTAGTTTTTGGGTGAAAGAGTAACAAACATACACACTTACAAACTTTCGCCTTTATAATATTAGTGTGATTGATGACAAAAACGTTTAAATTGTCATGTTTTGCATTTTATTTTCAATTAAATCGTAAATCTAAAAAAAGATAACGAAAAAGTATTATATGAATACATGCAGACATCGTTTTATTAGTTATAGCTGAGCCCGCGACTTCATCCGCGTGGATAACCTTTTACAACAATGTTTTTTTTTAAACTATACACTATTAAACAACAATTTAATAGATAAAAATTGCCTTTTAAAAATCTATTTAAGACCGTAATTTTTTTTTTGCATCGTTTCTAACATAAAATGTTATTTAATATAAAAAATACATAATTTCAGCGTAAAGCTTCCGGATAAACTATATTCAAAGTGGACCCTTCCGGTACGTATGCATAAAGATTTCTGGAACAACTGACCCGGGAAAGAGCGACGTACAACTGCCCATGTGAAAAACAACTGAGACTAAGATCTACTCCAGCAACGCGGAAAGTCTGACCCTGAGCCTTATTAATTGTCATTGCATAACATACCGATACTGGGAATTGCGTTCTTTTAAACTGAAATGGAAAATTATTTGGTATAATGGGAATTCTGTGAATATAAACAATTTCGCCGGCACCGCAACCTGTTAGAATTTGAGCCTCTATTATGTTTTGTTGTAATTGTATGACTTTTAGTCGGGTTCCGTTGCATAGTTGTGGTGGTCTTAAATTTCGGAGTAGAATAATCGGAATACCTATTTTTAAATGAATTTCATGAGATGGAAGTCCGGGCATATTTAAAGAATTTAAAAATTCTATCGGATAGTTCGTGGCTTCTTGTTGATCAAGCATTCTGTTTATAGAAAAGTATATCTTAGTCTCGCCTTGTATATTTGACAATATATTGCTATTTATATCAGATGCTTGGTCATTGCGAGGGGTTAAAATGGATCTTTCGCATAACCAATTATTGTCCCTTTCAAATAGTTCTGAAAGGTTGCCGTAAACAGATGTTATTAGATCTTGCTGTGATTGCACTCTGCAACATAAGGCAGGTGATAAAATAACTTTTCCTCCGTGTTGTTGTGGGTAAGTGCCTTCGCCAATTTTTAGTAAAGTATCCGAAAACTGATTATCATCCGGATTATCTCCAGTTCTTACTCGCATATTTGTTGATAAATGCACCGACTGTATATTACGCCACAAATTAGAGCTTTTCAGGCAAGCTCTAATCTCGTCGGCTCTTGTACCCCGTGGTATTACCGGCAATATTTGTCTAAAATCACCGCAAAATAGAACTGTGACACCGCCCATTGGCCGATCATTTTGCCTTATATCCCTTAAAGTTCTATCAACTGCTTCTACTCCTTTTCGATGGGCCATTGTGCATTCATCCCATATTATTAAATTACACTCAAGTAAGACCTTTGCTTTGTCGCTATTTCTAGAAATACTACAGGTTGGACTTTCCGTGCAATTTAAGTCAATCGGTATTTTGAACATGGTGTGAGCAGTTTTACCTCCTGGTAGCAATGTTGCTGCTATCCCCGATGAAGCCACGGCAAGAGCTATTTTACGCTGATGTCGAACATAGGCTAAAATTAATTTGGTCAAAAATGTTTTCCCAGTTCCTCCGGGTGCATCTAAAAACCAAATTGTTCCCATATTATTTTGAACACTTTCACAGACACGGTCATATATTGAACGTTGTTCTGGGGTCATAATGGAGACCCCATTTTCTAAAACTTCCAGCAGATCCACTGAGTTATAACTAATCTCTGCGAAGTATTCTCTATTAGTACGCTCTCCAATTGAGTTTGGTGTCGGCATACCATATTCACTGAGTGATTTACCGGTTACTGCTATTAACTCCTCTTGAATAGCTAATAAGCACTGATTTATGGCAAATTCACGGGAACTGTCATTTGTTGCCCCTTCATTATTATGAGATATATTTTGAAGGAAATCCTCCGCAAACTTTTCCTTATATTTTTCCCATAATTGTGCAGCATCTGACAAATTACAAAATGCCATTAAAGTGACAAATAAATGGCGCAAGCGTCGTTGATTATCACTAATACAGGACTCAGCTAAAGCATGATCCCAATGCTGATCATTTTCTAACAAATGGTACGCTTGGCAAGCTGCATGATAAGTAGGATATACAATTCCATCTACTGTTCTCAAATCTATAAATGATGTTGATCCTCGTACTGTATGTAATAATAATCGCAAATAGAAACACTCAGCATTGTTTGGATGCACCGTATACACCCTACCAAGAACGTGTTCCTTAAAAATACCTGGTTCGCCATCTACTGGTCTGCCACGGCGTCTACGATTAAAAGAACCACGTTGCTTATCGTAAGTATAATAAGATGGAACTTCCTCGTACAATAACGTTTTTGCAAAAACATCAGTTTGGCAAAGTCGAAAGTATGCCAGTAAAGTTGTTTGTCTGGGGTTCTCTAATCGTTCTGTAAAATTTTCTGCATTAAAATATATTCTCTGACCGCCTTCAAGATGAACATCCAAATGAGTCACGGGTGGATATCTTTCGTGAATGTTAAAACTCAAAATGCGCCACACAGCCTCTGAAGAGCTAATATACCTGCCTGACTGAAATCTTGTAATTTCATCGCGCTCGTTTCTCAACGGAATGTTGCTTGATCACTACCCTTATTTATATACTTACATATATATTTTATAGACTCCACGCTATTACACATTTCAACATTTATGTGAGCTTGAAATGTTCTGGATAAAATTGGCGAATACGGAACGATTGGGTATCTATTATCTAAAGTAATCTGTTGACCAAACACCCTTTTCTCAACAGTAAAGCCACCATAATCTTTTGAACGGCGGCGATACAACGGGTATCCATCATGACCTGTTATAGTTTGGTCCACTAAGGCTTTTGGATATCTCTTAGTGCAACGACCGTTTTGCATGCAAGGAGCGTTCGCATTCAATGTACCACATGGGCCATGCACCATATGAGTTTTAATAATATCATATAACCCAGGATCTGCAATGGGATCTGGAAATTCAGCACTGATTAAACTATCTACATCATTAGGTCGAATCTTGTCTTTCAACCAAAGCAGAATGTGTGCATGAGGTAAGCCGCGTTTTTGCCACTCAACACTGTACATAAAACACAAAACTTCTCCAAAAATTTCATCTTTGGTTAGTAAATTAATCATTAACTTTAATTTTAAATGGAAAACTCTTGCGATAATATCGTGACGGTCATAAGATGCTTGACCCTCAAGAAGCTCATGAGTAATTTCATCCCACTTAGGATTTGTTGTTATAGTAATAAATAAGTCAGGACGTCCATACTTTCTTACGTAACAAAAAGCATCTTGAGTACGTTCGTGCATATAGCGTGGACCACCAGTAAAAGAGGAGGGTAAAATAACTAAACGGCCCATTAAATGCTATGAAATATATTTAGCTTTAATTCCGCGAGACAAATAT
The DNA here is from genome assembly GCA_949125395.1 of Diaphora mendica. Lineage (NCBI taxonomy): Eukaryota > Metazoa > Arthropoda > Insecta > Lepidoptera > Erebidae > Diaphora > Diaphora mendica. Next base: position 4,231,040 of record OX421323.1, read on the forward strand.
CCAGGTCTGAAAGCAGGGCACAAATCCCACCGTCTACTCACATGCACATATGGGTATCATGCATATGTACACATACAAAACAAGTGAGAAATAATTAGCATGCCATGCAACCAAACCTATACTCGACACGTGTTTCGCCCCTCCACGGGGCATCCTCAGGAGATGTTGACTCGTCGAGCGTTTAAGCTCGAATGCGCGCTAGCGCACCGCTGTCGGCCCTTTATATACCGTTTCGATGACGCTATAAGCGCGCATTCGAGCTTAAACGCTCGACGAGTCAACATCTCCTGAGGATGCCCCGTGGAGGGGCGAAACACGTGTCGAGTATAGGTTTGGTTGCATGGCATGCTAATTATTTCTCACTTGTTTTGTATGTGTACATATGCATGATACCCATATGTGCATGTGAGTAGACGGTGGGATTTGTGCCCTGCTTTCAGACCTGGATATTTGTCTCGCGGAATTAAAGCTAAATATATTTCATAGCATTTAATGTCATGGATTTCCGCAAAGTAACGCCTGATTCCATAACTTAAACGGCCCATATTTACCGTACTATTATCTTGTTGCATTGCGTCGCGAAGGTGCACGTATTCTTCAGCGCGCAACTGCTTCTGATTAGATCGTATATAAACTAATCTTTCAGTTTCAATCTTTGCGTACATATCAACAATAAACTGATTGAAAAGTGAACGAAAACGGTGTAAATATAGAAATTTACCCTGTCTCACTTGCAAATGGTAACAATAGAATTGAAGGCAAGAATTTTTTTTGTTATAATTAGGTGCGCCTGTTCGTGAATCAGTTTGGTATAAAGCAAAATTGTAACCATCTTCCCCACGACAGAATATCATAGGATATTGCAAGCTATCGTATGCTCTATGGGTTTCAAAAATGCGTTGCAAGCCATTGTCTCTGGAACGAATAACTATATCACGTCTATCACATTCCTGGTCAACCAATACCACAGCCACTTCATTTGTTGATGGGGCATTATATCGCCCAGTGTGTTCCTGAGTTGGACGCCTATCAGCATTTATAACAATCTTGTAATTGTTATCTTGTTCTCGGGGAAGAACTTCTAACGCCGATTTGAAACTACACACATATGAATTTACTTGATGCAACATGTGTTGAAGTTCTGAAATCAATTCAGTATTTAAATTTGGGAAATTTTGATTTCTTATAATTGATTGCTCGTTGTAGTCTGACACAAAATATATTTGAAGAAATTTAGGATGGTCAGCTGGCAGTAGAGATCCTATTAAATGGTACACTTGGCCTTGTATTTTAAAAGTTGGCATGAATGGCCCTTCTGATATTTGTTGAGCACCAAAAGAAGTCATTTGAAAAGCACTGTTAAATTTGCGAATATTATCTAAAAAATGTTTTGAATGCGTATGCTCCCTTAACAGCAGTGACTTCAAGGGTTCAGGCGGATCTTCAAACGTAGGCAAATTAATTTTGCCTCCAGAACAACAAAATCCAGCCGACTCTTTTCTCCATTTTAAGGCATTGCAATAAGGACATACTACGTTCATATCACCGATTTTTGAATATGAGTTGTAATCAATATTGACAGCATAAGTGAATCCACTTTTATATTTGTTGGCCCACGGCAGTAAATTTGTAGGTTCATCTAAATCCTCTGTATGTGCATCTAAGTTATCAAAAATATGTCTAAATCTATCTGCAGAAAGCCTGGCTTCACGCTGCTCGTCTGTTTCCTGCGATCGAATATTATCAATTCGTTGTCTTTCATTTGACAAACTTGTTGTTTGTTCTTGTCTCAAACAATTGTAATATTCGCGGCCTGACTCCAGTCGTCGGTCATGATCATGTTCGTCTTCAATTGATCGAGTTATGGCATGGTGTATCCCATCAACTGTGAGACGGTCATGATATTGAGTAGAGGACTCGGACTGTCGAGACAAAACGTGCCTTTCGCGGTCAGCTGTGAGTCTTAATTCGTGCTCGGTGTATGTTTCGGACTCTCGAGACAAAACGTGCCTTTCGCGGTCAGCTGTGAGTCTTAATTCGTGCTCGGTGTATGTTTCGGACTCTCGAGACAAAACGTGCCTTTCGCGGTCACTTCTAAGTCGTAATTCTCGTTGAGTAGCGGTTTCTGATTCTCTAGACAGAATATGCCGTTCGCGATCAGCTGTAAGCCGTAAATGTCGCTCGGTGAACGTTTCCGACTCTCGGCATAAAACATGCCGTTCACAGTCAACTGTAAGACGTAGCTCTTGTTGAGAAGAGGTTTCAGATGCCCGTGATCTAGCTCTTCTTTCCCTATCAGAAGTTAATCGCATCTCTCTCTCAGAACTGCTTTCATGTGCTCGTGCAGTTGCATTATTAACTCTCATAGAATTTAAACGATGCGCTCTTTCCTCTGACGATTCCTGAGAACGCGCATCTCTCATTCTTTTGGCATTTCTCGAATTTCGAGATAAGGAAGACCGTTTCTTAGGTGGCATTGTAGGTGGAATAAAAAGAACCTAATAAAATAAATAAACAAAAAAAATATCTACGGAATAAAAATAACCTAATAAGATAAAAACACAAAAAGAAAAAATGTATACTTAATTGAAATTTATACTTAACTTTACAACGTTCAACTTAACAACTATATATATAAAGAAAAGAAGGAGAAACAAACAAAAACACTAAACAAACTAATTATATTATTATCTAAAATACCTACTTTAAACTTATATCTAAAAACTACGTATCTATGTATTTTTAAAATCTAAAAACAAAAAAACTAAACAAACTAATTATATTATTGTCTAATACCTACTTTAAACTTATATCTAAAAACTACGTATCTATGTATTTTTAAAATCTCAAAACAAAAACACTAAACAAACTAATTATATTATTATCTAATACCTACTTTAAACTTATATCTAAAAACTACGTATATATGTACACACATCAAAAGTGTCTAGGGATCAAGCATTTTTATGCGGATTTCTTGAGATTGAGATGTGGCTTTGGCCCTGGCCTGCTCAGTCGCCAGACTTGAACCCGATTGAGCATGCATGGGATATGCTACAGAGAAGAGCTCTGCCGAATATGGAGGGTATCCAGTCGCAAGAAGACCTTTTTTTGTTGTTGCAACGAACATGGGCGGCCATTCCACAGCGTGATTTGGATGAACTCATTTTGAGTATGCCAAACCGATGTTCTTGTGTTAGTGTTCGCGGTAGAAACACGGATTATTAATTGTTTAAGTTACCTAATAAAATTTTAAAGAAAACTATTATTTCAGTCTTTTTTTCGAACTTTAATGTTAGTGGTTCAAATGTCAAAAATCCTTTAATTAGGAAAATGGCTAATTTCTTTATTAATGCAAAGGTGACTTGGTTTATCGTTACTGTGACAAACGAAAACACTTTATTTGATGAATCCTTAAAGAAAATTTTAATTAATATCAATCAGGAGAAAAGTTATTGCAAAAATATATGTTGATCCCTAGACACATATGTTGATCCCTAGACACTTTTGATGTGTGTATTTTTAAAATTTAAAGCGCGCTTATTCCGAAAAGAGTCAATAAGAACCACGTCCGTTCGCATTAAGAGTGACAATGTGAGTGAAGTCCACAGAACACATATACTCGTGAAGTCGGCGCGTGAGCGGCCCCGCCTTTTTATAGATTCAGCGGATGGCCGTTTCGCGCGTTAAACAAAAATCAACCGTGTATCCGTCCCCATACTGGCGCGGCGAGATTGAGAAGTTTTATTTCTTATTATTTCTATATATCTTGTGTGTTTATAAACCGATTTCTATAATTTTTTTTTATAAAATAGATATTAAAGTGTACTTTTTGAAAATGGTAGTTTGATAAAGATATATCTATGTGAAATACAATATATACACTTTGAAGAAATGCCTAACGATTAAACACGTTATTGTGGCTAATTTATAAAAGATAGCTATATACTATTCAGGACTTTTATGTAGATCTTCTGAAGACCATCATCTTTGTAATACATACTTTTGGTGTATGATCAACGTATGCGAGGATAAGAGCTCGAAAGCGCGTTTTCATCCGACTTGCTTCAAATTTGTCGTCACTGCTCAGCTCCTTTGTATCTTAGCGTTATGTTATATAGCCTATAACCTGCCCAGTAGTATGGACTACAATCGTACCAAGTTTGGTTAAAATCCTTTCAGTAGTTTTTGACCCATGCGTGCATATACAGACAGACAGACAGACAGACAAAAAATTTACTGATTGCATTTTTGGAATCAGTATCGATCACCACTCATCCTCCAATATTCATTTTGAATGTATATTCAATGTACAGAATTGACCTCTCTACAGTTTTATTATAAGTATAGATATAGATAGATGATAAATAAAAATATATAAAAGTTCTATGCGATGTATAAGCAAATAACTATTCAGGTATACATTTTTTATTATGATTTTTTATCGATAAAAATAAAAAATAAAACTAAACTTTTCACTTGTGCTGCCACCTAGTAATCTCTACTGAATCAAGTTCTGTCTAGAGTTACTCCATACTTATTACGTACAACTTACAGATTACTACGCTATACTACATTTTTTTGTTCACTAAATAAATAAATAATTATTTCTTTTTTTTTTAAGTACATAAATATTAAACATAAAAAAAATCCAAACTCCTAAAAACAAATATTTGCAGATCAAAAAAAATATTTGAGCCTACCCGGGATTCGAACCCGAGACCTCAATCACATCATTCTCATACGCTATCATTTTGACACCGAGGCGTCAATCTTACGTTCCGGACGTTTTTTGGTACCGCTAGGGTACCCCTCCGCAACACCCCATTAGAAACTTCGTTCCAAAACTCTTCTACTGGACCTAAAAATGTGTTTTTTTCCACATTTATTAAATTCTCAATCATTTTTAGCTCAAAGAGCAACTAAAGACAAAGACAGAAATAAAAATGTACTGGTTAACAATACAGGGACGCGGACGTTTACCTTATTACAGTTATTACCAAACAGAAGATGAGAGGTCCACAGACAACTATACAGTTTGTGACTGTACTTGAGTATATGTGTTCTGTGGACTGTACAGTCAGAAAGTTGCACTACTACACTATTTGTTTGTAAAAATTTTGATAATCTATGGTGGCAACTAGCAGTTGTCACTTCGTTTTAATTTCATTTTGTAGGTACGCCTTGAAGAGTTTCTCACAAAACTTGATAGTTTAATATTAAACAATTATAAACTCAACATGGTAAGTCCTAAAAGTGAACATTCTGCAGTGACCGTGTATTTTTTTGACTAATGATAAATTAATGTGGGATATTTGCTTGAAAGATGTAACCTCAAAAACGTATTTTGTTTTCAGGATGTCTTTCTAATGATTAGGCGAAAAAAATTGACCATCTTTACTGATGCAAAAGATACGACAACAGTGCTAGAATTGAAGAAAATGATCGAAGGTGAGTGCGATTGTCGTTGTATGCGAAAATTCTATTTATAGTCAGGATACAATGTCGGGCGCGCAGCATAGGTTTTGTTGTCAAGCCTTGTGTTTTTCTTCATTGTTCATTTAAAAAACTAACATTCTTGAACTCTGGTGAAACATTAATCCTTTTTCGTTTCGTTATGTTGTAAAAAACTTACTGAGGTTGTGCATATTTCCACATTCAATAAGTAAATATAAGGCCATGTATTTGTTGTTGCTTTTAGTATAATCACAAAGTTAAACTTTTTGATAGTTTTATTTTTAAATAGAGTTGCACTCTCAGGTAATTATAAAACATATGTTTTTTTGAATTGTTAGACTTTGAACTCTGATTTCAATTATACTATAATCTTAATTTTAGATAACAGTTGTTAGGGTTATTGTGCCATTGAATGCTGTTATTTTATGTATTCAAATTAATATTCATTTTATATCTATGAAGAGTAGTTACATGCATCTTTTGATATTTCAAGTGCTGACATATTGTACTTGTATTGTAAGAAAACTATAAACATATTTAATGACCGTATTAATTACTTTGATGTAATTTATTATATTTTTATCACAAACAATTATTGATTGAGTATTTATATCAATGTAATATATTTAAATAGTACATATACAGTTCTTAAAGGGTATCTCATTTTTAGGTTTTTAAAATGGTTTGATGGGTTTGTTGGTCAAGAAGTTAGTGATACAGACTGTTGAACCCAGAGATAGTAGGTTTAATAGTCTGGGAACCACGGAACAAATTTTAGAAGTTATAACTATCAAGCTAATTTTTCGTGAGTGGCTTCATTTTGATGAGGGGCATATATTCATTTCACCTTACAAAAATTTTGCATTGTGGTAGCTAACAAGGGTAGCAGGGACAAAAATATTTTGAGCGTAGGACAGGGATATCATACCACACAATTTGTAGAACAATGTGGCTGTCACTCACGGGAAGCATCTCACGAAAAATTCGCTTGATAGTAATAACTTGTAAAATTTGTTCCAGGGATCCCGGACTATAATTGCCATGTAGTACAAATAATTGTATAGTGACTATAAAAAATTGTGTGTGGGCATAATTCATCTATTTTATGAATGTGTTTAGTAATACTCATACTTGTTTATTACTAATTTTATTTGCATTAATATAGATTAGCATGTTAAACTAAACATAGAAAGAAAGTCTTGAGCATTATAATATTAAATAAAAAAAATATGGATGGCTATGTTCAGTAGTGGACTATTATAAGCTGTTTGTGGTGATAAATATTGACGTTCTAACCAATTACGGTCCAGTCCAGGACCAGTCTCAACGGAGACCAGCCAACTACGCAGGAGATTATAGTACACTTTTGCGTCTGCATACACAGGTGCACTATCTGTTCCCTCTCTCTCATTATCCGACAGGACAGTTAACTGCCACGATCAGAGAGAGATCAGGCGCAGGACCCGCAGCTTAACGTATTCTTAGACCTCAACTTCCAAACTCCTAGCAGTTATTAAGTATTTTTATTATCAGAAAAACTCAACAACACTTTTGGCCCGACCCGGGTTTTGAACCCGAAACCTCTTGATTGGCAGTCGCATACGTCAACCGCTAGACCAATGAGGCAACAATGAATATATATGTAATAAATAGGCCGAAACCTCCTTGCTAAGGGTCAACTTATACTAGCGCAGAGTCGAAGCGCATCGCAGCGTCTATCCAAAACTGAACATAACATATTCAACCTTAACTCCACAGCGTAACGCACACATTACTTCTGATATTTTAAAGAGACTCGCGCATTCTTCGGAATTCGCGCGTCTGCGCGTGAACAACGTTGATTGGTACGCGCGGATTCTCGCGTATCCATGCGCCCACTAGCGAACCTACGCGTCATCAGTCGGAAATTACGGAACGTTATAATTCCACTTTCTCTTTCTTCTTTTTTCGTTTTCTTCTTCTTCAACTTCCGATATAAATAATATCAAAGCAAGATCAATGTCAACCATTTTACACACGTTTCAGCTACGAGAGTCAACTGGCAAGTGATTCAATAGCACTGCTGTTGATGCCCATTACTACACGTAAAAGAGTGCGGCTTCGCTTTAGTTGTAAAGAATTTTGCGCTTCGATGCGCTTCGACTCTGCACTAGTATATATATATATACATTGACCCTAAGGGAGACCTATGTCCAGGAGTGGACTGTTAAAGGCTGTTGATGAATTATATTATAATAATAATACTAAACAAATATAGAATACTTCTACATCAACATGGTCATGAAATCCCATTACCCCAAAAAAAGCAAAACTGCTCTCTCTCTTTGCGGTTAACTCCAGAAACGACGACTGTGGCGCACACCCACCCAATATTTTCACCTGCAACTCCGCAATGCAGGATATTCGTATGCGAGAAAGTGTGGTCCATGCAGACCTCGACATTCGGAAAGCAAGGGGACCCGACTGTCTTCAAGCTATGAGTTTTAAGAACTGTAAATCTGAGATGTATCCAGCATTGATGCGTTTGTATCGCCTGTCATATTCCTCAGGAATTATTCTATTCCGTCCCCTGAAAAGAGGCAGAATGATCAACCCACCCCCATAAAAAGCGATCACTCCAATCTGATCAATTATGTATGTATAGTCATTACTTCCATTCTCTGCAAGGTGCTAGAACGTATCATCAATAAACTATTGTTCAATACCTGTAGGCAAAATTACTTTAGACCAAAACAAGCCACAGGTGATCCTTCAACTTATGTCACAATCTTTGGGGTGATTCTGTAGGTAAATTGGCAAGGAGAGTCCTTGGCTTTTAACCTAGATATAGTCAAGGCCATTGAACGGGTCTGGCACCGTTTGCTTTCCTCCAAACTGCCGGCTACTCCAAAATACGCTAGCAGATGTTGAGGTAAAGTGACAATATTTTTCGAGAACAGCCCTTTCGTAAAACCGATTAATTATCGTTGTTTAAAAAATTGACCCAATATGGTGCAACAGGTGAGCACTGTAAGTAGTCCGCATTATTGACAGTTCCGTAGAGACCCTTGAGCCTCTGTAGTCACAAAGAAATGTTGCCTCTATAGCAGTTTATCATGATCAGTGTTCTGACGAGCTCTTCCAACTTCTCATTTCCTCTACACGGCAACATGTGCTGTCACTGTTTTAGAGGGGTAGATATACACTCTTGAATTAAACAGTTCAGCTCTTCTTACCTGTGCCAATGAGTTAAAACCTGGATCTCACTACTAGCGCACGTATTTTCTACTTACTATGATTTGAGGTCCTTTAAGTGGTGGATGTGGTGGTGAAAAGCTTTTTTTTTAAATGTATACCTTTCATATAGTAAGAAGTTAGCTTTATTATAGACCAGGTGCGCCCTGCGGTGTTACGAGTGGTTTGTCACAGGAACAATATATTTTTAGGGCAAAAGTGGCATATGTGTTAATAGTTAATTCATGTCAAGCATTTGAGTATGAAGAAGTAACAAACATACAAATTTTCATCATAATATTAGTGTGATATTACATTGAGTATTTAATCTTTCACAGGTATCTTAAAGGTTTCTCCCCCAGCTCAAATGCTGTTCAACAAGGACAGTCAACTGATGGAGGACGATAAAACTCTTGCAGAATATGGATTGACATCAGCTACAGCTAAGGCCCAGTGTCCTGCACCCATTGGATTGGCTTTACGGTACTATTTTAAATTTTATATCTTTAACAAAAGTACATATTTTAAAACTTAAAAAAATATAAGTTACCTAAAAACTAATTGCAACCTTAAAAAAAATTGCCATGATTCTATTTGCTTTAGTTATGAATTCACTTTGAATTGTGTTCACACCAAATGTAGTAAATGATCACTAAATCTCAGCAAGGGAACTGATGCAGTATACTTCTGACTTTTTAACCGACTTCCAAAAAGGAGGAGGTTCTATGTTCCACTGTATGTATTTTTTTTATTTTTTTTATGTATGTTCACCGATTACTCCGTCAATTGTGGACCGATTTTGAATTTTTTTTGTATTCGAAAGGGTATGCTCCCGAGGTGGTCCCATTGCCACCATATCTGGATCTGATGAAGGGATCCCAGGGAAATTGAGAGGAACCCTCATTATTTATAGGCACATACTATGTTTTTCGTATATTTTCTGAAGTTACACCGGTATATGCGTCTGGTAGTCATCATTTTATGATGATGAGCTGATGATGTAAGCCACAACTCCTTAACGGTTAGGCGTTGGAGGATAAATCTTTAAATATCATATGTATATATGTTACCTTTAGTCGTATTCTTTCAAATTATTTAGGTAAGCTGATGATGGAAGGTGGAAGGTACAACTCCTCAACGGTTAGGAGTTGGAGGATAATTCTTTCAATTTCATACGTATCTAAAGACCTTCAGTCGTATACTTTCAAGTTATTTAGGTGAGCTAATGATAGAAGGTTAAACTCTTCAACAGTAAGGGATTAGAGGATGATTTTAATATTACACGTACGTATAGATATTTGATGAAATAGTTCAACTTACTACTTACCTACGATCGTTTGCACTAAAAACTGAAAAATAAAACTTTTTATAAAAAAAAAAGACTTCCAAAAAAAATCCAACGGAAACTCTGCCAAAAAAACACTTAAAAGCATAAAATAAACTGATTCTTCATAAATTGCCTATACCTAATTCTTTATTCATTTAAATAGTAGTATTATAATGTGTGCTAGGTACCTAAAATCTGTTTGAAGTCGGTGCTAAGCCAAAGAGAATACAAACGAACAATTACAAAAGTCTGAGCGATAGTCACTTGGCACCGACTTCAAACAGATTTTAGGTACCTAGCACTAGCATTCATAGGGTTGAAATCGGTGCCAAGCCAAATGTAATAGTAGGTACCACACTCGCTATATTTCGAGACGAACGTCAACGACGTCACCGACGCTTCGGTTGTTTTGTTCTACGCAGCTATTCCGCTCTAGGTCACGCGCGGCGAGGGCGGTACCTACTATTACATTTTGGCTTGGCACTAACTTCAAACCTATGAATAGGTAGCACATACAAATTAAGTTATTTTATACTTTTTAGTTTTTGAAGTCGGTTTTTTTAAACGAAGTTTTTTTTTCGGCTTTTTAGTCTTTCTCAAGTCTCTCATCATCATTTCACCTAAATACCTTGAAAGAATATGACTAAAGGTAACATACATACACATGACATTTAAAGATTTATCTTCCAACTCCTAACCATTAAGGAGTTTTATCTTCCATCATCAGCTCATCATCACGAACTGATGACTACCAAATGTAAATACTGTAATAGCTTTAGAAAATATATGAAAAACATAGTACGTGCCTAACAAATTTGGGATTTCCTTCGATTTCCTTGGGATCCCATCATCAGATCCTGATATAGTGGCAATGGGACCTTTCGAATACAAAAAGAATTTTCAAAATCGGTTCACAATTGACGGAGTAATCAGTGTACAATGTGTACATACATAAAAAAAATTGAGAACCTCCTCCTTTTGGAAGTCGGTTAAAAATGTCGTTAGTTCCTTGAACCATCCATTTGCTTGTAATCAGTTCAATGTTAGGGTATGGGCCTCCAGTATCCTCACTGACTCAGTAAAACACAGCGCAAGCTAGTGCTTGCGCTGTGTTTCACACCGGTTTTCTGTGAGGCCGTGGTATCACTCCAGTCGAGCCGGCCAATTCATGCCGAAGCGTGGCTCTCTCACGGTAAATGGAATAGGCGTTGGTATAGGAAGGAGTTGTTTCGAGTTTTTCTATTCTTTGCAGTGATGTTTTTTCTATTCTTTGCAATGATGTTTTTTTTGCCGCTTGCGGCACCCCTGGGATGAATTGTGAATATTCGTGATGAAACTCCGCATTCTTAATATGTTCCATATGGAGAACTTCAACAATGTAGAAATTAAATATTCCATTAACACAACGTGTTATTATTGTTGCAGGAAAGAATCTGGCGAATTTGAAGCTTTGGATCTGACTGCCTACTCCTCGCCACCGGACTTGCCAGATGTGATGAAATCTCAGGAGACAAATGGACAAGAGCAGGTATGTAAATACTGTTTTACTAGGTTAAAAAATCCTGGCAACCTGCTTCGATCCCCTATAATTACACAAAAAAACTTTATTTGCAAAACACAGCACACAACCAAAATACATTTTTTTATACATAGTAAAAAAATATAAAAAAATATGATTATAACAAATTGTTTTTTTTAAGCTTGCAACATTTAAAATGTCAATCAAAGTCAAATTACGTTACGTGGCATGGGTGAGTTTGATGTTTGTGTAATAATGTGCAATATATCACATTATTACACGGCATACGAACAATAAATTCATCCACATAACTTGTACGTAACAAATCAAACCTCCTAAACAGAATAATCAATCATGGCGACAAGGGTTGTACGCTGTGTCTCACAAAAATGATGCGCTGACGTGTGCTGAGTGTGGCCCCACGTTCCCTAAAATATCGGCTAAGCCAGTTATTGAGGAGAAAACGCGAGAAAGCGAGCTCAACAAAATAGCTCCTAAACCTGACTAGAGTCACAAAGCAGTCGCTGTAGCCGAATATGGCTGTGAGGTTACGGGGTAAATTTGTCACTAAATATATGTACGTATTCTGCGATGTTTTATACGACATTGCCTTCCGTCGCCTGTGACCTCTACAGGTGTGAATGATCCGCTCTCTGCCGTCAGTAGACGGGCAATTGTCGAGGCATTTTTTCTTTCGAAAGTTTGTTTCAAACACTTGTTTCCAGAAACTGTTGTGGCCTAATTACTCCTTTTCATTATTGATTTTAATAAGGTTTCGTGCAATTCAAATTGTGCCTATGTTGCGTGGATCTGGAATCCTGCAATAGGTAGGAATGAAACGATTTACATTTATTTCGTTCAGAATCGTCCAGTAAAAAAATGGTGTCAGAAGTGGTATAATAATAATGTGTGTATTTATGAAATAACAGTGTTCGGACAACTTAGGTGTTTCTTTGAGAGACATGAAGTTTGATATGACGGCCACGTAGTATGATATTCAGTGAGAGGCCTATATAAAGCTGAATGAATGAACTGAGATATAGACTATGTCAGCTCTGATCCTGGATCTTCGTTACAAGAGATCAACTGCTCTTGAAAAGGAGAGTGCTTACGAGTAGCTAATCGCCTCTAATTTACAGTAGGGGGCGTTTGAGATTAAGAATCTGGTCTGGGCATTGTACTTCTACATACATTGTACTAATCGCGGAAATATAATGTGCATCTTCGTCGACGTAAGTCGCTTGAAGGTCGGGGTTGCTGTGACAATTCTACACCACGATACTATAAGGATAAGGTGATGCAAATTCACCAAACCAACGTGTTAGAAAGGTGAATCCATCCATCGACTGTGACGTTTCTGTATATAGCATCAGAAGCTACACCTGCGGGGCCACCAGCCTTTGGAAACTTAATTCGAGAACTGCAGTTACCTGCGGATTTTGTGTGTGAAGGAACTGATGTCATGTCCCTGCAACACAAAGGGAGGATCGTAGGATCCTCAATTATTGTGTGGATCAAGGCCCAACGGTTGGTGTTGGGAAGCTAATCAGCGCGTGAATTTCTATATCGCGATGCAGAATTAGTAGTTATGTACTCCGTAGTTAGTCGTGTCTTCGATAGTTAGCTGTTACACAGGTTAACGACGCTCCCCCCGATACTGCACGCAGAATTATAACAGTGACTCACTTGATGACGGGGCAATTGATAGTGACTACCCACGCCCATAGACACTTGCAACTTAAGAGTTACAAGGATAGGAAAGGAGGATAGGTACTTCCAACTCAAAGGCCGGCGCCTTTGAGGTGGAAGTACCTATCCTCTTTTCTTGAAGGTTTGAGAGTCTATCAAATGTTTAGTGATAAGCGCAGAGTAATAGAGGGCCAAGCAGTCATCCAAAATGATAGAAATAATGACAGACAGTTGAACCCGATTCTTCGAAAAGGAAAATCTAGCTTCACTGTGCACTCAGCGTCGCACATGTAAATTGGTTGCTGCATTATCTTTGGCACAATCGTGCCGAACATATCTAAGGAAGGTCACTGAAACGATCCTTTATTAGACTTATACGCCATGTTGTATTGAGTAGCGGAACTAATATTGTATCTCCCAAAAATCTACATATTCTATGCTCTATTATATCCATGAAGTTCTAGAAGTTTCTGAATTGCGTTGTGACTTTTGTATTGTTTCAAGATTTAGCGTGAATTTCGATTTTTTATGAGATAAGCTTGTACTATATGTTTTGCGATACAGCGAGTAAGCGAATCAAAAATAACGATCGGTACAAGCGAAAATCTATGAGCATTTTTGTTACAATTGTTTTGAACATTTCGTATATAAACAGTTTACCGTTCAATAATCAAAATCTTGCCAAACGAAACAATACACATTTGAATCAGAGTTGATATCGAAATTAACAAATATTATGAAATGGTTGCTGTATCCTGCCACACTTCACAGTGTTGTACAAAGCGTGTTGTTGCAACCTTCGAATTCAGTTTGCTCTCAGGGTCGCGGATGTGCGATGCCAGTCGCTCCGTGGAAAAACTGATATTTAGGTAGAACCGGTTGAACTAGTAGCCAAATCTCAAATAATCTTTAGAATAATAAAGGCGGGAAAGACATACCAGTAGACCTTTTCAAGTTTTTGGAGCGTTCAAAAACCAATTTAACATTTTTATTTGTACAGGTTGTTCAGTAATAAAAATAAATGCGTTTATTTTCAGATGGATCAGCATTAAACGACTCAGCTACGGTTTGGACGAAACTGATGCAGGCACCAACATGCATCGCAACGATTTTGTAATATACCTAGTTCATAAATTTGGACTACCTCGCCTGCGGGCTCCTACCACCGCTCCGTGGGCGACACCTTAATTATATTTTTTTGCATATAACATATTTTGTTATTAATTTATCGATCATTTTGCTCGATTTTAACATATTCTGTTACGTCTACACGATTCTTTGTAGTATTTTTGTGACGCTTTGTACGAAGGGAGTGTAGCTTTTTGTAGTTTATCGTAAAAACTTGAACCGCCAACAGGGCGGTTGCACATTTATGTGATTCATAAATACTAGTTTTGTTACATATAGATAGATGTTGAGGTGACTGAAGAACCGCACACCAGCGGTCCTATGCTTAGATTACGAACTAGGGGTGTGTCTTTTAGTCGACTAGTCAACCAATTCACTACTATTTAACTTAAAATGTCGCAGGGATTATTACAGGTAGAAATGGATTAATTTAGCCCAGATTAATTTGTAGATTACATTATTTTAATTATTTATTTCGGTAGTTGCGCGACGTGTCGCGTTCGGCACATCCCTACCTGCGTGCACGCAGTGCGGACACATGTTTTCCCGTTTGATATTAACCAATCATCATCTATTGTGGCTTTATTATATTACTTAGGCCATGACGTCATGCAACTTGGAATTTAAAAAAAATGTTTATGGTATGTCGGTTTGTAACGGAATATTAGAAAATTCGCAGCTATGGTTTTTTGCACTTAACTAATTGTTAACAGTATGTGTTACTAACTCCGCGACACTATTATTATTTGATAGCTTGAAGCTTTGTCATATATGAAGGTACTGGTATTGATGATATTCGTTTACAAAGTCACTGCATGGTTTGTGTACGGGTCTTATTTATTTGTAGCTTACATCTCTATCTGGACGTTATGTATGGATTCTATAAGTACTGATATATCGAAATTTATATATATATTTAAACCACGATCTTAGCTGCAAATAAGTACATTTATTTTGTGTAGTAACGTTCTGTTTTGTAAGGAAACTAAGTAATACTGATCAACATATTCAAATGACTGATCTCGTGAAAACTTTGTTTTTTTAAATAGATTTTTTTTATTGTTACAGTATGTTTACGTATATGCGTTCTTATAAAGGTATGATTGGTGCACTAGTGTTGCAAGCATGTTATTATTCAGCAGAGTAATGATTTTAAAACAATATTGTTTTTTGTGTGTTGCCATTGTGGATGTTTATAATGTCGCCCTACATAATGGTAATTTGTTTACAAACGGATATAATTATAATGTAAACAATCTCTTTCTCGAAGGATTTTTTTAAATTAAAGATTTCAAATTAGAGCAAATTGAATAAATATAAGTAATTATAAATTCATTCCTTTTAATACTACCTGTTTTCATCATCATCATCACCTTTAACGGCGTAGTCAACGTGGCACAACCAATTTACCACTATACTCTTTGCGCTGTAGCATGGTGCGGGTGACAGTTGATTTTATTTGTAGACTTGAACATTCTGGTTGGTTTAATTTAATTAACTACAGTTATGAATGATTTAATATATTTATTGCAAATGTGGAACAGCTGAAATACTAAGTTATAATTTGTAAATCGCGTTAACTTTCAAGAGTGAAACGAAATGTTACTGAAAAAAGCGGGATTATTTCGTCGAAAGCGGGACAAAGCATAAAAACGTATACGACACATGAGAAAGACTGACCAAAAAAAAGGTCATTTGCAATATTTTTGTTTTTCTGCTACAGCATCCCTAATTCGTGATCCCTAATTAGTGCAATTTCCTATTTGTAATGTAATGGTGGAATTTTAATTTTTTTAATGTCTGTCAATTTTGTTGACTATAAAGCAGGCGACCGGCTAGTTATCCCCAAAAAGCGGGACATTACTCTTTTGATTTAAAAAGCGGGACGTCCCGCTTTTTAAATCAAAAGTCAATAATCGAAAAAAAGCGGGACGTAACTCTTTTGATTTAAAAAGCGGGACGTCCCGCAAAAATCGGGACGTCTGGCAACGCTGCCACCAGGGCTTACGGTAAAGTGGGATGTTAGAATCGAACTCACATGTAATCATCATCAAATAATGCAGGGGACTCTGTTATCATACAATTACTTATCAAAATAACACACAAATACATTCGGAATTGAATATAGGCCAATTTGGAATATATTGAAAAGTCAAATAGTTTAGAAGATGAAGCAATGGGAGGAATTGGATATACATAGTTGCATATAGTTATAAATATGTGACTTGATCTCAACAGGCTGTTGAAAAGTTCTATCTTCAAATAATAAAAATAATAACGTCCTACCCTGAGCTTGTTAAATTCATTTATTATCTTTTAGCTGTAACTTGCCACACTTCGATGTGATATACACACATCAAAAGTGTCTAGGGATCAACATATGTGTCTAGGGATCAACATATATTTTTGCAATAACTTTTCTCCTGATTGATATTAATTAAAATGTTCTTTAAGGATTCATCAAATAAAGTGTTTTCGTTTGTCACAGTAACGATAAACCAAGTCACCTTTGCATTAATAAAGAAATTTGTCATTTTCCTAATAAAAGGATTTTTGACATTTGAACCACTAACATTAAAGTTCGAAAAAAAGACTGCAATAACAGTTTTCTTTAAAATTTTATTAGGTAACTTAAACAATTAATAATCCGTGTTTCTACCGCGAACACTAACACAAGAACATCGGTTTGGCATACTCAAAATGAGTTCATCCAAATCACGCTGTGGAATGGCCGCTCATGTTCGTTGCAACAACAAAAAAAGGTCTTCTTGCGACTGGATACCCTCCATATTCGGCAGAGCTCTTCTCTGTAGAATATCCCATGCATGCTCAATCGGGTTCAAGTCTGGCGACTGAGCAGGCCAGGGCCAAAGCCACATCTCAATCTCAAGAAATCCGCATAAAAATGCTTGATCCCTAGACACTTTTGATGTGTGTATTATGGATTCATTGATAAGAAATGAGGAATAAAACTCACGCGAAAAATATATTTAAAATAATCTTTTCAGATGTTTGTATATCCTGTCAAAATTAGAACTTTCTTATAGGCGGTCCACACTACAACGATATATCCGATCGTAGCGATTTAACTGTGCAGTTCGTTTGTGCAGTTTTATCGTACGTGTGGACGGAAATCGGCTCAGATTTAAATCGCTACGATATATCGTTGTAGTGTGGACCGCCTATTAGTTTTCGAGGAGTACCTACACAAAGTAATGTAACTTTTTTTATAGAGATGTATATGTGGAGAATGTAAGTGTTGTCTAATATTAAGCTAAACATACATACAGAAACTATTACTTAACAGCTCTTTAAGTCAAGTTACATTCTACAAACGTTATTAGAAAACTAATAAATGCAACAAACGTCTCTCAACACTAAGTCACGTGTTAAAAATATTAGCCAATAATACAAGAGAATAGAGTTAGTGATTATAGAAAGGAAACGACGTGAAACACTTGTATCTTAGCTAAGGAGTCTGAGTTGCCTGGCGTGATATAAGAGACACTCTAAGGGCGTGATGCGTGTCGTGCGAATACAGAGACGTCACAACTATGACGTCAGATACACGTGATAACGTTGTTACTAGCGACGGGGCACCAAAATATTTTTTAAATTTAAAGCACTCTTTTCTGATCTAAACGCTTTCTACCAAACAAACTCTTCAACTTTATGATATTAGTAAATTAAAAGGTAGTTAAAATGTATTTTTAAACCAATTCATAATTTATTTTATAAACCAATTTGACAAAGAAGATTCTTTACATTATCGGATATCGGATTCAGATTATTTTAATCGGTTTGTATACGTTATGTTTGTTTGTCCACATTTGGTCCCACTAGTGCACGTAAAGATGTTATCAGTGTTACTTTGAACCTCCATTATTAATGTACACATTATAAATGTAATTTTAAATAAAATTTGATGATACGGTATTTAAACTGATATATAAAAGAATGGACGATAGATAGTAGCTAATTTAATAGGGGTAAATTAAGGGGCTTTTTATATTTCGTAACTATGATTACATGTGTATCTCTTGTTACTCACCAATGGGGTAGATTCTGGTAGATTACACTACTGTCAAGTCAAACCGCCATCTTTTTTAAACGTCTTAGTGATACGCGGTAAAATTTTGACATACCCGTCAAAAAAAGTTTTGTACATGTGAGTGGAGAACAATTCAGACTAAACTTGAATGGGTTAGATTAGACGAAATGAATTTATTTTAAATCTAGAAATCTACCCTACCCTACTAGGCGGTTATTAAAATTATCTGTGTCAAAAGTATCTGGTTCCTTTCAACGAAACTATAATTTTTCGTAATGTTTATGTATATTTTCTACCACACTTTAATGTAAGATGTTTTGTATATTTTGGTTTGTGTTCAATCCACTATATACGGTCTGCTTACACCTGCCCCATAGCCAAGTACATTCTACAAACGTAAACGTCATTAGAAAACTAATAAACGTATGGGAATGATGTCATTTCAACGTAAAGTCCGTGGTTAAAACAAAATATTTGACAGTAATAGAAGAGCATACATGCGTTAGCGATTGTAGAAAGATATTCGACACGAAGCATTTGCATCTTGGCTAAGAGGGCTGGTCTTCTGGCGTGACGTGTGGCGGATACAGTGACGTCACAACTATGACGTCAGACCATACGCGTCATATCGTTCACGGTGCATAGCTAGATAATACGAAATTCCCTATACTCTGTCCATTCGTTTGTTTTATCGTATATACTAACTTATATCGGACTAGAAACGACCAAAACCAAACGCCATCTCGGGTACTAGTAGCCGGAGAACCAGGTGTACCCTAGAAAGAAAATCCCTGGAACCCCGATGTTCCCTTTCTGCCTCAGCATCATCAACCCCTAAATATAATTCTGAAATATCTAAACTTCTCGGTTCACAGTGCAACACGCTCGTCAAATTGTGGCAGACTTTGAAAAATTGTTAGTCGCAGAAAAAAGGCTCTTTATTTATTGTAGACACTATTATCTTGCATTTAGAGTGTTTTTGTGTTCTTTTGTGCATATCATTAACAACCTTTAAGGCCTATGCCCACTGCGGACAGCTGCTGTATTGTTTAATATAATGCGAGTAACATCGTTGACATAATTTGTTCAGATTTTATATAAAATCACTATTTTTTATTATCTATGTCTATACAACTGACAAACCGAAACTAAATGCATGGACAGAGTATAAATGTGAATTTTCCTAGAAAAATCATTTTCGTTTTAAAACCAAGAATATTAGTATAGTTGGATATCGATTTTGCACCTTACTGCACTTATGATAAGACAGAGAATTGAATAAACCAATATCTTGTGATTGGTAAAACTATTTACCATGCGTATACTAGCAATATTTGTGTTTTTAACCAATTATTTGTACCATACGCTTACTCTCTGTCTAATTTGTAATGTACCAGTAAACCATGGTATTATAGTGATGGGTGGGGTGCTCCCCCAGTCGAGTCGATTAATAGACAATATGGTGGGTTTCAAGTCGTGTGATTATCCTAAACCGTGTGATTTTTTTCTCGTCTGTGTTGTGTAAAAAGGGATGAAAATTGATTTTATCTATGGCTGTCTGATTTTCGACTGTCACTAGGAAATATAACAGAAACATAAGCAGTAGTGTTGCCTATTTATTGATAATCTGGCAACACTGGAAATCGCCTGTTAATTTTGGCTTCCTAGTGTTGTAAAATGTTTTGGCATATTATAAAGATGACCAGCGTGCCAGATAAGTATGAAGTCCATGATTTCTTGATACATTTAGCAATTAGAATGACTGTTCCGATAGAAAAAAATGTATTCTTAACCGATGTGTCGATGTCGCCCAGTACCAAGTATTGTTGCATTATCTATACTTATAAAAGAAAATGTTTATAATCTAAGTTCGAAGGAATTTTTCTACATAAATAATGCTTTTAGGAATAAAGAGCGTCACATGGCTAATGGTTGAACTTCTTTTGTGGGCAGGCTGCCAAGGGGGTTCAACCATTTAAATTCACCTATAAATCATATAGGTAGTTGTTACTCATGTTACTCAAACCTGGTTCTATTAAGCTTGTACAAATCCAACTGTCATTATGGTACACAGCACCAACTTTTTAAAACAATATGTATTTATTCTTTTTTCATACATGCAAGCTATTGTAATCTAAGGTCTCAACACTGGAGGGTTTTATGTATCAATTTACAGACTTGACATAAATTGAACAAAACCGCTTTTAAATACATTGAGACTTAGACAAAGAATACCTAGTGTAGTTTCAGAAATCCACAGATGAACCAGCAAGAAATAAAGCTGTTTTGATTTGTTTTGTTGTTTTATTTATATTTGGAAACGAGCTCCAAAATCTTGAAAAGAGTTCTTAGGTGAATGAATTAGATTAGGTACTGGAAGAGGGACGAACCCTTTACCGGAGGTCGCCAAACGACGTCTTTCCCCATAAGCGTAGGTTGGTGGGTGATAAGCCATCTGTTATTCGGATAACAGATGGCTCCGACGCAAAGCAGGGATTAGTAGCTGGGGTACTTTCTAAGTTACACGTAGTTCCTCAGCTACTGGCTTTCGTTCGAGATCCGCCTTAATCATCCCATCGTTTTACGGCGGGTATCCGTGAATTTGAAACAAAAGGCAAAAGTGGATTAACGAAAGTGACCAATGTCTGCATTTGGTGATTTTCACAGTCTATTATCAAAAACTTTGACTCCTCCTCAAAGTCGATTTTGAAGGTCAGCGGCAAAATACATGTCAACTTATGCTTACGCAAATAGCTATGCACACGCACACCTCCATAATTACTTTGCTCATTCATTCATATCTATACTTATAAAGCTGAAGAGTTAGTTTGTTTGTTGTTGAACGCGCTAATCTCAGGAACCGCTGGTCCGATATGAAAAATTCTTTCAGTGTTGGATAGTACATTTATCGAGGAAGGCTATAGGCTATTGGTGACGAGCAGATTTCCCTAGTGGCCGTTTGCGGAACTAACGTAAGACAGATACTTCTACCTGACAGTTTAATATACAGAGCGAGTGCATTGTTATTTTAAATTCTTTCTACAATGATTTCATTGATAGATGTCTACGGAGTAGTAAAAAATACTATAAGACCACTTCGTGAGGGGGATCAGTATTCTATAAGTGGAATGTACGTGTATACGTATTTTTATCTGTCATACGTTAGTTCTGCGACTTGCCGCTAGGGAATCTGCTCGTCACCAATATATCATCACGCTAAGACTAATAGGAGCGAAGCACCAATGAAGAATGTTTCAAAAACGGGAAAATGTATCACGCTACGGGCAATAGGAGACGCAAACGAGGTTGGTGGGTCAGCTATAATAAAATGTAATTTTTTTTAACAGAAATTTCACGGTCCATCGGGTGTTTCCTATAGATCCAAGGAAAGGAATGGTGTTTTTATAAAACTTTTTATTTATTAATTATGTAATTTTATTTTATATAAATGTATAACTCAATTTTATTTTTCAACGGTTTTTATATAATGTATTTGTTGTTTTTTGAGACTACTTTTATAGTTAATGGGCTATTAACTAACTAACTAACAAAGATAGAAAGAATGGAAGGCATAAAGAAATATTGTATAAAGGTACTCTGTCCATTAGTTTGTAATTTACTCATCGTGTTCCTCTAATCTTTTAGTGATTTATTACTTAGGACTGAAGTAGGTATGTAGCAAGAAGCACGCGCAGTTCTGTTGTTGTCCTTCAGATCCTAGAATGGACAGAGTATCATGACCAAGTTGATTAAATCTACTTACTACTTAAGCTTACATTATTTAACCCGACGTGAATGATATATAATATTAGGTACACCCTGGTACACCAGTTATAAGGCTAGACGGTATTTTCTAAAGATTATTTACAAATTGTACCTACCTAAGCACCTAACTATTAAAACAGTGTAGGTTGTTATTTTACGTGGTTTTTCGAATAAAACATTTAAAAAATACAATATTAAATAAAAACTATTGAGATCGAGTTACAAAGACTCCATCACTATAAAATATATATAGCACATAAAAATCCCGTGCTCTATGCACCACTTACGACTATGATTAAAAAATAAATAAGAAAATATGAGTTGGTATTAACTAAAGATCACCTGGTAGACGAATTTCAAGTATTTGAATGTTAAGTTTATTTACTGACCAAGCTAAATTAAATTGTTACTAAATATATTTTTTAATCATGGCAAGTTTTATTTATTTTAATTATTTAGTTTCCAACTTGTCAAACTTTCATACCTACCTACCTGGTGACGAGCAGATTTTCCTAGTGGCCGTTTGCGGAACTAACGTAAGACAGATACTTCTACCTGACAGTTTAATATACAGAGCGAGTGCATTGTTATTTTAAATTCTTTCTACAATGATTTCATTGATAGACGTCTACAGAGTAGTAAAAAATACTTTAAGACCACTTCGTGAGGGTGATCAGTATTTTTAAAGTGGAATGTTAACGTGTATTGGTGACGAGCAGATTTTCCTAGTGGCCGTTTGCGGAACTAACGTAAGACAGATACTTCTACCTGACAGTTTAATATACAGAGCGACTGCGTTGATAATTTAAATTCTTTCTACAATGATTTCATTGATAGACGTCTACGGAGTAGTAAAAAATACTATAAGACCACTTCGTGAGGGTGATCAGTATTTTAAAAAGTGGAATGTTAACGTGTATACGTATTTTTATCTGTCATACGTTAGGTCTGCGACTTGCCGCTAGGGAATCTGCTCGTCACCAATTGTGTTTTTAGTCTTTTTACACTTTTAGAAGTATGTCATGTTAAATAATTGACACCGCCTAATACTTGACCTAAGGAAATCTGAAGGCAGTTGCTCTACGTACAAAAACGAAGTTCAACTTCAGCCGTGTCATAGACAACTGCTAAGCTGTTTGGGAAAAGACCTAAAAAAGACTCGTAGGATGATTCATAAACTAATTAAAGTTTAAAAACTGTTCGGAAATGTCGAACCCTACCTCACTCACGCCGGATTAAAAGTACCTAACATTTGACTAAAAGAGTTCGGGATTTTTATGACCATATGCGGTTAACAGTAGGCCGAAACTTAGGAGACGCCTATGTCCATCAGTGGACTAGTGAAGGCTATGGATGATGCGCTTAAGAACAGATTTTGATTTATTTCACAATATATTAGGATATATTATGTGCCATATTTTCAGACTTAGCAGGTATCTATCTGGCTGTATGTTTGTTAGCAAACTCTGGACTGAAGGGGGTCGCGTTGAATCCAAAGTTGTTGCTGTGCGTTGCTAGTGAATTTGAAGGCTGGAATAGAGAACATAATTTATTAGAAAACTTCATATATACCTAAGTAAATACTTTGAGGTCAAGCGAAGATTCTTATTTCAAACCGTGTGTGTGTGTGTGTCTGTCAGTCTTGTGCAGGAACGGGCACAAAGGGAGGATCCTCCGTCCAGGCGAGGTGATGTTGTATTTATGCTAATCAGCTCAAGAACTTCTATTGCGCGATTCAGGACTTATCTAGTTAGTTACGCCCCCCCACTGGACTGAACTACCAAAGGGCCTATCTGGACCCAACCCAGTGACCCGCCTGTGGTTGCAGGCGGCGCGGATTACCACTTGAACAGGCATTAGACCTGGAAAAGGTACCCCGAGACCCTAGCTGGGGTCTACGAGAAGAACCACTTGGAGAAAGGAAAAAAATTAAGGAATGATTACCGCATTGTTAAATGCAGCCGCTTGTTCAGGGTCGTCAGCAGGAGGGAAGTAGTCTGAGCGGAACTGTGGCAAGTCTTCGATACCTATCAGGTCTGAGTCATTGGACGCGTTGCTGGAGAAAAGAAAAGTATGGTATTAGGTAGGTACATAATATTCGTGTTTGCACACTTATAGTGGAAACATAACACAGAATCATAGAATAAATCTATTTTCGTTTTACTCAGATTCTACTGGTAGGTAAATAACTTATGGTAATAAAGGAAATACGCATCTCGATAATTCTCAACGTCTTGGCGTCGGCGTCGGGCAGAACTCAGACTTTTAAAATAAAGCTACAAAACAATTTCAAGATATGGTTTTTTGGAAAATGTGAACCTCGGAGATGCTTATGTGAAAATTTCTTTTGTTGACATGTTTTATGATTTCTCAACAAAAGTGTATAACATACTAGTTGTTGCCCGCGGCTCCGCCCGCGTATATGTCGGTTATCGCGGCAAATAGTAGCACATGTGTTATTCTGATGTATAAGCTATATTACTGTAAAGTTTCATCCAAATCCGTTCAGTAGTTTTTGCGTACAAGAGTAACAAACATCCATCCATCCATACTTAGAATCTTTCGCGTTTATAATATTAGTATAGATTACAACTTTAAAAGAACATTTCAAACAAAACTTCTATCGCTCTTGGTGACGTCAGCAGTATATGAACCACCATCCTATCATTGACTTGATATTCTAATCACATCCCATCTTAAAAGTCACTCCATCTTCTGAGCCATGACTTGATCTATATAGAAAGCCAAGGCCTACCTTTAATTTAATAGTTATCTAGTAATTAACCTCCCTACCCCTCACTCAGTACCTACCTACTGTTCCATTTCCGTTGTTCTATAAGATGTTATAATTACTAATAATACTAGTTACCTGATAGCATCGAAGTCAGGTGCTTTGATAGTTTCGTTCCAAATAGGGTTGGACCCTTCAACGGCGTGCTTGTTGGTGCCAGGAGTGATGCCCATACGGTTCAGGCCCGAGTCCACTGAACCGTACTTCGTCATGGATAGAGCCTCGAGGCGACGATTCAGGCTGTGTAACATAATGTAGGTAATTAACACGGAGACTAATAGATGTAGGTATGACTTAGGGCCATACTTTCCCGACTTGATTCCACTAAGAAGGTCAAATATGGAAAAGCTAGGTGTGTTCAATAGAACAGTATTTTACTAAAGTGCGCCTGCTCTATTTAAGTCTATTTTAAAAAAGTTTTGAAATATGTATGATATCTTTAAGTTGGCAAATAATCCGAAATTTTAAGATTGGAAGAAATTTTAAAATTCCTATATGTAAAAGGGTAGTTTACTCTATCGTAAATAAATACTTATGTCTCCTTCCCTAAAACTAATATTACAAAACATCTCGGGAAATATAATTATTATAGCTCATCATTTCTATTACAAATTAAAATCAAACAAACATTGAAATAAAATTGCGCAAAAACAAAAACAGCGACGTGACGTCACAAGTTTAGGTAAATTTTTCATACAAAGTTACCTATCGTTTTGACAGATGATAAAAGTAACTAATTTGATTAAGGAGTCAACTACCCTATTGGTCAATCTATTATGTAGTGGAACATGCCTCTAAGGGCTTATGAAAGGTATTATGAGCTTTTACAGTATTGCAAGGATCTACGAGGTGCAGAGAACAATTTCCATCAGGTTATATATGTAAGTAATTTTGGAAATCTGGACTTCAAATTCTGAAAATAAAAAAAATAATAATGGGATACATTTACTTACGCTCTAGTCCTAAGAATGAAGGTCACCAGAAGTATGAGACACAGTAAGCCGAGTACGGCGGTGAGCGCGATGAGCACATACACTACGATCTGCGAATTATCGCTGACCACATCAGGACTAATGTCAGTTAGGAAGTCCTCTAGTTCCACCTCTTGCATTACCAAAGTCTCTTGAATCGACCGAAGAAGAATGATGTCACTCCGGAGCCTGAGGACAAAGATGTTCTTTGTAATTATCAAGTGCAGTAGATCAGACTTAAAAGTAGGTAAATAGGAGCACCGACTTCAAAAACTAAGGAGGCTCTCAATCCGACTGTATTTTTTTTAATTTTGTTTGTTAGGTACCTCAAAACTTTCCACTAGGTGAACCAATTTTTGTTGATTATAATTATTTTTTTGTTTGAAAGCTGGTGCTTTCCGTGTGGTCCATTTGAATTTGGTCCAGTTCTTGAAGTTGTTTTTTGTTTGTTAAAATTTTCACGTTATGGTTATAGTCTGATCAACATAGTACATCCTCAGCCTAGATTAGGATAAGACGGGCGTGTTTAAGATGTTTGAGGTTATAATAATAATAATAACTTTATTAAAAAAAACAGAAAGATTGTAGCATAAGAATTTAAAACATTGTCAATTTTACATTCATTTGCACATAGCATCGATACAATCTTGTGGGTGAAGATCTGTCACCCTTGGTAGGTTACGTAGCAACCTGTGGCAAGGGATAACAGTTCCTTTCCCTCTGGGTATACAATAAAATGGATTGCTAGTTATATCGTTTAGTGATATTTAAATAGCAATTCAACGCCCGCGTCTGTGGGCGCGTGCGTGTGATGTGTGTGTGGTGTGTGTGGGTGTACATGCGTGTGTGTGTGTGTTTGCGTAATATGATTAAACAAATGTGTTGGTATGTACCTATTATTGCAAAAAAAGTTCAGTTTCTTCATACGTGTTATTTTGGAGGTACGAGCGTACCACCTTCTTGCATATAAACTGTGACAAACCATATGTTGGGCAAATTGAGTTTATTTTGTTATATATAAAGGGTCCCAAAAAGTAAAAAAACCGTTTGGTAAAGGAAGCTCGGGGTTTTGGAATCACGCAGATTTTGTCCTTTCGACGTTTTGTAATTGTTATATAGGGTGTGATTTTATGTTGAAGGAGGGTTGTATGGAGAATATACAGCTGTCACACGTTCAGAAGGTTACATTTAGCATATAGTATGGTTGTTGAGAACATTATAGGGCGAAAAGTTGCCACTTTTAAAATAGCTCTGTGTGCTACTTCAAGAGGTTTCATTATAGTTTTCGCCGCACCACCCCAGCAGGAAATACAATAAGTAACAATGGGTAAGCACAAGGCATAGTATACTCTACGAATAACTGATTGGTTTGTGATATGCCGCAAAGTTTTAAATACGTAAATAAGTTTACGTACTCGGCCTACAAGTGTATTGATAAGCAGTTTAAAATTCAGATATTGGTCAAGGATCACGCCTAGATATTTAATGTGATCAGTGGATAATAACGGTGGACAGTCACATATTAGCTGCGATGACATATTACAAGAGTGCGCTTTAAGGGTTAAAGGAGATGGGGGTTGGGATCTTGAACTAATGGAAAAAGTGATGTACTTGGTTTTAGAAGAATTTAGCGTCAACATGTGTGATTGGAGCCATATAGAGGCTGCATTTAAACCAAATTGTGCCCTACGTTCTAGTTCTGTCCACGTGTCTGCAACAAAAGTCAATGCGGTATCATCCGCGTAACACACAGTTTTAGTGTTTGGAATTTTTAGCTCACAGAGGTCATTTATAAACACGAGGAACAGTGTGGGACCGAGTATGCTACCCTGCGGCACCTCGTAGTGTATCGGTAGTTCGTCGCTAGTGTGATTATGAATTTTAACAACTTGTGAACGATTCGTTAAGAAGCTTCGAAATAGAGTGAGTTGTTTCCCCCTGACACCCACCTGTTCAAGTTTGAGTAAGACTGTAGCAACGGGAACGGTGTCGAACGCCTTTGCGAGATCCAAAAATATTGTTAAAACCTTTTTGTTTTCATTTAAATTTTGAATTATAAAGTTTGTCACTTCGTGAATAGCGTCACAAGTCGATTTCTTTTGACGGAATCCATATTGATGTGGTGATATCAACTTAAAATGATCTAGGTAGTCAACGAGTTTTTGATTGATTAGCCTTTCCAATACCTTCGATAATGCACACAAAACCGCAATCGGGCGGTAATTGTTCGATTTACTCCCGTCGCCACCCTTGAAGATCGGATGGATTATATATATATAGCCCTTTAAAAGCATTAGGAAAGACAGCAGTGTCAAAACAGAGATTAAATAGATGACTAAGAATGGGTGCCAGATATGCAGAATATCTCTTTAATAAAGAAGATGATATACCATCCCATCCAGCAACAGCATTAGTCCGTAACGAGTTTATAATAGATGTTATTTCGCCAGGGTCTGTGTGATTTAAAACAAAAGATGAGCGGGGTGGGAGATTCATAGAGGGATTATTAGTAATTATTTGTTCTTGAGATATATTAGTTATTATGTTATCTGCAAGATTTTTCTCGATATTAACAAAAAAGTTATTAGCGTCGTTACATGCTTGAGTGGGTGAGGAAGAAGACTCAAGAAGAGAATGCGATGAATTTTTTGGTTTTGTGGTATTGGTTACTTTCTTTATAGTATCCCATAGTAACTTTGGATTATTAGTAACTTTATTTAGTTGTTCTGCATCATATTGCCTCTTTGTTATTTTCAGGAGTTTTGTACAGAAGTTTCTATATAGCTTGTAGGTAATATTTTCCACTTCATTGGTCGGAGATTACTTTGATTTTTTATAGAGCACGTCCCTATTGTGTATGCACCGCAGTAGACTGGGAGTAATCCACGGTTTTAGGATTTTTTTATTCGAAGACACTCTACTAAAAGTCATACTATTGTTAATGGCCGTCGCTAACAGATCCACAATGTTATCTGCTACTGTATTTGGGTCTTCTATGGAGTATAGGGGATCAAAGTCAATCTGTGACATATTTTTGTCCAAAGACTCGTAGTCGACCTTCCTAATAGTGTGGGTAGGGTAATTTCGAACAGTTTGGATAACCTATACAGGCTAAGGTAGAGTAATGATCAGTAACTGTTGATTCTTAAACAAATAAAAGAGCTGGGCACTTTGTTCTTAAAATAATGTGATCCAAGCAGTTGTTACCTCGAGTCGGGAGATTATGACCCGGGAGAAACCCATGGAAAGCTAAGGAATTTAGGTATTCATTTAAAAGTAAATCAGGTGTATTATAATTAATGTCAATATTTACATCACCAGTAATGACTACAGATTTAAAGTTAGACAGTGATTGTAGTAGATTGTTAAGGGCTTGTATAAAATTTTTGGTGTTATCACTTGAAGGTGAGCGATAAATACAGAGTATGGCTATATCGGAACACAGTTTTATGAATTATCATAAAACTGCTACAGGAATTATCCTGTAGCGGTTTGATTAAGATCAAATTCTTCGATTTTAGTTGATAGTTCCGACTTACCATAGACCACCACGCCGTCAGATTGGTTTATATGGTTATTTGTCTTAAATACAGTATATTTGTCTAACATCGGAATATTGGTATTGCTAGAACAAGGTTACCAACATTCGGTTAAAACTATTAAGTCACAGTCAAAAGAGATACGGTCCTTAAAAGATTGTAAACTTAAGAAATTGCGGTTTATTGATCGAATATTTTGAGAAAATATTTTTAGGTATTTTTCAGGTTGGTATAAGAGGGTTGCAGTTTGTTCTGGGATACATGCGTGAACCTCTGTTGCCGAAAGTCGATCAGTACTGTCAGTCAAATCATTAATATTATTAATCATTTTTAAAGCGAAGTATTATCAACTAAAAGGGCTGAAGCAAATTTGGTAGTGCCTTCAATAAAATAAGATACAATATTGTAGCAGTCAAATATTGTAGTTGTTAAATTAAGGAAATGTGATGAAAGGAATATTTTAATGCAGATAATTTTTGATAGGTAGTTCGACTTTATATGTTTGTTACTCGTAATAGAATATTTTGCTGTGATAAATATTTCGATTGCGAAAATATAGTAATTAGTGCGTAAAGTGTGAAAATAGTTCTGATATATGTGTAGAAGGAGTGTGTGTGCGTTTAGTGTATATGTGTGTGTACTTATTCTAAGTAATTCTGGTGGAGTTTAAAATTGTAAAAAATTGTAAAAGTATTTATATCTAGCTAGTCATGCTTTGCTTGCCTTAGGCAGTTGGTTTAGCTGCTGTTCATGTTTAACGATGATGGTCTGGCTACTGGGGGGGTCCTTTTTAAGCATGATTCTTCCGTTAGAATTCCAGCAGAAGTTGAATTGATTTGATTTGGCATAGCCCCTTGCTAGATAGAACAGTCTTTTGGCGTTTGGGGTCAATTGCTCTGTAATATAAATTGATGATTGATGTGCAGCTTTAATATCCAGGTGCGAAGTATTTACTTTTCTATCAGGATTTTGTTTATTATACTGCTTGACAGCCGCCAGAAACTTAGTCTTTAAAAAAGTATTGGAGAACTCGACTGTTACGTTCGAAGTTAGGTTTTCTTTTTTGAGGGTTCTCTAGCTATATCACGAAAGTGCGCGGTGTCTATTTCCATGTTTAACTGCTTTGACAGGTGTATAATCGTATTATATAACATAGGTTTAGTTTCAGCCACTCTTTTGGGTAGATTACGCAGTTCCACAGAAGTTTTGACTAGATTCCGGTCATGGGTTTCCAGTTGATCCTCTAGCATAGTTATTTTAATTGCCATTGTGTTCCGTTATTTTTCCAAGCCTGAAATCTTGATCTCAAGAGACGATAATTTGTCTGACACAAATGACAGAGACTTTTCAAGTTCATTATTGGTGTTCTTTATGTCAACATAGTGGCTTTTAATCTCCTTAAAATGATCTTCCAATGTATCAAGTCGAGACTTTTGGGTACACATTAGTTCTTTAATCATCTCTCTAATCTCAATTTTAAAACCATCGAATTCATTACTGTCAGTATCAGTAGTTAAACATTTGCGTTTAGCTCGTTGAATGACGTTTAACAATAAAGTATCGTCTGCGCAGAGGTTTTGAATATCCGACTCAGATTTAGAAGGTGCACCTGGCTTCGGCGGCGTTCTGTGTTGTTGTCTTGGCATCGTGAGTTACAGTTCCAAAGCAATCGACTCTTTTAAAATTCAAGTTGCCTTGTTGCTGTTGCTCGTGAGTTGTTGTTAGTGACGAAGGACGTCACGACGTGGACACGCGCTGCGACAACAGCGAGGATGTGTGTCTGATGGTATTCCAGTATTTATAATGAAACAATTAGATATGCGTAACTTAATAATATTAAGTACTAGCTGACCCGGCGAACTTCGTACCGCCATATTTACATATCTGTCTCAGCTTCCCACAGGCAGTGTACAGTCGCGGACAAAAAAAAAACACTTTTCCCGTTCTTTCTAGCAAAAAAAGAATGAATGAAATCAGACTCTGTGTTATTGAATTACAACCAAGTACAAATTTTGACTTTCATCCCCTCTCTCCAGGATACCGTGCTGAACTTCGGGATAAAAAGTATCCTATGTCCTACCTCGTAGTATGAACTCAAATCATGCCAAGTTTCATTTCAATCCGTTCAGTAGTTTCGACGTGATGCGCGGCCAAGATACAGACAGACAGACAGACCGACAGACAGACAGACAGACAGCAAAAATGAAAGCAATAACAGTTTTGGGTTCAGTATCGATTATAGAGAGCCCTCCAAAAAAAATTTTCTAAATATCTTTAATGTACAGAATTGGACCTGTTACATTTTTATTATAAGTATATAGATTCTAAAACAGCACACGAATCGCACACTAATAAAGACCCGCAGTTTAAAGTCGACAATATGCGGATAGCAACCTCGCGAGAAGAATGTCGCAAGCGCCGTGCAATACGTGTCACTTACGCGTTAGACTGGAACGCACTGTTAGTTTATTAACGGCGGTATGTGTAAAAGATTTTTAACTTTTCAGATTAGGTTTTTAACAAGTTCCGCACTAATACACTGTTTACTTTACGTAGGACTGCAGTCCTATACATAAATCACAGAATTCCGTAAACTTAGTGACACTTTCGAACAGCTTAACGCGTATTTTCAATATTCTTTCACGGAGCAATAACAAAGATGGTTTACCGAACAGTGTTAATTAATTTTTTTTTTTGAAGAATAGCTACCTCATTAGAAATATACATCCTGTGTCGCAGGGTACTTTACAAACATACCTGAAACGGACACAAAGAGCACCCAGACTGAGAACAACAATTTATGGTTCACACAAAGTGTTGTCCCATGAAGAATTTGAAACCATAACACTTAGCGCAGTAGAGTGACGTGACGACCGCTTAAACCACTAGGCCAACCGTGCAGTCAATCAATATTCATTTATTATATTATGTCTGTGTAGGAATTTATTAACATCATCCTGATTTCTTTCTGTGCATTCATAGTTCACTGTTCTCAATACGCGTCTCCTCTGAAATGAGGTTTTCGAATAGGTACAGGTACAATACCACGCTTAAATTGAACAGTAATATAACTTGCGTTAGTTATTCGACAAGAGGAAGAAAGTATATAGTTTCGTTTGAATGTGGTCATTTTGTGCCGTTATTGTAACAATGTTGTCTACAGTATGAAACTGAAATAAATGTTTCAGATATTACCCACCTTTCAATCTCATCGGCGAGCACCGGCACGTTGTCCCTGATGAAGTGCGCCCTCACCTCGGTGCGTCCCTCGATGACGGTGCCCAGCGCTTCGTCAGTGGCCGGCGCTATTTGGTCGATGTTGCATGTCATGCGGAAACCGGCCGTGAATGTCTGCGCTATCTGTAACCAAGCATAATGCTTAGTTGCTGTTATAAAAAGGATGTCGGGCATTTGACGGAAAAACATTAGCTTGGTTATAAATTACAGTAGCATGAGGAGAGCTTGGTTATAATTATAGTTGTTGAGACAGCGATTGCTCTAAAATTATATTATCAGTTTATTATATCCTTATTGACGATGATCAGACAGGTAATATTACTCAATATTGAGAGCTTTTCATTTATCGAGCTAAACAAAAAGCTCTTAATACCCACAATTTATTGGTATTGAGACCTTTTTGTTTAGGTACTTTTCCTTCGGAAAATACGGAATTCCGTCCGGAATCTGTATGTTTTGGCACTAGTAATACAACATTATTGACTTTGTATAATTTACTAATCAAAATTTACATTAATAAACAATTTCTTGATAAACTTACAAAAGCGGCATTATCTTCGATTTGATCGAGGGAGTTTCTGAATCTGAAGATCACTCTGTTTTGTGACGATATCAGATATACTTTAACTTGTGTGCGGTCGTATGCCCCATCTGGTAAAAATACAACGCATTGAAAGGCTGACTAGAGAATTCTTTTTTTAAAGGCATCAATAAATTTTGGGAATATATATCCTGTGTCGCGGGAGACCTTACAAACATAGGTACATGCATCGGACAAAAAAGAACACCCAGACTCAGTAGAACAACTTGAGGATCACACAAAGTGTCCCATGTGGGATTTGAACCCACAACACTTGGCGCAGTAGAAAGCGACGTGGCGACAGCTTTAACCACTAGACCAACCGTGCAGTCATTTATTCATTTAAACTAAGACAGCGATTGCTATCTGTGTGGATTTTTTAAATATCATCCGTTCTTGAAAATATACTTACCTAATAAATCTGTTCGATACCGTTACTAGTATTAAGTAGATTATTATGGCAACACTAGGTTTTTGTCGAGATGCTTTGGCAGCTGTCAAGTGTCAGTTAGATAAAAACGTGAGAATTTGTTAAACCGCCTGTGTGTGTTGTCGAGATGCTAGTAGCCGTGTTGTTGCGTTAATCGGGAATTAACGTCGACTCTCTCGTACGGTCTCGAGGTGCTTGTAGCCGTGTTGTTGCTTTGGATCGGGAATCAAGGTCGGCTTCCTCGTACGGAATATTTCTCAAATAGCAAGTTTTTGAATTGTAAATCTGAATCGTTTATTTGGTATGTACGGAACTGCGTGGTTATCACAAAGAGGCTCCCGTCACGGCAACGGCGATTGGAAATTGTCATCACACCCACAACGGTGAGTCAATTGTTTTAGGAGGTGAATCGCCTCAGAATATCTTTTCACCAGGTGTGACTGTATTGCGACTGGGCTAGCTGCATCTC
This sequence comes from Diaphora mendica, assembly GCA_949125395.1. Lineage (NCBI taxonomy): Eukaryota > Metazoa > Arthropoda > Insecta > Lepidoptera > Erebidae > Diaphora > Diaphora mendica. The sequence goes on from OX421323.1 coordinate 4,265,206, forward strand.
ATGGGCTCGTGTGGCTAGCACAGGTTCCCCAAAGAACGCAACCGCCTGGTGATCTATTTCAAAATATTTTTTCAAAAAAGTAAAAAAAAAGGATTTGAAAAAAAAACAACTAAATACGTAAAATTTATGAAAGTAGCAATCGCGGTGGATTAGTTGTAATTTTTTTTTAATAGTTTCGCTGTCTCCGAAACTCATTATCAGATCTATATTAAATTAAAATCCGTCTATAAATACCGGAGTTATACTAGAGAATACATAAAAAAACATCCGAATTGAGAACCTTCTTTTTGACGTCCGTTCGAAATTCTAAAAATTCAACTTACTTGGATCAGTAGCGACAATTTGGAACTGGAACATCCCATGCATTAGAACAGTGGGCTGTATGTTTAGCGAGAGTACTCCAGTGCTGGGGTTCAGTATGAAGGCGATCTCCCGTACGGCTTCCAGGGAGGGATCCACTACCATCGTGGCAAAGTCTATCGTGTACACTATTGTAGCTCCTTCAGAATGTGTTGCCTGGTGACATACAGATCGTTTAAGTAAAACTTAAATATTCCTTACTTATATTTTTTGTACTACCAATTTACTATAAAGAAATATATAAAGGATGGTTCCTATTGTCATATTTTCAGCAAATTTATCAAGGAAGGCTATATAACATGGGCGTATCAAGGAGGGGGAGGGGGGTATGGGGTTCAACAAATCCTCTTGCTGTGCTTGCTGTAGGTTTTCCTTCCATTCGTTGCTAAGGTCCGTCTTTATCGTCCTTATACTGTTGCATAGACGTCTTTTTAGCACTTGACACTTTACTTTTGTCAGAACGAAGTCTGTCAGGGCGGCAAGTGTAAATTAATACACAAAAAACCTACATATAATTAACAATCTATAAGTGCACACTGTAAATAAAAGCATATAAGGAGGTAAATTATACTAGAGGGCACTAAACTAGCTTTATTATTAATTAATTTAATAGTGTTTGAATACGAACCTGTACTGTCACAAGGGTTCTCTCAATGACGTCTGTCGCTGCAATTCCCGCGGTGTAGAGCTGGCTCACGAACACAGGCCGAGGGTTAGCTTCCCTTACCTAGTATTTAAATATTTTTTTAAGAAGTTCACACAACAAGAACCATGTTATAATGTGATATCTAAACGTATCTGTGAATGTACCAGTGCTGCTACCTTATGACATATTTTATCTGTGTACTTTTTCGTAATAATATTGAAGGCTATTACTGGTCAAACCTTCAATATTTGAGAGTACGCAGGGCTGATCTTCAAATAAACTTGAAAGACTGTAGATTACTTTGACATAGACATAGAGATTTAATAAAGATCATCAAAAGTTTATACTATACAATATTATTCACTGAGTTCACAACACATTATAAGATTTACACAAAGTTCAGTTCCCTTATAGATAATACAAAATGACACAAGAACAGTCATATTCGAAAACTGACTTTTAAACATTTCTTCTTTATGTGATATAAGGAGGTCGCACATTGTTACATTATATGCAACCTTAATAAATAAAAGTTCATTCAGTTCTACAGTCAGTTCTGTTCCACACATAACGCAGTTTTATTTAACAAACCACTAACTATAAATTATGGAAACAATGATGTTTTATATTTACAGGAAATTTCTATTCTATTATTCGGCTACCTCGTACAACATTTCTCCGGTTAATCGAGTCTCCTATGTTAATTGTCCCGCAAAAAGAATTTATAAGCCCCACAAATTGCTAATGCGCCTTGCCTCCATTTTGGTTACGTAATTTTGTCCTAATTACATTAAACACTCAGTAGGTACCCTTAGAAATACCGGCCGGCCAGATTTAACCTAACATTAAAATGAACAAATTTATTAGTTTGGCGTTATTTTTATAAATATTTCTTGTAAATTAATAAGAATATAGTTTTAAGCAGTTATTACACAGCATAACTTAGCGATAGATAAATATGTTAAACTGTTAAAAAATTATTATTAAACTGAAATTGACTTTAGTGAACAGGCCCTCTCAATCGTTGCTAGAATTTGTAGAAATCTGTCAAACCTCCTATAAGAAAATTACATATTATTACAATTTGCGTCATATGGCTTAAAGTAACAAGGTTCCAGCGCATTAGCATTTTACGGGGGTTATATAATGAAGTGTTATTGCTTAGTGCATGACCTGATACCTTGTTATAGCGAATTCGAATGTGTGATGGATAACATATTACTCCTGTGAGGTGTGTCCGGTAACTTTATTGGTACTTAAAAGTACACTTTTAAGTGTTTATTTTTTTTGATTAATAAACTATCGTAACAATAGCGTTTAATAGTCCACTACCGGATATAAACCTCTGCTTAGAAAGGAGATTTTGCTCTACTATTATACCACGCTGGCCAGAAGGGTTGTTATGGCCGACCAAGGAAGCAAACTATGCAGGACATCAGCTGCAAAAAGAATGAAAACTTGACAAAAACCCTATACCGATTTGTCTCGCCACCATGGTATAGGAAGCCAAAACCTTCTTTCTAAGGACAGGCTCATGAGCATAGAGTTATTAAAGATAGAGGAGGCGAGCCAGAACTCAGTATAGAAAGACAGATGGGTATCGCGATCTTCTCTCTCTTTTTAACCGTTGGACGCTTCCGCTTACAGGCAGCCGTATGTCTACCCCACTCTATCTATAATAACTCTATGCTAATGAGCAGTGGAATAAAGGCTGTTGATGAGATGTCATGTGATGTGAACTCACAATGACAGTGACGGTGAGAGTGTTGGCGGGCAGCACGTTGATGGCGTTGGGCGAGTTGGAGGCGGCCACCAGCACCGTGTGCGTCGCGCTCTCCTCGCGGTTCAGTTCCTTCACCAGGTATATCGAGTTGGTCCTTGGTTCCACCGCGAAGTGGCCGCCTTCATTGCCCTCTGTGGAAAAGAAAACATCATAAAATTTAACCGTGGGAGAACCAATTTACGATACAAATGAATCAGCTCAACTAGAATGTTAATCCGGGCACAGATTAGCTTTCAAATTATGCTCGTTTGTCACCATATCATAAGAAAAAGAACCCATAAGATTTTTCCCTACCAAAAAGTGCTCAACGCGGCCAAAGTAATTTACACTTCAAAAATGTCATGTCAACATGTCGGTGACGTCAGAATGTCGGTGATGCGAACTCATAAGATTTCCTCCTACCAAAAAGTGCTCAACGCGGCTAAAAAAGTTTTTACTTCAAAAACAAATGTATACTTACGAACGATGCTGTAGTAGATATCATGACAGTTGTCTTCACACAGATGGTTCTTGAGATCCGTCGCCTCAGGCAGTGGGAACGATTCGGATAGACCGCCTTCCTCCTCTATAAAAAGAACTCAATAAAAGAAACTGTAGAATATTCCCTAGCTTGGGCTTTAGAGTTCTGTTGGTAGTCGCTAAATGTAAAACAATCGATATATAAGCCTGTAACGAAGTAGACTTGAAGCTAACCTTAACCAACTTTGGTAAAAAGGCTTGGGGAACTAGCGTTTTCTCTATCTTTGCTTCTTACCTTACTTTACGATTAATTACCTATACTTCCAAGTAGTTTGGTGGTTAGTAGTAGGTTTCCCATCATCCATTTTAGAAGAATAGTATTTACAGTCATCACAGAAAAATGTTAATGTGTTATGCGGTTTTGCCGAAACCTTTAAGTTTTGTATGTATGTATATAAAATAAGCCTTTATGCTTAGACTCACCGAAGAAGTAGACCCTAGCAGTAGGCACAGTGAAGATGGGCTCTCCCTGCGTTGGCACGAAAGCGATGGTAAACGTGAGATCAGTGAAACGAGGTCCAGGGTCTGTGCCGCCATCCGTGCCTCGAATAATCACCTGGATTTGATTATGATAATTAATAAATTAGAAATAAACTAAAGACCTCGAAATATAGTAGTCGCCATTAACGATTAAAAAAATAAAATAAGAAAATTGAATAACAAATACAAGCACCATTAACATGCGTTTAAAAACCTATTAAAATTAATCTCAAACAGTAACAACCAAAAGTTGGACAGTCGCAAAAGATTGACATGTAAAATTATTTTGAAAGTTTTAAATTATATTTAAACCTGGTTTTATATCTCAAATGTCAAGTTAGTCCGCTTGTGAGGACGTTTTACTTTTTAAACCGCTTTTTGTTTTTTAATCCATAGTTATAAAATTTCAGACATACATTAAATTCTCTGATAGGTGGTTCAAAGGTTTTCCGAAGAATGAGTGTACCGTAGTTGTCACCGTCATTCCTGACCTCGAAGAATTCTTCCGCATCGTCTGTCGAACACATTCAAACATTAATTGTAGTCTCTAATACCTACCTGAGTTACACAGATTGCCGGTGACAGTTATACATTTGCATACATAGATATATAAATTACATAATATTCATGCGTATGTCAATGTGGTGAAATAATTACGTACCGTCGCCTTGTATTTCGAAGGTAACGACTCCAGCTTCTAGTCCGTCCTCATCAGTAGCGTGGATACGTTCTAGGACATCATTACCAACAGTTATTACAACACCGTTCGCCGATATTTGTTCCTGTTGTGCAAGGAATAGAGTTTAAAATTAAGCAACAAAACATTTGTAGTCCTAAATATAAAAGTCCCTTATTTACAGCAGAATATTTATTGTCATGTGGCCCTCGAGAGTGTAATACCATTGCCATGCGTGTAAAACGCAGGAAACGGCTAATACATGATCATATTTTTTCCAAGAGTTAGAGAAGACGTGAATGTTCTAATTTTTTTTTCTGGTGTTTTTAATAGCAATATTTAAAAATTTCTCTCAATTTTTTTGTGGTTTGAAAATGTAATAATGGATTGTAAAACTTGTATTACCCTGACGGCTCTGATGACAGAGTTTGGCTGCGGGAACACAAACACGGGGTCGTGGAAGTTATAAGGAGTGATGATCAGCTCGTACGTCTCGTTACTGGATTGCTGCGGGTATCCGTGGTCGAAGGCCTGAAGTTACACGAAAGCAATGGTGAATAGGTACTTTTTAGTATGAAGACAGCGACAGACAAGAACCGAAAATAGGGAAATACAGTTATAATATAGCCCTAGACATTTACAGCCTCTTAAAGCACTATATAGGAGAATTTTTAGCAGAAAAGTACAAGACAAAAAACAAACAAATTGAAATAGTCAAGTCAGTTAATTTAATTTTTTTCAAAATCATTTAACTTTTTTCACAATTTTCATAGTTTTCGCTAAAATGGTTTCGGTTATATGTCAATAAATACTTTTTATATGTTTCCGTGGAATTTAATAGATATTATATTATTAGCCATAATTTTTTATTCTTCACTTATTAGTAGTTTTACAAAAATATTGACGACTGTTAGATACTAATTATTTTTCTATGTAAAAAGAAACACACACGTGTTTCTATTAGTATTTAGTTGTGAGAATTTGCTCACATAGTGAATTCTCATCAACTTCTATGTGCGTGCCCTCCTGACATTGCATTTCTTAATTTGTTAACATTACCAATTATTTTCTAGTTAAATAGTTTTTCTAGCGGAGCAGTTTCAAAAACATGCACTAATCATATGCAGCGTAACAAATACATTTTATCTAAGTGATTTCCTCATTATCTTATTGGCGTCTACAGAAAGATATTACTTTTTCTCCCTCCACCTCCTTTCTGGCGAGGGACCTATGTCAAACAGTGGACTGTTAGGGACGTTGATGAGACTATCGAAAGAAACTTACCAAAATATGAATGGCGTAAGTGCCCCAGTAGCCCTTCAAATCCTGAGCGGTCTCGAGTTCACCAGTGACGTTTTTTATTTGTATCATGGTAAACAGTTCTGGTACTTCGATGTCTCGGTTGAGGACGTTCAAGCTTAGTATGGCGTACCCAACACGGGAGTTGTCCGTATCTGGTTCATCATCGTCAGGCGCGTAAATGTATTCAGGTAATCGCGTACCCTGGAATTAAAATATCTCTTCATTGACTTTATGCAAGATATTCTTTCACATGAAGAATAGCAGGGGACCTCTTTTTAACCGACTTCCAAAAAGGAGGAGGTTCTATGTTCCACTGTATGTTTTTTTTTTTTTTTTTTTTTTTATGTATGTTACCTGATTACTCCGTCAGTTGTGGACCGATTTTGAAATTTTTTTTTGTATCCGACAGGGTATGCTTCCGTGGTGGTCCCATTGCCAGCATATGAGGATCTGATGATGGGATCCCAGGGAAATCGAGGGAAACCCTCATTTTTTATAGGCACATACTATGTTTTTCGTATATTTTCTGAAGTTACACCGGTATTTGCGTCTGGTAGTCATCATTTTATGATGATGAGCTGATGATGTAAGGTACCACTCCTTAACGGTTAGGAGTTGGAGGATAAATCTTTAAATAACATATGTATATAAGTTACCTTTAGTCGTATTCTTACAAATTATTTAGGTAATCTGATGATGGAAGGTGGAATGGTTGATGGTTGATGGTTGTTCGTTTGTATTCTATTTGGCTTAGCACCGACTTCAAACAGATTTTAGGTACCTAGCACCCATTATAATACTACTATTTAAATGAATAAAGAATTAGGTATAGGCAATTTATGAAGAACCAGTTTATTTTACGCTTTTAAGTGTTTTTTTTTTTTTTTTTTTAATTTATTAATTACAAATGTGATACATGTAGGTACATCTTAATTGATTTCGCCAAACTGCATGACAGTTTGTTGGCGAATACTGTGCGCTCATTTTACAATTTTAAATATGTAAACACATTTAAAACAATATGCATATTTATGTTTCAAATTAAATACATTAAAATACTTTTTTAGAATCTAAGTAGGCTTTGAGATACATTTAATAGTAGGAATACTTTTAATCTTCAATTTGTTCATTAAACAGATTTTTTTTTTATTTTCAATTTGTTCATTAACATTTTTGACAGAGAGTTTTCGATGGATGTTTTTTTGGCTGATGCTTAGATAGATAAAGTGAAACTGATTTGACTGGACAACCAACTAATACTAGTAGGTACATTAATTTTAATAGTACACCACTAATTTAGACATCTATACAAATAAATAAAATTGGAGTGTCTGTTTGTAATATTAAAATAATCGCTTTATACGAAATGCATATATGTATGTATACATTGTACAAATTTGTCTGTCTGTCAGTTTGTTCCGGCTAATCTCTGGAACGGCTGGACCGATTTTGACGGGACTTTCACTGGCAGATAGCTGATGTAATAAGGAGTAGCTTAGGCTACTGTTTATTAGACTAGCTTTACCCCGCGGTTTTATTCGCGGCTGTAAAGGTATAACAATACCCGCGGGTAACATCGCGGGACCCAGCTGGTATTGTTATATTATAAGAGTAATATGTGTTTCTGAGTTCATCATTTGACAATAAATAATTTTCGTCATCCTAATATAAATTCTATAAAATAAATCTACATATATAAAAGCTAAATACCACTCACTTATTTATCACGAAACCTCGGAAACTATAACACCTACAAACTTGAGATTTGGCAGGTAGGTTCCTTATAGGGTGTAAACATCCGCTAAGAACGGATTTTACTAAACTCCACCTCTAAGGGGGTAAATCAGGGGATTCAAGTCTGCATGAGCGAAGCTGCGTGCAAAAGCTAGTCTTAGGTATATATAAAATTCTCGTGTCACAATGTTAGTTACCATAGGTACTCCACTAAAACGGCTGGACCGATTTTTATGAAATTTGGTGTGTGTTAGAAATTAAACGTCATTATAATGGCAACATTTTGATTGTCACTTTTTCTTGTTTGACGTTTTGACGTTTGAGGTTAGATAGTACTATAGAGACGCTTCCCGGCCGAACACGTTTTCGCATTTGATTGTCGGTTTAAGCGAATTGAATTGATATTAAGCTAATTTCCCAAGACTCGGTTTTCGTCGGTCACCGTTATGATTGGTCTGGTTAGGACTCGCGAGTTTTTGTAGGCGCGTTCAAAAGGGCGTGATCCGTGATAGCTAATACGAGTTTATTGTAATTCGAATACCTTGAAAGATATACAGCACTTTGGAGCATGTTTGTGTGAACGTACCAAGACAAAGCAGAGAGGAAACTACCCAAGAGATCTCTTGGAACGCCGAGAACAAGGAAGCCACACAACTCCAGTAAGTGCTTGATGATTTAGTTTAGATTAAGAACACGGTGAAACGCCGTGGTTCATTTCTCTTGCCAGTGGACTAGTAGCGATTTAATGCCTGTATTAATGGGCCTGCAAGCATTATAACCTTCAAAAGGTGATCGCTCCACTGGTGAGAGGACTGAACAGTGTGCATTTCGGGTAGGTCTGAGAATCGACCAACATCTATTTTTTATACCACATTTTTTTTAATGGCAAAAAAACGTTTTGGTGGTCAAACGACCGTGATTCAAAATGCCTGTCATTTCAAATGACAACCATTGTATATAAAAAAGAAATTGCATATATGTTAGGCGAGCATTTCTTTTTATGATAGGGTAGATGTGTTTTAAATATGTTTAAACCTTGTTGACTTTACAATAGAGTTTAAAATCGAGAAAATGAAGAGATACCTCAATTGCTAAGGTTATAGGAAGAAATTATTTTGTCCTTACCGCTTTCGTGCTCTCGGAGAGGGTCCACGACAGTTCAGACGGCGCGGGCAGCTGCGGCGCGTTGTCGTTCACGTCCAACAACACTACCAATATTTCAGTGGTATTCTGGTTCCTATTGCCATCTGGAGTGGGTCAACAGAGTTAAAATACTAAGAACATGTGCCTAACTGTAGTATTAACATCGAGTCGAGTTAGGTTTTTCCAAATGTAAGAATTTTTTAAAACCTAGGTATTACGGAAACGTGTGGTCATACTTTTTTTTTTATTCTATTCATTTTTTGGAAATTATGTCAGTTCCATCGTAACCTGATCTAAACATGTCACTACATCTTATTGTTTTAATACGGCCGACATGAATTTGAACAGAGCCTTCGCATCATCGCTGTTTGGTTCTGACAAAAGTTTGTGAAACATGCCTACGTCGGCTCCATGCAATTTCAAGCCGGACACTAAACTATTTCTATAAGACTCATATCTGACACACTCCATCAATAAATGGTGTAAGTCTTCCACAACTCCACATTCCTCACAACCAGGCGAAGCGGTTTTCTTCATTATATACCCAAATTTATTGCATGGAATGTGTCCAGATCTGAGTCTATGGGCAACGACAATTAATTGTCTATTTAACCTACTGTTCATGCACCAGGGCACATGAAGAAGCTGACACTGTATGGTTTTATACCATATCCCTTTTTCTAATGACCGCTTATCAAAGTGCTCCTGCCAGTCACTGTAACATTTCTTTTTAAACTCTGGTAAATATTCACAGTAGTCTAGTGTTATATTATAATCTTTTCCGTTTTCAGCTGCATATTTTACTAATGTGTCAGCTTTTTCATTGCCCTGCAATCCAATATGTGATGGAATCCATTGCAATCGCAGTTCAACCCCTTTTAAGTTTAAATCAATAATTTTAGACAGGATCGCATAAGCTATCGATGCACCTCTGAAACCAGAGGCGCATCGAGCTTTAAGCTGTAGAGAACTCTTGCTGTCTGTACAAACTACAACACGTTCTACACTACTTTTAGTAATCACATATGTTAATGCTTCTGAGATTGCAATGAGTTCCAACGTCATAATGGAGGTAGATAGCCATAATTTAGAGTTGTGTACATTATTTATGGGGGTGAAATTGAATAGGAAAAATAGCATTTTTATAACTGTTCTTAGTGTCGTTAGTAAATTTCTTTGAAACGCCGATTTTTATTACTTAGCATACAGAATCTAATAGAGTAAATATTTCATTCCAGTCTCAACTCCTACCGTGAACTGGTCAATAATTTTAATCCAACTAAAGAGTTCTTACGAGGAACTTACCTCCTTGTCCTAAAAAGTTGTCTGAGAGAATTAAGAAGATTGTATGATAGGGTTCTGGACCATCTCTGTTCAAAGTTTCGTGAGTGGTGTAGTCCACATACACTACGCCTGTCGTCATGTTGACCGCAAAGAAGGCTCGTAGGCGCGGATTGACGCGGTAGTCGATTTGGTAGCTCACCTCGTTGTACATCTCTGGGAAAAACAATTTACGATAGTTGATACCATACAATACCGTGGCATGGAAGTTGAAATGAGTACACAGGGCAAAATATCACCCTTATTTTCTGTTTTCCATTCAAAAATGATGATGATGTTCTCCTAGCCGATTACGGCCACGGCGGCCAGTCTCAAAGGAGACCAGCCAACTACGCAGGAGATATTATAGTGCACAAGTGTGTGCGCAAACACAGGTGCACTCTCTGTTCCCTCTCTTACATAATGCAATGGGACGGTTAACCGACACGACCGGGGAGAGATCAGGTTCAGGACCGACAGCTTTTCGTGCTCTCCGAGATACGGGGGCTCAGGCCCCAACTTCCAAACTCCGAACTGATATTAAGTATTTCTATAATTAGAAAAACTCAATAACACTTTTGGCCCGACCGTATGCAGTCGCATACGTCAACCGCTAGACAAATGAGGCAGTTAGATGATGATGATACATGACTAAACCACTAGACTCATAATCTAGATAGTATTTACTAGGTACCTACCAAGTTACTCTCAAGGGATAATTAGTATAATACATCAGAGAGTTACATTGCAAAACTGCCTCGAGGAAATCTCTAAAAGTATAATTTTTTGATGTGACAACGTCTAATAAATTGATGAACGTCGGCTGCATGCACGAAAAAGGATGACTCATTGTCCGGTACGCTAATTGTCCCGTTACGTTCATTATCCCGTTATGCTCATTGTACGTCGTTGTATGAGAGGGAGAGAGATAGATGCATCTTTCTCTCATCATTACATCAATTTTTGTTATGACGTTGTCACGTTAAACTATCGTCCGTAAACGGACTTTACAGACAACCAATTTTTTTTTTCATGTTCGGGCGTCCAGATGATGTTCGATCACGCTATATTCAATTGATTGTCTCTTTTCGTTATGTTCCTGAGGCTAATATTGAACCATACAAAAGAACCATAGCTAATGTGAAAGGCTTATTATACAACTCCCTGAAATAATGTTTTTTTTGTATGGGCTTGCCAACGTGACTTTATTTATTTATTTATTTATTTTACACTTTTAGGAGGCAAGAAGTTCTTCAGACGATATAAAGTGCGTAGGCTTCCAGTCACTCGCTGGCTGACGTGAGTAACCTGAGCTTGCCAGTTAAGGGTCGAGTCGATAAGCAAGCCCAGATGCTTAACGACGGGGCTGAACGGAATAACTTAACCGTTCAAGATGATAGGTGAAATAGAGCCAGTGTCGAGTCTGCTCAAGCTCGAGACTTTACTCTGCCTGACGGAAAGCATAAACAGAATCCAAGAGTGGTGTCACCATAGTCATTGCGAATGCAGACAGTGCTACAATGCAGCATGGTGACCCACACCATGGTGGCCTATTGAAGCTTCTGCATCAATGGGCCTTCAGTCTCACCAACTATACGAGACAGCACGAATGCTGTCACTTTAGGTTGATCTTCTGTGCGAGGGTAAAACTGCTCCGATCAAGCCTGCCCGTTCGTGATGTAATCAGCATGGCTCTACTACCTTTATAATTGACCAAGTTTTTACCTGGCCCCGGGTACTTAAAAGATCTGAACCAAAAACAATTCAGCATAACCAGGGATAGCCATAGGGAGAGCCACGCTTCGGCTTGAATGGGCCGGCTCGACCGACCACGGCCTCACAGAAACCCGGCGTGAAATAGCGCTTGCGCTGTGTTTCACCGAGTGAGTGAGGATACCGGAGATCCATACCCCAACCCCTCCCCCACCCCCCTCCCCATCTCCCAAAGGCCGGCAACGCACTGGTGACGCCTTTGGTGTTGCGGGTTTCTATGCGCAGCGGTAATCGCTTACAATCAGGTGACACGTCTGCTCGTTTGCCCACTATTTCATAAAAAAAAGGCCATCGGTTTGACAGTTCTTGTCAGTCCACCAACTAGCGCACTCTTACCATCTCTGTCTAAATCGCTGCCGAAGATTGTTGCTACCTCATCATCCTGGGTAGCGTTCTCCCACACGTATACGGTCTGATAGAACTTGGTTGTCTCCACTTGTGGCACTTGGTTGTTGGTGTCGATTATGCTGATCGTTATCTGTTAACAAAAACGTATAATGCAGTCGTCCAATAGACGGCAAAGCCACTTCCCATTTTAGTGTTGCTAAAGATAAAAATCAATAATAACAAATCGGCAGTGGTCGAGCTGGTCGTTCTAAATTTGTATGGGCACCATAAGCCCATAAGGTATTCCCACGTATAATTATATATGTACAATAAAACAATTAGTTAATACTGCTTTGCGAATATTTATTGTTTAAATTGTTGCCATGTTAATGATCCATTTTAAATATTAAGTAATCTATATTACACTCGCAGCACTCCATGGAACCATTGGAGTGTCAGTTACGGGCAATTATTAGCCTACCTAACTTTTATTTTTTTATTCCTTCTTTGAACGAGATTGGAAACGAAAGGGATGGTATCGTTTTTTAAAAGTAACCGTAAAATATTAATTCACGTGGACAACTGACATGATAGTTTTAATTTGTGTTATCAATTTTACAAGCATTATTTAATGAGTATTTTGAACTCACGAGCCCGTCATTATGATTTGCGGTCCTATCTGGTGGGCAGTCCTCTATGTTTTCAGCATAACACGCGTCACTGGCTCGCAGCGTGTAGTACAAGTGGTACGTGGGAGGAACATCAGCGTCGATCTTATTGGAGGTCTGCACCGTGATCTGACCTGTGTTAAAGTCAATTTGGACTAAATCTTCGGGAGTGCTTTCTCTCGGCCTGGGAAAAAAAGAAGAAATCAATACTCATACAAAGTAATAATGCAGAATATTATTAAGATAATACTAATGACGTTTGTAAGTTCCAGAGTAGATCATTTCTGAATTTTGAACCAATTTTTATCACTAGCACCTTCTGTCGTACACGTAAAACGTATTGTAGGTATACTCACTGTATGGTGTATCGCACTTGGTTGTAGAGAGGGCCATCGATGTCGGTGGCCAGCACCGAACCAATCACGACACCTGCGTCCGACCTCTCGCGAACTCTGAACTCCTGAGCGAGGGTTCCTTCGGCCCACAGAGGCTTGTTGTCGTTCATATCGATTATAATTATTGTGAACGTGGCTGAGGAACAAGATCAACACACTTATAAAGTAAATAAACAAAATATTTGCTAATAACTAAACTTTATATCCGTATACCTTCTGGGTATTCAAGAATAAAGATACCTATGATTATAAGCAAGTACGCTTACCTTCGTCATAGTCTAATCCTATTTCAGTTTTGAGGTCGATCACTCGCACTGTGATGTAGAGTATCTCAAACTCCTCAAAGTCGATGGTGATGCCCGGCCTGATTTCCTTCACAAACAGCTTGCCTTCAGCCCTGCGCGTGTCTTGAGGGTCTGGATATACCGTTTTTATCTCTACGCAGCTGTGTACAGAGATTATTATTTATTTATCATCACTACATATTATAAAACAAAGTCCTCCGCCGCGTCTGTCTGTCTATTCGCGATAAACTCAAGAGATACTGCACGGATTATGATGCAGTTTTTACCAATAGGTAGAGTGATTCTTGAGAAAGATTTTGGTATATAATTTGTTAAAGTTTTGAGTATATTGCCGACGTCTTCAACAAATATCGTTATATTTTACGATATTTGTTGAAGACGTCGGAAAAAATTAAGCCGCACATCTTCTCAGGGTAACATAGGTTATATTGTTTTCCGTAAAGAGCCCGTGCGAAGCCGGGCCCGGTTGCTAGTTATCTATATTTCAGGATCATTCATGATAGAGTAATCCCGTATCGAAATAAGACGTTCTCTACAATTTAAAGATTTATGTATAAGAACGAAAAAAGAAGAAAGGAAACATTTATTTTGTACTTAAACCTATACAAATATAAATACAGTTCCTAAAAGGGCATACTTTTATTTTAGCGTTAAAATTGCGTAAGCTCAATATTATATTGCTCCGTTAGAAGCAGCGCTGGTATTGTACTGCCACCAAAGTCATGGCCTTAGGCTTAGGCATCATGGCTTTCGGAATAAACATCATGTGTCGCGGGGGACTTTACAGACATGCATGAAACGGACACAATTAACACCCATACTCAGAACACCAATTTGTGGATCACACAAAGTGTTGTCCCGTGTAGGATTTGAACCCACAACACTTGGCGAATTGGCAGGCGGCGTGGCGACCGCCTAAACCAGTAGGCCAACAGTGCAGAATATATTTAAAAAAAAAATTAACAACGCCACCTAGTCCTAACCTTATCAGAGCTTGTAATATAGATACTAGACAACTGGTATACTATACATAAATAAATATAATTTTATTTATTGTAATACATTTTTTGATATCATTCGATATTGAATTTCAATTAATTATATCTACTCACTTGTGGAACTCTGACGCTGGAGTATCCCGTCCTTGTTTTGTGGCATACGATGATTCCCAATCTATCTCAAAGACAAGTTCAGCATCTGTGTCTGGGTCCGTAGCAGTTATTACTTGAGCCAGCATGCCTTCTTCAACCTCCACTTCAATAGGAAAGCCTTCTGGAACGTTCTCTTCTACTTCAGGACGACCCCGAGGCTACATTATACAATACATAATCTTAAGTTAAGTTTAGAAAAATCCGTGGCATTAAGGGTTGATTTGTCCCCTCAATCTTTGTTAATTTGCCCTCAGCAGAAGCATCACTAGGCCGCCATGGTATGGGTCACCATGCTGCATTGTTGCATTGTCTGTGTTCGAAGAGTATGGTGACCACTGCTCTTGGATTCAGCTTATGCTTTCCATCAGGCAGAGGAAAGACTCACTTTGACAGGCCCAAAGAACTAAGATATGATGTACAGAATGTCAGAATATCAAACGTGATCTTGTTTACGTTCAAAAGTATTTATATTAACGACTGCCTCGTTGGTCTCGCGGTCGGCGTGTGCGACTGCTGATCACGAGGTCTCGGGTTCGATTCCCGGGTCGGATCAAATGTTTGTATGATCTACAAATATTTGCTTCGGAGTTTGGGTGTTTTCTATGTATAATATGTATGTATTTACAAAAAAAAAAGTATATATGCAGCACACAGCTCTGCTTAGCTTGGGACTAGATGGCGTTGTGTGTTATATGTCCGAAAAAATATTTATTCATGAGTAAGAAGTCTAATGCTCACCAATCTAAGACTGGGAGGTGTATTATTAATATCGATGAGCTGAATTACAAGCTGCGAGGTGGCTGTGTGATACGGTCCGTCGCCCAGGGTGTCCGTAGCTTGCACCTGAAAACATATCTCTCTACATAATCTGACTTTATTTAGAACTCATTTCCTAATGATCTCTTACCTCACTGTAGTAAGCAATAGTTGCTCTTACCTGTATAAACAGTTCGCTTTGTCTGTGATAGTCAAATGCGTTATCGACTGCCACGTGGACAGAACCAGTGTCTGGATCGATTGACAAGAAGTTGATGGCATTGCCCAGCAGTTCGTGACTGAAATGAAATGTAATGAATTATGTTCATTCTTATCATAATTTCCACAAACCTACACTCCATTCTATCACTTCCTTGCCACTAATTGAAAAAAGCTCTTTTCTTAAAGTTCTATAAGATGATCAAAATACGTTTCATCCAGTAGATATACTCACACAACTCGGTCGTCGATATCTCTGTCGGAGGCAGTGACGTTGGCAACGAAGTATCCGCTGCCAACTGTCTCCTTGAGCGTGACTCTCTGTAAGAGCTCGTAGAAGATTGGCTGTTCATCGTTCCAGTTGATAAGGTTGATATTCATAATCGCCTCTTGTACAAAATCTGTATTATTCTGATCTGTTGCAATTACCTACATTAAAAAATTATGTGTTTAAAAAAAAACTTATCTTGATCATTGTTTATCATGATCATAATTTGCTAATGAAGGTACCTATCATTAGCAAAACATGACCAAGGTTTAAGCAAAATGAGCAAAAGCAAGAACCTGGTGAAAACTATGTAATTAAAAATGTTAGGTAATAGGTCTTTACCTATGAAATTGCCGTTTTGTATGCAATAAGTGAAAGTACTTATTTTTTCAAACTTTTTTATTTCTGTTATTCGAAGTAATCACCCATGCAATCGACGCATCTTTGCCAACGCATTGGCAGTTTATTGATGCCCTTCTTGTAAAAATCAGCTGGACGGGAGGCAACAAACTCTTCAAAGGCATTTTGTACTGCCTCTCGGGAATTGAATTTATTACCCACTAAAAAGTTGTCTAAATTTTGGAAAAAGTAATAGTCGGTAGGTGCAAGGTCTGGTGAGTATGGCGGATGAGGGAGAGCTTCCAACCCCAGCTCTTGCAGCTGCTTCACGACAACGCGCAACCCCATACTGCGCAACAGACAGTCTCCAAACTGCAAGAGCTGGGGTTGGAAGCTCTCCCTCATTCGCCATACTCACCAGACCTTGCACCTACCTACTATTACTTTTTCCAAAATTTACACAACTTTTTAGTGGGTAAAAATTTCAATTCCCGAGAGGCAGTACAAAATGCCTTTGAAGAGTTTGTTGCCTCCCGTCCAGCTGATTTTTACAAGAAGGGCATCAATAAACTGCCAATGCGTTGGCAAAGATGCGTCGATTGCATGGGTGATTACTTCGAATAACAAAAATAAAAAAGTTTGAAAAAATAAGTACCTACTTTCACTTATTGCATACAAAACGGCAATTTCATAGGTAAAGACCTATTATTTATGTGCATGTAGCAACTTATAAATTTAACTTTTGCTAGCGGTAATGTTTATTTCGTACCTAAAGCTAGCCGAAATTTCACGATAGTCGGCTTAGGATTTAATTTGTAATATACATTTAATTTAAATAGTGGAATTTATCTACGAGACGATTTGCTAAATAGAAAAAAATGTTTAACAAACCCTTAACGTAATATTTTGGAAGTCCTCCTCTTCGAAATCAAGTAGGCGGTGGTCCAACGTTGTTAATATAAAGCTTTGACGCTGATATCCAGTTGTTGGTGAAATTTGGAAACCAGCCTCTGCACCCAGTGGACTGTCCGCTATTATTTCCACTGTGTATACAGCATGGTCGCCCTTGAAAACAGCACTCGGTTAGAATATAATTAAATAATTAGTTACAAGTATTTAATTTACATGTTAGAAATAAAATTTGCTATGTTTGTTACTCTAAGAAGAGACCTGACGACATACACAGTTACTCATTATTATAAAAGTGGCCTAAAATTACTGGTAGGGCTAAAAATAGGTGTTCTTCTTCGAGCACTTGGGTTTGCATTTAAATTATATTATTGAGGTTTAAAATTCGAATTAAATTGTTGAGCAATAGAAGAAACTCGAATTTATGTTGTTCAAGCTATGGTTAGCTTAAAAAATAAACTAAAGTTTTTTGATCTAAATAAGACATTTGAAATTGCTATGCTTTAACGCCACGTTACCCTAAAATACTTGTCTATATGTTTTTAGTAAGAGGGGGCCAAAGCCAATGGTTCAACTTTTTCAATAGACGCGGTTGAAATAGGTATACTTGTGATAGCTTTCACAATGAAGATTTTAGCGCAAAAATTATACCAACTTACATTATTAGGTAAAAGTTAACCTCTCAAGATTGTTTTACATTTATTTGGCTTTTTAAGAGTCCAAAAGATAGGGCTAACAGGTAACTTGAAGTTAGGGCCGGTAGCATAATAGTGGCGTTTTCTGATTGTGATTGATTTTCTGTTTTCTGATTTTATCAAACAAAAGGCAATTGTATCGTCTGGTCATAAAAGTATTAATTAATAAAAAAAATGAACATACTTACTAATTGTATGAATGTTACTCACCAGATCGCGATCATGAAACCCAAAGTTTTGTAGGTTCAATGTTAAAGCTGTCTCCTCCATGATACTTATCTTGTACTCACGTTGAAACGGAACTGGTTCCTGGTCATTGATATCGTTAACTATGATGAGAATGTTGTCTCTTGTCGAGAATGCTTCGTTACCATCGTCATCATTTTTGAAAGCGATTATAGCGAACTGAAACACTTCCCTTTCGAGAGTGTCTCTGTCTATAGGGTCGACGAACAACGTCGCACCATTGCGACCACCTTCGAATGTTTCAATGTGGAAGAACGTATCTAGAAATTTGTATTTAACTCTTAGTGATTGGTGTACTTAAACTACAATAAATGCAATTAATTATTATCAATATAATCACATTCTCATGTTACTTATTACCTTCTGGAGCCGTTTCAATTCGATAAAATATAGGCCTGTCAATGCCCGTGTCTCCATCCAAAGCCCTGACAGTAAAACTCATTGCCTGCTTCTCATCGAACTGTTGCATTGCGAATATTTCTACCCATCGTGGCGGCCTCGACTCGATATTTTCCACTTGTACCATAATTGTCACGGTGTGAGTGTTCGGGAGAGAGTCCTATTGCAAAAGAAAATTTAAATGGCAAATACAGGTAGTAAAAATCGCCATTGTACGTGTTATTTCCTTGTAACTAAAATGTTTATCCATTTGTGTACAATAAAGAATAAATAAATAAATAAAAATAAATAAACTTGAGAGGTATACAACAGTATTGTTTTTATCCACCTAAACAAGTGTAAGGGTTACCTAGTAGAAAAACATTGTGATTTAGTACTAGGGGATATCGGGCGTCTGCCAGGTCCTCGGGGAGGAATGGAAGGAACGACTTGGGCAACAGAGCACTGGGCACGCCGTTATTGCGGCAGTAAGACCCGTTATGGAGGCCTGGCATGAGAGGCATCACAGGACCCTCTCATAACGACTGACGCACCTGATCACTGGAAAAGTGTGCTTCAGAAATCACCTGTGTCTGATACGCAAGGAACTAACGCTTGAGTGCCACTACTGCGATCGTCAGACCGTGGACATGGCTCTCCATAAGCTGGCATTGTGTCCGGCGTAGGGGAGCCGAGGCGCGATCTCGTGGCGGCCATCGGGGTGGAGGTTATCTCGCTCAGTAATATAGTTGCAGCCATGTTACGGTGCGAGAGCGCGTGGAACTCCGTGTCTTTCTGCGATCAAATTATGCTTGCGAAGGAGACGGCGTAGCGAGAGCGGAAGACGCTTAGAACTATTCCGGCCTGCCAGGCGCGGGAACAGGCCTGGTTCCGCAGACGACTCAGGTGCCGGAGGTCGCAGAACGATCTCCGTCCTCCATAAGCCTGGCGGTGACAGGTGAGGCCGTCTGTCACCCCAGCAGAAGCGGGCCGCGGTGGTGGCGTAAACGCTTTTTTCTAATGCGTAAATTAACATCGGGTTTCCTGCACAGGAGGGGGCATCTTTCGAGGGTGCACCTGGTTCCCCGGCTCTTGGTACCCGAGACGGCGTGCGGTTTTAGTCGGTTCAAATCCAACATTTCCATCGGTGGTTTCCGGGGGGATTTCCGCACAAAAAAGGGATATCGTGCGTGCATTGACAACCATTGTCAACAGTGGTAAAAGTTTACGTGTTTATTTAAGAAAGTTGAAAAGCATTTCAAATATTTGTGAATATTTACTTTTAAACATACTAATAGACTACGAATAAAGGTTATTAAAAAGTAAAGAACCAAGCTCAAAACTTCGCTTCTCGCGACCAGAAGGCCGGCCTTTTTCTAGCACAGAGAATCAGCATTGCCATTCAACGTGGTAATGCTGCCAGTCTTTTGGGAACGCTACCAGTAGGCGAAGATGTGGAATTTTTTGACGCTTGTATGTAAATATTGTTATTTTTTTTTAAAAATTATGGTTATGTACATAGGTTTCTATATTATGCAATCCTCAATATAAAAATCAATCTTATAGCTCAAAACTTAATTAAAAGGTAACATTCTATTTGACATTTTATTACATTACTGAAGGTATTTCCCAGTCAGTTTAAGGACTGTAGAAACAGGGAGTTAAAACTATAAATAAGGTCGTAACATCGTCTTCTAAGGTTATTTGCGAATGTGAGAAAATTAGTAGGTACTTACAAATGCTGTCACTCTGAAGATGTGAAGTGCGTTGATTGCAAAATCCAGATCACTCTTGAGTCTTAACTTCATGTACATCCGATACTGGTTGTTGGTAGTCTCTTGTTCAATGGCGAAGATCTCGTTGTCGTTGCGTTCACTCTCAAGTTTAAAGGTCATGAAATTCGTGCTGATATACCCATCTGCGTCGGTCACTGTGTAATTGCAGTCAGTCATACCTGGTTCTGCCGTTTCCTGGTAAAACGAATTTTCTTTTTACTAAAACGTAGCCAAATATATTTTGTCTTAATATTTAATAAATTAACCAAGTAACTGCCTCGGTGGTGCAGTGGTAGCTTATGCGACTGCTGTGCTTGAGGTCTCGGGTTCGATTCCCGGGTCGGACCAAATGTTTGTATGATCCGTAAATATTTGTTTCAGAGTTTTCTATCTATCTATCTATACTTATAATAAAAATGTAACAGGTCAAATTCTGTACATTGAAGATATTTTGAATTTTTTTTTTGCGGGGCACTCTGTTATCGATACTGAAGCCAAAACTGTAATTTTTTTCATTTTTGTCTGTCTGTCTGTCTGTATCTTGGCCGCGCATCACGCCGAAACTACTGAACGGATTCAAATGAAACTTGGCATGATTTGAGTTCATACTACGAGGTAGGACATAGGATACTTTTTATCCCGAAATTCAGCACGATTTCCTGGAGAGAGGGGATGAAAGTCAAAATATGTACTTAGATGTAATTCAATAACACATAGTCCGATTTCATTCATTCTTTTTTTGCTAGACAGCAAGTATTTTAAATATTGTTCCGTGATCTATTTATACATATATCACGCATAATAAATCTGTAGACGTCGAATTTGTGTGTTTGGTTGTGCCCGCATGACTTAAATATTCAAAATAATCGTGGGAACGTTTTATGCACAAGCATTGTGATTAATGTGGTATATAGTTAGTATTTGATAGGTAGGTATTTGTTTTATGTTCTCTCTTTCCATAGAAAGGGTTGTTTTAAATTTTCTTGAAAATTGTTTCTTTGCTTAAAACAGCGACATCTTTTGGAATCAAGTAACTAACTTTACAATAGGTACGTAATATGATTACTCTTTTTAACGTATAATAAAAATGTAACAGGTCAGTTCTGTACATTATAGAAATTTAGATGTTTTTGGGAGGGCTCTCTAATCGATACTGAAGCAATTACATTTTCTTGAAAATTGTTTCTTAACTTAAAACAGCGACATCTCCTAGAATCAAGTAACACTAACTTCACAGTAGGTACATTATATGATTACTTTTAAACGCATAAGAAAAGTGTATAAGATCAATAGGTTTATTCTTTATTCATTTAAATAGTAGTATACAACATAATATATTATCTTAAAATTAAATTAAAATACTAGGAAATAATAATAAAAAAAGGAAACAACAATATTTACATACAAGCGTCAAAAAATTCCTCCGCTTCATCGCCTACTGGAAGCGTTCCCAAAAGGCTGGCAGCATTGCCACGTTGAATGGCAATGCTAATTCTCTGTGCTAGAAAAAGGCCGGCCTTCTGGTCACGAGAAGCGTCGATCAGTTGCTTAGCTAGTTGTTTAAACATAGCGCGAGCACTCGGACCCCATGAACCTAGCGTCTCGACCCCAAACGGTTCAAAAATATAATTACCTATTAGGTTTAGGTATTTACGCCGTTTGAGGCTTTCCGCAGAAGCAGCAGCAGCGCCAGCATAACCAGCTGTACTTGGAAGATGAGATGGCGCGAGGGTGTCGACGCAAGTTGCGTCCCACACCAAAGGCTTACCCATCTTCCATAGCAGTAACGACATACCATCCGGTCTCTTGCCCTCGTCCCGTACCAGACCATTTGGTTCACGTAAAGCTGGAACGCCGGCGGCAACAAGAGCACGACGGATAATGTCATTAATATTGGCATGTCGAGATATTCGGCCAGCGCTTCTGCTACAAGAAAGGCCATGATGTACGAGACTGTCAACAGCTTCTCCACAGTGACAAGAATGCGAAGAAACACAAGGCGCTCCAACAAGGTACCTATGTTGGGCGATGGAAGTGCCTGAATTCATAAACCTGATTCCCACTCTCCCACAAGCTCGCAGAGCGCGCTCAGCAAGACTGGTTGATGTATCCAGAAGTCTTCTTTGCTTTAAAATATATAACGGCGCGTCCCATTGGCGTTGAGAAAATGGGTTAGCAGGTAAAATAGTACTGGGACAAGCTATCTGCCAAGCATCTATAGCAATGGCCTTGCATGACACTTCAGAATCAACCAGTGTGTTGATAAGAATTTTCCTGGTTAATTCTTCTGTGCCATGAACTGAAGACAGAAAAGCTGGAAGGCTGACATCTACAATTTTGCGTACTCCAAGACCACCCAAACAAACTGGTAGGGATGCTTGGAGCCAGGCTCGATCGTTTAAAGCCACATTCAAAACTTTGCTGAGCGTGTTTTGTATAATTTTGTCAACTTTTTCTAAAAGTGATGAATATTTCCAAAAGGGCGATGACCGAAGCGCATGTCTAAAATTAGGTACAAAAAGACAATGACGAATAATAGTAAAAGCCGAATGGATATTAATTTTAAGTAAACGATCCGAAATTTCACCAAAATTTTTAATTTTGTCCTCTATGAAAGGCTGAAAACCATCTTCCAAGACCGGAGACCCCAGAAGGCGAAGAGACATTTTTTCTAAAACTTTAATGTCAGGTGCCAAAGAATTAAATTTCTGTATAGTCAAGAGTCTGTCTGTGTTATCACAAATAAAAATTTCGCATTTGTCAGAGTTGAGTTCCAAGCCAATAGATTTAAATTTATTTTTAATAAAAGATAAATCTTCCAAAACTGTATCTACTTCCCCTCCTAAGGTTCCATCGTCAAGGTACCATATGTTAAATTTAGATTTTATCTGTTCTATAATGGGATGTATTGCTAAACTGAAGATAGCTGGTCCCAGTGGATCACCCTGTTGACATTCGACGGCAGAGTCTAAAAGATTGTCCTTATACATTAATTTTGTTGGATATCTATAACATTGCCAAAGAAAATTTAAAATTTTAGGGGTTTTAATTTTGGCTTGTGCCAACAAAGTGTCCCTATTTACAGAATTGAAAGCATTCCTCAGGACAAACATCAAGATCACCTCCCCTTTCCCGCTGCTAAGATATGTGGACAGAGCGTGTATGGCAGCCTCACAACCACCTTTCGAGCCAAAACCAAGTTGCACTGGTTGGAATTTTGTTGCAAGTACGGTACTGTAATATTTGCAGCAAATTTTGGCTACCATACGCTGCAACGTACACCCTACGGCAATCGGACGAATACCACCATCATTTTTACGTAGAGCACATAAGTTGGCTCCATATAAAATGTCGATGATGCCTTCGTCCACATTGCCGGAGAGCATGAGGTTTACTAAAGCCGTCAACTCCTTCAAGAAAGTATCGCCAGCCTCTCCAGCGCTTGAACAAATAAGATCTTTCAAATGCTGTGGTGTCAAACCGTCAAGACCGCCAGCAGATCCACTCCGGAAGGAGCAAATGGCAGAAAAAACATCCTTAGGAGTAACACTAAGGTGTTCATTGTCACTAGTAGGTGGGTCGGGAAAAGAGAGATTATCCCGAGGTGTGGGATGCTTATTCTTCAGGCCTTCAACCGTATCAGGCGAGTAAGGCGCTACCACATCGCTGCTAAAAAGTAACCTAGCTGCTCCCCTTATATAACCTTCCCTTAGTTTCGTCTCTACAAAAGTAAAAGTACTGTGTTTGTTATTATAAAGGCTGGATAATTTAGGGTCTAAATTGTTAGTATTAAGGCAATTCTCTTTAATTTGGGTTGTCAAAGATTTTTGAGTACAATTAGTTTTTTTTAAGTATAAAATTCTGTAAGGGAAGGTAAGTAACTGTTCCCAGGCCGATATTGAATTTTGTCGGACAACAAGACCTACACACTTGGTTAAATTATCAGCAACAGTAGGCCTTGCACCTCGGGGAACTCTTTTAAGAACTAGAATTGAATTTTTTAAAGAACTTACTTTTGCCAAAAAGGAATTTGTGTGCTATTGGTTGGAATCTGACTAGGTGGTATGGGATCAGGTGGACATGAAAGCACATTTTGAGCCTTATGTACTTTACCAAAATGTACCTTCAAGCCTCGCTCACCTTTAAGAAAACGATCCTGGGGACAAATAGGGCAACGGACGAGGCCACTAGTTGAAGCAGCGGATTGACCTGCATACACAGTCACTATGCCACTTTCGTTTACACTCATTCAAAACTAATTAACTAGAAAAAATACTTAAAATAAATAAATGTAAAAAAACATAGTCTGAAAGACAATCACATTAAAATTATTATTATTATTATTATTATTATTATTATCACATATCACATAACAGACTTCAAAATGACAGGCGCCTGCGTATTCCATATTCCTGACGACTTTATGCTTCCTTGCTGTGTTCCTTTACAAATGAGACCGACTATGTAAAATAATAAAACTGATCTCAGTCTTCCGACAGCCATAGTACTGCTCAAGTTTCTTGTTAAAGTCGGCGTTCCTCTCATTAATGAACGCACTATCTGCACCTGTATCCGCCTTCTGAAGTATGCCGTCTTCGCAATGTCTTTCACTATTCTGTCTATTGCCTCTTTACGATATTTGTGGATATTTTTTTTTTTTTTTTTTTTTCTTATAAATTACCTGCCAAAGTGACTCTGCTCAGCCTGATGGTAAGCTCAAGCAAAATCCAACAGTGGGGGCAACCATACTCACTGCGAAAGCAGACAATGCAGTATGGCGTCCCACACTATGGCGGCTTCTTTATGTTACGGCCACTAAATTGTTTTATGTTACATTACGGTTTGAATTAATGTAGGTATATATTTATGTGTAGGTGCAGTATATAAATATATTTATTTTAAAAAATTATTAAGAGAATTTGACTGTCCAGGTTGACGTTTCTTTTCTTTTCTTTTTTATTAAGATCAATTCTGTACATTAAAGAAAATTAGATTTTTTTGGGAGGATGCTCTTATTGATACTGAACCAAAAACTAGAATGCCATAAACGTTAAATGGTCATTTATATTTATGATATTTATTTTAAGTTTAAAATACTTGAAAGAGGAGTAAACATGTAACATCATAATTTACCAGAAAATGATACAAAACATCTTTATGATAGGTACCCGAAAGGCAGCGCGGGCGCGTGGCCTGCGCCCTGCCACAGAATAACTAATAGTACTGCCCTACGTAGGTTACCAGACACGTCCAAATTGTTTAAAAAGCAGTACCCGCGCGGTCGGTCGGCTCCCTACGCGACACACGCACCCAAATCGACTTAAAAACTCAGTAGTAGTTCTTGAATGTAAATTCTGATAAAAAGTTATTTTTGGAACTATTTACTTGATTTTTGTTCTACCTACTATAAATATTACTTGGTATTATAATATTTCTTCTGTATTTTTAACCGACTTCCAAAAGGAGGAGGTTCTCAATTTCATCGGTATATATTTTTTTATGTATGTACACGGATTACTCCGTCAATTTGTGGACCGATTTTGGAAATTCTTTTTGTATTCAAAAGGGTATGCTCCCCATGTGGTCCCATGGCCACCATATCAGGATCTGATTATGGGTCCTAAGGAAATCGAAGGAAACCCTCAAATTTATGTAAGCGCCTGCAATGAAGTTAAAGCAATTGTCTGCATGCCTTCATATTCTGTAGACATCATTTAATTTCATAAATTGATACTTTTTAATTTTTGAAGTCGGTTTTTAAAACGAAGTTTTTTTTTAGGATTTTGTTAGGTTATAGCATGGCGATTTTTGTTGTACCTAAATAATTAGCAAATAGTCTTTTGTAGGTACTAATTGGTTTTCTCGGTATTTTTAGAATTTTGTAAGGTTTTAGCATAGGTACCTAGGTACCTATAATTTACTTTTTTATAGGATTTTGTTAGGTTATTGGTATAGGCATAGGTAAGCAGATGTTTTTCGTTGCAAATATTTAATTACTTAGCCTTATTTGTTGGTGTTTTAATTTCTTTTAGTAAGTTGTAGATACCTTCCATTTTTTTCGTTGAATTAGTTGTAGATACTTACATAATTTAGTTTTATTTAGGTTTCGAAAATAAGCTTCATTCGTTATGTCTAATTTTTTAACCGACTTCCAAAAAGGAGGAGGTTCTATGTTCCACTGTATGTATTTTTTTTTTATGTATGTTCACCGATTACTCCGTCATTTGTGGACCGATTTTGAAATTTTTTTTTGGATTCGAAAGGGTATGCTCCCGAGGTGGTCCCATTGCCACCATATCAGGATCTGATGATGGGATCCCAGGGAAATCGAGAGAAACCCTCAGTTTTTATAGGCACATACTATGTTTTTCGTATATTTTCTGAAGTTACACCGGTATTTGCGTCTGGTAGTCATCATTTTATGATGATGAGCTGATGATGTAAGGCACAACTCTTACCAACCAAACCTCCAACTCCAACCTTAACGGTTAGGAGTTGGAGGATAAATCTTTAAATATCATATGTATATATGTTACCTTTAGTCGTATTCTTTCAAATTATTTAGGTAAGCTGATGATGGAAGGTACAACTCCTCAACGGTTAGGAGTTGGAGGATAATTCTTTCAATTTCATACGTATCTAAAGACCTTCAGTCGTATACTTTCAAGTTATTTAGGTGAGCTGATGACAAAAGGTTAAACTCTTCCACAGTTAGGGATTAGAGGATGATTTTTATATGAAACGTACGTATAGACCTTAATTTGTATTCTTGATGATGAAATTTGATGAAATAGTTCAACTTACTACTTACCTACGATTGTTTGCACTAAAAACTGAAAAATAAAAACTTTTTACGAAAAAAAAAAAACCGACTTCCAAAAACCATCCAACGAAAATTCTCTGCCAAAAAAACACTTAAAAGCGTAAAATAAACTGGTTCTTCATAAATCGCTTATACCTAATTCCTAAATAATAATACCTAGTTTGAAGTCGGTGCTAAGTGACTATCGCTTAGATTTTTGTAATTGTTCGTTTGTATTCTTTTTGGCTTAGCACCGACTTCAAACAGATTCTAGGTACCTAGCACACATTTTAATACTACTATTTAAATGAATAAAGAATAAGGTATAAGCAATTTATGAAGAACCAGTTTATTTTACGCTTTTAAGTGTTTTTTTTGGCAGAGAGTTTTCGTTGGATGTTTTTTGGAAGTCGGTTTTTTTTTTCATAAAAAGTTTTCATTTAACTGTAGTGATAAATTTAACATTGTTTTTCGTATTCGATTTTATCACATCACACTTATTTATAAAAGCGAATGTTTGTGAGGGTGTATGTTTGTTACTTCTTCACGCAAAAAGCACTGGATGGAATTGGATGAAACTTTACAGTAATATAGCTTACTAGCTGTTGCCCGCGGCTTTGCTCGCGTGGAAGTTGTTTATTTACAATATATTTAATTAAAACTGTTTAAGTATGTATGAATAATTTATTCATGTTTTTAAACGTACCTATTTATTTATTTTTAATCAATAGCCCATTAAAAAGGATTTCATACTAACGTTCGACCCTTATTTTAACCCCTTTAGAAATAGAATTCCCATAAATGATGATATAGGTATTCATTTATTTGTACTTAAAAGCCTAAGGACAAAGTTTCAGGCTACTAAATTAAAAATGACGAACTTCCAAACTAATCTACTTACGAAATTTCAACACCTAATTCACCCCTTAGGGGTAGAAATATCATTTATGGGATTTCCTTTCGAGGGCGCTCGGGTTCCCTGGTTTCTAGAACCCGAGACGGTGTGCGATTTTTAGTCGGTTCGAGTCCGACATAACCACCAGTTGGTGATATCCGAGGGAATTTCCGCACAAAAAAAAGGGGTAGGTATAATATCCAGAGACACTTAGTATCTACGCGTTTTAACTATTAGCCCAAAGATAATTTTTCATGTTTCTAATGAATGAATTTCATGTAATATTGGGAAACGCTTAAATACGTATCTCCTAATTTTTTATCAATAGCCCTAAAATAAATTTTCATGTTTCTAACTTCAAAACTGAGGGACTTCTAGACTAACCCGCTTACGAAATGTCAACGCCTATTTCATCCCTTCAGCGTAGAATATCGAGAAAGGCCTAAATACGTATCTACTCATTTTTAATCAGTAGCCCAAACCAAAAGTAAAGTTTCATGTTTCTAATTAAAAAATGACGAAGTTCCAAACAAACTTCAACCCCTATTTCACCCCCTTAGGGGTAGAATATTAGGAAACGTTGAAATACATATCTACTCATTTTTATAAGTAACCCAAAAATAAAGTTTCATGTTTCTTAAATAGCCCTAAAATAAACTTGTTTTTAACTTCAAAAATGACGGACTTCCAGACTAACCTACATACAAAACGTCAACCCCTATTTCACCCCTAAGGAGTAGAATATCCAGAAACGCTTAAATACGTGTTTACTAATTTTTAAACGGTTTTATTTAGCTTGCCCTGGTTCTTTATCTGTTTATTTGTTTGTTTGGGTCAAATCTTGTAATTGAAATTTGACCTCCTTCCTGTTGACAGATTGATCTGAAATTTTGTACACACCTTTATATCTGGTGACAATTTAATTAAATAAATTATGTTTAATTGTAAATCTAAGATGGCAGTTTACAAATTTTGACACGACTACCTCAATATGGGTATCAAATGAAAGGACTTGATTAGTAGAACATAGTTCACTATGAAAAAAATATTAAAATCCAAGATGGCTGCCGCTACATGATGATGATTTACGTATTTAGTCACGAATACCACTATATGGGTATCAAATGAAAGCGTTTGACTAGTAGAACTCAGCCTGTGGGCTGGAGGAGGGTTCATCGCAGGGTCAACTACCCAGCACGATAAAAATACCCAAGTTGAGAAGTCACACAAAGAAAGAAACGGACTGATCTCTACACGACGACCTAGGCGACGTAAACGGAAAAACCGATATGCTATACGATTTGGTACTTAGAACATCCTCACTATGCTCCAAGCTGGTAAGATGGAAGAGATAGCCGGAGAACTGGAAAGATATGGATTGGACATAACAGCTGTCCAAGAAGTAAGATGGCGGGGCTCGGGGTGTATTGAGAGGGAAAAATACACATTTTACTGGAGCGGACCGGAAAGACAGACAGGAATGTACGGGACTGGTTTTTACGTCAATAAGAAAACAAAGAGGGCAGTGTTGGGTTTTGAGCCTATTGATGACAGATTATGCAAAAAACGAGTAAAAGGCAAGTTTCATAACATCACTTTTATATGTGCGCATGCGCACGTATAACGGGTCGAGGATGCAGGTGAACGGATGAAAGGATCAATAATAAATAATAAATACTTCGGACATTTAACACACAACGCCATCTAGTCCCAAGCTAAGCAGAGCTTGTGTTATGGGTACTAGACAACTGATACAAATACATATATACTTTTTTTTTTTTTGTAAATACATACATATTATACATAGATCAATTTTATAATTCTCTTCAGGAAGTGTTTGACTCAGTGCCCAGGTATGATGCAGTGATAGTTCTTTAATGGCTTTAATGCACGAATTGGTAAGGAGGCATCCTTAGAAAGTGTTGCTGGAAAACACACCCTTTACTCTACAACAAGTGATAATGGGGAAAGATTATGTTACGTTAAGCAATTTTAGCGGAATGAATCTTGCTAAACTAAAAGAGGACGCCCATAACATCAACTGGTCTGTTTTACTGGGTTCGCATTGTGTAAATGAAAAAGTCAAAATACTCAACGAAAACTTAATTCAACTGTATAACGTACACGCACCTTTGCGATCGATCAAACTTAAACACTTACCGGCTCCGTGGCTTACTGAGGAGATACGACGGATTATGTCCAAAAAATGTGTAGCTAAAAGTAAATACAGGCGTCGACCAACGGATACTAACCTGGAAAAATATGTATATCTGAGAAATCTCTGCAATAAGATGTGTAGAAACGCACAACGCCAATATATCCACTCTTCCGTAGAAAACGGAGATCCAGCAAAAGTCTGGAAATTTTTTAGAACATTGGGAGTCGGGAAGTCTCGTCAAGAGTCTATTCCTAAAAATTTCAACATTGACCTACTTAATAAACATTTCTCTACCTCGTCTGACATTAGTGATAATACTAAAGTTAATACTCTTAGATATATTTCCTCTACCCCAACTCCCAACTATCCACCTTTCGTCTTTGATCAATTGTTCGATTGTGATGTTAGGAAGACCATTCTGGCGATTTCATCCGGTGCAGTGGGAAGTGATTGCATCAGCCGAAACATGATTCTTCCTATCCTTGACGAAATCCTGCACATCCTATGTCATATCCTTAATCACTCTGTGACAAGCAGTGTTTTTCCGTCTGCATGGAAAGATGCCCAACTAATCCCTCTTCCTAAGAAAGCTAAACCCTCATCATTCTCTGACTATCGGCCCATATCTATCTTACCCTTCCTGTCTAAAGTACTTGAACGCCTTATCCACTCTCAACTGAGTAACTTCCTTTCCAAAAATTCCTTACTGAACCCCTTCCAATCAGGCTTTCGACCTGGTCACAGCACTACTTCTGCGCTGGTACACATTACAGATAGCATCAGGCTGGGTATGGATAGTGGAATGATCACAGTACTCACCTTGCTTGATTTTAGTAATGCTTTTAATACTGTAGATTTTGAAATTCTGCTTGGTATACTACGGTCTCTTAACATATCTCCAAGGACAATTGATTGGTTTCTTAGTTACCTGTCTGGTCGCCGGCAACGTATTTGCATTGAAGACTCGGTGTCCTCCTGGTGCAGTATTTCTGCTGGTGTACCGCAGGGTGGCGTTTTATCTCCTTTACTCTTCGCTGTTTTTATAAACTCAATCTCTAATCAATTAAGTTCCTTCTACCATCTTTATGCGGACGATTTACAAATATATACACAAGCTCCGATTGACTTGTTACCAGACGCGTTCAACACTATTAATGCTGACCTGCGTCGCATTAGCGAATGGAGTCACAATTATGGACTCAAGGTAAATCCTGTGAAGACGCAGGTATGTGTTATTGGCAGTCCCAGGATGATCGCAAGAGTTAACTGTGCACAACTGCCCCAAATTCAATTTGGTGGCACCACTCTTGAGATCAGTTCTAGTGTCAAAGATTTAGGGATCTACATAGACAATACTTTATCTTGGGGTTCACAGATACAAGAGGTCAGTCGAAAGCTATTTGCTTCTGCCGGTTCTCTGCGAAGACTTCGTAATTTTCTTCCGATTGCGACTAGGGCTGCAGTTGCACAAGCACTTCTACTTCCAATTCTCGACTATGCCGATGTCAGCTATCTGAATCTCACTGAAGCACAACTTGATAAGCTTGAGCGACTACAAAATCTCTGTATACGATTCATATTTGGCCTTCGTAAATATGATCACGTCTCTGAATTCCGTCAAATGCTCAAGTGGCTTCCGATTCGCTCTCGCCGGAATACTCATATCCTCATTTTTCTCTACAATATTTTGTTTAATCCCAGAGCCCCCTTCTACCTCAAAGAACGATTCAAGTTCCTTAATGACACGCATGAAAAATGTCTAAGGTCATCCGAGAATTTGAGACTGGAGATGCCTCTGCATTCCACAAAGTTTTACGACCAGTCATTCACTGTTGAAGCTGTACGCTTGTGGAATGCACTACCGATAAAAATCAGGAAAGCGCAGACAATAAACGAATTCAAGAAATTGGTTCATGAACATTATCATAATTAAAACAGGCACGAATTAAGGTATGATGTGGATTTATATATTTATTCATACGTGATTTAGTTATCTATATATGTATGTGTATCTATTAGTATGTATAAGTATGTGATATATATGTATGTGTATATATAAATATATGTTTTACGTTAAATTTATTAGCAAATAATATAATTAATTAAAAACTCACTGCACCGTCAACTACCACTGTCTCTCCTACACATTTTGATCCATCCTAAGGTTGCCTGGAAGAGATTGCTTTTGGCAATAAGGCCGCCCTTTGTACACTACAACTCATATTTTATGTACTCTTGTAACTGTGTAATATTATGGTGTACAAATAAAGAGTTTTCTATCTATCTATCTATCTATCTATGTTACTTCGCAGCAGGAAACAACATGTTTATCAATAGCACGCAATTCGAGCATAAGAATATACACAAAGGCACCTGAAAATACCTGATACGAATAGATATAATCAAATAAATCATGTTCTCGTATGCAATCGGCGAAGGTCTAGCATCTTGGGTATGCGTTCGTTTAGAAGTGCAAACTGCGAGTCGGACCACACGACAGTAGGTGGGAAGTTCAGATTCCGAACCTCTAGTATACCTACATCAAGTCAGGGTAAGCAAAGACCGAAGTGGAACAACGATTCGCGAAAATACCAGATGGAAATATCCTCGAATTTCAGCTGTTTGGATGCTACTGGGTCTACTACAGAGAACATGGAGTGGAAGGTGATTAAGAGCTCTATAGAAAAAGCTGCCAGAAAGGAGGTATGGACAAGGAAAGGAAAAATGAGAGGAGACTGGTTTGACGAGGAAGTTAGAGAGGCTTTGGAGAGGCGGAATGTGGCTAAAGCATTTTGTTCCAGGCAGACACCGAAGAGAAGAATGCTACACATAGATATTTGAGAATTGCAGCGAGGAAACTATGCAGAAAAAAAATAGGAAGGCATTACAGGAGGACGTGCAGTAGCTAGAGCTTCTTCGGATGCACAATACACGCAAGTTCTTCGGTGGGGTCAACGCACAGCGTTGGGAATTCCAGCCGCGATCTAAAGCTTGTCGTGATAAAGTGGGATCATTGATTACCGAAGAAAGAGAAGTTTCGGCTCGCTGGAGGGAGTAATTTATATAGCTTCTAAACAACAGTGATGAAAGCAGCACACATAAACAAGAAGGCCAATACTACTACTACGGAGAGCAGGACTTTGAACCTCTGTATCTGCAGTAAGTGAAAATGGCCATGAAGACCTTGAAAAACAACAAAGCCCCCAGTGTAGACAACATCACTTCAGAACTCCTGAAGTATGGATGACCCGAGTTGGAGGAGGCTGTGTGTGATCTTATCGATGACATATGGAAGAGCGAAACTATGTCTGAAGAGTGGTCGATTGGAATCATACATTCCATCTTCAGGAAAGGTGACAAAACGAAGTGCGAAAACTACAGTGGAATCAATATCCTTTGTACTGGCTATAGAATTTTGTCTATTGTGCTCTATTTTCGGCTATTGAAGTATGCGGAGGAGATTCTTGGTGAGTACCAATGTGGTTTCCGGCCCGATCGGTCAACAACGGACCAAATTCATCTACTGAGGCAGACCCTGGAGAAATTATATGAGTATGACATCACCTTACACCATCTGTTTACTGAATTCAAACAGGAGTTTGACAGGGTTAGCAGACGCGCTGCGGCGCATAGTCTTGTTAGGCTGGGAGTACCTAGTAAACTAGTGAGATTGGTGGAGATGACGATGGCTGGTTCGAGATCGGTTGTGTCCGTACAGAATACATTAACTGAGCCATTCGATATTAACACTGGGGTGCCGCAGGGGGATGCCCTTTCGGCGCTGGTCTTCAACTTCACCATTGAATCTGTTATCCGTAAGCTCAACATCCGAGGACTTTTAGATCTCAACATTACCGTCCTTAGTGGCACACGCCTCCAAGTTTGGACTGGCTATTAATGTGAACAAGACAAAATACCTCATTAGTTCTAGGCGACCTCAGGTATTAGAAAATCTCAATATTAACGGGGACGAGTTTGAGGCTATTGCGGAGTTGAAGTACCTTGGATCCACTATCACTGCCCAAAATAAGATCGAGGATAAAATCTGTCACAGAATCCTGGCGGGTAACAGGTGTTTTTACTCATGCAAGAAATTATTAGCGTCAAAGTTGATTAACAGAGCAACCAAGCTGTTAATATATAAGACAATAAAGGCCTGTCGTTACGTATGGATGCGAAACCTGAGCTTTAACCCTGAAAGAAAAAAGACAGCTTGCAGTTTTTGAGTGAAAAATCTTGCGAAAAATTTAAGATTTCCAGTCATGGAAAGCGATGGAGTTTACCGCATCCGTATGAATCGTGAGTTAAAAGATTAAAAACTAAAAACTTGAAAATAAAAAATTTATAAAAAGTTTTTAATTTAGATTTAGAAATTTAAAATCGTTGGGCCCGTGTTTCCATCAAGTCAACTCAGTTTACGCTACGCCCAACGATTTAATTTTTTATCAGACAATTTATTTTTATTTTTTACCTTTTAGTACATTATTTTCGATAAAACCGTTTAAATTAAAAACTGTTTTATATATTTTTTATTAATCAGTAGCCCAAAAATAAAGTTTCATGTTTCTAACTTAAAAAATGACGGACTTCCATACAAACTTTCAACCCCTATTTCACCCCCTTGGGGGAAGAAATTCCGAAATTCCTTCCTTAATGGGTGGCTACTTAATGAAACGATCATACTCACCAAATTTTGTATTCCTAAGTTTAATAGTTTCCGCTCGGCGATGATGAATCAGTCAGTCAGTCAGGACATGTTATTTTATAAGTATAGAAGACAAGGGCGTCGCCAGCCCTTGGCCTAGGTAGGGGCAAGTTGTCGGAGGAGATCTCTCGCTACCGGCCGCCATCCACTCCATGGCCGATAGCAGGCGCGGCTCTAGTGGGGGGAGGGAGAGAGTCACAGGGGACATAAGCCCCCCCCCCCCAAAATCGCACACATGTATTTTTTTCCTACTGCTACTAGAACCTGATGTTTTTCACTCCTGTTTCCGTAATTGTTCAATCGAGATAAGAAATTAAGGGATAGGAATTGTTTAACACCTATAAATTAAAACTTTAATATAATCTGGATAGCAAAACTTTGCCCTCCAAGGCTGTCGTGATTCAGGCCTGCTCTGCCATACTCAGATGACACTAGGTATCTACTAGTCTGGACCGGAGTTTCTAGGAAGAGTGCTAGACAGACACGCTCCCACGCAATCGGACCGGCAATTCTGGTCTGACGAGTGTGAGGTATCGGAGGGAGAGCTGGATCCAGCCGTATGGCGGCTGGCTTCCCGCAACACCGCTCCTGGACCTGATGGTGTTTTCCAGGTCAGGCGCTGGTGATCACTCTGTCGGTGCTGGGAGACAAGCTAAGGCAGATTTTCACTGAGTATTTCGGCCTTGGTATCTTCCCCCTTGGCTAGAAAGAAGCAAGACTGGTGCTCCTCAACAAGTAAGGAATGGCTGCAGATCCTATCTCTGCGTTACAACATGCCTGAACGAGTCGGGGAAACTTTGAAAGAGTTATCTCTCGTATCAGCGGGCACCTGTCGCGAGTGGGCCCTGATCTATCGGACTGCCAATTTGGATTCGGATGGGGGGTGGTGTTGACAGTTAGCCTTGATATCGTTAACGCTTTCAGCATCCTTCCCTGGCGCGGGATTAAGGCGGCCCTTGAATATCACACGTGCCGTCATAGACGCCTATCTGCGCGACAGGGTAGTGAAGTTTGTCGATCAGAACAGAGTGGCAAATCGAAGGGATCTGTGTTGTGGGGTTCCCCAGGGTTCTGTATTGGGCCCATTGTTATGGAACCTCGCATACGATGCGGGCCTTCGCACTAGTCTGCCCTCTGGCCTCTGTGTCACCTGTTATGTTGACGATACCGCAATGCTGGCTAGAGGGTCACGCTTCGGGGAGGTGCTTCTGCTTGCCGAGCAAGGGTTGGCTTGTGTCGTGGATAAAACTCGTGAGCTGGGCCTGAGGGTGGCGCTTCCATGGCTTACGTAAGCGCCAGGAACCACCCAGCTCATGCCTCCGGGTGAATGACACTGAAGTCCAGGTGAGCCAGTACATGTAGTACCTAGGCCTCATCCTGGACAGTCGGTAGAGCATCTTTGAGGAGCATTTCGGACGACTAGTCCCCCGAGTACGAGGGGTAGCAGGGGCGCTACATCATCTGCTTCTCAATCTCGGAGGACCGCGGGAAAAAGTTCGCTGCCTCTATATGGGCGTCGTGCGATTAATGGTCGTCTATGGGGCACCGTCGAGTTCCTCCCGATGTAAGGCTCAACTCGCGAGTCTGCAGCGGGCTACCGTACAATCCCGTACGAGGCGGCGACGATCCTGGCGCGATCTCCACCCTTCGACATTCTGACCGACATGGACACAATGGTCTACGACGAAATTCGTTCTGTCGGTCGGAATTGCGAAGAGACACCGCCGTATCATGAGCCCGAAATGCTTCCTCAGAACGCACATACGTAAGCTCAACGGGCTTGGCGGGCACGGCTCGACACCCAGGTTTGTGCCAGCCAACGCGCTGTCGAAGCTGTTTTGACGAGCTTCAAAGCTTGGATAGAGAGAACTGACTGTGTCACCTACCGATTCAATCACCGGGCATGGTTCCTTCGGTGAATATCTAAACAGAATCGGACGAGAGGTTACGGCACAGTGCCACCACTGCGGACAGATCGGACGAAACCTGTCACCAACATTGATTGCGGCAATGCTGGCGAGTAGTTTGGGATGGGAGGCCGAGTGGAGTCTGTGGAGACGTTATGCTCCAGAAGGAGTCCGCAGAGCGGGATCGGGAAAAGACCAATCCCGCTCAAAACGGGCGGCGAAGGGGGCGCGGTAGAAGCCACTAGCTCCCCAATCGTCGGTTAAGAGTCGTTGTGGCCACCTCCAGGGGAGATGTGGTCCACTGCAAACGACCCGAGACCGGTGACACCTCGGTGCGGCCGGGGGATGTCGTCTAACTGCGCAAAGCTGTGAGAGGCTCAACAGCGACCTGCCCCGGGGGTGAATCTGGTTACCCCGGGATGTACCTTACGCGTGAGGTACGGCAGGGGTTACTCCAGAAGCCGCTGATGCGTTTCTGGAGCCCCTCTTGACTGCCGAGTTAGGCCGCCGCGGGGTTTAGTGGGTAGACTGATTTATCGGGAGTCCCACACACGCCCTTCGTGTCTCTCCTGCTCCCCCCACGGAACTAGCTCCTCTAAGTGTTCATCCAGAGACTGTCCCAGACGTCTCAAATATTATCATCCCAATAGAAAAACGATTGTGACAAAAATTCTTGTCGGACTAGCGATATATGATACCTGTTTTCGTGTAGTACATTGATTGATTGATAGCTGGCATTATTTTTCTAAGCTCAATATATTTCTTTAAATTCAAATATGCATCAAATCAAATCCCTAGGGGGGGGGGCAGCTGCCCCTACCTGCCCCCCCCCCTTGGCGACGCCCTTGATAGAAGATACATCAGATTAACACATAGGTTACTGTTTGCCGCGATAACCGACATACACGCGGGCGGAGCCGCGGGCAACAGCTAGTGTAAAATATGTATGTACCTATTTACAAAAAAATATAGTATAAATGTATTTATATCAGTTGTCTAGTACCTATCCCATAACACAAGCTCCGCTTAGCTTGGGACTAGATGGCGTTGGGTGTTAGATGTCCTAAATATTAATTTATTTCATATTTAATCAATAAAAAACAAACACGTAATATTTGCCTAGAAAAAAGATGGCGTTTTTTAAAGTTAGACTTGTGTTAACCAATTATGTCCGTGTGTTGACAGATTAAAAATACGGACTGTCATCACCTCTATCTATTCATCACATTATGGAGCTACCTTCACACGAAAACATCACTGCAAAGAGAAGGAATACTTGAAACAAATCCTATAAGTACCTTCTCCCCTGACCTGCTTGGAAAAACAAGTCTATGCCCAGTAGTGGACCGTTAAAGTCTGATGATTATAATGGAATCGATTTAAGAGATGTACTAAGAAAATTACCTCATGGTTTTCAACTTACATACCGATTATTTTTTTTAAATTGAGACTCTGCTCAGCTGAAAGTGACTCTGCTCTGCCTGGTGGAAAGCATGAGCAGAATCCAAGAGTGATTGCGATTCCAGTCCAACTTAGTTGCGAATGCAGACAATGCACCAATGCAGCATGGTGTTTGTAATTCGTCAAGCTGACTACTAAAATCTTTATTTTATTCTCCGTAAATAACGCTACGCCTTTATAAATTATTATTTCCTATTGGTAATTTTTATCGAATGTATCGGCGATATCTAACTACACTTCTACATTTAAACACGCACATTATCCGTGGGAGAGCTACGCTTCGGCTCGACCGGAGTGATACCACGGCCTCACAGAAAACCGGTGTGAAATAGCGCATGCGCTGTGTTTCACCGAGTGAGTGAGGATACCGGAGGCCCATACCCCAACCCCTGTCCCCATCCCCCAAAGGTCGGCACGCACTTGTGAGGCCTCTGGTGTTGCGGGTGTCCATGGGTGGCGGTAATCGCTTACCACCAGGTGATACGTGTGCTCGTTTGCCCCCTATAACATAAAAATAATAAATAAAAAAACACCGTACACCGCCACCAGCAGTACGACAGCTTACTAGTGGTTTAGTTTCGGCTCTCAGGCGAAACACAAACCACATATTTGGTGTCCGACAGATCGGGACATACTACGTCGGGTCGTACTCATACCATCATTAATATTGCAAAATTTAATAGCTTACAACTTACAGGTATTTCGCACGGACCGAAGACTTCTATTATCGGATCATTGTCGTCTATATTTACAATTGAAAGCGCAATTATAGGTTCCAGAAATTCTCCCTCTATTCGCACAGAAAATGAATAACGCTGCATACCAGGAGTTTCGAAGTCTTGCCTTTAAAATAAATAAGTAATTTCTCTTTTATTTATAAAAAACAACTCCTGCATTAGGAATAAATGCTCTTCCGCGGGGCCTTTACAATCATATATGAAATTAATACAAAGACCACTTAGACTCAGCACAACAATTTGTGGATCAAACAAACTGTTGTCCCATCTGGGATTTGAACCCATGACACTCAGGGTAATAGAAAGCAGCGATGTGACCGCTTAAATCTCTACATCATCTGTACAATCAATTGATTTTTACGCTTCAAGTAATGGGACTAATCCCGCCCACACG
This sequence comes from Diaphora mendica, assembly GCA_949125395.1. Lineage (NCBI taxonomy): Eukaryota > Metazoa > Arthropoda > Insecta > Lepidoptera > Erebidae > Diaphora > Diaphora mendica. Next base: position 4,304,432 of record OX421323.1, read on the forward strand.
TCCACCACTCACCACTGTAACTCCTGTACACCAGGATCAACAGCAGTGACCCATAAGCACACCAAGCTATGACACTCAGGAAGTCCCAGGAAAAACCAAACTGTCTTGGAACTCGCAACGAAATTATTCAGAAGAAAACTGAAGGGGTTGGAAATATATTAAGTCCACTTCCTTCCTTAGCAAAGCGGGAGACAAAATGAAATGAAAATAGGCACCTTTTTCTAATCGGAAATTCCCACAGATAAAATATTATGGATCCTAAGTGAGCTTTATCTGATTACTATAGTATGTATGGCAGAATCGCGCAATAGCACGGAAATTCACCGAAAAGTGACTTTGCAGTCAGAATCGTAAGCAGTTATCGATAATTTATTTTACCTTTCAGTAATAACGAGGTGCCAATCTCCCCCATCCTCAGGTATCCGTCGGATAACTGGACGTAGCAAGATGAACGAACCTATCAGGAAGTTTGATATCATTGGCTCTGCCGGGCCTGCAAGAGAAACAGACAATATTTCTCGGTAAAAGCGGTCGTAATCTGACTTCTAATGACAGACGAAAACATTGATTACTTTAGTAAGGATCCTCTTTGCCTGAACGAAAAATCTATAGATTAATCTATTTAATATCTTAAACCATGGACGTAGTTACGGGTTATTTGGGGTTCAACCCCCCCCAGAAATGTTTCTATACTGTTCATATTTTTTATACCTCTTATTATGTTTCATAACAATAGTACGATTAAACGGACAGTATTTTACTCTCATTATTTTTCATAATCTAATAATAAGAGCTGCTTATTTACACACCAATGCTTTTTATTCAAAAATAAATTACATTTTAAAAGGTTACGCGACAAGAAAACTACTACTGCTTCTAATGCTTACAGATGCAAACCTTTAGCGTTGTATAAGGTTTACTTACCACGGTAGTTAAGTCTGGCAAGTACCACGTCCCCCTCAATTTCTTCTTCCATATAAATATTCTGGAGCATCCCTCTGAACTCACTTACACATACTTCTTCTCTATCAAATGCTGGAATGAAAGGCTGCTGACCCCACGTCATTCCTGTAAAATTATTAATATTTCATGCATGAAACGACATTCTTACAGGTTATCTTCCTTAGCGTCTAAAAAACTTTAAAAAAACAAACAAAATTGGTATAAGTTACACGAGAGTATTGAACGGTTCCTCTTAGGTTTTAATTATGGTCATAATTTGAATGTTTCTTTAAACCACTCAATATATTATAGCCAAACGGAAAATGTAGAAGATTTTTTAAGTATCATTTTCATAATTTAAATAAATTTACTATTATGATGATGATAAAAAAGATTGTAGTTCATTATGCCGGGAAAACAGACTTACCTGTAAAATCTTCGACTGGAAATTCTGGCCTTGGCGGCCTCGGTACGTTAGTCATAAAACTACAGCGGTCTGAAAATTTAAAAATATTGTGTAACAATGACAAAAAATTTAACAAAAACAGAAACCGACTTCAAGGTTTGACTCGATTTCTCTTGGATACCATCATCAGATCTTAATGTCCTTATCATGGTACCGCCGTTGGGACATCTCCTTTCCATTAAAAAAAGAATCATCAAAATCGGTTCATAAACGACGAAGTTATCCGCGAACAAACATTAAAAAAAAAAACAATAAACGGTCGAATTGAGAACCTCCTCCTTTTTTGAAGTCGGTTAAAAATAATAAATTTATGATGTAAACTGGTTAAAGAAAAAATAAATGAATTATTCGTGATTCGAAATATAATCTGTCCAGTAATTTGATAGGCCTTTGCGCTCATGACTTGGTATAAGCTTCATTCAGTTGTGCCACTCATATGTAAATAAATCTTGAAAGTTATTTTAAACTTCTTGATTTTACTAATAGTTGTATCAAAATTTTGGACGTTTGCAGGTCGAATTTTGTATTTTCAATATAGTAATTAGCCAGAAGATAGATGATGTAACTCTTATGGTATCATTCAGAGTACCTATATTTACAACTTCTTTAATATGAAACCAATAGGCTTTATCATCAACAGGATTTATTAGTCAACTGATAGACTGATAGAACCTTTTATTAAAAAGTTCAAGAGGGTTCTGCTCGTTGGCCAGACGGATTGGTACAGAATTTATGTCAAGTTTTTCTATTCTTTATAGTTCTGTTCTCTTTGGTGGTTTGCTTCCTTAATATCTGCACTTACAATACCCACTGGTTGAATAGGAGTCGTATTCCTTACTCTAAATCCGATATTAAAACATTTTTCGAAAGCAAAACAGAGCAAGTTTAGGTAATCATGTAATCGTCTTAACTTTTACCGTAGGAGAGCCACGCTTCGGCATGAATGGGCCCGGCTCGACCGGAGTGATACCACGGCCTCACAGAAAACCGGTGAGAGGTTTCACCGAGTGAGTGAGGATACAGGAGGCCCATCCCGTTCCCCATCCTCCAAAGGTCGGCAACGCACTTGTGACGCCTCTGCTGTTGTAGGTGTCCATGGGCGGCGGTAGTTGCTTACCATCAGGTGCTACGTCTGCTCGTTTGCCCCCAACACCATAAAAACAGCTGAGTTTTTTAATGTAAGAGAGGGTGTACCTTGGGCAGAGACAACATTGGCTGCTGCTAGGAGCACCAATGCAGCAGTCACTATTCTCACATCGACCTCCATTTTACATGTTCTAATTAAATATTGCCGCTACACCTGGAATCATAAACATGTCATAAATCATTATACAATTCACATAGAACAATAATGTTTACTTATAGTAATTTTTATGTTACCAGTAACTAGAGAACCACCAGACACCAGTGCCTTGCAAAATTCGTATAATTCCCATATAGGTAACAAACGCAAAAACTTAGGCTTGGTGCAGCTCTTTGGTAGTGTAACAGGGTATTAAAAAGTATCAACACTCCCAGTGGTGCAAACAGATGGTGTCCAGAATGGAAAAACATATAACGCATTTAGAGGAAAGTTGCTAATTTAAGTAGTGTGAATAATCATCACTGAAATAGATAACGCAAATTCTTTGTTAATCGACTACTTGTTCGGCCAATACTGATTGCGTATTTACTTTGTTTTTATCAAAAGATCTTAGTCATCGATTGTGAAAACTATTAATTTAAAACAATTTTGACGAAATTGCTAAATTGGGAAAACCTATGAAATAGACGCCTTATATTTTTTTATAACATATAAAAGGATAGGTATATCATAAATTCATAATAAGAAGAAAAAGTTTAAAAAGTTACAACCCGAGTTGGTAAGAACTTTTGATTAAATTTAAATAGCCTTTGTCACCTACTATGACAAATATTACGAATCTATTAACATCTCAGTCATTAAAATCGTTTTAGGTGCCACCGAGGAAAATATGAAATCATACATAGAGTGCCAAAACTATTACCTTTCCTTTTGGATTCGCTGTAGTCGGAAAAAATGACATATACCTAATACAAGACTAGTCAAGAATCAAAGTATCTCCATACCAAATATCATGGCACACATGATAAAATTATATATAATACAAATCTAAAGTAGTCTAAAGAGAGGTTCACAGAAGAACAACTATTTATAGTAACTTTTTGCTGTTCACCTGAGGTTGTAGGGAACTTGATGGGAGTAGTAGATAATTAGTAGGCCTGTGAGAGCCGTGGACAGTGCAGTAGCGATAGGCTAATGATGACGTTGATGACGTATAAATAATTTACTACAAATAAGACTACTAACTTTTCTCGCGGCTCCGCCCGCGTATGTCAGTTATCGCGGTAAAAAGTATCTCATACCCTTCCTCAAGAATCAAAATATCTCAATACCGAATCTAATTGAAATCAATGCTACGGTTAAGCCATGAAAGCGTAACTAACAGTGGGATAAAGTTACTTTCGAATTCATAATATGAGTTTGGATGACCGTCGCGTGCATTGAAAATAAACTAAAACCTTTACTATTGCAAGTTCTATAGTAGTGATTTTAAATTTGGAAGAGTAATCAAATTAAAGTTCAGCCATTTCGTAGACTGAAAGTTCACCCCCACATAAGTAATTGGAGAAAAAGCTTGGAGGATCATGACCATCTCTATCTCTATCTCTCTCTTTATTTCTCGCTCTCTAAAAATATTGCGTAGGAAAGCTATTCATGCCACCACGCAATAAAATTGACAATGACATGGAAAAGGATAATGATGATGTAATGAGAAAGAGAAAGCGCTCTAAATACAGAAAATAGAAAATTCTACACAAAGGAAATCTTTCTTGTTTTCAAGGACCCAAATTAGATATAGGTACAATAAGGAAGGAAGGAAGGAAAAGTGTATCGCTTAAATGGATAATACTTTCATTATAAAAGACCGCTAATCAGAAGGATATGTTTTTTTTCTGTTTTTAAGTTCACAAAACTTGATGGTGGTTATGGGATACTATAGAAATAACACATATGAGAATGATTATCGCTAAAATTAGGCAGTGTAGCCATTTCCTTGTGTGAAAAGAAAAATAGTACATTCAAAAAGTTCTAACATACACTAAACACCAAAAATATTATGGCCAGTACTTACCAGTGTCAAAATGGTTAGTCCTTTATCTTCAAAAAGGGAACAGTAAGATTTTTTGCGAAGTCTCTAATTTTTCTTTGATACAACACACAAACCTCTATGTATTACTTGATTATTATGACTGAGTGCTATATTTTGTCAAAATTGTCGATATAGATAAGATTGTGTGATAATTATTAACTTTACATATATGTGTAGATTAAAGCAAGCTACATATGGATTGATAACAGGACGCAATCAGCATTTTTATTGTGAATCTTTATCACTTATTGTTTACATACCTACAGTTGAATGTATACATATATATATATGCACCCTTAGACGGTATTCCCGCAGAGGAACGCAGAGGGAGATGCGTAAAACGCCCACAGTTTGCAAACAAATACCTCAGCATAAACGATAGACGCCATGTCTGTGGATTTAAAGTTGTTAGTACATTGGAAACGAAAGATGTAAAAATAAAAAAGAAGAAAATTATAGGAAAGGAAATATTGGATTGTTAGTAATAGCTGGTCAGTAACTGCATGGAATGAAAGTAAAGCTTTTGGAATGGAATGAATTTTATAGCTATTAATTTTATCTGGATGAAAGGTACATGTACGTTAAATTGGTTGATAAACGGCTGAAAAGTACCGCTCTGTAAAATAATAGTCTACAGAAATAACGATTTTTAGAGTTCAGTTTCTCAAAAAGATATAAAGGGTTACTTTGTATCTTTCATGATAGTTCATCTGTCAGTCAGTCTGTCTATCAACACCTTTTTTTTCAAGTCCTTGAACGTGTCTGAAGTTTGGATGTTCATCTTTGTAGAATCTGTACTTCGAAAGATCTTTGTGTATAGCTGCCCTGTTGGTCTATCGGTTAGCGACCCTGACTGCTAAGCTGTAGGTCTGGGATTCGATAAACACGTAGGAAAAATAATTAACCGACTCTTATTAGATTTTGGCCAGTCTCAATGGAGACCAGCCATCTACAAAGAAGTTATTATAGTGCACAAGCATGTGCGCAGACCAGCGTTGCCAGACGTCCCGATTTTGGCGGGACGCTTATAGCGCTTATATTCGCAAGAAAAAATATGGAAAGATCTTGAACAGATACTTTCATGGGAACACTAATGGGAGGACGTATTAATTATATTCGAAAACTTTGAGATCATACTTTTGGTTGACTCTTTCTTTTTTTTAAAAACAAATCCAAACACTTATTACCTCCTTCAGAGTAGAAAACAAGATATCTCAAGAGATAGAGATATCAAGGAAACTCGCTCTTAAGCCAAAAACTGGGGGTTAGGTGGCAAGTCGTCCCAGGTCAAAACTGGGATCAGGGACCAATGCCACAATTTCTCATTTCTATAATATAATATAATAAAATATTTATTTAGTTAATAAGTACAATAATTTACAATTAAATTCTTAAATTTTATAAATAAAGTACATTATTTGTTATTTAAGGGGTGTAAGGGGGTGAACCCAATTCTTTCACCCCAAGCCAACCTCACCTGCACGCGGTACATCCTGCTGAACGACGAACGAGGCTCTGGGCGACGGCGGCGAACAAAATTGCAGCGAATCGGTAATAGGATCCCATGGATTTGGAAGCAGAAATCATAGGGGGCAAATGCTCGTCAACTTTCTCGAACGAGAGGGGTTGTTCTTGATGAACTCGTTCTTTAAGAAACGGCCCCAAAGGAAGTGGACGTGGCGAAGCCCCGACGCTATGACTAAAAATGAGATCGATTTCATCATGACGGACAGAAAGCACATATTCAGAGACGTCTCAGTGATCAATAGGTTTAACACCGGTAGTGATCACCGACTCGTCCGAGGCTCTCTGAATATCAACTTTAAAGCTGAACGTGTCCGATAGATGAAATCCAGGCTCCGACCAACTCTGCTCCAAGCCGCAATGGGATCTGAAAAGTTCCAGTCAAATCTGGAAAACCGATTTGCTGCTATGGAAACCACAACAGGCATAAACCAGAACCTTGAAAATGTGTTTCGAATCCTCAGGGAAGAAGGTACGAGATTTTGTGAAATGCAGCGTAAGGGCAGGAAATCTAAGCTTTCGGAAAGGACCCTAGGGCTCATGAAGGAACGACGTGAAAACCCACTTCTTACTTCGTCGGCAAAACGGACTCTAAACCGAGAGATCAGCAAACTAGTACGACACGACCTCCGATGCTGCAATACTCTTTCGATCGAAAGAGCGATCGAGCAGAATCGGGGGTCAAAGGTGTTTGTACAATCTCTCGGAAGAAGCCACCTGACGAAGCTGACTACAGCAAGTGGAGAAGTTGTTACTTCCAAGCCGGCCGTCCTTTCGGAAGTGGAACGTTTCTATGGTGGTTTGTACGCTTCGCATGCATCTCGACCTGATCCCGAAAATGAGGACTCTAGAGCCACATTAACACGCCACTACACCGAAGATCTGCCAGAAGTCAGCATTGACGAAATCGAGATGGCTCTTGGACAGCTTAAAAATGGAAAAGCCCCTGGAGAGGACGGCATTACAACAGAACTGTTAAAGGCTGGAGGTAAGCCCGTACTGAGGGAGCTCCAAAAGCTTTTTAACGCTGTCCTGTTCGAAGGGAGAACTCCAGAGGCGTGGAGCAGAAGTGTGGTCATCTTGTTCTTCAAGAAAGGTGACAAGACCAGGTTGAAGAACTATCGACCCATTTCGCTTTTAAGCCACGTCTACACGCTGTTCTTAAGAGTCATCACGAACCGTCTTGCGCGAAGACTCGACGAATTTCAACCACCAGAGCAAGCTGGATTTCGGAGTGGATATGGCACCATAGACCACATCCACACAGTGCGGCAAATTATACAGAAGACAGAGTAGTATAATCAGCCCCTGTGTCTAGCATTCGTTGACTATGAGAAGGCCTTTGACTCGATCGAGATCTGGTCTGTTCTGGAGTCCCTGCAACGTTGCCAAGTGTATTGGCGATACATCCAAGTGCTGAGATGTCTCTACGAAGCCGCCACCATGTCCGTCCAAGTACAGAATCAGCAAACAAGGCCCATACCATTGCATCGAGGAGTGAGACAAGGGGATGTTATTTCCCCGAAATTGTTCACAAATGCAATGGAGGATCTGTTCAAGACGCTACACTGGAAAGGACGTGGCATAAATATCAATGGCGAATACATCTCTCACTTGCGATTTGCGGACGACATCGTCATTATGGCAGAGACGCTGCAGGACCTACAACAGATGCTTACCGACCTGGCTGACTCTTCTGTGCGCATTGGCCTACGGATGATCTTGGACAAAACCAAGGTCATGTTCAATGAACATATACTACCGGAACCGATCGCAGTACACGGTGCCGTTCTCGAAGTTGTTCAAAATTATGTGTACCTCGGGCAGACTTTGCAGTTAGGTAGAAACAACTTTGAGGATGAGGTGAACAGGAGAATTCAGCTGGTTTGGGCAGCGTTTGGGAAACTTCGTCGGGTCTTTTCATCGTCGATCCCACAGTGCCTTAAGACGAAAGTCTTCAATCAGTGCGTCCTACCCGTCATGACATACGGAGCCGAAACGTGGACACTTACGGCACGGCTGGTCCACAAGTTCAAAGTCGCTCAGCTCATGGAGAGGGCTATGCTCGGCGTTTCTCTGAGGGATTGCATCAGGAATGAGGTAATCCGGCAGAGAACCAAGGTCATCGACATAGCCCAAAGGATTAGCAAGCTGAAGTGGCCGTGGGCTGGCTATATTAGCCGCAGAACTGATTACCGTTGGGGTAAACGGGTTCTTGAGTGGAGACCGCGTCTCGGCAAACGTAGTGTAGGACGTCCACAGGCCGGGTGGAGTGATGATCTGCGCAAGATGGCTGGCACGAGCTGGATGCGAGAAGCCGAGGATCGAACCAAGTGGCGCGCAATTGGAGAGGCCTATGTCCAGCAGTGGACTGCGATAGGCTGATGATGATTTGTTGTATGCCCGAACTAGATTGAATCTGTGTCTCGGGCGAAGAAAATGCTTACAAAACAATTTGTATACCCTTAAATTTACATAATCAGCGCTTACAATATAATTTAATATCATACATATCAATTTTGTAGTACTAGAAATAAGTGGGTCAGAAATAATGCGCTAAGGCAGCTCAGCAAAATAATTTTATTTACTTACTTCAAGTAAATGCTCAGTTTGCTCATACGACAAAATTTTTAACCAATTGTGCAATGTGTTTTTACAACTATCATAATAAAGTTTATAAATACTTATTTCTCTATTTAACCTATTATGTATGTATGTGTATGTATGTGCCACAGGGTAGCGTGTTAGGTCCAACCCTGTTCCAGATTTACATAAACGACCTTTGCAAGATAACTCTCACGAACTCCGAAATTTACGCCTACGCTGACGATACTGCAATTGTTGTTTGTGGACGGGATTGGGAGGATGTTAAAACTAGTGCAGAATCAGCCCTGAGTCCTGTGATGACCTGGTTAAATCGCAACCTTTTGACGCTAAATTTAACGAAATCTGTTTATTTACCTTTCGCACTACGTAGTATTAAAAAACCACCTGATACGTTTACTTTAACAGCACACTCATGCTCAGGTTCTCTAGACCCATGTTCATGTCCACTGCTAACGAGAACCGACTCTGTGAGGTATCTAGGGGTTCTAATAGATTTAGATAAAGTAATAAAATAAGTAAAAGGGAATTGTATTGTAATACTTCCTTAATAACATCACTAGTTCATACGTTGATAAAAATAATGATGTTTCGAATGCGATATAATTCGTATTGCTAATTAATAGACAGTTGCATAACATTAGTGCAACGATTGACTTCTCCTTATTTCCAAAATAGTAACCTACTACCTAAACCAAAAGTAAGGTTATTAGTTTTTATAGACTATGTATGTTTATAATGTTGTTCCACCGTAGCGTCACAGAATGAACAATGGCGATGGATAAGGCGCTATTGGCCTCTTGGAGTTAATACGGTCTCAGTCCATTTTTTCGTCCGAGTCTTGTCTATGAGGGTTCTTTCTTTCTATGACGGGGCTATTGGGCAGTGATACTGACTGCTACGTCAGGGTGGATAGTGAATCAGCTGCAGTTACTTTCCATAATACATGCTCTGCCTAATTTGAGATCAGTCTGCAGTTTGTGAAATTTATTGTTATTTATCCCGTGTTTAGGTAACACTCTTTCTATATAACTTAACCATGATAATAAATAATTAATTGCGAACTCAAATTATAAACTTCTCAGGAGTCATTTGCGTGTGAGTATATTACAGTGGACAGTTAGTTGCGCAGATATGAGTCATCTCTCTCATCCACTAATTCCAGTTGCTAGTCCTGGTGGCCGGATCGACTAGCTGGAGGTAGAGTTTGCTGGAGATCGGCCTCATTTCACTTTAAGGGTCCTGACAAACGCCCTTTGAGGCACTTCCCCAAGTGTCTTGCCCCATCGTCGTCGAAGCCGTGAGTGCTCTATCGATGGTGCTCGCTTGTTCCACCGATGAGGACTTTAGGAGTATATTATAAAAGATCACCGACTACCATAGACTTATTGCACTAGTTGCTCACTAATGAGTCACCAGTGGGTTAAACAAAGAAGCTACACCTAATTGTCATCGCGTCCGCGTCCAAAGTTTCCATTTTAATCTCGCTAACACGCTATAATTTAAATATATTATTATTATATATTATTATTCTCGATATTTCCCGAATTTTTCATAAGATACGAAAAGTAGAAGTGTGTACAACTGCGTAGGAGCTACTGTTGCAATATTATTTGATTATCTGATTAACTCAAATAAATTAATATGATGAAGTATCGTAAACTTATATCACACTAAAGACTGTTTATCTCCAAACGGGGGGGTTTACTACAAACACTCAGCTTTGAATTTACTAGAAGCTATTCTGGTATAGGTAATAAAAGACCCCTTGCTTTAAATAACTATTAACTTTTCATTATGATGAATCAAGGGTGATTGAATTATTTCTGTGAAGAGGTTTACGTGAATAAATGAAGTGAATTAACTCGCTTCTCCTACGCGGAAAGTCTACACACCTCCTCCGCGACACAAGGTGTACGTATCTTTCAAAACGTTACGATACTTATTAAAATTTTACTATAATTAGGACGCAATGAAATCAATTATACTTTTTTGAGATAAAAAAATATTAGCTATTCTTAACTAGTCTATTGATCTAATGGTTTCAAAATCCTGATAGCCAAGGTAACATTCTAAAAACATAAACATTAGTAGAAAATTAACAAATGTATGGTAATGACGTCTCTCAATGTTAAGTCACGTGGTCAAAACAAAATATTAGTCGATAATACAAGAGACTAAAGGCGTTAGCGATTGTAGAAAGAGAATTCTTGGCTATGGGGGTAATTATCTTGGTTTCATTCGCACCAATCAACGTTTATTGCGAGTGTATCGAGTATGATATGATTATTTGCGTTCCCTGACTGGATGTAATTTATCTATACTCTGTACGTATTTAGAAATACATAATTATGTTTATGATAGAAAGGTTTACGATTAAGAAGATCAACAATGATCATCATCTAAGACCTAGTGGACTGAAGGCCTATTAACATCACACAAATATTGACCTACGTACGATACTGATAAAGTGCTGGCTCTCACGCGGGTGACCGAACCCATCCAGATGCGTCATCGCACCCGATCACATCTCAGTAGAGAGCAGACTGTTCACGTAACGCTACCCATATCATCTCGCAAGTAAGTACAATGCTTTTTATTCTATTAAACGTTTAAATAAAACGCTGCTAACTTGAATACGTCTCATTCGATTTTTGAAATTTTTTATTCATTTTTCTATATTATGCTGTGTATGTACTCCATTATTGTGTTTACCTCTATGGGACAATGTTGTACTACAGATTAATTAAAAACCTACACTTGTCTTTTAACTTCTTTCTTGTATTTAGTTGTGTTTAAAAAGTCGTAAATCTATGATCAAAGTTTAGTTTTAATTTAAATAAAATTGATTTACAAATTACAGCTAATTCTTGTTTTTTTTTTAATTACCTATTAACTTTTTACTGTTATTCTTTCAATTCTATTTCGGTGTGACGTTATCAAAGCTTAATTACTGTTCTTTTATCTACTTGTGTACTACTACGGGATGTATTTATTGTTATCATATTATTGTTTTGTTTGTATAAACAAATTGGTTACAGTAAATAATATTTCAGAATACTAACTATACTATTTTGCTTATTCTTATTTTAAACCCCATCTGAGCCTGAACGCCTTCAACGTATTTCTAGATCTTTTAATCACAGCTCCTAAACGGATAGGTTGATGCACCTTTTTCTTAATGTGAATGGTGATTTTGAACTACAATACAAGAGTATTCTTAGATATAGTCTGTTTACTCGTCCTAAGGTATTTTCTAATATTGAGACGGTTTTTCAAATACGGAGTATTTCAAAATCATGTTTCTAAAAGCTTTGATGGTGATAAAAAAGTGGAAAAATATTATCCACTATTTATTTTTTTGGGAAATAAGCCTCGGCAAAAACCTGACCTGAGTGAGCGAGGTCACTGAAGACCCAACCAGCCAAGCTTCAGTTCTTAAAGTGTACCCATATTATTCAGGTAGGCTGAAACGTGTGGTTTAATACGCTTTAGATGATAGGTTTGAGTTTGAAGTGGCCTTTAAGGGTTGCGAGCAGGGCAACAGCCCGGAACATCACTCATTCATTGGCCTCGCACATCCGCAACATTTCAAGTTGAAAAATATGCTGATTATCGTGCCTTATGCCACTCATATAAAATACGCTACTCGGCTCGCTATGATATATCTAGGTACTTGCCGGAGCCCTCGCAATGAGCTAGGTACCTACCCGGGGCCTTTGATGGCTAAGACCGCCTCTATTGTTGAGTGTATGATTGTAAATTGCTAAAAAATAATTATTTATACATCAAAATATAAATGTAGTACATATACCTATCGTCCTTTACGGCTCAATTTTACCTTGGAGCCCTGTAGGTAAAGACCTAGGTTTACACATCTACTCAACGCTTGATTGGCGAGGTCAAGTCACTCATGTGAGTCAAAAAGTGAATGGAAACCTGCGAACACTATACCGCCTAAAAATTTCTGCCTCTCAAAACGAAAACCTCTCTCATCCAATCCCTAATCATTCCTTTAATTGACTATGGTGATGTGTGTTACTTCGACCTGAATGCCTCCTCAATAAACTAGACCGACTTCTCAAAAACTGCATTCGATTCATATTTATGAAAAAAAAAATATTAAAAGATAGGTACCTACGTGACGTACAAAAGGCGGCTTTGAAGCTAAGAGCAATCTCTTCCAGGCAACCTGTTAGATCGAAATCTTTCGGAGAAGCAGACGTTTGTTAAAGGTGTAAGTGAGTTGTTTATGTTTGTATTTGTAATCATGTATATATTATTTACAAAGACCAAATTGAATAAGTGAATGTCCAGTTAAATTAATTTAGAAAAATGCTGAAATAAAAATATCGTAAACAAAGTTTTTCTCACAAACAAACAAATAAGTAAATAGCAATTATAAATTATACAAGTAAAATTTTAACAAAATAAAAACCGACTTCAAGGTACGACTCGATTTCTCTTGGATGCCATCATCAGATCTTAGTGTCCTTATCATGGTACCACCGTTGGGATATCTCCTTTCCATTAAAAAAGAATCATCAAAATCGGTTAATAAACGACGAAGTTATCCCCGAACACACATAAAAAAATATATATACGGTCGAATTGAGAAACCTCCTCCTTTTTTGAAGTCGGTTAAAAAGTAATGCACTCGCACTCATTTGTCGATACCTCTTTTATTATAATATCAGTCTAGGCGGTACAAAGTTGACAGAGATAACATAAATTCCGGGAGAGAAAATAACTTATATTACACAATACGTATATAATATGAATCACTATAGTGTATGTATGAAGCTTTTATCTTTTTTATGACTTAAGGGGAATCTGAGCGAGGGGGCCGAGCACACGGGTCACCTGAGCCTGTTACTGCCCATAAATCCTTACAATAAAAAAAAAACAAAATGTATTGCCGCTCTTTGAGTACCTATTCTCTTCTCCTAGAATTATGTTTTTTCCTGTCCTCAGTCATTTGGTGAAAAGCAATTAAGAAATATTAATAATAAGAAGATCCTCCTTGACACGGCACATCTAGTGAGGAGGTTCCTGTCTTTGGAGCCCTTACCACCGGTTTCTTGGTCCCTGTGCCTGAAGTCGGTGGCCTACTATTTTTATGTTTTTTAAATACCTATCTATATATATAAAAGCAAATACCACTCACTTATTAATCACGAAATCTCAGAAACTATAACACCTACAAACTTGAAATTTGGCAAGTAGGTCCCTTATAGGATGTAGACATCCGCTAAGATCGGATTTTACTAAACTCCACCCCTAAGGGGGTAAATCAGGGGATGAAAGTCTGCGTGAGCGAAGCTGCGTGCAAAAGCTAGTATGTAAATAAATGTGATTGACTTGACTTAACGAATAAACTTGCCAAACAATCAAAACGAATTCATCAGCCTTATAATTTATTCTTGGTAGGCAAGAAAAGGCAGTACGACCTGGTAAGTTACAACATAGAACTATGGGTAGGAATAGGCATATTTGTGTAGGTACATTGGGTTGACTTTTACTTACAGATAGCTGATGATCAGCTATCTGCGAGTAAAAGTCTCGTCAAAATCGAGCCATTTCAGCCATTTCAGAGATTAACCGGAACAAAATGACAGACACAAAATCTTAATAATAGATTTTTTTAGATTAGTATCTACCGTATTTATTTTCTCTAAACTTAAATAGAATACTGAAAACAATGTTACTAAAGACATATAAAATATTCTAGAAGAACTACATCACATTCATAATTAACTATGAGCTAATTTAATATCAACAATAAGAGTTCTCACGTGTTAATAGAATGTCAATCGATTGCATTACTTTAAAACTTGTAGATAACCTTTTAAATAAAATGTAAACAATAATGATCATTATTAAACCTTATATCGGCAGTGTTCTCCGTGAAAATTTACAATAAACATCTTGCGTTCGGTTCTGGTTGAAAAAGTAAAAAATAAAATCGAATGACTTTTGAAACTTTGGAATATCGCGCGAAAATTACTATTTGTAAAATGGCGGAAAACGGAGATGTTTATGAAAAGTGTTTTAATGGAAAGTGCACTTTAGGCGTAAATAAAAGGGCATCAGGCTCCATAGCGCGAAAGGCTGAGGCTTATTTGGAAGCAGTTTGCAGAAGTCAAGGACAAATTCCTGGTTAGTTATTAATTTTGTTACAGCAACATATTTAAATCCCAAAGAGAACTAATAGACGACATGGGTCATTAAAAAAATAACGATCTGCGAAGGTTTGAATACTCACGGCAAATCATTCTTTTTAGATATTTTTACTAGATTTATTTTCAACTAGGTAATTTGAAAAATAGTAAGACAAAATAGTAGATTATACTAGCAAACGTTAAATTCTGTACGTGTATGGCTTTACGTCCTAATTTAACATAGATAATAAACGTGTTTTGCATAAAAAAATACGATTAGTGAAAGTGATAAGTAAAACTTGTTGCAATTAATGTTATCGATCGATTAGACAAATATACGTCTTTCAATGTTCTCTCTTGTTAGCAAGAGTTTAATCAGAGTATTTATAAACTCTATAATGATGTTGTTAAGTGTAGATTGTCTATGCTACTCCTTTCGAATATAAAACAGCATTTTTCACTTCTTTAAGCTGGATATATAAATTGAAGTATTCGCTTCAATTCAATCTAAAACCTTTTGTATAAAACCTTCTCCCTAATTGACCTCAATATTCGTCTTGTAGGTGACAACCCTGGCCCTGTAGTAAGATTACAATAACCAATGTTACATGAATGGCATATGTATTTTATTTTGTAACATAAAAACAATGATAATATAGTCGTTAAATTTGTTGCTATCGAAATAAGTTAATGTTTTTTTAACATGCTTCATAGATAGAGAAGGTTCTTAATTCAACTGTATATTTTTAATTTTCGTTACCTCAATTGGTTGGTTCTTTTTACCCGACTACGGGAAAGTCAAGAAGAATGGTGATAGTTTTAGCAGTCATGTATTAATGTTCGTATGTTCCGTAGTGCCTAAACTACTGAACCGATTTTCATGCCCATTCATGATTGGATTGTCAATAGATTCCTAATACTACTTGCACGGTTTGACTGCACGGTTGGCCTGGTGGTTTAAGCGGTCGCCACGCCGCTTTCTACTGCGCCAAGTGTTGAGGGATCAAATCTCATATGGGACAACACTTTGTCTGTTCCACAAATTGTTGTTCTGAGTCTGGGTGTTCTTTGTGTCCTTTTCATGCATGTTTGTAAAGTCCCCAGCGACCCAGGATGTTTATTCCCAATGCGGGAGTTGTCTTTAAAAAAAATTTATAAAATTACGCGGTATGGACTTTAAGTTTAGTCTCAATAGAAGAAGGATGGAAAACTAAGGAACGAAAAGTACACTACGATCGTTTCTTTCTGGGGAATTTACATACACACATAAAACGGTCACAAAGAATACTCTGACTCATATTAACAATTTATGGTAGGTATTGTGCAAAATGTTGTCCCACATGTGGATTAAACCAACGAAACCCAGCGCAATATCTAGACAGCGGCGAAGAGACCCCTGAAAACACTACGGTATCCGTACAGTATTCATAATTTAGGCCCATTGAAGTCGTTGATATTTTTAAAATGTATTATTTTATACTTGTTATTAGTGGCCAATGTGGAGAAACGGAGTATACCAAAGCTGGAAGTGGTGTCCAGGGTCGCGGCGATTCCCATTGTGGAGTCCGGCATTGAAGTTACAGAGAAAGTCTACCACAAGATCAGGGTAAGTTGATTTATTTACAAGAAATATCTTGGAGGTCGTCATCACCGCTATGATGGTTTTGTTTTTGGTTGGTAGGTTGGTATGTTCGAATGGATACAACTGTACTCCCATAAACCCGGGTTATCGGTCCAAGGACGTTCACGTATACATAACGAGCATTTCATGATAACGTCTTATATTCGAAGTAGGCTTAGTGGAATGTCCCTTGTAGTTTGTCAATATATTTTTGGACTAGCTTTTGACCGCAGCTCCGCCCAAGTATTTGAAGGTTATCGCAGTAAAGTCCGATTTCATTAATTCTTTTTTTGCTAGAAAGAAAAAAATAAAAGAGAAATCTTTTTTTTTGTCCGCGACAGTACACTGTCTGTGGGAAGCTGAGACAGATATGTAAATATGGCGGTACGAAGTTCGCCGGGTCAGCTAGTTTATAATATAAGAATGGAGAACCTACTTTGTCCATCATTGTTGAGCGATGCCAGACAAAGTTGGCGTAACTCAACCTTATAATACAGTTCACTTTTAACCGACTTAAAAATAGGAGGTGATTTATCAATTCGACTGTACTTTTTTATGTATTTTACCTCATAGCTTTCGACTGGGTGAACCAATTTTGATTATTTATTGTGTCCAGCAGTGGACTGACACGGCTGTCGATGATTATTTCTTAGGCTGTGAAATTTTTGTCGCGTCAGGGCATAATATGGACTCAAAAGACCTTAGGCGTCGTAACGTCTATTAAGGGAACAAATTCTGCAGAACAAACTGATGGATTAACAGGAACTCTAGGCTCTAGGATATGTCAGGAGGAGCGCGTGTCGGGTATCCTCCAGTGTTCTCGAGTTTCTTGTCCCTCTTGACTACTATGTCCGGGGGAACAGAAGCCCCTGCTTCTGTTCCCTAAGGACGCTTCCCTAAGCGGTGCACCCTGGACGGCGGTCAATAGGGTCCTTCGAGGGGGTAGGTATTGTCCGCCGGCGGAAAGAAAAAAAAGGGTATGTCGGAAGACTGCTGTCTGTCTTAATGAAGAAGTTCTAGGACTTCTTTTCTCTCTTCTTGCTTTACATTCACTGAACTGATCGTTGACATTTTTATTTTAAAACAGGAGTCAAACCCTCTTATTCGCTGGTACCTGTCTATCGGCGAGAAGTCACTTTCTACGGGCGTCCAGCTGGCATTACCAGCTGTGTTACTCTTCGAGACGCCCATCTACCAACTCGATAAATTCCTCTGCAAGTCTCTAGACGTGGTTGAGAAGACTGTACCGTCTATTAACATGCCTCCTCAAGCGGTGAGTAAAAAATTGTCAGTATTAACATAACAAGTTTTTGGCGATTACCCGTCCAGTTTGGATAGTTCATTCATTTTCAAGGTAAAGTTATTATGTACTAAGATGTGATTTGGTCGCTTATAACTTGAGGACTGCATTTCAAAATGTTTGTATCTGTAAATTTTAAAGTACGATTTAAATACATTAAATTAAAAGGACCGTAAAAGTAGTTTCCAGTTGTCAACGCGATCAGGAAAGGGCGATCACATAGTAGTGTGATTTCTGAGCTTTAGATCTTCTTGTATCTGTTTGCATTAGTGGAATAAAATTGTATTTATAACTATCTGACCCTGCAAACGTTGTTTTGCCATAAAAAAAATGTTATAAAAAATAGATGTTGGAAGAGAATCCATCTCAGACCTACCCGATATGCACACCAAATTTCATAAAAATCGGTCCAGCCGTTTCAGAGGAGTATGGTAGGTAACTAACATTGTTACACGAGAATTTTATATATAAGTTAATATAATATTAATCTTCATTACGCCTCTATATCTACGGGTGCATGTATGTCATGTACATCACCATCATCTGCCGGCCCATATCCCAAATTTAATTGATATCGGCGAAGTATCTTTTATTCTTTGATTTTACTTACTATCTTTTGCACTTTCACTGTTTACATCCTCGTCATATCCTCTCTCACACGGTCCACAGAAGACCAACCTAAAATGAGAGCAAACGTGCTGTCTTGTTTCGTTGGTGAGTGCGAGACCGGAGGCCCAATGATGCAGAAACATCTCAAGAGGCCGTCATAGTGTGTATCACTGTGCTGTATTGTTGCATTGTATGCGTTCACAATGAGTAGTGTCACCACTTCTTTTATTTTATTTTACTTCATCTCTTGGATTCCTCATCCTTTCTATCAGGCAGAGCCGAGTCACAAGCTGAATTAATAATAATAAAAATCTGAATTCAAATATTTTAGATGTATTCGGAAACCCGGCAGTATGTGCTGCGACGTGCTGACTCAGTGAAACAACTCGGAACCGCGGTGTTGGACTCGAGGGTCACAGCAGTCACGGCGACGGCCTTAGACCGGGCCTTGTCTACGGCCGATAAATACGTGGACAAGTATCTACCCCCCGACAACCAGGACGTTAGTGATGGTAAGTTCATGTGCTGCTTCAATAATAATAATGATAACCTCATACGTCTCCCTCACTACCGTCTGAAACTAAGGGCTCCCACACATAACTGCGAATTCGCAACGCATCGCAAATATTTGCGAGCTCGTACGTATGCAAGAACTTCAAGCCGCATCGCATCGCATCGCAGTTATATGTGGGAGCCCTAAGACAAAGCCTGTACTATAGAAATCAGACCGCTGATAAACATCCTACTAATATTATAAACGCGAATGGAATGTATGCCTTCACAATGACGGACTGATGGATGGATGTGTGTTACTCTTTCACGCAAAAACTACTGAACGAATTTGGATGAAACTTTACAGTAATATAGCTGATACTATACATCAGAATAACACATAGGCTACTATTTGCCGCGATAACCGACATATACGCGGGTGGAGCCGCGGGCAACAACTAGTACTAAAAAATATCTAAATACATGAATGTCCATCATTCCATACTAATATTATAAATTGGAAAGTAATTTTGCCTATCTTTCTGTTTATCTGTTACGTTTTCATGGCTAAACTGCTGCACCGATTTCAATGAAATTTGGCATGGAGATACTTTGAATCTTGAGAAAGGACTTAGGCTACTCTTTGCTGCGATAACCGACACACGCATAACTTATAAAAAAAATAGACGCAAGAAATTATTAATTCCTGTTGATAAAGGATCTATTTGCCTGCACGGTTGGCCTAGGGGCCTAGTGGATTAATTGATCGCCACGCTGCTTTATACTGCGCCAAGTGTTGTGGGTTCAAATCCCACATAGGACAACACTTTGTGTGATCTACTAATTGTTGTTCTGTGTCTGGACGTTCTTTGTGTCCGTTTCCTGTATGTTTGTAAAGTCCCCCGCGACACAGAATGTAATGAGGTAGCTGCCTTTAAAAAAAACTTCTTTCGGAGTCAGAATTGCTAACTACAGTATCGTACTGTAGCGGTCATCAGCCAGTATATTATTGTTTCAAAATATTACTTAATCTTCAACTACATTTATTTTATTCCAGTGAAACAAAATCATCATAGATTATAATTATGCATTATCGATAAAAGTAATTATTTGCGTATTTAGTAAACAGCATTCGTAATGATACCAGTCATTGATTTATTTAAATTTCGACCAGCTAATTATGATAAGTTGAATTATATTAATAACGGAAATGATAGTGATTAATCCGTCAAAATTTAATACAGAGCTATGATAGTGCTAAAAATACCGTGGCCTAGGTTTTCATCCTGCATTTATACCTAACATTTTTTTAATGTATGGCCCGCCAAAATTACTCTACTCTGTCTGATGGAAAGCATAAGCAAAATCCAAGAGTTGTGGTCACCATACTCACTGCGAATGCAGACAATGCAGCATGGTGACCCACACCATGGCGGCCTAGTGATGCTTCTGCATCTTTTAGTCTAGTCAACAAGTATGGAACTTGTTGACTAGACTATTTGGGCCTCCGGTCTCGCACTCACCAACGAAACACGACAGCACGAACGCTGTCATTTTACGTTGATCTTCTGTGCGAGGGTAGTACCGCCCCGGTTGAACCGGCCCGTTCGTGCTGAAATCAGCGTGGCTTTACTTCCTTGAATTTGCAAGGTCGCTTAAACAAATCACTTTTCCCCGATCTCATTTTAGGATACACGAATGCTTCTATTCTTTCATACTTTTTAAGCCTCCTTTGTCAGGGTGTAGAGTACAAATGGGCATGCATTTATCATCGAATTTGGTATACCATACCACGCCGGCCAGACAGGCTCGTTTTAATATTTCGTTCTCTTTGCAGTCATGTTTCCTTGTCTAATATGTGTGTATAGTTAGATTTGGTTAGACATTGTAACAGTTTTTAATTACGATGATGTTGATGTACTCCTAGCTGGTTTCGGCTAAGGCGGTTATTCTCATCATGCAACAGCTCACGGATTGGAAGGTGGCGTCTTAACCCCCGTGCCTCGATGAGCACGTAAAGCCGTCGGTCCTGGATCTGATCTCGATGTGATCGTAGTTTTTAATATAAAGAGTTACTTAAAGGGCTTAGTTTAATACCCTTTGTTTGCTTATCTTTTAATAACAAAAATCATTCTGCGATTGTCCGTGCACTAAAAAAGCCGTTAGCCATTCTTATCTTTTGTTGCATTTGATACAGTTTATTTATCTAACCCGACAATCAGGAATTTAGTTTCTACGTAAAAATACAATTTAATAGTGAACTCATGCTTCGTGCAAGGAAATTATAGATTATTTCTCCTCCTCCCCTTCGGTGCTTCCGCAAGTTGTTATTACGTAAAAGTAAAATAATGTAGGCATGTTAGATATGCGTAACGATATACAATCGATCTACTTGTCTTACACAATAAATATTTTAAAGTTCTTGCATATCTCTGATTAAAGCAAATTCGCCACTATGAAAACAAAGTAGGTACTAGAA
The DNA here is from genome assembly GCA_949125395.1 of Diaphora mendica. NCBI lineage: Eukaryota > Metazoa > Arthropoda > Insecta > Lepidoptera > Erebidae > Diaphora > Diaphora mendica. Next base: position 4,325,803 of record OX421323.1, read on the forward strand.
ATTTGATATTTTCAGATATTATCTGAAAATATCAAATTTCTAGTACCTTTTTAGTAATTTATTAGAATTAAATATTTATGTCACGACTTGATAGCCAACACTGTTCAAAAATTATTTGAAGGATCTAAGTTTTAACTTCTTATGCGTGTTATGTATTGAAACGGCTATAAACGATGCAGTTCACGAAATATCCGTTTTTATCATCTAGCTAAGACTAAGAAATATCCGATGTCAGTGATCATAACTTCTTGTTTATGAGCAATGCACCCTAACTTTATGAGTTCTTTCAACCGCTGTCATAAACAACTGTTGTCCTACCTCAAAAACCAACTTCGATCATAATAAAGCACTCAGATAACTATTTATTATACCTAAATAGTATCTATTTCACACAAAACTTAATTACTAGGTACTCATAAATCATCAACACAAACAACACCATATCTGTGAAGTACAATAATAGTTCCAATTTAGTGTGGTCACGGCATTTTCCAGACAGCTTCTACATATCGCAAGGTCACTTGATAACTCCTGTCTGAACCCTGTCTGGACTGCCTAATTAAGGCATTTTAAGGACATGGTCTAACTAGGCTAATTGTTTAAATTGATTTATAGGTTAGGTTAAAGTTGCAATAACTAATACATCTCTGACGAGGACACAGGACGTTCAAAGTAAACCTCAATTGACTATAATCGATTACTATTAACTGCCCCGTTGGCGCAGTGGTAGCGTACTCGACTGCTATGCATGAGGTCTCGAGTTCGATTCATGAGTCGGACCAAATGTTTGTATGATCTGCAGATATTTGTTTTAGAGTTTATTTGTTTTCTATGTATAATGTGTATGTATTTACAAAATCGGTATGTATTTATATCACTTGTCTAGTACCCATACCCATAATACAAGCTCTTTTTAGTTTGGGACTAGATGGCGTTGTGCGTTAGATATCTGAAATATTTATTTATCGATCTTAAGCTTTCTATTCAATTTCACTTCAAGAATTGCTAATGTTTCTAGCCTAGTTTTCTTGTATGTATTCCATTGCATGTTTATTGCTAGATCTGCTTTGGACCTATGGTATAATCGTTTTTCTATCGTTTCCTCAGAGGATTTAAATCCTGCCTTAGAAATATATCCAAAATCTTTTCAGAGGATGTAGCTGGTTAAGGATCTTTGGTCTAATAGGATTTCTTGGAAGCGTTACAACAGCTGTCCATTATTCCGTGATAGTCTTGATACTTGATAGGCTTGAATCTGTGGTATTCGTGCATCACAATAAGCGTCTCGTAAGTCCAAACTTCAAAGCATGTTTTGTGACAGAGTTGTAATGATTCAATTTATTTTAATACATAGGTTTAAGACAGTAAGGTTAATTATTTGACTGCATGTTTGGCGTAGTGGTTTAACGGTCACCACGTCGTTTCCTACTTCGCCAAGTGTCGTGGGTTCAAATCCCACGTAGGACAACACTTTGTTGTTCTGAGTCTGGGTGTTCTTTGTGTCCGTTTCATGTATGTTTGTAAAGTCCCCCGCGACACAGGATTTATTCCTAGTGCGGGAGTTGTCTTTTAAAAAAAAATAAAAAAATTGCACAAGTATGCTAGTAACATAATAATCTGAATAGGTTCATATGCAGTAATGGTCAATAATGTGGATATCTAAACTGTAATTAAATAAAGAAATACAAAGTTAAAAGTCATACTGCCGGAAGTTGTTCGAAGGCAGCTCGAACTATGGACTCCTAAATTTAGAAGATACTTTAGATAAAAACACAGTCGAGCTGCATGAAAGTGCACTTAAATATTTGAAATATTTGTTTTAAAATATTAAAATATTAATGATGACAAATTAAAATAATTGAGTAATGTATAAGTATCATAAATACCGCCATAATATCCTTGATACAACCAATAAAACCAATGCGTAACACTTTAACTTGCACCCATTTTTACTTCGCACTTTAAACACCCATGTTTCATTGCAGAGTGCATTATCCTACTACTAATAATCTACTACTACTAAAACTACTATTAATCACACTAGTATATAAAGGCAAAAGTTTGTGAGTCTTTATGTTTGTTCACACAAAAACTGCTGAACGGATTTCAATGAAACTTTACAGTAATATGCTTATACATCAGAATAACACATAGGCTACTATTTGCCGCGATAACCGACATACAAGCAGGCGGAGCGGCGCGCAAAAACTAGTATTATATAAATATCAACTTCTTGCTTGCTAGTGAGTAGGTATCTATCAACAACCTTAACAGTCCACTGCTGGCCATAGGAGATTTTGGTCTACAATATACCAAGCTGGTCAAACGAGTTGGTATAGAATTTGTTTTAAGCTTTACTTCTATTTACAGTTTTCTATGTAATTTGTTCCCTTAGTGTGGTGTGTGTAATAGAGGGGAATGAAACTCCGTGTTTTTGATCCGTTACAGGAGGAATTCAGTTAGTGACCTAGCAATAATAGGTTTTTACCTATGAAATTGCCGTTTTGTATGCAATAAGTAAAGGTACTTATTTTTTCAAACTTTTTTATTTCTGTTATTCGAATTAATCACCCATGCAATCGACGCATCTTTGCCAACGCATTGGCAGTTAATTGATGTACTTCTTGTAAAAATCAGCTGGACGGGAGGCAACAAACTCTTCAAAGGCATTTTGTACTGCCTCTCGGGAATTTAATTTTTTACCCACTAAAAAGTTGTCTAAATTTTGGAAAAAGTAATAGTCGGTAGGTGCAAGGTCTGGTGAGTATGGCGGATGAGGGAGAGCTTCCAACCCCAGCTCTTAAAGCTGCTTCACGACAACGCGCGACCCCATACTGCGCAACAGACAGTCTCCAAGCTGCAAGAGCTGGGGTTGGAAGCTCTCCCTCATCCGCCATACTCACCAGACCTTGCACCTACCGACTATTACTTTTTCCAAAATTTAGACAACTTTTTAGTGGGTAAAAATTTCAATTCCCGAGAGGCAGTTCAAAATGCCTTTGAAGAGTTTGTTGCCTCCCGTCCAGCTGATTTTTACAAGAAGGGCATCAATAAACTGCAAATGCGTTGGCAAAGATGCGTCGATTGCATGGGTGATTACTTCGAATAACAAAAATAAAAAAGTTTGTAAAAATAAGTACTTTCACTTATTGCATACAAAACGGCAATTTCATAGGTAAAGACCTATTATTTGTTCCCTTAGTGTGGTGTGTGTAATAGAGGGGAATGAAACTCCGTGTTTTTGATCTGTTACAGGAGGAATTCAGTTAGTGACCTAACTAAAAATATGGCAATCTCCTGCCAAGTGCTAATACACCTTTATTGTAGCCAAGCTATAATTCTATATAATAACATCATTTTAAAGCAATAACAGTCAATTTGATATCAGTTCCGTTCTTAATTAACAGAATGCAGTAAAAGTGTATTTAAATAGTTATCTTGTGTCTCGAACGATGACAAATTAGACACGATAAGAGGACTTGGACTCTGAATCCATTTGTAAGGCAATAAATCATACCAAGTTCAATTCATCCTGCGGTCATTTGAACAAATTGGAGATTGGCATAGACCTGCCTCACACTTGACAGTGCAAAGTGGTCAATGTAATTTACTAATCACGTTACATATTTAAATTAACCGTCCTAATAAATTGAAACGGGATTTATAATCGAAATCTTTTTGAACCTATTTCCCTTTCAAATAAAAAAAGAAGAATGTTCTTTTTAAACCTATTTCCCTTTCAAATCTGGGGCCCTAGCCAAGTTGCAAGCATTTCCATTCGCTTATCTTTCTGCAATCGCTCACGCTTTGTCTTGAGTAATTTTAGAAAGCGATAAGTTGGTAGCCATGTTGACACAAATGATTCAATCGCTCGTTCTACAATCTAGGTGGAAAAAACCTAAAATATAGTCTATGGTCTATCCATCGAAACGCTATAGTAGTCATGGTAACGTTGACATTGTTAATCAACAATTTTTATTGTTAATTTTAGTTGGCTGAATTTTAAAAAATATAGTCTATGGTCTATCCATCGAAACGCTATAGTAGTCATGGTAACGTTGACATTGTTAATCAACAATTTTTATTGTTAATTTTAGTTGGCTGAATTTTAAAAAGTAATTAAAATAAGACATAAGTTCTATTTGTAAATGGTTTATTATAATATCACAGTGTGAAATGTTGTTTTAACATTTTTGTGACTTGGAAACATAAAGATCCTGCTTGAGGATAAACTTACAATAAATGACGTGATACCTCTATCAGAATGGAATCTAGAGCCAGACAGAACAAACCCAGGGCAATTCCTCGTTTTATTGGAATTCATGGAAAGGTATGTAAATTATTAGTTATTCTTTGTTGTATGAAAGTATCGCACTCTATCGCTTGATTATCACATTTAGTTTTCTACAACACAAAGCATATATTATACAACAGCTTACTTCGTAGACAAAAACAAGCACTATAAAAATTAATCAATAAGTCACCTATAACTTTTGTTGTACCCATGTAATATATATAATGGTGATAAAATTCATTTAAAAATTGACATGATGAGTCATATATTTTCATTGACTCATCTTCCACAGCTTTTAATAGTCCACTGTTGGACATAAGCCTCTCCTGTAATGGGAGACACTATTCTAGCAATGAATGTTTAATACATAGATATGTTTTAATATGTGTGGTCAGACTAAAACCAAAAAGAGAGCCCTAGCAAAAAGCGGTGAAGCTTTCAGGACTGGTGGTGGTCCTAGCAGCAGGCAAACACTTACTGCTTTAGAAGAGAGGCTGTTGGGTTTGATTGCTGAAGTAGTACTGTACAACAACATTGTCCATTCTCTGCCCCAGATTATGGTATCTTATAGTCTGTTTGTTGTGACTAATCTACAGAATGAGTGGACTGATTTTCACATAACCGTTAATAGCAGGAAGGTACTTCTAATTTAATTAATTAATAATGTATTTTCAGCAACATCGGGGGCTGCTTGTTAACTGCCCCCTCCCTCTGGAGAAGTTTGATGGCATATCAGTCAGCAATGACATTGAGTGAGTTCGTGGCCATAGAAAATAACCGGCTGCAACCAAAGGCAGACTGGCAAAAAACTTGGATGTGAGGAAACTGGAAAGGAGGCAATTAGCATCCCGAAGAATTGAAGTGAAAGATAGATCCAATTTTAAATGCACTGTATAACATAATTTTAAATAAACAGAATATAATTTTTAATTGTTTTGCTGATATTTCAGAAAAAATAATAGAAACTTTACCACAGTTGAGACCATCATCATTACCATGATAATGATAGTGGTCTTAATTGTGGGTTACTAATCTATTCCTTCAGCTACATTAAAAATTATTGATAATAGAAATACTTTATGTCAATAACTACATAATATTTTGTAATGTTTCTACTGGGTAAATAAACATACACTGTAATAATAAAGCCATTTAATAATTGTTTTAACATCTGAGTAACAAATAGACTTATAGAAAATATAAAAAGTATAATTTATAATCAGGAAATTTGAAATAAAATACTTAAAATCTATTTTTGTGTCTTCTTTCTATCCATCACAAAAGTAATATTCCTATGTTACTGGAGAATTTCCACCCTGACAAGGACAGAAAATAATAGCAAAGTTTCAAATAACCTTAATATATACTATTCAATAAAGAATTCAGCATAGCTCTTCGATTACTTCACGTTGGTTACCCACAATCATAGCGGGTGTGGGACCTTACAAATTTATATCACCTTCATTGTAATGCTAAATTGTGTAATATACAACATGCCGCTATATTATTGCCAGCTTCATGGAGATGATAGTGAAGAACCCTGTCTCTGAGGAAACATCACTGTACTTTGAGAAATCCAAAACAGCGCTCAATGTAGTTACGGGCTCGCACATGCCTTTGGAGTATAAAGTTCTTCATTAGAACCTTGATCTGCATTGACAGTAGGTGTTATTAGCCAAGGACGTTGTGGATATCCAGAGTCACCTGAAAAAATAGTTTAAAAATATGTTACTCACAGGAAAACTATAGAACTTTTACTAAAGGTAATAGAGCCACACTGATTTCATTATGAATGGGCTGGTTCAAAAATGATGCTTCCATGGTGTGAGTCACCATGCTGCAATGTCAGCATTCGCAATGAGTATAATGACCACCGCTCTTTGATTGTGCTTATGCTTTCCAATAGGCAGAGTAGAGTCACTTTATAAGGCTCGTACATAACAGTAATTATAAATATTTTTATTGTTACAAATGCCAACCTAACAGCCACACTTGGTCATTATGTTGATTAAGTTCACGCATATATAATTCAGCTCTACTAGAAGACCAAATATGTGAAACATGTGTAGCTCCACCAAACTTTGCAGTCACATTAAAAATTCACATACTACTATTACAAATCTGAAAATCAAATCAATATAATGAAGTGACTTATCAGTCTCTTACATGCTATACCCTATAAATAAAAATAATCTACCATTTGAACGTTCAGTGAATGATACTCTTTTCTGTTGAAATATACATGCTCTTCAGTAATGGGTCTTACCAAAGCTACATGTGTAGTACAATCTATGCATCCAATTACACCAGGCAAACCAAATCTTCTTTGGAACCTAGTGAAATAAAATTACCTATATGTTTTTACATGGTACACATTCATTTAAATATAGTTAGCTTGTTAAGTAGGTACTCACTCTTGTTTTATAGCTGTTCTCTCTTGTTGTGTTATTGGAAACCTAATCCATTTTGCCATGATAGCAGGGTGGTTCAAAGCATCAACAACTTGTCTGATGCACCGACTAGCTGTCCGTTGAGCATGATGCTGAGTGACACCAACAATTCACTGATAGGATCCTGTGGCTAGGAAACTAAGAGCGCGTAATACCTATAAAAACACAAACATTAAGAAAAATAATGATAAAAATGCACCTGACAAAAGTAGTAAATACTGCAAAACAATCAGATTATTAACTTACCTACCTTAACTTTTAGAGGAATCTCGTTGGTTCCCTTTAGTGATTACTTGTTTTGGCGTTCTTGACAAAGGGCTTCGAAAGCTTGACTTGTCTATAATAGCCGGAATTGCTCCACAAATAAAGTGTCCGGCATTTCGCGGAATGTATCGTTGCACTGACGATTAATGTATTTTTCTACGTCTAAGCCGTACTTCCTCATCACGAGCGCACCACAACATATTTATTGTATGCATTTTAAAAGTTCTAATTATCTTAAGCAAAGAAAATACTTCTCGGTGGTCATATTATACTGTTTAGCTGTCAAATAGACGCCATTTAAATAGCGATAACTATAGATATTTGAAATCGCTTAGTGATCGTTCAAACGCATGGATATCGTTTCGTTTGCGTTTGTCAAAAGTGGAACTTGGCTAGCGTTTGTATGGGATTTGGCGTCAAATTTGTAGAAACGAATGGAAACGATCACATTCCATTCCATCACTACGAACAAATGTCAGCTTGGCTATGACTTTTCTAATGGAACTAAGTCACGTGATCAAAACAAAATATTAGCCAATGACACACGAGAATCTTATGCGTTAACGATTGCAGAAAAACGAACGCTTGCAACTTGGCTAGGGGGGCTGCTGATCTGAAAGTTTACAACATCAAATACTGACCTCGTTGCGAACTATGCGTAGATTTTACCTAAACATTTCTGTACAGTTACTAGTCTATAATCTGACTCAGGTTTCAGCTAACCGATTATCCCCAATAAAAACAGCATCTTGGCACTTGAAACTTTTTACAATAAGATTGTGATCATTAAGAAATCTAAAAGACTGAAAAATTATGATGGCTAATGCAGGTCAAAATCCGCTAAATTCCATGCCATGCCATGATCGTTTTCATCTAGTCGGGTGATCTTGCGAACACTTGCCAGTTGTTGTTTCATACATCTGTCATCTATCTATACTTATATATATTTTTTGGAGGGCTCTCTATAATCGATACTGAAGCCAAAACTGTAATTATTTTCATTTTTGTCTAGTATTATTTGTATTAGTTTAATACTGGGTTTTGTAATAGTGATCATCGAGTTGTTAACAGAAATTATTATTATCTGTTCCTGCCCTCTTGCTGATGATATTAGTTACATATGTATACTTTACGGTTTTGTACCTAATATCAACGGCAAGAGGGTACAAATTCAAATTAGTTACGATCATTGTTTGTGTTCAGTGATAAGATGGACGACACCGACCCTGAACTTACTTTTTGAAACTTATGCAATCGTCAGAGAACTTAAATGTATGTAGTTATGTTAAAAAATTATAAATTGGTAGGTACGATTGTAATATACCTCAAATTCATTAAATTCTCCAAATTGCTAACCAAACTAACGCTATTGGATGATATGTATTTCTCATATAGCAAATACAAAAGACAGCTTTAAAACTGTGAAAGGGCCGAAAAAAATAGTGTTCAACAGTTGGCCACTAAGATGCGACCGTCTGTTGTATTGATATTTTCAGTTTAAACGCTCAATTTGCAGAAGCAGCACAGAAGTATAATAAAGTTTTTTTTAACCGACTTCCAAAAAGGAGGAGGTTCTATGTTCCACTGTATGTTTTTTTTTTTATGTATTCACCGATTACTCCGCCAGTTGTGGACCGAACCGTGTAAGGTACAACTCCTTAACGGTTAGGAGTTGGAGGATAAATCTTTAAATATAAAATGTATATATGTTACCTTTAGTCGTATTCTTTCAAATTATTTAGGTAAGCTGATGATGGAAGGTGGAAGGTACAACTCCTCAACGGTTAGGAGTTGGAGGATAATTCTTTCGATTTCATACGTATCTAAAGACCTTCAGTCGTATACTTTCAAGTTACTTAGGTGAACTGATGATAGAAGGTTAAACTCTTCAACCGTTAGGGATTAGAGGATGATTTTAATATTACACGTACCTTAATTTGTATTCTTGATGATGAAATTTGATGAAATAGTTCAAATTACTACTTACCTACGATTGTTTGCACTAAAAGCTGAAAAATAAAAACTTTTTATAAAAAAAAACCGACTTCCAAAAAACATCAAACGAAAACTCTGTGCCAAAAAAACACTTAAAAGCGTAAAATAAACTGGTTCTTCATAAATTGCCTATACCTAATTCTTTATTCATTTCAATAGTAGTATTATAATGTGTGCTAGGTACCTAGAATTTGTTTGAAGTCGGTGCTAAGCCAAAAATAATACAAACGAACAATTACAAAAGTCTAAGCGATAGTCACTTGGCACCGACTTCAAACAGATTCTAGGTACCTAGCACTCATTATAATATGCATAGGCAATTTATGAAGAACCAGTTTATTTTACGCTTTTAAGTGTTTTTTGCCAGAGAGTTTTCGTTGGATGTTTTTTTAAACTTGCTGACCCACGCAACGTCGTTTACATCACCTATTATTGCCCGTAGCGTAAAAAAAATCCCCATTTTTGTAACATTCTTCATTGGTGGTCCGCACTATTGGTCTTAGCGTGATGATGTATAGCCTATAGCCTTCCTCGACAATGTACTATCCAACACTAAAATAATTTTTCAAATCGGACCAGCGGTTCCTGAGATTAGCGCGTCAGCTTTATATATTAGTATAGTATAGATATAGATAGTTGTTTAAACTGTGACTATTCTAGACATGATGTTTGTCGTGACTTTGATACACCTGCCTTTTGGCTAAGATTGAGTGTAGTGTTAGTCCAGTGGTCAGTAATCCTGGCTGCTAAGAAGTCATTGATACCTTTCCCACCCGGGACAAATTATTTTGTAATGCGTTTGGTTTTTAGGGTTCCGTGCCAAAGGCAAAAAACGGAACCCTTATAGATTCGTCATGTCTGTCTGTCTGTCTGTCCGTCCGTCTGTCTGTCCGTGCGTATGTCACAGCCACTTTATTCCGAAACTATAAGAACTATACTGTTGAAACTTGGTAAGTAGATGTATTCTGTGAACCGCATTAAGATTTTCACACAAAAATAGAAAAAAAACAATAAATTTTGTTAAAATAAACAAAAAATACATAGAACTGAAACTCAAAAATTTATTTTTCATCAAACCCATACGTGTGGGTATCTATAGATAGGTCTTTAAAAATGATATTGAGGTTTCTTATTAATTTTTTTCTAAACTGAATAGTTTGCGCGAGAGACACTTCCAAAGTGGTAAAATTTGTGTCCCCCCCCGTAACTTCTAAAATAAGAGAATGATAAAACTAAAAAAATATATGATATACATTACCATGTAAACTTCCACCGAAAATTGGTTTGAACGAAATGTAGTAAGTAGTTTTTTTTAATACGTCATAAATCGTAAACTGCAATTTACCTTTCATTCAATGAACACAAATATAAAAATATAAAATAAAAATTATATTATGTTACTTGCTGCTGCGGAACCCTTCATGTGCGAGTCCGACTCGCACTTGGCCGCTTTTTTGTTCTATATCTCAATGTAAATTAACAATGACATGTATGTAATTACCTAGAAATAAATAAGTTAATTTTTAAGTAGTCTGGTTGCCATAGTAAAGCATTTGCTAGTTTCCTATTAGATGTCCGAGGTAGTCGCTTTTAACGGTCTTTTAAAAGGTATTAATTAAGTAAACTTATTAACAGCGAAATTTAAAAAATAATGGGTATATATATGAAATAGTAAACACCATCTTAGAAGATAATGATGGTGTACCGTTCTTACCATAGTGGTGATCATAGTGACGAGTGCTGACGGGGACGCTGTGGATGGCGAGGCTGAGGGTGGCCGAGCTTGCGCTGCTCAGGCCGTGCAACACGGCGCGCGCCTGCGCAGGAAGCTGCAGCGCAGGCTCACGCGGCAGGCGCTCGCTGAGGCCAAAGCCATCAAGGAACAGATACACGTGCTCGCGTATGTCGCTGAACTGGTGAGTCTTCAAATATTATCTAATAAATTTACACGAGCAATTCTTGTAAATTTATAATCTGAATCTAAATAAAATAACAAAATAAAAACCGACTTCAAGGTACGACTCTTTTGGATTCCATCATCAGATCTTAGTATCCACTGCCGTGGAGTAGACCATCCACTACGGAGTAGACCACCGTGGATGACCACGGAGGTCCTTATCATGGTACCACCGTTGGGATATCTCCTTTGCATTAGAACAAGAATCATCAAAATTGGTTCATAAACGACGATCTTATCCGCGAACAAACATAAAAAAATATATACGGTCGAATTGAGAAACCTCTTCCTTTTTTTGAAGTCGGTTAATAAATCTGAATCTAAATATATTTTCATGAAATTTGGTATGCAGGGGTTTCGGGGGCGATAAATCGATCTAGTTAGGATTCATTTTTACAAAATTTACAAAAATAAATACTGAGCAAAGCTTCGTCATCCAGGTACTATTAATTAATACGTCAACCCTCTTTGACTTTGTCGATCCACAAAGACACGCGTCAACGTTATTTTAACATCCGAAACATCATACTTGTGCGAAACTGATTTTTCTACAAGTGCAGATCTACAATTAATTCAGAGAAAGCTATGACAGTGGCAATTTCTAGTAATATTATTTTAGCTAGAGGGACAGAGCGTCGCCAAAAAAGAGCACATACCCAAGTAAAAATAAGTTTGGGAAGCCTCGTTATAGGGTTTGTTCCAAGTTTTATTTTTACTTATAGTACTGTTTGTCCCGCGTAGTTTGCCCAAATAGTCGGCTCTTACAATGCACACTGGACACATAGGATAAATAAGGATGATAGCACTCCGCATTCTTAATTGGTCACCTCGGGGATTTTTATTATTACTTATTTTTCGCCATTTTTCCATGATTTTGATTATAATTCTGTCAATTTAGAAAAAATCTCTTGTTCAGGTGGCAACAGATCCAGCACTCGCATGGCAGAAAGCTAAGGAATTATACGGGAACCTCAGCCGGCCTGAACCGGAGAACCAAGCTCGACCGGCCACACTGGAGGAGCTCGTGGTGCTACTCACTAGGGAGTCAGCCAGGAAGATGGTGCATCTCATCAACTACACGCATACGGATTTACCCAAGTAATTTTTATCCCCTGACGCAATATAAGGGCTCCCACACACCATTGCGATGCGATGCGGCGTGAAGTTCTTGCTGTGCATTCGTGCGAGCTCGCAGATATTTGCGATACGTTGCGAATTCGCAGTTATGTGTGGGATCCCTAAGTCGGATTCGTCACGAGTTTGAGTCTGTTGAAGACTAGAATTTCCTAGAACACACAACACTATCTAGTCCCAAACTAAGGAGAGCTTGCATTATGGGTACTAGACAACTGATATAAATACATATATACTTTTGTTTTGTAAATACATACATATTTTACATAGAAAATACCCAAACTCCGAAACAAATATTTGCAGATCATACAAACATTTGGTCCGATCCGGGATCGGACCTGAGACCTCAAGCGCAGAAGTCGCATACACTACCACTGCGCCACCGAGGCAGACAATTTTGAAAATTTGGTCCTAATCATCATTCTTAATACTGCGCTTAGTGCTGCGGTTTCTAAATGAAACCGCAGCACGGGATAACACTTTGTGATCTACAAATTGCTGTACTGAGTGTTCTTTGTGTATATTTGTAAAGTCCTCGACTACACAATTTGACTCAACTTCTTCTTGCCGAGGTTCTTTCTTCTTGCCGAAGCTCTTGTATCAGTGTAAAAATAGTACCTACTTCTAACTTTATATAATATTTCCAGGAATGTACGCCAAGGACTATCTTTGATCACTAAACATCTGTCTGCGACGGCCGACTCCCTTATAAAGGTATGGTTTACCTCAATAAATCCACTAAATAGTAAAGTGCGAAATGTTTCTGAATATGTAATAAGTTAATTAGGTTTCTGCGCTTGTGGTTTTTAATCAATCGTTCGGGCCATCACATTGATGATTACATTGTACCGTGAAGCCCAAAATCGATCAGAATGACGTGCGACCACTCTGATGGACTTTGGGAATGGGTGATGTAGATGATGATGATAATGATGAAGAGAATGGGGTTGGTTTGGAATAAGAGATGAATATGTACAGCGTTGAACTGCAACAGACTGAAGATGATGCATCCCGACCAATAGCACATGCAGTCGGTGAGGTAGTGTTATTAGAACAGAGGATGTTTGGGGAAAATTGCCCTGTCCTTGCCTGTCTCTTATAAATCGGTGTCCCCTGGTAGTTGGTAATCGAAAGTTCTAAATTAAATTTTATATTTAATTATTTGATACAGACTTTGCCAGTTGAAACCGCAATCACTGAAGTGAAATCGTGGCAGATGAAACTGCAAGCGCTCCTGCAACAACTACAAGCCACTTCCAAAACATACTTGGTAAGTAATTATTTATTTATGAATTTATTTAAAACTAGCTTTTGTCATTTAGAGAATTACAGATTAACGCCTGCTACACACAGAACGATATATCGTTGCGATTAATCTGTACAGATCGATTGGGGCAGATTCATTCATTCGATCAACGATAATATGCAACGATTTCTCGATTTGCTCGCCTGACTGCATGCAATGCATGGCTGCATATGTGGCCTAATTGTTTAAGCGGCTGCCATGCCGCTTTCTACTTGGCCAAGCGTTGTGGGTTCAAATCCTACATGGGATAACACTTTGTGTGATTCACATATTGTTATTCTAAGTGTTAGTGTTCTTTCTGTGCGTTACATGTATGTTTGTAAAGTCCTACGCGACACAGGATTAATTACTAGTGTCATTTTAAAAGAAAAAAATAATTTATTTAAAACTACCTTTTGTCTTCAGCTTAGTTTTTAAATTATATTTTGATGTCTGTACCTATTTGAATCTCATCTGAAGCCACTTTATCATCACATCACTCAATCATAGTGATTAATCTGTGCAAACCGTTTTGCGCAAATTTATGGAGCGTGTGAATTTAAGCAATTAATCATAAAAAATTATCGTTACGTGTGTAGCGGGCATTAATCTGTATTAATTAAGTAATTAATAGGATGTTTAGGAAGTGAGGAGCATCCTTCGGCGCCTTAGTACTGAGCAAACAACTTCAAACAAGTATAATGTATGGAAAGATTTTTGCATAATTCGATCGTTGGAGCCTATTAAATAGTTACAATAAAATCAGTAACATTTAAATCAAATTACCGTGCACGAGATGTCTGTTCGCGATTCTAAATATGAAATTAAGGGTTATATTTTTACTACAAGGATTTTTTTTGTACAGGAACATTTAGCAATCTTTTTGGCGGGAAACGAAGAACGTGAAAAAATTGCGCCAAGATCGTCATTCGAGCAGCGCGACGACATGGCGGCTATCAATGGAATGAACTAAATTTTATATTATATGTTATTTAATTAGAATTTATATTGTATTGGTCTTTATTTCTACTGTAATTTGGTTATTAACTTTTCCGATAACATTGTCTTGCACCTTAGAGCATATTCTTGCACCGTTTTCGCGGTAAGTATTTGTGTCATAGACAATTCAAACCGCCTCCATATATTTTTAATGACCAAATCATAGATGTCCAAATATTACCTAAAATAAATGACTAAGTTTACTACATTTAAAGCTTAAAATAATATGAATTATTCATTATGTATGTTGATATTAACATAATATTGTTAATAAAATGAAGGAAATCATATTTTTATATTTAACCAAAGATCTTGCTACATATAATTATTATTTAGGATCAGTAGGTATAAGAAATGATATAAGACAACACAACATCATTTATATTTTCTTTGACTATTATAAAAGATTTAGGGCCAGTTTGAATTTATCTGCCAGATAACAACAGATTTCCGTTGCACAAATCTCGGATACAAATTTAACAAATTATCAACATTTCAGCAACTTTTATCTGTCACATAGTGATACATGTCAGATCTACCTGAAACTTTATCAGGAACTGCTAAAACTGGCCCTTAAAATTATTGTAGTGTAGGGTAGTTTAAGTGGAGTTAGAATTTATGTATATAAAATTTTGTTTACGTTTTTATCTTAATATACTTCTCTTTTAACATAGTTCTAATCAAAATTTGACTGCACGGTTGGCCTAATGGTCTAGGTGGTCGCCACGCCGCTTTCCACTGCGTCAAGTGTTGTGGGTTCAAACCCCACGACACTTTGTGTGTTCCAAAAATTGTTGTTCTGAATCTGGGTGTTCGTTGTATCAGTTTCATGTATGTTTGTACAGTCCCCCGCGATACAAGATGTATAATCCTAATGCGGGAGTTGTCTTTGTGAATATTAATCTATGATATGTAACATTTATTATTTAATAACATTCATAGATGAATAGGTATATAAACAAATGTATTCCTGGACTCATTGTTTTTTTTTATTTTCGCAACATTTTTAAGACTAAGACTAAAACAAATATTTCATAACAAATACCCTATGACGACACCGCGCCACGATTACGTGACCTATAAGCATTCGTACGTCCGCTCGCTACGCGAGTTAAGAAAAAAAGCTATTGATTTGATTCTGGGTTGATGTAGGCTACATAGGACCTATTCCAAAAACCAGAAACACCAGCCCAGTTATTATTACAAACCCCACGGGTCAGCAAGCCCCTCAGTTGTTCCGAAAACCCAATTATCGGAAGTTTTGTTGAAATTTCCATCGTTCAGAATTGTTTACAACAGTGCCCAGTTATGTAGGTATTTGATACTTTTTAACTAATTAGCTCGATACCTCTTTGCATTTTAAGGACGAAAAGGCTTCCAGGGATTTTTAGGGTAGGTAAATTGGTTCACCGAATAGTAGTATAGTATACGATAGTTTTAGTCGGTTCTAGTCCCGACATAACCACTGTTTTTCGAAGAGTTTTCCTCACAGACAAAAAAGGGTAAAAATTCACGGACTGAATAGATAGGTACACAAATTTACGCATTGGCCGACATGATACCCAAATTATTCTAGGTCAGTCTAGGACAAAAGTAGTTCGAAGATGTAATCTCGCAGAAGGAGGTGGCGGAGAAGGCCCGGGAGGACGATGTCCACTCGGACCCAATCCGCCGCCGGCGAACCGGGCGGCGGAGGCGCGCCTACCAGCGCCTCATGCCGCTCTGAGTGTGGCCGCGGATGGTCGGGACGGGCTTTCCCCTCCAGCCACTCCAGTGGCCACCCGCGAGGGGGCGACGTACGCGTGTGCCGTACGTCGCCTAATTAGAGAGTCCATCAGGTGACGGTGCCCGCTTCTGTGCGGGAGGCGCTGGGAGGGGTCCGGACGTGTTAATAACTAACTGCAGTTCCCGGATTCCTCCCTTCACAGGCGCAGAGTGGCACACCGTGTGGTTTTAGTCGGTTCGAGCCAAACACACCGCCCCGCCGCAAGCCCCGGTGGGGTGACGGTCCGAGGGGATTTCCACAGGTTAAAAAAAAAAGACAAAAGTAGTTAGTAAAAATACATAGTATTCTAGCTTTAGCTTGCGGCTTTGTGTGTATACCTATGTAATATGTTTTGTTAATTTATTGAGGTATCTTCCGGTGACTATGAACACCTCCTCCTCCTCTTCTGTATTTTTTTTAAGGAATAGGGGGCAAACGAGCAGACGTTTCGCCTTATGGTAAGCGATTCCCGTCGCCCATGGACACCCAACCATGGACCATGGACGTAACATCAGAGGCGTCACAAGTGCGTTGCCGGCCTTTGGGGGATGGGGAGGAGGATGGGGGAGCGGTTGGGGTATGGACCTCCGGTATCACTCACTCGGTGACTCACAGCGCAAGTGCTGTATACGATTATGGCTTTCTAAAATTACCACAATTTCGCACGTGAGACATTTTATCTGGAGGACATTCTCTGTGTAGATTCTTCTAATAGTACTGGTTCTTCAGACTCTTGTAATCTTCTACCTCTACCTATAAACAGGCACCTGTCTAAACTCTAAGGCAGATACAGTATTCTGACATTTTTGTCAAAAACTATTATTATTTAATATTTATATTGAGCAGTTTTTAGGGACTTTTACACTAAAACATGTTAGAAAAAAAAAAATTTCATATGACGGCGCAACGCTAATAGCTTACAGCAAAATGAATTTAGACGGAATGTTGAAATTCATACCCGAACATCCATACTACGTAAGAAAGTTTGTGACGAATTATGTCCTCAAAGTCCAACATCATTAGAGTTTAAAATTTAACAGAATTAAAAGGTAGGTAGATGAATTCAGTTAGCCATAGCTTTTAAATCGCCTTTCACTTAAAGTAGATACATATGTGTTTATATGACTCTAAAACAATCGTTCTTTATTTATACGAGTCCCTTCTGTGATGGTGGTGATTTTTTATAGGTTCTATTGATAACATTAAAATTTCCCTTAAATATCTACTATTTAATCTACTACTATCTACCTATATATATAGGTATGTATATTTATAGTGTATTTTCTATTTGTACTAGTCTCTGTTTTACTGAGTTTTACACATATTACCTACAGCCAAACAACAAATACTGTGAAGAACTCGGCTTAGTGGAATTTGACAAGGTTGAAACAGAAAATATATCAAACCATTGGAACCGACAAACAATAATCTGGATGTTGGCGCTGGCTCTACTCATGTGGGTGATCTCATTTTTGATGATAATGACTATAACTATGTGTTTTATTGTTAGCTTCCGCTTCGTGGCAGATGTTTCTGGCGTCATCCATTGGTTTAATGGATCGACTGCATGGATTTCGGAAGATCACGTCAGAATCGTTAGAATGTTTTACCCGCTATTTAAGTTAGGTACTGTACTGACGTACTGTGTGACCTGTACTCCTGTACTACGGCAACCAGTCTGCATACGTCACCATACGTAGGTACATCATCATTCATTCGTACCATAAATAAATTAATTATTAATTATTATATTTGGGAGAATCCTTTTAAATTTTGAAAAAAAAAAGATTTTTTTTAATGATTTTCGTTCCTGAGATAGATGAACATTTTCTTCTTAAAATTTGAACAAATCCTTGCCACAATTCTGTTTGCGAGTCGTAGAGCATACATATACATATATATATAGAGGGAGCGCTGAACCAGGGAAAGCGTGATCGGAGTAGAGAGAGAGATAGAGTGTAGCCAGAGTATCTCTCTCACGCAAGCTTCCCCAAGATAACCCTCAGCGCATGAGCAATGTACCAACCAATCACGGAGACTGTATGAGAGAGATAGACTCTGCCTAGTCTGCCTAGATTAAAAGTGTTCTGTGGCCTAGACTCGGTCTCTCTCTCTACTCCAATCACGCTTTCCTCTCGTTCAGCGCCCCTTCTATAAATGTATGCTCTAAGGTACGAGTATACTCAAAATAATGGTTAACCAAGGGTTATCCAAACAATGGAGCCATTATAACAAACTTCATTGACATGACATTGACAATAATTGTCAACTTGTATTGCGCGATGCATGTAATTATATTGGTTTAAAAGTAAATAAGAAAATAAGTGACAAATCGCCAATATACATATATAAAAAAGGGATTTTCCAACTTTAGAAGGCAAAAATGCCTTCAATCGACGTATTGCCGCCAATGGCGCAGCCTCTCGAAATCCCACAAGAGGAACCCCAACCTCCACCTCCGCCAGTCATTGGCATCATTTATCCACCACCAGAAGTCAGAAGTATCCTTTTAACAATAATTTATTGGTAAATTATTCTTTTAAATGTAAGTGGTAGCAAAGCAACATGTTTGTATACGTTTATTATTCAATATAACCTCTCTGTTGTTGTAATTAAACAAATCTATGTCAATTATTATAAAGTGCTTAATAATATTCGCTATATGATGAAAAGCTGACCTATATCAATAACCTAATAAGATCAAAAATATTTAAAGCAAGTAGAAATGTATTGTTTTTTCGTACCAAGTTTGACATTGAACATAAATTTAGTTTTTGTTTCAAAAGAAGGAATGTATCGTCAGGGACTTTACAAATGGTACAAACGGACACATACTTGTGTGCGTTTCTAGTGTTTGTAAACACCAAGACTCAGAACATCGTCATCATTTGTGGGTCGGTGTTATCCCATGTGGTGATCCACAACACTCAAGGCCATAAAAAGTAGCAAGGAAACTGCTAATAGTATAAGCAGTTTCCTTGCTACTTATACTATTTGTTATACTACCTATACTATTGTCTTATACCAATATGCTATCCATGCAGTTCATTGCACTTTAAGTATGATATTTCACATGTATTTAAGTTTTAAAACAGTTTAGAATTTCTGTTCAGGAATATTCACTCCCACCAAAAATATTTTCATGTAAAATTGTAAAATGTTGGCAAGACGACTGCATATGGCTTACCCTGTGAAAAAGATATCAGATCTCATGTAGAGCCAAGGTTCTGAATCTACACGCCCTAACTCTACCATCCCTAACTATAAATTTCATACCAAAGGAAAAGCTTCCCATATTTATTAAAAGATACATTTAATTTACTCTAATTAAGATTAATTTCATAAAAATATAAGCGATTTGTCTTCAAATCACTCTCCTATAAAATTACTATAATGTTAGTTGACTCAGTTTACTTAGGAAGTATCGATATAAGAAATTTTTATTTTTTATTTTTAATATAATACAATTATCTGCAATCAGCTTCAGCCATAAGCAGGTGAGTTCCACGAATATTGTCTTTGAGTGTATCTTTCAGTAAAGACATCTACTCATCCTTAGACCACTGAACAAACAATATGTTTTTAAAGCCAGTATGTCCTTTCGCTTCAGCCTTTTACTATAGCTACATGTTGTCAGCTGGATGGCTAGTGCATTGGGATGCTTTTCAAGTCTCCCTTTATATTTCTCTGTACATTTCCCAATTCCCTCCAGTACAGTACTCATCTCGAGATGTTGGTGTATTTCTTTATTTGTAATGAACCATGGGGCATTACATAGGTTTCTGAGTATCATATTTTGTACTTGTTGTAGTATGATGATGTTGGAGTTTCTGGCACTGCCCCATAGTTGTAAGCCATACATCCACACATACTTAAGCATACATTTGTAGATGAGCAGTTTGTTGTCTATAGCTTGCTATTTCTGCCCAGTAACCATGACAGACTGTGATGTCGGAGCTTGAGTTCATGTCTCTTGGTCGCAATGTGTGGTCTCCATGTTAAGCTTCGATCGAGATGCAGTCCCAGATACCGTACTGTGTCTTGATGAGGGAGTGTGGCATTTCCCAGATGCACAGAAGGACAGTTCCCTTTACGCAGCGTGAAGGTAACATGAATGGATTTAGATGTACTGGCCTTAATCCTCCATTTGTCGAGCCACTTATTGACATTGTTTAGGGACTTTTGTAGTTTGTGTTGCTACTTCAGGGTTCTTGTCACTAGCTAAAATAGCGGTGTCGTCTGCGAATGTGGCTGTAGTGGCATCCTTCTCTTCCGGTAGGTCCGATCCCGATCCTTGGGGTACACCTGCTTCTATCTGACAAAAGTTCGAAGTGGATCCAGCTTCTTTTACTTGGAAGAGTCTATCCGACAAAAAGGACTCAAACAACAGATAGTAGCTATGAGGCAAATTATTCTTGATCTTACAAAGGAGGCCCTTGTGTCAGACTTTATCGAAGGCTTGTTGCACGTCCAAGAAAACTGAAGAACAATACTCTTTTACCTCCAGTGTCTTTCTTATTTTATCCACATAAGAAGTAACTTAAGCTACTTTTTTTAGACTAGCCTAGTCCTTATGCCTGCCATTTTTTTTTTAATTTTGCAGGCAAACGAGTACACCGGTCACCTGATGTAAAGTGACTATCTAATGTTTGATGTTGATAATTTTAATTGGTAAACATTATGAAATTTCTAATTTTACACATTAATTTTACATAGGTACATACAAACTACATTCTCCATCCAGGAATACATGTAACTCAAGCATCAGGAGCGCGTTTCTAACCTTTAACACGTTTGGTGCGTTACGGGAACTATTTGGCCGTATTTGACTTCCAACACGATATGCATATTACCTACCTAAATGTTAATTAAGTGCAAACGATAGGATTTCAATTGTACATTTATTGAAGTGAAAACTTCTTTAGCCGCGTTGAGTACTTTTTTGTAGGAGAAAATCTTATGAGTTCGCGTCACCGACATGTTGACATGACATTTCGGTGAGGCGAACCCATAAGATTTTCCCCTACGAAAAAGTGCTCAACGCGGCCAAAGAAGTTTTCACTTCGACTAGCTTTGCCTCACGGCGTTACCGCGGGGTTCAGCTATTATTTAATAATATTGTTAGCAGTTTTAACTATCAGGCTTAATTTCAGATGTTTTGGCAATCCAATATTTCTTTAATCATACTATACAGATATTGTTGACAAAACTGCCAGCTTTGTAGCCCGTAATGGTCCTGAGTTTGAAACAAGGATTAGACAGAATGAACTTGGCAACCCTAAGTTCAACTTCCTCAACTCTGGAGACCCCTACCATGCATACTATCAGCACAAAGTTAGGGAAATACGGGAAGGGAAAGGTGAGTTTCTAAATTTTTTTCCTAAAATTAAATCTAATTCTAAAATAAAATTTAATCCAAATACCCTTTGGAATTGCTCAATATGTTTAGCATAAATAGTATTCCATAGCTTACTTTTTGCAGATTTACTATGCTATAGAATTTGAAATGTTTATTATATTCCAATATTTATTTATTTAAACTTCTTGCACTTATTGTACAAAAGGCGGACTTAATGCCATGAGGCATTCTCTCCCAGTCAACCTTCAGGTGATGTAGAAATAAGATGCGGTAGGTGCAAAGATAAAGTTTTTCATGGTAAATAATGGTTTTTCAAATAATAATTAACCTACACCAAAATGGCATTCTATTACATAAATTAATAATATAAAACATGTAATCATACACATACATAAATTTAATATTATACTAGAACACAGTTGGGTACTAGGGTTGTGACTGTGTTGCCAACTCATTCCGAAGAAGTTCACATACCCTTAGCTTGAATGTAAGGTGGTTTGTGGGCCGCCTTACATTCAACCGAAATATTCAACTGAAAACTTATGTGAATTACTTTGTGTTCTACTATAATTATGGTCCTGTTCAACTTCTTTTTAAAATTTAAATCCTTTGACACACTATAGTAATAAATATAGAACAAAAAAAGAGATATTTGCAAGGTCTTCCATAGGCACCATAATTTTAATGTGTATTTTTAATGGCGGAACTGCAATAAAATGAAATATATACACCTATAGGTCCAGATCCATCAGTGCCAGTGCCAATGGCACCGCCCATTCAACGTCCAGGGTTAGCTCCAGCAACTGCGGCTCGCCAACAAGAACTGTTAAAAGCAGCCGCTCCAGCAGAACCTCCACCGCCGCGCGACCCACCCCCAGACTTCGAGTTCATTGCTGATCCCCCTTCTATTTCTGCACTAGAACTTGACATAGTTAAGCTAACAGCTCAATTCGTCGCTAGAAACGGTCGACAGTTTCTCACAGACCTGATGAAGAAGGAAGAACGTAATCATCAGTTCGATTTCCTACGTCCCCAGCATTCTCTATTTCAGTACTTTACAAGACTACTCGAACAGTATACCAAAGTCCTGTTACCACCAAAAGAACTGGTGTCTAAACTAGCAGCTGAAGTACGCAGTGGTGTTTTAGAGCAAGCTCGCAGTCGTGCTGCTTGGCACTCTCACCAAGCTCGACGCAAAGCTGCCGATGAGGCCAAAATAGAGAAGGAGCGACTTGCCTATGCATCGATAGATTGGCACGATTTCGTCGTTGTCGAAACTGTGGACTACCCAGCTGGTGAGCCAGGCGATTTCCCTCCGCCGACAACTCCACTTGAAGTCGGTGCAAGGGTTTTAGCGCAAGAGAGAGGAGAAGACATTACACATGCACAGAATGAGGATGACGACACTGAGATGCAACTCGAATCGGAGTCCGAATCTGAATCGGATGACGAATTGGCTGATATGGAGGATCGCACTCAACAACAACAAAGACCTGATGATAATCGCGTCCAGGATATGGAAGAAGAAAGCTCATCCTCTGAAGATGAAGGTGTAGAAAGTACTAGAGCACCGGGTGAAGAGGCTCCGTTGCCGCCGCGTCCTGATCGCGTCGTAGTTCGGAAATACGATCCCAAGCACCCCCGTCCTCAACCAGCACCTAATAACGAGGAATGGTTGGTATCTCCTATCACGGGAGAGAAGATCCCTGCTAATAAAGTGGCGGACCATGTTCGCATCGGTCTACTGGATCCTCGCTGGTTAGAACAGCGTGACAGGGCGGCTGCTGAAAGAACGGATAGGGATGAAGCGCTTGCGCCGGGAGCTGCCATCGAGGCTTCGCTTAAACTGGTATGTGGTATCTGCATTCATTATGAGACAGTAGAATTGTTTATTATACATAGTTATTGCAGTTAATCGTAACAATTGTGTTGTCCATAGTTGGCAGAACGTCGTACGGATATCTTCGGTGTGGGTAACGAAGAGACGGCCATCGGTAAGAAGATCGGCGAGGAGGAGCGGCGGCGTGACGACCGCGTCACGTGGGACGGGCACACGTCCAGCGTGGAGGCCGCCACCAGGGCTGCGCGGGCTCACATCACTCTCGAAGACCAGATTCAACAGATACACAAGGTATATTCATAACTTATTGTTTCGTTGAGTATTTTACTAGGTATATATTCTTGTCTCGGCCAGATTGGCTATTGTTTTTTTTATCTAAAATCGTTTTTTATTTCTTAGACAGGTTTTATGAGCCTGTCCCAGCAGACTGGATTCTGTCAAAAGTAGTTGAACGGTTTCAGTCCAATAGAATAATTAAAATAATTTTCAAAGACATTTCTGCATACAGTCTAATCAATTTTAGGGCATACTAAAGACCTTTATTTTTATGTGTCGAAGGTCGATGTTTCAGATGTTATACGACTTATAGGGATATTTAGGATGAAAGATATACAAATGAGATAAGGACCGATTACTAGCGAGGGAGCAGTTTGTGGCCCGAAGGCGCAGCCTAGGGCCACAATACTCCTGAGGCAGGAATGGGACTTTCACCCGAGTGCTACACAGTGCTTTATACTACACCTGTGAGGAACATTTAAAGACTTGTATTGTAGAAAGTATTAAATAATATGAAATAACAATTTATTACAAAGATCATGACTAACCTAATTAAAAGTTATGTTTTCACTGCTAGAAGTCGACATCATACTTTATTTTTAAAATAAAATCAAAACGTAAGACACCGTGTAAGACACAATTTAGGTTAGAATTTGACTGATATTTCGCGCTTCTTTTGTTTTTTTTATTCTTCACAAAAGGATGTCAGTGGCTCAGAGATTCCATATTTAAATTATATGAAAACTCCTTGGGCAGGCGCGCGCCATAGATAAGATAACACATGAGAAATGAAAATTCATACAACTTTCTCTCCCGCTAAAACACGTTAGAAATGGATTTTCATACATTTTTTCCTCCCGCTTATTCAGGTCAAGGAAAAGACTAACGTTCTCTTTTCATTTTCAGGGAATATTGACTACTGTTCCGATAAGGTGTAGTATAAATATATTAATATCGGTTACGATTGCAGGTCAAGGGTCTGCTACCTGACGAGGAGAAAGAGAAAATCGGTCCGAAGCCCGTGGGCGGAGCAGGTGCTCCCCGGCCACCGCCCATCCGCGGCGTGACGGCGCCCCCCCGGCCCGTACCTCCCGCGCCCCCCGCACCTGCCCCCGCCCCGCCACCACCTGTGCTGCTGCAGCCTCTACCTCCCCTCATGGTGCTGCCGCCGATGGCCCCCAGACCACCACTCATACCTACTCCCGTCGGACCCGTGGGTACGTTCACTTTCGATATTATAAGCCTAAGCCTCTTCTTAAAGAGAAAAGGAGGTCTTGGCCTACCATACCACACTGGCCAAATGGATTTGTTATAGGGTTTGTTTCAATTTTTTTTTCTCTTTGCAATGTTATTGTCGTATGTAGTTCACACTTAGTCGGCTCTTAGGACACACATGGTATGAACACGTGGTGACACTCTGTTTAATCCGTCACCACACCGTAAAAAATATGTTTAAATGTTTTACAGTTTGGTACCGATACCATATAGAAAATAGCTTATCTCCTTTGCCAATGAAGGTCTCAAGTATTAAATATATGGTTTATGACACCAGGAGCAGTGAGTGCGGTGCCGCCCGCAGGGTTCCCGTTCGGGGCCCCGCACGTGCCGGCGCCGCCGCCCGCGCCTGAGGAGGAGGAGGGCCCCTCCGCCGCCAAGCGCGCGCGCACCGAGGACGCGCTGGAGCCCGAGCACTCCTGGCTCGCCAGGCACCCGGGGCCCGCTCACCTACAGGTAATATCAGTGGAAAAACCCTTTTTAAAAATGGTGATAACTTCTTAAAGGAGGATATACTGCTTCGTTACGTAACGCGTTACGGCGCCAGTCTGTCTGGTTTTCCTTTCTCTCACGCATACGGCTGCGGTAGGCAGACTCCTCCTCTCTCACTCTAACCCACAGCGCTAGCCGTGTTTCGGACAGACGCTTCCTTCTTTGAATAATTCAACTTCTGATTAGTTTAAATTAGCACTTCTTTCGGGCATCCCGAGACGCACACGTATTTTTTAAGACAACTGCCACAGACTATCACTAACCACTAAACGAATGGTTTAGTGGTTTGTATTTAGGTTGAGGGTTCAAATCCTATCCAGAACATAAAATTGTGATGAACACAATCATTCCTTCTGGGTGTTACTTATATATTATATATATTATAAACAGACCTATATCTTTCTAACTACCGACATACATATTATGTATGTCGGTATTTAGAAAGATATAGGTCTGTTTATCAACAGTCTGATTACTATTGTCCTAGTTTGGGTTCGCAGTGTGTGTAATTTGTGTGTATACTTATTAAAAATTTTATACACTAATTACACTTATCATCACTCACATCCTAGTTGACATGGGGTAGACACTTCACCACGTAATCATCAGCTGTAAACAACGCCCGATCTAAAACAATAGCTGTAAGAAAACTGTTACGAAGAAAGAGCATTCCAGAACAAGACTCGACACGGCTAAACATCGTGAAAGTTCTCGCTGGTTTCTTGAGGCACAAAACAATGAACCTTACGTCGATATGCATAGCGTCGAATATAGTTTGATTGTCGCGCGGTTGGGTCGGATATCAGTGATTAACATAGCGACCTCGGCCTCAAATAAGGACTTTTATTCTGAGTTTGAATTTAAGATTGTTTTTAATAAAGTCTGTTTTACTCGTCAGATAAGGTTTATTTTTCAAATTTATCGAATCCTGACACGTAACAAAACCATATTAAATCCAACAGGTGGCGGTACCGGCGGTCCCGGAGCGTGCGGAGTGGCGGCTGGACGGGCGAAGCCTCGCGCTCAGCGTGTCGCTCTCCACCACGGTCTCGGAGCTCAAGAACATCCTGCAGAGATCCACCAACATGCCCATTGCCAAACAAAAACTGCATTACGAGGTCAGTTTATCACAACTTTTGAACGACTATATTATACTTTGACACTTACCTACACTTGACACTTACGTACACTTTGACACTTACCTACACTTTGACACTTACCTACACTTTAACACTTACCTACACTTTGACACCTATATACACTGATACTTATCTACACTACTACAGTAAATACGTTCTCTAGAGCAAGATTCATGTATCGAAAAAATCTTTACGACTCTTTTTTTTATGTATGGCTCCGCCACGACTCTACTCTGCCTGATGGAAAGCATGAGCAGAATCCAAGAGTGGTGGCCATCATACTCATTGCTAATGTAGACAATGCAACAATGCAGCATGGTGACCCACACCATCCTGGTACCACTGGTGGACCACTTACTTAGTCTGGTTGACTACTATTCATGACCATTCCACAATAAGTTCGAAAACAATCGAAATTAAAATTAAAATATACAATGTAATGACGGTATGATAGAATCTATACTTTTAATAAAAATGTAACAGGTCCAATTCTGTACATTAAAGATTTTTTTTTTTTTTTGAGGGCTCTCTAAATCGATACTAAAGCCAAAACTGTTACTTTTTCATTTTTGTCTGTCTGTCTGTATCTTGGCCGCGCATCACGCCGAAACTACTGAAAGGTTTCAAATGAAACTTGGCATGATTTGAGTTCATACTACGAGGTAGGACATAGGATACTTTTTATCCCGAAATTCAGCACGGTTTCCTGGACACAGGGGATGAAAGTCAAAATATGTACTTTAGTTGTAATTCAATAACACATAGTCCGATTTCATTCATTCATTTTTTATTAGAAAGAAAAAAAAAGATAACGGGAAAAGTTTTTTTTTGTCCGCGACTGTACACTGCCTGTGGGAAGCTGAGACAGATATGTAAATATGGCGGTACGAAGTTCGCCGGGTCAGCTAGTATATAAATAAATATATATAATATTTTCCAGGGTCTATTCTTCAAAGACACAAACTCTTTGGCGTACTACAATGTGCCGCCCGGAGCGGTCATACATCTGCAGGTGAAGGAGCGCGGTGGACGAAAGAAGTAGTCGTAGCAACATCAAAATCACTTTGCATTATACAACAATATTATCCGAACGAATTGCGTTTCAATAAATGTTAGGATCACAATATCGACATGTATTTGCCAGATAAATGTACCTGGCTGGTTTTATGAGGAAATAAATAACTGAATAAACCAAATACTTGTTTTATTCCGATATGTCGTGTTTTAGGAAACTTACTTTTTTTATTATTCTTTTAAATTATATTGAATTTCGTTCGTTTTCGTTTGTTGTATTCGTTTATTATGGTCTGAAAAATAACATTGATTTGTCACTAAAATAGTATTACTGTCACCAAAATTCAATCATAAAATATTATCAAGACGTTAGCTATATAAAAAAATCTCAGAAATAATGTAACCAACATTGAATAACCAATGTTAAGAAATATGATTTGTCACTAAAATAGTATAACTGTCACCAAAATTCAATCATAAAATATTATCAAGACGTTAGCTATATTAAAAAATCTCAGAAATAATGTAACCAAAATTGAATAACCAATGTTAAGAAATATTAAACATATTTTACTGCTGGTAAATATGTAAATTACCAGAAAAATCTACAGTCATCGTTTTTCTATCTCTGAAACATCGATGATCTGGGTCGGTATAATTTAACTTGCAAGCGGTATGTTGTTGGTGGCGATACTGACCTAATCTGCAGTTTCGTTTTCTATAAGCCACTTTTCACCACATCTTTCACCAAAAGGTAGTAGAGCCACGCTGATTTCAGCACGAATGGGCCGGCTCGACCGGGGCGGTACTACCCTCGCACAGAAAATCAACGTAAAATGACAGCGTTCGTGGTGTCGTGTTTCGTTGGTGAGTGCGAGACCGGAGGCCCAATTAGTCTAGTCATCAAGTACCATACTTGTTGACTAGACTAAAAGATGCAGCAGCATCACTAGGCCGCCATAGTGTGGGTCTCCATACTGCATTGTCTGCATTCGCAATGAGTATGGTGACCACCACTCTTGGATTCTGCTTATGCTTTCCATCAGGCAGAGTAGAGTCATTTTGGCGGGCCAAACATAAAAAAAAAAAAAAAAACATCTCTGAAACGGTGCAATTAAGCGTAAAAATAACGTTTTCATCCCACCATCTCGGAAAGAGTATTTTGCCCTTAGATATCTGAGTGCAAAGGCCGTTTTTATCCGCTAGAGGATAAAGTAAAATTGAATTTAGAACATCGTGTGCACTAAGCTTGTGAAGTCAAAACATCATTAAACCTATTTACTTCTACCTCCATGGTGCCGAATTTCTCTTTTTTTTTTAATTTGTTAAAAACTCAGACTCGGAAGCTTCTTGGTGTACTTTTTTTATAATTTGCTTTGCCAGCGCCATTTTCTTTTCACGTCATTTCCACGCTGAGGTGGGATGAAAAGTTACGTGTTGCACTTGAGTGCACTTTGCTTGCTCGGTCATAAAAATTGAGCACGCGGTTAAAAAACAACTTTGCACTCTTGTACAACAAATAACTATTATATCGTCCCTCTATGTAACTAATAAACACCCCCTTCACCACCAAGTGTAATAAGACTTTTTTTTTTATTTGTCATTGAATGTTTTAAAAGTATCGTCTCGTACTTATTTTGTGTAACAGATATTTATTTTAGAACGTGATTGGTTAGGGAATGCGTGACGACGCAAACGAGGCTTGGTAGTAAAAAAACCATTTTGTAGTGAACGTTTATTATAAAATGTATAAAAAGTAACAAACATGAGACCTCTGATTATATTCATTTAAATCTAAACCAGATAAAAATAAATAATAGTTTTTTTATAAAATTTACAAATCCTAATGCATATCATCTTGGGTTGGTATATCACATAAGATTTATACAGTAAAATATAATAAATTACTATTTTATTTTCTTAAAAAAAATTACATTTATTGAATACGAAAAGTAATTTTTAGACATAGAAATACAAAATAACCAGTTACCAACGTGATGATCATTTGACAATAAATATTTTCTAGTAAGTATTTAAGTAGTTTACAAATAAATGCACACAATCAGAAGTCTAAAAACAACAAATAATATTTAGATAAAAGCTCACAGATTATTAAATTAATAGCTGCTACATTTTAAGTTCAAAAATGTTAAAATCATTTTTTCATGTAAATAATGTATGTAACTTGTAAATGTACATATTTAAAATGGAATGTATTAAATATTGCACAACAAAGCACCATGAGATGTGTTGTAAATAACTTTATATAAAACATTATTCTTACATTCTATAATCACAAATCAAGATTCAGAGAACAAACTCAACAATAAAATATAAACAAGCTATAAAAATTACAATGAGGAATGTCATATCGGAAGTTCATCATTATGTTCTCAGCTGAACGACATCCAGTGCTGGAGATAAGGCCTCTCCCAAGATCACGGTCCTGTGCTGGCCAAATTAAACCTTCACCAGGTCATAGGACAACCTTGTAAGATGCCTATCCACGCACCGTCTTTAGGGCACTCGCCCACGACGACTTTTTGCAGCGATGCTGTCGCGCATTCGTATAGAAACAGTCGCGATGCAAACGCGATACTGTTGCGCTTCTGTCGCGCTGCAAATGCGATTCAGTAACGACACAAAAATGCCTGAGATCGCTACAGTTGCAAGATGGACTCCGTTGAGGCAACATTAGTCATGCTGTCTTTGGTGCTGCTTTTACGTAAGCAGCCGGAGCGTCGGCAACGAAAGCAGCCTCCATTCATCCCCCGATTTCGTCCGACACCGTCGCGCGTTTGCATGACCGCAATGCTGTAGCGCGTTAGCATTGCTTCTGAAGCGCGTTGCAAATGCTACAAAATCGCGTTAGTAGCGATGCTGTCGCTACAAAAAGTCGCCGTGTGCGAGCGCCCTTAGACACGCAGTCGCTACTCGAGAACTCTTTAAAGTTTTTCTTTCTCTTATAGTGAAATATTATACTACACCTGGTTTACGCGAATTTAGAACTGTGACAATTAATTACTCTATATATTATACCACTGGTAACAAATTTTTAGAGGTACAGTAAGAAAAGCATTGTGTTACATTAATTGCTGACTTTCATTACTACACTCTAGCAGTTAAATTTACATCGAGTAAATAAGGTTAAGATACCTTCAGTAATATCAATACTGTGAGTTCTCTTTTTAAAATCAGAACTGCACAGATGATAGGACCCAAATCTTTTGTCTACAAATTGAATTCTATAAAAAGAGGCACATTATATTTTTCATTAATTTGTGGTGATTTTAACCTATTACTTTTTAGTACATCATACCATGTGTCCCCAAATTCAACGATAAGCGGGCGCCAAAAGATAGACCTCTGCTCATGAGTACATAAGGGAAAAAATAAAATAATATATATAATATACCTAGTTTTTTTTTTAGTTACAAGGAAAATTTAGAATTTCTTTGAAAATTTACACCTTTCATTTTTTATTTATTTATTTATTACGTAGTGGTGTCCATACTTTTTTTTTACAAGACCATGAGTCAAAGTACACTAAGAGTAAAAATATTTCAAAATTGTAGGGAAAAAAATTATTTTGAACGTTTTTTGTGTAAAAACTGCGGGCAATTTGGTGTTTTTAAGAGTTGTGGTGAATAGTAGCAATATCACGAAAGGTATAAATTTTCAAAGAAATTCTAAATTTTTCTTGTAACTAAAAAAAAAAACTAGGTATATATATTTTTTTTTCCTTATGTACTCATTAGCAGGTCTACCTTTAGGCGCCCGCT
Organism: Diaphora mendica; assembly: GCA_949125395.1. Taxonomy (NCBI): domain Eukaryota; kingdom Metazoa; phylum Arthropoda; class Insecta; order Lepidoptera; family Erebidae; genus Diaphora; species Diaphora mendica. The sequence goes on from OX421323.1 coordinate 4,357,123, forward strand.
TATCGTTGAATTTTGAGACACCCTGTATATTAAAATATAGTACCTGTATACTAGACTAGAGTTTAAGTTAGTCTGCCGTACTATCGATCTCTAATAGTTTCAAGTCGCACAAATCAAACATATTTGACGTCACGAGTTCAGTTCTAGAACGTTCTACACAATTAATGTAGAAGTTGAACGTGTCGAGTATTAAAAACATAATACTAAGACCCTGTTTCACTGTTTACATATAAGATGGTCTGACACAGTTTAAATGGAAAATAGATAAGCTATCTTAAACTTATCTGTAACCGGTGAAATAGGAGCATAATCGCTTATCCCTGTTTTTAAAAACTGGTGTCCTTATAGCTATGTCAACATAACAAACATATAGATAAGTATGACTATGTTGACTAATAAGTACAGTTTAGACATTAACCTTTTCGATATTTTAAGTGTAAATAAAATTTATAAGTGAGATTGTAAAGATAAATGTGATGGAAGTGACTACATCAAAAAGTTTTTAACACAGAGATATGAGTGAAATTACTACATCGAGATGTTTTGAACACACAATTATAAAGGCACCTTCTAGCACCAAACTATCAAGCTATATAAAGATTTTTTATTAATGGACCTATAAAGTGACTCTGCCCTGCCTGATGGAAAGCATAAACAGAATCCAAGAGTGGTGGTCACCTTACTCAATGCGAATGCAGACAATGCTGCATGGTGACCCACACTATGGCGGCCTATTTGATATTCTATTAATAGTCAATTACAGTTTTTGAATAATTGACTGAAGTATTTTAATTGTTAATTGACAAGTAAGCACGGGAATCAAACCTGATAATATAAAAAAGCGGCCATATTATTAGCAGAAATAAAAAAATAAAAAATATCTCTATTATTAACATGAAATCAATGGAATGCCTAAAGCTAAGTACTCACATACGGTTTTACTCGATCGAGCTAACATATCGAGTAAAAACCACTGCACGGACTTTCGTACACACATTCAGCATTCATCTATCGATTGACGCGCGCCGTTCAGTTTTCACCGAACCGTTCGATCCAAAAGAAACCAAGGAGACTATGGCTACACCGTCCCCTTTGTTCAAAAGACATAAATGTAGTCATTTAACAAGTCTCGCAATTTTAATTATAAAAAAATTCGTAAATCCAGTTTTTTATTAAACACGTGTTTTTAGACGATAACAACGGCGGACTGACTCGCGCCGCTCGCGGTTACGTACACACGTTTGAGTCAAGCTCGACGGCTCGCTTCGAGTAGGTGCGAAGGAAATTACTTTTATTTAATTCCATCGAGCCGGCTCGATGCAAGTTGTGAGTTTTGCGGTCCACACGTAAATTTTTACTCGTTTTGGAGTAAAACTATCGAGTAAAACCGCATGTGAGTATGGACCAATACAGTGTTTTAAATAGCTAATATACAAAATGTATGGTTATACTGTGATATGCACTAATACATTATAAAGAGTTGCAATAATTTTAGGTAAATAGATGCGTAATAAAACGAAGTTTAAAATTGTATTACAATTTGATAATTTTAACAGGTTTTTTTAAAATTTAATGTTACTTGTCAGGGAAAACTTAAGCACACATTAGCATTAGGTATCTATAAAACAAATACCTGTTTGCTAATCCGAGGGTTGTATACTATTAAATGCTGAAATTGCATCAATAATAATGCAGGTAAAATGCATATATCTTTAAAATTTAGTCATAAGCTCAATAAATATTGCAGGCGCAATTGGTTCTACTATTTAGTAGAATTAGTAAAACTAAATTATTGCTTAGGTACTCTTATTTCATTTATATAATATTTTCATGTTATATCATCTTTTTTATGCAGCCATCAATTAAACCAACATCAAAATTGAAGCTTCAAAAACTCGAAGAGGTTTGCACCAATTGAGTTCACATTTTGAGCCAATATTCAAAACGCTTTAAATATGTTTGAAGTGAAAACTTCTCTAACCGCGTTGAGCACTTTTTGGTAGGAGAAAATCTTATGAGTTCGCGTCACCGACACGCTGACATGAAATTTTCGAAGTGAAAAGTTCTTTGGTCGCGATGAGCTTTTTTTGGTAGGGGAAAATCTTATGAGTTCGCGTCACCGACATGCTAATGTTTGATGTTGATAATTTTAAGCATTATGAAATTTCAAATTTCACAAATAACATTCTAAGCTATAAGTTTTCACTTCTATCCTTATGCCTTGCCGTTCTTGAGTTATAAATAGTGTAATTAACACGACTTTCCTTTATATATATAGAAATGTATGTATTTAGTAATATATAATATATACAAGTTTTGTTTATCAGCAGTCTGGTTATAGTCCATTCGCTTAGATACGGTCACATTGATCGCACCTCCGCCGCTGCGGCCCGCCAGCGGCGTACACCCACAAGCAAGTATGATTTGTCAGTTTACGCTGTTGTATGAATTAATAAATTCGTATTTCACAACACTAGCCACATTTGCGTGCGGGGGTGCACCGACACTTCTTCTTCTTCTTAGCCTTTATTATTCCCAAGATTTGGGGTCGGCTACTAGTTCAACCGATTTTACTTGAATGTCAGTTATTCAGGGTGCACCGACACTATATAATATAATGGACTATACCATAGCATAGGCTTCAGACAGCCGTGTGCGAAATCTGTTACGATTTTATTATTATTATGACGAACTCTAAATTGAACCAATAGCGCCTTAACAAATGGGGTATTATAAAGCTAATATTAATAATTTTAAGTGTCTATACTTGAATCAGTGGTGGTTGAAATTGTAGTTAGAATGCGAGCTTGGGGATTGTTTCAATGATCTCTCTGTAGCGAGCCAGCATGGGAGCGTAGATCTTGTCGTGGTCTGGGTACGGGGTTGCCGCTGGAGATACTGCCGGCTCATCTGGGAAAAACCATAGATTTATAAAATAATAGGAAGAAGTCAAAACAAAATTCGATATTATCGCAGTTTTTTTAAATTTTACAGGTTTTAATAATTTAAGGACAGCATTCACACATTTTGATTAAAATTATCTTGTAGAGATATTATAATTCTGTGTATAAATATGCTTACTGTTTTTTTATGTATTTTTATATTTGTAATTCAGTTAGCAACTTAAAAAAAATAGTAGATTTTTTGGATGCTATCATCAGATCTTAGTGTCCTTATCATGGTACCTCCGTTGGGATATCTCCTTTCCATTAAAAAATTAATCATCAAAATCGGTCCATACACGACGAAGTTATCCGCGAACACACATAAAAAAAACATAAATACGGTCGAACTGAGAAACTCCTACTATTTTGGACTCAGTTAAAAATTGAGAAATGTTAAGATTTATATCATGAAATTAGCTCAGGACGGTGATTTTCCAGTTAGTGGAGAAATGTCCATTTACAGCAACACAGCTAGACAATTACAACTATACACAGTATGAGAAAAAAAATTCAAATCTCACCATTGCTGTTGTCTCGTTGCCCGCTTCTGCTGACGTCAGCGGCGCGGATGGCAGCTCCCAGCAGTGCGGCATTAGCGTGCTGCTCCTGAGCAAGCAAAACCTAACATTAACGCCTGCACACAAGGTATGCATTCCAACTACACAGCATTGAGATGTCACATTACCAATTTCAGCAGGAATTGGCAGGATCGACCGGGGCTTTGAATATTTATGGAAATACATATTTATTGAATCTGTTCAGATAAGTCGTCTCGCGTGATAGCGACGGGCGGTGCGTCCGTCAATATCACCCTCTCACAGAAGACCAACCTAAAGTGACAGTAATCGTGCTGTCGTGTTTCATTGGTGAGTGCGAGACCAAAGATGCGAGCCTTCGAGTTGAGAGTTTTGCGGTTCACACGTAAATTTTTACTCGTTTTGGAGTAAAACTATCGATTAATACCGCATGTGAGAACGGACCATTATATATAACTGGCTATAAGTGAAAGAGAGAAAGAAAATGTGTGTTCGCACCTCTCGCTCTTAAAAGCCCGTACAGTATTATAAGAAACGTAACTCTCTCTCTTCTCTCTATCTTCACTAACTTATATCTCACTCTCTATTTTCGTCCGATCACACTTTTCGTAACGCTCTCGTCACGAATTCACCAGCATACTCCCTAAGTCAAGCGTGCGTAAAGAAGTTTTACTTAAATAATTGTATTTTGAATAGGTAAAATGAATAGTTACCAGAACGTAGACGGGTGTGTCGAACACGTCGGCAAAGATCTGCAGCAACTCCTTGTTGACGGACGCACCGCCCGTCGCTATCACGCGAGACGACTTATCTGAACAGATTCAATAAATATGTATTTCCATAAATATTCAAACCGCATCATATTTCATTTTATCATTTAACACTGTTTATTAATTTTATTACATTTTATTCAGATCAATAATGAAAAACTTAAAATACTTGTACTTATGACATTGTGGTTAAATAAACATGGACAATCAGTACACTGATGTGGAAGTGGGCCGTTCATGTCTCCAGACGAACCGAAATGTACTAAAGTTGAGATCGTTTTAAACGTAGTGTAGGGCACGATGGACCGATGATTTGAAGAGAGTGGCCGGCAGCGGACGGATGTCGACTGTCTAAGATCAGGAAGAAGCTCTTTGAGGGAGATCTTGAAAGTAAGGTGCAGTGAGTACTGACCTAGCGTGAAGCCCATGTCTTCAGCGTGTGCTCGTCGTGCCAGAGCCTGTCCCTCCAGCAGAGCTCGAGCTTCGAGCTGTGGCGCCAGCTTGTCTGCGGGCCGGCCTGCACCGTCCCACAGCGCACGCAGCTTGTGACAGCGCGGGACTATCTCCGCCGTGTCGAAGTACAGACCTGGAGGGGGAGGGGTAAAGGGTGGTTATATCTTCAAAAACACTTAGATAATAATAATATTTATTTCGCACTTTTTTACGTTTTTTATTTGACAACCTGCCAACAGTGGGCGCCATACTCACGGCGAAAGCAGACAATGCAGTATGGCGTCCCACACTATGGTGACTTAGTGAGGTGCTTTTTCACGCCCCGCTTACAGGACCCTGGATCATAGTGGGAGGGAAACATGTGCGCTGGTAGTGGGTTCCAGTTTTTAACTGCTCGGCACAGGAAGGAATTCTGACATAGAACGCCATCCAACTTGAAACTAAGCAAAGATTATACTATGACACCTAGATTACTTTTTTTAGAATATTTAATAGAGAACACCATAAAATATTCATACATCATACAAACATTTGGTCTGACTCTTGAATCGATACTGAGACCTAAGACACAGCAGTCGCATATGCTAGATATGTATCTCAAGTAAAATTTATACAACAATGATACATATATTCTTTATTATAAGTCTGAAAACAAATGGAATTTGGACTCATTGTCTTGATATGTGCTTTGATACTACACGATTTCCTAAGTCTGTAAAAGCTTATCCTTTTAAAAAAAATATTAATTAAATTAAAAAGCTTTTTAAAAACAAGCTTTTACTGGAATGCCTCGAGACGAATCAAACGAGTCCAAACTCGATGATGTTGCTACGTTTCTTTACAGAGTTCCTATGGCCACCTTCCAGCTTCAGCATCAGATCACGTTGTCACGCTGTATACATACGCTTGCAAAATTTCTGCAAAATCGGATGAAGATATCTGCTTCAAAATTGAGTTGCAAGATTCCACCCGAACATACAAGAATACATACATACATTGCAAGTTTATAAAAAGCTTGTAAAAAGCTTTTAATTTATTCCTATCCGTATACCAAACTTACGTAAATGTCTTACTCGATAACGCAATTACACGACAATTTAAAATAGACGCCACAGTTAATAACTTACCCATATAACCCATGTTTCCTCTGAGAGTAGATCTCAGCAAATCATTAAAAGCCTCCCAATTCTTCCCAACGAGCCTGTCCCTGTGGTTTTGTCTGGTGAGGGACCCATTGGCAAAGCACAATAGAGCCATGTATGGTGCATCTGGAGTTGGACCAACGAGGACATGTCCAGCAATGGGAGCAGCCGGTGACTGGAGGCCAAGAAGTAGAGTGTCACTGGTTCCTAAGGATAGTCCGACCCAGCCAGAACGGAGGCGAAGACCTAAGGAATATTAAGTTAATATTATTTGCAATCTTGTCTTATCTGTACATTATACCTATAATGTACAGAATTGGACCTGTTACATTTTTATTCAGATGATCAGATCACATCCCTTCAAAAAAAAAATTCTAAATATCTATTTAGAATTTTTTTTTAAGGGGTCTCTATTATCATTACTGAAGACAAAACTGTAATTTTTTTCATTTTTGTCTGTCTGTCTGTATCTTCACCGCGCATCACACCGAAACTACTGAACGGATTCAAATGAAACTTGGCATGATTTGAGTTCATACTACGAGGTAGGACATAGGATTCAGCACGGTTTCCTGGAGAGAGGGGATGAAAGTTAAAATATGCACAATTTTTATTTTATTTTTTCAATTTAAAAATTGGAGTTTTTAAGATTTAAAAATTTTTCAATTTAAAAACATTTAAATTTTGGAGTTTTAATTCAATAACACATAGTCCGATTTCATTCATTCTTTTTTTGTTAGAAAGCAAGTACTTTAAATATTGTTCCGTAATCTATTTACCTATTTGTTTATTATACGACTTTAGTGTGTATTTATTGGTTAGTTCTATAAAATCCTAATAGATGGCGGTTTGGCATCTAAGTTGCACAGATATCGTGTGGTGGCGCCGTATTTCTATTTCTAGATTATCCGGTAGATGGTGCCGTATTTCTATTTCTAGAATTTTCAGAAATGTAGAAAATATTTACAAAAAAAAAAATGTGGCGGTACGAAGTTCGCCGGGTCAGCTAGTCCTAAATAATATTAAAACTGTGAATGTAACCCAGTCTTATTTCCTCGAATAATTACAAATTTTAACATAAAAAAAACCGTCTTCAATCTGGACCAAATTTAAATGGGACCATTCGGGAAGCACTAGCTTTCAAATATCGGTTCACCCAGTCCAAAGTTATGAGGTAACAAACATAAAAAAAAAATACAGTCGAATCGAGAACCTCCTCCTTTTTGAAGTCGGTTGAAAAAGGTTTTGATCTATTATTCCACGCGGGCCAAAAGAGTTGGTATAGGGTTTGTACCAATTTTATTTATGTGACTCAACTCTGCCTGATAAAAAACATGAGTAGAATTCAAGAGTAGTGGTTCCATAATCATAGACAATGTAGCATGGTGACCCACACTATGGCGGCCTAGTGAGATGTTTTTGCATCATTGGGCCTTCGGTCTCGCGCTCACCAACGAAACACGACAGCACGATTACTGTCATTTAAGTTGGTCTACTGTGCGAGGGTAGTACCGCCCAGTCGAGCCGCCTCGTTCGTGCTGAAATCAGCGTGGTTCTACTACCTTTGCAGTAATGTTGTCACGAATTGTTGTTATTGTTTCGGCGCCCGGGCCGGCCGGCTGATATCGTGATCGCACAGAAACCTTTGCACTAAGTTAGTGCAAAGGCCACGTTTCGGCATGAATGGGCCGGCTCGACCGGAGTGATACCACGGTCTCACAGAAAACCGGTGTGAAATAGTGCTTGTGCTGTGTTTCACCGAGTGAGTGAGGATACCGGAGGCCCATACCAAAACCCCCAAAACTTGTTAGTGTGGTATAACTATTTTTTTTATGGAATCGGGGGCAAAGAGCAGACGTGTCACCTGATGGTAAGCGATTACCGCCGCCCATGAACACCCGCAACACCAGAGGCGTCACAAGAGCGTTGCCGGCCTTTGGGGGATGGGAAGAGAGATGTGGGGAGGGATTTGGATATGGGCCTCCGGTATCCTCACTCACTCGGTGAAACACAACGCAAGCGCTATTACACACCGGTTTTCCGTGAGGCCGTGGTATCATTCCGGTCGAGCCGGCCCATTCGTACCGAAGCGTGGCTCTCCCACGGTAATCTCCTTCACACATCTCCTTTCTAAGCGGAGGCCTATGCCCAGCAGTGGACTACTAAAAGCTGTTGATTGATGATTTGCGGCGTTAGTAACTGACTGACAGTCAGTTGACCTGATTGCACGTTTGTCCTCTATCCCAAAAAACGAAGAGAACTTTAGAGCTACTACTTACATAATCAAAGTACTTACTAGCTAGTACTTTGATTATGTCCTTCATGATACCATCTAGACTTTCGTCAGTCTCATTCTAAACAGATTTGCTTCAAGTAAAAATAAATATATGATAAGAAAAGATATCTTGTAATATCTTAAGGAGCAATCTTTTTCTCACAATCAAAAGTAAATAAGTAATATCTACTACATGAGTGGGATAGGGATATCTACTACTGAGAGTATTAAATTGTTGTTATAGATAACGCTTATCGGCAAAGATTGTGGTGCTGTTGGTTTTTATCTAAAGTCATTATTAACCACTTTTTATATAATCATGTTGGAAGAAAATCATTTATTTGTAAATATTAGATAATAAGTTTCCGAACTGTTAATAGTTTTTATTTTTCATGAAAAACACCTACAATTAGAACATAGTTAAGTTGGTTAAAGTTTTTTGTGTCAGTTGATAAATGGCGTTGTTAATAATTATATACATATTGTTTATTCATTTTTAACTTTTTGCAGTTATTCCGTAAATTTTTTTTACAAAATTTGTTTTTCCCATTCCATATTAATGACTGTGATAAATCATGTTTACCTGCAAGAGCCGAACAGTTGTCTCCAGTAAATGCGACGACTTTACACTCAGGCCTGAATCCATACCGACCAACGAAGTATGGGTTGATGGTGCCCAGCACTGTTGCTGTGGGTACGGGCTCACCTAGTTTAGTTGCGAGATTCTCATCACCACATGCCTGCAATATAACGCACTAAATTCGAAAAAATCTTCGGCTCGAAGGACCAGAAATTTATATGTTGTTTGGCGTTTTTTAGGTATTAACTTATGTGAGTAGTTTCTATAGTCAAACTTAAAAGTCCAATTCAAAGAATGCATCGCTCGTTATGACTACATAAGAATCTCATACAATATTAATAATATACAAAAGTATATACAAATTTGACTGCCTCAGTGGCGCAGTGGTAGCGTATGCGACTGCTGTGCTTACCCCAGGAATCGAACCCAAGACGGGTTCGATTCCTGGGGACCAAATGTTTGTATGATTTGCAAATATTTGTTTCGGAGTTTGGGTGTTTTCTATGTATAATATGTATATATTTACAAAAAAAAGTATTATATATGTATTATATCAGTTGTTTCGTACCCATGCCATAACACAAGCTCTGCTTAGCTTGGGACTAGATGGCGTTGTGTGTTAGATGTCCGAAATATTTATTTATTTATTTAAATGGTCAGATAAACTAAATCAAGTACAATCAAACCACCACTTTATCTAATATTCTTTCTCTACTATTCTTTCAAGTTCTGGATTATTATTTGGTATCAGTTTTAGTTAGGTTCCTACATATTTGTAATATTTGGATATTGGTCAATGATAGATTATCATCAACAAAATATCTTGGTTTGTCATCATCTTTTGAGCACCAGGAACCGTCGATCATGTCTGCACCTATTGATGAATGTCGAAAAAGCAAAAAAGGGGTGTGTTAGGACACCTGTCTTTGTCTACCCAGAGGGGTAGGCAAAGACAGGTGTACTTAAAACATAATGTCACGCCCAGAGGGGCAATAGGCGTGACATTATGTTTGTGTAATTAACTCACTTGTAAAGTCATTTCATCCCATTTCATAGTTCTGATATCCAATAAATTCATGCCAGACCCGTCAGAGAGGTCAATGGGTGCGATTTTGCCCAGCAACAGGGAGCAAGCGAAGGAAGACACCAGTGAGATGCGAGAAGCGGCTTGGTATGCTCGCTGTCTAGTGCGGTATAGCTTGCGGATCTGTGGGCCGGTAAAACGCTCGTACGCCCGCGAACCTGTGATCTTAGCCAGTTCCTGTTAAAGAAAATAGATTACTGTTAGAACAAGTTTAATTTAGCATAATAGGCAAAGACACTAAAGTAGTTGCAAAATCGGAAAAATCTCGTTGATTTCTTGAGGCGCAGAATAATGAACCTTACATCCATATAAATAGCGTCGAATATAGATTGATTGTTATGCGGTTGTTCATAGCGAATTCACCGGCAGGGGCGCTATTGGTACGATGAACGACCTTGTATGTACGAGTAGTTACTAGAATTCACTAGTAATAATAATGTGTGGGATAAAAAGGACGTCTCGCGGGCCGCAGTTCAATTCAGTTTGAGCTACAGTGCGATAAATATTGGAGTGATATCAGTGATTAACCTAGCGACCTCAATGATAATTAATTAAGCGATTAAGCGATATTGTGATTTTAAGAGTGATTATAATAAAGATGATTGATGAATAAGAAAAATGATTACACATCAGAAGGTTTATTTCTCAAATCCATCGAACCCTAGCACGTAACAATATAATAAAATGTGTGAAAAGAAAACTAACAAATAGTACACATTTCTCAATGATAGTAAGTTAGAAGAAAAAAAGCTTATATACCCATCTTCTGTATGTCCAGTTTTCTTTCCACTAATTGGAATCATTTTGACTGCTTAACAAGAAATACCGGTTTGATTCACAAGAAACTAATAACTATTTATTTGTTTTGTGTTGGAATGTAATGTATTTAGAACCAGACACCAGGAGCCCAATGATGCAGAAGCATCTCAATAGTCCACCATAGTGTCAGTCACCATGCCGCATTGTCTGCATTTGTAATAAGCGTGGTGACCACTATCTACAACGCACATATATATACTACTAGCTGTTGCCCGCGGCTCCGCCCGCGTGTATGTCGATTATCACGGCAAATAGTAGCCTATGTGTTATTCTGATGTATAAGCTATATTATTGTAATAAAGTTTCATCGAAATTGGTCCAGCCGTTTGCGCGTGAAAAAGTAACAAATATACACACTCACAAACTTTCGCCTTTATAATATTAGTGTGATAGTGTGATAATTAAATACAAACCTCTGGCCCTCCTACAGCTTCTTCCAAAGACTTGCAGTCAAGTGTTGTGCTTGAGTCCATCCAAACCGGTGAGTCACAAACAAACGCCGTCGCCAACTGCGTGTGAAGGAAGTCGTCTGGTGAAAGCTTCGAGAGTCGAGCTTCAGCGTCTTTGCACCACCATACTGATCCATGTTGCTGGAAAATAACAAATACTTATTAAATTTGAAACTTTATTTGGGTTGTGACTTTGGCAAACAAAGTCACAACAAGTTTAAGTTATTTTGCGATTTTATTTGTTTTGGCGCTCATAGCCCAGTTGCACTCGATGATTAGAAACAATCACCGAGGGTAAGCAACGACGGCACGGTCAGTACGTGGATGGGTGACCGCTAGTGGCATGTTACCGTGAGCGTCTCTGTAATTTTTGGGCGGCTTAGAAACCAACAGCAAGATTAAGTAGCCACAATGTTGTCTTGCCAGTCCTTATCCCTCACTTGGGCAGCATGGGGACGTATGGCCTTAACCCTCTCCTGAAAGGAGACCCGAGCCCAGCAGTGGGACGTTATGAGTTGTTAATGATTTGGTTTTCTTTTTTTTGGATGTAATGGATGGTCTAAATCTTTATTTAAATCTAATTTTTTTTTACATTATGTTCCATCTAAGAGACCTTTAAAGTTGGCTTATTGAATTCTTTATTTCTTTTTTTTTGCGTCATAAAAATAATGTTCCTTATCTAATACCTTTAAACGAGCAATTCTTGTGTGTGTATATATATATATAATCTGAATCTTGGAAACGGCTCTAACGATTTTCAAAAAATTTTGTATGCAGAGGTTTTCGGGGGCGATAAATCGATCTAGCTAGGATTCATTTAGTTTTTAGTAATTTAGTTTTATTCGTATTTTCAGCAATCAAATAATGTACATCTAACGCCATCTATCGCAACTCGAGCGAACTACATTAAACTATACTGGAATAGGTGCAGAATAAACAGTACCAGAGCGTACCAAGAGAGGGCACCACTGTTTAGTACCACCGATCGGTATTTTTTTTTAAGTAAGTTGTTTAACTTACTTAAAAAAAAATACCGATCGGTCATCCAGGTACTCTAACATAAAGTAGTATGCTTACTTGTCCAGCTCCCGAAAGGGCTTCAATAGTCGAAAAATCAACACCAGCTACTACCAATCTGTCCATTACCATGTCGAGTGCCTTCACCCATAATAGAGGAGGAGCGGTCACCTCACCCCTCTCACCACGCACCACGCCACCTGCCGTCCTACAAAGTACAACATTTTGAAATCAGCATCTGACATAACCACAGGACAGTCTTCACCCATAATTCTATATACATATATACAATTATAAACTACTAGCTGACCCGGCGAACTTTGTACCGCCATATTTACATATCTGTCTCAGCTTCCCACAGGCAGTGTACAGTCGCGTAATTAAGTTTTCCTGTTATCTTTTAATTTTTCTTGTTCGCAAACTTTGTCCTAACAATAACGAACACATAAAAAATGAATTATTTAATTTGGTGTAGCCGATCGGAAATTATGCGCATACATACATTTCAGCGACTTATTTATATACATATATAGATAATATGCATTTATTACACATATAAATATTTCTCTTGAATCACTCCATATATTGCTGAAAACTATAGTAAAATCCATTGAGAAGTATACAAGATCTAAGCAGACTGACAGTAGAAGGGATCTCATTCTATAAGTACTATGTAAAAATGTATTAAAGAAATTTTTGCTGTAACAAAGTGGTACCCCAATGCTCAGTTGCTGTGTCAGTAGGATCACTTTGTCTCTTTAATAGATTGTAAAGGTGTTATCCGTAAACATCATCATCAAACATACTAACTATGCACTGCTACACTTCACTGTAGCATGTTGGTGAGAATGAGAACTGAGAAACGACACAATAAATAGATTAGAATAATCTATTAGGGAGTTGTATATAATGTCAAAATTTGAGCTCAATTGATGCAGTACTTCTTGAGTTTATGGGAAAACATACACAAACAAACTTAACATTTTGATCAATAAAGATTACTAAATATTGACCTTATTTTTAATCTAATATCACGCAGAAGTTCATAAGTGACCTTGACCTTCATACTTTATCTTACCAAAGGTAACAAAAATATTCACCTGAATTCTGGCAGGTCCACATCAAATTCCACTTCAGCCTCATACAAAACAGCATAACTTTCATCAATTACAATGGCCTTAAGCTAAAACAAGAAAACCTATATTTTATTTTTACTAAAATCCAGTTAGGTAAGTAGCGATAAGTGATGTATAATTAATAACAAAAGTAATTAAATTTAATGGTCAACAAAAATTGTAATTATTAACAGAGACAATTAATAGTGTTAAAATAGCGTTCTATAAAAAATATTGATTACTAAAACAACTAACATTAGGAACCTAATAGTAATAAAAACAAATATCACGAATTTCGATGATCATCTGAATAAAAGTTACTAAAAATTATTATATTTATGTAGATCAATTTAATGCAGTTGTAATATGAAAACACAAAAAAATTACTTAGGAAATCTCCTTACATTATTTCAAATCAAATGAGGTTTTACTCACCCTTTGAGTACTAAAATCAAATCCGAGAAAACTTTTTTTTTCCTCACTCATTTTTTATTTTGACAGTGCGGGCGGGCAGTGACACAGCTCTTCTGTGCGTTCGGGAACGCGAAACCGACTTTAGCTTCGTGACTGAATGTCGTTTTGTAAAATTCCAACGCGATTTCACGATATCATTATTGTATTTTATTAGTCTCGGCGTTGAAATTAATAAGCAAAGTAGAATTGTTAATATAGTTTTGATAAAGACGCACTACCAAGGTTGTCGTTATCTTAATTTCAATGACGCAATTGGCATTTTAGTATTCTATAAGTAAGCGTACGTTAAAAGTAAAAAAAATATTTTAGGTAATGTATTTTTCAATTAAATTATTGATATAAAAATCACTGTCACTGTAAGCACTTCAAGGAACTTTTAGGGTCGAAATATAATGTTTTTAATAATATAATTTTTCAGCACTGATTTACAGTTTACAGCGTACTTCTAGAATAAGATATGACTAACACAAATATAATTTTAAATTCAAAATACACTCCATTAAATTTGCTTTACAAAAAATTCAGCCGAGCGTAACGACATGCCTACAGTGTAACGGTTTATAATGCATTGGTGGCCTTTTTAAGTTAATGTATTGTGTGAATCATAACACGAAGCCTGACCAAACTCGTAGATAGGGTTCACTGACCTATATACCATCATATTAATTACGGATATGCGTGGGTACTTGGTTAATTGAACAAACAACAACGAACTTGCTCAAGTTTAATAAAATTATTTATTTACTAATTTATTTTATTTAGCGAGTACTTTTTTAATTCTCCTTTTTGTATGTACCCTGTCCTACTTACACGCCGTATCCGTATGTAGATATGTATAAATTCAGTGCACCTATTAGACATCTTGTTTTTTTTAGAGGTATTTTCAATAACAGCATCGCATCATCATGAATGGACGACAATACTAATATTACCTAAGTACATAAAAATCACACTTAATCTTAGATCAAATAAAAAAAGGTAGATAACGCACGGCCTTTGTTCCTACTGAAGCCAAAAAACTCAGCTATTTCCAAGTAAACACACGCGTTAACGCACACACATACAACAAACTACGCTACTTTTCGTTTGTATCGTACAAGTTGTCGTGGAGTAAGTTTACGTGCAAAATTGCCGTCTAGAGAAATTAAATGGTGTAAAACTACACAAAAATGAAATAAAAAGTCTGAAAGAATATAACATTACACACCTAAATACATACAAAAGACCAGAGGCGGTTCCAGCCTGAAGTTTTGGGGGGGGTCACTAATCCACTAAGTCGAGTAAATTAGACTTTATTGCACAATACACAATATCATTTCACACAAAAAAAACAAATGGATATCTTTTGTTTTTATTGGTAAATCTATTGGGATCATAATATTTGAGACATCTGTGACAATCTCTGGATGAATATTTAGAGGATCTAGCTCCGTTGGGGGACGAAGGGCGGGTATAGAACTCCCGACAAATCGGTCTAACCCTAAACCCCGGCGGCGGCCTACATCTGCAGTCAAGAGGAGCTGCAGGAACGCATCAGCGGCTTCTGGAGTTCCCCCTGCCTTACCCCATCACTAAGGTACATCCCCAGGTTACCAGATTCAAACCCGGGACATGTCGCTGTCGTACCTCTCACCGCTCTACACAGTCTCTTACTGTGTAGAGCGGTGAGAGGTCGGAACACCGACCCACCTGAGACGACACCCCCGGTCGCACCGAGGTGTCGCGTCGTTTCCAGCGGCCACATCTCCCCTGCATGTGGCCACAACGACCCTTAACCGACGATTGGGGAGCAAGCGGCCTTTATCGCGCATCCTTCGTCGCCTCTTTCGAGCGGGATCGGCCATTTCCCGATCCCGGTTCCCCGATCGAGTGAATCGGTAGGTGATAAGTTGGTTCTCTCTATGCAAGCTTCGAAGCTCGACAGAAAGGCTCCGACAGTGCCCGCCAAGCTCGTAGGGCTTGCTTATGTGTGTTCTGACGATGCATTCTGGGCTCATGATACGGCGCTATCTCTTCGTCATTCCGACCGACAGATCGAATTTCGTCGCAGACCATTGTGTTCATGTCGGCTAGAATGTCGAAGGGTGGATTTCGTGCCAGGATCGTCGCCGCCTCGTACGAGATCGTACGGTGGCCTCGTACGATCCGTATGGCTGCAGACTCCCGAGTTAAGCATTACAGCGGGAAGATCCCGCCGGTGCCCCATAGAGGACCATGGATCGCACGACGCCCTTACGCACTCCCAAGCACAGAGAGGCAGCGAACTTCTTCCCGCGGTCCCCCGAGATTGGGCAGCAGACAATGTGGCACCCCTGCTACTCCTCGTACTGGGGACTAGTCGCCCGAAATGCTTTTCAAAGTTCTACCGATTGTCCATGATGAGGTACTTCATGTACTGACCCACTTGGACTTCGGTGTCATCCACCCGGAGGTATGAGCAGGGTGGTTCCTGCCCGAAGTCAGACTAGTGCGAAGGCCCGCATCGTATACGAGGTTCCATAACAATGGGCCCAATACAGAGCTCTAGGGAACCCCACAACACACCTCCCTTCAATTTTCCACTCCGTTCCGATCGACAAACTTCACTGTCCTGTCGCGCTGATAGACCTCTATGACTGCACGCAGGTAAGTCGGCACCTCGTGATATTCAAGGGCCTCCCTAATCGCGCCCCATTGAAGGGTGCCGAAAGCATTAACGATATCAAGGCTAACTACCAACACCACCACCCCGATCGGACTGCCGACCCCGATAGGGAGCGAACACATCTATATATTAGCGTCCATTGTCGAGCGTCCCCGTTGTAATCCAAATTGGCAGTCCGATAGATCAGGGCCCACTCACGACAGGTGCTCGCTGATACGGCCAGAGATAACTCTCTCAAAGAGTTCCTATCCTTCCTATCCTTTGATTTCTTATCTCGATTGAACAATTATGGAAACTGATAAGAACAAGAAAATCAGGTTCTAGTAGCAGATTTTGGGGGGGGTCACGTCCCCTGTGACCCCCCCCCTGGAACCGCGCCTGCAAAAGACGTACTGAGAGAGTGTTGTCAGGAGTTCGTATTCCTAATAGCCAAGAAATGTGGGTAAATAATTTGTAGGAAAATTCATAGTCAAATAATGAAGTAGAGTGTTCGATACCAAATCATCAATTTGGTATATTTAGTATAAACTATGAGATTGTAATGGCAACACTAGGTTATGTCAAAGTGTCAAAAAAGTTCAAAAGATCTAAAATGTCGGATATATGTAACGCATGCGGGCGTATCTCTTGGGTAATAATCATAGTGATTCGCTTTGGGAGTGTTGGTTTGACGGTTTGATAGTTGTATGCCTGTGGGGGCTTATCAACAGTGTAAAATTGTGAATTGAAGCTTCGGTGTGAAATCGTTCGGCCACCGCCTTTGATAAGCTTTAATATAATAAAACGAGTGTTTGTGGTCGTTCGGAAACGATAAAACGGAATTATAGTCCATCGCTCGTATGATCGAGGTGTTTTTCGCCGGTTGTTGAGTTGGATTAAGGAATCCACCCGGCTCCTCGTACGGATACTAACAGAGTGCTTGACTCGTAAAGGGAACCTGTTGTAATTGTACAAGGATCTGCGTAGTGGAATTTTTATAGGGGCGCCCCTAACCGTTTTGGATGTCGACGCAGCATACACCAGGTTAGTGATAAGAAAATTGTATTTAAAGGGTGTTATCGCCCTAAGTTGAAATCCTTTCACCTGGTGATCGATCATCGATTGTCTAGCTAGTTTATATCTGATGGGCCCGTAGGTATATACTAGTAACAAGGGTTTCTTACTTCAAAGAACGAAGCGCCTAGTGATTGGACTAAACATAGAGAGTGAGACACAAGTATTACTTTTTTTTTTAGTCACGTACTTTTATAGTGTTAAATATCTACAATCTAATTGTAATTTATAAGAAACAAACATTTGTTTTTTCGCATATTACCTATTTTAATGCATTTTATAGGGTCTTTTTTTTTTAAAGTGGTAACTCTTCAGTCACTCACTTATTTATTTATTTAATTTTCGGTGAAAGTTTGCATGGTGATGTACATCATATTTTTTTTTAGTTTTATCATTCTCTTATTTTAGAAGTTACAGGGGGGGGGGGGGCAGGCCGGGGTGGCGGCGCGAGCTCTATAACGTGCTCGCGCCTTATTCCGAATAGAAGTGTTAGGGTTCCTACACAGGAGGGGGCCACCTATAAATAGTGGGTGGTCCGAGGTACGTCGGGGTTCCAGGGATTTTCCTTTCGAGGGTGCACCTGGTTCCCCGGCTTCTAGTACCCGAGACGGTGTGCGGCTTTTAGTCGGTTCGAGTCCGACTTAACCACCAGCCGGTGGTATCCGAGGGATTTCCGCACAAAAAAAAAGGGGGGGGGGACACATTTTACCACTTTGGAAGTGTCTCTCGCGCAAACTATTCAGTTTAGAAAAAAATTATGTTAGAAACCTCAATAAATCATTTTCGAAGACCTATCCATAGATACGCCACATGTATGGGATTGAAGAAAAAATATTTTTTGAGTTTCAGGACTAAGTATGGGGACCCCCAAAATTTATTGGCTTTTTTTTTGTGCGAAAATCTTAATGCGGTTTACAGAATACATCTACTTACCAAGTTTCAACAATATAATAATTATTATTTTTTACGGGAATTAAGGCGATCACTTATTTCAAGGTATTACATTTAAGTATAGTTCTAGTTTCGGAATAATGTGGCTGTGACAGATGGACGGACAAACAGACAGGCATGACGAATCTATAAGGGTTCCGTTTTTTGCCTTTGGCACGGAACCCTAAAAATGGGTTCTTCGCTTTCTTATTCTACGTGCGCGTTAACTACCTTTTTTATTTGATCTGAGCTTCTAATCTTCTTAATATATATAAATCTCGTGTCACAATGTTTGTCCTCAATGGACTCCTAAACCACTTAACCGATTATAATAAAATTTGCACACCATGTGCAGTTCGATCCAAATTGAGAGATAGGATAGTTTAAATCTCAAATTATAGTCGCAATTTTAATTTATTGCTAATTATTGTATATAAATATGGCGGTACGAAGTTCGCCGGGTCAGCTAGTATAATATATGTCCTTGATTATTGTTTACTGTCATCGCAGCGATGCTACTTCCAAGGAAAATAAATCCTCTAAACTGGAATATAAAACATAGGGGTAACAGAAAATAAGGAATTAATACATCTATTTAATCATCTTAGGTTGCTGTTCTGTCATCATTAATCCTTCTACAATATTGTCTTTTGAATTTTTATAATACTAGATGTTGCCCGCGGCTCCGCCAGCGTGTATGTCGGTTATCGCGGCAAATAGTAGCCTATGTGTTATTCAGCTTAATAGGTAAGCTATATTACTGTAGAGTTTCATCAAAACCCGTTCAGAAGTTTTTGCGTGAAGAAGTAGGTAACAAACATACACACTCACAAGCTTTCGCCTTTATATATTAGTGTGATGTGATGTGATGATTATAGCAGGATTTTAAATTCGAAAGTAACTCTGTCTGTCTACCAGTTACGCTTTGACAGCTAAACCGCTGCACCGATTTTAATTAAATTAGCAATGGAGATACTTTGATTCTGAAGAAAGGACAAGGGCTACTCTTTACCGCAATAACAGACACACACGCTGGAGGAGCCGCGAACAAAACCTAGTGTAAATTTAAGTATTCATCGTCGTGTCTTGGCGAAGTAGGCTAAAAACAAGATATCGCGAACTACGACCGACCATACAAGAGATTTTAGAAAATAACGCGTTCAAAGTTCATTGTCTACGCACAGGTAATTAACATTATTTTCACACACAACAACACGAAATTAATTCATCGGCCCTTAACTTGTTTTTTTTTCACACACAGACATAAGATCTTATTTCCCAGATCAAGGTACCTACACACCAGTTAGACGGTTATCTTTTTCATTAAACCTACTTATTACGGAATTTATGGTAGGTATTGTTTATGCCATGGAGTTTAGTAAGTCATTTT
Source organism: Diaphora mendica (assembly GCA_949125395.1). Lineage (NCBI taxonomy): Eukaryota > Metazoa > Arthropoda > Insecta > Lepidoptera > Erebidae > Diaphora > Diaphora mendica. The sequence goes on from OX421323.1 coordinate 4,376,799, forward strand.
ACTATATTTGTACTTTGCCACATCTAAAATAATAATAATATGAAACTGAAATATTTTAAACGAAGTCGAACAATAAATTGGAGAAATTTTTAGGTACAATCTGTTTGTTAACCTTCAAATTCGATTTTAGTTCGGCCCCCTTCGCTAGATGCAAGTGCTTCTCGCCGAAACTCTTTCTACAATCGCTAACGTCTGTATTCTCTTGTATTATTGGCTTTAGGTATTTAGTTTTGACCACTTGATTTAGCGTTGATAGATATATTTCACTCCTATACATTTGTCAGTTTTCTATTATGTACCTACTACTTTTCGAATGTCAATTTGGCTAGGGATGCTAGATAGACATAAACCTATATAAAGCTATAGGCTAGGACCAATAGAACTCGAGCGTGAACGAAAATCTTTTAGAAATTGTTAACCTTTTTAGAGTCACAAACGAGCGAGTCAGCTAGTGATAGCGGTATTTAAAATAATTTTGATTGCCATTATTTAAATGTTTCAGACCTTTTTTATCTATATACAAATACTCGTATAATCGAAAGCAACGGAACCAAAATGCAACACGAAACACTTCAGTTTTCATTCGAAACCACTATCAGCATCTAACAATTCTTTAGGCTAGGTACTTCAAAGTTACCCGTTCTCACTTATCACTCAGTGATATCAAAACTAATATTAGCCAGTTTACACTTTTACCTAGGTACGTACCTAAGTTTTGACATCCAAAAAAACTGTAATACCTATCTATAGTAGTTAACACCATGAGTCAACATCCCAACCGCATACACCAACATATTGTTATTATTCATATTAAGATTTACAGACGGAACGGTTCGTTAATTTTTATTGCCCGAAAGTGTAGCTTCTCCAGCATTTCATGAAATAGACGCAAATAGTGCAGGAAATGGTCATTTCCCTTCCTAGAATTCTGTTTTGAAGGTTACTCTCCAATGATCATTTTTTGGTGACTTTTAGGTTTTAGGTATTCATGGGTGGTGGTTGTCGCTTACCAACAGGTGTCCAGCCTGCTTACCCCGCCCCGCCTGTTTCACTATGCTATAAAAAAGTATACACTTACGTACATACCTACACGAATATAGTAACATAAGAGGCATTCTTCTAGCTAGAGGTTTTAATTGGAGAAAACATTTATTTCCATACTTTAGTACTCTTTTTTAACCGCCTTCCAAAAAGGAGGAGGTTCTATGTTCCATTGTATGTATTTTTTTTTTTTATGTATGTTCACCGATTACTCCATCGGTTGTGGACCGATTTAAAAAAAAAATTTTGTATCCGAAAGGGTATGCTTTCGAGGTGGTCCCATTGCCAGCATATTAGGATCTGATGATGGGATACCAGGGAAATCGAGGGAAACCCTCATTTTTTATAGGCACATACTATGTTTTTCGTATATTTTCTGAAGTTACACCCGTATTTGCGTCTGGTGGTCATCATTTTATGATGATGAGCTGATGATGTAAGGTACAACTCCTTAACGGTTAGGAGTTGGAGGATAAATCTTTAAATATCATATGTACATATGTTACCTTTAGTTGTATTCTTTGAAATTATTTAGGTAAGCTGATGATGGAAGGTGGAAGGTACAACTCCTCAACGGTTAGGAGTTGGAGGATAATTCTTTCAATTTCATACGTATCTAAAGACCTTCAGTCGTATACTTTCAAGTTATTTAGGTGAGCTGATGATAGAAGGTTAAACTCTTAAACAGTAAGGGATTAGAGGATGATTTTAATATTACACGTACGTATAGACCTTAATTTGTATTCTTGATAATGGAATTTGATGAAATAGTTCAACTTACTACTTACCTACGATTATTTGCACTAAAAACTGAAAAATAAAAACTTTTTATAAAAAAAAAAAAACCGACTTCCAAAAAACATCCAACGAAAACTCTCTGCCAAAAAAACACTTAAAAGCGTAAAATAAACTGGTTCTTCATAAATTGCCTATACCTAATTCTTTATTCATTTCAATAGGAGTATTATAATGTGTGCTAGGTACCTAGAATCTGTTTGAAGTCGGTGCAAAGCCAAAAAGAATACAAACGAACAATTACAAAAGTCTAAGCGATAGTCACTTGGCACCGACTTCAAACAGATTCTAGGTACCTAGCACACATTATAATATGCATAGGCAATTTATGAAGAACCAGTTTATTTTACGCTTTTAAGTGTTTTTTTGCCAGAGAGTTTTCGTTTGATGTTTTTTTAAACTTGCTGACCCACGCAACGTCGTTTACATCACCTATTATTGCCCGTAGCGTAAAAAAAATCCCCATTTTTGTAACATTCTTCATTGGTGCTCCGCACTATTGGTCTTAGCGTGATGATATATAGCCTATAGCCTTCCTCGACAATGTACTATCCAACACTAAAATAATTTTTCAAATCGGACCAGCGGTTCCTGAGATTAGCGAGTCAGCTTTATATATTAGTATAGTATAGATATAGATAGTTGTTTAAACTGTGACTATTCTAGACATGATGTTTGTCGTGACTTTGATACACCTGCCTTTTGGCTAAGATTACACTGTAGTGTTAGTCCAGTGGTTAGTAATCCTGGCTGCTAAGAAGTCATTGATACCTTTCCCACCCGGGACAAATTATTTTGTAATGCGTTTGGTTTTTAGGGTTCCGTGCCAAAGGCAAAAAACGGAACCCTTATAGATTCGTCATGTCTGTCTGTCTGTCTGTCTGTCCGTCCGTCTGTCTGTCCGTCCGTATGTCACAGCCACTTTATTCCGAAACTATAAGAACTATACTTTTGAAACTTGGTAAGTAGATGTACCTATTCTGTGAACCGCATTAAGATTTTCACACAAAAATAGAAAAAAAAACAATAAATTTTGTTAAAATAAACAAAAAATACATAGAACTGAAACTCAAAAATTTATTTTTCATCAAACCCATACGTGTGGGGTATCTATAGATAGGTCTTTAAAAATGATATTGAGGTTTAAACACAAACAATGTTATTTATGAAGTGTGAGTTAACAATAATAGATTGCAGTCTTTAATTAGATCTCATCCAACTAACGGTATCGTTCGTGCTAGTTAAGTTTATTAACATGCATCATAAAATGTTTATGATTAAATAAGTAAATACGCAATAAACATAATCACCTCTGTGACAAAGTGTGAAAAACAAAAAACATAGGTACAGGCTAATAATAATGATATTACATTCTGGTAAATTTCTAAGTAGAAATTCCAAATTCAAGATACAGTTTTTTTTAAAGATTGTCGTTTGTTTGCCCGCGCTCTCGCTATGTTCGATTTTATTTGTTAGTTAGCGTTGTTTATGTTAAAAAGAAAATTAACAGATAGAAAACTTGTACAATTTGTATAATTTTGTATAATTTGCTTTTCTTTTGAAAATTTTGATTTTATCCTGTTTCCCGTGATTTCTTACAAAGACGATTTCAACCAACAATAAAAAAGAAGCCGTTGTGAAATTAAACTAAATCTACAATAGACTTAACCAAATGTTAGCCAAGGCTTTTTAGGTAAGTGAAAAAGTATATAACCTAGTTGAAAGTACCTATATTTATATACTAGCTGTTGCCCGCGGCTTCGCCCGCGTGTATGTCGGTTATCGCTGCAAATAGTAGCTAATGTGTTATTCTGATGTATAAGCTATATTACTGTAAAGTTTTATCCAAATCCGTTCAGTGGTTTTTGCGTGAAAAAGAAACAAACATCCATCCATCCATACTAACAAACTTTCGCGTTATTAATATAGGATTAGTATAGGAAGGTATTAATTAGAATTAATATAGGAAGGTAGGATTTATATCTATATAAAATCATGATACAAAATGTATTGGTACCTGAATAGTTTTATTTTCTTTACCTCGCATAGAACTTTTATATATTTTTATAAATCAGTTTAAATAAAATAAACGGGTTAAGACAATTTTGTGAAAACTAAAAATTTAGTATAGCGCCATCTGTAGTGATTTATTTATTTCGTGAACGAAAAATGTAGTATAGCGCCATCTGTATTTTTGATATGGAACTCATTCCTATCTGATGTCCCACGAAACCACCCGATTTTTTTTACAACTAATACACACACGTTTTACTATTAAAAACTTATTTAAGTATTTATATATGTACATAAAATATAAAGTGTTTATATGAGCTTATTTCGACATTTGACATCGACCGGGTCTGGCACCGCTCGCTTCTCTCCAAGCTCTCGACATTCGGTCCGCCTCCTAGACCCTGTCACTGGATTGACGCTTTTCTTCATCAGCGCTGCATTATGGGCCTTTGCGACGGCACGGCTTCTGATGTTCTGGATGTAAACGCTGGCGTACCTCAGGGTTTAGTCCTGTCGCCCACACTATTTCTTCTGCATATCAATGACATGTTAGCTCTTGGCAATATACATTGCTATGCAGACGATAGCACAGTTCATGGGCGATATTTGTTGGGCATGGGCAGTCGTTGAGGAAAATCGACAGAAGCTTGTCGCTGAGCTCGACCGGGTTTTGAACCGCATTTTACAATGGGGTGATAAGAATCTGGTCGAGTTCAACGCTACGAAAACACAGTTGTGCGCTTTCTCTACCAAAAAGTCTCCATTCCTTTCCCTCCCCACTTTTCAGAGCACTAAACTGCCACTACGGGGTAAGCTCGGTGTCCTGTGCATGGATATTTGCCGGGACCTCGAGTACTGTTCTCATCTTTGTGATGGATCCGCGCAGTTTTTGCTTGATGCTTTCGATCGGTTGCAATGGCGAACAGTCCGCTTTACCAACAGTCCCGAAGCCACCGAGTTCCTTGAACCTCTGCAGCTGCGTAGAGATATCTCCTCTATAGCCTCTATAGCAGTCCACTACCATCTGTATCATTGGAAGTATTCTGAGGAGCTCTTCCAACTGGTCCCCCTTCTCCCTTCCTCTGCAGAATAACATGTTCACTCTCAAACCAAACGGTTTGGTTCATCCTTCCTGTGCCGAGCAGCTAAAAACTGAAACTCACTACCAGCGCACGTGTTTCTCTCCCACTATGATCCCGGGGCCTTTAAGTGGGGCGTGAAAAAGCATCTCACTAAGCCGTCATAGTGTGGGACGCAATACTGCATTGTCTGCTTTCCCAGTGAGTATGGTTGCCCCCACTGTTGGATTCTGCTTGAGTTTTCCATCAGGCTGACCATAGTCACTTTGGCAGCTTCAAATAAAAAAAAGTACAATTTTAATAACTACGTTTTTTCTTTTGCCATATTTTGCCAAAATATGGAGATTTTGTGGATTCGATATACGTGAGTATGCTGCTCATGAGAAAAAAAAACTGTATCTTTAAGCATCTGTCCTTGGGTTTTGATAATATTGTTATTGGAAATGCTGTTTTCAGCGGAAACTGCATTCTTTTAAATTAAAATGTCAAATAAGTTGGAATTATTGGAGTACGGGGAATTAAAACATTATCTTCTTTTGCCATTCCATGCGTCATGATTGTAGCTTTTACAATGTTGTACCCCAGTTGTGTAATATTTAGCCATATACTATTACATTGCTTTGGCGCTCAAGATACCTCATTTAATAGTACTGGAACATTAACTTGCAGCCTCAACTTATGGGTAGGCACTCCTGATATTTCCAAAGACTTACTAAGTATTCGACAACATGTCCCTCCACGCCTGACATGATCCGTTCGTTTAATTGATAACTATCTCATTAGTCACCTGATCAGGATGGATATTATTTGCATTTTTATTCATATCTAACCAACAGCTAGCTTATAATTACAATACTTCTGTAGAGAATTTTGAAGTTAAGAAACGCTGTTAATTAATTATATTAATTTGGCTTATTTATTTCTCTTAATATAATGAACATACAAATCAGATTGACGAATATATACTTAATATCTTAATATTTAATTTTTATATATATAATATCATTGCTATCATTGTTAAGTCTTCATTGAAAAAGTGAAATATTTTTTATGATTGTGACAGCCTTGTTTATTCGTTGTCAAGACGCCCGACGTAGGTAACGCGCAGGCGTGTGGCGAGTGAACTCCCAGAACAACCTTTCATCCCCCTTTTAAACCCCTTACAACTCCTTTTTCGCATTAAAAAGTAGCCTATGTCCTTTCTCAGGCTCTAGACTATCTGTGTACCAAATTTCATTCAAATCGGTGCAGCGGTTTGGCCGTGAAAGCAAGACAGACAGAAAGACAGAGTTACTTTCGCATTTATAATAATCAAATTTTTCAAATTGGACCAGTAGTTCCTCAGATTAGCGCGTTCAAACAAACAAACAAACTCTTCAGCTTTATAGTATAGCTGACCCACGCAACGTCGTTTGCGTCTCCTATTGCCCGTAGCGTGATAATTTTCCCCCGTTTTTGAAACATTCTTCATTGGTGCTCCGCTCCTATTGGTCTTAGCGTGATGATATATAACCTATAGCCTTCCTCGATAAATGGGCTATCTAACATTGAAAGAATTTTTCAAATTGGACCAGTAGTTCCTGAGATTAGCGCGATTAGCTGACCCACGCAACGTCGTTTGCGTCTCCTATCGCCCGTAGCGTAATAATTTCCCCCCGTTTTTGAAACATTCTTCATTGGTACTCAGCTCCTATTGGTCATAGCGTGATGAAATATATATATATATATCATCACGCATATAGCCTTCCTCGATAAACGGGCTATCTAACACTGAAAGAATTTTTTCAAATTGGACCAGTAGTTCCTGAGATTAGCGCGTTCAAACAAACAAAAACTCTTTAGCTTTATATAATAATATAGATGTATTTATTATACTCTTCTAAGATCTAATACTCATAATCAACAACACATTTATTTGGATAAAGACTAATATTAGGTATTATGTTGATAAAAACTCTTTGACAAATAACTCAATAATAGGTACCAACTCTTAGCGTCTTATACTCGTGATAATTTCTAAACGAAATGTCGGATTGGGATGAAACAAAAAGTATTTTACTTCTACATAAATACCCTTGATAACATAAAGCTTAATTTGGATAAGGATTAATAATACGATACACATTTAACGTAGTTTCTTTCTTCAGACGATTTAATAATTTTTTCGAACACAAAAGCGGTTATTGTGACTAAACCATGATAGTTAGATATATGCTCTCGCGGACTTTTTTGTAGATCTTAATAGGCCCTACAAACCCGTAATACATTATTTTGTTCTATTGTCAATAGTCTTTGCAGCGCACGCAAAAATAGGTTTTCGATTTCACACCTTGGGTTAGAAAATAGCAATTTTCTTACGGATCCCTATTTTTTTTGAAAATAAAATATAGCCTATAGCCTTCCTCGATAAATGGACTATCCAACACTGAAAGAATTTTTCAAATCGGACCAGTAGTTCCTGAGATTAGCGCGTTCAAACAAACAAACAAACAAACAAACAAACAAACAAACAAACTCTGCAGCTTTATAATATTAGTATAGATATTTACTTACATTCAAAAGTGTTTTAAATTTTATCTGTCTGTTTGTTCCGGCAAGTATCGGTAACGGCTGGACGAGACTTTCACTGGCATGTAGCTGGAGTAACTTAGGCTAATTTTATAATGAGCAGAGCTGAGCAATTTCTCTGGAGGTCCGTCCATAGGTACAAGGACAATATTGTCAAGGTCGGCAAAACAAGATATCGAAACGAAATACCTATATAGTTTATAAATAGGTTTTTTGTCATAGTGATTCTGTAATATAAACTTTTTATTTATCAATCGATTGAAATAAATGAAACACTCGGTAAATGTTAAAAGTTTACTACAATAATTATGAGAAAACTGTTATCCAAATCTCTAAACTTCTTCGTATGACTATATTTCCAATAGAAAATAGATCTATGTTATTAATGAAATGGTGTCCGAATTTAGAAGCTGTACCGATAAAATTACAAGAAATTCCTATTAGGTATTTAGGTGTCTCGTAAAATCCTGTCTAATTAGATAGCGGATGCCAGTTAGAAACGTTGAGTTACTTCTTATTGCCGTTGCATTTTGTGTAGGAGCCTAAATTTTTTTTCCTCAAGACAAGTAGTTTAGTTTATTAAATCTATTTTACCAAATGACTTCATATACATTTCATCATTATAAATAGTATAGTTTAAAAAGTTCTTAATGGATTATTCCATAAAATAATAATATATTCGCACATATCTAGTTGATTACATAGTTGATTTTCTTGTTTTTTTATGTTTGGTCCTGCCAAAATGACTCTACTCTGCCTGATGGAAAGCTTAAGCAGAATCCAAGAGTGGTGGACACCATACTGTGAATCAAGGTTCGGATCCAGCTTTGGAGCCAGGGGGGGGGGTCATACAGTCGTGGTCAAGTCACAAGAAGTTATAATTTAATTTTGATAATAAATAAATACAGATAAAAAGTAGGTATTTTAATAATGTATGTACATAAATGTAATAATGTAAGTAATGTACTTGGTTTTCCTGGGCTGTTTCCGCACTTGAGCGTGGACGCCCAGGTAGCCCCTCGTATTCTTGGGCAAAATTTACATGGCATCCCCTACCGCCTGGTCGTGGATCTTTGCAACAATCAAGGGATTGTATAGTAGTCTTAATGCTGTCCATCGCCACCTTGAGACAGCATAGTAATGCCTTGCTCTTCTTGACCGAGCGACCGAGATATCGTCTCCAGCGAATACTCCTACCTCACTCATCCTGGATACGGACTAGAACACTTCTTCCTGTCTAAGGCCGGAGTGTGCATGTACGTTTGAGACAATATCAGTTTTCATCGCCTCAGCAATCTTGAAGGTTGGGACTTCTCAATGTTACGGATCCGTGTAGGCGACCTTGTCAGCGTCGACAACCCCCACGTCTATGCGTGTCTCCATAGATTCCATAGCGGTAATGCTGAAACTGACCAACACATTGAGCACATCCAGATGGCTACAGACTCCGTGCAGCAGCAGCAATTCCAATCCGCAGAGATCGTCTTACTTGGTGATTTTAACGCCCACCACGCCAACTGGCTTAGTAATAAAACGAATCATGCGGGGAGATCTGTTCATGACTTTGCACTGGTATATGGCCTGACACAACTGGTTACCACGCCCACGCGAGTCTCAAATGTGGAGGGTCATAATTCTTTATTATTGGACCTTCTGCTGACTTTCGTCCGGACGGTAACCACATATCTGTAGACGCTCCACTTAAATCCTCAGACCATTGCCTTGTCCGGAATACAGTGTCTCTCACATGCTCGCCGCGATGGCGAGGTGCACGCAACCGCCGTGTGTGTGTAGCACTATAAGTCAGCAGATTGTGTTGCAATATAGTCCTACCCTTGGAGACAGGTCTGCTTCTAGACGGATGATCCCAAGACCGCTGCTGATTCTGTTGCTGATGTGGTGGTGCAGGATATGGAGCTTTTCATTCTATCCTCTGTGGTCCCCGTTGGCCTATGGCAAAGGAGAAAGCCGATCTTCTGACGGAACTCTTTGCGTCTAACTAGACCTTGGATGACGGGGAATAGGATCCACCTACCGTACCACGGTGCGAGAGCTATATGCTGGATATCCAGTTCTACCAACGCTCAGTACGTTTAGCACTTTCATCCCTAGATATACATAAGTCGAAGGGCCCTGATGGAATCCTTCCTATTGTGTTGAAGATGTGCGCTCTAGAGTTGGCACTGGTCTTAACGCGTCTTTTTCAGCCCTCCTACTCTTCTGGCGGAGTCTCATTGGACATTGCAAAGGCCTTCGATCGGGTCTGGCATAAAGCGCTTCTTTTGAAATTCCATTTCTGTGAAATTATGAAAATGGGTCCCAACTTTTTTAGTGGATAGAAGCTTAAAGTCGTAGTCGACGGTGAGTGCTTCATAATATCTGTGAATGCTGGTGTCCCCCAAGGCTGTTTGCTATCGCTTACTTCGTTTTTCCTCCATATCAATGACATTGTTTGTTTTACCGCGCCATTTCCGCACTTAACCTCTCGATTAGGCCGTTGTACGTGAGTTTGTCATCTCCCTTTTTTTTTCTTAGCGTGTGGAAATCCCCTCGGACCGTCACCCCACCGGGGTTTGCGGCGGGGCGGTGTGTCGGACTCGAACCGACTAAAACCACACGGTGTGCCACTCTGCGCCTGTGAAGGGAGGAATCCGGGAACTGCAGTTATTAACACGTCCGGACTCCTCCCAGCGCTTGCCCGCACTGAAGCGGGCACCGTCACCTGTAGGACTCTCAATTTAGGCGACGTACGGCACACGCGTACGCCTTTCCCTCGCGGGTGGCCACTAGAGCGGATGGAAGGGAAAACCCGACCCGACCATCCGCGCCCACACTCAGGGCGGCATGAGGCGCTGGTAGGCCCGCCTCCGCCGCCCGGTTCGCTGGCGGCGGATTGGGTCCGAGTGGATATCATCCTCCCGGGCCTTCTCCGCCACCTTCTTCTGCGAGATGACTTCTTCGCAGAAGGTTGCGACCGCGATAAAACTGCTATCGCTACCGGCCATGGAGCGTATGACGGCCGGTAGCGAGAGATCTCCTCCGATGACTGCAGTGAGGGCCCGGCGCTGCGACGCCCATGCGGGGCAGATCGCCAGCGTATGCTGGGCCGAGTCCTCACTGCAGTCGCAGTGGTGACAGGCGGGACTCAGTTCCCTCCTGGCGACCGAGTGCAGGTACTTCCCGAAGCAACCGTGCCGGAAAGGACCTGCGTCAGTCGGAAGGAAAGGGTCCCGTGGTGCTGCCCTGCCCACTCGACGATGACCGGCTGGAGAGCCTCCACGGCGGCAAAGCCAGCACGTAGAGTCTCCAGCCGGAACGAACATCTAGCCATAGTGGCTCGACGGGTTTCACGCCACTCGCGTACCTCTTCGGGCGGAGGGCGATGGCCATACTCGGCCCGATATTCAGCCACCCGTCGATAAACTTCGGCGATCACTTCCGCCTCCAAATCCCACGGGGGTGTTCCGGCAAAAACTTGGCATTATAATGCGTCTGGCGTGACCAATGACGACGTGACCAATGACGACGTGACCAATGATGACGTGACCAATACGTCTGGCCAGCGCAGCACAGTAGCCCAAAACCATCTTTCCATGAAGAGGACTATTATAATCTAGCAGTGACTACGTACGAGTCTACTGTCTACGAATGAACACTATGGACTTTGGAAACTTTTATAAGAAGCATGACATCATGGTGACATTATATAAATGTGGACTCAATACATTGAGCAACCAGTTGACTGTTGCATACAATATAGTGGAGTCAGTCAAGAATAAACCCAGATTAAGTGAACACGTGAACACATTTTTAACAGACTTCAAAAAAGGAGGATTTTCTCAATTCAACAGTTTTTTGTTGTTTGTTATCTCAGAACTTTCGATTGGGTAAACCGATTTTGATAATTATTTTTTTATTTGAAAGCAGGTGCTTCGATTTGGTCCAATTCTTAAAGTCGTTTTTATGTTATAATTTAATTTGTATTTAATTATTTGTCCACACACATACCTATTACCCCTTATAAGGTCACTCAAAAACTTATTCTGAACAGAGCAGGCACTCGAAGTCCATACAGTATCCTTGGCCGAAAGACTGTGCACAGCAATACACAGCCAACGGTCTGTTTTAATTCTTTGCATTTTTTCAAACTTCATTTTCACTGTTTAATTTTTCCAACTTTAAATTTCGTGCTTCATATTATTTATTATGATTTTTGTTCGCTTAGCATTTAGTCTATCTCTATATCTCTATCTATTTCTCTCATTTTAGCTCTTAACTTACGAGTTACGTGTCGTTATCGTGATTCGTCACAATCACTAAAAACGTTCTTAGCTTATTATCTTAGCATTAATATTTTATCTTGTATTTTTTTTAAAGACAACTTCCGCACTAGGAATAAATACTGTGTCGCGGGGGACTTTACAATCATTCATGAAACGGACACAAAGAACACCCAGACTCAGAACAACAATTTGTGGACCACTAGGCCAAACGTGCAGCAGTTATTGAATTTGTTATGCTATGTTCGCGATTAACATTTTGTTTTAACTGAGGACCCTCAGGCTTTTGAAACTTGTTTCATACTTTTTCAGCGTCGTTTTTGGCGTAGTTGGGTTTTAGTTTTTATGGTGTCTAATTAATTTTACAAAACAATGTCAAAAAAATGTAAATTGTTTAGAATTTAAAATAATAGGTCTTTACCTATGAAATTGCCGTTTTGTATGCAATAAGTGAAAGTACTTATTTTTTCAAACTTTTTTATTTCTGTTATTCGAAGTAATCACCCATGCAATCGACGCATCTTTGCCAACGCATCTGCAGTTTATTGATGCCCTTCTTGTAAAAATCTGCTGGACGGGAAGCAACAAACTCTTCAAAGGCATTTTGTACTGCCTCTCGGGAGTTGATTTTTTACCCTCTAAAAAGTTGTCTAAATTTTGGAAAACGTAATAGTCGGTAGGTGCAAGGTCTGGTGAGTATGGCGGATGAGGGAGAGCTTTCAAGCCCAGCTCTTGCAGCTTGGAGTCTGTCTGTTGCACAGTATGGGGTTTGAGTTTGTAAATAGAATGTCATGGTTTTAAAACAAAATTAATTTGAATTTAGAATACAGAGCCATTACAAACTTTTTTTTATTTGAAATGACCAGTACTGAAGAAAGGCAATTTCATAGGTAAAGACCTAATATTATAAGCTCATTCATGTCATATATTTGATGCAATAGTCATTTCGATGTGATCATGTTAAGTCATCAAATTATTTTACGGATTTTATAAGTCATACTCATTTATGGTTTAAAAACAATTTTTGATCAACCAGGCCCTCAATTCCTCTTGAAAGTGATTTATTGGTAGCTCTCTGATTTCTTTGGGGATTCCATTGAAAATCTTTACCGCCATTACATTACTATTTATTTTCCTGTATGTTGTGTTGCACTTAGGTAAGGCTTTTAAAAACGTGTTGTAACAAAATCCATAATATTTTTGCTAACCAAAAAAGGCAACACCTACACAGGCTCAAATAAACTGAATACACATGAGGAATTAGTAATGTGTGCAGGGGTGGCATGTCACGGAACTAATCGTATGGAAAACCTACACGGCTGGCTCGGCTCGCTTTCGACGGCTATATATAACTGCCACCCCTGTGCGACATCCGACAACTTGCGACTCATTGGGACGAACGCTTACGCCTTTAAACTTCAAATAGAGTGTCAACTTGGGTCGAGGTATTATGGTCGAGGTCCAGTGAGCTTCTTTTTTTGAACGTTGTCAAAAAGTTATAGTTATTGTGAAATTTATATTACGAAGCTATTAGAAATTATATACAAATTGTACAAAGTAATTCGCTTGCACGGACTTGTATGTTTTTCGTTTCAAAATAAAAAAATAATAAACAATTCATCTAAAGATTATTTTATACCTACTAGCTGCCCCACGCAACCGTTTCCCCCGTTTTCGTAACATTCTTCATTGGTATTCTTCATATGTGTCCTAGATAAATAGGCTATCTAACACTGAAATAATTTTCAAATCAGACCAGTAGTTCCTGTGATTAGCGCGTTCAAGCATACAAACGAACTCTTCAGCTTTATAATAGGTCTTTACCTATGAAATTGCCGTTTTGTATGCAATAAGTGAAAGTACTTATTTTTTCAAACTTTTTTATTTCTGTTATTCGAAGTAATCCCCCATGCAATCGACGTATCTTTGCCAACGCATTGGCAGTTTATTGATGCCCTTCTTGTAAAAATCAGCTGGACGGGAGGCAACAAACTCTTCAAAGGCATTTTGTACTGCCTCTCGGAAATTGAATTTTTTACCCACTAAAAAGTTGTCTAAATTTTGGAAAAAGTAATAGTCGGTAGGTGCAAGGTCTGCTGAGTATGGCGGATGAGGGAGAGCTTCCAACCCCAGCTCTTGCAGCTGCTTCACGACAACGCGCGACCCCATACTGCGCAACAGACAGTCTACAAGCTGCAAGAGCTGGGGTTGGAAGCTCTCCCTCATCCGCCATACTCTCCAGATCTTGCACCTACCGACTATTACTTTTTGACCGATTTTGACGGGACCTTTACTGACAAATAGTTGATGATCTAAGGAGTAACTTGGGCTACCCACTTTTTTTAGACTAGCTTCCCAAATCAAAGGTGTTCTTGGGTTTTTCTAACAAGAGAATCATACTATCAGACCGCAGTATGGGCAGTGTTTCACACCTTTGAAACATTTGGCAGTGTTACACACCTATGCCTCAATAGATTACTACGAGTACTAATTCTAACTAGTGATATACATTTTTTGTTACAATTTAAGAGGGATATGTGCAAATTTGATGAACTTTTCAAGATGGAAGAGCCGCGCTGATTTCAGCACGAACGCGCCGGCTCGACCCGGGCGATCCTTCCAAAGAAAATTAACGTATAATGACAGCGTTTGTGCTATCGTGTTTCGTTAGTGCGTGCGAGACCGGAGGCCCAACGATGCAAAAGCATCACAAGGCCGCCATGGTGTGGGTCACCATGCTGCATTGTTGCATTGTCTGCATTCGCATTGAGTATGGTCACCACCACTTTTGGATTCTGCTTTTGCTTTCCATCAGGCAGAGTAGAGTCATTTTGGCAGGCCCATACATTAAAAAAAACGAAACTCACATAAATTAGTAGATTTATGTTTGTCGGATATTTTTGATGGAGAAAAGCACCAATACGCTTTCATCATCTTATTAGAAGTTATCGTCCATTTTCCGGTAATATCGGCAGGATTACTATTACCAGGATAACATGCCTTTATAAATGGTTCAGTATTGCATCCATAGGGTTTTTACCCGACTACAGTGAAGTCAAAGGGAAGAGTAATAGTTTTAGCACTCTATATATGTTTGTATGTTTCACCGTCACTCCTAAACCTTTGCACCAATTTTAATAAATGACGTGTCAATTGATTCGTAATAATAACCCGAGTGATAAGGGCAACACATTTTATCAAAACTTTTTCAACTTTTTCTTGTAGTCGTTAACAGGCCCAAAGATGCAGAAGCATCACTAGGTCGCCAAGGTGTAAGTCACCTGCTGCATTGTCTGCATTCGCAATGAGTATGGTGACTTGGATTATGTTTATGCTTTCCATCAGGCAGAGTCATTTTGACAGGTAATTCATAAAAAAAATACCATCATTTAGGGCCTCCTAGCTTTTGTATGCAAAAGCATACATACTCAAAAAGTATGAATTTTTGCAACTCTTGATCCAAATCATCATTTCAAATTCAGCCTAATTACAATTATGTCCATATCATGGATTGGGCTAGAAGAAGCGTATTAAACACACACATTTCTACTATTCTCTTCAATTCAACACATCATGTTGACGTGTTTTTTGTTTCCGACAAAATGTATAAGATAGAAATCATTTAATATTTCTAATAAATAATAATTTTGCTGCTTAAGTAGTTTTAACAAAGTGTGTCACGAACGAGCGTGATTCATATTGTTTATAAATTGTGTTTAGTATGAACTATAAAAACTTATAAAGAGTGCGTTTACTGCGTGTCAGTAGAAAATAAAATAAAAAGATGTTGAACCCTGGATCAAGCCCGTTTGGCCGTAGCCAGTTAATACGAAAAAGTCCTCCACCTATACCAATAGAGCAATTTCCGTCGATTAATGAAAAACCATCCCCGCCCAAGAATAAGGATCTACCTTGTGAGGTAGATCCTTATTCTTGGGAGGCCGGAGATCCAGCTTGCAGATTACATTTGGCTTGGGGCCGACTTCAAACAGATTTTAGGTACCTAGCACACATAATAATACTACTATTTAAATGAATAAAGTATTAGGTATAGACAAGAATTGGTACATAGCAATTTATGAAGAGTCAGTTTATTTTACGCTTTTTAGTGTTTTTTGGCAGAGAGTTTTCGTTGAATGGTTTTTGGAAGTCGGTTTTTTTTTTATAAAAAGTTTTTAATTCTTAATGACTAATCCGTTACTCTGTGACCTAGATATTTTTTCCTGTGTTGGAACAAGTGTAATAAGAGCTGACTACGAACATTTTTCTAACACGAGTATAAGTACAGTATTAACAACAATTATTATTTAGTTAAATTAATTAAGCTAAAGTAGAAAATATGTTAGAAATTATTAAACAAGACGGAAATAACTGTTTAATGATATTGCTTTTAATTAGGCTTGCACTAGTACACTATGAAATATTAGTATGTTTTCTATAAATCTGCTATTATTTTAAAATTTATATCTAAATTTGTTTAAAATTTAATCAAGCGATTGCCTGAGATACAGGTTAACCTAGTTCAGGCAGGCAGCGATTAAAGCTTTTGAACTAAGTTTTATTTTATACTTTCATATGTAGAGACATTCGTACAAATAAATATAATTAGGTACCCTAGTTTAGCATGAGTGATATGTAAGGGTTGACGAACCTACTGTCTAAGATCTATTTTTATAAAATGTACCTACACTGTAACATATATATTGGTCATATAAATAAATTAAATTATTATTCTGTCCGTGTAGTGACGTCGTCTCAAGAATACGGAGTGTTATCACCCCTATTCCATCTCATGGGTATCATAATGTTGAAGAGAGTGTTTGAGTGTTACATTACAAGTCAGTCGTCGCGAGACCAAGTCGCAAGCGGAATCCATCTCGTTTTTCACTCACGATTCTCGATAATTAAAATGCAGTGGGACAACGAAAAAACCCTTTTATTTATATCGTTTTAATCTTTTCTTCTTTTTCAAAAACAATAGCTTAGTAAAATTAATGAAGCACACTAAACCTCTACGTCTGACATTATGATCCAAAATGGATGGAGCACACTTGAGCCAAAAGTTCGAATGATACATTACAAACACACGTTACAAGTCAGTCTGTGTCGCCGTATTATAACAACATCGCCTCGAATGATACATTAAAAATAAATGGTACAAGTCAGTCTTCATCTTAAGAGTCGTCTAATGGAGCAAACTAAGCACGACACGATCACTGCAAAGAGAAATAAAACTTGAACCAAAGTCTATACCAAACGCGCCTGGTCAGTGTAGTATTGTAGGCCTAAACCTCCTTTCTAAGGACAGCCCTCTGGGTTTGCTGCTTATGGAGTGTATAGGTAAGGAGTACAATCTCTATGTTAAAAGCTTCGGCATGAATGGGCCGGCTCGACCGGAGTGATACCAAGGCCTCACAGAAAACCGGTGTGAAATAGTGCTTGCGCTGTGTTTCACCGAGTGAGTGAGGATACTGGTGGCCCATACCCCAACCCCTCCCCCTGTCTCCCTCCCATCCCCCAAAGGCCGGCAACGCACTTGTGACGCCTCTGGTCCTTGCAGGTGTCCATGGGTAATCGCTTACCATCAGGCGAAACGTCTGTTCGTTTGCCCGCCTATTCCATAAAAAAAATACCGCCAAAATGCACTAATTAGGTGACGCCACTGTACAACGAGTGTACATTTTAAAGAATTAGAAAAAATAATCAAATGACAAAAAGGCTTCCGCTTTGCAATGGCGTGCTTAATAAAGATGTTAGGTACTACGCAAAGTTTTTAATTTTTAAACCACAATTTAATCAAAATAATTAAAACGATATCACACTCCTAGCGCCACTGTGGTCGGTTCTCGAACTATTATTTAGTCATGTTTGACGGACCATTTTCCCCCTATGAGCCCATCAGACGTTGTACTCCTTACCTTTATACTCTATGTTGCTGCTGTTATGTGTTGCTGTTGACGCAAATATGATTTCTATTATTGCGTTACACCATCTTAGGTTTGAGGCGGGAAGCAGTTATCAAACAGCACATTCATTGTTAAAAAATACGATTTTATATATATTTCTGAACAGATGTTATTACTGATCCTAACTGTTAAACCAGCGTTCATGGATTTGTTTCTCACCCCAGGAAAAAATATGATTGTTGAGATCAGTATGCTCATTTGTTCATTGTCATCTTTAGGGTCTGATTACTAAGGTGCAGGCTCTGCCGATGAACCTTAAAATATGTATGACAGACTTGCTTTTGTCCGTGGCTCCGCCTACATGTATCTCGTTTATCGTGGTAAAAAGTAACCTATGAGTTTCCTGAAGAATCAAAGTATCTCCATGTCGAATTTTATTAAAATCAGTGTAAGGGTTTAACCGTAAAACGTGACAGACAGAGTTACTTCCAAATTTATAACATTTGTATGGATTAGTGTTATTACAGTACCAAGAATGTTTTGTACCACTACTTCACTTCTGGATAGTGTGCTCCCATCGGCCTTCAAACTAGTCGAATGATCTTAAAATACGCAGGCGAGTTAAAAAAGCTACAAAAAATTGTTAAATCTGACAAACCCTTTGCTACAAGTATTGGAAACTGGCGATTGATGCAACTGGTGTAAACTCAAAGTGCAGTATATGATTTCGATCAAATTGAATACAAGTAGGTATTTCGTCACAGGCGTTCTGCCGGAATTCTAGTAAGTGTAATACAATTCAGGATTTATTTATTTGTATTACTCTTATGTATATTGTGTCTACCTAGTTTGGGATTAAATGTCTGTGTGAATTATCCTAAACAAAAAATCATTACTGTTCGCTAAGTCTATACAATGTGCAAGTTTTCATTAGAATCTGTTCCTCTTGCCCCCTGCATGAAGGTGATGTTACCATCTTATATGGGACAAGTATGCCTGATAACTTAGTAAAATAAAAATGTAACATGTCTTAAATGCGATTGCGATGAAGCCCTTAATATAGAGTTGGCCAATCTGATGATACTGAAGAATTGTAATGATTTAAGTGTAGCGTTGTGTGTGTCAGCGCCAGTGGCGTCTGGCGGTCGGGCAGCGACGCGCGGATGCTGCGCCTCTTAAAATTGTAAACAAGAGCTTTTTCGATTGGTGGGCGGCACCGCGCAAGCGTAAAGCGAAGTGATCTTGCACCAACGTCTAAAATTATTATTTTTTGTTAATAATTTGATCAGATTTTTATTTAGAAAATTCTGTTTTCAAACGTTTAACTTTTGGAACAATGATTATTTGTATAAAAACTAAAATTATATAATATAATCTACCTTTACATACCTTTACCAGTAAAGGTAGATTTGCATATTTTCATATTACTGAAAATTTAAAAAGTATCACTTATTAAAAGCAATCCCTGAAAGTGGACAGTCCTGACTTAGGCCCTTCGCACACGGCGTCGTAGCGTAAGCGTATCGTAATCCGCGCCTACGACGAGAGCAATACGAGCATGAACATTTTAATACAAGTCCGCACACGAAGCGGTGCTGCAGCGTATCGTAAGAGATGCGTATTGTCATTACGATAGTCGTAGCGTACTGGCGTAAAATAGCAAGCGTAAAAAATTTACTGTTCATTAATTTCTTTAAAATTAAACTGTTTTTTTAACTTCTTACGACTTTTAATTTTCAATATGACTGAAAAAGTGATTAAATTCGTGAAACTCGTTGAAACGTTCTTGTCTGTATAAATATTTATTTAGTAAATATGTATAATCAAGGAAAGTTGTAACAGATAAAGCTTGGACAGAAATATCATCAAAGATAAACTGATTTATTGAAAATTATTGACTTATTGAAAAAAATACACACAATGCTGCGACTGCCACGGAAGAGAATTACTGGCTTTCAGAAATTAATTTGCCACATAACCGCAAAGCTGGATTGATAATGAAGTTCCATCAACGTGAAGATTTGCATTATATTCTGGAACTATTATTTGTTGGTTCCCCGCGGCATGGTTACAGTCTTCAGTTTGGTAGAACTCGTGATTTCAGCTGAGATCTTACAAAACGATACGCCTACGCGACGATTCGTTTGTGGAACACTGCTGGTCGCGTACGCGTAGCGTTGTAACGATACGCTTACGATACGACTACGTTTACGACCCGTGTGCGAAGGGGGTTACTTTGTAGTTTACTTATCCTCTTCAGCTATTTTTCCTCACTTTCTTATTGTACATATTTTGCTTTATGAGAATTCGGAAACCTAATAGTCAGTAAAAAAAACAACGTACTTAAAGTCTAAATATTATTCTAAAAAAGTCCCTCTAGCACTAACATTAGAGGATTTATTTTTATTACATAATATAGAAACCTATGTACATAACCATAATTTATAAAAAAAAATTATCAATATTTACATACAAGCGTCAAAAAACTCCACATCTTCGCCTACTGGTAGCGTTCCCAAAAGACTGGCAGCATTACCACGTTGAATGGCAATGCTGATTCTCTGTGCTAGAAAAAGGCCGGCCTTCTGGTTGCGAGATTTATTTTTTAAATAATGTTTAAACTAGCTAATAATGGTTTTTTATCATATGAATTTACTTTGTTCAACTATTCGTTTAGCTTGATGCGCAAAGAAGAATTTATTGCCTAACTGTACTGTAGGTGCCTGAATATAGTTGTTGGGTTACTTATATCTTGTTTGTCCAAATTTAAGCCCATTAGAAACGGGCTATTATTAATCGGCACAGGGAGAATGCTGTGCATAAATGTGTTATAAAAAATTGAAGAGTTATTTAGTAGAAAAATAGCTATTGTTGCGGTGACGCTTGTGTGTAATTTTTAGTAACATTTTGCATAGCATTTTTTTATTATGAAGCTATTTCATAAGGAAAACATAAATTTTATAAAATATTTCATTAGGAAAATTTTGTATAAATAATTTAAAATGTATTGCAACGGACTGATGATGTTGAAATAAAAGACAAGTTAAGAAGATCTATTTACTCTAGAATCTCACTAGGAGGTCAATTGGTCAAACTAAAACCTACAACAAGCCGCTAGTACAAGGTTACGTCTTGTGGAAAATCGCGGCTGAGGTGTACGGCAGCGGACATGCGCGCGGCTCTGTGCGCCGTTCTGCGGGGCGGGGGGCGGGGGCGAGGCGCGTGCGCGGGCCTGTCGGGGCGCGGGCGGCAGACGCGCCGCGATGGTGGGCCGCGACAGCCGCTCGAGGAGCGCGGCGCGCCCTGAGGCGCCGCGGCATGAGTAGCGCGCAGCTCCGGCCCGGCCCGCGCGCCCGCCATGGCGCAGGCCGCGCCCGCGCCCCATCGCACCCACTCCTTCGTGAAGAAGACCTTCCACAAGCCCACGTACTGCCACCACTGCTCGGACCTCCTGTGGGGCCTCATCGGGCAGGGCTACGGCTGCGAAGGTACGCGTCGCGCATGCGCCCCTGGCGCGTCGATACCGGGTGAGCGCGCTTCCGCTGCCCACCGGCACGACCAGCGCGTTACGCAACCCGGAGCCTGCGGCCGGTGCCGGGCGTGTCCGTTCCCGGCCCGGCCGCCCGCCCCGATCGATACGCCCCGGCGCCCGGCCCTCGGCTTCGGGCGCTCCTCGCCTGCCCGTTCACGTGCACGACTCGCGTGCCCGCACCTATCGCCTTGCACTTGAAATTTCAAGGACGAGGCGCCTGAATTTGATGAGTTCGTAGAGCCATCGCATGCTGAGAACTAAAGGCTCGACGTGCCTAATGGCGGGGATAGGGGGTTAGTCGCCAGGGTAGGTTTAGATCAGCTGAAAGTTGAAGGTGACGGTGGCAAAACGAGTGAATTTTGGAGCATATCGATCGGTATGTTTTGTAAGAGGTTTTTTCATAGCGGCGGCGGCGCGGGGCGGGGCGCGGCTGCATCCCCGCTCGTGTACCCTTAACCCTAAGCTCGATGTTGTGATCGTGACAAGCTCCCTGTGGTGGTAAGTGACCATTATACGCAGAATACGACTTCATCCCAGCCTGGTAAATTTGATAATTAGATGTTACTACATATTGGTTTTGCGCATTTGAATTGGTCCTTTGAAGTTACTTTTCTATCTGGCAGACAAACAAGTTTGTATTTTATGGTAATAAGTAATTATGTACCCATTCCTATATAATCACCTAATAACTTTTAATAAGAACCTCTAACGCATTAGTAATCCTATTATTTCACATTCAATAATTCATACTTTAGTAACGTTATTATATTGTACCAAAATTTTATTAATTCTATATCAAAAACTACGGCACGATACTAAATGTATTTATTACCCATTATCCTCGTAAATTCTTCCGGGTATTATCGCGCACAGCATCATTTATAGGGAAAACGTGTTAATAAACTTACTCCAAATAAGTTTTGTTAGTCGTTAGAATTTAAAAGCCCGTGTATACAATTAATCGTTAACGATTCTAAATATGACTTATAGTCAACCTAATTTGTTACAATTTTGCATGTAACGCGGCTATACTCGTGCTGACTGCGTGGCTTATTGATCAACGTCTGGTCCCTCGAGGATTAGTTTGAGAGAACAGGACAGCCACAGTTATAATTTGGACGCATTTACAGTAACCGAAGTACATTTTCCCTCTCCCTTTAACAGTCCATTACAAAGAGACGAAGTAGGAGTATACTTTTCCTTTAGTGTACCAGTAACATTCAAATTTACTTCTATTCATATAACATACAATGTAGAAAACCTCTTTTAGTTAATTTACTTTTTTTTTTTAAATTTTAATAGCAATGCGTTAGTGATGTCATGATTTAAAACAAATATTCAATAGGTGATTATGTCCATTCAATAGCGTTGTGTTTTTATGTATTATGTTTTCAATTCTTACAAGCTAAATTATCGTACGTAAAACTAAGCCAATACCTAATGAAATCAAACTTTATAAATAAATTATTGTCGTTTATTCATTGTGTGTTAAAATCACACCTATAAAAGTTTAGGTTATGTAACAGTCGCCCAGAATGACCAATCACGCTTATTTGCTAAAACCTAATTACCCATATTTTCGCTTCCAGCCCATCTTCCAGGTTCGATTCTAACCCGCTATCAACAAACTTCAACAGTAATAATATTAGTTCTTTTTTATTTATTTCTGACCTTACTTTACTACGCTGCTGTAAAGTCTGAAATATATTAAAATAAAACGAAATTACTGATCTTTATCTTTAAGTTTCATTCTATTCTGGGCACCCTCTTTCTAATGTGTTATTTGTGTTTATAATGTGTAAATGTAGGAACATTGAAGTTTAGACCTTCTACTTCTTCATATAAGGTGGAAGTCTTTCTGCTTATTAAATTAAGGTGGCTTTCAACTAATTAATTTTCTTCAATCAAAATAAAAAAAAAGTTCTAAATTCCGATGAAATCTTAAATAATTTTTCTACGGCATTATGGCTTTATCACGAATTTAGGAAATTATATTTTTCAAGTCACCATTACACAAAAACTAATTTCGAAAAAGGAGATCCCTTTTAACAATTAACGAAAAGTGACACAGCTTGATTTTGGGTTGACAGGGAGACAAAGTTACGCGCTAACTAAGAAATGGATTATTGGCTTCTTGCATAAATATTTAACTTAAAATCCTTTTCTAATTGAAAGATCACGGATAAAACGAAATAACTAATAATACCTAACTAATTAGAACAGAACAATACATTATTTAAATTTATTCTCTAATGAAATCCTATTCTGATAAAATATAACCAAATTGTAAATTTGTGTCTTCAAATATCAATCGGCACATATCCATAGTCTATCTACACCTAATATTATAAAGCTGAAGAGTTTGTTTATTTGTTTGAACGCGCTAATCTCAGGAACTACTGGTCCGATTTAAAAAAATATTTCAGTGTTAGATAGCCCATTTATCGAGGAAGGCTATAGGCTATATATCATCACGCTAAGACCAATAGGAGCGGCGCATCAATGAAGAATGTTACAATAACGGGGGAAAATTATTACGCTACAGGCAATAGGAGACTTAAACGACGTGTCGTGGGTCAGCTACTAGTATTATATACAAGGCCTTCTATGATGGCGGTTCTATTCATCAACAGAAAAAAGGATACTTTATGGGTAGAGCTATCTTACCGTATCTTCTGTCTAGCAGCCATATTTTTAAAGTCGTCTAGTTCAGAATACACAACGACTATTGATGAAATTGAAACAAGACCCTGTAGAGAGAAACAAGACACTCCCTTATCTGCCTCAGCCAATATTGGAATACTTAGTGTAGACCTATCGAGTGAAGTCCAGTTTTGTGGTCATTTGACCGACCTTCCGAGGAATTGTTCGAACTGATCCCTGCCGCTTCTTTCCGCCATCTTCCCACGCGACAGCGTTCATCGCCAATGCGTTTCATCCCCATCATTTGGATGGTTGGCAGTCCACTGTGCGCTTTTCCAGAAATTTTCTGCCTCGCACAACAAAACTGTGGAATGAACTGTAGCCTGCGGTATTTCCGGACCAATACGACCTTCAAACCTTCAAGAAAAGAGCGTACTCCTTCTTAAAAGCCAGCAACACATTTGTAACGCCTCTGGTGTTCGGGTGTCTATGGTTGACGGTAATCGCTTACCATCAGGTGACATATCTGCTCATTTGCACTCTATAATAAATTAAAATATAAGAACAACGATTACCATCAGACTAACTGATGCATC
Source organism: Diaphora mendica (assembly GCA_949125395.1). Classification (NCBI taxonomy): domain Eukaryota; kingdom Metazoa; phylum Arthropoda; class Insecta; order Lepidoptera; family Erebidae; genus Diaphora; species Diaphora mendica. Next base: position 4,401,252 of record OX421323.1, read on the forward strand.
TGCTCGCCGCCGTAGTTGTTCAGAAAACTGTTTTAAGTTAATAAAAACACTAAAAATATCTACAGTATTAGGTTTCAATTATAGCTATTTAAATACATACATATTAAAGGTAATCTACTGGTAAAAAATGGTTTAAAATCTTTAAAGAGTACTTTACGATTTGAGGCACGAGAAAGTGAAGATTCTTTAGATGCCGGGGCAGGTTGTAAGTTCAAAGTGCTAGCAGTGTCATAGTTGAAGAGTTGAAATTCCTAATGAACCTTTCAGTAGTCCAAAAGCTCGACTTTACATGAAGTCAAATGAGCGCGAATAAATTCAAGGCATATATTTCACGATTACTAGATCATCTTATATATAAAATTCTCGTGTCACAATGTTAGTTACCATACTCCTCTGAAACGGCTGGACCGATTTTTATCAAACTTGGTGTGCATATCGGGTAGGTCTGAGAATCGACCAACATCTATTTTTTATACCCCATTTTTTTTATGGCAAAACAACGTTTGCCGGATCAGCTAGTAGACTATAAAATTCGATAAAGCTCTATAGCATGATAGAAAGTTAAAGATATTTTCCGTAGCTTTGTGTAAAACGATGTATTAATTAATTTAAAAGTAAAAAATAATTATTAAAACGTCTACATACAGAAATAATAAATACGTAATTATCGAAACAATCAGCATGTGTACTAATTATCCCATTCAAATATCTACTATAAATATTAAAACCAAATATATTGAATGAAGTACATAAATATACAGTACCAGCTGACCCGTGCCCACTTCGTTGGGCGGTAAACATTTTTTCTCCAACTTACTTTGCAACTTCAGCTACCATGAAAAAGTCTTGCCACTTTTCGTGTTATTATATAGCCTATATCACTCCCAAATAACGTAGCCTTCTATTGGTAAAATAATTTTCAAAATCGGTTCAGTAGATCCAGAGACTACCCCCTACAACGTCACAACATCACAAACTCACAAACTTTACCTCTTTATATAATAGTGTAGATTTACAAATATAAAATTATCTACAATTAGATTGAAACGGCCACAATAGGGCAGATATTTTTATTTTCTCTTTTTCGTAGAATCAAATTTTAATAGTAACATAATTTTTGAACATAACAATTTTTTTTTCATACATGTCGCTTTTATAAGACTCGTGAATTTTATTCATTCTCATGTAACAATTAAACATGGGGAAAATTTCAATGAGGGCCAATCGCAACACTGAACTCGGTCAAATACTAAATGTACGAAAATGGACATAGGTTTTAAAAAAAAATGTTTTAGATCACAAAAAACTTGCTTATAAAGGCAGTTTCAGACATTCAATCAAACATACATACATATGCTAATAAAAACATGTTAAATAGAGTCCTGTTATATTACCGAGGTATAGACGATCAATAAATAGTAAGTCATAAAGTTATAAGAAAATGTTTTATCTATTTGCATACTTAAGCCATTACATAACATTAAAAGCGTACTCCTTAAAAGGCCGGCGACGCACTTGTGACGCCTCTGGTGTTGCTGGTGTCCATGGGCGGCGGTAATGGCATATCATCAGGCGATATGTCTGCCCGTTTCTCCCTAATTTGACTACTACTAAAAACAACTTGTTTTATAATTTACCAGAAATTTTCTAAACGTCGTCGTCGATGTTAACGTCTAGTTGTAAAAAAATACCTTTTAATCAAATAACATGCGCCCTTGGCTCACATGGTTTTTAATAAACATACTAAGTACCCAAATAACAATAAGTATTTTTAAAATATGAAGTCTAGATTCCTTTATGTCAACTAGTAAGGTATTTCGTATTATTTAATATTTTCGTTTCATATTTCGTATACTTACTGCTTTTTAATAAAAACTCTAATTACCTCAGTCAATTAGCGTTAAAATAATTCAAATTTTTGAACTCATTTGATAATTATTTCATAGGTACAATGAGAATGTACAAATACTTAAAAATATTTATCAAATGTATATAAATATAAAACTACAAAATAAATCATGAAAATTTTCTGAATCAGCATTACGTTGCTTGTTTGTTTTGCTCACTTCGCTTTGTTCCATTTCCACTTTCGTAGCTACATTTTGTAGCTTTCGTAGTGAGGTCTACGTAGCTCTCTGTAGATAGACCGTAGTAAAGCTACGCCGTAGTTATCGTAGTCATATTAGAAAAAGAGGTTCCCAGTTCTTAAAAATTAAGGAATGGAGAATTCCATTTATAACTTTTCATCTCTCTTTTTATTTCATGTAGCTGAGTTATAGTCGGTAATATTATTTTTAATAGTTAACGAAAACACAATTTTTACCCTAAGTAGTAAATATTATAGGATTACGTATGTATACTTGTTCATTGTAGGAAACGAACCCAAAATATAAGTATGTACCATTGAAACTGGTGAAACTATAAGTATGTACCATTGAAACTGGTGAAACTATAAGTATGTACCATTGAAACTGGTGAAACTATAAGTATGTACCATTGAAACTGGTGAAACTATAAGTATGTACCATTGAAACTGGTGAAACTATAAGTATGTACCATTGAAACTGGTGAAATTACCACTTGCTTGCAAAAAGGTTCATAAAGAAAATACCTAACTTAACTGACCCTAATCATTTTCATTTTATTATATTGAGAAGTTTCCAACTAATAAATATACTAGCTGACCTACGCAACCTCATTTGCGTCCAAACTACCATCCCCCGTTTTAACCCTAAAAGGGGGTTGATTTATAAAGATATTAGTACACCTCCACACCATCTATAGAGCATACATTTTAAATTTCAAGTCTCTTACTTGAAAAACATAGGACTTTCATGCAAACTTCCAACCTTCGTTTACCCCTTAGGGGTGGAGTTTCATAAAATCCATTCTTATCGGATGTCTACACCCTTTAAGGAACCTACCTGCTGAATTTCAAGTTTGTAGGTGTTATAGTTTCTGAGATTTCGTGATTAATAAGTGAGTGGTATTTCGCTTTTATATATTAGGTCTTTACCTATGAAATTGCCGTTCTTCAGTATTGGTCATTTCAAATAAAAAAAAATTGTAATGGCTCTGTATTCTAAATTCAAATTAATTTTGTTTTAAAACCATGACATTATATTTACAAACTCAGTATTTTGTTTTCTGATTAGCGTTGTATTTTCATTACATTTGAACATTTTTCGTCATAATGGATACTTCAAAAATTCGTGTAATTATGGAATATGAGTTCCGTCGTGGCACCATCGCGACACAAACGGCACGTAACATCAAAAACGTTTACGGAGAGAACTGTATAAACGAACGCACAACCCGTTATTGGTTTTCCCGGTTCCGTTCTGGAAATTTTGACTTGAAAAATGAAGCTCGTGGTCGTCCGGAGACTGATTAACAATAATGAATTTAAGGCGATTGTGGAAGCTGACGAAACTCAATCTACAGCTAAGCTAGTAGCAGCTTTTAATGTAGGCATCAAAACAATATTGATCCATTTGCGACAAATTGGCAAGGTAAAAAAGCTTGATAGATGGGTGCCCCACGACCATAACGATCGCCAGCGCAACGTACGAGTCGAGACTTGCCTTGCGCTGCTCAACAGGCAAAGAAATGAAGGAATTTTGAAACGAATTCTTACGTGCGACGAAATATGGATTCTGTTCGACAATCGAAAGCGCTCAGCAAGTTGGTTAGACCAAAGCAATGCCCTAAACCAAAAATGACCCCTAAAAAGGTGATGGTCACTGTTTGGTGGTCTAGTGCGCGTGTGATTCACTACTGCTTTTTACAAAACGGCATGAGCATTAATGCAGATGTGTACTGTGAAGAACTGGAGAGAATGATGGAGAAGCTTGCACATCTGCAACCAGCTTTGGTCAATCGGTCGTCCCCACTGCTCCTTCACGACATCGCGCGAACTCCATACTGCGCAACAGACAGTCTCCAAGCTGCAAGAGCTGGGGTTGGAAGCTCTCCCTCATCCGCCATACTCACCAGACCTTGCACCTACCGACTATTACTTTTTCCAAAATTAAGACAACTTTTTAGTGGGTAAAAAATTCAATTCCCGAGAGGCAGTACAAAATGCCTTTGAAGAGTTTGTATCCTCCCGTCCAGCAGATTTTTACAAGAAGGGCATCAAAAAAAATGCCAATGCGTTGGCAAAGATGCGTCAATTGCATGGGTGATTACTTCAAATAACAGAAATAAAAAAGTTTGAAAAAATAAGTACTTTCACTTATTGCATACAAAACGGCAATTTCATAGGTAAAGACCTATTATATAGATAAAGATAAGGAGTCAAAACGGTTAATTAAACATTGACGAGACAATCCGAGACATATATAAGTCAACACACTCTTTCAAAGTAAAGGAATAAATGCAGAAACTGTCAGTGCAACATGCACGACAGCTCAAACAAAAAGCATAGAGAACACAAAACAACAATAACATTCATTATTCTTCGCGCACTATCTTGGCAGTCGACATACGCGCGACAATACCCGCGGCAAGACAATGCACGTCCGTAGTTCTGACACGCCCGCGCGATTGTTCGCGGCACGGAGATAAGGGATGCGGCGCGACGTGTGGAAATGGACAACTTATTGTCGCAGAACGCGGATACGGACTTAACATCTTTTGAATGAGGAATAAAATGTGACGTCAGAATAGGGATGGACCCTTGTCGTTGATAATATAATAATATAACTTTACAGTAAATAGTAAATACTAAAAGACCGGAATTTGAATTTCGAATATTTAGCGCCAGTTCCACCATTTGCTGCATCTGTCGCTGGTCAACTTATCTGTCAAATAACCATAGATTTCAGTTTCACAAGTCTCGGATAGAGACATTTATGTCAGCAGCAACTTTTATCGTTAAAAAAGTGCTATGGATAATAACTATCAGAAACTGGCAAAACTGGCCCTAAGAATTCTGTATAACCAAATATTATTCATTCCGTTAACTGCCTACTCGGCTTACGAAAATATCGTATCTTTCGAAATGATGTTCACCCAAAAACTTTAATACAGCATTTAGTAAACTATCTGACTAATACTAATATCCTATATGTAAAAAGTATGGGCTATAAATAGGCCTTAGTCCTTTGGAGCTTTAACTTCAGCTTACCTTCTTTCGGGCATTAAAATAAAACAAGAATGTCTTGCAAAAATACTTGTTTTGTTCAAGTAGGTAACTAAAATTTCAACACAATTTGTATTGTTTTAATTTACCAAACAATCACTTCTAATATCAGATGACAGAATATAAACAGTAGTAAGTACATTTGTAATTAAATTTATATTGTCATATCTGCCAGGCATATTTTCGATGTTTTGTTGACGTTCAATAGTTTTTTACTAACGAGTGCTACTATCTTCAAGTGATGCCCGAAACTTTTTGTTCCACAGTTCTCAGGGTAAAATCTAAACTGCTATCGTTATCTGTTGTCTTTATGGAACTAAGTACCTTCATTATCTAAGTGACAAGACCTCAGCTCAGCTGCGAGCTATGTAGGGTTTCCAAGTTTTAAATAAAGGTTATGGAAAGGTTTTTTCTAAAGATTTTGTATATATCCCAAAAGATAAGATACACGGAAAAAAATCGTCCACGTTTTACACGTAGAAAGAGTACTGTTGTCTTTTTCCGATCTTATTTGTCAATTTTATCAAAGTAGTCAATATACATGAAAAATAAAACTACTTTTGTAGTACTAATAGTCTCTAAACAGAACCGTGAACGCATAGTAAATATTAAGGTTTTACATAGCACTACAATACCATAAAATACCATTCCACATAATAAATTCAATCGCGGGATAACATGGTCAAATATTTTGTGTAACTAACACTTGTAAACTTACTCGTAGCATGTCAATGCCGTAAGTTACATCAATATTATTAATCAGAACAGCCCCCCTAGCCAAGTTGCAAGCGTTCTTCTTTCTGCAATCGTTAACGCATAAATTCTCGTGTATCATGAGTTTCGTCAGTAATTCGCTGAAAATGTTAAACCTACATAGTGAGTTAGAATTCTAGGATGTCCCGTTCAAAAAGCGATCTACTGCTTATCAAGATGAGCCCGGTATTACCTTTAGTTAGGTTAGTGTAATTTATAAACAAATAATACATTTTCATTACGTTTTATATTATACTTAATCATTTGTGCCGAGCGATACGTTATTCATTTAAATAAATTGAAAAAATAAACTAAGCAGCTAAGCAAACTAAGCACTAACTAACTCTTTTATACTCTTTTAACACGTTCGGTGCGTTACGGGAACTATTTGGCCGTATTTGACTTTCGTACTGTGCGGCAGCTATCTGACCTTGTTTTTCGCTCGGTGCGGGGGGTGTTTTACTAGGATCCCGTGAAGTTAGGAAAAAGACAACTATATACCCGATATTCTCGCTTCATTTAGTATCACTTACAATAGAAAAATAAAACGGGAAGTATTTTGTCGTAACGCACAGAAGTGATATTTTTTCGTTTGATGCGGTACGGGAACTATTTTGTCGTAATTGCAACCCCGTATAGCACCGACGTATGGGCGCGCGGCGCTTCAGTTTGCCATAGTGTTGTGCGCAGTTCGATTTTTTAATATTAATAAATAAAAGAATAGGGTTATTATCATTTACAATTTCCCATATAATTTTCACTAATCACTATATCGGTAGTTTACCAATTAATATAAAGTAAAGATCTCATGTGAATACTTATTTGTCAAAAAATACTTTTTTAATTATAAATTAATCATAGTTTATAAAGTAAAGATCTCATGTGAATACACATTTGTCAAAAAAAAATTGTTTTATTTTATATCATAGTTTAACGTAAAGATCTCATGTGAATTGTTAACTATTTTGATAAGTTAATAAGGAAGAAAGAACAGTTTCTAGAGAATGAGTGTACTTGTTCAATTTTATGTACCATTTGTTGATGAATATGATGTTAATGAATCTTCTATTCTTTGTTATGTTTCGTATGAAAATCGACAAAAGTTGGTTGCAATTTTTAAACTTTACCCCATCCCTAGCTCTTTATACGTTCTGCGCGGGACGGGAAGCAATTTCCCGTAAAATGACCGATTTTGAAAAACAATTATAACTCTTAGTCTATTGCGAAGATCCCCGTGCTACAGCAGCTGCAGCTGTATATATGCATGGATATAATATATCTATAACTACTAAAAAATGTCAAAATAACGATATTCCACGCCTGTAAGGACCTTAGAAGTCAGGTCCCGATACGGGAAAATACAGGTCGTACCGCACGATTGGCAATCTTCATACGGGAACTATATGACTCGTATAGCACTGATAGTAAAACTAGGTTTAGGTACTGCCGCAGCGAATGTGTTAAATAAACGAATATTTCGGATATCTAACACAACGCCATAAATATGTTTGCTAAGCGTGTGTGAAACTTCTCATGAATTAAGAAAAGTGTATTTGTGTGTATATCAGGATCGTGATAGCAGTGACCATAGAGTAGTGACGGATTTAATGTCATCAGCATTATGTAGCCCGTAAGTGTATTAGGGACTTAGGTAGCAAACTACGCTACTACATAACGCGTGTTGTATTCAACAGCTCTGTATTTAAAGAGGAGGAAAACTATACTAACTCGCCTAGACTGCGTGGTAGTAAGCCAAAATCTCCTCTCTAAGGAGAAAGCTGTTAAAGCGTTCCTCTCCCACGGTTAAAATTTATTTATTTGGGGTTGGTAATAAAAGCATTCAACTATTATCAGGCAGTTCAACTAGGGTTTTTCTTTTTTCTCTTGACATCTGTTACCACACATGCATAAGGATAAGGTCAAACGGATCAAACACACTATGAATCCAGACATGCTGGCCATCATCTATTTCCACAAAACATTTCTGAAAGGGAAAGATCATTTTTTAGTTTTCACATGCCAAAATATATATATCACTATAAATAATTACTAGAGGTAGAATAGGACTCATGATGTACTGCTTTTTTTCAGAATAGACTTGGATGGAAGTTTATAGGTACGAGTATAACATATTAATTATTTTCTTCGTGGCTGTAACCCATCATGTGATTCAACAAGTATCATTTACATACGTTCAATATTCAGAGAGTTCAGACTTAGGTAATTATCTGGGGACGTACCTTGTAAGTTTGAAATACGTACGAGCTGTTTTTCAAACTTACAAGTCAATAAAGATTTAGTAGGTACATTTAACACTTATCACTTTAACATTAATTTTTAATTAGCTGAAACCCATCTTCATATGTAATCAAAACTAGTCCCACTTAGAACAAAGTCCATTTTCATTTCAACGACATTAGCGGGTTTGTGAGCGTCGAAACACCAAGTCGAAACACTATTTACCCTATTTGAATAGTGATAATCGTAGGTAGCACGTCATAAGCCGTGACAATTGTATTTTTATCCTAACATTTACATACAATTATTATTGTGTAACGAAAATAGAATTTACCTGTTAGTCGATTGTTTAACCTAGACGACATTTAATCGACTGCTCTTGTTTAAATAGGGAACACTTCCTAGTTGTGTACCTATTTTACATCTCGGTTTCTTATTACTTGGTAAAAATAAAAAGTTTTGTAAATAATTACAAAATATTCAACAAACAGAAGTCGTTTAAATACAAATTAAATAAAAAAACCATTAAAGTTTATTTTGAAATAATCATAACAACATTGGATTTCTAAATATAGAATTCCTTGCTCTTGCGGCAGTTGAGTTAAAAAATTGAATCGGTACAAGCTGCCGGTACCGGGGCCGCGGGGCTACGCCCGGCGTATGTAGGCCATTGGTGACGTCATACGGTGATGACCCAGTTCCATTGCCATTGAGAGACGCGCGTCAATGGTGCCCCCCTCCCGCGCGCCTTACTTGCACCCAACAGTGCAGCACCCTCTAGCTGTTGAAGGGCGTGTCGAAAATATCTAACACATTTCATCCTGTTCCCGTCATTCAGCTTTTTAATCACCAACAAAATTATAAGGTCGTAGACTCCATACTAAGTAAACATGTATTTATATTAGTTGTCTAGTCCCCATAGTACAATCTCGTCTAGTTTGGAACTAGATGACGTTGTGTGAATGTAGTATTATATTGCCTGTTTCTATTAATACGTCAGACTTTTGGTTTTTCCTCGTAAATTAAAGCATCTTTGAAATATAAGGAGAATCGAGAAGGTTTTATCAAGCAGTACTGTAAAAGGAATTCATCAAAGCGGTTTACTGAACGAGCACATTCTCATTCATTCGCTGCACAAAATTCTACATTTAAAATGCATTTTCAAAGGGAGGGAACGTGAATTTGTGCAGCAGCAAGTTTAGCTAGTGCGAGTGTGCCTTCATGTGAAATATATAAAAGAATGCATTCATTTATTCTCTATGGGCATTGAGTCAAATACTTCGGATTACTCATGGTATAACAATACAGGTATGACATTCCGAAAACTACCCAGGGTGACGTCACTATCCAGTTACTACTTTATAGCAACATAACATGAAATGATGGAACATTTTCAGTCACCATTCTATTTAAAAAAATGTAAAATGCATTTAAATTGTTGTTTTGTGTACATAATCAAACAAAATATTTGAATTTAAATATATGATAGCGTTAAATTTTATTGTTTTATCGAATTCACAAAGGGAATAATGGTGGTTGCCGAGTTATTATTTCACACTACTGGTAACACTGACCCAGCGATAGTGATGATGACGTCATCTCGTCCTCTATGCATCTCGGAATGCCATACCTGTATTTTTATATCATGGGATTACTTACCTACTTTTATTACTCTTCTCTAACTTGATTATTCAATAGGCTGGTTATAATAGAACATTGTTTATAAAGGAATTTATTAAAGACTAGCTGACCCGGCGAACTTCGTACCGCCATATTTACATATCTGTCTCAGCTTGCCACAGGTAGTGTACAGTCGCGGACAAAAAAAAAGACTCTTCCCGTTATCTTTTATTTTTTTCTTTCTAGCAAAAAAAGAATTAATAAAATCGGACTATGTGTTATTGAATTACAACTAAGTACATATTTTGACTTTCAGCCCCTCTCCAGGAAACCGTGCTGAATTTCGGGATAAAAAGTATCCTATGTCCTACCTCGTAGCATGAACTCAAATCATGCCAAGTTTCATTTAAATCCATTCAGTAGTTTCGGCGTGATGCGCGGCCAAGATACAGACAGACAGACGGACAGACAGACAGACAATAATGAAAAAAAAAAACAGTTTTGGCTTCAGTATCGATTATAAAGAGCCCTCCAAATTTTTTTTTCAAAATATCTTTAATGTACAGAATTGGACCTGTTACATTTTTATTTTAAGTACTAGCTGACCCGGCGAACTTCGTACCGCCATATTTACATATCTGTCTCAGCTTCCCACAGGCAGTGTACTGTCGCGTACAAAAAAAAAGACTATTTCCGTTATCTTTTATTTTTTTCTTTCTAGCAAAAAAGAATGAATGAAATCGGACAATGTGTTATTGAATTACAACTAAGTACATATTTTGACTTTCAACCCCTCTCTAAAGGAAACCGTACTGAATTTCGGGATAAAAAGTATCCTATGTCCTACCTCGTAGTATGAACTAAAATCATGCCAAGTTTCATTTGAATCCGTTCAGTAGTTTCGGCGTGATGCGCGGCCAAGATACAGACAGACAGACAGACAGACAGACAGACAGACAGACAGACGGACAGACAGACAGACAAAAATGAAAAAAAATACAGTTTTGTCTTCAGTATCGATAATAGAGAGCCCTCCAAAAAGAAATTTCAAAATATCTTTAATGTACAGAATTGGACCTGTTACATTCTTATTATAAGTATAGATTATAAGTATAGATAGAAAATAAGATATTTTTGAAACTCTAATTTAGTATACGCGATGTTTTTATATTACTCAAAACCTCATTAACAGAAGAATATGCATGTTAACACTTCATAAATACATAGGTACTGCATTTTTCTTTGACCTTACTTCAAATGAAGGCGCGTTAGAACAATGGACAAAGTAATGCTAGAAGTGGCTTAAAATTTCTTTATGTGAATGCACAATGACAAAAAAACGTTGCACAATGGATGAAAAAACTTCATCGTTACCGTTGCTGCCATGTAGCACAGTACGATCTATTATTTATACATAAGTAACATTGTCTTTGTAAGTTTGCACTATTCTAATAATAGTGCACATCTGTTGGAAGCCTTTGTTGTGCAGTAATAATGGACTTTCTCGGAGTGCTTTAAGCATCCGGGTTCATTAGTGTAACATGAGATGTACCTACTTGAGTATCCTAGTGTATGACAACTCTTTTCTTTATATAACTTAGCTATTATTTGCACTTGTAGTATTTAAAGGTAACGGAATGGTTACAATCAGAGAAAAATAGTTTTGGAGTCATGTAGCATAACTTAATTTCGGACTTCATTGTATCAAAATATTTTCATTTTATTACATAAATATTTACTTTTCACACATTTAAAAGTTCTTCAAAGTTTTTAACGAGTTGGTTATTTATAGTTGAAAACAATGTATTTGCCGCACCTTATTAGACGTACACTAACATTAAAACCATAAATCAATCTACTGTAGACATTAAATTTATACTCTGGAATACGTCACAATAATAGAAGAAAAATAAAGATGTCAAGAAAATTAAATTGCAATTACTCTTTTATGATTTTGCGCTATTAAAATTTGGCAATGATACGTATGTAGGTCAAACACGGTACTCACAATAGCTCTATTTATATCAAGTAAAACTAAAATACACCAGTATTCCTGTACGCACGGACGGAAATAAACCGCCTATATGTGTATTACACTAGAAGTTAACATTGCCGAGACGCCCTACTTGATTTTAAGTATCGCGCGTCAAATGAAACGAAATTGAAAGAACCGGGACATTCGAAATTTAAAATGTTATGGGGTAAGTAGCTATGGAGTTGATACTCCATACTAATCTAATAATCTAAAAGCTAATAGTTAAAAGAATTTACGTTGTATGTTTTATATTTCGAAATCATTGGAACATTTTACATTTTCAATAAATGTAATTTGTTTGATTTTAACAAAAAAAAAATATCTGTCTTTAGGTGTCAGAGCGTTTTCACATTATCCGATCCGATATCGGTGTCAGGTGCCGATACGATATCGAAGGGAGTAAAATGTATGTATGTATCGGCTTCGATATCCAATATCGGGCCGGACAATATGAAAGACTTATTTAGATACGGTATCGGATCGGATAATGTGAAAACGCTCTTAGACGGTGTGGTGTTATGTGTCTATCAGTGATATTTTAAAGGCTAAAATATTTATGTTACGTATTTTTTTTAACTTTAACTTTTCTTTACAGAATTTCATTTGTCTTAAAAACAATAATTTTAATAGGTAGCACATATACCGTTTCTAGACTTCTTTTTGAGTTTTGATACATAGGGGTTTTAAAAAAAAACCCTGAAGTCCTCCGGTATCAAGAAGCTGGATTGAAATTCATGTATTCGTGTAATACGATTTGAATTTTTGACAACCTTAACAGACCCGTTAAATTGATACACCATTATGTCGTTTATATAATAAAGGTGCATTCTAATGATATGGATCGAGAATTGATGATATTTATTATTTAAACGGCGTTTACGTATCCGATCTGAAGCTTACATTAGTTGTAATTGATGTACAAAATTTACCAGACTTGTGATCTGCCAGCAATAGGGCTGGCATACGAAAAAAAAAAAACCATACGGCCATATTGGTCAAATCACAATGCGCGCTTTAGAAGTTTCCTGTTACATACTTCCGTCTCTTTTCACTAAATCATTCCCACAAATTAGAGGAAAGCGAAAGAAAAGATATTTCAGATCAAATCAGACGGGTCTATGTAATAGATGCAGTATCTAGTGAGCATGCAATGTCTATACCAGTATTGTTATGAACGTCAACTGGTTTATTTTTTAAGCTGTCAGTTATTCCATCATCAATTGCAGAAGTAGTAGGTTCACTACCACTTCATCAACAGCCTTTAGACTAAACTGGACTGGCTGGACATCTGGTCTCTCATTGGGAAAGAGGTTTTGGCTCCTTAGATGGAAGACAGCCGCTTGCCAATGACTAAACAAGACACTTCGGCAATAATAATAGTACCAATGGCGTCCCGTTCGTTCTCGTCAGCAATCTATTGCTGGAGACTGAAATTTCATGTAAGCTACAAGGAGATTCACATTACAAGTTACAGTCGACATATTCGTCGCATCATCGTTCCATTACTAACCGACTTCTAAATAGGTTCGCAGGGAGCTTTGCATAGTTACTGCGTGGGTAGGCTGTCTTAACAATTTCATGGCTCAAATTACACGTTTATTTTTAATATTTTGACTAATATTTTCAAATAATACAAGCTAAGGGTTTGCCTGAATGTAAGTTACTGCATTGTGTAAATAAATTGCGCAGTTACAGAACAGTTTTCTTTATCATTTCGTTATTATACCTACGGCTTTATTAAAAGAGTGGTGTGAAACATCTCGGCTGCATGATGCGATTATGTTGTTAGTAAGGTATGTTAGACCAATCGACTAAATTATTCTGTGTAAGTTAGTTGTTTACAACCCTGACGCAACTTTGGCCGGATAAGGCCAGTGTTCTGTGCTATTTTGATTTAAATACATCATATTTCATTACTAACTATGACTAAGGCTAAACAAATGTAGTAAATAAAAAAAAACTATTATTTCCTGGCACTCATTTAATTATGTTTAGCCTTTAATCCAAAATATTGCCAAGTTCATGTTACATTGTTCATTAGAGCTAGCTAAATATTTACGTGTTTCATTAGAATTTAATTGAATATATCTCAGATAAATTGTGCTAGAGTTGCTTTAAACAGATTCAGTTTAATAATATCCTATAAGAATCGCCATCGTTTATATACAATCGTAATTACTAGGTATTATATAGTATAGTTGTAACGGTAGACACGTAGCAAGTCAAAAGTAGCAATTTTAAACAGTGTAAATTTAGGTAAAATGTCGGTGTGCGTTGATAGGGCGGTTCTCATCTCTCGTTCGTCCGTGTAACCGGGTCGCTTCGGGAACTGTGTCACTGATGACGTCACGGGGCGAGCAGCCACAGCTACCACAGCTCCGCTCTTCCACGGACCCGTCCTAACCGTGCCGCTATCCCACTACTCGACCCGAATCACATAAATGATTATGAGTGATTAGTTATGTACACACGAACACTAAATAGGTCAACGAACTGCCATAAACGTGTGTTATTGATTTCTTTTTTCTCAACTAAAACGAAGTTGTTGCCAAAATTTAAATGCAATGTCTATGGCGGACTTGGTTTTTTTTTCGATTCCAAACATTTACTAAAAGTGTAAAACATCTATACCTACATAAAAAAAAACAATTTCTTTATGTTTTTCAAATACAAGTTTATTTAAAAACAAACAACTTCTAAAAGAGTCATAGTTTCGTTTCCTTCATGTGCATACCTGTTAAAGGACAAGCGTTTTGTATAATCAATAAAATTCTTAGATGTTATTCTCTCTAATTTCTGTTATAGCTATATTGGAATGATGAATCAGAATAGGTAGAAGCGATTTCCCAAGAAAGCAAAACATGAACTACGATGGCCCATGTGTGGTCATGTGTTGCCAGCTGTAAATAAAATACTTTTAAATGTAAAGTAGGTACCTAACCATCAAAAAAGTCGTATAATACTAACAAAATCGACAAAAATTATGAATTGGGACTATACTATTGTTTTAGTCACACAATAGTACATACAGTCCCAATTCAAAAATTTTGTCGTTATTTCTCCTGTATATTTATTACTTTTTTTTAAATGTTTTGAAAGAAAATTGTGCTGCAGTACTATTCCAGAGTGTTGTATAAAAACTTACGAAACCGTTATTTTATGCTTCGAGTAAGTGTATAGTAGTGCTTACGTCACTATCGCTTAACTGACGGTTATTTTTGACTTCGTTTACTGTCGTAACGTTGTCTATTCGGGATAAAATGGAGAATGTTTGTCGATTGCAAGAGATATGTAGCAGCATGAACTGATTGGGGATCTTAATAGAACTTTCTTACAGCATCATGTTACAAATCCTACTAATATTATAAACGAGAAAGTTTGTAAGTATGGATGGATGGATGTTTGTTACTCTTTCACGCAAAAATTACTGAACGGATTTGGATGAAACTTCACAGTAATTTATAGCTTATACATTAGAATAACACATAGGCTACTATAAGTTTGATAAAGACGACTCTTTGCCGCGATAACCGACATACACGCGGGCGGAGCCGTGAGCAAATACTAGTTATTTATATTAGCGTTTTTAACTGTCATGTTTTGTAACTAAACAACCCCGTTGATTCTATACTAATAAATAAAAACCAATCTATATAAATGTGGCGACTTCCACATACAGCACAACAAGAATAACATACTACAGCGCCATCTACCGAAGATACGTCGAACTACGGAGTAACGAAGGAAACTAAGAAACTACCAATCCTGAATCGCGCAGTGAAATTTCTCGCGCCAGTTAACATATATACAACATCCCAACATCAACCGTTGGGCAGTTGGCCCGCCAGGCATGATCACCTCGCCTGGTCGGAGGATCCTCCCTTTGTGTTGGAGGGACATGACACCCGTCCCTCCACAGTGGTGACCCCGACGTGATTGGAAGCAGCCTTCGATGCAGCATCAGCACGCCACCATCATATTCACTCTCACAGCAAGTCTCACAGCCAGCCAGCAACCAGCAACCTCGGCCTCAACAGGGATACACCACACGCAGGAAGCGACCGCTCCAGCCTGGTTACCCCTACGGCCTCATCAGCTTCTAGGCACAGCATACTGCACCTACGGTCCATGTAAGCAGAGAATCTCTCTCCCGTCTACGCAGCAGCCAGCCACTACGCAGCAACCGCCCCGACTCACTGGGGACCTCATCGCAGCACCGCGCACCGCACGCCATCCCGACTCACTGGGATCAGCGGACTTCAGGCCCGACTTACTGGGACTAGCGGCATTCAGTTCCGACTCACTGAAACTTGTGGCACTCAGTTCCGACTCACTGGAACTCACTCCTGGCACTGGCAAGCTCCACAACAGAGCACAGACAGCTGACTCAACAATGTATCGACCTCCGGTCTTGGAGGGGAGTGATGTGGCGACTTCCACATACAGCGCAACAAGAATAACATACTACAGCGCCATCTACCGAAGATACGTCGAACTACGGAGTAACGAAG
Organism: Diaphora mendica; assembly: GCA_949125395.1. Classification (NCBI taxonomy): domain Eukaryota; kingdom Metazoa; phylum Arthropoda; class Insecta; order Lepidoptera; family Erebidae; genus Diaphora; species Diaphora mendica. Next base: position 4,417,555 of record OX421323.1, read on the forward strand.
GAAACTAAGAAACTACCAATCCTGAATCGCGCAGTGAAATTTCTCGCGCCAGTTAACATATATACAACATCCCAACATCAACCGATGGGCAGTTGGCCCGCCAGGCATGATCACCTCGCCTGGTCGGAGGATGCTCCCTTTGTGTTGGAGGGACATGACACACCTGTCCCCCACATGAATAAATATGAATTACCCAAATTGGATAATTTATTCTTTTATGTAGGTACTTATTATTGTCACGTGAGTAACGATCAATGAACAACATATTTTAGAACGATGCTTACATCAAAATCTCCTCTCAGGAATAGATTTTGACAGATGTGATCTCTGTTTACCTGAGACAAGCTTAATCCAGTCTCAAGTGGTAATTTCTAAGGGCTTTTAGGGGAAATAAACGTATTTTATGATGATTTTTCTAAATAACAACGAAACATTCACTTTACCTTGCTTTATTTACGAAAGAATTACACATTATACACATTTCAATTCACTTTGATTTACATTAAATTGATATACGATTCACTTAAAATACACATTTAACCACTTGTTTCAATTAATATCACCCACAACCTTTTGGTTTATAACAAAAATATAATATTAATGTAGGTTTAAAAACCAAAACAAGTATTGATAACAATTTGAACTTTCCATTATAGGTAATATATAACCATTTTTATTTTTAACCGACTTCAAAAAAAGGAGGGGGTTTCTCAATTCGACCGTATATTTTTTTTATTTTTTTTTTATGTGTGTTCGGGGATAACTTCGTCGTTTATGAACCGATTTTGATGATTCTTTTTTTAATGGAAAGTAGATGTCCCGACGGTGGTACCATGATAAGGAAACTAGGATCTGATGATGGAATCCCAGAGAAATCGAGGGTAACCCTCATTTTTTTCAGGCTCGTACTATGTTTTTCGTATATTTTCTGAAGCTACGCCGGTATTTGCGTCTGGTAGTCATCATTTAATGATGATGAGCTAATGATGAAAGGTAAAACTCCTTAACGGTTAGGAGTTGGAGGATAAATCTTTAAATATCAGATGTATATATGTTACCTTTAGTCGTATTCTTTCAAGTTATTTAGGTAAACTGATGATGGAAGCTACAACTCCTCAACGGTTAGGAGTTGGAGGATAATTCTTTCAATTTCATACGTATCTATAGACCTTTAGTTGTATACTTTTAAGTTATTTAGGTGAGCTGATGTCATAGGCGCTATGATGACTAACCCCTTAATGTATTTTGCTTTAAGTAACTCGCCTGTTTCTATTTCATCACGACATTTAAGCTTGGACACCATTCCTATTGCCCCGTAGACCACGTTCTCGGTAACAGAAATCTTGCATCTCAGCATAATTTTGGAAACTGATCATACTCAGTTTTAATACGTGTTCAAACCACTAAAGTTATTCGCATCAGCAGTAATTATATGAAATAGTTCAACTTACTGATAACCTATGATTGTTTGCACTAAAAATGGAAAAATAAAAACTTTTTATAAAAAAAAACCGACTTCCAAAAATCCATCCGACGAAAACTCCCTGCCAAAAAACACTAAAAAGCGTAAAATAAACTGGCTTTTCATAAATTGCTATGTGCCAATACTTGTCTATACCTAATTCTTTATTCATTTAAATAGTAGTATTATTGTGTATGCTAGGTACCTAAAATCTGTTTGAAGTCGGCGCCAAGCCAAAATGTAATAGGAGGTACCGCATTCGCCGCTGCCGGATAGCTAGCATAAAACAACCCAAGCGAGCAGACACGCGCGGGCTGACGCAACGTCATTGATGGTCGTCTCGAAATAAAGCGAGTGTGGTAACTACTATTACATTTAGCTTGGCGCCGACTTCAAACAGATTTTAGGTACCTAGCATACACAATAATACTACTATTTAAATGAATAAAGAATTAGGTATAGACAAGAACTGGCACATAGCAATTTATGAAAAGCCAGTTTATTTTACGCTTTTTAGTGTTTTTTGGCAGGGAGTTTTCGTCGGATGGATTTTTTGAAGTGGGTTTTTTTTTTTTTAATAATTTTTAATTTAAGGCGAGTTGCTTCTTATTATTATGTTTACATTGATACACTAGCTAATAGTGTATTATATACAAACTAATAACCACTATTATATAAATTATGTTTGATAAATATTTTTTGGTTAAATTAATTTGATGCGTGATACGGAACAATAATTTCGATAATGCAGAAACGTAACTGAGAACATACTGTGAGTTGAGATTATATATTGAAACTAGTTTCAGCTGAGTAGAACTCAATTCTCATTCTATAATAAGAGCGACGCTTGAGATTTGATGAGAACTTGAAACTAGTTTCAGCTGATCAGAGTTCAACGGATACTTGAGACGCCTTTTAAAATACGGGCCTAAAACATTTTTTGTGGAAATTTAGAAAATATTCACGAAAAAAATATGGCAGTACAAAGTTCGTCGGGCCAGCTAGTAGGTACTCGTATATTCTAAAAATGAATAATAATCTTAATTCGATATTTAAAGTCGCCTCACACATCACTATTATGAAACCATTACAAAATTCGTTTCTCATTTCAAACAGTGGAGAAACACTCGTTTTGCAACATTTATGGTAAGAAGGTGATCTATTGGTTCTTCGAAAGATTTACCGTCGCCAGCGAACTACTGTATGACGTCAATATACAGTTGTATTTATCTCAAGGTTCTAAACAGTCCTAGGCCCTACTTCTGTTAAATTACGACCCAGCCGGTTGTCGGTACATCATAATTTATTTGTAAATGCTTTTTTTATTATAGAAGCTGTACCTACTCTGAAACGAAACGTTATTGCTACATTGTTTCAAATTGGTCATCAATAAATTACCAAAGATTGTATGTACTTATTTGTGGAGTAGGCCAGTGAGTATCGCGATCTATCACGTTATAAAGAACGGAGTATTTTTAAACGTTAACGGCAGTCAGGCGGAGGTAATCTCTATGTAGATTTATAGAGAAAAAAAATTAACATCCAAATATTTCGTAGAACCTATAATAAATATTTGATATGATATTAATTGGCAGTTTAGAGATAGCTATTGGCTGGTCGAAAGTTTTCTAAATTTAAATGTATTTCTGACAATCGTTACGTTTATTCTGTTGGTAAATCAAAATTGACAGTTTAATGCTTTTGGAGGGAAACTATAGGGCGTAATTGCGTTGACTCCCGCTTTACTTACGTTGGCAATATATCACTTGTTGTGTTTATAAGAACAGAATGACTGTTTACAAGCGTCACAGCGCAGGTGTCGTGTGCCGCTTGAAGAGCTGTTTGATCTGCGCCCACGCTTCTCATAAACTATCCCCTTTTTATGGGCAATTGTAATTGTCTAATGTTTGTCTTTTTATTGATAGCGAGGCAATGACTTAGATACTAACTTTCTTGCGCCTATAAGATTTGTTAATTTGTGTTGGGGTAGTAAACTAGAATTTATTTTTTAGCCATACAAACATCTAAAACTGACCGATTGAATGGTCTCTGTATTATATATTACGCAAATGCGTAATTGTGTTCATTATCATTGCTGTTATAAAACAATTAATCCTGTTGCAGAATTCAGTTGAGGTAGCAAGCACTGGAAGTTGGAAACTGGAAGTTATGGATCGACACAGGCAGGCAGTGGGTTTTGGTGTTTTCACCTAATTATGTAATGTACAGTACAGTACAATGACTTGACAATACAGTACAGTACAAACAGTATGTCTGTAGCGTCTGTTTGTGTCGATCTATGATTTTTTAAGGTGCCTCTTAGTGTCTTAATTGAATAAATTATTTTGAATACAACTTTTCAGTAATGTTTGACGAGTGGATCACTTGTACGCCTGCGCCATGCGTAGGTACTGTATCTAATGTATTTTCCTCGTATCAAAAATCTCTAACTCCTATTTACAACCATCGACTACCATGGCGTCGTACAAAATCTAGAATACAAAAGATAGAAAGAACGTCGGCATCATAATTTTTGAAACAATGTCGATTGCTGGCCATAGATTCAGTCTCGTTTTTTAAAAGAAAATGTTATTGTACTTATTTACATCAGTATTTTGCTATCTGTTATTATAATGCGATTAGATAATTAAATATAGTACTAAACTAACAGAAAAACTTAAAGAAAAACTTAAAACAATTTAATAAAAATGAAAAACTAACTTAAACGTACCTATCAAGATTTTAAAAACGCCATGAACGCACACGATTTCTCGATAAATCAGTACACAAAGAGACCTACATAATATCCGATTATTCACAAGATTATTCTTGGTAGATTAAATATAAATATATTCATAACTACCCATAAGTCAACATACAAATCTTTCATCTAACAAATAAAATGCAAAGGCAGCAAAATTATACAGCCAAAGCTCCCGATGGGGATAGAGCTAAGATACCCGCGGCTAAGTCATATTCGAACGGCGAGGTGGCGCGCTATTGGCCTGCGCGAGTGACGTCAATGCCGACCTCCCGCCGCGCTCCGCACGCCGCGCACCTCCCCTGCCCCTCCACGATCTTCCGAAAAATAATCACAATTTTCGGACGAAGCGCTTTTTTTCTTTTCTTCAGCACGTACACAAATTTCATTGTTCCATATGTAGGTGAAGGTGTTAGCCCATTATTTTTTGCGCTGATTTAAAATGTGGCTAGCACGTGGTACTATCCGGTATAGTAACTGTACCTACGTATAAGATGGCTAGCTACGCACGGTCACGTAAGCAACAGCGGTTAGTTTATGTACAATCATCTATCTCTACTTCATTTTTAGTTAAAATAGTTTAAAACGATCATGTTAGTTCTGTTGTCTGTAGTGGAACGTTTTTGGGTGGATAAACACAAGTTACACTTTTTTTATCGTTCAGGCTAGATTTCCAGCATTAATTTCCTACTAAAACTCTTTCCATTTTTGTACAGAAAGGCAAGTTCACTTCTACAGCGCAGTAGAATAAAGATTGCAACACTGTGCGCAACTCTGACCCCGCTATAATCGTAGAATCAACAATTTGAAGAAAAACTTATAAAAATATATATATTTTATTCTCTTAATTTTTTTATTGTAAATAGCAACTAGCATTTGAAAACAACAACAACTGTAGCGATTACCTCATCGAAATTCACTTACAATAAGACTGTCGAAGTTTTTTTGGAATTTGACATTACTAAAAACAAGAGGAAACCTACAATCATCATAAATTCAATGATGGCTGGCACCGATTTCCTAGGTATAGGTACCTAGTACACATTGTGATACTACTTTATTTAAATAAATTGATAATTAGGTATAGACAAGAATTATCACATAGTAATTTAAGCCACTCAAATTAAAACTAATTAATTGTTCGCTTTTTAATGTTTCTAGGCAGGGAACTTTCATTCCATCTTTATTTTGAGTCGGTTTAATTTTTTGTTAAAATATTTGTTCAAATAATCCTAAGTAAGTAAGTAGTAGGTAAGTTGAACTATTTCATACAAGTTGTGAGAGGTAACCCATGGAAACGACCAACGAAAGGAATGACCTACGATGGTCTAATGGCCTAAACTGGAAACACCGTTCTCAACATTTTGTTGACAATTTTTGTTGCCAACACAAGGAAATTACAGAAACTTTTGTCACCAACACGTGTTGACAACACAAAAATTGACAACTTTTGTTCGGTGAAGACCCGGCTTTACACAAGCTCTGCTTATCTTGGGACTAGATGGCGATGTGTGTCGGATGTCCGAAAAAAAAAGTACTAGGTGTATTTATTTTTTTATGCATACAGTATAAGTCGATATACATATATATATATATATATATATATATATATATATATATATATATATATATATTATTTAGAAGTTAAACCTAATTAATACAGTTCAAACTGCCCTTTCGTTGAGGTATTAAATGGATTTTGCAATGACTGAGATTGTTTGGAACAATTCTCAATCAGCTATAAGAACGTCGATAGTACCAGCCATTAATTTCTGCATCTTATTGTGATGTATGTTTTATGGTACAAGGAATATTATATTTTAAATTTCAGAACAGAACTTCCTGTTGAGCTTTTATCCAAGTCTTAATCCCGGAACCCTTTATATAAAAGGTTGTGCAAACTAAATCGAAGTACACTGATATATGTATTTAGCAGTAATCGCGTGATAAGATCAAAAAATCTTGAAAACATTTTTTGAGTCAAGCCACGCTAAACAGCATTTGATTTTAATCCGCAAAAATTAAATTCAACTTGTTTTTCTTAAAGACCACCCGTTTGAATAAACAAGTCAATACGGCCAATTAAAGAGTTTTTATTGAAAGAGGCCTAGTGCCTCGCAATAAGTTCACGTGCGGTGGCAATCACAACAGGTGGCTGGAATTTTTACGATACATAATTAACTACCTGCCGTTGTAAGGGGCAGGGCATGGCCTTTGCCTGCCCTAGTCTATCAATCGTTTCTGATTAAATAGTTCGGTTCAAATAGTGTGCATATTGTGTGTAATTTAAAAATTTATCGTACGAAATACGGATTAGAGTAGATATTCCATTGCTGAATGTGTTTATTAAAGTATTCATCACAATTCCTACCTTTTTCTCAAACTTAATGTTGAAGCGTTTCGGAAACATTTACATTTTTCCGCATAAAAAATACTATTCCAGATTATAATCTATCTCTGAGTCCAGTTTCAGCAAAATCCGTTCAGCCGTTTTTGTGTAAAGAATAATAAATATTCATCCTCCCAAACTTTCGCATTTATAATAATGGTAGGAATAAGTAGAAAATAGGATGGCAAGGCTGCAGGTACGCTTAACGTTTCTGTTTTCCGAATCAAACACTAAGCACGTTCGCTACAGGCTGTGTGGATTATGTTGAAAACCACACGTATCAGTATATAGTAACTCTACTATTATGATTATTGTAACACCAAATAAAACAAATAACGCAATCGAAATAAAGTTATAAAAAAAATGAAATCCAAAGACAAATTTATACAATGTGTCATAACACGAGCAATGTCAACACAATGCGCCAACCAATAGACTGATCTATTACGACGTGGTGCACCCAATAAGGCGGCAAAATTACTCGCGCGCCGGTTGCGTATACGCATGTTTACAAGCGCAGTTATATTTAGACGGGGCTATTCGCGTGTCTCTGATTCATACCACTAATTAGCTAACAAGAGGTTACGGACATTTATACTTAACGCAAGGATCTTGCCACTTTTTGAACTATTAAAACAGTATTTATGTTTTGTAGCAGTGTGTAATCTATTTTGATTGGTTTTCTTAGAATATGAACAGGAATATTTGAGTATTTCAACACTGTATGGTAAAACTCGGCAGTGAACAAGTTTTATTATTAATACTGGAGGAACGGCTTACATGATTTCGGTTGATGAGGCAACTAGGGGTATAAACTATTGGGTCCTGATAACTACTTTTGATTTAGAAGATCGGCTAGTGCTAGTCTAAATTTCTGTTAGGTCTACACTGTGACCCTCAAATAAATTTGAACTGGCTTGAGCTTATGGGATGCGTTTTGCTTAAAACGGTAGTGTCCTAAATATTAATCCGGGTGCTTTTATCTCTAGATCTCATTCACTCAAATCTTTACAGCCGTAGAGTGTAAGAGTAGGTAACAAACTATCGCGTTTATAATATTAATAAAATTATTTACTTCCTAGCTTTGGGTTTTCTGTGAAGCAAATAGAATTTTGCAATAACTTTTCTCCTGATTGATATTAATTAAAATTTTCTTTAAGGATTCATCAAATAAAGTGTTTTCGTTTGTCACAGTAACGATAAACCAAGTCACCTTTGCATTAATAAAGAAATTTGCCATTTTCCTAATAAAGGGATTTTTGACATTTGAACCACTAACATTAAAGTTCGAAAAAAAGACTGAAATAACAGTTTTCTTTAAAATTTTATTAGGTAACTTAAACAATTAATAATCCGTGTTTCTACCGCGAACACTAACAACACAAGAATCGGTTTGGCATACTCAAAATGAGTTCATCCAAATCACGCTGTGGAATGGCCGCCCATGTTCGTTGCAACAACAAAAAAAGGTCTTCTTGCGACTGGATACCATACCCTCCATATTCGGCAGAGCTCTTCTCTGTAGCATATCCCATGCATGCTCAATCGGGTTCAAGTCTGGCGACTGAGCAGGCCAGGGCCAAAGCCACATCTCAATCTCAAGAAATCCGCATAAAAATGCTTGATCCCTAGACACATATGTTGATCCCTAGACACTTTTGATGTGTGTATTATTCGAAACTTTTCTTGTTTTAAATCATTATTAAAAGCTTTGGACACTTTAAAAAACATGCTTCTGATTCACCATGATCGTAAGGTTATACTTCAAAAACTATCAAGGGACGATACTTGCGTCTACATCCAGCTATTTGAACTACTAGCTGACCCACGCAACGTCGGTTACGTCTCCTATTGCTCGTAGTGTAAAAAAAAATCCCCCGTTTTTGTAACATTCTTCATTGGTGCTCCGCTCCTATTGGTCTTAGCGTGATGAAATATAACCTGTAGCCTTCCTCGATAAATGTACTATCCAACACTAAAATAATTTTTCAAATCGGAACAGAGGTTCCTGAGATTAGTGCGTTCAAACAAACAGACAAACTCTTCAGCTTTATAATATCAGTATAGATTAAATGCTTAAACGTTGAACTTCAGACATCAGGTTTATATAGATATTGTAGGTTATTGCCCTCACTCTATTTCAGTGACGATGAATTGTTTACTTTGGCACTACGACTAACGATCAGTGCCCACGAATATGATTTAAAAAGTTTTGTGATTCATATGTTTCCGTATTTGGTAAGAGATGACGCCAAATGGGATTTTTAGTTTTAACGTATCTATGTTGTGTTGCATGGAATTATTCTTTCTTTATTAATTATTCATTTATAACTTTTAATTATATATATTAAGAGCAATACTTAACTAAAAGATTGTAGATATTTATTAGATTCGACAATTGATTATATCAGTTTTTTCAGAAGAATTTAAAAATAACCAAAGAGTAAAAAGGAAATAAATATCTCTATCTCGCTTTCCATCATTCTCAAATTCATTAGTTTAGATCTGTTTAAATGCGTGACACAGACTTCGACAGCCTGCCTTAAATTTTCAACCAACTTCAAAAAGGAGGAGGTTCTCAATTCGACTGTTTTTTTTTTATGTTTGTTACCTCTTAACTTTGGACTGGGTGAACCGATTTTGATGATTATTTTTTTATTTGAAAGCTGGTGCTTTCCGAATGGTCCCATTTAAATTTGGTCCAGATTGAAGTCGGTTTTTTTTTTGTGAAAACTTGTAATTATGTTTAAATGAATATGCTCGAATACATAGGCTGAATGCTAAATGTATTAAATATGTCCTACTCATATAGTATGAGCAAACATATTTTGAAATATTTTCATAAACCGGTTACTTTTGAGAATTATAGACGGCAAACTCTGAAGTGTGTCAGAAGGGAAAGACAAGATAAAAAGTAAAGAACTTAGAAGGAGAAGTTTATAACTTAAACGGAAATCTATATGAATATATCTATCTAGATATCCGAATAGATGATACAGTATAAGCAACAGCGTTAGCTGTTTAGAGTTATATACCTGTAACACGAATTGTCTATTACATAACCTCTATATTTTAAAAACTAATAGGTACTCATCATACTCTTGTATTTTTTAATTGACTTAAAAAAAGGAGGAGGTTATCAATTCAAGGTATTTAAGCATTTTTTTTTATATTTGTTACCTCATAAATTTCGACTGGGTGAACCGATTTTGATGATTATTTTTTGCATTTGAAAGCTGGTGCTTCCCGTGTGGTCCCATTTAAATTTGGTCTAGTTCTTGAAGTCAGTTCCATTTTTGTTAAAATTCGAAATTAATTTAAGTCAGGACAGGTCAGTCAGACATAAAACGGATACAAAGAATACCCAGCCTCAGAACAACAAATTATGGATTAAACAAAGTGTTGTACTATATCGAGATCGAACTCTAAATACTCAACACAGTAGAAAGCGGTGAAGTGTCTGTTTAAATGGCTGTCTCCACTAGGACCCTACGCTTAGATCCCCTGGGGGATTCATTTGGATATGTTTTCTTTTGGCCTTTTTCAAATTAGGGGATTTATTTAGAAATTTTTATAAACACCATGATGGTTAGTATGTCAAAATGGTTTTTAAAGCATACCAGTGAATGCAGCGGCTGGCGTCGCTTATAATATATTTTATGAGGCGCGGTGCCACGCGGGCTGCAATGCGATGTTCCACGGCCGCTCCCCGTGGCTATTTAAACCCACCGTGACGTATTTTATACACTGTTTATGTTTTGTGGTAATGATATCTGGTATTATGGCCACAGATACACTAAATTTAAATATATCTATTTAATATTTCTGTTTAACCATGAATTCATTTATTTTTTTTACTACACGATAGCTGACGTTTGTATGTCGTTTGCCGTCAGGCGGACTCAAAACTTATAGTCTTTCCTTCAAAAGACCAACTTAGACCCTTTGCTGTACTCGGCTTGTTTTTATTTGATCAGTGTTCATTGACTTAAAAGGAAAAGACGCATCTGTGGTTTATTTTGACATTTCTTCCTAGATTGAGTCTTAAGAAATGCCTAACAGCATTGAGTATATGATACATGTAAAATCTAATAAGAATACTCCACTGCAAATCTGTAAGTCTGTATTTCATTTGTCTTGTATATTCACCAATATCTAACTAGTTATATATATTTAGTCAGGAGAAATAAATAAATATTGCTATCTCCAACAACAAAATCTAATCTACTGAATGGAAAAACCAGCTTGAAGAATGACTGTTCAGAAATAATTAAATTTTCTATTTAAACTACAACTAGTTAGTCTTTATTTACATATTCCCTTTGACAATGATTTATTTATTTATTTACACAACTTTATTGAACACCACAAAAGTATAAAAATTTACAGATACAAAGTACATGAAAAGCTACATTTGGTATAACAATAGGCGGTCTTATCGCTCACCGCGATCTCTTCCAGACAACCTTTGTACTTTTATTTCATTATTAATTCAATAGTTCTAAATAACAAAAAAATACCCACAACATGTCTACAAATTGCTACGGCGTAGCATCCCGACTATCACTTAAAAGTAACTTCGTTGTAACTGTTACTTCTTTCATTTGTTTTGGAGCAAAACGTGAGCTGAAAATAAAGTGAAATTAAATCACTTTTTTTTTCATGTCGATGACTAGTAAACTAACATTTTCTATAAACCAAATTATTTTCTTGTTCCTAGCCTTTATTATTTTCAATATTATTTTGGGTATACTCCCCCTCAGGGGAGGGCGAACTGAATTTGAAGGTTGAACTAGTTATCAGTATAATTTAGGGCATTAACTTTCGAATACCGATTGCTATATATATTCATGACAACCAGAACCAAAGACGTATCGTGCTTTCCGAGACACGGGCAACTTTTTTTTTATTGTATAGGGGGCAAACGAGCAAGCGTATCACCTGATGGTAAGCGATTACCGCTGCCCATGGACATCTGCAACACCAGAGGCGTCACCAGTGCGTTGCCGGCCTTTGGAGGATGGGGAGGGTAATGGGGGAAGGGGTTGGGGTGTGGGCCTCCGGTATCCTCACTCACTCCGTTAAAACACAGCCTAAGCGCTGTTTCACACCGGTTTTCTGTGAGGCCGTGGTACCACTCCGGTCAAGCCGGCCCATTCATGCCGAAGCGTGGCTCTGGGCTGTTGCTAAGAATTTCTTATAGGAAAAAGCCAAAAACACCTTTGGCCTGAGACCTTCTGGATTGGTAATCGCTTACGCTAATTGCTAGACCAACGAACCCTGAAAGTATGAACTAAATTAGTTATTACTTAGAACTGCAATAAATAAACCCATTGAAGCTAAAACTATTGTATTGTAAAGCAAAATGAATTCGAAATTGTAAAAACATACATCCTAATTTATTTCTAATACATATGTTATAACGGTTACTTAACACAGATTAATAAGTTATATTATATTTATTATTAATAATAGAAAGCCAATTTATGCGAAGCAGGAATAAATTATAACGTCTTATTAGTACATTAAAATACAAATATTCACAAAAACTTTTTGTAATTCTATGTAATTGGTTAGTGTGCAATGTCGCATTCATATGAAACTAAGGTCTGATCAATGTTAAAATACTATACTTGTCGGTTACTTGTAACAGGCTGTAAATACAAGTTGGCAACATCGTGTCTCTCGAGATGGCGGGGTGCGAGCATGCGCGCCCGTATCGATCCGCGCGAGATGACTACGAGAGCGCCGTCGTGCATGCTCCCAACACTACGTATGTCTATGCCCGGCGCCACTTTCAACATGTTATGTTCTTTTTACAAATGTTTCATGTTCTCTTTTTGAATTTGGTTTCTGTTTTTGAATTGGGTTGACTATAGACTTTAGTTTATTTTTTCAACTAACTGCCAGTGATAGGCATTGTTGTTCGGAAATCAAAGTCAAGCTTTCTAGACATCTTTCGAGATTTGCATAAAATAGTTTAAATAAAAAAAAAATTTTGATTCCCTAATCGTGTTAATTTCGTTATCTACATATTTTAAAGATTATTTACAAAACTATATGCTGACTTGAAGAAATAAATGATTTTGCCTGTTCAGTCGATGTCTTCTTGACTGCAAATGGAGCACATGGCTACATATATATATAGATTATAACATGACATTATTTAAATGCATTACTAAGAAAATTATCCAATCCAAAAATATCAAAATCGTAGGATAATATATTCAGTTAATAATATAGTTAAATATATTCAAATTAAGGTACTCATTCCAAGTCTGAGTTTAAAAAGTCTGAGGAAATCTTTTCTATCCTTCGTTTACGCTAAAGAACAAAACTTATTTTGTTTTTTGTCTATAATAAGAACTATTATCTTGGATTTTGCTTATGCTTTCCATCAGGCAGAGTAGAGTCATTTTGGCGAGCCATACATAAAAAAACTGTTTGGAGAAATACATAACAGACCGTGTTTTTCTTTCCTGAATGCATGAGTGTTGGTAATTGACTCCGGTTTCCTTATTTAGACTCAGGGATGAATGTTATATCCATGGAGTGGCATGGAGAGAAGATATTTCCCAGTTAGACATTTTTTTTTGTTTTCTGTGAACCATTCGTTCACGACTTCAAATACTGTATACTAAGTAATACACCATAAAACTAGATAGATAAGTTAATCAACGTAATCATATATGAATGCATGCAGATTTTTCTTTTAAATAACGACTGTCTATAATGTTACCAAGTAATCGCTAATAACATTATACGATTACTAGCTTTTGCCAGCGGCTCCATCCGCGTGTTTTTCGGTAATTACGGTAAAAAGTAGCCTATGTCCTTCCTCAAGAATCGAAGTATCTTTATGCCAAATTTCATTGAAATTGATGCAGCCACTCTGCCGAGAAAACATAACTGACAGAGAGAGTTAATTTCCAATTTATAATATTAAAGTATGGATTTAAAAAATAAAATTTCCACTGTAAAATAATCTTAACCCTTTCACATGCTATGTAGTTAGCGTGGCTCTATCCCATGCGGCTAGCATGACTGGACTTGCTTAGGGGTGCGTCGCGTGAGGGTTAATGTAATGCGTGTTCGCCCCGACCCCACTACGTCCACTACTCATTATTATATGTACCACTTATTATCCTAATGTAAACCCGATATTACTCAATCAATGTGATTAAATCACTAGTACACACACTAGTGTACTAACTATTGGGGTAGTAGGGTACTAACCCATAACACAAGCTCTGCTTAGCTTGGGACTAGATGGCGTTTTGTGTTAGATGTACGAAATAATTATTTATTTTATTTATTCTTGCGTGAGATAAAAAACAATTAACTTTTGTGACTACCATAGACAATTCTTTGGTTCTAATGTAATAACGTATAGTGTTTTTGACGATAATTTTAAATAGATAAAATAATCGTTACTGGTAACAAAAAAAAACATGTTCTTATTTTAATCATTACGATTACGATTATCGAAAACATTTTTTTTAAATAAAGCATTTACAGGTGAAGTGTAAAACTAAATTATTATACCTATTATTGACTAGCTGACCCGGCGAACTTCGTACCGCCATATTTACATATCTGTCTCAGCTTCCCACAGGCAGTGTACAGTCGCGGACAGACAAAAAAAAGACTTTTCCTGTTATCTTTTTTTTCTTTCTAGCAAAAAAAAGAATGAACGAAATCGAACTATGTGTTATTAAATTACAACTAAGTACATATTTTGACTTTCATCCCCTCTCTCCAGGAAACCGTGCTGAATTTCGGGATAAAAAGTATCCAATGTCCTACCTCGTAGTATGAACTCAATTCATGCAAAGTTTCATTTAAATCCATTTAGTAGTTTCGGCGTGATGCGCGGCCAAGATACATATAGACAGACAGACGGACAGACAGACAGACAGACAAAAATGAAAAAAAAATCAAAATATCTTTAATGTACAGAATTGGACCTGTTACATTTTTATTATAAGTATATAGATTAAAATATTTCGTTGCTAATAATTTTGCTTCAGAATTAATCTCGATCCCAATAAAATTGTAAAACTGTTTTATACTCTGATTTATTTATCAAAATAGAAATAGAAACAGCTGAATTAGAAAAGGTGTAAAAATAAATAAAATATTGAACAAATTATTTAGATATTCGATATCGAGTATATTTTTGTTTAGGTTTTCAACAATAATTATAATAAGATTAAAAGGTTAATACTTTAAGTAATAAGTAAGAAAACAAACTTTTTTTTTGTTTTAAATATGTCTTCTAATAATGCCATACATTAAAACTTGACGCTGGCAAATGCACAGAAGTGCGAGCCAAGTTCTCCTGCCAAATGGGGAGAAAAAAAAAAATGCCATACATGACAGTTACCCTGAACTTAATAAAAAAGTCATTTTTTTTTTTTTTTTTTTTTTATGTTTGGCCCGCCAAAATGACTCTACTCTGCCTGATGGAAAGCATAAGCAGAATCCACGAGTGGTGGCCACCAGACTCATTGCGAATGCAACAATGCAGCATGGTGACCCACACTATGGCGGCCTAGTGATGCTTGTGCATCTTTTAGTCTAGTCAACAAGTATGGAACTTGTTGACTAGACTAATTGGGCCTCCGGTCTCGCACTCACCAACGAAACACGACAGCACGAATGCTGTCATTTTACGTTGATTTTCTGTGCGAGGGTAGTACCGCCCCGGTCGAGCCGGCCCGTTCGTGCTGAAATCAGCGTGGCTCTACTACCTTTGACGGCTGCATACGTATACATACAAACCTATTGAATTTTGTATCTTTTTACTTTCGTACGTCCATCTTATCTTCAATAGTACTATCGATAATCGCCTACAGCTATTGACACATCTACGTGGGAGCTACGTAGGAGTCGCGTAGTCGGCTACGAGCTACGGAATCGTAACAAATGTGTTTAACCGTAGTATAATTAACCATAATATTGTTTCTTTGTTATTTTTACTGCAATATTTTAATGAGTCTGCTTAAATCTGCTGCTAACATTGTTAGCTGTTTACTTTACAAATTGAAGTTATCATACCTTGGAATGGGAAGTACTTTTAGCTGAAATAAAGGCTAGGTACTTTTGTCAAAATCTATTTCTTATGACTTAAGAAAACAGTTCAAAGATGCAAAAATAAAGATGAAAGATCTGGGAAATAAGACATTCAAAGCCGAACGAATGTCGAACAAATCCAAACTAAATTCTTCTAGGCGTTTTCGTGTTATACGCTTTCCGTAATACAGAATTTTATTTTAAATCTTATAGATTGGTAATTTATTGTTGGGTCTGCGTTATTGGTCACCTACCTCCAGAAAACGTCAAGCAATATTGCGTAATGTGTGCTTTTGTGTTAAAATCTAAAACAAATATTTTAATTTCAGTCTGCAACTTCATAGTGCACGAGAGATGCGTGGGGCAGGTGGTAACGCCGTGTTGCGGGGTAGCGCCGAGCCTTATCAAGGTAAACTCAACTTTTGAAGCATATAAAATAGCTTGTATATTACATTGACAGAATGGTCATATTCGAAGTAGATTAAACAGACATATTACTGATCTAAGTTGCAAATAAGTTCTTTGGACTAAACCTCAAAATGACATCTTTAATGACCTTGAATCAATTTTTGACAAGGTCTTTGGTCTTTATTCGTTTTTGAGATACATCTGAAAGTTTTACAAAAAGCAAAGGTCGCAATGTTTCTAAGAAAATATTTAGGACTCATAAAAAGTTAAAAAAAACTAATTAAACTAAGTTACTATACGATACTATACTATTTTAATGCTCTACCATTACCTTTATAAAATATTGCATGTAAGACCTCTAGGTATTTTTATTCAATATGAAATTTCGTGAGGTTAAAAACAAGACCGGTTTATGATCGGTCAACTGGCAGACAATGCCTCAGGCATTAAGTCCGCCGACGCATGCATAAAATTTAAAAAGAAGAAAAAAATTGAATAAGAGAAAGTTTAGAAAAGTAACTCGATCACGTAAAAACTTTTGATAAAATTTATATAGCTTATGTCACCCGAGCCATTCATATCGGTCCAGTAGTTACGGCGCAGTCAGGTAAAAAAATAAATTGTAGTAATATGTATGGTGTTTTATCCAGAACCCGGTGGCTCACTGCTGGTCGGAACCGACACACCACAAGCGCAAATTCTGTACGGTGTGTCGCAAACGGCTCGATGAATTACCAGCTTTGCACTGTATGAGTAAGTGTTACCTTTTTAACATTGCTTCTCTTTCATTTACAACTTATTTGGGGACACTATATATTTTGTTATGAGAGGCGTACGAACATAATCGGAGTTAACCGAAAGCCGAGACCGAAAAACCCGAAGGCCAAAAATATCTGTAAAAATTCTAGAGTGGTAACCGGAGGTGGATTTGCACAGGTGTATAAATATTCTCCACCCAGATTACCTATTGATACTGTAACAGTCCACGTGACAGTTTTTAATGATCTATGTTTTTACCCATAAATAATTATGGTAAGAACAACACAGGCCGGCGAACCAGAGGTCCGTCCGATAATAGCGTCTTTTTCCGATACAAATCTTCACACAATCGCCTGTCACTACGAACTCACACATAACAATTAAAATAAAACATTCTCAATTTCTTCCTACACACGTGAATACATTCTATGTTATAACAGTGTAACGCGTAGGCCCATTCGGGTTTATACTTTGACAGAAGGGAACGCCTGAATATGGCTAAGGAGTAACCATGTTCCTATAATTATAATTACTGAAAAATATTGTCAGTACATAGTGAATCACTTTCTGGTTCTATGCAACCTCTTTTTTATTATTTTGATAAGAAAGAATTGAGAAGAAGGAATAAACATCCTGTGTCGCGGGGGACTTTACAGACATACATGAAACGGCCACAATTAACACCCAAACTCAGAACAACAATTTGTGGATCACACAAATTGTTGTCCCGTGTAGGATTTGAACCCACAACACTTGGCGAATTGGCAAGCGGCGTGGCGATCGCCTAAACCACTAGGCCAACAATGCAGTTAACGTAACTACCGTATTACCGTATACGAATAGTAATCTAATGTTTTACAAAATACTAACATTTTCTTTTTCATTCATGTAGGAAAGAAGATGGTGAAGAATAAAAAGTAATAACATGTTTTTAAGTAGTTTTGATAGTAGGCTAGTGAGTGTGTTTGTTAAACAATTTGTAAATTACACGAGTATCAAAATAGTTGACCAATTTTGGTTCTGGACTAGAAGAATCCTGATATAAGTTTAATAACACAAGCTCTGCTTAGCTTGGGACTAGATGGCGCTGTGTGTTAGATGTCCAAATATTATTATTATATTTAAGACCTATTCTCATGCTGCATATCTTGAAAGTGCTGTGGCACCCAATGCCAGTGCTCATGTTTTTTTTGCTCACTCAACACTTATTTTTGGGCTATTCTTCTATTCGATCATCATAGAAGTAAAAGACAGCTAGTTGAAAATATAGCTACCTACTGTTAAGTATTGAGCCAATCTATATTCTGGCAATTCTTAAGTCTGAACACTTATTTTAAGCACAACTTGATTGTTATAAGCTCATTTACATCAATGTAAAAACTGATTTAGTTTAACGTATTAGCTAGTATGAAATGATGATATTCTACATGTGATTTCTTGGCTACATTATTTCGTTTAGTTTAAAGGAGTTAATGGACACAAAAGAATATTGCTTGTTAGGATGGTCCTAGCTAGCCAATGTCGCAGAACTCTAACTCAAATTGGCTATCCCGACGAGAGGCGGCTTGCCTTCTTACTGTTAAGTAAGTTGGTATATTTTCGTTGTTTAGTTTGCGAGTACTTCGTGCATGGAGAATGCGTGGACTTCGCGGCCGCAGATTGCAAGGAGAACGCAACGTATTGCGCTGGCAGCGAGCCCCGCCATGTTCACCACTGGCGCGAGGGCAACTTGCCCGCCAACTCCAAGTGCGCCGCCTGCCGCCGCGCCTGCTGGTCCGCTGAGTGCCTCACCGGCTACCGCTGCGAGTGGTGCGGCAGTACGGTACGTTGTACACTCACTCAATGTGTAGGCTATAGAGATGATAATAAAATAGAGACAATTGCGATTATAGTGAAAACAGAAGAATGTTAAGGACTCAAGGAATATCGTTCCGTATAGTATGTACTGCTTATCGTTGAACAAATATGGAGTTTAAAGAATTGCTTTCACGCTTAGTTATGAAGTTAATTTATGAGATTGTGTAGTTATTGAATAATGTACCTTGATTTTGCGGTAGTGCTTTCAATTGTACCTACAGTACTTTTACAATTTTTAGCGACATCAACTACAGATACACTAAGTAACATACTCGTAAGTGTAAATAAGATCTGTTAGGCACGTTTGGCTTTAGAGATACAACAACAACAGCGGGTTTTGCTATTATACCAAAAATATTTCAATACCTACTTAAACAAGTTAATCCAGGATAATCTACATGTGTCCCTCACAGTGCCACGCAGGATGCCGTGCTTTAATCTCGGAAGAATGCAACTTTGGGATGCTGCAGCCGATCTTCTTACCACCTTCAGCAGTATCGATACCTCGGACCGAGGTCCCGATGGAGGCCATCATCGGCGTGCACGTGCGCCCGCCGCCGCTGCAGCGGGACTTCGGATGCCGTAAGTGTCACGAAACGACCCAGTGGGCCCAGCCCCGCACCGCTTGCCGTCACCTACATGTGCCACGCAATCGGCGAGCTTACTTAGTATAGGCCTCGCTTGGTAGTCCAATAGACAGGCACACACGGTCAGAACTCGCCTTTAACTACATTCATATTTCAATTTTTTCGTCTCTCTGTATCTATTTTTGATCTACATTTTTGACCTACGATACCTTTTCTTTCACTAGTATGTTTGTATTCGAACCTGGGTTCGGTAGTAGCGTTGAAGTTTTGAGATACCTTTCCACACTTTTGGCTTCCATCAGTACACTTTTTGCCTCCTGAACGACGGCGCACAGTAGCTAAGAACGACCGCAGCGGTCCTGATCGTGCGTGGCTGGGCGCGGGGCTGGCTGGTAGGCGGACGTTAGGCGGTGTAGGGCAGGGCGCAGTGAGCGTGTGTGTTGGGGCAGCGCGCGCCGAGCCGGCCGCGTGGGCGCCGGCGCGCCTCGTGACGCTGGCGCGCCGCCTGCTGCCCGCCGCCTGCAGCCCGCACGGCGGCGCCTCGCCCCCCTACTGCAGAGGTAACGCCTCCTCCCACCAGATGTACCCACTAGAGACTTCGCCTACCTCCCTGGACGACCCACGAACCTACGTTACTCCAGAGAGGATGACGCCTCTCGCTGTTCATAACATCTTTTTCTTTATAGGAGTATATGTTAGAAGATGGTAAAAATTGCATAATCTCCAGTTGGTACACGTTTGTGCATGCGACTTGAGTGATCTGTAAGCTCAAATTGAATTAAAGTATAAGAGTTTTAAAACCTTATGCGCAAGCTTACACCTTCCTTCTAGATGCTATACTATTATGTATATCTAGTTGCCCTGTCTTAAAAATATTTAGAGGCGTCTATGATTCAAGTTGCAAAATACTCAAACGAAAATTATAAATTTCACGTATTCTATTTTGGTGTTTGCACACAAATGCTTGCTTTGCACTTTGACAACCTTTGAGTGACATTTTAATTTGCATTAAACCTTTTAATTGAAAGTGTAATGCTAAATACTTATATACGGTTTTACTCGATCGAGCAAACATGTCGAGTAAAAACCGCGGTATGGGCTTTCGTCCACACATTCAGCATTCATCGATCGAGTGACGCATCTTTTGACTCGCCGTTCAGTATTCACCGAACCGTTTGAGCCAAAAGATGTCTGTTCAACAAAGAGACGGTGGCTACATTTAGCAAGTCTAGCAATTTTTAATTATACAAGAATTAAAGAAAATGAAAAGGAGAAGGTCGATCCATAGAGCCGGCACGATGCGATCCTTCGAGTTGTGAGTTTTGCGGTCCACACGTTAATTTTTACTCGTTTTGGAGTAAAACTATCGAGTAATACCGTATGTGAGTACGGACCATAAAGCGCCTCATTCAGGCAATCGAGATGTATAATAATAATATGGTCTATTGGGATAGGATACCGAACAAATACACCAATTCATATAGAAAGATTTTTGGAACGAAGTTCCTTATGGGGCGCTGTGAAGGGGTACCCTAGACGGCAAAAAAACGTCCGTAACGTTAAAAAAAATGGGAAGGTTTTTATGTATAGACTATGTATGATGGCTATACAGTGTCTAATGTCTAATATCTAGTGTCTAGTCTACGCGATGACTGTTATTATTACTGCAGTTTGGTATTTATTTATTTAATTATTGTAAATAAAATAAAGGTGTTCAGATAATTTTGTAAAGTAGCTTTTTTGATTTTTATCGATAGTTTTTTTTTAATAAAAAATGTATACCCGAATAATTATTTAGAGGTAAAATACCTCGAATAGAACATGAAATAAATATTTTTTATTAAGGAACTTCGTTTCTATCTGGTGTCCCACGACACCACGCGGTTTTTTTTGTAAATATTCAGGATTTAATATAGTTTGCATCAAAATATGCTGATTCTGTTGTATTTAACACTCTGGCGCTCACACATCTAAACCCTTTTTTTGCAAGCTCTGTTTCACGACTTTTCTGTGTATGCATGAATGTGTTGACAACCAATTTCTTATTGCTTTAAATTTCCTGACTAATTTCAAAGTCATTGGCACGTACGAATGACGTTTCTCCTTCAATACTGTTCCCTTTTTTTAGTGTGATTGGATATTTTGTCTACTTTCTGTACATGAAACTACAAGACGTGTGGTTTTGACGTTTAATTTATTGAATAAAAAGTAAATTTTGAAAGTATTGGCACACTAATAATATACAATAATATAAGGCATATATTTAACATATTATCTTATTTAAAAAAATAAATCAATTAATTATGAAAATTCAAGTTAATACCTACTTCCTTTATATGCTAAAAATATTTAAAAAGATATCAAAAGGTAGTAGTGCCGCAGTGATTTCAGCAAGGACAGGCCGGCTCGACCGGACGGTATACAATCTCGCAGAAGACAAACCTAAAATAACAGCATTAGTGCTGTTTTGTTTCGTTGGTGAGCGCGAGACCGAAGGCCCAATAATGCAGAAGCATCTCACTAGGCCGCCATAGTGTGGGTCACCATACTGCATTGTCTGCATTCGCAATGAGTATGGTGACCACGACTCTTGAATTGTGCTCATGTTTTCCATCAGGCAGAGCCAACAAGCTATATAGTTTGGCTTTGGCGAAGAATTTGTATGTTTATTTAAAAAATATATGGATAAATGACTCAAAAAAAATAAGACAATATAACAATGCAGCATGGTGACCCACATTATGGCGGCCTATTGAGGTACTTCTGCATCATTGGGCATCCGGTCTCACACTCACCAACGAAACACGACAGCATGCATGCTGTCATTTTAATTGATACTAATTCCACAAAATCGTCAACAGTCTTTAATAGTCCACTGCTGGACACAAGCCTAACCTTAGACAGGAAGGCTTACTATAATATTTTAAGCACATTGTAAATATAGCTGCAAGCTCCCCGAATAAAATAAAATAAAACAAAGGCCAGACGAATTGGTGCTTACCAAGCAAAATTTTAACAAAAACAAAAACTGACTTAAGGATCGACTCGATTTCTCTTGGATGTCATCATTAGATCTTAATGTCCTTATCATGGTACCATCGTTCCATCGTTGGAATATCTCCTTTCCATTAAAAAAAGAATCATCAAAATCGGTTCATAAACGACGAAGTTATCCGCGAACACATATAAAAAAATATTTAAAAACATGAAACAACGGTCGAAATGAGAAAAATCCTCCTTTTTTTAAATTGGTTAAAAATAAAATTAATATATAAATTTTTATATTATTTTCTAAGTAAATTGGTAACCCCTGACTTGTAGTTGAGTGAACCCTTTTGTCAATTAACTATTATTCATCAATCCCTCACACAACTCCGTGGCCGGCCAGCCCAAGAATACTCATGATGCAGTATTCCAACGGCATCAAGGTAACAGACGGACAATCAGATAATAACATACTATGTATGTATATATGCTTATGTATCCAACGCTGCTTTTATAGAGGATGTCATTATTTAAAATTATTGTGTAACATAAAATAAAACTAGCTTTTAACCCGTTGTTCCTCAAGCGTGTATGTCGGTTATCGCGACAAAAAGTAGCATAAGTCCTTCTACAAGGTCCAATCTATATATTTGCCTTAATACATTCAAATAGGTTCAGCGGTTTAGTCTTTCGAAGACATATTTTCGAATTTATAATATTAGTATGGACAATGTATTAATGCGTGGGCACGCTGCAAGCGTTATGTGCACCTTTGCCCCATGAGCGATTAGAGGTGAATTATTTGAAATTATTAAAACAATGTGAAATAAAAGTTAATTCCAGAAAGGACATCTGATTAGAATCTCTTTAGATACAGTATTTCAAGTGTGAAATTTTATACTTTCAAAGTATTGCACATCATTTGTGATAAAACTGGCACGAATAAAAATATAGGTGATACAAAATAAAATCACCTGTTCAAAATTACCTAGTAGTCAGAGAGATCAAACTATATTTTAATGTCTTTTGTATGGGGTCACTATTACATTAAATTATTGAGAAAAACAAGGAAAATTTAGTTTTAAATAATGACATCCTAAAATAGGTATGTGTGTAAGATAAGTATTATATATTTATGTGTGTGTGACGAATGTGTGTAATTATGGAATATTGTTTTCAGATGTCACACAAGTTAATGTTAGTAGTTACATTATCACACGTATTAGGCATACTTTACTATACAGTAAGATGTCAACATAAACATAATTCATCAATTAATTTATCAACAGCCTTTAGGTACAGTTCACTGCGGGGCATAATCCTGTCCTTATAGCCCATCCAGACTCTCGCGAGGCGCCTCCTCGCCTCAAGCCTCGATACGAGTCTCGGCGAGTGGAGGAGGTCACAAGCACACTCTCGCGGAAGTGTGGTTGTTTCTTTTTTATGGAATAGGGGGTAAACGAGCAGACGTATCACCTAATGTTAGGCGATTACCGCCGCCCATGGACACCCGCAACACCAGAGGCGTCACAAGTGCGTTGCCAGCCTTTGGGGGATGGGGAGAGGGATGTGGGGAGGGGTTGGGGTATGGCCTCCGGTATCCTCACTCACTCGGTGAAACACAGCGCAAGCACTATTTCACACCGGTTTTCTGTGAGGCCGTGGTATCACTCCAGTCGAGCCGGCCCATTCATGCCGAAGCGTGGCTCTAATAAAGCTAAAAGCGTAATACTATAACAGATATTTCGTTAATCAAAAAGATCTTACTGTTTAGTAAATGTGAAACATATGTTTACAAAACAATGTATACTTAAATTATTGTGTTGTAAACCGACATACCTATTTTGCTTGTGTTTAGCTTTCTACGAGTGCTGGACTAAACCGTTCCCGATATCCGCTCTAAATAATATTTCAACACGAAACTTATAATTATATTTGGAAACTGTAAACTACCAGTTTTTTACAGTTACGTTAACTTATAAGACACAATCTAAAACTGATCCTTGTGAAGACACAAGACCCTAGATTTTGTTTCTTCACAATTAATATCATTAATCTGTTATAAAATTCTATAATTTTCGGGTTCGGGGGGCGATCGGGGGTGTGTATGTGAGCGATATGGGTGTTGCAGCTCGCAGCGTCAGCGAGGAGTTCAGCTCGGGCTGCGAGGGCCGCTCGGGCTCGGGCGGCGGCTCCACCGGCGCGCCCGCCGACCAGGACCACCGCCCTGACCATAAACAACATCGGGATCGTACGCCTGATGATAGGGATGAAGGTAAAATATCTATTGATTTTAATACTAACTGTATGTACCTACTGAGACAAATAGATTTAATTATATCATCAGCCCATAATTGTAATTACAAGAAATTAGGCTGGTTAAAAATTTAGGTATCTTTATATTATTCAAGTTTAAGCCATCAGCCATTAAATAAACCTTTTTAAGACTTATTTAACATACACGGTAATTGAATATCACTCAAAAAATAAGTATACTGTGTACGTACAATATTTTCCTCCTAGTCTTTATTATTCCCAAGATAATTTGGTTTCAGTTGTAGTATACCCACTATTTACATTGTACAATCAATAACCAATATAATCATCACTACAGTACAATGAAGGAATTCTTAGCACATAATATCGGTGAATGTTTTGGGTTATTATTTAAAACAAAAAGGAGATCCATACAAAAGTCTCATTTCATACAAAACTGCAGAAATTCCGTCCTTCTTTCATGAGTATTCCCTGAATTGTAAGTTCGTACGTCAAAATATGAACTATAGTTACCACTATCAAACATTAGGTACTTAAAAAAATCATTCCTATTAAATTCTATGAAAGGTGCATTTTAAAATAACTGTAGGTATATAGGTATTTAGAAAGACACTTCCGTGTATAATATGCTTCTTGCATAAATGTTATTTGTATTCTACTAAATCGTCATCGGTTATGTTAAACAGAAGTAGTTAAGGTGTACGACGGCGAAGCAGCTTGGTCGCGGCGGTTGTACAGGCCCGTCGTGGTGGGTCGCAACTGGAACGAACGCGAGCTGGTCTCGGCCGCCTTACGTGCCTTCCACGTAGCGCGAGACCCCGACCTCTTCGAGCTGACTGACGCACTCGCTGGCGAAGAACCGCCTCTCCACGACCCCACTCCACTCGCTCGAGTCACACGGCTTCCGAACAAAAGACCTGCGCTCTTTTTACGATTTAAGTAAGATTTTTTTATGTACTGTCTCATGAAATGATTTTATAATGTTGTTAATCCAAGATCCTTTGCTATTACTATCTCAACCAAGGCCAAGCCAGAGCCTTTATATCAAGGAATCCTAATAGGAAGTTATCTTCACGGTTTCTAGTTCAATCCGTATGTTAATCCAGCTCGAGGAACTGGTATGATCACGTCACGCCATCAACTCTTCCTTCTACTAGGATAACAGACAGCTTCATCAATTTTATGCCTAGGGCAGGTGGTGATCCAATTACAACCTTAGGTGTCTTATGCGTCTTTGGGACGAGAGAGTAAATCCCTGTAATACCTTTTCCGCCGAGTATACATGTACCTAGGTATGTCTTGTTGTTTCTAGGTATATTGAAGATTTTAATATCACAATTTTTGTATCCAGGGAGCCGGAATCCGGTGGGGGTGAAGTGAGGGTGTACCCTGGGCGCGTGGCAGGCGCAGGGGAAACCTTCGTGACGGTATCATGTTGCGGGGATGATGCCGTCGCGGATCTCATGGCCGCTGCTCTCGAGCGCTTCGGCCTTGACCCTGCACAAGCTGTGCAGGACTTCCGCTGCTCTGAGATCTTGCTCGACCGCGGTGGTAAGTGACTTGCTCATATTTATTTCTTTACGTAATTGATAAGTTCGTAATTGATATCATAACTCCAGACTATAGTCTAAGACTTTATTGATAGCATTTCATTGAGATTGAGATAGTTTATTGATAGTAGATCTTTTCCAGTTTTGTCAGAAACAAATTTACGTGATCAGATCTAGCTTTACGATGACAGTGGTTACACAATGTGATTTGGGTCACACTTTATTTCGAGAGTGATAAATATTATTTTACTTTATTTCATGTAAACATATAGAACTTCTGCAATTTTAGTCAACGATCAACACTTTTGTGGATTCATCTGAGGAGTCAGTTATGGTTTTTAGAGCCGTCCATCTATCAAACAAGATATATTAATATAAATTAACGTATGGAGTCGTCTATTTATTAACTTTTCAATTTGTTGATTTTAGACTAAGTTTAAAAAATCTAGTTGTTCAGATTCCAGGTCTTTGGTCTTTTTATTTGGTCTAATGCTTTTATAGGAAGTTATACGAATAACTGTAAGTTAGTAATTGTTCGAAGTAACTGCTTCGTTGGCGCAGTGGTAGCGTCCGCGACTGCTGTGCATGAGGTCTCGGGTTCGATTCCCGGGTCGGACCAAATGTTAGTATGACCTGCAAATATTTGTTTCGGAGTTTGGGTGATTTCTATATATATATAATATGTATGTATTTACAAAAAAAGTATACATATTTATATCAGTTGTCTAGTACCCATAATACAAGCTCTGCTTAGTTTGGATGGCGTTGTGTGTAAAAAGAAAATGTCGGTGTGTAGTATCAGAGCGCGTGCTGGAGGAAGAGGAGCGGCCGTGGCGCATCGTGGTGCGGCTGGCGCGCGAGTCGGTGCGGCGCATGGAGCTGGCGCGCTTCTACCTGCAGCCGCGCCGCGACCCGCACGGGCCCACGCTCGCGCTCTTCGTGGCCTCGCTGCCGCCCGGCCTCTCCGAGAGGAACTACGAGAACATACTGGTCGAGTTCCTCGGGACCGGTTTGTATTAGCTGCTATTGCTTTTGTACTCAGTGATAAACCTGATTTTGATTACTAGTGAAAATCCATGGTATGACAATATCAAACTCAAACTGAAACTCAAAAATATTTTATTCATATAGGCACTTATTTTACAGGCACTTATGAATAGTCAATATTTAATATTAAAAAATCGAGTGATTCTAGTCGCCAGTTCCAAGTGCAGCCTACCCTTCATGGAGAATAATCTGGCAAGAAACTCCATTGTTGCTCCTTTTAAAAAATAATAATACGGTTTACAATATTTTTTTCACTAAGAGACTTGGTATACTTCGCTAGGTATATTATAGCATTCAGAGACACAGTGATCACGTGGGTGACACGAGCCTCACGTCATTACCGCTATCGCTGGATCTGGTTGGTTCATTTCGTGTTATGTTGCTTTAAAGTGGTAACTGGATAATGACGTCACACTGAGTCGCTCTCGGAATGCGAGACTTTGCTTTCTTAGACCATGTGGAAATCAAATGTACCTACGACTTCCATTTTTTGTTTAAGTATTAGTTACATGAAATAAGACATAATATACAAAATCGCAACCTTTGTCCCCCAAAACCGGACTGAAGGTTAAACTGGGATGACAATGATGATGACGTTTAAAATTTGAAGATTTGTCCTTTATTTAGTTCCATTGACTGTTCATAAACACTTGATTTGAAGCAGAGAAGCCATTACGACATTATTTCTCGTAGATGGATAGGTATCCATCTACGAAAAATGTCGTAGTGGCTTCTCTATGGAAGTAGGTACTATGAGAATTTTCTTAGTTCATAGATCCAGGTGAAACCTCTCATTGGTAGATCTGACGTTCCGATAGCGAAATGGAATTTAAAGATAAAGAAGCAAATTTGTGTTACTCACTGACTGAGATTTCGATCAAAAACAATTTCCAGCAATTTTCTGGATGCTTGTATTAAACACTGTCGTTTTATGAAGATATTATAAGTGAACGTTCCTCATATTTACTAAATGAATGTTTATCATTGTACAGAAAACAAGTTCACGTCAATCGGTCCCATCTACTACGAGTACGGGTCAATGGTGATCACGTACGAGGACGCGAGCAAGGCAGTGCGGGCCCTCTACGCGCTCAGAGAGGCCAAATATGAAGATAAGCATTTATTAGGTACGTACACATCCAGGGGCGTCTTTACCTACAGTACAGGGTGCGGCCGAGGCACTTTTAATGAATCTGCGCACTTACTGACGGGCGCTACGCTTACTAAAGGGCGCTAGACTAATGATTGCACACGAGCGCTTTACGGGCTTGAGACGCATCTATATACACCTAATTTCTTTTGAAAATTGATAAGTAATTCCGTTCCAAAGCGGTTCTAATCTTCAGTTTGTGTATTAATGTGTTGTGTTTATTTATTACGAAGGCAAAAACAGTCTATTAATTTTGTATGAAAATCAATGGACAAGGCATGAATAGGAATCTTGAATAATTGATCCTTTTTGAAGTCAGTACGGTTTCAGCTAAAGCTCCTTTTTAAGAGAGGCTTATGTCCAGCAGAGACTATTAAAGCCTATTGATAATTACTAGCATAATTATTATATTAGCTAATACTTCAAAGTTCTATTTATTTCTTATGACTGTTCCCGGAGTTCGCGCGTTCAATATTAATACCTACCTATCTATTTGTTGAATTGTTTTTTTTTATCTGAAGCTTAGAAGCTCTGCATAGATAATTTATACTCTCGATTGTCGGCACTTGATGGAACTTGTTAAAATACATTCTAGAATTAAACTCACTTATACGTACACCACTATTTAATTAACTTCAATACTGAACGGTTTCGCCCTGTGGCATTATCAAACCATTAAAGTAGTGGAATAAACAAGTGAGTTTATTCTAAAATGTACTCTGCATAGATTGTATGAAGATGATAAATTTTGACACGATAAACAATTTTCTTCAAAGATTATTTTTACTTATTTTTTCTGACAGTTTTATTCTTCATTAATCAGCCACAATCAACGACAATATACCCCTGAAACTTAAAGGCGCGTCTCCACCGAAATTTGACAACACAAAAAAAGGTTGACAACACAAAAGTTGCCAACTTTTGTTCGGTGGAGGCTCGGCTTAACACAAAACGGCTAGTATCTAATACAAATGTTTCTCGTCCAGTAATGTTACTACCGAGTATCGAGCCTTCGATGGTACCCGTGGGAGTGAAGCCACTCCTGGTGTTTGTCAACGTCAAGTCGGGTGGCTGTCAGGGGCTCGAACTCATCTCCTCTTTCCGCAAACTCCTCAACCCCTACCAGGTCTTCGATCTCGAGAACGGAGGTCCGTTGCCAGGGTAAGTGTATAACATTTAGTTTTGAGAATTCTCGCACACACTATGTTGTTTTTGTTATACTGAGATACTCTTAGGGTTCTTAATGTTTTATCATAAAACAGTATTATTAAATTATGACAAGAAGTCGTATATTCAAGAGGACAGACCCTATATTTTACGTGCTATTTAGTTTCGTTTTTAATCGATTTCAAAAAAGGTGTGGTCCCATTTCAATTTGGTCCACTTCTTGAAGTCGGTTTTCTTTTTGATATTTTTTTGTTTTTAAAAATACATAACAATACTAAACGTAGGTACTATGTAAACCTTTAGTGGGTAATTGAGTTGCCAACAGTAGACACTTGTACATAGTATTTGACCACTGGTGGCAACCCTGTTTATTGAGTTTAGGGTTTTTTTGTTTTTTTTGGACATCTAACACACAACGCCATCTAGTCCCAAGCTAAGCAGAGCTTGTTTTATGGGTACTAGACAACTGATATAAATACATAATATACTTTTTTTTTGTAAATACATACATATTATACATAGAAAACACCCAAACTCCGAAACAAATATTTGTAGATAACACAAACATTTGGTTCGACCCACGATTTGAACCCAAGACCTCAAGCACAGTAGTCGCATACACAACCACTGCGCTGCCGAGGCAGTTATTCTTATCGATCATTAGAAGCCTGGTAAAAAAAATACCTGAATACACTTGGTTTTTGTTTACTTTAAAACTACTATTTGTTGGGGCAGTCTGTACGTGTTTCGGCACATTCCCAACTACAAGATCTTGGTGTGCGGCGGCGACGGCACCATCGGCTGGGTGCTGCAGTGCCTCGACAACGTCGGCCAGGACTCGCAGTGCTCCAACCCGCCCTGCGCCATCGTGCCGCTCGGCACTGGTAACTCTTTGTTCATTCATATTACAAGGAAATTGGAATTCTAAAATCTATATTCTAAAAACGATTGCAGCATGTTTGTCAAGGCATGTTTGGCCAGAATTTTTTTTTCAGATAAAATATGTTTTTAAATGTGATATGAAAACACATACCCACAATTATTAGTCCAGGACAAATAGTGATTAATGAAAGTCATTTTTTTAAATTAAAAAATGTTTTTAATTTAACACAAAACAACTATTTAAAAAAAATAGTTATTTATAACACATAAATAACTATTTATTAGTAATATATAACACATAAATAAATCACACTTGACATGACGTTGTTTTTGCTGCAAATAAATCTATAAATTGATAGGACGAGGGTGTCGATGTCTAAAGCTCAAAATCTTTTAAATGCAATGATTTCAAGGTAAAGACAATCCCTGTTCCTTAAGCTTCTTTTTAAGACAGCTTAAAATCTGAATGAAAATGCTATTATGTCCTAAACACCTGGACTGGACTGTAACCACAAGTGCATATGTCAGGTAACGACTTGGCGCGCACACTCCGCTGGGGCTCCGGGTACACGGGCTGCGAAGACCCGCTGTCTCTGCTCCGTGACGTCATAGAGGCCGAAGAGATCCGCCTCGACCGCTGGACCGTCGTCTTCCATCCCGAAGATAAGCAAGACGAGCCGAAAGAACTGTCCAAACAACTACCTGGTTAGTTACGACCCTCACTGAATATTAGAGGAATTAAAATGTTAAGAACCTTAAATATGTTCTATGGTACCGACGCGCCGCTAGTTGTAGTGTGCCTTAGATGCAGCTAAAATATGGTTAACACGTGGTTGTTGGTGGTGGTGATTACCACACCGTAGAGAAAAGAATGCTAGATAAACATTATATGGATAACCTATTTCATGCTCTATGTAGGTACACCTCTATATTAATACGTGAAGCAAAAACTGAGTACCCTTTTTATTAAATTATCCGAACGGAGGATATGAAATTTTGCCTAAAGCCCTGAGCGCACTAGTAACTTTTGTCACCGTGACACTAAATTCTTTGTAACTGTCACGTCACCATTTCGTGACTGCGCGCACCTGCGGTGACAGTGTCGAAACTTTTTTGCATTCGATTCCGCGGACAAAAGTCACCCCATTGTCACGTATCCAAATACGCGTACCTTTATTATGAGTGATGTAGGTACACGGTGACAGTCACGGTAACAAAAATCATTCGTGCGCGCCCTGTCTTAAAGTTTATATGGAGGAGGAGAGTAGAAATTTAAAAAAAGATCTTGATGAATGTCGACCACTGGGTGACCACTAGCAGTTTTCAATATGCATTCATAAAAAAACGAATGATGAAATAAACATGAAAATCAATTGTTATCAATAAAATAAGTTTTTCATTTGCAAAGGTATATAACTCTTCTCAATAACATAACAGTCAAGTAAATTAATAGGTAGGTATAGACTAAGTGAGAAGTTGTACAGCACAATGTCGAAGAGCTAAGAATAGATGGTGCTGACTAATATGATGACATTGCAGCGTCTGTGACCACAGGGTCGCAGAGCGAGGACAACTCGCAGATCCTCGTCATGAACAACTACTTCGGCATCGGGATCGACGCCGACCTGTGCTTAGACTTCCATAACGCTCGTGAAGAGAATCCCAATAAATTTAATAGCAGGTAATGTACAAATGAACATTGCAGAAGTAGATTTTTAACAAGAAATTGTATGAGAAACAGCATTTAATAAACACAAACTTGACGTTCTAGTGATAAATCCATTAAAAAAAAAAAGTTGAATTTCGGATAGATTTATTTTAAAAATAAAATATCCTTAACCATAAAGTTTAAAGTCTTAAAATTAAATCAATTTAATGTCAACTCGTTCCACAATAATTTTAAATTATTACACCATAAAATATAGAATGTATTCACATAACGCCTGATTCAAATGTAGTATCTATGGCCGTCTTTTGTTTTTTAAACATTAGGTAATAACTACTGAAATGACTATTGTATGTTTGTTAGACTCCGTAACAAGGGGGTTTACGTGAAAATGGGTCTCCGCAAGATGGTGGGTCGTAAGATGTGCAAGGACCTGCATAAAGCCATCCGGCTGGAGGTGGACGGCAAACTCGTTGAACTGCCGGCGCTCGAAGGCATCATCATATTAAATATACTCAGGTAATATTTACCACACTTATATGTTACATATATTCGGGTTTTGGATAAGATAATGTTCAACTTAGAGCTGTCAAGTTAACAGACAGTTGTTTATTTGTTTACACGCATAAACTACTTAACTAATGGGTTTAAATGAGGACTAATTGTTAGCTTGCCCTTTTTTAAAGTTACTGTTACTCTTTACTATGTATCACTTCAATTCTTCCTTTTGTAACCTTATGCACTATGACAGCTGGGGTTCCGGTGCGAACCCGTGGGGCCCCGAGAAAGACGACCAGTTCAGCAAGCCCAACCACTGGGACGGCATGCTGGAGATCGTGGGCGTCACAGGAGTGGTGCACCTCGGGCAGATCCAGTCGGGACTTCGCGGAGCCATGCGAATAGCTCAGGTAATTCACAACAAACAGTTCTTGCATCCGTTTATATAGTCGTCAGACATCCTCACTGCTATGCAAGAGCTATCCCAGAACAAATATACTGGCATGAGCAAGATAACTTGTTCTGTGTTAGGGGTTATATTTATAGATATTTATGTATCAGCAGTCTAGTTTGGAATCAAATCTGAGTGTGAGCCGTATGTGAGATATCAGGTTTTAGGTACCAGTACTAGATTGTTAAAGTCACAGAACACACAAATAGCCGTATTACTCTTTTAAACTTCAAAGGCTTTTTGCTCTACTGCAAATCACTGCGTCAGGGAACAAATAAATACTTCGAACATCTCACACATGGCACTTTTTCCAATCTTGTACGACATTGAGTTTCCGCATTAACCTCAGCTTTATTCCTAAGGGTGGGCACATCAAGATCAACCTGAAGAGCGAGATCCCCGTGCAGGTCGATGGGGAGCCGTGGGTGGCCGCGCCCAGCGAAGTGGTCGTGCTCAAGTCAGCGCTCAAGGTACATACTACACATAGTTACAGTGAATACACGCCTTTACGAGACTTGAATAGTTTACTAATATGAGCTCGAAGGACCAAGTGTTGGCACCTTTTTTAACTAGATCACCATCATAAGAAAGGTTTTGGTCTACTGTACCACTCTGGCCAGACGGGTTTCTACAGAGTAATTGTCAAGCTTTTCTTCTCATTGCAGTGGTGTTGTCCTACGTAGTTTGCGCCCTTATATAGTCGTTCTTACGACGCCGGATGAAAAATTTGCTTTTGAATTGAGATGGAGGAGCTCGTAATACTATGCAAAGTTATCAATAATGGGTGAACATTCTTAACATATTGGGACCTCCGTGTCTCGGAGAACATGTTAAGTTGTCGGTTCTGGTTGCCATTCGCTCTTCAAAGTCTGATGGCAGTCGCTCCACGTAACAAAGCAGTAGTATCGTAGTAGATTTAAAGCCGGCCCCAACCTAATTTGGGAAAAAAGGCTTAAAAGAAAGAAGCTTTTAGATTAACTTCTACATAACTTATTTTTTCTTTTCCCTATTCTTTTGAAACAAAACCTACTCCTTCATAATCTCGTTTCTCATTGTTTTTCAAATTGCATTTTAAGATTACTATTCAAGTCTTGTAGGAGGGTCATATTTCGATGTTTGCATGTGCTCGCTTGTGCCCGAGCCGGGTCTAAATCTAGTAACGCTTACTACTTGGATATATTCAACTAAAACCGTATTTGATATAAAAGTTCCGCTTGGTCCATAGATGAAATACACTGAATTTATTTTTTTTAATAATTGAAATTTTAAAATTTTACTGCAACTGCTTTACGCTTAACAATTTAACACAAGCCTTTCGCTACTTTTTTAAATAAATTATTTCGTTGGCGATATTCGAATCAAGCGGAACTTTATACTTATAACGATATACCGTCCCGAGTCACGTAACGCCCGAGCACTCAAACTCCACTCAGCACCGATGTTACCACTAGTTCATACGAAGCCGCGGTTTCACCGCACCGGCCGTGACGTCACGCGACCACGCACTCGGTGAAACCGCGGCTGCAACACGCCCGACGGATGACCACCCACGTACACCTGACATGTTATGTATCGCTATGACCTCGCACGCGGCCTGTATTTTAAATATTTCGGGCACGACAATCGGAAGTACGATTCCGATCGCTCTGTAAATAGTTTCGGAGCGTGCACGTTAAGTAGAAGCACCGAGGGGCGGGTCAGGTGTGCGTGGGGCGGGCGGGTGCGGGGGCGGGCGGGGCAGGGCGGGCGGTGACGTGCGTGTGTGGCAGGCGACGATGCTGAAGAAAATCAAGCGCGGCTCCGGCGCCGGCGCGTCGTCGGCGGCGACCGGCCCCTGACCGCCGCGCGCGCCCCGCCCCGCCGCTGCCAGTCGCGCCCCGTCCGCAGGCCACCATGCTGAAGAAGCGCGGCAAGGTGCGGCGCCGCAACACGGAGCCCAGCATGCCGCGCTCGCCCGACCGCTGCGAGCGCGCCGAGCGCCCCGAGCGCGCCGAGCGCCCCGAGCGCCCCGACCGCGCCGAGCGCGAGCGCGCCGAGCGAGAGCGGGCCGAGTCCCGGTCGCGCGACTCCTGAATCTGGCTCAGCGAGCGCCTCATCTAACGCGGGCGCCCGCCTCGGGCTCAAGGCGGGCGCGCGCTTCGGGCGCTCGCCGCGGGAAAGCCGCGCCGCTCGCGGGCTCTGTACGAGTTTACCAGCCTCCACCGATTACATCCCCGAGAACACCCATTCATGTACATAAATTATTAACAGAAAAAATATATAAACCTAATATAAAAAAAATAAACTTTATAGTCTAGTCTTGTTGTTTTATTTAGTGATTGAGTTTAATTTTTAATCGTATGTAATATAAAATAAAATACCTCAATATGAAATTTCATGCTCGCGGTTCTGTTCATCCCTATGTAAAATGTTCCCGTTGATAACGCGCGTCGCGTCGTTCGCCTCGGATAGCAAAACGTATATATGTACATCGTGACAAATCTGTAATAACCTAATGCATTTAATAGTTGTCTCTTTAACTGCTAAACAAGACGCTTTCGTGATCAGAAAAGATGTATGTGAAGTAGTCAGAATTTTGTACGATGTATATCGTAATATAGTTATCGTATAGAAATGACCCGTAACGTAAAAGTACAATGTCTGCGACTACTGTGATAGTCTACTGACCGTTTGCAATGCCTTCGATGTAGGTGTTATGCTATTGCTCATCAGTTTCAACCAACTTCATACCCCCGGATTAAAAAAGGTCGTGCCATCTGAAGTAGGTCTGGTCTAACGCTTTTGAGAACCCTTTAAAAGTTAGCGCCCCATTTGTTCATCTAGTATTAAAAATGCGCTGGTCAACAAAAACTCATCAAAGAGTGGCCAATGTTCGTAGGTCTCACTGCACTACCATTACGATGACATGACAATATATGATAAAACATTTATTTCGTGCTACACAAATTTGCAACGGAAATTAAGTTACTTTAATTTTGAAACGTGCATTAAAAAGCGTCAAAAACAGATATTTGCAAGCATAATATGTAATGACTTTTTAGTTAGATATTTTGAGTCTAACAATAAAATGTATCGGTATGAAGCTTAACTTTTTATCTCTGTATAACCTTGTTTAAAAGAAAACGAGTAGCGCATTTTTAACTCTCGGTGACACGAATTATAGTCTAAATATGTCGGATTTTACATCGGGTCTTTTATCAACATTTCTGTATTTACCGCGACCATTGTAGAAAAAAAATATATTTGTTTATGATGCAATTTATGGCTTAGGCTGTGAATGTGTGAGTGCCAGTTATGAATGACTGTTGTAAGAATACAGAAGTTTGGATAAAATAACTGTTAGCTGAGTCATTGTAAGGCTAAGTTTCTAGTTCTCAGGCCGGTGTAAGCGTCACTGTATATAAAGAATATAGCTATTATTCTTTCTGTACATGATACTTCTTGTTTAATTAACACGAAAACGGATTTAGATCGACACTAGATGCATTATATCGTGTCGTCTATCCGTTCTAAGTCATACCAGTATAATATATAAAATAAAGTCGAAAATAAAAAGAGCTACTCACTGTTGGAAAAATTGTAAAGCAAATTAATAGAAAAAAAAATATAAAATAGAAGTATGTACAATTATATATTTAAATTTTAATCTTTTAATTTTTCAAAAAATATTCAATGTATCCATATATTAATAGCCATTACGGAATAATAAACGCGAGAGAAAGGTCCCCTATACTCGGTCTATAGGGGGATTTGTGTGTTTACTACACTACAATTGTATCGGTCGTTTGATGCGTTTCTTATGGTGGTAGACATGTGATCATTTGCTCTTACTTTTATTATTCCGTAACGTACACCATAGAAATATTAAAAAGTTGTATATACCTGTCATAGAGTCATATCCTAAAGAAGTTTATATTAGCTATAAGTAACTAACTATTGTTTTATTAAATTAAATAAATAAATAAAAGTATTACATTTTATTTAATAACCCCGTTGCTGGAGTCACATCTCGCTGTTGTGTGAGGAGGCGAAAGGATTTGACAGAGTTGGTAAGACAAGTAATAGTATGCATACAATGCAATTAATTATCGTAGAAAACAATTCGACATTTATAAACAGTAGAACAGATAGGGACATTCGACAAACAAAAAAGGATAGTTGACAAACGAGCAGGGATATTCGACAAACAAAAAGGGATATTCAACAAAGAAAAGGGGATATTCGACAAAGGGGATATTCGACCAATAAAAGGGACACTCGACAAAGAAAGGATATATTCGACAAACAAAAAGGTATATTCGAATATACCTTTTTGTATATTCGACAAACAAAGGTATATTCGACAAATAAAACTAGATTCGTGACATTTATAAATCACTTTTATATTGTTTCAAGGCTTAAGAATAGTTACAAAGCGCTTCTACAAACAATAATTAGTAACCGTTATTGTGACTAATCGTCGGATCCTTATAACTAGATCCACGCTTTTTTTATATATATATACATAGTCTTTGAGACCTATTACTTAAACTAAAAAACATGAGCAATAAAATAACATCGGCAATAAAAAAATAACAATACACCATTTAACAAAATTTAGAATTTCAAAACTTACTCATGTCTGAAGAAAAGTCGATGTAAAGTTACTTTGGCGTTAAGGAACAATCACCTGACCGAAATAGGAATATACTTAGTATGAAACGTACGACTTACAAATCCGAATTTCAATTGCGCGATGCAGAATATGTTGAAATTCACAACCTTATTTTCTTCAAATCAGTTTAGTTTCTTTCCGCTAGATGGCTGAGTAGTCATCGTAGCATATAAAATTTATTTTGTTGATTACCCGACTGCTTAAGAAAGAGAGTTATATCTTTCGAGTGTACATTATCATTGACCTCTATTATACAAGAACGTTGGACTAAATACCTACTAGATTTTACTTACAAAAGTAACTCTGTCGGTCTATAACGCATTTACGGTAACGCTGAACCATTTTTTCATGAAGATACTTTTAGTCTTGAGAAGGGACATACTACAACTATTTTTTACTGCGACAACAAACGAGTGAAGCCACGGGCCAAAAATAGTATTATATTCTTTTTGTGCTGTTTTAAAGCGCCCCTCGCGAGGTTAACGGGTACTAAAATTAACATTTGTTGCTAACACTGAATAGGATTGCGATTATTCCATATCGGTAAAGTGTCGACTAAGTCGTTTTAATGGTTGTGCTTTTAAATAATTATTGGTAATGATTAATAGCTTCTTTTTAATGAGTGGTTAATTTACTGACACAAAACCCTCTTTATAATGGGAGCTTTAAATACGACTACTTGAGATATCCATAGAAATTTCATCTTTACGCACAATATGGTAGTAGTGAAAATAAGAGCTAATTTGCCAATAGGAAATAATACACAGCCGTTGGACAGAAGAAAAGATCTTCTCAAGACAAAAATCAAAATTTAATATCGTATAACATAACGCCAAACCGATCAAAATATCGAAATATAAAAACTTATTCACTAGTAGGTCGCAGTGAAATACACACATCAAAAGTGTCTAGGGATCAAGCATTTTTATGCGGATTTCTTGAGATTGAGATGTGGCTTTGTAATAAATTTATGATTTTATAAATTTATATGGATCCTTTTTGGTGCATTTCATAATTTGAATCAGGAACTGTCAATCAAATTCGAGTAAAAGATGAAAATCAGCTGTCAATATTTTCCCTATAAAAACATACAACGCATTGAAGACATTATTAGTGCTACTGTTTCCCTACTACTGATTAAAACCAACGTTATTATGGAGCGGCGACGTCATTTAAGCAGGGAAGAAATGCTCAGAGCCGTGGGAATGATAGAAGCTGGTTCCCGGCAACGTACTGTGGCTTTAGCTCTGAATACAAGTCAGAGTGTTATCAGTCGACTTTGGACACGTTACCGAAGCACTGGTACCGTGGCTGAGCGCCATGGAGGACGGTATCGCTGCACCACACGGAGACAAGACCGATACATTCAAATCTTAACTCGAAGAGCTCCAACAATAACCGCCATGATGTTAGCCGTGAGGCTTCATCACTCTTCAGGGAACTTAATTAGCGACCAAACAGTCAGAAACCGCTTGCATTAAGTGAACCTTCATTCCCGAAGACCGCTACGGGTACCACCTATAGCAATGCACAATCGTAGGATTCGATATCAATGGGCTCTTGAACACAGAAATTGGGCAGAAGAACAATGGCGTTTCGTGTGCTTTTCTGATGAGTCTCGTTTTGGTATGAGACCGGATACAAGACGTATACGACACTGGAGAACCCCTGGACGCCAACAGCGATTAAAATCCTGCCAGGAAGTCCATCCTTATAGTGGTGGAACCATCATGGTATGGGCGGGTATTTGGATCGGCGGAAGAACTGAGTTGATTTGGATCAGAGGCAACCTCAACGCTCAAATTTATGCTGAGACGATTGTATCAGACGTCATCGTTCCTCTACAAGTGCAAATCGGTCCCTTATTTCAGTTAATGCATGATAATGCACGACCGCACACCGCAAGAGTTGTAAGACAGACTCTCGCCGCAGCTAACATCAATGTCCTGCCCTGGCCTGCTCAGTCGCCAGACTTGAACCCGATTGAGCATGCATGGGATATGCTACAGAGAAGAGCTCTGCCGAATATGGAGGGTATGGTATCCAGTCGCAAGAAGACCTTTTTTTGTTGTTGCAACGAACATGGGCGGCCATTCCACAGCGTGATTTGGATGAACTCATTTTGAGTATGCCAAACCGATGTTCTTGTGTTGTTAGTGTTCGCGGTAGAAACACGGATTATTAATTGTTTAAGTTACCTAATAAAATTTTAAAGAAAACTGTTATTTCAGTCTTTTTTTCGAACTTTAATGTTAGTGGTTCAAATGTCAAAAATCCCTTTATTAGGAAAATGGCAAATTTCTTTATTAATGCAAAGGTGACTTGGTTTATCGTTACTGTGACAAACGAAAACACTTTATTTGATGAATCCTTAAAGAAAATTTTAATTAATATCAATCAGGAGAAAAGTTATTGCAAAAATATATGTTGATCCCAAGACACTTTTGATGTGTGTACTAGTAAACATAAGGGAAATTATTATTATTTATATAAAATTAATTCCTCAAATTTAAACAAAGTGGGTGAATTCCATTTTATGCTTCATAATTCAATACATATAAAATAGGAAATTGCACCAAGCATTTATATCGATAAAGTGATGTAATACTTTTTTATCGATAGTTATATTCCAACTTTGACACTGGGTATATGACACCTACAAATTTTAAGGCAGTCGGTTTTATTATTTCAATAATAATTATCTTATATATAAAACTTAATTTTGTATTTTCAGAACGAAACAACTTAGAAATTGACCAAACAATATTTTACCTTAAAATCACCTGCGCGAGTATTTACATTATTAAGTAGATATTAAAATATTGCATTTTTAAGCATCCTATAGTGATCTGATAGATATAAGGGATTAAATTTTGTACTTCATCAGTTACGCGAAGAGTCATAATCAGAATAGTTTCAAGTAACTTAATGAACTCTGTACAAATACATATATGTTTAATTT
Organism: Diaphora mendica; assembly: GCA_949125395.1. Taxonomy (NCBI): domain Eukaryota; kingdom Metazoa; phylum Arthropoda; class Insecta; order Lepidoptera; family Erebidae; genus Diaphora; species Diaphora mendica. Next base: position 4,458,142 of record OX421323.1, read on the forward strand.
ACATCCGCCTATTTCGATAAAACTGTGTCCGACGTAGAATTATTAAAACTTGACAACCATTTATCACAACATAACTGAACACGTAGCATTAAATTTGCCTATCCTAAGGCAATACAGTCACAACTCTTGCCGTTAACCTTATACATTAAACAGTTTCAAATTGCAGAATAACATCGAAAAGTCGGCAGAATAAAAATGAGTTACAGTGGTAACTTTTAGGTAAATGTAACTGTGAGTAGTCAAGGTTGTGCGACCTGAACTGCACTTTATTGTGTCGGGGATAAGGTGTATATTTATTTGAGTGTTTTTGGCGAGTAAGACTTATATAGAATGTTACATTGAACCTAAAATGAGAAACAGAAGCCTACCCCATCGGGTAAAAAAATGGGTTTTTCGAACACTATGCTAGTACATATAATCCCATTTATATACATAAATATATGTATTAATATTGGCTACAACCGGCGCGAGTATATACATATGTTGCTTAGAAAGCGATACACATAAATAACTTATATAATATATCATACTTCAAATACCATTGCTTTTTATACAAAATAGACTTCCTTAGCAATATTTGCCTATTCCAAATTTTATTAACTAGATTAAATTTAGTTTATAATTGATGTAATTTACATTAAATTAAATTTATCGTATAGATGCAGAACATGGCGATATATTGAAAAAATAATTCAGATTTTATTTAAATATGCAAGCTGCTAAATCAATATATTTGTCACATTTTACATAACTAAAGGATTCGTTGGAAAGAAAACCGACACTTATATATAGAGAATTACCTGAAAACTGTATGAAGAATGCAATCCCATATGTATTACATTTTTTTTTATAAATTTCATCTCCGAATGTCAGAATAAATTCTGTGTCGCAGGAGAAATTATAGATATACATTAAATAGACCTGGTTTAGACCCGGAACAACAAAATGTGTATCACACAATGTAAATAGATACTCATAGATGGATAACTCTTTATTTGTACACCGTATTACAGAGGGTACATAAAATGTCAAATGTATAAAGGCGCGTCTCCACCGAAATTTGACAACACAAAAAAAGGTTGAGAGCACAAAAGTTGCCAACTTTTGTTCGGTGGAGACTCGACTTTATCATCAACAGGTGTTAACAACACAAAAATTAACAAGTTTTGTTCTGTGGAGACTCGGCTTAATGTATAAGGGCGGCCTTATTGCCAACAGCAATCTTCTCCAGGCAACCTTAGTATAAAATAATCAAAGCATTAAGGAGGGGATTTCTGTTATCATACGAACATATATGGCAACCGTTACAGGAGTTTTAGCACTTATAAGTGTCGCACTTACACAGTCTTTTTCAGAACTTCGAACTCACTCGAAGTCACTCCATGTAAACGATCGAATTTGAGCCATATCTCAGTGGACTTAAAGTCGAATTTAAATCTAGTTTGGGAAATTGGCTCGAAGGAACATGTTGTGGTGTAAGGAGATTGACATTCTTCATACAGGTATAAGTAGTAGTATTCTTAAAATAAATTATATCGTATCACCAGTACATTGAGGACTCGCATAGTTGTGACTCAGTCGACGCCAGGCTGTAGCCACTCAGTCTCATCTGTTGAACAAGGAAATATGTATTATTAGAAAGTTTTTAATTATTCTCGATCGTCGGAGGAAACTTCAATTAGCTTTGCTGTCCTTGTGAGATGAAGGTAGGTATAGGTAACGCCAAATAACTTGAACAAATTGCGTTGTATGTGCAGATGCCAATTTAAGACAGCACGGTATGTTGTGTGGCGCGCAAACTTTCCCCCACCACGTAAAATTTTGTTCAAATTGTTTGGCGTTGATTATAACTCTAATTAGTCGATTATGCCATACCATTCATATTATTAACACAAAAAAAAATGAGGAGATTCTCAATTCGACTGTATTTTTTTTGTTTGTTACCTCAGAACTTTCGACTGGGTGAACCGATTCTGATGATTATTTTTTTATTTAAAATCTGGTGCTTCCTGTGTGGTCCCATTTCATTTGGCCCAGTTATTAAAGTGGTTTTTTTTTGTAAAAAAATTACTTGTAATTTGCATCATACAATGGTAAACATTATTCAACAATAATTGTGGAAATCCAGCTAACATTGTGAGAGACTGTTGCCTGTTGTAGGCATATGCTAGAGCACAAACTGTTTTACGGGTCACCAGGCCCCATCCGCAGTTGTTGAAAATGTTAAGCGCCTCATTCGGGCACACGGGCATAGATAAGTGTATGCGTGCGTGGTGAGCAGAGGCGCGGCGGTCTCGGCCGTGTAGTTGCGCACGCGGCTGAAGGCGAGCGGCGGGAACTTGCCGCCCGACATAGATAGATGTAGTGACCTAGCTAAGTGTATGCGTGCGTGGTGAGCAGAGGCGCGGCGGTCTCGGCCGTGTAGTTGCGCACGCGGCTGAAGGCGAGCGGCGGGAACTTGCCGCCCGACATAGATAGATGTAGTGACCTAGCTAAGTGTATGCGTGCGTGGTGAGCAGAGGCGCGGCGGTCTCGGCCGTGTAGTTGCGCACGCGGCTGAAGGCGAGCGGCGGGAACTTGCCGCCCGACATAGATAGATGTAGTGACCTAGCTAAGTGTATGCGTGCGTGGTGAGCAGAGGCGCGGCGGTCTCGGCCGTGTAGTTGCGCACGCGGCTGAAGGCGAGCGGCGGGAACTTGCCGCCCGACATAGATAGATGTAGTGACCTAGCTAAGTGTATGCGTGCGTGGTGAGCAGAGGCGCGGCGGTCTCGGCCGTGTAGTTGCGCACGCGGCTGAAGGCGAGCGGCGGGAACTTGCCGCCCGACATAGATAGATGTAGTGACCTAGCTAAGTGTATGCGTGCGTGGTGAGCAGAGGCGCGGCGGTCTCGGCCGTGTAGTTGCGCACGCGGCTGAAGGCGAGCGGCGGGAACTTGCCGCCCGACATAGATAGATGTAGTGACCTAGCTAAGTGTATGCGTGCGTGGTGAGCAGAGGCGCGGCGGTCTCGGCCGTGTAGTTGCGCACGCGGCTGAAGGCGAGCGGCGGGAACTTGCCGCCCGACATAGATAGATGTAGTGACCTAGCTAAGTGTATGCGTGCGTGGTGAGCAGAGGCGCGGCGGTCTCGGCCGTGTAGTTGCGCACGCGGCTGAAGGCGAGCGGCGGGAACTTGCCGCCCGACATAGATAGATGTAGTGACCTAGCTAAGTGTATGCGTGCGTGGTGAGCAGAGGCGCGGCGGTCTCGGCCGTGTAGTTGCGCACGCGGCTGAAGGCGAGCGGCGGGAACTTGCCGCCCGACATAGATAGATGTAGTGACCTAGCTAAGTGTATGCGTGCGTGGTGAGCAGAGGCGCGGCGGTCTCGGCCGTGTAGTTGCGTACGCGGCTGAAGGCGAGCGGCGGGAACTTGCCGCCCGACATAGATAGATGTAGTGACCTAGCTAAGTGTATGCGTGCGTGGTGAGCAGAGGCGCGGCGGTCTCGGCCGTGTAGTTGCGCACGCGGCTGAAGGCGAGCGGCGGGAACTTGCCGCCCGACATAGATAGATGTAGTGACCTAGCTAAGTGTATGCGTGCGTGGTGAGCAGAGGCGCGGCGGTCTCGGCCGTGTAGTTGCGCACGCGGCTGAAGGCGAGCGGCGGGAACTTGCCGCCCGACATAGATAGATGTAGTGACCTAGCTAAGTGTATGCGTGCGTGGTGAGCAGAGGCGCGGCGGTCTCGGCCGTGTAGTTGCGCACGCGGCTGAAGGCGAGCGGCGGGAACTTGCCGCCCGACATAGATAGATGTAGTGACCTAGCTAAGTGTATGCGTGCGTGGTGAGCAGAGGCGCGGCGGTCTCGGCCGTGTAGTTGCGCACGCGGCTGAAGGCGAGCGGCGGGAACTTGCCGCCCGACATAGATAGATGTAGTGACCTAGCTAAGTGTATGCGTGCGTGGTGAGCAGAGGCGCGGCGGTCTCGGCCGTGTAGTTGCGCACGCGGCTGAAGGCGAGCGGCGGGAACTTGCCGCCCGACATAGATAGATGTAGTGACCTAGCTAAGTGTATGCGTGCGTGGTGAGCAGAGGCGCGGCGGTCTCGGCCGTGTAGTTGCGCACGCGGCTGAAGGCGAGCGGCGGGAACTTGCCGCCCGACATAGATAGATGTAGTGACCTAGCTAAGTGTATGCGTGCGTGGTGAGCAGAGGCGCGGCGGTCTCGGCCGTGTAGTTGCGCACGCGGCTGAAGGCGAGCGGCGGGAACTTGCCGCCCGATATAGATAGATGTAGTGACCTAGCTAAGTTTATGCGTGCGTGGTGAGCAGAGGCGCGGCGGTCTCGGCCGTGTAGTTGCGCACGCGGCTGAAGGCGAGCGGCGGGAACTTGCCGCCCGACATAGATAGATGTAGTGACCTAGCTAAGTGTATGCGTGCGTGGTGAGCAGAGGCGCGGCGGTCTCGGCCGTGTAGTTGCGCACGCGGCTGAAGGCGAGCGGCGGGAACTTGCCGCCCGACATAGATAGATGTAGTGACCTAGCTAAGTGTATGCGTGCGTGGTGAGCAGAGGCGCGGCGGTCTCGGCCGTGTAGTTGCGCACGCGGCTGAAGGCGAGCGGCGGGAACTTGCCGCCCGACATAGATAGATGTAGTGACCTAGCTAAGTGTATGCGTGCGTGGTGAGCAGAGGCGCGGCGGTCTCGGCCGTGTAGTTGCGCACGCGGCTGAAGGCGAGCGGCGGGAACTTGCCGCCCGACATAGATAGATGTAGTGACCTAGCTAAGTGTATGCGTGCGTGGTGAGCAGAGGCGCGGCGGTCTCGGCCGTGTAGTTGCGCACGCGGCTGAAGGCGAGCGGCGGGAACTTGCCGCCCGACATAGATAGATGTAGTGACCTAGCTAAGTGTATGCGTGCGTGGTGAGCAGAGGCGCGGCGGTCTCGGCCGTGTAGTTGCGCACGCGGCTGAAGGCGAGCGGCGGGAACTTGCCGCCCGACATAGATAGATGTAGTGACCTAGCTAAGTGTATGCGTGCGTGGTGAGCAGAGGCGCGGCGGTCTCGGCCGTGTAGTTGCGCACGCGGCTGAAGGCGAGCGGCGGGAACTTGCCGCCCGAAAGCTCGAATTGCGTCCACTGGTCGCGCCGCGAACACACCGAGTAGCTCCGCCAGCACAGCTGGAAGTTGCGCCGGGAGCGCAGGTTGCGGAGCTCGAACTCCTAAGGATTACCAAAAAGGATGTGTATTATTTATTATTACAGGATGTGTACAATAGGGTAGTTGATACCTTGGTCAAATTAGTTACTTTTTATCATCTGTCAAAACGATAACTTTGTATGAAAATGTACTAAATACAAACTTAGGACGTCACTGTTTTATAATACTCAATTAAGCAATGTATTTCAATGTTTATTTGGGTAAAATTTGTAATAGAAATGAAAAGCTATAATAATTATATTTTCCTAGATGCTTTGTAATATTCGATTTAAGAAAGGAGACATGGGTATTTATTTACGATACAATCAACTACCCTATAGCCACGGTCCCGCAGTGGTAGCGTATGCGATTGATTTGAGGTCTCGGGTTCGATTCCTGGGTCAGATCAAATATTTATATGATCTGCAAAATATGTTTGTTTCGGAGTTTGGGTGTTTTCTATGTATAATATGTAATGTATTTACAAAAAAAAAGTATACATGTATTTGTATCAGTTGTCTAGCACCCATCGTACAAGCTCTGCTTAGTTTGGTTAGTTTTAATAGCTTCGCCCGCGGTTGTCAGCGGTCAAAGGTCAGCGGGTCAACTAGGTATTTACATAATATCTATCATTCGGCTCGAAGGACCAAAATATCGGACCTTACCATAAACAGAAGAAAAATTAAAGAATATTTCCAAAAAAAAACATATTTATCAATAAATTATATCCTTAATGACTGACCATATGAAATGTCTGTTCGTGTTGTTCGACCTCCTTGCGCCTAGCGCGGAACCTCGCCGATGTCTGCGACGCTTTCTTTTCATTCGTCTTCTTTATTACTATTACTACCTGCAACAACACACCAACGCCTATTCACTTACTTAGTTACTTATTTATTTACATCCTTAGAATTGGATATCGTGAAAAGGGACGAGGATGTGTAACAGTAGGTTACACGAGAAAACACGTGTAGGGACACAATGCACAAAGAAATGTTTATTTAGATTACGGTGTCGAATTAGTTTTAATTCCAGTCGCATTGTAACACCGAGCCGTTAGCACTCACGGAAGGGAATATACTTACCGTGCTGGGTAGCAATTATATTTCATTTATTCCTTTAACACGCAAAATTATAAGAGTAATCTGGACAATCACGACTTAGTATTTACATATTTGATATTAGTATTCATACTCTTACACACGTTTTATAATTTAAATCAATGAGATGGCATGGTGACTACCGTTCTTGGTCATGCCCTCTAGCAGGTGGGATGTCAGATGTTACCCATTTTGTTATGGAACATGGGTAAACGAGCAGACGTATCGTCTGATGGTAAGCGTTTACCGCCGTCCATGGACACCCGCAAGTCCCGCAACACCTTCTAAAAGATTTGTCTATCTCTGTTCCGGCTAATTTCAGAACGCCTGGACCGATTTTGACGTGAAATTCACTGGCAGATGGCTAATGATATAAGGTGTTACCCGCGTTTGTAATTGTAAAGGTACAACAACAAACGCGGATAAAAACGAGGGGCATAGCTAGTATTCTATAATCCATTCGCTTAGACAGGGTCACTTTGATCGCGCCGCCGTCGCACGTGCGGCTTTTTGTCAAAGCAAAGCCGCCACGAAATCAAAGGGCCCGCCTGCGGCGTACACTCACAAGTAAGTATGATTTGTCCGTTTACGACGTTGTTTAAATTCATATATTCGTATTTCACAAAATAGTGCGGGTGTACTGACACTATCTAAACGAATGGACTATATATGAAATCGAATAAAGAGCACAGCTGTGACTAGAAACGCAGGTGAAACTGTCGAGACAAGTAACAAGTGTTTGAAATAATATACCTTGTCGCCAATTAGTCTGTAATGTCCGGACATGATCCCGAGGCCGGGCTTAGCGTAGCGGTACTTGAGCTGCCCCACACTACTCGCCGGCTCGTCAGCTGTGGTCCACATCAACACCAGGCCTTCAGGGAAGAACCTGTGTACCGATATCAAATGTACTTGCAATACTTGACTGTCTCAGTGGCGCAGTAGTAGCGTATGCGACTGCTGTGCTTGAGGTCTCGGGTTCAATCCCGGGTCGGATCAAATATTTGTACGATCTGCAAATATTTGTTTCAGAGTATGTATAAATATTTAAATTAGTATAGTGTATATATATTTAAAATTATGAATATGTATTTAAATCAGTTGTCTAAAGCCGAGTCTCCACAGAACAAAAGTTGGCAACTTCACCAGTATCCTACAGTCGCAGAAGACGCCGGTTAGTTCTCGCCATTTTGTCCAAGCAGCGCTTATTCGGGCTTGGACGTCGTGATCGAGTTTACCGGACTCGTGCAACACGGACCCAAGGTACTTGAATTTATTCGTTTTCACGACCAATTCATCTCCTACCTATATGGGATCGGGGTCCGTGCATCCGATTGCGTAGTAAAATTAGACATAAATAAATTAAATAGCTTTTTAAAAACAAGCTTTTACTAGAATGCCTCAAAACAAATCAAACGAGTCCAAACTCGATGATGTTGCGACGTTTCCTTTTTTTTTTTTTTTTTGTTATATTTTAGCTGCCAAAATGACTCTGCCCTGCCTGATGGAAAGCACAAGCAGAATCCAAGAGTGGTGGTCACCATCCTCAATGTGAACAAGGACAGTGCAGCATGGCGACCAGCACTATGGCGGCCTAGTGAGATGCTTTTTCACGCCCCGCTTAAAGGACCCGGGATCATAGTTGGACGGAAACACGTGCGCTGGTAGTGAGTTCCAGGTTTTAACCGATCGGCACATGAAAGAAGAACCGAATCGATGAGTGCGAGAGCGTATGTCTTCCACTCTGAGGCGGTGACTTCTGAGGCTGGCACGTGTTGTCCTGTAGAGGAAGGGAGAAGGCGGGACTAGTTGGAAGAGCTCTTCAGAACACTCCCCATGATAAAGACGATAGAGGACTGCCATGGAGGCGATATCTCTACGCATCTGCAGAGGCTCAAGGGACTCGGTGGCTTCAGGACTGCCGACAATTCGGATTGCTCGCCGCTGCAACCGGTCGAGAGCGTCGAACAGATACTGCGCGGCACCATCGCAGAGGTGAGAACAGTACCCCACGCACGAGCGAACCTGGGTCTTATAAAGAAGACACAGGTGCTCCGGCGAGAAGAACCGTCTCACCTTGTTTAGAACACCTAACTTCCGCGAGGCCGCCTTAGTGACGCCCTCAACGTACTCGCGCGGGTTTAGGTCGCGGCAGATGCCCATGCCCAGGATATCGAGTCTGCCTTGTAGTGGCAGTTGAGTGTTCTGAAAAGTCGGAAGGGGAAGGAATGGAGATTTTATGGCAGAAAACGCGCACACCTGTGTTTTCTTAGCGTTGAACTCGACCAGGTTCTCAGAGCCCCATTGAGAAATGCGGCACAGAATATGGTCGAGTTCAGCGACAAGCTCCTGTCGTTTTTCCTCAATATCTGCTGACTTTACTGCAGGACGTCCGAAGTATCTCCCATGAACTGTGCTGTCGTCTGCATAGCAATGAATGTTGCCAAGGCCTAACATGTCATTGATATGCAGAAGAAACAGCGTGGGGGACAGGACGGAACCCTGTGGCACTCCGGCGTTAATCGACTGAAAGTCGGAGGCCGCACCGTCGCAAAGGACTCTGATGCGGCGCTGGTGCAGGAATGCGGCAACCCAGTTGCAAAGTTTGGGGGGCAAGCCGAAGGCCGGCAGTTTGGAGAGAAGCGAACGGTGCCAAACCCTATCAAAGGCCTTGGCCATGTCGAGGCTGATGGCCAAAGATTCTCCGTGCCTGTTAATAGCCTCACTCCAAAGGTGTGTGACGTACGCTAGAAGATCACCCGGGGATCGTTTCGGTCTAAAACCATATTGACGATCATTAAGTAGGGAGTGATCCTCCAGGTAGTGGATCAATTGTTTATTGATGATCCGCTCGAACACTTTGCAGATAATGGGGGTGACAGTTATCGGGCGGTAGTTGGCTGGGTTGGAGCGGTCGCCTTTTTTGGTGATGGGTTGAACATTCGCCTCTCTCCAGGCATCCGGAACAGTTCCCGAGGAATATGACAGGCGATACAGGCGCGTCAATACCGGAAACAACTCTGGTGCGCAGTTCTTAAGAACCACCGCTGGGATACCGTCCACTAGCTTTCCGGACGTCGAGTGACCGAAGCTCCGCTCGGACATCACTCAGCCGGATGCGAATATCCCGCATTGTAGCGTCGCAGGCCGGAATGGTAGGCGGGTGCATGCCACGGTCATCGATTCGGGAGTTAGCCGCAAAGAGATCTTTTTTTTTTTTTTTTTTATGTTTGGCCCGCCAAAATGACTCTACTCTGCCTGATGGAAAGCATAAGCAGAATCCAAGAGTATTGGTCGCCATACTCACTGCGAATGCAGACAATGCAGTATGGCGGCCCACACCATGGCGGCCTAGTGATGCTGCTGCATCTTTTAGTCTAGTCAACAAGTATGGAACTTGTTGACTAGACTATTTGGGCCTCCGGTCTCGCACTCACCAACGAAACACGACAGCACGAACGTGGTCATTTTACGTTGATTTTCTGTGCGAGGGTAGTACCGCCCCGGTCGAGCCGGCCCATGCGTGCTGAAATCAGCGTGGCTCTACTAAGCGTGGCTCTACTAATCTACAAGCAGTTTCGCTTTCTCCTGCGGCTGGTGGGCAAGTGATCCGTCAGGATATTTCAGCGGTGGTAGCGAGGCCTGGCAGAAGTTGGACTGCACGGCTTTAGCCAATCGCCAGAACTTTCGGCTACCCGTAGGGTATGCGACGAGTTCTTGGCCAAGTCGTGCAATGCGCTGGGCATCCGCTGTTAGGTAAGCCTTCTTGCAAACCCTGGTGGCTTTGTTGAACACTGCTTTTAGTCGATCCACGTCGGGGTGGCCGTGAGCGCGGGCCTGGTCCATGCGCGGTAGGCCGATTGCTTTTGGGCAACAGCTTGAGCGCATTCGCGATTGAACCAGGGCCGGGCCCTGGCCGGTGAGGTCACTGTAGGGAATATAGTATTCCATTCCTAGAGTGATTTCGCCAGCCACGGCGGCCGCACTTAGCGTCAGATCTCCATATTTAAAGCAGCGTTGTGCCCACGGGATGGATGCGAAATAGTCCCGCATTCCATCCCAGTCTGCTGACGAGTAGTGCCATAACCGTCTTTTAGCTGCCACTGGTCGTGGGGGGCAACTAGAGGCACCGTGGTGGATACCAGGCAGTGATCGGAGGATCCCAGAGAACTCTTTACAGAGTTCCTATGGCCACCTTCCAGGTCCAGCATCAGATCAGCTCCATGTCATTATAATATTGTATTGTCACGCTGTATACATACGCTTGCAAAATTTCAACAAAATCAGTTGAAGACATCTGCTTCAAAATTGAGTTGCAAGATTCCACCCGAACATACAAGCATACATACATACATTGCAAGTTATTAAAAAGCTTGTAAAAATGCGAATGTTTGTGAGAAGGTATGGATGAGCTTATACATCAGAATAATCACATTGCCTATTATATACTGCGATAAGAGACATACACGTGGGCAAAGACGCGAGTAAAAGCTAATATTATAGATGCCAAAGTTTGTAACAATGGATGTATTCTCTTTTACGCAAAAACTATTGAACGGATTTAGATGAAACGTTACAATAATATAGAACATACATCAAAATACCACATAGGCTACTATTTACCACGATAACTGATACACGCAGGTAGAGCCGAAGGCAAATGTCAACAGTAACTATAATATATACTAACCTGAGGTACCTATAATAGTCTATGAGATACCAGGGTCTGTAGAACTGGTCCTGGAAGGAGTTCTCCCCGTGGCGTATGTAGGTAGTCTTACTGATGTAGCAGCCGTGCAGGTGCAGGCGAGGTCGCTCCACGTACATCTGGCGCCACGAGCTGAACCCTGACGCTCGGGGAGTCCCGCATTCGATACCCCACGTTCTGGAACATCATTTTTTTTTATCATCGAATAGCCATGACTGCTTCGTTGGTACAACGCTTAGCGAATGCGACAGCCGATTAAGAAGTCTCGAGTTTACTCGGGTCGGTGTAAAAGAGGGTAGAGATCTGGTAAGGTAGGTGCTTCGAGGTTACAGTTGAATACAGCAACAGGTTTACAGATTTTACGCCCATGCTTTGGAGAGCACGTTAAGCCGTCGGTCCTGGTTCATCTATGACAATCATCATGTTAGTGTCCTCAAATATACTGACACCTAGTTCAAATTTTGTATTTATTTCGTGGTGCCTCAGGGTTCTCAGGGTGTTCCGGAAATTCCGCTGTGTGGAAAAATTGATATTGAAAAAACCGATTGAACTAGTAACCGACCCCAAGTAATCTTGGGAAAAATAAAGGAAGAAGGAGAAATCGGATAGGAATAACAGTAGATACTGTGTTTTAAAATACGTAATTTTTTAGTTTATGCAGAAGTCGTGTTTACTCTAAAATGATCGTACTCTCCATCCAGCGGAGGATCCCTAGGTAGATAGGAACTCACTTGACACACAAAGAGCGCCTTATGTCGGGCTCTCTCGCCACGACGTACAGCCCGCGACACACCGCCGATACACGCTCCAGGGACACCGCGTCCAGATCCGCACTCTCCATCCAGCGGAGGATACCTAGGGATCTATTAACTCACTTGACACACAAAGAGTGCCATATGTCGAGCTCTCTCGACACGACGTACAGCCCGCGACACACCGCCGATACCCGCTCCAGAGACCAGCTCCGATTCTCCATCCAGCGGAGAATCCCTGGGCAGATAGGAACTCACTTGACACACCAAGAGCGCCATATGTCGGGCTCTCTCGACACGACGTACAGCCCGCGACACACCGCCGATACACGCTCCAGAGACCAGCTCCGATTCTCGATCCAGCGGAGAATCCCTGGGCAGATAGAAACTTACTTGACACACCAAGAGCGCCATATGTCGGTCTCTCTCGACACGACGTACAGCCCGCGACACACCACCGATACACATTCCAGGGACCACCTCCGATTCTCTATCCAGCGGAGAATCCCTAGGCAGATAGGAACTCACTTGACACACAAAGAGCGCCATATGTCGGGCTCTCTCGCCACGACGTACAGCCCGCGACACACCGCCGACACGCGCTCCAGGGAAGCCGCGTCCAGCTCCGCGCTCACAACCCAGCGGAGGATCACAATGATTACTTCGTAGGGTAACCATGAGATATGGGCTCCCTGTAAAATAATTTTACAGTTTTAATATGAAAACTTTCATATGATATGAAAGACAGGTCAGCTGACGCATCGGTGTACGTCACCACGTGATATTGTATGTAACAATTTGGATCAAGGTAAAGTTTCCATCACACTGAATATTTATATTTGAAAAACATTGTTGAGTTAGTTTGGGTGTGTCAATAATACCTTAATAGGGAATTCAGGTTCACACAGCACTCCTTTCCTGGCTAAGATTCTCTGCAGTCGAGAAAGCAAATCTTCGCCCTCTACAGCGTCTTCATCATCACTTGGATGGGCATCATCCACCCGCGGCACTTCTTCCGGTTCTGACTCCTCTGTAAACCAAAATATATTATGTTGTTACTGGTAATACCAAAAATATGGGTTTAAAAATCATCCAGAATATCATTATGAATTCATTGAAAGACAATAGATCTAATTTTCTGGGATGGGATGAGAAAACGTATTGTTAATGTGCCTTAGGTAAAAAAACATTCGGAAGGATAGGGGGAACTCATCCACGCTGTGTGACCCATTCAGTAGCGAAAGTAATTCATTGAAAATTAAAGTCACGGAAGAGGGTAACTACATTTTTACCTGACTACGGCAAAGCCAAAGGAGGGTTATGATTTTGACAGGCTATGTATGTATGTTCATTTGTTCCCTCATAGCTTCTTAACTACTTATTAGAACTGCACAAATGAGGTTTCGCTAGAAGCGTTTTGATCGTCCGCTGGTTATAGGCTAATCACATAAGCAGACTAACAATAACAAGTTAATACAAAACGTACACAAAAAACATTTGCACATTATTTTTCTCACTCACACCTGCACAAATCGTAAGGTGTCTCGATCGCACGCACCGCATTAACCTTAAAGAACAACAACAATTAGAATTGCGACCTAGCGGTTCGCAACTAAGTTTTTTTTTCGTTTTTTTTTATAAAACACTAGATTGTTGTACCTCATTAGATAGCTGATGAAACATAAATATTTTTAAGCACATCCGCAGAACAGGCTCCATAATATATTTTTTAGATATCAATTATTGAAGAAAAATAAACATTCAAATTTTTTATTTTTTTGATTAAATCGTCTACAACAACTTATTTGTTAACATTACGTATAATAATGCCTATTAAGGTCATAAAGCATCTTATTTTACATGTAAAAATCAAATAATAGTTATAATAACACCTACACATTTCAAAATATCTAAGCTGGCAGTCGAAAATCGGGCATTTTTTGTAAAAACAATTAAATTCAAATATCTCAAAAACGTTTAGATTTAGGATAGGGTGTTTTTAGTGAAATCAGTCAGAAACGATGTCAACTACAAGCCCTTAACGGGAATAGGTAGACTTACCCTGTATATTTGAATTGTACAAGTAACGCCCTTTCCAATGATACCAAAACACGGCATATTTATCTCAAATTCATTTTTTAATACAGTACTTTATGTCAGCTAGAGGGTGCCACATTAAATTGAGTGACGCGTCATATAGCCTATAAGCAGCGGACGATCAAGACACTTCTAACGATACCTCATTTATCCAGTTCTAATTAGTAGTTAAGGAGCTATGAGGGAACAGATGAACATACATACATAGCCTGTCAAAATCATAACCCTCCTTTGGCTTTGCCGTGGTCGGGTAAAAAAATAAAAAAATACAGTTAATTTATAAACTCCTTCTTTTTTTAAGACGGTTAAAAAACAAACTATTTGTCTTAAAATTAATATTAAGAGTGTAAAACTTTGAAATGGAAACTTCCTTAAATATATAATACTAGCTTTTACACGGGGCTTCGCCCACACAGATTTTCATCCCCTGATTTACCCCCTGAGGGGTGGAATTTCAAAAATTCCTTTCTTAGTGCTCACTTACGTTATATAAAGAACCTACATGCAAAATTACAGGATTCTAACTTCAGCGGTTCGGGCTGTACGTCGATCTCTGGGTATGTCAGTCAGTCAGTCAGTCACCTTCCTCTTTTATTTATATAGATTACAGATATCAGATAATGTAAGGGATAGGGCATCTATTGTTTTACAATTTACCAATTGATTAAATTCGAACTTAAGGGATGAATAATAATGGAAATGACGTAAAGTGTAGATGGGACCCTTTTTTACAATTTTTCTGTCTGTCTGTTTGTTTGTGCCGGCTAATCTCTGGAACGGCTGGAGCGATTTTGACGGGATTTTTACTGATAGGTAGCTGATGGTATAAGGAGTAACCGCGGTTGGTGTAGTATCGCGGGTAAGACCGTGGGGCTCAGCTAGTTTTTTTTTCAAAAAGACAACTTCCGTATATATCCAATAAATCCTGTGTCGCGGGGGACTTTACAAACATACATGAAACGGACACAATGGACACCCAGACTCAGAACAACAATTCGTGGATCACACAGTGTTGTCCCATGTGGAATTTGAACCCACAACACCTGATACAGTAGGAAGCGGCGAGGCAACCGCTTAAACTACCAGACCAACCATGCAGTCAAAAATAAAACTGTAATTTTAAGGTCTTTCATTATTTCAGTAGTAGTTAATCAATTCTAACAGAAATCATTAAAAAAAAATTTTTTACTTTTTTAAAAACAATTTCTCAAAGTGTCTCGGTCTGTCAAAGTGTATTCACAGTACTCGTCACGACAAATCAAACGACTCCAAACTCGATAGGTTCCGTCGTTACAAAGTTCCTATGACCACTTTCCAGCTTCAACATCAGATCAGCTCCATGTCATCATAATATAGCATTGTCACGCTATATACATATGCCTACAAAAATTCAACACAATCGGTTGAAGATATCTGCAAAATTGAGTTGCAAGATTTCGTCTTAACAAATAAAGTTAGATATATACATACATAGCAAGTTAAAAAAAACATAAAAATAAGTTCTGTGTTAATAAAAAATACTAATATTTTTCTTTGAAATTATTCTTTAAAAAAAATTAAATTAAATTCAAGAATACAAATTAACAGTTACAATTCGACACTCACTGGCAACCCACCCTAAAACTTGTCATTTACGTATTATGGAGCTCAGTGCGAACTACAAACGGACGTAGTGTCACCTTGAATATTCGGCGGGCACTGAAGTTTTTGAGCGCGATAAAACTTATTTATTGCAATTTACGGGAGACGATATCTACGTACTAAAATGTATGGAACTTTTGTCGCTAAAAATGAATGATGTTTAGCCTTATATTATGGCTTTTTGGTGAGAATTAATAAAAAACTAAAACGGTAAATCTTTTCTCCATACTTTTTTCTCGCGAAATAAGAAAAAAACATTTAAAATAGAGCACGAAATAGGACAGAGTGTGCTAATTAAAAAGGTCGATTTCGATGATTTTGATCTTTGTTAAGGCTTTTTTTCACAAAAATAAAGAATTATTTTATAAATGTCACTCGGTAGATTGGTAGACTGATTTATTAAACTACTGAGATTTTTTTTTTAGTGTCAAATATGAATTGAGTTGTTTGTGTTTTGCAAAACTGCAAGTGCCTTTTCGCGCGTTTTTAGGGACGCGCCCCTTAACATTACGTATAATATTGCCTATTAAGGTCATAAAGCATCTTATTCTACATGTAAAAATCAAATAATAGTTATAATAACACCTACACATTTCAAAATATCTAAGCTGACAGTCGAAAATCGGGCATTTTTTGTAAAAACAATTAAATTCAAATATCTCAAAAACATTTAGATTTAGGATAGGGTGTTGTGTGTGAAATCAGTCAGAAACGATGTCAACTACACACCCTTAACGGGAATAGGTCGACTTACCCTGTAACCCTGTATATACATTATATATTAATAACGGCACCAAAACATTTTAAATAAAAAAAAGTAAAAACTAAAACCCAACTACGACAAAAACGACGCTGAAAAAGTATAAAACAAGTTTGAAAAGCCGTAGTCACACGTTACATAGAAACTTACCAGACCACTTTAACAACGGCTTTTCAAAATTGTCAATGTAATAATCCCAAGAGCTGCAATGCTGATGACAAATATAAGCCACATTTTTTTTTACTTTCTGTGCAAAAAATGATTTAATGCTAATGAAAATTGAAATGAAAAGTGAAAATTTTGGGTGGGTCTTAGCATATTATACTAAGGGTGGTCCAGGAGGATTACAAGATAGTTTGCGTAGTATAGGTATGGTCCCTACAGATATTTAATTATTTTGACCAAAAAAATTAAGCAACTTATATGAGAAAAAGTGTTGGTTTTGTGTTGGAAAAAGGTTACCTTAGGCGTTTTGTACAAAATATTTCGAAGAAACATGTAGGTATTAGTGATTCATTGATATTTAGATTTCAAGTAATATACCTTCCGGGGTGTCCGAGCGCAATTCGTCATATAGGCGGGTTTCGACGTCGGGAAGAATTTGCATAGCACGCTTGTAATGTTGGATTGCTTCGTACAACTTGCCACACCGTTCCAACTCCACACCACTTAAAAATAACTGTTTGGCCTACAACAAGCAAGTGGGAACTGATTGGCTATGCATTTTTCGTATTTGAATTGTTGAATATGTATTTCAAATGAATATAAGAAACAAATCAGTGATTGAGTTACTCAGAAATCCTAGAACCTTTTAAAATTAACACTTGCAAACTTTTTTTAATAATTTCCGCTGCACTTGTTTTCTTTGCATACCTTGAGCTGGCACGCTGTAGTTGCGAGAAATACCCTACCACTCTTGCATGGACATTTATACATAACTAGCTTTTACACGCGGCTTCGCTCACGCAGACTTTCATCCCCTGATTTACCCCCTTAGGGGTTGAATTTCAAAAAATCCTTTCTTAGTTCTCACTTACGTTATATAAAGAACCTACATGCAAAATTTCAGAATTCTAGCTTCAGCGGTTTGGGCTGTGCGTTGATCTCTGGGTATGTCAGTCAGACACCTTACTCTTTTATATAATTATTATATATAGATAGAAGATAGATTTACAAACTGATGATTATTGTGAAAATTTTTCAAACACTAACACTGTCACTTTACTATTAAGAAGAATTTAGCGACACCGCAAGTCATTCAAGAGGAAGGTTGATATATACAACTAGCTGAGCCCCGTGTTGTTACCCACGGCTTTTGTTGTACCTTTACAAGCAGGGGCGCAGCTAATTATTTACAAAATAAACTTAAGCAGTAGTAAAGGTAGTAGAGCCACGCTGATTTCAGCACGAACGGGCCGGCTCGACCAGGGCGGTACTACACTCGCACAGAAAATCAACGTAAAATGACAGCGTTCGTGTTGTCGCGTTTCGTTGGTGAGTGCGAGACCGGAGGCCCAGTGCTGCATAAGCATCACTAGCCCTCCATAGTGTGGTTCACCATGCTGCATTTTTGCATTGTCTGCACGAGCATTGAGTATGGTGACCATCACTCTTGGATTCTGCCTATGCTTTCCATCAGGCAGAGTAGAGTCATTTTGGCAGGGCCAAACACAAAAAAAAGCAATATAACTCAAGGTAATTCTTACCATGAGTGCCGGTGTCTACAAACTTATTTATTTGTGTGTGTATAGTGCATAATATACTTGTATCTCTTTATTGGCATTTTGTATATACTCAAAATAATTATAATTAGATAAGCCAGTACCAATTACCTTCTCATCATCACTGAGGGGTTGAGTGTCCTCTGGTTTAGCAGATGGTGGTTCTTTTGGTGGAGTGGGGGTGGCCTCCAGTTCACGTTGCCATTGCTGACGGAACACAGATAGTTCATCGTCACCACTGCGTGCATTACTCTGAAGATATTATTAACAATTTAATCCATATGTACAAAAAGGTTATGTTCGGATGTGTACGCCTTAGAAACTAAAAATGTTCTGCAATGATTGAGCTCATATTTTGACGCAACATACAAACCACTTGAAAGATTGTTTTTATTTATTTTTGGCGTCATTTTTTTTTCTCATTTTTCATTGATTCAACCACAATGTTCCACAGCAAAGTGAACAGGCATAACTAGTAATTAATAACAAGAAAAAGTTTAAAAAACTATAACTTGATTGTAAAAACTTTGATATAATTTATATAGGCCAATGTCACTCGGGCCATTTTTTTTTTTTTTGAGCTTTTATGCACAGCGTATATGCACAACATACATTGACTACCAAAACTTTTACCCTTTCTTTTGGCTTTACGGTAGTCAAAAGCAGTGAAAGCTTATCAAGCAGACAGGCAGATTAACTTTCGAATTTATAATGTATGGATGCCCAATATGTTTAATATGTTACATTCAATGATATTTGTCAAAGGCAAGTAAGGCGCTAGTGACTTCAGAGTTGCAAGTATTCCTCAGTAGCTGTAGTCACTTTCCATCAGGTGACTTGTCTGTCTGTTTGGTCCCTGTGTTGTGAATTTCTTCTGGAATCTTTACTTATTGAAGCTTATGTAAGAGATGTCAGGTAGGATCAAAAAGTAAAACAACAACCTGTGTGTCGTATTGTATGTTCAAATTGTCAAGATCGCTAGCCACTTCCAAGACTGAGGAAGAAGAGTCCTCCTGCTCTTCCCCCTCACAGTCCCCTGAACCATTTGCTGCAGCTCCAGAGGCCTATAACAGTTTTAAAAAGGAAATTAGGTTTTGATTGTCGGGTCACTACCCCTGTATGTCTGACCCTGACTTTGTTTAAAATGTTTTATTTTACTGTTGAGGTATGTATACATTAGACACAGATATTCTAGAACCCTTTGCTATGACTGAACTATACGAAGCTGTGTGAAGTACTCTCTGTGGTCAAAATTAATATAATTAAAGTTAATAATGAAGACGGTCTTGAGTTTTGAGAGGTACCAACATAAATAATTATATATATGATGAATATATGAGTGCCTGGTCGCACAAATAAAAAGAAAATTTTCTTCACCAGATAAATATTAAGCTTGCTTCTATGTTATTTGAAGTTAACAAATGAAATGTTAGAAACTTTTCGTTTCTGGGAGCCTTGAGGGCATAATACAATTCTAAGTTTGAAAAAAGATAAATAAATAGTGCGTAAATAGTGTCAAGGTTAAATAGCAATCATTAAATTAGGCTGACATATATCTCTGGTAGTCTGGTATGATCTCCTAATTAATCAAAATTGCATATATAGTATTATGAACCTCTTTACAATCTAGATAGGTAATTACAATAAAATAGTACATAATTTATCTAAAAAAATTTTAAAAATCGCATGAATTTTATGACCATATATTATTGAACTACCGCTTTAAAAAAATGTATATTATTGTTATTATCAGATATCATACCATCTTTATAATAATATCGGTCTCAGAGGTTCATAAACTTGCTGTAAATCGACAAATTTGTCTAATTATGTTTTGGCAACACAACTTTTCAAAATTTGTAGTCCATTATGAAAATAATGAAATCAATCGCGTGTTCCAGTCCACTGTCCAGTCTCCGAAGTTGATATTTTTTGACAATATTTTTGACAAGTTCAGGAAGGATAACATTCAGGATTGCGAATGCTAATTTATCTAATTCCCAAAAATCCGGATGAAATTCCCCAAATTGGGGGACAAAAATCCGCTGATTCCCCACAAATTTCCCTCATAACTTTTTTATGAAATGAAACTCTATTAAATTATTTCGATAATATTAATTGTTTATTTTTCATAATTTTTCCATATTTTTGTCTAAAGCATTTGGTTCGAAGGGTTAAACTTGACGCTGCCGCCTAGTTTTTTAATCCCTTCCCTTGCAGCCATAAATGCTACAACCAATAACAGTATTTCAGGTTTTTAAATTTTTAAGAACATTAAATTTGCGCTCGACCGATACATTTGAAAAAGGCAGTATCAACAACGAAATAACATTTTTTTAAACGTTTTGTGACTAATGCCTATTATATGTAGGTCACTAAACGTTTAATAAATAGGAAAAAAATGGGCAGTCACAAGGACTATCGATAGAAGTGAAAACTTATAAGTTAGAATATTATTTGTAAAATTAATGTGTAAAATTCGAAATTTAATTATGTCATATATCTAGACACGCGGTAGCGTGTCAAGCCAACTTCAAGCGAAAGGAACTGGCTAGCCAGCGCCGAGTGTAATATTACACGAACCACTTGGTGCCACTTTTGACCCTTCTATAACTCAAAACCTCTTTAACGTAAACACATAAAACTACGTGTGTTTAATTATATCCATAAGGATATCTAGAAGCCCAAATTTCATGAAGCTAGCACAGACGGTTATAAAGATATGAAGGTCAGAAAGTCGTAAATTTTAGCACTGACTGACATATATGTATATAGTACCTAAACCTAACCTACTTCCAGATGTCCTAGAAGGATGAAATTTGGAATCAAGCTCGGTAATTGTGTGTAAGCGTAGGAAAAAAACTAAAAATAAAAAAAGTTTAAAATGGGGGGGTCCCCATACAAAAAAAATATTGTAGCGTTGGAACCGTCGTTACAAGCAGATATTTGAAACTATCCCAATATATGTATCATTAAATCACAATACCTGCTTAGTTTTCTTTACAAAAAGTCATGATATTCCACCAAAAACATAAATGTAAAAAAGGAGAGCCAAGTTCAATACAAAAATTATGCTTGGCTGTGGGCTTCACCACGAAAAGAATGGAGATCTAAATGAGTGCCAAGTTCTATGCAAAATCCAAATATGTATTTATAGGAACAAAATAAAATTATAAACAAGTATTAAACTTTGTTTCTTTGCTTTATTGGATACCACAGCCAAGCATAATTTTTGTATTGAACTTGGCTCTCATTTTTTACATTTATGGTTTTGGTGGGATTAAAATTATCAACATCAAACATTAGCATGTCGCTGTAATAAATATTTACCGATGAGAATAAGATGTCAAAATCCCCGCATTATCCCCACATAATGCCAATCCCCAATCAACTTGAGATTTCCCGCATTTTGGGGAATTGCCCCCAGATTGGCAGCCCTGATAACATTGTGTCATTGTGGTCTCTGGGATAACAAAACGCAATGAGGAACTATTCATGTAATTGACAAAACGTAACAGAAAAACTGAGTGCGTCGTAACTAACGTGTTTTCAACTCCTATTCAAGAAACAAATTAATTAATCTAAGGAATATTATTAGGAATTCCTTAACTCTACCTGTCTAAATTTTACAATTTAATTAAGAAGAGTCATTGACTAATTCGAATTTAATTTAGGCAAGGTTTACATGATGACACAGTGTTGTCCGGAAAAATTGATATGTTTCGTTGGTTTGTGAAGAAGAAAGCTACTTCTAACTGTAATTTGTTATTTTTATGTAAACTGTAATATCTTGTGTACAATAAAGTTTATTTTATTCTATTCTGTCATATTCTAGTTCCTCGGCTACTAGTACCAAAGACAGAGTTGTTTAAAATCGCCGCATCCGTGACGGGTGGAACATCATTCACGTTCTTCCCATCGTAGAGGCCGTAAACGGGGACGTGAGTTCCACCTGTATTGTAGGGAAACTTTTCTGCTCCTGCAGAAATTGATTGAAGGCAAACTCTGAAGTCTCCAAAATAGGGGCCTAATGAAGCGGATGACGATAATTGTAAGTCCGTGCATTTAGGGCGATTACGGTGACTGAGACACAACTGAGACTTATTCCCCCTCCCCCTAAACACCGTATAGCATTGCTCGGTTCGATTGCGACACACTACCCATGAAAACTCCTGTAGAATGATGGCTTGCAATGTTTTCCACATGTAAAAAAGGTTATTGAATTGCAGAAGTGAGAAGGGGCTGCAAAATTTTAATAGCCTACTGGCGGCAAATATGTAAATCCACCACTGCAACACAAATATAAAAAAAAAATACTTGCTGCTGCGGAACCCTTCATGGGCGAGTCCGACTCGCACTTGGCCGCTTTTTTGATGTACGGACATACTTTGACATTATTTTTGTCAAAATAATATCAAGCACAGTGAAGATGATACAATAACTTGTTTTATTCTTGTGCATTTCCTTCTATTGCACTCACCAGGAAATTGTCATGAATTTTTAAACCACTAAAGAAACAATTTAACATGGAACGGAGCAAAAATGGATTTCCATTTTATGTCCCCGTGTTAAGCTACTGTTGCTTATGTATACCTATTAAAACTGCGTCATGGATTATTGCTTTGTCAGGAATGATTCCTACTGTAGTGTGTTTCGTCCTATCTACACCCCTCGGCAACGACTTTTTACGGGTATATGGACTACCAGCATCCTACTCACCCTTGATTGAAGGGATATACTGCCTTTTGGGTATGGAAATAGGTGTAAGTTCCTTAATTTTACTTGTGGGTGCTATAGAAGAAATGCTTCGAAT
Source organism: Diaphora mendica (assembly GCA_949125395.1). Taxonomy (NCBI): domain Eukaryota; kingdom Metazoa; phylum Arthropoda; class Insecta; order Lepidoptera; family Erebidae; genus Diaphora; species Diaphora mendica. The sequence continues at coordinate 4,480,900 of OX421323.1, forward strand.
TTATTATGTAATCTATTTGTGGATATTGCCAGTTTATACAGCTGGCAGTTTCGCTACAGCCATATTTATTGCCACTGAAGCTGTTAAAAGTAAATATGTAAAGTTTGGTGGAACATATTTGTTGTTAGGTATGGTACAAGTGGTAATAGCGATTTATTTTTGGATTGTTATAAAAAGTAGATTATTTGTGAAGAGAGCTGATAATAATGTTGTTAATATAAATATAACTATAATATGAAACTAAAACATTTACAGATGCGTCTGAGCTCGCATCTAATTAATGCGAGCCAAATATTATCAATACATCTAGGAATCACACCTACTCCATGAGACGTAATATTTTCATAAGTTTAACTGTTTTACTGAAAATTGATTTGTGAATTTTAAGTGTAGTCTAATGATGAATACTATCGCCCAAAGCGTAAGTTGTCGGTATCAACATTTCTTGTAAACATCTATTAAATATAACTTGTTTTTTTCTATTTTGTTTTTATTTCTCTTATTGTCACAATAGACACGGTAGCTATTAAATGGAGGGTTTTGCCCATAATCACCGCGCTGGGCAGGCGGGTTGGTGATCGCAGGGCGTAGCTTGTTGCACCGGTGACGCTGCCGCCCGTCCGCTCGTAAGACGATTTAAAACAATCTACTTAAACAAGACTAGAAATCTCATAAGCAGTGTATACAAAATTTAGTTTCAAGAGATTCAAATCTGAGTAGTTTCTTAAAGAAAATTCTTAGATTTACATATCTTGAAACTGAATTTTCGCAACTTCTTTTTCTTTTTTTACTATGTGGTGACTTCCAAATTCCACATAAAGCGGCAACAAAAAAAATTTACAGCGCCATCTACCGCAGATACACTGAATTATGGAGTAACGTACTACACAACACTGCCAATCCTGAATCGCGCAATAGAAGTTCTCGCGCTGATTGGCATATATACAACATCAATAGTTGGACCGTGGCCCGTCTTGCATGATCACCTCGCCTGGTCGGAGAATCTTCCCTTTGTGTTGGAGGGACATAATACCCGTTGCTTCACCCTGGTGACCCCGACGTGATTGGAAGCAACCTTTGAAGGAGCAGATCAACAGCAGCAGCATCAACGCGCCATCATCATGTTCACTCCCACAGCAAGTCTCAGCCAGCCAGCAACCTCGGCCTCAACAGGGATACACCACACGCAGGAAGCGACCGCTCCAGCCTGGTTTACCCCTACTGCCTCATCAGCGTCTAGGATCAGCACACTGTACCTACAGTCCATGTAAGCAGAGCATCTCTCTCCCGTCTACGCAGCAGACAGCCACTACGCAGCAAACGCCCCGACTCACTGGGGACTACGCCGCAGCACCGCGCTCCGCACGCCATTCCGACTCACTGGGATCAGCAGACTACAGCCCCGACTCACTGGTACTAACGACATTCAGTTTCGACTCACTGGAACTAGCGGCATTCAGTTCTGAATCACTGGAACTACTCACTCCTGACACTGGCAAGCTCTGTAACAGAGCATAGACAGCTGACTCATCAGATATCGACATCCGGTCTATGAGGGAAGTGATGGGGTGACTTCCACATACAGCGGCTACAAAAACATATGACAGCGCCATTTACCGCAGACACACTGAATTACAGTGTAACGTACTACACAACACTGCTAATCCTGAATCACGCAATAGAAGTTCTCGCGCCGATTAGCGTATATACAACATCCCAACTATGGAGTGTAGAGATAAGGAGTACAATCTAAAAGTTAAAAAAGTGTCCGCTAAAATGCACTAATTAGGTGACGCCACTGTGCAAAGAGTGTAAATTTAAAGAATTAGAAAAGATAATCAAATGAACTATTATTTATTTATGTTTGTCGGACAGGATACAACGCAATGTTTTTATTTTTTAAACCACAATTTTAAAAAAATAATTAAAACGATATCATACTCTCTTCTCACTCCAGCGCCTACGTGGTCGGTTCTCGAACTATTATTTAGTTATGTTTGACGTACAATTTTCCCCTTAACAGCGCGGCGACCGACGCTCGCAACTGCAAGTTGAAATTTGTTCGGCATATTGCTGTATCTAATCTAAAATAAAATGAAATATATATCTAATATCTCGGTTTGGTTTGTATAAATTTTGGAAAACAAAAACAAATCTTCAATTAACCTAAAAAATATTTGTAAACGCGACTCCATCATTATCCTACTGACTTTGTTCGCTAGCACTCGCCTTGTCTTGTTTTCTCTTATGAGCATCGCCCGTGAGTGTGAAAGGGATAGATGCGTACATTAGAAGCCGTTGTAAATCACACATTTAACACACAAAAACACACACAAATTAGCCTTAAAACATAACGAAAATACACCAATATGTTAGATTAAAGATGACTTACGGAAAATATGATATTCCATCCTTCTTTTGCACTTTTAAAGTGTAATTTTTACAAGTTTTTACTACGCACTTCGGCATTGCTAATTGTGTTAACACGAGCGCGGCCACCAAGCGAATGAGAGCGAAACAAGGCATATTGTTATTTTATGCCTTGTTTTGCCGGTGCCACTTTTTGAGCGGCAACAGTGCATCTATGATATATTAGGCTTGGGCTAGTTTTGATCCCACTGTAGAAAAATATTTATTGCATTGATTAATCGAGTCCGATGGATTACTCAGGTTAGTTAAGAGTTCCGAGTTATCCTTTGTAGGTTTCTTAATATGACATGATAGACTGATTTTATAGTTTTCCACAATTTTTTGGTGTTGCCATTAGCTTCTTGAATTTTTTTTTTGAGTCGTGTACCGATTTAACCTTTCCAGAGTAGAATTGCAAAAAATACTCAAAAATACTCAAATTATTTTAGAAATAATCAGACTGTACAAAATATACTATAAAACAATATATTTTCTGTAAATTTATAAATGCAAAAAGCCAACATCAAGTTGTATTCCCAGGCGGTCACCCGTCCAAGTACTAACCACGCCGGATGTTGCTTAACTCCGATGATCGGACGAGAACCGGTGTATTCAACATGGTATGGAGTTATGGACGTTGGCAATCAGTTTGATACATTTAACGTTGAGTATCAGCACCATGACATCAACTCAATGTTAAAAGTGTCGTTACAACTTTTGGCGCGTAAAGTGTCGTTACAGTTTTTTCCGTCTAGCCCCCTTTCGCAACGCGTGATAAGGAACTTCGTTCCAAAAAACATCAAAAAAACATAATAGTTTATTTTGATACTAAAAACCAGTTATAAATTAGTAAAACTATCGTAACGCCCCTACCTAGTGACGTCACAGTATTAACAAATGTCATGTCGGCAATTTCGTCACTAAAATAAACTAAAAATTAAAATAAACTAAAGATTAAAATTTGGTTACACATAATGTTATGAAGTTATAATTAAGTATCAAAGTTTAAATAAGCATTCCATCATCTTATAGTTTGTCCATTCCATCATCATATATAAGCAACAAAAATGGTGAGAAACTCACTTTTATTAGTATAAAATCAAGTATTTTCTGTGAATAAACTCTTTATTTTAGTGCTACTAGTTGTGTAACAAATTCAAACGTTACTATTTGGTTTCAGATGCAATTTATGTTATTATTCAGTCGTCAGGGGAAGCTTAGGTTGCAAAAATGGTATGTGGCGCACCCGGACAAACTAAAGAAGAAGATTACAAGAGAACTGATCACGACAGTGCTGGCTAGGAAGCCGAAAATGTGCTCCTTTTTAGAGTGGAAAGATGTCAAAATTGTTTACAAAAGGTATTATAGACATTAAATCAATATTCTACAGCCTTTTCTAGTCCAATGCTGCACATAAGCCTTTACTTTGAAATGAATTTTGGGTCTACTATACCACATTGGCCTTAGATAACCTTAGAGCATGTGTGTCGAGTTTCCCTCTGTTTGCAGTCCTGGGTAGTTTTTTCTCTTCATCTTCTCTTACAACACTTACATATCTGACCACCCTAAACCATGCACCCATGCATAAAAATTCCAGATATATAAATTTATAAATTCCAGTAAAACCCATAAAATTTTAGAAAGGTTACATAAAATATAACAGTTAGAAAAAAAAAATCGTGTGCTTAAATTGTGTGTGTGTGTTTTTGGCACATTATAGAAATTATAAGGATATCTAAGTATGTATCTTGTATCCATATAAATTTTACTGTGGAAGAGCCATACTTCGAGACAAGGGTCATATCAATAACATTGCCTCATAGAAAACTACTATTTACCACCACCACCACCACCATTTACCAATTTGTTGCTTACTTTCCACTTATCTTGAATCAGTGAGGTTACCAGAGTGTAACAGCCTTACAGCTAGACTGTGACTATTGATTGGCAGGGGTTAATAAATAGGAGTAATGACTTAGTTGCCATCTCCACGGGCTAGAGATTCGCAACAAGTGATTATACCTACAGTGTATTGTTGCATAGTGTTTAGAAATACTAAAATATAAGGAGGGATGATCAAATCGCCGCGATTTTCTTGCCTACAGGGACGGACCCTTACGATCAGGTTACTCATTGGCTTGCCTGTCCCCTTACATGTACTACTGAGCCAATGATGAGGTAGACCCTGTAAAAGATCGTGCGACGATCTTAACGCCTATCGCATAGATTGGCCTTGGATAGAGAGAAATAGCTTGTTGCAGGGGAGGCCTTTGCCCAGTAGAGGGACACAAAAGGTTAAAAAAAATATGAAAAACTGATTGTTAGTTGCTATTCTATTATAGGCGGTACACACTACAACGATTTATCGTAGCGATTTAACTGTGCAGTTCGTTTGTGCAGTTTTATCGATAAAAACGTTGTAGTGTGTACCGCCCTTTATTTAGTAAGTTAAAACTACATTCTAATAGTACTGGCAAAAGTATTATTAGAGTTTGTATTGTTTGTATGTAGATGAATTGCACTAAACTAAATTTTTTCAATAATATGTGCTATAAAGTAAAAAGATTATGTAATACTGCACTCTCTAGTATACATAATAATGTTTATAATTCATTATATCAACCACTGTTGCAAAAAATGAATAAATATTTTATTTTGCATCAAAAACTTTTTACAAATTTTGTCTATATCTATAGCTTTTGCCCACAGCTCCGTCTGTGTGTTTGACAGTTATTGTGATAAAGAGGAGCTTATGTTCTTACTTAAGACCCAAACTATTTCCATGTCAAATTTAATTAAAATCAATGCAGTGGTTCAGAAGTGGTTAAAACGTAACAGACAGACCAGAGTTATTCTCGCATTTATAATATTAATATGGATATAACTATCTTTAATAATTACTTTTATTTTCCTCCTTTGTGATACAGGAAAATTGTGTCAATCCAATAGTAGTAAAATTAAGTAACATACATATTTTGTCATAGACCTATTTCTTAGCGTTCCATGGATTCACCGTGCGGGTGCCGGGTCCATCGCGTGATAGATGGGGGCAACACATGCGACTTCGACAGTGCCTGGGAATTGCGACCCAGGTTTAGGTTTAAGGAGCACTCCTTACGACGCGTCAACGCTCACCTCCACTGTCCACCGTGTTACCCCCTCTACCTAACCATATTTGAAGTGAGCCTAGCAATGCCGCTTTGGATATTCGTTCAAGAAAAGAGCTTACTGAAGCCTGAAAAAGATTGCCAAGAGGCAATCCAAGGTCTTTAAGCAGGTTATAGAGGGATTTAGCTGGTATACCCCTCGCACCCACTTCCACGGCATACAGCGCAACGACATAACCATTTTTAGTTATTTCGTTGGTTAAGTCAAAGTACTTGTTTCTTTTTAAAGCGTGGTCTTTAGGGATGTTCGTTTCCCACGGCACCGTGAGTTCTACTAGTACTTCACGCTTAATTGACATTGCATAAAGAAATATGTCCGGTCTGGACGCCGAGGCACAGATATCCTCCGGTATTCTGTAGTGATTTTCATACGTGTCCACTAATAATGTCCAGTCACTGGCGGTATTTATAATTGAGTACGGCTTTTGTGTGAGTGAAGTCTTTTTTTTGAGCCTTCCTTTACAAACGCGATGTTAGTTTTTATGTTTGTTGTTATTCCTTTTTTCCCTCTCGCCAGTGATAAACTCATAGCTTCGCGTATGATGAGTAATACCCTATCATGGCGACGTGAATAATGACCCCGGTCTAATAGCGCCTTACAACCTGTCAGTAAGTGCCTGGCTGTACCTATTGCCGCATTGCACATCGTACAAGCCTTTTCTGTAGCTTTTCCCCACCTTACTAGGTTGCTTTGATCGGGGAGAGTTAACTGAAAGGCGTTGAGGTAGAATTTTAACAGGGCGGGTGACCAATCATATAAAAGTGTGCGCCATTTCAAAGCTGGTGGGATACAAAATTCTCCTAGAGTTCATTCTGCATTTCTAGGTTCATTGCGTGCACCTTGTAGGTCTCGTTTTCATCTTGTCGTATGAAAGATTTTGGTATCTCTTTGTCGGTCTGTCTTCTAGCATTTCCCAATCCAACTCTACTGGACTGCGTACCCACCATGATTTTTTTGTGGAATTGGAGCCGTGACTCTAGCTCTGATGAATTTTTGTCTTTTGGAAGGGATCTAACGATTTCGTCTTGGGATTTTGACAAGACATGCATTTTGGTAACTCTTAGGTGTTTGTAGAGTTCCGAAGGTTTTTTTAATTTCATTCCAAAATTCTTCGAGCCCCTGTACAACGTTGACGGGTCTGCAGATGGTGCTAGCCCGAGCCACGACTTCAATGTCTTAGTGACTTTCGCGTCCAGTGTTCTTATGTGGTTCTGGTTTATATCATATACTAGAAATGGCCAGTTGAGACGTGATGTTAAGTAGTTGTCGTAAATCCAAGCTTTTTTTACGTTACTAATTGGCTGTTGGTCTACCTTGTCAATGTCTTTTACGAAGTCATCGACTATTAAGTTTATAGATGGAGTACGACCTTTGTAGTCTATCTTTCTTCCAAGGAATTTAAAGGGCACGGTTTCTGATATTATTGAAACACTTTCCCCACCAATAGTAATCCCGGGGTCATATGAGGTATACCTGGTGCCTACTACAGATTTAACGTATTTGTAATAGTTAGGATTTAACTAATATTATGAATGCAAATTGTGCTAATTCTGTTGTTCGCCAAATCTCTATACTTAACTAAAAATTACCTTAGTTTTGTCCTGTCAATCGATGTCTTAACACAGAAGAATAACTAAAATTAAATATGTTACACTAAAAATTGACGTCTTCTAAATATATACATACAAGAAGAGCACTTGGAAATCTAAACTAAAATGAAAAAATAAAAAAGACTGTTTGCACTCGGGGACTGCCGCGGTAAAGCTATTGCATAGCATTTTTTATCAACTTATGCAATTATTTATTTTTTATTTATGCAGTATGTATAATATTGTAAATGAAAAATACTAAACTATTAAATTAGTACCAACATCGTCACTAGATGGCGTTGATCACTTTTTTTAAGTAGCAATATGGTTTCGTTACACAGCATACTATAAAAGGTTTAACTATTCCTAATAAATGTCTTCGTCATTGAACGGGTTGTTTTATTCACAGTATTCGGTCGCCGCGCTCAAAGCCTGCGATAAAAGCTATGCAATTTTTTCTTTAATCGGTTAATCGAAGTGTAGTTGACTGACGCGCCAATCCCTTGCTGGGTACGGTGCTACCACAATCCCCGCGACCCGCTGACTACCTAAAGGCTACAATTCACAGGCGCGCCCATCCGCCGGATTTGTCGCTGACGACAAGTCGGCAGACAAATCTGCATGTGAATGTATTGGTTCTCGGTTCGGTGCGCGGCTCGCGGCTCGGCGCGGCGCTCGCCGTCTGGAGACGCGAGCGCCGCGCCGTACCCTAGCCGCGCCGGACAAGTACGTACATGTGTGTGCGAATTGCGAGCACGGATTTGTCGGTGAGCTTGTCAGTTGTCAGTCATTCGCCATCGCGATCGCATCGCGTTCTAAGTGCATAATTATGTATGCAGTTGTGTTGTTTGTTGCTCAACTCGAGTTTAGGAATATGTCGTTCGACGACCATAAAGAGTTTTGGCAAGAATTTATCCTGCTGTTTAAAAAAAAAACTTGCTAGTGGGAAGTAAAAAGTAAAGGATACTATCATAAGCAACTTAAACAAACTTCTTTTTTTTCTCCGTTAAAAGTATTGCACAGCCTACTAAAGCGACTATGACTGCCTCTGTGGCGTAGTAGGAGCGTATGCGACTGCTGTGCTTGAGGTCTCGGGTTCGATTCCCGGGTCGGACCAAATGTTTGTATGATCTGCAAAAATTTGTTTCGGAGTTTGGGTGTTTCCTATGTATTGTATGTATTTCTAAAAAAAAGTTTTTTTTTTCTTTTTTATAGACAACTCCCGCATTAGGAATAAACATCCTGTGTCGCTAGGGACTTTCTCAGACATACATGAAACGGACACAAATTAATATCCAAACTCAGAACAACAATTTGTGGATCACTCAAAGTGTTGTCCCGTGTAGGATTTGAACCCACAACACTTGGCGAATTGGCAAGCGGCATCGCGACCGCCTAAACCACTAGGCCAACCGTGCAGTGCATTTATATTTATATCAGTTGTCTAGTACTCAAAAAACAAGCTCTGCTTAGCTTGGGACTAGATGGCGTTGTGTTAAAATGTCCGAAATATTTATTATTTATTTATTATTTTGAAAGCACTGGTACAATATCGACGATACGTACAAGGCTCACCAAATTACACAAGCGACTGGACTGCAACTCGGCGCTTGTGTAGTGTGTGGACGATGACGGATTAGTCCACGAATGGGTACGGCTCGGGGCTCGGCTCGCGGTGCGTGTAGTGAATGGCGGGCTTTAGGGACCCAAAAACGACTTCTGCGCATCTAACGAATCTGGCTAAGTTACGTGCCGCCTGCCGGTCTCTATACCTTTGTTTTTTTTCTGCATTACTAATGTAATTGTTGACTGCCTCAGTGCCGCGGTGGTATGGAACTGCTGTGCTTGAGGTCTCGGGTTCTATTCCCGGGTAGGACCAAATATAATTATGATCTGCAATATTTTTTTCGGAGTTTAGGTGTTTTCTATGTATAAGCTTCTAGCTGAGCCCCACGGTGTTTCCCGCGGTACAAAAACATCTGGGATTAACGCCGTGGCGAAAAGAAAAAAAAACTTTGTAAAAAGTATCCTATGGCCGCGTCTTGGTTCTAAGCTACCTCCCCACCAATTTTCAGCCAAATCGGTTCAGCTGTTCTTGAGTCATAAATAGTGTAACTAACACGACTTTCTTTTATACATATAGATAGATGTGCATGTATTTACAAAAAAAAACTATATATGTATTACTTGTCTAGTATCAATAATACAAGCTCTGCTTAGCTTGGGACTAGATGGCGTTGTGTGTTAGATGTCAGAAAATATTAATTTATTTAATAAAGTCTATAAACTCTTTGATGCTAATATATTGTCAACAGGTATGCTTCGTTATATTTCTGCTGTGCCATGGAGCAGGAAGACAATGAACTACTCACCCTGGAGTTAATCCACCGCTATGTAGAACTGCTAGACAAGTATTTCGGAAGTGTAAGTAAAAAATATTTTATGCGTAACTGAAATATTAAAAAACTAGCTGACCCGGCGAACTTCGTACCGCCATATTTACATATCTGTCTCAGCTTCCCACAGGCAGTGTACAGTCGCGGACAAAAAAAAACACTTTTCCTGTTATCTTTTATTTATTTTCTTTCTAGCAAAAAAAGAATGAATGAAATCGGACTATGTTTTATTGAATTACAACTAAGTGCATATTTTGACTTTCATCCCCTCTCTCCAGGAAACCGTGCTGAATTTCGGGATAAAAGTATCCTATGTCCTACCTCGTAATATGAACTCAAATCGTGCCAAGTTTCATTTGAATCCGTTCAGTTGTTTCGGCGTGATGCGCGGCCAAGATACAGACAGACAGACAGACAGACATACGGACAGACAGACAGACAAAAATGAAAAAAAATACAGTTTTGGCTTCAGTATCGATTATAGAGAGCCCTCCAAAAAAAATTTTTAAAATATCTTTAATGTACAGAATTGGACCTGTTACATTTTTATTATAAGTATAGATTCAGGTAGCGTAGAATAGAAATAGGGTGAAAATGTTCAGGAAGGATAGAATAGAAATAGGGCTAGGACTAGGGAGGCGCTAGTGCTTTCGCGTAGTTAACATCTGTGTACCTAAGTATTTTTCTTCAGGCCGTCTATTTAGGTTTGTGGGATAACCTTATTTTTCCGAGGCAGACCAACAGATTACCACGGCACACCCTTTGCGGTACACTGCCTTAGTTGACACAAGCAGCCACACCTTTGAGTACAGAAGGCCTTGCTGTCCTACTCGTTGAGAGAAGCTGGCGCAGAAAACGTCGGCCTACTTTTCCTAGCATCACTGTCAGCCTCACCTTTACCCTCAGAGATCAGTGCTCATAGAGGACAGGGATTGTTCCGGGCGGTACCTGGTACCAATACTTCGTGATGGGAGAGTACTGGATCTCTTTGGTTCCCTTCCCGCCGCTTCTTGAGCGGACATCACTTCCTCGCTAAAAGAAGTGACGGAATCCCACACACTCTCACTTTGAACTATACCATAACCAACCTGCTTTCCTCGCTCTTCATTCATATCAATGAATATATGATATTCACATGTGTCATGAATTGTACTCCGTCCTCTTGTTCTACAAGCAGAACGCAGAAAGTAAAGAAAGCAGGCGCAGTAGACTGACCATTAAGACCATATTCATTAATTCAATACGATCTAACTAAGACTATATCTATAACAGTTCTCGGGGATGGTGGGGCTATCGTTGCGCCATGTTAGGCCGAAATGAGATTGATTTTCTCATTACATCAGGCTATACAATCTCTTGAGCTGATAGTTTTTGATGTCGAACATCTAACGTAACGACGCTTCACCACATCACACTAATATTATAGGGGAAAGTTTGTGAGTATGTATGTGTTACTTCTTCACGCAAAAACTACTGAACAGATTTGGATGAACTTTTACAGTAATATAGCTTATACATCAAAATAACACATAGGCTACTATTTGCCGCGATAACCGACATATACGCGGGCGGAGCCGCGGGCAACAGCTAGTCTGACCCTCCTTAGATGTTCGACATCAAAAACTATCAGCTCAAGAGATTGTATAGCCTGATGTAATGAGAAAATCAATCTCATTTCGGCCTAACATGGCGCAACGATAGCCCCACCATCCCCGAGAACTATTATAGATATAGTCTTAGTTAGATCGTATTGAATTAATGAATATGGTCTTAATGGTCAGTCTACTGCGCCTGCTTTCTTTACTTTCTGCGTTCTGCTTGTAGAACAAGAGGACGGAGTACAATTCATGACACATGTGAATATCATATATTCATTGATATGAATGAAGAGCGAAGCTGGTTATATGATAATGCGATATGGCCATGCGTAGCTATATTTATTATTTCTTTTCACAAACTATCCTGTTATACTCGTTATTTCTAGAAAGTAATTTCTAAGTTGCATATTTGCTAGACGCCTCGCGAATAAACCCTTTTTATCATTGATTACGTCGTCTTATACAATTTTTTTTTTTATAATTAAAAATAACTCGCACAAATTAAGCCATATGAACTTTAGTAATTAATAATTACAGGTATGTGAACTGGACATCATTTTCAACTTCGAGAAAGCCTACTTCATTCTCGATGAGCTGGTGCTGGGCGGAGAGCTCCAAGAGACCAGCAAGAAGAACGTGTTGAAGGCTATAGCTGCGCAGGACTTACTGCAAGAGGTCAGTAGCCAGGATAATGAGCTTGTTTAATAATAATAATTAATATATCCGAAAATAATAATAAGTTCAGGAAAACATTGCCCAAAAGTATTATTCGTCCGAAAATATAGGCAGGGCCGTATTTGGAACGCCATGTCAGTGCAAATTCTAATTAAAATTTCAAAATTTTATACTGAAATAATTAAATTACATTACCTTGTAATAAAAGGTAGCAGAGAGAGACCTTAAATAATGAAAGTAAAGACTAGTAAAATCCCTTTTAAAAAGATTGGTTGGTGGATAGTTCTGTCAATAGAACTTGGTAAAAGAGCTTTCAGTTGTTACAACTTATTAATTAAATTTGTTGTAAAGTACATGTAAGAATCTTGTGTTACCTCAAAACCATCTCTGCAGTTCATAAATCTTAGAAGTTATGATTTACAAAGTCAGGCAGCTCTTCATAGTTACTAATGGAAATCTTATGGGTTTATCATTTAGGTTCAATTTTGTACAAATTTCAAACACAAGTCGGATTATTAAAAAAATATATAATTGCCATAATGCAAATCTACTCACTCTAGATGTTATATTAGAATAAAATAAATGTATAATGATATTATTAGGAATATGAAGTGGACCAGTTTTAGGACAGTGGCCTCGGTAGTGCCTTTTCATTATGTATTAGATATTACGTCGTTTATTGTACGCGATTAGGAGCACTGCCTTTTTTATAGTTGTTAATTAGCACTAACATCTAACATATCAAAATTCTGGACAGAATTTTTGGAAAAAAATAATATTTTAAGTAAGTTTTTAAGTATATTTATGAAACTGAAATTTGAACTCATTCAATAAGTTTGACTTGTAGATAGTAATATCACTGCACCATATTAAAACTGAAGTGTTCAATATACACTATTGGTAATATTCGGATAATATAACATATTGTATAAAACATGTTGATAGGTGCATAAAAGCTTTCCCTTTTCATATCTCAAATGGTCTTTCAATGAGGCACTTCATTTGTAGTCTCCAAGCTAATTAAACTTCAAAAAGAGTAACAATTATTTATTAGCAAATAATACAATATTACACTTCAACGCTATGTTTAGAGGTATTTTAGACAAGTCAATTTAAAGTGTAAATTCCTTATACATTTGTATATTACAAACACCTTTCCCGAATTAATTTATCGAGCTACTTTAGATTTTCTAAATCAGTCTTAAGTTAAAAGTTTAAAGCTTTGATATTGACCAAAAATTAAGTTAAAACCATAGCATTACTCTTTAAATAAACTGATGATACATACCCGGAAAATATATAAATGAATCAAAGCAAATCTGAAATTTGAAAAATAATTGATAGATAGAGAAATTGAGTCAAATAAGTAACATTCCTGATTATAATTACTATAAATAATGCATCATCATTAATGCTAATCTAAAAGTTAGTTCAGACTTCAAAAGTATCACAGATTCATCTCACTTCTATACTCCCTTTCATAACCTTAATAAATAACACTACAATTTTGACCACTAAGAAAAATACCATACAAAAATTTATTACGCGTATTTAAAGTGGCTCGTTTTTTAATAGGAGTTGACTTCTTCTATAAACCTAGAACATCCCAATACTAAACACACCAGCAAAACTAAAATACTAATTTAGATTACAGTGAAACTGTCTGCAATTTACAAGACAATTTGCTCAATTTTATTTTGTAGTCTTTTGAAAACATTTCTAATGTGTAGTCTGAGCTTTGACACTTTACTTTTGAAATTATAAGTCCGCACTCGTGTACGTACATGCGCGTAACGAGTGCGTTAATTATGCCAAAATGATAACACAACGAATTTGGGTATAGCTCTTTTATCTTGTGTGTTGCCGACAGTTGAACTACAAACAGCTTAATAACTTCTCTCTTACTTATTGCACTCTGCTAATTTTATCCTTTGTTTCGGTGTGATATGCATGCATTGGTGGCGGTCAGGACCTGAACGATGGATTATTACACTGATGTGTCGCACAACTCGGATATCAAACAAGCTAACAGTTTTTATTTTGTATGTCTTTGTGCCTTTAATGCATGCGCTTCACTTTTATTTCATAAATACTTATTGCATTAATTCATTCGTTTTTTTGCATAGTTTATTTTTATTTAAAGGTTTTGGCTTCTCGCATGGTGAATAAACCTATACATATAGTTTTTTTTTTCATTCTCGTACACCCACACTCAGTATATGACATATATCATTACATATATCAATTAATACATTTAAGATATATAAAAAATCAAAAATAATCTTTTAATATAGATATGCGATATGTACCTTAGTAAGTAGGTAAAGGCGTCATTATAGTTATAAATAGTTTATCTGTGTACCGTTGCTTAATATGTGTAGTTAAATGTTATTATGATTACATTGTACTGGGACATTGCTTTACTGCCGTATATATTTATCTAATGTATACATTATTTAAAGTATCCAAATAAGGGATGCACCGAATCTTGCTTGAATCACATCTAGGAGCCATTCATATTTATCATTCATTTCATTAATTAATAGTTTTTATTTCATTGTTGTAAATCAGTGTCCTGTGGTTATGGTCTGGCTGTTCGTACATTATTGTAATGAATTGTTGAAATACATAATATAATAAAACTAATCTGTTTTCTTGCATGTACCAAATTCCTATACCTTGCTTCCGTAGCATGAGTTTAAAACTAATCTAGTGATGGGATTGTCGAGTTGTATTTTATCATCATTTTCAGTGTTTTTGAATATTTATTCTTTTTTCATTGTCAATTTAACAACTTTTGGTGTATTTTTTTTTAAACTTTTAGTTATAACTACGCTTTTGCAATTATCATCTTTGAGAAAACTTAACGATTTTACATAAATTTCTGAAAGAAATCGTCACCCGTACCAGCAGGTCGAAAACAAATATTGTTTTTTTGTTAAATTCTTGTTTTGTTAAAATTTGTTACATACAGGAAATATATATCTACACATACTCAAATGGTGTCATAAATAAGTTGATAAAAATGTTGTTGTAGCATTTAGATGATAGTTAATTGTTTAATGAAAATAGTAGTTATTGTTGAATATCTATAATATTAGTTTTTATTTTATTTATTATAATAAAGTAATTAAACACGTTTTACTTGTTTTAAATGTAGATTTTTTTAAATATTTAAGTGATCTCAATACTAGGAATAAATCAAAATAGTGTTTGACTAAACAGAGTAAGAGCAACTGATCGTAACTCATGCTACGGACATCCCATTATTTAACTTGGTGTCTGCCGGGCAAAGTTTTTGGAAGCTGTCTAACGCTTTCTTTTGGTGTGGTCTTGTATAACAATTAATAGCATGCCTCAACATATGCCCATTGTTAATAATTTTAACTACTGATTTCACTCTTAAAAATATTAAATATAATGTAACTTTCCAACATCAATATACTTACATACAAATGCAATAACCAATTTTGCCAACACAGCAATATAAAATGCACCCTTTTATGGAGTTCGGCCCTGTATTCCATTAATTTTGTATTACCCGGATTAAATTTAAAAAATTCTTGACGCAAAAGATTTAAAAATTATAATGCGGCTAAAAATGAAGGCATGTTGGTGAAGTGGAATCAAGTTACATTTGAAAGAGATTTAGTTTAGCTGCATGTTTACGGCGTGGATTGATATTAGGACGAGACAGTCGACGCGGCGCTTCGGGAGGTGGGGCTGCTCTGAGACTCGCCGACGAAGACGCCGGTGGCTACACTCCCGACAAACTTCCAAGCACCACAGTGCAAAAAGGACACTATGTTTTATCAATATTACACTTTCAGTTCACCATTTTGCCATATTTTTTTGTAAATTTTTAATATCTTTACAACTACAACGGGTAAGATTATAATGGTAGTATTTATATCCCCTATGAAGACAGCACGGTTTAACATGTTGTACAGTGCACAATAGTTTGATTAGAAATGTTTAAGAATTTACTATTTTTCATAAAACTTTTAAAGGAAATATTAGTAAATAAATTAAGGTGGATCCCAAAGCATATTCTTCCCCTTTTATATAAATATTACATACATAAATGAAAAAAAAATGCATTAATTGACAAATCCTAGAATATAGACATTAAAAGTAAAAAAAAAGTGTATTTTTACAATAAACTTAGTTGATGCTTTATCAATTCTTACATTGAAATAGATTTGGGGGTATTTAGATTACAATGCAGTAAAGAAAAACACAACCACTTTAGTACAAGAGCTGATGAAGATCGACTTACACTCTTCTGATAACCAGAGACATTTTTAATGTTTATTAATTAAATAACACACCTAAGACTTGATATTATTTTGCTATCGCAAAACTATGACTATTTTTAAAATTACATCATATTTAATCACTTTTTTTTCACCCCTTTCACTCTATTGATAACCAACCTAATTGTTTTTATGTATGGCCCTGCCAAAATGACTCTAACACTGCCTGATGGAAAGCATAAGCAGAATCCAAGGTCACCATACTCATTGCGAATACAGACAATGCAGCATGGTGACCCACAAAATGGCGGCCTAGTGATGCTTCTGCATCATTGGGCCTGCAAATTTATTAATGTGCGTAGGTAGGCATGCTTACTTAGCCACCTGGTAACAGGTAAATCAATATAGGTAACACTGAGCTGATAGCCGGTCGACATTGGTATCAAAATAAAAATAATTCATGATAAAATAAATTGCTTGCCAGCTAAAAAAGAAAAAAAATAGCCATGACAGCTTTGCGATACTATCATAGGTGGGTTCATTCGTTAATAAAATAAAAATTTACAAAAATGGCTCATCTGGTTATCAAAATAAATAGTCCAAGAGCCGGTGAAGAACGACTTGCACCCATCTGGGTGGAAGTCGTTCTTCACCGGCTCTTAGACTATTTATTTTTATATGATATTCACAAACAATAATAAATATTTAAAAAACCATTGGCGCTATTAAGTCGTAATATAAGTCTTTCAAGTTTTTAATTAAATAAGTGTAGGCTTAGTTGTGTCCAACGAAATTAGCAATGGAAGTTTTTAATGACAATTTTTAAGTTATCGATTTTCTATTTTTTATAATTAGTTAAATACTTATTACTTTATGATTGGATCTACCAAAGTAGGATAAAAGTCGTAAGTAGGTAAGGGAAGTAAGTAACGTTTTGGAATTTCGAAAGATGCACGGAGCGGATAGGAAAATAATTCGTCATTTAAAATAGTGTTGCGAGAGTAAAAAAGGGGAATACTTTTAATTGGTTTGTTTGTTATAAAAATACTAGCTTTAACCCGCGGCTTTCATGATGGTCGTTTAAGTAGTTTTCACGTGAAAGCGTTACAAACTTACATTCACATTTATAATATTAATTATTATTCGGATTAATAAAATCAGTTCAGTACGGCCAATAGGCAAATAAACAATTGCCGGCTTAGATTATTACAATTTCAATTTAAATCACCATAGAGGGTTAGACCTGCTGAATACATTGTAAATCTTACTTGAGAAATAGTAATGAATTGCAAAGCTAAATAGTGTGATTAAGGAGACCCGGGAGTTGAAAACTTTTTGAAAAATAGTTGTAAATGCTTTATTTGTTAAAAATAATACCCCGAAAGTAACTATTATTAAAATAAATACATAAACGTCGTTTATATTAGATTTATTTAATTTACAGCCTTATTCATAAACGTTATTTAAGTTTGTTTTCGCAACAGTTTGTGTTATTTTCAACTGTGAAGTTAAAAACAATTAGGGGTAGGTTAAAAAGTACTCGTTAGATCTCATTCAAATTTAATGTGACCACACGACAAGCGCCAGCTGTCGAATATAAAAAGAATAATAAAAATCGGTACACTCACTAAGAAGTTATGGTAACACACACAAAAAAATACAATCGAATTGAGAAATTCCTCCTTTTTTGAAGTCTGTTAAAAATGACACGGACCCGTTGCTGAAAGTTTAATAATATTTATGAATAAGACTTTAAATGAGTATTTTTCAACTTTATAACCGACTTCAAAAAAAGGAGGAGGTTCTTAATTCGATTGTATTTTTTTAAATGTTTCTTACCTCATAACTTTCGACTGAGTGAACCGATTTTGATGATTCTTTTTTTATTTGAAAGCTGATGCTTCCCGTCCCCATTTGAATTGAAATGAAAATGGTCCAGATTTAAGTCGTTTTTTTTTTTGTTAAAATTTTTGATTATAAACACACTGTCAACTCGCGGATTATACGAATTAGAAATCACCGTTAAGTAATAACTATAAAAGTAAAGTATAGATGTGTTATTTTTTGTTTTAAATTGTGTAATTTTATGTTTGTTAAAATGTAGTGTTTATGTTTTATAGTTTATGTGCGACTGACGAATTATTGCATATAACATTAATCATTTCTCTAAGTTCTTTTAACGAATTTACTAGGTTACTTTCTATTTCTATACTTGAACTGAACCTTTACTAAAACCTTAGAAATATTTTCATCTATGGCAAACAGCTTATATCGATTCAAATATTCCATTAATTCCAATTTTGTAATATGCCAAATGCAGTGTTCAATTTCAAACATAAGTGTCAAAATATCATCACAAATTAATTTTTACCCGACTACGACGAAGCAAAAAGGAAGGGTAATAGTTTTGTTAGTCTATGTATGTGTATATGTTCCACCCTATACATTATTATCGGTTTAGTAGTTTAGAAGCTATCTCCTAAACTACTAAACCGATTATAATGAATAAGGTGTCAACAGATTTGTAATAATGGCACCGGGTGACATAGGCTATTTAAATGTCATCTTTAGTTTTTACGTAGTCGGGTTGTAGTTTTTTTAAGATTTTCTTGTTAATACTTAGCAAAGTGAAAAGAAAGTTAAATGTGACTAATGACGAAGTTAGCAATAATTATATTATTATGTATGTATATCTTGGAATTAATGTTTCGTGTACTATGTGATAAAATATTCTAATAAATTATATTTTACTTGTTACTATTTTTTACTTGCAATACCTTCGAGAAAAAGGATTAATTGTTGCATGTGTAATCATTAGAAAAAAAAATTGGTTATGAAATAAATCCGAAAAGCGATTGCTCGGTCTAACGCGGCCACGAGCGACACTGGCTCAGTGATAACCCTTGTTGCAGGAGGAGACCCCGCAAGGCTTCTTTGAAGACCACGGCCTCGGGTAAGCGCCCACCATCGCCTCACAACAACGCATACGTATCAAGAAACCCACATACGTCAAATGTATTTCGATATTAGATTTATACAATTCTTTTGATATTGTCGACATCTTTGTATTTAATGAGGCTTGTACACGTTAGGTCATATGCTTTGGACAACGCTTCTTATCAGCCGTTAATAACTGTGTAATGTTGTAATGAATTTATCTATGTCACCGTAAGATTGTAACTTATCGAAAGTTACAATCTTACGGTGACATAGATAAATTGTAAACTGTGATATACTGCTTACGCGCGTCAAATTGTCAACTGTCCCTGATTGCTCGTCTTTACAGTAGGCAGTTCAATGGCCATAGAGTTTTTCTTTTTTTTTTTACAATTCCCGAACTCCCGCACTAGGAATAAATCCTGTGTCGCGGGGGACTTTACAAACATACATGAAACGGACACAAAGGACACCCAGACTCAGAACAACAATTTGTGGATCACACAAAGTGTTGTCCTACGTGGAATTTGAACCCACGACACTTGGCGAAGTAGGAAACGGCGTGGTGACCGTTAAACCACTAGACCAAACGTGCAGTCGTGCAGAGTTAGGTTAGAACTTCTTTGATTAATCACAAATTCATTTTATATAACTAATTCTAAAGCTGTAAGGTACTTTCAACATGAAATCAATTTACAATCTCAAAAATACTTTACATTAGGAACAAACGAATTAACAAACAAATATGACGGCGCGGGACATAAGTTGTTCAACCAATCAGCGCGCGACTTGCGATTAGTTGCACACATTTCACAATAATTCGACTGTTTGCAATCTCGCAAGATAGATTACAATCTAACGGTGTTTACAATCTTACGGTGACATCTATTATGTGTATGTATTTAGAAATATATAAGTATGTTTATCAGCAGTCTCGTTACCATAGTACAGACTGCCTAGTTTGAGATCAGACGTCCGTGTGATAATTTATTCTATAGCGATCGCCTACGCATGAGAACTACTCAAAACGCTTTAAGATGTCGTTGGCGTCTCGAGCAAATTGATGGACGCTTTAATGCGTCCTTGGCAGAGGCGTCTCTAACCCGTGTAGCGCCCGTGTGCAATCATCACTATAGCGCCCTTCAGTAAGAGCGCAGAATCATTAAAAATGCCGCGACCGGCGCCCCTAACAGCGCTGTGCCCGTGAGCACCGCACACCCTGCACTATAGGTAAAGACGCCCCTGGTCCTTGGCGGTCAAAGAAAGAGAGCTGTAAAAGCGCGGGCTCAGCTAAACATTCTCTTACTATAAGAACTAAACACATACTGCTCAAATGTTACTATTACATGTAGGTATATAGGACTAACTGAAAACGATTTTTACACTAACCTATATCGTCCTGACTCTATTTAATAATTGCTAAGTACATTCAAATAAATATGGTTTAAAAAAAATACAAATCACCCACAAAAGTCAGTTCCATTGTCTGCATTCGCAATGAGTATGGTGACCACCAGTCTTGGATTCTGCTTATGTTTTCCATCAGGCAGAGTCATTTTGGCAGGGCCCATACAAAAAATATATACTAACAAACATGGAGCTAGGTATATAATAAAATAAGCGTGTTGAAAACGAATGAAGCGAGCACTTGCTGGTGCGCAATCTTGCAGTTTCTGTTACACATATCAGCGTTCTCATTGGCCCAACGTGTACAAAATTGTAGGTGGCGTAAATATTGTATAGAATATATTTATATTTAATTTTGAAAATAGACATTTGTTGTAAAAAGAAGAAAAAAATAACTAAGAAATGTATTTTTTATAGTTTGCGAGACATCAGCTTCCTAAGTGTAACTATTTTTTTATAGTTCTTAGTTTTGTTACTAAATAGGTATTATTTGTTTTAATTTTACATAATTTCATAGACAATTAGCTTAAGTTAGTGCGTTTATATATATACTATTGGACAAGGAATTTGAAACTTTTAGTTGGTTATTTCTTTGACCATGTTATCTAGGAAATTAATATAGCACAATATGAATAAATTGAGGCTCAAAATAATACTTAAAAATGTATAACATAAGGATTATATTGGTCTTAAATTAATTTTTATGTTTTTTGTGAGAATATCTCTACAAGATTATTTTGACAATTTCTTGCCTAATAGCATATATGTAGGTATGTTATATCCTTAAAACGCGTGATTTATAAACTGATACAGAAAATATAGGAATTAATTAAGGTTAACATAATATGTAGTAGGTACACAGATAAGGTGATAGTAGGTCACACGGACTTAAAACCACAGATTATTATTGAAAACAAGATAAAAAAGAAATAATACTTTATGTATTCACAATCTTTGTGTTTTAATATATATAAATTAACTTAAGGAGAAAAAATCACACGTTTTATGGAATAGCCACACAGCTTAAGTAAAAAATTTGCAGCTAAAGTTAAGATAGAAACGAATTGCTAACACAAAGCAATGAATGACAATCTGTCCGGTAAAATTTAATGTCGAAGTTATTGAACAAATCCACAAAAAATAAAATACTTACTAAATAATTTATTTGTTGTATTTTTATCTTTAAAGTGAAGTCGCTTACGCTGTCTGTTCCCTTAGATCTTTTAAACTACTCAACGGATTTTAATACAGTTTTCAGCAATAGATATAGTAATTTAAGAGAAAGCTTTATATGTGTAATACATACATAATAGAGGAAATCCGAGAATTTTAAAGACTTAAGTACGAAGCCGGGCCGTTTCGCTAGTAACAAATAAAACAGCTATTGCACTTTGTCATTCATTAGTATTAAAATGGTCGTACAATTCGTTTCTAGCTTAACATCGTAACCACGGCAACTATTATGTACTTATTTTAATTTTACAGCTTTCACACAGCTTTAGTTTTATTTTCACCGAAATATACGTATTATTAATATAGTGTTAAATATTTTTTTGTTTTATCCTGATTTCCATTTTTAACCGACTTCAAAAAAAGGAGGAGGTTCTCAATTCGACAATTTTTTATTTTATGTTTGTTACCTCATAACTTTCGACTGGGTGAACCGAGTCTGATGATTTTTTTTATCTGAAAGCTGGTGCTTCCCATGTTGTCCCATTTCAATTTGGTCCAGTTCTGATAATTATGTCTTCCATGAGAAAACCATATCAGTCTTCAATTTGCATTAAGTATGTGCGCGACAAATTAACAAATAACTCAATATCACGCCAACCGATTTCGATGATTCTTTTTTTATTTGAAAGCTGGTGCTTCCCGTATCTTCCCGCTGGAGGCCCATTTCAATTTGGTCGTTCTTGAAGTCGGTTTTTTTTTGTTAAAATTTTGTATTATATTTGACAGCATTCTATTAGTTTGTGCCAAAACAAGAATACGTACTATTTATTGTCTATGAAAAAAAATTATCAATTTGGTTTTTAACTGACTTCAATAAAGAAGATTCTATATTCCACTGTGTGTTTTTAACCGAACTTCAAAAAAGGAGGAGGTTATCAATCGAACTGTTTTTTTTTTGTTTATGACATCATAACTTTGGACTGGGTGAACTAATTTTGATGATTCTTTTTTTTTATTTGAAAGCTGGTGCTTCCCGTGTGGTCCCAATTTGGTCCAGTTCTTGAAGTCGATTCTTTTTTGTTAAAATTTGTGATTATTCAATACATATTACACCGATTACTTTGAAGATTGAAGACAGTACCTATTAAAAGTGTATGTTGGAGACAGCACAGTAATAAGGTGACCTTGAAAGCGCACACGACTTGTTACAGTTATTTTTTATTTGGCTGGTTTTAATTATGCCACTAATTAGGTAAGTTAAATTATGTTTAAGGAATAAACAAAAATTAAAATATAAAAACATTTTTTAGTGCACAACAACACAGCAGAGTACTTTGGTCATTTGATTTCTCATTGAGTATAACAATACCCAATAAGACAGAATTGTTTTTCTATCCATTTACTTACATATTAGTACTAACTGTTGCCCGTGGCTCTGCCGGCGTCGACTATTTACCGCGATAACCGATATGGTTATCGCGGTAAATAGTAGCATATATGTTATTCTGATGTATGAGCTATATTACTGTAAAGTTTCATCCAAATCCGTTCAGTAGTTTTTGCGTGAAAGGGTAACAAAGACACACACATCCTTATAAACTTTCGCATTTATAATATTAGTAGGATAAGCATTTGGTCCCATTTTGAGACATTCGTAAAAACTGAGGGCCTAATGAGACTTAAGTTTACATCAATTTTATCGTCAGACGTCACGATGACTGTCCAACGGCAGTCATGATTGGCGAAAACTTAAACTTCAGCTTAAGCGCTGTCTAATCGATGCGGTCAAAGTGACGACCGAATCTATGTGAAATAAACTCGCACAGTCCCTCTGATAGGTATGGTACGACAGTTGAAAGGACGTAATAAAACATACGTCATGCCCACATTTATTAAACTGAAGACAACGAGCTGTATCAGGCTTTGGTGTGCTATCGTCTCGGCCTACCCCAGAAGAGAATAATGCGTGGGTATATGGGTTTTCCCTAGTAATACCCCAAATTATTATCAGTCTTTAGATCTCTATTTTGTATACTCTATTGAATGCTTTCCACATGATAAAATAACACGCAATTTAAGGGACATATCTTACATACATGTGGACATATACAGTTCTTAAAATTAAATCACACTAACATATAAAGGCGAAAGTTTGTGTGTATGTTTGTTACTTCTTCACGAAAAAACTCCTGGACGGATTTGGATGAAACTTTACAGAAATTTTGCTTATACATCAGAATAACACAGGCTAATATTTGCAGCGATAACCGACATACACGCGGGCGGATATGTCGTAGTCGATAGTATAGAATAAACTTAGTATTAATGCAGTTTATATAAAAGAGTATATAAATTGATTTTTCTATGTAAAATCATCCAATAAGTTTGCTGCTCAGCGAGCGACTTACTAAGCCCATGCGTTCACGAGTTTGAACTGACCCGTGCTATCTTGTAAGGTGGTTGAAATAAAATAATACAAGTAAGCATTTCTCCAAAAACATTGGGTAGGTATAATATGAACCTAGAACCAATTTAACAGAGATCCGTCTAACACAGTAAATTGTCGATTTAGTTGTGTATATTTAAAAGAAAGCAATTTAATCGACAATTTGATCTATAGGAATTGTATCGTGTGGAATTTTTCGACTTGACTATCTTATCGCAATTATCATATCAGCATTATATCATAGAGGCCTAGCGTATAAATAAGCATTTTTCTTTGCAATTCATATATAACGTATTAAAGACATGTTAAACAATGAAAACTCGTTTTAATTCAATACAAAATCATTTATTATAAGATGATTCCAAAGATTACACAATATATAATAATTCCATTCCAATATGCCATATAAAAGCAATAAATACATCAAAATTAAAGACACTGTTACAGTCTTGTTAACCGACTTCAAAAATAGGTCTCATTTCAACAGGTCCCAGGTTAAAGTTTGAAGTCGGTTATTACTTTGTATATAGTATAATATAAATAGACAATCAAATTGACTTATAACTAAACATGCCAAAACAACGTAGATACAACTCGTATACCGGCGTTGTGGCTAAATATAATCTTAAAATGCTATTTATTATTATTAAAAATATCAATGTTCCATCAACATCACTATGGCCAGTCATATTAATTAACCGTGTTGCACATTTGAAGCTTCAGTTTTCGTTAAAATTTTGATTAAAAGCTTGGAGATGATCATAAATAATCTGAACAACACTCGGCCATCATCAAAGATCTTTTCACGAATCGATATTATAATATCGATGCATGTTTTTAAGTTTCTGCTTCTAAACCAAACGATATATTCATAATTTAGTCGATTCTACCCTGCCAGCAATTCTACAAGGTTAAAATGCAGTTTATTTGCAACTTTTACATAATAATATAAAAATAATCAATTTGAATGCTCGGTAGATTTAGATTCAGGTGTCGACTTCACCTGTTTGGTGGTAGTGGGGGAGGAAGACGTGACCTCAGTGTTAGAAGGGGCAGTCTCTTGAGGAGTGGGTTCTGCAGTCTTCTGTGTGTCTTTTTCTTTTACTTCTTGTTCTTCTTTCTCTTGCTGCTGGCTGGTTACTTTGGCGAGGTGCAAGGCTGCGAGCAGAGCGGTGATGTACCGACGCACGTCGAGCTCGACACCTGTAATCAAAAGAAATTAATTAATACTGTTATAAGGCTGGAGGGTTTGTTTATAAGATATTATAACAATAGTTACTAATCGTAGAAGAGATACCTAAGTATTATTTAGAAAAGGCATTACTGCATCAGCCAGTTCAGGCCGCGCTGATAATGATTGGAGCCGGTGGAAGTTTAGAGTAAGTAAAAATAAAAATAATATTACAAATTTTAACAAAAACAACTGACTTTAATCTGGACCAAATTTAAATGTTACCACCATTCGGGAAGCACCAGCTTTCAAATAAAAAAAGAATCATCAAAATCGGTTCACCGAGTCGTTAAGTTATGAGGTAAACAAACATTAAAAAAACAGTCGAATTGAGAACCTCCTCCTTTTTTTGAAGTCGGTTAAAAATGTAACCCATTTTGAATCTAGTAAAGTTGTTGCATGATTGACAATTTAAATTTTATACATATTAAAGAAACATGTATAAATCTTCATGGTTATATTTTTACGTCTTTATTCGCCGCGTAACGACGTATCAGTATCACAACTTATTGTATTATAATTACGTGACGCCAATTGATAAAGTACTTACTTTAATATTTTATAGATTACCTACTAAAGTATTTATTCGTGTAACATCAGGCGCATAAGATATTAGAGTTACACGAGCTTAATCTAAACTAATCCTAGCTGATCCCGCAAACTTTGTTTTGCCATAAAAATTGGGGTAGGTGTAAAAAAGGATGTTGGTCGATTAGCAGACCTACCCGATATGCACACCAAATTTCATAAAAATCGGTCCACCCGTTTCAGAGGAGTATGGTAACTAACATTGTGACATGAGAATTTTATATATTAAGAAGATTATAAATGCGAAAGTTTGTAAGTATGGATGGATGTTTGTTACTCTTTCACGCAAAAACTACTGAACGGATTTGGATGAAACTTTACAGTAATATAGCTTTTATACATCAGAATAACACATAGATTACTATTTTGCAGTGATAACCGACATACACGAGGGCGGAGCCTCGGGCAACAGCTAATAACTGATAATTACAAGTCATTAACAGTCCACTGCTGGACATAGGCCTCTCCTCTGAAATAGGGAAGACCAATCTAGTCCCAAGCTAAGCAGAGCTTGTGTTATGGGTACTAGACAACTGATATAAATATATAGACGGTCCCCATTTTCATCTCGTCCACATAAAAATGAATCGCCAAAATGTATGTACGCGCATAACTTCCGATTGGCTGCACCAAATTAAATTCTTTATTTTATGTGTTCATGTATTAGGACAAGGTTTGCGTTCAAGAAAAATTGAAAATAACGGGTCTTTTTTTTTTGTCCGCGACTGTACACTGCCTGTGGGAAGGTGAGACATGTAAATTTGGCGGTACGAAGTTCGCCGGGTCAGCTAGTTTTTTATAATTTTTATCATTAATTTCATCACGACGAAGACTTAAGATTTGACTTTAAATACTTGACATTGGCAGAAATACCTGATCCGGCTTGTTGCCATCTCATCAAAAGGTTGAAGTATACCTTTAATTATTATGTCTAACACCGAGTATGATGTCATCACTTTCGATTGCTCATACACTTTCCTTTTACTGGTCTAGTAAACATTCCATGAATAGCCTTTGGAACGTGAGAGTACAAGCGTAACGATCAGTTTACAAAATAAAACAGTAACAGTCCCCGAGTGCCACACGTTTTTTTTTTCTAAATCTGGGTGTCTGTTTCATGTATGTTTGTAAAGTCTCCGACACAGGATGTATTCCAAATGCTTTCTAGCTGTCTGTCTGTCTTTAAAGAAATGAATGAGCAAGTCTTACCAGAGTTCCTCAGCTCGTTGATCTTGTAGGCGAGGTTGGCCCACACCCTCCTGGCGGCCACAGCGCTGAGCCGCCCGACCGTCTGCACGGTGTGGAGCGCCGGGTCGTTAGACACCGCTACAATTTCATCTACAATTAGATAACCCTTCCTTCATACCAGTAGCCAACTCACAAGGAAAGTTGACATGCACTTACATACTAAATATATATTGATGATATATAAAAATAATATATGGCTCAGTTTAATTTCAGTTTTCCAATCTATTTTTTGTGCACTTAGGCCAGTTAAGTATTTGTTTATTTATTACGGAAACGGCTTTGCATTCGTCTTCTAAAGAATTTATTTTTTTACGGTTACGGCAAAGCCAAAAGGAATTTTTTTTTGTTTATATGTTCATGTAGCGTCTAAACTATTGAGGTGTAGATAAATAATGGTTCATGTGTCAGTCTATATAAACTCTAAGGTTTTACGTAATCGGGATACAGTTTTCTGAACTTTTTCTTGTTTTGTAAATGTATATTTAACTTACAATAAAATCCCTACGAATATTTATATTTTTGTACTAAATGTCACTAGAATATCTAAAAATGTTCTAATACATTAATTAATGTGTATCTCAGTACATTAATAGATGTATAGTATATCTACATCCGACATATACTTATCAATATCCCGTTATAGATATACGGTGTTGTAACCAGTCACCATTGATAAGTTCACCGATACGGTGTCTGCGACCTTTCCCGGATCCTTTTATCAATGGAAAAAATACGATTTCATTATACGGAGCTTAGTTTTTTAAAGTATCAATAATAATATGACGGCTTTCTTATCAAATACCCATTTAGATTAGACAACACAATTACGTAGTGAATATGTATGCTAGAATTATTTCCTAACTTTATTGAATAATATGTAAAAAGATTTCAACTTGGTTTCTTTGTGGCTAGATTTTTGCGTGACGTCAACCTCCGGAATAAAGTTTACTACTTAAAAGATAAGTGGGATTGAAGAAAGATGGCATACAATTGTCGATTACGAATAAAGTTATAATACTTCGAATACAGTTCGAAGTGCCTGAGATATGTTCATTCCGTATTTGGAGGAGGCACAAGATAGAAACGTGGCTTTTTTTA
The DNA here is from genome assembly GCA_949125395.1 of Diaphora mendica. Classification (NCBI taxonomy): domain Eukaryota; kingdom Metazoa; phylum Arthropoda; class Insecta; order Lepidoptera; family Erebidae; genus Diaphora; species Diaphora mendica. Next base: position 4,509,119 of record OX421323.1, read on the forward strand.
TTATATAAGACAAACGAACAGACGTGTCACCTAATGGAAAGTTTACAGCTACTGCCACCCATTCCAGAACCATACTTGAGCTGTAAATCTTTGAGAAGATGATAAAGGAAATGGACAAGTTTGGACTCACACAGTGAAAACATCAAAAGCATTGATTAACACTATACTCATTGCGCTGTAGCAGGGTGCGGGACAGTTTCAGTAACATTTCGTTTTACTCTTGAAAGTTGTCGCGATTTACAAATTGACTTAGTATTTGAGCTGTACCACATTCGCAATATATTAAATCATTAATAACTGTAGTAAATTAAATTAAACCAACCAGAATGTTGTAGTCTACAAATAAATGCCGCACCATGCTACAGTGCAAAGAGTATAGTTTACTGCGAAGCTGTGACGTCACTGCGATCGAATCACAAAATCCAAAGCATATCTCTTTAGCGGCTGCTGTTTAAAAACTATTCATAACATACATAAATATCCTTGAAATTAATTTATACAGTTAAACACTTACTGCTTGGTTCCTCTTGTGGCCCCACAGGTGGTAGGTAGTGATCTAACAGCTGCATAGCGTATGAAGCTCCGGCGTCAACACTGTGTACTGCCTTTTGGCCGTATGCTGTAGATAGGAGAGCATTGGCTTTGGCCCAGGATAGCTCCTTCAGGGATGCCACGCGTTGTTCAGCGGCTACACGAGCACCATATACCTGTGGATGTGACATTAGCTTTAACTTCTTGTGGTGCTTGTGGCTTCTTCTTCTTCGTGTGGTGATTAAGAGTTCGGAGTGTTACCATCCCTGATTATCCCGTGGGTGTCGTAAGAGTGGACTAAGGGAGTAAGCTACGCAAGACATCAGCGTCAACAGCATTGAAAGAGAAGGAAAACTTGACACAAACAGTATGCCAACCCGTCTAGCCAGCGTGTTAAACCTAAGGGTCAGTTCACACAGACCGGCTCTGAGAGGAGAGCAGATTTTTATCACGTTGGAAACAGACTTGAGTATTTTCAACCGAGGAGGTTCTCAATTTTACTTCATAACTTTGGACTGGGTGAACCGATTATGATGATTCTTTTTTTATTTGAAAGCTGGTGCTTCCCGAATGGCCCCATTTAAATTTGGTCCAGATTGAAGTCGGTTATTTTTTTTTATTTGTAATTGCATGTGCACTTGTTTTGTCATTCAGAATGCTTGAACGCGCTCTGTGTGAAATACTAAGAGGAGCCGACCGGCTCCAATTGCGTGCTCTTTCTCGCTCGCGCTCGCGCAGATCTCTTCCAGCCGGTCAATGTGAAATAGTTAGCGGCTCCGCTTCGGCCAATTCCAAGCGTATACGATCCGGTCTGTGTGAAAAGAAAAAAGCGGGCCGATGATCTCCGAGCCGGTCTGAACGGACCCTAATAAGGCGAAACTTTCTTTTTAAGGAGAAGCTTATATCCTCCAGTGGACTATAAAAGGCTGTTGATGTCGTTTTTGCATGTGTTTTAACATTCATAGTCTAATATAAGTATATTCATAAATAAGAGTATAGTGCACACTTTTGCAAATGTGTGCAAAATACTTTTATTTATGATGGTAATTTAACAAACGACCCGACATAATATGTGTATGGTTAGACCACAAAGCAAATTTCGTCGGTTTAGACTATGAATGTTAGCATTACACTTGAAACGTCAAGAAGATTCTTCGTTCTTTTCACTTACGAGTCATTCTTAGCAATACAAATATCTTTCATAGTATAAATTAATAAAGTGAAGTCGCTTCCGTTGTCTGTTCATTTAGATCTTTTAAATTGCTCAGCGGATTTCAATGCAGTTTTCAGCAATAGATAAAGTGATTCAAGAGGAAGATTTATAATATTTATAAAACATGCATATTATAGTAGAGGAATTTCAAAGACTTTCGTGCGCAGTCGGGCCGGGTCGCTTATGTAGTATCGTAGTTAGGACGAATACTAACGATTTAATATGTATCTAAAAATAAATATATAAATAATATTCAAACACCAATCTTTCATAATATACATAATCTATTTACCCACTTAAAAATTATCTGAATTACGGAAAAAAAAGATGGTGCTTACATTACGTCACTCGTTCGTATCGTTGGATAAGTTGGATTATTGCTACAGGAGATAAAAGTATCGTATTTTTTTAATAAGTCCTTGAAAAAAACTGCTTTACATAGGTTCTTTCACTGGCCGCGAGTTCGCGAAACGAAATGCGGAAATGGTAATAGGTTCGTAAACAATGTAATTTAATCCTAAACTTGCAAATACAACCTCTATCTACTATGAGGTCAGAATAAAGTCATTGATCTTTGAAATCAAAACTTAAGTCGAAGAAGTAGAAACTGATCGAGACGGAGAAAATTATTTGAGTGTGTCCAGGGGACTAGAGACAAAAGGAGCAGTTTAGTACAGATAAAGTTAAAATAAACTATTCTACTCTACTCCATTCAACTAAAATAGAAATTACTTCAAGTTATAGACATCTTTAAAGAAAAACTTATTTGCATAGGTAGGATTATGAAGTCATCGTTTTATCGAACAATAAATAAGATACGCTTCGCTTCATACTGTTTTTATATTTAGTGATTTATTTTTTCTAAATGACGGTAAACCTCTAAAAAGGCAGGACTTAGTAAGGATAAATCAATGACAGCCATTACGATAATTGACAACAAGGTTTTTAATCTAAAACAAAAAATAAATCAAATACGTCGGATTATCAGTACAGTACGCCCCCATGCCCTTGTACTTTTGTTACTAGAAAAGTAATCATAGTGACCTACAGACGGGGATACAGTAATTTAATGTATCCTTTGATAGATACAAGTGACCCCAAGTATCCGTTCCGGTTCATATTCCACCGCGTGACAACTATCACGTACCTATCGCCTTGATCTTATCACAGCTTGGTACTACCGTTTTTTGTTGTTGTTTAAAACGCCCTTTTTATGTACATAATGGCTTTTGTCCATGGTCCACATAATTTATATTTTGTCTATTAATTTTTATTAGAACTTCTTGTGCGAATTAAAAAAAACTTTTAGTGGGGAGATCATTTTTTGTTTTTTCGAAAGACGGTCCCCATTTCATCTCCGCCACATTTTTTATCATTAATTTTATCACAAAGAAGATTTGAAGACTTTCAATACTTTACATTGGCAGAAATAGCTGATCCGGCTGGTTGCCATCTCATCAAAAGATGAAGAATATTTTAGTGTTTATGCCATTTTATTGAAGATGGTTTTAGGCTATAAAACATCACGTTACGACCAATAGGGCCCGAGTAGTAATGAATAATATTGCAAAAACGGAGAAAATATATTCCTTTTCACAGGCGCGGACGAAGTTCTGGTTAGTTATTATGTTACACAGCTGCTATGCAGTCGAATACTTGTTTTTGTCTAGCAGAAAAAATGCCCCGTTTTGCATTCTGTTTTAACCTTTTAACATTATTCCACTTACTTCAATATTTAAAAGGTCATATTAAAATGTAGTTGAAAAGAAAATTCCAATGCAGCTGTTGACTGACTAATAAAGCGTAATTACGCAGTAGGTAGCTAAAAATACCTATATATAAATGTACACGTCCTGGTGTTTATGATAAATGTGTAATAATAAGTATGTATGGCCCGCCAAAATGACTCTACTCTGCCTGATGGAAAGCATAAGCAGAATCCAAGAGTGGCGGTCACCATACTCACTGCGAATGCAGACAATGCAGTATGGCGACCCCCACCATGGCGGCCTAGTGATGCTGCTACATCTTTTAGTCTAGTCAACAAGTATGGAACTTGTTGACTAGACTATTTGGGCCTCCGGTCTCGCACTCACCAACGAAACACGACAGCACGAACGTTGTCATTTTACGTTGATTTTCTGTGCGAGGGTAGTACCGCCCCGGTCGAGCCGGCCCATTCATGCTGAAGTCAGCGTGGCTCTACTACCTATAAATCTATTGAGACAAATCTATTGAGACCTCATTTATTAAAATCGGTTCAATAGATTGTTTTTTTGCAAAGCGGCGTGGCGACAGCTTAAACCACTATGGTGGAATGTATTACCTTCGTCTGTATTGTATTACCTTCCTTTTTGGATTCGCCGTAGTCTGGTGAAAGTTATCCCTCCTAAAAAAGAAGAAAGAAGGTAGGAAGGAACTCGATAGAAATTATTCTACTCTCCATATGAAATTAATTAATTTAATTTAGTCGAAGAGCACAGAAGATCAACGTAAAATGACAGCGTTCGTGCTGTCGTGTTTCGTTGGTGAGTGCGAGACCGGAGGCCCAATGATGTAAAAGCATCACTAGGCCGCCATAGTGATAGTGTGGGTCACCATGCCGCATTGTTGCATTGTTTGCATTCGCAATGAGTATGGTGACAACCACTCTTGGATTCTGCTTGCTTTCCATCAAGCAGAGTAGTTTGGCAGGTCCATACATACAATAAAAAAATGCACAATACATTGCAAATCCAAAGTTTTGAACTGGATTGAAACTGACGACTAAAGGAGAATTATACCGTGCTAAACGTAACAACTTACGGAAGGAGGATTAAAATAAATCAATATGCATATAAGTATTACGATGACAAGTAGAATATCTACTGCTTTGATGACTACCGCGTTTACAAAACTCTTTCTATTAATAATCTCAGTACATCGAACTCACTGAGTAGTCGCAAAGCCAAGTCGCGTAGATACCGCAATATACGGAAATACATTGCAATACATTCACGCATCGAGTTACAAACGGTTGGGAGCCAGTAACTTCAGACTAATAGGGTAGATGACTGTAGCGTAAATAAATACCGATGTATCCTTAATTAAAACGAATATTACAAAGAATCTCGGAAAATAATTATTTACAGCTTTATATTTCTATCATAAATTTTAATCAAATAAACGTTGAAATTTATTGCTAAATTGAGTAGTCTAAAACAGTGACGTCACGAGTTTGTATTTAGTACATTTTTTTAAACAAAGTTAATCGTTTTGACAGATGTTAAAGGTAACTTTTTTTTTAAAGAACTCCCGCACTAGGAATAGATCCTGTGTCGCGGGGGACTTTACAAACATACATAAAACGGATACAAAGAACACCCAGACTCAGAACAACAATTTGTGGATCACACAATTTGACTCATCAATGTGTCATCTACCCTCTTAAAACATATTAAAAGTTAACTGACTGATTCATCAACGGTCTTTAACAGATCACAGCTGGACAAAGGCCTCTCCTGAGAGGAGCTTTTGGCTGACTATACCAAGTTGGCCAAACGGATCAGTATAGGGTTTGTTTGTTTCAAGTTTTCCTTCCCTTTGCTGTAGGGTTGCCAGATGGCCGGGAAATCCGGGATTGTCCCGGAATTTTGCGTCTTGTCCCGTGTCCAGTAATTATACCTTATTGTCCCGGATTCCGAAAACCTACAAGCTTTGTAACAACATATACTAACAATGTTAGTATTTAGCCAACAGAATAGAGCTAAAGAGCAAAACCTAATGTCCTTGAATTTAATCAAGTGCGAATTGCAGACTCTTATAAATTTTGGCGTGTCTTGCTCAGAAATTTTATCAATTTTGCAAAGCTATTACTAAGAAAAACTAATAAAAATCGCAAAATTTTATATACAATAGTAATAGCTTTGCAAAATTGATAAAATTTTGGCGTGTCTTGCTCAAAAATTTTATCAATTTTGCAAAGCTATTACAGTGGAATCCGTTTATAATGACATCGCAGGGAATTGACAAACACGTCATAATAAGCGGACGTCATATAAAGCGTTTTGTAAAAAAAATAAAAATATTCCCGCCACTATGTTATGTCGAACTTTAAAACGACTGATCCAGCTTGCAGAACAATTGAAGTCGAGAATACCAAAACGCGCGGCAAAAGCTTTTGCCTTTTCCTGTAGCATAGGGCCGCTTACATGTATTCCTTTGTTCCTCGTGATTTTAAACCACTGAATTAATGCTTGATCAACACTTTCTTATTGCGATTTTCGAAGCCTCTTAGGTTTCAAAACATTGAGAGATGAGTTTGATTCTCCATTTTGAAATCTGCATACTGCATATTATTGCACCTTTCTCCTCAATCGTACATGCTTTACGGCGTTGAGATGACTTTTTTTTCAAAGAATATCACAAAAAACTATGCGTGACATTCAAGTGTCAATTATGTACTCGGTGAGATTTTAAACAAAAAACGAAACGTGCCGAACGTCGTCGGGTAACAACGAACCATTTCCGAAGGTGTAAAGAATCATATCGGTCGTTATAACCGGACATAATTAAAAAATGGGTCATAATAAGCGACATGTCACTGTAAGCGAAGTCATTATATCCGACTTTTTTACAAAGAATTTTATATGAAAACTAAACTTCGTTGTGTAATTACGTTATAGTAGGCGGTTGGTCAATATAAGCGGAGTCAATATAAACGGATTCTAATGTACTAAGAAAAACTAATAAAAATCGCAAAATTCAGTGATAAACAAGATATTTTACTATGGTCACGATCGAGCGACCCGACACCGCTGTCACTTTTTTTTTTAATAATCGTCCCGAATTTGATAAGTTTCTATCTGGCAACCCTACTTTGCAGTGATGATGTCCTGCGTAGTTTGCTACCTTCGTCGACTTACAACGCCCACGGCATGAATTAGAGTATTGACACTTCGTATTCGTAATCACCACACAGACATACACAACTAAATACATATTAGTACCATTTTATTAAACCGCTTAATGCATCATTATAAAGACTTTAACGGACTTCAAAAAAAGAGGAGGTATTCAATTCGGCTGTTAAAGGCTGTTGATGTTGCTTGATGAATAAGTATACATATAATTGACTAGCTGACCCACGCAACCTCGTTTGCGTCTCCGTTTTTGAAACATTTTTATTGGTGCTCCGCTCCTATTGGTCGTAGCGTGATGATATATAGCCTATAGCCTTCCTCGGTAAATGTACTATCCAACACTGAAATAATATTTCAAATCTGACCAGCGGTTCCCGAGATTAGCGCGTTCAAACAAAAACTCTTCAGCTTTATAATATAATAAGTATAGATTAAAGAGTAAATTAATATAGATAAACAGTGAAGTTGGAGTTTTTTTTTACAGAACAATGTAACAAGAATGTGAGCTCAAATAGCGGCTCTACAACTCGTATTGCTACTGTTTTATAAACAAGCGACATTTACAGCGAAATGGTATTCCAACATTTCGCTACCAGACATCTGATATGCAACATCCTGTTTATGCATTTATTTTTACTGTAATTTGAACGTTAATGTAAACATTAAACGATTAAAAATTAATGTTAACTATTATAAAACAAAAATGCATATTAGTCGATCTATAATCTATACTAATATTATAAAGCTGCAGAGTTTGTTTGTTTGTTTGAACGCGCTAATCTCAGGAACTACTAGTCCGATTTGAAAAATTCTTTCAGTGTTGGATAGTCCATTTATCGAGGAAGGCTATAGGCTATATTTTATTTTCAAAAAAATTTGGGATTCGTAAGAAAATTGCTATTTCGTAACCCAATGTGTGAAATCGAAAACCTATTTTTGCGTGCGCTGCATTACCTATTGACAATAGAACAAAATAATGTATTACGGGTTTGTAGGTCCCATTAAGATCTACAAAAAAGTCCGCGAGAGCAATATATCCAACTATCATGGTTTAGTCACAATAACCACTTTTGTGTTATTTTTTTTTATTAAATCGTCTAATGAAAGAAACTACGTTAAATGTGTATCGTAATATTAATCCTTATCCAAATTAAGTATCATGTTATCAAGGGTATTTATGAGAAGTAAAATACTTTTTGTCCCATCCCAATCGGACATTTCGTTTAGAAGTTATCACGAGTATAAGACGCTAAGAGTTGGTACCTAATAATGAGTTATTTGCTAAAGAGTTTTTATCAACATAAAACCTAATATTAATCTTTATCCCAATAAATGTGTTGTTGATTATGTGTATTAATTAGATCTTAGAAGAGTATAATAAATACTTCTATACTTAATATATAAAGCTGAAGAGTTTGTTTGTTTGAACGCGCTAATCTCAGAAACTACTGGTCCAATTTGAAAAATGCTTTCAGTGTTAGATAGCCCATTTATCGAGGAAGGCTATAGGCTATAAATCATCACGCTAAGACCAATAGGAGCGAAGCACCAATGAAGAATGTTTCAAAAACGGGGGAAATTATCACGTTACGGGCAATAGGAGACGCAAACGACGTTGCGTGGGTCAGCTAGTAATATATAAAGCTGAAGAGTTTGTTTGTTTGTTTGAACGCGCTAATCTCAAGAACCGCTGGTCCGATTTGAAAAATTATTTCAGTGTTGGATAGTACATTTATCGAGGAAGGCTATAGGCTATATATCATCACGCTAAGACCAATAGGAGCGGAGCACCAATGAAGAATGTTTCAAAAACGGGGGAAAAATTATCACGCAATGGGGCAATGTTGCGTTATTCATATAGATTGTGTATAAATAACGGGAATGAAACTGCCGGCAAGTGTATATACTACATAATTAAAAATACTACAAAGACTAGGTATTTATCGTTCCGCTTGCCTATAATATAAATACCACTGGCATTATCAAGGTCAAACAACAATCTACACATTACATGTATCTAACTGCTTTTTTGTTTTTGCGCACATGCACTGAATGTCAGAACATAATCTATACAAATCTATATATATAAAAATGAATCGCCGAAATGTATGTAAGCGCATAACTTCCGATCGGCTCCACAAAATTAAATATTTTTTTATGTGTTCGTTATTGTTAAGACAAGGTTTGTGTACAGTAAAAATATTTAAGTTAACGGGTAAAAGTCAACGGGAAGTTATGGCGGTACGAAGTTCGCCGGGTCAGCCTAGTAAGTATAATAAAATTCAAGTGTCAGTTTGTAAATTCACAAATCTGTAACGGCTAGAACAATTTTTTGGGGGCATTCACTGGCACATAACTGATGTTATAAGGAGTAACTTAGGATACTTTTAATTTAGGAAAAAAAATTGTATAACAAAATTAAAACCAAGCAAGTAGTACCTAAGCATGAAGTAATTAACAATATTCGATTTGTTGTTTGCCTCGGTGGCGTAGTGGTAGCGTATGCGACTGCTGTACTTGAGGTCTCGGGTTCGATTCCCGGGTCGGAATAAATGTTTGTATGATCTGCAAATATGTTTCGGAGTTTGGGTGTTTTCTATGTATAATATGTATGTATTCACAAAAAAAAGTATGTATGTATTTATGTCAGTTATCTAGTACCCATAACACAAGCTCTGCTTAGCTTGGGACTAGATGGCGTTGTGTGTTAGATGTCCGAAATATTTATTATTATTTAAAAGCAACAAAACCCGTGGGGCACAGCTAGTTAGTGCATAACGTAATTGAGTTTGTTCCGACATCGCGTCAGGAAGTCCGCACATATTAGAATCGAGGTCAAACTATTAACATAATGGTGTATGTGTGTATGTATTTTACAACATATTGCGAGAGTAATATGAATCATCGTACGTAACTGTAAGAGGAGTTTAAAGTCTAAGTTCACAGTGCAAAGAGCACATCTGTAGATTAAAAAGAGAACTTATAGGTATTCCTTTAAACGTAAACTTTCGGAAACCTCATCATAACTTATTTTACATTTCTTACAAGCTGGACCCCACGGTGATACCCGCGCTACAACAGAACCCGCAGGTTACGCCGCGTGGCGAAGCTAGTAAAAGAAAGTAGCCTATGTGAAGTCAGTTTAAAAAAGTAGCCTAGGAAAGGAGTAACATCTTTATATTATCAGCTATCTGCCAGTGAAAGTCCCGTCAAAATTGGTTCAACCGTTCCAGAGATTAGCCGGAACAAACAGAAAAACAGATAGATATGTAGTAAATTTTTATAAATAGCTTTTTGCGTTTAGTGAAAAGCTATTTGACATTACAGTCACTTCAATTTCATTTATTTGTTCATTAAATTTGCCGCTTGCGCAAACTTGTGTAAATGTCAGCTAAATTAGAATCTCACAACTTGCAACAAATATGTGGGTAGGCTGAAATTTACGCAACGTTTCACTAGACGTGTCCTAATATATGTTTACAACTATTACCTTGTTCATGCTAAACGTTAGTTAGGTATTTACATTGTACATAATGTTTAGAATGATTTACTATTGAATTAGTTGATAAAGAAACTAATTTCATGATAGAGGAAATGTGGATACCATTTCACAACTCACATTCAAAATGCTCATAACGATGTCGAGATTAGTAGGTTTTGTCTAATAAATAAGGGACAAAAATTATTTGTTTTATAATAAACTAGCGACTAGTCCCCGGGTATGCACGGAAGTTTTTAAAATTCTTGGATTTAATATGCATGTTTTACACATATAAAACTTCCTTTTGAATCATCCTATCTATTGCTAAAAACTGCATTACAATCCGTCGAGTAGTTTATAAGATCTACGCGAACAGACAGGGGAAGCGACTTCATTTTATACTATGTAAAGATTTAAGTTAAAGAACAGGATTTTATGTTATTTACTAGCTAGTTCAAGCAACCTCGTTTACGTCTGAACTTATAATTTTCCCCCGTTTTTTAAACATTCTTCATTGGTGCTCTGCTCCTATTGGTCTTAGCATGATGACATATTGCCTATAGCCTTCCTCGATAAATAGGCTATCTAATACTGAAAGAATTTTTCAAATCGGACCACCTGAGATTAGCGCGTTCAAGCAAACCAACTATTCAGCTTCATAATATAAATATAGATTACTTTGAAATATAATAAAAAACATGACAAAAGCTAATCTGAAGCTTTTAGTTTACTACAAAGCGAAGAAATAGTATCCGTGTCTTACTCTTGCAAAAACAGCTCATGCTGCTCGCAAAACCAAGGCACTAACAGCATTCTCCACATACAATATCCCTATGTATGTATACCTACAAGACATACCCCACAAGTAACACATATTAATGTTATTGTTAGTACATGAGCACTGCAATTGCCCTTGTTCTATAAAACAAAAGATAACTGCTTACGTCAATGGATGGTATGAGGTAGATTGAATCATTATGCGGCACATTCTTTTAATGCATTACATATGCATGTTCAATATTAATTTACCTTTCTCTATGGAGTAGACAGAGACAATCTTTCACTTTTTTTACTTTTAACTTACCCTTCTGTTTTAAGTGAAAGAGTAAGACACTGCTGCCTTCCACATATTTACAAAACCATTGATTTGGTGAAATATCATAGACACTATACAACTGTGATTAATTTAAATTGATATTTTTGTGACTATTAGAGGGAGCCCTAGCACTCATAACACAAGTTGAATCTTAGCTCGAGTGCTAGTGGTCATAACTAAGAGAAATGTTACAATTTTTAATGAAGCATGTTACAGAATTGTGTATAAGAAACTGTATGGAGTTGTAATTTTGGAAAATAAAGAATTATTATTGTTAAGATGTTTCTAAGATGATTAGGGGCATGGGAATCATGGTAATTCTATACTTATATTATGGAGTCTCTTGAAAAAAAAAACTGATGTTTTTCTATCTTAATGTCTATAAATTTAGTTACATACAATTATTTTGTTATACTTAGATTACTTAATAAGAATTTAGGATATATAAAGAAATTAGAAATAGCTTTACAACAAGTTTGTTGAAATGTTTTCAACAGTACAGTACTACACAATTCTTACCTTGTTTACATGTGGTGAGAACCTCGATATGACGGCTTGTTTGGTGGTTTCAACAATGACTTTGGGAGATTCTGTGACGAGGGGGACACGGCGTTCAAGTTCGCCCAAAGCAGCAGCTACTTTTGCGTCACCGGCGACCAGGGGTGCTGCTACGTATGGCGCGGCTGTGTTTGCAGCGCAGAGCACGCCAGCTTCCGCCGTAGAGAGCGCCCATTCCAGGAGCGAGTGGGCTCCTGAGTTGATTAATAATATTATTGATTTGCAAAAGAATTAAGGGGTGTGAACTTCTGACTTTGTATATTGTTTGACAGTCTACTGTTTCCATTTGTGTGAAGATTAAAAAAAAATTGAATACTTATTTAAAATTTACATTTGAGGGTAATTGATGAAAATTAATTCTTTGATTTGATTGAATTAATTTGATTATGTAATTCTGTAAATTAACTTAAAACCAGTTTTAAAAGAATTCTTTCCCAATATCTAAAGAAAATAAGCAAAGAGGACATTTACATATATTTAAAAGGATCACGGTTTTACATACACATACCTTTAACTTTCGAGTAGAATGCGCCAACTTGTCCAACGGCTGCCTCAACAGTAGGTAATGCCATGGCTTTCTGCACCGATTGCAACTGTGGCAATGGTGATGATGAACTTACTTCTGTTGCCATCTGCAAAAATACATTTTCTTTTATTTAAAGTTTAAGGGTACTGGGTGGTGATGGATTCAGAATATGTTGAATCACCACCCCTATTCATCTGCTGGTGACACAAGGGAAAACTATAGGAATAAACTAGGCAGGACAACAATTATAAAGAGACATTTGCTACTGAAGTCACAACTGTATTGCCACCCTTTAAGTACCCTCGCTCCCAATAAATCAGGTAATATTTTGTAAAACTATTCATAGAGTATTCTCCTTTACAAATGGTTCAATTTTTTGAAGAAAGGTGTAAGTGTTCATACGTAAGGGACACTGTAACACAGACATAAGTAATGCAAAAGTGGAAATTTCGTTTACTGTAAAAACCAATCATTAAAAGTATTCAAACTTATATTAAGATGCCTTTTAGATATATTCTTGTAGGAAACCTAAAATTCTAATAAGAATCCAGACTTTGACAGAAAATCAATGAACGATAAACTTTCTTATTATGAAATAACAGAATGCGTAGATTATTTAGAGAAGAAATAGATTTAACGACTACATCTGTTCTATTCTTGCTATGTTAGCCCTAATATTTCATTAAAAAGATTGTAGACATACTTTAATTCCACTAAAAAGGTCAAAGTTCAACTCTGCATTCACTTTTTAATCTGCATTTACTAATAAACTGTGTCAAAGCAAGGGAAACCTAACTATAGACATTGAAAGAAAGTTGTTTACAATGATATATAATTTATACAAAGATTTTGAAGTACAAAGTGTATTAAGTAATTAATTTTCATTTGAGTGCTAAAGATATCTTAAAATAGCTGCAGTAATTTTTACCCTCGTTAAACTGTCTAAATTATGTCGGTACTTTGTGCACCAACAAGGACAAGAAAAAAAAACAAATGCATATTTTTGATCGTGTGCATCATATATTTAATAGCGTATAGTTGTGTTATAAATATTAATTTGGTATTACTAACCTTTATATTTGTTCACAAAACTTATTAAAATAAACTTTTAAAATACTTTCCAATAATTGGAACAAAAGTCGAACTCAATTTATAACTTGTTCAAGCGAACTCCAACGATTGACTGTAAACTAAGCGTACGAGACAGTGCTTCAAATACAAGCCAATTTACGATAAAGTAACGATAAGAGGACGAGATGATTAATCATCAATTTATTCGTATGATTCAAACACTTTACTGGACTTTGATCACGTCTTGATCGAGTATTGTGCACAGAACACATATACTGGTATTGTGGAGAATTCGAGATACGAACATTTACGAAACGAACGAGACAACATGTTAGTGCAGTGCTGTAGGACTTTAACTAAATTACATGAAACAAGTGATAGTCGATTTTAAGTGCAACCATTTTAGTAAACTATCTTTCCACATTTTGCAGGTTTCATCTTCAAATAAACATTTGTGTCTAATGTATGTGTATTACCTGAAGAAATTCATACTGCTAATATAAATTTGAAAGTAACTCGGTCTGTCTGTTATGCTGGGGCTACACGAACAAGAAACGCCGTTATTTAACGCGATGATGCGTTTGACGTTGTTGTAGCCACGACATAATGCGATAATTTTACAACGGCATTCACATTGCCGTTTCCCGTTTGACGATAACTCGAATGGCGGTAAATCAAAGAGATTAACGCGTTGAAGCGGCCACACTACATCCACCATCTTCTTTTTCCTTGTGTACTTTTTATCTTCATTCGGTAATGATAAACTATAGTCATATAATGACATAAGGAGCCGAATCGTGGACACTTACGGCACGGATGGTCCACAAGTTAAAAGTCGCTCAGCGTGCTATGGAGAGGGCTATGCTTGGCGTTTCTCTGAGGGATCGCAATGATCGCATCAGGAATGAGGTAATCCGGCAGAGAACCAAGGTCATCGACATAGCCCACAGGATTAGCAAGCTGAAGTGGCACTGGGCTGGCCATATTAGCCACATAACTGATTACCGTTGGGGTAAACGCGTTCTTGAGTGGAGACCGCGTCTCGGCAAACGTAGTGTAGGACGTCCACAGGCCAGGTGGAGTGATGATCTGCGCAAGACGGCTGGCAGGAGCTGGATGCGAGAGGCCGAGGATCGAACCAAGTGGCGCGCAATTGGAGAGGCCTATGTCCAGCAGTGGACTGCAATAGGCTGATGATGAAATAATAAAAATTTACACTCATGAAATACAGTGTAGCAGCGTCACCGTCCATCTTGCTTGAAATCAAAGAGTAAAGTCTTGAAATTCAAGGAACGTTAACCTACAATAACGCCAATTTTATTGCCAAGGACGGACACTGACGTTGACCGTCCAAGTGTGGCCACTTCAATATCGCGCTAAATTTATCGCAGTATTTATCGCGATGATCAGCATTGAAGTTTCCCAGTAGTGTGGCCCCAGTATTACGCTGCACCGATTTCAATTAAGTTTGGAATGTAGATACTTTGATTCTTGAGGAAGGAAATAGACTACCCACTCTTTACCTTATGTTAGTTATGGAATCAAGTCGATGCTAATTATTTCGTTGTAGTTTGATTATTTTACATAAAATTCAACGAATCGCAATACGCAATCTTAAAAATGACAACTGCGATCATTTTTGTACATTATTTTCCTAATTTTAGTATGTAATAGAAAACCTACACAAAAAAAAATACCGATGAAATCTTTGACTATAGAACTATAGAATGATGAAATTGAGAACCTCCTCCTTTTGGAAGTCGGATAATAATAAGCTGTTTTCTACTGTAGACGTGCAAGCAAAATATAAGCAACTATCTGAAAAAAATTTAGTATGTCAACATAAAAGATACACTTTGGAACATTTTTCGGTATAGTAACCTTTCCAACTAGAGTCCAATGAGATTTCATCAAATATTTTTGGTTGGTCGCCAAGTGCCAATGACGAACATTGATCGCATTTGTGGAACGAGGCCAGTGGCCAGCATATGCGTATTTCTATTCATACAAACATTGGATGAGCGACCTGCTCCGATTGGTTCTCATGTTCATTCGTTTTTGTTTAGGTCGTCTAATCAGACACTTTTGGTGTTTTTGATCGCATAGTTTAAATCAAGGGAAGGAACAAAATATTGAAAAATTGATGATGTCGTGGACGAACGACAATGTATTGGAATTTTTAGAACTATATAGACGGGAACAACATTTATGGGATCCAAAACATCCTCTACACAGAAATAGAAGCGAAGTGTCTGAAGCCTGGAACAGAATACAAGCTTCTTTGAGTATTCATTGCTCCGTTACAGATCTGAAAAAGAAAAAGGAATCATTAATGACATCGTTTAGAATGCATCTAGGTAAAAAGAAAACTCAAGACGGTTATCGTACGACATGGTTCGCTTATTCTCTTATGGAGAGTTTTCTTGGCGGTAAATACGAATGCGATAGCACAAATCATTTGGAAAATGAGGTAATATACGCTAACACTTATTTATTTTCGTGTGTTTATATTTTCTATTGTAATAACAGTTCAAAATTTATGATACTTTGTAAAGTTGGCACCAAGATTTGAATATTGGAAAATCTTGGTCAATATTGGTCCATATTTGTAATATTTGATCCAAATGTCTGTGAAATGATTGAGAATTTGTTTGAGGGGTTGGTCAAGAGATATTATCACCTGTATGTTTGAAGATTGGAAATGACATGATTTATCTACAGCTTGGTACAAGTGATCCCAAATAAAAAAATATCTATTAAATGCAAAATTTAATTTAAAAAAAATAAAAGTTGTACGTACAGAGTGGTTTGTTTGAGTTTCGAACTTGAACTGACTATTTCCTCAAAGACCAAAACCCTTGATTGATTAGAAATAAAAGGCTCATGGTATTAGGTCGAACGCATAATTTAGAATTAAAAATTCAATCTAATGTGAGCACAGATTTTTCGTTTTAAGTGCGTTCCAAATTTATATATGAATAATTCATTTTATTAATAATTGGAATTATTCCAAATAATAATAATATGGTGGTTGTGCAGAGTAGTCTACTTATTATACCAAAAAAAATCGTAACTTTATTCAACAGGTGTGTAATTTCTAATTTATTTATTTTTATATTTTAGTTTTTCACGAGTACTGATAATTACGGTGCACAACCAGACCACAGAAATAGCTTAAATAGATCTCACAACATTTCCGACAAAAACATAGCAATGGGAAAACAAAACAAAACATTTCCACCGTGCCAAAAAGGTGTGAAAAATTCAGTGCATCCCAAAAAAAGAATGGATGACACAATAACGTACGCAAAAAGTTCAGACGAATTCAAAGCAGAAATGGATGAATATGATTTATACGGCCAACTTTTAGCAAAAAAATTAAGAAAACTTGATGAACATCAGCGTGATTTGGCCATGCACGAAATCGATAATGTCATGTTTCGCGCCAAAATGCAGACTTCGACCACACAAGCGAGGAGCTACTCCACATCACCGTCTCCTGTTCCACGGAAAATGAAATCTCCCGTGTTTATTGTCGCTCAACACACTTCAAACATTCAGTACGAAGATGAAAATAATATACCATATCAGGAACAACCACCATCTTAATTTATTCAGAAATTTTATAGGAATTTGGTTCGTACACTTGGAAAATGAATGGCCAAGTATAAATTGATTGCACCGTGTACGGCGCCTACATCGACGGCGATACAAGTCGACTGAAGAGTGTTTTTGATGAAGTGGGCAGAAATAGGCTGATAGTCTATTCATTTATATTAAACGGTGTCATAAAGAAATGTGGAATTTTATTCACTAACCTTTTTTCATAAGTTGGTTATTGTGCCCTTTAAACAGTTAAAAAGGTCTCCCCTGATTTCGGTCAAATTTAGACAAGATACGGATGATATTTCTATCTTTCAGCATAACGTAGACTTTTTAAAAAGCTCTGGTAGTAGGTAAGTATAAGCCTGAATATTTTTTGACGTTTATTTACTGAAGATTTTCGACTTATTTCATTATATTTAAATGCCTTTTGATCTAGTGATTAGTTATGTTATGCTGATTGGTAAGCCATAGGCCGTGGCTTCGATACCAACCCAGGAGAGAAGTATATGATGAGCATAACCATTTTTTCTATGCCTCAGTGTTATTTTGACTGCACGGTTGGCCAAGTGTTGTGGGTTCAAATCCCACATAATGACAACGCTTTGTGTGACCCACAAACTGTTGTTCTAGTTTACCCATTTTTTTATTTACTCATTCTCTATCGTAGGTACTTGTTACCATATGGCACCTACAGAACAGATAGCATATTTGCATAATTTTTAATCTTTCCCTTATCACTTTCACGTCATATAAAAACTATTTTAACTCCGTTTCCGGTTAAGTAAGACAAAGGATTTTCTTTTTAATCGACTTCAAAAAAGGAGGAGGTTCTCAATTTGACCGTTTAGATGATTTTTTATGTGTGTTCGCGGATACCTTCGTCGTTTATGAACCGATTTTAATGATTCTTTTTTTTAGAAAGAAGATATCCCAACGGCGGTACCATGATAAGGAAACTAAGATCTGATGATGGCATCAGATGGCATCCAATAGAAATAGAGTCGAACGAACCTTGAAGTCGATTTTTATTTTATTAAAATATTATTTGTTAATACCTATACTCGTAGTTTTACGAAACTCAATTTTATATAGGTTTCTCCGCGGCACACAGACTTTAAATGAGTTTTTTGCCATAGTGTCTATAATTAATTACAAAAAAATTCAAATCAAGGATTGGGTCTTGGTCGTACGATTTTAATTAGTGAGTAATCTAATTAGAGCTTGTCACTAGTTCTGACCACATTAGAAATGATCCGCCTAAATAAAAAGAGGTAGACCCATTTTTGAGTCAAGGTTAGTGAAATTTTAATTTATCTCTAATAATTATTGATAATTATTCTAATTGTCTTAATTAGTGATTGGCTGACAGTTGAATGTCATTTTATTTTAATTATTTGTTTTTCATTTTAGTAGGAACTCCCACATCTATATCTACTTATAATAAAAATGTAACAGGTCCAATTCTGTACATTAAACATATTTTGAATTTTTTTTTTGGATGGCTCTCTATAATCAATACTGAAGCCAAAACTGTTTTTTTTTTTGTCTGTCTGTATTTTGGCCGAGCATCACGCTGAAACTACTGAACGGATTCAAATGAAACTTGGCATGATTTGAGATCATACTACGAGGTAGGACATGGGATACTTTTTTCCCGAAAGTCAGCACGGTTTCTTGGAGAGAGAGGATGACAAGTCGAAATATGTACTTAGTTGTAATTCAATAACACATAGTCCGATTTCTTTCATTATTTTTTTGCTAGAAAAAAAAAAATAGATAACGGGAAAAGTCTTTTTTTTTGTCCGCGACTGTACACTGCCTGTGGGAAGCTGAGACAGATACGTAAATATGGCGATACGAAGTTCGCCGGGTCAGCTAGTTAGGAATATATAGCTACTATGTCCGGGGGATTTTACCGACTTACGCAAGTGTTGTGGGTTCTAATCCCACATGGGAATACGAAATTTTTATTGAGTATAGCTTCGAAGTTCACCTGTTTTTGCTTGCAATTGTCCCTGTAGACACTCCTGCGTCCCGCATTTTGAAAGGGCAGAAACTACTAGGTATACCTACTAAAAGTCGGACTCCATAGTTAAATTAAACCTAGAAACATTAATGTAGATTTCATAATATCTATTGTATTTATATCTTCAGTTCCCTTGAAACCGTTATCCTTAACAGATGACCTTTGAAGCTAAGTTAAAATTAAATACCATTCAATGACGTGTACTTGAAATGCTTTTGACTCACTAAAATGGACTTTGATTTCTTTACACATGACACGGACGTACGCCGTACGCATCATTCATTTATGAACTTTGTATGAATTAAATTAAACAATAGTTAAAAGAACGTCTTCGAAAGAAAAACAAGTATATTTATACTGACACTGACGTGTTCGTATCAATTAACGGCACATAAGCCTTAAACCTAATCAAATTGAGCAACACTTAAATATTGCGTAGGTACTTAGTTCTGATGACGAAATATATTTTTTATCTGTGAAACAGATAATCCATAATAATTCAATATTGATAATATAAATTGAATTGTAGATTTAAACTTCTCAGGGAAACTTATACCAAGGTCTATTCTGTTAAGGTAAGTATCTACATAGCAGGTTATTTTTATAGAATAGGGTGCAAAGGAGCAGACGTATCACCTGATGGTAAGCGATTACCGCCGCCCATGGACACCCGCAAGGCCGCAACACCAGTGGCGTCACAAGTGCGTTGCCGGCCTTTGGGGGGTGGGGAGGGAGATGTGCGGAGGGATAAATAAATAAATATTTGGGACATCTAACACACCCGAGACCTCATGATCAGCAGTCGCACACGCCAACTGCGAGACCAACGAGGCAGTCTCGAGATTGGGGTATGAGCCACCGGTATCCTCAATCGCTCGGTAAAACACAGCGCAAGCGCTATTTTACACCGGTTTTCTGTGAGTCCGTGGTATCACTCCGGTCGAACAGGCCCATTCATGCCGAAGCGTGGCTCTCACACGGTGAGAGGTTCATATTAAGCTATTTTTATATCAGTTACATCCTATACAAAATATAGGTACTTTTAAGTAGGTACAGCTCAGTCTGCTGCTTCCATGTGTATTATGTGGTTACCTACCTCTATTCCCGCCTGGAGAGCAGAAAGCTGGAAGCAGCTATAGGGTGACAAATATCTACCCATCAAAAAGAGAATTGACATTTCACCAAAGTGCTAACTATATAATAATAGTATATATATATATATATATATATATATATATAATATATATATATATAATATATATATATATATATATATATATATATATATATATATATATATATATATATATATATATATATATATATATATATATATATATATATATATATATATATATATATATCTATACATATATAATTGTTACTATATAAATGGCATTTTTATAAAAGTTTTTAAATATTTAAAGGCAAAAAATAAAAATAAAGTCAGTGGATGCTTATTAAATAAATAGTTATTTCGTTATTGCCTCCAAAAGCCCAAGTTCGTGACTGTGGTCGATGTCAGCGTGCACGTGTCGCAGTCAGATAGTGAAACAAAAAATATGAGTCATGTAATTATTTCACACAATACAAAACAAACAATAAACTTCACACAAACCCTATACCAACCCGTCTGGCCAGCGTGGTACAGTAGGCCAAATCCTCTTTTCCAAGGAGAGGCTTCTGTCCAGCTGAGGATTCTTAAAGGCTGTTGATGATGAAAAAAATATTTATATATAACACCTAGACAATATTCCTTGGAACACAAAAGAATTGAAGGAGTACGTTCCATCTGTAGCAACACAATGTCCGTATGTATTAAAGTTCTTGATACTTTAAGGGGTGGCTGAAAACGTCAGGCTAGCCCGGCACCTAACAAGTGCCTCTAACATTTTTACAAAAGAGTTACATTGAGAACGAAGTATGTTATTCTATTTCTATCAAGGAATGCCTTCGATTGATACAAATCTCGTGATCAAAATTCCGTGGGACTGGACTAGCTTGCCGAACGCCCATAAAACAATACCAAGGTAAAGGTACATTATCGATAGCACGAATGGAGTAGTGCACAAGTTGTTATTCTAAGTCTGGGGGCTATTTTTTATGATTTATGTTACAAGTGCCTCGGGCCAAAGGATATAATCCTTACGCAGGAGTTATCGTTGTATTGTTTTTTGACACCTAACTTATGGCGGTGTTACTTTATCTCCACTGTCTAAAAACCCAGTAGGAATAATACCTTAGTCTCATCATGGACCAAAAAGAAAACGCTGATATTATGATAGCCAGTTTTAATAAGAACCACGGTGCGAACCTATTAACTCTAAGGTGCGAACGGTGGGTGCAGTGGTGACCACAGAGTACAAGGACATCTGATTTTTAATTTGCACAGCTGATGTCGTCGAATAATACAATGTTTAGCATTATCTAAGGCCGAGGCCGCACTGCGGCTAAACCGCCGCGGTTTTTAACAGCCTGATTTTGTGACAAAAGGAAATGTATGGAAGCGGCCACACTGGCGGTTTTTTACCGCGACTGATTTTAAAGCCGCGACAACCGCGGGCGGTTCTATACAGTGTTGCCAGAAGGTTACTTTTGTAACGTTTCAGGTGATTTTTCATCTCTTGGTTACTTTTACGTTACACAAATAACATTTCATTTTAATACACTCCCCTATCTGCCTCTGCCAATATTGGAATACTTGGTGAACACTTTTATATTTTTTTTAACCGACTTCCAAAAAGGAGGAGGTTCTATGTTCCACTGTATGTATTTTTTTATTTTTTATTTTTATGTATGTTCACCGATTACTCCGTCAGTTGAGGCCCGATTTTGAAAAAATTTTTTGTATTCGAAAGGGTATGCTTCCGAGGTGGTCCCATTGCCAGCATATCAGGATCTGATGATGAGATCCCAGGGAAATCGAGGGAAACTCTCATTTTTTATAGGCAAATACTATGTTTTTCGTATATTTTCTGAAGGTACACCGGTATTTGCGTCTGGTAGTCAACATTTTATGATGATGAGCTGATGATGTAAGGTACAACTCCTTAACGTTTAGGAGTTGGAGGATAAATCTTTAAATATCATATGTATATATGTTACCTTTAGTCGTATTCTTTCAAATTATTTAGGTAAGCTGATGATGGAAGGTGGAAGGTACAACTCCTCAACGGTTAGGAGTTGGAGAATAATTCTTTCAATGTCATACGTATCTAAAGACCTTCAGTCGTATACTTTCAAGTTATTTAGGTGAGCTGATGATAGAAGGTTAAACTCTTCAACAGATAGGGATTAGAGGATGATTTTAATATTACACGTACGTATAGACCTTAATTTGTATTCTTGATGATGAAATTTGATGAAATAGTTCAACTTACTACTGACCTACGATTGCTTGCACTAAAAACTGAAAAATAAAAACTTTTTATATAAAAAAAAAACCGACTTCCAAAAAAACATCCAACGAAAAGTCTCTGCCAAAAAAAAACTCAAAAGCGTAAAATAATCATAAATTGCGTATACCTAATTCTTTAAATGAATAAAGAATTACGTATAGGCAATTTATGAAGAACCAGTTTATTTTACGCTTTTGAGTTTTTTTTTGGCAGAGACTTTTCGTTGGATGTTTTTTTGGAAGTCGGTTTTTTTTTTATATAAAAAGTTTTATTTTATTTAGTCGAAATAGTTATTTATTTCCATAGGTATTCAGTTTAATTAAAGTTAGTTATTTTTCATCGAAATCAGTGATAGAAAAGTAAAATCTCACAGTTGTGAAAATGCTTTTCAAACATTAGTATATTTTTCACAACCTTTTTTTTTAAACCAGACTAATTTGACAAAAATATCTTTAAGTTGAAACTCATAAGATATCATTCCAGTATTCAAGCTCTAAGTTTTTTAGTCTTATCTTCTTCTTCTTATTATATAAAAATCAATTGCTGTTCGTTTGTCTCGCTAAAACTCGAGAACGGCTGGGCTGATTTAGCTGTTTTTGGTTTTGAAATGTTTGTCGTAGTCCAGGAAAGGTTTGAACTGTAAAAAAAATTAAAATAACTTGAAAATCCAAATCTCACGTGTACGAATTAGCGGGCACAGCTAGTAACAAATAAAAAAATATCTGCATAAAGTTTTCATCAACTTATTAAGTTTTTTTTGTGTTTTCATCTTCTTTATTTAGAATATGTACTCTGAACATTCAATGGCAAGAAACTTTCTCTATTTCGATCATCCAAGCTTTTTGAAATGGTTGCAAGTAGGTATCCTTCTGGTTTTAAATACTGAATTATATTTTTTTTCTAATGCTTTTATTTTTGAGTAAATGATGTGCATAATTGAATGCATGAAAAACAGGTATGCCTCCGATTTAAAAAAAATCTGATCAGGGGGCTTTTTTAAGCTTTTGAAATAATCCACATTCAGGACTCACTCGATAGCTGGAAACAGATTTCGCCAACGCGTCTTTGAATGATAGAGAAGCTGTTTATACTCAACCTCGACTGTGTCAGAGAGTTCTTTAAGAACTTTTTAGACTGTAGCCTTTATTATTCCCAATTTTATTTGGGGTCGGCTTGTTTAAGTGGCAAAAACTTTTTTTTTTGATGTTGTTGAATCAACATATACTGGCAAACAATCACATGCGTGGTGCAGTGCGTTATTGATAATGTGCGCAGAGCATCCCACACCAACTATTTTCGAATTCAGATTTTGTTTTAACTTATGGAATTATAAAACATTGTTGGTTCCATGGCGCTCTATTCCACCGAAGTTCGTATTACAATTATCTCCAGAAAATGCAACACATTTAGTTAAAATATGATGCTGTTGAAGTTGCTTTCATATAAGCTCAGTAATTATCTCAGATCTGTCATTTCATTTCGATTTGGTTTTCTGGTGGTTTTAAAACTTCAATCTAAAGGAGAGCTAGTTTATCTGTTGGCAACACTGTTCGCGGTTTTACCGCGTAGTGTGTGCGCTTCGGGCGGTTTTGCGGTTTGGCGGTTTAACCGCTGGCTGGAAAAAACCGTAGTGCGGCCTCAGCCTTAATCCTGAGTTCCATCCTGTTGTCAAAGAAAATAACTCTTTATTTTAAAGTTGCCATATATATACACTTTTCAGCATTTATTCTAAACTTTTATAGGCTGGTATCGTATTTGTGATTACTGTTTTGCAGATGTCTAAAGGCCAATGGAAGTAATATAACACTGTTACTATGTTACTCATCTATTTATTTGCCATCGTAAAACAAAAGTTGAAGATATTTCAAAGGTCTCTTCACTTCAATCTCAAGACACGCCGATGCCCTTAATTAGTAAAGTCTAGACGTGAAGATTTTTGTTTAATTTGCTTTTATATCAACGATAAGAAATGGAGTAAATAAGTTTATCTTAGAGACTGTTCACTTACCTGTAATTATATAGGTACATCTTTATCGTGTTTTCTTATGGAGGTTTTTTAATAGGTGAGTCTTAAATACTTAAAGGACTTAAAAAATCTAAAATTGGTTTAACTTAATTTAGTACACCTTTTAAAAAAAAAAGATCTTTTTAAAGTGGATACTAATAAATTACAGGAATTTGCAAAGAGCAAAGTTGGACCAGCACCAGTCAATTTTTTTCTCAAAATCTAAAGGTTTCGTTTAATAATAATTGTCGTCCATTAACTTGTCCTATATACTCTCTGGCCGAGTATAAGCTCCGGGTCTGGTAGTGGCAACATTAACATGTCAAATCATTTGTTTTGAATTTGGGGAATAACATGACAGCAAAAGAAAGATTTCTTTGAGTGCAAAGTGTAAACAGAAACCAATAATTACATCCTGTGACCTAGAAAATTTATCTAACTCACCATGGCGACAATGGTAAAAGAGAAACACAAAGAGGTATAATGTCAATAGAAAATTTCATAACATTCCTTTGTCTTACTTTTACGCATAAAATGCAATCGTCAATATAATTTTAAGGTCTATTTTAAAATCCTGAATGGCCATAGTTGCATGCAGAAAAACTATCAATTTTTGCTGTTCTTTAATACATCTGTACACTAAAAAAAGCTTTAACTATTTAAAACAATGTTAGGACAATGAGTTTTGATTTCTTAAATACAAAACATAGACACTGAAATAAAGTTTTTGTTGGTATTTGTGAAGTAATAAAAACTCATTATGATATCGTATGTCTGTCCTGGGTTGACCACTAAGGTGCAAGTAAAAGTAAGTACCTTCAATTAGTGAGTTTAGAGGCTTTAATTGTTGTGACATAAAAATTATGTCTATTTAGTATTATTATAATACTAATAATAGACGTCTATTATTTATTACACACCTCAAATACTTTTAATGTTAAAGAACATAGTGAAATCTAAAACCAGAATCTAAATAGCAATTCTTAATATTCTTATCTTCTTATATACTACTAACTAGCTTTTGACTCCGGCTTCGCTCGAGCAGACTTTCAAATGAATTTTCATCCCCTATTTTACCCAATTGGGGGTGTAATTTCCAAAATTCCTTTCTTAGTGCTTACTTATGTTATCTAAAGAACCTACATGCAAAATTTCAGAATTCTAGCTTCAGCAGTTTGGGCTGTGTGTTGATCTCTGGGTATCTTAGTCAGTCACCTTCCTCTTTTATATATATAAAAAATCAATTCGAAAATCAAAAAACTCAAGATCGGCTGGGCCGATTTAGATGATGTTGGCTTGAAATGTTTGTCGTAGTCCAGGGATGGCTTAAACGGTGAAAAATGTTTATATTACTTGAAAATCCAAATGCCTTGTATACGAAGTAGCAGGCACAGCTAGTATAAAATATAAATCCGAATTTCAGAAACGGCTCCAAGGACTTTATGAAATTTAGTTAGGTGTTTCGAGGGTGATAAATCGATCCAGCTATGATTCATTAAAAAAAATTTTTTTTTGTAAACAACCATATTATATCAACAGTCGTAAAAGATCTTATAAACCTATCAAGCCCTTATAAAAGATTAATTTAATGCTTTAACTGGGTATTTATTTATTGGTTTGGATTTAACTGTTCTGAAGTTAGATAAGTTTAACCAAACATTCCTAGTATGGGTAGTGGTTAGTGATCCTGACTGCTAAACCATAGCACATATTTATTGCTACTTAATTATAAGTAGACTGTTTGTCTGTTAAAGACTTTGTCTATCGTCTTTTTTTCTTTTTGATGTTTTAATAGTTTTGGTTTGCTTAACTGTTAAGTCACTCACACTGTCATTATTGTCGTCCTTCCTTTTTTTACTGTGCAGAGGGCCTGATGACCTGTAACACAGGTTATCTTTTTATAACTTATTTCAGGCACCAGTCTTTCACTAAGGTGGAATCCAAAAGACAAGTCGCTATTGTACCTACTATTAAGCGATATTTTTGTGAAAGGAAATAAAGTTTATTATTATATTACTATTATAGGTCATGGGTTCGAATCCAACCTAGGACAAATCTTGGTATGATCAAAACGACCATTTATTCTGTGTCTGGGTGTAATTTATCTATAATATGTATGTATTGGAAAATATAAAAGTATGTTTATCAGCAGTGTGGTTACCTTAGTACAGGCTTTGCCTAGTAGTTTAGAGGGTATTGGCAGTCAGAGTCATACGCGGATACCGCACGGTGTCGACCGAGGCGGCGTGCGCCCTGGCCGGAACACCCCCGTGGGATTTGGAGGCGGAAGTGCTCGCCGAAGTTTATCGACGGGTGGCTGAATATCGGGCGGAGTATGGCTATCGCCCTCCGCACGAAGACGTACGCGAGTGGCGTGAAGCCGCCCGTCGAGCCACGATGGCTCACTGGTCTTTCCGACTGGAGACTCCACGCGCTGGCTTTGCTGTCGTGGAGGCTCTCCAGCCGGTCATCCTCGAGTGGGCAGGGCGGCAGCACGGGACCCTTTCCTTCCGACTGACGCAGGTCCCTTTCCGGGCACGGTTGCTTCGGGAAGTACCTGCACTCGGTCGCAAGGAGGGAACTGAGTCCCGCCTGCCACCACTGCGACTGCAGTGAGGACTCGGCCCAGCACACGCTGGCGATCTTCCCCGGATGGGCGTCGCAGCGTCGGGCCCTTACTGCAGTCATCGGAGGAGATCTCTCGCTACCGGCCGTCATACGCTCCATGGCCGGTAGCGACAGCAGTTTTACCGGGTCGCAACACTCGCAACCTTCTGCGAAGAAGTCATCTCGCAGAAGGAGGCGGCGGAGAAGGCCCGGAAGGACGACCTTTACTCGGACCCAATCCGCCGCTGGCGAACCGGGCAGCGTAGGCGCGCTAAAATGAGAGGTTTTTGGTAGAGGGTGCCCGCTTCTGTGAGGGCAGGCGCTGGGAGGGGTCTGGATGTCTTAATAACAGCAGTTCCCGGATCCTTCCCTCCTCAGGCGCAGAGTGGCACACCATGTGGTTTTAGTCGGTTCGGGTCCGACACACCGCCCCGCCGCCAGCCCCGGCGGCGTGAAGGTCCAAGGGGATTTCCACACGTTAAAAAAAAAAAAAGGCTTTGCCTAGTTTGAGACGAGACAGCCATGCTTCAGATCTGTGAGGATATACTTTTACTTTCGTGCCTCGGAGAGCACGTTAAGCAGTCGGTCCCGCTTGTGATGAACACTTATGACAATCGATATTGGGAAGTCAGTGCCCTCAAATATACTGACAACTAGTTCAACCTTCGAATTCAGTTCACCCTCAGGGTAACAGAGGTCCGAGGCCAGTCGCTCCGTGGAAAAACTGATATTCAGGTAAAACCGGTTGAACTAGTAGCCGACCCCAATTAATCTTGTGAATGATAAAGGCTAGGAAGATGATTATTATTCCTATCATCAAATAACACTTGCAATAGGTAGTTTTGTCTGCAAAAATGTACAGTATTCCTGTTACTTCACTAACTTTTAAACTGATATAACAATAATTATTTTTACGGGAATTAACGCGATCACTTATTAAAAGGTATTACATATCTCTGATTTGCCTGACGTTTCGACCAGGTTGCACCGGCCGTGGTCACAGGCTGACTGGCTCAGCGGCGCACGCCCTTCGTCGTCGAATCCGTGAAGTAGAAGGTTCTTCGACCACCCGCACATTTTCGACATTATTGATTTTGTTTCGCCATGTACCGCCACATACCACACTAACAGTGTCCCTATTCTGTAAGCAAACCGATGTGTTCCTATTCTGGTGTTTATCCGATTGCGCAGAAAAGCGAGGTGGTATGTTTTTTAACGATAATAAGATAATGATAATAAGGTTTATAAACCGGTAACATACAACCCCACGGCCAGAGTAACGCGTAAAATACGATCTCTAATCCGGGATAATGGGGACCTATTCTCAGAAGACGAGTACAAGAGACTGTACACACCAAAGTCACACCAGCCACCGAAATTATATGGTCTGCCTAAGATACACTAGCCTGACGTGCCACTGCGACCCATTGTAAGTCAAATTGCTTCTCCTACTTACGATCTTGCAAAGCACGTTGCTTCAGTATTGCAACCACTTGTCGGCAAAACACCGTCTTTTGTGAAATACTCACGGCTCTTCATACAAATTATAAAAGATCTCACGTTGGAACCGGATTACGTCATGGTGAGCTTTGACGTGGAGTCGCTATTCACCAATGTTCCAATAAAGGAGTGCTTAAACGTCGTAAAAGACCTGCTGAGAGACAACGAACTGCCGTTCAACTATATGGATCTACTTGAACACTGTTTAGATGGCAACTATTGCCTTTTTTCAAGGTAAACATTACCTCCAGATTGATGGTGTCGCAATAGGAAGTCATGTAGCCCCAGTACTTGCCAACATCTGGATGGAACATTTTGAAGAGAAGGCTCTAAGTCTCGGTCCGAAAACCGTTAAGCTGTGGAAGCGATTCGTAGATGACATCTTCAGTATCATTAAAGGAAATAAACAAGAAGTAGATCAATACGTATAACATCTCAACTCTATTCTCCCGAAAATAAGGTTTACATATAAAATGGAGACGGATAGGTCGTTGTCCTTCTTAGATGTTAAAGTAACTTTGAGATCAGACGGTCCCTTGTCACACTGTGTGTACCGTAAGCCTACTCATACGGATAGATACCTACACGCCACCTCTCATCATCACCCCCGGCACTTGCAATCTGTTATGACTTCACTCAAGAACAGAGCTTACGATCTCTGTGACCCTGAACACTTAGAACGGGAGCTAGAACATGTTCAGGAGGTACTCATAGGTAATGGATATCAAATGAATGGAGGACGGAAGCAACCGAAAATAAGACGCAAGTCTCCAGAAGTGAACAGGCAACCAGCCTATATGCCTTATGTCAAGGGTGTTACGGATTAGATCGGGTCCGTGTTAAAGAAATACTCCATTCCGACAGTATACACACCAGGCATAAAGGTTCACAACATCGTCGGCACACCGAAGGATATATTGCCACTACAAACTCCGGGTGTGTATAAAATAGACTGCAGCTGCGGAAGTTCCTACATAGGCCAAACGAAGCGGACTATTGCTGAAAGGGTCAAAGAACATATAGCTGCTGTGAAGAACCGACAGACGAGCAAATCGGCGATTGCAGAACATGCACTCGGATGCAGGCATCAACCACTGGATTGAATTTCACCGCACGCAAGTCCTCTCCACCGAACGTTAAAAAGCACAAAACTTTCAATCCGGAAGATGGTTTTAAATTATCTACAGCGTGGAAAAAACATACCACCTCGCTTTTCTGCGCAATCGGATAAACACCAGAATAGGAACACATCGGTTTGCTTACAGAATAGGGACACTGTTAGTGTGGTATGTGGCGGTACATGGCGAAACAAAATCAATAATGTCGAAAATGTGCGGGTGGTCGAAGAACCTTCTACTTCACGGATTCGACGACGAAGGGCGTGCGCCGCTGAGCCAGTTAGCCTGTGACCACGGCCGGTGCAACCTGGTCGAAACGTCAGGCAAATCAGAGGTATGTAATACCTTTTAATAAGTGATCGCATTAATTCCCGTAAAATAATTATTGTTATATTCCGGTTACTTCGTTACAGAAAAAGAAAACAAAGGATAGTTCTAGAAAAAGTTCCACAAGAGATGTAACTCTACTAGAAACAGTACCTCCAACTATATCTGAAGAGAGAAGTCAACATGTACTAAATATAGCAAGTACTAGTGATTCAACAAATTTAGTCACCAAAGACTGTTCAGATACTAACACAATAGTAGAAAACACAACAAATATAGAACAACAATCAATGTTAGGAACGATACGAAATCAAGAAATTTTAGAAAGTAATTTACAAAGTAGTGAAAAAAAACCTGACTCTATTCATGAAGTTTCAATATCAAATGTAGATACTAGTTATGAACTGTTAAACATATCAAATGTATCTGATGTTTCAAATTTAGAAGACAGTTTTGTGGAGTTGTCAAAAAAGTTGAAGAGGATGGCAATACCAGCAGATGTGACAGAAAGAACACCAGAGAAAGAATTTGAAGTTTTAAGTCCTACTACTTATTTGAAACAAGAATCACCATGTATTATAGAGGATGTTGTTCCATCAGCTCCATGTTTTGAAGAGATACCACAAAGTATAGAATATCAAGAAGAGATAGTAGAATGTAAGCCTAAATTGAAGGCAATGCCAATAGAAGATGTAATGAGACTTTATAGTGGAGGGGAGATGGAAGATGTCAGGTCTATGACTGAAAGAGAAGAGGAGATAGTTGAAGCGGGTCCTGTAAGTGGTCCTGAACACCCACTGGTCGATTTGTTGTCAACTTTTAGGTATGTTTGCGTTTTTTTGGTTGATTTTTTTATTATAATTCTTAGTAATAATAATAACTAGCCATGCCCCGCCATAGTACCTGCGGTTGTTGTTTTACCTGTACAACAATAACCGCGGGCAAGCTTAGCAGGCAAGTAGCCTTAGTTAGTCTTTATATCATCAGCTATCTACCAGTGAAAGTCACATCTAAATCGGTTTGACCGTTCCAGAAGTAACGAGATAATAACAGGAACAACCAGACAAAAATATTAAATTTTTTAGATGTAAGTACCATATATATTTTCACTAGCTGACCCGCCGAACTTCGTACCGCCATATTTACATATCTGTCTCAGCTTCCCACAGGCAGTGTACAGTCGCGTTTTTTTGTACACTAACCTTGTCCTAATATAAACGAACACATAAAAAAAAATGATTTGTTGCAGCCGATCGGAAGTTGTGCGCGTACATACATTTCGGACATTCATTTCCATATACTTAAATAGATATGCATTTAGTGACAGTCTGTTAATTTGAAATTAAACACTTCAATTTTTATTTATTTTCCTTAACTATATTCTTTTTAAACTCTACCAGAGATTATAAACCCATAAAAAAGTAAACCAACGTTACCACAATATCTTTCAGATCATCTTTAATGGCAGTGGAGCGCGAAAGAATATTACTGGCAAATGGTTTCTGTGACGAAGAAAAATATCGAAGATCGTTATGGAGAATTGAGAAAAGGCATGCTAATCTAGTAGAAAAGTGTTCCTGCGGTGCTAACGTAGTACTGAAAGCGACATATGAACATGCAGAATTTGCCAAAGAGAAACTTCCAGTTGCTAAGATGAGGCTGGAGAGCTTGTTGCGGGATGTACAGGATTCATATTGCCATCATCAGCATGCAGCTCTCTTAGCATATTATCAAGTAAATTAATCGTTTTTTTATAGTTTGATTGGTAAATATCGGATGTTGTAAACAAACGTTTTTTAAAACATTCCTAAAGGGAATAGATAGGTAAATTCGACCGTGGGGGAGCCACGCTTCGGCATGAATGGGCCGGCTCGACCGGAGTGATACCACGGCCTCACAGAAAACCGGTGTGAAATAGTGCTTGCGCTGTGTTTCACCGAGTGAGTGAGAATACCGGAGGCCCATACCCCAACCCCTCCCCCTATCTCCCCCCCCCCCATCCCCCAAAGCCGGTAACGCACTTGTGACGCCTCTGGTGTTGCGGGTGTCCATGGGCGGCGGTAATCGCTTACCATCAGGCGATACGTCTGCTCGTTTGCTGGTCTATTCCATAAAAAAAAAAAAACATGTCCCGCAAAGTCTTGGCATGTCCATATTAAGGTAATGGACCAGGAGCCAGTGACAGATTTTGATGACCAAGTCCTTCCCAATCGAAACTTCGTAAAAGGCATTAGGAATGTATATTATGAATACTAGTGACCGTCAGCTGCGACTCCGTCGGTGGGGCAGGCAGTGGCACCCTGCAAAGCATGCAGAAAAAAAAAATCAGTCATCCTCCCATTCCAAAATTTTTAGGAATATAGTTTACCTAATATCTTGAAGGAAAAATAAAGTCAGCTGATCATAACATGGTGGATTATACGTCAGCGGGGCACCTGACAATGACAAAAAAAAAATTTTTTTCATTGATTTCCTCTCATCTAAAAATTTTTCTAGTGATAGTTCATATGCTACTACGAATAAAAATTAATGTCAGCTTGCTTTATCCCAGTGGAAAGATTATCAGCTGGCACCTTGAAAAGTGTAACGCAGCTGCATCCATCACCTAATGAATCCTATCAGCTGACGACTTTTCCTTTGACTTACAGTTAGCTGATTTTTTTAAATATTTACTAGAGCTTGTTACCAATCCTCTTACAAATTTTCATCAGAGAGGACATCAAGTTTCGTAAGTTATTCTCTTTTTACAGATAAGCTAGATACATAAGCCTTTTCTACATTGCAGCTAGATTGTGGATTAAAATTACTGAAGTATATGTATGTAGATGTGAGATTTCACTATTTAAGAACTATGCGGTTCACTTTTTCCAAACGTCAAATATTGAATAAGTATTATGCTGTTTCAAGGACAATGATGTTCAATCTTCTTTTCTTTTTAGCGTACTTTACTATAGTGTTTTTATAAACTACCTAAAAAAACGATTCATTATCCCAAGATTAAACTGTCTTTAATTAAAATATTGTCTGTATTTAAAATAAGACTTGTGTAATAAACGATTTATGTACAAAAAATTACTTCGTTACATAAACAAGAAAGTGTGACACTTTACTAGTCGGCGCTCGCGCATTGACCAATCGTGTGCGTTTGATTAGGTGTGGCTTGCTGTTTATTTATCACACAGTCAAAAGTATGTTCGTCATCTTCTATTCTGATATATTTCTGTGATAGTAATGATTCAATCTATCTATAGAAGTAAAATATAAAACCAATTTCAAGAACGACCAAATCGATCGATGTCTCTTAGATGCCATCGTCAGATCTTAGTGTCCTTATCATGGTCCCACAGTTGGGATATCTCCTTTCCATTAAAAAAAGAATCATCAAAGTCGGTTCATAAACGACGAAGTTATCCGCGAACACACTTAAAAAAAAACGTAATATACGGTCGAATTGAGAACCTTCTCCTTTTTTGAAGTCGGTTAAAAATAAATAAGGTGATACGAAGTTCGCCGGGTCAGCTAGTATATAATAAAAATTCCTTACGTGATACCTTACTGCGTCTTTAAAAAAACCAATGGTCAGTTCAAATTATTTAGCGAAGATAATTTAAATAAATTTAGATATGTATCCTACTAATATTATAAACGCGAAAGTTTGTAAGTATGGATAGATGAATGTTTGTTACTCTTTCACGCAAAAACTACTGAACGGATTTGGATAAAACTTTACAGTAATAAAGCTTATACATCAGAATAACACATAGGTAACTATTTGCCGCGTTATCCGACATACACGCGGGTGGAGCCGCGGGCAACAACTAGTTTTCAATACGTAAAGCTAATAATCTAGCTGGTCACATACTGTGCTAAAAAACCGAGACTCATAGAAAGTATGCTGCCATCTGATGCATTATTACAACTAAACACCATAAATCTTCAATCATTAGGTACAACATATTGATTTCGCATGGATGATTTCACACTATTTGCAATTATAAGGCACACCGATGTGGGTCGGTTTAATTACTTATACCAACATTTCCTCCTTTATTAAACTTCATATTGGTTATCAAAACTCTCAAATCAACTATACCACCGAATCACTTAAGAAACGTGATTTCCTTTGGAATGAAAATTTATAAGAGAGAAAATTTATTTAACATGCTCTAGTAAATACTGAAAAGAATCAGCTAACTAAAAACAATAGTACCTAGAAAAACTAAAGTAAAATTTAAAGAAGACGAATGTGGCCTATTTAAGCACTGTCAAATATTAAATGTTTTCGATAAAGTGAGCGTGTGTGTACTGGGTGAGGAATACCACAACCTTGCTAAATTAAAGAAAAATATAAGATTAGAGTCACTTGCCAAACTTACCTACTTATAGAATACCTAAACGTACTAATGTAAACGGGACGCGGACGTGGGAACACATGCTGCCCCGTATATTGAACAACATACCTATCGAAACCTGTAGCAAGATGAATAAAAAAATTGTAAAACTGTTTTGATAAACTATTTACTGTCTAGCTGAGACTCAACTATTTATATAATAATAATATACAATCATGTTTATTGTTTTTATAGATATGTAATTTATTGTAACCGAGATGTGTCTGGTATACCACGGATAAACTCTTGATGGTTTGTGTGGTATATAATGGACAACTGTATGCATATATTAACTTTATATTAGACAACGAATTAAAAAAAAAAAACTGTAAGTCAAGGAAAAAATCGTCAGCTGATAATATTCATTAGGCTATAGATGCAACTGCGTTACACTTTCAAGGTGCCAGCTGACAAACTTTCCACTGGGATAGAGCAAGCTGACATGAATTCTTATTCGTAGTAGTAGCATATGAACTATCACCAGAAAAAATTTTAGATGAGAGAAAATCATTAAAAAAAAATTTTTTTGTCATGTTCAAGTGCCCAGCTGACGTATAATCCACCATGCTATGATCAGCTGACTTTATTTTTCCTTCAAGATATTAGGTAAACTATATTCCTACAAATTTTGAAATGGGAGGAAATGACTGAAAAAAATTTTTTTTTCTGCATGCTGGGTCGGCTGCCACTGCCTGCCCCACCGACGGAGTCGCAGCTGACGGTCACGAGTATTCATCACAAAACAAAAAGATATAAGTAGAAATGACTAGTAGGCGTGGCGCGCTTGCCACTGATAAGCGTTGCAACGCATACCTTTATGAGTTGTAGGTATTTTGTATCATAGTCGTGTTACAACGCTGCGTTGAATAGGTCGTCCAATGAAAGTTCTTTTTTATGCCACAATGCAGTACTGTTCTGTTTTACAGTGTAAAAATGATAGCAGAAGGAAAAAGATTGATAATGGAGGTGTTTCTTACCATCTGTAGGTACAATTTTATATGTTTTATCAATAATAAGATTTTATTGATAAAACATATAAAATTGTACCTACATAACCTAACCACCTAAATTTAATTTAACTGATAATTGACTAGAGATTTAAGCTAAACTCTTCCTTATCCCATTCACATAAATCTCAATCTGGTATGATCGAGTCTTATCAGTTTTCAACGTTATTCTCGTATTTTCTATTCTACTCGATTAGTGATGTAGCCAGGTAGGATGTTAGCTTTATCGATTTCCATACTTTTAAACGTGTTATATTTACTTACTATAATAATTATAAATATTAAATTTTGCTTGTTTGTTTACGTGGCCTTGAAAGAAAAACACTTGTTTTAACCATTGAATATCTATACAAATAAGTATATAGTAAGAATATATATATATAATAAGAGTGTCTGTTTGTACTATTAAATATTTATATCCGCTTTTTACTAAATGCATCTGCATGTGTATGTACACGGTACAAATTTTTTTTTACGGAACAGGTGGCAAACGAGCATCACCTGATGGTAAGCGATTACCACTGTCCATGGACACCCCCGCAAAACCAGAGGCGTCACAAGCGCGTTGCCGACCTTTGGGGGGTGGGGAGGGGGAGGACTTGGAATATGGGCCTCCGGTATCCTCACTCACTCAGTGAAACACAGTGCAAGCGCCATTTCACACTGGTTTTCTGTGAGGCCGTGGTATCACTCTGATCGAGCCAGCTCATTTATGTCGAAGCGTGATTCTTTTCTCTGCGAAACTTGCAGGCACGGGCCGTATACCAAAATAACATTTCTTTTTTTTTCTGTCTCTCTGTCTGTTCCGAACTCTGACTCAGCAGTCAGGATCGCTAAACACTATACCAACGGTTAAGTGGCTAAACAGTCTTTATTAAATATAATATGATTATAATACAGATTCTTAAAATTAATAAACATTATTATGCATGTACTTATTTTTTAGCTTCTTCACTTTTATAATGTTACCTCCTCAGATATCCTTCAATTCATGTTTTTAATATGCTCCGTCCTAACAACAAAAGTTAGGTATCGATATTATTGATAATATTGTAATATGTGCCACAACACTAAGCGAGTAGCGGTAAATATCGAAGAATGACACAAATATCGAATTTATTCTTATAGTGGTTAATGTTATAATTGCGTGCATTTAGAATAACGCCATCTGTTTTTGAATAGCTTGCAATGAAGTATTCTTACTTTCAAGATTACGAAACGTTGTAAGTTCTTCTTAAGCTATGGCAAAATAACTGTTAAAATTACGCGATAAGATATATTATCATACGTGTGACTTTATGTATTGTAGGCTAGTTTTGAGCAAATAAAAACATCAAATCAAAACAATTCGTTAGTAGTGTGCAGTAATAAAATAGTGCTTTCATTTGTCTGAGTTTGGCGACAGTCGTTCCGTTGTAAATTATGACACATAACATTTCTACCTATTCTTTATGTTCTGTGGTATTCATAATATAAATTCCTAATGCCTTTTACGAAGTTTGGCTCGAGAGGAAATAATTGACCGAATTTGTACCTGGCTCCCGGGCCATAAGCTTTTAAATAATTACTGTACAAATAGAGATCTTTTTTTTACATATTGTTATGCGCAGGCGAACATCCATTGTACCAACGTCTATTTGTTATTTAATGTTTATTTTTTGAAGTTTAAATACGAAATTAATTTTGTTTTTTATTTGCTACGATTTGAGTGACTCAACTGGATAGATAATATATCATGAATTTTATATTTTATCAGGGATACAGAAAACGACGTACTTTTATCCAAAAAGTGCGATGCCTCAGCAACTTTTACGATAGGTTCCACTAAAAGCAAGCAATCTATAAAGTTATTTTCTCTAATCCAATAGATAGAAGAGTTAATATCAGAAACCATCAAAAGCAACAAGGTAATAATTCGCGAAGCTTTATCACTGGTGCTGGGTGCGTTGAGACTGAGCGCTAGTGCGCTTGACGCGCTGTCGTGTGCGCTGCAGCGCTGGGCAGCTGCGCTTGCGACTGCGCTGATCGACCACAGAGATTTGAGGCAGCTACTATTTATATTACACCATTTGTTCAAGTGAGTTTTATAATTATGGTTGTTATGTGAAAATGAGTGTTAGGAATGTTACTGCAATTATGATTTGTTGCTGTTGTCTAATAAGTCTAGTGGTCAGGAACCCTGATTGCGCAATACTAATACAAGAGGTAGTGGGTTCGATTCCCACCCAGGACAAATAATACTAATTGTGTATTTGGTAAAGTATAAAGGTATGTTTACTCGTCTGGTTACAATAGTACAGGCTCTTAGGCTCAGCCATGTCCGAAATTATTATAATTATTTTTACCTGATATATGATGATGATGTAGAAGCATCACTAGGCCGCCATAGTGTGGGTCACCATGCTACATTGTTGCATTTTCTGCATTCGCAATGAGTATGGTGGCCACCACTCTTGGATTCTGCTTATGCTTTTCATCAGGCAGAGTAGAGTCATTTTGGCAGAGCCAGACATAAAAAAATTAAAAATATTTGCACTGGCAGCTAGAATACTAATTAGAATGACTGTGTTTGAAAATTTGTTACAGTAATAAGTATTTTTCAGTAGTAATATTTTATCATAGCAGGCCGACATCCTCTTTTTTAAATAGCCTATGCCCAGCAGCGAACTACTAAAGGATATTCGTTCATTATTTAAGTATGCACAGAAACTGTCGGCCCCAACATATTTTGTTCATCAAATAATTTCGACGTAGCTCGTTAGCCACCAATAGATGGCGTTAGCTGTCGCATAGACAATTCAACACTACAAATACATGTAATGTTTTTACAGACAATCGCGCTCAGTGCGATGGGCATCCCGCGTGATACAATTACGCGTAGACATAGAATCTCCGCCGAGAATCCTTGCCGTACTTGAGTTACTGCTCTCCAAGCAGCGGGTGGATTCTGCGCAGGAGTGTATTGAAGGTTTGTCAATAATCAAAACTGTACAATGGTGGATCAAATCTTATGATATCTATCTTTGCTCAATCTATATATTCTGCCTGTCATCTGCCTATTCTACCACTATTAGTTCTTTAATTGGTTCTCAATCTTGTTTTTTTATGGAATAGTGGGCAAACGAGCAGACGTATGGTGGTGAGCGATTACCGCCGCGTATAGACCCGCTACACCAGTGGCGTCGCAAGTACGTTGCCGGCCTTTGGGGGATGGGGGGGGGTGGGAGTTTTGCGGTTTGGGCCTCCGGTATCCTCACTCACTCGGTGAAACACAGCGCAAGCACTGTTTAACACCGGTTTTCTGTGAGGCCGTGGTATCACTCCGGTCGAGCCGGCCTCATCATCAGCCTATCGCAGTCCACTGCTGGACATAGGCCTCTCCAATTGCACGCCACTTAGTTCGATCCTCGGCTACTCGCATCCAGCTTCTGCCAGCCGTCTTGCGCAAATCATCACTCCACCTGGCCTGTGGACGTCCTACACTACGTTTGCCGAGACGCGGTCTCCACTCAACGGTAGTCGGTTCTACGGCAAATATGGCCAGCCCACTGCCACTTCAGCTTGCTAATCCTGTGGGCTATGTCGATGACCCTGGTTCTCTGCCGGATAACCTCGTTTTTAATACGATCCCTTAGAGAAACACCGAGCATAGCCCTCTCCATAGCACGCTGAGCGACTTTAAACTTGTGGACCAGCCGTATCGTAAGTGTCCACGTTTCGGCTCCGTATGTCATTACGGGTAGGACGCACGCATTGAAGACTTTCGTCTTAAGGCACTGTGGGATCGACGATGAGAAGACCCGACGAAGCTTCCCAAACGCTGCCCAACCCAGCTGGATTCTTCTGTTCACCTCGTCCTCAAAGTTGTTTCTACCTAACCTAGCCGGCCTATTCATGCCGAAGCGTGGCTCTATATGAATGGTGTAGATTTACACAGTTAAATATGTTTTTAAATCCATTCTGAATTATTTCTATTTCTAGACGCAGATGAAGTTTGGGAGGAGGTGGACAAGCACGGCGATGGTAGCGCTGTCAGTGAAGGCACGTTGAGAGAGCGAGACTTACTGTCCTTGTTACACGCACTACCAATAAGAGATCTGGTCGCTAGGATACTCTTATTCACGCATAATGTAAGCAGTTCATTTTGTGTAATTTTAGGATAAGTCAGAAAATTTCAGTTTTTACGTTAATTAACAGTTAATGTGTTAAACTGACTGCCTCGTTGGCACAAGTTCGGGTTCGATTCCCGGGTCAGACCAAATATTTGTATGACCTGCAAATATTTGTTTCGGAGTTTGTGTGTTTTCTATGTATTATTATGTATTTAAAAAAAAAAGTATGTATTTATATCAGTTGTCTAGTACCCATAACACAAGCTCTGCTTAGCTTGGGACTAGATGGCGTTGTGTGTTAGATGTCCGAAATATTTATTTTATTTTTTTAACTATATGAATCTAAGAAGAAAGATTTAAGTTATTGCACGTTTGTAAATAATAGTTGAGTGTATAATTTATTATTCTCTCGCTCAAAATTTTATTACATTATTCAATAGGCACTATAATCAGTGTTTAAAAAGCCTTAAAATTTTAAGTATAAGTCTTCTGAAATAAAAGAAGTAATTGACTATATGGATATGTTTCAAAATGTTTTTTAAGTAACTGAAAACGCAATGATTTTAAAAGTAAAATAAGCTTCTTAACGATAGTATTACTATTCCTCAAAGGATATCAAACACGCTCGCCCACACGAATGGGTTGAAAACAGCGGCGGTCGTGGCGTGCTACGAGCGTGTTACGGTGTGCGTGCTCTGCTACATGTGCTACAACGCGCTACGAAGACGCACGCGAGCTACGCACGGCTCAGACAAACTCTACGAGATATCGCTGCAAGAGCACTGCATGGGCTTGGTTATTTACATCTTACAAATAGGTAAGTTATATTTCTTCATAAAAGTTAGTCGCTAACACAATAATTAACAGTATATAGTTCTATTCAAACAGACCTATGTCCAGAAGTGTACTGTTAAAGTGATACAAGCAAGGGAGAGCCACGCACCAGAGTGATACCACGGCCTCACAGAAAACCGGTGAAAAATAGCGCTTGCGCTGTGTTTCACCGAGTAAGTGAGGATACCGGTGGCCCATACCCCAACCCCTTCCCCCATCCCTCTCCCCATCTTTCAAAGGCCGGCAACGCACTTGTGACGCCTCTGGCGTTGTCCATGTGCGGCGGTAATCGCTTACCATCAGGTGATACGTCTGCTGGTTTGCCCCCTATTCCATAAAAAAAATCTTTTAGGATTATTTCTTAGTTGAGTAACGCCAAATAGAAGAAATCAGTTTTGCGCTATACATTAAAAAAAAATTTCGTCGCAGTATGTTTTTAAATTCGTGTTTTATTTAAGATATACTACAGTTGCCATAATATAAAACTTGCCTTGTATTTAACTAACTGTGAAAAAGCTAGATGCCAGCCACTTAAACTTGTGTGGTGTAAATGAGGTTTTGGAACAAAAACTTAATCATAACGTTACTATTAGGATTAAAAGTTTATCATCACAGCGTATACAACCTTTTGTTAAACAGCCAGTACTACGCGACAGAACTTAAAGAGAAAATAAGTTCGGAACTGGAAGCGTCGTTCTTCGAGGGTCTGGAGATGTTTGAGGCACAAGACATACACCGACTGCCCGCCACACTCCTCTCAGACTACGCGGTCAGGCATTACTGCCTCACATACATCGAGCAACTACATGGTATGTCTTAATATTTGCAGCTTACAACCTCGCATATTAGTAGGGGAGCCCACGAAACTAAATGGGGATTTACTCGAGCGTCATAGAGACCTATTGGGTTGCAAAGCTTAGATGATAAAAAGAATAAAATGTTATTACTGTATACCATTACATCGGTGGGGTGAGCAGCTATGGATGTTCAAAAATGTAAAAAGAAACTGATGCATGGACATACTCGAGCGCGTCAGGTATTGATAGCATCCATGTCCTACGTATTTTTAATAATGTACGTATATTAAACTGATCGTTTGCATGGTGGGGGTGGTCGTACGCAAGGTTTGAAAGTGACAAAAAAAATAATTTATCGAGCGCGTCAGATTTTCAAAGGGGATGTTAAGTGAACCTAAAATAGAAAGCTCTTATTCAATAATCTGACGATTTGGATGTGACGCAAACTCACGGCCGTTATAAGAATGTGCAAAAAAGTCGTCATATTGACATACTCAAGCGCGTCAGATTAAGATATATATGGTTCATCTTTATGTCCTAGATGTGCTGTCTCATAATCTGACAATTATCTGGAGGGGTTTGCTTAATCTGACAATTTAAAAAAAAAATGATCCCAAATCCAGACGTGCTTTTTAGAAAATTACCACAATATCAGTATCAGAAGTTCTGATAGTAATAGTAGAATCTTCATTTTGTTGGCAAGCAATAAATGCTATGTTCGTCTTCGCTTCTTCATGATCAGGGCATGAACAATCATAATTAATTATTAGTAACTGAATATTTATGATACAAATCGAGGTAATTTATATAAAATTACCTTACTACCTATAATCATTGCCATCTCCTGATCAGCCCAATGATCGATCAACAACTTAGTTACTTCAACTTTTACTTAGTTTGTAAATTTTATACAAAGTCAAATCAAGTTTATATTTCAATTACTTCATTTACACAGGTAAATCTCGCGACAAGCCTTTGTATTCTATAAATTGTGTAATGACCACCTTCCGGGACCACCATCAGACCCTGGATACTATCAAAACATAAAGTACTTGTCGAGATGAATCAAACGATTCGAAACTCGATGGTGTTGCGACATTTCTTTACAGAATTCCTATAACCACCTTCCAGCTCCAGCATCAGATCAGTTCCATGTCATTATAATATTGTATTGTCACGCTGTATACATATGCTTGAAAATTTTCAGCAAAATCGGTTGAAGATATCTGCTTCAAAATTGAGTTGCAAGATTCCACCCACATACATACATACATTGCAAGTTAAATAAAAGCTTGTAAAAAAGAAGCCATCTACAATTATAAGGTCAATTTGGGATCGCGGTTGCTCCATATCTTCGACTTATTTCTCTAACACATGAATTAGTACCGACTTATCAGTGTGAATATAGGCATCACATCATCAATATAAATTAAACTTTATCGACGAAATTTTGTTACTTCGGCTTATGGCTATCATCAGATTATATATATTTCGTTATCCCTGAATGATTTCCCACAAAATAAAAAAAATAATTGCCACGCTCGATAATGTCGAGATGACTTTTTTTTTTTACAACTTTATGGCTCTCCCCTTTCCCTACGTCACTATCAAATTGTCAGATTAGTGGAATATACACCTTTTAGCATGTAATTAACTCACCCTGCCTTAATCTGACGCGCTCGAGAATGTCTGGTGATAATTTTTTTTTACTAATCTGATCCTTTAGTCCTGACAGGCGGCCATATATACGGGGCTCATATTTGGTGGAGGTACTTAACCGGGTACAAGGTATCCCCCTGTATGTTAATCTGCCGCGCTTGAGTAAATCCCGAAATTCCTTCTAGGGCTCCCCTACTATATCCTAAGACTGGAATGTACATAATTATATAGTTTTTTGTAAATACATACATATTATACATAGAAAACACCCAAACTCCGAAACAAATAATTGCAGATCATTCAAACATTTGGTCCGACCCGGGGAATCGAACCCGAAACCTTAAGAACAGCATTCGCATACGTCAAATATGAAATGGAAACATTAGCAATAAATGATTTGTCGAAAGCAAAGAATGATCTTAGTTTTTTTTTTTGTTTTTTTTTATGTTTAAACATAAAAAAAAAACAAAAAAAAAAAAAAAAAAATGTATGGCCCGCCAAAATGACTCTACTCTGCCTGATGGAAAGCATAAGCAGAATCCAAGAGTGGTGGTCACCATACTCACTGCGAATGCAGACAATGCAGTATGGCGACCCACACCATGGCGGCCTAGTGATGCTGCTGCATCTTTTAGTCTAGTCAACAAGTATAGAACTTGTTGACTAGACTATTTGGGCCTTTTTTTAAAGATTTTATTTTACAAGCTTTTTATTAACTTGCAATGTATGTATGCTTGAGGAATCTTGCAACTCAATTTTGAAGCAGATATCTTCAACCGATTTGGCTGAAATTTTGCAAGCATATGTCTACAGCGTGACAATACAATATTATGGTGCTGATCTGATGCTGGAGCTGGAAGGTGGCTATAGGAACTCTGTAAAGAAACGTCCCAACTTCATCGAGTTGGATCTCGAGGCATTCCAGTAAAAGCTTGTTTTTAAAAAGATTTTTAATTGAATTTTTATGCTATGTGTTCACAAAAGATTGAACATTATAAGTAAATAAATAAAGTCCATTATTGTAGAGACGACTGTGTTGTCATGCGAGGATCGAGTCAGGATAGTGGCACAAGTCACAGTGGATTGTGCCTACGACCACGAACTCGCCAGCATGGTGCTCGAGTTCCTACTGCAGGTATGTCGTAGTAAAACAATAGTTTTGAATAACTTTCTATTATCTTCTACAGTGACAAATGGCTATGAAACCGACGCGACGAAGTAACTTTGAACAAGCGTATTTATTTTGTATCTTAAATGTGTTCATTGTTTACGTGGCAGTTTTTTTTACAAATGAAGTGCAATACATTCACACTTAAAATGTACCACGTACGTTCTAAAATGACACAAGTGATAACTGTCACAGAAATCAAGCTATATTCTGTCAGTTATTGCGGTGATTATTTAAACAGATATAACTTTTTTATTTGTCAACTGATTGAAATAAAACTAACACTAAATGCACATGTTATAAGTTTAAAACCACATCCAAATCGGTTAAGAAGCCACCTCTGAGCTTAGCAGAAACAGTTTTTAAACGGTTTTATTTAGCTCACCCCGTTTGTTTTATT
This sequence comes from Diaphora mendica, assembly GCA_949125395.1. Classification (NCBI taxonomy): domain Eukaryota; kingdom Metazoa; phylum Arthropoda; class Insecta; order Lepidoptera; family Erebidae; genus Diaphora; species Diaphora mendica. The sequence continues at coordinate 4,553,451 of OX421323.1, forward strand.
TATTATTCTTGGGTCAAATTTAGTAATTCAAATTTCACCCTCTTCCTGTCAACCGATTAATCTGAAATTTTGTATACACTTTGGATTTTGGTGACAATACAATTATGTTTATTCATTATCATTATAAATTCAAGATGGCCGCCGCTACAAAATGGCGGTTTACAAATGTTGACACGACTACCTCAATATGGGTATCAAATGAAAGGGCGTGATTAGTAGAACATAGTTCACTATGAAAAAAATATTAAAGTTCAAGATGGCCGCCGCTACAAGATCGTGGTTTACACCTTAGTCACGACTACCCCTATATGGGTATCAAATTAAAGAGTTTGACTAGTAGAACATTTTTTCACACAAGTTTTTTATTTTTCACTATGAAAAATTAAAAACTAAAAACTTGAAAATAAAAAATATGTAAAAAAGGTTTTTAATTTAAACGGTTTTATCGACAGTAATGTACTAAAAGCTAAAAAATAATTGGAAAAAAGATATTCGGTATAAAATCGTTGGGCGTAGCGTAAATTGAGATGACTTGATGTAAACACGGGCCCAACGATTTTATACCGAATATTTTTTTTTCAATTATTTTTTAGCTTTTAGTACATTACTGTCGATAAAACCGTTTAAATTAAAAACCTTTTTTACATATTTTTTTTAGTTATGTTTATTGCTATCCACAGACTGGCCTCAGGCGTAAGACTGTTCAGTGCAAGGCTTCATGTGACGTCACAGCTCGTGAATGTGTGCCCCGAATCATCACCGCACACGCTTACCTACACTCTATGGCACTCCATAAACTTGCTGATATGAATATGGGTAAGATAACATAACTGTGTAAAGTCGATGTATTTCCGTATTAAATTAGACATTTAGATACTTTTTTATTAATCAGAAAAGGAAGTTCTTTAATATAAGTTAATCGTTAAGTAATCAATCTCTCAACATTATCTGCCATTCAGTTAAAACCTAGAATTCACTATCAGCGCACGTATTTCCCGCTACAATCTTGGGTCCTGTAACCGATCGAGAAAAAGCATCTCATTAGATTGCCTTAGTGTGGGTCACCATGCCGAATTGTCCGCATTCACAATAATAATGGTGACCACCACTCCTGGATTTTACCCACGCTTTTCATCAGGCAGAGTAGTAATTTCGGCAGTAATAATAAAAACAAAATCCTATCACCAGACCACATAAATTGTACAGTACTATCTTAATCTTGACTAAGTATAATTTGAACTGTGAACATATAATGTTATTTTATGTGTATCACTAAAAAAAGGATTAAAACCTGCTACACATACAAGTACAAGCCGAAAGTCGGGGTAGTGAAATCCGTCATTCACCGAAAACTAATCTCTTCGCGTGGTTCTACGAGTATCGTTCTGGGCGGAATTCAAAACTCGTCTATATATTAATTAGTTTACCAGATACTAGGTGACAATAACAAACACCGAAACTAATTCAATCCAACTTACGATCCGTCCAAATATTTCGACTGTTCTCGACCGATCTATATCTAATAGTGACATGACATTTTAACCTTCAAAACATGACAACTCAGTGTTGCCATTGCAATCGACAATTGCGTTTGGTACAATTTATGTACATAATTTATATTTAATTTAGGTTTATCTCTTATTTACAAAATTCAATCTCTTTGCACCTACCAAATCTTATTTCTACATCACCTGAAGGTCGACTGCCTCAAGGCATTAAGTCCGCCTTTGTACTACATGTGCAATAAGTGTTAATAAATAAATAATGTTCTTAAAAGATGTATTTAACGTTTAAAACCCAAAAGGTTTCAAAATTTTTTTTTTTGGTTCGTACTAAATAAGTTAAAATAATTAAAGTGTTAATCTTGTCTACAAATAGTTACTCAAACAAATTATCAACGAAAATTTTTTTTTTTTTTCATTGATTTTTTAGTCGAACTGCTCGACGTGTCGTGCATGTCGACGTTGAACGTACACGTATGGCGGCCGAGTACGGGCGAAGCGCGTGCCGTGCTTGACGACTGGGCGCGTCGTTGTCCTCACTTGTTGCAACACCTGTTGCTGGCTCTGGACTACACGCCTTATGTGTGAGTTATATCTATATAAATAAAAAAGGACCTCACTCAGCATCTTTGAACTCGACACTTCTTATACGTTTCAATCACCATGGAATCTATATATATAAAAATTTCGTGTCACGATGTATGTGAAACTACTGAACCAATTTTTATCAAATTTTGTAAGCATCTGTATTTTGATCCAAATTGGTCGATAGGGTAGTTTTTATCTCAATTAATGATCTCAATATTTGTTATTGCAAATTAAATGTTTATTATTACAACCTTAGTGTGTTCTATAAAATCCTAATAGATGGCGGTTTGGCATCTAAGTTGCACAGATATCCGGTAGATGGCGCCGTATTTCTATTTCTAGAATTTACGTAGAAATGTAGAAAATCTTCTTCCTAGCCTTTATTATTCCCAAGATTTCTTCAAATTTTCTTACAAATCTTGTGAATTTAAATTGAACTAGTTTCAACCGGTTTTACCTGAATATTAGTTTTTACACGGAGCGACTGGCATCGGACCTCCGAGAAATGTAGAAAATATTTACAAAAAAAATATGGCGGTACGAAGTTCACTGGGAATACATATCGTTTTTAGACTTGTTCACGATAAAATTATTTAAAAGGTAACGATATCAAGCACATTCATTTCTCACCAGTTTACCCGTGCCCGCGAGTGATATATTCCGTTCAAAACGTCTCCTCCTCTGATTTTGGGAGCTAGCCATGCTGGCTGTTATCAGTTACAATTAAGTAATCCATCTAGTTTACCTCCCTATACCATTAAAAACCCTGCAGAAACTTTTTGTCAAGAGCTGAAGCTCAGGGATAACAAACTTTAAGGGGTACAGGAATAAGTAAAGCAAAATGTAAAACTGTATATTTTCAATATAACATTTTTGTAAGCCTTATGCTCTGCAAAAAAAAATACAGGTTTAAAGCCGACCTCAACTTAGTTTGGGAAAAAATCCTAGAAGGAACCTTGTGTACTTGTTACAGTGGGCTTCCTCTAGACGTGCAGCTGACTATAGGCACGTGGTTGTGCTCGTTCGTGCGGAGTGGTGCGGTGGAGGGCGGGGCCAGCCCCACCGGCCCGGAGTGGTGCTGGGCGGGGCTCCGGCGCCTGCGCCTTCACCGCTCGTCGTGGCAGCTACCCCTGGATGCCCCACCCCCTGATGATGAACCCACGGACCTGTTCTCTATTGCGTACGCGTTGCTGTCCAGCTCGTGGGGACATTGTATACCTGTGGTGAGTTTAATTGAATCAAATAAATAAAATTGGAGTGTCTGTTTGTAATATTAAAGTAACCGCTTTTTAATACGAGTAAATGCATATACACGATACATGTACCAAAATATTTTTTTTTTACAATTTTAATCTCGAACGGCGGGACTGATTTCGACGGAACTTTCACTAGCAGATAGCTGATAATCTAGGGAGTAACTTAGGCTACTTTTTTTTAGACTAGCTTTGTCCCACGGTCCCGCTAGAACTGTTATTCGAATTCACGTCCGATCCCGCCATTTTTGTTCGTCATTTAGCTAGCTATTTCAGAACTTTTTAAAGAGGATTCATATCATGGATTTAGATAAAGTCTTGTATGCAACTGTACATAATTAGGTATTAAAACACTCATGTGATACTATTCAAATAAACACACATTCAAATTTTAATACCCCTTATTATACAGCAGTTGCATAAATAACTATTTTTAATTGTCATAGATAATATAAAAATCCATAGTTATATTCAGATCAGCTCTCTTTTTCCCTGATGTGAAATTTATTTTACTAGATATGCTCAGAAGGTGTGACGGGATTGTGTAAGCTGGCATCACAACGACCGCGGGACGCGGTTCACTGTCTGTCTGGCATCATGCTGGTCATGGTACATTCGCCTGAATCTGTAACGCTCACACCCAAGTTAGTATACGTTCTAGTTATGGAATGTACATATAAGGAGTACAATCTCTATGTTAAAAAAGTGTCCGCCAAAATGCACTAATTAAGTGACGCCACTGTGCAATGAATGTAAATTTTAAAGAATTAGATAACAAAAACCGACTTCAAGTTTCGACTCGATTTCTCTTAGATGCCATCATCAAATCTTAATGTCCTTATCATGGTACCACCGTTGGGACGTCTCCTCTCCATTAAAAAAAGAATCATCAAAATCTTGTCATAAACGACGAAGTTATCCGCGAACACACATAAAAAACATATACGGTACGGTCGAATTGAGAATCTCCTCCTTTTCTGAAGTCGGTTAAAAAGATAATAAAATGAGAAAAAGGCTTCCGCTTTACAATGGCGTGCTTAATAAAGATGTTACTACGCAAAGTTTTTAATTTTTAAACCACAATTTAATAAAAATAATTAAAACTCACACTCCCAGCCATTTCTCACACTATGTATAATTCCTGTATCGCCAAGAGACTTTACAAACATAAGTGTGAAACGGACTCCAAAAACACCCAGACTCAGAACAACAGTTTGTGGATCACATAAAGTATCTATTGTTCTATGTGGGGATCGGACCTGCAACACTTAGTAGTAAGTGGATACGAGGTGACCACCTACCACTACGCTATCCGTGCAGTTTATTAGTGACGTAAATGTGTGTTGCGCGTGCGCAGGTTTTCAGATGCGCTGTCGTCTGTGCTGAGCTGTTCGCCGGGGCTGCTGGCTCGGGCGCTGCGACGCGCCTCCTCCTCCGGCCAGGAGCTGCTGCTGCGATTACTGCTGGCTCAGCTCCAACATCCACAGTTAGTGTTGTACACATACATATCTTTACCATGTTAAATACCAAAGTATATAATATCGTAAAAATGACTTTGAGTCATTTGCTAAGTAACTATTATATAAAAACATTTAAGCGCCATCTTGCGACGACAATTCGAACTACATAGTAACTTTGCTGCTTTGAATCGCGCAATGAAATTTTTTGAGCAGTATTGTATGTCAAAACTTTTAATCGTCAAACATTTTTCTTATATTCGAATACATTAAATGTGATGTGTTTGTATGTACAGTGTTAACGCAGCAGGCGCTCTGAGCGCTTGGCTGCACGCGCTCTGGCGGCCAGGGCTGAGCGCGGCCGCTCTGGCGCTGGCCGACAGCGCCGCCTGCGCTGTACGCCTCTGGCCGCAGCTCGGCGCCTACTGCCGGACCCTGCTGCAGGTATGCCTCATACATCATTCGCTGTGATACCAACCTTTCTAAACTAGGACTATACGACGATCTCGCTATACCTATATATATATATATATGTTTATCAGTAGTCAAGTGTAACGGTGGATTAGCCAGGACGGCGGCAAAGCAAACAGCAAACACGTTATTGTAGCACTAGCACCAAGTAGAACGTCTAGGATATGAATTATTTAAACACCATCAGCAACCCCCACGAGGGGGTTGGAGCAACGCTCACTCCTCCGCGTTGCCCTGTGGAATTCGCCACCAGACTAGCAATTCCCCCACTGGTAAATATCGTCTCACGCGGATCAAAGGGAGAGATTAAGGACAAATTAGCCGGTACTAGCACTCACGATATAAAACACATAAATACATTAAATCATAAATCAAATAATAGAAAACTATTATGACTCAGGAGTAACCCATGTCACAATCAAGAGATATGGACGTCACGAGATCTGAAGAGAAAACTGTCCCCTTTTTCCGATCGCGACGCTTTATATAGATTTCATCCCCACCTCGCCAGACTCATGGAACCGCTCGATAGTGGCACATGCTTGTAATACTTTTATTATTCGGATACCCTCATTCCGACATATAACACTAGTTTCCATAGTATATGTGAAGCTATTATAATTACATTATAAGTATGTCTTGGTTCAGGAAGAAAATGCAAACGAAAACATAAACCACGCGGTACGTAACGCAAGCACCGCTCCCTTACTGTGCGAGTGTTTACTGCGCGAGTGTCACACCAAGCACGAAACGCTCGTACACTACGGGTACGCACGACTCCTCAACGCCCTACATCAGCAGAGAGCCGCCGGACATAAGATACATGTTGACAACGCGTTGCAGGTTAGTCACAACCTATTTCTGATATCGCAAGAAATTATATTACATAAAATTGACAGTCGTTATCAATATCATCAGCCTATCGCAGTACATTGCACACCGCTCTGATCGATTTTGGATTTCTCCTATCCAGCTCCTACCAGCTATCAATTTTGTCTCTTACTCTACCTAGCCAAGGGGTGTCCTATCTATCTATATATAAAAATTTAGTGTCACGATGTATGTGCGCGATAAACTCCGAAACTACTGAACCAATTTTTATCAAATTTTGTAAGCATCTGTAATTTGGCCTAACTTGGTAGATATGGTAGTTTTTATCTCAGTTATTGATCTTAATATTTGTTATTGCATATTAAATGTTTATTATACGATGTATTTATCGGTTAGTTCTATAAAATCCTAATATATGGTGGTTTGGCATCTAAGTTGCACAGATATCCGGTAGATGGCGCCGTATTTCTACGTTTGAATATAGCATCTGTAATTTTTCAGAAATATAGAAAATATTTACAAAAAAATGTGGTGGTATGAAATTCGCCGGGTCAGCTAGTACTAATATAAAAAGAAAATATATAATCACTGTGTAATATTTATCATAATTTTGTTTCAATGAAAAATTATTAAAGTCTAGAGAGTGTGCAAGTGCGTGCATGTACGTACACGTGCACGCACATACGAATATGTACACATTTGACTGATGTTTAAAACGTATTCCAGCAAGTCTCAGCAAATATAAGCTCCGAGGAGCTGGTAATTTACCGAGTGGCGACAGCGGCGTTATCGGCTCCTATGAACCACCCATCGCACTTAACGCTCTGGCGACTGTTGCTTCACCTCTACCTACAACAAGCCCCGGACTTTATGTGAGTGTGTATTTTTATATTTTAACTGGTACAATTAAAGAATAAAACTAACGTCTTAGTTCGTGGCGTTTTACTTCGTTGCTAGTGGTCGCACAGTGGTGTTAATTCGGTCATAGTTCATAGCTGCCTGCACTCCACCATATAAACTTTACCTGTGCCAGATTTCATAAACCATTAGTTTTAATATATTGTTTTAAACTTTCATGGTCAATAACATTAAAATATACTCACTAACAAAAAGGTACATGGTAGCAATCCCGCAGATTTCTATTTTAACATTAGTTTTAATGTTTTGAACAATATAATGTCCAGTAAGTAAATTGTTAATCCCGGAATTTTACCCATGCATTGCATTGTATGATATATATTAATGTGCATAGTACATGTCTGTAATATGTATAGTTCGTTTCTATGCCCTATTTACAAAAAGTCTTTAAAAGTTTAATATTTAACTGTGTTCTAACGATCCATAGTACTTTGAGTCTAGATTTTATAATAAATTGTACTTCTATTTTTTGCCCACGGCTCCGCCCTCGTGTATGCCGGTTATCACATTAAAGAGCTTATATCCTTCCTTATGAATCAAAGTATCTCCATGGCAAATGTCATTGAAATAGGTGCAGTGGTTTAGACGCGAAAGCGTTACAGACAGACTGACTTACTTTCGAATTCATAATATAACTAAGTTTGAATTATATAATGCAAATATTATTTTGGTGTGATAACGTCCGTGTGATGGTCCGTACTAATATACGGTATTACTCAATAGTTTGACTCCAAAATGAGTAAAAGTTTACGTATGGACCGCATAACTCACAACTTGAAGGCTCGCATCGAGCCGGCTCGATGGCTCGACCTCATTTTACGTTTCTCCTTTTCATTTTCTTTAATTCTTTTATAATTAAGAATTGTTAAACTTGCTAAATGTAACCATCGTCTCCTTTGTTAAACATACATCTTTTGGTTCGAACGTTTCGATGAATACTGAACGGCGAGCCAAAAGATGCGTCACTCGATCGATGATTGCTGAATGTGTGGACGAAAGCCCATGCCGTGGTTTTTACTCGACATGTTTGCTCGATCGAGTAAAACCGTATGTGAGAGCTTTATAAATCGATGAACGCCGGCTGCACGCACGAAAAAGCATACTCTTTTCACGTTCCTGAGCCGAGCGTGCAAGCGAGAGCGCGGAACAAGCGATAGAGAGCCACAATCGGCCTAAGCGTTCGACTTGTGACGCATATTTTTCATCAATGTTTTTTTATGACGTTATCATGTAAAACTATCGTCCGGAAACCGACTTTACAGACAATCATTTTTTTACTAGTAATAACATCGAGAGAGCCTAATTAACTATATTTTATGTTTACCTAGGTCAGCACCACCAGTGGGACCTCTGTTCTTCAGCGGATTAATAAAATCTCGTACATTGGGTCACATCAAAAAACGTCTGCAAAAAACTATAAACTACCATCACACTGAGGCTGAATCACTAAAAAATAATAAATCGATCGAAACGAACCAGGCACAATCGACTAAAAGCGTCAGTGAGAGTAGTCCAGTTTTAGTCGATGATAATCTGTTGCCTGTACTGACGATAGCCGATTTGGCGGGCGAATCGAGCAGCTCTAGTGACTCGGAGGCGAGTAACGAGAGCGTTAGTAGCAAAGAAGAGACTCCGAGCAAGTCGAGTGATGCAAAGAAGAATGTGTTCAGCTTGATATCCTATCACACGGCTGCCGAAAAGTAAGTTTCGTGTCAGTCATTGGCATTTCCTGTTTGTTTACTATTCATTGTTTCACTTACTTTATACTTATTAACAGTTTTAATTGCCATAAAAATCATGAAAGAAGGTAATTTTTCTCACAAACACTACTACTAACATATGAATTTCGACGACGATAATTTAGAATAGAATAGAATAATCGTTTATTTGGCCCAACGCCGAGACATAAAAAAACTATTACAAAAATAAAATAAACAAGAAACTTAACACTAGAGACAGAAAAGAGAAAGTAACATAAATAAATTATACAGACAAAAAAAAACGTTATTATATATGTTAAAATTATACTTATTATGTGTCTCGAAGCTGCGGCCAAAAAGGTGTCCAGTTCAGGTAAATGCTGACACAAAGTGCTCAGCCCTGATTTTCAACTGGGACCGGTCGACTTACCGATGTCGCCAAACGCAGACAGTAAGAAAAAAGTGATTGAATAAAAGTAAAGTATGGACAATGACAATTTCGATGAAGTGTCCATCGACGTTACATTTCGTTCCTACCCTTACTTTTCAGTTTTTATTTAATATTTTCTGGGTTTAAATAATTGTGCAAGGAGTTTTTGTTATTGAAAGGCTTCCAGCGGACTGTATCTTGGTTTATTTGTAGCAATAGTAATAATAAGTAAATATAACGTGGCGTACAAGGTGAATCGGGCGGCACAAGAGGGCGAATGTACAAAGTGTTGCCAGCTCTTAAATAATAAAAAAAAAAAGTTGTATCCAACAATAATCACTTCTTCTTCTTCGGCCTAGCGTTTTCCCTGCTTAGTGCTAGGGTCCGCTTTCCTACATTATCTTCTCCACTTTGCCCGATCTTCGGCATCGTCAGGTGTGAGATCGTTCCCTTCCATGTCCGCTTTGACGATGTCCAGCCAACGCTTTTTGGGCCTGCCGCGTGATATAGGGCCTTGGAGTGAGGTCGAGGCATCTATTTCCTACGTAGTCAGACGGCCTGCGTCTTACATGGCCATACCATCGTAGTCGACTTTCCTGCAGCTTGTCCGCTACGTCACAGACTCCAAGGCTGCCACGGATGTGTTCGTTACGTATGTGATCTAGTCGCGTAACGCCACACATACACCGCAACATCTTCATCTCCGCCACGTGAAGCTGCTGCACATGTCTTTCGAGGACAGGCCAGGTCTCGCTGCCGTATAGTAGGACTGGTCGGATGATGCTCTTGTACACAAGGCCCTTTAGCTTCACCGGTATCCTACGGTTGCAGAGGAGGCCGGTTAGTTCTCGCCATTTTGACCAAGCAGAGCTTATTCGGGCTTGCCTTGTAAATAAAAAAATGCCTATTAAGTAAGACAATAAATAATCTGAAAAAAAAACGTTTGAGACAAATAAAAATTTGTGCATATTCCCTATTAGTCTGAGTTTATTATTGATTGTACAGTATTACGAACCATGACATAAATTATAGCTAATAGTTTACCTTTAATCCTGTGTTTTTTTTTTTTTTTTATATATGGCCCGCCAAAATGACTCTACTCTGCCTGATGGAAAGCATAAGCAGAGTGTATTTTTAGACCCAGTAGTAGTAGTGTAGTTTGTTAGTTATATATTGTCAACTAGCTGCGTCCCTACAGGCTAACGTTGTTATTGTAATGGAACAACGAAGTTAGTCTTAAATAAAATTATCATAAATTAATTCTTATATCTAAGGTTTCGATTCAATACTGTAGTGATTCAAATGCACCCGTTACCATAATTAGTGTATTTCAATAAAAATGCTAAGAAAATTGAAATGCTAAAATCATTTACAGTGATGTAGCTGGTCTTCAAAATAAGACTTAATATTAATCATAATAATATATTTCTAGGATGCTTAGCGAATACTTGTGTTGGTTGGAGGAAGGTGACAAAGTTCGCGCCATGCCTCACCACGCCGACATCGCTAGATATATACCAGAACACGTGAGTGTAAAACAAGCTATGTCATATAAATTTCCCGTAAAATCTCGTACAGATCCTGTTAATATCCTGATTATACACAAATATTTGTTTCGGAGTTTGGGTGTTTTCTGTGTATAACATGTATGTTTTTACAAATAAAAGTACATATGTATTGATATCAGTTGTTTAGTACCACAAGCTCTGCTTAGCTTGGGACTAGATGGCGTTGTGTGTTAGATGTCCGAAATATTTAAAATATTTATTTATTTATGTGTCAACTTGGGACAACTGTAGCACTATTTTTAATTCCATTGTACTTGTATTCTAAGGCCCTCGAAGAAGCTTGGAAACGGTCAGTGTCTCGTCCAGTGCCCTCAGAAGATTTAGACAGCTTCCCTCTGCCGACACCGAAACCACCACCTGAATCAAAAACACCAGACACTCCGTTCCACCGAGCAATCGATACCATATCGAAGATCAAGGATCGATCACGGAAGAGGTAAAAATACCCTTACCATGTTAAATCATTTGAAGTATTTTTCGGTAAAATCTATCAATATATATTATAATCCTATTGTCACGTTATTGCTCACGATGAAAAATAGATGCAGACGAACTTGCGTGGATCCGCTAGTAAATGTACAAAATAATGTAGAATAAAATTTTAACAAAAACAAAAACCGACTTCAAGGTTCGACTCGATTTCTCTTGGATGCCATCATCAGATCTTAGTGTCCTTATCATGGTACCATCGTTGGGATATCTCGGCAATCGGTTCATAAACGACGAAGTTTTCCGCGAACACACATAAAAAAAGACATATACCTATACGGTCGAATTGAGAACCTCCTCCTTTTTTGAAGTCGGTTAAAAAAATAATATCAGGATCGTGATAGTATATGTCGATCCATTGTCTGCCCGTTGCGGTCGCGAATTAGCCGTGGTCATGTCTATATATCAAAGTGGTAACCGATGAAAAGTTATCACCCATATTCAGCCCGCGAATGTCCTTAGGGAGCAAACTATACTGATCCGACGAACTTGTACCGCCACAATTTTTTTGTAAATGTTTTCTACATTTCTACGTTAATTATAGAAATAGAAACACGGCGCCATCTACCGGATATCTGTGCAACTTAGATGCCAAAGCGCCATCTATGAGGATTTTATAGAACTAACCGACAAATATTGAGATCAATATTTGAGATCAAAAATCGATTAAGTTGGACCAAATTACAGATGCTTACAAAATTTGATAAAAATTGGTTCAGTAGTTTCGGAGTTTATCGTGCACATACATCGTGGCACGAAATTTTTATATATATAAATATAGATGTATGTATAATGCAGTCCAAACTTAGTTTAAACTTAAATAAAAAAAAATGGGGACTGCCGATAGAAGTGAAAACACAGTTATATAATATAGCTCGGAGGAAGCGTGCGATAACGATGACGCGAGTTTCACGCTTTTTGTTCACCAAAAAAGTACACATATATAAACACAGTATACATAATTATATTATAGCTCATAGAAATCGTTCGGTGACGATGACACGAGTTAAATGATTTATGTTCACCGAAAAAGTGCTCAACGCGCCTAAAAAAGTTTTCACTTCAAAAACTTGTTGTGCAGGTATAAGAAGACTGAGATCAAGTCTCCCGTAGAGGAAGTGGACTACAGGGACGCACGTACTCTGGTTTCACTCGTTGACAGACATCTCAAAGACATTGAGACTCTTGCGCAGTAAGTTATCCATTATTCAGTATATTTCAAATAACATGTTATTTTACAAATAAACCGACTTCAAGATCTGGACCAAATTGAAATGGGACACGGGAAGGACCAGCTTGCTTTTTTTTATGTATGGCCCGCCAAAATGACTCTACTCTGCCGGGTGGAAAGCATAAGCAAAATCCAAGAGTGGTGGTCACCATACTCATTGCGAATGCAGAAAATGCAGCATGGTGACCCACACCATGGCGGCCTAGTGATGCTTCTGCATCTTTTAGTCCAGTCAACAAGTATGGAACCTGTTGACTAGACTATTTGAGCCTCAGGTCTCGCACTCACCAACGAAACACGCCAGCACGAATGCCGTCATTTTACGTTGATTTTCTGTGCGAGGGTAGTATGGCCCCGATCGAGCCGTTCGTGCTGAAATCAGCGTGGCTCTACTACCTTTCAAATAAAAAAAGAATCATCAAAACCGGTTCACCCAGTCAAAAGTACTGAGGTAACAAACATAAAAAATACAATCGAACTGAGAACCTCCTCCTTTTTTGAAGTCGGTTAAAAAACAGTTTGCATCTGGTTCCAATGATTGAGATAAAGTGATTTATGTTTTCGGTCAGGGAGTGGTGCGATGAAGTGTCCCGTATATCAGCACTAGACGTCAGATTGTGGGAGCTGATGGCCGGCCTCCGAGTGTCCCGGCCTATACCAGTGGTGCGCAAACAATGTGCTAACAATTGCGCCCCGATCGCCTTTACTATACCGGTAAATTATTTATCTTGAAAAATTAGAAATAAAGAACAGATATTTAACTAAATTAATTTACTTTATAATATCTTATGTTCACACAATACAGTCTGTCCGCTATTAACAATACCGCAGAGTAAAGGAGCAATAAGAGGCCACACAGCCACAGAGTAACAATATGACTTAGTATTTTAATTACATCGCCAACCCACTGGGGTTTGTGGCGGAGTGGTGGTACCACGAGAAAAAAATGTCACCTGCGATATTTCCCAACCGATTCGACCCTAAATAATCACAAATTTTATCAAAAAAACCGACTTCAAGATCTGGACCAAATTAAGACACGGAAAGCACCAGCTTTCAAATAAACAAAGAATCATAAAATCAGTTCTACCAGTCGAAAGTTCTGAGATTACAATAAAAAAAAACAGTCGAATTGATAACCTCCTCCTTTTTTAAAGTCTGTAAAAAATGAATTCATATTACAGTTTAGTTCAGAGGAACATCATAACTCTGTTTATTGTCCAGCACCTCAAGAGGCGGAATTGTATTTGCGCCTTTGAAGCGCTCCTAGAAAACAATATTTTTGTGTTAAAGAATGTTAATATTGCGATCTAGCAATATGCAACAACGCCATCTATCGAGACTAATGTGTTTTGAATATTATTAATGATTGACATCGCTGTCCAAAATCACAGTCAACTTTATTAATTGTGATTAATACGATCTTTTCGTATTGCTTATTTTAGGTTGGGGTTACTGTTTAATCACTTGCTATTTACCAACAAGCAGTTTTTCGATACGATCCTCAAATCCTCAAAACAAAGTGAACCCCAAATACAAATACCGGCAGTTCATTTATGATTCTAGAAACATATCGCAACAGTCTTTATTATTTATTTATTTTATTTATTTATTACTTACTTACAATATCCTTACAGACTATATCCAATACGATATTGTAGTTACATTTTTCTTAAACACTAATTACTTAAACATAAGAGTAACAAATTATGCAAAGAGCTATCCGTGTGAACTCACTCAGAGTACAGTAAAATATATCCACCTCGCCAGCTATGAGGTTAAGTAAGAGCGTCATAGGTGCCTCGCGCAGTAAGTTTGTGCGACCGCGCGGCACGGCCAGTAGGCCCGGCCGCCGCCGACGTTCCGCGTAGCCATCCGGGACACACAGACCCACCCTCGCCAATATGTCTGCATTATGTATCCCACCCCCAACTACCGTAAAGATATAGGTTACGAGTGCGAGTTCCCTCCTTACTTTCAGTTCATTATATCCTACCATACCTAAGATGAACAGGGTAGGATACATTAATGGATAAAAAGGATAGACTCCGTACTGTTTTAAGTAAATAAATCTAATAAACTTATTTTGTATACGCTCCAACATGACACTATATTTAGTTTCATGTGGAGCCCAGATAACTGCGTTACATTCCAGTTGACTTCTGACTAAAGCATTATATAATGTTGTAATGGCTTTTATGTTTGTGAAATCTTTAGCCATACGAAGTACTAATCCCAAATTCCTATAAGCCTTTTTACAGATTCTGAGTATATGATCGCGAAACGTTAGCTCAGTGGTAAACTGCACTCCCAAATCCTTCACTTCAGTTACCCTGGTCATCTCCGTCCCCTCCATCGTATACTTGTATTGGATAGGTGTTCGTTTACGTGTAAATGAGATGGTCACACACTTTGACACGTTGAATTGCAGTTTATTTTGCCTGCTCCAACGTACAACTCTGTCTATATCCCCTTGAAGCTTTTCACAGTCTGCCGTGCTCCCAACAGCGAGAGATAATTTTAGGTCATCCGCAAATAACAGACACTTGGCCTATAATGCTACCTTTTGATCTGTAACTCGAGAGGCAACATTGTAATTTAAACTGGCCTTTAAACCGCTCCTGGAACTTAATATATCTGTGTCTAAGAATGTTAATATTTCGATCTAGCTATATGCAACAACGCCATCTATCGAGACCGATGTGAAAACAGCAACAAACAAATAGGTTTAATGAGACACATTATAATACTTAGGTATATATTTCATATTGTTAGGCCCGAGAGTGGTGTATATCAGTGGACGCAGACCGCGGGATCAAGGAGAACAGAAATAGCGCCAGGGCCAGGGTTCGACGCTTGGCTCGGGCCCGTCCTAATGCTGCCCGCACTGCGGCCGCACTTCATACGATTGCCAGGTTAGTGTACATGCGTATTATATCGTTCGTGCTGAATTCAGCGTGGCACCTTGTATATTACTAAATACATATGTGTATTTCTATACTAATAATAGGTTTTTACCTATGAAATTGCCGTTTTGTATGCAATAAGTGAAAGTACTTATTTTTTCAAACTTTTTTATTTCTGTTATTCGAAGTAATCACCCATGCAATCGACGCATCTTTGCCAACGCATTGGCAGTTTATTGATGCCCTTCTTGTAAAAATCAGCTGGACGGGAGGCAACAAACTCTTCAAAGGCATTTTGTACTGCCTCTCGGGAATTGAATTTTTTACCCACTAAAAAGTTGACTAAATTTTGGAAAAAGTAATAGTCGGTAGGTGCAAGGTCTGCTGAGTATGGCGGATGAGGGAGAGCTTCCAACCCCAGCTCTTGCAGCTGCTTCACGACAACGCGTGACCCCATACTGCGCAACAGACAGTCTCCAAGCTGCATTAACTGCTTTTAACTAGCTCAGCCCCACAGCATTACCTGCGGTCCCTCAGCAAGTCAGCAGTCAGCAAGCAATACGCTTATATTTACCTTACTTTGGAGATATAGTAGTGAATAAATGTATATTGAATGGCAGATGTACACGTACAAGTGAGGCGGGTATACGCGTGGTAGAGCGAGCGGGGCGATGCGCCGGCGTTACGCGCTGTGGCGACTGCGCGCCCGCCCGCACCGTGCTCACCGCGCTCGTCACTGATCTGTGCGAGGTACGTACACTAACTGTATAGAACGAACGAATTTTGATATTCAACATTCGTGGCAGAATTTGCTTTTCGTAAACCTGCACATGTGTTGTTGAAGAGAGAGAACGATAGGCCACGACTTTGCTTTGCTTTAAACGAGCAGACGTATCACCTGATGGTAAGCGATTACCACCGCCTATGGACATCTGCAACACCAGAGACGTCACAAATGCGTTGCCGGCCTTTGGGTGGTGGGGAGGAGGATAGGGGAGGGTTTGGGAACCTCCAGTATCCTCACTCACTCGGTTAAATACAGCGCAAGCGCTATTTCACACCGGTTTTCTGTGAGACCGTGGTATCACTCCGTGGCCCGCGTCACTTTTCTCATTTACCATTAAAAAGTCGTGCTTTCTTGTAGAGGTGGATATGCAACAACGGGGCCACGTGCTCGCAGCTGGTGAGCTCGTGGGGCAGGCGCGGCAGCACCCCGCTGCAGCAGGCCTTGTGCGGAGCCCTGCTGTGTCCGCGCCGCCTGGCGCCGCCCGACTGGCCCGCCGTCTACATGGCCCTGCTGGACGCACAACTACCTTCTCATACGGTCTTCAGTTATCTGTCGAAGGTATGTTGACACTGATGGAAAATTAAACAGCCTGATAATCTTAACCAGATGGTGTACAATTATTTATGTATATACATATTATAGACTTGTCGTCGTGCATTGATATGTCGACAAACATACAGACAAACAGACAAAAATTCTAAAACCTCTTTTTTAAGAGTTGTTACTTTAATAAAGACCGCCTTCATTAATTCGTGGCACGTTTGGCCTAGTGGTTTAACGGTCACCACGCCGTTTCCTACTTCGCCAAGTGTCGTGGGTTCAAATTCCACGTAGGACAACACTTTGTGTGATCCACAAATTGTTGTTCTGAGTCTGGGTGTTATTTGTGTTCGTTTCATGTATGTTTGTAAAGTCCCCCGCGACACAGGATTTAATCCTAGTGCGGGAATTGTCTTTTTTAAGAAAAAATAAATAAAAAGTTCTTCAGTATCTTAATGTACAGACATACACTGCAGAAAAAGTTTTTGCAACTAAAAATTCTTTTTTTTTTTTTACAACTCCCGTACTAGGATAATAATAACGAAAAAATAACATAGTAATAGTCTTTATTTCGTTTGTTTTACAGTTTGAAATGTCCCGTTGGGCAGAATCAGCAGACTTAACACAGCGTCGTGACGTCCTCGACTCTCTACTCCGCGCCGTCCAGCGTTACGGATCCGCCCCGGCGAAGGAACATCACATGCTGATAGAGATACTGGGAGTTCACACAGCTCTGGTCATGACGTCACAGCTCCTGTCGACCCACGTGAAGGACTGCGCCCGCATGTCTCTAGAGAACAAACTCCCGCACACGCACTGGACGCACGTTGTGAGAGCTGTTGATGCCAAAGCCACTGAAGTGCCTTTTGATCAGGTAGGAAACCACGACACGAAAGCACTTTGTGATTGTACTTCGTCGTTTATAACCGACTTCAAAAAATAGGACTTGTTTGTTACCTGAACTATCAAGAACTATCGACTGGGTGAACCATTTTGATGTTTTTTTTTAATTTGAAATCTGGTGCTTCCAGTGTGGTCCCATTTCTTTGTTAAAATTTTTGATGATCTACTGCGCTGAGTTCTGAGTAAAACAGTTTGTGTGAATATACAAATTGTTGCTCCGAGTCTGGGTGTTCTTTTGTGTCCGTTTCATGCCAATACCTAACCGGCTGGTCAAAGGGTATTCTTTAGGGTATAATAGGAGAGGCCTATATACAGTTATGGTCATGCATTAGCGACAAAGAAAAGTAAAATTTTTATAATAAAAATGTCTGTGTTTTTTTAAACGTCAGATAGACAGTGGAACTTATGACTCTTGAAATGCAGGTCGCATTGGGCGATCATAGTCACTTATCTTCAGATCTGTGTTTTTTACAATATTTTTTATTTACATTTAGGAAACATCTTTTTTATAATATTTAGTTATCTCTTTAATGTTTTACAAATCTTATTATAACTAAATTTTACATTAGTTGTACCTAGTCACAGCTTATTAAAGGCGTTGTTATGTTTGTTTAATAATAACTTACAATAAAATATGTCTCAATGCAGATTGGTCATTTGTTAAGAGAGCTAGGAGTGATGTTCTGGGAAGCACGCACCGGTGTTAAAGGATCTGGTGTGTTACCACATCTTAGTGCCTACGCGCCGTACGTAGCACGACTGCTACATTCTCTACAGCGGGCCTTCGTAGCAGTCGCCACCAGACTCAGCTACGAACCTGAGAGAGGTATGCATAAAATCGACCTTATTTTCTATGACGTATAGTTTGATTAACTGACTGCTACTAACTAATTAAAGAAGAAATATTCCCGCTCTGAATAATGAGAAAATTTTAAAACTAATATAAGAACCCCATATTTCACCATCTGATCCCACAAGTTAGTCAGAGCCTGTAGTAACCAGACTAACACTTGGTACATTTCTAAATACTTACAATTATAGCTAAGTTAAACCTAGACATAGAAGCAATGATCGTATTTATCATAAAATTGTTTGTCCTCGTTGAGAATCGAACCCACGACCTTTGGCATAGTTGTCAATCACCAATCACTAAACCACCAGACCCAGTCAGTCATATATCATAATATAAGGTTGCCTGGAAAAAAATGATTTTGAGAACAAAGCCGCCCTTTGTACTGTGTATTATGTACTCTTTATTAGTACACCCTATTACAGAGTTACCTCTGTAACAGGGTGTACAAATAAAGAGCTTTCTATCTATATCAAACAGCTTCGTAAAACGTCCGTATTGAACAAATTTAGGAACTATTTTGTTGTAACTTTCAGTTAATTACTTATATGTTCTCAGTTGCGTGGTACTCCTGGTCAGCTCTTCAGGAGTCATGGAGCGCATGGATCTCACCACACGCAGGCTCATTGCCTCTTCTACCTTCTACCGTTGAAGATGAACAGTATACAACCATGGTCCGACATTTCGTCGATAACGTTCACCAAATTATGCTGGACTGTCCTGGTGAGTACATCCTACTAATATTATAAACGCGAAGGTTTGTAAGTATGGATGGATGGATGTTTGTTACTCTTTCACGCAAAAACTACTGAACCGATTTGGATAAAACTGTACAGTAATATAGCTTATATATCAGAATAACACATAGGCTACTATTTGCCGCGATAACCGACATATACGCGGGCGGAGCCGCGAGCAAAAACTAGTTTATATTATAAAGGCAACTTAAGTCATATTTTGTCAAAATTCATTAATTAGTCAAAATTGTTACTCTCCCACTATGAACTACTTTAAGCAAGGCGGGAAATGGCACTCATTAGACCGCTATGGCGTGGGTCACCAACTGCATTGTCCTGTATGATGGTGAACACCACTCTTGGATTCTGTTCACACTTTTTATTAGGCAAAATAGAGTCACTTACGTCACTTTGTAGGCTCTATTATGGATAAGATACTAATTTCGCCCGTCAAAACTTACTAAGTTGCCTACCTACTCCAGGTTATTCTCTCTCTGTTCCGAATTTCACTCAAATCAGTTTATACATTTTTTTTTGTAATTGGGTAATAAGAAATAAAGTCTATGTGGTGTCGTACTTAAAATACGAATTGTCACCACACTTAGTCATCCTACAGATATCGTACAAGTAAAATAAAGTTTTAATAAAATAAAAACCGACTTCAAGGTTCGACTCGATTTCTCTTGGATGCCATCATCAGATCTTAGTGTCCTTATCATGGTAAAACCGTTAGGGATATCTCCTTTCCATTAAAAAACGAATTATTAAAATCGGTTCATAAACGACGAAGTTATTCGCGAACACACATAAAAAAAAACATATACAGGGTGGATATGACAAAACGACATTTAACGAAACCGCGGGCCATTCAAATATGTCTGTTGACTTTGGGATTGTTAAATTTATTTGAAAATTGAAATTAAAAAAATGAAACTTTCAATCAAACTAAATGCATAAAAATATTAAAACCCATTAGAACACCATTTGCAATTTAAGTTCACTAACCTGCGTGCATACGAGTACAGCTGAGGCCAGAGGGGCGGCTTCAACGTCAAACGGCGCCCGCGCGGTGCTGCCGTGCACGCGCGCGTACTTATTATAATAATAATTTACATGTATTTACACAATCACAATATTTTACAATAATATCACAAAACATGAAATTCAATTAATTATAATTTAAATTTTTCAATTCTCAATGAATACACAGATCGTATCTTTTAATAATGTAATTATTTCGCAATTTTGCAAATTAATAAGTAGGTACTAACAAATAGCTTTGCAAATAAGTAATATCAAAAAGTATGTCTTACGGGCAATATCTTACAAAAAGTATATCTCATCGATCTAAGCCTGTACTTACTTGTATTCAAAGGTTTACGCTTGTTTTTTTTAGAACTTTGTGAATAGATCTATGGCTTACTTACTTGAAAATGAGGAGCAGCTGTACGAAAACTACATGTCAGTGTAGGTACGTAAAGTCAGAGCGGCGTTTCCTCGGCATTCTCCATAAATTAATATCATATCCGAGTATTCACTAGCTGAATAACCAAATCGAGGCATTTTTTCATTTACACTCACACAAATTAATCGTTAAATAACAACTAAGTACTAACAAACCTAACTAATGTGTCCTGTCCCTGTCCTGTCACTATTAGAGCAGTTTTTCGCACTAATCACTTTAAAATACCTATTATTAATAATCAAAACAAACAGTACATAGGGATTCCGCGCCGGCTACTTCAAACGTGCAACGACGCGAACTCGTCACGGGTTCGCGTACTGCGATACACTGACCCACTAATCAAATGCAGTTTTTTACGCTTGAAATTAGAAAAGGATAGAAAAAATATTTTCGGTTGACCCTTTTACTCTCCCGGGTGATTCCTTCCAGCAATACCTACCTATTGTTTTTAACTATTTTGTGATTACGTGTGTGAGGATCTTATTGCTCAGACATAAGGTATATTTTAGAGTGACAATTATTTGAGTAGTTAGACCTAAGGTCGTTAACCCGTTGATAATAGCGTTGCATTGAACACATCGAGTAAATTTCAAAAACGAAAAGTAGTGTCCTGTGGCTAAACTACTGAACCGATTTTATTGAAACTTTATAGGTGGACTTGTAACGTGTGTAGGTATACCTAGTTAAAAAAACACTTGCTTTGTGGTATCCACCTTGTATACGGTCGAATTGAGAACCGCCTCCTGTTTTGAACTCGGTTAAAAAGGCGACTAAGAAAGCAAATCACGCGGAACAACGGCACTACACAAAAAATGAAAACCCTATTCCACCCCGCCAGGTCTGTATAGTATAGTATGCCAATATATAAATGTATTTTCTAATCAGAGGCCTATGGCTAGGAGTGAACTATTAAACGCTGTTGGTGACGTACCGCAATATATATTTGAGTCATGTGTTTGTGTTGTGTGAGGGTATGTGTTTGTGTGTGTACTTTGTGTATATGTGTGTGTTATAAACGTGTGTCAGATAGATTTGCGCATAGGGACCAATAAAATCACATTTATCTATATCTCTGTAGATTTTAATCTAACAATTGACCTTATTTCAGGTACGGAAGTTCACCTTTTACAGCATATATTCGAATGGTGTGTCCAAACGTATGTAACAGTGCAGACGGTCCCTTGTGTAACGGCTATGTCGGGCTTGAACATGCCGAGCGTGACGCAAGAGAGTCGCGTCCAAGCGTCTGCACTACTCGTCGAACTTGCCAAGCTGCCGTGGAGGGAGCACCAGTGGTTCTATGGAAAGAGCTTACAAATCGCTGTACAGGTATAGCATAGCTAATAGCATAAATGCGAATACAAGGCATACGAAATAAACACACACATGCATACACTCATACATACATACACACGCACACATACACACGCATAAATACATACCTTTCACACCAATTACACATTTACTGCACACCACTCACACACATCGATTATACTCGTATATAATAGTATTATATTTTTCTTTTGTTAATTTTCATATTTATTATTTAAACTCTAGTTAAAAGTATCACATGATGTAATATGCCATACAGAGTGGAAGACGCTGGCTGCTATAACACATACACATAGTATAACAGTCAACTTATTCTTTGTATGTCATCATTTTTGAGGTTGTATTAAATTTTTTTTTTTTTTTTTTATGGAATAGACCGGCAAACGAGCAGACGTATCGCCTGATGGTAAGCGATTACCGCCGCCCATGGACACCCGCAACACCAGAGGCGTCACAAGTGCGTTACCGGCCTTTGGGGGATATAGGGGGAGGGGTTGGGGTATGGGCCTCCGGTATCCTCACTCACTCGGTGAAACACAGCGCAAGCACTATTTCACACCGGTTTTCTGTGAGGCCGTGGTATCACTCCGGTCGAGCCGGCCCATTCATGCCGAAGCGTGGCTCTCCCACCTGACCTATGTTATGTCCTAAATTAAGAGTAATGAAAAATTTTAATATAAATAAATCATGACGATTTATTGATTCTTAAAGTAGTCGTCATGAGCCTGCCAAAGTGACTCTACTCTGCCTGATGGAAAGCATGAGCAGAATCCAAGTGTGGTGGTCACCATACCCACTTAGAGCATATATACCTGTAGGGGCAGCTGAACGGGCAGAGAGGGCTCGTAGTAGAGAGAGAGAGAGAGAGAGACTGAGTTTGGGTAGTGTCTGTCTCTCTCACGCAAGCTTTTGATTGGTTGGTGTATTTCCCGCCTATCTCTCTCTACTCCGATCACTTTTGCCGCCCGTTCGGCTGCCTCTCCAGATATATATAATATGGTCTAAGCCATACTCATTGCTCGTGCAGACAATGCAACAATGCAGCATGGTGACCCACATCATTGAGGCCTAGTGATGCCTCTGCATCATATATTTTAGTAAAAAATTCAAATGTTTGAATCCAGATGTCGTCAAGTTCAGACCTTGAGTTGAGGTCGTGGTGCTGCAGCGCGTGGAGTGACTCAGCAGCCGAGACCCTCGTGCGGGACGCGGCCGACCAGCTCGTGCCGCGACTCGCCTTGCTTCTGTATTTGTTCACTGGCACGCTGCTGCCGCATTCGCAACAGGTATACGTCTAAAGCCGGGTCTCCACCGAACAAACGTTGTCAATTTTTGTGTTGTCAACACGTGTTGGTGACAAAAGTTTCTGTAATTTCCTTGTGTTGGCAATAAAATTGGCAACAAATGTTGAGAACAGTGTTTCTGTTTTTGGCGGTAAACGTCAAAAGAATACGCTTGTTGCAAATATTTATTGGCTCTATGGTGACGCTTAGTTGGAATGTTTTTCAAATCGTTGGCGACTCGGTGTAGACACAATGGAAACAAAAGTTGGCGATTTTTTTAAGTGTTGCAAACAGTTGGTAACACTGAAATTGCCAACAATTTTGGTGGAGACGCGCCTTAACGCTAGTTTACTTTACATGTTATGACGTCACGATGTTGAGACTCGGTGATGCAGTGGAAGCGTATGCGACGGCTGTGCTGAGGTATCTGGTTTTATTTTCATGACGGACGAAATATATGTATGAACTATCAATATTAGTTTCAGAATTTGGGTGTATTTTGTGTAAAAAATATATGTATTAAAAAAAAGTATCTAAATATGCCATCAATCAATTTAGCTTTTATAGTACAAACTCTGTTTAAGATGAAACTTGATGGCAGGTCTTAAAATGTAATTGTTATTTAGATACATTTAACGGTATTAAGTACATCGTTTCCTGTCTCATTTATAAAAAAAATGACACGACGTATGGCTGATGAGATATATCGAAATTATTTTATAGAAATGATGGGGAAAATATCAACACAATCACATAACGTGATGACGCATCGCTACGATAAGAACGTGTTTCTTATCGACAGTTGCAAAGAGTGCATATGTTAACGGAAATGTATGTAATCCGTCATTGTATACAATTCCTAGGAAATGTATGTAATTCCTAAAATCGCACGGAAATGTGTGAAATTAATTATATTATACACACATTACACATTTCCTAGGAAATCTATACATTTCCTAAATAGCAATCGGAAATGTAAAACATTTAAGATATTGTAAATGTGGGTAATTATTTTTAGGTTAGGTTAGAACATATGAACATATTATTATTATTTTATGGTATTAAGATATTATGAGTGCTATAATAAAAAAATATTATTAACAACGTGTTTTATTACAGAAAGCATTTACTTTATACATTTCCTAATACGATATTGGAATTATATACAATTCCGAGGAAATTTATACATTTCCTAGGATATCTATGTATTAAATAGTTTTTCAAACAATATTTTATACATTTCCTAAATAGTATCGGAATTGTACATATTTCCTAGGATTTGTATAAAATTCCTTGATTTCATACATTTCCGGTAACACATACAAAAATGGAAACCCAATCAACTGTTATTAAACACTAAATTATATATAAATGAATATTCTGGTACAGCTCCTGGACGATGCATGCAAGTTGCCGTGGCACCGCCTGCCCGAGATGGCGCTGGACGAGGTTTTGGAGCGATTCTACCGGGAACATCACAACGTGGCGCAGCCCTATCATGACCTGCCGCAGTTTAAGTAATTATTACTATACTAAACACTAAAAACAAAAAAAAAACGAATAAATAATATATTATTAAATTATTCCATGATTTAACACCCAGTAAATTGTCGCTGTTTTTTTTTAAAGAAAACTTCTGCACTAGGAATATTTGTGTCACGGCGGAATTTACAAAAACACGCGAAACGGACATATAGAGTAGGCAGACTCAGAACAACAATTTTTGTATCACACAAAGTGTTGTTTCATATGGGGTTTGAACCCACACCATTCGCCCAGTAGAGAGCGGCGAAATTATTACACCATCCATGCAGTCAATCCATATAAATGTCACCGTAAGATTGTAAATCCGTTAGATTATAATCTACCTAGCGAGATTGTAAAGTTTTGATAGATTGTCAACTGTGATATACTTGATCACGCACGTCAAATTTTCAACTGTCCCTGATTGGTCTGTTTTACAGTAGGCAGTTCAATGATCATAGAGTTAGGTTAGATCAAACTTTTTTAATTAATCACAAATTAATTTTATATTTTCTTTTAATTATTTTACTAACTTAAATTAAATTAACTAATTCTAAAGCTGTGAGGTATTTTCAACATGAAATCAATTTAAAATCAACCAATCAGCGCGCTACTTGCGATTTGTTGCATACCATTTCACAATCTTTCGACTGTTTGCAATCTCGCGATATAGATTATAGATCTAACGGTGTTTACAATCTTACGGTGACATATACAAACTTACTGGTCATTTGCCCGTTTTCTTTACAGATTGATTCTCCTGGCGTGTGAGCTGGCCGTCCCTCCAAACACGTCGTCGCTACAGCTAAGCGCTGCATCACGCTGCAAGCGCTCGCTGGGCGTGTCACAGTGGCTCCGAGCCGCTACCTCCCCCGCTCTGCTGTCACACGTCACCGCTCACACAGCGTGCTTGCTCAACACTATCACGTCACTAGGTATGTGCCATTTTACTCTTCTAATTTCTCTATTGTAATAATATTCTGATTACTCGTCCGTATGCTGATGGATCGAGAATACGGAGTGTCACCACCCCTGTTCATCTCATGGGTGTCATAAGAGCCTAGCAGTGAACTAAATAGGACAACATCACTGCATATAGAAAAGAAAACTTAAAACTTATAGCGTCGACCAGTTTAAAGGCAGAACCTCCTTTCGAAGGAGAGATCCATGTCCAGCAGAGGACTGTTAAAGACTATTGATGTGTCATGTGATTTTAATAACTCTTGTGTTTCATAGTCAGTTATTAAATAAGGTATAACATTTTATACCTTATTTAATAGCTATACAGGAACGATTTAGTTTTTTGTTTGTTACGCTTTATAGAACTAAGGCGGTCATGAGTTATTTCGGATTTTCACATTTTACATGTGGCCGTTGCATGTATGATGATGTCAAGATACATAAATATCGCAGATGTGGAGGGACGGGTGTAATGTCCCTCCAACACAAAGGGAGGATACTCCGACCAGGTGAGGTGATCATGCCTGGCGGGCCAACTGCCCAACGGTTGATGTTGGGATGTTGTATATATGATTATCGGCGCGAGAACTTCTATTGCGCGATACAGGATTGGTAGTTTCTTCGTACTCTATGTTATTCCGTAGTTCAGTGTATCTTCGGTAGATGGCGCTGTCATATGTTTTCTTGATGCGCTGTATGTGGAAGTCGCCACACAGATAATATCGATATTGATATTGTCTGCGCTATTTACGTATGTATGTATTTTAAAAAAAAAATGGCGTTTAAAATGTTACGATTAATTACTATTTATTTTTTATATGGGCCTGCCAAATATTTTTTCTCTTTTCTTCTTTTGTCTCAAAGTGATCCTTTTTCTTTATAAAAACATAATAACTATTATAAATTATGATATTGATGTTGCAGAGACGCATCTTATCAGTTCGGAGGGGGAACTAGAGGAACTGCTGTGTCGCGCCGTAGTGATCATGTGCATTGAACCGGCTGCTTCTATAGCTTTACCTGTAAGTTTACCTTCGAAAACTTTTGTGGTATTTTATTTATGTATAATTGGTCGCCTAGCGCCGGTCGAAAATAGAGCATTTAAAAAAAAACTTTTTGTTTTTTAGCTTCTGCACTTTTCCTCGGATAAACATTAACGGTGCCAAATTTCATACCCCCCCGTTCGCATAAATATCCTAAAAAGGGGTAGAAAGTTTTGCTTCACGTATTATACGTAATATATAAGGTTGCTTGAAGGAAAAAGGAAGGTCGGAAGGTTGACTGGGAGAGAATGCCTCATGCCATTAAGTCCGCCTTTTTAAGTCATGTGCAATAAGTTTCAAATAAATAATATATAGATATGTATTTAGCATCATCGTCCTAGCCTTTATTATTTGGGGTCGGCTACTAGTTTCGGGAATAATAAGTTTTTCCACGAAGTGCCTGGCATCGACCCTCCGCAACCTTTTATAAGCCATTTAAGCTACTTATATTTTACCAACTACCTAACTGCGCTCGACGGTTATTGTTGTGCCTTTACAACAACACTGCTTGGCGAAACTAGTAGGTATACATTTATATATTTATAGCTAGGTCTGTTTTTGACTGCCTCGTTGGACTCGCGGATGGCGTGTGCGACTGCTGATCATGAGGTCTCAGGTTCGATTCTTG
Organism: Diaphora mendica; assembly: GCA_949125395.1. Classification (NCBI taxonomy): domain Eukaryota; kingdom Metazoa; phylum Arthropoda; class Insecta; order Lepidoptera; family Erebidae; genus Diaphora; species Diaphora mendica. The sequence continues at coordinate 4,580,847 of OX421323.1, forward strand.
GGTCGAACCAAATGTTTGTATCATAATCATCAACAACCCATTACGTCCCACTGCTGGGCTCGGGTCTCCTCTCAGGAGAGGGTTATGGCCATACGTCCCCACGCTGTTTGTATGATCCACAAATATTTGTTTCGGAGTTTGGGTGTTTTTTATGTATAATATCTATGCATTTAAAAAACAAAATAAAAAGTATATATGTATTTATATCAGTTGTATAGTACCCATAACACAAGCTCTGCTTAGCTTGGGACTAGATGGCGTTGTGTTAGATGTCCGAAATATTTATTATTATGATTTATTATATATCCCACTTAACATTATCTACATCTACCTGCGATACCTTCAAGGCTAATCCTTTCATTTTAGTATAAATTGTATAATTGTTAGGTAAAGGATAATCCTGAACACACTGTACGGTAAAGTCCCATCAATTTTTGTGATTTGGAACTTTCAATGACATTCTTTGGCCCTACTCAAAAATCGATTCAAAGGGTTCTTGATCGGTAACCGGTAGACCAACGAGGCAGCCGAGTTTTACATATACCTGTAACGATAGTTGTCTTTTTTGGAAATAAATAAAATGATAATTTTCGTAGGTGTGGGTGAGCTGGTTGGGCGGTGTGACTCCCCGCCTGGTGCTGACCGCAGCTTCAGCAACCGCTTCCATCACGGCCTTCGAGTACTTTGCCACGCTCAGTGACACTGTCGCCAAGGTCGCCATGTCCGGTAAACGTACGTTCGAACTAGCTACATCCTACTAATATTATAAACGCGAAAGTTTGCAAGTATGGATGGATGGATGTTTGTTACTCTTTCACGCAAAAACTACTGAATGGATCTGGATGAAACTTTACAGTACTATAGATTACACATAGGCTACTATTTATACTTATACCGACATATACGCGGGCGGAGCCGCGGGCAACAACTAGTCTTTACATAACTCTACTCTCAACTCAACTCTATTCATCCTATGGGTGTCGTAGGTGCTGACTAATGGAGCAAGCTACGCAGGACCAACATTACTGAAAAGGGAAGGAAATTTAAAGCAAACCCTATACTGATCCGTTTGGCCAGCGTGGTATAGTCAGCCAAAACCTATTTTCTAAGGAGAGTTTTATGTCCAGCAATGAACTGTTAAAGACTATAGATGTGATGTGAACCAAACAAACTAAAGCATTTCAACAGGTATTAATTTAGATTTGTTGAAGATTGTGTTGCTTTATCCACTTAAAATTATATATTTTAAGTTTGTACCCACTTACGTATAATTTCATCTACATAGAGGGCGGTATCCAATGGGCTGAGCTGTCACGTCGCTGGTCGCAGTCGCCGTGGCGCTCGGCGAGCGTGTTGGCGTCCCGCGCGCTCGTGCACGCTGCTTATGCGTGCATCATCGCGCACGAACACGCTCCCGCACAAATACTCGCCACCTTGCAGGCTTTTCTCACCGCTAATATACAATTGTAAGTTGTTTACAATTCATTTATCGGAGACTAGATATATGTTAGACACTAGACATTGCCCGCAGCTATGCTCGCGTGGTTATTTCATATTTTTAACTTTGAATATGACGAACTTCTTAAGAAACTATTAATCCTTTTTAGAGGTGAAATTTAAAGATTTTCTTAGTTTGTGAAAATTTTAGCTCCAGATCCAGAGAGCCTAGTGTGAATTTATTTCACAACTAATCTGTCGTTAACGGCAACCTCTTTTCTAATGTGTCACTATTTTTATGTAGGTACTATCAGTATAAGAGAAATTTGTAAAATTATTTGCTGAATAAATTACTATTATTCAATCGTCGTGGCGAACTCATTCGGCATTGCGATTGACCCGCACCGAACACTTTAGCCATCGCAACGCTGAACGCGGTAACCGTTGAGAGCAAATTAGATGTAATTATTAATTTCAGAAAACTTGATTTTAGTAGTGACACAATAAACTTAAACTCTCATTTGTAATCAGCGTAGAGAATGAGCCGATGATAGGAGTATGGATCTGCTACGTGGGTCGCGCAACTAGTCAGTCCGGCGCGCAGGAGCTGGTGGAAGGAGCACGAGCTCTGCTGGCGCGCTGGGCCGAGCCCGAGCGGCGGTCGCTGCTCAGCCGTGTCATGCACTCGCCCACGGACCAACCCACTCCACGGTCAGTACACTAACCATACTATAGCACAATACATCACGGATCTATAGTCCATGTTTAGTCCGTTCACCAGGGCTGCGTTCCCCGTGGAACCTTGTTAGTCTATACGGCCCATAGATATAGATCCTCGCAAGTCGCAGACCGATCACCTGGTGAACGGATGTCAACCAGAGGCGCTTACACTCGTTTTACAATAATATACGAGTATACGCATGACTGACCTTATGTCTGATGGCAGTTCACCTTTGATGCTGGCGAGGTGTTACCCCTATTGATGAGCTGCTTCCTTCCCAATCACATAACGGTTCCAAGTTACAAGTCAAGCACCTTTAAAGGTCGGGGCAGTTTCCCGAATCCGTACTACACACCCGATTACAATCACTTCGCGAGGAATCGCACGAAAATTACATTACGTATAAAATTACGACGCGATTACAAGACACTCGTTTATATATTAAAGCTTATCAAAGGCGGTGGCCGAAAAATTTCACACCGAAGCTAAATTTAACTTGTTCTAGTCCATTCTATGTTCCGAATCACGACCTATCGCTATTACTAGTACTCCCGAAATAAGTAATAACGCGATAAACAACACTCCGAAAGCGAATTATTACAATTACCGAATAGCTAGGGAGGATTGTAACAATTAATAACCCAAGAGACACGTCCGCACGTGTTGGTTACATTTTTCCGACTTTGACATAACCTAAAATGTCACTACAATTACATTTACCTCAGAGCATAACAACTAGAGGGGACATTTCCTTAGAGTATATAATCTGGTGGAGTTGGTATTGAACAGCCTATACAGACTGGCCTGTTGGCCTTACCGCTAGAAGAGAAGTCGTGGGTCCGATTCCCACCTAGGACAAATCTTTGTGTGCTGAATGTGATTATTTGTTCTGTGTGTGAGTGTAATTTATCTATCAGTCCAGTCTAGTACCATGGTACAGGCATTGCCTCGTTTAGGATTTAGAAGAGATTGAGATAATATTATTATTATACGCATTAAGGAAATAGTGACGCATCAATCAAGCTCCACCCCTTGACCAATCAGGTTCCAAGAATTTTTGTTTGAAACGAAAACCTAGAAGCTGATTGGTTAGGGGCGGGGCTTTTGCAATGCGTCACTATTTTCTTAACGCCTATGTACTATAGGTTAGCAGTTCTGGTATAATATAATAGGTCTTTACCTATGAAATTGCCGTGTTGTATGCAATAAGTGAAAGTACTTATTTTTTCAAACTTTTTATTTCTGTTATTCGAAGTAATCACCCATGCAATCGACGTATCTTGACAAAGCATTGGCAGTTTATTGATGCCCTTCTTGTAAAAATCAGCTGGACGGGAGGCAACAAACTCTTCAAAGGCATTTTGTACTGCCTCTCGGGAATTGAATTTTTTACCCACTAAAAAGTTGTCTAAATTTTGGAAAAAGTAATAGTCGGTAGGTGCAAGGTCTGGTGAATATGGCGGATGAGGGAGAGCTTTCAACCCCATACACTTATTGCATACAAAACGGCAATTTCATAGGCAACCTATTATTAACAACTATCCATATATCCAAACGTTCACTTTTGTAACTCTAAAATAATTTAAAAACATTAATACTTGTTATTGAAATCAAAATAAAATCCAAGGTCTATTAATATAGATAGAAGTAAAATTGTTTCAGACACCGCGCCCTCTGCCGTTACGCACAATGGTTACTCAACCTGGACGAGACGTCGCGGCGTGCGTTCGAAACCGCCTTCTCATCAGCTCTAGGGTCCACCAGCGACCTGAACACCTGGCTCATCGCACCACAACCTAACAAACTAGTCACTTTGGCAATCAGACTGTATCCTAAACATGACAATTATTTTCAGTATGAATTACAACATGTATAGAGTTGAAGGGAATGTATAGTATAGGTTAGGGTGTGGATAGATAGATAGGGGGATGATGGAAAACCAATCGGTGGAAACCAAAAATAACCTTAAATATTGCTTTGCAAAAAAAAGTCGAGTGGTGTCGTGGGAGACCAGATAGGAACGAAGTTCCTTATCATAAAATATATAATAATACATGCAACTTAGAGATGCCGGCTAGGGTATACAGATGGCGCTATACAACATTTTTAAAATGTTTCGCTTTTTTTATTTAACGTTACGGACGTTTTTTGCCGGCTAGGGTACACCTCAGCAACGCCCCTTCGTTTCAAAAAATTGAAACTATGTTATTGAATTACTATGGGTAAATTAGAAAGGAAAGACGTAGGGGGTCTTGTCTTGGTTTAAACTCACAGTTAACACCCTTAGTATATTCTGTAGCGACATCCAACTACGGCAACAAAAACATAGCACAGTGCCATCTACCGAAGACACACCGAACTACTTAGTATCTGTCTCACAACGAATCGCGCTACTACTGTGTGCCCGCGTTCTAAACGTCGGGAAATGGAAGGTATTGTAACCTTTTAAATAATATTGTCGCGAATAAGTTCTGCTGTATAACAAAAGGTATGTGTAAAAGTCTAAAAACAGTTTTCTTCAAAGACAAAGTGAACTACGAGAGTAATAACGTGATCAAGCAGTCTGTGTATGTTTTTAATGCTTAAACTTATGCCTGCAAAGATGCTTTACGCTAAATATTACTTAGTAAGTGAGAAGATTCACCCGAATTATTGTGATATCATAAATTTATGCTTATTTTTCTAACTAGTCAGATTGACTGACATATTATAAAAACAAAATATCAACTATTAGTATATGGATAAGATTTTTAAATCGCTTGTAAATATTATGTAGTTAGATTTGGTTAGAGCTTTTTATAATTAATAATTGGAATGAAGTTAACATTTAAGACTGAATTACCGCCGTAGTAGTAAAATGTTACTTGAACAGAAAAATGTTTCCATATCCTACTCCTACTAATATTATAAACTAGCTGTTCTCGCGGCTCCGGCCGCGTGTATGTCGGTTATCACTGCAAATAGAAGCCTATGTGTTATTCTGATCTGATGTATAAGCTATATTACTGTAAAGTTTGATCCAAATCCGTTCAGTAGTTTTTGCGTGATAGAGTAACAAACATCCACCCATACAAACCTTCGCGTTTATAATATTAGTAGGATGCGAAAGTTTGTAAGGATGTGTGTTTGTTGCTCTTTCACGCAAAAACTACTGTACGGATCTTCATGAGACTTTGCAATACTATCCTAGCCTAGACATCTGAATAACATAATAAGTAAAAATTTATAGAGATTTTTAAAATTTTAATACCGACATAAACGCGGGCGGAGCCGCGTGCAAAAGCTTGTTATAAATAAATTAAATAAAGATTTCGGACATTTAACACACAAAATTGGTTGGAACTTTCACATTGGCATAGATGTACATAATAAAAAAAATGTCATAAACGCAAACTATGTTTTTCTTTGATTAAAAAAATTATACATATCATTGGAAGTTTCAGTAATAAGCATATAAGTAGCTCTGCCGAATGTTTTCATAAAACAGTTAATTTTATCATAATGCGGCAATGACTGAAAATGCTTCATCTCGAATAAATGCCAAAAAAATTTAAAAAAATTGATTTCTAAGTTTTTAGAATGTAAATGGAACGCCATGTGAGTACGTACTAAGGTAAATAAGAGTATTGTTTAGTTTAGGGAGAGTTTTAATCGATTATTATGAATGACCATTTTACTACTTATATTTTATCTTGATATCACTTTAATAACTAAACTAAATGAATTTACAGTTTTATTTACTATATTATGGGGAAACAGCCACCACTACTTGTAGCACCACTAGTAAATACAGGATGCTTATAAATTGGTCAATGACTATTGAAATTTTTAGTTCATACCCCACGTGAGTAAAATTAATATGAATTTCATTCTAGATAATTCTTACTGTGATCTTTGTTCTTTGAAAATGCTATAAGTTCAAAAGCTAAGTTTAAAATGCAAGTGTTGTCAAATCAATCAATGCATGTGCATGGATACGACCTGCCGAAGACCAGTATGGTTGGCATTTCTTTGTTTAACAGTTGACGCCAATAGGCGCATGATGATGTTTAAAATTAATTTCTAGAGACTCAATAAATTGTGTAATGTACTTTGTGATTGTATACTCTAATGATAGGCAAATCATATGTAAAGTTTATAATCTGTTGCTCAATTAATGTTTGTTATTTTCGAATAAATAAATACTATGAACTACTTTTTGTAGTTTTATTTCTAAAGTATGGAGTGTAAGGCTACTTAACCGAATTTGAAAAAAAAGAAGAGGTTCTCAATTCGACTGTATTTTTTAATTATTTGTTACGTCAGAACTTTCGACTGGGTGAACCGATTTTGATGATTCTTTTTTTTATTTGAAAGCTCTGCTTATTTTGGGACTCGATGGCGTTGTGTGTCAGATGTCTAAAATATTATAATATTATTAACAATTTCGACTTGGTGAATTAAAATGAACATGTTGCTTACCTGAATTAACGTCAAACCAATGCTGTAGGCAGGTCTTATCAATAGTGATATAGATATTGTCAGAACGTCTTCAAGATATACGTAATGGTTAGCTTGTTTGTAACAAATACGGAGATGAGACGACAAGGCCAAGGGTAATTCTCTCAATTGTAAGATGTAGATAATATTGATAAATAATATAGGTATTTATTTAATCTGACAACAGAGTTACATAATATTGTTTGTGAAGGTTTTTTATTTGTCATAAGCTACGTATACAAACTTATGAGTCAAGGATACACCGCATTCTTAATGATAATGTTCTCCTAGCTGATTTCGTCCACGGCGGCCAGTCTCAACGGAGACCAGCAGGAGATATTACAGTGCACAAGTGTGTGCGCAAACACAGGTGCACTCTCTGTTCCCTCTCTCTCATAATTCGATGGGACGGTTATCCGACACGACCGGGAAGAGATCAGGCGCAGGGCCGACGGTTTTACGTGCTCTTCGAGGCATAGGGGCTAAGACCCCCTTCAATTTCAGTAGGTAAGTATATGGTAAGTTAAGAGTAAAGTTGTTTGAATGTTGAGCGAGGACTTTTAAAGAGTAACACCCTCTTCCATTCGTTTTTTCATACTAAAGTTCGGTTTGTTCAAATAAATTTAAAAACAGATTATTGTGGGCTTAACATTTAGTTCTTTATTTACCATTCTACTAACATGCATACGTAAATGTTCAACACTGCAAATGGATATGCTTTAAACCCTGGCATAGTTCAACAGCTGTATCTCTGGCCTGTTATTCTTTTATTTTTAGTTATTTTCTTTTGTTCTCGCTCATTTTTCTTTAACTGCTTGAGCTACATACTGGTATTCCTTTCCATGTATGTATTTACAAAAAAAAAGCATATAAGTATTTGTATCAGTTGTTTAGTACCCATAACACAAGCTCTGCTTAGCTTGGGACTAGATGGCGTTGTGTGTTAGACGTCCAAAATATTTATTTATTATTTATTTATTTATGTAACCTTTAACGAAATGTGTTGATTCTTTATAATAATATGGCACTAAATATAAATACTACTTTTCTATAAACTCATTCAAAACTCACTCAAGCGTTTGGCTTAATAGTACGTTTACAAAAGTTTATAAAAACATAAAAGTAATAATACTAATATCAATCTGTATCCCTTAAAACCTTTTTCCATGGTAATGTATGACAAGGCCTAATACAGCAGATGCGGTGGCCACAGCACTAGCCTGTTGTGTGGTAAGGGCGCTTCCCCAGAGCCATCCTGGTGGCAGCCAGCTGACCGCATGTACGGTGTCCAGCAGGAACTTTGTCGTGGTGAGTGAAGCTTGTGTGAATCGCGCCGACGCGCATTTTGTACGATTCGGTGACTTCAAGGCTTCGGAACATGTGTGAAGACTTCGGATGGATCTGTTAATATTAAACTTAGTAAGAATACACCAATGTGTGGACACATTAAAAATACTTTTAAGCGCCATCTAGTGAATATTCGCTCAACTATTGAGTAACTACTCATTCTGTATCGTGCAATTAAAGTTGCCATAATCATATGGTAGTGTATGTTATTATCATTCGTCCCATAGACACAAAATTGTATACGCTGCTAACATTGTTTAATGAGCATTTTTAACCGACTTCAAAAAAGGAGGAGGTTCTCAAATCGACTGTTTTTTTTAAATGTTTGTTACCTCATAACTTTCGACTGGGTGAACCGATTTTGATGATTCTTTTTTTTTGAAAAAAAGGTGCTTCTTGGTCCAGATTGAAGTCGTTTATTTTTGTAAAAATTTATATATTTTTAATAAAAATAAATCTTTTTAAATAAAGATAATTTGTTCAATTACATGGTGGAATTTATCTGTGAAATGTATGTCTTGTAAACATAATGTATTAAGTTACAGACTAGTCACACGGCACTGGGTCTGCCTACTTTGAGATTAGTGAGGTCAAGTTATTATGATAATTATTTTGAACTAGTATTAACAAACCTAATAAAACCCAGGAACGCCGACAGAGACCAGAACAGTTTGTGTGCAGTCTTTATGTTGAACTCTGTCTCCTTGGAGACGGTGAGTATGCCTGTGTCGATTAGCCACGACAATTTTTCTGCCTGAAGGTACAAGAGCGTACTCGCACCTGCTGCCACGCCAACGGGACCCCAAGGCAGGCCATCCTAAAACAGATTTATTTATTTACTAAAAAACTAAGAAAATAGAAAAATTAAAAAAAAAACTATCTTTACTTCATGAATTCATGATGCAAAAGTCTTTTCATGAACAATATAAGATACAGGTTTTATGCGCCCGCTACTCAATAACTATTTATGACATTGTGCTGCGTCTGCGTCAACATATTAAAAGTGTAGGCGAGCTTTACCCGGTATGAGTGATATTTTAATGAACCCAAAGTCTAAATATTATGCAGTATTATTATTAGGTATTTATTTAATTCAAGAAAAAATATATTAGAAAGAAGAAATGGACATTATTTTTTAATATCTTTTTTCTTTTTAAACTGGCATTGCATCTGATTAACTAAGTTTCCATAATTATAGTCTGTCTATTCGGAATAAAAATGTATCGGTCTTCTATAAGTCATGATCTAATACATTTTTGTTGACGTTTTGAAATAAATGTCGAACGAATGTGGACACATGTAATTGATGATAATTACCTGGATACCCCATCCGTACTTTGCCGCTGTTTTAAGTGCTAGTGCGTCATCGTACAATCTCATGGAAGCGCGGGCCGCGGCAAGACGTGCACTCGCAGCTAACAGTTCTTTACGGTTAGCTGTCGCACCCCAGAATTTAAGACTATAGCTGATGAGGTTGACTACCTGAAAAAAAAAAGACACTTTAGCCTCTATAGCTTTTTAATATAATAATATTTTTACTGTGGGAGAGCCACGCTTCGGCATGCATGGGCCAGGTCGACCGGACTGATACCACGGCCTCACAGAAAAACGGTGTGAAACAACGCAAGCAGTGTGTTTCACCGAGTAAGTGAGGATACCGGAGGCCCATACCCCAACTCCTGTCCCATCCCTTCCCCATCCCCCAAAGGCCGGCTACGTACCTACTTGTGAAGCCTCTGATGTTGCGGGTGTCCATGAACAGCGGTAATCGCTTACCATCAGGCGATAGGTCTGCTCGTTTGCCCCCCCATTCCAAAAAAAAAAACCTCACTAATCTCACACATGGCCGTCTGATTCCAAACTAGGTAAAGCACATACTATGATAACCAGACTGCTAATAAACATACTTATATATTTCTAAATACATACATATTATAGATAAATTACAGCCTGACATAGAACAAATGAGCGTGTTCATTACACTAAGATTTGTCGTAAGTAGGAATCGAACCACGACCTCTGACTAAGGAGTCTGGATCACTAATCAGGTTGCTAGACCAACAGATCCATTTAAGTATAACCTGTTTGGTGGAAAGCATTACTGTGGTTTATTTTCATAAATTCATTCTGGGAGAGGACTAAACGGGCGGCGATCCACTCGTGACTTTTGCAGATGTCCATCTTCCCTAGCCAAATTGACATATTACAAACGTAAACGCTAAGTCACGTGGTCAAAAAATATTAGACAAATAATATACGTCTGTGCAAATATGTGTAATACATGAGAATAGAGGTGTTAGCGGTTGTAGAATGAGATTTAGTCGAGTCAGAGAGTTGAGAAACACTTGCAACTAGCTAAGGGCGCAGCTATACTTGTTTGTATTTTTATAATTAGATTTTTTCTAATTTTTATTGTTTTATTTGTGGGTATTAAATTTTTTATAAACTACAGATTTTTATTTTTATAAACAACATTTTTTTATAATTATCCAATTAAAAACTATAGGTACGACTTCATTTGTATTATTAAGTAAATGGAAGCCGAAAATACATTTTTTTATGTTTTATGTAGGTAGACTGTAAAAAATTCAGCCATAATATATATACACACATCAAAAGTGTCTAGGGATCAAGCATTTTTATGCGGATTTCTTGAGATTGAGATGTGGCTTTGGCCCTGGCCTGCTCAGTCGCCAGACTTGAACCCGATTGAGCATGCATGGGATATGCTACAGAGAAGAGCTCTGCCGAATATGGAGGGTATCCAGTCGCAAGAAGACCTTTTTTTGTTGTTGCAACGAACATGGGCGGCCATTCCACAGCGTGATTTGGATGAACTCATTTTGAGTATGCCAAACCGATTCTTGTGTTGTTAGTGTTCGCGGTAGAAACACGGATTATTAATTGTTTAAGTTACCTAATAAAATTTTAAAGAAAACTGTTATTTCAGTCTTTTTTTCGAACTTTAATGTTAGTGGTTCAAATGTCAAAAATCCCTTTATTAGGAAAATGGCAAATTTCTTTATTAATGCAAAGGTGACTTGGTTTATCGTTACTGTGACAAACGAAAATACTTTATTTGATGAATCCTTAAAGAAAATTTTAATTAATATCAATCAGGAGAAAAGTTATTGCAAAAATATATGTTGATCCCTAGACACATATGTTGATCCCTAGACACATATGTTGATCCCTAGACACTTTTGATGTGTGTATTTTATTTTACCACTCCTCCTCCAAATAAATTTTTAACTGTGCTAAATTTCATTCTCGTCCATACGCATAATTTTCATAAAAGGGGGCACAAAGTGTTGTTTTACGTATTAATATACTAGCTGAACCACGCAACGTCGTTTACGTTTTCTATTGCCCGTAGCGTAAAAAAAATCCCCCATTTTTGTAACATTCTTCATTGGTGTTCCGCTCCTATTGATCTTACCGTGATGATATATAGCCTATCCTATAGCCTCCCTCGATAAATGTACATACCTACTGTCCAACACTGAAAGAATTTTTCAAATTGGTTAAAGTGATAAGCCTACAAATAAATAAATAATAATAAATCACTATATCCTTAGGGTTTAAATTGTGCTTTCCAGGGTTTTCCTTGCTAGGGTAGACCTGGTCCCTCGGCTTCTAGTACCCCAGACGGCGGGCGGTTTTAGTCGGTTCGAGTCCGACATGCCACCAGGAGGTGGTATCCGATGGGATTTCCGCGCGATAAAAAAGGGTTTAAATAGTGATCCCACAAGATTATCAAGACAGTTGGTCAGGTAAAATCATACCAAAAAGCCTGTCAAATAGAGTTACTTCTCCCATAACTACAATTTCAGAGGTCATATAACCATTCGATGCGAATATATATGTATAAGTAAATATCAAACGTAAATTGAATATTTGATTACTTACTAATCTATATCTATACTATTATATAAAGCTGAAGAGTTTGTTTGTTTGTTTGAACGCGCTAATCTCAGGAACCGCTGGTCCGATTTGAAAAATTCTTTCAGTGTTGGATAGTACATTTATCGAGGAAGGCTATAGGCTATATATCATCACGCTACGACCAATAGGAGAGAAGCACCAATGAAAAATGTTTTAAAAACGGGGGAAAGTTATCACGCTACGGGCAATACGAGACGCAAACAAGGATGCGTGGGTCCGCTAGTTTGCCATAAAATTACTGTGTACAACGGACCACAGCGTGCACTCCTACCTTATCTCTGTTGGCATGCGTGTGCAGCAAATCCGCAAGTTCTTCAACCACCTCCATGTTGCTGTCTCCTCCGCGATCAGTACCACAATGAGTGAAACCACTCACGTGCTACTTGACGATAAGATATGTCCGCACTTGATCATCCAAAAACTGTTAGCAAATGTTTTATAGGAGCTATCGTGAGAACTCGCGATACGGATAAGATAGTGAATGACATTTTTAATTATGTTTTGTTTCTGTTATTATACAGTAACGGTGTTTACCAAGGATAAATTAATTAAAAAAAAACATTTTTAATCTATACTAATATTATAAAGCTGAAGAGGTTGTTTGTTTGTTTGAACGCGCTAATCTCAGGAACTACTGGTCCGATTTGAAAAAATCTTTCAGTGTTAAATAGCCATTTATCGAGGAAGGCTATGGGCTATAAATCATCACGCTACGACCATTAGGAGCGGCGCGTCAGTGAAGAATGTTACAAAACCGGGGGAAAATTTCTACGCTACGGGCAATAGGATACGTAAACGACGTTGCGTGGGGTCAGCTAGTTTAAAATAAAAGAGGCGGACTTTTGATAAAACTTTGATTTACCTTTTTTGTTAACCCCCGAAGCAAAAAGAGGAGTGTTATAAGTTTGACATTGATGTCTGTCTGTGGCATCGTAGCTCTCAAACAGATGGACCGATTTCAATGCGGTTTTTTCATTTGAAAGCCAGTTTCCTTGCTGTGGTTCTTAGCTATGTTTGGTTAATATCAGTCAAGCAGTGTAAGAGTATCAGCTCTTTTCCAAAATGATGTAGGGCATTTTTGGCGTATGATTACTGGAATAATTGCTTGCGTTGGGAATTTTTAAAAACTTTGATTTTAGCTTGTATTGAAATTCAATTAAATATTTAGTCTATTCAGTTAATACTTCATAGCACCGCCTCCATTTACCCCGTGGGTACCATTTAACCATAAAGAGAGAGAGGGAAGAAAACTCACAGCACACAGAAAATCTTACGTAAAATGACAGCGTTTGTGCTGTCGTGTTTCGTTGGTGAGCGCGAGACCTCAGCGCAGCGCGCAGCGAGCAGAAGCATCACTAGGCCGCCATGGTGTGGGTCACCATGCTGCATTGTCTGCATTCGCAATTAGTATGGTGACCACCACTCTTGGATTCTGCTTATGCTTTCCATCAAGCAGAGTAGAGAGAGTAAGTAGATACATTAGTAGAGTCATTTTGACAGAACATACATAAAAAATAGACTACAGAAACTATACCACGCTGTCCTGATGGGTTGGTATAGGATTTGTTTCAACTTTTCTTTCCCTTTGCAGTGATGTTGTTTTGCGTTACTACCAAAACTTGAAGAAAAACTGCTCCCTTTCTTTATTTAAAAAAGACAACTCCCGAATTAAGAATATACATCCTCTGTCGCGGGGGACTTTTACAAACATACATGAAACGGACACAAAGAACACCCAGACTCAGAACAACAGTTTGTGGATCACACAAAATGCTGTCCCATGTGGGATTTGAACCCACAACACTTGTCGCAGTATGACACTCTGTATTCTTATCCGTCACCATTAGAGTGAAGAAAACACAAGGGGCGGCAACCATAGAGCTATTATTGATAGAGTGGGAAAGACATACGGCTGACAGTAAGGGGAAACGTCCATCGGTTAGAAAGAGAGAGAGGATCGCGGTCCCCGACTGTCTTTCTCTATTGACGCATGCGCAATAAAGGACTAATAATTGGTAATCCAATCACAACAATTAACCGTTGAAGCGTTCTGCTATGCGAGTATAGAGAGACAGATGGGTACCGCGATTGTCTCTCTCTTTCTAACTGAGGGACGGCTGGAGGAATGGCTCCCCTACTCTATCTGTAATAACTCTATGGCGGCAACGCTTGTCTTTTCAATTACAATTTGTCCATGGGCAGTAGTTCTTAATTATGTTTAAATTTACACTTGCATAGAACAATAATAATTGTCATCATCAGCCTATTGAAGACCACTGTTAGAGATAGGCCAATAATAATAAAATAAAAAACAAGTTAAATTTAATTTAATTTTATTTACCCTGTAAATACGCAATTATTTTCTAAACAAATGTCTACTTATTTAGGAACCTATATACTTTACTATAATAAAACCATTTATTGCATTTTTTTAAAATCTCTGTCGAGTGTTTAGTGAAAACGTTCCTAATAAGTAGACCTTTCTACACCTTATAATTGTATAATACACACATCAAAAGTGTCTAGGGATCAAGCATTTTTATGCGGATTTCTTGAGATTGAGATGTGGCTTTGGCCCTGGCCTGCTCAGTCGCCAGACTTGAACCCGATTGAGCATGCATGGGATATGCTACAGAGAAGAGCTCTGCCGAATATGGAGGGTATCCAGTCGCAAGAAGACCTTTTTTTGTTGTTGCAACGAACATGGGCGGCCATTCCACAGCGTGATTTGGATGAACTCATTTTGAGTATGCCAAACCGATTCTTGTGTTGTTAGTGTTCGCGGTAGAAACACGGATTATTAATTGTTTAAGTTACCTAATAAAATTTTAAAGAAAACTGTTATTTCAGTCTTTTTTTCGAACTTTAATGTTAGTGGTTCAAATGTCAAAATTCCCTTTATTAGGAAAATGGCAAATTTCTTTATTAATGCAAAGGTGACTTGGTTTATCGTTACTGTGACAAACGAAAACACTTTATTTGATGAATCCTTAAAGAAAATTTTAATTAATATCAATCAGGAGAAAAGTTATTGCAAAAATATATGTTGATCCCTAGACACATATGTTGATCCCTAGACACTTTTGATGTGTGTACATACACAGGTACATGTACTTAAACCATGCTTATAAGTGCAATATTGCATTTATGATCCCTTATTGCCTTTTATTATTGAAGAATAGATAGTACCTAATAGTCCTATTAAATACGATATGATTACGTCTTAAAACAGTTTTCCCGCGCATTCCACTTCAACTGTCAAAAGGTAGTTTCCACTACGTAAAACATTTATAATTAGTACTTAAAATTTTCGTGTAATTAGTCCTCAATACAATTATTTACGCAATCGTCATATACATAGAATAGTTATTTGTTATACGAGATTGCAAAGTTGCTTTTTAACCGCGTGCTCAATTTTGATGACCGAGCAAGCGAACGATTCTAAAATTGAATCACGAGCATAGCGAGTGATTCAAAAATTAGAATCCTGAGCGTTAGCGATGGAATCAAAAGAGCACGAGGTGAAAAATCTTTGCACTCGAGTGCAACACGTAACTTTTCATTCCACCTCAGCGAGGAAACAACTAAATGCAAAAAAAGTATTAATCACAAGATACTTTTATTTCAGTTTAGGTATTAATATTTATTAGGTACCTACTACATTATGATAGGTAAGTCTTACAGATTTATTTTTAAATTATTTTAAAATACTTAGGTACTCGCTCAACCCCGCGGTGTTACCCGCAATTTTTATCGTACCGCGAGTAACACCGCGGGACAAAGCTAGTCTAAGAGAAGTAGCCTAAGTTACTCCTTAGATTATCAGCTATCTGCCAGTGAAAGTCCCGTCAAAATCAGTCCAGCCGTTCCAGAGATTACCCGGAACAAACAGACAGACCGACTGACAGACAGACAGACAACGTAACAGAAATTGTAAATATGCGATTATTTTAATATTACAAACAGACATTTCAATTTTATTTATTTGTATGGATGAATAGATAAATTAAGAAAAATTTAAAGTTACGTTGCTATAGTTACTTAAGAAGAAAATGGTGCGGCCAGAGCAAATAAAAAAAAACTACACCAAGAAGGTTCCGAATCTGAGTTTTTATCAAATTAAAAAATATTGTATGATTAATTCGGCACCATGGAGGTAGAAGTAAATAGGTTTAATGATGTTTTGAATTCACAAACTTAGTGCACCCGAGCGATGTTCTAAGTTCAATTTACTTTATTCTCTAGAGGATAAAAACGGCTTTTACACTCAGATATCGAAGGGCAAAAATACTCTTTACGAGCTGGTGGGATGAAAAATATATTGTGTTGCTTTGTTAAGTTAAATTCTCACCGGGATCCACTTTTATATAATTTATTAATTAAACTGGCATTTGTACATTACTTAATAAAAACAGCGTACATACAGATTCAATAATATATTATTTACTTAATAAAAACAGCGTACATACAGATTCAATAATATATGATTCCGTAGTTTTAGAACTTTAAATATTGCAAATTTATGAACACGTTGTTTTATGTATACGAAAAACACTAAACGCGAAATAATTTACAATTTTACAAAATATAACTTTTCTTTTAACAACTTCGAATTACAAAAATAAACTAAAAATAAATAACAAAACTGAACACTGGAATATATCTATTTTTCGATATTTACACATTATTAAATATATTATATATAATAATGTGTAAATATGTTATATATATTTTCTATTAAATAATTTTAGGTTTTTTAATGTTTTTTATGGGCAAGTAACTGCCGGATGCCAGCTCTCCTTGGGAATTTTTTGTTCCCGGTTAGGACTAGGTAGGGAGGGGAGGTCAGTAATATCGCAAGTCTCGGGTATCAAACCGAACCTAGAATAGAGGACGGGGGTTTGAACTCTCTGATTGTAAATGCCGTAAATGCGTCTTAAATTAAAATGAGAAGTGATTACTTTTACTAGCATTCTGTACCGATTTTTTAATGTCGGCGAGTTTAATTTACATGATACTGCCTCGGTCTCTGTTATTGTTATAGAGAACAGCAGACCCCTGCCCTGAATGCCCTGATTAAACATACTTTGATAGTATATAGATAGTATGTAGTCGTCGGTAGTGTAGTACTAGATAGTTATCAATAGTCCTCTCCGTAAGTAGTGCGACAGAAGTATTTTTCAGTAAAGTCTGCTGACGGCTGAGAAGTTTTTTTTAAAATAGTACATCACATCCGTATTCGATTTTTAAAAGCGAACGGAAACGCACCGTCCTTCTTTAGGATGTTTTTTTATTTTGCCAATGTAGCCAAGATAGCGTTCTTTTTTCAATTTGAACTGTAAAGAAGTTTCAGTTTATAAGAGCAACAGTTTAAACATTCTATTGCAAGCATGATTAAACATTATTGGTTTATATAATATCTACATTATGTACATATTTAAGCGATTGACTTGTCAAAACTTTACAAAAACCTACTTATTTTAGCATCCTTTTCTTTGCGAAATACATAGCAATTCCAATGATGGAAGATGTTGTCGCAATACCCGCAACTTTGGTAGCTCCGATCTTTTCTCCCCACAGCCAGCCGGCAGGCAGACAGCTGACTGCATGGACGATGTCTAGACAGAGTTTCCCGGCGACCACGGTTTGTAAGGCCAGTCTTACGTCCAAGTTCTTCTTGGCATCAGCGCCGCCATCTTCTGAGGAGTTTTGGAGGCAGTCTCGGCTCCACCATAACTGGCGAATGGAGCGTGATGTTCTGAGGAGAAAATTTTAAATCGTTTAACATTATGCAAAAAAAACTGTTACCTTTTTATTTATGACATGTTAAAGAGGTACTATTATAATATTATATAGGAAAGAAGGGCCTATGGCTAACTAGTAACGGAAAAAAAATGTGTAAAGTTAAGCAATCTTAGTGTGTAAAGTTCTAAAAATCTGTGTAAAGTTAAGTAATCTATGGATGGGTGACCATTCGTATCATACATCAAGATAACTAACAATAGGCCAGTCTAATATACATATCAGCTATTATATAATATTATCATATAAAGTGACGACATTTATCTTTGCGTCCAAAGGTACAATCCGCAAATATTGTTCTGTTTTCACATTATTTTGACGGCACTTCAATTGATTGCCTATCAATGATAAGAAATGTTTACTGCCTTAGAACAGATATAATTTCAGATGTTATTAGGATAGATATTGTCAGTAATCTTTCAATAGTAGAATAAAAACGAACAAAAATATAGTTTAACTGAATGAAAGAAGGCCACCTTCTAACCGAGAGCAGAGCGGTCAGGCATTCTGGCAGAAGCACCATACTTTTTGACTTTGTTTTGTGGAGAAAGTCAGATTTTTTAAAATTCTGATATCGTATTTAAAACTGCATCTCCCAGGGTCTACAAAGATCTTGGTGTGAAGTTAATAGTCTTAACAAAAATTAGACTTTCAAATGGAAATCAATTTATTGTATTCCAGAGACGATCAGGTTCGGTCGAAAAACCAACTCTTGAACCGACAGTTAGGCAAACCTATCTATCGGTTCAAAACCTAGTTGAAGCACCAAGTGAGGAAGTCTCTAAGGCTTTGGGTAAGGACTTTTTAACAACAGCATTGAAGAGAAACAGCTGAAGGAAGCATGAAGACGCTTACTATTGCCAGCGGAATGCTTCATTCTAGTGATGCGACTGGAAATAATAACATGCCTTCAGTCAAACTATACATTCCATAGAACATGAAGCGACAATGTTAGTGCCTTTGACGATGACAGTTAACAAGTCTAGCTGAAGAAGCAAATCACATACTCCAAAAATAACAGTTACACTAACAGGATGGAAATGAATGGATGCAGATAATAGTGAAATCTCCATTAGTACAGTAGATAGGCAAAAATCGGATATGTCAGTCACCTGAGAGCACATCAACGAAGCTCTTATTACTAAGTTTTAATACGTTCTGGGTGGGCGAAAGCTTAGACTAAAGATGGGTTTTGGCAACTTTGAGGAAAATGACTAAGTTAAACAGGTAACGGTTCAGAAACAACGAAGCTCTTTTAACAGAGCCTGCGTACACCCTTCCAGAGCGGCCACTTAGAAAGGCCACAGACCTCGGATCTTTGCCAATTCTACCCGAAGTTATTGGTGAAGCAGAAGCTTGATTAATTAACTTGAAGAGTTGGCACGTTAATAGTCATCTACCCCGTCACCCAAAGTACATAAGTAGGTACTTGCGCGAAACATTCGTCTTACAAATGGTGAGTCTATGAAAGTCAGAACCTTCTATAGCAACGCAATTATACGATCTATTTTCGAGTTCAGAATCTTACAAAAGCGACCAACGATAGTACTCTCTTCTGTACAAACACATCGGTTGAATCTTCTAGAAATTCTTGGTGTAAAAAAAAAACATTTTTAAATCGATAAAATTTATAAAAAAAAAATTAAGATATAACTTAACGGTAGATCGACTCTTCAATACTATCGCCGTAATCTTGATATGCACTTAATGTACTGTTCGTATGATAATGGAAAATGGATGTCTTCGTTGTCGTTCCAACCGCGTACAAATGATAGCAAATTTACAGGCACTGTTAACTACACACATCAAAAGTGTCTAGGGATCAAGCATTTTTATGCGGATTTCTTGAGATTGAGATGTGGCTTTGGCCCTGGCCTGCTCAGTCGCCAGACTTGAACCCGATTGAGCATGCATGGGATATGCTACAGAGAAGAGCTCTGCCGAATATGGAGGGTATCCAGTCGCAAGAAGACCTTTTTTTGTTGTTGCAACGAACATGGGCGGCCATTCCACAGCGTGATTTGGATGAACTCATTTTGAGTATGCCAAACCGATTCTTGTGTTGTTAGTGTTCGCGGTAGAAACACGGATTATTAATTGTTTAAGTTACCTAATAAAAGGTTAAAGAAAACTGTTATTTCAGTCTTTTTTTCGAACTTTAATGTTAGTGGTTCAAATGTCAAAAATCCCTTTATTAGCAAAATGGCAAATTTCTTTATTAATGCAAAGGTGACTTGGTTTATCGTTACTGTGACAAACGAAAACACTTTATTTGATGAATCCTTAAAGAAAATTTTAATTAATATCAATCAGGAGAAAAGTTATTGCAAAAATATATGTTGATCCCTAGACACATATGTTGATCCCTAGACACTTTTGATGTGTGTAGATAGCTACACTACCAGAATTCTGATTTTTTGAAGATGAGACTCAATGAACTATGTTAATAGCTACCAATTCTAAGTAGGCAAAAATAAGGATAAACAATTACTTTCCCATTTATGATCTTTTGAAAAACAATATACACATAACGCAATACATATACCTACCTAACAAAAATTCTTCGAAATGCAAATAATAATTCACATATTCAAAGATAGTTGCAAAATATACTTACTGTAGTAGCGAAATAACGAGACTGGCTGCCCAAAGCACTGTGCTGACGGTGTCAAGGATTTGGCCGTTCCGGTCAGTTAGTTTGAGCACCCCTAATTCATATAACCAACATGCCTTCTCGACCGGTAAGAACGCCTGATCCACTACATTGGCGATCACGCCTAACGCCGCGGCTGTCCTTGAAGATTCCTAGATAGAAACAGAGAAGATATAGAGACCAATTTCTTTCTTTCTTTCTCAATTAGAATAACGCACGGTTTTAGTATCAGCAACAAAAAGATGTTACTAGTGAGAAATTGAACCTAGCGTATCGCATGTCCTGGACAGGTTATTAGTAACACTTTTTTGGCTGCTTATGTGGAGCAATGCCTCCAGCAACATTACAGCATGCTTTTACAAATTCATTCAAAATGTTTACTAGATTTTTTTTTATGGAATCGGGGGCAAACGAACAGACGTATCACCTGATGGTAATCGATTACCGCCGCCCATGAACACCCGCAACACCAAAGGTGTCACAAGTGCGTTGCCGGCCTTTGGGAGATGGCGAGGAGGATGGGGGAAGGGGTTGGGGTTTGGGCCTCCGCTATCTTCACTCACTCGGTAAAACACAGCGCAAGCGCTATTTCACACCGGTTTTCTGTGAGGCCGTGCTATCACTCCGGTCAAGCCAGCCCATTCATGCCGAAGCGTGGCTCTCCCACGGTAGAAGTAGATCTTACTAATGATCTTATTACTAACAAGAGTGGTTCCAGGGATGGTTCATGGGGGTTTTGACCTACTATAGCACGCTGGCCAGAGTGCAGTGTTTGTTTATTACTAGTACATACTAGTACATTCGACAAAGGTCATTGACCGGTTCCAAGAACGCGCTGGCGAATGCGATCGAATCGTACCAACCGCGCGACAATCAATGTATATTCGGCGCTATGTGTATCGAAGTAAGGTTGATTGTTATGTGCCTCAAGAAACCAACGAGAACTTTAACGATGTTTAGCCGTGTTCAGTCTTGTTCTGGAATGATCTTTCTTCGTAACAATATAATACTCACATGCCTTCCTAAGCCATAATTGTATGTGTGCCGGATCATAGGTATGTCGTCAAATAATCGCAGAAGCATCCTGGCATGTGAAAGCTGTGAGCCTGCTTTCTGCCATGGTTTCTCATCTTTAGTACACCCATATAGTTTGCATGCATAGCAAGCTAAACGGACTACCTGTAAATATAGAAAATATTGATTTTTAGACAGTTTTGAAACGATTTCCGTATTTAGTCCACGGTATGAAATTTTATGGAGAATAACTCTAGCAGTAACTAGAAGTGAGACATTACACTGCAGTAAGTAACTATTATAACAAATAGTTCTAGAACGTTTATTATTAGGGATAGTTTTCTTGCAACCAAAATCACTTAAGCTCTGTAAATTTCATGGTTCTTACGCATTTCAATCAACATAGTGACGATTCAACTTTAGTATATTTTAGGCATATTTCGGAGTGGTTGTTGTGGAGAACCTTGTAGGAGAGGAGACCTATGTCCTGCAGTGGACCTCATTGGTCAGGCAGAGATGATGATGATGAGGCATTTTTTAAGCCCACATCACAAGTTAAACTAACTTTATTTTATATTATATACAGTATTGCTTTTATAGAAAGTTTTCTTTGTGCCAATATTTTACTATTAAATTAACATAAAAACACATTTTTATGCATTGTAGCTATTTTTCTTTTTTATTTACATTGACTTTTAAACAAATCAAGGTAAGATTGCATTTCCTGTTTGTTTATCAAGGACTGTTACAGCAAAGTGCAATATTACTTTGAATAGTTCAGCATTTTTAAATCTTCTATATAAATAAAAATAATTCCCTGAAATGTATGTAAGTATGTGCATAAGTTCTGATCAACCGCACCAAATTGGATATTTTTTTCTTTTATGTGTTTGTTATTATCAGTAATCAGGACGAGGTTTTTGTATATTGTATATTTGTACGTCTATTTGTTCCAGCTAATCTCTGGAACGGCTGGACCAATTTCGACGGGACTTACACTGGCAGATAGAGGCTACTTTTTTTAGACTAGCTTTGCCCGGCGGCATTTTTTGTTGCACCGCGGGTGGCGCAGTGGGGCTCAGCTAGTATAGTATATAGTAGTAGTGTATAGCATATAGTTAATGTACTTAATATGTCATTTAAGAAAAAGTTTTCTGACGATGATTCTAGCTAATTAAAAAAAGAAGAAAAAATATTCAAACATCATTGTGTAAATGATGATAAAAAACAAACACTTATTATGTTTAATTTAATAACTTAGTTAGTTATTAAACAATGTATATAAATATATCTCATTAAGTAATTATAAAATTATAATTATCATTAAATTCAAGAGTATAACTTTGAATGATTATGAATTATTTATATTTTTTCTATGAATGTATTAGTGTATGGCATTTAGGCAATGCTTACATAAAGTTACTTAACTAAATGATTTTTTTAAATATATTTTTTATGATGGAGTGGTAGGTATTATTAAACTTTTAAACATATTTCAGACATAGTACTTAATTGTGGGTAGCAACATTTGCTTGGTCTATGGAAGGACACTTTGATTTAAGAATTTATAGAGAAGAAAAATGTAAACAGTGTTTGAGAAAAAAAGCATAGCAAGAATAGTTAATAGTAATATTCCCACAATGTTTTTTTTAAACTTAACTATATAAATTTTTAAATCACAACGATTGGGTAACATGTAGCTAGGCCCCAGTAGGCAATTTATTACTTAATTAATTCCAAAGACTACACCTAAGATTAATAAAAAAATTGAAAGTTGTCCAATCGAAACAAACGACAGAAGTCAACGTCAGGTTATTGACTGGTGAGACCGGTGCTAAACGACAAATATCAGGGTCACATAGCTTCCGCGTGCCTTACCTTATCTCTACCATTGTAGGTGTCCAGCAACTCACAGATGTCTTCAACTATTGAAGACATTTCAACGAGTAAATAAACACTTTGCAAAATGCAGCACTTTGTAACAGAAAATTACTTTTAAATGCTCCCTAAGGGAACTAATGAGTTCCCACAATGTGAAGGCGTGCGATTTCGCAGATATGCGACAGATAACTAGTACTAGCTAATACATTTCTCCAATCTGTTCGAATTATTTCACAACCTTGAGCGAGGTTGCTTTCGAAAACAACTGCACAGCTGACGATGACGTGTGAATCTGACAAGTGACATCTATAGTGATGTACCTTATTCTTTTTTTTATAGTTTCCCGAAGTCTAGGTACGAAATCCATATTGCATGCAGAAACGACGGTCGATGAGGCCATAAAGTTCTTGAGTGGCGACGACGTACGGGAAGACGCAGCGTTGGCAGTGCCCCCTTACAAAGAGGTTCGACGGCATGGTGAAGGACGTTGGAAACCTTTGGATGCGAGCATTACAGAACTGATTGTTGTGGAGAAACTTGGGGAGGCTTATGTCCAGCTGTGGACGTATTTGGACTGATTTAATTATGCTCACAAGTGAGGGAATATTTTTGAAAATAAGATATGATTATATTAATGATATGTGATGAGAATGAGAGGGATGGAAAATATATTTACTTTTATGACAACTATCTTTCAAATCTCTTTTTGATGACTCAATAGTTTTTCTAGCGTCTAATTTCATATTATCAGAGACATAAAAAACTAAACGCTGATGCAATACAATTTATTACAAATATTTCTAAGAGTAAACAGAAATAATGGATAATATAATATATTTCTGGTATATCGTATATATTAAAAGCAATATTCGAGCAGGTTAGATTTAACATGTCCATTTAGAACCGTTATATATGTTAAATAAACTTAAATAGTCCTTAATAGGTAACACTCATAAGTACCTATAGTAGTTATGCAAGACATCACTATTGTAACTGTTTATAAAGATAGTTTTGAAAACACTAGCTTTAAAGTTTAATTAAAAATACGACTTCATAAGAATTTAAATTAATTGCTGAAATATTATAATATTGAAAATGATGCAAAATAAGTTTTCTGGAGGAATGTTTTATTTTTCTTTAAAGAACCTATCCGTTGACAATTTTTTTTCAAGAAATGACAGCAATAAAAATAAACAAAACAATGTCAAATCACAAGTCACAAATGTCATTCTAGACATCAATTCGAGTCAAGTTGAGCATTTGTGTTGATTTGTTTTGATGAAAACAAGATAATGAAAACCTTCTCGATAACCGATATACCTGAATTTTCACAAAAGGAACGAATTGTTGTGGTCGGTGTCATTGGCAAGACCCCATATCGCTACCCTAACAAAACAACTCCGCTTATATCTTCGGCACAGTCCGAAAAAGTAAGTTTAAGTTTAGTAGGTTATTCATTTTCTAACCCACTTTATTATAGACTAGCAGCTCGCTCGGCTTTGCACGGGTAGACATGGGTATTTAACAAAAAATTATAATTTTTAAACACTAAACAAATAATCAAAAATTTTAACAAAATTAAAAACCGACATCCAGCTTCGACTCGATTTCTCTTGGATGCCATCATCAGATCTTAGTGTCCTCATTATGGTAACACCGTTGGGATATCTCCTTTCCATTAAAAAAAGAATCATCAAAATCGGTTCATATATGACGAAGTTATCTGCGAACACACATAAAAAATAAAACATATACGGTCGAATTGAGAACCTCCTCCTTTTTTGAAGTCGGTTAAAAATGATCTGTTTGGGAGCTATTATGTCGCAACAACCCACAGACAGATATACACAGACACATAGATCCATACATCAAACTAAGAAAGAAAGTAAGATTTATTTGTTAGAATATAGTACAAAAGATGTTATCACATTATAATATGTTCCTTATATTCTACCATTTCCAATGTACAAATTTTAAATCTTATGTACTAATCTTATTTCTAGACAATAGCATTATAATTATATTTATTTAAGTTCTAGATAGACAGTAGCATTTAATAACATATCTTTATTACTTAGACTTAGACTTTTAAGCAGTAATACTGCTTAAAAGTAAGTTGAATAATATATGTTTAAACTGGTTTAAGTTAAGACATTTGAGGCAATTTGGTAACTTCTTATACCTAACACCCCTCACATTCAGCTGCCTATCTAGCCTCATGTGAACTTCGAGAGAGACATCATAACAAACAGAAGGTTACTGAATTAAAAAACATTTAAAAAGTTCAAATTGTTACTTACATAATGTTAGACCAAGAGCCCACGACAGCCAGACCTTCGTTATTTTATAAAGGCTGAAAGTTTTTCTGTGCATGACCCCTATATAGGTAAGAACGACCAGCGACTATAGAGTTTGGGTTGTGGTTACTTTGGCAGATAACAGGTAGTAAAGGTGTATAAAATAGTACCTAATTTTCGTTAAAGTATATTTTTTTAAATATTTTCTTCCGGATAACTTTCGAAATCGTGTCATCCATTGCCGGACACTTATGACAGTTGCTACCTCCTGTCAGACACCCCTAAACTATAATTAATTATAGTTGTACTTTCGTTATAGTATAAAAGCTAAATTTTGAACCGACTCGCAAAAAGGAAGAGGTTCTACTTTCCACTGTATGTACTTTTTTTTTATGTTATGTATGTTCACCGATTATTCTGTCAATTGTAGACCGATTTTGAAAATTTTTTTTGTATTCGAAAGGGTATGCTCCCGATATGGTCCCATTGCCACCATTACTGGATCTGATGATGGGATCTCAGGGAAATCGAGGGAAACTCGCATTTTTTTCAGGCACGTACTATGTTTTTCGTATATTTTCTGAAGTTACTCCAGTATTTGGGTCTGGTAGTTATCGTTCCATCATGATGAGCTGATGATGTAAGATACAACTCCTTAACGGTTAGTAGTTGAAGGATAAATCTTCAAATGCCATATGTAGTTATGTTACCTAAAACTTGACAGTAACAACTAAAGGTATGTAGATACGTATGAAATTGAAAGAATTATCCTCCAACTCCTAACCGTTGAGGAGTTGTACCTTCCATCATCAGCTTACCTAATTAACTTGAAAGAATACGACTAAAGGTAACATAACTACATATGACATTTGAAGATTTATCCTCCACCTCCTAACCGTTTAGGAGTTGTATCTTCCATCATCAGCTCATCATCATGGAATGATGACTACCAGGCGCAAATACTTAAATATTTAAAATTTGAATGAAATTTTGGCATGGAGATACTTTGATTCTTAACGAAAAAACAGGCTACTTTTTGCATACATGCAGGCAGAGCCTTGGGCTAAAGCTAGTAAAGAATAAGTACTTGAACTTGAACTCGCGGGCTGGGTTTCCGAAACTCGACGGCGCCTTTAATGCGCCTATTTTGCGTAGTTGTTCGGCACTAGTGGTGCCAACCCAGTTCCTCCAGGAAGCCTAGCAGACCCCTTACGTTGCCGACGACTTCCTGAAGTGACCTCGGCGATCCGAGATGTTTCGCCCGGTATTCTGCCACCCCAGGTAATGCCAAGATGACATGGGCGGCTGTTTCATCTTCCTCCATGCATGCTCTGCACAGGGGGCTGTCCGTTACACCTAGAGTAAAAAGATGTTTGTTTAATAGTGCATGACCAGTCATTGCTCCGATCAGAAGTCGAAGCGGCGGCCTCTTAAGTTGTTTCAGCTTCCGTGACAATCTGGGGTTGATCGTCGGGAGGGCCTCCTTGGTCTGCCTGCAGGTACAAAGGTTGGACCAATATATCTGGTGTTCTACCTTGGTGTTCTGTTGCAGTGTCCGTCGCAGCCAAGCAGTTGGCAAGGGCAATATTGGTTCCGGGCCGACTGCCCTTGTCTCCGATCCGCTCCTTGCTAGTGCATCACCTGCGTCGTTTCCGCGTGAGTTGCTATGCCCTTTGATCCACTGAAGAGTTATACTATTTGTAGTACTTACCTCTGTCAGGGCTCTGTGGCATTCGTAGATCAGCCCTGAGGTAGTCGCATGACTTTGTAGAGCTTGTAAGACAGATCGGCTCGATGGATATCCGTTACCTTTCTGGAGATGATCGCATGTGCTGCCATTATTATACCCATGCACTCTGCCTGGGAGACTGTGTTGTGGGCTCCTAATGGTGTCGAGATGTGTATGTTTAGCTCCTCAGAGAAAGCTCCTGAGCCAGTGCCTGACCTTGTTTTGGATCCGTCCGTGAAGATTCTTAACTTCCTTGGGCTAAGTCCTTCTTGGGGATCCTCATGCAGTTGTATCTTGTCCTTTTTGTCAAAGACGAATTGCCTGGGTATCGTGTCAGTTACCGCTTCCATGAGCGGTTCCTTACCTATAGCCTCATAGAGGATTTCGGTGTGTGGTGCCCTAGGCGGTCTCCAGAGATTTTGTTTCTTTAGCCGCATTGCTGCAGCTAGAGCCTCCTGCCTTATAAAGAAGTGGAGTGGTGGTAGACCTATGATGGCTTCCAGAGCCGCAGTTGGTGTAGTCCTCATACAGCCCGTGGCCGCCAGACAGGCCAATCTCTGGAGTCGTTGTCGTTTAGCTTCGGCTGTGGATAGATTGGTCCGTGGCCACCAGACTATCCCGCTGTAACTTACCATTGGTCGGATGACTGCCTCGTAGAGCCACAGAGTGGTCTTGGGGCTTAGTCCCCAAGTCCCCTTAGTGTTACCTACCATTCTGCGGCACTGCCAGAATACGACTGTTGCTTTTTCAATTTTGATGTTGAGGTGGGCGCTCCACTTTAGTCTGTGGTCGAATATTACACCTAGATACTTTACCTCAGACGAGAGTTGGAGCTCTGTATTGAACAGCTTGGAAAGTCGGTAGTTTCCCAGGTTCCGTTTGTTGGTGAAATAATAAGTATATGGATTACAAAATAAATATCAATAAAGTTAAAGTTAGATTTGCAAGCCAACATTAACTTTCAAGTCACATCTCTATACTATTTACTTATTATATACCTTTTATTTTCAGAATGGCATTGACTGCTTTTGGGATGAAAGACGCAGCATACTGTACTTGCATGCAGTCACATACCTGGACACCAAACGCTTAACCGCTCTTGCAGCAAACCTTAATGATGAGTACAAAGGTTCAGAAAAGGAGGCTGATGCAGCAAACTGGCTAGTTGTATCAGGAGAGCTGGCTGCAGAGTCCTGTAGAGCTGTATCTCTGCTGTTCCACCTGTGTCATATTGTAGTGCTTTCATCACCAACATCAGTCTTTGACCTTGGATATCTACAGCTTTTCAAAGCTATTGATGCTTATAGGTAAGTTTAATTTCATATAAACAATTAGATATATTCAGGTCAGGCTTACATTATTTGAGGCATAATAATATTCGTAATTTTATTATACACTAGCTGACCTGTGCCCACGTCGTGGGCGTTAATTTTTGTACCACGAAGTCTTTTAATTTTTCGGGTTAATATATAGCCTATGTCACTCACAAATAATGTAGCTTCCTATTGGTAAAATAATTTTTAAAATCGGTTCAGTAGATCCAGAGATTACCTCCTACAACGTCACAAACTTTACCTCTTTATATAATAGTATAGACTAGCGGACCTGTACCCACTTTGTTAGGCATCCGTTTTTCTTCAACTTGATTTACAAATACTTTCTTTTTTTTATTTTAAAAGACAACTCCCGCACTAGGAATAAATCCTGTGTCGCGGGGGACTTTACAAACATACATGAAACGGACACAAAGAACATCCAGACTCAGAACAACAATTTGTGGATCACACAAAGTGTTGTCCTACGTGGGATTTGAACCCACGACACTTGGCGAAGTAGGAGACGGCGTGGTAACCGTTAAACCACTAGGCCAAACGTGCAGTATTATTAACAGATTTTTTTGTTCAATCATATTACTTAAAATATGGCCTTTGTATTGTCGCTTTCTGATAGTGAAAGAATTTTGAAGATCGCATCAGTACTTCTGAAGATTACCCCCTACAACCATACAAACAAAGTTAGAAACTTTTCCTCTTTTTTTTATGGATTAGGCCGGCAAACGAGCAGACGTATCGCCTCATGGCAACACCAGAGGCGTCACAAGTGCGTTGCCGGCCTTTGGGGGATGGGGGGAGAGGTTGGGGTATGGGCCTCCGGTATCCTCACTCACTCGGTGAAACACAGCGCAAGCGCTGTTTCACACCGGCTTTCTGTGAGGCCGTGGTGAACCGGAGTGATAACTCGAAGCGTGGCTTCTATACATTCATTACAGTTAATAAAAGCCTATCGACTGTACCGTTATTAAGTTTGCTTGTATTGATTACAGAACAGAACTAATCGCCCGTACCACTGCTGCACTAATGAACATCAACGCACCGGGAGCGTGGGAGACTCATGGTCGATGTTGCTGTCCCCGTCTTCTGTTCCACTTCCGCCGCGCACCCACTCCTTTGAGGAAAGCTCCAGCAGCACTCAAGAGGTTGGAACATGCAGTTGAAGATCAGCTGTACTTTATACTGCGGAAAGCCAGGATTATTACTAATGTTTGGTGAGGTCATTTGATAGTTGTATCGAATATTCGTTTTACGTGATTTGTGTAAATTAGAAGAATAAGTAAACTGTATCTTTTTGGAGTTTACTCCTTAAGAAACGATTATCATATTTAGCCCACGGCATTAAAATTTTATGAGAGTAAAGTCGAGCGTTAACTGAAAGTGAGGCGTTAAGGCGCTCTACACTGAAATTTAACAACACAAAAGTTACCAACCTTTGTTCGGTGGAGACTTGGCTTTACAGAAACTTTTGTCACCAACACGGGTTGACAATACAAAAATTGACAACTTTTGTTCGGTGGAGACCCGGCTTTACGCTGCAGCGCTTTATCATTAGTTACGTCGTCTAATGCCCCATCCAGACTTTCGCAAGGCGCCTCGCCTCACGCCTCGGCACGGCGCCTCGCCTCGGCGAATGGAGGGGGCTAAAACCACACTCTCGGAAGTGTGGTTGATTTACTCGCATTGCCCCTCGCGTCCTTTGACTCGCGCCCAAAAACCGACACAAAGCGGAACGAGGCGAGGCGAGCGAAGACGAGGGGGTACGAGCGTACCGTCCTCACTCTCGCGTTGCTTCGTGTAGCCTCGCGGAGAGTGTGGATGGGGCATAACAAACTATTCAAAAATCAAACTGTGTGTTTAAATAGTTTATTAGGCTACAGAACTAACGCTTATTATTAGGGATAGTTGTCTGGCGACCAAAATGACGTAAGCGCCGAGAATACATGCGGGTTGCATGCTGTATGGATTACTTTCATTAAAATGGATGTCTACTTTTACTACCATACCCTCATTTTACTGTAAATAGATCCGCCATGCTCTTAAGTGCATTTCCTACCATTATTATAAAAACGAAAATTTGTGAGTATGTATGAATGTTTGTTACTAGTTTTCGTAAAAACTACTAAAAGGATTTATATAAAACTTTACAATAATATAGCTCTTACATCAGTATAAAATATAGACTACTTTAACCGCGATGTCCGATATAAAAGTGGGCGGAGCCGCCCTCAAATCCTAGTATATAACATTTTATCAATTCGAGCTTCAGTTTGGCTCAATCGTCAACATTTTATACACAACTTAACTTGTGTTTTCGTTATACACAGTTATATTAGTATCACGTACCGATGACAGTACATACAGAGTGGTAAAAGTGTGCTACAAGCTTAAACTATAAATTCGATTTAAAAACAAACTGGATTTAGTCTAAAGTAAAAATAAAATAAGAAAACTGGATACATGTCTTATCAGTCGAACACGTTTGCGGCTGCTTGAACTACAAATAATAATAATACTTATCCAAACTAATATTATAAATTCCAAAGTAACTCTGTCTGTCTATTATGTTTTCACTGCTAATGCCCTGCACCGATTTCCATGAAATTTGGCATGGAGACACTTTGATTCTTGAAGAAGGACACTTTTTACCGCGATAACTGACATACACACGGGCAGAGCCCCGGGCAAAAGTAAACCTAAATATTAGTTTGCTTATTGATAGGTAGTACTCATTAAACACACACTGGCACAAGACTGCACACACAAAAACCTGTGTAGTTTCATCAATACAATTTCCTTTCAGCGCAAAATCCTTATTTGCCATCCCGAAGAACGAAGAGTTCGTATATATAAGTAGTGATGAAGAAAGTACCAGTGCTCGTGAAGTGAGTGCACTTGTCCGCGGTTTAGCC
The DNA here is from genome assembly GCA_949125395.1 of Diaphora mendica. NCBI lineage: Eukaryota > Metazoa > Arthropoda > Insecta > Lepidoptera > Erebidae > Diaphora > Diaphora mendica. The sequence goes on from OX421323.1 coordinate 4,612,395, forward strand.
GCAAGATGCGCAGGAGTCGTTGAGACGAGCTCTGACCGCCCGACCTTCAGGAACTTCCTTCAGACGCACATTGACCTGGCGTTCGGCGAAGGGTTTGATGACAACGTTGGGAAGTACGCCATGAGCACTTCGTTCTTTGAGGTGTGTATGTTGTAAATAAAAATTTTGTTCACACTGTTTTAGACTTTCGCGACTTTTACACATGGTATCGTCACTTTTTTTTATATAAGGCCATTTCCGCGTTAGGAAAATATATCCTGTGTCGCGGGGGACTTTATAAATATACATGAAACTGACACAAAGACCATCCAGACTCAGAACAACAATTTGTAGATCACACAAAGTGTTGTCCCATGTGGGATTAGAACCTACAACACTTGGCGCAGTAGAAAACGACGTGGCCACCGCTTAAACCACTAGGCCAACCGTGCAGTCGCAATATTTTTGTCGCGGTTGTTGTCTCTTTACAACAACAACCGCAGGTAACGCCGTGGAACGAAGCTAGTCTAAAATAAATAATCACCAATTTTAACAAAAAAACCAACTTCAATCTGGACCAAATTTAAATGGGACCAGCTTTCAAATAAAAAAAAGAATCATCAAAATCGCTTCACCCAGTCGAAAGTTATGAAGTAACAAACATAAAAAAAAACAGTCGAATTAAGAAGTAAGAAGATTAAAAAAGTAGTCTAAGTTACTTCTTATATCATCTGCTAGCTGGAACAAACAGACAGACATCAATTTTTTAAATTGATTTAGTGATGTAAGTGCCGTATGTGCTTTTATAGTATTTAGTAAAAACCTGTAATTTGTAATTACAAACAGCATTTCAATTTTATATCTTATATATAAAATTCTCGTGTCACAATGTTGGTAACCATACTCCTCTGAAACGGCTGGACCGATTTTTATGAAATTTGGTGTGCATATCGGGTAGATCTGAGAATCGACCAACATCTAATTTTTATACCTTTTTTTATATGGCAAAACAACGTTTGCCGGATCAGCTAGTATTTGTATAGATATAGAAGCAAGTAGATAATAGGGTATTTGCCTATTTTTCTAGAAGTGTTTCGATTTAATTAAAAATCAATTTCAAGCTACAAAAAAAGAATTGCGTGGTACAATGGTAAAAATTAAAAACATAATTCAAATTAAATATTTTCCCGCCCAAAACACAATCGCCGTCAAGTGGTCGTATGACGTCATTTTTCTCAGACATTGGTGTAGGTTAGAATTTCTGTCGTCTTTCTTTCAATTCAATATGAGTTTAAAATTATATTACCAGTATTTCGTAGTGCCTTTTTGTGAAAATACCACAAAAAGAACACCTACGAAATTGTTCGGGATTATCGGCGAAATATCTTGCCGCCATAATCGTGTCTATCCGTAGCAAATTTAAACTATTAGCTTTCCTGAATTTTTTCTGCAAAGGCGAAGGTCTTACACCTTCGCCTTTTATAATATTTATGCCGAAATATAGTTAATAAGTTATTTCAGCATAATTTTTTTTTTAGGTTATTGACAAGTCGATACGTTTGAGAAAACTGACGTCACACTTAATGATTGACATTTGCGGTCACGTGACATATAGATTAAAAATTATGATTTTTATTTTATGAAAATATTGAAAGTATGTAATGATTTTTAGAAAAAATGTTATTAACATTTCTTGGCATCTAAACTAGCTATATGCAAAACATCGTATTTTTTTGTACTACAGGCAAGTACCCTATTACAGGGATTTATTTAACTGACTTTGAAATCATGTTCTAAAGTTTTGTTTAGGTTCGTCACTCAGTGGTGACCCTCTAAACATTTGTGAATTTAAATCCCCACTCTTTTGGGGGCGATTTGGTTGTGTTGGTGGTCTGTAATCAAGTTATTTGTGTACATGTGAAATACATACTCTCTAAACAATGTTTTATTAACTTGCAGTTACCGAGTGCATCATCCTGGCGTGCTGCAGCATCAGCGCTGACGCCCGTCTACTTAGAACCTACCCCTCGAACTGATGAAGACCAGCCCTCGGCACTCTACGATGCCCTCGCCACTGATGTGAGGTTCTCTCAGGCCAGATGCGCTAAGGTTGGTATTTCTACAAATACATCTGTGGCGACTTCCACATACAGCGCAACAGAAATATACTACAGCGCCATCTACCGAAGTTACACTGAACTACGGAGCAACGTACAATATGAGAATATAAGATACAATATAAGAAACTACCAATCCTGAATCACGCAGTGAAAGTTCTCGCGCCAGTTAACATGTATACAACATCCCAACATCAACCGTTGGGCAGTTGGCCCGCCAGGCATGATCACCTCGCCTGGTCGGAGGATCCTCCCTTTGTGTTGGTGGGACATGTAGGGCATGCTATTCGAGTATTCGATTTATTCGAGTATTCGCCTTGTTTACTATTCGAATACAAATAGGTAAACTATTCGAGTTTTAGGATTTTTTCGAATAACAACACTTATAAAAAATATAAACAATTTAAAAATATAATTATTAGTTTTTTAATTGAAATGGTAACTTTTAAAATTGTGGTGCGGCTGAAGTGTCGATGAACCGACTCAAAGAATTATACAAAGACGAAATGTTGAGTTGGTTAGCACCCTGAAGTATCTAAAAAACCCGGTGAAATTTTACGAAGAAAAAGAATTAAACACATCTCATATTTTTCCTGATGCATCAAACACTGCTATTTTTGAAACAATATTAAATATAAACAAAGTTTTCTATTCAAAAAGATCGGAAGGTCGGGACGGTAACCATGAAGAGGACGATTTGATATTGATGGAGATTAGTATACGTAGACTTCAGCAACAGAATACAAATGAAATAGAAACAGTTCAGAAATCAATAAAAGATCTATTAAAGGAAAAACATTGAGCAATCGCTTAAAAATACAAACTCCTCAAACAGAAGAAGCCTATTGCTAAATAATGATTTAGAAACGACTTTGAGAGTAGAAATGGCCTAATTGGATACAGGTGGTGCTAATGGCATTAAGGGCATACATCTATTACATTAAATTTTTACGTACTATACCACCAACTATCGTAGAACCGGAACGGGTATTTTCGGTCATCTGCGAAGCTCTTTTAACGACCAAACTTTAGATGCCCTAAGTTTTTTGAGATTTTATTACTTAAATAAAAATAATAAATGACTTTGTATAAGTTAGCATGAAAATAATGCTAAGAGTTGATTAAACATAAACTTAACTTTCAAAAATATTTTTAAAATGATGTCAAACTTTTTTTTTGTGCTAAAAATAAATAAAGACTGCATAATTTAGTAAATATGGTATTTTATTTGTAAATTACAATATTCATGCTGCACTTTTCAAACGATATTTCAGCAATAGTACTTCATCTATTTGTAAAAAAATTTGTTTTCGTAATAGTGAAAAATATATATATAAACTCGAATACTGATTTGGGGCGAATATTGGATGCCCTAGGGACATGACACACCTGTCCCCCACACATCTATATCAATTCAATGCTTGTGTCCCTAGAAAACAGTTTTTTTCCACTCACAAGAATATCTGCTCTATATATCTACTGTGATTTGATTTAATATTAATCGTAGATTTAAATGATCACCAGGTACTGCCAATAGCTCAAGCATCGTATGCAGAAGGTCTACCGGCACATTACTCCAGCCAGCATCATGCACATAAAGTAAGATGATGTAATGCATACTAATATTATAAATTCGAAAGTAACTCTGTATGTGTGTCTCTGTCTGTTACGCTTTCACGGCTGAACTGCTAAAGCGATTTGAATGAATTTAGGTATAGAGATAGATTGTATCTTGGAGAGGTATATAGGCTACTTTTTGTCGTAATAACGGACAAAGATGCGGGCGGAGCCACGGGCAGACTTGTAAAATCATATAATTTTAAAATTTAAATAATACAGTTTTACTAAACTCAGTACCTAGTATGAGTTTATTGCACATTAACTTGCTTTCGACTGTGAATGCGTGTAGTGTTGCAAACGGTGAAGATTTCAAGCAACTGTTACCTTTTTCATAGAAGACAAAACATTAAAGGTGATATAAGATAACAGTAAAGTCATTAGTCTTATTTTATTAGTTTAGAATATTTTACAAAAATACTGCAAGAGGCGTCTCTAACCCGTGAAGTGAATTCATTCCTTCAGCGCCCTTCAGTAAGTGCGCAGATTCATTAAAAGTGTTCCTAACCCTGCTGCGCCCGTATGCACCGCACACCCTGCACTATTTAGTTAAAGACGCCCCCGGATACTTCTTCGACTTGTATTAAAGCGTTTCTCCACCGAAATTTCCGAAACACCGAAAACCTAACCCAACCGTGGGAGAGCCACTCTTCGGCATGAATGGGCCGGCTCGACCGCAGTGATACCACGGCTTCACATAAAACCGGTGTGAAATAGTGCTTGCGCTGTGTTTCACCGAGTGAGTCAGGATATTGGAGGCCCATACCCCAACCCCCCTCCCCCTATCTTCTCCCCCCATCCCCCAAAGACCGGTAACGCACTTGAGACGCCTCGGTGTTGTAGGTGTCCATGGGCGGCGGTAATCGCTTACCATCAGGCGATACGTCTGCTCGTTTGCCGGCCTATTCCATAAAAAAAAGTTGTCAACTTTTGTTCGTTGGAGACTCGGCTTTACTGACGAGCGTGGTGGTACAGGTGGGCGTGGCGCTGGGCGTGCTGGACAGCATGGCGCGAGGCCCGCTAGCTCGTGGAGCCCGCGCCCGTCTCCGCTCGGCGTGCGCGGCCATCTGGCGCACGCGCAGCCTGTGCGAGGCGCTGTCGCTCACCGGACACGTGTGCATCGAGCCCGAACAGTCAGTACTGCACTCTATACCACTACTATTTGCACTTATGTGCTCGCCAACCCCTTCATATTAAATCCAACAATGTTTTTGACTTATGCACAATCTTTAAACATAATACATAACAAGAAAAAATTTAACAAAATAAAAACCGACTTCAAGGTTCGACTCGATTTCTCTTGGATGCCATCATCAGATTTAAGTGTCCTTATCATGGTACCACCGTTGGGATATCTCCTTTCCATTAAAAAAATAATTAATAAAATCGGTTCATAGATGACAAAGTTATCCCCGAACACACATAAAGAAAAAAACATATATACGGTAGAATTCAGAACATCCTCGTTTTTTGAAGTCGGTTAAAAATAACAAAAAAAATTCAAGAACTAGACCAAATTGAAATGGAACCACACACACACATATAAATATAAAAAATCATCATAATCGGTTACCCAGTCGAAAGATATGAGATATAACCGCCTCGGTGGCGCAGTGGTAGCGTATGCGACTGCTGCGCTTGAGGTCTCGGGTTCGATTCCCAGGTCGGACCAAATGTTTGTATGATCTGCAAATATTTGTTTCGGAGTTTGGTTGTTTTCTATGTATAATATGTATGTATTTACAAAAAAAGTATATAATTATGTATTTATATCAGTTATCTAGTACCCATAACACGAGCTCTGCTTAGCTTGGGACTAGATGGCGTTGTGTGTTAGATGCCCAAGATATTTATTATTTACTAGCCGTCCCACGCAACGTCGCTTACGTCTCCTATTGCCCGTAGCGTAATAATTTTCCCCCATTTTTGTAACATTCTTCATTGGTACTCCGCTCCTATTGGTCTTAGCGTGATGATATATAGCTTATAGCCTTCTTCGATAAATGGGCTATCTAACACTGAAAGAATTTTTCAAATCAGACCAGTAGTTCCTGAGATTAGCGCATTCAAACAAACAAACAAACTCTTCAGCTTTATAAATTAGTATAGAAGTATAGATTATTATTACACAGTCGAATTGATAACCTCCTCCTTTTTTGAAGTCGGTTAAAAAGGAGTAGGTTCAATTCGCAATCACAAACTCAACATAAAAACGATATTTTCAGTGACAGTAGTAAAGAGCACTCGTCAGGGGTCCGCTACGTGTCCGCGTGCAACTGTGGTCGCTGCAAGTGTTCGCGCGAGGACCCCTACTCGGTCCGTAAAGCCAACAACACCTTCTATGCGCTGGCGGCTGAGGAGTGCGGGGTCTGTCCCACGCTTCAGACCATCGAGTTTCCTGTCTTTCAACCTTCGATACCGACTTACAAGTAAGGAATTAATTATTATTAATCTTATTAAAATAAAAGCCAAGTATGCATCGTGCCACTCACTTCGTAGTGTTCCGTATATTATTAACAGTGCTACTACTGTTTTAAACAGCTTATAATTTCTACATCGCGAAACAGATTTGAACTCTATGTCACTATGGCTAAAACCCTTGACCATCGATAATCCAGCCCTGTCTCTGAATCCAAATTTACATGTTGCATAATCCAAGTTGACATTTTAGCCTTATATTTTGTGGTTTACAGTCTGTATATCATATGGATTAAAATTGAACTACAATAGTACCTTATCAGGTGACTGGAATCTCTAAGTTCTAACCAGACCTAATACGTCATTGAAAATTTTGCTCTATGGAAAACTGTCAGTTCATCGTAAGCGATGGACGGAGGGAGGCAGGGAGTTTTCATACAACAGAATTAGCACTAATATTTCTGTTTTTTAAATAAGGCTTTAGTCTATAGTCATTCGCGTTAAGAAAATAGTGATGCATTCACCAAGCCCCGCCCCCTAACCAATCAGGTTCCAAGAAATAATGGTTTCGTATAAAAGTTACTAGTTTCTCAATTGAATTTCAGAGCTGCAGCTTTGAAGGGCGCCCCTCCCGAAGAAGCGTCAGAATCAACTCGTCACGCCTCTCCCGCCGGGTCACCGGGGTCAGCAGGGTCGGTAGCCTCCGAGGCCGGCGCCTGGTCCGCTCCCGATGCTCTGTCTCCTGGTTCCATGAAAGACGAGGATGATGACGATGATAAGTCACAAACGTCAGATAAATACGTAGTGCCAGTTAGAGGAGACTCCGCTACAGGTGAGTAATTTAAATAGTTATCACATTAAAAAATAGGTGCAAGCAATTCTCGACCTTATGGATTTTCATAATATTCAAAAAAAAAAAAAAACCTGATCAACGTCATTTATAATCGCCTAAAACCACGTTTTAGGTAAATGACATTAAGTTCAAGAATTGTTTGCAACTGTATTTTTTTATTTGTAATAACATAGCCCATAGTCCAGTTGCATTCGGTGATTAGAATCTTTTTTTTTTAATACATTGAAGAAATAAAAAGTTTTATACAAACTCCGAACCCCAATTTTACTCCCTAAGGGGGATTTTTTTCTTAGTCTTTACTCTGATGCCCTTTTTCACCGCCTTAGGGGTTAACAAAGTCGAGTCGTTAGTCATGCACGTATCTCAATACCAAATCCAAAGGCTAAATCTGCATTCAATACTACATGTTGCACTAGTGTGTGTACCTGTCGGCGCGACACACACAAGCTACAACTACCGTGAGCGATGCAATCACGCACACTTTGACATCTGTTTGCTGCGATAGGACTACTAACTATTTGGTTTTTATAATAAACTAGCTGACCCGACGAACTTCGTACCGCCATATTAACATATTATCTGTCTCAGCTTCCCACAGGCAGTGTACAATCGCGGACAAAAAAAAAGACTTTTCCCGTTATCTTTTAATTTTTCTTGTATACAAACCTTGTCGTAACAATAACAAACACATAAAAAAAGGAATTATTCAATTTAGTGCAGCTGATCGCAAGTTATGCGCGTACATACATTTCTGCGATTCATTTTTATATATCTTCTTATATCTTATAAATAAAAATGAATTGCTGTTCGTTTGTCTCGCTTAAACTCGAGAACGGCTGGACCGATTTAGCTGATTTTGGTTTTTAAATGTTTGTCGTAGTCCAGGGAAGTTTTAAACCGTGAAAAAAATTAAAATAACCTGAATATCCAAATGTCACGTGTACGAAGTAGCGGGCACAGGTAGTAATTAACAATTTTGACTTATTTAATCTTCAGATAAACTAATAAGTCGTCAGCCGTCTACGACGGAGTACCTCCCCGGCATGTTACACACGGCCAGTCCGGCGGGCCTGTTGCCTGCCTTCTCTTCCTGGAGTGTGGTGTGCCTGGGGGCTTCCTCCTTGTACTCTCACAGTCTCGGTCTGCCCGAACATCTCCAACCTGGGTTCCTGCCGCACACCAACTACCTCCTGCCATGGGACTGTGCTGTTCGGTAAGTGGATAAGTAAATAAAGAATAATTAACTCTGGAAAAAAGCATTAACAATCAACAATTTCTTCAGAGATTTATTTTCAGTCGGCATGATTGTAAGTCTCGCAAGGCGAGTTGACGGTTTTGTCACTTTTTAGTAGGAGGAAATCTTATGAGTTCGCGTCACCGATATGCTAATGTTTAATGTTGATAATTTTAATTTAAACATTATGAAATTTCAAATTTTACAAATGAATTTTCCAAAAAACATTCTAAAATCTAAGTTATAAATTCTCAGTTCTATCGGCAGTCATTATGACTGCCAATTTTTTTTAAAGCCGAGTCTCCACCGAACAAAAGTTGGCAACTTATGTGTTGTCAACACGTGTTGGTGATAAAAGTTTTTGTAAATACGCGTCTCCACCGAACAAAAGTTGGCAACTTTTGTGTTGTCAACCTTTTTTTATGTTGTCAAATTTGGGTGGAGACGCGCCTTAATGGTTGGATGTATACAAAGTGTGGTTGGGGTCGCTGATGATGTGGTGTGGTGTGTTCCAGCATGGAGTCGGTGAGCGCGTGGCGCGTGCAGCAGGCCAGCGCGCGCGGCCGAGGCAAGCCGCAGCTGCACCACCACCTCACCGTCAAGATCTTCATCGGCGTAGAGTACGAGTGTCCGCGCGGCCACAGGTCAGGACACACTCGCTATCGTACCCACTCAGAAACATGTCAAAACAAAACCATATTCAAAAAAACATATTTATTCAGATACAATTAAAAGGTTTAGTACATGAAATAAAAGCGAAAACATTCTTATTCCGTGTATTGAATTAAGGATGTGGATTATCATAACCTATATTCATACCGACGAAAAGAAAGTAAAGTATGCAAGACAACGATAGTGCTAAGGGTCCGTTCACACTGACCGGCTCGCAGAGGAGAGCAGACTTTTATCATGTTGGAAACGAGTTTTGAGTAATTGTAGTAAGGTTTATTTTTGCCATTCAGAATGCTTGAACGCGCTTCGTGTGAAATAATAAGAGGAGCCGACTGGCTCCGATTGCGTGCTCTTTCTCACTCGCACTAGCGTAGATCTCTTCCAACCGGTCTATGTGAAATAGTTGGCGGCTCCGCTCCGGCTAATTCCAAGCGTATATAATCCGGTCTGTGTGAAAAGAAAAAAGTGGGCCGATACTCTCCGAGCCGGTCTGTGTGAACAGACCCTTAAAGAAAGAAAACTTGAAATAAACCCTAAATTAATACGTTTGGCATGCGTGATTTAGAAGGCAATCAATATTTTGAAAATAATCTCATGAGATTGATACTCATACAAAGCGAAATGTTGTAATTTTGTGATGTAACATAAATATAGATTTTGAACACATACAAACAATATAGGACCAAGTATTGCTCCTTGAAGTACACCTTAGTTTGTTAAAATAATTTCCGAGCAATATTTACAATTTTAAATGTATGAAATTTTTTGAGGGACTGACAAACATATTTATCAACAATATAATAATAATAATTTAAAAAAAAAAACAAAAATTGTGATAATATTTAATCAAAAGCTAGAGTCCAAAGTGTTTACAGAAAAAAATAAGACTATTTGTATTTAGATATAGATTGATAGTCGGCATTTTTGGCAACTGCACTGTTGGCCTAGTGGTTTAGGCGGTCGCCACGCCGCTTGCCAATTCGCCAAGTGTTGTGGGTTCAAATCCTACACGGGACAACACTTTGTGTGATCCACAAATTGTTGTTATGAGTTTGGGTGTTAATTGTGTCCGTTTCATGTATGTCTGTAAAGTCCCCCGCGACACAATATGTTTATTCCTAATGCGGAAGTAGTCTTTTTAAGAAAAAAAAAGAAAATTTATTATATTATGCAATTGGACCTACTTATACAATAAGGAACCAATGCATACACAGGCCAAAATCTGCCAACTATCCTTATCTCCTTGGTTAGGATTCTTATTTCATATGTGTGTGGATCGGTTCCTTGTTGCATAAGTAAGTCCAATTAGCAATGATAACTTATACTTTCGATTGTCGGCACTTCAAGAACTAAACCAAATTGAAATGGGGCCACACGGGAAGCACCAGCTTTCAAATGAAAAAAGAATCATCAAAATCAGTTCATCCAGTCGAAAGTTTTGAGGAAACTAACATAAAAAAATACACGCGAATTGAGAAACTCCTCTTTTTTGAATTCGGTTAAAAATAGTGGAATAAGTACTAGTGACTTTAACTCTAGAAGGTATAGCAATGATAACTGTTTAATATTGTATACGGTTAGGTTTATGATGCAGTCCCCGGACACGGTGGTGAACGGTGGGGGTGGAGGGTGCGGTCGTGAAGCTGGGGCGGCTGGCGCGCGGCTGGCGGCAAGTGACATGCCGCTGCACGCACCGTGCCTTTGCCGCGCGCAGCCCGCGCTCAGCGCGCAGCTCATGCGCGTGCACGTCGTCACGCCGAAGGCGCCCGTGCACGTCACGCTCGACCCCAAGGTGAACTCACAAACATACTATTTCCACTATCCAAGTTTTGATAGTTTTACTCATTTTGTCCGCGGCTCCGCCCGTGTATAATTATGTCGGTTATTGCCACAAAAAGTAATCTGAACCGAAATTCATCCAAACCGGTTCAACAGTTTAGCTGTAAAAGTATAACAGACAAACATACTGAGTTACTTTCGAATATACAATATTAGTATAGATGTCTTTAAAAAGACAACGGACACAAAGAAGTTAAGAGTTAAGTTAAGCTCGCCCTTGTACATGTTATTTCCTTGTAGCTTAATGTTTTTTTCCATTTGTGTACAATAAAGAATACATAAATAAACACCCAGATTCAGAACAAAAATTTATAGATCCCATAAAGCAGTAAAAATGACATGATAGCCAATAAACCACTGCGCTATCCGCGCAGTCAACATGGTGACGTCATGAAATCGTTACATGATATATCTAAAGAAGTAAACTCTAAAGCCGGGTCTCCGCCGAACAAAAGTTGTCAATTTTTGTGTTGTCAACACGTGTTGGTGACAAAAGTTTCTGTAATTTCCTTGTGTGGGCAACAAAAATTGTCAACAAATGTTGGCAACCGTGTTTCTGTTTTTGGCGGTAAACATCAAAAGAATACGCTTGTTGCAGTTTTTTATTGGCTTTGTGGAGACGCTTAGTTCGAATGTTTTTCAAATCGTTGGCGACGCGGTGTAGACACAATGGAAATAAAAGCTACCGATTTTCTGAAGAGTTGGAAACACTGAAATTGTCAACAATTTTGGTGGAGACGCGACTTAAAACAATATCACAGAGCAAAGAGAAGGAAAACTTGGAACAAACCCTATACCAACGCGTCTGATCAGCGTGATATAAGCCTCCCTGAAGAGAAGAGACCTATGTCCAGTAGGAGACAGCTAAAGACTGATGATAAAAATATTAAATTGATAATGTATTGTGTTTACAGGTCCAACCAGTATCAGGAGGGCCGATCTTCATACCGCAGCCGGTAGGGTCACCGCCGATCAAGCTCTCGGCATCAGCATACTGGATATTGCGTCTACCGTACATGTACAGTGACGAACGAGGCTGCCTGCCACGTCCTAGGCCTCCGGCCGCCCCTGGCACGTTGCTCGCACCACTCTTCGGTCTGCAGGACTAGGTGACAGCTGGAAATATCTCACTGATACTCATTGATGGGCTGCAGCCACCGCTTACAGTCGGTACAATGCAGGTTCTGAAATAATGAACGAAAGGACTCCTCACCAGGGACATTCAAAGCGACATCTATGAAGCTAAATACGTCCAATGCTAATGTCAAACGTGAATGTTGTATAAATAATCAGAAATTTCGACAAGAGAAAAAACCGACTTTAAGAACTGGACCAAATTAAAATGGGACGACATGGGAAGCATCAGCTATCAAATAAAAAATAATCATCAAAATCGGTTCACCCAGTTAAAAGTTATAAGGTAACACACATAAAAAAAAACAGTCGAATTGATAACCTCCTCCTTTTTTGAAGTCGGTTAATAAGGCGAGAGTTAAATACTCCAAATCGTCATCGATATCCTACTCTTCAGACGAAAACAGAACCACAGGGAACGATAAACCATCTGACACTCTCTCATTCTCTCTCTCTCTCTTCTTCCTAGCTTTTATTGTTCCCAAGATTAATAAACACTAAATTAATAATTTGCAGTTTGATTGCTATTAGGCTAAGCGCGCACTACGATTTTATTCGTTGCGATTTTTAAAGTGCGAAATAATATCGCAAACGACAATAGTTCCTACGCGCACTATGATTTATTTACATACAAAATTTACATACGATTTCGCATCTGTAATTTTAAATCGCAAACTATTTATTTTCGTAGTGCGCGATTTTTAATCGTAGTGAGAAGAATAGATTAAAAATCGTTGCGAAAAAATATCGCAAATCTGTGAACAATAGAAAAACACTACAATCCGCGCACTACGAATATAAATCGTTTGCGATTTAAAATCGCAGATGCGAAATCGTATGTAAATTTTGTATGTAAATAAATCATATTGCGCGTAGGAACTATTGTCGTTTGCGATATTATTACGCACTTTAAAAATCGCAACGAATAAAAATCGTAGTGCGCGCTTAGCCTTAATGCAAGATAATATTAGTGATCGTTGTACGAACTGTTCATTAATTATCAAAGTTTAAAGCAGGCGCTCTTTTTATATCTGGTGACTTAGATAACTCAGTGGTAGAGTATCCCTTCGTTTTAGGGTTGCCACTAAATAGATCCCAATGATTTTTTTCAGCTCTTTCTGGTTAATATTTTGATCGCCAAGGTGAAGTACAGCCTAGAAATTAAACTATGCTCGCGACGTTTTTACTTGTATGATATTTAAAAGCTTATTTGAATAAAAAAATTGGTTAAAAATCAACTCAAAACAATTTTTCACGTGCTCACCACGCCATAGTTGTCTTTTATCGACATTAAAAGACGCCACGGAAATGGCTGTAATAAATTTTAAATTTAAGAATTGAATTTCTTTATTCTTATATCTAGTCTCACATGACTTGAAAATCACTGTGTTATTGTACTATTAAAGGAAATAAAGTGATATTTTATCTACATTCTATTAACAGTGTTTTTATTTTAGAATAATGCCAATAATTGTTTAGTTATGTACTTTTTTATTGTTTGAGACTAGCTGCGCACCGCGATGTTACTCGCGTTTGTTGTTGTACTTTTACAACAACCGCTAACTACGGCTCAGCTAAAAGTAGGTCCTGTTAAAATCGGTGCAGCCGTTCCAGAGACTGACGAAAAGAAATGACGATGAAGGACTTGAATTTGAAATTATAATCAGACACTTCAATTTTATTTGAAAGATGAATTTATGTTTTTTAGACTTTGAATGTTATGCGCCGTTTCGTTATGGTGGTCGAAGTACTAAAGATATAATTATTCATGTTGACTTTAATATCATATGTAATATCATCTTATTAAAATATGAGTAAAATTTACTGTGTTTTATTACTCCATCTCATGTTTAACCTTATTAAAATAAATTACAATATGTTGTTCGTCTGGCATAGAGATCATTAACAACCCCTTTAAACAATGTAATGAGTATGGTTATATTTCACATGAATTCTTTTTAACACGTCATTTGGCTTTGCGATTGGTGAAGATTTCGGTGTGGAGGAATCGCGACGTAAGTACATATTCTTATCGATGAATCGCGATAATTAAAGTAAAATAAACTGTTACTGGGGCCTCTGAATTCAATAACAGATCTATATAACTTATTAATTGACCGATTGAAAGCTTAATTACAAAGGGACTTCACAAAAACCTTGTTATTTTAAAAAAAATAGGACAACAAACATACATGAAACGGACACAAAGAACACCCGGACTCAGAACAACATTTTTTGTATCGTACAAAGTGTTGTCCCATGTAGAGTTTGAAATCACAACACTTAGCGCGGTAGTAAACGGCAGGGCGACCGCTAAAACAGCTACACTATGCATGCTCATTCATAATTATAATAATATCTTACATACGACATTTTAAACGAAGTAAAACCTGTGCTATTGCAATCAGACTGCTGTTAAATTGTTGTTGCTGTAAAATGTTATTTCCGTGGGAGAGCCACGCTTCGGCATGAATGGGCCGGCTCCAGGGCCGGCCCATAGAGGCTACCACGGCCTCACAGAAAACCGGTGTGAAATAGTGCTTGCGCTGTATTTCACCGAGTTCGTGAGGATACCGGAGGCCCATCCCCTAACCCCCTACCCTCCTCCATAAACCCCCCTACATCCCCCAAAGGCCGACAACGCACTTGTGACGCCTCTGGTGTTGCAGGTGTTCATGGTCAGCGGTAATAGCTTACCATCAGGCGATACGTCTGCATGCTCGTTTGCCGGGGTATACGATAAAAAAACATATGTTTCTAAATATTGACTTCCTCGGTGGTACAGTGGTAGCGTATAAGACTAATGTGCCAAGGTCTCGGGTTCAATTCCTGAATCGAACCAAATGTTTTTGTGATCTCAAGATATTTGTTTCAGAGTTTGTGTGAAAACACAAACATACACAGAAATGTGTGTATAATAACTATGTAGGTGTTTACAAAATTATTTAATAATATTCTATTAGTCAATCTAGCGTCCATATTAGGTATAAGTTCTGTCTAATTTGAAAATAGTTCAATAGTTGGTGTTGTGTCTGATGTCTGAAAATATTATTTAAATTAAAAAATCGTGCTCGATACTAGGTATTTTAGGGGGCCAATAAAACACACTTGCTAGTTAAAAATAAAATAACGTGTGTTAAATTGTACAAAAAACTCATTAAACTGTTATTAAACATTTATGTTTATCTATTCTGATGTAATATCATTTTAATTACAACGTATATTTTAAATTTAGTACTTCAATGTAAAATACATACTTCCTTAATGTTACTTAAAAGTTATATTTTTCGAGTCTTTTAATTATATTAAAGTGGTTGTCCCTAATAGACATTTCGATCCTCATCGTTAATTTACTTTCAGCTATAAATATCGGCTTATAAATATTAAAGTGTTTCTCATTATTTTTAAACCGACATGCGCAATTTGACTCAAACCACGTGCCCTCTGCCGCCATTATGCGAGCGCACTCTTCGTTGTAATTTCAAATGCTTCAATCTTTGTCTTTTGAAGAGTTGCGATGTTACTTCATATTTAAATAACATAATTACAATTTAAATATTTTTTACTGTATTTATTTGCAATTTTAGTAAATATTTCAAATAAAAGTATTGCGTGGTGGGCGTGTCTAGTTCGGGTGTGTGGTGTAGGGTGGGGGTGTGAGTGGGGGTAGTGAGGGCTTCGTGCTTCGAGGCGCGCATTCTGACATTCAGTCGTGTGTGCGCCGCCGCCGTGCAAGTATCTTAACCTGCCTCTTCGTTTGACGCGGTATAGGAATACTATCGAAACTTCAAAACTTTTCAGCGGCAAAGATGCCGCTTCTACATCAGGTAAGTTTTTTTTAGTGTATTGTGGTTCTTTTTCCTTTTAGTTTCGAAATAAGATTTTTCCTATAATTAGTTTTATAGAAATTTTATTTGTATTAAATTTATATTTCATCAATTTAGTGTTCTACCGTGTATTTTTAAATCTCTTATTTGAAGTCTAGTATTGCAATAATTGCGCATCTATAAAAATCCTGCAAATGGATGGAAATTTTCTAGCTTTTACTTTCTACCGTCACGAAGACTTTTGATGTGGTTATTGTGCAATTGCTTAACATCTTCTACATTGCATAGAGGTATCATTCCGATAAGTCTTTTACCTTATGTTTAAAGTATGCAGTTAAATGTGTTTTCATAACTTTCCTAGGAGTTGTTTGAAACGCTATACTGATTAGAAAGTGTTTTTGAGTCGTGATATAATTAAATATCCGAGGCCAATAGATATTAGCCTGCTACTAATATCATAGATACCAGTTCATATCTAGGATATTAGTATGTATTTTTCTAATATCTGTTGCTGTAGGACAACAGCCGCAGTGGCAGCGGCTCTACCGAGAATCGTCGCTCTATAGCAGAGTTTTTGGGTCTGGACACGCGTCTAGGAGAACCTGCTACTACTCCCGCCGTCCATCATCGCAACAATGTGAGTACCTCTTGTTTTATTTTATTTTACCGCAAGATTTATTTTACTATTTAATTTTAACTTTTACTACTTAAGTATGTCGTCTTCTAAAGTTTGAAATAAACGTTTGACGCTTTCGTTTGTCTTCTTTCAATTCTCGCTTTTCGATGTACTATATCGTTTACCTAACGGGTGATTGTTAAATATTTTTCAAAATAAAAAAATGATTCGTGTTTGTCTTAAATAACTATGTAGAGCTAGTTCGATTACAGAATCAAACGGTAAGTGATTCGTATTTGAAACCTCTTAACATTTCGCAAGTCCCATGTTGGGCGCCAGTTAAACTTTTAAATCATATGTAATATTCATACAGAGCCAAATGCTTAAATCATATTTTAAGTACAAAACACTGTAGGTTTTATTGTCCGTTCATAATGTACCGTACGACATCCTGTTTGATGCCAGTTAATGTTAGCCGAGATTGGTGCCAACAGTGGCTCGTTTTAATGGGTGCACGGTGCCAAATAATGCAGGCTGGATCGCTTGGGTTTGTGTACTTAGTGGAGTTCAATTTCATCCCCCGTCTCGGACATCTTATCCCTCATACCCCTTTCAATGATCCTACTTATGTTAATTGTCTACCCTCAAATGTGACTTTAAACATTATCGTATTGATTTTATTGGTATTAAGTGCTTGACAATTTTGAGATGCGAAACTATTTTGATTTAGGTATTTACAGAAATAGATGGTGAGCGAACACTGTTCAGTAACGGCTTAATAGGCACCGGATATGTCTATTTTAAATGTAGCTTAGTTCCAATGGAAACTATTTTTACTGCAGCAGTAGTTTTAAAACCCTGATATTTTAATATTACTAATTTTGCTTTGCTTTATTTGCGGTTTATTACTTTTGTAGAGCTCTTTTAGCGTGATGTGGGCAAAGTCCTCTCGCTAAGGAGGCGTATGTCCAGCAGTGTACTTTTAAAGGCTGTTGATGCGATTTACTCTTTTTAAACTGGAGCAAATGTTTCTAGAATAAAGATATTTAAAAAGTCTACCCTTTTAGTTTTTCAAAAAGTTTCGATAACATTGTCTATCTGAAATAAGCATCCTCGGTTAAAATTACGGCCTTTTAATGCTTCTGTATTCAAATCCAGGTTTGCTATTTTCAATTATGGAGGTATAATGAAATATACCGTCTAGAATCAGTGTCAAATAATTTATATTTATAGAGTATAGCTCTACTAAATTTCTATGTAACCATTGAAATTAGTTCTTTTTTTTAAAGAAACTGCAATTTTCAAATTTTAATTCCATACACTTAAGATCAGCAAATTGAAAAGCCCAGAAAAAAGGCACAAATGTTTGAAGTGTACTTTATACAATAAAATACTACCTACGTCAAAACCTAAAATGTAACCCCCTTGATTCTAAAACATCGGCCAATAAGTACCATACAATTCTCTACAAGAAAGAATTAATATAAATAGTTATGCCAAGTCTCGGCGTCACAACATACTCCTTATTGCAAGTAAGTTAGCAATCGGCCTCTTGGCAATCGTCTGGCTGCGTTTCAGCGTATTGGCATGCATCTGGCAATTTAATATTATTTGTGTAGGCTTTGCCAAGGCCCCGCGCGTTTAATCGGCGGCCTCCGCGTGCTCGCGACCCGGAAAACTGTCTTGGATACATACACGGGTTTTCATGCTTGTTACTTATAAATTGGGAGTACAGTACTTGCAGATAAGTTTTAAGTTCCGATGTATCTACTATACATTTATAATTAGACGGAGCAGTTCAGAATTTATTTTTAATATTGACGAGATTTAAGTAGGATTAATAAAATAAAACCTTTTGTTTCTACCGGCAATGACTTTAAAAAAATATCTGTAATGACTATTCATACGGTAGAATTAAAAACAAACCATATTTTTATAGATAACTAGCTGTTGCCCGCGGCTCTGCCCGCGTGTGTCGGTTATCGCTGCAAATAGTAGCCTGTGTTATTCTGATGTGTAAGCTATATTACTGTAAAGTTTCATCCAAATCCGTTCAGTAGTTTTTGCGTCAAAGAGTAACAAACATCCATCCATACTTACAAACTTTCGCGTTTATAATAGTAGGATTTTATTGAACACGTCCATTTTTATGAAATTATTGCCTATTTGTTTAGTCTAGACATTTAAATATCATCGTTTTGCCATCTACAAAACTTAGTTCAAACGCTCGTTGAATGAATTCGTAATGTAGATGGTGAAAGTTAGATGCAACATATCCGCGTACAAATCTTATTTTATAGCAGTTACATTCTCATATTTATTCGTTTACGGGGCATTAAGTACAAATGCTTTATTCCAAGATGGATGAATTTTAACATCATTTTAAAGCTACAGAAATTATCACTATCAGTTTATTTTGCTAGATACAACTATCGTCCTGTAAATATTGTAATAATGTTACAATGAAACACCTCCGTGATGCGTCTTCCTACTCGCAAAAAGTGATATTATAAGGGATGCGTTCCAGAGAAATTTGCGCTAAGCGAAATACGCGTAAAAAGATTTATAAAATAAGTAAAATGTACTACAAAGTTATTTAATTTTCCCAGAAATACTCGTCTAACGTCGACATCACTGTCTGTCTGACGGTTCTTCTTCGTATATACGCAAAGTATTATTCTTTTCAACCAATCGATGCATTCACTTAGTGAGGTCAATTAGCGCGAATAAAAATAAGATCGCTATAACATCGAGTCGCCTAAAGCGGGGTACTTAGTCTACTTAGTCGATGTAGATGTCTGATGATGTCTTCTCACATCTACGGTGCTCAGAAATTGATACCGCATTCGTTCAAATCGGTAGTTAAGGCGCTAGTTTGATATACCTACATAGACTGGTAAAACTTATACCCTATTTGGCTTCTCCGTGGTCAGGTGAAAAGTAAAGTATGATTTTCGATCTAAATCCAATATTGCTTTAGTATCACTTTTCCGTTACTAATTCGCAATTAATCGGACTTTATAGGAAACATTCAGTAAAGGACTGCAATCTCTTTTAAACACTACACGACTGTACTTCCTTGCACTATGAATGCAGCTACATCGTTTTTGACCAGTCGTATTACCCAATAACTTAAATTTATCGTCGATTATCCTACACGCTATTGATGACTTTGATATCCAGGAGTGTGGAGGTGATAATGAATGGCGTTGGGAGGAGCCGGGTAGCCCGGAAGCGGCGCAAACGCCACGTGGGCTGGTGCCTTCCACATGCTTCCCGCCCAGGCATCCGAATGCATTTACTAGTTTCAGGTGAGTCACTGTTTTTAGTTTAAGAAATAATACTAGGGACATGTACAAGATTTCATCTTATTAGTCTTTATCTGTAAAGTGAAATTTTAATGCTACGGCTCCATCTGCGCCGTAACGCGTTAATTGGCGTGTTAATTTAGGCGTCACGTAGATGTAGCCAACGTTTTAACGCGCTAAATTGTAATGTCATTATTAATGGCGTTAGCCGTTAAGCGATAACTCGAGTGTCGGGTTTTTGGACACATCAAAGGGTTTTTGATGTTGGCTACATTAACGCCGTCTCATTCTATCAGACGCGCGCATAGCAAGGACGTGTGCACACTGTGCACTTTGTTTTAGGCAGGAACTGCTTTTTGAGAACGACAATGGAGTGGTCAAACGAAAAAGCGTTAGTTTATAGAATATAATATATATTACAACATTTATTTGATAAGGATTTGTAATAGAAATAAAAATCTGTAATAATTATATTTTCAGAGATGTTTTGTAATATTCGTTTTAATGGATAGGTATTTATTTACTACCGACTACCCTATTGGAAAATATGATTCATATATATTTAGCCTATTTACGTTTATTAGAACTTACATATAGTACTTTGTACTTTTCGTACCTATTTATTCCCCATGTATGATTTGTATCGGTAAATTTTTGCCTGTCGGTCTGTATTTGTTCTGGGTAATCTCTGGAACGGCTGAACCGATTTTGATGGGACTTTTACTGGCAGATAGCTAATGATCTAAGGAGTTTTTTTAGACTAGCGTTGTCCTGCGGCGTTATCCGCGGTTCACACCGCGGGCCTCAGCTAGTCAAGCCTCTCCAATTGCACGCCATCTTAGTTATGACTAGGTGAGGCCCGCGGTGTCACCCGCGATTATTGCGTACCGCGGGTAACGCCGCGGGGCGAAGCTAGTAAAAAAAGTAGCTAAGTTACTTCTTATATCAGCTACCTATCAGTGTAAGTTAAGTTTGTTTTCTATGTATAATATGTATGTATTTACAAAAAAAAAGTATTTATGTATTTGTATCAGTTGTCTAGTACCCATAACACAAGCTCTGCTTAGCTTGGGACTAGATGGCGTTGTTAAAATGTCCGAAAATATTTATTTTTATTTTATTTAAAGTCCCATCAAAATCCGTCCAGCCGTTCCAGAGATTAGCCGGAACAAACGGACAGTTATTTTAATATTACAAACAGACACTCCATTTATTATAATTATATACTCTATTTGACTCTCTTTTTAAATTGCTTAAATGCATAACATTTATGACGCTCATTGTCGCAACTAGTGTAGCTGCTTCAAGCTCCATTGTGGTACTGTGTTAACGCGTTAATTCACGAGGAATTAGGTCTTAACGGCATTATAACCTTAAGTAACCAATGCGCATTTTCAGCGCGTTAAGTAACGCGTAGTGTGCCATTACCATTAAAGTTAACGCTAACGCAGGTGGAGCCGTAGCATAAACCCTTTCTATGGAGAGGCCTATGTCCTGTATTGGATTAGGCTGACGTTGACCGTTCGCACTAATTTTGGATGAGCACGGATTTCTCTTCAGTTCTAAGTGTTCATGAACGTTAGTAGTCCATTACCATCGGATGGCCCTTAACCCATACCAAAAGAAAACTGACAATCGATTATCAATATTTTCCATTCCTTGTTTTCATTTTACAGAGAATCAGAAAATACTTAGCTTTCCCAACTTACCTACTCTTCAAAACACCATAGATTTTAATTTAAGCCATATACCTAATTATATTTACTATCCTTTGCCAGCGGCTCCGCCCGCGTGAATCTTACTCGAGAATCAAAGGGTCTCTATTCTGAATTTCTTCCTTTAAATTGCTAAGACACTTCACTTTCGAATTTATAATATTACCATATGGATACAGATTAATAGCTAAAACTCTACCTTTACATATCTTACTCTTAACGTTTTAACACCTGCTTTTAAACAGTTGAGATCTCGCCTCCATTAAACTCCTACATAAACATTAAATTTTAAACAACATTCGTGCCTTGAAAGCGTAATTTTTCTTTTCCCGTCGCAACATTACTTCTAATTAAAAAGTTGTGCGTACATTACCAAGCCGTGAACAATAGTGAGACATATATTTAATGTCAGTATAATTAGTGGTCCTTGTATACTAATGTACACACATCAAAAGTGTCTAGGGATCAAGCATTTTTATGCGGATTTCTTGAGATTGAGATGTGGCTTTGGCCCTGGCCTGCTCAGTCGCCAGACTTGAACCCGATTGAGCATGCATGGGATATGCTACAGAGAAGAGCTCTGCCGAATATGGAGGGTATCCAGTCGCATTCCACAGCGTGATTTGGATGAACTCATTTTGAGTATGCCAAACCGATGTTCTTGTGTTAGTGTTCGCGGTAGAAACACGGATTATTAATTGTTTAAGTTACCTAATAAAATTTTAAAGAAAACTGTTATTTCAGTCTTTTTTTCGAACTTTAATGTTAGTGGTTCAAATGTCAAAAATCCCTTTATTAGGAAAATGACAAATTTCTTTATTAATGCAAAGGTGACTTGGTTTATCGTTACTGTGACAAACGAAAACACTTTATTTGATGAATCCTTAAAGAAAATTTTAATTAATATCAATCGGGAGAAAAGTTATTGCAAAAATATATGTTGATCCCTAGACACATATGTTGATCCCTAGACACTTTTGATGTGTGCAGTTAACAATTAGCACTAGGTACCTCTGTTTCGTTGCAGTGAGAGCGCGCAGCCGGGTATGCTTTGGTCCGAAGAGTCGACCTCGGGTCGGGGGATTACGGACCTTGTTGCGTCTTTGGTAAGTACTTTAATCGTTTGTCTTAGTTTGTAATTATATTTGTAAGTTGTCGTAATGGTCTGAAGTTTCTTGTAGAGTTTGGACAACGATTCTATTAAATAGAAAAGAAGGGAACTGTCCGATCGTCGCTTGGTAGTTTGCGAATGTTAGTGCCATATAAGGTTCGATTAAGACAGTTGTAGAGTTAAATTTTGAGAGTAGAGCATATTAAGAATAAACTGGTGCTATTTACCGTGGGCATATATTCCGAGGATGTTAGATTAGTTGGCAGGAGTCCTTTAGCAAGCTTAGTGTCGATTGCTTGTCCATACTAATGTGTAAACAATTGGTGATTAGCACAGGCATACAGAAGTGTGCTTTCGTTGCAGTCTACATGACTCGGACTATGGTGTACAGAAGTTTCGTATGAATTATTTTTCAATTGCCAATACGGAAAAAATGTGTTTATGCAGCCCATATTGTTTCAAAGCTGATTGTAAGATATACCTGGGCGAGAAGTATGTAGTAATGGAAACGTAATTGTACTGCATTCAGAAAATATATTAACTGCACAAGTGCCATAGTTCTGAACTTTGCAAACTGTAATCTGGATTTTGGAAATTGGTTACATTTCCACCAAATTATCATTTGCACTAAACTTGCGGGGTAGTCTGTATGCAATGCTACAGCGTGTACTTGCGGATGGGTGTAGTCGGTATGTGGTATTACAGCGTGTACTTATGCTGCTTCTACATGGGCCAGCGCTGGCCCATCGAGATGGCCATGCGATGGTTGAGACGCAACTGCACGATGGCGACATTCAGTTTTGATCTTTAAGTTCTGGCCCACTATCTTTAATGAGCGGCCGAAAAACCTATACCGATGCCATCCCACGACCATCGCATGCCCCATAAGCCATCTGACACCACTATGCCCTCTACACACACACTGGCCCATAATAGTGGACCATCGTGATGGCCCATAATAGTGGACCATCGTGATGGCCCATAATAGTGGACCATCGTGATGGCCCATCCATCGTGTAGAGCCATTTCAGATGGGTGTAGTCCGTATGCAGTGTTACAGTGAGTATGTTTCAGAAGGCCCTGGCGATGCCGTCCAGTTCGGTAGCGGCGCGGGCCGGTCGCGACGACACACTCTGGCACGGAGAACGTCGCCCGCCTTCTGACCGCACCTCACTCATACCCAGGAGAGCCTCTTTTTGTGAGTTCACATTTTGTTATATACATTTGAATAGTTCCATACCATCAATACGATAGCCCTTGGTGTCCAGTACCTAAAGAATCTTAAGATCTTGCCAAATTTATTTAGGTACATCGAAATAATTATTGCATCACATACATACTTGGTTCATAAGATTCTAAATTCTAAACAATTGACATTTATATTGACATTGCTTTGTAAAATTTATTACTGTTTTATGGTGTCAAGCTTACTAGTTAAATTAATATTGTACCTTTATTTGCATGCCGAAGTCATTAGGCGAAATATGAAGAACCGAAAACTAGCCCTAAGATCTCTGTGCAATAGTTCCAGCAATTAATCTTAGCTCTTACTTGCATATAAATTTGAAAGTTGTTTGAACACTATTAAACACAATTATTTTTGCAGTTAAGGATTAAGGAGCAAATCGTATACCTAATCACGAAAAACTAAACATAACGTTTTCTTTGTAAATTAATGACAATATAATTTTTCTAATTTGGGTGACCTAAAGTGCTTTATATCATATTTAGGTGGGGTAGTATCAAGTGGTCGCAATGGGGCCGAGGTTCTGCGCTGGGGAGGCAAGTTGCCGCCTCGATGCTCTGATCCGAGCGGAGGCTTTTCCGCGAAGGTGTTCCTGGGGGGGCTGCCCTGGGATATCACAGAGCATGCACTAATGCATACACTTAAACATTTCCAGCCAGTACGGTGAGTAACTGTTACTTTTGTATCTATAATTTCTCTAGGACTTCAAAACACATTTTGATATTCATTCACATTAAGTTTGTGATCTAGAAAAGGCAGTTAAGGATGTGGAAGACGAAGCTAATAATTTTGGCAGTGTTCAGTTTTCTTTTCTACATAAAAGATGGTGCCTGATGGAAAGCATGAGCAGAATTAAAGTGGTCGTCACTATACTCATTGCTCATGCAGACAATGAACTATGGTGACCCACACCATGGCAGCCTAGTGACGCTTCTGCATAATTTGGATTCCGGTCTCGCACTCGCCAACGAAACATGACAACACTGCTGCTGTAATTTTACGTTAATCATCTGTGGGAGGGTAGTCCCGCCCGGTCGAGCCGGCATTCGTGCTGAAATCGGCGTGGGTTCTACCTCTAAATAAAATATTTCCCTGTACCTGTAACATTTTTCCGTGCAGTGTGGAGTGGCCGGGGCGCGAGTGCGGGGGCGGCGGGGGCGGCGGGGGCGCTGGCGGAGCGCCCCGCGGCTACGCGTACGTGACGTTCGAGAGCGAGCGCCGCGTGCGCGCGCTGCTGGCCGCCTCGCGCCGCGACGGACACGACTGGTTCTACCGGATCGGCTCGCGCAAGATGCGCAGCAAGGAGGTCTGTACATACTCTTGCTTGCCGACATCCTACATTATTTTGTGAAAATTGTATCTTTAACACACCAAACAAGGTTCTGAATATGACCGTATACCTATATATTACCTAACCGACCTAACTTGGTCGTTTATGAACCGGTTTTGACGATTCTTTTTTTAGTGAAAAGTAAATATCCCAGGTACCGTGAGGACAAGGACAGGACACTAAGATCTGATGGCATCTAAGAGAAATAGTCGCACTTTGCAGTCAATTTTTTTTTTTTATTCAGATATCTTTGATTATCACTACGATTTCCCATAACATTATTGAAACGGAATTAAATAAACGCGATGACTAGGTAAAAGTTGCATAAAGCCATAAGATGCGAACAGCACAGGACCGGTCTTTTTGGTTAAAATAATGAAAATAGTCCAACTTTATATTAACGTTTAAATAAAATAAAATAAAAATAAAAAAGCCTTTTATTTCCAGTATTTAAAGTTTACACTTCTTACAATTTATTTTAGTGTTAGTTCATGTAATTTAATCTGTTAGTATAATTTCTCTTTCCTTTACTTTATTTGTATGTGTACCTAAATTTCTATATATATATATATTTTTTTCCCCTATTTAATCTACTGAAACCCCAAGTTGGGTGTAGGCCTCCTCCAGTGACGCCCATTTGTCTCTGTCTTCAGCTACTTTACTCCAATTTTAACCAGCTATCGCTTTAATGTCGTCTTCCCATCTTGTAATAGGTCTACCTTTTGTTCTTTTGCCTAGTGGGCCTTTCCAGAAAGTTACTGTTTTAGTTCATCTATGATCAGTTAGCCGGGCAACATGTCCTGCCCACTTCCATTTCAATTTTTTTGCGTAGCTTAAAGCGTTTGTTGCTTTGGTTATTTTTCTTATTTTAGTATGACGTATTTTATCTGATTTTCTGATCTTTAGCATACTTCTTTCGAGTCCTCTCTGACCCATAACATTATTGAAACGGAATTAAATAAACGCGATGACTAGGTAAAAGTTGCATAAAGCCATAAGATGCGAACAGCACAGGACCGGTCTTTTTGGTTAAAATAATGAAAATAGTCCAACTTTATATTAACGTTTACCATCGGTAAAATAACACGGCATACCAACTTTATGTAACTTATTTGTCTTTTTAGATTCTTGCAATTTTAAAATTGCTAATTTTTGGTGTGAAAAATATGCCAAAAACGGGCTATAATGAAATAAAATGTGATGGAATGTACCTAATGTGGTATGTTATGTTTGCAGGTGCAAGTGATCCCGTGGGCGCTGTCGGACTCGAACTGGGTGGTGGGCGGGTCGGTGCGGCTGGAGCCGTCGCGCACGGTGTTCGTGGGCGCGCTGCACGGCATGCTCAGCGCCTCCGCACTCGCCACCATCATGAACGACCTCTTCTCCGGCGTCGTCTATGCCGGTCAGCACATACATGCACTACATACTCTACCATTATCCACTTAGCGCTTTTCCACTTCTGGACTATTATCCACTTAGCGCTTTTTTACTTCTGGTAGGTGGGTCATGTCGAGACATGCAACTGCCTCGGTGACGCAGTGGAAGCGTATAAGACTGCTGTGTTCGAGGTCTCGGGTTCGATTCCCAAGTCGGACCAAAATTTTCTATGTATAAATGTAGGTATTTACAAAAAAGTAAATATACCTATATAGATGGCGTTGTTACATATCTGGAATATTTATTTATTACTATCCAACATTAGCAGAACAATCACTATTCGGATAAAAAATGTCAACCTCTAAACTTATTGACGTGAGAACTTCAACTATGCGATACAGGATTTGTATTTACTATACAGTTCTGCTTTCTTTCACTAGATAGTGCTGTTTTTAAACGTCGATAAAACATTGTTGTTACCTAATTTTGTTTTAAATTGTAAGTTGAAACGTTGTAATAAATGTTTTGCAGGTATCGATACGGATAAGTACAAGTACCCGATCGGGTCGGGGCGCGTGACGTTTAACAACGTGCGCTCGTACGTTCGCGCCATCTCCGCCGCATACGTCGAGATACACACCGACAAGTTCACAAAGAAGGTACGCCCACTTATCTTTCTATGGCATGCTAATTTAGCTTTTTTTTATACTTCAAGACTAAACAAAATAATTTCGAGTAATATTAAATAAGCGTACAATCCAATTAATTTTTTTTTCTATTTTTAGGTGCAAGTCAATCCGTACCTGGAGGATTCAATGTGCTCGGTGTGTAATCTGCAACAAGGGCCCTATTTTTGCCGCGAGCCAACATGTTTTGGGTATGAAAATTCAGATATTTTGAAATTTTAGATTACATTCCATAGTCTTGCAGTTCGAAAACGGTAGTTTATTTAGTTTTGAAATTGAGGCAATTGAAATTCGTGTAATATAAATGGTGTTCTGTTTGTGCAGCTACTTCTGTCGCTCGTGCTGGTCGTGGCAGCACGGCGGGGCGAGCGCGGGCCCCCCGGGGTCCCTGGGCGTGGGGCCCGCGGGGGCCGGGCTGGGGGTCACGGGGGGCGCGGCCCACGTGCCGCTCACGCGCAACTCCACGCGCCACGAGCCGCCGCACGCAGAGCCGCAAGACCACCACGCCAATATCTTCAACGGGATGTACCCGCATCCTAATGATGGTAATTCTTTTTTACTTGCTACATGTATCTAACCAGCCTTGTTTCTACATAAGCTGATGCTTCTATTCTCTCGTATTATTGGCTAATATTCTTTGACCACGTGAGTTGGCGTTGAGATTACATTATTCCCATACATTTGTTAATTTCGATTGGAAATAATGTTAACATTTGTGGAATGTCAACTTAAGGGGTTGATCTTCTATTTGATATGCAACAAAAGCCTTGGCTTTTGTTGCATAGAAATGCAGCATGCAGTGAAAGATGTTCACTGTAAGATAACAAATATGAGAAATGCTTCCACGACCTAACAAACTAATATATAACATTTTTCGTTTAGACGAGTTTGATAATTGTATATTGTATTTCCTGAAACTAAACAAACTACATTGAATAAGATGTTCGGAACTTTTTTCTTACACCGTATTTTCTAATTTACCAAACGGTAGACTAAAATTATTTCAATAAATTGCAGGCACTCCATCCCCCGCAACGAGCGGTACGAGCGCTACGAGCGGCAGCTCCGACACGTGTGACGTGGCCGACACTAGCCAGACGACGTGGTTACACTAGTGCTGGTACTGCATGGTCACGCTACAATCTAACCGCTTAAGCGAACTGACTACGCTTAAGCGGTCAGTTGTACGCTGATCGTACCGTACTCGGCACAGTTGCCCGTTGTCGACCCGCTATTAAGTTCGGCGCCTCGCCAACATGCTTCCATCGACTTATATAATGCAGGCCGTGTGAGTTATTTTATATGGAAAGTTCTTACTAAAATTTCATAACAATTAGACAAAAATTACTAATCAAACTTATTACATTTTTGGACGTGTTATCAATATAACAATACTAACTTTTATTGGAAAGTATTTTATAAAGTTGAAATATTTATAAATTTGTACATACGATTATATCGATGTCAATACGCTCACATGGTTAATTAAATTGATCTATATCTGATTTGATTAATTATTTTTTTATCTAATATTTAGAAGTATGATTTTTGTTACAATTATGTATTCTTTGTAAACATTTTGTAAATTTAGTTAGAGGCTGTTATTTTTATGTATAGTAATATACAATAAAGCTAATAGCCAATTATATACTGTGATTAGTATTAAAATCATTTTTAAATATTTATAATTAAATCGGAAGTTTTTCATTATATTATTTATTTAGTATATAGTCGAATCATTGTCATCAAATGTTCAATATTTTAATACGCTATCGGCGTAGATGTTCCTTCGAAAGTTTTACATGTGCCTATTAGATTTAGGTGATTTTAATCAATTTTAATGTGGCAATAATAACAGGCCTCTAGGCCTGTTATCGTTTTTACATTTTAAATGGCTTTTAAAATGTATAATTGTGATTTTAATATTCAGAATCAAGGTATGAAATGTTGATTTTGTAACAAATCGCTTGTTTGATTTTAAAGTATACAAATATACTGTTATCCCAAAGTTATGGTTTTATTATATGGTGTATTTAGATAGTGCGTTAATCCCCGAAAAATCTTACTCGAGCCTTAAGCGACTAGCAAGGCCCGAAATATTTAATTCCCTAAATGGGCATAGTACCTACCATAACGACTTAATGCAGAAATGCAGTTCTAAAAATACTATACCATTTAAGGGTCAATTCATATTACAGCAAAGTCTAAGCGAATCGTATTCTTCACAAGTAAAGCGAAGATCAACGAATGCGCCCGTATTGGAGAGAATTCCCGAGCATTTTAATTTGAATCGACTTACTGGCAACTGACAAGTCGTTTTGAAAATGTTTTTCCTTATCTATTTTCAGAATAAGGCACAATAGTACTAATCGTAATCGGTAATTTTAAGGATCAATTTAAGATTCCGAAGAATACGCGCGCACCAATCAGCGTTGTTCGCGCGCAGACGCGCGAATCCGAAGAATGCGCGCGTCTTTTTAAAATCTCAGAAGTAATATGTGCGTTACGCTGTGGAGTTAAGGTTCAATTTATGTTCAGTTTTCGAAAAACGTTTCGACTGCGCAAGTATAAATTGACTCTAACAACGTGCAATTAAGTTTAAACTGTTCTGAAATTAGTATTAAACTTCAAATAAAATTAACATGATATTTTAATCATTCAAATCTCGGAGTTGAATGTTTAGGAATGTGACGGTAATGACCTATTCCGGATAGTACCTTGGTCCTGAAAGTCCTAGCCAATCCTAGTAATTTGAGACGAGTGGTTTTGAAAATATCGTGGGCTCGTATTAGGACCGTCTGTTTTCGGAATAAGGCATAATAAGCGTGCCAATTGTGAGACTGGCTATGACGTGTATACATTTTTATATATGATGAATTAGATTTCGGACGTAGCTCCGCTTGCGTATATATCGGTTATCGCGTTAAAGAGTAGAACCTAACTATTTCTATGCCTAATTTATTTGAACTCGGTGTAGCGGTTTAGGCAGTGGTCCCACCGCCGTCGAGAACCGAGTACAACTAGAAACTAGAAAGAGTTGACGATCAGCGGGCAGCGAGTGTAGTTTCGATAGTTTTGTCGCTGGGCTATAAGCGAGTGTTCAAGTGCGATGAGCGATTACTCGTGTTCAGTGTTCGGTAAATAAAACAAATTCACTTCATATAAAATTGTCTATTTAAATATTTCACTTAAGGCAAATTTACATCTCATCAAATCAATTATGTAACACGGGTACCGACCAAATTTTGTTTTTCGACATACATTATTAATAATTTTTTCATGGTGATGTACTCGAAATTGTTCAGAAAACATTGTACGATATCGACAGATAACTAATGTTTCGATGAAATCGGTCCGTACTTAAACGGACAAATAATTTAAAAACCAGCCAGGCGTGTCTAACCACGCCTAATGTAGGCTTCCGTGATATTACAATAATGGCGCGTTTACATCGGTTCGGTCACCGAATGCGGCGACAGTAATCGGTTCAACCGATATTGTTCGATTGATTGACTTCCTCGGTGGCGCAGTCGTAGCATATGCGACTGCCGTGCTTGAAGTCTCGGACCCATAATACAAGCTCTGCTTAGTTTGGGACTAGATGGCGTTGTGTTATGATGTCCGAAAATATTTATAGATATGAATGACCGTATTCGGTGACCGGACTATACACAGTACAAAGCATTATGTTGGACAGTGAGTGAGTGTGCGTGTCTCATTCGCTATCACGTCTCTACAAGTTCGCCGAACTGCCAACCTGACCTGATGCGGTTCGCGACCGCATTAGGCTAACCGAAAGACTGTTTACCATAGACGGTGACCGAATAGGGATGCAAACGATTACGGGTTAAACAGCTGATAACGATGGTATGATACGGTGTAAAATCGCCATAATGCTTTTTTAAATACTTTTGTCTGTTTAAAACCATGTACTGTCCTGTATATGTCAGAATAAATTATTTTCTTTCTTTCTTTTTATATAGTCTGCCAAAGTAACTCTACTCTGTCTGAGGGAAAGCATGAGTAGAGTCCAAGAGCAGCACAATACTCATTGCGAATACAAACAATGCAACAATACAGCACGGTGGGTGACCCACACTTTGGCGCCTTATTGAGATGCTTTTGCATCATTTTGGCGGCTTATTGAGATGCTTCTGCATCACTTTGGCGGCTTATTGAGATGCTTCTGCATCATTTTGGCGGCTTATTGTGATGCTTCTGCATCATTTTGGCGGCTTATTGAGATGCTTCTGCATCATTTTGGCGGCTTATTGAGATGCTTCTGCATCATTTTGCCTCCGGTCTCGCACTCACCAACGAAACACTACAGCACGAATGCTTTCATTTTAGGTCGGTCTTCTGTGAGAGGGTAGTACTGCCCCGGTCGAGCCGACCCAACCGTGCTGAAATCAGCGTGGCTTTACTAATATTTAACTAAAATATAAATAATACAAGTGCGTATTGTTATTTCATGTTGTAAACATTTTACAATAACGGACCGATCAGGACCGACACCTTAACGTACGGTTTTTTAACCGACTTCAAAAAAAGGAGGCGGTTTCTCTTTTCAATATGTTTTATTTTAACATACTCGATTAACAGTTAGCCGCGAAATTATGTATTTCCGTAAACAAAATGTGGTCGGTCACCAACATAACATAGAGGAAGAGTATACGAGTGAGCTTGCAGTACATTAGTCGAAACTCATGCTCATGTCCGAGTTGTTGGTGGCGTCAGCGGTGGGAGTGGCTGGTGCTGGAACCGCTGGTATGCTTAGATTTACCGTCGGGAACGGGAATTGGGGTATCTCTTCATCTGCAACAAACAAAAATCTTTTTATACTACCCACAATACATAACTACAAGTATTCCGGGTCATTTTAGAAAGGGTCTATTTGAAACCAAGGGACATTTAGGAAAAGGGACTTTTTGAAACCATGGGACATTTTGGGAAAGGGACTGTTTGAAACCAAGGGACATTTTGGGAAAGGGTCTAATCGAAACCAAGTTATATTTTGGGAAAGGGTCTATTTGAAACCAAAGGACATTTTGGAAAAGGTACTTTTTGGAACCAAGGAAAATTTTGGGAAGGGACTGTTTGATACCAAGGGACATTTTGGTAAAGGGACTGTTTAAAACTAAATGACATTTTGGGAAGGGTCTATTGGAAACCAAGTTAGATTTTGGGAAAGGGACTGTTTGAAACCAAGGGACATTTTGGGAAAGGGACTATTTGAAACCAAAGGACATTTTGGCAAAGGGACTATTTGAAACCAAGGGACATTTTAGCAAAGAGACTATTTGAAACCAACGGACATTTTGGCAATGGGACTATTTGAAACCAAAGAACATTCAGAGCCATCCATTTGATTATGGTTGTGAATATTTACCAATAATATTAATTGTTGCCACAATAACGTTGCTAAAGATATTTGCAGTACAATTTTTGGCGTAAAAGAAAATTCATATTAAATGATTTTATGTGACATAAAAATGTTGACTTTTGATGTAATTACTAAAGGCACAAAATGTTTAATGAAATTCTTGGGGCGTATCGACATAACCGTTTAGATTTTGAAGATATAGATATGATGCAGTATTTATTATTGCACATCATCATCTATTGTTCACCTCTGAATGTCTCCTAGAGAATGAGTCTGACCTGTGAGGGCGGCGTCGAGCCTGTCAACGATGGAGTCTAGCAGTGCAAGTGCTACTACATCGTCGGGGTCCTTAGCCAGTGCGGTGTGCAGTACGTCCGCGGCTTCTCGCTCCCGGCCTAGCAACGCTAGGCACAGCCCTAGGGCCGTGAGGGTCGCAGGCCGAGCGGGCCGAAGCGCCAGAGCCCGTCGGTGCCAGCGCAGGGCCTCGTTCGGATGCCCTAAGGCTCGAGACACGTGCCCCAGCGCGTCCATCGTGGCTGACCAGCGTACATCTACCTGTTATTACATAAATGGTGGCTTTGATCTTGATTGCCGATTTAAAAAGTAATGATATCGATTCTAGTCGTGTATACAAGACGAAGTGTCTTTGGTACGCCATGGTCACGATTGCATACTTTTAAACGTTGAGAAATCTTATAAAATTATTTTTAACTAGCTAAAATTATCCATATTTATATCATGTAATATAAATGAATGTAATAAATAGTGATGTTCTCCTAGCCGATTTCGGCCACGGCGGCCAGTCTAAACAGAAACTAGCGTAGCCTAAGTTATATCTTATAACATTAGCTATCTGTTAGTGAGTTCTGTACAGTACAGAGTATCTGTAATAGCAGACAGACAAAATTTTAAAATTATGTTTTTGATGTAAGTACTGTATAAACTTTCAGACGAATTTAGTGAAGAGTTGCTAATTAGACATGGAACTGAAACTGAAGTCCAAATTCAGTTAGACAGTATTCAAAAACAAATTGCAGATATGGTGGCACTATTAACATCTTCTATAAATTTACAAAACGAGAATTATGCAAAACTGAGCAAAGATGTTGTTAGTATCAGAGATCAAATGCAGAACATCAAAAATATAGTGAGTGTTAACGAGTCGAAGATAGAAAATATAACCTCTGAGCAAAAAGAAATCAAGTCGAATATTGGATGACTTGGCGACTCCATGCAAATAGCTGATAAAAAGATTGCCGCATTAGAATTCAACATGAACCAGATTAGTAAGTCTGCTACTCAGTCAGCATCCCAAGATAAATTTATTTACGATTATATGTTAATGGAGGTACATGAGCAAAATATTAGGAAAAAGAATGTATTAATTGCGGGTATACCAGAAGCCAAATCGAGTAATACTAGGGAACGCTTTGAATTGGATAGGGTTGAAGTTATTGGAACTGTGAAATCAATTTTGGGAGATAGTCTGAAGCTAAAAAGCGTATCACGTCTAGGACGATACAAACCAGGAGTTAATCGTTTAACTAAAGTCAGCTTTGAATCAGAAGAAGACGCTAAAAAGATTGTACGTAAAAAGAGTGAGCTACCGAATTCTTTAGTCAAAATTTTCCCTGATCACACTCCATACCAACAACAGCGATACAAGATCCTTAAAAATGAACTTATTCAAAGAACATCGAATGGCGAACAGAATTTAGCAATTAAATACATCAAGGGGTTGCCGAGGATTTTGAATACTGATTCAAAAAACCAACTGATTCCAATCTAAAACGTCAACAGCACACAAACATCATTTACCAAGCTCGTGATAACTACGAAAATTTGGGCAGTGGCAAGAATTCATTGAGTTTCTTTTATGCTAATGCTCGAAGTATTGTTAAACACGGAAAGTTTGACGAATTATGCTGTATTATAAAATCAATAAAATCTATTATACACATTATAATCCTAACAGAAACCTGGTTGAAGTCTGATGACGAAGCTAAACGATTCCAAATACCAAATTACACGCATTATTACAACTACAGGCGGGGTAATATTGGTGGCGGTGTTTCTATATTTGTTCTTAGGAGACTCAAACATTCTTATATTGAAGAAGTGACTCAGGGAGATAATCAATTTCTTTGGATACACCTCGATAAATTTTCGATTGACATTTGAGCAGTGTATAAGCCTGGTCGAACAACTGACAAGCCTTTTCTTGATGAGCTTTCAAATCAGTTACTCCGACACCGTAGGGCTCTTGTCATCGGTGATTTCAACTATGATTTACTTCATATGAACGACTCCACTAAAAGCTATAAAGATACTATTCTTGAATCTGGCTACAGAATATTAAATAAAATAAGTGCCAGATACTGTACCCGACACTCAGAGACAAAAAAATCTGTGATTGATCATGTTGTTACCAGCATAGCGGAAAACCAATTCTATTTGGCAACCATCGAGTCAAATATGTCTGATCACAAGCAGATTTTCCTAGGGATAAATAAGTACCAAGAATCACCCTAACAAAAAATCCAATATGAAGCAATAGACTATGAAAAATTTGATTCATTAATAGAGAACATAAAACTAACCCAGGATAACATAAATTACGCTGATTTTGAAGTTAAATTGTTGGAAGCATACAAGAAATGTAAAATAAAAAAGACAAAGATTTTGAATCGTCCACGACAAGATTGGATTTATTCAAATATTTTAAATAAAATTAACGATAGAAACATAACATACCAGCAGTACAAAAATAATCCAAATAATGAAAATATTAAGAATGAATTCAAATCTAAAAGAAATATGGTCTGTAAAGAAATTCAGAAAATGAAGGCTGAATATTATCATAAGAAATTCTCAGACTGCAGAAATGAACCTAAGAAGATGTGGCACCTAATCGAAACACTAGCACATAACACACACAGAGAAAATTCTATACCAACCAAGCTAACAAAAGGCTATATGGACTTGTCAGACGGAAATGAAATTTGTGAATATTTTAATGAATTCTTTGCAACTATTGGTACAGTACTGGCTCACTCAATACAGACTACTTATCCTGATGCTGATGCTTGTACTGCGGCAAAAATCGAAAACAAACCGACAGAAAACTCCTTAGACTCTTTACAACCGTCTACGGGTACTGAAATCTTAAAAGTAATAGATAGCTTAGATAGTAATACTAGTTCAGGAATTGACAATATAAATACGAAATCAATAAAATATGCTAAGAACCAAATTCATTCTAAATTAGCCCTATGTATAAATGATTGCTTTGAGTTAGGTCAATTCCCAGATAGCTTAAAGGTTGCCAAAGTAACACCAATTTATAAGGCAGGTTCCAGGGCGGATCCCGGTAACTATCGGCCAGTATCTGTGCTTCCCGTCATTTCGAAGGTATTTGAGAAGGTTATTTGTAATCGATTGGAAGCCTATTTGACTTCAATAAATTTTTTATACCCTAAACAATATGGATTTAGGGTCAAATCAAATACACTTTCTGCAACAGTAGATTTAACAACTAAAATAAAAAATAGTATAGATGAAAAAAAAGTAGGGCTGGGCATTTTCATCGATTTAAAAAAATCATTCGATACGGTCAGTCATAAAATTCTTTTGGACAAGCTTAGTACTATTGGTATTTCGGGTAAGGCTCATCAAATTTTTCAATCATATCTCGCGGGTCGCTCTCAAGTTGTTAAAATCGGAGAATACCAAAGTTCGCTACATTCTATTACCTATGGGGTCCCCCAGGGCTCCATTTTAGGGCCCCTTTTATTTTTAATTTATATAAACGATTTAAGCAAACTTAATCTTAAGGGAGACCTTTCGCTCTATGCTGATGACACTAGCTTGTTTTATTTTGGAGATAATGTTGATTCACTCGCAGAGGATGCTCAAAGTGATCTAGAGCTTATTAATGCCTGGTTTAATTCAAATCTCTTGACTATCAACACCGATAAAACCCATTATGTAATATTTGCAGCCAAAAATAAAATCCATAACAATAATATTACTCTAAAAGTTAATAATTTATCTATAAGCAAATCGGAGCAAGAAAGATATTTGGCACTACTTCTGGATAAAAATTTAACATGGAAACCGCATATCGAAAAACTTAGGGCAAAGTTAATTTCTTTGACAGGTGCCCTGCGAGGTGTGGTTCGGTGTTTGCCACATAACGTTCGTTATACTATATATAATTCCCTAGTTAAACCACACCTAGATTATCTAAATTAAATTTAAAAGGTAGTAGAGCCACGCTGATTTCAGCACGAACGGGCCGGCTCGACCGGGGCGGTACTACCCTCGCACAGAAAATCAACGTAAAATGACAGCGATCGTGCTGTCGTGTTTCGTTGGTGAGTGCGAGACCGGAGGCCCAATTAGTCTAGTCAACAAGTTCCATACTTGTTGACTAGACTAAAAGATGCAGTAGCATCACTAGGCCGCCATGGTGTGGGTCGCCATGCTGCATTGTCTGCATTCGCAGTGAGCATGGTGACCACCACTCTTGGATTCTGCTTATGCTTTCCATCAGGCAGAGTAGAGTCATTTTGGCGGGCCAAACATAAAAAAAAAAAAAAAAAAAAAAAAAAACTTATCGAGATTTGGGGCTTTGCAGCTAAAACAAACCTCAATTTGCTACAAGTGTCACAGAACAAATTAATTAAGAGACTATTTAACTATGATTATTTTACACCTTCTGCAAAGCTTTATAGAGAAACTAAAATAATGAATATTGATGATACATACAAATACAACACATGCATCTTAATTAGAAAAATACTAACAAAAGACATACACACTAATATCTCATTCCAATTAAGAAGTGAAGATAATCAATTAAGGGGACACAGCAGGCGCGCTAATAATTTAGTACTACGTCCTCCAAGAACTAACTATGGCAAACAAAATAATATAACCTATGCGAGTGCTCAGTTGTATAATAATTTACTAAGCTCTATTAGGGAAGCAGAGAAGTTAAATGTATTCAAAACTTTATTAAAAACCCACCTGTTTAACAAAAACAATAAATAAAAAATACAAACAAATAAAATAAACTATTTACATATATAAAATAACAAATAATGTGACACTAATATTAATCAACTAATTCCCAAGTACATTACTCAACTGAACTTGTTAGCCGTCAGTATAACGCATCTAGTGATTCACTGTCTTTGTGGTCTTTGAATTGTATTTGGTCTAATGTAGGTAGAATAAAAATATTTCATTTCTGTTTATTTTGATCAATAGAACTGCCTATATTGTTTACCCTCATTCAAAGTTTTTAAGAGTGTGATTACTGTGTTTTTGATGAATTTTCGTTTGAAATATACTATGTAATTACCAATGTACCATGTAGTAACCGAAATGTATTGCAATATAAGTGTATGTAGTGGAGTAAAGGTGAATATTCCTAATTTCTTGAACCTTAACTTTAAATTTTTTTTGTATTATAATATTTGTCTTAGAGTCTAGAATAAAGATTTCTGAAACCGAAATTAGAACTTACAAACGGACACTTCAATTTCATATATCTGTATTTATTTTTATTATGCCAATAAATTTTTCTCACAAAAAGTTTTTTTTATACTCTTGAGAGGCTTCAGTGAAAAGATTTTAAGGTTCAATCGCAGATGTTTAGTGTTTGCGTCTATTCAATCACGTATTCATTCATTCACTCACTCATTGTACTATCTGTGGATAAATGAGAACGAAGCATTATGTCATCTCTAGCGCACGTGCGGTCGTGACACAGTTCAGTCAACTGTGAGCGCGAAGGTGAGTGGGCGTGTGCATCATGATGTGATCAGGCGCGTCTCCACCGAAATTTGACAACACAAAAAAAGGTTGACAACACCAAAGTTACTAACTTTTGTTCTGTGGAGACTTGGCTTAAGAGCCGACAATATGGATATACTATAAGTTTAAAGGATTGAATAGGGTATTTTACTGTATACGAGAAAAAGTCTAAAAATTTTGGCAAAAAGCAGTCGGAAAATGTTAGTTCTAGTTCATAAAATAATAAAATATTTTTTATAAATTATTTCAAAATTTCCAGTTTTTCATCTGTTTTTTAACACCATGAAATAGTAGCTGCCATGTTATTACGTCAAACCGGTGTGTAAACTAAAGTGTTAACTGTCAACTGATCAGCGTATGCTTTATATTGTCAGCTCATTTGTTTCTGTTTAAGTGAACTGACGTCAATATCACAGAACAATATGGCGTCTACCGCGTCCAGCGTTTTTGACAAAATACGCGCGAAATTAGAAATTGTAAAATTTAAATGCATTTTATGGTACTGTTTAGGCTTCTATAGTTAATTAAAACTAATAAGTGGACTGTAAAACACTATAATATTCGTAATAAGACAATACAATGCTGGAGAACTTTAATGCGCGCGCGTCGGTTGTTGTTCGGTGGTGGAGTGGGGTGAAGCGGCAGCTCGCGCCGCGCGCTTTCGATGCCGGACACGCCGCGCCCTCCGCACGCCTCTCCGCGAAGGGAAAGATTCACGTGAAGGTTTTTTTTTCAGTAGTTTAATACCACTATAGAATGTAATTAGGACACTTTTCAAAAATGGGTGTAATACCCTGTCGTTGTGTACCTCCTGCGTGTGCGGGTCGGTGGCGGCCTGCAGCGCGTGGAGCCACAGGCCGCGCGCGGCGGGCAGGTCGCCGTCCGCCAGCGCCGCCGCGCCCGCCTCGTGCGCCACGTGCGGGTCCAGCACCAGCGCCAGCACGCGGGCCCAGCGCGCCTTGCACACCATCTCCACCACCTCCACCACCTCCACTCCGTCCGACACCTGCACCACATTCACAACTATTCACTAACTGCCCAAATGTCAACCAGACACGAATCTATATATATATAAGAGGAACTGACTGACTGACATACCCAGAGATCAACGCATGCATTGCATGTAGGTTCTTTATATAACGTAAGTGAGCACTAAGAAATAAATTTTGGAAATTCGACCCCTAAGGGAGTAAATCAGGGGATGAAAGTCTGCGTGAGCGAAGCTGCG
This sequence comes from Diaphora mendica, assembly GCA_949125395.1. Taxonomy (NCBI): domain Eukaryota; kingdom Metazoa; phylum Arthropoda; class Insecta; order Lepidoptera; family Erebidae; genus Diaphora; species Diaphora mendica. The sequence continues at coordinate 4,651,908 of OX421323.1, forward strand.
TGTAAAGGTCGATTCACGCATATCAGTAAAGCCACAGTTCCGTCAACGTGTTCGCTCAGTTCGGTATCAGTGCTACAGTGTTGCGTCAGTGATTCAATTCACACATGTCCGTACTTAGTTCACGGAGCTTCAGTGAAAACGTGTATCGTGATTGTTGCTATGGCTCTGTATCTAACCAATTAACTTTATTTGCGCTCGTATTTTGTTCCACAAATTGGTTTTGTATTTCGAATTCATGTTGTCGATACTTGTGCGGACGAAAAGTAGCGTAATTTATAGCATACGCACTTAGCGTATCGCACATGTTTACTTGAAACTACGAGCCTTTTTTCTGCTTCAACAAGGAAAAGGCGGTGCGTGATCTACCTTTTTTTATTTGATCTGAGTTTGCATGAGACAAATCATACAAAACCCTATTTTCACAAAACAATTCTATCAATCACTCGTCCTCCATATTGTTTTTGATGCCGCGGCGTCCGTGATCCGACAAAAAATATCGTCGTCAACGAATACCGTCCGTAATTGCCGGTGTCGGCACTGACACTGTGTCACTGTATCGTCACTGACACTGACAAGTGGGGATACGTTCATAGATAATGTATGAAAGAATATTTCGCACTGTGCCGGTACTGTGTCGGAACGGTGACTTCACTGATATGTGTGAATCGACCTTAAAAGCTAGTTATCTATAAAAACAGCAAATAAAATCACATTTGTTATATGGGAGCCCCCTTAAATATTTATTTTATAGTTTTTGTGTATTGGCAAGCGCCATGAAATCAAATCATTTGAATCACGTGAACCATTTTTTTTAATAGTTTGTAAGACAACATAACTAATAATAAAGCGCTGCAACATAACGCCTCACTTTTAGTTAACGCTCGATTTAACTCTCCCTAAAGTTTTATACCACGGGCTAAATATGTATGAAAATCGTTTCTTAAGTAAACTACAAATAATTAACTTGTGTCTTGTCATACGTCAATGGCAACTTCCGCCTACAGCGCCAACAAAATATATTACAACGCCATCTACTGAAGACGCAACGAACTAGCGTGGGAGAGCCACGCTTCGGCATGAATGGGCCGGCTCGACCGGAGTGATACCACGGCCTCACAGAAAACCGGTGTGAAATAGTGCTTGCGCTGTGTTTCAACGAGTGAGTGAGGATACCGGAGGCCCATACCCCAACCCCCTCCCCCTATCCCCCCCCCATCCCCCAAAGGCCGGTAACGCACTTGTGACGCCTCAGTGTTGCGGGTGTCCATGGGCGGCGGTAATCGCTTACCATCAGGCGATACGTCTGCTCGTTTGCCGGCCTATTCCATAAAAAAAAAAAAAAGAACTATGGAATAATTAATCCTGGATCGCGATATGAAAATTATCGCGCCGACTATCATTGACCAGCGGCCAGCCAGGTATGACCGCCTCGCCTTGTTGGAGAATCCTCCCATGACACCCTCCTCCGCAACTCTAGGCACCTAAGCAATTAATTGGTTTTAAAAAAACCTACTCGATCACAATTTCGAGGGTATCCAACATATTGAAGGAAACAAAACTACTATCTAAAAATTTGGTTAAAAACTAAATGCTCTTACATCTTTTCTTCATCCTAGCCCTTATTATTCCCAAGATTATTTGGGGTCGGCTACTAGTTCAACCGGTTTTACCGGAATATCAGTTTTTGCAACGGAGCGACTGGCATCTTACCTCCACAACATTGAGAGTGAACTGAATACGAAGATGCTGGTTGGCAGTATATTTGAGGGCACTGACTTCCTAATAACGATTTCCATAGATGTTCATGACAACGACATATACTTATATATTACATTACATTCATACTACATTTAATATTGCCTATATCTCATAATAAAAATTATTACCTTGGCGTTATTGTGTAGTGACGCAGCTCTGGTGAGGAATTTCTCACACATCACGAAGTTATTGAGCAGAGAGCACTCTACTCCAACGTAGAGCGGTGGTAAGTGACACCCAGCCATTAATTGACTAGCCTGGAACAGAATATTACTATAAAAAAAAGATTGAAATAAATAACAAATATTTAACAGCATTCGTGCTGTCGTGTTTAGTTGGGGAGTGCAAGACCGGAGGCAAAATGATGTAGAAGCATCGCAATGAGTATGGTGACCACAACTCTTGGATACTATTCATGCTTTCCAACAGCCAGAGTAAAGTTTATGTAAACACAAAATTAGCCAACTAAAACTAAATCACAAGATAAACGTAACTATCTTGAATTTTACTTCTTTATTATATTAGCATCATAGAGTAAACACTGTACGAAGTAGCTATACGCCGTGGGAGAGCCACACTCCATCATGGGCCGGCTCGACCAGAGTGATACCACGGCCTCAAAGAAAACCAGTGTGAAATTGCGCTTGCGCTGTTTCATCGAGTGAGTGAGCATACCGGAGGCCCATACCCCAACCCCTCCCCATCTCCCAATGCCTGTCCCAATCCCGCCGGCCAATGTTGCTCTATGGTTAGCATAGATGAACAACTACGCATGAATATAGAAGACTAGTGGACCCACGCAACCTCGTTTACGTCTCCTATTGCCCGTAGCGTAATAATTTTACCTCCGTTTTTGTTACATTTTTCATTGGTCCTCCGCTACTATTTGTCTTAGCGTGATGATATATAGCCTTCCTCGATAAAGGTACTATCCAACACTGAAATAATTTTTCAAATCGGACCAGCGGTTCCTGAGACTAGCGCGTTGAAACAAACAAACTCTTCAGCTTTATATATTAGTATAGATAAAACATCAAAACTGTTCTACTCACTTTGAAGTATGCAGCCATAGCCTGGTCGTGCTCATTATCAGCAGCAAAACTGTGTCCATAAGCTAGCCACACGCACCCCGCGCTAGGCTCTAAGCTCTTGGCTTTGCTCAAGTAACGACGCGCCAATTCACTCTTACCTAAAATTATAATTAGCTATCACTACAAATAGGCATTTGAGTATTACTTCTACGCATATAAAATTACTTGCCATGACTAACTGATTATTAAATGCAGAGTCTAAACCGTAACTATGTTGTAAGCGCCCATTATGAAAGGATTTTTGAAAAGAAAAAACCTTATTTTAGGAACACGCAATGTCGAAGATCGAACCTCGATCCGATGTTCGACACTTCCTATTTATACTTGTTTGTGATCACTGCTCTGTACATGGTGTCTATATATTTGTAGACATTACAAACTATCACCGAGACCTTAACACGAAATAAGTACATAATAATCACGCGAGCAAAGCCTCGGGGGTATTAGTCAGTTAACAATATATGTACAACGATTCAATCAATGCAAAGTTTCTCTACGAAAATATACTTAGAATCACGATGTGCGCAACTATGTATCCGTGTAACCAACCCATTATTCTAAAACAGTTGGAGTAGCAAACTCAATACCCTGGTACCAAGCTTGCTCCTTGAGGCACTCCTTCAAAAATTATAAGTAGTTAAAATAAAATCAAATTTGTTGGCCCCTTAAATGTTTAACATAATCTACATTTAATATTAATACACCTAATTGAAATTTACAACCTGATATATTCTCTGAATCTTATAAATAATATGTATGACTGTGTCAAAAGCTTATTACAAGTCTATGGCAACTTACCTATGAGATAATAATAGCATCCAACGGCATACCAAGACGACCACGCATTAGGATACGTGTCAACTAGTTCATGGGCAAACGCAAAGAGCTGTGAACTTTTTCTGAGTTCTACTAGACAAGCAACCCGCACGTCAACGCAACACCAGGGGTCAACAGCATCAAGCGCTTTAAGTGCTTCTTTCCAGCGACAAGCTGCTGCCAGGCGACGGGCTGTGCTCTGTGCAGCTTCGAGCATTCGACACCCTACGGCTTCTGCTTCCACAGTTATCTAGAAGATGCGAAGAAGAACTTGTTGTAAAATATGACAATGATAAAAGTAAAAAATCTATGGGTACAAATTATGTAGCCTATGTCACCTGAGATATTATGACAAATCATTGACACCTAATTAATTAAAATCGGAGTAGTTTAGGTACTACAGTGAAACATCACTACATAGTATAAAACAAAGTCGCTTTCTCTGTCCCTATATCCCTATGTGTGCTTAAATCTTTAAGACTACGCAACGGATTTTGATGCGGGTTTCTTTAATAGATAGAGTGATTCAAGAGGAAGGTTTTTATGTATAATAAATGCATAATATAGTATGGAAACATTGTTAATTTTCAAGGTTTCTAATGTGATGTAGCAAATAAACACATTTTTTGCGCTTACATTGCAAACGCTGGTTGCACCCTACGAGATAGATCAAAATAATGTAATACAGTATTGTACACCTGAAAAAGTACTACAAAAAAGTCCGCGACGGTATATGTCTATCTCTTAGGGATAACCCACAACAACCATTTTTTATTCCTTTCTTTTTACGAGAAATAATGGCTTATTTACGAAGTGATTTTAAGCAATACAGAATGAATCCTTATACAATTAAGTGAATTAAATACATTGTGCATTTAATATAGATCAAAATGGCACTTTACAGTATCTAATTTAAATGAATATTATTCGAAGATATTACAGATTTAAAATGCACGAATCGTGTCGTCGGCGGGGGCATCTGAAATCCACCCGTGCGAAGCCGGGGCGGGTCGCTAGTAAAACATAAGCCAAAACTATTGCCCTTCCTTCTGGCTTTTCCGTAGTCGGATATAAAATGGGTTTAATGCTCTTAAATGTATAAAGTAGAAAGTAATAATATTTTTCCAGAAAATACCATAGTCAATTATGAGTAGTAAATAATGTTTTTATGTTGCTTACAAAATATACGTTAAGTTATAATGAGCAAGATAAGGAAAAAAAATATGGTGGATTGCAAAAAAATGTCTCTTCTTTTAAGAAGTGGAATAAACTTCTAGATATGGTACGGTAGAACGATACGATAGCATGTACGTAGTAATAGAAAAACTTAATGCGTCATGGTACAAGGGACAACATTACAGGTCGGGACTGATAAGAAATATGCAGAAGCATCACTAGGCCGCCATGGTGTGGGTCACCATGCTGCATTGTCTGCATTCGCAATGAGTATGGTGACCACCACTCTTGGATTCTGCTTATGCTTTCCATCAGGCAGAGTACAGTCATTTTGGCAGGACATTTAAAACATTTTTTTTTAAATATATTTCACGTACTGGACATTCTGTGTCTGGTGGCGGCAGCTGAGCGGGCGAAGGCGCATACCGGTTGAGTCGTTCGCGATAAGCAGCTCGCAACAAAGCTCCTTCTGCAGCGCTCAGCTGACTGCTTATAGGTAGAGATTCTATTAATTCTCGCTCTGGAAGTTATAGAAAAAATAATATTTTTAAATTTAAAAGTTGGTAAACACAAATTTTGAAAAATGTCAATATCTACATTACTTTTTAGTTCTATACATATATTAAATGTTTCTATTCAACATTCTATACATCATTTATAGTCACAATACTTTTTGCACAAGCAATTATAAGTTATTCTATGTGACCAATGAAGAATATGGAGTTCCACCAGCTCTAAAAAGGGCAATCGTAAAAGGTAAGGGTGGAAACTAAGCAGACAATAACACAGCAAAGAGAAGAGAAAAGAAACTCTATACTACAACTCTGGCCAATGTGGTATATTACGCCAAATTCTATTTTTTTATGGAATAGGGGGCAAACGAGTAGACGTATCACCTGATGGTAAACGATTTCCGCCACCCATGGCGGCAACACCAGAGGCGTCACAAGTGCATTGGCGGCCTTTGGAGGATGGGGAGGGAGAGGGGTTGGGGTACGGGTCTCCGGTATCCTAACTCACTCAATGAAACATAACGCAGGCGCTGTTTCACACCGGTTTTCTGTGAGGTCGTGGAATCACTCCGGTCGAGTCGGCCCATTCATTATCCAGTGTCTCGTCCACGGAAAAAAAATCTAAAGAGAGGCCATGTCCAGCAGTGAACTATTAAAGGCCCTTAGTCATAAACTTATTCACCTTAAATCATTCCAGTATTCTAAAGGCGCATCTCCACCAAAATTGTTGGCAATTTCTGTGTTTCCAACTGTTTGCAACACTTCAAAAAATCGCCAACTTTTGTTTGTGTCTACAGCGAGTCAGCAACAATTTGAAAAGTATTCGAAGTAAGCGTCTCCACAAAGCCAATAAAAAACTGCAACAAGCGTATTCTTTTGACGTTTACCGCCAAAAAACGGAAACACGGTTGCCAACATCTGTTGACAATTTTTGTTGCCAACACAAGGAAATTACAGAAACTTTTGTCACCAACATGTCACAACACAAAAACTGTCAACTTTTGTTCGGTGGTGACCCGGCTTAAGAGACATCTCTAACACTTACCTTGGTGTGGTGTTAAGGCATGTTGATCCAGAAGTAAGTCCAAAGCCTCATAACAAGCGCAGTCAGCTCTTAGCGCGGATGCTAATGCTTCAGCTGCCGCGTCCCTTCGTTCTAAGGCGGCGAGTGCTCGCGCTTGCCACACCATTACGCCGGCTAAAGCACGCTGCAATATAATTTAGAAGAAGAAATTTATAATATACAATAATTATATCCAAAACCCATCTAAAGTGAACTGGAAGAGGCTGTTGATGATATTAGTCAGCAATTATAATAATCATCAACAACCCATAACGTCCCACTGCTGGGCTCGTGTCTCCTCTCAGGAGAGGGTTAAGGCCATACATCCCGACGCTGGCCAAGTGTAAGTTGGGGACTGGCAAGACAACGTTGTGGCTACGTGATCTTGCCGTTGGATGTTTTTAAGCCGCCCAAAGGCCTCCAACGAATCTTCACGACTTATCATATGATAACAACCGGGACCAACTGCTTAACGTGACCTCCGAATCACGGAGATGCTCATGGTAACATGCAACTAGCGGTCACCCATCCAGGTATTGACCGCACCGTCGTTGCTTACCCTTCTTGGTTAATTTTAATCATTTGTAGTTAGGGTCGTAAATGCAGTCACACCTGGATGTTCACATTTGCATGATGGTTCTGTTTAATATATTTAATGTTTCAATGCACCCATGTGTGTGTAATGCACACGTGTATGCATTGAAACATCATACACAGGAAGAAAAGCACTGAAACATTAACATGACATGAAATATACACATTGCTTTACATTTGACTACTTTGGTAGCGATGCGGATGCTGCTCATGAAGTCTCGGGTTCGATTCCTGGGTTGCATAAAATATTTTTATAATACTAGCTGACGCGGCGAACTTCGTACCGCCATATTTACATATCTGTCTCAGCTTCCCACAGGCAGTGTACAGTCGCGGACAAAAAAAAAACACTTTTACCGTTATCTTTTATTTTTTTTCTTTCTAGAAAAAAAAGAATGAATGAAATCGGACTATGTGTTATTGAATTACAACTAAGTACATATTTTGACTTTCATCCCCTCTCTCCAGGAAACCGTGCTGAATTTCGGGATAAAAAGTATCCTATGTCCTACCTCATAGTATGAACTCAAATCATGCCAAGTTTCATTTGAATCCGTTCAGTAGTTTCGGTATGATGCGCGGCCAAGATACAGGCAGACAGAAAAAAATTAAAAAAAAACAGTTTTGGCTTCAGTATTGATTATGTTTATTGATTATCCACCCTGTATACCAAAATAACATTTTTTATAATGTTTGTCTGTCTGTCCCTCTGTCTGTCTGTTTGTTCTGGCTAATAGGTAGCTTGTGATATAAGGAGTAACTTAGGCTACTTTTTTAACCGACTTCAAAAAAAGGAGGAGGTTCTCAATTCAACTGTATATTATTTTTTTATGTTTGTTACCTCATAGCTTTCGACTGGGTGAACCGATTTTGATAATTCTTTTTAATTGTTTGAAAGCTGGTGCTTCCCGTGTGGTCCCATTTAAATTTGGTCCAGATTGAAGTCGGTTTTTTTTTGTTAATGTTTTTTTTCATTTAGACCAGCGGCGTTACCCAATAATCGACATACGACAATAACCGCGGGGAATACCGCAAGGTTCAGCTAGTTAAGAGTATAATTATTAGCTTACATTGTGCGTCTGGTCGGTATTTCTAGGCTCCAGCAGTATAGGGTCACACTCCTCTATTAGTTTGATAACCGTAGTCGGCTCACGGGCTTGCAAGTAAGCGCGCATCGCCACCCCAAGACACAGCAAATGACGCCTGAAATGAAGCATCTGTTAACAATGCACTCTTTGGATCATTTTTTAATGTCTATTTTTTTTAAGTATGAGCCAGTCAAAGTGACTACTCTGCCTGATGGAAAGGCAAAAGATTTTTACTCAAATAGGCACTTATTTTACAGGCACTTATGAATAGTCAATATTTAAAAATCGAGTGCTTCTAGTCGCCAGTTCCAAGTGCAGCCTACCCTTCATGGAGAAGAATCTGGAAAGAAAATCCACTGTTGCTCCTTTAAAAAAAAAAATAGGGTAGTAGGAAAGTATGAGTAGTGGTCACCATACTCATTGTGAATGCAGTGCAACAATGCAGCATGGTGACCTTCACTACAGTGGCCTATTGAAATGCTTTTGTATCATCATTGGGTCTCAGGTCTCGCACTCACCAATGAAACATGACAGCACAAATGCTTATATTTTAGATTAGTATTCAGTGAGAGGGTAGTACCCTGCACTGTATAAAGTTTTTTTTTTTTAGAGGAGACATGGGGGATCATGGGATCAATCCACTTAATAAAAAAGTAAGACTCAGATGCCAATAATTTTACTACTTTGAAAAGGACAAAATTAAATGTAATCTATACTATCATCTATACTTATATTAAAAACTAGCTGACCCACGCAACGTCGTTTGCGTCTCCTATTGCCCGTAGCGTAATAGTTTCCCCCCGTTTTTGAAACATTCTTCATTGGTACGCCGCTCCTATTGGTCATAGCGTGATGATATAGATAATCTCGATAAACTTCCTAGATAAACGGGCTATCTAACACTGAAAGAACTTTTTCAAATTGGACCAGTAGTTCCTGAGATTAGCGCGTTCAAACAAACAAAAACTCTTCAGCTTTATATATTAGTATAGATGACCCACGCAACGTCGTTTGCGTCTCCTATTGCCCGTGGCGTAATAATTTCCCCCCGTTTATAAACATTCTTCATTGGTACTCCGCTCCTATTGGTCATAGCGTGATGATATAGATAAACTCGATAAACTTCCTCGATAAACGGGATATCTAACACTGAAAGAACTTTTTCAAATTGGACCAGTAGTTCCTGAGATTAGCACATTCAAAAAAACAAAAACTCTTCAGCTTTATATATTAGTATAGATGTATTTATTATACTCTTCTAAGATCTAATACTCATAATCAACAACACATTTATTTGGATAAAGACTAATATTAGGTACTAGCTGTTGCCCGCGGCTCCGCCCGCGTGTATGTCGGTTATCGCGGCAAACAGTAACCTATGTGTTAATCTGATGTATCTTCTATACTTATAAAATAACATGTCCTGACTGACTGACTGACTGATTCATCATCGCCGAGCGGAAACTATTAAACTTGGGAATACAAAATTTGGTGAGTATGATCGTTTCATTAAGCAGATACCCATTAAGGAAGGAATTTTGAAATTTCTACTCCCAAGGGGGTGAAATAGGGGTTGAAAGTTTGTATGGAAGTCCGTCATTTTTTAAGTTAGAAACATGAAACTTTATTTTTGGGCTACTGATTAAAAATGAGTAAACACGTATTTAAGCGTTTCTGATAAATAGAGCGGATATTCTACTCCTTAAGGGTGAAATAGGGGTTGACGTTTTGTATGTAGGTTAGTCTGGAAGTCCGTCATTTTTGAAGTTAAAAACATGAAAGTTTATTTTAGGGCTATTTAAGAAATATGAAACTTTATTTTTGGATTACTTATAAAAATTTGTAGATATGTATTTCAACGTTTCCTAATATTCTACCCGAAGCTAAGATGCTCAGACTTAATCAGTCACCATAGCCGAAATCGGCAAGGGATGATCAAAAAAATATTCTACCCCTAAGGGGGTGAAATAGGGGTTGAACTTTGTTTGGAACTTCGTCATTTTTAAATTAGAAACATGAAACTTTTCATTTGGTTTGGGCTACTGATTAAAAATGAATAGATACGTATTTAGGCCTTTCTCGATATTCTACGCTGAAGGGATGAAATAGGCGTTGAAATTTCGTAAGCGGGTTAGTCTAGAAGTCCGTCAGTTTTGAAGTTAGAAACATGAAAATTTATTTTAGGGCTATTGATAAAAAAATAGGAGATACGTATTTAAGCGTTTCCCAATATTCTACCCGTAAGAGGGTGAAATAGGGGTTGAAAGTTTGTATGGAAGTCCGTCTTTTTTAAGTTAGAAACATGAAAAAATATCTTTGGGCTTATAGTTAAAAACGCGTAGATACTAAGTGTATCTGGATATTATATCTACCCCTTTTTTTGTGCGGAAATTCCCTCGGATATCACCAACTGGTGGTGATGTCGGACTCGAACCGACTAAAAACCGCACACCGTCTCGGGTTCTAGAAACCAGGGAACCAGAGCGCCCTCAAAAGGAAATCCCATAAATGATATTTCTACCCCTAAGGGGTGAATTAGGTGTTGAAGTGTCGTAAGTAGATTAGTTTGGAAGTCAGTCATTTTTAATTTAGTAGCCTGAAACTTTGTCCTTAGGCTTTTAAGTACAAATAAATTAATACCTATATCATCATTTATGGGAATTCTATTTCTAAAGGGGTAAAAATAAGGGTCGAACGTTAGTATGAAATCCTTTTTAATGGGCTATTGATTAAAAATAAATAAATAGGTACGTTTAAAAACATGAATAAATTATTCATACATACTTACACAGTTTTAATTAAATATATTGTAAATAATCAACTTTCACGCGAGCAAAGCTGCGGGCTACAGCTAGTAAGCTATATTACTGTAAAGTTTCATCCAATTCCGTCCAGTGCTTTTTGCGTGATGAAGTAACAAACATACACCCTCACAAACATTCGCTTTTATAAATTAGTGTGATGTGATAAAATCGAATACGAAAAACAATGTTAAATTTATCACTACAGTTAAATGAAAAATTAGACATAACGAATGAAGCTTATTTTCAAAGCGTAAATAAAACGAAATTAATTAAGTATCTACAACTAATTCAACGAAAAAAATGGAAGGTATCTACAACTTACTAAAAGAAATTAAAACACCAACAAATAAGGCTAAGTAATTAAATATTTGCAACGAAAAACATCTGCTTACCTATGCCTATACCAATAACCTAACAAAATCCTATAAAAAAGTAAATTATAGGTACCTAGGTACCTATGCTAAAACCTTACAAAATTCTAAAAATACCGAGAAAACCAATTAGTATCTACAAAAGACTATTTGCTAATTATTTAGGTACAACAAAAATCGCCTGCTTATACCTATGCTATAACCTGACAAAATCCTAAAAAAAAACTTCGTTGAAAAAAACTGACTTCAAAAACTAAAAAGTATCAGTTAACTTAATTTGCATGTGCTACCTAGGTTTGAAGTCAGTGCCAAGCCAAATGTAATAGTAGGTATCACACTCGCTACATTTCGAGACGAACGTCAACGACGTCACCGACTCTTCAGTTGTTTTGTTCTACGCGAAGAGCAGCTATTCCGCTCAAGGTCACGCGCGGCGAGTGCGGTACCTACTATTACATTTCGGCTTGGCACCGACTTCAAACCTATGAATAGGTAGCACATACAAATTAAGTTATTTGGTACTTTTTAGTTTTTTCGGTTCGGTTTTTTTAAACGAAGTTTTTTTTATTTTTCACTTTTTAGTCTTTCTGAAGTCTCTCGTCATCATTTCACCTAAATAACTTGAAAGAATACGACTAAAGGTAACATACATGCTGTATAAAATCGAAAGGACTTCAGGTATTTTTTTGTAATAAAATCTCAAATGGACTATCTTCTATAGGTTACTATAATTCAAGTGATTTGAGGTAAACTGACTATCTGAGGTTAACTCTGATATCGTTAAGACCCGTTTTATATATTATGAAATTAAATGATGTCTACAGAATATGAAGGCATGCAGACAATTGCTTTAACTTCATTGCAGGCGCTTACATAAATTTGAGGGTTTCCTTCGATTTCCTTAGGATCCCATCATCAGATCCTGATATGGTGGCCATGGGACTACATGGGGAGCATACCCTTTCGAATACAAAAATAATTTCCAAAATCGGTCCACAAATTGACGGAATAATCCGTGTACATACATAAAAAAAAAATACCGATGAAATTGAGAACCTCCTCCTTTTGGAAGTCGGTTAAAAATACAGAAGAAATATTATAATACTAAGTAATATTTATAGTAGGTAGAACAAAAATCAAGTAAATACTATGTAGTAAGGGCAGTACTATGTATTAGTTATTCTGTGGCAGGGCGCAGGCCACGCGCCCGCGCTGCCTTTCGGGTACCTATCATAAAGATGTTTTGTATCATTTACTGGTAAATTATGATGAACTATTATGTTATATGTTTACTCCTCTTTCAAGTATTTTAAACTTAAAATAAATATCATAATTATAAAAGTTTTTGGTTCAGTATCAATAAGAGCATCCTCCCTAAAAATCTAAACTTCTTTAATGTACAGAATTGATCTTATACACTTTTCTTATGCGTTTAAAAGTAATCATATTACGTACCTATTGTAAAGTTAGTTACTTGATTCAAAAAGATGTCGCAGTTTTAAGCACAGAAACAATTTTCAAGAAAATGTAATTGCTTCAGTATTGATTAGAGAGCCCTCCCAAAAAATCATCTAAATTTATTTAATGTACAGAACTGAACTGTTACATTTTTATTATACGTTAAAAAGAGTAATCATATTACGTACCTATTGTAAAGTTAGTTACTTGATTCCAAAAGATGTCGTTTGTTTTAAACAAAAAATTTTTCAAGAAAATTTAAAACAACCCTTTCTATGGAAAGAGAGAACATAAAACAAATACCTACCTATCAAATACTAACTATATACCACATTAATCACAATGCTTGTGCATAAAACGTTCCCACGATTATTTTGAATATTTCAGTCATGCGGGCACAACCAAACACACAGAATCGACGTCTACAGAGAGATATAGATATTCTTTTTCCTATGGATAGAGAGGTTGCGATAAATCAAATACTTAATGCTACACCGAATTATACGTAATAAGTTCTACGATTATTCCACGATATATTAATCAAAGTGTTATTAATTACGCATGGCTGGCAATAGATGTCACTACATGTTGTTTTACGTAATGATAAATTCTTTATAAATTTTTTTTCCAATAGATAGAGAGATTGTGATAAATTAAATACTTTATGCTACAACCTTCAGAGTATCTCCTTTCTAACAAAAAAATAATTATTGCAATCGGACTACTCGTTAATGAATTACAATTAATTACACATTTTGACTTTCATCTCCCCTCCCAAGGAAACCGTCCGGAATTTCGGAATAAAAAGTATCCTATGTCCTACCTCGGAGTATGAACTCAAATCATGCCAAGTTTCATTTGAATCCATTCAGTAGTTTCGGCGTGATGCGCGGCCAAGATACAGACAGACAGACAGACAGACAGACAGACAGACAAAAATGAAAAAAAAAAAATAGTTTTCGTTTCAGTATCGACAACAGAGTGCCCTCCAAAAAAATTTTCAAAATATCTTCAATGTACAGAATTTGACCTGTTACATTTTTATTATAAGTATAGATTATATAAGTTATTATGTTGATAAAAACTCTTTGGCAAATAACTCAATAATATATTAGGTACCAACTCTTAGCGTCTTATACTCGTGATAACTTCTAAACGAAATGTCCGAATGGGATGAAACAAAAAGTATTTTACTTCTACATAAATACCCTTGATAACATAATGCTTTATTTAGATAAGGATTAATATTACGATACACATTTAACGTAGTTTCTTTCTTCAGACGATTTAATAATTTTTTTGGACACAAAAGCGGTTATTGTGACCAAACCATGATAGTTAGATATATGCTCTCGCGGACTTTTTTGTAGATCTTAATGGGACCTACAAACCTGTAATACATTATTTTGTTCTATTGTCAATACTTTTTGCAGCGCACGCAAAAATAGGTTTTCGATTTCACACCTTGGGTTACAAAATAGCAATTTTCTTATGGATCTCTATTTTTTATGAAAATAAATATAGCCTATAGCCTTCCTCGATAGATGGACTATCCAACACTGAAAGAATTTTTCAAATCGGACCAGTAGATCCTGAGATTAGCGCGTTCAAACAAACAAACTCTGCTGCTTTATAATATTAGTATAGATGTAACAGGTCCAATTCTGTACATTAAAGATATTTTGAAAATTTTTTTTGGAGGGCTCTCCAAAATCGATACTGAAGCCAAAACTGTAATTTTTTAATTTTTGTCTGTCTGTCTGTATCTTGGCCGCGCATCACGCCGGACTGAACAGATTCAAATGAAACTTGGCATGATTTGGGTTCATACTACGAGGTAGGCCATAGGATACTTTTTATCCCCAAAATTCAACACGGTTTCCTGGAGAGCGGGGATGAAAGTCAACATATTTACTTAATTGTAATTCAATAACACATAGTCCGATTTCATTCATTCTTTTCTGCTAGAAAGAAAAAAATAAAAGATAACGGGAAAAGTGTTTTTTTGTCTGCGACTGTACACTGCTTGTGGGAAGCTGAGGCAGATATATAAATATGGCGGTACGAAGTTCGCCGGGTGAGCTGGTAATATTATAAAGCTGAAGAGTTTGTTTGAAAGCGCTAATATCAGAAACCGCTAGTCCGATTTGAAAAATTATTTCAGTGTTGGATAGTACATTTATCGAGGAAGGCTATATATCATCACAATAAGACCAATAGGAGCTGAGCACCAATGAAGAATATTACAAAAACAGGGGAAAATATTACGCTACAGGCAATAGGAGACGTAAACGAGGTTGCGTGGGTCAGTTTATTTATTTATTTTATTTATTTAAGCCCTTTAAACCTATACATATAATAGTTTTAAACATATCTTATTGACTTTTTTGTTAGTTTCCTTAGTATACATTCTTATTAATATGTTAATGAGTTAGTTTTCGTTTTTTCCTTGTATAGTCCCTTTTCGGGTATAGGCCTCCTCCATATCTGGCGTGGGTCAGTTAGTACAATATAATATGGGTTTAAGATTGTTATTACAATTGTAAACTATAAATTTGAAATATTGAAAAGTAGTAATGACCTGTGCAATCCTCTTGAAGAAACAGCATGTGCGGCCCTGTGTAGCTCTCCTTTAGCAAGCATAGCACTTGCCAGTAGCCAGACATCATCCCCACTTGCAGTTTCGTGACCACCTCCAGCTGCTGCGGCCGCTGCATCTGCCCAGAACAGAGCACTGGTCCATTGTCCCTGCAATACATAAACTTATATTTGAAGATACAAATAAATAAAATTGAAGTGTCTCTTTGTAGTTCAATTTTAACAGCTTTTCACTAAATGCATTTGAAAGAAAATAAGGTTTTTTTTAAAAAAAAAATGTCTACCTGTTCTGGCTAATTTCTAGAATGGCTGGATCAATTTTGACGGGACTTTCACTGGCAGATAGCTTACAAAATAAGGAATAACTTAGGTTATCCTTACAACAACAACAACCGTGGGTAACACTGTGGAACTCATCTGGTTGATTATATAATTATGTAAACTACAAGGGGATAATGATAATGACTTATTATGTGGCAATGGCATTCTAATGATTGAAGGTTAACAGCATTTTAAGAGTAGTTAAAAGAAAAAATAATATAAAATTCAAGTTGATTAAATACGTAATAGGTTAACTATCAATTTAGTACTTGAAAACTGTAAGGAGCATAAAAGATATGGAATAAATAAAAATCTTTTTGGACAAGCCTTTTTTGTATTCAGATCGGATATGGTGAGTGATGGGAATAATTAAGATCAAGTATATAAAATGTTAATTGGTTTATCATCATTGGTTTTGTATTGGTTTATATTTATTACAGAATAATATTAAAATCAATATTGCAAATAACAATAATATTCTGTTTGTCAAATATAAGTTGGTAAAAATAAATGTTTTCAATCATTTGTCTTTTAAGAAAATACCTAGTATTGACAAATTTATACTTAAATATAACATCAGATCACACATCAACAGCTTTTAATAGTTCACTGCTGGACTTTAAACTCTCCTTAGAAAGAAGGTTTAAATTATACTTCAAATAAATAGATTTATTCCAAGTCTTTGGAGATGGTCTTACGACTTTGTTATTTCATGCTTTACTACCCCACAGGCACTTGAGGATAAGTACCTACCTTAATATCCACCCAAAAAACTGCATGAACAAGAAATTAAATAGATCCCTTTGCTACAAAAAAACATCATCAAATCATAAACAAACAAACTAATATCGTATTAGCTGATTAGGAAGAGCGTCAAACGCTGTAAGGATTTCGGTACGCCGTTATAACCTTTTTAACAATTAAAAATAAACAAAATACAGTTATCAAAGAGTATACTAACTAATTCAGAATATTGCTTCACAAGTGACCGCATGAAATCGATGTTCATGCACCCTTCAACAGCATTTCTGCCTGTTGTATCCGCTTTTGCCATCACTTTTATATTATCACTTCACAAACTTTAATAGAAGAAATTACATCTGAAAATATCGCATAAACAGCGCAAACTTAATAATAAGCACTCAAATGCTGAAAGAATAGTTTTTGATGTAATATTTATATTTTTCTTAGATTTTAGATAGATATTTTTAAACAAAATGATGCTTTGGCTTTGGTTCATTTATCCCGCCGACGTTAAGTGTTGCCTTGCGTTTAATAGTGGTTTCCCAGTTGCCCTTGTTGTAACGAAATAGGTTCGTTTTAAGACTTTTTATTTTGTACAATATTACTAGCTACTTTAAACATTTTAACTACTACAAAACTACTAAATTACTAATAAACAAACAAACAAACAAACAAACAAACTCAGCTTTATAATATTACTAGTATGGATAAAGCTGAAGAGTTTGTTTGATTGTTTGAACGCGCTAATCTCAGGAACCGCTGGTCCGATTTGAAAAATTATTTCAGTGTTGGATAGTACATTTATCGAGGAAGGCTATATATCATTCATCACGCTAAGATTAATAGGATCGGAGCACCAATAAAGATGGTTTCAAAAACGGGGGAAAATTGTTACGCTACGAGCAAAATGAGACGCAAACGAGGTTGCGTGGGTCAGCTAGTAAAAAATAAACTTTAAATTCCGACTTCAACTAGACCGAATTTCTGACGGCTATCAGAAAAATCTCCCTAATTTGTGGCTAGACTCTAACCTGACAACATTAACTTTGAAGTTTAACTTTTTTTAGACAATTTACATATTATTTTTAATTTTGGTACTATTCTGAAATTATTTCCTATTTTTTAAAAAAATCTACTAATTTAAGAAAATATATTTTGTTTTCCTGTAAATGGAATAAACACAAATTAATCTATTTTGTACAATGAGCACTTATCGTCTCAATAATTTAACACAGCCTTCTATAATAGTAGAAATTAGAATAGTCATTTAATAAAATGACTAATCAAGTACACTAAACACAAAAGGATAATAATTGGATCTTGTAGAAATAATAGATTTTAATTGTAAATTGCAATATTTACCTAATATAAGTTCCACACATTTATTCTATGGGTTTAATAAATTTTATTTTGATTCGCATAATAAAACTACCTCCTACTTTATTTGTCGTTTTTAGTGTGTATGCATGCATGCTGTCAATTGACAGATTTGAATTTTGATGACGGAAAGAAAAAGGTTATACACAGAAAAAGAGGGAATAGGCTGATTAAGATTTATTAAATATCCGTCACTAAATATTGTTTAGACTATCCTAGCTTTTATTGTGTAGTGTTATAAAAGAAATATAGACTGAGATTTGTATACATTCTGAGAACTGACTAAAAGCAACGTGTCCTAGGTTAGGCCGTTAGTGAAACATGTTAATATATTTGTTATAACATGACTGAGAGGAAAATGTGCAAGTTTTACAATTTAAACGTGCCTGATCGTCGATCTGGGGAGGGAGGGCAGGGTGGTGGCCCGCAGAATCATGGAGCGAATGAGGAGGACGAGAGGAACGACGAAGCTGTCCCACCACCAGTGCCACCGCATGAGCACAAGCTTGAGTATTGTTATTGGATGTGGTTTTCTCGCCGACCTCCGGCGCGCGAGCTCTCTGCCTCCACCACTGGTTATGTCCAGGTTTGTTCTCTTATTCATTCCAGTTAGAGCTCATTTATGTCATAAACAAAGGAAATTTGTGTTGAAACATATGTAGGCATCCTATATCATTAATTAACAACAATAAAGCCATACAATAATATACTTTATCTTCTTAAGACTATAAAATACAGAGATGCCTCAAAATTGAAATGTTACATAAAAAATTAAGTACTTATAAAGATATTGAAAATAGAAAAACATACAATAAAGAGGGAACTAGATCTATAATTTTCATCAATAATACAATAGCACTTCCTAGAATAATGTTTTTTGGGTCAGTGGCAGAAGATGTTGTCACTAAAAATACTTTTAACACCTATGAACAGTTGTTAAGCTAGTCAGACCAAATTCCAACCAAAACTAGAGTTTATAAGAGGGTAAATTTAAAGGGTATTATCATCAATGTGTGAGACTCAAGACGCTAGACAGAGAAATCTGTAGAAAAAAAATTAGAACATTTTTAATCATCTTCAAAAAAGGAGGTTCTCAATTCAACTGTTTTTTTTAATGTTTGTTACCTCAGAACTTTTGGGTTGGTTGAAACAGTTGGGTGTACTGATTTTGATTATTGAAATCGAAATGGGACCACATGGGAAGCACCAGCTTTCAAATAAAAAATATTTGAAAGCTGGTGCTTCCCATGTGGTCCCATTTCGATTTGGTTTAGTTCTTGAAGTCATATTTTTTTTGTAAAAATTTTAGATTATACACTATGTTTACTAACATGACCATGACTCATTCTTATTATCTGTTTTTACTAGTCTAATACATTGTTATCAGTAAAGCTATTGTTCTGTTTCATTCACTTGAATAGATCTTATCTATTCTTCAACAGCCGTTTGTAGTCCACTGCTGGACATAGACGTTTCTTTAAAGGGTAGGTTCTATAAAATGTTAAAATTTCATCAATAATTTTTGGGGGTATTCATAAAATCAATACATATTTGTCTTAAGATTTGTGAAAGTGAAACTTAAATTATGTTAGTTTTACTATGTGTTGTGTATATATTGCAATTGCACAAACAATTTTTTTTTATGGAATGAGTTGCAAACGAGCATACATATCTCGGTATTTTTTTTTTTAAAATGACTTCATTTCTAATCTTTGCCCCATGGTTACTTGTGAAAGATTGCCACACACAGTGTAATAAGGCTGCTAATTTTTCTATTTACATTATATTGTTTGGCTGCCTCGTTGGCGCAGTGGTAGTGTATGCTATGCATGAGGGTTCCACTTTGATTCCTCTGTCAGACAAAATGTTTGTATAATCTGCAAATATTCTATTTTAGAGTCTAGGTGTTTTCCATGTATAATATGTATGTATTTACAAAAAAAGTACTATCAGTAATCTAACTTTCATAGTACAAGCTCTGCTTAGTCTGAAGCTAGATAGCGTTGTATGTCAGATGTCTGAAATATTAATTCATTAGTTTTGACTATTATTTATTTTCTCTTGTCTTTAATAATTTGGGCTAGGTTGAAATGCAGCTTCAGCGATCATATTGGGACCTTCAGCTATTCCTTACAAAATAATACAATTTGCCAATACAGCACTGTAATAGTGTGCTGTATTTGCACCAGTTACAAAGGCGACAATTGCACAAAATTGTGATGTGATTACAAACTACTGTTCGTTGGAAAGCCCAACAACAGTTGTTTGTAATCACTTCACAATTTTTTGCTATTGTGTTGCTAATATGTACTTATATCAATTCAGTCAGTTTCTAAAGCAATCAAATTATATCAATATAATTTAAAATCGAAACTACCTGTACCTTTTCTTACTTAATTGTTTATTTTTCTCCTCTACTTAAAAAAAAAAAGATTCCCGCATTACGAAATAGATCCCGTGTCACGCAGGGATGTATTGCCTACACTCTATACTACAAGGAACACCCAGACTCATACAGACAGAGAACAACAATTTGTGGATCAAACAGATCAGATCAGATAAATCTTATGTAGAGTCTGAACACACAACACTCAGTGCAGTCAGTCTAGGGCAACCATGCAGTTGTGATAAGCAAGACTGCCTAACTCTTGTTTCAAATTCACATGTTAAAATACTCTCCTTTTTATTTCGATTTGCCTACAATGCTTTCATAAAAACACTGTTTATTAGTGTGAGCAGTAGACTTCCCTAGTAGGAAATAGTCATGCAGGTCTATAAAATATGACTATTTACCTGAATACAAACCCCTTTTTCATAAATGTTATTTTACTTAAAACAAACATTTCTGTGTTATTTTCAACTTAACTAAGCTTTTCATTTATGGGCCTTCCAAACTACTTGGCTTGATGGAAAACATGAGCAGAATCCAAAAGTAGTGGTGATGACCCACACTGTGGCGGCCTATTGAATTTAAAGATGAACATAACACAGAACCATTACTTAAAGTTAAATAATGTTTATTAATAATGGGGTAAGAACGAAATTAATAAATATTTTTTAATAAATAAAAAAATATTTCGGACCCTCTCTATCACACAACGCCATCTAGTCCCAAGCTAAGCAGAGCTTGTGTTATGGGTACTAGACAACTGATATAAATACATATACATATACTTTTTTGTAAATACATACATATTATACATAGAAAACACCCAAACTCCGAAACAAATATTAGCAGATCATACAAACATTTGGTCCGACCCGGGAATCGAACCCGAGACCTCAAGCACAGCAGTCGCATACGCTACCACTGCGCCACAGAGGCAATATACTTATGAAACCAATATCTTCCATGACTTACACTTTCTGTTTAAGTTTTTACGAAACACTCATAACATGTAAAGAAATTATTAATTAATGTGATAATTTCAGGCGTTACGTCTGGTGGGTCGGGTGGCCAGCGTTGAACAGTGGTGGGGGCTATATACGCATCTCGCGCGGCCCTCAGAACTACCCCCCTTGTCAGACTTACATCTTTTCAAACTCGGCATCAAACCCATGTGGGAGGACCCCGCAAATGTCAATGGTGGCAAATGGGTAAGTGCAACTACCTTTAATTATGGTTTAGCCTCTTTGGCCTAGCGGTTAGCGTATGCGACTGCCGATCAAAGAAGTCTCTGGTTCGATTCCCAGGTAGGGCCAAAAGTGTTGTTGGCTTTTCCTTACAAATAATTCTTAATGATGGAGTATGAAAGTTTGGTGCTGTTTCACGACCTTGACTCGGAGAGCACGTTAAGCTGTCGGTCCCGGTTGTTATGAACATCTAGCTAGGGCAATCGTTATTGGGAAGTCAGTGCCCTCAAATATACTGACAACTTTTTTTTTTTTTTTAACGTGTGGAAATCCCATCGGACCGTCACCCCACCGGGGTTTACGGCGGGGCGGTGTGTCGGACTCGAACCGACTAAAACCACACGGTGTGCCACTCTGCGCCTGTGAAGGGAGGAATCCGGGAACTGCAGTTATTAACACATCCGGACCCAGCGCTTGCCCGCACTGAAGCGGGCACCGTCTGCTGTTAAACTCTCAATTTAGGCGACGTACGGCACGCGCGTACGTCGCCCCCTCGCGGGTGGCCACTAGAGCGGATGGAGGGGAAAGCCCGTCCCGACCATCCGCGGCCACACTCAGGGCGGCATGAGGCGCTGATAGGCGCGCCTCCGCCGCCCGGTTCGCCGGCGGCGGATTGGGTCCGAGTGGATGTCATCCTCCCGGGCCTTCTCCGCCACCTCCTTCTGCGAGATGACTTCTTCGCAGAAGGTTGCGACCGCGGTAAAACTGCTATCGCTACCGGCTATGGAGCGTATGACGGCCGGTAGCGAGAGATCTCCTCCGATGACTGCAGTGAGGGCCCGACGCTGCGGCGCCCAAGCGGGGCAAACCGCCAGCGTGTGCTGGGCCGAGTCCTCACTGCAGTCGCAGTGGTGGCAGGCGGGACTCAATTCCCTCCTGGTGACCGAGTGCAGGTACTTCCCGAAGCAACAGTGCCCGGAAAGGACCTGCGTCAGTCGGAAGGAAAGGGTCCCGTGCTGCCGCCCTGCCCACTCGAGGATGACCGGCTGGAGGGCCTCCACGGTGGCAAAGCCAGCACGTGGAGTCTCCAGCCGGAACGACCATCTAGCCATAGTGGCTCGACGGGCGGCTTCACGCCACTCGCGTACCTCTTCGGGCGGAGGGCTACTCCACTGCCACTCTCCGCCCGATATTCAGCCACCCGTCGATAAACTTCGGCGAGCACTTCCGCCTCCAAATCCCACGGGGGTGTTCCGGCCAAGGAGCACGCCGCCTCGGTCGACACCGTGCGGTATCCGCGTATGGCTCTGACTGCCAATACCCTCTGAGGCCGCCAGAGGCGGGCCTTATTTAGGGCAGTCAGAGCCGCCACCCACACCGGTGCACCATACAGCGCCATCGACCGAACAACCCCCGTGTACAGGATACGCGTTGCGACGCTGGCTCCACCCAAGTTGGGCAAAAGTCGCCCAAGGGCCGAGGCAGCGTCGACCAGCTTCGGACCAAGCTGTCGGAAGTGCTCGTCGAAGAGCCACCTACCGTCGAGTATCAGGCCCAGATACCTCATCTGGGCCCGAACCGGTACGAGGACCGCGTTGACCTCTATGGAGGCGCCGGCGGGTGGACCACGACGGGGCCCATGGAACAATAGGGCCTCCGTCTTGTCCAGGGCCACCCGTAAGCCCAGCGCCTCGATGCGCCCGACCACCAGAGAAACTCCCCTGGTGGCTAGGCACGCCGCCTCTTGGAAGTTCGCTCCCCGGGCCGTGACCAATGTGTCACCGGCGTAACAAATTACGCCCAGCCCGGGGGGCAGACGACTCCGAAGGACCCAGTCGTACCCCACGTTCCACAGGAGTGGTCCAAGGACAGACCCCTGCGGAACGCCGCACGACATGGGTCGCCGTCTCAAGACGCCCTCTCGGTCCTCGTACACGACGGTACGCTCCTCTAAATAGTCTGCCACTAGCCGCCTCAGGTACTCTGGCACCCCGTGATAATGGAGTGCTTCCCTGATGCAGCTAAATGGCAGACTATTGAAGGCGTTGGCGATGTCCAAGGACACCGCCAACACCACGCCGCCACAGCTCACTGCCTCTTCGGTCACGGCCCTAAGGCGCATCACGGCATCGACCGTCGAACGCCCCTCTCGGAATCCGAATTGGGCGTCCGACAGGTCGGGCCCTACCTCGCAGAGGTGCCGGACGATGCGGGCAGAGAGTATCCTCTCAAAAAGTTTACCCGCCTCGTCCAGCAACACGATGGGCCTATAGGCCGCGACCGAATCGGCAGGCCGTCCCGGCTTCCCGAGCTTCTGTCGCACCGCACGATATGGGCGACCCCAGGGGTCACGGTCGAGACTCTCCAGCATCTCCTTCTTTTTCTCGTCCTTGGCGCGGCAAATGGCCAGCTTCAGAGTTTTCCGCGCTTCGCGGTACTCCTCATGAAGCTGGTCCCCGCCACCGTCTCCACGGTGACGTCGCCGGCTGCGGGTGTAGGACCTCCGGGCACGAGTACAAGCCGCACGGAGGTCCGCCAACTCCTGGGACCACCAGTAGACCTCCTTCCGGCGAGGCCGACGACTTTGGACGCGGGGCATGGCCGCATCGCAAATCTGCGTAATCGCTTCGCGAAAACGGCCAGCCCCCACGTCCACGCCGACCTCCCCGGTCGGGGCCTGCGGAGACAGCCAAGATTGAACAATGGCCGCCTCCTCTAGTAGGTCCCTATCGAGCTTGGCGACAGCCCACCGCGGAAAGCGGGATGAATGCCGCGCCGTGTGACCCCTACTGGGGCCCTGGGACCGGGAGAGCTCGAACCGGATATATAAATGATCCGAGAGCGTCTCGACCTCTTCCAGGACACACCAGTTCCTTACTCGTGCGGCCACAGCAGGGGTAGCGAACGAAAGGTCCACTATCGACCCCCCTTGCTGTCGCACGCACGTGTTGGTGGAGCCTCTGTTCAGCAAACAGAGGCCCACCGAAGCCGCCCACTCCTCTACGGCTTCGCCCTTGGCGTCCGTCCCGGGGGACCCCCACGCAATGGATTTTGCGTTGAAGTCCCCCAGCACGAGGACGTGCCCAGACGCTAATCGCCGCATCGAGGTCTCCAAGCTGTTAAGGAAGACCTCGAAGTCGCTCAAACTCCGGTTGGGGGAGAAGTAAACACCGTAAACGGTGATCCCCCCCCACTCGGCGGCAACATATCCAGAGCCCTTGTCTCTAAGCGACAAGGGCGGGGAATGAGCCGCCGCGGAACCGACGACTGCCACGGAGCCGTCCCAGTCACCCATCCAGTTTGGACGGGGAGGAACGTAGTAGGGTTCCGCGACTACGGCAACACCGATCGACCACTGCGCCATGGTTTGCAGGAAGAGATCCTGCGCCGCGGCACAGTGGTTTAGGTTCGTCTGGACAAGGAGGTTGGAGACGTGATCCATTAAGGGATCGTCTCTACAACCTCCTCCATGGGCGACGATGTAGACGCACGAACGACATCGGAGGCAGCCTGGGTCGATTGGCTAGCCCCCGATGTCTGCTGAGAAGCGCGGGATGGCTTACAGCCCCCCTGCCCCATCTGGTGATTGGCGGACTTGTTGTACGCCGCACAAATAGGGCAGTGAGGGGCGGCAGAACATTCTGCCGCCTTGTGCCCCGGTCGACCGCAGCGGAAACAGAGACCGCTGCAGTCGAAACAGTTTCCGCACTCGACGCGTGTGTGCCCCGATGCTAGGCATTTATAGCATCTCATCGGTCTTGCCGCCAGGACTGTTACCCTGGCACTCACAAAACCGATGAGAAGCCTGCCGGCGTCGCCCAAAACTTTGGCCGACGCCACGGGGCAACTCACCCACACTGCGCCAAGTCCTCCCGGACCGGGGCGGATGGCGCCAACTCTGACGCTCTCCGCGTTGCAACCCGTCTTTGCCCGGATTGCAACGCGAACGTCTTCGGCCGTCACCGAATCGTCCAGGCCCGAGATGCGCAACTCAGCGCATTTCGTAGGCCTGGCGATCTTGACACCATCCGTGCCCGAAAACACTCCCCGCAGCATCTCAGCAAAAGTGTCCGCCGTCTTGGTACCTTCAGCCCCCGGGAACTCGAGGATTCGAGCTCCCGTTTGGGCGAGGCGCAGTCGGACCCCTGCTGTCGCGAAATCGCCAGCGAGACAGTCCCGGGCCGTCTTAAAGACGGCCGCGTAGGACAGTCCTCCACTTGCCGCCTCCGGTGACACCGTGACCACTACAGCCGCGGTCTTAGGTGGCTGCAGCTTCCGCGGCTTTTTCGGAGTGGTCCGGGCCACCGTTGACGACTGCGGGCCAGAGGCCGCCTTTTGGGCAGCCTTCTTGGCCCGCTTCTTGGCCCCTCCGACTTCCTGCCAACCCTCATTGGAGGGGGCAGTTGTGGAGGGGCCAGGCAGAGGTGTTGGAGTGGGGAGCGGAGGAAGCTCCGCACTAGCCATTGCCACCGTTTTGGGCCTCGGCTGCGGCTGCGGCGGCGGCAGGGCCCGACACCGACGCCACTGCTGCGTACGTCACGCGACCCCCCACCACGGGGAGGAAATATACTGACAACTAGCTCAACCCCTTGTTGCGTAAGATTGAAGTTGATGCCAGTCGTTCCGTGGAAAACCAGAGTATTATAAATATGTGGTGATTTCAGGTGGTGCGATTACGTAAAACTCAGACCGGCCGTGCATGGGAGGACTTGTGCATGGCGATGTTGGGTGAACAGTTCATGGTCGGACCAGAACTTTGTGGAGTTGTGCTCTCCGTCCGCTTCCAGGTACCACATTTTTTTCATATTTTTGTCATCATTTGGAGAAACTTTCAAAAGTTTACTAAGTTTGAACTAAATAAAATGACTCCTGGAGTGAGTTACGAGTATGATGATCGACTACGTCTTTGCCTGTGTTTGATGACACTAAAAGAGAAATAAACTCTTATTATTATTATTACTAATAAAAAATGTATTCATTAATACAAAACGTTGAGTACCTACAATTTATTCGAAGATACCTAACTAATGATAACTTCCTCTGCTTGCGTTATACGAGCTGTTTTTGCGAATTAGTATCAGTAGTATTAGATCCCAATTGCTACTTAAATTGTTGCTTTTCTGAGGGAGATTTCATCAATGTCGAATGGTTGTCAAGACGTACAAAAATAAATTGGTTTGTCGTTGCAGGACGACCACCTAGCGGTGTGGCATCGTACGGCGTCGGACGGCGCGGCCGCGGCCCGCGTGCGCGACGCTCTGCGGCGCATCCTGCAGCTGCCCGCGTCTGTGCCCATCGAGTACAAGGCGCACGGCGACTGTCTGCGCGCCTCCGCCTCGCGCGCCGCGCTGGAGCCCGAGCCCGCGCACCCGCACCCCGCGCACCCCGCGCCGCACGACCCGGAGCCGCCCCGCTCCTAGCGCCGCCCCCCCGCCCGCCCCACCACCGCCACCGCCGCCACCGTCGAGTGCGCGCGGTGGCTCTCCACCAACTTCGAGGAGGCCCGTCTCTACTCGAGCTTCTGGTCGTAGCCCGGCGATCGAGCCCGTGCGCCTGGAAGCCATTGGTCGTCGTAGATTCCGTACTGAAACAAAACGACCCGGTACCCGGCGAGACTTCACCGAATTCTTCCCGGCGTTCCGACCCCTTCCACCCGCTCGTAACATAGTCTACGTCGCACTCCAATGGCCGACGCGTGATTCAGGCGAACGATGATTCTCTTATTGTATTGAGTAATATCTTGTGTAACGTTTTCTATCAGTCGGTGCAGTAAACGATGTCGCTCCACTTTTTCTGTTTAAATGGACTTCTGTAATTGTCGATTCGATTCGACGGTGTACACGTTCGTACCTTCGCCGTAAACCCTTAGTAACTTTTAGAAGATTGTGAAACCGAGTGAGACGTCCCCCGCAGCAATAGTTCGCGTCGGTGGCTCACGGACACTCGTGCCGACGATGTACATATAGTGAAATGAGTGAAAAATATTTAGAAAAAATTTGTATGCGCTGACGTGTCGTGAGAGCCGAGCGCCCACAAGCCCCGCCGTCACATTGTACAGACAACATCTGGATTTAAATAAAAATAAAGAATCAGAATTTGTATACTTTCATGTTTGTTTTTATTTATTTAATAGTAATAGGAAGTTACTATCAGCCTTTATCATCAGGCAGAGATTACCCTTAAACTGAATTAAAGTATCATTATTTTGACGGGAGCAGTAGGGAGGGAATTTATTTCCTAAGACGATCACATTCCAATTTGGTTTAAATAGTGTGAATATCATACTTTTTTTTTTTTTTTTTTAATTGGCCCGCCAAAATGACTCTACTCTGCCTGATGGAAAGCATAAGCAGAATCCAAGAGTGGTGGTCACCATACTCACTGCGAATGCAGACAATGCAGTATGGAGACCCACACTATGGCGGCCTAGTGATGCTGCTGCATCTTTTAGTCTAGTCAACAAGTATGGTACTTGTTGCCTAGACTAATTGGGCCTCCTTCTAGCCTTTTCAAAATCTAGGTTGGGTAGACTTTACTACGGTAGACGATACAGCTGCCTTTAAATCTTCACAACCAAAGTAGGTAGTTAGCGGTCTGTAGACAGACTGTTGCTGGACTATTTAGGGCTCCAACTCATTCATATGGCAATATCAATATCTAGAAGTCCTCTTTTTTTTAATGTTATAGGTGACAAACGAGCACAGGTATCGCCTGATGGTAAGCGATTACCGCCGCCCATGAACACCGCAACAGCAGAGGCAACACAAGTGCATTGCCGGCCTTTGAGGATGGGGGAGGGGTTGGGGTATGTGCCTCCGGCACCGGTCCTGTTTCACACCGGTTTTCTGTGAGGCCGTGGTATCACTCCGGTCGAGCCGGCCCATGCATGCCGAAGCATGGCTCTCCCACGGTTGATTTAAATTTCCCTTTATTTAAAAGTGTATGTACCATTATTAAAATACGGTTGACGGGAATGACTTACGTCTTCCATAATTCCTCTTTTAACCCTCTAACGCCACTTCTAACAGCCCCTGCTAACAACGGAATTAAAAGAAATACGTTGTCTAGAAAATATATTTTAATACATCAAATTTCAACAGACATTCACGTTTGTTAATTAAAAATAAAATGATAAACATGGCCATTAAGACATTCGTTATTTGACTACACACGAACACGACTCATCGACATCGATAAACTTAATGTCTAATAGATTCTATGGGCTACTTCTCAATCTAGAAACTTTTGCTACTCGCCTAATAAAAGTATATTACACTATAGTTGCGACCACATTGGCAAAATTACCATCAAGTTAGGCCTTTTTTAATGACGTTCCATTTTCGTACAGTTTTTTTCGTTTCCTACCGATTCAGAAGTGTCCACAACCTACAACTGACATTCAGACGAAAACGTTTCTAAAACTAACTTAAATTACAATATTTACATTATTTTGGCAACATTACTTAGTCTATGTGTGTTGATATGCACACGGCATAGGTAAATCAAAGTCATTATGATTCCCCATTATGATATTTCAATTATGTTCTAAAATCACAATTTATTTTCAATGATATTTCGTTGAGGTTTATTCGCTGACGTCACTTACAAAATGGACAACAACTATCAGTGTTGCCAGTATGAAAAAGTAATGTGAGCGTATAAAATCACAGCAAGTTTTACAGATATACAGGTGTTCATTTTAACTTATTTTACTAAAATAGGAGAATAAGGGCTAGCGCAAACTGGGAGGAGCGAAGAGAAGTTTCGAGAGAAGTTTTTTAAGACATTCGAAAATCAATTTTATTAGTATAAAGTGCATAAATGTTCAAACATGACAAAAGAAGCTCGCACGCTCGCTAGTTTTAAAGTTTATTTTTAATTGTCTAAAAAGTTCTATCCGCTGTGCTTCTTTCGGTCTGCGTAGGCCCTTAAGTGCTTAGTTTAGCCAGTCCGGTCTATGGCACAAAATGTACTGTTCGAATACATTAGCAGTACATCCAGCCTCTATTAGGGCTAACACAATAAAGATTGATGGGAATAAACAGCACTTATGTAAGCACTTCCCGTAGGTACTTTGTACAATATGCATCGCTTGCGTAACCAGTTATTTTTAATTCATTCTTTTCAATTGTTGTTGTTTAAAATAAATCCAACAACATCGTTATTACTCGCGTCAATTGCAGAATTAAAACGATGCAATGTAATAAAATCGTATTAATCCACTTAATTATGCAAGTAACTTGAGAGCGCACAGCACTAATAGAAGCGAGACACGAATGATTAACGCTAATCAACATTTAAATTAACTCGACAAATGACACAAAACACTGATTACTCTAGGTTCAATGCTTCAATTTTAAGCACTTCTTTACATTCTAAATGCCCAATAAACTAAGTAAATAAAGCCAATTGTATAAAATATTACCAGTCTTAAAAAAGGGTAGTCGTAAAAATATAATTGGCAAGATGGTTTCGGTTATGGAGGGATGTGACGCTGCCTACGTTTTTGTTACAACTTAAAAATATCCACATTAGTGTTTGAATGTTAGTTTACATAATAATTAAAAGCTATGTTAAAATATGTAAAAATAAATATCTATTATAAAACCTCAAGGCGCTTTAGCCTTTATGAAGCCTTTTAGAATATATTCTATGGACCAATTATATATCAAGTTTACGGTCTTTACTCCGTCCATTCAAATTTTTTCAAAAGCTAAATAAAAAGATTGTTTCAAATTTTGGAATTTAATGTACTAACTGTACTAATATATCTACTGTTACCGATAACGCAAGTGACAAATGTTGCGTGGACCTATTATCTGTAATTTTTCCAATCACTGTAAATCTGAATCTAGATTTGAATTTATTTTTTCATGACTATGGAGAAAAGGCATTTTAAATGGATTTATAACATCGATGCACAAAACTGCACTAGAAATATTTGCTCTTATCAAACAATAGACCGAACTATTTTAAATGCGTTAAACAAAAAAAAATATTGAAATAATACTTCGTTTACAAAGTATAATTGAATTTAAATAGATAAGTTTTTTTACCAAATTGCGGCACACTGGACTTCAACTGTCAAAAGAAAAAAAATGAAAAAGTTTGTACGCCTTAGAAAAGTATAGACAAATAAATTAAAGTCTACCCTCATTGCAATTAAAATAATATGAGTACGATTAACTATTATACCCACTCATTATATTTTAATTCCAAATAGGACACATATTGATTAAATTATTAAAAAACCTGACTTTACATAAATAGATTACATTAATTCATAAGAAATATATTGTTTTTTAATAAATTGATTACTAATAATGTTTTATTAATTAAATTGGGTCCCACATTGGGGTAGACGTACGTCCAATTTGACTATAAGAGCCTAAAAAGCGACCCTTTTGTATTAAAATACTTAAAAATACGCAGAAATAATAATGAGTATTTGTCTACAGAACCGCAAGCTACATTATTTTGTTAGTAAAATACTAAACAGCGGGACTATTACTATAATATATCCCTGAAAATGTTCGAAATTATACAAAAATATACATACCCTTAGTGTACTAAGATTAAAGGATCTTTTAAATATTTACACATTCATTTATTGTGTGCATTAACTAGTCTACACCAACCCGTCCGGCCAGCATGGTATATTTAAGCCATAACCTCCTTTCGAAGTGGCTTAAGTTCGGCAGTAGACTGTTAGAATACCCAAGAAGACTTGCGACATTTACAGGGCTGATCATCGGCGCTCGCGCTGCGGCGTGCGGTGGAACGAAGAGAAGTGGGGCGAGCGGGGGATCGACCTGGACCGTTGCGACCTCACAAAAAAACGGCGAGAACACTCTTCGGATGTATCTCTTGACACAAGGAAGAGTGTCTTCCTTGTTTCACCACCCACATATAACTTATTACGCGAGTAAATACCAGCAAAATACAGTCCACTGCATTTTTATTACGTCCGTCTGGACTCTTAACAAAACGATCTTAGATCGTCTACTTGGGTTTTTTAACACTTTCATCTATACTATTATATAAAGCTGAAGAGTTTGTTTGTTTGTTTAAACGCGTTAATCTCAGCAACCGCTGGTCCGATTTGAAAAATTCTTTCAGTGTTGGATAGAACATTTATTGAGGAAGGCTATAGGCTATATATCATCACGCTACGACCAATAGGAGCGGAGCACCAATCAAAAACGGGGGAAAATTATCACGCTACGGGCAATAGGAGACGCAAACAAGGTTGCGTGGGACGGCTAGCAAATAATACAATACTAAAAGATGTTAAATCAATATATGAATTAATAGTTTTTCATAGGACATTATTATGTTGGCCGATCATTCGGTAGTTCGTCTCGCGGACCCTTGTCTGAATTTATTTATTACGCACTTTGTACATTGCGAACCAAGATCGACGAAACTACAGTGGAGCGTTTATAACTGAAATGTCTTTGTTTATTTTGTTTTAATACATTAACATTTAAACTGGCATACGCTGTGCGTAAAAGTTCAAAAAAAAATTGCATTTAGAAAATTAATATTTTAGGTACATAAAATAAAGTATAAATTTGATGGAAAATAAATAAATTCTTAGCGTTAGTGAGGCGAAAGACTACTTAAACTTTACTGACAAAAATATATAACCGCCTAAAGCATAATCAATATTAATCAATTTTATTAATCTGTATCTTTCTACCCTTAACTTTTATCTATAGAAGTAGTAGAGCCACGCTGATTTCAGCACGTACGGGCCGGTTCGACCGGGGCGGTACTACCCTCGCAAAGAAAATCAACGTAAAATGACAGCGATCGTGCTGTCGTGTTTCGTTGGTGAGTGCGAGACCGGAGGCACCATGAGGCAGAAGCATCACTAGTTCATGCAATGCAAAATATCTACGTCCAGCAATGGACTGTGATGGATTCTATGAAATCCCTGAGCTTAACCAATAAAAAAAAAAAAATTGGTGCAAAAAAGGCGAAGCTTGACAACACACAGACAAAGGGATATTTCGTTAAAATTTAGACCCTTCTTCATTTTGAATATCGAGTGACTATTGTAATTCAACGCCACGCTGTACGCCCCGCCATAGTGAGTCAGCTACCTTACGCACAAGTGAACGGAAATCAAGATGGGCAAAGGAAAGGGAGCCGAGACGACACCTATTACAATACATTACAACGTTAGATGTTTATTACGTTTGCGGAGGATGTTTACGTCTGTACATTATTTATAGGACAGTTGGATTTGAATAGGATCTAATATGTTTTTTTATCTGTTGACTATGTGAGTGGTTGACAATTAAGAAGTGCTATACATTTATTTTAACGTCAAATAGATTTTAAGGAGTTGACTGGATGGATATTTAAAAAAATAGGGTTATTCTGACATTTAAAGATTTTGACATTTAATTATTGTCTATGGTTGATTTTTTAAAATTTGAATGCGATAAAAACGGAAGTATACTATTGCTAATAAATAGTTTATTTAAAATTGGTTTTAAATGACGAATGTTGTGAGTCAAGGAACATTAAACAACTAAGAACTTTCTATAGTTGAAGTATGTTAAAAGAGTATAACAAACACAATCGCTTACCATCAGGCGATAAGTCTTCTCTTTTGCCCTTTTCCTTAAAAAAATCAATGAAAACAAACATGTTAATAAATATCTCATATTGAATTGTTCCGATATTATTTTCGGCTAATCAGTAAATATTTTACACATGCTTTCGTTATCAGTGACAATTAGTAGGTTTATCGTGTTTTCATGTGCATTTCTGTATAATTTAATCAGCTGTGACGCAATAACTTGTTTATTTTGGTTACCAGCGTTATATCGCATGATGTGCCTGTATTCCGACCGATAACCTCTTTGACTAACATCTTGTTTGTCAACATTTGCCCGCGGCTACTAAAGGCTTTTGAAGATGACATAGTTAAATATAATTATAAAAAAATAATAAATAAATACGATCCTTAATATTAAACCTATAATTTTAAAAACATACCACGTTTATTTTTCACGTTTTTTAGGGTTCCGTAGTTCACGTCTCGGAACCGTTATAGTTTCGTCATGTCCGTCCGTTCAGGAGTAATAAAGGTTTAACCTGTAAAATGCGCTCCACAAAAGTAACGAAATAATAAGAAAACATGTAAATTATTTAAAATGAAATCACAACAAATGGATGACTACGGAACCCTCTTTTATGCGTTGTCTGACAAGCACTCGGGCGGTTTTTTTTTCATTACAGATGAGTAAATTATTTGTATCTTTTTATAAAAATGGTGTAATTTGCCTTGTAAACCATTCAACTAAAGTAAAATAATTTATTATGGTGCCAAACGTTTGTTATTCTTTATGCAATTAACTTTATTTATTACTAGCTATTGCCCGCGGTTTCATTCGCGTAATGATTTATTATTACGTGTTTCTAACTTCGAAAACTATGGACACGTGATGCGTAGAGATGAGCAAAATGTAGTTAAGAAAGTGTTAAGCATGGTATAAAAATACAGGTATTGCATTCCGAGATACATAGAGGACGAGATGACGTAATCATCACTATCGCTGGTTCAGTGTTACCAGTAGTGTGAAATAATAACTCCCCAATTACCATTATTCCCTTTGTGAATTCGATAGAACAATAAAGTTTTACGTTATCATATATGTATTGAAATTAAAATATTTTGTTTGATTATGTACACAAAACAACAACATTTACATTTTTTTTTAAAAACAGAATGGTGACTGAAAATGTTTCCATCATTTCATGTTATGTTGCTTTAAAGTGGTAACTGGATAGTGACGTCATCCTGGGTAGCTTTCGGAATGTCATATCTGTATTGTTATACCATGGTGTTAAGAACGGAAGTCGAAGGATATAAGAGTATAGGAGGACCAAAGAAAAAATGGATGGACTGCGTAAATGAGGATATGGCCAGGAAGGGAGTAAGTCAGTGTACTGATGAGTGATACAGGAGAATGGAGGAAGAAAACTCATTGCACCGACCCCAAATAAAGGTGGGAAAATGGTAGGAAGATGATGTTTCTAACTTTGAAAAGGACAAACTTACAACCGTTCATGCCTTATTTTACTTTATTTTTTAATTAGAGGTAAATTTACCAAAAATTAGTGTCGTAGTAATGACTAATTACTTAGTAAATACTAATAGAATACCTTATTACTTAATGTAATGTTAGATATTATTCAATACTCTGATTCTAGGTTACCTAAACTAGGTATTACTTGAATTATTCTTTATTTTATTTGTTGTTATTTTGATTTAACGGAAGACTGTACTACAAAAGAGTAAAAATATTAACGACTTAGTGCATGCAAATTACGAGTTCTTACGAGATTTGTGCGCGACCAGTCCGGAGCTAGGCTGAAAATTGGTCTTAAACTCTAATAAAATAAAGTTTGGCCTTATTCTGAATTAAAAAAAAAATAGGCGTTATTTTGCGTAACATAAGCGATAGGTCATCACACACGCATAGTGTGATAGACGATGACCTATTGTTGATCGCTGTCTAGTGACAGTTAGCACAATATAATAACTTTCGAGAACATTATGCTGAACTCTTAGATATGCAGCTTTCCTTGTGAAAATATTCTTGCACCGACTTGATTACTTATATACATGATGATTATTTTTCTAAAACTAAACAAATGTGTTTATTTCATGATTTTGATGTCCGATATTTAGAATAGTACATATATACATATTCAAAGCCAATAAACTTTAAATAATAAAGTATTCAAAACATTTAATGGCCTTCTCCACGTTAAAATAAAAGAAAGCCATTACAGATTTTCTACTCATTTCGTAGAATATACTTAAAAAATCTTAACTTTCAATGCATAGAATTTATAATCGATCAAAGACATACTACAAAACAGATTCACGACACCTCAACACATTGCCCGCAACAATTTCATTACACGCTATTAACAGTGCCAGTCTTTAAATGACACGTTCAGTTAAAACCAAACCGAAATCAACTCTAATGCCATCATCATTAAGTTCATATTATAATTTTTACAATATGTCAAAAGCGATATGCTTACACCACACAAGTTTCACTGTCCTCACTGTTCAGAGCTCGATGAGTGGTAGTTCCACATACTCGTTGTATGGTCGTCAGCACAGCTGTTGTTCAGCGAGCTCGTGGATCAGCAGTGGTGTGGTGTCAGGGGTGAGCGAGGCGGAGATCGCCGCGGGTTGTTGGGCCGTGACGCGCTCTAACACGCACGAGGCGGATAAACGCGCCTCGGCGTCGTGGTCCCAGCATTCCTCCATTGTGTCGCATAGAACGATTAGACCCTGTTGGAAATATCAAATAGAGGAAGTATATAGTACTTTATTCAACATTTGTTTGTTAAAATTCGTATCTATATACAAATAAATAAAATTGGAGTGTATGTTTGTAATATTAAAATAACCGCGATACATATATACCAAAATATCATTTTTTACAATTTTTGTCTGTCTGTCTGTTTATTCCGGCTAATCTCTGAAACGGCTGGACCGATTTTGATGGGACTTTCACTGTTAGGTAGCTGATGATATAAGAAGTAACTTAGGTTCCTTTTTTTAGACTAACTTCGCCCGGCGGCGTTACCCGCGGTACGATAGTAACCGCGGGTAACGCTATGAAGAAACAAATCAAACACCATGTATATGTACACATCTATGTATTAATACGAGAAGCAAAAACTTTGTACCCCTTTTCACTAAAATTATGCAAACGGAGGAATATGAAATTTGGTACAGCTAAAGTTTATATAGAAGAGGAGTGCAGAAATTTAAACAATCTAAAAAATATATTAATTGAATTATGGTCGAATTACTACCACTGGGTGATCACTAATCCATACAAATAAAATTGGAGTGTCTGTTTGTAATATTAAAATAACCGCTTTTTACTAAATGCATATGTATGTACAATTCTGCATATGTATGTACAATTTTTGTCTGTCTGTTTGTTCCGGCTAATCTCTTGAACGGCTGCGATTTTGACGGGACTTTCACTGATAGGCAGCTGATGATATAAGGAGTAAATTATGCTACTTTTTTTAGGCTAGCTTCGTTCAGCTGTAAACGATTAAAACATAACCTAGGCTTTACTTCAATCAGTATTTTTTTTAATAGTTTAATTTCTTTTGGTCAATAAATATCTGTTTTTATTTATCTGTTGCGCCTCCACTAACAGAGCAGTTTTGTGTCTTTTTTATTAATCTGTAGTAGAAAATAACTTACGGGATGATGTCTCCAGTGTGGTGGTATTTGTGGTCTCAGCTTCCGTTGTACAACGGCTTCTTGCATCTCTTCGAGACTGGGATGGGAACCTACTTCCTCTTCCAGCGGTAATCGATATTGAGGTGGTGGCTCCGGGCTGGCTTCTGTACACCTGGAGTGATGATAGAAGATTGAAGTTGATGAGAGCTTTTAAAGATCTTAATTGATAGAACTACAGAAATTAAAATAGTGATATCAAATTACACAAGAAAATATTACGTCACTTTCAAAATAATTAAAAAACCTACCTATTTATTGAATTGTCAAAGAGAAAATAAAGGAGTCGACAGAATATACCACAATGCATACTTCATACAATTTAATAAATAATAATAAATATTTCGGACATCTAACACACAACGCCATCTAGTCCCAAGCTAAGCAGAGCTTGTGTTATGGGTACTATATAACTGATATAAATACATATATACTTTTTTTTTGTAACTACATAAATATTATACATAGAAAATACCCAAACTCCGAAACAAATATTTGTAGATCATACAAACATTTGGTCCGACCCGGGATCGAACCCGAGACCTCAAGCACAGCAGTCGCATACGCTACCACTGCGCCAACAATGCATACTTCATACAAATAAATAAAATTGAAGTGTCGGTTTGGCCCGTGTATTGATGCATTTAGTAAAAAGCGTAATTTTAATATTACAAACCGACACTTCAATTTTCATTTCATTTAGTAAAATAACATTTTTTACAATTTTTGTCTGTCTGTCTGTTTGTTGCGGCTAATCTCTGGAACAGCTGGTATGACAATAACCGCGGGTAACACTGCGGGGTTCAGCTAGTATTAAAATATAATACGTCAGGTGTCTACACCTAATAAGTCTAATAACAAAACAGCCTAATATAGGGCAAACCACATCACAGTTCAAAGAACTGTCACTTAAAAGGAAAGTCTGAAATTAAAGTAAGAAATGCGATGGAGCGGGAACAAACGGAGAGCAATAAATTATTTGATAGTTATTAATAAGTAATAGAACTTGATTTACCTTGAAGCGATTTCCCACAGCACAAGTGCGCATGCGTACATATCTATTCTCAAAAACGCATCTTTAGTAAAGTTGATTGCACCATCCAGCACTTCTGGGGCCATATATCTTCGTGTTCCGACCTGACCATGAGCATCGCCACATCCTCTACCAGTCACGAATACCAGCGCAAGTCCAAAGTCCGCTATACAGGCGCTTAAGTCCGCTTTTAGGAGTACGTTCTTGGATTTGAAGTCGCGGTGTGCTACTGCCGGTTTACCGCCGCCTTCTTCGTGAAGATGGGCCAGGCCGCGGGCTACACAAGCTGCAATACGCCACGCTTCTGTCCATGTCAGAGTGTGGCTTTTCAGGTAGTCGCATAGAGAACCCTGTTGGGGATGACATTAAAGAATTCGTTATATTTCGTATTGTTACCTCAACTTCACACACCCACGGCAATCTGGTTCTAAACTAGATATTATGGTAACTAGGTTGCTGATAAACATACTTATATAACACTAGCTTTTACACGCGGCTTCACTCACGCAGACTGTCGTTCCCTGATTTACCCCCTTAGGGATAGAATTTTCAAAATTCCTTTCTTAGTGCTCACTTACGTTATATAAAGAACCTACATGCAAAATTTCAGGATTCTAGCTTCAGCGGTTTGGGCTGTGCGTTGATCTCTGGGTATGTCAGTCAGTCACCTTACTCT
Source organism: Diaphora mendica (assembly GCA_949125395.1). Taxonomy (NCBI): domain Eukaryota; kingdom Metazoa; phylum Arthropoda; class Insecta; order Lepidoptera; family Erebidae; genus Diaphora; species Diaphora mendica. The sequence goes on from OX421323.1 coordinate 4,690,262, forward strand.
TTTATATATATAGATAGATTCAATACATAATACATAAATTACACCTCACAGAACAAATGATCATTTATCACACAATTCGTAACTACATCACTACATATTATAAAACACAAAGTCCCCCGCCGTGTCTGTCTGTCTGTTCGCAATAAACTCAAAAGATACTGCACGGATTTTTATGCGGTTTTTACCAATAGATAGAGTGATTCATGAGGAAGGTTTTCGTATATACAATAGAGACTCTTGATTCTTGAGGCAGAACGTAGTCTACTATTTATCAGGATAATACGCGGGCGGAACCGCGGGCAAAAGTTAGTTATTTTAGAAAACTACAAGCTAATTGTGATTAGTCAGGAATTTACGGTTCAATTAAGAAGGTTAGTAGGTTGTTGTTGAATTCGATTTATATCAACCAAAGAAGTATTATTCAATGTTATTTCATCATTATATCATGATTTCAGGCGAAATAACATAGGCCACTTTAAAAATGCAAATTTAAATGCTAACCATATCTGGCAACGGTAATATTGTAGGTTACGCGGAGATTTAATATAATAAATATTAAATAAAAAGTGAAAACTTGGGAGGGAAATTCAAACTTACAAAACGCGCACTATTGGTCGAAACGAAATGTGACGTCGATGATCACGTCATCGAAATTATCGGCGGCGAAATTCCTATTGTGTTAGTAGTGTTTGATTTTTATATCAATTAAAACTGTAAATATGTAAAAAGTAACTAAAACACTGAATAGTAAACAGACACGAAATGACAATGACGACATTGGTTATGTCAAAAGCGCGCGCAAAATGGCGGCGTTTGAATAGCTCAAATTTAGTCAGTTTTAAATTTCACTTTGAAAATTAGTTTGACTATTTTCAATTAAATTTTCAAGCGTATTTATATTTGTTTTCTATGTTAAAGAGACGTAAATTAGATTCAGAATTCAGATTAAGAAATAAAAAAAGTCATGCATATTCCCTATTTGCATATTAGTAGTAATTTCACAATTACATAGTTTGTCATTAAATCAATATAGCTAGGCGATAGTTTAACGCACTTCCTCTATCAACGGGGAGCCAAGCAAGCCAACGTTAGTACCTGGTGATGTAAGAAAGCACACTGATGCATACTAAATAGATGAAAAACAACATTTACACAGTAAGTAATATACTTAAAGTATCAGAGAACTTTGGTTTTACGCGACAATGAATGGTTACAGACCTAGACCACGCCCATTTATACAGTCTGATATAAAATCTAAGCTAATATTTTTTGAAGTGAAAGCTTTTATAGGTAGGTATGGATGGAGAGTAAATTCACGTAAGTTGTTACCCCGAAAATAGCATTAGTAGTAAAAAAAAAAACAAAAAAAAAGACGGTTAATTGGTAAATATCAGAATGGCCTTTTGGTTTTTTCGTTAGTCATTTTGACTACTGAACCAGAAGTGGTGGGTTTAAATCTCATTCAAGACAAAAAAAATTGTAATGAGCACATTGATTTGTTCTGTTTTAGTTTAATTTATCTATAACATGTGACCCTGGACAGCAATAAAGCTTCGCGCTTCTTCGAGAAAACTTTTATATGGCATCCCTTTCACTCATTCGTTTTCACTTACCACCTTGCATTCGTAAACCGGCATCTCTTTACACACATCTCACTCGTTTAGAATCTCACATGTATATATTTAGAAATAGGTATATAAGCATGTTTGTCAGTACCCTGGCAGAGGCGTCTCTAGCCCGTGAAGCGCCCGTGTGCAATCATTTCTCTAGCGCCCTTCAATAAGTGCGTAGATTCATTAAAAGTGCTGCGGCTGGCGCCACTAAGGTAAATATATACCTGCACTAAACGTAAAGATGCCCCTGGAATCTGGTCTAGGATCGGATGGTCGCGTGTTACTATTATTTCACAAGAGACTATGAAAGAATGGAAGCGTAAAAATGTCTAAGGAAAAACTCTTTTCCGAAGAACATTATATTAAGATAGCATACTGTATATTTATGTAGGTACAAAATATTTTGATATTCCACCACACCTTCCTTTACGTTGTATAATATACATAAGAGCACTTCTATATCAGGCGATTTTAGAACAACTGGTGAACTTGACAGACCGCGCGCCGTTTCTGGATACAAATCGATCTGCAGAGGTGGCGGATATTTTTGTCCCTCATTGTACCACATCTGGAGGTCACCTTTCATTTATTATTTACGAATGTCTGACACAGTTTGTTGTGATTTGATATTGTTTAGCATTTTTTTTACTATTTATGGAAGTGTAATTTATCGTCTCTTTATGTATTTTTTGTGTGATTAAACATCATCATCAACAGCCTATAACAGTCCACTGCTGAACTTAGACCTCTCCTTAGAAAGTAGGTTTTGGTTGGTCTACTACACAACGCACCGCTGGCCAGACGAGTTAGTGATTGGTATAACAATATACTACGCCAGGTATGGCATTCCGAGATACAGTGGCGAGACAGAGAGATCGAGATGACGTCATCATCACTATCGCTGGTTGTGGTTGGTCAATGATATTATATAATATCACTAGCGACCCGTCCCGGCTTCGCACGGGTGGATTTCAGATGCCCCCGCCGACAACACGATTCGTGCATTTTAAATCTGTAATATTTTCGAATATATTCATTTAAATTAGATACTGTAAGGGCCATTTTGATCTATATTAAATGCACAGTGTATTTAATTTACTTAATTGTATAAGGATTCATTCTGTATTGCTTAAAATCACTTCGTAAATAAGCCATTATTTCTAGTAAAAAGAAAGGAATAAAAAATGGTTGTTGTGGGTTATCCCTAAGAGATAGACATATACCATCGCGGACTTTTTTGTAGTACTTTTTAAGGTGTACAATACTGTAGTACATTATTTTGATCTATCTCGTAGGGTGCAACCAGCGTTTGCAATGTAAGCGCAATAAATGTGTTTATTTGCTACATCACATTAGAAACCTCGAAAATTAACAGTGTTTCCATACTATATTATGCATTTATTGTACATAAAAACCTTCCTCTTGAATCACTCTATCTATTAAAGAAACCCGCATCAAAATCCGTTGCGTAGTTTTAAAGATTTAAGCAAACAGAGGGACATAGGGACAGAGAAAGCGACTTTGTTTTATACTATGTAGTGATTGTGGTTGGTTCATTTCGAGTTATGTTGCTACAAAGTGGTAACTGGATAGTGACGTCACATCGAGCCACTCTCGGAATGCGAGACCTTGTTTTCTTAGACCATGAGTTAGTGTAGGGTTGGTTTTAAGTTTTCCGTCTCTATGCAGTGTTGTTTTTCTGTGAACTTCAGTGTAGTTGGCTCGCTTAGTCGGCTCTTACGACACCTACATGATGAATAGTAGTGATGACACTACGTATTCTTAATCCGACATCACACAGACACAGATGTGATGTGGTAAATTAAAATCAAAATTCTATTTGTATACTTATGGTGAAATGTATTTAAATCATCATCATGATCACATCACCATTAGACGCTAACTGTAGGAGCATACTTAAGGCCACACCTCTTTTTAGTCTCATAAGTCGCTTTAACTCAGTCTATAAAGAATTGTCTACTATCTAGAAGAAATATCAAGATTCCTTGATAAAACAAGTAAATGTAAATTTTTCAAGAATGCATTAATCGTCGTGTATACCTCATAGCACAATCTAAATAAAAAATGTATAGTACTTACCTTCTCGTGGTAAGCAGTAACCAGCCAGTATTCAGCTTGGAGATTATCCCCTTTCTTATCAACGCCAATATAATGCAGTATGTCTGGGTGATCCATTCGTGCAAGTCTAAATATCTCCTGTTCAGCAACCCAAGACTGTTTGTCTTGCAGTGGGAAAACTTTAACAGCAACATCTTTCTGGCCAAGCTTGGCCCTCCATACAGCGCCAAACCTTCCCCGAGCACGAACTTCACAAAGCGTGACTTGTCCAACTAGCCCAGCGATTTCATTCTCCATTCCAGCTCCAGCTGACGGAGGTCTCGACAATGAAGCTTCTCCATTGGCCAGCTCCGCGAATGACGTGCCTTTACGTTTCCTGTACAACAAATAGCAGCCAACAAGGATGGCAAATAATAAAAATAATGGTGTTAACGTATAAGCAATTACTGCCTTGGTGTCATCTTCGGAGCTTGGTATCACGGACGCTGGGACACGTTGGGGGGGGACTTCAAGCTGTGAAGACATTCCAGCTTCTATGCCTGGAAAGACAAGGTCTTGGTTGCACATATCGCCTTCGCAGCAGCAGTGAAGTAGAAGGAGTTTTGAAACGTGAAGCCGGCACATGTGTGATCGGTCTGTGCAGGATACCGTGTCGACGAAACATCCTTTGAATTTCGGAAGAGCTTTGTTCGTGACATTGTTATATTCCCATAGAACAAAGCAGTGGCTAGATTTATCTACTTCAGCTTGTGGACATTCTTCTTTTATAACGTTGGGCGTACATGTGGAGTTGTTTGAAGAATCGCAGGTTTCAGCTTGTGAGCCGTTGTAGAATTCACAAACTTTGGTTGTGATTCTACCCTCTTTTGGTCGCGGAGGAAGATTTTCATCGGCCGGAGGAACTGCTAGTGTCACTTGTATACCTATTGAATAAAGCAGTGGTTTAATATTACAGAGACAGAATTAGTAGCAGTCTACTTCTACAGTTGTGATGATTTTTAGGATGATATGGCAACAACATATCAAATAGCTAGTTTACACATAGGGACCTTCAGGTTGTAAGATGAATATTTTGCTTATTAATCACAGATATTTCAACAGGTTCTATTCTTTAGCTGTGGCTATAGAATAATCAGCAACTGATATTACAGTAAGCACAGCTTATGAATGAACTCTGTGATTATTGTAATCCCTCCCTCAAAATAACTTTCTGCTCGTCCAAATGCAGGGCCAGAGGACAGCTTAGGTTGTCATAGCAAAGTCAATATCTTCTTTACCACAGATTACCACATATATGAAAAAACTCACATCAAAAAAAATATATAAGAAATATTTATTAATTTCAGGGGATACAAAATTGTAAAATTGAGTCACTTAATTTAGGTATGTTTCCTTAATTGTGTGCTAATGAAATTGTCTATGTGGCATTAAACTCTAAATATGTAGTTTCACATTAAGAATCAGTGAGCCAAAAAAGCTACATAAAGTCATTAAAATATAGCTTGATCTCAGAGAAAAATGGCTATAAAACTACACAAATTAAGTACAATCTTATACATAAAAATCAATTGCTGTTCCTTTGTCTTGCTTAACTGGAGAATGGCTGGGCTGATTTAACTGATTTTGGTTTTGAAATGTTTGTTGTAGTCCAGGGAGGATTTTAACAGTGAAAAATGAAAAATAGTTAATATATTTAATAAATAACTTAAAAATACAAAAAATGTCACTTGTACAAAGTGGGCACAGGTAGTATGTTATAAATATAAAAATTCACACCTAAAATGTACCTCGTGAGTTCTAAGGAGGTATTTTCAGAAAATAAAAAACACTAAGTAAAACCTGGTCATCCAGGTACGTCTAATATACATGATATCACATCACATCACACTAATATATATAGGCGAAAGTTTGTCGGTATGTTTGTTACTTCTTCACGCAAAAACTACTGAACGGATTTGGATAAAACTTTAAAGTAATATAGCTTATACATCAGAATAACACATAGGCTACTATTTGTCGCGATAACCGACATAGACGTGGGCCGAGCCGCGGGCAACAGCTAGCATAATATATATATAGCATTGAGATACTATGTTCAAGTAAGTGTAGTTCTACAGAATGAGTTTTCATCAAAAATAATAACAATAATAATTTATGTAAGCCCTAGTTCTTCTATAGTCTATTGCAATGTGCATTGTTACGTGTAAAATAAATACATCTTGTGGCAGAGAAAATCTTATATGTAGGTTTAAAGAATTGTGCACTCACACGAACAAGAGAATGATCACAAGTAGTACATAAGTTATCGATTTTAATATAACATTGAAAATGATATACAATATAATTAGTACTACCGACCTACCTAGCTTTTAGTTATGTACTAAGTTCTCTGGTGCACAATAAAGCAATTTATTATTATTATTACAAATTACTTTTTTTTTATATAAATTAAATTACCAACAATGTCAATTATGATGTGAAAACTAAATTACTTTAATGTGTACTTGGTTTACCTTAATACTTTACTGTAAATGTTAAAATTAATTTATTTAAAGTTTTTTTTGAATTAAAATCACTTGTACTTATTCCACTATTGTATTTTTGTTTACACCTGACCGGTTTCGCCTTATGGCATCATCAAAGGTTACTGATTATACAAAATAAAATATTCACATCTAAAACCCACCAACTGCGGGTACATGTAAATATCAGTGTGTCCGTGTAAGGAATTTTCCCCGAAATCAGGGAAATTGTATTTGTCTCCACCTACGCTATTTGTTAAATTAGTAACTTACAGCTACACAAAGTCCCAGTTATGATATGAAATACTAATTACAAATAATATATTAATTTTAATAATTAAAAATTATTAAAATCGACATTAATGCTGAAAAATTTTGAAATAAAATGATTATGTCATGTCCTCTTTATATTTAATGTCCAAAATTGTGTCATACTATATGTCTATTAAATTATATGTCAAAAATTCATAAAAGTCATTAAATGTGTTAACTATAACCCGTCTAAATTATACAAACTCCCCTTACAAATATTGTAGATGACATTACTTGAAATATTTTAATAGTGGTGAATTGTTGATATCTAATTGTTGATTTAACACCTTGTCCCGATTCCCTAATAACAACCTATTGATTTCTAACGCCTCCAAAGCGGTTAATTTTCTGCCTTTGTCACATACATGTAGTGCTTTAAAGTCCAATTTAGGATTGAACAAATGTTTTTCTGACAGCAAATGTTCCGCAAAATTGGAATTCATCTTTTTTAGCCTCCAACCCCTAGCATGTTCTGCTATTCTGGTCTGGAAAGCCCTGCCTGTTTGGCCGATGTATTTTTTGTTGCACGCTGCACATGAGAGTTCGTACACCCCGCTTTTCTCTGCGATAGGAGTCTTATCTATATTGTTACCTATTATGTTTTTTAGGCTACGGGTCGCGTAAAAAGCTGGTTTTGTTATATCCAGGGATCTGGAACACCTATACGAAATTTGCCCTATGTAAGGTAAACGAGCCCACCGTTCTTTTTCTGTCACTAAAATTGGTCTGTTAGCTTGGTATGCAACACTTAAAACAGTTTTTGATTTCTTATTTTTTACCATTGTGTCTATTAGATTGGGCGAGTAGCCATTATTATGAGCTATTGTTTTTATTGTTTGTAACTCTTTATTGAACTCCTTCTTAGACATTGGTATCGAAAGGAGTCTGTGTACCATGGCATGGAATGTTGCATGTTTGTGACTTAGAGGGTGGTTTGAATCCGCCCGAATAATGTTATCCGTGAACGAAGGTTTACGAAAGATCTTAAACTGGTGTTTATGGTCTATTAATTCTATTTCAATGTCAAGGAAGTTTAGCTTTGTATGTCCTATTTCTATTGTGAATTGTATATTATCGTGTATAGTATTTATAAATGTCAAAAAATTATTAAGCTTATCTATATCCCTGGTCCACAGACAAATAATGTCATCCACATATCTATACCAATATAGAATAAACTGTTTAAATGAAACATTATTTAAGATTTGTTTTTCTACGTGATTCATGAAAATATCTGCACAAAGTGGAGAGAGCGGACTCCCCATGGCCAGGCCATCTATTTGTTTGTATATTACATCTGAAAATTTGAAATAATTCTGTTCCAGACACACTGATATGGTGTGTTCTAAGTCAACTATGATTTGTGGTTCAACAACCGATTCTATCAAAATTTCACTTATAATACTCTTACAGTCTCTAATTGCTGTGGTAAACCTGTTTCCTAGTGTTCCACTAGGAAACAGGTTTACCACAGCAAAGTATGATGCCATAAGGCGAAACCGGTCAGGTGTAAACAAAAATAAAATAGTGGAATAAGTACAAGTGATTTTAATTAAAAAATGTATTATAACAAGTTCCATCAAGTGCCGACAATCGAGAGTATAAATTATTTAAAGTTTGTTTGGATATTACCTACTAATGAATTCTACATTTATATAGCTTATTACCTTTGCACTATTATATATTCAGTCAATTTAAATAAATAATGAGTACCAATAACATGTGTATTCATAATTTAAGGTTACAATACAATTCCATACTTAAACTTTAGTGTTATTAAAAAAAAAACATTAAGTTTCAGTTTTTTAAATATTTTGTAACTTCACAAAAAGTTTGGAATGTTGATTTATATAAAACTTAAAAGTGATGTTAATATTGACATAACCAGAGCAATTTAAGTTAATGTTAATAATGAAGATAGGTACTCTATTTATCAATACACAATGAGCCACAAACATTTCGCTGACTTCGTATCAACAAGCATACTAACCTCGATTTAAGTAATAAATGCACATCTCATATTGTTTTAATCCTATCCCAAAAACTTTTGTTTAAAGTAATCAAAAACTAAACAATGCTCACCTAGTACAACTATCACGGCGAAGTACACAATTCTTGAAATGGTCATCAAAGCCATGGCGCAGACGGGATCAGGCCTTGCGGCCCGACGCGACAATCCAATGTTATTTTTATACGCGGCCCCGACATCAAACGTCTAGTCTATTTAGGAAATTCCGACATAAGTACATGTCAGATAAACAACGCACATCCAAAAACAACCAATCCAAACACATTCACAGAAAATGGCCACACAAGGTACGTTGAAATATAGACGACAATTAATTTAGTAATCCTAATTGCATTGATTTAAATTGGTATTTCCCGAAAAACACACAGCATCAAACGAATCGCATTAATCCGAGGCATCCCTTCACTCATTTGACATTTTTGATGTTCTTGGTTGCCAGTGCACTTATCCTAGAAGAAAACAAACTTGGGAAGTAATAAATTTAAAGGAGTCTGAGATTATTTAAATTAGGTTGTTTGATTCAATTTATAAGTGGAAAAATGCATTTTACATAAATGCACTATGAAACAGTCAAAACCAAAACTCATTCATCGGACAAAGTCTAAGTTAAAACAAGTATTTGAGTTGAGAGAGCATATATATCTAGAAGGGCATCTGAACGGGCGGAAAGCGTGATCGGAGTAGAGAGAGAGAGAGAGACTGAGTTTGGTCAGCGTCTGTCTCTCTCACGCAAGCTTCTGATTGGTTGGTTTATTTCCCGCCAAAACAGTCATCCAAATTGGTATGTGCGTCTACTGATCGGAAGGTTGCGTGAGAGAGACAGACGCTAACCATACTCAGTCTCTCTTTTTACTCCGTTCCGAAAAGATCGGCAACGAACTTGTGACGCCTCTGGTGTTGCGGGTATCCATGATTGGCGGTAATCGCTTACCATCAGGCGATACGTCTGCACGTTTGCCCACTATTCAATAAAAATAAAAAAGATCATTTTTTTGTGTGCTAGCAAACGTTAACGGATAAATTCCAATAAATTGCCTTTTCACGATTTTAAGTTTATGTCGTCAATTATATAAAACTTGACGCTGGCAAATGCACAGAAGTGTGAGCCAAGTTCTCTTAGACCGAACTGGGAGAGAAAAAAAAAACTTCAGCGGATGTCAGATGACAGTGACCACAGAGTATATTGACAATTATGACAAATTATTATTTATTTTGAATTAGAAATAAATAAATGTACGGAAAAAAGAAAAAAATAACAAACCATGGGAGCAACATATAAACAAACATTAACAAGCAAATGAAGAGATGTCATTTTTTTATTTATCTCCAGTTAAAGGTGAATTGCCTGTGCACTTACTAGAGGCCATTCTTATCAATAGGTTGGAGCATTTAAAAAAGTTATTTAAAGGCGAACCTGTTATTTACAACGAATATGTGGTCGAAGGAAGTATATACGATAACGTGGGGCATTTTATGTTATGCATTATAACAATACTATATAAGAACAGAGAATTATTCCAGTTCTTTCTTAAGGCTGAATTGGAACTATTTAAGCTCAGATTGGCCTCACTCACTGCTTACGAAATGAGATTTTTCTCAAAAAAGCTGCTGAGAACGATTAAAAAGTTCGAAAATTATCCAACATTTGTTCATTCACTTCAAGTTTTATGTCAGCATTTGATGTTGAAAAATATAGCCCAACATGTATGTTCCACATGTGTCAATAGCTGTAATACCTACAATATTAGTATGAAATTCACACATTGTCTTCCTTTAGTAGCTAGAAGACAGGTTGAACTAAAAAATGGACAAGCTATTATACTATGTGGGAAATGGAAACAATTCCTATTACTTCTTTTTCATGAAAATTTGAGAAAAAGAATCAATGACACGAACTTGGATCCTCTCCAAAGTGATCCTCGGTTAATGCAACTGTTAAATATTGTTAAAACAGAATTTTCCGTGGCGAAAGACAATACAAATATTTTACTGAGTAAAGATGTTAATACTGCTTCGAAGTTGTTCCCGCCGTGTATGTTAAATCTTCATCAAAGCTTAAGGAAGAAACATAGGCTGTCTCACTCTCAAAGGTTTTATTACAGTTTATTTTTAAAGGACATTGGTATGTCTGTCGAGGAGGCAATAGACTTTTGGCGTGTTGAATACAGATTAAATCCGAATGGTCATCATGCTTGCTCCCATAATTGGGAGAAAGATGAAAAGAAATATTTATATGGCATAAGACACATGTATGGTTTAGAGGGGTGTAAAAAAAATTATACATCCGTAAGTTGCCAACGTATACAGAGTATTGACAATGCGTGTTCAGAAGGAGGTTGTCCGTTCAAGTCCTTTGACACTTCCAAAATGCTTTCACTTTTAGGAAATTATACTGAATCATTATTGTCACGGATAAATGAGTTAAAAAGTAAACACTTGTACACGGAAGCTTGTATGCAGTATATGCAGTATAGTCATTTAAATAAGTGTGATATTAGTTGTAGCTTTAATTTTACTCCTGTTAAATATTATTTAACTGCTTCTAAAATTAGCAATAATTTATAGCATTTAAAATGTAGCTGTAGTACTGTCTTTTAAGTTATGGGGGAAGGTTATATTTTTACATCTTCCTAGCCTTTTTTTCTTATTATTATTTGGGGTTGCCCACTATTTTTACATTATTGATTGTATTCTATAAATAAATTTAAATATGTAATGAGGTTGACTTATACTTTATACTTTTTAGTGATACTGACCATAGATTATACTGACTATTGTAAAATAATAATATGAACCTGGTGACCTGTAACTACAGGTTTCTTTCAGGACTCTCACAATTCAGGTAACTGAATATGTGGCATTATGTAATTTACCATAAGAAGTTTTGTGAGAGTAAATAGATTTATTATTATTACTATAAAGTTATTCAAAGTTTGCCATTTTGTTTAGGGATAGCACCACTGGTCTGAAACTTATTCTGGTCTAATATTCCCCTGAAACTTTTAAAATGAAAGTTTCAGGACTCGGAATTCCGGCAACTTCAGAATTTGTTTATAAGTAGGAATGGGAAGGGACCACCAACATATAGGCAGTCTGCCTATATATTGATGGTCCCTTTCAATGATCAGATTACGTTTTACAAAAAATCCATTTTATGTTACATCAATTTCATTTAAAGGCTGCTTTTAATTGCGCATTGGTTTTCTTTTAAGAAAAACTTTTAAGGTAGGTTTCAATTAAACTTAATAGTTTAAAATTGAATAGACTGCACGAAAGATGATTAAGTAGCAATAAAGTGACGAATGACAAAATAAACTGAAAAAATAAATATATTGGGATACGGGTAGGCAGTTGATGATGAGGTGATGAGGTCTCCTGTCACTTAGGGACATCCATGCATCGGCACGAAGGGGCCGGCTCGACCGGAGTGATACCACGGCCTCCCAGAAAACCAGTGTGCAATAGCGCTTGCGCCGTGTTTCACCGAGTGAGTGAGGATACCGGAGGCCTATAGCCCAACCCCTCCCCCATCCCCCTCCCCATCCCCCAAAGGCCGGCAACGCACTTGTGCACCTCTGGTGTTGCGGGTGTACGTGGGCGGTGGTTATCGCTTACCATCAGGCGATACGTCTGCTCGTTTGCCGTGCCTATTCCAAAAAAAACAGCATTATGCAATTTCTTTTTTGTGTTGATTAACTACCATGGTCAATATCACTTGATGAGTTTTGATATACCTACCTAGAGGATAGTAGATGAACACGGTTATTGTTGTTAAGCTACAACAATAATCGCGGGTAACGCCGCGGGGCGAAGCTAGTTTAAAAAATGTCTACTCCTTATATCATCAGCTACGCTAGTTAGAGCCCCGTTAAAATCTGTCCACTCATTTTAGAGATTACCCGGAACAAACAGACAGATATTATACAAGAATTTTAAAAATTTAATTTGTTATGTAAATTGTAAGTATTGTATATAGGTACTTTCATATGCATATATTACAAACCAGACACTTCAGTTTTATTTATTTGTATATATCAGATACACTTGGACCTATTCCTGGAGTTTACAGATATCCATACTTTGACTGCACGGATGGCATAGTGGTTTAAGCCGTCACCTCACCGCCTTTCCATTGCTCTCTGTTGTGGGTTTATATCGGTGTTGTCTTTAAAAAAACTGCGAACACACAGGACACGCCGACGCCATCATAGCCACCTTTGCAAGTGGATAGGTACTAAGAGAGTTTTGAGTGAACTGTCAAATAACATAGCGACATTTGCATGAGTATGCCATGCTTCACCTCAATATAAAGCACCAATTTATTACAGTATTAACAACAAGTAAAAGTTTAAAAAAAAAAACCGACTTCAAGGTTTGACTCGATTTCTCTTGGATGCCATCATCAGATCTTAGTGTCCTTATCATGGTACCACCGTTGGGATATCTCCTTTCCATTAAAAAAAGAATAATCGAATTCGGTTCATAAACGACAAAGTTATCCGCGAACACACATAAAAAAAAGCGGCCAAGTGCGAGTCGGACTCGCCCATGAAGGGTTCCGCAGCAGCAAGTAACATTTTCTTTTATATTTGTTTTGATTGAATCAAAGGTAAATTGCAGTTTACGATTTATGACGTATTAAAAAAAAACTACTTACTAGATATCGTTCAAACCAATTTTAAGTGGAAGTTTGCATGGTAATGTACATCATATATTTTTTTTAGATTTATCATGCTCTTATTTTAGAAGTTACAGGGGGGGGGGGGACACATTTTACCACTCTGGAAGTGTCTCTCGCGCAATCTATTCAGTTTAGAAAAAAATGATGTTAGAAACCTCAATATCATTTTTGAAGACCTATCCATAGATACCCCACACGCATGGGTTTGATGAAAAAAAAATTTTTGAGTTTCAGTTCTATGTATGGGGACCCCCAAAATTTATTGTTTTTTTCTTATTTTTGTGTGAAAATCTTAATGCGGTTCACAGAATACATCTACTTACAAAGTTTAAACATTATAGGTCTTTTAGTTTCGGAAAAAAGTGGCTGTGACATACGGACGGACAGACGGACAGACAGACAGACATGACGAATCTATAAGGGTTCCTTCCTTTGGCACGGAACCCTAAAAACGGTCGAATTGAGAACCTCCTCCTTTTTTAGGGTTCCGTGCTAAGCAAAAAACGGAACCCTTATAGATTCGTCATGTCTGTCTGTCTGTCTGTCTGTCCGTCCGTATGTCACAGCCACTTTATTCCGAAACTATAAGACCTATAATGTTGAAACTTGGTAGGTAGATGTATTCTGTGAACCGCATTAAGATTTTCACACAAAAATAGAAAAAAAACAATTAATTTTGGGGGTCCCCATACTTAGAACTGAAACTCAAAAAATTTTTTTCATCCAACCCATACGTGTGGGGTATCTATAGATAGGTCTTCAAAAATGATATTGAGGTTTCTAACATTATTTTTTTCTAAACTGAATATTTTGCGCGAGAGACACTTCCAAAGTGGTAAAATGAGTGTCCCCCCCCTTTAACTTCTAAAATAAGAGAATGATAAATCTAAAAAAAATATATGATGTACATTACCATGCAAACTTCCAACGAAAATTGGTTTGAACGAAATCTAGTAAGTAGTTTTTTTTAATACGTCATAAATCAGAAACTGCAATTTACCTTTCATTCAATCAACACAAATATAAAAATAAAATAAAAAATATATTATGTTACTTGCTGCCGCGGAACCCTTCATGGGCGAGTCCGACTCGCACTTGGGCGCTTTTTTTGAACTCGGTTAAAATGCTAAAATTTATAAAAGTTGTATATTATTCATAATCCACACTAATATTATAAATTGGAATGTAACTGTCTGTGTGTCTATCTGTTACGCTTGCTTTGATTCTTGACAGGCTATTGAATAGCCTGTCAAGAATAGCCGGTATTCTTTACCGCGATAACCGGAATACACGCGGGCGGAGCCGCGGGCAAAAGCTATTAATACATCAATTCATTATTTTATTGTAACTAATCTGTTCTATACTACACACATCAAAAGTGTCTAGGGATCAACATATGTGTCTAAGGATCAACATATATTTTTGCAATAACTTTTCTCCTGATTGATATTAATTAAAAATTTCTTTAAGGATTCATCAAATAAAGTGTTTTCGTTTGTCACAGTAACGATAAACCAAGTCACCTTTGCATTAATAAAGAAATTTGCCATTTTCCTAATAAAGGGATTTTTGACATTTGAACCACTAACATTAAAGTTCGAAAAAAAGACTGAAATAACAGTTTTCTTTAAAATTTTATTAGGTAACTTAAACAATTAATAATCCGTGTTTCTACCGCGAACACTAACAACACAAGAACATCGGTTTGGCATACTCAAAATGAGTTCATCCAAACACGCTGTGGAATGGCCGCCCATGTTCGTTGCAACAACAAAAAAGGTCTTCTTGCGACTGGATACCCTCCATATTCGGCAGAGCTCTTCTCTGTAGCATATCCCATGCATGCTCAATCGGGTTCAAGTCTGGCGACTGAGCAGGCCAGGGCCAAAGCCATATCTCAATCTCAAGAAATACGCATAAAAATGCTTGATCCCTAGACACTTTTGATGTGTGTATATCTGAATAGGTTATCGAGTCATGCATTATCATATTTTATAAATGGAAACTAAATTATTTATGTCTCATAAAATTTATTGTCATATTTTGTAATGAAATAAAATTATTTATTACTAGCTGTTGCCCGCGGCTCCGCCCGCGTGTATGTCGGTTATCGTGGCAAACAGTAACCTATGTGTTAATCTGATGTATCTTCTATACTTATAAAATAACATGTCCTGACTGACTAACTGACTGATTCATCATCGCCGAGCGGAAACTATTAAACTTGGGAATACAAAATTTGGTGAGTATGATCGTTTCATTAAGTAGATACCCATTAAGGAAGGAATTTTGGAATTTCTACCCCCAAGGGGGTGAAATAGGGGTTGAAAGTTTGTATGGAAGTCCGTCATTTTTTAAGTTAGAAACATGAAACTTTATTTTGGGCTACTGATTAAAAATGAGTAAACACGTATTCAAGCGTTTCTGATAGATAGAGCGGATATTCTACTCCTTAAGGGTGAAATAGGGGTTGACGTTTTGTATGTAGGTTAGTCTGGAAGTCCGTCATCTTTGAAGTTAAAAACATGACAGTTTATTTTAGGGCTATTTAAGAAATATGAAACTTTATTTTTGGATTACTTATAAAAATTAGTAGATATGTATTTCAACGTTTCCTAATATTGTACCCCTAAGGGGGTGAAATAGGGGTTGAACTTTGTTTGGCATTTTTAAATTAGAAACATGAAACTTTTCTTTTGGTTTGGGCTACTGATTAAAAATGAATAGATACGTATTTAGGCCTTTCTCGATATTCTACGCTGAAGGGATGAAATAGGCGTTGACATTTCGTAAGCGGGTTAGTCTAGAAGTCCGTCAGTTTTGAAGTTAGAAACATGAAAATTTATTTTAGGGCTATTGATAAAAAATAGGAGATACGTATTTAAGCGTTTCCCAATATTCTACCCGTAAGAGGGTAAAATAGGGGTTGAAAGTTTGTATGGAAGTCCGTCTTTTTTAAGTTAGAAACATGAAAAATTATCTTTGGGCTAATAGTTAAAAACGCGTAGATACTAAGTGTCTCTGGATACTATATCTACCTCTCTTTTTGTGCGGAAATTCCCTCGGATATCACCAACTTGTAGTTATGTCGGACTCGAACCGACTAAAAACCGCACACCGTCTCGGGTTTTAAAACCAGGGAACCAGAGCGCCCTCAAAAGGAAATCCCATAAATGATATTTCTACCCCTAAGGGGTGAATTAGGTGTTGAAATGTCGTAAGTAGATTAGTTTGGAAGTCAGTCATTTTTAATTTAGTAGCCTGAAACTTTGTCCTTAGGCTTTTAAGTACAAATAAATTAATACCTATATCATCATTTATGGGAATTCTATTTCTAAAGGGCTAAAAATAAGGGTCGAAGTATGAAATCCTTTTTAATGGGCTATTGATTAAAAATAAATAAATAGGTACCTACGTTTAAAAACATGAATAAATTATTCATACATACTTACACAGTTTTAATTAAATATATTGTAAATAATCAACTTCCACGCGAGCAAAGCTGCGGGCAACAGCTAGTAAGCTATATTGCTGTAAAGTTTCATCCAATTCCGTCCAGTGCTTTTTGCATGATGAAGTAACAAACATACACCCTCACAAACATTAGCTTTTATAAATTAGTGTGATTTGATAAAATCGAATACGAAAAACAATGTTAAATTTATAACTACAGTTAAATGAAAAATTAGACATAACGAATGAAGCTTATTTTCAAAGCGTAAATAAAACTAAATTAATTAAGTATCTACAACTAATTCAAAGAAAAAAATGGTAGGTATCTACAACTTACTAAAAGAAATTAAAACACCAACAAATAAGGCTAAGTAATTAAATATTTGCAACAAAAAACATCTGCTTACCTATGCCTATACCAATAACCTAACAAAATCCTATAAAAAAGTAAATTATAGGTACCTAGGTACCTATGCTATAACCTTACAAAATTCTAAAAATACCGAGAAAACCAATTAGTAACTACAAAAGACTATTTGCTAATTATTTAGGTACAACAAAAATCGCCTGCTTATACCTATGCTATAACCTGACAAAATCCTAAAAAAAAACTTCGTTTAAAAAAACTACCATAACCTATCATACCTATACCTATATACCTATCATAAAGATGTTTTGTATCATTTTCTGGTAAATTATGATGAACTATTATGTTATATGTTTACTCCTCTTTCAAGTAATTTAAACTTAAAATAAATATCATAATTATAAATGACCATTTAACGTTTATGGCATTCTAGTTTTTGGTTCAGTATCAATAAGAGCATCCTCCCAAAAAATCTAAATTTCTTTAATGTGCAGAATTGATCTTATACACTTTTCTTATGCGTTTAAAAGTAATCATATTACGTACCTATTGTAAAGTTAGTTACTTGATTCCAAAATATGTCGCTGTTTTAAGCACAGAAACCATTTTCAAGAAAATGTAATTGCTTCAGTATCGATTAGAGAGCCCTCCCAAAAAATCATCTAAATTTCTTTAATGTACAGAACTGAACTGTTACATTTTTATTATACGTTAAAAAGAGTAATCATATTACGTACCTATTGTAAAGTTAGTTACTTGATTCCAAAAGATGTCGCTGTTTTAAGCAAATAAATTTTTCAAGAAAATTTAAAACAACCCTTTCTATGGAAAGAGAGAACATAAAACAAATACCTACCTATCAAATACTAACTATATACCACATTAATCACAATGCTTGTGCATAAAACGTTCCCACGATTATTTTGAATATTTAAGTCATGCGGGCACAACCAAACACACAGATTCGACGTCTACAGAGAGATATAGATATTATTTTTCCTATGGATAGAGAGGTTGCAATAAATCAAATACTTAATGCTACACCGAATTATACGTAATACGTTCTACGATTATTCCACGATATATTAATCAAAGTGTTATTAATTACGCATGGCTGGCAATAGGTGTCGCTACATGTTGTTTTACGTAATGATAAATTCTTTATAATTTTTTTTCCGATAGATAGAGAGATTGTGATAAATTAAATACTTTATGCTACAATCTTCAGAGTATCTCCTTTCTAACAAAAAAAGAATTATTGCAATCGGACTACTCGTTAATGAATTACAATTAATTACACATTTTGACTTTCATCTCCCCTCCCAAGGAAACCGTCCGGAATTTCGGAATAAAAAGTATCCTATGTCCTACCTCGGAGTATGAACTCAAATCATGCCAAGTTTCATTTGAATCCATTCAGTAGTTTCGGCGTGATGCGCGGCCAAGATACAGACAGACAGACAGACAGACAGACAGACAAAAATGAAAAAAAAAATAGTTTTCGTTTCAGTATCGATAACAGAGTGCCCTCCAAAAAAAAATTTCAAAATATCTTCAATGTACAGAATTTGACCTGTTACATTTTTATTATAAGTATAGATTGTACCATGAAAAACCCTGACTTACCTATTGCAATCAATGATTATGTTTTTTATTAACGTGAATAGGTATTATTTATGATAGGTAATTTCATAACATATATGTGAAACAAGAAAAAGTTTTCAAAACTATAAGGCCCTGTCCGCACTGCGAATTTTCACCGCGAGATATTTATTCTCGCGAATTATATTCCATGCTCGAAATTACGTCTAGTACGCACCATGAGTAAAATTTCGCGCGTTTTTTGTCAGTTCTTTGCAGTTCCCGGCTGAGACGAACGTGTAAAATGGACATCAGAAATTTTTTGATTTACTTGATACTACGGCGGCGACGTAACAGACGTATAAAAAGATGTCATGAATACTGGATTCACCTATTTACAGCCTTGAGACCTAGGAAAGGATTTTTCTACTTAAAACATCAAGAGCTACGAAAATACAGTTAAAGGTTTTTCAGATATTATAGAATGAGTAAGAGACGAAGCGCGCGACATCTTGTCAATACCGTTGTTAGTGCAGTGCACGACTGAGCGAATCGCGCGAATTTTATTTCGCCGTGCGGCCATAGTCATACTACCTACTTCATATTGCACAAAATTTTCGCCCGGAAATAAATCCATTTCAATTTGCATCAATCACAGATTATTTTTCCGCGCTAATTTTTTATAACCAGTGCGGATACTCATAGAAGATTTAATGAGTTACAGAATTGCGAGAAAAAATCCGCGCGGTGAAATTTCGCAGTGCGGACAGGGCCTAACCCGACTACTTACGTACGACTATACTACGCCGGAACGTTTATAACGGATTTTTCTATTGTCACCCCATTCATTAAAATCTGTTTAGTAGTTAGGCGCTACGGTGAACATACAAACACGACTTCCTTCTTTTTGGCTTGGCGGTAGTCGGAAAACAACCCGGTCAACGAAGCTGTTGACGTGCTAATGCTTTTTTCTAATCAATGTATTTTTTTATACATGCGTTTTTGAGTCTCTGTTAAGGCCGGTATACACTTTGATTAGTGCGAGTGCAGGATAAGTACAGTGTGTTAGTTTAATACATTAATATAAAACCATTAAAATATGCTTATTCGAAGTGGTCTCCATTGGCTGCAATACAGTCCTTTAAACGTCGAGGCCATTTATCAATAGCAGCACGCACTCTTTCTATATGAAAATTCTTCACAGCCAATTGTATGAATTGTTTTAGGGACTCCAAATTATCATAGCGTAAAGGCTCTAAAGAGCAAGCCTTATTCACTCTCTAAAACTGGCCATAAATCATAATCCAGTGGATTAATTATTATTTATTATTAAATCGTTATTTCCATCCATAAGTATGTCCTTAACTCACCAGAATACAAAGATAAGTTAACACAACGAGTATTTAAAGTCAATACTACTAGAACCAAAACCTCATTTGCGAGAAGATCACAAAAATTTATGTTCCCGTACCTTTACAATTCAATCGCAAACAAATTAGACATTAGACATGAAACCGCCCGTGAAACACAGATCAGCGTTTCCGAGTTTATAATAGTGTTGCGCCTTCGAGAAAAATAGTCTGGAACAATCTACCAGTCGCGAGAATGGAGGAAGGCGCTATCTAGTGTCAAGTAGCGCGCAACTGTGGAGTAACTCTGATATTCGACGCTAGATGGCGCTAGATTACTCACTCTGGTAATTTCTGTTTAACGTAGAATGTTCTATCGAATATTATAGATCTTTCTAGGGATTTCAAAGCCATATATAAGCAGATTGGGTTACCCGTACGAGTCAGTATTGTTCACGATACAGCGGAGTTTACATCGAAGCGATCTTCTAGTGCGATAACAAGTGACATAGCGAATTATTATTGTAAAAAGGGTTGTAAATAAACAGTGTGTTATTTTTTTGGTAATCAACCGACTATCTTTAATTATTTAATACCCAGCTCGTAACAATAGGCTTTAGTTACCGTGAACTGGAACAATTTCTGAAACCAGTTGTGTAAATGAATTGATCCTTCATTCCTCACACACCACATACACTCAACACTCAACATCACACACTATTCACACAACACAATTACGACAAACATAATAACCTTTTATCCTTATTTCAAATTGTATCAAACTTTGTTTAAACCAGTATTATTAGTTTATGTCCATATACCTTAAGTCCAATTTGTAAATCGTACAATAGCTAGCCGCGATACAGGCTGAGCCTAGTGCGGCTAACAACGACACAAAATTATGTATAAACTGGATTGCTAATAAATTATTATTATTAAGATCTGGACTAGATGACGCCCAGTCTTCAGCTCTGATGAAGTCCGGAACGTTCGTTTCTTACCAGGATTGGGTAGATCGAGCTTTATGGCCTTTATGACCCGGCGCCGACTCTTGCTGAAAGGGCCGTTCTTGGTTAATGAACATGGTGATTTAAGGGGCTTAACTATCTTTTCAAGAATGGTATCATCATACACTTGTGTCGATGTTTTGATACCTTTTTCACAAAAATATGGCTCAGTCACTCCTTCATAGCTAACACCACACCTAACCATCACTGAAGTCGGATAATGCCCACGTTGTACACAGTTGACTAATTGGGAAGCTTCGTTAGAGCTTTCAGCACAAATACGGTCATTTTGTTTTTTAAAATATTGCTAAATTAAAAAAAAAGACATGTGGCATTCGGGAACTGCCGCGGTAAAGCTATTGCATAGCATTTTTTATCAACTTATGCAATTATAAGTACCTATTTATTTATTTTTTATTTATGCAGTAGTGTATGGCTACCATAAATAATTTTAAACATTATATGACATAACAAATCTTCGTGTCCAAGGCAACGAATCTTCCTTGACGTATTTCAATACGCCTGCGCGGCCGGCTGTTGACATATTCATGGTCTAAGAAAACAAGATCTCGCATTCCGATAGTGGCTCGATTTGACGTCACTGTCCAGTTACCACTTTATAGCAACATAACACGAAATGAACCAACCACAATGATATCTATACTAATATTATAAAGCTGCAGAGTTTGTTTGTTTGTTTGTTTGAACGCGCTAATCTCAGGATCTACTGGCCCGATTTGAAAAATTCTTTCAGTGTTGGATAGTCCATTTATCGAGGAAGGCTATAGGCTATATTTTATTTTCAAAAAAATTTTTGTAACCCAAGGTGTGAACTCGCAAACCTATTTTTGCGTGCGCTGCAAAAAGTATTGACAATAGAACAAAATCATGTATTACGGGTTTGTAGGTCCCATTAAGATCTACAAAAAAGTCCGCGAGAGCATATATCTAACTATCATGGTTTAGTCACAATAACCGATTTTATGCTCAAAAAAATTATTAAATCGTCTGAAGAAAGAAACTACGTTAAATGTGTATCGTAATATTAATCCTTATCCAAATAAAGCATTATGTTATCAAGGGTATTTATGTAGAAGTAAAATACTTTTTGTTTCACCCCATTCGGACATTTCGTTTAGAAGTTATCACGAGTATAAGACGCTAAGAGTTGGTACCTATTATTGAATTATTTGTCAAAGAGTTTTTATCAACATAATACCTAATATTAGTCTTTATCCAAATAAATGTGTGTGTTGATTATGAGTATTAGATCTTAGAAGAGTATAATAAATACATCTATACTAATATATAAAGCTAAAGAGTTTTTGTTTGTTTGAACGCGCTAATCTCAGGAACTACTGGTCTAATTTGAAAAAGTTATTTCAGTGTTAGATAGCCCGTTTATCGAGGAAGGCTATAGGCGTGATGATATATATATATATATATATTTCATCACGCTATGACCAATAGGAGCTGAGTACCAATGAAGAATGTTTCAAAAACGGGGGGAAATTATTACGCTACGGGCAATAGGAGACGCAAACGACGTTGCGTGGGTCAGCTAATCGCGCTAATCTCAGGAACTACTGGTCCAATTAAAAAAAATCTTTCAATGTTAGATAGCCCATTTATCGAGGAAGGCTATAGGTTATATATCATCACGCTAAGACCAATAGGAGCGGAGCACCAATGAAGAATGTTTCAAAAACGGGGGAAAATTATCACGCCACGAGCAATAGGAGACGCAAACGACGTTGCGTGGGTCAGCTATACTAATATATAAAGCTGAAGAGTTTGTTTGTTTGTTTGAACGCGCTAATCTCAGGAACTACTGGTCCAATTTGAAAAATTTGATTATTATAAATGCGAAAGTAACTCTGTCTGTCTGTCTGTCTGCCTTGCTTTCACGGCCAAACCGCTGCACCGATTTGAATGAAATTTGGTACACAGATAGTCTAGAGCCTGAGAAAGGACATAGGCTACTTTTTAATGCGAAAAAGGGGTTGTAAGGGGTTTAAAAGGGGGATGAAAGGTTGTTCTGGGAGTTCAATCGCCACACGCCTGCGCGTTACCTACGTCGGGCGTCTTGACAACGAATAAACAAGGCTGTCAAAATAATAAAAAATATGTCACTTTTTCAATGAAGACTTAATAATGATAGCAATGATATTATATACATAAAAATTAAATATTAAGATATTAAGTATATATTCGTCAATCTGATTTGTATGTTCATTATATTAATATAAATAAATAAGCCAAATTAATATAATTAATTAACAGCGTTTCTTAACTTCAAAATTCTCTACAGCAGTATCGTCATTATAAGCTAGCTGTTGGTTAGATATGAATAAAAATGTAAATAATATCCATCCTGATCAGCTGACTAATGAGATAGTTATCAATTAAACGAACGGATCATGTCAGGCGTGAAGGGGGATTTTGTCGAATACTTAGTAAGTCTTTGGAAATATCAGGAGTGCCTACCCATAAGTTGAGGCTGCAAGTTAATGTTCCAGTACTATTAAATGAGGTATCTTGAGCGCCAAAGCAATGTAATAGTACATGGCTAAATATTACACAACTGGGGTACAACATTGTAAAAGCTACAATCATGACGCATGGAATGGCAAAAGAAGATAATGTTTTCATTCCCCGTATTTCAATAATTCCAACTTATTTGACATTTTAATTTAAAAGAATGCAGTTTCCGCTGAAAACAGCATTTCCAATAACAATATTATCAAAACCCAAGGACAGATGCTTAAAGATACAGTTTTTTTTTCTCATGAGCAGCATACTCACGTATATCAAATCCACAAAATCTCCATATTTTGGCAAAATATGGCAAAAGAAAAAACGTAGTTATTAAAATTGTACTTTTTTATTTGAAGCTGCCAAAGTGACTATGGTCAGCCTGATGGAAAACTCAAGCAGAATCCAACAGTGGGGGCAACCATACTCACTGGGAAAGCAGACAATGCAGTATTGCGTCCCACACTATGACGGCTTAGTGAGATGCTTTTTCACGCCCCACTTAAAGGCCCGGGATCATAGTGGGAGAGAAACACGTGCGCTGGTAGTGAGTTTCAGTTTTTAGCTGCTCGGCACAAGAAGGATGAACCAAACCGTTTGGTTTGAGAGTGAACATGTTATTAGATAGATAGATAGAAAACTCTTTATTTGTACACCATAATATTACACAGTTACAAGAGTACATAAAATATGAGTTGTAGTGTACAAAGGGCGGCCTTATTGCCAAAAGCAATCTCTTCCAGGCAACCTTAGGATGGATCACAATGTGTAGGAGAGACAGTGGTAGTTGACGGTGCAGTGAGTTTTTAATTAATTATATTATTTGCTAATAAATATAACGTAAAACATATATATATATATATACACATACATATATATCACATACTTATACATACTAATAGATACACATACATATATAGATAACTAAATCACGTTTGAATAAATATATATGTTGTGTAAATATATATGTTATTCTGCAGAGGAAGGGAGAAGGGGGACCAGTTGGAAGAGCTCCTCAGAATACTTCCAATGATACAGATGGTAGTGGACTGCTATAGAGGCGATATCTCTACGCAGCTGCAGAGGTTCAAGGAACTCGGTGGCTTCGGGACTGTTGGTAAAGCGGACTGTTCGCCATTGCAACCGATCGAAAGCATCAAGCAAATACTGCGCGGATCCATCACAAAGATGAGAACAGTACTCGAGGTCCCGGCAAATATCCATGCCCAGGACACCGAGCTTACCCCGTAGTGGCAGTTGAGTGCTCTGAAAAGTGGGGAGGGAAAGGAATGGAGACTTTTTGGTAGAGAACGCGCACAACTGTGTTTTCGTAGCGTTGAACTCGACCAGATTGTTATCACCCCATTGTAAAATGCGGTTCAAAACCCGGTCGAGCTCAGCGACAAGCTTCTGTCGATTTTCCTCAACGACTGCCAGCTTGGCTGAACGGTGTCAAAAATATCGCCCATGAACTGTGGTTTCGTCTGCATAGCAATGTATGTTGCCAAGAGCTAACATGTCATTGATATGCAGAAGAAATAGTGTGGGCGACAGGACTAAACAATGAGGTACGCCAGCGTTTACATCCAGAACATCAGAGGCCGTGCCGTCGCAAAGGCCCATAATGCGGCGCTGATGAAGAAAAGCGTCAATCCAGTGACAGGGTCTAGGAGGCGGACCGAATGCCGAGAGCTTGGAGAGAAGCGGTCGAGCAGTGCCAGACCCGGTCGATGTCAAATGTCGAAATAAGCTCATATAAACACTTTATATTTTATGTACATATATAAATACTTAAATAAGTTTTTAATAGTAAAACGTGTGTGTATTAGTTGTAAAAAAAATCGGGTGGTGTCGTGGGACATCAGATAGGAATGAGTTCCACATCAAAAATACAGATGGCGCTATTCTACATTTTTAGTTCACGAAATAAATAAATCAATACAGATGGCGCTATACAAAATTTTTAGTTTTCACAAAATTGTCTTAACCCCTTTATTTTATTTAAACTAATTTATAAAAATATATAAAAGTTCTATGCGAGGTAAAGAAAACAAAACTATTCAGGTACCAATACATTTTGTATCATGATTTTATATCGATAAAAATCCTACCTATATTAATAACGCGAAAGTTTGTTAGTATGGATGGATGGATGTTTGTTTCTTTTTCACGCAAAAACTACTGAACGGATTTGGATAAAACTTTACAGTAATATAGCTTATACATCAGAATAACACATTAGCTACTATTTGCAGCGATAACCGACATACACGCGGGCGAAGCCGCGGGCAACAGCTAGTTATATAATATGATTGACGATATTATATAATATCATTGACCAACCACAACCAGCGATAGTGTAATTCTTATGTTCGTAACTATTCTAAAATATTTTAAAAAGTATGTATCCAAGCAAAAGCTGCCCATATTAGTGATAAAATAAAAAAATCTGGTAATATTATCAAGGCTACTTGGAAGATAATCAATACTGAAACAGGACACTGCAAACCATCAAACTGTGCAATTGAACTAAAAGTAAGTGACAAAATACTCACTGTAAAATCTGAAGTTGCTCAGTTTTTCGAAAAATATTTCAGTAATATTCCCATAGAGACAACTAAATATCTTGATTCTTCTCCCACAGCAGCGGAGTCAATATTAAAACTTAGTGTAGATTTGTGCGTTCCTAATTTTAACTTCAGCTATGTCACGTCTATTGATATTGTCAAAACTTTTAAAAGTTTAGCTTTGAAAAGCTCTGAAGATTTGTGGGGGTTATCCACTAAAGCTGTTGCGGCGGTTATAGAAAGTATTGCCCCACTTTTGGCAATTATCTTTAATGTTTGTATTTCTGATGGTATATTTCCTGACTTGATGAAGTACAGCAAAATAGTGCCCATTTTTAAATCAGGCTGTCGTAGTAACGCATCAAATTATAGGCCAATATCGGTGCTACCTGTCCTCAGTAAAATATTTGAGAAACTTATACTAAACCAAATGCTATTTCATTTTAATAAAAATGGTATCTTACACGATAAACAATTTGGTTTCACAAGGGGTCGATCAACTATTGATGCTGGTACCTCGCTCATACAAACTATACTGGAGGCTTGGGAAGGTTCACAGGATGCCATAGGAGTGTTCTGTGACCTTTCCAAGGCATTTGACTGCGTAGATCATGGCACACTTATCTTGAAGCTTAGGTACTACGGAATTCGAAGAAGGGCTATTGACCTACTAACATCATATTTATCAAGTCGGGAACAAAGAGTGGGTATTGACAATGTCACTTCTCCTGGGTCAATAATTAAAATGGGTGTACCCCAAGGCTCGATCTTAGGTCCTTTTTTGTTTTTAGTATACATAAATGACCTGCCACATGCGATTAGAGATATCATGTCTAACATAGTCTTATTTGCTGACGATACGTCTCTAATATTTAAGGTCGACAGAAAAGATAGAGATGTTGTAGAACCAAATAGTATACTCAACAAGTTATCTAACTGGTTTTCTGCGAATAACTTGTTACTAAATGCAGGGAAAACCAAATGTGTCAGGTTCTCGACGTGTAATGTTGCACAAAAGACTAACGCAAAATTAGATGGAAAAATCCTAGATCTTATTCCATCAACTGTATTTTTAGGTATCACATTTGGGTCCTCATATTGCATCTCTTGCTGGTAAATTAAGCTCTGCAGCGTTTGCTGTTAGGAAGATTAGGCAAGTGACAGATGAGGCAACTGCTAGACTAGTTTATTTTGCATACTTCCATAGTATTATGTCGTATGGTGTTCTACTGTGGGGGTCAGCTGCAGATATTGAATCAATCTTTATTTTACAAAAAAGAGCAGTTAGAGCGATATATAGTCTTGACTCTCGGGTTTCACTCCGTGAACGATTTAAAGAAATTGATATATTAACTTTACCAATTATGTATATCCGCAAAAACATAACTAAATTTGTAAGAAAATGTGACATACATAACATCAATACACGTCACAAGAATAAAATAGTTGTACCAGGTTTTAGACTCACCAAAACCAATAAATCGTTTATGGGTAACTGTGTCCGGTTCTACAACAAAATTCCGTCCAACATTACTGACTTACCTGATACCAAGTTTAAAACTATTGTTAAGCGTATACTAATATCTAAGGCCTATTATAAGATAAATCAGTACATCGATGATAACGATGTCTGGCAGACGATTCCCTTCTGCACTCTGCGACCCTCTAGCAATAAATCATAGTTATACTATATTATATAGGTAGGTACTATGTTCTACTTACACATAGACATACTTTCATGTATTAAGATTTTGACATGTTGGTACTCCGGTACGAATTGTTGATTATTATTATTTAATATGTTGTATTGTATTATGTTATATATTATGAATTATATTATCTGGCGACTAGAATCAGCCTATTTCAAATATTGACTATTCATAAGTGCCTGCTTAATGTGCCTATTTGAATAAAAAACTTTTGACTTTGACTTTGAAAAAAGTGATGATGACGTCATCTCGATCTCTCTGTCTTCTCGTCACTGTATCTCGGAAAGCCACAGAGATAGACAGATTTCGGAGCAGCTCGTCTTGATCCGTGCGAGCTTCGTGTGTCACGTTTTATTTTCATTACGTTACGTTACGGAATTTCTTGATTCGGTCGCCGCGTTCAAAGGCCTCAAAGCCCGAGCTTAAAATCTCATCCATAAACAACTTTTTTCTGTAACCTCCCTTTGCGTATTGCTTAAGTAGTTGTTTTGATTTTACCACCCTATTCTTTTTTAAATTATCAGTTAAGAAAGGTCCAGTGCGTCTCTTATGAACTACAAGTCCTACGTCATCTTTTAAAAGACGCGACATGGTTCCAGAAATAATCAGAAAAAAAAAGATTTCCATCGAGCAGAGTAGGGTTACTTTGACAAGCTCATAATTTTTATTCTTATTTGATTTCCATAGCTGTCGCTGGCAGTACTATCCACTCAAGACCCACTTACATTGCCTCTTTACCTAATCTGGCAATCTCTATACAAGTGCACGGTTGGCCTAGTGGTTTAGGCGGTCGCCACGCCGCTTGCCAATTCGCCAAGTGTTGTGGGTTCAAATCCTACACGGGACAACACTGTGAGATCCACAAATTGTTGTTCTGAGTTTGGGTGTTAATTGTGTCCGTTTCATGTATGTCTGTAAAGTCCCCCGCGACACAGGATGTTTATTCCTAGTGCGGGAGTTGTCTACAAAAAAAAAAAAAGCAAAAAAAGAATCTTATTCTGGAACGGGACAAAATTTGGATACAGGCGATAACTGCACCACATGACCTTCAGTTAGAATGTCTAATGAGATTTTTAAACACCATACTTACGAATGCTCCTTTATTGATTCCTAGCGAAGTTCACAAGAGTGGTAAACCTTCACGATCAATTTGTTTAGTAGTTTTCCTCGTTTACTGTATTATGGACTAGCACCCCACGGTGCCAGGGTGTTGCCCGCCAGACAAAAAAATGATTTTTATGTGAATCTATACTATCTATACTAATATTATAAAGCTGCAGAGTTTGTTTGTTTGTTTGAACGCGCTAATCTCAGGAACTACTGGTCTGTTTTGAAAAATTCTTTCAGTGTTGGATAGTCCATTTATCGAGGAAGGCTATAGGCTATATTTTATTTTCAAAAAAATTCGGGATCCGTAAGAAAATTGCTATTTTCTAACCCAAGGTGTGAAATCGAAAACCTATTTTTGCGTGCGCTGCAAAGACTATTGACAATAGAACAAAATAATGTATTACGGGTTTGTAGGGCCCATTAAGATCTACAAAAAAGTCCGCGAGAGCATATATCTAACTATCATGGTTTAGTCACAATAACCGCTTTTGTGTTCGAAAAAAATATTAAATCGTCTGAAGAAAGAAACTACGTTAAATGTGTATCGTAATATTAATCCTTATCCAAATTAAGCTTTATGTTATCAAGGGTATTTATGTAGAAGTAAAATACTTTTTGTTTTATCCCAATCCGACATTTCGTTTAGAAGTTATCACGAGTATAAGACGCTAAGAGTTGGTACCTAATAATGAGTTATTTGCCAAAGAGTTTTTATCAACATAATGCGTAATATTAATCTTTATCTAAATAATTGTGTTGTTAATTATGAGTAGTAGATCTTAGAAGAGTATAATAAATACATCTATACTAATATATAAAGCAGAAGAGTTTGTTTATTTGTTTGAACGCGTTAATCTCAGGAACTACTGGTCCAATTTGAAAACTTATTTCAGTGTTAGAAAGCCCATTTATCGAGGAAGGCTAGCCATAAAGGCTTCCATAAAATAATAAGATAATAATTAAATTTATAATAAAATAAATAAAATTTTAAGATCAAGGTAAAATAGCAATAGGGGATGAAAGTTTGTATGGAAATATGCAAGGTTTGTGAAGGAAAGGCAAGGCAAGGCCTATGTCCAGCAGTGGACTGTGATAGGCTGATGATGATGATGCAAGGTTTGCGAAAATGCTTCATGAGTTTGGGACAGGAGACAAAATATTAGAGCTATTCAGATGTAACATTTACTGCGTTATCACAATATGCTTAAGTGTGCTTACCCGAACGGGCAGACATGTGAGGGCAGACGACTGTGCCGCATGCGGATGTTGAATTTTGCTACTACAAATTATAGTTATAAGTTATTATTCACTAGGATTCGATTTGTTTACATGATTTTTTGTTTATTCAAATAATTTTCTTCGTGAAAAAATCCGAAGGAAAAGTATCCGGCGGGATTTAAACACAAAAAAAAGCAAAAGGGGTACGCCGCAAGATGAAATACATGCCTGTATGAAACATATGTATTATGGGTACATGTTAAAAACTTTTGTCTTACTACAATTATGCGAGTACAATTTCACAATGATTTATGAGCAGTGTCAATATGCAAATGCTCTTCTAAAAATAGGAGATGATTGTATGCCAAATGACAGTAACGATATGATTACACTGAGACGTGAGTTCTGGTATATGATAGCACACATGATCTAAAAATAATATCTATTCTGATCCGCCGACTAATGAGACAGTTATCAAATAAACGAACGGATCATGTCAGACGTGGAGGAAGATGTTAACGAATACCTCTCAGGAAACAATGCAAGGGAAACTGAACCAGTCATATCATAGCTTATGCATAAAGTTTTTTAAATCTTTAGAATCATCAGGAGTGCATTCCCATAAGTTAAGACTGAAAGTTAATGTTCCAGTCCTATTAATAAGAAATATTGAGCGACAAAGATATGTAATGGTACACGGCTACAAAATACACATCTGGGGTACAACATTGTAAAAGAAAATGTTTCAATTCCCCGTATTCCAATAATTCAAACTTATTTGCAATTTCAATTTAAAAGAATGCAGTTTCCGCTGAAAACAACATTTGCAGTACCAATTATCAAAGCCCAAAGACAGACGGTTAAAGTTGCAGTTCATTTAAAAAAAAACATGTTTTTCAAATGGGCAGCACAATCGCGTGTATCAAATCAGCTAAATCACTATATTTTGACAAAGGATGGCAAATCAAAAACGTAGTATTTTAAAATTGAAAAAATTGAGAATTTGCTCAGACTGAGGGAAAACTCAAGCAGAATCCAACAGTGGAGGCAACCATACTCGCTGTGAAAGCAGACAATGCAGAACCAAACCGTTTGCTTCGAGAGCGTATTTCTAAGACTGAGGCGGTGACTTCCAAGACCAGCACGTGTTGTTCTGTAGAGGAAGGGAGAAGGTGGGATCAGTTGGAAGAACGCTTCAGAACACTCTCCATGGTAAAGCGGTAGAGGACTGCCATAGAGGCGATATCTCTCCGCAACTGCAGAGGCAGTGCCGTCTTTACCATAAGGGCACACGGGGCCAGTGCCCAGGGCCCCCAACATCAGGGGGGCCCCGAGGAACCGACAATTTTGTCTCAGACATATGTTCTCGTTAAAACTTGAGTACACATTACACTTTTTTCACAAAAAAATATAGTACTCTAGCTGTTGCCCGCGGCTTTCCTGGTGTGGAAGTTGATTATATGTATTTAATTAAAAACTGTAAGTATGTTTGATTAATAAATTCATGTGTTTAAACATTTTATTTATTAACAAGCGAACCGCCCCGGCTCGCAGGGGTGGATTTCAGATGCACCCACCTACGACACGATTCGTGCATTTTAAATCTGTAATATCTTGGAATGTATTCATTTAAATTATATACTGTAAAGGGCCATATTGATCTATATTAAATGCACAATGTATTTAAGGTTCTTAATTGGATAAGGATTAATGCCTAATGCCTGGATAAGGAAAATCGCTTCGTAAATAAGCCATTATTTCTCGTAAGAAGAAAGGAATAAAAAATGGTTATTGTGGGTTATCCCTGAGAGATAGACATTTACCGTGGGAGAGCCACGCTTTGGCATGAATGGGCCGGATCGATCAGAGTGATACCATGGCCCCACAGAAATCCAGTGTAAAATAGTGCTTGCGCTGTGTTTCGCCGAGTGAGCGAGGATACCGGAGGCCCATACCCCAACCCCTTCCCCTATCTTCCCCTATCTTCCCCATCCACCCCCCCTTACCCAAAGGCCGGCAACTCAAACTCAAAAAGATTTTATTCATATAGGCACTTATTTTACAGGCACTTATGAATAGTCAATATTTAATATTAAAAAATCGAGTGATTTTAGTCGCCAGTTCCAAGTGCAGCCTACCCTTCATGGAGAAGAATCACATAAAAAAAATGTGATGTTTATTCAAGAGCCCATTAATAAGGACTTTCATACAAATTTTCGAAGGCCGATGGGGCCATTAATTTCTTAAGAGATGACCGTATAGATGTTATTGCACCGTTGGTAGGTACAGGATAGTCCGGAGACCTGGTGAAGATCACGGGACGTCGTGAGATGTCGGCCGCATTAAAAAATTGCGGGTGGAGTAATGAACAGTGCTCACTCTCACACTCAGTAATGATCACTCCTAGAAGCACTACCTGGTTCAGGTAGCAGATATAAAGAATTGTTAGAAGCGCTCGAGTCGAGAACGCCATCTGAAACACGTTTTCCGCTCCCAGATATGCGATAGAGCCCAATTCCCAGGAGAAGGCCTGCAGCAATGTACGTTGGAAATTGAGAACCTCGTACGGAAAGCGTAGATGATAAAAGCAAACAACATGCAGATTTTCATAAACAGCAACAAGGACTTGGAAGTAAGAGTTGCAGCCTGCGGTAGTGGTCAAGCCACCAGGCTTCAATAAGTGAAGCACTGGCACACGCCCTGGAGGTCGAAGTGGTTAGACAGGATATCCGGCCGACCCACAAGTGAAATCTTAGAGGAAATAAAAGAGATCAAGTATTCTTTTAGGAAGGGCTCTGGGATCATGTGCTACAGATATAGTGAGAGAGGTTATCTGCAGCTAAGTAACCCGCAAAAAATTTAGTAAATGTCCAGGTTGAAAAAAAAAATAGGACTGCCTGGAGGAGCTGTTGAGGAAACGATGCGAGAAATAGGTTTGTTGATCTAATACGCACGTTCCAAGGCACCAATCTGGGAAAACCTGATAAACAACAAATAAGAAAAAGGTGTCTTCATGAGACAAATCAAAGAATATGTCTCGATGAGAAAATGTACTCCGACTCGAAACTCGAAATCTTGCTTCGAACTCAAAGCTTGACTTTGGGACCCTGTGAAGAAGAAATAATGAAGTTAGCACATGGGATGACATTGACCTAAAGAAACTTATCACATGGTAAGCATCTAATGTTCCGGACGTTCTCCGTGAAGCTCACGATGGAGCTTCTGGAGGCCATCCTCGTGTCAAGAAGTGTCGTGCCGTAAATGTACTACTTGTATATTTTCTTTGTAAAAAGGCCCACACATACGAAACCAAGATACCAGCAACTTCATGATGGACGGAAACTAATTGCAGTTGACATCGCGAGCGGGAACGAGAAAACTCGATACTGCTGGCGCTCAAACGGTTTTGATAACGGTGCACTAGTTTGGCTGAATAACTCTACACGTATGCATAGAAAAGCCCCAAAACTACAGACCAAGTGGGAGGGTCCGTATGTATAAAGTTAACCGGATTAACGACATGACCCACAGGATTCAGCGACAATCAAGTTCAAAGTAGTGCATATACACCACCTGGCTGAATATAGAAGTGGCTAAATATAGCAGCAATATGGCGTGGTAGCAATAGCGATGCAATGTTAGCCGAGAAAGTTCTAGTCGGATTCTTGAGGCACAGAAAATACAACTTAAGGGTAAATTTACATAGCTTCGAATATAGACTGATTGTCGCGCGGTTGGCTGGTTTATATTCGACAGCGTTTTTTCGGAACCGTGCGTTTCGAGAGGCTGTTGAAATTTCCCAAATAATTCTAGTCATAGTGGCATCTACACACATCAAAACTGTCTAGGGATCAACATATGTGTCTAGGGATCAACATATATTTTTGCAATAACTTTTCTCCTGATTGATATTAATTAAAATTTTCTTTAAGGATTCATCAAATAAAGTGTTTTCGTTTGTCACAGTAACGATAAACCAAGTCACCTTTGCATTAATAAAGAAATTTGCCATTTTCCTAATAAAAGGATTTTTGACATTTGAACCACTAACATTAAAGTTCGAAAAAAAGACTGAAATAACAGTTTTCTTTAAAATTTTATTAGGTAACTTAAACAATTAATAATCCGTGTTTCTACCGCGAACACTAACACAAGAACATCGGTTTGGCATACTCAAAATGAGTTCATCCAAATCACGCTGTGGAATGGCCGCTCATGTTCGTTGCAACAACAAAAAAAGGTCTTCTTGCGACTGGATACCCTCCATATTCGGCAGAGCTCTTCTCTGTAGCATATCCCATGCATGCTCAATCGGGTTCAAGTCTGGCGACTGAGCAGGCCAGGGCCAAAGCCACATCTCAATCTCAAGAAATCCGCATAAAAATGCTTGATCCCTAGACACTTTTGATGTGTGTAGTATAAAAAAGCAGTTTAGTTTGAGCTACAGTGCGGAAAATATCTGAGTGATATAAGTGGTTCAGAGCGACCTAGGCGGTCATTAAGGATTATTATTCTAAGTTGCTCTGTGTTTTAAGAGCGTTTATAATAAAGTCTCTATTACACGTCAAAAGGCTTAATTCTCAAATTCGTCGAATCCGAACACGTGATAATAAATAGAAGTTTTTGCTTAACACAAAATCTGAAAGAAACCATTATGGTAATTGTAACCAAAAAACTAACAGCATACACGATTACTCATAATAAATTTTCATAGTAGAAAACATTTAGTATAATACACTTTATTTACTTTCCAAAAGGGCCCCTAATTCTTATGTGCCCAGGGGCCCCCGCTTAGGTTAAGACGGCCCTGTGCAGAGGCTCAAAGGAATCGGTAGTATTGGGACTGTTGATAATGCGGACTGATTGCCGCTGCAAAAGATTGAGAAAATCAATGCCTAGATCCATCACAAAGATGAGAACAGTACGGACGAGCGTACCTGGGTCTTATAAAGGAGTCACAAATGCTCGGGCGCGAAAAACCGTCTCACCCTGTTCAGGCTGCCTTAGTGGTGCCCTCGATGTACTCCCGTGGGTTGAGGTCTCGGCAAATATCCATGCACAGGACACCGAGCTTATCCCGTAGTGGCAGTTGAGTGCTCTGAAAAGTGGGGAGGGGAAGAAACGGAGACTTTTTGGTAGAGAACGGGCACACCTGTGTTTTCTTAACGTTGAACTGGACCAGATTCTCATCACCCCATTGTTAAATGCGGTTCAAAACCCGGTCAAGCTCAGCGACAAGCTCCTATCCATTTTCCTCAACGTCTACTATCTTGGCTGCAGGGTATCCATAATATCGCCCATGCACTGTGCTATCGTCTGCATAGCAATGTATATTGCCAAGGGCTAATATGTCATTGACATGCAGAAGAAACACCTTGGGCGACAGGACCGAATTCTGAGGTACGCTAGCGTTTACCTCCAGAAAAACAGAGGCCGCGCCGTCCGTCGCAAAGAACCCGAATGCGAAGGCGCTGATGAAGAAAAGAGTCAATCTAGAGACGACTCTAGGAGGCAGACCGAATGCTTAGAGGTCGGAGAGAAGCGAATGGTGCAAGAACAGGTTGAAAGCCTTGGCCATGTCGAATGTCGAAATAAGCTCATACAAAATACTTTTTATTTTATGTACTTATATAAATACTTAAATATGTTTTTAACAGTGAAAAGTGTGTCTTATTTTTAAAATAATATTAGCCTTAATAATTAAAACTGCTACCCAAAGTCACTATTCCTTTTGTCACTAATTCTTTCAGTGTTGGATAGTCCATTTATCGAGGAAGGCTATAGGATATATTTTATTTTCAAAAAAATTAGGGGTCCGTAAGAAAATTGCTATTTTCTAACCCAAGGTGTGAAATCGAAAACCTATTTTTGCGTGCGCTGCAAAGACTATTGACAATAGGACAAAATAATGTAATACGAGTTTGTAGGACCCCATTAAGATCTACAAAAAAGTCCGCGAGAGCATATATCTAACTATCATGGTTTCGTCACAATAACCGCTTTTGTGTTCGAAAAAAATATTAAATCGTCTGAAGAAAGAAACTACGTTAAATGTGTATCGTAATATTAATCCTTATCCAAATTAAGCTTTATGTTATCAAGGGTATTTACGTAGAAGTAAAATACTTTTTGTTTCATCCCAATCCGACATTTCGTTTAGAAGTTATCACGAGTACAAGACGCTAAGAGTTGGTACCTAATAATGAGTTATTTGCCAAAGAGTTTTTATCAACATAATGCGTAATATTAATCTTTATCTAAATAATTGTGTTGTTAATTATGAGTATTAGATCTTTTATGAAGAGAAGAAGAGTATAATAAATACATCTATACTAATATATAAAGCTGAAGAGTTTGTTTATTTGTTTGAAAGCGCTAATCTCAGGAACTACTGGTCCAATTTGAAAACTTATTTCAGTGTTAGATAGCCCATTTATCGAGGAAGGCTTGGATAGCCTTCCATAAAATAATAAGATATTAATTAAATTTATAATAAAATAAAAAAAAATTTAAGATCAAGGTAAAATAGCAATAGGGGATGAAAGTTTGTATGGCAATATGCAAGGTTTGTAAAGGCAAGGCAAGGCAAGGCCTATGTCCAGCAGTGGACTGCGATAGGCTGATGATGATGATGCAAGGTTTGCGAAAATGCTTCATGAGTTTGGGACAGGAGACAAAATATTAGAGCTATTCAGATGTAACATTTACTGAGTTATCACAATATGCTTAAGTGTGCTTACCCGAACGGGCAGACATGTGAGGGCAGACAACTGTTGAATTTTGGTACTACAAATTCGTTATTATTCACTAGGATTCGATTTGTTTACATGATTTTTTGTTTATTTAAATAATTTTCTTCGTGAAAAAATCTGAAGGAAAAGTATCCGGCGGGATTTAAACACAAAAAAAAGCAAAAGGGGTACGCCGCAAGATGAAATAAATGCCTGTATGAAACATATGTATTATGGGTACATGTTAAAAAGTTTTGTCTTACTACAATTATGTACAACTTCACAATTATCTATGAGCAGTGTCAATATGCAAATGCTCTTCTAAAAATAGGAGATGATTGTATGCCAAATGACAGTAACGACATGATTACACTGAGATGTGAGTTCTGGTATATGATAGCACACATGATCTAAAAATAATATCTATTCTGATCCGCCGACTAATGAGACAGTTATCGAAAAAACGAACGGATCATGTCAGACGTGGAGGAAGATGTTAACGAATACCTCTCAGGAAACAATGCAAGGGAAACTGAACCAGTCATATCATAGCTTATGCATAAAGTTTTTTAAATCTTTAGAATCATCAGGAGCGCATTCCCATAAGTTAAGACTGAAAGTTAATGTTCCAGTCCTATTAATAATAAATCTTGAGCGACAAAGATATGTAACGGTACACGGCTACAAAATACACATCTGGGGTACAACATTGTAAAAGAAAATGTTTCAATTCCCCGTATTCCAATAATTCAAACTTATTTGCAATTTCAATTTAAAAGAATGCAGTTTCCGCTGAAAACAACATTTGCACTAACAATTATCAAAGCCCAAAGACAGACGGTTAAAGTTGCAGTTAATTTAAAAAAAACATGTTTTTCAAATGGGCAGCACAATCGCGTGTATCAAATCAGCTAAATCACTATATTTTGACAAAGGATGGCAAATCAAAAACGTAGTATTTTAAAATTGAAGAATTTGAGAATTTGCTCAGACTGAGGGAAAACTCAAGCAGAATCCAACAGTGGAGGCAACCATACTCGCTGTGAAAGCAGACAATGCAGAACCAAACCGTTTGGTTCGAGAGCGTATTTCTAAGACTGAGGCGGTGACTTCCAAGACCAGCACGTGTTGTTCTGTAGAGGAAGGGAGAAGGTGGGATCAGTTGGAAGAACGCTTCAGAACACTCTCCATGGTAAAGCGGTAGAGGACTGCCATAGAGGCGATATCTCTCCGCAACTGCAGAGGCTCAAAGGAATCGGTAGTATTGGGATTGTTGATAATGCGGACTGATTGCCGCTGCAAAAGATCGAGAAAATTAATGCCTAGATCCATCACAAAGATGAGAACAGTACGGACTTACGAATGAAATACGGACGAAATGAATTATAAAGGAGTCACAAATGCTCGGGCGCGAAAAACCGTCTCACCCTGTTCAGGCTGCCTTAGTGGTGCCCTCGATGTACTCCCGTGGGTTGAGGTCTCGGCAAATATCCATGCCCAGGACACCCAGCTTATCCCGTAGTGGCAGTTGAGTGCTCTGAAAAGTGGGGAGGGGAAGAAACGGAGACTTTTTGGTAGAGAACGGGCACACCTGTGTTTTCTTAACGTTGAACTGGACCAGATTCTCATCACCCCATTGTTAAATGCGGTTCAAAACCCGGTCAAGCTCAGCGACAAGCTCCTATCCATTTTCCTCAACGTCTACTATCTCGGCTGCAGGGTATCCATAATATCGCCCATGCACTGAGCTATCGTCTGCATAGCAATGTATAAGGGCCAAGGGCTAATATGTCATTGACATGCAGAAGAAACATCTTGGGCGACAGGACCGAATTCTGAGGTACGCTAGCGTTTACCTCCAGAAAAACAGAAGCCGCGCCGTTCGTCGCAAAGAACCCGAATGCGAAGGCGCTGATGAAGAAAAGAGTCAATCTAGAGACGACTCTAGGAGGCAGACCGAATGCTTAGAGGTCGGAGAGAAGCGAACGGTGCAAGAACAGGTTGAAAGCCTTGGCCATGTCGAATGTCGAAATAAGCTCATACAAAATACTTTTTATTTTATGTACTTATATAAATACTTAAATATGTTTTTAACAGTGAAAAGTGTGTCTTATTTTTAAAATAATATTAGCCTTAATAATTAAAACTGCTACCCAAAGTCACTGTTCCACGCGGACGAAGTCGCGGGCGCAGCTAGTACCTTATAAGTATATTCCACTAGCTGACCCTCGCAACCTCGTTTGCGTCTCCTATTGCACGTAGCGTGATAATTTTTTCCCGTTTTTGAAACATTTTTCATTGGTGCTCCGCTCCTATTGGTCCTAGCGTGATGATATATAGCCTATAGCCTTCCTGGATAAATTTACTATCCAACACTGAAATAATTTTTCAAATCGGACCACCGGTTCCTGAGATTAGCGCGTTCAAACAAACAAACTCTTCAGCTTTATATAATAGTATAGATATGCATTTAGCGAATGGAAAAACAACGAAGGATGCAGGCAATCAAATTTCAAAATGAAGAAGTGTGGCAGATTAACAGGCAGACAGCCTCCAATCAACATCGCTCCCGGAAACATGTAACGACCTGAAAAGGCTGCTAAGCTTCTGGGATGATCTAGGATGGTTGGAGTAAGAAGATGACAAAATCCACGTACTGTGGCCCAATCAAGAGGCTAAGTGCGGAGACAGCCCGGGAAAACCAAACCAAACCATGCATTTAGCGAAAAGCTGTTAATTTGAAATTACACCCGAATTACCCCCGACGCAAAAAGAGTGGTGTTATAAGTTTGACGTCGATGTCTGTCTGTCTGT
The DNA here is from genome assembly GCA_949125395.1 of Diaphora mendica. Taxonomy (NCBI): domain Eukaryota; kingdom Metazoa; phylum Arthropoda; class Insecta; order Lepidoptera; family Erebidae; genus Diaphora; species Diaphora mendica. The sequence continues at coordinate 4,729,939 of OX421323.1, forward strand.
GTGTGTGTATCTGTCTGTGGAATCGTAGCTCTCAAACGGATGTACCGATTTCGATGCGGTTTTTTTCATGTTAAAGCCAGTTTCCTTGCGGTGGTTATTAGCTATGTTTGGAGAATATCGGTCCAGCAGTGTAAGAGTATCAGCTCTTTTCCAAAATGATGTATGGCATTTTTGGCCTATGATTACTCGATTAAGTGCTTGCGTAGGGAGGGGTATTTTAAGTTTTAGCTCGTATACGCTTACCAATAGCATCTCTTATTTCCATAAATTGCATATCATACAGACAGAGATAAATAACGGAGAAAAAAATGATTCAAAAATAAACAATCAAACGGGTTGTTCCGTCTTCATCCCACTGAATCTCATCCCACTAGGTCATTTTCTCAACTCGTCCCAGTTTTTATTCCTGATTCATCCCAAGGCATTTTTAATTACTTTCTATTCTTAACTGATCCCATTTTGTTTATTCTACTATTCGGAACTCATTCCTTATGAAATTTTAGTCACAAAAACATCTTTGAGTACAGTTTGCAGCAACATTTTAAGAATGTGAAAAAAGAAAAATTGTTGACAATTAAATGTATCTTATTTGAGTGACTAAATTGAAATACTGTTTAATGGGATAGGTTGATTTACGTAATAAGGTCACTAAATAAAACAAAAAGAAAGATGTTATCAAAACAATGCTTTAGACTTGACTTAGGGTACATCAAAAATCAACTCGGGTATAAAATGTTTAAAGGTATATTTACCAACCATGGTGTAAAAATATAATATCGATATACAACAATGTAATCAAGTTGTATAATTAGATTGAAGTTAAAGTAAGAATAATAAGATTTTTTTTATTAAATACTACAGTAACATAGTAACATCAATCTTTCTATAATTAACAATTTCAAAGTACGGTATAAAATCACAGATAGACATTTTAATAATATCCAGCCAAGATCATTAGTCGTGATCATCATCATCAGTGTTACCTACACTGATTGTTTAATAATATTTATTGGGTAAAAATATTTATTCGATTGAACTATTGATAAAATTGACTCTGGGTACAATTATTAAAAAAAAACATAATTTGACAACCACCTTATCTGTTTTTTTTTAAATATCTCTTTGACGCTATTTAAAAAAACTAAGACGCTCAATTTTAATAATAATCGAATAACAGATAATCTTTATAAGACTGTGGCACTTCCACACCTGATGCAGTTTTAAAGATGGTACGTTTTACTGCTTGACTACGGTTCCTTGAATTGTGTAGAGATGTTTTAAATCTTAAAAATTACAGTAATGCCGAAACTAAATTCAATCCTTGATCATGTAAATTCACTAAATCATCTCGATAGACTGTAGGTATAGGTTCACCCCGTAAGGATTGCACTTTATCCTTGCACTTTTAATCACGTCTTCAATTATATTTTTTACTTCTGCCTCTACACATGTATGGGGATTTTCCTTTATAACTTCGTTTAAAATTTCCTTAAAAACATAAGACTTCATTTAACACTTTCACGATACCAGGACAAGATGGATTTTACACACCGCCACGTTATGTATTCCTATATAGATTGCTATATAGTCATATTGTTTAATTAATAGAAATTATACATAGATAAGCCTGACCAGCAGATGTCAGCATATATTTATCGATCACGTAGATTCAGACATTCCTTATCGCGTCGAGATGAGACGTGAGTATATGAATGGTATTGTATATAAATGCTGTTAGTATGTACGCACTTACTTACCTAGTCACTTACTCTCCACACGTGTTACCATGTAACACCAAGAGTATTCAGGAGCCTTGAGCTCCTGACAATAAATATACTACAGTCGCTACAACCTTCGTATTATTCATCTCACCTCAAGTACCTATACCGCCTTCATCACCGTGTCCTTAACAATTGTATAAGTTCGCTATAATTGGTGACCCCGACAAGTGAACAAGGAAAAAGTGTTGGAGAGTCGCTATAATTGGTGACCCCGACAACTGAACAAAGAAAAAAACGATCCCGATAATTGAACAAAAAAAAAAGCATCTATTCGCACCTTTTGAAGGAGAAAATATAGTGAACTTGTATAGCAGTATTGCGGAAAAGGACTATCGTCAGGATGTCGCTGCTGGGAGCTGGAAGTGCTGCAAAAGCCGGAGTTCAAGCAAAATGGCTCACGCAATTGGAGGCTATCGTCGCTCACCATCGGAGGACAAGGTATTTAACCATTAAAAATCATCGTCAGTAATACAATTATAAACAATATCAGTGTCATCACGAAGCTCACCGCGCAAATAGCAAGCATGCAGTTAAAGATTACGTCGCTAAGTGCAAAATTGCAAAATCAACATAGCAGAGTTAAACAAATGGCAGTTTCACGGTCACAGGCAATCAAGAGCGATGTCACGTTAGCCATCGCCTCATATATTGTGTCTTTATAGAATCTGCATTAGATTCCCCTTTAACCGCCTCATAATTACCTACCGACAAAGTGGTTCCGAGGTTTCGGTCAATACGAGGGCCAGTATTAGTTTGTTGCCGCATAAGGACAAACGTATAGTGCAGTTATCAGACTACAGAAGCACCTGGAAGTGAAAATTAAGCGCCTGAATGAATATGGAATCAATTAAATGTAATAAAGTGTGAATTTCTTGAATCCGAGCTTGATATTCTTGGTTATCATACAACGAGCCAATGGATACAGCCGACAAGAAACCAGAAAACCATAAAGCCTTAATAAAAGAGCACAGCTCGCGAATAAAATGGCATGGTCTGCGTTAATGCTATGTGCTATTTTGCTGCTGGGAAATACGTGCCAACCATCAGATAGGCAAAAGACTGCTGAAGAAGACTGACGCATTATCACGAACAATCGGAGTAATATCTATGCCCTAATTGCTAGATTACTTACAATCGGAGTAATGTCTATGCAATAATTGCTAGATTACAACGAACCTTGAATGATTTTGCTGACGAAGAAATATGGAATGTGATGACAAGATAGTGTAAAAATTGCTGATACATGAAGGTCGCGACTCGAGGCCAAATCGTATTGTTTTGATTCGTATGTTGTAACCCCTGAACTTGTCAGGTGGAAACTCACCGGTTTCGACTCAGGATAGATATGAGACCTCAGGGCGCCGTAAGAATTTGAAGAAATTTTAAATACACACATCAAAAGTGTCTAGGGATCAACATATGTGTCTAGGGATCAACATATATTTTTGCAATAACTTTTCTCCTTATTGATATTAATTAAAATTTTCTTTAAGGATTCATCAAATAAAGTGTTTTCGTTTGTCACAGTAACGATAAACCAAGTCACCTTTGCATTAATAAAGAAATTTGCCATTTTCCTAATAAAAGGATTTTTGACATTTGAACCACTAACATTAAAGTTCGAAAAAAAGACTGAAATAACAGTTTTCTTTAAAATTTTATTAGGTAACTTAAACAATTAATAATCCGTGTTTCTACCGCGAACACTAACACAAGAACATCGGTTTGGCATACTCAAAATGAGTTCATCCAAATCACGCTGTGGAATGGCCGCTCATGTTCGTTGCAACAACAAAAAAAGGTCTTCTTGCGACTGGATACCCTCCATATTCGGCAGAGCTCTTCTCTGTAGCATATCCCATGCATGCTCAATCGGGTTCAAGTCTGGCGACTCAGCAGGCCAGGGCCAAAGCCACATCTCAATCTCAAGAAATCCACATAAAAATGCTTGATCCCTAGACACTTTTGATGTGTGTATGAGGGTGCCGGTACACAGGTTCCACGGGAGGCTTCAGGGAAACAACTTTAGACACATACAAACCTTTATTCAATTCAAGTTATTTTACAATTGTGAAATAAAAAAATATAAAATTATAAAGAACCTTACAAGGTAGTTTTAAAATAAAAAAAATAAAAATTATACAGTCTTTTTCTTTTACACAATAAGCCTGTAGACTGGACAGCACAGGATAGCCACCCTCTGGTCACCTTCTGACTCGAGGTAGTCAGCCGTAGACTCTCTCCAGCTCAAGGTAGCTTGAGGAGACGTCCACCAGTGATCCACTTGTAGGTGCTAAGTAAAAGTATTAATTAATTTCAATTTAAAGATTATGTGAACTTCCCTCAAGGTAGGGCAGATGGGTCTTGAGGAGTGAGCTGTGAGCTGCCAATAGTCAATCCTTCTCAGCAACAAATCACGAACCACAAGACGGGTACAATGTAGGTAGACTTTCAGCGGTAATCTATCGACCCTATAAACAAAATTAAATAGCCTGAGGACATATTCTACATACATAAAGATAATAAGGAAAAACCTTTTTGAGGTTAACTTACCACAGACAGTGGGACTTGAACACTCACAAACACTACCAACAAAGATATAAATATTCACAGTAAGCAAAGCTTCCTCAGAGTTCATGAGAGAAGATTTAAGAAATGAAGAATCATCTGCCACACACCCATCTTTATAGACTTAAAATCGAATCTTCTAGATGAAACCCCTTCCCCATTTCTGGATGTGCGAACAAGACGTACAACTTCCATTCTCCTTGCCTATTTGCGATCAATTTAAGATGTAATGAGAATCGTATGATACACATATGATAATGTCTCACTGTTTCTAAGTGTCCGAATGTCAACAAAAAATATCCTTCAAAACATACGCCACCTAGTGCCACCTAGGTGTACCAAACAGCCCGGCATTTCGATCGCGCTCCACACCCAATTGTAGTTCGAACTACAGTGAACGAGAGGGCGCTGAAAACAAAAATTGTTAAACAATGAAAGTCAAAAAAAAAACGATGTTACAATGTTATTTTTATATTGTAAATAAGTTATTTCGTGTTTCATAGTAATGTATTGTGCAGTAAATTTTGACCCTGACTGACTATATCATAAATAAGTTATATAATTGAATTGTTACGTTTAATAATGTTACATTTAAGGGCAGTTTCATAATTGTAAGTAGCATAAGATAACGATTGTCTGAATTTACTACCGTAAATTTTTGTTTGGGGGGAGTTATATTCCTATATAGATTGCTATATAGTCATATTGTTTAATTAATAGAAATTATACATAGATAAGCCTGACCAGCAGATGTCAGCATATATTTATCGATCACGTAGATTCAGACATTCCTTATCGCGTCGAGATGAGACGTGAGTATATGAATGGTATTGTATATAAATGCTGTTAGTATGTACGCACTTACTTACCTAGTCACTTACTCTCCACACGTGTTACCATGTAACACCAAGAGTATTCAGGAGCCTTGAGCTCCTGACAATAAATATACTACAGTCGCTACAACCTTCGTATTATTCATCTCACCTCAAGTACCTATACCGCCTTCATCACCGTGTCCTTAACCATTGTATAAGTTCGCTATATTATGCAACTGTTTTAGTTTACCCGTTTCATATGAAATTCGTGATATTGTATAGGAACAATTTTCTAGCTCACATACCAAAATACACATCGGTGAAGTGTTAATTTTTTAACTTTATTAAATTATAAAATTAGTTGTATAAATAAATAAATAAATAATAAATAATTCGGACATCTACCACACAACGCCATCTAGTCCCAAGCTAAGCAGAGCTTGTATTATGGGTACTGTACAACTGATACATATATACTTTTTTTTTGTAAACATACATATTATACCTACATAGAAAACACCCAAACTCCGAAACAAATATTTGTAGATCATACAAACATTTGGGTCCGACCCGGGAATCGAGCCCGAGACCTCAAGCACAGCAGTCGCATACGCTACCACTACGCCACTGAGGCAGTTAAATAGCCGAGGCAATAAATGATTGTGCGATCCGTACTTTTGAGTACTTTTGCGGTGGGATGAGTTGAGAATAGAAATTGGGATTACTTGAGAACAAAAAAATAATTTTATACGTGGGACGAGTACGGAATAAGCATTTGGGATGATATAAGAATGGGATGAGATTGAGTGGGATGAATACGGAACAACCCAATCAAACATCTATATTCCTTTCGTTTCCATTGTCCGTACAATCTGTATCTTGAAAACATTTTGACTGCCTCGGTGGCGCAGTGGTAGCGTACGCGACTGCTGTGCTCTAGGTCTCGGGTTCGATTCCCGGGTCGGACCAGATGCTTGTATGATCTGCAAATATTTGTTACGCAGTTTGGGTGTTTTCTATGTATAATGTGGATGTATTTACAAAAAAAGTATACAGGTATTTATATCAATATCATAATACAAGCTCTGCTTAGTTTGGGACTAGATGGCGTTGTGTGTTTTATGTCTGAAATATTTATTTATTTTTTCTGTTTTTGGAAAATACCTGTTAAAAATTAGCGGAAGTAGGTAAGTAAATAAATTATTATCTTGTGTTTACAATGTTTACGCACCCAAATTGGGTGAAGGCGTGTTTCTATGACATAGTTCCATAGATGAAAATAGCGTGTTTACGTGTATCTACCTAAATTTACTTTCAATACTGACTTGTAATGAACTGATTGACAACCATATCGACGCCTCCATAAACGCACAAATTGCATTTATTTAAAGTCCTTCTTGCTGGTCCTCGTACAGTTGTAACTTGTACTTCTTGAGGAAGACGAATAGCCTGGGTATCGTGTCAGTTACCGCTGCAATGAGCGGTTCCTTACCTATGGCCTAGGATTTCGGTGTTTCTTTAGCCGCGCTGCCTTGGCTAGAGCCTCCTGCCTTATAAAGAGGTGTAGTGGTGGTAGACCTATTATGGCTTCCAGAGCCGCAGTCTTGGCGAGTATTTTATGTTTTGGTAGTATTCAGGGTCTGTTTACTTGAAACAATATGAACCAGGACCGACAAGTGGTTTAGCAATACTCTCAATCGAAGCAGATTTAGAAGACTTCAATAAAGCAAAAAGCCGAAGAACATTACTTTTGTAAGTAAAATTAATAACTCAAGTTATTTTAAAATGAAACCTTTTTTCATATCTGTATGCTTTTTAATAGTCTCCCACTACTCATTAAAAAAATTTTTTTAAGTGAAAACTTCTTTAGCCGCGTTGAGCATTTTTTGGTAGGAGAAAATCTTATGCGTTAGCGTCACCGACATGCTGACATGACATTTTCGAAGTGAGAACTTCTATGGCCGCTTTGAGCACTTTTTAGTAGGGGAAAATCTTATGGGTTCGCGTCCCCGACATGCTAATGTTTGATGTTGATAATTTTAATTGAAACATTATGAAATTTCTAATTTTACACATTAATTTTACAAATAACATTCTAAGTTATAAGTTTTCACTTCTATCGGCAGTCCTTATGTCTGTCAATTTCTTTTTAACATCATGAGTTGGCATGTCGTATCGAAGCATGTTTGGTAAGATAAATTTATTAGGAATATCTTGGGACCGCAAGAAAAGGGGCCTCGCTGATGTGACTTCGCCCACGTCTATGTAAGTCCACGCTACGCCACTGCCAAACTTGATGGTGTTGCGACGTTTCTTTACAGAGTTCCTATGGTCACCTTCCAGCTCCAGCATCAAATCAGCTCCATGTCATTATAATATTGTATTGTCACGCTGTATTCATATGCTTGCAAAATTTCAGCAAAATCGGTTGAAGATGTCTGCTTCAAAATTGAGTTGCAGGACATGCAGAACATACATACATAATACATTGCAAGTTAATAAAAAGCTTGTAAAATTGACACAAACGCTAAACCAACCTGTCTGGTATAAGAGGTCAATACTTCCTTTCTAAGGATATCTTTTTAATAATAATAATTTTTATGATATAAAGTAAGCACATTAATATTTGTTACAATTTGTCCTGCAGTGACAGTATAGGTATAGACTGTTACCCTACTAAGACTCTATCAGTGTCTGATATTTAATACACATTGTTGAAACGAATTGTGAAACAAACTAAACATACAAGCTGCTACACTTACATCATACTAGCTGACCCGGCGAACCGCCGCTTCGTACCGCCATATTTATATACAATAATTAGCAATAAATTAAAATTGCGACTATAATTTGAGATTTAAACTATCCTATCTCTCAATTTGGATCGAACTGCACATGGTGTGCAAATTTTTTTTATAATCGGTTAAGTGGTTTAGGAGTCCATTGAGGACAAACATTGTGACACGAGATTTATATATATTAAGACTAGTTGTTGCGGCTCCGCCCGCGTATATATCGGTTATCGCGTCAAATAGTAGCCTATGTGTTATTCTGATGTATAAGCTATATTACTGTAAAGTTTCATCCAAATCGGTTCAGTAGTTTTTGCGTGAAAGAGTAACAAACATCCATCCATCCATACTTATAAACTTTCGCGTTTATAATATTAGTAGGATCATCACCAGCCTGTTGCAGTCCACTGCTGGACAAAGGCCTCTACCAAGGTACACCATAGAGCCCGGTCTGTTGTTTTCTGCATCCAGTCACTGCCAGCCCTCTTACGTAAGTCGTCTCACAATATAGCCATAGGCCGTCCCGCCATCTGGCGAGAGGGCGTCCAACACTACTTTTGTCAAGACGCGGTCTCCATTCTAAAACACGCTTACTCCAGCGGTTGTCTGTTACTACACTCACTATTTGTTTTAAAGAATTCATAACTGACTGAATTAAAAATTAAGTTTAATTGAATTTTTTTTTGGAAGTAGAATCCTATGTTTATTTATTAATACAGAAAAAATATACAAAATAACAATCATTGTTCACCAAAAACTGGGATGATGGTTGACTGGGTGATCGAGTCTCTGTACCACGTTCCGTAAAATTATAAAATATGTAAATAATAACTCCTATTAGAAACTTATAAATTAATTAGCTAACTCATGAAACTACGTTTGCAAAAAAAAGGTTTTTAATCATGCTCGGCTCTTATTGGTTTAGGCGTTATGTTAATTATCCTGTGTTAGCCACGACAGCTAAAACACACTTAAAAAATGTGAAAATCTGTTGGATAGTTTCGGAGTTCATCGTGAGCATCATCGTGATTCGAGAATTATATAGATAACTAGCTGAGCCCCGCGATGTTTCCCGCGGTACAATCACAACCGCGGGTAACGCTGCGGGGCAAAGCTAGTCTAAAAAGTAGCCTAAGTTACGCCTTGTATCATCAGCTATCTGCCAGCCAGTGAAAGCCTCGTCAAAATCGGCCCAGCTGTTCCAGAGTTGCAAACAGACAGACAGACAGACAAAAATGGAAAAAAAAATGGTATATGCACCGAAGCAACCGCGCCCGGTAAGTATCTGAGTCAATCGGTAGGTGATGCAGTCGGTGCTCCCTATCCAAACTTCGAAGCTCGGCAGAACGGCTCCGACAACGCGTTGGCTGGCATAACCCTGGATTTCGTTTCGAGCTGTGCCCGCCAAGCGCGCATAGCTTGCGTATGCGCGTTCCGCCGTAGCATTCCGGGCTCATGGTCCGGCGCTGTCCCTTCGTCATTCCGATGTTCACTAGTACCTATGTGTGGTATTTAAATAATCCATATTGAAATTACAAATTCCAAAGTAACTCTATTTATCTGTCTGTTGTTTAAAAGTGTTTTACAAATAAACCGCTGAATCAATTTTGATTTTGAAATCGGTTCGGCATCGGTTCCATACAATTTCAATACCTCTTCTAATCCATTATTCCGCAACGCCGTACAAAAATATAATACTATATAATATATATACTATATAATAATAATAATACCCCCTCCCCTTCACCAGTACTAAGTTGAATAGCTTACAAGTGACGGCAAAGTGCTGAATGTTGTTGTTTTATGCCTCATCTTTCTCAAAAAGTCTCCTGGTAGTTCACATGACCCATCAATTTTCGACACGAGCCCATAGTCTAATTGATTCTTGTTCTCTCTCTACCGCGGCGATAAGCCCAAATACACACAGGCGGAGCCGTGGGCTAAAGCTAGTGCTAGTTTCATTAATATTTACCAAGGTTAGCGTACATTTTAAAGAAAAAACATATAAATTATATCGGTTTATGTTTTTAAATTAAGCCTACTGTTAATAAATAACACAATATATTTGAGTTTAAATTGAATCATTTGGCTGATATGCGACGACTTACGATTGACGCACGTCAAATAATATACAAACAGAACAATTAGTACACTTCTGGATTGAACGGCTCAATGTGTGTACGTGTGTTGTACGTATATTTAAAAAAAAATGTATCTAGAAAATATGATTGTGGAAACCATAAATAACTTGCCGCTTTCCGCCAGAGGTATAAGGTCACTTCGTTTTGTGATCTTGATGAGCTGTCATAATGTAAAATGCAAACCAAACTTTTTAAATATTAATGACTGAACTGAATAGCAGTTTTTGATAAATAAATAATATGTAATTAGATGGATGAGTAGCCACGGGGACAAGATGTTATTGACGTGGCTAATCTATACTAATATTATAAAGCTGAAGAGTTTGTTTGTTTGAACGCGCTAATCTCAGGAACCGCTGGTCCGATTTGAAAAATTATTTCAGTGTTGGATAGTACGTTTTTCGAGGAAGGCTATAGGCTATATATCATCAGGCTACGACCAATAGGAGCGGAGCACCAATGAAAAATGTTTCAAAAACGGGGGAAATTATCACGCTATGGGCAATAGGAGTTATTTGAAAGTGAAAGTATCAGCTTTCAGATATTTTTCAATGTCATAAATTGTATCTTTAATTATTGCATCTGGATGACAGCAAACAAAATTAAAACTAGTGGTTAGACTGTGGAATTACGAGTCGAGGTTTGATGTTATCTCAGTTACAGGGGTGTATGCTTATGAAATTCAAATAAAATAATTTAGGAGAAGCCTTCTGTCAGCAGTCTCAATTTTAGATGGAATTTGGACAGAAATAATTCCAGATGTAGGGATCGGCTTCGTCCCACTAACGGAGGTATTTCACTGGATCTCAGCATGAATATCAATCAACTATAGAGATTTCTCACTTATCCAAGTCACACTTAAGCAAGTTTCGCTACGACATATTGTTTTTATTTTGCGTAGAATGTCTGGCTTTCGGGCGCCGGACGCGCATACGTTAACACGTGACTCCCCCGTCCCTGACCTAGGCACGGTATAGTTTCTGATTCTATTATCAGAAACTATATTTTATATAGGTTGAGGATGACAGAGTTTCTAAGAGGATATGGTCATATAAGTTCTTTTAACCTTTATGTTAACTGTCACGTATTGAGACAAAAAATTTAAAACACAGCAAGCTCTTAAAATTAAAAAAAAGTATTTTGTTAAAATAGTATTAGCGATCGGTTGGTTATAAAAGAAAAATCCTGAAAAATATGGGCGAGGAGGTAGGTGTACCTAAGTACACTTTAAAATGCAAATCTTTTATTTTGATCTAAATCATTAGAGGCTTTGTAAAAGCAAAAACTGCTCTCAAATACAATGCTAATAAAAACAAAAATAGGTAAAACGCCACACTAACAGCACATAATTTCCTTTTTTATGACAAATTAGTTCTCGTATAAAGAGATTGCTGTAATAAAACGTGTCAAGCAGTTTATTGTAATAGGCCTCTTAGACTAAATTCACCAAGGAGAAATGGCGCGAAAAGCACACGCTACAACGTCACATGAATTATGACGCACTTGTGCACGCAGATAAAAATATATTTCTGAGCTTTTTTTCCAATCACTCTATTTTCCTTTTTGAATTTATAACATGCTAGTTGTTGCCCGCGGCTCAGCCCGCGTATATTTCAGTTATCGCGGCAAATAGTAGCCAGTGTACATATTAATAGCCCTGCTTTTGGACGGACTTAGTAAGGACGTCCATTAACCCGGCCCAAGGCGAAATAGAGTCCTCTTCTCTATTTCTCACTTGGGTAAGACCTGACCGGCGCGTCCTCGTCGCGGGGGTGGGCACCACATGCTTCAGTAGGCCGGAGTATGCAGGTGGCGGAGTTCGGCCAGGGACCCTGTCCTGTGGGGTATAACGCAGGACCTTTACCAAGGCCAGCAGGCGGCTTTGGTGGAGTATCATGCCTGCCTGCGCTAGTCCTGCGCAGTCGAGCGCCGTAAGCCAGGATGAAGGAGTCCTGGAGGGTTGAGCTGATTGGGGTCGGGGTTAGATATCTTCATGAAGCAACACGCCCTCTTTGGTCCGGAATTCAGGCGAAACGGTAGCCCTGTAGCTAGCCACCACAGGGAAATGGACACGCGTCCCGTACGAATGAGGTGGTACGGTCCGCAGGCGAGGTTCGGGGGGGGTGTTCTCCGGGAGAACACTGGGACTCTGCCATGCTGACGGAGCGAGGACAGGCGGCACATCTGGGGGCCGCATGTCTGCAGTTCCTGATGTCGCGCATGATCCCAACCCAACGACCCTATGGGACCTAATGGCGGCAGTAACTACTGCGGCCATGGAAAACCTAAGCCTTAGTCAGTCTGAAGAGGTCCAAAAACGAATTGAAGAACTGCTGTTCGAGGAGTCGATGAAGCCGGGCAGCAGCAATTCAGAGGGCCCAGCGTTTCGGGGAAGGCCGATATTGACCGACGGCTACCTGAGACTCTGGTGCAAAAACCAGCCTACGCTGGAATGGCTGAAGCGCAGCGTGGCCAGCATCACCCTTCCCACGGGGGAGAAGTTGGTAGTAAAGCGCCCGAGCGAGATGACGAAGCGGGTCCGCTGCGGCATCTTGCTCCCTGGGGTCCACGAGGACCACAGGAGGGTAGCACATATGCTGCGCTTCCAAAACCGGTGGGCAGACATCGAAAGATGACTCCTACTGAAGATGGACAGGCAAGCGACGGACACGTTTGCTGTAGTCAGCATCCCGGAGACGGTGGTAAAAACCCTTGTCGAGCACGGGCGCCGGCTCAGCTTTATGCTGGGAACGGTGTACGTCAAGTTCCAGGGGCCCCGCGGCAAGTTTGTGGAGCATCCACCAGCCGAAGCCGACTCCAGGGATGCAGAAAACAGTGCCTGCACCCTAACGATGGACACTGCGGAGGGGGCAAAGGATGCTGTCGACATAGTCACGGCACCTGAGTCTCAGGCTCCGACGCGGGCCGCCCCCGCCTCCGATGCGGAAGAAGAAGATCTTCTTCGCGACCGCACGGACAGTGGGGGTGAGTGCGTGGAGGAGCTACGCAGGTTGGCCATCCAAAAGGAGAGCGGAGCCGAGGACGAGGACATGGCAACGGAGGAATCTGATTCCAATGGCGCTGTCTCATTCCTCGGCGTGTAGCATCCTACAGGCTAACCTCCACCACAGCTTGACCGCGACGGCTCAGATCCGCAAGTAGTTGGAGGTCAACAAAACAGCCGTCATACTGATCCAAGAGCCGTGGGTCAGAAACGGCACTGTCTGCGGACTCCGCAACATGGGAGGTAAGCTAACAGTTTACGCGGGACCAGAGAATTCCCGCACATGCATATACACTACAGCTGACATAAACATGCAGGCCCTAACTAGTTTCTGTTCTAGAGACATATGTGCCATAAAGGTGCAGGGAGCCCAGGACACCGGCCTCGCGCAGGTGGTCATGGCATCGGTCTATATGCCTGAAGCCGATGACCCACCACCGCACGACCTATCGCGGCTGGTCCACTACTGCGAGGAGGCGGGACTCGAGCTAATCGTAGGAACCGACTCCAACGCGCACCATGCCTTGTGGGGCATGTCTACAGGAAACGACAGAGGTAGGAAGCTCGTTGAATACCTATTTACGACAAACCTTAACATAGTAAACACAGGTTCTGTACAAACATTCGTCAACAGACGAATCAAGACAATCATTGATTTGACCCTGGCAACTGAAGAAGTAGCGAAACACATCTCAAACTGGCATGTGTCCAACGATTTATCATGTTCGGACCATAGATGGATTCGTTTCGACCTTCAGGTAAGCATACTTACGGCACCACCTAGGCGAAACCCGAAAAAAACCAGGATCGGCCAGGCCGGCGGAATGTATGCGTACCATATCCCATGGCGGAACTTCTGCACAAATATTGAGTCTACTGCACAGGCCAACAGGGTAAGGAAAGTTCTCTCCAACAACTCAGCCATATCACTGGGGTCCTTACGAAAACCAGACAACTCCTTTACCACCTCGGCGGAAGAGGCAGAACGTACTCTGGTAACAACACACTTCCCGGACTGCGAAATAATCAGTCCAGGTGGATGGCCAGATGAAGAAACCATCCCAACGGATGAGGAATGGCAGCTGGCCCACAAGGTAATCTACCCATATAAAACGCAATGGGCAATCGACAGCTTTGACTCATTTAAATCTCCAGGCCCGGACGGGATCTTCCCAGCCCTGCTTAAATGGGGAGGGAAGACACTTACTCAACGGTTGACCTACGTCCTGGGAGCCTGTCTGGCACACATATATGTGCCAAGACAGTGGAGAGATGTCAGAGCAATCTTCATACCAAAACCAGGTAAAACCGACTACTCGGATCCCAAATCCTTCAGACCAATAAGCCTAACCTCTTTCCTCCTAAAAACACTGGAGAGGTTATGCGACAGGCACCTGAGGGAAACGGCGCTAACACAAGCACCGCTACACTCGAACCAACATGCCTACAGTCCAGGTAAATCAACAGAGTCGGCACTTCATGCGGTCACAACCAAAATTGAGGTGCCGATCAAACACAAGATGTTATGCTTAGGCACCTTCATAGATATAGAGGGAGCCTTCGACAAAACGAAATTCACCAGCATAACAGCAGCACTGGTAAGGCACGGAGTGCATGCAGTCATGATAGAGTGGATAAACAAGATGCTGAGCCAGAGAGTCATCAGACTCGAAGCAGACGCTACCAAACAAGCACTGGTGGCGAAGGGCTGCCCCCAAGGTGGCGTCCTCTCACCAATCCTATGGAACCTAGTGGTTAACGACCTTATCACCACTCTGAACAACAATCACCATTATACCATCGGATACGCGTATGACATAGTGATATTAACAAGCGGCATGCACGCAGGTATAGTATGCGATGTCACGCGCTCGGCACTGGCAATAGTGGAACGCTGGTGCGTGGACAACGAACTGTCAGTCAACCCAAGGAAGACTGAAATGGTAATGTGCACCAACAAACGGAACCTGGGAAACCACCGACTTCCCAAGCTGTTCAATACAGAGCTCCAACTTTCGTCTGAGGTAAAGTATCTAGGGGTAATATTCGACCACAGACTAAACTGGAGCGCTCACCTCAACAACAAAATTGAAAAAGCAACAGTCGTATTCTGGCAGTGCCGCAGAATGGTAGGTAAAACTTGGGGACTAAGCCCAGAAACCACTCTGTGGCTCTACGAGGCAGTTATCCGACCAATGGTAAGTTACGGCGCGATAGTCTGGTGGCCACGGACCAAGCTATCCACAGCCGAAGCTAAACTACAACGACTCCAGAGATTGGCCTGTCTGGCGGCCACGGGCTGTATGAGGACTACACCGACTGCGGCTCTGGAAGCCATTATAGGTCTTCCACCACTCCACCTCTTTATAAGGCAGGAGGCTCTAGCTGCAGCAATGCGGCTAAAGAAACGAAGTCTCTGGAGACCGCCTAGGGTACCACACACCGAAATCCTCTATGAGGCCATAGGTAAGGAACCGCTCATGGAAGCGGTAACTAATACAATACCCAGGCAATTCGTCTTCGACAAAAAGTATAAGATACAACTGCACGAGGATCGCCAAGAAGGACTTAACCCAAGGGAGTTAAGAATTTTCACCGATGGATCCAAAACAAGGTCAGGCACTGGCTCAGGAGCATTCTCTGAGGACCTGAACATACACATCTCGACACCATTAGGAGCCCACAACACAGTCTTCCAGGCAGAGTGCATGGGTATAATAATGGCAGCACATGCGATCATCTCCAGAAAGGTAACGAAATACCCCATCCGCATACCTTCCGACAGCCGATCAGTCTTACAAGCCCTACAAAGTCACACGACTACCTCAGGGCTGATCTACGAATGCCACAGAGCCCTGACAGAGGTAAGTACTACAAATAGTATAACTCTCCAGTGGATCAAAGGACATAGCAACTCACGCGGAAACGACGCAGCTGATGCACTAGCAAGGAGCGGATCGGAGACAAGGGCAGTCGGCCCAGAACCAATATTGCCCTTGCCAGCTGCTTGGCTACGACGGACACTGCAACAGAACACCAAGGTAGAACACCAGTTATATTGGTCCAACCTTTGTACCTGCAGGCAGACCAAGGAGGCCCTCCCGACGATCAACCCCGGATTGTCACGGAAGCTGAAACAACTTAAGAGGCCGCCGCTTCGACTTCTGATCGGAGCAATGACTGGTCATGTACTATTAAACAAACATATTTTTACTCTAGGTGTAACGGACAGTCCTCTGTGCAGAGCATGCATGGAGGAGGAGGAAACAGCCGCCCATGTCATCTTGGCATGTCCTGGGGTGGCAGAATACCGGGCGAAACACCTTGGATCGCCGAGGTCACTTCAGGAGGTCGTCGGCAACGCCAGGGGTCTGCTAGGCTTCCTGGAGGAACTGGGATGGCACCACTAGTGCCGACCCACTACGCAAAATAGGCGCATCAAAGTCGTCGAGTTGCGGAAACCCGGCCCGCGAGTTCAAGTTCAATATTAATAGCCCTGTGTTACCAATCTTACCTTCGCCGATGACCGACTACCATTCGTGTACTGTTTTAATGCCATTGGTGCATTTACCACTAGGCTGAGTAGGCTGGAGCCTAGGGCGGCAAATTTTAGAGGGCGGCAGATTTGGCCAAATTTTTTTTACAAAAATAATATATGGTCAACAATCCAGTCAGGACAAAAAAAGTCTTGAAAATTTGTAATTTTTTATTTGTACTATTTTTTTATCACTACTCAGGGCGGTATGAGGCCCTGGAATCAGTGACTCCGCTATCCGGTTCGCCAATTGCTAATTGTGTCTGAGTGGGAATCTTCCTTACGAGCCCTCTTCGCCGCCTCCTTTCGCGAGATGACATCTTAGCAGAAGGGTCTGATGACTGCAAGGAGGACCCTACGCTGTTATGTCTTAACTGGGCAAATTACATAAGTCCTCACTACAATCACAGTAAGAGTAAATTTGATGGGTGGTTCTGGGGCAACGCGCACGGTGTCTTGTAGATATGGTGCGGTAACTGCGTATGGCTAACCGCTTCTACCGCTCTCCGTGAATGCCGTATGGGCCATCATCTCTGTGCGGTCAGAGCCACACTCATCAAAGAGCCATAAACGAAGTATCTGTGCCTAATCCTGAACCGGTACGAGGATCGAGTTAATCAAGATTAACTCGCCAGGGAGTGAGCAACGACGGGACCCATGAAATAAGAGGACCTCTGTGTTATTCTTATAGGTGTCCCTGTCACCCGTAAGTTCAGCGTTTACCGTCGCGCGTCTTTAACCTCCAACAGATTGCGACAGTACTAACAGAACATCGTCAGTAAAACGCATTATAGTTTAGAAATTAAAAAAAAACGACTTCCAAAAAACCATTCGACGAAAACTCCCTACCAAAAAACACTAAAAAGCGTAAAATAAACTGGCTCTTCATAAATTGCTATGTGCCAATTCTTGTCTGTACCTAATTCTTTATTCATTTAAATAGTAGTATTATTGTGTATGCTAGATACCTAAAATCTGTTTGAAGTCGGCGCCATATCTGTGACATCAGCTCACCTAAATAACTTAAAAGTATACAACTAAAGGTCTATAGATACGTATGAAATTGAAAGAATTATCCTCCAACTCCTAACCGTTGAGAAGTTGTACCTTCCATCATCAGCTTACCTAAATAACTTGAAAGAATACGACTAAAGGTAACATACATACATATGACATTTAAAGATTTATCCTCCAACTCCTAACCGTTAAGGAGTTTTACCTTTCATCATCAGCTCATCAGCATTAAATGATGACTACCAGACGCTAATACCTAATAGCTTTAGAAAATATACGAAAACCATAGTACGTGCCTGAAAAAAATGAGGGTTACCCTCGATTTCTCTGGTATGCCATCATCAGATCCTAGTTTCCTTATCATAGTACCACCGTCGGGACATCTACTTTCCATTAAAAAAAGAATCATCAAAATCGGTTCATAAACGACGAAGTTATCCCCGAACACACATAAAAAAAAAATATATATACGATCGAATTGAGAAACCTCCTCCTTTTTTTGAAGTCGGTAAAAAACTAAGAGCAGCCAAGGCACTCATCACGCTATAATATTAGTCTCAGAACACCAATGAGACACATTTAATTATTTTTTATTAATTAATGATAGTCCCTATCGCAAAGCTGTCAAGACTATGTTTTTTTTATAATTTTTATTGATCCTTTTTTTCGGGCAAGCCTATACCATTAGATTACTTATTAAATAACCTTCATTTTGCTACCAATTTGGATTAGATATTAGCTCGGTGTATTTATCTGTTCATACCTGTTGCCAGGAAGCTAAGTATATAGAAATAAGTAAGCAAGCCTACTTAGGCATATTTTCTATATAGAAAATGAAAATTTTGAATATATATATATAATAGAGTGAAAGGGATGAAATAACTGTGTTAAAAAAAATTGTAAATAGTCATGACAGTTTTGCGATAGGCAAGCCATCATAGATGTGTTCATTATTTACAACAATAAAAAAAATTGATCTGGTTATCAGATGGGTGTAAGTCGATCTTCACCGGCTCTTGTACTACACCTATGGCCATAAGAAAAAGTATAATATGTTGAGATAATGAGTTGGTTCAATTGAGATGCCAATAGTGTCATAGCGAAATGTGATGAGAAGTCATTGTTATTTATTTTTAAAACTAACATCATCGTATCGTGTCCATTACTCAATATTAAACACCTTTCTTCAAGTGTCACCTTCAGTGTTGATAACACTAACTTGGCTAATTAAATATGACAATAATTTTGTGATAGATGCAAATCAAATTCACAATGCTCTAAAATTGCGTCCATTTTATATGCACATAATGGAAGGCTCTTAAGGTCTTAATAAGTCTAAGGTCTTAAATTCTTACATACCAGTAATCGACCGATTTCCATGAAATTTATTTAATATGTGATTATATACAAAATAGGAAATAAGGTACCTAACACCCAGAGAGATTGCACTTCTCGACGCATAGAAATTAAAAATTTCGACGGGTGACAAAGTTATACTAATGTAAGTAAAATGTGCAACGGGCGACGCCTATGTCCTGCGCTGGACAGGTGGACTGCAATAAGTTGATGATGATGAAATAGGTAAATTAAAACTACTACCACTAGACATCCCCATGAGACTGGCATTTCAGCTTGCCCCGAGAAAAGCGTCAATACGTAAAGTTGTCCGTTTACCGTGGTTTTCCCGCAAGTCTAGAGAACTAATGAAAATTGGCGAGCAGGTCGCAGATATTTGGATTTTAATTGCATATCATATTTTATACCTATATGCTTAGGACAAATGCATCAATAGAAAGGACGTTTGTTTGTTTAATTAACAAGTTGTTATATTATTACTTAAAATCATTCATTGATTCATTGATTTGTATATAAAAATAAATTAATTCTTCTGAGAAATATTGAACTAGTTGAAAATTTATGTTTCTTACCTCATGGTTTAAATAAATAAACACTATATTTTTTGATACTTCTTCCGTAGGCGTCCTGGATTCAGTAAATTTAAAAAAGGTTACTTTCGAAATATACATTATTATGTATAGTCGGTATTCCGATTGCCATTGCAGTCGAATTCTACATCGCTTTAGGTTTTCAAACATATCTCATAATCTACAGCAAGGCAATACGCCAACGTAACGGGCACCACTTGAAGAAAATGTTCTATCACACGGTGCCAAAATATTAGTTGATAAAGGTAGACAAGTGTTTAGTCTGTACCAACGAGCCCGAGGGCGCGGTTGTCTTTTCCTTGACGCCATGACTTCCCGCCAATTTTTCCCCGTCAAATTTGGCGGTGCAGTTTACGATTTACAAAGTTTTCTACGCGATCATCCTGGGGGCGTAAACACGCTAAAACATTATAAAGGAAAGTCAGTGTTGCAAGCTATGGAGAAGTTTGGTCATAGTACCAGTGCATATCATATGATGAACGATTTAAAGGTAGATGGTGACGATTTAAAAGATATTAATTTGACCGGTGAAGTGAGTGAAAACGGTAGAATTATAACCAGTGAGGAAAACTCTAGGAATATTGAAGAAATTAAGTTTTTGGAGGAACTCGAGGTAAATACGCTGTTTATTAATTATTGATAGATTATAGATAAACCTTGATGGCTATTTGTTACTCATAGAAAAATAATGTCTAAGTTTTATTTTGTTTTTAAATTTATTTGGCACTGTGTCTTTTTTTATATTTTCATTTCGACTCAAAGTGTGTTATAAATAATTCGACTTCTTTGAAATAATTTTAAACGAATTTTCTGTATTTGACATACAAAAAAATTCAAATAAGAGGTTCTTACAGTGCAAAATAAATAAGAAAAACCTGTGTCAAATAGAAAACTCACAAGCAGCACAGAGTAATAGGTTTTATGTAGGCACTTATTTTAAGTTAATATTTAATTAGGTACGTACAACTTTTTTATAAGTATTATTACGATAGATGTTATTTCATTATTATTATTGATTATACCTACTTATTTTAGTTTGAAAAAGAGTCGTACTGAATTAAAAGAATTTATTTTTCTGTGCTCATTATCATTTATTTTTCGGTTTCTCAAAAGAAGAAAGATAGTGCCTTAAATATTTAAGTTGTTTTGAGATTTATTTGGCGCTGTGTCTTTTTAAAATATTTTGTGTTTCGACTTATTTGAAATTATTTTAAACGAATTTTCTGTATTTGACATTCAAAAAAATTCTAATAAGAGGTGCTTACAGTGCAAAATAAATTAGAAAAGCCTGTGTCAAAGAGTATATAAATCACTACGTTACACAGAAAAATAAATTCTAAATTATCGATCAATCGATCGTTTTTTTTTTTTACGTTACTTTATTTTTATCGATTTTTATGGGTTCAGCTAGTTTGAAATAATTTTAAACGAATTATATGTACTTATTTGACATCCAAAAAAATTCAAATAAGAGGTGCTTACAGTGCAACATAAATTAGAAAAACCTGTGTCAAATAGAAAACTAACAAGCTGCTTAAGGTAATAAATAGATTTTATTTAGGAACTAATTTCACGATAATATTTACTTAATTCGGTACGGTAAATAGGTACGTAAAACTTGTTAATAAGTAATTATTATTACTGATGGATATATGTTATTTCATTATTGTTATCACTGTTATTATTTTTCATACTTATTTTAGTTTGACAAAGAGAAGTACCTACTGAATTATAAGAATTTATTTTTGCTGTGATACGCTTTTTCAGAAGAGGAAATATTGGGTGCCTTAAAATGTGAACTGGTGATGATTTGACAATTTTTGTTATTTTCTGTTATCTTTATAATCATTGTTTTTTATGCAATTCATAATTTCCATGAGATCTCTGATTGAATTGTGATAAAGTAGGTACGTGTGCAATAGCGTGTCTAAATGTGTGAAAACATGCCCAAGTTGTAGACACTGACGTGGTATGCGAGTGTCTTCAGTTTACAGCAATAAAATAATTATTATAGTCTTGAGTGATAGCGGTAAATAATTTATAGTGCAGTGACTTTAACATTTTCGTATTGCTGAAGTTATATAGAATACTAGCTGAGTCCCGCGGTGTTACCCGCGCTTAATGTCGTACCGCGGGTGACGCCGCGGGGCGAAGCTAGTCTAAAAAAAGTTGCCGCGTAAGTGACTCCTTATATAATCAGCTACCTGTCAGTGAAAGTCCCGTCAAAATCGGTACAGCCGTTGCAGAGATTAGCCAAAACAAACAGAAAAACTAAAAAGCGATTATTTTAATATTACAAACAGACACTCCATTTTTATTTATTTGTGTAGATGTAGAGTAGTTGACCTGCACAAATTCGTGTGTGTCTCTTTTGGATTGGTCGGATTTTCTTTTTAATGTAAGTAAATTTAATAGCAGTGTGAAAATTTAATAGAAGTCAATGCACTTGCCTTCGTACGTGGGACAGTAAAATATTTCGAAAAGTAGATAATGCAATAAACTTACGCTTAGGTACTGTTTTAATTATAACAATAATATCTGTAAGCTATTTATCGCTGCCTCGTTGGTCTAACGGTTAGCGTAAGCGACTGTCAATCAAGAGGTCTCGGGTTCGATTCGCGGGTCGGACTGCTGTTGGGTTTTCTTACAAAAAAATCTTAATAGTAGCCCCGGAGTATAAAAGATGGCGGTGTTTTCCGCCCGTGCCTCGAAGAGCACGCTAAGCCGTCGGTCCCGGTTGTCATGAATATCTATGGCAATCGTTATTTGAGAAGTCAGAGACCTGAAATATACTGACAACTAGTTAACCCTTCGAATTCAATTCACCCTCAGGGTTGTGGAATGCAAGTCACTCCGTAGAAAAACTGATATTCAGGTAAAATCGGTTAAACTAGTAGCCGACCCAATGAATCTCGGGAATAATAAATGTGTTGGTCGAGTGGTAATCCTGGCTGGTAAGCTAGAGTTCGTGGTAAGATTCCCAGCCAGGATGTTTTTTTATTTAGATAAGAAAAACAGTATACAATAACAAACATGAAACACCCGTAAAACCCGTATTGGTTTAGCTTGGGTGTAATATAATAATAATTGTCTGTGGAATGACAAATTGCTAAATGAACAATTATTTGTTCTTATTTTTTATATAGAATAGTGGATAAACGAGTAGACGTATCGCCTGATGGTAAGCGATTACCGCCGCCTATGCAACACCAGAGTCGACACAAGTGTGTTGCCGGCCTTTGGGGAATGGGGAAGGGGATAGGGAGGGGTTGGGGTATAGGCCTCCGGTATCCTCACTCACTCGGTGAAACACAGCGCAAGCGCTGTTTAACACCGGTTTTCTGTGAGGTGGTATCACTCCGGTCGAGCCGAAGCGTGGCTCTCCCACGGTAAAACTTTACTGAATCAGCGTGGCTCTACTACCTACCATCCGGCACTACTTAGTGGAATTTATCTTATTTGTAAATATTAAAGTATGTTAATCAACAGTTTAGTAACTAATAAAAACTCTGCGTAGTTTGATATCAGACGGCCGTGTCTCAGGTTCTAATTACTTTCATTCTTATAATACAAATTTTCAACTTGTAATAGTTTACCTTAGCTCCATTCATTGCAGATACTCCATTCATACAGATATATACCATAATATGTAAAGAGACTATGTTTACTATACTCTGTCCATTTCTTTATTTTCTTTTTGACAGTTCAAGAAATTTTGAAATTAGTGACGCCCTCACCCATTACCGATTCGATTTGAAACGAATAGCGATTTTATTTATGAAGAACTTTCAATCGATTTAATTAAATATTTTTTGTTGAAATATTAATTATTCCTTTATTAGTTTTTTATATTATGTAAGAAATAAACAAAAATATAAATAATAAATCTGTAAATTAGATGAATGAACGGAGTTATTGTTCTTTACTCTTGGTTTGATCCTAAATTCCAAGATTTCGACTTGATTCCTTGCAAAAATTCAATCTTGGAGTCATAGATACTATTTTTATTTCCTTTTTTTATTAAATTTACAGAAAAAATACTTACATGAAGTCAAATTATTTTTATCATATGATCGATTTAACGCATTTCAAGTACTGTTTTATAGTCTGTGGTTGTTTGTTATGCACAGACCACTTCACTAAAGTACCGTCACCGTCAATAAAGTACGACATTACTGTAGTACATAATTCCGAAAAAAAATATGGTAATTTATAGGCGTGAGCTGTCAAAAAGAAAATAAAGAAATGGACAGAGTATAAAATATTTTTACATTTTTTATCTGTGCAATCTCTCTACTACGTCACCTTAACTAGATAACGTTGAACACACCCTTAAATTTATATCAGTCTATCACAGTAGACATTGGACCTAGTTGTTTTTACAGACTTGTGCTTCACCCTTTGAAGGCCACCTTAGTGTGGGTCCACCATAATGCATTGTCTGCAGTGTGTACGGTGGCCCCCACACTTGTATTCTGGTTAAGCTTTCTTCTAGGTTGAGTAGACTCACTTTGGCAGGTCTTCAAATTAAATAAAAACCTAATTTCTCCACTTGGGTGAAGCATAGGTCAGGCCCCGTTTTTGCCAGTCCTCGTCGTCGCATCGCCAGCCTGAATCGTTGCTTTTATAAGTCTGCATAAAAATTTAAAAACTATAAAATCTTCACATTCAGTGTGCAATGTAATAGAAATGACTGTTTAGTGGTAGCGTACGCGACTGCTGTGCATGAGGTTTCTGGTTCGATTCCCGGGTCGGATGAAATATTTGTATTTGATCTGTAAATATTTGTTTCGGAGTTTGGGTATTCCCTGCCGAAATGCCTATACTCTGCCTGATGGAAAGGATAAGCAAAATCCAAGAGTGGTGGTCACCATAGTAATTTTTTTTTTTTTTTTTTATGTATTGCCCGCCAAAATGACTCTACTCTGCCTGATGGAAAGCATAAGCAGAATCCAAGAGTGGCGGTCACCATACTCACTGCGAATGCAGACAATGCAGTATGGCGACCCACACCATGGCGGCCTAGTGATGCTGCTGCATCTTTTAGTCTAGTCAACAAGTATGGAACTTGTTGACTAGACTATTTGGGCCTCCGGTCTCGCACTCACCAACGAAACACGACAGCACGAACGCTGTCATTTTACGTTGATTTTCTGTGCGAGGGTAGTACCGCCCCGGTCGAGCCGGCCCATTCATGCTGAAATCAACGTGGCTCTACTACCTATATATATAATGCAGACAATGCAACAATGCAGCATGGTGACCCACTCTATGGCGGCCTATTGAGATGCTTCTGTTGTCTGTATCATTAGGCCCCTGGTCTCGCACTCACCTACAAAACTTTACGTTGATTTTCTGTGCGAGGGTGGTAGCGCCCCGGTCGAACCAGCCCGTTCGTGCTGAAATCAGCGTGGCTCTATTACCTACCATGTCTATGTTTTCTATGTTTATTATGAATGTACATATCTATACTTATAATAAAAATGTAACAGGTCAAATTCTGTACATTGAAGATATTTTGAAAATTTTTTTGGAGGGCACTCTGTTATCGATACTGAAACGAAAACTATTTTTTTTTTCATTTTTGTCTGTCTGTCTGTCTGTCTGTCTGTCTGTCTGTCTGTCTGTCTGTATCTTGGCCGCGCATCACGCCGAAACTACTGAATGGATTCAAATGAAACTTGGCATGATTTGAGTTCATACTCCGAGGTAGGACATAGGATACTTTTTATTCCGAAATTCCGGACGGTTTCTTTGGGAGGGGAGATGAAAGTCAAAATGTGTAATTAATTGTAATTCATTAACGAGTAGTCCGATTGCAATAATTCTTTTTTTGTTAGAAAGGAGATACTCTGAAGATTGTAGCATAAAGTATTTAATTTATCACAATCTCTCTATCTATTGGAAAAAAAATTATAAAGAATTTATCATTACGTAAAACAACATGTAGCGACACCTATTGCCAGCCATGCGTAATTAATAACACTTTGATTAATATATCGTGGAATAATCGTAGAACGTATTACGTATAATTCGGTGTAGCATTAAGTATTTGATTTATCGCAACCTCTCTATCCATAAATTCAGCACGGTTTCTTGGAGAGGGGGGATGAAAGTCAAAATATGTACTTGGTTGTAATTCAATAACACGTGATTTCATTCATTCTTTTTTTGCTAGACAGCAAGTACTTTAAATATTGTTCCGTGATCTATTTATAAATATATCATCTATACTTATAATAAAAATGTAACAGGTCAAATTCTGTACATTGAAGATATTTTGAAAATTTTTTTGGAGGGCACTCTGTTATCGATACTGAAACGAAAACTATTTTTTTTTTCATTTTTGTCTGTCTGTCTGTCTGTCTGTCTGTCTGTCTGTCTGTATCTTGGCCGCGCATCACGCCGAAACTACTGAATGGATTCAAATGAAACTTGGCATGATTTGAGTTCATACTCCGAGGTAGGACATAGGATACTTTTTATTCCGAAATTCCGGACGGTTTCTTTGGGAGGGGAGATGAAAGTCAAAATGTGTAATTAATTGTAATTCATTAACGAGTAGTCCGATTGCAATAATTCTTTTTTTGTTAGAAAGGAGATACTCTGAAGATTGTAGCATAAAGTATTTAATTTATCACAATCTCTCTATCTATTGGAAAAAAAATTATAAAGAATTTATCATTACGTAAAACAACATGTAGCGACACCTATTGCCAGCCATGCGTAATTAATAACACTTTGATTAATATATCGTGGAATAATCGTAGAACGTATTACGTATAATTCGGTGTAGCATTAAGTATTTGATTTATCGCAACCTCTCTATCCATAAATTCAGCACGGTTTCTTGGAGAGGGGGGATGAAAGTCAAAATATGTACTTGGTTGTAATTCAATAACACGTGATTTCATTCATTCTTTTTTTGCTAGACAGCAAGTACTTTAAATATTGTTCCGTGATCTATTTATAAATATATCACGTATAATAAATCTGTAGACGTTGAGTTTGTCAGTTTCTTTGCTTAAAACAGCGACATCTCTTGGAATCAAGTAACTAACTTTACAATAGGTACGTAATATGATTTTCTTTTGAACGTATAATAAAAATGTGATGTAACAGATCAATTCTGTACATTAAAGAAATTTAGATGTTTTATCGGGAGGGCTCTCTAATCGTTACTGAAGCAATGAAATTTTCTTGAAAATTGTTTCTGAACTTAACAGCGACATGTATTGGAATTAAGTAACACTAACTTCACAGTAGGATTTACCTATCCTATATACGAGTAATCTATATATGATTAATTTTTAAAGTAGGTATAATAAAAAAAAACAGATTAATATAATTATATTATAATTATAATAATTCTGTACATTAGATAAATTTTTTGGGAGGACGCTCTAATCGATTCTGAACCAAAAACTAAAATATCATAATAACGTTAAATGGTCATTGTAAAGGAGCAAGGTCCAAATGTATGAAGGAAGACGTCTTTTCAGTAGACTGTATTTAATTTGCTGGTTTTACAGTAATAGATTACTAGAAAAAACTTGCAAAGTTGACAAAACAATTTGTATATCTTCTTCTTTTATATCCTATAAAAAGCGGCCAAGTGCGAGTCGGACTCGCCCATGAAGGGTTCCGCAGCAGCAAGTGGCATAATACAATTTTTATTTTATTTTTATATTTGTGTTGATTGAATAAAAGGTAAATTGCAGTTTACGATTTATGACGTATTAAAAAAAAACTACTTACTAGATTTCGTTCAAACCAATTTTCGTTGGAAGTTTGCATGGTAATGTACATCATATTTTTTTTTTAGATTTATCATTCTCTTATTTTAGAAATTACAGGCCGGCTCCCCCCCCCCCCTGTCACTTCACACATTTTACCACTTTGGAAGTGTCTCTCGCGCAAACTAATCAGTTTAGAAAAGTATGATATTAGAAACCTCAATATCATTTTCGAAGAACTATCCGTAGATAGTTGGGTACGTATGGGTTTATTGAAAAAAATTTTTTTGAGTTTCAGTTCTAAGTATGGGGACCCCCATAATTTATTGTTTTTTTTTTCTATTTTTGTGTGAAAGTCTTAATGCGGTTCACAGAATACATCTACTTACCAAGTTTCAACATTATAGGTTTTATAGTTTCGGAAAAAAGTGGCTGTGACATACGGACGGACAGACAGACGGACAGACAGACGGACAGACAGACAGACAGACAGACATGACGAATCTATAAGGGTTCCGTTTTTTGCCTTTCGCACGGAACCCTAAAAATGAATTGCTGTTCGTTTGTTTCGCTAAAACTCGAGAACCGCCGAGCCGATTTAGCTGATTTAGGTTTTGAAGTGTTTGCCGTGGTTCAGGGAAGGTTTAAACGGTGATAAAATATGGAAAAATTGCGGGGAAGATAATAAAAACAACAATTTCCTTTTGCCCATATAGACTGTTCTACCAACTTTCCTGTCAAACTTCTGACTGTCAAATTGAAGCACTTATTAAATTAAGGGTTTTAAATAGGCATCATATATTATTACACGAATGAAATTAAGGGTTGTGTATAAGAAAAATTAAAAGATAGCGGGCAAAGTCTTTTTTTTTTTGTCCGCGACGTCTGTCTGTATCTTGGCCGATGAAACTGAAACTACTAAATGGATTCAAATGAAACTTGGCACGATTTGAGTTCATACTACGAGGTAGGACATAGATTTTTTTTAATTTTTTTTTTTTTTTTTTTTTTTTATAACGGGAAAAGTATTTTTCTTTGTCCGCGACTGTACACTGCCTGTAGGAAGCTGAGACAGATATGTAAATATGGCGGTACGAAGTTTATTTTTATTCTACCCTTCCTGAAAATTTTCGCCCTATTTCTATTCTTCCTTTCCTGAAAATTTTCGCCCTATTTCTATTCTTCCCTTCCTATTCAAAGTGCTGCAGCTTTCAGAATTTACTTACAGACAAGTCTGTTCTGATTTCTGAGGACTTTTTATTTTTTATTCTGTAATTTCTGAGATCTTTTTATTTTGTCTAAATCTGCCTAACCATAAAACTAGATAAGAAAAATTTAAAGTTATGTGGATTAGGATTTTTAACTCTTACCACAGTAAAACACAAAAAAGGGAACGCCTCAAGACGATCGACGAGAGATGAGACCGCCTATGCTCAATTAAAGTGTAAAATAAAAATATAGTTTTGTGCCTAATAAGAAACATTGTTTTTTATTACTTAAAAATATTTTTAAATTATGGTGTACCTCCAAAATTTTTAATCTTCCTAGATGTACCTTGAACCCAAAAAGTTTGCGGAACACTGAATGTACTATGGTGATGTGTGTTACTTCGACCTGAATGCAGACCACCTTAACAAGCTTGACCGTCTTCTTAATAACTGCATTCGATTTATTTTCAATATTCGAAAGTATGACCATGTGTCTGCTTTGCGTTCCCAGTTAAAATGCAATCCTATTCGCCTACAGTGCAATCAGCGAGCTCTTACCTTCCTATTTTCATTTCTCAACTCGCCATCCTTACCTACCTACCTTGCTCCGTATTTCCGATACCTGTGCTCTAATCACGATAGAAATCTTCGCTCAGTTAATAATCTGCTTTTTTTTTTATGGAATAGACCGGCAAACGAGCAGACGTATCGCCTGATGGTAAGCGATTACCGCCGCCCATGGACACCCGCAACACCAGAGGCGTCACAAGTGCGTTACCGGCCTTTGGGGGATGGGGGGGGGGGGGAGATAGGGGGAGGGGTTGGGGCTCTCCGGTATCCTCACTCACTAGGTGAAACACAGCGCAAGCACTATTTCACACCGGTTTTCTGTGAGGCCGTGGTATCACTCCGGTCGAGCCGGCCCATTCATGCCGAAGCGTGGCTCTCCCACGGTCTCTGCTTCTCTCATGTCCGTCTCATTACTCCGACTTCGTGAACTGTTCCTTCTTTGTTCAAGCAGTACTACTCTGGAATGCGCTCCCGCTCGAAATCAGGATGTCCACTAACCGATATACATTCAAAAATAAAGTACATGAGCTCTTTCTCAATGAACTGGCAGAATTATGTAATCTATAGCTTACCGTCCTTTTTAAACGACTTCCAAAAGGAGGAGGTTCTCAATTTCATCGTTCATCGTCACAATGTATGTACGTACACGGATTACTCCTCCGTCAATTTGTGGACCGATTTTGAAAATTATTTTTGTATTCGAAAGGGTATGCTCCTCATGTGGTCCCATGGCCACCATATCTCCTGATATGGCGTGACCTTGAGCGGGATAGCTGCTCTTCGCGTAGAACAAAACAACCGAAGCGTCGGTGACGTCATTTACGTTCGTCTCGAAATATAGCGAGTGTGGTACCTACTATTACATTTGGCTTGGCACCGACTTCAAACCTATGAATAGGTAGCATATACAAGTTATTTGATACTTTTTAGTTTTTAAGTCGGTTTTTTAAACGAGGTTTTTTTTCCATTATTTAGTGTATAAATGTTGTATTTATGTATAGTAATCTGTATATGTATATCTACTTATATATGTATATTTGTATGTATAACGTTGAATATGATGTGATTATTGTAAATTTTAACGGACTTCTTATGTATATGAGATTTCACACACCTGCCTTATAAGATTTCTCCACCACCCGAAGGTCGACTGGAAGAGAATGCTCTGGGCATTAAGTCCGCCGATGTACATTCTTAGTGCATAAAGTTAATAAATAATATATAAATAATCTACATTGTATTTATATTTCCAAAAAAGTGTGTGTGACCAGTTCCTAAAATTATCATCTCAATGTAACTAACACAACATCCACATCTGGTAGTTCTTAAACAGTTTCTAAAAGATACTTTACAATAGGTACGTTATATGATTACTTTTTTATCGTATAATAAAAATGTAAAATATCAATTTTAAGTTTGAAATACTTGAATTAGGAGTTATAATTTTTAATATAAACAAACATATAACTTAATAGTTATGATAATTTACCAGAAACAAAACACAAAATGTGTGTGAGTGTGTGTGTTTGTTACTCTTTCACGCTAAAACTACTGAACGGATTTGGATGAAACTTTACAGTAATATATCTTATACAGGTTACTATTGGCCGCGAAAATCGACATTCACGCGGGCGGAGCCGCGGGCAACAGCTAGTTTACAATATAAGTGTATAAAGTATCAGTCAATCTAGCTATCATAGTGTAAGCTCAGCTCAGTTTGAAACTAAAGAGCGTGTCAGATGTCCGAAGTATTTACATTTAACCGACTCCAAAAAAGGAGGAGGTTCTCAATTCGACTGTTTTTTTTATGTTTGTTACCTCAGAACTTTCGACTGGCGAAACGATTTTGATGAATAGACGGGTCCACACAGAGTCAGCAGCCTCGCGAGGCATTTGCCGCTCAAGAAAGCCTCTCGCGAGGCTGCTCCGATCTGTGTGGACTCGCCTATCTCCGACGCCTGAGCAAAACAAAAAAGCAACACTGGATGGCTCGGGCGCTCGGTCGCTCGCCCGCGGCAGCTCGCGCGCTTGCCTCGGCCGAGGCAGGTCCACATGGAGCGAGCAGCCTTGCGCGGAAAATGCCTCGCGAGGCTGCTCGCTCTGTGTGGACCCGCCTATTCTTTTTTTATTTGAAAGCTGATGCTTCCCGTATCGTCCCATTTCAATTTGGTCCAGTTCTTGAAGATATTTTTTGAATGATTTACGCCTTAGCACAAATTGACTGCAGGAATGGCGTTGTGGCTTAAGCGGTCACCTCACCGCTTCTTAATGCGCTGAGTGATTGGATTCAATCCACACATGGGACAAAAAAAAAAAAAGAACCTTCACTTATGAAGTAGTGTTAATTAAATTGGGATTCTAAGGGTTCGGCTATACCTATGATGAGTTTCCTTTTTTCCGTTGCCAATTTACCCATTTATACCTATCATAGTTGCGTACATGAATATCTGTAGTAGTAAAGGCAGAATATATTATTGGACGAGAATTAGGACTGGAGCTCATCAAAATTGTACCAAACGTCAACTTAATTTACGACAGCAAACAAGCCCAGCCGTCACAATAATTGACAGCTCATTCATTTCCTACCGTATACCTACCGCCACCTATTTCTAATCATTTAGTGCTTCATATTTAATTTACGTCATAAAAACTTTTAAACTCCCGCAAAAAGAGAACTCCCGCATTAGAAATATACATCCTGGCTTTTAAACTTTCACGTTCCATGATATAATAATTATTATTTTTACGGGAATTAACGTGATCATTTATTTAAAGGTATTACATACCTCTGATTTGCCTGACGTTTTGACCAGGTTGCACTGGCCGTGGTCACAGGGTGACTCACACGTGGTCACAGGTAAGCCTATGACCACAGCCAGTGCAACCTGGTCAAGTGCAAAACAATTATTATTATACACATCCTGGGTCGTGGGCGACTTTACGACCATACATGAAATGGACACAAAGAACACCTGTGCTAAACTGTTTGTCTATCTGTTACGCTTTCAAGGACAAACCGCTGCACGGATTTCAATATTTGACATGGAGATATGTACTTTAATTCTTGAGGGAAGACATAAGCAGAATCCAAGAGTGGTGGTCACCATACTCATTGCGAATGCAGACATTGCAACAATGCAGAACGGTGACCCACACCATGGCGGCCTAGTGATGCTTCTGCATCATTGGGCCTCCGGTCTCGCCAACGAAACACGACAACACTAACGCTGTCATTTTACTGTGATCTTCTGAGCGAGGGTAGTACCGCTGATGCCGCGTGCTGAAATCAGTGTGGCTCTAACTAACTACCTTTGAAACGAATAAGAAATGTTTATTTTCTCACCACAATATTTTAGGTTTTACAAG
Organism: Diaphora mendica; assembly: GCA_949125395.1. Taxonomy (NCBI): domain Eukaryota; kingdom Metazoa; phylum Arthropoda; class Insecta; order Lepidoptera; family Erebidae; genus Diaphora; species Diaphora mendica. Next base: position 4,762,415 of record OX421323.1, read on the forward strand.
CAATGCTATCTCTCAATACAATATTGTGGAGGACTGGTGCCTAAGCTAGGTATAAACCTGAACATGAACAACCTAAATAACAGTATGGGTATCATTATCATCACACCTCTAATACTCTACTGCTGCACATAAGCCTCTCCTGAGAGGTTTGCACCTACTATATCGCACTGGTCACTACTGGCCAGACAGATTGGCATATGACTTGACTTGTATCAAGTTTTCCTTCTATTACCAATGCCGTTGTCCTAGTTTGCGCCCTTAAGTCCGCTCTTACGACACGGGATGAATAGACTTGGTGTCACTCCATATTCTTCATCACGGACACTGCAACTGCTGAACATCAGATTAAAACTATGGATACTGCTTATGTTGGATGACTCAAGAACAAATACGATTCGATATCGTCTGTTGTATTAAGGGCTCCCACACATAACTGCGAAATCGCAACGCATCGCAAATACCTGCGAGCTCACACGAATGCACCGCAAGAACTTCACGCCGCATCACATCGCAGTTATATGTGGGAGCCCTTACTATTGATAAATTGTGTGATTATTACTAGCTGACCCACGCAACGTCGTTTACGTCTCCTATTGCCCGTAGCGTAATAATTTTCCCCCGTTTTTGTAACATTCTTCATTGATGTGCCGCTCCTATTGGTCTTAGCGTGATGATATGTAGCCTATATATAGCCTTTCTCGATAAATGGGCTATCTAACACTGAAAGAATTTTTCAAATCGGACCAGTAGTTCCTGAGATTAGCGCGTTCAAACAAACAAACAAACTCTTCAGCTTTATATATTAGTATAGATATGAGCGATATATAGTTAATAAATATCGGTATGAGTCACGACGTCATGCAGTCACGCGTTTAGTATTTTACATGCGTTTATTTTAGCCATTTATGAATAGGTACAATATTGTTAGAAACTATACTATTTCCATTTCTTTATTTTCTCGATTACAGTTCTAATTTGATAGTTGTAGTGTTGTGACCAAATAAGTAATAATATCGATCGCATATATTTATTATATTTTGAACAAAGTCAAATACAACAAAAACACTCAAATATATTTTTGCAAGCTTCGAACACTCAATGACCCATCACCATTTTTTTAAATCTGTCACTCGCAACTAGACGGTCGTGCTTTAAAGTCACTACATTTCTGTTCGCTGAGTTTTTTCACATTATCCATACATACGTTACGTTGTGTATTTTGTGTGTTCCTCCGTGTTGATTGCTGTCCCAGCTGTCAAATGTCAAAATGCCTAAAGGATCTGTTCTGAAAAGGCAGGCGAGAGAACTGGTGGTCAAGGTTCGTAATTACTTTAAAGCCGAATATCAAAATGGTGGCCCGCTATTACCACTGTCGCAAGTGCGAGAGCGTGTTTAGGCCGCATTAGGAATTAGTGGACCTACAATTTCAAAAATTACTACCGGTACAAGCGGCACACAGGAAAATAAGCTTCGTACGCCGAAGAAAAAACGCCAACCACGTCGTGTGACATCGGACGACAACTTCGACGCTGTCGCTATTCGCCGTCATTTAAATGACTATTACTTGCGCAAAGAAATTCCAACACTTAAAAAACTTGTTTCTTTACGTGAATGTGGTTTGTTCCATGGCCAAAAATCGTCATTTAGCTTGGTTTTGAAAGAAATTGGATTTACTTATAAAAAATCGAACAAACATAAAATATTGATGGAGGGTCACGACGTTGCAATGGCTCGCTGCGAATTTTTGAGCTAAGCCAAAAAGATATCAGATTGGTCAAATGTTATTTTCACTGACGAGACTTCGTTAAATGCAAACCACACAATATCTAAGAACTGGACTGACGACACCGCCGCTTCCACTAGTTCAGTGCCAATGGAAAAAGGTGAACGCCTTATCATATGCCATGCAGGGTCTATGAAAGGATTCCTGTCAGATGCTTTACTGGCCTTTAAATCCAAGAAAACAGTGGACTACCATGAAGAAATGAACGCAGAGATTTACGAAGGATGGTTTAAAGAAATGATGCAATCTAAAAAATGGTGCAATCTCTGGAAGAACCGTCGATAATTATTACGGACAATGTTACATATCGCTCCAGACAAATTTATGAAATGCCGACGCAGGCCAATAAAAAACAAGAGATAATTGACTGACTCTAACGTCATGGCAAAAGGTGGATAATACTTTATTAAAAGTACAATTAGTAAATATTTTAAAATCGAAAAAAGCCTCCCTAAAACATATATTACTGATGAAATAGCTGCCGAATGTGGTCATTGGGTTTTTCGACTTCCGCCGTATCATTGCCAGTATAATGCTATAGAACTAATATGGGCATAAATCAAAGGACACGCCGCTCGAAACAATACCCATCACCCTTTTACGGCAAACAAGATTTTAGATTTATTAAAAAATGCATGTGCGGAAGTAAAAAATTATAGCGTCGGATTGGGAAATTCATGTGGCATTCGATAATATAGAAGTACCGGAACTTATAATATATGTTAGGGAGAGCTCATCGAGTGACAGTGACGATTCATCAGATTTAAACTAAAATAAATAAATAAAGAATCAACATAATATAATTACATCTTGTAATGAAATGTAATATTAGTTAATAAATTTGTACAAAATTATCCGGCAATAGTTTAGTTTCTTACACTTTGTAAAAAAATATCGGGTCTGTTATCGTATTACGTTTATCGATAGCTCCATCCCTATGAGTTTTCATCCATCTGCTATGACCTTGTACGTGCGTAAGCGTCATATTTTTATTAAATAATGTATACATAATGTAAAAAGGACGCTCGTTCAAGTTTCTACAAAGAGCTGTCATCGAGAAAATAAAGAAATGGAAATAGTATAAGAGTGAGAATTAAATGAAAGAATCAATTTGGAGGTAGCCTAACCTTAGATCCTATTTATAATTAAAACACTAAACAGTTCACAACTAATGAATCTTATAATTCGAAATATAATTACAAGTATCCACGAAATACATAACAGATCGACATTAAAACAATAACGCCAAGATATGGTTGATGTATGCCTTACAATCCTATGAAAACACGTCTTACCGACACGGCTGCTCTAACAACAAGAGTGAAAGCATAGCCAAGTACCGTCTTTTTATAGGTTCGCACTGCATAATGTATCGGTAGAGTAGGGATGCACCTAACAATATTGTATTTTCTTGATGACTAATTACAGTTTCACATGAGTAAAAAAAAACTTAATATGGTGTAAGTTCCTCATCAATGTCAGGGTGTATTGCAATTGCATTCTTCCTCCGCCCTCGACAGACATTGACTGATCTCACACAAGATTTGTTCAATGAAAATAATTCGCCCACAATAAGTATTAACTACATGTTTTATTGATATATGAAGTATATCGAAATGGATATAGCTCTGCTTATAATTTTGGAAGTTTCTTCGATTTTTTTTCCTTTCTAAGATATTTTCTATCTTTCTTAAAAACAGTCTAATCCAGTTCCAATATTTATATTTACCATGTAAACTTCCACCGAAAATTGGTTTGAACGAAATCAAGTAAGTAGTTTTTTTTTAATACGTCATAAATCGTAAACTGCAATTTACCTTTCATTCAATCAACACAAATATAAAAATATAAAATAATTATTTATTATTATTATTATATTCTCTTATTTTAGAAGTTACAGGGGAGGGCGGACACATTTTACGACTTTGGAAGTGTCTCTCGCGCAAACTATTCAGTTTAGAAAAAAATGATGTTAGAAACCTCAATATCATTTTCGAAGACCTATCCATAGATGAAATTTTTTTTTTTTTTAGTTTCCGTTCTAAGTATGGGGACCCCCAATTTTTTTTATTTTTTTTATTTTTGTGTGAAAATCTTAATGCGTTTCACAGAATACATCTACCTACCAAGTTTCAACAGTATAGTTCTTATAGTTTCGGAAAAAGTGGCTGTGACATACGGACGGACAGACAGACAGACATGATGAATCTATAAGGGTTCCGTTTTTTGCCTTTGGCACGGAACCCTAAAAACCTAACATTTGTAAGCCGCCGTCCATGGCAAAACATTTATTAATTAAATTATTTTTATTTAGGAAAACTAGTTAAGTACCTAACTTAACTAAATACATTTAAGTAACTTAACAAGTTCATATCATAGTAAAATGTGTTGATACCCTACAACAAAATTAAAGAACTCTTTTAGGATCAAAATCCGGTTAACGATACATGTGTATTCATACTAAAATTATAAATTCGAAAGTAACTCTGTCTGTACGTTACGCTTTGACGGCTAAACTGCTGCACCGATTTCGATGAAATTTGGCATGGAGATACTTTGATTTTTGAGGAAGAACATTGGCTACTTTTTACCGCAATAACCAACATACACGCAGAGTTGCGAGCTAAAGCTAGTGACAAATAAATATACCTATTTCTTCATACATCTAAATATTTTCTTCATACTGCCTATAATAGTGGCCATGTTTACCATAGATACACAATTCATTTAATTATTAATAATGTTATACCCCCGCTTCATCGGCAGTAAGTTTGTTTAAATTGTTTGTATTTCGTTAATTTCGTAAAGTGTGTAATTTCAAGTTGATGTTATTGAAATAAAGTAATTGAAAGTAATGTTTTCATTTTAATCTCATTTAATATTAATTCTGTACACAAAAGTTATTTCAATTCATGACGTGCCTATTGTGATTACTATATATATACGAGTATTATACTAGTTGTTGCCCGCGGCTCTGCCCGCGTATATGTCGGTTATCGCGGCAAATAGTAGCCTATGTGTTATTCTAATGTATAAGCTATATTACTGTAAAGTTTCATCCAAGTCCGTTCAGTAGTTTTTGCGTGAAAGAGTAACAAACAAACATCCGTCCATCCATCCATCCATACTTACAAACTTTCGCGTTTACAATACTTAATCCTTTTTTTGGAGACCTCTTCGGGGGTTTTCGGACAGGAGGTGGGTCAGAATCGAACCGGCTAGCACTATACGGTTTGTCTTGAAAAATGGGGAACTGCAACCTCTATCTTAATTAGAAATATCGTTTCGATATCTTTGCCTTCTAGTAAAAAGACACATGTAACCTTTCAGCTCAACTGACGGAGTTGATAGGAATAGGTACGCTGGCGGAATCAGTAGCGGCTATGTCTAAATTTCAACGTGGTGCGAGAACTAAAAGTGGGACCTGCTAACTAAATGACGTTTCAGAGAGACCTAACAAATACTTGCTTAAAGAGTATATATAGGACAAACAGTCTCTAATACCTTCCATAATGTTTAATACTTAACTGTGCTTTAAGTTAATAAAAAAATAATATGTGGCGTTGCAATGCCGTTAAAATAAAATATTATCACCCCACTTCAGCGAGGAAATGACTAAATGAAGTTAAAAGAAAATGGCTCTGGCAAAGCAAATAAAAAAAAAGTACCTACACCAAGAAGTAATTTATACTCTCGATTGTCGGCACTTGATGGAACTTGTTATAATACATTTTTGAATTAAAATCACTTGTACTTATTCCACTATTTTATTTTTGTTTACACCTGACCGGTTTCGCCTTATGGCATCATCAAAGGTTACTGATCAGTAACCTTTGATGATGCCATAAGGCGAAACGATAGTGGAATAAGTACAAGTGATTTTAATTCAAAAATGTACACCAAGAAGGTTACGAGTCTGAGTTTTTAACAAAAAAAGAAATGTATGACAAATTCGTCACCATGGAGGTAGAAGTAAATAGGTTTAATGATGTTTTGACTTCACAAGCTTAGTGTACACGATGTTCTAAATTCAATTTCACTTTATCCTCTAGTGGATAAAAACGGGTTTTGCAATCAGATATCGAAGAGCAAAAATACTCTTTACGAGATGGTGGGATGAAAAATATCTTTCTTTCTTTCTTCCCTTCTCTATTGCACTAATCCGTCTTCAAAAAAATTGTGCAGTGCGCATGCACTCCTTTTTTTTTTTTTTTTAACGTGTGGAAATCCCATCGGACCGTCACCCCACCGGGGTTTACGGCGGGGCGGTGTGTCGGACTCGAACCGACTAAAACCACACGGTGTGCCACTCTGCGCCTGTGAAGGGAGGAATCCGGGAACTGCAGTTATTAACACATCCGGACCCCTCCCAGCGCTTGCCCGCACTGAAGCGGGCACCGTCTGCTGTTAAACTCTCAATTTAGGTGCCGTACGGCACACGCGTACGTCGCCCCCTCGCGGGTGGCCACTAGAGCGGATGGAGGGGAAAACCCGTCCCGACCATCCGCGGCCACACTCAGGGCGGCATGAGGCGCTGATAGGCGCGCCTCCGCGAATGGATGTCATCCTCCCGGGCCTTCCCGCCACCTCCTTCTGCGAGATGACTTCTTCGCAGAAGGTTGCGACCGCGGTAAAACTGCTATCGCTACCGGCCATGGAGCGTATGACGGCCGGTAGCGAGAGATCTCCTCCGATGACTGCAGTGAGGGCCCGACGCAGCGGCGCCCAAGCGGCGCCAGCGTATGTTGGGCCGAGTCCTCACTGCAGTCGCAGTGGTGGCAGGCGGGACTCAATTCCCTCCTGGCGACCGAGTGCAGGTACTTCCCGAAGCGACCGTGCCCGGAAAGGACCTGCGTCAGTCGCAAGGAAAGGGTCCCGTGCTGCCGCCCTGCCTACTCGAGGATGACCGGCTGGAGAGCCTCCACGGTGGCAAAGCCAGCACGTGGAGTCTCCAGCCGGAATGACCATCTAGCCATAGTGGCTCGTCGGGCGGCTTCATGCCACTCGTGTACCTCTTCGGGCGGAGGGCGAATGCCACTCTCCGCCCGATATTCAGCCACCCGTCGATAAACTTCGGCGAGCACTTCCGCCTCCAAATCCCACGGGGGTGTTCCGGCCTAGGAGCACGCCGCCTCGGTCGACACCGTGCGGTATCCGCGTATGGCTCTGACTGCCAATACCCTCTGAGGCCGACGGAGGCGGGCCTTATTTAGGGCAGTCAGAGCCGCCACCCACACCGGTGCATCATACAGCGCCATCGACCGGACAACCCCCGTATACAGGAGTCGCGTTGCGACGCTGGCTCCACCCAAGTTGGGCAAAAGTCGCCCAAGGGCGGAGGCAGCGTCGACCAGCTTCGGACCAAGCTGTCGGAAGTGCTCGTCGAAGAGCCACCTACCGTCGACGCGCATGCACTCCTTTTTTTTTTTTTTTCTACGTGTGGAAATCCCCTCGGACCGTCACCCCACCGGGGATTGCGGCGGGGCGGTGTGTCGGACTCGAACCGACTAAAACCACACGGTGTGCCACTCTGCGCCTGTGAAGGGAGGAATCCGGGAACTGCAGTTATTAACACATCCGGACCCCTCCCAGCGCTTGCCCGCACTGAAGCGGGCACCGTCTGCTGTTAAACTCTCAATTTAGGCGCCGTACGGCACACGCGTACGTCGCCCCCTCGCGGGTGGCCACTAGAGCGGATGGAGGGGAAAACCCGTCCCGACCATCCGCGGCCACACTCAGGGCGGCATGAGGCGCTGATAGGCGCGCCTCCGCAAGTGGATGTCATCCTCCCGGGCCTTCTCCGCCACCTCCTTCTGCGAGATGACTTCTTCGCAGAAGGTTGCGACCGCGGTAAAACTGCTATCGCTACCGGCCATGGAGCGTATGACGGCCGGTAGCGAGAGATCTCCTCCGATGACTGCAGTGAGGGCCCGACGCTGCGGCGCCCAAGCGGGGCAAACCGCCAGCGTATGTTGGGCCGAGTCCTCACTGCAGCCGCAGTGGTGGCAGGCGGGACTCAATTCCCTCCTGGCGACCGAGTGCAGGTACTTCCCGAAGCGACCGTGCCCGGAAAGGACCTGCGTCAGTCGGAAGGAAAGGGTCCCGTGCTGCCGCCCTGCCTACTCGAGGATGACCGGCTGGAGAGCCTCCACGGTGGCAAAGCCAGCACGTGGAGTCTCCAGCCGGAACGACCATCTAGCCATAGTGGCTCGTCGGGCGGCTTCATGCCACTCGTGTACCTCTTCGGGCGGAGGGCGAATGCCACTCTCCGCCCGATATTCAGCCACCCGTCCATAAACTTCGGCGAGCACTTCCGCCTCCAAATCCCACGGGGGTGTTCCGGCCAAGGAGCACGCCGCCTCGGTCGACACCGTGCGGTATCCGCGTATGGCTCTGACTGCCAATACCCTCTGAGGCCGACGGCGGCGGGCCTTATTTAGGGCAGTCAGAGCCGCCACCCACACCGGTGCACCATACAGCGCCATCGACCGGACAACCCCCGTGTACAGGAGTCGCGTTGCGACGCTGGCTCCACCCAAGTTGGGCAAAAGTCGCCCAAGGGCGGAGGCAGCGTCGACCAGCTTCGGACCAAGCTGTCGGAAGTGCTCGTCGAAGAGCCACCTACCGTCGACGCGCATGCACTCCTTTTTTTTTTTTTTTCTACGTGTGGAAATCCCCTCGGACCGTCACCCCACCGGGGCTTGCGGCGGGGCGGTGTGTCGGACTCGAACCGACTAAAACCACACGGTGTGCCACTCTGCGCCTGTGAAGGGAGGAATCCGGGAACTGCAGTTATTAACACGTCCGGACCCCTCCCAGCGCTTGCCCACACAAAAGCGGGCACCGTCAGCTGTTACAATCTCAATTTAGGCGACGTACGGCAGACGCGTAACGTCGCCTCCTCGCGGGCGGCCACTAGAGCGGATGGAAGGGAAAGCCCGTCCCGACCATCCGCGGCCACACTCAGGGCGGCATGAGGCGCTGATAGGCGTGCCTCCGCCGCCCGGTTCGCCGGCGGCGGATTGGGTCCGAGTGGATATCATCCTCCCGGGCCTTCTCCGCCACCTCCTTCTGCGAGATTACGTCTTCGCAGAAGGTTGCGACCGCGGTAAAACTGCTGTCGCTACCGGCCATGGAGCGTATGACGGCCGGTAGCGAGAGATCTCCTCCGATGACTGCAGTGAGGGCCCGGCGCTGCGACGCCCAAGCGGGGCAAATCGCCAGCGTATGCTGGGCCGAGTCCTCACTGCAGTCGCAGTGGTGGCAGGCGGGACTCAATTCCCTCCTAGCGACCGAGTGCAGGTACTTCCCGAAGCAACCGTGCCCGGAAAGAACCTGCGTCAGTCGGAAGGAAAGGGTCCCGTGCTGCCGCCCTGCCCACTCGAGGATGACCGGCTGGAGAGCCTCCACGGCGGCAAAGCCAGCGCGTGGAGTCTCCAGCCGGAACGACCATCTGTCCATAGTGGCTCGACGAGCGGCTTCACGCCATTCGCGTACCTCTTCGGGCGGAGGGCGATAGCCATTCTCCGCCCGATACTCAGCCACCCGTCGATAAACTTCGGCGAGCACTTCCGCCTCCAAATCCCACGGGGGTGTTCCGGCCAGGGCGCACGCCGCCTCGGTCGACACCGTGCGGTATCCGCGTATGGCTCTGACTGCCAATACCCTCTGAGGCCGCCAGAGGCGGGCCTAATTTGGGGCAGTCAGAGCCGCCACCCACACCGGTGCACCATACAGCGCCATCGACCGGACAACCCCCGTATACAGGAGTCGCGTTGCGACGCTGGCTCCACCCAAATTGGATCACACAAAGTGTTGTCCTACTTGGGATTTGAAACCACGACACTTGTCGAAGTAGCAAAAGGGCGTGGTGACCGTTAAACCAATAGGCCAAACGTGCAGTCAGAGTCAGAGTCAAACGTGTTCATGCTTTCCATCAAGCAGAGTAGAGTCATTAGGGCGCTAAATTTTAAAAAAGTGTATTATACACGATATATTATTCTGTGTCTTTGTGTAATTTATCTAGAGTATGGTTGTATTTAGAAATAGTCAAGGTAGTAGAGTCACGCTGATTTCAGCACGAACGGACTGTCTCGACCAGGGCGGTACTACCCTTTCACAGTAGACGAACCTTAAGTAGCAGAATTCGTGCTGTCGCGTCTCGTTGGTGAATGCCAGACGGAGGCCTAATGATACAGAACCATCTCATAAGCAGAAGCATACTAGCTTTTGCCTGCGGCTCCACACGCGTAAATGTCGGATATCGCGGTGATTCTTCTAACTGACATAACTTTTTTATTTATGAACCGATGTAGATGATACAAACACTTAATGTTAAGTGAAGCAAACCACCACAGATTAGTCAAAACCGCATTCAAATCGGTTAAGCCGATCCTGAGATTAGTGCACACAAACGCACAGACAAACAGACAAAACTTCTAAAAATTATTGTTTTGGGTTCTATTGCGTTCATAAAGACCCAGTAGGTATAATAGTTTTCCTGATATATCTTCCACGTACAGACAGCGACCAGTTACGATTTTATTATATGTATTGATTGATGATTACGATGTAGGCGGAAGGCTCGTCACGCAGGCTTGATATGTGTAGTGATAAGTAAATCCTTTTCTGATATGCAGTACACTTCATGTTAACAATAAGCTCCCATGCAAAATTTAAAACACTGAAAATATAGACACTTTAAGAGACATCTTCAGAAACTGGTTAGAGCTTAATGCAATTTGAATTTCAATAATGCATGACTACGTTTAATTTTATTCAATCATTATTAGCAGTATAATAGTCCACTATTGTCCTTTTCCTGTCCTTTCTCTTTGCACTGCTGTTGCCCTGTTGACGCGTACGAATTTTCGAATCATTATTATAAGTCGAAAGTAACTCTGTGTGTTACGCTTTCAGGACTAAACTGCTGAACCGATTTGGGTGGACTTCAGTATAGAGATAGATTAGACCTTTTAGAAGGACATACGCTACTTTTTGTCACGATAACCGACACACATGTGTACGGAGCCTAGAGCAAAAGTTTGTATAACATAAGGAACAAAGTACAATCGTCATAATATAACTACGTTTATTGCTGTTTGTGTTCCTATCAGTAGGAAGTATTCTTAGTATTGATGTCCAAGCACGTTTAACAGCTAACTCGTTTAAACAAAAGTTAACAAGGCCTTGAAAGCCATTTCATTAGCGGTCCACACTCACGTCCACACTGGCAGTAAGCCGTAAATAGAAAATTATTGCTGTAGGTACTAGGAACCTGCCCCGGCTTCGCACTCCTACTTAGCTTAGTTAATAAAATGGTTCTTGAAAAGTCGAGTCAGTGTTTTTGCTACAGCTTCAATGAAAAGGCTACGTGGTACTTTTATGGTACAGTCCCTAATTCTGTAGCGATATCATTTTTACGTATTAAATAAATAATTATTTTTATTTATTTTGGTTTTGGATCAATGGAATTTGGGGAATGCGCCGAATAGTATTTTGTAATCCCAGTGATTTTAATTAATTAATTTTAATTTCAAGTTGAAGTTCAAGTTTAGTTTAAATTAATTTTGAATTTTAATTTATTCATGTAATTAATTTTATTTTTTAGATTTTTTAATATTTTATTTTAAGTTGAGATCCTTTTATTATTTTAGTTTGACTTTAAACATTTGATGATTTAATTTTAATATTTTTTATGAATTTTTATGATGGTGACCAGGCACTTGGGTCTTTTAGTTACACAGGTCTCCTTAGGCGACGCCGACGGTAGGTACTTACCTCCAGGTGAACTTTCTGAATCAAAAAACTAAACACCTCAAACTCTGTTGTGAATCATAAGATATACTAGCTTTTTCCCGTGACTCCGCCCACGCCCAAGGAAAAAAAGAAAGAAAATCAGCGCTGTGGTCACTTTCAGGACCGCAGCATAAGCTGATCTGTGGCCTTTTGGTCACACAGCTAGACATTTCACTGCTTTTATTTTGTTTGTTTTCTCTATTGTTTGTTTGTTATTAAGTTAAATGTCTTATCTTTCTCTTCTATATGTTTATGTGTGACTAATAAATGTATTCTTTCTAAAGATTTATTTGTTAGAATAGAGTAGAAAAGATGCTATCATATTATAATACGTTCCTTATATTCTATCATTTCTTGTGTAGATACAAATTTTAAATCTTAAGAACTAATCTTAAGTCTAGACAGTAGCATTTAATAATATATCTTTATCACTTAGAAATTCGTTAGCAGTATAGTAACATTTGCTGAAATGTAAGTCAAATAATTTACGTTTAAACTGGCGAAAAAAACTCAAGGATCATCGTATCTATTGAAGACAGTTTTTTTTTATATTTCGGACATCTAACACACAACGCCATCTAGTCCCAAGGTAAGCAGAGCTTACCAGACAACTGATATAATACATATATACTTTTTTTTGTAAATACATGCATATTATACATATAAAACACCCAAACTCCGAAACAAATATTTGCCGATCATACAAACATTTGGTCCGACCCGGGAATCGACCACAAAACCTCAAGCACTGCTATCGCATACACTACCACTGCGCCACAGAGGCAGTCAATTATCGCGATGAATAGTTATTTCGATGTAAAAGCTACATTACTGTAATGTTTTGCTACGTCAGTACTATTAGTTATTCTGTGGTTTTACCTAAATCCGTTCAATTGTTTTGCGTGAAAAAAGAACAAACATCCTAACATCCTCACAAAGTTCGCATTTATAACATTAGTAGGCAGAGTATCATACGTCGAACAGAAGCGTATAACATTTTAACAAGGCGTTAAACATACTGTTAAATGTATTGATTAAATTATCACCGACCGAAGTACTGATAACAAAGTTTGTTTTTGAATTCCACACTAGTGTTTAGGCTGCTATAAAATGCCTTAGTAATCACATTAACGATATCCCAAGTGTCTATTGCCGGTTATAAAATCATTATGATCTTACATAAAGCCGTAGAATAATGTGGATTATAAGAATTATCGTTTCATGTATTGTATTGTTTGTAAGTGATTAGTATTAATCTTATGTAACTACACTATCGTATTGGGGTGAGAGCCTGTGAAGATACCGCATGTTTGTAAATAAATAAATAATAAATGTATTCTATCATATCTTTTGATTTCTAAATCATCGTATATTATAAAGCTGATAAGTTTATTTGTATTCCTTATCTCAGAAACTACTGTTCCGAATTGAAAATTCTTTGAGTGTTGGATAGAGCATTATCGTATCGTTATCAAGGAAGGTTAAACGATATATATTATGTTACATCATGCTGCGACCAATAGAAACTGAGAATAAATGAAATATTATGCTAAAACGGGTTAAACTTTTGCCTTTTGTTAGAAGCAGATGATGTTGCTTGTGTCATAAATATCATCTACTATCTGACCGCCGCCACCTCGTCTGCGTTACCTATTGCCCGTAGTGTGATGTTATAAAGCTTGAACAAGCTTGGCTTTTTTTTTGGAAATTTTAAAAGGGAACAATTCTATCACACATGAAAAGCGGAAGCGCTTTAAAGGAAAAAATACCCCCCGATTTTGAAACATTCTTCATTGACTGCCTCGATGTCACAGTGGTAGCGTATGCGACTGCTGTGCTTGAGGTCTCGGGTTCGATTCCCAGGTTGGGTCAAATGTTTGTATGATCTGCAACTATTTGTTTCGGAGTTTGGGTGTTTTCTATGTATAATATGAATGTATTTACAAAAAAAAAGTGTATATGTATTTATATCAGTTGTTTAGTACCCATAACACAAGCTCTGCTTAGCTTGGGACTAAATGGCGTTGTGTGTTAGATGTCCGAAATATTTATTTATTTATTACTAGCTGACCCGGCGAACTTCGTACCGCCATATTTACATATCTGTCTCAGCTTCCCACAGGCAGTGTACAGTCGCGGACAAAAAAAAGACTTTTCCCGTTATCTTTTATTTTTTTCTTTCCAGCAAAAAAGAATGAATGAATTCGGTCCATGTGTTATTGAATTACAACCATGTACATATTTTGACTTTCAACCCCTCCCCCCAGGAAACCGTGCTGAATATCGGGATAAAAAGTATCCTATGTCATACCTCGTAGTATGAACTCAAATCATTTCATTTGAATCCATTCAGTAGTTACGGCGTGATGCGCGGCCAAGATACAGACAGACAGACGGACAGACAGACAGACAAACAAAAATGAAAAAATTTACAGTTTTGACTTCAGTTCAGTCAGTCAGTTCAGAGTACAGTTCAGATTATAAAGAGCCTTCCAAAAAAAATTTTCTAAATATCTTTAATGTACAGAATTGGACCTGTTACATCATCATCAGTACATAGTATAAAACAAAGTCGCTTTCTTTGTCCTTATGTCCCTTTGTTTGCTTAAATCTTTAAAACTACGCAACGGATTTTGATGCGGATTTCTTTAATAGATAGAGTGATTCAAGAGGAAGGTTTTTAGGTATAATAAATGCATAATATAGTATGGAAACATTATTAATTTTCGAGGTTTCTAATGTGATGTAACAAATAAACACATTTTTTTTGCGCTTACATTGCAAGCGCTGGTTGCACCCTACGAGATAGATCAAAATAATGTACTATAGTATTGTACACCTTAAAAAGTACTACAAAAAAGTCCGCGACGGTATAGGTCTATCTCTTAGGGATAACCCACAACACCCACTATTTATTCCTTTCTTTTTACGAGAAATAATGGCTTATTTACGAAGTGATTTTAAGCAATACAGAATGAATCCTTATACAATTAAGTAAATTAAATACATTGTGCGTTTAATTTAGATCAAAATGGCCCTTTACAGTATTTAATTTAAATGAATATATTCGAAGATATTACAGATTTAAAATGCACTAATCGTGTCGTCGGCGGGGGCATCTGAAATCCACCCGTGCGAAGCCGGGGCGGGTCGCTAGTTTTTAACCGACTTCAAAAAAGGAGGAGGTTTCTCAATTCGACCGTATATATATATTTTTTTTATGTGTGTTCGGGGATAACTTCGTCGTTTATGAACCGATTTTGATGATTCTTTTTTTAATGGAAAGTAGATGTCCCGACGGTAGTACCATGATAAGGAAACTAGGATCTGATGATGGCATCCCAGAGAAATCGAGGGTAACCCTCATTTTTTTCAGGCACGTACTATGTTTTTCGTATATTTTCTGAAGCTACGCTGGTATTTGCGTCTGGTAGTCATCATTTAATGATAATGAGCTGATGATGAAAGGTAAAACTCCTTAACGGTTAGGAGTTGGAGGATAAATCTTTAAATGTCATATGTATGTATGTTACCTTTAGTCGTATTCTTTCAAGTTATTTAGGTAAGCTGATGATGGAAGGTACAACTCCTCAACGATTAGGAGTTGCAGGATAATTCTTTCAATTTCATACGTATCTATAGACCTTTAGTTGTATACTTTTAAGTTATTTAGGTGAGCTGATGTCACAGGCGCTATGATGACTAACCCCTTAATGTATTTTGCTTTAAGTAACTCGCCTGCTTCTATTTCATCACGACATTTAAGCTTGGACACGATTCCTATTGCCCCGTAGACCACGTTCTCGGTAATAGAAATCTTGCATCTCAGCATAATTTTGGAAACTGATCATACTCAGTTTTAATACGTGTTCAAACCACTAAAGTTATTCGCATCAGCAGAAATTATATGAAACTTACTGATAACCTATGATTGTTTGCACTAAAAATGGAAAAAAAAACCGACTTCCAAAAAACCATCCGACGAAAACTCCCTCCCAAAAACACTAAAAAGCGTAAAATAAACTGGCTCTTCATAAATTGCTATCTGCCAATTCTTGTCTATACCTAATTCTTTATTCATTTAAATAGTAGTATTATTGTGTATGCTAGGTACCTTAAATCTGTTTGAAGTCGGCGCAAGTCAAAATGTAATAGGAGGTACCACACTCGCCGCTGCCGGATAGCTAGCATAAAACAACCCATGCGAGCAGACACGCGCGGGCTGACGCGACGTCGTTGATGGTCGTCTCGAAATAAAGCGAGTGTGGTAACTACTATTACATTTGGCTTGGCGCCGACTTCAAACAGATTTTAGGTACCTAGCATACACAATAATACTACTATTTAAATGAATAAAGAATTAGGTAAAGACAAGAATTGGCAGATAGCAATTTATGAAGAACTAGTTTATTTTACGCTTTTTAGTGTTTTTTGGCAGGGAGTTTTCGTAGGATGGTTTTTTGGAAGTCGGTTTTTTTTTTATAAAAAGTTTTTAATATTATAAGTATAGTATAGATTATTTATTATTATTATTGGTGCTCGGCTTTTATTGATCTTAGCGTGATGATATATACCCTAAAGCCTGCCTCGAAAACTGGGTTACACGACAGTGACAGAATTTTTCAAATCGAACCAGTAGATAGTTCCTGAGATTAGTGCGTTCAAGCAAACATACAAACTCTTCAGCTTTATATATTAAATAAGTATAGATTTATCAATTAAATTTTGCATAATATCATACTACTGTATGTTTGTGATGTATTTTAGAGAGTAGTCGTTTGGCAAAATCTTCATTAATGCGAGTGCTCCAGCCAGACATGACTTTTTTATGAGTAGTTAGTGACTACCGTTACTCATAGATAGACACCACAACTCTAAGATACACAGTGGCGTTGAGCCTTTTGGAGACCCCCCTCCCCTAATTTATTTTATCATCACATCATAGCAACAGCCTTCCATAATCCACCTTCCATAAACCCCGTGGGAGAGCCACGCTTCGGCATGAATAGGCCGGCTCGTCCGGAGTGATACCACGGCCTCACAGAAAACCGGTGTGAAACAGCGCTTGCGCTGTGTTTCACCGAGTGAGTGAGGATACTGGAGGTCCATACCCCAACCCCTTACCCCATCCTCCTCCCTATCCCCTCCCATCCCCCAAAGGCCGGCAACGTACTTGTGACGCCTCTGGTGTTGCGGGTGTCTATGGTCGGCGGTAATCGCTTAACATCAGGCGATACGTCTACTCGATTGCCCCACATACAAAAAAAAAACCACTGCTGGACATAGGCCACTCCTTAGAAAGAAGGTTCTGGCCTCCTATACCAGGCTGGCCAGACGAGTTGTAACAGCGTTTGTATCAAGCTTTTCATCTCTTTGCAGCGTTGTTGTCCTTCCTAGTTAATTTGTTCTCTTATTCGGTGACAGACGCCCACAGACTAAACAGGGGTTACACTTCGTATTTATACTTGGTCTCTTTACGGATTAAGTATTACTTAATTTACATATTACGCACTTAAAAGGCAAAAAGAAATTAAATAATTGTCAAACACTGGTTTTCTGGGTAGGCGTAGTATGATCCGGTTCATTTATGCCAAATCATTGCTCTGCTACGGCAGTATCGTAATAGTATTGCAAAATTTCCTATTATAATCAATAACCATTATACATGTTCATAACACATCCAAGAACTGATTATAGAGAATTAAATTATTATTAGCCTCGAGCGATGAAAATAACAATAACATTTTACAGCCATTCCTGGAGCCCAAAATAATCTGACGACGAGTTATGTTTACGTTTTGTAACGCCTATTATTACGTTATAATGAATAGGTACTACTATACTACCGGATATGTTGATGCTTAGAGAGAAAACTCTCTTGGTGTACGAAGGTAGCGAACAAGCTTACTTTGTGATTTGGTAAAAGTTTACGGGGTAAACGTTATCGACTCGGATGTTGTTTATTATTTGGTGTAGGGGCAAACGAGAAGACAGATTATCTGATTGTAATGCTCTGCGATGAACAGTTGCAACATGCAACTTAAGGCATGGACACCCTTTCTCTAGATTAAACAGACTGGAGAAGGGATTTTTAATCGATCTTTTCGCTCTGCTTTTTTCTACTTTTTTAGAATTGCAGATTTGTTTTTACAAATCAATAATTTGACTTACAGTACAGAAGTCTGATGACATGAGCTATCTGCTGCTGGTACTTATTCATGTAGGATCTTACAACAGTTACAACTTGAAAAGATCCGAATCTGCTTGAGCGATTGCCGGCTAACTGTTACCTAATATTTTGACACATTAGTTTAATTTTAAATATACTCTTGTATATAGAAGAAATTTTAATTCCAGGGCAGATTAGACTGGTCAAAGCCTATCCTGAACCAATTGGATCTCATAGCCCCTCACTACGATAAGTGGATGAACACAGCGGTGTATAAGCAATGCAGGATATTTGCTAACCCTGTGCTTGAGAGCATGACCTACACTCCGTGGTATTTTGTGCCCATGTTCTGGGTACCAATCATCCTGTATTTGGGAATCACACAGTATCTTGAGTATGTGGCTTGTGGAGGTAAGTTTTTTTTGTATTCGAATAACTTAATTTTTGAAATAATCTTCTTTCTTCTCCTTCTTTTGATGAGATGACAACCAGCCGGATCAGCTATTTATACCAACGCAAGTATTTAAAGTTTTCAAAAGTCTTCGTCTTGATGAAATTAGTGATAAAAAATATAAAATTGTGGATGAGATGAAAGGAGTCTTTCGAAAATACAAAAAACAATCTTTGAAATAATATTGGACATTATTTTTAATCTACTTCAAATAACTATAAAGGTAGAAAAACTTCAAACAAACGATGTATAACTACTCGTACCTTTTTAAGGAGAAGACTACTGGTAATGATGCTAAAATAAGAATATAGATTTGGCTCTATTTTTATTTTCCGTGTATGTTATGTGATTGATATTTTGTGCCATGATAGCTAATTTCGTAGTAAAAAGTCATCAAAGTAATACATTTGTTTATATACTTTCAATTATAGGGTAATTTAAAAAGAAACCTGACCAAGCGTGGCGGGGGTCACTTTATATCAGGTGACCCGCGGCTACGTTTGGCCCCTGTATGATCATCATTACCATCGAGCCTTTTACCAAATTAAATTGGGGTCGGTTGAAAGTCTACCACGACACGGTAGAAATTTGTTTTTTTAGGTGGGGTCACTGCCGTCAGGCTAATTAGCTAAGTCACAAGAAAAAATCATTTAGTGTTACTTCTATAAATAGTGATTAGAACATTTTTTTACATTATCATCAGCAATCTTTAACAGTCCACTGGTGGATGTAGGCATCTTCTTAGCAATGAGGTTTAAGCTTACTATAACTTACTATCTATACTATTATATAAAGCTGAAGAGTTTGTTTGTTTGTTTGAACGCGCTAATTTCAGGAACTGCTGGTCCTATTTGAAAAATCCTTTCACTGTTGGATAGTCCATTTATCGAGGAAGGCTATAGGCTATATATCATCACGCTACGACCAATAGGAGCGGAGCACCAATATCACGCTACGGGCAATAGGAGACGCAAACGAGGTTGCGTGGGTCCGCTAGTATAGATATATACGTATTGGCATAGGGTTTGTTTCAAGTTTGTCATCTCTTTGCAGTGTTGTGTTGCGTAGTTTGCTCCCTTATTCGGCTCTTACAACACCCATGGGATGAATCGAGATTGTGATACTCTGTGACATTGACATTCTTGATACGACACCACACACAGTTATATTAGACTACGGACACGTGTTGAAAATTGATGGGTCATGTGAACCACCAGGAGTCCTTTTCAACCGACTTAAAAAAAGGAGGAGGTACTCAATTCGACCGTATATATATATATATTTATGTGTGTTCGCGGATAATTTCGTCGTTTATGAACCGATGTTGATGATTCTTTTTTTAATGGAAAGGAGATATCCCAACGGTGGTACCATGATATGGACACTAAGATCTGAGAAATCGAGTCGCACCTTGAAGTCGGTATTTGTTTTTGTTAAAATTTTACTTGTTAGATACATTACAATTACAATACCTCTTCTAATCCGTTATTCCGCAACTCCGTACAAAAATCATGTGACAAGGGAGAACAATTAAGGGTTGCTAAACCCCCCCCCCCTTCCCTTCTCCTGTACTCAGGTGGACAGCTTACAAGTGACGGCATAGTGCTGAATGTTATTGTTTTATGCCCCTGTAGCTTTCTAAAAAGGACTCCACATTCACATGACCCATCAATTTTCGACACGGGCCCGTTGTCTATATTTACGTCAGGTGTAAATTAAATTCCCTCCTGATTTGTGTATAATCGATGTATATTTCGTTAACATTCACGGTATAAGAGCGCGTGATTTCACACTATTCGTTTATAGTAGTATTGTTTATCAGTCAGTATCGGAAACGTCACTGATATTGCGTGTCCTTTGAGACGACGTCGTAATCACGAACGGATAGTACAACTTTTATCTTCATGAAATACCAAGGCACTATCTGATTAATTGTCTTTCCTTTTATCGCGTTATGAATACGATTGCCATAAACTGTATGTGTGTCAATTTATTTGTTTACAATGAATTTAGAGTGGTCGGCATACGCTCTCGAATTAAACGGTTCGGCTCTTCCTTTCTGTGCCGAGCAGTCAAAACCTGACTCACTACCAGCCACTATGATCCTGGTGTCAAAAGCGGGGCATGAAAAAACATCTCACTAGGCCGCCTCAGTGTGGGTCACCATGCTGCATTGTTCACATTCGCAAGGAGGATGGTGGTGGCTCTTGAATTCTGGTCAAGCTTTCCGTCAAGCAGAGTAGAGTCAGTTTAGCAGCTTTTAAAAAAATATATGGTTAAGTTTTAGGCGTTATTTTGTTACCAATGGTAGTGGAATGCAGTAGGAATATAGTAATTTTAAGTGATCCTGTTAAGTACCATACCAGGCTGGGGTTATACAGAATGTATTCGGACTTTCTTTAAGATCATGTTACTACCGATATGACTTCCCTTTCATGCCTTATGTGTATATGTGGCTGCACGTGGCGTAGTGGTTAAATATTTGCTCCGCCTACCCAAATGGCGCGACAAAAGATATATATATTCCTAGTGCTGAAATTGGTTAAAAAATGCAAATAAACCCGCTATTCACAATTTTGTTGTTTCTTAGTACGTCAGAAGAATAGGATTGTCTCATTAATTTCGTCGTTTGTATTTAAGCTCATGGTTGAGTGAGCGATTGTTTGCCATTGAATTTTATCTATGTTTCTCATTTATTCAGATTGTTAGAGATAAATCACATAAATACTGACGTCAATAGACATAAAAAATGGACGACTCTTTCATTTTCGTTGCCTGAAACATCCACGAGGTGACGGATAAAGAATACGGAGTATAACCACTCTTATTCATCCCATAAGTATTGTAGAAATACTTAATAACAGCTCAAAGCTTGGAAGTTAGGGTCTGAACCCCCGTGCCTCGTAGAGCACGTTAAGCTGTCGGTTCTGCGCCCGATCTCCACCGATCGTGTTGGTTAACCGTCCCATCGGATTATAAAAGAGAGGGAACAGCGAGTGCACCTGTGTTTGCGCTCACACTTGTGCAGTATAATATCTCCTGCGTAGTTGGTTGGTCTCCGTTGAGACTGACCGCCGTGGCCGTAATCGGCTATGAGAACATCATCATCACAAGTGTTGTAAAAGACGAGGAAGCAAACTATGAAGGATAATGATATTGCAAAGACAAGGAAAACTTGAAACAAACCCTTTTTCTTTTTTTTTTCTTTTAACAAAGACAACTCCCGCATTAGGAATACCTAAACATCCTGTGTCGCGGGGGACTTTACAGACATACATGAAACGGACACAAATAACACCCAAACTCAGAACAACAATTTGTGGATCACACAAAGTGTTGTCCCGTGTAGGATTTGAACCCACAACACGAATTGGCAAGCGGCGTGGCGACCGCCTAAACCACTAGGCCAACCGTGCAGTTTCTGCATTCTGGTCTGCAGTTTAGGCAAACCCTATATCAATACGACCACAGAACAAATAAAAATGCCTTCGACGTAATTTCGTAAGTAATCTTTTGTCGCCGGGACGCACACATTAGCGATTAATAATGTTATACACACATAACTAAGTCTATTCTAATTCGTCCAAGGAGCGGTATCGAATGCATTATAAATATTTGGGCACCCCCTATGCCTCACACTAAATCTGTTCGGGCGAAATAAATCGAAATATTCACGCAGGGCATGCAGTTCATTGCGCACTCCCGTGGAAACAGTGTAGTTAGTAATCAAATTTAATACGTAATGTATGATTCTTTTATTGTTTTTTTCCCGTTAAAAGTACAACGCGAATGCGACCGTTCAGTTAATGCCGGCAGATAAAATAGAGGTATTTGGACTTATTTCGCGGCGCGCCTGCCCCGCCTACATAGCATTTCTACCTATATTCTCTGTTCTGTGAATACGACTCACCTGTGTGGTAAGAGTAGGCCAAAACCTGTTTTCTAAGGATGCTGTTGTCATCCTAGGGAGAGGCATTTGTGTGGTAGTGGACTATTAATAAAAACTATCGATGATGATGTTTCATGCTTCAGTTTAATATAGTTTAAAATTCATTTTTAATTTCAGACGATTGTCAACAAGTACCTTTAACAAACTTGCAGTACATACACCAGGCAGTAGTGGGCGTCTTGTTATGGACAGCATTAGAATATACATTACACAGGTGGGTGTTTCACCTGAACCCTGGCTCTTCAGTCAACATGATCAAGTTTCATTTTCTCATACATGGAATACATCATAAGGTAAAGTATAATCGTATACCTAGTATGTTCTATTATCATACCTTCTTGAATTTCCAATGAAAATTCCTGTCTACTTTTGTATAAGTACATAATATTTGTGTCTAATTTGGGTTTGTTCGATTGGTAAGTTTTTATAGCAGAGTTTTTATATTTTTAACCGACTTCAAAAAAAGGAGGAGGTTTCTCAATTCGACCGTATATTTTTTTTCGTGTGTGTTCGCGGATAACTCCGTCGTTTATGAACCGATTTTGATGATTCTTCTTTTGTTGAAAAGGAGATGTCCCGACGGTGGTACCATGACATTTGGCTTGGCGCCGACTTCAAACAGATTTTAGGTACCTAGTACATATAATAATACTACTATTTAAATGAATAAAGAATTAGATATAGACAAGAATTGGCACATAGCAATTTATGAAGAGCCAGTTTATTTTACACTTTTTAGTGTTTACTAATGTGTTTGTAATACGATAAAAGTGATTTAGTTTTTGTATTTTTTTCGAAAAATTATTATTCTAGAGATATGCATATTAAGAACTGGGTTATAACTTCTATCTGTTAGTTACTAGTAGATTAGTTCAAAGAGCTGAGAGCCAATATTTTCTTTACCGTATCAAATCTACAGAGTTAGTGGTACACACACAAAAATTCTGTAGCACGATAATTGGCGTTGGATATTCTAAAGCCCTCAACCTGAACCGCCAAATAAACAATAGTAGAAAAAAGTGTTTAAAAACATAAACTTTAACCACATAAAACTCTAGCTTCTCTGACAGACTTCGTCCTGTCAAAAGTTTTTCCAATTTTCCCTGAAATTTTTAAGTTTTTTTTCTACAGAAGAATCTTCAATGTACCTTATTGAAAATATTTAAGAAAAAAAATACCGAATTGGTCGAGCGGTTCTCGAGTTTTGCGCAAGTACATTAAGTATTTGGTAATGTTTGTTCCGTCTGCAAGACATAGTTTTCAAAATTTTCTTCAAAACTATATGCCACATATAGTTAAAATTTTAATGACGGTAACGTTTGGGGTGGCATCGATCCAAACACTCTGTTTGTCCGACCTAGTGCCAAAAGTCTGTAAGCGCATCTATCGAGAAAGTATGCCGACGTATACGTTCATCATTGCCAGACTGTTTTTGCCACTTGTTAGACGGTGCTTTCTCCTACTTCATTAGTATTGTCCCATTTATTTAATTGGGAATAAAAGCAATGGTGATTAGGTTCAAATATTGTCAAAGTTTTATGTGGCAGAGTTTTTGTGCATTATAATGTGTCACCTTCTCTTTACCGAAACATTGCGTTGTTCTATAAGAAGGAAGTTCTCCATTTCTAGAGAAACGTTACTTCTTTTTAAGCATAAATAAGGTTAGAATTATTTATTTCTCAAAGATTACAAATCACTTAAAATAAGAAATAAACATAAAAAAAGAAGAAGGTACATAGTTTATAGTTCAGAGCTCAGTTACAATAATAAAATCCATTGTAGGTAGGCGACAAAATTGAGGCACAAAGCGTGCAACTCCAGTTAGGGACTATTCACACTCATTGGATTTATACATTTATTTAGAACATTATATAGTTTAGAATATTTTTACTTTTTACAGGCTTTAGAGATGTGACATTTTAAATATTTTTTAAATAAACTTAAGGATTCAGTGTCCTTAATTTTCTTAGGCAGTGAATTATAAATTTGTGCTCCCTCGTATTTAATATCTCTTTTTCCGTAGTTTGTTCTGGGCTTGGGTAGAACAAGATGATGGGCTCGTCTTGTAGTACGATTTTGTGTTTCCGATTTTTTTGTGAATGTTAACTGTGTGTGTACGTCGCCAGATAGAATTTTACGAATTAAAACACACATCTTAAATTGGTAAATTTGTGTAATATTAAATAATTTTGTTTCCTGGTAAATTTTTTGTGTCGGTGTTAAATAATTAAAATGGAAAAGAACTTTAACAATTTTGTTTTGCGCAATTTGTAGTTTATTGAGGTTTGTTTTGGCTGCAGATCCCCACACTTCTATGAGATACTCAAGGTGGGGTTTTACAAGCGAATTGTATATTGTATGACGTACTTTTAAAGGCAAACATCTAACTATTCTTCGTAATGCTCCTGTTAGACTCGAAATTTTTGTACAAACTTTTTTAATATGCGCCTCCCAGGTCAGCCGGCCATCCAATATCAGTCCTAGGTATTTTTCATTACTTACTTGCCTTAGAGTATCGCCATTGATTGTAAGAGGCTTGTGGTTGGGTATGTTTTTATTTTTAGCACTAAAAATTATGTAGTTTGTCTTAGATGTATTGATGGTAAGAAGATTACGTTTGAAATATTTTTCCAAAAGTGCAAGGTCTTCTTGTGCTTCTTGTATTATTGTTTCTATGGTATGTCCAAAATAAAAAAGACAAGTGTCATCGGCATACAAAGTGATATGTCCCTTCAGTCCCAGGTCATGAATGTTATTAATATAAATAAGGAATAATAATGGGCCACAGATCGAACCTTGGGGCACCCCATAACTAACTATATTCGGTGTACTTATAGTGTCGCCAATTTTTGTGACTTGATATCTGTTTTCTAGGTATGATTGAAACATTTTGAATGCATTACCATCGACACCAATCGATAACAACTTTTTCAATAGCAAGTTATGACTAACGGTGTCGAAAGCTTTTTTTAAGTCTATAAAAATCCCTAGGACAATGTGTTTTTGATCAATATGTGTCTTAATCTTAGTAATCAAGTCGGTACATGCTGAAAGTGTATTTGATTTTGTCCTGAATCCGTATTGTCTTTCATATAAAAAATTTATAGAATCAAGATGTTCACTAAGTCTGGTGTGTAATATTTTTTCAAAAACCTTGGAAAAAACAGGCAATACGGATATAGGCCTATAATTTCCTGGATCTTGTCTATCTCCTACCTTATAGATTGGTGTTACCTTAGCACGTTTTAGCGTATTTGGAAAGTACCCGTCGCTTAAACTTTTGTTAATGCATTTAGTTAGTGTAGGCTGTATGACACCCCCTATGCATTTTAGAATTTTTGCACTAATGCCATCTGTCCCTGTGCTAGTGTTAATCTTTAAATTAAGTATAATTTTATCTACTTCAGCCTCTGTAGCCGGAGATAGATGTGACAAGGTTTTGTAGTTCGATGTTTTGTTGAAAGAAACTGTGTCAATGTTAATATTGTGATTTTGTTTGAGTATTTGATTTGCTAAAACAGAACCTATACTGGAAAAATAGTCATTAAAATATTCACTTATATCTTTTTCATTAGTTAAAATACCGTTTGGAGTGTTTAATTTATAAGGAGCACAAGTTTTTGAAAATTTATTGTTCGATAGGTTATTAATCAATTGCCACATCTTCAAAGGCTTACCTTCGCAATCTCCAAACGATTTCTGATAGTAATCTGCTTTTGCGGCTTGAATTAGTTCGAAAACTCGGTTTCTTTCGTACTTAAATGCTTGTTGTAGACCTATGTCCTCTGGATTTTTCTTGTAGTCTTTATATAGCTTATCTCTTTTATATATATGGTTGATAACATCTTTATTTATCCAGTCAGATTTCGGTAGGTTAAGTATCTTAGTTTTAATTTCTTTGTTTTTGTTAACTGCTGACGTGATTGCTTCTTCTAGTTTTGTATAATCTTCATCAATACTAGTGTAATTGACCTCTTCCATAGTTTTGTAGAGCTGAGTATATGATATAGCTTGGTACTTGACCTTTTTTAGTGGTTCAGGCTTGTGTTGCTTTAGCTCAAGAAGTATCTGGTTATGATCTGACATGGCTGATTCTACGATAGTTAAATTGTATTTAAACTCTTTCAGGCTGGTGATAACATGATCTAATATTGTAGATGTTGTTGATGTTTTTCGAGTACAGTACTTGGCATCTATTTTGTTTAATATTGTATAGCCTTGTTCAGAGAGTGTCTCTGTATACTCTATTGTACTTTGTTTTGCATTTAAAAGGTTGTAGTTAAAGTCTCCAAATACAATTGCTCTTTTACGTTTTTTGAGTTCTATAGAAAATGTTTCAAGGAATTTATTATTATTTGTTCTCTCAGGTTTATATATGGCACCAATATCTAGGCAAAATTTATCTAAGTGGACCCACAGAAAATGATTGTCATCCTCGTATTTATCGCTGACAAATTCATGTTTTATATTTTTGTGTACAAATATTGACACCCCACCTCCTCTGGTTTTAGGTCGAAAATTAAAGTAATGTTCATAGCCAGGTAATTGTAAGAATCCCGCTTCTTCTTCGCTTTTAATCCAGGTCTCGGCCAGTATGACTACGTGTACATTTTTCATTAGCTCCAATATGCACTTCAGTTCGTCCAACTTTCCTGGCTTTACTAAGCTGCGAATATTGGCATATAAAAAGTTTAATGATGTTTTGTTGGAATCCAGTTTATTATAGTGATCTAAATAATTATAGTTATTAGCAGTTTTGCTCGTTATTTTTTCTTGATTGGTTTCTATTTGGTTAGGAGACATTGAGTATCTATTGAGTTTTTTAAATGTTGTTTGATGATTTTTGGGGCGCCACGAATATATTTTATAATTAAATCTTTCTCACCGTTTTCTGTTCTCTGTTTTAGTTCCGCACCCAATTTTTTCATTTGTCTTTGTTGCTGTGGAGTTTGATCAGAATATATTTTTATACCATCGGGCTTATTGCGATTCTTGGCTCGAAGAATGTTGTTCACAATTTCTTGATTTGTCAGATACACTTTAATAGGACGAGATCTTTCCATTTTGTAGTTACCAAGACGATGAACTTTGGTGGGATTTGGACATTCCGGATATACATTCTTCAGAATTCTGGTTACTTCGTTCAATTCAGACTCATGCCGATCAACCCTGTTCACAACTTTAGATTCTGGTATACCTACAATTATTATATTCCTGTTTCGTTGTTGCCTCTCCTGCAACTCAGTGACGATATCTTCATACACCGAGTTTTTATAGCATGATGTAATTTGAGCAGTCGCAGTAGTTTTTGTAGCTTGTACATTAGATTCCAAATCATTAATTTTTTCATTTAAAACGTTATTAGCATTTTTTAGTTGGACAATGTCGGATTTTATGTTCTTTTGTTCCAACACAAGGTTGTTTGTAGTTAATTGAAGGGTTTTAATTTCATCTCTAATGTCAGAAACATCATTTGATATTTTATTCAGTATTGCAGTCTGTTGCTCCATAGAACTACTGAAGGCAGCCATCATTTCATTACGGAAATCCCTCAATTCTTCACTTAAGTTCTCATTTTCGCGAAACTTTCTTTTTCGTTGAGTGATATGGCTCAAATTTGATTCCAGAATATTTAATTTAGATAGGTCTGGTTGAGATCCTCCACAAACTTCAGATTTCGGTGGTATCCGTGAAGTCATTATAAATAATTTTACTAAACGATCACAAATTATATGAGTGCAAATGTGCCCTTACTCTTGTGATGTATGTAGTGCGTTGGTCAGCCGGTTGTCGCGTGTCGTCAGCATGGGTCGGAGTGCAGAGCAGGATGGCAATCAACAACCTGTCCCGTTTACCCGACGGTGTGAGAGGGGTAGGTCCACTTCGAAACGGCTTAACTGTCACACGTTTGTTAACACAAGTGAAACTTTATGCTAATCAATTCTGAGTCGACTATAACTTTACGGTTATTAAAATATTTAAAATTGTAATTATCGATACGTCTGCTTCTGACGAGCTCCGAAAGAAATACTTTAGCATAGCTGCTTTAGCCAGACATACTTTTTTTTTTTTTAAATTTTGTGTTTTACACAAGATTTAAAATTGCCACAAATTTTAAAAAGTAAAACCCGTCTACGTAAAAACCATTGATAAAATTTATATAGGCCATGTCACCCGGGCTATTATTACGAATCTATACTTCATTTATTAACATTGGTTAAGTAGTTTAAGCGCTATGGTGGAACATACAAACATACCTACTTAAACTGCCAAAACTATAACCCTTCCTTCCTATGGCTTCGCCGTAGTCGGGTAAAAAATTAAATAGGCTACGACATCGTAGCACCAACAGGCTCAAATTATTCTTTGCTATTTCTACATTTGGCCTTTTTATTGATCTGAGATTTGGCCTTAAAGATACTAGCTGTACTTGTCACGCTTCGTTGTCGCATATTGTGATTGCATTGATGAGAGGGAGAGCCACGCTTCGGCATGAATGGGCCGGCTCGACCGGAGTGTCACCACGGCCTCACAGAAAACCGGTGTGAAATAGTGCTTGCGCTGTTTCACAAAGTGAATGAGGATACCGGAGGCCCATACCCTAACATCCCTCCCCCTGTATCCCCTCCCCCTGTCTCCCCTCCCCCATCCCCCCAAAGGCCGGCAACGCACTTGTGACTCCTCTGGTGTTGCAGGTGTCCATGGGCGGCGGTAATCGTTCATCATCAGGCGATACGTCTGCTCGTTTGCCCGCCTATTACATTAAAAAAAATATGAGGAACAAGACGACACGAAAACTAGACAAAACCCATGTTTGAAGCGCTTATATCGTGTATATAGTGTCAAAACTTGATCTCAGTCAATGTAAAACTTTTTGAGGTTTTGAAGCATAGATAAACCATTTTAAAATACCAATATTATGTATAAGATGCTGTCATTCACTAAAACTAATTATTACCGATATATTGATATATGCAGATGCCGTTTGATGGTCTTCGACAAGTGTTTCCACCTATTCCGGCGTTGGTGCTCACCGTGTTTTTCTACAATGTTTTCAAACCACTTCTCTCCTATCCACGGATAGTCATGACTGGAACACTTTTTGGTAAGCATGTCTTTTCATACATAGCATATTGATATGACTCGCACTCATTTTGTAATGTCATGTCTCAAAAATCAAGCATAATTATGTACCTCAACTAACGGAATTACAGTGGCATCGAACACTAACGAAAATCGCTGAATATCCAGGTGGTGACAGGCTAACCGCACACACACAATTTTATTGTTTTTTCACCCCCTCCCAAAATGTCTCTACTCTGCCTGATGGAAAGCATAATCAGAATCCAAGAGTGGCGATCACCATACTCACTGCGAATGCAGACAATGCAATAATGCAGCATGGTGACCCATACCATGGCGGCCTAGTAATGCATCTACATCATTGGGCCTCCGGTCTCGCACTCACCAACGGAACACGACAGTACGAACGCTGTCATTTTACGTTGATTTTCTGTGCGAGGATAGTATCGCCCCGGTCGAGCCGGCCCGTTCGTGCTGAAATCAGCGTGGCTCTACTACCTTAAAAATACGCACCGTACATACACAATATGTATTTTAACTATTTTTTTGTCAAGTTTTATTTACTGAGATCTGAGATTAACTCTGAGGATAATCTGTCTTTGGGACTTCGGCTTCTTTTTGGAACAGCCTGTATTTGTGAGGCTACATTAAAAATAAGTCAAAGTAGCAATGTAAGAGTCTGTTCTGTGGGATCAACAGCAGCTTTTAGGTAGAGAACTGTTTTACGCTGATCTTACACGGCTTATTTCAACTAATACCTACAATTGTTGGTAGTTACGGGTTAAATCCACCTAAAATGATACAGACATAATTTATATAATGCATGCCTACCTATACGTAAGTCAGAATTCCAGGGAAAAATATCTGGCATAGTAAACGGGATTAAAAAATATCCTATACATTTTTCATTGTCTCTCAAAGAAGTATTTTTAAAAGGAGATCACATTATGTCTCATAGACAATAAATAGAGTATTATCAACAGAGCAACACTGTTTGTAATATAATCAACTTTGGATAGTAAACAAACCATTAGGGAATTTATAGAAGTTGCATCTGAACGGAATGATACTTCGTCTCCTAGTTAATTAAATATTTGTTTGCAATGAATTCAGAAATCTATGCCAACAAAGCTTTTACTTTTATTAATATTATTAAAGTTGTTTCAACAAGTTTGTTGTTGATATCATATCTTGGCAATAGTTATGCAACGATCAGGGTTGCCACTGTCGAAAATTTTATTTAAAAAGTTACTTATTCATTCAAATAAGATTTACTTAATGCCCAATATGACTGCCTCGGTGACGCAGTGGCGGCGTATGCGATTGATTTGCTTGAGGTCTGGGGTCTTGAGGGAAATGAAGATGTATGATTTCATTCGTTATATTATACTAGCTGACCCACGCAACCTCGTTTACGTCTTCAATTGCCCGTGGCGTAATAATTTTCCCTCGTTTTTGTAACATTCTTCTTTGGTGCTCCGCTCCCATTGGTCTTAGCGTGATGATGTATTGCCTATAGCCTGAAAGATTTTTTCAAATCGAACCAGTAGTTCCTGAGATTAGCGCGTTCAAGCAAGCAGACTCTTTAGCTTTATATCACTACATAGTATAAAACAAAGTCGCTTTTTCTGTCCCTATATCCCTTTGTTTGCTTAAATTTTTAAAACTACGCTACGGATTTTGATGCGGGTTGAGTTAATAGATAGAGTGATTCAAGAGGAAGGTTTTTATGCATAAATAGTATGGAAACACTATTAATTTTCGAGGTTTCTTATGTGATGTAGCAAATAAACACATTTTTTTGCTGGTTGCACCCTACGAGATAGATCAAAATAATGTACTACAGTATTGTACACCTTAAAAAGTACTACAAAAAGTCCGCGACGGTATATGTCTATCTCTTAGGGATAACCCACAACAACCATTTTTTATTCCTTTCTTTTTACGAGAAATAATGGCTTCTTTAGGAAGCGATTTTAAGCAATACAGAATTAATCCTTATACAAATAAGTAAATTAAATACATTGTGCATTTAATATAGATCAAAATGGCTCTTAAGAGTATCTAATTTAAATGAATATATTCGAAGATATTACAGATTTAAAATGCACGAATCGTGTCGTCGCCGGGGGCATTTTTTGACGCTTGTATGTAAATATTGTTATTGTTTTTTTTTCATTATGGTTATGTACCTGGGTTTCTATATTATGTTATCCTACTAATACTATAAACCGGAAATGGATGGATGGATGGAGGTTTGTTACTCTTTCACGCAAAAACTACTAAACGGATTTGGATGAAACTTTACAGTAATATAGCTTATACATCAGAATAACACATAGGCTACTATTTGCCGCGATAACCGACATACACGCGGGCGGAGCCGCGGGCAACAACTAGTAAATAATAGATGCTAGTTTACCATTGCTCTAATCCATTATGTAATAGTGTAAAGACTGTCAAGTCAAATCATCATACCACGCTTGCCAGACGGGATTGTTTCAAGTGTTCCTTCTATTTGCTATGCAGTTGTCCTGCAGAGTTTGACTGCACGTTTAGTAGTGTGTAGTTCACCACGCCGTTTCGTACTTCGCCAAGGGTTCAAATCCTACATAGGACAACATTTTGTGTGATCCACAAATTGTTGTTCTGAGTCTGGGTGTTCTTTGTGTCCGTTTCATGTATGTTTGTAAAGTCCCTCGCGACACAGGATTTATTCCTAGTGCGGGAGTTGTCTTTTTAAAAAGAAAGAAAGAAACGTTTGCTTCCTTAGCCGGCTCTTACGTCACTAACGGGGTAGGAGGATGATTTGGGAAACTTCCTATTATTAATCCGCCATCACAAGGAATAATTCAAATCAGTGCTTAGTCTTGCCATAAATATTTTTATAAAGAAAAACAACATTTTTTTATTGTAAGTATCATTTATTACTATCACAGTGTGTTAGTTTAATACATTAATAGAAAACCATTAAAAATATATAGTCCATGGGGGGACAGTTACCATAGTCACCACGCTTAGCAGGCGGGTCTGTGACTGCAATGGCAAGAGTCATTTATCTGGTGACGCCCGCTGCTCGTCACCAAGATCTGAATTTTTGACTCTCGTAGTAGTGCGGTTAGATGGCCATGGTTCGGTCGTCAGGGCCTCGTCGGTTGTTCGGCAGGGTGCACCGCGTGCAGGTGAGGTTGGCTGTACGGGGCCTGGGATGATAGGTGGCCCCGCTTACACCCCTGACGACCCAGACGAACCGATGGTCGCTGGAGCAGAAATGTGTTAGACTGGAGACCGCGATTAGACAAACGTAGTGTAGGGCGCCCTGCGGCACGTGGACCGATGATTTAAAGAAAGTGGCTGGTTACGTATGGATCCGGACTACCCAAGACCGGGATGGTTGGCGCGTTGGGAAGACCTTCGTTCAGCAGTGGAAGGCGATAGGTAGATACTTGAAAAATATATAAAGCTTATTCAAAGTGGTCTTCATTTGCTGCAATACAGTCTTTTAAACATTGAGGCTAGTTATCAATAGCAGCAGGCACTCTTTCTATGGGTAAATTCTTCACTGCCAATTGTATGGATTGTTTTAGGGACTCCAAATTATTATGGCGTTTAGAACAAGTCTTACTCTCTAAAACTGACCATAAATAATTAGACTAGATGACGGCCAGTCTTCAGCTCTGATGAAGTCCGGAACGTTCATATCTAACCAAGATTGGGCGGATCGAGCTGTATGACCCGGCGCCGAGTCTTGCTAAAAAGACCATTCTTAGTTATAGAACATGGTGTTATTAAGGGGCTTAACTACCTTCTCAAGAATGGTATCTTAATACTCTTGTGCCAATGTTTTGATACCTTTTTCACAAAAATATGGCTCAGTCATTCATTTATAGGTAACACCCCACCAAACCATTACTGAAGTCGGATAATGCCCACGTTGAACTCTACTACTTCTAATTCGGAAACTTCTTTATAGCTTTCAGCATAAATACGGCAACTATCAAATAAGTTACCTAATGGGAACTATGTCATGGTTGCCTGTAAGAGATTGCCTTCGGGCGATAAGGCCGCCAATTATACCTCATAGCATTTTTTTTTATGGAATAGGCGGGCGAACGAGCAGACGTATAGCCTGATGGTAAGCGATTACCACCGCCCATGGACATCTGCAACACCAGAGGCGTCACAAGTGCGTTGCCGACCTTTGGGGGGATGGGGAGGAGATAGAGGAAGGGGGGTTGGGATATGGGCCTCCGGTATCCTCACTCACACGGTGAAGCACAGCGCAAGCACTATTTCACACCGGTTTTCTGTGAGGCCCTGGTATCACTCTGGTCGAGCCGGCCCATTCATGCCGAAGCGTGGCTCTCCCACAGTTTTTATCACGGCATTAAGTTACCTTTATAAGTAATCTGGTGTACAAGAAAGTGATTATTATTACTAACCTCAGATTACTAAAGAAAGCCAGATAGACCGTAAAGAACACGACAATTAATCTACAAAGTAAATATGAATTAGAAAGCGAATACATTTTCGCGGCAGTGTTTGACAAACCGCCATATTGTGTACACGTCACGAGTGATTTTTTTTTTTTTTTTCAAAATGCCGTCTTGCATCATTAAACACTGTAAGAGTAGTTCCCAAAAACAAAAAAAAAAGAAAATGATATATCTTTTCACAGGTAAATACAGATTATTTAGTTGGTATAATTATTTACTTACCCGATAATTATATTGTTGTGTCGGAACACAAAACCTCAACCGTAGCTCGACTGTGATACCAGTTTTTGTCTAAATTTTTTCCCCTTCAATTAGGGAGATTACTTGTTAGTCCAGACATTAGTGAACCTCATTTCTATATTTAGAAACTTGGTTCCTAACCTCATCTGAAAGTATTCTTTGGTGATACATACAATTATTTCTAATAATTATTACATACAAACAATTTGTGGATGTTTCTACAAATTGCTGTTCTGTTTTTAGATGTGTTTTATGTCTTTAACTTGTGCTTCTACTTATCATAATTGAATGATTGAGAATAATCGATAGTACAAAACTTAATTCCCAGGTACTTACTGTTTATCCGCAGAATATGAAAAAAAAACATACATTACAAGTACTTTTGGTAAAGTAATTGATTTTAGCTTTTTATAATTTTTACACGAAATTTACACGCAAAACGACAATATTATAAAAAGCTAGTGTAAAATAAAGGTTGCTGAGAGTTTGCATAGTATGTAACAGTATAACTAAAATAAAAACCATAATATTTAAAGTTCTTTAATATTAAATAACCCTTTTTCAATCTAAATATTTATCAAAAAAATAGGGAATTTTTACTGCGTATGGTATCATTACACACACAAAGATGTACGTGTTCCTACAGTGTCGCGCCGACTGTCACGCACACTAAAATAAATCCATCGGCGTCATGTTAATTGACAACAACGTTCCATCTGGCTTTCTTTTGTAATCTGAGTTACTAACCATAAATAAATAAATGTTTTGAACTTCTGACAAACAACGCCACCTAGCTTCAAACTAAGTACAACTTGTGCTTTGACAGTTAGATTGACTGATAGAATACATAAGTACCATGTATGTTTTTTGTAAATACATACATATTACATTGGTATTAGCTAACTCGGCGAACTTCGTACCGCCATATTTACATTTCTGTCTCAGCTTCCCACAGGTAGTGTACAGTCTCGGATATAAAAAAAACTTTTCCCGTTATCTTTTGTTTTTCTTTCTAGCAAAAAAAGAATGAAAGAAATCGGACTATATGTTATTGAATTACAACTAAGTACATGACATATTTTGACTTTCATTCCCTCTCTCCGAGAAACCGTGCTGAATTTCGGAATAAAAAGTATCCCATGTCCTACCTCGTAGTATGAACTCAAATCATGCCAAGTTTCATTTGAATCCATTTAGTAGTTTCGTCGTGATGCGCGGCCAAGATACAGACAGACAGACAGACAAAAATGAAAAAAATTACAATTTTGGCTTCAGTATCGATTA
Organism: Diaphora mendica; assembly: GCA_949125395.1. Taxonomy (NCBI): domain Eukaryota; kingdom Metazoa; phylum Arthropoda; class Insecta; order Lepidoptera; family Erebidae; genus Diaphora; species Diaphora mendica. The sequence goes on from OX421323.1 coordinate 4,797,668, forward strand.
TAGAGAGCCCTCCAAAAAAAATTTTCTTAATATCTTTAATGTACAGAATTGGACCTGTTACATTTTTATTATAAGTATAGGTAGAAGACATCCAAACTGCGAAACAAATATTTGCAGATCATACAAACATTCGGAATCGAACCCGAACCTCATCACAGCAGTCGCGCATGCTACCACTCCATTATCAAGACAGTAAAAAAAACATAAAAACTACCAAAGACGAAGCGAAGCATCCCTAATACTGATGATGTAATAACCTCTTCATGAAATGTTATTGGGATAAGTGACACTATTTTATGGTTCTAGACAAGCGTAATTGAAACATTTATTAACGCTACAAGGTCAAGGTTACGATATGCGGTAATCGAAATCAAGTACATACCTATGTATACTATTTTATCATTTCACAGAAAAATAAAAATCTACTAAAAATGGGTAAGCCATCTTGCCAGTTACATAATCACAAATTTTAACAAAAAAAAACCGACTTAAAGAACTGGACCAAATTGAAATGGAACCACACGGGAAGCACCAGCTTTCAAATAAAAAAAATAAATAAGAATTATCAAAATCGTTTCACCCAGGCGAAAGCTATGAGGTAACAAACATAAAAAAAAAACAGTCGAATTGATAACCTTCTCCTTTTTTGAAGTTCGTTAAAACTATTACAATTATTTTGTTTGATGGTATACGAAGATTAGTACTTTTAATAAGAATAACATTATTTATTTATTTAAGTCTTCATGCATAATTGTTGTTTAAAAAACCCCCTACGCAAGCACTTAATCGAGTAATCATACGCCAAAAATGCCTTACATCATTTTGGAAAAGAGCTGATACTCTTACACTGCTGGACTGGACCGATATTAACCAAACATAGCTAAGTACCACCACAAGAAAACTGGCTTTCAAATGAAAAAAAAAACCATCAGTCCATCCGTTTGAGAGCTACGATGTTACAAACAGACACAGACAGACTGACATCGACGCCAAACTTATAACATCCCTCTTTTTGCGTCGGGAGTTAAAAACTAAAACCAAATAAATAGAATTTGTCATGACGAAATAAAAAAATTACACTTTGATATACTTTTTTTAACAATAACCAAACATGTCAACTAGTCTATCGCTGCTAAAAAAAGCGCGAAAACGATTTGACGTTAGAAAGCAATGGCGTGCAGAAATGAAAGTGAATGAAATAGAAAATACATGCATTAAACATGAAGATAATGAAGAAAGAATCACTAAATATGAAATATGCAAGCAATTATTACAGTTGTTGCTAATAAAAACGATCTGCAACAATGTCCAGTGATAATGCGTATTCAAGGTTAATATCTGCTATAATTCTGTTCGTAATAGATACATAGAGCAAGCATATACTATGTTTTATGGATATTGAGATGAATGAATGACTGTAATAATAGTATGACGTAAGGAAATGGAATGATAAAAACATGTTTCAGATCAGGAAATATTTGACACAACAGTAAAACTGTAATGTAGAGTAAATTTTTGTTTTGGTCTAAACACAGAATCTATCATAATGATCATGTAATGTTACATCGAGACCTGGTCTGTTCTGGAGTCCCTGCAGCGTTGCCAAGTAGATTGGCGATACATCCAAGTGTTGAGATGTCTCTACGAAGCCGCCACTATGTCCGTCCAAGTACAGAATCAGCATACAAGACCCATACCATTGCATCGAGGAGTGAGACAAGGGGACGTCATATCCCCGAAATTGTTCACAAATGCAATGGAGGACTTCTTCAAGACGCTGCACTGGAAAGGGCGCGGCATCAACATCAATGGCGAATACATCTCTCACTTGAGATTTGCAGACGACATCTTCATCATGGCAGAGACGCTGCAGGACCTACAACAGATGCTGAACGACCTGGCTGACTCTTCTGTACGCATCGGCCTACGGATGAACTTAGACAAGACCAAGGTCATGTTCAATGAACATGTACTACCGGAACCGATTGCAGTACACGGCGCCGTTCTCGAAGTTGTTCAGAAATATGTGTACCTCGGACAGAGTCTGCAGTTAGGTAAAAACAACTTTGAGAACGAGGTAAACAGGAGAATCCAGCTGGGTTGGGCAGCGTTTGGGAAGCTTCGTCGGGTCTTTTCGTCGTCGATCCCACAGTGCCTAAAGACGAAAGTCTTCAATGAGTGCGTCCTACCCGTAATGACATACGGCTGGTCCACAAGTTTAAAGTCGCTCAGCGTGCTATGGAGAGGGCTATGCTCGGCGTTTCTCTGAGGGATCGTATCAGAAACGAGGCGATCCGGCGAAGAACCAGGGTTATCGACATAGCCCATAGGATTAGCAAGCGGAAGTGGCAGTGGGCTGGCCATATCTGCCGTAGAACCGATAACCGTTGGGGTAAACGAGTTCTTGAGTGGAGACCGCGTCTCGGCAAACGTAGTGTAGGACGTCCACAGGCCAGGTGGAGTGATGATTTACGCAGGACGGCTGGCAGAAGCTGGATGCGAGAAGCCGAGGATCGAACTAAGTGGCGTGCAATTGGAGAGGCATATGTCCAGCAGTGGACTGCGATAGGCTGATGATGATGATGATGATGAATGTTACATGATGTAGGGAAATACATCTAGAAATTATCGGTCACAGCAAGGGTTTATACCAGAGAGCTATTATAAATAGAGTGAGGAAGACATACGGCTGCCTGTAAGCGGAAACGTCCAACGGGTAAAAAGAGAGAGAAGATCGCGATACCCCATCTGTCTTTTTCTACTGACGTAAAGAACTAATAATAGTAATCTAATCAAAACAATTAACCGTCGACTCGTTCTGCTATGCTGCTTTTCCGCGCTAACTCCGCATGCGTCAGTAGAGAAAGACAGATAGGTAGCGCCATCGTCTCTCTCTTTCTAACCAAGGTACGACTGGAGGCCTGGCTCCTCTGCTATCTATAATAATTCTATGGTTTACACCAGATTAATCAGCAATCCATATGATGACAGATTAAGAATACAGAGTGTCATCATCCCTATTCGTCCCATGGATGTCTTAAAAGGCAACTAAGGGAGCAAACTACTAGAACAAAAGCATCTTAGTTCATTTAGAAATTTTCATAAAACTGCTTTGTCATTCATTTAAACCCCAGATAATTGATATGATCAACATGAATTGACATAATTTTATCAAGCATTGCCATTAAAAAAATACGATCAATTTTAACTGATGACATTACGAATTCTGCCATGTCACTCAATCTTCCAAAGACCGACTGATAAATGCTGCCATGATATGATTTCTGGCTACAAGTTTAGGTTGCGGAAAACTGCTGGATGCGGAAAGAACAGGACCAGTTATTGTGGGGAGCCATGAGAGAGGCCTATGTCCATCATCGGACGTTTTTCGGCTGAGATGATGATGATGATGAATTTCTTGAAATGTAGACCATTTCACATGTCGTCATCAACTTTAAAATCCGGCTACGAAATATGGCAATACTGATTTCATCTCAGAGGGTTGTATTGTAGTTGTTGTGATGGTCCCCTGGTAGTCGAAATTCGACCATATTATTTATTTATATTTAGCATTCTGCATTTCTCCTCCATATAAACTTTAACTGTGCCAAATTTCAAAGTGTTCTGTTTGCAGAATTTTCGTAAAAGAGGTACAAAGATTTTGCTTCACGTATTAACATATAGATATGTATATAATATGTATTATTAGTAAAAGCCTAAAACTACGGAGCATCCTAAAATTTTTCAGTAAAACCTAAGCTTAATGGGAACGTCTATACGTTCTATGATCTTTTACCACCATGAACAGGGTAAATCTGTTCAAGACACTGTAAAAGTTACAAAAATTCAATAGCTTTTAAACGCCTGCCATTTTCGTATTAGCAAAAACGTATGTTTTTTTCTTCTTATATACCCATGTCAGACATGACTACATATTGTTATTAGGTAGGTTAGGTTAGCACAGAAACGACGGAGTCGATAACGATGAGTTTGAGTGTATTGTTTTATTTCCAAAATCAACATTTACCAACAGTCATTAATAAAACAATTGTTTTAAAACCTGAAGAAATCGTTACTTTTTAGGGTTCCGAGCCAAAGGCAAAAAACGGAACCCTTATAGATTCGTCATGTCTGTCTGTCTGCCCGTCCGTATGTCACAGCCACTTTTTTTCGAAACTATAAGAACTATACTGTTGAAACTTGGTAAGTAGATGTATTCTATGAACCGCATTAAGATTTTCACACAAAAAATTAAAAAAAACAATAGATTTTGGGGGTCCCCATACTCAGAACTGAAACTCAAAATTTTTTTTTCATCAAACCCATACGTGTAGGTATTCGAAAATGATATTGAGATTTGTAATATCATTTTTTTCTAAACTGAATAGTTTGCGCGAGAGACACTTCCAAAGTGGTAAATTTCGCCATTCTACACGTTATTTCCTTGTAACTAAAATGTTTATCCATTTGTGTACAATAAATAATAATAATAGTTTTTTTTAATAGGTCATAAATCGTAAACCGCAAAAAAACACTATTATTAAAACATCGATCAAAGTTACAACGAACTACAAGAACATTTATATTATGTTACTTGTTGCTTCGGAACCCTTCATGGGCGAGTCCGACTCGCACTTGGCCGCTTTTTTTCATTCCTACATTGACCAAATCGCGTTTGTAAAACCTAGGATTTGCTGGTAAAATCTAAAGATAACCAATATTCGGGCTTTTACAGTAAAAACCTTTTTTTATTATAACTAGTGTTTCTATATGTTCAATGTTTTTTTTATTTAATATGATTGTATATGTTCAAATAAATGTATTTCATACTAATTTCAATGTTTAATTATACAGGGTACCTAACGTATGACATGATCCATTACTACGTGCACCACGGCTCGCCTTCTGCTGGATCCTACCTGTATACGATGAAGAGGTATCATTCCAATCACCACTTTGTCAACCATGATAAAGGTGAGCATTCATTCCACATTTTTATCTCTTTTAATGTGAATATAATATAATGCCTATGCAAGATCTAAACTAAAACGATGATCTGAAGAAACTGAATTCTCTGTACAGATTTAATACATAGGTATATATGGAACAAATAATTTGTATTTTAAAACAATGACACAATTTTAGTGATGAAAAATCATGGCCCTATATTACGCCTTGAGGTACTCCTACTCTTTAGTAATCATTGAAAAATATCATTTGTATTAAGATTTAAACATAATTATTAAAAAATTCTATGTCAAAGGCAAGAGTGAAATCTAAAAATAGGTCATAAAGTTTTTACGAATTATTTTACTTCGATATGAATATAGTGATTGATGTATATTTTATTTGTTTTCAGCCTACGGAATAAGTAGCAAGCTGTGGGATTACGTATTCAGAACGATTGTGCAAGTAAAACAATTAGGTTTTAATCTGCATTGGTAGTGTAACATTATGTTGGTTTAGTTGTAATTACTTTAACTGTTGATATTCCTGCCAAAGCACTATGCATTTCGGTACTATTTTTTTCGAGGCTCGCAAAGGTGACAAATGATTTGTTGACAGTGAGCTCCGTTAGTTGGCGCGTAGTTAATTATTACAATTTGCTACACAAATTCAGTAGGTACTTATTTTAAAATTAAATAAGAAATTAATATAGTTACTCGTTTTTAAGTTATTGCCATTCCTTTCATTCATTTGTTAGTTTTTTATTGTTTTTTGGACTTTGTGTTGTGACGGAAATTGATGAAAATTTCTATATTGATACTAAGCTATCAAAGATTATTTACTTAAATATGTATTTTTTTTTTAAACTCACTTAATTGCACACATTAGGAATCCTTTTTTCAACACAACTGTTTTTTACAATATGCAATGATGGACTAATGATGCAGAAGCATCTCAGTAGGCCGCCATACCATAGTGTGGGTCATCATGCTGCATTGTTGCATTCACAATGAGTACGGTGACCACTACTCTTGAATTCTGCTCATTCTTCAAAGACTCTACTCTGCCTGATGGAAAGCATAAGCAGAATCCAAGAGTGTCGGTCACCATACTCACTGCGAATGCAGACAATACAGTATGGCGACCCACACCATGGCGGCCTAGTGATGCTTCTGCATCGTTTAGTCTAGTCAACAAGTATGGAACTTGTTGACTAGACTATTTGGGCCTCCGGTCTCGCACTCACCAACGAAACACGACAGCACGATCGCTGCCATTTTTCGTTGATTTTCTGTGCGAGGGTAGTACCACCCCGGTCGAGCCGGTCCATTCATGCTGAAATCAGCGTGGCTCTACTACCTATAAAGATAAGATGTTTTATAGAGAAGAGGTTTTGATGACCGTTGTCTGGCCTCGCCAATCACCCCCAGGGCCATCAAAACTAAACATCTAAAAGTAAGGACTTTTGCAGAAACAAGCCTGAGACAGTAGCGCGACGTGTTCGAAGCTCACCTTTCTGTTCTTGTCTATGGACGTAGTTATGCTTCCCGTACTCAACGGTGTGGTCGTCTGCTGATCAGGCTAAGAATATAGGGTTTTGGGCATCCCCTGCAATAGCATCTTTGTGTCTGTCTATTGTCCAATATCAAAAGCCCCTGTGGTTTTTGTCGATTAGAGTTAGACATACTGGTTGACCATCGGATGTGGTTAGTATGACCCATGAAAGAAAAGATTGTGATGAATATGCCTAAGAAAAGTTCTAGATTTTTAATAGCACAACTTACACAGTTTTGAACTGTTAAATGTTTTTTAATAATAGTTGGCGTGGTTCACAATTCACTGTATTGGATTAGATTGAAAGTCTCGTCTTTGAACAAGTCGTTTTTAAAAATGTCGTCAGTTATGAAGCTTTAGTAATAGAGTGGGTACCTATTATAACCCGGCTGAATTTTGTTATCAATTTATTACTGTTACCAATTACTTTTTAACTTTTGACGCGTATTTATGTAAGTCTATTTCAATTCTAATTTGTTATTTTTCTCATTATATGTTTCGAAAATGGGTAGCTACATAGGGTGTTACAGAAAAGTGTAGTCATAGCTCGTATAGATCCAGTAAAGTAATATAACTAAAACGCTTACAATTTTGGGAAATCTTTTTTGAATCATATTTAGAAATTGAACTTAAAATTTCAACTGGGCTGACTGCTGCACCTGACATTAATGAAACTGCGTTAACACTAAGGATACTGATAAAAACCAGTACGATTTATCGTTAACACGTCACTCTTTTACAAACTTGTAACAAATTTCTGGAACACCCTGTAATTTAATTACTGATGAACTTTTGATTCTAAAACCTTTTCATCAGTGATTTAAATTTGTTTTATAGTTCAATATATGTTTATATCTTACCTAATGTACTTAATACGTTTAAAAAAGTGCCTTACAATTGTTCAAATTAGTGCTCATGAAAGTATTTGGAGGCAGTTCTGGGTGCTTCAAGATAGCAAAGCAACTGTTGTGATATTGGTATATAGCTCTATTTGCCGATTGTGTAAAGAAAAGTGTGCCTTCTTAAGAAAACCAGTGCCATGACAGAATTGTTAAAAAAAAAACTACGCTCTATGACTTAAGTTTGTAAATGTCATAAAACGTTTAGTTGATATTTCGTTGTTTGATTTCGCCATTATTCCACCTGCCTGAGCGATGAGTCATCATTTGGTGCAATATACTCAATTTAGTTTATTTTATTTAATCAGTGTCAGTTAGCTAATCGATAAAACAAAGAAAGGTGAAATAAAAATAATAATTGTGAAAATCAAGATAACGACGCATTCATTGTACCTGTATTAGGAAAATGTACGTGATATGATTAGATGTTAATATCATACTACATTTTACTATAATAAAATTTTAGTTAGACCTTACATTTAAAGCGATATAGAACCTTTTTGCAACAAACTCATACTTAAATGTTTTATAAATAACTGTCACAGGGATATCATAGGCAGAAAAGCGTTTTATTTTCTTTCGAAATTCAAATACCCGGTTGTGACGTTTTTTTAAACTTAAAAAAAAGTGGTTTAGCAAAATTATAGATTGCCAGTATTAATAAAAATATGATGAATTTAAATGTACAGAATAGCGCGTTCTGTGTGTTCATATTGATCTGTGTATTATTTAACGTTAACGGTTGTTTACTGGGAGGCTGGGACTTCTTAAGTGAGCTGACTGAAGAATTAAATGCTGTATGTCCTATCTTTGAGAAAACTACTTCAATACTTGCAGATTTGTTTCAAACATCTTCTTTTGGTAAGTTTAACTCACTATATATAAGGCATTATTTTTATTTCTTTTATTTATTAAATCACAAATTTATGGAATAATGTTATAGTTTAAAAAAAAATGTAAACTTATTAAAAGCTGATTAGATTAATATGCTAGGTGATAATTATTTATTAGACTGGTAGCATATGCGACTGCTGTGCTTGAGGTCTCGGGTTCGATTCCCGGGGTCGGACCAAATGTTTGTATGATCTGCAAATATTTGTTTCGGGGTTTGGGTGTTTTCTATGTATAATGTGTATGTATTTACAAAAAAAAGTATATATGAATGTATATCCGTTGTCTAGTACCCATAACACAAGCTCTGGTTAACTTGGGACTAGATGGTGTTGTGTGTTAAATGTCCAAAATATTTATTTATTATTAGAAATAAACACTAAAAAACCCGCATGTTACAATACAAATACTATCATGTAGCGTGGCGACACGTGTCGTGGTGACGCGTCGCCATGTCACAGTCGGTCTTACCCTCCACATTAGATGTTTCACATAAAAAACTATTTATCTACTACAGAAATTGTAGGCACATTCATTAGTTGCAATACAAAAGAAAAAAAAATGCACTAAAAAATCTTCGAATGTTTGCACACTGTCTCCATAGACAACGTCTATCGTCCCTGGAGTTAACAATAATGATATACCTGCAAAAGTCATCGATATTGATTAACTGCCAATGGTATACTTGCCATCCGCGCATTTCACTATGCAATTTGTTTAGAGCATGAAAAAAGTTGGTAAAACACAAATAGAAATACGTAGTATGTTATTTATACTCTATACAAATCTATACATTTATACAAATAAATAAAATTGGAATGTCTGTTTGTAATATTAAAATAACTGCTTTTTACTAAATGCCTAATATGTTACATACACGGCACATATACCAAAATAACATTATCACTGGGAGTGAAAGTCCCGTCAAAATCAGTCCAGCCGTTTCGGAGATTAGCCAGAACAAACAGAGAGACAAATATTAAATATTTTTTTTTTATGTTATTGCCGTACCTGTATAATTTTATTTGCACTTAGTGAAAGCTGTTAATTTGAAATTACAAACATACATTTCAATTTTATTTATTTGTATACATATTGTTTTAGAGAATTCCATTCGTTAAGTAAAGTGAATATAACAATTAGGTTGATGAATTTAATAAGAATCAATATGTGACTAATGTTGGTAGCTTTGTGAATAATATTCTTTATGTTGTGTGACATAATAAGACTAAATAAATTATATTAAAACATATATTCAAAGTAATAATAAAACTAAAACGCATTTTAAATTTGTTTTTGTCTTAGAAACTCGGGCAAGCTCGGAAAACTATAAATAGTTTTTGACTCAAATTCTGAAAACTCACATTACCTTTCTTTTTGTATTCTTTTTTATTAATATTTGATTTAAAATATGATGTGGTATATTTTATTATTACTATCATGTCCAAAAGAGGACGCCGGACCAATTTCATCAAAGGACGTGGCTGAATGTCTCAAATGTGGTCGCGAACTGGCCAAAGCGGCAAGTCGAAGGGGCAACGAACTCGTCAAAAGCGGAATCAATCTGGATGCATACACTCCAGGTATTCTTCACTTCTTCTCCGGGGACCTGCCCCCGGATTTGAAGAAGGCATCCGATGTTTCCAAGGAGATTCTATCAGCTACCAAGTTGCTACAGATGAAGATGCCTTCCAGGTATGAAATAGTATATCTTGTGATAGATAAAAAGTATTAGAAATTATTATGACTGAGTAGTTTTTATATACACACTACAACAGCAACCACGGGTAACGCCGCGGGGCAAAGCTAGTCTAAAAAAGCCTAAGTTATCATCAGCTATCTGCCAGTGAAAGTCCCGTCAAAATCGGTCCAGCCATTCCAGAGATTAGCACAAACAGACAGACAAAAATTGTAAAGAATGTTATTTTGGTATGTGTACCGTGTATACATGGATGAGGGGGCAAACGAGCAGACGTATCACTTATGGTAAACGATTACCGCCGCCCATGGACACCCGCAACACCGGCCTTTGGGTGATCGGGAGAGGGATGGGGGAGGGGTTGGGGTTATGGGCCTCCGGGATCCTCACTCACTCGGCGAAACACAGTGCAAACGCTATTTGACACCGGTCTTCTGTGAGGCCGTGGTATCACTCCGGTCGAGCCGGCCAATACATGCCGAAGCGTGGCTCTCCCACGGTTATTTTAATATTACAAACAGACACTCCAATTTTATTTATTTGTATAGATGAAAAAAAACTTTTGCGTGTGGTGAGGGATTAGGAATACGGAGTATCCCCACCACTATGCATCCCATGAGTGTCGTAAGCGGAGATTAAGGGAGAAACAACATTACTGCAAAGAGAAGGAAAACTTGAAAGAAATCCTATGAAAAACCCGTCTGCTCAGCTTGTTATAGTTGTCCAAAACGTCCTAGGAGAGGCCTATGTCCAGTAGTGGACTGTTAAGGCGCGTCTCCACCAAAATTGTTGCCAATTTTAGTGTTTCCAACTGTTTGCAACATTTCAAAATATCGCCAGCTTTTGTTTCCATTGCGTCTACACCGAGTCGCCAACAATTTGAAAAACATTCGAACTAAGCGTCACCACCGTGGTCACCACAGAGCCGATAAATATTTGCAACAAGCGTATTCTTTTCACGTTTATCGCCAAAAACAGAAACACTGTTACAACTGACAATTTTTGTTGCCAACACAAGGAAATTACAGAAACTTTTGTTACCAACACGTGTTGACAACACAAACATTGAAAACTTTTGTTCGGTGGAGACCCGGCTTTAAGGGCTATTGATGTGATGACACAAAAAATTAAGGTATAATAATTTCGTTAATATCGAATATATTATTATACCTTAACTAGCTGACCCACGCAACGTCGTTTGCGTCTTCTATTGCCCGTAGCGTGATAATTTTCCCTCGTTTTTGAAACATTTTCATTGGTGCTCCGCTCCTATTGGTCTTAGCGTGATGATATATAGCCTTCCTCGATAAATTTGCTATCATATTAACACTGAAATAATTTTTCAAATTGGACCAGTAGTTCCTGAGATTAGCGCGTTCAAACAAACAAACAAACTCTTCAGCTTTATATATTAGTATAGATGTATTTATTATACTCATCTATGATCTAATACTCATAATCAACAACTCACTTATTTGGATAAAGATTAATATTAGGTATTATGTTGATAAAATCTCTTTGGCAAATAACTCATTATTAGGTATCAACTCTTAACGTCTTACACTCGTGATAACTTCTAAACGAAATGTCCGATTGGGATGAAACAAAAAGTATTTTACTTCAACATAAATACCCTTGAGAACACAATGCTTAATTTGGATAAGGATTAATATTACGATACACATTTGACGTAGTTTCTTTCTTCAGACGATTTAATAATTTTTTGAACACAAAAGCGGTTATTGTGACTAAATCATGATAGTTAGATATATGCTCTCGCGGACTTTTTTGTAGATCTTAATAGGACCTACTAACCCGCAATACATTATTTTGTTCTATTGTCAATACTTTTTGCAGCGCACGCAAAAATAGGTTTTCGATTTCACACCTTGGGTTAAAAAATAGCAATTTTCTTACGGATTCCTAATTTTTTTGAAAATAAAATATAGCCTATAGCCTTCCTCGATAAATGGACTATCCAACGCTGAAAGAATTTTTCAAATCGGACCAGTAGTTCCTGAGATTAGCGCATTCAAACAAACAAACAAACTCTGCAGCTTTATAATATTAGTATAGATATATATATTATATTTATACCTTAAATTAACGAATCGATAATTTTATAAACTAATAACCATAGGTGTATACATCGAGATATAATGTATAGAGAAGACGCCACTCACAAGTGCGGTGTTTCATGCAATTGCGGCGATTGCGCCGCACTTCCTTCAGTCGCTTGCTAGCTACACTCTGCTGAAGAGGTGGCTTAAGCGTGTGATTGTTTAAATTTAAAAACGTTCTAAAACTCGTTAAATATGCCATTTTGTGTCTTGAGATATTGCACTAATAATACTAGGGATACGGAGAAAAACAAAGGAATAACTTTTCACCAGTAATTAACTAGATATAATTGTTTTAAAATTAAATACGAACAAAATATTTTAAGACGCCATTGTTGCCTCACTCGACATAGAGTACTTAGAGTGAAACATACAGAAGTGATATTTAGGTAGAATTAACTGACGTTAAATGCACAACGTATCGAACGTATTGTATTGGATAAGTAAAAATAATATGTTGTTAAAAATAGCTTCGTTAATAACCCATAACATTTTTTTTGTAATAATTATACTCAAAATTATACTTAAAGTATAATAAAAAAATTGAATATTCGGCTATTATATTTTATACCTCGATGAATTCTACAAAAAAACTGAAACTGGCAAAGCTATTGACACAGAATATTTACTCAGTGTGAATTTCCTAATGAAGCTTTGTAGGTATAAAGCTATTTATCCATTCTGCTTTGTTGCTTGGCGCTTACTCTATGAAAGCGAATCTTTGCAACAGTTCGTTGGCCAAAACGCGTAAGCGCCATGAAAATCACGGCGCTTATGACATTTCGCTCGCGAGGAAACTACAGCTCAAATGCGATAGAGCGCTGCTTGTTAATACTGTTGGATTAGACTACTAATTATTGTTTGGCTGCGCTGCAGCGCTTTTTAGTTATAATTCAAATATAAACGGAACTTAAAATTGGTTTTGAGTGGCTCTCGATGGGTGTATATGAACTTAAAAAATCTTTCGTAAGTTTCATAAGTTACAATGTAAACTACAAAAAAAGCAAATATAAAGTTTAAAAATAAATAGAAGAATTTTAAAAGAAAAAAAAAGAATAGAAATCTAAGTTTTTATAGATAGGAAGATACAGAATAGACATACATATATTTGTATGCGATAATTGATTGCCAATTCTTTGGTCGTATAAATAACAATAAAATCGATTTAAAAATCATTGGACAATGTATACTCCAACTTCGTTCGTTATAGGAAAGCACTTGGCTGAAGAAACTTCAGCCAATACTTCCATTATTTTCTTCCACACATACTGACAGCTATTTTTTTAAAATCGGACTAGGGCGAGTCGGACTCGCGCAGGAAGGGTTCCGTACAATATCTATACATTTCAAGCATCTACCTGTTGCCGTTATCAATATCGAGCAAAAACAAGCAAAAAAATCACGGTTGTTGTATGGGAGCCCCCATATTTATTTTATTTTGCTTTTTAGTATTTGTTGTTATAGCGGCAACAGTAGGTAATACATTATCTCTGAAAGTTTCAACTGTCTAACTATCACGGTTCATGAGATACAGCCTAGTGACAGAATTAATATAACGCACTTGCAGTGTAACACCCAGCATGTTCCATTCATACTTGGAACACCAAGGAGTTTGCCTAAGGGACCCGTTCTGCAAACCTTCGCTGATAACCTGCAGCAGCATCAGCAAATACCGCAGCCTCGATGGCACTTGTAACAATGAGGAGCATCCGGAGTGGGGCAGAAAGGGAGCGCCGTTCACGAGGATAGCGTTGCCGAGATATGCTGATGGTAAAATATATTACTAAAGTTAACTGCTTATGTTTCTTTTAGAAACATATTCATTTTTTAGAAATAAAATAGCTAACCATGAGGAAAGGCTTGAAACAAGCTTTTAGGATATAAGGATCCTCGATTTTGAAAATTTTCGTAATGAGCAAGCACCATGATTATAGAAGTACCAGGATATTGTTTAAAACAAAGAATCACTAAATTTTTGAGCTGATTTGTCATAAAGTTGAGTGTTACTGAATTTTTACTGATAAAAATGTTATTGGTATACTTACCTACATATATCAAATTCCAACAAGAAAAAAGTTCAAGAGCCTTCTTGTGGTTTACTCTACTCAACCTCTAGCCGCTTGTCAAATTATTTTTTTAAAATTTAATTCACATACACATATTCACACCCTGATAATCCTCGTCATCGATTTAGAGATGGACAAAGTATAGTATAATCAATAAACTTTTGCCCATCAAGACACTCCTGCTGCTTTTCCACTAACTTTTACTTAGTAAAAATTACTGGAAAAGTAAGTGGAAAAAGTGGAAAAAAGTAGGCTGTGTACTTTATTCCAAGTAACATCTTATCCAGGTATACACATGATGCCAGTAGCCCGCAGCGGGCATGCTCTACCAAATCCACGACTGCTCTCAACCAGACTGTTTGCGGATAGAGCCATTGGCAGCCGAGTGCTCACTAATATGAACATGCAGTTTGGACAGTTCATTACGCATGACATGCTGTTTCAAGTAATGGAAGCTACGGGTAACATTTATGACTTCCACAAAAACTACACAATTACTGTAGTGTAAATTATAAACCTCAATATAGACTAGCTGTTACTTTTACAGTCTTTAATGCCTGACTGACTAGTCCATAACCAGCCTCTAGAATAATTGGGAATTTAACTAAAAATAAAAACCAGTTACTATCTATCATACGCACCTAATTACCTATATAAATGGCGTTTAAATGTAAATGCAATGGAAGGAAAGATTGATGAGTGAATGCCGGCCATGTTTGTATACATATGTATATGACTGCAACTGGACGTTGGTACAGTTTATACATATGATATCTTATAACTTTAAATCTATATTTTCTATAGTGCAGCTTGGGCTAACCCCGTATAATGTTTTCAGTAAATAGAAATTGGTTGGACAAGAAAGTGAGGCGACTGTTAACTTTCAAGAACATGGCGGACTTCTCTCAACCACTCAGAACAGAACTTAGCCTGAGTGGTTGAGAGTGATTTTTTTAGGGCAAACATTAATTAGGTAGTTACATGTAGTTACCGCCAGCGGCGCTGTCACCGCATCTCAGAGTAGTAGCTTCGTATTATTCACTTTAACACTATTTAATATATTAATTTGTGCAAAGACGAAGGTGGTATCCAATGCTGCTTGGCTGACGGGCGGGACCTCTTACCACCAGAATGGCAAAACGACAAGTGCATCCCCATCACGGTGCCTGACAACGACCCGTTTTACCAGCAACATGGCATCAAGTGCCTCAACTTCGTCAGAAGTGTGACCACTCCGAGAGATGATTGCAGTCTTGGACATGCTGAACAGGTTCGTGGCTGAAAACTGCTATATTTTATTTATAGAGTAGAACGTTTATTTGTTTAATAAGCCCCGTGAAATGAAGTGTGAGGTATAACTAGGTATATGGGGATTCAATGTAAATGAATGTATCAGATTGAGGTTTCCTGTTGTTGAGTTGAGGCCCATCAGCGTTTTTTAATTACCTAACTACCCGACTGCGAAAGGAGGGTTATGTTTTTCGAGTGTATCTATGTATGTATATTTCTTTGGCACGCCCTAGAGCCTAAACGGCTTGTCGTATTTTTATTCGAGTGTATCTATGTATGTATATTTCTTTGGCACGCCCTAGAGCCTAAACGGCTTGTCGTATTTTTATGTGAGTGGTGTCAATAGATTCGTCTTAGTCGTGAGCGTGACACTGCGTAGGTACATAAAAAAAACTTTTTATAAAAAAAAAAAAAACCGACTTCCAAAAACATCCAACGAAAACTCTCTGTCAAAAAACACTTAAAAGCGTAAAATAAACTGGTTCTTCATAAATTGCCTATACCTAATTCTTTATTCATTTAAATAGTAGTATTATAATGGGTGCTAGGTACCTAAAATCTGTTTGAAGTCGGTGCCAAGTGACTATCGCTTAGACTTTTGTAATTGTTCGTTTGTATTCTTTTTGGCTTAGCACCGACTTCAAACAGATTTTAGGTACCTAGCACCCATTATAATACTACTATTTAAATGAATAAAGAATTAGGTATAGGCAATTTATGAAGAACCAGTTTATTTTACGCTTTTAAGTGTTTTTTGACAGAGAGTTTTCGTTGGATGTTTTTGGAAGTCGGTTTTTTTTTTTTATAAAAAGTTTTTATTTTACAGTTTTTAGTGCAAACAATCGTAGGTAAGTAGTAAGTTGAATTATTTTATCAAATTTCATCATCAAGAATACAAATTAAGGTACGTGTAATATTAAAATCATCCTCTAATCCCTTACTGTTGAAGAGTTTAATCTTCTATCATCAGCTCACCTAAATAGCTTGAAAGTATACGACTGAAGGTCTTTAGATACGTATGAAATTGAAAGAATTATTCTCCAACTCCTAACCGTTGAGGAGTTGTACCTTCCACCTTCCATCATCAGCTTACCTAAATAATTTGTAAGAATACGACTAAAGGTAACTTATATACATATGATATTTAAAGATTTATCCTCCAACTCCTAACCGTTAAGGAGTGCTACCTTACATCATCAGCTCATCATCATAAAATGATGACTACCAGACGCAAATACCGGTGCAACTTCAGAAAATATACGAAAAACATAGTATGTGCCTATAAAAAATGAGGGTTTCCCTCGATTTCCCTGGGATCCCATCATCAGATCCTGATATGCTGGCAATGGGACCACCACGGAAGCATACCCTGTCAAATACAAAAAAAATTTTCAAAATCGGTCCACAACTGACGGAGTAATCAGGTAACATACATAAAAAAAAAAAAAAAAAAAATAAAAAAAAAAAAATACATACAGTGGAACATAGAACCTCCTCCTTTTTGGAAGTCGGTTAAAAAAGGATTTTTGGCGCCAAAAATTAATATAAAAAAAATATGTTTTCAAAATACATCGAGTGTGGTATCAAAATAAATATTATTTTACGGTGATTACGAATATATATAAAACTTATATGTTTTTATTGTTAAATATTGACGCAGTCGGGTTTTTTATTTTTAATATTTTTTTGTCCAAGATGAACACAGTAACCAGTTATTTGGATGGGTCAGCGATATACGGCTCAGATGAGAAGATATCGTCCAAACTTCGCAAAAAGATTGGTGGTCGGCTCCGGCAGGAGGAACGCTCGGGCTGCATCAGAGGATTCCTGCCAAGCGTTAAGGACAAGTTCGCTGTTTGTGATTTAAGGAATGCATCTGAACCATGTTATTTATCTGGTAATTTGTTTATGTTATTTGATATAGAAATAGATTGGACCTTGGAGAAGAACATAGCTATTTTTACCTACACATGAGCGGGTGGTGCCGCGGGCAAAATCTAGTAATATATAACTGATTATAACCAAACTGTTCTTACTATGTGTTGTGGGTTCAATGCCCACATGGGAAGATATTTTGGGTGATCTAGAAATTGTTGTTTTGAGTTTGGGTTCTTTTTGTCCGTTTCATGTAGGTATGTTTGCAAAGTAACCCGCTACATAGGATAGATTCCTAGTCAGGGAGTTGTATTTCGTTGTTTATTCCGTCAAATTTATAGCCCGTACCAATTGGTCCGAATTTGGGTACCCTTGCATTAATTCACAACAAACTGAAAATTTACAGGCACGTGAGAGATACCACTCTAATGAAATCCTGAAAAGTTCCCATTGGTCGCAAAAATGGGTTTTTTTGCCGAACGGTTAGTTTTACGATAGAAATGGATTATACTAAAACTGTAGATCATGCAATTATCTACTAACATTTTCCTTAATACTTTTTTACCGATTGAATATCTGCTCGAATGATTGTCCAGAATCTTAAATCGCACTTCTATTCCATTACATTTTTTTCACCCCAGACTTGATTTTATTAAACTTAGGTATATTTATAATCTTTCTTAATATGATGTTATGAAGTGACAATAAAATAAGTTAAAATAGGGGCCTATTTATTTTTACTATAATGCGTTTGTATTTTTAGTTATTTAATACACATATTGAATCCAATTTTTTCAGGAGATATTCGCACTAACCAGAGTCCAACTTTGGCCATGTTACACACCCTACTACTACGGGAACATAATCGCATCGCCAACAAACTGTCGAAGTTAAACCCACTGTGGACAGATGAGAAGCTATTCCAAGAAGCAAGAAAGGTCGTTATAGCGGAACTACAGCACATTACTTACCAAGAGTGGTTGCCGACTAACTTTGGTAAAATATCATACACATACATAGTTTCATACACAACTATTTCTTCTACTATTACTATCAAAAACATTATATACCTTTTTTTATTGGAGTATCCGCTCATCTTCGTCTCTCAAAAAAAATAATATTTCTCCTTTTTTTATTTTGTAAGTAAATATTTTGCAGATATTTATACTCGTCACGCTTTACAGCTAGAAGGCATTTGCTCATCAGCGCTTTTCTGCTGGAACATTTGTATTTCTCTGATTGATCCCGCCCAAATATGCCGAGGCATGGTTCTCCCCATAACCTACTCATATATATAAACGTTATCACAGTTATATGTGCAGCATACATCCATTTGATAATAAAACCGGAATACAAAATCCATAACTTAATAAACCTATATATAAAGACACGTTAGAACTAAACGCACATTGTCCCTCAGGCGCAGACTACCTCCGCTACTATCGAATATCTCCGTCGACCCTGTACAGCCGCGATTACAACCCAGAAGCCAACCCTGGCATCATCAACAGTTTCGGAGCCGCCGCCTTCAGATTCCTTCACTCCATCATCAGTGACAATATCGTCACCTGTCCCAAGACATATGATAAAGCGTATTTGTACAGGTATTTCCTCCAATCACAATAAGGATACAGCACTATTCTATATACACTATAGACTGCATTTTGCTTTATTTTTTTCTTCAAATTTCTTAGCAAAAAATTTGAAATTTAATCATACTATTTTAATATATTTACGACATCACAAGTTGCCGTTTTTTAATGTTTGAAAGACTTGACGTTTAACCACCAAGCTATGGTACCCCGTGTATAGTTACAAGTAGAGATCTTATCCTTCTAAGCATACCATTAATGAGATGAACCTCCTTGTTAAGACGAGGCTTATGTCCTGTTCTCCAGCGATGAAGTGTTAAAGGCTCTTGATGTGATACAATGAACGGAACGGAACTTAAGGTCTTATAAAGTGTTTATAAATGAACAAGATGTCAATTTAAAAAAAACTACAACTGTCTTATTACTAATTATTACAGATTATGTCGAAGAAGCAACTCTAAAGTCACTTAACAATAAGGTTGCTCTTTGCAAGTTGTCTAAGTTATTACAGCGAACATATCTATTGGTGTTATTTTTTTCTGAAATTGGTATTAGCACTATGAAAATCCTAAAACCACATACTATGTATACCTACACAACTATATTTTTAAACAATTACAAGTTCTCATGGAATAAAGAAACTAACCTGCTTGTTTACGTAAACCCTAAAAAAATAACTCTATTTTTTTCGTTCTTTATAAAGAAAAAGTAGGTACGTAACGAGATAGAAATAGAACGCTTTTATGATTTATACTCTCGATTGTCGGCACTTGATGGAACTTGTTGCAATACATTCTAGAATCAAACTCACTTGTACTTATTCCACTATTTTAATTTTTGTTTACACCTGACCGGTTTCGCCTTATGGCATTCTCACTAATTTTTGTTTACACCTGACCGGTTTCGCCTTATGGCATTCTCACGTGAGAATGCCATAAGGCGAAACCGGTCAGGTGTAAACAAAAATTAGTGAGAATGCCATAAGGCGAAACCGGTCAGGTGTAAACAAAAATTAATGAGAATGCCATAAGGCGAAACCGGTCAGGTGTAAACAAAAATTAGTGAGAATGCCATAAGGCGAAACCGGTCAGGTGTAAACAAAAATTAGTGAGAATGCCATAAGGCGAAACCGGTCAGGTGTAAACAAAAATTAAAATAGTGGAATAAGTACAAGTGCGTTTGATTCTAGAAAGTAGAACGCTTTCACTTAATTAATTAAATAGAGTGTTTCCTGTTCTAAAATTTCAGATTAAGCGACTACTATGCCAACCCTTGTCTCCTAGAATCTGATCCCGACTCTTTTGATGACGTAGTTCGAGGTATTCTAGCTTCAAACGCCGGTGAATCAGACCCTTTCTGTACAGGGGAGATCACCAATCTGCTGTTCAAATCCCGCAATCAATGGGGCATTGACCTCATAGCTATGGATATACAAAGAGGGCGAGACCATGGAATAGCATCTTATAATGACTTTAGGTAGGTTATGAGATATCCATACCTTTATTATAAATGCGAAAGTAACTCTGTCTGTCTGTCCTGGTTTCACGGCAAAACCGCTGCACCCATTTCAATGAAATTTGGCCTGGAGATACTTTGATTCTTGAGGAAGGACATAGGCTACTCTTTGCTGCGATTATCGACAAACACGCGGGCGGAGCCGCGCGCAAAAGCTAGTTAATAATAAACTCATACATCTCATACACGACCGTCTGAGCACAGAATAATTAATAGTACTGTGTCTGAGCCACTATCGATAACTGATATTAACTGTCTCGGTGACGCAGTGATAGTGTATGCGACTGCTGTGTTCGAGGTCTCGAGTTCGATTCCCGGGTCGGAACAAATGTTTGTATGATCTGCAAATATTTGTTTCGGAGTTTGGGTGTTTTCTATGTATAATGTGTATATATTTACAAAAAAAAGTGTATATGGTAACTGAATGGAACCGGAACGGAACTGGAAAACTGATATGGGTACTAGACATATCAGTTGTCTAGTACCCATAACACAAGCTCTGCTAAGCGAAATATTTATTTATTTATTTTATTTATATATAAATGACACCTAATCAGTAATCACAGAACAAATGAACGTGTTCTTCACTGAACTATTTGTACTGGATGGGAATCGATCCTATGACACCAATCACTAGACCTATAGCTTCGTCAATTCAAATGTAATTACCAAAAACAGATTATAAAGAGCAGTCATAAGTAACTTAACTCCACCATACCTCTATGGTTTATTTCGGCATTTCTGCCCAGGGTGAGTCTTAAGCGCTAACTACACACAAGCGGCGAGGCACGATGCCGCTTCAAAACTTTAGCATACAAAATTTACTAAGGAGACGTATTTTGAATTACACTCAAGCGGCGCGGCGGAGGCGCCTGTGCCGCGCCTATTATTTATAAAAATTCGTGATGATATATCATCACGCATTTTTGATGATGCGTGTACTGTACATGTATACGAATACCTATGCAAAATTGTCGACCGGCTTACCTTAATGTTCTCAATAGTCTTTCTTCAACACAGACTGGTTCTCTCCAATGTGTATGCTGCTTCTGAAGACAGTGTTTTGCTTTCGACAGTATACTCGTAATATTGAAACATTCTTGTGAAATTTTATACACTGTGCAAAAAAGATCAGCCTCCCTAGCCAAGTTGCAAGCGTTCTTCTTTCTGCAATCGTTAACGCCTAAATTCTCGTGTGTCATTGGCTAATCTTTGCAACTTGGCTAGGGCTATGTAACTTTTCCATAATTTAAAATGTCTTTGCTCTTCTCATAATTTCCACACAGGGTGGATCCAATTTCTTCGTCTGCACATTAATGAGTTGCAGCAAAGCAAGCGCATATTCGTCATCTGAAGACGAAGACATGCTATCGCAACGAAATCAGCCTGTATAATGACGAATCGTGACGTCGCTTCGCCTCTTCTATATAATTTAAATCGCGTCCGTGCCGTATCCGTTCCACGCCTGCGCCGCGCGCGCGCCTTAGAAAATGGCGGCGCCTTGTAACTGAAACTTCAGACTTGTAAAAATGCCTGTAAAAACTTATAAAAAAGTGTAATTTATCATATAAACGATTGCAGTTCAGTTTTATTAGATCAATGAGTTCAATAATATCAAAAGTAAAATGACAGCGATCGTCCTGTCGTGTTTCGTTGGTGAGTGCGAGACCGGAGGCACCATGAGGCAGAAGCATCACTAGCCCACCATGGTGTGGGTCACTATGCTGCATTGTCTTCATTCGCAATGAGTCTGGTGACCACCACTCTTGGATTCTGCCAATGGTTTCCATCAGGCAGAGTAGAGTCATTTTGGCAGGTCCATACATAAAAAAAAGTAAAACCTTCAAGAAAAGCTGTCAATCCAAAATAAGTTCTAAAAGAATAGTTTTACGCCACATAATGAAGTGTTAAATATTTTCAGGGAAATATGCGGTTTACCAAGGGCTAGTAGTTTTCAAGACTTAGCTAACGAAATGTCGCAGGATGTAAGTATTTACTCAATAATTTAAACACTACAGAGCTATCTATTTAATCTATACATTTTCTTAACTTCAAGTTTTAATAAAACAAATAATAATTTAAAGAACTAATAAAATAGCTATTGTAAGATCTAAAAAGTCTTAAATAATTTTCTGACCGTTAAAAATGTGTTCTTTTCAATAAATCATCTTTTTGAAAATCAGTCTCATTTCGCTTTATATATAAATAAGTGCTTTAGGGCAAGTCTTAGTATGTGGAAAAAAACACAAAAATATTTACCGCTATGAAAAAAAAAAGTTTATCCTAAAAATCTTTCGATCAGGATAATCGAGCAAAGATATTAAATTAATAATTTCATCGGTATTTGATAAGTGTGCGAAGTTTCAATACAATCCAAAGTTTTGAGTTGCAGCAAATCACCTTTAAAGTTAAAGATTCCGTTATGTATAATTATAATTATGCATACATACATACATACAGGTGAAGTTAAAGCATGTTAAAGTCTATTAAATCTAAGCAAAATACAACCACACGTAAACAACCTAAATCTTAAAAAAGGGGTCAAGTGCGAGTCGGACTCGCCCATGAAGGGTTCCGTAGCAGCAAGTAACATAATATAATTTTTATTTTATTTTTATATTTGTGTTGATTGAATGAAAGGTAAATTGCAGTTTACGATTTAGGAGGACGTATTTAAAAAAAACTAGGTACTTACTAGATTTCGTTCAAACCAATTTTCGGTGGAAGTTTGCATGGTAATGTACATTTTTTTAGTTTTATCATTCTCTTATTTTAGAAGTTACAGGGGGGGGGGGGGACACTCATTTTACCACTTTGGAAGTATCCCGCGCAAACTATTAAGTTTAGAAAAAAAATGATATTAGAAACCACAATATCATTTTTAAAGACCTATCCATAGATATCCCAGACGTATGGGTTTGATGAAAAAAACTTTTTTGAGTTTCAGTTTTAAGTATGGGGACCCCAAAATTTATTGTTTTTTTTTCTATTATTGTGTGAAAATCTTAATGCGGTTCACAGAATACATCTACTTACCAAGTTTCAACATTATAGTTCTTATAGTTTCGGAAAAAAGTGGCTGTGACATACGGACGGACAGACAGACAGACATGACGAATCTATAAGGGTTCCGTTTTTTGCCTTTGTCACGGAACCCTAAAAACCAAATATCTATGACTGAATCGGTGGCGCAGTGGTAGGATAAGCGATTGCTGTGCTTGAGGGCTCGGGTTCGATTCCCGAGTCGGATCAAATGTTTGTGTTGTCTGCAAATATTTGTTTCGGATTTACTTATTAATTTATTTAAATAAAAAACATTTTAAAGATATAATAAGCTACACGTTTTCTAAATTGTAACTCTACTACGTGTTCTGTCTCGTAATTACATTACCACCTTCCAGCGTATAAATGCCCTCCAACATCTGTACGAGTGTGTAGATGACATCGACCTTTTCGTGGGAGGAGCTCTGGAGCGCGACGTGCACGGTTCTATCTTGGGCTACACCTTCCAGTGTATAGTTGCTGAACAGTTCTACAGAACCAGGATAGGGGACCGGTTCTTCTATGACAATGGGGAGATGCCACATTCGTTCACTACAGGTATAATAAATGTCTATTTTGTTTAGTGGAACCACGCTGATTTCAGCACGAATGGATCTGTTCGACCTTACAGAAGAACAATTTAAATTACGTGCTGTCGTGTTTCGTTGGTGAGTGCGAGATCGGAGGCCCAATGATGCAGAGGCATCTCAATAGGCCGCCATAGTGTGTGTCACCATGCTACATTGTTGCATTGTCTGCATTCGCAATGTGTGTAATAAAAAAAAAACATAAAATATTCTTGGATTCCGCTTAGGCTTTCCAGCAGGCAGAGTAAAAAGCACTCTGCCTGATGGAAAGCCTCCATCAGGCAGGCAACCCATACGTGCTCATAAACGGTCGGATACGACCGAAATGTTACTATGTTTTTTTTTTTTAAATTATTAAATTTTACAATTAAAAAAAATACAAAACGTTTAAAAACCTTTGAATAAGTGTGATGGTGGAGGTCCAACCCTCTTGTTCTTATTGTACGGGTAAAGAGCATATAATGGGAGGCAAATCACTTGTACATATTTCTTTCAGTCATTTAAGAATCGTCTACCTGTATAATTGTTTGCTCCATTTTACATAACTTTATTTTAACGTTAATTGGTTTCAGATCAATTAAAAGAAATAAAGAAAGCATCTATGGCTCGTTTGATATGTGATAACACTGACGGCGTCCATTTTGTGCAGAAGAAGGCCTTCGAAGTCGAGTCTGCTTATAACCCTAAATATAAGTGTGATGATTACAACAATATACCTTACGTAGACTTGACCGCGTGGAAAAAACCTTCACTAGATCTTCTCTGATAATATAAAGAATAAGAATATAATATGTTATGTATTACGTAAGTTTTAATGTAAATAATTGTAAGAAGTGTAAAATTATTTATTTTCGAAAAAATAAAAAAAATTGTACAAAAAATGATGAAATGTTTATTTCCATCCCGTTAAATACAGTTAAAAAAAAAACACGTACAAAAAGTACACGGAACAAAAGTTTTAAAACAAATGAAGTAAAACATAATAATATATTGTTTTAAACTTTCATGGTCAGTAACATTAAAATAGAAATCTACGGGATTGCTACCATGTACCTTTTTGTTTGTGAGTACCCAATATTTCGGCGCTATTGCAAGCGCCATGATCACGGAGTAACTGATACTCACTAACAAAAAGGTACATGGTAGCAATCCCGTAGATTTCTATTTTAAAACATAATAAATTTCAATTAATTTCATTGTGTATGATCTTGTAAAAAAAAGTTAAAAACTAAAGCCCGACTGCGTAAAAACTGCATAAAATCTGGTGTTTGCACACCAGATAGATTTTATGCAGTTTTTGGTGTTCATGGGCGGCGGTAATCGCTTACCATCAGGCGATACGTCTGCTCGTTTGCCCCCAATTCCATAAAAAATAAAAATATATGTGACCCGACCCATTATTATGAATCTACTAGCTTGCCCGCGGCTCCGCCCGCATGTATGTCGGTTATCGCTGCAAATGGTAGCCTATGTGTTATTTTGATGTATTTAAAGCCATATTACTGTAAAGTTTCATCCAAATCCGTTCAGTGGTTTTTGCGTGAAAGAGTAACAAACATCCATCCATACTTATAAACCTTCGAGAGTGTTGCCCATGCTTTTGAAAAGTAGGCGCTAGGAGTAGTCTAGCTTGAGCTGTCATCTACACAAGTAGTTCCGCAAGGGTCAGTGTTAAGACTCCTACACACTATACCGGTTGCTTGACCGTCGGGTATGTCGTCAATAAGCCCGGCGGCAAAAGTGGCATCTAATTGAACTGTTTGCCGTGCAAAGTAGTTACAGACCGAAAAGTGATGTGATGGCACCGGCGGCCTTATTAGGCATGCTAAAACGTTTAGTTACGGGAATCCGCTTATAGGATTCGTTATAAGTCTTTAGGGCCTATCTTGTGGAATATCGGCTATGACTGAGTGTGTATGTGCCTTTTTTGATGGTGTCGCCGTCTCAAGCTACGCGGAAGACATGATCATGACGGCGTAAGGAAAGGTGCACTGTGAGACAACTCTGAGGGCCACGACCGTGATTGCTAATGTTCTAGGGTGGATCCAGTGTCACGGTGGCTTTCTGCGATCTTATTCTTACATGGACCTCGAAGGGAGCTACCTGAAGCTAGTATTGTCTCGGAATCCTGCGAATCGAGAAATCGACGATCCGAAATTTAAACTCCAGGGGGTCCTGGTTGAGGACCAAAAGGAAAGATTTAGGCAACCACGCGACAAGCAGGCGGTGTTAAGATCTGTAATGAAAGATTTGAATGGGAGGAAACACAGAACTCTCATACCGGCTGACGCAGATGTTCATCGAGAAAGGATGCTTCGGAGTCAGCTGTGTCTGATCTGCACGGAGCCAACGCCTGGGTGCCAACTATACTGGTGCGATAGATGAACCCATCTATTGCACCAAAAAAGAACAGCCCGGATGTTTAAATAAAGCTGCCATCTTCTATATCAGGGAACGTTTACGCACTATGTGGCTAAAGTCGGCTCGATTCCGATACACCGCAAACCCGGATGTAATAACGACTCAAGAGGGTTTCACACGTAAAAAACAAATATAGTACATATATGCAAACTGCCAAGATAGTTAAATTATATACGAGTATGCTCAGATTAATTAAGAAAGCCAGATAGACCGTAAAGAACACGACAATGAATCTACAAAGTAAATATGAACTAAAAAGCGAATACATTCTCGCGGCAGTGTTGGACAAACCGCCATATTGTTTCCACGTCACGAGTGGTTTTTTATTTTATTATTAAAATGCCGTCTTGCATCATTAAACACTGTAAGAGTACTTTCACAAAAACAAAAAAAAGAAAATGGAATATCTTTTCACAAGTAAATACAGATTATTTAGTTGCTATAATTTTTTATTTACCCGATAATTATTTTGTTGTGTCGGAACACAAAACCTCACCCGTAGTTCGACTGTGATACCAGTTTTTGTCTATTTTTTTGCCTTCAATTAGGGAAATTACTTGTTATTCCAAACATTAATGAACCTCATTTCTATATTTAGGGACTTGGTTCCAAACCTCATCTGAAAGTATTCCTTGGTGATACATACAATGTTTTTTTTTTTTTTAAGTTGTGAACTTTTTGTTCGGTGGAGGCTCGGCTTTACATACAACGCATTCTAGCCTAGTAGTATATTTTTTTATTTATACATAGAAAACAACCAAACTCCGAAACAAATATTTGCAGATCATACAAACATTTGGTCCGACCCGGGAATCGAACCCGAGACCTCAAGCACAGCAGTCGCATACGCTACGACTACGCCACCGAGGCAAATAATTATTTCTGATACGAACAATTTGTGGATGTTTCTACAAATTGCTGATCTGTGTCTTGATGTGTTTTATATGTCTGTAACTTGTGCTTCACATCATAATTGAATGGTTGAGAATGATCGATAGTACGAAACTTGATTCCCAGGTATAACCGCAGAATATTAAAAAAAAATTAATCATACATTACAAGTACTTTTGGTAAAGTAATTTATTTTTCCTTTTTAGAATTTTTACACGAAATTTACACGTAAAACGATAATATCATAAAAAGTTAGTGCAAAATAAAGGTTGCTGAGACATTGCATAGTATGTAACAGTAACTGAAATAAAAACAATAATATTTAAAGTTCTTTAATATTAAAATACCCTTTTTTCAATCGTAATATTTATCAAAAAAATAGGGAATTTTTTACTGCGTATGGTATCATTACACACACAAAGATGTACGTGTTCCTACAGTGTTGCACCGGCTGACACGCACACTAAAATAAATCAATCGGCGTCATGTTATTTGACAAGAACGTTCCATCTGGCTTTCTTTTGTAATCTGAGCGAGTATGTATATGGATGCTAGAATTATGGGGACAGAGGGGGGGTGGAGGTGCCGATGCACGTAAGTATTAGCGTGGTTAATCCACTATCTATATTAAAAGAGGCACGTAGGTAAGTAGGTAGTTGATAACAGAAAAACAATTAAACAGTATCATCCATTATACAGATGTTTTGCGAGTACTTAGGTTTACCGTTCATTTTATTTCATATGTAGGTACTAAAGTAATACATAACTCGGGGTTTGTTTAGTAATATATAATGGTTTTTTTTAAGATGATTTTATTGGCACAGATAATTATGCATAACATCAACAATAACACCCAAAGTTGTGACAGCCTCGACCGTCAACCGTTGAAATAAAAAAAAAAAGATTTACTTATAACCAAAAATATTTAAGTAGGTACGACAATAACAGAAATGAAAAATAAATAAAACAAGTAAACAAAATAAAAAATCGACTTCAAGAACGACCAAATCGATCGATTTCTCTTGGATGCCATCGTCAGATCTTAGTGTCCTTATCATGGTCCCACCGTTTCGATATCTCCTTTCTATTAAAAAAAGAATCATCAAAATCGGTTCACAAACAACGAAGTTATCCGCGAACACACATAAAAATAAATATATATGTATACGGTCGAATTGCGAACCGCCTCCTTTTTTGTAGTCGGTTAATAACATAAAATCGTCCAGAATGCGTCACGAAATTGTTCTCAAATGGCGTCGTGTGGGCCACAGTTTGCCAGGAATTATCACCTTAACGAAGTATCCTCCGTCTGTAGTGGAGGCACATTACACCCATTCTTTCATAACCATTATACATTTCATCAATAGCCTCCAGAGTCCACTGCTAGACATAGGCATCTCCTAAAGGCGCGTCTCCACCGAAATTTGACAACACAAACAAAGGTGACAACACAAAAGTTGCCAACTTTTGTTCGGTGGAGACTCGGCTTTAGAAAGGATTTTGCCTATAATACCACGCTGGCCAAATGGGTTTGTATAGGGTTTGTTTCCAGTTTTTATTTTCCTGCGTAGTTTGCCCTCTTAGTCGCCTCTTGCGACACCTATGGGATGAATAAGGGTGGTGGGTGACACTCCATATTCTTAGGGTCCGTTCACACAGAGCGGCTCGGAGAGCATCGGCCCGTTTTCGTCTTTTCACACAGACCGGATCGTTTACGCTTGGAAATGGCCGGAGTGGAGCTGCCAACTATTTCACATAGACCAGCTGGAAGAGATCTGCTAGAGCGCGAGCGAGAAAGAGCACGCAATCGAAGCCTTCGGCTCCTCTTAGGTATTATTTCACACGAAGCGCGTTCAAGCATTCTGAATGACAATACTCTCTGCCAAAAAGACACTTAAAAGCGTAAAATAAACTGGTTCTTCATAAATTGCCTATACCTAATTCTTTATTCATTTCAATAGTAGTATTATAATGTGTGCTAGGTACCTAGAATCTGTTTGAATTCGGTGCCAAGTGACTATCGCTTAGACTTTTGTAATTGTTCGTTTGTATTCTTTTTGGCTTAGCACCGACTTCAAACAGATTGAAGAAACACCCACCATCCCTACCACAGGTAGTAGAGCCACGCTGATTTCAGCACGAACGGGCCGGCTCGACCGGGGCGGTACTACCCTCGCACAGAAAATCAACGTAAAATGACAGCATGCTGTCGTGTTTCGTTGGTGAGTGCGAGACCGGAGGCCCAATTAGTCTAGTCAACAAGTTCCATACTTATTGACTAGACTAAAAGATGCAGTAGCATCACTAGGCCGCCATGGTGTGGGTCGCCATGCTGCATTGTCTGCATTCGCAGTGAGCATGGTGACCACCACTCTTGGATTCTGCTTATGCTTTTCATCAGGCAGAGTAGAGTCATTTTGGCGGGCCAAACATAAAAAATAAAAACTGTTGAAGAGTTTAACCTTCTATCATCAGCTCACCTAAATAACTTGAAAGTATACGACTGAAGGTCTTTAGATACGTATGAAATTGAAAGAATTATCCTCCAACTCCTAACCGTTGAGGAGTTGTACCTTCCACCTTCCATCATCAGCTTACCTAAATAATTTGAAAGAATACGACTAAAGGTAACATATATACATATGAAATTTAAAGATTTATCCTCCAACTCCCAACCGTTAAGGAGTTGTACCTTACATCATCAGCTCATCATCATAAAATGATGACTACCAGACGCAAATACCGGTGTAACTTCAGAAAATATACGAAATACATAGTATGTGCCTATAAAAAATTAGGGTTTCCCTCGATTTCCCTGGGATCCCACCATCAGATCCTGATATGCTGGCAATGGGACCACCTCGGAAGCATACCCTTTCGAATACAAAAAAAAAATTCTAAATCGGTCCACAACTGACGGAGTAATCGGTGAACATACATAAAAAAAAAAAAATACATACTGTGGAACACAGAACCTCCTCCTTTTTGGAAGTCGGTTAAAAAGAAGTGTACATGCAAAAATAAACCTTACTACAATTACTCAAAACTCTGTTTCCAACGTGATACAAATCTGATCTCCTCTCCGAGCAAGTCTGTGTAAAAGGATCCTTATCCGTCACTACACGGACAATACTAACACATTTAAAAGGAATAAATGTATTGTATTTGGTAGGTATACATATAATAAATAATACATGTTTATTTTGGTGATAGTTTTTTTATTATTGTCTTTTTATAAAAATAGGTATGTTAGCAAGATATACAAACAACTTTTTAACATTAGGTAAAATTCTTTACAACCAAACTACACATGACTACTTTTATCAAGATCGATACGATCAATACCCTCATAAATTGGCAGAATATACACATTACCATCATTCAGCTGAAAGCCGTCCACCATTAAGGCTAAGACCTCAGATCAAATAAAAAAGGTAGATAACGCACCACCTTGTTCTTGTTGAAGCAGAAAAAAGGCTCATAGTTTCAAGTAAACACACGCGATACGCACTATTTTATAAACTGGGGTACTTGTCGTCAGTATAGTATAAGTTGTCGATACTTGTACGATACTGACGAAAAGTAGCGTAGTTTATAGCATAGTTAGTGCGTATCGCGTGTTTACTTGGAACTACGCGCCTTTTTTCTGCTTCAACAAGAACAAGGCGGTGCGTTATCTACCTTTTTTTATTTGATCTGACGCTAAGACATAGGCTTCACCCAAGGTTGTCCTGTACTGCCCGTAACCAACAGCTTCAAATCTTAACCACCTTCTAGCAGAGGCCTACCTTCGCTTTTCAGTACGTGGTCACTGCTCTAGAACGTTATGGCTCCATCGGCATAAAGTTTACATATACAATTTTTTTTTTCTTTTAAAAAAGACAACTCCCGCATTAGGAATAAACATCCTGTGTCGCGGGGGACTTTAAAGACATACATGAAACGGACACAATTAACACCCAAACTCAGAACAACAATTTGTGGATCACACAAAGTGTTGTCCCGTGTAGGATGTGAACCCACAACACTTGGCGAATTGGCAAGCGGCGTGGCGACCGCCTAAACCACTAGGCCAACCGTGCAGTTATAACAATTATAACAATAAATTATCACAACTGTTTATTGCCAAATAATAAATTTATAATATATACCAGAAGGTTTACTGCATAAAGGTTTACTTAATTATTATAAATTCGTTGAATACAAAGCAAAATAAAGAAACAAAAATATATGGCACGTGAGTATATGAAATATATTTTATATAAATTTCTGGACAAGAATATTCATAACTTTAAAAAAAATCGAGTTTTTCGATATATAATTATATTAAAGGATGGATAAATCTAACATATCAATCCAATTAGGCCGCGGACACAAAGTACATGGTGACGCGGGAAGCGATGGCGAGCTTAAATTTGCGCGCCGCAGCCGTTTCGCGCCCGCTCACTTCGAGACCGTGGCCTTCGCATTATATCAAAAAAAGTATTATTATTTTTATCAAGGCACATACAACTCGCTCAATTGCTTTACTAGACATAATATATTAGGTACTCTTGTTCCTTACTCCAATAGAGCTCATTCGCGTTAAGAAAGTAGTGACGCATCCATAGTGACTAATCTTCTCCCTAGCCTTTACTGTTCATTTTTCCTAGCTTTTATTATTCACAAGTTTATTTTAAGTTGGCTACTAGTTCAACTGATTTTACTTGAATAACAGCTTTTCCACGGAGACACTTGCATCGGACCTCCGAAACCCTGAGGAAGAACTAAATTGAAGTAGTTGTCAGTATATTTGACGGCAATGGCTTCCCAACAAAGATTGCCATAGATGTTCATGACGACCGGTCTAACAAATTGGCCACTTGACCAATCGAATTCCAAGAAATTATCGTTTCGAACGAAATCTTGAAATCTCATTGGCCAGAGTTCGGAGCATAATTATTGCGTCACTATTTTCTAAACGCGAATTAACCTAGATAGCCTTTCCATTAATAATTTATTATATCAACAAATTCCTACTACTATCGGTCTGTTTATCCTTCCCCAAAAGAGATGTTAGTTTAGTCTGAACGGTATTCCAGGTGACTGAAGTGTTGACGAACTGCGAGATGCTAGCCCTAGGGTTCACGATCCGCTCGAAGAATGGTCTCTTGTAAAGACGTTGGGCTTCTAGCCTCTGGTCGTCCGTCACTCGCCTGTCGTCTAAGTGGGTCAGTGATGGGAACTGAGATATCACGAACAGTCTGTAGAAAGAAAAAAATATTCGCTAGTCAAGGATCTATTA
This sequence comes from Diaphora mendica, assembly GCA_949125395.1. Classification (NCBI taxonomy): domain Eukaryota; kingdom Metazoa; phylum Arthropoda; class Insecta; order Lepidoptera; family Erebidae; genus Diaphora; species Diaphora mendica. Next base: position 4,830,341 of record OX421323.1, read on the forward strand.
GATTTTAAACGATCCTATTACCATATACCATTTGTATCCGATAATATTTAAAAACAAAGCGTTAATATTTATTTCACCCTCATAATTTCCTGACTGAATAACAAATCGAAGAATTGAATTATGCATGCATTACTAGCAAAAACGTGGTATTTTTTTTTATTTACATATTTTTGTATCATTAAACGAATAATAACCTGTATTGAAGGTACTCATAAAAAGTGCCACCGTTGAAGTAGCTGGGTGCAGCTGGGTTACCCATCAGTGATAAGTATTGTAAGTTAGGACAAGACTCCTTTAGTTTCCCAACCCAAGGGTAAAGAGAGCCGATCTTGCATCTATTAAGCCTGAAAATAAAAGACAAATCATAGACAAAAGACAAAAACAAGATCAGCAGATCTGATTATGTGTGGGAGCCCTTTATCACTCTAATATAGGAATCACTAGCTGACCCACGCAACGTCGTTTACGTCTCCTATTGCCGTAGCGTAAAAAAAAATCCCCCGTTTTTGTAACATTCTTCATTGGTGCTCCGTTCCTATTGGTCTTAGCGTGATGATATATAGCCTTCCTCGATAAATGTACTATCCAACACTGAAACATTTTTTTAAATAGGACCAGCGGTTCCTGAGATTAATCTTATATATATAATTCTCGTGTCACAATGTTAGTTACCATACTCCTCTGAAACGGCTGGACCGATTTTTATGAAATTTGGTGTGCATATCGGGTAGGTCTGAGAATCGACCAACATCTATTTTTTATACCCCAATTTTTTTTTATGGCAAAACAACGTTTGCCGGATCAGGTAGTATAAGTATAGATTTCAAGTTTGCTTTCTCTTTGCAGTAGCGTCAAGCGTAAAAGCTAAATCTAAGACTTCGGAATTGGATTCAATAGATAGGAGAGTGACGCTGATTTAGTACGAGCGGGTCGGTTCGACCAGGGCGGTGCTACCCTCGAACAGAAGACCAACCTAAAATGACAGCATTCGTGCTGTCGTATTTCGTTGGTGACTGCAAGACCGGATGCCCAATGATGCAGGAGCAGCATAGTCTATATTGGCAATGAGTATGGTGACCACCATTCTTGGATTCTATTCTTTCTTTCCATTAGGCAGAATAGGGTTACTTTGGCAGGCTCATTTAAATAAACAAAATATATAGGCTTTCAAGTATGAGCATTAACTACCTCATCAATGTTCAATGTATATGCGATTTACAGTTACAGAGATAAATTATTACCTAATTAAATGTAACTGTACCTGAAGTGTAGGTAATTTTTGCGGAACAATCATGAATAATAAAGAATAATTTTACCATAATAGTTCCAATTTGGGCAGTGGCGGTAAGTTGCAGTCTTCTGTGATTGGGTTTCCATCAGCTATTAGCGATGTAAGGTTCTTAAAGTACACCAAGCTATTAAGGTTTCTATGGACAAAAATAGTCATTGTTAGTAAACCACACATACAGTTCACAGAATAAAAAATCCTACTAGATACAGAAACCCTCTCCCTGCAAATACAGACTTTTGCTTTAAAACAATAAAGTGCAATTCACATTAATTCGCTAGTAATATTTCATCTAAACGTCGTCTCTCTTTCCATCGCACAAAATACTATATAATTATCTCTTTTCAAGACGTTAGACAAAGACTACATAACTGTACAAGTACTAAAGTTCCACTGAATAAAATCATTTCAATAAAAACCGAACCTTCCGTTGACACAATAGAGTCCAATTAAGATACACCAATATTCATGTCCAAAAGTTCAGATAAAACAAGAATGTTCCCCAGGAAGTAGGAAAAACAGTTAAATTACTTCTTACGTGATTTTGTTGTGACTGAGATCTATATACTTGATGTGGTCAGAAAACCTCTCCACTATCGTTTTTGGTATTTCATATAGATTTTCATACGCTAGAGTCAACCTGCTGTCACTGTCAGCATCCTCATCTGGTGTGTCGACTGATCTGTAAGATAGAGATAAAAGCATTTTATAGCAGATAATACCTTTAAATGAGTAATAAATTCTTGTATATTTGTTACGGGCAATTTGATAAGTCCGGGCCCATTGTTCCGGGCCACGTTATTGCGCATTCACTGCTGAAAAACTGCCGATGGTCGTATGTCCTCGTTTTGAAGACACTCCCCTATATACTCCAACCAGTATTGAAATACATACTTAATTGGGCAATGTGAACAGCATGATAAATCACTTTTCTCGGCCATTATGAATAATGTCCACCCTATCTTGGACAAAGTAATAAAATAGGTGAACTGTAGTGTTTTTGTTTATGGTTAGGTAATTTTTTTTTTTGTTTTTTTGAACAGAAAAACAACCTAACCATAAACAAAAGCACAGAACAAACCTAACTATAAACAAAAACACTACAGTTACCTCCGTGCGTACGCGCCCCTCACATGTTGTAAGGCCGCGGCCCAACTTATCACATTGCCCGGCTACAAGTAGGGAATTATTCATACTGCCCGGTCCAAGTGATAAATTCAAGCTATCTCTAACACCGACTTCTTACATGGACCACGGGCCGTCGTGCATTATTAATAATTGCCGGACAAAGTGATAAATTAATCACATTGCCCGACACTCATGGCCATTATTAATAATGACCGGTCCTTATTAATAATTCCCAGTTAATCACGTTGCCCCTAACATATACACTTATACAGGGTGGAATTTTGTAATGCCACCTGAAGGGAACATACTCTTTAATATTGTAGATAGAAAATTTTACTCAAAGAAAACATTCCTTTATTTTTGAAAAGAAAGAAAACTGCATTCAAAGATTTCCGAAAATTCGCTTGTCACACCCGGGAATCGAACTGAATAAAGTCTGTAAAAATTATACCTTGTACTTTATTGTTCTAAAAAACTTGATAAATCTAATGTGAGGATTAATTTATTGAGCATGAAAGTTTATGTGGATGGAAGTATCGATTTGTTTTATATAGATATGTAAAAAAAAAGTGTTATATGTTATATAGATGTCTTATATTTTTACTGTATAATATGATTCATTGAATAAAGTATTAGTCCTAGTTTACACCAAGCTGCAGTTGAATGAACGAAATTAATGGAACTGATCGATAGCCTAATAACTTATTTAATTGAACAAATAACTACTTTGATACCAACACAGTCCCATTTATTCTGAGCTATGCATGCTGTTTGCATGTACAAAGTCTATATTTACCTAGTACCTAGATAAAGTAATATCTATTCTATAACATTATAAACGCGAAAGTTTGTAAGTATGGATGGATGGATGTTTGTTACTCTTTCACGCAAAAACTACTGAACGGATTTGTATAAAACTTTAGAGTAATATAGCTTTTATACATTTACACATGGGCTACTATTTGCAGCGATAACTAATATATACGATGGCGGAACCGCAGGCAACAACTAGTAGGTATTTATATCAGTTGTTGGGCCTAGATGGCGTAGAGTGTTAGATGTCCGAAATATTTCTGTCGAACGAAAAGAACGGTTTTGGATGAAACTTTACAGCAATATAGCCTATACATCAGAATAACACATAGGCTACTATTTGCCGCGATAACCGACATACACGCGGGCGGAGCCGCGGGCAACAACTAGTATTAAATATTCCAATACAAGATGAGACATTTGTTTAATTTAATTGCTGGACATAGGCCTCTCCTTAGAGAGGATGTTTCGGTCTACTGTACCATGTTGGCCAGACGGGTTGGTAAAGGGTTTGTTTCAAATTTTACTTCTTAAGCAGTCTCCACCGAACAAAAGTTTAAAAAAATGCTTGTTGCTAATATTTATTGGATCTGTGGAGACGCTTTGTTGGAATGTTTTTCAAATTGTTGGCGACTTCGGTGTAGACACAATGGAAACTAAAGTTGGCGATTTTCTGAAGTGCTGCAAACAGTTGGAAACACTGAAATTGCCAACAATTTCGGTGGATACGCGCCTTTACTCTTCTACCTAAGAAGTACTTTTAATCTTGAGGTAGGTAAGTAGACATAGTAGCTACTCTGGACTGTGTTAACCGACATAGATGTGGGAGGAGTCACGGGGAAAAGCTAGTACCTAATTACATAAATGTTAAATTTATGCCATAGCCACAGATTATGAAAATATGTAGATTATTTACTTATTCAATCAGAAGTTGAAATCTTTAAATAGTTTTAAGGAGATTATATTACACTGTATCAGGTTTGCACCTGTTTATTATAATGCTATTGGGTATAAACTTTAATAGGTCAAGTTTTATGTGTATACTAGCTGACCCACGTAACATCGTTTACGTTTTTGTGAATCTAAACCATTCCCAGATCCCCTTGAACACACACAAAAAAATTCATCAAAATCGGTCCAGTCGTTTGAGAGAAGTTCAGTGACATACACACTCACACAAGAATTATATATATAAAGATTTAGCATTTGTACTAAAAAATTGTAAAGATGATATAAGTCAATGCAAACAGCTTATTTAGTTGGTCTTAACCCCTTGAGTGACATTTATTGCTAATATTAAAAAATAAATTAAAAAATATATAGTTAATGAACTAGGCCAACGCATTGTTACACATGTACATGTGTGTCCTAGGTGAATTAAAACAAATGAAGTTAAAAATAAGAAGCTAATTTATAAAATAAAAGAGTATAAAAAGCATTGAGTGGAAAAAATGAAATCTAAATTTTATTGCTTTTTACAAATTGAAAACAGACATATTTAAAGACCTTTTTCAAAATGCACAGAAAAAGTACATGTTATAGTACTAAAATTATTTTATACTAGCTGTTGCCCGTGGCTCCGCCTGCGTGTATGTCGGTTATCGCTGTAAATAGTGGCCTATGTGTTATTCTGATGTATAAGCTATATTATTATAAAATTTCATCCAAATACGTTCAGTACTTTTTGTGGGAAAGAGTAACAAACATCCATACTTACAAACTTTCGCATTTATAATAATAGTAGGACTAGCAACTCTCCACAGTTGCACCAGCATAGTTCCTGTTCCCCAATATGTGAATAAAATATAGCCTATGTCACTCAGGGATAATGTAAGATTCTAATGGTGAAAGAATCTTTGAAATTGGTTGAGTAGTTTTTGAGTTTAATCGTTACATACAAAAATACAAATGTTTCCTCTTTGTAATATTAGTGGAGATTAGATACCATTTGATATTTCATTTCACAAATTTATAGAGTGATACAATTTATACATTTTACAATTTATTTTAAAAAAAAAACTTAATTTATAGATTAACTTTTTATTAGGTATAAATCTGCATTAGAAAATATTTAAAACATCAACACATTAGTAACAACCTTTCTGTTGGATATTGTGAATTAAAATTATAAGAATAATGAGCTATTAAACTGAGTCTCCACAGAACAAAAGTTGGCAACTTTTGTGTTGTCAACCTTGTTTAGTGTTGTCTAATTTCGGTGGAGACGCGCCTTTATCAGATAATACTAATGCTACGCTGACGATATAAAACTTTTGACATTTCATTTTCAAAAAAAAATATGTCAAACATAAATGTCGCACAAAATATATAATTTTTGCATTTTTTTTTAATGAGGCCTTGTATACTCACGCAATTATATCAGGCGAAATTGGAGTTTCAGACATATCGGTCATTGAGTCTACTAGTACATCTCGAGAAACATCCACTGATATAACACCCTCGTCTGAAGTGCGAGACGTACTAGGGTAGCTGGAATATTCAAAATAATTCAAACATTACTTACCTCTTAATTTTCATTTACGTAAAATTACGTATTTCTAAAAAATAGTATATTCATATTTATGACAAATGACGCGAATACCTACCCCTAAACTCTAATATTGTAATTTGATCCCAAATATCACAAATTCAATGTATAACATAAGTTTCGCAATTTAAAAGTTATCTTTTAGAGGTAATATAAAATTTTTAAAACAAAGTTGAACTTGAGCGACTTGAGCAAGACTTGATGAAATATCAACAATCAACTACGGACTACCTATTACTTGTCAACACTCCACAGTTTTACTATTATTATGGTAGTTTTTTTTGGTGACCAGAATGGCAGAATATACGATTGATGAAAACTACGAAGATTCAAAATAATTACTTTTTTTTAAATATTTCAGCATTTTAATTAGCAATTTTTATTCAATGATTTTTATTACTATTAGTCTCGAATGTTTAAAAAATAATTTGGTTTAAAATTTTACTAGCTGTTGCCCGCGGCTCCGCGCGAGTGTATATCAGTTATCGCGACAAATAGTAGCCTATGTGTTATTCTGATGCGTAAGCTATATTACTGTAAATTTTCATCAAAATCCGTTTAGTAGTTTTTGCGTTAAGAAGTAACAAACATACACACTCACAAACTTTCGCCTTTATAATATAAAAAATGAAAATATATAATAGTGTGATATAGTGTGAAGTGTGATAGTGTGATGATGATTAAGTAGGTATATTTCTGCAGAAGAAATAGGAAATCAAAGATTTTTATTAGCAAAATTATATTTTTGACAAAGTTTATCAAACACTACCTAACCATTGGCACCTACGATGTAATCTATTAGACCTTCGTTGTATTAACTTGAAATGTACTTACTTGCTTGTATAGGGCTGATTAATATCCATTATAAAATAAATTTATTTATTTTTTTCACTCAATTACACTTAAAATTAACCTTGTATATGTAATTTTATTATTTCAAACTATAATACTTTAGGAAATATAGAAGTTAAACACAAAATATCGGCGAGCGCGGTTATCTATCGACTTGACCAAAGCAAGTGTGAGCAAGAGATAAGGTAATATTGTTTATTTGTGTAATAAAATAAAGTAGGTAGGTACTCTGATAAGGTTTCGAATGATTCATATTATGTATTGCAACATTTGCAACTTCTACCAAGAAGATTTATAGAAAGTATTATTAATATTTATTTCGTTTAAAATGTAAATAGTAGGGTAAAAGAGGGTAATGGGGGTCACTTAAGCGAGAACTCAAATAAAATTTCAATTTTAAGCAAACTATTTATTGCAACCACCTTAAAACATTATTTACTTACTTAATTAGCTAATATTAGAAATAATTTTCAGACACTTTGGCAATCAACTTTGGATATTATAAAAGTTAAAAAAAAAAACAGATTTGACTCCCATTACACCGACATGGGGATAATGGTGGTCACCCCGGGGGGCAATCGGAGTCAAACAAAATCTATCAGATATCGCAGACATAACCTTCAGCTAAGTGTCCCACTCAGTGCATTCCATGTGAGCCCATAGCTCACACGAGGTGCATCTGAACCACATCTAATTATTTCTTCCAAAATCGTTGCACACTAGGCATCTTTTCCAGCATCTTCTGCGTCGTCATCCTCATCGTCCTAGCATAAGTCGTCAGTGCCAACATCTGATACAGAATTGTCGTTACTTTCCTGTAGTACCTGGCGCTTTGCCTTTCTGGACCCTTCTTCTGTATTGACTTTATTCCCTGACCTGTACCTTTCCATCTTTTTACTTTTTCTTTACCCCCTGTGTTCTTCATTTTCTTTTTCCATCAGGTTGTCTTTAATAGGCGTTGACGTTAAAATTGTAGGGTGTTGCTTCTTTCGGCCCAGCTTGTATTTATAACAGGTGTTTTCTCTGGCAAATTAGCACCAATTTGGTTTGACTGATACAACATCTGGTTCAGAATTAAGTGGGCCTACTTATTTAGACATCCTAAGAAGCGGTCAAGCTTTTTAGCTTTTTCCAGGCTATCAGAAGACCAGGAAGCCTTTTCAGTTGTTCTAACTCGTAATTTCGGCATCTAGAAAGAAATAAAAATGACGTAATTCAAAATGCACAGTTCCGGGTAGTGGGAGTTACTTGACTCTCATTGTCCACAATTACACTAATGAGAAAAATAATAAAAATAAAATAAAACTTTCAAACACTGACGAAATCTGAACTGCACATCACAATTTTGAACGTCTAACTAAGACCGTGTAAAAGTCTTATTCGTATATTACAAGACATTCGACACTTACCTTCTAATTTGCATTGACGTAAAATTAGAACAGCGGAGCACAAAAACAAAAAACCAGTGTATCTAGATGCTGCACGTGGCAACTGGCGTGACTTGTTCTGGGCGGCACTGGAAGGCCAGAGCAGAGGTAGGGACGCTGATTAAGCGTCGCTAGCAAGTACTGTTTCGTGGATCTGAGGGTGACTCCCATTACCCACTGACTCCCATTACCCTACTCTCCCCTATGTATGTCCTACTCACATACTAATATAAAATCTCACTGTTATATTAAAAGATAATTTATATTAGGTATTAAAGAACAAATTATTGTAAACATTTAAAGATAAACTGCTTTTTATTGCGTAGCTGAAACAATATTAAAAATATAAAAAAGAAAGACTTATAATGAGGACAATATTCCTATTGTCCTCATCTTTGGGCGGGGGCACCCCAATACCAGCTCCTCCCTCTGGAACGCATTCGTGGATTGCCAAGAACTTTTAATTCGGCTAGACTCTTTGGCGCTGCGTAGAGATATGGCTTCGCTGTGCATCTTCTACCGCATTTACCACGGAGAGTGCTCCGAGGAATTGTTCGGACTGATCCCTGCCGCCTCTTTCCGCCATCTTCCTACGCGACAGAACTTTCATCCCCATCATCCAGACGATTGGCAGTCCACAATTGTGCGCTTTTCATAAATTTTCTGCCTCGCACAACAAAATTGTGGAATTAACTGTCGCCTGCGGTATTCCCGGACCAATATGACCTTCAAACCTTCTAGAAAAGAACGTACTTCTTCTTAAAAGGCCGGCAACGCACTTCTGACGCTTCTGGTTCTGCGGGTGTCTATGGGTGGCGGTAATCGCTTACCATCAGGTGATACGTCTGCTCGTTTGCCCCCTATATAATAATAAAAAATATAGTTACTTGACTCAGTAATCGGATGGGCAGCTGCAATATCTTAAGTAACTAATGCTCTGTGTAATAAGATATTTTCTGTGATCTTGGAGATTTTCATGAAGCTCATCTCTAATCCTTCTTATTTTCGGCGTAGAACTGTGTAATTTTCCACTCTGTTCCATTTCTGATGAAAAAAGAAAATTTAACTTATGAATATAAGATAAAAACTATTGATGGAACTAAATTGAAAAGTAATAAATGACACCTTTTAAGTGGTAACTCAGAAATCACCAAAACAGAAAACAGGCTGTCAAAGTTGTCATTGTTGATTGTTGATGATTGTTGACACGTCGAACGTCGACGTCAATTTTGATTTTTAACAACAGCTGGTCTAGTCTAGTCTGACATTACAAAAATATTGTAACAGCATTTGGTAAATTTTAAGCGAATATTCAACAAAAACATGGACGTAAGTTTGTACTATGTATACAAAATATAACATTTAATTATTGCTATACATGATTTTATGCATTTTTTTTACCTTAACCTTCTTTTTTAGGAAAGTAATATTCCTATAGACATAAACATCGGTAAATTGCAAGACTGGCTGGTAAGCCGTCGTCATGTAAATAAAGAGTGGCTTAAAGGTATTCCGGCTGTTCGGGAAAAGATCAACAATGCATTACAAGATATGCCTGCACACGACAATATAGCCAGTCTGCTCACTGGCAGCTATATCAATTACTTTCATTGCCTTAAAATCATTGAGATACTGAAAGAGACTGAGGCAGATACGAAAAATTTATTTGGCAGGTAAGAATAGTAATAGATGCAATCGTTACAAAAAATGGTATTTTCTAACCATAGATAACTATATGGATGTATAAATAAATAAGTATGCTTGCTATGAGTATTTTTTGGGATTGTCTAAAATTTACAGACTAATACAAATGCTTATAAGAAATGTTAACAATAATAGTGGCTATTATTTTCATCAAGAACCTCATATTCTTCCATATAAAAGACTAACTGACCTACGCAACCTTGTTTGTCCAAACTACCATCCCTCGTTTTAACCCCAAAAGAGGGTTGATTTCTAAAGATACATTATTAGTACACCTCCACACCATCTATAGAGCATACATTTTAAATTTCAAGTCTCTTACTTCAAAAACATAGGACTTTCATACAAACTTCCAACCCCCATTTTACCCCTTAGAAGTGGAATTTCGTAAAATCCGTTCGTAGCGGATGTCTGCACCCTATAAGGAACCTATCTGCTTAATTTCAAGTTTGTAGGTGTTATAGTTTCTGAGATTTCGTGATTAATAAGTGAGTGGTATTTCACTTTTATGTATATAGACTAGCTTTTACACGCGGCTTCACTCACGCAAACTTTTATCCCCTGATTTACCCCCTTAGGGGTGGAATTTCAAAAATTCCTTTCTTAGTGCTCACTTAAAGAACCTATAGGCAAAATTTCAGGATTCTAGCTTTAGCGCTTTGGGCTGTGCGTTGATCTCTGGGTATGTCACCTTACTCTTTTATATATATAGATAGATTTGATGCTCTAATTTTACCTTAACTTATAAAAGGATGTGTATTACATTGTTATGTATGATATAACTTTTGAATTTACATAAGATCTTGCATTTGATCACAAAAAATTAAAAGTATTACTTTCCAATACGCCTCTAGACCATTGCAGAACATTATAACTTTATATTTTAAACACATTTCTGTATTCAGAAAGCATTATCATCCTTAACAGACTTTGTTAGACCACTGTTGGACATAGGCAGCTCCTTAAAAAGTTTTTTCTATTTAAATATATCTCATCATTATATATTTTTTTTATTAATAAATATAAAAATGAATCCCCAAAGTGTACGAGCATAGCTTCCGATCGGCTGCACCAAATTTAAGTTATCTTTTTTTTATGTATTCATTTTTGTTAGGACAAGGTTAGTGTACAAGAAAAATTGAAAGATAACGGGAAAAGGAAACTTTTATAGAATTCCCTTTCTTTTTTGTTTCTTTGCACCTACCGCACCATATTTTAACAACACCTGAAGGTTGACTGGCAGAGAATGCCTCATGGCATTAAATCCGCCTTTGCACAACTTGTGCAATAAGTTTAAAATAAAATAAATAAAAGTAAATTTTTTGTCCGCGACTGTTCACTGCCTGCTGGAAGCTGAAACAGATATGTAAATATGGTGGTACGAAGTTCGCCGGGTCAGCTACTTTTTTTATATAATTTAATTAGTAATTCATAGTAACATTAAAAATTCGAAAGTAATTGTCTGTTTGTTACACTTTCACTGCTAGATCACTGCACCGATTTCAATGTAATTGGGCATGGAGATACTTTGATACTTGTGGAAGGACATAGGTTATTCTTTACCGTCATATCTGACATAACGAGCAGAGCCGTAGCAAATAGATAGTAATTTTTTTTTTTTTTTTTCACCCCACTATATTTTTTTTAATTACTACCAAGTAACTGCCTCGTTGGTCTCGCGGTTGGCGTGTGCGACTGCTGATCATGAGGTCTTGGGTTCGATTCCCGGGTCGGACCAAATGTTTATATGATCTACAAATATTTGTTTCGGAGTTTGGGTGTTTTCTATATATAATATGTATGTATTTACAAAAAAAAAGTATAATTATATGTATTTGTATCAGTTGTCTAGTACCCATAACACAAGCTTTGCTTAGCTTGGGACTAGAGGGCGTTGTGTGTTAGATGTCCGAAATATTTATTTATTTTTCCCAGATATGGATCACAAAGGATGAAAGACTGGCAGGATATTGCAAAGAACTATGAAAAAGAGAACTTATATTTAGCTGAGGCAGCTCAGATATTTGTGAGGAATATCAATTATGAAATACCGGGACTGAAAAAACAGATTGCTAAGGAAGAACAGTTACAGATTGTTAGTAAATTATGTTTCATGTTATTTGTTAAATCTGATGAATTTATATTTTCTTTCTCATTGTTACTAGATTTAAGGCATAGGCAAGTCTAATTACGCTTTTAAATGCGGTCCAATGTGGTCAGAACTAAAGTTCCGATCTGAAAACTCTAGAGCCATCTCTCCTAAGTTAGGTACCCAGTGCATAATAATTTCATGTCATTATAGTCATAAGCTGTTTTGCTTTTGTATGTTGCACTTATACTACGTCGCATGAATACGCGTAAGTGCCATGAAATTGTCGGCTCTTACGTCATTTTGGTTGCGAGAACACTATCCCTAATAAAAAGCATTCTAGCGCTGTCTGTGTTAACAGTTTGTTAGACCACATAACTAATGTCGGCATTTCAGTGTAAAGGTCTAGTTTTACTTGAGGCTCGATTTTACGTTCATAAAATTTTCGTACCGCTGGCTTTAGTCAGAAGAAGCCAGAAGAAACAGTAAACTCCAATGAACACACGGTTTCAAACACTTATTACACACTTACGAAATATTGGTAACTTAGTTAATTTTAATTTGATTACAGGAGAGTGAAAAGAAGCACACAGATTACTTAAAAAATGAAGCATCAAGCAAGTCAGAGTTCTTGACGTTATGCAAGCAGCTTGGTATCCATGGAGACAGGATCAAGAAGGAACTGGTAGACAGAATCCAAGAACTGCCTGAGCTTTATGATAAGGTATTTTCTAAATAGAATGGCACACAAGCTAAAAAAATTGATAATTTCTTCCATAAAGTGCTATCATATTGATTTTCGTGTACTTTTGATATAAATTTTAAAAAAGTATGGCCAAGTATTTGAAGTATCCATACTATTAATATAATAATACGAAATTCTGTTTGACTGTTATGCTATGACAGTTATACTGCTGCACTGATTTCAATGAAATTTAGCAAAGGCTTTTTTTTTGTGTGATAACCAATAATATACGCAAGCAGAACTGTGGGCAAAAGATCGTCTGCTATACCTGTGATTTGAACAAAATATTTTTTTACAGATAGGCAAATCTCTAAAGCCTCTGTTACCAGGCATAGAGCTGTATTCCGCATTTGCAAAGTACATATTAGGAGACAAATACACAGAAGTGTTGCCACTGTTGCGATATGTTGTCGAACATGGCAACACTACAGTATATGAGTGGAGTTATGGGGAACCACCGCTAAGTGTGGAACCTGATCCGATACATATAGAGATAGATGATGAAGAACAGGGCGCTGGAGATCAGGTAAGAACTTGAATATGCTCATGCAGCCATTATATTAGAAAGTAATATACTTGTAGGCAAAAGGGTAGACAGGCTCCAAATATTTGTGAACTAGCTGAGCCCGACGGTGTTACTCGCGTTTGTTGCTGTACCTTTACAGGTACTTTCTTCGAGTGTTGTGGTTTCAAACCCCCACATGTTTGTGTGAACCACAACACTTTTGTGTGATCCGCAAATTGTTGTTCTGAGTCTGGATGTTTTTTTATGACCGTTTCATGTATGTTTGTAAAGTCCTCCGAGACACAGGATTCATTTTTAATGGGGCACTTTTCCTTTAAAAAATTAAATAACGAAAATTATTACAGATAGATTTCGGCGATGACAACGCAATAGACTTCGGTTCAATAGACACTGGTGCTGCAGAGATCGACTTTGGTGAAGGGGACGCAGGCGCTGAGATCGACTGGGGAAACATTGATGTTGGCGCCGCTGAGAATATTGTAAGTTTTTGTTTTAAAGAACCATAATCTCTCCAGTTAAGCTGAATACTTGTGCAAGAACTTGGTGTCGGTGGTTTGAGGGGTACTGGGTCGAAAATCATCCGTCTGACTGTATGTCTGTCTGAAGGTATTGTTACGAGGAAAGATTATTCGCGAACAATGCTCGAGACGTCTACACACACACACAGAAAGTTCTCGTGTATCTCCTCAGGCACGGAATATTGAACTTTACATCGATATTTATAGCGTCGAATATCGATTGATTATTGCTTGCAACAATTGTGTTTACAGTTTGTATGGTATAAGACCAGGCGAGGTGATCATGCCTGACGGGCCACGGCCCGACGGTTAATGCTGGGCCGTTGTATATAATGATAATTGGAGCGTTAACTTCTATTGCGTGATTCAGGATTGGTAGTTTCTACGTTTCCTTCGTTATTCCGTAGTTCGACGTAGTTTCGGGTGGGGGAGGGGGGGGGTAGGAAGTGGAGAATGCTCCTTCTTTAACCTTTTCTCTTTTATGTTTTCAAGGACCTATCGGCTGATTTAGCTGGCGTGTCTCTAGAAGAGTCCGGTATAGTGGTGGAAGAGCAAGGGGTGTGCGGGGGAGTGGCGCGGGGGAAGGACGCACTGACGCTGCTCGATAACCCCGCTACACGGAACCAGATCATTGATCAACTGGTCGAGGTGAGCTGTTCGTTGAATCGAATGAATGACACTGAGACTGAATGAACGAATGATATTGTTTACATATGTAAACAGTTGTGTTATGTAAATACTATTTAATCAGATTATGAATTTAACTGGTTTGAGGGGATTTAATGAATGAATGGAAAGTGAGTGAAATTTGAAGAAGAAAGGAACGTGTACAGGGTAGACGATGGAGATATGTCATATTTTGGTTGCAGCTAGAATCATTCCTCAAGATGCGTCTGTACGAGACGAACACATCAGGTGATAGCCACAGCTTCAGTCTCCTGCAACAGCTGCCTACAGAGAGTACGGGTGCTCTCACCGCGATGCTAGATGCCGTGCAAGTAGCTGCGGCTAGACTAACCGCCACCGAGATCAATCACTTGCATAATGTTAAACACTCACCAAGGTAAATAAATATTTTCCGAACATGAATATAAAGCGTTGTAAGTCATTCGCGTTAAGAAAATAGTGACGCATGAACAAGCCCCGCCCCTTGACCAATCAAGTCTAAGAAATAGTCCTTTCATACGAAATTTTTTTACGAAACTTTTTATAGTAGATGACCATTGATTGAGGTCTGTACGAATTTCTTAATAGATTACTGATCGTCCATTTAAATGTAACATGTAAACATTGATCTATCAAGCGGTTCGAAACAAAGATAACACTCAATAAAATATATTAATGTGTGTGAAGCCAATATAATAGTTTAACATTTGTAACTGACTTCAAAAAAAAATTAAAAAAATACGGTCGAATTGAGAAACCTCCTCCTTTTCGTGAAGTCGGTTAAAAAAGAAGGAGGTTTCTCAATTCGACCGTATATTTTTTATGTGTGTTCGCGGATAACTTCGTCGTTTATGAACCGATTTTGATGATTTTTTTTTTAATGGAAAGAAGATATCCCAACGGTGGTACCATGAAAAGGACACTAAGATCTGATGATGGAATCCAAGAGAAATCGAGTCGAACCTTGAAGTCAGTTTATATTTTGTTAAAATTTTACTTGTATGAATTAGTAACTACATATTATTATCTATAAATACGTCACTTTGTGAACGTTTTGCAAGTACCTTTTAAAAGTACTCCTTGGAGACAACTACAAGGTAGTAGAGCCACGCTGATTTTAACACGGTTGGGCCGACTCGACCGGGGTTGTACTACCTCCTAACAGAACACCAATCTAAAATGATAGTATTCGTGCTGTCGTGATTCGTTGGTGAGTGCAAGACCAGAGGCAAAATTATTAACGTGGGAGACCCACGCTTCGGCATGAATAGGCCGGCTCGACCGAAGTGATACCACGGTCTCATAGAAAACCGGTGTGAAATGCGCTTGCGCTGTGTTTCGCCGAGTGAGTGAGGATACCGGAGGCCCATACACCAACCCCTCCCCCCATCCCCCAAAGGCCGGCAACGCACTTGTGAAGCCTCTGGTGTTGCAGGTGTCCATGGGCGGCGGTAATCACTTACCATCAGGTGATATGTATGCTCGTTTGCCACCTATTCTATTTTTTTATTTTATTTAGAAGCATTTCAATAAGCTACCATACAGCGGGTCACCATGCTGTATTGTTGCATTGTCTACATTCGCAATGAGTATGGTGACCACTACTCTTGAATGTTGCTCATGCTTCCATCAGGCAGAGTAGAGTCACTTCGATAGCATTTATTTTTGACTATGGCGCCTGTTAAAAGTTACTAATTATAGTAATAATTTTTCGTGAATGTATGCATATAAGTTACTAGCTGACCCGGCGAACTTCCCACAGGCAGTGTACAGTCGCAGACAAAAAAACTTTTCCTGTTATCTTTTAATTTTTCTTGTATACAAACCTTGTACCAACAAAAACGAACACAGAAAAAAAGAATTATTCAATTTGGTGCAGCCGATCGGAAGTTATGCGCGTACCTACATTTCGGCGATATTTTTTTATAGAAATAGATTTTTGTTACAGATACGTAGACATGTTAACAGCTCAACTGAAGCAAAAGCTGGCGTTGTGCGGCAAGCTGTCCCGCCTCGCAGCACGCGCGGCTGAACAACGTGCAGCAGCTAGCAATCGAGCTGCTGACCTTCGTCCCGTGCTCGTGCGGATCGTAGACCGGACCAAGGAGCTGCAAGCACAGGTAACAACCCCCTAGGAGAATTAGTAAACAACCCCCTAGGGAGAAGCCGTCTGAACCTTTTTTCTCAAACTATTTTAGGATCGGTTTTGAGACTACTATGATATGGATGTACTTTGGTTTTTATGTAGAACTTTATCAAGGTAGTAGAGCCACGCTGATTTCAGCACTGTCGGGACGTCTCGACCGGGGCGGTACTACGCTCGCATAAAAGATCAACGTAAAAAAATTTTAACAAAAAAACAACCGACTTCAAGAACGACCAAATTGAAATGGGCCCATACGAGAATATTGAGTTATTCGTTAATTTGTCGCGCACATACTTAATGCAAATTGAAGACTTATATGGTTTTCTCATGGACGACATGTCAGAACTGGACCAAATTAAAATGGGACCACATGGGAAGCACCAGCTTTCAAATAAAAAAAAAGTCATTAAATCGGTTCACCCAGTCGAAAGTTATGAGATAACAAACATAAAGAAAAAAAACAGTCGAATTGAGAACCTCCTCCTTTTTTTGAAGTCGGTTAATGACAACGTTTGTGCTGTCGTGTTTCGTTGGTGAGTGCGAAACCGGAGGCCCAATGATGCAGAAGCATCACTAGGCCGCCATAGTGTGGGTCACCATGCTGCATTGTTGCATTGCCTGCATTCGCAGTGACTATGGTGACCATCGCTATTGAATTCTACTTAGGCTTTCCATCAGGCAGAGTAGAGTCATTTTGGCAGGACCATACACAAAAAAAAAAAGAAAAAAAGAACGACTTCCAGATCTTTACAACCCAACTATTAGGTAATATCGAAGTTCTATAGAAAGACTGTTATCGGACTTTCTATGTTCGATTGCCTCGATGCAGAAGTGGTAGCGTATGCGACCGCTGTGCTTGAGGTCCCGGTGTCGATTTCTGCGTCGAACCAAATGTTCGTATGATCTGCAAATATTTGTTTCGGAGTTTGGGTTTTGGTATTAATTAAGCTAGATTGACTGTCTATCAATCAATGTAGCTTTCTTAGTACAAGATCTACTTAGTTTGAGGCTAGTTGGCGTGGTGTGTCAACTGTCCAAAAAGTTACTACCCACAACGATTGGCACAGATGTTCATGTTACGACCGGGATCAACGGCTTAGCGTGGTCTCCGAGACACAGAGGTGTCTAAATATGTTAGAAATGTTCTCCCAGCCGTAGACTAACCTAGTTAGGGTTGCTTCGCTTGGAATGTGTTACCACTTAGTCACCTTAACTTTTTCACCACATTTTCTATGTGAACATCGTCATTCATGATTAAACAATTTGTTATAATCACAATTGAATTTCAATGTATTTTTAACCGACTTCAAAAAGGAGGAGGTTCTCAATTCGATTGTATTTTTTTTATGTTTGTTACCTCAGAACTTTCGACTGGGTGAACCGAATTTGATGATTCTTTTTTAATTTGAAAGCTGGTGCTTCCCGTGCGGTCCCATTTTAATATGGTCCAGTTCCTTGAAGTCGGTTTTTTGTTTTCTTTTTTATTTATTTTAATCCAAACTTGTTTCAGATCGAGAGTGACATTTCAAAGAAGTACAAAGGCAGACCAGTGAACATTATAGGCGGTGTTAAGTTCTTATAAAACAGATATATACATAGAGTCTTTACATGATTTGTATATTATATCTATTAATTGTTGACTTCTCAAAGTAATTATATGGTACGTTTGATACTAAAACTGTGTTTTTATTCATATTTCACTGTCACAAGTTCAAAATGTAAGTTGGATTGTCAAAAACAAAAGTTTTAGCTTAAATTCTGAAGCGATATAACAAACTGCCACAATTATTATATTATCTATTTTAGGCCCCATCATACATATTTAATACTAAGTACTCACTTACGGTTTTACTCGATCGAGCAAAAATGTCGAGTAAAAATCACGGCATGGGCTTTTGTCCACACATTCAGCATATATCGATCGAGTGACGCATCTTTTGGCTCGTCGTTTAGTATTCACCGAACCGTTTGAGCCAAAAAATGTTTAAACAAAGGAGACGGTGGCTACATTTAGCAAGTCTAGCAATTCTTAATTATAAAGGAATTAAAGAAAATGAAGAGGAGAAACGTAAAAGGAGGTCGAGTCATCGAGCCGGCTCGATGCGGCTTGTAGTAAAACTATCGAGTAAGACCGTAAGTGAGTACGGACCATTACAGTAATACGTGAAGAAATTATTAGAAACCCTTCAAAGCAAAGTGTAGGTGTCGTAGGTATTTGATATCATTATGCCACAGTAAGGAAGCGTTTCTCATAATAATATAAATAACCACTGATTCGTTCCACAGATAAAGAATAAGTACTATAAATAGGTTATGTTATGGTTATGTTTATGTTTCGTCCGTTCCAATTTACAGTTATTCCAGACTTTTGTTTAATACTAAAGTCTAAGACAACATTTATATGAATTTAATCCATATAAATTTTTACTTTAAAGTCCACTTTATTTCACTACAAGAATGCGGTTATTCATGTTTAAAATTAATTGCTATGTCACGACATATACAACCTCTTGAGATATAATCTGAAATACATAATTAATTCAATATTTTTGTATATTTTTCATTACAAGACGCTAAAAGAAAATTCCAAAAAAAAAAATTTGGGAGTTCACGACTGTTGAATGGAAGAAGTGAACAATTAACAATTAAAGTTTTTTAGTCTTCGAAATAATTCAGGACAATTTAGACCGCCAGGCGAATATTAATAAACCGCAATTCAGGGAGAGTTACAAAAAACATTCATTTCACATCCAAAACTTTTATTCTGACTTCCGTTTGTTTATTTATATTAACCATATAAATAAACAAACGGATACACAACAGGTACATAATATAACGGATAATAATAAGTGAAAGAGTAGTAAGGTACCACCACACAAATGGTACTCGGTGGGTTCTGTGGACTCTGTGGGCTCTCTGTACTCTGTGTTTTATTTGTATCTGTCCTTCTTGAGTGAGCTTGAAGGCAACCTTGCCGCCGCGCTGTGTGCACGTCTTTAATTAGGAATAATGTGATCAATAATAATGCTAGGACACATCGTTGCGATTGCATCTGGAACATATAATATCCTTAATAAGTTATTTTATGTAATAGGGGGCAAACGAGCAGACGTATCGCCTGACCTGACGCAACATCAGAGGCGTCACAAGTGGGGTATGGGCCACCAAACAAAAGTTGTAAATTTTTGTGTTGTCAACACGTGTTGGTGACAAAAGTTTCTGTAATTTCCTTGTGTTGGCAACCAAAATTGTCAACAAAAGTTGAGAACAGTGTTTCCGTTTTTGGCGGTAAATGTCGCTTGTTGCAAATATTTATTGGCTCTGTGGTGACGCTTAGTTCGAATGTTTTTCAAATTGTTGGCGACTCAGTGTAGACCTTACGGCCTGGCCACGGGGATCGGCGGTGCGAACGACGAAGCGGGAGATGAGGCGTCCATTCGCGCAGCACCGTTTGCAGGCCACGGGTAGTCACGTTTCGCGGCCGCGGCTAGTGAGGAAGTCCGACATCGAAATGTCTATATCGAAATTATCTCGATATTGCTTAGGAAGTAATAGTTTTTTGGTTCAAGACCAAGGTTCAAGTACTAGATTTGAATAGGAATCGGGGTATGGATGGAGAATTCCACAAGAAGTACGAGAAATACAGAATGTATCCAGTTTTTTTTTTTCGAGTATACCAGAATGAGTATTGTAACCTTCGAATATATTCTTATGAGTATTCAACCAGAATTGGAAAAAGAAGTCAATGCAAATATAATTTTAAGTGCCGCTAAAAAAAATTTCTTTGACATTAAGGTATGTCCTGACCTATACATATCTATATTATTCTACATTTATCTGTCTATATACCTCTATGTATAAAGGTGACATTTAATTAGCTGATCGTAATTTGAAGAACCTACGAGTATAGTATTCATGAATATGAACAACTTTTCCCAAGAAACTTATGGTCGCAAACGGATTTTTTTATAACTAAATTAATTTGGAACTATTTTTACTCAAAATATGACCAGCTAATTAAATGTCACCCTGTATTAATATTTCATGAAATAAAAATACTTTTAAATTGTTGTTTCTTTTATTTTTATTTCTTCCCACAATCTTTTCACTTCATAAATTTATGCTGTGGGGGGCTAGACTTCCAAATAGGTGGTCTAGCTAGTATTTCAGCAATAAATGTCTCGGTGTTCATTTTTCGCGGCGAAAACAACTAAACTCATTTAATCACTACACTATTCGCCGCGACTACCGCTCGACTCCGTGGCTAGCGCCGTACAGATTCATGCCTTTGTTTTACTCGCCCACCGCGCCGCAAGTCGCCCGCGCAGTTCGCACTGTAAATTTCGCCAGTCGCTTCGCCGGACGCCATTGCGCGTGGCTTGATAAGTACATTGCTATGCGTTTATTTTAATCCTAGCGATTAACTAAATTAATTTGGAACTATTTTTACTCAAAATATGACCAGCTAATTAAATGTCACCCTGTATTAATATTTCATGAAATAAAAATACTTTTAAATTGTTGTTTCTTTTATTTTTATTTCTTCCCACAATCTTTTCACTTCATAAATTTATGCTGTGGGTGGCTAGACTTCCAAATAGCTGGTCTAGCTAGTATTTCAGCAATAAATGTCTCCGTGTTCATTTTTCGCGGCGAAAACAACAACTCATTTAATCACTACACTATTCGCCGCGACTACCGCTTGACTCCGTGGCTAGCGCCGTACAGATTCATGCCTTTGTTTTACTCGCCCACCGCGCCGCACTATAAATTTCGCCAGTCGCTTCGCCGGACGCCATTGCGCGTGGCTTGATAAGCACATTGCTATGCGTTTATTTTAATCGCTAGACGCTTCGCCGTTCGCACCGCGCGAATATTCGCATCGGCGAATGTCCCGTGGCCAGGCTGTTATAGCATTAAACCAAATGGTCTAAGGTGTAGACACAATGGAAACAAAAGTTGGCGATATTCTGAAGAGTTGCAATCATTTGGAAACACTGAAATTGCCAACAATTTTGGTGGAGACGCGCCTTTTATCTACCTAATGTAACTATTTATAAATTACTAAAATTGGGTAAGGTAAAAAAAAAAACAACGGAAGTGTCACACTCCAAATTCATTGAAAAATATGTAGGTACATCCTGAAATTAATAGTACATGTACACATAAGGATAATAATAATAATAACCAGGGTACGAGTAAGTATACGGGTAATAGTACGTGTAGGGGTAATAATACGGCCAGTAGACAACGCATTGGATTTTATCGTCGTCACCGCTTCTCAGAACTTTTAATGCCGCAATTCGTGCGGAACCTTTCAGACATTCTGGCCCAGCCCTTGAAACTGAAGCACAATCAGTGGTCACAAACAGACTTGTAAATAATAATGCTATTATACAATATTGCGATAAAACCTGAAACAAAAAAAAATCAAATTACTGTTAGATGTACCTAAGTTAATTCAAAAAGGTCAACTAGGTACATTAAAATCAGAAAAAAATAGTAAATGTATATTTTAATATATACATTTATAGTATGTGTTTAAAGTTACTTAACTATTAGATTTATTAGTCTAAAAATGTGATAGATAATAAAAAGTATTTGAAAAACTAATTATGTAACTTTTTGCAAAATTATTTATAAGTGTAGAATATTTTTGTTTCTTTTTAAATACCTACCTTAATATTGGGGATTTCATATCGAAATAGGTGTAGAAAGTTAATTGTAAAATTGTCTGGTATTTAGATCAGAAACGTAATTTCAAAAAAAGTATGCAACAAAATATGAAATAGCTAGTATGTAAATGTAAAAACGAAACCCTTTCATTTTATGAAGTCGTTTGGTCATTCATACGGTCATCATTTTTGTTTAATATTTGAGTCCTCAGAACTTGCGTCATTTATGGAGAAAATAATGTTTTATATGGAAGGATTTTTCCCAATTTTAAAGTCCAAATTTCAAGCAAAAAACAACAAGTCTAAAGTGTGGTAAATTAAGGAATGAAGTTACAGTTTATTGCAATTCATCAGGATGAAGACACATGACACATTGAAGACGACGAAGTTGGATCAGTTGGAAAGAATTTATTATTGTGTCCAAAAATATTTATTAGTGTATCCGTACACGGATACATTTATATAAATAATTATAATTTAGATCAAGTGCTTTTGATTAGGTGTATTTATTTACATATAGCTTACCTGTAACATGTTAAGAAGAAAATGCAAGATACTTTTGAGCAAAATAAGTTATTACGAGTGGTTATATTTGTTTAAAGCTGTTCTTCTGTATTCTAACTATTATTGATATGAGTTCGTGTAAGATTTTTAATAATGTTTCTAAAACCGTTAGACGTGTAACTGATAACAATAAATTACAGTATGTTTTTAAAAATAAAACTTAATGAAAAACTGATTTTGTGTACCTAAATAATTGTTTTAAATAAAGATAATTAATTTTAAATTTACTTACATTAAATGATTAGGAGAGACGCACACGAAATTCTTTGCGATTATAGCCATATAAGCGCCGTATACGCGCGTTACCAACGTTATCTTAAGTAGATAAATGACCATAGATAAATGACGGTCGCTTCCTTCTGCGACGAAGTGATGTCCTCAAAGGAAGCGGGTGGGACAGGAGAAAGAGCGCAGTAAGTACCGCTCCCCCTGACCGCAGATGGCACACCGGGTGCCTGAGGGTATTCGTCGATCTCGGGCGGCCTTAGGAAGTGGTCTGCGGGTGACGTTTTTGAGGAATTCATCGTCTGAACAGACACAGGCCCGAGAGGTAGCACGCAGTGTTCCGTGTGCACCTTTAAAGAACTGCTACTGAAGGGTGAGGGTTGCTACGTATGATGGGATCTGTCTTGGGTAGGACGGGTCAATGCCTGATGGGGGTGGCGGAATAATGCATTTGCGATTCTCGCTCCTTCGGCTATTAGCAAGCAGAGGGACACCGGGATTGTTTTTAGTCGGAAGGAGTTTGACAGAATCCTTCGCTCTGCTACCAATTGACGAAGGACATCCATGAAGATCTTTCACCCCGTTAACAAAAAAAAGTAGATAAATATTTGGTAACCTTAAAAATAAAATTTTTTATACTGTCACTGCATATCCGTCCTTCCTATGAATTACTGGTGACACTATATTTGATCGTTTAATTCTTCTGTTGTTTAATTTCGTAGTTTGAAAAATATAACCAATATGACGCACGTTAAATATGTTCTTTTCTTTTTCTTTTTTTTTTTCTTTTTAAAAGACAACTCCCGCACTAGGAATAAATCCTGTGTCGCGGGGGACTTTACAAACATACATGAAACGGACACAAATAACACCCAGACTCAGAACAACAATTTGTGGATCACACAAAGTGTTGTCCTACGTGGGATTTGAACCCACGACACTTGGCGTAGTAGGAAACGGTAGAATCGGACAGAGGCATCGATGTGCTGGTCTAAAAATGATGGATGGATGGATGTTTGTTACTCTTTCACGCAAAAACTACTGAACGGATATGGATAAAACTTTACAGCAATATAGCTTATACATCAGAATAACACATAGGTTACTATTTGCAGCGATAACCGACATACACGCGGGCGGAGCCGCGGGCAACAGCTAGTCTTAAATAATAGAAGTGGGTATTCAAAATTATTATAGACAAGCTGACCCGGCGAACTTCGTACCGCCATATTTACATATCTGTCTCAGCTTCCCACAGGCAGTGTACAGTCGCGGATAAAAAAAGACTTTTCGTATTATCGTTTATTTTTTTCCTTTCTGGCAAAAAAAGAATTAATGAAATCTGACTGCGTGTTATTGAATTACAACTAATTATATATTTTGACTTTCATCCCCTCTCTCCAAGAAACCGTGCTGAATTTCGGAATAAAAAGTATCCTATCTCCAACCTCGTAGTATGAACTCAAATCACGCCAAGTTTCATTTGAATCCATCCTTCTCGTTTCATCGAATCCAGCAGTTTCGGCGTGATGCGCGGCCAAGATACAGACAGACAGACAGACAGACGGACAGACAGACAGACGGACAGACAGACGGACAAAAATGAAAAAAAATACAGTTTTGGCTTCAGTATCGATAATAGAGTGAATCGGACTTGTTACATTCTTATTATAAGTATAGAAGTACCTAAATGTGAAATTATAAATGAATTTAATCCTATCAATCTCTTCAATATATATGTTGGATGTATCTTGGATTGGGCTTCAGTAACCCTACACCCGGTCAAATACGAGAGAATTATGTAACACTAGTTCTCTATTCCATGGGACCGTCACCCGTGACATTCGTGACCGTATCATTCTCGATAATATTCGATAGGTACTCCACGGTTTAACACAGTGTTCGGTCGTTAGTTTAGTCTCGAATTTGTGAAACGAGTGCCTCTGAGTTGGCTTGCTGCTCAGCTGCTGTGAATGATCATACAGGAAGGTGCACTATACAGTAGAGTCAATTATAAAGGTGAAGACACTTTTATGTTACCTACATAAGATCCCCGTTTTCTTGTCGTGCTTGTTAAAGTCAAATATATTGTTCTTGCCGAGGTTTCCACAACTCGTCACAAACTCACAATACAAACATGCAAAAGAAGTACACAAGGAGTATGCCCATAACTAAGTCGCTATCTTCTATTTGGACTAAAACTAGGTACATAGAATAGCTTCATATTTAAAAAAGGTAGTGTTTATTATTCATGATGCCAAGTATTTAGTAACATTTATTTGATTGCCGTGAAAACATGGGTCATTCTTTTGCATGAGTCAATAAAGGCAGCCTTAACGTCCAAAGATGATCAAGATATCCAAGGCGGTCTAGACTCGATAAGTGATGTTTGTATACTTGATACTAGTTATCACTTCACTCACAATAACAAAGATTTTTCAACCGTCATAATCAAAAAATGAAAAGGCATTCGCCGTAGGCTTTCTCAAAAACTGTGTTTTCATATTTCTACCGACAAAAAGTTTGGTAGAGTAACTTACCTTAAATATTTTCTTAAAGAATATTACAAAAAAAATGTCTTTTGCAGATAGCCTTTTCACGTGTTGTATAGCCTTACAGAAGACATTTGAAACACGAAGATAACATTTCTAATTAAGTCCTAATTTACCTTGACTGTGGCTTATTTCTACGAGCCCAACCATAATTATTTTAACTAATAGAAATAATGATATGAATATCTTTCTGTGCGGTTTCATTTTACAAATTTGGGATACTGTTAACATGTTCTTCCGTCTTTGTGGTTTCGATTCAGAATACGGAGTCTCACTACCCGTATTCCTAAGGAGTAGGTAAGGAATTTCCCACTTTTTAAGAAGAGGTCTACTTCCTGCAGATGGAATATAAAAGGTTGTTCATGAAGCGTTTTCTTCACTCAAATGATTGCAGGACGAAACACCTAGCAATGTAGAGGCTCTGAACGTTCTGCTTGTTGATTATTGGCTTCCAGTTGACAACAGTGCGAAGGCACAATAACATACTCGTTGAAGAAATCCAACACAGGACGACATTGCGGCTTTATTTGAAGGAAAACTCTTCCAAATAGTAAGTTAAAACAATTTGCGTTTTTTACAGATGTCTTTTTAGGTTTCGCACTTCTCCATCGAAGGAAAATATAAAAAAGAGATAATAATAATAATTTCAGACATTTCATATAGTTATAGGTGTGTCTATGTGTCTTCATATGTCTGTTCTCATGTTGCAATTGACAGAGTTACTTTCGAATCTATAGTATCAGTATAGATATGGAAGTATGACTAAATGGCGGTAGGTAGTTACTTTCTATCAGGGCCTCAGGGGACTCATCGAAGCTTTTTCATCGAAGGTCAATAATAATCGGATCTGCAAAGAGAATACTTTTCAGATATAAAAAACAGTCCGTGAAAATTTAAACATCCACAGTTCTTTGTCTTTTAATCGTTAAAAGAATATTTGAACTGCATTGCAAAAAATTAGATCCGACATTATTAGTAGGGACCATCACTATCTTCCCGTTTGCCTCCTACATGTGCCTGGTGGTAATATGACTACTTTACATCAATAGCATAATTATTAAAATGTATACCGTGTTGACTGTAGAGTAAATAAACAGCTGATTATGACAAGACATGTCAATCAATACATCACAAGTCGTGAAAAGGTTATGGGTATTAAACTAAATGATCTTGGAATTTTTTCGAAGGTGCAATAGAAAAGGTGTTTACACATTGAAAGGTTACGTGATTACGTCACACATTTTCGTATTTGCTATACGTCACACAGTTTCGTATTTGTTTATAATACGTCACACAGCTTTTTGTTTTTACCTGCATCACACAGCTTTTGTTTTTACTTGCATCACACAGCTTTTTGTTTTTACCTGCATCACACAGCTTTTGTTTTTACTTGCATCACACAGCTTTTTGTTTTTACTTGCATCACACAGCTTTCTGTTTTTACCTGCATCACACAGCTTTTGTTTTTACCTGCATCACACAGCTTTTGTTTTTACCTGCATCACACAGCTTTTGTTTTTACCTGCGTCACACAGCTTTTGTTTTTACCTGCATCACACAGCTTTTGTTTTTACTTGCATCACACATCTTTTTGTTTTTACCTGCATCACACAGCTTTTGTTTTTACTTGCATCACACAGCTTTTTGTTTTTACTTGCATCACACAGCTTTTCGTTTTTACCTGCATCACACAGCTTTTGTTTTTACCTGCATCACACAGCTTTTGTTTTTATCTGCATCACACAGCTTTTGTTTTACCTGCATCACACAGCTTTTGTTTTTACCTGCATCACACAGCTTTTGTTTTTACCTGCATCACACAGCTTTTGTTTTTACTTGCATCACACAGCTTTTTGTTTTTACTTGCATCACACAGCTTTTGTTTTTACCTGCATCACACAGCTTTTGTTTTTACCTGCATCACACAGCTTTTGTTTTTACCTGCATCACACAGCTTTTGTTTTTACCTGCATCACAGAGCTTTTGTTTTTACCTGCATCACACAGCTTTTGTTTTCACCTGCATCACACAGCTTTTGTTTTTACCTGCATCACACAGCTTTTGTTTTTACCTGCATCACACAGCTTTTGTTTTTACCTGCATCACACAGCTTTTGTTTTTACCTGCATCACACAGCTTTTGTTTTTACCTGCATCACACAGCTTTTGTTTTTAATACGTCACACAGCTATTGTTTTTACTACATCACACATATTTTATTTTGTACTACATCTATCGTTGTTACACGGACTTGATCACATAGCCGCCCGTATTCACATGTAGTACTAGAATTTGGAAACATTTTAAATTTAATTATAAATAAACTGGAACGTACTCACCAGATGTACAGATAGAAATACTTTACTGCTCCTTCACCAATTACTCGAACGAAAACAAGAAAATTTCGTAGGGTATCCAAATAAAAATTTCGGTACCTTTTAAATATTTTCAAAACAGGACGCGCGAGATGCAATCCCACTTCTGATATGTAACGATGGATTAGCCAAGACGGCGGCATAGTTAACACTTTATAATAGCACAACCTTATAATATTCTCCAACGCACATCTAGTAGAAAGGTCCTTATATGAATGCGTGAAATTACTCGAACGAAGGTATATGTGTGTGGGAAGCTGAGACATATGTAAATATGGCGGTACGAAGTTCGCCGGGTCAGCTTGTCTATAATAATTTTGAATCCCCACTTCTATTATTTAAGACTAGCTGTTGCCCGCGGCTCCGCCCGCGTGTATGTCGGTTATCACTGCAAATAGTAACCTATGTGTTATTCTGATGTATAAGCTATATTGCTGTAAAGTTTTATCCAAATCCGTTCAGTAGTTTTTGCGTGAAAGAGTAACAAACATCCATCCATCCATCACTTTTAGACCAGCACATCGATGCCTAGTACTAGAATTTGGAAACATTTTAAATTTAATTATAAATAAACTGGAACGTACTCACCAGATGTACAGATAGAAATACTTTACTGCACCTTCACCAATTACTCGAACGAAAACAAGAAAATTTCGTAGGGTATCCAAATAAAAATTTCGTTACCTTTTAAATATTTTCAAAACAGGACGCGCGAGATGCAATCCCACTTCTGATATGTAACGATGGATTAGCCAAGACGGCGGCATAGTTAACACTTTATAATAGCACAACCTTATAATATTCTCCAATGCACATCTAGTAGAAAGGTCCTTATATGAATGCGTGAAATTACTCGAACGAAGGTATATTTATAGTATTTGACAGGCTTGACCCAATCCAATACTAAATTCACATATTTAGTAGATAATATCAAATATTGTTTACCGTAAATATTCTAATGATTTTTAGCATACAATTATTATTTGATAATACAGGATTGTGTAACATTAAAGATTTGATATGAAATATAAGTAGCGCCGGAAGCTGACAAGCGGAAGGCGCAAAGATATTAATATTAATCAACAATAGTTGAATAGTTGATTTCAACAATAGTTGGAAAACAAGTAAATATACTTGTTTATAAAATCACCAATTGAATTATAAGGTTATAATATATTTTATTGTATGCCTAGTAATTATTAAGATTTAAACGAATGAGGCGTTTATACGAGGATGGAATCGTTACTTATAACACATTAGATACATACCTATCTTACACGCCTTTCTGATCTGATGCTAAACTAGGCAGACTCTATGCTACAGAGAGCAGCCTGCTGATAAACATGCTTATACATATACATATTTTGAAAAACATAATAAGATACATTAAGGCGTGTATCCACCGAAATTGTTGGCAATTTCAGTGTTTGCAACTCTTCAGAAAATCGCCAACTTTTGTTTCCATTGTGTCTTTTTTTTTTTTATGTATGGCCCGCCAAATAGACTCTACTCTGCCTGATGGAAAGCATAAGCAGAATCCAAGAGTATTGGTCGCCATACTCACTGCGAATGCAGACAATGCAGTATGGCGACCCACACCATGGCGGCCTAGTGATGCTGCTGCATCTTTTAGTCTAGTCAACAAGTATGGAACTTGTTGACTAGACTATTTGGGCCTCCGGTCTCGCACTCACCAACGAAACACGACAGCACGAACGTGGTCATTTTACGTTGATTTTCTGTGCGAGGGTAGTACCGCCCCGGTCGAGCCGGCCCATTCGTGCTGAAATCAGTGTGGCTCTACTACCTCTGTCGGTGTCAACACCGAGTCGCCAACAATTTGAAAAAACATTCGAACTAAGCGTCTCCACAGAGCCAAAAAATATCTGTAACAAGCGTATTCTTTTGATGTTTACCGCCAAAAACAGAAACACGGTTCCCAACATTTGTAGTCAATTTTTGTTGACAACACAGAAATTAATGAAACTTTTGTCACCAACACGTGTTGACAACGCTTGCGTATTGCTACTCCCTACCGTGCTTGCTCTATGATAACATTTAAGTTGGTTTATCATCAGGCTTATTATCGTTTGGCATCCGAAATCAGTGTGTAAGATGAGTCAAACTATTATAATACATCAAATATATTTTCACTTCAATAATTTCTAAAAGCTATCGAAGGGTATATTTAACTTAGCCACATTATCTTTGCAACACATATATGTGTGTGTGAATAAAAAACAGTAGACGTAACTTTGAATAGGCTGATTGGTTTGTGAAGTGAATAGATTATGCCCATTGGTGGTTAATTGTCCAGAAAAGGCAGGGCTTCGTATCAAAATGAATGTTTTGTATCCCCCACATGTTGTAATATCAATGTGGATTTTATCTTGAATAGTCTACGTGGGTGGTATTATTCTGAAATGAAGACGTTAAATGTTAAAATTTACGAATGATTTATCTGTGCTATTAAAAGATTTAGAACTACCCACATTCAAAAAAATATTTTTAAAAGAGTGTGAATTTTCTGATAATATTTTTAATTATTGTTACTACGATTTTAATGAACAACTATGTTTACTTATATTTTAACACTAGGTGGGCCCTATGGTTTTTGTTGCAAAGGTAGAACAACAAGCGCAGCATTCAGCTTTTCATATTTGTAATGTTCACACTGCAATACTAAAAAGTAATCTTAGGCAAGACAATAATAAAAGGTTGTATTTGAAAGGAATCACATTATTTATTTACTTTATTGTATATGTACTACAATTTGCTTTTGAGATCATTTATTATAAATCAACATTATGAAAATCGTTGGAGCCGTTTCCGAGATTCAGATTATATATATACAAGAATTGCTCGTTTAAAGGTATTAGTTTTAATAAAGAGTCACATTTTTCTGTTTAAGTGGCAATATTAGGCTACCCAAACACCACCTTTTTGTTATTTTTCTTCCAATAAAAAAAATAAGTTTAGTGGCGCCCTCTCTTGGTACGCCTTGACACTGTTTATTCTGCACCTTATTCCAGTATAGTTTAATGTAGTTCGCTCGAGTTGCGATATATGGCGCTAGATGTACATTGATTTTATATATTTGATTGTTAAAAACACGAATAAAACGACATTTTCTAAAAATTAATCCTAGCTAGATCGATTTATCGCCCCCGAAAACCCCTGCACACAACATTTTATGAAAATCGTTGGAGCCGTTACCGGGATTCAGATTATATATATACAAGAATGGCTTTAAAGGTATTAGATTTAATAGTCGAGTCTACACCGTACAAAAGTTGGCAACTTTTGTGTTGTCAACACGTGTTGGTAACAAAAGTTTCTGTAATAAAATTGTCTTGTGTTGGCAACAAAAAAAACTTCGTTTAAAAAACCGACTTCAAAAACTAAAAAGTATAAAATAACTTAATTTGTATGTGCTATTCATACCAACCTATTCATAGCTTTGAAGTCAGTGCCAAGCCAAATGTAATAGTAGGTACCACACTTGCTATATTTCGAGACGAACGTCAACGACGTCACCGACGCTTCGGTTGTTTTGTTTAACGCGAAGAGCAGCTATCCCGCTCAAGGTCACGCGCGGCGAGTGCGGTACCTACTACTACATTTTGGCTTGGCACCGACTTCAAAGCTATGAATAGGTAGCACATACAAATTAAGTTATTTTATACTTTTTAGTTTTTGAAGTCGGTTTTTTTAAACGAAGTTTTTTTATATTTTTCACTTTTTAGTCTTTCTCTAGTCTCTCATCATCATTTCATTTAAAATTAAATGATGTCAACAGAATATGAAGGCATGCAGACAATTGCTCGTAACTTCATCGCAGGCGCTCACGTAAATTTGAGGGTTTCCTTCGATTTCCTTAGGATCCCATCATCAGATCCTGATATGTTGGCCATGGGACCACATGGGGAGCATACCCTTTCGAATACAAAAAGACTTTTCAAAATCGGTCCACAATTGACGCAGTAATCGATGTACATACATTAAAAAAAAACCGATGAAATTGAGAACCTCCTCCTTTTGGAAGTCGGTTAATAAAATTGTCAACAAATGTTGGGAACCTTTTGTATATCAATGGAACCGTGTTTCTGTTTTTAGCGGTAAACATCAAAAGAATACGCTTGTTGCAAATATTTATTGGCTCTGTGGAGACGCTTACTTAGTTGTAATGTTTTTCAAATTCTTGGCGACTCGGTGTAGACACAATGGAAACAAAGTTGGCGATTTTCTAAAGAGTTGCAAACAGTTGGAAACACTGAAATTGCCAACAATTTCAGTGGATACGCGACTAAATAGTAAGTGATCACCAAAACCTCTGAATGCCTGCAACTATCTAGACACCGGTTAAAACAGATACTAAATAATAATATATCGCTTTATTGTACACCAGATAATGTTATGCTTAATGCTAGGTCAGTATCAGTACAAATGGCGGCCTTATCGCCATAACAGCAATCTCTAAATCATATTGTTTGTCATCATTCCAAGTGTCTCCAATATGTAACTATGACGATTATATTCACATTTCATTCCTCCGATATCGTGCAACTATAGGATGCTATGTACGATGTATGTATGTAGATACATATATATTATAGTGAGACTGCGCGGTTGGCAAGTGGCTTTAGCGGTCGCCACCCTGCATTCTACTGTTCCAAGTGTTGTGGGTTCAAATCCCACGTGGAACAACACTTTCTGTGAACCCACAAATTATTGTTCTGAGTCTGGGAGTTTTTTGTGTCCGTTTCATGTACTTTACAAACGGTGAGTACACCACGACACAGGATTTTTATTCCTAATGCAGGAGTTGTTCACCCAGTCCAAAGTTATGAGGTAACAAACCAAAAAAACAGTTGAATTGATAACCTTTTCCTTTTTTTAAGTCGGTTAAAAAGCATGTGTGTTGCAGCAATCCTACAAACTATACGCTTTAACTGTATTAAGTGCGGGTTTTATTGTCGTTCAGCGAAAATGTGTAGTTCTATAATTATCTGAATTATACCTAAGTAAATAAATAATTGTGAATTTAACCTTTGTACTTGAAAACTTAAGTGCGTGCTATTTTCCTTAACCTTACATGGCTTATATGAATTATGTTTGTAATTGATGCAGCGTAATAAACTGTGACCATGCACCGTGGGACTCCATTGTATTTCTTATACAATGGTATCTTGCGATTCAGTACAGATCTAAAGATAGATGCCCAGTCGTGCGTACCCTAAATTTTTCGTTCATTTTTAGTGCAATTTAGGGAAAGTTATCTATTACTTCTTAAATTTTCCCATTGTGTCTACATACACATATATCTTACACAATTTTTGACGAAAACATACGTTCATTAAGGTTATATAATTTGAGCTATTTGTAATTTTAATCGTAAATTACTTTGCAAATTTCACACGCCGGTGCAAGGTTACGTCATTTAGAACACTACTGTAAACCATGTCAAATGATACAACATTAATTTATTTAATATAATTTTTATTTACAAACGTATATTATGTTAATTTATATTTACCTAAATAAAACTGGTAAACATTCCATAGGAACGAATTTAATCAGTACAATTATATGAAATATACAGCGTGTTACAAAAGTGAAAAGGGTTTCGTTTAAGATTTCGTTAGAAGATAAACGTACTGGAACGAAAAATTCATGTTTCGAAAGTACATTAATGATTTAATTTCAAAACATACGTTTTATATTATTCCATAACCATTACAATTATGTGGGTAGAATGAAAAGTTTCCGACCTAAAGATGATACAATACATTTTTTCTTATTTGATTTGTCTACATAGTCTCCTTGTAACTCTACACACTTGTTCCAGCGATGCACAAGGCAAATGTATCTTTGATACACAACTACACTCACTAGTTTTTATTAACGAGTGCTGCTACCTTCACGTTGAGGTCGGAAACTTTCCAGACCATCTTGTTTACCTTAGGCTCAAATCTCTTAGAAGTTTGTTTATACCTTGTCTAGATCTCAAAAATGTCATAAAATATATTCTCGTTAAAGTATTAACGTCCAACGTTGACTGTAATCCATACTAATGTTATAAAATTCGAAAGTAACTCTGTCCGTTTTAAATTTTTCTTCGTTTTCTTTAATGTATGGTCGTGCCTCTGCCTATATTAAAGCATGAGCATGCCTTTAAATAATATAAAGCATAAACAGAATCCAAGAGTGGTGGTCACCCTACTCATTGCGAATGCAGACAATGCACCATGGTGACCCACACCATGACGGCAGCCTAGTGATGCTTCTGCATCATTGTGCTTCCGGTTTCGGTCCGTTTGTCTGTTACGCTTTCACGGCTAAACTACTGAACCGATTTGGATAAATTTGAATATAGAGATAGATTGGACATTGGGAAGTAACATAGGCTACCTTTGTCGCGATAACCGACATACACAAGGACGGAGCCGCGCGAAATAGCTAATGTGTTTATAAATATCGTATCGTGGCCGAAAGTTGAATCGGTATTCCGATAGTTTTATTAATACTTTATTACGAGAATATTAGGACATTTGAGAAATCGAAAGTAAATCGTAACTGAATTTTGATTAAACTCTTAATAAGAGAATTGTCCTTCATAGACGTAAGGAAAACTAGTTTATAAAGCTAAGGACAGCATTATTACTATTTTTTCTTCTGTACTAATTTATATTTATAATACACACATCAAAAGTGTCTAGGGATCAAGCATTTTTATGCGGATTTCTTGAGATTGAGATGTGGCTTTGGCCCTGGCCTGCTCAGTCGCCAGACTTGAACCCGATTGAGCATGCATGGGATATGCTACAGAGAAGAGCTCTGCCGAATATGGAGGGTATCCAGTCGCAAGAAGACCTTTTTTTGTTGTTGCAACGAACATGGGCGGCCATTCCACAGCGTGATTTGGATGAACTCATTTTGAGTATGCCAAACCGATGTTCTTGTGTTAGTGTTCGCGGTAGAAACACGGATTATTAATTGTTTAAGTTACCTAATAAAATTTTAAAGAAAACTGTTATTTCAGTCTTTTTTTCGAACTTTAATGTTAGTGGTTCAAATGTCAAAAATCCTTTTATTAGGAAAATGGCAAATTTCTTTATTAATGCAAAGGTGACTTGGTTTATCGTTACTGTGACAAACGAAAACACTTTATTTGATGAATCCTTAAAGAAAATTTTAATTAATATCAATCAGGAGAAAAGTTATTGCAAAAATATATGTTGATCCCTAGACACATATGTTGATCCCTAGACACTTTTGATGTGTGTACTAGCACATGCTGACTAATTGGATAATTAAGAGAGAGCCTTAAATATTTATTTTACAAAAAAAAAACGGTTATTTATTATTCTTAAAATAATAAACACCATTTATCATTAGGGTAACTATCCAGTAAAAAAGAGTTAAATCAATTCGAAATTTAAATTGCACGACTGTTCCTCGCTTCAAATATTCAGATCGCAGCGTGTGTAAAAAATGATACTCAGTCCATTGATATTTTTCTTTTACCAGTTCTTATAATAACGTTTTCGAGTCGATTAAAAATAATCGATTTTATTTTAGAGGAAGATTTAATTGATTAAAAAAGTATGAAGTAAATTTTAGCTACAAAGCTAAACTTGATCAATATATCGTGCCATGTTTACATGATTAATGTTACTGAAAATACAAATAACCACGAAAGTGGAATTTCGTATTTTTTATGTTTTAATGCTTTTTGCATTACAAAGCAAAAAAATACACAAAATAAGACAACTATTATTTACAATTGACTACTTATATAATGGTTAGGTAATATCGATCTATAAACATGAGGTAGAAAATTTCTACGTTTCATTTCATTGTTCTCATTTTTACGTTTATGTGTATTGTCAATATAACTTAGCGTAATGTTTTAGTACATAAAACAAAAAATACGCGTAATCATTATGCTTATGAATATCTATAATAGCGTATTAAAAATAATGTGTTTTATTAATAGCACGATTGCACACTTTAGCATAATAACCCTTTGAGCAGAACTTGATACCTATCTGTCAAGCTTGACAGATCAGATTAACTTGACAATTGACATATTAAGTCAAAAAGAAACTCCATAACTTTATATATCCCTTTTTCAAGAAATGAACCTTATAAACTATGATATTTGACAGAGAATGGCAACATTGCATTCTAATCGTCATCTTTAGCAAATAAGCTACTATCACATCCACGTTCCTATATCTATGATGATCATCACCTGAACATAAGTATGTTCTGCAGCAATCGTATTGGTGATGATCGGCACAGCGCTCGTTTTCTTGGGCAAGCATATCTTTGCACGCACATCGCGAATTGCCTGAAACAAAATATTGCAATATGTTATAGGATAGTAAAATGGTTGTGGGAATTTAGCGTGGGAGGGCTTCGGTACATATGGGCCAGGTTTGACCGGAGAAATATCAAGGCTTCGTAGGAAAACAATAGGGTATTTTACTGTATATGAGAAAAAATCAAAAATGATATTATTGAGAAACCTAAGCCGAAAAATGTTAGTTTTAGGTCATAAAATAATAAAATATTTTTTATAATTTATTTCAAAGTTTTCAGTTTTTTATCTGTTCCTTAACACCAAGAAATACACACATCAAAAGTGTCTAGGGATCAACATATGTGTCTAGGGATCAACATATATTTTTGCAATAACTTTTCTCCTGATTGATATTAATTAAAATTTTCTTTAAGGATTCATCAAATAAAGTATTTTCGTTTGTCACAGTAACGATAAACCAAGTCACCTTTGCATTAATAAAGAAATTTGCCATTTTCCTAATAAAGGGATTTTTGAAATTTGAACCACTAACATTAAAGTTCGAAAAAAAGACTGAAATAACAGTTTTCTTTAAAATTTTATTAGGTAACTTAAACAATTAATAATCCGTGTCCGATTTAAATGCATTTTTATGGCTCTTATCGATTGAATACATTTTTTGAGTTTTTTTTGTGGTTTAATAGCACTATATAATCTTATTAAGACACTTTTCAAAAATGGGTGTAATACTCTATTTTATACTCAAACTCAAACTCAAAAATAATTTATTCTTATAGGCACTTATTTTACAGGCACTTATGAATAGTCAATATTTAATAATAAAAAATCGAGTGATTCTAGTCGCCAGTTCCAAGTGCAGCCTACCCTTCATGGAGAAGAATCTGAAAAGAAACTCCATTGTTGCTCCTTTTAAAAAATAATAATACGGTTTACAATATTTTTTTCACTAAGAGACTTGAATGAGAACGAAGTCGACCAAAGAAAACAAAATAAAAGGTTTGGAGTCATTGCTGCACAGCCATGAGCTAACCAATCATGCGCCGTTCTTACTGATAGCTGCAAGATTTTTACATTGTTATATTGTGACATTGTATTGTTATATTGCTTTTCACCGAGTCAGTAAGCCCAAAACCTGTGCCTACCCCTGATTCCGGAGGGATAGTCTAAAAAGGCGACATCGAGCTTTTGCCTCTTTGAGTTGGAAGTATCCATGGAGGGCGGTAGCCACATACCAGGTGACCGTTCGTTTGCCCCCCTGTGCTATGCAAAAATTATATGCATTACTAGTCGTTGCCGGCGGCTCCGCCCGCGTATATGTCGGTTATCGCGGCAAATAGTAGCCTATGTTCTGATGTATAAGCTATATTACTGTAAAGTTTCATCCAAATCCGTTCAGTAGTTTTTGCGTGAAAGAGTAACAAACATCCATCCATCCATTTATCCATCCATCCATACTTACAAACTTTCGCGTTTATAATATTAGTATAGATTTATAAATGTTCAAAAGTAAGTGATGAGATAACAACAAGGAAAAATTCATAAATTGTTATTTTTAACCGACTTCAAAAAAGGAGGTGGTTTCTCAATTCGACCGTATTTATGTTTTTTTTTATGTGTGTTCGCGGATAACTTCGTCGTTTATGAACCGATTTTGATGATTATTTTTTTAATAGAAAGGAGATATCCCAACGATGGTACCATGATAAAGACACTAAAATCTGATGATGGAATCCAAGAGAAATCGAGCCGAACCTTGAAGTCGGTTTTTATTTTGTTAAATTTTTTTTCTAATAATGTTTTATAAGAAATTTAACGATTTGCACACAACAATGCGTTAATTAAAGAAATAGTACCTAAATAATAACCTCGAAAATAACAAGAAACGAAAAAAAAAACCATTACATCTGAATACATAAACTTCACAAGGTACTTTATGTAAAAAACTCGTAAAAAAATGTAGTATTTTATCCGTGTAATATTAAATCATCTAGCATTGCATTGGAAGATTGTAATTGTTGAACGTGTTATGTATGTTATAACTTGACTGTTACAGCAAGTCAAGGTTTAAATAATAGCGTCGGACTTTAAGTGCGATTAATAATTATGTATTATAATAATATATTCATATATACATAACTTTACATGTTGACTTTGTATATCTAATTCTTAAAGAGTATTGTATAATTACGAATAGTAACTGACCCACGCAACCTCACCCCACCGGGGCTTGCGGCGGGGCGGTGTGTCGGTGGCCCCTCCACATCTGCCCCCTCCAATGAGGGTTGGCAGGTAGTAGGGGGGGCTAAATTGAAGAAGTCCCGACAGCGGGCCAAGAAGGCTGCCCAAAAGGCGGCCTCTGGCCCGCAGTCGCAATCGGTGGCAAGGGCCACCCCGAAGAAGCCGCGGAAACTGCAGCCGCCGAAGACCGCGGCTGTGGTGGTCACGGTGTCACCGGAGGCGGCTTACGGCGGGCTGTCCTACGCGGCCGTCTTTAAGACGGCCCGGGATTGTCTCGCCCCGGATTTGGCAACGGCAGGGGTCCGACTGCGCCTCGCCCAAACGGGAGCTCGAATCCTCGAGTTCCCTGGGGCTGAAGGTGCTAAGACGGCGGACACGTTCGCCTAGAAGCTGCGGGGAGTGTTCGCAGCCACGGAGGGTGTCAAGATCGCCAGGCCTACCAAATGCGCGGAGCTGCGCATTTCGGGCCTGGACGACTCTGTAACTGTCGATGATGTCCGCGTTGCAGTCCAGGAAAGGACGAAGTGCAACGCGGAAAACATCAAAGTTGGCACCATCCGTCCCGGTCCAGGGGGCCTTGGTGCAGTGTGGATGAGCTGTCCCGTGGCGTCGGCCAAAGTTTTGGGCGACGCCGGCAGGCTACTCGTCGGCTTCGTAAGCGCTAGGATCACAGTCCTGGCGGCGAGGCCGATGAGGTGTTTCAAATGCCTGTCAGCGGGACACACTCGCGCCAAGTGCGCCAACTGTTTTGACTGCAGCGGTCTTTGTTTCCGCTGCGGTCGACCGGGGCACAAGGCTGCGGAATGCTCTGCGGCCCCTCACTGCCCTATATGTGCGGCGGACAATAAGCCCGCCAATCACCAGATGGGACAGGGGGACTGCAAGCCTTCCCGCGCTTCTCGGCAGACGTCGGGGGCTAGCCAGTCGACCCAGGCTGCCTCCGACGATGTCCGTCCGTCATCGTTGACGCCAATGGAGGGGGTTGTAGAAACGATCCATTAATGGATCAAGTCTACAACCTCCTTGTCCAGACGAACCTGAACCACTGTGCCGCGACGCAGGATCTCTTTCTGCAAACCATGGCACAGTGGTCGGTTAGTGTTGCCGTAGTCGCGGAGCCCTACTACGTTCCTCCCCGTCCAAACTGGATGGGTGACTGGGACGGCTCCGTGGCAGTCGTCGGTTCCGCGGCGGCTCATTCCCCGCCCTTGTCGCTTAGGGACAAGGGCTCAGGATATGTTGCCGCCGAGTGGGGGGGGATCACCGTTTACGGTGTTTACTTCTCCCCCAACCGCAGTTTGAGCGACTTCGAGGTCTTCCTTAACAGCTTGGAGACCTCGATGCGGCGATTAGCGTCTGGGCACGTCCTCGTGCTGGGGGACTTCAACGCAAAATCCATTGCGTGGGGGTCCCCCAGGACGGACTCCAAGGGCGAGGCCGTCGAGGAGTGGGCGGCTTCGGTGGGCCTCTGTTTACTAAACAGAGGCTCCACCAACACGTGCGTGCGACAGCAAGGGGGGTCGATAGTGGACCTTTCGTTTGCTACCCCTGCTGTTGCCGCACGAGTAAGGAACTGGTGTGTCCTGGAAGAGGTCGAGACGCTCTCGGATCACTTATACATCCGATTCGAGCTCTCCCGGTCCCAGGGCCCCAGTAGGGGTCACATGGCGCGGCATTCTTCCCACTTTCCGCGGTGGGCTGTTGCCAAGCTGGATAGGGACCTACTAGAGGAGGCGGCCATTCTTCAATCTTGGCTGTCTCCGCAGGCCCCGACCGAGGAGGTCGGCATGGACGTGGGGGCTGGCCGTTTTCGCGATGCGATTACGCAAATTTGCGATACGGCCATGCCCCGCATCCAAGGTCGTCGGCCTCCTCGGAAGGAGGTCTACTGGTGGTCCCAGGAGTTGGCGGACCTCCGTGCGGCCTGTACTCGTGCCCGGAGGTCCTACACCCGTAGCATGCGACGCCACCGTGGAGACGGTGGCGGGGACCAGCTTCATGAGGAGTACCGCGAAGCGCGGAAAACTCTGAAGCTGGCCATTTGCCGCGCCAAAGAGGTAAAGAGAAAGGAGATGCTGGAGAGTCTCGACCGTGACCCCTGGGGTCGCCCATACCGTGCGGTGCGTCAGAAGCTCCGCACGTCGGGCCCCCCCCTTACCGAGACTCTCCAGCCCAGCTTCCTGCAGGAAGTGGTCGAGGGCCTTTTCCCTGAGCGGGCGGAGCACACACCCCCGTCGATGGCCTATGCGGTCATAGATGACGGGGGTAGAGAGGACGATGTGCTGCCCGTTAGGGAATCGGAGGTTGGGGCGGCTGTTCTTCGGATCCGTTCCAAGAACACCGCCCCCGGGCCGGACGGGGTTCCAGCCCGAGTGATGGCCCGAGCCCTCGACCATATGTCGGACCGCCTCAGGGAGGTGTTGGACGCTAGCCTGGCGTCCGGACGCTTCCCTGAGTGCTGGAAATGCGGGAAGCTGGTCCTATTGAGGAAGCCGGGACGGCCTGCCGATTCGGTCGCGGCCTATAGGCCCATCGTGTTGCTGGACGAGGCGGGTAAACTTTTTGAGAGCCCTCTCAGAGATACCCTCTGCCCGCATCGTCCGGCACCTCTGCGAGGTAGGGCCCGACCTGTCGGACGCCCAATTCGGATTCCGAGAGGGGCGTTCGACGGTCGATGCCGTGATGCGCCTTAGGGCCGTGACCGAAGAGGCAGTGAGCTGTGGCGGCTTGGACATCGCCAACGCCTTCAATAGTCTGCCATTTAGCTGCATCAGGGAAGCACTCCACTACCACGGGGTGCCAGAGTACCTGAGGCGGCTAGTGGCAGACTATTTAGAGGAGCGTACCGTCGTGTACGAGGACCGAGAGGGCGTCTTGAGACGGCGACCCATGTCGTGCGGCGTTCCGCAGGGGTCTGTCCTTGGACCACTCCTGTGGAACGTGGGGTACGACTGGGTCCTACGAAGTCGTCTGCCTCCCGGGCTGGGCGTAATTTGTTACGCCGATGACACACTTGTCACAGCCCGGGGGGGCGAACTTCCAAGAGGCGGCGCGCCTGGCCACCAGGGGTGTTTCTCTGGTGGTCGGGCGCATCGAGGCGCTGGGCTTACGGGTGGCCCTGGACAAGACGGAGGCCCTATTGTTCCATGGGCCCCGTTGTGGTCCACCCGCCGGCGCCTCCATAGAGGTCAACTCGGTCCTCGTACCGGTTCGGGCCCAGATGAGGTATCTGGGCCTGATCCTCGACGGTAGGTGGCTCTTCGACGAGCACTTCCGACAGCTTGGTCCGAAGCTGGTCGACGCTGCCTCCGCCCTTGGGCGA
The DNA here is from genome assembly GCA_949125395.1 of Diaphora mendica. NCBI lineage: Eukaryota > Metazoa > Arthropoda > Insecta > Lepidoptera > Erebidae > Diaphora > Diaphora mendica. Next base: position 4,872,070 of record OX421323.1, read on the forward strand.
CTTTTGCCCAATTTGGGTGGAGCCAGCGTCGCAACGAGACTCCTATACACGGGGGTTGTCCGGTCGATGGCGCTGTATGGCGCACCGGTGTGGGTGGCGGCTCTGACTGCCCTAAATAAGGCTCGCCTCTGGCGGCCTCAGAGGGTATTGGCAGTCAGAGCCATACGCGGATACCGCACGGTGTCGACCGAGGCGGCGTGCGCCTTGGCCGGAACACCCCCGTGGGATTTGGAGGCGGAAGTGCTCGCCGAAGTTTATCGACGGGTGGCTGAATATCGGGCGGAGTATGGCTATCGCCCTCCGCCCGAAGAGGTACGCGAGTGGCGTGTAGCCGCCCGTCGAGCCACTATGGCTAGATGGTCGTTCCGGCTGGAGACTCCACGTGCTGGCTTTGCCGCCGTGGAGGCTCTCCAGCCGGTCATCCTCGAGTGGGCAGGGCGGCAGCACGGGACCCTTTCCTTCCGACTGACGCAGGTCCTTTCCGGGCACGGTTGCTTCGGGAAGTACCTGCACTCGGTCGCTAGGAGGGAATTGAGTCCCGCCTGCCACCACTGCGACTGCAGTGAGGACTCGGCCCAGCATACGCTGGTGATCTGCCCTGCATGGGCGTCGCAGCGCCGGGCCCTCACTGCAGTCATCGGGGGGGATCTCTCGCTACCGGCCGTCATACGCTCCATGGCCGGTAGCGATAGCAGTTTTACCGCGGTCGCAACCTTCTGCGAAGAAGTCATCTCGCAGAAGGAGGTGGCGGAGAAGGCCCGGGAGGATGATATCCACTCGGACCCAATCCGCCGCCGGCGAACCGGGCGGCGGAGGCGCGCCTATCAGCGCCTCATGCCGCCCTGAGTGTGGCCGCGGATGGTCGGGACGGGCTTTCCCCTCCATCCGCTCTAGTGGCCACCCGCGAGGGGGCGATGTACGCGTGTGCCGTACGTCGTCTAAATAGAGAGTTTTAACAGCAGACGGTGCCCGCTTCAGTGCGGGCAAGCGCTGGGAGGGGTCCGGACGTGTTAATAACTGCAGTTCCCGGATTCCTCCCTTCACAGGCGCAGAGTGGCACACCGTGTGGTTTTAGTCGGTTCGAGTCCGACACACCGCCCCGCCGCAAGCCCCGGCGCGGGTGAAGGTCCGAGGGGATTTCCACACGTTAAAAAAAAAAAAAAAGGGGCGGTGTGTCGGACTCGAACCGACTAAAACCACACGGTGTGCCACTCTGCGCCTGTGAAGGGAGGAATCCGGGAACTGCAGTTGTTAACACGTCCGGACCCCTCCCAGCGCTTGCCCGCACAAAAGCGGGCACCGTCAGCTGTTAACCTCTCATTTTAGGCAACGTACGGCACACACGTAACGTCGCCTCCTCGCGGGTGGCCACTAGAGCGGATGGAAGGGAAAGCCCGTCCCGACCATCCGCGGCCACACTCAGGGCGGCATGAGGCGCTGATAGGCGCGCCTCCGCCGCCCGGTTCGCCGGCGGCGGATTGGGTCCGAGTGGATGTCATCCTCCCGGGCCTTCTCCGCCACCTCCTTCTGCGAGATGACTTCTTCGCAGAAGGTTGCGACCGCGGTAAAACTGCTATCGCTACCGGCCATGGAGCGTATGACGGCCGGTAGCGAGAGATCTCCTCCGATGACTGCAGTGAGGGCCCGAAGCTGCGGCGCCCAAGCGGGGCAAACCGCCAGCGTGTGATGGGCCGAGTCCTCACTGCAGTCGCAGTGGTGGCAGGCGGGACTCAATTCCCTCCTGGCGACCGAGTGCAGGTACTTTCCGAAGCAACCGTGCCCGGAAAGGACCTGCGTCAGTCGGAAGGAAAGGGTCCCGTGCTGCCGCCCTGCCCACTCGAGGATGACCGGCTGGAGAGCCTCCACGGCGGCAAAGCCAGCACGTGGAGTCTCCAGCCGGAACGACCATCTAGCCATGGTGGCTCGACGGGCGGCTTTACGCCACTCGCGTACCTCTTCGGGCGGAGGGCGATAGCCATACTCCGCCCGATATTTATTTACCACTAGCTAAACCCCGCGGTGTTACCCGCGAGACGACAATAACCGCTTCGCCCCGCTGCGTTTGCGGGGCGAAGCTAGTCTTAAAAAGTAGCCTAAGTTACTCCTTATATCATCAGCTACCTATGAGTGAACGTCTTGTCAAAATAGGTCCAGCCGTTCCAGAGATTAGCCGGAACAAACAGATAGACAGACAGACAGACCGACAGACAGATAGACAAAAATTGTAAAAAATGTTATTTTGGTATATGTACCGTGTATACACATATGCATATAGTAAAAAGCGGTTCTTTTAATATTACAAACAGACACTCCAATTTTATTTATTTGTATGGATGTAGAGATAATAAGGGTTTATAGTAAGCCAACCTTAAAAGATAGAACATTTGCTGTCGATGATTTTTTTTTACTTTTAAAGAGGAAGATTTCTTCCACAAATTGTTTTTGTCAAACGTTTACTGCTTACGCAGCGCACGCAATGGAAGCTCTCAAAAGGAACAATTTTCCTCCGTTTTTGTATCATTTTTCATTTATACTTCGCACTTATTGGTCGAAGCGTGATGGTGTAGCCTAACCTTCTTCGATAACTGGGCTATCTAACACTAAAATAATTTTTCAAATCGCACCAGTCTTTTCCGAGCTTAGCGCGTTCAAAAAAACAAACAAATTCAACATTTAGTGAAATGAAATGAAATTATTTATTCTGCAATTAGGTTACAAGAACACTTTTGCAAGTTAAACTTTTTTTGAGCAGATGAGTTCGGCCCTTCCCAACTGGACTAGCCCTGAGAAGAAAGGACGAAACAAAGTTAGGGATCATCGTCTCTTTTAAAGCCCAGACAATCTTCTCAAATGCAAAAGACATTACTCACACAATTAGAGTTACATAATCATTAAAGAAAATAATTTAAATAATGTCAACAATAGCTATAATTTAAGATGAATTTGTTTCTAACTACACACATCAAAAGTGTCTAGGGATCAAGCATTTTTATGCGGATTTCTTGAGATTGAGATGTGGCTTTGGCCCTGGCCTGCTCAGTCGCCAGACTTGAACCCGATTGAGCATGCATAGGATATGCTACAGAGAAGAGCTCTGCCAAATATGGAGGGTATCCAGTCGCAAGAAGACCTTTTTTTGTTGTTGCAACGAACATGGGCGGCCATTCCACAGCGTGTTTGGATGAACTCATTTTGAGTATGCCAAACCGATGTTCTTGTGTTGTTAGTGTTCGCGGTAGAAACACGGATTATTAATTGTTTAAGTTACCTAATAAAATTTTAAAGAAAACTGTTATTTCAGTCTTTTTTTCGAACTTTAATGTTAGTGGTTCAAATGTCAAAAATCCCTTTATTAGGAAAATGGCAAATTTCTTTATTAATGCAAAGGTGACTTGGTTTATCGTTACTGTGACAAACGAAAACACTTTATTTGATGAATCCTTAAAGAAAATTTTAATTAATATCAATCAGGAGAAAAGTTATTGCAAAAATATATGTTGATCCCTAGACACATATGTTGATCCCTAGACACTTTTGATGTGTGTATAAATTATCGTCACATCAAAATAAATTCAAACATCCAAAATAAACAGCATAATAACATGCAGAAAGGGCAGCTCAATCCCAGGCAGTTTTATCATCAAGATATTCTGCTATTGCGTAATACTCCTTTGTATAGATAATACTTCATTAATTATGTTCATAAACTATATTTCCTTACCTATCGCATTCGCAGAGTCTCCCTGCGCATCCGTTGATGTAGTCGTACTGAGAGTCGAAGTTCTCCAACGCGCATAGAGGCTGGCTGTGGTAGCACTTCCAGAGGTAAGGCTGGAGGTAGACTGTGTAGAAGGGGCAGTAGATGTTCTCGTAACACTGGTCATGTAGCTTGCAACATCTATACAGAGAAAGTAAATGAAATTTGGTCAATTAGTTTAGAGAAAATCTTATGAGTTCGTGTCACCGACATGCTGACATGACATTTTCGAAGTGAAAACTTCTTTGGCCGCGTTAAGCACTTTTTGGTAGGGGAAAATCTTATGGGTTCGCATCACCGACGTGCTAATGTTCGATATTGATATTTTTAATTTCAACATTATGAAATTTCAAATTTTACACCTTAATTTTACAAATAACAATCTAAGTTATAAGTGTTTACTTCTATCGACAGTCCTTATGACTGTCAATTTTTGAAGTGTAAACTTCAAAAAACAACTTGAAAAAATGTTTTCCATTTTTTTATGTTTAAATTTATTTCATAGTCCAATTTAAATTAAAGGATTAGAAAATAACCACGGCGTCAAGGTTTCAAGTGACCTTTCAAGATTTCAAACAAATTTACTTGATAATCTTGACATTACCTTATTTTCCTGCCGTTATACTTAGTATTCATTTTATGCTGCATAGTGTATATTTATTGTCATAACACCCATTTTAGTACTAACTGTCATAACACCCATTTTAGTACTAACCTGTCAATGCCATCCGTTGGTCTGCCTTCACCCAAAAACCCGCAATAACACCCGTAACCCTTATAAGAGAGCGGGTCGCATCCAGTGGCGCAATACAGCATATTGTATAAGTGCAGTACACCGCGTTTGCCGCGGTTTTCGTTCTTACTCAAATAAGCTCGAGGGTCTATGTTTCTGAAAACAGATATCAAAAGACAGTTAGTGACTTCTCCACATTTTTTACAAACGTTGCAAGTACTTTTAACTTTTACACCTTGACACTTGACAGCAATAAAGTTAGATCAAATACTAATATCTTCTACTGAAATATCTAGAACCGATCGGACCTTCGTTCTTTTTTTGTGGAATATATCTATAGACGGGTATAATCGATTTCTTTCAAACGGTATCGATGCAAATACAATACTAAAAATACCAAATGTAAGAAAGTAACCTTTAAAAGATAATAATGATCGTCACCCAGGCAACGAAAGGGTCAGATCAGTCAATTAATGACAGACAGAGTGTTCCCCAGGAAACGGTCGGACTCCGTACATCTATTTTGGGCTATACTTTGTTAACGATAACACACGTAACAACACATTCAATAATTTAAAAATATTCCCAAGAAACTGGAGGCCTTCAAATAATGTTTAAAACTATTGGTAGCCCAGTGGTCGAAATTCGTCCACGACTAATGTTTCTTCAGTTTTTGTAATTTTTTGGAATTTTCTGCGCTCCTCCTCCATATAAACTTTAACTGTGTGTTTTTTTGTATGGAATAGGCGGGCAAACGAGCTGACGTATGGCCTGATGGTAAACGATAACGCCGCCCATGGACACCTGCAACACCAGAGGCGTCACAAGTGCGTTGCCGGCCTTTGGGGGGTTGGAGGGAGGGAAGAAAGGGGGAGGATTGGGGTATGGGCCTCCGGTATCCTCACTCACTCGGTGAATCACAGCGCAAGCACTATTTCACACCGGTTTTCTGTGAGTAATCCGTGCCGCCGGCCGTGGTATTACTCCGGTCGAGCCGGCCCATTTATGCTGGAGCGTGGCTCTCCCACAATAGAGTGTGAGGGTGTGTTTCTTTTTTTCTCTATTTATGTGTACAATAAAGAATAAATACAATACAAAGTTTTTGCTTCACATATTAATATACTAGCTGACCCACGCAACGTCGTTTACGTCTCCTATTGCCCGTAGGGTAAAAAAATTCCCCCGTTTTTGTAACATTCTTCATTGGTGCTCCGCTCCTATTTGTCTTAGCGTGATGATATATAGCCTTCCTCGATAAATGTACTATCTAACACTGAAATAATTTTTCAAATCGGACCACTTCCTGAGATTAGCGCGTTCAAACAAACAAACAAACTCTTCAGCTTTATAATATTGGTATAGATAGATAGATTATAAACTATGACATAAAGCAATAAATTACCTAACTCCTTTTGAATAGTCTTCTTCAGGCACAGAATATCTGAATGGATCTCTCGAAAAGCCCACCAATAATCCTTTTCCATCGTGGGAAAGATTTGATACTTCTACTTCGTTCGTGCCTGTGTTGTTGAACCTATTTTCGTTTTGTAGATAGTTATGGTTACTGGCGAGTGACGGGTATGGTTTCTGTAAAGTTTCGAGCTGCGCATACTTAGTGTTGTTGTATATGCTTTCGAATGTCAACTTGTTGTTAATCCGTGTTTCTACCGCGAACACTAACAACACAAGAACATCGGTTTGGCATACTCAAAATGAGTTCATCCAAATCACGCTGTGGAATGGCCGCCCATGTTCGTTGCAACAACAAAAAAAGGTCTTCTTGCGACTGGATACCCTCCATATTCGGCAGAGCTCTTCTCTGTAGCATATCCCATGCATGCTCAATCGGGTTCAAGTCTGGCGACTGAGCAGGCCAGGGCAGGACATTGATGTTAGCTGCGGCGAGAGTCTGTCTTACAACTCTTGCGGTGTGCGGTCGTGCATTATCATGCATTAACTGAAATAAGGGACCGATTTGCACTTGTAGAGGAACGATGACGTCTGATACAATCGTCTCAGCATAAATTTGAGCGTTGAGGTTGCATCTGATCCAAATCAACTCAGTTCTTCCGCCGATCCAAATACCCGCCCATACCATGATGCTTCCACCACTATAAGGATGGACTTCCTGGCAGGATTTTAATCGCTGTTGGCGTCCAGGGGTTCTCCAGTGTCGTATACGTCTTGTATCCGGTCTCATACCAAAACGAGACTCATCAGAAAAGCACACGAAACGCCATTGTTCTTCTGCCCAATTTCTGTGTTCAAGAGCCCATTGATATCGAATCCTACGATTGTGCATTGCTATAGGTGGTACCCGTAGCGGTCTTCGGGAATGAAGGTTCACTTCATGCAAGCGGTTTCTGACTGTTTGGTCGCTAATTAAGTTCCCTGAAGAGTGATGAAGCCTCACGGCTAACATCATGGCGGTTATTGTTGGAGCTCTTCGAGTTAAGATTTGAATGTATCGGTCTTGTCTCCGTGTGGTGCAGCGATACCGTCCTCCATGGCGCTCAGCCACGGTACCAGTGCTTAGGTAACGTGTCCAAAGTCGACTGATAACACTCTGACTTGTATTCAGAGCTAAAGCCAGAGTACGTTGCCGGGAACCAGCTTCTATCGTTCCCACGGCTCTGAGCATTTCTTCCCTGCTTAAATGACGTCGCCGCTCCATAATAGCGTTGGTTTTAATCAGTAGTAGGGAAACAGTAGCACTAATAATGTCTTCAATGCGTTGTATGTTTTTATAGGGAAAATATTGACAGCTGATTTTCATTATTTACTCGAATTTGATTGACAGTTCCTGATTCAAATTACGAAATGCACCAAAAAGGATCCATATCTTAATATATATATTTCTTGTGTGCGTGTGTATGTGACTGAACTCCTCCTAAACGACTGGACCAATTTTGATGAAATTTATTGTGTGTGTTCAAGGGGATCTGGGAATGGTTTAGATTCACAAAAAAGACTGGACCGATTTTGATGAAATTTTTTGAAATTTTTTGTGTGTGTTCAAGGGGATCTGGGAATGGTTTAGATTCACAAAAACGTAAACGATGTTACGTGGGTCATAAATATGGCGGTACGAAGTTCGCCGGATCAGCTAGTAAATTTATAAAATCATTAATTTATTACAAAGCCACATCTCAATCTCAAGAAATCCGCATAAAAATGCTTGATCCCTAGACACTTTGATGTGTGTATTAATGATTCTGTTTGAATTACGTGTCAATTTTGATTCCTACCGGCCTCAAACATAAAACTTATATTTTCCTTTTAAAGACCAATCTTGCACTACGAATAAAATATAACGTGTCACGAGTCATGGGGGATTTTACGAGTACAAAAATATTCATTAAACGGGTCGGTCACAAAGAACACCCAGACTCTAAACAACAATTTATGGATGACACAAGTGTTGTTTCATTTGGGAATCGAGCCCACAACTGCTAAAATCAATACACCACCCGAGCATTTAAAATTATCATTGTAGAAATTAAGTTCGTAATTCGTTAACATTGCCAGCTCAGTCACAACCTCTTTTGAATTCCCCCAATTCTGAATTATGCGATGTAAAGGAAATATAAAATTACATTAATAAAAAATAACCTATTTCAATCTCTATAAAAAAAACTAAAACAGATTTGAACCGACTTAATAAAGGGTGGTTCAATTAACCCTACTCTGTTATTCGTCACGAAGCGTAACACTCAATACTGAAGTGTTCATTACGGTATTCAATTAATTCTATTCAATATCCGACTTTTAAAACATGCCGATAATTTCGAACGAATCTCGATAAATCAGTAGACGTTTTCAAGCGTACCTTTTGAATTTATAATCGATAACTTTATTCGTTTTTAATTCGGTATGTTTTATCTTTTGCCTGCCGCCTCTCCCACGCCCTTGAACAAAACGGTTCGGCTCTTGGTTCCTGTGCCGAGCAGACAAAACCTCGATTTTAGAACACAAATGACTGCCTCCTATTCGCCTTAAAAAAGGATTATTACATTATACTACTATTGTTCAACCGTAGGTTTCTGCATATCAGAGAATTTTTTTCAGACTAATACCAATTCTGTGCTAATACTTGTAAATTAAAGTTTATTAAAGAGTTTGAATCAACGGCAAAGAATAACCTTTCCTAAACGCATCGTAATACACCTTTACCTGTGCCAATAAAAACCGAACATTACCTCATAATGCAGGATATTAGCGTTACAAATATACATTTTCATAGTCTGCTGGCTATTTGCTATAGTATCTGTCAGCTCATCTCCATTGTGTACTATCTATTGAATTAGTAAACAATGTTGGAAGCAATCAGGCCGTGAACACTTTTTTTCATTGTTGTGGCTATTTATTGATATTTAGGTCGTTTAGTTTTAGCAACTGGTACTCATATGTGATACGGCCTTTATTAAGAAATTGGCTTGCTCGGTATTTGGGAAACATACAACACGGTTTGGTGGTGGGTCACCTAATGTTAAGTGAGTACCACCGCCCACCGACATCTGCTACAGTCTTGAGTAGTTGCCGGCCTTCTTGAAGGTCGTATCGGTCGGAAAATGCCTCTAATGAAATCTAAAAAAATCTCATGAATTACTCTACCCATTGATAAAAGCTACGAAAAATCTGTTTAGTACCTACTTTTAAAGTTTAATGCATTCCAACACACAGAAAGAAACCCTGTTACAAACATTTTATAATTTGTAACGATTTAAGTATCTAGTCTCGGCAATACAAGTAAAATCATTCTTGCATTGTTGTTATGTCGATAAGGTTAGGCGAGATTGCATGATTGGCATGCTGAAGAATGGTTCAGATTGCAAAGTCCATGACATTTATCTTGACCCTATAACTTTAAGTACACGTCAGTTTCATTAATTCCATTTCAGAGCACATCTATTTGTAATCATCAGTCATGTAATTTTAAAGCAATGTTTCCAAGTTTGTGTGTGAGGCACAATTGCACAGTAACAAAGAACTAGGCGAGGATGAGGCGGCGACAGTCCTGGCTTGTTTTCCGCCTTTTGATATCCTGGCAGATATGGACGCGAAGTTACCTACCGGTCGACGCAGATACTCACCGGGCATGGTTGCTTGGATGAGTATCTGAATAAGATCGGAAGGGAAGAGACGGCACAATGCCACCACTGCGCAGCCGAGCGGGACTCCACCCAGCACACGCTGGACGACTGCCCTGCATCTGACACCAGCTGCCGATAGGGCCGCAAGCTGCCAGAGAGAGTGGACCTCTGCTAGCTGATTAATTGAAGCGGTCAGCTATAGGGGGGCGGCCTGGACGCTAATTGATAACAGGCCGAAACATATAACAATTGGGACGACAGGCAGGAAGACGCCCAGGCTTCTCCCAAGATAGAGTCTAAATAAACGCGGCGTCGTTCCTAGGGGAGACCTGAAATAACATGGTCCGGGTCCTCCTCAAAGCAGGGCGCCTGAGACCGGGTTAGCTTTTAGTGGAATCGCCACATACAGGAGGAGCTGGAGATCCGAAGGGATTTTCCACCTCGTCAAATAAAAGGCCTTCCTTCACCCTAATGGGCGTCGCACCTACCTTGGCCATATCGTGGGGGAAGCCACAACCTTTCCCCTTTAAAGTTTAATAGGTGAAAGCAATCAAGAAAATCCTCAGTCTAACAATGAATAATTTGGATATTTTTGTACAAATACATTGGCAAATAGCCGAAGGAGAGCGTGGGTGGCTACTTTCTGAGATATAAATTCAAACGTTACGATTGTTGTATTGCTATGGTATTATTAAAAGGTCAATCTAAAAATGTATTTGAAGGATTCCATCTTGTGAAATATGATTGACTATTTAAGGAAAAGTTTTAGATATTTCATTTAGTGCTCTCGTGCTAGTCTGAGAGAAGTTCTGGTTTTAGTAAATCTCTATGTATGTATGTCCTTGTTTAATTTAACCTAACAGAAAAATAAATTAGGGTAAAGGAAATTTACCTTTAGTAAGGGATAGCGCAAGTCTTGGATTGAAAAAGGGTCTAAGTTCGTAGCTACGAAGTAAGTTCTACATTATAAAGCATTTTTAACTTTTTTTGGTATTGAATACCAAATACTTTATGTGTTTTTAAAAATATATGTCAACAAAAATGTTATAAGTAGCAAGTTTTTATTATCCTAACATTCATAAACCTAATTCCAAAGATTATATAACTTGCCACCAATTATGTTACCTAACACTTTCCAAAATAAATATTGTCATTTCCGTTTGCAAATTGAAAAGGATACCTCAATTTAGGAAATTATATAATCAACACATTATTTCTTAAAATGTTTTATAAATTTATTTATTTTACACCTTAAGCACTTTGTACATCGGCGGACTTAATGCCCATGGCATTCTCTTCCAAATGATCTAACTTACATTAAGAAAATGATATAAAACGTAAATGGCACATGCAAATACTTAAAGAAAAACTGCGTGGAAGACACTTAATAAATACATTTGTTACATTATTCTAATATTAATTAGCAAATGAGAGGAAATTGGTTGTGTACAAATATTGTTAAAATATTTTTATAATTCATTCAGATATTTGTTTGTTAATAAGAAAATTATAATTATCCTGATTTTACAAACAAATACCGTACAAACAACGGATACAAAGGGGGCCCAGATTCAGGACAATAATTTGTGGATTTCACAAAGTCTTGTCCCATGTAAAGATTGAATATGATACACTTACGTAGTAAGAAGCAATGAAGTTATTGTTTAAACTACTTCACCATACGGCAGATTCCGCAGATTTAAGAATTATTTATTGCATGGACGCAAGTAATCCTACTAATATTATAAACGCGAAAGTTTATAAGTATGGATGGATGGATGATGGATGGATGGATGTTTGTTACTCTTTCACGCAAAAACTACTGAACGGATTTAAATGAAACTTACAGTAATATAGCTTATACATCAGAATAAAACATAGGCTACTATTTGCAGCGATAACCGACATACACGCGGGCGGAGCCTCGGGCAACAGGTAGTTTTTAATATTTAGTTAGTACCATTAGAAGTCGTGTGTTTGGTACGCATAATTAATTTAAATTTCTCACTACTAAATTTAATTATTTATGCTAACATATATTCAATATTACACTTATTCAATAAACCTGATTCTTTTATGTAATTGGATTACGAGTATAAAGATACATGCATAATTATATCTGCATGTAAATTTATGATTTAAGTTGTAGCCTAAATTTTTTATGTTGATTTTAATTAATCCTAATAATCTTTGCCTGTTTTTATCCGCTGCGTGCAGCATGCAAGTTCAAACACAATAAAACGGTACTCGGCTAAAGATTCCTTTGTTATTTTAGTTCTAATTATAATTAATACTGTGCTAATTTTTTTAAAGTGTATTGAAGGGTTAACTGTCAGTGCTCCAAATTAGATTTTAAGCAGAGCTCGATATGATATCAAATCAAATCATTTATTAATAAATCACCTAGTTTTACAATTTCTCAATCTTCTTAATTATTGCAATACAACTTTACGACCAGACAGTTCTTGGTAATAAGTGGTTGTCGATGTGATTCTTACATATTGATGCTTGATATTATCTCGAACTGACAGCAATTTTATCAAACAGTTGGGTAGGTGTTCATGGATTAATGAATGATCTATTGTGAGAGAGTTAAGCTTCGGGATACATTTGTCAGCCGGAGTGATGAGACCCTCCATGGCCTAACAGAAAACTGCTGTTAAGAATTTATTTTGATATTTTTTCTTCAGTGAGTGAAGTCCTTTCTTTTACTTCAGATTCAAGGAGAAGAACTGAAAGGTAGCAACGTACTTATAAATCATTATTAAAATCTAATAGTTTTTATTCCAAGTACCTAGGCCTTTTCAGGTTCTTTAGAATTACTGACTCTAGTTGCGCGGTTCCAAAATGTCATTTCCAAGGAGGATATTAAGCAACAAGAAACTCCATGCACTCTAAGTCTTGCGTTCACGTTATACTGAAGATTTCCCCACAAAATTATATCGTTTCTTCCTGTAAGTCGTTTATAACTCACTAGTCAAAGACTCGCTTGAATGAACTGAAAGCTGACTGGGACTTAGACCGCTTCACCGTCAACACCGGTTTCCTCTATAGCTACGGACCCACACCTACAAATTAAAAAAAAAAACGACTTCAATCTGGACCAAATTTAAATGGGACCTTTTGGAAAGAACCAGCTTTCAAAAAAAAAAAAGAATTATCAAAATCGGTTCACCCAGTCAAAAGTTATGAGGTAACAAACATAAAAAAAAATAAAAAAAAAATACAGTCGAATTGAGAACCTCCTCCTTTTTTTGAAGTAGGTTAAAAAAAATTGTGTGAATATTATAATTTATGGCATATAATAATAGTCCACTATTTCTCACGCAGAACAGTTACCCAATTTTTCTTTTTTTTTTGGAAAGAACCAGCTTTCAAAAAAAAAAAAGAATTATCAAAATCGGTTCACCCAGTCAAAAGTTATGAGGTAACAAACATAAAAAAAAATAAAAAAAAAATACAGTCGAATTGAGAACCTCCTCCTTTTTTTGAAGTAGGTTAAAAAAAATTGTGTGAATATTATAATTTATGGCATATAATAATAGTCCACTATTTCTCACGCAGAACAGTTACCCAATTTATTTTTATTCAATGTCATATCTTACCAACAACCAAAGATCTGATCTAATGGTATTATTATCTTTTATAGGCCGTGGTAGACAAAAGATTATAATTAATATTAACATTAAAAGAATTTGATACAATTGTTATACATAGTACAATGAGGACTTTAATCAAAAAGTTCGTAAGCCATTGCGTTTCGTCCTCACATCGTGATAAATTAAACAATAGGCTTTAGGCAATGCCTCCTTGAAGAACGCTTGTGATATTTGCTATAAAAATCTCATAATGTCAAGGTACTGATCTATTAAGATGATTAAGCGAAAATCCGTCCATAATTTTTTTCACTGACAACCAAACTTTTGAATAAATAATATCAATAAGAGTTTTTTTATTACTTTTTTGTTCTGCGTCAAAAATCAAATAGTTAATCATCATCAGTCGACAGAAACAACGGTATGGAAAAAGTCATAAGGTGATTGTCATTCAGATTAATTATGTCTAAGTAGGTATGTGGAGAATGGCTGGCAGCGGATGGATGCGGACGATGCGGACTGCCCAAGACCGGAATGGTTGGCGCTTTTTGAAGGAGGCTTTCGTTCAGCAGTAGACGGCAATTTGCTGAAGAGAGATAGAAAGGTATATCTCCCGAAGAACAGTTTTTCCATAACTTATATAAATTCAAACAAAATCTTTAAGAACAAGCTTTTATTGATCGCTATATAGATGTTTTTTTCATTAGACAATTTTGAGTGCTTTATTATGATAACGAGACATTTTATTTAGTAAAATAAATCAACCAAGTAAATGCCTATGGATTACATAGATGGAGATTTGGAGAGCGTGAGCACGTCAATTCCCATAATCATAATTATATATAAAGGAACGCGATGGTTTTTAAGTAATTGAGAGCTTGTTATTGTATAGTGAAGTGTAAATTTGCATAATATGTGGTTTTAATACCCGTAAAACCACATTAACCGAATATAGAATACCGGTTAAGGTCAGTGACATTTTTATTGCATAAAAAAATGTATTTTGTAGTTAGATGACATCTTTTATTTTTTTGGTGATACCCAATTTTAATTTGAATTGGGGTAGAGCATTGACCCTGTTGTGTACTGATCTTGAAAATCTTTTTTTTTTTTTTTTTTTTTTATATGTATGGCCCGCCAAAATTACTCTACTCTGCCTGATGGAAAGCATAAGCAGAATCCAAGAGTGGTAGTCACCATACTCACTGCGAATGCAGACAATGCAGTATGGCGACCCACACCATGGCGGCCTTGTGATGCTGCTGCATCTTTTAGTCTAGTCAACAAGTATGGAACTTGTTGACTAGACTATTTGGGCCTCCGGTCTCGCACTCACCAACGAAACACGACAGCACTGCTGCTGTCATTTTACGTTGATTTTCTGTGCGAGGGTAGTACCGCCCCGGTCGAGCCGGCCCATCCGTGCTGAATTCAGCGTGGCTCTACTACCTACATCATACATACATACCTACATCTACATTTTTTTAAGTTCATGAATAAAGGAATATTAAATTATTTGATTTCTCTGCTCTTATTCTTTTGCTATACCTAGATGAAAAGTGTGCCTCTTTGTTCTAGCGACTGTCTCGTTGGTCAAGCGTTTAGCGTATGCGACTGCTGATCAAGAGATCTCGGGTTCGATCCCCGGGTTAGGTCAAAAGTGTTGTTGGGTTTTTCTTATAAGAAATCCTTAATAACAGCCCGGAGTATGGAGCTTGGCAATTATCAGAGAGCACGTTAAGCCGTCGGTCCCGGTTGTCATGACAATCGTTACTGGGAAGTCAGTGCTCTCAAATATACTGCTCAGGGTTGCGGAGCTCCAATGCCAGTGGAAGTCGCTCCGTGGAAAAACTGATATTCAGGTAAAACCGGTTGAACTAGTGGTCGACCCCAAAATCATCTTGGGGATAATAAAGGCTAGGAACAAGATGACTCAAAGTATAGAAATGTTATTTGAAATTTGACGCAATCCTAATCTTAAACTAATTATAAATGTGAATATAAGTTTGTTTGTTACACTTTCACGCGAAAAATACTTAACCGATCATCACTTGGAGGTAAAAGCGGGCGAAAGCTAGTATTATTATAAATTTGAAAATAAGTTTAGTTTGTTACGATTTCACGGGAAAAATACTTAACCTGTCTTCATGAAAGTTTGTACACATATTCTTGGAGATATTAGAAGTAACACAGGATGCTTTTTAAATGCGAGCGCGCAAAAGCTAGTATCCTATAAAAGAACATAGGTCTCCACAACATTAATTATATTCAGAAACCATGCAATATTCTGAAGTGATTGATGGTGTTCGATTCGAGGTCGATTCTGTCAGATGAGGTGAGGTGAGTCGGTTTCATTTTTGTTAAAATTTTACTTGTTTTACTTCCAATATCATTAGTTTAAGTAGCAGAAAAGTAATAGTTGAGAAACAGTAGAACCATCTAAATTCTAAATAAATGAAAATGAATGACAAAGTGTCAGGGCAGCTAGTTGACAACAGAAAACTGACTGTTAGAGTCACTGAAGATTTCTACAGTCATTCGTCAATTCAATCATTATTTCGTCAATAAATTGACATACGACAATTAAAAGTAGGTTAGAATCCACTTCCAAGATTAGTATAATAATAAGTTAGTTCCAAGCAAAACTTATAAAAGCTTACTAAAATGGAAACTATTGTATTCAAATTAGATTTCACCGAAGAGTCTCCACCGAACAAAAGTTAGCAACTTTTGTGTTGTCAACACGTGTTGGTGAGAAAAGTTTCTGTAATTTCCTTGTGTTGGCAACAAAAATTGTCAACAAATGTTGGGAACCGTGTTTCTGTTTTTGGCGGTAAACATCTTGAATACGCTTGTTGCTGTTATTTATTGGCTCTGTGGAGACTCTTAGTAGGAATGTTTTTCAAATTGTTGGCGACTCGGTGTAGACACAATGGAAACAAAGTTGGCGATTTTTTGAAGAGTTGCAAACAGTTGGAAACACTGAAATTGCCAACAGTTTCGGCGGATACGTGCCTTAATAATCCACTTCTGAACATAGGCCAATCCTTTGAAAGGAGGTTTTAGTCTACTTTACCCTATCTATACCACCCTGGTCAGACCGAAGCGAAGTGTGTTTCTAATTTTCATTTTCTATACAGTGCTGTTGTCCTGCTTAGTTTGCACCCTGTTTACTTTTCTATTTAGTCGGTTTTTACGACACGCAAGGAATGAAAAGAACCGGTGACACTCCATATTCTTAACCAGTCACCACACGCATGTGTTTTTACACAAATACATTCTTATTTCGCACTGTCTTTGGTCCAGAGAATCTTGGATAAGTCGACAAAAGCATGGCACCTTATAAAATATTACAAGTTTTTTTTGGCGTCTGATTTACTTTTAGGCATCCCGTTTACCTTCAAGACTTAAACAATGTGGCCACTGCAACATCTGCTTTAGTCCGGTCTGACTTCCAACAATTAACCCTGCCAATGGAAACCTTAAAAAACTCGTACAACATTATTACTCAATGGTTAACTTGTTGTGTCTTAATTGTGGACGTTCGGCCCAAATCTGGATCATAGTAGCATTGTATGTCAGGTACAGCTTTCTTTCTTACATAATGCTGAACTTTTGTTTTGGGCCTTTTTGATATAGTTACGTTATACGAACACAAAAATGTATTTGTAAACAATCATGTTATTGTGGAATACTGTAAGTAAGTAAACGATGTAGATAGAAAAAAAAACGTGTTATCTCTTTTTGTCAGCAACTTAGAAACCTACATATATACCTATTGAAATATAGTACCGGGATGGGCTATGTGCATCGCAATGAACGCTGAGAGTTCACCATTTACACGTCATGAATGTCACGTCATTTGACTTTGACGTTACCAAATGTTACAAGCCTCAGAAATGTTGTTTTATTATTTTGTATTTTTTTTGTACTGTGTTTTTTAAATTGCATTTTAGTTTGTACGCTGTGAATATCAAATACAATTTTTATTATTATTAAAATCCCCAATCCGAGTTTCATCCAGAGATTAGACTTTCACTGGTGTAAAGTAAAGAAAGATTAGCAAATCTGTTTTAATATACAACGAAAAACTAAATGTTATGTTACATTATTCTATGTTTTATTTCACTGTGTTGAGATAAAAGGACGGTACGACATGGATATTACGAAACAGACTTTTAAACTTGATAAGTTGACATTGTTCTCTAAATAACAACGACAGTGACTTTTGAACTCACGCTAAAACTTTTGACAGTAGCCTAGATAACATCTTTTTATTTAATTGCTTAATTTAAGCAAAATCTAGATACGCCTTTATTTTACTCAACTGCGTCAGAAGGAGGATTATGTTACGAGTGTGTGTATTTATTTTTCTTTGACACGGCCAGTAGTCTAAACTGCTTAATGGGTCTCTGCATAAGAGGTGTCATTAGTTTCATCATAATAATGGCCTTGACAGTGGAAACATGCAAATCCTATAAATTATATCAAAACTTTATATAGGTACCAATCTAATAATCTATACCTTTATTATAAAGCTGAAGAGTTTGTTTGTTTGAACGCGCTAATCTCAGAAACCGCTGGTCCGATTTAAAAAATCTATATATCATCACGCTAAGACTAATAGGAGTGGAGCACCAATGAAGAATATTTAAAAAACGGGGGAAAATTTTCACGCTACGGGTAATAGGAGACGCAAACGAGGTTGCGTGGGTCAGCTAGTATATTATAATTGTCAAGTCATGTGTTTTAATAAGGTTTCTTTACTCGTATGTATAAAAAATAAATTATTTTAATAGAATCATAGTAACCGACCTTTTTGATTTTAAAATTAAAAAGTTCCAAGGAGTTTTCACTTGCGTCTATGCCGCAAGTAGATATGCAAGTAAAAAGTTATGGCAAAACCTGTCACCAGATGGCCGCAAACTTATTTGCCAATATACTTAAACAAAAAAAGTATAATTAGTTTGAGTATCCCTGAGGCTGTAATGTTCTTGAACATGATTTCTTGACTTACTTACCTATTACTCAATATTGGCCAACATGTGGCCGATAATCAAATAAGCACTTCTCGAATCTTGACCCAAAAACTGGTAGTTATTCCGATAATAGGTATTTATTTAGCGAATTTTTTAACGTTGTGTAAAGAGTGACTATATTTAACATCAGAATTGACAGATACCTTAATCAATTATATATAATGCAATGATTTAAAGCGCTAACAATGCCGAATTAAATACATTCGTGCAAACGAACTTTGAAATATGAAGTTACTGAATGTACTGAATGTATGGATATAATTAATATTGCAGTTCATTAAGTTTCACAACTAATTTATATTGCATAAATCATTTCAATTTAATAAAAATGTGTTTCTCTATTATAATAATGCATTCTTTGTATCCGATTCGTACATGTTTGTAAAGTTTTCTATCATACAGAATATTTTGATAGTGCAGAGGTTGTCTTTAATTTTTTTTATGTATGAGGATGCCAAAGTGACTCTACTTTGCCGAATGGAAAGCATTTGCCGTAGAAAGAAAGATGACATTGGGTTACATTCTTGCATTTCTATACAGTTTAACTGACTTCAAAAAAGGAGGAGGTTCTCAATTCGACCGTATATATTATTTTTTTTATGTGGGTTCGCGGATAGCTTCGTCGTTTATGAACCGATTTTAATGATTTTTTTTTAATGGAAAGGAGATATCCCAACGGTGGTACAATGATAAGGACACTTAGATCTGATGATGGGATCTAAGAGAAATCGAGTCGAACCTTAAAGGCGGTTTTTATTTGGTTAAAATTTTACTTGTTCTTTTCTACATAGGTAGATGGGAAAGTTTAATTTTAAATCGAAGTAATAAAATAATATTCTGTCTAAATATCTAAATAACGCCTCTGGTGTTGCGGGTGTCCATTGGCGGTGGTAATCGATTACTATCAGGCGATATGTCTGCACGTTTGCCTCAAGAACTCTACAGCTCTAGCATCCGTCTGCTGTCACTAATAAACATATTATTTAATATTTGAGTGTCTACTGCGAGGAGAAAAGTGTGAATTAGTTTTTACGGTTTTATTTTCTCACAGGCTAAACTATTGTGTAATGAATACGGATGTAAATTTACTTAGTTTTTTATTTAATTATTCAGTGTTACTTTATTACACAAACAAAAAAAATCTTCTGCCTAGAAATTGGGATAAAATTCACTCACACCATTCTCTTACATTCAACATAATTTTAGACTCGGCCTTAATAGTTTTGTTAAGTTTTTTTTGGTTTATTGCTTTAAGCTCTATTAACTTAAATATACTATTAAATGCTATGAAATATATTTAGCTTTAATTCCGCGAGACAAATATCCAGGTCTGAAAGCAGGACACAAATCCCACCGTCATGCATACTCACATGCACATATGGGTATCATGCATATGCACACATACAAAACAAGTGAGAAATAATTAGCATGCCATGCAACCAAACCTATACTCGACACGTGTTTCGCCCTCCCTCTCGGAATTAAAGCTAAATATATTTCATAGCATTTAATGTCATGGATTTCCGCAAAGTAACGCCTGATTCCATAACTTATCTTAAATATACTAATATAATTAAAATAGTTATTTGAACCGGTTTCACAATTTCATATCTTTTATTCTGTTACTTAAAATGAGATTCATAAATCATCACCTTCATCAGGTTTTGACCCACTATACCGGACCCACTATATATAGGTACCTATAGGTTTTGTGTCAAGTTTTGCTACCCTTCGCTGTGCTATTTCCCGGTTTTCTCTGGTGTGGACTGTGGTTACTGTAGAAATTATGTTAAACGGTTTTAATATTAAAATAAAGAATGACAAATATTGTGTGTCAAGTGATTCTACACAATATGTATAGAAAGTAAGTGGCGCCTCCAGTGGCAGGCATGAGAATTATTCAGGAACTGTTAGTTATGTTTATGATATTCCAACAGTTAATCCATTTTCTTCATTCGTAACCACACGGTAAGAGAGAGACAAAATGAGTAAACGAGGCCAAAAACGATTACATAATGAGATTACAGATTAGTAAACTTCTTTAAAAGTGATGAACACAATGATTTCTTTTTACAACTTTAGGAAATAACCTAAGTGACGTACTCTGTACCCAAGCAAGTACAAGTGTAATATTTAGATCAGACATACATAATTCGGTGATTATATAAGTGAAAGTGCATTATTTTAACCGTATTTTGGGTGTTTACGTTTTGGTATTAACTGGAAGTACAGGTTGACCGTCAACGAAAGTGGTTAGGCGCGTGTCCACTATTTAACGATTTTTTTTTCAAATATAACTTAAAATTAACTGCCTCGGCGGCGCGTAGTGGTAGCGTATGCGACTACTGTGCTTTAGGTCTCGGGTTCAATTCCCGAGTCGGACCAAATGTTTGTATGATCTGCAAATATTTGTTTCGGAGTTTGGGTGTTTTCTATGTATAATATGTATTTACAAAAGAAGTTTGTATGCATTTATATCAGTTATACATTTTTTAAGTCAAAACGTGAAAACTATGCGAAACCATATAGGTTCGTCATAGGCAAACGTGCAATGCCATGGCCTATTTGGCAAAGTTCCTAACTCTTCAATGATTATGCAGAGAACGATCAGGTATGCAGGTTTTGTCATAACTTGAGGCAATTAAAACGAACATGATATACAAGCAGGTCTAGAAACAAAAATGCATATTCACTTGCTCGTGTAATTATTCTGATTTTAGGCTTCTAAGTTTGAGAATGACGGACTTCCATACAATCTTAAATTCCTTGTTTTATAAGGGTCGAAAGTTATAAATCCTATCTTGGCTGGTGTTTACAACATTAAAAGCATCGGCTACCAATTTCAAGGCTTAGGATCCGGGTTACTGCATCAGTCAGGGCAAGTAATGTAGGTGTGATTGATTAAAAGTATGATGTAAACGAGTGAAATGTGACGACGGTATTATAAAATGTCATAATAACTGGATTCATATAAATGCAGTTACGACGTTTTGCACTTGATTAAAATAACGAATCAAGTGCAACGACTTGTCCAACTTGGCTTCTCCGGAAAGGAAACATAAAAATTAATCATTTATGTGATTTTAATTATGCAACTTACACGAAAATAAGAGTGTTAGTATGTTAATAAATATTAATAAGATGGTAATGACAGAAGCTTGTGTGATGCGTTTTAGTGAAATCGTTGCTTAATTTTTTTTTGTGGATCATAGGTAGGTAGGTACATAATACAGATGCTATAGTTTTCCTACCATGTAGTGTCGTATTAGGAATACGGAGTATCACTACCCTTTATTCATCTCATAGGAGTCAAAATATATTCGATTATATTTTTAATCTTCGTAAGTATGATCATGTGTCTGCTTTGCGTTCCCAGTTAAGATGGTTACCTATTTGCCTGCGTCGCAATCAACGAGCACTTACTACGTTATTTTCACTTCTCAACTCACCATTTCTACCTTCGTGCCTTGCTCCACACCTCCGTTATCTGTGCTCTAATCACGACAGAACTCTTATTTCAGTTAATAATCTGCTTCTCTCATGTCCGACTTCTCTCACAATTCCGACTTCGTGAACTCATCGATCTTTGTGCAAGCAGTACTGCTCTGGAATGCGCTCACACTCGAAATCAGGATGTCCACAAGCCGTTTTACGTTCAAAAAGAAGGTGCATGAGCTCCTTCTTAACAAAATGGCAGAAACTACTAACCGACAGTTAGTATAACCTATATTCAAGTTTTCATAGTGTACGAATATAAGGGTTGAATATTTATATATGTATATATGTGTGTGTGTATTTAAGACATAATGTATGAATACATTATGTAAGAAAGTACATGAACTCCTTCTATGAACTGGCAGAACTATGTAATCATAGCTTACCTCACATTACAGGGCTCCATAGTGTATAAACAAATATAGTATTTATGTATATGTTAATCTATATTTGTATATATTTATGTTATATTTAGGTCTATGTATGTATGTATAAAATTTATTGTTAACTGTATACATACGTCTTAAACTCGTAGGTATGTAACCTCTGTGAGGTGCACAAACCTTATCAAAAATCTACACCACCCGAAGGTTGACTGGAAGAGAATGCCCTGGGCATAAAGTCCGTCGATGTACAAATGTAGTGCATTAAGTTTTTAAATAAATAAAATAAAAGAGGTGAATGAGGGAGCAAACTAAGTGGGATAATATCCCTGCAAGAGAAGGGAAATTGGAAACAAACCCTAAATCAACCTGTTTGGGCAGACCAAACCCTGTTTTTCAAGGATATACCTATTGCCAGTAGCGCAGTATTAAAAGCTATTGATAGATTAAATAATAACCCATGCCAATATATTGCAGAAATTGTAAACATGACTGAGGAATAGAGTCAGGAAGCATCGGAGGTTTGTCGGTAATATAATCTTTACTTGTATAATAATATTTATTTAATAACAAGTCATGTAGTTTCTTTTTAAACATAGTTATTTCTTAAATCTTTCCACACTCGTAATATCACTGAATATACGCGGATCTGTACAGAACATATTGTCATACTAGCTCAGCCCCGCATTGTTACCCGCGGTACAACAACAACCGCGGGTAACGCCGCAGGGCAAAGCTAGTCTTAAAAAAGTAGCCTAAGTTACTCCTTAGATACTGCCAGTGAAGGTCCCGTCAAAATCGGTCCAGCCTTTCCAGAGATTACCCGGCACAAGTAAACAGACAGACAGACAAAAATTGCAAAAAAAATTTTTGGTACATGTACCGTGTATACTGTATATATACATATAATATGCATTTATTAAAAAGCGGTTATTTTAATATTACAAACAGACACTCCAATTTTATTTATTTGTGTCTTGCTAGCAACTAATGTAACCCACGCCATCTAACCACACATTAGTTTTTTAGTCTTAGACTCGGCCAAGAAAATAATAATTTGTAAAATAAGAAATTTTACTTAAGAGCCGATAAACTAACGAAACTTAACTTTCATTATACAAATTTATACCGGTTTTATTTAAGTGAAATTCGAACCTTAATAACGACATCCACACGTGTCAAGAAAAATCTTATTATCGGCAGTTTATTAGAGTATAGTACCTTCTCATAACGTTTCTACATGACTTTGCAAATTTTGTATATCTAAGTTGCTCTGTTATATAATAAGACGTAGATTTCTACTTAAGCTGCAGAAGAACTATTTAGAAGGTGACTATGTCAGTATAATTATGCCGCACAGGAGTGATTGTTGTGGCGAATCTATGAAGGCCTATGTACTGCAGTGGACGTCTTACGGTTGATGATTCGATTCGGAAAAACGGTTTTTTTGCCGCTTTTTGCTGCTAGCTAGATACGTCAGATACGTAACTGAACCGTTAAGTACTAAACCTACAATTTAAATACCTCTTCTAATCCATTATTCCGCAACGCCGTACAAAAATCATGTGACAAGGGAGAAAAATTGAGGGTTGCTACCCCCTCCCCTTCACCAGTACTCAGTTAGACAGCTTACAAGTGACGATGCCGTCACTGACGGCATAGTGCTGTGTGTTATTGTTTTTTACTCCTGTATCTTTCAAAAAAGGTCTCCTGGTGGTTCACATGACCCATCAATTTTCGACGTAGTCTACTCTATAAAGGCCTTCCAACATTAAATGACTTTTCAAACAAACTCCTCTCTTTTATAAATGACTAGTTTTTACCCGCGGCTCCGCCCGCTTATATTTCGGTTATCGCGGCAAATAGTAGCCTATGTGTTATTCTGATGTATAATCTATATTACTGTAAAGTTTCATCCAAATCCGTTCAGTATTTTTTGCGTGAAAGAGTAACAAACATCCATCCATCCATACTTACAAACTTTCACGTTTATAATATTAGTAGGATTTAAATTGAAATCGATTAATTAGACTAAAAAATCTTACATAGAAAACTTCGCCAGAAATCTGTATTTTCTGACCGTCTCAATGACGGCTTGTTCGATGGTTTAATTGAGTGAAAAACGTTCAAAGTTCAGAAGACTTTGTCTAATCTTCATCAGTGGCACTGGCACTAGAGTAAATATTTAAAAAAAAAGACTGCACGTTTGGCCTAGTGGTTTAACGGTCACCACGCCGTTTCCTACTTCGCCAAGTGTCGTGGGTTCAAATCCCATGTAGGACAACACTTTGTGTGATTCACAAATTGTTGTTCTGAGTCTGGGTGTTCTTTGTGTCCGTTTCATGTATGTTTGTAAAGTCCCCCGCGACACAGGATTTATTCCTAGTGCGGGAGTTGTCTTATAAAAAATAATAATCATCGTCACTACTGCTACCTATAAGGTTAGTCACCATATTCATAGGCGATGCGGTCATAGTTTTAATCGCGTGATCTCGCAAGTAATGCTTAGATGCGTTTTAATAAATGCCATTTATTATTCATAAATCAATTTACTGTATTGCAGTAAAAACGTATACAAATATTACATCATTGTTATTGAAAATTAGTGTTTAGTATTTCTATTTATTTAAATTTACGGCAGTCACGCAAGTTCTATTCATGTTGTTATATATAAGTATTGTAGGTATGTTTTATAGTCTCCCCTATTTTATCCCTTCTTTCAGTGCATAGAATTAGCGATATTTTTCAACCATATTGATATTCTGTTGATTTATTAAAAGAGCTATTTTCACATAGGTATATATATTCGACCGTGAGAGAGCCACGCTTCAGCATGAATGGGCGGCTCGACCGTAGTGATACCACGGCCTCACAGAAAACCAGTGTGAAACAGCGCTGGCGCTGTGTTTCACCGAGTGAGTGAGGATACCGGAGTCCCATACCCCAAACCCTCCCCCCCGTCTCCCTCCTCATCCCCCAAAGGCTGTCAACGCACTTGTGACGCCTCTGGTGTTGCGGGTGTCCATGAGCGATGGTTATTATTATTATAGCTTTCATATCTTAAGCATGCCTGCAAAACACAATTTTATAAAAATACTGCGAAATTCGGTTAAATAGTTTTGAAGTTCATCTTGAACAACAACGTGACACTGATTACTTAATTCAGTTTGTTAAGCTTTATTTTTCATTCGTAAAATGTACAATAATTACCTGAGGTAAATAATCATCTGAGCTATAGACGATTCATCCAAAATAGGCCTTTAACAATGAAAGAACGATAGGAACAAAGGAAGAGGAAAGAAGTTTTATAAGTAGCAACCGACAACTGTGAACTGCAAAGGTTATCGTGGAAAATTTCCTTACCAAGTTAATCATAGGTTTAAGATTTAAGATTTTATTATTATTTAAACATAATTATACTATTTTAGTTTCTGTAATCGTTAACGCCTAAATTCTCGTGTGTCATTGGCTAATCTTAGACAAAGTATAAGCCAATGACACACGAGAATTTTGGAATCTTTTTGCAATCGTTATGTTCGTGCTGAATGAAATCAGTGTGGCTCTACTACTTGAGACAATTCGAATCAAACTAAACTTTAATGCAAACTGTATTAAAGTTGTACAACTTATTCGTGGATTAAGAATTTACAGACGAAAATATAAATAAACAGAAGTCTCTACACAAGAATAGAAGAATCTAACTTAAATAAACGTCCCTTGAAACAAATTAAATTGGGTATAAAAAGCCACTCTACAGTTCCAAAGCTGGTGTATTATTAATACTTAGCATTATATAACATTATAACGAAGGTTATTTTGGTCATTATTGCAATTCTCTTGCCTAGGGTACATAATTTGTTAATCTTTTCAGCAAATTAAGTGCATGAACATTGGATGTTTTATAACATGTGTTTAAAGATGCAGGTCAGTGTTGCTTGTGCTAAATGTTTTGTGTGGTGGTGACTGGTGCCCAATCTATTACCACTGAGCAAAAAAGTGTCTATGAACGACATTTTAGAATGTCGACGCGAGTGACCATAAATAGTTAGTTAATTTAAATATTTTAGGCGTAACAGTATTTACAGGTCTCGGTGATACCTGCTCTTTTGAATTATTAAAGCTTTAATATCTATTTTTTATGTAAACGTTATGTAAACGATGTTTCTACTATTAAAACATTATCTTGTAATTTTTGAATCAAATAAACATTTTTATTTTTATTTATTTATTATTTTGGGTAGCAGTAGGTACCTAAACTTTTTGACCTAAATATTGAACATCTCAAATGTCTAATAAAGTGCTACACAGAGTTCTCATTTGTAAAATTTCGTTATACAGAAAGAAGCAGAAGAAAAATACTGACTTATAAATTTAATAATATATTAAGGCGCGTATCCACCGAAATTGTTGACAATTTCAGTGTTTCCAATTGTTTGCAGCTCTACAGAAAATCGCCAACTTTTATTTCCATTGTGTCTACACCGAGTCGCCAACAATTTAAAAATTATTCGAACTTAGCGTCTCGACAGAGCTAATCTGCAACAAGCGTATTCTTTTGATGTTTACCGCCAAAAACAGAAACACGGTTCCCAACATTTTTTGACAATTTTTGTTGCCAATACGTGTTGACCACACAAAAGTTGCAAACTTTTGTTCAGTGGAGACTCGGCTTTGGTGGAGACTTTA
Source organism: Diaphora mendica (assembly GCA_949125395.1). Classification (NCBI taxonomy): domain Eukaryota; kingdom Metazoa; phylum Arthropoda; class Insecta; order Lepidoptera; family Erebidae; genus Diaphora; species Diaphora mendica. Next base: position 4,898,852 of record OX421323.1, read on the forward strand.
TACTCAGGGTACTCATATAAGAGTCACCCCTGTAACCACACTGCAATATAGTCGAAACGTCAGACAACTCTTTCGTCAGTGATTTAAAAGTAACAAAAATCCCCGAGTTTGTTTCGTAAAGTCATATGTAAAAGTGTTCTTGTAATCTATTTGAGGAATAAACGATTTCATTTCCCTTAACAATTCTCGTATAGTATTTAGGTATAAGATTAAAATAATAACTTTATAAAGGTGCTCGTATATCATACCTTTAATCACAATTATGAACTTACTTGTAGGTTCTTTGTGTTTCCTGGTCTGACCTTAAGAGGAAGTGCAGTGAATAGCTCGTGAACATCATCGTGTTAGTGTTGCGCCTGCGCATTGTAATGGTCTTATTTATATTAGAATAAGTAGTATTTTTACTACCTTGGACAAGCATAGGTTACTTGTTGGTTGGAATAATATTTGTTCTACAAGAAAAGGTCTTTGTTTGAACCGGTAGCTAAAGGGAAAAATAAATAACGTGGTGCCTTTAAAAATTATTGGATTTTTAAAGGTTTTTCCGAAATGTAGACACAAAATGTAAAAATAAATTAATAGTTACTACTTACTTGCGGGTTTTATTTCTACAAAACTTAAAAGATTATGATTGGTTAGGTTTTGTAGACTAGTAGCTATTACTGTAGTTAGTATTTCACAAGGCCACCATAGTCTGGGCAACCATGCTGCATTGTCCAATTTCGCAATGAGGATAGTGACCATTAAGACTTCAAAAATGGAGGAGGTTCTCAATTCGACTGTACTTTTTTATGTTTGTACCCTCAGAACTTTTGACTGAGTGAACCTTGATTTTGATGATTCTTTTTTTATTTGAAAGCTGGTGCTTCCGTGTGGACGCATTTCAATTTGGTCCAGTTCTTGGAGTCGGTTTTTTTATAAAAATTTTATTTATTAAGGATGATGTAGAATGTATCATCAACAGCCTATCACACATCTCAAATTGTACACCACTTGGTTCGATCATTAGTATTTATGATGCATAATATTTTTTAATCTGTATTTAACTTTTTTATTTTAGACTTCAAACTTTATGTAAGTATAAATTGTATAGATTCGGTTCATGTCTAGGTCACAACTAATCTTGCCAGTAAAAAGTAAGGAAGTGATTTTTTATGGATTTATAACATTTAATTATATGTTACCTAGTACTTATAAAAGTGACGACTATAATCGCCCGTAGAACACGATAGTCTCTTCTTTTAAACCCAACCGCAAAAAAACTGTTTTAAGACATCGTGGTCTTATATGTTTTGTATTTATAGCTGAAGTATTTAAAGCAAGCGAGTCCTAAAAATATGAAATAGAACGTAAGAATAAGGCGTATCGTTTTTTATGTCAAAGATCAAACGGATTCAGGATAACTTCTATCCATGGACACCTGTTACGCAATTGTTGCCACATTGCCATTCTTTTAGGCTTCAACCAATTCAGGGAGAGGGCTATTTTGAGCTATGGTAACCTCACTGACCTGGTAAAAAGCAACGCAAAAATTGCTTAACACAGATTTTCTGTCAGGCCGCTTGTACTGCCGACGGTAGAATCAGCTTAATGGTGCTGAAGAATGGTTCTCCCAGGGTAACATCTATTATCTGGTGGCATATTAAACTATTATGAGATGTTTTTTTAACAGGACAAACCGTCGCGGTGGACTTCACAAACATAAATGAAACGGACACAAAGAACACACAGACTCGGAACAACAATTTGGGGCTCACATAAAGTGTTGTCCTATGCGGAGTTTGAACCCACTACACTTATCGATGTAGAAAGCGGCGTATCAACCGCCTTAATCACTACGCCATCCGTGCACTTGATTTGTTTCTATACAAAACATAGTCGACAAACATTAACAGTAAAAATTATTCACCTCATTACAATTAAGAGACAGTGTTTTTATGGCAATAGCACTCGTTATGCATCCAAAAGTTTAGATAAGTCACTCGGTTAGTCGAAGTCGTACCTCTGTTACAAACAATAGGAGCAGAAACGCATTGTGTAATCGAGTAATCGGCATAATGGATAAATCGATTATTGGAACCATCGTTCCGTTGCGCTCGCGCTGTACTTGTCAACCGGAAAAGATGACTACGGCTCTTGACGTTTTTTTTTATGTAAGTATTTCAAGGTGAAAGAAAATATGAAATTTTAGATGAATTTTATTTGATAGAGGATTGGTTTATCTAGTGTGATGTAAGTATTACTGTAGTAGTAATAAGTAGTAGTAGTAGTAAGTAGTAAGTAAGTAATACTTCAACACCAGTGTGATGTAAGTTACTTCTTGGTTTCTGATAAAAAGAGTGTTTCTGTGACTCAAAATGTGGTCAAAGGGAAAAGTGATAAAGGATCTAATATTTGACAGTTTACTAAAAAATTTAAACAAAAATTTCTTGTTTAATTTGTTAATTCTTAGGTATAATAAACAAGAGAGCTGAAAGTTGAAAGATAATGAAGTTTTGGGTATTCATCAGTTCACATCAATCAGAGTTCTTAAGTACCTACTTATAATAAACAAAAATTCCATTTTTTTTTATTTAATCTGTAGAAAAAACATACAGGCCGCACGTTTTCATAAAATTTTTAAAGAGGAAATTCGACATTTAAGAAATATAATTTGTTGTAAAAATATATACAAAAAGTATTAATAACATGTGCATTATAATTATTAATGTATTATATCTTATGTGTCTATTGTATTTTTTTAAACTATTTCTATATGTTTTATTTTATTGTTGAAACTGTAACTGTGCACGCGTCCGTGAGGTGTTACGTTGGGCTACAGCTGAAAATCAGCGCTGTGGTCACTTCCAGGACCGCAGCATAAGCTGAGCTGTGGCCCTTTAGTCACACGGCTAGACATTTTGATTGTTATTTTTAATCTTAATCTAAGTATCAATGTTTAATCTAAGTTAAATGTCTTATTTTTCTTATACGTGTGACTAATAAATGTATTCTTTCTTTCTTTCTTTTTTTCTATATGCTTCCGTCTCTAGCACTTAAAAGATAATTAGATTCTTTTTGTAAAGTATCACATAAATAACTGTCGCTGATAAAAATTTCTCCATACAAACCTTTCACGAGTTTGTTCAAAAATTCAATTAAAAACAAGGCACATTCTCCCTCAAAGTTTAATAGATCCACATAATATATAATTTCGGATTTTGAGTTTTAGAATAAATTAGACCCGATCGGGTTTTAAATCCCTTTAAAGGTCTATGTTGTCTTTGAAAAGTCTGTTTAGTTATTGACCGAAAGAGTAAAAATGTGAAATCATTTTAGTCGACTCACGATTTAGCTAATTTTGGTTTTGAAATGTTTGTCGTAGTCCAGGGAAGGTTTAAACGGGGAAAATTTTTAAATAACTTGAAAATTCAAATGTCACGTGTACGAAGTAGCGGGCACAGCTAGTTTTATAAAAATATATTTATACCTGGATGGATAATGGAATAAATATATTTATACCGGTATTTCTTAATTCTCTGAATAATCAGAGAATTAACTTACTACAATGAGAGGTCTCTGAAGTGCAATTGAGAATTTACTTAGCTATATCTTTATATATATAATTCTTCTGTGAGTGTGTATGTCACTGAACTTCTCTCAAACGACTGGACCGATTTTGATGAAATTTTTTGTGTGTGTTCAAGGGGATCTGGGAATGGTTTAGATTCACAATTTTGTCCGCTGGACAATGTTTTTTTAATTAATTTTTGAAATTTTCAAATTAAAGACGTGTAGACAGGACAAGTCTGTAGGGTCCGCTAGTATATAATATAACGAAATAAATAAATACATCATCATCAACAATCCATAACGTTCCACTGCTGGGCTCGGGTCTCCTCCAGAAGAGGGTTAAGGCCATACGTCCACACTAAATCGGCCCAGCCGTCCTCGAGCTTAAGCGAGACAAACGAACATCAAACATTTTATATATAAGACGAAAATAAAGCTAAACACAGAGTACTAAGTTAATATTCTATTTCCGAGTGATGGCGGATTGAAAATACGGAGTGTCTGTTTGTTTATACCGGGAGTGTTGAGAGCAAACTACGCAGGATAACAGCCCCCCTGGCCAAGTTGCAAGCGTTGGTCACCGGTATTGTAGGCCAAAAGTGGACTACCAAAAGGTATTATTTATTATTATATTATATTTTATTATTATTCTGTTATTATTACAAACTTTATTTCAAACTTGACCTGAGCGCGTGCTCAACAACATTTTACTTCATATTATGTGCAAAGAGTGAAACATTCTCATGGTGGGTTGGTATCTGAATAAATTCTGGAAGCGTAAAACTAAACCGTTGACAAAACTAATATTAAGTTATCTACCTACTGTGACTACCTCTGTGGCGCAGTAGTAGCGTATGCGACTGCGACAATGAATAAGGTCTCAACCTCAGATTACAAAAGAAAGCCAGATAGACCGTAAAGAACACGCCAATGAATCTACAAAGTAAATATGAATTAGAAAGCGAATACATTCTCGCGGCAGTGTTTGACAAACCGCCATATTGGGTTCACGTAACGAGTGATTTTTGATTTTATTTTCAAAATGCCGTCTTGCATGATTAAATACTGTAAGAGTAGTTCCCAAAAACAAGAAAAAAGAAGATGGAATATCTTTTCACAGGTAAATACAGATTTTGCTATAATTATTTATTTACCCGATAATTATATTGTTGTGTCAGAACACAAAACCTCAACCGTAGTTCGACTGTGATACCAGTTTTTGTCTATTTTTATACGCCTTCAATTAGGGAAATTACTTGTTAGTCCAGACATTAGTGAACCTCATTTCTATACTTAGGGACTTGGTTCCAAAGTATTCTTTGGTGATACATACAATTATTTCTGATAATTATTACATACAAACAATTTGTGGATGTTTCTACAAATTGCTGTTCTGTGTCTTGATGTGCTTTATTTATGTCTTTAACTTGTGCTTCACATGATAATTGAATGATTGAGAATGATCGATAGTACGAAACTTGAATCCCAGGTACTTACCGTATAACCGCAGAATATTTAAAAAATGTATTAATCATACATTACAAGTACTTTTGGTAAAGTAATTTATTTTAGCTTTTTATAATTTTTACACGACATTTACACGCAGAACGACAATATATTATAAAAAGTTAGTGCAAAATAAAGGTTGCAGAGAGTTTGCATAGTATGTAACAGTAACTGAAATAAAAACCATAATATTTAAAGTTCTTTATTATTAAAATACCCTTATTCAATCCTAATATTTATCAAAAAAATAGGGAATTTTTTACTGCGTATGTTATCATTACACGCACACAGATGTAAGTGTTCCTACAGTGTCTCCGCCGGCTGCACGCACACTAAAATAATCAATCGGCGTCATGATATTTGACAAGAATGTTCCATCTGGATTTCTTTAGTAATCTGAGGTCTCAACTTTAACTTTTGATTAATGGACTTATGGTAGAGTGTGACCACAATAGAGAATATGCATGTCTTTTTTTAAATTCTTAATCTGATAATTTACGTCTCTATAACATAGAAAAAAATATGAATAGGCTTGAAAATAGTCAAATTAATTTTAAAAGTGAAATTTAAAACACTTAGGTACTAAATTTGAGCCTTTCAAACGCCGCCATTTGTCGCCATTGTCATTTCGTGTTTGTTTACTATTCAGTGTTTCAGTTACTTTATACATATTTACAGTTTTATTTACTATAAAAATCATGGAAGAAGTAATTTTTTCTCACAAACACTTCTAACACAGTATGAATTTTGATGAAGTGACCACCGACGTCACATTTCGTTTCGACCAATAGTGCGCGTTTTGGAAGTTTGAATTTTCCTCCCTTAATTTTCACTTTTTACTTAATATTTTCTGGGTTTAAATAATCACTAAATAAAAAAAAACGTTTTATGTATATTGTAAAGACAATAAAGAATCTAGAAAAAAATATTTAAGACAAATTAAAATTTTACGCATATTCCCTATTTTGCCAATATCATGTTTTTAAAAGACTAACTTCTTTTTTTTTTTTTGGGATTTATGACCTGGTAACTAAGACCTTTAAGTCAAGTCTTATTTTATTTGAACAAACATTGCACTTTCACTTCACTTCATTTTTACTCATAATCTAAAAGACTAACTGGCAAAGGATTTAATGTAGAGCTTCGTTAGAGCCGGAAAAAAGGAATAAGTTTGGTCTCAAAAGTAGAAAAAAAAGGTTTGCACCAAAAAGTTATGCAATAGGTGTATAGACTGTTGACATTTAATTATTCTTTTAGATCTTTTTATTACTCTATCTAGTAGTGTAGCCTGGCAATGTGTATGGAAAATTTGATATAATCGAATCACATGCACCGTATCGCCTAAAATACAAGGAAACAAACATTAATTTTAAGACCATAAACACATTTTTTTCATGTATTTGCATGTCAAAATGACTACTCAGCCTGATGGAAAGCAGGAGCTGAATCCAAGAGTGATGATCACCGTATCACAATAATGCAGCATGGTGACCCATACAATGGCGGCTTTTTGAGATGATTCTGCATCATTGGATTCATTGGGGTGGTATTTAAATGATTAATAAGACTGTCTCAACTTATCAATCGAATTTTACTATTTTATTTAGTAAAATAATATTTAGATATCCTTACCTGATTCACAAATCACTGATGGCACAAAAATCACAAAAAGCCCCGCATAAATAGTTTCCAAACTATTTAGTTTTCGACATGCACTGATAACACACGATACCAGGCCATTCACACTCGTATTCAAATATAATTTCTTCCTATAATCCATTTTGTTTTCAATGTACACAATATTTTAGTCAAGTTCTTATTAAAAATAGTACATCACTATACTCTTACTTGTAGAAATTTTACTAATTTGATAAAATTAAGTATTTAATAAATGTTTTTAAATAGTTTCACAATATATTATATAATATATTGTTGGTTTAAAAAAGTTTCAAATTATATTTTACGATTTGTGGAACTGTTCGGGTTAAATCGCGCGCTCAAAAAGCGCGGCAAGACGCGCACGAAGCATGCGCGGCGTGCGTACAATGATCTGTCATTTTTTTCACAAGCATAGACCTCCCGCTATACAGCCTTTAAATGTTGAGTGAATAAGTATTGAATGCTATCGTAAACATTTTTTTGCTCTAGTTCCTTTGGTAAACCAATTTTTTGTCGGAAGCAATGTGACATATTTGTTAAGCAGATGCTTTTATTTGTACAGAGCGTGTGATTTGTTTTACTTTTGTATGATACCACTAATATATTTAAATGATTGCCGTATAATCTTATGTAATTTCGTACAGACTTAAATAATATACATAATGTGTTACATATTGTTGGCAACTGTAATGTATAACGAGAAGTAATTAGATCATGAAATCATACACATAAAAAAGAACGAAACTAAGGTCAATATTTATTTATAACTTTGTACTTACGCAGATTATTCCTAAAACACAAAAGAAGATATCTTTAAAAAGGATTGTTAGGGATGCTTGGCAGGTTGAGGACCACCACTCGTGATTTCCGGAAGTTCTACGTAATATAGGTACTTATCATTGTAACAAGGTTCATTGACTGATTTACCCCAAAATAGAGTAAAGTATTCTATCGAAATGTGCTTGTTTCCATTCAATTTGGTTTATTCAAACTCCATTATTTTTTTCTCTTAATTTTTTTTTTTCTAAAATTAGAATATAACTAACATATATAAATCGAATATCAAATTTATTTTAGACTTATTTGACAAAACTTAATCTAACGGAACCATAGAGAAGACTGGTAGGGAACGTGAGGTCAGTAGCCTATCACATAAAATGTAAATTATACTGACGCCATCCTAATACTATTTTTATTGTAATGATATGTGTGATGTCTCTAATAGAAATGATTGACGTCTCTGGAATAAGGGCATATGAAAAATCTTTGATAATAATATAGGTACTCTTTAATTAAACAATAGATTGACAGCTGTTACTCAAGGAATACAAGTGCTTTAACGGTCTTCGATGGACCTGATCATGGATGGATGGAATTTAGTTTGGCATTCGGGTTACCGAATATGGGAGTTATCCCGTTGAGTCAGCACGTGCTAAAGTTAGCCAAAACATTTATTGTGTAAAAGACTAGTTTAGAGTTTCATCAGGTGGCCAACAGGTTTGACATGTTTACTTTTTTAGTTCGATATTTGTGTCTCTAAGACGAACAGAGGTTGAGTTGTCACTCCCAACTCTCTTTTAGTTAAGGCGTTTGCAGTTCTTTTTCTTTTTTGATGATGTTCTGTAAATCATTTAGATATCAAATATAATTTTGTCTCGCACCGGTAAAGGATATTTCATGTATCTATTTGTTTTTCTTTATCATATAATGGCAAAGTACTAGCTAACAAGATATTTAAGGTTTTTTTTTGTTTATAAGCCAGCCAAAGTGACTCTACTCTGCCTGATGGTAAGCATGAGCAGAATCAAAGAGTGGTGGTCACCATACTCATTGTGAATGCAGAAAATGCAACAATGCAGCACGGTGACTCAAACTATTGAGATGCTTCTGCATCATTGGGCCTCCGGTCTCGCACTCACCAACAAATCAAGATAGAATGAATGCTGTCACTTTAGGGTAGTGTTGCGAAGGTAGTATCGTCCCGGTCGAGCCGGTCCGTTCATGCGGAAATCAGCGTGACTCTACTACCTTAAAAAGTTATTCTAGGGTAAGGAGACGTCATACGGAGAGAAATGAATAGCATGAACGGATTCAAACCCTTTGGGACCGGATTCAAAAAAGAATATTTACACGGATGTCACATTTGTAATGAGCCTAGTCATTAATCTTTTGCAATCTACTAAAAAAAATAAAAATTACTTAAAATAATCTTAAAGATACCGACTACCACCACAGGTTATCTGTTCACTAACTAATTCTTACCTTAATTATATCAAAATAACGATATTTTTTAATGCTTTTAAAATATTTTTCTTGTATAACTACGACATTTTCTTATTGCTTTCGATAACATACACAGTCATAAACCGCACGAAATTCCATTAAGAAAATGTTACATTACAAAGTAACAAGAACACTTAAACTTAGCACGATTTAAAAAAACGACCTGTGTATAAAAGCCAGTGTCCTTTAAAAATTAGATTGTCTATGAGTGCAAAGTCAGTTTCCGCAGATTAATTAGTTTTTGGTTTAATGGAAAACACGATAATTTGATATTGATTTTCAATTATTGAATACTGAAATCCCAGTGCTCTTAAGAATTATGTTCTGTGTGGTCGAATAATGCTTAGATGAGGTAGTAGAATGCAAAATTTTAAATTTACAGAACAGGCTATAAACAAGTTACTTAATAGTTTAAAATAACTATAGAAAGTAAGTAATACAGGTTCTTACTAATAGATAATATATTTTTTAAGTTAATGCGGATATCTTTTCTCTCTAAATTAAGGTCGACTTTAAGTTTATTACGAATTTACGATACATCTGAACTTCGATTTTGTATGCGGCGCGACTTCTATCTTTCTATCTTCCAAAACCCAAGAACTTACTAAGTCTATTAATTATCACGTGAACAAAAATAATATAACTCTTCTAGAAGAAAAAATGACGCGCACGCGTTTCGAATTTGGAATACTATATGTTTGAATGTTGTGAAATGCAGAAAGTAAAACTTTTTAAAATTAAAATATGCTATAGACACTGGACATTAAGTAATACGTAAAAACGATTATCTAAAACTATGAGAGGCCAATATTTATTTTGATATGTCACAACAAAAAGTTTCTACAATGACAGTACAAATTGCAGTGATCAATGAAATAAACTAAAACATTTAAAACAGTCCATTCTTAATTCAAATCAATTCAAGACGTAATCTCCAGTTACGTTAAAGACGAAATAAGCGACTCATTTAACCCTTATAATGTAATTTTTTTCTCTTTTAGTTATTGTTCTTGTCTTTTATGTTGTTTTTTTTTTCATGTAAAATTTTGCCCTGTAGCTATATTTTTACTTTTTCGAATACAAATACATACGATTTCTACCACCTACGTATTTGATCAGCTGCTTTTATAAAAAAGAATAAAAAATATTTTTAGAGATTCGTTTGTTTTAATGTTGTACGGTATCAGTTCGAACTCAGCTAAGATTTTAATAATACATTCTTTAACGTTATAATTTCAATTTATATTGTATTTCTCATAAAATAATCAGTTTTTTTTATATGTAAACTTTTATAACCCAACCACCATAATCACATTCCTATATACCATAAATGCAAATTTAAAGCATTTATGGTATTTAAGAATATGATGTACTCGCTCATTTCCATATTTTTGTCTAGTAACGTATTAATAAAACAAGAATTTTATATTACTGATAAATCAATTAAAAAATCCTAGTTTTAAAATACACTTGTCATTTAAAGATATGTTACTAAAGTTTTTATTAAGTAAATTAAACTATTTAAATATTTATAGTACTAACGACCAGAGGAAATAATCCGATTTTTGCGGATGTAATAAAGATGACAAGAACAAGAAAAAATAAATTTAATTTTTGTAAAGCAAAGACTTATAGAAATCGGTCTATTAAACTTTGTGATTAATAAAAAAATGTTTTTGTTCAGAGTGGGGAAATAATAATGTGATGTTGGTAAGAATAAGTAATTAACTAATGTAATAATATGTTTTCAGGGATGAAAATCTTACACATTTTATTAATATTGATCATAATACTACAATATTTTGTGGTGACGTCATCGCGATGCAAGTGTTGCGAGACCAGTGAGAGCCGGAGCATGGAGTGTTGTTGTTGTAAAGTAAAAAGGAAAAGCAAGCATGGTAGTAGTAATCGTGATAAAAAAGGAGATGGGCCACTAAAAGCGAAAAAAATCATTGCTTTTCCAGTATTTATGCCGCCGCCTCCGCTGCCTATTATGGTACCTGCTCCAATGGCTATGATGCCTATGATGCCTGTTTTTTGGTTGAATATAAAATAAATACGCTTACGTCTCTTAGAGTCTGTACCACAATCATAGATGGCGTTAGTGATACTTTATAAGAAAACGTTTCGTTGTTTCTCTAAAAACACACATCTAAAGTTGAAATTTGCCGATTCTTCCTGACTATCGTTGTAGAAACTAGGTACATTACAGTATAAAGATAATCTCTAATCTCAATTCAAAATCAAATTACTTTGTACCCGTGACATAAGACTAAGACACTACTTTTTTATGTAATGAATATAAGTTTAAGATTGTTCATTGTTGGTAAACCAATAAAACAAGAAAAATATCTGCTTACAATTTTCTTTCGTGATTTCTTCTAACTGACGCCAGGGACTATTTTCTTGGTATTATTACCTAATTTAACTTGATATTGCCTTACCAACAATGTTAGCACGATGTAAAGAGCATTGTAACTTGTATATTTTTTACTTTATAAATGTTGTATACCTACCATTAAACTTTCAGTCCGATTTTTTCTACTAATTCACGTACATGTTGTTTGGAGTAGGTTTAAAAGAAATTTTGATTTTTATAAAATAACAGTAAATAATAACTATATGTTAAACAATAGTAAAATTACACGTTTTTCATATATTTTGTGCGGCTACAGTTCAATGAAAATTTAATTTAGGAAGAAGATTTATAACATTTTTGTTTCTCTATGAATAAAAATTAGGATAATATTTACCAAAAAGATATTTTATCTTAATGTATTAGCTACTTTCTATTCCTCCAAAAATTTGGTAGAAACTAGCCATCGAACATAAGGGTCTTCCATGACTATATTAGTAGAAACTTAATAAAAATTCGTACATGAAAACTAGGCAAGTCAGACAGACAGACAAAATTTAAAAAAAGATGTAATAAACTTGTTAATTTCAAATTACAAACAGACACTTTAATTTATTTTTGTAGATCATCTATATCTGGGAGATGTAGAGTTTATGAAGTTAGGGTTGGTAGAGTTAGGGCGTGTAGATTCAGAACCTTGGCTCTACATGAGATCTGATATCTTTTTTACAGGGTAAGCCATATGCAGTCGTCTTGGCAACATTTTACATGAAAATGTTTTTGGTGGGATTACTACTATACATTTAAGTTTGCATATACATATTAAATTAAAAGACGTGATGACTATTTACCCGGGTGAGCAATAGGTAAAAATAATTTTCCGTAGTTGGTACACCTCAATTGTCTATGGAAAAACAAAGTTTCCTATTGATGAGATTAAAACTGATTATGTATTTGCAAGTATTTAATTGATAGATCACGGATACAACACAAGATGACATTTTGAAATTAGATACGGAAGTGAAGCAGAGACTATCTAGTGTTACTAGGGATGTCGATATGTCATACAATTTAGTCTATGGTGAAGGCTGCAAAATTTCACATTTATTTTAACACCTATGATATGATATATAGTGCTAAAATAACAGATGATAATGCTAAAAAGAGTAAAAACAAATTTAATTCATAACGGCATAGGGAGCAAACGAACACCCTTTGAGACGAGAAAAATTAAGGAAAAACTTCCGGAAACCTCATTTTCTCGCTGAAAATCAACGAAAGAATTGTTCAACACTAGTGTTTTCTGTAAGGCCGCAGATTTACTTCGGTCAAACCGGCCTATATTTGCCAAAGTAAGGCTCTCCCTCAGTTTAACCGGGCTCGCAAATAAATATGTCCTATAATTAATATAATAATATCTCCACACATCTCACACACAGCCGTCTGATCCCAAGCTAGGCAAAGTCTGTACTATGGTAACCGTTTTTTTTCATGGTACAGGTGGCAAACAGTCAGACGTATCACCTGATGGTAAGCGATTACCGCCGCCCATGGACACCCACAATACCAGAGGCGTCACAAGTGCGTTGCCGATCTTTTGGGGATGGGGAAAGGGATGTGGGGAGGGGTTGGGGTATGGGCCTCCGGTATCCTCTCTCACTCGATGAAACACATCGTAAGCGTTTGACCGTGGGAGAGCCACGCTTCGGCATGAATGGGCCGGCTCGACCGGAGTGATACCACGGCCTCACAGAAAACCGGTGTGAAATAGTGCTTGCGCTGTGTTTCATCGAGTGAATGAGGATACCGGAGGTACATACCTCAACCCCCTCCCCCTATCTCACCCCCCCATCCCCCAAAGGCCGGCAACGCACTTGTGGCGCCTCTGGTGTTGCAGGTGTCCGTGGGCGGCGGTAATCGCTTACCATCAGGTGCTACGTATGCTCGTTTGCCCGCCTATTGCATAAAAAAAATACTTTCTCCAAGTCATATTTGTCTCTCCCTCCCATGGGTGCCTGTAAGAGATTGCCTCCGAGGCTCCGAGCAATAAGGCTGCCACTTGTACCTACATAAACCTAGTTTAAGGTATTTTTATAATCTTCTAGTGAACAATAAAGTTACTATTTTATTGTTCACTTTTATTGAATGCCACTTGCCAAGGGAGCTGATATCAACACTATATACAATACGCTGTACCCACCTATTGACCAAAAGCTCACTCTTAATATAACCCACATTCCAGGATGTACACAATAATTCTTCTATCAACAGTAGCCTCAGTGTGCTGCTACCACCACGACAACGGTCCCATAATTGGAGCCTTCGTACCTCAGTACGTAGATCCGTTATCAAACTGTGAAGAAGGTCATGATCACCATTGCTTAGTGATTCCAACTAAGCAGATCTGCAGGAAGAAACTACAGGAGATGAATTGTTCAGACCGTAACAAATCCTATTATCCATTACCGTGATGGTACTTCTACTGCCATTGGGTGGTGACGTGGTGGCCATCGACTACCAAAACTACCCCAAGAACAGTAGCAGCATATTTTGAAAGAGAATTGGCTGAATTTTATAAACATAAAAAAGGTTTGACTACTCATTATAATCGGTTGTTATGAATTGCAGTGTTTTATTCATCGCTTATATGTTTCTTGTATTTGTCACACAATTTTATTAAAAGTAATATATTCTCAGTTTGTTATAAATAGGTAAGAATATTTTAATTATAGATAGACCATTAATCTTTTTCTGGGTGCTATCTACACAGAAAATTTAAGACCAGAGTTTTTGATGATTGACCAGAGATGATTTATATATTGCAATGGATGATTTAGAGCTGTAAAGTAGATTCAGTACGTGAAGAATAATTTTGGTAGCTGTGAAGTTTCCAGTACATTTGTACCTATGTGTAACCTTGCATAGAGTAAAACTTACCTAAATCTAATAACTTTTTAATTAGCTATTTAAACAATCTCCCTATTTGATTCAAGTAAGATAGCAAGTAATTGAAAACCTTTGACTCAGCGTGTTCTCAAAGGAGCAAACAAAAGTCGGACCTTTACATTATTTTTATGTCTGAGTCTGAGAATAATTGTCGGTAGACGGAGTTGAACCAATGCATATTTCTCATCTCCATAATGCTTGCATTACTATAAACAATGAGGAAATGACAGCGCTTTGTTTGCAGTTGGAAGTAGGCCTTCAGCTGTTGGTAAACAACTATATTGTAAAGGTTAAGGAATTGTTATGAAAAATGGCTATTTCTCTGCTGCGTTGTCTTTTGTTGAATGTTCTTTTTATTTTAGAGTAGTTTTTTTATTATTTTTAGTAGCTATTGCTTTAAAATGACTAATAAGGACTGAGACTGAATCCAGCGTCCAAGACTACGGTCTCTCTGATCATAAGGGGATTTCATTAAAAATAAATTCGAAACACTTTAATCCCAATAATAGCAAAACATGGTACATACAAAAAAGATTATTCACAAATAGAAACATCACAAACTTTAACACTTCACTAAATGACATACAGTGGCATGAAATAATTAACACACACAATAATTTAAGCATCAATTACGATTTATTTATTAGTATATTGACAAAATTACTTAACAAACATATACCGATACAAAAAATAAAGAATAGGCCAAAAAAAGGATGGCTTACCACAGGTCTAAATCATCTAAATCATGTGCACACAAAAGAAAATTAAGAACCTTGTTAAATGTAACTGATAATGATATAATACGTAAATTTTATAAAAAATATAGCCAAACTATATATATATAGTCAAAAAAACTTGAATTTAGCAAAGAAATGGAAAACTCTGATAATAAAACAAAAACAATGTGGAATATCATAAACCAAAAAACAGGTAAGCCAAAAAGAAAACTCCCTCCACCAAATATTTCACTAAAAATCAACAATCATATAGTAAAATGTCCAAAAACTATTTGTAGTACTTTTGGCGAGTATTTTGCTACCGTCGGTACGGACACGAACGATACCAACAAAAACAACGCGCGAGGCCGACCCGTTGTTAACTCACAAATGTGCTCCATGTACTTGCGTCCTGTGAACCGAAAAGAGATAGTCAACATAATCCGCTCAATAAAAAATACACACAGTTGTGGCGTAGATGAAATCCCTCCAATTCTACTAAAAAATTGTGCAGAAAAACTATCAATACCGCTCACATTTTTAGTCGATCAAAGTCTTCAAGATGGTCAATTTCCAGATCCCCTGAAAATATCATTGATCAAACCGATACATAAAAAGGGCGACAGCTACACTCCTAGTCATTATAGACCTATAGCTTTATTGCCCACATTTTCGAAAGTGTTTGAAAAAGCAATGTGTAACCGATTATACGATTTCTTAGAAAAATATAACATCCTTGATAACAGTCAAAACGGCTTCAGAAAAACAAGATCAACTACATTAGCAGTATATAAATATATCCAAACCGCACTTAAACATATAGATGACAAGAAACTTGTGCTGGGAGTATTGCTTGACATGACGAAAGCATATGATAAAGTACAGTACGACATTCTTTTAAACAAACTACATGGTTCTGGCATTCGTGGCCCTGCTTACACATGGTTCAAATCATATTTAGAGAACAGATCACAAATAGTTCAGATTGACCATTATGACTCTGAAACAAATGAAGTTAGAATGGTGCGATCTGAAAGAAGAAGCATTACCTGTTCAATTCCACAGGGTAGCGTGTTGGGTTGTGTGCTGTTTTTGATATACATCAACGACTTACCGAAAGTACTTAATAAGGAACAAACATTGCCCGTCTTATTCGCTGATGATATATCAATATTGATTGCGTATGATAAGTCAGTAAATCCCACACCAATACTTCGAAAAACTCTTAATACAGTACATCAATGGCTTAATGACCATAACTTGGAAATAAACTACAATAAAACAAAAACTATTCAATTTAGATCATATAAAAACACCCCTATAAACATTGACACAACATAAAATAACACAATTAGAAACCGTAGACACATTTAAATTACTCGGCATAACAATAGACACACATATTAACTGGAAAGCACACATTGATCTTATTAAAAATAAATTATCTCGATTCACTTACGCCTTATTCCAGCTTAAATGCAGCACAAATGAAAAAACCGCACTATCCGCTTACTACGCTTACGCATACTCTTGGTTAAGATATGGGATTATGTTATGGGGGAATAGTGTATACTTTCAGGATTTATTTATACTTCAAAAGAAATGTATCAGAATTATCGCCCAAATTGGAAATCGTGACAGCTGTAGGTCTTATTTTTCTAAATATAACATCCTCACACTACCATCATTATATAGATATATTTGATATGTGTATATTTGTTTATAAAAACATAAATCACTTCACTAAAGTAAAAGACACCCACAATTTAAATACACGCCACAGAGACAGACTATACTTACCACAATCCAGAATTAAAATGCTGAACCAGAGCCCTTACTACATGGCAGTTAAAATTTACAACAAATTACCAATTCACATTATAAGTGAAACCAAACTTACAGTATTCACTAAAAAACTGAAAACATTTTTAATAAAGAAATGCTTTTACTCAGTAGAAGAATACATGGAAACAAAACACAAATAATACATAATAGAAAATATACCACAAACAAAACACACACACACACACACAGCCACACACAAATGAACACACACCAACAAATCCTACACCTAAACAATAAATCACAATAATGGCTAGGTAGATAAATAATAAAGATATAATATATATGCATAATGATTAGTTTTAGGCTTATGTAATTTAAAGCAGTTGTTTGATGTAAAATGTCATTATATCAATGATCTTGTTATTTTTTTTAAGGATTTTAAAATGGTTCACTTTATTATTTAATTTTTTAGTTATAGTTATTAATTTGTTTATCTTTATATAATTCTAACATTCTATAACCTAATACCTATGTAATGTGAGTAACATCGTCATCTTCTCTCAAATTTGCAATGCCTGTAAAAGGCTACTAAGTTGAGACAAGTTATATTCTAAGATCACAAATGTACCTACACTTAGTTAGCAATAAAGATTTTGATTTGATTTGATTTTGATTTGACTTATTCAAGGTACATTCAAGAGCCACGCTGATTTCAGCACAAACGGGCTGGCTCGACCGGGCCGGTACTACCCTCTCATAGAAGACTAACCTAAAATGACAGCATATCGTGTTTCGTTGGTGAGTGCGAGACTGAAAGCCTAATGATACAGAAGCATCTCAATAGGCCGCCATAGTGTAAGTCAGTATGCTCCATTGTTGCATTATCTGCATTCGCAATGAGTATGGTCTTCACAATATTATAAAAAGTGATCGAAAGATAAAAAAATATGAACTATGTAATAGTGGCCATAAAATATGTATTCGATTAAAATATGTTGTGTTTGCGTTGTGACTGGCCGTTAATTGTAAACTATTGCTTTTGTATTTTTCTTTACTTAATGGTACCTAAAATAATGAGATCTATTCTGAATAAACATTAATTTTTTTATTGTACTTTAGGTTAAAGCTTAATATAAATATGAGTACCGGCTTTCTTGTTCAATCTACGATTACACTATACATTTACGTTTTGTTGCTATGTAAAAACTCGTAGGCGTTAGAGTAAGGGATTTAATGTTTTATCTAACAACATTCTAATAGAGTCATGTATCAAACTATTTGGCTTCTAATAATTTCCGATAACTCCCGCTCTAGGAACTAATCGTGAGTGGCGGGAAACTGACAAACGATATCCAGACACAGTACAGCAGGCGCGGTTCCAGCCTGAAATTTGGGGGGGGGGGGGGGTCACTAATCAAATAAGTCGAGTAAATTAGACTTTATTGCACAATACACAATTTTATTTCACACATTAAAAACAAATGGATATCTTTTGTTTTTATTGGTAAATCTATTGGGATCATAATATTTTAGACATCTGTGACTATCTCTGGATGAATATTTAGAGGATCTAGCGCCGTTTGGGGACGAAGGGCGTGTATGGAACTCCCGACAAATCGGTCCAACCGCTAAACCCCGGCGGCGGCCTACATCTGCAGTGAAGAGGAGCTCCAGGAACGCATCAACGGCTTCTGGAGATCCCCCTGCCTTACCTCATCACTGAGGTACATCCCGGGGTAACCAGATTCAAACCCGGGGCATGCATGCGAGCAGAAGCACCTCCCCGAAGCGTGACCCTCTAGCCAGTATTAGGGTATCGTCTGCATAGCAGGCGACACTGATGCCCGAAGTCAGACTAGTGCGAAGGCCCGCATTGTATGCGAGGTTCCATAACAATGGGCTCAATACAGAGCCCTGGGGAACCCCACAACACACCTCCCTTCAATTTTCCGCTCCGTTCCGATTGACATACTTCGCTGTCCCGTCGCGCTGATAGACCTCTATGACGGCACGCAGGTAAGTCGGCACCGTCGGTCGTGAGATTCAAGGGCTGCCCTAATCGAGCCCCATTGAAGGGTGCCGAAAGCGTTAACGATATCAAGGCTAACTACCAACACCACCCCCCGATCGGACTGACGGACATCATCATCATCATCATATTAGCGTCCACTGTCGAGCGTCCCCGTTGGAATCCAAATTAGCAGTCCGATAGAGGCGATAGATCAGGGCCCACTCGCGACAGGTACTCGCTGATACGGCCAGAGATAACTCTCTCAAAGAGTTCCTATCCTTTGATTTCTTATCTCGATTGAACAATGATGGAAAATGATAAGAATAAGAAAATTTGGTTCTAGTAGCAGATTTTAGGGGGGGGTCACGTCCCCTGTGACCCCCCCCCTGGCACCGCGCCTGAGTACAAGACTTTTGAATCACAGTCCCAGCCACATAACACTCAGCGTAGCACAAGACAGCGCGGTGAGCGGTTGGCTGCATAAACCACTACGGAATTTGTGCAGTCAAAAATCACTTTAAGAACATGTCCTGAAATGAAAAGTTATATTTTAGGAACTAGGTGTAGGTATTAAAGGTACCTATATAAAAGCTAGTATATAAATATACATTATTATATTATGTAAAACTCTGTCTTTAACCCTTCTGTCCTTGCGAATTATACTTAGTTCAACGTACTAAAATATATGAAATTGCATGATAATAATGTGTCAATCAACATGCTATTAATATTTTCTTACATTAGTTTAGAGACGTTAAACTATTTCATACGATGATATTAGCTTTAATGCATTATTGTAGTTTGCCTCTTGACGACACTGTCTGAGTAGTTTGACCATAATTAATTTAAATCTGTTAACATAATTATGTCTCCTCTGGATAAGTTTCTGATTGATATTTGGTGCAAAATTCATATTTTGCAATTGTGCTGAATTTATTAGGATAACCTAAAAAATACCTAATAAATATTTTTACTGATGTATATCGTGCGTCATTTCTTATTTAACTGATGATACAGGATTAGTTACTACCCCAAACGCCAAAGAGAGTAACTATCAGAAATCCAAATGATTCACAAATAAAACCTAGTATTTTAAATAGACACAAAACAACCCACAAAACAAACAGATTTTTTGCATTCCCGACTAACTGAATAGTAACATTTTTGGCAATCAATGTATGTTTGTATGTTCCACCGTAGCGTCTAAACTACTAAACCGATCCTCATGAATGAAATGTGAACAGGTTTGTTGTAATGGCCCGGGTGACATAGGCTATGTAATATTTTTGTAATAAGTTTTTACGTAGTTGGTTTTTAAAACTGTCCTTTTTAGGATATCTTGATAGCTGTCAGGTCCTAATGGTGTACATATAAACCATGAGTTTGTTATTCGTTATGATATGTTAAATCATTCACTTCTTTTTTAATTGAATATAAGTTACATTTTGTCTTGCAATGTCTTGCATGTTCATAAAATAAACACGACTTTTTGTTATCTGAGAAATACGTGAAAATGCAAGATTTAGTAAGGCCTACGTACTTTATCATGGAATGAAAGTTTACCTTCTATTTATTTCCAACAAGGGAACGTGTATTAACCGTAAACTTTGTTATGAACCGACAGCAAAAACATGTTATACAGTACAATGACTTACGAAAATTTTTCTACGCATGTACTTTCAAAGGCCCGCATTTTTGAAGGCCCATTTGCCTTATATTTTGTGTAAAACAAAACACCTAACGTATCTTTGATGTGTAGGTGTTCATTACAGTATTAAACTGCTGGCATTTTTCGTGTTTAATACTTCAGGCTTCCAAACCAAGTTGCATCCTACAAACGTAAATATTGATAGAATACCTACTAATAAATGTATGGGAATGACGGCTATCAAGGGTAAGTCACGCAGTTAGAATAAAATATGAGCCAATAATACAATAGAATAGAGGCGTTAGCGATTGTAGAAAGAGAATCGATGCGAAACACTTGCAACTTGGCTAGGGCGGCAGGTCTGTTTGTTTGCCCGAACTGTAAAAAAAAGTACTAACAGTAGTATTATCTTATTAGTTATTAGTAACGTGCAAGGCATTGGTCACTTTTTTATGTAAGGGCCTGCCAAAATGACTCTACCCTGCCTAATATAAAGCATAAGCAGAATCTAAGAGTGGTCGTCACCATACTCGTTGGGAATGCTGACAATGCAACAATGCAGCATGGTGACCCCCACCATGGCGGCTTGGGCTTAGTGATGCTACTGCATCATTGGGCCTTCGGTCTCGCTAACGAAACACGACAGCACGAACGCTGTAATTTTACGTTAATCTTCTGTGCGAGGGTAGTACCGGCCCGGTCGAGCCGGCCCGTTCGTGCTGAAATCGTGTGGCTCTACTACCTTATAAACTTGCATTATTAACCACTGTATAAAATCATAAACATTTATTTTAATTGTTTTTTCCTACTATCGTAGTTGTTTATAATATGTAGGTTCATATTGTATCCCTGAAATGTTCAATTTCAAATTTCAGATCCTCTTCCTAGCGTCGATATCCTCATTCGTCATCGTGACTCCCCAGGTGTGTAATGATCTTCTGCTGTACAGTTGTTCACCACTTGTTCCTCTCCTTGGCTGAAAGAAGAGCAACGTGTAGATTGGCATCCAAGGCTTTTTCGATCTGGTCAGTTCACCTTATTGCACTATGTCCTCTTTTCCGGCGACCATGAGTTGCTCGAGGATGCTCCCTGATTTTCAGACATTTGAAGATAAATAAGAGAAAATTTTGATGGTTGTAGTAATAACAAGGGCAACACAGAAACAGGTAAGTTTAGCAATCTTTTTGTTGCTATTCACTAAGTAAGTGAGTTTGCCAGACACTCAATCCCTCAATCCCTTTCTCTCCAACTTTGAATAGCGCATTAGCGATTCTTGAGTTGAAGGCAATCATTGTTGGCGGTACTCAATGACCATTTATCACAAGCACCTATAAAAAAAAAAAAAACATTATAATATATAAAGACTAGCTTTTTGCACGCGCCTTGCTCACGCAGACTTTCATCCCCTGATTTACCTCCTTATGGTGGAAATAATGAAATCCTTTCTTAGTGCTCACTTACGTTATATAAAGAACCTACATATAAAATTTCAGGATTCTAGGTTCAGCGGTTTGGGATGTGTGTTGATCTCTGGGTATGTCAGTCACCTTCCTCTTTTATATATAGATAGATTTACTTCATCATCATCATCTATTTTGGCCCACTATATAACGCTGGTGAGGCGTGTTGGCATAGCCTTTGTTCCAAGTTCCTTCTCTTTGCAGTGATGTTGTCCTGAGCAGTTGGCCCCCTTAGTCACCCAAGGTATAAATAGGGGTGGTGACACTTCATATTTTTAATACGTCACCTTTTTTTTGTTTTTTATGATATAGAGCGCAAACGAGCAGACGTATCACCTGATGGTAAGCGATTACCGCCGCCCATGGACACCCACAACACCAGAGGCATCACAAGTGCGTTGCCGACCTTTGGGGGATGGGGAAAGGATGGGGGGAGGGGTATGGGCCTCCGTTATCCTCACTCACTCAGTGAAACACGGCGCAAGCGCTATTTAACACCGGTTTTCTGTGAGGCCGTGTTATCACTCCGGTCGAGCTGGCCCATTCATGCCGAAGCGTGGCTCATGAAGGGACCACACCACACTACAGATTTACTTTTACAATACCCGAATGTCCGTTCCGTAATCAAATACCTAAAACAATTTTTGTTCATTTCCGTTTGAAATACCAACAGTCTCAGATATTTCTTAACCTAAAAACAATATGGTCGTATTGTTTTAGTGCAAATGTAGCTGATAACGTTATCCACGTGTTGCAAACTTGTGATAAAATAATGAAAATGTTTTCGAAGGTTCGTAAAGTTAAACCTGCATAACAAGCAAAGTGGACAGATTGATTGATTTGATACATATTTTATCAGAGTATTTCAATTATACTTCAGTCCATAGGTTTACTTAAGAAGACTTGTAGGAAACTAAACAACATCAGGTCTAAAAATACTATGTTTTCTTAGATCATATAATCCAACTTTATAAGTGTCAAATAAGGTGTTCCTACGCATTATAGAGACTGTTTAATAAAAGTGCATAGCCAGTTGTGAATCTAGTTCAAAATCGTTTTTTATTTTATTTTATCCATACTAATATTTTAAAGAGGTAAAGTTTCTAACTTTGTTTGTACAGTTGTAGGGGGTAATACTGTTTCGATCCTGAAAATTATTGCACAAACAGAAAGCGACAGTATTCAAGAGTAACATAGGCTATATTCTATTATGGTTGAACAAAAATTCAATTAAAAATACATAGTATTAGTAAATAAATCAGAGAAAAGCGGACGGTTAACGCCTCACAAAGTGGGCACGGGTCGGCTAGTGATTAAATAAGTAGAATACCTATTTGGTTAATTACGTTGAATTAATAATAGTTGGTGTATCAATTGATGTTAAAAGGACACAATAGTTCATATCTGAATCACACATGGCCTTTATGATTATGCAAAATCAACATTTTCATCATTAGTCTTTAACATTCCATTTCTAGACTTAGGCCTTAAAATTCAACAACATTTAAAGTGAAATTATTCAAAAAGTACTCTTCGGCTTGTTACTATATTGCAAAATGAAAAAAAAACAATCACTTTCTGTTTTACTTATTCTTTGCAGAATGTAAATAACCAACTTATAAATAATATTAATTTCCATCTTTAGTACTTTTAATACTTCTCTCTGAAATATTTGTATTTTGATCGTGAACCTTATTGCAGATGATATTAAAGATTTGAGTTATTTGAGTCATTCGTAAGGTTCATCTGACAGTAATATTATTAAGTAAATATTATATATTTTGCAGGTCTTATACTTCCTGACTCTACTAAGCATAGTCACTTGCATTCGCCCACATATGAGAATTGCGAACAGGCCTAAGTCGAAATACACTAAACAAATTTTTATTCCTCAAGATTTGCTTGACTATGGCCACGAGTCCTTTAATCAAATGCGGATAGTTTTGTAAGACGGTAACTCTCAAAGCAGAATCGGAGTACATCGTTTTACCATGGTGGTATAGGCATTGTAAAGCATTAAAATCACTGGAAGATACCGAATTTGGACGAACGAAAAATTATTTACCTGAACATGTACAAATGTTGAGTAAACTTCAGGCTTATAGAAAGACACAATCACTTTAAGAACAGTTTATGAGAAAACTTATGCATTAAAACTTTTCTATTTTTTCTTTTAATTTAATTTTATTTAGGGGCTTTTAGTCACACATTAGACCATGTCAGCCCCATCGTACCCTAAATTTACAATGTATTCATATCTAACTTATACAATACCTTAAAAAGTAAAAACATACTTGTTTACAAAACACTGCAATACAGACTATATTTCGAAGAGTTTATACACTAACAACGCCGCTTCTGACAGAGGCTTTGATAATATACTTTGGAACATGCCAACATCTACAATATTTATCTTAAGCCTAATTACCAAAGTCTCCCTCTCAGCCCTAGTTTTAACACATTCCATCAAAAAATGATAGACATCCTCAACGATACCACATTCGTCACAATTTGGGCTTATACTTAAACCCATTTTTCTATTTATTGTGTATAAATTCAACCATTTTAGTTACTCTATCTAATATTCTTAAACAAGCAATTCCAACGATTTTCATGAAATTTCGTATGCAAACGGTTTCGGGGGCAATAAATCGTGGTCCACTCGTTGTTCATGTGCAGTTCACAGGTGATAATACAGTGTTCACCTATGGACCGCCAGTTGATAAGGGTTATTAGATGACCAATGACAAGAAATTGTATTGAAACGAGCGGATAACCTGAGGGCCTAGTGTGAGTTTCTTTCACATCAATTCGATAGGTTGATACAGACACCTTCAGTCTCTGATTCATTATTAATTTCAGTGGCAACCAATTGTACTCTCCTATGCGAATTAAGCTCACACTAGGCCCTCTGACGGTAATTGACTACTGCTGCCGATGGACACTTTTAATTCTAGAGATACGAGTGTGTAACACCCAATCATTTTTTTTCAACCAACTACGGTGAAGCTAAAATGAAGGGTAATATTTTTGACTGTCTGTGTATATTATGTCTGTATATTAAACTGTAGCACCTAAATTATTGAACCATTTTTTTTTTTTTAGTTTAGTTTTTTTTTTTTAAAGACAACTCCCGCATTAGGAATAAACATCCAGTGTCGCGGGGGACTTTACAGACATACATGAAACGGACACAATCAACACCCAAACTCAGAACAACAATTTGTGGATTACACAAAGTGTTGTCCCGTGTAGGATTTGAACCCACAACACTTGGCGAATTGGCAAGCGGCGTGGTGACCGCCTAAACCACTAGGCCAACAGTGCAGTCTATTTTTTATGAATGAGGTGTTAATAGATTCGTGTTAATGACCTGGATGACATAGGCTATATAAACTTTATCAACTGTTTACGTAGTCGAGTTGTAGCTTTTTAAACTTTTGCTTGTTTAAATGCTATTTACGTCAAAACTTCTAAATATACGGTTCAAGAGTTGAAAGACTAGAAAGAATAAAAAAAACTCTTTATGAAAATTCTTGTGAGAACCGGAATGCAAAACAACAACACTTCTATAGAAATAAGTCCATATCAAAACTTTAATAATACAACATGAGTGGAAGCCACTTAATTGAAGTGATAAGTAATGAAGTAGACAGCGATAAGTACAGTTTATCGTTTATATTGTTTATAGATAATGTTTAATTATTGTTCATGTAAGCACCGGCATAATCTATCTGTATAGATTTACTGCACGTCGTTCTAAATAAAAGGGTTAATTTAGCATTTCAGCACATCTATATAGTGGGAGATTCCTGCTTCGGTATAAAATGAAGTCATCATACAAATGATATTAGAAAACTAACAAGTGTATGGACAGGACGTCATCTTAACGTTAGGTCGCGTGGTCAAAACAAAATTTTAGCTAATCACACAAGAAAATAGAGGCAGTAGCGATTGTAGAAGTTTTGACATTCCTGTTAGTGATTTTATTGTGACTACCCACTTATTTATTACATGTATTTTTTTTAGTTTTTTAAATATATTTCCCTTTTTTAACCGAGTTCAAAAAAATGAGGAGGTTCTCAATTCGACTATTTTTTTTATGTTTGTTACCTCATTACTTTCGACTGGGTGAACCGATTTTGATGATTTTTTTTTATTTGAAAGCTGGTGCTTCCCATGAGGTCCCATTTTAATTTGGTCGTTCTTGAAGTCGGTTATTTTTTTTGTTAAAATTTTGTATTATTACTAGTGTGAATCTTGTAACTGTACAGATTTCTACCTGTAATTCTAAATTGCAGGTTGCAGATACAGGTTGCGATTATAATAATAGTAATACGTAACTCCACACAACGCAGTACTCAAACAGGGCCGTCTAATTTCATCTTCAGGTGACTTTTGTTATTATTTGGATTGATGATATTGATGAACGAAGCGATTTATACAAAACATTTCCATGTCAAGGAGTTTTTACGACTATAGCGGCGTTCGCAGGTGAGGCCAGATATCGACCTATTGCCAATGACAAATAGGCGATCCTAGCAAATAAACCGCTTTGTTTACAAAACACGGAGAAGCTATTTCCTCCCGCCATTATTGTTTCGATAATGTACGCGTGATCCGGTCTTTATGAGAATTCTCTTACTATAATTATGGATATTTTACAAATTGTAAGTGTTTTCTTGTTACTATTTGTGATTATAATTCTATTATTTTGTTTACTCTTCAACTAGTAGGTAAGGTTAGTGCTTGATTTGTTTTGATTTCAATTTACAAATTAGATCAGTTGACGATGTTGGAGTTTGGTAGATAGTGACTTATTCGTTTATGGACTGGTTGAAATAAAATTGAAACCTAAATCTTCTCAGAATTAGAAATATCGATATTTATTAGTAATACTTTTTGATAGTTCGATGTTGAAATGTAGATATCAACACTCGATTTTTTTTAATAATTATATTTTTATTTTTTCTCGCTCTGTCTGTCATCTGTCAATTTTAATGATAATATAGTACTCCCCAGGAGACATAAACCTCCTTGCATAGTGATGTAAATTACATGAAAAACTAATAAATTTAATGGCATAGTAGCTACGTCCACGGTTCTGCCTGCGTGTTTGTTGGTTAACGCGATAAAAAGTAGCCTATGTAATTCCTCAAGAATCATAGTACCCTAATATAATTAATTTTATTGAAATCGGTGTAGCTGTTTAGCCTAGTGTTGCCTAAATACAAGATAAGACCAGTCTTGGTCTTGCGCAAGAGTCTCGCAAGTCTCACAATTACCTATTAGCCTATTGCTATTTATTAAACATTCTGATAACAACACTGTTAAGACGTGTCTTAACGTTCTTCGTGTCTTCTGTTAAGTTGTTCTAAGATATAAAGTAACGTTTAATAAATAGCAATAGGCTAATAGGTAATTGCGAGACTGCAAGATAAGACCAAGACTGGTCTTGTTCTTGCATTTGGTCAACACTAATTTAACCGTGAAAGCGTAATAGACAGACAGAAAGAGTTAGTTTTGAGTTTATAATATTAGTTGTCCGCTATTAACGGTGACACAGGTTTATTAAATAAATTTTTCAGTAGTGAAGTCGATATTCCATCACTGATTTGTTGTTTGGTTGTATGTAGGCATGCGTGATTGTAATGGAATATGGTGGTGTTTACCACCCCGCATCGCGACTTTTTGCAGCGCTGCAAAAAGTCGCCGTGGGCGAGCGCCCTTAGTCGCCTCTTGCGACACCCATGGGATGACGAGGGCTGGTAATATTCCGTATTCTTAATTTGTCACCACACGGATTGTAATAGGTATGTACGTGATTAAAAGTTCGACTGCACGATTGGCCTAGTGGTTTAAGCGGTCGCCAGATCGATTTCTACTGCACCAAGTGTGTTCAAATCCCAACTGCGATAACACTTTGTGTGATCAACAAAAAGTTGTTCTGAGTCTGGGTGTTTTTTTTGTACGTTTCATGTATGTTTGTAAAGTCCCCGCGACACAGAATGTATATTACGAACGCCGGAGATGTCCTTTAAAAAATAGTGCATAGATATCGTACTCATCACGTACCTACTTAGCAGGAATCAAATTTATGTTATCTGACTCAGAGGACTACAGTTGATGAACTAAGTTTTGTTGTTTTGTAAGAAGCAATAAACAGGTAGGTATTGTTTATAAGATAAACGTTACCCATTGTTCTAGAAGTAGGTCGTTTTAGGGTATACAAACTCTTTCACTAGTAGATTATATTAGAATCAACTTTTTATTGTTTTTTTTGAAATCCGAAATTTTAAAAATGTTCATCGGTTACAGATAACTTCCAAATAGCTTGTCTGATAGATGGTTTGATACAATTGAAGACACGTCAAATTGTCTGTCAGATAAGCTATCCGAAACTTATCTGTAACAAGTGAAACAGGGCCTTATGTGTATTAAACTCACTTCTAAGGATATTTAAGTTGTTGCAGTTATGACTAAAAGAGCTAGAACTATTGTAATTTTAAACTGTCACATTACCCCTTACGGGTTATAATTTATATTTTTAGTGGTTTTTTTTTTCAAATCCTATCTTATAGAAAATTGATCAAAAGGCAGAGATTATTAACAAGTAAAATTTTAACAAAATCAAAAACCGACTTCAAGGTTCGACTCGATTTCTCTAGGATGCCATCATCAGATCTTAATGTCCTTATCATGGTACACCGTTGGGACATCTCCTTTCCATTAAAAAAATAAGCATAAAAATCGGTTCATAAACGACGAAGTTATCCGCGAACACACAAAAAACAAATATACGGTCGAATTGAGAACCTCCTCCTTTTTTGAAGTCGGTTAAAAAAAGAAAACAGTGTGATGTCGTGGGGCCCCAGATAGGAAAGATGTTGCTTATTATAAAAAATATTAATTTCCAGTTCTATTTAAGTTTCTAAAGAAAATAACAACATAAAAAAACACTAATCACTATAGATAATAATCTTATGCTTTTTTAACGTGACGTTCGGACGGACGTTTTTTGCCGGCAGGGTACCCCTTCGCAACGCCCCATAAGTAACTTCGTTCTAAATAAAATTCAATTGTATTTGTAATTATAAAGACTGAAAAAATAGCGACCCTCAAAAGAATAGTTAGGTAATGTTATAGTAGAAATAGATACCTTTTAGACTTAGCCGACCCCAAATCTTGGGAATAATAAAGGCTAGGAAGAAGAAGAAAACCGAAAACTGGTGTGAAATAGTGCTTGCGCTGTGTTTCACCGAGTGAGTGAGGATACCGGAGGTCCATACCCCATCCCCTCCCCCTATCTCCCCCCCCCATCCCCCAAAGGCCGGTAACGCACTTGTGATGCCTCTGGTGTTGCGGGTGTCCATGGGCGGCGGTAATCGCTTACCATCAGGCGATAACCGTCTGCTCGTTTGCCGGTCTATACCATAAAAAAAAAAAAACGAAGATACCTTTTAGATCAGAAGAGTCTAACAATATCATGAACGCCACAATTCATCAAACCATACTAAAGCAATATTTTACACCTATATAATTCTAAAGTCACATTGTTGTTCACGATGAACTCCGAAACTATCCAAACGATTTTCACGTTTTTTAAAGTGTGTGTTTTTCTGGCGTGCCTAATATAAGAAAGTTAATATCACGCTTAGACCACGATTGAAAAGAGATACAGATGACGTTGTGTGGGTCAACTAGTATACTATTATGTACATTCGAATGTATGGACACTCAAAAACATAACGAACAGAATACTTACGGCCTATATAATTAACTAGCTGAACCCCGCGATAACGCCGCGGGGTTCAGCTAGTCTAAAAAAAGTAGCCTAATTTACTCCGTATATCATCAACTACCTACCAGTGAAATATCCGTCAAAATCGGTCCAACGGTTCCAGAGATTAGCCGGAACAAACAGACAGACAAAAATTGTAAAAAATATGATTTTTATGTACCGTGTATACGTACATATGCAGTTAGTATAAAGCGGTTATTTTAAATATTACAAACAGACACTCCAATTTTATTTATTTGTGTAGATGGGTAATAACTGAAGTTGGACAATTTACTACAATAATTATAACTATTTCTTTTGCAGATGATGTTAACCCTATGCATCACTAACGCGTCTACTAAATCCAGAAGTAAAAAGCACCACGGCTCCTCATCGGAAGAAGAAACTATAGAAAACCTTTTATATTTCAAAGACTGTCAACCTAAAGAGGCACCCACTACTAAAGCTCCAGTCCCGCTTCGATTAAAACTACCAGCTCCGCCGCCCCCGCCACCCCCGCCACCCCCGCCACCACCTCAACCACAGTGCCCATTCCCAAAAATGTGTTGTGCCTTAACGTGTGGTAATGAATGCGGAGGTACTAAAGAATCAGCACTCATAAGTAGACAAATGGAACCAATCCAACAACAGCACTATCAACCATTCCAGCCTATGATACAATCGCGAGGACCTGCAATGCCAGATCAAACGGCGAAAAAAAGAAAAAGAATGAAATTCCCTGAAGCGAATATGCAGATGCCTATTAACAGCCGACGAGGTTTTGGCTTAACAAAGGAGAAGATTAAAAGCCTGATAAATCAGGATGGTGATATTCGGAAGATTTTGAAGGACTTAGTACGAGTTACGATGCAGAAAGTTGACTTGATAGAACTTCAGAAGGGAAGCGGTTCGAACTTGCGTAAAAGTGAACCTGACGACAAAGAGGTTAATGATTCTCCTCCAGAACAGACAGCTGACGAATCTAACGATGAGGATTATGTTGAGAAGTGATTTACATTCTTATAAGTTTATTCAACTTGAATTTATTTAATTTTTACAACATTTTGTACGATGCAAACACAAAGATAGTGACAGTATACATATATTTCGTCAAAATAGTGCATAATTGTAATGTCTTTAATTAATAATATAAACAATTAGTCTTAAATTCGATCATAATTGACAATCAAACAGGTGTTTAAATATTTCTAATTTCATTCAAAAATACATTTGTAAATTTACACGAAAATTTTCTTACCTTTTGTATTTTCAAAACAATTTGCATCGCATTACAGGACATAATAGCGCTTGGCTACAAGATAATGCATGATAATTGTTAGCGAAAGTTCCTTTTGACCATTTTTGCTTTTCACGTGAGGATACCGGGAGTTTCAAACTGGTGTAATGGAATTTAAGATATTTAAAAGGAGTTTATAATTTTACTGTAACAATTAGGGTCATCATATTCTAATTTTTGAATCACTCGTTGCGCTCTTCATTCAAATTTAGAATCCTTCGCTTGCTCGGTCATCAAAATTGAGCACGCAGTTAAAAAGCAACTTTGCACTCTTGTATAACAAATAACTATTAAAGGCAATTTTCATTTATGATGTGGGGTGGACTCTAGGGTGAGAAATTAAAGGACGGCAACGCATTTGTGTCCATTTGCGGTGGTAGGTAGTTATTTGTTTTTTTATGTATGAGTCTTCCAAAGTGACTGTACTCTACTAGATGGAAAGCATAAGCGGAATCCAAGAGTGGTGGTCACCATACTCATTGCGAATGCAGACAATGCTCGTGATCCACACCATGGCGGCCTAGCGATGTTTCTGCATTATTGGGCCTCCGGTCTCGCACTCACCCATGAAACACGACAGCACGAATGCTGTCATTTTAGACTGATCTTCTGTGAGAGGGTAGTACTACCCCGGTTGAGCCAGTTCCTGTTTTTATTTTTATTTTCTATAGTTAATCCTAGCTAGATCGATTAATGGCCCCCGAAATCCCCTATATACTAAATTTCATGTAAATAGTTGGAGCCATTTCCGAGATTGAGATTATATGTAAATATGTACAGGAATCTCTCGTTTTAAGGTATTCGATAAAAGTGTAACAAAATTATTAGGAGCTAAAGTGAAGTATTAGTGATTAATCTAATTTACACAAAGTAAAAAGTTCGTTAAACTAATAAAAGAAATAGCACCTAACACACATTTAATTCGTTTAGTTCCCTTAATCAAATTAGACCATTTATTTGTCTGCTAAATAAGATTAAAAATTCTTAAACTAGCCGAAGAGCACGTTTCGCAGAGCAACAATAAAAACCAACAAGCCGTTTTGTTGCACCTTTTTCAAAAATATTCAATGTTTCAATGAAGTGATGTGCATAATTAAGGTGTTCAATATTAGAATGTACATTTTCTGTGCACGTGTTTGCGGAATTTGTATTAATTCAATTTCGAGGAGAGGTTCGAACAATTAAAATTCTGAATGATAGGTTAGACTAGTTTTTGCTCGCGGCTCCGCCCGCGTGTATGTCGGTTATCGCAGTAAATAGTAGCTTATGTGTTATTCTGATGTATAAGCTATATTACTGTAAAGGTTCATCCAAATCCGTTCAGTATTTTTTGCGTGAAAGAGTAACAAACATCCATCCATCCATACTTACAAACTTTCGCGTTTATAATATTAGTAGGATATGTAATCCACCACCATATTTGAAGCTAAAAAACCGGAAATCTTTCGATGAATTATAATTATATTCTTAAGGTAAATTCCGAACACTGTCCCGGACATTTTACTATGCTTTGTATACTGGACTAATGCTACTTTACGATTACCGATTTAGCGAATTGTTAGCGATTTTTACAGAGTAATTGAATTGGAAAAGTCGCTAATTCTTGTTTTATATCTTTCGGCTGCTATAAACAATGCACAACTCAAGTAAATATAACGACATGCTACCTATTAATAATATTCAAAACCGCTCTAAGATTTTTGGAGCCGGTTAAAGACTTGCCTGTTTTGTCAATTACCTAACCTATCAATAAAAAAACCATTTGAATCATGTTCCAAATTCAGAAATGATTAAAAAACATTTATTTTTAGCAAAAAGAAGAATTGTACTTCGTTTCTTAAAAAAAAGGTTACCGGCAAAATAGGCGCGAACTTCGAGCCAATATTGGATTCTTTTCGAACAAAAACATTTCAAACGTGTATATTTTGCTTCACGCGGGGTGGCGAAAACCGAAAATATTTACATAAGTAATACCTAGTAAGTGTTTTCACCCTTCGATAGGTCGTTTGTGTTTAAGACTTTATACCTATTTTCGTGTACTTTGGCTTACCTGTTTTTTGTTTGCTATTGAATTCCTTTTAGCTGTAGGACTTAGTGTTGGTTAAGCAAAGAGTCTTACCAGTTAAACGGCATAAGAACAGTTAAAATGATGTGACATAATGCTAGATATATTTTAATTGTCATCATTTATAATCTGTATCCATCGCCCCAAGTTAAAAACTACGTATTTGAATGTTTTGGAATAAAACTGAATAATTGAAGAACAAATATGTTCTACAATTGTCTAGAATTTTCCAGAGGAGCGACTAGTTTGGTTATTATGAGTTCTTTTCGGGACGACCATGATTTTTGAATTTTCTACGATTTTATATCAAGGATATATTCAATATATTTTTTTGTTACGATTATACTTTCATTACATGTAGAATAACTCTATTGAACGATTTGAATAATTAGTATTTTTATGAGTTAAAAAATGGAATTCGAGATTTGGTCTCGATTTCCATAAATAATGAAGTAGGCAACTCTATTCGACAACTTGTCTGGGAATTATTCTTCGACAACATTAACACATATTTGACGAGTATGATGATGCTAGCGATTGAATAATAAGGTGGACAATTTAAGATGGCTTTGGATTTAAGTTGAATTAGTACAAATTATTATTTGCATGACAGCTACACAAATAGGTGAAATTGAATTGTCTGTTTGAAATTTCAAATAAAATGAATTTAAAGATATTTACGGTTCTTACTTTAAAAATATAATTTTTTAAATTTTTGTCTGTCTGTCTGTTCTGGATAATCCCTGAAATGGCTAGACCGATTTTGACGGGACTTTCTATGGCAGATAGTTGGAGTTATAAGGAGTAACTTAGGCTATTTTTATATGAGAAACAAAATATGTAAATTTGTAAAAAATGGAACAAAATTAAAACCAATGAATTAGTAAAGAATTCTCGAATCACAAAATTTACTTTCAAAATAAAAAACTAGCAACTTTTTCAATTATACCATAATATAAGATTTGAGCCCGTTTGCAAGTTTTATTTTGAGCTTAGCATTTAGCGACAAAATACAATAAACAGACAGATAATAATGCTAAATGCGAGATAATCACAGAGCTTATTCTAGCTTATTAGATACCTTTTGCACACAGACAAATATTGTTACAGATAACTTTAGAAATTGTAGTTAAAACAGTTTTTTACTTATT
This sequence comes from Diaphora mendica, assembly GCA_949125395.1. Lineage (NCBI taxonomy): Eukaryota > Metazoa > Arthropoda > Insecta > Lepidoptera > Erebidae > Diaphora > Diaphora mendica. The sequence continues at coordinate 4,933,067 of OX421323.1, forward strand.
TGTGAGACTTTTTTTATGATTATCTTTTTCCCTAATTCCAAAGATTGCAAATTGACAATCAAAATTCATGCTGTGGGTGTCAACTCATGAGTGAAAAGGCTCCATTAGTCGGCTTCTACGACTAAGAGCAGACAAAGGGAGCAAACTACGTTGGACAAATAGACTGTAAAATAAAAATATTAAAATTTTGATACAAACCCCATACCCAACCCAGCCAGCGTTATATAGAAATAGCCCTTATGCCCAACAATGTACTGTCAATGACTGTTGATGATCATGATAACCAAATTGTACAAAATGATTGATTTCAGAACTGCTTCAATTCAATGCAAAGTAATTCTATAATGTCTTTTTAACCCTTGACGCAAAAAGAAGGGTGTTATAAGTTTGACGTGTCTGTCTGTTTGTTTGTCTGTCTGTGGCACGGTAGCTCGCGAACGGATGAAGCGAATTCAATTTAGTTTTTTTGTATGAAAGGTGAGTTACGTGCGAGTGTTCTTAGACATGTTTCATGAAAATCGGTTGAGTCGTTTAAAAGTTATGGGGGTGAAAGTGGGGAAGAATAACAGAATGTCTGCAAAAATATCATTGGCGTATGATTACTCGATTAAGTGCTTGAGTAGGGGGTTTTTTAAATCTTGAATTTATTATTATTGACTTAACTCTCTCTCTCAACATTATTGTTAAAATCTAACTTTATTTCTGCCATGCTTCATATGTTGACATTTTTTTTTATAGAATAGGGGCAAACAAGCAGAAGGTATCGCCTGATGGTAAGCGATTACCGCCGCCTATTGACACCCGCAACACCAGAGGCGTCACAAGTGCGTTGCCGGCCTTTTGGGGATGGAGAAGGGGATGGGGGGAGGGGTTAGGGTATGGGCCTCCGGTATCCTCACTTACTTGGTCAAACACAGCGCAAGCGCAGTTTCACACCGGTTTTCTGTGAGGCCGTGGTATCACTCCGGTCGAGTCGGCCCATTCATGCCGAAGCGTGACTCTTCCCCGGTGAATATATTAAGTATATATTAAGATACGTAACGTTATCTAAATAACTATTTATGTTCAAGCCACGATTTCCGTTTATACCAAATTACCCATCTATTACATAATGAGAAGATCCCTCAAACTTTATTTAAACATTGAGTTATGTTTGATTAATGATATATCCGACAGCTAATCTTAGATTCAATTGAATACCTATTGTATATATGTAGTCATATTATATATTACTAGCTGATCCCGCAAACGTTGTTTTGCCATAAAAAATTGGTGTATAAAAATAGATGTTGGTCGATTCTCAGACCTACCCGATATGCACATCAAATTTCATAAAAATCTGTCCAGCCGTTTCAGAGGAGTATGGTAACTAACATTGTGACACGAGAATTTTATATAGGTATAAGATTATATCATCCTTAATCGTAATCATAATTTTAGAGATATGTCGTACAACTGTGGATCTTGCTCTCAGGGCTATCAGCAAACATGTTTGTACATAATGTTACTATTTTAGTTTACAATGAAGATTTATTTCCCCACACTGTTGCTTGGGGTTGTAGGCTATGTGTTTATCCATATTGTAGGTACATCTTGAGTGTGAAGATTTAATAAATATTTCTGACATCTGACACACAATGTCTTTTGGCTTCAAACTAAAAAGAGCTTGTATTATGATAGCTAGCTTGAATAGTATAATACTTATATATACGTTCTTTTTTTGTATATTTATATAATTTATATATGCTATATATACAAAGGTTAAAGGCTATATAAAATCTTCACATCTGAAACCTAACAACTGCGGATACATGGAAATATCAGTGTGTCAGTGTAAGGTAATGCAAAATACAATTTCCCTATTTTCGGGGAAAATTACTAGCAACCTTTGATGATGCCATAAGACGAAACCGGTCAGGTTTTAACATAAATAAATTAGTGGTTCGAATATAAGTACACGTGATTTTAATTCTAGAATGTATATACATACATATTTACATAGAAAACACCCAAACTCAGAAACAAATATTTGCAGATTATACAAACATTTGATCCGACTCGGGAATTAAACCTCAAACACAGCAGCCACTTACGTTACCACTGTACCGCCAAGGTAGTCAAATTTAGAGACGTGTCATTGCTATTTCATACGAATCCTTATTTTCAATCACAATATTTTGTAAAAACTTTGCAGGGCGTTTTTGTTTGCAATTGGGTATGGAACCCTAAAAATGACTGGAAATAATGATGACAATAAACAGCATGATTGTATTCTTCAAATTTATTTTATAGTGTAGGTATATTACAACTATTTTCCATAGATGTCAAATCTACATTGCAAGATACCGACTACCGAGTTCGATTCCATATTCTTTACTACTGAAAAAGTAGAGTCTACTTTCTGCTCAAATAGGCTGCCTGAGGCATATTTCTACTTCAAAGAAGACCACAATAAGAAAATAATTATAGATCTAGTGCAAGAGTAATTTAATAGTATATTTCATTAAGAGTGCGGAAAGCCTGTCATTGCAAAGAGTTCCGACAAATGTCTACCCGAGCTGAGGCGCAGCCGAAGGTGAGGGTTGACAGTCGGAACAAGTTGCAATGACGGTTCCGCACATGTACTGAACAACTATTTTTTATACAGTTGCGAAAAAATGAAGCAATTTAAATATACTAGTAAAAACACAATAAACTTAAAGAAACACTTACACTTTTCTGTAAAATGTTCTCTGAAGCATTTTGTGCAATTATACTGAGTTCCGGTGGTGTTAATTTAAATAAAATATCGTCGAAATTACTCATTTTGTGCAAGAAACAACTAAACACGCAAAGAAAATTTTTGGAAAATGGCGCCAACCGTAAAATAATATAAGCAGAGACTTTTTTTGTTTTCTTCACCCATTCTGGGTAGGCAAAGGAAACTATGCCCATACAGCCAAGTCTTCAGCAGATTTTTTTATTATAATGAAAATGAAATTTAATGAGATGAAATGAAATGAAACCTAACCTAACTCATTGAATCAAATCATTAAATCTGATATTGAAACAAATTAGTAGTTCTTTTTAGAAATATTTGCATGAATCATAAAAAAAGTACCTTCGTGGTTGGTTTTTTCTTCTTAATGTACATTATTTTAACAGTTGGGAAAGAGAACGCACGAGTTCGGAAAAGGTAAAGAAAAAGCTCGAGTATGTAATAGCCCACATCCCGAACGCTATACGTCCCTGCAATACGCCACTTTTTGAGCAACTGTATTAAAAACTAACTTTTGAAATCAGTCTATATTAGCTGTCCAATTTTAAACTCTGTTCTGTGTGAAAAATAAATAAAAATAAAGTATATTTAAAAAAAGAACTGACGTTTAATGACGTCAGGTAAGGTAATCCTCACTTCTTAAGTAGTAAAACACCACACAACAACGACGTGTACGCCTGTGTATACACAACATAACAACTTTGTAATTAAAAAGCTGTTCGAGTGCCTCCTCGTCTAATAAAGTGGTAAAAACTACAATCAACTGATTGCATGTGTTAATAACTTTGCTTCAAGTTTGGATATGAAAGAGAAAACAGTATTTCTGTATGGCATCGTCTCTTTCAGCCAGTAGCGAAGCTGAAATCTGTGTTGCGAGTGGCCAGCGCACGAAGGGCGGGCACGCAGACCAAAGAATAAACAGACGCGAATAAAACTTTTGTTTTGTTGTTTTTTAGAATATTCTATTTTGTTTTATATTTGGATTTGTGATAAAATATAAGAATAAAGAGTAACTGAAAAGGTTTTTAATTCTTATATTAAAACATTCAATTATAATTTGTAATCTCAAGAAGTCTTACTTATATTAGGTCTTTACCTATGAAATTGCCGTTTTGTATGCAATAAGTGAAAGTACTTATTTTTTCAAACTTTTTTATTTCTGTTATTCGAAGTAATCATCCATGCAATCGACGCATCTTTGCCAACGCATTGGCAGTTTATTGATGCCCTTCTTGTAAAAATCAGCTGGACGGGAGGCAACAAACTCTTAGTTTGTAAGTTCAAGTAATAGTCGGTAGGTGCAAGGTCCGGTGAGTATGGCGGATGAGGGAGAGCTTCCAACCCCAGCTCTTGCAGCTTGGACACTGTCTATTGCGCAGTATGGGGTCGCGCGTTGTCGTGAAGCAGCTGCAAGAGCTGGGGTTGGAAGCTCTCCCTCATCCGCCATACTCACCAGACCTTGCACCTACCGACTATTACTTTTTCCAAAATTTTGACAACTTTTTAGTGGGTAAAAAATTCAATTCCCGAGAGGCAGTACAAAATGCCATTGAAGAGTTTGTTGACCCCGTCCAGCTGATTTTTAAAAGAAGGGCATTAATAAACTGCCAATGCGTTGGCAAAGATGCGTCGATTGCATGGGTGATTACTTCGAATAACAGATATAAAAAAAATTGAAAAAATAAGTACTTTCACTTAGTGCATACAAAACGGTAATTTCATAGGTAAAGACCTATTATTATAAAAGAGAAAGTTTGTGAGGATATATACTTGTTTGGAACTGGTTCACGCAAAAACTACTGAACAGATTTAGATGGAACTTAACAGTAATAGTAGCTTATATGTAGTCTACTATTTAAAGTCTAAAAGGGCTGTATGACCTTCTCTGTGATCCCTGGAGTGAGCAGTTTTTTTTGTTGGATAAATTAAGAGCATAAAATACAAACAAACAAAAATTGTTGTGGAATCGATCAGAAAGGTATCCTATATATAAATACTAGCTTTCAAAACACTACTCGAAAATGCTACATTACTATAAAGTTGCATACTACTCCATACGGGAAATGGTAATAAATATCAATACATCTTTATAAACTTTCGCATTTAAAATATTTGTAGGATAAGACTTTGATAGGAAGTAGGACATGTTGCAGAAAAATCATTAGAGACTTTACTGCAATTTCTTTTTAAGTCATACTGTCAGATATAGTGAAGTGTCATCAATCATTCATTATACAAGTTAAACTTTAGAAGAGAAGAGGTATTTAAATTATTTTGTTTTAGATTACATTTGTGTTTTTTTTTAAATAGCGCTCTAAATCCTTATGAGTCTTTTTTAAATGTCATTGGATCGGTCATCGTAAACTTTCTCAATATTGTGAATTCATTAAAGTAAAATTTAATTACATTGAATTTTATTAACCATTGCTTTCCAACAAATGTAAATAAATAAATATGAGTAATACAAAATAACCTCTAATGTTAGTTCAATTATGTTAACACTAAAACCTTAAGCAAATAACGGCAGATACTCAATACGATGACGTCACACATCCTACACAGTTCTCACACTAGTAAAATGTTACACATATCTATTCTATTCATTGGTCTATGTTCGGCGTTTAAAAGCTCGAGCGTTTCCCGCCCTAGCGCACTCCATAGGTGAACTTTAGGGGCACAGGCCATGCACTGATCAGCCTAGTCAAACTATTGTGTACATTATACGAGAGGATAACACATAAAAAGGTAAGTTTTTTTTATTACAAACCCTTTTTGCCAATGATATTCGGTATTTCAATTTTTTATTTATTTAAAAACTTTTAAATTGGTTCAGAATTGTAATAACAACTAATGTTCGTGGTAACAAAAGTATATAAGTAACAAGTAAATGTCTGTAAAAAGTTTTAAAAACTTTTTAAAATATCGCATCTGCATTATAAACCAGTAAAATTAAAAAAGCCTATTATTTCAAACAAATTCGTTCAAAATACATACTCGTATATTACTTTTAAAAATTTTGGTAAAAATATTTTATAGTTAAAATAAGCATGCTCACAAAGTGGTGTAGGTGTTTGGCTAACATTTGCCATTTTCTTTAGGGATGAAGGATGTATTAAAAAAAAGGAATAAATACTAATTATCACGTCCCTTTTAATAAAAAAAATTACACGAAATAGTTCTTATGGACGCATTAATAAACGCATTTAATATATACTAATAGAAGATCAAGCAAGAAAATTTTATAAATTTTCTTGAAAATTGAATTAGCACTTGTAAGTCCTTAAAGATAACGCATACGTATATGTATAAGTAGTTAACCTGTTTAAGTATTAGTTAATTAAATTTAAATTAATACACTTTTAATCAAAACTTTTTATTTGAAGACAATTAGAAGAAGAATCTTTGCAACACGGATGATTAATCAAATAAAAAACTCAACTTTATTTTGACAAGTGAAATCTCATTTTAAAAGTTGCCAGTGCAACCTGGTCGAAACGTCAGGCAGATCAGAGGTATGTAATACCTTAAATAAGTGTTCGCGTTAATGCCCGTAAAATAATTATTATATCATGGAACGCGAAAGTTTAAAAGTTAGTTAAAGTTCATATGGAGAAAGAGTGCAGAAAGCTATAAAAGAAACCATGGCAGAATTTCGTTCACTGGGCTACTGGTATTTCTAATACGAGCTCATACTGTACACAATTATTAAACGTTACAAACATTTACAGTTATTAAGTCAACAATTAAATCCTTTTATACATTTACACATACCTATATTCCCTTAGGGGTAGTTACACCCACATTCTACCAACTAATTTGGTCCGACTTAATAACCAACAAGTCTATTGCCGTAAACCGGACTCCGAATTAATAATTGGAAAATTAAAAAGACTGGGAAAATGAAAAAGGGAAATTTATGATGGAAAAAGAATATTACTTAAGTTGGTGTATTGGAGAGTGTAAACTATTGCCAATAAGAAAAAAGAAACTGTAACCCAATTACCTAAAAACTTTTGATGACATTTACACAGCCTATGTCACCCGGGAATAAAATCAGTTCACTAATGAAGGTGCTCAGATGGCACATACAATCATACGTAGACTGCCGAAACTATTAAAAAAATTAACTATATTTATTATAACATTCACAGTACAACACATAATAATTAAATAATAATAAATACATCTAAACACACAACGCCATCTACTCCCAAACTAAGCAAAGCTGGTCTTATGGGTACTAGGCAACTGATATAAATACATATATACTTTTTTTTTGGAAATACATACATATTATACATACATAGAAAACATCCAACTCCGAAACAAATATTTGCAGATCATACAAACATTTAGTCCGACCCGGGAATGGAACCCGAGAGCTAGAGCCGTCAAGCACAGCTAATACGCTACCACTGCACCACCGAGGCAGTCAGATTGTTAGATATAATATAAAAGTGTGGGCCAGTAGCAATTATAATGCCCTGTGTAATGCTAGAAAAGGCTACCTTAGCCTATTTCTGCAAACTGAAGGACTGCAGCGCTGGTATTATGATAGGGCCCGCGCCCGATGTAATCGGTTTATCTGTTTGTGTGTGCTGTACTTATAAATATTTAATGGTGTATATTATACGTACTATAGCTAGCACATCAAAGATGTCAGAGTCCCATAGCTGGCAATCGAACTGGTTGTTGCAAAGAAATAACTCTATAGAAATCAGGATGTAGTCGTACGACGTACGAATAAGTTTAGAGTACGCATGGGAGTAGCCAGGTTTTAGTTTCAGGGGGAAGATTCAAATTAATAAAATGACTATGTCCCTTTAACCTTAATATTTTTCTGAAAAAAAAATGAGAGGTGTAAAAATATTAACAGTGTAGAAACATTTGGCTCGGACACAAACCATGAGAGTACGTAAACTTTACGTAGAGTTGTTGACGGAATCATCAGACTAATTCTTTGTTAGTGTCTTCATTACTTAAAGATATACATATGAATAATGTGTATCTAACAACTGCAAGGATAGCATAGTGGATTAAGCGGTCACCATGCCGTTTTCTACAGTGCTAATTGTTGTAGGCTAAACCCCGACATGGGACACGATTTTTTGTGATTCACAAATTGTTGTTTTGAATCTGGGTGTTCTTCGTGTCCATTTCATGTTTTTTTAATAGAATAGGTGGCAAACGAATAGGCGTATCACTTATTGGTAAGTTATTACCGTCGCCCATGGTCACCTACAACACCAGAGGCGTCACAAGTACGTTGCCGGCCTTTATGGGATGGGGATAGGGAGGGGGATGGGGGGAGGGGTTGGGGTATGGGACTCCGGTATCCTCATTCACTCGGTGAAACACAGCGCAAGCGCTATTTCACACCGGTTTTCTGTGAGGCCGTGGTGGTGAGCCCATTCATGCCGAAAAAATACACATAACCGTGGCTCTCCCACGGTTATGTGTATGTTTGTAAAGTTCCCCTCGACACAGGATTTATTCCTAGCGCGGAAATGTCTTTTTTATTTAAAAAAAGAATCCCTTTATTTACTGATTGCAATTTAAGTAATTTGTTTCATTTACTTCGTTTCGTATCTGCTAAACATAGTTCTGCATAGCTAAAAGACTGAATGTCAGAAAATGCATAGGTCATTAAACCCGTCTAATGCAATGTATTTCCTATTTACAGTAACATATGATCTTCTAAGCTACAATATTCTTTATCTCATCTCATTCTATCTTAAAATAATTTCTAAATAAACAAATAGATTTACAGCTTTTTTAATCCACAAAGATACTAAGTGTTAATGAAGCCAACGTTAGATATTTTGTATCAAATTCTTTTTTTTCGTTTATAATCTTAATCAATATAAATCCAGAAATGTAATTTTTTGTAGGTATACACATATATTTATATATAGGTACTAGCTTTGAGCCGCGGTGTTACCCGCCGTTGTTGTTGTACCGTGGGTAATTCCACGGGACTCAGCTATTATATATATATACATGATAATTCTTATACCTAAATAACATTTAAAGTCCTTCTGCCATAATTACTTTAACTTCAATAACATTGGACTTTTATACAAACTACTATCCCCCTTTTAACCCCAAAAGGGGGTTGATTTCTAAATATATATTATTAGTACAACTCCACACCATCTACACAGCTTACATTTTAATTTTCAAGTCTCTTACTTCAAAAACATAGGACTTTCATACAAACCCCCGTTTTACCTCCTTAGGGGTGGAATTTCGTAAAATCTATAAGGCCTACCTGCCAAATTTCAAGTTTGTAGGTGTTATGGTTTCTGAGATTTCGTGATTAATCAGTGGGTGGTATTTCGCTTTTATACATATAGATATAAATATAATTTATTTTCTGGTAGCTTTTCTCAAACAATATTTTTTCTCAATATTGGAAAATTTGGAATTATGGGCAGTAATTTTTATACTCTTGGGGAGATATTTTTGCTGTGATTACATATGTGTAATGTTTTATGACTCGTGAGTCTAATGATTTAATCTTTTTTTTGCAAATATAAGACGAAACGATATTCAATATTATTAAAATACATTAAGAGAATGACCCTGTATCATAAAAGTTTAAACATTCTCATTTCTACAGCTTTTCGGTATACTTGAAATTAATTAACTATTGCATTAACTAATTTGACTATTCAACTATAAATTGTATTAACATATTTATACATAATTATTACAGTGAACAAAACATTAAATAAATCAAACTAAGAAGTCCTAACTATTCCATTTCCAAGTCTATATATCTTACGCCAACGAGTATCTCATAATATTTGTATTGCTTATTTAAATAATCGAATTGTACAATCTTCAATCAAATATCTATTTACGTTTAATTACCACTGATATATGATCATTATAGATAACAACGCTTCCAGTTTTGCATACTGACTTTTGATATGCTTCCATCCTTGTTTAAACCATTAGCCAGTTTCTAATAAAACATCTAATTATATTTAACAAATGCTAAAAAATACACAGTGAAATTACATCCCAGCTCTTTTACTTTAGTATTGTAAATCGGCGATGGAACAAGGGTATGCTCCCCATGTGGTCCCATGGCCACCATATCAGTATCTGATGATGGGATCCCAAGAAAATCGAAGGAAACCTTGAGCGAGATAGCTGCTCTTTGCGTTGAACAAAACAACCGAAGCGTCGGTGATGTCGTTGTCGTTCGTCTCGAAATATAGCGAGTGTGGTACCTACTATTACATTTGGCTTGGCACTGACTTCAAACCTATGAATAGGTAGCACATACAAATTAAGTTATTTTATACTTTTTAGTTTTTGAAGTCGGTTTTTTCAATAATTTACTTCATCATCATTAATAGCCTCTCCTTAGAAAGGATGTTTAGGCCTACTATAGAGGGGTTGGTACAGAACTTGTTACGTCTCAACTTATTAAATATAAATAAAACTAGCTGAGTCCCGCGGTGTTACCCGCGGTTATTGTCATACTGCGCCGCGGGGCGAAGCTAGTTTAAAAAAGTAGCCTAAGTTACTCCTTATATCATCCTTCTACCTATCAGTGAAAGTCAAAATCGGTACAGCCGTTCCAGATATTAGCGGGAACAAACAGACAGACCGACAGACAGACAAAAGTTGTAAAAAATGTTATTTTGATATATATATCGTGTATACATAGTATACATACACATGCATTTAGTATAAACCGGTTATTTTAATATTACAAACAGACACTCCAATTTTATTTATTTGTATAGATGTATAGATAAATATAATAAGTACCAAAAACCATTTAGTAACTTAATATCAACATATTTGTATTACATTGTATATTCTTGCTATGCTATGAATACATGTTTTCATTTAGAAACAAGTCTTGTTAGCCTAACTTAGACTAATTTCAAACTCAATTGAAGAAGTTTATTATTAATTAAATTAACATGAACTATATCTAGATAATCATAGGGTAATTTACATTAATATTACTTTACTAATCAATTTTAATTAGCTTTTAAAATTAGAGAGAGGAAAAGTCATACATAAACATTGAAGAAAAATTCGAAAGTCGTTAATAGTGTTACCATTCCACTGATTTGCGAAAATTTGATTAGAATAAAGGAACTTAGTTTATAATAAAATTTTCAATAATTGTTGGCTGAATGTTTATGTCAATTACTTTTTACTGCATTAATTGTAGTGAACCAATTAAATTTTGTTTTTTAAGCAAAGTTTGTTTAGCCACTAAACCTTCTAAAACACTTTTAAGCGATAAATATTTCTTTTCCAAGGACCACGGTTATATAATTTAGCCAATAAATTACATAATATATACCCGCACAATAAAATAGAATGTAATAGGAAGGTTCTAAATTGGCTTCTTACTCTTAAATATGAAGAAACTGAAAAGATTCTAAATAGGCACAAGGATATTTAACATAAATGAGAAACAACGCGCGAGCACATACACACACCCACACACATACACAAATATACGTACACACATGCATACATACTCACACTCACAAATTTTCTCTAATATTTTGTAACATTTATCATCATGCTACTATTGTATAAGTCTTGTGTAAATAATTGCAATTATGTTCATCCGGGATGGAGAGGCCATGACACCGGTAACACAAGTTCACTTAGTATGGGCTCCTGTCTCCCATTCAGAGCTTTTTGTATTTGTAGTTGTGTTTTGATATATATTGTACATAGTGAGAGAAATTAAATAAATTATTATTATTATATTACTAGAAAAAATAGTCATTTTTATATCTCAAAATTCAAGATGGATGAATTCAATTTCTATGAAACCATAGATGTGCGTAAACCATTTGCAATTTTTTTTTCCTTTTCAACCACGGAAACATAAAAGCATATTCTTACTATGGATAATTTCAAGCAGACAGAAAAAAACAATATAAATATACAGGTAGGTACAACATTTAAATCTGGGTCATAAAGCTCATAAAAAATTAATTGTAAACAATATAAAATTAATGAAATTGAATAAATACAAAATCCGTAAATTAGAAAATGAATAATCGAAGCAAACAATTCTTATGAGAGTAATGAAACGGCCGGGAGCACAAATAACAAATATATGTATATAATATCAATGGGCCCTTCCAATTTGTACGGAAATGTCCACAAACAAAATAAATAAACAAAATAAAAATTAATGTTGCCTTGTTTATGGTACACTCGCAACAGGAAAATAAATTATTATTTGTTCATTATTTCATTATATTATAATAAGTAAATCTCAAATCTCATTAACGACATATTTCATTTTTTATTGCAGAGGGTCACATGAGAATGTTCAAAATAGAATATTTTTAAAAGTTTATTATAATTTTTTATTACGGCATCGTTTTTCAATCGGTCTATACATTTAATAACATTAATAGGCTACATTGAATAATGTCGTTCATCTTTTAAATTATTACTACTATTTAAGAGAAAAAAAGGTTCGCAATTCTTTGTGTCAATTACTAAAATAAACAAAATAGATACTTACAGCCTAGCTTACTGTACAATTTATTTATATCAAGAAATGTGATTTATATCGCAAGGTGTGTGTTTTAACAGTTACAAATACGTAGTACTACGTAATGTTTGTTTAAGTAAGGCAAATTCAGAGAAAAAACTGGCCAAGTGCGTGTCGGATTTGCGCAAGATGTCTGTACTAAGGTGATTTATGCTATTGATTGTCGGCACTTGATGGAACTTGATAAAATACATTATAGAATTAAAATCACTTTTACTTATTCATCTATCTTAATAAACTTTAATCCTGACCGGTTTTGCCAAATGGCATTTGCAAATGTTACTAGTTGATAATGCCATAGGGCGAAACCGGTCAGGATGATAGTTTATTAAAATAGCTGAATAAGTAAACACAAATGAGTTTAATTTGTATTTGTATATAAAATGTATTTTATTTGTGTGGTTTTCTTCAGAAATACTTATAAAACATTTCATTTATATTAATTTCTGATGCTATAGTTTTCTTCTAACAGAAAAAACGCTTTTTTTGAGTCTCTTCTATTTTAAATTAAAGTGAAGTTATTTAAATCGAACCTAAATAGAATTTGTACTATTTTTTTTGATAAAGGAAGCGATTAACACTGTCCATAAGTACGTTGAATTCAACGCACTTGTACTGTGTGTTGCCAGGATTTGATCTTCAGAACTAAAAAGGAGTTCGGATTCCAATCCTTTTCCTCTAACCTTAGGTCCGTAGTATTCCTCCACCTATCTACCGAAGCATTGCAACCAAACGGAATGTACAGTCTGCAGTATAATCTTCTTTATTATTCTCAAGATTTTTTGGGGTCGGCTGCCAGTTCAACCGGTTTTACCTGAATATCAATATTTCCACGGAGCGAATAGCGTCGGACCCCCACAACCCTGAGGGCGAATTTAATTTCAAGGTTGAACTAATGTACAGTCTTCAGCAAAAACACAATTTGAAATGGGTATTCATTTTTTTATGGAATAAGCGGGCAAACGAGCAGACGTATCGCCTGATGGTAAGCGATTACCGCCGCCCATGGACACCTGCAACACCAGAATCGTCACAAATGCGTTGCCGGCCTTTTGGGGATGGGAGGGAGGGGAGATAGGGGTAGGGGATTGGGATATGGACCTCCGGTATCCTCACTCACTCGGTGAAACACAGCACTGTTTCACACCGGTTTTCTTGCACCAAATTTTGTAAAATAGCCATGACTGCGGACGGTGCAAAACCCGCTTGAAATAGCTACGAATATAGTAGTTGTTATAATAATGTATTTACTGATACGAACATGATTACGCAAGCCTATCAAAAGTTTTATTGTTTACAATCGATTGGTTAAAAGTTGCCTCCAATCCTATCGTTACGTATAAAATATTGTTTTGATAGCTCCTCGGAGTTTTGTAATTGAGATGTCAAAACTTCAAAGTGATAAATGGGTTGAAATGATTATTATTGATAAACACCATTCCTGATAATAAGTTGATAACTTAATCAATTAATTTTTGGTTGAGGTTGGTTACCTGGATACTGAAATAAACTGGAAAATACAGGAGAAAAATTAAGCCGTCGCTCCCGTTTGCCATGTACATATCTGTCGCAGTCGTCAGGAGTCTGTAGTCTTTGTACAGAACTTAAATCTTTGCTAGAGAACTTAGATTGTGATTTGTTATTAGATTAGAACTTAGATTTGATTGGTCTAATGGCAGTTGCTTCACGTAAAAATTCTGAGAGCAGAAGTATTGAGTAGACTCAAAGCCAGGAAAAACCTTGATGGGAAAGTGAAAAAAAAAGTTAAGGAATCGAACATTTACTTTTATAATTGAATTTAGGTTTTAGAGCTATACCCGAAAAAAAAACTGGCCAAGTGCGAGTCGAACTCGTGCACCGAGGATTCCATACAAATCTGTAGGTATATTATATGATTTATCTAAAAATTTATGCTTTTCGCAATTTCCTTTTATTGAAGTGAAGACTTCTGCATCCGCGTTGAGCACTTTTTGGTAGGAGAAAATCTTATGGGTTCGCTTCACCAACATGCTAATGTTTGATGTTGATAATTTTAATTTAAACATTATGAAATTTCTAATTTTACACGTTTATTTTAGAAATAACACTCTAAGTTATAAGTTTTCACTTCTATCGGCAGTCCTTATGACTGCCAATTTTCTGTGCTATAAGACCTTGCTTCGTACCAAATTTTAAGATTCTGGGTTCACGTGAAGTACCCTGTAGGTTTTGATTCCCCTGCGAGTATCAAAATTTGCAGTTTAAACAAACGGCTTTATCTTTTGATTGCGTTGGCTTAGGTTTATTTTACTTTTTAAGTTTACTTTTTTTTAGAGCACCAAGGGACAGTAGACCTGAGTATTTGATATTAATTTCAGCTTGATACCTCCACGCGTTCCTGAGAAAAAGTGTATGGACAGGCAGACCGACGGACAACAAAGTGATTATATGAGGGTTCCGTTCCTTTTGATGTGCGGAATCCTAAAACTTAAGTCTTCTATGCCTACTTTTGAAAAAAGTAATAGCAGAAAAAAATAAGAGATTCAATAACTTATTTATTGTCTCATTTCAAAACACCTCCAAGAAACACCTAATAACAATAGACTGTTATTTTGTGTTCATTATGGAGAAATAAGTAGATTTCATGTAAATATATGTTCCAAGCGAACGGGAGACAATACGTTTAAGTGATTTTCCTAGTCACATTTAGAATATTTTTACGATATCATAAAAATGATTGGAGAAAAATAACTTTTTTGGCTACCTTAGTTTATTACGTTATTATTGCATATGAATTTGATATCTTTTTGATGATACGATATGATTGTCCATTCTTTTTATTATTTATTGAAAGGACAAATTGTAACAAGTGTGGTAGCCCACACATTGGTATTCATACTGAAACGGATTATGGATTTTACAAGGAAAATCTTTACATAGTACAAAATGAAGTCGCTTCCGCTACTTATTTGCTTAGATCTTTTAAACTAATCAACGGATTTAAATGCAATTATCAGTAATAGATAGAGTTATCCTTCAGCTAGCGGATAAAAACGGCTTTTGCACTCAGATATTGAAGGCCAAAAATACTCTTTCCGAGATGGGGGGTGAAAATAACCATTATTCCAGTATCTACGTAATTACTTCCTATATTTGATCAAGGGTAAGTTAGGCTTTTCTCAACAAATAGTGCTTAAACTGTCTGATCACTATCCTGTCAGCTTAGTATGAGATTGTGGAGTCATTCTATAATCTATATCACGGTCACCAGCTACTAGAGAATAAAGTCGGTCACAGTGTGTAGTTTTCTTTTAAAAAATGTCTATCAAATGCCAATACCTGCAGTATATTAAATTGGTTAAATATTAATACGTGAAGAAAAGTGTCTGTAACCCATTTTTAACCCCCGATGCAAAAAGAGGGGTGTTATAAGTTTGACGTGTCTGTCTGTCTGTTTGTCTGTCTGTCTGTGGCACCGTAGCTCGCGAACGGATGAAGCGATTTCAATTTAGTTTTTTTTGTATGAAAGGTGAGTTACGTGCGGGTGTACTAAGACATGTTTCATGAAAATCGGTTGAGTCGTTTAAAAGTTATGGGGGTGAAAGTGGGGAAGAATAACCGAATGTCTGCAAAAAATATCATCGAGTGGGGTCTCAAATGAAAGCGCATAACGTGTTTTTTACTTTTTAAAGGGAACTCAGGTTATTATGTCGGGGTTTTTTTTTTAATTTTGAGAATTTATGTTATAACCATACATCGCACAGAAGCATATCATATTGAGAGTTAGATTTGTGTGTAAAAGAAAGGCACAAACCTAAAAAAATTAAGAAAATGTGTCATAAAATGAAAAACTATGTAAAAACGATTGTATCAAACAGGATGTATTTAGATTGACAAAGTATAGCTCTTTAAGATCAAAGTTTTAATTTTAAAGGAAAATCCATTTTATAGGTCACCATGGTCATCATGCTGCATTGTTGCATTGTCTGAATTCGCAATGAGTATGGTGACCACCACTCTTAGATTCTGCTTATGCTTTCCATCATTATCATTTTGGCAGGGCGAAACATAAAAAAAAAGTATTTAATCGAACAAAATATTTAACTTTATGTATAGTACTCAATATAACAAGGTGATTTGATGTACCCAAGATGGTACAGAGATAACATCAGCATTGGTTAAATTTGAGGAAGACTGATTTCTGCAGTTGACACTTTGAATTTGTACGACCTTACTATAGATACTACTGAGTTTATCTAACATTCTAATTCTGTGAATGTTATCTTGCGTTGAATAGCAACCAACGAGTTTGTGAGTGGTAACTTTATGGATGAACTGCACATAAGTTATAATTAAGCTGTGTTGTGCTTCATGTGTTGATATTCAACTTATGAAGCCTCCAGAGTAAGCTATTAGTAGGAATATCGCGACACTCATAGTTGTATTGTAAGGTATGGATGTATGTTTGTGCATATGAATTTAACTTTGAATTTAACTACTGTTGAAAATGTATTAGATCAAATAGATTTACTGCTAAACACATCTTTAACAATAATAGGGTTGGGTTTGTGGTTTTTAGTTTTTTTAGGAAGATTACTCCTAAAGCACATTTAAAAAAAACGTGTAAGTCGGTTAGATGGTCACGGAGTTTATCGATCGAAGCAACAACGTCTCATGAATTATGTATAAAAGATAAGTTATATAATATACTTCAATCATATTCCAATCATATAAAGTTTGTTTCACCATTTGAAGTAGTGATTATACAATTATTCTTTGTTATTCCGTTATAACATTTCTGGGAGACAACCGTCGGAACGCATTAATGCAAAAATATTTATCAAAATGTTTCTTGGACTCATATAGAGTGAATAAATGTATTGTTTCAGGAAGACATAGACATTTCTTTACAAAACAATTCGATTAAAACGTTTGTGTAGTTGGCATATAATAGTGATAGTAATATTAGTGATGGCACAGTGGTTAAGATTCGACCATTTTTTTAAAATTTCTACACTTCCTCCATATAAACTTTATCTGTGCCAAATTTCCCACTCCTCTATTTTTGCTTCACGTATTAAAATATAGATATAAAGAATTAACTTTTGACACTGAATTTTATTTTACTCAATGGGTACAGATATACAGAATAATGAAATAAAATTCTCCTCATCCTATGGGTCTAAGCATTATGTTACCTATTACAGTATTTGATTGCAGTACATAAGAAGCATGTACTTATATGCAACGAACGTAAAACCTATACTTACTACTACACTTTCGTATGTTATAAAAACATCTCTTATATATAATTCTCACATCACGTAGTTGCTCACGATGAACTCCAAAACTATCTCATCAATTTTCATCTTCTTTTTTTTAAATGTGTGTTTTGCTAGCGTGTCTAAGAAAGGATAGCCAATTGGAGCCGAACCTGATTGAAAAGAGATGCAGATGAAGCTGCGTGACTTGGCTGGTTTTCAATATAATTATGTAAATATAGAACTTTGGAAATCATTCCACAGACCACTGAAATTTAAAATTTCATAAAAATCTATACAAAATCAATATTTTCAAAATACTTTCTTCAATATTTTTAACAGACGTTCTGTTACAATTTAACTCATTAACGACACCGTTTGAACAAAATGTTTTCAAATCAATTTCTAAAATATTTAATTCTCTATAAAAAGTATGCGTGATAAAAAACCTTTGATGTGCCAAAAAAAGAAATAAAAAGGCGTGTTATGAGTTTTACAGCTTTAAAAGATATAAAGTAGGTAACATATATGTAAAACAGATTATTTTTTATCACTAAGCTGGCAAACAAATGTTTGTAACTGTACCTGTGGTGGTAGTTATATGATAATAGGTATGCTTTTTGTGACTTTGTGAATAGAAAAACTTCATGAGTTATGGTCTAATTTTGATCAGAATACAACTGTTACCCACCGTTACTGTTGTACCTATACAATAGCAACTGCTGATACTGAAAAAACTATTAATTTGATATTATACACTTAAATTTTATTGATTTTTATTGATACGTTTGGTTAACAAAAACGACGGACTAACGTATATATATATATATATGGTAACACCAAAAAAGAAGATCTAAAATTTTACCTAAGTCATCACAACTGGCAAACGACGCACTATTCCTTCAAAATATCTGTCGTTCCGATTTGATATCCAAGAAATGCTGATCGCATTTTGTTTCGTGTCCAATCATTCATGGTCCGTTATCTACAACACATCGGTCAAAGAGGTTCAAACCACCTTATTTTATTTTTATTTTGTTCGGAATACCAACAGCACAAATATTAAGAGGTAAATACATTTAAGTTAAGTAACAACAAAGCCATTTACAGGTACTCGCAAATAGGGTAAAAACATCAAATTGATTGTCACGAACAGTTTAAACAACATCAAAAAAGATACTTAAAAAAGATTACAGAACACTAGAAAATTAAAACTAATTAGACAAAAAGAAAAACTTAGATAAAGGAAATGTTACGCTCCGAGGATTGGGTCTAAAAATTGTTGTAGCATGTAATTTTTTACGCATGAAGGTTTGGATCTGAAAAGCTCAAACTCGTTGCTCAATTTACTCGTATAGTGTATACAAAATGTTGAAAATTTGACTGCACAGTATACCTCGTGATTTAAATGGTCGCTACGCCGCTTTCTACTGTGCCAAATATTGTGACTTAAAATTTTAACAACACATTGTGATCCATAAATTGTTGTTTTGAGTCTGGGTATTCTTTGTGTCAGTTTCATATATTTGTGAAGTCCCCCGTGACACAGGACGTGTGTGCAGGAGTTGTTTTTATTTTAATTTAGATCTTATGTAAGTACATCTTTACGAAGGTATACCAATTAAACATTTAAAAATGTAATTGTTTTATTTCAATTCAAATTATTTCGTTTATTGCACTCCAAAATTGCAAACATTCATACTTTATTGTATACGTGTTAGAAATCATATTTAAGACTGTAGTCCCTGAGCGTGGGAATTTGTGATTGAACACCCACATTCATATTTTACATGCACACAAACGCATCGGGCACTGTTGCATACTAACCCTGGCAAATAATAAATTTACTTTCGGTTTTTTCTTCTAGTTACATATTCATTAACTGTTCGCCTTTGAAGAATGTTTAAAATGTCCTACAAAGCACGCAATGTATCTTTGTCATATCGGAAAGCCCGCGGACTATAAGTAACTCGTCAACGGCCGAGAATGGGGTTCAAGTGTACCTATTCATTTTTAATTCATTTCATGGACAAATAATATATTTTTACACAGTATAAAATTAAGTCGCTCGCGCTATCTGTCAGCTTAGATCTTTTACAGTAATCAACGGATTTTAATGCTATGTTATGAAATAAAATTTGTATGATATATGTTATATTAATGGAACATAATGTTTCTTAAAAATATAATTTTTGATCGCTTTTATTGCTCATATTGACTAAATTTTACTACATAGATTACTTACGTACTTTTTTCACTTTTTGTCAAAAAACGACGCTGAAAAAGTATGAAACAAGTTTTGAAAAGCCGTAGTCACGTGTTTTTAAGAGTTATGGTACGTTTCTATTTTGATTTAAGTTTTTACTTTTTTTTATTTAAAATGTTTTGGTGTAGTGATAATAATAATTTATATGCAAAGTATATTTTAAATACCTAACATAGAAATATAAAAAAAAATTGAATAGATACGATCAAAGTCACCAGCAAATGCTAATAATACCTATATATATTTGAAATGTACAAGTAACACCTTTTCCGATGATACCAAACACGGCATGTTTATGTCAAATTAATTTTTTAATACAGTACTTTATGTCGGCTAGAGGGCGCCACATTAAATTGAGTGACGCGTCATATAGCCTATAAGCAGCGGACGATCAAGACACTTCTAACAATACCTCATTTATCCAGTTCTAATTAGTAGTTAAGGAGCTATGAACATACATACATAGCCTGTCAAAATCATAACCCTCCTTTGGCTTTGCCCTGGTCGGGTAAAAAAATAAAAAATACAGTTAATTTATAAACTCCTTCTTTTTTTAAGACAGTTAAAAAACAAACTATTTGTCTTAAAATTAATATTAACACAGAACACTTTTTGTTTTGTGAATATTAAGAGTGTAAAACTTTGAAATGGAAACTTCCTTAAATATATAATACTAGCTTTTACACGGGGCTTCGCCCACACAGATTTTCATCCCCTGATTTACCCCCTTAGGGGTAAAATTTCAAAAATTCCTTTCTTAGTGCTCACTTATGTTATATAAAGAACCGACATGCAAAATTTCAGGATTCTAACTTCAGCGGTTTGGGCTGTGCGTTGATCTCTGGGTATGTCAGTCAATCAATCAGTCACCTTCCTCTTTTATTTATATAGATTACAGATATCAGATAATGTAAGGGATAGGGCATCTATTGTTTTACAATTCACCAATTGATTAAATTCGAACTTAAGAGATGAATAATAATGGAAATGACGTAAAGTATAGATGGGACCCTTTTTTACAATTTTTGTCTGTCTGTCTGTTTGTTTGTGCCGGCTAATCTCTGGAACGGCTGGAGCGATTTTGACGGGATTTTTACTGATAGGTAGTAGTTGGTGTAGTATCGCGGGTAAGACCGTGGGGCTCAGCTAGTTTTTTTTTCAAAAAAGACAACTTCCGTATATATCCAATAAATCCTGTGTCGCGGGGGACTTTACAAACATACATGAAACGGACACAATGGACACCCAGACTCAGAACAACAATTCGTGGATCACATAGTGTTGTCCCATGTGGGATTTGAACCCACAACACCTGATACAGTAGGAAGCGGCGAGGCAACCGCTTAAACCACTAGACCAACCATGCAGTCAAAAATAAAACTGTAATTTTAAGGTCTTTCATTATTTCAGTAGTAGTTATTCAATTCTAACAGAAATCATTAAAAAAATTTTTTTTTACTTTTTTAAAAACAATTTCTCAAAGTGTCTCGGTATGTCAAAGTGTATTCAAAGTACTCGTCAAGACAAATCAAACGACTCCAAACTCGATAGGTTCCGTCGTTACAAAGTTCCTATGACCACCTTCCAGCTTCAACATCAGATCAGCTCCATGTCATCATAATATAGCATTGTCACGCTATATACATATGCCTACAAAAATTCAACACAATCGGTTGAAGATATCTGCAAAATTGAGTTGCAAGATTCCGTCTTAACAAATATAGTTAGATATATACATACATAGCAAGTTAAAAAAAAAACATAAAAATAAGTTCTGTGTTAATAAAAAATACTAATATTTTTCTTTGAAATTATTCTTTAAAAAAATTAAATTAAATTCAAGAATACAAATTAACAGTTACAATTCGACACTCACTGGCAACCCACCCTAAAACTTGTCATTTACGTATTAGGGAGCTCAGTGCGAACTACAAACGGACGTGGTGTCACCTTGAATATTCGGCGGGCACTGAATTTTTTGAGCGCGATAAAACTTATTTATTGCAATTTACGGGAGACGATATCTACGTACTAAAATGTATGGAACTTTTGTCGCTAAAAATGAATGATGTTTAGCCTTAGATTATGGCTTTTTAGTGAGAATTAATAAAAAACTAAAACGGTAAATCTTTTCTCCATACTTTTTTCTCGCGAAATAAGAAAAAAACATTTAAAATAGAGCACGAAATAGTACAGAGTGTGCTAATTAAAAAGGTCGATTTCGATGATTTTGATCTTTGTTAAGGCTTTTTTTCACAAAAATAAAGAATTATTTTATAAATGTCACTCGGTAGATTGGTAGACTGATTTATTAAACTACTGAGATTTTTTTTTTAGTGTCAAATATGAATTGAGTTGTTTGTGTTTTGCAAAACTGCAAGTGCCTTTTCGCACGTTTTTAGGGACGCGCCCCTTAAGTAAATATGATCGTGAATATTTACTTGTCATACTTCTTTTATTTATGGACCCGATTTATTTTTAATCAGTACTCTGACACTCTTCGCCATATTGTGAAAAGGAAGAGTAAAACAGCATGATCAAATTTGGAAAAGAAAGATGGAAAAAATTGATAAACTCTATGAAGCGGGTTGTTTCTTTTCGTTGAAAAAAATTGAGCTTCATTTATTTTTTTCCTCTCTCCTTTGAAGACAACTCCGCATTAAGAATAAATCATATATCGCGGGGGATTTTACAAACATACATGAAACAGACACAAGTAACAAAACAACAACAATTTGTACAACAAGTGTTGTCCCATGTTGTATTTGAACCTACAACACTCAGCCCAGTAGAAAACCGCGTGGCGACTGTTAAAACCACTACGCCCTCAGTGTAGCTCAATCGAGGTACAACTTTTTGTTTTTTTATAGCGTACACACACCAACCTTACATTTTTATATATAAATATGTATTATAGATAATATATAATATATTTTTATGAGTGGGCCTGCCAATAGAACCTCCTCTTTTTTTGAAGTCGGTTAAAACTGACTCTACTCTGCCTGATGAAAAGCATAAGTAGAATCCATGAATGGTGAATCCATTGCGAATACAGACAATGCAACAATACAGCATGGTGACCTACACCATGGCAGCCTAGTGATGTTTCTGCATCATTTTGCCTCCGGTCTCACACTCACCACTCACGAACGAAACACGCTGTCATTTTACGTTGGTTTTCTCTGCGAGGGTAGTACCGCTCCCGACGAGCCGGCCCAAGCGTGCTGCAATCAGCGTGGCTCTACTACCTAATAAATATATGTGTTGTGTATTAAAAGCTTAAGAGAAGGAGATCCATGAAAAGGATAGTCAACACATTATCTTAAAATAGTATTAAACTTAATTAATAGTTAGTAGTTATTAATTCAATTAGAACTGTTAGTGAAGTCACCCATCGGTGGTCGGACTGTGACGTATTTCAAGTAAACTTCGTAACATGATTAATTTAGAGGTGTTGCCACTTGATTTGTAGTTACAGCTTCTACCCTATACATAGACATACAACCCAATATACATAGAATAATTCTATTCTATGTATATTGTAGGGTAGAAGCTTTTAGTTTACATATACATAGGATGTATTCACATCCTATGTATATTGTAGTTTCAGCTCCGATAAGTTTAATGTAATTACAAGGTATAATAACATTCATAACACTAGCGACAAATTGTCTTTAGAATATGATGGATGAAAATCATGTTGCAATCTACAAGGAAATAAATTGTAATGTCTTTTAACTAAAATTGCGTTATTTACAAAAAAATTCGTGTGGCACTCGGGGACTGCCACGGTAAAGCTATTGCATAGTATTTTTTATCAACTTATGCAATTATATATATATATATATATATTGCCAGTTTCTCATTTAATATTGTTCAAAAAGTATTTAAATAATAGAGGGCGTTAGTGCACCTCGTAGTTGCGAAACAGTGCCTCAAAGCCCACGATAAAAGCTATGCAATAGCTTAAAAAGAAAGTAAAACCTTAAAATTATATTTAAATCTGGACGACGTATCAATTGAAGTGGTGAAATGAATGCACTCGTTGATTTCAAACGGTCTGAAACAGACGCACAACCGCAAATCTGATTCTCGTCTCTACTCAATTGACCACAATATTTAGACCTCTCAAGCATGAACGTTGACACATTTACGCTACAATCTAACAGTTTGCGGGATTCAAGAGAGTTCGAATTATACTGGAGACGATAACAGTGTCTCCGGATATCCGGTTATGTGTAACTTAGTTGTTTTCCCGGTGGGAACGTTCTGATTACATTTCTATACGGACCTGTCGGTCGACGTTTAGGTATTTGAAATTTGAATTGGGATTATGTTATGCTATTTAGGTTACCACGGCTTCAGACTAAAACACTATTTTTAGCATGGTGAGTGAGTTTATCGGAGCTTAAATAAATAAATAAATATTTTCGGACATCTAACACACAACGCCATCTAGTCCCACGCTAAGCAGATCTTGTGTTATGGGTACTAGACAACCGATATAACTACATATATACGTTTTTTTTTGTAAATACATACATATTATACATAGAAAACACCCTAACTCCGAAACAAACATTTGCAGATCTTACAAACATATTGTCCAACCCGGGAATTGAACCCAAGACCTCAAGCACAGCAGTCGCTAATTTTTCCAGGATTTTAAAATTGTTCACTACATTATTTCTTATATTTTAGTTATAGTTATTAACTCTTTTTAACCGACTTCAAAAAAAGGAGGAGGTTCTCAATTCGTCTGTTTTTTTTGTTTTTTTTTTATGTTTGTTACCTCATAACTTTCGACTGGGTGAACCGATTTTGATGATTCTTTTTTTATTTGATAGCTGATGCTTCCCATGTGGTCCCATTTCAGTTTAGTCCAGATTGAAGTCGGTTATTTTTTTGTTAAAATTTGTGATTATTCTTGATTTAATTCAAACATTTCAAAATTTCATATGTAACAATTGTGTAACAAAGGCTTTTTAGTACTTTTTCTCAAATTTACAATGCCTGGAAAAGGCTACTAAGTTGAGACAAACTATATTTTATAGCCAAGTCTCCACAGAACAAAAGTTATCAACCTTTGTGTTGTCAACAACGTGTTGGTGGTTGGTGATAAAAGTTTGTGTAAAGCCGAGTCTCCACTTAACAAAAGTTGGCAACTTTTGTGTTGTTAATATTTTTTGTGTTGACAAATTTCGGTGGAGACGCGCCTTAAGATGACAAATTGTCCACACAAGATTTTAAATTTGAATTTATCTGCCTGCTGATTTGTCTTCTTCTATCTGTATCTCCCACTTATCGTGGGACAGCCACGCTTTGGCATGAATGGGCCGGCTCGACCGGAGTGATACCACGGCCTCACAGAAAACCGGTGTGAAATAGTGCTTGCGCTGTGTTTCACCGAGTGAGTGAGGATACCGGAGGCCTATACCCCAATCCCCTACCCTCTCCCCACATCCCCTATCCTCACCCCATCCCCAAAAGGCCGGCAACGCACTTGTGACGCCTCTGGTGTTGCGGGTGTCCATGGGCGGCGGTAATCGCTTACCATCAGGTGATACGTCTGTTCGTTTGCCGGTCTATGCCATAAAAAAAAAAAAAAAAAAAAAATTGAAAGTCTGCGTGAGCGAAGCGCGTGCAAAAGCCAGTATAATATATAATCGTATAATCACAGCACAAAACAGAGCATAATAAAGTATTTAATAATGCACAACCAATTCATTACGAAACATTATACGCCAGTTTATGTGGAAGATATTCGGTAAAATTATGAAATATCAACATTAAATACACACGTAATTGCGTTCCTATCAAATTAATATTTTACCATTACTGCCTCGTTTTACAGTCAAACGTCTGCAAAAATAAACAATAGCTGCGTAACAGTGATTCCTTTTGATTGAAATTAGAAAATATCCTGATTATTTACTGAAACCTTACTCTTCAAAGCTTAAAATAAAAAAGTATTTGCAAAGATTTCCTGCCTAGTTGTGTTTTAAAAAAAGAACAAGTTCATTTTGTACTAATGGACGATGTTTGTTTTTTTTTAAAACAGTGTAGGCGGCATAGATATTTCTCCGCGATTTTTATACTCGTAAATCGGAAATTTTCTAAAAAAAAAGTTAATAAACAAAAGAAACATTTTATTGTTTTTAAACTCTAATTGTTTGTTACAGAAACAACAATGGCTCAAATGTACTTAGCTGTCACCATCTTCGCACTTCTGGCTATTTCACATGGAGTTAGCGGGAAACGTGAGTACTGAATTTGGATGATTTTTTTCTTGGCAACATTGAATCACTTATGAGAGAACTCCTTATGACTTACAATAATTTAAAACACAAATTATGTGTAAATCATGACACATGAACAGAAACAACTACTGTCTAAAGTTGTATTTGACTTTATACCTTCGGTCGGTCGGTCTAATCTTTATTTCCAACGAGTTTAAACGAATCTATTGTGGTACGAATTTTACAACTCCTGTAAAATACTTTCATCTACTACGGTTCTTATTATTGAGCAGCAATTTGCTTAGTACAAAGTAAAATATGTGTTGATTTTTTTTTGTATGAGTATTTTTGTACGAGTCCTTGAACGGGCCCGGTACCGCAGACAACTCAGGCGCCGAAGGTATCAAAACGATATCCGACCTCTATAAGTGCAAGATGGAGGGTGACAGGTGAGGCTATCAGTCACTCTAGCAGAAGCAGGTCGGTTCGAGTCCAATATAGGTGGTATTTTTTGGGTTTTCCGCACAGCCACGAAAAGCATATGTCTCGTTTACATTTCTCTAAAATTTGAAGAGAAAATAGACTATCACTAAGTGTGCAAAATATCATGAACGTAGGCGTATTGAAAGCTGTTGCACTTTATTAATTATCTGAAATCTTAATACTTTAATTTAAAAAAAAATATGACATATTCTTAGAAACCTCTAACGGACATCTATTTTACACTACTTCAATACTAATCTGGGTATCCTTATCTGAAAATGATATACAAAAGCAGGCCTCCATTTAATTTTTTTACGTTCGGACTACATGAACGATTGGTCCCTTCCAGCCCAGTGCAAATTACTTGTTTAATCAAAAAGGTTCTAAGCTCCACCCTTTATACGTTCTGATAAGGGACGGTTCAATTCACTACTTACATGGACTTGTTTGAAGGGTTTTGGTTTTCTTTTGGTAGTTCATTAAAATATGTTTTTTTTTGGTTTGAATAATATTGAATAAATTATAAAAAAAAAAAACCGACTTCCAAAAACATCCAACGAAAACTCTCTGTCAAAAAACACTTAAAAGCGTAAAATAAACTGGTTCTTCATAAATTGCCTATACCTAATTCTTTATTCATTTAAATAGTAGTATTATAATGGGTGCTAGGTACCTAAAATCTGTTTGAAGTCGGTGCCAAGTGACTATCGCTTAGACTTTTGTAATTGTTCGTTTGTATTCTTTTTGGCTTAGCACCGACTTCAAACAGATTTTAGGTACCTAGCACCCATTATAATACTACTATTTAAATGAATAAAGAATTAGGTATAGGCAATTTATGAAGAACCAGTTTATTTTACGCTTTTAAGTGTTTTTTGACAGAGAGTTTTCGTTGGATGTTTTTGGAAGTCGGTTTTTTTTTTTTTTATAAAAAGTTTTTATTTTACAGTTTTTAGTGCAAACAATCGTAGGTAAGTAGTAAGTTGAATTATTTCATCAAATTTCATCATCAAGAATACAAATTAAGGTACGTGTAATATTAAAATCATCCTCTAATCCCTAACTGTTGAAGAGTTTAATCTTCTATCATCAGCTCACCTAAATAGCTTGAAAGTATACTACTGAAGGTCTTTAGATACGTATGAAATTGAAAGAATTATTCTCCAACTCCTAACCGTTGAGGAGTTGTACCTTCCACCTTCCATCATCAGCTTACCTAAATAATTTGTAAGAATACGACTAAAGGTAACTTATATACATATGATATTTAAAGATTTATCCTCCAACTCCTAACCGTTAAGGAGTGGTACCTTACATCATCAGCTCATCATCATAAAATGATGACTACCAGACGCAAATATCGGTGTAACTTCAGAAAATATACGAAAAACATAGTATGTGCCTATAAAAAATGAGGGTTTCCCTCGATTTCCCTGGGATCCCATCATCAGATCCTAATATGCTGGCAATGGGACCACCACGGAAGCATACCCTGTCGAATACAAAAAAAAAAATCAAAATCGGTCCACAAATGACGGAGTAATCAGGTAACATACATAAAAAAAAAAAAAAAAAAAAAAAAAATACATATAGTGGAACATAGAACCTCCTCCTTTTTGGAAGTCGGTTAAAAAATAGGGAATATCCTTTACACTATAATTAAAAAGTTTGTAAGTTAGGTATTCCGTTAAAAATTTCATTAACAGCATTTCATTAAAAATTTCATTCAGTACTGATCACTACTGGAAATACTTTTCTTAAAAAAAAAAAAACCGACTTCCAAAAAACATCCAACGAAAATCAAATCAACGAAAAACAATCTCTGCCAAAAAAACACTTAAAAGCGTAAAATAAACTGGTTCTTCATAAATTGCCTATACCTAATTCTTTATTCATTTAAATAGTAGTATTATAATGTGTGCTAGGTACCTAGAATCTGTTTGAAGTCGGTGCCAAGTGACTATTGCTTAGGCTTTTGTAATTGTTCGTTTGTATTATTTTTGGCTTAGCACCGACTTCAAACAGATTTTAGATTTTAGATATTTCTGAAAATTAAATTTTCTCTTATTACAACACTACAGATAACTTTAAAACAAACCAATCTCTTTCCTAGTACCGACCGGTAACTTATAAGTAAACTGTATTGTTTAACAACTCAACTCAACTTAGTACAAAGTTACCTAACTGGAAGCCTAAGATCCTGAACAAATGTGAAAACTTGAGAAGAAAGTAAATTTACGTATGGTAACACAAACTTGTATTTATGGTCATATTTGTGTTGGTTTAGGCGCCAAGAAATTTTAAACTTCCTTTTTTAAATGTATAAGTAAATTTGAACGGTGTAGGTACTACATTAATCTTTTTTTATGGCGTAAATGGCATCAGTTATTCAACTGGTCCCACCTTCTCTCTTCCTTTGCACGACAATACACGCCTTGGAAGTCATCATTTTGCTATACCCTCTCGGAATAATCAAAACCTGGAACTCACTTTTTCCGCTTAAAAGATCTTTTAATAAAAGTATCTTAAAAGATACTTTTTCCGCAAGTGTGTACTATAAAGGAATATCTCAGAATTATAAGGAGGAGTTGGGCATCCAGAAATCAGTCTCAGTCTTTTTTTTTTAATATATGTCTCCCATTACGAATGTATATCTTGTCGCTGGAGACTTTATAAACATACATGATACGACCACAAAGAACACCCAGACTCAGAAGAACAATTTGTGGATCACACAGTGTTGTCCCATATGAAATTTGAACCCACAATACTTGGCGCAGTTGAAAGCAACGTGGCGACTGCTGCTAGGCCAGCCGTACAGTCAAAGTCACTATATAGTCCTGTTTTCCAAGCTATGGCCGGTGCGCTACCGTGGCATTGATAAGGTCAAATCGGCCCATACGATCGCATAGTTCTTCCATTTGAGTTTCTGTATGAATTAGTAAATCATATTTATTAAATGTTAATTCCCAATTCATAATTGTGGTAATAAGTGCACTATGGTAAATTATTTTGTACAATGAATTAAATCGCAGCATAATTTATATTAATATTAAATGTATTAAAATATTAAATATGTCCGTAGATAATAGAGTCACTTTAATAGCGCAAAATGTTTATTTTATTAGAAATAGTTTGACGATAGTTTGGTACTAACTTTATGTAAATTTATCAGACTTTTATAAGAATGATGGATAAACATGTGATACTTGATAAACGTGATGATATTACTAACACTGTAATACACACAAAAATTATTGGAACTATTAATTTATTATGTAACTAGCTTTCAGGGATCGGAAAACCCATGCATAACGGTATGCGTTATAAACGGTTACCGCATCAATCTGTAACCGTTTCAAAGGGTTACTCATTGATTCGGTTAACAGATTGTATATGTTATTCTTTTAACCCAAACAATAAGGGTTAACCCAAATGAAAGGGTTTATGTTTTTGAAATTGTTAACCCAAATAATAGAAGTTAACCCAATATTTCGGTTATTTTACGACGTGACGCGACTTAACGCAATTCGAAAATAATCAGTTTTACTTGATCTCTTGTGAAAAAAGAATTACTTGTTATTAGCCGAGATCCCCCTCTTCCCATCTCACGCAAATAATGACGACTGTAACGAAAAATTAATCACGGACCTACAAATATCCAGAAACCTATATTCAATTCGGTTAAGGTTAACCGTAATTATCCTGTATTAGACTATTCCTGTTAACAGTTATAATTCGGTAACATCTATTTATGTTAATCCTAAATTTAGGTTAACCCATTTCCAAAAGGGTTAATAACAGATTATTTCGGTTAGGTTAACCCTAACCGGAATATCCCTGCTAGCTTTCGCCCGCGACTTCGCTCGTATTAAATAAAAAGTGAATATGTGTACAAAGTTTCATAATGATCTGTTAAGTAGTTTTCGAGTGAAACCGTAACAAACAAACTTACGAAGAGCTCTTCCAACTGGTCCCCCCTTCTCCTTTCCTCTACAGGACAACACGTGCTGGACTTCGCAGTCACCCTTTTAGAGTGGAAGACATACGCTCTCGAACCCAACGTTTCGGTTATTCCTTCTTGTATCGAGCGATCAAAACATGGATCTCACTACCAGCGCACGTGTTTCTGCCCCATTATGACCCCGGGGCCTTTAAGCGGGGCGTGAAAAAGCATCTCACTAGGCCGCCATAGTGTGGGTCACTCTCTGTGGTGGCTCTGTCCACTTTCACATTGAGGATAGTGACCACCACTTTTGGATTCTACTTATGTTTTCCATCAGGCAGAGTAGAGTCATTTTGGTAGCTTGAATATAAAAAAAAACTTATATTCATATTTATAATTATAAATACAAGATTAGGATTATAACAGATAGTCCGTGTGGTGACGAATTAAGCACACGGAGTGTGACCACCCCTTTTTGTCCCATGGGTATCGTTAAAGGCAACTGTGGGACTAATTACATCGGATAACATCACTGCTAAGCAAAGGAGAACTTGAAACACACCATCTACTAATCTGTCTGGCCATCCTGGTATAGTAACCCAAAACCTCCTTTTTAAGGTGATGCCTATATGCGTATTGTTTATTGTGATGATGATATACAAAAGAATCGAACCAGTAGGCCAAGATGTGGAGGAGTTTTAAACGCTTGTATGTAAATATTGTTACGGTTTTTTTAAATTACTGTTATGTTATGAATATAGGTTTCTATATTAAGATAGAAAACACCAATATATAAATTAATTTTTAAAAACAAGCTTTTACTGGAATACCTCCAGACGAATCAAACGATGATGTTGCGACGTTTCTTTACAGAGTTTCTATAGCCACCTTCCCGCTCCAGCATCAGATCAACTCCATGACATTATGATATTGTATTGTCACGCTGTATACATATGCTTGCAAAATTTCAGCAATACCGGTTGAAGATATCGGCTTCAAAATTGAGTTGCAAGATTCCAGCCGAACATACAAGCATACATACATTGCAAGTTAATAAAAAGCTTGTAATAAAAGAATCGATAAATCAAAACAATGTATGTGTAACACATACATTTTTAAAAAGATATCAACCCATTCAATGCGGTTCTTCTTGATCTTGAACTCGCGGGCTGGGTTTCCGCAACTCGACGACTTCAATGCGCCTATTTCAATGCGGTTAATAATAATACTGATGTTATTGTTTTTTTAGTTAATCTTTTTAATCCTAGTAATAGAATACGCTAGTTATAACGCATGAGAGAGCTTAATGCAGTAAGTCGAATTGAGAGGATCCTATTTTCTATAGTCAAAATGTTTTTACCCGAAAGCCAATAGCAAAATAAACCGAAACAAAGCATTCAAGTATATCATAAAAAAGTAAGAAATGAAAAAATAGGGCTCATACATCACCGGCCGTAATCCGATGTACAGCAGGTTCCATCACAAATGAGTCAAGTTTCTGTTGGCATAACGCGTTATGGGACCCCTGAGAACAAAATATGGTCTACAAACTTAATCTTTGTATGAAACAATAATTTTGAAAAATCTTTTTAATTCTTGTAGTTTATTAATGTTGAAATTTGATGTATAGCAATAGTTACGTTTTCCCCCAAACAGTAATAAAATACTTAATATTTTTCAAAGGACTAAGTTTAAAGTATTTCTGATACATAATTTCAAATTTTAACAAAATAAGAACCGACTTCAAGAACTGGATCAAATTTAAATGGGACCACACGGGAAGCACCAGCTTTCAAATAAAAAATAATCATCAAAATCGGTTTACCCAGTCGAAAGTTATATAGTTATAACAAACATAAAAAAGTATCTAAACATTCAAAATGATTACCTCCTCCGTTTTTTGAAGTCGGAAAAAAAGGGATAAACCAGATTAGGTTATTACTAAACACTCAACATCTTTTTGGCTGTGGCCCCTTTATAAGTGTAGGTTGATGGTTTGAGACTAGCTAAGCCGCGCGGTTGTTTTTGTTCCGTTACAACAACACAATAACAGATGGTTGGGAGTGTAAAACATCCCCTTTACAAAAAAAAAACGAGTTAACAAATAGTTACAAACATTTGGCTGCCTCAATGGCATAGAGGTAGCGTATGCGATTGCTGTGTTTGAGGGCTGGGGTTCGATTCCCGGGTCGGACCAAAATGTTAGTATGATCTGTAAATATTTGTTATGGAGTTTGGGTGTTTTCTGTGTATAATAAGTATGTATGTATTTACAAAAAATAAATAAGTATATATTATATGTATTTATATCAGTTGTCTAGTAACTACCCATAATACAAGCCCTGCTTAGTTTGGACTAGATGGCGTTGTGTGAAAAAAAAGTAATAATAATTTCAAAACGTATATTATTACGTTTTTTTTCACACAAGAAAAAGTTTGAGAAATATAATACAATTGCGTAAAAACTATTGAAAAAAGTTATATACCCTATGTTACCCGGGGTCTTTTTACGAATCTATTGACTCTTCTTTCATTAAAATCGGTTCAGTACTTTAGGCGCTACGGTGCTACGGCTACAACATACAACAACATAATATACAGGTAAATTGCCAAAACTATACCCCTCCTTTTAGTTTAGCCGCAGTCGGGTAAAAAACAAAGTCTTGAGTCGTAACATTCTTCTATTGAAATAACTTTTTATTGGTTTAGTGAAGATTCATCTTTTCAGCTTGTCAGTGTCGATTTATCTAGGTTTCATTCTAGTTAAATAGAGAATAGGAGGTTTTACTTGAAGAATGATGTCTACCTTCCTTATCTTATTCAGACAGTGATCCTTTCGGATTTCTCCCTCATCAATCAGTCAATACTCGAGTCTTTACAGAAAAGTAAAACCAGATAGATTGAGTGATATAATATTAAACCAATTATTTATTTATTATATTTCATCTCTTCTCTCTATATATAAAAATGAATCGCCGAAATGTTTGTACGCGCATAACTTGCGATTGACTGCACCGAATTGGATAATTCTTTTTTCTATATGTTTGTTATTATTAGGACAAGGTTTGTATAGAAGAAAATCAAAAGTTAACGGGAACCTTTTTTTTGTCCGCGACTGCACTCTACCCGTGGGAAGCTGACGATGGATAACTACTAAAACAAGTTTTTCAGAAAATGAAGAAAATTTTTACGAAAGAAAAATATGGCGGTACGAAGTTCGCCGGGTCAGCTAGTTAAATATTATCCGACTTTACGGTTGGCCTAACGGTTTAAGCAGTCGCCACGCCGCCGTCTTTTTTTTTTTTTTTTTTTTTTTTTTATGTTTAGCCCGCCAAAATGACTCTACTCTGCCTGATGGAAAGCATAAGCAGAATCCAAGAGTGGTGTTATCTTCTACTGCGCCAAGTGTTATATGTTCAAATCCCACATGGTACAACACTTTGTATGATCCGCAAATACTTGTTCTTAGTCTGGGTGTTCTTTGTGTCCGTTTCATAAAAAAAAGAATAAAAAATAAAAGTGTACTTTATAATTGTAGCGTTCGATTGGGTAAATGTTGAAACGACACCTCCTATATAAGTAACACAATTTTTAGCACTAATATCTTAACCTATGAGTGCGAGTAAATATACAATTTCGTTTTCTTTACATTATCATTATTACTTATCATCGTAATCAGCCTTTTAAAGTCCACTACTGGACATAGGCCTCCTAACCCATTGCACGTCACTCGGATCGATTTTGGTGATTTTGGGCCATCATTAAAATTCAATGCATTAAAATCCATTACTGGGAATATAGAAATGTTGGTACTTTGATTTTAAATGAAAATCAAATAAAAAAATAATACAACAGTCTCATTCGATTCTGTTAAATTACTTATAAGTATCGAAATGAACAAAAAACCGCGAAATATCCTTTTACCATAAATTTATAAACTCTATTATTTCGTTCAGAATTTTGAAGGTTTTAAATACACTTATGTTTTGTTGATACAGGTTTATTAAGCTTGGGTTTGTTGAAATAACAACTTTTCACTAATTAATTATAAAGTTTAATAATGGCATATTTATATT
The DNA here is from genome assembly GCA_949125395.1 of Diaphora mendica. NCBI lineage: Eukaryota > Metazoa > Arthropoda > Insecta > Lepidoptera > Erebidae > Diaphora > Diaphora mendica. The sequence goes on from OX421323.1 coordinate 4,967,634, forward strand.
TTATGGGTTAGTACCCTTACTTTAGTTGAATTGGTTTTAGAACATATTAAAGTATGATACGCTCCGTTGAATATTATTCTGATAAGTTCGGAATCTTAATTACATACATACAACTTTTCTTTCTTTTTTATTGTAAAGGCAGCCTCAACCGACTTAAATAATGATTAAAAGTCTTTTTCTTCCATCATTGACATTGTTTTATTATTGACGAATAATGTTCGCCTGGTGGTTGAAATTGTCTCAGAAAACCTATTTTTGCATAAATGAAGTGAAACGCTTTTAATAAGCATTTAATGAAAATTTAAGGTTTTAAAATACTAAAACCTGAAATTAGAAAAAAGTCTGTAAATGAATTGTATATAATTTTAAAAGAAATTAAAACAATTTTTTTTAAATTGTAATTTCCTCCCTTTTACATCTTTTTTAAATACATACCTACCCCTGTTTAGTTTCCACCAAAATTCTAATATCAATAGTTAATATTGTGGGCATTACTTGGGACTTTGGGACCATATCCCAAACATACTTACACATTAAAATTTTACCGAATGTCAATAGTGTCTATGGCTTCTGTAAACAACTTCACTAATGAAACTATCAATAATAGAAAAGGAATTAGGGCAGTGTTTGTTAATCAACTCTATGTTTAAAATTTTATGTACTCGCTAGCTAATAAACTTACTGGCTTTGCTCGTGTGATTATTTCTTATTTTGTGTTTCTAACTCTGAACTGTTCATTCCTTCTTTTACAAAATGAAGTCAATTCCGCTGTCTGTTCGGTTAAATCTTTTAAACTACTCAACGGATTTTAATACAGTTTTCAGCAATATATAGAGTGATTAAAGAGAAAGGTTTATACGTATAATAAATGCATATTATAGTGTAGAAAGTCGAAGAATGTCAATGACAACCGTGCGAAGCCGGGGCGCTAGTGATATAAAAAGGCATTAGTTGCCAAAATTTCAATTCGGTAGCCCCGTGCTTTTGACGCCGAGTTGATGAATCAGTCAGTCAGGAATCGCAAGTAATGTTATATGTATATGTCGGACGTGTATTTTCGGTGCACAAAACCAAGTAGGTACAAACAAATAATCTTCATTAGCAAGTATGTAACTTAAAGTGAGAACAACGAGCCGTAAGGTAGTTCCTAGGCTCGTTTCATCGCTTGCGTCTCGTAGTCAAATCAGCTCCAGTACTATTCACCATTCAGACATATAGATTAATAAGGTAACAGTTAACTAAATCAACTCTATCTGTAACTAAAATGTATGGTAACTTCCTTAATACAATAAGGTAAATCACTTAGTGATCTCAGACCTCAGTATTCATTGTTCGAAAACTCGTAAGCGTCAAGTTTGAGTGCGTGACCAATCTTCATCTCTAACATGTATACCATAAACAATGTTCACTTTTTGTTCTTTGTTCAAAAAGTTTCAAGCACCGAAGATGAGTTTACTTTTACTTGTTCTAATGGCTATAAAGATGAAGGATTAGAATGGCTGTCATGAAAAATTACGCGAACATGTTGATTTCTGTTTTTCTTATAATCCTTTTAATCTTTTATCTGCGTAAATGTACCAATCACATATCAATAGCTGGACATAGGCTTCTCCTTGCAAAGGAGATTTCGGCCTTCTCTATTGCGCTTGGTAGAAGGTTTGGTATAGGGATTGTATTAAATTTACCTTTGCCTAGCAGTTTGTCCTGCTTAGTTTGTTGCCTTAGTGCCCTTTTAATAATGTCTAGAATTTTTAAAGTTCAGTCTTAAGGCGAAGTTGTCTAAGTCAAATTATTTATTTTATACATTTTAGAAGTGTATTTGCCTGTTTCAATACTCAGATCTTTGAAATAAATATATAATAAACCTGATGTCTCCGTAAATATATTAACAATTCATCGTCTAGACAACTTGTATTAGTAAGGAAAATATTTAAATTTCCTGAGGGACTAGGTAGCTTATAAAGTTATTTTTTGTAACATATACGTGGGACACTCAGAAAGTTTTGCGAAAATAAAAGAAAGTGTTCTATAAGTAAATATTTTTTTATTAAATCTTTTCAAAATGCTCTCCACTAGCCTCTATACAAAGTTTCATGCGTCTGAACCAGTTTTCGAAACACTTTTCCAGTCCGCCGCAGACAGACTCGTTTACAGCTGACAGCGCGTCTTCCAGCGACGAAAACTGTATCCTTTTGAGCTGATTCCACCGGGCCTGCTTCTGAGCATCGGTGACGTTGTGCGGCACCCAGCGTGAAACTATCCTCCTCACGCGAAGATGCACGTGTAGAATCTCGTGAAGGCTTCCCGATCCAATCTGCAGTATGTGTTGAATCTCCTGATATGTAAATTCTAAATTCGCCTATTGTCTTGGATTAAATTTTTCACTGCTAGCATGTTTTCTTCCGTAACAGCCGTCAAAGGGCGACAACTTCTTTCTTCATACCCCAAAGTTAATCAACCACGTTAGAATTCGTTATACCAACGATACACAGTTGCCTTGGAAGGGCCTTCATCCACTAATGCAATTTGAAGTCTATGGTATAATTCATCCGGTTTTAGACGATTCTTGAAATCGTAAAAAATGATAGCGCGAAAATGTTCCCGGCGCAAATCCATTTTTCAATGAGTCGCGATAATTTAATTAGCTCGAAAAAAATGTGGAGGGAAATTTTGAAACTGGAACGTACCTATTTTTACTTCTAAATAATCATTATTTTTGTTTATAACTATATAATAGGTCTTTACCTATGAAATTGCCGTTTTGTATGCAATAAGTGAAAGTACTTATTTTTTCAAACTTTTTTATTTCTGTTATTCGAAGTAATCACCCATGCAATCGACGCATCTTTGCCAACGCATTGGCAGTTTATTGATGCCCTTCTTATAAAATCAGCTGGACGGAAGGCAACAAACTCTTCAAAGGCATTTTGTACTGTCTATCGGGAATTGAATTTTTTACCCACTAAAAATTTGTCTAAATTTTGGAAAAAGTAATAGTCGGTAGGTGCAAGGTCTGGTGAGTATGGCGGATGAGGGAGAGCTTTCAACCCCAACTCTTGTAAAAAATAAGTACTTTCACTTATTGCATACAAAACGGCAATTTCATAGGTAAAGACCTAATATATATATAAATTTATAACTGGCCAGTATCTCATACAAAAAACTTTTTTTCGAAACACTTGCTGAGTGGCCTGGTACAACAATTTAACATGTACAATACAAAACATAGGTTCCTAATGTAATAATTATATTATTGAGAATTATTCATTATATATTCAAATATAAAAAGACATCATTTATTCTCTGTAAATGTAGTTATTTTCAGACCAACCAAAGCTATCAACCATAAAACTCAGTTTTATTACCACAAATCCCCTGGTCTCCTAATTTAAAATGGAACCTCCAATTAGAAATTTTCTGTGCTGTAACTGAAAATAAACCAGAAGATAAATATTTGTAGAAATGTATAAAATATTGGATTGTTCAAAGGGAATCAAACTTGAAAACAAACCGCAAAGTTAAGCCATTTTGCGAGGGCCACCGTTAACGAAACATTGATACTTTTAATTTTGTGTACTGAGATTAACGTGTACAAACAAACAAACTCTTCAGCTTTATATATTAGTATATATTTAACATAGATACACTTTTTAGAAAGATGGAGGTTACATACTACTACATAGTTCATCAACAACCCATAACGTCCCACTGCTGGGCCCGGGTCTCCTCTCAGGAGAGGGTTAAGGCCATACGTCTCCACGCTGGCCAAGTGCTTGTTGGGGACTGGCAAGACAACGTGGTGGCTATGTATTATCTTGCCGTTGGATGTTTTTAAGCCGCCCAAAGGCCTCCAACTAAGCTTCACGACTGTTATCCTACGAAAACAACCAGGACCGACTGCTTAACGTGCCCTCCGAATCACGGAGACACTCATGGTATCATGTCACCAGCGGTCACCCATCCAGGTACTGACCGCGCCGTCGTTGCTTACCATCGGTGATTGTTTCTAATCACCGAGTGCAACTGGTCTTTGAGTGCCACTATATAGTTACTAATACTATAAATTCAAAAGTGACTCTGTCTGTCTGTTATACTTCACGGCTAAAACGCTGCACCGATTTCAATGAAATTTTGACCGCGAGAACCAACATATACGCGGGAGGGATCACTAGCAAAAGGTAGTTGCTAATTAAAACACAATACATTTTTTTTATGGTATAGGGGGCAAACGAGCAGACGTATCGCCTGATGGTAAGCGATTACCGCCGCCAACCGCCGCCCATGGACACCCGCAACACCAGAGGCATCACAAGTGCGTTGCCGGCCTTTGGGGAATGGGGAGTGGGATGGGGGAGGGGTTGGGGGCCTCCGGTATCCCCACTCACCCGGTGAAACACGACGCAGGCGCTGTTTCACATCGGTTTTCTGTGAGACCGTGGTATTACTTCGGTCGAGCCGGCCCATGCATGTCGAAGCGTGGCTCTCCCACGTTTGAATTTTTTTTTCATATTTATTTGACCTTATTTCATGTCCATAACATTACAAGGATGCAATAAAAACAAATATACGTACGTAATAACCATTACAGCACACTAAATAGATTCAGTTCAATTCAATTCAAACATACATAATTTTCAAGTCATCGGCATTTCGTGTTGGGTATAATCCGTTACAAGTTGATTTTTCCACAGCTCCAAAGGACAGTAGAATGAGTATTTGATATGAATTTCAGCTTGATACCTCCACGCGTTCCTGAGAAAAAAGGGTCTTGACAGACAGACAGACGGACAACAAAGTAACCCTATAAGGGTTTTTCTTGTTGAGGTACGGAACCCTAAAAAGAACTATTCTAATCGGTTCATAATTGCTTAAAAATACGACCACCTCTATCTTGAAGTCGATTAATTATAATCAACAGTAAATCGATAAAACAGTTAAGCTATTTCTGAAAGTCCAAAAGAGCAACAAAAATAATTTTGAAACTTTCTCATATCACATCCTATAAAACACTTAGGAAAAAATATAAATAACATGGAGTTACAGACACCTAACGAATTGAAACTGCTTCTGTTACAGCTTTATACTTGCCTTCCCAAGTGGTTAGAAATGGAGTCTTAAGTTTTCACTAGGTAACAGCAAAACACTTTGCAAGAATGAAATTGAAATGGTTTTCCTTCTTAGCTTCTTATAAGATGTATATATTCATCCAGTTGAATTTCAGCTAAATAAGTACACAATAAATAAATAATCTTTAGCAAATTTACCTGAATGCTTTTCTTATTATTATTCAACAATAATGTGCCGATACGTTTAAAATTTATGAAAGACTTTGCCTGATGTATCTTTGTGTACAATCTGTAGTATAAGTCACTAGTCTCGCAATGTACAGCAATTAATTTAGAATTAATTGTGCACAAATAAGCTGACTAGAATAGAATGATTTGAGTCTCACAGAAACCGGTCTTAAACAATGACCCAGTGAGTGAGGTCACTGGAGTCCATAAACCCCAGACCTCCTACTTATGGGAGAGGGATGAAAGGCTACGCAGTCTAGAGTTGCAGGAGCACTGTTGACGAAACAAATGAAATAATCAACATTGCCATTACAAGTACAACCTCTATTTATATCTCCAGTCAAGAGAGCTCAGAGCCCATGCTTTTTGCATCTATTGACCGCCTTCTTATGCAAGTCGTCCCACTATCTGGCCATACAATGGTAAACGTTATTGGGAAGTCAGTGCCCTCTAATATGCTGACAACTAGTTCAACCTTCGGATTTAGTTCGCCCTCATTGTTGTGAAGATCCGATGCCAGTTGCTCTGTGGAAAAACTGATATTGAGGTAAAACCGGTTGAACTAGTACCTGAGAACATTTTCCGTGCGATGTATTTAATTTTTACCGACTTAAAAAAAGGAAGAGGTTCTCAATTCGACTGTATTTGTTACCTCAGAACTTTCGACTTCGATTCCTTTTTTACTTGAAAGCTAATGCTTCCCGTCTGGTACCATTTCAATTTGGTCCAGTTTTAAGTCGGTTTTTATTTTATATTATATTCAAATTTTTTGAATATTCATAATTTTTATTTTATATTCAACTAAATTGTATGATTTTTTGTATCAGGTATTTAAAAGGTCACATTGAAACTTGTGTACCATATTTTCTCAGAATTAAAATGATCATCAACAAGACTAAACTGCATAGTTAATGAGACTCAAGGCTAAGAGAGGTACTTTGAGGCACCCATTCGTTAGTGTAACGTTTTGTCTTGATTACCCCAACAGGGAAGATGTAATATTTTTATTTTTGCTTTCCTTTGAATAAATTTCATCTAGAATAGACCACGAGTATAGGAAAAAATTCAAATACTTTAATTTATTGCCTAAAATTGCAGTTTTAAACTGACAGTTTAAACTTAGGCCGAAAACGGCGCACAATTTCGATGACGTCATCCTTGTATGTCACTTGCCATGTTTGTCCGTTGCCTGTTCGTGCTGGCTTTCGTGGTTGCTTAAAGTTATGAATCTCGTGATATTTTTTTAATAAGTAGATGCATCAAGCTACTATAAATGTGGACTATACGTCATCAGTTAAAGATGCCACTAATATTCCGAAAAAAGCCGTGACCATAGCAATAGGATAGCAGCATTTTTAAACCTACCTGCATACAGATTTTAGTTGTAACTAGCTCTAACCCGCGGCTCCGTCCGCGTCTATTTCGGTTATAGGTACAGACAGAGTTACTTTCGAATTTATAAGATTAGTATGGATGAACGGGTAGATGGGTATTATGATGTTTTGATTGAAGTTTTTTAATTTTATTGATGAACTAGCTGAGTCCCGCGGTGTTACCCGCGGATATTGTTGTACCTTTACAACCGCGGGTAACACCGCGGGGCAAAGCTAATCTAAAACGAAGTAGCCTAAGTTACTCCTTATTATATCAGCTATCTGCCCGTGAAAGTCCTATCAAAATCGGTCCAGCCGTTCCAGAGATTAGCCGGAACAGACAGCCAGACAGTAGGAAAGACAGACAAAAGTTGCACAAAATGATATTTTGGTATATGTACCGTGTATATGCATACATATGCATTTAGTGAAAAGCGGTTTTGTTATGTTTGTGGAAAAAAATTGAGTCGTTACGGGACGCCTGGCAGATGTGAAACAATTGCAGATGTAAAAAAGAATTAAATTGAATTGAAAATCAGGTTTACCCCTCACCTAGACCCTCACCCCTAGATGTTTCACATCAAAAATTCAGTTAAATCGTGGTTTCCCTATAACAAAACCGTTGCAAGAAGCCTATTTACATTATTTTGGATTTCCGGTGTCAAATCAAGATAAAAATTGGGTTGCTCAGGTGATTTTCACTAATTGCAGTTTGGTCTTCAATTCTTGGTTTTCAGGTTAAATAAATCACTGAAATTTGGTAAACCAATGATATGAAGCGAGCCAACTAACCACGTAACCACGATTGTTACTTTTGTTTAACAAAAGCTTTTGATTTTAACTCAAAAAATAAAGCTAGTATCTTATACTAGTTGTTGCCCGTGGCTCCGCCCGCGTGTATGTCGGCTATCGCGGCAAATAGTAGCCTATGTGTTATTCTGATGTCTAAGCTATATTACTGTAAAGTTTCATCCAAATCCGTTTAGTAGTTTTTGCGTGAAAGAGTAACAAACATCTATACTTATAAACTTTCGCGTTTATAATATTAGTATAGATGCAGACGTTTCATTAGTGACTAAGCCGGACCTTCATTTAGAGGATTTACCAGTTCCCACACCACCTGGCAGAAGTGACCAAAGTCCCATAGATACATTAGTTCAAGCCTGCATTTCAATACCTCTGCTCTGTATTTATGAATCTTTCTGAGGTTAAATATTAGGATATTTGTGGAACCTCAAATCAGCAGACTATTGGACAATACAAAATTCGTTAGCTATTTAACCGATGTAGAAAATGCAGCCTGGAACTCTTTCAAATGTGTCGTTAAAATTTTTTTTTGCACTAAAAAAGTGATAAATACAAAGAGATTGTTGGAAATCTAATGCAAAATTATAAGCGTATGGGTGTAAATATGTCACTAAAAGTTCATTTTCTGCATTACCATTTAGCATTTTCCAGAAAATCTTGGTAGTGTGAGTGATGAACACGATTTCATCAAGACTTTAAATCATTTGAGCAAAGTTATTAAGGTGTTTGGGATCAAAATATGCTAGGTAACTCTTCTTAGTCTGTTTTGAGAGAAAAAGATGAAAATATTTATATAAAAAGTGCAAAAATAACATTGCAGTGCATTTTTAACTGTTTTTTGGTTATTTAGATGTAGTTTTTTTGTAAAAATCTTCATGGAAAATATTAAAAAAAACTGACGTGCTGGAATTTTTTAAAATATTTTTTCCGAGATGTAGTTACCCAAAGCAACGTAACCGTATAAATTCCAATTCATGGACAAAAGTCATGTAGACTAGTGTTATTTATACCGTAAATTAGTAAAGGACACTTATATTCGATTGTTGGGGCACCGTATCCGCCCCGATGGGATTAATTTAATTTACAAAATACATTATTGCGTCGTTGGTCTAACGGTTAGCGTATACGACTGACGACCAAGAGATCTCTTGTTCGATTCCCGGGTTGGGTCAAAAGCGTTCTTGGGTTTTTCTTAGGTACAAGAAATTCTTACAAACAGCCCAGAGTTTAGGAGTTGGGTCGTAATCCCCGTGCCTCGGAGAGCACGTAAAGCGGTCGTCCGCGTGATCTCTCTCCGGTCTCCGGTCAAAATAAAAATTTCGGACATTTAACACACAAGGCCATCTAGTCCCAAACTAAGCAGACCTTGTATTATGGGTACTAAACAACTGATATAAATACATATATACTTTTTTTTGTAAACATGCATATTATGCATGGAAAACACCTAAACTACGAAACACATATTTTCAGATCATACAAACATTTGGGCCGACCCGGGAATCGAACCCGAGACCTCAAGCACAGCAGTCGCATACGGTACCACTTGCGCCACCTAGACAGTCAAGTATACATAACTATACATTATGTATGATGTGCTTTTATAATTAAGTTAAGATGAGGGTTTTAAGACACAATACTGACGGTCCGAACCATGGTTGACAACTGCTTAATTGTGTTTGGTTGTAGCTATTAAATCAATGCCTAAATACAATAGAATGGTTGAAACCACTGATAAATGTTATACATACATTAACTACCAAAATACAAGAAAAGTAACTTAAAGACATATATTTAATACCAGCTGACACACGCAAATTTATCTGCGTCAAAAGGAATTAATTTTGGCAGTATTTTACATTGATATGTACGGCTCTCTTCATCCTAGCCTTTATTATTCCCAATATTTGGGGGTCGGCAACTAGTTCAACCGGTTTTACCTGAATATCAGTTTTTCCACGGAGCGACTGGCGTCGGACCTCCGCAACCCTGAAGGTGAACTGAATTCGAAAATTGAACTAGTTGTCAGTATATTTGAGGGCACTGACTTCCCGAAAACGATTGTCATAGGTGTTCATGACAACCGGGACCGACGGCTTAACATGCTCTCCGAGGCACGGGCGGGAAACACCGTGTTTGAACCCAAAACACTATATTGTACAGCGCAGTAGAGAGTAGCGTGGTGGCCGCTTAAACCACTGCGCCATCTGTGTGTTCGTAAATGAAATGTCATGATAAATTATTCTATATTGTATTTATATAATGATATAGACAAGTTATTACATTTGTTGGGGAACGGGTGTCATGTCCCTCCATCACGAAGGGAGGATCCTCCGACCAGGCGAGATGATCATGCCTGGCCGGCCACGGCCCAACGGTTGATGTTGGGTTGTTTATATGATAATCGGCACGAAAACTTCTATTGCGTGATTCAGGATTGGTAGTTGCTTCGTTTCCTTCGTTACTCCGTAGTTCGACGTATATTCGGTAGATGGCGCTGTAGTGTGTTTCTGTTTTTGCGTTGTATGTGGACGTCGCCACACATAAAATATATTTAAAAATCTGGATGACCGAACTTTACTCGATATTTTTTGGTACATTTTCTTAATTAATCCTAACTAGATTGATTTATCAATCCCGAAATTGCTTCATACTAAATGTTATAAAAATCGTTGGAACCATTTCCGAGGTTCAGATAATATATATATACTAGCTGACCCGGCGAACTTCGTACCGCCATATTTACATATCTGTCTCAGCTTCCCACAGGCAGAGTCGCGGACAAAAACTATCCTATCTTTTAAGTTGGATCGAACTGCACATGGTGTGCAAATTTTATTATAATCGGTTAAGTGGTTTAGGAGTCCATTGAGGACAAACATTGTGACACGAGATTTATATATATTAAGATGTATAAATAACACAATTGATATTTTAACAGTTAGTACTGCATGCATTTCTAGCCAGGCTACAAATCGGATACTCACAAATCCGGGATCTTTTTTTTTTTTAAATAAAGGGCTTTGCCGCTGTGCGACCACATCGCCCTAGGATCAATGATTTATGTAACAGAACATCTATCATAGAAAAGGGTGACACAACCATTTTAGTGTTAAACTACAAGAGTGAAGCGGTTTGTTTGTGTTGCATCAGCAAAAAACATTATTTTAGGTATTTGCTTTTTAGGGTTAGTGCATTCAAGAGAAATGACAAAAATAATTTTGCTTCATTGAGTTTACTTTTAGTAGATAAGGTATTGACCGTTTCGGTATTCTTGAAAAAAGTACATACCTTAGGCTATCAAACTATTGCAAAAAAGTCAAGTAGGTACACAAAACATACTTCACCCAAAGTTGTAGCGCAATTTTTAAAGGACTGTAAAATTATTATCAACAACTATAATAGTTCACTGCTGGACATAAGATTCTTCTTCTAAAAAGAGGTTTGGGCCGACTATAACAAGCTGACCAGGTGGGTTGGTATTTAGGCTAGGAGGAGGTCCAGATGTCTAAACAACAGCTCTTCCCTGACATTTCCTAATTTGGGCGCAGTACGGCACATTGTATGGTTTTTGTCGGTTCGTTTACCACACACCGCTCCATCGCAAACAATGGCGAGCTGATGGTTTTCGATCATGGTTAAAAAACAAAACTTTTGCATTGAGTATGAAATAACTCAGACCTGTAATCTCTGCCTTTGTACGTCAGAATCGCTAACACGCGTAAATCATCTATTTGACTGCACGTTTGGCCTAGTGGTTTAACGGTCACCACGCCGTTTCCTACTTCGCTAAGTGTCGTGGGTTCAAATCCCACTTAGGACAACACTTTGTGTGATCCACAAATGTTGTTCTGAGTCTGGGTGTTATTTGTGTCCGTTTCATGTATGTTTGTAAAGTCCCCCGCGACACAGGATTTATTCCTAGCGCGGGAGTTGTCTTTAAAAAAAAAACAATAGACTGTCTTCGTTAAAATCGCTAATTGCCACATTGAGTGCTGTTACCTAAATATATCTGGGACAAACAACAGGTTCGTTAGCTAAATCCAATTTAGTTATGTTATGCATCGCGGATCATAACCTGTTGCCTTCACGGAATTAGCGTTGGAAATATCGATATCCAACGTTATAGCAAATAAACATATCGATGTTTTGAAGCCGTCAACGTATTACTGACTATAATTATTACTCCAATGACTAGCAATCTTGGCTCCTAAGCACAGGGTACAGTAATATTCTTCTAATTCAGCGATCGTCGGTTCGGTTCCTACCCAAGAGAAATGTTGTGTTTTTACCTTGAAATTTATCTATAATTGTAACTATATTTTCATTTTTATTTGATTAATACAGTTTGAAAGTAACTGTGAAAGGACTACTCAATAAAAATATTAGATTTTTGGATTTCAATTGAATTGAATTATTTCTACACAGCACTTTTCAGTGTTCCAACAATATAATAACGCAAAAAACACACTGTGCTGAATATTTAAAACCGATAGATACCTCCCTCCTAACGACCCTAGTTAAACTATGTCTAAGTGAAATCTGCACTATGAGTTCTAAAACAGAAGTAAGTAAACAAACATTTGTACTGACAATATTTGTAGTTACTACCATTATGTAATTCGTTGAAGAGGATTTCAGTGCATTCATTTATTCACTGTATAAATAGTACAGAGTTAGCATCTACATCACTCAATGAATTAATCCAAATTGATAGAATGAAATGTATTCTCTTTTTTTCTTTTCTCCAATCAAAACAAAACTCTGCAAAGGTTTCGGCTACGTAAATACTGCAAGTGAAACATCGATGTTCAGGCTTGACCGACGGACCAAAAAGCACACTGTCAGTTTGCGTACCGTTCGGCAAAGCCTTCGTTTGCTCTTCGCGTTTATTTTAACATGTAAGCCACAATGCTGGCTGCCTTCGTTGTTTGAGAAATGTTTGGTTTTTTCTAATATCTGCTGTATCGGTATTAGAACTACTTACAGATAATCTGATAAAACCAAATTTGTTCTAAATAGTACTAATCTTAACTTACCGAAACTATGCATTTAAAGAAGAACCGAGTCTAAGGCTTTTAATTTATTTTTAGGCAAGAAATCATTTCTTTTCTCGCACTTTTTTCTCTCCCCTTTAGTAGCAAATAACAATTGAGTCAGAAATACAGAATTTATACTTTTAGTGATATATTGGTAGACGTAAACTCAAATACATATTACGAGACCCTATCAAATATGAAATGTGTAAAATCATCATCGATCCCTTACTTGAGAACAGGCAATATCAAGGTTTGCAAAAGAAGCGGTTTATATTCAAGCTTTTAAATAAAAAAAATGTCCAAGTGCGAGTTAGATTCGCGCTGGAAGGGTTCCGTACCATTATCTATACATTTCAAGCGTCTACTTGTTGCCGTTATCAATATTGAGCAAAAAAATCACGTTTGTTGTATGGGAGCCCTCTTAAATATTTATTTTATTCTTTTTTTTTTTTTAACGTCACCCCACCGGGGCTTGCGGCGGGGCGGTGTGTCGGACTCGAACCGACTAAAACCACACGGTGTGCCACTCTGCGCCTGTGAAGGGAGGAATCCGGGAACAGCAGTTATTAACACGTCCGGACCCCTCCCAGCGCTTGCCCGCACTGAAGCGGGCACCATCTGCTAATATAACTCTCAATTAGGCGACGTACGGCACACGCGTACGTCACCCCCTCGCGGGTGGCCACTAGAGCGGATGGAGGGGAAAGCCCGTCCCGACCATCCGCGGCCACACTCAGGGCGGCATGAGGCGCTGATAGGCGCGCCTCCGCCGCCCGGTTCGCCGGCGGCGGATTGGGTCCGAGTGGATATCTTCCACCCGGGCCTTCTCCGCCCTTCTGCGAGATTACATCTTCGCAGAAGGTTGCGACCGCGGTAAAACTGCTGTCGCTACCGGCCATGGAGCGTATGACGGCCGGTAGCGAGAGATCTCCTCCTATGACTGCAGTGAGGGCCCGACGCTGCGGCGCCCAAGCGGGGCAAACCGCCAGCGTATGCTGGGCCGAGTTCTCACTGCAGTCGCAGTGGTGGCAGGCGGGACTCAATTGCCTCCTGGTGACCGAGTGCAGGTACTTCCCGAAGCAACCGTGCCCGGAAAGGACCTGCGTCAGTCGGAAGGAAAGGGTCCCGTGCTGCCGCCCTGCCCACTCGAGGATGACCGGCTGGAGAGCCTCCACGGCGGCAAAGCCAGCGCGTGGAGTCTCCAGTCGGAACGACCAGCGAGCCATCGTGGCTCGACGGGCGGCTTCACGCCAGCCATTTCAAGTTGCCGGTTCATATTGCCGCAGGGCGTCCTACACTACGTTTGCTCTAATCGCGGCTTCCACTTTAGGACTCGTCGGCTGCAGCGACAATATGTCCGCCTGGAGATATGATCGACCCACTGCCACTTGAGCGCGCTGATTCTTCGTGTGCTATCGGTAACACCGGTTCTTTCGAATCTTCTCGTTACGAATTCTATCAACTACAGAAACACCTATTTAGTACCATATAATTTAGTCAAAATTTAAAATATACATCAGACTGTAGATGCTAATATTAAGCGAAAACCAACTGCAATAAAGCTAGTTCACTGAATACCACAACTAATATAATACTAAAGTTTTTAATTTCCATCTGCAATTAACTAAATAACGGTAGCATTATTGTACAAAGATAGCAACACTGTCTGTCGCAATCAGGGACATTGTAAAACCGACAAAAACGGAAACGCAACGAATAAACAAAGTGCAGTCAACACTCGTAAAACTTCTTTCCATCCTATTAGCAATATAGTTAAAACTAATTTCAGGCTATGTACACATACTTTAATTTTGGACAGTTGCACATCTGAGTTGAGAATGTGTTTGGAAACTAATATAAACTTTATTGCGATTGAGTAAAAGCTGGACAATCTACAATTTAGGAAAATGATAAGGCTAAGGTTTGGCTAAGCGTAAGATAATGTTTTTGATGCAGTTCAGATCAGCGCAGTGTAGGATTGATGTGGAATTAAACGGAATCTTCTTTTAAAAGACAACTCTTGAATATAAATAACGTAATAGTATGGCTAGACTATATTAACAATTCTTCATGATATAAGATGAGACATGATATAGTCAAGTCGCTAATACTCTTTTGGAAGTTAATTATTTTTATATTTTATATATCCATACTTATATTATAAACTAGCTGACCCGGCGAACTTCGTACCGCCATATTTACATATCTGTCTCAGCTTCCCACAGGCAGTGTACAGTCGTGGACAATAAAAAGACTTTTCCCGTTATCTTTTATTTTTTTTCTTTGTATTAAAAAAAGAATGAATGAAATCGGACTATGTGTTATTGAATTACAACCAAGTACATATTTTGACTTTCATCCCCTCTGTCCAGGAAACCGTGCTGAATTTCGGAATAAGAAGTATCCTATGTCCTACCTCGTAGTATAAACTCAAACTCCAAATTTTTTTTTTAAATATCTTTAATGTACAGAATTGGACCTGTTACATTTTTATTATAAGTATAGATATAAGTATAGATTACATTTTAATTATAAGTATAGATGCGAAAGTAACTCTGTCTATCTGTCTGTCTGTCCTGCTTTCACGGCCAAACCACTGCACCGATTTCAATGAAATTTGGCATGGAGATATTTTGATTCTTGAGGATCTTTGCTGCGATAACCGACAAACACGCGGGCGGAGCCGCGCGCGAAAGCTAGTATGTATATATTTTCGTGAATTATAATATGACCCGTGTAAACAAAACTACAAACAAGTTTAGATTGCATGGCTATAGTAGTTAAAATGGTCGCCTACTTAATTACTACGTTGAACCCCAATTACAGAACAAAAATAATTTTATACACAGAAAATGTCTATCGGTTTATCATTATGTAGTAACCGTCAGTCGTATTTGTATATAACCAAAGTTTTTTTTTTAATTTAATGAAATGTATTTAATACTAGCTTTATCCCGCGGCTCAGCCGGTATGTATGTTGGTTTTCGCGGTAAAGATTAGCCTATGTCCTTCCTCAAAAGTTAAAGTATTTAAGCGCCAAATTTCATTAAAATCAGTGCAGTGGTTTAGCCATGAAAGAAAAAGACAAACAGACAGATTTACTTTCGAATTTATAATATTAGCATTTAATCATTCCCGAGTGTTAAGTATAAGTAAATTTTACTTCGGATGATACTAAGAATACTGATTTGAATGTACTGTTTGACTGCCTGAATATAGAACATTTTATTTATCTATTACTCTATACAAATAAATAAAATTGGCGTGTCTGTTTGTAATATTAAAATAACTGCTTTGTACGAAATGTATGTGTATTTGTATACGTATACACGGTACACGTGTATATGTATACACGGTACATATACCAAAATAACATTTTAAGCTATTGCATAGCTTTTATCGCAGGCTTTGAGGCCTTTGAGCGCGGCTACCGAATCAAGAAATTGCGTAACGTAACGAAAATAAAATCTGACACCCGAAGCTCGCACGGATCGAGACAAGCTGCTCCGAACGACGAATCAACGAATTTGTCTGTCTCTGTCACGCAGACATACAAAACAGTCTGGGTTTGCGCAAGTGTACTTGAACGTGTATGTCCGGCTTAAGCAGCTGTTTGTGAGAAAGTATATGGGTATAGGTGTAGGTGTATAGGTATCTATCATATCTTTATAATGCCACACTCATCATTCATCATTTTTTCTTTGAACATGTATACTTACGGGGCGCACATGCCCCCGTAAGTATACATGTTCAAAGAAAAAATTACTGTGAATAAAACAACCCGTTCAATGACGAAGACATTTATTAGGAATAGTTTAAACCTTTTATAGTATGCTGTGTAACGAAACCATATCGCTATTTAAAAAAGTGATCAACGCCATCTAGTGACGATGTTGGTACTAATTTAATAGTTTAGTATTTTTCATTCACAATATTATACATACTGCATAAATAAATAATTAAAATTGCATAAGTTGATAAAAATGCTATGCAATAGCTTTACCGCGGCAGTCCCCGAGTGCCACACGTCTGTTTGTTTGTTTATTCTGGCTAATCTCTGGAACGGCTGGGCCGATTTTGACGGGACACTCACTGATAGCTGAAGATATAAAGAGTAACTTAGGCTACTTATTTTAAACTAGCTTCGCTCTAGGGCGTTACGAACTCCGCCTAATAATAAACGTAATAAACTGCCAATGCGTTGGCAAAGATGCGTCGATTGCATGGGTGATTACTTCGAATAACAGAAATAAAAAAGTTTGAAAAAATAAGTACTTTTACTTATTGCATACAAAACGGCAATTTCATAGGTAAAGACCTATTATATGTTTGAAAAAAACGTATCAATCAGCAAAACGATGTCATAGACGACCTAATTCTGTCAATCGATAGTCGTAAAATCAATGTTAACCAACAAATATGAATACTAACAATGCATACAATTGTGACACAAATGACAAAACGTCAGAGTTCTATAAAACTCTGTGTCATTGTATTCAATAGCCTTTTGAGTCCGTTACGGGAATTGACATGTACTGATGACGTCACTTTTGTCGTGTAGGCTGAATATGTTTTAAGTAATTGTTACATTTTTGTAGTGTAGTTAATTCAGCTTTTCCTGGAAAATCGGTTGATTAATTAGTCAATGTTGAAAAATCGTTACTAGTGTGGTACCCGGTACTTATCCGATAACCGTATCCGCGTGTTCACGAGTGCAAAAAGATAATACGTATTCGTTCCTTTTTTAATGGTCCTGAAGACGAAAGACTGAAGGTCTTTACATCACTATGTGTCATTAGATTGAATAAATTCATTTTCTTAAAATAAGTAATTAATTATATGTCAATAATTATTTTTACGGAAATTAACCAGTCAGCCTGTGATCACGGCCGGTGCAACCTGGTCGAAACGTCAGGCAAATCAGAGGTATGTAATACCTTTTAATAAGTGATCGCGTTAATTCCCGTTAAAATAATTATTGTTATATCATGGAACGCGAAAGTTTAAAAGTGAGTAATTATATGTCATAACGTATTAGATAATTTCTTTTTGGCTGTCTTTGTATAGTTTGGATAATATTCGAAAAACCGGGTTAAACACTATTGTCATCAAATATATTATTAATTTGTACCTCTAACACATTGTTTTAAAAATTATTTATAATAATAAGCTTCTTTAGCCTACTGTCGTCTACTGCTAAAAGAGAGCCTCCCCCAAAGAGAGCCAATTATCTATCAAAATAAACATGTAATAACTTCGTGCATGGAATTTACGAAAGAATTCCAAAAGAATTACGAAAGAATTCCAAAAAAATACGAAATAATTTCAAAAAAAATACGAAAGACTTCCAAAAGAATTACGAAAGGATTCCAAAATCAAGGTCAATTACTAAGATGTAAAGTCGGAAGTCTTTGTAAATATAACTTGCATGAAAGTAGACAAGACTGACTTTATTTGAGTTACACAGATTATTATATAACACGCAACATATCTATATTTATGACAACTGTACAAAGAGCCGTGAATTCTTTCTTTCTTTGTCTTTACATAAAAAACAATGAAGTAATAAAAATTCTAGAAATTATACTAAAATATTGAGTTGCTCACTGCTAGACATTCTTACCGTCTAATTACTGAATAGCGAAGTTGTAATTGAGTAATTGAATTGAGAGTTTGAGAAGACCGATTGTAAAATAATAATTGGGAAACGCAAACTGCTTTGCCCGCTCTAGCGGAAAAAATGATTAATTTTAACAAACCAGCAAGTTAAAATTACATTAAAAAAAAAGGCCTAAATTATGTCTCAATTGATTAAAAATCTTTGACCGTTTATTTGATTGTTTAGTCTGTAACCGAAAACATTTATTATGTATCTAGCTGACGGCATAGGCTTACCCCTAAGGTACATAAATAACATTAAAATAATAGTCTTATATTGTATGTCTCTTTTAAACAAATGAATGAAAAGGCTGAGGTTTAAAATTTGGCGCAATCTTTTATTTACTTATAATTGAAATAATTAAATATCCAAAGTAAGATTATAAATGACCTTTTCCACTATGTATATCTTTATACGACATGCTATAATAAACAATATATGTATATAATAAAGTAGGTACTCTCGGCTTTCGTACGCAATAAATTTTTCATATGAATTGTTTTGGCTCACAGGTGGCTGTTCGGCTTTCGGACACTCGTGCTTCGGCGGCCACGGCAAAAGATCTGGCGATACATCTATGGAGGTAACATATTTTAACATCTAATTTTATACTCGTTATTTAACTGTTCTTCATTTTATGTCTATAGCATCATATTTACACATCACCAGAAAGGTCGACTGGGAGAGAATGCCCTGAGCATTAAATCTTCAACCTATATTATAAATATTTTTTTCGGAGAAAATTTAAAAAAGAATTAAAAAAAAAAAAGTGCTTATATCAAACAGGTTATTTAAACTTGTTTTTGCCTTGAGTATAATAAAAACCTTCGTCCACATTAAAAACCAGTTTCCTTATTTATTTTTCTTTATCGAAATCTAATTTCATCATCATCATCACCCTATCGCAGTCCACTGCTGGACATAATTATATATAATAGGCCTCTCCAATTGCACGCCTCTTGTTTCTATCCTCGGCTTCTCACATCCAGCTCCTGCTAGCCGTCTAGCGCAGAAATCTAATTTATCGCCAATGAAACTTTGAAATTCATATTTTTTGAACTTTTGAACTGTACACTTATATATTTACCATATTTGACTGTCATGGTTAACATCACAATTTTATCATACAAACTGCAATTTCCCTTAGCCAGTAAATTATTGTTTATCAAGGATTTACACGATGAAATATGAAATTTGAAAGGTAGTAGAGCCACGCTGATTTCAGCACGAATGGGCCGGCTCGACCGGGGCGGTACTACCCTCGCACAGAAAATCAACGTAAAATGACAGCGTTCGTGCTGTCGTGTTTCGTTGGTGAGTGCGAGACCGGAGGCCCAATTAGTCTAGTCAACAAGTACCATACTTGTTGACTAGACTAAAAGATGCAGCAGCATCACTAGGCCGCCACAGTGTGGGTCTCCATACTGCATTGTCTGCATTCGCAATGAGTATGGTGACCACCACTCTTGGATTCTGCTTATGCTTTCCATCAGGCAGAGTAGAGTCATTTTGGCGGGCCAAACATAAAAAAGAAAAAAAAAAAAAAAAAAAAATGTTGCATGTTTCCAAACATGATCCAACCAATTCAAATTCAAAATCAATCTTTCCATTATTATAAACCAGGTTTGGATAGAATAAAAATAACTCATTCCAATTATAAAGTTTTTTTCTCATATTTGGTAATAAGACTTGAATTTCCAAAATATGTCTATGTAGTTCAAATAAAAAAGATGGGTTAGATTGCGCTTATATACTGAGTACTATATAGGCAGATGAAACAGCATTATAGTATACCTGGTATAGTCTTAATTTTTATACAAGAAGGTTAAATTTATAATCAAATTCTTAAGCACTAAATTATTGCGTAAAAGAATCGTAAAAGTTTTAAAATAATTTTCAAAATAATACTTGTGTTTCAAACTGAATTTCACACTGAGCATTTTGAATTCTAGTAAAGAACACCGTAAACGGGCTGGTAGTCGTAAAATAGATTCGTAAAAGCATTTAATTGCGCACCAATTAGCGTTTAAAAAATATATTTTATGTGCCTATCTGTAGAACATAAAACAAGACACTTCAACTTGTTCACCAAAACAAGATTCATTTAGTGGTTTAGAGTATAGCGGGAATTTTTAAATAGAGAAAGAAAATGATGTTTCTTTTTCTTTTATTGCAACTAATATAAAAATGCAAATGTTGGTTCCATCTTTTGATTTTTGGTCCTTGAATATCCTTTCTTAGAAAGGATGTTAAGTTCGTCAAGGATATTAAAAAGAGTGCATACATAATTAAAATAGTACAAAAAATCATCAAAAAAAAAAGTACATACGAAGATCAAAGGCTGTTGTGTTGACACACAAATTATTTTGAATTTTTTACTTTTTCTTTGTTGTTTTCTTTCAATAAATAAATGTTTTAAAATTGTGTTTGAGCTAAGTCTTAAAGATTTCAGTAAGGAATAAAATGTACAGTAAGTTTTACTACATTAAACTAATAGTACACAACATTTCACAAGCGTGGTGCAAGAGGCATGTTGGAGGAGTACAGAAGAGGAAATACGTAGAAATCCAAGACGTTCTTACGTTCCGCAGGAAATAAGGCAAATGATATTGGAGAAGAGAAGACTACGCAGAGTGTGGCATACCAGTCAACACTCAGAGGACAAAAGAGCACTCAATAATTATGCTAAATTGCTGAAAAAAACTATAAAAGATACTGCAAATGATACTATTGAGGCTAACATACAATCTCTAACAGCTACTGCCTCGACTGACTATTCACTTTGGAAAGCGTGTAAAAATATGAACCAACCAAGAAACCCGAAGCCGCCTCTTAGGCTGAATGCTAATACTTGGGCTAGGTCCAAACAGGAAAAGGCCGATGCATTTGCAATGCACCTCTCTAAAGTGTTTCTTCCTAATGAACCAAAACCTGATTCGGAGGAAACTGATGTAGATGAAATTCTCCAGCGAGATCATCAACTTGCCCTACCCTTAAAATGTGTTACACCGCAAGAGATAGCTAGAACGATCAAACAGTTAGATAACAAAAAGGCACCGGGATTCGACTTGATCGACAAAAAAGTCCTTGTGGAACTACCATCAAAGGCAATACTATTCCTGACAACCCTATTTAATTGTATCATCAGAAAAGGGCATTATCCTGTATTGTGGAAGGTCTCACAAGTGATTATGATCCATAAACCTGGTAAACCACCCCACGAGATATCTTCCTACAGGCCTATAAGCTTGCTCCCAATAGCTTCCAAGCTCCTGGAAAAGATTCTGCTGCGACGACTGTCACAGGCCATGAATGAAAGCTCTGTAACTCCAGATCACCAGTTTGGCTTTAGACCAAAACATGCCACAGTTGAGCAGATTCACAGAGTGTGCAGGCACATCAGTGACAGCCTGGAACGTAGAGAGTACTGCTCTTCGGCATTTATAGATGTGCAGCAAGCTTTTGATAGGGTGTGGCATAGGGGGCTTCTGTGCAAAATTAAATTGATGTTGCCTCACACATTCTATCAAATAATGAAATCATACCTCTCTGATAGAATGTTCCAAGTGAAGGAATCGGATTGCACGTCAGGATTATACGACATACTTGCCGGCGTTCCACAGGGCTCAGTGCTTGGTCCGGTCTTGTACACCATATTTACTGCAGACTTACCAGAAACACCAGGAGTCACTATTGCAACCTATGCAGACGATACCGCAATATTAGCCTCCAATAAAGACCCTACAGTAGCATCTGCTCTACTGCAAGAAAGTCTTAATAAAATCAGCAAATGGTTGGACAAATGGAGAATCAAAGCTAGCACGAACAAATCAGTACAAGTGACTTTCACACTACGTAGAAAAACATGCCCGCCAGTCATACTGGATGGTAATTACCTACCTCAAAGCAATGCTGTTAAGTATCTGGGTTTACATCTGGATCGTCGCTTAACATGGAGCAAACACATTGAAGCCAAGAGGAATGAGATCAATCTGAAATACAAGGGCTTGTACTGGTTACTGGGCAGAAATTCAAAACTGTCTATCGACAACAAACTCCTCGTATACAAGTCCTGTATAAAACCGGTCTGGACATATGGGATACAATTGTGGGGTGCTGCCTGTCCATCAAATGTAAATAAAATCCAAAGAACCCAGAACTACATACTAAAACAAATAAGCGATGCTCCCTGGTTCATAAAAAACATTGAGGTCCACAACTACCTAAACATGCCAACAGTGAAAGAGGAAATAAATGCATACGCAAGGCAATATAAAGTGAGACTGGTAAACCACCCTAACCAGTTAGCACAGCAGCTCACGTTACCAGACTGCATCACTCGACCGGGGCGGTACTACCCTCGCACAGAAAATCAACGTAAAATGACAGCGTTCGTGCTGTCGTGTTTCGTTGGTGAGTGAGAGACCGGAGGCCCAATTAGTCTAGTCAACAAGTTCCATACTTGTTGACTAGACTAAAAGATGCAGCAGCATCACTAGGCCGCCATAGTGTGGGTCGCTATACTGCATTGTCTGCATTCGCAATGAGTATGGTGACCTCCACTCTTGGATTCTGCTTATGCTTTCCATCAGGCAGAGTAGAGTCATTTTGGCGGGCGAAACATTAAAAAAAAAAAAAAAAAAAATTTAGAAACTTTTACAATATTATAACAGGATAAATTCCCAAGGCAATATTGCAAGCTTAAAACTAATTATACAATATAAAAACAACAAAAATGTTAAATACAATTAATATCATAATAAAACGAATTAGAATTAATAAAAGTAATGAATAAGTAGGTATACCTACCTTAACTTACATTTCTGAAATAATGCAACTTTGCGCTATTTCAGTGAATTTCGGCAAGCTACAATTATAGATGTCTATTTTTGTATCAATTACGTTAATAATTCGTATGGCACGCGACAAAGGGGCAAATTTAAGTAGGTTAGTCCTCGCCATCGGGACGCTGAGTGCGGCTGGGCGACGACGAGCGCCCACGCGCCCGCTAGGGGCACATAGCTGCAAGCGCTCCAGCACGGCCGGGTGGTGCAGCCGCCCGCGCAGCACGCGCCACACGTAATACGCCAGCGCGACGTCGCGCCTCACGCACAACCGCACGTACCCCACTATGCCGAGTACAAATAAACTAGGGTACATCAGTGGGTATAAAGGGCACACTCCATATTCTTTGAGATATAAAAATCGCTTGAATTTGTTCTGATTTTTTTCCACCATGAGGCTATACTTCGCCTCATGGGGATTCCAAATCAAGGCCGTCGATTCGAGATGACTCCGAACGAGTGCGTTGTATAACATTCTCACGACTACTGTATTTTTAAAATCATTACAAGTTCTTAAAATAAACCCTAAATTCCTAAACGCTTTGCCGTAGATGTCAACAATGTGCTTACGGAACGTTAGCTCAGGTACCATTTCCATGGAGGCGAAAGTCCTCGCGTCACTACATTGGTGGCGTGAGGACGCGCGGGCCCGTGGCGTGGGACCGACGCAGCGAGTTATCGAGCTGCGCCGGTCACAGCTGCGCGAGGTCCTGGTGGCGGAATGGCGGGACTGGCTTTTGTGGCTCGGGAGAGGGCACGGCTCCCTCTCGTTCCGTGTGACGCATGTCCTCTCGGGGCATGGCTGCTTCGGGAGGTTCCTGTGTCGCATAGGCAGAGAGCCGGACGCTCGGTGTCACCACTGCGTCGACTGTCGGGAGGACACGGCGCGGCATACGCTGGCAGAGTGTGCTGCTTGGGAGGGGCCGCGCCGTGCCCTCATCTCTGTAGTAGGCAGTGACCTCTCGCTGCCCGCTGTAGTTCATTCTATGGTCGACAGCGGGGAGTCCTGGAACGCGGTGGTGTCCTTCTGTGAAACCGTCATCTCGCAGAAGGAGGCTGCGGAAAGGGAAAGGGAGATCCTGACCTCTCTCTCGGCCCGCAGCAGGCGCACCGGGCGTCGGGGGAGGGCCTATGCTGCCCTCCACCGGCCCCCCCTAACTGGGTCCAGGGGTGGCGGACTTGGGGATGTCCGTCGCCCCCCAACTGGACCCGAGGTGGCGGCGCGTTGTGTTCCCGCGCGCCCCTCTTGAAGTCGCGAGGGAAACTTTCCCTCGCTGACGAGATGTGGCCCGCAGCGGTGGGCTGGCACCAGTCGGGGATCGCGGTTGTCTCTTATGTTCCCGTGATCCCCGGCGTAGGTGAGAGACGGAACACCGGGGGGTTTTAGTCAGTAGGAGTCTGACAGACCCCTTCGCCCTTTCCCCAGGGCGGAGGACATCCATGAGGATTTCCCCCCGTCAAAAAAAAAAAAAGGTACCATTTCCACTCCCAAATCACGGGTAGAATCTAAGCGTGGTATCAATGACTCATTCCTTTTGTATGTGTAGTGCAGCGGAGTCTTCGCACGTGTATAACTAATTACTCCGCACTTAGCTGTGTTAAAATAAAGCTTATTAGCAATGCTCCACTGCACTATCCGATTTATATCATTTTGTAACCTCTCCGCGTCCGATGCGTCCGCTATCGATATATACACCTTAAGGTCATCAGCAAATAGCAGACCCTCGGCATGTTGTACAATTGCTGGCAGGTCGTTAATCATTAAAATGAACTCCAACGGTCCCAGGTTCGACCCCTGACTTATGCCCGAAAACGTAAAATATTGTTGTGATTTATAGCCTGCGTACTCCACGTACCGTCTGCGTTCGCAAACCTCAATATAAATAAAATAAATACCTAAGTAATATACCCGTAGTCAAAATATTTGTAAAAACTAAATCTACTCAAAGTAACAGTCAAACACTTTAAAAGTTCCGGCTTAACATATTTATTAAAATCCTTTAACTACCTATAAGAAAATATTTTAGTGAGTAAGTGGCTTACTTACTAACATTTTTCAGAATACAATTTAAAATCTTGATATACACACTCACATGGACCATAGTATAGAATAAAGGTTTGCAGGCACTCAACCGAAAAAAGACTGCACAGATGGTTCACCTGGGTGATATTACCTTGAAATGATAAAACACAAAAGTCTACTTTATTCAACCGGGTAAAATAAATAATAATACTAAATAAATATTTCGGACATCTGACACACAACGCCATCTAGTACAGGCTAAGCAGAGCTTGTTTTATGGGTTACTGGACAACTGATATAAAGACATAAAGTAAATTTTTTTTTGTAAATACATATATATTATACATAGAAAACACCCAAATTCCGAAACAAATATTCGTATCATCATACAAACATTTGGTCCGACCCGGGAATCGAACCCGTGACCTCAAGCACAGCAGTCGCATACACTACCTGGTTTTGGTTGTTCTGAGTCTCGGTGTTCTTCGTATCCGTTTAATTTATAGTTGTAAAGTCCCCAGGGATACACAATTTATTCCTGATGCTAGAGTTGTCTTTTTAACCAATGAGTTTGGTGACCTTAACGGAGTACTCTTGGATTCTTCTCATGCTTTGCATTAGGCCGAGTAGAATCGCTTTGGCAGACTCATCTAAAAAAAAAGAAAAGGAAAAAAAATAAGTGCATACAATTAAATTAATTAAAAACTTAGAAAGAAGAATTATACCTCTGACGATTATAAAACTAAAAAATCCTCTGGAAGGTTATTAGGAAGTCATTAAGCTCGCATTTATAGAGAATTTTAATATCTTTTATTTCATTTATTTGTTTTAAATCTTAACAAAGATCTCAGATACATTATCGTATTGTTTATCACTACTAAAGTAAATACACCATTGAAAATGAAAATGAACTCTGTTACGACCATGCATAAAAATCATTATAGCACCTATCATTACAGTGGACTAATGTAGCAGATTATGACCACATTACGTTTACATTCAGATGCAGTGAACGAGTGCCCTAAAACTCTCATATTTTTTAATTAACAAGCAAGTAGCTTTTACGAAATTAGTAAAGTTGCGAGGTATGTCCGTCTCGGGGATACTTATTTAAGCATTAGTCATTTGTTTTGTTCATTACAAATATTGTTTTATTTCTGTTAAAGTTTTGTTTTAGAACTATTAAGAACAAGTTTTAGAATTATGGAGTATATTTAATGTGTATGGTAATATACATTTATCTCAGAAAAGGAAAAATTTGATTGGATACACACTTAAAAAGTAAACTTTTCGAAGTCATACGATGTTAAAATAAACCAAGTATAGTTATACTAGCGACCCGGCTTGGTTTTGCACGGAAGTCTGTGATATTCTCGCATTTCCTCTACTATTATATGCATGTATTATACATATAAACCTTTCTCTTGAATCACTCTATCTATTGTTGAGTATTTCATTAAAATCCGTTAAGTAGTTTAAAAGATCTAAAAAAACAGACAACGGAAGCGACTTCACTTTATACTATATAGATAAAATTCTTGTGATCAACTATAAAGTATAAGCTCTTTTTTTTTGCCAACAGCTGTCGAACCAGGACAGCCAGCTGGTAGCTCGCCACCAGCTGGGTCAAGAAGAAACACCCCCACACCCGGTATACCCTCATTCCGGCTACAGTGGTATTCTATCAGCGGGAGATGACATCATACCTATTAGAGATGGAGGTATGTATCAGTTTCCTGTATTAATATTTATACTTTTTCCTAGGATATGCTTCTATATGAGCTGCCAGAGAATGAGGATATTTGGTGACAGATTTCTGGTTACGATCGGTGATGGATGGGATAGCGGCTTCATCGTATCGAAATGCACCGATCACATCAAGATGGACCGTCACACCGCGATTGAGGGGATAATTGATTTCCTTCAAGATTGGGTATGATTAGGCGTGGTGTCCATTCGGGGAAGATTTTAAATAACACGGTTCGTGTCGTCTTAGAGTAGGGAGGAGGCTTCTGGGTGGATCAATTTAATTTCATTTTACTTATTGAAGTTTATTTCTTTACGAAAAATACACACAGTTGGATTTTATGAACATATTCTATCACTTTTCTTTTAAGAGAAAGGTATATATGTACTAGACTAATATATACCTTCATGTCATGTACTTAATGTCACTAACATATGAATAGAAATTCTTCTGCGCGAGTTACTGAGAAGCGGATGTCAAATCTAAATCATAATGAACGAAGTTTATAACGAGCAGCTTACAGGATTTATATAGAGAGCTAGTGGCATCTTAACAAACTAAAATAAATAGTTTATCCAACGAAATTATAAAATTAAATACATCATCATCTTCCTACATTAGAAATATAACTAGAAATTATTTTTATAATATGCTTAAAACGGTGAAATAAAATCATCATTAGCCCGTTTATCACATTGTTTTATATTATTAATTTTAGTACCAGATTACCTTAATTTTAATAGATTTTAAGACTTTACCACTTCTGGCTAAACCAGAAGGCTTTTAAGTAGATGTATCTCAGTAAAGTTTTGGACAATTTCGTTATACCAAATTTAGTTTTTCATGTAGTTTATATCTGTAAATTTTTATACTTTAATGGTGTTCAATAAAGTTGTATAAATAAATCGTACTAATATAATAAACGCGAATGTTTGTAAGTATGGATGGAGGGATGGATGTTTGTTAATCTTTCACGCAAAAACTACTGAACGGATTTGGAGGAAACTTTACAATAATATAGCGGGCTACTATTTGCCGCGATAACCGACATACACGCGGGCGGAGCTGCGGGCAACAACTAGTTAATAAAATAAATAAATAAAGTTAATAGTCAGTTGGTGGTCTGTTTATCATATATCGCAAAATTGATTACAGATTTTAATATGTACTTTGCAGTTCATGAAGGAGTTCAGTTTCATCAGAGTTCAAGTTACAAAGAAACAAAACACTTTTTTTTTTATCTTTGTGTTTTGTTATCTTCTAATAAATTACGTATATGTTCAAAGGCTAATCAAGAAGAAAATCATACGAAATTTGAACTTGATTTGCATGTCATTGTTTAAAAGAACACGAAAAATATTTTGACATTCATTGAAATATTTTGACATTGATTGAATTGCTTTAAATGTTGATCAGAAGACTTCAAGATCAAATCACATTTTTTTTCGGACATCTAACCTACAACGCAATCTAGTCCCAAATTAAGCAGAGCTCGTGTTATGGGTACTAGACAACTGATATAAATACTAATATACTTTATTAACCGACTTCAAAAAAAGGAGGAGGTTCTCAATTCGACTGTTTTTTTTTGATACCTCATAACTTTCGACTGGGTGAACCGATTTTGATAATTCTTTTTTTATTTGAAAGCTGGTGCTTCCTTAATGGTCCCATTAAAATTTGGTCCAGATTGAAGTCGGTTTTTTTTTGTTAAAATTTGTAATTATATCTTATAGTCTTGTGATTAAGTAACAAATTAGAAATTCACTCATGACGTCCTAGTATAATCCATTCTTGAGCATAAAAAAGAGGCCGTTCTTTCTGAACTCAATAGAATTTGGCTACAAACAAAAGAAATTACCTCTAGTTTTCATTAATTAATTTATTCCTTAAGAAAGTCTGTTAAAAACCCTATAACAATAAATTTATCAAAACCTATAGCGGCTTTTCACGCCCTACTACATTTTATTACTTACCAATTAAAACCTCTTGATCTCAAAAGGCTTACAAAATATGCAATTGTACAGTACCTTTTCTCTTTGAGGTGAACGATGTACCGATGAGACACGATATGTTTAATACTTGGTAGGAACTTTATTCAAAGTAAACGGCTCTACTTTTGTTTTTTTCCGGGGAAGCCCCAATGAGCGTAGCGGGGGACTTTTTACAAGACGTGATGCGACCTGCTAGTTAGCTTATTTTTTGTGCAGTAATATTTTAGTTTGTAATTTAGTAGTTTATAGTTTAGTGATAGATTCACATTTTAAGATAATTTTGCTACGGAGTTTTCTGTGCATAATATGTATGTATATTTCCAAAAAAAAAGTAAAAACTAAAACCCAACTACGAGTCACACTTTACGTAGAAACGCACCATAACACTTTAACAACGCGTGACTACGGCTTTTCAAACTTGTTTCATACTTTTTCAGCGTCGTTTTTTGTTGTAGTTGGGTTTTAGTTTTTACTTTTTTTTTAAAATGTTTTGGTGCCATTATTAATATATAATATATATATATTTGAAATGTACAAGTAACGCCCTTTCCAATGATACCAAACACGGTATATTTATCTCAAATTATTTTTTTAATTCATTACTTTATGTCGGCTAGAGGGCGCCACATTAGATTCAGCGACACGTCATATAGCCTATAACCAGCAGACGATCAAGATGCTTCTAACGATGCCTCATTTGTCCAGGTCTAATAAGCAGTAAAGGAGCTATGAGGGAACAAATGAACATACATACATACCAATGACACAATATACTAAATAGACCGACCCTCCCCTCCCCATAGAAAAATTCACTTAAATCTAGATGGCGCGCAAAAATAAGGTACTAGAAATAGTTTAACAAACTCTATCACTATTTTATTGATATGCTTCAAATATAGTAATTATTTTATTATTTTTCGAATATAAATCTTACTTTCTAATGCTTGTTTAAAAAAAATATTTTTCAATTGCGTAACTATAAGTTATCATCTATTTTTAGGAGATGTCGTTGCAATCGATTTAAATAAACTTGAATATAATGACCTATTTACTACGCTAGATGTCACATTTATAAGTTATTGATATGACATATAGAATATTATATGCTGGATGCGCGATGATAGCGCTACCAAGTGGCTACAATTACGTCGGACTTTGATTTGTCAAATGGTTAGTTGTCTTACGAAGAGTAAGTAAACAAACAAATTATTTCAACGATATATCGTAAAGGGTCGTCCATTAATTACGTGAGGCATTTTTGAGAATTTTTCGACCTCCCCTCCCGCCTTGGTGAGATATCGTAAGATTTTCATCAACTCCCTCCCGCGTCCCCAAATCTCACGCGAGATTCTTCAAATTTATGTTTTGGCTGTAAACGTGTTGGATTATTGAACTGGTTCTATTACTTCGATTGAAGACTAGCAAAGCAAAATCGAATGCTGCTTCGCTGCTCTGCGGAGTTCGGACGAATACGACAAACACTATTGTGTCAGATTTGGCCATATTTTATTCGAAAATAATTTTTCACGCAATTTTACACAATAATTACGTGATATTTGCCAAGACCCCCCTAAGTGAGATTTGAAAAGATTTAGCTCAATCCCCCCCCCCCTAAAACACCTTACGTAATTAATGGAAGCCTAGGGGGCTTATATATTATATATATTAAATATATTCTATTCAATCATGTAAATCTATGGTGTAGATAATAATGTTGAGCGATTTTATTTTCTGTCTGATTTGGCATAATCAATAAATTTTAGGTCATTATATGTCATTTTAATATAAAATAAATGATTGAACTGCAAAGTATAATCTTTATTTTGGAACGAAGTACCTTATCGCGCGTCGCGAAAGGGGGCTAGACGGCAAAAAATGTAACGACACTTTTCGTGCCAAAAGTTGGAACGATACTTTTAACATTGAATTGACGTCATAGTGCTGGATACTCACCGTTAAATATAACAAACTGATTGCCAACGTCCATACCATGTTGAATACACCGGTTCTCGTCCGATCATCGACGTTAAGCAACATCGGGCGTGGTTAGTACTTGGATAGGTGACCGCCTTGGAACACCACGTGATGTTGGGTTTTTGCATTTATTTACATAAAATATATTGTTTTATAGTATATTTTGTAAAGCTTGATTATTACTAAAATAATTTGAGTATTTTATGCGCATATTTATTAGTAGGAGCATATCAAATATAATATATATATATAAACTTCGTTCCATCCGGGTGTTCTTTGACACCTCTCAAGTTTTTATTATACATATTTTAATTTGTACAACAAGTAATATTAAAATCACATTAAATCAGTCAGGAGATTAACAAACAAATATTATTTCATAGACATACACTTTAAACAGTTTTCTAACAATTTTTTTTATCCTATTATTTAAATTACGGCAAAATCCAAAATCTGATGACAGCATTTTAAAATCTAAAGAGTTCAGAAGAGGTTTCTAGAGAATTGACATTGATGCAGCTACGAAAATAAAGGTTATGAATTGGACAGAAGACGAAAATAAATTCAGCTTGTCATTATTTTACAAATCTAAAGTGTATTTTTTTAAGGCGGCAAGGTGTAGTACTTGCCGCTCCAACCACAATCCGAAACTCCGAAAGTGGCTAGCAAAATCCGATTGTTTTGCTCTGATCTATTTAAAAAAAGAATAACAGAAATTCGAAATGCATTAATTAAAGATAAAGCTTGTGTGATCACTTTCGATGAAATCGCAATAATGTGTAACTTATAATATTCCATCAGCAGTAAAAGCAGAATTGTTACAACTCTTTTAAAAGCTACTATAAATAAACTATTTGATAATAAGTGGGCTTCTGCTAAAAGCTGTTTTTGCGGTCGGGCTACGAAAAACCAAAATACATGCAAGAAATCAGGGATATCTAGTAACTTTTCCTTTTTCTTTTGCAACGTTTTGTAAAATTATTTGCGTTTTTTGATGTACCACATTTAATTAAAAGTATTCAAAATCATTTTTTAAACAATAACTATGTTAACGGCAATGAGCAAATTTTGTTTCAAGATGTTACCAAACCATACGAAATAGACAAAACTTAAAACTTGAATCGATCACTTACAAAATTGACAGATAGGCCCTTTGAACAGTAATAAAAAAATATGAGATGCCATAGAAACACGCATTGTTTAAAAAAAGTAACACATGCATTAAATGCGATAAAGACGGGCAAAAATTATTTGAAAAATTACACAATTAACTAAAACAAAAACCAACTTTAATGTTCGACTTGATTTCTCTTGGATGCCATTATCAGATCGTAATGTCCTTATCATGGGACCACCGTTGGGACATATCCTCTCCATTAAAAAAAGAATCATCAAAATCGGTTCATAAACGACGAAGTTATCCGCGAACACACATAAAAAAACATATATACGGTCGAATTGAGAAACCTCCTCCTTTTTTTGAAGTCGGTTAAAAATTGAATCAGGATGTAATAGAAAATTTGTTTGCGCAATTTCGGCAAAAGCAACAAAAATCCAACAGCAAAGTTGCTAAGGACCATATTTAGGAGTAATTTAGTTAATTTCTTAAAGAGTCCCCCATAACAAAAAACTGTGAGGATGAAGATGGTGATTTTATCCAGTTAGCCGTTGGAGAAAGCAAATAATTTTCTCCAAAACCATCATTATCACCAAAACACGCAGTAAACAACGAGAAACAATGCACTCATGAACGGCAACTTATTTATTTATTATTTACCGCTGCCCATGAATACCCGCAACACCAGAGGTGTCACAAGGCTTTTAAGGAGAAGTATGCTCTTTTCTTGAAGATTGATTGAAGGTCGTATTGGTCCGGGAATACCGCAGTCGACAGTTCATTCCACAGTTTTGTTGTGTGGGGCAGAAATTTTCTCGAAAAGCGCACAGTTGACACCTAAATGATGATGATGAAACTGCAGTCGCGTAGGATGATGGCAAAAAAAGGAGGCAGGGATCAATTCAATCAATTGCTCGGAGTACTCCCCGTTGTAAATACGATAGCAGATGCGTAACGGAGCCACGTCTCCACACAGCGCGTGCAGAGCCAGAGATTCCAGCCGAATTGAAACTTCTTGACAATTGACGATTCGATTCGATTGTATATTAGTATTTCAATCATAGTGAATTGAATTTTGCGTGAAATAAGAAATAGGTACATTTTGTATACTCAGAACAATAAAATTACTTGAGGAACTTGATGAACTTGTAAGAGTTGGTTTGCAGATGTTTATATTTGTGCAAAAAAAAAGCTGGCAGGTGGCTTAGAAACTTCAGTCAACACATGTAAACAATGAAGGCCTTGCAAATACTAAGTAAATTATTAAAATATTCAAGGAGCTTTTACAAATGCGTGTGAACTTTTCAACACCTACCTACGAAAAAAAATATATTAACTTAATAAAGATTAAGTTTTACTTAAATATTTAAAAAGTGAAGATTATGAGCTGTTACATTATTTTTCTTTCAGTAATCGACATAGATATCATTATTGTGACATAATAAAATATACGTGTCGTTCCAAGATGAATATCTGAGGCCACTTTAAGACGCCTCAATCGTGTTCAATTCAGTTCTCGTACTGTATTAATCCCAAATAATGTATCTAGGCCTGTTCCTTAACAGTAGGTTGACGACAGTTTCACACACACACTTTCAATAGTTTGCTCGAAAGCTTTTGCCGAATTTAGGTAAACTGAGTGTTGCGACAAGATGGAACGCAGAATTCTCCGGTTAATAACACTTTACGGTACCCGGTGTAGACGGTAGCACTGACCGCCTAGAGTAGGGTGCGCCACAGGAGAGTAGAGACTAGACAGTAGAGAGTGTTGTTGGTTTGAGCCACACGCGTTTATCACATAATGTCTACGGAGGCAGAATGCGCGTTGTCAGGAATATCCATGTGAGATTTGTTCCGCGTAACGCAGGTTCTTTCCGGTCACAGTTGCTTCGGAAATACCTGCACGCGGTTACTAGAAGTGAGTTGAATCCTGCCTGTCCAGTGTATTGAGCCGATTCCCTGTGCCATTACTTGAGCATCGCAGCGTTGGATATAGAATGCAGTTATGGGAGAATATCTCTCGCTACCAACCATGTTATGCTCCATAGTGGATAGCAACAGAGTTTTATCTTCTGCGAAGATGACATTGCACAGAAAGAGGTGGCGGAAAGGACCAAGGATGAAAATTTCTACTTGGACCTAATTTGCCGCCAGCCGCTGAAGCGGACGCAGCAGTGCATTCTAGCAACTCATGCCACCTTCAGTGGTAATTAAGAAAATGTTTAGTAAAAATTACTAATTTAAATTGTAAAATTTAACTGCTATTGAGATGTCTTATAAACAGATATTTACAAAGATGTATTTTAACAAGCATATAGAATTTCTCAAACAGTACTATTAATACATTATTTCTTCTTGTTAAACTGCCAAGACTTAATTTCTCCATTTCTATTACAGTAATGTAGTTTTTTTAAATCATTTAATTTGCCGCCCCCTAAAAGAAGCCGCCCTAGGCTTCAGCCTACTGAGCTTTCATCACTGAATAATATAACCTAATATAACATATATAATATATGAATTTTTTCAACAAATTTTGATTATTATAACACAATTAAGTAGCTAGACCTACATACAGAGTTTTATGTGAAAATTTAAAAAGTTTCATACAAAAATTAATAAAAATATATATATATATTCATGTACCGTATTTACTGAGAAGCATTTATGAAGAAGCTGTTTATTTGAAATTATAAACAGACATTTCAATTTTATTTATTTGTGTGCTCTTGGACGATTTAATAAAATATCACATAAATTACTAATGTAATTATGTGGAAAACGACATCTAGTGGGACATTTGCACTAATACAAAAACAAATAAACTTGACAGTTTACTCTCGGATTCGTATCGGAGTAGAAGCTCAGAAAATATCTTTGAAATTTACAATTTGATACACTTAGTGACATCTAGTGAACATTAAGCTTATTATACATCCGCGTACAACTCTAAGTTCATGCGATGTAAGTCTATAGTTATATTTCGTCAGTGATACATACATACATAGCCTGTCAAAATCATAACCCTCCTTTGGCTTTGCCGTAGTCGGGTAAAAAACGCTCTGTTTAGTTTGAAGCCTTAAGTCATAGTGCGTCAGGTGTCCGAAATATTTATACTGTATTTTTTGTGTATTTATATATACACTAGCTATATATAAATATATATATTTATATAT
This sequence comes from Diaphora mendica, assembly GCA_949125395.1. Lineage (NCBI taxonomy): Eukaryota > Metazoa > Arthropoda > Insecta > Lepidoptera > Erebidae > Diaphora > Diaphora mendica. Next base: position 5,002,678 of record OX421323.1, read on the forward strand.
AGCTCCAAACGGAATTAAATATGTTCGGACGTATTGTTGTAAATTTATACACTAATTACAAGATTCGATATCAAAACTAAAGCCATTAAATAATTTATTTACACGTTAAAAAAGTATTTTACATTATATTGTCTACAGGTGTATACGACAGGGAGGATTTTTCCACCAGGGACGCCATGAAGATGAAACTTCGGAATATCTTCAAGCACTGGGTGAGAATTATTTACCAGTAATCACAATTGACCTTAATAGCTGCATAAATGTTTTAGTTGGGTGGTCCTATTTGATGTCACCTTCACTAGGTCACTATAATATAATTAAACAGAATTAAAGTAATTTAACTGCCTCGTTGGTCTTGCGGTTGACGTATGCGACTGCCGATCAAGAGGTCTCAGGTTCAAATCCCGGGTCGGACCAAAAGTGTTATTGAGTATTTCTGATTATAAAAATACTTAATAACACGTAAAGCTGTCGGTCCTGCGCCTGATCTCTCACCGATCGTGTCGATTAACCGCCCCATTGGATTATGAGAGAGAGGGAACAAAGAGTGCACCTGTGTTTGCGCACACACTTGTGCACTATAATATCTCCTGCGTAGTTGGCTGGTCTCCGTTGAGACGGGCTGCCGTGGCCGTTATCGGTTTGGACAAGTCATACAAGGCATGTAGGTGGGTGGTAAGAAATTTAGGTTGGGCTCATTACAAAAGATTGTTTTTTAGTTTTTTGAACTGCATTTTCATATGTTAGATTAGTTTCCCAAACTAAAAACTAGAAACTAGAGACTCAATAGTATAAACTAACTACTCACTATTGATTTACTAACCTTATTATTAATGCCCGGGCTTATAAAAGAATTTCAGAATAGTGGCAATATTTTTTTTTCTTCTGCAAAATGTTTTATGTATTAAAACTTTTCTTCGTTACATTTTCGTGAACAAAATTTTTGCATGATGTTAAATGTATTTGAATATTTTAAATTCACGTTTCGTTTTCTACGAAGACCTACTTATGTTGATTAAGCAGAGTTATTTAATGTACTAAATTATTATCTTATATATAAAATTCTCGTGTCACAATGTTAGTTACCATACTCCTCTGAAACGGTTTGACCGATTTTTATGAAATTTGGTGTGCATATCGGGTAGGTCTGAGAATCGACCAACATCTATTTTTTATACCCCAATTTTTTTTTTGTGGCAAAACAACGTTTGCCGGATCAGCTAGTAATTTATAATCTATATATATAAAAGAGGAAGGTGACTGACTGACTGACTGACATACCCAGAGATCAACGCACAGCCCAAACCACTGAAGCTAGAATCCTGAAAATTTGCAGGTTCTTTATATAACGTAAGTAAGCACTAAGAAAGGAATTTTTGAAATTCCACCCCTAAGGGGGTAAATCAGGGGATGAAAGTTTGCGTGAGCGAAGCCGCGTGTAAAAGCTAGTATCATAATAAAAGAATTTGTATGGCTACCTCATATAAGTGTATTAATGATTAACATAAGTAGTTATTATTATTGAGTTAACATAATTATTAACAGGCTACTATAAATAAAATAAAAACTACGTATTGAATAAAAAAAACAATAATTCCTCGGCATTTTACCCATAGCTAGTGTTCCTAGCAAAAAGGTAGAAAATAATAATGTATGCTATATTTAGTGTTATTATTAATTTTGAAAGATTAAAAAAATAATCAACCTTTTGTGGCAGCACCTATCTTCAATTTATTAGTCATTAAAAGTCGAAAATAATTATTATTAATATACTTTTTTTTTTAAACTGTATTGTTTTATAAATCCTTAATGATTTTGTTCCCCCAGATGGATAACTACAGGCGATCACAGTCACAACAAAACCCCGACGATGGTTACTACATTGAAGCTTTGTAAAAACAAAACGTAAAATATCTAACATCACATAAAAGTAATTCAAATAATCTTAATACCAAGTAAGCTCGATTTTCAAATTAAAACTGGATAAATATATAAATAAAAATATAATAAAGAAATCGTTATTACAAATTTGCATTTACTTGTTTCTTCTTCCAAAAAAATATCTTAAGAAAGCCGTCGTTTTGATAATTAAAAAAATAATCAATTATTATTTCACATTTTATGATAAAAATAATAAATTTAAAAACAACTAAATGAAAATCAAGCTTATTTAAAGCTATTATCTTTTACAATAGATACATTATTATTAATATAAATATCTTGTCAATTATTCAATTTCATACATAGTTTATTTAATTGAAAATTTATTATTTTTAAAGGCTGGCACGAAATTGTTGCTTTATTTAAAACTTATAAATTTATTTTAACATAAAACAATGTATGTTACCGTTGAATATGTTTTTAATTTTCTGATTGCATTCTATGGTACCTGAAAAATACCTTTTCTAAGTAATTTTATTATAATAAGATACGAGTTAAATTTATGGATAACATAAGTTTACCATCAAGGCAAAGGATTATCGATAACTTGATTTTAATGTAGAAAAGTGACTGTCTCTATCAATAAGAGTGTTTTGTGCATTTAATAAATGGTTAGATAACAATATGGAGGCATTGATGTTTTATTACCCCTTTCATGATGGATGAAATATTGTTTGGCTTATCCAATAGTTTGTGGGGTTTTGTATGGTATAAGTAGCAAATGAGCAGACGGATCTCCTGATGGTAAGTGCCTACCACCGCCCACCTGCAGCTCAAGGGTCACAAGTGTGCGTTGCCCTTTGAGTAATTCTCTTAAGAGTCAAGGAAGAGGGTAAGGGAGGTAGATGTTTGGGTTTTAGTAGCCTAACTTACTTGGTAAAAAGCGATAAAAGAATTGCTTGGCAACATATTCATTGAGACCGTATTAAACTTTGGTCGAAGCTGGCTTTAATGTTTTGTATTGATGATGATGGTGAACAACTGTTTCTAAATCACACACAAGTTAGAACTCCTCCTAGGTGACAGATTAAGAATATGAAGTGTAACCGCCCATATTCATCGTGAGAGTCAACTGAGGGAGCAAACTATATAGGACAATGGAAATGCAAAGCGAAAGACAACTTAACATAAACCCTATACCAGTCCGTCTGGTCATCGTACCATGGTAGGTCACAACCCCTTTTCTAAAGAGACGCTTGTTTATTCCCAGCAGTGGACTATTGATGGTTGTTGATGATGATGATAACACATATCTATATATATAAAAGAGGAAGGTGACTGACTGACTGACATACCCAGAGATCAACGCACAGCCCAAACCGCTGAAGCTAGGATCCTGAAATTTTGCATGTAGGTTCTATAACTTAAGTGAGCACTAAGAAAGGAATTTTGGAAATTCCACCCCTAAGGGAGTAAATCAGGGGATGAAAGTCTGCGTGAGCGAAACCGCGTGTAAAAGTTAGTTACTGATAAATTATACCCAGACACATAATGAATGATCATACTCTGGTGTTCTCACGGCTCTCTCAAGTCCTCTGGGTGCTAAACCGACATAACATCTTTCTAACCTTTATTGTCCTCAAGTTTGTTCGGAGCGGCTACTAGTTTACACCAGTTTTGACCTGAATGTCACTTTTTTACGTAGCGACTAGAATCCGACTTTGGCATTCCTGAGGGCGAACTGAATTCGTAGCTTGAACTAATTCTCGGTATAGGCTAGAAGAAAATACCTGTGGCATTAAGTCCGCCTTGTGCCATATGTTTGCAGGAAAATTTCATAAATAAATATTTTGGTTGATTTTGAACAGACAGACAATTCTCGTATCTCAATGAAAGGTTATAAATAGACCGTCTATTGATATCCATTGATCTTACACACGATTTAAGATTCGCGTAATTCGTAGCAGAATGAGCCAAATGTAATTTGTATATTGAATACGAATGAATTGTACGCCCTTAGTCAATAATGTTTTACTCCGATCGGAGTTGCTTGCAGTTATATTCTGTCTCAGCTAAAGTCACCTTTCTCTAAATGTTTATGCGAAATCCATATACAGAAACAGATAGAATACACAATTTCGCAAATACTTTGTCTTTCAAAATTTGTTTTTAATTATGATTTATGTAAAAGGCGTTACACATAAGATGTATTTGACGACTTAATATCCATACTTATACTATAAATTCGAAATTAACTCTGTCTGTCTGTTACGCTAAACCACTGTACTGATTTCAATGAAAGCAGATATGCCAATCACGGCCTGCAACGGACAGCAAATTGTAAGTCCTTTAAGTACATTGGTGGTTGTCGTTTCTTGAAAGAGCTTGTCTGAAAGCTTTTAGTTTAAAGGTTATCGAGTTTGAATCGCAGGTTGCAGTAACTGCGGATAAATGTTTAATGTTGCCAGCATTAAACACAAAATCAGGTTTGGTAGATAGAAATGGTTAGTGTAATTGTAGCTGTATATATTTTTCATATTTACTACTACTAAAACTAACTAGTATTAGAAAATAGTTTTTTTTTGACATAATTTAATTGAAGAACATATATGTAGTTTGGAGCGAAGACACCGGTCCCTGAATTACAGTTTACGCTAGTTCAGGGGCCGGAGAATTCACATTTAATGTATATAGATTAAATATTATATAATATAAAATAATATATAAAATAGATTAGAGTTTTGTGTCAATAAATAAATAAATAGTGTTTTAAAATTATATTGCAAATGTAATTGTAAAAGTTATATTTAAAATATTTCTGTTAGATACTTATATGCTAGAAATCGATATTTAATAAAAAAAATTGGCTAAATTGTTTTTCAAAGCATTGGCAACATATTTTCTCTTGTCAAGGCATCAGTGTTACTCATATGTATATTTATAAATAAATAATAAATATTTTCGGACATCTAACACACAACGCCGTGTAGTCCTAAGCTAAGCAGGGCTTGTGTTATGGGTACTAGACAACTGATACAAATACAAGTATATTTTTTTTTTGTAAATACATACATAGTTATGCATTTATACATGTGTGATGTGTGTCATGTTTGAAGATAATTTTAGAAAAAGTATGACGTTTCGAAGCATACAACTATTATTCACCCTCTCACTAAGCTTCTCTATGTTGACATAATTTTATACGTTACGTAGACATTCATTTATATACATATATTAATTTAGTCTTAAAATTTTGAGGTATATTCAAACATGAAATCCTTTCCATCTTAAATATCTCATATCTCATTTCCACCAAGTTTTAATGTAAAAAGAAATATACAAAGCCACAAGGTAATCAGTTATCTTCAAAATACACACTGTTTCATGTATGTCCTTTCCAGGCCTAAAATGTATGGGTAAATGGCACATCTCCTTTATCATGGAGATACTTCTTCGGATTCTTGAGGAAACACTTAAGTTACTCTTTATTGCGATAACCGATATACACGCGGGCTGAGCCGCGGGCAAAACCAAGTAATTATATATTTCATTTGTTCAACAAATCTATGAAAGACGACTTATTTTTTTATTTCACAACTTTATGCACTTGTGTACATTGGTGGACTTAATGCCCAGGGCATTCTCTACGAGTCAACCTTTGGGGGGTGTAGAGATCTGGTAAGGTAGGTGCATCGACGTTTCTACGGATTTCGACTATAAAGATGAGTGTGTTGTAAATACACTCACACATACTCAAATATAAAACAAAATGTATTTTCCCTAGAATTCATGTATTTTATGTTCGCTATTACAAAAGCAATTTATCTTTCAACTCATCTCTTTCAAGCGATAATGTAGATCTATCTAAGAGAAAACTATTCATTTTACTGTTGATCACTGCAGGATTAAAACTATTTGGTGAAATAAAAGCAGGCATTTCATTCGTTCTTATAAAGGTTCATTACGTTTATTAAGAGGAATTTATACAGATGGTTTTGTATATTATACTTTTTATTAATCACATCGAATAACAAAACAGATAATATATGAGATTAACAACAAAAGACATGTAATATACAAGGGCTTTTATTCGCCACAATAGCTTAACACAGACTATGCTATGAAACATTTGTCAAGCAGAAATGGAGTTTTGTAAATCTTTTGATGTACAGAAGATAATGCCGTTAATTCTACAAACAACCAATACAGTTACAATAATATGTATTATATATTAGTATTCATGTTGATTACAGGACCTGGTCACAGTCGGACCAATGTGATTAGTCCACTAGTAGTCCAGTTAGTAATCTAAACTTGAGTCAACTTATCCGATTTGAGGCACACTTGACAGTTCGACGATTGTGCTTTAGGCCTGATCAAGATACGATCTCTGACAGCTGTAGTTTACTGTATAAAAAGGGCATATGAGGTATTATTCAATCAAATTATTTTAGTTAATTTGAGAGAGTAAGTATACAAAATCTTACCAAAATATTATAGAAAAATGCTATGATCTGTCTAATTAATGATTTTGGTAATATTTTACGTAGGTATAAATGATAAGTTCTGGTCGTATCCGAAACTTGCAGAACAGTTATAAATTATGGATTTATAGTTTTATTAGAAATTTTAACTATTTGGTATAAATTAATGTCAATATTAGTTTCTCACCACTAAAGTATCAATAATGTGTAAATTTAACTTTAAAGTCCAAAGTCTTGGTAGAATAATGTCTTATTTGTTACATTTATAAACTCTAATAAATTTTATGTACAGATTAATAACCACTGAAACCTAATTTTAAATCTCAAATTTGACTTCAACCGTGCTTGTGTATACACAAAAACTTTAATTCGCGTTTAAACATGTCACCAAAAAACCTACCTGATTGTTTGTTCCACTCAACAAATTATACAACTTTTAATGAGAAAATAATTCACTCACACAATTCAATTTCATACGTCCGTATGTGAACTTCTTAATTGTAAGCTGACGGGTTAACAGGGTAGAGTCGCGATCAAGAGGGATAAAGTTCGAGGGAGTGTTAGTGTTATTTTTGCGATCAAGTGTGCAAGGGTCCTTATAATATTATGCTTTTGATAGGTTTAAGTTGATCTGCGAATGACGTAGGAAAACGAGTCATAGGATGACTTTCTACTTAACTTTTGGGTTCTACTACGAGTATACTTGTTCCACTTTACTTCAGCAGTGGACTATTAAAGGCTGTTGATGATGATGATGATACTTGCTCTTACAAACTTTGCTGAAGATGAAGACTGTTCTCTATCGAAGGTCCTTTGTTAATAATAGTGAACCTATTAGTGTAACTACACTAAACATTAGTGTAACTACACTAACTATTAGTGTAGTTAAAGAAAGAATTTGAACATTCTCTATCGAAGGTCCTTTGTTAATAATATTGAACCTATTGGTGTAACTACACTAAACATTAGTGTAACTACACTAACTATTAGTGTAGTTAAAGAAAGAATTTGAACAATAAACTCAGAATGATGGTGTAAATCTTAAATTTCGGTTTTACAGTACGCCGTTCTTTATACTTTTGAACAGCATAATATGCAACAAGAAAACTTGAATCAAAACAATGGAACAATATTTACTGTTCGAGCGTTGAGTTGATTGAACATTGTTGTATACCCATATACGTATGTCAGGGAGGCTTAAATTCCCAAGTAGAAGCAGGCCGGGGTGGCGCTACAAAGTGCCTGCGCTCAAACATCGAAAATGAGAATCGGAGTTCCTACACACGAGGGGGTCATATAAAAATCGTAGGTGGCCTGAGGTACGTCGGGGTTACAGGGATTTTATTCGAGGGTGCATGGTACCGGGAGTTTTTCCGCACAAAAAAGGGGAGCCACGAGGTCACCAACATTAGGGCGACTAGTTTTGTCAGTCCACTTAAGGCGCTGTTGCAGAATGTGCAGATACTCTAGAGACCAACGTTTCCAAAAATTCTGTGAAAACTGCTGCAACATCTGATACCGAGACAACCGAAACAATTTCACACCTTCGTACGGGTGTTCGGGCAGCGCGTTAAGTGGCTGACCAATTAAGAAATGGCCTGAAGTCAACGCCTCCAAGTCATTTGCATCCGAGCTGAGCGGAGACAACGGAGTCGAGAACGGCTTCGATCTTACAAAACAACGTCGCGAGTTCCTCAAATGTCAGCGCGGTCTGACCTACAATACGCCCTACATGCGTCTTAGCTGACTTAACTACGGCTTCAAAAATCCCGCCCCAGTGGGGGCAACCTGGTGGACTGAAGGTCCATTGTATATCCCGACGGGAGAGGGCTGTTCCAATATCCACTTTATTTTCATTTAAAAACTTAACTACATCTCGTAAGTATCGTTCTGCTTCTGCGGCATAACCGCTGCATGAAACATTTTAACAAAAATGTGACTGGAGCGATCCAACCGTTCGGGTCGAACGTTCTCGCAATCGTCGATAGCACAGTTCTCTTCGTCCAGGTCTTCGGGATTTCCAAAACCACTCGATAGGTGAACACATCCTGGACTGGCCGATATTGTATGCCGAGCACTGACAACATATTCGGGTTGTCAGGATTTTCAAAGACGTGCGGATCCTGTTGGAACTCATCCAGCAACCCCTCCACCAACTCAGGAGAATTGGACATCCATTTCCGCAACTCGTAACCTCCACGCCTTAATAGCTGGATGAGCTCGTCCCAGCGAGCAAGCGCTTCCTCGACACTGGCTGCCCCTGAGCAGACATCATCTACATAAAGGTCCTGCTCCAGGATGGCAGCAGCCCTAGGGTAGTTTAAGCGGTCCCGTACCGCTAACTCCCGCAGTGTACGAATCGCGAGGAAGGGACTAGAACGCAAACCGTACGTGTTTGTGTTCAACTCGAAAACCTTTATAGGTTCGTGGGGCGACTCACGCCATAGTATCAGCTGATACCTCCTGTCTTCCGGATGAATCACCGTTTGTCTGAACATCATCCTTATGTCAGCAACAAAAACCACCTGGTGCTTCCAAAAGCTGGTGAGGATATCCGACACGTCCCGACTCAACTTCGGTCCCGAATGCAAACATTGGTTCAGGGACATACCGTTCGAAGTTGGAGCATACCCATCAAACACTACCCTAATTTTCCCAGTAGAGGTCTTTAGGACAGCATGATGTGGAAGGAAGCAATGATCCTCGGATCTCCAATCCACACGCGACACCGACATGTGTCCCAAAGATTCATACTCCCTCATGAAGTCCACGTATTTGGACTTAAATACAGTATCCCGAGCCATACGACGCTCCATCGACAACAATCGAGTCTCGGCTGTCTTACGAGATTCACCCAACAGTGGTCTATTTGCCCTGAAGGGTAGCCGAGTTACAAACCGACCAGAACGAAGGCGACCAGTATTATTCTGGTAAAACAACTCGCACTCAACAAGTCTACCAGTTTTACAATTTAACCAATAATTAAATGTGTGACCTACCTACATTTAATCATTGGTTAAATTGTAAAACTTATGCTAATAAATTGTTTTAAATACTATTTTAAATAACTATATCAGTGGAATCAAAGATATGTGGACAGTGGAACAGTATATTTACCTACCTAACAACCGGTATCACCTTCTGAGGCACTCCGGAGTGCCACAGTTCAGAGGCGAACCACGCTCTGCTATCAAATGTTCAGTCCTCTCACTAGTGGAGCGATCACCTTTACGGCGATTATGCTTGCAGGCCCATTAGTACAGGCATTAAATCGCTACTAGTCCACTGGCAAGAGAAATGAACCACAGCGCTTCACCGTGTTCTTAATCTAAACTAAAATCATCAAGCACTTACTGGAGTTGTGTGGCTTCCTTGTTCTAGGCGCCGCTGACGGGGTACCCCACTGCTTTGTCTTGGTACGTTCACACAAAGAGGCTCCAAAGTGCTGTATATCTTTCAAGGTATTCGAATTACAATAAACCCGTATTAGCTATCACGGATCACGCCCTTTTGAACGCGACTACAAAAACTCGCGAGTCCTAACCAGACCAATCATAACGGTAACCGACGAAGACCGAGTCTTTGGAAAATTAGCTTAATATCAATTCAATTCGCTTAAACCGACAATTAAATGCGAAAACGTTTTCGACCGGCAAGCGTCTCAACAACTACTACTGTTAACCTCAAAACGTCAAACAAGAAAAAGTGACAATCAAAAATGTTGCCATTATAATGACGTTCGAAATCTAACAGGGCCTATAATAGTGAACTAACTATCGTAGGCTGTTGATAATGAATCTATGAGTCAATATTATTTAAGTCCCACTTTAACAAAGTGTTACAATAAAAAATGCAACACTGTCAATAGCGATAGTTTGTAACCTATTGGTTACAAACTATCGCAATGTAGGTGTGTAAGCTACAAATAGTGTATGTTACGAGTATTAAAATCTCTGAGGAGTTTTAATAATAACATTTCGTCATCTGTAGACAGTCTAAATCTATTCGTTGTGTCACTTGTAATTCCAAATTAATTGCTTTTCACTAAATTCATATGGAAGTATGTAAGGTACTTACAGCAAAACATTAATGTTTTTTTTTGTCTATCTGTTCCGGTTAAGCCCTGAGATGACTGAACCGATTTTGACGGGACTTTCAATGGTAGATAGCTGTAGAAGTAACTTAAGCTACTTTTATTTTAGCTACGTCCCGTACTGTTAACCGCCACTGTTGATGTAAAGGTACAACAGCGGCTAACACCACGAGGCACAGCTAGTGACCTCTTAAAATCCTAGATTTTCTTAACCTACTAAACTTTTTTACTCTTTAGTTTAAGAGTTTTTTTGAGAGAACATTTTGTCATCTTGTCCAGGTAACCAAGTTTAATAAAATCGATGCTCTCCCACTCCACTTTAATCAGCGATCAGGTCCCTATGAATAACATTTAAACTTGTTGCACCAACTTCTAAATAAGGACACTTCATATATGAGGCTACATAGATGGGATATTTGTTTTATATGCTTGATTTTATCGCTTTCCGATTTTCTGAAGTACACTTCATTTTATTTACTATAAATTTATCTCTTAAATAGGTATATATACTTCTCATGTGACGTTGTTTCTTACGATAATCTCCGAAACTACCAACCAATTTTCATGTTTTCTTTTTAAAATGTGTTTAGCTGGCGTGCTACTAGTTCAACCATCGAATTAACTTCACCCTCAGGGTTGCGGAGTTCCGATGTCAGTCGCTCCGCCTAAAACTGATATTCAGATAAAACCGTTTGAACTAGTAGTCGCCCCAAATAATCTTGGGAATAATAAAGGCTAGGAAGATGTTTAACTGGCGTGCCTAAGAGCTCCCATTCATAACTGCAAATTCGCAACGCATTGCAAATATCTACGAGCTCACACGGATTCACCGCAAGAACTTCACGCCGCATCGCATCGCAGTTATATTTGGAGCCCTAAGATAGGATGGTTAAGATTACGCTTAGGTTAATAGGAGCCGAGCATGATTAAAAAGAGTCTCAGAGAGAAGGAGACGTAGACAAAGTTGCATGGGTAAGCTAGTTTATTCCAATTTCTTGGAGCCTGCTTTTCCCAAACTAAGTTGGAGTAAGCTTCAAGTCTAAGTACTACGACATTGCTAAACTTTCATTTTTCACGCAGAGCGATTACCATCAGGTCTCTACAACTCAAGTACTATATAGCAGCTCGGAGTTTGGAAGTTGGCCGTGCGTCGGAGAGCACGTAAAGCTGTCGGTCCTGCGCCTGATCTGTCACTGGTCGTGTCGGTTAACCGTCCCATCGGATTATGAGGGAGGAACAGAGAGTGCACCTGTGTTTGCGCACATACTTGTGAACTATAATATCTCCTGCGTAGTTGGCTGGTCTCCGTTGAGACTGACCGCCATGGCCATAATTGGCTAGGAGATCATCATTAGACGATATCAAAGTTCTGTAGAAACACTGTTGACAGATTTTTAGGACGTGGAGGAAAGGGCACCTCCGACCAGGCGAGGTAATCATGCTTGGCGGGCCATGGCGCAACGGTTATTTTGAAGTTATACGCTAATCGGCGCGAGAATTTCTATATCGCGATACAGGATTAGTAGTTACTTCGTAATTCTTTGCTCCGTAGTTCGGTGTGTCTGCGATAGATAGCGCTGTAGTATGTTTCGATGCTGTGTCGTTATGTTCAAGACACTACAAGGGCTCCAAATACTAGTAACGATTGCCAAAGATGATCGTATGGCCCCTAGGACAGAGGGCTTAACACGCTATCCGAGGCACCGAGGGATTTCAAATTATTAAGAACTATCACCCATCCATAGACTGACCTGACTAGGATTGCTGAACATTGTAATGTATAACCACTTAGCCATGAGCCCTTCACTTAAAAAAATGTTCAATGTAATGGTATCTACTTAAGGCCAAATCAAAGAAACAAAGGTCTAGTCATTACGGCAGAATTAGCCGAACAAATCTTTAACGGTTTCATCACGAAAGGTAGAAGAATGTAAGAAAAGGTTTCAGTTTGATGTATCTGTTAACCTACGTTAAGTGGAATTTCTTACTTTGTTCTATTTATAAACTCACATGAGTATTTTTTTCAATGTTTATTATTTTACCCCACTACAGCGAAGCTACTACGTATGTATGTATGTTAGTATGTTTCACCGTAGCGCCTAAGCCTAGCGAATTAAAAATTCTAGACCTCATTTAAACTTGTGAACAGGCGAAAATATCGCAGAGCGTAATTATTTCAGAACCCTTCATCTAGAGGTGATCATATGTTATAGGTAAAAATACAAATAAAATAAATAGTAGTGTAGTAAATAAGTGCTTTCTGAAAATATTTCAATAATGGCGCCCCACGCTTTTTACATTAAAATTATTTTCTACTTTTTTGTTCGATTGCTATTAAAGCGTGTTTTTTAGTTTTTCAAACTATAATTTCTACTTTTTAATTTCTACTTTTTTGTTTGTAATATTTATCAGTTTTTTTTTTAAATTATTCTATTGTCATCGGCCCTTGACCCCTATGCAAATTTTCAACTTAATCAGACTCCTAGAAGTAGTAGGTAAAAATGAAGTGAAAAGATTCCGTTACATACATACAGGTCAAGCTAATAAAAGCGTGTTAAAAAGGGGAAGACTTTGGGGACTGATAAAAGTGAAAACACAATATACATTAGTTAGTAGAAAGCGTTCGGTGACGATGACGCGAGTTCTATGATTTTTGTTCATCCAAAAAGTGCTCAACGCGTCTAAAGAAGTTTTCACTTGAAAAGAAAAAATAATAGATCCAAGTTGCAACGGTATATCACGTTCTATCTACATTACGGAGTTACTTCGGACGACGGTTCATTTTCCGGTATTAACTGCGCAACGGGACGGTTACGCCGCTGAATAAGGAAATGAGCTTGCTAACGATACTGCTACGTAATGTTTATGAGTCCAGGTTTTAGTTTCTTTTGTTGAAGGCTAGACTGGTAACGTATGTGAACTATTTATTGCTTTTTTTAAATTGTTTGTTTCGGTTTTGACGTGACAACGTCTAATAAATGGATGAACGTCGGCTGCATGCACGAAAAGGATGACTAATTGTCCTGTTACGCGCATTGTCCCGTTACGCGCGTTGTACATCTTTGTATGAGTTCATTTCATCAATGTTTCGTTATGACGTTGTCACGTCCTAACTATCAAACTATCGTCCGTAAACCGACTTTACAGACAACCAACTTAATTTTTTTCCTGAGAGTTTCAAGTAGAAATTTAACAACTAACAATCCTAATATGAATACGAAAGTGTGTAAGAATAGATGTATTGATGTATGTTCCTCTTTCACGCAAAAACAACTGAGTGGATTTTGATGAAACTATATAATAATCTGTATATCTGTTATCGAGGTAAAGAGTAGCCTGTCCTTCCACAAGAATCAAAGTATCTCCATACCAAATTTCATTTCAAATGGTGCAGCGGTTTTGCCTTGAAAGTTTAACAGACAGAGCTACTTTCGAATTTATAATATTAATAGTATGTTTAAGTTATACATGAGTTGCAGCCTTGGTGCTATCACCAAGGCTGCACACGTAGGGCATACATGCGGGCGGAGCCACGTGCAAAAGCTAGTATTTATACCATCTTAGATTCAAAGGACTTATGACAAATAACTAATGTGCCTATTAGCAGTAATTAACAAAACATTTCACTGATTTACTTTGTACAAGTGAATCTAGCCGAGGGGATTCCCCCTATCTTCCATATTCCATAACTCAAGCTCAATCTGGAAAAAAAGGTTACTGAAAGGGCGACAAAGCAATTGTGTATCTGAAATTAAATGTATCCACCAACTGGTGGTAATCACTTACCCTTAGGTGACCCGTCTGTTGGTTACACATAGTGGATTTCTGCTTTATCCATATAAGGAACATTTTGAGTAACCATTTCTCTGAGATTGCATTTGCTGAGAACTGATGAAAAAAATTACTACCACTTTGTATCATCTTTTCTTTCATAATAAGAGAAATTCATATTTACAGAGAGTGTAACTGTTACCGATTAGTTTCCTTTCAATGAAGCTCAATTTGATTCATCCGTTTTGATCAGTGCCAACCCGACGACTGAAAAATTCAATTTACTCAAGTACAAGCTCTGGATGTATTTCAACTAGAAATGATTAGAGAAAATATGGCCTAATCTTATTTTAATGTTGCTTTATTTGATTTGATAGTAATCTATTTTATAACATGGACCGTAAAGGAGTAGACGGCTTCATTTCTCTTAGAAAGCAACGTCTCAAACTATTTATCGCGAATTATTTCGAGTACATAAATATCCTTCAGGTAGTTAGGGTTTATTCTGATATTCCGATAAATTCTGTAGATAGTTTCTTTATTAGTATATAAATTTCAGTAAAGTAGAAACTAATTAATAATAATAACTTCGTAATGGACGTCTAATCCAAAACTAAGCAAAACCTGTATTATCGCAACCACATTGTCGATAGGCATACGTAAATATTTTCCAATAACTGAAAATTTCATACAAAAATACACACTTAATTAATAGAAATGTAACAAGCAAACACTTTTATCGTATTCTGTTACTCTGTATCCTTGCGTTGAATCAGCCAGAACGAGCTGCGACATATTCACTAATTTAAGTCTTGCATTACCTACACGGCAACGATAGACAATCAAAGAACATAGTAGTGATAAACATCGATAACTTTTATCGATTTTATAAGCAAGTTACAATAATTATAGTAACTTGCTTATAATATAGATAACTAATCATAATTTCATCATTCAAAGTTTCACCAGTTTTATATAAAGTTTTAGTTATCTGCCATAAGACAAAATTAACCAGGTAAAAGCTACTGATATTTATACATATGTTGATGTAACATAGGTACATGTCTCTATCCACGACTAGTGAAACTGAAGTCTGTAGTTATTTATCAGATAAGTTCGGAATAGTTTATCATCGTCTTAAACACCAAGTGGTGTAACTGGTCCTTGATATTGTAACTTCATATTGCATATGGATGTGGTACGGTTATAGTGTAGAACTTGATTGCAAAACTCACTGGTTTGATACTGGACGTTTTGATTTATATCTATCCATACCAATATGTACTATGAATTCGAAAGTAACATTGCCAGCCGAGTGTTAAACAGTGTCAGTTTTAAAGTATGCTAATTTTTTTTTCCTATCAATTAATTAAAAAAAGAGTAATAACTACTTAAGTACTAACAAATAAATAAAATAAAATTAAAAAATCTTCAATTGAATTTTAAATTCAGTTGGTGCGAAAAGACGTTCAGTTGTTTACCAACAATTAATATCTTCCGTAGCACAGCGAAGGTCTTTCACGAGTTTGTTTTGTATAAATGGGAAAGCAAGCAGAATGTTTCCGTTTGTATTGATTTGAACACCTACAGTGGTTAGTCGTTTTGTTCTACACTTTTTTTATTACAAACCCCTTTTAAATGACTAAGAGGAAAACTGAGAGAGATTGCTCGAATTAAAAGCTCAAAAAAGTACTACCAGGAAGGTGAGCTGTTAAAATGTTTTGAATTAAAAGATTATTTACGATTATTTTATCTATACACTAGCTGAACCCGCAAACGTTTTTTTGCTTTAAAAAATTGGGGTATAAAAAACAGATGTTGGCCGATTCTCAGACCTACCCGATATGCACACAGAGGAGTATGGTAACTAACATTGTGACACGAGAATTTTATATATAAGAAGACTAGCTTTATAATACATAAGTTTATAGGCGTTAGAGTTTGTAGAAAGAGAATAGACGCGAAACAGCTTGCTAAGGGGTCTCTGCCTCCACTGTGCAATTTTTTTATGTGTGCAATAATCTTAGTAAGACTAACACAAAGCATAAAATTTTAACAAAAACAAAAACCGACTTCAAGGTTCGGCTCGACTTCTCTACGATGCCATCATAAGATCTTATCATGGTACCACCATTGGGATATCTCCTTTTCATTAAAAAAAGAATCATCAAAATCGGTTCATAAACGACGAAGTTATCCGCGAACACATATAAAAAAAAACATGTATGCAGTCGAATTGAGAACCTCCTACTTTTTTGAAGTCGGTTAAAAAAGATATAATAATATTCTAGGTGTACCATTGTGTTACAGAAGAGATAAAAATCATCTTTGATTCGTAATCTTGAGCTGAATCGATGCAAAATGTTATGAATTTTTGAGGTGTACACAAAACAAATAATTCTTTTTATTTTTATAGATGTAACAGGAAAACTAACAGAACTAAAGAGACGTCACCCCGTAGAATCTATTTTTACCTTTCAAATATAAATGCCATGAACTAGTAAGAGATGCTTGTCCATTGTCCAGTATCCGTGAAAAATTGTCGTGTTCCGATGAGACATTTACCACAAATAGAGTCTTGAATGCAAGATAAATGGTCTTTTATCAAATCATAACAAGAATGCCACTCTCACTGTACAGATCTGGAAAAATATTTCTATACTCGTATAGAAATATTTTATGGTTATAGTCAATAGGTAAATATGAAATTTGATCTAAAATATGATGAAAAGCTGTTGCAGTGAACTGACTGGTTTGACTACTATAATAATCCGTACTTATTTATAACTGCGAAAGTAACTGCAGGACAGTTACTTTCGCAGTTATAAATTTGACGTCCAAACCGCTGCACCTATTTCAATAAATTTTGGCATAGAGATACTCTGATTCTTTAGGAAGGACATAGGCTACTCTTTATTGCAATAACCGACAAACACGCGGGCGGAGCCGCGTGCAACAGCTAATTTTCGAATTGTGCTTGTTAAGAACTTCATAACCAACGTAATCATAAATGTACCATAAAATATAAAATACCTTCAACAACTTCAAACCATCATACGGTAAAATATGTAAGTAGTATACATATATGATATATTTTTTGTGTTAAAATTGTCGCCGAAAAAAGGGTCAGGAATTTCCTAAAAGTTCGACCTTTAAGTTGATCTTTTACCTTCAAACTTCTAACTTTTTCCAATTTTAGTATTATCATTTTATATGCTCTTCTTTATTTTTCCATCAAAATGTTTTATAGATTTGGGAACGTTCGCATATGTATACCAATAATTACTCTCTAAAATCGTGCCACAGCTATCTTTCAGCACATCGGTATAATAATGGGTACAGCTGATTTTTAAATCGAAATGATACAAATTCTTTCGCCAGTGAGTAAGGTTTTCGAGGAAAAAATTAGAGCATTCGTATTGCCGTGTTTCGTTTATGAGTGTGAGATCGTGAGATAGTGTGGGGTCCCATGCTGCATTATTACATTGTCTGCATTCCCATAAGTATGGTGGCCACCACTCTTGGATTATGCTCATGCTTTCCATAAGGCAGAGTAGAGTCACTTTGGCGGGCTCCTACATAAAAAAAAACGGGTTGCACTCCGGGAGTGCCGGCAGAAGTGAAAACTTGAACATTAACATTGTGCATTTTTGATTTATTAAATTTCATATTTGAATTTACTATGTTTATCAAACACAATGAACGATGCATACGAATCTATGCCTTGCTTTGCCCTGAATATTCCTTGAGAACCGATAACTACAGAAATGCTTATTGTGATGTTATACAAATATAGGTTAATGCTATACAGTATAAACATATACATACTATACATTTCATATGAACTCAGTTATATATACTTTAACTCCTATAGCTGACAATACACACATATTCATTACTCACACAATATTGTTGATAACTTACAAACATATCTTACAAATTCTAGATATTTTTATTTTTCTTACTTATATTAATGCACAAACGAATTGAATTGATTTAAGAACTTATTTATAAATAGCTACAGTAATAAAATTCAGAGATCCATCATTCTTTAAATTTTAGTAGGCTTGTATAGACTTAGTATGTTTAACTAAATACTAGTTTACTTGTTTTAGATGTAGTTTGTAAGGTACAGATTTGTTTGGTGCAAGGCAAGAGCGAGAACGAAAAGCGACTGATTGTATTTAAGAACAACTGCGGTAGTCCCCAAAATTCAGAAAAGCCCTGTAACCGTTGCCATACCCTATCATCGGTGTGTAACTGCCTACGTATGTGCAGGATCAGATCCACAGAAAATCTTTTATAAACATGATACGAACAGTTTATGTATGTTTGTTTGTAACCGACTCCTTTGGACTTGATTTTGACCCACTTCAAACGGTCTGATTTCATTCAAACTTAGTAGAATTATCGAAGACCGATGGCAATACAATAATTTGAAAAAATAAATTTACAAAGATAAAAATATAAAAAGTTTAAAATATTTTAAAAAAACTTTTTTAAATTATTTACACTATGGATAGAGTGATAAATAAATAAAAATGCTTTCTGAAAATATTTCGATATTGTCGCCCCACGCTTTTTTACATTAAAATAATTTCTTTTATTTATCACTCAGTGCTCTATCCTTAATTTTAATTATAAAAAAAATGTTTTAGTTACCTGGATTGGATTTGAATTTAAGTACCTGGATGACTGATCTTTGTTCGGTTTTTCTTTTGGGAAGTTTTTAATAATGAATCCTAACTAGATTGATTAACAACCTGCATACTGAATTTCATGAATTCGTTGGAGAAGTTTTCGAGATTCAAATTATATATATATATACAAGAATTGCTCGTTAAAAGATACGTATTAGATAGATAGATTCAGTACATAGCCTGATCTTGTATCCAAAAGAGTGAGTAAATTTCTAGCTTCTTTAATAAATAATTAAGTTAAATGAATAGAACTCAGTAAACAAACTGTAAAGGCACAGCTCATCTAAATAATAACTATAGATATTTAAACAGTATCGCTTGCCGCTTGTTATTTATCCCATACAATTTTTATGTGAGCGAGTACAATTAACTCTACCTCTAGGGCATCCCAATGGAGATATAGCAACGCAATGCTTTTAGTGCAAACTTAGATATAAAAGGTCTAAAACTAGCTGATGTTTGTGTTAACTGTCGTAAGCGAAGGGTCGAGCTCATCGTGGTCAGTGTTGACCACTAAAAGGGTATAAATGCACTTTTTACTTGAAAATATTTTGTTTTGTATTTTCTCTGAGTTACAAAAAGCGAGTGTTACTTGGCGTAAAACTCGAGAACCACTTGACCAATTCGTTTAATATTTTTTAATGATTCCGAATGGCGCAATATAATGTTCTTACAAAGAAAGAAACGTAAAAATTGCGAGAAAAATAGTAAAAAAAACGCTTATTTATTTTTTCTATTACTGCGACTGGCTAATAATAGGTCTTTACCTATGAAATTGCCTTTTTGTATGCAATAAGTGAAAGTACTTATTTTTTCAAACTTTTTTATTTCTGTTATTCGAAGTAATCACCCATGCAATCGACGCATCTTTGCCAACGCATTGGCAGTTTATTGATGCCCTTCTTGTAAAAATCAGCTGGACGGGAGGCAACAAACTCTTCAAAGGCATTTTGTACTGCCTCTCGGGAATTGAATTTTTTACCCACTAAAAAGTTGTCTAAATTTTGGAAAAAGTAATAGTCGGTAGGTGCAAGGTCTGGTGAGTATGGTGGATGAGGGAGAGCTTCCAACCCCAGCTCTTGCAGCTTAGAGACTGTCTGTTGCGCAGTATGGTGTCGCGCGTTGTCGTGTCGGGGCAGCTATTCACACATAGCTTTGTTGTCTTGTACAACAAAGCTATGTACAAATAGCGGGATTTATTCGCAATATTAATAACTAATGAAATAGTTAACAGGCGATCAATAGTGTAATGATTATACACATTACACACACTGATTACCGTAATCAGTCTAAAATGGCATAATTATGTAAAATCATCA
This sequence comes from Diaphora mendica, assembly GCA_949125395.1. Taxonomy (NCBI): domain Eukaryota; kingdom Metazoa; phylum Arthropoda; class Insecta; order Lepidoptera; family Erebidae; genus Diaphora; species Diaphora mendica. Next base: position 5,022,926 of record OX421323.1, read on the forward strand.
TCATCAACAGCCTATCGCAGTCCACTGCTGGACGTAGGGTTAGGCCTACGTCCAGCAGTGGACTGAATTGCAGGGTATTTTTTGGACCATATGCTTAAATATGTAAAACATAGCAGAATAAATCAAAATTGTTGAAATTTTAAATGAGCCTTTATAGAATTATTTAAATCTTGTTTATTAAATTAACCCTTAGTGTGAGAAGAGTTGTAAATCTATATATATAAAAGAGTAAGGTGACTGACTGACTGACTGACTGACTGACATACCCAGAGATCAACGCACAGCCCAAACCGCTGAAGCTACAATCCTGAAATTTTGCATTTAGGTTTTTTATATGACGTAAGTGAGCACTAAGAAAGGATTTTTTGAAATTCCACCCCTAAGGGGGTTAAATAGGGGTTGAAAGTTTGTATGGAAGTTCGTCATTTTTTAAGTAAGAAACATGAAACTTTACTTTTGGGCTCCTGATTAAAAAAGAGTAGATACGTATTTAAGCGTTTCTGGATATTCTACCCCTAAGGGGTTAAATAGGGGTTGTTATTTCGTATATAGGTAAATCTGGAAGTCCGTCATTTTTGAAGTTAGAAACATGAAACCTTATTTTTAGGCTGCTGATTAAAAATGAATTGATACGTGTTTCAGTGTTTCTAAATATTCTACCCCTAAGGGGGTGAAATAGAGGTTGAAAGTTTGTATGGAAGTTCGTCATTTTTTAAGTAATAAACATGAAACTTTATTTTTGGGGTACTGATTTAAAATGAATAGATACGTATTTAAACGTTTCTTAATATTCTACCCCTAAGGGGGTGAAATAGGGGTTGAAAGTTTGTAAGGAAGTCCGTCATTTTCTAAGTGAGAAACATGAAAATTGATGTTTTGGCTAATTAAAAATGAGTAGATACATATTTATGCGTTTCTGCATATTCCACCCCTGAGGGGGTGAAATAGGGGTTGAAATTTCGTATATAGGTTATTCTGAAAGTCCTTCATTCTTGAAGTTAGAAACATGCAACTTTATTTATGGCTACTGATTAAAAAAGAGTAGATACGTATTGAAGCGTTTCTGGATATTCTACCCATAAGGGGTGAAATAGGGGTTGTTATTTCGTATATAGATCAGTCTGGAAGTCCGTCATTTTTGAACTTAGAAACATGATACTTTATTTTTTGGCTGCTGATTAAAAATGAATTGATACGTGTTTCAACGTTTCTGAATATTCTACCCCTAAGGGGGTGAAATAGGGGTTGAAAGTTTGTAAGGAAGTCCGTCATTTTCTAAGTGAGAAACATGAAAATTGATGTTTTGGCTAATTAAAAATGAGTAGATACATATTTATGCGTTTCTGCATATTCCACCCCTGAGGGGGTGAAGTAGGGGTTGAAATTTCGTATATAGGTTATTCTGGAAGTGCTTCATTCTTGAAGTTAGAAACATGCAACTTTATTTATGGCTACTGATTAAAAAAGAGTAGATACGCGTTTAAGCCTTTCTGGATAATCTACCCATAAGGGGTGAAATAGGGGTTGTTATTTCGTATATAGATCAGTCTGGAAGTCCGTCATTTTTGAACTTAGAAACATGATACTTTATTTTTTGGCTGCTGATTAAAAATGAATTGATACGTGTTTCAACGTTTCTGAATATTCTACCCCTAAGGGGGTGAAATAGGGGTTGAAAGTTTGTAAGGAAGTCCGTCATTTTCTAAGTGAGAAACATGAAAATTGATGTTTTGGCTAATTAAAAATGAGTAGATACATATTTATGCGTTTCTGCATATTCCACCCCTGAGGGGGTGAAGTAGGGGTTGAAATTTCGTATATAGGTTATTCTGGAAGTGCTTCATTCTTGAAGTTAGAAACATGCAACTTTATTTATGGCTACTGATTAAAAAAGAGTAGATACGCGTTTAAGCCTTTCTGGATAATCTACCCCTAAGAGGTTAAATAGGGGTTGTTATTTCGTATATAGGCCAGTCTGGAAGTCCGTCATTTTTGAAGTTGGAAACATGAAATTTTATTTTTGGGGTACTGATTTAAAATGAATAGATACGTATTTAAACGTTTTTTAATATTCTACCCCTAAGGGGGTGACATAGAGATTTATTTTTTTTATGTAAGTTCGTCATTTTTTAAGTTAGAATGATGAAACTTTATTTTTACGCTACTGATGAATAAAGAGTAGATACGTATTTAAGCGTTTCTGGTTATTCTACCCTTAAGGGGGTGAAATAGGGGTTGAAAGTTTGTATGGAAGTCCGTAATTTTTTAAATAAGAAATAAGAAACTTAATTTTTGGGCTACTAAATAAAAATGATTAGATGCGTATTTAGGAGTTCTTGGATATTATGCCCCTAAAGGTGTGAAATAGGGGTTGAAAGTTTGTAAGGAAGTCCGTCATTTTTTAAGTGAGAAACATGAAAATTTAGTTTTGGGCTACTGATTAAAAAAGAGTAGATACGTGTTTAAGCGTTTCTGGATATTCTACCCCTAAGAGGTTAAATAGGGGTTGTTAATTCGTATATAGGTCAGTCTGGAAGTCCGTCATTTTTGAAGTTGGAAACATGAAACCTTATTTTTTGGCTGCTGATCAAAAATGAATTGTTACGTGTTTAAGAAACATGAAAATTGATGTTTTGGCTGATTAAAAATGAGTAGATACATATGTATGCGTTTCTGCATATTCCACCCCTGAGGGGGTGAAATAGGGGTTGAAATTTCGTATATAGATTATTCTGGAAGTCCTTCATTCTTGAAGTTAGAAACATGCAACTTTATTTATGGCTACTGATTAAAAATGAGTAGATACGTATTTACGAACATGTTCTACCGGAACCGGTTGTGGTTCACGGTGCCGTTCTTGAAGTTGTTCAAAAATATGTGTGGTACCTCGGGCAGACTTTGCAGTTAAGTAGAAACAACTTCGAGGACGAGGTGAACAGGAGAATTCAACCGGGTTGGTCAGCGTTTGGGAAACTTTGTCGGATCTTTTCATCGTCAATCCCACAGTGCCTAAATACGAAAGTCTTCAATCAATACGTCCTACCTGTCATGACATACTGTGCCGAAACGTGGACACTTACGACACGGCTGGTCCACAAGTTCAAAGTCACTCAGCGTGCTATGGAGAGGGCTATAATAATAATAATGTTTTATTTTTCTCATCACAAAATCTCAACGTTTCTCTAAGGGATCGCATCAAGAATGAGGTGATCCGGTAGAGAACCAAGGTCATTGACATAGACCACAGGATAAGCAAACTGAAGTGACAGTGGGCTGGCCATATTAGCCGTAGAACTGATAGTCGTTGGGGTAAACGGGTTCGTGAGTAGTGACCGCGTCTCTGCAAACGTAGCGTAGAACGTCCACAGGCCAGGTGGAATAATGATCGGACGGCTGGCAGAAGCTGGATGAGAGAAGCTGAGGATCGAACCAAGTGGCGTGCAATTGGAGATGCCTATGTCCAGCTGTGCACTGCGTTGATGATAATGAGATACGTATTTAAGCGTTTCTGGATATTCTATCCCTACGCTAGACTGGAATTCCGTCATTTTTTCATTTAGTAGCCTGAAACTTTGTCTTCAGGCTTTTGATTACAAATAAATGAATACTTATATCAGCATTTATGGGAATTCAATTCCTAAAGGGGTTAAAATAAGGGTCGAAAATGTGTATGAAAGTCAATTTTAATGGACTATTGATTATAAATAAAAAAGTTTAAAAACATGAACACAGTATTCATAGATACTTACACAGTTTTAATAAATACATATAATCAACTTCCACGCGAGCAAAGCCGCGGGCAACAGCTAGTTGTATATAAATATGGCGGTACGAAGTTCGCCGGGTCAGCTAGTAAATGAATAAATTTTGTAGGAAATGAATAAATTAAGGAAATTTTGTAAGAAATGAATTAAGAACACCTAATGTCACCACTTCTATTTATCGCATGGGTATAGTAAGAACCAATTACGGGAGCAAACTACGCAACACTTACATCACTGCAAAGAGAAGGAACACTTGAAACACACCGTCTGGCCAACGTGGTAGTTTTTTTTTTATATTTGGCCCTGCCACAATGACTCTACTCTGCCTGATGGAAAGCATAAGCAGAATCCAAGAGTGGTGGTCACCATACTGCGAATGCAGACAATGCAACAATGCAGCATGGTGACCCACACCATGGCGGGTTAGTGATGCTTCTGCATCATTGTGCCTCCGGTCTCTCCTCTCTCGTGTTTCGTTCTCACCAACGAAACACGACGCGCACGATCGCCGTCATTTTTAACCAACTTCAAAAAAAGGAGGTTTTTAACCGACTTAAAAAAAAGGAGGAGGTTTCTCAATTCGACCGTATACATGTTTTTTTTTTAATGTGTGTACGCGGATAACTTCGTCGTGCATGAACCGATTTTGATGATTCTTTTTTTAATGGGAAGGAGATGTCCCAACGGTGGTACCATGACAAAGAAATTAAGATCTGATGATGGCATCCAAGAGAAATCGAGTCGAACCTTGAAGTTGGTTTTTGTTTTTGTTAAAATTTTTACGTTGATATTCTGTGCGAATGCAGACAATGCAACAATGCAGCATGGTGACCCACACCATGGCGGGTTAGTGATGCTTCTGCATCATTGTGCCTCCGGTCTCGCACTCACCAACGAAACACGACGCGCACGATCGCCGTCATTTTTAACCAACTTAAAAAAAAGGAGGAGGTTTTCAGCCGACTTAAAAAAAAGGAGGAGGTTTCTCAATTCGACCGTATACATGTTTTTTTTTAATGTGTGTTCGCGGATAACTTCGTCGTGCATGAACCGATTTTGATGATTCTTTTTTTAATGGGAAGGAGATGTCCCAACGGTGGTACCATGACAAGGAAATTAAGATCTGATGATGGCATCCGAGAGAAATCGAGTCGAACATTGAAGTTGGTTTTTGTTTTGTTAAAATTTTTACGTTGATATTCTGTGCGAGGGTAGTACCGCCCCGGTCGAGCCGGCCCGTTCGTGCTGAAATCAGCATGGCTCTACTACCTTGACTACCAGTAGGCCAAAATATCCATTTTAAGGAGAGGCTTATGTCCAGCAGTGAACTGTTAAAGGTTGTTGATGATGATTTTCCTTTCGTTGCATTTTGCCGAGTATGAAAGGTAATCGGAAGTCCAAATATGCATTACAATTCCCCTCCCCATCCCCCAAAGGCCGGCAACGTACTTGTGACGCCTCTGGTGTTGCGGGTGTACATGGGCGGCAGTAATCGCTTACCATCAGGCGATACGTCTGCTCGTTTGACCCCTTTTCCATAAAAAAGCAATTACTCCTGAGTTATAAGTACCCTTAGTGGAAAACTCAGTATTATTTAGAATAAACACTTTAAGGGTATTTACGTTAACGCCTAAATTCTCGTGTGTCATTGGCTAATACATTGTCTAAGATAAGCAAATGATACACGAGAATTTAGGTGTTAACGATTGCAGAACGAAGAATGCTTGCAACTGGGCAGGTTTCTAAAACCGACTTTTCAAACGTGAAGCGTGAAAATGATTATAGCGAAAAGTGATGAATTATATTCATCAGTTAGTCTCTTGTGAGGAAGTTAGCAAAGGGAAATGAAAGATGGTATATCCAAGATGAATCTGCCTTATATTTTACAGTTCCATTTTATATAATAACACCAACAATAATGAACAGATGTGTTTCTACTAAACATTACAAACAAGTGGATAACATTATATTCAGAAGTTGTAGAAGCATTTTTTTCCTTGTAAACCAATTTTGTAATAATAATAAAATATATTAACTAAAAAAAATATATTTTGTACATGTTTATACGAGGTACATATCAGAAATATAGTAGTTAAATATACTTATATTTAGATTGTCACTTAAGTACAATTAAATACGAAGTTAAATTACTAAAATGTATAGTAAATATATAAAAAATCAATGGAATAATTATTAATACATATATATTTTATAAAAAAGTGTGTATGTTAATGTATTCAAAACTGAATATTTTTAAGTACAACGGCAATAAATAATACGTTGCTAAAATATGTGGTAAAATTTTAGAATAGTTATTTATAACGTTATTTCAAGTTGTGGGTAAATAGTTAAATCATAAGTACGTGTTTCTTAACTCTTTCATATCAATTCAATATTTGAACCAATACATTTTTTTCGGAAACGCTATCAAGCACGTTTTATATACTTTATATATAAATATATTTATAGTTTTATTATCAATTTTTAAATGATTTCAAACATATTTTCATATAGTAACTAACTAGTTTTGTGCAATAATATTTAATTGTGCATTTCCTTCCGTATGTAAAAATATGGTTCTTCTAAATGCAGAAAAAATATATAAAATACTATTAAAACATAACTAGTAAACAAACCATAAATAAATAGTTATTCTGTGTTATAAATAGTTATTTATACATATTTTACTCGAATGTATTTTATAAATAATGTTTAAAGACAGCTATCATGGTTTACATATGCAGTAATTGGCTATTTCACGGACAAAAACATAGAAGTCTTACAATGATGTAAATGGCACATATTATCTTAGTCTATATTTTATACAACTATTTGCCAATTGCAACCCAGCCTTACAATTGACGTTTTTACATACATTATCCGCATTAAAATTAGAGTATTAAATAAAATAACAATGTAAATATAATAAAAGTGTTAAATGAAAATTATAATCCATAAGTGAAAAAAAAACTTGAAAGTAATAACGTCAGTCATTCATTGGATTTTAGTTATTTTTATTTAATTCTCTTCAGGCGATGATCTCTGAAACAAAGAAAAAAAAAACAAAATAAAAAATTACGAAATTATCAACAATATTGGCTATTAATTTTTATTAATTATTCAATCATTTCGTTTGAAATAAAATGGTTACTGACAAAGTTTTTTAACAGTCTTGAAAATGAAGAATTTTATAGATTTTGACGTGCTCGACCGTGAATGAGATCTTCCACTGATGCTAAGCTAGACTGAATCTAAATACCACATGTACTAACGCAATCAGACAGCTGATATATACTCAATTCAATTAAATTTAATTAATTAATTTGCAGAAATGTAGGCATACACAGATCTTAATAATGTTAAGTATAATAATATGTGACCCATTTTTATTATCTAATAGTGTGCGAATACACTTTTCTGTAAGCTAAGCAATAAATAAAATTAATATATTAAAACAGTCAGTGAACATTGCCATTGGGAGGTATACGTCGGATATACCAAAGAGCCTCAGTGCGTTGTCCCTGTAATGACGTACGGTGCCCAGATACTGACTCAAGGGTCAATCCAGAAGCTCAAAGTCGCTCAGCGTGCCTTGGAAAGAGCCATGCTTGCAGTCTCTCTGAAGGACAAAATTCGTACCGAAGTAATCCGTCAGAGAACCAAAGTGATCGACATAGCTCTGAAAGTTGGTAGGAGGAAATGGCAATGGGCTGGTAACATATATCGTAGAACAGACAACCATTGAAGTAGGCGTATTTTGGAGTGAATACCGCATCTTGAAAAACGTAGTGTGGGGCGCCCTCTGGCCAGATGGCAGGACGACTTACGTTAGAGGGCTGGCAGTGACTGAATGCAGAAAGCAACAGACCGGGCTCTGTGGTGTTCCTTGGGAGAGGCCTATTTCCAGCAGTGGACTGCAACGGGCTGATGATGAGTCAGAAACATTAATAGTTACAGAAAAAAAATCAGAAAATTTGGTAATTTAAAATATCATAAAACAACATGCATTAAAACTAAAATACTGGTTACTTCAAAACAAAAACATAAAAGCAAATAAATGTCTTTTTAACCGACTTCGGAAAAGGAGGAGGTTCTCTATCTTTTTTTAATTTTTTATGTGTGTTCGCGGATAACTTCGTCGTTTATGAACCGATTTTGATGATTCTTTTTTTAATGGAAAGGAGATATCCCAACGGTGTTAACATGATAAGGACACTAAGATCTGATGACGGCATCCAAGAGAAATCGAGTCGAACCTTGAAGTCGGTTTTAGTTTTTGTTAAAAAAATACGATATCTTAAAGTGTCAGTTATGGATGTTATCGTCATCCTAATATTCACGAAAAGTAATTTATAGTCTCGATTATCGGCACTTGATGGAACTTGTTGTAATACATTCTAGAATTAAAATCACTTTTGTGGCATCATCACCTTTGATGATGCCATAAGGCGAAATCGGTCAGGTGTAAACGATAATAAAATAGTGGAATAAGTACAAGTGATTTTAATTCTAGAATGTATTCACGAAAGAGTAATTATATATTTTGTATGATCTGCAAATATTTGTGTGTACGTATAATATGAGTGTATTTACAAAAAAAAGTATTTCATCAGTTAATAGTACAAGCTCTGCTTAGATTGAAGCTAGACGGCGTTGTGTGTGAAATGTTTGAAATATTTATTATTGTTAATATTTTTTATATTTCTACATATTTGTACACTGTGAATCAATTGATCAAATGTTTGTGCTTATTATACCTATACTATTACTAGCTCATCCGGCAAACGTTGTTTTGCAATAAAAAAAAAAATATAAAAAATAGATGTTGGTCGATTCTCAGACCTACCCGATACCCGAATTTCATAAAAATCGGTCCAGCCGTTTCAGAGGAGTATGGTTACTAACATTGTGACACGAGAATTTTATATATAAGATTTGTTTTTGATGGAAATTATAACCTCGACCGCAACATGCAAGTATATGTATGGTTGTTAGCTAGTTGAGTTAGAAAACTTGTTTCATTGCAAAAAAACGAATGTAACATTTAACAAGGAAATTTAATGCACTCTCTCAGAGCTCTTACTCTAAACAAGAATAAATGCTAATGGCCTCTAAATGACCGCACGCCGTAGATTAAAAAAGGTTAAATTATGATTATAAGTCATACACCTGATCCTTAAGAAAAATCTCACGAATTTAGGGATCATGATCACGTGATTTTGCACGGGATTATTAGATTCAAAAAGTATACTCGCACGTGAGCAAATATATAAGCTTTAAAAGTAAAAAAGGGTTTGAGTTAGGTAGCATATTGTATCTTCAATAACCTATTTTTATTTTCGATGATTGTACATCCAGTTGACGTACTTCATGGTAACTTTAAAGATTGCAATTCCAAAAAGGTATTGGTCAAAGAAAAAATATATTTGTTCCAGTAATACAGGATCCAACTAAGCATTTACAAAAAAAAACGTCAACTAAAATTACGCAGAAACGATTCAGTCTGAAGAAATATGATTAATTTTACCTTTAAGGCAGTGGTCCGACCGCCGACGATGAACGAGAAACGAGTAGAACTATAAATGAGTTGGCGATCAGCGGGAAGCGAGTGTGTAGTTTCGATAGTTTTGTCGCTAGGCTATAAGCGAGTGTGCAAGTGCGATGAGCGATTACTCGGATTACTCGCGTCACCACCACATTCCAAGACACTGTGGATGAGTTTTGTATTAAATGTGTCCGACAATAACCCTATCGTATAAACACTACCGTAAAATACATAATCTTCGTCGTCTGAACTAGACAATAATGAGAGTTGCAATGATTTGTTGATATCCATACGTGTACTTTCAAAGCCGCACGAAATGATCAAGCGAGTAAACTTCGCTGAGCAAGTATCGCTGGGTGAGTTTATCTTTGGAAGCTCTTGTCGATCAGCAACAAAATTAATAAAACAATTATTAATATAAATATTAAATATGTATCTCTTTCGTTTACACGGAGTAAATCTTTATTGTGCGTTTCTTGAGAGAGAAAATCGCCGATAGTTAGTCGTATTCTCGCCAGCGGTCGGACCACTGCCTAATTAACTCTATGCGACTAAAATACTGAGATACGTTATACGAATGTTTCTACATATGTTCTTTTTCGACTGTTAAATAGAAATTTACTTACTAACACAAAAAAAATATAAACTATCATCAAACAAAAAAAACAAGGCCGATTATTATATGAAAGTCTGAAAGCACGGCAGTATCTAAATAAAGATACAAATACATGTAATTTGTTTTTTCGTGATATTTGAAGATTGATCTGCCTGCTCAATTAGTTATAGTATTTATTTTAGTAGAAATTCTTAAACACTACTTAGACTTTACACAAAACCTGTGATTGGACTTGTTAACTACGGCTCGATTAAGTCAAGAGATGAATAAGTTTTTCCTCTATGATTTAGTTACGTCATTAAAGCCTGTTTTTAAATGTTTATTGAAGTGCTACGTGAAGCGAGACATAAGAGAATGTCTTACCATAAGTTGCCAAAGTTTCATCTTCGTTAGAAGGTTGTCATCCAGCATAGGTTTGGCTTCGAGATTTCCACTCTGAGGTAATTCTATTGGGCCTTCATCGTTGTCTACACTGAAATGGAAAAAAAATATAGTAGTCATTAGCAGTAGTTCCTAATATAATGTTGAGTTTTCATGTCATGAGAGAATGTTTATACATCAGGAACCTGGTTTGAATGTTCCCTGTTACTTGTAGAAGAAAACAACGGGTGATTGTAATTGAGTAAGGATTTTTTTTAAATGAAACTTAAATGAAGTTATCGCTATATCTAAGAACTTTTAACTAAGTCAAACGAATGTAGTTTTAGGAAAAATATTTATTTATTTTATAATTTACCATGGTGATCTACCTCTCGAATATATTCCTACTTTGTAGTCCACTTTTTGAAGAGTGGTCTGCGTATTTCTATGTACGATGTTCGTATTAAATACGTCATCATTTGACTCATAGTATATCCTCCATCCACTAAAGGCACCTCTGCCTGTTCATTTTAATGTTATTAAAAAAAATCCTGGCTACCCTGAATGACCGTGTGATTCATCAACAAGAAAATGTTTAGAGCCTAACTTGTGTTTTTGGCAATCGATTTGTAGAAATTTCACCGCTAAGGGGATAAAATAAATAGTTGTGTAAAAGTTCATTATTACCAATATTAGAAACAAGAAGTAAGAAATAAATCACACGAGTCAAGCCGCGTGGAATAACAAGTTAGTGTATAAGGGAGCAATAGACTATTAGTAACGCATCCTCTCTTAAAGTAACAAAAACCTTACATAAGTTTGTTGTCTGTGGATGAGTCGTCTGGTATATCCAGCTGATAGATGGCGTTGATGTCGTCGTGCTTCGCAGACAGTTGCTTCATGCGATTCTGAAAATTATAAATATTGAATTTAGATGGCGCTACTTAACTTTGAACTTAATGAAACAATCTTTTTCAAATTCTAAACTAGAGTAAAAATATATCAAACTTCATAATTTACTAATAACATTCTGTCAGACTTCGTGATTGTGTTTGTATTGATGACATAATAATACGAGAAACAAAACAGATTCTAATTATACTTGTAGATAAAAACAATCTTTGAAAATAGTCGTAGGTATCTATATATATAAAAGAGTAAGGTGACTGACTGACTGACTGATAGACTGACTGACTGACTGACTGACATACCCAGAGATCAACGCGCAGCCCAAACCGCTGAAGCTAGAATCCTGAAAATTTGCCTGTAGGTTCTTTATATAACGTAAGTGAGCACTAAGAAAGGAATTTTTGAAATTCCACCCCTAAGGGGGTAAATCAGGGGATGAAAGTCTGCGTGAGCGAAGCCGCGTGTAAAAGCTAGTATTATAATATACCTACGATCTACGACTATTTTAAAGATTTGAAATGTTAAAAGTAGGAGAATCGAACTTTTTGAGTTTTAAAATTGTTCATGAAACAAATATGGATATAGAGGGTATTTTTATATAAGAAAAACCTAAATACATAATGACCAAAATATATGGTTCGAATGTTCAATCAAAGTAAAATCTGAATTGTTATTTATTTTCTTTTTAAATGATAAGTTTCGAGGTCTTACCTATTTACTGTAATATCAGTACTGTTGTGTTACATATTAATAGGCGACTCTAAGTAAATAGTATATTGAGACTTGTATAATTTAAGCGGCTTGGCTTTGTGGTTTAGCCGGTCGCTACGCAGCTATCTGCTGCGCCAAATGTTGTTGGTTCATTTCACAAATGGGACAACACTTTGTGTGATCCACAAATTGTTGTTCTGAGTCTGGGTGTTCTTTGTGTCCGTTTCATGTATTTTTGTAAAGTTTCCCGCGACACAGGATGTATTTTCTTAATGCGGGAGTTGTCTTTTTTTTTTTAAATCCGTACATCAACATGTTGGTAGGACGAAAGATTTTATTATCAGAAAGAAATATCATAAAGGTAAATAAAAAAATGTAGGGTGTAATGGAATAATTATAGAATAGTGCTAGTTCTTCATAATAAATTATAAAATAAATTGTTAGGTACCAGTTCAGCGCTAGCTGCCATACGTCGAAGAAGCCTGTTGAGGTACCAATCAGGAGCTGATACGGGAGCCTTGCCTGATCGTTTTCCATGAGCTGAAAATTAAAAATAAATAATTAAAATAAATCCCATAAAACCATTTGAGTTCAGATATTTACTTCCTAGTTTTAAATCTATTCTATATAGGCCTTAAACGTCTATAATATTTTTTTTGTTTTATCATTATGATTCATTAATAGCATAACATAGTGCTCTGCTCAGCAAGGAAGTTTCCCTGTAACATATTGTTCACTCTTCACATTTTAATAATGTGCTATCATGTTTAGTTGGTGAGTGCGAGACTGGAAGCCTAATGACGTGAAAAGAAGTGAAAAATGAAGTAAAAGCATCACTAGGCCGCCACGGGTATGGTGACCACCACTCTTGGGTTCTGCTTATGTTTTCTATCAGGCAGAGTAGAGTCATTTTGGCAGGCCATACATATAAAAACCTACATATTGTTGTTCAGTAGAAGTCTTGTTTATTCTATACTGGCTGACCCACGTAATCGACTGCGTCTCCTGCCCGTAGCGTGATTTAATAACAGCGTAAACTTTTTATAACAAGTAAAATTTTAACAAAATAAAACCGGCTTCAAGGTTCGACTCGATTTCATCATCGAACTTAGTGTCCTTATTATGGTACCGTCTTTGGGATATCTACTTTCCATTAAAGAACCTCCTCCTTTTTTGAAGTCGGTTAAAAATGGTTTTAGTAAGCTAAACTTAAAAAAATGTTAGTAGACACTGTCGCGGAGTTTTTTAGAACTTTTAAAGGGGAACAATTTTTTCGTACATTTATTGTTGTGAAACTTTAACCGTTTACGCAGTGCACGTAATGGAAGCTGTCAGAAGGAATTTTCCCCCGTTTTTGCTACATTTTTCATTGATTCTCAGCTCCTATTGGTTGTAACGTGATGATAATCTATAGCCTTTCTCGATAACCTAATTTTCTAATATTGAAAGAATTTTTAAAATCAGACCAGTACTAACAGATTAGCGCGTTCAACTAAACCAACAAACTCTTCAGCTTTATAATATTGTACAGAATATCTATTGTAATTTGTACTTAATTTTTAATAATTAATGTTAAAAAAATAGCTTATTTTTTTACCTAACTCATAGTATACTTATTTTAATAAGTATATCATTATATCAGCCTTTGCTTAAGAATCTATTTAAAAAAAATCATTACGATTGACCTTCTCGATTGATTCTGTTTTATTTCAAGCGTATGACTAGAAATCTCACTAAATGATCAGAATAATAAAACTGATGAAAAATGTCATCATCATCACCTTCCTAGCCTTTATTATTCCCAAGATTAATTGGGGTCGGCTCCTAGTTGAACCGATTTTACCAGAATATCAGTTTTTTCACGAAGCGACTGGCATCGGATCTTCGCAACCCTGAATTCGATCTATTTATTAGTATATTTGAGGGCACTGAGTTACCAATAATTATTATAATCCATAACTATAAGAACATTTTAGGTCGATGTCTGGTCGATGAAAAAAACTAATGAAAAGTCTTTATACAAGTAATAGAACTCAAAACAATAGGTTTTATAATTTTTGTTTGTTGTTTGTTTATTTGTGGACGCTAATGTCAGAAGTGGCTTAACCAATTAGAAGGTAGTTTTCTTTTGTATATTGTGGCTTCTCTATAAATTAAGTGTTACTTTTATATCAATTGGTTGTCGAATAAAAAAGTTACATCAAAATCACCGCGAAAACAGAAATATACACGGGTGAAGCCGCAGCCAGGAACATAAATAAATTAAAATTTATTGATTATGTGTAAAGGTCCAAGTATTTTGAACGCATCACCGGATATGACCGTTTCCTTCGAATCCCTCAACTTCCTGTTACTAACAGGTTTATGGCAACTTGCATTTAAACCTTAATTAGTTACCCTTTTTCCATTCCATTGATGGAGAGATTAAGTACAAACTTTTCATAAAAAAACTGTTTGTATTGCCTCGTTAGTTTAGCACCTAGCATAATGCGACTGACAATCAAGTGGTTTCGGGTTCTAATTCCGAGTCGGGTCAAAGTGTTGTTGGATTTTTCTTACAAGAAATTCTCAATAACAGCCTAGTTGTGAAAATTTGGCGGCATTTAATGCCCATGCATCGGAGACCACATTAACCCATCGATCCCGGTTACCATGAACATCTATGGCAATAGTTCTTGGGAAGTCACTATGTCATATAGTATGCTCACTAAAATGTCATTGCTTGCGGTGTCGTCGTGGGGCGGGTCGTTTCCTTCCCTCTGATATGGCGAAGGAGATGATGGCTGGTCCATGCGTCATACTCGTGAACGGGTGCTGCTTGGGGTGACTGGTCGGCCTAGTCAGCGATTCTTTAGACAATACTATTATTCTGGTTCGTTCAACTGCAACCCTAGCCTCTTAATCCAGTCACGAATTATTTTCAACAGTAGATTTTGCAACTGAATGTAAGTGGATGTGCACCTTGTTTCTATTTTGTTCTATGTTTAATAGACTCAAGCCTTCAACGTTATCACTGAGTGTTTTTTGTTTGTTTGCGCTTTAGATTTTGGAGCTTTTTAATAAAGGAATTTCAGGTGGCAACAGCTTGCATACTGTTTACCTTACATGTAATACTAACACTATTGTACCTGAAAATCAGATTTTAAAAAAGAGTAGCCATGAGTTTCTTTGCCCGTATTCTTCTCATGAGCTCTACGCATTTTGGAAACTGGAAGTTATGGATCGACACAGGCAGGCAGTAGATTTTGGTGTTTTCGCCTAACTTACCTCGACAATACAGCACATGCTGTGGCCTCTGTTTGTGTCGATCTATGATTTTTAACTATAGCTTCAATTTAACGTTCATAAGTGTCACTTGGTGTCTTAGATGAATAAATGATTTTGATTTGATTTGATTTGATTTAGTCGGTACCTTCTAATATACTGACATAGCGAAGGTCTGATGTTAGTCGCTCCGTGAAAAAACTGATATTCAGGTAAAACTGGTTGAATTAGTAACCGACCCTAATCGTCTTGGAAATAATAAAGACTAGAAAGATAATTCATGAAAAAGTTTGTTCACAATAAAATCCACATATTTCAAGAGTACAATTAATTATTTAGTCAAAAATATCTCTGGTCCCCACAATAGGATTTCTTGTATCATGGAGTTAAGTCCCTTCGTAAGTTTTAAAAACAATAATAATAATGAATACATTTATACTTAACAAAGGAAACTATTTAATTTATTTATGTAAGTAAGGTATAACTCGTAACGCAATTACTAACGTAAAACTAATGCATAAAATCTTTCAACCCCTCATAAAACGGTTATTGACTCCTAGTTTAAATAATTACCAAACCAAAATAGCCTAATATCCAATCATTGCCTAATTCATACCAAAATCCTGACACCTATATATTTTATATGTATTTGTATAACTCATTAATATTCATCCCTACCCGCACATACATGTTCAATATTTACAATTAATAGCCCGGGATATATATGGGATATACATATATAAACATTTAAATTATATCAACAGGGTGTTTCAAAAATACATGATTATATTTTAGGGTCATATAGGAGACCCTGACATAAATGTAAATCGTTAACAATATTAGCAAAATTCGTGTCCTTCAATGCAGCAATATTATTTTGAAATTATAAATTTTAAAATTGACACTTGAGCCAATATATGAAATATAAGACAATAATAACAATAATTTATTTCCAAACAAACAATTTAGTATTAATTACAACAAAGGATAGTAATGTTTTATAGACCAAATTAATTATTTAGCATCTGCAATCAAACTAAACAAAGCCAGTATATCGATTATCAGCACTTATCGCCTCTAATTATTTTATTGTAATAATTGCTTACAATTTTCCATTCGCTAGTTGTACTTCATTAACAGTCTTACAATTAATACCTACTTAGAATTAAACATAAATGTAATAAAAATTCTGTTTCTTTATTTTTTTTTCTGGGAAAGTGTAAAAAGTCCACTTTTCACAAATCCACAATGTGAAACAACAAACTTCAAATATAAAAATCAAGTTCTAAAATAATTGATCATTGCTTAAAATGAGAGGGTGCTAAAATGAATTAAACTATAGTATTTAAAACCTAGTTTATGGAATGAAAATCCTTTTTTTTAAGTAAAAGCACGTATAAATGTTAAAAGCACTAAAATTTCGTCTGAAATGTAACAAGTTATTAACCGAAAATAAAGCGATACTAGAAAAAGTTACTACATATTCATAGAATACCTGTTTACTAAATGTGACACCTTTTTGAAACACTCTGTATATAGGGTTGCTGATTGGTGTCGTTAGGAGGGATTAAAATGACAACAGGTGACTTGTATTAGTATTTTAATATAAAACATTATGAGACATTATCATTACACGGTATCTTTACAACAACGACATCGATTTGTTATGCTAACGACGACGAATTTTGCATATCTTCTATCTATATATATATGGACACAGCCCAAACCGCTGAAGTTAGAATCCTGAAATTTTGCATGTAGGTTCTTTATATAACGTAAGTGAGCACTAAGAAAAGATTTTTTGAAATTCCACCCCTAAGGGGGTAAATCAGGGGATAAAAGTCTGCGTGAGTGAAGCCGCGTGTAAAAGATAGTATTTTATAAAGACTTTTTTAGAAATTTAAAATAAATATTAACAACTGAACTCTATATTTTTGAGTTACTATAGTAGTTTACTAATACACACATCAAAAGTGTCTAGGGATCAAGCATTTTTATGCGGATTTCTTGAGATTGAGATGTGGCTTTGGCCCTGGCCTGCTCAGTCGCCAGACTTGAACCCGATTGAGCATGCATGGGATATGCTACAGAGAAGAGCTCTGCCGAATATGGAGGGTATCCAGTCGCAAGAAGACCTTTTTTTGTTGTTGCAACGAACATGGGCGGCCATTCCACAGCGTGTTTGGATGAACTCATTTTGAGTATGCCAAACCGATGTTCTTGTGTTGTTAGTGTTCGCGGTAGAAACACGGATTATTAATTGTTTAAGTTACCTAATAAAATTTTAAAGAAAACTGTTATTTCAGTCTTTTTTTCGAACTTTAATGTTAGTGGTTCAAATGTCAAAAATCCCTTTATTAGGAAAATGGCAAATTTCTTTATTAATGCAAAGGTGACTTGGTTTATCGTTACTGTGACAAACGAAAACACTTTATTAAATGAATCCTTAAAGAAAATTTTAATTAATATCAATCAGTAGAAAAGTTATTACAAAAATATATGTTGATCTCTAGACACATATGTTGATCCCTAGACACTTTTGATGTGTGTATTATCCATTCAAAAATCACAGTCTGTCCGATTTCGAATTAAATGTGACATGAAGGACATAGATAGTAGTCTACTATAAAGACTACTTAACCACGATAACCGACATATTCGTGGCGGCGCGAGACACGTTTTAAACGTAGTTTAATACATGGTATAACAATATATTTCGCCAGGTATGGCATTCCAAGACACAGTGACGAGACAGAGAAACCGACATGACGTCATCATCGCTATCCCTGGTTCTGGTTTATTTTATTTTACAATTGTAGGAAAACGTACAGCTGTATTGTTATATTATACAAACTCAATACGAAAAAAGAAGACCAATTACAAGTTTTCACAGATAACAGAACAAATAGGTGGAAATAAATAGAATTATACATTCACATGACAACACAGATACAAGCAATATAGACATCATCGATATATAAATATCATCACTCCCGGTTGCAAGAAGCAAAGAAGGAGTCATTCATGGTTTTCCTGAGCTGGTTATTCCCATGTACAAATAAGACTATATCAACACTCCGACATGCTGGTTGGTTCATTTCGTGTTATGTTGCTATAAAGTGGTACCTGGATAGTGACGTCACACCGTGTCGCTCTCGGAATGCGAGACCTTGTTTTCTTAGACCATGGTTTAATATACAAATTTCGGTTAGTTACCATTTTTTTATTTAGATTTATTAATTCGCGATGTCTGGTGTTCCAATAACTACTTATTTAGGATATAGTAAAAAATAATAATAATAAATCTACACTATTTTTAGCTTATATATACGCATCATAAAATCTTATTATGTAAATACAGATTCTTAAATTTGAAAACCAAATGATGGTGATGAGTTGTTTATAGAAATTTATCAAAAAAATTATACCTAGATAAAGCGGTTAGCTCTTGACGTTCAAACTATGACCAGTCCTTATACCAGGATCTTGTTGCGTGTTTAAATAATCGCACAATTGAATAAAATGTCACACTCACAACATCCAAAATATTTCTCTTTTCCATGTAGGCTTTATAACAAACATAACTTCGATTCTATTTCATCTTGATCAAAGTGGATTGAAGGTAACAGGCTCACGTTTTTATGCACTGGGGTACTTCTATCGAAAAGGTAAACCCTTTTATATCTTTATCGAATTGTTCTGCAGCGTTATTTAAAATATAAACAAAACATTGTCTGGTTACCATGGTGTTTGAATTGTCTGAGTCTCTTCTTCTTCTTCCTAGCCTTTATTATTCCCAAGATTTGGGGTCGGCTACTAGTTCAACCGGTTTTACCTGAATATCAGTTTTTACACAGAGCGACTGGCATCGGACCTCCGCAACCCTGAGGGCGAACTAAATTCGATGACTGAACTAGTTGTCAGTATATTTGAGGGCGCTGACTTCCTAATAACAATTGCCATAGATGTTCATGACAACCGGGACCGATGGCTTAACGTGCTCTCCGAGGCACGGGCGGGAAACACCGCCATATTCCATACTCCGGGCTGCTATTTGTCTGAGACTATTATAAAAAAAATGATACCGTCTATTATTATCACATTCTTAAACAAATTAAGCAAATAATGGTTATCAAAAGTATCCAAGCTTCTAAAGATTGAATCATCACTATCAAGAACAGCTTTTAAATAGACCATCGCTGAATATTTGCCTCTCTTGGGGTCATACGTAGTGGATATCAAACATTGGTTGGTGGTATTTCAAACAAAATTAATTGATTTACCATGGATAAGTACGATTCACGTATTAACTGAAACGGCCTCTTGGGCTTATTTACATGTATATAGACAAATATACAAATACACTGTAAAAAAAACCAAACTGCAATAAAATCGTATACCCACTATCATTTTTACAATGAAGTCAAATCCAACGATACCTTAAACGCCAATACACCTCAAGAAGTTTTAGTTTCAGAGCGGGAACATAAATTATCTGGCTTAACGGGTAAAAAAGGATGGAACTAATTAATACAATACCTATTTCATAGATAGAGAAGGTTCAATAATCGTATAAGAACATTACGATGGGGACATTAGGCCAATATCATCAAATTGTGAGCTTATGGATTAAAACTGAACCAATATAGATGATAATAGTTTGCCGCCAATGGAGTTAATAAAACGTAGGGACATTTTTTCACTATAATTGAGACCGCACTTTATTGTCGAACGACCAATATTTAGCGGCATATGACATGAGTGATACGAATAGTGTAATTTATTGAATAGTCTTCTTACTGATAGACATTTAATATGAACATCTATTTTCATTAAATTATCATTTTGTTTGTTTAGGTATTATTTTGGTTTTTCTTAGTCAAAGTTTTGAAAAGAAAAGGCTATGTATAAGTCCTGTGTATCTAAAAACGTATCGAAAATTAATTTATACTAATTATAATTATTTTAATTTAAGAAAAGTAATACCTTTTTATTAATTCAGCTTTTATTTTTTTAAGATAAACTAAAGAAATAAAAATAAAAATAAATTTATTTCCATTTTGTACTTGGAGGTAATACAAAATTGTAATTCATAATGTATTTTTTAAAAGGCATAATAGAAATTCTTTTGGAAAGTTTAAAGCTAAGACTAACATATATGTCAGAAAAATAAAATCAAACGTTTTCTTCAATCGGTCAGTTTTATACATTTTAAGCTTTTTAAAATATTTTTTATCTAATTGGTTTATCGCTTTAATATAGCCTAACAGAATCAGAGTATAAAGATGTTATCTAAGTGAAATATCTTTGAAAAGTATTTTGGTTTGCATAGTAAAATGTCTTTCACAGATTTTTTATTAGCCGTTAAAATGTTTTACAGAAATATCTGATAACTTTTTAACGGATCCATTATATTATTAATAAAATACAACAGTGAAATACAACCCCTGGGAGTAATGACAGCTGCATTTTTTTTTAATTCACAGACCCAGAATTCGAACGATGAACGATTAAATGAAAATTCATTAGATCATTCATCGTCGTCATTTCATTCATTCGAATAAAAGTAAATGTCAACATAGAGTTAAGTAGTCTTTTAATAAATATTATTTATTAAGTGTTTCATTTCATTGTAGATCTCGGCGATAAGAATGGAAATGTTTGTTTTAAGTGTTTTTATTTATAACTATAAGTTTTATAGTAGACTTTCACAATTGTGTTATTAGTTTATTAGGTACTGTAGTAAAGTATGAATATTTGAACACTTACCTCCCCAACACGAGTGGCCGTAACTTAGACATGATCCTGAAACAAATCGAACCAGTCCATAAGTTCATATGCATGCAAGTATAACATCTGAAGAAAAGAAGAACTTCTAGAATATGATTGTTGACAGAAAAATCAATTCAGATGTAGAAAATTGCATCAATAATATTTTTCTTGTAAAATACTGGCATTATGCATTAATTTTATTTCATTTAACTGTTACAATTAAAAACAAAAATTGAAACAATATTCAAATTTCCTTTTAAAAAAATTATTCCATTTCACGTTCCAAATTGAAACTCATTAAAACTCTGAGAATTGAGTTTGTAAGTCCGAAGATAATTTAATACCCTACTAGTGTGCGATTATTTAAAAGCAGTAAAATATGTTTTACTACTCGATTGCCAATAGTTTTAAATTAACTGCAACAGAGCTAAGGACTTGGAGGAAAGATAAGCATTTATTAAAATAATAGTTATTTTACTCTGGCTCAGAAGTATTTTTTTACAAAATGCTTAAGTCGCAAACACCGTAGATAACGATGCACTCTTTCCTTTATGCCGAGAAATGATCACTATAAATTTACGCAGGGTTGTCTCAGATTTTTCATACTTCATACTTTTCAGTATTTATCACTTTGCTACCTGTATTATTGGTATCAGTTGATAATATTTATTAGCAATAGTTTGGGATATATTACTTTTGCCAATTTTCGGTTTATTTAATTTTATAACTTACCAATAAATTTGGTAAGACTTAAATTGTTAAATGCTTTACACTTTTTGTTGATAGTTCGGTGCCGTTCCTGCTCTTGATCTCTCCCTGGTTATGTCGGATAGCTGTTCCATCGGATTTTGTGAGTGAGAGAACAGAGAGTTGACCTGAGTATGTGAGCACACACACTATAATATAAAATCTCCTGCATAGTTGGCTGGTCTACATCGAGACAGGCCGCCGTGGCCGTAATCCGCTAGGGAGAAAATTACCAATGTTTCAAATAAAAAATTCACTACACCAGTGTATCCTGTGAATACGGTAAGTGAAACCTGATTAAAATGCCAGCCAGAACAAGCATCTGATACGATACTGAAATTATCATCGCATTCAATATTTAATAATACAAAATTTTAACAAAAAAAAACCGACTTCAAGAATGACCAAATTGAATTGGGTCCATACGGGAAGCACCAATTTTCAAATAAAAAAAGAATCATCAAAATCGGTTCATCCAGTCGAAAGTTATGAGGTAACAAACATAAAAAAAACAGTCGAATTGTGAACCTCCTCCCTTTTTTGAAGTCGGTTAAAAATACATTTGAGTTATAAAGAACGAATACTGCCTACGTTTAATGATATGGACAAAATACACCAATCAGGTAAGTACAAATTTCTCATCCAAGACAAGTATCACATTACAAGCTCATACCTGAGCTAAACTCAATGAATTGCTTGTGGCAACCCTAATTGCCCTACAAAATGCACTGAGTCTGTGCCTTCACAAACCTCTTGAGATGCATTAGTAGTGAGTGTCGCACTAATGCGATCATATACTCAGCTGTCCGATACAATGATACCTGACCTTTAGAACAATGTTTTATACAGAAGTGGGACAATCTATGTCCTTGTGAGACATTTGTTTCTGTCTACGCGTGGTAATTTTTTTTCGAAATTAGAACGAAACAGTTTTTTGAAGTAAAAGCTTCTTTGGCGGCGTTGTGCACTTGTTTTGGGGAAAAAATGTTAAACACGCGTCAGAAACTCGCGTCAGGTCACGTGACCTGATCGAATATTTGAGACGGAGGCGTAGCGTAGGAGAGGAAGTAATATTCCCCTTTATTCTACCGCGCGGTGAAAATGTATGCCTGCTCCTGCTGTTTCGTTTAAGCGGCGCAGGGCGCTTGCGCGAGTGTGGGTGTGTGTAAACCCGGCTTCGCTCGGGTAATATGTTTATTCTGTATAGCATTAATCTATATTTTTATAACATCAAAATAAGAATTTCTGTAGTCACCGGTTCTCAAGGAATATTAAAGGCAAAGCAAGGCATAGATTCGTATAGCATCGTTCATTGTGTTTAATAGTAAGTAAGTAAGTAAGTAAGCCTCTTTATTTCCCATAAGAGATTACATCATAATTTTAATCGGTAACAAATAATTATTATAGATTATAATTACATTTGATCTAGTTAATTAAAATAATGTAATTTGAAAGTGGTGTAGACAAGAACATGCAATCTAGTCTACCCAAAGATAATCAATATATAATTTTAAATTAGATAGATAATAAATTTATTTTATGGGGTTGTCCATTTCTGGACAAAGGCCTCCTCCATCCTGTGCCATTCCTCTCTATTTGCGGCTAGTCGTGTCCATGTGTTCCCGGCTATAGCAACGATATCATCGCACCACCTGCGACGAGGTCGTCCCCGTGCACGGTGTCCATCTCGCGGGTACCAGTGAAGGACCCTTTCACTCCATCTGTCATCTGAAGTTCTCACTGTATGTCCCGCCCAGCGCCATTTAAGGCGGCAAGCCATTTTGGCAGCATCTTTTAATTTTGTTGTGTTTCTTATGTCCACACTCTTAACTCTGTCAGACAAACGGATTCCCATCATGCTTCTCTCTACGGCTCTTTGGAAAGTTTGTAATTTATATATAATTTGCCTTGTAATAGGCCAAGTTTGGCATCCATAGAGTAAAGTGGGCAAAACCACAGAGTCAAAAGCAATTTTTTTAAGTTTGACATTCATTTGTGATTTGAAGATATGTTTGTGGGACCAGTAAGCACTCCAAGCCTTCTTTATTCTTCTCTCTACTTCGTTTAGGTATGATGTTTCGAAGGAGATGTTCTGGCCTAAGTATGAATACTCATTGACAAACTTGATGTTATTGTCTTGAACGAATACTGATTTTTGTTCACCGTTTGTCATAACACAGGTCTTTTCAAGATTCATTTGTAGACCACACTCTCTACTTTCGAGATCCAGAGTGTACAACAAGTATTGGAGGTCTTCATGGCAGTTAGCTATTAACACAATATCATCAGCGAATCTGAGGTAGTTAAGTAATTGACCGTTGACATTGATACCAAGTCCTGCCCAATTGAGTTGCCTGAAGATGTATTCGAGGAGAGCGTTAAATAAATTTGGAGATATGGGGTCACCCTGTCTCACTCCTCTTTTGATTTTGAACACATCTCCTTTTGTTTCCAGTTTGATAGCCGCTTTACTTTTGGAATATATTTCTTTAAGTATGTTGATGTATTTGCAGTGGATTCCTTGCTCTCCAAGAGCAGCCCAAAGTGATGCGTGGGATACAGAGTCAAATGCCTTGAAATAGTCTACAAACGCTATGTATATTGTTTTCTGATACTCTTTGTATTTTTCATTTATCTGACTAAGGGTAAAGACGTGGACTGTAGTGGCATAGTTACGTCTAAAGCCGGCTTGTTCCTTTGACTGTTGGAATTCCAGGTCTTTATGTATTCTTCTAAGTAAGACGTTTGTGAATATTTTGTAAGTGGACTGCAGAAGACTGATGGGTCTATAATTGTTTATATTAAGCGGATCTCCTTTCTTGTACAACAGAGTTACAATAGATGTCTCCCACTGTTTTGGTATTTTTTCTTGTCTGATAATATCGTTGAACAAGCTTGTCATAATAGGTGTTAGCGGTTCTATCAATGCTTTTAGACTATCGTTCGTAATACTATCTTCGCCTGGACTCTTAGACAATTTTAGCGTTTGGATTGCTCGTTGTACTTCGCTTTCCAGTAGTTCTGGAACATCTTCATTTAGAAAGCTTCTATTCTGCATATAGTGAAAAACTTTTGGTGTTTGGTTGTTATCGTCATATAATTGTTTATACAAATTTGTTGCAATGTTTAGAATATTATGTCTATTTGTAGTTAATATACCTTGATTATTTTTCAGAGTGGGAATCCATTTTTTACTATTGTTTATTCGTTGAATACCTCTTTTAACAGACCTTCGTTTAGACAATTCTTCTTCAAATATTTTTATTTCGTAGTTCTTCTTCTTCCTTTTTATGTGTTTTCGAATTTTCTCATATAACTTTTTAAGTATTTTCCTTTCTTCAGATGATTTATTCGACTTTTCTTTTAGAGCAGTTCTTTCTGATATCAGTGTCCTAATTTCTTCTGTAATGATGTAGTCTAGTCTATTCTTTTGTGATGTAAGAGGCAACATTTTGGTAGTTTCCTGGATGGTTTGGATAAGACTCTCGTATTTGTCCTGAATACTGTGCGTTGGCTTTATCGACGTAATTTTCTGTGTGAAAACATTTTTCAGGAATTCTTGTTCAAGGGGATTAAGGTGTGATTGTTTAGTTTTGTAAAAGGTTCTAGATTTTTTGATGTTTTCATTAAGAACCCATTTTGCTCGAACCATTCTGTGGTCAGTTGGGTGCGTGGTATTAATGATGTCAATATCATGTACATATTGAATATTAGTTTTTCTGGTGATGAAAAAATCATCTCTCATTCTTTGTTGTGCCGTCTGGTGACCTCCAAGTCCACTTCTGTTTTGCATGTTTCTGAAAGTGTGTATTCATGATGTAGAGTTGGTTTTCAATACAAAAGTCTATTAGACGTTTACCTCTTTTATTAATTCTTCCATATCCCCAAGGACCCAGAGCGTCGCTATCGTCATGCTTTCGTAGTCCAATTTTAGCATTGAAATCTCCAATAAGGATTAAGTTACTTGTTTGTTCAATAGCGTTTCTAATGATATTATAGAAATTGTCTATCTCTTCATCAGTTGCGTTCTCCATTGGCGCATAAACTTGTATAATATTTAGTATGAGATTATCAAGTTTTATGTCTAGTCGTGCTACTCTCTCTGAAATAGCCAAAAAATCGACGATATTTGTTTTTAACTGCTTTTTTATCATAAACCCAATTCCGTTTCTCCCACTTTTCTTTCCTGTGTATATTAAAACGTAATTTTCGTATTCTTCCATTCGTGTACCTTCTTTTCTCACCTCTGAAAGTCCTAATATGTCCCATTTTATATTCATCAACGCATTTTCTAATTCTTCTTGTCGCCCTATGCCTTTTAGTGATCTTACGTTTAATGTTGCAATGTAGATATGTTGGATGGAGGGTGTCGGTCTACTGCTCCCGCGGGGACCAGCCGTATTGGGAGAGGTGGGAGTGTTTAATAAATATAGGTAAATAAAAAAAGGAAATTTAATAAATCAAAAATGCACAACGTTAATATTCATGTTTTAACGTCTGCCGGCACTCCCGGAGTGCAACCCGTTTTTTAAGGTGTAGGAGGTAAAAGAGTAGATGGGTTACCTTTTTGCTAATTGCCTACCAACGCTCATTTAGACTTTCAACTCAAAATTGGTCCCTTTAAGTCCCTTTAACATCTTGATAGGCCACGAACCTTTCTCCTTCACTTCCTGTATGTATGTCAATCTATGCCGTCCTCGTTTTCTCTTGCCTTCTATTTACTCCTAGTATTATTCTAAAGAAAATGTCGTATCTTATTAGGTGGCATTAGGGCTCCCCCACTAACTGCGAATTCGCAACGCATCGTAAATATCTGTGAGCTCGCACGAATGCACCTCAAGAACTTCACGCCGTATCGCATCGCAGTTATGTGTGGGAGCCCTTATACCTTAACCCCTAGAAATAGTGTCAGCTGTGGTATTGTTTTGTTGGTTGACTTTAACACTAGGAACTCAGAGAAAGGTAAAGAAATAATTACTTTCAGTCTACTTTTTGTGTTCAAATGTTAAGGAATACAAAATCTGGGGGCACGGTCGTGCCCCCGCCAAGACGAGCCAAGCGAAGCGCAAGGGCACTACCTACCTTTTCTCGAAGTGTTTCGTCGTTTTTTTGAACCCTCATAACTTTGGTTCCCGATATACCAGATCGTTCAAATTCTCAGAATATGATGTTACCAATAGATTAATGAAACATACAAAGTTTCAATTGCATAGCTATAATACTTTATATTATATTGATACCTAAAAAACACCGATTTCGTCACTGACACACTGATGATCATCAAAACTGTTATGGAACTTCCTGAAGTGCTAGATAGCTGAAATTTGGTATGTTAGCTAAGATTAGTATACAAACAACAAAAAAAAAAAAAACAATTACTTGTGCCCCCCCAAATTTGGAGGGGCCTTCACAAATTTTTATGCTAGAGGTTTTATTTTTGATACACGGACTTTTTCGAGAGAAAAAAGAAGATGTACGAGAAATACACCCTAAAAAAAGATAAAAAAACTGCCTTAAGCAACTTACAAAAAGAAATTAAATCCCACCAAAAACATTTTCATGTAAAATGTTGCCAAGACGACTGCATATGGCTTACCCTATGAAAAAGATATCAGATCTCATGTAGAGCCAAGGTTCTGAATCTACACGCCCTAACTCTACCAACCCTAACTTCATAAACTCTACATCTCAGTGACCGTAAGGCAGTTGGCCCGCCAGGCATGATCACCTCGTCTGGTCGGAGGATCCTCCCTTTGTGTTGGATTTACATTACACATTACACCCGTTCCCCCACAGGGGGATGGGGAGAGGGAAGGGGGAGGGGTTGGGATATGGGCCTCTGTTATGAGGATACAGCGGCTGCGCTGTGTTTCACACCGGTTTTCTGTGAGACCGTGGTATCACTCCGGTCGAACCGGCTCATGCATGCCGAAGCGTGGCTCTCCCACGGTTAACTTAGTAAGTAGGTAATGGATTCAAATCTATACTCTATACAAAATAAATAAAATTGGAGTATTATATCTGTTTGTAATATTAAAATTACTGCTTTTTACTAAATGGATATGTATGAATACATGGTACATATACCAAACTTTTTTAAAGTTTTTGTCTGTCTGTCGGTCTGTCTGTTTGTTACGGCTAATCTCTGGAACGGCTAGACCGATTTCGACGGGACTTTCAGTGGCAGATAGCTGATGATATAAGGACTAACTTAGGCTACTTTTTTTTACAACTAGCTTTGCCCCGTGGCGTCAACCGCGGTTGTTGTTGTACCGCGGGTAGCACCGCGGGGCTCAGCTAGTCCTTAATATTTTAAAACCCTTAATTTTGACTCGAACTACGCGATCTTAAATTACTAATCCTTGTGAATCTACTAACTGATATCATTTTAACTAATCTATCAACAACACAAACACTGAATCACACATAAAGTTAAATAAAATTTGTCTTACTCAAAAGAGTTTTAAACCATTCGTGTATCAATTGAGAGGGCTCCAATCTGTTTGTTCCTCATAACAGGACATAAATCCCCTATGTGGCTGTATAAAGATTTCCCAATAGACCTATATAAGAATTTTCCTTCGATTGTATGTCTCATTTGAAATGTTCAATGGTTTTATGAAATTATGGACGATTGGAGTTTAACTAAATATAGGAAACAGATAAAGGGAACATTGTGAGTAATGAGTTACAAGCATTACAAATCCAAAGAAGTTATTGTTTAAACTGAATAGTTCTTAATAAATTAAATTAAAAAGCTTTTTAAAAACAAGCTTTTACTGGAATACCTCCAGACGAATCAAACGAGTCCAAACTCGATGATGTTGCGACGTTTCTTTACAGAGTTCCTATAGCCACCTTCCAGCTCCAGCATCTGATCAGCTCCATGTCATTATAATATTTTATTGTCATGCTGTATACATATGCTTGCAAAATTACAACAAAATTGAGTTGCAAGATTCCACCCGAACATACAAGCATACATACATTGCAAGTTAATAAAAAGTTTGTAAAATATGAACTTCCATTAGCCAAATTATAAATTCAACTTTTTTTGGACTTTGCACTACCTATAGTGCCTATTTTGTGCATATTTAATTCATAAGCTTTAATAGTCGAAGTTGCAGTGCAGATTTCCCCTCTCGTCAACTAATTTAATAATATATCCATATATACCTCATCCAAATGTCATGTATATATTTACAAAAAAAGTAATAAAAGCTCTGCTTAGTTTGGGACTAGATGGCGTTGTGTGTTGGATGTCACATATATTTATTTATTTATCCGAGTATTGCAAAGCTAGTTTGACAGAGATTTTTTTCAGCAATAAGATCTTCCATTGTATGTAGCTAGCTGACCCCACGCAACTTTGTTTGCGAAAAACAAAATCCACACTAGTACCAAAACATAAAAAATTAAGGAGATTAAACAACAAAAATCTAGGAATTAAAACACTAATAAAAAGGGTCTTCCAAATAACAAAAATGCACACACACATAAACAAAAACTTCGTTTTAATGAATTGGATGTGCTTTAATAATAAAAGAAGCCAATTCAAATGTAAATCTATACATGTCATCGGCTTGACAAAATTTAGGTATATAACTAAAATAAATAGGTACTAGAATTATGCTTAATTTATATTTTGATAAATATGTAAGAAGCATAATAAAAACTAGAATTAGAAATAGTTAGATAATGTTGTATAAAAGCCATAAAAATATTAGGTAATAAGTGTTATACTGGAAAACAATATAACTATAAAAATTAAAAACAAAGTATAATATATATATTGTATATAGCAATATAACCTGTGTCCTAAGATAGTTCATAAGAATAATATAGTGAAATTAAATAGAATGTACTTAAGTAAATATAGTAAGTAAAATGTGTAAAATAGTGCACCAATAGACTCTGTTTATCAGTTTTGATACTGCAACAAAAGTTGCCAAAATGTAAATAAATATTAGAAACAAAATTGGTAATACATATACGCTATGCAATAGCAATTAAGTAGACATAAGAAACCAAAACAGAAAAAAGAAACAAAAAATTATAAAAATAAAAAACAAGTATAAAATTATAAAAGAAAAATAAAACTATAGAAATAAAAAACAAAGTTTATAAGATATATATATATTAACCTGTGTCCTAAGATAGTTCATAAGAATTATATAGTGGAATTAAATAGAATATATTTTTAAGTAAATGTAGCAAGTAAGGTGTAAAATAATACACCAATAGACTCTGTGTATAAGTTTTGATACTGCAACAAAAGTTGTAAAAACGTAAGATAATATTAGAAACAAAATTGTATAAAAATTGTTCACCACCAAAGGGCCCCGATTATGTTGGGGGAGACAACGCGGTCCGGAGTCAGATCCGGACAATAAAAAAAAATAAAAAAAAACTTTGTTGCGTCTCATTTCAATCATATTGATCTAAGCGGGGTGTTAACTATCCTATCTTAGATACGATCGAAAAACCCATATTAAAAAAAACGTAAAAATCTGTTAGATAGTTTCGTTGTTCACCGTGAGCAACAACGAGAATTACGACGACATAATGTGCGATACATTCACTAAAATAATGGGATTAAATAATTAAGAAAAGCATATTAAGGCCGACCTGTCAAAACCTTCCGTTAACATGACGCGTGAATTAGCCATACGTGTATGAGAATACCCGGTACTTTAATTAAACTTAATTAAATATTGCAACGTTCGTGTTACTGCAGTCACTTAACATATTAAACAGATCAATATTTGTACTGTAAGGAAAATATAGGTATCAATGCTTTAAATTTTTTAGTGCATAACGATTAGATCCATTTATGATGTAGTAGCATCTTACTCGTAATAGGCCGCTAATGCCGCTATAGTAAGGTTCACCATGCTGCATTTTTGTATTATCTGCATTCGCAATGATTATAGTGACTATGGATTCTACTCATGCTGAGTAAGCAGAGTAGAGTCACTCTGGCAGGCTAATATACAATAAAAAAAAACAGTCTAGGATAGAAAAATTGACTGTGATCTTACGGTATTTAGAGAAAAATTACTTTGAAATCTTAAAGAAAATAACGTATTTCTATTTCAAAGGCTATCCTATCTGAAAGACCTTTATCGTAGAAAATTGTAAATGTCATGATAAACATGACTACTTTAGACGACCATTTCACAATTATTGCTATGTAGAGGATCACATAGGATTGCTATCTACACCAGTAAAGGACTGCACGGTTGGCCTAGTGGTTTAAGCGGTCGCCACGCCGCTTCCTACTGCGCCAAGAGTTGTTTATTCAAATCCCACAAGGGGACACCACTTTGTGTGATCCACAAATTGTTTGTGGGTGTTCTTTGTGTCCGTTTGATGAAGTTTGTACAGTCCCCCGCGACACAGGATATATATTCCTAATGTGGGAAAAAAAAGAACGCCTAATTCTTTTCCTGGGTAGTCACTCCATCGGAATTATGGTGACTTGGTATGTCTGGAGTAAAACTGACTCAAACCGTACAGTGTTCCACACTGCAACCCTATTCTACGAAAATAATTTTAATTGC
The DNA here is from genome assembly GCA_949125395.1 of Diaphora mendica. Classification (NCBI taxonomy): domain Eukaryota; kingdom Metazoa; phylum Arthropoda; class Insecta; order Lepidoptera; family Erebidae; genus Diaphora; species Diaphora mendica. The sequence goes on from OX421323.1 coordinate 5,054,177, forward strand.
AGATTAACATGAAAATATCGGTTTAGTTTTACGCTAACCTAGAAACTTTTTCTATCTGGATAGGTTATAATATTTGAAACAAAATAAAGGGTTACATGAAAGTTGAGTCGTTACGAAGTATGAATTTATTTCTCGTGTTCAGGTCACCTAGATTTGATGTTGATGAAAATTGATATATTTTAACCACCATAATAATATGCATGATTAAAAAACGGTTGTCTGTAAAGTCTGTTTACGGACGATAGTTTAACGTGACAACGTCATAACGAAACATTGATGAAATGATGAGAGATAGATCGGTTCCATTTAAGGCTTGAAGTGCAAGCAAGAGATAGATGCGGCGCTTAACGAAACATTGATGAAATGATGAGAGATAGATGCGGCGCTTGCGCTCTCGCTGGCACTTCAAGCCTTAAATGGAACGCATCAGAGCGAGGTAACACCGCATGAGTCATGTTTTTCCATGCGTGCAGCCGGCTCCATCGAATTACAAGACGTTGTCACGTCAAAAAAGGTATTAAAGAAATTGCTATCCACAATAAGATAATTAATACTATTTTTGTGTTTAAAACTAGAAATACCGATAGAAATTAGTAAATTAAAAAAAAATCATAGAATTTCAAGGAACTTATTTTTCATTCTATGAATCGGAATGAGCCTTGACGGTGTTAATCAGGTAGCTAATTCACTAAGCGAATATATTAATTTTTTATTCTAAGAAGTAACCATTCCATGAAAAGCGCAATGGAAATTAACGAGTCAGTATGCATAGTAGTCATGCATAGTAACAGGCCATGGCAAACCATAGCATGTTTTCCTATAAAAACATATAAAAAGACAATTTACATGTGAACATTATAAAACTAGAACGACACAGAGTAGAGAAATAATATAGAGGTAGCATTCCGTGTAATTTGACTCCGAATTTGATTTCTAAAAATTCCAAGCATAACTATTTTTACGATAGAAAATTTTGGGACAAAAATATTTGTTTTATTATTTATTCCTAGATTTTGTAATCAGTCAAATGGTGTGATTAAATGATACTTCCCTATCCCATAGCATATATTGAGAGTATTACTAACACACTTATTTTACATTCATGCATGCCTTGGAATCAACTATAAACGAACAAAACTAACAATTAATAGCTCTGAATTTTAAGAATCAGCCTCAAACAACTATTATACAATAATCAACATGTTTCAATAAAACATTTGAAAAAGACCATGTTCTATTTACACACAGTGGTTCAATTAAAGATTCCATATTTTGCCATATATATTGTGCATTAAAATTGTCAGTGCAAAGGTACTTTATTTTATAGGTATAGTTCGTATTGCCTATTCTACTAACGGTTGCAGTTTGTACAGCCAAAGCGCATGCTTTTATCCGACATACCTCCTCGCTGACTTCGCCATCCGTTGACTTTTTCTACAATGTTGGAAGATTTGCTACCTCTACTGTTAATTCTCTGCTCTGTGGATAAAATATATGTCATTAGTTTTGAAGATGTGTTAAGGCGCTATGAGAATTGTTTCAGACAGATCTTTTGTGTATTTATTCACCAACCTCTTTTGTGTGTTTGTAGTTAATTGAAGTTGCGATGTGGTTTATTATTTGTAAACAACTTTCAGAAGATTTTTTTTATTGAAGTTCGTTGTGATTGTTTCAATAATAAGAGCTTGCGCTGGTGTCTATTGTGTCAATTTTGTTTATAGATAACATGCGTTTATAAAGAAAATTGTAATTTTCGTCATTTGAAATTGAAAGTTTATTTGAAAAACTATTTCAAATAAACTTTGCGTTGCATTATTTAAATAAGCTTTGTTTGTATTTGTGTTGGATTGTTTTATTTACGTGACAGATAGGTGCTTAGCTCTTTTCTAATGGAATATTATATAGACTTCATGACCTTATTTGTTCTGACTAAAAACATAATTATTGAATCAATTATTATCGCCATTTGGTTTGTTAAAACAAAAGCAACACAACTAAGTTAATTGAAAATTTATGATAAATAAGGAAAATATATGTACATAGGTAGAACAAAATTAGTCGTGTAACGCCTGAAATAGTTTAAACCACTAAAATACCCTAATAAATGCTGTTTTATTTCACATATTCAATAAACATAACTTCACGTTAAACACGTGCTTACGGTCTCACAGTTGATATCTAATAGACAATTTTTATTTTTTTCAATAGATCATCATCATAAAAGCAATAACGCCGCATGTCTCGTTCGCCGTCAACTAGACTGGCTATTTCCGAACCAAACAGTGACAATGGAACTCGACTGCCTTATACCAACGACAAAGTTGATTAAAAGAGTTTTTATAGCTAACCTAAACACTATTAAACCTACATTTATACTATAAAAATAAATTTTCTTAGTACCGAGCCGTATGTAACATACTTTTGTAGAGTAATTTTGACAGCAATTTTTTTGTGATTCTTTTAATAGTCCTGATATAAAAATCATATTTGATGTTTTCTCAGATATTTAAAGTCAAATATATGAAGATAACAGAACATCACGTAAGATCACAAGTTGGTTCAAGCTACCATAATGACTCTACTCTGCCTGATGGAAATCATGAGTAGAATTCAAGAGTGGATCCACACTAAGGCGTCCTAGTGAGATGTTTTTTTACGGCCCGCTTAAAGACCCGGGGTCATGTGGGAGGGAAACACAAGAAGGAAGAACCGAAACGTTAAAATCATCGAAAATAAGTACAGTTATGCTTTAAATAAAGATTTATCGATTTGACTCGATTTTAAACTACCATATCAAGGTAACGTCATTTATTAAATTAGAACTAAACTTTGTAATTGAAATTTAACGAATATAGTAATAAACCAAACTTTCTTGTATTCTGAAAGTAAATAAGAAGATGAATTGGCGGCATTTGTTACTACTTTTTAACCTCTGACGCAAAAAGAGGGGTTTATAAGTTTGACGTGTCTGTTTGTCTGTCTGCCTGTCTGTCTGTGGCACCGTAGCTCGCGAACGGATTAAGTGATTTCAATTTAGTTTTTTTGTATGAAAGGTGAGTAACGTGCGAGTGTTTTTAGACATGTTTCATGAAAATCGGTTGAGTCGTTTAAAAGTTGTGGGGGTGAAAGTTGGGATTGATAATTTTTGATTGGGTTATTCTAACCGAATGTCTGCAAAAATATCATCGAGTGGGGTCTCAAATGAAAGCGCATAACGTGTTTTTTACTTTTTAAAGGTAACTCAGGTTATTATGTCGGGGGTTTCTTTTTAATTTTGAGAATTTATAGAATTATTGAATAAAAGGGTTTTTTCGTCACATCAACCGAAGTTCACTGACAACATAGACCTCAACAGAAAAGAAAGAACTATGATAAACCTCCATGATTTCTCTTATTTTCGTACAATAATTATAAAATATAATCTTACTTTGCTCTAAGAAAACTACAAAATTGATTTCAAGAATAAGTTATGTAAATGCTTTAGATTAAAAAACCACTTAGTTAATTAATTACTCTTTGATGTCGTGTTGACCTACCCCAACATGCCATACATGACATTAGTTATAATAATTGCTATTAAAAGTGCAATAAGTGGAAGTTTACAACCTTTGTCATCGGGTGTTATGACGTACTTAAGTTCTTTTCCAGCTAAATATTGTCATAGAAGTTTAGTATATTTATTAAATGATTGACTGTACCCTCCTACTATATTTATTGGTACAAAAAGAATACTATATGTTTTAACTTGATTAAAAATTTACCTTTTAAATTATGATAACTATTTATTATTATTTTTGGTTGAAATTAAAATATAATCAATACTTTGTGCACGTTTCCAGTGTGTCTGTAAAGTAAACACAGGATATAAATTATTAGCACAGAAGTAGTCTTTCAAAAACTGTTACTTTTTAAAGTTTTAAAAGGTTTCATTTTCAGTTCAAAGACATAGTTTATGATCATCCAAAAATTTACCATTACGAAATAGTCATATCACACACATTGAAGTCGTAAATTGCCCACTGTGTACAATCAAGCTCAAATAACTGTATTACTATCGATATTTACGACACCGTTAAATGACAGATTTTATACGAGTTCGTTTGACAAACATTGGCGTTACGACCAACTATAGAATTGGTCATGTGTGAGATTTATTGGCAGTAATAAATATGTATTTAATTTATTACTTGCTCTGCGCCTTGAGAAATTATTTTAGTGTTATGTAAGAGACTAGCTGACCCACATAACCTCGTTTACGTCTACTATTGCCCGTAGCGTAATAATTTTCCCCCGTTTTCGTAACATTCTTCATTGGTGCTCCGCTCCTATTGGTTTTAGCGTGATGATATATAGCCTTCCTCGATAAATGGGCTATCTAATACTAAAATAATTTTTCAAATCGGACCAGTAGTTCCTGAGATTAGCGCGTTCAAACAAACAAACTATTTAGCTTAATATATTAAGTATAGAGTTTTTTTTTATGTATGGCCCGCCAAAATGTCTCTACTCTGCCTGATGGAAAGCATAAGCAGAATCCAAGAGTGGCGGTCACCATACTCACTGCGAATGCAGACAATGCAGTATGGCGACCCACATCATGGCGGCCTAGTGATGCTGCTGCATCTTTTAGTCTAGTCAACAAGTATGGAACTTGCGGACTAGACTATTTGGGCCTCCGGCCACGGCCTCACAGAAAACCATTGTGAAATAAAAGGCCGGCAACGCACATGTGACGCTTCTGGTGTTGCAGGTGTCCATGAGCGACGGTAATCGCTTACCATCCGGCGATACATCTGCTCGTTTGCCCGCCTATTCCCATAAAAAAAACAAAATCGATGTACCCAACTAGAGCCATTGATCCTAAAGACACGTAGATACAAGACACAAATACCTACTAAACTAACATCCTTTCTGTTTTCGTTAGGGGTTAATAAAAACTTACAATTTCGAACCAAAACTTCAACATTTTTTATTGAATTGAATCAGCAAAGTGTCAAAGATGAGTTTGTGAAAATTGGCGTAAATTTAATAAAATAAAATAAGTTCAGAATACTTTGTTTTTAGGTTATTCAGTTGGGATTTTCTCATTTCGTGTGTACGTGATTAGAAACTTGCGTTGTTGATTTCTACTGAGATTTGATTCCGTTTAAGTTATTTTTATGTGATGAAATATATGTTTTACGAAAGCCGGCCGATATACCTGTCCCAGTATCTACATTCTTCAGCCAGCTGGCATAGTGTAGGGCCAGGTTATCTACACAAACCCCACGGGTTAGCAAGGCCCTCAGCTGTCCCGAAAGTATCATCACATAAAAATATGATTTCTTTTCTAGGGTACGCAAGAAGTGTCGTCCAAAGATCTGATGCTTGGAAGTCTTACTACTCCACAAATTGAAACTGTTTCATTATCAGCCTATTACAGTTCAGTATTGTATTGCATTGCATTGCATTTTTCCCTGATCGATTTTGTTTCTTTGATTGAAACTGAAGTTAGCAAATTTTAAGTGTCTGACCATCCATTTTAGGTTTTGATTTGAGTGTAAGTATGATTTCAACTTAATGGATTATTTTTGAATCAATCCTTCGAATTCAGTTCGCTCTCAGAGTTGCAGAACTCCGTTCCCTAGTCACTCCGTGGAAAAATTGATATTCAAGTAGAACCAGTTGAACTAGTAGCCGACCCCAAATAATCTCGGGCAAAGTAAAGGCTAGGAAAATGATATTAATTATGGTTGAAATTCGAAAATAAGCCGACCGTTTGTACTCACTAATTTGCAATCATCGGTCACAAATAAATTCAAAAATGTTTATAATTTAATATTTCCTAGAGTATTAATTACTATTGGGATCCGTTGTAATTCAATAATAAATTGTAGGTATATAAATAAAATATGATAATGAGGATGATAATGAGATTAACATTAGAAATGAATATATTTGTTCAAAAATTTAATGAAAAGGTTGTATTTAGATTGTGTATAAAATAACAAATAATATCACATAACAAATTACTAAGCTTACTGAAAAGGTCATGATCATCATCATTTCAGAATACAACATTACCCAAAATCCTTTTTTGTTATGTAACGTAATGGAGTAACGCACAAATTGGTCGCATATTTTTACACACTGTTACGCTACCTACTCAGTAGTAAACCATTTTTCATACGAAATAAGTGTATATGAGGTTTGACGAAGATTGTCGCGGATAAACCTACGCTTTGTAAACGTGTTATGTTTACGAGCGTGTTTTCTTTTGTTTGGAAATACATATTATGAAATATAAGGCGTGTTTTGTGTGGTGTTGGATTAAGTTAGAGATGGGATATAGAAGTTTACTTAGAAATGAATCGGCTATTGATAAGTAGACTAAAGCCAGAGCGATTTTAGTTGGTAAGAGTCAGACAGACCCTTTCGCTATCCACCCGCCCTTCAAATACATGGACATCCATGAGGACCTTCCATTGTGTTAACAAAAATAATGCACCTTAAAATTTTGTGTATATCTCATGAAGAAAAAAAATGTAGAAGAAATCTTTGCCATATAAAGTAACAGTTATCAGAAAAAAAAAAGTGTTGTGTAAGAAATTAAATGATTTAAAATAAAAGACTACTTGGTTAGGCTGAGTTTTTTTTTGACAAAATTTTTAGGTGGTACATTCATGCTTCGGAATATGCTTCATTGAGTGGGCCGTCTTAACTGCAATGATACAACGGCCTTACATAAAACCGATGTAAGTATTTCTTTTGTAGCATTTAACGTAAAAGTGTGTTAATGAAGGCCTTCTTCTCCTCTAATATTTTAGTCTGATGAGAAAAACAAACGAGTTTCAGTCTCAGTAATTTAGTGTAATCACTATTAACAAGATTACTATGTAACGTAATCATACCTTAATCACGATCTTAACTTGTAAACTCGTACTGTTTCTATGTAAAAATTAACTTTTAACGCTTGTCAAGTAAATTAAGTTATTCAAACTAGAAAGACTTTAGCTTTTGCTTATTATCAAAAGTAGTTTTTTCTTAATGCTTTACAAGTTAAAGCTTTATTTTTAAGATAACTCATTTTTAACCGACTTCAAAAAAGGAGGAGGTTTTCAATTCAACCGTATATACAGTGTGTGCAACAAGAACGTGACCGGCATATTTTTTATTTTTGGAATGCAATTGATAAAAATAAATATTAGGCTAAATAGAACAATCCTTTGCCTAAAATGCGTTGTAAAAAACATAAGTTTTCCCTCCAGTTTTCCTTGTTAAAAATATTCTTTTTCACAATGAGTGCCGCGTACGCTTCCCGATTTGAAGCTGTGTTTCTCTGTACTCATCCAAAAGGCCCCAAAATGTCCCGCGACTAGGCCGCCCATTATATGGAAAAGTCCAAAGCCTACGTGAGCAAGTGGGTGAAGAGATATTCACAAACAAAAACCGTAGATGACTTACCAGATCGGGGCAAATAAAAAAATACGTCTGTTGCAGAGGATAAACGGATTGTGCAGCTGTTTGCTAGGAATTCTTTAATATCACTTCGCTCTGGGCAAGTAAAGTTTAAGAAAAAGGGTTTAATCATATCATTTGACACTATCAAAGGGCGTTTAGTTGTAAAGAGCGTGAAATATCGAAGCAATGTGAAGAGAACTCTCCTTTCTGAAACGCATATTGAAAAAAGGCTGCATTGGGCGTGCGAAAACAAAGACCATGATTGGGACAAGATGTTTTTGATGATGAAGCTTCATTTTGGGTAACCGGTTACTCGAATTGAGCTTGGACTACGGCTGACAAGAGACTGATGGTACGATCCGTGAAACACCCTTTAAAGGTGCATGTCTGAGGATGCTTCTTAAAAAATTGTTTCGGAAATTTGCACTTGTTTACCGGTACTTTAGATGCTGAGAAGATGATGAAAATTTGCGAACAAGCATTATTGCCGTCGGCTAAGAAGATTTTTCCACACCAAAATGATTTCTGGATTCTGCAAGAGGATAACGATCCTAAACACCGAAGTCGGCACTGCACCACTTGGAACGCGGAACATGGTATTAACGTATTGGATTGGCCCTCACAGTCCCCTGGTGCCAATCCAATTGAAACGGTTTGCGCGTGGATGAAGCTTAAACTAAGGGCAAAAAATGAAGTGACCGTCGCTAACCTCACTCGTGAACTGAAGTCCGCATGGAGGTCTTTACCTCGCAGCTATGCTGAAAAATTGGCGGAAAGTAAGCCGCGAAGATGCCAAGCGATAATGGATAATAATGGAGATTGGACACCGTATTAATATAAAGCATCAAACAGAAATAAAAGACTTAATTGATTACAATTTATCGTTTAATATTTCTAAGATTTTCATTAAATTTTGCCGGTCACGCTCTTTTCGCACATAGTGTATGTTTCTTTTTTTTATGTGTTTGCAGATAACTTCGTCGTTTGTGAACCGATTTTGATGATTCTTTTTTTATGGAAAGAAGATATCCCAACGGTGGCACCACGATAAGGACATTAAGATCTGATGAGGGCATCCAAGAGAAATCGAGTCGAACCTTGATGTCGGTTTTTGTTTTTTGTTAAAATTTTACTTGTATATTAAAATATGTTAAAGCATTAACTGTAACATTTAAATGTTAAAAGTTTTAAACCCTATTTCTTAATGGGTTACGCGGCTTAGTTGCTAATCGAATATTAATTCAAAACTTAAATTAAATGTGATCAGCAAGATTTAACACAGATTTATTTCTACCAAAATGTTTTCAATCTACTTTATAGTTACCACAAGCGTCAATAAACATGTATGAATTATATAAACAAATACCCCTTAAGATATCGTATGTGTGTTGTATTTTCCACGAAAATGCAATCAATATTATCAGCGTCAAAACTTGGAATTTAGAAAAAGACAATTAATATGATCTTTATATAAGGATTAAGAATATGTAAGGGCGCTTTATTAATTTACTTTATAGGTGTGGTACAGTTAATAATAAATATGATATAATATAATGTTTGTAATATTTATCTTACTGGTTGGATAAATTTAAGTTACTGATGTTATAACTATTTTTCTTAAGTACTGTGGTTAAGTATTATCTTTTGTTTATTAAGTTGCTTATCATAAAATAAGGGGAAAAAACAATATCATACTATATCCATTATATCTATCTACATGTTACAAGTAAAATTTTAACAAAATAAAAACCGACTTCAAGCTTTGACTCGATTTCTCTTGGATGCCATCATTAGTCTTAGTGTCCTTATCATGGGACCACCGTTGGGATATCTCCTTTCTATTAAAAAAAGAATCATCAAAATCAGTTCATAAACGACGAAGTTATCCCCGAGAACACATAAAAAAAAATAGGTACGGTCGAATTGAGAAACCTCCTCCTTTTTTTAAAGTCGGTAAAAAAGAAAGAAGTAACACCCTTTTTTGTGCTAGTGGTAAAGTAATTACGAAAGTGCCTGAAATGGTTCGTGGCTTAAACGAAAAGAGTCTTTTAAGTTTAAATTTTATTGTTGGAATTCGAGATGATTCTTTTTTTGTCGCTTGGCGAAGTGTTGAGATCGGACTCAACGTCACGTCAAAAGAGATGAGACTTATCCAAGGATGAGTTTGACGTTTATTCAACACCTCTTTCAGAATAATATAGAGAGTGAGAAGACAGATGATAGATTGGTGATAACAGTGATATCATAGTCTATACCTGTAGCACATTCGACAAGGCATATAATGAGCAGCAGTGCGAAGATCTTTGTGACAGCGTTCCCTGGTCGGTGCGTTCTATTGCCTTTGCGATCCATTTCGTGTGCCTTGATAGTAGAAGCTGCAACAAGAATAGTTTATTACAATAATATGAAAAGTACAGTTGTAATGTAATGCATATTAAAGAAATCAATACAAAAATATTTTTCTTTTATTTTGACATTTTTCTTTGTAAACTTTAGAACATTTAAAATGTACTTTTGATGGGCTCTATTAATCAGTAAACTAAGAAAATGCCTGAACAGTTTATTCAGTAAAGTTTTGATATAGATATCTTTATTCGATCATATATATGTTTCATATAAAATAGACATATATTTTATTTCGTACTAGCTAAGTCTCGCGGTGTCACCTGCGGTGGCTTTTGTACCCTTACCGCAACTAAAAAAATTAGCCAAGTTACTCCTTATATCATCAGCTATTTGTCCTTGAAAGCCAACTCAAAATCGGTCTAGCCGTTCTAGTGATAAGCTGCAATAAACAGACAGACAGACCGACGGACAAAATTTCCAGAGACAGACCGTATAATACTTCAATATGAATATATTGAAAAGCTGTTAATTCAAAATTACAAACAGACACTTTAATTTTATTCATTTGTATAGATTAGAATTTTTTTGTAAAGACTAACTTTTGTCCGTAACTTCGTAATTGTCATCAAAATAAAAAAAAACTATAAAGGCACGTATACACCGAAATTGTCGACAGTTTAAGTATTTCTAACTCTTCAGAAAATCGCCAACTTTTGTTTCCATTGTGTCTACACCGAGTCGCCAACAATTTTAAAAACAGTCCAACTAAGCGTCTCCACGGAGCCAATAAATGTTTGCAACAAGCGTATTCTTTTGATGTTTACCGCCAAAAACAGAAACATGGTTCCCAACATTTATTGACAATTTTTATTGCTAACACAAGGAAATTACAGAAATTTTTGTCACCAACACGTGTTGACAACTCAAAAGGTGCCAACTTTTGTTCGGTGGAGACTCGGCTTAAAGGATATTTCTATTCTATTCTAATTATGAACTTAAGTACGTACAGATGCGCCTTACACCCGTAATAGTTATAACAAGACTGCAAGGAAGCAGACTGCCCACTGAAACTAATTATATAGTTGACCGCAAACTGTTCAAGTTACCAAGTTGCAACTTCAAATGTAAGTACTCTGAGTAAATTAATTACACTCGTACCTCAGTTGGCGGTAAGATACTCTTTTTAATTTAACCCATTACTTTCTCCGTGAGTCATAAGCATACCTAACTTTTTTCTTGTATTGTGAACGTTTAGTTTAATTAAAAATTGATAATGACGTTCTTCAAGTTTCGTTAATTTATACATCTTACTACGTGTTCTTCCTGTTTACTTTTAGGACTAATTAAATAACTTTAAACTTGCTCGGTGGCGTAGTTGTAGTGCTGTGCCTGAGGTCTCGGGTTCGATTCCCGGGTCGGACCAAACGTTTATATGATCTGCAAATATTTGTTTCGGAGTTTGGGTGTTTTCTATGTATATTATGTATGTATTTACAAAAAAAGTATATATGTATTTATATCAGTTGTCTAGTACCCATAACACAAGCTCTGCTTAGCTTGGGACTAGATGGTGTTGTGTGTTAGATGTCCATTTTTTTTTTAAATAGCTTTTGGTTGCGGCTCCAACCGTGTGTAGGTATGTAGGTTTTCGCGCTATATCCTTCAAGAATCAAAGTACCTGCATACCAAATTTCATTGAAATTGGTGCAGTGGTTTAGTCGTGTAAGTGTAAGATTCGGCCTTAGGTACTTTCGAATTTATAACATTAGTATGGAAGTATGGATTAAATTATATTTGTAACATAATGAAATGGTTTCTAGTTACACATCGTAGGCGTAGATAAATTTCAGTTTGTAATGTTTTAAAATGTGCCGATCACGTGTAATTCATACCCTGGCGCAATATTCCGGGTTCGGGTCATACCTGTAGCATGACCCGACCCCGGCACCATGTAACAATGTCTTTTAAAGAACGGCGGGTGTAATGTTTGTTTGTTAAATTTACACGGGAGACATTCATAAGGGTGTGTTTTTCTAAATTTATTGGGAATTTATATTTCATTTATATATCTTTAATTTATGTTATTATGATTATGAAGTAAAGTTTGTCCAGTGACTAGTGATCCTGACTATTTATTTCATTGTTATGTGTTCGATTCCAAACCAGAACAAAACATTGCGTGAACAGTACTCTTTCTATAAATCTTAATATAAGCTTGGCGTTTGATAAGGCTCACTAAGTACTTTCTGGTTTTATATTATTATGCTCGGAAATTTCTATTTATTATTACTATTATTATTACTTTGTATTAAAAAATATAAATGTTATTATGTACTTTCTCTAATCACCGTAACTGCACTATTTCTATAAATATTACTAACGAAAACAGTTACAGGTAAATCTTGTTGACTACATTTTTATTCTCAATGTTGATAGGTAGAAAAATTCAAGACTATAATCACAATGGAAGCTGGGGTATACTGCATTGGCAAAAGCGATTTCTTTCAACATTATGCAGTCATCGCTACTTGGAATAATTACAAATTGTTTTAGTTGAATTTTCAGCGTATTTTTGGTTAACTTAATTTTTATACTTAAAAAAATATTTAGTTAACTAACGTGTCGGATGTTTAAAGTGTAACTAATTTTCTTTTTCTTCCTTTCCTCTATCCCAAGATTATTTGGGGTCGGCTACTAGTTCCACCCGGTTTTACCTGAATCAGTTTTTACACGAAGCGACTGTCATTGGACCACCCAGAGGGTAGAAACTGAATTCGAAGGTTGAAACTAGTGTCTGTATATTTGATGGCACTGACTTCTCAAATATCGATTGCCATAGATGTTCATGGCAACCGGGACCGACGGCTTAACGTGCTCTCCGAGGCACGGGCGTGTGTTGTGTTCACCGCCAAACTTCCATACTCCGGGCTGGTGGTAATAAGAATTTCATAACGAAAAACCCAATACATTACTTTGGCCCGACTCGGGAGTCGAACCCGAGATCTCTTGATTGGCAGTTGCATACGCGAACCGCCAGACCAACGAGACATCATAAATATATAATAAAAATCTTAGTCAAAAAACAGTCACAGATTTTTTTATGTATGATCCTGCCAAAGTGGCTTTATTATGCCTAAGGAAAAGCATGAGCAGAATCCAAGAATTCAATTCAATCCAGCGGTGGTCACCATACTCATTGCGAATTCTGTCAATTCAGCATAGTGACCCACACTGTGGCAATCTTTATGTTTCTGCATCATTGGGCCTCCGGTCTCGCACTCACCAACGAAACAAGACAGCACGAATGCTGTTTTTTTAGATTTGTCTTCTGTAAGAGGGTAGCCGACACTACAATACTTATTTTACAAGAACTTGCCTTATCATGAACAGATACATGACCACAGTACTTACTATCAACGCAACATTTAGCTTGATATTTAACAATTGCCTTAAACTATACAATACCACCTTAAGTAGAAAGAGACTTTCATAATTAAAAAAAAAACAACAAATACCTCATCTAAAGACACATCTAGAAGAACTAAACATTCCATCGGATGCGAAAGTTCTCGAAATATAATCATCCGCTTGTAACTTGTTTCTGCTCTTAAACAGAGACAGCGTTTATCTTAACAATGCATTTGCATGTCTCCGGCCGGTGAGACTGTTTTACCTTAGTGAATAGGTTTTATGTTTTTTATACAGAAAAGATGTCTTGCTGTGAATGAGTTCTGTGGGTGTTTTTAAAATGAGGCGATGTTGAGATCGGATCCTAAGGTTCGAAGTTAATTTATGCCTGCTAATAATGACTATTATGGTAAGACTATGGTAATCTTAGAAGTTGTTATAAAGAGTATGTGTTGTTAAATGGCAATGTTTATCTATACTATTCTATAAAGCTGAAGAGTTTGTTTGTTTGTTTGAACGCGCTAATCTCCACGCGGAACCACTGGTCCGATTTGAAAAATTCTTTCAGTTTTGGATAGTACATTTATCGAGGAAGGCTATAGGTTATATATCATCACGTTACGACGAATAGGAGCGGAGTACCAATGAAAAATGTTTCAAAAACGGGGGAAAAATATCACGCTACGGGCAATAGGAGACGCAAACGAGGTTGCGTGGGTCAGCTAGTTCATTTATAAAGGTTGGCTACAATGTAAAAAGTAAAAACGTCATGTGTTAATGTTGGTACTATCTCTTTAGTTAATTCGTTCTGTCTATCCCTAGCGCTAATCGTGGTTGTATGTAACGTGTAACTCAGATGAGATAATAATACAGTAGTACAGTTATAAAAGATCTGCTTTTTATTTTAAATAAACATCAGTATGGAGGAGGCCTGTGTAAAAAAATAGCACCTCAGATTAAGCACAATATTATCGATCGCATATATAGATTCGGTAAACGACATCGCGAACGACTCGATCCTGTTTAGGAGCTATATTCTTTTAGAAAACGTGTCTAATCACATGTTCAAGTACGAAACTAGCACATAAATGAGCCTATTTATATGTGGAAGTGCTTCAATTGCGCGCGATGTGCTCTCTTTACTGTATGTTTTATAAAAGGTAGTGAATAAATATTGTCGGCAGAAAATATCTCGAACCTGACTATTGAGGAACTTTTTTTTATTTTTTTTTATTGTTGGCCCGCCAAAATGACTCTACTCTGCCTGATGGAAAGCATAAGCAGAATCCAAGAGTGGTGGTCGCCATACTCATTGCGAATGCAGACAATGCAGCATGGCGACCCAAACAATGACGGCCTAGTGATGCTGCTGCATCTTTTAGTCTAGTCAACAAGTATGGAACTTGTTGACTAGACTAATTGGGCCTCCGGTCTCGCACTCACCAACGAAACACGACAGCACGAACGCTGGCATTTTACATTGATTTTCTGTGCGAGGGGTTTGTGGGAAAAGAATTAATCCTGCCTCGTTAATGGCTAGAAAAATGGTCTTGACAGAATCAACAGGGCATTTGACTATTTCTTATTAAATTATTACTTATGGCATTCAGGAACAAAGGAAAGGGACGAAGGAACGTACGGTTCACCTGAGTAACAGTTACAAGTGCGTTACCATATTAAGACAAGACGTATGTTGGGAAATAAACCAAATTGACAACCGTAACACAATCTATATTAGTACAGTCTTCGACAACCTCATTACAAAGAATTGAATGGCTATATTAAATCTGTATTGAAATAGGAAATAAGAGATAACTGTAAAAAAAAAGTGATTGGTTTATATTATATGTTTTAATTTTATTCCAAATAAATTTAATAAAAAAACTTTTCAAAAACAAGCTTTTATTAGAATGCTCTAGGAGTTCCTATGGCCACCTTGCGGCTCCATCATCAGACCTTGGATACTATCAAAACATGAAGTACTCGTTGGGACGAATCAAACGATTCCAAGCTCAATGGTTTTACGTCATTCCATTGCAGGGTTTCCATGACCACCTTCCGGCTCCATCATCAGACCCTGGATACTATCAAAACATAAAGTACTCGTCAAGACGTCAAGACGAATCAAACGATTCCTCACTCAATGGGTTTCGTCGTTTTATTACAGAGTTCCTGTAACCATCTTGCGGCTCCATCATGAGACTCTGTATTCTATCAAAATATAAAGTACTCGCCAAGACGCATCAAACAAGTCCAATCTCGATGGTGTTGCGCCGTTTCGTTATAGAGTTCCTATGGCCATCTTCCGGCTCCATCATCAGACCATGAATACTATCAAAACATAAATTAGAATCAAACGATTCCAAGCTCGATGGTGTTTCGTCGTTCCATTACAGATTTTCCATGGCCACCTTCCGGCTCCATCACCAGACCCTGGTTACTATCCAAACATAAAGTACTCGTGAAAATGTCAAAACGAATCAAACAATTGCACACTCAATGGGTTTCGTCGTTTTATTATAGAGTTCCTATGACCACCTCCCGGGTCCATAATCAGACCCTGGATACTTTCAATACATAAAGTACTCGTCAAGACGAATCAAACGATTCCACACTCGATGGGTTTTGTCGTTTCATTACAAAGTTCCTATGGCCACCTTCCGGCTCCATCATCAGACCCTGGATACTATCACAACATAAAATACTCGTCAAGAGGAATCAAACGATTGCACACTCAATGGGTTTCATCGTTTCATTACAAAGTTCCTATGGCCACCTTCCGGCTCCATCATCAGACCCTGGATACTATCACAACATAAAATACTCGTCAATACGAATCAAACGATTCCACACTCAATGGGTTTCGTAGTTTCATTACAAAGTTCCTATGGCCACCTTCAAGTTCCAGCATCAGATCAGCTCCATGTCGCCATAATATTGCATTGTCACGCTGTTTACTTAGGTCTGCAAAATTTCAGCACAATCGGTTGAAGATATCTGCTTCAAATTTAAGAGCAAGATTTGGGAACAGACAATCATCAAGACAGGTGAAGCTAAATAAAAGCTTGTAAAAAGCCTATGATGGTCGTATATGATAGGAGCAGGTATTTCAGGAATACTAACTAAAGGTTAAGGACTA
The DNA here is from genome assembly GCA_949125395.1 of Diaphora mendica. Lineage (NCBI taxonomy): Eukaryota > Metazoa > Arthropoda > Insecta > Lepidoptera > Erebidae > Diaphora > Diaphora mendica. The sequence continues at coordinate 5,070,510 of OX421323.1, forward strand.
AGCATCATGAAGTTGATGGTTCCGCATTTAGTTTTCCTCTATTTTTCATCCTGCTACAGATTATGGCTTAGCACAGTATTGATGAGCATCGTAAATATAATAACAGTGAAAGAATCGATTGCTTAAATTTAAATTCGGTTAATTTTACTTTAGAAACGGGATCATCATCTTCAACAATAGTCTATATTAGTACAATGCTGGACCAAATACGGCAAATTTTCTTGTATTGGTAGAAAATTTGACCAGATATTGTATTTCTGTACGAGTAATAAAAGAAAATAGTAGGCGATGTCAGCTTATTGCCGACGTCAGTCATAATTGGAAGGTATCAGTGACAGAAATAAGGCTTTTCTTTCTACACGTACAGGTAAATATACAGAAAATTTAGATCTTTATCAGTTATTGTATTTAAGTTGGTTCGTAGTTTTTTTTATAATATATAATTATATACATACACACATATATTTTGTTTTAATTTTCTTTCACACAACAGTTTCCCCGTTTATGTACAGAAATTTTTTAGGTGGCGTTTTTATGGGCCACAGATTAGGCAACCGTGAACGATATTAATTTTGTCAAATCAATGATTGAAGTTGAATACAAAGCTTGGATTTTTTTTTAGTTATGAATAATTTAGTCAATCTAGTCAAAAAGAAATCTTATCACGTTGAGCTTGTTGAGTCCATGCTATCGAACTTGCAAGAGCTAGGATGCAACATGAGCATAAAAATCAACTTCTTGCACTTGCATTTAGACCGAATTCCACAAAATCTAGGTGATTTAAGTGAGGAATACGGTGAAAGATTTCACCAAGATCTTCGGCAAATGTCGTTCGTTCAAGGATATCCTATAAAATATAATTTAATAGAAACCTTGTTAACAGAATGTATTATTTTATAAAAAAAAAAATTGTCGAAATAATAAGGCTGTATATTTTAAAAAGTAGAGCTGTTAGCAGTCTCCTAATATTTTTTCATAGTCAGAGCCATAGAAATACCCAATAACAAAAAAAAAATAAAGGAAACAAAACGTGTGTTGACCAGTTTTATTTATTTTTAACCCCCGATGCAAAAAGAGGGGTGTTATAAGTTTGACGTGTCTGTCTGTCTGTGGCACCGTAGCTCGCGAACGGATGAAGCGATTTCAATTTAGTTTTTTTTGTATGAAAGGTGAGTTACGTGCAAGTGTTTTTAGATATGTTTCATGAAAATCGTTTAAAAGTTATGGGGGTGAAAGTGGGGAGGAATAACCGAATGTCTGCAAAAATATCATCGAGTGGGGTCTCAAATAAAAGCGCATAACGTGTTTTTTACTTTTTAAAGGGAACTCAGGTTATTTTGTCGGGGTTTTTTTTTAAATTTTGAGAATTTATAGTTATACACTTATCAATATGTATTGACGATTGAAGGACAATTTGGACCTTGGGATGTCATGGCAAATTAATAATAAATCAGTTGGGTTGCATTGTATTGAAAACTGTTTGTGCTGCTTTTTAAACTAATAAATATAACATTTGATGGGATCAAACTTGTGTCTGGTAGTCAAGGTCACTAGCTGATAAAACTACCTAATAATTATAAAGAGGTAAAGTTTGTGAAGTTGTAGGGGGTAATCTCTGAACCTACTAAACCGATTTTGAAAATTCTTTGACCAATAGACAGTTATAATATTTGTGAGTATCTTAAGCTGCACCGATTAACCTGGAAAATGACTATCGCCGCTGGCAAAAAATAGTCAAATATAAAGTCTCCTAAATCGTACTTAATTACCGTAGAAAACGTTGGCGAAATCTTACAAATCTAAAATCTTTGTATGTACCTATAAAGATACATATTTTATCAAGTAACATTTTAACAAAAACAAAACCCGACTTCAAGGTTCGACTCGATTTCACTTCGATGCCATCATCAGATCTCAGTGTCCTTATCATGGTTCCACCGTTGGGATATTATCTTTTCATTAAAAATAAGAATCATCAAAATCGATTCATATACGATGAAGTTATCCGCGAACACACATAAAAAAAGGTCGAATTGAGAACCTCCTTCTTTTTTGAAGTCGGTTAAAAAATGCATACGTTGTGAACAATGAGCCTCGAGCATCTCAATTAATACGGTAATAAAGACGAATAAATACCCAATAAGTCCTCATAAAAGTTCGTCTGAAGTTATAAATCTGCTAAGTAACTAGCATGCCTGATACTTTAACACTATCCTGTATTTTCAACATATGTATGATATTTTCGACCATATTGTATAATTGATATTAATAGCTTAATAGCTTGGCATGAGTTAGCGCCTACATTTGCCAATGGAAAAGCATCTTAATTAACACTTTATTAGAATAAATATTCGCAATAGGGCTTCCTACTATTCCATGATCGGTTTCTATCTCTTTCTAAAAATTAAATTGAATTTCATAACGATACTTGACCAATATAACGTTAGCTCTTACAATTGCTGATTGTTATTTAAGCAAGCAAGTTTTGCCCTTTGTATATCTACTTGATAATCGTCAAGTAGATATACATAAATATAACAAAAACATCAATTGGTTTTCCTCATAGTTATTATATTTTACAATAACAATCAAATAACAGGCACTCCTTAATTATTTAAAGTAATTGTTTATGTATTCTAATACAATAACACTCTTTAGGCCATTATTTTAATAGAATATTAGACTATTAACTGATTCGGGATTTTAAATTCAGTTTTAAATTTAGAACCTTTTTTACTTTTGGGCCTTGAGTGCGTTCCTTAACACGTAAAGTCGAGTCTCGCCAGAACAAAAGTTGACAAATTTTGTGTTGTCAACACGTATTGGTGGTAAAAGTTTTTGTAAAGCCGAGTCTTCACCGAACAAAAGTTGGCAACTTTTGTGTTTCAACCTTTTTTTGTGTTGTCACACAAAATCCATAGATAAAATATTTACAAATGTCACATCTCTCACGTGTCTTTGGTTAAGCTTAAGACCCCGGCTGATATAACATTCGATACGCAAAGATACACATGGAATATTCGTTCTCTTTCTTTTCAAGTTCATTGAACTTATCAATATTTTTATAGTAATTACTTGAAAAATAGAAGTGCAGCAGACAGTTAATTTGAGATGCTTTCCAGACCTGCTCGAGTATTATTTGAACGAAACTCCTTCAAATAAAAATAAAACCTTTTTTTTTTAAGAAGTTAGAAGTATGTAAATAGGATAAAATCTAGAAGGAAAAAGCAAATAGGAGAGAACTTACGTCTTTCATCATACAGGAAAGTGAAGTTAGAAACTGCAAGTCATCTAAAATTAAGAAGTATGGTAGAAAAATTTCATACAATTTAACAGCGAAATAATACTTTGCTGTTAAACGGTAAATGCCGGTACCTTTTTTATAAGTGAGCCTTCCAAAGTGACTCTACTGTACCTGATGGAAAGCATGAGCAGATTGGTCAAGATTGGTGGTCATTATACTCATTGCGAATGCAGACAATGCAACAATGCAGTATGGTGACCCACACTATTGCAGCTTATTGAGATGCTTCTGCATCATTGGGCAGAAATCGATTAGCAATACGTCATCACCACAATTTTTATGAAAAGCTTTGCTCGAATTGAAATAAGTTATCAGAATAGCTATTATATCTATTATATATAACTGTCTCATTGGTCTTGCGGTTGACGTATGCTTCTGCCGATGTCGGGTTCGAATCCCGGGTCGGGCCAAAAGTGTTATTGAGTTTTTCTAATTATAGAAATACTTAATAACAGCTCAGAGTTTGGAAGTTGGGGTCTGAACCCCCGTGCCTCGGAGAGCATGTAAAGCTGTCTCTCCTGCGCCTGATCTCTCCCTGGTCGTGTCGGTTAACCGTCCCATCGGATTCTGAGAGAGAGAGAACAGAGAGTGCACCTGTGTTTCCGCTCACACTTGTGCAGTGCGTAGTTGGCTGGTCTCCGTTGAGTCTGGCCGTCGGCCGTGGCGGTTATCGGCTAGGAGAACATATTATATCTATTATTTTTCTAATATAAATAATATATTCAATTTTGTTGAAAAGTAGTGTAAATATCCACTTACAGATGAAACAATATCAGATAAGATTTAGAAACTAAAAATCTTTGATCTAATTTCAGTCGAGAGATAATGGTCGATGGATGGATTACTATTTCAAATTATTTATCACCACAATTTGTTTAATAAATATACTTATTTTCTATTATTATTTTATAATATCAACCTATTTATTTCAAGATAAACGCGCAGAATAGAGAAATAATTTCCTTGTTTTCAAAACGGAGACCCTTCAATAACTAATATCCGAATATTCAGATACCTACTTTACTTATATAATACATGAAAACCTATCAGACGCCAATGTCCCTAAAGTAACATGGCGAAATAATCAATGTTCTACACATAAATCAATCTATATAGTTTATCTATCTATATATATTTATATATATATAAAAGAGTAAGGCGACTGACTGACTGACATACCCAGAGGTCAACGCACAGCCCAAACCGCTGAAGCTAGAATCCTGAAATTTTGCATATAAGTTCTTTATATTCTATGAAATTCTGTTATTCGAAGTAATCACCCATGCAATCGACGCATCTTTGCCAACGCATTGGCAGTTTATTGATACCCTTCTTGTAAAAATCAGCTGGACGGGAGGCAACAAACTCTTCAAAGGCATTTTGTACTGCCTCTCGGGAATTGAATTTTTTACCCACTAAAAAATTGTCAAAATTTTGGAAAAAGTTTGGAAGCTCTCCCTCATCCGCCATACTCACCAGACCTTGCATCTACCGACTATTACTTTTTCCAAAATTTAGACAACTTTTTAGTGGGTAAAAAATTCAATTCCCGAGAGGCAGTACAAAATGCCTTTGAAGAGTTTGTTGCCTCCCGTCCAGCTGATTTTTACAAGAAGGGCATCAATAAACTGCCAATGCGTTGGCAAAGATGCGTCGATTGCATGGGTGATTACTTCGAATAACAGAAATAAAAAAGTTTGAAAAAATAAGTACTTTCACTTAATGTATACTAAACGGCAATTTCATAGGTAAAGACCTATTATAACATAAGTGAGCACTAAGAAAGGAATTTTTGAAATTTCACCTCTAAGGGGGTAAATCAGGGGATGAAAGTCTGCATGAGCGAAGCCGCTTGTAAAAGCTAGTAGTAGATAAAAAGTTGTGTCGTGAGGGAAGCATATACAAGCATATATATAAATTGGACAGAAGGAACACTCAGACTCAGAACAACAATTTGTGAATCACACAAAGTATTGTCCCATGTGGGATTTGAACCCACGACACACAGCGCAGTAGAAAGCGGGGTGACAGTTTAAACCACTTCGCTTTTCGTGTAGTCAAGTTTGACTCACATTTCAGCGATTGCTTTTAAATATTAATATTGTTTTTAAGTTTTTATTCTCTAACAAAATTGTGTTTCAGTCTTTAGGCAGGCACACTTATTTTTTAACTATATAATATCAATTTGTAGGCAGCACGGGCAGCCATGACGTCAATGGAAGAATTTTTTTTAATTATTGGATGTATTGTCTGTACTAAATTCGTTTTCGTTTCTTCTATATATTTTATGCAAAAGATCGCTACAATATTATACTTTACTCTAGTGACTACACTGTAATATATATATATTATATATAACAGTTTAGTTAATAAATTACATTTTATTCGTTACAGTTACAAGTTTTTTTTCCCAAGTTTATATTATTATTATTGATGTTCGGTCCTATTAATTTATTTATAAGTTTATGCACTATTTTACATTCGCGGACTTAATACCCAAGGCATTCTATTGGCTAAAGCTTAATGTTATATAGCCTAAAAATCCCAATAAATGGGTTTGGGGGATGGTATTGCTGAAAAAACTAATAACTCACGAGTCACAAGTGTGTTGCCGCCGTTTTGAGTAGTACGTTTTTCAGATTCAAGGGATTTTGGGCCTTATAGACCTTACTCACTTAGTAACAAGCAACGAAAAAATTAAATAGATATATTAAGTATTTAACAGTCTATGAAGGATTGGCGTCGAAATTTGATGACCAATAATTGAGTGTTTAAAAGAAATTGAGAAAAAAAAACCAACAAAACGTAAAAAATCATTGTTATGACAATGTATCTCTAAAAGTTAATTCAATTGTACGTTAAAAGTAAAATGGTAAGTGAGTACCGCTGCCAATGGACACCCGCACCTCAGGAGTTACAAGTGCGTAGCCTTATCAGTAGTCCCATAAGTTTTAGTTATGATTGCATAAAATAGGTCTTGTCCAATTTATTATTATTATTGTACGTTTATATTTACTAAACAGTGTAAGAGAATTGTCTAGTGTTATATATTTATCTTCATCTATTGTATAATCAAGTTAACTATATCGAGGCACAGTTTCGATAGCTCTGTAAACGGGAATCGGTCAGAGATATTGTCAAAAGGTTACCTATACCTGTCCAAATATTTGCGTTTAACATTAGATGTCTTACGAAATCGAGATACTTTATTTATTCAATTAACATGGACCTATATTGAGTTGTTTCTGCAAGTAATAGTATGTAATTATCGCTGTTCCTTGCTCATTGTCCGTTTTTTGTGCACGTGGAATCCGCTTCAATCCGTTATCGCTTCGAGTTTTTAGTACGAAGGAGTGTTGGAAATCGACAAAAACCACAGTGTATAGTGCGACTTTTAAGGAATCAGGACCGGTTTTGAATAGGATATTAAGATGACATATTGCTCTTACTTGATTGAAGGTATTCATTAGGAAAAAAATAATACGTAACTCGAAAGCAGCTGTGATATAGTTGTATTTTACCGAGTTAAATGAGTTTTTCAAAGAAAAATTTTAGGTATCTACTTCTTACAACCAATCTATCTAGTGGAAAGTTAGTTAATATTTCCGTTTTGTATTTAATTAGAAATTTATTTTATGATATGAACTTCAAAGCTAGTTATTTTTTTAGGGCGTAAGGGGGCAAACAAGCACCTGATAGTAAGTGAGTACCGCTGCCCATGGGCACCCGCACCGCAGAAGTCACAAGTAGTAGTACCCTCCTAGTAGTCCCGTCCCATAAGTTTTAGTTATAATTGCATAAAATAGGTCTTGTCCAATTGTGTAAATTATTTAATTTATACCTATAATTAAGTACGTATTCATTAAAAATAAACCTATGTATATGCCATGATCTTTAGTATAATTAATGTTAACGAATCTGAACAGGTCAATTTATGTATGTATTTATATCCACGTCGGAATTTTAAGCAATTTAAAATTAGATAATATTCTAATATCACTGTTATGTTATTATAGGTACATAAATTTTCTATAGCGCAGATTCGTATTCCAGAACAAACAGTAAATGATGAGTACCTGTTACCAATGTAGCATGGAATGGAATTTCGTTTCCTCTAAAAGGAAGCTCATTCAAAGGAAGTTTGTATCAAGGATATATAAATATAAAAGAAGTATCATGGAATAGCTTGCAGATTCCAATATATCAATTCTAAAATAACGAATTTTAGAGAGTAAATTAGATTTTTTTGGCACTAGTTATTTTCATATTGACATAGACAAACCATAAATTAATGTTGATGATATTACAGTTCATATAATGTTAGCGCTTTAAAGTTCACAAGCTAGATTTATTTACCTTAATAATAGTTTTGAAAAATAAAGCTTTAAAATGGTTTTTCTTAATTTAAATTGACTAGTAGCAGCTAATATTTAAAAATAAACTAATAATGACATCATAAGTGTATTTTTTTAAATTTTGTGCCAAACGGTAACATGTTAGAATTATATTGTTGGAAAGACATCAACGCTATGATACGTAAATTATATTGTTGTAATATAAATCTATTTTTAAATATTACAATTTATTAAAGTAGATAATTAGACAAATTTAAACTATGTTCTACAAATATATATTTATGTTTTAGATTTTAGCTATCACAATTTTTTCAAGTTAAATTTGTATTTTTTTTGCTATTTAAATAATGGCAACTTCATGTCGAGAAAGTAATTTTTAATGCATTAATACTTTTTAGTTATATTTATGAAATATTTATATTACAACGCGTAAAGTCATTATTCAGAGGTTTACGTTTTAATTATAGAATATAATAAAACATTATTATTTGGTTTCTTTAAATACTGTGCAACTTCTCACTTCTTCGAGATAAAAAAATCTGTACTTCAAATAATCTTTTAAATTTATAACTTACCCTAATCAGAAATTTAAAAAAAAACAGTAAATGCACTATCATTTCTACACTCTGCATACAAATTTCCTAAAAGTTAAAAAAAAAAAAAACAAGTACTTACATTATGTCCGTATGTCTCGTGCCACGTCGAACAGGTGTCTACTCTTGTATCCACGCCGCTCTGTCTTATATACCGCAGCGGCGACCGACCGTGCGAAGATTAAAAAGTATTATATGTTTTATAACGACCCATGACGTCACACATCACAATATTATTAGTACTCCTTATTGGTTTAATATGGCAAAATGGGAAAAATAGGCGGGGAAGATAAAATGACGGTCAATAAAAGTTGTAAAGGCTATATTGTGTGTGGGGCATTTATCGATATAATATTCTATGTTAAGGGTTATGGAGAATTTGTTTGATAATATCATCAAATTATGGGTTCCTAGAACTATATTTTTGAATATTACGTAGATCATACAATAAAAATTCTATAAAATTTTTCCTCAGAGACTTTTTCCCTAATTCGGTTGGGGTCAGCTTTAAGTATACTAAGTAAAATTGAAGTTAACAGCTAACCGGTTAGCTTCAATTTTTTTACATGGAGAGCGGCTGCTATCATGCCTCCACAACCCATGTACCAGGCGATATCGAAGTTCAGTAGAAAACTGTTGTCGAACTTTTAGAACTCCAACTACCTGGAACTTACCTGGAAAGTTATGCGGGAGTTTTAAAAAATTGTGGTTTTATAGATTTCTACGTGCCCTTTTTAATCCCTGAAGCAAAAAGAGGGGTGTTATAAATTTTACGTGTCTGTCTGTCTGCGGCACCGTAGCTCGCGAACGAATAAAGCGATTTCAATTTAGTTTTTCTTGTATACAAGGTGAGTTACGTGCAAGTGTTCTTAGACATGTTTCATGAAAATCGGTTGAGTCGTTTAAAAGTTATGGGGGTGAAAGTAGGGAAGAATAACAGAATGTCTGCAAAAATGTCATTGGCGTATGATTACTCGATTAAGTGCTTGAGTAGGGGGTTTTTTAAATGCAAGAAGTTATCAAATTTTCGCTTTGCCACCTCGTGTCTTTACCGCTCGCGCCTCTATATTGGAAAAATGGCACTCAAAAACCGTTTTTTGAAAATAACTCCGCTCCGACTCATCTATGGTTTTATTATATTATATTTATAATATTATACAGCTGAAGAGTTTGTTTGTTTGTTTGAACGCGCTAATCTCAGGAACCCCTGATCCGATTTGAAAAATTCTCTCAGTGTTGGATAGTACATTTATCGAGGAAGGCTATAGGCTATATATCATCAAGCTAAGACCAATAAGAGCGGAGCACCAATGAAGAATGTTACAAAAACGTGCGAAATTTTTTACGCTACGGGCAATAGGAGACGTAAACGACGTTGCGTGGGTCAGCTAGTTTTACGATAAAAATAGGTAATAAATCGCATTAGAGTAAATTTCCTACAATTTAGGTGGGTACCTTTTTTAGTTAAATCATTAGTTTCAGTGGCAAAGGTAGGCAAAGTGAAAATTCGAAAAGAGCACGTCGAAATTTATAAAGCCACCAATTTTCAAAACTCCCGGCAAACTATTAAATTAAAACTACCAAATAACTGGACTTTTAATGGGACTAATTCCACCCACACGCCCACCACTGTAACTCCTGTACACCAGGATCAAACGGCGGTGACCAACGATCACACCGAGTTATGACACTCGGGAAGTCCCAGGAAAAAAATTAACTGTCTTTGTCCAGTTATTTGTTTGTCTTAAATAACTGGACTATAACAATGCCAAAAATATGGCAATTGGGACTGATGACTTAATGGCTCCGAGGCACGTAGGTTAAGAATGGTCATCCACCATAAACCGACCTGGCTAGGATTAATTAACTTTGGAAGGTGTATACTCGATTAAGCACAATCCATTAAATTGTAAAATAATAAATGTTGAAAAAGAGTGTACTAAGGGGTTCTACATATAACACTGCACGTAAAACTATTCTAGTGGACAAGTGGTTTCACATGTAATCAATTCTAACTCCTATTCGATGGACGAAAAATTTAAAACTAAACCTTATACCAACCAGCCTGGCCAATGTGGTACAGTATGCCAAAATCTTCTTTCTAAGGAGAGAAAGAGGGAGAGGACCGTTAAGAACTTTGATGATGATGTGACTCCTATTTCTGACACCTACAAAATACGACAACAAAATAAGTAAGGGTCTAAACTATCCAGCTGTCTTAACACCAGCAGAAAAATTTGATCGGTCAGGCCGCGTTAATTCGAGTAGAAATGTACTATACCATTGTATATTGCGTATTTTTTTTATTAATATAGTGCATTCCTGATTTTGACTGCCTCGTTGGTCTCGCGGTTGGCGTGTGCGACTGCTGATCATGAGGTCTCGGGTTCGATTCCCGGGTCGCACCAAATGTTTGTATGATCTACAAATATTTGTTTCGGAGTTTGGGTGTTTTCTATGTATAATATGTATGTATTTACAAAAATAAGTATATATGTATTTGTATCAGTTGTCTAGTAACCCATAACACAAGCTCTGCTTAGCTTGGGACTAGACGACGTTGTGTGTTAGATGTCCAAAATATTTATTTATTTATTATTTTATTTATTATTTATTCCTATAATAAATCCACTGTATATAGTTTTATCGCTTTAGTAGGTCGTCTACTACCACTAATCTGTAGCAACATTCAGGATTCGAAGGAACCATACACTAAACGCGTGTTTATCTTCCCTGTGCACTAAATTAAGAGGAGGTTCTTAAGATAATTTTATGCCTGTCTCGCCCTCTCGTTGAGAAAATATTCTTAAACTATCGAGATTGGCTGGTGCATTTTCTGTGAGAAGCTTATCTGTTAATACTGCAAACTTTAATTGGTTTACAGAACAGAGTAAAATCTTACATTAAAGAGCCTTTTTTATTTGTTTGTACTCATATCAGGAACAGTTATTTTCTTGTCAATCCCGTAAACCAAGACGTAAACCTGACGACCACGGCATGATTCTGTGAGCGATAGGGAAAGTTTAAATGTCTTAATAGCTGTGGTGTATTATAGTAGAGGAAATAAACAAGTTGGAGTGGTTTCTCTGTATGTTTCACAATCATTGTTTGAAGTTCTTGTTCGAATAATTTTCCAAGTTACAGAGACGCGAAGTTTTAAATATCTGTGTTATCTTAAAGTATTTGGGTATTTTTTTTAATAATCGCTCTCATCTAGTAACAACCCCTTTTTTTCTAGTTAGCTGCCAAAATGACTCTGCCCTGCCTGATGGTAAGCATGAACAGATTCCAGAGTGACGGTCACCATCCTCACTGCGAATAAGGACAATGCAGCATGGTGACCGACATTATGGCGGCCTGGTGAGATGCTTTTTCACGCCCCTCTTAAAGGACCCGGGATCATAGTGGGAAGGAAACACGTATGCTGGTAGTGAGTTCCAGGTTTTCACCGCTCGGCACGGGAAGGAAGAACGGAAGCGATGAGTAAGAGAACGTACATATGTCTCTTGAAACAGAATACAAAATAACAAAGTTAGATCAAAATGAAGATCAAGAGAATTATAACCAATTTATATACAATACTTCTTAAGATACTTGGTTGTCATATTAATAATAATTAATAATAATAGTTTATTAATATAAAGCATGTTACATTAATTTTAAAGCCATTTTTAATCCTACAACAACAAATATTGTGTAGCAGGAACATAGTGTTATAAGGCATCCACTTCCTAACCTAAAACAGTAATAATAATAATTACGAATAATTACTTGGATTACCAAGCTTTGGTCGGTATTTTTTTTTCTGAAAAATAATCCTAGCTTGATCGATTTATGGCCCAATATGGCATACTAAATTACAAAATCGTTGGATTCAGATTATATTTATATAAGAATTGCTTGTTTGAAGGTATTAGATAAAAAAAAATGTAATAGGCGAGCAAATGAGTATCGCCTGGTGGTAAGCGGTAACCGCCGCCCATGGACCCCTGCTTTACCAGAAGCGTCACAAGTGCGTTTCCGGACTTTGGGGGGATGGGGGAGGGGAGACAGGGGGAGGGGTTTATGGTATGGGCCTCCAGTATCCTCACTCACTCGGTGAAACACAGCGCAAGTACTTTGTCACAACGGTTTTCTTTGAGGCCGTGATATCACTTCGGACGATCCGGCCCATTCATGCCGAAGCGTGGCTCTCCCATGGTATGATACTAGCTTTTACCCACGGAGCTCCATTTGTCGGTTTTTGTGGTAAAGAGTAGTCTATGCCCTGTCCTTAAGAATCAATATATCTAATACCAAATTTCATTGTAATCGTTACAGACAGAGTTACTTCCGAATCGATAATATTAGTATGGATATTGCATTACTACTACACACATCAAAAGTGTCTAGGGATCAAGCATTTTTATGCGGATTTCTTGAGATTGAGATGTGGCTTTGGCCCTGGCCTGCTCAGTCGCCAGACTTGAACCCGATTGAGCATGCATGGGATATGCTACAGAGAAGAGCTCTGCCGAATATGGAGGGTATCCAGTCGCAAGAAGACCTTTTTTTGTTGTTGCAACGAACATGGGCGGCCATTCCACAGCGTGATTTGGATGAACTCATTTTGAGTATGCCAAACCGATTCTTGTGTTGTTAGTGTTCGCGGTAGAAACACGGATTATTAATTGTTAAAGTTACCTAATAAAATTTTAAAGAAAACTGTTATTTCAGTCTTTTTTTCGAACTTTAATGTTAGTGGTACAAATGTCAAAAATCCCTTTATTAGATAAATGGCAAATTTGTTTATTAGTGCAAAGGTGACTTGGTTTCTCGTTACTGTGACAAACGAAAACACTTTATTTGATGAATCCTTAAAGAAAATTTTAATTAATATCAATCAGGAGAAAAGTTATTGCAAAAATATATGTTGATCCCTAGACACATATGTTGATCCCTAGACACTTTTGATGTGTGTATTTCATATTGGGTCACTATTGATGGCACAAAAACAAGGGTTCATAGGACAATGAACCTTGTTTTGAACATTGATTTATATACATCCTGACTTCAATCATGTATTTGTTTTTGTGTACATTAAAATAGATTGGAGTATATCTTAAACTAATTAAGTTTTTTTTTTATTCTTTTTTTTTTTAAAGAAAACTCCCGCACTAGGAATAAATCCTGTGTCGCGTGGGACTTTACAAACATACATGAAACGGACACAAAGAACACCCAGACTCAGAACAACAATTTGTGGATCTCACAAAATGTTGTCCTACGTGGGCTTTGAACCCACGACACTTGGCGAAGTAGGAAACGGCGTGGTGACCGTTAAACCACTAGGCCAAACGTGCAGTAATATTATACATGATTGATTATATATATTACTAGCTGACCCGGCGAACTTCGTACCGCCATATTTACATATCTGTCTCAGCTTCCCACAGGCAGTGTACAGTCGCGGACATAAAAAAATACTTTTCCCGTTATCTTTTATTTTATTTATTTCTAGCAAAAAAAGAATGAATGAAATCGGACTATGTGTTATTGAATTACAACTAAGTACATATTTTGACTTTCATCTCCTCTCTCCAAGAAACCGTGCTGAATTTCGGGATAAAAAGTATCCCATGTCCTACCTCGTAGTATGAACTCAAATCATGCCAAGTTTCATTTGAATCCGTTCAGTAGTTTCGGCGTGATGCTCGGCCAAGATACAGACAGACAGACAGACAGATGGACAGACAGACAGACAGACAAAAATGAAAAAAATTACAGTTTTGGCTTCAGTATCGAGTATAGAGGGCCCTCCAAAAAAAAAATTCAAAATATCTTTAATGTACAGAATTAGACCTGTTACATTTTTATTACAAGTATAGATATTGCTGAGTATATTATAATTGATTAAAGTGTTATGATTTTTTATTTTTTTCAAAGATTTTTCACAAAAAGTCGTTATAAAGAGAGTCACGTTGGTCTAGGCCTTTTGGAGTGAAAAAAAAAAAAACGTTTTGGATATCCAACAGCGCCATCTAGTCCCAAACTAAGCAGAGCTTATATTATCAATTATGGGTACTAGAAAACTATGATAAATACTTTTTTTTTGTAAATACATACATACATTATACATAGAAAACACTCAAACTCCGAAACAAATATTCGCAGATCATACAATAAACATTTGATCGCATACGCTACCACTACGACACCAGAAAACCGAGGTCAAATATTTTCAACCGACTTCAAAAAGGAGGAGGTTCTCAATTCGACTGTTTTTTTTAATGTTTGTTACCTCATAACTTTGGACTGGGTGAACCGATTTTGGTGATTCTTTTTATTTGAAAGCTGGTGCTTCCCGAATGGTCCCATTTAAATTTGGTCCAGATTGAAGTCGGTTTTTTTTTATATAAAATTTTTTATTCGTGATTGCCGAGTGCATGAGGTTATCGAAGATCAAACCCTCTTTTGAGTTCAGCCGTGGTATTTTCTTAGCGTACCCTGTTTTTTAGTTTTTGTCAAAACGTGGATTTATAAGGACATGATTTTGGTTTTAAATGTTATTTGGATATATTTTCCTAGCCTTTATTATTCCGAAGATTTTTGGGGTTGGCTACTAGTTTAACCAGTTTCACATGAATATCAGTTTTTCCACGGAGCGACTGGCATCGGACCTCCGTAACCCTGAGGGTGAACTGAATTCGAAGGTTGAACAAGTTGTCATTTTATTTGAGGGCACTGACTTCCCAATAACGATTGCCCCAGGTGTTCATGACAACCGGGACCGGTATGGACTGTTGATGATGATTATTTAAATACATAAAACAGATCATACTTTATTATTGTGACACTGATCATAATCTAGTTTATCACTCTTATATTTAATACTAACATTGAAGTCTAAAAGCTATTTCTTGTTTGAACAATATTTTTATGATATATGCATTTGATTAATTAAAAAGAGCCGAGAGAGAGCTCGTTCCCACTTGTCGGGTGTCGGGTCCGAATATTAATCGGGTGTCGGCGCTTTTGTTCGCACCACGGTTAATAAATCGGTTGTCGGCCACAAACTGTACCTACAATAAAAAAAACACAACAACTCTGCTTGCGCGCCGCGAAGTGTGTGTGTGTGTGCGATCGATGCTAACAAGGGGTAGCGGGGGACGCTAGTAGCCCAACACCCGACACAAGTGTGAACAGCGCCATTCTTACTTATAGGCGAGCGAGATCCATTACAATTTTTTTCCGGGCGTAGAGGGCTCGCAAAACACCCGACATTTATTGTCGTGGCCGACACAAAATTGGTTTCCGACAAGTGTGAATAGCTTTATATAAAATGCTCTGCCACTGGAACCTTCGATTAATAACCGGACCCGACTCACGACAAGTGTAAACGGGTTGTAAGGGTTAACGATACAAATACATGTAAATTTTAAATAATAATTCAACGAAACTTCTCAAATTTATGGCCGCTGGAAATCGTAATAGCCTTGTAATGAAATATATTTCAAGCTTGTTTAAAAATAATTCATTGTTAGTGACGGGTAAGCTAAGTTTATTCACATACTTTTCTTTTATACTGAGTTTATCACTAAGCTTAAAAAAATACGCATTCTGAATAACTTTAAAAACATTTGCAGTAGGCGGAGTTACGTAGACTGTGCGTAGGCGCGTACCGGGCCTACGGAGACCTGTAGCCAATACCGTAGCACTTCGTAGCGCGTAGGTGGCCGCTAAATAGGTAGGGCTTATATAAAAGGTCATTGTATATTACTAACGTCATTGCATTAGATCCTTATTGTCTTTGATTTATCTCTTGACATATCTTATAAATGGAATAAACTTTGGGGTCAAAGTTAAAATATTTACTGTGTTGTGGCTTCGACTCTCATATGAGACAACACTTTGCGTGTTTCAGAAATTGAAATTCTGAGCCCGCGTGTTAATGTCTGTTCCATGTATGTTCGTGAAGTTTTCTGAGATACGGGATATGAGTTAAGTGCGGGTGATGATTTAAAAAAAATAATCATTTGATTTATCAATTAAGGTCAAAGTAAAATTACTCATTAGTCAGCAGACTAGATCGTAATAGCAATGTCATATATATGCAGTGTAATATAAGAACACACGAACAGAGTGTCCTCAATTAATTAGAGACAATAAGAAAAGTGTTAATGGACACAATCTTATTATAGTTTTGTTAGTATGGCATTTACAGAAAAAAAAAAAGATTTATTGTAGTAAAAATTTAGTAAACATTGGTTACTTTCACACGAAAGTAATGAAACTGAAAATAAATTTACGGTATCAATTTATAATTTTTTTCAATTACAACCTAAAATTACTTTAAAAAATCTTCGATGGACGGCTAATGGTGAATTACCTGATATTAATGGAACTAACATTAAGTACAAACTATTCAACTTAAAAAAAGTCGGTTTTCTTAATTTCAATTATCTTTTTAATTTTATAGAGTGGACAAATAAGTTACTTGTAAAGTAACTTTGTAAAGATATCTTATGTTACACTTTATAGCAAGTTATAGAGCTTTAGACATATATATTCTGCAAAGAATAATTACATTCGTTTATCAGAGAAGATATAAGAAACATAAAAGTGTCCGAACTAACAAACAAATAGTTCCCACACCTCATATATATTCTCTTTTCTCGGTAACACCCAAGTTAACAATCAATAACTATATACATACAAACAAGATTTTATCTTTCACGGACTGGCAGTGCTGTATGAAACACTCGCATTTCGTCAACTGTTCGTCGGCTTAGTCACTAAACAGGATAAAGTAATTAAAGAACTGAAATGGCAGGTCAGATTTGGTAGGATTTATTGTTCTTGTATATATGAACCTGTCAAAGTGTATCTGGTCTGCCGGATGGAAAGCATTGGCAGAATCTTAGAGAAAATATGCAGCATGGTGATTCACACTATGGAGGCCTATTGAGATGCTTCTGCATCATTGGGCCTCCGGTCTCGCACTCACTAACAGAATACGACAGAATGCAAGTATCTAAATGAAATGTCTATCTCGTGTTTGTCTACTCCGTTGATCTAGTGGTTAATATGTGACTACCGATCAAGAGGTATCGAGTTCAGACCAGAAAAGTGTTGTTGGGTATTTCTAACAAGAAAATCCTAATAATAGCCCTGAGTGTGGAAGTTGTGTGCTTTCTACGCTCATGCCTCAAAGAGCACGTTAGGTTGTCGGTCTTGGTTGTCATGAACAATGAACATCCATGACAGTTGGTTTTGGGAAGTCAGTCCCCTTAAATATACTAACCTATATCAAAATTCGATTTTTATAGCATCAGTAAATGCCAAATATAATTATTACTGGTATATAAATAGCATACTACACGAAACCCCAATTGGGTAAAACATTGTTTAACAATTCCAGCCACTTCACAGCCCGTTCTTTCTATTGTTGTCTGCCTTTAAACAGTAAGCTATACAATCCTTTCTTGAAACGATAAATATTGCTTACTTAAAACAATCCCTTTAAATTATATTAAATTGAATATTCGTATTGAACTCATAGGTGTGACATTATGATTTATACAATTTTCTTCTTGAGTGACTTTTACTCTTAAAACAACAAAGATAACTATCTTAGCCTTTACAGTTTTGCTTCTGAGTTCCTTACATATTCAAATACTAGCACTTGCTCTCGGCTCCGCCTGCGCGTATGTCGGCGTGTGATAAAAATTAGCCCATGCCCTTCCTCAAGAATCTAAGTATCTCCATGCCAAATTTCATTGAAATCGGTGTAACGGTTTAGCCACGAAAGCATAACAGATACATAGACAGGCAGACAGAGTTAAATTCGAATTTATAATATTAGTAGGGATCATGATTTATTTCCGATTTTCAAGTCAACAGTAAACTACTTTAAGCGTTAAAGAAAATAAAATTACCAAGTAAAAATTGGTACTTTAAACTTTAGTATTTAGCATGGTGAAAAGTCATTAACAACCCATAACGTCCCACTGCTCAGCTCGGGTCTCCTCTCAGGAGAGGGTAAAGGCCATATGTAACCTCGCTGGCCGAATGCGGGTTGGGGACTGGCAAGACAACGTTATGGCTACGTAATCTTGCCGTTGGATGTTTTTAAGCCGCCCAAAGGCCTCCAACTAAGCTTCACGACTATTATCCTACGATAACAACCGGGACCGACTGCTTAATGTGACCTCCGAATCACGGAGACGCTCATGGTAACATGCCACTAGCGGTCACCCATCCAGGTACTGACCGCGCCGTCGTTGCTTACCCTCGGTGATTATTTCTAATTACCGAGTGCATCTGGGCTATGAGCACCTCATATGATGAAAAGTATGTGTAACAAAACTATACCTCTTTATTTCAAGTATTTGTAAATGACATAAGAAATTAAATCAAAACTAATTATCATTTCATTTTGAGTAAATGTGGACGTAAACATAAATAAATAACGATGTATCCTATAGAGGGAATTTCTCATATGTTTATTCATAAATCCCGTTACTTCAAAACTGATTAGTTCCGTCAGTACGCCAAAGGCTTGCTGCACAAGTTTTAGAGTTCGTCAGGAACACAGCTAATTTGTCGCAGATATTTAGTGTCCTGTCACATTTAAATATTTTATTTCCAGTTAGTAAGAACAGGGGACCACTTTTGAAATATTTAAATGTAGATTTTGATGATATAATCATAATAACGCAATATCTCAGGTCAAACACATAAATAATCCCAAATTTTCACATTAATAAAAAAAACCATCTTCAAGAACTGGACCAAAATGAAATGGGACCACACGGAAAGCACCAGCTTTCAAATAAAAAATGTATCATCAAAATTGGTTCACCCAGTCAAAAGATATGAGGTATCAAACATAAAAAAATCCAATCGAATTGATAACCTTCTCCTTTTTTGAAGTCGGTTATAAAGGACTTCTTTTATTTGCAACTGTTTCGTGCTATAGGTTGTACCATAACTCACGAATACCTAATCTGCCCCTAGTCATGTTGATTTTCAATAAACGTAAACATTAATAGAAACACTAGAAAATTGTACAGGATTGACTTCTCTCGTTTCACATTTTCAAAACAAAATGATAGCTAATAATACAAAAGAATGGAGGCGTTAGCGATTGTAGAAAGAGAATCGACGCGAAACACTTGCAACTTGGCTACGGGGGCAGTAGAACTCTAAAGGGATTTACTCGTAGCTATGAGTGACGATGGCATCTTATCATAAGAATATTTATAGTTGGTATACTTTACTTAACATTTAGGGCCAGTCTCAGATAGTTGTCTGACATATAAAATTATGTGACAGATATAAGTTGCTGATAATAATATGGTTATGTGACATATTTAACATATCTATACTCTCTACACTTGTGAAGTTAAAATCTGTAGTTATCTGGCAGATAAGTTCAATATTCTCTATGGGAATTTTTTGGCAAGTGTAACTGGCCTTTTGATTTCATACGAATTAGAAAATTAACTGTTGTTTTATTTAAATAGTTAATGTACTAGAAATGAGTAAGATACAATCGAACATTGAAATTCATTCAATTAAAATTCACGCAGTTCAAATGTTGTATTCTTGGCACACACGGAACCCACTCCTTTAAAAAGCGTACACTGTTTTTAGGGTTCCGTGCCAAGCAAAAAACGGAACCCTCATAGATTCGTCATGTCTGTCTGTCTGTCTGTGTGTCCGTCCGTATGTCACAGCCACTTTATTCCGAAACTATAAGACCTTTAATGTTGAAACTTGGTAGGTAGATGTATTCTCACAGAATACATCTACCTACCAAGTACCGCATTAAGATTTTCACACAAAAATAGAAAAAAAATCAATTATTTTTGGGGGTACTTACATACTTAGAACTGAAACTCAAAAAAATTTTTTTCATCCAACCCATACGTGTGGGGTATCTATAGATAGATCAAAAATGATATTGAGGTTTCTAACATTATTTTTTTCTAAACTGAATGTTTGCGCGAGAGACACTTCCAAAGTGGTAAAATGTGTGTCCCCCCCCCTGTAACTTCTAAAATAAGAGAATGATTAATTTAAAAAAAATATATGATGTACATTACTATGCAAACTTCCACCGAAAATTGGTTTGAAAGAAATCTAGTAAGTAGTTTTTTTTAATACGTCATAAATCGTAAACTGCATTTTACCTTTTATTCAATCAACACAAATATAAAAATAAATTAAAAATTTTATCATGTTACTTGCTGCTGCGGAACCCTTCATGGGCGAGTCCGACTCGCACTTGGCCGCTTTTTTTTTAAACTTGCAGAACTGTACGTACTGCGAATTTTATTCGCCTTATTAAAAGTCACCTCAAAGGATTCTCTGATATAATTTTTTGATATTTTTGTATTCCATTTTGCTGCATCAGTATTTATTTAATGAGGAAATGATAAAATAAATGTTGTAGTTGCTCTTAGTTTAGATATAGGTGTATTAATTTTATTTTACGTATAGCTGTTTTATCAAGAATTTGCAACAGTACTACTGTCTTGTTCAGGTAGTAGAACCACGCTGATATATCAGCACGAACGGGCCGGTTTGAGCGAGGCTGTACTGCCTATTCATAGAAGACCAATCTAAAATGACAGCATTTGGTTCTGCTCATTCTTTCCGTCAGACACACTAGAGTCACATTGACAGGTCAGCGCAAAGAAAGACTATCAGGGGTTTGGACGAATCAATACCTCATTTAAAGCATATCACATGTGGACTGAGATCCGCTCAAAACTGAAGAAGCATTTATTTTATATGAAAGTTGTATATAGTGTTATTTGAATGTTATTAAACTGGGTCGATTAGCTACATTGGTTGTGGCACAGGTATAGTAACGCGTCCGTTCGTTTGTTCCCTGCTTTCTCTTTATAGTAACAAACAAAAACTTGAGATGTATTTATTATGTGAAATGTAATCAAAATCAGCTTTTTAGTGTTCCGTGCTAAATGCAAAAAACGGAACCCTTATAGATTTGTCATGTCTGTCTGTCGGTCTGTCTGTCTGTCCGTCCGTCCGTATGTCACAGTCACTTTTTTCCGAAATTATAATGTTGAAACTTGGTAAGTAGATATATTATGTGAATCGCATTAAGATTTTCACACAAAAATAGAAAAAAAAACAATTAATTTTGGGGCTCCCCATACTTAGAACTGAAACTCAAAAATTTTTTTTTCATCAAACCCGTACGTGTGGAATATCTATGGATAGGTATCTTTAAAAGGATATTGAGGTTTCTAATATATTTTTTTTCTAAATGAATAGTTTGCGTGAGACACTTCCAAAGTGATAAAATGTGTCCCCCCCCCGTAACTTCTAAAATAAGAGAATGATAAAACAAAAAAAAAAGTACATTACCATGCAAACATCCACCGAAAATTGATTTGAACGAAATCTAGTAAGTAGTTTTTTTTAAAACGTCATAAATCGTAAACTGCAATTTACCTTTCATTCAATCAACACAAATATAAAAATAAAATAAAAATTATATTATGTTACTTCCTGCTGCGGAACCCTTCATGGGCGAGTACGACTCGCACTTGGCCGCTTTTTTAAGTAACTGATATATAATAATAAACCTATGAACCACACTGTTAAAAGTCAAAACCTTATAACATTAAACAGGAATAGAATAAAAACTAGCGCCGCATACACACCGCAGATTAAATTATGTGGATATAACAGTCGTCGTCAATCGTCAACCCTTCGATGTTCTTATGTGTAACTTATGGTGGGTCGTATAGACCGCAGCCTAGAGACGGTATGAAATACACGTAGGTTTATTTGTACTATGTAAATGAAATATTGTTATATTTATAATAATTTCATTTATTCAAGTAATAAAACTTATTGTGTTAGTAACAATTTAACTTACATCTATGTTAGTAAAGTATAGTCATCAGTGTTTGACATTACAATTTTGTTTTAAGCACCCGATAGAATTCCAGTTTGATATGAAATTTACTTATTTAGAAAACGGCATTTGACTTCATGAAAATAGTTATTTAAGTTGCAGGCAAATGCTACTGCTTATGCACCGTTCCATTAGATTTGTTATGAAATTTTACATTTTTATTTTTCTTAATTTTTATATTTAATATATTTATACAAAACTGTATTATTGATCACAACAGGTTTTTTTTTTCATTTTTGCATATAATTTAAGACGCGGTGGAATAAATTAAGTCTTAAATTAATATTCGATAGTAATGTAATGTTTTCGTATATTATAATATTTTTTTTGTAACAGTTTCATGCACTTGTGTACATCAGCAAACTTCATACCCAGGGCATTATCTACCAGCCAACTTTTGGGGGTGTAGAGATTTAGTAGGGAATCAGCAACAGAAACAAATACAGTTAACACATACTGACAAACAAATATGCATACGAATATATTCGTACAATATACATAAGCAAATATTTAATATTAAATAAATATAAATACGTGAAGCAAAAATTTCGTACCCCTTTTTACGAATACATAAATTCACGAAGATATTATGTATAAACCTTATAATCATAAATACACTGTAGAAAAAAGACTATAAATCTATCTATATATATAAAAGCGAAATACCACTCACTTATTAATCACGAAATCTCAGAAACTATAACACCTACAAACTTGAAATTTAGCAGGTAGGTTCCTTATAGGGTGTAGACATCCGCTAAGAACGGATTTAACGAAACTCTACCCCTAAGGGGGTAAAACGGGGGTTGGACGTTTGTATGAAAGTAATTGTTTTTGAAGTTTGACTTGAAATTTAAAATGTATGCTCTATAGATGGTGTGAAAGTGTACTTATAATCTATCTTTAGAAATAAACTCCCTCTTGGGGTTAAAACGGGGAATGGTAGTTTGTATGAAAGTATAATGTTATTGAAGTAAAAGTAATTATGGCAGAAGGGTTTTAAATGGTATTTAAGTATAAAAAATGTGCAAAAAACGAACTCCACGCGTACGAAGTCGCAAGCGACCGCTAGTCATATCATATTTACTAGAAAAAACTCTGACGTGTGTATTTCAGGGTCGGATAATCGTCCGACCCTACATCATTATGATTATAAGCCTGGTTGTACCAAAGTCAAACCTCTGCCTGAACATATTTATAAGCATTACTATAGGTATAAACGAAATTGTCACTGTTTTCCACCTATTTATATATTAGGGGTTTGTTTGACATTATCTTTGAGAATCACTTGAGATTCAATATTAAAACAAACACAGTATTTGACGTCACATGTTAGTTTGAAAGCTTTCCTATTCATGAGCGAGTATGTACTACTAATATGTATTCTGTGACTTAAGTTTGTATTTACAACTATGACAAAATATAACTTAATTTGATAACATGCTGTTGACATTTGCTGTTTGTCGTTTACTTTGATTTATAAATTTTGTTCCTTGTTAGAGCGATTTTGTTAAGCATTTTTAAAGTCATGTAAAAGATTATCAATGATCGATCTAAATGACGTGCAATAGGAGAATACTAAGTCTAGTAGTCTGCGATAGATTGATGATATTGTTGATAAAAATGTCATGCGGCAAAAGTGATTATTCTGAATCACGCAATTTAAGTTCTTTTTTTAAGACAACGCTTACATTAAGAATAAACATCCTGTGTTGCGGGGTACTTTACAAACATACATGAAACGGATACAATGAACACCCAGACTCAGAACAACAATGTGTGGATCACACAAATTGTTGTTCCATGTGGGATTTGAATCCATAACGCACATCCGCAATAGAAAGCGGTGTGGCGACCGCTTAAACCACTAAGCCAACCGTGCAGTTGTAAGTCCTTGAGGTGATTAAAATAACATTTACTATATGATAATAAAAACTATTTCTTCGTGGTCTACTTATGCATAAAAACCTAACTTATTTCTTTTAAGTTGTATAGAAATGAGCTTTTTAACCGACTTCAAAAAAGGAGGAGGTTATCAATTCGACTGTATTTTTTTTATGTTTGTTACCTCATAACTCTCTACTGGGTGAACCGACTTTGATGATTCTATTTGAAATCTGGTGCTTCCCGTGTGGTTTCATTTCAATTTGGTCTAGTTCTTGAAGTCGGTTCTTTTTTTGTTAAAATTTGTGATTATTATCTTTGATTTCTAAAGAGGAGCATTATGTCCAGTAGTTACAGCAACTAAAGCAGTTATTTCATGACTCCTGAATTTTAATTAAGATTTAGTGAAGGATTTAAATGAATTAATACACATTTTGAGTGAGATTGGAAAGAATGTCTATCATATTTATCCAACTTATTTATGTGCATTACACCATTTCCTTAATTTTGTTATGTAAACGTTTATCATTGAAGTAAATATTGGAGCCAATATCTATTTGTATTAAATTATCTATGATTCTACATAAAGTTCCAAATAGGTTTTGGCGCAGGATCAAAAAGCATAAAGTCGCTTTCTTTAAGGTATCCAGTATCTATTTGATAAAAAGCACCTGTCAGTTCTTAAAGTAGTACTTTCTAAAAGAGTTCAAAACGTAATCAAGATCTTAGATAACGAACAGCTATTTATAATATTACGTTTAAAAATTCTACCTAAATTTATAAATACAGTCGGTGATAGGGTTAGCAAAACAAATTATGTGGACAACACACCCACAATAACTGGAAATAAACATTTTATCTCGCAGTTATACGCCCACATAACTCCATGGTGCTAAACCAAAATGGGGCATAGTATATTCAAATGTATATTCGTTTATTACTTTATGATTCTGAACAAAGTGATAAAAAATGAGAATTGTTCAATAAATAATGAAAATGGGTTATTTTGACTGTTTTAGGTTATTGACCCTTTATTGGGGTTAATAAATTTTCTGATTACATTAACATTATTTAGATATCCGCTTTAACTCAAATAATTTAATTTTTAATGCTTTGAGACATTAACTAATAACAATTCGACTGCACGGTTGGCCTAGTGGTTTAAACCGCGCCGCTTTCTACAGCGCCAAGTATTGTGGGTATAAATCCCACATGGGACAACACTTTGTGCAATCCAGAAATTGTTGTCCTGAGTCTAGGTGTTCTTTGTGTTCGTTTCATATATGTTTGTAAAGTCCCCCCCATTATGTATATTCCTATTTCAGGAGTTGTCTTTTTAAAAAAGAAAAGGAAAAAAATCTATTCATAGTCAGATATAACATTGGTCACGCCTATCGGCTTGTATTATCGTCGATAAACTGGGATGAAGACTCCTTACTTGATAAAGGCGTCAGTCATGTTTTACACCAGTTCAGTTTTTTTTTTATGGAATAGGGGGCAAACGTGCAAACATATCGCCTGATAGTACGCGATTACCGCTGCCCATGGACACGCGCAACATCAGAGGCGTCACAAATGCGTGGCCGGCCTTTGTGGGATGGGGGAAGGGGTTGGGATATGGGCCTCCGGTATCCTCACTCACTCGATGAAACACAGCGCAAACCCTCTATCAGGTTTTCTGTGAGGCCGTGGTATTACTCCGGTCGAGCCGGCCCATTCATGACGAAGCGTGACTCTCCCACAGGGCAAACTAAATTAAGAACCTCCTTTTTATACATTGTTGTTAGTTAACTATCATTCTATAAATATCTAAAAAGCCTAGTTAACACTTTGTAAAAGAAAGCACTTAACGATTATAAACTTGTTTCGTTAGATATTCAGCTTCTATTAGACGAATTTCCTTACCAATTATGTAAACAATACTACAAACCAAAGATAAACTCAAAGTATTCAGAGATTTGCAATTGTAATTTTATTGAGACATGCTAATTGCAACTACTTAAAATCTTTACTAACTTAAAGAAAACTAAATTAGGCAACTCATTACGATAAAGTTTAATATTATGAGTAAAGAAAGGAATAGTCTAAATATTAAATATTCTCTTTATATTTCTTTTGATAAATTTTTGCTTCTCTTTTTAACTGACTTTAAAAAAAAGGAGGAGGTTTCTCAATTCGACCGTATATATTTTGTTTATTTTTATATGTGTGTTCGCGGATAACTTCGTCGTTTATGAACCGATTTTGATGATTCTTTTTTTATTGGAAAGTCGAACCTTGAAGTCGGTTTTTGTTTTTGTTAAAAATTTTATACAAAGAAATTACTATAACGTTTACATATCATTATTAGTTTTTTAGTAACTCCGGGTTGTGATTAGGGGTTGATTGTAAGAAAAATCAAATAATACTTTTTGACTAGACCCGGATTCGAACCCGAGACCTCTTGATCGGTAGTCGCATACGCTAACCGCTAGACCTTTGAGGCAGTCAACCAGCCTCACAAGAGTATTCAAATACATGTTAAGGCAAATGGCAATTCAATCGTGACCTTATAAATCCTCTATCAAGCTCACACCAGCCATAAATAATCAGATAAACTTGTAAATCAAACACTTCAACGTAACAGTTAATCAATTTATTGAGTATACATACCATTTTACGATCAACTCGTATGTCTACCACCCGTGCCTGACGCAAATGTGTTGCCAGTTAACTAAATTTTAGTTTCTGAGACAGCTTTTTATCCCTAATTTCTCTTCGTAAATTAGGTTAAAAAAAGTGGTTAAGCTAAAAGATTGAGAATCCTTTTAATCTACATATCTACGAATGATAACAATATACAATCAGAATTAACAAAAAAAAAAGAAAATGTGATGTACAAAATATGGCGGCCTTATCGCTCATAGCAATTTCTTCCAGGCAACCTTTGGATTGCAACATACTACGTGAAGAAAATGATTCACCTCTTTTTAATAAAAAAACAAAGATAGATCCTACTTTTAAGCAACGAGTATGACGCCAAGATACACATGATCGCATTGTTGTTGTTGATGACTTTATTTTATGGAGAACTTTATCAATATTTTGTTAAAAACTTCGTAATGTTGCTTTTTAAACAGATAGCGGGAGAGTGTCATGGACCTTTGCAAAATAGTACCACATCTTACTCCTTCCTTCTCGAAGGTAAAGTTTATTGACTTCATTTTATTGACATGATTTGCTTGTTTCACTCTTTTATTTATTTTAGGTTCTATAAATTTGCTAAAAATTAAAAAAATCTTTAATACACTCAGTTTTCATGCAATATGTATGAGAAATGTTTCCTGTATGAATAATTCTCCACAGTATGGGAAAGGCTGCATGCTGACAACACTGTCAGATATTGGCGTTAATTTACGACTGTTTGGAAATGGGATAAAGGGCTTTGAAAATATTTGGGTTTTGTAGTGACATGATTCACGTAATTAACATAAAGTCAAGTAAAACGCATAACTTGAAAAACAAACAAATAATGTACGTGTATATTTTAGTTTATATGTTTATGAGAAAAAAATATAATAAATATTATACATAGGTATATTATTCATTTGATACCATCATGAAATAAAAACTGAAAAGCTGATAGCATTTTAGACAAACCAAATAAATAAAAAAAATGCTTTTCAAGATATTGAAGATGATTATTTTAGTTCTTCTAATACTATTTGAAAAATTAACTCAGCAAGTAGATAAAAATTATGTTATACATATTTTTTAGAAAACAGAAATGAAGTTTACGTCAATTTTGAAATAAGTCTATTTCCTTTTGTGATATTTTTGACCAAATGTTTTCATCGTGCATATACATGCATGTAGTATGTATTTGGTCAAAAATAAAACGCAAATATAAGTTTCGAAGTTTGGGTGTTTTCTGTGTTTAATATGTATGTATATTCACCAAAAAGATATCTAAGTGTTCTATCAGTCAATTTAGCTTTCATAATACAAGCTCTGCTGCCTAGTTTAGAGCTAGATGCCGTTGTTTATCTATATATATAAAAGCGAAATACCACTCACTTATTAATCACGAAATCTCAGAAACTATAACACCTACAAACTTGAAATTTAGCAGGTAGGTTCCTTATAGGGTGTAGACATCCGCTAAGAACGGATTTTACTAAACTCCACCCCTAAGGCTGTAAATCAGGGGATGAAAGTCTGCGTGAGCGAAGCTGCGTGCAAAAGCTAGTCTTATATATAAAATTCTCGGTCACAATATTAGTTACCATACTCCTCTGAAACGGCTGGACCGATTTTTATGAAATTTGTAGATAGGTAGGTAGGTCTGAGAATCGATCAACATCTATTTTTTAACCGACTTCCAAAAAGGAGGAGGTTCTATGTTCCACTGTATTTATATTTTTTTTTTTTATACCCAATTTTTTTTGGCAAAACAACGTTTTCCGGATCAGCTAGTATTTTATAATATCTCTGTGTTTTGACAAATTAAAATAGCGCATTGTTATTACCCCTATCTGTTAGATGATAGACAGTGAAAGAGGACTATAGAAGCAGGCAGCGTGCATCAATGCAAATAAAAGGAAAATTAAAAAAAAACTCTAAACCAATTCGTAGCACAAAACCTCTTTTTAAGTAGAATCCAATAAGCAGCAATAAACTGTTAAAGGTTTTCATGATAACATATAGTTTAATGTCTAACTAATAACTAACTAATGGTTGGGAAAAAAATCTTGGGGCACCTAATTAACTGACGACTGCTTAGGATTTTGTTACAATACATTTTAATGACATAAAAGTAACTTCTGAAGGAATTTGGGCTAAGGTTAATGAATATTTTATTAATTTTACTAGCACTAGATATCTCTTTCGTTGACACAATGAATGTTCGTAGCTTCGACAAAGTACAGCTAAATATCGTAGCTACGTAGTTCTTGTAGAATTTCGTAGTAGCATTCGTAGATGGAGCTTTCAAACGACCAGTTGTAAAATATTATAGGTATACTATTTTGTGAAGATGAAGTAAACATAAGATGTAGTAGTTATAATGTACTTAAGATTTATAGCTTTTACACGCGGCTAAGCTCACGCAGACTTTCATCCCCTGATTTACCCCCTTAGGGATGGAATTTCCAAAATTCCTTTCTTAGTGTTCACTTACGTTATATAAAGAACCTACAAAATATCAGGATTCTAGCTTTAGCGGTTTGGGCTGTGCGTTGATCTCTGGGTATGTCAGTCAGTCTCCTTCTTCTTTTATATATATAAATTCAAAAGACTTAATATATTAAATTTAAATAGGTTTTATTGGAAATCCCTCCAAAAAGTGACGAAATTTCGAGAAATAAATTTGTAGTAAACTATTTTTATCATGACGTAACTCAAAATACAGCTAAAACTTTAATAAATATTGTTAGAAATAAGATATACGAGTATACATATTATTCTATCAAGGTGTTTTTGCAAATATATTATAACGCCATCTACCTAAAATACAAAACACTGCAACATTGATAATCACATATAAGTTCAACATATATCCACAATCAAATCACATATATTATGTTAACCATTTTGCGCAATAGCTCCATCTAGTAGAAAGTTCTGCTATGACAATCTACAAGCGCTACGTAGGTTACGACCACGGCTACGACGGTTACGGCAGCTTCAGCGTACATTGCATCTACTATTCACAATGGTTGTAAAGCGACATCTAGTTTTAAAAATAATTCAACATCACTTTAGAGTAACAAAGTGTTATGGTACCCATTTTCTCTCCTAAAATTCGATATTTGTTCGTACCTCGTTTGCTAAACTCTCTCCTCCAATTCCCCACCTAGGGCAAAAATTAAGTGATGAGCATAATTATTTGTTCTGTGTCTTGAGCAATTTGTTTATAATATGTATGCTCGCATATAGAAATATACCATACTAGCTGACCCACGCAACCTGGTTTGCGTCTCCTACTGCCAACAATTTTCTCCCGTTTTTGAAACATTCTTCATTGTTACTCCGGTCCTATTGGTCTTAGCGTGATGATATATGGCCTTTTTTTCCTTCCTCAATAAATGTACTATCCAACACTGAAATATTTTTTAAATCAGACCAGCGGTTCCTGAGATTAGCGCGTTGAAACAAACAAACAAACTCTTCAGCTTTATAATATTAGTAAGTTTAGATAAGCATGTTTAACAGCAGTGATACCGTAGTACAGGTTTGTACTAATTTGGGTTTTTTTATGGAATAGGTAGCAAATTTGTAATTACTTAGTCATTAAGTGATTATACTCTTTGATTTTAAATGAGGCAGTGCCTTTACAATGTACTTGTGTTATTTAAACCTACTGTAGTCTACTACGAGTACTAATCGTAGAGTTTTTTCAAATGCCTACTGAATATGGATTGTAAATAATATAAATTATGCTTATTTCAGATCTAGGCAGATACGATTTCTAAATAAATTATAGATTTCTAAATAATCTGGTTAGTAAAAATGTCTTCTCTAAAAGAAAATCTATTGAATTTATACCTGGCTAATACACAATTTCAAAAGGATCCACGTGAATTAAATATTTGTAGTTCCTAATGGACATTTATTTATATCTTAAGCAGATAGAAGGTAAGGTTTAACTTTGAAAATTAATGGCTTATTTACTTATAGAAGATGATTTTTCACGTACTTGAGTAAGTACCACTTAAGGTTTAGTGTAGAAAGTGGTTTCATATTTATGAAATATTATTTAAAGAAGATTGAAAATAAATTATACTTATTGAAGATAATTTTAAACTAGAAATGACCTATTTGACAATTTGGAGCCATTAGCCAGCAAGTCTCGATTGATATCCATTGTGACTAGAACTCTTTGTCAAACTCTGCCTCGACTTCTTTTCTTGAGTATGGGCCTGCCAAAGTGACTCTACGCTGTCTGATGGAAAACATAAGCAAAATTCATAAATGGTGGTCAACATACTCATTGCAAATGCAGAAAATGCAACAATACAGCATGGTGACCCACGCCATGGCGGCCTAGTGATGCTTTTGCATCACGGGGCTCTACTATCTTTAAATGTCTGTGATCGATTGTACCATTACCATAAACAATCACATTTTTGATAAAAGGCTTGAATGTATTATGCATAAGTAACCGATAGCAACCAAATTTTCTTTCATCTTTGTAATAAAAACATAAGTAAATATTTATCAGTAAAGCAATGTGATGTTCAACATTAAACCTGGTTTCAATCTCGTTTACAACCTCTCATTTCGAACGATACAAACGTAATTACAGTGATGGAAGTCTTGGGAACACCGAGACCACTAATTAGTTCAGAGACGGAAAGAAAACAGATAAAAAGGCAGGAAAAGCCTCTTCATGATATTGCTTTTATATTTACTGAATCATTGCCTTTTGTAAAGCCATGTTTTAATCAACATTTTAACATAAATGCAAACTCTCGTCATAATTTTTCGTTGAAATTCTGTATTATTTATTTATTTAAATCTTTATGCACACATGTACAACGGCGGGCTTAATGCCCAAGGCATTTTCTACCAGCCAACCTTTGGGTGATGTAGAAATTTAATGAGATAGGTGCATTGTGGTGGAAGTCAGAGGTTATAATTGCCATCAATATATGGAACTTACATAAACTAACATAATACGACTACACATATACATTAAAATATATGCATATGAACACATACACACACCTATACATAAGCCTTACATACGTACACTGTGCGTAATAAATAAATAAATAATAATAAATATTTTCGGACATCTAACACACAACGCCATCTAGTCCCAAGCTAAGCAGAGCTTGTGTTATGGGGACTAGACAACTGATACAAATACATATATACTTTTTTTTTGTAAATACATACATATTATACATAGAAAACACCCAAACTCCGAAACAAATATTTGTAGGTCATACAAACATTTGGTCCGACCCGGGAATCGAACCCGAGACCTCATGATCACCAGTCGCAAACGCCAACCGCGAGACCAACGAGGCAGTCAAAGTAGTCAGTCAGAGTAGGTACTAAATTGTATCTTAATTAATGTTTTCCTGCCATTACTGCACGGTTGGCCTAGTGGTTTCAGTGGTCGCCACGCCTCTTGCTACTGCGCCAAGTGTCGTGGGTTCAAATCCCACGCGGTACAAAACTTTGTGTGATCCACAAATTGTTGTCCCGATTCTGGGTGTTCTTTGTGTCCGTTTCTTGTATGTTTGTAAAGTCCCCCGCGACACAGGATGTTTATTCCTAATGCGGGAGTTGTCTATAAAAAAAAAACATTACGTCATGAGGTAGTTCTTGACGTTCTTTTTGAATGAGACACGACTTGTTGACATCCTGATTTCAAAAAAAAAAAGGTTTGGTCCAGTGTATAAATATTTCTACTAAGACGACTCATTAAAAATGCATCAGCAGTGTCACGAAGCTAGAAGGCATGCCTACGGCACTAACTTGTAGCTTGCATATATTGCAAATGAGTGTAATTTCATTTAACTCCATATTTATATTCCTATAAACTTAACTCATAAAGTGTACACAAACTGTTTACTGTCTTCCACATTTTATGCAGGTGGTTTTACATAAAATTTAACAACAAGTATTTATGGAAAGTAAAAAAAGAAACTTAATTTACTTCCACTTCATATTTTTGAAGAATATAATCTGCAATCAGACTCTAACTTCACCTCCTAAAGATGTTATATTCTTACCTTTATTCAGAAGTGATATACTTTACCATGTAAAGTAAATAGAAATGAAAGTAGAACGTCTAACATCTCAGTCAGTCCCTAGTCAGTCAAGCGATGATGATGATGTTAGTGTTCATTAGTAATTTTACAGAATTCAGCATTAGGAATAAAATACATATAATATAATTTTAACACCAGATTTTTTTGGAAACCAAAACATTTTCGGACTATTGTTTCAAAAAGCTTCGAAAAAAAAAAAACAGAGGATTTATGTCCTGAAGTTACGTATCACTAAACAACTAAGGCGTTAAAAATGGCTCTTGCAAAAAAGGTCACCTCAATTTTTCAGTGCCCGACTTTTTACGCCTAAAAACATTATTCTATTTATAATGCTTACCTCCCGTAACCTAACTCACTCTGTCTCATGCTTAACACATCACAGCGTCCATAGAGAACGGTGGTTGTTTAATATCAGATCACATACCGCTTGTTTTCATTGTCTTAAAAATATGAAGACAGACCCGTGCTTCACCACGGGGACCTATATAGTCCAAAATATAATAAAAGCTGGTGAAAGGTTACGGGCCGGTCCCTAAAAAAACTGTAAACAGACTGCCACGTATTTTTTATTTATATTATTTGTCTGTATGATTAGGTACTCAGATATGCGTACCAATATCCTTCTCGGATTTACATTTAATGCCGAAATCAGAACTCGGAATGTGAAAGTCTGATTTAAAGCCACTTTTAATATTTCAGTCATGGAATTGGGTACGCGCGGAAGGGGCCAATTCGGAGTGCTATCGATATGAAATTATTAACAGGAGCACATGACCGATATTCGACTTTACTGTTAAATTTGAGTTATATTAATGTATTATCTATGTAAGTTTATAGGCTTGTTTTGTATTTAATAAAAGAGATTTTGACGAGAGAAACCACACAAGTAATCGGAATTACCTTTTATACATTCAATTCTGTGTCCTGGGCCTGCAGTCTCGACAAAGATAGCGATCGTTAAAGTTGCGAATTCGGTAGCTAATTCATATCGTTAATTTTTTAACGATTTTTGGTAGTCTCTACCGTTGCAACTATCGATTTTCATCGGTATCGTATCGTATTTGCTGTCATTTTGGCAGCCCGCTAACTCGATAAGTAATCGAAAAGGATCGTTAACTGTGAAATATTATAAAAATAGAAATTGTATGAAGATACATATTTATCAGATTGTAATAATATATTTTGCAAGTGTAGTGCAGTGTAGTGCACTAATTTATAATATTAATTGTACATAATGGCGGAGGTTTATTTGACTTATCAATGATAACAATTGATTCAGAACATTGCAAGGATATAAATATTTATGTCCCATTAAAAAATGTCACATAAATGTATTTTGGATTTCAAACTATAAATAAAAACTTGAGAGGTGTCAAGGGACACCCGGATGGAACGAAGTTTATATATACATATCCCTAGGTAGGTATCCCTAGGTATAGGGATATGTATATGTATATATATATAAACTTCGTTCCATCCGGGTGTCCCTTGACACCTCTCAAGTTTTTATTTATAGTTTTAAATCCAAAATACATTTAAATTGTCATAATTTAATAGGACACATATTTATATCCTTGCAACATTCTGAATCAATTGTTATCATTGATAAATCAAATAAACCTCCGCCATTATGTACAATTAATATTATAAATTAGTGCACTACACTTGCAAAAGATATTATTACAATCCGATAAATATGTATCTTCATACAATTTCTATTTTTATAATATTTCACAGTTAGCGATCCCTTTCGAATACTTATCGAGTTAGCGGGCTGCCAAAATGCCTCGATAAGCGATTTGCGACTGTCGTTAAATTGATAGCAAATTCGATACGATACCGATGAAAATCGATAGTTGCAACGGTAGAGACTACCAAAAATCGTTAAAAAATTATCGATATGAATTAGCTACCGAATTCGCAACTTTAACCATTTAAACCATTTATTTTTGCTACAAAACAGTACAACATACAATATAGTAACACGTAACAATCATTAACGATCGCTATCTATATCGAGACTGCAGTCCTTTACGATTTTGCACGATAATTTATGAATAGAGACTTGCCCTTGTGATTAAGATCGTTACGGCAAGCGAAAATATTCGTAAACATTTATCGATCGTTAGTTTACGATCGTTATGCTATCTATGTCGAGACTCAGGCCCTGGTCTGTATGCAGAAGTCTTTTAAAAACCTATATTTCGACAACTAAAACTTAGATCAAGCTTTTAGCTGTTTCATTTCATTGTAAAATAACCTATTGCTATCAATTGTACTTTATTTAGCATGTTGCTTAGTCTAGATAGACATAACATGGTTCAAAACACGTAAAACGAAAATTATCTTCAAGATGGCCCTAATAAAATTTCATGTACCCATCTAATAGCTACCAAACTACCTACCCAATTAAAAGACCGCATATTATTGGCGCCCAAACAGAGACCA
Organism: Diaphora mendica; assembly: GCA_949125395.1. Lineage (NCBI taxonomy): Eukaryota > Metazoa > Arthropoda > Insecta > Lepidoptera > Erebidae > Diaphora > Diaphora mendica. Next base: position 5,105,795 of record OX421323.1, read on the forward strand.
TTGTTGTCGCCATAAATCTTTTAGGTGCCCGAGTTTCACTTTTCTTTTATTGTCAAATAACAATCGTTCGGAGTGTTTTTAGGGTTCAACGATTAGATTAGCGACAAGGGAACGCTTGTAATGGTGTTGTTTAATATTGAATGTAAAGCATTTGTTATGCAAATGTGGATAGAATGATAAGGTGAAAAAAGGCTGTTTGTAACTATTTAATCTTAGCTCATTTGTAACACCACTTAATTTCTAATAACACACTAATAACAGTAATAAGATTATGAACATTTAGTAGTCATACTACTTTGTTTTGTGTTCAGTACATGCTGTAAAAAAAACTTCAAAATAACTGCTTATAAAATATTACTGACAAAAACAGCTTAACAGTTCACATCATTACAATAATAGGTCTCTCCATAATAATAGCTAAATTACCTCACCTAATTGCGACATGAAAAATGTAAAAAAGTAATTAAAGAACACAAAAATGATTTATAATGGATATCGAAGTTGTTAAGTACAAAATATTTATGTAGTAGTTAAACCTATTACAACAATTTAAAATGCTTTAGATGCCTATACCCATATAGGCTTAGATAATGTAAGGTTAGAGCTTGTATTTGAAAGACGTCAAGCTACTAAATATACTAAGAGGAATGAAAATACTGTATTTTTGACATAGGGAGCCGGCGAGGAGACGGCTTGCGTGGTGGTGTATGACTACCATCCGCATACCGCTCAAGAGTCACATGTGTATAGTATTACGTGTACACGATTCGGTTCCGGTAAACACACTCTCTCTTACTTGATGCTGGTATTTGTGAGGCCCGGATATCGATATCAGTTTGGCTTTAGAGAAAAGCATTTTACCATAGACCAAGTTCACAGAATTACTAATCATAGAAAAAGTCGTGTGGTGTCGTGGGACACCAGATAGAAACGAAGTTCCTTATCTTAAAAATATTTATTTCAAGTTCTATTCAAGGTTTAAAGAAAATAATTATTCGGGTTGGTATACATTTTTTATCATGATTTTTTTATCCATAAAAATAAAAAAGGAGGCGATTACATCATCATCAACATCGTAAACTGTTTACTGTAATGATAGTGGTCTGAGTTGTGGGTTACTAATATTTTCCTTCAGCTACATAAAAAATTAATGATAATAGAAATACTTTATTTCAATGACTAAATTTATACAATATTTTGTAATGTTTCTACTATTTAAATAAAGATACACTATAATAATAAAGCCGTTTAATAATTGTTTTAACATCTGAGTATATTAACAAATAGAATTATAGATAAAATAGAGTAATACATGCAACTTACAGATGGCGCTATATTAATTTTATCCTTCAGGCTCTTTAAGAACCACAAAATTGTCTTAACACCTTTATTTTATTTAAAATGATTTATAAATTATATATTAAAGTTCTATGCGAGGTATAAAGAAAATAACTATTCAGGTTTACATTTTTTATTATGATTTTTTTACGAAAAAAATAATAAAATAACCAAACTTGTGCTGACACCTAAAAACTAACTAAAAACTCTAGAAGAAATGAAAGTGTGTCCCACATTCTTCCTAGATGTAGCACAAGCTTTTAATAAAGTATGGCATGAGGGACTTGTGCACAAATTGAGAAAAGTGCTACCAAAAGCCTTTGCAGACATCTTAAACTCCTATATATCTGATAGAATGTTCAGAGTAAGAGAAGGAGAAGCATATTCTGATCTGAAACCTATTAAAGCTGGGGTACCATAAGGAAGTATTCTAGGCCCAGTCCTGTACCTGTTATATACTTCTGACATGCCAAAATTAGAAGAAAACATCATTGCGACCTTTGCGAATGACACGGCTATCATGGCCATTGGGTGTACATATAAGGAAGCAGTAGATAAACTCCAAGTAGCAGTGAACACCATTTGTGATTGGACAAGTAAATGGCTGAAATCTAAATCGGTTCATATTGATTTTACAAATAAATCACCTGACTATCACCCGGTATATATAAATAGTCATATTATACCCTACGTCAATACTGCCAAATACACACATCAAAAGTGTCTAGGGATCAACATATGTGTCTAGGGATCAACATATATTTTTGCAATAACTTTTCTCCTGATTGATATTAATTAAAATTTTCTTAAAGGATTCATCAAATAAAGTGTTTTCGTTTGTCACAGTAACGATAAACCAAGTCACCTTTGCATTAATAAAGAAATTTGCCATTTTCCTAATAAAAGGATTTTTGACATTTGAACCACTAACATTAAAGTTCGAAAAAAAGACTGAAATAACAGTTTTCTTTAAAATTTTATTAGGTAACTTAAACAATTAATAATCCGTGTTTCTACCGCGAACACTAACACAAGAACATCGGTTTGGAATACTCAAAATGAGTTCATCCAAATCACGCTGTGGAATGGCCGCCCATTTTCGTTGCAACAACAAAAAAAGGTCTTCTTGCGACTGGATACCCTCCATATTCGGCAGAGCTCTTCTCTGTAGCATATCCCATGCATGCTCAATCGGGTTCAAGTCTGGCGACTGAGCAGGCCAGGGCCAAAGCCACATCTCAATCTCAAAAAATCCGCATAAAAATGCTTGATCCCTAGACACTTTTGATGTGTGTATTTAGGAATGACACTAGACGCCAAACTTCCCTAGAAAGCCCGTGTCAAAAAGACACGTGACGAGCTGGATCTTCGCTACGAAAAAATGTACTGGCTTTTGGGTAAACACTCAAAAGTGTCCGTACATAACAAGATATTGCTATATAAACAAGTCCTTATGCCTGTATGGACTTATGGTATCCAGTTATGGGGATGCACCAAAAAATCCAATACACTGATGATACAACATTTTCAAAATAAAGTACTTAGAGGTATTGTAAAATGCACCCTGGTACATTCGAATGAACGACCTCCATCGGGACCTTGAACTAGAACTAGTCGCAGACATTATATCCAAGTACGCCGAAGCTCATGAACGCCGACATCATCATCACGTAAACGTTGAGGCTTTCCAGCTTCTTGACAACACGGACATTATAAGGAGACTTGAAAGGATAAAACCCTTTGAGTTAGTTAAGTGACAGTGCAAAGTGAACAAAATACTACCATTTAGTGCAGTGTATTAAAAGAACACACGAACAAAGTGTCCTCAATTAATTAGAGACTATAAGAAAAGTGTTAATGGACACAATCTTATTATAGTTTTGTTTTATTAATTTAGGTCAAAGTAAAATTACTCATTAGTTAGCAGACTAGATCGTAATAACAATGTCCGACTGTAGTATGGCTTTTTAAGAAAGAAAAAAAAAAACTTGACGCTGGTATTTGTGAGGCCCGGATATCGATGTGGTCACATCGGCCCATATGTAAAGAGGCGTGACATCTTCCAGAATAAAAAAAGTTGATAAACATCAGCTTACTGATAATTCTCGTAATCTTGTATCTAAATGTTGAAGACACGTCGTGAGGTGACTAAAGTATTTAAAAAATATTATACTATATCTGCCGAAAAGATTTTTAACGATGGTAGTATAACCACTAGCAGAGCTCCATGTAGAATTCACGTGAAAGTTTACTAAGAGAATAAATATGATAACCTACATACATTTGTGCTTACAAAATATTGCGATTTTATTGTTTAAAAATAAAAAATATATACAAATTGTTGTTTGAAACAAACCATTATACATATAAACGAGAAACGTCACGATATAACAATAGTAGGTTTAATCCTCAACTCAAAGTATGACATAATAAATAACATTAAAAAAATGTATTAAAATATTAACAGTTATATAATTTATTATGTCTTATGTATTCGTTCAAATAAGGATTAATGGTAAAATATTACAGAAATGCCAATTTTTTTACATTTAAATGTAAAATAAGACAGTATAGGTGGTATTTTTTATCATAAAAGCCATATGTATCAGATATAAGCAAGGAAGTGACTAGAAAGCTACTACAAAGAATAGTGCATTCCAACTTATGCAAAAATCAACTTTCATTACTTTAAATAAATTTTCCACTTCAGCGCTTGTCAAGCCAGCGAACCATGGAAAGACAAGTAAATGGCAGGAGTAGCACAAATGCCAACAATTACTAGGTCCGTCTGGCAAGGTGCCAGGACGTGAATGGAACAACGTGCCAAATCTGGTACAATCATGTTTATATGCTGTGAGCTATAAAGGTAAATGTTACTCTATTTCTTGTAGACAGTTTGATAACATTATTAGTTGTAAAAGTCATGGACGAGGACTGGGAAGACTTAGGAACAATTGCGTGTTTATTACCAAGTTCATGGAGATAAGCTCTGTGCTAGATATTTTGGTGAAAGGAAATCCTTGAAAAGGTGATTCGTAGTGTTTGGCATGTCGAAAACTTCTGCACTGATTGAGCTTAAATTTTGACACGGTCTTCAAATCGCTTCAAAGATGTTTTTTATCTGTTTTTTTGCCTCGATCTTGTTACTTTTATATGCTGAAGCGCCGGTTAAAACCGCACGTAGTAGGTACTGGTGGTGCTGCTAGTTGGTTAGCATATGCTACTAATATTGTAAACGGGAAAGTTTGTAAGTATAGATGGATGGATGTTTGTTACTCTTTCACGCACAAACTACTGAACGGATTTGGATGAAACTTTAAGAAATTTAAAATACTTTCTATATATTTTCCCAAGCAAATATTTTCGATAGTAGCGTAAAGCGATAATAGCGTAGCTTCTGGTGAAAAGTCCTAGACCCATAGACAGGCATGTTTTATATTGACTGTTTTACATGTAAATTTTGTTGACGGAAGTCAAAGGAACTTTGAATACTTTTGCTATTTTTAGAAGAAAAACTTCAGCTTAAGTAATAGTCCTTTATATTCAGCTCTCAAGTTGAATAGAATAAGAGGCCCAGTAACGAACAGCTTTAACAAGATAAATGGGCATAATAAAGTAAATTTAGATTTTACTTATTCAATGTGTTTGAGGAAAATAAGAGTATAATAGCAAAAGTCCCCTTCCTACTTTGAATTGTAAATCACACAAGTGCCTTTTGATAGGCGACATTTCTAACATAGAATCAAATACAATAGTATGTGTATTAGAAATATAACGTCATTTTAATGGCAACATTTTTGATTGTCATTTTTCTTGTTTGACGTTTGAGGTTAAGATAGTAATTGGACGCTTGCCGGTCAAACACGGTTTTCGATTTTGACTGCCGGTTTAAGTTAATTTAATTGATATTTAGCTAATTTTCCAACGACTCGGTGTTTCGTCGGTCACCGTTAAGATTGGTCTGGTTTGGACTCGCGAGTTTCAGTAGTCACGTTCAAAGGGGCACGATCCACGATAGTTAATACGAGTGTATTGTAATTCGAATACCTTGGAGGATTGTACAGCCATCAACGGCCGACGAGATCAAGGACATCACACAACTCCACGGTGAATCGCCGTGGTTCATTGCTCTTTCCAGTGACATAGTTAGCGATTGAATGCCTTATTTATGGGCCCTAAGACATCTCAAATTTCCCAAGGTGAATGCAATATTGGCGAGAGAATTGAACAATGTGCTATATTTACATTTAATTTTTATAGCAATGATATTTGCTATAAAAATTATTTGGTAAGTTAATAAGTTTGGTATAATGATGGGAGGAAAAATGGGAGGTAAAAGAATACAAAGAAGATCCTAGATCAAAGTACATGAGAGTCGTGATCTATCAATGAGCTAAACAAACAATTAGAATATAGATCAACTATATTAGAAATAAGGCCATAAAGAAATCACTATTGCGTCTAAAATACCTCCCAAATGTAACTATAAAGTTATCTGACAATGTTAAAACATTTTTATTTAACACTTGGAATTAATAAGATCTCGCGTACAACGAGGATATAAAACAAACGAATAAAGTGCGTACAGTCAGCTAAATTAAATTACGTACGTGTGTGCGTTGCTAATGATGCGGAAAATATAGCGGCGCACTATTACGTCATCACATATGTGTGTCAAGGAGATAGGTCATAAAAAATGTCTGGAAAACCGGACAACATTTACCTTTTAAAATAAAGCAGTTATGTATATATATATATACTTGTCTTATTATACTTTACTTTCCTTTACTGACTAGCTGATTCATCAAGAGTCTAAAACCCTGCTATAATTTTCAAAAATTTTTACTACAAACGCGTCGCTAGAATTAATAAGTCGGAAAAGATTTTCGTATTTGATGAAACGCACTGATCTCGAGGACCGTCGTCGGTTTTCTGTATGTGGACGCATTAAGAATAGGGAATATCACCACTCCTTTTCATTTCATGAGTGACACAAGAGGCGACCAATGAGCAAACTACGTAACACAACATTGCAAAGAGGTCTGACTAGTGCGTACTACTATACAGTATGCCAAACTTTTTTTTTATCGAATAGGAGGGCAAACGAGCAGACGATGGTAAGCGATTACCGCCGCCCATGGACACCTGCAACACCAGAGGCGTCACAAGTGCGTTGCCAGCCTTTGGGGGATGGGGGGGGGATGGGGTATGTAGCTGGGGGATGGGGGTGATAGGGGAAGGGGTTGGGGTATGGGCCTCCGGTATCCTCACTCACCCGGTGAAACACAGCGCAAGCACTATTTCACACCGGTTTTCTGTGAGGCCGTGGTAGCACTCCGGTCGAGCCGGCCCATTCATACCGAAGCGTGGCTCTCCCACGGAAATTTCCACGAAAGGACCTCTGTCCAATAAAAAAACAACTTTTTGGATAAGTAAATAAATTTTGTTTTGCGAGACACCATAATTTAATCACTAATAATAATGGGAGAGACAAAGACCTGGACACAGGTCTAGGAGTAGACTGCGATAGGTCGATGACGATGACCTTTCCTACTTTTTGGCTTTGAGTTTTACATACCTACATTTTGTATTAATTTTTTGAAACTTGAAATCCCAATTAAGGTACTGCAGAAATATGGACATCAATCACTCAACTGTCAAACAACTAAAGTTGTCAATCACTCTACGAGATCTTGCATAAAACATAGGTTAACGAATGTCTTTTAATGTCACAACAGACGGATTTAAAAGACTGGCACTTAAAGCCGAGTCTCCACAGAACAAAAGTAATCAACTTTTGTGTTGTCAACACGTGTTGGTGATAAAAGTTTCTGTAAAGACGAGTCTCCACCGAACAAAAGTTGGCAACTTTTGTGTTGTCAACACGTGTTGGTGATAAAAGTTTCTGTAAAGCCGAGTCTCCACCGAACAAAAGTTGGCAACTTTTACTGTTGTCAACCTTTTTTTGTGTTGTCAAATTTCGGTGGAGACGCGCTTTAAGTCATTTAAAAAAATGTAATAAAAGTATGTACTTCCAATAGATGTTTATCAGACGATGAATGGTTTATTACTTATTTATTCATTTTGATTCACATTTTGTTCGATAAATTTGCACACTATTCAATGAGCTATTATTATAATTCCAATCTATAATATAAATAAATAATCACAAATTTTAACAAAAAAAAACCGACTTCAATCTGGACCAAATTTAAATGGGACCATACGGGAATATTTAGTTATTTGTTAATTTGTCGCGTACATACATAATGCAAATTGAAGACTTATATGGTTTTTTCATGGATGTCATGTCAGAACTGGACCAAATTTAAATGGGACCATTCGGAAAGCACCAGCTTACAAATAAAAAATCATCAAAATCGGTTCACCCAGTCCAAAGTTACGAGGTAACAAACATAAAAAAAAAACAGTTGAATTGAGAACCTCCTCCTTTTTTGAAGTCGGTTGATAAGGATTTTATCTTTCAAATTATTTAAAATCAACTTTACAACTAAATATACATAACATAATAACAACACAACAAAATTAATTAGTAGGTTAGCGACTAATATTTTATAATATGTTTTCTAATCAGAAGAGCTGATGAATTGATTGATGAATTCTCCATAGCACCAAAATCATTATTTTAAAAATAAATCATTGCAACTATTGGAACGAGTCTTTGCTTACAGTGCTCATCGTCTACGAATCGTATATACGTCTACGTGCCGTAATCAGTAATCATTAAACTTTCAGTGTTACATCAGCCGTTCTTCGCTCGCTCATTCCGTGTCGGTCAAATCGAATTACTGTAAATGGAACTTGAGGACATTTGATTCTCTGTATAACATTAGAATAACAAAATGTCGCATGATGTATTTGAGAACATGAATAGTTATTTTTTATACGAGAGTGCAAAGTTGCTTTTTAACTGCGTGCTCAATTTTGATGACCGATCAAGCGAAGGATGCAAAAATTAGAATCCTGAGCGATAGCGAGGGAATCAAGCACGAGGTAAAAAAAATTGCACTCGAGTGCAACACGTAACTTTTCATCCCACCTCAGCGAGGAAATGACTAAATGACGTGAAAAGAAAATGGCGGTTGCAAAGCAAATAAAAAAAAGTACACCAAGAAGGTTCCGAATCTGAGTTTTTAACAAATTAAAAAAGATAAATTCGGCACCATGGAGGTAGAAGTAAATAGGTTTAATGATGTTTTGATTTTACAAGCTTAGTGCACATGATATTCTAAATTCAATTTTACTTTATCCTTTAGCGGATAAAAACGGCTTTTGCACTCAGATATCGAAGGGCAAAAATACTCTTTCCGAGATGGTGGGATGAAAAGAGTATTTATTATGCTATTTTACGATGACAATTTTGATAAAAAATGAAGATATTTCGTTGTTCTGTGTTATTCTTTTTCATTTAATTCGGTCATCTTATTCATAAAGTGTAAATAAGAAGGATATAGCATAATCTATGTATGTGAAAAAACAATATGATGGACAATCTTACCGCAGCCTACGACCCCTGACAGACGACCAAAGTGGATTGTACTATATACAAGTACTACTGTTTCAAATCAACCTATCACCGTCTACTTAAATATTAGTTTCGAAAAAACACTAATTAAATGTCATACAGATTACATTGATTGAACTTTAAACATATTTAATACTGTCTAGTCTGGTGTCTATACATTTAATAATAAACTCTTATATCGGTCAGTCATTCTAAGAGACTTATGTAGATGTATTTATATTGTAAACTATAAATTAAAATCAAATGTTCACTAGCTGTAAAAAAACGGATGAAAAATACAATCTCTTTTTCCAAAAAAGCAAACAAATTATACTGAGGCATACAGTTGAATTCCGTCCATGAACCTTGCTATAAAGGCTACCTAGAGCACCATTTAACTCGGACAATTTACATCTGAGTTAGACCGTTACTAAACCTTCATTTGCGGCAAGGAATAAAATTATTCAGTCTCACATTTGAATTAGGTTTTGTTGAGTTGTTTTATTTATGTTGCAATCAAAGTTAAGATTCATAAATTAAGTACCGGATTTAGATTTAGGGTTTGATAATTTACGCTTATCTTTATAATAGGTCTTTACTTATGAAATTGCCGTTTTGTATGCAATAAGTTAAAGTACTTATTTTTTCAAACTTTTTTATTTCTGTTATTCGAAGTAATCACCCATGCAATCGGCGCATCTTTGCCAACGCATTGGCAGTTTATTGATGCCCTTCTTGTAAAAATCAGCTGGACGGGAGGCAACAAACTCTTCAAAGGCATTTTGTACTGCCTCTCGGGAATTGAATTTTTTACCCACTAAAAAGTTGTCTAAATTTTGGAAAAAGTAGTAGTCGGTAGGTGCAAGGTCTGGTGAGTATGGCGGATGAGGGAAAGCTTCCAACCCCAGCTCTTGCAGCTTGGAGACTGTCTGTTGCGCAGTATGGGGTCGCGCGTTGTCGTGAAGGAGCAGTGGGGACGACCGATTGACCAAAGCTGGTTGCAGATGTGCAAGCTTCTCCATCATTCTCTCCAGTTCTTCACAGTACACATCTGCATTAATGCTCATGCCGTTTTGTAAAAAGCTGTGGTGAATCACACCCGCACTAGACCACCAAACAGTGACCATCACCTTTTTAGGGGTCATTTTTGGTTTAGGGCATTGCTTTGGTGCTGAACCAGGGTCTAACCAATTTGCGGAGCGCTTTCGATTGTCGAACAGAATCCATTTTTCGTCGTACGTAACAATTCGTTTGAAAATTCCTTCATTTCTTTGCCTGTTAAGCAGCGCAAGGCAGGTCTCGACGCATACGTTGCGCTGGCGATCGTTAAGGTCGTGGGGCACCCATCTATCAAGCTTTTTTACCTTGCCAATTTGTCGCAAATAGATCAATATTGTTTTGATGCTTACATTAAAAGCTGCTGATAGCTCAGCTGTTGATTGAGTTTCGTCAGCTTCCACAATCGCCTTTAATTCATTATTGTTAACCAAAGTCTCCGGACGATCACGAGCTTCATTTTTCAAGTCAAAATTTCCAGAACGGAACCGGGAAAACTAATAACGGGTTGTGCGTTCGTTTGTTCAGTTCTCTCCGTAAACGTTTTTGATGTTACGTGCCGTTTGTATCACGTTGGTGCCACGACGGAACTCATATTCCATAATTACACGAATTTTTAAAGTATCCATTATGACGAAAAATGTTCAAATGTAATGAAAATACAACGCTAATCAAAAAACAAAAGACTGAGTTTGTAAATAGAATGTCATGGTTTTAAAACAAAATTAATTTGAATTCAGAATACAGAGCCATTACAAACTTTTTTTTTATTTGAAATGACCAGTACTGAAGAACGGCAATTTCATAGGTAAAGTTCCTAATATTATAAAAAGTTTTTACCGTGGGAGAGCCACGCTTCGGCATGAATGGGCCGACTCGACCAGAGTGATACCACGGCCTCACAGAAAACCGGTGTGAAATAGTACTTGCATTGTGTTTCACCGAGTGAGTGAGGATACAAGAAGCTTATACCCCAACCACTCCCCTATCTCCCCCCCCAACCCCCAAAGGCCGGCAACGCACTTGTGACGCCTCTGGTGTTGCAGGTGTCCATGGGTATGGGGGTAAATGCTTACCATCAGGCGATACGTCTGCTCGTTTGCCCGCACATTACATAAAAAAAGTTAGGTAAAATGAACTGAGTAAAGCAGGATACAGGGTAAAAATACTAAAAACACGCTCAATACAACGTTTAACATTCCAGAAGGGCTTTGGCTAATTTTGATCTTGAAATATTTGTAGAAGACCAGGGCAAGTTTATACTGTGAACAATTTTGAAAAAAGAACCACAAAAAAACTAAAAAGAAATACAATTTAAGAGACACATAAGTATTAAAAATATTAGTATTGTAGTTATAGCATTAGAATTTTTACCCGTTTTATGATTATTCACTTCAATATCTATGAGGTATTATAATGAAACTCATATTCACAAAGATTAGCCTTTTTTTCCTTTCAAATGTTTTCACTATTTCAATAAGATAACTTCATTGTACATAAAATATAAAAGTGTTATGTAGTATACTTAAAGAAATGAAATTTTGTTCACTAACCATTTACCTAGTTAACTCCAATCATCGGAATTTCTAGGCTGGATACTTTAGACGCATTATTACAAAGTACGAGTACCTTTACAATGGCTTTAATCGGTTACTGTAGCGATTGTCGTTACGGAGATAGCAAAGCCAGTAGCAAAAACGACTGTTATTTGCTTCGAATGGGATAAACCGATAGTTTTGAATGTAGAAGTATATTACCTAGTGTTATATACTAGAAGTGAGAATTAAATAAAAGAAACAGATTGGAGGTAGCCTAACCTCAGTTCTTATTCTCGTAATTAAAACACTAAACAGTTCACAACAAACTAATCTTATAATTCGAAATATGATTCCAAGCAATTCATGAAATACATAACAGATCGACATTAAAACGATAAAGAAATAGGTTTACAACGACATAAAATTAAACAACAAGATATGGTTGACATATGCCGCACGACTCCACCAAAACACGACCTTACCGACCGCAGCCCAAACAACAAGTACGCGAGCATAGCCAAGTACCGTCTTTTTATAGGTTCACACTGCATAGTTTATCGGTAAAGTAGGGGTAAATCTAATACTTAATCATTATTTGCAAGTGTAAACGAAAATGGCAGAAAACAGGGAGAAAAAAATTAAACAAAATTTCATGAAAATCGTTGGAGCCGTTTCCGAGATTCAGATAGACTGTACATAATATACAAATCTTTTAAAGGTATTATAGACAGATGCATGCAATAACAATCTAGAGGCGCTCATAGCCCAGTTGCACTCGGTGATTAGAAACAATCACCGAGGGTAAGCAACGACAACGCGGTCAGTTCCTGGATTGGTGACCGCTAGTGGCATGTTACCATGAGCGTCTCCGTGATTCGGAGGTTACGTTAAGCAGTCGGTCCCGGTTGTTCTCATAGGATAACAGTCGTGAAGCTTAGTAGAGGCCTTTGGGCGGCTTAAAAACATCCAACGGCAAGATTTACGTAGCCACAACGTTGTCTTGCCAGTCCCCAACCCACAATGGGCCAGCGTGGGGACGTGGCCCCTCTCCTGAGAGGAGACCCGAGCCTAGCAGTGGAATGTTATGAGTTGTTGATGAGTAACAACGTAACATAGTAAAATTAGTACATAACTTTCAAATATAAATATTTAACTAAAGTTTATCAAAAAGTGTCTCACGATACGTCTGGGTTTGATAAATTATCTTTAATAAAACATTCTTGTTAGTGTTGTGTAATAGAGGGGTTGGCGAAGATTTAAACTTAATTATATCACCTTCTTTACAATATTTATTTAAACTTTGTACCAAATAGTAGAACAACAGTATTTAATTAGATAAATTTCTGTTTACGAGTTTAATTTCATGAAGTTCATGTACGTAAACAAATATTAATTACCGATAGAGGTTTGAATAACTGAAATTATTATTTGACTCATGGCGATCTGATCTGAAAGTAGATATAGCCCGTGCAATAGAAATTAGGGTACTGATAAATAAACATGCCTATGTAGAACCATGTTTCGGCTGGAAATATATTTATTAATAAATTTAGCTGTGATTGCTGATGCTTAAAATCTTCTTACTTTGACACTACTATTTGACTGCACAGATTAAACGAAGAAAAAATATATTTAATTAATTATTTTAAACCAAATAATTTATGAAAGGTGACAAGTAAGTTTTGAAAAAAAAGGAATTCAATTATGTGACGCTTAAAGCATTGCGCCATTCGAGCAATAATATGTACGCATGTATTAACTACCAAGGTTTCCATACCAAAGAATGAAACTCCTTCACTGTTAACTGCATTGCAGTCCAAGGAAGTAGATCTGACATAAGACAAGACTAATATACGAGTACTGTAGAAGCTCGAAACATTCTCGATAATTGCAAATAAACGGTTTGAATTCGTGCTCAATGCTTTATCGGGTAGAATCTCCTTTTGAATAGACTCGTTTCTGAACGTGAAGTTAAATAGTTTCGCTTTAATAATATTATAGCTAAAATTTTGAATTGCTGATAAAGAAGTCGGTTAATAAAAACTAAATATTATTATTTTTAGATATCTATTTCATAAACAAAGAGCACACCTGACTTTTGAAGAGCTTGCTTCGCTGTTTGCTCAGGTAGAAGCAATCCTAAATAGCTGACCTTTATGTCCATTAAGTCCTTCACCTCATGACCTATCTCCGCTCACCCCGGGTCACTTTCTGATTGGTATGCCGCTAACCCCACTGCCATCACTTTTAATCGCCTTGACAGGTTCAGCGCCCTGAACAGGTACGGCAACATTTTTGGAAGCGGTGGTCAGCGGAGTACGTAGCTGAGCTGCAACAACGCACCAAGTGGAAGGTTCGGTGCCGCGACCTTCAGCTGGAAGACCTAGTTCTGATAAAGGACGAGAGCGCTCCCCCGCTCTGCTGTGCTGCGCCAAGTTTTTTCCCGGAACTGATGGGGTTCCCCGAATGGCAGATGTCTCCACTGCGCATGGGACCATACGAAGAGTCATTAACCGAATATGACTGCTTCCTTCTCCGGAAGAGGACGAAACTTTGAAACCTGCCACTTTCAAGGGCCCGGAGGATGTCGAGGCAACTTCGACAATTACCTACCTTAACATAGATGAGTGATTTATCAATGTATCGTGCCAAACACCTCATATGCACACGTCAAATACTACGTCATACAAGCCAACCGTTCGCATTCAAAAGACACACACACACACTACTCACCGCACTCAACGAACATGCATATTTTATAAGTCTGTTAAACGGAAATAAATTATATATATATTTTTTTTTAATATATATTTGCCCGCCAAAATGACTCTACTCTGCCTGATGGAAAGCATATGCAGAATCCACGAGTGGTGGCCACCATACTCATTGCGAATACAACAATGCAGTATGGCGACCCACACTATGGCGGCCTAGTGATGCTTGTGCATCTTTTAGTCTAGTCAACAAGTATGGAACTTGTTGACTAGACTAATTGGGCCTCCGGTCTCGCACTCACCAACGAAACACGACAGCACAAACGCCGTCATTTACGTTGATTTTCTGTGCGAGGGTAGTACCGCCCCGGTCGAGCCGGCCCGTTCGTGCTGAAATCAGCGTGGCTCTACTACCTACAGAAATATCAAAAAGATTTACTTGTTTGCTTGTTCATACTGAACACTTATACTGAACATTTATATTTCTATCGAAAATCTTCAGAACTAGTTAAGTTGCTTTAAAAAGAGCTATGTTTTACAAAAGCTTTATTAAATACGTTAATACCTCACACATAATACAGTTCACCAATTAAGAACGTTACCATACAAAGTAATATGCACACTCTTAATAACTTCATTTCACCAGGTGTACCAAAGGCGTTCATGTAACACAATTTATCTCCCTCATGCGTGAGAATTAAAAGGCCCTACTATTGTCTTAACGACACTCACGACTGGAACACAAATAAAAAAAAAAACCTATCTTTGTCTGGTGGCTTGAAGGTACGAAGTCCCCACCCTTATTCATTCCGTGAACATCTAAGGACAATAGCATTGTAAAAGAATGGTACACTTGAATCAAACCGTCTACCAAACAGCCACGCCCGTCTGATATAGGAAACAAAACTTCTTTCTGAAGAGAGTTCTGTGTCCAGTAGTTACTTGCATTGTAACTTTGCATTTGTATCGGGAATCTAGCGACTATCACGATTAGTGAAAACGATCATTTGTTGTGTCTGGGTGTGTATGTATTTAGAAATATTTAAGTATGTTTCCTTCCTATAATGACGTACGGTGCCGAGACGTGGCCACTAACTGTGGATCTAATCCATAAACTTCGTCACAGAACTCTTGAACAGACTTGAACAGAGTCGTTCAACGTGCCATGGAGAGAGTTATGCTTGGAGTCTCTCTGAAGGACAAAATTCGTAACTAAGAAATTCGTCAGAGAACCAAGGTGATCGAAAGTTAGTATGTTAAAGTGGCAATGGGCTGGTCACATATGTCGCAGAACTGACAACCACAGGAGTAAGCGCGTTTTGGAGTGGAGACCTCGTCTTGGCAAACGTAGTGTGGGATGCCCTCTGGTCAGATGGCGGGACGACTTGCATAGAACGGCTGGCAATGACTGAATGCAAAAAGCAACAGACCGGGCTCTGTGGTGTTCCTTGGGAGAGGCCTATGTCTATCAGTACTCTGGTTACCATAATACATACAATAGTAGGGGTCTGATTTGAAACCAGTATGAATTGAAATTTATAATTACCAGAACAAAAGGTATCTTTTAATGTTCGTGCTATGTTTAGAGTCCCAGGAAATGATGATACGTGATATACCAGCTATAATTAACCACGTGTGTGAGAAATTAACTCGAAAATTATGATTGTAATGGTTTTGATATTAAGACATAAAATATGAATTTTAAAGCTATACATCGCTATTATGGTCTTATTAGACTATTTACATAGATTGAATTTAATCGTAGAATACTAAATTTAATTTGTTTTGCGTTATAGTTATTCTAAATATTTAGATTATTAGAATTACTCCACTTTAAAATATATACATGAAACGGATATAAAGAACGCCCAGATCCAGAACGATAATTGGTGTAGCATACAAAGTGTTTGCAGATATGGATATCGAACCTATGACCTTTAATCAAGAAGGAATCGGTAAGGTGACCGCTTATATCACTACGTCATATGTGCAGTCGTTCAGTAGCAAAATTGTAAGGAAATTCACCCTACTTCTCATGTGGCAGTCTTAGACACACAAGGGAGCTAACAGAATTCAAGATAATCTAGATTAAATACCCCACTTTCGGTGGCCCGTAGCATATTAACTAAAGTGTAATAATTTCTATTGAGAACCCGTTATTTAAATTCTTATAAATATAAACTAAAAAAATGGGTTGTAAAATATCACTAAATCAAATTACATTATATTACTGCAAAACCGTATACCTTGAATAATTCAAGGTATACGGTTTTGCAGTAATATGATGTAATTTCAATTAAACTATCCAATATCAATCTATAAAAAGCAAAAAAGTTTTTTTTTTCAAAACCGACTAGTTCCACTTTAAAGAATTAGTCAGAACAATGCCTGACCACGTTCCGATTCCTCTTCTACTCGTAATTCATTGCAATTCCGCAAAGTGGTGAGTGTGTCCTACATGAGAGATCACTACAGTTGGCAAATAAAACATGTCTAACAATTTAAAAGGGATTTGAAAAACTACCTCTCTGAACTGTAAGAGATTAATTAATATTACAAAATATTTGTTTTTTAAAAACATGCGTCGCAGGGTTTCAATGGTAAAAAAAACATATATTTATATATATCTTTATGCTATTATTAGTAGAAAATATTGCGATACAAAAATAAACAATGTGAACAAAAATGCTTTCAGTATTTTTTTCATGCAGCAACAAAAACTCGTAAAGAGGAATTCGTGTGTGTATTGAGTTCCAAACGTTGCAAACGAATAAGGCGTTTTCGATCGCACACTCGATTAAGCCTCGTAAAAGAACTGTTCAGTACTCACTTTGATTTACTTATACATTCATTGTGGGTGGAAGCCCCAGTTTTTAAAAAAAGAATCTCGTTTGGGCACGCAAGACAAGGGAATGCAAATAATAAGAATATAAATTCCAACCGCAATATTTGTATTCCCGTTACGATGTTACTTGGAACATTATTATTTTTTAGATTTTAAATAACATTCGGAGGTAAAGTGCTGAGCACTAAGAGGGGTTTAGGGATTTCTTAATTTTCTCTAATCTGTATAACTCACATATCATTTAAAAAGTATAAATGCCTCCCCATTCCCGGTTCCCTCTTCGTTTTAGTCGCTTCGGTTTCGCCATACTACCCTACTAAAAAGATCTGGATGTGGATTTGCACTCATTTAAAAAAAAAGTTAGTGCTAAATGTCTGAACTTTAAATATTAAAACAGCTGGGTGCTCCAGATGTAATATTTAAAATGTGCCAAGCTGTGAAAGTGCCAAGCGGCAGTTAAAATAGGCGTTATCAGTTATTATCAGTAACAAACGCAAGTAGGTGTCAGAAGACAAGCAAGCATTTGCAGACAGAAGAATATTTATCTTACACTTCATAGATGAAGGTTACTATAATAACAGGAGTTTCTTCATAAAGTAATTTTACTTTTAATATAATTTTGCAGCAGACTCCACTGACAAACAGCCATGAATAAATGATGAGAAGCTTTCAGTGTGTGCATTTGTGCAACCTTTGTCGATTTCGGTGAATTTAATTTTAGGGAACTTTTGGGTCTTTTTATACTCGAAATTTACCACATAATTTTTCAATGCAGTTTTACATAATCCGATGCAACTCCGTGACAGTATAAAAATGCAGAAATTTTAAATATTTCTTAAATATTAACTAAACGGATTAATTCAGGCACAGAGTCTAAGAGCATTCGGATAAAATATGTATTCCTATTATTTTTTAAGAAGTTCTCAACTTACAGTCTATTACTAGGTACTGAGTTTTTATAAATTTAACTAAGATATTTATATAATCTAAACACTTTATTGTTTCAGCTGGTAAAAACTAATGCTAAGTAACAATGATGGACCGTGTAGGGCACAGCATAGAAAACAGAGAAAGCTTACTATCCATTGTCATAGTTCTAATCATTTTAGCTGTCCATTGATATTCAAAGGCAATTATGAAACTATATTTAGATACTTAGTAATTTAAATTATAAAGATTTACATTTATTGACACTGTACATAGTATTGAAATATGAATGTGAAACATTGATTGATTTAGTCCATAAAGTGGAGATCTTTTGGCTGAAATAATGAATTACTGCACGGTTGGCCTAGTGGTTTAGGCGGTCGCCACGCCGCTTGCCAGTTCGCCAAGTGTTGTGGGTTCAAATCCTACACGGGACAATACTTTGTGTGATCCACAAATTGTTGTTCTGAGTTTGGGCGTTAATTGTGTCCGTTTCATGTATATATGTGTCTGTAAAGTCCCCCGCGACACAGGATATTTATTCCTAATGCGGGAGTCGTCTATTTAAAAAAAAAAAAAAAAAAAAATTATGAAATTTTTGGTCTTTGGCATGCATTAGCAAAGGTCAACGTAAGAATAGACTGATGTCTTGAAATCAAAACTGGTAATATTTCATTAATATTAAACAACAAGGAACTCCTTAATATAATACAAAGTTATACATCCCATTCCTGAATTATTTACATTACAGCATTTCATGTTACCACTCCATGTCGACAGTCTTTTACATAAATTGAATAAAAAGTTACGAGCTTTTTATTCTTTTATTGTACAAGTTATGTCCCTTTTGTTTCTTTATAAATGTAATAAAAAATATAGTGTCTGTTTTGAATTTAATGAATTATTTACAAGAGAGTAAATAAATTGACATATTTACAATTTATTAAAAGTAACATTATATAAATACTGAAATAGTAAATTCAACTAGGTAACGAATTTATCTTTTTATTTATATGTTATACTAGCTGACCCGTGCTCACTTCGTTGGGCGCTAAACATTTTTTTCTCTCCGACTTACTTTGCAAATCCGGCTACCATGAAAATGTTTTTTTCACTTATCGGGCTATTATATATCCTATGTCACTCACAAATAACGTAGCCTTCTATTGGTAAAGAATTTTCAAAATCGGTTCAGTAGATCCAGAGATTACCCCCTACAACGTCACAAACTCACAATCTCACAAACACAAACTTTGCCTCTTTTTAAAGTAATAATAAAAAAAAAAGGTAGTGTAGAAAAAATATAGTGTAGATGTAGATTTATTTTGTTTAGTTATTTTTGTTTTAATTAAAAACTCTGTACTCTGTTCATTAATATGAGAACGTACAAAAAGTTCCCCATAGAAAATAGTAGGACCCTTGAATTGTATTTTTTCTACAAAAACCGTTATTTGGGCTGTAACGTGCGCAATCTTAATTTATATTGCGTTAGCATTAGCAATTAGGGATAAGTTTGTTTGTTCATCTATTAATTTAAAATAGAACATTTT
The DNA here is from genome assembly GCA_949125395.1 of Diaphora mendica. Lineage (NCBI taxonomy): Eukaryota > Metazoa > Arthropoda > Insecta > Lepidoptera > Erebidae > Diaphora > Diaphora mendica. Next base: position 5,125,288 of record OX421323.1, read on the forward strand.
CTTATCGCATTGTGGGAAACAGGAAAGTTTTTCAATATTTTCTAGTTGTGTAGATTTGGCAAAATCGATCTGATGCTCATCTAAGTAATTTACGAAAGTTTCCTTAAGATAATTTTCAGAGGATTATATAGAGGCGCTTTTGAATTTCGGGTTATGTCATCATTGCTTTTTTAAAGTGAAAACTTCTTTAGCGGTGTTGTGCACTTTTCTGGGATGGCTAAAAAATTTGAACCTCGCGTCATAACCTCGCGTCATGACACGTGAGCTGATCGAATATTCGTAAGACGTAGGCGTGGCGTAGGAAAGGAAGTAATTTAAGCGGCGCAGGGCGCTTGCGCGAATGTGCATGTGTGTAAACCCGGCTTCGTTCGGGTAATATGTTTATACTGTATAGCATTAACCTATATTTTTATAACATCACAATGAGCATTACCACAGTTATGGGTTCTCAAGGAATATTAAAGGCAAAGCAAGGCATGGATTCGTATAGCATCGTTCATTGTGTTTAATAATATAGAAAATTAAAAAAATGATATTTAATAATACAAAAACGCACAACGTTAATTTTCAAGTTTTCACTTCTGCCGGCACTCCTGGAGTGCAACCCATTGTTTTTTTATTTATTTTATAATTGTAATATTGACAGAACTTGATTTTAAGGAAAATTTAATGCTAATCGTTCAGATCTCAAAACACTTTTTTTCTTTATGATCCTGCTAATGATTTGATAAGTACACACTCAAGAGAAAATGTGACAAAAACTGTGGAAATGTTGCTCAAAAGGTTCATTAATATGGAAGTAAGAATATGAAAGAAAAGTTTAAAATATAGGTAAACATTTTGTTACGTGATGGTTTCTGTACCAGTATTCACTGCGGTGCACTGCGTGGCTTTTATCGGTTAAGATAAATTTCCGGCGTTCAGACGTAAAGTAAAAATTGTGCTTTATATCTGTTCAAGTTTTTGACGTAAACTTGGCGCGAATACAAGCTTTATTGAAATATTTTATAACTCAAATGGGTACGAATACAGAAGTTATTTTGCTATCTATTATATTCATTCATTCATTCATCAACAACCCATAATGTCCCACTGCAGGGCTCGGGTCTCCTCTCAGGAGAGGGTTAAGGCCAAACGTCCCCACGCTGGCCGAGTGCGGGTTGGGGACTGATATTCAATTTGGTATTTTTTAATGATAAAGAATACATGAAAACGGTCAATTTAATTAAACTTTTGAATAATGAGCATACAAAATGCTTACCCTTACAGATAGAGTAGTGTTAACGCCATCTAACGGCGTTAATTTAAACGACAACCATCGAACCATCGTGAAGCGCGCGTCGCGACGAACTTCACTCGCATCTAACCACTCGCACCATATTACTTATACGAAATACATGTAAAATAACTTATGTTAATTAAACGTATTGGAAAATCAAATTAATAAACGTATATCATTGAAGAGCATCACCACACCAAAAGGAACCTGGCCTCAACATAAAATGGTCTTCGTTGCCGGATAAACGCTTCCACACTTCACGGAAAGTACCTACCAGCAGAGAAAAAACGGTCAGTGGTCATTCCTTTCTTAATCCTTCAATTTCCATTCGAATTTGTATTGTGCAGTGTTAAATTTCCCTATACGTCTTGTAAATTTAGTTTTCGTTGCGAGTCAAGAAACATTTCAAGTATTTTCTGCGACGACGCGGTAACCGTACCTAAGTACCTACCTCCTCCATTTTATACCGCCAAAATGAGTGTTGCAGAAAAAGATGATATTAAAATTAGCGAGCTTAATAAACTTCGGGGTACATTAAAGGCCAGATTGACTTTATTCGAAAAATACATAAATAAATGCCAATCTACCAAATTAACGCAACTGCAAGTAACGGAAATTAGTATGAGAATCCAAGCAACAATAGATTGTTTTAATAATTATTGTAACATTCAAAGTCAAATAGAATCGCTTGTATTAGACTCAGAATTAGATTTACAGTTAGAATACCGTGAGGCTATTGAAGAACAATATTATAAAAATATGGCTGTCGCGAAGTGCTTGTTAAAAGAAAACGAAAATACATATTCTAAGTGTACGCATACCGAAGGTCAAAATCTCACGTCCGTTAAGTTACCAGTAATTAAGTTACCCTCCTTTGACGGCTCGTATGATAAGTGGTTGGAATTTAGAAATTCGTACCTAACCATGATTCACAAACATACAGATTTAGATCCCGTTCAGAAGCTACATTACCTAAAATCATCTCTCAGTGGTTGTGCATTACAAGTAATTAGTTCTCTGGAGTTCACGGCATCAAATTACACTCATGCGTGGGATTTACTCGAAAATAGATTCCATAATGGTCGTTTGCTGGTGAATAATCATGTAAGGTCACTATTCTCTGTACCAAATATCTCTAAAGAATCACCTTTACAATTAAGATTTTTAATTGATACGATCTTGAGAAACCTGCGTGCCCTGCAATCTCTCAATGAACCGACTGAGTCGTGGGACACCCTTGTCATATATTTAATTGTCACAAAATTAGATATCGTTACGGAGAGGGAATGGGAGAAGCATAAAGGTTCGCTTTCAAGAGATTTAAATTATAAATTAAAGCTAGAGGATTTATTAACTTTTTTAAGAAATAGGGCCGATATGCTTGAGATTACCCTAACCAATCATATACAACATGAACATAGATCGGCACACGAGTATAAACGACAGTCGCGTTATAATAATAATTCACAGTTAACATATAGTCATGTTTTCACGCGCACAAATACGAATAGTAATAACAGATCGAACCGGTCGAACGATAAGTGTGTGCGTGTCTGTATTATGTGTAACGGGAATCATGCACTTTACAATTGCATTTTATTTTTAAATTTAACTATCAAAGATAGAACAAAATTTGTAAACGAAAAAACATTATGTTGTAATTGTTTGCGTGCCGGACATATGGTAAACGAATGTTTGTTTGGGCCATGTAAACAATGCGAACTTAAGCATAATAGTTTATTACATACGGATATCGGCGCAAGATCAGCTGACCGTGCGCATCATTCATCGTCAGCTGATAAGCCGCAAAGCGTATAACTCGAAACTGAGTGAAGCGCGGTAAGCGCTTCACTCAGTTTCGAGTTATACGGATACGGAAATAACGACTTTATTTCCATTGCAACAGGTGCTATTTTGCACTGCGCTTATCGAAGTTGTAGACAACGATAGTAATATAATTACAATACGTGCTTTGTTGGATAATGGTAGTCAACATTGCTTTATTACGGATAAATTATTTAAAAAACTAAACGTTTCTTCTGTACAGTCCACTATGCAAATATCGGGTGTAGGACGAACACTCACCCAGTCGAGTAAATTATGCGAATTAAATATACGTTCGAGAAATTCGAATTATAATACGATAGTCAAGTGTATGGTTTTACCGAGTATTACCTCAGCCTTGCCTTCGACAGCTATTAATTTAAAATCTTTAAAAATTCCTGAGGACATTCAACTCGCCGATCCTTTGTTCAATGAGTGTTCCGCGATCGATTTGTTGATAGGCGCGGATGTTTACTGGGAATTATTGAATGACAATAGAATTCGATTACCGAGTGGACCATACCTACAGGGTTCAAAGTTAGGGTGGTTAATTTCGGGTCCTATTATTTCTCAATCACGTAACTCTAAGTAGTTGCAATGTAATTTTACGCAAACAGTAAATAAACAATTAAAACTTTTCTGGGAGTTAGAAGAAGTAACCGGTAGTACCTCTAGTAAACTGCTCACGGGAGACGAACGTGAGTGCGAAAGGTTATTCATTGAAACGACTAAGCGAGACCCCCAGAGCGGTAGGTTCTCCGTGCGCATACCATTACGGAAATCAGCTGATCGCCTCGGCGACTCATACGCCCTAGCTAAATCTCGTTTTCTATCGTTAGAACGTAAATTAAACCGACTGCCGCGATATAAGAAATTATACTCGGATTTTATTCGTGAATATAGTGATATGGGTCACATGTCAAAGATAAACGTAATAGAAACACCTAATTACTTTCTCCCGCACCACGGTGTTTATAGGGAAAACAGTAGTACTACAAAACTGGGTGTTGTGTTTGACGCCAGTGCTATGACCACATCGAATAAATCGCTTAATGATATTCAAATGATAGGTCCGCCTCTTCAGAACGATATCTTCTCAATATTATTACGTTTTAGGCAATATAAGTATGTAGCCTGCGCCGACGTTGAGAAGATGTTTCGGCAGATTCTTATTCAGAATGATCAACGAAATCTACAACTAATTTTGTGGCGAGAATGCCCGTCGGATTCGTTATCTATTTATAAATTAAATACGGTTACGTACGGAACTGCATCCGCGCCGTACTTAAGTATGCCATAAATAGTCGAAAATAGATTCCATAATGGTCGTTTGCTGGTGAATAATCATGTAAGGTCACTATTCTCTGTACCAAATATCTCTAAAGAATCACCTTTACAATTAAGATTTTTAATTGATACGATCTTGAGAAACCTGCGTGCCCTGCAATCTCTCAATGAACCGACTGAGTCGTGGGACACCCTTGTCATATATTTAATTGTCACAAAATTAGATATCGTTACGGAGAGGGAATGGGAGAAGCATAAAGGTTCGCTTTCAAGAGATTTAAATTATAAATTAAAGCTAGAGGATTTATTAACTTTTTTAAGAAATAGGGCCGATATGCTTGAGATTACCCTAACCAATCATATACAACATGAACATAGATCGGCACACGAGTATAAACGACAGTCGCGTTATAATAATAATTCACAGTTAACATATAGTCATGTTTTCACGCGCACAAATACGAATAGTAATAACAGATCGAACCGGTCGAACGATAAGTGTGTGCGTGTCTGTATTATGTGTAACGGGAATCATGCACTTTACAATTGCATTTTATTTTTAAATTTAACTATCAAAGATAGAACAAAATTTGTAAACGAAAAAACATTATGTTGTAATTGTTTGCGTGCCGGACATATGGTAAACGAATGTTTGTTTGGGCCATGTAAACAATGCGAACTTAAGCATAATAGTTTATTACATACGGATATCGGCGCAAGATCAGCTGACCGTGCGCATCATTCATCGTCAGCTGATAAGCCGCAAAGCGTATAACTCGAAACTGAGTGAAGCGCGGTAAGCGCTTCACTCAGTTTCGAGTTATACGGATACGGAAATAACGACTTTATTTCCATTGCAACAGGTGCTATTTTGCACTGCGCTTATCGAAGTTGTAGACAACGATAGTAATATAATTACAATACGTGCTTTGTTGGATAATGGTAGTCAACATTGCTTTATTACATAAAGCAATACGTGCGCATACCATTACGGAAATCAGCTGATCGCCTCGGCGACTCATACGCCCTAGCTAAATCTCGTTTTCTATCGTTAGAACGTAAATTAAACCGACTGCCGCGATATAAGAAATTATACTCGGATTTTATTCGTGAATATAGTGATATGGGTCACATGTCAAAGATAAACGTAATAGAAACACCTAATTACTTTCTCCCGCACCACGGTGTTTATAGGGAAAACAGTAGTACTACAAAACTGGGTGTTGTGTTTGACGCCAGTGCTATGACCACATCGAATAAATCGCTTAATGATATTCAAATGATAGGTCCGCCTCTTCAGAACGATATCTTCTCAATATTATTACGTTTTAGGCAATATAAGTATGTAGCCTGCGCCGACGTTGAGAAGATGTTTCGGCAGATTCTTATTCAGAATGATCAACGAAATCTACAACTAATTTTGTGGCGAGAATGCCCGTCGGATTCGTTATCTATTTATAAATTAAATACGGTTACGTACGGAACTGCATCCGCGCCGTACTTAAGTATGCGCTGCTTGAGACAGTTAGCGCTTGACTGTAATGACGAAGTAATTGCAAAAATAATAAATGAAGATTTTTACGTTGATGATCTTATCACGGGTCACGATGATAAACAGATAGTTAGATATTTGTGAAAGGGTTTCTTTAGTGTTATCCGCGGGTTGCTTTCCATTGCGTAAATGGACATTTAATTACGACATTAAGGTCAACACTTCAAAGGAATTATGCGTAGGCGAACATTGTCAAATTAAAACCCTAGGAATCGGTTGGTACAACACTAGTGATGAGTTTCATTTCACCACCGCGTTGACAAATACGCTAGTTATCCACTAGGTTTGTTGGCCGCGGCCACGATTATTGCTAAAATATTATTGCAAAAATTATGGCTTTGTAAAATAGGTTGGGATGATAAAGTTTCAGATACCATTAAATCCGATTGGATTAAATTCGTAAATACGTTACAATGTTAACACAACCATCGAATCCCGCGATATGTAATGAGTGAACAAACCAAAATAAAAGAATTACATATCTTTTCGGATGCATCTCTAAATGCATACGGCGCATGTGCGTATATGCGTACGTATAATAATTGTGATGATTCGGTTGTAACAGTTAAGTTGTTATGCGCAAAGAGTAAAGTCTCGCCCATTAAAGCGGTTACTATTCCAAAATTGGAGTTATGCGGTGCCCTCTTAGGCGCGCGACTATATAAGAAAATTGTAAATTCGCTTCGATTATCGTTTAATAAGATTTATTTCTGGACGTACTCTACTATAGTTATGGGTTGGATACGTATGTCACCCCACTCATTAAAAACGTTTGTACAACATCGTGTTACAGAAATTAATGAACTAACAGGTGACTCAGTATGGTTACATGTTAGCGGTAAGGATAACCCAGCCGATTTAGTATCTAGGGGAATGTATCTTGATGCACTTGTTGACTGTACACTGTGGTGGGACGGTCCTTCCTTTTTGTTAAATAAACATTAATTTTGAAGTAAATCATAAAACGTACGACAATATCGAGTTGCCAGAATTAAAAAATAATACAGTATGTGCCGTTTCTAATGCTAGGGATTCTTTAATAGATTTTACGCGTTTTTCGTCTTTCTTGTGCCTTAAACGCAGCGGTGCCTATGTATTGCGGTTCATAAAGAATGCACGCGTAGCAAATAAACAAGATAGAAACCTCGGTTCTTTATCAGTTGACGAATTAGATGCGTCTCTAATAATGTTGGTGCGTATTGCACAGCTCCCGTCATTCCCTAGTGAGTATCAATTATTATTACAACAGTTACCAATTCCATGTAAAGGAGATACTAACAGAGTATCTGGTCTTAACCTATTCTTAGATAAAAATAAATAAATTAGAGTCGGAGGTAGATTATCTAATGCGTCTAACTTCAATTATAATAAAAAATATCCTATATTGCTATGCAGTAAAAATTATTTTTGTGCACTGTTGTTTAGACACGAACATATTAAGCTATTTCACGCAGGGCCACAGTTACTACTTTCAACAATTCGTGAAACCTGGTGGCCGCTGTCTGGTAGAAACTTAGCTAGGAAAGTAAATCGTCAATGCATTATGTGTACACGTCTGAAAGGGAAAACCCTAACACCCATCATGGGTGATTTACCTTCTGAACGTTTGGATCCTGGCTATCCCTTTTTGCGCTGCGGGGTAGACTACGCTTGACCGTTCATGATACTGAGCCGTAAAGGGAGGGGAGCTAAGCTTATAAAATGTTACATTTGTTTATTCGTTTGTTTTATTACGCGCGCTATACACTTAGAAGTAGTATCGAGTCTCAGTACAAGCGATTATTTACTTTCTTTAAAACGATTTATTTCTCGTCGCGGCAAACCTACTCAAATATTTAGTGATAATGGTAGGGTTTTTGTAGGTGCAGAAAAGGAATTTTCCTCTTTTTTGCAAAATAATAGTCAACAACTCATTGATTATGCCGCTAATGATGGCATAAAGTTAATTTTTATTCCACCATACGCACCTCATTTTGGGGGTATGTGGGAGGCGGGGGTCAAATCATGCAAATACCACCTTAAACGGGTTTTAGGCAATAGTAATATGACGTATGAGGACATTAGCACTGTTCTCACTCGAGTCGAAGCCATACTAAATTCTCGTCCTCTGCACCCATTATCCTCTGATCCCAACGACCTCCTCCCTCTTACTCCTGGTCATTTCCTAATTGGCCGGCCTCTGACCGCTCCACCGTGCGAAGACCTGACGACGATTGCAGCGCCCCGTTTGATGCGATACGACCACATAGAACAAATGAGGCAACATTTTTGGCAGCGCTGGTCGAAGGAGTATGTTTCTGAGCTTCAGACTCGCACCAAGTGGAAGATCCACCAAGCTGACATCGCACTAAACACTCTAGTGCTCATCAAAGAGGAGAACTTACCACCCCTCAAATGGCGAAGATGGAGTATCACGAGTAGCAGATATCCTGACAACAGCTGGCATAGTACGACGCGCCTCTTCGAAAATCTGTCCGCTACCACTGCTGCCGCCGGAGATAGAAGACAGCAAGACGGTCAACCCTTAATATTTTGAAAGCCTGCTGCTTCCAAAGGCGGGGCCATGTTAACGCCATCTAACGGCGTTAATTTAAACGACAACCATCGAACCATCGTGAAGCGCGCGTCGCGACGAACTTCACTCGCATCGCACCACTCGCACCATATGTCATGTAAAATAACTTATGTTAATTAAACGTATTGGAAAATCAAATTATATAAACGTATATCATTGAAGAGCATCACCACACCAAAAGGAACCTGGCCTCAACAAGTAGTTTAACTACACACATCAAAAGTGTCTAGGGATCAAGCATTTTTATGCGGATTTCTTGAGATTGAGATGTGGCTTTGGCCCTGGCCTGCTCAGTCGCCAGACTTGAACCCGATTGAACATGCATAGGATATGCTACAGAGAAGAGCTCTGCCGAATATGGAGGGTATCCAGTCTCAAGAAGACCTTTTTTTGTTGTTGCAACGAACATGGGCGGCCATTCCACAGCGTGATTTGGATGAACTCATTTTGAGTATGCCAAACCGATTCTTGTGTTGTTAGTGATCGCGGTAGAAACACGGATTATTAATTGTTTAAGTTACCTAATAAAATTTTAAAGAAAACTGTTATTTCAGTCTTTTTTTCGAACTTTAATGTTAGTGGTTCAAATGTCAAAAATCCCTTTAATAGGAAAATGGCAAATTTCTTTATTAATGCAAAGGTGACTTGGTTTATCGTTACTGTGACAAACGAAAACACTTTATTTAATGAATCCTTAAAGAAAATTTTAATTAATATCAATCAGGAGAAAAGTTATTGCAAAAATATATGTTGATCCCTAGACACTTTTGATGTGTGTATTAAACATCTAAATTTTCTATTATTATACTATTACTGTTTGCTAAATCTGTCTTGTTCAAACAAATCATATATTAGTACTATAAAACTTTGTAAAGAATAACTTTTACTAAAACTTTAAAAAAAAACTTCGTTTAAAAAACCGACTTCAAAAACTAAAAAGTATAAAATAACTTAATAAAGATTTAATTAAATACACTTTATATGCAAACCTTTAATATTGATGAAACACTATTATTTGTATGTGCTACCTATGCATAGGTTTGAAGTCAGTACCCAGCCAAATGTAATAGTAGGTACCAAACTTCCACCAAACCAAAAGTCTTTCTAGGCAGGGAATTTTCTTTCGATGTTTTTTTAAAGTCTGTTTAATAGCTTTGCATGACTACTAGTTATTAGATCGATATCTTACAGTTTCATCTATCTTCGAACTTTACCTGTCAGATCACCTAAACAACTTGAAAGAATACAACTAAGGCTCTATTCGTGTATTTGGTACAACTATAGATCTGGAGATACGTATGAAATTGAAAGAATAATCCTCTTAACTGTTGAGGAGTTGTACCTTCCATCATCAGTTCATCTAAATTACTTGAAAGAATACGAGTAACGGTAACATACATACACATGACATTTAAAGATTTATTATTACTATTACTCCTAACCATTAAGGAGTTGTATCTTTCATCATCAGCTCATCATCATGAAATGATGACTACCAGGTGTAAATACTGCAATAGCTTTAGAAAATATATGAAAAACATAGTTCGTGCCTAACAATTTTGAGGGTTTCCTTCGATTTCCTTGGGATCCCATCATTAGATCCTGATATAATGGCAATGGGACCACATGGGGAGCATACCCTTTCGAATACAAAATATTTCTTTTAAATCAATCCACAATTGACGGTTTAATCAGTGTACATACATAAAAAAAGCATACCAATCAAATTGAGAACCTCCTCCTTTTGGGTGTCGGTTAAAAACTTCAAGTTTTAATTGTAAGATATCTAGAAGTTTGTTTAAATTAAAATATAACAAATCATTCTTTAAAGTCTAGAATGTATAAACCCTGTTAGAGACAAAACTACTCCGGCAGCTAGGAGAAAATCTATTTAGATTTAGATTACAAGCGTCTTTCTGTGATAAAATTGCACGTATAATGTGTCTAAACACGTACTCCCAGTAAAACTGCTATTCATGTCGACATCGATCGGGAACTAGAACAAGGAATCAGTTCGACTAGAAAGTGCATTTCACTTTTCAAGTTCTACTCAGCAGTTTTACAGCAATTACATTATTGCAAGAATGGAAGAGTGCACCACACACTTTATAGCAGATATTTTAGCAAAGTAATTGCTGCCGTGCTTGATATTTGGCTAAAAAGATACGAGAGAGCTGTTCTATTGTTTGATATTATCAAAACAAGAAAGCTTTTAAGTTAGATACTAAAAACTTACTAGTCAAGTGACAAGCTTTCATGGTAGTAGAGCCACGCTGATTTCAGCATAAACGTGCCGGCTCGACCAGGGCGGTACTACCGTGACACAGAAGACCAACCTTTGACCAATGATAGCATTTGTGCTGTCGGGTGTCGATGGTGGGTGCGAGACCGGAGGCCCAATGTTGAAGAAGCATCTCAAAAAGCTTCTGTAGATTGGGTTGCCATGCTGCATTATCTGCATTCACAATAAGTATCGTGATCACTACTCTTGGATGCTTTCCATTTGGCAGGGTAGATTCACTTTGTCAGGACCGTAATATAAATTTTAAAAAAATACCGCCCATGAAGCAGAAGTTCAGGAGACACAAGGACCACCAGCCATTGAAGAATTAGTAGAAGGTTTGAAGTCGCTGCCCACTAGTGCCCAAAGATGAGACAAAAAAATCTTCAGTCTTTGCTTGAAGCCAACAAATCTATTTTTCTAACCTCAGGTGAACTCCATTAACGAAAATAAAATTCCAATGCTTTCCGATTTATACTGTTTTAATTTTGTTTTGGGAACATATATTATTCTTGTAGCAGTTTCATTGCTGGTACCTCTTTTATATCGTGCTAGTGTTTAATTAACCTGCGTGTTTTCGGCATTTAATTGGCGTTCTCACAATCACTTGTAAGCGTTAATTGTTATAATGAACTTTTGGCAGGCTACTCTGGGTTTTTCGTGAACTGAGGTAAACTGCTTATAATGATGTACTACTTACAAACTGCCTTGTTCGTCTAGCGGTTGATGTATGCGACTGCCGATCAAGAGGTCTCGGGTTCAGATCCCGGGTCGGGCCAAAAACTTTTGAGTTTTAAAAAAAAACTTAATAACAGCTCGTTTGGAAGTTGGGATCTGAACCCCCGTGCCTCGGAGAATACGTAAAGCTGTCGGTCCTGTGCTTGATCTCTCCCCGATCGTGTCGGTTAACCTTCCCATCGGATCATGAGAGAGAGGGAACAGAGAGTGCACCTGTGATTGCGCACACACTTGTGCACTATAATATCTCCTGCGTAGTTGACTGGTCTATGTTGACCGCCGTGGCCATAATCAGCTAGGAGAGCATTGCATTATTATTTTTATAATGATGTACACTTATTTTTCAAAAGATGAAAAATTCGTTGGAGGCAAGTATTAAATGGTTCATTCGAAGTAATAAACCTCCTTTCTAAGAAGAGTAGGTACTATGTCCCGCAGTGAGCTATTATATAAAGGCTGTTGATATGCGATGCGAAGAAATGAAATAATCCTTACGTAAGTTGATTAATGTAAAAGCGCTGAGTTAGACAGTAATTGGCATATGTTTAAATCTGTTTGTCGTGTTCTTGTCTTGGCATCTGAGACAAAAACATATCAATAAAACTTAAGGTCGCTTTATCATTATGAAGTTAGGGATGATAGGTATTAACCTAACATGTTTTTATAAAATAACTAGCTGACCCGGCAAACGTTGAGTTGCCATAAAAAACGGTCGATTCTCAGACCTACCCTATATGCACACAAAATTTCATAAAAATCGGTTCAGTCGTTTCAGAGGAGTACGGTAACTAACATTGTGACACGAGAATTTTATATATAAGATTTGACAAAGAACCCGATCATGACATTAGAAGTAAATGTTAATATTACACGTATATTTATATTACACATTCATCATCATCATCTCAGCCGAAAGACATCCACTGCTGGGCATAGGCCTCCCCCAAGGCTCTTTACAAGAACTCCAGAACTTTTAGGCTCCAATGGCTGTACTGTCTGCGAGCAATGTGCCCGCCTATTTAAGTGCACATCTATGTGCTATTATATATTAGTAGATATGTGTAAAATAAAAAAAGGAATGTATATAACAGTATTTTTTTGCATTTATTTTATTTTGAGACATGACTTTAGAATTTATTGTTAACGGAATAAATAAATATTTACTTTTACTTGATTACTGATCTCACCTTATAGACAACTATTTGATCCCAGAGCCTATAAACAGATTGCATATAAAACTTACTTTTTTAACGTATCAAAAGATGACATAGGAACCCTAATTCAAATTGTTTGTAAAACTGTTCGTTTCATCCTCACAAATTCATAACGTTTAAGGTTTTTTTTTTGTGGCTCTCGGGCTTTTATTAAAGATAAACTTAGTCAATATCTCTATATCCTTGTCTCTGGAATAAATATTACGTTTACGTGACAAGGCCACTAAAAAGAAATGTAAGGAAATTCAATAGTCGCAGCTATTTTGGCTTGTGAGGCCGATAAGATCCCTTGGGCTCTAAGATTTCGGTGCTCTCATGGGATATGTTGAGAATGGAATAGCTTCGTTCATTGTCGTGGTGATAATTCGAATGGAAAAGAGTTCTAAATGTGTAGCTATTAACTGAGATTCGCACAAGATACATTTGCGAAATAATATTATGGGATACAAATATACACTAGTATGTGGTATTCATATATTTGTTTACGCGACGTGAAAGAACTGGTAAGTTATAGTCAATCTATCGAAAGTAAGATTTTCGACATAAAGTAATGGAACGACGCCTAAAAGAAATACACCAATACCAAGTTACGAGGCAAGAATAACTTAATACAAAATTTTAACGAAAAAAACCGACTTCAAGAACGACCAAATTGAAATGGGCCCACACGGGAAGCACCAGCTTTCAAACAAAAAATAATCATCAAAATCGGTTCACTCAGTCGAAAGTTATGAGGTAAGAAACATAAAAAAAAAACAGTCGAATTGAGAACCTCCTCCATTTTTTAAGTCGGTTAAAAAAATAATTATAGTACTAGTTGTTTGTTCATAAATTGGTATAAATAGCTCTTATTTCCCCTGTTAAACACCTGTAACGGTGGATTAGCCAGGACGGCGGCAAAGCAAACTAGCACCAAGTAGAACTTCTAGGATATGAATTATTTAAACCATCAGCAACCCCCGCGAGGGGGTTGGGGCAACGCTTACTCCTCCGCGCTTGCCCTGTGGAATTCGCCACCAGACTAGTAATTCCCCCACTGGCAAATATCGCCTCACGCGAATCAAAGGGAGAGATTAAGGACAATTAAGTCGGTACTAGCACACACGATATAACACGCAAATACAATAAATCAAATCAAATAATAGAAAACTATTATAACTCAGAAGTGACCCATGTCACAATCAAGAGATATGAACGTCACGAGATCTGAAGAGTAAACTGTCCCTGCTTCCGATCGCGACGCTTTATATACCCGCCTCGCCCGACTCACGAACCCGCTCGATAGTGGCACATGTTTGTTATACTCTTATTATTCGGATACCCTCATTCCGACATATAACATTCGGCCATCCTGTGCATGCCGTGTCCCACGGCGATCAGAGCTGCCACTAACGGTAATTAAATCTGGTATTGACCAATTTATTTATTTTTCCCAGATCACAGTTTTCATTTGTATTACATCACACAGTTTCGTTGTGTTCTATGTCACACAGCTTTTATTTTTACTAAATCAGTAGTTTTAATTTTTACTAAATCAGTAGTTTTAATTTTTACTAAATCAGTAGTTTTAATTTTTACTAAATCAGTAGTTTTAATTTTTACTAAATCAGTAGTTTTAATTTTTACTAAATCAGTAGTTTTATTTTTTACTAAATCAGTAGTTTTAATTTTTACTAAATCACACAGCTTTAATTTTTACTAAATCACACAGCTTTAATTTTTACTAAATCACACAGCTTTAATTTTTACTAAATCACACAGCTTTAATTTTTACTAAATCACACAGCTTTAATTTTTACTAAATCACACAGCTTTAATTTTTACTAAATTACACAGCTTTAATTTTTACTAAATCACACAGCTTTAATTTTTACTAAATCACACAGCTTTAATTTTTACTAAATCACACAGCTTTAATTTTTACTAAATCACACAGCTTTAATTTTTACTAAATCACACAGCTTTAATTTTTACTAAATCACACAGCTTTAATTTTTACTAAATCACACAGCTTTAATTTTTACTAAATCACACAGCTTTAATTTTTACTAAATCACACAGCTTTAATTTTTACTAAATCACACAGCTTTAATTTTTACTAAATCACACAGCTTTAATTTTTACTAAATCACACAGCTTTAATTTTTACTAAATCACACAGCTTTAATTTTTACTAAATCACACAGCTTTAATTTTTACTAAATCACACAGCTTTAACTTTTACTAAATTACACAGCTTTAACTTTTACTAAATTACACAGCTTTAACTTTTACTAAATCACACAGCTTTAACTTTTACTAAATCACAGTGTTTAAAGAAAGAGATTTATTTGTATAAAAGACGTTATCACACTACAATACGCTCCGTATACTCCACCACCCCTGGTGTACAAATTCCAAATTCCATGAACAAATTTTAGGTCCAGACAACAGCACTACAACTATATCAATTTCAGGTCCAGACAGCAGCACCCAATAATATATCTTTATCACTTGGGAATTCGTTAGTAGTATAGTAAAATTTGCTTAAAAGTAAGTCGAATAATTTATGTTTTAACTGGTTTAAGTTATGACATTTGAGACAATTTGGTAACTTATTGAAGATTCGTATCGCCATACAGATTGCCATTTATTTTGAATCATGTAATTTGACATGTTGGTACTCCGGTATGATTGTTTAAATGTACTCTTGGCCTACAAGTATAACCTAAAGACATCTAATTCCTCTTTATAAATTGTTAATTTTCTTTGGCTTTGGTACTTATCTAATAATATTTTTGTATTCCCCATTTATTAAATACGTACTTGTTATTGTGTGAGCACCTTGTCGACTATAATTATTATTACTTTCTTTGATATTGACCTGATGATTTGCTGTGCGGCCAGAGTATGCGGCTCAATTATGGTTGAATAACTCAATGGCTGATCCATGCGTCTACTTTATTTTACATTTGTACATATTATATCTTTTTAAATTAAACTATGAGTGAAAGTACTATTTGGATTTTATTTTCCATAAGTGGACCTCACAATATAAATATCTTGCAGTTTTGAGTAGGTAATAACGGCGCATGATTGGTTAGTTCATGGCTGTGCAGCAATTACTCCAAACTTTTTGTTTTGTTTTCCTTGATCGACTTCGTTCTCATTTAAATCTCTTAGTAAGGAAATAAATATAGTAAACCCTATTTATCTTTTTTTTTTTTAAGGAGCAACAATGGAGCTTCTCGCCAGACTCCTCTCCATGTAGGGTAGGCTGCACTTGGAACTGGCGACTAGAATCACTATTTTCAAATATTAAATATAGACTATGCATAACCCCTCGTCTGTGTAACATCTGCTAACTCAATATGGCGCATCTGTGTTAAGGTTATAAAAAAAAAAAAAAAAAAAACCCGACTCTCATTCAAATGACGATTACCAAAAAAAAGAGTATTGGGGCTATACATTATTTATGTACCATTAGAATGCCCATTAAATAAGCTATCCGATGATGTATAATTGATTATGATTTAAAATAGCTTTAAATTAGTAAATCAAAGATGGAAGTAAGAAAAGTGATTTTTTCCTCGATGTACTGTACTTAAAAGTGGAATAATTCTGTAAAATAAGTGCCCACTTGAATAAAATCTTTTTGACTTTGTCAGAGACTTTTGTTGTACATAGCAGTGCGTTGTTTGGGAATCAGTAATTTATTTGCAGATAGGCTATTTATTTGAGACTTTACACATTATTTGTTTTTGGCTCTGAATGTTCTCACTATATCTACAGAATTTCCCCACATGATAATTCCGTAACGTAGAACTGAGGAGACGTAACCGTGATATGCCCATAGGACAGCGTCTTATCTTATTTAAAACAAATACGTACCTGTCTAGCTTTGAACATCTTTATTAATATGTTGTTATCCAACTACAATGTTTATCAATACTCATGCCTAAAAAGTGGTCGAGTCCACTATGTCTAACGTTTGCATAATATGCGTAATATTTAAAGGCGTCTGTTTACTATTGTAGGTCTGAAATTGTATAAGATTTGTTTTGCTTGCATTTTAGGTTATTATTATCTAGCCAATTAGTGAGATCGCATAATGCTGTATTCATGTTCTCGTCGTAAGTATTTTTAATTTTACAATCCACTGATAAAGTGGTATCGTCGGCGTATAAGATACATTTATTAGTAGTCGATCCAGGCAAGTCGTTAATGTACGAGTAGACTAAAAATAATAGCGGTCCTAAAATACTACTCTGCGGTGCGTCACATGCATTCAAAATGTCTGTCGATCTTTATGTATTCTTGTGGAGCCCTGATAAACAAGGGATTTCAATGCATTGATATCTCTGACAGGTAACTTTTTATCCGACCTGATATTATCGGAACTTTATTCTCTAACGACTCCGCTATTGATTTCACTAATGAAAACCATGCCAACGTTTTTTTTTTTAACTGTAGCTTCAATTCAGCGTTCATAGATGGCACCCGGGGTCCCAATTGAATAAATGAATTTGAATTTAGTGTCGTCGAAGTTTTTGTTTTCTGAATCCGAATTGTTCTGATCTTAAAATATTGTGTTTTCCTAAAAAATATCCATACAAGATGCTATACATACACTTTTCAAATATTTTAGACATAGAAATTAAGGTAACTGGGCGATAGTTACTCAATTCCGTTTTATCACACTTTTTTTTTTATAGAGTGGCTTCACTATTGAATATTTTAGTCGTGTTGGAAACTTACCTTCAAAGAAGGACAGATTAATCAAATGGCATATTGGCCCTAAGAGACTTTTGGAGCATTTTTTTTCAATAACATTTGAATTAATATCATCATAGCCCGCAGAATTCGTATTATTAAGTGAATTGATCATTTTATATGTGTAATTTTTATAGACTGGGTTTATTATAAATATGGTATAAGGGTTGTTAGGAATAGTTCTTAGAATGTCAATACTATTCCTTGCTGTTTTTTTTTTTGGTTATGTTAATAAAATAATTGAATTTATCTGCTATTTGTTCTGGCATAGTATATTCTTCGTTATTTATTTTTATAACATTTTTAGCTGATGATTTTTTTTTGTGGGTAAAGTATTTATTTTTCTCAAAAATAAATTTGTATTTCACTTACATGAGAATATGTTGTGGTTCTTGATACATTATACATTGTATACACTACAGCACTCAACAATAAACAATTAAACAAGCCAAAAACTTACAATTTTAACGGTCTCAGTTACATTTTCATAGTAGTAAAATAAAACAAATTTATGTGGGTAGGTACTCAACTTATCTAATAAGTCAAGACGAAAATACGAAAATTTCATAGTCAAAACTAGATATTTTCCATGATGCTTTTGCAAATGTTCTCAGATTTAACAATATACATAGTGTTTTGTATTTTGTGAGCCTGAAGTGTGCATTTTTTTTTGTATAAGTTGTAGGTAATATTATAACTGCACAATTTATTTTGAGACGATTGTAGATACTTTATGATAGAGTTCTCTTAATTTTGTATGCTTTTCTTAAACCCTTAGTGATCCATTTACATTTCATTGGAATATTTATTATTTTGACATTAATGATAGGGAAGCACAGATTATATTATTGAATCAAGGACATTTTATAATGCTTTATCGACATCCGAACACTCATATACCTCATCAAAATATAGATCAGGAAACAATTTGATGAATAGTTATTAAATCTAAGCAAACGTCTCTTGTTGGTGTTTTAATGTTTTTTTTTTAATTGTAATTGCCTAAAATGGAATTAAGTTCCTTAGTCATCGAAGCATCATTTAAAAAAAAACTATATTCCAGTCCCCGCATAGAATAATGTTCTTTTCGATTTTTTTTTTAATATCTTTTAAAAGTTTCTCTAGCTTATGTAGAAAAGTAGCTATTTTTGCTGCTATGTTTTGGCAAAAGAGTGTGCATTTTGATTTAGTCTAGAAGAAAAAACGATGCTCATTACTCTCATGCCCGTGTTGGCTGTCTATTTTGCTTTCCACTACGTAAGTTATGTTGTTTTTTTAAAAGAAGTTTAAAATCGTCAAATATGTTTTTCATACCCTTATTATTTAATGATCCCTCTTTTACTTACATGGACTTGATCACATAGCCGTCCTCTCTTTTAGTTACATGGACTTGGTCACACAGCCGTCCGTATTTACATGTAGGTACTTGAACTTACCAGACTTGATCACACAGCCGTCTTGATTTAACACACAGCGGTAGATAACTCTTCACTTAGAAGTATCACACAGTGTACTATATAATTGCAGACAGTGATAGGTAAATGTAAAACATAATGAATTTTTTTTTCACTTTTAAATTTCTTAATATAAATAAACTGGAACGTACTCACCAGATGTTCAGATAGATATACTTCACCGCACCTTCACCAATCACGCGAACGAAAACAAGAAAATTTTCGCAGGGATTCAAGATAAAAATTTAGTTTATTATTTTTTTTTTTTTAAATCAAGACTGGACGTGCGAGAATGTTAGATCCCACTTCTGAAATGTAACGGTGGATTAGCCAGGACGGCGGCAAAGCAAACTAGCACCAAGTAGAACTTCTAGGATATGAATTATTTAAACCATCAGCAACCCCCGCGAGGGGGTTGGGGCAACGCTCACTCCTCCGCGCTTGCCCTGTGGAATTCGCCACCAGACTAGTAATTCCCCCACTGGCAAATATCGCCTCACGCGAATCAAAGGGAGAGATTAAGGACAATTAAGTCGGTACTAGCACACACGATATAACACGCAAATACAATAAATCAAATCAAATAATAGAAAACTATTATAACTCAGAAGTGACCCATGTCACAATCAAGAGATATGAACGTCACGAGATCTGAAGAGTAAACTGTCCCTGCTTCCGATCGCGACGCTTTATATACCCGCCTCGCCCGACTCACGAACCCGCTCGATAGTGGCACATGTTTGTTATACTCTTATTATTCGGATACCCTCATTCCGACATATAACACACCTTAAAAACTCAAAAACGTGAGTAGACTCTTAAACACTGCGATTTATAATATATTAGGAAACCATATCACTGTGATCAGTATAAAATAAAGAGATACTTTTACTCGAATCAAAAGCAAATACTCGAGCAGATCAAGTTTTGCACACATATATTTGGTATCCAAGCATATAATTGGAGCAATAATATGATTTTTATCCTTGGAAACGAGGGTTTTTCTTACAAGAAGTTCTTAAAAACTGGCAGGAGTATGGAAATCTAGCAGTGTTCCACACCTATGCCGCGGAAAGCACGTTAAGCCGTCTGTCCCGGTTGTCATGAACATCTATAGCAATCTTTATTGGGAAGTCAGTGCCCTCAAACATGACGACCAGTTCAATCTTCGAATTCAGTTCGCCGTCAGGGTTGTGGAGATCCGATGCCAGTTGCTCCGTAGAAAATCTAATATTCAGGCTAAGCCTTAACTAGTACCCGACCCCAAATAATCTTCGGAATAATAAAGGCTAGAAATAATGAAATAAACACTAATCAAATCAACTTACCGGTAATTATTATACTTAGTACACATTTCATCTAGCTATCGTTATATTCTTTGTACTAGAGAATTATTTCGCTCTAAATCAAAAACCAAATACCAAAATCTATTTTTAACATTCATATTTTGGTTTTGATTCTATTCTAAAAACGATGTATCCTATTGTTTGAGGGAATAAGGTCTTTATCTATACGCTTTTGAATTAAAACACTTGCAATACGTCTTCACAGATACAATATTTTATTGTACTAAATTAATACTAAAGAAATAGTGTAGAACCAATGGACTGTAGTGTTGCCAACTTATTTTAAAAAGAAAATGATATTTAGACATACCGCCCACCAAAGGACGCAGTACTTTAACATATCAAATAAACAAAATAAAAAAATATCAAACGGATTTTACAAAGCAAAGAAAACAAGATAAATGTTTAAGTAACATTATGAACACATACATTATGTTTAAAAAATTGATTAACAATCTCTCTTAGTATATAATGTTGTAACAAAATAGATAACTTAAAAAATAACATTATATTTAGGAACAATTGATTCTGTATACCTACTTGTGATACGAATTTATCTTGGTAACATACAAATTTTACTCATAGGACGTTTAATTTCACCATTTTTACATTTAATAGACACTACTCGAGATAGATTATCAGGTCCATAATATTTTTTGACAATTCTACCCATTATCCATTTAGCAGGAGGCATATTGTCCTCTTTTATAAGAACCACGTCACCCACCTCAGGCTCAGATTGCTTAGTTTTCCATTTGTATCTTTGATTAAGGTTAACTAAATACTCTATATACCACCGTTTCCAAAAGTCATGTACAATTTTTTGTGTTAATCTCCATCTATCCAGCCCTATAATATTACTGTTAGAGTAATCGTCGTCGGGGATACCTATCAACGGTTCGCCTATTAAAAAATGACCAGGAGTTAAAGCCTGAGGCTCACTAGGATCATCACTCATAACTGTAATAGGTCTCGAATTAAGACAGGCTTCAACCTGGGATAAGACCGTAGATAGCTCCTCGTAGGTGAGAGTAGTATCGCTGACTACCCTGCGTAAATGATGTTTAACGCTACGCACGCCAGCCTCCCAGAGGCCGCCAAAGTTAGGTGCATGTGGGGGTATGAAATGCCATGTTGTATGCTCCAAGCTCAATAGGCCCTCAATTTCACGGGGTACATTTGATTTAGCTCGATCAAACATCTCGCGCAGTTGTTTGTTAGCGCCGACAAAATTCGTGCCGTTGTCACTAAACAAGTTCTCACAATGACCTCTTCTTGCTGTAAACCGCTTAAAAGCTGCAATGAATGCCTTAGAAGTCAAATCTGTCACCACCTCTAAATGAATTGCTCTGGTTACTAAACATATAAATAAACAAACATATCCTTTGTAGGATTTGGATCCTCTGCCAGGCGAAAATCTTACATTTATAGGTCGTAGTCACAGCCAGATGATTTAAAAGGTCTAGTTGGTTTTAACCTTGCTTCTGGGATTTGACCCATTAATTGATTGTTTCTGGTTTTTGAGTACCTTATA
Organism: Diaphora mendica; assembly: GCA_949125395.1. NCBI lineage: Eukaryota > Metazoa > Arthropoda > Insecta > Lepidoptera > Erebidae > Diaphora > Diaphora mendica. The sequence continues at coordinate 5,147,124 of OX421323.1, forward strand.
CATCTAACACACGCCTTATAGTGACTTTTTACTAAATCCTTAGCTCGAAGTATCCAATACTTTGTTCGTAAATAACATAGCATAGCCTGTGGTCCGCCATGAAAGGTCTTGAGATGAGCATCACTAATTATTAGCTTGGTAAGATGACTCTTAGCAGGCATAATTATGGGATGTTTAGTGTCATATCTAACCTTTGACTGCTCAATACGACCACCAACTCTTAGTACACCATTTTCATCTAAAATGGGGCAAAAGGTACTGAGTTTACTCTTCTTAGGGACCAATTTCTGTATCTGTAATTGTTTAATTTCTTCACTAAAATTGTCTTCTTGAACTTGTTTGATACATATTATTAAACTTTGATCAATTTTTGAAGGTGAAACTATGTTTGAATATTGTATACGTTTGTCTTTGGGTAACCTTAAATTATGTAGAACTCTTCTCCAATAGGATACAACTTTTAACGTTCTAGCTAATGATGAAAACATTGTCCATATAAATTCATTTTTTACTTCTCTTAGCGCTGTTAGAGATATATGTCTTTCTTCTTCATGTGTATCTTGCAATATTTCGAAATTATTATATGCTATTGTTGGTTGTAAAAGATAAGAAGGTCCTGACCACCACAGTGAATGATGACGTAGTTCTTCTGCAGACAGGCCTCTTGAAACACAGTCAGCTGGATTCATATTTGTTACAACATGGTTCCATTGTTCATAATCCAAAATATTTAGAATTTCAGACACTCGATTACTCACAAAAGTAGTCCAACGACTTGAACCACCTTTTAACCACGCTAACACTATTGTAGAGTCTGACCATGCATGTAAATTCTCTTTTGGAATGTCTAGTACTTGTGCTGTCTCGAAAATTAGTTTTGCTGCTAAAACTGCACCGCATAACTCAAGCCTTGGAATAGATAATTCCTTCTCTATAGGAGCAACTTTACTTTTTGCGGATATTAAACTGACATTTATGTTACCTTCACTATTAATTAGACGAATGTATACTGCAGCACCGTAGGCGAGCTTAGAAGCATCGGCAAATGCATGTAGTTCCACTTTTGAATCTGGACTGAAATACAACCATCTTGGAATATTAATCTTACTCAAATGTACCAACCTAGTTTGAAAATGTAACCATTCTTCATATAAATTTGTTGGTAATCTATCATCCCAATCAATTTTTGATTTCCATAGTTTCTGCATAAATATTTTTGCTGTGATAACAACAGGCGCAATCCATCCCAAAGGATCGTATAATCGAGACACATCCGATAAAACTTGTCTTTTGGTTATAGATTGTTTAGAGTCTGAAATATCAAATGTATACTCAAAAGCATCTGTTTCTCTATTCCACACCAAACCAAGTACTTTCATGACAGTAGATGTTTTTATTCTTAATGAATCATTACTTGTTTGTTTATCCTTTCTAATGTATGTCAATAAATCTTGATTGTTACTACTCCATTTTTGAAGTTCGAACCCTCCACAACTCATTAGGTTATTCATGTCGTTAAATATAGTTTTAGCTTTTTCTAAAGTGTCAGATCCTGACATTAAGTCATCAACGTAATAGTCTCTCTTTGCTATCCCAGCTGCTAAAGGAAATCTAGATTGTTCTATATCTGCTAACTTTTGAACTGTCTTGATGGCTAAATATGGTGCACATGCTGTACCAAAGGTTAATCGTAAAAGCTTGTAATGCTTAAGTGGCTCATTGATTTTTGGTCTCCACACGATTCTTTGGTATTCCGTATCTTCATTAGAGACTCGTACCATTCTATACATCTTCACGATGTCTGCAACGATACAAATCCTATGCATTCGCCACCTCATTAGTATATGTCTCAAGTCCTGTTGTAATTTTGGACCAACCAAAAGGTTATCATTAAGAGAAACATTATTAACTCCTTTGCAAGAACCGTCAAAAACCACACGTACCTTAGTAGTATCTTTATCCGCCCTGACAACAGGATGGTGTGGTAAATAAACTGCCTTAGGGTTATCAATATCCTCTTCTTTGATTGATTCCATATGATTCATTGAAATATATTCTCCCAGCACCTTATGATATTCTTCCTTTAATGAAGGATCCTTTTGTAATTTCTTCTCTAAAAACTCCCATCTTCTTGTTGCTATAGCTATTGATTTCCCATACTGACACTCTGGATCTTCCTTATCGAATGGTAATTTAACAATGAATCTCCCTTCTTCATCTCGTGTAGTTGTCCTGTCGTAAAATTCTTCACACCTTTCTTCTATCTTTGACATCTTCTTCTGTATGCATACAGAAGAAGCTTGGCTCATTTTCCATTTCCCAGAATTTTCTAAGAAGCTCATCTCCACCTAAGTGTAAATGCATGTTAATGACATTACCCGATCTTGAATTATTTGACACCCTCCCAGATAATACCCAACCTAAGGTAGTGTTTTGTGCCAATAATTGATTATGACGTATAATTCCATCCAATAATATCTCGCTGTATATTTCAGCTCCGAGAAGAATATCTATTCTTCCTGGTGTGGCATAACCTGGATCAGCTAGTTGAATTTTATCCAAATAGAGCCAATCAGGTGTGTGTAACTTCGTTGATGGAATTAATGACGTTACCGATCTCAAAACATACGCATTCACTTTTAATAAAGCTCCTGGGTTATGGTGTGATTCGATATGAAGTGATACCATATGCTTAATATTGGTATGGCCACCATTACCTATACCAGAGACTGTACCACTTACATGTCTTCGTGTCAACCCCAGTAATTGTACAACCGATTCACTTATAAAAGACGCCTGTGAACCTTGGTCTAGTAACCCTCGCAATGGTTGCTTGTAACCTTGCATGTTATATGCCCATACTGATACGGTAGCTAACAAAACATTACTGGGTTCTAAACCTCTACTTGAAAAGTTACTTGAAATAGGCGTACTTACAGTTTGGGCTAACTCACTGTCTCCCTTTGTATTATTGCTCAACTCCCTTTCTAGATGCAATAAAGAGTGGTGCCTCCTTCCACATCTTCTACAACTCGATGAGTTACGACATTTCATAACTGGATGTGATGGAGAAAAACAATTAAAACATAAATTATTTTTTTGTATATAATCCTGTCTATCTTTTACATTAAGTTGAGAAAATTCTTTACAGTGGTATAAATAGTGCTCCCCGTTACACATGCTACATTTAATACTATTTATAGAATAATTATGTTTACTGTTGTTAACTGACCCATGAAATGATTTTTGTTTTGGTTTAATGTAAAACTTCGGTGGTGTACGTACCTTATTTGAGGCATTAGTGCCAATCATTTCCAACGATCTATACCTGCATTCAAGGAATTCCGACAATTGAGACCAAGTGGGTAACACATCATTAGTTTTACTAAGCTGACATTCCCACTGCTTAATGGATTCAGGATCTAAATTTGAGATAGCAAAATACACAATAAACACATCTGAATTATCAATATTAATTTCCATATTACGCAAAGACTGTAAACAAGTTGTTGTAGTGTCTAATATGTCTTTTATAGCACTAGCAGACTCACAAATAATTTGTTTTTGTGAATATAATACTTTAAACACTTCATTACAATTATAACGCTTGTTATTATAACGTTTTAATAATTGATTCCAAACATCTTGGTAGTTAGCATCAGTTGTTGAAAACATACGTTATAAACATTCCGGTTCTCCTGACAAATTATTTTTTAAATATTGTAATTTTTGTACAGGTGATAACTTGTTATTTGTGTGAATAAGAGAATAAAACATATCATAAAACGTTTGCCACTCGACATATCTACCGCTAAATGTAGGTAACTGTATGCGCGGTAACTTAACTTCGCACTCGCTTACCGCGTGTCCACTACTTAATTTTGGTACCACGGATGATTTTTCACTTGTTGATGATATCAGAAACGGCTGCATGTTCTCCTTTAAAAGAGTTTTGTATGATACATACAATTCTTCAAACTCCTCATACATACTTGCAGTGAAATACGCATCGTCCTTTTCGGTAGGTGTCACTTTGACAATGATAGTTTTGTGTCCATCTTTGAAACTTATCCATAATTGCTCCAAATTCTCTAGTCTAGTTTCCAAATATGATTGTTTAATACGGTCTTTAGGCGTTTTTTTAAAGTATCTTTCAGCTTTCTTTAAGTTTTCTAGTAATTCTTTCTGATATACCACTAACATTTTCATGTTGAAGGTAGGCACAATACGTACGTGTAAAAACGTTGAATCCTCGAAATCAAAGCAATATAGATAAAAACTTGAATTATTATTTTGCTATTGATTTGCATAAAATACTTGATGTTAGCAGCAAGATAATCCGCTCAGGAATGCTATTGTTCTCAATGTTCTCTCGATACAGCGATCGCCGGTGCAACTCATAAAATCCGGTTCGAAAATGGACCATATGTTTGAGGGAATAAGGTCTTTATCTATACGCTTTTGAATTAAAACACTTGCAATACGTCTTCACAGATACAATATTTTATTGTACTAAATTAATACTAAAGAAATAGTGTAGAACCAATGGACTGTAGTGTTGCCAACTTATTTTAAAAAGAAAATGATATTTAGACACCTATAAATATGAACATTTGTGAGGATGTATGAATGCTTGTTACTCTTTCACGCAAAAACTGCTGAACGGATTTATATGAAACCTTACAGTAATACATCTCATACATCAGAATAACATATATGCTCCTATTTACCGCGATAACCGCCATACACGCGGGTGGAACCACTAGCAAAAGCTAGTCTGAAATAAATTCTGCAGATCCAACAGAAGCGTAACTGAAATGCATACACTGACTGAAAATGGTGAATTATTCAGTCAACAGACAAAATGATTGAGCTCTGTAAATAAATACAGTAAATAAACAAGCTCGGGTTGTTTGTAAACGGGTAAATATTTTATTTGGCGATTTGTTTTATCTGACCTTTGTAGTCGGACAAAATAAATATAATATGTTTTAAACGCTTGCATATTTAATATATGTGTGTATGTTTATTTTTTCGCTGCATTATTCTGCCTAAATTATATAGCATCCCATTCTATTATTGGCTAATATATGTCATTCCCATATATGTATTTGTTAGTTTCCTAATAACGTTTGGGTTTGTAGATTATCAACTTGGCTAGGGGCCTGGTTTTCGTAAATGAATCGTTTTTTTTTTCGTTGACGCTTGAACTCATACATACGAGTACTCCTATTTTATGCAGTAGTGTAGTAGTTGCTTTTGTTTTCTGTTTGTTATCAATTTTTGATTATAAAAATTATACACAAATCGTTTAGTAATATTTATTCTAATTACTATTCTCATTTGCACTATATAATTAAATATTCCAAAAACCATTATAGCTAATTAATAATTCAGTTGATTGGAACCAACACAATGGACAATGATTAATAACAATATTCATCATCATCATCATCATCAGCCTATCGCAGTCCACTGCTGGACATAGGCCTCTCCAATTGCACGCCACTTAGTTTGATCCTCGGCTTCTCGCATCCAGCCTCTGCCAGCCGTCCTGCGCAAATCATCACTCCACCTGGCCTGTGGACGTCCTACACTACGTTTGCCGAGACGCGGTCTCCACTCAAGAACTCGTTTACCCCAACGGTTATCGGTTCTACGGCAAATATGGCCAGCCCACTGCCACTTCAGCTTGCTAATCCTATGGGCTATGTCGATGACCCTGGTTCTCTGCCGGATCACCTCGTTTCTGATACGATCCCTTAGAGAAACGCCGAGCATAGCCCTCTCCGTAGCACGCTGAGCGACTTTAAACTTGTGGACCAGCCGTACCGTAAGTGTCCACGTTTCGGCTCCGTATGTCATTACGGGTAGGACGCACTCATTGAAGACTTTCGTCTTTAGGCACTGTGGGATCGACGATGAAAAGACCCGACGAAGCTTCCCAAACGCTGCCCAACCCAGCTGGATTCTCCTGTTCACCTCGTTCTCAAAGTTGTTTTTACCTAACTGCAAAGTCTGCCCGAGGTACACATATTTCTGAACAACTTCGAGAACGGCGCCGTGTACCGCAATCGGTTCCGGTAGTACATGTTCATTGAACATGACCTTGGTCTTGTCCAAGTTCATCCGTAGGCCGATGCGTACAGAAGAGTCAGCCAGAGCGTTCAGCATCTGTTGTAGGTCCTGCAGCGTCTCTGCCATGATGACGATGTCGTCTGCAAATCTCAAGTGAGAGATGTATTCGCCATTGATGTTGATGCCGCGTCCTTTCCAGTGCAGCGTCTCGAAGAAGTCCTCCATTGCATTTGTGAACAATTTCGGGGATATGACGTCCCCTTGTCTCACTCCTCGATGCAATGGTATGGGTCTTGTATGCTGATTCTGTACTTGGACGGACATAGTGGCGGCTTCGTAGAGACATCTCAACACTTGGATGTATCGCCAATCCACGTGGCAACGCTGCAGGGACTCCAGAACAGTCAGGTCTCGATCGAGTCAAAGGCCTTCTCATAGTCCACGAATGCTAGACACAGGGGCTGATTATACTCTTCGGTCTTCTGTATAATCTGCCGCACTGTGTGGATGTGGTCTATGGTGCCATATCCGCTCCGAAACCCAGCGTGCTCCGGTGGTTGGAATTCGTCGAGTCTTCGCGCAAGACGGTTCGTGATGACTCTTGAGAACAGCTTGTAGACGTGGCTTAGAAGGGAAATGGGCCGGTAGTTCTTCAAACTGGTCTTATCACCCTTCTTGAAGAACAGGACGACCACACTCCTACTCCATGCCTCTGGAGTTCTCCCTTCGAACAGGACAGCGTTGAAAAGCTTTTGGAGCTCCCTCAGTACGGGTTTACCTCCGGCTTTCAACAGCTCTGTAGTAACGCCGTCCTCTCCAGGGGCTTTTCCATTTTTTAGCTGTCCAAGAGCCATCTCGATTTCGTCAAGGCTGACTTCTGGCAGATCTTCAGTGTAATGGCGTGTTAATGTAGCTCTAGGGTCCTCATTTTCGGGATCAGGTCGAGATGCATGCGAAGCGTACAGACTGCCATAGAAGCTTTCCACTTCCGAAAGTACGGCCGGCTTAGAAGCAACGACTTCTCCACTTGCTGTGGTCAACTTCGTCAGGTGGCTTCTTCCAAGAGATTGTACGAACACTTTTGACCCCCGATTCTGCTCGATTGCTCTTTCGATCGAAAGAGTGTTGGAGCATCGGAGGTCGTGTCGTACTAGCTTACTGATCTCTTGGTTTAGAGTCCGCTTTGCCGACGAAGTGACAGGTGGGTTCTCACGTCGTTCCTTCATTAGCCCTAGTGTCCTCTCTGAAAGCTTCGACTTCCTGCTTTTACGCTGCATTTGACAAAATCTCGTACCTTCATCCCTGAGGATCCGAACCACATTTTCAAGGTTCTGGTTTACGTCTCTTGTGGTTTCCATGGCAGCAAATCGGTTTTCCAGAATTGACTGGAATTTTTCAGATCCCATCGCGGCTTGGAGCAGAGTTGGTCGGAGCCTGGATTTCATCAAACGGACACGTTCAGCCTTAAAGTCGATATTCAGAGAGCCTCGGACAAGTCGGTGATCACTACCGGTGTTAAACCTATTGATCACTGAGACGTCTCTGAATATGTGCTTTCTGTCCGTCATGATGAAATCGATCTCATTTTTGGTCATAGCGTCGGGACTTTGCCACGTCCACTTTCTTTGGGGCCGCTTTTTGAAGAATGAGTTCATCAAAAACAGCCCCTCCCGCTCGAGAAAGTTGACGAGCATTTGCCCCCTATGGTTCCTGCTTCCAATTCCTTGGGATCCTATTACCGATTCGCTGCAAGTTTGTACTCCCACTTTGGCGTTGAAGTCACCCATAACAACGTTGTAGTGGGTCTTAGTAGTGAAGTGGAGGGCCTTCGATATGTCATCGAACATCTCCTCCACCTCATCATCCGAGTGAGCCGAGGTCGGTGAGTACACTTGTACTACCTTGAGGCTATACCTCTCAGTGAGCTTGACAATGAGGTACGCCACCCTGTTCGACACACTGGACATTTCCACAACGTTGCCAGAAAGCGACTTGTTTACCAGAAACCCCACGCCACCTTGGGATTGTTGGTCTCTCTCGCGGAAGTACATCAGGTGGCCTGAGTCGAGGGTTATGGTATCCTCCCCCTCTCTTTGGACTTCACATAACCCTAAGATATGCCACCTAATCTTCCCAAGTTCCACCTCAAGTTGTGCCAGATGCGAGTCGAGCCGTAACGTGCGGCCATTAAACGTTGCCAGGGTCAGTCGTTTGTGGTGGCCTCCCGTAACCCAGTGATTCTTAGCACCCCCTGTCCCGCCGTTACCGTGGTCGCCACCATGACCAGGAATAGCAGGACTGCCGGGAACTGGGGGCCGTGGCTTTTGATGCTTTTGCATTGCAATGTTTTGCCCATAATTACCACGCTGGGCAGGCGGGTTGGTGATCGCAGGGCGTAGTTTGTTGCACCGGTGACGCTGCTGCCCGTCACCGGCCTATTGTATTTAATTACGCCGGTTTGGATGGATATACCGCCATCGGTCGGTCGCCAGAGCCTCGTTTGTCGTTCAGCAGGGTGCACCACGTGCAGGTGAGGTTGACTGGGAGCGAGAGATTGTAGTTTGCTTCCTTACACCCCACAATATTCATACAGAAGTATAATTAAATATATAATCGATATAATAAGCGATAACAGTCACAAAAAGTTTATAACAATCGAATAATATTTCATAATTATTCCAAACTTTAACATGTTAATAAAGTTTTACGAAACTTACTACGAGTAGTAACAATATTCGATTAGATTAGGCAATTTTTTGATTATTTTCAATGCAATTTAAACAAAACGCGAGGTAACTTATCTTCTAATATTAATATTTATTTAATACATCTCAACTTATCCTTACTATACTCCTTGCAAATCTAAGTAATCGCATAAATGTATATATAAACTGTTAACAGTGAATCCTGTGAGTCTGTAATACACCACTATTTATTCTACACTCCTCAAATTTCATATCTGTGTAGTTAGGTAGACTTGTATATGTGTCTATAAAAGTGGACTTTTACTTATCTTTCAAAATAAGTAACAAAGTTATGTTGACTTGAAATACTTAGACCCAGAGGAATTCTTTTATAGCTAGTACTTACGTGAGCAATTACTAGTCTGGCAACTTGAGAGAACCTGAATGTTTCAGACAAGTGCTAACTATTGGTTTTGTTAGAGTTCACCTAAAGTGAATAAGTAAGTAAAGTATATATGTGCGAATAATAAATTTAACATTGAGCTGATGAAGAATTTACCTCTATAAAACTTAATTATTTCGTATTAAACACAAACTCCTCAATGGACCTTTATCCAAGGAGATATACGATTTTTGGACATGTGTTTTGTAACGATTGTTTAATTTAAATGAATATAAACAATTACATAGAGTCACGCCTATTTTTCAAAGAGGTAGGCAGATACAATTGATCTCCACTTAGTGCGGTCCTGACACACCTCTTTTGTTTTGTCCACATTCATCGATCCCTGTATACATACTCGTCGGTTCTTGGTGTTTTTTACATAGATGGCTTTCCCTCTTTAGAATTTTACTAATTGTTAAAATTGATCATGTTATTAATTTATCATACACAAGATCATAGAGGTTAGAGAGCTCCGACTTTTCGGTAACAGCCAGTTCGATGACCTGCCCGAGCTGATTTTCTATTCTTATAAGTAGTATTCCTTTCCTATCATTCCCTTCTTTTCTTTACTACCCTTTCAAATAAATTCTAATTTTCCCATCTGATGCTTAGAGTAGGTAGCTGGGCAACGGCTCCAAGTTTGTACCCTATCACTAAAATACGACCAATATTAGTCAGCAAACTTTAGACTTTTGTTAACCCCATGTACGATATGAAATCAGTATTATAATCATAAAGCACACACTGGACAAGGTAAAGTAAAATAATAAAAATATAATTATAATAGTTGAATTGGAAAACAGTTTTCAAATGAATACTTCTTCGAGAAAAACTTAGACGCTTGGAATTTAAAGCTTGAATCGCGTTTCACTTATGCAAGCAAATTAAGATACCGTCCCGTGAAATTCAGAATTATAGGGATGCTTGAAATTTTCAGTTTGTTTTACCTAAGTTTCGAATCTTATGAAAACAAGGACTCGCTAGTACTATCATCTCTTTATATAAAATCGTTTTTAAGTTAGCTTGTCTATTCCGCAGCACGATCGGGTTCGAACGCTTAGAATTGGGTAGTAAAGCAAAGAAGATTTTTGCATAAAATTGTAGGCAAAAATATTAAAGGGTTAATGTTGTGTAGCGATTAAGCTTATTATTGTCTCATGATTTTAATTCCTAATAAATATTATATTTAATCATGTTTGTAGTAAGTTGATTACAATCAATAACTTTTGACTGCACGTTTGGCATAGTGGTTTAACGGTCTTCACGCCGTTTCCTACTTCGCCAAGTGTCGTGGGTTCAAATCCCACGTAGGACAACACTTTGTGTGATCCATAAATTGTTGTTCTGAGTCTGGATGTTCTTTGTGTCCGTTTCATGTATGTTTGTAAAGTCCCCCGTGACATAGGATTTATTCCTAGTGCGGGAGTTGTCTTAGTGCTTAGGTACCCGTTACTCGTGTAGGGAGTACTTGACTTATGTACCCAAATATGACTTTACATTTTTACTTTCCATATTTCTGAGAAGGGTTGTTAGGGCAGGGAAAGGGGGGCAAATATCGTTGTTCAAGAGGGATATGACATCACTGAAGTAGCAAATATGTATAAGCATAAATAAATCCCCAACGACTTCCAAATTTTTTTTGTCGTCGATGATTATTTATATTTAAAACTGATTAAGTACGTGTCAAAGGCGTTTGTTATTGAAATGAATTGAAATTTAGGGTTTCAACGGTCAATAACCAGTAAATCCACTATTATGTACTTCACACCCTATAACAAGGCGATAATAGTTTTACCATATAATAAACATAAACTTATTTCATTTAATCACAAGCACTTGCATACTACACTAATTTCATAATAATCACAAATTTTAACAAAAAAAAAACCGACTTCACTTGGACCAAATTTAAATGGGACCACACGGGAAGTACCAGCTTTCAAATAAAAAAAGAATCATTAAAATCGGTTCACCCAGTCGAAAGTTATGAGGTAACAGACATAAAAAAACAGTCGAATTGAGAACTACCTCCTTTTTTTGAAGTCGGTTAATAATACATCAAAATCTACGTTACATAACATAGATGAAACTAATAAAATAAGGTATAAAACTTTACGGCAGAGTATCCCATCTACGTGGAGCGGAATATTTACTTGAAGGAACGCTAGCTGTGAAGTGTTCTCACCACTAATTGCCCCTTTATCGACAAAGTACTTCCTAAACTCTTAACCACGACTGATAGAGATGGCATTTGTCGATAGTTTATTTAAAAAAGAAATAAAAATGAAGAATTGACGTGCGTATTGTTCTAGCGACTGGTGATCCCGACTGCTTAGCCAAAGGTTGCATGCAGGAGCAATTTTGTATGATAGGCATGATAGTTTATTTAATAAAACTGTTATTCATTTACCGACGTAATTACTGCCCATTTTGATTTCATACTGAAAAGGAATATCCCACCAAAAATATTTTCATGTAAAATGTTGCCAAGACGACTACATATTGCTTACCCTGTGAAAAAGATATCAGATCTCGTGTAGAGTCAAGCTTCTGAATCTACACGCTCTAAATCTACCAACCCTAACTTCACAAACTCTACATCTCAGTAAAAATATATGGCTTCGTCGTTTCGCTATCGTCACAAAGGCGAAACGAACACCTTTTGTGTTTTTGCAAATATCTAGTTTCCGAAGTAATGAGTTATGCGAATACATATTTAGTTTCTGAAGTAACGAAACGGCCAAGCCATACATTTTTACTGAGATCTGAAGTTAGGGTTGGTAGAGTTAAGACGTGTAGATTCAGAAGCTTGGCTCTACATGAGATCTGATATCTTTTTGGGTCAAAAGTAATAGGTTTATGATTTTTTTAGTTGTTTGTATACTGAACTTAGTTTACCATACCAAATTTCAGCTTTCTAGCACTACAGGAAGTACCCTAACAGTTTTGATGATCATCAGTGTGTCAGTGAAAAAATCGGTGTATTTAAGATATCAATAAAATCTAAAGTATAAGAGCTGTGCAATTAAAACTTTGTATGTTTAATAAGTATATTATTTACATATATTTCATGTTCTGAAAATTTTAACTATCTGGTACATCGGAAACCAAAGTCATGAGGGTTGAAAAACGACGAAGCACTTCGAGAAAAGGTAGGTATTGCCCTTGCGCTTCGCTCGGCTCGTCTTGGCGGGGGCGCGACCGTGGCCCCAGATACTTATTATTTCTAAAATAAACATACTCACGTTGACATCCATGAAAACATAAACAGACACATTTTAAAAGGACACATTTTGCGAACTGTAAACTTAATACCACTTACGCAGTAGTGGACAACCAATCATTATTTTGGCCGTCCACCACTGAACAATGCTCTTCCCCAGGGAGCCCTAACTACCCGGTGCATGATATCCGGATGAGCAAAACGCATCCATCCGCTGCGAGCTACTTTCTTCCAATTGTGGGCCTATCATGCCGTAGAGCACTACATTAAAATCTGTTACACAAATATGCATTTATTAGTATGTGACTAGAAATAATTTCCGTACCAATCAAGGAACCATACATAATATTTTGTTAAAAGCGTGTTCACGCATATAACAAACATTATACTTACGTTGTATTAAAGTACAAAACTATTCCTATTATATGGACTTATTTCTGGAGGATACATTCAAAGAAATAAATATGTTTGCTTAATTTCGATCACGCACATTCCAATACTAAGTACCTAGTGATTGGGTCGTGATTGCGTCCGTGACGTCATATGACTTGATTCTTACGCTCGCTTTACTGCTTGCAAAGACTTTTAAGTCAAGGTAAATAACCTAATTTTAAGACTTTTACAAAACAAATCTTTACTTTGCGCCCTTATGAAGAGTTAAGATTGTAAATATTTAACAGAACAAAAGTACAAAAATATGAACACTCAACACCTTTGTTTAAAAGGCGTTTAGGTATATAATAAATACAAAACTGATTCGTCTATTTTTCTCAAAAGAAATAATTATTTATCGTTGATATTTTATTCAAATTGATCAGTATAAAATCTCTCAGCCTCTCCAAATAATTAGACTATCTAACACTTTTTTTTTTGTTATCTCCTTAATAATGCACAACTTTTATTTTAGTCAACCCTGTAAGCTTACTCCATATTTGTACTAAGAACGGTGCAGCGCACTATTTGTGATGCGATCGTTGCAAGATTGGACCACAAATGGTGCACTGCAGACAGCACTTGATCTCAAATCAGATGTCGTACCGACGATCTTATCGCTTCTGGGTCGTTGCCACTGAATTTTCGTGGTAATATTTTATCAAGTACATCGAACTATTTACTAATTCACGTGTTAATATGTGTTTAAAATAAAGTAGAACCAAAAAAAGTGTATGTGTCAGTCCGGCAACAGCTGAGTTAACGAGACGCAAAGGTGTCGTGGCGCCACAAAATTCTTCGCTTTTGCACGTTGCACACTTATACTTCGTTGAACGAAACGTGTAAGCTACATGAAATTCTCGGCGTTTATGTCATTGTGCTCGCAAAAATCGCTGCAGCGTTATGCTTTACTTTTAGTTAACGCTCGATTTTATCGTTCATATATTTTTCATATCGCAAGCTAAACATGAAAATGGTTTCTGAAGGACCAATCTCTAATAAGGTATAGCCTTACAGGTTTGAAATTATGTGTGAAGTTTTCTAACCCGCTTTAAGCTAACATTATTATAGTCTTATCAGTTTCAAAGTTGAGCCCGCAGCGATGAAACAAACATGGCGGTTTTCTATACAATTATTATTCCAAGAAATATTCCCTTCGTAGCACACAAGAAAATTAATAACATAACGATGAACATTAAACAAAGAATGAAATAAATTGTTAGTTTTACAAACATGTAGGGTATTAAAGTAATCCAATACCAGTATAAGGTATTTGTTATTTACTTGTAGAAAGGTTATTTATTATTTACATGAAAAATTCATAACTGATGTTTACGTTACTAGAAGTTCTGTGAACGTTAGACTTTAAAAGCTGTTAGACGAAAATATCTTATATATATATAAGTAAATATCTTAACTTTTTATCAAAATTGTCATCGTAAAATGGCATAATAAATACTCTTTTCATCCCACCATCTCGGAAAGAGTATTTTTGCCCTTCGATACCATAGTGCAAAAGCCGTTTTCATCCGCTAGAGGATAAAGTAAAATTGAATTTAGAATATCATATGCACTAAGCTTGTAAAATCAAAACATCATTAAACCTATTTACTTCTACTTCCATGGTGCCGAATTTATCATTTTTTTTTATTTGTTAAAAACTCAGATTCGGAACCTTCTTGGTGTGCAATTTTTTTTTACCTCTTGCTTGATTCCCTCGCTATCGCTCAGGATTCTAATTTTTGCATCCTTCGCTTGCTCGGTCATCAAAATTAAGCACGCGGTTAAAAAGCAACTTTGCACTCTTGTATAACAAATAACTTTTCATGTTCTCAAATACATCATGCGACATTTTATTATTCTAATGTTATACAGAGAATCAAATGTCCTCAGGTTCCATTTACAGTAATTCGATTTGACCGACACGGAATGAGCGAGCGAAGAACGGCTGATGTAACACTGAAAGTTTAATGATTCGGCACATACTCGTAGACGATGAGCACTGTGGGCAAAGACTCGTTCCAATAGTTGCAATGATTTCTTTTTAAAATAATGATTTTGGTGCTATGGAGAATTGAGCTCTTCTGATTAGAAAACACATTATAAAATATTAGTCGCTAACCTACTAACTAATTTTGTTGTGTTGTGTTATGTTATGTATATTTAGTTGTAAAGTTGATTTTAAATAATTTGAAAGATAAAATCCTTATCAACCGACTTCAAAAAAGGAGGAGGTTCTCAATTCGACTGTATTTTTTTTATGTTTGCTACCTCATAACTTTGGACTGGGTGAACCGATTTTGATGATTCTTTTTTTATTTGAAAGCTGGTGCTTCCCGAATGCTCCCATTTAAATTTGGTCCAGTTTTGACATGACATCCATGAGAAAACCATATAAGTCTTCAATTTGCATTATGTATTTACGCGACAAAAATAACGAATAACTCAATATTCCCGTATGGTCCCATTTAAATTTGGTCCAGATTGAAGTCGGTTTTTTTTTTTGTTAAAATTTGTGATTATTTATTTATATTATAAATTGGAATTATAATAATAGCTCATTGAATATGGTGCAAAATGGCTCTATGCGGATATACATACTCCATTGTGTGTTTTGGTTTGTATTTAAGAAATTAGAAGTCACCTACGCACATCAATACATACACAGAGTCTATCTTTTATTAATATCTAATACTAGTTTTTGCTCGCGGCTCCGCCTGCGTGTATGTCAGTTATCGCGGCAAATAGTAGCCTATATGTTATTCTGATGTATAATCTATATTACTGTAAAGTTTCATCCAAATCCGTTCAGTAGATTTCACGTGAAAGAGTAACAAACATCCATCCATCCATACTTACAAACTTTCGCGTTTATAATATTAGTATAAATTTACTTAATATAGAAACCTATGTACATAACCATAATTAAAAAAATAATAATATTTACATACAAGCGTCAAGAAACTCCACATCTTCGCATACTGATAGCGTTCCCAAAAGGCTGGCACCATTACCACGTTGAATGGCAATGCTGATTCTCTGTGCTAGAAAAAGGCTGACCTTCGGGTCGCGAGAAGCGTCAATCAGTTGCTTAGCTAGTTGTTTAAACATTGCGCGAGCACTCGGACCCCATGAACCTAGCGTCTCTACCCCAAACGGTTCAAAAATGTAATTACCAATTAAATTTTGGTACTTACGCCGTTTGATGCGTTCCGCTTTTTTATTTATTTATATTATTATATAGGTCCCGGTTGTCATGAACATCTACGGCAATGGTTATTGCTAAAACCACACGGTATGCGTATACCACTCTGCGCCTGAGAAGGGGTGGATCCGGGAACTGCTGACATTAACACATCCGAGTTCAACCTTTGAATTCAGTCCGTCCTCAGGATTGCGGAGGTCCGATGCCAGTCGCTCCGTGGAAAAACTGATATTCAGGTAAAACCCGTTGAACTAGTAGCCGACCCCAAATAATCTTAGGAATAATAAAGGCTAGGTAGATGATGATTTACTATCTTACTTCTTATAAAATATATCTATCTATAATCTATCTATATAAATAAATAAAATTGGAGTGTCTGTTTGTAATTTTAAAATAACCGCTTTTTACTAAATGCACATGTATGTACACACGGCACATACAATTTTTGTCTGTCTATCTGTCTGTTTGTTAGGGCTAATCTCTGGACCGTCTGGACCGATTTTGACAGGACTTTCACTGACAGGTAGCTGATAAAATAAGAAGTAACTTAGGTTCCTTTTTAACCGACTTCCAAAAGGAGGAGGTTCTCAATTTCATCGGTTTTTTTTTTTTTTTTTTTTTTTATGTATGTACATTGATTACTCCGTCAATTGTGGACCGATTTTGAAAATTATTTTTGTATTCTAGGGTATATGCTCCCCATGTGGTCCCATGGCCACCATATCAGGATCTGATGATGGGATCCCAAGGAAATTGAAGGAAACCCTCAAATTTACGTGAGCGCCTGCAATAAAGTTAAGGCAATCTGCATGCTTTCATGTTCTGTAAACATCATGTCCGAAATATTTATTTATTATTCTATACAGTATGTTGTATGTTACCTTTAGTCGTATTCTTTCAAGTTATTTAGGTGAAATGATGATGAGAGACTTGAGAAAGACTAAAAAGCGAAAAATAAAAAAACTCTCGTTTAAAAAAATCGACTTCAAAAACTGAAAAGTATAAAATAACTTCATTTGTATGTGCTACCTATTCATAGGTTTGAAGTCGGTGCTGAGCCAAAATGTAATAGTAGGACTCGCCGCGCGTGACCTTATACGCGTGATAGCTGCTCTTCGCGTAGGACAAAACAACCGAAGCGTCGGTGACGTCGTTGACGTTCGTCTCGAAATATAGCGAGTGTGGTACCTACTATTACATTTGGCTTGGCGCCGAATTCAAACCTATGAATAGGTAGCACATACAAATTAAGTTATTTTATACTTTTCAGTTTTTGAAGTCGGTTTTTTTAAACGAAGTTTTTTTTTTATTTAGACTAGCTTCGCCCCGCTGCGTCACCCGCGGTACGACAATAAGCGCGGGTAACACCGCGGGACTCAGCTAGTCCATTATAAATTCAAAAGTAACTCTGTCTGTCTGTCAAACTTTCATGGCTAAACCACTTCACCGATTTCAATAAAACTTGGCATTGAGATGCTTTGAATCTTTAGGAAAGACATAGACTACTGTTTACCGCGACAACTGATATAAACGCAGGTAGAACCAGCATAAAACAAACATACTCAAGAATATATTCGACGTGCAATTGTCATTTTATCGATAACAGAACGTCACTATTATCCCTAGCCACCAGTTAATGATCCAATTATACGACAAGACCGGTTCATTTGCTCTTTGTTATTACCCACTGTAATATATTATTTATAACAAAATTATAAAACAATGCACCAATTCACAATGTTTAATAAACTATTTAAGAATTATTGTTTTTGAAATTTCTTTGTTTCTTTATATTTATGAAAATTTATATAGATTACGGTAAAGGTGAAATAGTATAGTGATGTGAGGATCTTATGCGATACTACATTTCAAATTCCCAACTATTTTCTACTGTCAGAAAGGCATCAAACTTAAAAAATCTTAATATTATGGCCTTCATAATACTCTTAATATGAGCACAACTGATATAATATGATCAAGGTATAAAAAGAGTAATGTGCAACAGTGCTTTCACACCCACTCCATGGTAGCGTTAAACGTTTAACGCAACCTTGTTGGAAGTCGCATTAGAAGTTCCACTTCAAATAACTCAGTTTTGGCTTAGAATTACAGTATTTTAAGCCAAAACTACCTTACGAAGCTGAAGAACTAAACGTGAAGAAAAGCATTTTCAAAATCTATGCTATGTAAATTCGAAAGTAACTCTCTCTGTCTGTTTACGCTTTCATGGCCAAACCGCTATATAGATTTCATTGAAATTTGGTATATACATACTTTGATTCTCGAGGAAGGAGGGCAGATACACGCGAGCGGACCCGCAGGCGAAATCTAGTCTATACTATAATATTATAAAACTGCACAGTTTGTTTGTTTGTTTGAACACGCTAATCTCAGGAACTACTAGTCCGATTTGAAAAATTCTTTCAGTGCTGGATAGTCCATTTATCGAGGAAGGCTATAGACTATATTTTATTTTCAAAAAAGTTAGGGATCCGTAAGAAAATTGCTATTTCGTAACCCAAGGTGTGAAATCGAAAACCTATTTTTGCGTGCGCTGTAATAACCATTGATAATAGAATAAAATAATGTATTACGGGTTTGTAGGTCTCATTAAGATCTACAAAAAGGTCCGCAAGAGCATATATCTAACTATCATGGTTTATTTACAATAACCACTTTTGTGTTCAAAAAAAATATTAAATCGTCTGAAGAAACTACGTTAAATGTGTATCGTTAATCCTTATCCAAATTAAGCATTATGTTATCAAGGGTTAAATACCCTTGATAACATAATGCTTATAGAGTAGAATACTTTTTGTTTCATCCCAATCGCACATTTCGTTTAGAAGTTATCACGAGTATAAGATGCTAAGAGTTGGTATCTAATAATGAGTTATTTGCCAAAGAGTTTTTATCAACATAATATATACTTCTATATACTTATAATAAAAATGTAACAGGTCCAATTCTGTACATTAAAGATATTTTGAAATTATTTTTGGAGGGCTATCTAATCGATACTGAAGCCAAAACTGTAATTTTTTTCATTTTTGTCTGTCTGTCTGTCTCTCTGTCTGTCCGTCTGTCTATCTGTCTGTCTGTCTGTTTCTTGGCCGCGCATCACGCCGAAACTACTGAATGGATTCAAATCAAACTTGGCATGAATTGAGTTCATACTACGAGGTAGGACATAAGGATACTTTTTATCCCGATATTCAGCATGGTTTCCTGGGGGGAGGGGATGAAAGTCAAAATATGTACATAGTTGTAATTCAATAACACAATGATCCGATTTCATTCATTCTTTTTTGCTAGAAAGAAAAAAATAAAACATAACGGGAAAACTCTTTTATTGTCCGCGACTGTACACTGCCTGTGGGAAGCTGAGACAGATATGTAAATATGGCGGTACGAAGTTCGCCGGGTCAGCTAGTACCTAATATTAATATTTATCCAAATAAAAGTTTTGTTGATTATGAGTATTAGATCTTAGAAGAGTATAATAAATACAACTATACTAATATATAAAGCTGAAGAGTTTTTTTTTTGTTTGTTTGAACGCGCTAATCTCAGGAACCAGGTCCAATTTGAAAAATTATTTCAGTGTTAGATAGCCCATTTATCGAGGAAGGCTATAGGCTATATATCATCACGCTAAGACCAATAGGAGCGGAGCACCAATGAAGAATGTTTCAAAAACGGGGGAAAATTATGACGCTACGGGCAATAGGAGACGCAAACGACGTTGCGTGGGTCAGCTAGTTTAGTATAAAATTAAATACCTAAAACCAACTCGACCAGTTATTTGCCTAACAAAACTAACGAACTCAATAGACTATAAAATAATATTTATTCGTTCAAAGCCGACAACTTTACCTCGAATTTTATACACCATAGCGATAAGGTTATCGCGAGATCTTTTGATTTGTTCAAAAACTGTGGTAATTAGGTGTTGATTTCAGGCGAAGAAATAAAAGGTTTTGTTACGTTTGTTCAGTTGAAATTTTTATTGTACTATAAAAGTAAGGCAAATTAAAAAGATAAGGCAAAAGCTGACTTCTTTATGTATGAGCGTGCCAAAGTGACTCTACTCTGCCTGATCGAAAGCATGAACAGAATCTAAGAGTGGTGGTCACCATATTCATTGCTAATGCAGACAATCCAACATTACAGCATGGTGACCCACACTATGGCAGCCTATTGAGATGCTTCTACATCTTTGGGTCTCCGGTCTCACACTCACCTATGAAAAATGACAGCACGAATTCTGTTCCATTTTGAAATAGAAATAAAAGGAAAATAAATGAAGTTAAATGAATTATAAATATTGGAGGTAACAAATACATGCATAAACAGATTAAACACATTAAATAGTCAAATGGACTTATCTTCAACGTTCAAGATTTATAGTTACACAAGAAGGAATTCACCCTCCATTTTCTTTTTAAGTTGACCTTGTTTGACTAAGTGTTTTAGTCGGAGAGCTTGAATACCTACTTACGATAATACTAATTATTTTTACACTGCCAAACTGGACCACGCCTACTAATAATCTAGTTAAACGGACACGCTTGCCGACGCAGATCCTCGTAATTCTCGAGAGTAATTCCATTTAGCTTTCCTATCAGATTTAGAGAATGAAGGAAAAGTTTAAATTAGAAATGATACAAAATGAAAACTAAATTAGTTTCGGGTATAAGCCAGATGTTCTGGTTTTATCGTTATATACATAGATGATTTATGACTAGGGAGCTTTTACTACCTTTGCACGAGAATATTTAAACGAAATTAAATCAACACGGTTGTCATATTTCTTTGTTATATTACTTCTCGGCACCTTTTCACGAACGTTATGTTTTTAACAAGTTGACTATACTTGACTTATTGCCACTAGTGCCATTTTGGTTGTGTTTTATTTAACACCTCAATCGTAATTCAACTCAATATTCAAATAATAAAATAAAATAAAAAACACTAAGAAAGATAAAATGTGTGTTACAATTAGTAACACGCATTGGATGGGCCAGGTTAGTCGTGGCGTTGACATGAAATCACATGACCCGGGTCCTCCCCAGAGCAGAGTATTAGAATCTGGCCGTGGGAGTAATTTATAGTGGAAATACATACTCCTAGCTCCTGAGGCCTCAAAAACCAGAGATCCGAAGATTTTTTTAGCTCCGTCGCTAAAAAAAGATATAACTCCAGTTTTCACAGACTTTATTGAAAATAATAGAATTTTTTTAAGCGAGAATATTTCACAAGCTAAAACTTTAGAAACTTACTAAAATCATGTCTTAACAATAAAAAACCAATCACCCAGTGGTCGAAATTTGACCTTACTTCTTATTTAATCTTTTAGCTTTCGGCACTCTTCCTCAAAAAAACTATAACTTTGGCAAATTTCATACTCATCTTTTTTATGGAATAGTGGGCAAACGAGCAGACGTATCACCTTGTAGTAAGCGATTGCCGCCGCCCATGGACACCCGCAACACCAGAGGCGTCACAAGTGCGTTGCCGGCCTTTGGGGTTGGTGAAGGGGATGGGGGGTGGGGTTCGGGTATAGGCCTCCGGTATCCTCACTCACTCGGTGAAACACAGCGCAGGCGCTGTTTCACACCGGTTTTCTGTGAGGCCGTGATATAACTCCGGTCGAGCCGGCCCATTTATGTCGAAGCGTGGCTCTCCCACGGAAAGCGTAGCTCTCCGACGTTCGCATAATTTTCGTAAAAAGGGGTAGGTTCAAAGGTTTTTTTTTGCTGCACGTAATAATATTATATAGTTACCTTTATAAAAAGTAAAATCTGTAATGTTTATCTTCAATAAAGTACTGAGTAAACCACCGTCTATTAAACCACATATATATGTTCACCAAAAGAAACATCCCACATGGCTCTGCTTTGAACTCGAGTGAACGTTACATAGAAAACCACACCAATCACTTTATAAGATTTAAGATCTTATATTTTAGCCGGTAATTAGTAAATATTTACACTATCCTACTAATTCTTAATACTGCAATATCGTTATAAAACTAATCAATACCTGAATACAGTATAGTACCAATTGTGTATGGTTATGTATGGACAGTTGTAAAACAAAAATTAATTTCGTTTTTAGGGTTCCGTGCCAAAGACAAAAACGGAACCCTTATAGATTCGTCATGTCTGTCTGTCTGTCTTGTCTGTCCGGCTGTCTGTCCGTCCGTATGTCACAGCCACTTTTTTCCGAAACTACTTATACTTTACAATGTTATAGGTCTTAACCTATTACATTGAAACTTGGTAAGTAGATGTATTCTGTGAACCGCATTAAGATTTTCACACAAAAATTAAAAAAAAGTAAAATTTTGGGAGTCCCCATACTTAGAACTGAAACTCAAAATTTTTTTTGTCATCAATCCCGTACGTGTGGAGTATCTATGGATAGGTCTTCAAAAATGATATTGAGGTTTCTAATATCATTTTTTCCTAAACTGAATAGTTTGCGCGAGAGGCACTTCCAAAGTTGTAAAATGTGTCCCCCCCCCCCCGTAACTTCTAAAATAAGAGCATGATAAATCTAAAAAAAATATATGTTGTACATTACTATGCAAACTTCCACCGAAAATTGGTTTGAACGAAATCTAGTAAGTAGTTTTTTTTTAATACGTCATAAATCGTAAACTGCAATTTACCTTTCATTCAATCGACAAAAATATTAAAAAACAAAAAAGTTACTTGCAGCTGCGGAACCCTTCATGGGCGAGTCCGACTCGCACTTGGCCGCTTTTTTATAGGACTATGCCAGAAGGACGATTACGTATTTCAAGTGTATTTAAGTATGTGTGTATATATTTTTTTGTTTTTATTAGTTTATGTATATATACATTGTATATTTATGGTAGATTTGAGAATAGATCCTAAACTATATTTTATACTTCTAAGTGAAAGGGTGCCTCTCCCCTATTTTTTTTTTTTTTTAAATACATACAGCCCTTCATTTTAGAAACATGCTATAATAGGTAACAATTTGCAGTGTACATATAAATGAGCCAAAACACACACTTATCAAAAGTATTATCATATGAAAACGCATTTCCATAATATCCGAGTTTATGGTAATTGAGATGTTAACAAAAAAATTATGCACATGTTAAACTTCACAAAATTAACCTCCAGGATACAAGAAAAGCGTTTTAATTTTAATCGTTTTCCCCAAGAAAATTTATGTAATGCAATTAATCAGAACATCAAGCGCTTCTACGTTATGGTGTGCAAACATCGTTTGAAGTTCCTGTAGAGTCAATTTCAAACGTAAATCGGAGGTTTTGAACATTCGGGGAGTGACGATCAATCCTGGGGGCTTGAGTTCTTTGCAACTGCAGCGATACAAGTACAGGAGTTCGAGAGCCGACTGCCGCACGGCATTCGACGTCGCGCCTTCACTGCCGCAACCCGCCGAACCAGGTACCAAATCTCACTTATGTTTTTCGAACATATTTCCAAAGTGGACGTTTCATTTTCAAACATTTTCTTTATAACTCAAAGTTTAAAAATAATATCTCTAAAAAGTAAAATTTATGTCTTACTTTACATTTCAAATATAAAAGAAATGAAATTGTGTTTTTAATTAATTTTGAAATTTGAAGAAAAGTTTTAATTTTCATACCGTTACTCACAAGTGTAAAAAGTGTGTTTTGAATTGTAGAATTTGAAAATACGTTCTTATTAACAAACTTTCACAACTGTTGAGAGTTATCATAAACTTTATGCCGGGGCTTTTAAACGGCTTATTCGAAGTAAAAATGCGCGATCACGTAGAAAATTAGAAACGTAATTTACAATATAAATGGGTAATAAAAATGAATGATGAATGTAAAGTCAAGATGGACAGTATGGACACACCCTGCGTCATTTTTTCATCTGCACACCTATTTATCTCTAAAGCTTTTTAACAGTTTTGAGTTATAGATAATCCAAGCTAACGAAAATGTTTTATAAAAATGATAAATACTTGGATTTAGTAACTTAAAATAAAGCAAGTAGTTATTATATTTTTTTCCTTGAAAATTATTTATTAAGGTAGCGTGTTAGCTACGTTTGTTCACGTTTCTTGCCTTAACAAAGCAAACTTACGGCCCGAGGGACAAAAATTTTAGTTCTTCCGTGACAATGCATTTACTGCTAGGGAGGCGGGTTACGCAATAAGTTTTAAAAGGGTTTTAGAGCAAGACAAAGTTCTGCAAGATATCTTGCGATTATTGTTTTGAAATATACAGGGCGGTGTCATAATTTACATGTTTGTGATATTTTGTAATTTTTGGGTTGTTCTATACAACGGTTTGAGTACTCCTTTGAGTGATGTAGTTGATTATATTTTAGGCTTCCCTACTTGACTTATTGTAATGTTTCATTATTTAATGTGAAAAATAGAAAATAGTTATACTTTAATAAAAATGACTTTGTATATCCTTGCACGGATAACATCTTTTTAATAATTTAGAGGTTAATTCTGTCTTTTTATGGGAATATTAACTAAACTTATATCATAAACATATCACATCTCTGGATCTACTGAACCGATTTTGAAAATTCATTCACCAATTGAAATCCATATTACTTGTGAGTTTAGCCATAGTATATATTAACCAAGTAATGATTACCGCGAGATTCCACATACATGCGGAAGGAACCGGGGCAAAAGCTAGTCTATGAATAAAAGAGGACCTATATTAGGTATGTAATTAAATTGCCTTACTACTATAATATGGATGGATGTATGGATGTTTGTTACTCTTTCACGCAAAAACTACTGAACGGCTTTGGATGAAACTTTACAGTAATAAGCTTATACATCAGAATAACACATCGACTACTATTTGCCGCGATAACCGACATACACACGGGCGGAGCCGCGGGTAACAACTAGTTTGTTTTAAAGTTGGAATTATAATTTAATTACTTAAAGTGATTCCATTACGAGATTTTCGGTGCGTATGTCTTATAAATATTTAGACTCTGGCAATAACAGTAAATGGTAAGTTACTATTCACAATAAAACACTATAAGATTAAGGGCTAATAATTTTAAAACCTATGTAATAGGTTAGTATATAATATAATATATATATATATATATATATATATATATAATAAGTAATAACCTAACCATTTATGAGGAACTCAAAATACTTTTTTTTATCAACTTTCTTGAGTTTACTTCTCTATATACTAATGTCTATAATTCAATGAAAATTGCGTAGAAAGACCAAAACTAACTTAATTTCGATACTGTATTTGTAAATCCCAAGAATTAGATTCATAGAGGGCAGAGCACCTGAGCCTCAGTCATGGAAGTGATTTTGGGTGGAAAATCACCCAAATGTATTCCGGGGTCCAAAGACCCGGAGATCCAAAGAATCCACTTCGTTAACAATAATTCAGGCTTTTAGTACTATCAAGGAAAGTAAAGTAATCTGTCTATTATAGCATAAGATAATTACAGCTTATTTTATCGAGATCAGGCAAATATTACTTAATTAGTCTAAAAAACGAAAAAAATCTATAGTAAATTTTTCAATAGATACCTAGTTCACGTGGTTGAGGAATATTTGCCTGACATTTGAAAATTTCAACTAAGCACCAATAATTGATTTAAACAGTACCCGAGTACCTAATTATTTAGATTTACAGAGATATATACTAATTAGAACTATCTTCCGAACTTTTACTATTCCCAAGATTATTTGGGGTCGGCTACTGGTTCAACCGGTTTTACCTGAATATCCGTTTGTCAGCGGAGCAACTGGCATAGGATCTCTAAAACCCGGAGGGTGACCTAAATTCGAAGGTTGATCTAGTTGTCAGTATATCTGCAGGCGCTAACTTCCTAAAACGATTGCCATAGATATTCGTGATAAACGGGACCGACGGCTTAACGTGTACTACTTACGATAACCTAGAGAGAAATACCTAGTTAGATCTAAAAAAACAATGCTCAATTCAAAGCGGTATAAGCACGCAATAATTTTCTTTGTCCCTGAAACTTGTCTTGTTTTTGAACTCAAAGAAATAATCGTGTTTGTTAAACTTATTTCGTACAATGGTGATTGTTCACTTCATGTAATAGGTTTACACTCATTTATTATTTGTAAGAAAGCTAAATTGAATAGAATGTCATTCTTCCATCAAATGAAACACAAGATTGAACGCTAAAGTTATTGTGAATGTAATCTTTTTTTTATTTCTCTGTATGTTAGCTTTTACGCTTAAATGAGAATTGTGCAAAACTGATATTAAATTAATATGTACTTTTGATATTGTTCGTAACGTAGCGTTTATTTTTGAATGTTAAAATTGATATAACAATAGTATTGTAAATGTCCCTAGATCACTGCCTAGATTAGAATTGTAAATATTGTCGTATGATAAACTTTTGCTATTAATAGTCAAGTTATTGACTTTCAATTTTTTTTTATTTCGTAAAAAAATATTTGAAACCATCTCTTATGTAGATCAACATGGCATTAGCAAAATAAACCTATACCTGTAGAAAGTCTATTGTGTGGCTCATTTCCAAGAAGCTCATCCGTTTGAGAAAAAAGTCAAAGAAACTCACGTCCACCACGAAATAAGAAAAAGAGATATACTTAGTGGTATTTTTTACTTTTAAAGGAAATAAAGATGAAAAATTAAAAAAAAAAACAGTTTGTTCAAATCATTTGCAAATCAAACCTAACCTACTTTTATTGGTGTAATGCATATACAATGACGTGTTTACTTGCAAAGGGCTACTAGACATAAGCTTTTTAAACACCCACATTTAACTGAATTTAAAAGTCCCAAATAAAATACGTTTTACACAATATATTATATATTTTATTCGCTAAAACTGTAAAATTCACTTCAAGTCATGATAAAATTGTAAAAGAAATCAGCAGTAAGAAAAAAAATGAATTTTCTTGGCTAAAACTCTCAAAATCTTTCTTCACCGATGTTTGTATCCCTCAAAGCATTATATTCCATTCGTCTAAGAACTAGATCGTTGACTAGAAATATACTTTTACTTTAATCTACCCTTACAAAGTATTTCTTTGGTCTGAATAAACTCAAAGGCTTACGCTAGTAGGTTCTTGTGATCAATCAGGATTCGTCCTAAGTCCTTTTACGGTCTCAAAGGTAAGCTTATTCGAGCCTAAATTTTCAGTCCTATTAGAACTATATTTTTCAAGACTATGGCGCACACTAGGAGAGACTTACTTAAACTCAGTAGTGGACTGAAAATGGGCAGATTTAATTAATCTATATATATATAAAAGCGAAATACCACTCACTTTTAATCACGAAATCTCAGAAACTATAATACCTACAAACTTGAAATTTGGCAGGTAGGTTCCATATAGGTTGTAGACATCCGCTAAGAACGGATTTTACTAAACTCCACCCCTAAGGGGGTAAATCAGGGGATGAAAGTCTGCGTGAGCGAAGCTGCGTACAAAAGCTAGTGATTGATATAGTAGTTTGATAAAAATACGTGCATTATATAAATAAATGTTGTTTTAATAGATCGAATAAAAATTTGCTAGTTTAAAGTTACAAGTAAACTAGCTGTGCTTACTTCGAACACGTGAAATTTGGATTATGGAATTATTTTTAATTTTTCACCTTTTAAACCTTCCTTGGACGATAAACATTTCAAAACCAAAATCAGCTAAATCGGGGCAGCCGTTCAATAGTTTTAGCGAGACAAACGAGCAGCAAATGATTTTTATATATAAGACTAGTTGTTGCCCGCGGCTCCGCCCGCGTTTATAAAGGTTATCGCGGCAAATAGTAGCCTATGTATTATTCTGATGTATAAGCTATATTACAGTAAAGTTTCATCCAAATCCGTCCAGTAGTTTTTGCGTAAAAGAGTAGGTAACAAACATCCATCCATCCATCCATACTCACAAACTTTCGCGTTTATAATATTAGTAGGATATACGTTAGTAATGTTGTCCCGAATTTGGTAGGGTCAGTAATGTACGAAACGAATAACTAGTATCATCTTATCGTCATGTGTATGTTTTCCACTACGCCTATATTAAAAAAGTATCTTTTCTTGTTTAAGTTCTGACTAGCTTATATAAGAAAATGCTTTTTTCTTGTTCACCGTTAACGTTACTTTCAGTAGCAATAAAGGTCCATATTGAGGATTCCCTTAACACCTTGCAGGTTGGAATGTTCGTTCATACCTAGGGTGCAAGTTTTCTTTCGAAAACAAATCTATACATCTATACAAATAAATAAAATTAAAGTATCTGTTTGTAATATTAAAATAACCATTTTTTACTAAATGCATTTGTATGTATAGTATGTATTTATTATATCTTTTTTTTTAATTTTTGTCTATCTATCTGTTTGTTTCGGCTAATCTCTGAAACGGCAGGACCGATTTTGACGGGATTTTCACTGATAGGTAGCTGACGATATAAAGAGTAACTTATGCTACTTTTTTAAGACTAGCTTTGCCCCGCGGCGTTACCCGCAGTACAACAATAATCGCGGATAAGACCGCGAGGTTCAGCTAGTCAACTATAAGACTATCAGTACAAAAAATAACCCTTTATATCAAACGGCAAATATTTTAACCGCATAAAATATTCCAGAATAAAATTGTGTGATAAAATATCCCGCAGCTTCTCTACGATAATCTTTTTATTGCACATCTGGGTCGTTGCTTTTAAAGAACGGCTTGGGGACTAGTGTTAAGCATTCACACATATTCCACACGTGGTTGTCATATTATCGCTTTTGTCTGCTTATTTTTAGGTGATCGTCTTTTGTTCTTGAACTATATATTTTTCATAGCAAATATGTTTACGGGGTCTGCCTCGTCGTCGGCGTCCACCCTGAGGCACACAGCGTTCGATGACGACCTTGGCCCACCGGTCTGAATTCATTCGACATACGTGTCCGGCCCAGTCCTATTTTAATTTGGCAGTCTTCTTGCCCACATCCGCAACTTGAGTTTTGGAACGCAGCTCTGTGTTTCTTATGTGATTCTGTCGCTTGACACCCAACATACTGCGTTCCATTGCTCTCGAGGCAACGACGAGGCAGACCCCTCCAGTAAAAGATGGCGCGACGATCTTGACGCCTATCACCGAGACTGGCCGGAACTGGCCTTGGTTGGAGGGAAGTGGTTTGTTGCGGGGGAGGCCTTTGCGCAGCAGTGGGACACAACAGGCTCGTAAAAAAAAGCAAATATGCTATTTGTTGTCTTTCCTTTATTTACAAATACAAATTTCCTGTCAAGACATTGACATTTACATTTAAGTAACAGGTTCAAATTCTACTTATAGTATCCTTTTATAATGAATAAAGAAGAGTGCTTTTTTTTTTTTTTTTTTTTTTTTTTTTTTTTTTTTTTTTTTATGTTTGGCCCGCCAAAATGACTCTGCTCTGCCTGATGGAAAACATAAGCAGAATCCAAGAGTGGTGGTCACCATACTCACTGCGAATGCAGACAGTGCAGTATGGCGACCCACACTATGGCGGCCTAGTGATGCTACTGCATCTTTTAGTCCAGTCAACAAGTATGATACTTGTTGACTAGACTAATTGGGCCCCCGGTCTCGCACTCACCAACGAAACACGATAGCACGAACGCTGTCATTTTACGTTGATTTTCTGTGCGAGGGTAGTACCGCCCCGGTCGAGCCGGCCCGTTCGTGCTGAAATCAGCGTGGCTCTACTACCTCTAGTGCTTCTAACAAAATCAATATTTTCCTATCATTAAGGTCCTCATTGTTATTAAATAAAATAGAACCCATAGACTGAAAGTGGACTTTTCATAATCTAAATAAATTAAAAAATAAATCAAAATTAGTCGTCTACATTTTCGTTTCATCTTAATAAAGTACGTTCTCAATGAGACCAGGCAGGCATCTTACATCAAAAACCTAAACAAAACTCTTGACAGCATTACACATACTATTGTATGCAAAGGAAAATATTTAATAAAAATAAAAGACTATAATGATTATGTATGTTATAGTACAGTACTATAAGTGGAATTGATTCATTTATAAAATAACAAGTTTCAGATTTACTATCCATAAACAACACCATATTTTAAAACCCATTTCCAATTCATTATTTCCAATATTCGTTGAAATCCCGCAATCTTCGAGTGAGATTTTTGCATCTACATTTTCAATTTATTCACCTGAGTCATTACCCACCGTACATTCAAATTTATTTGTAAGAACGTAGCTCTGTAATAAGTTTTGAATTCTGAAAACTGGAGCTAAAAATATTCTTGTCAGTAATAGTATCGTAACAGCACGCGATCTTGGCAATTTGTAGAAACAGGTGATAAAATGGAACCGTAATTTATACTTATTAGTTTCGTTTCGTGTTTTATGATACTATTTTTAACATAACTGTTTGAATACTTTATAAAAACATCTGGTGCACGTAACTGTGAAAAATCAGACTTATTTTTAATGATTTTTAACCGCAACTATATCCTTACTAATCTATATATATAAAATAGTAAAGTGACTGGCTGACTGACATACCCAGAGATCAACGCACAGCCCAAACCGCTGAAGCTAGAATCCTGAAATTTTGCATGTAGGTTCTTTATATAACGTAAGTGAGCACTAAGAAAGGAATTTTGGAAATTCCACCCCTAAGGGGGTAAATCAGGGGATGAAAGTCTGCATGAGCGAAGCCGCGTGTAAAAGCTATTACATAATAATATAATAATTTCGAAAGTAGCTCTTTCTATTTGTTACGCTTGCACGACTAAATCACTGAACTGATTTAAATGAATTTCGGCATGCTGATAGATAGGACCTTAGAGAAGGACATAGGCTACTGTTTGTCGCGATAACATTATATATATACGGTGGATCCGTGGGAAAAGCTAGTAATGTATACGTAATAAAAATTTAATTGGATGTGAGATGCCCAAAGTCGTAAGAGTAAAGATGCCCAAAGAGTAGCATGCAGTAGGAGAGACCTATGTCCAGCAGTGGACTATATAATAGTGAATAGGATGGTTCACGATGATAAAAATTAAAATCTGAAAAATAAATATTCAAAAAAATTACAAATTTAGAAGTTAATAAACTGTAGGTACTTTAATATATTAAATTTATTAAGTCATATATATTATCATTAACATTACATTATGATATACTTTCTTTGTCTATTTTGAAAGTCAGGTAGATACTATTTATTACACACCAAGAGTAGGATACAATCTCTATAAGCAACGGCAAATACCATCACAACATCCATTAAAACCATAGTGAAATGATCAGCATTATCACTACCTGCGATCTCTTACAGCCAACTTTTGTGCATTATAAGGTTTTTCTTCTCGACGTGAAAAGAAAATGAATGCATTAACCACAAAAAAATAACCAATCTTGATCGAAAACAACTTTAAGTGGTCATATTCATAGGCACAGGCACAATAATTCACCTCATAACCGTTTAATAGAAGGATAATTTATCACGTAAAGGAAAAATATGGGATAAAATATAACTACAGTTTGATAAATTCGAGGTCTCCTGGAAGCATAACGCTAAAAATATAGAGTCAACTGGCATAAAATATTGGTTAAGATAATATTAGTCAAAGTGACTTATGAATAGTCAAATTTATTACGATACTACATACAAGATTTTCTATGGTTACAATATTTAGAATATAAAGTAGCAAAAGGGTATCGGTTTAATATGCAACTTGTCAATGTCAATTGGATGGTATTCGAGTCTTCACTTTTCGGGCGCTGGTAACATATCTGCTGTTTTTTTATACAATGTCATTGCCGACCACCAACTTTTTGTTTTCAGCGACATATTTTAACTTTGTAACAAAATAAAGCACATTTTCGACAAAAGTTTCTGAATCCCCTTACGTTGTTAATAAAACTGGACTGTGTCATAAATCTCTTTTCATTCCAAATCTTTATAAATGTCCTACCCAACTTTTCAAATGATCCCCAAAATATTTAACCTTGATTTAACATAATTACACCGAACTGAATCAAGTAAGTTAAAGTTCGAACATAAAACCTCAATGACGGGGAACTTTAGTGGCAATCGTTCAACTCTAATGGATTTCTCTGATATATCTACATCGGAACTTGTTCAAGTATGTCTGACCTTTTATTTAATAAAACATACATCTGTTTCGATTGACGACACAGTAAACAGATTGGGAGAGCCACGCTTACCGTGGGAGAGCCACGCCCACGCATGAATGGGCCGGCTCGACCGGAGTGATACCACGGCCTCACAGAAAACCGGTGTGAAATAGTGCTTGCGCTGTGTTTTACCGAGTGAGTGAGGATACCGGAGGCCCATACCCCAATCCCCGTACCCCTACCCCCCCCCCCCCACCCACCCCAAAAGGCCGGCAACGCACTTTTAGCGCTTCTGGTGTTGCAGGTGTCCATGGGCGGCGGTAATCGCTTACCATCAATACGTCTGCTTGATTGCACGGCTATTCTATAAAAAAAAAGAATGATGATGAGAATGAAAAGTACCTCTTTATCGATTTATCAAAGAAATTTCAAAATCATCGGTTAAATGGGTTAAATGGTTAAGGCTTGAAGCCGATAATTTAGATACTGCAATATTCTGTTGCATTTGTGTAGCATACTATAAAGTTAGCCACACAAGCTATTTTGCTTTGACTTGACGATTCAATGGTTTGAAAACAATTGACTAATCTCGATCCATAATGACTCTATATGCAACCAAATGAAACGAATGGAATTATACTTATATTGCTTAAAACTTTCCATTCAGAAAGTCGATATGAAAAGCAATTATTACGAAACATTAATTTGCTCTCGATGTTTTAATATTACCCTCGATCTTTTGTTGAATATTCTTTAATTAAATTGTTAGACGAATTTTCGAAGAAGTTATTAAACATCATATTTGAATTTTTAAGATAAGTTTAAAGTTTATTTGTTACGTTCAAAGTTTGAAAATGTTAAGTTATTGAAGAAGCTTAGAAATAAAAGTAAGACAAATTTCATCTTGTGATTTCTATCTGATGCTAACTAAGCGTTGTGAGCGTTTTTATAACATCCTTCTTGTGATTTCGACAACTGTGTTAGACTAATAAAAGCTTTTGATGAAAACTATAATGTTAAACTATATTATTCTATGTTATATATATATATAAAATATGTAGTTGTTAGTATACGCTTTGTTAACCAATTTATATGCAAATTGTTTAGTTAGCATTTCAAACTAAGCTTGAAGTGTTAGTCAGTTTTACGTAAGTTATTTTAATAATTCTGGTCTTTGATTGTTCTAGGTCTTGTTTAATCTCGAAGAGTACAAGAACTACCAAGTAAGCACTTTGTAACTACCGTTTCGTTATTGTAACATGTTTTGAAGATATACTTAATATAAAATTTAACAAGAATACTGTTGAGGCAGTTTTAGGCCTCATACGCACTATCCGGTTAGCCACGTTGCGACTGGCCGCAGGATGCGGTTGCAATTACGGTTAGCCGAGCGGCGACTAGCCGTAACCGCAATCGGAGAGGGCGTATAGGATACGTTGCGATTTGCTCGAACCATTTCCAAGATGGACGTTGAAGAATTGCAGCTATTTATTATATTTACATGCGATATAGAAAGAAAAAAAGAAAAAGGTTCTGTTTCAAACACGAGATAATAGCAAGCATTTTGAAATACACACATCAAAAGTGTCTAGGGATCAAGCATTTTTATGCGGATTTCTTGAGATTGAGATGTGGCTTTGGCCCTGGCCTGCTCAGTCGCCAGACTTGAACCCGATTGAGCATGCATAGGATATGCTACAGAGAAGAGCTCTGCCGAATATGGAGGGTATCCAGTCGCAAGAAGACCTTTTTTTGTTGTTGCAACGAACATGGGCGGCCATTCCACAGCGTGATTTGGATGAACTCATTTTGAGTATGCCAAACCGATTCTTGTGTTGTTAGTGTTCGCGGTAGAAACACGGATTATTAATTGTTTAAGTTACCTAATAAAATTTTAAAGAAAACTGTTATTTCAGTCTTTTTTTCGAACTTTAATGTTAGTGGTTCAAATGTCAAAAATCCCTTTATTAGGAAAATGGCAAATGTCTTTATTAATGCAAAGGTGACTTGGTTTATCGTTACTGTGACAAACGAAAACTTTATTTGATGAATCCTTAAAGAAAATTTTAATTAATATCAATCAGGAGAAAAGTTATTGCAAAAATATATGTTGATCCCTAAACACATATGTTGATCCCTAGACACTTTTGATGTGTGTATTTTCGAGGTGCTTGAAAAGTATGACGAGAAGTTTTTTGAATACACTAGAATAAGTGTTGAGTTGAATAAGTGGTTACCAAGCCGCTTCCTACTGCGCCAAGTGTTGTAGGTTCAAATCCTACATAGGACAATACTTTGTGTTATCCCCAAATTATTTTTTCTAAGTCTGGGTTTACTTTGTGTCCGTTTCATGAATGTTTGTAAAGTACCCCGCAACGCAGGATGTATATTCGTAATGCGGGAGTTGTCTTAGAAAAAAAAAGTGTGAAATCATTTGAAGAACTTTTAGGAATACGTGCACCTTTAATGACTAGCAACCGCAAAATAACAAACCGCAGTGCATCCGCGTGGTGCGTATAGGGATCATCCGGCTAGCCGTCAGTCGGGCCGCAGCACTCCTAGCGACCGGAGCGGTTGGGTGTCAGCCGCATCTCAGTGCGAATAAAAACTATTTTTTCGTACATATTTTTGATTGTAGTTGACCGCATTCCGGCTAACCGCATAGTACGTATGAGGCCTTAAACGTAGCCGACCCCAAAAATCGTCTTAGGAATAATAAAGGCTAGGAAGATGATGATGACTGTTAAGACAATCTTGAATGTTTAGATATATAGATATACAGAATATCTTGAATTTTATATCAATGTTTCAAATAAATTCTTTCAAGTCACGATTTCAAACTCATAAAATTTCGAAGGACCAAACAGTGAACTTCTGTTTGGTCCTTCGAACTTGTTGCTACTGATCACACATAAATTAATTTGTAAATAGGGAAAATAGTTTAGCGACTTTGTTGGTTAATCGATTAACTTAAAGTTATTTAATTTAAAGTTTCTTGTTACAACTATGTCAACGTGGTAGGTTTTCAATTCTTGCGGTAAAGTTTACGAAGTACGTGTCGCTAAACTATTTAGTTTGTGACTATTTTTGGTTTCCGTTTTTGTTCAAAACGTAAGCTAAGTTTTTCTAGGAGAAACATGTTTACAATTACATGGGTTGCCAGCTCGACCTGAACAATACCAGCCTTACAGAAAACCAGTGTAACGTAATTTCTTTGTTGCATTTGATTAAGTGACTGTGGCTACCAGAGAACTAGACCCTCTCTTTCTGGTTGAAGGCATTCAAACGACCGACTGGCAATCAACTTGGTCACTTACCATCACTTACCCATTTACTCATTTCCCCTATATTCTATAAAAATAAACTGATAAAAGAAATATTACCATTCAGTACTCTTTTGTTAGACACAGTAATAACGAAGCTATTTATTAACTCTATTTCAAAGATTCTCATACCACTTTACAACATAACTCATGGCTAATTAACACTAACACTTCCATTGTTTAATATAGTATTTGAGAACACTCAACCTAATTCAAAACAAACATACACTTGTATTTTACGATGATTAATTAACTATGAAAGGTGTTTCCGTTTAATTTAAAAACAATTTCCTTGAAAAATCGACATGATTTATTGTGAAATAATGTTTCATAGAGATGTAAAATTAGATTATACGATAATTTATTCTCCATTAGCAGCCAGCGAGTATAGAAAAACATTTATTATTTAAAAACATGTTTATGTCACACACTACCATTGTGAGAATTAGGGTTTTATTAATTCATTTATAGGGCTGGCGAACTAGACATTATAAATTAAAATGTAGCGTAAGCCATGCGCCATTCAAGGAGTTCCAGCGTGTCTATCTTGTCTTATAACGTTTAAAAGAATCGTACTGTACTTTTGTTTTGATGATCCTCCTGATCCTTTGGGATTCAGGAATCAAAAGTATGTGGTAATTCACTAAAACCCACAATGTCTGACGGCTCAGAGCGGCTCTGGGAGAACCTGGACCATGTTATTTTATATTACACAATATATATGATCTGTTTGTGTGTTTTAATTGCTGATCGATCTAATATGAATCTTAATATAAGGTTACAAAATTTGCTTGATACTAATTTCTACTCTTAATATTAATATTCTACTGATAAAATAATTGTAGAGTTATGTAGAAGCATAGTAACATTATATTTCTCAGATTTAATATCAAAATATTAAAAAACAAACATTACTTCAATCTGTGACAACAATAAGAACAGCTCCGAAAAACCCTTTCCTACTCATTTATGCAAATAGCATTGGAGTGTGCCATTTCTTTGGAGAAGGAAACATGAAATATGCACTAAGATATTCTTAAACAAGATGGAACTGAGCCAACAGATGCATAAGCTATTCATCTGTTTACTTAACTGATTTTTTAACAATTTTTTAGATTACTATTACAATTTGTCTTAAAGACATTCAGCAATATTTATGTTGGATGAGATGTGATAGCGTACTGACAAAAGTACTTGTACAAGTACTACATTATAATTGTCAGATTAATATCTAAATATTAAAAACAAACATTACTTCAATCTGTTATAAAAATAAGAAAGCGTGCGAATTATATATAGAGAGTGGCATATTCTCATAATTTAATAATCACAAATTTTAACAACAAAAAAACCGATTCCAATCTGGACTAAATTGAAATGGGACCACACGGGAAGCACCAGCTTTCAAATAAAAAAAGAATCAACAAAATCGGTTCACCCAGTCAAAAGTTATGAGGTAACAAACATTTAAAAAATAATTTTTGAAGTCGGTTAAAAATCAGAGTAGATCCTGTGGTACACTTTTCTTTAGTCTGCGTTCTCCCGGTAATATATCGACCATGAAGTGTTGTGCGAGTGTATTTGGGTGTTGCTGCAATCTGTCTTTGTAGGTTTTAACTTTCTCACGTAATACATAAATTATAAAACGATTATGGGTTTTGATAAGTAATAGTAGTAGATTATTTTTAAAAAAATAGGCTGAAAATAAAATAATGCCAATCGTGTTAATCTAGTGGTTATTGATCCTGACTGAAGAGTCAGAGGTTGTGAGTTCGATCCCCAATACACACAATATTTCATAACCATACTGGGTTACCATACAACAGTTTCTGTTAATTTGAGTTCACAAGGCCTTGTGTGATTAGATTATGTTAGTCAGAAATTTGGATGAATGCGAAAAAAAACAAACGATCAATTTTGTAAAATATATTTTTAAATATAGAAATAAAAAGAGAATAACACAAATACAGTAGGTAAACTCTCTTGGCAATCACAAGCCACAAATCGTAAAAGACTGGACCGCAATATATTTTTAAGGTTCGTGCATTGCTTTTGAATAAAACTTAAAGCATTTTACCTCAAGAATCTGTTTTCTTTTTTATAATAAACGTTTTAGATTCGAAAAACGTCAAAGATATGAAACATACATAGAAAATATAATACAGATTAATCAAACGAAGCTTTTTTAACCAAACCGACAAGTATTTTAACTAATAATGTTCCGTTGAGATAATAGAAAATAAAAAACTTCGCTTGAATCCCCTTTATTTTCAAGGATGAATAGCGGAACTTTACGTTGTAAAAACTTACAGCTAGTTAGGGATTTAACAGAGAGGTATATTCAACAAAAGCATTTGTTCAACAAAGGGATATTGACATTGTAGGTTGTGTAACCATAATCTTCTTTCATACCCTTCGCCTAAGATAGACCTTTTGGTGAGACGTAGGTTCCGATGTAGGTTTAGTACCACGGCTGAATATTTCCCAGAGCAGTCGCTATTAAATGCCTTTACTATTGTGTGATTTCGGCTTTAACCTTCACCATTTCGAATATCCTATTTCAATTCGTGGTGACAGAAGATGGTAAAAACTATTTGGAAACGGGTGAACATGGCATTACTTTTTGTTCATTTTTTAATTACTTATCAGTTGATAAAATGATATTATACCATATACGTTATTACTCTTGTGTTTGAAGTGAAAACTTCTTTTAGCGCACCGCACACACATTTATTCGTAGGTAGTAAGTCAGGCTGATCCGTCATGCCTCACGCTCTGAGGTGAAAGGCCGGAATTCCGTCACGCTCTGAGGTGAAAGGCTCGATCGGGTGAACTGAAAACTTCTTTTGCGAGATTTGGCGCACCGCACACACATGTTTTCGTAGGTAGTAGTAAGTTAGGCAGATCCGTCACGCCGCACCGATTGCTGTGACTCAAGTAATAATTGCCGGGCCGGTAAAGAGCCGGCTCGACCGGAGTGATACCACGGCCTCACAGAAAACCGGTGTGAAATAGTGCTTGCGCTGTGTTTCACCGAGTTAGTGAGGATACCGGAGGCCCATACCTCAATCCCCTACTTCCGCCCATCCCCAAAAGGCGGGCAACGCACTTCTGATGCTTCTGGTGTTGCAGGTGTCCATGGGCGGCGGTAATCGCTTACCATCAGGCGATACGTCTGCTCGTTTGTCCGCCTATTCCATAAAAAAAATTGTCATTATTAATTTAATAGTTATTATCGGTACGTAATAAGATTGCGATTGCCAATAAAGTTTTCACTTCTGCCGTGCGGTCTTAAGCATTCAATTATTTTTTATATGTTTAAAATAGATTATGTTTTGATTTTTTCACATTCTGTGCCGATTTTTTGCGTAAAAGTGTAAAAAGAGTTAAACACTCTAAAACTTAAGGGCCACATACAATAGTGTAAATGTCATCATTAACTGTGCTACCAAAAGCCAATTTTCCCAAATGATACGGCAAATAGTTCATGTTAATGTAAAAATATAATGCCTTCAAAGAATACTAAGGCTATACTTTTGTCGTATTTTGGAAAAAACTTGTCCTTGTTTATTCGTAATGACGCGTGGTGCTTACAAAACTTATTTGTACTGGAATGAAGTTAAACCACGGTCTCTAGTTTAGTTATCAGGATTACTAACTACTAGACTAATAGGCCAGGCTCACCGTGGGAGAGCCACGCTTCGGCATGAATGGGCCGGCTCGACCGGAGTGATACCACGGCCTCACAGAAAACCGGTGTGAAATAGTGCTTGCGCTGTGTTTCACCGAGTTAGTGAGGATACCGGAGGCCCATACCTCAATCCCCTACTTCCGCCCATCCCCAAAAGGCGGGCAACGCACTTCTGATGCTTCTGGTGTTGCAGGTGTCCATGGGCGGCGGTAATCGCTTACCATCAGGCGATACGTCTGCTCGTTTGTCCGCCTATTCCATAAAAAAAAAATTGTCATTATTAATTTAATAGTTATTATCGGTACGTAATAAGATTGCGATTGCCAATAAAGTTTTCACTTCTGCCGTGCGGTCTTAAGCATTCAATTATTTTTTATATGTTTAAAATAGATTATGTTTTGATTTTTTCACATTCTGTGCCGATTTTTTGCGTAAAAGTGTAAAAAGAGTTAAACACTCTAAAACTTAAGGGCCACATACAATAGTGTAAATGTCATCATTAACTGTGCTACCAAAAGCCAATTTTCCCAAATGATACGGCAAATAGTTCATGTTAATGTAAAAATATAATGCCTTCAAAGAATACTAAGGCTATACTTTTGTCGTATTTTGGAAAAAACTTGTCCTTGTTTATTCGTAATGACGCGTGGTGCTTACAAAACTTATTTGTACTGGAATGAAGTTAAACCACGGTCTCTAGTTTAGTTATCAGGATTACTAACTACTAGACTAATAGGCCAGGCTCACCGTGGGAGAGCCACGCTTCGGCATGAATGGGCCGGCTCGACCGGAGTGATACCACGGCCTCACAGAAAACCGGTGTGAAATAGTGCTTGCGCTGTGTTTCACCGAGTCAGTGAGGATACCGGAGGCCCATACCCCAACCCCTCCTCCTATCTCCCCTCCCCATCACGCAAAGGCCGGCAACGCACTTGTGACGCCTCTGATGTTGCAGGTGTCCATGGGCAGCGGTAATCACTTATCATCATGTAATAATATTGATATTTTATGTTTAACAGAACATTGGCTTAGTAGTCATCAATTCTTGTTTAATTTCAGTAATCACCAGGTTACTAGCTCGTACAACAGAACCAACATTATACATGGTGGCACATTAATAATCACAAAAAAGAGTATTAAAGTAAAGGAACGATCAGATATTGTCAGTCTGTCTGTTGAGCGAACCATAGAAATAGCTTGTGTAGAATTTGAGCGGTTCATTGTAATGAGTGTGTACAGGCCCCCATGTAGTTTGTATGATATATTTGATAAAATCCTTGAAGATGCATTATTTAGGGCTACACAATGTAATAAGACGGTTGTTGTCTGTGGTGACTTTAGTATAAATATTCTCGAAAAGTCGAATATAACTGTAAAGTTTTTAACCTTATTGAAGTCATATAATCTATATAACGTTTTCTTTGAACCCACACGTATTACAGCCAGTAGTGCCACTTGTATTGATAATATTTTTACAAATGTGAAACCAATTAATAGGTGTATTGTAAGTGAGCTAGATTCAGATCATTGCGGGCAGTTCGTTACTTTTACTCGAACAAAACAAGAGGTTCAAAGGAAGCGTATTAGTTACGTTCCGATTACGGAGAGCCGCATGAGCCTGTTCAGGAATAATATGGCGGATAAGTTGTTAAGATTGGCCTATGATAGTGACCCTAATCAAGCTTTCGCTTTACTATTTAATATGATTAATAATGAATTTAAATTAACTTTTACATCAAAAACACTAACGATTAGTGATCGTGTAGTATTCAGTGACTGGGCCACTGTAGGTATCTATAAAAGTCGACAACGGCTATATGAGTTGTATTATGAAAAAACATATAATCCTTACTTAGATTTTGTAGAATATGTAAAAAATTATTCAAAGACGTTTAAACGCACCTGTTATGCTGCTAAATCCCTATATTTAAAAAATAAAATAAAATCATCTGGCAATAAAATAAAAACCACATGGGAGATTATAAACGCCGAAACCGGAAGGTCCACTGTACGAAATCGTGACTTCCATTTAAAAATTAAAAATGTAGATATAAAAGCGGATGTGGAGGTTGCGACTGAGTTTGAACATTTTTTTACCAACATTCCTATTCGAACAACCAAAACTCTTTCGTCATCCTCTTCCTCTGCTTGTTTTTTATTAGAAAATAGTGTAAACCGGTGTGATACGGGTTTTGAATTTTCAGCCGTTAGTATAAATGATGTTATCAAGGCTTTTAAAAGTATAAATGTAAAGAAAACAACTGATTTATGGGGACATTCAGTACATACTATATCTGCAATAATTGATATGATAGCTCCATATTTAGCAACTGTTTTCAATTCTTGTATCGCATCTGGTGTGTTTCCTGATCTAATGAAACAAAGTAAAGTGATTGCATTGTTCAAATCTGGTAGTAGTTCAGATCCATCTAACTTCCGACCTATCTCAATACTTCCAACATTAAGTAAAATTTTTGAAAAATTACTTTTAAACCAAATGTTACAACATTTTATTAAGCACAACTTGCTTCATCAAAAGCAATTTGGTTTTACTAAAGGTCGTTCAACTACGGACGCGGGCGTGGAATTGCTTAAACACATATATGGCGCCTGGGAGGATTCACAGGATGCGTTTGGTATTTTGTGTGACTTGTCTAAGGCTTTCGATTGTGTCCATCATCCCACACTCATCAGGAAGCTACAGCACTACGGAATAATGAATAATGCTCTAAATATTCTAACGTCGTATTTGACTAAGCGAGTTCAAAAAGTTGATATTAATGGTAAAACATCTTCGGGATCCCCGGTAACAATGGGCGTCCCACAGGGTTCTATTCTAGGGCCATTTCTGTTTCTCATATATATAAATGATTTAGCTTATTATGTAAGTG
The DNA here is from genome assembly GCA_949125395.1 of Diaphora mendica. Classification (NCBI taxonomy): domain Eukaryota; kingdom Metazoa; phylum Arthropoda; class Insecta; order Lepidoptera; family Erebidae; genus Diaphora; species Diaphora mendica. Next base: position 5,189,224 of record OX421323.1, read on the forward strand.
ACAATCATGAGATTGTATTGTTCGCGGATGACACATCGTTAATTTTTAAAGTTAGGCGCCAACTTGACAGTTTTACTGAAGTCAACAGTGCACTCTTGAAAGTGGTACATTGGTTTAATACAAATAACCTTCTCCTTAATGAGAAGAAAACTAAATTCATTAAATTCTCTACACCAAACGTTAGGCATGTTACAACCAATGTTCGATTGAATGGACTAGAGTTAGATCCTGTAGAATCAACTGTATTTTTAGGTATTATTATTGACGCTAAGTTACAATGGGGTCCCCAAATAGAAAAACTATCCGGTAGGCTAAGCTCAGCGGCTTTTGCTGTAAAAAAGATTCGACATTTAACTGATGTTGATACAGCTAGAATAGTTTACTTCAGTTACTTTCATAGCATAATGAGTTACGGTATCCTACTCTGGGGTAACTGTGCAGATATTAATGCCATATTTGTTTTACAAAAACGCGCCGTACGAGCCATTTATAAATTAGGCCCTCGAGTTTCTCTTCGTTCCAAATTTAAAGAGATAAATATTCTGACTGTATCTTCACAATATATATACGAAAATTTAGTTTATGTTCAAAAAAATATATCAAAGTTTACTAAAATAAGTGATGTTCATTCGGTAAATACCAGAAACAAACATAATCTTAGTGTTCACGTCACTCGTCTCCACAGAGTAGGCAACTCGTTCATGGGTCAATGTATACGCTTTTACAATAAACTCCCTATTGATATTAGGAATTTGCCATTAAAGAAATTTAAGAATACCATAAAATCTAAGTTATCCGCAAAGGGGTATTACACCATAGCAGAATATCTTGATGATAAAACCGCCTGGGATTGAGCTGCCCATTCTGCACATGCTGTTTATTTTTAATGTTTAAATTTACTTTGATGTGACGATAATTTATAGTTTGAAACAAATTCATTTTAAATTATTGCTATTGTTGTCATTTTTTTTAAAATTATTATCTTTACTGATTATTGTAATTGTGACTCAAATTGTAATTATCGCATTTATTTTATTGAAATAATGTCTTTTGCATATTGTCTGGACTTTAAAAGAGACGGTGATCCCTGAGTTTGTTACGTCCTTTCTTCTCAGGGCTAGTCCAGTTAGGAAAGGCCGAACTCATCTGCTCAAAAAAAGTTTAACTTGCAAAAGTGTTCATGTAACTTAATTGCAGAATAAATGATTTCATTTCATTTCATTTCATCAGGCGATACGTCTGCTCGTTCGCCCGCCTATTCCTTAAAAAAAAATATTAACACGTTTACTTTCAATGTTATTCTTGAAACATTATGACATACATACATATTCGTATTATAATTCTTTAAACGTCACTGAAAACATACGACTACTTAAAAATGTCAGCACTCAGTACTGATAATTATATTACCATCTCTCAAAGGAAAACATTTCTGATTTTGTCTAACGAACTGTTTCGGTTTCAAAGCCCAGGCTTTCAATTTTCCAACTTCATACAGAATTTAGTGCAGGTTGTAGAGGTTCTAGTAATTAAGGTGCGCAAACTATGTCGCAATTACGTCGAGGTGCTCAAATTATTTTAATAGTTTGAGTAGTAAGCGTGAAAGTTCGGAGAGGTTATGTATATTTTCAACATTCATGAGATACTGAATTTCATAATTAAGCTAGCTATCACCCACAGCGTCACTTACGTTATGACGATCTTAGATAAAAACGTTCTTCCTTTTTTAAACGACTTCAAAAAAGGAGGAGGTTTTCAATTTGACTGTATTTTTTTTTGTTACCTCATAACTTTCGACTGCGTGAACCGATTTTGATGATTCGTTTTATATTTGAATGCTCGTGCTTGCCGAATGGTCCCATTTAAATTTGGTCCAGATTGAAGTCGGTTTTTTTTGTTAAAAATTGTAATTATTGTCCCTTATTGACATTTTTTTACATATTATTTCAATACTAACTGACCCAGCAAGCGTTGTTTTGCAATAAGAAAAGAATTAGAGGTGGATTATTCAGAGGTATGAAAAATAGATGTTGGCCGATTCTCATACCTACCCGAAACACCTACCTAACAACCTACCTAAACCTACCTACACAAAATATCATAAAAATTATCATAAAAATCGGTCCAGCCGTTTCGGAGGAGTTTGGTAACAAACACGAGAATTTTATATCTATACTAAATATTATAAAGCTGAAGAGTTTGTTTGTTTGTTTGAGCGCGCTAATCTCAGGAACTACTGGTCTGATTTGGAAAATTTTTTCGGTGTTAGATAGCCCATTTATCGAGGAAGGCTATAGGCTATATATCATCACGCTAAAACGACGTTGCGTGGGTCAGCTAGTATTAGATATCATTAAATATTATTAAGCCATCTCTTTTTAAAAAATGCTTCTAGCACGGATATATTGTGTATACATTTTCTTTATTTTATCTTTGACTTCATGACTCAGCTGAACAAATTCCTTTTTAGTAAAAAGCTATGAAAAGGATCGTTTCTTTCTAGGTTTTATAACCGACATTTCGACTCTAGTACACAGTTGTGCCATCAAGCACACATCGGTTCTTCTAAACGCAAAGAAAATATTGACTTATCTCTTAACAGAAGTAAAGTTGTCTTAGAAATAGAATATATAGGGAAATATTCCGTACATTATTTATTTGGCTAGAAGGTTTTCGTAGATCTTATTTCGAGACAGAATACATTTACCGATTCTTCAGTACTTCAAAGACTAAATGGACAGCTTGGCAACCGTGAAACTAAGTTTTTTCCAATTTTTTGTGTGTATATTATATAATATAGGTATATATTTATATGTTTAACATGTACACACATCAAAAGTGTCTAGGGATCAACATATGTGTCTAGGGATCAACATATATTTTTGCAATAACTTTTCTCCTGATTGATATTAATTAAAATTTTCTTTAAGGATTCATCAAATAAAGTGTTTTTGCTTGTCACAGTAACGATAAACCAAGTCACCTTTGCATTAATAAAGAAATTTGCCATTTTCCTAATAAAGGGATTTTTGACATTTGGACCACTAACATTAAAGTTCGAAAAAAAGACTGAAATAACAGTTTTCTTTAAAATTTTATTAGGTAACTTAAACAATTAATAATCCGTGTTTCTACCGCGAACACTAACAACACAAGAATCGGTTTGGCATACTCAAAATGAGTTCATCCAAATCACGCTGTGGAATGGCTGCCCATGTTCGTTGCAACAACAAAAAAAGGTCTTCTTGCGACTGGATACCCTCCATATTCGGCAGAGCTCTTCTCTGTAGCATATCCCATGCATGCTCAATCGGGTTCAAGTCTGGCGACTGAGCAGGCCAGGGCCAAAGCCACATCTCAATCTCAAGAAATCCGCATAAAAATGCTTGATCCCTAGACACTTTTGATGTGTGTATTGTTAACTTTTAAATGTATTTATAAATATGGTTATTATTAACATTTACTAAGACTTATGATAAATACTTATATGAACTGTAAAGTACTTTTAAATGTGGAAAAATTGTCACTATTTCCCCCCCCCCCCTCTCCCCGGCCCCTATACATACTATTCTATTCTGTGCTAAAACCACACAATAACGAATACCTAGTACTACTGCAACTAAAGTAGTGCAAGTGGCGTCCTTTACCTTCGGAGGCAATCTCAAAAAAAAATGGTAAAGTTGCAAGTAAAAATAATGTTGCGTGTTAATTTAACTAAACGCTATAAAGAAATGCATACTATCAGTATAAAACAAATACGATCAATCATCGTTGCCTTTGAAACTACTGTATCACCTGGGCATTCTAGACACTGTTTTTAACCGACTTCAAAAAAAGGAAGACGTTCTCAATTTGACCGTATATATGTTTTTTTTTTGTGTGTTCGCGGATAACTTCGTCGTTTATGAACCGATTTTGATGATTCTTTTTTTAATGGAAAGGAGATGTCCTAACGGTGGTACCACGATAAGGACATGATCAGATGATGGTATCCAAGAGAAATCGAGTTGAAACTTGAAGTCGTTTTTTGCTTTTGTTAAAATTTTACTTGTTTGTTGACGTTTCTACTTTCTATTTAAAGCTACATGTAATAATATTTATATTCGGTATTAAATATTGTAATATTTTACAATATTTGCAGATGCAGAAGCATCACTAGGCCACCATGGTGTGGATCAGCATGCTGCATTGTTGCATTGTCTGCATTCGCAATGAGTATGGTGACCACCACTCTTGGATTCTGCTTATGCTTTCTATCAGGCAGTGTAGAGACATTTTGGCGGGACCATACAAAAATAAACAGACACGTAACAGGTTGGTGACTGTCCCACCACTCCCACCATTGTGTAAAACTAATTAATTCCTTACTAAAACATTCCTTACACACACACCGCGAAATATCAGGTGTGAAAATCAAATATTAGCATTCCTTTATAGCAATACTATCATACTATATCGCATATTCTTACCTGTACGTACAAAAGTTTTTCCAATTGTCACGGGACCAATTAAAATAGCTCTGAATCCCGCACGATATAATTCCTCCACATTCGCTCCCGTTCAGTCGCCTTTTTATTATCACTACTAAACGAAGCAGACATAACACTAATGCCTTCGAATTTATTATTAGTGTTTTGAAAATGAATGGACAAAATGTTTTAGATTCTCGTCTAACCTATATTCCGTTTATCACAAAATTATTTTAAGCAAATAATGGTTTTCATCGATTAAGGATGTTTAATAAATGATCGTGTTTTAAAATTGAAAATTATTGGATACATTTAAACAGAGTGTGGTATGGCAAATTTGGTTAAATCATAATTCGAACACGCAACTGACGAAAGCGTTGACATTTCAGGTGTGAGAATACCACACGGAGAAAAATCTTTAGGAATCTTGTGTTTCATTATTCCTTCTCAATAGGTTTGATGTTTTGACTTATATTTGATAGTATCTATATCTATGTAATATAAAATATTTGAGTTATCTTTTACATTTTATAATGTGTTCTGTAAAAGATAATTTAGGGTATGTGGAACTACTAATATAAAAAAGCCTCATAGCCTATGAATTTTTAAGACATATAAAAGTTATAATAATTACAAATTTTAACAAAAAAAAACCTAAATCTGGACCAAATTTAAATGGGACCATTCGGGAAGCACCAGCTTTCAGAAAAAAAATAATCATCAAAGTCGATTCACCCAGTCGAAAGTTATAAGGTAACAAACATAAAATAGAACCTCCTCCTTTTTGGAAGTCAGTTAAAAAAATACAGTCGAATTGAGAACCTCCTCCTTTTTTTAAGTCGGTTAAAAATGATAAAGAAGCGTTTTTTTTGCACTATAATTAGAGATTGTCATTGAAAGTCAATATAATTTAATAAAATATATAACTGTTTAATAACTATCTATGTAGTGAATAATGTAAAATACAAAAACAATATAAATTCATCTATATTGAAATACAAAATAGTTATAATCAACAACAAACAACAATGCTTATATTAAGAGACCAAATTGTTTCAAAGGAAGAACGATCGATCGCGTTTACAATTTGTGAACAAAGTTATAGTTTTACATAGCATTGCTTGTAATTCTACGGTTACTTTGAAATGCTTCGACGAACACGAATAATGATATTTCGAGTCCTCTTACTCAATATTCAAATACCCACAGAATGGAATAGCTATGTAAACGAACCGCAAATTAATTCCTTTCATACATGAGATAAATCGTCGTCTTATTAATTAATTTGTAGCATTATTCTTACAAAGGCAAAATGATACATTAATTAATTGTGGTTACAAAATCTGAATGAAGTAACGAATACAACTTTAGAAAACCTCAATAAATTCAACGTCAACTTAAATGTGATTGTAGATATAATTAATTAAGACTAAGACACATCCAACGCAGTAGGTATACCTACGTTCCTTTAGTAAATTTAAATGTTTTCGGTACTGGTTAAAAATAAAGAAAAACTAAAGATACAAAAAAAAAAGAAAAATAGGTATGTTGATTTTCTAAAGATATCTGTTTTTAATGACAAATATGCGTACATCAGTTGTCATAATATCTGACAGCCGAAATATGTTTTCATCCTACGTTAGAATTGGACATCCGGATCAACATGAAATAATAAGAGGGTTGCTGATAAATGTATGTATATCAGACATTTATGTTTCTATCCAAGACAACCGTGTACCTGATCTCTGTAGTTATTTGACAGATAAATTGACAGTTGTCTATCAGGGACTTAAGTGAAACTGGCCCTAATATTTTTTTATACTCTAACCTCCAAAAATATACAGCATTATAGATAACAGTTAAATCAAACAAATCCCTTTTTAATACAAAACCCGAACAAGTATTCAATACAAATAAATAACTTCTGTACAAAGTTGCTGAATTCTCGGCTTGTAAATGTCGCCCCTCAAACAAGGGACCAATTTGAAATGTAAATTAGTCTTATTCATTATGTACTGGCTTTGGTTTATCTGGGAGTACAAAAGAGATGGGTAAGGGAGCGTACCGAGAGTGTGGAGTCTGGGTAAGAAGAGCGTAAGTGAGTGAAACAGTGAGTGTGTAATGTAAATTTGACAAAACAAATTACGTGAACACATGTCATGTGCATTTTATGTGCTTTTGTTTTGTTTTATTTGTATTATTATTGATAGATATGAACTACTTTTTCAAATACCTTAATCATAAATAGTTCACGTATTGAATTAATGTGATACTGTACACTACAGTCAATTAGACTAATATCATTCATTACATATTATAAAATAAAGTCCTCCGCCGCGCCTGTCTGTCTGTCTGTTCGCGATAAACTCAAAAGCTATTGCACGGATTTTGATGCGGTTTTTTACCAATAGATAGAGTGGTTTTGGTGTTTGATTTTTTAAATTTTTGAGTATATTGGCTAAAACATAACGATATTTGTTGAAGACTTCGATAAAAATTAAGCCGCACATCTTCTCGAGGTAACATAGGCTATATTATATTTTCCGTAAAGAGCCCGTGTGAAGCCCGGGCAGGTTGGTAATGTATATAATGATAGCGATGATAATTCACACGAAAATATTTATGAAAGAAAACGCTTAACACTCGTTTAATTTGAGTCCGTTTCCAAATTCCTGTGTTACTTTTTAAAATCTAATAGGTATTAATATATCATACTTTGATATTAAACAGTTCTAAATCATCAATTACAAAAGCAGTAGATTAAGGAAAATGATTTATTTAACTATTATTTAAGTCTCTTGTGATGAGGAGAGCTCGTGTAATATTCAGTAGGGATTACCTGATAAATGGAGGCTAGCGATTACACTTTATGAATACTATTCATAATGCCTATAGTTTTAGCCTTTTGAATATTTATGAGCCTTGGCTTTGATCTATGAGATAATAAATTAATTATTTTCAACAAATTATTTTACACGCTGTTATTAAATTAATATGGAAAAAAGAACTTGCTGATTTTTTTTCAATATTATTAATGATTTGAAGTTAATAATTTTAAGATAAAAGAAGCTCATAATGTAATCTAGTTACAATTGTGGGTACATAATTTGTTCATTTAAGTTCATTTATTAAAAACTCCAATCTGGCAGGATCAGGAGGTCAGGTGGTCGGATGAATAAAATCGTCTTTACAAAAATGATGTTCAATTGTTGTGACATATACGCCGATTTTGTCAGTTAAATTTCCATTTCATTTACTTATTGCAAGTTTTAATATTACCTCTTATTAAATTTACGACTATCCATTCTAATATTATAAACGCGAAAGTTTGTAAGGATGGATGGATGTTTGTTACTCTTTCACGCAAAAACTACTAAACGGATTTGGATGAAACTTTACAGTAAAATAGCTTATACATCAGAATAACCGCGATAACCGACATACACGCGAGCGGAGCCGCGGGCAACAACTAGTTTGTAAAATAACATTATAATATTTTCGAAAATTCTTATTCCACCCAAACGTGTTGCACGTATTTTTACCGCACAATCTATCTATATATATAAAAGAGTAAGGTGACTGACTGACTGACAGACTGACTGACTGACATACCCAGAGATCAACCCACAGCTTAAACCGCTGAAGCTAGAATCCTGAAATTTTGCATATAGGTTCTTTATATAACGTAAGTGAGCACTAAGAAAGGAATTTTGGAAATTCCACCCCTAAGGGGGTAAATCAGGGGATAAAAGTCTGCGTGAGCGAAGCCGCGTGTAAAAGCTAGTATAATATAAAGGCATTATTTTTACTGTAAGCAATTTTTATAAACAAAAGTTGAGTATTTCGCCAAATAAAAATAAATGATGCGCGTAAATAATAGAACAAAGGGCATTAGACAAGTCTCTAAGAACTAATGAATGGGGAAACTTAATTGTTTGTGTGGAGAAATGTGCGTGAACAGGAAGCTTAAGAATATTATTTAGGTTAGGGGAATTGTTCGTTGTTTTAATATTATCTGGAAGTCCAGAGAAATTTGTTGCCTTATTTTTACTGTGTCGCTCACATCTTATGGACCCGTGTGACTAGTACACGGTTTCCCAAGGAACGCAACCACTGGTGATCGTATACAATATATATATCGAGAGTAACTCTGTCTGTCTATTACACTACACTTTCAAGCCTAAAATCGGCTGAATCGATTTCAATTAAGTTTAGCATGGAGATCCTTTGATTCTTGAGGAAGAATATAGGCTTGTCTTTATCGCGATAACCTTACATATACGGGAGCGGGCCGCGGAAAAAATATGTGTATTATAAATCTGTCAAAATCTTAATCCTTTACTTTAAAAACAGTTCATTTAAAAATCTCTTCTCTCTATCGTCTTCTATTTTCTTGTTAGATAAAATAAACTTATTAGTTTTACTACCCGTAACAACTTAATGTTCGTATAACCTGTTAGTACAACTAATAAGACTTAACTGCGTTTGAATTTACGGCTTCGCTCGTGACATTTATTGCAAAACTTGAAACTGCGAAGCACAACGAGAATGATATGATATATTAGAACATACATGAACTATGACTTCTCGAGAGTTACGTTATAATATGTCGTATCATTTATGATATAAGCTTAATGTATAGATAAATGTACATATTAGGTCTTTACCTATGAAATTGCCGTTCTTCAGTACTGGTCATTTCAAATAAAAAAAAGTTTGTAATGGCTCTGTATTCTAAATTCAAATTAATTTTGTTTTAAATCCATAACATTCTATTTACAAACTCAGTCTTTTGTTTTCTGATTAGCGTTGTATTTTCATTACATTTGAACATTTTTCGTCATAATGGATACTTTAAAAATTCGTGTAATTATGGAATATGAGTTCCGTCGTGGCACCAACGCGACACAAACGGCACGTCACATCAAAAACGTTTACGGAGAGAACTGTACTAACGAACGCACAACCCGTTATTGGTTTTCCCGGTTCCGTTCTGGAAATTTTGACTTGATAAATGAAGCTCGTGGTCGTCCGGAGACTTTGGTTAACAATAATGAATTAAAGGCGATTGTGGAAGCTGACGAAACTCAATCTACAGCTGAGCTAGCAGCAGCTTTTAATGTAAGCATCAAAACAATATTGATCCATTTGCGACAAATTGGCAAGATAAAAAAGCTTGATAGATGGTGCCCCACGACCTTAACGATCGCCAGCGCAACGTACGCGTCGAGACTTGCCTTGCGCTGCTCAACAGGCAAAGAAATGAAGGAATTTTGAAACGAATTCTTACGTGCGACGAAATATGGATTCTGTTCGACAATCGAAAGCGCTCAGCAAGTTGGTTAGACCCTGGTTCAGCACCAAAGCAATGCCCTAAACCAAAAATGACCCCTAAAAAAGTGATGGTCACTGTTTGGTGGTCTAGTGCGGGTGTAATTCACCACAGCTTTTTACAAAACGGCATGAGCATTAATGCAGATGTGTACTGTGAAGAACTGGAGAGAATGATGGAGAAGCTTGCACATCTGCAACCAGCTTTGGTTAATCGGTCGTCCCCACTGCTCTTTCACGACATTGCGCGAACTCCATACTGCGCAACAGACAGTCTCCAAGCTGCAAGAGCTGGGGTTGGAAGCTCTCCCTCATCCGCCATACTCACCAGACCTTGCACCTACCGACTATTACTTTTTCCAAAATTTAGACAACTTTTTAGTGGGTAAAAAATTCAATTCCCGAGAGGCAGTACAAAATGCCTTTAAAGAGTTTGTTGCCTCCCGTCCAGCTGATTTACAGTTTACAAGAAGGGCATCAAAAAAAATGCCAATGCGTTGGCATAGATGCGTCGATTACATGGGTGATTACTTCAAATAACAGAAATAAAAAAGTTTTTAAAAATAAGTACTTTCACTTATTGCATACAAAACGGCAATTTCATAGGTAAAGACCTTATAGGTCTTTACCTAAGATATTAGGGTATATGTTTGTGTGTATAAGTTGTGAACAAACTACAAATGTAGCAAAACTTGATTACTTAATAATAATGCTTTTCTTAAAACTGACAAGTAAAACTTGGAATTAGTAATGAATACTCTTGATTGTTCTATTCTACAGGTCGCAAAAATAATTTTCTTCAGAAAATGTCTGCATAGTGTCATAAATAATATAAACAAGATCTTTTAAATTGACAGGGAATACCTACCTAACATGTTATTGAAAAATGTGCAGAAATAGCATAAAAAAGAAACATCTTACAAAAACCCTTTTTCTAACCAAAACAACTATACCTACATACTATAGCACGTCTAAAATCTCACTACGCTTCTTGTAGTTGCCTACTCGTATAATGCATCAACTATAGTTCTTGGGTATATATTATAGTTCTATATATACCCAAGTATAGTTCTATGAGTTGTATAGTTCTATTTATATACCTTTCTCGAATTTTCTAATCGTTTCAAATTAACTATTATAAATCGTTTCGAATTAACAATAATTATTTCAAATTTATCGTCTAAGTTAGTTAAGTTGATTGTTTGAATAATCGTTGCTCCGTTTTGCTAAGTGGTTTTTTGAGTATATTTTACCACGTAGGCAAAATATACTTTTCATCCCACCAGCTCGTAAAGAGTATTTTTGCCCTTCGATATCTGAGTGCAAAAGCCGTTTTTATCCTCTAGAGGAATAAAATAAATTGAATTTAGAACATCGCTCGGGTGCACTAAGTTTGTGAATTCAAAACATCATTAAACCTATTTACTTCTACCTCCATGTTGCCGAATTAACCTTTTTTTTTATTTGTTATAAACTCAGACTCGTAACCTTCTTGATGTAGTTTTTTTTAATTTGCTCAGCCCGCACCATTTCCTTCTTAAGTAACTATAGCAACTTAACTTTCGATTTTTATTAATTTATCTATACATTCATACAAATAAATAAAATTGAAATGTCGGTTTGTAATAATAAAATAACCGCTTTTTACTAAATGCATATGTATGTATACACGGTACATATACTAAAATATTTTTTAATTTATTTTATAATTTCTGTTACATTGTCTGTCTGTCTGTCAGTCGGTCTGTCTGTCTGTTTGTTCCGGGTAATCTCTGGAACGGCTGGACTGATTTTGACGGGACTTTCACTGGCAGATAGCTGATAATCTAAGAATTAACTTAGGCTACTTTTTTAGACTAGCTTTGTCCCGCGGTGTTACTCGCGGTACGACAAAAACCGCGGGGTTGAGCGAGTACCTAAGTACTTTTGAAATAATTTAAAAATTAATCTGTAATACTTACCTATCATAATGTAGTACCTAATAAATATTAATACCTAAACTGAAATAAAAGTATCTGGTGATTGTTAATACTTTTTTTGCATTTAGTTGTTTCCTCGCTGAGGTGGAATGAAAAGTTACGTGTTGCACTCGAGTGCAAAGATTTTTCACCTCGTGCTCTGTTGATTCCCTCGCTGACGCTCAGGATTCTAATTTTAGAATCCTTCGCTTGCTCGGTCCTCAAAATTGAGCACGCGTTTGAAAATCAACTTTGCACTCTTGTATAACAAATAACTATTATTACAAGCTTTTTATTAACTTGCAATGAATGTACTCGTATGTGCTTGTATGTTCGGGTGGAATCTTGCAACTCAATTTTGAAGCAGATATCTTCAACCGATTATGCTGAGATTTTGCAAGCATATGTATAAAGCGTGGCAATACAACATTATAATGTCATGGAGCTGATCTGATGCTGGAGCTGGAAGGTGGCCATAGGAACTCTGTAAAGAAACGTCACAACACAACACAAAAAAGTCTGGAAATTTCTCAAGTCATTGGGGATCGGCAAGTCACGTCCTGCCTGTGCTTCAAAAGATGTTGATATCGAATCCCTTATTTCACATTTTTCTGCTTCCTCCAACTACGGAGGAGCTATCAAGACTACAACACTGAATAATCTTTCTTCTCTGCCGACTCCTGACTGTTCCCAATTTCTTTTAAGTCAATTTGCTGCATGTGATGTTAGGAGGAGCATAATATCAATAACCTCTAATGCCGTAGGAAGCGATGGCATCAGCCGTAATATGGTACTACCTATCCTGGATGAAATCCTTCCCATAATTTGTCATATTTTTAATTATTCCATTTCCATCAACACATTTCCATCTGCATGGAAAATGGCCCAAATTATTCCTCTCCCAAAGAAACGCAATCCGTCCTCCATCTCTGATTATCGCCCTATATCTATCCTTCCTTTTTTCTCCAAAGTCCTCGAGCGTCTCATTTACACTCACCTAAGCTCATTTCTTACGAAAAATTGTTTCCTTAATCCTTTCCAATCTGGTTTTCGACCAGGCCATAGCACTACCACAGCTTTAGTCCATATTACGGATGATGTAAGGTCAGGCATGGACGAAGGTAAGCTAACGGTTTTCACTTTACTGGACTTCAGCAATGCCTTTAACACCGTTGACTTTGATGTCTTACTAGGTATATTGTGTTCACCTAACATATCTCCATCGGCAATTGACTGGTTTCGTAGTTACCTGTACGGTCGGCGTGCTATCACCGTTACTTTTTGCAGTTTTTATTAACTCAATCACTAAACAATTACTTTCTTCCTACCATCTTTATGCAGATGATCTCCAAATTTACACACAAGCCACTCCAGACAGTATAAAACAAGCAGTGGACGTCATTAATAGAGATTTACAGCAGATATGCAACTGGAGCACGGAATATGGAATAAATGTAAACCCAAACAAAACACAGGTAATGATAGCGGGTAGCTCCAGGTTACTATGTACAATAAACTTTGAGCAGATACCAGATGTTTGTTGCAACGGCTCGGTTATTCCATATAGTGATAAAGTTAAAAATTTAGGGATCTATATGGATAGGTATCTATCCTGGGGCCCTCAGATTGGGGAAGTTAGCCGTAAATTGTTTGCAGCAGCAGGATCTATGCGAAGGCTACGGAATTTTCTTCCTATTAACACTAAAATTACGCTTGCACAATCTCTTCTACTTCCCATCCTTGACTATGCCGATGTGAGCTATCTGGATCTCACCGAAGACCAACTGAATAAACTTGAGCGACTTCAAAATCTCTGCATTAGATTCATATTTGGATTACGTAAGTATGATCACATTTCTGAGTTTCGTTCTAAGCTCAGGTGGCTACCAATACGCTTTCGCCGGAATCTACATATTCTTTCTCTTCTATACAGTGTTCTGTTTCATCCTCACACACCTCTTTATCTCAAAGAACGTTTTCAGTTCTTAAAAAACACACATTGCAGGGACCTGAGGTCATCAGAGAATTTAATACTGAAAATGCCAAAACATTCAACTCAGTTTGCAGACAAGTCTTTCACTGTGCAAGCTGTAGGACTTTGGAACAACTTGCCTGAGACAATTCGACAATCAAAAAATTTGCCTATTTTTAAAAAGCTGGTGAAGGACCATTATTTGTCATTATGATATATTAAATAGATATATAGAAATATTATATCCTCTTTTTAGCATATTATTTTAATCTGTATAGGTATTGTATGTATATAAATCGTATATATGTATATGTAGGATTATGAATATATGTATGTGTGTGTTACTGTATGTATGTTTGTAATTTGAAAGTGAGTGGGTGCTATTTTTGTTCATGATTGTTTAACTGATATTTTTAACCATTCACGTAGAGGATTATGTGTTACATGTATGTAAGCTACCCAAAAATTTTTGAATATCGAAAATCCGTGTTGTGGTTGTCTGGAAGAGATCGCCGTGAGCGATAAGACCGCCTATTATAACATTTGCATATATTGTAATTCATCCTTTGTTTTCTGTTTGTAATTTTGTATGTATACAATAAAGAAATAAATAAAAATAAAATAAAACATCATCGAGTTTGGACTCGTTTGATTCGTCTCGAGGCATTCCAGTAAAAGCTTGTTTTTAAAAAGCTTTTTATTTTATTTATTTATTGTATGCAACCGACAATAATTTGGTTTTGCTTTAAATAACGTTATTTCCTGTAACAAAAGTGTGACAATCTTATTTTGATACATAAAATATTATGTTGAATGAAATTAGTTGAAAAAAAATTTGTTACTTGAATACAATATACTCAGAGGTGTCTAACATTCTTTAAAATAAATTAATTTATTGGCACATTCATAACTGCAACAAACAAAACATTTTGTAAACCCGACAATTTAAAGACAGTTCAAAAAATTAATATAGCCTATATCACCCGAGCCATTACAATAAATTTATTGACGCTTTGACTCCTCATTTATTAATATCGGTTCAGTAGTTTAGATGCTATATGTATAAGACACACTGATAATGCATAGAATGCCAAAATATTACCCATCTTTTTGGCTTCGCCACAGTCTAATAAAAAAACGATCAAACAATAAAATGTCACCATCACTGAAGTGGTTGGCCGTTTTGCAAACGAATGACTTTGTGCAATTTTTCATTTTAAAACGCCAGTAGCGGCAGTCCTTTTGTCCAAACAGCGATAACAATAGAGTCGACATTTTTTTCAATTTCCAAATAGGTAAGCCATAACTGTCGGGTCGAACTGCTCTTTCTTTGTTAGGTTATTTTATAAAGCTTACGTAGTTCTCGTGAAAAGTTTTCTTTTTTATTGACGACTAGCCGCCGATTGACCGCCCGGCTTCGCTTAGGTTCTTTACGGAAAATATAATATAGCCTACTAGTTGTTGTCCGCGGCTCCGCCCGCGTATATGTCGATTGTCGCGGCAAAAAGTAGCCTATGTGTTATTCTGATGTATAAGCTATATTACCGTAAAGTTTCATTCAAATCCGTTCAGTAGTTTTTGCGTGAAAGAGTAACAAACATCCATCCATCCATACTTACAAACTTTCGCGTTTATAATATTAGTATAGATACCTAAGCTTAAAATCACCTAACAATGTTGTGCTGGAACATATTTTTTGACGTAAAACATTGCCCGGGATAAATGCCCGTTTCAAATAACAAGAATTTACCTATTGAGTAAAACTTTTTGCACTCATTGTTTGATTATAATTTAGAACATTAAACTTCCTAAAGCCTTATATAAGAATTTGTTTCATTGTTTCTGAAAGATACTCATTACAAATTATAGTTATGAAAAACTTATATTTTACACGCCGGGTGAATAATAAGTAAGTTTCTACCAATGATGCAGAAGCATCACTAGGCCGCCATAGTGTGGGTCACCATGCTGCATTGTCTGCATTTGCAATGAGTATAGTGACCACCACTCTTGGA
Source organism: Diaphora mendica (assembly GCA_949125395.1). NCBI lineage: Eukaryota > Metazoa > Arthropoda > Insecta > Lepidoptera > Erebidae > Diaphora > Diaphora mendica. Next base: position 5,204,969 of record OX421323.1, read on the forward strand.
TTCTGCTAATGCTTTCCATAAGACAGAGTACAGTCATTTTGGAAGGACTAAACATAAAAAAAGTCGCCTAGTCTATATTATACTTATAATAAAAATGTAACAGGTCAAATTCTGTACATTGAAGATATTTTGTTTTTTTTTGCGGGGCACTCTGTTATCGATACTGAAGCCAAAACTGTACTTTTTTCATTTTTGTCTGTCTGTCTGTCCGTCTGTCTGTCTGTCTGTATCTTGGCCGCGCATCACGCTGAAACTACTGAACGGATTAAAATAAAACTTGGCATGATTTGAGTTTATACTACGAGGTAGGACATAGGATACTTTTTTATCCCGAAATTCAGCAGGGTTTCCTGGAGAGAGGGGATGAAAGTCAAAATATGTACTTAGTTGTAATTCACACACACACTTAGTCCGATTTGATTCATTCTTTTTATGCTAGAAAGAAAAAAAATAAAAGACAACTGGAAAAGTATTTTTTTTGTCCGCGACTGTATACTGCCTGTGGGAAGCTGAGACAGATATGCAAATATGGCGGTACGAAGTTCGCCGGGTCAGCTATATAAAATAAAGTCGCTTCTGCTGTCCGTTCACTTGGATCTTTTTAAATACTTAACGGATTTTAATGCAGTTTTCAGCAATAGATAGAGTGATTCTAGAGGAAGGATACATGTATAATACATGAAAAATTTTAGTTAAAAGAGTTAAGAATTTTAATCATTACCGCATGAAAACGGGGCAGGTCTCTAGTAAAAACAATATATTTACAATGTGAATGGAGGGGTATGTGATTGTTTTTTTTTTAGTTTTGAACTTCAAATTTAGCCTTCAATAGATTTTTTGAGATAGAAAAACCTCGAATCAAAGTATTCGGTGTAATCATTATCCCCAAAAACATGTCAAAGAATTTCTGGCTAACGGTATAGCAAAAAACATTTCACAACAAAGCGATGTACGTACTTAACGATTATCTCTACGTGGCATTACAAATTTTCCGAAACATTTTCTCCTTCAATGTAAGACATAAAAATATTTCGTACAAAGAAGTTCCACCGTATATAGAAATAAAGGTGTTTTATCGACGCGTTACTTATTTCCTCACATATATTCTCACCGCAGTTATTTTACAGAAAGGATGTATTTTATGTAATAACAACCTTTTGTTTTCTTTGTTAAAAGTTTTGTGTTCGAATGTGTTTTGAATGTTTTGTCTTTGAATAACGTCTGCAGAAGATTAGGCTTAATCCTTATCTTTCTTAAACAACGAATAATGTTTTGTTTTTTGTGTCTTTGTGTAACAATACTTTTCCATTGTTTTAAATAAAGTTTAATTGCGATTTAATGCCGCAAATTTAAATTGTTAATAAATAACAATTTACATTTGCGGCATTAAATCGCAAATGTAAATAACAATTTACATTTGCGATTTGCAATTTACATTTGGATTACAAACTAACATACGGAGCAGAGACGTGGACACTCACCATCGAGCTGGTCCACAGGTTTAAAGTAGCTCAGCGTGTGATGGAGGCGTGCGATGCTGGGTGTCTCTCTGTACGATAAAAGTCGTAATGTGGTTATTCGACAGAGAACTGGAGAATCAGTACGCCGAAGTGAAAGTGAGCCGGTCATGTCTTCAGACGAACCGATGGTCGCTGGAGCCGAAGTGTGTTAGAGTGGAGACCGCGATTAGGCAAACGTAGTGTAGGTGGAAAATAGCTGGTGGCGGATGGATGCGGACTGCCCAAAACCAGGATGGTTGATGCTCCTTGGGGAAGACCTTCGTTCAACAGTGGACGGCGATAGGTTGATATTATATACTTGTAATCTTGCAACTTACTTATTCAAGTTACTTACAGCTGTTGTAATAAGCTGTATTAAAAATACTTAATGATTGTCTTTAATTTTTACAAGCTTTTTATTAACTTGCAATGTATGTAGGTATGCTTGTATGTTCGGATGGAATCTTGCAACTCAATTTTGAAGATATCTTCATACGATTTTACTGAAATTTTGCAAGCACATGTATACAGCGTGACAATACAATATTATAGTGACATGGAGCTGATCTGATGCTGGAGCTGGAAGGTGGCCATAGAAATTTTGTAAAGAAACGTCGCAACATCATCGAGTTTTACTCGTTTGATTCGAGGCATTCCAGTAAAAGCTTGTTTTTGAAAAGCTTTTTAATTAAATTTATTGTCTTCAAGCTCGTGAAGGCAGGTGTCGTAGTAGTCGCTATACTAACACTGTTCTAAGTTAACCTACATTATTCAATAACAATGTTCTCGTAACATGTTTACTTTAACATTTACCGAATCTTTAAGGCAAATCCTAAGATTTAAGAAATAAATGACGCTAAATTTTCGAAATAAACTATTATCATAAAACGGTTTAGACTTTTACCATTAAGAGTTGGTAAATCTTAGTTATTACTGGAAATTCTTAGGATTTATAGAAATTCGGACTTTCGGGGTAACATGTATTTTCGGAAAGTATTACGCAAACTTTACCTCTGACACAAATTCTACTAAATTCTATTTCGTTGAACCCTCCACTAGTATCAGTCCGGCAAGAGTCAAAAGAAGAGAGACCAAGAACAATAGTATGACCTAAACAGTTAAAAAATATGAGTAAATTGTAAAGTATTCACGTATTATAGTTACAGGAGACTTAAGAGTTTACCATGACTGGTTAAATATAAAAAAAATGACGGAGAGCTTAAATCTCTTTAATTAATTATAAATCTTGAAAGATTCCAAAGAACACGACTTTGAAATCTTGAAAACGATCACAAATAGCCAGAACAAAGTGAAAAGCAGCATTACAGTCTAATTCAAGGTAAATTCTAATATGTTTTTCACCCAATATGCGTCAACGATGCTGACTTAATTAAAGTTTTAAATGAAACATTTTATATTCTAAAATGTTTCATTTAAAACTTTAATTTCCTATATTAAACAAGCTTGCTAAAAGGATTCGTCGATTATTATGATTTACTTTTTTAGCAGTATTCTAAAAAGGCAACGACATACACAGGTTACAAAGGATAAGAATAATCACAAATTTTATCAATAAAAAACGACCTCAACCTGGACTAAATTTAAATGGGGCCGCACGGGAAGCAATAGCTTTCAAATAAAAAAAAACATCAAAATCGGTTCATCCAGTCCAAAGTTATGAGGTAAGAAACATAAAAAAAATATAACCTCCTTTTTTAAGTCGGTTAAAAAGAGCTTTGCATCGAGTTCCTTGTTTGAAGATAGAACTATTAATTCCAGTATTTAAGTAATTTATTGCTAATATGCATAGATTTATAAATATATAAGTATGTTTATCAGAAATCTTGAGATGTCCAGTTATTATTATAACTTTTCCAAGTAGATAGAAATTTTTATTTTTTTTATTTTTTTATGTTTGGCCCGCCAAAATGACTCTACTCTGCCTGATGGAAAGGAAAAGCAGAATCCAAGAGTGGTGGTCACCATACTCACTGCGAATGCAGACAGTGCAGTATGGAGACCCACACTATGGCGGCCTAGTGATGCTGCTGCATCTTTTAGTCTAGTCAACAAGTATGGTACTTGTTGACTAGACTAATTGGGCCTCCGGTCTCGCACTCACCAACGAAACACGACAGCACGAACGTTATGTTCGATTACAGAAATTAAAAGAATCATAGTATAAAAAAACTTAAAAATCATTTTATTTAAGGTTTTTTCAAGCAATACTGATGATTAATATAAAATATATATAACATACACAGCTTTTAACATTTCTTAAGCTATTTAAATCTATTCTTTTTTCTTTTTTTTTTTAGAAAAGACAACTCCCGCACTAGGAATAAATCTTGTGTCGCGGGGGACTTTACAAACATACATGAAACGGACACAAAGAACACCCAGACTCAGAAAAACAATTTGTTGATCACACAAAGTGTTGTCCTACGTGGGATTTGAACCCACGACACTTGGCGAAGTAGGAAACGGCGTGGTGACCGTTAAACCACTAGGCCAAACGTGCAGTATATTATACCAACAAAATTAAGTAAACAAATACCATGAAGACTTCTATGCAAAGTAAGAGCAAAACTCAAGCATTGCGACACAAACTTGTTGATCCATAACACTCTTTTACAAAGCACACAGTCCTGCAGCTCTCGCGAAGGTATTAAAACCTCACAAAAACCAAACAATATCCGAAAGAGCTGAATTTCATTTCACGGCAAAAGGGCTCTTCGGAAGTTGTAAAAGAGTCTCACAATCAGTTTGAAACAACAAGAAAAATACTGTTATAAAAGAAATGTTTGAAAAGGGAAATAAAACTTCTGCTAACTCTTTAAAAAGCTAGGAGATATATGTGCATCTATACTAATATTATACAAATTCGAAAGTAACTCAATATGTCAGTCTGTCTGTTACGCTTTTACCACTAAATTGATTTATAAATTTCAATGAAATTTGGCATAGAGATACAATGATTCTTGCGGAAAGACTGAGTACTTTTTACTGCGATAACGGATATACGAACGGGTGGAGTCACGGACAAAAGCTAGTATATAATAAAAATAAAAAGTGATTGGCAAAGTAACAATTATCAAGACTTCTTAATAATTGCTGATAGTTAAATTAGTTAAAAGGAAAAAAAAATATTAAAGTAATATAAATTAAAGTAGTAAGTACTTTTAAAGGATTTCATTTTTTTCATATATACCTAAAGCCGTATTCGCAACGCAAAACGTGAATGTACAAAGTTTAGAAGACATGCTCATAATGCTCATATTGCTCATAGCTAAAGTAGCAATGAGCACTTTTAAATTGTCATGAGTCACAAAGTAACAAGTTTAATATGAATAAAGTTAGTACATCGAAAAAGACTGACACGTATATGACTATTATAAAACAATAAGATTATATTGTAAAGACGAACAACAAATAGAAGAGAAGAATAGTATATAAATACTGAAATGTTCAGTATGATTTGTATTCAAAGCTCTCTTCTTGTTACATTCTTTGAAACAAAATCAAAAACAAGTCTAGCTACTACGTGACCATTCTGATCTATGACCAAAAATATGAAAAAACAACATTATTTGAAATATTCGAATTCCATTCTAAACAAAGGATATCCGGACAGATATATACGGGTAGGAATAACGAAATACGGGTTTAGGCAAATCCAATGAAACCGCGTATGAAATTTTTGATTGTGAGGCGCACCTTTAGGGATTACGATGTATATTTGCTTCTCTACGTATGATTTATGGTTGTAAGCATTTGTTTAAATCATTTAAGCGCATGATGTTTATGAAGAGTATTTTTTGAAATTGGAACGAATACATTATGAATTGTTTGAATAGCGTTTGCTCTAAAAAGGCGAATACAATGTTTTTTGTCGTGACAACGTCTAATAAATTAACGAACGCCGGCTGCGTGCACGACAAAGGATGACTCATTGTCCTGTTACGCGCATAGTACGTCGTTGTATGCATGGTACGGCGTGAGCGTCGCATCTATCCCTCATCATTTCATCAATGTTTTGTTATGACGTTGTCACGTTAAACTATCGTCCGTATGTCGACATGACACGATCAACGATTATCTAAACGACAAACAGTCATGGGCTTAATGGGTGTCATTAGAATTTAAATAGATACACACAAACTTCTTTGTCTTTTAAAAAAGCTAAATATTAACAAACCATTGTTAGTTGAAAGTAATGCGTGGCGATTATTATGGTAATTTAATTAGTAGTGATTTTTATCAGTATCTCGACTATGGTTTGTCATGCTCACTAAAATGTCATTGCTTGCGGTGTCGTCGTGGGGCGGGTCGTTTCCTTCCCTCTGATATGGCGAAGGAGATGATGGCTGGTCCATGCGTCATACTCGTGAACGGGTGCTGCTTGGGGTGACTGGTCGGCCTAGTCAGCGATTCTTTAGACAATACTATTATTGACTGCCTTGTTGGTCTAGTGGTTAGCGTACGCGGCTGCTGATCAAGAGGTCTCGGGTTCGATTCCCGGGTCGGACCATATATTTGTGTGTTCCACAAATATTTGTTTCGGAGTCTGGGTGTTTTCTATGTATAATATGTATGTATTTACAAAAAAAAAGTATGTGTATGTATTTATATCAGTTGTTTAGTACCCATAATACAAGCTCTGCTTAGTTTGGGACTAGATGATGTTGTGTGTAAGTTGTGCGAAATATTATTATTTATTATTATTATTATTCTGGTTCGTTCAACTGCAACCCTAGCCTCTTAATCCAGTCACGAATTATTTTCAACAGTAGATTTTGCAACTGAATGTAAGTGGATGTGCACCTTGTTTCTATTTTGTTCTATGTTTAATAGACTCAAACCTTCAACGTTATCTTACACTGAGTGTTTTTTTTTGTTCGTGCGTTAGATTTTGGAGCTTTTTAATAAAAGGAATTTCAGGTGGCAACAGCTTGCATACTGTTTACCTTACATGTAATACTAACACTATTGTACCTGAAAATCAGATTTTGAAAAAGAGTAGCCATGAGTTTCTTTGCCAGTATTCTTCTCATGAGCCCTACGCATTTTGGAAACTGGAAGTTATGGATCGACACAGGCAGGCAGTAGATTTTGGTGTTTTCGCCTAACCTACCTCGACAATACAGCACATGCTGTGGCCTCTGTTTGTGTCGATCTATGATTTTTAACTATAGCTTCAATTTGACGTTCATAAGTGTCACTTGGTGTCTTAGATGAATAAATGATTTTGATTTGATTTGAACCAATTTTTTTTGGCAAATACATGTTACTGTACTTTTTTTTTTCTTATTCGTTCCTTTTTAAGCCTTATATATAGCAAAGTAATAGAGTATAATATATTATAGTTTCATTGTAAAACGACAGTGGTTTTTAATATTGCATTTGGAAAACGGTGCAATGATTGTTATTCATAGATTTTATAGTAATGAATTCGAGGTATTTTATAGAGGGTTTTTACTTTTACCGGCATTCTTCGGTCTTACAGAGTTACCACATGTACTCTTCTAAACCACGCTAATGGTTTGAAATTCTTTAATACCATGCTTTCTAGATTTTGAATTGTTTTTTTAAATTTTAAACTGACCACTTATTCCGTGCAAGTTCGTCTGCGCCTGCGTTAAAAGGAATGAAGAAAATGATTTTTTTTTAACATTTTTATTAGTGATGTTTAGTAGCCTAGTGCTTTTCTCGATAAATGGGCTAAATGGGTAAAGATATAATTGTATTACTATTGATTTTTGAAACAGTGACACTTGAAACTTATCTAATAACTTTTCATAATATTATTTTACGATTCAAGAAACGATAATTCTCAACATCTGAAGTTTTAATTTGTATCCAACTTTTGTTAAGAGATGTATTACTTGGAATGATTTCACCAAAACCAATTAAAATTACATAAGCCAACCTGTATTATTCCAAGTAATTTGAAAACCACGCTCTTCGTTTCGCCAATCTAAAGTCACTGCGTGTTTTTATACCGAAGAAGGTATAATTTCTTATGCAAATATTTAAGACGGTTAAGCCCTTCGTTTCACTCACGTTGAAGGTAGATCGCTTTCCGTAACGACATGTTATTTTAGTAAATATAGAAACACGAACAATTTTCCGTTCTTAATCTTTTAGCATGTTTTTGTTTCTGCGGAATTAATGTTTGGACGTGTATATTGTTTATGGGTGGTTCTTGTTTAGTAAACTGCCTAATTTTGTTTAAAACATACCATATTTATTATATACATATTTTTATAGGTAATGTGTGTTTAAGTACTATTCTTATTTATGGCGTAAATTCTTCGTAAATATATCTTTAAATTGTTCACAACCATTTGTTATATGTCTGAGTGTAATTTATCTGTGATATACATATTTAGAAATATATAATGTTGTCTATTAGTAGTCTAGTTGCTATAGTACAGACTCAGACTAGTGTAGACTGCTGTGTTTAAGATGTGTGAAGTTATTGTTATAATAATCTATCTTATATATATAAAAGAGTAATGTGACTGACTGACTGACTGACATACCCAGAGATCAACGCACAACCCAAACCGCTGAAGCTAGAATCCTGAAATTTTGCATATAGGTTCTTTATATAACGTAAGTGAGCACTAAGAAATGAATTTTTGAAATTACACCCCCCCCCCCCTGAGGGGTCAAATTAAGTTAAATCAGGGGATGAAAGTCTGCGTGAGCGAATCCGCGTGTAAAAGCTAGTCGATCTATATAGATAAAAATGAATGACTGAAATGTATGTACCAATCGACTCGATCGTCTGCACCAAATTAAATTAATAATATTTAATAATAAATTATTTATTAATAATTAAATAAAATAATTCTTTCTTAGTCCACGTCAATGTACCTACTACCTGGGGGATGCTGAGGCTGAGGCATAAATAATAAACACAAGCTTTTCAGAAATCTAGAAAATCATTAAATAAAAATGCCGAATAAGGTAAATATTTTTTGGGTACAATAAAGGTATACCTACCTAGAAACTTATAAGATTGAATGTCAACAATTAATACAATGGCCCACTTTTTCAACTATATATGACAAAGAAATAACTTTTAGAATTATATATCATATACCTACATTATATTGTACTAGCAGACCCACGCCGTGCACCCCGTTTGCGTCTCCTATTGCCCGTAACCCGATTATTTTCCCCCGTTTTTGAAACATTCTTTATTGATGCTCCGCTCCTATTAGTCTTAGCGTGATGATATATAGCCTATAGCCTTTCTTGATAAATGGGCTATCTAACGCTGAAACAATTTTTCAAATCGGACCCGAGGTTTCTGAGATTAGTGCGTTCAAACAAACAAACTCTTCAGCTTTATAATATTAGTATAGAGTATAGATGAACAACATCATCTAGGTACACGAATACTCTTTAAACCTTTACAGAAACTAAATATAAAAATAATGCAACAGGAATGCACATTTATTTTCACTTTACTCGTGTTCATATTTTCTCAATTTCAATGTGAATCAAATGCAGCAGAATGTTGCAAAGCTTTTCAATCCTATCTATAAATGGTTCTATTCAAAAATTTACTTCACTTCAGGCAGAATTGGAATAACAGATATTAGGTCATGGACAAGATCTGAAACGAATACCAGAAATAGTTTTGTTTATTGTATTGATGTATTTTGTTTATTGGATATGTTGTTGAAGGTTCATGTAATATTTAAAGAACAGTGATAGTTGCTAAGAGTCTTTTTTTCTCTTATAGTATATGGGAGTAAACGAACAGTACCAGATGACTACTGCTTTCTGCCTAACTCCGGTTTTCTGTAAGACTTTAGTACTGTGGTCGAGCCCTATATGTCCAAAGTAATGTGATCTTAAATTGTATGATCAAAATCAAACCTATAGATTTCAATTATGATAATTGTTATTGAATTTCCTGCCGACACTGCGGTTTCCCGTCATTGGCCTGAAGGTTTGCCGAACTTATTTACTTTATATTAATCAAGCAGAAAAGCATTTAAATGACAGATATGAGACATAAAAGTCACAATAAAATTCACCTATTTCATAAAACGACGATGCTTCTATTACATAAAGCAAATATAAATCTCTGATATTTTCTGTACCTATTGGGAAAAATGCTAAGCGACCTTACCTCATTTTTTATCTTATTGCGTGGCACATATGGCAGTAGTAAATGTCTTACTAGATCTAATAAGGGTTTATACTACTTTCGTGAAGAATTACACTGGGACTTTTCATATTATTAAACGTCGTAAGGTTTATAAGATAGTACTTTAATTATAGCACCAGTGGTCGTTCGAGTTGCCTGGATGAGATTATCAAGTTCTGTGATAATAAATGATATACATGTTATATATATATATATGTTATTATTCTTGTCCATCAGTAGACTGCGATAGATGATACATATATTGTGTTATCATCATCAACACAAGCCTTTAATATTCCACTATTGGACATTGGTCTCATCTTAGAAAATAGTTTTTGGCCAATTATACCACGCTCTCTAGACGGGTCGATATAAGGTTTGTTTCAAAGTTTCCTTCTTTTTTTTAGGGTTCCGTACCCAAAGGATAAAACGGGACCCTATTACTAAGACATCGCTATCAGTCTGTCCGTCCATATGTCACCAGACTGTATCTCATGAACTGTGATAGTTAGACAGTTGAAATTTTCAGAGATGATGTATTTCATAACAGAATAAAATATTTAAGGGAGCTACCATACAACAAACGTGATTTTTTTGCTGTTTTCATAGATAATGGTATGGAACCCTTAGTGTGCGAGTCCGACTCACACTTGGCCGGTCGTTGTCCTGCGAAATGTGTTCCTGTTTGGTTCTTACGACACCAATGAGACGAACAGGGCGGTGATACTCTGTATTCTTAACCCGTTATTATATAGCTCTAGTATTTATCTATTTTAGAAACTATGTTAGTTAAATCCAATATAGATACTTCTGTTTGAATTTGAGTTGTTGAAATACTATTACAATTCAAAAAGGTAGTAGAGCCACGCTGATTTCAGCATGAACGGGCCGGCTCGACCGGGGCGGTACTACCATCGCACAGAAAATCAACGTAAAATGACAGCGTTCGTGCTGTCGTGTTTCGTTGGTGAGTGCGAGACCGGAGGCCCAAATAGTCTAGTCAACAAGTTCCATACTTGTTGACTAGACTTAAAGGTGCAGCAGCATCACTAGGCCGCCATGGTGTGGGTCGCCATACTGCATTGCCTGCATTCGCAGTGAGTATGGTGACCGCCACTCTTGGATTCTGCTTGTGCTTTCCATCAGGCAGAGTAGAATCATTTTGGCGGGCATACATAAAAAAAAAATAAAAAAAAATATTTAAGGGCTCCTACACATAACTGCGATGCGATGCGGCGCGAAGTTCTTGCGGTGCATTCGTGCGAGCTCGCAGCTATTTGCGATGCGATGGGAATTCGCAGTTATGTGTGGGAGCCCTAAGTTAAAAGGTTGACAACTAAAGTTCACATATCAAGTCCAATTTGTACAAATTAAGTAGTCAATTTAGTCCTTCTTACTCATCATCATCATCTTCCTAGCCTTTCTCATTCCCAAGATATGGGGTCGGCTACTAGTTCAACCGGTTTTACCTGAATATCAGTTTTTACACGGAGCCACTGGCATCGGACCTCTGCAACCCTGAGGGTGAACTGAATTCGAAGATTGAACTAGTTATCAGTATATTTGAGGGCACTGACTTCCCAATAACGATTGCCATAGATGTTCATGACATCCGGGACCGACGGCTTAACGTGCTCTCCAAGGCACGGACGAGAAACTCCGCCATTTTCCATACTCCGGGCTGCGATTAAGAATTTCTTGGAAGAAAAACCAACAGCAGTCCGATCCGGGAATCGAACCCGAGACCACTTGATCTGCAGTCGCTTATGCTAACCACAAGGCCAACGAGGCAGTTAGTCCTTCTTACTATTTTATTTAAAATACCTATTTAAGTTACGTTATTTTTTATGTGAAATTACTACATTAAATTATTCAAGTAAATTGAGTTTCTATTTCGATTAACATCATTTGTTTTATGTTCTTGTCTAAAATCTATTATCTTTAATAGATTTCAGTAAAGATCCTAATTACCTCAAACTTATAAGTCATCACAAAAGCCAAAGGGTTATCGAAACTTCCAAAACTAATATTTGGAGCCCTTCACTTAATAGGTAGGGCTCCATTAGGGTAATTTACGAAGCCTATCCTGTCAAAAGGTCCTTTTCGATCAGTTTCTACTGACTATGTTGTTATAGGACTAGTTATTCTATATATATAAAAATGAATCGCCGAAATGTATGTACGCACATAACTTCCGATCGGCTGCACGTAATTAAATAATTCTTTTTTTATGTTATAGTTATTGTTAGGACAAGGCTTGACAAGGGAAAAGTATTTTTTTTTATCCGTGACTTTACACTGCCTGTGTACGAAGTTCGTCGGGTCAACTAGTTTGTTATAAAATGAATTAGTTATAACAGAGAATATCTATACTAATATAAATAAAGTAGCTCTGTCTGTCTGTTACACTTACACTGCTTATCAACTGCTCCTCTTTCAATAAAAATTGTCATTAGAGATATTTTGATTCTTGAGAAAGGACTTGAGAAAAGACAATTGATTGGTTTCATAGTTACCTGTCTGGTCGCCGGCAACGTATTTGCATTGAAGACTCGACGTCCTCATTGTGCAGTATTTCCGCTGGTGTACCACAGGGTGGCGTTCTATCTCCATTACTCTTCGCTGTTTTTATAAACTCCATCTCTAATCAATTAAGTTCCTCCTACCATCTTTATGCAGATGATTTACAAATATATACTCAAGCTCCGGTTAACTTGTTATCGGAGGCATTCAATACAATCAATGCTGACCTATTACGTATTGGAGAATGGAGTCGTAATTATGGGCTCAGGGTTAATCCTCTAAAAACGCAGGAATGTGTAATCGGCAGTCCCGGGATGGTCTCAAAAATTAATTGGACACAACTGCCACAAATTGAATTTAATGGCACCACCCTTGAGATCAGTACTACCGTCAAAAATCTAGGGATCCACATAGATAGTACTTTATCTTGGGGTCCACATATACAAGAAGTCAGCAGAAGGATATTTGCTTCTGCTGGTTCTCTGCGAAGATTACGCAACTTTCTTCCGACTGTAACTAGGGCTGCACTTGCACAAGCACTTCTCCTCCCAATTCTCGACTATGCCGATGTCAGCTATCTGAATCTCACCGAAGCACAACTTGATAAGCTTGTGCGACTACAAAACTTCTGTATACGATTTGTATTTGGCCTACGAAAATATGATCACGTCTCCGAATTCCGTCAAATGCTCAAGTGGCTTCCAATTCGCTCTCGCCGGAATACTCATATCCTCATCTTCCTTTATAACATCTTGTTTAATCCTAGAGCCCCCTTCTACCTCAAAGAACGATTCAAGTTCCTTAATGACACACATGACAAATGTCTAAGGTCATCTGAAAATTTGAGACTGGAGATGCCTCTGCATTCTACAAGATTTTATGACCAGTCCTTTACGGTTGAGGCTGTACGCTTGTGGAATGCATTGCCGACAAACATTAGGAAAGCGCAAACAGTAAATAGTTTTAAGAAAATGGTTCAGGAATTTTATACGACATAAATAAGTCTGTCACGAATATGTATCTATAATGTAACATGTGATATAACTGAGTAGTTATAGTTTTTAATATGTACATAATAACATGTATACTTGTATGTATATTATAATATTATATGTATGCTCCCCTGATGATATGTATTAGTATGTATTTATTTATTTTATGTATATATTTGTGTAAATATGCATGTAAATATGCATGTACGGAGATATATATGTATTTCTAGTTATATTCATTAGAAAATTATAATTTTTCAAAACTCATTGCACCGTCAACTGCTACTATCTCTCCAATACATCTTGATCCATCCTAAGGTTGCCTGGAAGAGATTGCTTTCGGCAATAAGGCCGCCCTTTGTACATATATTTGTCATTTTCTGTACTTTCTTGTAAAACTGTAATACGGTGTACAAATAAAGAGTTTTCTATCTATCTATCTATCTATAGGCCATTCTTTACTACGATAACCGACATACACTCGGACAGAGTCGAGGGCAAAAATTAGTTTATTATAATTACGAGGTCGTATATGTATATCTTTACTTTCATTACAGTGATAGGTTATTTTTAATAAATGTCTTTGAATACGTATTGTCAATTTTTTTCTTTTTGTTAAGACAACTCCCGCACTAGGTATAAATCCTGTGTCGCGGGGGACCTTACAAACATACATGAAACGGACACAAAGAACACCCAGACTCAGAACAACAATTTGTGGATCACACAAAGTATTCCTACGTAGGATTTGAACCCACGACACTTGGCGAAGTAGGAAACGGCGTGGTGACCATTAAACCACTAAGCCAAACGTGCAGTCAATCCATGATGGGTGACCATGGGTGACCATTCTTAAGCACCAAACTTCGGAGTTAACAACTCCAAAGCATGGTGCCATTAAAAGTGCCTTACTTTATTTTATTTTCCTGCTTTGAGGTCTTAACTTAAATTCAAACCAAAAACAATTATGATTTATGACGTCAAAACTTCACCTACAATATTTATCATTCGTAGGCCGATGTCACTACCAACTGGGCATCTGTTAACCGCTGTTCTGTAAAATGGTAACGTAAAAAATGAATACGATCACGGAAATACCTTTGCTTTAAATTTAGTATAAAATAGAGATCATTGTAACAGTTTTTATGCTACAACTGACATTGAATATAACGTAGAACGTATAACAAATATTGTTTTAGGGTCATTCTCCGAACGCTTGAAAAAACGTGTCCAGATCGAAATCTCTTTGAATTGATTACTTACTATTTTTTTTTTTATATGTAATAGAAAATTTGAAAATAATAGGGGGGCCTATGTCCTTTTTTAGATAAATTAAGTAGAAGTAAGTATAAAAAAATAAAACTCACTAAAATATTGACCTCGGTGGCGCGTCCGAACCCTACGTTGCAACGGAAATTATTTTTTTATTTTTTTCCTCTAACAAATTACGCTATTTTGCATGTGTTTACATATGACCAAATAGTTATTTGTTCATTTTATTTTTTTATTAAATTAATATATGCAACAATAGAGAAGATACAACAGATTGTATGCACGTCCGACGTTTTGATTTGATATCAGTGGCGCGCACCGATCTGCTCATATTTCTTAAACTAAACTAGATAGTTATTGGCGTTAGCTGAAGCATCAGTCGTGTCGCGACAGCAACGAAGAAACCATGGCTGTACGTCTTATGGTCACCTTTTTATAGAGGTAAGTAACTGTTTTCGCTGGCATGGTATACTAAAATTTGATTTCGGTGAACCGTTTTTTTCATGTATACTTTAAACTATCGTATTTAAAATATAAAAATAGTATATATTACATGTAATATATTTTAGTAGAAAATGTAAATATTAGCATTTTAAATATTTTTTTAAGTTATTTGCAAAATACCTTAATATTTTGATTTCAGTGGTATTGAATTCGGTGTTTTCCGTGGCAATGTGTCCATCTTCTACTAAATGTGTCCACCTTCTACTAACTTTTAAGACCATAAATCATAAAATACTTATCTTGTTCTAGTATTGTCATTATGTCAGATTCTAAGCAAGATCACTTGGCTAAGAAAATATTGGCTAAGACGTCGGAAAGCCCGAATCAAGAGTCATCCAGAACTTTACGCAATACACAAGGAAAAAGACAGGAAGCTTTATTATGAAAGGGAGAATGAAGGAAAGCCTGTTAGTGAATTAATTCGTCGTTAACAACGCATACATAGAGAGAGGAGTAGAATATAATCGGAAAAAAGGCTCAGAGAGTTGAAATGCCTTGAAGAAGATTTGATTGTCATACCAGAAGTAGTCGATACAAATGATGATCCTTTGATAGCTTCACAATCGCAACTGAAACTTTTATAACAACGCCAATTAATGCCACCGATAGTAAGGACTCGGTTTAGCACTCAATCAAGTTCCTTCAGTGATTTATTACTATAAAGTCAGTCAGTCATTTCATCTTCTTTAACACAACGTATAAAGACTTGTCATGAATTGTCAGTACCGTGGATGGACACAAGTCCATCTAGTGATGCCAGTTTTGCTTCAAACTCACAGACTGGAGTTGCCAGCTCTTATGACTGATAGGGAGTTGCCTTTGACTCTAAAGGCTAATGGGACCAATCCCGCCCTCACACCCACCACTGTAACTTGACCACCTACACCAGGATCAACAGCAGTGACCCACGAACACACCGAGTTATGACACTGGGCAAGTCCCAGGGAAAATAAACTGTCTTGGAACCCGCAACGAAACTAATCAGAAGAAAACCGGAGGAGTTGGAAATAATAAAAGTCCAGTTCCCTATTTAGTAAAGAGGTAGACAAAATGAAGTCAAAATAGACAGACACCTTTTTCAAAGCGGGAAATACCATGGATAAGAAAATTATGGGTCCTAAGTGAGCTTTATTCGATTACTATAGTATGTATGGTAGAATAGCCTAAACGCACGGAAATTCATCGAAGTTAACACAAGATCGACATAGTATACCGCCCCAGATGTTAATTGTAAGCTTAAATAGCATTATGTTACGTTCACTGTACCAAAAATTACATTCCCAGAGGACATCATGAGCTGACTGCTAGAATCAGGTGTTGAGCGTTGCCACAATGTGTGACAAAGGTGAATCGACTAATTTAAAAGAGTGTAGTTTGCTCTTAAAGTTACTTTGGCTTGTGAGAAATTGAGCAACACAGTGATCCACCCTCGAGCCATTCCCTCGACAACCGTTCGCGAATAACGAACTGGTAAAGAAATTGGACTGCTAGACCGGCTCTAGAGACTAATAAAAAGCCAGATAGCAAAGTTATTATACGTAGACTGAAATACCGCATGAATATTTATGTAATTTATTAGATCTTGTATGAATTACAGAGAAATGTAAAGGCTCCACCTTTTTGATTTAAGAAATGAAGAAGTAGGAACTATACACTTAACTTTTTTAAGCTTCATGCCAAAGTTAATTGTAGTAAGTTTATGTAACGTAATAAACAACGTGTAATTAATCAAATAATTGTTTTATTGTAATATATATCAGAAGTCCCTTAACGGTATTAGTTTTGCTTACTTAAATTTATAATAAAATACATTTTTTTTTAAATATAGAACTACTATGTAAATAATTTGAAAACATAACTAACATTTTTAATTTCGGTGAAAATAAAGTTGATTTCGGTGGACGCCACTTTTTAAAAATTAAATTTCTTCGTAACCGTTCATCCAATAAGAGTGCCTCCAGTACAGATATTTTCCAAACAAAATATAGTTTTTTAATTTCTTACTAATATATTGAAATTTAGAAAAAAAAAATCAGCCACCGAAGTCAACTGAACAATGAGTTACTTGCGAAATACCCTTTAATCGTCATTTAGTCTTCCTGGATATTCAGTTTCGATTTAGTCCAGTATTTGGTTTATTTCTATGAGGCTGCTTCTATAAGAGATGATGCAGGCAGGTATTAATTAATCCTTTTAGATATAATAAAGAGAATTTTAAAAAGTTGATTTTATCATCATCTATGTGGTAAAAACGTTTTCATTTGCTATTTCTTTTTTTTGCTTTCATAAGTGATGGTTAAAACTTTCTTTGTTAGACACTTTTTAACTTTTTGTTTGTAACAAATATTACACCGCCTTTTTCAGATTAAATGTTCATTATAAAAATCACTTCTGTAATGATATATCTACATTATTATCTAACTCTAGATACTAATCAAATAAAACAAACGGGAGTCTATATAGTTAATTCATAATATTTAAAGGTATTTAAAAACAAAAGATTACCAATTACAATAATAACCATTATATCACCCAAAAGAGTGTTATAATGTTGTACTAAATTTCATTATGCAACTCCTTTTTCAAAAAAAGAACATCGTCAAATTTCACTACCACAGCGCCGTATTTAAAAAAAGAACTGTTATTCGAATTCACGTCCGATCCCGCCATTGTTGTTCGCCATTTAGCTAGCTGTTTCAGAACTTTTATAGAGAATTTATATCATGGGTTTAGATAAAATATTGTATTCAACTGTACATAATTAGGTATTAAAACACTCACGTGATACTATTATCACACTCGGCTTCGTGTTTTAATACCCCTTATTATACAACAGGTGCATAAATAAACTTGAAAGTCCATAAAAATGATATTGAATTAGAACACCAGGACTCGGCCGCATCATTTAGTCCGCCTATCACTTTGACGCGGGTACGGGTGCAGTTAGCTCCGTCCTTTCTCAACTTAATCCCAAAATAAACTAGGGGCTTGTAACCGCAGGTGGAAAATTAAGCGATAAATTACTGAAACTAGACAATGCATTCCATTCACCTGATTTATGCTCGGTTTTTGCGGACTGACTTCCGGAGAGTTTCTCGGTCCGATATTTTATAAAAGTGTATTTTCATAAGTCGCAACCATACACTTACAATTTATTAACAAATGATTATGTATCATCAAAATAACTCAATTGTTTATTTTTATTGTTCAAGTTTATGATCATACTGATCAGAAACTTGAACAAAGAGAGATATTGCAACTTTGTTATTGTTTGTCGTTCCTTATGGTTATTGGATGGTGCATTGCTTATTCGAATACATTGATATGTATAGCCTGTTAATTTTCATAGTGTCATTTTAATCGGTTACAATGAAGCCGCCTGTGCCGTCCGGGAGGATAATTTCTTTTATACTTACTTGTGGGCATGCACCGCACGCGGCTCCTTTGATTCGTGTCGGCGTTTCTTTGACAATGAACCGCACGGGCCAGGGTGACACGATCAAAATGACACTGTGAAAATGAACAGGCTATAATTCATATCCTTATTGAAACAATAACTAGAATAATGAATTTAAAAATAATAATGGCCATGCAGTTCCGTCCTTATTTATTATCAACGCTGCTTCTAAGAGCCCTTACATTAAATAGAATGCGAATATCAAATCCTGAAGTTATATTATTAAATCCCGTTTTTCCAAAGATTGGGGTGTCCAACTACAATAAAGCCAGCCTAGCGTGAAATAAACTCCTGCAGAGAAGGTTCTTTATGAATAATTGAGACACAACATTGAGAAATTTGCATCTCGTTTTGGGATGAATTCGTGGATATCTAACGTGTGATGTTTTAAATGATTTTTTTTTTTTTTTATGTATGGTCCGCCATAATGACTCTACTCTGCCTGATGGAAAGCATAAGCAGAATCCAAGAGTGGTGGTCACCATACTCACTGCGAATGCAGACAATGCAGTATGGCGACCCACACCATGGCGGCCTAGTGATGCTTCTGCATCTTTTAGTCTAGTCAACAAGTATGGAACTTGTTGACTAGACTATTTGGGCCTCCGGTCTCGCACTCACCAACGAAACACGACAGCACGAACGCTGTCATTTTACGTTGATCTTCTGTGCGAGGGTAGTACCGCCCCGGTCGAGCCGGCCCATCCGTGCTGAAATCAGCGTGGCTC
This sequence comes from Diaphora mendica, assembly GCA_949125395.1. Lineage (NCBI taxonomy): Eukaryota > Metazoa > Arthropoda > Insecta > Lepidoptera > Erebidae > Diaphora > Diaphora mendica. The sequence continues at coordinate 5,224,114 of OX421323.1, forward strand.
TACTACCTACGTGATGATGATGAATTTTGAAGTTTTGACACACTGACGATAAATAATAACAGAAATCATCATCAACAAGCTAGACTAGTCGATTACTGTCCATAGACCTCCCCTTAAAGGAAAGAGAAATTTTGTCCTACTATCCTGTCCAGACGAGTAGGTATAGCCTTTATATATAGGTACTTTAATATTATAAAGGTGAAGAGTTTTTTGTTTGAACGCGCTAATCTCAGGAACCGCTAGTTTGATATGAAAAATTCTTTCAGTGTTTAATAGCCCATTTATCGAGGAGAGAAGAATGTTTCAAAAGCGGGGGAAAATTATCACGCAACTGGTAATAGGAGACGCAAACGAGATTGCGTAGGTCAGCTAGTTACTAATAATAATAATAAAAAAACATTCGGAACAAGTTTACAGTTGCAAATATTAATCCACCAAACTGGAGAACAGTTTGTCGGCGGGATTAGCGCTTGTTTATACATTTATCAAGTTCCATTTCGTAACAAACTTAAAATAACAAAAGTATGTAGGTATCTAACTCTCAGATCAAATAAAAAAACGTATATAACGCACCGCCTTGTTCTTGTTGAAGCAGAAAAAAGTAGCGTAGTTCCAAGTAAACACACGCGTTACGTGCAAACAACAACAACTTGTGCGATACTGACGGAGAGTAGCGTCGTTTATAGAATAGTTATTGCTTATCATCTTCATCTAACTGTTCATCTAAGATCTAACTTAAGTTACTAGTTTTCTTGCTCTTTGCTGTTCTGTCGTCCAGCGTAATTGACTCTTTAGTCGGCTGTTATAAAATCCTTAGGGCGAATAAAGGTATTTTTCTTAATTTGTCCCCATACGGACATGCCTAAATTAAATTGACTCCAATAATGGTTTATATAGTCTTTCACTAGGTGGTACTCCTTCTAAAGTGCAACTCAAAAAAGGTATCCTAAAAAGTTATGCCCGAAACGTACCTATCTTCACGGGATTTGTAAATAGCTCATTCAACATGAAGCGACCAAATTCATTAAGTACCTCCGCCTTAAATAGACTATAAGCAAAATGATACTATTTGCATAATGCTGTGCCCCTGGGTAGCGAGGGTCGACAAAGATGGACTGACGCACCTGTTTGTACTAGTATTTACGAGCCAAGATATTCGGCCATTAGCATAATTTAAAAATACGGAACAAATTGCCTACACTCTGATAAGCAGTGAATCACTTTCTATTATAGGCTATATAATTAAATCATCTATACTTGCAGTTACTTGTAAATAAATGAAATTGAAGTGTATGTTTGTAATTCGTATTGCATATGAATATACAGATAGTACTTGCATTAAAAAATTCGCCGTCCGTCTCTCTGTTTGTTCTGGCTAATTTTGAGGGGACTTCCATCGGCAGAGAGTTGAACCTAAGGAAGGTTTAGGTTAAGGAAACCTAAGGAGTAACTCAGGAAACTTTTCTGTTGGAAAAGAATAGAGTTACGTGAAAAAAAAATTAAGACCAATGAAATAGTAAAAAATATCCGATTTTGAACCCGAGTACTATGAAGCATTCGAGAGGAGATAATACCTCGGCCTTACAGACTCACAATAAACTATTGTTAAGTAGTTCTTTCTCTGATTTTCACTGTATCTGTGACATTATCAGATGTCAAAAACTTATGCAGGGGAAGGGCACTCGAAGTAAGTGTCGCATGGTTTTGGTGTCGATTTCTATGGGCGAAAACAGTGACTTTTTCTTATGTTTAAGCCTATCAAAGTGACTCTACTCTGCTTGATGAAAAGCGTGATTAGAATTCAAGAGTAGTGGTCACCATACTCATTGTGAATACAGGCAATAAAGAATGCTGACCCGTACTGTGGCGGCCTGTTGAGATGCTTCTACATTATTGCAACGAAACACGACGTGTGTATGTTTGATTTTTTATACCCTTTGACACTTGCAAATAATGTCGCTTTCTATTGATAAAAACTTTTCAAAATCAGTTCAGTAAATCCAAAGATTACCCCCTACAACTTTACAGACTCCTAACAAAATTAGTATAGATTTTCAATAACACTTCATGACCTACCCAGATTTCCCACTCATTTACTAACCCTTAAATTATGCGCATAAATGTTTCCACTTTTGCATTAATTTGAGATTAAAATTATTCCCGTTTGGAACAAAAAGAGGGGCAGAACTCAAAATATATAACTTTTATACAATATTCATGACCATGCCATCTAAAGTTAATACTTGGAGATTAAAGTAATTACTTGATTTTTTTTATTTTTTATTATTGAATAAGGGGCAAACGAGCAGACGTATCACCTGATGGTAAGTGATTACCGCCGCCCATGGACACCCGCAACACCAGAGGCGTCACAAGTGCGTTGCCGGCCTTTTAAGAAGGAGTACGCTCTTTTCTTGAAGGTTTGAAGGTCGTATTGGTCCGGGAATACCGCAGGCGACAGTTCATTCCACAGTTTTGTTGTGCGAGGCAGAAATTTCCTAGAGAACCGCACAGTTGTGGACTGCCAACCATCTAAGTGATGGGGATGAAATTGCTGTCGCGTAGGACGATGGCGGAAAGAGGCGGCAGGAATCAGCCCGAACAATTCCTCGGAGCACTCCCCATAGTAAATGCGGTAGAAGATGCAAAGCGAAGCCACATCTCTACGCAGCGCCAAAGAGTCCAGCCGAATTGAAGATTCCTGGCAGTCGACGATTCGAGTCGCTCTCCGTTGAATGCGGTCCAGAGGGAGGAGCTGGTACTGGGGTGCCCCCGCCCAAAGATGAGGACAGTATTCCATATGTGGCCGAACCTGCGCCTTATATAGAAGAAAGCGGTGGGCCGGAGTGAAATACTGTCTCGATCTGTTGAGCACGCCAAGCTTCTTCGAGGCCAATTTGGCCTTATCCTCCAAATGGCCACGGAACTGGACTTCGCTCGATATCTCGACACCAAGTATTCCAATGTAGGCTGAGGCTGATAGGGGAGTGTCTTGAAACCGAGGGCATACGACCCACGGCAGTTTTTTAGCGGTGAACGCGCAAATTTGTGTCTTGGTGGGGTTAAAGTGGACTAAATTGAGTCTACCCCAGTCTGAGACCTTTTCTAAAGACGTCTCAATTTGGGACACAAGTTTGTTTCGACTCTCAATGACGTTTTCCCGAGAAATATTAGCGCGGCCGGTGTAGAGAGCATCGCCTGTACTGTCATCCGCATAGCAATGAATGCCGCTAGTTTGCAGCATGTCATTGATATGCAGGAGGAACAGAGTAGGCGATAGCACACAACCTTGCGGGACACCAGCATTCACAGGTATAGAGTCAGAGCATTCACCGTCGACTACGACCTTTATGCTTCTACCTGCTAAAAAGCTGGTGACCCAATCGCATAGTTTCTCGGGAAGCCCATAGGAAGGGAGCTTCGAAAGAAGCGCTTTGTGCCAGACCCGATCGAAGGCTTTCGCAATGTCCAAACTAACTGCCAAGGCTTCCCCCTTAGTCTCAATCGCCTGTGCCCAGCGATGTGTCAGGTACGCCAGAAGATCACCAGCTGATCGACCCTTACGGAAACCGTATTGCTGGTCACTAAGCAGATGATGATCCTCTAGGTACCGCAGGAGTTGATGATTGATGATGGACTCCATTATTTTCGAGAAGAGGGAAGTTATGGCTATCGGCCTGTAGTTAGATGGATTTGAGCGGTCGCCTTTTTTAGGGATCGGGTGGACCAATGCTGCCTTCCATGATGTCGGGACTACGCCAGAAGAGTAGGAGAGCCGAAAAAGACGCGTTAAGACCGGTGCCAACTCAGGAGCGCACATCTTCAACACAATAGGAGGGATTCCATCCGGGCCACTCGACTTATGGATATCAAGGGATAAAAGTGCTAAGCGCACTGAGCGTTGGTGGAACTGGATTTCCAGCATACAGCTCTCGCACCCCGGTATGGTAGGCGGCTCTTGTTCCCCGTCATCCAAGGTCGAGTTGGACGCAAAGTGTTTTGCCAGAAGATCGGCTTTCTCCTTTGCGTCATAGGTCAACGGATTATTTCCTATGTGCAGAGGTGGAAAGGATGGCTTGCAAAAGTTGCCTTCGATAGCCTTGGCAAGAGACCAGAATGCCCGAGTTCCCGAAGGAAGACGCTCAAGCCTCTCGCCAATCCTGGCAATGTGCTCCGACTTCGCCCTTGCAATGTCTCTTTTGAGGGATCTGGAGGCAAAGTTGTACTCCTTTTTCAGAGCGCTGGTATTTTGATCCCGTAGCGCCACCGCGTCAGCCCAGGCTTGGTAAGCCTCCTGCTTTATGCGAAAAGCTTTTCTGGAAGATGGACCAAACCAGGGCCGACATTTGCCACCAATGGGGACCACAGTGGATGGGATGAAGAGCTCCATACCCTGTAGCACAACATCGGCAACAAAATCAGCAGCGGCGTTGGGATTATCCGGCGAGAAGCACAACTGTCTCCAAGGGTAGGACGCAAAGAAGGACCGCATCCCATCCCAATCTGCTGACCTATAGTGCCACACACGACGGCTGCGTGCGACTCGTGATCGCAGCAAGGGTGTGATAGGCACTTTACTCCGGACAAGGCAATGGTCTGAGGAGCCAAGTGGAGCGTTAACGGATACGCGGTAACCGTCCGGATGAGAAGTCAGCAGAAGATCCAACAGTGAAGGATTCTGGTCCTTCACATCTGGGACTCGCGTGGGCGTGGCAACCAGTTGTGTCAGGCCATATGCCAGGGCGAAGTCGTGAACAGATCTCCCCGCATGATCCGTTTTACTGGAACTGAGCCAGTCGGCGTGGTGGGCGTTAAAATCGCCAAGTACGATGATCTCTGCGGAGGGGATCTGCTGCTGCACGAAGTCTGAAGCCATCTGGATGTGCTCAATGAGTCGGTCAGTTTCGGCATCACCACTATGGGACCTATAGAGGCACGCATAGACGCGGGGATGGTCGTCGCTGTCTACACGGAGCCATAAGATGGAGAGGTCCCTACCTTCAAGGTTGCTGAGGTGACGAGAGCTGACATCGTCTCTAACGTACACGCACACTCCGGCCTTAGAGATGAAGGAGTGTTCAAGTCCGTACCCAGGGTAAGTTAGGTAGGAAGTGTCCGCTGGAGACGCTATCTGCGTCTCGGTCAAGAAGAGCAAGGCGGGCTTTGCTGTCTCGAGGTAGTGATGGACAGCGTTAAGGTTGCTATGTAATCCCCTGATATTGCAGAAGTCCACGACCAGCATGGTAGGGGGTGCCATGGTGTTACTGCTCTTATCCCGAGCATGATTAAGCGTAGTTTTGCCCCCCCCAGAATACGAGGGGCAGCCTGGGCGTCCACGCTCAGGCGCGATGTGTTCTGAGTGTGGACGTGCAGAGAGGGATTCTCCAACGCAAGCGCAGTTGGTACCTTCCTGGGGTAGCATCTGTTTCAACTGCGCCATCATAGGGGGGATTGGGGGGGTGGGCCTCCGGTATCCTTACTTATATATTTAGTTGTAAAGCAATTTCAAATACAAAGACATGTAAACTTATCCCTTCCGTTGTTGGCACACACTCAAAAATCCGTTGATAAGCAAAATTTTTCAATCAATGTAAAAGTGGCTGTTAAAGTTTCAAAAATGTACTTTGTATGTTAAACTGCCGTATGGAAATTCTATGAAATATATTGTTCGTGTAATGACAGATTAAAAATACGTAGTATCACCATCCCTATTCATCCCCATCGCTTAGATGGCTGGCAATCCACAACTGTGCGGTTTTCCAGGAATTTTCTGCTTCGCACAACAAAACTGAAATGAACTGTCGCCTGCGGTATTCCCGGATCAATACGACCTTCAAACCTTCAAAAAAAAACCCGCGAGTGTCGTAAGATACGACTAAGGCAACAAACTACGCAGATCAACCTTACTGCAAAGAGAAGGAAAAACAAACCATATACCAACACTTCTGATCAGCATGGTATAGTACGCTAAATTCTTTTACGCCAAAAGGAGAGGCCTATTATGTCCAGCAGTGGTCTGTTTAAGGCTATTGATTATGAAGTAAATTAGGCGCAGTTCTAATTATAGTGGTTTTGTGAATAAAGTGAAACATTCAAAACTCTATCCGAACCAACTGCTAGGCGATATGGAACCTATTTCTCGTTAATAACTTTCAATAGTCTCCCTCGCAGGGTCTTCGTAAGAGTAAAGCAGCCAGACTTAAAACAGTTCTTTGTGAATCACGCTAATTAGTACTTCATAGTTGCTTTGAACGAACAGGAGTGAAAGATATTTAAAACAAGTTAAATACCTATTGATATTCTTTTCATAAGTCAGAAAGTAAATGTTCTTTGATCTTTCAGATAGAATTTTCAAATTAACTATCATATTAAAGCTTTGATATTAAACGCTTTAATGTTACAAACACTCTTCAAATAAAGACCTAAAACTTCTGTTCATAAGTTAACCAACAACAAGTAAACTACGTCTAATTTTTTTTTCCAAATCGTTTAAACTGAAACTTGAGGAGAATGCTGTTGTTCACTTTTCCAAATGTGGGCCTACACTTTTATTTTCGGTTGGTTACACCGTAAACGAGTCAGACAGTTAAAAATGGACAATGGATTCGGAAATCCGAGCTCATGGGATATTTTAATTTATGTGTTTTTATATCATTGTTATAAATGCTATAATTGATATGCATGGTTGAGTCCTTATGGGCTGAATAATATAATGTTTAAATGGATTAAAAGCGAATGCTTATAATAAAAGGAGTAAAAGTTATATTTAAATGGAAGGTTATTTCATACACGTTGCTTAATTGAAGAGCGGACTGCTTGATGATAAACTATTGCCGATGACTGTAAGACATATTTATTTTCCTCATTCCATAATGTACTAAAGTTTCTTGAAGTATTAATAACTTGTTTTCGTAAGCCAAAGATGCTAGACTCGCTTAATGATTCTAATACGACGAGAACTTACTTCTACCAAAACCCTTTCCAAAAGTTAAATATTTATGTCTAGGTTCACGAGAAGTAATTTTAGGTATTAGGCAATGAGATGTAGATTCCAAGGTTGAATATACTTTATATTCTGTCTGGGATATATTTTGTGGGTGGTCTGAAAATTTTCTGACCCAACGATGATGCAGTACATTATTTCTTTTTTTTCTACAGTCTCCTTTAACTCTTCACACTTTTTCATGTCCACAGTTTAATGAGTTCTAGAATTCTGCCTTAACTGACGAAGTGATTCATCAACTGAGAGCCTTAATCTCTGGGGATGCACTAAGAACCTAATTTCAAGAAACGTAACCGCCAAAAATAAAAAATAACTGACTTGATGAAAGTTCTTAATTTTCAAAGTTAGTAACACGCCGAACAGCCTCGGGTAATAGCAAGCATTGCGTATAGACACACGTAGACTAATGGAGCTAGACGTTTCCATGCATATAAATACAAGATCTGAATGTGAAATCGAACCCTGTAGTTGGACTAATATTGACTACCAACATACACTTCTTCACTTTTTCACTGAACAATCAAATTTTGATCAGATTTTGAGAGTACGTTATATAGACGCAATTGGACAAGTTATTTCCTTGTTATTCCAAAAGCAAATTCTGATTTCCTTCAATAATACTCCTCGTAACTGAATTGCTCATAAATTGCTTGATGTTGTTCAATCGGTCGATGTAACGACAATTTTTGGTTTATTGAAATATTGGAGGTTGGCCAAAATCGGTAACATGTATATTTAATATTGTTTTAGTTTTACATATTGTCGATATCTCTTGATGACCTCACAATTCAGTAAACATTGTAGAATTGTATTTCTTTTGCGAGAAAATGAACTTTTCGTTTTTGCGTCAAAAAGTTTTAATTATTCTATTTATCTGAACCGTGGGAGAGCCTTCGGCATGAATGGGACGGCTCGACCGGAGTGATACCATGGCCTCACAGAAAGCCAGTGTGAAATAGTGCTTGCGCTGTGTTTCACCGAGTGAGTGAGGATACCAGAGGCCCATACCCCAACCCATTCCACCTATCTCCTTTTCCCCCATCCCCTAAAGGCCGGCAACACACTTGTGAAGCCTCTGGTGTTGCGGGTGTCCATGGGCGGCGGTAATCGCTTACTATCAGGTGATACGTCTGCTCGTTTGCCACCTATAGTGATGATATATAGCCTATACCTTCCTTGATAAATGGGCTATCGATTTGGCGCAGCCGATCGGAAGTTATGCGCTTACATATATTTTGGCGATTCATTTATATATATATAGAAAAAAAAAATATTAGTACAGATTTAAAATGTTTTTAGATAGATAAAAATTCAATTGAAAAACTTCCTCTAGCAGTGATGACAATGACAATTAATAATCGCCTAGGTGAGCAATGGACTATGGCTTATATTGCATAAATCAACTATTATAAGATTTACTGAAATTCAGTGACAAGACGATGTCAGATACAGTTCGTGAATTATTTGAAAAGATTTATAGCGAAATCAACCAGTCAATTTAGGTTTATATCTAATTCATGGCAGCTCTTAAACAACTTAACTACAACGTAATCAGACGATAGCCTACGTAACGGAAAATATCAATATCAAGACTATCAAGTAAGGTCAATTTTTTTGTTGTATGTAATTGGTTAATCGTGGTTCCTGCGATTTGTATTTACATTACAAAATTTTACATTGTAATTAATTTTGTAGCATTAGTAATGCTGCATAATATAAAAGTTCGATATCAAACAATGCTGATCATATCTCGGTTGTGTCGTCGGAAAGCTATCCCATCGGATTGTGAGAATTAGGGAACAGCGAGTGCACCTGTGCTTGCACACACTCTTGTACACTATAATATCTTCTGCGTAGTTTTAAATAACATTATTTAAATGTGTTTTATCGCTAGCACACAAGTAAAAAAAACTCTTAATAAAAAATTGATACTAAACTCTTGCTAATACTTTACATGAAATGTTCTAGATTGCCTCTAAAAGTCACTTACTGGAAGTAATAAGTTTTAAAATCAAATTGTTGTTTCAGATTCAAAAATGTCTCTCTCCGAATTCAGGCGAAAGAAGCTTCTCTACGTTTTTAACGTTTTCTTCGGTAAGTAAACCTTAAAACGTTTTTAAATCTAAAACAAACTTTATAATTTCTATATTTATACTTACAGTATTTGTGTCCCAGTAAAGTCTTAATAATAGAGATTGCAATTTTATACTTTGGATCAATTTTTATTATTTATAGCCTTCTGATGTAAAAAATATGTATTTCAAAGTTTTTTATTATAATGAACTTTAGAAGTTTCTTAAAAGTTTGTGGTTTGTTTCAGATGTCAATCAGAGCGGCACGATAGAGCGTAAAGATTTCGAGTTGGCTATTGAGGTAAGTATTTTTTTTTCTTTTTATGAGTTTACTAGTTGTTGCCCGCGGCTCCGCCCGCGTGTATGTCGGTTATCACGGCAAAAAGTAGCCTATGTGTTATTCTGATGTATAAGCTATATTACTGTAAATTTTCATCCAAATCCGTTTAGTAGTTTTCGCGCGAAAGAGTAACAAACATTCATTCATCCATACTAACAAACTTTCGCGTTTATAATATTAGTAGGATATTGAGGAATAAATAAGTGCTAGAAGTTGAAAAAAGTTGAGTGTTCTCGATTCTTAACTAACAATATGTTACATCTATCGAAAGAAAACAAAAAATATCGTTTGATCGCGCACCAACAAGTTGAATCGATCAAGTAACAGACCGGTCATCGCTTGTGGTCTTTGGAGAAGCGACGAACAGGAACCGGTGGAGAGGCAGCATCTATTTCAGTAAATGTTCTAGTATTTTTAAATTTCGAGTTACAAGGAAAATAACTATCGTAATAGTAACGAGATATTTGATTACATCAGCCACTATCTTTGGCAAGCATTTTAAATGCATATAATACTTTAATGGGTATAGTAGGTACTTTAATCAGTATCGCGTTAATTGAGATACCAATCCATAATTTCCAATTTCCGAGAGAGATTAATTCTCAAAAAATGCTGCAGAACGCTGATTCAACATTTTCAATATTCCCCGCTATCGGCCGTTCGTCATCCATGCACATAATTCGCACACTCATTAGTACAGAACTCGCCAAAACCACACACATGGTGCCTGATTGATTACTGTTTATCAGTAATACCGAATGCTGGCAATATTAGCGATATAAGTTGCAAATTATTTCCAGAGCAATCAATGTGTCAGACCGGTTTATATAAGCTCTCAGAGGCCTTAGAAAATTTTCCTTTGCCAGGTGATTTATCAGAATTTGATGAGATTCAGGAAGTTCAACAGTCAAGCCCTTTCATTTGATACCCATATTGAGGTAGTCGTGACAAAATTTGTAAACCGCCATTTTGTAGCGGCGGCCATCTTGGATTTACAATAAAACAGAATTTATATAATTATATTGTCACCAGAACTAAAGGTGTGTGTGTGTGTACCAAATTCAACAAATTTTCGATCAATTTGTCAACAGGAAGGGGGTCAAATTTCAATTACTAGATTTGACCCAAACAAACAAATAAAGAAACAACCAGGGCAAACTAAGTAAAACTGTTTAAAAATATATTTATCTTTTTCAAAATTTATATTAAAAAATAAAAAAATTATAATAAATATAGATTGAGTAATCTATGAAAAAAAATTCAGTTTTTAAATCATACACAAGCCACCTTAACATTTTATATAGGTACCTATTTTGTCTCAAAATATATGTTAGAATATGTTATAACCTTTCTATTTGTAAGTAAATTTGCCTGAACTTGTGCGGAGAGATACTTTTGACAAAGTATGTCACGATTTCCGAGTGACTTATAGGCACCACTAATCAGATCATACTGTATCATAAAGCATGTACTTATTTCCCCCGTGAGTTAGGTAGCAGCTCCCCTTTTCACTCAGAATTTGTTGAAGAAATTCTTTATCTTGAAAAAATCCAATACAGTATCAAGAGTTATTATTGTGATGCATACAAATGAGACAGCTTGCATTTTGATAAGGTTGATAAGGTGTAAATACGTTTTAGTGTAGGCACACCTACTGTTTTCTTGTCAACCTTATGTATACTGTAGGTTAATTATGATTCTATTTTACATATCGACATATATCGTATTTAGAAATATCTAACATTACAAGACAGCCTAAAAAACTATTCCAAACAATCGCAACTCATAGAATAAGAAAAATTATAAGTTAAAATTTTAAATGTATTTTTCTCTATCCATACCTCACATAATGAGACACAGACCGACGCTGGTTTTTTTTTCTAATCAAAACTATACTACTACTAATATCATACTAAATTTAAAAAAAAAGTTACTTTATTATATTTTCGAGAGACGGCAGAAAGCGAAAATGTCGTAATTCCTTTTCTTTTACATATAATACACTAGTTGTTGCCCGCGGCTACGCCCACGTATATGTCGATTATCGCGGCAAATAGTAGCCTATGTGTTATTCTGATGTATAAGATATATTACTGTAAAGTTTAATCCAAATCCGTTCAGTAGTTTTTGCGTGAAAGAGTAACAAACATCCATCCATCCATCCATACTTACAAACTTTCGCGTTTATAATATAAGTAGGATAAGATTCAGAGTTACAGATACAAAAAAAGTTACCTATAGTAACGATAGAAAGAACTATTTTTATATAAATTAGTTAAATTTTAAAACTCATTTACTTGTGAGAGTCCAAAATTTTTTTTTTCTTCATATATACATGTCCAATAAGAATATAATTTTTCTATTTTAAATTTTTAATACTTCAACTATCGCACACTGCAAATAAGTTTCAAAATCGGATGAATGAATTTCTCTAGCTGATATAATTTCAAATTTTATATTTGAAATTATATCGGCTAGAGAAATTGCAGTTTGAATTTCTCTAGTTGATATAATTTCAAATTTTACATTTGAAATTATATCAGCTAGAGAAATTCAAACTGCAATTTAGACACTAACTTACAAAACAACCACATTACAAATGAAACTTTATATTAATGTAACAATAATACCGTCACAATTAACCGATATTTTGCGGTATCCATTTCAGGAACAGATATGTGGGACTGCACTAGAACATGTGTGGTTAATGTATAATTAAGGTTTAGCTTAGTTAGATGTTCCTACAGTATGCGGTTGTAGGCAATTGTGTGAAACCATTCCGTTCTATGCAATCCTAGTCGGTCTTGTAGAACATAGTTTATTGTTAAATAAACATTGAACACGAAATACTATTGGCTAATTCTAATTTAAGAAGGAAATTTTAGTTCTATGTTTGGCTATTAAAAGTATTTTGATATGAGTGATTGAAAACAGTGTAATAGTCATTTTAATAATTATTTTTATGTGAATTAACGCGATCACTTATTCAAAGGTATTACATACCTCTGATTTGCCTGACGTTTCGACCAGGTTGCACCGGCCGTGATCACAGGCTGACTTAGTCTGTGACCACGGCCGGTGTAATTATTATTATATCATGGAACGCGAAAGTTTAAAAGTTAGTATAGAGTAATAGTCCTCTTTGAATAGCACTCAGGTTAAGATTGTTTAAGTTAAGTTAAGAAGCTAAACGAAGGGCTCCCCAAAAGAGGAATTTATTACATTAACTTAAAATTTTATCTCATCAAAGCGAATTAAAGCCCAATTAACAGCTATTTCTAACTTAATTTATGTGTGTACAGAAAATATGCCATCTCCGAGGCTGGAAACCAGGTGACCCCAAGAACACTGAAACCCACGAGACCATGATCAAGATCTGGGATGGGCTCAGGAAGAGGGCTGACTCCAACAAAGATGGACAGGTGAAGCTCATATCCTAAAAAATATCCTCCGCAGAATAGGATGTCTGACGCCAGCCTTCGGGGTGATTTTTAATGGAAACTCATCGCATCGGTATTATCGCGGGGATGGACCAGGCTTTCCTAAAAGCCGACAGGGAATCCCAAGGGCTTTATCCCAGTGAATGAAATTGATGATGATCTTCGTTCACTGTAACTGTAATACACGTTCACTGTATCTGTAACAACTGTAGCAGTCTATTTTACAGTTAAACTGTTACACACCTTAACTGTAAAATCGACTCGAAACTTATTGAAGTAACACAATGAAGTTGTACCGATAGGAAAGTTAAGTAAATGTGTAAGCAAGTAAATGTGTAAACTTGTTTAGACTAACTTGGACTTAAAATAAGTAAGAAGAGCAAAGGTATTTTTAATCCAAGACACTTAATAAACTTTATAGAAAAATAACAAAAGTTCTTATTGTTGATAGTTGAGTATAAACGTTTTTCTTCTCATAGAAAATTTAGTCTATGTACAAAACAACTAACATAAAAATGACTGGGATTACATTAAGAGGACCATGGTGTATTACGATATTGATATATAGCAAAACAACTGTCTTATTTAAACTCAAATCGTTTCTAAACATATGTTAACGATCAGAATAAATGGAAAATCTTTTTCTAAATCGCTTCATTCTTGACAGAGCGGTCGTGATCATGTAGAGTGCACACTGGTTGTAGAGCCGTACAAAGCCCCTTGTACTACTTCCCGCCATCTAACCCTGTCAGCAGACTGCCGGCTGCAGTCAGACACGCGGCTTCCGATTGTGGACTTCACCTGGTCGGTCAAGCGCATGGGTGCCCTGCCGCGTAGTCTGATCCCCTCCACCTTTCCCTGCACTACCAGTCGCTCTATTGAGTCACTATTCCGTCTAGAAACATGGCCAAAGTACTGCAGTATGCGTGACCGTATTATGGTTGACAGACGCTGTGTAATGCCGAGTTCCACTAGCACGGACACGTTAGTACGGAACTCCGTCCATGATATCCCGAGCATTTTTGTCCAGCACCACATTTCAAGAGCATCTATCTTCTTTCTTTCCAACTCGCGTACTGTCCACGTCTCCGCGGCGTATAGGAAAATGGGAAATATAAGCGATTGTACAAGCCTGATCTTGGTGGCTTTGGTAATGTTCTGATTTCCCCAAATTTTTCTCAATTTCTCCATTGCAGCTTTGGTTATGGCCATTCTTCGTTTTACTTCTAAATGGAATCTAAATGGAAAATATCTATATTTAAATATAAACAATTTTGTACTAGCATTATATAGTTACAAAAGTAAATATGTATAGTATAAATATGCTTTGGTAAATATTATCACTGTGTTACCAGAAAATAAATTCAGAATTGAAACCACAGCGGAATGTAAGCTTAAACACAAATTTAGTATTGAAATTGTTTTTCCTGCAAATTGAATTCCCTCGCTCGTAGCTCGCAACTCTTCAAATGAAGGGAACTCTAAACTTTTATATTGATTGTTTTATTTCCTTTTTTGTATTTTTTTATTGAAACACTTGTAACTAAATTAGTTATAAAACCTTTCATATTTTTTAACCAACTTCCAAAAGGAGGAGGTTCTCAATTTCATCGGTTTTTTTTATCTATGTACACTGATTACTCCTTCAATTGTTAATGAAAAAGTTTATTATACACACATCAAAAGTGTCTAGGGATCAACATATGTGTCTAGGGATCAACATATATTTTTGCAATAACTTTTCTCCTGATTGATATTAATTAAAATTTTCTTTAAGGATTCATCAAATAAAGTGTTTTCGTTTGTCACAGTAACGATAAACCAAGTCACCTTTGCATTAAAAAAGAAATTTGCCATTTTCCTAATAAAGGGATTTTTGACATTTGAACCACTAACATTAAAGTTCGAAAAAAAGACTGAAATAACAGTTTTCTTTAAAATTGTATTAGGTAACTTAAACAATTAATAATCCGTGTTTCTACCGCGAACACTAACAACACAAGAATCGGTTTGGCATACTCAAAATGAGTTCATCCAAATCACGCTGTGGAATGGCCGCCCATGTTCGTTGCAACAACAAAAAAAGGTCTTCTTGCGACTGGATACCCTCCATATTCGGCAGAGCTCTTCTCTGTAGCATATCCCATGCATGCTCAATCGGGTTCAAGTCTGGCGACTGAGCAGGCCAGGGCCAAAGCCACATCTCAATCTCAAGAAATCCGCATAAAAATGCTTGATCCCTAGACACTTTTGATGTGTGTATTAATAAGAGTTACGAGTTGAGGGAATGATACATTCGACTTTTGTTATGTTCGTTTTAACTTTTCTTTCGCTACATTTCATAAAATAAAATCTGTCACTACGTTTGTATGTTTTTCAATTTGTCTGCCTATAATAGTAAACTTTCTCAAAAATACTAAATAGATTTTTCGATAATCTCTCTCAGTATTATCAGAGGGATTTACAAGAACTGTTAATATGTATAATTAATTAAGGTTTATTAACGTTTTACGTTTAAATTTAGACTTAATTTAAAAAAAAAACAATTTTTTCTACAAATAGACGAGAAGTTAAAAAATGAAAAATTACGAATTATTTTTTAGAAAGAATGTCTCTAAAAATTTATATCAAAATCAACTCCCAAAAAATTCACAAACTTTTATTACGAAAATCTCTTACGTTTCAAAAGCAACATAATTAAATAAAACACCCTGCTCATCACATCAGCAACAAAATAAACACGGCCTTTATTAAATTCTGCTCTCAAATATTTTTAATCAACACTCAGAAACACAAAGGGATAAAGATCACAATTACGGTATTCATGCAATTTCAAATAACCTTAATAACGTGTCGAGTTTTTGTTCCATAAATTTTTCAAAGGCTTTTATTAGAAATTTCTAAAGTTATTCACACATTTTCATGTACCATTGTACTTGGTTAGGCAATTTTTCGGAGGGTCATAGAGTATGTAAATTGTCGTGCCAGTAATTCTTATGAAGGTCTACGTTCCTCGAGCGATTAATTCTTGTGACGCTTCTATGTTATTAAGGTGTTCCGGTCTGAACTAATGCAATTACCTTTTGATATTGATTGATGAATATTATATAGCGTCCTGTATAAAATCTCTTTTAATACTAGGTACCACCTGGTATATGTGACTTAGCCTGACTATAAAATAGACTTGATAGTTTCCTTATATCCCTAAACTTGACGGAATAATGGCCTCCCGTAAAACTTTAATGTCTTATTTTATCACTTTCATGTTTGTATTGAATAGAACTTAAATATTATTCTTATTTCTCTGTACCCAAAATCCATAAAGATTCGTTTAGCAAATTCAACTGGACAATGTAATAGTGACAAAAGTAATTTATAATATCAATATTTGTTTTGATTATAATATTAAAATCATTCATTAAAATGTAAAGGTAGTAGAGCCACGCTGATTTCAGCACGGACGGGCCGGCTCGACCGGGGCGGTACTACCCTCGCACAGAAAATCAACGTAAAATGACAGCATTCGTGCTGTCGTGTTTCGTTGGTGAGTGGGAGACCGGAGGCCCAATTAGTCTAGTCAACAAGTTCCATACTTGTTGACTAGACTAAAAGATGCACAAGCATCACTAGGCCGCCATAGTGTAGGTCACCATGCTGCATTGTTGCATTCGCAATGAGTATGGTGCCCACCACTCGTGGATTCTGCTTATGCTTTCCATCAGGCAGAGTAGAGTCATTTTGGCGGGCCAAACATAAAAAAAAAAAAAAAAAAAATTCTCAATACACTGACAAATTTATAAAAATATAGCAATACGAGAACCGGGGTCATCGACATAGCCCACAGGATTGGCTGGCCATATTTGCCGTAGAACCGACAACCGTTGGGGTAACCGTTCTTGAGTGGAGACCGCGTCTCGGCAAACGTAGCGTAGGACGTCAACAGGCCAGGTGGAGTGATGATTTGCGCAAGACGGCTGGCAAGAGCTGGATGCGAGTAGCCGAGGATCGAACTAAGTGGCGTGCAATTGGAGAGGCCTATGTCCAGCAGTGGACTGCGATAGGCTGATGATGATAGCAATCGCATGATTATTATTTTTATTTGCACTTTTACCACTTCGCAATGCAAATATTCCGTTTGTAATAACTTATCAGTAAATATCATCATGATAGTTGAATTCTAATATTATTTCCTATTGATCCTATCGGTGTCAACCAACTAAGGTAACAAACTCCGCAAAATAACAGCACTGCAAACAGAAGGAAAACTTGACACAAGCTCTATACCACTCCGTCGGCCTACGTTTCTTTGGAGGCTAAAACCTCGAATTCATGTCCACCAGTTATCTATTAAAATCTTTTGATAATTAAAAATATAAACGTCATATGTATTGCTACTACTTCTTTACCAGGTGTCTGTCGAAGAATGGAACTCCATGTGGAATGATTATGCTCAGAATCCGTCGGCTGCTCTAAAATGGCAGCAGCTGTATGCCCACTTCATGTTCAAACTGGAAGACGCAAGTGCTGACGGGACCATTGATAGCGATGAGTTCACCACCGTCTGCTCCTCCTACGGCATCGACCCTCAAGAGTGCAAGGTCGCTTTCACTAAGATGGCTAAGGTACGAACACTTATTTTACCTAATTACCAATATGTTTAGCAGACTTCGTCTATAGGCATGATACTGCTATCGGTGTCTTTACATTTGTGAATAATTTACAGCAACCTATCGAGGGAGGAAAGTCTCTTAAACTATTAAATATCCACGTCATGACAAGTTTGTAATCCTGTTGCTGCTTATCGTTTACTGTGTATCATATTTCTAGTCTTTATTATTCTCAAGTTTTTTTATGGTATAGGTGGCAAACGAGCAGACGTATCACCTGATGGTAAGCGATTACCGCCGGCCATGGACACCAGAGGCGTCACAAGTGCGTTGCCGACCATTGGAGGATGGGTAAAGGGATGTGGGGAGGGGTTGGGGTATGGACCTCAGCACAAGCGCTATTTCACACCGGTTTTCTGTGAGGCCGTGGTTTCACTCCGGTCGAGCAGGCCCATTCATGCCGAAGCGTGGCTCTCCCACGGTTTGAAGTTGACTATTATTAAACCTTTATCCTTTCATATATACATACCCTTAGGAGTGACTTTCTGCTGCCAAATTTGAATAAAACTGAACAGAAGGCATACTCTCTCAAATTAAGTTTTCAAATCGATTCGGAAATAACAGAATTCTAAAGTAGCAAACATAAAAAGATACGTCTAAAATTAGAACCTATTCCTTTTTGTGAAGTCACAGCTGAAATATTACAGTCGAGAAA
The DNA here is from genome assembly GCA_949125395.1 of Diaphora mendica. Lineage (NCBI taxonomy): Eukaryota > Metazoa > Arthropoda > Insecta > Lepidoptera > Erebidae > Diaphora > Diaphora mendica. Next base: position 5,242,291 of record OX421323.1, read on the forward strand.
TATAGGTATTGCTTTTCGATTAGAAGGTTTTGATAACGACATTTGAATGTACATACTTATCGTCTAACATATCGTAATACATGACAGCGAAAACATAAGAAACGTTTACGTTACGTTAAGTATCTAAAACTTTATCAAGACAATTATATATTCCAGTAAATGTACATATTGTTAAGTCATTAAGTATATACAATACCAAGACAAATATCTATATACTTATACTTAATATTATAAATGCGAAAGTTTGTAAGTATGGATGGATGGATGGATGTTTGTTACTCTTTCACGCAAAAACTACTAAACGGATTTGGATGAAACTTTACAGTATTATAGCTTATACATCAGAATAACACATAGGCTACTATTTGCTGCGATAACCGACATATACGCGGGCGGAGCCGCGGGCAACAACTAGTAGGAAATAATTACTAAGTAAAGTAGAGCCTTACGTAACAATTACTTTTGATTTAGGTTTTTGTATCGGCCATAATTTCCTATAATCATAGTATGTCTAGTGACGACTCAGTAGTTTAAAACACTAAAGTTTTTACAACAAAGTAATAATGTAATGACTATGTGTCATATAAATAATCTCATAGATATATCAAACTCATGCAGAGAAAAATCAATGTATTGCCTATTACATGCGCAATTTAGATATGATTTATGTTATATCGAAAAAAAATTCATCTTATGATGACATATTAGTTTTTTGCGTTTTTAAAAGCCTATACATCCTGTGTCTCAGGGGACTTTACAAACCTACATGAAACGTACACAAAAAACACCCAGACTCAGAACAACAATTTGCAGATCACACAAAGTGTTGTCCCTTGTAGGATTTAAACCCACAACGAAAGCGGCTTGGCGATCATTCAAACCACTAGGCCAACTGTGCAGTTAATTAATTCAAAAGTAATAAACAATTCGCTGATTGTTTATTGCTTTTGTGATTCAAAATTTATTGAGTACTCTTAGCGCTCTAAAGTAGTCAATAAATTTAGAATCACGTGAAATCTTTAAAATCTCTATCAGCTGGTAATACACCATCATGATAAATAGTTTTGTTTAATTTCAACTAAGAAAAATAACAGGTTTCCGGTAATGTAAAACCGCATGCCAGTTAGTGGTTAATTCATGAGTGCATACAATAATATAGTAATACTATAAAAAAACAATAGATATTGTAAAATAAGCCTAAAAAAAATCCAAAGAATTAAAATTTATTTATTTCGGGAAACATTCTGTGAGCATTTTATTGCAGTTAGCAAACTATTTTGAATAAATATCGCATTATTTTATTAGGGAAGTACTAGGAGATTAGACATTAAAAGAATTTATTAGGATGACTTTTTTTGGAGGATGATGATGTCTTATTTTAATACACATAATTTTTATTTTTAGCTTTCATTTCATTATTAATTTCATTTAATTGGAGTTTTAACCCGATTTTTAAGATTAATCTCGAACTTGCTTGAGTTATATGCAATATTTTTAAAGGGCATCTACAGTTACCCTGTAATAAAAAAGAATGACTCACTATGGCCTAATCTCTCATTTACTAATAAAAGATGTAAAAGTAGTGTTTGGAATATTAATATCTATCTAGAAGTATAAATGAAAGTAACTGTTCTTATCTCAAATTTAATCGCAATCACGAATGCTGACTAAACAAAGAGCTTGTCATAAACCTAAACAGCCCCTTTGGAGAATATCCTGAGCAGGTTTTTATTAGGAACAAGCTTACGCACTTTACGACCTTCAATGCACGTAATTAATTATTACGCGTTCCCAGAAACTGTTCTCTAAGCTAAAACTGTTTACGCGTCTGAGGTTAATATTTTAATTTTGTTATGACTTGTGAAACGTAACACAAAATTTATTCCTACCGAAATGGTATCGCGCTCAGTTTTCTTATACTAAGATAGCATTTAAGAATAGAACAATATAATGTGGAGATACACACATCAAAAGTGTCTAGGGATCAAGCATTTTTATGCGGATTTCTTGAGATTGAGATGTGGCTTTGTAATAAATTTATGATTTTATAAATTTATATGGATCCTTTTTGGTGCATTTCATAATTTGAATCAGGAACTGTCAATCAAATTCGAGTAAAAGATGAAAATCAGCGGTCAATATTTTCCCTATAAAAACATACAACGCATTGAAGACATTATTAGTGCTACTGTTTCCCTACTACTGATTAAAACCAACGTTATTATGGAGCGGCGACGTCATTTAAGCAGGGAAGAAATGCTCAGAGCCGTGGGAATGATAGAAGCTGGTTCCCGGCAACGTACTGTGGCTTTAGCTCTGAATACAAGTCAGAGTGTTATCAGTCGACTTTGGACACGTTACCGAACCACTGGTACCGTGGCTGAGCGCCATGGAGGACGGTATCGCTGCACCACACGGAGACAAGACCGATACATTCAAATCTTAACTCGAAGAGCTCCAACAATAACCGCCATGATGTTAGCCGTGAGGCTTCATCACTCTTCAGGGAACTTAATTAGCGACCAAACAGTCAGAAACCGCCTGCATGAAGTGAACCTTCATTCCCGAAGACCGCTACGGGTACCACCTATAGCAATGCACAATCGTAGGATTCGATATCAATGGGCTCTTGAACACAGAAATTGGGCAGAAGAACAATGGCGTTTCGTGTGCTTTTCTGATGAGTCTCGTTTTGGTATGAGACCGGATACAAGACGTATACGACACTGGAGAACCCCTGGACGCCAACAGCGATTAAAATCCTGCCAGGAAGTCCATCCTTATAGTGGTGGAACCATCATGGTATGGGCGGGTATTTGGATCGGCGGAAGAACTGAGTTGATTTGGATCAGAGGCAACCTCAACGCTCAAATTTATGCTGAGACGATTGTATCAGACGTCATCGTTCCTCTACAAGTGCAAATCGGTCCCTTATTTCAGTTAATGCATGATAATGCACGACCGCACACCGCAAGAGTTGTAAGACAGACTCTCGCCGCAGCTAACATCAATGTCCTGCCTTGGCCTGCTCAGTCGCCAGACTTGAACCCGATTGAGCATGCATGGGATATGCTACAGAGAAGAGCTCTGCCGAATATGGAGGGTATCCAGTCGCAAGAAGACCTTTTTTTGTTGTTGCAACGAACATGGGCGGCCATTCCACAGCGTGATTTGGATGAACTCATTTTGAGTATGCCAAACCGATGGTCTTGTGTTGTTAGTGTTCGCGGTAGAAACACGGATTATTAATTGTTTAAGTTACCTAATAAAATTTTAAAGAAAACTGTTATTTCAGTCTTTTTTTCGAACTTTAATGTTAGTGGTTCAAATGTCAAAAATCCCTTTATTAGGAAAATGACAAATTTCTTTATTAATGCAAAGGTGACTTGGTTTATCGTTACTGTGACAAACGAAAACACTTTATTTGATGAATCCTTAAAGAAAATTTTAATTAATATCAATCAGGAGAAAAGTTATTGCAAAAATATATGTTGATACCCTAGACACTTTTGATGTGTGTATTTAAAATACAAACGTTTTGTAATTTAAAGCTCTCTATTGTTCAATATCATAAGGTCGACTTTAGTCTGAATTTCTGTCTGTTTCTTAAATAAACAAATATTTGGACATCTAAAACACAACGCCGTGTTGTCCCAAGCTAAGCAGAGCTTGTGTTATGGGTACTAAGCAACTGATATAAATACAATATATATATACTTTTTTTTGTAAATACATACATAACATACATAGAAAACACCCAAACTCCGTAACGAATATTTGCAGATCATACAAACATTAGGTTCGACCCGGGAGTCGAACCCGTGACCTCAAGCACAGCAGTCGCATACGCTACCCCTACGCCGCCGAGGTAGTTTTAGAACAAAACTATATTTTATTTTTAGGTTTTTTAGTAATTTTTTTTTTTGGATAAGTCCTATATTAGAACTTATCGGAATTGCTAACGGCCCTTTTACAAACAAAAAAAGGTGGATGTCGGTTGCCGTAATGAAAACAGCAATATCTTCTTTACTAGATTAATCATACAATAATCTAGATTAATATCAGTTTATACTAATGGTCATAGAGACAATATCATATTTCTAACTGAATACAGATATTAATTACTCACTATTATAGTTGGCAGGTTTACTTTGATTTATTTTAAGATAAATTACATGGATAAGGTACATTGCTAATTGCCGTTTTCCCATTTTGCCTTTACCTACCTAAAATCGAAATAAAATAACACACTGTATTAGTAGAATTCGGTCTGAGATCTTTATTTCTTTTAGCAATAGTTAAATATCTGAGCTGCGCGAATAATTTATTCAAGCCATCTCTTTCAATTATGCACCTAAACTTTATCTTTTCATTTTATCTATGATTTATTTTAGTATTATCTAAAAAAAAACATTTAATTCCTGGAGCGCCCAGTTGACGGCATTTGCCTACTTTTTAACGCGCTTTTATTAGCTTCATTCATATTTATGTAACGGAAACTTTTAACATGATTTTTACCCCCTTCAAAACGTCGGATTAACTCGAACTGAAACTGGTAGTGTCTTTGCGCCAAGAAAGTCTTTTTAGTTTTTTTTAGGACTATTATTTGATTTTACTAAAATTAGTAATGTTTACGTTTCAATATACCTCGGCTTAGCCCTTCGGTAACTCATTTATTCAATTAAGACACCAAGTGCCATCTATGAACGTTAAATTAAAGCTTTGGTTAAAATATCATAAATCGACACAAACAGACGCCACAGAAGTACTGTATTGTCAAGGTGAATTAGGTGAAAACACCAAAACTCACTGCCTGCCTGTGTCGATCCATAATTTCCAGTTTTCAAAATGCGTAGAGCCTTATGAGAAGAATACTGGCAAAGAAACTCATGGCCACTCTTTTTAAAAGTCAGATATACATTTACAATAGTATTAGTAAATATTACATGAATGGTTAACAGTATGCAAGCTGTTGCCACCTGAATTTCATTTTATTGAAATGTTTCAAAAGCTAACGTACTAACAAAAAAAACTAACACTTAGTGAAAATATTCAAGGTTTGAACCTATTAAACATAGAAATCATTCAAGATGGACATCTACTTACATTCAGTTACAAAATCTACTGTTAAAAATAATTCGTGACTGGATTAAGAGGCTAGAGTTGCAGCTGAACGAACCAAATTAATAGTATTGGCTAAAGCATCGCTGACTGCGCTGACCAGTCACCCCAAGCAACACCCGTTCACGAGTTTGACGCATGGGCCAGCCATCATCTCCTTCGCTATATTAGATGGAAAGAAACGACCCGCCCCACGACGTCACCACAAGCAATGACATTTTAGTGAGCATGACGAACCATAGTAGAGACACTGATAAAAATCACTACTAATTAAATTAATCTTCACGCATTACTTTTAACTAACAATGGTTTGTTAATAACTTAGCTTAATTAAAAGACAAAGAAGTTTATTGGTATATACCTATTGTTAGAATATGTACATACGTCTATAGCTTAATATACATTGTTGTACCGAAAATCTGCTTACTGATCGAGATATTCAGTAAAGATAAACGGAACAATTAAATAGCGTGCTTCGTATCTATACTTTTCGATTCATTTATTGGTCGTAAATGTTTTGTGTAAGTACAAATCTACATTGAATAGATTCACTCAGAAATTGTTTTTGAAAATTGATGATGAGCTGACACGATGTCGTGACTGTTGTTCATCAATTTCCTTTTCCTGTCTTCCTCGAGTAAAAAGGATTTTTAGTTAACGAGGTAAATACTAAATTACGAGTTTATTATGCTCATTTGATTTTATTGCGTATAGAAATGTTAGACATAATCTTATCTTGACGATGAAAAGTTCAACTACAAATCGTAGCTCTGGCTTCAAAAACTAGATGTTGTTTTTATTTCATTTAAATGCTTTTATTTTATACCCAGTCCCTGACGTAATACTTTGTTAGTTTGATCTTTTAATTCCATATAAAACTGACATATTTCAATTTTTTAAACAGTCTTAGTTGTGTCAAATAAATACGTCGATGGTGCTCAGAATCTAAATAACCTTTCGCTTACCACATCCGACCACAGGCGCTAGATTTTGTATGTATTTTTCAGGCTAAGTCACACTCAAATCGGTTCCCATTTGTGTATGTATTTTCTGTGTCTTTGAATGAAAATCATATGAAATTATTTATAATATTCAATATGGTGTTTTAGAATTCAAATTTGAAATACAATGTTATGCTCATTCAAAATTTAATTTTTTATTAATCATTTTTCTGCGACGATTTCTAGATGTTTTTTTTATATATATTAGTCTGCCAGAGTGTCTCTACTCTGCCTGATGGAAAGCATGAGCAAAATTCAAAAGTAGTGGCCACCATACTCATTGCGAATACAGACAATGCAACAATGCAGCGTGGTGGTGGCTCGTCAACGGAAACACGATATAATGAATGCTCTCATTTCACATTGGTTTTCTGTGGGAGGGTAGTACTACCCCGGACGAGTCGGCTAAATACAGCGAAATACCTATAATGTATCATCATCTATAATATATACCTATATCATATCTTTCTAAAATAAATTGTTATTCATTCAACAGTTAGAATAAACTTTACGCAATTCAAAAATCGGGCTCTGTGGTGTTCCTTGGGAGAGGCCTATGGCCAGCAGTGGACTGCAACGGGCTAATGATGATGATGATGTATTCAAAAATGTATCGAATATTCCCATCAATTTCGGGTGTTTGCGTACCATATTCTGATTTATATTCTTTATTCCAACAGGGTAAGAACAGCGTTTCATGGGAAGAATTCCAGGAGCTTTGGAAGGAGTATTTCTCCACTGAGGATCCAACTGCTCCGGGCAATTTTATATTTGGGAGAACTAGCTTCTAAGCATCCTTAAAGATGTTCACAGCACACCTCGAACCACAATAAAGTGGGAGAATGAAGATTTCGTCAACAGTCAAACATTCCAAAATAGATTTAATAAGAGGGTCTTAAAGGACGGTTTTAGTATTGCCAATGGAAGTAAGCTTCCGAAGCTCTGGCACGTGACCCTTTTTGTCAATATTATGGCTTCTGATCCATTCACGAGGACTTCAACAGTTTCTTAAAAAAACGATCGATGTGTAAGAATCATGGTGGTGTATAAAATGTTAAGTCACTTTTGTCATAGTCAAATATTGGAAAAGTTTAATTCTCGCACGTGGATCAGTAGCTAACAATAAAATTTTCATTTTACGTGTGTATGTGTTCATGAATAGTAATAATTCTTATATATTTCTCTTGATAGTGGAACAATTTCCAATTCACGTTTTATGACTAAGGCTCAAATTTACTAGTACTTTTCAATCTTTAGATACTATTACTAACAACGAATGACTTACTCACTTATTCAATATAATATAGCATATCTTGTAGACGTATCTAAGTGATCTTCAAATTTCTCTGGCAGGTTTAACCGAATTATTAACAGCCACTTGATTGTGATACAAACGTTATCATTTATCATTTGTATTTACATAAAAATAACTTTAATTCAAGAAACTTACGATGAAATTCTTGGAAGTGCCAGTAACAGAAGTACTGATTATTATCTAAAATATCGCATTCGTTGTGATGCATTGTCGCTCAAGTAACAGATGTAATGTCAACATTTCGGAGTTAAAACACAATGTAAATCATTTAAAAAAAAAAACGTTTTTTTAATGTTTGTTCGCCATATCAAGTGGTTGTTACCTTTGCTTAGTTTTAAATGTTATTCTTATGAATTGAAAAGGTTACTACACTATGTTTTAAATAAATGATATATGTTCTACTCGTTTGCGGTATTTATAAACTGTCTAGTAAAGTTTAGTCTATATATGATATATTTGTGTTTCTAAATAAAGATTTTATTAATATATATCTAGTCAAATGTTTTGTGCTCTCAGAATTTAAGGAGATTTCAACTTGTTAAGTCGCTATGTTATAGTTATAATAGGCAATGATTAAATGTATGTAAATAACTTAATGCATTTTTTTACTCCATTGGGTAGTAACCCTACTTATAAAAAGACTGCAAATACAAAACAAATTGAACAACACAAAATAATACTGGAAATAGTATTTATTATAATACCTACAAGGGAAGATAATGCTGCTAATTTTGTTATCCAAAAACTATAAACTAAAAGTCAATCATAGTTATTTGTTATACAAGAGTGCAAAGTTGCTTTTTAACCGCGTGCTCAATTTTTATGACCAAGCAAGCGAAGGATTCTAAAATTGAATCACAAGCGTAGCGAGTGATTCAAAAATTAGAATCCTGAGCGTTAGCGAGGGAATCAAAAGAGCACGAGGTGAAAAATCTTTGCACTCGAGTGCAACACGTAACTTTTCATTACACCTCAGCGAGGAAACAACTAAATGCAAAAAAGCATTAACAATCACAAGATACTTTTGTTTCAGTTTATGTATTAATATTTATTAGGTACTACATTATGATAGGTAAGTATAACAGATTTATTTTTAAATTATTTCAAAAATGCTTAGGTACTCGCTCAACCCCGCGGTGTTACCCGCGATTTTTGTCGTAGCGCGAGTTACCCCGCAGGAAAAAGCTAGTCCAAAAAAAGTAGCCTAAGTTACTCCTTAGATTATCAGCTATCTGCCAGTGAAAGTCCCGTCAAAATCAGTCCAGCCGTTCCAGAGATTACCTGGAACAAACAGACAGACAGACCGACTGACAGACAGACAGACAATGTAACAGAAATTGTAAAAAAAAAATATTTTAGTATACGTACCGTATATACATACATATGCATTTAGTAAAAAGCGATTATTTTAATATTACAAACAGATATTTCAATTTTATTAATTTGTATGGATGTATAGATAAATTAAGAAAAATTGAAAGTTACGTTGCTATAGTTACTTAAGAAGAAAATGGCGCGGCCAGAGTAAATAAAAGAAAAACTACGCCAAGAAGGTTCCGACTCTGAGTTTTTAACAAATAAAAAAATATTGTATGATAAATTCGGCACCATAGAGGTAGAAGTAAATAGGCTTAATGATGTTTTGAATTCACAAACTTAGTGCACTCGAGCGATGTTCTAAATTCAATTTACTTTATTCTCTAGAGGATAAAACACACAGATAACATCGAAGGGCAAAAATACTCTTTACGAGCTGGTGGGATGAAAAAGTCATTTAAAGCTGCAAAACATAGCTTTAAATGTCAAAAATTGACAAAGATATATGTCACACTAAAAGAAGATGTTATCTAAATACAAAGAAACAAAAAATTGCATTTTGGAAATCGCTAAACTAAGCAATAGAACATACTTTTAGACAACTAAAACAACAACAAAGATCAAGTATTTTAATTATATTTTGCAGCAATATTACTTTTATTCCATGTTTTCACTGAGAAGAAAAGTAATATGGCTGTATCTTTCAATACACTATGCATTTTACTTACCTTGGCAAAGATGTAAGCAAAATTTCATGAATTTTATAATAAAAAATTATCTTCTGCATGAGAAGCAAAAAAGAGTCTCCGGTAATAATTTTGATATCAATAGTATCAAATTGAAATGGAACCACACGGGAAGACCAGCAAACAAAAAAAGATTCATCTAAATCGGTTAATCCAGTCGAAAGTTATGAGGTAACAAACATACCCTTAAATTTATCCATTCAATGGACAGCCGACATGAACTAAGAATCTCAAAATTCAGAATTGAAGCGGTCTTCCAATAAATTTAAACAATAAAATGCAAATGTCCATTGTCTTCAAATACTTAAGCACTACCCAATCAAAAAGTCGCTGAGACGTCTTTAGATATACTTTTTACCGTCACTTGCCTACTAAACGACACTCAAAACGATATATTAAAATAGAGTAGTACTTGACTTTTGGCCAAAACAATAACCATAAAAGCCAGCTGGGGATTTGGAGTTTACCATAGAATTTATAGCCCCTTCACACGATTCGATCACTGAGTTCATAGTCAGGTAATAAAATACCACGATCGTTTTCCCCTGGGAGCGATTATACATATACAAAACGGTATCCAGGGAAAAATAATTTCAGGGAACTCTTGAGACCGATTGGATGAATATGATATGTGACACCAGATTTTCATGTAGGTTAATAGATAGATATTTATATCGACAGTTTCCTGACCTGAAAAGTGGTTGAACTAGTTATCTCACCACTTCTAACGGCTCTGGGCATTGTGGGGTCAATCCCTACTTGAGATAACGCTTTGTGTTATCTACATATTATTGTTCTGAGTCTGTATGTTCTTAACGTCCATTTGATAAATGTTTATAAAGTCTCCTTACATAGGATGTATTCTTATAAAAGGAGTTGTCTTTTTAAGAAAAAGAAATGGTTTCGTATTGAATTTAATTTTTAAATTATGTTCTACAATAAAAGTGAAGGAACAATTAAAAGTGAGCTGGATAATAACTGCATTATTAGTATCTTAGCGCAGCTGTTTGCTTCTCACTGCGGACAACGGCACTTATTCCACATGACAATGACTTTTCACAAAATCAATAGAAATATTTTACAATAAAAATTTGTTCTGAAAAATCAAGTAAGATCTCGTTTTTTTTTACGTTAAGAAATACTGCACTTAAATTAACTCATAATACTTAAATTAACGCTAAATTCGAGAGAGCCACGCTGATTTTAGCATGAACGGGTCGGCTCGACCGTGGCGGTAGGACTAGGGTACTACCCTCGCACAGAAAATCAACGTAAAATGACAGCATTCGTGCTGTCTTGTTTCGTTGGTGAGTATGAGACCAGAGGCCCAATGATGCAGAAACATCACTAGGCCGCCACGATGTGGGTCACCATGCTACATTGTCTGCATTCGTAATGAATATGGTGGCCACCACTCTTGGATTCTGCTTATGCTTTCCATCAGGCAGAGTAGAGTCATTTTCAAATAACAAATATAAAACACATGAGTTTTATATATCAGTATTTTATTAAATTGACTAAAATTCATTTGGTTAGGTTGAGTAAGACACAGCGCAAGCGCTGTTTCACATCGGTTTTCTGTGAGGCCGTGATATCACTCCGGTCGAGCAGGCCCATTCATGCCGAAGCGTGGCTCTCCCATGTTGTTTGTTATTATATGGAATAAGGGGAATACCTCATACCCACACAAGAGGGGAACAAACCGTAGGTGGCCCGAGGTACGTCGGTGTTCCAGGGGTTTCCTTTCTAGGGTGCACCTGGTTCCCCGGCTTCTAGTACCCGAGACGGCGGGCGTGCGGTTTTAGTTGGTTCGAGTCCGACATGCCATCAGGAGTGGTGGTATCCTAGGAGATTTTTATTCTTGACAGCCCGTTTCCTAATAAGTTATAATACGGCACACACTTGTTAATACTGTGTATTAGAACGACTATTAAACTAAATTATATTAATTAATTATATAAAACTATTCTTTACTTAATCCTAATTTATGCATTTTGTCTGACAAAGAGCAAAGCCATGTAATATTATAGAGACAATAAATCATGAATATTAAATTCATTTTATGTGGCTCCATTATTCAAAATGTCGACAGACTTTCGAAACTCCAAGACACTTGTGAGAAATAGTATCTTTTTGACTTCTATCGGAAATTATTATTAAAAAGATATATTATCTCTTAGTAAACTTAGAAGGACCAAGAATTTTATTGACTCGTAGATACGTCAAAAGGAAGGGTACCTGATAGTTTTAACAGTCTATAAATAAAATATGTATGTTCCACAATAGCGCCCAAACTACTGAACAGATTTGAATGAATGAGGTATCAACAGATAATGGCCCGGACAGGTAGGCTAGATAAAGATCAAATATTTTTATGTAAACGGGTTAATTTTTTTTAAAACTTTTTCTTGTTTGTATAATAAGGGGCAAATGAGCTGACTATAAGTTACTACCACCATGCTTCACATCATCACATCAAGGTTTTTCTTTAGAAAAGTTCTTCTCGTTTACTATATCACACTAAACAAACGGGTTAGTATAGGGTTTGTTTCAAGGTCACCTTCTCTTTGCATCTTTGCAGTGATGCTGTCCTGCGTAGTTTCTCTTAGGCATGGGGCAAACGAGCACACGTATCACCTGATGGTAAGTGATTAACGTCGGTCATGTACACCCGCAACACCAGAGGCGTCACAAGTGCGTTGCCGTCCTTTGGGGGATGGGGAGGGGGATGAGGGGAGGGGTTGAAGGTATGGGCCTCTGGTACCCTCACTCACTTGGTGAAACGCAGCGCTATTTTACAACGGTTTTCTGTGACGCCGTGGTATCACTCCGGTCGAGCCGGCCCATTCATGCCGAAGCGTGGCTTTACCACATTACTTACCGACCCATGGGATGAATAGCGTGGTGTCACTCCATATTCTTAATATCTCACCACATGTACACCTAAAACAAACTTTCCACACCTACATTCAAAACACACCAAACTATAAAATATTACAAAGAATTTTTTTCCCTGTTCAAAATAACTATCTACCTGAAACATTTCTATGACAAAGAGCGACAATAAAATTGCCACGTGGATATAAAACATCGATGATTACAAGGTAGTACGTAACCCGTATATTATGGAACGTGCGGCTTTATGACGGATCAATATCCGGTATTGGACCCATCCTTCGGTATTATCATATCGTAAATGTGTCAGTGTTCATGTCGCATTTTTGTTTTTAGATTATTAGGGCAATGAGTTTGGGGTTAAAACGATTATTTAGCGACATAAATTAAAAAATCGAATAAATGATTGTTTTTAATATACAATTTTTGCATATGTGAAATATCGGTAGAATTAATGCTTAAGGCATTATAAATCAAGTATTAGGACTTGTTAAATTAAGGAAGTATTTGAATTTATTAATATTGTATCAAACATTTCATGATTAACACAAGTGTGTTGTAATAGTAGTTTGATTTTAAGTCTCGAACGTTCAAGATTGGATTCTACTAGAAAGACGCCTTATGAAATTAAGTTATGGCCAGCATTATTTGCGACATCTTAATATTATTCAACTTTGGATTTAATAAATAATGGAAATCAATAAATAAGACATTAGAAATAGAACTGAACAACCAGTCAAGTGTGATTCAAACGCGTATATTTAGTTTAGTTAGTACCTAATTAGTTTTAGTTTCGCTATTGTTGCTATGAAATTAAAATTAATATAAATTTTACTCCTAAGTGTTATTTAGACCTTATATCAAACATGCTCAAAACCTATTTGCAAATCATATCATTAACAGGAAGACAGACATGTCTCTCACAAAATCAATGTGCTCTCGTTTCGGTAATGAACTACCAGATTTGATCATTACGTTCCGTACTTCGTTAGCGTTCTTGATAACATGTTCAATTAACAATTCTTTAATGTTTGACGTGTATTTCATGTTTCATTAAACTTGTACACATACGTTACTCCTCCTCGGCTTACCTACTAAACGGTTAGTTTTAGAAATATGCAAAACTTCCACAAAATAAAATGACAAAACCTATTTTATTTTGGGGTACCTCCCCTAGACGTGAAGTGGCGATGTTTATTTTTCTCGTAGTCTCCCATTAGATACATATTTCAAAAATGTTTACCGGTTGTGGTAAGACGTTTTTTTATTGAGTTATCGTTTGCCATATATTCAACTTTAAAGCACATTTTTTGTTATAATAGGCCTCTGAAAGCTAAACGGCTGTCTCGAAAAATATAAGAAAATTCATGGCGGTAGTCCATGTGATGAACTTTGAAGGAAAACTGTAACGGCTTATATAACTTTGTTATTTCAGGAGTTATAGAGGCCTAACTTGTAAAATGTGATAACTTGGGAAACTTCGTACAAAAATGATGAAATAACAAGTAAATATTATTCATAGTAATAAATATCAACCCCGTCTTCTAAATCCACTTGCCATTATGGCCAACTACGGCACCCTATTCTATGCGTGGTCTTTCACGTTGGGTCGGGTCGGGTTTTCCCAGATTCCAAACAATCTGATTGCTGAGCCAAAAGTCGCGGCTTCGATTTCCACCGAGGACAAAACTTTTATGATGAAAACGATGATTTGTACTTCGTCTGGGTGTAATTTATCTGTAACTAACTGAACCTCGCGTGGTCACGGTTATTGTTGTACCGCGGGGCGAAGCTAATCTAAAAAAGTAGCCTAAGCCTAAGTTACTCCTTATTTCATCAGCTATCTGCCAGTGAAAGTTCCATCAAAATCGATCCAGCTGTTCCAGAGATTAGCTGGAACAGACAGACAGACAGACAAAAATTGAAAAAAAAGATATTTTGGTATATGTACCGTGTATACGTACATAATTATGCATTTAGTAAAAAGCGGTTAATTTAATGTTACAAACAGACACTCTCATTTTATTTACTTGTATAGATATTTATGTCTTTAGAAATATTTAACTATGTTTATTTGCAGTCTGGTTACCTAAAACCAATACAGTAGTAAACTAGACAAACCGCGTACTACTGCAGGAGTTGCCTAGTTTGGGATCAGACGGCCGTGCCACGTGACACGGGCGGACCAGCCCATTTCTGCCAAAGAGTAGCCCACTCACGATATTCTTATAGCAATCAGTTTCACGGCTAATTTAGTTATTTCCATAGCAAAATGCCACTTAATATGTTTAGGTAATTTACACCTTATCAATAAAAGATCAACATACAAATCCTACCTAACACGAGAGAAAACAAATGAAACCTTGAAATATATTTTGTTATGTTAAAACGTTAATGATTTTATTTAATAGGTTATTTACGTCATAAAATAGCAGGTAGCCACGCTATAAACGCCTATTTATAAATACATTTGAGGTAAGTACGTGAATGTTGTATAAACACACATGTACTATGAAGCATGAAAAAATCTACAGTTAATAAACTCTGATTGTATCGCAATCGTTTTAAGTGAATTATAGATTTTTACTTGTACAGTACGTGTTTCGACCTTTAATATACAAATAGCTTAGTAAACCGTGAACTTTAAATGATATAAATGTTAATAAATATACGTTCTCAATTTTATAGCAGGATTGCCTGGCTTCATGGTTATCGCCTTGGGGACCCTCACGACTACGGTAGCTAAACTACATGAAGTCCCGCTGGAGTACCTCGGTAAGAGGTCTCTCTCTTCCTCTCTGAAGAACTCCCGAGTGACTTTAAGTAACGGTAATGGTTTACGTGCTATGACGTTAGCTTTAATAATTATATACCTACTTACATACACGCTTATTTGATGACGTGAAATGTTTATAAATATTCAATATATTATACACAAAAATGAACGTACGTACATTTGTTATTTACGTTGAAATATATCCGCCGAACATATAATACATACTCTGCTAACAAATTTTTCATAGAATGTTTATTTTTATTACAATTGTTATAATCCAAACGATGTTATTTTCATTGATCTATCGTAACCTAAAATCAAAAAGGGTAACCAAATTTGTATTCCACTGGCATTTCAATTCGTTAATTTAATTTTTGAATTTCAAAACTAACATCCGACCCTCCAAAGTCGTTGTGATGTAGGTCACCCAATTTATTATAACAATGCAACGATAACAAATCAAGCTGCAGCCTTTTTACATCGTCTACTGCTAGTCGAAATCCTTGACAGGGAACCTACAGCCAATTCTCTATCGAAGATAAATGGTACTAATTCGTTTAAGAACTTGGAGGGGCTGGTTTTATTCTGAATACATTGTTACTCTACACGACAGGTAATTTCGTCGACAAAGAACAAATGCTTCTGTAATTTATCAGGCTGATATTTTTATAACTACTTCGTTTTCAGTGCTTTTATTGTGCCAAGATTGATATAACTTACTTTTCGTTTTATGTTGTGTACGTTGAATAATGAAAGAATGTATTTCATACGAAATTTCGATGATGAGTTATCGATAGTCCAATTTTTTTTTATCTGTCTTAGGCTGTCTTTAAGACAGTAGGTACTCAAGTAGGTTTCTTATTTACAGGACCACGAAAGCATTCCCCGCTTGCTAAAAAAGTTGACGAACTTTTTTTTTTTTTTTTTTTTTTTTTTATGTATGGCCCGCCATAATGACTCTACTCTGCCTGATGGAAAGCATAAGCAGAATCCAAGAGTGGTGGTCACCATACTCACTGCGAATGCAGACAATGCAGTATGGCGACCCACACCATGGCGGCCTAGTGATGCTGCTGCATCTTTTAGTCTAGTCAACAAGTATGGAACTTGTTGACTAGACTATTTGGGCCTCCGGCTTCGCACTCACCAATGAAACACGACAGCACGATCGCTGTCATTTTACGTTGATTTTCTGTGCGAGGGTAGTACCGCCCCGGTCGAGCCGGCCCATTCGTGCTGAAATCAGCGTGGCTCTACTACCTACTTCCCGTAATCTGAGCATATGCTGACCTTTCTTAAGTTTTAAAATGAATTAATGAGTGTGGGTCACCATGCTGCATTGTACATATGCGCAATGAGTATGGTGACCACCACTCTTGGATTCTGCTCATGCTTTCCATCAGGCAGAGTAGGGTTATTTTGGCAGCTACTATCCTTAACACCTTTATTAATGTTCACTGCCTTTGTCAAGTCACTGCCAGGGACCTGTTAGCAGAAGAGCTTACCTTTAGAAGGCAAATGTGACAACTTATGTTTAATTAAATCTTATGTTTTGTACCTACCTTAACTCCAACCATTCTACTTTAACAAAACAACGTAAATCAATTAATAAAGGATTCTAACTAATGCGGACGATCAACAATAGCCCTTCCACCATTAGCGCTTATCTCGTGTTTAATTAAACGGACCAGGCAGCGACCAGTTATACGGAAGCACCGTAAACGCCATTAATATTACTAAGAAAGATATCTCTTGTGTACTCTAAGCTTCTTATATCTTTAAGGTCTTGAACAACTAAATATATCTTTAGGTCAACTTGGTTGGATAATGTTCATTAGTAGGATTATTAGTTCCTTATAAGCGGTTGTACTTACCTTAAATTGCAGTCAATATTAATATATCTATACAAATAAATAAAATTGAAGTGTCTCTTTGTAATTGTAATTAAAATAACCGCTTTTTACTAAATGCATATGTATGTATACATGGTACATATTCCAAAATAATTTCTTCCTGTCTGTTTGTTCCGGCTAATCTCTGGAACGGCTGGACCGATTTTGACGAGACTTTCACTTATAGGTAGCTGATCATATAAGGAGTGACTTAAGCTACTTTTTTAGACTAACTTCGCCGCGTAACACCGCGGCGTTCAGCTAGTCTATTATAATAATGTATTTCTTTTATGTATGAATCAGCTAAAGTTTTTTTTCGGACATCTAACACACAACGCCATCTAGTCCCAAGCTAAGCGGAAAAGCGGAGCTTGTGTTATGGGTACTAGACAACTAATACAAATACATATATATATATTGTAAATACACACATATTATACATAAAAAACACCCAAACTCCGAAACAAATATATGTAGATCATATAAACATTTGGTCCGACCCGGGAATCGAACCCATGACCTCATAATCAGCAGCCGCACACGCTAACCGCGAGAAAAACGAGGCAGTCACTCTACTCTGCCTGATGGAAAGCATAAGCAGAATTCAAGAGATATTATTTACTCCTTTATGAATATGCTGTGCCTACCAGAGTGTAAAATTACGTCTGTGTCGTAATATGTCTAAACTATGCAAAGTTTTAACCCTATTTCGCAAAAAGGTTACAAATAAATAAGCTAAATTTGTCACAGCTACAAACACTTCGTCATTTGCAGTGACATTAAATAATGCCAGCTATCAGCCTAACTATAACCCTTCCGTAGACTTTCACATTGTACCAAAAGGTAATAGGTATGAGAAATTTTGGAGTCGTTTATCAACGTCCCTGCCATACCCGCGCTAAATTGAGGTTGTGTTCCACTGAGTGAAAGAAAGCGATTTGATTTTATGATTTGCTAATGAGATGAATTTGCTAGCTATTAACCTACAAATATCTACTTGCATGCAACAAAATAACAAACTATTGACATTACCGACAAAAATATTTTTGTATATCAAAGTACATAAAAATTCACAATTAAAGTATGTATAACACACAAATAAAATCACTCCTGTTTCCCCGAAGGGGTAATCAGAGGCATATTCAACGCCCACTTTTAAATAATGTTTTCAAAAGCCTATCCAACGAGAACTCACCCTAAAAGGTTCAACTATAACAGTAAGTATTGATGTACTCCGTTCATCCGGGTGAATCAGCTAAAAGACACCCGAAAAACACAAAAGATAGGGAATGACTCTATATTTAACCTTCAAACAAAAACTGTGTAGTATATCGAAAAAATCAACAAATTACTAAAATAATAACTAAAACTTCAAACTCAAACAGAATTTTAATGAGAATTTTCATTATTTAACACACAACGCCATCTAGCTTCAAACTAAACAGAGCTTGCACTTGATTGACAGATTACTTTTATAGTCTTTTGTTTTGTAAATACATATATATTATAAACTGTAAACAGCCGAAAAAAATATTCGCAGGTCATAAAAACAATTAGTCCGACCTGACTAGCGAACTCAACACCTCACCACAGCAGTCAGAAACGCTACCACTGCGCTAGCGAGGCAGTCTAGATTTTATACCTCATAAAATAGAATTAAAAGCTTTTCTCTCAATATCTCCAAGTAGTCGATGCTTTTATCGTACAAATGTCCTCAGCTGTTCGCACAATTCACATGGTACCTATTCGTTTTATAACTTAGGAGGCACCACTGATTTAATGCTACTTCACGTGTGATTGCCGCTTCATAGAAAGCTTTAATAAGTCAATTTCGAGATATGTGTCTGCACTATGGAACTTTTATGACAAAACTTATGTTTTTTACTGCTACAAATCTTCTGAAATATTTTATATTCGGAATTAGGAGAGTTTTAATAACGTAAATTTAAAATTCCCTGCCAAAAAATACTAAAATGCGTAAAATAAACTGGCTCTTCATAAATTGCTATGTGCCAATTCGTTATTCATTTAAATAGTAGTATAATGATGTGTGCTAGGTACCTAAAAACTGATTGAAGTCGGTGCCAAGCCAAAAAGAATACGAACGAACAATTACAAAAATCTAAGCGCTATCGCTTGGCACCGACTTCATACAGATTTTAGGTAGCTAGCACACATTATTATACTACTATTTAAATGAATAAAGAATTTTAGGTATAGACAAGAATTGGCACATAGCAATTTATGAAGAGCCAGTTTATTTTACGCTTTTTAGTGTTTTTGGGCAGGGAGTTTTCGTGGGATGTTTTTTGGAAGTCGGTTTTTTTTATAAAAAGTTTTTATTTTTCAATTTTTAGTGCAAACAATCGTAGGTAAGTAGTAAGTTGAACTATTTCATAAAATTTCTGCTGATGCAAATAACTTTAGTGGTTTACGAAGACGTATTAAATGTCAACCCTTATTTCATCCCTTAGGGATAGAATATCCAGAAACGCTACATAATTCGTTAATATTCATTTTTATCAGTAGCCCAAAAATAAAGTTTCACGTATCTTACTTAAAAAATACGAACTTATATACAATCTTTCAACCAATATTTCACCCTCTTAGGGGTAGAATTTTCAGAAACGCTTAAATTTATTTCTACTCATTTTTAATCAGTAGCCCAAAGATAAAGTTTCATGTTCCTAACTTTAAAAATGACGGACTTCCACACAAACTTTCAACCCCTATTTCACCCCTTTAAGGGTAGAATATCCAGAAACACTTAAATACATATCTACTCATTTTTAATCAATAGCCCAAAGATAAAGTTTCATGTTTCTAACTTCAAAAAATTACGGACTTTCGTATAAACTTTCAACCCCTATTTCACCCCCTTAGGGGTAGAAATTCCAAAATTCCTTCCTTAGTGGGTGTCTACTCAATAAAACGATCCATATAATTAACTGAAAGATTACAAATTAAGGTCTATATATACGTACGTGTAATATTAAAATGTCTATATATACGTACGTGTAATATTAAAATCATCTTCTTTGTGTTCTTTGTGTCCCTTTCATGTATGTTTGTAAAGTTCCCCGCGACACAGGATTTATTCCTAGTGCGGGAGTTGTCTTTTTAAAAGAAGAAAGATCCTCTAATCCCTAACTGTTGAAGAGTTTAACGTTCTATCATCAGCTCACCTAAATAACTTGAAAGTATACGACTAAAGGTCTTTAGATATGTATGAAATTGAAAGAATTATCCTCCAACTTCTAACCGTTGAGGAGTTATGCCTTCCACCTTCCATCATCAGCTTACCTAAATAATTTGAAAGAATACGACTAAAGGTAACATACATGCATATGATATTTAAAGATTTATCCTCCAACTCCTAACCGTAAAGGAGTTGTACCTTACATCATCAGCTCATCATCATAAAATGATGACTATCAGACGCAAATACCGGTGTAACTTCAGAAAATATACAAAAAACATAGTATGAGCCTAAAAAATTGAGGGTTTCCCTCGATTTCCCTGGGATCCCATCACCAGATCCTGATATGGTGGCAATGGGACTACCTCGGGAGTATACCCTTTCGAATACAAAATGAATTTTTAAAATCGGTCCACAATTGACGGAGTAATCGGTGAACATACATAATAAAAAATAAAAAAAATACGTACAGTGGAACATTGAACCTCCTCCTTTTTTGGAGGTCGGTTAAAAATACCTAACATAAATGAAAATATTTCTATCTGAAATGAAATTTGAATAAAAGTTAATAGTTTATTAGTCAAAATTTACTATTGATTTAAATAGATAGAATCATTGATTGTAGAAATAAGGGGTAGAATCAATTGATATCAAAGATGATTTGATCTAAGATTTCGTGTCGATTGATAATGAATTAATTTAATTTATAGAGTTAGAATTTGTGGAATGTATTCCACAATCCAAATATATTTGTGTCATATATCTTTCATATAAAGGAAATGCTGTGTAACAAATTTAAAACAGGAAATGTACATACATAAGTAAGTGGCGGGTGACAATTTATTAAATCTGAGCTTGCAAAAGGGTCTCACAAATAAATCGTGCGCCAAATTGTAAGGGGATGCTGAATAGATGGCTTATGGAATATGAGGTAAAGAGGCTTATTTATAAACGGAGATTTGACTGTGCTACCAATTATGCTGCGAAAATCGGCTTCTGAATCTATACTTATAATAAAAATGTAACAGGTCAAATTCTGTATGTCATTGAAGATATTTTGATTTTTTTTTTGCGGGGCACTCTGTTGTCGATACTGAAGCCAAAACTGTATTCTTTTTTTCATTTTTGTCTGTCTGTCCGTCTGTCTGTCTGTCTGTCTGTATCTTGGACGCGCATCACGCTGAAACTACTGAACGGATTAAAGTGAAACTTGGCATGACTTGAGTTCATATTACGAGGTAGGACATAGGATACTTTTTATCCCGAAATTCAGCACGGTTTCCTGGAGAGAGGGGATGAAAGTCAAAATATGTACTTTGTTGTAATTCAATAACACATAGTACGATTTGATTCATTTTTTTTTTTGCTAGAAAGAAAAAAAATAAAAGATAACGGGAATAGTATTTTTTTTGTCCGCGACTGTACACTGCCTGTGGTAAGCTGAGACAGATATGCAAATATGGCGGTACGAAGTTCGCCGGGTCAGCTAGTATTAAAATATAGCTGGTTAAATTAAATTGTGAACAAAACAGATAAACATAAAGATTAACAAAAAACATTGCATTTCATTTATTCATGTATTCACTAAGCTAGATTTCGTATTTAACCAATTTTTATACATCTTAATACATCTTAATATATATATTTCTTGTGTGCGTGTGTATGTGACTGAACTCCTCCTAAACGACTGGACCAATTTTGATGAAATTTTTTGTGTGTGTTCAAGGGGATCTGGGAATGGTTTAGATTCACAAAAACGTAAACGATGTTACGTGGGTCATAAATATGGCGGTACGAAGTTCGCCGGATCAGCTAGTATACATGTATTTTTTAGTTAAAATGTTAGTAGTAGTTTTTTTAGTAAATTCTCTACAAAAGAATCCTAGCTAGATCGATTTGTAACCCCCGAAACCCCCTGCGTACTAAATTTCATGAAAATCGTTAGAGCCAATTTCCGAGATTCAGATTTTATATTATACTAGTTTTTGCTCGCGGCTCCGCCCGCGTGTATATCGGTTATCGCGGCAAATAGTAGCCTATTTGTTATTCTGATGTATAAGCTATATTACTGTAAAGTTTCATCCTCATTGGTTTTTGCGTAAAAGAGTAACAAACATCCATCCATCCATCCATCCATACTTACAAACTTTCGCGTTTATAACATTAGTAGGGTAAGAATCATACCGTGGGAGAGCCACGCTTTGGCATAAATGAGCCTGCTCGACCGGAGTGATACCAAGGCCTCGCAGAAAACTGGTGTGAAATAGCGCTTGCGCTGTGTTTCACCGAGTGAGTGAAGATATCGGAGGCCCAAACCTTTCCTTCCCCCTCCCCATCCCCCAAAGGCCGGCAACGCACTTGTGACGCTTCTGGTGTAGCGGGTGTCCATGGGCGGCGGTAATCGCTTACCATCAGGCGATACGTCTACTCGTTTACTTGCCTATTCAAAAAAATAAATAAAAAATTGCTCATTTAAAGGTATTCGACTTTAGGTGTTTATTAAGGTGTTATTTATGTTTACAAACATATTATCTTAATTTACACAGAATAAACCCGTTTAGTATGACTTGTGGATAACGATTTTTAATACGAAATGTTACAAAGACTGCAGAAATATTTTCATCGTTGTAGTAGTAGACACGACTCAATTACATTTTTTTTCTTTTACAGTTATTTTTATAAAAAATTAGAGCTTGCACATTTTTAAATTCTAAAGTCATCATATCGTATACTCGACAACGAAAAACAAAGATTAAAGAAATATGGTGGGGAAGTTAGGGTATGGTCTTGGTGGGAATCGCTTGTGGTGAGAACAGCATTACCTACAAAATGCCAAGAAACCATCTGCTGTGCCAAGTGGCGGAACACCAACAAAGCAGAGCCACGTCCACGCTCGTCCCCCTGGAAACTGCTGCATCCGCGCAGATGCGCGCCGCCACCAAGAGATGCAGATGAGCCGAGGATGCAGGGCGAAAGGCGAACTTTCTGCGCCTCAAAACAGAAGTTACTCACTAGGGAAGAAACCCGAATAAAACCGAGCCTGCCCGTAGGCTAAAAGGTGGCAACCCCATCGATGGGCTAGGGTATACTGGGCTAATCACTCGCTTACCTGAATATAACAGATTCATGAAACAGAAACAGTGCAAAACCAGACCGATCTTACACCAACGACTTTTGGCATGAAAACACGGACACGGATTGCTTGCTGGAATGTGCGAACCCTGAGCGACGACAATCGACTAGCCCAAGCAGAAGCAGAGATGCTAAGGTACAAACTGAAAATACTCGGCCTCAGTGAAGTACGCAGAAATGGATTCGGAGGACTGAGAACGTCCAGAGGACTCACACTACTGTACTCAGGGAAGGAGGATGAAGAGGATACCCGAGAACATGGCGTGGGATTCCTACTCTCTGATGTGGCAAAACGTGGGCTTCTGGACTGGAAACCGATCTCAGACCGAATTATTACGGCCCCGACCAAGGCCCGAAAAATCAGCGTTGTTCAATGCTACGCGCCTACCAACAGTGCAAGCCAGGAGTTCAAGGACGATTTCTATAACGCACTAAACGCCACACTCCGGAACATCCGCAAACAGGACATAGTAATCGTCATGGGTGACTTGAACGCAAAAGTTGGTGCAAACAACGCAGGCTGTGAGAGACATATGGGCAAAAACGGGTTAGGACTGCGCAACGAGAACGGAGAACGTTTCCTGGAGTTCTGCCAGAACAATGACCTAACCATCGGAGGGACTTTATTTATACACGGAGATCATCACAAATACACTTGGAACTCACCCGATGGCGTCACCAAAAATCAAATCGACCATCTCGCTATCAGCTCTAAATGGTGAACGTCACTGCTTGATGTGCGTAATCGCAGGGGTGCTGATATTGATAGTGACCACCACCTTGCCGTCGCCGAAGTCCGATTGAAGGTATCAGTATCGAGCGTCCACTGACACCACAAAAACGAGCCGACGTTTTGATGTGAGCAAACTGAAAAACCCGGACATCGGAGATACTTTTAGACTGGAGCTTAGGAACCGATTCGCAACCACAACTGTCGACGAGCAGTGGAATCGCTTCAAAATGGTCTATACAGAAACCAGCTCCATCGTTCTAGGACATAAAATACACACCAGAGAAGAGTGGATGTCACATGTAACTTGGGACCTCATTGAACAGCGACGGCAGTTTCACCTGAATCTTATTGCGGCAACTGAGATATCTGTACAAGAAGACCTCAGACAGCAATACCGGCAGATCCGTAAGAGGATCTATCGCAATACCCGTCGGGATAGAAGAGTGTGGGCTGATGGTATTGCTGATGGAGCCCAACGAGCAGCGGACACCGGCAATCTGAAGGAGATGTACAAAGTCACGAAGATTCTCTCAGGGAAACGAAGCGTCAGAAAGAAACCGCTGAAAAGCAAGGAGGGCGACCTAATTGTGACATCGGAAGAGCAACTGCGACGCTGGCAGGAGAACTTCCAGGAAATCTTCCGCATCCCAGATGACCTCACTAATACCATGCCTGAAAGCAGTCTGCCTCTGCAACTTTTAAACATTGACTGCTCCCCACCGACTGGAGAAGATACACGCCATTCGCTCCCTCAAATACGGCAAGGCCCCGGGAGTCGACCATATTACGGCTGAGATGTTGAAGGCAGATGTGGCTTCCGCTGCTAATGCCCTGACGCCCTACGGCGCGCCTGGCAAAACGAAAAGCTACCGGATGACTGGAACAAAGGCCTCCTTATCACCGTGCCAAAAAAGGGGGACCTCAGTCAATGCAGCAACTAGAGAGGCATTACATTGCTTTCGATCCCTTCCAAGGTGCTCTGCAAAGTAATTTTGGATCGGCTTTCGAGGGCTGTTGACCCTCTAATTCGCAGTGAGCAGGCAGGATTCCGTCCGAACCGGTCGTGTACAGACCAGATTAATACTCTCCGTATTATACTGGAACAGGCATCAGAATGGCAAAGAGAGGTGTATCTTACCTTTGTAGATTTCGAAAAAGCCTTCGATACGGTGAGATGGGCTAGCATCTGGTCCCGTCTACGCGAGATGGGTGTCCCCGAGGAGATCATCAACATCACACGAGCCTTATACAAGAATTATTCTTGCAAAGCGATGCACAACGGACTCGTCTCGAAGGACATAAAGGTGCACGCAGGCGTACGACAGGGGTGCCTCCTTTCGCCGCTTCTCTTCTTGGTCGTTCTTGATAGCATTCTGCACAACACCACAAACAACAAAGGCTGCGGTATAGAATGGGGCATAACCAACGTCCTAGAAGATTTGGACTATGCCGACGACATATGCCTCTTAAGCCACACTCGCGCAGATATGCAGGCTAAATTAGATGACCTACATGTGAAGGCGGCAAAGACGGGGCTAAAGATCAACACCAGGAAGACACAGGAAATAAGGTGCGGGGCAACGAGTTCTTTCCCATTGGTCATCGGCACAGAGGCAATGGAACGCGTCCACAAATTTACCCACCTCGGCAGCTGCGTGTCAGAAACTGGAGGGACTGAAGAGGATATCGCTACCCGGATCGCCAAAGCACGAGCAACCTTTGCGCAGCTGCGACCCGTTTGGCAATCACGGAAACTGACACGGAGAGTCAAACTCAAAATATTCCGGTCCAACGTGAAGACCATATAGCTATACTGGTGCGAGACGTGGAAGGTCACAAAGGTTATCTCGCATCAACTTCAGGTCTTCGTGAACCGATGCCTTCGCCATATACTCGGTATATTCTGGCCCGACAGAATATCCAACGCTAACTTGTGGGATCACTGCGATAAAGTCCCGATTGACCAACAAATCAAACGACGCAAATGGGGCTGGATATGCCACACCCTCCGAAGAGATTCCAACTACATCCCGAGGCAAGCCCTAGACTGGAATCCCCAAGGAAAACGCAAGGGTGGCCGTCCAAAACAAACCTGGCGGCGGACTGTCATCGATGAAGCGAAGGCAATTGGCAAGACCTGGAGCGAAATCAAGCGAGACGCTCAAGACAGAGCGGGATGGCGATGCACTGTGGACGCCCTCTGCCCCATCTAGGGGACATAGGACCTTAAGGAAAGAAATAGTCACGATTTTAACCGACTTCAAAAAAAGGAGGAGGTTTCTCAATTCGACCGTATATATATATATATATTTTTTATGTACAGGTATACGCGGATAACTTCGTTGGTTATGAACCGATGTTGATGATTCTTTTTTTAATGAAAAGGAGATATCCCAACGGTAGTACCATAATAAGGACACTAAGATCTGATGATAGCATCCAAGAGAAATCGAGTCGAACCTTGAAGTCGGTTTATATTTTGTTAAAATTTTTGAAAACGTTTTTACAGGCAAGTAAATGTGGTTTCAAAATACTAAACATTAAAGTCCCAAACACAATATTACATATATATATACCTACTAACTATTTTAGTAGATATTATATAAAATATAACAGTATTACATATTGCACATGATAAAATGTCTGTCAATTTCTGACACAACTTATTCGTATCGTTGAAAATAAAACGTGAATAGATCAGTTCCTCAGAGGCGTTTTCCTCAATTTCGATCATGTTAGGATCTGACGCACATAATCCACTGAGACACAACTTACTTGAAATTGAACATCCTTATCAGTATTTTCTTTGTTGAAGTCTAAACAGAAATTTACTAGCTGAGTGGGGTCCCGTTTTTCAATTTAGATACGGAACCCTAAAAATTCTAGAGGCCCGACCCGGCTCCATCTATTACTGAAAACTACATTAAAATCCATTAAGTAGTTTAAAAGCTCTAAGCGCAACAGAGACAGACAGCGAAAGCGACTTCATTTAAAACTATGTAAAGATACATGCTAAAACCAGTCTAATGATTATTGTCTTTATGTACTAGTTCTCCCAATATGGCAATGATACCTATAAATAAATAAAATTATTAAAATAGTTTAAAAAACACACAAAATTCGCTTCAAATTAATATACAGGTGAAGATAATATAATCAGAGCGTGATAATAATAACCGCACACATCTCACACATGGAAGTCTGTTCTTGAACTAGTCAGAGACTGTATACGGTGATAAACAGACTGTTGATAAACATACTGAAGCATATAATGATTAACAACTCATGATAAAGATTAAACGTTTTGGCAATACTTTGAATATGTGCCCAAGGAGACCGGGGCCCAATGATGCAGTAGCATCTCAATAAATCGCCATAATGTAAGACACCATGTGACCATGCTGCATTGTTTTTAGTTGCATTCGCAATGAGTATGGTGAGTGGTGACCACCATTCTTGGATTCTGCTCATGCTTTCTATCAGGCAGAGTAGAGTCACTTTGGCAGGTACATTTAAAAAAATTTAACTCTCTGTTTGGCATTAGGTGTAATGGTTTTGTAAAACTATTGATCTTACTATGAACTGATGCTTCGTCCGGCCCTAAATTAAATGTTTTTCTTGGAGTACTCAAATTTTATGTTTCAAACGATCCAGGGCAGCATAACAATTTTTCTATTTCTATAGGCCACTTCAAATAGAATGAAAATGATCAATGAAACTTTAGTACAATATCCATAGTAAACCGTATATTGCTTCAGCATCATCACAAAAGATTACCTTAATATTATAATGCCAACTCAAGCTTTAATCTAAATGGAAGTCATTAAGTGAGGTTCTTAAACTCAGTTTGTACTGTATTATCATAGTTTTACATTTACAAACTGTCTAAGAGCTCCCACTAGAGCATCGTTAAAGATAACAGGCTACAGAAGAAGTCATTGGAACTTTTAAATGCGTACTAGAATGTCTAATATCAATTATTGTAAAGTTTAAATTCATAGTTTCATTCATAGTTTTAACAGTTTAAATTCATTATTAGGCATTAATACAAGTAAAATTCTTATGAAAGAAATATTAAAAAACCCTAGCATTAACATAGTCACATTTTAAATGGAACTGGTCTTCTCCACACGCCAACCACTGGAATTCCTGTACACCAGGATCAACAGCAGTGTTTCCTGAATACACAGCTGTATGACATTTTTACTTTCTTATTTCTAAAGTTCATAATCAAATCAAATCAATAATTGACTATCACATAGTTGTAGGACGTTCACAAGTCAGGTGGAGTGATGATTTGCGCAAGACGACTGGCAGGAGCTAGTTACGAAAAGCCGAGCATTGAATCAAGTGGCGTGCAATTAGAGAGGCCTATGTCCAGCAGTGTACTGCGGTAGGCTGATGATGAATCAAATCAAAATACAATCGCCAATCCACCTTTTTAGGTTTCACGCATTAAAAGCGGTTTCTGTCTTCAGAATAATCAAATTGTCAATTTTTTATAGTATAGGGGCAAACGAGCAGACGAATAGCCTGATGCAACACCAGAAGCTTCACAAGTGCGTTGCAGGCCTTTTAAGAAAGAGTACGCTCTTTTCTTAAAGGTTTGAAGGTCGTATTGGTCGGGGTAGTCATGATACAAATGTAAACATAAACTACATGCATGTTCATAATGTCCTGATTCAAATAATTATTATCGTTTCCAATAAAATCAAATTTCGTATACGAAGAAAGTTTTGTGTAATAAGACGGAAACACACGCACATTTGCATGTAAAAGGAAAAAATATAAAACCCATATTTGATTCAGTATGCCAAGGTCCTTTAAATGTTATCGATTGACGAGTGAAACCAAAAAGCTTTCAAATTAGTTACTTAAACAGTTTTTATGTTCGTAATGGTTGTGTAAAGTATTATTTACAGAAGAAAATATAGTAGGAGAGCTGGTACCATTTTTGGGTAGGTATTTGAGGCAAGCTGAAAGCGGTATATTAGGAGGGGTGTGTGACAAGTTTCCAGCTTACCTCAAATACCTACCCAAAAAATGTTACCAGCTCTCGGACCAATATAGTATGACTCGACTGACAGAGCTGTAAGCTTTTAAATATGTTCTGAAGGAATAAAAGGAAGCATCTCTACAATATTAATGAAGTTTGAGTTATCGCACACACTGTCGTCTTTATTCTGCCTACTAATTCAACCTTCGATTTCAGTTCGCCCTCAGAGTTGCGGAGGTCCGATGCCAGCAATTGGCAATTCCGTGGAAAATTTAGCTAAATAAAACTAGATGAACTAGCCGTCCACCTCAAACTATATTGGGAATAATGAAGGCTAGGAAGATAATAGAGCCTGTTGTATGGTAACCAGGATACCAATAAACACACTTAAATATTTGTAAATACATAGATAATTAGTTGTACTGTAAAACAGAACAAAACAAGTGAATAATTTAAAAAGTTTAAAAAAAAGCTTTTATTACTTGTTAATAAAAAAATAACTAAGTACTTTCGTTTGTTACCTATATTGGGTGGGTTGTGCAGAAATATGTACGCCGCCATTTTGTTACGGCGGCCATTTTGGATTAATAATAATACCGATTAGATACAATTGCATTGTCATCAGAACTAAAGGTATATTTGAAATTTCAGCTCAATCCGAAATCGGGAAGTGGATCAAATTTAACTTGCAAGATTTGATTACAGACAAACATCTGGATAGCTGAAACCAAAGAATCACACACATGAATGCTTCTATTTGAATTATAACTTTGTCTTTAAAGAAATATTATTTACTAAACAGGAGTAGGAAAAGTAACAGGAAATATTTGTACTTTGCCATCCTGCAGAGCTGGCCTGCCACCAAGCAACTGAAATCACATAATTAACTTCGATCGATCATCATGAGCATTTTCGTCATAGCAGCATTAAGATGTTGAATTCTACAATTAAAAATCAACAAATAATATCCACATGGAAGGAAAAAAGGCATTTTCTTTACGAATCTTCTGCTCCTGTTACCATTAACGTCGATACATAACACTTGCTCCACAACATTTGCTTTTATGTTACTGTCTCATAATGTTCAGCTCTCTCTAATAAAGCCAGTTTTCACCTCTTTCAGCCTAGACCTAGTCACAACACATATTCATTTCCAAATAAGTATTTTAGCCACGTTCACACGTCTTTCAACCATTCGTTTTGTGGACGCGTAAATACAAGATGGCGGGTTTGATGATTGCCCTACACATTCGACCTTCTAGTTTAACTATATAGAAAGGATACATCGAAGAAAAAAAATCAAGTAAGAAAACTAGAATTTTTCACCAGATTTCCGATCGAGGCTAATGTTTAGGTACGCTCAATATGAGTGGTTATTGGATTTGTTACATTATTAAGAGAGATATAGGGTACAATATTCCACATGCCGTGTCGTAACTACGTACGCGTGTTGTGAAAGTTTTACTTTTATACCTTGAACAGCCTACACTTATCTTAGTTACAACCATTAGATAAAAGCCGCTTCAGATATTTCACAAATTAACAAGATTCTTGTCAATACTATTTATTGCTGCCAGTACTTTCTATATAAAACCCTTATCTGAATGCAAACGTTTAAGGATTTGAAAACACAGTTGACTTACTATGACCAAGTAATTACTATACACAAGGAGTTGCTTTCTAGAACTTTTCCTATAGACTACCTCCTTTCATTTAATTACGAAGCAAGACCTTCATCTTCCTAATGACTTCAAATGACGTGTGATCCAAGATGGCGGCTTCAAAAATAACGTGACGTCAATGGTTTTAATTTGAAAGACGACGCGAGGTTTTTGTTTGATTAATGTTTTCTACTGAGTGCGTTTGAAAACGTTGATAATGTTATCCTCGGTCTATTTACAAGCTGGGTACAAAAAAATGAGAGCTTAAGAGAAAAAATGGGATTGAATACGAGTCACTGACCCGACGTTTTACACGTTACTTTTTATTTAATAAATAACCAGGCTTCAAGATAAAGCCGAAAGCTTTTAACGGATATGCTTTGACCGTTCCTAAGTATGTATTTATTTTTCTTTATATGTTAACGAACTTTGTATACTACATTTTTATATGGACCTTAATAAATACTAGCGTCATTGGTAAGCAGTCAATGTCTGTACATTAAATATATTGCAGAAAAACTAATAAAACGATCTTTATGAACGTAACAGATTTCGAAATTACAGCGTTAATTTTTTGTCTGTGTGTTATGTTATGAGTGCTAATCTCAGAACTTACCGATTTTGATGTAGTTTACTGTTATATACTGTGTAAACTTCATTTAACATTTGGTGCTTGTTTTATTTCAATCGGTTGACAAATAATATAGTTATAACAGTTTAAAAATTTGTTATGTGCCTAAAACGTATTATATCTGAGTGTTTTTTTCTGATGGAAATGTAGATATTTTATTTGTGTGTAAGTGTGTGTATTAATTTTATTTATTTGTATTAGTATGTATTATTGTATGTACATATAACAATATTTATTTTGACATTTATTTCTAGAGAATTCACTTAAATTCCCTTACATTCTTTTTATTTTATTTTTTCTCTTTTCGCACCAGAACTGCCCATTAATTCATTTTTTTTTCCATCCCAAGGTTGCCTGGAAGAAATTGCTTTTTAGCGATAAGGTCGCCATTTGTACATGGTCATTCTATTGATATGTTGATTTTATGTAAACTGTTTGATCTGGTGTACAATAAAGTTTATTCTATTCTAAAAATCACCGCGATAACCGATATAAACGCGGTTATAGCCGCAGGCAAAAACTACGTAGTATAAAAATGAGTTCACATGGAAATACTAAAATGACAATGAAAAAACGGGATCAGAGTAAAAAATTAAAACACTTATCCACCTATTCTCATACCTACCAAATGAACAAAGCAAATGATTAAAATCGGTCAGGCCGCTTCGGGGAGTGCGATCACAAATACACGAGATTTGTAGAATAAAAC
The DNA here is from genome assembly GCA_949125395.1 of Diaphora mendica. Taxonomy (NCBI): domain Eukaryota; kingdom Metazoa; phylum Arthropoda; class Insecta; order Lepidoptera; family Erebidae; genus Diaphora; species Diaphora mendica. The sequence goes on from OX421323.1 coordinate 5,274,415, forward strand.
TGCACGGTTGGCCTTGTGGTTTAGGCGGTCGCCACGCCGCTTGCCAATTCACCAAGTGTTGTGGGTTCAAATCCTACACGGGACAACACTTTGTGTGATCCACAAATTGTTGTTCTGAGTTTGGGTGTTAATTGTGTCCGTTTCATGTATGTCTGTAAAGTCCCCCGCGACACAGGATGTTTATTCCTAATGCGGGAGTTGTCTTTTTAAAAAGAAAGAAAAAGCCCTTTCCACTTACCATATATACCTTGTTGCCCTTTAGTTTATGATTTGGCCTATTGTTGCTAGGATAGATAGTTGCATTCGTTTTGTCTAGGTAATATTAAATAGTGATTACATTATTGAATATTTTTAATCTCTCGAGCTATAAACTTTTCCACTAAATCTAATCAATTAAACCAGAAGACAGCACATTGTCTATTCATTGCCCTAAAGTCTTCATACACCGATAAGACTTTAATTAAAAGTTATACTCAAATAAGCTTCTGAATAGGCACCTAAAATATAATAACAGCCGCTAGCCAAGCTTATTAATAAAGGTCCCTTTGAAAGCGTCGTTAACGCCAAATCGATACCAGTGAAATGAATAATTTTAAAGACTTTGTACCGAGGTAATGGAGATCTTGTTAATCCTTTTGGAGAATTCTTTTAACGAGGCATCCTTACTACCTGTAATTAAATTAATCTGTTTCTTAAGAAAATTTTATATAGTACATTTATTAATGGCGGTATAAAATACATTTATCTTTTTCATTTATCTGAAAAGATTTTCTTAATAATAATGTTCCTTTGTCTACCCCGAAAAATTGTATTTAACATCATTACACTTTCAAATTTTCAGTATTGAAGAATCATACTAATATAACTAAGCTAAATATATGAAGAATTACTCAGACTGATATCGTAATTCAAGGATACAAATTTTCCATCACTAAGACTTGGATGATTGTCACTTGTTTTACCTTATAAAATCATCCTGTAAACAGATTGTCTCTGCACTATTTCTGAACCGATATAACCTCATAACCTTCAAAAACAAAACGTTCACCAACTCCAACGTTTATGCATTCGAAGGCGCCCGCGCCACTATCCTCATTGCCACAGCCGCCCTCGTCACCCCTCTGCCGCTGACTTCTTATCCGCGGCTTTAAGTTGTAGGTATGACGACCATGGATGTCATTGTCACTCACCATCTGATGACCACGTGTCCCCACACGTGGTCATCAGATGGTGAAAACAAAACAAAAACTGGTGAATGTAGTAAAAATATCAATGAAATAAAAAATCTATTGAACATATTGTAGGATTTTCATATCAATTACAAACAAAGTTTAAATTAAATTAGATAAAATACTTGAGTTTGAGTTTCTTATAGCGTAATTTTCCCTTGAGATCTTTGTTTATTCTGAGTATATATTTAAAACCACTACAATATTGGTGTATCAAACTTTTTAATTAATTATTTATAGCTGTAAATATTTTTCATATAAACCAACAAAATACTAATTAACCCTTTTCGAGCTGTAATGTGCTGTTGTTTAACAAATCTGCTTGAACCATTTACCTTTAAAACGAGGGGAAGCTTCGTTACACGTGAGCCTGCCAACCATGCTTGGCAGGGTGATGGATGACATGTTAAATAATGGAAGTACAAAGATCGATGCCTTTGTTTGATGCATGCTCTGACAGCTAATGACTATGTCAATATAGACACAGCCGTGCCAGTATGCATAGTAGATAATGAGTAATCACGTAAGAAGCAGGTAAAACGTAAGATTAAATTGGTGATTCAGACTGGTGGTGGAATGCTGGCAAAAAAATAGTTCTCTACAAATAAAAAAACTTTGTATGTTTCAGATGCATAATGCAGAGAAAAATCTTATCACGACTGCAACTATGTACAGATACAGATATGTTTTAAGCATGAGTTTGGAGCATTTAGAAGTAATCAATAATATTTGCTGTGAAAATTACTAAGTTTTGTTAATAATACAGTCAATCTTTCAGTCTGTTTTCAGCAAACATCCGAATGATTGCTTTCATTTAGAAATATAACCATGTAATATCAATAATAAAAACTTTATTGACAGTTTACAAATATGTATTGCAGTACCCACGTACTTATGGGTATAATAGATGCTACATTGTAAAATAACTAACATGTTACAATAATTATGGGTGCAGTTCTGATCTCCTAACTAAGTAACGTTATAACCTATGTAAAGAATAATAATAATAATGTAATATGCAGTGCTCACTTCATTGGCAACAAAACTACAATTTTCACTCGTAAACAAACATCATAAAAATCGGTTAAAAATTAGAAAGATTTAAAAGACACCAACGATGATTACAACGAGCTAATTAAGTCTGTAGAAATGAATACTGATAAGAATTGACATATTTTGTCCACGCTGACTATCATTATTGATAAACCGGAACCTAACCGGAAACCATGCTATAACTTTTATCGTAATTTTTTTTTTTAATTTAAGAGAAAATTTTGTTTACTTATTTGAAAGCACGAGGACAGGTCTGATAAGTTCCTTAACTGTCCGCATAGTGTCGCTTTCGTCAATTTAGTGCTGCACGTTCCCTATAATATTTCAATTTTAAAATATCGTATTTGTTTTATAAATTCGGTTCGGTCTTGAAGTAAAGTATAATTTTATTATTTTTAAAATCATGATTGACTGCTGGAATTTATTTAAAATTTTTTCTATATATTACTATTTTTATAATAGTAGAAAGGATGTTTTGAACAGGGATATTTTATTTTTTCATTTATACTTAAAACACTTAATTATTTGGCTGTCTGTTAAACCAATATTATATGTCACCAAAATTTGGATGGAGTTATGCAGAGTTATGCCGTTATGCTAAGCTGTTGCTCCTGTTTTCTGAATACAGGCTAAAACCAGTCTAAGGATTATTGTCTTTATGTATTAGTTCTCCCAATATGGCATATGGATACCTATAAATAAATAAAATAAAAAAAGTTTAAAAAACACACAAAATTCGCTTCAAATTAACATACAGGTAAAGATAATATAATCAGAGCGTGTTAACAAAAACCGCACACATCTCACACATGGAAGTCTGTTCTTGAACTAGTCAGAGACTGTAAACGGTGATAAACAGACTACTGATAAACATACTGAAGCATATCATAATTAATAACTCATGATAAGGTTTAAACGTTTTGGCAATACTTTGAATATGTGCCTAAGGAGACCGGGGCCCAATGATGCAGTAGCATCTCATTAAATCGCCATAACGTGGGACACAATGCTGCATTGTTGCATTGTTTTTACTTGCATTTGCAATGAGTATGGCGAGTGGTGACCACCATTCTCGGATTCTGCTCATGCTTTCTATCAGGTAGAGTCACTTTGGCAGGTACATTTAAAAAAATGTAACTCTCTGGCATTAGGTGTAATGGTTTCGTAAAACTATTGGGCTTACTATGAACTGATGCTTAGTCCGGCCCTAAATTAAATGTTTTTCTTGGAGTACTCAAATTTTATTTTTCATGCGATATCAGGGCAGTATAACAATTTTTCTATTTCTATAGGCCACTTCAAATAGAATGAAAATGATCAATGAAACTTACATACAATATCCATAGTAAACCGTATATTGCTTCAACATCATCACAAAAGATTACCTTAATGTTATAATGCCAACTCAAGCTTTAATCTAAATGGAAGTCATTAAGTGAGGTTCTTAAACTCAGTTTGTACTGTATTATCATAGTTTTACATTTACAAACAGTCTAAGAGCTCCCACTAGAGCATCGTTAAAGATAACAGGCTACAGAAGAAGTCGTTGGAACTTTTAAATGCGTACTAGAATGTCTAATATCAATTATTGTCAAGTTTAAATTCATAGTTTCATTCATAGTTTTAATAGTTTAAATTCATTATTAGGCATTAATACAAGTAACATTCTTATGAAAGAAATATTAAAAAACCCTAGCATTAACATAGTCACATTTTAAATGGAACTGGTCATCTCCACACGCCAACCACTGGAGTTCCTGTACACCAGGATCAACAGCAGTGTTTCCTGAATACACAGCTGTATGACATTTTTACTTTCTTATTTTTAAAGTTCATAATCAAATCAAATCAATAATTGACTATCACATAGTTGTAGGACGTTCACAAGTCAGGTGGAGTGATGATTTGCGCAAGACGACTGGCAGGAGCTAGTTACGAAAAGCCGAGCATTGAATCAAGTGGCGTGCAATTAGAGAGGCCTATGTCCAGCAGTGTACTGCGGTAGGCTGATGATGAATCAAATCAAAATACAATCGCCAATCTACCTTTTTAGGTTTCACGCATTAAAAGCGGTTTCTGTCTTCAGAATAATCAAATTGTCATTTTTTTACAGTATAGGGGCAAACGAGCAGACGAATAGCCTGATGCAACACCAGAAGCTTCGCGTTGCAGGCCTTTTAAGAAAGAGTACGCTCTTTTTTTAAAGGTTTGAAGGTCGTATTGGTCGGGGTAGTCATGATACAAATGTAAACATAAACTACATGCATGTTCATAATGTCCTGATTCAAATAATTATTATCGTTTCCAATAAAATCAAATTTCGTATACGAAGAAAGTTTTGTGTAATAAGACGGAAACACACGCACATTTGCATGTAAAAGGAAAAAATATGAAACCCATATTTGATTCAGTATGCCAAGGTCCTTTAAATGTTATCGATTGACGAGTGAAACCAAAAAGCTTTCAAATTAGTTACTTAAACAGTTTTTATGTTCGTAATGGTTGTGTAAAGTATTATTTACAGAAGAAAATATAGTAGGAGAGCTGGTACCATTTTTGGGTAGGTATTTGAGGCAAGCTGAAAGCGGTATATTAGGAGGGGTGTGTGACAAGTTTCCAGCTTACCTCAAATACCTACCCAAAAAATGTTACCAGCTCTCGGACCAATGTCCAATATAGTATGACTCGACTGACAGAGCTGTAAGCTTTTAAATATGTTCTGAAGGAATAAAAGGAAGCATCTCTACAGTATTAATGAAGTTTGAGTTACCGCACACACTGTCGTCTTTATTCTGCCTACTAGTTCAACCTTCGATTTCAGTTCGCCCTCAGAGTTGCGGAGGTCCGATGCCAATTGCTCCGTGGAAAACTTAGCTAAAACTAGATGAACTAGCCGTCCACCTCAAATTATATTGGGAATAATGAAGGCTAGGAAGATAATAGAGCCTGTTGTATGGTTACCAGGATACCAATAAACACACTTAAATATTTGTAAATACATAGATAATTAGTTGTACTGTAAAACAGAACAAAACAAGTGAATAATTTAAAAAGTAGAAAAAAAAGCTTTTATTACTTGTTAATAAAAAAATAACTAAGTCCTTTCGTTTGATACCTATATTGGGTGGGTTGTGCAGAAATATGTACGCCGCCATTTTGTTACGGCAGCCATTTTGGATCAATAATAATACCGATTAGATACAATTACTGCCTCGTTGGTCTCGCGGTTGTCGTGTGCGACTGCTGATCATGAGGTCTCGGGTTCGATTCCCGAGTCGGACCAAATGTTTGTATGATCTACAAATATTTGTTTCGGAGTTTGTGTGTTTTCTATGTATAATATGTATGTATTTACAAAAAAAAGTATATATGTATTTGTATCAGTTGTCTAGTACCCATAACACAAGCTCTGCTTAGCTTGGGACTAGATGGCGTTGTGTGTTAGATGTCCAAAATATTTATTTATTTATTTATTGTCATCAGAACTAAAGGTATATTTGAAATTTCAGCTCAATCCGAAATCGGGAAGTGGATCAAATTTAACTTGCAAGATTTGATTACAGACAAACATCTGGATAGCTGAAACTAAAGAATCACACATATCACATAGTTATTTGTGCTGGGTGGGAATCTAACCCACGACCTCGGGATTAGCTTTCTAAATTACGGATTCCAGAAATCTTTTGGCAGAGATAGTCAAAATTGTCTTCTGTTTTATGTGTTCTTTCATTCTATTTTACTATATCACTTCTCACATTAATGCTTCTATTTGAATTATAACTTTGTCTTTAAAGAAATAATATTTACTAAACAGGAGTAGGAAAAGTAACAGGAAATATTTGTATTTTGCCATCCTGCAGAGCTGGCCTGCCACCAAGCAACTGAAATCACATAATGAACTTCGATCGATCATCATGAGCATTTTTCGTCATAGCAGCATTAAGATGTTGAATTCTACAATTAAAAATCAACAAATAATATCCACATGGAAGGAAAAAAGGCATTTTCTTTACGAATCTTCTGCTCCTGTTACCATTAACGTCGATACATAACACTTGCTCCACAACATTTGCTTTTATGTTACTGTCTCATAATGTTCAGCTCTCTCTAATAAAGCCAGTTTTCACCTCTTTCAGCCTAGACCTAGTCACAACACATATTCATTTCCAAATAAGTATTTTAGCCACGTTCACACGTCTTTCAACCATTCGTTTTGTGGACGCGTAAATACAAGATGGCGGGTTTGATGATTGCCCTACACATTCGACCTTCTAGTTTAACTATATAGAAAGGATACATCGAAGAAAAAAAATCAAGTAAGAAAACTAGAATTTTTCACCAGATTTCCGATCGAGGCTAATGTTTAGGTACGCTCAATATGAGTGGTTATTGGATTTGTTACATTATTAAGAGAGATATAGGGTACAATATTCCACATGCCGTGTCGTAACTACGTACGCGTGTTGTGAAAGTTTTACTTTTATACCTTGAACAGCCTACACTTATCTTAGTTACAACCATTAGATAAAAGCCGCTTCAGATATTTCACAAATTAACAAGATTCTTGTCAATACTATTTATTGCTGCCAGTACTTTCTATATAAAACCCTTATCTGAATGCAAACGTTTAAGGATTTGAAAACACAGTTGACTTACTATGACCAAGTAATTACTATACACAAGGAGTTGCTTTCTAGAACTTTTCCTATAGACTACCTCCTTTCATTTAATTACGAAGCAAGACCTTCATCTTCCTAATGACTTCAAATGACGTGTGATCCAAGATGGCGGCTTCAAAAATAACGTGACGTCAATGGTTTTAATTTGAAAGACGACGCGAGGTTTTTGTTTGATTAATGTTTTCTACTGAGTGCGTTTGAAAACGTTGATAATGTTATCCTCGGTCTATTTACAAGCTGGGTACAAAAAAATGAGAGCTTAAGAGAAAAAATGGGATTGAATACGAGTCACTGACCCGACGTTTTACACGTTACTTTTTATTTAATAAATAACCAGGCTTCAAGATAAAGCCGAAAGCTTTTAACGGATATGCTTTGACCGTTCCTAAGTATGTATTTATTTTTCTTTATATGTTAACGAACTTTGTATATTACATTTTTATATGGACCTTAATAAATACTAGCGTCATTGGTAAGCAGTCAATGTCTGTACATTAAATATATTGCAGAAAAACTAATAAAACGATCTTTATGAACGTAACAGATTTCGAAATTACAGCGTAAATTTTTTGTCTGTGTGTTATGTTATGAGTGCTAATCTCAGAACTTACCGATTTTGATGTAGTTTACTGTTATATACTGTGTAAACTTCATTTAACATTTGGTGCTTGTTTTATTTCAATCGGTTGACAAATACTATAGTTATAACAGTTTAAAAATTTGTTATGTGCCTAAAACGTATTATATCTGAGTGTTTTTTTCTGATGGAAATGTAGATATTTTATTTGTGTGTAAGTGTGTGTATTAATTTTATTTATTTGTATTAGTATGTATTATTGTATGTACATATAACAATATTTATTTTGACATTTATTTCTAGAGAATTCACTTAAATTCCCTTACATTCTTTTTATTTTATTTTTTCTCTTTTCGCACCAGAACTGCCCATTAATTCATTTTTTTTTCCATCCCAAGGTTGCCTGGAAGAAATTGCTTTTTAGCGATAAGGTCGCCATTTGTACATGGTCATTCTATTGATATGTTGATTTTATGTAAACTGTTTGATCTGGTGTACAATAAAGTTTATTCTATTCTAAAAATCACCGCGATAACCGATATAAACGCGGTTATAGCCGCAGGCAAAAACTACGTAGTATAAAAATGAGTTCACATGGAAATACTAAAATGACAATGAAAAAACGGGATCAGAGTAAAAAATTAAAACACTTATCCACCTATTCTCATACCTACCAAATGAACAAAGCAAATGATTAAAATCGGTCAGGCCGCTTCGGGGAGTGCGATCACAAATACACGAGATTTGTAGAATAAAACTGCACGGTTGGCCTTGTGGTTTAGGCGGTCGCCACGCCGCTTGCCAATTCACCAAGTGTTGTGGGTTCAAATCCTACACGGGACAACACTTTGTGTGATCCACAAATTGTTGTTCTGAGTTTGGGTGTTAATTGTGTCCGTTTCATGTATGTCTGTAAAGTCCCCCGCGACACAGGATGTTTATTCCTAATGCGGGAGTTGTCTTTTTAAAAAGAAAGAAAAAGCCCTTTCCACTTACCATATATACCTTGTTGCCCTTTAGTTTATGATTTGGCCTATTGTTGCTAGGATAGATAGTTGCATTCGTTTTGTCTAGGTAATATTAAATAGTGATTACATTATTGAATATTTTTAATCTCTCGAGCTATAAACTTTTCCACTAAATCTAATCAATTAAACCAGAAGACAGCACATTGTCTATTCATTGCCCTAAAGTCTTCATACACCGATAAGACTTTAATTAAAAGTTATACTCAAATAAGCTTCTGAATAGGCACCTAAAATATAATAACAGCCGCTAGCCAAGCTTATTAATAAAGGTCCCTTTGAAAGCGTCGTTAACGCCAAATCGATACCAGTGAAATGAATAATTTTAAAGACTTTGTACCGAGGTAATGGAGATCTTGTTAATCCTTTTGGAGAATTCTTTTAACGAGGCATCCTTACTACCTGTAATTAAATTAATCTGTTTCTTAAGAAAATTTTATATAGTACATTTATTAATGGCGGTATAAAATACATTTATCTTTTTCATTTATCTGAAAAGATTTTCTTAATAATAATGTTCCTTTGTCTACCCCGAAAAATTGTATTTAACATCATTACACTTTCAAATTTTCAGTATTGAAGAATCATACTAATATAACTAAGCTAAATATATGAAGAATTACTCAGACTGATATCGTAATTCAAGGATACAAATTTTCCATCACTAAGACTTGGATGATTGTCACTTGTTTTACCTTATAAAATCATCCTGTAAACAGATTGTCTCTGCACTATTTCTGAACCGATATAACCTCATAACCTTCAAAAACAAAACGTTCACCAACTCCAACGTTTATGCATTCGAAGGCGCCCGCGCCACTATCCTCATTGCCACAGCCGCCCTCGTCACCCCTCTGCCGCTGACTTCTTATCCGCGGCTTTAAGTTGTAGGTATGACGACCATGGATGTCATTGTCACTCACCATCTGATGACCACGTGTCCCCACACGTGGTCATCAGATGGTGAAAACAAAACAAAAACTGGTGAATGTAGTAAAAATATCAATGAAATAAAAAATCTATTGAACATATTGTAGGATTTTCATATCAATTACAAACAAAGTTTAAATTAAATTAGATAAAATACTTGAGTTTGAGTTTCTTATAGCGTAATTTTCCCTTGAGATCTTTGTTTATTCTGAGTATATATTTAAAACCACTACAATATTGGTGTATCAAACTTTTTAATTAATTATTTATAGCTGTAAATATTTTTCATATAAACCAACAAAATACTAATTAACCCTTTTCGAGCTGTAATGTGCTGTTGTTTAACAAATCTGCTTGAACCATTTACCTTTAAAACGAGGGGAAGCTTCGTTACACGTGAGCCTGCCAACCATGCTTGGCAGGGTGATGGATGACATGTTAAATAATGGAAGTACAAAGATCGATGCCTTTGTTTGATGCATGCTCTGACAGCTAATGACTATGTCAATATAGACACAGCCGTGCCAGTATGCATAGTAGATAATGAGTAATCACGTAAGAAGCAGGTAAAACGTAAGATTAAATTGGTGATTCAGACTGGTGGTGGAATGCTGGCAAAAAAATAGTTCTCTACAAATAAAAAAACTTTGCATGTTTCAGATGCATAATGCAGAGAAAAATCTTATCACGACTGCAACTATGTACAGATACAGATATGTTTTAAGCATGAGTTTGGAGCATTTAGAAGTAATCAATAATATTTGCTGTGAAAATTACTAAGTTTTGTTAATAATACAGTCAATCTTTCAGTCTGTTTTCAGCAAACATCCGAATGATTGCTTTCATTTAGAAATATAACCATGTAATATCAATAATAAAAACTTTATTGACAGTTTACAAATATGTATTGCAGTACCCACGTACTTATGGGTATAATAGATGCTACATTGTAAAATAACTAACATGTTACAATAATTATGGGTGCAGTTCTGATCTCCTAACTAAGTAACGTTATAACCTATGTAAAGAATAATAATAATAATGTAATATGCAGTGCTCACTTCATTGGCAATAAAACTACAATTTTCACTCGTAAACAAACATCATAAAAATCGGTTAAAAAATTAGAAAGATTTAAAAGACACCAACGATGATTACAACGAGCTAATTAAGTCTGTAGAAATGAATACTGATAAGAATTGACATATTTTGTCCACGCCGACTATCATTATTGATAAACCGGAACCTAACCGGAACCCTTGCTATAACTTTTATCGTAATTTTTTTTTTTAAATTTAAGAGAAAATTTTGTTTACTTATTTGAAAGCACGAGGACAGGTCTGATAAGTTCCTTAACTGTCCGCATAGTGTCGCTTTCGTCAATTTAGTGCTGCACGTTCCCTATAATATTTCAATTTTAAAATATCGTATTTGTTTTATAAATTCGGTGCGGTCTTGAAGTAAAGTATAATTTTAGTATTTTTAAAATCATGATTGACTGCTGGAATTTATTCAAAATTCTTTCTATATATTACTATTTTTATAATAGTAGAAGTAATGTTTTGAACAGGGATATTTTATTTTTTCATTTATACTTAAAACACTTCATTATTTGGCTGTCTGTTAAACCAATATTATATGTCACCAAAATTTGGATGGAGTTATGCAGAGTTATGCCGTTATGCTAAGCTGTTGCTCCTGTTTTCTGAATAACTCGATTCATTCAGTTAATTTAACCTCAGAATAATACTAGTGAGCTCATAAACTGAATGTCAAACATTTACAGCAGTGTGTTGAAAACATTTTTTACAGGTATTGTATCCTAACTTTTTTTATTGACTCAACATAACTGTAAAGGGCAATTTGTCTCCTGAATATTGAGTAGAATCTGTCATGCGTATATTTGTAATACCCTAGAGGGATCTCCTGGCCCTCCTAATCTCGTAAAGACTTCTTCACACGTTTTGAAAGACTTCAATAACCTACTAAGAAATACCTTTTTAAGAGTTTATTTCGGTTTCTTAAGATTGTTTTTAATGTGTAATGTAAGTTTTATTCCCAGATGTGAACTTTTGTAGAAATTCTGAGACATTTACACAAGTTATATGTTTTATATTCTGAAGATAATTTCGATTACAAACATACTAAAACGTAAATATACGACTGCTGTGCATAAGGTCTCGGGTTTGATTCCCGGTTTGAACTAAATGTTTGTATGCTCTGCAAATATTTGTTTCAGAGTTTGGGTGAGTTCTGATGTTTAATATGTATGTATTAACAAACAATTATATTATAATTTTATATAAATACTTTGTTTTTGTTAATACATACATATTATACATAGAAAACACCCAAAATTCGAAACAAATATTTGTAGATCATACAAACATTTGGTCCGACCCGGGAATCGAACCCGAGACTTCATGATCAGCAGTCGTACACGCCAACCGCGAGACCAACGAGGTCATTTACAAAGGTCCATTGTTGGGTTTGGTTTTGAACTTTTCAGATAATATTGACGTGCGTATCTATTTACAAAACGATTAGTTGAAAAGTTTTTCCAGGGTCCATAGTAATGGTTACAGGTAGCATCTACCCAAAATTTGGATAGCATGCAATGTGCAAATGCAAAATGTAAATTTAATAATAATTTTTGAAATGTAACAGAAAAGTAGTAAAATACGACTGTGTGATTCTAACTTAGAGTCTGTACTACCGTGACCAAACAGTTCAGAAACATCTGACAACTGACAACTTTTTTTTTCGTATAAAAAGACAACTCCCGCATTAGGAATAAACATCCTGTGTCGCGGGGGACTTTACAGACATACATGAAACGGACACAATTAACACCCAAACTCAGAACAACAATTTGTGGATCACACAAAGTGTTGTCCCGTATAGGATTTGAACCCACAACACTTGGCGAATTGGCAAGCGGCGTGGCGACCGCCTAAACCACTAGGCCAACCGTGCAGTCAAAAAAGACAACTGCCACACTAACACTGTAAAATCCATTATCACGAGGGACTTTACAAAAATTTGTATCCGACAAAGAACACCCAGACTCGGAACAACAATTTGTCGTCTTATGTGAGATTTGGGCCCACAACACTTAGGACAGAAAATAGCAGCGAGTTTTTCGCCTTAATTACTGCATACGCCATTCCATATATTAATTACACACGTTTCACGTGGAACCAGTTTTATAGTTAAATAGTTTTTTGTAGACTTGAAAATAAATTTTGCTTCACTGTCGAGTTTTTACTGACCTGGGCTATAAGATTCTAATCAAAGTACCTATATAATAATATAATAATAATAATAATTCATTTAATCAAGTAATAAAACTCATTGTGTTAGTTACAATTTACCTTACATCTATGTTAGTAAAAATATATAATATAATATATAATATATATATAATATATAAATTCAGTCAGTAAAGAACCTAGAATCTAAGTTATTTCTAATTTGTAATTGTGTCTACCATTACACAGTGTTACTTCTTACTTTGTTTATTCTCAAGACGATAATTTATCTCTTTTTTTCTGAGAAAGTCTACTGAGGAGATATCTAGTAGGTCTTCCAAGATATTCTTAGAATTTAAAGACAAGATTTTTATTCATGCTATATAACAGAATCAAGAACAATCAACACATAAAGATACTTGGAAATCTTGGAAGGTAGTAATGCTAAACAGAAGTGTATTTGTTAAACCGATATACTTATTCTTTAATTTTTTTTTTCACAACAGTGGATTATAAAAAGTCGTTGATGTGATGTGACCAGGTAATCCTGGTTCTTTTTGACTTCACTGGACTTGAAAAATAATTCACGCTGTCGTGTTTAGTTGGTGAGTGCGAGACCGGAGGCCCAATGATGCAGAAGCATCACAAGCTCGCCATGGTGTGGGTCACCATGTTGCATTGCTGCATTGTCTGCATTGGCAGTGAGTATGGTGACCACCACTCTTGGTTTCTGCTTATGCTTTCCATCAGGCAGAGTAAAGTCATTTTGGCAGGGTCAAACATTAAATAAAAGGATAATATAGGTACAGTACACGTGGGCTTGAGAACCTCCTCCGTGTTTTTTTTTCGTTGGTTAAAAATACTGATACTACTTGAGTCAATATTATTGCAGAGCGTTTACAAATAATTTCGCTAGTCTATTTATTCTATATATATAAATAAAAATCGCTGAAATGTATATGTACGCGCATAATTTCCGATCGGCTGCACCAAATTAAATAATTCTTTTTTGTTTGTGTACAAGAAAAATTAAAAGATAACGAGAAAAGTTTTTTGTCCGCGTCTGTACACTGCCTGTGGGAATCTGAGACAGATATGCAAATATAGCGGTACGAAATTCGCCGGGTCAGTTAGTTGAGTATAAATATTTCAATAACAACGAATAATTTCTCAAATACAGAAAAATTTAGCTGGAAGGCCATCTCTCCCGCTCTGCCGGGATTGGAACCAGATGAACATCGAATTTCTGGCCACTGTCCCATTTAAAATCTCGAAATTGAATTTTCTAAGAAAATGAACAGCGAGCGGAATCCAGTAACAATGTTTTATGTTAGTAGATTCATTATATTATGAGGAAATTATTGAACAAATATGGGGATAAAAACTTTAGCAATAACGCTTTTTAACTCCAGATGTTTTGGTATTTCAAAACCACTTATATGATTAGAATTCTTTTACCAAGCGCTTTTCGAAAATCATTTTACTTACCACAACTTGTATCCATATCCATAATATTTTAAATTCAATTCATCCATATACTTAATATTATATATTCGAAAGTAACGATGTCTGTCTGTCCGTTACGCTTTCATGGGTAAATGAATTTCAATGGAATTCGGCATGGAGATACTTTGATTCTTGAAAAGGAACTTAGGCAATTCTTTACCACGGGAACTGACAAACACGCGGCAGAGGCGCAGGCAAAAGCTAGTTCCGAAACTAAAACTAAAAAGTTACAAGTGGGTTGTTGCTTTTAAGGGAATTGAAGGCCACTCATCGGTATGAAATGCAGTAAAATAATTACTAAACTTCCATGTTCTGTCAGGCCGAAGTACAAATTCCAGAACTAGCAGTTGCGTCCACGTAGACAAACTAGTCAAAAAAATATTAAACATATTTATTTTTTTAACCCCCGATGCAAAAAGAGGGGTGTTATAAGTTTGACGTGTCTGTCTGTCTGTCTGTGGCACCGTAGCTCGCGAACTAATGAAGCGATTTCAATTTAGTTTGTTTTTGTATGAAAGGTGAGTTACGTGCGAGTGTTCTTAGACATGTTTCATGAAAATCGGTTGACTCGTTTAAAAGTTATGGGGGTTAGAATAACCGAATGTCTGCAAAAATATCATCGAGTGGGGTCTCAAATGATAGCGCACAACGTGTTTTTTTACTTTTTAAAGGGAACTCAGGTTATTATGTCGCGGTTTTTTAAAATTTTGAGAATTTATAGTTATTGCAGACAAACTACACGATTGGCCTAGCAGTTTCAGCGGTCGCCACGCCTCTTGCTACTGCGCCAAGTGTCTTGGGTTCAAATCCCATGCGGTACAAAACTTTGTGTTATTCACAAATTGTTGTCCCGAGTCTGGGTGTTTTTTGTGTCCGTTTCTTGTATGTTTGTAAAGTCCCCCGCGACACAGGATGTTTATTCTTAAGGCGGGAGTTGTCTTTTAAAAAAAAAAACAAAGTGATATCAGAGACAACTTCTCTGATATCAGAAAATACAACCAAGCATAAAAATATTAACATTAGCACATTCCTGCCGAAGCATGACTCTCTGCCCTTTAGTTGTTATTTCCGGCTCAGTTTTCTTATCAGTGTCTCGAACATAAAACTATCCATACAGTCAAGTAATAAGCGCACGTCTGAGGTACAACAATTTCCTTCTACCCACCCTAATTTACTTTACAAAACCGGGAACCGCATACTTCTAAACTACATTTGACCTAATTACCAGATGTTACGTAACTTCCACATGTTCTATATCGATCTGAGTGGTAACCAACTACAAACTTCAAGTTGATAAAACATGTACATAATTTAATTTACTCATGCGATATGCATTTTATGTAGAAAACTTTAAAACATACTCTTCCTTCTCCATAAGTAGAACATATTCTTCCTCTCTTTTTAGTTACAAGTAAAAGTTACAAGAAAGACTTGAAGTCTATCATTAGAGAAAGCCTATTACAGCATCAATAAAATTTTAACAGATAAATTGTAATTATGGACATGTAAAAAAGTGAAAATTTTGGACATCGATTTTTTATTTATATAGTACACAATAATAGACTGCTCATATATTGTAAATAAGAACTATAATGAGACTAAATGAATATGTTATGACTTATGACTGTGTAATATTTGTATACCGAAAAGGCAAAACATGATTGTTCCACTACTTATTCTAACATCCTGCATGCTCTGTGTATGTATTCTCATGTTTTGAACAAATAAACGATCTTGTATCTTGTATCAAGACATTAAGGGTTAAATATTTTTAATATAAATGCGTACAGAAACAAGCATATGATATTTATTTTTAAATTGAGTACATTACAGATCGAACTTGTGTATAGTTTTGTTATAACAAAAGTCTTTGAGGGTTTTATCCTTTCAGAATATTATGAAGAGGTTTGGTTTATTGAATTATGTTGTGCATAAAATGTCAATATAATGAGTAATCATACAAGTCTAAACATCGAAGCACCACCACCAACAAAACTAACTTTGTCCAATATCATTATCAGGAACGGGCATACTTGCAAAAACTTGAATCAATAATGACGAATAGACTATGTGTTACTTATGATAGATATGTACATTAATAAGTACAATGGCGGTCTTATTCCTAAAAGAAATTTCTTAAAGGCAAACTTTAGACGCCAAATCAACAGGAGGTAAAAGAAATAGGTGGTCTAGGTGTATCAAAAATTCAGTAGTGTCAAAATAAATTAGTATCTATAGGCGTACAATGCAAATATCAGTAATCTATACAAATAAATGAAATTGGAGTGTCTGTTTGTAAAATAACCGCTTTTTAATAAATGCATATGTATGTATACACGATACATGTACGAAAATATATTTTTTTACAATTTTTGTATGTCTGTCTGTCTGAATGTTCCGGGTAATCTCTGGAACGGCGGCACTGATTTTGACGGGACTTTCACTGGCAGATAGATGATGATATAAGGAGTAACTTAGGCTGCCTTTTTTTAGACTAGCTTCGTCTCGCAGCGTTACCCGCGGTACGTACTACGTACGCGTACTAGTAAACTAATAAAAATAAACCTGACTAAGCTTTAGCCAACCCAGAATTTTGTACTGAATTGATTCTATGAAATATGCCACAATTGTTATATTATTCACCTCCTTTCGGCCACAAAAGCTGCAAATGTTACAACTCATTTGCAAGTCAATTCAAGAACAGACCGCAAACGTAATAATGAAGCCTGGCTATCCGGGCTAATATTGTTAGTAATACTATCGCCTGCTGGAGGAATGTCGTGAGCTGGTGTACTGAATAACTAAAACAGACATCCTGTAGAAGTCGGTTTATTTGGAGTAATGAGTGAGGATATCTTTTGGTATAGAAGTCGCAGAGTATTTAAGTATGAGAATATTTTTACTGCATAAACTTTTTACCATTTCGTAAAATCATAGAGTTTTTAAACGTCTTTAAAAAAGGAGGAGGTTCTCAATTCGACCGTATATTTTTTTTATTTGTGTTCGCGGACAACCTCGTCGTTTATGGACCGATTTTCATGATTCTTTTTTTAATAGTAAGGAGATATCCCAACGGTGGTATCATGATAAGGACACTAAGATTTGATGATGTCATCCAAGAGAAATTGAGTCGAACCTTGAACTCGGTTTTTATTTTGTAATTTTTTTTAACTAACTAAACAGAATATATTGTAACGGTAGATTAGCCAGGACGGCGGTATTAATAAATGCATATGTATGTATACACGATAAATGTACCAAAATAACATTTTTTACAATTTTTGTCTGTCTGTCTGATTGTTCCGGGTTATCTCTGGAACGGCTGGACCGATTTTGACGGGACTTTCACTGGCAGATAGCTGATGATCAAAGGAGTAACTTAGGTTGCCTTTTTTTAGACTAGCTTCGTCCCGCGGCGTTACCCACGGTACGACAATAACCGCGGGGTTCTGCTAGTAAACTAACTGTTTTGTGTAGCACAACCTCACAATACCCTCCAGTGCACACCAAGTAGAACGTCTAGAATATGAATGCGTGTGAATTACTCGAACGAAGGTTTTTTATAGTATTTGACAGGCTTGACCCAATTTAATACTAAATTCACATATTTAGTAGATAATATTTATGTTTATCATAAATATTCTAATGATTATTAGCATACAATTATTATTTGATAATACAGGATTGTGTAACATTAAAGATTTATTACATCGTAAGTAGGAGTAGTATGGTAAGGTAGAAATATAAGTCGCGCTGGCAGCTGACAAGCTGAAGGCGCCAAGATATAAATATAAATCAACTATTTGCTTGTTTATAAAATCACCAATTGCATTATAAGGTTATAGGTCGGTATAATTATAGGTCGGTTTATATTTTACTGTATGCCTTGTAATTATTAAGATTTAAACGAACGAGGCGTTTATACAAGGTTGGAATCGTTACTTATAACAATATACTCAAATTATACTTAATTATTGCCAATTAATGTAGGTGCTGCAAATATTATCATCATTAGACCCTTCTACCAAATTTATTGGGATCGGCGCATTATCCATATCAGTACAAACAAGTTATTTTCTACTTACATTTACTGAAATTAAAGATAAGATTATGTTTATAGATAAATTGGAAGACGTACTGTACCTGGATGGGTGACCGCTGTTGTTATCGTAGGATAACACACAATATAATTTTTCTATCAGTCAATCTAGCTTTTATTACTAAGCTCAGTTTGAAATTGTGTGTCAGATATCCGAAACTATTATGACTAGTCATCAACACAATCTACAGCGTGTGATAGTCCTTTGCTGGACATATGTATCTTCTTAGGAATTTAGTCTTGTACTAGTATACCACGCTGGTGAGACGTGTTAATATAGGGTTTGTGTCAAGTTTTCCTCCTCTTCGCTCGCATAGTTGGTGTTGTAAGAGTCGACTAAGGAGGTAAATCTGAAGGTAGTGGTACGCGCTGCGAAAGAGACAAGCGACCGAGACAGGAGACCGCGACCGGAGACCGCGACAGTCACTTGACCATAGGCAATGTATAAGCAACAGTTCGCGAGCGAGACCGAGACAGGAGACAGAGACGCGAGACAGGAGACAGCGAGACGGTCGCTGCCATAGGGAAAATGATCTTTCTTGATTTCTTGTTAAATATAATAATATAATGGACATTTAACACACAACGCCATCTAGTCCCGAACAAAGCAGAGCTTGTATTATGGGTACTAGACAACTGATATAAATACATATTATTATTTTTTATAAAAAAAATACCTACACTCCTGAACAAATATTTGCAGATCTTACAAACATTTGGTTCCACCCGGGAAGGGGTCTGCGGTCTCGGTCTCGACCTACAGTACATACCGAAGAGATACTCCGGTCGCGGTCTCCTGTCTCGGTCGCTTGTCTCTGTCGCGGCGCGAATCGCTTACCGTTAGCCGGCTCTTAGAACACCAATGGGATGAATAGGGTTGGTGTCAATTCTTAAGCCGTCACCATACGGTCAGTTGCACTATATAAATAAACCTCGGTCTCATAAAACTTGTCTCTTAATTATTTTTAATATAATTATTTAAATGTTTTCCATATATCATTCTTTGTTAGCAATCTCTAAAGCAAAAGTCTAAGAAAATCGCAAAGCCGAAATTTCATTGAGAATTCTTTTGTATACAGTGTTATACTTCTGTACCTATTGAAGCTTTATTTATTTGATGTGTAGACCTTTGTTCTCTGCAAGACCGCCTTTCAAATGGATTTTATCTAACGTTTTTCACGTTTTTCTTGCTGTTTCGACTGATTGCGGCTAGCCACAGCCGAACAAAAAATGGCGAAATGTACAAAAGAAAAGTTTAGTAAACATTTATATAGTGTAAATAAAAACATTTCTTTACTCACAGGTCAGATTTCAACAATTCAATTAATTTACTTTAATTAACAAAATGGACTTTTGCTGTAGAGAAACTTCTTCGAAGTAAGTCCTAAAAGTTGAGTCTACCTTTTTACCTGACAGGAGGTTTGATAAATTGGCGACAGTATTCTACAAAATGTGTTTATCTTTTTCCTGTGTACTCTTGCTAGGTGCCTCGAAATTGACCAAGTAGTTGGAAAAGACGTTGTCAGTTCTACCACGAGAAAAAACGAAGATAAAGAGATTACGGATGCAATAGTATATTGTAAGATGGAGCTGGTATTGCACGTCTCCTCTCTATTGAATGCCTCGGTGAAGTAGTGGTAGCGTATGCGACTGCTGTGCTTGAGGTCTCGGGTTCGATTCCCGGATCGGACTAAATGTTTGTATGATCTGCAAATATTTGTTTCGGAGTTTGGATATTTTCTATGTATAATATGTATGTATTTACAAAAAAAGTACATATATATGTATTTGTATCAGTTGTCTAGTACCCATAACACAAGCTCTGCTTAGCTTGGGACTAGATGGCGTCGTGTGTTAGATGTCCAAAATATTTATCCGAAAAAAAAAAATATAAATATTAATTGAATAGGATAAAAATAACAAAAATAGCAGTCTGTGATCTCTTCTTATTTCTTACCATTATGAAACATGTTGTCTTTCATGAATGTTCAATTTTGTGAGTTTTTTGTAAGAGGCTTCAAATACACACATCAAAAGTGTCTAGGGATCAACATATGTGTCTAGGGATCAACATATATTTTTGCAATAACTTTTCTCCTGATTGATATTAATTAAAATTTTCTTTAAGGATTCATCAAATAAAGTGTTTTCGTTTGTCACGGTAACGATAAACCAAGTCACCTTTGCATTAATAAAGAAATTTGCCATTTTCCTAATAAAAGGATTTTTGACATTTGAACCACTAACATTAAAGTTCGAAAAAAAGACTGAAATAACAGTTTTCTTTAAAATTTTATTAGGTAACTTAAACAATTAATAATCCGTGTTTCTACCGCGAACACTAACACAAGAACATCGGTTTGGCATTCTCAAAATGAGTTCATCCAAATCACGCTGTGGAATGGCCGCCCATGTTCGTTGCAACAACAAAAAAAGATCTTCTTGCGACTGGATACCCTCCATATTCGGTAGAGCTCTTCTCTGTAGCATATCCCATGCATGCTCAATCGGGTTCAAGTCTGGCGACTGAGCAGGCCAGGGCCAAAGCCACATCTCAATCTCAAGAAATCCGCATAAAAATGCTTGATCCCTAGACACTTTTGATGTGTGTAGTAACGAAAGCAGATTTATAACTTAAACTTCCGTGTTGCATAACAAGCTTTCAGCCTGCGACCGGGCCCTTTATTTTTTACGTGTGGAAATCCCCTAGGACCGTCACCCCACCGGGGTTTGCAGCGGGGCGGTGTGTCGGACTCGAACCGACTAAAACCACACGGTGTGCCACTCTGCGCCCGTGAAGGGAGGAATCCGGGAACTGCAGTTATTAACACGTCCGGACCCCTCCCAGCGCTTGCCCGCACTGAAGCGGGCACCGTCACCTAATAGACTCTCAATTTAGGCGACGTACGGCACACGCGTACGTCGCCCCCTCGCGGGTGGCCACTAGAGCGGATGGAGGGGAAAACTCGTCCCGACCATCCGCGGCCACACTCAGGGCGGCATGAGGCGCTGATAGGCGCGCCTCCGCTGCTCGTTTTGCCGGCGTCGGATTGGGTCCGAGTGGAGGTCGTCCTCCCTGCCCTTCTCCGCCACCTCTGCGAGATTACATCTTCGCAGAAGGTTGCGACCGCGGTAAAACTGCTGTCGCTTCCGGCTATTGAGCGTATGACGGCCGACGGTGAGAGATCTCCTCCGATGACTGCAGTGAGGGCCCAACACTGCGACGCCTATGCGGGGCAGATAGCCAGCGTATGCTGGGCCGAGTCCTCACTGCAGTCGCAGTGGTGGCAGGCGGGACTCAATTCCCTCCTAGCGACCGAGTGCAGGTACTTCCCGAAGTAACCGTGCCCGGAAAGGACCTGCGTCAGTCGGAAGGAAAGGGTCCCGTGCTGCCGTCCTGCCCACTCGAGGATGACCGGCTGGAGAGCCTCCACGGCGGCAAAGCCAGCGCGTGGAGTCTCCAGCCGGGACGACCATCTGTCCATAGTGGCTCGACGAGCAGCTTCACGCCATTCGCGTACTTCTTCGGGCGGAGGGCGAAAGCCACTTTCCGCCCGATATCCAGCCACCCGTCGATAAACTTCGGCGAGCACTTCCACCTCCAAATCCCACGGGGGTGTTCCGGCCAAGGCGCACGCCGCCTCGGTCGACACCGTGCAGTAACCGCGTATGGCTCTGACTGCCAATACTGCGACCAGGCCCAGTACAACATATTCAGTACGTCAGGAAATTCAAAGGTATGTATTTTATTCCCCTAAGTCTCTAGCAAGACTGCTATTACTCTACTAATACAATACATAACGGTAATACAGAGAAGAGTGCCGGTGGTACACTAGTCCACCAGCACTCTTCTCTGTATTAGCACACCAGGATACTAGCAGGAGCCAATATCCAAAAATAGGTACCTAGTATCAAGCTTATTAGCTAAGCTCGAAAGTCTGGTGCGATTTACTTTTTCATTAAGTTATGCCACTCATTTTTTGCACCCAGAAAAAGTAATAAAGAAATTAAAAACAATTTTACGCGAGCGGATCCCACGCCCAAAAGTTAAACAACATTAAAATCCAATTAAGTGAAAATGTAACGAGAAAAATAATGATTAAAAACTTAATATATAACATGAAACATTAAAAGTACCTTATACCAGTTAATGCAAAACAAGGTAAAATTCGTCACACACGAAAAGTATCTTTCAGTGTGTGTATATAAAGAAAGTTTTCAAAAAGCTGATATTTGCGGTCCATTTGAACTAGCTCTTAGTATTCAGATCACGTTGAATATTCGACATTCGAAGCCAAATGCGTATAATGTTTCTTTAAGTTGTCTGCACATTTCCACCTCTCTGCAGGTTGAGATGAAGAACTTTTCTGAAAGCTGTAAGCGACCTTATAAACTAATGTTTTACTGTATAACTACTAACCAAACTAACAGTACTAACTTACCATTCATACTAACTTCTATTTATGTATATTTTTTATGATTTAACTTTTAAATGAAAGCAAATACATTTTTCTTTAATACAGTTTCATTTTGATGTGGCAACAATTTTAATGTGACTAAATTCTGTGTACAAATTTATTGAAGATCAATATTTTGACGTACTAATTAAATAGTGCCCTAGTAGCTAACCATTTCAATCTTCTTTATTTCTCATTATTCTTGATGTCCTCGCGTGTAGTATACTAAGGTACACCCTACAATCTTTCTTAGTTTGGAAAATCTTTATGTGACTACGTTATATTTCTAGTAAATACGATTCACAATCGTTCTTAGCTTGGCAAATCATTATATGGCTAAGTACCTAGGTTATTCATTTCTTGTAAATACCCAATGATGCCCACGCTTTTTTCTTGTTTAGGAGATATGTTAAAAAATGCTGGTAAGTTAAAATTACGTATTCTTATTTTAAGAAGAACCACTTATTTAACCGACTTCAAAAAGGAGGTTCTAAATACTTTCTTAACATATTCTAAAAGCCATTATCTTTGCTTACAAAACTCAAATTATTCATAACAAACTTTACATAAACCTTTTGAAATCATATATTCCACTATGAATTTTTGTGAGTACCCGATATTTGTTCAGCAAATTCTCTGTAAATATTTGTTCAAACATTGGCTACACTTTACGAGTACAAGTGCCTATATCGTGTTTTGATTTCTATCGAACCGAATAAACAGTTAAGTAAACAGCTAGAAGCAATCTTTGAGTGTTTTGAATTTTTTGTCGATGTTGATTAAAACTTTAATTGATGGTGATGATGATGTGCTCTACTTTTAATGCGTTGTATGCATATCTATACCCTATTCAACTTCCTCTGAGACAAAAAGTAAACAAAGAAACCAATGTTTCTCAAACGAGTTGATCGAGAGTAAACATGGCCGATGTAACCAAACTAATTACAAAATTTCATATTTGTACGTAAATTATTTGCCTTATCACTACTCTTCAATTTAGTAGTGTTACAATACGTTCAAAGTTTGGGAACAGCTACAGTTTTAGGTGTTTTTAATGTCACTTTTTAGTCAGTCCACTGTGAACTCGGAAAATTTGGACAGTTGCAATTATTTTATTTTTTAACACACGTATTTCCGTTGTACTTGACACTGGCAAAATTGTTGACATCGGCACAGTTTGCCATTTTCCAAGAAAAAGAAAGAAAATGACACTTTTTTATTGATTCCAGATGCATATAAAATTTGACCTATTAAAGAACCTTTTTCTGGTTTGTTTACCTTTTGTCTCAGAGGAAGTTGAATAGACTATGCATACAACGCATTAAAAGTAGAGCACATCATCATCACCATCAATCATCATCAACTTACTTAGGAGTCTTCTGCTGGGCATAGGCCTCTCTTTAAAGGAAGTTTTGGCGAACTATACCATCTATCCAGACGGGTTGGTACATGGTTTTTTTTAATGTTTTTTTTTAAGAAAGACAACTCCCGCATTAGGAATAAACATCCTGTGACATGGGGGACTTTACAAACATACAAGAAACGGACACAAAGAACACCCAGACTCGGGACAACAATTTGTGGAACACACAAATTTTTGTACCGCGTGGGATTTGAACGCACGACACTTGGCGCAGTAGCAAGAGGCGTGGTGACCGCTGAAACCACTAGGCCAACCGTGCAATCAATTGGGGAATTGGGGGCAAACGAGCAGATGTATCACCTGATGGTAAGTGATTACCGCCGCCCATGGACACCTGCAACACCAGGGGCATCACAAGTGCGTTGCCGGCCTTTGAGGGATGGGGAGGGGGGTGGGGGGAAATGGACTTCCAGTATCCTCACTCACTCGGTGAAACACAGCGCAAGCGCTATTGCACACCGTTCGAGTCGGCCCATTCATGTCAAAGCGTGGCTCTCCCGCGGTAAGATTTGTGTCAAGTTTTTCCTTACCTTCGCAATTCTGTTGTCTTGCGTAGTTAGCTCACTTAGCCACCTCTTACGATACCCACGGAGCGAAAAGGGGTGGTGACACTCTCTATTCTAAAACCGTCACAACAATCCACACAAACACCACATAAAATCCGCCGCCATATTACGTTACTTACTTTAAAAAAAAACAGAAGTAAAATAAATGGAAGTCATCACCTTCCATGTCCAAATTTATATAGCCTATGTCACCAGAGTGTTTTTATTTAAATCTGTTCAGTAATTTAGGCGCTACGGTGGAACAAACATATATAGACTGCCAAAATAATTACCCTTCCTTTTGGCTTTAGTCAGGCAAAAAGGTTCAATGTGTAGACTTTAATATTCCCTAGCCAAAAAAACTACTTCAATATCAATAATAAAGACAATACAAAACGCTCTATAGAGTAAGCAATAACCCTTATCATGTACGACAGGCTATCGCAAATTAAAAGAGAATTTTCCTTTCTCCACACGCTATCAAGTCTATAATGAAAGAAGCAAACGTAATAAAACGCGCATGACTAGCAATGTTCGCTGCCACACAGTTATTAGTTGTTCCAGACTACATATTTCTTTGTTAGGGGTGACACAATCACTATATTAAAACTGAACAAAGACAATTTTTCCTTTTTAGATATTATATTAATATTTTTTTGTAAGCTCAGGTGGTTTAGTTAAAAATTTCTCTCGTAAAACTATATAAATGGTTTTGGTCTTGAAATATAAGTAAGAATAGAGGGAATGTGTAAAACGGTGTAAAAATGTATAATATAAAAAAATTATTAAGGAATACAGTTAGTTTCTAATAATACAAAATTTTACAAAGTAGCGGCTATATCTTGATCATGCTATTCATACTGTTACGTGTTAGGGTTCGATTTATTTGAGAGAAAAGCCTTTTGACGTGTTAAAGAGACTTTATTAAAACCACTATTAAAATTACAATACTACTCTGAATTACAATCCTTAAAGGTCGCCGAGGTCGCTAGGTTGATTGCTGATATCACTTCGATGTTTATCTCACTATAGCTCAAACTGTACTGAAATCCTGCGACCCGCGAGACGCTCTATTTATACTCATATTATTATTACTCTTTCATTTCTAGAAACGCCTATAAAACACGAGAATCTACTAGTAAAAACGCTAATAAAAATAATCGAAGTTAATAATAATTAGGCAACAACCAATCGATATCCGACACTATGCATATAGAAATAAGGTCCTTATCTTTTTCTCCTGTCCTGTATTATTCCTTGCCTCAGGAGATCGATAAGAAGTGTGTGTGTATTTGTGTGCGCAGATAAGGCTTGAAGATTATTATTATTCGTAACAATACTAATATTATAAATTATATAGTAACTCTCTCTGTCTGTTTGTAACGTTTTCACGGCTAATCCACTGCACCGATTTCTATAATTAATTTGAAACCGTTTTACCCGCAATAATAACATTCAAATTAGAACTAAGACTAAGAAATTTAAAATAAAGTGATACTCACTCTGCTTGATGCGCCTAATAATATTATAGCATATCGTTATTTCGCTTTGCGAAACGCAACGTTTTTGTCAGGCCAATTGTATTCTTCTAACTATAAATACATCAGAGTGTAAGTGCATAAACACCATACATTATAGACAATGGCTGCGATATATATAACACCACTAGTCATTTACGATGGCCCTGACAACTACGCAACGGTCCAATATAACAAAAGTCAATGTATTATCTTAATCTTGTTGCGAAAACTTTAATTAAAACTTTCATCTAATATATTGAATTCTGTTCTACAACTAAGTATGTATTATGAAACTTCTTCAGTGCGTGAAATTCCTTATAAAGTCACAACTAACAAAGGCCTCATTGTTAAGTTGGCAATCTACACAGTAATGTCTAAGAAACAAAGTTTTGCCTTAGGGCCTAGTGAGCTATTAAAATATATCAACATACACGAAACCTATTGAAATTCTACAGAAAATCTAGTTTCCATTAGACCTATCCGAGAGGAAAATTAGTAGCTAACATTTCTATTTTTTTCATTAGGAATTTGAAATCCAAACTTGTAAAAATAATAATAAATACTTTCTTTTGGAATATTTTTTTATGACCCGGTAAAACACAGCGCAAGCACTGTTTCACACCGTTTTTCTGTGAGGCAATGGTATCGCTCCAGTCGAGTTCTGTTCGAACAATTTTTTTAAATTTAGTTTTCAATTACGTTTATTGGTCATATTTCAAAAGCACATCTTCAGAAGCTGCAGCTGAATTAACGAAGATTAAACTATATTTATTCATACTTAATACAATAGATTGACAACAAACATATAATCAAACATCGAAGAGACCTGTATCCAGCAGGTAACTGGAATGAACTGATGATACAAACAAAAGTCAATTTAAAATATACATAGTTAAAATACTAAGAAACATGCTTACAAAAGCCTTTATAGTCTATTCGCCTAGATACGGTCACCTTCATCGCCCCGCAACTGACAAATCATACTTGCTTGTGGGTGTACGCTGCAGGCAGGCCTTTTGATTTTTAGGACTTGGAATGTGTGGAACTTTTTTTAAATAAACTAAAATAAACTAAATAAATTAAAATAAAAGCATATTAATAATATGATATCAAAAGAAATTTCATCAATCACTTCAAAATACGTACTCTTTAAGCTATTCGTCTAATCTAATAATCTTTTATACCTAACCCCTGAATATTATTATCTCATCACATGGCTCAATTCGCTTACTTTCTATAACTTTCACTTATTGTGACCCTGCTGTAATGAATTTCGTCAACCCTAAAGTAGGGATATATAAAGCTGTCGAAACGACACAGATGTGCGACGGCCATTTGTCTCCGGTATGTGTTACGAGGAGGCCGTAACAACTTCATCATCGAGTTGATATTAATTGTTCTGCCATTTATTTTTAAGTCTTTTGCAATATTTGGGTTTTATTCAAGTTTCTGAAGTATTGGTATGTTTTCACGTCTAGTCCATCACCATGTTGTCCTGCATCTCTGAAAAGAACCTCTCTTTTTGGAATATTCCTATTGAGATAAAACAGACACAAAGAACACCTAGACTCAGAATAACGAATCGTGGATCACATAAATTGTATGATGTTTAAACCCACAACACTCAACTTTTTTTATAAATACTTCGCTCTTTTTGGTCATAGCGTGATGATAAGATAATGATAGCTTTTCTCAATAACAGTTCTATGTAACACTGAAAAAAAATTTTTAAATTGAGATTCCTTCAGACTTCCTTTCCCGTTCAACTAAACATTACCTATATACTCGTAGAAAATAGAAATATATAGATAATAGATAAGAATATAGATTTAGAAAGTTTTTCACGCGTCGTCCTGGTTTTACATTAATTATCCATTATCTTAAAATAATAACTCTCCATTACTGTTTCATGGGTTTAGATATGTCATTAAAATACCCTTTGCGAAACTGTCGTTCTCATGATATAAAGTTCAACTATTATGATTACACTGTAATGTATTAGTAGTAGTAGTTTTAAAGGGTTCTGTTTATATTACCTTTTTTAAAGTAATGTCACGCTCATAACCTTTTTATTACTTTATTTTCATGATAATCCATTGAAAACATAGATCATCGTATACCAGATATACCACAAAGTAGTATGACGTATCACTAGATAAATTCTGACTTGCAAAGGTCCAGAAGAGTTCTTATTAGGTAAAGTTTTGCAAATTGCTTAGTGTTAACTGTTATTAATGATTATTCGAAATGTGTAACTTTGAAAAACCACGCCTAAAACCTAGGTTATGTTTACAAACCAGCTGCCTCGACGAGCTTCGTTCTGTCAAAAGTTATGGGCCTCGCAGTCCAGTAGAAAAAATAAATTAGTGTTGTTTTTACTATGCTCCTCAATTCCTCATTTTACCTTAACGAAATAAAAAAAAAAACACGTGTGCATCTCGGGACGCTAGACAGAAGTGATGACTTAAACGAATCTAAGTTGAACTACAAGTACAAATTATTAAAAAAAAACCCGACTGCGTCAATATTTAACAATAAAAACATATAAATTTTATACATATTCGTAATCACCGTAAAAAAATCTTTATTTTGATACCACACTCGATGTATTTTGAAAACATAATTTTTTTTACATTACTTTTTGGCGCCAAAAATCCTTTTTTTTTTAATTTTGATGTACCCAGTGTCACTCTCACGACTAAGACAAATCGTTTGACACCACTCACATAAAAATACGACAGGCCGTTTAGACTCTAGGGCGTGCCAAAAAAATATACATACATACATACACTCGAAAAAGATAACCCTCCTTTCGCAGTCGGGTAATTATAAGTTTAACTATAAAGTAGTTCGTTAGCTAGTGTATAATAAAGTTTATAGATACACCCTTACATTAACGATAATTTATCCTGATATTTAATTAGAGCTTAATGTTTTACTGAGTGAAAGCTCTGTTTAAAAGGAGCACGCTCTAGAAAAGTTCAGGCATAAATCCTTTCTTTGTAGTTCCATTCAATTTATAATATTTCTAGTAAAACTTGAGTACACTTGTCTCTGAAACGAATAAGAAACGGAAATTTGAAAACAGGGAAATAATTTATTGTTCGTAGCTGTAGAAATTGTAACAAGAAGAAAATGTATTGTATTTTACAAGCTTTTTATTAACTTGCAATGTATGTATGTATGCTTGTATTTTCGGGTGGAATCTTGCAACTAAATTTTTAAGCAGATATCTTCAACCGATTTTGCTAAAAATTTTCAAGCATATGTATACAGCGTGACAATACAATATTATAATGACATGGAGCTGATGTGATGCTGGAGCTAGAAGGTGGCCATAGGAACTCTGTAAAGAAACGTCGCAACATCATCGAGTTTGGACTCGTTTGATTCGTCTCGAGGCATTCCAGTAAAAGCTTGTTTTAAAAAGCTTTTTAATTTAATTTATTTTAAATCAAATTGTCTCGAACCTAACAATGGATCGATTAGATTCGATTGTAGCAATTGACATCCATGATTCTGGTACACTTTGTATCTTTAAACATTTAACTAATTGTCACTCCAGTACCATTTCAAGTAACTTCTTGTCTCAAAAAATCAATCGATAGAAAAAATAGCACTGTTTCCATTTCGAAACTTTTAGGAAATAATACGTATTGTAGCGGTGGAAAAACTAAGTATTTTTTTCTTTGGTTCTGGCAACTTTGTATTTTTAGCGCTATGTTCATCAGACGAAATAGAGTCCGAAAATTATTGTCAATCGAAACTAATCAAGCACGAACAGTAAATTGCATGATGCATTATACACTTTCGCAATGAGAATGGTGAACACCACTCTTGGATTCTACTCATCGCAGAGTAGAATCATTGTGGCAACCATAAATAAAAAGATTATTTAATAAGTAAAAGACTAAGTATACTTACTCTTTATAAAAAGTGGCCAAGTGCGAGTCGGACTCGCCCATGAAGGGTTCCGTAGCAGCAAGTAACATAAAAGTTCTTGTAGTTCGTCGTAACTTTGATCGATGTTTTAATATTAGTGTATTTCTTTGCGATTTACGATTTATGACGTTTTAACAAAAACTACTTACTAGATCACTTTCAATCTATTTTTCGGTGGAAGTTTGCATGGTAATGTACATCATATATTTTTTTTAGTTTTATCATTCTCTTATTTTAGAAGTTACAGGGGGGACACACATTTTACCTCTTTGGTAGTGTCTCTCGCGCAAACTATTCAGTTTAGAAAAAAGTGATTTTAGAAACCTCAATATCATTTTTGAATACATATGCATAGATTGGTATGGGTTTGATGAAAAAAAAAATGAGTTTTTTTTTCTATTTTTGTGTAAAATCTTAATGCGGTTCACAGAATACATCTACTTACCAAGTTTCAACAGTATAGTTCTTATAGTTTCGTAAAAAAGTGGCTGTGAAATACGGACGGACAGACAGACATGAGTGTGGAGGGACGGGTGTCATGTCCCTCCAACACAAAGGGAGGATCCTCAGACCAGGCGAGGTCATCATGCCTGGCGGGCCAACTGCCCAACGGTTGATGTTGGAATGTTGTATATATGTTAATGGGCGCGAGAACTTTCACTGCGCGATTCAGGATTAGTAGTTTCTTAGTTTCCTTCGTTACTCCGTAGTTCAGTGTAACTTCGGTAGATGGCGCTGTAGTATATTTCTGTTGCGCTGTATGTGGAAGTCGCCACATGAGGAATCTATAAGGCCGCGTACACGAACTCAGCGGGAGCGGGAGCGGGGCGGGCGCGGGAGCGGAGCGGGAGCGGAGCGGCAGCGGCACGTTCAAATGTATGGATTTATATGGGAGTGTTTTCGAACACAGCGGAGCGGGAGCGGGCGACGAGCGGGTGACGAGCGGCGGACGAGCGGTGCGTATAGAGGTATTATAGATAGAGTAGGGAAGACATATGACTGCCGGTAAGCGGAAACGTCCGACGATTAGAAAGAGAGAGAAGATCGCGGTACCCCATCTGTCTTTCTCTACTGACGCATGCGCAGTAAAGGACTGCTTGTTATTATGATAACCTCGAATAATAAAATAAAATTAACTCGAAAATCTTCTAAATATATAAAAGAGGAAGGTGACTGATATAGAGAGAGATCAACGCACAGCTCAAACCGCTGAACCTAGAATCCTGAAATTTTGCGTGTAGGTTCTTAATGCAACATAAGTGAGCAATAAGAAAGGATTTTTTTAAATTCCACCCCTAAGGGGGTAAATCAGGGGATGAAAGTCTGCGTGAGCGAAGCCGTGTGTAAAAGCTAGTACCTTATAAAGTTGTTTGAAGTAATAAAATATAGGTACACACAGACAGGTAGGTACCGCGATAGTCTCTCTCTTTCTAACCGAGGAACAGCTGGAGGCCTGGTTCCCCTCCCTGGGTCCGTAATTTTACTGCGAAAGTCACATGTTCGATGAATGGAAAGTCGTCTGAACGTTACTTCGAATACTTTTTACCAATAAACTCTTCTTCTACTGAACGATGATTCATCGAATATTTTTGAATCGAATTAATGTTTTTTCGAATAAGTTTAAAATGAAAATAAAAGTATAAAGAAAACATGTGTGGTGTATTCTTTCATACAAAATCAAGAAAATCTAATAACTTTTAGATATCATACGTTCCTTCCGTACATTAAAATTTAAAAACATGAAATTTGACAATAACCTGCTAGTAAAATATAATAATGAGAAGCACCTAGGTTACTTGTCAACGCTAGATAAATATTATGTTTGCATTTAGATTGCCGTAGGCAGGCTTTTCATAAGCAGAAATACTAAATGCAATCAAAAAAGTGTTATAGCCAAATTTCATGTTTCTAAATTTTAATGTTCCGTACACTAAAGCTTAGAACGGGAGGAACGTAGG
Source organism: Diaphora mendica (assembly GCA_949125395.1). Lineage (NCBI taxonomy): Eukaryota > Metazoa > Arthropoda > Insecta > Lepidoptera > Erebidae > Diaphora > Diaphora mendica. The sequence goes on from OX421323.1 coordinate 5,306,609, forward strand.
TTTTTTTTTAAAACTGTTCGCACGCCCCATTTTTCTTTACATTTTTATTTCAGTTATTTAACTATATGATAATATTATATTATACTCATTATAATTTATAATATTTAATTAGTAGGTTAAATAAAGTGATATTGAAATGTTTCATTCTTCTAAATTTTAAAGTACGGAAGGAACGTATGATATCTCAAAGTTATTAGACTTCCTCGATTATGTATGAAATAATACACCACACTACGAATCTATAAGGCCGCGTACACGAACTCAGCGGGAGCGGGAGCGGGGCGGGCGCGGGAGCGGAGCGGGAGCGGAGCGGCAGCGGCACGTTCAAATGTATGGATTTATATGGGAGTGTTTTCGAACACAGCGGAGCGGGAGCGGGCGACGAGCGGGTGACGAGCGGCGGACGAGCGGTGCGTATAGAGGTATTATAGATAGAGTAGGGAAGACATATGACTGCCGGTAAGCGGAAACGTCCGACGATTAGAAAGAGAGAGAAGATCGCGGTACCCCATCTGTCTTTCTCTACTGACGCATGCGCAGTAAAGGACTGCTTGTTATTATGATAACCTCGAATAATAAAATAAAATTAACTCGAAAATCTTCTAAATATATAAAAGAGGAAGGTGACTGATATAGAGAGAGATCAACGCACAGCTCAAACCGCTGAACCTAGAATCCTGAAATTTTGCGTGTAGGTTCTTAATGCAACATAAGTGAGCAATAAGAAAGGATTTTTTTAAATTCCACCCCTAAGGGGGTAAATCAGGGGATGAAAGTCTGCGTGAGCGAAGCCGTGTGTAAAAGCTAGTACCTTATAAAGTTGTTTGAAGTAATAAAATATAGGTACACACAGACAGGTAGGTACCACGATCGTCTCTCTCTTTCTAACCGAGGAACAGCTGGAGGCCTGGTTCCCCTCCCTGGGTCCGTAATTTTACTGCGAAAGTCACATGTTCGATGAATGGAAAGTCGTCTGAACGTTACTTCGAATACTTTTTACCAATAAACTCTTCTTCTACTGAACGATGATTCATCGAATATTTTTGAATCGAATTAATGTTTTTTCGAATAAGTTTAAAATGAAAATAAAAGTATAAAGAAAACATGTGTGGTGTATTCTTTCATACAAAATCAAGAAAATCTAATAACTTTTAGATATCATACGTTCCTTCCGTACATTAAAATTTAAAAACATGAAATTTGACAATAACCTGCTAGTAAAATATAATAATGAGAAGCACCTAGGTTACTTGTCAACGCTAGATAAATATTATGTTTGCATTTAGATTGCCGTAGGCAGGCTTTTCATAAGCAGAAATACTAAATGCAATCAAAAAAGTGTTATAGCCAAATTTCATGTTTCTAAATTTTAATGTTCCGTACACTAAAGTTTAGAACGGGAGGAACGTAGGTTTTTTTTTAAAACTGTTCGCACGCCCCATTTTTCTTTACATTTTTATTTCAGTTATTTAACTATATGATAATATTATATTATACTCATTATAATTTATAATATTTAATTAGTAGGTTAAATAAAGTGATATTGAAATGTTTCATTCTTCTAAATTTTAAAGTACGGAAGGAACGTATGATATCTCAAAGTTATTAGACTTCCTCGATTATGTATAAAATAATACACCACACATGTTTTCTTTATACTTTGATTTTCATTTTAAACTTATTCGGAAAAGCATTAATTCGATTCAAAAATATTCGATAAATCGTTCAGTAGTAGAAGAGCTTATCGGTAAAAAGTATTCGAAGTAACGTTCAGACGACTTTCCATTCATCGAACATATATTATGACTCGCACGGCTCCTCTGCTCTATCTTTAATATCTCTATGGCGGTGCGCACCAGTGTCGCGGTGTCAGCTAGGGATGGAATAAAATACCTGTGATTATTGATTTTTAATTTTGTCAAGTTTGTGATTTTTCCAAATTTATTTACTTATTAAAATAACAATTTTAATAGTTAATTAAATAAACATTTTATCCATCTTTATTACTTGCAATATTGTTCGAATGGTTGTTTTTTTTTGTTTTTAATTTTATTTTGATAGGAACGCAAATATTACAAAATACATATTTAAATTCTATGTATAATATGTATGTATTTACAAAAAAAAGTATTTATGTATTTATATTAGTTATCTAGTACCCATAACACAAGCTCTGCTTAGCTTGGGACTAGATGGCGTTGTGTGTTAGATGTCCGAAAATATTTATATTTTTATTTGACGAGCGAGCGACGAGCGTGTGACGAGCGGCATACGAGCGGGCGCATCAATCTTAGACAAAGTATTACATAGACTTGACACAATTTTGTAATTAACCGACGAAATTGTAACCAGGTTTGTTGAACGTTTGGAACATTAATAAGGGAGAATGGGCTTTCACCGTGCAACGTTAATATTTGATGTAATTGGTTTCTATTCCTTACGGGTGTACGCATATGTCAAGTCTACGTAATACTTTGTCTAAGGCACGAATGTAGCGGTGTCATATAGGGATGTAATAAAATAGCAATCACCCGTGATTAATGATTTTAATTTTGTCAATGTTGTGATTTTTGCAAGTTCATTTAATTATTAATATTTTATATTTTATTTATTTGTTGTTATTAAAACATTTTAATCATCTTTATAACTTGTTAATTTGTTCGCTTTTTTGATGTTATTTTTTTTTCATTATACCCCCTGTTATTTTCTATAATGATCGAGTATAGTAACCTAATACCCCTCTAACTTGTCAATGTAAATTATTGTGTTTACAATAACGACTAATCAAGATTTTTTTAAGGTTATCAGGCTTGGGTTGTACGATTTTAGAAAAATAAATTTAATATACTAATTTATGACGCTATTACATATGTAGATATTATGATTATATAAAATATTATCAAACATTAATCGTTTTCACTAATTATTTAAAATCACTAATCATTTTTTTGTGAAATCTGTCATCCGTATCAAGTTAATTTTACGAGGTATTGTTTCTTATAACACATCACTAAACCGCTCTAGCGCCCGCTCCTAGCCCGCTGGTTTCGAAAACGGGTTAGCGGCCCCGCTCCGCTCCCGCTGCCGCTCCGCTCCCGCTCCGCTGCCCGCTGAGTTCGAAAACGCGGCCTAAGGGTTCCATTTTTTGCCACTTGGCAACGGAACCCTAAAAATTTACTTGTTCTCAACCACAAAATCTCATCATATACTCTTTATCAAAGTCTTCTTCAAAAAGAATGTATGGATAAAAGGCCAATACAAATAGGTTTGACTCCTGAACCATTAGGTTTAAGAAAAGCTTCTCGAGTCGCAGGTGTTCATCCATTTATCTACGTCGGAATTGCGACTCACCTCGCCCTGTCTCGTCGCGCCTCGCCCCACCTCTCTTCTTTGTGACATTCATTTAACTTTATGTTAAATATAAAAAGTGAGGTACAGAAAAGCTCGCGACTTTATACACCAGTTTCTTGGTAAATTATTTTTATAACATTGTTATGACTTTATAGGGGTAGTCCTGATTGTAATTTTTGCACCCTTGTGTATTTAGGTAAGCTTGTTAGGGTAATTTCAAGGTATACTTGATGATTTTGTTGTGGTATTTCCCTTATTTTTAAATGTTTCAAAATTGTTATGTTTCAAAACTTCAAGTTAATTATTATTAAGGAACTTCACACCGATGGTTTACGATAATTATATCATAAAAGAACTGCTTCACAAAGATTAGCTTCCCTTTCTGCATAAAATGCTTTAAGTTTTATATAGCAATAAACTTTAAGTAATTCAGTTTTGCTTTAGAGTATTCTACATATATTTTTAAACTTCAATTATATTACCTATTTTAAAAATAAAAATGCTGTAGCATAACGAACGCCTCACTTTTAGTTAACGCTTAATTTTACTGTTGATAATTGTTTTATACTGTAGTGTGGGCTAAATGAAAATCCTTTTTTAATGTGTAACCTGGCAAAAGGAATGTTCTTATGGAGGGAAACAACAAAAAAATAAAAACAACATTTACCTATTTTTTCTATAAGAACTGGCCAATAACTTTTGACAGAACGAAGTTTGTTAGGGCAGCTAGTTATTAATAAATCTTCGTAAACAGAACATCTTTAGTTAAATATTTTAAATTATCTAGTTTAATAATAATCGTTAAACTAGTTCGCCTGTGCAGTCACATCCCTAAAGCCCACTCGCATGAATATTCGATATACAGTTTGCGTTATCAATTTGAGATTGCATCACAAAGCCGCTCATTCAGTCTGGCTATAACATGCCATAGACATCGACTAAGTGGAATTAGAGAGGGGGAGATATTAATGCGACTCAATGAAACAGTTCAAGACTGCGTGATACTATCACGTATATTATTCCACCTAAAATTGTTACCTATCACTGATAGGTAACAATTTTAGGTGGAATAATGATTTGTTCTTGTGCCCATCTTCTAGACAGGCATGAATACTGTAAAATCATGTCCTCTGAGTAATAGTTAAAAGGTTGTTTTTAGAATTTTACTCTGCAGTTTATAGTTTTCAAGATAATAACCTGCTAACCCGCCGAAGCTTTCTGGATCAATTCCTGTAAACTTTCCTATGATTGCGTTCCCTTTTTGCCCATCCTTTTAATTTGCCCGTAGGTTAAGGTTTTTCAGACCAGTTTAAAAAAAGGTATTTTGACAGGTTTTATCATCTTTATCAGTTAAATATTTGTATTATTATTGTATTTTCTCTAAGCAAAATATATATGTAACTACTTTAAAAAAAAGTATTAATTATTTTATCAGTTGTGTAGTACTCTGCTTAGTTTGATACTAGATGGCCTAGTGTGTTAGATGTTCGAAAAAATACATTTTAGGAGTTTTAAGCAATCAATACTAAAATTTTCAGATTTGTTACGAGAATATATTTCCCAGAGTAGTAACTACTTTATACAGTTTTCAGGATTTCTCCAACTGGCTTTGCGCCAGTATTACTATTTGGTATTGCATCGAATGAACAAGAGTCCGAACGAAGTTCAGAAAGAAGCATAGAGATGTTGAGTTACCAAGTTCGTACTACCTTTTAATGTAATTTTTGTTTTGATTTCTTACATCTTTCCGTTTTATTAATAAAAATTGAATTTTTGTAATATACTTTAGTTATGCTTGTCGACGGATATAAAAGTAGAGGACGACCAAATAAAAAATGGATGGACTGAGTAAAAGAGGAGTAAGCAGTGAACTGGTGAGTGATAGAGGAGAATGGAACCGGTTTTCTATGAGACCGTGTTTTCATTGTGTTCGACACGACCAATTTATGCCAAAACCTGGTTCTTCTATACGCGAACTGCATACATTAACACTAATATGTCCGCCAACCTATGAATGAAAGCAACATTAAGTAATGCGTATAAAGTTTTCAATAGCATGGTTTTTACCCGACTGCGAAAGGAGGGTTATGTTTTTCGAGTGTATGTATGTATATTTCTTTGGTACGCCCTAGAGCCTAAACGGCTTGTAGTATTTTTATGTGAGTGGTGACAATAGATTCGTCTTAGTCGTGAGAGTGACACTGGGTACATCAAAAAAAAAAAAATTGGATTTTTGGCGCCCTAAAGTAATATTAAAAAAAAATGTTTTCAAAATACGTTGAGTGTGGTATCAAAATAAAGAGTTTTTTACGGTGATTACGAATACATATAAAATTTATATGTTTTTATTGTTAAATATTGACGCAGTCGGGTATTTTATTTTTAATAATTTGTACTTGTTTTATATGATGTTTAGCATAGTTTACCAATGCTACATCTTTATAAACTCAAAGTTGTACCTCCTTAAATATTTACAGTGCAGAAGGTGTTGTTACTTACATTTAACAGCCCGTAAAAAAGTAATCTTGTAAAGGCCCCCGCCGGCGCAATATACTATGTCGTTATATTTTTATACCGTAGGAACGGTTGATCTCCAATCAGGAAGATAAAAGTTCAAAACCGAACGGAATTGATAGTGGACTATTTTTCGGTAAAAAAGCAATTCCGTTTCACTCTAATCGGATTTAAATATTTTCCGCTAGTAAATGAAAAAATGTAAGCTTTACAATCTACATATAAATAGGCAAAGGCAAAACATTTAAGTACTCTATTTCACAGATTTTTTTACTTTTTTTTTGGCATTGACAAAATAAACTACGATCGAACTACGATTACTGAAAATCTGTAGATGTGTATAGTAATGTGGCGACTTCCACATACAGCGCAACAGTAATATACTACAGCGCCGAAGTTACACTGAACTACGGAGTAACGAAGGAAACTAAGAAACTACCAATCCTGAATCGCGCAGTGAAAGTTCGCGCGCCAATTAAGATACATACAACATCCCAACATCAACCGTTGGGCAGTTGGCCCGCCAGGCATGATCATCTCGCCTGGTCGGAGGATCCTCCCTTTGTGTTGGAGGGACATGACACCTGTTCCTCCACAGTACAGCCAACCCCAAACTTTATTTAATTGAATAAAATATCATTATCCTCTTATTTTAAGAAAAAAACCGGCCAAGTCCGAATTGAACTCGCGCACTGAGGGTTCCGTACAAACCTGTAGACTCTTTTTCTCAGAAACGCGTCAAATTGAAATCCATATCAAATACTCAGGTCTACTATCCATTGGAGCTGTGAAAACATCAGACTTCTAAGCCAACGCCAGAAACCATGCATTCCTGAGAAAAAGGGTCTTGACAGACAGACGGACGGACAAGAAAGTGATCCTATACGGGTTCCGTTTTATCCTTTTGAGGTACGGAACCCTGGAAAAATGGGCTAAAATAAAGTGTATTTTGTTTTAAGAGTAATTTCGGAAATCCTAAAGTTATCGAGGCGTGAAGAGTAACGCCGACGGGAGGAAGGTTTTCGGACAAATGATGTTCAACAAAAGTTATAGCCCAGTTGCCCATTGAGCTGTTTATGTACAACGTGAACAAAAAGTGGTAGTCATATTTCATAAGCGTTCCTTACTAGGCATAAAAAAGATACGATGATCATCAGTATTTTTATATATTCAGGATAAACTTGAGAACCAACTGAATGAGTTGCAGTTGTTGATACTGTGAACTACAAATGTCCATTACATGGAATATTAAAACAAATTTATATATTTGTTTTGTTTTTTTTTAGAAAGACAACTCCCGCACTAGGAATAAATCCTGTGTCGCGGGGGACTTTACAAACATACATGAAACGGACACAAAGAACACCCAGACTCAGACCAACAATTTGTGGATCACACAAAGTGTTGTCCTACGTGGGATTTGAACCCACGACACTTGGCGAAGTAGGAAACGGCGTGGTGACCGTTAAAACCACTAGGCCTAACGTGCAGTTTAACGAAGTAGGCTGATAAGTTGACGAATTTTAGACATCTGTATCAAATATAGTTCTGTTCTTATATACTCTTTTATCTGGTCTTGTTAATTACCAATCTGACGACATTAGTAACCCTTAAAAGAATATGCAATATATTTTCCTTAACAAGTGTGTAGACCATTTAACAAATTTTATTTTCTTGTCTCCTGATTTCCTAAGAATCAATTTTTGGTTAAGCTGTTATTGTTACCACAAAAGACGAGACCATTTACTAACATTTTTATTCATGGTGTAATTTTATACCCAGATCTCGAAAACTTAAAATACAACAGGACACGTAACCTACTTTTAAAATTAAAATTAGCCGACCCACGCAACGTCATTTACGTCTTCTATTGCCTAACTAATATAGGTAACTAAACCCTAATTGCTGTCATGGCATTATACTAGTAATAGTTGACTCTCGTTACATTCAGAAACGTGCGTTATAAATAAGTAATATAAAAAAAAATCGACACTCTGATAACCTCATCTACTTTTAAACTTTGTTAAAATATATTCTTTGAGAAATTGTTCTGTTCGTTGAAACATACCTTCGCAATAAAACCAGCTCTACAATAACACGCAGCGGTGAACAGTGCAATAAACTGCAAAACATGTGCACTACAATGCTTCTTTTGTAACAAGAGCTTGTCAAGTACGTGGGGAAGTCGCAAAACGATGCTCACCGTAATTGCCAGCTAGTTTCAGTTTTACGAGAACTTTTATGTTGCTTTTGGAGCAGATACTTTGTTACTTAAATACGACTAATTAAGATAAGCTTTACGTGACCACGACTCTTGGATTCTGCTCATGCTTTCCATCAGGCAGAGTAGAGTCACTTTGGCAGGCACATAAAAACTATGTAATTAGATATTAAAGACGTTTTATCAATTTCCTTTTCAGTGAAGTTTATTGATATCAAACTTTTTTCATTAGCAATGTTCGTAATTTTAACTTAGTTACGTTAATATTAATAAAAAAATCAGCTTCTCGAAGTATTTCCCAAATGTGTATAACTGATTTGATCATTAACACTAAGAAATCGGTTTATCGATATGTAAATTTTTGCATGTAATCCGCTCATAAAATTACATATTACATACAATAAAATGACAATTAAATTTATCAGCATAAGATTTATTTTTCAAATAAATTAACGTCTTATCACACTATAACCGCATTCGTTGTTCTCTGCACAGGGGAGACAACATTACAGTCTAGTTTCCCTTATCAGCTAAATTACTTGCTGCCACACTTCAGCCACAACAGTGAAATCACACAATGACTCTGTTATACCACGACATCGAGTGCAATTCGTTTTTATTAAAAACTCTAGACACACGCAATTCCAAAACCAACTCTGTTCTTTGGTATATATGGTACTTTTTTGAATGGACATTTTTATAAAGAGTTTAACAAAGTCCCATTTGAAGTTACTCCTCCAGTAATGAGACACACAATGTATAAAATGGGCGATAAGTGAATTAAGTGCGGTTGCACAAACATTTAAGCTACAGATTTTTAGCTTCTTTTATATTGAAGGTTATTTTCCTATGTAAACATACACTCACGCTTATATCGCCAAAGGGCGTATAAAACACCGTTGCAAACTTTAGTGTCATTTACGTTATATGGTCTATGTTAGGGTAATTTACGTTATGGTTAAGTCTATTGCTTTCAATCGGATATATATCTATTTAGAATACATTACTGAATAATTAAATATTTGCAACATAAGTGATCATCCTCATCACACGCTATTTGTCCTATATAGTAATCGAATCCATAACCACCAGCTTAGAAAATAAAATGTTACACAGTGATTAACATAGTCATCAGATAAAATTATTAATAGGGTGGGTATTTGTGTCATTAATATATTATTCAAAATTGGAGAGAAAATATGAACATCTTAAACTGTAACAGAAACTACAAACCATCTAGAATTGTTAGAATAATTATAATTAATCGGTGTTAAGATAATTGCTATTTCATGAAACTACGATCCCACTTGTATAAACCAGTTAGAGGATTTGTAAAACAAGATTGTGTTACATTTATTACACTGTTTTCATGTCGATTGTAATGGTATGACCTTAGGACCAAGTTAAATTAACAGACCTTTGTATTTAGGCCATAGACATTTAGATTTTATTGAGATCATTATATTTAGACGTAAAAATGATTAAAAACCACATAGGTGCAATTTATGTTTCCAAATAATTTTTTCAAAAATTAATTAAAGGTAGTTGCGGCTAATTTTTTTAGGCAACCTGTCACTATTCCATTAAATACTTCCTCAACTTTCATTTAAAATTAATTTCATCAAAAAAACAGATACTTGCAAAATCGAGCGGTGGGATCTTAGGCTATAATAAAAAATGGTAACAATCAGAACCATAAACAAAGAACTAATTTATTTGAAATCAAACTTCAAATATATAAGAACACAATAGGAATTCACACATAAGGAACCTCGCGAAGTATCTAAAATAAATAAAAATTTAACCACTGAATTTGGTTCGTTAACTACATTTTTTCTTTCTTCATAAGGATTATTGTGATAAAAAAATATTGAAATAGAATTTGAAGAACGTAATTCAATTAAATAGACTGTTAAAATTTAAAATACAGCTTACCACAAGCAATTTTAGCACAAATAATAATAATCTGCTAACAATAAGATGTTTACTACAACAGAAGGTGCCAGACATTAGACAAATCAGACCACCTCGAACCTTTACACTATATCACAGTACGGAATAGCGGTAATACTTTACCTTAACATGATTACTTAATCAAAGTTAGTTTACTGAGTTTGTCAAACTAAGACACATCGAACCGATACAAATAAAACAATATTTACAAGCACATCATTTTGTTCTTCAGATGTACATCAACAGCTTCTTAAAGTTTACTGCTGGTCATTAAAAATGAAAACCAATTGAAACATAACCTAAGTAGTTAGTTAACAAAGCATTAGTTTAGATAAAAAAATACTTGGTACTGCCAGATATTATAAGTTCATAAATGGTTTTGCTACAACATAATTTGTAAATTTAACACTTATTCACCTCAAAGGTAAGGTCTTAAATATTTATCTCAGCTACATTGAAATGGTAAATATATCACAAATTGTATAAAATCTTTCTATATAATAAATTGTGACACTAGCAGCAGGAAGCTGCACTCGCAAAATTGAGTTTCCTGTACATTTTACTCGAATACCATTTTATTTCCCAGTTAATATTTTCTATCTTCTATCTGATTTAGATCATTCTATTCAACCGTTAGCTGCGGATTTACTAAGTAATCTTATACTAACTTCTATTTTTATCTTGGATAGTTGGATAAAAAAATATCCAAATCCTTATGCACTACAATTACAAGTTACACGTTGTTACTCCTTATATTCAGACAACTCAGCGAGTAACAAAAGGAACAAGACGCACAGGTTATCAATAGACCATAAGTCCCCAGCTAACCACCTAATAGCTGCTTGATTTTGTAAGAGCTCGACCAAAAGCTTGCTTAGTGCATAGCTTGAATAAGATCCAAGCGAGTTTACTTACTGAACTGTTAAAGTGGCAGAGGATTCAAGTTTGCTATATAAACCCGCATTACCAAAATTATAGCTTAAGTTTGAGCTAAACTACATAACATGGGCCAAGCTTTCCAAAGCATTCCAGCTTGTGTAAGAACTTATTATTATTACCTGAGAAATTAGATATTGTCTAGTAAGTGCACAATTCCATGTAATCGGCTTACGGAAAATGTTCCCAATCTCGCAATTTCGTGGGAAGCCCGAGGCATTTGAAAATGCACGCTGCAGTCAAACAAAAGCGTGTAGTTGACTGCAATATAGGTACTTATATTGTAGAAAGGAATAAGTTTTGAAATTACATTTTTAAGATTGATGTAGAAAGTTTTTCTGATGTAGAAAGTATTTACGTGTATTTGTGGATATGTGTGTGTGTGTGTGTGCATGCGTGCATAGTTAGAGAGAAAATTTTCGATATCAAAAAATGTTGTAGACCGTACGTTTATATATAGCAACGTGTTATAAAGTAACAATATACGCGTTTGAACATTTTAATAAACAGGTACTAGTGGCCGCCCAGTGGTCGAAATACGACCATATAATATCTTCTTTTTTATTTTTGTTTTTTTAGCTTACTGTACTCCACTTCCATTTAAACTTTAATTGTGCCAAATTTCATACTCCTCACTACTCCTCAGTTCGCATAATTGTCGTAAAAAGGGGTATAAAGTTTTTGCTACACGTATTAATACATAGATTAAATTAACATTACCAAATGTTCAAGTTGTGAAAATAAAGAATCTTTGTATGGTGAAGTATAGCGTTACATCCGTCCATATCTGTAACATTCTTACGCTAAGTTTTGCTCTTCACACTGTGCTATTGAATCTATTGTTCATCTAATCAATGCTGTGACTTCCCGTCTCTCGTTAAATAAAACAGAAAAATCCTGCAACAAACTCACTATAGATAGTGTCTGAACTGTATTGAAATGGAATGAACCTAGAGATTTGCTGCGTTCCTCCCCGATTCGCTCTGGCATATTGTTGTTGCAGTGATGAGAAATGAGAAGGAGGATTAAAACCATCTTTGAAGCGGATTCTATATCGTGTCAAATTTGAATTTATTTAGTGCAAACTTATCCAAATATATGTCGCCTGCCTTAGATGCCACTGTCACTAACCACTCACCATCTTCCTAACCTTTATAGTTCCGAAGATTATTTGGAATCGGCTACTAGTTCAACCGGTTTTACCTGAATATCAGTTTTTACACAAAATACTGGCATCTGTCCTCCGCAATCCTGAGGGTGAATTGAATTCGAAGGTTGAACTAGTTGTTAGTATATTTGAGGGCACTGACTTCCCGATAACGATTCCCATTAATGTTCATGACAACCGGGACCGACGGCTTAACGTGCTCTCTGAGGCACGGGCGGGAAACACTGCCATCTTCCATACTCAGGGCTGCTATTAACAATTTCTTGTAAGAAAAACCCAACAGCTGTCCGACCCGAGAATTGAACCCGAGACCTCTTGATCTGCAGTCGATAACGCTAACTACTAGACCAACGAGGCAGTCCCTAACCACTATACTCTTTGCGCTGTAGCATGGTGCGTGGTGGTTTAATTTAATTTACTTTAATTTACTACAGTTTATGGTTTAATTTAATTTACTACAATTATTAATAATTTAATATATTGCGAATGTGGTACGGCTGAAATACTAAGTCATAATTTGTAAATCGCGGCAACTTTCAAGAGTGAAACGAAATGTTACTAAACCATGCCACGCACCATGCTACAGCGCAAAGAGTATAGGCCAACATAATCTATATTTATAATAAAAAAAATTATGATCTGTCTCAGCTTCCCACAGGCAGTGTACAGTCGCGGACAAAAAAACACTTTTCCCGTTTTCTTTTATTTTTTTTCTTTCTAGCAAAAAAAGAATGAATGAAATCGGACTATGTGTTATTGAATTACAACCAAGTACATATTTTGACTTTTATCCCCTCTCTCCAGGAAACCTTGCTGAATTTCGGGATAAAAAGTATCCTATGTCCTACCTCGTAGTATGAACTCAAATCATGCCAAGTTTCATTTGAATCCGTTCAGTAGTTTCGGCGTGATGCGCGGCCAAGATATAGACAGACAGACAGACAGACAGACAGACGGACAGACAGACAGACAAAAATGAAAAAAATTACAGTTTTGGCTTCAGTATCGATAATAGAGAGCCCTCCAAGAAAAAAATTCAAAATAATATATCTTCTATGTACAGAATTGGACCTGTTACATTTTTATTATAAGTATATATATATATATAAGTATACTAGCTGACTCGGCGAACTTTGTACCGCCATATTTATATACAATAATTAGCAATAAATTAAAATTGCGACTATAATTTGAGATTTAAACTATCCTATCTCTCAATTTGGATCGAACTGCACATGGTGTGCAAATTTTATTATAATCGGTTAAGTGGTTTAGGAGTCCATTGAGGACAAACATTGTGACACGAGATTTATATATACACACATCAAAAGTGTCTAGGGATCAACATATGTGTCTAGGGATCAACATATATTTTTGCAATAACTTTTCTCCTGATTGATAATAATTAAAATTATCTTTAAGGATTCATCAAATAAAGTGTTTTCGTTTGTCACAGTAACGATAAACCAAGTCACCTTTGCATTAATAAAGAAATTTGCCATTTTCCTAATAATGGGATTTTTGACATTTGAACCACTAACATTAAAGTTCAAAAAAAAGACTGAAATAACAGTTTTCTTTAAAATTTTATTAGGTAACTTAAACAATTAATAATCCGTGTTTCTACCGCGAACACTAACACAAGAACATCGATTTGGCATACTCAAAATGAGTTCATCCAAACACGCTGTGGAATGGCCGCCCATGTTCGTTGCAACAACAAAAAAAGGTCTTCTTGCGACTGGATACCCTCCATATTCGGCAGAGCTCTTCTCTGTAGCATATCCCATGCATGCTCAATCGGGTTCAAGTCTGGCGACTGAGCAGGCCAGGGCTAAAGCCACATCTCAATCTCAAGAAATCCGCATAAAAATGCTTGATCCCTAGACACTTTTGATGTGTGTATTAAGATATAGATGTAACAGGTCCAATTCTGTAAATTAAGGATATTTTGAAATTTTTTTTGGAGGGCTCTCTATTACCGATACCACTGTCGATACTGAAGCCAAAACTGATTTTTTTTTTCATTTTTGTCTGTCTGTCTGTCCGTCTGTCTGTCTGTCTGTCTGTCTGTATCTTGGCCGCGCATCACGCCGAAACTACTGAATGGATTCAAATGAAACTTGGCATGATTAGAGTTCATACTACGAGGTAGGACATGGGATACTTTTATCCCGATATTCATCACGGTTTCCTGGGGGGAGGGGATGAAAGTCAAAATATGTACATAGTTGTAATTCAATAACACATGGTCCGATTTCATTCATTCTTTTTTTGCTAGGAAGAAAAAAATAAAGATAACGGGAAAAGTCTTTTTTTTAGTCCGCGACTGTACACTGTCTGTGGGAAGCTGAGACAGATATATAAATATGGCGGTACGAAGTTCGCCGGGTCAGCTAGTATAAGAAATATAAGAATGGTGTTTCTGAGTATCAAGCTCTGGGTATGCTAGAACAAAACAAAATGAAATCTGCCTTTGAAGCAATCTACCGTCGTAAATGCAAACATGTTGTGAATATGACATTATTTTTTACGACCCACAACTCGCTTTGTACTAAAGCTTTTATCTTTCATTGCCACATCAGTTTCTATTGACTGTGGGTCGCACAAAATTGAAAATGTAATGTAGATAATTTAATAAAACCACAATGTTCACTTCCATTATCTTTACATAGTATAAAACAAAGTCGCTTCCGCTATCTATTCGCCTAGTTCTTTTAAACTACTCAATGGATTTTAATGCAATTTTCATAGAGTGATTCAAGAGAAAGGTTTACATGTATAATACATGCATATTATAGTAGTGAAGAATTTCAAAGACTTCCATTGCGAAGCCGGGCCAAGTTGCTAAGTACGACGAAAACAGTTACATAATATAGAAGTATACTAAGCTGAGCCACGTCACAATTCACCCTACATCCTCATCACTATGCCTAAACATGTTTTATCGCCCGGCCACATTACGTGACGTCACAAAGGTAAGCAACATTTATACGGTTACCTATCGCACCTGCCGAGGTACAAATGTAAGGCAATTCTTCGGATCTATTTTCAGAATTCTTGCAGTCAGGAACTTAAAATTCACACCTTTTTTGTGCTAAATCCCTTCAGCTACCACCGATATTATATTAAATTCGGGTTATATCGATCACAAACCGACTTAAAGCCACACGCCGCTGGTTTAGGCGCTAGTAGCCGAGGAATCGTGTAGCCTAGAAAGGAAATCCTGTCGCAATAGTTTAGCACAGTAGCACAGCATCTAACAACACTCTACATGATGAGAGAAATTATTTATTATTATTTTTATTAATAAAATTTAAATTACTGGGAACTAAAAGAAATCAGTCAGTATAGTGACCACCACGTTTCCATCAGGCAGATTAGAGCCATTTTGGCAGGGCCATACATAAAAACAAATTTAAAAAAAACCGACTTCAATCTGGCCAAATTGGACTGGGACTAAATGGGACCATTTGGGAAACACCAGCTTTCAAAAAAAAAGAATCATCAAAATCGGTTCACCCAGTCGAAAGTTATGAGGTAAGAAACATAAAAAAATACAGTCGAATTAATAACCTCCTCCTTTTTTGAAGTCGGTTTAAAAAACGTAACCTAAAGCCGAGTGCCGTCGCGAGGTACATAAACACGTGGTGTGGCTGCTCGCTGACATCTACATACTACTTGCGCTTCTTTACAATTTTGTGATTGTTTATTTTATATTTTAACTAGCTGACCCGGCCAACTTCGTACCGCCATATTTACATCTGTCTCAGCTTCCCACATGCAGCAAAAAAAGTATGAATGAAATCGGACCATGTGTTATTGAATTACAACTAAGTACATATTTTGACTTTCATCCCCTTTCTCTTGGAAACCGTGCTGAATTTCGGGATAAAAAGTATCCTATGTCCTACCTCGTAGTATAAACTAAAATCATGTCAAATTTCATTTGAATCCGTTTAGTAGTTTCGGCGTGATGCGCGGCCAAGATACAGACAGACAAACAGACGGACAGACAGACAGACAGACAGACAAAATGCACATAATTGGACCTGTTACACTTATATCATAAGTATAGATTTGAAATATTGAAATCGTTAATAACTACACGTAGATTTTACATAGTTTTGTAATAGTTAACGCTTAAATTAAGAAAATACACAACACATGCTGTGTCTACATTTATTCTACAAACTAGTACTGCATCACTCTTCTATAAAGTTACACAAGAAACTTTGCTTAAGTTCTGCCAACATCGAGTAGGTTGCCTTTGGTGACAGTTTATAACTTCTAGTAATATAAGTAGTGCAGGATTATATAGAAATTTGTTTATTTATGGCAAGCTTTAATACATAATACATGCCTAACGCAGATCTGTATTCGTAACACCTTTAAATAAAAAGGTAAAAAAATCACATAGTTCCTAGTCGTATACAGAATGTGCCAGAAGATTGGGGTAAAATTTTAAAGTGAAGTAGATCCTAGTATAATGAAATTAATAAAGAAAATTACATTAAATAGTCTCGTCATTTGTAATAGTAATTCTATTTCAAAAGTATGAAAATTGATTTAATAGTTAACTGATAAAGATACTATCTATCTATACTTATAATAAAAATGTAACAGGTCCAATTCTGTACATTAAAGAAATTTAGAAAAAAATTTCTCTGGAGAGAGGGCTCTCTATAATCGATACTGAAGCCAATACTGTAATTTTTTTCATTTTTGTCTGTCTGTCTGTCTGTCTGTCTGTATCTTGGCCGCGCATCACGCCGAAACTACTGAACGGATTCAAATGAAACTTGGCATGATTTGAGTTCATACTACGAAGTAGGACATAGGACATATCATTTTTATCCCGAAATTCAGCACGGTTTCCTGGAGAGAGGGGATGAAAGTCAAAATATGTATTTAGTTGTAATTCAATAACACATAGTCCGATTTCTTTCATTCTTTTTTTGCTGGAAAGAAAAAAAAGATAACGAGAAAAGTGTTTTTTTGTCCGCTACTGTACACTGCCTGTTGGAGCTGA
Organism: Diaphora mendica; assembly: GCA_949125395.1. Classification (NCBI taxonomy): domain Eukaryota; kingdom Metazoa; phylum Arthropoda; class Insecta; order Lepidoptera; family Erebidae; genus Diaphora; species Diaphora mendica. Next base: position 5,323,784 of record OX421323.1, read on the forward strand.
GACAGATATGTAAATATGGCGGTACGAAGTTCGCCGGGTCAGCTAGTTTCGTATAAAAGCGTTGACAGGGACAAAAATATTCTTGAAATGTCTTCATAAAAATCCAAGCAACAACCAATTTTTTTTTCAAAATTCTTGTTTGTTTCGCTAAATCAACTATTTGTTATTGTTACACAGTAACTGTGTTATAGGTTTGTAAAGTAATTTATTTTTACAAACAGAATCAAGAGAAAAATAATGATCGCGTTATCGTTCAGACGATTGATATCGGTTTATTCCACTTTGTTCATCTAGCTAGGTGATTTCACCAGAGTGTATAAAGTAGACTTTTGAGTTTCCTCATTTCACTTTGAAAGTATTTCACCTAGTTGATATCACTCAGGTGATAGAATATGTACGTTTGATGGTGAAGCTGCTACTGCGTACAGAGTTAATCTAAAAATCATATAACAATACTAGCTGTTGCCCGCGGCTTTGCTCGCGTGGAAGTTGATTATACCTAGGTATTTAATTAAAACTGTGTAAGTATCTATGAATACTGTGTTCATGTTTTTAAACGTATTAATTTATAATCAATAGTCCATTAAATTTGACTCTTATACACACTTTCGACCCTTATTTTAACCCCTTTAGGAAAAGAATTCCCATAAATGCTGATATAAGTATTCATTTATTTGTAATCAAAAGCCTGAAGACAAAGTTTCAGGCTACTAAATTAAAAAATGACGGAATTCCAGTCTAGCCTAGGGATAGAATATCCAGAAACGCTTAAATACGTATCTCATCATCATCATCGCAGTCCACTGCTGGACATAGGCATCTCCAATTGCACGCCACTTGGTTCGATCCTCAGCTTCTCTCATCCAGCTCCTGCCAGCCGACTTGGGCAGATCATAATTCCACCTGGCCTGTGGACGTTCTACGCTACGTTTGCCGAGACGCGGTCACCACTCACGAACCCGTTTACCCCAACGGTTATCAGTTCTGCGGCTAATATGGCCAGCCCACTGTCACTTCAGCTTGCTTATCCTGTGGGCTATGTCAATGACCTTGGTTCTCTACCGGATCACCTCATTCTTGATGCGATCCCTTAGAGAAACGTTGAGCTTTTGTGATGAGAAAAATAAATCATTATTATTATTATAGCCCTCCATAGCACGCTGAGCGACTTTAAACTTGTGAACCAGCCGTGTCGTAAGTGTCCACGTTTCGGCACCGCATGTCATGACTGGTAGGACGTACTGATTGAAGACTTTTGTATTTAGGCACTGTGGGATTGATGATGAAAAGACCCGACGAAATTTCCCAAACGCTGCCCAACCCGGCTGAATTCTCCTGTTCACCTTGTCCTCGAAGTAGTTTCTACTTAACTGCAAAGTGTCTGTAAAATCAAAGGTACCACATATATTTTTGAACAACTTCGAGAACGGCACCGTGTACCACAACCGGTTCCGGTAGAACATGTTCGTACATACGTATCTACTCATTTTTAATCATTAGCCTAAAATAAAGTTGCATTTTTCTAACTTAAGAATGACGGACTTCCAGACTAACCTATATTCGAAATTTCAACCCCTATTTCAGGGGTAGAATATCCAGAAACGCTTAAATACGTATCTACTCATTTTTAATCAGCCAAAACAGAAGTTATCATGTTTCTCACTCAAAAGATGACGGATTTCCTTAAAAACTTTCAACTCCTATATCACCCCTTAGGGGTAGAATATCTAGAAACGCTTAAATACGTATCTACTCATTTTTAATCAGTAGCCCAAAACCTAATTTTCATGTTTCTTACTTAAAAAATGACGTACTTCATTACAAACTTTCAACGCCTATTTCACCCCTTTAGGGGCATAATATCCAGAAACTCCTAAATACGTATCTAATCATTTTTATTTAGTAGCCCAAAAATAAAGTTTAATATTTCTTATTTTAAAAATTACGGACTTCCATACAAATTTTCAACCCCTATTTCACCCCCTTAAGGGTAGAATATCCAGAAACGCTTAAATACGTATTTAATCATTTTTTATCAGTAGCTCAAAACTAAATTTTCATGTTTTTTACTTAAATAATGACGGATTTCCTTACAAACTTTCAACCCCTATTTCACCCCTTTACGGGCATAATATCCAGAAACTCCTAAATACGTATCTAATCATTTTTATTTAGTAGCCCAAAAATAAAGTTGCATGTTTCTTATTTAAAAAATACGGATTTCCGTACAAACTTTTAACCCCTATTTCACCCCTTTAAGGGTAGAATATCCAGAAACGCTTAAATACGTATCTCTTTTTTTTTATCATTATCCCAAAAATAAAGTTTTATGATTCTATCTTTAAAAATAACGAACTTCCATACAAACTTTCAACCCCTATTTCACCCCCTTAGGGGTAGAATATTCAGAAATGCTTAAATACGTATCTACTCTTTTTTAATCAGTAGCCCCAAAATTGAATTTTCATTTTTCTAATTAAAAAAATGACGAACTTTCATACAAACTTTGAACCCCTATTTCACCCCCTTAGGGGTATAAAATTCAGAAACGCTTAAATACGTATCTATTCCTTTTTAATTAGTAGCCCAAAAATAAAGTTTCATGTTTCTAACTTCTAAAATGTCGGACTTCCAGACTAACCTATGTACAAAATCACAACCCCTATTTCACCCCTTAGGGGTAGAATATTTAGAAACGCTTAAATACGTGTTTACTCATTTTTAATCATTAGTTCAAAAATAAAGTTTTATGTTTCTAACTTATAAAATGACGGACTTCCATACAAACTTTCAACCCCCATTTCACCCCCTTAGGGGTGGAATTTCAAAAATTCCTTTCTTAGTGCTCACTTACGTTACATATAGAACCTACATGTAAATTTTCAGGATTCTAGCTTCAGCGGTTTGGGCTGTGCGTTGATCTCTGGGTATGTCAGTCAGTCAGTCACCTTACTCTTTTATATATATCATAATAATAATAGATTCTGGTGATCGCGATTTCACCAATTGTAGTCAATGCGATTTATTATTGATAAGTACTATTCAATTTTAAAATGAAAGCTGAGCTTCTGAGCTGAATTAGGTGAAAATAACGAATGTAAATCTTCTAACATTTGTCAAATTATTAGTTCGTTTATTTAAATTACTTAATTTTATATCACGTCAAAAAACATCATGAAATTCCAAAAAAAATGTTTTTTATGCACAGGGAACAAAAAATCTTAGGTTACAAATCTCGAAAACTGATATAACAATACTAAATAGACCAAATAAAGAGAGATGACACAACCAAGATCTCAGTCCGATAACAATACCGTAAACAATAGTAACAGCTGCATGAAACAATAGAGATGTTTACTATAAAGACCTTTTCTTTCCAACAAAACGCAAACACGATAATATTTAAATCTACTAATAGTTTTCATAACAAATAGAATAGATATTTAAATGAATTACACGTCAGCCATTAATCATTTCTCAATTATCACTCTAAAGACAAGGTTGCTGATAGCTACGAAAAATGTGGCTATATTCTTTAACTAACCTTTATTTCATAGTGATTGTGCAATATTCATTCTGTTGTACATGTGCCAACAGTAATTATACTGTTTCGCCTACCCGTTTAAAAGGAGAAACAGGAGACATCAAGGAGAAAAGACAACTACACCTCGAAGAGTACGGATCATTGGAATTTTTAATCAACCCAGAACCAACAGATATAGACGCAAAAAGAAATTCAAGTACAACGTTCATTATGATTAATGTGACTTCTACGGAAATAAATAATATAGCTATAGAAGAAAACATTACAAGTATAGAAATAAATGATATGACAGTACCCACGAAAAGTGTAAATTCAGTCTTAAGGACGACTACGCCCATTAATAATATTTCCTCTTTTAACGTTGATAATTTTATTATTATGAAATATATACATAATATGAGTTCTAATTCTGATAACATAAGTTCTGATCATATGGTGACAAAAATTAAAACCGTAGTGAGTGAAAAAACAACTGTCAAACAGGATGTAAGCAAGGAGGAACAAATCGGAGATTGCCTTACATACAAGAAAACGAAACGGTATGATGTGAATAAGATAGCTGATGTGTGGAAGATCACGTTTTATACCATTCCTACTACACTTAAGTGTTTCAGACTTCACATTAAAAAAGTCAGATTAGAGGTAAGTTTTTTTAAATATATTTTAGACGGTGAACGAGCAGATGTGTTACCTGATGGTATGTAACTAATCCATCACCACGTGGGCATTTATGTATCTAACTTATTTAACAGGACCAAAAGCGATACGAGGCTACGTATGGTGATTTCGATGAAAGAGTTAAGTGGAAGAACTGTGTCTTAGAAATAACTTCCAGTGAAAATAAGCGTTTTGATGTACAGAGAAGACATTTCCTCCAGAAGAATTATTTACAAAATGGTGTTTTAGAAAATATATTAATAGATCAGGAACGTAACGGTAAGGATTTCTCTAGTCTCTCGGGATCACTGTCAGTTTCTTACTCGCACTAATATTTCATTTCTGCAAGAGGTTGGTAGACAATTGGTCTGTGTAAGAAACTCAACTTTTTGAACCTGGAAATCTCTCGGTAATATGAAAAAAACAGGGAAAGCAACTCAAGGGGAAGGACGGCTTTGTACTAGACAGATCAGATCCACAACAGCACCGGTGAAGAGATTTGAAAAGACATTTTATCAACTCGATATATTTTCGATTTTACCTATGTAGAAAATTGATCTTATGTGACTATATCAGACTATTTAAACTAATAATTGAGCATCATGGTATTTAAGTCTTAAATAAAAATTATAATTATGTAGTTTGCCTCCTAAAATCAAAAGGTAATGACAGACTCTATTTATTGCTTGAAAAGGCCTTTTATCTCTATTTTCCATAGGTAACACGACATCTGTTCTGCACGAGGAGAGTCCAGATCAATGGCTGGTAGTGAAAAACCTTTTGCTTATGAGAGATTGTAACACAGGTGACGTAGTGGTATTCTCGAAGGTGCCTTCAGAACCATTGATGAGTGATATTGAAGATGCCTTAGTGGATTTTGGGGAATCTGGTCCGATCAATGGGACGAGAGCTTGTGAGAGCTTCGTAAAAGCCTGGGTAAAAGTAGGTTAAAGTCATGGGATAACAATAAACTTCGCCAGGTATGGCATTCCGAGACAGAGAAACAACATGACGTCATCATCACTACCGCTGGTGCTGGTTGGTTTATTTCGTGTTGTGTTGCTATAAAGTGGTACCTGGATAGTGACGTCGCTTGCTTTCGGAATGCGAGACCTTGTTTTCTTATGGTCCGTACTCACATACGGTATTACTCGATAGTTTTACTCCAAAACGAGTAAAAATTAACGTGTGGACCGCAAAACTCACAACTCGAAGGCTCGCATCGGGACGGCTCGACGGCTCGTACCCCTTTTACGTTTCTACTTTTCATTTTCTTTAATTCTTGTATAATTAAGAATTGCTAGACTTGCTAAATGTAGCCACCGTCTCTTTCGTTGAACAGACATCATTTGGCTCGAACGGTTCGCTGAAAACTGAACAGCGAGCCAAAAGATGCGTCACTGGATCGATCAATGCTGAATGTGTGGACGAAAGCCCGTGCCGTGGTTTTTACTCGACATGTTTGCTCGATCGAGTAAAACCATATGTGAGTACTTAGCATCAGACCATGGAAGTGATATCAACATAGAAGCTAAGAGACAGAAATTGTTTTTGCACGTTATGCACATTATATTGGTAATGTCAACTTTGATTAGTAGTATTAATGAGTATCAATGCACTATGAGTATGTTTAATTGTGCTTATGTGATACTTTTGTTAGAATCAATGTTGTGTGTTTATGTTTAGTAAAGTAAGTTCTGAAATGTATGTGTTATCGTTACATTATTTTAAAGTAAGTAAAATTATTAAAAAATATAACCCATAAATACAATATTTTAATAGCAATTGTAATAAAAAAAGTTCTTTGTTCTGGCGAAGATTTGCGTGGTAAGAGAGAAAAATTGACAGACTGATTTATTAAGTTAATTGGAAGGGGATGTGGCTCATTTCAAAATCACCCAAATAATTTTAAGACAAGGACAACTGAAGACAGCTTCTGTCACAGATATCATCGTTAACTTTGAAGGCCTAAGTCTCGGCGTAGAGGATCGACTAGATTCATAGAACGACATCTCAGATTAAAAAAAAAATGTAAAAAACCGACTGCCCCAATATCTTTATTAAAATCATTGAAGAACTGAAAAGATAGAAACAAGATTTTAATTTAAATATTTTACTTTTTGAATAATCTTAGTTGTCAGTGTTCACAAACGCTGTCGGAGGCATAACACGCTCACTTCTCATAATTTGGTTGGTGATAGTTAGAGCAACAAAATCTCGGAGTCAGCAAACAGACAGACGGACAGACAGAAAGACACACACAAAAATAAAAAATGGTTTTTTTATGTTAGTATCGTGAAATTACAAACAGACACTGCAATTTTCTTTATTTGTATAGAGTATAGATAGATTTAAAACTTTAAACAGATAATAAATTCACATAATTCATATCGTTGTGTGAACCACCCAAGGTATACCCAATACAGGGTATCCTACTAATACTTTGAGTATGTATTTATCTATGGTAGGAATAGAAATTTCCAGATCATTGAATATCATTTTGTACTCGTATGCATAAACTCATTTACTGGATGTATTTAAAACAGTTACCTATTCGGTAGACTTCACAGCCAGCTCGTTTATACTAATCAAAAGAACAGACACAAATACCCATTTGAATACTCAACCGAACAAACTGCATGGATAAATTTTGGTAAATTTACAATCGAAACCGTAAAGTTTATTCAATTTTCACAGTAAAATGGAACTGATTTCTGGGTACGTTGTAGACTAGTAACTTTATGTTGTTGATTAATCGATTTCTTGTTCAGATTAAATCACACATACACAGTAATGTATAAATCAATTTAATTTTATTAGAATGAAGGATTTTTTAAAGAAGATACTAATCGGTAAACCAAACCGTAAGCATAACTTAGAAATTGAAATTGAAAAATAAATAAAATATATTTAACGAATATTCATCTAACCCTAAATAATCTTGGGGATATTAAGAAGACTATAGTTAACTACTATTTCTGTACCAATTATTCATAACTTATTTATAATGATATTATCACTCACGTAAAAATGATCTAGAAATATATTTATGAAAAATAGTTTTTAGAATTTGGAGAAACAAGTACAATATATTGAGATAGGTTACCCATCATCATCAACCCATAATGTCCCACTGCTGGCCTCGGGTCTCCTCTCAGGAGAGGGTTAAGGCCATACGTCATCTTACCGTTGGATGTTCATAAGCTGCCCAAAGACCTCTAACTAAGCTTCACGACTGTTATTTTATGATAACAGCCGGGATCAACTACTTAACATGACCTCCGAATCACGGAGACGCTCACGGTAACATGCAACTAGCGGTCACCCATCCAGGTACTGAGCGCACCGTAGTTGCTTACCTACCCTCGGTGATTGTTTCTAATCACCAAGTGCAACAGGGCTATGAGCGCCTCATACCGATAGATTACTCGTGTCAATGTTATATAAATATTAATACGTAAAACAAAATCTTTGCACCCCTTTTCACCAAAATTATGCAAACGGAGGAGTATGAAATGTGGGACAGTGAAAGTTTATATGGAGCAGGAGAGTAAAAAGATAAAGAAAATATAAATAAATTACGGACCACAGTCGAATTTCTATGACTGGGCGGGCTTATAGTATCAATATTTGTGCGATACTGATTCGTGAAAGTTAAAAAATATTACTAAATACCTATGTAACTTTGTCTTGCTTTAATTTATTTACATTCATATCATGACCGATGCTAAATTTTTCTTACGTTACTTTTCAACAAGTGACCAAAGCCCAAACTCTTCCCTTCCCCTGATTCAAGTATCAAGGAGTGGTAATGCACTGGTAATTCTTAAAATGGCGGTCTCAATGGACGGCCGTAGCTTTTTACCTATCAGGGGACCCGTCTGCTTCCTTGTACCATAAAAAAATCCAACGTATACCAGGTGGGCTGTGTAGTTTCCGAACTCAAAGTGAAGATAGTAGCACTCGTTAATAAAAAAAAAAAACTAGTGGATCGCTGTGAGAACTGTGTAGAATTTTACGTCGGACACTATTTAAAGACTTGCCACTATTTGTATAGTGGCAAGTCTGCAAAACGTTGTTGTGTGCTTAATAGTAATAAACTTGGATTCGGATAGGTACAGTAGGGTTGAGTGTGCCATTCGTGTGGGCCGGTCGGGCAACTAGGGCGGGCTGTGTATACGCCGGCTTTGATATTTCAAACGTTGGTTAACATAAATTTGGTTCTGCAATGAATATGGTCAAAGGGATTTAGTAATGTAAGTTCTAAACGCCGATTGAAATCACATTATTTTTATACAACTATATCGAAACCAAAATTAAGACTGATTTTGGCACTCTATGAATAGATGTAGTATGATGACCACTACTCTTGGACTCTGCATATGCTTTCCATCATGCAGAGTATAGTCAAATATAAAAAAAATGTTCCATTGTAGCGCCTTAACTATTGAACTGGTGATTCAAGACAAAACTATCTGGTGATTCATAGACATCGCCCACTACAGACTTAAGCAACGTGGTGCACTACGTCCAAATTGAGGCATCAGAGAACATCTATAAATCACAAAATCAAGTGATCTAAGATGACTTCTATCTAAATTATCATGCCAATAATAATAAAAATACATTTAAAAAGATAGACTAACTCATTCAATTGTATTATATAAACAGTTCAGATGTTTAAATGCGTAAAAAGCGACTGCACGGTTGGCCTAGTTGCTTAGGCGGTCGCCACGCCGCTTGCCAATTCGCCAAGTGTTGTGGGTTCAAATCCTACACGGGACAACACTTTGTGTGATCCACAAATTGTTATTCTGAGTCTGGGTGTTAATTGTGTCCGTTTCATGTATGTCTGTAAAATCCCCCGCGACTCAGGATGTTTATTCCTAATGCGGGAGTTGTATTTTATAAAAAAAATAAATGCAAAAGGATGTTCAGAGTTTAATTTATTACATTTCAGTCATCCTTTTATTGAATAACTAGCTGTGCCCGCTACTTCGTACACGTGACATTTAGATTTTCAATGAATTCAATCAAAATTAGCTAAATTGGCCCACCCGTTCTCGAGGTTTAGCGAGACAAACGAACAGCAATAGATTTTTATATTTTTTATATGTAGGCCGGCACAGGCATTTAATGAACTTTCGATAGGCATAGATGTATTTTGCTAAATTTGACAACACAGATTTGTTCAAGTTGTGTGTGTTGACTTAAGAGACTACGTAAGAGACAATTTCCAGAAAAAATCGGAACAAAGAGTATATTGAGTTATAGGCTAGTTAATAAAGACGCACACAAGAAGCTGAACGTAAGCAAGACAGTCAGTTTTTTTTTAATAATAATAATTTTATTAACATTAAATATGGTTATACATGTATTCATTATGCAATACCAATATACAATTTTCAAAATGCAAACCAAATCTTAGGTTGAGAACTGTACTCCTAGATAGGCTACTAAGCAGCCTGTGATAAGTAAATAAGAATTACAAGTTAAGTCAAAAATCTACGTAATGATTGTTGTCGGTATCTTAAGGATGATATATATAGATACTTGTCTTTATTATACAATATTGATGTCAAGTAAATATTCAACCCACCTACTGATAAACGATACCCTTAGGGCTTACAATATCAAAGGAATTGCAAGCACTTACCAATCCAACCTCTCAGAACGATCCTGATTATTGTGTATGTAATTCTAGTCAGTAGAAACAAAGATTACCAATAAAATCGTGTATTTTTTATTGATTGATTGCTTATTTGGTAGGTACTTTAAGCAACTTTTATTTGTAAATTACACTAAATATGCAAATGTTGTACAAACTGTGCATAATATGTGAAGTGAAATTAGGTATACACACATCAAAAGTGTCTAGGGATCAAGCATTTTTATGCGGATTTCTTGAGATTGAGATGTGGCTTTGGCCCTGGCCTGCTCAGTCGCCAGACTTGAACCCGATTGAGCATGCATGGGATATGCTACAGAGAAGAGCTCTGCCGAATATGGAGGGTATCCAGTCGCAAGAAGACCTTTTTTGTTGTTGCAACGAACATGGGCGGCCATTCCACAGCGTGTTTGGATGAACTCATTTTGAGTATGCCAAACCGATGTTCTTGTGTTGTTAGTGTTCGCGGTAGAAACACGGATTATTAATTGTTTAAGTTACCTAATAAAATTTTAAAGAAAACTGTTATTTCAGTCTTTTTTTCGAACTTTAAGGTTCAAATGTCAAAAATCCCTTTATTAGGAAAATGGCAAATTTCTTTATTAATGCAAAGGTGACTTGGTTTATCGTTACTGTGACAAACGAAAACACTTTATTTGATGAATCCTTAAAGAAAATTTCAATTAATATCAATCAGGAGAAAAGTTATTGCAAAAATATATGTTGATCTCTAGACACATATGTTGATCCCTAGACACTTTTGATGTGTGTATATATATATAAATGTTGGTACGTCATATAATATATGCCAACAATAAATGCGTATTAACTAGGTAATTGCCTGTTGGTACAAATTCAATTTCAATAACTGCATTTCGTTTAAAATTTATACTTACCAATAAGTTAAACATTTTCCACATAATCCAAAAAGCTTTTAATCGCTGTTACTGTGCAATACCGTACCGTAAACGAACTTGAGGCCTCAGTGAGCAGAAAAGCGAAGTAATGTACCAGAAATACACTTTATACATAATTCATTGAGAGAATTTTCTAGGCGTGCAATATTTTTCAAACGTTTTCCGTGTTGAAATTATTTGGAGATTAGACCCGTTTCATGAGTTTCCTTTGTTCGTTAAAGCAATTGTACATGTAATAAAAATGCAAAAGAAATATTAAAATAAAATATGAAACAGGTTTTATGTCATACCGTGGGAGAGCCACGCTTCGGCATGAATGGGCCGGCTCGACCGGAGTGATACCACAGACTCACAGAAAACCGGTGTAAAATAGTGCTTGCGCTGTGTTTCACCGAGTGAGTGAGGATACCGGAGGCCCATACCAACCCCTTCCCCTATCTCCCCATCCCCCGCCTCCATCCCCCCCATCCCCCAAAGGCCGGCAACGCACTTGTGACGCTTCTGGTGTTGGTCTATGGGCGGCGGTAATCGCTTACCATCAGGCGATACGTCTGCTCGTTTGCCGGCCTATTACATAAAAAAAATGTCTCAACGAATGTCTAACATCTCAAAGATAAACATTTTGAACTAATTTTGGCTCTATTTATCACTGCGCAATTTTACTATCATTAGCTAAAACTGATTAATTTAAAATATTCAAAGCGCTAAACTGCAGCAGTTTTTTGCTTGAATGTGATCAATACAAAACAGAAGTAACAGTCTACAAAAAAGAACAGTTTCCCAGTAGTACTTTTGTGCACAAAAAGGAGATATTATTATCAACAGGGTTGGCACGTCACAATGATAAATGTCCCAACTGTCCCCTATTTAACGAAACATAGTGTTTGGCCAATGAACCATTCGCTGTGTAAGTGATATAAAACAACTTATTTAACTTTGTTCAACTCGCTGTAAGATAAAGAAGATTTTTTTTACGAACATTGGCGAATTTCCCAAAAGTTCCATCTTATCTTCGATCAGGGACCTTTCCTTTCAAAGACTCTGAAAGGTTCGGAAAATATCACAAAATTTTTCGCTGTTGTACTGCTAATACAATACGTATTGACTCCTTTCTTTATACTTGTACTTGTCCTTCAATTTTGTATTTACGAAGCTAAAGCATATTGTTTTTTTGGTTTTTAAAACAGAAAATGGTTAGCCTTAATTCTTTATCCTTGTATTTTAAGAAGTGAAAGAGTGCAAGCATTGTTTTCCAATTTTATTTCATAATTTTCTCTTTTTTAACCGACTTCAAAAAAGGAGGAGATTTTCAATTTGACCGTATGTATATTTTTTTATGTGTCTTCGCGGATAACTGCGTCGTTTATGAACCGATATTAATGATTCTTTTTTTAATGGAAAGGAGATATCCCAAAGGTACCGTGTTCAGTCCTCCCACCAATGATAACGATCACTTTGTGATACTTGAGATGTCTTACGGCCCATAGATAGGACATTCAATCACTAACCCAATTCATTGGCGAGAAGAATGAACCACGGCGATTCACCGTGTTCTTAATCTAAACTAAATTCATCAAGCACTTACTGGAGTTGTGTGGCGTCCTGTTCTCGGCGTCCCAAGAGATCTCTTGGGTAGGTTCTTCTCTGCGTCGTCACACAATCATAAACTCCTAAAGTGCTGTACAACTTCCAAGGTATTCGAATTACAACAAACTCGTATCAGCTATCACGGATATTCGAATTACAACTCACTCGCTTCAGCTATCGCGGAACGCGCCTACAAAACTCGCGAGTCCACGACCTAACACAAAACGGTTTATCACTAAAGAGCGCGGGTCGATGGACAATACAATTAGCTTAATATCAATTAATTTTCGGTTCTCAAAACAATCTCCAACCGTTTTCAACATGCGTCATTCTAGTACTTTTTATTAACCTCAAACGTCAAAACGACAAACAAGAAAAAAAGTGACAATCAAAAATGTTGCCATTATAATGACGTTCGAAATCCAACAGTCACCCGCTCGAACAGGTCCGTACCTGTTCCCTAATCTACAGGCAGGCGAGATAACGTTGCTACCGCTCGTTTGATAACTGAGTCCCCAACAAGAACCTCTGCGGACCGGGGGGTCCCATCCTTACCATGGAACAAGTTAACAATGCGCCCCCGGCGCCAACGCAGTGGCGGTAGGTTAGCATCCTTAACCAGCACGAGGTCACCAACATTAGGGGGACTAGTTTTGTCAGTCCACTTAAGGCGCTGTTGCAAGACAACCGAAACAATTTCAAATCTTCGAACGGGTGTTCGGGCAGCGCGTTAAGAGGCTGACCAATTAAGAAATGGCCTGGAGTCAACGCCTCCAGGTCATTTGGATCCGAGCTGAGCGGACACAACGGTCGCGAGTTCCTCAAATGTCAGCGTGGTCTGACCTACAATACGCCCTAAATGCGTCTTAGCTGACATGACTACGGCTTCAAAAATCCCGCCCCAGTGGGGGCAACCTGGTGGACTGAAGGTCCATTGTATACCCCGACGGGAGAGGGCTGTTCCAATATCCACTTTGTTTTCATTTAAAAACTTAACTACATCTCGTAAGTATCGTTCTGCACCTACGAAGTTGGTTCCGTTATCGGAACGAATCAGTGCTGGCAGTCCCCTTCGGGAAACGAATCTGTCTAAGCACGCTATAAAAGCTTCCGTCGTGAGGTCAGCAACGAGCTCGAGATGCACCGCCTTGGTGGATAAACAGACGAACACACAAGGGTACGCCTTGCACTGTTTCGCGTTCCGCAGCCGCGAGCTTTTTACTTAGAATGGGCCCGCAAAGTCTGTACCAACACCAGCCCATGGCCTAGCCTCATTCACCCGATCAGGGGGCAGATCCCCCATGTGAGGCTGCATCGTGGCAGCCTTGCTCCGATAACAAGGCATGCACCGAAACATGATGTTCCGTATGGTACGACGCCCAGACAAAATCCAGAACTCCCTCTGGAGTGTAGCCAACTAGGCGTTACAACCTGCATGAGCGTTTTTAACATGCCGATCAGTCACCAACAACTCAACCAACTACCCTCCCTTGGGGAGCAGTAGGGGGTGACGAGCCGAATACGGCAGATTCGCATTGCGCAATCGTCCTCCTTTTTTTTTTTTTTTTTTAACGTGTGGAAATCCCCTCGGACCGTCACCCCACCGGGGCTTGCGGCGGGGCGGTGTGTCGGACTCGAACCGACTAAAACCACACGGTGTGCCACTCTGCGCCTGTGAAGGGAGGAGTCCGAGAACTGCAGTTATTAACACATCCGGACCCCTCCCAGCGCCTGCCCGCACAGAAGCGGGCACCGTCTGCTGGTATCCTCTCAATTAGGCGACGTACGGCACACGCGTACGTCGCCCCCTCGCGGGAGGCCACTAGAGCGGATGGAGGGGAAAGCCCGTCCCGACCATCCGCGGCCACACTCAGGGCGGCATGAGGCGCTGATAGGCGCGCCTCCGCCGCCCGGTTCGCCGGCGGCGGATTGGGTCCGAGTGGACATCGTCCTCCCGGGCCTTCTCCGCCACCTCCTTCTGCGAGATTACATCTTCGCAGAAGGTTGCGACCGCGGTAAAACTGCTATCGCTACCGGCCATGGAGCGTATGACGGCCGGTAGCGAGAGATCCCCTCCGATGACTGCAGTGAGGGCCCGGCGCTGCGACGCCCAAGCGGGGCAAATCGCCAGAGTATGCTGGGCCGAGTCCTCACTGCAGTCGCAGTGGTGGCAGGCGGGACTCAATTCCCACTCGAGGATGACCGGCTGGAGAGCCTCCACGGCGGCAAAGCCAGCGCGTGGAGTCTCCAGCCGGAACGACCATCTAGCCATCGTGGCTCGACGGGCGGCTTCACGCCAGTCGCGTACCTCTTCGGGCGGAGGGCGATAGCCATACTCCGCCCGATATTCAGCCACCCGTCGATAAACTTCGGCGAGCACTTCCGCCTCCAAATCCCACGGAGGTGTTCCGGCCAAGGCGCACGCCGCCTCGGTCGACACCGTGCGGTATCCGCGTATGGCTCTGACTGCCAATACCCTCTGAGGCCGCCGGAGGCGGGCCTTATTTAGGGCAGTCAGAGCCGCCACCCACACCGGTGCACCATACAGCGCCATCGACCGGACAACTGGAACTGGAAGTTGGCCCCCCGGGCTGTGACAAGAGTGTCATCGGCGTAACAAATTACGCCCAGCCCGGGAGGCAGACGACTTCGAAGGACCCAGTCGTACCCCACGTTCCACAGGAGTGGTCCTCCTCGTCCTCCTACCCGAAGCAACCCGGCCGAATCTATAAACGGGTTGAGACGCACGACAGCACCCTTCAATTTAGAACGCCCAGCTCGTAGACTCTCCAATTCTGCTCCAAAGTTCGACGACTGTACCAACCGGATCAAATTCAAAAGCGACTCATTTCGCTCTGCCGGTGACAGAATTGGGCTCAGCGTTCGCTGTTCGCAGGAAGTGCGACAATTCCGAACGAATCTTCTCATCCAACAATTTACATCGATCAATTTATCAAGAGAGCTATACCGCTCAATCAGGAAACTCGCGTCAGTCTCCTGGACCTCCTGGGTCACATACACGGCTGCTCCTATATAACAGTCCACAGACAACTTCGAGTTGTTAAGGGGCCAATTCGATTCCTTCCTTGCAAGCCAAGGGGGCCCCACCATAACTGATGGTTAACTAATTCAGGAGCCCGGCATCCCCTGGATGCACAATCCGACGGGTTCAACTCTCCTGGCACATGTCTCTACAGCTATGAGTCGATCATGCTGCAAGACTCGCCGATCCGACAGCAAAACTTACCCAGAACGTCTACTCCCAGTAGCACGTCAACCGTACCTGGGGTGTCGAGATCAAACCCCAAACACACACGGAGGCAGTGGGCAAGACTATAGCCTCCGGTTGGGGACCAAATTTGATTGGGCTGCAATTTCCTAGCGGGGGCCCCCGGGGCCCCACGCATTATAACCCGAGCAACCGGGCATATCAGTGTGGTAGGGATCTCATGGTCTCTCGTAAGTGCCCCTCCAGTCGCGGCGCTCTACTTGGTGCCGTCCACGGATAGGGGGGGTGCAGTGATCCAACCGAGGGCGTTCCATGATGGGCGGCGAAAATCGACGAAATGTCGTCATCTTCGGCGAGCACGATGACACCCGAGGCGGCGTTCTAACGAACCGCTCCATACTCGAGGGTGCATCCGCACACCCGCCCGTGCCAGCTCCAGCTGAGCCACTGGCCTGCCAATAGGTCGGGGAACCGCGCGCGATGTTGGCCTGAACATCGCCCCCAACATCTTCCCTATGAGGGCCCTGGTCCCGTGGACCCAGGTTCCAAGTCCGGCCCTGTGTACTTGACCCCATCCGTCCCTGAGTCCGGCCCTGTCCATCTGCATGATGTTGGCCGGGCCTATTCATGCAGGGCAACTCAAGATGTCGGCCTCCACAAAACTTACACATTGCGGACCGAGCGCAATCCCTTGCTAAATGGGGACCCAGACACAAAAAACACCAGCCACGCTGCTTGTTGATCTGGCGTCACCCTTGGACTCTCTGGTCCCTAAATCTAAGGCAGGCGGCCACACTATGGCCATCCTGTTTATAATACAGGCAGGCATCCTGTACAGGTGTTGAGGCACCCATGTGTCCATACAACTGCTTTGGCCTCGGCTCGGCGGTAGTCCCCTCCTCACGGGGCTCCGAGTAGCCTTCTGTGGCTCCTCAGCGGGCTTCACGAACAAACCCATGTTCTCTGCCCTCCGACACTCTTCCTCCAAAAACTCTATGAGCTCTGAGAAGAGGTGGGCAAGTTGTCTGCACCCTGACCATGATGCTGCTCAAATCTGGTCTGCACATCCACTGGCAGCCGGGACAGTACTATGTATACTAACATGTAAGACCATTCTTCAACTAGCAAGCCTAAATTTTCCAATGCCCTAGAGACACTCAACAACGGGTTCAATACTTCTGCCTGTATGGCAGAGACCCGAGTCACCGAAGGGATGCTAAACAGCCTCTTGAGCTGAGCATCAACCACCCTTCTTTTGTTCTGGTAGCGCCTTACCAACATTTGACGGGCAATCTCATAATTGTCCTCGGTCACCGTCAAATGAGCTACCAGTTCGCTAAGCTCCCCCTTTAAAGTGGACATTAGTTGTGCCATCTTATATGATTTAGGCAAATCCTCCCTTAAGTGGACCAAACTATCAAATTAATTGATGAAGCTGACCCACTCACCGAGCTCTCCATCAAAGCTGGGTAGTTGTATCTGAGGCAGTTTTGATACAACCCCGCGAGAGTGTGGGCCTTCCACAGCTCCTTCATCACAGCCAGTTCTGCGCTGGCGCTTTATTTCTGCTATGCGCTGCTGAATGTCATCAACGATTGAGAGGCACTGGTCAACATCAGCCTCCATCGCGGACCTTATCTGATCGCTGCCCTTCTCCTCCTCAAAGGCCTTGGTAAGCGCTTCCATCATAACCTCCAGCCGGGCCGGCGCATCCAAAGCTCGAGCCAACAGTGCATCTTGTCTATCTGGTCGGCCTAGGAGGCCTTGAACCGATGTAAACCATCTCAATTCTGTGCTAATCTTAGCCCGGTACAATGAGAACGACATAGCGGCAAAACGATACTTACAAGTTACAATATTTTATGTATGTTATAAACTATTTATTTAAACACTATTAGGAACTTTATATAAAACCCTGTTAAGTGCTTGTGCAGTCACTTAATCTCACTTAATCTACCTACAAGTTTCACTTTATCAATGCCCACTAACAATAAGTTAATTTTATTAAAAATAATTGAATTTAAGCTTCACTAAACACTATTAGAATGATATAACAATATTATTCTAGTAATATTGTCTTTGGGCTAGCAAAATCTAATTGTATTACACCAATATCTTTGACCAATTGTCCCAAACAATTAATATTTAATATTAAGTTTCACTATTCAACCAATAATCAAATGTGTGATTGGGTTAATATATTGGACCAACTGTCCCAACAATCAATATCAAGTATACAATATAGTTCAAACCAGTAAACAATTAGTAAAATAAGTTTTACATTAATCCAATAATTAAATGTTTGACCTACCCACTTCAATCATTATGCTAATAAATTGTTTCAAATACTATTCTAAATAGCTATATCAGTGGAATCAAAGATATGTGGACAGTGGAACAGTATAGTTACCTCCCTAACAACGAGATATTACCTTCTGAGTGCACTACGGAGTGCTCAGAGGTTAACCACGCTTTCTGCTACCAAAATGTTCAGTCCTCCCACCAATGATAGCGATCACTTTGTGATACTTGAGATGTCTTACGGCCCATAGATAGGACATTCAATCACTAACCCAATTCATTGGCGAGAAGAATGAACCACCGCGATTCACCGTGTTCTTAATCTAAACTAAATTCATCAAGCACTTACTGGAGATGTGTGGCGTCCTGTTCTCGGCGTCCCAAGAGATCTCTTGGGTAGGTTCTTCTCTGCGTCGTCACACAATCATAAATTCCTAAAGTGCTGTACAACTTCCAAGGTATTCGAATTACAAGAAACTCGTATCAGCTATCACGGATATTCGAATTACAACTCACTCGCTTCAGCTATCGCGGAACGCGCCTACAAAACTCGCGAGTCCACGACCTAACACAAAACGGTTTATCACTAAAGAGACCGCGGGTCGATGGACAATACAATTAGCTTAATATCAATTAATTTTCGGTTCTCAAAACAATCGCCAACCGTTTTCAACACGCGTCATTCTAGTACTTTTTATTAACCTCAAACGTCAAAACGTCAAACAAGAAAAAAGTGACAATCAAAAATGTTGCCATTCTAATGACGTTCGAAATCCAACATACCATGATAAGGACATTAAGATCTGATGATAGTATCTAAGAGAAATCGAGTCGAACCTTGAAGTCGGTTATTGTTTTTGTTAAAATTTTACTTGTTCGATATAAATTTATTTCAACAACTGCGGAACTTTTTATTTACTTTGTAAAACAATCAATTTTGATTTCAATTCGCAAAAAAATAAATTCTGCAACAAAACTTTGCGTTAAGCCATTAATCATTTATTAAGAGGGCGCCGTTCATTTGTGGGTTCCAAGAATATATTTTTTGTTTTTTATTTATTTACACTTAATGTAAAAAAAAGTACAATATCGGATTTGAAGCCATCGGCATTCTCTACATGTATATGAGAAGATAGATATATAGGTATATGATAGATATATCTAAGATATTTTCAAGGTAGTAGAGCTATGCTGATTCAGCACAAAAAGGCCGACTCGACCGGAGCGCTACTACTCTTTTACAGAAGACCAACCTAAAATGACAGCATTAGTGCTGGTGTGTTACGTTGGTGAGGTCGAAACCATAGGCCTAATTATGATCCATAAAGAATAGATATGCAGATCGTAACAGCACCACATTCTAATACATTCAGTATCTATGTATGTACAGAAAGACAAACATCCATTGAGACATCATTTTATACTACACAGTGATCAAATATTTAATTCAATCGTAAACTTATCTTTAATTTAGAAGTGCAAACTACTGACACCTGAAATTAGTTCTAGTTTATGTAACTTTTCGAACAGTTTTCAACCGTGATCAAAAGGTGTCGCTTGATAAATGGTTCTGGGCACACCTCCCGGTACCAACCACTGTGTTCATTCTACACTCATTTATTACCAGGCTCTTAAAATTAATCACACTTTGCACTCAATAATTCTTCATGGCGTAATCTATCTATATATATAAAAGAGGAAGGTAACTGACTGACTGACATACTCAGAGATCAACGCACAGCCCAAACTTCTGAAGCTAGAATCCTGTAATTTTGCATGTAGGTTCTTTATATAACGTAAGTGAGCACTAAGAAAGGAATTTTTGAAATTCCACCCCTAAGGGGGTAAATCAGGGGATGAAAGTCTGGGTGAGCGAAGCCGCGTGTAAAAGCTAGTATTCTATAAACGACTAGCTTTTACAGGATTCTAGCTTCAGCGGTTTAGGCTGTGCGTTGATCTCTGGGTATGTCAGGCAGTCAGTCACCTTCCTCTTTTATACACACATCAAAAGTGTCTAGGGATCAAGCATTTTTATGCGGATTTCTTGAGATTGAGATGTGGCTTTGGCCCTGGCCTGCTTAGTCGCCAGACTTGAACCCGATTGAGCATGCATGGGATATGCTACAGAGAAGAGCTCTGCCGAATATGGAGAGTATCCAGTCGCAAGAAGACCTTTTTTTGTTGTTGCAACGAACATGGGCGGCCATTCCACAGCGTGTTTGGATGAACTCATTTTGAGTATGCCAAACCGATGTTCTTGTGTTGTTAGTGTTCGCGGTAGATACACGGATTATTAATTGTTTAAGTTACCTAATAAAATTTTAAAGAAAACTGTTATTTCAGTCTTTTTTTCGAACTTTAATGTTAGTGGTTCAAATGTTAAAAATCCCATTATTAGGAAAATGGCAAATTTCTTTATTAATGCAAAGGTGACTTGGTTTATCGTTACTGTGACAAACGAAAACACTTTATTTGATGAATCCTTAAAGAAAATTTTAATTAATATTAATCAGGAGAAAAGTTATTGCAAAAATATATGTTGATCCCTAGACACATATGTTGATCCCTAGACACTTTTGATGTGTGTATATATAGATAATGTTACGTGTTGTAAATAAAACGATAAGTTTCATACTTTACTTCAAATGTGAAGAGTGCAAATGAAATACGCTGTAGGATGTATTATAGCACATCGAATCCATTTGGTAGGACGTCACTAATATACCTTAATAGCTAACTGCTGTACATACCCCTTTCCTAAGAAGGAACCACCAAGAAGGAAGGTTACCAGCGCCTAATGCTGCCCTGAGTGTGACCGCGGGTGCAGGGGACGAGATTTCCCTCCATCGACTGCAAAAGTCAGTCTCGAAGAGGTGATGACCGTGTGCCATACGCCGTACCTCGCCTTAACAGAGAGTTAAATCGAGATGGTGCCCGCGTCAATGCGAGCAGATGCTAGGAGGAGTCCGAATGTCCCACAGCAGTTCCCGGATCGCTCCTACTTCAGTCGCAAAGTGTCACATCGTGTGGGTTTATGTCAAGTTTGTCTGCTCTTTGAAGTGCTGGTGTACTGCGTAATTTGCTTCCTTTGGCGGCGCTTACGACATCCTAGGGATAAATAGCGAATAATATTTCGCTATTATTAATAAAAAGTATTATTACAAGGTAAACTATTATTAGTTTAAAGAAGAAACGGAATACTGCGTTTCCTTTTTGTATACTTTTTATGGAATAGGGGGCAAACGAGCAGTGGTATCACCTAATGGTAAGCGATTACCGCCGCCCATGGACACCCGCAACATCAGAGGCGTCACAAGTGCGTTGCGGCCTTTGGGCCTCCGGTAGCCTCACTCATTCGGTGAAACACAGCGCTGTTTCACACCGGTTTTCTGTGAGGCCATGGTGTCACTCCGGTTGAGCCGGCCCATTCGTACCGAAGCGTGGCTCTCCCACGGTAAAAAATAAGTTTTCATATCATGAAAATAATCTTCTAGATTGATAGAAATATATGTTAATTAATAGAAATAGTATTCCATTTAATTTATTCAAATTCTAATTTCCATTTCCAATCATGCAAAGTCTAAGTAAGACCTAACTAGATACTAACGACCCTTTACAATTACATAGTATAATGCATTTTATTAGAGGTCCCAGATCCGTCCATAGTCTAATTACAATAAAACTATACCTTTATTACGAACGATTCGCCGCAAGGAACTTGGTACTCATTATAATTGCATTTTATCCTGCCTTTGTTCGTTTATTATCGCACGATGGAATTTTTCAGGCACAACAAAGCCTCGTGCTAGTACTGGACGGGCTTCTTCTGTATGATTAAGTTAATAGTCAGCAATTTGTTTATGTACTATTATTATTAACAATACTAATTTAGGTGTGCGACATAAATATTGATTAACTGTGAGTTACCTTTGTGACTATGAAATCAAAACAAGTATGGATTATTTAAAAAAAAACGACTGCGACAATATTTGCCATCCTTATTAAATTCACCTTTTTTTATTTTGTTTTTTTTTTATTTTAATGTACCCAGTGTCACTCTCACGACTAAGACGAATCAATTCACACCACTCACATAAAAATACGACAAGCCGTTTAAGCTCTAGGCCGTGCCAAAGAAATATACATGGCCCTTTTTCTTTTGCAGTCGGGTAATAATAAGAGGAAAAGCTAAGTGCCAGACGAAGTAACAAAGTCCGTTGATCGAGTTTCAACTTTTATCGAAATGTCCATATAATCGACTGATCGAAAAAAAATTAAATCATAAAACTATATATTATGTTTTTATTAGTCCTCTAGTTTTTTTTTAATTTGGTGCAATTTCTGGCATTCTACAGGGATTCTTTTGCTTATTGTCATTGCTTGCTTTATATTTCTTACAATTAATATAGAGGAAAAAATTAATGTTACTCGTTGCTTGAAAACAAGCCGAGGATTTCGATCCTCGGCTTGTTATCAAGCAACGAGCAACATAGGCCTCTCCAATTGCACGCCACTTAGTTCGCTAAGTGGCGTGCAATTGGAGAGGCCTATGTCCAGCAGTGGACTGCGATAGGCTGATGATGATGATTGCTTGATAAAAGACACTGAAGCAGATACTTATGTAAAGGGTTTTACGAGGTTTTAGATGAAAACTGTAAACCATTTTTAATCAAAACTTTAGCAGAAATAGGTGACATAAAAAAACTACACTAGTACATAACATGGGTTGGACTTTTCTTTCATGCTACTTATGTAACTTTAACCTAAGCAGATAGTAATTAACCCAGAGAGCAGGCAAACTAATATATAATTAACTCTGCGTTACATCCGTATTGATATTTGAATAGGCTTGGGTTCTGTATATTGCATGTAGTTTAATATATTCGGGACCAGGGTTCGGCAATTTCCTATTCAGAAGTGATTGTCTCTTGGGCTATTGTTAGTATCCTCTGAAAATATACCTTCCTATTTACCTATATACCCCTCTTTTGGCTTTGCCGTAGTCGGGTAAAAGGATATTATGCTTAATGTATTGCACAAAACTATCCTAACTGTAAAGGAAAACGAGACAGAATAAATCAACCCACCTGGCCAGAGTGCTACAGTGGGCGAAAACCTCCTTTTTATAGCGAGACCTGGAATGGAATAGGGGCAAACGAGCAGACTAATCGCCTGATAATAAGCGATTACCGCCGCCCATGGACACCTGCAACACCAGAGGCATCATAACTGCGTTGCCGGGGTGTGGGGGATAGGGAGGGGGATGGAGGGAGCGGTTGGGGTATGGATCTTCGGTATCCTCACTCACTCGGTGAAACATAGCGCAAGAGCTGTTACTTTCAAATATTCAAAAGGCTTCATTACTTTATTGGTAGTTGGCAAATAATTGGTCGGTACCGATATCAAAGCTATTGGGTCGGGAATTTACTTAGGTAAGTTTTATATAATGAGTAGGCAAATATTCAGTTAAGTCTTTGAGTTTTGAATATTATTCACTATGCTTAATGGAAAACTATTATGGAATCTTTGAAGGGCCTTAAATTAATATAATTTTTAAGACTTTAATTTAGTTTTAACAAGCAACTTGCCCCGGCTTCGTACGGGTTCTTTACGGAAAATATAATATACCCTATGTTACCCCGATGTGGTATGTTATGTTATGGTATGTCACGATGTTATGTGCGGCTTATTTTTTTCCGACATCTTCAACAAATATCGTTGTATTTAAGCCAATATACTCAAAAATTTAACAAATTATATACGAAAACCTTCCTCAAGAATCACTCTATCTATTGGTTTAAACCGCATCAAAAATTCGTTCAGTAGGGTTAGAGTTCATCGCGAACAGACAGACGCGGCGGAGGACTTTGTTTTATAATATGTGGTGATAGTGATGATGTAGTATCGAGGCCTAGGTCTAGGCGCCTAAACGCATAAACAGATTTTAATTAATGAGGCGTCAATAGTCAATTTGTAATAAAGACCCAGGTTACATAAATTATGCAAATTTTATTAAAAAAAAGCAGTATTCGGTCTATAGTATTTTTTAACCGACTTCAAACAGGAGGAGGGACTCAATTCGACAGTATATGTTTTTTTGTGTGCTCGGATAACTTCGTCTTTTATGAACCGATTTTGATGATTCTTTTTTTAATGGAAAGGAGAAATCCCAACAGTGGTACCATGATAAGTACAAGATCTGATGATGGCATCCAAGAGAAATCGAGTCGAACCTTGAAGTCAGTTTTTGTTAAAATTTTACTTGTTATTTTTTGTTGTTGCGAAGATAGATAGATAGTTTTTTTTTTAATTGTAAATTTATACAAATTTGCTTATATTTAAATATTTATAATAGTTTGACGATCGTTAAGACCATTCCAATGTATAACGTACAATTAGCGGTTCCATTCAACCATTAAAGAAAGAAAAGAAAGAAAAAACATTTATTGGACACACACATTTTACAAGATTTAAAAAAAAATAACAATAAAGTAACATAAAAACAGATCAATACTTAAATGAAATATATATAATAGAAAAGGTCAGTGCGTCCAAAAGGCCCCAGCTGTATAGCGCTGATTTTCAGCTGAAGCCCATAGGTGTCTCACGGAGCAGTGTACGGAGATAAACTTTATGTTAAAATGAATACATAAATAAAATATTTGGAGAATAACTAATAATTAGATAATTTTAAATACAGAAAGCTTTAGCTACAGTTAGATTTATAATTGTTCTCAATTTAATATATCATTCAACATTTTTACGTATTATTAAAGGTATACCCGTTGTATTATGTGCGTTATGAAGGTACCTACCCTTCATAACGCACACAATACAACAAAAACGCAGGCGTTTCTATCCACACCCTTCCGGCATCTGATAAATCGCTGGGAACTTAACGACTTTCCCCTGGATAAAGGAAACCCCTGTTGGGAACGAGACTACGAAAGGGGTATCCCTAAAAAGATACAAATGACAGCAAAAATATTAGTAAGACAATTTTATTCTAGTTACTGTCTTTTAGAAATAACGTACCATGGCATTATTTTAAGTTACCTTTATATTGTTTTTTTTTTAATTTTACAGAACTTTTATGACTATAAAAGTCGTGATTGAGGAAGATTATTTACATGAAAAGTTAACTTTACTGGGATAGTGTGTGAATTGGAAAAAAAAGTAACTAAATACACACTACATACAAACAAGCTAAAAATAAACAAAAAAAAAATTGAAATTTTTCCAAAAATGGTACACGTGAAGCATGGCCCCAAAAAACATTTTTTTTAAACTGTTTATCGGTAATCATACACAACCTAGTAAATATCTGCTGAGCCAGTTCTGCGTTACAAAATGCCCTTCGTCCTCAACATAGCCCTGAAGGTTTCCTAACAAACACAAATAGCAGGACTAATATAGGGATTATACATAAATATTATATTACATATCCCAAACCCCTCTTGCAAAAGATAGTGACTGTTATCCACAGCAAGCAACGCTATTAATTTTTATCATAAAATTGTTACATTTTTTTTTATGGAATAGGCGGGCAAACGAGCAGACGTATCGCCTGATGGTAAGCGATTACCGCCGCCCATGGACACCTGCAACACCAGAAGCGTCACAAGTGTGTTGCCGGCCTTTTGGTGATGGAGAGGGGAAGTAGGGGTAGGGGAATTGGGATATGGGCCTCCGGTATCCTCACTCACTCGGTAAAACACAGCGCTATTTCACACCGTTTTTCTTTGAGGCCGTGGTATCACTCCAGTCGAGCCGACCCATTCATGCCGAAGCGTGGCTCTCCAACGGATACGGACATTTTCACATATTATCTATCTTTACCCCTAAACTTTACTTAACAATAAGCTGTAATTTATAGCTTACATTGGAACACAGTCATAAGGAACGGTCGGCCATTACTTTTCAGCATTTCAGAGTGTGACGTCATTATAATTTATTACGTACACGATCACACACTTTGATGTGTACAAACATTATAAATATAGGTCCAATTTGGACTCATGATGAAATATGACCAAGATCTAACCTATGACGTGCTTTCATCATAATATTTATTTACTTAGACTTTTACGTCTTGGCCAATATTTATGACCTTTCTACGTCTTGGGTTCGCAGTGTACAGGAGATCTTTTAGGTTAAGCCTAGCGCTTACATCTTATTTCCCCTTTGAGTCACTCCGTGATTAAATAATTAATTAATATACTTCTGGAAATAGGCCATTTCTAATTTACCTTACTTTGACTGCTTACTTTTACATTTATTTGATTGTAACGTACATTATAGTATTTTTTTTAAAATAAACGAAAGGGTAAAAGTTATTAAAATCTCCTAAAATATATTTTGAAAAATTCAACCTGTAAATGACCGCAGACTCTGATTAAGTCATTGGTCACATAAATTGTCTAGACATTGGTAGACGCAATATGCAAACGTTACCGTAAGACTGTTAATAAACAAAGGCTTACAAAATTAGAAATAATGCCTGTGTGTCTATCTGTTGCGCTTTAACGGCTAAAATACTTAACCGATTTGAATGTAAATTATAATGGAGAAACTTTGATTCTTGCGGAAGGTCAAAGACTGCTATTTATCACGATAACTGACATACACGTTACGGTTACCGCGTATCCGTTAACGCTCCACTTGGCTCCTCAGACCATTGCCTTGTCCGGAGTAAAGTGCCTATCACACCCTTGCTGCGATCACGAGTCGCACGCAGCCGTCGTGTGTGGCACTATAGGTCAGCAGATTGGGATGGGATGCGGTCCTTCTTTGCGTCCTACCCTTGGAGACAGTTGTGCTTCTCGCCGGATAATCCCAACGCCGCTGCTGATTTTGTTGCCGATGTTGTGCTACAGGGTATGGAGCTCTTCATCCCATCCACTGTGGTCCCCATTGGTGGCAAATGTCGGCCCTGGTTTGGTCCATCTTCCAGAAAAGCTTCTCGCATAAAGCAGGAGGCTTACCAAGCCTGGGCTGACGCGGTGGCGCTACGGGATCAAAATACCAGCGCTCTGAAAAAGGAGTACAACTTTGCCTCCAGATCCCTCAAAAGAGACATTGCAAGGGCGAAGTCGGAGCACATTGCCAGGATTGGCGAGAGGCTTGAGCGTCTTCCTTCGGGAACTCGGGCATTCTGGTCTCTTGCCAAGGCTATCGAAGGCAACTTTTGCAAGCCATCCTTTCCACCTCTGCACATAGGATATAATCCGTTGACCTATGACGCAAAGGAGAAAGCCGATCTTCTGGCAAAACACTTTGCGTCCAACTCGACCTTGGATGACGGGGAACAAGAGCCGCCTACCATACCGGGGTGCGAGAGCTGTATGCTGGAAATCCAGTTCCACCAACGCTCAGTGCGCTTAGCACTTTTATCCCTTGATATCCATAAGTCGAGTGGCCCGGATGGAATCCCTCCTATTGTGTTGAAGATGTGCGCTCCTGAGTTGGCACCGGTCTTAACGCGTCTTTTTCGGCTCTCCTACTCTTCTGGCGTAGTCCCGACATCATGGAAGGCAGCATTGGTCCACCCGATCCCTAAAAAAGGCGACCGCTCAAATCCATCTAACTACAGGCCGATAGCCATAACTTCCCTCTTCTCGAAAATAATGGAGTCCATCATCAATCATCAACTCCTGCGGTACCTAGAGGATCATCATCTGCTTAGTGACCAGCAATACGGTTTCCGTAAGGGTCGATCAGCTGGTGATCTTCTGGCGTACCTGACACATCGCTGGGCACAGGCGATTGAGACTAAGGGGGAAGCCTTGGCAGTTAGTTTGGACATTGCGAAAGCCTTCGATCGGGTCTGGCACAAAGCGCTTCTTTCGAAGCTCCCTTCCTATGGGCTTCCCGAGAAACTATGCGAATGGGTCACCAGCTTTTTAGCAGGTAGAAGCATAAAGGTCGTAGTCGACGGTGAATGCTCTGACTCTATACCTGTGAATGCTGGTGTCCCGCAAGGTTGTGTGCTATCGCCTACTCTGTTCCTCCTGCATATCAATGACATGCTGCAAACTAGCGGCATTCATTGCTATGCGGATGACAGTACAGGCGATGCTCTCTACACCGGCCGCGCTAATATTTCTCGGGAAAACGTCATTGAGAGTCGAAACAAACTTGTGTCCCAAATTGAGACGTCTTTAGAAAAGGTCTCAGACTGGGGTAGACTCAATTTAGTCCACTTTAACCCCACCAAGACACAAATTTGCGCGTTCACCGCTAAAAAACTGCCGTGGGTCGTATGCCCTCGGTTTCAAGACACTCCCCTATCAGCCTCAGCCAACATTGGAATACTTGGTGTCGAGATATCGAGCGAAGTCCAGTTCCGTGGCCATTTGGAGGATAAGGCCAAATTGGCCTCGAAGAAGCTTGGCGTGCTCAACAGATCGAGACAGTATTTCACTCCGGCCCACCGCTTTCTTCTATATAAGGCGCAGGTTCGGCCACATATGGAATACTGTCCTCATCTTTGGGCGGGGGCACCCCAGTACCAGCTCCTCCCTCTGGACCGCATTCAACGGAGAGCGACTCGAATCGTCGACTGCCAGGAATCTTCAATTCGGCTGGACTCTTTGGCGCTGCGTAGAGATGTGGCTTCGCTTTGCATCTTCTACCGCATTTACTATGGGGAGTGCTCCGAGGAATTGTTCGGGCTGATTCCTGCCGCCTCTTTCCGCCATCGTCCTACGCGACAGCAATTTCATCCCCATCACTTAGATGGTTGGCAGTCCACAACTGTGCGGTTCTCTAGGAACTTTCTGCCTCGCACAACAAAACTGTGGAATGAACTGTCGCCTGCGGTATTCCCGGACCAATACGACCTTCAAACCTTCAAGAAAAGAGCGTACTCCTTCTTAAAAGGCCGGCAACGCACTTGTGACGCCTCTGGTGTTGCAGGTGTCCATGGGCGGCGGTAATCACTTACCATCAGGTGATACGTCTGCTCGTTTGCCCCTTATTCAATAAAAAAAAAAAAAAAAAAAAAAACACGTGGGCAGAACCATGAGCAATAACTTCTCTTTAAGTAGGTAAGTAACAAAATACTTATAAGCCATCGTGTATTCAATTTATTACACTAACAAAATAAAACAAAAGACGGTAGGCATCCTCTAGATAATTCAAGTACATTCTACAAATTACTTCATAAAACCTGAAAGGATGAAGAATCCTCGCGTCGGTCGAGAGCGTGCCTATGGACTGTAAACATCCGAAATATAAAGCCTTCAGACGTTACATCCCAATAATAAATTTTCATTTTTTCAGTATTTTCTTTGTACAAAAACAGTGAGTTATCTTCGTAAACCATGAACAGACGACATTTAAATATACGACAGCAATTTTAATGATTGTGAGAATTCGAAAAAAGAAACAAAAAATATGACCGTAAAGTAATCCACATTCACGATAAGCAGATTTTTATCAATAATTTAAAAAATGCAGTTATTTACTGGTATACTGTACGATTTTAATCCTTATTCCGTATGAAATAATAGCACGTAAACTACCTATCACTATTTCACGTATTTGTACTTAATGAACTTAGCATCTATAACATCTGGTTTCCATTTTTATTCCAAAGAAAATGAGCATACATTTTGTCTTTTTACTTCTTTAAATTTTTATTTATAATAAAATAATTATATTAATAAATCACTCAATCACTCATCAGTCAATTAAAAATAGTAGTGGTTGCCCAGTGGTCAAATTCGATCATAATTGATTTAATTATTTTTGTTGTTATCGCAATCATCAATTTCGTTATCATCGCAATTGACTAAAGTTTATGTATGTATTAGTATGTATGTATATAAATTTTTATATATGTATGTGTATAATTTAAAAGATATTTATTATATATGAGCCTGCCAAAATAACTCTACTCTGCCTGATGGAAAGCATAAGCAGAATCCAAGAGTAGTGGCGAATGTAGAAAATACAAGAATGAAGCATGGTGACCCACACTATACTGGCCTATTGAGATGCTTCTGTATCATTGGGCCTTCGGTCTCGCATTCACCAACGTCACACGACGGCAGAAATGCTGTCATTTTAGGTTGGTCTTCTGTGCGAGGGTAGTTCCGCCCCGGTCGAGCCGGCCCGTTCGTGGTGAAATCAGCGTGGCTCCACTACCTTCAAATTTCTGTCAGTTGTTTTTTTTTTTCAATTTTATTTGTCAGAAAAAGTTTGTGGAAGTTATATATTTATTTATGAAATTTATAACCTCTGACTTCAAACTCGGTGCACGTACCACAACAGAAAGGAGATAAACCGACTGTATTACAATGTAGGCTTTCTTATCGCCCGTAGCGTGGATCAATCAACAACAAATTCACCCTTCAAGAAGGTAATAAACTAAGCCAGTTATTAAACGGCTTTGACTTAGTTGCTTTTTAACGAGTTCGCATATTTCATGATTCGATTTTAGTAACCCAGAAGTTTTATATTTAGTACTTATCATTTTATTTAGGAAGTTTATCAAAGAAGTTGAAATGAAATTTTGGGAACAAAAATGTCAAATAGTAATTTATAATCTGCCAGCTGTACTCTTTGTTATAATACATTATGATTGTATTAATGAGATCAAAATAAAAGCAAAAAATATATTTAAAGCTAGTTGTATATTGTGTAAGAACTATTTGAGTTTTTAACCGACTTCCAAAAAGGAGGAGGTTCTTTGTTCCACTGTATGTATTTTTTTTTTTTTTTTTTTTATGTATGTTCAGCGATTACTCCGTCAGTTGTGGACCGATTTTGAATTTTTTCTTTGTATTCGAAAGGGTATGCTTCCGAGGTGGTCCCATTGCCAGCATATCAGGATCTGGTGATGGGATCCCGGAGAAATCAAGGAAAACCCTCGTTTTTTATAGGCACATACTATGTTTTTCGTATATTTCCTGAAGTTACACTGGTATTTGCGTCTGGTAGTCATCATTTTATGATGATCAGCTGATGATGTAAGGTACAACTCCTTAACGGTTAGGAGTTGGAGGATAAATCTTTAAATATCATATGTATATGTGTTACCTTTACTCGTATTCTTTCAAATTATTTAGGTAAGCTGATGATGGAAGGTGGAAGGTACAACTCCTCAACGGTTAGGAGTTGGAGGATAATTCTTTCAATTTCATACGTATCTAAAGACCTTCAGTCGTATACTTTCAAGTTATTTAGGTGAACTGGTGATAGAAGGTTAAACTCTTCAACAGTTAGGGATTAGAGGATGATTTTAATATTACACGTACATATAGACCTTAATTTGTATCTAAAAATCTGTTTGAAGTCGGTGCTAAGCCAAAAATAAAACAAACGAACAATTACAAAAGCCTAAGCAATAGTCACTTGGCACCGACTTCAAACAGATTCTAGGTACCTAGCACACATTATAATACTACTATTTAAATGAATAAAGAATTAGGTATAGGCAATTTATGAAGAACCAGTTTATTTTACGCTTTTAAGTGTTTTTTTGGCAGAGAGTTTTCGTTGGATGTTTTTTGGAAGTCAGTTTTTTTTTTTTTTTGAAGCGTACACAAACCAAATTAACCTTCACGTGTTTATACTAGCTTTATCCCGCGGCTCTGCCCGCTTGTATGTCGGTTACAGTAAAGAGTAGCCTAAGTCTTTCCTCAATTTCATCCTCTTTCTTCATTATCTTCATGTTAAATTTATTTTTCAAGAGTGCAGCGGTTTAGCTGCAAAAGCGTAAGACAGACATGTTATAATTACTTTCGAATTTATAATATTAGTTAGGTATTATGGATAAATGTAAATATTTTTGCTCAAATGTAATGTAGATGCAGTATAGTTTCTACTAGAGTTATAGTTCTTAAGTGTATTTTTATATAATATACCAACATTTTAGACATCACTTTTAAATAAGTTTATTACCACGCATTTTGGTGTTAAAAAATCTAGTTGGCATTAAAAGTTTTGTTATGATAAAAACATTTGAAATTCAAAAAAAACTGACCGCTGCCCTTTTTGTTGTGCTTATTTTAAAAGTACACGAGCTTTTTTTATTTTGGATACAATACAATTAGCGATATAAATGAACATTAACTTAATGCATTTTGTCGGTTAGGCATTTATCTGAGTATAATTTCTAACACACAACACCATCTAGTCCCAAACTAAACAGAGCTAGTATTATGGATGCTAAACAACTGATATAAATAATTATATACTAAACTATACTGAACTATACTATACTTCTGTTTTATAGAACCAATAGCGCTAACGACTATACAAATTTCGCATAAAATAATAACAGAAAGCAGGTCATAGGTTTTTTGGAGAACACACTAACCCTAAAATATATCCACTCCCTTTCTTAACTGGTAGAATGAAACGAAAGGCGAACAAATAATAAAACTTTGCCCGCTACACCAGGTAGAAAACTTAAGAGCTAGTTTAACCATTGGATTAACCCAACATACCAATAACGCAGTTATTTCTACTAGAGCTCATTTCAAACTGGATCCTTATAAATATCTGGAACAAGGATCTTTAACAATACTGCCTCGTCTGTTCTTTGTCGATTGGAATAAATAAACTAGGTACTACAAAACTTCATTTTCGTACAGTAAGGCTAGTATATTCGTTTTTACTATTGATCAGTAAAATTATTGAACCTTTATAAGACTTGTTTTTTTTATCAGTTGTCATGTAGGTGTTTGTGACGGATTTTCTAGAAATATTTTGTTTTTGTTACAAATTATTTCCAATTCAATCGTCAACAACCCATAATGTCCCACTACTGGGCTCGGGCCTCCTCTCAGGAGAGAGTTAAGGTTATACGTCCCCACGCAGGCTGAGTGCGGGTTGGGGATTAATTCAATAAATTTTAGCTATAAAAATCAAAAAAGCAATAAAAACTACCTCATCAAAAATAATTTTATCAGAGAAAAACTATGTTTTGGCACATACAGGGTGGATCGACAAGACTAAAACCACGGTTTCACAGAAAAACAAAAATACCAGACGAGTCCCTTAAGCGAAAAGCCCTTATCCCAGAAAAGGATCATTCAACTAGTGGGAAAGCACTTGCATCTCCTTAAGTTGAAAAGTCCATGGGTGGCAATAGCATGCCATAACAAGTAAAATTTTAACAAAAAAAACCGACTTCAAGAACGATCAAACAGAAATGGGACCACATGGAAAGCACCAGCACTTTCAATTGAAATAAAAAAAGTTAATAAATGCACTAGTCGCCCCTACGAATTTCGAAGCTTCCCTCGATTTATCTTGGATGCCATCATCAGATCTTAGTGTCCTTATCATGGTACCACCGTTGGGATATCTCCTTTCCATTTAAAAGAGAATCATCAAAATCGGTTCATAAACGACGAAGTTATCCGCAAACACACATAAATATTGTATATGTACGGTCGAATTGAGGACCTCCTCCTTTTTTAAGTCGGTTAAAAACAGATTCTACGAGTTCTACGAGTTCTACGACCTCTCTTATCAACAACAGACCCAGTGAATATCCTACTAATATTATAAACGCGAAAGTTTGTATGGATGGATGTTTGTTACTCTTTCACGCAAAAACTACTGAACGGATTTGGATGAAACTTTACAGTAATATAGCTTGTATATCATCAGAATAACACATAGGCTACTATTTGCAGCGATAACCGACATACACGCGGGCGGAGCCGCGGGCAACGGCTAGTTCATTATAAATCTTAAATAGTATTCAGTCAGACACAGACGTGTTAATAGCAACCAGGTAAATTTATTTTTATGTTAAAATATATAAACTTTATAATACATGTAGCGGGCTTTAATACACGCTACAGGACTGCAGAGTTCCATTCTACAATTTTCTTAACAACTCTTTCGCAGCTGTGAACAACTAGAAACGAACATAAAGAAGTTTAGCAGTAATGCAAATTTACGACTTGAGGATTTTCACTCCTATATTATGTAAAGTTTGAATCACATAGAGACTATTTTACTGACCTGAAAAGAATATAGTTTTTAAAGATTTATTATAAAGTAACTTTTACCCAAAGCTGCGCACGTGTGTATGTTGGTTGTCACCGTAAAGAGTAGCCTATGTCCTTTCTCATAAATCGAAGTATCTACATGACAAATTTCATTGAATTCGGTACAGCAGTTTAGCCTTGAAAGCGTAACAAATAGACAGGCCGAGCTACTTTCGAATTTATAATATTAGTATGGATATAAAAGTGTCGAAGGCCCTGTTGATTTAATGATTAACAATTCTCACTGTCAAGTCACAAATACACACATCAAAAGTGTCTAGGGATCAACATATGTGTCTAGGGATCAACATATATTTTTGCAATAACTTTTCTCCTGATTGATATTAATTAAAATTTTCTTTAAGGATTCATCAAATAAAGTGTTTTCGTTTGTCACAGTAACGATAAACCAAGTCACCTTTGCATTAATTAAGACATTTGCCATTTTCCTAATAAAGGGATTTTTGACATTTGAACCACTAACATTAAAGTTCGATAAAAAGACTGAAATAACAGTTTTCTTTAAAATTTTATTAGGTAACTTAAACAATTAATAATCCGTGTTTCTACCGCGAACACTAACAACACAAGAATCGGTTTGGCATACTCAAAATGAGTTCATCCAAATCACGCTGTGGAATGGCCGCCCATGTTCGTTGCAACAACAAAAAAAGGTCTTCTTGCTACTGGATACCCTCCATATTCGGCAGAGCTCTTCTCTGTAGCATATCCCATGCATGCTCAATCGGGTTCAAGTCTGGCGACTGAGCAGGCCAGGGCCAAAGCCACATCTCAATCTCAAGAAATCCGCATAAAAATGCTTGATCCCTAGACACTTTTGATGTGTGTATTATGTAGGTGATGAGCACGAAAACATAACTTGCCGCCCCTAAAGCAAAGTTCAAGATAGCGAAAAAACTTTGTACACAGGTAGTAGAGCCACGCTGATTTCAGCACGAACGGGCCGGCTCGACCGGGGAGGTACTACCCTCGCACAGAAAATCAACGTAAAATGACAGCAGCAATGCTGATGCTGCAATGATGCAAAGCTTGACTAGACTAAATGATGCAGAAGCATCACTAGGCCGCCATGGTGTGGGTCGCTGTGCTGCATTGTTGCCTTCGCAATGAGTATCGTGACCCCCACTCTTGGATTCTGCTTATGCTTTCCATCAGGCAGAGTAGAGTCATTTTGTCGGGCCATACATAAAAAAAACACTTTTGTTAGTCCGACGACTGTAAAAGTTAACCAACTAGGAGATATTGTATATTGAAAAAAATGTTTCAGTATGCTCATTGTACGAGTAGTAGTAACTTAATTGTCTAGGGTCCAATCTACTCAGTTTTTCTAGTAGCTTGTTTGCTTGTTCTTGACGTTAAGGCCGTGATATATTAGAGTAAGTCTATGAATGTACTGTGAAATAATGATTGACCACCAAAAGCCTAAATATAATAAGGAATTAAAATACAGATGATATGGTCAAAAGCATCGACATCAACGAGATGACCGGAATTCGGGAGAATTAAAGTGAGAACTTTCATCAAGAAGTGTTATTGGCTCTGCGAAGCGTGAAGGTCTTTGTCTGATTTTTAGTTGAGAGAATACGCTATAAAAGGTAGAGAGAGAATTAATTATAATATTGTCATCGGATCTGTTACGGATAGTAAGTATTTTATTGAATTGGAGCTGGCTAAATACAAAAGTTCGAACAACTTCACATCATTTCAACAGCCTTTAATACACACATCAAAAGTGTCTAGGGATCAACATATGTGTCTAGGGATCAACATATATTTTTGCAATAACTTTTCTCCTGATTGATATTAATTAAAATTTTCTTTAAGGATTCATCAAATAAAGTGTTTTCGTTTGTCACAGTAACGATAAACCAAGTCACCTTTGCATTAATAAAGAAATTTGCCATTTTCCTAATAAAAGGATTTTTGACATTTGAACCACTAACATTAAAGTTCGAAAAAAAGACTGAAATAACAGTTTTCTTTAAAATTTTATTAGGTAACTTAAACAATTAATAATCCGTGTTTCTACCGCGAACACTAACACAAGAACATCGGTTTGGCATACTCAAAATAAGTTCATCCAAATCACGCTGTGAAATGGCCGCCCATGTTCGTTGCAACAACAAAAAAAGATCTTCTTGCGACTGGATACCCTCCATATTCGGCAGAGCTCTTCTCTGTAGCATATCCCATGCATGCTCAATCGGGTTCAAGTCTGGCGACTGAGCAGGCCAGGGCCAAAGCCACATCTCAATCTCAAGAAATCCGCATAAAAATGCTTGATCCCTAGACACTTTTGATGTGTGTATTTAACTCGTTGAAAAGGAGGTTTTGGCTAAAACATAGTTTATTTAATTTCAAGCAGTTTTGAAGTCAGAACATGATCTGGTATACTATTGCAAGACATTGTTTTAAACTTTCATGGTCAGAAACATTAAAATAGAAATCTACGGGATTGCTACCATGAAATATCGGATACTCACAAACAAAAAGGTACATGGTAGCAATCCCGTAGATTTCTATTTTAATATTGCAAGACAGTAACGCGGACAGTAACAAGCACACAGACTTCACCGAGAACATCCTTTTTACCCGACTGCGAAAGGAGGCCTTCTTTGGCACGCCCTAGAGCCTAAACGGCTTGTCGTATTTTTATGTGAGCGGTGTCAATAGATTCGTCTTAGTCCTGAGAGTGACACTGGGTACATCAAAATTAAAAAAAAAAAGGATTTTTGGCGCCAAAAAGTAATATAAAAAAATTGTTTTCAAAATACATAAAATAAAGATTTTTTTACGCTGATTACGAAAATATATAAAAGTTATATGTTTTTATTGTTAAATATTGACGCAGTCGGGTTTTTTATTTTTAATAATTTTTACTTGTTAGATATTTTGAACATACTTAAAACACTACACTAGCATTTAAAGCACTAAAGCTGTTAGTGGTTCGTTGCAGAGCTGTCAAAGTTTTAGAGCTCAGTGCAAACAGTCATGAACACGAGTTGTACACAACACCAACCATTAACTCGCCCCAGATTTGTGAAGTGGGAGCACAGTACAGTTGTAGATTCGAGTGGACTAACATAGCTAAAATTCGGAATATTTTGTTGAATAGAATGAATAGATATTAAAAAAGACACTTCAAAGTTACGTACAATTTTTGATTCATCATCAGCCATCGTCCACGGTGGACACAGTGAACCAAGAAATATATTGAAGAGGCCTGCCTCTTCAATATATTTCTTCTATAGTTTTTACACTTTCATTTTTGTTATACACGATGCATCAATAAAAAAATAGTTGTAATGTTTGAACATTAGACAGGAAGTTAACTACTGAATTGTAAGTTAACTAACAATTAAATTTTCATTTTTCTAAATACATTCAATCCTCCAGTATCCCATAAAGCGTCTATCAAATGAAATGCAACATTAAGTGCCTAAAGAAAAACAATTCTTTAAAATGAAACGATATACCTTTTTCAACTCAAGGGATTATGAAATTATCATATTATTTGAAATTATCTTTTCCTTCACGTTTCTTTTTATACCAGACGTGAAAAATGTCGCGTTAAGTAACAAATTATTCTTTTTTTCTTTTTCTTTTTAATTTCCTCTGGGAATTTTCACAAAAATCAATAGAAACGGCTCGTATAGTCAGCTTAACGCACTGTCATTATAACTCCTCCAACTTTGAGAATACACAACTCCAACCCAACTGCTGCCGAACTGCCATGTAAGTTTAGTATTATTGTATGAAGTAAAAGCTCTTCGTGGTTAATTAAACTCTTTATTATAATTGTACTTATTACAAATATACGATTCCGCAACCATTCACCGTGGCGGCACCCAAGCAAGAGAGAGGGTTGCCAACCTCTATAACTAAACACTTCTAATGGCCAGTGTGGCAATTACAAATCTAAACAAACTACTGACATCCCTTTCTTTTTCTTTAATGTCTAAAATAACAGTTTTACACAATCTGCTTTACAATTATACTATACTATAAAAGTTACAAATTATTCTTAACCTTTATACTAAAAAATAAGTGCTTAACTACTTTATGAACTTGTACTACACTCATTAAAATACTTTGGTCTTCTGACCCTTCTGCCACATCTTGTGGTCCTTTCGGGATCAGTGTCCTGATTATCAAGATTAAATCTTACACTCTTTTGTTTATTACTTTCTAAACTTGCTTTTACACTCTTATCCTCTTCACTTATTTTATCTTTACAAACATAGCTTTCTAAATCTTCATCATCATAATCATATGTATTTTTTACATTAAATTTTCTATATTTAGATCCCCTAAATATGTGATATCTATTTCTAGTTACTGTATGGCCATTTTCCAACAAAACTTCATAAGATCTATCTTTATCTCCCTCTTTTACAATTTTACCTGGTATTAACTTATTATATTTATCTTTAATGAACACATTTTGTCCATTATACAATTTTATTTCTTTACCCTTATATTTTTTATCATGATACTTCTTATAATTAACATTATTCCTTTGTACATATCTTTTTATTTTATTAAACTTCATTTCAAAATTATTACTGTATCTGTTTACAGGTAACAATGAAGATGTTTGTCTACCAATCATCATCTCATTTGGTGACTTTAGTTGGCTATCAACTGACATATTTCTATATTCTAATAAAGCTAAATCTATATCTTTATTTTCTAATAAACATTTTTTTAACATTTTCTTAATTGTTTGAATGTGGCGTTCAGCCATTCCGTTAGACCTGGCATAATATGGTGTAGAAGTTTTATGTTGAAAACAATATTGCTGATAAAAATCTATAAATGCAGAGCTTCTATATTGAGCTCCATCATCTGTATACAATAACTCAGGTATTCCCCATCTAGAGAATGTTGACTTTAATGCTTTTACATGTTCTTCCGCTGATTGATTTTTTAGTTCACAGAGTTCTACATATTTTGTTAGATAATCAACAACCAGTAAATATATTTTATTATTTAAGAAAAACATATCCGCTCCTACTGTACTCCACGGTTTATCAGGAACTTCTCTTAATTTTAGTGGTTCAAAACTATGACTTTTTTGAAATTGTAAACAAGTGTCACAATTTTTTATTCTATCTAGTATCTCTTTATTCATATGAGGCCAATATAACAATCCTTTAATTCTATCTTTACATTTTTCATACCCCATATGATTATAATGAATTTGATTTAACATATCAGACCGTAACGTTTTTGGTACAAGTACAGCAGAATCCTTAAATATTAATCCATTTGCTACATATAAGTCTTCTTTAATGGAATTATAAAATTTTAATTGTAATGGAATATTAGAATAATTAGGCCATCCATTTTGTATATAATTAATTAACAACACAAAATTTTTATCTTTAGCTGTTTCCTCCTGAAATAATTTCAACTTTTGCTCACGAATACTTAAGTTTTCTATAATCATGCATACATGCATTTCTATCTTTTCATCTATATCCTGATTACAAATGTTATCTTGAACATAAGCCCTAGATAATGCATCAGCTACTAAAAGTTCTTTACCTGGTCTATATTTTATATTTAAATCATAACCTTGTATACGCATTCTTAATTTCTGTAATCTTAAAGGAGTCTCATTCATTGACTTTTTAAATATTTGTTCAAGAGGTTTATGATCTGTCTCTACTGTAATTTGTTTACCATAAATGTACTGATGGAATTTTTCACAAGCGTACACAATAGCAAGTAACTCTTTTTCTATCTGAGCCCAAGTTTTTTGTGACTCGGTTAGTGCTTTAGAAGCATAAGCTACTGGTGTATCATTCTGTAATAACACCGCTCCTAATCCCGTACTACTACTATCAACTGATAAGGTAACAGGACTATTTATTTCATAAAACTTTAAAACTGGCTGTGTACTTAAAATTTGTTTTAAATTATTAAAATCAGCCTTTTGTTTTTCACCCCATACAAAAACAGAATCCTTTTTCACTAGTTCCCTTAATGAATTTGTAATATCTGACAGGTTATGTATGAATTTAGATACATAGGTTATTATTCCTAAAAATGTCTGAACCTCTTTTTTATTACTAGGCTCTTTCATGTTAACAATGGCTCTAATTTTTTCTGGGTCAGGTCTTATACCTTTACTACTTAAAATATGTCCTACATATTTAACCTCTGTTACACCAAATTTACATTTATCTTTGTTAAATTTTACACCTGCTTGTCTAGCTCTTTCTAAAACCTGTTTTAATCTCTGATTATGTGATTCTATACACTCTCCCCACACCACAATTTCATCAACATACTGTTCTACTCCCTGTATGTCACTAAATGTATCATGAAAACATTTACTAAAAACTTCCGGTGATGAATTTAAACCAAAAGGTAATCTTTTGTAACAATACCTACCAAATTCACCAGCGTTAAATGTAGTATATAACTGACTATTTTCTGACAATTTAATCATATAAAATCCTTTTGATGCATCTAAAACTGAGAAATATTTAGCATTAGGCATTTTAGCCACTAATTCCTCAAAGGTACTCATTTTATATCTTTCCCTAATTATACATTTGTTTAAATTCTGTGGATCTAGACATATTCTAATAGAACCATCACCTTTTTTTGCTATAACCATGGAATTTACCCATTCTGTAGGTTCATTGACCTTTCTAATTACTCCCAGCTGTTCTAGTTTATCTAATTCTAATTTAATTTGTTCCTGTAATTTAAATGGTATTTTTCTAGGTCGTTCCACAACTGGATCATAATTTTCTTTTAATTTAATGTTATATGTGTAATTTAAATTACCTAAACCAGTAAATAATTCACTGTATTCAGATATAATATCACTTTTGTTCACTGAGCTTACATTACTAATGATACCCAGTTTAACCGCAGTTGAATAACTCAGAATACAAGGTGTGTTAAAATTAACTACATAGAAATTACTTACACAAACACAAGATTTGTATGTTAATTGTGCACTACAAAAACCTAATACTTTAATGTCAGAACCATCAAAGTTAGTTAATCTTATATTTGAACATGAATCCAACTTTAATTTTAATTGGATTAGTGTATTTTTATTTATAATATCCACATGAGAACCAGTATCAATTTTAAACTTTATTTGTAAGTTATTTACTTTAATATTTATGTACCATTCTTTACTTACTGTGTTTACATTGTATATGGAATCTATTTTATGATTTTCCAATGAACTTTTTATATTTACTACAGAACATTTAGTTTGACAACATATAGAAAAATAGTGGACACAGTGAACCAAGAAATATATTGAAGAGGCCTGCCTCTTCAATATATTTCTTCTATAGTTTTTACACTTTCATTTTTGTTATACACGATGCATCAATAAAAAAATAGTTGTAATGTTTGAACATTAGACAGGAAGTTAACTACTGAATTGTAAGTTAACTAACAATTAAATTTTCATTTTTCTAAATACATTCAATCCTCCAGTATCCCATAAAGCGTCTATCAAATGAAATGCAACATTAAGTGCCTAAAGAAAAACAATTCTTTAAAATGAAACGATATACCTTTTTCAACTCAAGGGATTATGAAATTATCATATTATTTGAAATTATCTTTTCCTTCACGTTTCTTTTTATACCAGACGTGAAAAATGTCGCGTTAAGTAACAAATTATTCTTTTTTTCTTTTTCTTTTTAATTTCCTCTGGGAATTTTCACAAAAATCAATAGAAACGGCTCGTATAGTCAGCTTAACGCACTGTCATTATAACTCCTCCAACTTTGAGAATACACAACTCCAACCCAACTGCTGCCGAACTGACGAAAATTACTTTTGCACGAGAACTTTTTGTGGGATCATAGTTATAGTAACCTCTACTTAATGTAGGATTATTTCGGACACGCGGTCCGTACATTATGAAAAAAGTTTTATATCTAAGTTAAGAAATAGTTTTAGTAGTTAAAAAAGTGAAAAAGGCATGCACTCTCCAACACATCGACTTTCTTTTCATCAGGCCATCATTAACATGCTTAATCTATTGGACTATTAAAACGAATCATAATGTAAGTTTACATTTAAGGGTGTTAAGTGTAACCATTAAAGAGTTCCAATACCCACCTCCATGGTTTGTTCTAAGATCAGCTGCAAGATCCTTGTTTTTTTT
The DNA here is from genome assembly GCA_949125395.1 of Diaphora mendica. Taxonomy (NCBI): domain Eukaryota; kingdom Metazoa; phylum Arthropoda; class Insecta; order Lepidoptera; family Erebidae; genus Diaphora; species Diaphora mendica. Next base: position 5,365,876 of record OX421323.1, read on the forward strand.
TGTAATGCCGTTAAAGCTACGCACTCGTTCAAACGTTCAAACCGTTATTGTATCACAATAAAAATTACATTCAATAGAATTCTAAGATTAGTTTACAAAATCTGTAAGTATGTAATGTTTTTTTTCATCGTATACTGACTGTACCGACTAAATGATCAGATTGTTTAAGCATATTTTGACGACTCTGTTGATGGTTATTATTGATTCTGATTGCTGAATCTAATTGACACTGTGAATACCCGACTCAGGGTAAAAAATTGCATAATTACCATACTCATTTGTTGTGTGTCTGGCTGCAATTCAAATGTAGTGCGAATTTATTTAGTAATTTTTAAATACAATACTTTAGTAATAGTCAAGAGTCGTATGGGTAAAGTTATTATTATAACAAACTTATCACCAATAACTCTATTCACAGATGTAAACTATGATAGTCGTATGTAAGATATATTATATACTTAGCCGGTCATATGCCTCGTATTCGAACAGAATTCGTGGTGGTTTTATTATTAACAGAATGAAATTCTTGTTCTTCAATCTGTCTACTTGAAATCTCATTATTCACATCATCACATCAACCGCCTTTGATAGTACACTGCTGGATATAGTAGAGGTCTCATCTTCGAAAGAGTTTTTGCCCTGCTACACCACGCCAGCCAGCATTTTATTCAAGTTTTGTTATGCAGTGATGTTGAATTTCACTATTATTCTATAATTTTTTTAAATAAAATGTTGTACATAACAGCAACTTTAATCTTCCTAAACATTTATGACATAACTGTGACACAAATTTCTCGTTTTAAATCCAACCACTGTCATAAAATACAAGTCACATAGAACATACCCCTTAAAATATAAGATAAACAGTAGTTATGTAAATCAACCAAATAGTGCCCAGACCTTATGTCCAAAATGTTTTAGTGTGCAAGAATATAATGACGCTTGAGAGCTTTTAGTTAGAAATACAAAAACAGACGATCGAAGCATACATTTGACGTCGGCAGTGGATTTTTACAATATAGTTACAGTTGGGAAATAATAGGGAGGGCGAAATAATACTATTTCTATTTTGGTATTTTAACAATTTTTACAGGTTTTTTGCCAGACTGTTTTTTTTGCTTCTTTTAAAGACAACTCCCGCACTAAGAATAAATCCTCTGTCACGGGGTACTTCATATACATACACGAAACTGCTCCAGACTTAGAACAACAATTTATGGATCACACAAAGTGTTGTGTTGTTTAGGGATTGGACCAACAACACACAGCGCAATAAAAAGCGACGAGATGACCGCTTAAACCACCATATTCATCTTTCATTTCATGTCCTATATGTATAGAACAATTAAATATGTAGTATTGATATAGATTGATTAATGTCGAACTAGGAAAGCATAGAGTAAAGTAGGGTTCAACTATCGCCAATTAAGTTTCTGTAAGATGTCGTTGTGTGTGTAAACCCGCTACAAACTTACTATAATCACTCGATTTTCACACACACCAACATAGATGCACATACTCTAGCACGGGCATAGAGCTGACACTCACTGATATTTATGATATAAAACCAATAAATATACCAACCCAACCCAACCAACAACAAAAAAGTTCAACCCAATGTGGCCTTACCACCTTGTTTTATTGTTTAAAGTGAAAGCGTACTGTAAGGGTCGACCACCATTGAACATAATCGACCTCGGTACACGGCGCTAAACTTTTAGGTTAAATAAAAACCTACCTGGCGGATACAGCTGAAAATTATCACGGTTGTTTATCTGTTTCATTTTTAAACTGCGTAAGAAGAAAAGAGAAAACATAAAATTAAAACCATCCGCTGTTATCTGTCGTGAATTCATGACCAGATCAGGCCGACAGGCTGCACTGGAAGGCAGCCAAATAAACTTAGTGCAAACTACTGTAGTGCAAACACAACGCGATTGGCACTCAACAGCTGACTACAAAGAAGGCTAAATAAAACAAAATTGACAACCCACCCGCCTATCTCGCCAAAGCAGCTACTTTATATAGACACTTTGTTTGCTTACTAACTATTGGTTGATGATTTTCATGTAATTTAATATGCAGACGGTTTCGGGAGCAATAAATCGATCTAGCTAGGATTCAAACAGGTATTTCAGGTACTGCTCTTTATAGCAAACTTTGGTCAGTTAGTTGTAAATTATTATTATTTATTAACGTTAAATATATAATCATTATTAACAGGCTATAGTTAGCAAATGTCTATGTCGAAGAGATGTAATAAATACATACATTTTATATAAAAAATACTCAATTCACTTCAATCTAATCACGGGAAATGTTAAAAAACAGCACGATTTTATCATTTATCTAAACAAATCTAGTTTCTTGATCAAATACCAAAATTGACTCACTGAATTCAGTTATTAAATATCAGTTTTCATTATATTCCTATTATTTATCATATATAATTGCATTGCAATAGTACATAAGAAACAAAATGAGTCCGCGGTATTGTACCACTGGACGTCCTAATCACAGTCTGCGATCTCATACCAGTAAATTGGCAAGGGCTGTAAAAGATCGCAAACTGGCAGATGTAATTCTGTATAGTAAGAAGTACTTTGTGATGCACAATTCATGATTTGTAATACAAAAACCGGTAATTTGCAAATTGACTAATTATTCGAATATTTTCCAATTTAAATTCACTTATTTCCAATTAGTGTTTCCCTACAGCTAAGAACGTGTGTATGTCGGATATCGCGGTAATTATTTTTGGAGTTTACAGCCTATACACAAATACTGTGATTTTCTAATAGGAAAATAACTTACAAAATCAGTTCAGTGGATCCAGAGATTACAGAGATCCAAATATGAAAATCTATTACAAACCAAAAACCCATTAAATTTCACAACAACATGTGTACCCAATTTTAATATCCTGACTCCAAGCTCCAACTTATCACATAACCTAATCTTAAGTCATTCATTGAAGACCTTTTGAACCGAGTTTCTTGTGGGACGAATACGAAAATGTGGGGCAAAGATTTATAGGGCAAAGTGATATAGAATGTGATTTCGACCCGTATTGTCATCTTGGCATCGCTCTTTGATATAAGCATATTTTAATGGGGCTCTGTCCTTTCAAAGGGATCGCAAATTGTTTGTTAACTTATTTTATTCCGTTTAATCGGTACTATTATCTGTCTGGTGACAGATTAAGAATTAAAAATGTCATCACCCCTATTCATCCATTGGGTGTCGTAAGAGGCAACTAAGGGATCAAACTACGAAGGACAACATCTATAATACTATAATATATAATATTAATATTATAAAGCTTAAGAGTTTGTTTGTTTGTTTGAAAGCGCTAATCTCAGGAACTGGTCCGATTTGAAAAAAAAACTTTCAGTGTTGGATAGTATATTTATCGAGGAAGCCTATAGGCTATATGTCATCACGCTAAGACCAATAAGAGCGGAGCACCAATGAATAATGTTACAAAAACTAGGGGGGAAATGTTTACGCTACGGGCAATAGGAGACGTAAACGACGTTGCGTGGGTCAGCTAGTCGGTACATAAAATTTCAACAAAGAAAAGAACCCACAAATCGATCGATTTATCTTGGATGCCATCATCAGATCTTAGTGTCCTTATCATGGTACCACCGTTGCGATATCTGCTTTCCATTAAAAAAAGAATCATCAAAATTGGTTCATAAACGACGAAGTTCTCCGCGAACACACACAATATATATATATATATATACGGTCGAATTGAGAACCTCCTCCTTTTTTGAAGTCGGTTAAAAAAGAAGGAAAACCTGACGATGTATAGTACGCCAAAATCTCCTTTCTCCTTAGAAGGTAGTGGAGGTTTATGTCCAACAGTGGACTATTAAAAGCTGCTGATGTGAAGAGGTATTATGCAGTAGTCTCGTATTTGAGTGATTAGTATTAACTAAAGATAGCGAGATGATTGAACTGCTACTAATTATCGTTTTGACTTGTTTTATTTCATTCACCAGCATAACTTGACCTGTAATTGTTTGGACTCTGCTTATGCTTACCATCAGGCAGAGTAGAGTCATTTTGGCAGGCCCATACATAAAAAAAAACATAAATAGGTTTACTAATATTATACAAAATATGTAGGTTTATTTATATTCATGCGCCGTCTATTATATGAATCAAAGGATATATTGAATACTTTTCCCAAAGTCTTCAGCAAAATCTTAGATTTTATATAACACCGTGCTATGCATTAAAAGTCGACCAATCTGATTAAGTAAAAAATCTGTAGAGTCAGACTATAGGCCTACATCTAACAAATAGTACCATAAAAAGACATTTTTTTTACAATGATGTCAGCAGAATGTTTTCTTAAAAATTTGAACTAATTCAGGAAAATTCTTTGAAAATGAGACCAAAAAATACAGTACAATCGATCTTCTCCTTTTCCTTAACACCCGGCATAAATTATGGCCCAAAGTTATAGCGAATAAAGCGGCGCCATCAGTGGGATTTTTTATGAGTTTCCACTCGATGTTTAGTTCGCATTATAGTTTTAGGCGTACAAGGAAACCCCCTACTATTGTCCAGATTCTCGCAAGATTATATTTAAGAGAGAATAATTACTTAAACTATGAACTGTCCACGACGATGAGTTGACCTGTAGGCCTAGTAGTTAGCGGCCGTGACTAGCTCTAGCAGTCTAGGTACTAGCCAACTTACCTGCTAATAGCCACGATTATTTGTAATAAACCAGCTGACTCACACAACTTCGTCTAAGTCTCTTTTCAATCAGGCTCGGTTCCTAAGCATGATGTTAGCTATCCTATCTTATGCACGCCAAAAAAACACGCATTTGAAAAAAACGTGAAATTGGTTAGATAGTTTCTGACTTCATCGTGAGCATCAGTGTCACAAGAATTAAATATGTTGAATTAAACGATATTAGTTTCCACCCGTGGCTCCGCCCGCTTGTATATTGGTTATCGCGGTAAAAAGTACCCTATGTTCTCCCTCAAGAGCCCAACTATCTTCATGCCAAATTTCATTGAAATCGGTGCAGAGATTTAGAAGTGAAAGCGTGACAGACGGACAGTTCTTTCGAATTTATAATATTAGTATGGGTGATATGTAGGTATTCATAAGTATTAATTTATTTTTAAATATTTAAAACTTTACTTTACAAACGTGCATGAAAACAACAAAGAACAGAGGCAGGACTCAAGACACGCCAACGCAAGTTATAGGTTACAAAAACGTAAACATGGTAGTGGTACTTTTAATATAAAATATTAGGGAACGTCATACGCTTTTGTGGGCCACCTACAGTAAACAGTTTATAGCAATTTTACTCACGGGACAGTACCTGCAATAAGTTTTAATAAACTTATTGCAGGTAATGTGGTATAAAAAAGAAATAGTTTTGTAGTTCGGCTTATCTACGCCAGATGACGCTAGAAGTTATTTAAATACATGATTTTGGTACATGTCTGCCATTTAAAATGAGTGCACGTATAGCCTGGTGGTTGAAGTAGTTGCCACGCGGTTTCCTACTGCGCCAAGTGTTGTGGTTTCAAAACCCACATGAGACAACACTTTGTGTTACCAAATTGTGTTTCGGAGTCTCGGTGTTCTTTGTGTCCGTTTCATGTATGTTTGTTAAGTTTTTATAAAAAAAAAAAAGTACAGGATAATTGGTCCTAGGGCTGTAGTTTGAAAAAAAAACTTGCTGATAACGTTGGCTTTTTAACCGACTTCCAAAAGGAGGAGGTTCTCAATTTCATCGGTTTTTTTTTTGGTCTTTTTTATGTATGTACACGGATTACTCCGTCAATTTGTGGACCGATATTGAAAATTATTGTATTACGATTGTATTCGAAAGGGTATGCTCCCCATGTGGTCCCATGGCCACCATATCAGGATCTGATGATGGGATCCTAAGGAAATCGAAGGAAACCCTCAAATTTACGTAAGCGCTTGCAATGAAGTTAAAGCAATTGTCTGCATGCCTTCATATTCTGTAGACATCATTTAATTTCATAATATATAAAATGGGTCTTAACGAGTAAACTTGTCAGTTTACCTCAAATCACTTGAATTATAGTAAAATATATAGAAGATAGTCCATTTGAGATTTTATTACAAAAAATTACCTGAAGTTCTTTCGATTCTATACAGTATGTGTGTTACCTTTAGTCGTATTCTTTCAAGTTATTTAGGTGAAATGATGATTAGAGACTTGAGAAAAACTAAAATGCGAAAAAAAAAAACTTCGCTTAAAAAATCGACTTTAAAAACTAAAAAGTATCAAATAACCTAATTTGTATGTGCTACCTATTCATAGGTTTGAAGTCGGTGCCAAGCCAAAATGTAATAGTAGGTACCGCACTTGCCGCGCGTGACCTTGAGCGGGATAGCTGCTCTTCGCGTAGAACAAAACAACCGAAGCGTCGGTGACGTCGTTGACGTTCGTCTCGAAATATAGCGAGTGTGGTACCTACTATTACATTTGGCTCGGCACTGACTTCAAACCTATGAATAGGTAGCACATACAAATTAAGTTATTTGATACTTTTTAGTTTTTGAAGTCGGTTTTTTTTTTTTTTTTATTTCAAAAGACCACTCCCGCACTAGGAATAAATCCTGTGTCGCGGGGGACTTTACAAACATACATGAAACGGACACAATGAATACCCAGACTCAGAACAACAATTTGTGGATCACAAAAAGTGTTGTCCTACGCGGGATTTGAACCCACGACACTTGGCGAAGTAGGAAACGGCGTGGTAACCGTTAAACCACTAGGCCAAACATGCATTTTTTAAACGAAGTTTTTTTTTAACCGGTTATAACAGTTCGTCTGCGTTTTCTCATATATGACTCGAACTTCTAAAGCAACATGGTCATGTGGAGGAACGGGTATCATGTCCCTCCAAATACAAAGGGAGGATCCTCCGACCAGGCGAGGTGATCATGTCTGGCGGGCCAACTGCCTAACGGTTGATGTTGGGATGTCGTATATATGTTAATTGGCGCGAGAACTTTTATTGCGCTATTCAGGATTGGTAGTTTCTTCGTATAGTATGTTACTCCGTAGTTCGGTGTATATCCGGTAGATGGCGCTGTAGTGTGTTTTTCTTTGTGTGTGGAAATCGCCACATCACTCCCCTCCAAGACCGGAGGTCGATACATTGTTGAGTCAGCTGTCCATGCTCTGTTGCGGAGCTTGCCAGTGCCAGGAGTGAGTAGTTCCAGTGAGTCGAAACTGAGTGCCGCAAGTTCTAGTGAGTCGAAACTGAATGCCGCTAGTCCCAGTGAGTCGGGGCTGAAGTCCGCTGATCCCAGTGAGTCGGGATGGCGTGCGGTGCGTGGTGCTGCGGTGAAGTCCCCAATGAGTCGGGGCGGTTGCTGCGTAGTGGCTGGCTGCTGCATAGATGGAAGAGATATGCTCTGCTTACATGAACCGTAGCTGCAGTGTGCTGTGCCTAGACGCTGATGACGCGGCAGGGGTGTCCAGGCTGGAGCGGTCGCTTCCTGCGTGTGGTGTATCCCTGTTGAGCCCGAGGTTGCTGGCTGGCTGTGAGACTTGGGTCTCTTGAGACACTCTTGAGACGTGGGAGTGAACATGATGGTGGCGTGCTGATGCTGCTACGAAGGCTGCTTCCAATCACGTCCGGGTCACCACTGTGGAGGGACGGGTGGCATGTCTCTCCAACACAAAGGGAGGATCCTCCGACCAGGCGAGATGATCATGCCTGGCGGCATTGTACGTTACTCCGTAGTTTGGTTTATATCCGGTAGATGGCACTGTAGTGTGTTTTTCTTTGTATGTGACAGTCAAATAAACGATCTTGTAACCTCTTCACAGTTCGTACAGTGTTTTTTAAACTTGTTTGTCGGGCACATCGCACGATATTCTCAAATCCATATGTTACCACTGGTAATGCACTTACAGTCTTGCAGAAAGCTGCGCTAAAATACTGGAGCTACAGATGATCTTTTAAAAGGCATAGTTCGATGATAGACTCGTGTCATTTTCAACCAGTTTTCCTAGAAGTAAGTAATTAAGATATAGCCAGTGGACGTCCAGTATACTGCAGGGTATAGACCATCAGCTGAAATCATTATGATGATTAAACACGATTCACGTTTTGTTCGAACAAATAATAAAGACTGTATTTCTAATGCTCAGTTGTGAACTTTTATCAAACTTAATATAGATCTGCTAAGTAGGAAAAGCAAGTCCACATATATTTGAAACTAGCTGTTGCCCGCGGCTCCGCCCGCGTGAATGTCGATTTTCGCGGCCAATAGTATCCTGTATAAGATATATTACTGTAAAGTTTCATCCAAATCCGTTCAGTAGTTTTAGCGTGAAAGAGTAACAAACACACACACTCACACACATTTTGTGTTTTGTTTCTGGTAAATTATCATAACTATTAAGTTATATGTTTGTTTATATTAAAAATTATAACTCCTAATTCAAGTATTTCAAACTTAAAATTGATATTTTACATTTTTATTATACGATAAAAAAGTAATCATATAACGTACCTATTGTAAAGTATCTTTTAGAAACTGTTTAAGAACTACCAGATGTGGATGTTGTGTTAGTTACATTGAGATGATAATTTTAGGAACTGGTCACACACACTTTTTTGGAAATATAAATACAATGTAGATTATTTATATATTATTTATTAACTTTATGCACTAAGAATGTACATCGGCGGACTTAATGCCCAGAGCATTCTCTTCCAGTCGACCTTCGGGTGGTGGAGAAATCTTATAAGGCAGGTGTGTGAAATCTCATATATATAAGAAGTCCGTTAAAATTTACAATAATCACATCATATTCAACGTTATACATACAAACATACATATATAAGTAGATATACATATACAGATTACGTATACATAAATACAACATTTATACACTAAATAATGGAAAAAAACCTTGTTTAAAAAACCGACTTAAAAACTAAAAAGTATCAAATAACTTGTATATGCTACCTATTCATAGGTTGGAAGTCGGTGCCAAGCCAAATGTAATAGTAGGTACCACACTCGCTATATTTCGAGACGAACGTCAACGACGTCACCAACGCTTCGGTTGTTTTGTTCTACGCGAAGAGCAGCTATCCCGCTCAAGGTCACGCCATATCAGGAGATATGGTGGCCATGGGACCACATGAGGAGCATACCCTTTCGAATAAAAAAAAAATTTTCAAAATCGGTCCACAAATTGACGGAGGAGTAATCCGTGTACGTACATACATTGTGACGATGAACGATGAAATTGAGAACCTCCTCCTTTTGGAAGTCGTTTAAAAAGGACGGTAAGCTATAGATTAGATAATTCTGCCAGTTCATTGAGAAAGAGCTCATGTACTTTATTTTTGAATGTATATCGGTTAGTGGACATCCTGATTTCGAGCGGGAGCGCATTCCAGAGTAGTACTGCTTGAACAAAGAAGGAACAGTTCACGAAGTCGGAGTAATGAGACGGACATGAGAGAAGCAGAGACCGTGGGAGAGCCACGCTTCGGCATGAATGGGCCGGCTCGACCGGAGTGATACCACGGCCTCACAGAAAACCGGTGTGAAATAGTGCTTGCGCTGTGTTTCACCTAGTGAGTGAGGATACCGGAGGCCCATACCCCAACCCCTCCCCCTATCTCCCCCCCCCTATCCCCCAAAGGCCGGTAACGCACTTGTGACGCCTCTGGTGTTGCGAGTGTCCATGGGCGGCGGTAATCGCTTACCATCAGGCGATACGTCTGCTCGTTTGCCGGTCTATTCCATGAAAAAAAAAAAGCAGATTATTAACTGAGCGAAGATTTCTATCGTGATTAGAGCACAGGTATCGGAAATACGGAGCAAGGTAGGTAGGTAAGGATGGCGAGTTGAGAAATGAAAATAGGAAGGTAAGAGCTCGCTGATTGCACTGTAGGCGAATAGGATTGCATTTTAACTTGGAACGCAAAGCAGACACATGGTCATACTTTCGAATATTGAAAATAAATCGAATGCAGTTATTAAGAAGACGGTCAAGCTTGTTAAGGAGGTCTGCATTCAGGTCGAAGTAACACACATCACCATAGTACATTCAGTGTTCCGCAAACTTTTTGGGTTCAAGGTACATCTAGGAAGATTAAAAATTTTGGAGGTACACCATAATTTAAAAATATTTTTAAGTAATAAAAAACAACGTTTCTTATTAGTCACAAAACTATATTTTTATTTTACACTTTAATTGAGCATAGGCGGTCTCATCTCTCGTCGATCGTCTTGAGGCGTTCCCTTTTTTGTTTTTTATTGTGGTAAGAGTTAAAAATCCTAATCCACATAACTTTAAATTTTTCTTATCTAGTTTTATGGTTAGGCAGATTTAGACAAAATAAAAAGATCTCAGAAATTACAGAATAAAAAATAAAAAGTACTCAGAAATCAGAACAGACTTGTCTGTAAGTAAATTCTGAAAGCTGCAGCACTTTAAATAGGAAGGGAAGAATAGAAATAGGGCGAAAATTTTCAGGAAAGGAAGAATAAGAATAGGGCGAAAATGTTCAGGAAGGAAAGAATAGAAATAAAGCGAAAATATTCAGGAAAGGGTAGAATAGAATTAGGGCGAAAATGTTCAGGAAGGGAAGAATAGGAATACGGTGAAAATGTTCAGAAAGAGAAGAATAGAAATCGAGCGAAAATATTCAGGAAGGGTAGAATAAAAATAAACTTCGTACCGCCATATTTACATATCTGTCTCAGCTTCCTACAGGCAGTGTACAGTCGCGGACAAAGAAAAATACTTTTCCCGTTATTAAAAAAAAATTCAATTAAAAAAAATTAAAAAAAAATCTTTGTCCTACCTCGTAGTATGAACTCAAATCGTGCCAAGTTTCATTTGAATCCATTCAGTAGTTTCAACGTGATGCGCGGCCAAGATACAGACAGACGTCGCGGACAAAAAAAAAAGACTTTGCCCGCTATCTTTTAATTTTTCTTATACACAACCCTTAATTTCATTCGTGTAATAATATATGATGCCTATTTAAAACCCTTAATTTAATAAGTGCTTCAATTTGACAGTCAAAAGTTTGACAGGAAAGTTGGTAGAACAGTTTATATGGGCAAAAGGAAATTGTTGTTTTTATTATCTTCCCCGCAATTTTTCCATATTTTCTCACCGTTTAAACCTTCCCTGAACCACGGCAAACATTTCAAAACCTAAATCAGCTAAATCGGCCCGGCGGTTCTCGAGTTTTAGCGAAACAAACGAACAGCAATTCATTTTTAGGGTTCCGTGCGAAAGGCAAAAAACGGAACCCTTATAGATTCGTCATGTCTGTCTGTCTGTCTGTCTGTCCGTCTGTCTGTCCGTCCGTATGTCACAGCCACTTTTTTCCAAAACTATAAAACCGCATTAAGATTTTCACACAAAAATAGAAAAAAAAACAATAAATTATGGGGGTCCCCATACTTAGAACTGAAACTCAAAAATTTTTTTTTCATCAAACCCATACGTGTGGGGTGGATATATCTATGGATAGTTCTTCAAAAATGATATTGAGGTTTCTAATATCATGCTTTTCTAAACTGATTAGTTTGCGCGAGAGACACTTCCAAAGTGGTAAAATGTGTGAAGTTACAGGGGGGGGAGCCGGCCTGTAATTTCTAAAATAAGAGAATGATAAATCTAAAAAAAATATATGATGTACATTACCATGCAAACTTCCAACGAAAATTGGTTTGAACGAAATCTAGTAAGTAGTTTTTTTTTTAATACGTCATAAATCGTGAACTGCAATTTACCTTTTATTCAATCAACACAAATATAAAAATAAAATAAAAATTGTAGTATGCCACTTGCTGCTGCGGAACCCTTCATGGGCGAGTCCGACTCGCACTTGGCCGCTTTTTATAGGATATAAAAGAAGAAGAAGATATACAAATTGTTTTTTCAACTTTGCAAGTTTTTTCTAGTAATCTATTACTGTAAAACCAGCAAATTAAATACAGTCTACTGAAAAGACGTCTTCCTTCATACATTTGGACCTTGCTCCTTTACAATGACCATTTAACGTTATTATGATATTTTAGTTTTTGTTTCAGAATCGATTAGAGCGTCCTCCCAAAAAATTTCTCTAATGTACAGAATTATTATGATTATAATATAATTATATTAATCTGTTTTTTTTATTATACCTACTTTAAAAATTAATCATATATAGATTACTCGTATATAGGATAGGTATATCCTACTGTGAAGTTAGTGTTACTTAATTCCAATAGATGTCGCTGTTAAGTTCAGAAACAATTTTCAAGAAAATTTCATTGCTTCAGTAACGATTAGAGAGCCCTCCCAATAAAACACCTAAATTTCTTTAATGTACAGAATTGATCTGTTACATCACATTTTTATTATACGTTCAAAAGAAAATCATATTACGTACCTATTGTAAAGTTAGTTACTTGATTGCAAGAGATGTCGCTGTTTTAAGCAAAGAAACTGACAAACTCAACGTCTACAGATTTATTTATTATACGTGATATATTTATAAATAGATCACGGAACAATATTTAAAGTACTTGCTGTCTAGCAAAAAAAGAATGAATGAAATCCCGTGTTATTGAATTACAACCAAGTACATATTTTGACTTTCATCCCCTCTCTCCAGGAAACCGTGCTGAATTTATGGATAGAGAGGTTGCGATAAATCAAATACTTAATGCTACACCAAATTATACGTAATACGTTGTACGATTATTCCACGATATATTAATCAAAGTGTTATTAATTACGCATGGCTGGCAATAGATGTCACTACATGTTGTGTTTACAAAGTCCTATTATTTTAACTAAAACAATTCAGAAGCGAAGCAAGGGGATACTCTTAAATATTAATGGCCATCGCTAAATCATAGTCAAAAAGTATTTATGCTCCAATTAATTATCCTTATTACTAAATACAAAAACAAATTTATGTATCGAAAACGATGACAAAAAAAACAATTGAAATGTTAACAAGAAATTCGATTTTTAAAATCCAAAATGTTATTTCATTTGAAATCGGCATTCTTACCGCGCGCGAGACGCGACCTCACTACGCTGACGAACATAAAAAATATTTGAAACATCGAGATTTCTTACTTGAGTTAAAAAAAGTTACTTCAATGCCTTGTAGTGCCTTGCCAAAAGTGTCTAGGGATCAACATATGTTGTTTTTCGTAATGATAAATTCTTTATAATTTTTTTTCCAATAGATAGAGAGATTGTGATAAATTAAATACTTAATGCTACAATCTTCAGAGCATCTCCTTTCTAACAAAAAAAGAATTATTGCAATCGGACTACTCGTTAATGAATTACAATTAATTACACATTTTGACTTTCATCTCCCCTCCCAAGGAAACCGTCCGGAATTTCGGAATAAAAAGTATCCTATGTCCTACCTCGGAGTATGAACTCAAATCATGCCAAGTTTCATTTGAATCCATTCAGTAGTTTCGGCGTGATGCGCGGCCAAGATACAGACAGACAGACAGACAGACAAAAATGAAAAAAAAAATAGTTTTCGTTTCAGTATCGATAACAGAGTGCCCTCCAAAAAAATTTTTAAAATATCTTCAATGTACAGAATTTGACCTGTTACATTTTTATTATAAGTATAGATATGACTCACAACAGATGTAATATAAATTTTAAGTTCCCCTCTGACACAATATCCGAGTTAACCGGGTCAAAAGGCGACAGAAACTTCAAACTAGATAGAAACTCACCTCACCGATATTACTTCGTTCTTGTTTTAGACTTTCTTTCAAGATGTCGAAGTCTAAGTTTCCCAATAAAGTTCATAGTTTTATTACCCTTTTATGAGCTGTAGGAATACGATTTAATAAAGTAAAGCATGGAATTTGGCCGTGGTTCACACCAGTGCCTCGGTGAGCGCGTTGAGCCGTTGGTGGTGGTCATAAACAGCTATGTCAATCGTTATTGGGAAATCTGAGTCCTCAAATATACTGGCAAGTTCAACCTTCGAATTCAGTTCACCCTTTTTTATGTGCGGATATCCCCCCGGATACCACCCCGTCACGCACGCCCGCCGTCTCGGACACTAGAAGCCGGGGAACCAGGTGCACCCTCGAAAAGAAATTTAGAATATGTCACCGTAAGATTGTAAAAACCATTAGATTATAATCTACCTAGCGAGATTGTAAACATTCGACAGATTGTCAACTGTGATATACTGCTTACAACTGTCCCTGATTGGTCGGTCTTACAGTAAAGTTTATAAAGTTAGGTTATCAATGGCCATAAAGTTAGGTTAGAACTTCTTTGATTAATCACAAATTCATTTTACACACAAGTTGTTGTCCCATGTGGGATTTGAACCCACAACACTTGGCGCAGTAGGAAGCTGCATGGAGACCACTTAAACCACTAGGCCAACCGTGCAGTCAAATATCTGAATATTAAATTCTTAACTTTATAAGTGCGACCACAAAATTTTATCAATGCAATGCAATAAAGTATGCTATACCTAGTGATTTTCCAACTTAATGGAAGAAACATCTTTAAAGTTCCAAAAAAATTAAAATGTTCGAATCATTTAAAAATAAGCGCCTAAGAGACTTGGACGCAATTTAAAAATCAATTTAGTAAGTTGATTCAAGGACGAAAAGCCTTATTGCCAATCTTTGAATCATTCTTCCATTCTTAAAAATAGAATTGTAATCTAAAAGTTTACTCTGCACACCTGGCGCTAAACTACTAATAAAGATTGTATTTTTTTGGCTTACAACTTTTAATGTAGGTGAAATTAAGATGGCGGATAAAATGATTCCAATATTTAATGATTAAATATTGGATCTAATAAATCATTAAATATTGGAAAGTTCTTGGCTGGAAACTAAAGAATTGCGATAAATATTGAATTTACTCAATATTACATAAGCGTATCTTTGTTTCGGTAACCTATTATAACAGCTAATCACACCAAAACGCCAACATATAGGTAGATACTTAATAAAAATGGCATAAACTAACCTTAAACTGGAAGCTTTTGCTAGCTTTTGACATTTTCAATAGATTTGTTAAGACTAATATTTCATTACATTCGTTTGTTTTAAATCAATCAAGTTTTAAATTTTTGACCATAGTAGTGTTTCATTCCATGTGATAAGAATTTGTCTTTGCATCAAGTTTTAATTTCTTTCAATAGCCGTAAAACTCCTTTAAGAAACTAAATTGTAGGCACGACTTTGCAATACCCTGCTTGGCTTTAACTAAAGTTCAATAGCGCTATTGTTTACAAAGTCCTATTATTTTAACTAAAACAATTCAGAAGCGAAGCAAGGGGATACTCTTAAATATTAATGGCCATCGCTAAATCATTGTCAAAAAGTATTTATGCTCCAATTAATTATCCTTATTACTAAATACAAAAACAAATTTATGTATCGAAAACGATGACAAAAAAAACAATTGAAATGTTAACAAGAAATTCGATTTTTAAAATACAAAATGTTATTTCATTTGAAATCGGCATTCTTACCGCGCGCGAGACGCGACCTCATTACGCTGACGAACATAAAAAATATTTGAAACATCGAGATTTCTTACTTGAGTTAAAAAAAAGTTACTTCAATGCCATAATATACGTTAGGGTAACTTGTGGTTCGCCAAGGTTAGTATCTTTTTGGTACTTAGGTTGATAACACAAGGGTTTTCGGCATTGTCACTAAACCTGTTACGTTTAAATGACATACCGCTATCCCCAGTTAAAGTGAAGGCCCGTTTATTTCCCAGACCAAAAACTATAACGTTGTTTGACTATTAAAGAAATAGTTTGTTGTCAATAATTAATATATATTAGTTCCTAACTACGCAGTTAAATATATATTTTGTGGGAGAGTCATGCTTCGGCATAAATTGGCCGGCTTGGAGTGATATTGATGATATGATGCCATGGCCTGAGAGAAAACCGGTGTGGAGCAACTATTTTGTTGCTTTTTTGTTACATGAACTACGCCTTCCTGCCCGTATATTTGCAGGGGGGTTCAAAAAACGATAACGCCCTTATAACTGCAGGTATTTCATAAACCGTGGTAGATGCTTACTGTCAGATGACCTGTACGCTTGCTCACCCTTCTATATATGATAAAAAAATACCTTCTTAGGAATAAGTTCCTATATCCTTTTCAAAATGTGAAGGCTGCCGTTTACACTGTGTTACCCGCGTTTCTCCTGCACACAGTTGCATTTTACGTTACATAGAGACAATACAAACATTACATTCCCATTAAGACAATGTATCATTGCATGCATAAGTAATGTAGTGTCTTAAGCGATCACCAAGTCGCTTTCTACTGCGATGAGTGTTATGGGGTTAAACCCTATATCCTATATAGGATATGGGATAACATGTGATTTACAAATTATTGTTCTGAGGCTGGGTGTTCTTTGTGTTCGTTTAATGTGTGTTTGTAAAATCCCTCGCGATACACGAATATTCCTACTGCGGGAGTAGTCTCTAAAAAAAGCAAATATTTAATTGAGAGTTAGGCGTTACTTTGACATTCACCTAAATTAAGACTTGTTCGTACATATTTTCAGGACGTTGTCCGAGGGACTATATAATACTATTTGCATATAATTTTCAGCTCTGCTTTAATGACACAAGGTTTATATTTTATTCACATTTGAAAGTGTTTGCGCATTATGCCTCACTCTAAGCTGACAACTACAGACTAATGACGACAGAGTGAGCTCATTAATTCAATTACGTAACAACTTTACTCATTTAAACTTGCGTATAATTTAGTGAAGAACTGAATTAAACTAAACTAACGTAAACAGTCGAGGATTGTGACCCACACTATGATGGCCTAGTGAGATGCTTATTCACGCCCCGCTTAAAGAATCCGGAATCATAATGAGGGGAAACAAGAGGATAGAGGTGTTAGCGATTGAAGAAAGATTGTAGAAAGAATCGATGCAAAACACGTTCATTTTTTTAATGTTTGGCCCGCCAAAATGACTCTACTCTGCCTGATGGAAAGCATAAGCAGAATCCAAGAGTGGTGGTCGCCATACTCATTGCGAATGCAGACAATGCAGCATGGCGACGCACACCATGACGGCCTAGTGATGCTGCTGCATCTTTTAGTCTAGTCAACAAGTATGGAACTTGTTGACTAGACCAATTGGCCCTCCGGTCTCGCACTCACTAACAAACACGACAGCACGAATGCTGTAATTTTACGTTGATTTTCTGCGCGAGGGTAGTACCACCCCGGTCGAGCCGGTCCGTTCGTGCTGAAATCAGCGTGGCTCTACTACCTTCCATCTTTCATCTTGGCTAAGGGGACTGGTCAGGCTTGAAACTTACTTAATATACAAAAAAATTGAAATTTTGAACTTGAACTTTGACAGCTGATGTTTTTATATTGAAATCAACCTAATGAAGGATTAAAAGTTTGAAAAATGGATGAATTCATCATGTTAAAAGTTAGCAGCATGAAATAAGAAATAATAACACGCAAGACGCAGGGTGTAGCTAGTAAAAGATATGTATGCATGTTTCGAAAATTCATGAAAATGGTTGCATTATTCATATTGCGATCGATATTCATGTAAATTTGGAGATTTGCATTAAAACAGGCATGCGTGTTATGGAAATATGACCCTGTTTTGAGTGAGTTAACTTTTATGGTATTTTGTTTTCATAGATGGATGTTACATGTATTTTTATATATTTCTACATAGCTATTTGTTTAAAAGTGAGCAAAAAAATTATTCGTTTGCATTTTTTCATATAAATTTATAACGAAACATGGTAAATCACTAAAAACTTATTAATTTTGGACCATCATTGCTACTATGACTGGTGCTAAGAACTAAAAGAAATAGTAAAATATATCCACATACTGATTCACGAATGAAAAATAAAATTCCTCGTAGCTTAGAAATATTGCTTAAATTCCAACTACAGTATATTCCAATAAATGGAAACAGTGAGCTTAATTTTATGATAAATACCAATTATTTCGTTCAGTGTAAGTCTCAAGTCAACCCTAAACACGCATCTTATTTTATTCTTGGATCAATACAGGAATAAACGTACAATAACATGGCCTCCGGGACCCTCAGGTCACAAGTCACGTCTTAAACATTTGTGCCACAAATCTGTTCTACAGGAGCCTCGGAGGATGTGGACACTTTAGAACTGTAGATAATGTCGATCAGAAGTTCTGATTTTATTATAAACGTGTTGTTGTTGTACATTTGCATGAATGGGCTGGCTTGACTAGAGTGATACCACGGCCTCAAAGAAAACCGGTGTGAAATAGTGCTTGCGCTGTGTTTCACCGTGTGAGTGAGGATACCGGATGCCCATAGCCCCCCTCCCTCTATCTCCCCCAATGCCTCCAAAGGTCGGCAACTCACTTGTGACGCCTCTGGTGTTGCGGATGTCCATCGCGGGCGGTTGTCGCTTACCATCAGGCAATACGTCTGCTTGTTTGCAAGCGAATTCCAAAAAAAAAGATAATAATAACTTCATACATCTCGCATACATCCGGCTCGAAGGACCAATATGTTCAGAATTTAAAGTGATTTTAAATAAAAGGCAGTAGGTACTTGATTATGTGACTTTACTCGGGTGAATGAATACATAAATTAAAGCAATCGTTCTCATCTGAATGAACACAAATTATAGCTAAGATTAATTGCGCAGGCGCTCGAACACTCGGTAGTCTGATCCTAAGCTAGATACAACCTATAAAGTCGTAGCGAGTAAATTTCTATACATACTTAAATATTTTATTCTAGAATTAAACTCACTTGTACTTATTTCCCTATTTTATTAACTTTAATCCTGACCGGTTTCACCCTAAAGGTTAGTCGTAAGTGTGTTCAATTCTACAATGTATTTCTTCAACAAGTTCCATCAAGTGCCGCAAATCGAGAGTATACATTACTTAAATATTTTTAAATACAAATCCATACTCAATATTATAAATTCAAAAGTAACTCTGTATGTTACGGTTTTACGTCTAAGCCGCTATACCGATTTCAATCAAAAAATCAAGAAATACTTTGCTTCTTAATGAAGAACATAGGCGTCCCTTATCCGCAATAACCGACATACATACGGGCGGAGCCGAACACAAAAGCTAGCATCATATATGTACATAAATTACCCCCGGACAAGAAACAAAACTGATCATAATCATCACACAATTATTATTTATCTTGGGTAGGTATGACGTGGCTACGATCTCCAGTTAAATACTCAGGGTCACTATCCATCAGACCAACAGGCCCGTTTGCAAATGTTTTTTGTACTTTTCGATTTTCAAAGTTACACAAACAGCTCCTTGCCTTGCCTTATTCCTCTTAACCAAAAACTTAAACTTCAGCGATACGATCGGAGTTTTAAAAATACAAGATTTAAGTAGATTATCCCCGAAGTCAGAAAGAGGATTATATGTTTGGAATGTATGTACGTATATTTCTGAATCACGTCCCATAGTCTCATCGGCTAGATGGACTGCTAGATTTTTCCTATGTGTGAGGGTGACGCCAAAGTACACGAAACGTATAGTACCTACACATTTTCCCGTAGTCCGTTTTAATTTTTAATAATTAGATTATCTATCTTTCTTATCTTGCAAGCTAATGTAATATAATAATTAAATCAGGCCTAATTCTGAATCATGATACTTATAACCAGTTACGCTTTTCAGTTTATAAACTAAGCTTAGATAACACAATAATAAAAAACTATGGCCTGACTAAGTAAAAACTTATGATACAATTTATATAGCATATGACACCCGGGTCATTATTACGAATCTAGGGACACTTCGTTCATTAAAATCAGTTCAGTAGGCTACGGTGGAACATGAAAATATATATAGACAGCCAGAATATTACTCTTTCTTTTGTGGCTTCACCGTACCGGTAAAAAATTATGCGAATTGAAGGACAAAGTATTTATTTAATTTGCTTATCGTAAATAAGTTGCTCGCAAACAAGACGGTCGATGGAGAAAAAATTCTGGATAGGCGACCACTTCCTACGATATGGAGCGTGGTAAGGCCCTTACGAGGTGGTACGAAGACCTGGTAAAGATCGTGGGAAGCCGTTGACCCAGTTTGCTGTGAAGAGCCTTGGGGACTACTAGACACAGACTCTCATTACCAGTACTCAACGTCTTTCAGCTGAGTTCATGACGATGATATCGATGATCAAAAAACTTAAACCTGAAACATAACTTACTACACTTTACTGAACATTTCAATGAGATGTATCAGTTACCTTCTAAATACATCCTACCTCCGTAATTCGATTTTTGGTAGTCGAAACGCAATTTTTTCATAAGTAATTCACTTAATTGGATGTCGGGCTCAGCGGAACCATCTGAGTAATAGGATTCTTCCTTGCAGCCTATAAAAGTAAAGTCTTTTTAAAATGTTAGTACCTAAATGGCACTTTTGCTACCGACCGATAATGACGAAATAATTCCAGTGGCTGGAAAATGTCTTCCGGCGCCTGGAATATTTGAATACTTTATAGAGAAGACAGGAATTTTAGATTGACTGAATTATGTTCGGCTGATTTATGCTTTAATTATTAAATTCTTATAGCTTATTAACAATTTATTTCTTTTACATCACACATCAGTTTCTATCAAGTGAAGGAAACAATGTTTTTATTTCTCTAATGAGCATAAATGCTTTAATGCTCTAAGTCACTGTCTATTCTTCATATATATCTATTTTATTTTATTTATTATAGATAAATGCATATATATATTTATAACATCCTATAGAACACACAAAATATTTACTGCCGGGCACGAACGGACCGACGACACCGGGCGTGGGACCTATCGTAATACCAGCGCTGTAGTCACTCTGGCTACAGCAGTATGCTGAGATAGGCGCCTTTTCTGGCATTGCACAGGGCAATAAAATAGTTTGTTCTCTTCTATCTTACGTCTGTTTAAAACCATGTACTGTCCTGTGTCTGTCAGAATAAATAATTTTCTTTCTTTTCTTTCTTTCTTTCTAGGGCTAATATGTGGCTTCCTTTGTCAATCAGTCAAAACCTGAAACTCATTACTAGCATACATGTTGCCCTTCCACTATAATTCCGGGTTTTTTAAGCGGAGCGTGAAAAAGCATCTCATCAAGTCGCCATAGTGTGTTTCACCAAGCTGCACTGTCCACTTTCGCAATGAGGATGGTAATCACCTCTCTTGGATTCTGGTCATTCTTCTATCAGCAGTTATTATATAAAAATAAAGTGGAGAGAGAAAATATAGATGAATACTTATGCCTCCGACGACTTACTTGAATTAGAGTTTGTAAAACTTTTGAAATAAAGTCCGTAAATATGTAACGTCGCGTTTTATCACTGGACTTTGCGGACCAAAAATATAACATGTAAAATTTTAACTAAAGAAACCGACTTCAAGAACGTACAAATTGAAATGGGACCACACGCAAAGCACCAGCTTTAAGAAAAAGTAAAATAAAATACAAATGCACTAGTCGCCACTACGAATTTCGAAGGTTTTCCTCGATTTCTCTTGGATGCCATCATCAGATCTTAGTATCCTTATCATGGTACCACTGTTAGGATATCTCCTTTCCATTAAAAAATCATCAAAATCGGTTCATAAACGACGCAGTTATCCGCGAACAAACAACAAATGTTTAAACCAATGCTTCGCAATAAATCAAAATCTGTAAAATAAGAAACTTTTGGTCTAAATCTATCTTTGCAAAAGTAAAAGAAGATCGTATTCAGGGTATATGGGAGCAAACGAGGAGATGAGTTACCTGATGAGCACATACATAATCAACATTTAAACGACTTAACCAGTGAGCAATGACTAAAATGAAAAAAGAACTTATTACGTAACAAACTCATAATTTTCACATGTGTGTGTCCTTCGTGTGGTAAAGGATTACAAATATAGTTTTACCACCCTTATTCATCCCATGGGTGTCGTAGGAGGCGACTTACTGAGCAACGGCAAAGAAAAGAAAATCTTTTTTTTTGTAATAGGCGGGCAAACGAGCAGAAGTATTGCCTGATGGTAAGCGATTACCGCCGCCCATGGACACCTGCAACACCAGAGGCGTCACAATTGCGTTGCCGGCCTTTGAGGGATGAGGGGGGGGAGGTAGGGGGAGATAGGGTTGGGTTATGGGCCTCCGTTATCCTCGCTAACTCGGTGAAACACAGCGCAAGCACCATTTCACACCTGTTTTCTGTGAGGCCGTAGTATCACTCCGGTCGAGCCGGCCCATTCATGCCGAAGCGTGGCTCTCCCACGGTATACTTGAAACAATTACAATACTAATTCATCTATCCGCCATCGTGTGGCCACTGATGCATGTCAGTTCTTTCTTATTTCGTCATAAAGGCACTGTAATAGCCCATTGAGATAAAAGAGTCGATTTTGAACAAAAATTAAACTAAAGCAAACTCAATTGTATACCCGGTTGCTTGATACAAGTAAATATTTTTTCTGTAAGTAACTACAAAGTAAAATAATTCGAATTTTCTTCTCAGATTTTCAGCATTAAGTTGCTTAGCTGGCCCAAAGGATTAAGAGACCCTCACTCTATCAGCAACTATAATGTTTTGGGGATTTAATATCAACGCGAGCTGTTAAACCAAAAACGGAACGCAGTCATCTATTTTGTGTGTTTTGATTAAGCCCAACCATGTGTACAAACTGCATGGCTTATGAGGAACCTGGCTACTGCGTTTCGTTAAACGCAGCTTAACCTGTTATCCCAAGTAGAATGGAATCAGCCGTGGCAGGGGTTAATTTATTGTGGTATTTCAGTAATGCAGTATGCT
The DNA here is from genome assembly GCA_949125395.1 of Diaphora mendica. Taxonomy (NCBI): domain Eukaryota; kingdom Metazoa; phylum Arthropoda; class Insecta; order Lepidoptera; family Erebidae; genus Diaphora; species Diaphora mendica. Next base: position 5,388,758 of record OX421323.1, read on the forward strand.
ATGTGGCGTAAACCGTTCCTCTTTTGAATATCAGAACGGTAGATTACATATAAATCAAAATTTCGCCGTAACGTTTTCAATTTTAACGGTGGTTTCTTTGACTTTCGACGAGATACAGAAACAGCGGAGTTATGGTCTTCAAAGGATTCACTTTAGTAGTTTTTTGTTTACGTATGTATCAATTAACTAGGCTTATGTCGGCTGACCAGATACCTGCCAACTATTTAATTAATTAATGTTTATCATAAATGAACTCTGAGTTGCATCCGTCAAAGTCCTTAAATAGCTCTTTCAAAACATTTCACATACATTATACGAAATTAAATGCAGAAAAACTGCACAAGTTTTATTCTCTTTCGCTTTTATGGAACTATACTATTTCAGAATGAATTTGAAAGAATAAAACGAAACCGTACAATCAAACTTGGTAAAACTACTCAATTCCAATTTTATTTTCAATAGGTTTTGATCTGAAAGTCAAATATTCTATTAGTGACAATAAGAATACGATGTATTTTTATAGTATAGAAGTTGTTAGAAATTAACCGTCATTGTAATGGCAACATTTTCGATTGTCATTTTTCTTGTTTGACGTTTTGACGTTGACAGTGAGTACTTTGAGACGCTTGGGTCGGTCGAGCTGAAGCTTCGTTAAAAAAGAACCGTTTTAATTGTAATTTAGCTAATTGTCAATTCAACCCGGTCCCTTTAGTGGTTTACCGTTGTGATTGGTCTGATTTAGACTCGCGAGTTTTTGTAATCACGTCATAGGCGCGATCCGTGATAGCTGAATCGAGTGTATTGTAATTCGAATTCCTTGAAGATTGTACAGCATTCTGGAGCATGTATGTGTGAACGTACCAGGACAGACCAGGCGGTGGGGTACCCCATCAACGGCGCCGAGAACAAGGAAGCCACACAACTCCAGTAAGCGCTTGATGATTTAGTTTAGATTAAGAAGACGGTGACAAAGCCGTAGTTCATTGCTCTTGCCAATGAACTAGTTTAGTGATTGTATGCTTATAACATGGGCCTATAGGTATTGCAAACGTCACTAGGTGATCGCTGCATTGGCGAGAGGAATGAACAGAAGTCTAACAAGCTGATGTATTACTAATGAATAATATCCTAGTACCATGACAACTGGACAAAGTGCTTTAAACAGGAAACTATTGTGAGCACACATTTGATCGACTATAATAAGTATTAGGCCTACCATTAGGCTTCGGACACGAAGTCAACGGTAGCGGGCGCGCTTCAATACATAAACATATATGGAACTGATTTCGAGTTGCGCTCCCTAATTTCGAGACAGCGGCCTTAAAAAAACTAATGAAAACTCTTGAAAACAATACTTTGTTCTCAAAAATCTACTAACATTTTTGTAGCTTAACAAATTACCGAAATTGAATCCTCTGTAACCTCTTTACTTCGATCCTTTCGAAATGGAATTAATTTGCGAATATTGGTTTACAAAAACTCCCAAAGGAATTTCAACGTCTCTATTTCATAATCTCATTTTGTGTGAGGAAAACTTACAAGCCTTTAACAAAAGATAAGCCTCAACCATAGCAGCTTTGGTATATCACAAAGTAGTATAGAACTAGTGGGAACAAGTTAGTTTATTGCGGCGAGCTTTAGTCGAACTTTGCTGGAACTGAAATGAGGATATAAATTCTCCTACCATTAGCTACACGTTATGATGCATCCGTATTCCATTCGTTTTCTTAATTTGTATGGTGATGGATTAAGAATACTGAGTGTCATCATATCATCACTATTCACTCTGTAGGTGTCGTTAATGGCGACTAAGGTGGCAAAATACGGAGAACAACAGCACTGTGAAGAAAAAGAACACTTGAAAACAACACTATATAAAACCCGACTGATCAGTGTGATTTGATTATTTTTATTTATGTATGGCCCTGCCAAAATGACTCTACTCTGCCTGATGGAAAGCATAACCAGAATCTAACACTACGCTCACCTTGTGGTGCTCAAATTGCGAATGCAGAAAATGAAACAATGAAGCATGGTGGCCCACACTATGGCGGCCTAGTGATGCTTCTGCATCATTGGACCTCCGGTCTCGCACTCACCAACGAAATACGACAGCGCGATCGCTGTCATTTTACGATGTGTCAAAGCCTCCTTTTGAAAGAGAGGCCTATGTCCAGCAGTGATCTAGTGAAGTTGACGATGATGACAAGGAATCCTCTAAGTAATCTCACACTGATTGGTGTAATTTCATTTAAGACATTGTGAATATTCTGCTGCCTCATTAAATCTGTAAGGTAATGTTTTAGAGTTGCAAATGATAAGAAAATTATTTTTATTAAGTTTTATAAAGAAAAAAAAGTCATTCCAAAACAACTAGCAGAGCGTGGTTTCGATCCACGGACCTCTGGGTTATGGGCCCAGCACGCTTCCACTGCGCCACTCTGCTTACATAGCAATTGATTGAAATATTTCTTCAGTAGCAAGTTGCTGATGAAGTTGCCGTATGTCAAAGTAAATACGTGATCATAAGATAATATATTTAAGATAATATATGTATATATATGTATATAGATATATGTTGTTTTCCTCTACAATAGTTCTTAAAATGAAATATCAGATTTAAATGTGTGTGTTATTATACGGTATATTATTATGCGCTTACATATGAATAAATGGTAAATAGCTCGTTTCGTCACTGTATATTATTATAGTTTCAAAATCGTTTCGCGTTTTAAATTTTCTAGTGATAGTCTATTAAAATATCAGGTTCTTCATGCTATTTCGACCAGGAATATCGCTTGACGTGTGCACATTTCGATATTGCGCCATAAAAGTAAAATATTTTTACAATATTTGTATTTCTTTACAAGTCATAAATATTTTCTAATTTTATAACTTTTATTTTTCTTTAGTATTTAACGAATTGCAACGGGGTACCAAAAAGGTTTTCATATATAATTGAGTATATTAGAGACTCCAAATCTAAAAAGTTTTGGGTGTAAACTAGGTAACGCCAAGCAAGTGGCATTATATCATTTACTATTCTCAGTTTCTCTCGTTCTTTCCTAATTAAATAAAAAAGCGGCCAAGTGCGAGTCGGACTCGCCCATGAAGGGTTCCGCAGCAGCAAGTAACATAATATATTTTATTTTTATATTTGTGTTGATTGTATGAAAGGTAAATTGCAGTTTACGATTTATGACGTATTAAAAAAAACTACTTACTAGATTTCGTTCAAACCAATTTTCGGTGGAAGTTTGCATGGTAATGTACATCATATATATTTTTTAGATTTATCATGCTATTATTTGAGAAGTTACAGGGGGGGGGGGACACATTTTACCACTTTGGAAGTGTCTCTCGCGCAAGCTATTCAGTTTATAAAAAAATGAAATTAGAAACCTCAATATCATTTTCGAAGACCTATCCATAGATACCCCACACGTACGGGTTTGATGAAAAAAAAAATGTTTGAGTTTCAGTTCTAAGCATGGGGACCCCCAAAATTTATTGTTTTTTTTATTTTTGTGTGAAAATCTTAATGCGGTTCACAGAATACATCTACTTACCAAGTTTCAACATTATAGGTCTTAGGGCCGGTTTTTCAATAGTCAGATAAACAGTCAAATAACATTTATTCCTCAGTTAGCGTAAGTTTGGGTCTTTCAATAGTCAGACATCAGTTATCAGACGAATAAAGCTGTAATCTGACTGATAACTTTATCTGTGCTTTCAAACCTCAGTTAGTGTTTTATTCTGTAGAATAGTGATTTGACGTTGTGTATTTCTCTTGCACCTATTTGTGGTAAAGTTTAAGTACGTTGTCGTTATTGAATATTTGATAGATTATGGACATTTTTGACTCGATTGACTTTTTGTTCTGAGGTAAAAAGGGTTATTAGAGAAATATAGGTTATAGATACTATAGAGAAGATGAAGAATTTTTATTTCACACATTGCTATCTAGTTCGAAACAAAACAGAGCTTGTACTATTGGTAACGAAAAGATTTCCCTAGTGGCCGTTTGCGGAACTAACGTATGACAGACACTTCTACCTGGCAGTTTAATGTACAGAGCGAGTGCATTGTTATTGTTTCATTGATAGACGTCTACGGAGAAGTAAAAAATACGTATTTTAAAAGTGGAATGTTAACGTGTATACGTATTTTTATCTGTCATACGTTAGTTCTGCGACTTGCCGCTAGGGAATCTGCTCGTCACCATTTAAATTCTTTCTACAATGATTTCATTGATAGACGTCTACGGAGTAGTAAAAAAAATACTTTAGGACCACTTCGTGAGGGTAAACAGTATTCTAAAAGTGGAATGTTAACGTGTATACGTATTTTTATCTGTCATACGTTAGTTCTGCGACTTGCCGCTAGGGAATCTGCTCGTCACCAATAGGTACAGAGAACTGACATAAATACAAATATACTTTTTACTTTTAAACATATATTTAATAAACGTAGAAACACCCGTTTAAAAAATTACTATGCACCACCCGCAAACCCGGCATTTCATTTTTATAGATTTTGATTTCAATAATTGTTATGGACTCTACTACAGGAATATCATAAACGACTTTTTACTAAATTATTATTTACTACATCTATTATAGACAAATAATAATTATAATCGAATGCTTTCATTTCATTTAATTAAATATCCCAAACCGGCAATCATAAAAAAGACAAAAAGAAATAGAAAAAGAACAGTCAACTTGAATGTTGTCTAAAAGTTTCTGGTCCTTATCTAACGTGTGACTACCTGTATAGCTGCATCTCACTTGCGCATGATTACAGTGAACATAGCTGTGAAGGACCATCAAGTAACTATCTGACTGTTTACTCCCGATTGAAAAACACAAAAAGTTTATTCGCTTGTTAAAGAGCTGGATACATTTATTCCCTTGTTAGTTATTAGACCGTTTAACTGCGGATTGAAAAACCGGCCCTTATAGTTTCTAAAAAAAGTGGCTGTGACATACGGACGGACAGACAGACGGACAGACAGACATGACGAATCTATAAGGGTTCCGTTTTTTGCCTTTGGCACGGAACCCTAACTAGGTACTATTGACAAATTTGAACCATGACCCACCATAAGTACGAACTTGGATGTTTTCCAACAAACATTTGTAGTGCAGATACATTGAATATAGTGTACATAATACGGTTTTTCATTTCGACACAAAGTTAATTATTAACAAGCGTCGAGAGACTTGAGTAAGTTCATTTAACGTCAGCTCCGAAAGTGCAGAGAGTAACATAGTTCTGTAACGTATGCAATGTACTTGTAGTACTTGTGTACACAAACAGTGATGTTTATTCTGTGTACAGCAAAATAAAATGGCATCCTCGATAAATAAAACGAGTATTATTGATGTAAATTGTGTTAATAAGTAAAAATACACGAAACAGTAATGGCGTGTCGCAAAAGACAATCGTAGGAAAAGTGACAGGGTTCACATACGCTACGAGTGAAAGAAAACGATACAAAAGACAGAGAGAAACATACTGTCATATATAGAAGGCTTGAAATTTATTTTTATTCTAACAATCCTAATAATATTTATATATAATGTACATATTAATGTATAAGGGCCCTATATCTATTCCTTGAACATTTGGTAGTTTATAGAAGTTAGACGCTATCATTAGGTCAATTCGTTTTTTTTTAATGTTTGGCCCGCCAAAATGACTCTACTCTGCCTGATGGAAAGCATAAGCAGAATCCAAGAGTGGTGGTCACCATACTCACTGCGAATGCAGACAATACAGTATGGCGACCCACACTATGGCGGCCTAGTGATGCTGCTGCATCTTTTAGTCTAGACATTTCATTTCATCTATCCCGTACATCATTATCTTCCTATCCTTTATTATTCCCAAGATTTAGGATCGGCTACTAGTACAACCGGTTTTATCCGAATATCAGTTTTTTACACGGAGCGACTGGCATCGAACCTCCGCAACCCTGAGGATGAACTGAATTCGAAGGTTGAGCTAGTTGTCAGCATATTTGAGGGCACTGACTTCCCAATAACGATTGCCGTAGATGTTGATGACAACTGGGACCGACGGCTTAACGTGCTCTCCGATGCACAGGCGGGAAACACCGCCATCTTCCATACTCCGGGCTGCTATTAAGAATTTCTTGTAAGAAAAACCCAACAGCAGTACGACCCGGAAATTGAACCCGAGACCTCTTGATCAGCAGTCGCTTACGCTAACCACTAGACCGATAAGGCAGTTCATCTTTCCCATACACTGCTCTTTTTATCAACTCTTAATAACAATTAATAAAAGTGACTTTTAAATTAAATTTAAGTTTTATTTCGTTTTTAAAAACCCTAATTCGCATAATCTCACAACAGTAATCAAAAGAAACAGTGTTGAACAATTCTTTTGGTCCCTTTAACCTTCGAACCCCCTTTTCTGTGGGGTAATGCTAAAGGTAATGCCATAAATGGCAGGTGTTCATCAAGGGCAATAGTCACTTATACTCTGTCCATTACTTTATTTTCTTTTTGACAGTTCAAGAAATTTTGAAATTAGTGACGCCCTCACTCATTACCGATTCGATTTGAAACGAATAGCGATTTTATTTATGAAGAACTTTCAATCGTTTTAATTAAATATTTTTTGTTGAAATATTAATTATGCCTTCATTAGTTTTTTATATTATGTAAGAAATAAACAAAAATATAAATAATAAATCAGTAAATTAGATGAATGAACAGAGTTATTGTTCTTTACTCTTGGTTTGATCCTAAATTCCAAGATTTCGACTTAATTCCTTGCAAAAATTCAATCTTGGAGTCATAGATACAATTTTTATTTCCTTTTTTTATTAAATTTACAGAAAAAATACTTACATGAAGTCAAATTATTTTTATCATATGATCGATTTATCGTATTTCAAGTACTGTTTTATAGTCTGTGGTTGTTTGTTATGCACAGACCACTTCACTAAAGTACCGTCACCGTCAATAAAGTACGACATTACTGTAGTACATAATTCCGAAAAAAAATATGGTAATTTATAGGCGTGAGCTGTCAAAAAGAAAATAAAGTAATGGACAGAGTATACCATCATGTAATCTGTGTTCTTTTTTTCGCATAGCGTTGCCTATTCTATATTTGACTGCCTCAGTGGGCGGGCGGTGGTGCAGTGGGAGCGAATGGTCTGGTGGTAATGAGGTCTTGGGTTCGATTCTTCGGAATGTTTGTATGATTTGCAAATATTTGTTATAGTACAAGTTCTGCTTAGTTTGGAACTAGATGGCGTTGTGAACATGAGTTAGAAATTTATTATTAATATTACTATATATATGGTATAATGGTCGAGGGCTTGGATTTTAACTCTTTTTATCTCACACACTCGGTGAAAGTAACGAAACGGGTTTACCACAATTCATGCCCGGCTAGTCGAAAACTAATAATATTCGATTTAGAAGATAGTAGAAAGTTTTCCCCCAATTAAATAAATAACAGTTAACAAACACTTGGATACACATTGCGAAGAAAAAAATATCTAAGACTTTCACAAAAAAGCCTTTTTCAATTTACTCCGTTCGAGTGAGTTCACAACGAAGAGGTTCCTAAAAGATACAATCTATTTCGAGATTTGCCACGTCTGTGTAGTAATGGGTTTATTTGTCTGATGTTAGAGTAACGAGTTACAAAGAAATTGTAAATTCAATTACGTAAGAAAGCGATGTTTCATGTGTTGCATATGTTTAGAATATGTCTACAAAAATATTTAATTTTCACTAGTTGGGTCTGCGGTGTTACCCGTGGTTGTGGTTGTGTCTTTACAACCGAAACCGCGGGTAACACCGCGGGACGAAACTAGTCTAAAATAAAAGTAGACTTAGTTACTTCCTATAACGCACGATTAGAAGTTAAGAAGCTAGTTATAAACTGCGCGGTTCGGTTGGCCTAGTGGTTTAGGCGGTCGCCACGCCGCTTACCAATTTGCCAAGTGTTGTGGGTTCACATCCTACACGGGACAACACTGTGTGATCCACAAATTGTTGTTCTGAGTTTCGGTGTTAATTGTGTCCGTTTCATGTATGTCTGTAAAGTCCCCCGCGACACAGGATGTTTATTCCTAAAGCGGAAGTTGTCTATTTAAAAAAAATAAAAAAATAGGTGAATTAAATATAGAAACAAAGGAGAAAAAGAAAGGTATTTTAAAGGTCAAGGTAGTAGAGTCACGATGATTTCAGCACGAACGGGCCGGTTTATATAAGATAGACTATATTTGAAACAATTTTTGATTTTAATGCACGTATAGATTTTGCAGCGGGATCTTAGACTATAAGCTGGCATTGAAAAGTCTCTGCAGCAATGCCCAATGCTAACACTAAAATAAATTAAATTATTTGATTAGAATAAACGGTGTAGGTGCTCTAAATAAATCCCCTATATTTTTATTACATAGAGTGTAATCTATATATCAATAAATTCGGTTAGTAAACCATAACTTAATTAAATTAGACCAAACCTAAGCAATAAACGAAGTTCTGGGAGCTCGTGTATAGCATACATTATTCAATAAGTCAACTCCACATGTGTGCGGCCACAAAAACCGCGAACTTGGAACCGAATTTAGCTGCAGCGCTGCCAACACTAAACATTTTCGTCATAACGAAAACTATACATTGTATCCACAGATATTATTTGTATTATAACTGCAAACGTACCCACATATTTAAAATTGTATTGGTATGAGTGAGAATGTAATTAGATCTATAACAGTTCTCCATTAAATCCATACCAAGTAAACTCAGTAAAATAACACAACCGTTAATGTAAAAACCACACCATAGGAAACAAAAAAGCCATAATTACAAGTAATCAAACCTTTTTCATTTATCTCGTTATTGACTGCCTCGTTGGTCCCGCAGTTGGCGTGTGCGACTGGTGATCATGAAGTCTCGGGTTCGATTCCCGGGTCGCACCAAATGTTTGTATGATCTACAAATATTTGTTTGGGAGTTTGGGTGTTTTCTATGTATAATATGTATGTATTTACAAAAAAAAGTATATATGTATTTGTATCAGTTGTCTAGTACCCATAACACAAGCTCTGCTTAGCTTGGGACTAGATGGCGTTGTGTGTTAGATGTCCGAAAATATTTATTTATTTATTGTTTCCCAACATTTTATGAGTACGTTTTGAATAAAAAAATATGTAGCTCAGTTTGTTTTTCTTTTTCTAATAAATATCACAACTTACTCAAAAATGTTAAATGTTGACTTTTATTGAAACAATAGAATAAAACCCGGTGTATCTGCAAAATGAGAACCATAAATTTGGGTAAAAAACAAAACTGAGTTGTAACTTGGAAGAACTTAGAAGAAATAAATGCCGACGTCAGTTCCAACAGATCTTGAGGCCACAAATCTGAGATGCTCGCAAGCCCTGACTTCCAGCGCACCAATTGCACGGTGAATGGTCATTCCAATTTAGCCGGAAGTGCTGGTAGGGACAAGCTTCGTTAACGGTCGAATCAGATTCTGTGGTCCTGAAGACACGTCCGGGTAATGACAGCAATGTACTTTGATTAAAAGAAAAGTTAAGGCTTTGTGTATCTTACAAATTTTGCTGCTGCGCTTGAGGTCTCGGGTTCAATCCCGAGTCGTACTTAATGTTTGTATGCTCTACAAATATTTGTTTCGGGGTTCGAGTGTTTTCTACATATATAACCTACGCAACCTCTTTTACGTATCCCATTGCCCATAGCGTAAAATTTTCCCCCAATTTATTTAACATTCTTCATTGGTGCTCCGCTTCTATTGGTCTTAGCATGATGTTCATATAGCTTATAGCCTTCCTCGATAAATAGGCTATCTACCACTGAAATAATTTTCAAATCGGACCAGAAGTTTCTGAGATTAGCGCAGTGAAGTAAACAAACTTTACATTTGTATGTTAATACAAAAAAAAAGTATTATATATTCCATCAGTCAATCTAGCTGTCATAGTACAAGCTCTAATTAGTTTGAAGCTAGATGGCGTTGTGCGTTAGATGTCTGAAATATTTATTTATTTACAAACTAAAAAGAAAGATGATTGCGGTTATTAGCATGTTATTAGTAACTTTCTATTGTGGTTGTGTCAAAAGACGTGGCTTAATTCAATTTTACGAAGATTAAAACTTTGAATAAGATTTTTTTCTGGCAACATAGCTGAGAATACTATGAAATACCAATTATAATACAGCAATGTGATGGAAAAAGAATATCTACTGATTACTAAGTCCGTTTGAAAACTGGAGTTGATTCGTACAGACAAATTATACAACAATGAGAGAGAAAATAGACGTTATATTCTTTTATTTATTAGTCTGTATTGTTCTCTACATTTAATAAATATTTCAGTTAATATTGATAATAAAAATAATCAAAATTTGCAAACTGTATAATAAATAAGTAAACACTTATATTCCGTCTCTTTAATTTGACCCTCTAAAAGTCGAATAAATTATGCAAATTCATTATTTTCTTCAAAAGAAAATGTCGGTACCAGTACAGTGACAAAATACAAGAAAACATTTACTTGAGAATAAAGCATTCGAAGGTAGACTTGAAACAAAAGAAGAAAATATGCAAAGACGCAAACGAAAGGCGACCCATTTTAACGTATTTCAAAGAAAAACGTCCTTCTGTATCTTAATCCGCGAGAAAAGAATGGGTACAAACTCGCCGTTATATTTAATACTAGCTGAGTCCCGCGGTGTTACCTGCGGTTATTGTCGTACCGCGGGTGACGCCGCGGGGTGAAGCTAGTCTAAAAAAAGTAGCCTAAGTTACTCCTTGTATCATCAGGTACCTATCAGTGAAAGTCCCGTCAAAATCGTTGAAGCCGTTCTAGAGATTAGCTCGAACAATCACACAGACAGACAGACAAAAATTGAAATAATACATTTTTGTTATATGTACCGTGTGTAACATACATATTATTATACATTTAGTAAAAAAGCGGTTATTTTAATATTACAAACAGACACTGCAATTTTATTTATTTGTATAGACTGTCTCAATCTACGATGTGTCTGTTGGTCTTCTAGTTAGTGACCCTGTTTGCTATACCGGAGGTCAAGAGTTCGATTCCTGTTCAGGACTAAAATTCTGTGACTGTGATCATATGTTCAGTGTCTGGGCGTAATTTATCTAAAATATCCATTAATTTCGAAAGTAACTCTGTCCGTCTGTCTCTTAAGCTGGGTATCCACTATGTTCGCGAACTACACACATCAAAAGTGTCTAGGGATCAAGCATTTTTATGCGGATTTCTTGAGATTGAGATGTGGCTTTGGCCCTGGCCTGCTCAGTCGCCAGACTTGAACCCGATTGAGCATGCATGGGATATGCTACAGAGAAGAGCTCTGCCGAATATGGAGGGTATCCAGTCGCAAGAAGACCTTTTTTTGTTGTTGCAACGAACATGGGCGGCCATTCCACAGCGTGATTTGGATGAACTCATTTTGAGTATGCCAAACCGATTCTTGTGTTGTTAGTGTTCGCGGTAGAAACACGGATTATTAATTGTTTAAGTTACCTAATAAAATTTTAAAGAAAACTGTTATTTCAGTCTTTTTTTCGAACTTTAATGTTAGTGGTTCAAATGTCAAAAATCCCTTTATTAGGAAAATGGCAAATTTCTTTATTAATGCAAAGGTGACTTGGTTTATCGTTACTGTGACAAACGAAAACACTTTATTTGATGAATCCTTAAAGAAAATTTTAATTAATATCAATCAGGAGAAAAGTTATTGCAAAAATATATGTTGATCCCTAGACACATATGTTGATCCCTAGACACTTTTGATGTGTGTATTTGCGCTCCGCGCTCCTGCAACCGGTCTAATGGAGACGGTACGCGCATCTCCATTAGAAACACGCATGCTCCACAGTCCGCTTGCGAACATTGAGCAAACATGTCGTCACCATTAGTGGCTAGTGCAGCATATATTTTATTTCATTATCTTCTCGAAGACTATAGAAGCCCTCCTCGCTTTTGGGAATCTGACATTTACAAGAAAAGACGTCCGAATACATTGGTGTTGGAACTCAAATCTCAGGATATTTTGCATATTTGTCCCGATATGTCCATACCTCTTCCGATTTCCATACAGGCGTCTCCTTTTCAATTTTTATTTTTTTTAATATCTCATCCTGGGGATCCCACAGCACAGTATAGTTTCGATACAAACCGATTAAAGTTAAACATTTTTCTTCCGACCATTCCATTTGTGCGTGGAGCATGATATACGACACGTACGCACTAAAGGTGATATGTTGCTCGCGTCGACGAACATACTGCGCTCCCCTTAAGCCGGAGGCCCATACCCCTCCCTCCATCCTCCTCCCCATCCTCTAAAGGCCGGCAACGCCAACGCTGGCGTTGCGGGTGTCCATGGGCGGTGGTAATCGCTTAATATCAAATCAAATCAAATCAAAATCATTTATTCATCTAAGACACCAAGTGACACTTATGAACGTCAAATTGAAGCTATAGTTAAAAATCATAGATCGACACAAACAGAGGCCACAGCATGTGCTGTATTGTCGAGGTAAGTTAGGCGAAAACACCAAAATCTACTGCCTGCCTGTGTCGATCCATAACTTCCAGTTTCCAAAATGCGTAGAGCTCATGAGAAGAATACTGGCAAAGAAACTCATGGCTACTCTTTTTCAAAATCTGATTTTCAGGTACAATAGTGTTAGTATTACATGTAAGGTAAACAGTATGCAAGCTGTTGCCACCTGAAATTCCTTTTATTAAAAAGCTCCAACATCTAACGCGCAAACAAACAAAAAACACTCAGTGATAACGTTGAAGGTTTGAGTCTATTAAACATAGAACAAAATAGAAACAAGGTGCACATCCACTTACATTCAGTTGCAAAATCTACTGTGGAAAATAATTCGTGACTGGATTAAGAGGCTAGGGTTGCAGTTGAACGAACCAGAATAATAGTATTGTCTAAAGAATCGCTGACTAGGCCGACCAGTCACCCCAAGCAGCACCCGTTCACGAGTATGACGCATGCACCAGCCATCATCTCCTTCGCCATATCAGAGGGAAGGAAACGACCCGCCCCACGACGACACCGCAAGCAATGACATTTTAGTGAGCATGACAAACCATAGTCTAGATACAGATAAAAATCACTACTAATTAAATTACCATGATAATCGCCACGCATTACTTTCAACTAACAATGGTTTGTTAATATTTAGCTTTATTAGAAGACAAAGAAGTTTGTGTGTATCTATTTAAATTCTAATGACACCTTAAGCCCATGACTGTTTGTCGTTTAGATAATCGTTGATCGTATCAGGCGATATGTATGTTCGTTTTCCCCCTATATCTACCACTAGCCGACCCACGCAACCTCGTTTGCGTCTCCTATTGCCCGTAGCGTAACAATTTTCCCCCGTTTTCGAAACATTATTCATTGGTGCTCCGCTCCTATTGGTCTTAGCGCGATTATGTATAGCCTATAGCCTTCTTCGATAAATGTACTATCCAACACTGAAAGAATGTTTCAAATCGGACCAGCGGTTCCTGAGTTTAGCGCGTTCAAACAAACAAACTCTTCAGCTTTATAATATTAGTATAGATAAAAAACGTGAGCGTTGACTGTGAAAAAGTTATGGCCGTACCCTTGGCCCGCATTTTTCTGGTTGCAAAAGTCTAATAGTAAAGTTGGACATAGAGTAAAAGTAGGTAACTTGTATTTGTTTAGGTTTTACGAGTATAAGACGGCAAGGTTTTTTCCTAAGTCTACTAAAGCTCTTAATACAGTTTTTGTACCTACTTTGTGTCTGGAAGTCGTTAATAGTAGATTAGTAGCCAAGGGCTGTAAGGCATCAATTGCAGCCCGAGATATTTTCGAGGGTGCAATTGGTGCTTACACCCGAGCTAACTATTCTGCTTTACGTCTCGATTAGTTATGAAAAAATCCCAAAAGCAAACAATATTTAAAGTAAAAGTTTTCTATTCCCGCCTTTTTTCAGTCAAAAGTAAAAAGAATTGAACGAAAGTAAAGAACTTTTTAATTATTTTTTTCAAGAACGAATTTGAGCTTCGCTGTTCGATATTTAAAATTGATGACTATAAAGGCGTATCTCCTGTGGCTTAAAATAACAAAACAAACTAACAAAACTTGTTAACTAAACATGTTAGCGAAAATTCGCAGGAGCCGGACTTTAAAACGAACATCAAACACGATTACACGAAAAGCAAATTTTTTTTATCTACTCGACAAAATGACTTATAGTACTTACTTACACTTACTAACTTTTATAGTATAAATATGAATATTATAAGTATTTATGTTAGTTGAGCTCAGTTTCATTATACGAGAAGTATAAGCTGGGATGTTTTCAGTCCGCTTTGGATAACATGTTTGCTTGTTAAAATTAACAAAACAGTTAGGCCACGCCCATATTTTGATAACTATGTGATATTCGGTGTTTAAAAACACTAAACAGTGTCGCAGGAGAGCCGGCTTTATATGTATGTATAGTACCCATAACACAAGCTCTGCTTAGCTTAGGACTAGATGGCGTTGTGTGTTAGATGTCAGAAAAGCACACTATTACTATTATTATTTTAAAATAAAATAAAAATAGCCTTTATTCTACTACCAATTCTATAACATAACTAATTTAAATTTATTTTTAATCCCTAGGTAATAGTCGCCTCTTTATCGTAAGCATCTCCCAATACTTTCCACTGCTTCCTGTACCTAGCTGTTCTCATCAAATCTACCCCAACTCTCTTTTTTTATGGAATAGGCGGGCAAACGAGCAGACGTATCGCCTGATGGTAAGCGATTACCGCCACCAATGGACACCTGCAACAGCAGAGGCGTCACAAGTGCGTTGCCGGCCTTTGGGGGAATGGGGAGGGAGATAGGGGGAGGGGGTTGGGGTATGGGCGCCAGTATCGTCACTCACACGGTGAAACACAGCGCAAGCACTATTTCACACCGGTTTTCTGTGAGGCCGTGGTATCACTCCGGTCGAACCGGCTCATTTATGCCGAAGCGTGGCTCTCCCACGGTAAACGGTCTCTGTTTGAAAAGAGAGAGCGCGGAAGAGAGGACGAAACAAAACAAGATGGAGAGACATTATTATTATAGTCTACACTAAAACATACTTGTTTTTAAAAGGTTTTGTTTAAATTACCCTGTTAATTTGTTTATTTATTTGTTTGGGTCAAATCTAGTAATTGTAATCTGACCCCCTTCATATTGATAGAGTTGATCTGATATTTGGTACTCACCTTTAGTTCTAATGTCAAAACAATTAAAAAATAGTCGGAATCATTGTAAATCCAAGATAGCTACCGCTGCGAAATGGCGCCTTATATATTTTTTTTACAACTATCTCAATAAGGGTTTTAACTGAAAGGACTAGACTACTAGATTTGAATCTTCGCTTTTTTCAAAACTCCTAGAAAACTTTAAGGTAACCCCCTGTATTTGCACATGACTGGACATCATATGTGATGGAGTATTGCATAACATACAAACCGATGAATAAAGAAAATTGGAAAAAAATATGTTTCTTAAGGAACTTGTGCTCTGTTGAATAACTAATCAGGAATCAAAATTATTGACTAGTTCCTTAATTGCTAAAACTTACATAAATGTCTAGACTTATTAAGATTTCTATTTATGTCTGTCTGTCGGTCTGTCTGTCTGTTTGTTCCGGCTAATCTCTGGAACGGTTGGACCGATTTTGACGGGACTTTCACTGATAGGTAGCTGATGATATAAGGAGTAACTGAGGCTACTTTTTTTAGACTCGCTTTGCCCCGCGGCTTAACCTGCGGTACGACAAAAACCGCGATTAACACCGCGGAACTCAGCTAGTTTAAATATAAATGTGAAACGAGATAATAAAACTAAGTCCATTTTATATTCTTAAATATATTGTTGTATCTATTATTTTGAACATCTTATGTGTGTCAACCCTATAAAAATTGTTTGATAACAAAAAAACAAGTGTTCGTATCGTTAAGTATTTAACGGCAGTGCAATCTCCAAAGCGTCGAGTCGCTCGAACAGAATGCTAGTGCCGAACGACTTCAGAGGATGTCATTAAAAACTTCGGCTGGCTTCCTAAGCAACTTGCGATAAATTGCAATAAATTTGACGGCCTTGGCGGCGTAGTAGCGTTTGTGACTGCTCTACTTGAGGTCTCGAGTTTGATTCCTGGGTTTGATCTGTAAATATTTGATTCGGAGTTTGGCGTTATGTGAGCTTTGTTTAGTTGGAAAAAAAATTGAGAGTAAAAAATAGTGGGTAATTGATAAAGCTACTAGCGTGTACCAGAAACGTAAAGTCAAGAACAGATTTTTAGCCGGGAATACCTTTTCAGTTTAGAATACTGAACGCTAGCTCAAAGCTAGACTTGATCCAATCAAATGGTGCGCTTCTTCAGCATCCTGTAAGCCAATACAGACTCTTTTCAAGATTCCATTCCCACTGATTAAAGGAACCTAAAAGAAGAAGCGTTTTAAATCATTATTTTTTTATTACAATGCGTTCCCTTCCTTTCCTTGATAGAAAAAGCCGCGTCAAAAATAAATCTGTTAATTATGTACCTACACTTGCTGACCCATACAACTTTGTTTGCGTCAATTTTTAATCATGTTCGGCTCCTATTGGTCTGAGCTTGATATTTTTTTTTTATATTTCGGATATATTAACCCACAACCTCATCTAGTCCCAAGCTAAGCAAAGCTTGTGTTATGGGTAATAAACAACTCCGAGAGGGCGTCTTGAGACGGCGACCCATGTCGTGCGGCGTTCCGCAGGGGTCTGTCCTTGGACCACTCCTGTGGAACGTGGGGTACGACTGGGTCCTTCGGAGTCGTCTGCCCCCCGGGCTGGGCGTAATTTGTTACGCCGATGACACGTTGGTCACGGCCCGGGGAGCGAACTTCCAAGAGGCGGCGTGCCTGGCCGCCAGGGGAGTTTCTCTGGTGGTCGGGCGCATCGAGGCGCTGGGCTTGCGTGTGGCCCTGGACAAGACGGAAGCCCTTTTATTTCATGGGCCCCGTCGTGGTCCGTCCCCCGGCGCCTCCATAGAGGTCAACTCGGTCCTCGTACCGGTTCGGGCCCAGATGAGGTACTGGGCCTGATCCTCGACGGTAGGTGGCTCTTCGACGAGCACTTCCGACAGCTTGGTCCGAAGCTGGTCGACGCTGCCTCTGCCCTTGGGCGACTTTTGCCCAATTTGGGTGGAGCCAGCGTCGCAACGCGACTCCTCTACACGGGGGTGGTCCGGTCGATGGCGCTATATGGCGCACCGGTGTGGGTGGCGGCTCTGACTGCCCTTAATAAGGCGCGCCTCTGGCGACCTCAGAGGGTATTGGCAGTCAGAGCCATACGCGGATACCGCACGGTGTCGACCGAGGCGGCGTGCGCCCTGGCCGGAACACCCCCGTGGGATTTGGAGGCGGAAGTGCTCGCCGAAGTTTATCGACGGGTGGCTGAATATCGGGCGGAGTATGGCTATCGCCCTCCGCCCGAAGAGGTACGCGAGTGGCGTGAAGCCGCCCGTCGAGCCACTATGGCTAGATGGTCGTTCCGGCTGGAGACACCACGTGCTGGCTTTGCCGCCGTGGAGGCTCTCCAGCCGGTCATCCTCGAGTGGGCAGAGCGGCAGCACGGGACCCTTTCCTTCCGACTGACGCAGGTCCTTTCCTGGCACGGTTGCTTCGGGAAGTACCTTCTGTCTGTCTGTTTGTGCCGGGTAATCTCTGGAACGGCTGGACCGATTTTGACGGGACTTTCACTGTCAGATAGCTGATGATCTTAGGAGTAACTTAGGCTACTTTTTTTAGACTAGCTTTGTTCCGTGGCGTTAACCGCGGTGTTCAGCTAGTATAGTCCATAATAGATAATCAAGAATAGTTCACCCTCAGGGTTGCGATGCCCGATGCCAGTTGCTGCATAGAAAAACCGATATTCAGGTAAAACCGAGTGAACTAGTAGCCAACCTTAATCTACGGGATAATAAAGGCTTGGAAGATGAGATATTATGAATATGTTGTGTGAAATAAAAGAAATTATAGTAACGTCATCAGCTTCTGTTATTTATTAACTAATATTTCACACAACTACATGAACGTGCCTAACGGTTTATCCAATCGAGGTCATCCAGAGGTGAACGGTGCGCTTGCGCATTGGTTCATCTTCACTTGACAATTATATAATACTTACTGAAATATTTTGATATTTGAGTATTTTACGTGTAGCATCGGTGGTTCAGTGGTAGAATGCTCGCCTGCCACGCGGGCGGCCCGGGTTCGATTCCCGGCCGATGCAATATTCTTTTTATAAATTATTGTTTTTTTTTTAACTTTGGTTTAATTCATGTATTTATGTTTTATAAATTCTATATAGTTTAGTTTTCAATGCCGGTAAATTATACTTTTATATCTGTTAACAGACAACTATAACTTCAACACATTTACACACCATTAGGCTTATTTAATAACATATTTCTAAGTCAGAGATCCAAAAAGCTATTATAAAATACAAAAATCAAAAACTATTAAACTATTTAACAAACAAAATATGTTATTCATATATCAGCTCGTTAGCTCAGCGGTGATAGCGCCCTTGAGGAGATATTCTTCCATGTTATTCATATTTAAAAATATACAGTGTTCATTTCTCTCACCAGGGCAGCGATCACTTTGTGATACTTGAGATATCTTACGGCCCATAGAATAAGGTATTCAATCGCTATAACAATGTCCCCTGGAAGGAGCAATGAACCACGGCTGTGTCACCGTGTTCTTAATCTAAACTACACTTACTGGAGTTGTGTGGCGTCCTGTTGTTGTGTTGTCCTTAGAAATTATTTCTAATCTGCCAGTCAATCGCCTCTATGGCAGTCCTCTACCGCCTTTAACAAGGAGAGTGCTCTGAAGAGCTCTTCTAATTGATCCCACCTCCTCCCTTCCTCTACAGAACAAAACGTGCTGGCCTTGGAAGTCACCGCCTTAGAGTCGTAGAAATACGCTCTCGAACCAAACGGTTTGTTTCTTCCTACCTGTGCCGAGCAGTTAAAAACTAGAACTCACTACCAGCGCACGTGTTTTCCTCCTACTATGATCCCGAGTCCTTTAAGCGGGGCGTGAAAAAGCATCTCACTAAGCCGCCGTAGTGTGGGAATGCGCTATGTAGTGTAATAAGGCGCTACATTGTCTGCTTTCGCAGTAAGTATGGTGGCCCCCACTGTTGGAGTCACTTTGGCAGGTTATTTAAAAAAAAAAACCTTAGACAACAACTACCTATTTAACTTTGAATAGTGCATTATGTTTTCCAGACGGAGCATGCAATCTATAAAATAGATGGAAGAAAAAAACTAAAATCAGTCAGTTCTGGTCACCTTGAAGCGATTGTGTTTAGTAACAACTTAACTAACCATGTCTACATTATCAGTCTACTAACATATTTTTTCAGAGGTAACTCCCTCACTTGAAGCGATTGCGTTTATCAGTCTGCTAACATCTTTTTTCAGAGGTAACTCCCTCACTGGGAATATACTTTACGTCGCAGTTTTTCAAACATACATGAGACAGACAGACATAAAGAAAGACTCAGAACCATTAAGAATTTCATAGCAAACAAGTGTTGTCCCATGTTGGAATCAAACCCACACCACACAACAGCAAGGTAGCCGTTTAAACCACTCCGCCATCAATGCATTATCTATGTATTATCAAATCTAAATGCATATCAACAGTTAAACCTTGTTAATATATTTTAATTCATTATTAAAATATAAAAAACAAGGCAAAGATTATGAAGTAGTTGTCAGAAGATTATTGGCGCCCATATTTCGCTGACTTCATTGTATTGGAAGCCAACTACATAGGATAGGACAATAGCACTGCGAAAAGAAGGAAAACTTGATGCCGAACCGTCTGGCGGTTTGTTATAGTAAGCCAAACAAACCCTCCTTTTCTAGAATATTCTCTATTCTTCATAGCCCAACAGTGGACTATAAAGAATTATGATGATAACGTAATACGAAGCAAAAAACTAAAAACTACATCTATTAAGAAAGGAAAAACATAGTAAGACTATCATAGAAAAAAGATGTCTCTTATACAGAACTAGCTTTTGCACGCAGCTTCGCTAACGCAGACTTTCATCCCCTGATTTATCCCCTTAGGGGTGGAGTTTAGTAAAATCCGTTCTTAGCAGATGTCTACACCCTATAAGGGACCTAACTGCCAAATTTCAAGTTTGTAGGTGTTAGAGTTTCTGAGATTTCGTGATTAATAAGTGAGTGGTATTTCGCTTTTATATATATAGATAGCATTCTAAGTCTCGATTCCCTTGTGCTAACACTCAACAATCTTATCACAAAAGAAAATTTTTCCTGTCGCAAAATCAAATGAAACAAAATGCGTGTGTATTTTTGTATCACTAAGAAACTTTCAAAAGAGAAGTAATTATCAGAAAGTTTACGTCAATATATAGAGAGTTTATTCCTTAGAGTTTTCAAAAGCACTCTAGAGAATACTCTGAACTTTAACTAAAGTCAATTAAAGTTAAGTACCAGTCACGCTTGCGAGTTTAGACGAACTATAATTAGGTATTGGAACGACTATACGAACTTTATGGTGCAAATACCATAGAGCTATTATAGATAGAGTGGGGAAGACATACGGCTGACAGTAAGCGGAAACGTCCAACGGTTAGAAAGAGAGAGAGGATCGCGGTACCACGTCTGTCTTACTCTATTGACGCATGCGCAGTAAAGGACTAATAATGGTAATCCAATCACAGCAATTAACCGCGTCGAATCGTTCTGCTATGCGCATGTGCGAGTAGAGAGAGACAGATGGGTACCGCGATTGTCTCTCTCTTTCTAACCGAGGGACAGCTGGAGGCCTGGCTGCCCTACTCTATCTACAATACCTCTATGGCAAAAACACTCACTGAAATTCTCTTCTCCTTTAAAGTAATGAAAATAACTTGACTCACCATGGCAACCAAACTACTGATAAAAATGTCTTTTGTCTGTCTGGCTGTCTGTTACGTTTTTACGGTTTACTATTGCACCTATTTCAGAGCTAGTACATTTTGTATACACAGTACTAAAGTTTTTATTAACCAAACCAGTAGGCATTTCTTAATTAATATCTTCACAGAGATCCATCTTAGCTAAGATTTTTTCAAACTCACAGACTGCAATAAATTTTAGTTTTTTTTTCAGAATCTAACACACAATACCATCTAGTCGAAAGCCAAGCAGAGCTTGTGTTATGGATACTAGACAACTGATATAAATACTTATAAACTTTTTTTTGGTAAATACATACATATTATACATAGAAAACACCCAAACTCCGAAACAAACATTTGTAGATCATACAAACATTTCGTCCGAACCGGGAATCGAACCCGAGACCTCAAGCACAGCAGTCGCATACGCTACCACTGCGCCAACGAGGCAGTCACTCAATAAAATCCATATAACGTCCAAATAATACTGTGGATTTTAAACGGCAATTTATTGTACGACTTTCTATATTTGTTCGCCTTTGTTTTTGCGGCGATTTATCTCTGTTGGACTTTGTGTGGCTTTATAAAATGGATGGTCACTGAACAGAACCCTGGACGAATCAGTCCTCCTGCGAAATGGATTTTCAAGCCATTTGATCAATCTTAGTTACATTTGCGACCAACAGTTCTATAAGTAACAAAAAATATTGCAGTCGCACAAATGTTGTGTATCGCACATGACGCTTCTTTTCCACCTTAGTTCCGATAAAATTCTATAAAAAAACATATTTTGCATCGGCCGGGAATCGAACCCGGGCCGCCCGCGTGGCAGGCGAGCATTCTACCACTGAACCACCGATGCGTTGTAATTAAACATTCAAAATTGACTTAGGTAACGCAAAACCCGCAGTTCGCTTGTATTTATTGTCGCATCATCATTCAGAAAGCGCTCTTTCAATATGATTGAAGTAATTGAACACCTATTTGTAATAATAGATTTAAAAAAAAAAAAAAAACGACTTCCAAAAACATCCAACGAAAACTCTCTGTCAAAAAACACTTAAAAGCGTAAAATAAACTGGTTCTTCATAAATTGCCTATACCTAATTCTTTATTCCT
This sequence comes from Diaphora mendica, assembly GCA_949125395.1. NCBI lineage: Eukaryota > Metazoa > Arthropoda > Insecta > Lepidoptera > Erebidae > Diaphora > Diaphora mendica. The sequence goes on from OX421323.1 coordinate 5,410,945, forward strand.
TTAAATAGTAGTATTATAATGGGTGCTAGGTACCTAAAATATGTTTGAAGTCGGTGCCAAGTGACTATCGCTTAGACTTTTGTAATTGTTCGTTTGTATTCTTTTTGGCTTAGCACCGACTTCAAACAGATTTTAGGTACCTAGCACCCATTATAATACTACTATTTAAATGAATAAAGAATTAGGTATAGGCAATTTATGAAGAACCAGTTTATTTTACGCTTTTAAGTGTTTTTTGACAGAGAGTTTTCGTTGGATGTTTTTGGAAGTCGGTTTTTTTTTTTTTATAAAAAGTTTTTATTTTACAGTTTTTAGTGCAAACAATCGTAGGTAAGTAGTAAGTTGAATTATTTCATCAAATTTCATCATCAAGAATACAAATTAAGGTACGTGTAATATTAAAATCATCCTCTAATCCCTAACTGTTGAAGAGTTTAATCTTCTATCATCAGCTCACCTAAATAGCTTGAAAGTATACGACTGAAGGTCTTTAGATACTTATGAAATTGAAAGAATTATTTTCCAACTCCTAACCGTTGAGGAGTTGTACCTTCCACCTTCCATCATCAGCTTGCCTAAATAATTTGTAAGAATACGACTAAAGGTAACTTATATACATTTGATATTTAAAGATTTATCCTCCAACTCCTAACCGTTAAGGAGTGGTACCTTACATCATCAGCTCATCATCATAAAATGATGACTACCAGACGCAAATAACGGTGTAACTTCAGAAAATATACGAAAAACATAGTATGTGCCTATAAAAAATGAGGGTTTCCCTCGATTTCCCTGGGATCCCATCATCAGATCCTGATATGCTGGCAATGGGACCACCACGGAAGCATACCCTGTCGAATACAAAAAAAAAATTCAAAATCGGTCCACAACTGACGGAGTAATCAGGTAACATACATAAAAAAAAAATAAAAAAAAAATAAAAAAAAAAAAATACATACAGTGGAACATAGAACCTCCTCCTTTTTGGAAGTCGGTTAAAAAACACTTGTTTAAACTAGTGCATTGCCGTCTGAATTCATAACAAAAAATAAGTTGTAGTTGTAATATAATCAACAAAGTATACCTAAATACTTGTATTCTCAGATCAAATTAAAAAAGGTAGATAACGCACGTAGAGTAAGAAAGTGAAGCCATTTTTTAAAATATGTGTGAGTAACAGAAGTGTTGCCACTTTTTAAAAAAAAGTCCTTGGAAATTGCATTTCAGCACGAACGGGCCGGCTCGACCGGGGCGGTACTACCCTCGCACAGAAAATCAACGTAAAATGACAGCAGCAGTGCTGTCGTGTTTCGTTGGTGAGTGCGAGACCGGAGGCCCAAATAGTCTAGTCAACAAGTTCCATACTTGTTGACTAGACTAAAAGATGCAGAAGCATCACTAGGCCGCCATGGTGTGGGTCGCCATACTGTATTGTCTGCATTCGCAATGAGTATGGTGACCACCACTCTTGGATTCTGCTTATGCTTTCCATCAGGCAGAGTAGAGTCATTTTGGCAGGATCAAACAAAAAAAAAGGTAATATGCGAAAATAACTGTTTGTTTCTTACACTGTGCACTGCACAATAAAGTACGTGACTAAAAATAAAGTGAAACTTATGTCTCACTGTCTACTTCATTAATTGACTATGAATTTACCTACAAATTATTTACCCACATTTCTTGGCTATTAGAAATACGAACACCTAACAACATTCTCTCAGCACGTATTTTTAACCGACTTCAAAAAAAGGAGGAGGTTCTCAATTCGACTGTATTTTTTTTTGTTTGTTACCTTATAACTTTCGACTGGGTGAACCAATTTTGATGATTCTATTTGAAAGCTGGTGCTTCCCATGTTGTCCCATTTCAATTTGGTCCAGTTCTGACATGTCATCCTTTAGAAAACCATATAAGTCTTCAATTTGCATTAAGTATGTGCGCGACATATTAACGAATAACTCAATATTCCCGTATGGTCCCATTTAAATTTGGTCCAGATTGAAGTCGGTTTTTTTTTGTTAAAATTTGTGATTATGAGTGTATTATGTTACGTGTAAATGTTATTCTTTTAGACTTTTTGTTCACTTTTGTGTAGTTTTTACACCATTTAATTGCATAAGACGGCATTTTGTTTGAACATGTAATCTTACTGCACGACAACTTATATAATATAGAAGAAAAGTAGCGTAGTTTGTTGCATGTGTGTGCGTTAACGCGTGTGTTTACTTGGAAGTAGCTGAGTTTTTTGGCTTCAGTAAGAACAAAGGCCGTGCGTTATCTACCTTTTTTATTTGATCTGAGCTTGTACTCGTATTATATAAAAAAACTGTTTGTTCCAGCTAATATCTGGAACAGCTGGACCGATTTCGACGGGACTTTCACTGGCAGATAGCTGATGATATAAGGAGTAACTTAGGCTACTTTACTACTACTACTAGCTACTACTATTAAGACTAGCTTCGCCCGCAGCGTTGCCTGCGGTTACAACAACAAACGCGGTTAACACCGCGGGGCTCAACTAGTATCATAGTAATAATATTCATTGAAATAAAACTTCAATTTTTTTAAGTTGAATAAAACATAGCAATTGGCGAGTATCCAATCTACTGAATATTCAAGTATTCAGTTTCCTTTTTTTTTAATATCTTTGCAGATCTAAGACCTCCCTGTTTTATAATGAATGTAATGGACCGTTTTAATGTCTCGAATTACCATACTTTCGTTTTAAATATAAAATTGTGGCAGAAATTAATTTAAATTATAATTTTAATGCCACCCACTCGTTTACATTTTTCGTTCCCCTTCTGAAATTAATATTTTAAAAGCTTTATAAATATACCTAGACATGTATGTATATTATTATTTTTTATGGTATAGGCGGGCAAACGAGTAGTCGTATCGCCTGATGGTAAGCGATAATCGCTAACCGGTATCCTCACTCACTCGGTGAAACACAGCGCAAGCACTATTTCACACCGGTTTTCTTCCCATTGGTCATATTTAAATACTAGTATCTGGTACCTGGATGATGGAGCTTATCTCGGTATTTTTGGTAACTTTTCTAAAAGGAATCTTAGCTAGATCGATTTTTCGCTCCCAATACATTCTGTATATTTTTCATGAAAATCGTCGAAGCAGTTTCCGAGATTTAGATTATTTATATATATAAAAATGAATCGCCGAAATGTATGTACGCGCATAACTTCCGATCGGCTGCACCAAATTAAATAATTATTTTTTTAAGTGTTCGTTATTGTTAGGTTTGTGTACAAGAAAATTAAAAGATAACGGGAAAAGTTTTTTTTGTCCGCGACTGTACACTACCTGTGGGAAGCTGAGACATATATGTCAATTAGCTGACCCGGCGAACATCGTACCGCCATATTTACATCCATTACAAAAAAATCTTAATAACAGCCCGGAGCATGAAAGTATGGTGGTGTTAAGCCGTGGGTCCCGTTCGTTTTTTTTTTTTTTTGATTGGCCCGCCAAAATGACTACTCTGCCTGATGGAAAGCATAAGCAGAATCCAAGAGTGGTGGTCACCATGCTCACTGAATGCAGCATGGCGACCCACACCATGGCGGCCTAGTGATGCTTCTGCATCTTTTAGTCTAGTCAACAAGTATGGGACTTGTTGACCAGACTATTTGGGAATATTATAGGCTAGGAAGATGATGATGTATACTTTCAGGTTTTTTAATGGCACAAGGGGGCAAACGAGCAGATGTATCAACTGATGGTAAGTGACACCTAAACTTCAAAAGTTACAAGTGTTGTGCTGTCATTTGAAATGAAATAATAAAATATTTAATTTGTCGACAATAAAAAAAAATTGAGTTCCTCCTCCCAGAATTTAGAGGAGACGGGTGTTAGACTCTTCACCAACTTGATGAAGAGTCGCGAAAGGACTGCTTGAGACCCGTTTTCTGTATCACTTCTGTCAAAGCTGCCTATTTTTGAAGAAGCATTAGAATTTATTTTTGGAAAATTTTACACAAATGTAGTGTAATGTAAGTGTAGGAGATGTAGGGAGGAATACGTGGTATGGGACGCCCACAAACCAGGTGAAGTGATAACTTGCCCAAAATGGCTAGCAGGAAGTAAGTCGATTAGACCAAAATCGAACAGAGTGGCATGCAATGGATGAGGCCTATGGCCAACAGTGGACTGCAATAGCCTGATGATAATATTACGAATATACTTATTATAATACGTAGAAATACGGCGAAAATTCATTTTCTGTATTAATTTTACCTGCAGCGATTATCACTTCATTCGCATCGGTAACCGCGAAGCTTTAAATTACAGAAAATGTCTTCTTAATTACATGATGAAATACATAAAGTAATGAGCTCTTAATTACCTTAAGACTACATTTCACTTAAAGAAAGCAGATAGGATGAAAGAGTTTAATTAGTGTGATATTAACTTTCGGGTAAAATGGAACTTAAAAATAAAAAAAGTATAACTATAAATTTCAAATTTAAAAAACCCAGCAGCATCAGGTCGAAGTTATCAATTACATAATTGTCATTTAACGATTATACTGGCACGTTTTGCAGACATTCGGTTATAATTCCCCACTTTCACCCCCATAACTTTTAAACGACTCAATCGATTTTCATGAAACATGTCTAAGAACACTCGCACGTAACTCACCTTTCATACAAAAAAACTAAATTAAAATCGCTTCATCCGTTCGCGAGCTACTGTGCCACAGAGAGACAGACAGATAGACAGACAGACAGACACGTCAAACTTATAACACCCCTCTTTTGGCATCGGGGGTTAAAAAATGAAAAATCTTGGGATAGTCACTGTGGTATTTTTGTAATTAGAGAGATCCCATAAAAGGACCAATGATAGAGCAACTGGGTCTATTAATATAACATCATCTTAAAACCCTGTTTGAAATATCATTTGGGGTCCGCACCTCAGATTACAAACGAAAGCTTTTATTCTTTCGTTCACTTCTATCATTCGACAGTTCTCTTTTTTTTTATACACGGCTCTGCTAAAATGACTCTACTCTGCCTGATGGAAAGCATAAGCAGAATCCAAGAGTAGTGTTCACCATACTCATTGCGAATGCAGACAATGCAACATGGCGACCCACACAATAAATAAATAATAAATATTTGGACATCTAACACACAACGCCATCTAGTCCCAAGCTAAGCAGAGCTTGTGTTATGGGTACTAGACAACTGATACAAGTACATATATACTTTTTTTTTATAAATACATACATATTATACATAGAAAACACCCAAACTCCGAAACAAATATTTTTAGATCATACAAACATTTGGTCCGACCCGGGAATCGAACCCGAGACCTCATGATCAGCAGTCTCACACGCCAACCGCGAGACCAACGATGGCGGCCTAGTCTTGCTTCTGCGTCATTGGGCCTCCACCAACGAAACACGACAGCACGAACGCTGTCATTTTGATGATGATCTTCTGTGCGAGGGTAGTACCACCCCGGTCGAGCCGGCCCGTTCGTGCTGAAATCAGCGCGGCTCTACTACTTTCTAAACTCTACTAGCCCTTCACTCTATAATCTCAAATCCATGCAGGACGGCAGGTCTGATGATTTCTTTGAATATTTGTACTCTTTAATGTAATAGGAACGTTGGTATTGCAAAATGTTCCTGTTACCTTTATTGATAACTACATCCATCCTTTATTGATTCGATACTGTTCAGACCTATTTAATGTTTTAAAACTAAAATACTTTAAAAAGCTGATGTATATAAGTTTTTATAGTAGTAACATAAAAAAGAATTGTGCATCGGCCGGGAATCGAACCCGGGCCGCCCGCGTGGCAGGCGAGCATTCTACCACTGAACCACCGATGCTTGCATGTAGATCTTACAAACAGTATACTTTAAAATGTTTTAACGTCTTTGAATGATGTTGCACCAATACTCATTATATTTTGTAATTAGTTACGTAATGATAGAGAAAGACAGATGTTCTACATGCTCAACATACATTAGTAGAGTCGTTAATTTTATTACTGCTATAGCAAGCATCGGTGGTTCAGTGGTAGAATGCTCGCCTGCCACGCGGGCGGCCCGGGTTCGATTCCCGGCCGATGCAATGACCTCTTTTTAGAGCTCAGGGACTATTTTTTTAATATATATAAATTGTCTGCAAAATTACAAAATAGTTAATTATTTACTTTCAAGCTCATTGATTAATGTACTTATACAGAGTGTCCCAAATCACTATCTATACTCTATACAAATAAATAAAATTGGAGTGTCTGTTTGTAATATTAAAATAACCGCTTTTTAATGAATGCATATGTATGTATACACGATACATGTACCAAAATAACCTTTTTTTTCAATTTTTGTCTGTCTGTCTGTCTATCGGTCGGTCTGTCTGTCTGTTTGTTCCGGGTAATCTCTGGAACGGCTGGACCGATTTTGACGGATCTTTCACTGGCAGATAGCTGATGATCTAAGGAACTTAGGCTACTTTTTTTAGTCTAGCTTTGTCCCGCGTCGTTACCCGCGGTACGACAATAACCGCGGGTAATACCGCGAGGTTCAGCTAGTATTTAATAAATATGTAGCTGGATTGCCTAAGACCGGAATAGTTAACGATCCTTCGAGGAGGATTTCGTTTTGAAGTGAGTGGCAATGAACTGATGATGATGATTAGCTGTCACAAAAATAGATAAATTCAAATTTTAAATCATTTATTGCATTAGTGACATTTATGAACGTTAAATTGAAGTTACAGTTAAAAATCATAGATCAACACAAACAGACGCAGACATTTAGTGATACTCATTTTCTACCTCAGTGGATAACAAAATGCAAATAAAAAAATAGATTGCATCGGCCGGGAATCGAACCCGGGCCGCCCGCGTGGCAGGCGAGCATTCTACCACTGAACCACCGATGCTCATGCAATAACGGTTAAATTATTAATCTGCAATTCTTTAAACGTACTTTCACTAAATCAATGCAACCTACCTTTTTTACTCGTACTTTTAATCTATCCATTTAAGGCAGAAAAGAAGCATCAGTGCTGTTTTTTCAACTTGTTGAATATTTCTCGAATTCACTTAGTTCTGAAGGTCAGTGTATCGTTTGTTTAGTTTCACTTGCAATTTTGTGTTTAGAGGTGGATCTTCGTCTTTATGACCCACCCACCGTAGAGATGTGGTCCTGTCGATTATAATAATTAAATTTGATTAATTTCTATAAGAAATAGTTCTTACTTTTAAATATCACTGTCCTATTTTTTTTATATCAAAGTCACTGTCTTAGAAATGGATTGAGTGAAATTGTACTAGGTTCTTGTTAATATAAAAATAAGACATTTGTTTTGTCAAAACATAAGTACATATTGTACATCTAATTTTGGAGTTTGACGTTTCATACTTATCAACACGACACAACTTTCTATAGACGTAACACACATAATCTTAATAATTTTTAACTTAACAGTAATTATGAGGTTATTTTTATATCATCACAAGATGTACATTTTTTATATCTAAATTTAAATGCAAAAAACAATGGAATTCGATAGACGTCGGACGGCCCGAAAATGTTAATCTTCAAAATATGTTTTAAGTTTTAAAAGCAATATTTCTATTATTCCTATTCCATTTCATCAAAAAGCTTTCCAAAGTCGGTTAAAAATCATAATAAAAAAAAATCAACTCTTTCTACTCAAGAAAAACACAAACCAATATCAACGACATCTACAATTTTGCTACATAACATTTCTACCTATATTTTTTGTTCTGTGGTACGTATCATACGTCCGTCAAAATGTACAGGAAACGAGTTATTTACAAAAAAAAATCAAAAACACGTTTTTATTCGTTTAACCTTATTATATCTGTCGAAAGACCTTAGAAACATGTAAAACAAAAGTTAATACAATTTCTACAGCTGAACATCCCCAATCCCGAACTAAAACCCCTTTCTCCCTGTGCGGAAATCCCCAATATAACTGGACTACATCTATTACTACTAGTGCTATTCAACAGTCTACACGCGCGTAACTGATATTTATTGTGCGAAATATGAAAACTACGTCTTCTAATTTCGTGCTGATATTACGCATAAGATAACACAACATATTATTCCATTCGTGATTTACGCAACAGCTGCGTAATGACACAAATACTTTATGGGCCTGAATACTTTCAATAAAATAATGTTAATAGCACTATTTTTGTTGCTCATTCTTTTTTCTGTTATAGTATATGTCTTCGAACTATCATCTATGCTATGTATTTTTCTTCTTCAATTCTTTAAAACGATCTAAACTTAATTAATAGAAAAAACCGGCTTCCAAAAAACATCCAACGAAAACTCCCTGCAGAAAACACTAAAAAGCGTAAAATAAGCTCTTCATAAATTGCTATGTGCCAATTCTTGTCTATACCTAATACTTTATTCATTTAAATAGTAGTATTAAAATGTGTTCTAAGGTACCTAAAATCTGTTTCATAATCATAAAAACTTAATAACACTCCCAACGTGGGACCTGGCCGGACCCGGGAATCGAACCCGATATCTCGGGATGATTGTCTGGCTAGCGTGATATTGTGAGCCAATGCCTCCTTTCTAAGGAGGGGCCTATGTCCAGACCGGACTGTTGACTAGAAGCTGTTCATGATGATGATGATGATTAAAAAAGGAGGGCAAATATCTGATCTCGAAGTACCATATCTCTATTTAAATAATTTATTTCACTGTAATAATTACTTCACCTACCTTTAAAATAAAGCAAAACGTTGGTTTATCATTTAATTCCTAAGTCACGTTTTCATACGTTATGAATGCTGATAACGCAAACTGGATTATATTTAATTATTATTTTACATTATTTTGTTATGTCTACGGATAGATAATTGAATCTTATTCGTTTTCTAGCCGTAGAACGTCGTGTTTTTATATCGAAATGCTCCCACACATAACTGCGATGCGATGCGATGCGGCGTGAAGTGCTTGCGGTGCATTTGTGCGATCTCGCAGATATTTGCGATGCGTTGCGAATTCGCAGTTATGTGTGGGAGCCCTAATACCGTTAAACGAGCTATTCTTCTTTTTAGTTGTATATAATCAGAATTTCGGAAATGGCTCCAACGATTTTCACGGAATTTAGTTTGCAGGGGGTTTCGGGGGCGAAATGTATGTAGCCATCCATGAACTTTGTACTTAAAAATAAGAAGATTTTAATTGTAACTGTAAACATTTAATTTCGATACGAAATGAATTGTCGGGGTTCCAGGGTTTTTCTTTCTAGGGATCTGGTTCGCTGGCAACTAGAAACTTGATAAGGCGTGCGGTTTTTAGTCGGTCCAGGACCTACATAACCACCACAGTATACGGGAGGATTTATGCACGTATTAAAAATAGGTACGAAATGTTTTGTTTTTAAACGAGACAACTCCGCATTAGGAAAATAGATCATGTGTCGCGGGGGACTTTACAAACATACATCAAACGGACACAAGGAACACCCAAACTCATAACAACAATTTGATGACCACACAAAGTGTTGTCCCATGTAGGATTTGAACCCACAACACTTGGCGCAGTAGATAACGGCGTGGCAGCCGCTTAAACCACTAGACCAACCGTACACTCAAAAATAGAATAGATATTAATATTATCATCATCATCAGCCTATCCAATCCACTTATGCTCTTTGCGCTGTAGCATGGTGCGGGTGACAGTTTCAGTAACATTTCGTTTCACTATTGAAAGTTGCCGCGATTTACAAATTATGACTTAGTATTTCAGCTGTACCACATTCGCAATATATTAAATCATTAATAACTGTAGTAAATTAAATTAAACCTTATACTGTAGTAAATTAAATTAAACCACCACGCACCATGCTACAGCGCAAAGAGTACAGTGGTGTGCAATTGGAGAGGCTTATATCCAGTAGTGGGTTGCGACTGCGATATTATAAGTCACAAAAATGGCTATGTAAGTTTTTAGGAAGTGACGTCCTGCAAAAAGGTGATTGAACAGAAAAGGAGGGAATTAAAACTCTTAAGTCCTACAGAAGACGTAGAACGCAAGAGCTTTTGCAATATAATGATAGTCTTATATATGGTCTAAGATCCGACCCTACATCGACCTTCACCAAGCTGGTAATAGAAAGAATAAAACTTAGTTTAAAATATATTTAGTATATTAGAAAATATATAAAAAATGGGTTGTCTAAGAAAATCCTGGTAAGAATATTTTATTTAAAAATAAAAATAATATTAAAAATTATATATAGCTTATAATGAAAGTAATAAATATTAATAATAAAATAATAAACAATATAACATAAATTAAACAAATCAATCAATAAATATATATACAGGGTGGATAAGACAAAACGACATTTGACGAAACCGCGGGCCATTCAAATATGTCTGTTGACTTTGGGATTGTTAAATTTATTTGAAAATTGAAATTTAAAAAATGAAATTTTCAAACAAACTAAATGCCTAAAAATATTAAAACCGATAAGAACACCATTTGTAATTTAAGTTCACTAGTAAGTAAGCAAAAGGTAGTAGAGCCACGCTGATTTCAGCACGAATGGGCCGGCTCGACCGGAGCGGTACTACCCTCGCACAGAAAATCAACGTAAAATGACAGCGTTCGTGCTGTCGTGTTTCGTTGGTGAGTGCGAGACCGGAGGCCCAATTAGTCTAGTCAACAAGTACCACTTGTTGACTAGACTAAAAGATGCAGCAGCATCACTAGGCCGCCATAGTGTGGGTCTCCATACTGCATTGTCTGCATTCGCAATGAGTATGGTGACCACCACTCTTGGATTCTGCTTATGCTTTCCATCAGGCAGAGTAGAGTCATTTTGGCGGGCCAAACATAAAAAAAAAAAAAAAAAACTAACCTGCTTGCATACGAGTACAGCTGAGCACCCGCGCGGTGCTACCGTGCACGCGCGCCTACTTATTGTAATAATAATTTACATGTATTTACACAATCACAATATTTCACAATATTTCACAATAATATCACAAAACATGAAATTAAATTAATTATTATTTGAATTTTTCAAATCTCAATGAATACACAGATCGTATCTTTTAATAATGTAATTTTTTCGCAACTTTGCAAATTAGTAAGTAACTAACAAATAGCTTTGCAAATAAGTATTAACAAAAAGTATGTATTACGGGCAATGTCTTACAAAAAGTATATCTCGTCGATCTAATAAAGCCTGTACTTACTTGTATTTAAAGGTTTACGCTCGTTTTTTTAGAACTTTTTGAATAGAATTATGGCTTACTTACTTGAAAATGACGAGCAGCTGTACGCAAACTACATAATCAGTGTAGGTACGTAAAGCCAGAGCGGCGTTTCCTCGGCATTCTCCATAAATTAATATCATATCCGAGTATTCACTAGCCGTATAACCAAATCGAGGCATTGTTTCATTTACACTCATACAAAGTAATCGTTAAATAACAACTAAGTACTAATAAACCTGACTAATGCGTCCTGTCACTATAAAAGCAGTTTTTCGCACTTATCACTTTAAAATACCTATTATTAATAATCAAAACAAACAGAACATAGGACTTTAGCGCCGGCTACTTCAAACGTGCAACGACGCGATCGACTACCAAAATGTGCAACACGTCACAGGTTCGCGTACTGCGACACACTGACCCACTAATCAAATGCAGTTTTTTACGTTTGAAATTAGAAAAGGATAGAAAATATATTTTCGGTTGACCCTTACTCTCCCGGGTGATTCCTTCCAGCAATACCTACCTATTGTGTTTAACTATTTTGTGATTACGTGTGTGAGGGTCTTATTGCTCAGACATAAGGTATATTTTAGAGTGACAATTATTTGAGTAGTTAGACCTAAGGTCGTTAACCCGTTGATAATCGCGTTGCATTGAACACATCGTGTAGTAAATTTCAAAAACGAAAAGTAGTGTCCTGTGGCTAAACTACTGAACCGATTTTATTGAAACTTTGTAGGTGGACTTGTAACGTGTGTAGGTAAACCTCGTTAAAAAAACACTTGCTTTGTGGTATTCACCTTGTATAATATAATGATTTATTTACTTGTTTAATTGATATATATATATATTTATTTATTTATTTGTTTAATTTATGTTATATTGTTTAATAATTTATTATTAATATTTAATAGTTTTATTATAAACAAAAAAAAAAATAACCAAACATTATTCTGTCCTGGATTTTTTTAGACAACCCATCTATCTATACTAATATTATAAACGCGAAAGTTTGTAAGTATGGATGGATAGATGGATGGATGGATGTTTGCTACTCTTTCAAGCAAAAACTACTAAACGGATTTGGATGAAACTTTACAGTAATATAGCTTATACATCAGAATAACACAAAGGCTACTATTTACCGCGATAAACGACATATACGCGGGAGCCGCGGGCAACCACTAGTTTTTAATAAATTTTCTAATATACGAAGTTTATTATAAAATAAGTTTTATTCTATTATCAGCTCGGTGAAGGTCGATCTAGGGCCGGATCTTCTACTAATAGCAATGACAAAATAAAATCTACTATAAAAACAAAAATATAAAAGTACTGCATCGGCCGGGAATCGAACCCGGGCCGCCCGCGTGGCAGGCGAGCATTCTACCACTGAACCACCGATGCTTATATTAGTTGGATTAAAACTGCAAGTCTTTAAAAAATATAGATACTTTCACGGAATCAAGCCTAACTTATAGTAGTCAATATAAAATTGTAAGTTATTACATGAAATAGAAAGACAGATATTATTGCTGATCACACGAATCAGTGTTTGAGAGAGTAATTTTGTAGCTGAAATAACAAGCATCGGATGTTCAGTGGTAGAATGCTCGCCTGCCACGCGGGCGGCCCGGGTTCGATTCCCGGCCGATGCAATATCTTTTTACAAAATATTTTTGTCATATTTTGATGAGATCTTATCAACTTGTAATCTAACTTCTTCCTCCGTTTTTTAGCGTAGAATCACTACATGTTATAAAACAAAGTCCTCCGCCGCGTCTGTCTGTTCGCGATAAACTCAAAAGCACGGATTTTGATGCAATTTTTACCAATAGATAGAGTGATTCTTGAGGAAAGTTTAAGTTTATAATTTGTTAAATTTTTGAGTATATTGGCTATAATCAGTGTACATACATTTAAAAAAACCAATGAAATTGAGAACCTCCTCCTTTTGGAAGTCGGTTAAAAATATAACGATATTTGTTGAAGACGTCTGATGAAATTAAGCCGCACATCTTCTGTAAATAGCCCGTGCGAAGCGGGCTCGTTGCTCGCGGCGGGTTGCTGTACTCTTATAAAATAACAAATGGAATCAAATTGTAATTTAATCCTTTGTGAATAATGTCGAAATTGGAACCTCATGAATACAATCAATAAAATAAAACGTAAAGTGACAGTTAGAAGAAGAGCTCAATTTACCCCGCCACGTTTATGACTCGGGGCTTCCCCGCGTGTATGACGAATATCGCAGTAATCATTTTTCCGGATTTATTTGTATAGCCTATGACACTCACAAATAATGTGTTTTTCAAAATCATTTCAGTAGATCCAGAGATTAACCCCTAGAACCTTACAAATACACAGATTAATAGGTACTCTTTATTAAACACCATGGCTAAGAAACAAACAATAGAATACGAACAACAAGAAACACATATAAAAAATTTTAGTATGATTTCAAAATATTTGTTTTGGAGTTTTGTTTTTTTTTTATTTATAACTAGCTTTGCCCGCGGCTCCGCTCGCGTGTATCTCGGTTATCGCGGTCCTTGCTCAACAATCAAAGTATCTCCATGTTAAATTTCATTTAAATCGGTGCAATGGTTTAGCCGTGAAAGCGTAACAGACATACAGAGTTACTTTCGAATTTAGAATATTAGTATGAATTAACGTAGCAAATTTCTAAACTGGATGACCTACATGTGGAGGCGGCAAAGACGAGGCTAAAGATCAACACCAGGAAGACGCAGGAAATGGGGTGCGGGACAACGAGTTCTTTCCCATTGGTCATCGGCACAGAGGCAGTGGAATGCGTTCACAAGTTTACCTACCTCGGCAGCTGCGTGTCAGAAACTAGAGGAACTGGAGAGGACATCGCTTTCCGAATCGCCAAAGCACAAGCAACCTTTGCGCAGCTGCGACCCGTTTGGCAATCACGAAAACTGACACGGAAAGTCAAACTCAAAATATTCCGGTCCAACGTCAAGACTGTATTGCTATACGGGTGCGAGACGTGAAAGGTCACAAGGGTTATTTCGCATCAACTTCGATGCGCTGTGGACGCCCTCTGCCCCATCTAGGACCATAAGTCAAATAAGTCAACTTAGCAAAACGTAGCACAGCAGAGAGATTACAATAATAAGAAAGAGAAATATTTTAACTATAACTAACTAAATAAAGTTACTAAGGTCTCAATCTGAACTGTGATATTTCTCGGAAGAAGTAAACTACCTCATCCATTACTAAACATAAGGTTTCGCAAAAGGTAATTGTGATTGATGACTTCGAAAACACTACGACTACAAATGATGACAGAACATACATTTATTACTGAAATAGGCTAGTTTTTTTATATAAATAGGTACCTATTTTATTGGAAGGTCACTATTCTGTGTTATCTATTGAGGGTAAACAAGATTTATAGAATGTAAGAAGGTGTGTCCCAAGATATGAATGGTTTTATCGATAAATGCCCGCAAGTGCGTAATAAAAAAGATTTAGGATGCTATTTGCAAAATGTTGTTAATATGAACTAAAATAAATACAAGTGTAGAGATATAAATATAATACATGAAATTAAAAGTTCTGTCTTCATTCTCCGTCGCTTGCATTATGGAGTGTGTTGCAAAGAATTGTTCGGATTTATGCCCAATTAAACTGCCACTACTGGTGGTCGTTGAGACAAAATTATTCATCTGTTAATAACCGCCACCACTTTAGAGCGCTTTCACATTTTCCGATCCGATATCGGTGTCGAGCGCCGAAGAAGTAAAATGTATGTATGTGTCGGCTCCGAAATCCAATATCGGGCAGAACAATATGAAAGACAGATATATATTTCATACATTTCAAACAACTTCCTCCGATATCGTATCGGCGCCCTATACCGATATCGGATTGAATAATGTGAAAACGCTCTTAGGCGAAAAGAAAATAATACATAAGTGCTTATTCCCAATGACTACTACTAAAAGTACTATCAATTATAGGTGGCAGTACTGGCATGAACACAACAACTGTCCCCATAGTTGTTGTAAATAAAACGATCTTTAAATGCAGATGGGTACATTAAAAACCCGCCAAATGAGTCGAAATGAGCTGAACAAAAATCACGGTAGTGGCATATGGATGGGACAGAATCTAAAACTTTGATGTAACGGCCACCTATGAATTGGCGATAGTTGATATTGATATTTAGTTGATAGTAGAAAGGCTTATTTTCATTACATTTACGTTATATTTGTTTCTAGCCGCCTCCAGTATTGGTAGTTAGGAACAGACGAAAATTTTGTCTCAAAGACCACCAGTGGTGGCAGTTTTAGTGGTGGCCCTTGGGCCGTATAGGCTGACAGAGCCTAAGCAAAATATATCTGTATCAAGACGAAAACCTAATAGGGCTTATGTCTTCGTCTATCTCTTCCAAGGATATCATCAACTTTTCTTAATTTTCCTTCCCAGTATGATTATCTACAATTATAATTAGTTTTTTAGAGTCCAATCAAGCTACAAAATTGTTTCCTTCATAAAATATAAATGCATAGCGTTACACTGAGGTATACTGCTCGTTTCCTCACAAGACGCTCTCGGTGTAAAATTATAATCATATTTTATTGCCATTATGCCAATAATTTCCCCGGAGATACGAGGAGCTGTAGTGTGAAAGACTAAGACATCTTAAGAATAAATGCGGAACCTATCTGTAAAAAATAATTAATTGAGACAGCATCTGCCGTCTGCTAAGTTTATTGTCAGTAATACCGACCGTGACAGTCACAGAGGCAGTGAATAGATTTAGGTACTTGTAAAGTGTTACTTATGTATTTAAGTACATGAAATTTATACCTGGGTAAGATTGTTGGTAAGTTACTAAAAATAGGCACCCAGTGCGGTTATCACATTTCATCATCCCGTGGAACACTACATTCTTCAGAATAGATCGTCTACGTGTTAATACAGGGTGTGAGTAATTTTTTTTTTATGTACCTACTCTTTTATGGTCTACCCATTTGAAAGTTAAGAACTAACAAACATGCTAACACACACTCGCAAACTTTTGCCTTTGTAACATTAGTGTGATACCATCTGGTACATACATTTTCATTCTCTTAACATAGCATAAAATGAAGTCGATTTCGCTTTCTTTTCGTTTAGAACTTTTCAAATACTCAAAGGATTTTAATACAGTTTCTGCAACAGATAGAGTGATTCAAGAGAAAAAGAACTTCGAAGACTTCCATGCAAATCCCGACCGGGTCGCTAGTAATAATATAAATATCTAATTTCATTCAAATCGGATGGGTTTGATATACCATTTAACATCTAAGGCCATTCTGCATTGATTTACTCAGTCCTCAGATGCAATTGCCAAATACGTTCTTTGATCTTTTCCCTTGGAGTTGAATTACAAAGGAACACAAAGTACAAACGAAACAAAGGCAACCGCAATTTAACACCTATCCTCACATGACTACAGACAAGATTTCATGTAGGTACAGTATGTCCGTCAAATAAATTAAAATCGAGAAATACATAATGAGATTTCAACACGGTTTTCAGTTTCTCAGTTCTTCAATAGATGTCACCTCCCTGGTTTGGTTGTCAATCTTTATATCACTTCTTCTTCTTCAAGTGCCTCTTCAATCTTGAAGGTTGGCAGTCATTCTGTATTCCTCCTTGTCATTCGCCAGGTGGAACTGTTGTTCAACGGAGGTCCACTACCGGATATTTCGCAGCCACGATTTTTTTCTTCGTCCATCGCGTCTCTTCCCCCCCACCTTGCCCATCATTATTAAATGAAAAAGCATATATCTTTCGTCCCTGAGCACATAGTCGAGATATTCAATCGTGGGCTTTTTGATGGTTTGTATAAATTTTCTACGCATTTCGCTTTTTATCTTTTTTTATGTATGGCCCCCCTTCCAAAATGACTCTACTCTGCCTGATGGAAAGCATAAGCAGAATCCAAGAGTGATGGTCACCATAGTCATTGTGAATGCAAGCAATGCATGCTGCATTATTAGCATTCGCAATTATGGTTATTTAATTCATACTTAATAATAAAATCAATGTACTAACTGAATCACGAGTTCTATATTGAGTATAGGGTTCTTTAACTTATCGTGAAATACTCTGCTAATCTCTGAAACGGCTGGACCGATTATGTCGGAATTTTCACTGTCAGATATCTGATGATACAAGGTGTAACTTAGGCAACTTCTATTTATTACTAGCTTCGCCCCGCGATGTTGCCCGCTGTAATTACACAACCGCGGATAACATCAAGGGGCGCAGCTAGTACCTAGATAAAATAAAATTTGAAATGTTACCTTTTTTTGTTCCGAAATACAGTCTTTCCGCCATCGTCCTACGCGATACCAGTTTTATAGACATCATTTAGATGGTTGGCACAAGCGCACAGTTGTGGACACAACTGTGCGCTTTTCTAGAAACTTTACGCCTCGCACAAGAAAACTGTGAAATGAACTGTCGCCTACGGTATTCCCGGACCAATACGATCATCAAACCTTCAAGAAAATAGCAAACTCCTTCTTAAAAAGCCGGTAACACACTTGTGACGTCTCTGGTGTTGCGGGTGTCTAGAGGCGGCGGTAATCGCTTACCATCAGGCGATCCGTCTGCTCGTTTGTCCTCTCTCCTATGAAAAAAGTACATAAAAGTTTCAAGAACGCAGTTTGATTTGATATCCATTTATATGAAGTACCTAAGTATATGAAGTTTTGGACATCTAACACACAACGCCATCTAGTCCCAAGCTAAGCAGAGCTTGTGTTATGGATATAGACAACTGATATAAATACATATATGTATAGTTTTTAGGGTTCCGTGCCAAAGGCAAAAAACGGAACCCTTATAGATTCGTCATGTCTGTCTGTCTGTCTGTCCGTCTGTCTGTCCGTCCGTATGTCACAGCCACTTTTTTCCGAAACTATAAGACCTAAAATGTTGAAACTTGGTAAGTAGATGTATTCTGTGAACCGCATTAAGATTTTCACACAAAAATAGAAAAAAAACAATAATTTTTGGGGGTCCCCATACTTAGAAAATATTTTTTTTTTTTTGAATTTTTTTTTTCATCAAGCCCATTCGTGTGGGATTCTATGGATAGGTCTTCAAAAATGATATTGAGGTTTCTAATATCATTTTTTTTCTAAACTGAATAGTTTGCGCGAGAGATACTTCCAAAGTGGTAAAATGTGTCCCCCCCCCGGTAACTTCTAAAATAAGAGAATGATAAATCTAAAAAAAATATATGACGTACATTACTATGCAAACTTCCACCGAAAATTGGTTTGAACGAAAGCTAGTAAGTAGTTTTTTTTAATACGTCATAAATCGTAAACTGAAATTAACCTTTCATTCAATCAACACAAATATAAAAATAAAAATTAAAATTATATTATGTTACTTGCTGCTGCCTGGAACCCTTCATGGGCGAGTCCGACTCGCACTTGGCCGCTTTTTTAGTTTTGTAAATACATACTTATTAATTATATTATTATACATAGAAAACACCCCAACTCCGAAACAGATATTTGCCGATCTTACAAACATTTGGTTTAACCCAGGATTCGAATGCGCCATCGAGAAAATCATTCACTTTAGTCGTGGTTGGTACCTATGTACATGATCAACATGAATGGCGAAGCTTTTTAATGGCTAACTATAAAAACAAATCTGAAATCCGACTCCATTGAATTTTACGTTCGAAGCTTAATCGACCGTCCGAATGCTAGCACTAACTAATACTACACAGAATTATATATTGCTAGAAGGTTACAATATAATATCAAGACTGATTAAAACGAGCCTCTTTGATTTTTAGGGTTCCGTGCCAAGGGCAAAAAACAGAACCCTTATAGATTCGTCATGTTTGTCTGTCCGTCTGTCTGTCTGACTTTCTGTCTGTCCGTCTGTCTGTCTGTCTGTCCGTCCGTATGTCACAGCCATTTTTTCCGAAACTATATAAACTACAATTTTGAAATTTGGTAAGTAGATGTATTCTGTAAACCGCATTAAGATTTTCACACAAAAATAAAAAAAAAACAATAAATTTTGGGGGTCCCCATACTTAGAACTGAAACTCAAATTTTTTTTTTTAATCAAACCCATACGTGTGGGGTATCTATGGATAGGTCTTCGAAAATGATATTGAGGTTTCTAAAATATTTTTTTTCTAAACTGAATAGTTTGCGCGAGAGACACTTCCAAAGTGATAAAATGTGTGTCACCCCCCCTGTAACTTCTAAAATAAGTGAATGATAAAACTAAAAAAAATATATGATGTACATCACCATGCAAACTGTCACCGAAAATTAGTTTGAAAGAAACCTAGTAAGTAGTTTTTTTTAATACGTCATAAATCGTAAACCGAAAAATTTCGATCAAAGTTACAAGGAACTACAAGAACTTTTATATTATGTTACTTGCTGCTACGGAACCCTTCATGGGCGAGTCCGACTCGCACTTGGTCGCTTTTTTCTTATATAGACAACTCTCGCACTAGGAATATTCCTGTGTCCCAAACACCCAGACTCAGAACAACAATTTGTGGATCATTCAAAGTGATACCATATATGGGGTTCGAATTCTCCTCTCTAAAAAAGGCAACTCACTCGTGGCTCTTGAGTTGCTGGACGGTGGTAACCACTTACCATCAGGTCAACTTACCCTATATACTAGGTGTATATAGGGTAAGTTGACCTTCATACTATGTTTTAAAGAAATTAAATATTCCATAAATAAAGATACCTAGATGACCGTTTTTTTGGGGTAAATTTTCTAAAAATAAATCCTAACGAGATCGATTTATTGCCCCTGAAACCAACTGCATACTAAATTTTCTTGGAAATCGTTGGTGCCGTTTCCGTAATTCAGATAATTGCTAATATTGCTCAACAAATATTGATACCTAATGGTGGTGATTCTCTTGTTGTCATCACTAAACTAAAATTTGTTGTTGGTTATATACTTTAATCTTTCTGCTTACAGTTCATT
The DNA here is from genome assembly GCA_949125395.1 of Diaphora mendica. Taxonomy (NCBI): domain Eukaryota; kingdom Metazoa; phylum Arthropoda; class Insecta; order Lepidoptera; family Erebidae; genus Diaphora; species Diaphora mendica. Next base: position 5,431,234 of record OX421323.1, read on the forward strand.
TTTCAATATCTCAGCTTTCACTATATTTAGTTTAGTAGCGACTAAAAGTTGATCTGAGGTACACGCTTGTTTATTAGTATAAAAAACTAAACTGAACTCTAAATGTAAAAATTATAACAAATAATTACGTAGGTAATTAAGTAGGCATGTATTTAGTGCGACACGTAAAGTTTTACGTTACACCTTTTAAACGTTCAACACAAGAATAGCAAAAGAAAAATATGGCCTAAGTTGAGTTATTTAACTAATTCTGGTTATGCCAAAGTAAATTTTACTTTTTATAATTAACAAGCGTTTAGCGTTGTTTTTTATTAATGTGTATTTGGTACAAAACTAAACACAGTGACAGCTGAGATGTGAGATATCGAATTATAAAAAAAAAAAACCGACTTCCAAAAACCATCCAACGAAAACTCTCTGCCAAATAAACACTTAAAAGCGTAAAATAAACTGGTTCTTAATAAATTACCTATACCTAATTCTTTATTCATTTAAATAGTAGTATTATAATGTGTGCTAGGTACCTAGAATCTGTTTGAAGTCGGTGCCAAGTGACTATCGCTTAGACTTTTGTAATTGTTCGTTTGTATTCTTTTTGGCTTAGCACCGACTTCAAACAGATTTTAGGTACCTAGCACACATTATAATACTACTATTTAAATGAATAAAGAATTAGGTATAGGTAATTTATTAAGAACCAGTTTATTTTACGCTTTTAAGTGTTTTTTTGGCAGAGAGTTTTCGTTGGATGGTTTTTGGAAGTCGGTTTTTTTTTTTATAAAAAGTTTTTATTTTTCAGTTTTTAGTGCAAACAATCGTAGGTAAGTAGTAAGTTGAACTATTTCATCAAATTTCATCATCAAGAATACAAATTAAGGTCTATACGAACGTGTAATATTAAAATCATCTTCTAATTCCTAACTGTTGAAGAGTTTAACCTTCTATCATCAGTTCACCTAAATAACTTGAAAGTATACGACTGAAGGTCTTTAGATACGTATGAAATTGAAAGAATTATCCTCCAACTTCTAACCGTTGAGGAGTTGTACCTTCCACCTTCCATCATCAGCTTACCTAAATAATTTGAAAGAATACGACTAAAGGTAACATATATACATATGATATTTAAAGATTTATCCTCCAACTCCTAACCGTTAAGGAGTTGTACCTTACATCATCAGCTCATCATCATAAAATGATGATTACCAGACGCAAATACCGGTGTAACTTCAGAAAATATACGAAAAACATAGTATGTGCCTATAAAAAATGAGGGTTTCCCTCGATTTCCCTGGGATCCCATCATCAGATCCTGATATGCTGGCAATGGGACCACCTCGGAAGCATACCCTTTAGAATACAAAAAAAAAAATTAAATCGGTCCACAACTGACGGAGTAATCGGGTAACATACATAAAAAAAATTAATAATAATACATACAGTGAAACATAGAACCTCCTCCTTTTTGGAAGTCGGTTAAAAATGGACTGTAAGCGGATGAGATTAGAGTATATAATTTTAGTGAATTTAGTTTAGTGATGACAATAAGAGAATCACCACCAACATTGTTATATTTTACCCAATATAATACCTACTCAAAAAAAATACAAATTAAGTACGAAAACCTTCCTCACTAATCACTGTATCTATTAATAAAAACCGTATAAAAATTTGTGCAATAGCTTTTGAGTTTATCGTGAAAAGACAGACAGACGCGGCGGAGTACTAAGTTTTATAATATATAGTGATATAATAATTCAATGACTCTTTTATTTCAAATCTATTATCATGTGTCATTTCTAGTTTAACTTTATACCATACAAATCCAAACACTAGTACAGTGAATTTGATTGAAGCGGATATTTGCCGTTCCGGTGCCGATCGTGAGTGGTTGTCTCCAGCCAGCGTATCTACTAGTTTTTTGTTCAATATTTAGATTACAATCCAATAACGTAGATTTCGAAGAGATTTAGGCAGATTATCAATATTGTGTTCATGGGATTTAGGCTCAAATTTATTGGTAAACCTTCTTTTATTTCAGTTGTCGCAACAAAAAGTAGTCTTTATACTTATCCAAAGTTAAATCCTCTTACCTCTATACGGAATTTTTCCAAATTAGTTCAGCAGTTCAGGCGTGAACGCGTAGGTACAGACAGGCAGACAGACGGAGTTACTTTCGAATGTATAATATTAATATGCGTGGCAGAGAGGCACACGAGTAGATGGATTATTCAGATGACCCATCCACTCGTTTGTTTTGATAAAAAAATCCACTTTCAAGTATTTATTTCATATTAACTGGTTAAAATTAGCTACTTCTGGTTTGCTTTTATTCAAACGCTATGAATATAATTATAGAAACTAAATAAAAACGTTTCATTTGGTATATGAAATTGTAAATTTACCGTGGGGTACAGCCACGCTTCGGCGTGCATGAGCCGGCTCGACCGGAGTGATACCACGACTTTACAGAAAACCGGTGTAAAACAGCGCCTGTGCTGCGTTTCATCGAGTGAGTGAGGCTACCGGAGGCCCATACATACCTACCCCATCACCTCCCCATCCCCCAAAGGCCGGCAACGCACTTGTGACGCCTCTGGTGTTGCGGATATCCATGGGCAGCGGTAATCGCTTACCATCAGGCGAGACGTCTGCTCGTTTGCCACCGTTTCCATAAAAAAAAAAATATTATCCCGATTCGTGGTCGTAGCACACACAAGTTCAATTAGTATTGAAATTAATGAAAGCGTCCTCTGTTATCACAGTGAAGTACATGTGAAGAATAAACTTTGCAAAAGTGTCCTTTGGTGTAACATTAGTTTTAATAATTTCCAGTAGATGGCAGTAATATAAGCTAATTCTAAAAACTCAATTTATTTAAATCATACTTTCTGACTGAAGAAAAGGTGCCTCTAGCCCGTGAAGCGCCCGTTTGCAATCATTACTCTAGCGCCCTTTGGTAAGTGTAGCGCCCTTCAGTACGCACGCAGATTCATCAAAAGTGCCGCGGCCGGCTCCCATATCACCGCTCGCCCGTGTGCACCCTTAGAGCATATATATATAAACAGGCTTCACAACGAGCGGAAAGCGTGATCAAAGTAGAGAGAGGCTGAGTTTAGTTAGAGTCATCAAGTCATCAGTTCTTTAGAATATTATGTTTGGTCACTTATGGTAAACATTTAAGATCATTACTAGTGGCTTTAAATCAAACTACTTAGTATTATAACTTGCCTTGATAAGCTACTTCAACATGTTCAACAATATTTTATGTAAATCCGCTATAAAATTATATTATAATTGTGAAGTAGTATACTAGTATTTTAAAGAAGTGTTGAAAATATTTATTTCAAACAATCTTACAAACGTATCAAAGTAGTACTTTTATAAGCGTAACGTTACATTGCATTTAAAGTTACCCTACTAGACTGCACTAAACTGAAAAAACTTATTTTTTGAAATACAATTAAATAATAATGATGTGTATGTAATTTTTTGATTTACAGTTATAATCATCGGGCCGAATACGTGTAAGTATCTTTGCCATGGTTTACAAAAGAAAAAAGTTGATTTTAGTTTGACACCTATTCTAAGCTTGGCAATGTCAATTCAACATTTCTAAAATCATGCATCTCTTTCTAAAAGCACGCCTCGGACCATGCGTTAAAAAGGGATCAACACTCGAATTATGAATTAAACGGTAACTTGGTGTGCAGAATAGGTACCGACTGTGACGGTATTTCATATAAATAAACGTCAAAATAACTCTCTCGATGCCAAATCTATTGTTGTTATAAATTGTTATTTAATGTAATTCTCTTGAATGCATCAAGATTGAGTTAACCGCGATCGCGTTTACTTATTATTTACTTGAGAAAGGCTGCTCGCCGCGCCAACATTTCCTGAATAAAGCGTATATAATCCTTACTTGTGAAAATGTCAAATTGTTTTTTAGTGTTTTATGTAAATTTCTTGTATAAATTCCATTTAAAATCATTACAATCCTTTATACATTAGTGTAGTGTTCATATTTGGTGAGATAATGTGTAAATTATGGTGTGTTTATCAAGAAATAATGGTGTCAAGTGCATCGGTGAGGTTAGTTTTTGTTCCCGCTATTATGAGCCTCTTCCACTGATTTCCTGCTGCAGATTGGTGAGTAATAGAGTGTAAGTTTACTATTGAAGAATTTCTGAAGATATTACACCATTATATTGTACCAAAGTTGTTTATTTGAGTCTAATCAGTGATATTTGTTTATCAAGCATATCAGATACAGATGTTCATTTTTGAACCTAAACTGGGATTCCATGTATGAAAATGACTTGCAATGATGTAGTAGGACAGCTTATTGTTTATAGGAACATGTTTTCTTAGTGTTAAATATCCTTTTTACCGTTAACGCTAACTACAAAATTAAAGGCTTTTTTCTATTACAACCCGATTTTAATAAAGTATAAACTTTCATATAAATATTATGTCTTTTAATGACAGCTTACTCGATAAACTCTTCTCTTAGAAGAGTTATCTTCTTTCAGGTGAGTTTAAAGTTGTCGATAGTTATTAAACTGTCTTGTAAATTCCCTCGCTGTCAGTCTTGCTATTAAAATTATTGTAACGGGGAAGTTCAAAATGATGTATGTTATGTATCTTATAGAAGTATGGTATGAATTCCGTTTAAGAAAATAGTTGATTCAACTCTAACCAAATCAATATTTGGTTTATAAATATTGTATTTAAGAGAGGCCTAAGATCAGTGGTGTCATACCTAGAAGTTGAAATGATGACAATATTGAGAAAAGCAAGTATTTAAGTATTAAGTAAGGTAACGGAACCCACTTAATGGTGAAGCACTAGGTAGTGACTTACTAAACGTTGACGACTTACTTACACAAAATTTGTACAGCATGGCACTGTGCTGCAATGCAAAAATGCAGATCTATGGTGTTATTGGTTCAAATCCAATATTAAAAATGTATAAAGATATGTTCAAAATATCAGGTTCAAATCCTGTTAAACAGTCAACAGAACAGAGGAGCTTGATGATGATGATGATAATGATGAATGATGATGACCTGTATCGTTAAGGAGAGTTAAACTTAGAGGTTCCAAGTATGATGATGGACTTATTCATACAATTTTGCTGGTTAAGTAGAGAAAACTTACTGCAGCAGTGATGTAAATGATGACAATATTGAGAAATGATGATGGTTGTGCTTTATCACTCAAGGAATATAAACTTAGCAATTTTGAATGTGATGATTAACTATAAGAGCTTAGATTAGTATTCATATATTTGGGCTTGATGATGATGATTCATGTACCTATTTAAGTATTAATTCGTATATTTTATAACTTTAAACTGATCATACTATAAAGAATAATTGCCTGGCATTAATTTTACAACCTCAGTAGGTTAAATGATGATGATGGTATAAAGGTGATGATGATGATTATTATAATGCCAATATTGGTGATGGTGATATCAATATTATGATGCTGATGTTGGTTATTATGATAGCAATGTTGAACATATTGATGACAATTGTTAAGATAATAGTGTCCAAGATGGTCATGTTTATTATGCTTATATAGGTATATGATACAAGTAATAATATTGGTGATTGCGACAGCAATATCCTAATAGCAGCGATGATGATGATAGCATTGATGATGATAAAGAGCATGCTGATGAGCAACAGAATAAAATTAGTTTGTAACTTTTTAAAACGATGGGGTTCAAATCCCTTTCTAAGTGTTAATGTGGAATAATTTTATTATCCATTTGCAGAATGGTATTTGCTTTCAGGTTTTTACACATTTCCCATTGTCGGTATGAAATGTACTTGCCTATGTCCAGCAGTGGACTATTAAAGGCTGGTGATGGTGATGATGATTAATGAACAACTTTAAGTCAAAGTGTGAGTTCAATTCTCATAATACAAATAATGTTAAAAGCTTAAATGGTTATCAGGAATATTTATATGGAAGTTGATTATTTGAGACTTATTGGTGTTCAAGTCATTTTCATGCATGACTAAATGAAAAATCTGTTCTGTGTTCAGAATTTGTTCTGTCTTCTTAATGAAATTTTATTAATTTAATAACCATGATGCCATTATATTACAAAAAAAATACAAAAAATAATTTTGATTCTATTACTTATATGTATTACAAAAAAAAATATTATTAGGTAATTCTATTATGTTACGAAAAACTGTAAGTTTATTTACTTATTTTAATTTTTTGCAAGATTTTTTTGTTAAATTTTCAAAGTGATTTGTCTTTAAATCACTTTTTACCTTTATTCATTATTTTAAGGAAATTTTTGTAAAAGTTTTTTTTTAATAAAGAGAAAAAAAAACAATTGGGTGAACATGGGGGAAATAAATGTTTGGGGTGTCCGGTCTATTTATTTACCTATCCTGTCCTTTTCCATACCTATAACTTAATTTTTTACTTTAAGTACATGTTTTCTTAATATAAATTTTTGCGTCCAAATTAAGAAAGCATGGACAGTCGCAAATAAAATAGTTAGTAAAAAGGTAACTGTGTTTTATTATGCCAAGGTAATAAAAAAGGTAAATATTTTGGTTTTGCTCACAGTTCCGGCTCAATTTATCCCTGGGAGAACGGGCGCTGGTCTATTAATACTCAACGGCTTTACGTTCTACATGAAGAATCATCAAGCGCACGGCAAGAAGCAATGGTACTGTTCGTCAAGAGATGTTCATGGCTGTCGAGCAGACGTTATTACGTACAAAGGGATAGATGGCAGAGATTATATATCAATTTTCCGTGGCCGTCACATACACGACCCACCGCGTTTGCGGCAGTGCCACGACGGTAGATTTATAAGAGAAAAATATTTTTTTAATAGACAGTCACTCAAGTGATATTTTTTATTAAAAGTAATGTAGGTATTTTTTTTATTATATTTTATTTTATAGAAATGTGATGTACTTATTGTAAATCGTGTTCTTCTAACGCATGTTTCTGATGTAGGGACCTGCTAGTAAGTAGATAAACGGTTATTGTGACTATTTTAGGAAATACAGTATTCATATTAACAGGTATTGTTTTTATTGATATGCCTTATACATTAAAGAGATATTTAAACTAACTGTAATAGACTAGATGGCTTTTAATAACCTAAGTGTTATGGTCATCGAATTGTTTAAAGTCAATGCAGAAATCGAATATTTTGTAACTCGACAATAACGATCTGTGTACAAATAAAGTGTTATTTCCGTTAAAAACAAATAGTCTCTGTTTATTAAATAACTTTAATTAATAAATGTGTGTATCCCAGGTAATAAGTTTTAAGTCATCTTTCAGGTATTTACTACCTACCGTCGCATAGAACAGGCAGTATGGTGTTAATTTACAATGATAACAAGTATTGGATCAACAACAGATACCAAAACACCATCAACTGGACGTGTAGGGATCGCAAACGTCTCGGGTGCAACAGCTGCATCCAAACCACTATCGAAGGACGCTACATCAAGCATAAGGGTTTCCATAACCATGCTGATAATTACACGAAGTATAATTTCAACGATTGATATCAAGATTATATGTGGCCCGTCATTACTTCTGTTGTTAGCTTGCCACAGTAGCTGCAGCGATATTGTAATCTTTTACTGATCAAAAATAAACCCTATGTTCATTAGAGCAATAAGCCCGTAATGTGGTTTACGTATTTTTAACAGTTGACATGAGGTGCCTCGTGGAATCGCAATAATGTGTTAAGACTTGGATATTGTTAATTTAACTATTAGTGACAGATGCATTAATTAAACTTTCCACAATTACTAGTTTAATACTCAATATAAAATCAAATAAATATTAAGTACTGGCGGACCCACGCAACCTCGTTTGCGTCTCCTATTGCCCGTAGCGTGATAATTTTCCCCCGTTTTTGAAACATTTTTCATTGGTGCTCCGCTCCTATTGGTCGTAGCGTGATGATATATAGCCTATAGCATTCCTCGATAAATGTACTATCCAACACTGAGACAATTTTTTAAATCGGACTCGCGGTACCTGAGATTAGCGCGTTCAAACAAACAAACAAACTCTTTAGCTTTATATAATAGTATAGAAAAAATAAACTGAAGCGTTCTCCTCAATACTATTTAACGATGGCAACAATACATCTATCGTGAAATGTAAAAACGCGCTTAGTTTTATTAAAATTTTAGTTTCAATGCTAGCAATGTTAGAATTTTTATTGTTACAATGTCAGTACATTTTGAGACAGATTTGTATCGGATTTAGTAGATATAGTTTTCATCACAGTATTTAAGACACACAGTTTTCATACCAATATCGATAATAACAACAATTGACGGAGTAATCAGTGTACACACATAAAATAAACTACTTAATGAAATTGAGAACCTCCTCCTTTTGGAAGTCGGTTAATTAAATAACAAATTATCACTTGAGTGCGCAACTGTACTTTTGTTCGCGTTGTAAATCTAGTTTAAAGTTTACAAAGAAATACAGTTAGCATGGCCTAGAATGCACGCACACGGTTTTCGATCACCAATATCAGAAATCACAATTGGCAAAAGTTTTATTTACCTCATTATTCAACAAAGCTTTTGGCTGGTCACATTAGTTTTTAAGATAAAATGTACTTCCTATATTGCATTTATATAGTAAATATTAGGGAATAACAGAATGTACTTTGAAGTTATTATGATAGTTAATACATAGAGGTGTTAAAATTATATCATAATAGGGGAGTATAAAGGGATTACATTGCATTTATAGTTTAAAGAGCTGTGAGAACTAACATTTTATAGTATTTGTACATAGCACCACCTAGTGGTCACTAGAAATAATATTTATAGCCTAGTATTGTATTAGTTGATATAACATGAACCGAGATGGCGTTAGTAGTCGTAAAGATGTTCGCATATGGCCAAATTCTTGATTTGCTTACGTTAGCATGTATAGTGGAAATGAAGGCGATCCTATATATATATATAGGCCTTTGTATTTATCTTTATGCATAGTCATTGAATACTTACCTCCCTAGTCATGTATGTTTCTCTTGTAATCTCGGATCAAATAAAAAACGCTTGTCGATACTTGTACCGTTGTATGCTACTTTTCGTCAGTATCGTACAAGTATCGACAACTTATACGATACTGACGAAAAGTAGCGTAGTTTATAGCATAGTTAGTGCGTATCGCGTGTGTTTGCTTTGAACCACGCGCCGTTTTCTACTTCAAGAAACGTCAAGGTGCGTCATCTACCTTTTTTAATTTGATCTGAGCTTATAATAACTAGTGCCAAATTGTTACTTAAATATACAAAATTGTGTACCTGCGGTACTATATACTCCAGTCTTGTCCGTAGATGCGGACAGGGAGGATCTTTATTGTGTATACTTAATTCTTAATATAAAATCGAATAGAGTATAATGCATTGGGTTTTAAACAGGGGTTGTTGAATACTCAGAAGAATATTCCAATTTTTATTCTTCAGTAAATCACGTATAAATCTGCCAACGATTTGCTAGTAGTATTTAATATAAGTAAAACAGAAGCAATATCTACTGTGGAATAGCTTTCCTCTTCGTCTTTTAACAGTCGAATTCTAATTGGTGACGAGCAGATTCCCTAGCGGCAAGTCGCAGAACTAACGTATGACAGATAAAAATACGTATACACGTTAACATTCCACGTTTAAAATACTGTTCACCCTCACGAAGTGTTCTTAGTCCCTTCGTACACTAGGCTACGCAAATCTTCGATACTCAACGATTTTAGTCTCCAAGCGACTACCGCCATACAAATCCATTGAGGTTCATACACGAGTCGCGTCGCCGACATTCGTCGCGCAACTCTCGTCGTGCCAGTCACGCGCGACCTGCCGGACGAGATCGCCGCTACTTAAGTCTCGGCGATTTCCAAGATGGAGGAGCAATTTTCACATTTAAACTGCCTCGTTGGTCTCGCGGTTGGCGTGTGCGACTGCTCATCATGAGGTCTCGGGTTCGATTCCCGGGTCGGACCAAATGTTTGTATGATCTACAAATATTTGTTTCGGAGTTTGGGTGTTTTCTATGTATAATATGTATGTATTTACAAAAAAAAGTATCTATGTATTTGTATCAGTTGTCTAGTACCCATAACACAAGCTCTGCTTAGCTTGGGACTAGATGGCGTTGTGTGTTAGAAGTCCGAAATATTTATTTAATATTTATTTATTTATTTTCAGACATCCTGTACAATGATAAGAATTTCGCATCTGTTTGTCGTAACCCTTTTGCAGCTACAAACAGTCTGCACTTTATGTTTCTCTCTTTAAACTGATGAATCCAGTAGTTTCAGTTACGACGATTTCTTAATTTCCGATAAAGATAGTACAAAGTTATAGTTTCATCATCACTTGTGTCAGACATTTTGGTAAAAGTGTAATCTGTTTAGCCAGTACGCCTATAGTGACTGAATAGGCGATTCGCGTCTTGCGATTCAATGTCGTGTGTACGGACCGTGCGCTACTCGATACTCGCGACTTGATACTAATGTCGTATACAACATTAGTAACGAAGATTTGCGTAGCCTTGTGTACGAAGGGCCTATAGTATTTTTTACTACTCCGTAGACGTCTATCAATGAAATCATTGTAGAAAGAATTTAAAATAACAATGCGTATCTGTCATACGTTAGTTCCGCAAACGGCCACTAGGGAAATCTTCTCGTTACCAATAATTGTAAAGTTATATTACTATCATTAATGTATTTTAAATTAATTTTGAATGTAACGTCAAAAGACTGAGGCACTGTTTCACTGGTTACAGATAAGTTCTGGATAGCTTATAGCAGATGGTTTGACACAATTTAAACAGAAGACACATCAAATTATCTGTCAAATAAGCTAACAGAAATTTATCTGTAATTGGTGAAACAGGACTTATATAAATCTCAAGTCATCTCAAATACTTTTGCCTGTATTAAAAATTTAAGAATTGCTGTATTATAACAACCATATTCCTGTATGTTTTAGACTCGAATTAATCTTATATATAATAATATTTATGTTCGAAATACGTGAGTTTAATGTTTGTGGATGTGTCGTGAGTCTAGAATGTTTTTCAACAAGTTTCGTCAAGTGCCGACAGTCGAAAGTATAAGTTACACTGAAGGTATTTGTCATTTTACCGCATACTGAGACAAGAAATAAGGATGAAAACTGGCGGTGTTTGATAAAATACGTGTAATTTGACCGGGTTGAGTTGGAGTTTTCGGAGGGTTGAGCATGCTGTCCCTTTTCATCCCATGTATGCCATTCACAAGAAACAGTGGCTAACCCTCTCATCCTTTTCTAGACACGCAAAAATATTTATTGCCTCCAATCGCGGCTAACTTCAGTGCGGTCAACTTAAAACGTATTAATTATAGACATAGCAGTGTGATATTTTTAGCAGACAGAAAGCTATTTATCAATCATTCCAGTCATATTTATTGAATTATGTATAATGCTATACATGAAGAATGCATTGTGTATATTTAGAGTAGCTTTTGTACGTATTTATACACGTTACGAGGATTGTTTTTTTAGCTCGTAGTAATAAAATATATTGATCACCAGGTATATAAATTCTTTTATTTAATACTAGCTGGGCCCCGCGGTATAACATTAACCGCAGGTAATGCCGCGTGTTGAAGCTAGTCTAAAACAGTACTAGTTACTCCTTATATCATCAGCTATCTGCCAGTAAAAGTCCCGTCAAAATCGGTCCAGCCGCTCGGGAGATTAGCCGGAACAAACAGTCTGACAAAAATTGTAAAAATATTTTTTTGGTATATGTACCGTGTATGCATTTATTAAAAGGCGTTTATTTTAATGACTACTAACAGACACTCCCAATTTTTCAAGTTAATACTTAATTGGTGTGTCTTTAGACTATTCATAATTTTTAATTGTATCTGGTATATTTATATCTATTCAGTAGGACAAAACTCATTTTTAGTGATTTTTAATTTACAGAGTTTAACAGAATTAGCACAATTTCGGCTATCCAAGACGGTGACCAAATTTCTCACATGGCGTGATGTTAATTATCCTTAGAAATTAAAAAAAACTAATAATACCGATATGTCTTATTTTTAGTGAAATTCGTCCAAACGTACACAGGAACACAATTAGTTATGTTCAAATCGTACAGCTATAGCAGACAGTGTTTGTTAAAGAAAGGAAGCCGTTGGCAATGTTCGCAGAGGTCACGTAAATTGAGATGTAACGCTTACTTAGTACTCCAAGAAAATAGTTGCATAGTTAAAAAGAACGATTTTCATAATCATGAACCCCCCAAGTTCGAGATCAACGTAAACGGGAACTATACCAGGATTAAAGATCGCTTCAGAATTTTGTGGGATTAGAATATGCTTTACTAGCAATCCGCCCCGGCTTCGCACGGGTTCTTTACGGAAATTATAATATAGCCTATGTTACTGTGAGAAGTTGTGCGGCTTAATTTTATCTGGCGTCTTCAACAAATATCGTTATATTTTAGACAATATATTTAAAATTTAACAAATTATATACCAAAACCTTCCTCAAGAATCACTCTATTTACAAGTAAAAACCGCATAAAAATCCATGCAGTAGCTTTTGAGTTTATCGAGAACAGACAGACACGACGGAGGACTTTGTTTCATAACAAGCAGATTGTATACCCATCACAACATGATAGTTAATATTAGAAGAAAATATGTATGTACAATGAGTGGCCTTATTGCTAAAAGCAAACTGTTACGGCAGTTTTCAATTAGCCTACCTTCAGTTGTAACTAGAGATACGTTATTGAAAACGGTCTAAATTTACATTAAAAAGAGTATTTGTTATTTTTTTGTACCAACTAAAACTATAATATTATCACTTAACATGACTAGAATATTATAATGAGGCAGAGCACTGACCCGCCTTAAACGACACCCCCGGCCGCACCGAGGTGTCACCTGTCCCGGGTCGTTTGCAGCGGTCACATTTCCCCAAGATTTGGGATACCGCGCCAGGACCGTGGAGGAGGAGGAACGAAATCGTGTGGTACGATCCGTATGGCCATCAGCCGCTGCAAACTCCTGAGTTGAGCCTTGCAGCGGGAGGACCCCGCCAAGTCTTTCGACCAGACGGGCGCCCCAAAGAGGACCATGGATCGTACGACGCTCATGTAGAGGCAGCGAACTTCTTCCCGTGGTCCCCCGAGATTGGGCAGCAGACGATGTAACGCCCCTGCTACCCCTCGTACTCAGGGGACTAAACGCCTGATGAGGCCTAGGTACTTCATATACTGGCCTACCTGGACTTTAGCGTCAGTTGACGCTAAAGTCCACCACCCAGGAACCACCCTGTTCATGCCTCCGGGTAGGTACCCGGAGGCATGAACTAGGTGGTTCCTGGCGCTTTCCTAGGTCATATCGCTTCAGTTTTCTGAGGCGCCACCTTCAGGCCACCTACTGCTCGGCGAGCCGAAGCACCTCTTCGAAACATGACCCGCTAGCCAGTATTAATGTGGCGTCCGCATAGCAGACGACACTTAGGCCGGAGGGCAGACTGGTACGAAGGACTGCATCGTATGCGAGGTTCCACAATAATGGACCCAACACAGAGCCCTGGGGAACCCCGCAACAAACCTCCCTTCGGTTTTCCATCTCGTTCTGATCGATAAAGTTTACCGTCCTGTCGCGCAGATAGAGCGACACCTCGTGATACTCAAGGGCCGCCCTAATTAATTGCCTGCAAGGGAAGGGTGCCCAATGCGTTGACGACATCAAGCCTTGCCGCCAACGCCATCCCCCCCTAATCGGACTGTCGACTCCGACACACTGTCATTTACCTAGCTAAAGTCGAGCAAAGTTGCTTTGTTAGGTAGGTAACAAAGCCTAAAGGGAAGAGTGGAATTGCGATTCTCGCTCCCTCGGCCATTGGCAAACCTGGGCGGTTTTTAGTCGGTAAGAGTCCGACAAATGACTTTACCCATCTTTAGTAGTTCTTTAGTAGCTTTTAACGCTATAATAGATTCTAATGGATGTCCTTACCCAAATTTGAGAGTAGACTTGTAAAGGTGTTTGTTGAACTCTAACCTATCGGTCATGTGTATATTCTGATAAGTACATGAACTGAGTATGAATCTAGAATTCTAATCTGTTTTTTTGTATTGTTGTCATTTGTGTTAATATACCAAAGCTAAGTTTTTTCTTTTAACGCTTCATCAGTCGAGTTTTATTTTCATATACATATTTAATTCAAATAATGAATATATTATATGACTTGTTTATAAAAAAACATTGATTTTATTAATTTTATTATCGTGTCATTATTCCTCGCGTGAAATAAAAATATTATTTGTAAATTGTATTGTTTGTCAAGTTTACTTAGTGTTTGCCAAGTACTTTAAAGAATGTACTTGGCAAACAAAAGGTAATTTATTTTAGAAAATTTTACTTTGTTATGTTATTGTTTTTCAGTAACATTCGTCAATACAACAAAAGGTGTATTATTGGCTATGTATAAAAAGTATACGTTCTCGAAACATTGCAAATTGAAAGCCGGCACTCGTTTTCAATGCACTAGGAAAAATTCGAAGAAATGTAACGCTTACTTCATATTGGATAATGCATTTCATAATATCCTGAAGAGTAATACGATACATACACATGGCCCTAAATTGCATTATGTGACTCAAGATGGCGTCTATGTACCTTTGCGCTAGTTTAAGAATTGTTTTTAACAGGTTTGTAAATATGTGTTGTACAATGAAAGTATTGACCTACGACTCCCGCATTAAAATTTGACCATAATTAATTTTTTTAATGTTTATATTTAGATTTCGTTCTCCTTCTTCATGTAAACTTTAACTTTCCCAAATTTCATTCGGCTCCGTTAGCATAATTTTCGTGCAAAGGGTACAAAGCTTTTGACTTACGTATTAATATAATTTATGTTAATTTATGATTATATTTTTTCATGTGTTTACCTGAACAGCGATGTCTTTTTATTTGTTCACCTGGAACTCATGTTTGTAAAGTATGACTCCGTTAATTTCTATTTTTTTTCACATTCTACGTGTTTAATAAACTTCTGAGCATAGTTTCTTCAATTCTAGCTACCTTCATTCGTACAACGAACAACAAAACTCAAGTATTGCTTCACGATTTCACATACTGTAAGCATAAGGTATTAAGAATAGGGGTAAGGTGGCAATGTACACAACACACTTCAAAGAAATGCAGTGCTTATTTAATTTTGGACGCTAACAGTTACATAATTAAATCTTATTTAGATCATACCCATTCGCCTGTAACGTATTATAAAAATAGCAATGGATATTACTGTAAGATATAAATAATGAATTGATCTAAATAAACATTTTATTTTCTTTCAAATTAACTTTCTATAATACTCGTGGTAATACGATAATATAGTAGTACAGTGCAAAGCGTAATCGCGATACATTTTTATTTATTATCTGAGTGATTACTTCTACAAGTCTTATACACCTCAAAACATATTTTCTTTAATTCTAGCTACCTTCATTCGTACAACGAACAACAAAACTCAAGTAATGCTTCATAATTTCACGTATTGCAAGCACACTGCATTAAAAATTGGGGTAAGGTGGCAATGTACACAACGCATTTCAATGAAATGCAATGCTTCTTTAATTTTGGACGCTAACGGTTATGTAATTAAATCTAATTTAAATCACACTCATTTGCCTGCACCATATTATAGAAATAGCAGTGGAACTTACATTAAGTATTAATATAAAAAAACAGTGATTTCATTTTTTTACAATCAAGTTTGTGTACGTTGACCTGTAATATTGACATTGAAATTGATTGTGAAACATTATTACTTAAACTGGATTCTTAACTAATAAAACCATATCTTTTTCAAAAAATATCTGCATTTTGAGTCATGATAATCCTCAGATACAATATTATTCTCACGCCGCTTGTATTTTCAGCAAAATTTATCATGACACATAATGGTAAAAGATACGCAATGTTCAAGCAATTCACTTATTATAGACACTATTCTCTGAAACACGGCAACACAAGATGGCAATGTACAAAACATTTCTCCCAAAACTGTGGCGCTTATTTGATTTTGGATCCTGAAGGACAAGTTCTGAAAAAGAATGATCTTCATACTCATAGACCTGGCCTGTACAGGGCAAAAGATGGTGTTTATTACAAAATAAATTAGTAATTATTGTTGATACATATGTTTTGTTTTATTTTCTGCAGTTACAGATTAACAAATGAATAGTGCACTCGCTTTAAGTTGAGGACTAAATTCCAGTTTTGCTAAATTTAAGTCTCACCATGTCAAGTTGCCACCACCTATATCCAGTAGTGAACGTCTTTTGTCCTTATATGTTCATCAGCCTATTGCAGTCCACTGCTGGAAATAGGCCTCTCTAATTGCAATCCAATTGATTTTAAACTTCTCGCTTACAGTACTTTTATAACTATGTAATTTTGAATAAGATTTTTCCTACTTCACTATTTCAAAAATAAAAATCGTAATGAACACACTTTATCTAACCGTGCGTTTTTCACGCACTAAGGGAAGGAGCGCAATCAAGACGACACTTAATATTGAGGAAATTACAATTACTTTAGAATCACTTTCAACAGTATATTTTATTCCAGTGAAACGTAAAAAAACGTATTTCGCTGGTAAGTCTTTACGTCACATGCGTAAATATCCCAGATGGATATAACGGCGTAGTTGTAACGTTTGCTACAACAATTCATTTACAAGAAAAGCAAAATGATATATGTGTCAAGTATGCCTATGTGTCGGAGCATGCTTTGAATTTTTCCACTCAGCACATAGTAATAAAACTTTTACGGGTTAACACTTTTTCATGTTTTGGACATATTATTTAGGGATTTGGACTCTCTAATAAGAATATATGGGAACATGCTGCTCAGATGTAAGTAGAAATTCGTTGTCTCCGTCTACACATCTGAGAAATAGGTGTCACGTCATGGATGATGCTCAGAGTTTTGGAATGCCTTAGGATTACATCAAACCAATTGAGAACATTTTGTGGAACATGCGGAAAACTTTCGGCGATATCGCTTGACGTGATCCCAAACAGCTTTTTAAGAGAATTTAAAATACCCTCTGGAGCATAACTTCAAAAAGGCAATGGCAGTTGTGTCAGAGAAGAACTTATTTACTTAGTAATAAATGTATCCAATCCTGGTACCAAATTTTTTATTGAAATCAATCACGCTTTACTGCCTGTTTGCATTTATAAATAAATACTTTGTGGGTTTTCATTATTTTACCAAACCTTTAACTTAACTTTTAGATTGACATTTTGGCAATTTTCCAAGATACAGTATTGACTATTTCCAGGTAATACTTTAAGTCGACTTAACTCCTTAGAATATGATCGCATTTTCTTAAAGTAGTTATTAATACCTAATATGTTTTCAGTGCTTCTGGTAAAAGGACGGAATGGTAAAGACCTGCTGATGCTGAACGGCTACACTTACTACCAGCACAAGATCTTAAGAGATGGATTCCGCTGGAGCTGTACACAGATGGGCTCCAGATCCTGCCGTGGTTTCTTGCATGTTACAAGTGAGATGATGGTTGTCAGAGCCTTTACTGAACATACTCATCCGCCATCGACCTACTTATTGAAAAGCACTAAAAAGCCGATGAAGATAAAAAATGCCGCGAGCAACGAGATGGTCGTGAGTTGACTCTTTACAATGCTTATTTTAAATGAATACCACAATTGGATAATTTAAATTGCTATAATTTATGTATTTGCAAGTTGTATTAAGTAATATCGTTTTTTAATGTTTTTTTGTTGCAGACTAAAAGATCATCTGAAAGAGAAGCCCTCAATCCCTTAGCATTAAAAATTGCTAGTATCCAAGGGCGTTCTAACTTTTAATATTGCCTTAACAATAAGATCTGCAAATCTACTATGGTATTGTTAGATGTCCCTAATCCTATATCGTTATGAATATCTTAACTGAATCAATCTGAGTAAAATATAAATACAGTTATCGACTCGTCGGTTATTTTGTGTAGACATGCAAGTTTCATGGTACAGGGTCGTGAATTTGATGTTATATTTAAATCAACTTAAGTACTTTTCTATGATTAAAAATGCCTGTTAGGTTTGTTGGATAATCTTAGATTATGCATTGTAATATAAACAGTAAGAATATTGTGTTCCAGAGATAATCTGTTATGGTATATGTAGGGTTTTCTGAGAGAGGACTAGTGTTACTGATGGAAAAAAATCACAGTCAACTGTGAATAATCATATGATTATTCTTAGGATAGGGCTGCTGTCTACACACGCGTTGATGTCAATAAGCTGTTTTCAGACTAGCCTATTTTGCCTATTAATTTATAATTACTTAATCACAGTTAACAATGAAAACATCACCCTAAAGTGATGGACTAAACATCACTTTAGGGTGATGTTTTCATTATGTTATTGACGCCGTAGTAACTTATAGGTGCTTGGTAGCTCCATGTTGAACTTCGTAAGTCATCTTGCCGAAAAGTTGTGCTTTTGGCACATCGACCTAGTAGATATATGAGCAGAATTAGAAAGTATTGTTAAGTTATAGCTGTTAATTCTTTAAGCAAAATATGTCCGTATGATTTGATACTAGGTATCATTTTATGAACTGTACTTGACATGGATTCTTTTCGTTAGTTCATTGCAGTGTCGGTTTATTCGCAAAGAAAATCACGAAAATATCGTATTTTTTCATAATGTATGAATCGAGCAATGAGTATCTGGCAATGGAGGTCGGGCCTAGAACCATTATTCGTTACTAACAAAATAACCCTAGTCGACATTGCTCTAACAAAAGCAATCTGCACTTGTGTATGTACGGCTGATTTCAATAACCTATTTACAGTTTTATCTAAAAGATAGCATATTGAAAGCGGTCTGAATTGACCTTAAAAAGAGTATGTATTTCTTTTTTTTGAAAACTAATACATGTTAATCAACGTAAAATGACAGCAATCGTGCTTTCGTGTTTCGTTGGTGCGCGCGAGACCGGAGGCCTAATGATGCAGAAGTATCACTAGCCCAAAATGGTGTGGGTCACCATGCTGCATTGTTGCATTGTCTGCATTCGCAGTATGGTGATCACCACTCTTGGATTCTGCTTATGCTTTCCATCAGGCAGAGTCATTTTGGCAGGGCCAAACATAAAAAAATATGTTCTGCAAATCAATGAAGGTCTTGAAACAATCATATTCTATATGATAATATTGAAATAAATTGAAATAATAATAATGAAATAAAAAGACCATCTCTACTTTTAACTAGAGATAAGTTACTGAAAATCTCCGGTAGGGTACTGCAGTTATAAGCTCACCGAGTATTTGGATGGTTATTCTTAGCACTATTTAACATGCATTGGCTCTTGCTGATGCTACCTGTGCTAGCTTTTTAGATGCTTTTTTTTTTCTAAGATGGCGCTATACATAATAATAATCGTGCAATCATATTTCGTATTTTTTATTTAAACAAAAATGTGACGATAGGTATGTATTTAAATTTCGTTTAGAAACAATTGTTAAATGTAGTATTATTGTTAGTAAATATTTAATTTAGACTAAAGAAGTATGATAACAATAGAAAATAAATGTCGTCTTGAAATTATAATCAGAAAGTTATTAGTTGGTATACTTATGGTTAATATTTAAGTTCATTTTATTTTTAGTACCTAGTTCTTTTATATTAACGAATACTCCATGTATTTAGCTATGATATGGTGTGCACTACTTGTGGAGAAAATAAAATTATGAGTTAACGAGTCAGTAATTTCTTACAAACTGATAAAATAAATTTGTACTTGTCAGGACCAGTTGCAAATTTAGCCTACATAGGTGTGCTAACTTTAAAACATACTTATCAATGTGTATTAAATGATTCCCTTCTCGAAGTCGTGATCCTTCAATACTATATATACTATCAGCCTATTGCCGTACACTGCTGAACGAAGGCCTCCCCCAAAGAGCGCCAACCTTCAAATGAACTTTTAATTTGTTTTAGTTCGGGATCCCCGGAACAAATTTTACAAGTTATTACTATCAAGCTAATTTTTCGTGAGTGACTTCATTGTGATGAAGGCCCACCTTTCACCTTAAAAAATCGATTGTGGGAACGATTGATTGATTGATTCGATTGATAACGTATCACGCAATTTGTAGGACAATGTGACTGTAAAATTTGTTCTGGGGATCCCGGACTATTTATCTTTCATGCTTTCTATTCTTTAACCTTTATCTAACCTTCAAGGTTCCCGAACGACTTTCGAGGAAACGGAATTTTATTTCAAGTAAAGAACTTATATAAGCTGTCTGCCACACAAAACCAACTATTCATTTCACACCCATGCAAAATCTAAATACCAGCAAAAAACCTATTGTTTTTACACGTCTTGTTCGTCAGAACATGGTTTAGTTAACATACACACACAGACTTGTAAATTGCTCACAAAAAATGTGTGAAGTTCAAGGTCTGTCACTTCGAGTCATGCTTGGACTTCGGTAGTGCTGATTTCAATAAATTGTAATTTTATAAATATATGTTTTATCTTGCTAAACTAAAATGATCTTTCTTAGCTATGTCCTAAGAATGCATTTCACTTGTTGGTTAATTACCTCCATAACATAAAGATATATAGTTATGTGATTTGTGCACAACGACGTATTACATAATTATTTTTAACCAAAACGTTTTCTTACTATCTCTGAGAAAATAGATTATTGTATGAAAAGTTTACTTTCGATTTTCTCAGAGATAATAATCTTGTATTGGTACCTAAAATATATATATGTAAGTCACAGAGTATAAATCTGTTAGATGACGTTATTGGATATTGTTAAAAAAATATTATATTAACCTGCAATAGTTGTTGTCTTCTACTGATAGCATTAATTTAGAGTATAAAAATGTGTATTGGATGAATTTAAACCTTATTTTATTGCTTATTAAATGCCAATCAACGCTAATTTTACTTTGTGTTTTAGGAATCATTTTTCCCCATTCCTTTATATAAGTTGCAAAAATTATACTTTAAATCAACGAAAAAAGTTTTTTAATCTTGTTTCTTTAATCCTTTGAGGTCTGTATTTGAAATCAGCTACGGTAAATAACCTTACACCACACAAAAACTGCCATCATTTCAAAATTGATGTACATTCATTCAATCTTGTTTTTGATGAATTTTTAAATGGTGCCTGGAATAGTCAATCTCAAGTTCTGTCAATCAATTGTCAACGGACCAGTATTTCAATTGAGATTCGACACTAAATCTTAAAAGTTTGCCAAAACTATAGGAAATCCTGTTAAACAATACCTATTTAATTCTTCACACAAATGTTGAATTTCAAATTCTAACCCTTTACTAACCATGTTCTTTTTCCCACAGTTGAATTCTACCTTCGGCCCAACGGGAGAATTAATCTTCGTTTGAATAACTTTACATTCTACAAACATCTCAAAGCAAGGACCAACGCTCACCGCTGGAGCTGCACAGCCTACGGGTCCAAATGGAAATGCAAGGCCCACCTCATCATCACTGACACACTAGAAGTGTTGAAGGCGAACATACTTCACAGTCACCCACCAAGCATGAAGAAAGAAACAAGGCTGCCGTTATTGAAAGAAATTAAGAAAGTTCTGAAGCAGGAATCTCCAAAACCAATACAGGTTAGGACTGATCTCGACGCTTACCATCGTACTTTGACACCGTTCCAGAATT
This sequence comes from Diaphora mendica, assembly GCA_949125395.1. Taxonomy (NCBI): domain Eukaryota; kingdom Metazoa; phylum Arthropoda; class Insecta; order Lepidoptera; family Erebidae; genus Diaphora; species Diaphora mendica. The sequence goes on from OX421323.1 coordinate 5,453,035, forward strand.
ATTTGGCGGCTCATAGCGTTTTTGGCAGCTACTAAATTAAGAGGCATTTCAGTTTACTTACAACCACCGGTCGAGTAATACTAGAATCCAACTTTTGTCCACTCAAAATTGTGACAGTTGATAAATTCATCATAAATCGACTTTGATAAATCTTTTATCATAGTCTATACAAATATTTAGGCGAGTCTAAGGGACATTTTCACCAGTTCCTGATAAAGTTTCAGATAGATTTCTTACATATAACATTATTTGACAGATAAAGGCAGATACGTATATAGGTATATTTCTGACATATATCTCTATCTAAGACTTGTGTATTAGTGTGTAACCGAAATCTGTAGTTATGTATTTGACAGATAAGTTGACAGTCTATTAGGGACTTTATCAGCGAGCGATGAAACTGGCCGTAAATATTAAGACTGTATTTTTAGTTTAATTTTATGTGGTACACATGAAAGTTTACTTTTTATACGAGTACATATATGTCTATGGTAAATATGTGCTGCATTATATTTAGATTCAAAATGTCTGTGTATGTACTACAGTTAGACGTGAAACTGATGAAATTGCGATCTCTTTTTGTTATTCTAATATAAAATTCGTTCCTATTAATGGTATTAACTCGAATGTATTGCAAAAATCAATAATCATGTAGTACTTAGTATCAGGATAATCACATTCTCTTATTTTTAAGTTTACTAGTATATTAATTAATATAGTAACTATATCAGTGTAGATATATACATGAAAATCAATGATAAGTGCCTTTTTACTGAATGTGTCTTCACAAAAACTAGATATAGGTAACACCAAGTTTAGGCTTAGATTTTTTTTACTATAACCTGTGTGATATTATTTGCATTTATTGTTTACAGTATTAAACATTGTGATGAAAACAATTTATAGTAGGATAGTTGAAGTAGTGTGTATTTTTAAACTAATGTCATGTCGAACTTTAGTATTGTACCGAACTATATAGGTATCGATATCTCTAAAGCACATCATTTCTATTTTTATAACATAATCTTATATTTAGTCGATATAAAGAGCGATCGATTAATACCTAGAGATTTGCATAATATTCTTTGTATAATCCATTTAAATTACCTACATTTAAGTAAATGTAGAAGATATGTCACTATGTATTTTAGTGGTATTTTTAAGCTTCTAGAGCCTTCTTTCATAGTTTTAGTATTTGTGACTAGTTGTGCCATATTCAGGACAATCACATAAATAAAGTACCTAGAGCATCTTAGCTGCTTTTTATACCTAAACCTGAGTAGAGAATAGAGAAAATCTAATTGAAAGGCGAAAATGCTTAGATATTTTATGGCATGAAGTGTATACGAGAGAACATCTCTAATAGTTATTACAATTTGAATTCCAACAACAGTTGTATTAATTATGAAATAGTTCCAAAATCAAAGCATTATCGTAATACTAATGTAAAACATTAGTGTATTTAATTAGAAGAACTAAAATAATAATCGAATTAAACCGTACCTCAAAACGTAAAATATTTTATCTTTTTACTAAAAGGTTTTAGTGTAATAGTAATTTGTGCCTCTAAGTATATCTTTTTCATATTATTGAAAACAGTAAAACAATGTATTGTATGCCTTTTAGATATGTATGTAATAATTATGAATGATGTATGTTGCATCTTTTAATTTTGGATCTCATTTGTTTGTTAAACACTTCACTATATTGAAGACGTCGTCTAAATTCGTAGACTAATTGTGTACGGTATTTTTACATAGGTCTTAGTTTATTTTCCCGATTCTTTGAATGGCAACTCTAAATTAAGAGGCTGGAAATGTACTTGCTATGTGTATTTCAATTTCTGTGTTTTTATGTATATTTTAAGTATTACCATTCTATTGTATTTTTATTGGCTTTTATTAAACTTTAAATTTCGAATAATAATAACTGACTTTTAAAAACTGTAAATAATGATGAAAGTTTGTTTTGTACTAACTTTCATCTCCATAACTTGGATATTGGCACTACCGTGCGTTTTCCAAGCCTGTTTTGCCTTGCACGGCAATCTGAATCCATTATCGCCTGCAGTATTTACCGACCTTACAAGTATGTGAGTATGAGAAACATTTATCCAAAAAACATTCTCTAACGTCAAAGCCAACGTAATTGTAATTCTTGAGTTTTATTCTGTAGATGATCTCTCTGCTCTGTTATCTCCTATACGTACATCATCCTTAAAAATACTTTTAATTTGCGAGGCGTAATTACTCCTTCTATGTTTTGAGATATTCGGTCTCCACCTACGAGGATTCTAATCTCAAAAATGGAGTAAACGGCATGTTGTTACAGAACATATAACAATATCATCAAAACCCTTATAATGTTATTTAAAAAACAATTCTCTTAAGGTTACTACGTAAGCATAGTTTTAATTTAATTTGATTTTTTCCCAGAGTGAATCAGGAAACGCTAGCGCGGCTGTAAAGTCCGACAAGACAACAAGTAAAATTTTGACAAAAGCAAAAACCGACTTCAATGTTCGACTCGATTTCTCTTGGATGCCATCATCAGATCCTAATGTCCTTGGTAAGGTACCACCGTTGGGACATCTCCTTTCCATTAAAAAAAGAATCATCGAAATCGATTCATAAACGACGAAGTTATCCGCAAACAAAAAAAAAACATATACGGTTGAATAGAGAAACCTCCTCCTTTTTTTGAAGTCGGTTAATAAATTAATATCATTTATCATAACCTTAAAATTTACAGACATCCCTCAAGTGAAATTAATAGAGTTGATGAACGGTCGACATCTTCTCTTGGTAAACGGTTATCCTCACTACAGGAAGCAATGCTCCAAGGATGGATCTCGATGGTGTTGCAGCAAGGCTTATTGTAATGCATTTCTGCGTGTCGGCCATGATTTGGAGATACTCTACATGAAACAAACACATGAACATCCGCCAGCTAAGTTCATGAGATTGACTCGGTGTGGAAAATATGTACGAATACCGTAAAATTACTTACGTTAGTTGTGATTACTACTGTTGGAATAAAGGCAATGTTATGTTTCCTGAACTGTTTTAAGTTTTAAATGTTTTTAGAGGTTGCAAGCTTTAGAACCCTTTATGTTGCTGCGTTCAAAGTTTTTGAAAATTTTAATCTATATAATAGGTCTTTACCTATGAAATTGCCGTTTTGTATGCAATAAGTGAAAGTACTTATTTTTCCAAACTTTTTTATTTCTGTTATTCGAAGTAATCACCCATGCAATCGACGCATCTTTGCCAACGCATTGGCAGTTTATTGATGCCCTTCTTGTAAAAATCAGCTGGACGGGAGGCAACAAACTCTTCAAAGGCATTTTGTACTGCCTCTCGGGAATTGAATTTTTTACCCACTAAAAAGTTGTCTAAATTTTGGAAAAAGTAATAGTCGGTAGGTGCAAGGTTTGGTGAGTATGGCGGATGAGGGAGAGCTTCTAACCCCAGCTCTTGCAGCTTGGAGACTGTCTGTTGCGCAGTATGGGGTAGCGCGTTGTCGTGAAGCAGCTGCAAGAGCTGGGGTTGGAAGCTCTCCCTCATCCGCCATACTCACCAGACCTTGCACCTACCGACTATTACTTTTTCCAAAATTTAGACAACTTTTTAGTGAGTAAAATTTCAATTCCTGAGAGGCAGTACAAAATGCATTTGAAGAGTTTGTTGCCTCCCGTCCAGCTGATTTTTACAAGAAGGGCATCAATAAACTGCCAATGCGTTGGCAAAGATGCGTCGATTGCATGGGTGATTACTTCGAATAACAGAAATAAAAAAGTTTGAAAAAATAACTACTTTCACTTATTGCATACAAAAGGGCAATTTCATCGGTAAAGACCTATTATATAAAAGCGAAATACCACTCACTTTTAATCACGAAATCTTAGAAACTATAACACTTATGTTCAGTCCTCCCACCAATGGAGCGATCACTTTGTGATACTTGTAATACCTATATGACCCATGAGTATAAGCATTAACTCGCTACTAGTCCATTGGCAAGAAGAATGAACCTTTACGGCGATTCACCGTGTTCTTAATCTAAACTAAATTCATCAAGCACTTACTGGAGTGTGTGGCTTCCGTGTTCTCGGCGTTCCAAGAGATCTCTTGGGTAGGTTCTTCTCTGCGTCGTCACACAAACATGCTCCAAGTGCTGTATATCTTTCAAGGTATTCGAATTACAATAAACTCGTATCAGCTATCACGGATATTCGAATTACAACTCACTCGCTTTAGCTATCGCGGAACGCGCCTACAAAACTCGCGCGTCCTAACCAGACCTAACAAAACGGTAAATCACTAAAGGGACCGGGTCGATGGACAACTAGCTCAATATCAATTAATTACGGTTCTCAAAACAACAATCGTCGACCGTTCACAACACGCGTCTTTCTTGTACTCTCTTCTTCAAACGTCAAAACGTCAAACACGAAAAAAAATGACAATCGAAAAATGTTGCCATTACAATGACGTTCGAAATCCAACAACTTACAAACTTGAAATTTGGCAGGTAGGTTCCTTATAGGGTGTAGACATCCGCTAAGAACGGATTTTACTAAAGTCCACCCCTAAGGGGGTAATTCAGGCGATGAAAGTCTGCGTGAGCGAAGCTGCGTGCAAAAGCTAGTCTATTTATATTTATAAAAGCGAAATACCACTCACTTATTAATCACGAAATCTCAGAAACTATAACACCTACAAACTTGAAATTTAGCAGGTAGGTTCCTTATGGGGTGTAGACATCCGCTAAGAACGGATTTTACGAAATACCACCCCTAAGGGGGTAACACGGGGTTAGGACGTTTGTGTGAAAGTCCTATGTTTTTGAAGTAAGATACTTCAAATTTAAAATGTATACTCTATAGACGGTGTGGAGGTGTACTAATAATGTATCTTTAGAAATCAACCCCCTTTTGGGGTTAAAACGGGGGATGGTAGTTTGGACGCAAACGAGGTTGCTTGGGTCAGCTAGTGTTATATAATGGACTACATGTGTATTACAATATTAAACTACGTATAAAATTAAGTTTTATTTCAGTGACATAAATAATTTTTAAAGTGTTATCATGGGCAACTCTTTGCAGACCTTTCGGCGATATGTTTTAAGGTAGTTTGTATATATATTATAAATATTATAATATAATGTTGTATAGATAAGTATGTGTGTGTTGGATTAAATTCAATGTATGTGTATTCTTGATAAATCTATATATATATAAAAGCGAAATACCATTCACTTATTAATCACGAAATCTCAGAAACTATAACACCTATAAACTTGAAATTTGGCAGGTAGGTTCCTTATAGGGTGTAGACATCCGCTAAGAACGGATTTTACTAAACTCCACCCCTAAGGGGGTAAATCAGGGGATGAAATTCTGCGTGAGCGAAGCTGCGTGCAAAAGCTAGTGTTATATATTTTTCTAGTTTCTGTTTGGCAGTTAATTTTGATCAAATTAAACATAACTGTGTAGACAAGATCAAGCAAATTGGAATAGTGACGTAGTAACGACATGGTAGATAGTAAGAATACAGAAGTAATACAAATCAATGAAATTATTTAATTTAAATTTTAATTCATCTCAAATTCCAACAGGATTGATTCAACTTGTTAGTGGAAAGCATGTGTTTCTTCTTAATGGTTACACATTCTACAAAAAGACCACTTTGAAGAGAGGTTCCAGGTGGACATGCACCAATGCATCCAAATGCTTAGCCTACCTTCACCTAGACAATTATTTGAATATCATTAAAGCGGAAAATAGTCATAGTCATCCAGGAAGAGTATTTTACAAGGCTTCAGATGGTTTATATTACGTATATTCGTAATAAATATATAGTGTAAGTATATACAAGAAATAGTGTAAGTAAATGAAAGTTTTTGATTAATTTATTAGGTTTACGGTAAATAGCGTACCTATAACTTACATACACGCAGGCAAAGTCGCGGGCAAAAGCTAGTTTCAATAGAAATATATTCAATAAAAATTCCTTTCCGTTATTGATATAATTTCTCAAGTAAAGTTTCATAACTTAACAGACCTTGTTCGTCTAATTCCTTTGTGTTTTTGACCAATTCATCAATGAAGTACTTGAAAATCGAGTCAATCAGAAAAATATAAGGAGCTTTAGGTCATTTGTACTTTTTTAGGCATCCTGGTTATTCTAGAGAATAGAAAACTGAGTCATCATCATCAACAACCCATAATGTCCCACTGCTGGGCTCGGGTCTCCTCTCAGGAGGGTGTTAATGCTAATCGAGTAAAAAAATACACGTATCGAAATGTAAACCGACAGAAAATCTCAACAAATAGTCGGTGGCTCTGCATTACAAACCATCGTAAAATCTTTAGTGTATCTTTAAAGCTTGGTGTCAATTAAGTAATTATGGACAATGAGCATATACTGTCAAAATATATGAAACTAGAAAAGTCTATGTTTCCATTAATTTCTTACTTAGGTATATATTTCCCTGTAAACTTTTATTAAACTTACAGGAAAGTATGTTTGGTATGTATGATCATAGGGTGTGTTGTGTGTAGCTATGTGTGCGCGTGTTTTTTTAGAAAACCCTATTACGTGAGTAAGTTTAGCTATATTTAATAGATAATTCGATTACATCTCGGGGACGAAAAAATATTAAAACAAATCGTGGTCATATTCAGATTTACGTCCTTAAAATCTTATAATTGGCGACAGTTTAGAAACGCCTTTTGTGGTCATGTTTTTGTATATATTTATATAAATTACTATTTTATAAATTAAATGTTACATTTGATTTAGATTTACTTTCATTCTGACACGGAATTCAATAAAACTAAACAATTGGCAGACTCGATTTTTGCGGTACACAAATGGTTTATCAAATCTATGAGCTTATAACATAGATAAGATTATTAGGTAGGTATATATTACATATAAAAAAATTATTACTATCTTCCTGCTCTTTTCAAATGTATTTCAAGATAGCGTATTGTCTTCTTTCTTCTTAAACTCTGTCTTCGTGCACAAGCACCTTAGTGTTTTTTTCCGATTCTGTTATCACCATCATTTGTTCATGCTATCTCATCCAATCAATCGTCAGTCTGTAATAGTGTGCATTGTCCACGATCGAATCGAAGGATTATGACTACCGCTCTTGGATTCTACTCATGCTTTCCATCAGGCAGAGTAGTCATTTTGGCAGCTAGTAGTAGTAGTAGAGTAGTCAGTTAAAATCACAAATTTTAACAAAAAAAACCGATTTCAATCTGGACAAAATTTAAATGGGACCACACGGGAAGCACCAGCTTTCAAATAAAAAATAATCATTAAAATCGGTTCACCCAGTCGAAAGTTATGAGGCAACAAACATAAAAAAAAACTGTTGAATTGAGAACCTCCTCCTTTTTTTGAAGTCGGTTAATAATCCATCATAGAGTGACATTCAATCCAAGTCAATAATGATTAAAATATCTAGAAAAAACACGGATCAGAACCTTTCAAAAGGTCTAGTCGGAGACGTGGAGCAGTTTATATTAAGGTAGTTGTAAGTTTCTTAAAGAGATAAAATTCAAATAATATAAATATGATGGGCTTTTATTTCGTTTTAGGGACCCTCATCACTCTAACAACGGGAAAGAAATTGATGAAGTACAAGAATTATACTTATTTTAACACCGGTCGGATAAAAGATTCAATATATTGTCGTTGGAGATTTTCTAAAGAAGATTGCAAAACGTACCTGGTGATGTCTCTAGATCTTGACATTCAGCAAGTGGTTAATAGCCATGACCATAAGCCACCGAAATATTTTAAAACTGGGCAATCATACGTCGCTATGGATTGGTGTAGATCATGAAACAATTGCAGTATATTGAAGTTGGATACGGTCTTCTTGGCCTGCGTGAAGGTTCCTTAGAAAGCAGTTAGACATGATAATCCTCTCATCACAGTAAAACACCGACTGTTTATGATTACATTTCCTAGTGACCATCACTAGGAAATATAATCATAAGCTTTCTAGAATCAAACTCACTTGTATTCCACTATTTTAATATTTGTTTACACCTGACCGGTTTCGCCTTATGGCATTCTCAAAGGTTGTGCCATATAGGAATGCCATAAGGCGAAACCGGTCAGGTGTAAACAAAAATTAAAATAGTGGAATAAGTACAAGTGAGTTTGATTCTAGAATGTATTGCAACAAGTAACATCAAGTGCCGACAATCGAGAGTATAAATTATAATCATAAGCTGATTAAGCTGCTTAAAAATGGCTTACTAATAATTGGGTTTCCCAGTACCTGATGTTTTTTGGCAATCCAGCAATTGTTTTGTAAACTAACAGTATTTTAATATATTTATTGGTCTTAAAAGATGGTACTTATTAATTTAAAATAAACAATAAAATCCGGTTAGTGTGTAAAAAAACTATTTGGAATTTAAAACGTTTTGCAGTTACTTTAATTATAATAGTTTTCAGAATACATTAGCTTAAACCTAAATATTTGTACATATCCGACTTGTACGAAGTCCTGTGTGGTATTTCTATATCATCTTAGATATTGTTGACTATTCTGAATTGAAGCAGGCTTGGGTGGTTAGATAACAATGGAAAACTCATAGGGTGTCGACAGTTTGCTGTTATAAGACTTAAATCTGTACTCTACCTGTAATATTATACAATCCTTCAATAAACATATTTATCTAGTATTCGTTTTTTATTTGAAAATTAGAATATTTATCTCGGTCCTATACTGCTGATCATTAGAATTTTTAACATTTTCTAAAACAAAATAATTTATGCAAATTTTACTAACATTTCCAGTGAACATATTTATGACTGCTCGAGGGAAGGAGAGGTTGATCTATCGTAATTATACCTACTATAAACAAAGTCGAACAAAGATGGGCTTTAGATGGGGATGCACCAAAAATCGATGGCATAAATGCAAGGCGTACATGCACCTAGCTGATGACATGACTATCGTGAGGAGTAATATGGACCACACGCATAGTCCGTTCGGGCCAGAACTTACGAGGCTTCATTAAACAACGATAATGGTAGCAGTCCAGTGTTTATTATGTTAAGAATTATCTAGGCATTGTGAAATTGGTCAAAGTATTAAAAAAATGAACACACTAAAATTCCAAAACGTGTGGTGTAGCAAAAAGTGATAGAACTCTATTTTCTAACGTCTTGATATGTAGTTGTCGATTCTTCTGTATTTATCAAGCCTTTTTTTATGCTCACCGGTTACTGTAATGAGGCCTTTTTCAGTACACTACCGATCTGGTTATTAATCTCTCCTGCACGCCCATTAATGTAATCGCACGAGGATTGAGTTATCCACAAACACACGGGACGTTATGAACTAGTAACTCAAATTAAGTGATGCATTACAATTTAATCTAAAAATACTAAACTAATAAGCCGATTTTACAATTATTAGTTTTACAGCTAAAGCGGCAGCCATTTCAAAATCATATCAAAGCATAAAACTGGACTGCTACATTATCTATTTTAAAAGGGTTCTATCGTTTATAAAATAGATTAGAACGCAAATCGAGTGATCTCAAGAGACCTTATGTGATATTATACTTTACGGCATACGTAATAGAGCTTATTATATATTGACATTCCGTATTATATATACTCAGTATGTTTGTTTTATTGATAAATAATTGTAACTTTTAATTAGCTAGATGTGTTGCAATCAAAATTAAAGTTGCCTAATTCAGCTAGTCAATAATATTATAAAAATAGAAATTATAGTTAAAGTTTTATTGCAACATTATTAATTATATTGAAAAATATAAAATAATATCTGTATGTTATAGAGGCCTTGTCTGCAATAGTGTTCTAGTCATAATGCACAGTATAATATATTGTACATAGTTAGGCCACTTTCAGTTGATGAGCGCTCAACGCGCGTTTACAACTACTTGTAATTTTATTCTAGGAGTACACATGCTAACGCACGTTTTTATACAACGCGCGTTCAACGCTGCGCTAGCGCCGTATTATTGTCGACGGCAGCTATAAGTTCACTGGTTTTCTATGTAACCGTTCACACACCGCTTTTGACGCGGATCGATATATTTTAGGGTTTGCATAGTTAGTCCAGAAATCGTACGCAATGGAAACTGTATAAAATCACCGTTAACACTGTGTCTACGTCCATATTCAACAAATATAGAACTCAAACTAAATCAGGGCGGCCTCGACAACGCGCGTTCAACGCCTGCCCAGGCGCACCATATAAACACTAAACAAAAATTTATCGCGCGATCGACGCGCGATGGGCGCTCATCATCTGAAAGTGGCCTTATTGTTAAACAAGTGTTGGACAGATAAAGTCAGTACCTACCTACGAACGTAGTGTCGGCGAAGAGTATAATTCAGTAACAATTTAAATTACACCTGAAGGTCTTCAGAATACAACTGTATTTCATACAATGAAATAAAAGTAACCGTCACTCGCTGTTATTTTATTTCGTAGCATCAAATACAGTTTTCTGTAGAACGTTTGGTTGGATTTAAATTGTAGTTGAATTAGTCTCTTCGACGTCACTCTCTCGATCGGCGCTGACCCATATTTAAGTGAACTAAGCATGCCTTTTATTATGACTGTCCTAAGAGGCATTATTAGAAGCTTTTTATCTACCAAAATAAAGTGTTAAAATGAAAAATATGTTTAGTAACTGTTCATTAATGATTTTTGTCTTTTATAATCTTTCACTGCTACGATCTCAAATAAATTAGGAGGTACCTTATTGGGGACATACCCATGCTTCACCTAAATGGAAAATCAAGGTGAAGCACGAGTATACCCTCATTTAGATACTAAGTTCTATACCTGGGCGAAGCACGGGGACTATATAGGGTTCCGTGCTCCAACTGTTGACGTTACTGTACAGTGATGCTGTAAAGTTTTTTTCCAATATAATTTTTAATGTCTTTTATTTAATAACCAACACATTTGAAGTTTATCTTTAAGTTACCTTTATGGTATTGTTCATATTTAAATTCTAGTCACTTTAGTGTTAAATTGTTGTTGTTGTTTTGCACATAATTATTATTGTTATCTATCAAGACATTTTCGTCACGAAATTGTGAAGCACTGTCATCTAGTAGTCATTCAAAAACTCACCTTCTGAAGTATTTAGGGTTACAGGTTGATTAATGTCTGATACGATGGAATGAAGATGCATATTTAAAGAAAACAATGTCAGCCATTGTATGTGGGCAGCACAAGACCGTTTATTGTGCTTCGGGGAACCTTAAGTCACGCGTGACCGTTTATCGGCTAAGACGAAGTCATTATTGTGATTCATCATCATCTCAGACGAAAAACACCCACTGCTAGATCTAGGCCATCCTCAACGCTCCATACAACAACCGGTATTGTGCTGCAATCAACGCAGGATAGTAAGCCCATGTTCAGATGACGAGCGCAAAACGCGCGTTTTGCTAACGCGCGTTTACAACTATGTAGGAGTTCACATGCTAACGCGCGTTTTTACATGTAGTTTTTAACGCGCGTTGAGCGCTCGTCATCTGAACATGGCCTAATGCTCCTAATAAGTAAATAAATGTACTTACAAATTTAAAATATCAAAATTCTTTTTATTGACCGTATTAGAATATTTGAATACCATTATGAATGTGAAAGACATATAAGATGTAACATGTAACATCATCTATGACTGACCGTAATAAAAATTGTTTTCGCTTATTTTTCCCAAATAATCTAATTCTATAAGAAAGCACTATAAAAATTCTGTATACAGAAGTGTATGGCAAAATATTGCTACGTTTACTATGTCCAATATGGGTTTATAAGCATACGTTATTTTGTGGAATTAATACCACTTTGACTGTTTGCTATTTTTAACCGACTTCAAAAAAAAAGGCGGTTCTCAAATCGACTGTATATTTTTGTTTGTTACCTCGGAACTTTCGACTAGAGGAACCGATTTTGATGTTTTTTTTTTATTTAAAAGCTGGTGATTCCCATGTGGTCCCATTTCAATTTAGTTCATTTCTTGAAGTCGGTTTTTTTTTTCGTTAAAATTTTATCTATTATGATCACATGTTGAATATATCATCATAAACAGCCCTTAACATTCCACTGCTGGACAGAGCCCTCCCTTTAGAAGGGAGGCTTCAGATACTATACCACGCTGGCCAGACGAATTTGAAGTTTTTTATGTATGGGCCTGCCTAAGTGATTCTACTCTGCCTGATGGAAAGCATAAGCAGAATCCTAGTGTGGAGGTCGCCATACTGACTGCGAATGCAGACTCTGCAACAATGCAGCATGGTGACCCACACATTGATGCTTCTGCATCATTGGTGGTATATGAAAACGATCATACCTGTGAATTACATACGCCTTTTAAAATTGTGCAGGCTGTTTATAAAATTTATTGTTATACTGCGTTTTTAATTTGAATAGTCTTTATTTGTTTCTTAAAGAGGATTTTAGATGAAGGATCAGATAATACTTCCAATTTATTATATACTATGTGTATATTTCAAAAATATTTTGCTCTGTTTATACGATAACCTATTCCCTTTGTTCAAATATATCAAGCGAAATATAATATTTTGTTGGCTTCGGAGTCTACAAAATGTTTTATTTTTGCAAATTATAGCAATTAATAGCAAAAAACTCTAGTCAAGTGCCAACATTTTTTTCTAAAAGGTTCTGATGTATTATTTTAACTGTTGTCTCAATTATATGTACTATAGACTCGTTCATTTTAAATAAAACTTTCCCTCCGATTACAGATATCTTTTATTTATTTTTAAATTTACATAACTTGTAAATAATAACGATATCTACCTAAGTGTTTACTTGGTATAGTTTCAGCTGATTACATCTGCACGGCAAACGGTCGCAAGTTGCTTTCATTGAATGGATACACCTTTTCTAAGAGTGGAAATATTGCACACAAAGGATGTCGGTATTCATGTTCCAGTGCTTTTTCGAAAAGGTGCAGAGCATTTGTCCACGTCAGCGCTGACGACTTCATTCTTAAAGTGCATGATGACCACAATCATGAGCCTGTCAGATATGTTAAAACGAGTGACGGGACTTATGTGAAATATTAAAAACTGTTTATAAAAATGGGTACAATTTACAAATTTATTTATTTCATGATTAAAAAGTGTTTCGTCACACCTGAGGATGCCGAAGATCGGGCAAAGTGGAGAAGATTAAGTAGGAAAGCGGACCCCAGCACTAAGCAGGGAAAACGCTAGGCTGAAGAAGAAGAATGATTAAAAAGTGTACATTACGTGAATGGAGATTATGTTTATGAAGTATATTTAATTTATAAAAGTTTACCTGTAATGACATTTTAATCATTCTGCCTTTGAACATATTAATAAATATGTAAATAAATAAGTATTTCGGATATCTAACACACCACGCCATCTAGTCCCAAGCTAAGCAGAGCTTGTGTTATGGATACTAGACAACTGACATTTATACTTTTTTTTTGTAAATACATACTTACATATACAACTAAATACATAACCTACATAGAGAACACCTAAACTCCGAAACAAATATTTGCAGATCATACAAACGTTTGGTCTGATCCGGGAATCGAACCCGAGACTCAAGCACAGCAGTTGGATACGCTACCACTACGCCACCGGGGCAGTGGAAATGTGTATATACCGAATAGGTAGTGTAAATGTGTGTGCTGATTGTATTGCGAGAGTGATTTTAGAAAATAATAATATTGTATTCATTGAGCAACACAGGCCCGCGGGTCTAAGGGGACTAGCCATAGCGTCTTTTTCCGATACAAAACTGAATTTTTTTTGCGGGGAAAATCTTCACACATTCATATTTCAGACTCACATACAAAACAATCATCTGTCACTATGAACTCACACTTAAAACATTCACAATTATACGCACACATGAACTAATTCTGTGTCATACTTAGAGCATAGAGCAATCAGAAGCTTGCGTGAGAGAGACAGACATTACCCAAACTCCGTCTTTCTCTCTCTCTCTCTACTCCGATCACGCTTTCCGCCCGTTCGGCAGCCCATTCCGGTATATACAAGGGTGGAGTAAAAAGTTTCCGGCCTGAACAAGAGATGGTGCCACTAGGTCTAGTTTTGGAGCGGCTTCCTACAGTACGATTTTAAATGGAAGTATTTGATGACAGTACGTTGTTCAAATTTTTCCATTTTTACGAAAACAACGGAAACGTCTCGCGCAATGTGCTCTCAAACGCAAACTAACGTAGCGATTGGGCTGAAACTGTACATACTAGCTCGGTAGGAATGGTACTGTAGGACGCCGCTCCAAAACTAGACCTAGTGGCACCATCTCTTGGTCAGGCCGGAAACTTTTCACCCCACCCTTGTATATACCGGAATGGGCTGCCGAACGGGCGGAAAGCGTGATCGGAGTAGAGAGGGAGAGAGAAAGACGGAGTTTGGGTAATGTCTGTCTCTCTCACGCAAGCTTCTGATTGGTTGGTGTATTTCCCGCCAAATCAGTCATGCAAATTGGTATGTGCGTCCACCAATCAGGAGCTTGCTTGAGAGAGATAGACACTACCCAAAGTCAGCCTCTCTCTACTCCGATCACGCTTTCCGCCCGTTCGGCTGTCCCTCTAGGTATATATTCTCTAAGGTGTCATAACAGTGGTTGAGGGGTACACCTGCGTATAGCTATTCCCTACCATGACGGCTCTATGCTTGTAATAGAGAGTTTAAGATAGTTACTTGTTACTGTTATTACTTAGTTGTATTGTTTATAATAATACACTTTGTCATAAGTGCTTTAAGTTAAACTATAAAAAGATTCATTCCTATGTCTTTCACCCTTTATCTGGGTGACACTATTAATTTGGGCAAATTCATGTCTTCAGAACTTCTCGCTCAACCTTTTAAATCTATTTTATACATAACTTTGCCATAAAAAAAAATTGGGGTATATAAATTAGATGTTGGTCGGTTCTCAGACCTACCCGATATGCACACCAAATTTCATAAAAATCTGTTCAGCCGTTTCAGAGGAGTATGGTAACTAACATTGTGACACGAGAATTTTATATATAAGATAATGATATAATATATCTAAATAAAGATGTTTTTTTTATATGGATTTGCATAATTTCGTAAAGTATTTTATTTTGAATCTTTCTTTACATGACACACGTCAGTCCTTACCCTTGTCCATGCATCAAATATTAGTATTTAATTATTTAAATTTAGAATAAAACTAATAATTTAAAATAATTCGTCTATTAACAAAATTTGATTGAATTCTTAGTAAAATTATTTGATAAATCTGAAGTTATGAACGCATCGTCCACACCTTTAAGCATCAGGCCCTAGCTGCTAACGTGTTTTAAAATTTCGCGCTAAATGAGCGACTCACAGAATGAACGACGAAAGGGGCTAATGAATTAGTGCATTTAAGTGAGATTTAAAGTCAAACTATGGTTATGTATATTTGATTAATAATTTTGTTTTTAGACATACCACAGTCTAGAAAGAAGTCAAAATTGTCTAAAGAAGAAATAACCTTAAAGAAGTCAATTTATGCAAAGACTCGATTAATGAAGATTAAAAGTGATCCTATTTTATTAGCTCAACACAAAGAGAAAGAAAGACTGAAGTATCTAAAAAAGAAAGAACAAGGACAACTAAAATGTATTAAAATATGACTCCAAGAGAACAAAAAAAGTTTCGAAAGAAGTGGAAGAAGTACTCATCTGATTACAGACTAAATCAAAAGTTAATCAAACCACCACCCTCATCTGATAACGAAATTCCAAAGAAAAATAAATCCAGAACCTTTGAACAACAATATTGGCAACCTGAAATAAAATTCACGGCATAGCAGAAGATACAAATCAAAGAAAAGAATTAGTTAAGAAGACGCTGTTTGACGAAGTTTAAGTTACCCAAATAACAGAAAATTATTCAAAAGTTACTACTACTAAGAGAAAAACCGTGGGAGAGCCACGCTTCGGCATGAATGGGCCGGCTCGACCGGAGTGATACCACGGCCTCACAGAAAACCGGTGTGAAATAGTGCTTGCGCTGTGTTTCACCGAGTAAGTGAGGATACCGGAGGCCCATACCCCAATCCCCTACCCCTACCTCCCCCCCCATCCCCAAAAGGCCGGCAACGCACTTGTGACGCTTCTGGTGTTGCATGTGTCCATGGGCGGCGGTAATCGCTTACCATCAGGCGATACGTCTGCTCGTTTGCCGGCCTATTCCATAAAAAAAAAAAACTCTAAAATAGCTCCTGTTTGGTCCACCTACTGACAAACATAAAGTACGGCGGCTTGAAAACAACTTCACAACACAAAAAATGTTACAAGGACACAGGCGCAGAGATTTTAAAGACAAATGAATTGCTAGGAAGAACAAAATAATAACGATGATTCTGGAGTACAAAAAAAGAGTTCATTACACGCAATAAAATAAATAAACAGAAACGATGTTGGATTCATCAAGAAATATACACAAAAAAAAATGAAAACAAATTCCCACTAATATATACTAATCACTATTGATTCATCATTGTACCTCCTAAACTTACAGACCGTGACAATTGTGCCTGTGTTGTACATGAAAATATGATGATCTGAAACTGTCAAGTTTAGATGTGCAAAAGTTTTTGAACTACCAATCAACATAACAGATACTCTGTTATGATTGCTATTCTGAAGAATACTAAACTAATTTAGACAGTTTAATAAGTATTTCTTTAAAATTCTGCCCTATGAAGAATTTGATAGCTGGGAAAATATATCAATGGCTCAGTGGAAACACGAAAAATGAGATGTATAGAGACCCAAAGACAAAAAAACGTGTTGTATCTCAGTATTAAAAGAAAAATGTATATTGATTAGATTAGATATTTGATTAGAATTGAAAATTGATCTTTTAAAGTTATTAAAACATGAAGGAAACATAGTTCACCAGTATCAAACATTGAATCCTTAAAGCAATCAGATAGCACTATAAATTGGGCAGTCTGGAGTACAAAATTAAACCAGTTCGCTTAAAAGTGTCTGATATTTTTCTTTTCATTCTGAACAAAACATGGAACCTTTAGAAAATAAATAATGTTGAACGTATAGTGCCAGCAAGCTCTAGTCAGAATTTTAAGTCGAAAGTAGAATACGGTAGCGGTGATTACGTACGTACTATTAGTGAATATGTGTAAAAAGTTAGGAATATTGTTATGCTGAAATTTGTTCAAACTATAATGACGAGGAAGGAGAATTATCCTACTCTCATAAAATGTATAAAGAAGAGGAAAACTTGCTTAAAATAGACGAGCCACAGCGAACGCGACATCATTTTTTATACTATGTAAATATATAATGCCATTTGAATCAAGTTTTTTTCATCTTGTAAATGTAACTCAAAAAAGTTAAAATGCCTGGTCAGGACAAGATTAATAATAGGTCTTTACCTATGAAATTGCCGTTTTGTATGCAATAAGTGAAAGTACTTATTTTTTCAAACTTTTTTATTTCTGTTATTCGAAGTAATCACCCATGCAATCGACGCATCTTTGCCAACGCATTGGCAGTTTATTGATGCCCTTCTTGTAAAAATCAGCTGGACGGGAGGCAAAAAACTCTTCAAAGGCATTTTGTACTGCCTCTCGGGAATTGAATTTTTTACCCACTAAAAAGTGGTCTAAATTTTGAAAAAAGTAATAGTCGGTAGGTGCAAGGTCTGGTGAGTATGGCGGATGAGGGAGAGCTTCCAACCCCAGCTCTTGCAGCTTGGAGACTGTCTGTTGCGCAGTATGAGGTCGCGCGTTATCGTGAAGGCGCAGTGGGGACGACCGATTGACCAAAGCTGGTTGCAGATGTGCAAGCTTCTCCATCATTCTCTCCAGTTCTTCACAGTACACATCTGCTTTAATGCTCATGCCGTTTTGTAAAAAGCTGTGGTGAATCACACCCGCACTAGACCACCAAACAGTGACCATCACCTTTTTAAGGGTCATTTTGGTTAAGGGCATTGCTTTGGTGCTGAACCAGGGTCTAACCAACTTGCTGAGACCTTGCACCTACCGACTATTACTTTTTCCAAAATTTAGACAACTTTTTAGTGGGTAAAAAATTCAATTCCCGAGAGGCAGTGCAAAATGTCTTTGAAAAGTTTGTTGCCTCCCGTCCAGCTGATTTTTACAAGAATATATGTATCAATAAACTGCCAATGCGTTGGCAAAGATGCGTCGATTGCATGGGTGATTACTTCGAATAACAGAAATAAAAAAGTTTGAAAAAATAAGTACTTTCACTTATTGCATACAAAACGGCAATTTCATAGGTAAAGACCTAATATACATATTGAACAATTGTTTATTTCTCATTTCAAATTTCTTAAATCAAAATATTGTACTTTTAGTTTTTAGCTTTTCAATATATTTTTAATACGTTTTTATTAAGTTCATGTGTTGTTTTCACCAAATCAATAAATTAAAACAAATATCCCCAATTTCGACTCCCGAATTATGTAGTTTGAACTTTTGATTTACTTTGAACGTTCAGATTTCAATTGGATTTTATAGACTTTTTAAGATTCGATTTTTTTATTTCGACTTATCATTAAAGCGTGTTTTTAAGTTTTTCAAACAATATTTATTTTAAATGATTATTACTATTTAATTCCGTTAAATAGTAATAATCATTAATAACACGAAAAATAGCTATGACGTCGAGTACAGAGTGTTGGACGTCCACCTGTGACCATAGCCAGCTCACAAGTCAAGCATCAGGCAATTCAAAGACATGACTAATAATCACATTAATTGCTTAATTAGTGCTAATTATGTATACCTATTATAAAACGCAATAGTTTTAAAGCAAATTTTTCAATTTCATTCTACTCAGTATTTCACCAACCAATTTTCAACCAAATTCTTCCATATTTCAAATAATTGACTTGATCACGGCACAAGGGAGGAAATTACGTAGGACATAACTGCAAAGAGAAAGAAAACTTAAAACGAACACTGTACCAGCCTTTCTGACCAGGGTAGTATAGAATATAGAAGAGGCTGATGATTATGTGTATACCCCTATTATTATGTGTATTGTGCTACCCCTGTTAGCTAGCACAATCGAAAAATTTTGTAAGGTGAACGGTGGGCCTCTCATCAAAATGAAGTCACTCACGAAAAATTACCATGATAGTAATAACTTGTAAAATTCGTTCCGGGGATCCCGGACTATAATCAAAAATTTAAGTGAAATAATTCATTACAAGCTTTTTTATTAACTTGCAACGTATGTATGTATGCTTGTATGTTCGGGTGGAATCTTGCAACTCAATTTTGAAGCAGATATCTTCAACCGATTTTGCTGAAATTTTGCAAGCATATGTATACAGCGTGACAATACAATATTATAATGACATGGAGCTGATCTGATGCTGGACCTGGAAGGTGGCCATAGAAACTCTGTAAAGAAACGTCGCAACATCATCGAGTTTGGACTCGTTTGATTTGTATCGAGGCGTTTCAGTAAAAGCTTGTTTGTAAAAAGCTTTTTAATTTAATTTTTTTACTTTGATTTCAGCAAATTACATCTTCACATCTCAAGGTCAGAAATTGGTGTTGCTCGACGGGTTTACTTTCTCCAAGAGTGGTAAAATAGCTCAAGGGGGCCTTCGGTATTCGTGTTCCAGTTCATGTTCAAGAGGATGTAAAGCGTTCGTTCATGTGAGCGCTCAGGACACAATACTGAAGATGAAAACTGAACATAACCATCAACCTTGTAAATTAGTTAAATTAAGCAACGGCCAATATATTAAATTCTAAGTAATCTCCGTTGTGGAACGTAGAAATATGTTTGTACCAGTGACCTATCCCGGCTTCGCACGGTAATTCTCACTTTGATTCAGTTGAGACTTTTGTGAAATTATCACTTTTATCTCTCTCTCACTTTCCATGTAATATAACCTTTCTCTTGAATCACTCTATCTATTGCTGAATTGCATTAAAATTCGCTGAGTAGTTTAAAAAATCTAGGCGAACAGACAGCGGAAGCGAATGCATTATCTATACTTCTATACTATTATATAAAGAGGTAAAGTTTGTGACGTTGTAGGGGGTAATCTCTGGATCTACTGAACCGATTTTGAAAATTATTTTACCAATAGATGGCTACGTTCTGAGTGACATAGGATATATAATAACCCGAAAAGTGGAAAGACTTTTTCATGGTAGCCGGATTTGCAAAGCAAGTCGGAGAAAAAAATGTTTACCGCCCAACGAAGTGGGCACGGGTCAGCTATATACTATGTAAAGATGCGACGATTATACCTACCTTTGCAAACAAGAACTGCCTCCGTAGCCAAGTTGTCATTCTACAAACATAAACGCTATTAAGAAACTAACAAAAGTCATGGAATGACATCTCTCAACGCTAAGTCACGTGTTCAAAACGTGTAATAGTTTATTAGCTAATAATACAAACGAATAGAAATGTAAGCGATTGTGAAAAGAGAATCGACGGGAAATGAAATTTGTTAAGGGGGCCGAACTACATATGCCACAATCGAGTTAGGTATACACATAAGCATACTCTAGGCTCCCAGGCCATTTTGGCGGTTGATTACTATCAAGCGAATTTTCTATGAGTAGTTTCTTTGATGAGACACCCGATTTTCTTCCTTGCAAAAATTCTCGATTGTGGTAGTTAACAGGAGTAGCAGATATTATAAACAGGTATAAAATATGTCGATTTAACGAAATCATTATCTATACAAATAAATAAAATTGGAGTGTGTTTGTAATATTAAAATAACTGCTTTTTACTAAATGCATTTGTATGTATACACGGTACATATACCATTTTTTTTACAATTTTTATTTGTCTGTTTGTTCCGGCTAATCTCTGGAACGACTGTACCGATTTTGACGGGACTTTCACTGATAGGTAGCTGATGATATAAGGAGTAACTTAGGCTACTTTTTTTAGACTAGGTTCGTCCCGCGGAATTACACGCGGTACGACATTTAAAAAAATTATGAAAGCGATGGACATTCCAATTTTTGTTGTATTTCACATTTTATATTTGTAAATATAATATTATTATTTATATAATGTATGAAACTAGAATTGAATCGTACTGTTTTGTGTATGTAAATGTGAGTATAGTATAGGTTTGAAATATGTATTATTTCATATTTACTTACTAGACAACTGACATTTTTTTTTTAGTAAATAGCTACATACACAGAAAACACCCAAACTCCGAAACAAATATTTTCCGATCATACAAACATTTGGTACGACCCGGGAATCGAACCCGAGACCTCAAGCACAGCAGGTGTAAGATATTTAAACAAAAAGGAATAAAACTAAACCCAGACCAGTTAAGTAAAGTATATCTTTTGAATTAGTTTCAATTTAGAAACAATTCAATTAAGAACTATTTTCAATTACTTATACTATTTTATTTCTTAAATCTATGATAAAAGATTTATTTCATCATAAATCAATATGTAAAAATATATTTTGACGGATTTGACGGGACTTTCACTGCCAGGTAGCTGATGATCTAAGGAGTAGCTTAGGCTCCTTTTTTTAGACTAGCTTTGCCCCGAGACTTTACCCACGATTGTGTACCGTGACTAACACCGCGAGGCTCAGCTAGTCATTTAATAAAATGTAAGAATTTTTTGCTTGTTCCAGATGCTCCACGTTTTGTTAAAACTGTTACCGGTACTACCCTTCTGATTGTAGAAGGTTATACGTTCAGCAAGAATTCCAAAATGAAAAACGGAGGAAATAGATATGTTTGTTCCAATACTTTATCTAAAGGCTGTAGGGCCCACGTACATGTTTCTGGTAATAGCGACATTGTAAAGGCAGTGACTGATCACAATCATGAACGACCTTCATATCTAATAACTAAAGATGGACGTTTTATTAGAAAATAAGGAAATGGATGGACATTAATAATGTTGCAGACAGAGTGTCTTTAAGAGACGTCCTTGTTAATAGTCTCACTTGTACATTATCTAATATTTAAAAAAACAAGGTTTGGTTCCTTACCAGAGGAGTTTATAACATTTTCTGTCATTATAAAATGATCTACCTACTTTCTGTCATTAAAAACTCTTTAAATGAAATTGTTTCTTTTTTATTGTATAACTATTTTTTTTGTCTTAAATAATCATAATATTAACAAAAAAAACCGACTTCAATCTGGACCAAATTGAAATGGGACCACACGGGAAGCACCAGCTTTCAAATAAAAAAAGAATCATCAAAATCGGTTTTCCCAGTCGAAAGTTATGAGGTAACAAATAATAGGTCTTTACCTATGAAATTGCCGTTTTGTATGCAATAAGTGAAAGTACTTATTTTTTCAAACTTTTTTATTTCTGTTATTCGAAGTAATCACCCATGCAATCGACGCGTCTTTGCCAACGCATTGGCAGTTTATTGATGCCCTTCTAGTAAAAATCAGCTGGACGGGAGGCAACAAACTCGTCAAAGGCATTTTGTACTGCCTCTCAGGAATTGAAATTTTTACCCACTAAAAAGTTTTTTAAATTTTGGAAAAAGTAATAGTCGGTAGGTGCAAGGTCTGGTGAGTATGGCGGATGAGGGAGAGATTCCAACCCCAGCTCTTGCAGCTGCTTCACGACAACGCGCGACCCCAAACTGCGCAATAGACAGTCTCCAAGCTGCAAGAGCTGGGGTTGGAATCTCTCCCTCATCCGCCATACTCACCAGACCTTGCACCTACCGACTATTACTTTTTCCAAAATTTAGACAACTTTTTAATGGGTAAAAAATTCCGACTCGTACTTGGCCGCTTTTTTTTTTTTTAAATTGTAGATTATTTTTTAACTCTCTTTATCTTCTTACAATCTGTCTGTATGACATTTAGTTGGACATTATGTTTATGTTGGGCCTATTTGGGTCCATAATTAAAAATGTTCCTTTTTCGTGTATCCTCTTTCACCTAGTTTATTCTCGTTTCAGATATCGGCAACGACAAACTTACAAATTCAGAAATTTTGTTTGATTTTTGTTTTATTTGTGAAAAACCACTTTTAAAAGATTCTTTTATTACTGTGCGTGCGATGAAAGCTCTAAAAACTGCTAGTATCAAAAGAAATGACGGACACATATACTTCTTAAGTACTTTAACTTCTGTGGACGTGCATGTTGAGTGTCAAGAAGAGTACATCAGTAAAAAACACATAGCGGCATCGAAACGACGCTTAAATGCAAGAAACAAAACTACTGACGCAAAATCATTAAAGTAAGTACTCTGAAGCTTAAAGACAATGTCATCAGAAGAGCAAAACAAAGAAAAGATATCTTGTAAGAAATAGTTAAAGATCGTTTACTGTGTGCGTATGACTTGATTGCACTTGAAGCTATGTACCATGCTCATTGCCATAATATTTTAATTTTTGAAAACGAGCATCTACTTAGAATACGAATCATGATGCTAATCAAGTTACTGAAGCAATTAAGGCGATTTTTTTTTAAATTGCAAACCACGAGGATTGTGAACACATTATAAGAGCATAAATGTGTCCTTATGGAGGATGTGGAGGATATGGAGGATAGGTAGTAGAGCCACGCTGATTTCAGCACGAACGGGCCGGCTCGACCGGGGCGGTACTACCCTCGCACAAAAAATCAACGTAAAATGACAGCGTTTGTGCTGTCGTGTTTCGTTGGTGAGTGCGAGACCGGAGGCCCAATTAGTCTAGTCAACAAGTTCCACACTTGTTGACTAGACTAAAAGATGCACAAGCATCACTAGGCCGCCATAGTGTGGGTCGCCATACTGCATTGTTGTATCCGCAATGAGTATGGTGGCCACCACTCGTGGATTTTGCTTATGCTTTCCATCAAGCAGAGTAGAGTCATTTTGGCAGGCCAAACATAAAAAAAAAAAAAAAAAAAAAAAAAAAAAAAATGTTACAGATGATAATACTAAAAAAAAGCATATGTAACTAACGTAGAACTTCGGGGTTTTGACTGCAGACCGCGGTTCGACAAACGTAGTGTAGGACGTATACAGGCTAGATGGAGTGAAAATTTCGCGTAAGATGGCTAGCAAGAGCTGGACGCGAGAAATCGAGGATCGAACCAAGTGACGTGCAATTAGAGAGGCCATGTCCAGAAGTGGACTGTTGACGTAGTACGGGAAAAATTGGATCACTCAATCTATACAAATAAATAAAATTAGAGTGTAATCTGTTTGTAATATTAAAATAACCGGTTTTTACTTAATGCATATGTATGTAAACACGGTACATATACCAAAATAACTTTTTTAACAGTTTTTGTCTGTCTGTTTGTTCCGGATAATCTCTGGAACGGCTTTACTGATTTTGACGGGATTTTCACTGATAGGTAGCTGATGATATGAGGAGTAACTTAGGCTACTCTTTTTAGACTAGCTCCGTGGCTTCACCGGCGTTCCGACAATAACCGCGGGACTCATCTAGTATCATATATTTTCGCGACATTACATTTCTTTTTTTAATTTATTTTTTTAATAAATTAAGATATTTAATGAGTATTTCATTTAATGAATTTCAAAGTTCACAAAGTAGGTATATATATATTCACGGTTGATCTTGCATTACATACAGTATATCTGGCTAAATGCTTAAATCGTAAATATGCTCTACAATTTTTAAATATAGGTTAACATCATTGGAGCAATAGACACTCAGATAATTGCAAAAATTAGTCTTTATTAAATATTCACCGTGGGAGAGCCACGCTTCGGCATGAATGGGCCGGCTCGACCGGAGTGATATCACGGCCTCACAGAAAACCGTGTGAAATAGCGCTTGCGCTGTGTTTCACCGAGTGAGTGAGGATACCGGAGGCCCATTCCCCAACCCCTCCCCACATCCCTCACCCCATCCCCTAAAGGCCGGCAACTCACTTGTAACGCCACTGGTGTTGCGGTTGTCCATGAGCGGCGGTAATCGCTTACCATCAGGTGATACGTCTGCTCGTTTGCCACTTATTCTATAAAAAAAACCCATTGACCTTGAATAACTTACGACGCAGACACGTAATTTAATGAGTGTTTGTAATTTCCAATTATCAGTTTTTACTATATGCAGATGAAAATATATAGGTACGGTACTTACATTAAAGAACCAATTTTTTTATTTGTTTGTTCCGGCTAATCTCTGGAACAGCTGGACCAATTTTGACGGGACTTGTACCGACAGATTTCTGATGATATAAGGAGTAACTTCGGTTACTTTTTTTAAGACTAGATTCGCCTCGCTGCGTTAAGCCGAGTCTCCACCGAATAAAAGTTTGCAAGTTTCGTGTTGTCCACACGGTCACAAAAGTTTCTGTAATTTCCTTTTTTTGGCAACAAAAATTGTCAATAAATGTTGGTAACTGTGTTTCTGTTTTTGGCGGTAAACATCAAAAGAATACGCTTGTTGCAAATATTTATTGGCTATGTAAAGACGCTAAGTTGGGATGTTTTTCAAATTCTTGGCGACTCTGTGTAGACACAACGGAAACAAAAGTTGGCGATTTTCTGAAGAACACAACACTGAAGTTGCCAACAATTTTGGTGGAGACGCGCCTATACGCATGGTTGATGTTGTACCGCGGGGCTTAGCTAGCTATTATAATAAATAGGCATCTCTGCAGCTGTCGAACTAATAGATCATGTTTCAATTGAAAACTATTAATTTACTTTCAGCTAGGTATGTCAAGACGAGACCTGGTACAGTAATGTTATTAATTGGAGATCATGTATTCAGCAAAAATGGACGACTAAGGGATGGCGGCATAAGATATGCTTGTGGTAGCCGACTGTCAAAGCAATGTCCTGCTTATGTGCATATGTCGAAAACACACCATATATTGAAGTGTAGTAACACCCATACCCACGACCCACCTGGGTATACCTTTACTTCTGACGGATATTTCATTAAAATTAGATTCTAAAGGATACACGGAAAACCTGTCAGGTGCAGACCTGACAGGTTTTCACGCGCAGTTACACCTGTCAGGCAAGATTGAGCTGAGAAGAGCACTGATGTAAAGGTGATGTGGTATTTACCTCGGCTTAGTGTTACAAATGATATATAGATTTATTAAGAGAATATTTTCGTATCTAGAATATTTTTTTTTTTTTGGAAATACCTGAATACAATACGATGCGTATGTCGTCAGAGTGCCTTAACTTGTGAGCAATAGCCCGGAAATTTATCATAGTGGAGTAAATGTATGTAAAGGTTATAAGTTTTCGTCAAGTTACATATTACAGTTATTTTTCTAAAAGTACACTGTTTATATTAAAATGTTAAAACGTAAAACCTGGAAACACTAAAACATAATTATATGTATATTTGTTATTATATTTTAAGATACAATTAAATATTTATGTTATAAACTAGCTTTTGCACGTAGCTTCGCTCAAGCAGACTTTCATTCTCTGATTTACCCCCTTAGGGGTGGAGTTTAGTAAAATACGTTCTTAGCGAATGTCTACACCCTAATACCTACCTGCCAAATTTCAAGTTTGTAGGTGTTACAGTTTCTGAGATTTCGTGATTAATAAGTGAGTGGTATTTCGCTTTTATATATATAGACTAGATATGCCCGCTACTTCGTACACTACATTTGGATTTTTTAAAATATTTTAATTTTTAACTGTTTAAACCTTCTCTGGACTACGACAAACATTTCAAAACCAAAAAAAAGCTAAATCGGCCCAGCCGTTCTCGAGATAGGCGAGACAAACGAATAGCAATTGATTTTTATGTACAAGAAGATTAGTGTAATGTCCGACTGCTGGGCAAGAAGATTAGTGTACCCAGATTATATTTTTAATAAAAGAATACACCCATTTCTTGTTTGAATATAGTAAACATATTTCTGCATATAAATTTTATGTCAACATACTTCTTTACTAACTTTTAAAAGGTGTATTTTGAACTGTGTACATATTTTTAATATTGCAGCAAAGTTTATAACACTCGCGAACCGCAAGCAACTCGTTATGATAGACGGGTTTACCTTCCATAGAAACGGACAAAGGTTAAGCAACGGTGGCGTCAGATGGCTTTGTTCCAGCAAATATAAAGGATGTCAAACAGCCATTGCACTGGATGAAGATACAGGCACCATTCTCAAATTGACAGGCATACACAAACATGATCGGCCCAAGTACATTTTGCGTGGTGACATTTATCATAGGATTTAAAGCCAAATACTAACAACAAAATGTTTGGATTAGCAACTATACCATACAGTCTGAGCAGTGTGATATGGTGAGTGAGAAGGAGGGGTTTTCTTTCTAAGGAGAGCTGGAAATCCAACAGTTAACTTTTAAAGCCTATTGATGTGATGTTATTTGAATGTATACCACGAGATTGCCGATCGGCAGACTGTGGATTAAGTGATTTTTAACCGACTTCAAAAAAGGAGGAGGTTCTCAATACGATTGTATTTTTTATTATTTTTTACCTCATAACTTCCGACTGGGTGAACTGATTTTGATGATTTTTTTTTATTTGAAAGCTGGTGCTTCCCGTGTGGTTCCATTTAAATTTGGTTCAGATTGAAGTCGGTTTCTTTTTTTGTTAAAATTTGTGATTATTGTTCCTATAGTCGTGAGCGGGATTGATAGATAATAGCTTCGATCTTCGTTAGACGATGGGTCAAGGGTGATGCAAAAGGTGGTTAGCCTCAACATGACCCGTATAATGTTCTCACAGTCGCTGGCCTACCATATTTTATGGTATCAATGACAGAGACAGAATAAGTAATCCTACTTATCAAATATTCAGATTGAAGATAAAAATAGATATTGTATAATTAGAACCTAAGTTTGTGTTCAAAACAAAGTTAAAAAAGACTGCACGTTTGGCCCAGTGGTTTAACGTTCACCACGCCGTTTCCTACTTCGGCAAGTGTCGTGGGTTCAAATCCCACGTAGGACAACACTGCGTGATCCACAAATTTTTGTTCTGAGTCTGGGTGTTCTTTGTGTCCGTTTCATGTATTTTTGTAAAGTCCCCCGCGACACAGGATTTATTCCTAGTGCGGGAGATGTCTTTAAAAAAAAAAAAATGAAAATAAAATTTAAAAAAATAATTGAGGTCTATTCTTTTCTGTTTCTTTATTTATATTTCTTTTAATTTGTTTACGGCATTTCTTTACACCACAGTACATAACATTGGGAAATGGTGGAAACTTATTATGATAGACGGATTTACATTCCATAGAAATGGAGCCAAAGTTACAGGCGATGTCAGGTGGTTCTGTTCAAGAAATAGAGGAGGTTGTCGATGTTTTGTGATCCTCCTGAATATCTTATGGAAAATATTATTGTAAAGTTTAGTAAAAAGAGGTCCATTATGATGTCATACAAAGAAAAGACTGATTAACATTAATACTTAAACGATTTCGTTTTAAGACAAACTTAAAAACATTTTTGTCGTTTGTCATTAGATTTTTTTTTACATTACTACTCAACTACATGTTTTTTCGTTCTTCCTGTCTTGCTTTCACGTTGCATTTGTGATATGGTTTCGAATAAAAAAAATATTGAATAGAAATAAAGTTGGTTTCATGTAATGTATAATGCTAATATTGCTAATAGGTATTTTAGTATTTATTTTGATTTGACGTCAGTGAAAATAAAATCTTGTATTTTGTTTTTTGAATTTATTTAATGAAAGTAAAAGAATAATTATCTAGTGATTTCTTCTACAGCTATACTTCTACTTTACTTTCATCCGTCGACGGGTGTTCGAAGTAATATCTCATCGTATTTCTGTTAAACATAAAGGAATATACTCTTGTATCCTGAAAGGTATTACGATACAAACTAAGTAGATTTAATAAACAGAAAACCCACTTAAAAAAATTGTTTAGTCCGTCACCATCGTGTGTCTGTAATATCCTCACTCTTAAGAGATTAGTTATTATTTTTACAAATTTTTAAATAATTCCACCTGCCCCGATGTTTGTCTGTAATCATATCTTCCAAGTTAAATTTGATCCACTTCCCGATTTCCGATGGAGCTGAAATTTGAAATATACATTTAGTTATGATGACAATGCAATTATATAGGGTCGGTATTATTATTAATAGAAAATGGCCACCGTAACAAAATGGCGGCGAACATATTTCTAAAGTACCCACTCAATATGAGTATCAAATGCAAGGGCTTAAAGTATTTTTTTATTAATAACTAATAAAAACTTGTTAAATAAAACTTTAAAATAAATCACTTTTGATAAAACTGATAGTGGATGATATAAATAATAATAAACGATGATGTATGAGAGTCGACACGATTTGACGTTCGAAATTTAAAATCCAAACCTGATCAGAACCTAACAGAAGCTTTTTGACTATCAAAAGAGTCGTTTATTAATTTAAGATTGAATGAATATCTTTATAAAAATCTGTTTATTAATAAAAAATATTTTAACACTAGATATGTATTTTTATATTGGCAAATAGAAGGTTACGTAAACTAAAAGTTTTAAAATTAAGAAATTTAAATTTTTAAATTAAAATTAAAATTAATTTTTAATTTTAATTTTATCTACTTTAAAAAGCAGTGATAGAAAACAATTTTTTGAGAATAATGCTTTAAAGCTCTCTTAATTCTTGTGTAATAAACAATATGTACTTTTACCATAGTCAAAAAATATATATATAGTTAAAACTTGGTTCACTTTGTTTAACTACCGTATATTAATTATCAAATTACACAAAAACCTTTAAAAAAATAATTTATTTATTTTTGCCACAGCTACTTGCTTCATCACCCTAACGTCAGGAACTGTTCTCCTAATGGTCGATGGATACAGCTTCCATAAATGTTCTCGGACCTCGACCAAACAAAACAGATGGCGGTGTTCGGCAACAAAGCAGAAATGTCATGCTTTCGTTGTGTTAAGTGAAGATGGGAATGTAATAATTAAACAAATGCTGGTTCATAGTCTACATAAACGTGCTTTATACACAAGTCTTAAAGACGGCAGGTACGCCAAGGTATCTTAATTATAATTTCATCATCATCATCTGAGCCGAAAGACTGATGATGATGGAAAGGTCTGATTTAAAAGGTTAGGTTAGTCTCAACACTGAACGGCTCTGACTGCCCTAAATAAGGCTCGCCTCTGGCGGCCTCAGAGGGTACTGGCAGTCAGAGCCATACGCGGATACCGCACGGTGTCGACCGAGGCGGCGTGCGCCCTGGCCGGAACACCCCCGTGGGATTTGGAGGCGGAAGTGCTCGTCGAAGTTTATCGACGGGTGGCTGAATATCGGGCGGAGTATGGCTATCGCCCTCCGCCCGAAGAGGTACGCCACTGGCGTGAAGCCGCCCGTCGAGCCACGATGGCTAGATGGTCGTTCCGGTTGGAGACTCCACGCGCTGGCTTTGCCGCCGTGGAGGCTCTCCAGCCGGTCATCCTCGAGTGGGCAGGGCGGCAGCACGGGACCCTTTCCTTCCGACTGACGCAGGTCCTTTCCGGGCATGGTTGCTTCGGGAAGTACCTGCACTCGGTCGCTAGGAGGGAATTGAGTCCCGCCTGCCACCACTGCGACTGCAGTGAGGACTCGGCCCACGCTGGCGATTTGCCCCCGCTTGGGCGTCGCAGCGCCGGGCCCTCACTGCAGTCATCGGAGGAGATCTCTCGCTACCGGCCGTCATACGCTCCATGGCCGGTAGCGACAGCAGTTTTACCGCGGTCGCAACCTTCTGCGAAGACGTAATCTCGCAGAAGGAGGTGGCGGAGAAGGCCCGGGAGGATGATATCCACTCGGACCCAATCCGCCGCCGGCGAACCGGGCGGCGGAGGCGCGCCTATCAGCGCCTCATGCCGCCCTGAGTGTGGCCGCAGATGGTCGGGACGGGCTTTCCCTTCCATCCGCTCTAGTGGCCGCCCGCGAGGAGGCGACGTTACGCGTGTGCCGTACGTCGCCTAAATTGAGATTTTAACAGCTGACGGTGCTCGCTTCTGTGCGGGCAAGCGCTGGGAGGGGTCCGGACGTGTTAATAACTGCAGTTCCCGGATTCCTCCCTTCACAGGCGCAGAGTGGCACACCGTGTGGTTTTAGTCGGTTCGAGTCCGACACACCGCCCCGCCGCAAGCCCCGGTGGGGTGACGGTCCGAGGGGAATTCCACAAGTTAAAAAAAAAAAAAAAGTCTCAACACTGAAATTAACTTAATATTCCTTGTAATAGCGTTGATAAGTCATACTTTGGGTCGTGTTTAAGTTTTAAAATATATATGTTTTCCTTCTAATTAGTTAATAGTTGCGGAATAAATTATTTCCTTTCATTCAGACAATAAAGAAAACAATTTTGTAGTTCCTGTTCCCACAGTCGGTGACCTACTATTTTTATGTATATAAAAGTATGAGAAATATGAGTATATGTAAGAGAATAATATACTCGTAAACCTATACCTGGTTAACAGATACTGATAAATACATACTAATATTATAAACGCGAAAGTTTGTAAGTACGGATGGATGGATGTTTGTTACTCTTTCACGCAAAAAACTTTGTTTAAAAAAACTGACTTCAAAAAGTAAAAAGTATAAAATAACTTAATAAAGATTTAATTAAATACACGTCATATGCAAA
This sequence comes from Diaphora mendica, assembly GCA_949125395.1. Taxonomy (NCBI): domain Eukaryota; kingdom Metazoa; phylum Arthropoda; class Insecta; order Lepidoptera; family Erebidae; genus Diaphora; species Diaphora mendica. The sequence goes on from OX421323.1 coordinate 5,484,703, forward strand.
CCTTTAATATTGATGAAACACTTATTTGTATGTGCTACCTATTCATAGGTTTAAAATCGGTGCCAAGCCAAATGTAATAGTAGGTACCACACTCGCTATATTTCGAGACGAATGTAAACGACGTCACCGACGCTTCGGTTGTTTTGTTCTACGCGAAAAGCAGCTATCCCGCTCAAGGTCACCTGCGGAGAGTGCAGCACCTACTATTACATTTTGGCTTGGCACTGATTTCAAACCTTTGAATAGGTAGCACATACAAATAATAGTGTTTCATCAATATTAAAGGTTTGCATATGACGTGTATTTAATTAAATCTATATTAAGTTATTTTATACTTTTTGGTTTTTATAGCCGGGATTTTAAACGTTTTTTTTTCGACGTTCGACGTTATCATTTCACCTAAATAACTTGAAAGAATACGACTAAAGGTAACATACATACACATGACATTTAAAGATTTATCTTCCAACTCCTAACCGTTAAGGAGTTTTATCCTCCATCATCAGCTCATCATCATGAACTGATGACTACCAAATGTAAATACTGTAATAGCTTTAAAAAATATCTATGAAAAACATAGTACGTGCCGTACTATGTTGCCGTACTATGCCGTACGTAATTTGAGGGATTCCTTCGATTTCCTTGGGATCCCATCATCAGATCCTGATATGGTGGCAATGGGACCACATGAGGAGCATACCCTTTCGAATAAGTTTGTGTTCAAAACAAATTAAGTTGAAAAAGTTGAAAAATAAATTTTTTTAAAAGAATTGAGGTCTATTATTTTCTGTTTCTTTATATAACTAGCTTTTGGACGCGGCTTCGCTCACGCAGACTTTCATCCCCTGATTTACCTCCTTAGGGGTGGAATTTCAAAAATTCCTTTCTTAGTGCTCACTTACGTTATGTAAAGAACCTACATGCAAAATTTCAGGATACTAGCTTCAGCGGTTTGGGCTGTGCGTTGATCTCTGGGTATGTCAGTCAGTCACCTTACTCTTTTATATAATAATAGACTTTAAAGATAGATTATTTTTTTACGTTATTTCTTTACAACACAGTATATAACATTGGGAAATGGTGGAAAACTTAGTATGATAGACGGATTTACATTGCATAGAAAGAAGCGAAAGTTACAGGCGCGGGCGGTGTCAGCTGGTTCTGTTCATAAAATAAAGGAGGTCGTCAGTGTTAGGTGATATTTAATGAAGAGACAAACACTATAATAATATTACCTATCAGGTACGCATCATCACGACCCACCTGAATAATATATATATGAATAAAAAAGTATATAAGTATTTGTATCAGTTGTCTAGTACCCATAACACAAGCTCTGCTTAACTTGGGACTAGATGGTGTTGTGTGTCAGATGTCTGAAATACTTATAAAAAAAAAAAACTTATTTAAAATATTATTGCTAAATTTAGTAAAAAGAGGCCTATTTTGATGCCATACAAAGAAAAGACTGATTAACATAATCATACTTGTAAGTTTTCGTTTTAAGATATGCTTAAAACATTTTTGTTATTAGATAATCATTTTTATTTTAGATTAGTACTCAAGTACATGTATTTTCTTTCTTTCTGTCCTGCTTTCAAGTTGCATTACATACATTTGTGATATGGTTTCGAATAAAAAATAAATACGATCAACAAAAAAATAGAAAATAAAGTATGCTTCATAAACGAACTTCAAAAAGTATTTATTTTTATTCGACGTCAGAGAAAACATAAAATCTTGTATTTTGTTTGTTGAATTTATTTAATGAAAGTTAAACAATATCACCTAGGGAAAGTAATTTCTTCTACAGCTATACTTCTACTTTACTTTCATTCGTAGACGGGTGAATCTTCGAAAATAGACATAACTAATATCTAATCGTATATCTGTCCAACATAAAGGAACATACATTCGTATACTGAATAAGGTATTACGATAAAAACCACGTATATTTAATAAACAGAAAACCCACTTCAAAAAAATGATCTGTCCGTCACTATCTTGTGTCTGTAACATCCTTACTCTTAAGAGATTAAATCTCTAAAGATTCACCCGTCTACGAATGAAAGTTATATGTTTTATCAAAAAAACTAACTAGTTTTTTTGATAAAACAAATAGTGATGATATAAATAATAATAAATGATGATGTATGATAGTGGACACGATTTGACAATCGAAATTTAAAATCCAAATCTGAACAGAACCGAACAGAAGGTTTTTGACTATTAAAAGAGTCTTTTATTAATTTAAGATTAAATGAAATATGAATATAAAAAATCTGTCTTAATAAAAATTGTTTTTCATCCCACAATCTCGGAAAGAGTATTTCTGCCCTTCGATATCTGAGTTTAAAAATCCGCTAGAGGATAAGGCAAATTGAATTTAGAACATCTTGTGCACTAAGTTTGTTAATTCAAAACATCATTAAACCTATATACTTCTACCTCCATGTTCCTGAATTTATCATACAATATTTTTTAATTTGTTAAAAACTCAGACTCGGAACCTTCTTGGTGTACTTTTTTTTTATTTGCTTTGCCCGCGCCATTTTCTTTTCACTTCATTTAATCATTTCCTTGCTGAGGTGGGATGAAAAGTTATGTGTTGCACTCGAGTGCAAAGATTTTGCACCTCGTGCTCTTTTGATTCCCTCGCTAATTCTTATTTTTAAATCAAATCACTCGCTGCGCTCGTGATTCAATTTTAGAATCCTTCGCTTGCTCGGTCATCAAAATCGAGCACGCGGTTAAAAAGCAACTTTGCACTCTTGTATAACAAATAACTGTTAACACTAGATATTAGGAAATAAAAGGGTACGTAACCTAAAAGCTTTAAAATTAATTTTATCTCCTTTAAAAGCAGTGATAGAAAACAATATTTTGAGAATAATGCTTTAAAGCTCTCTTAATTCCTGTGTAATAAACAATATATACTTTTACCATTGTAAAAAAAAGACAGTTAAAACTTGGTTCTGATAAGTAATGTTTGTTTTCATGCACATAACCTATACTTAATTGCTATATTATCGTATTACATTAAAACCAACGAACATAATTATTTCATTTGTCTTTGCCGCAGCTCCTTGCTACATCACCCTAACGTCAGGAACTGTTCTCCTGCTGGTCGATGGATACAGCTTCCATAAATGCTCTCGGAGCTCGAGCAAAAAGAACAGATGGCAGTGTTCGGCGAAAAATAAGAAATGTAATGCTTTCGTTGTATTGAGTGAAGATGGGAGTGTTATAACCAAACAAAATCTCACTCATAGTCTACATAATCGGCCTTTTTACACAAGTGTTAAAGACGGCAAGTACGTCAAGGTTTAATTATAATTTCAACATCGTCATCTGAGCCGAAAGACGGCCACTGATGGACAAAGGCCACCACGATCTCCACCAGAATCGGTCTTGTGCTGCCCCAATCCAACGGTTTACGCTTCAGTTTTTTTAAATGCAATAAATATTTATTTTGGAAACAACGACTTTTGTAAACATTATGTACAAATATAGTTTCTTGCTTTTTACACTTTTTTGGTATTGTTATTTAAAAATTACATATAATTTTCAGATCCGACGTTTATCACGTTGCTGTCAGGGCATACTCTTCTAATAGTAGAAGGTTACAGCTTCCACAAGAGCTGTGCTTGTAACCAGAATACCTACCGATGGCGGTGTTCCGCAAAAAAGAAAGGATGCCTTGCATTCGTTGTCGTCACTGATGATGGTTGTATAAAGAGGATGCAGCTCACCCATAGTTCACATGAACGTCCTGTTTACAACTATATCGGTAATGGAAGATACATAAAGGCTTCGTGAGGACAGGTTTTTTCTTATATTTTTAGTTCCATATGTTGTTAGTTATTAGGACCCAGCACTTTATAAACTGTATAGATTCTTTTACACACACATTTAATAATTGTATACCTGATAAGTTTTTATTCAAATTAAATTATTATGTACTTAATATCTAGTGTAGTGTTATTTATTATTATACATATTGTTACCTATCGAAAGAAGATTTATCAACGTATATTTTTCATTTCGTTATTTTTACTTTCATTCAAATAAATATCAGTTAAAAAAAGAAAAACTCATTTTTTTGAACATTATTTTCTTTTCATAAGGTCCATTTTCCTATGTTTTATTTTAACAAATGACCACCAGCTACCGATCCAGCAAGTCCCATCAAACCAAATCAAATAAACAAATAAATTCATAAATGTGTTCTCCTTGACGGCTAAAACGACAATTTATATTTCACTTAGAACTAATTTTAAAATTGGAGCTCTACACACGTGATGTATCCTAGTAATTGTAGGTCCTAGTATAGGAATCCTAGGTTACTGGACCTAGGTAGGTATGTATTATCAATATTTCATTCTAAACATCGATTGCACGAATGGTGTTCAAGCGGTTACCCTGCCGCGCCACTTAATTTTGCACTGAGTATTGTAAGTTTGATCCCTAGCCTACATGGGACAACACTTTGTGTGATCTGAACTTTTGTGTAAACAAAGCGTTTTTTGAGTCTGGATATTCTTTGAGTCCGTTTCATAAATGTGTTATATATATATTTAAATGCAGGCATCAATGTAAATTAATCCTTAACCAAATTAAATTTATTTGCCCATCACCAATTAGCAGTAACATTTATATTCAATAATATATACATACTTTCTCTTTGCAGCAGATCATATGTTCATCACGTTAACATCAGGTCATATATTACTTTTAGTCGAAGGGTACTCCTTCCACATTGATAAAGGCTCAAGCAAAAGAAGATGGAGATGTTCTGCAAAGGCTAAAGGGTGTCGTGCTTCCGTTGCCTTCGATGATAATCATACCATAATCAGAAAAAATCTCAACCACTGCCTTCACGATAAACCTGTGTATAAAGTTCTCGGCAATGGTCAGTACGTCAAAATTTGAATCGTATCAAGTACCTATAGTATAGTTAGGTATAGAAATTTCACAAGTTGTCAGAAAACAGTTGTTTTTATGAGTTCGTTATTAAATTCTCCTTTATCCTGTGTAATTGCTATTCTTTGTGTCCTGGATTTTTCTTGTGTCCATTTTATGAATGACTGTCAGTCCCCTGTGAAAAAGAATGTATCATCCTACTGCGAGTGCGGACTTTTTAAAATCTCAATCCAACTACAGTTATTGATCAAGTTCCATCAAAAGAGTATTCTATTGGCAGTTCTATTAAGTCGTAATTATAACATGGCTATCATAGTATGACTCTTGGTTGGCAGTGACAAAGTATGACTGCTCTTCCATTTTTCTTCTTGTCATTTTTACTGTTGTCTTATTAGTTTGATGTTAAAATAATTGGTAATCGGTTCCACATATTCATAAGTAACGAGGTGATGTAAATAAGTAAAAACGATTTATCTAAAATCTCACGTTATGCCTTAAAACAAGGCTTAGCTGGGTTCTATAATATTTTTGTAACAATATACGACTAGACACTAGAGGATATCTGTAAGGATTGTCTGCCTACGAAAATACTTTCCATTCTTTCGTTCGTTGCCGGCTAGAATGAGAATCGTCAAAAATTGTATAGCATCTAGGGAATGCAATCTCACGAGATTGGGGCTCAGGCGAGATCTCGCGAGCTTAGGAATAACAATACCGCGAGATCTCGCTAATTTCGAGATCTCGCGAGATTGGCAATTTTGTGAGTTTATTCTTGCAAATAATCACAATATTTGAAAAAGAATAGGAAAAAACTAATGAGAATTATAGGTATTATGAAATAAACAGTTATTTTTACGAATTCTTTCAAAAAACATTTTTGTATTTAACATTGTTTGACGTATCTTACATGATTTTAGTAATAATCTTTTAAGTAGTAAACTTTGACGTATCTAATCAAATAAGAAATTAAATAAAGAACTGGTTTTCTCTTCTAATACTAAATAAAAGTATTTTAATAATAAAACAGATTTTTTAAAACAAAAAAACAAGAAGACAAAAACTAAAATGAAACTTATTAACTAAGTTGAGTTGACTATTAAAGTGAGATATTATTATCAATTAAAGAAAACTATACCTACTCACAGATCTATTAGAAATTAGAGATTAATTAACAAAATATTCCAATCAAATCAAAGGCTTTTTCAGTTCACAGCACACGCCATTATTACGAATTATTTTAAAAGTAGCTCCTTAAGAAGCACAATTTGGCCAAAGAATCGTCTGCTAAACGGCTTCTTATATTGCTGTTCAGATAACCAGTCGCTGAGAAGGCCCTTTCGGATCCATGCTAGTTGGAACCACAGATGTCAGGCTGCGCGAACTGTAAAAAATCGCCTTTTAAACCCCGGACTCGTATAAATTCATTTCCTTTTTGATTAATAACTCCAACGAATTCGTAGTTAGTTTTCTGTTTCTAGGTTCTTTGAACACAGTCAATGCTTCCTGGTTTATTAGTGACCACACGGATATAGAACCATTAGTAAAAAAAGGGGGCCCCCTGTAGGGAATGCAATTTCGTTAAACTCGCGAGATCTCGCCCATTTTTCGGCCGAGATCAATCTCGCAAAAAAAGGCCGAAATCTCGCGAGAACGAGATTGCATACCCTAATAGCATCTTATAATAGTGCCAATGCGCCAAACCGTCCCTATCGCCATATCTTTTCATATATATCTTTTCCTTGTCGCATCAGGTGCGAAGAATGTGCCGCAAAGTTTTACAGCAAATCAGAGAAGACTATGCATTTTCTCTTACTGCTGTGTTATATTGAGTACTAATGATAACTCTACATTTCTTTTTCGATTTCTATATTATACTTAATGAACATGTATGTATTATAAACCTTTCTCTTGAATAACTCCCTCTGTTGATGAAAACCGTATTAAAATTAATTACATAATTTGATAGACCTAAGCGTACAAGAACGGGAAGCGACTTAATTTTATACTAGGTAATACTATATTAAGTTAAATAAATATTTAAAAAGGAATGTATGATATAATTCAAATTGTAAAATGTGTTAATAGTAAATAATTATTTTAAGCCTTGCACAGATGTGTGTTCATAAAATTTGATTGTGAATTTATCACCTGCAAGTTTTTTTTTTATTCTTTATTTAAGGAGCTTAGCCACAATTATGACTTTTGTGTAAACAAAGTGTTTTTGAGTCTGGGTATTCTTTGTGTCTGTGTTATAAATATTTTATTATATATTTAAATGCAGGCATCAATATCAATTAACCCTTAACCAAATTAAATTTATTTGCCCATCACCAATTAGCAGTAACATATATATTCAATAATATATACATAATTTCTCTTTGCAGCAGATCATATGTTCATCACGTTAACATCAGGTCATATATTACTTTTGGTCGAAGGGTACTCCTTCCACATTGATAAAGGCGCAAGCAAGTGCAGATGGAGATGTTCTGCAAAGGCTAAAGGGTGTCGTGCTTTCGTGGCCTTTGATGATAATCATACGATAATCAGAAAAAATCTCAACCACTGCCTTCACGATAAACCTGTGTATCAAGTTCTCGGCAATGGTCAGTACATCAAAATTTGAATCGTATCAAGTACCTATCATATAGTTAGGTATATACATTTCACGAGGTGTCGGAAAACAGTTGTGTTTATGAGTTCGGTATTAAATTCTCCTATATCCTGTGTAATTGCTATTCTTTGTGTCCTGGATTTTTCTTGTGTCCATTTTATGAATGATTGTCAGTCCCCTGTGAAAAAGAATGTATCATACTACTGGGAGTGTGTTTTTTTTTTTTTTAATCAAACTACAGTTATTGATCAAATTCCATCAAAAGAGTATTTTATTGGCAGTTCTATTAAGTCGTAATTATAACATGGCTGGCATAGTATGACTCTTGGTTGGCAGTGACAAAGTATGACTACTGGAAGAGTGAACATTTCATCTTGTCATTTTTACTGTTGTCTAATTTGTTTGATGTTGAAATAATTGGTAATCGGTTCCACACATTCATAAATTACGAGATGATGTAAATAAATAAAAACGATTTATCTAAAATCTCACATTATGCCTTAAAACAGGGCTTAGCTGGGTTCTATAACATTTTTGTAACAATATACGACTAGACACTAGAGGATATCCGCAAGGATTGTCTGCTTTGAAAATACTTTCCATTTTTTCGTTCGTTGCCGGCTAGAATGAGAATTCGGTCTAAAATTGTATAGCACCTTATAATAGTGCCAAGGCGCCAAACCGTCCCTATCGCCATATCTCAACGTCTCTCATTTTCCTTATCGCATCAGTTGCCAAGAATATTCCGCAAAGTTTTGCAGCAAATCTGAGAAAACTATGCATTTTCTCTTACTGCTGTATTATATTGAGTACTAATGACTAACCTCGGCTTCGTACGGAAATCTTTAAAATATTCTACATTTCTTTTTCGATTTCTATATTATACTTAATAAACATGTATGTATTATAAACCTTTCTCTTGAATAACTCCCTCTGTTGATGAAAACCGTATTAAAATTAATTACATAATTTGATAGACCTAAGCGTACAAGAACGGGAAGCGATTTAATTTTATACTAGGTAATACTATATTAAGTTAAATAAATATTTAAAAAGGAATGTATGATATAATTCAAATTGTAAAATGTGCTAATAGTAAGTAATTGTTTTAAGCTTTGCACAGATGTGTGTTCATAAAATTTGATTGTGAAATATCATATCATATCACCTGCAAGTTTTTTTTTAATCTTTATTTAAGGAGCTTAGCCATAATTATGACTATGTCGCTCCATCATAGCCACTTTTTATTTTATATAAATCTTAAATATTCAGTATACAATTCATAAGAAGCCTTAGCTATATCTGTGAAAGGACTGGCCAGGATGCTGATACATCTTCCGTCCTTCCGTCAGCTTATCACTAAGCAAGTGATCTCTAAGTTCTTGGTTTCGTGTACCCGCAAGTTTGTATCGCAAGTAAATAGACAAGAAATAAAGTATATTTGTATTTTTTAAAATTTTGTTTTAATACATTCCTATGAAGTTAAAGGAAAATTACTTTATACTAGCTGACTCATGCAACTGCATTTGCGTTTTTTTTTCATTGATGCTTGGCCCCTATTGGTCAAAGCCTGATGTTATTTTTGTTAAAAGTAATGTTGAAATTGCCGTTCACGCCTGTTGCCGTAACAAGGGAAATAGGGATTCATTTTTTATACAAATAAATAAAATTGGAGTGTCTGTAATTTCAAATCTTTTCACTCAATGCATTTGAGAGTGTATACATTACTTACATAGACAATTTTTAAATATTTTGCCTGTCTCTCTGTTTGTCTGCCTGTTTGTTTCGGCTAATCGCTATAACGGATGGACCGATGTTGACGGGACTTTCACTGAGAGGTGATGATATAAAGAGTAACTTAGGCAACCTTTTTAAACTAGCTACTCCCCGTGGCCTTTCCCGTGATTGTTATACATGTATATATCAATTCAGATTATTTTATGGGTGACGTCACTTTAATTGTATTTTAATGATACATTATATTTATTCCAGAACCGCAGTTCATCACTCTAACGAACGGTCACAGTTTATTAATGGTTGGTGGTTACACTTTTCATAAAGATTCAACGATCCATAAAAATAGATACCGTTGTTCAGCTAGAAAGAAAGGGTGCAATGCTTACGTGGTGCTGAGTGAAGAAAAGCATATCATTGTACGTCAGCAACTTAATCATTGCCCTCACGAACGGCCTATTATGAGAAGTACAAATTCCGGACTATATGTTAAGGTTACATAATAGTTATTTATGCAACTGTTGTATAATAAGGGGTATTAAAACACGAATGCCGAGTGTGATAATAGTATCCCATAAGTGTTTTAATACCTAATTATGTACAGTTGCATACAATATTTTATCTACACCCATGACATAAATTCTCTATAAAAGTTCTGAAACGACTAGCTAAATGGCGAACAACAATGGCGGAATCGGACGTGAATTCGAATAACAGTTCTTTTTTTAAATACGGCGCTGTGGTAGTGAAATGCGCATGCGTGACAATGTTCTTTTTTTGAAAAAGGAGTTGCATAATGAAATTTAGTACAACACTAAAACACTCGTTTGGGTGATTTATTGGTTATTATGACCCAGGATGTTTTAATGTTGGCAATAAGCTAACTGTTTCAGAAACTTTTATAGAGGATTTATAGCATGGGCGTAGATAAAGAGCATTTAGTGCACACGCTAGCCAGAGTTAGGTGTTGATTTGTGTTTAGTTTTCCTTCGTGGCTTAATAGGCCTAAGAGTCCTTTTATAGGAGATGCCTTACGTCCCGGAGTAGACTATCAAAGGATGATCTAATTAACACTACTGCAATATAATGAAATTCCTGTTATGTCCATTATAGCCACATATACATCATCATCAATCATTACAAAAATTCTCATGTAAATCAATACTTTGGTTTTTATTAACTTCATGTTTTTGTGTCAATAAGAATCTGGTTTTCCAGAGTTATTGTTAAGGCAATGTTGCTAATTCTGTTCCTGCGTTACTAAAGTAAAATGTTTTCTTTTAATGCCAAAATTCTATTTTTGCATGCATGTATTTAAATAACGTCTATTTTTAAAGTGAAATATCTAAGAGTTGTCGAATAACAGTATTAGCATCCGAGTGTCACATGAAGGTCAAAACTATGAAAAATTCCTTTGATTATAATGACATTTAATGTGAAGACTTTAGAAAATTGATACAAGAATAATACGTCGAACATATTTATGTACATGTATGTAAATTTATAATATTTATGTAGACTATTAATATCATTATTTACACTGTAGATTTTTTATTTTGCGAATACGCAATGTTTTGTTTGTCGTCGTTTTGATGTGATTATAATAACAAAAGGAAAATACTATTTTATTTAAAGAAAGTCATGACTTGAAATCGTTCATTTTAAATATTTAAATCTGTGTTAGGTAGGTCCGAGAATAACTAATATTTGTCACACTATAGTATGACTATTAAAATTTCAATGTCCTATGATTATAGTGGTTCTGATGTGTCCTAATTCCACAATTTGCTAAATAACTTAAATTCGAATTGAATAAGTGCTAAAAGACGAATGGTCCAAAACCATGACGTGCCAATGACTGACCAATATAATATACTAGATGACCCTGTAAACTTTGTATCAGATATATATATCTATCTGTACGTATAATTGTAAAGAAATATTTGACCAACAAAAATATATCGATTCTTTGTTATAGTGTTTTTTTTTATTTTAAATAAATATACGATAATCTAAATATTGTTGACTGCCTTGGTGGCGCAGTGGTAGCTTATGCAACTGCTGTGGGTCTCGGGTTCGATTCCCGGGTCGGACCAAATGTTTGTATGATCTGCATTGTTTCGGAGTTTGGGTGTTTTCTATGTATATATTTTTTTTTTTAAGACAACTCCCGCACTAGCAATAAATCCTGTGTCGCGGGGGACTTTACAAACATACATGAAACGGACACAGAATACGCAGACTCAGAACTACAATTCGTGGATCACACAAAGTGTTGTCCTACGTGGGATTTGAACCCACGACACACGACACTTGGCGAAGTAGGAAACGGCGTGGTGACCGTTAAACCACTAGGCCAAACGTGCAGTCAAACGTATTTACAAAAAAAAAACATATGTATTTATTTCAGTAGTTTTGTACCTATAATACTAGCTCTGCTTAGTTTGGGACTAGATGGCGTTGTGTGTTAGATGTCCGAAATATTAATTTACTGTCGAACCGGAACCTTTATGTAAAACGTACTTTATTTGAGGGTTTATGTTCGAGTTTGTACGAAGGAGGGAAAATATTTTTTTTGAAAGTTTGGGAAATCGATCCAGCCATTCTTGAGTTTTAGCCAGAGTAATGAACAGAAAATCACTTTTCATAAAACTCATCATAAAAAGAGCTAAAAACGGTCACGTGATTTTGGCGTACTAGTATTTCTTTTTTGAAATTAAGCACTCTTTGATTTAATTCCCTGTAAAATATATAAATTATAGACTACATATTCTTCTGTTAAATTTTTTATGCGGAACAACCTTTGTTGATTTTTTAGAAGAAAATATTACTTGAAATTATTATCATACTTAAAACATTTGTATAACATGTAATTAATACTATATCTTTTCAGTACATGAATTCATCACGTTGATGTCAGGTCACCGCTTGCTCATTATCGATGGATACACTTTCCATCAAGCTACATCTGCCCGCAAGAATAGATGGAGATGTTCTGCTCTGAGGAAGAAGTGCAATGCTTTTGTGATTCTCAGCGAAGACCAGAAGACAATCACGAGACATCGCCTTAACCATTGTCCACATGAACGACCTGTATTAAAAAAAACGAATTGCGGACTGTATTATAAGATTTAACATGGGATAATTATTAAAGAATAACGACTGATATTATTTCATTTTCACTGCTGGACATAGATGTTTTTCAAGGTTTGCGACATCAATATGTCCTGAACTGCTCCCATATAACGGTTTCCTGCGACGTTTACCAGGTCCTCAGACCACCTTACAGGGCCTACACACGCTGGATCATCGTAGCTATTATCTACTCCAATACAAAACAACAATTATAGTCGTTACAACCAATACTAACAATTTAAAGTGAGTTTCTATATAATTATTTGTTGGGATCTTAACTATTAAACCGATTGTCTTGTATAGAATAAGATTTAGGGTACTTTAGAACAAAATAAAATTGCCCATAATGGCCCAAGTTAGAATGTAGTGCAATTAATACAACGATAAAATTAGTATTTTATCGTTAGTTCTTGTTCTTTCTACGATACCCTACAGTGTGATTAGATCAGTGATAATTCAGTACCAGCCATAAGTATACAGCTAATTATATAGTCTACTTTCTCATCATTATCATCAGCATATCGCAGTCCACCGCTAGCCTTGGGCCTTTCCAATTGCATGCCACTTAGATCCTCTGCCTCCATTCTCCATTTTATTAAACATAATTATTTACATGTACCCTTATCTTAATTTATTAGCGAAATTCATCTGGACCTCTAGTGGCACTCGTCGTTTGGTTATCAACAATTATACCTTCCACAAATCTGGCCATGGAAGACCTACTTTGCAGAGGTGGAGGTGTTCATCCCGAAGGCGAGGCTGTAAATGTTTCGTAATGCTGGACCAAGATGAAAGCACAATATTAAGAATAACTGGTGAACATTCTCACCCACCACCTAAGATATGCGACACTGGCGCTACGGTTGGTAGCAGCGATCCAGTTTATTTTATTTATCACTAGTATCTTTGAAAATCTCGGATTTCCTCCATCATAATATGCATGTATCACACATATAAACCTCTCTCTTGAATCACTATCTATTGCTGAAAACTGCATTAAAATCTGTTGAGTAGTTTAAAAGATCTAGGCGAACATACAGCGGAAGGGACTTAATTTTTACCCGACTATCGCAAAGCCAAAGGAGGGTTATGATTTTGACATGATTTTGACAGGCTATGTATGTATGTTCATTTGTTGCCTCATAACTCCTTAACTACTTATTAGAACTGGACAAATGGGGTATCGTTAGAAGCGTCTTGATCGTCCGCTAGTTATATCACGTGTCACTGAATCTAATGTGGCGCCCTCTAGCCGACATAAAGTATTGTATTAAAAAAATAATTTAAGATAAATATGCCGTGTTTGGTATCATTTGAATGGGAGTTACTTTTACATTTCAAAAATTAGCATTTTTTCGTGACTTTGTCCGTATTTATTCGATAATTGTGATATTTCTGTGGTACCTATTTAAAATATACTTTGCAAAGAAATTAATATTATAGAGGCACCAAAACATTTTAAATAAAAAAAAAATTTAGAACACTTTTATGTGCGATCAGAGAATAAAGATAAACTCAAGTTTGACCAGGTTCAGCAGTTTAAATTATAAAAAAGTATGAAACAAGTTTCAAAAGCCGTAGTCACGCGTTGTTAATGTGTACGGTACATTTATACGTAACGTGTGACTACGGCTTTTGAAACTTGTTTCATACTTTTTTTTTGTTGTAGTTGGGTTTTAGTTTTTACTTTTTTTTATACTAGTCCTCCAAAAAACTTTTTCTAAATATCCTTAATGTACAGAATTGGACCTGTTACATTTTTATTATAAGTATAGATTTAGGCGCGGCTTAGCTAGTTATACATATAAAACTTCCTCTTGAATCTCTCTATATACTGCTGAAAAATGCATTGTAATCCATTAAGAAGTTTAAGAGATCTAAGCGAACAGACTGCGGAAACCACTTAATTTTATACTATGTAAAGATATACACTACATACATATTAATTCTCTATTGTTGTATGAATTTAAAAACACGTGTTATTAAATAGTGTTAGAAATAAAATGTGGTCTTTTTAATAATCAACGTATACCTTAACCGTAAGGTGGCTAACTCACACTAATAATAACACTGTATAACAAAAAATATTAATGGACGAATAATAAATAATACAATTTTTTTACAAAAAAAACCGACTTCAATCTGGACCAATTTAAAGCACCAGCTTTCAAATTAAAAAATAATCATCAAAATCAATTCACCCAGTCGAAGTTATGAGGTAACAAATATATATAAAATAAAATACAGTCGAATTGAGAACCTCCTCCTTTTTTTGAAGTCGGTTAAAAACGCTTAGTAAAGGTTACACGATGGTTAATATTGACCTCATCTATCTTTCTGCGCCCAACCAAGACACTGAAGGTTTTCGGCAACCGAGTAGTTTATAGTAAAAGCTTTCGTTTTCCCTTTTGAGGATACATCAGCAAAAATCTATCTCGTGTTCCATAAATATAACAAGTAAAATTTTAACAAAAACCGACTTCAAGGTTCGACTCGATTTCTCTTGGATGCCATCATCAGATCTTAATGTCCTTATCATGGTATCACCGCTGGGACATCTTCTTTCCATTAAAAAAAGAATCATCAAAATCGGTTCATAAACGACGAAGTTATATACGAACATACATAAAAAAAAATATATATATACGGTCGAATTGAGAACCTCCTCCTTTTTTGAAGTCGTTAAAAAGAAAATTATAACATGTGGTATGCTTGATTGCAGCTAAATTAATTAAGCTAAGGATAAACATAGCCCAATAATCAGACCTTATTTGCTGGTAAATATTAATGTTTCATAGGCAGTATTGCACATGAAATCACTTCTATTTTTTCAGAAGCAAAAAGAATCGTCGGTGGGATATTTCTCAAAGAAACAGTTCCCCCCTGTTGCTTTGAGAAATATCCCACCGACGATTCTTTGATCCTTAGAAAGTATTTATATCACGAAGAGAAAACTGATTCTGACGGAATTACGACATGGAAATGTTCGAATTCGAATGTCACTGAGTGTCAAGCTTTTATTTTGATTAAAAACAATGAAATTTTGGATAAAGATGTTGAACATAATCATATCCCCGTAAATGCGGACATTGTGAAACGTTTTAATTTAAGTGTAGATAACATCTAAGGTATCCCTTTTGTAGCTGAAGAAGATATAGAAAGAAGTATTGGCTGTGCCTCAAATGTCTGTCTTACGTAGTTCAATAGTGTATACAAGTGCTATTGGGTTTTGTTAGTAAAATAATAAACTTTTTTAGAACTTAAAAATAAGAAGGACATTTTTTTGATTATTGTTGATGTCGTTAGATATTTGAAAGAAAACGTAATGTATAGCCAAGTAACGTAAAGAAAAGCCATAAGTAAATAAGATAAAATAAATTTTAGTTAAATTTAAAAGCTTTGAATACAAACCGAACTAAAATGTATAAAAAAAGTTTGTTATAAGTTAATAATAGGTCTTTACCTTTGAAATTGCCTGTCTAGTCTGTCCTAGACTGTCTGAACTGACAACATCATTTGGTACAGTTCGCAACAGAGAGTCTCCAAACTGCAAGAGCTGGGGTTGGAAGCTCTCCCTCATCCGCCATACTCACTAGACCTTGCACCTACCGACTATTACTTTTCCCAAAATTTAGACAACTTTTTAGTGGGTAAAAAATTCAATTCCCGAGAGGTAGTACAAAATGCCTTTGAAGAGTTTGTTGCCTCCCGTCCAGCTGATTTTTACAAGAAGGGCATCAATAAACTGCCATTGCGTTGGCAAAGATGCGTCGATTGCATGGCTGATTACTTCGAATAACAGAAATAAAAAAGTTTGAAAAAATAAGTACTTTCACTTATTGCATACAAAACGGCAATTTCATATGTAAAGACCTATTATGTCGTCTTAAATCTTAATGCTTTTATAATCGAAATATTGTTAACAGATATGATTCAAAATAAATGATGGATGATAATAATAAAGAATCGTTCGAAATAGTTAATGAAATAAAGAATTTCATTAAAATAGTTAAAGAAAACGATACACAAAAGCTGACAGACGTCTTAAAGCAGAAGGGTCTCATTTGATCTTAGTCTTTTGAACCGACTTCAAAAAAAGGAGGTTCTCAATTCGACTGTATTTTTTTTTTTTAATTATATTTGTTACCTATTAACTTTTGACTGGGTGAACCGATTTTGATTTTTTTTTTTTGTAAGCTGGTTCTTCCCGAAAGTGCTGGTGGTCCCATTTAAATTTGGTCCAGATTGAAGTCAGGTTTTTTTTTGTTAAAATTTGTAGGTAATTATTCTATACATTCTTCTTCTTCCTAGCTTTTATTGTTCCCAAGATTAAAAGCAGTTTTTCCACGGAACGACTGGCATCAGACCTCCACAACCCTGAGAGTGAACTGAATTCAGAGATTGAACTAGTTGTCAGTTTCTTTGACGGCACTGACTTGATGTTCATGACAACCGGGACCGATCTACATTAACATTCATTATTTTCAACAAATGCAGGAACTTGTTGCTTGCTTGCATACAAACAGGTTCAAAACCCTTATAAGTTATATAAGTTAGACTGTTACGTCTGTTCGACATAATTCCTCTTCCATTTCGCACTAATAAATCTCCTGACTCATTTCAATGCGTTCCAGCGAAACTGATAACAATAAGTTCCACGGGTAAACAATACTTGATGAAGAATGGGTACACGTATTCCAAACATGTGACTCTCAAATCAGGAATTAGATGGAGCTGCACGCGATCATCCAAGTGTCGCGCACATCTCGTAGTCACAGAAGACGGTCAAGTTATAAGGGCTTTGGAAGACCATAACCACGATAGACTTAAATATTTGATTGGACCCGACGGAAAATATTGTAAGTTGTAAAGAGCAACACAGGCCGATGGACCGGAGGGGAGTAACCTTAACGTCTGTTACCGAAATAAAATAATCTGCCATTTTTTTTGGAATCGACACACATACACATTTTATGTTTTTTTTTTGAAAGACGGTCCCCGTTTCATCTCATCCACATTTTTTATGTTTTTTAATCATTCATTTTATCACGACGAAGACTTGAAGACTCAAAAAGGCTTAAGATTTGTAGACTTTAAATACTTGATATTGTCAGAAATAGCTGGTTAGTTGGTTGCCATCTCGTTTAACGAAGAAGAAAAACAATTCATTACAGTCGCCTGTCACTACGATCTCGCACATAGCAATGAAAACAAAACAAACAATTTCACATACATATAAACTCATTCTGTTTCATAACAGTGTAATGCGTATGCCCATTAGGGCTTATGTTTTGACAGACTTGTGTTTCTTTATGGTTGTAACTCACAAAATATTGTAAATTGTATATCAAAGAAATATTTGGAATTATGTCTCGCGGTCTCGTTGGTCTCGCGATTGGCGTGTGCGACTGCTGATCATGAGGTCTCGGGTTTGATTCCCGAGTCAAACCAAATGTTTGTATGATCTACAAATATTTGTTTCGGAGTTTGAGTGTTTTCTATGTATAATATGTATGTATTTACAAAAAAAAGTATGTATTTGTATCATCATTGTCTAGTACCCAACACAAGCTCTGCTTAGCTTCGGACTAGATGACGTTGTGTGTTAGATGTCCGAAATATTTATTATTATTATGTATGTTATTTGTACTAGTTTATATTTCAGTCAAATGTTCATTCTTTACCGTGGGGTGAGGTCCTGGTGATCCGTAATACAATCTATACCTAAAATAGACACCAGCTCCTCGCATACACTAGACCGCAAATGAACTGTATTTTCATTAAGTTCTACTTATTATCTTGTAGCATAAATAAGGTCTTGTTTTTGTGACGAGAAGTAAATAAAGATATTATTATTATTTGTCTATTTGAAATTTATGTTTGTGTTATTTTAAATAGCCTGTGTTTGATATTATAAATGACACCGAAATTATTTAAAAACTTACAATTTTTTTGTTGCCATCGGGAAGAACATCACTAAGTTATCATAACTACTTGCTTAAATTGTCTAAAGTATCGGAAGTAATTTGCATTACAACAGTGCATGCTACTTGAAATGTCAGAAAATGTCAATGGTAGGTAAAGCCTATTGGTTCCAGGTTCACAACTGATAAAACCCGTAATATACTATTTTGAATTCATCTGCTATGTAACTACAGATTAGTTTTTTTTAAATACAACGCTCGCTTTAAGAATATACATTCTGTGTTGCGGGGGACTTTACAAACATACATGAACGGACATAAAGAACACCCAGACTTAGAACAACAATTTGTGGATAACTACAAAGTGTTGTCCCATGTGGGATTTGAACCCTCAACACTTGGCGTACTAGAATGTGGCGGGGCGACCACCCAAACAACTAGGCCAACCGTGCAGTCAGCAGATTGTCAAATAAAGCCACATATATATTAGCAACCTTTATCTTTTAAATACGATTTAATGGCCGATAACTATCTAAAACTTTATCAGGAAATAGCGGTCCCCCTTAATCATGTTAATTCTGGAAGTAGCAAGTACAAGATGTACACAAGTGGACTTAATGCCCTGTTCCTCCACCTTCCAATAATGTAGAAATATGATGCGGTAGGTGCGTATACTAGATACACACATCAAAAGTGTCTAGGGATCAACATATGTGTCTAGGGATCAAAATATATTTTTGCAATAACTTTTCTCCTGATTGATATTAATTAAAACTTTCTTTAAGGATTCATCAAATAAAGTGTTTTCGTTTGTCACAGTAACGATAAACCAAGTCACCTTTGCATTAATAAAGAAATTTGCCATTTTCCTAATAAAGGGATTTTGACATTTGAACCACTAACATTAAAGTTCGAAAAAAATACTGAAATAACAGTTTTCTTTAAAATTTTATTAGGTAACTTAAACAATTAATAATCCGTGTTTCTACCGCGAACACTAACAACACAAGAATCGGTTTGGCATACTCAAAATGAGTTCATCCAAATCACGCTGTGGAATGGCCGCTCATGTTCGTTGCAACAACAAAAAAAGGTCTTCTTGCGACTGGATACCCTCCATATTCGGCAGAGCTCTTCTCTGTAGCATATCCCATGCATGCTCAATCGGGTTCAAGTCTGGCGACTGAGCAGGCCAGGGCCAAAGCCACATCTCAATCTCAAGAAATCCGCATAAAAATGCTTGATCCCTAGACACTTTTGATGTGTGTACTTATACATTTATAGTCGTGTAATTTAGTTTACATTTCAATTTGAAATAGACTTTGAATTAATATTGACCGCATTTATTTTGTCCAGCAACTTTATCACAGCAGTATCCTTCAGGTACTTCACATCTACAGGAGCATTAAACAGTAGGTAGCTGAAAAAAAAAACATCTTCTTTAATAGTAATAAAAACTTGACACATCTCACACGGCAAATTGATCCCAAACTAATAGCTTGTACTATGTTAACCAGGCTGGTGATAATATAGATATGTCATCGTAAGATTGTAAACACCGTTAGATTTTAATCTATCTCGCGAGATTGCAAACAGGGGAAAGATTGTGAAATGGTATGCGACGAATCGCAAGTCGCGCGCTGATTGGTTGAATAACATATGTCCGGCGCCGCCATAATTGTTTGTTAATTCGTTTGTTGCCTAATGTAAAGTGTTTTGATGATTTTAAATTGATTTCATGTTGAAAATACCTAACAGCTTTAGAATTAGTTATATGCAATTGTTGTTAGTTATATATATAATGAATATGTGATTAATCAAAGAAGTTCTAACCTAACCTAACTCTATGGCCATTGAACTGCCTACTGTAATACCGACCAATCAGGGACAGTTGACAATTTAGGCAACAGTATATCACAGTTGACAATCTATCGAAAGTTTACAATCTAGCTAGATAGATTATAATCTAATAGGTTTTACAATCTTACGGTGACAGATACATTACAATCAGACAGATTTCTGAGTAGGAATCTAACGCACAATTTCTTAGCAGTTAAGTTTTAAAATAAACATTTCAACAATAACTCCGAATTGAAGTTTTACAATTTTAAATATAATGTTTATGTTCCAGTCAAAAGGATAACTTTAAAGAAAAATGGAAAGGAATACGTGATGAAAAATGGTTATACATTTTATAAACACTTACCTTTAAGAGACGGAGACAGGTGGAGTTGTACGCAAGGATGCAGTTCTCACCTTGTCTTGTCGCATCAAGGAGTTCTCTTAAAATCTGTGGAGAGGCACAATCATTCAAAACCTTTGTATCATATCATGCCTGATGGGAAATATGTAAAAGTGTCGTAGTTACTGTGGTAATTTAATATGTAGTCTAAGCAACTTTTATGTTCATGTTTCATACACATTCATATTAACTTTGATTACTATAGGTAGTATTAAATAAATAAAAATTAACAATAATTTCTTTTTTTTTTGGTTTATAATTTTATTTATATGTAGTATAGAATGCTAAATTATTACTACATATATCCTTAATATCACAGGACATATATTTGAAGGTCTGATTATATTTGCTATCTGTCTCCTTCTAATTATTTTAAATCTTAAATTTCGTAAAAGAATTTTAAATTGTTTCAGCTCAGTTCATCACAATGTATAACGGAAAATCGTACCTGTATCATGCGGGGTATACCTTCTTTTACCGTTACAAGTGTGCAGTTGGCAACCGGTGGTGTTGTACCTTGTTCCCCAAGTGCAAAGCGAGGCTATTACTCAGCGATGATAACACCATACTCCATCTTCAGCACACACACAATCACCCAATCTGTGAACTGCATTGCAATTTAGATGGTACTTACACTAAAGTGAAGAAAAAAAAATGGCAGTCATAAGGACTGCCGATAGAAGTGAATTCTTAAACTTTTAGTATTAAAATTTGAAATTTCATAATGTTTGAATTAAAATTATCAACAGTAATCTGGTTTTCACATCTATTGACACTCCGAGCAACAATTATATGCATTTTATATGGTTTTTATTATTCAAATACAATACAATTCAATTGAAATAACAATTAATATACAATCATAGTATTTGTACTTTACTTAAATCAATGTACCTACTTGATTTTTGACATTAATTAAATTGTATTGTTTGCAGCATTATAATCATTAATTTCAACAATACTTAAACTTTTTTTACTTTCAATTATTTCATTTTATTCTAAAAAAGATACAATCGGTGACGGTGATGCGAACTCATAAGATTTTCCCCTACCAAAAAGTGCTCAACGCGGCTAAAGAAGTTTTCACTTCAAAAAAAAACATTAGAAAAATATGTAAGTGCTAAAATTCAGATCAAAAAATGAATACATTCTTATTATTTGCAAAAACATCTTTTTTATTTTATACATCAAAATATCAAACTAGTTCTGGTATAATGGTTACAAGGGCGATATTTGCTACTTACAACCCTAAGCAGGAACACGGAGCTGGTTTGTGTGTTAACCAATTTATATCTACGTAATTCTAATGTAAGGTCCTGACTTCTTTAACAATTTGCATTATAGAACTAGTGACAATTTCGCATGAGGGTGCTCAAATAGGCTTATAAAGCAGACTGTGGCGCATTATATGACATTCTAACACATACCCTGCACGCCTTAGACGAAGTGAGAGGAGGACCGAGCACTCCATTGTCGACTTAGTCGACACACGATTTTCGAGTTACCTAGACTACTGAGGTCATAGAGAGGCTGTCGCCGGCTGACGTCATTTGCCTGATCCTTTGTTTTTTTTTTTTATGGAATAGGCGGGCAAACGAGCAGATGTATCGCCTGATGGTAAGCGATTACCGCCGCCCATGGACACATGCAACACCAGAAGCGTCACAAGTGCGTTGCTGGCCTTTTGGGGATGGGGGGGGGAGGTAGGGGATTGGGGTATGGGCCTCCGGTATCCTCACTCACTCGGTGAAACACAGCGCAAGCACTATTTCACACCGGTTTTCTGTGAGGCCGTGGTATCACTCCGGTCGAGCCGGCCCATTCATGCCGAAGCGTGGCTCTCCAACTGCTTATTTATTTGTGAAATAAATAAGCAGTTTTAAAAAAAAAAATACGCACAAAGATTTTTAATGCTACATATATTCTTTCAGCACGAATGATAACAATGTCTAGTGGAAAAAGATGGCTGCTATACGGAGGCTATACATTTTTCTATAGGTATAGAATAAAGATGGGTCACAAATGGGTGTGTACTAACTTTCCCAGGTGTAAAGGGTACCTCTGCGTCGACGATAATAATATAATAGTGACGTGTTGTCTTGTGCATAGTCATGAGATGAAGAAGCTACATTTATGTCCAGACGGGAAATATGTAAAGTGAACAAACACATATTAGAAAGTTATTTCGAGGGTCCCTGTAGAATATAAAATAAAGTTACTCTTATTTCTACAAATACTACGGAAATACAAATTAGATGCTTACTAAGCACTTCAACGTTAATCACACATAATTGCATGCTGGGGACTTGAAGCAGTTGAGACAATTTGTGGCCTAACGTCTATCGCAACGCCGAAGGTGGATGGCAGCCGAGAGCGAATTGATGTGAAATGAACTCGCACCAGGCTTTTGAATTATTTACCTCGTACTCGAAAACTCCTCCAGGTGTCTCGGCTCTAGTCGCCAGCGTGCAATTATTATTATTTTCTATTGTCTGATCCTTTTTCTAATATTTTGATACCTGTTTTACGTGTCAAAATATAAAAACATACACTGCTAAACTTATTGTTTTATTATAATATATAAAAATGTAAATTGATGTTTGAAAATAAATATTATTATATTTTTTTGGTATTACTAACTTGATTGTATAATAACTAGAGACCAGGCCCGGATTTGTACGGAAGTCCTTAAAATACTCGGATTTCCTCTAGTATAATATGCAACTATATTACACATATGAACCTTCCTCTTGAATCACTCTATCTATTACTGAAAACTGCATTAAAATCTTTTGAATAAAGATTGCTTTAAATATTAGAACTTACCACAGGAATCATGGCATTGCATCATGATGGTAACAGTAGCCAGTAGCCGTGGTTGCTGGTAGATAATATTGGAGTGTGTTTTGTGTTATTAGGTATACTGCAATTTTATAATCCTTTTGTGTATTAGTTTGTGTGGATGTTTTTTTTTATGTAACAGGAGGCAAACGAGCAGACGTATCGCCTGATGGTAAGCGATTACTTTCGCCCCGGTATCCTCACTAACTCGGTGAAACACTGCGCAAGCGCTGTTTCTCACCGGTTTTCTGTGAGGCCGTGGTATCACTCTGGTCGAGCCGGCCCATTCTTGCCAAAGCGTGGCTCACCCACGGTAATTCTTCCACACAAAAAGGCTAACCGGATCTAGGCAAGATAATAACTGGGATAGAACATAGGCTACACTTTTTCACGAAAAAGTGGTTTTATCTGTGAGATGAACAAAGTTCAGTAACAACCTAGGTAACACCGAGTGGCGCAGCTAGTATAAGTTATGTATGTCTATTGCATTTCCATCGATTGATGTCTCACTCTACATATATTTGTTTCGGACAAGTATATACGTATTTATATCAGTTGTCTAGTGCCCATTTTACAAGTTCTGTTTAATTTGGGGCTAGATGGGATTGTGTGTTAGATGTCCGAAAATATAATATTATTAATGTTTGTGTATTCATCTAACGTTTTACTACCATTTAAGTGCAGTGTAACATAAGAACACACGAACAGAGTGTCCTCAATTAATTAGAGACTATAAGAAAAGTGTTAATGGACACAATGTTATTATAGTTTTGTTTTATTAATTCAGGTCAAAGTAAAATGACTCATTAGTTAGCAGACTAGATCGTAATAGCAATGTCATATATATATTTTACTAGCTGACCCACGCAACGTCGTTTGCGTCTCCTATTGCCCGTAGCGTAATAGATGCCCCCCGTTTTTGAAACATTCTTCATTGGTACTCCGCTCCTATTGGTCATAGCGTGATGATATAGATAAACTCGATAAACTTCCTCGATAAACGGGCTATCTAACACTGAAAGAACTTTTTCAAATTGGACCAGTAGTTCCTGAGATTAGCGCGTTCAAACAAACAATCTCTTCAGCTTTATATATTAGTATAGATGACCCGCGCAACGTCGTTTGCGTCTCCTATTGCCCGTAGCTTAATAATTTTCTCCCGTTTTTGAAACATTCTTCATTGGTACTCCGCTCCTATTGGTCATAGCGTGATGATATAGATAAACTCGATAAACTTCCTCGATAAACGGGTTATCTAACACTGAAATAACTTTTTGATATTGGACCAGTAGTTCCTGAGATTAGCGCGTTCAAACAAACAAAAACTCTTCAGCTTTATATATTAGTATAGATGACCCACGCAACGTCGTTTGCGTCTCCTATTGCCCGTAGCGTAATAATTTCCCCCCGTTTTTGAAACATCCTTCATTGGTACTCCGCTCCTATTGGTTATAGCATGATGATAAAGATACACTCGATAAACTTCCTCGATAAACGGGCTATCTAACACTGAAAGAACTTTTTCAAATTGGACCAGTAGTTCCTGAGATTAGCGCGTTCAAACAAACAAAAACTCTTCAGCTTTATATATTAGTATAGATGTATTTATTATACTCTTCTTAGATCTAATACTCATAATCAACGACACATTTATTTGGATAAAGACTAATATTACGTATTATGTTGATAAAAACTCTTTGGCAAATAACTCAATAATAGGTACCAACTCTTAGCGTCTTAGACTCGTGATAACTTCTAAACGAAATGTCCGAATGGGATTAAACAAAAAGTATTTTACTTCTACATAAATACCCTTGATAACATAATGCTTTATTTAGATAAGGATTAATATTACGATACACATATAAAGTAGTTTCTTTCTTCAGACGATTTAATAATTTTTTTGAACACAAAAGCGGTTATTGTGACTAAACCATGATAGTTAGATATATGCTCTCGCGGACTTTTTTGTAGATCTTAATGGGACCTACAAACCCGTAATACATGATTTTGTTCTATTGTCAATACTTTTTGCAGCGCACGCAAAAATAGGTTTTCGAGTTCACACCTTGGGTTACAAAATAGCAATTTTCTTACGGATCTCAAATTTTTTTGAAAATAAAATATAGCCTATAGCCTTCCTCGATAAATGGACTATCCAACACTGAAAGAATTTTTCAAATCGGACCAGTAGATCCTGAGATTAGCGCGTTCAAACAAACAAACAAACAAACTCTGCAGCTTTATAATATTAGTATAGATTAGTATGGCATTTACAGAAAAAAAAAATCTAAAGTTTTAAATCTGTTTCAGCCGAGATAATAACAATGGTTAATGGCAAGAATTTGATATTGCATGACGGCTATACCTACTATAAATTAGGCAAAAAAGGAGGTTGCGACAAATGGCGGTGCACTACCAATCCCAACTGCAAGTCTCACGTACTAACTGATCAACGCCAGAAAGTAGTCATGGTTGTAAGTGAACACCAACATGGGAAAAAAGCGTTACATAAAACTCAAGATGGCCGATACATTCGCCTTTAAATATGGCTTCAGTTACATCGGAACAGAGTAAGATCTAATATTATACGTGAAGCAAGAACTTGTATCCCTTTTCGCGAAAATTATGCGAACGAAGGAGTATGACATTTGGCTCAGTTGAAGTTTACATTGAGGAGGAGTGCAGAAAGATGAAAAAAAAAAAGGAATTATAGTATCGAATTTCATAGGGCGATCACTCGTAAGATTAATAAACAGAAATCTTATGCACTAAAAGAATTGAAGAATGTGAGGATAAAGATATGATTATCATCACTAGATGCCATCCGACCGGCGGCGCCACAAGTGGTGAAAAACCGGCATCCGGCGGCCGCCGGTTTGTATCATCTTAACCATATTCAATGAACGTAATGTGTGTGAACCAATAGTGGCTCTTATTATTTACCTTTGCGTCCTTAAATTTTTAAATAAGAACTTCAAAAAAATGTGTATATTTTTAGTGCGAATATTAGTATTTACATTTTTAAGAATATTATATATATGTATGCACCGATGCGCTGTCATAATCAACTTGTATCTACTCCTGACGTTTGCTTCTTATTTGCGACTTTGCCGTTCGAATTGTACAAACTTGCAAACAATGAAATCCAATTAAAGTAACTTATATTTGACACGAGTTAAGTTAATAGGTGAAGACGCACGATGAATATGAAAGCAGATTTATGTAGAAATAGGTTAAAGTTTTTGTGTTTTTAAGTAGTAATTAGTATCAAGGAATACATAATTCATGTAATTGACTACTTTCTATTTACTCTTTATGATTTCCTTTAATATTCCTTCCAGTTCTTCTTGGTAAGCATGTCTCTGATGACACTGGTCGTTTACTGGTTGAAGCGGTCTCCACGCTGTGTTCTACTACGCTGAGTGTTGTGGATTCAAATCCCACATGAGACAACACTTTGTCGACAAATTGTTGTTCTGAGTCTGGGTGTTTTTTTTGTGTCCGTTTCGTGTGTGTTTGTAAAGGGGGACTTTTACGACGACGATGACAATTTATTCCAAATGCAGGAATTGTACGTTTAAATATCCGGTATAGTCCGGATACACTTCGAAGTAATGGTAAATTAGATCTATTAATTTGCAGATTTTAGAATGTTAGGGAAGCAATTTCTTTGACCATAGTAACTTATACTCAATAATGAACGTATTTTGTGTACTGATTTTAGTGGTGATAAAGATTTTGCAGGATCACAATTAAACCACCAGCACAACATAGTAGTAAACCGATTGAATGGTGCCTGGCAATAGACTAGACTAAACTTGGTATATAAAAAAATTACTAAGAATTTTCAGGATACCTTATAATTATGTGTTATTTTTCAGCGAATGTAATAACAATGGTTAATGGAAAACAGTTGATACTGTTCGAAGGCTTTACATTCTACAGGATGGGGAAAAAGAAGGGCTTCAACAAATGGTACTGTACAAACTTTCCCACTTGCAAGTCTTACGTCACAACTGATAAGGAATTGCATTTTGGTGAAGTGAATACTGATCATCGACATGCTAGAAAAAATCTATTCAAAACCCCTGAAGGCACTTATATCCGTGTTTAGAAGTGTAGTATTTGAATACGCAAGCGGTCTTCTATTGAACTGACACTTAGCACCTCGAACAAATGCCATTTCTTGATAAAGTTTCTTCTTGATAGTTATCTGCCATATAACACTATCAAATATAAGTTGCTGACAAATATAAGTATAGTCCATTCGCTTAAATACGGTCGCTTTGATCGCACCGCCGCACTATGGGACGAAACGGTGCGTACCGTCTCAAAAATAGGTTGAGGGAATGTTCGATATTGAATATTCTGTTAATGCACATGTCGAACTGAATGTCTGATACATTATTTTAGCATATAAAATAGATTACATCACTTTTTTCTAAATAAAACTTCACTTGCAAGTTGACGCTCAAATTAATGTCGATTATGTAATACAGAATTCCACCAGCTTACATTGTCATATTTTGAGTAATTTCAATGCATATCTATAAGTATGATATATGATTAGAAAGGTACTTTAGTATTCTTTTTAAAAAATATTTGAATAGACCTATACGCAAAGGCATGACAGGTTTTTTTACAATAAAAAAAACCTTTTCATAAACTTCAAATATACTTTTGACAGTTAGCGCTGTCTGCCGATGTCGTAATTTTAATAGCATCACTTAAAGCAACTCATACAAAAGTCAGGGCAATAAAAAAAAAGTCCGAATTTGCCCCTTTTAAATGAGACGCAAAGAGCCCTATCGCGAAAAATTATAAAAATGTTCAAATTTATTTTAACATTTGATTCAGAAGATTTTTGGGGGAAAGGATTATTATTGACGCTTTATTTTTAAATAATATTATTAACTGATAACTAAATTAAAGTTAAGGAAAAGTGGGAATTCCTTGGTTACATATTAATTTAATTTTTGTCATTCATTTTAAAGATAGTGGTTAACAACGTGACTAAAAAATTTAGAAGAAAGAAGATAATAACATTTTTCTCACGAAATTTAACTATAAAAGTTGTTGATTTTCATTGTAATTTACCAGTACTTTATTGTGCTTCAACATACAGTCTTTGCCATCCTCGGTAAAAACAATATTAACTACAGAATGAATGAATTTGTTGCGCCTCGGCGAGTGTTATACATATTTTTCATTGACCACGGAACTAAATGAGAAGACATTAAACAATGTTTAGAAAAACACCATCATTTGTCCTCTTCTAAAAGTGAACTAGTTATGAAAAGTATTCAAAAAAATCTTATAACAGCTTTTAAGGATCGCTGGACCAAATCTAACCAAACTAAAGACCGGTTTTTAATTAAAAATACAACGTGGTCGGAAGGTGAATTTAAGGTACAACTTGAAGAAGTACCAATGGATATCACACCTATGGATGGATACACACACAACATCTGGAGAACGTGAAAGACCACCAAAATCTTATGAAAATCTATCGGAGAAATCGAAAAAAAGGAAGAATATGGAGTTGATTCAAGAATATGGACCCGACTATATATATAACGCATTTGTCCAAGGATTGCGGTCTGGAGAAGAAGTTGAAGAAGCTTTTGTTGTTGAAATGTTCCGGAATTGGGATAGAAATCAAAAAGTAATCCCAAAAGAAAAATTGTTGCAGGAACCTCGCATTGCAGCCAGTTTTACGGCCAATGAAGCTTCTGAAGTGCTCTAGGTCTGCAACGAATGAAGATGTATTTCATGGCCTTGTATTTACATCAGATCCATATAATTATATCTAGTATCAGAAAATCATCAATCACTGTATCCAAGGAATTATTAGACGAAGCCGTAATGTATTTTTTTTCCGATTTTGTACAATACATTAATACATTTATGTCATTTAATATATGATAATGTTATATGCAGTATTAAGAATAATAGTAAATAATGGTATATTATCATAATAATTTACAGTTATCGTTTAAAATGTTAAGTAAAGTAGTTTTTGGTACGAAAATGTGTCAAATTTATTTTTGTATATATTTTATACATAATAAAAATAAAATAAAATAACAACGAATGTACCCTTACTTGATAGTGTATACATCAGAGATGTTACGTGCCAAATTTTAGCTAGTTATTGTAATTAAAAACAAAGTTACAGATTTTTGAGACGGCACGCAAGGTTTCGTCCCATAGCGCGCCGCCGCACGTGCCAAAACAAAATCAAAGAAGGCGGCGTGGGTGTGCCAAGTGTCGTTGTAAAATATGGTTTGTCAGATTTGTTAAATTTTTCGTAAGACAATTATCATTGTTGATTTCTTTATGTTTATACGAATATTACCTCATATTTTGATTATTTTGCAACAGAAAACTCTGTTTAAACTATTTTAAAATAACAAGTAGGTACAGTATTATCATTAAAATGTGTTATCGTTTATTAATGAAATCGTTTGCTATAACAGGGAAAGCCGATTAGTACCTATGTAAAGCTGAGTTTTTTTAACCTTGTTAAAACGACTCGTAAACCAACCTACCCTCTGTATTACGAACGAACCTTATTGTAACAAATTACTTGATGTAAAGAACTATTTTCTCATCGACTTAAGTATCGTTATATTGGTATTATAAATTACAGTGCAACCTGCACTGTAATTTGTCTTTACTAACTAGGCAATCACCTAACTTATATGAATTAATGTATTCGTATTTCACAACAATACCCACAATTGCGTGCGAGTGTACTGACACTATCTAAACGAATGGACTATATACTGTTGACTTGACTGAACTCGTATATAGTTTTGTTTGAGGCATTTTTTTGTAAGTCGCAATTTTTTTTTTGGTTTTATTAATCTTTGTGCATTAGAGTTACTCATAGAATGATTTGAATGTCAAATACTCAAAGTATGAAATTTTTATTGATTTTTAAAATTAAAAATTCACAACTAATATATAAGATTTTAAATTGGTTTTAACTTGTACTCAACGTTTGATGTACGTACTAGCACTGTTTATGACAATAAAAAGAATTTTTAAAAACATATTGTATTACATATTTTAATATTTAAATGCTTTCCATAGTCATACGTTTCAGAGGAGGAGGATTTGAAATACATAGTGACTGGTAATCAGCCTACATTTTATTGTACATCTGAATCGAGGTAACTTTTTGCGAAACGTTATAAGATTTATAAATTAGTTAAAATACACACATCAAAAGTGTCTAGGGATCAAGCATTTTTATGCGGATTTCTTGAGATTGAGATGTGGCTTTGGCCGTGGCGTGCTCAGTCGCCAGACTTGAACCCGATTGAGCATGCATGGGATATGCTACAGAGAAGAGCTCTGCCGAATATGGAGGGTATCCAGTCGCAAGAAGACCTTTTTTTGTTGTTGCAACGAACATGGGCGGCCATTCCACAGCGTGATTTGGATGAACTCATTTTGAGTATGCCAAACCGATGTTCTTGTGTTAGTGTTCGCGGTAGAAACACTGATTAATAATTGTTTAAGTTACCTAATAAAATTTTAAAGAAAACTGTTATTTCAGTCTTTTTTTCGAACTTTAATGTTAGTGGTTCAAATGTCAAAAATCCTTTTATTAGGAAAATGGCAAATTTCTTTATTAATGCAAAGGTGACTTGGTTTATCGTTACTGTGACAAACGAAAACACTTTATTTGATGAATCCTTAAAGAAAATTTTAATTAATATCAATCAGGAGAAAAGTAGTAGTAGTAGTAGGTAGTAGAGCCACGCTGATTTCAGCACGAACGGGCCGGCTAGACCGGGGCGGTACTACCCTCGCACAGAAAATCAACGTAAAATGACAGCGATCGTGCTGTCGTGTTTCGTTGGTGAGAGCGAGACCGGAGGCCCAATTAGTCTAGTCAACAAGTTCCAAACTTGTTGACTAGACTAAAAGATGCAGCAGCATCACTAGGCCGCCATGGTGTGGGTCGCCATGCTGCATTGTCTGCATTCGCAGTGAGCATGGTGACCACCACTCTTGGATTCTGCTTATGCTTTCCATCAGGCAGAGTAGAGTCATTTTGGCGAGCCAAACATAAAAAAATAAAATAAAAAAAAAATAAAAAAAAATAAAAAAAAAGTTATTGCAAAAATATATGTTGATCCCTAGACACATATGTTGATCCCTAGACACTTTTGATGTGTGTAGTAAAACCTAAAGATAAGGGTCATTCTTAAAAGTGAATTAACGCTGTTATGATTAAATAAGTTGGACCCCCTGTCCAGATGCCTTCATAAATTGTCATAGCGTAAATTTAAAAAAATACTGTCTCCGGGTCAATACTGTCAGGGGCTAGATGGCGTTGTGTGTTCGATGTTCGAAAATATTATATTACTAATGTTTATGTATTCGTCTAACGTTTTAAATAAGTTTCAGCCAATATAATAACAATGGTTAATGGCAAGAATTTGATATTGCACGACGGTTATACCTACTATAAATTTGCAAAAAAAGGAGGTTGCGACAAATGGCGGTGCACTACCAATCCCAACTGCAAGTCTCACGTACTAACTGATCAACGCCAGAAAGTAGTCATGGTTGTAAGTGAACACCAACATGGGAAAAAAGCGTTACATAAAACCCAAGATGGCCGATACATTCGCCTTTAAATATGGCTTCAGTTACATCGGAACAGAGTAAGATCTATATATACTACGTGAAGCAAGAACTTGTATCCCTTTTCGCGAAAATTATGCGAACGACGCAGTATGAAATTTGACTCAGTTGAAGTTTACATTGAGGAGGAGTGCAGAAAGATGAAAAAGTTAAAAAAAAGGAATTATTGTATCGAATTTCCCCGGGCGATCACTCGTAAGATTAAATGAACAACAATCTCAAGCACTAAAAGAATTGAAGAATGTGAGGATGGAGATATGATTATCCTCCAAGTAATCTTATATTATTTATCTTAACATCCTAAAATTTGATATAAGGACTTCATAAAAATGTGTATAGTTTTAGAACGAATATTAGTATTTACATTTTTTAAATATTATAAAGGTGTGTGTGTACACACCTACACTACACCAATGCGCTGTCATAATCACCTTGTGTCTGCTGCTGACGTTTGTTTGAGCATGCAATAGTTAGGGGCCGAGACTAGTCTAACAATGGTGCTAATTCTGTTGTTGCCCTCACTAAATTAAAATTCACAAAAATGTATTGTTGTATAATATACTTGCTTTTCAATTACTTAAAATCCATTCTCAAATCTTAGCTGTCACTGTGTTTATTTCAATACCAAATAAACGTTAATCAAAGACACATGCTTGTTTATTACTTAAAAAATAAAGTTTACTTTGGCATAACCAAAATTAGTTAAATTACTCAACTTGGGCCATAATTTTCCTTTTGCTATTCTTGTGTTGAACGTTTAAAACGTGCGACGTAAAACTTGACATGTTGCACTAAACTTAGACGTCGTCTATATACATGCCGATCACAGAACAGTGAATAAGGTGCCGATTAAATTTCGGGTATGATTTAAGCTATCGCCAATTAAATTGGTTTTGTATTTGTTAAATAATGAGGTTTGTCCGCAAAATAGTAGATCTGTCACCAATTTGTAGTCATCAAACAATATAAAAACAATTCCATAATAAATCACATATAATCATCGGGATATATTATCAAGTATCAAATAAATAATATTGTATTTATTATAATACTAGTTATTGTCCGCGGCTCCGCCCGCATATATGTAGGTTATCGCGGCAAATAGTATTGGACAACTTTTTAGTGGGTAAAAAATTCAATTCCCGAGAGGCAGTACAAAATGCCTTTGAAGAGTTTGTTGCCTCCCGTCCAGCTGATTTTTACAAGAAGGGCATCAATAAACTGCCAATGCGTTGGCAAAGATGCGTCGATTGCATGGGCGATTACTTCGAATAACAGAAATAAAAAAGTTTGAAAAAATAAGTACTTTCACTTATTGCATACAAAACGGCAATTTCATAGGTAAAGACCTATTATTATAAAGCTGAAGAGTTTGTTTGTTTGAACGCGCTAATCTCAGGAACCGCTGGTCCGATTTAAAAAAATCTTTCAGTGTTGAATAGTACATTATTTATCGAGGAAGGCTATAGGCTATGTATCATCACGCTACCACCAATAGGAGCGGAGCACCAATGAAAAATGTTTCTAAAACGGTGGAAAATTATCACGCTACGGGCAATATGAGACGCAAACGAGGTTGCGTGGGACGGCTAGTTAGATGATAAAAGTTGACAAATATAAACTTTGGTGATAGAAAATATAATTCCCTTAAATTACTAACGTAATTATTACTCATAATTTTTACATTTACAGTTTAGTTTTGTTTTATGGAATAGGGGGCAAACGAGCAGACGTATCGCCTGATGGTTAGCGATTATCGCCGCCCATGGACACCCGCAACACCAGAGGCGTCACAAGTGCGTTGCCGGCCTTTGGGGGATGAGGGGAGGGGCTGGGGTATAGGCCAACGGTATCCTCACTCACTGGTTGAAACACAGCGCAAGAGCTGTTTCACACCGGTTTTCTGTGAGGCCATGGTATCACTCCGGTCGAGCCGGCCCATTCATGCCGAAGCGTGTCTCTCCCACGGACAAGTTTAATTAGTATAGTTTTTTTTTTTTAAAACACGCGTGTACCTCTGATCAACTTTTATTTGATACTGAACTAAATATAGGGAACGCTAAGATGTGAGATATCGAAAAATGGACTGGAAGCAAATGAGTTTCAATACGTAGCCGTACGTTGAGACGAGGTTAGAGATTTTGTGTTTTTAAGTACTAATCTATATTACGAAATACATTATTTATGTAATTGACTAATTTCTTTTACTCCTAATGATTTACGGTGACGTTCATTTTAACTCTCTATGGTAAGTATGCAGGGTTGATATGATTTAAATCATTTGTTTTAAATCAGTGATTTAAATCATAGAATTTTTACTGCAACCAAATCGGCCAAAAATTGTCTAGGGACTTCCCCCAACATAAACTACGGCGAATACACGTGCACAATGCCGTGCGAGCGAGCGATTACCGACCAGTTCCGGGATTCCAAATGCTACGGGACATATTTTAAAAGTTATCAAATATTTTGGAAATCATTTTG
This sequence comes from Diaphora mendica, assembly GCA_949125395.1. Classification (NCBI taxonomy): domain Eukaryota; kingdom Metazoa; phylum Arthropoda; class Insecta; order Lepidoptera; family Erebidae; genus Diaphora; species Diaphora mendica. The sequence continues at coordinate 5,519,267 of OX421323.1, forward strand.
CGCATGCTATTCAAATTCAATGCAAAGCGACAATTATCTTATTTCTGATAGTGTACTTATCTGAAAACAATTAGATTATTATGTACTTTAATGAGTTGCTAAGTTCATTTCCATGTTATTTTTTCAATACTACTGTTTTTTAAATTTTTGATATTAGTAGAACTTGTTAAATTACCTTTTAATTGTATTAATAAAATTAAATTTTAAAAATACTTTGTTTTCATTTAATAAAAACTGACCATTAAAGTAATTAAAAAAAAAAGAAAGTAAAAAAAAACTGTTTGAAAAAACGATTTAAATCAAATTAATCTGATTATTATGGTTTTTTTTAAATAAATCATGATTTTTATCAACCCTGTAAGTATGCCACTGACTGCAGTAGTGGTTTGCTAATTTAATAAGCTGTTATTTTTCAGTTTTCCTATAGGAGATAGGTACTAATGTTATATTAGAAATAATATTATGAATAAAACAATTTTTCTTTTATATTCTAGAAAAATATTTTTTTTTCTAGAATATAAAAGAAAAATTGTTTTAACATATCAGGAAATACACAATTCCATGGAATTGCAGATAACAAAGCAGATAGATACACAGATAGACTTAGTCAATATACAAAGTATAGATAATATATACCTTAAAATGAAAATTTTTTGGGACATTCTTACACGTGTGTTATTTTTCAGCAAATGTTATAACAATGTTTAATGGAAAACAACTGATACTATTGGAAGGCTTTACATTCTACAGGATGAGGAAAAAGACAGGCTTCAACAAGTGGTACTGTACAAACTTTCCTACTTGCAAGTCTTACGTCACAACTGATGAGGAATTGCATTTTCGCGAAGTGAATACTGATCATCGACATGCTAAAAAAAGTCTATTCAAAACACCCGAAGGAACTTATATCCGTATTTGAATATGAATAGATGTCTTCTATTTTACTAACACTTGATTTGATTTTTAACATTATAAATTAATAACTAGAATATAATGAATGAATGGAAGAATCCATGAATGAAATATTCCCGGAGAATGGAATATGGCGGTGTTTCCCGCCCGTGCCTCGGAGAGCACGTTAAGCTGTTGGTCCCGGTTGTCATGAACATCTATGGCAATCGTTATCGGGAACACAGTGGCCTCAAATATACTGACAACTAGTTCAATCTTCGAATTCAGTTTACCCTCAGGGTTGCGGAGATCCGATGCCAGTCGCTCCGTGTAAAAACTGATATTCAGGTAAAACCGGTTGAACTAGTAGCCGACCCCAAATCTTGGGAATAATAAGGGCTAGGAAGATGATGAATAACTAGTGTATAAGATTGTGAATTTGTTTTAACTTGTACTCAACGTTTGATGTACGTACTAACACTATTTATGACAAATTAAAGAAATTTTTAAAAACGTATTGTATTATTTAAATGCTTTCCATAGTCATACGTTTCAAAGGACAAAATATATACTTATGTGAAATATAAAGTGACTCGTAATTTGCGTGCATTTTATTGTACATCTGAGTCGAGGAAAGTTTTTGCGAAAAGTCATAAGATAAATAAATATTTCTGACATCTAAAACACAACGCTATCTAGTCCCAAACTAAGCAGAGCTTGTATTAAGGGTACTATATAACTGATATAAATACATATAAATACTTTTTTTGTAAATACATACATATTATACATACACCCAAACTCCGGAACAAATATTTGCAGATCATACAAACATTTTGTCCGACCCGGGTATCGAACCCGAGACCTCAAGCACAGCAGTCGCATACGCTACCACTGCGCCACAGAGGCAGTCAAGATTCAAATGGAAACTGGTTCAAAATAGTCAAAACCTAAAGAAACCAAAATACACCACGCAAAATAGGTCGTTAAGTCGGTTAAAGTCGTCGAGTTGCGGAAACCCAGCCCGCGAGTACAAGAACCTAAAGCAAAAGGTCATAAATTTCTTAGGCATAGCCTAAATCTCAGAAAGTACTGTCTCCAGGTCAATACTTTTCACTTAAGAATATAGTTAAGATATTATAGTTAAATCTGTAGAATACAAAATCACGGATTTATGGCACCATGACATAGGACCCATGGGGATGTTAAACGCGATTTCAAGTAGGAGACTTTACTGAAGTTATTTATGAGTGAGATGTTACTGAAGTTATCATGAGAGATTTGCGGAATTGCTACACACGGCAACGCATCCCCACGTTATTGAATCTGCAACATGCACATGTTACAAGGTGAGAAAACACGTCACCGTGTGCAATTCTCTTACAATGATTTTATATCTAACAGGCGTTTTTTTTAAGTGGGTTTGCGGTGGGATGGTGTGTCGCAATCGGACCGACTAAAACCACACGGTGTGCCTCCCAGCGCCTGCCCGCACTGACGCGGGAAATCTAACAGAGACCTGCGACAACCACCATTACTTTATAAAAAACTATAGATAAGCCTATAATAACGAAATAAACAAATTCACTAGATTCCTTCTCGAAAACATGAGTTTTACACCCCCTTATTTCCTGGATTGAGTTTTTTTATTACGACAAGTATTATATGTAAATATTATATATTCCGCACTATTCCACTTTTAAACCTACAAATATTCAGATGTTTGCTATTTTACAGATAGCAAAGCCATGAAGAAGAGGGGTAGAAAACCGAAAGTGGATAAGAAAACACAAAATGAATTATTTAAAAAATATGCTATTGATTTAAAAAATGTTAAATATAATGACCCCATCTTCACACGTATGGCCAAAGAGCTTGGTGGTAAGATGACAGCAATAGCTTTATTTTTGTCATTTAAAAAATACTACAAACAGTTATACGTTGAAGAAGAACAGGATCAAACACAAGAGGATGTATCGGTACTTAGAGGATATTGCACACGTGAGCTGCACTTCGACCCAAACTGTTAATTTCTCCAACAATAAATATAATCAAGTCGTCAGAATAATGTCTTTTCATTTGAAATTGATGTACATGATGAAAAATAATCACACTTTTTGTTTCGTACAATAAATAACAAAAAGACACTCCATTTCGAAATTATAAAACATGATCAAGGTAGTAATGGTTAGATTCGATTAAAATGAAAATAAGGCAATATTCAAAATTGTCTCCTCCTCCTAACTTAATTACCTCCTACCATCTTTATGCAGACGTTCTCCAAATTTACTCACAAGGTACTCCAGATGATTCAAATCAAATCAAAAATCTTTATTGCTAACTAATTATAATAAAAAAAAAATACATTTCGTGATCTTGTAATACATTGATTTAACCGATTATCATTAATAAGGATTTGATGATGATAATGCGAGTAGCGAGTATAAACTTATTGTGAACCCAACCAAAAGTCACTTGCCCTAGGCTTTACAATAAACTTCCAACAGATACCAGGTTGTTTGCATCAGCTGTGAGGAAATCAAAAACTTGGGAATACATATGGATAGATACCTATCCCCCAGATTGGGGCAATAAGCCGCAAACTATTTACAGCAGCGGAGTTGCTGCGAAGGTAACAAAACTTCCTTCCCACAGACACTAAAATTGCGCTTGCACAATCTCTTCCTTTTTCTGTCCTTGACTATGCTGATGTCTACTGTCTCGATCTCGCGGAAGACCAACTAAATAGCGGCTTTAAAAAGTTTACATTAGATTCATATTTGGATTACACAAATTGACCATATCTCCGAGTATCGTTCTAAACTCTAGTGGCTGCCAATACACTTTCGCCGGAATGTTCATATTCTTTCTCTTTTATACAGCATTCTGTTTTATCCTCACACTCCCTCTTATCTTAAAGAACGCTTTTAGTTCTTACACGACACTCATAGTAGGGACCTGAGATCATCAGATAATTTAAAACTTGAAATGCCAAAACATTCCACCTGGTTTACAGTTAAATCCTTCACTCCGCAAGCAGTAAGGCTCTGGAACGATTTGCCTAACACTATCCGTCACGCTAAAATCTTCTCTGTATTTAAAAAGCAAGTGAAGGATTATTGTCTTTCATTATCTTCTTCTTCTAATATATAAAATTCTCGTGTCACGGTGTTTCTTACCAAACTCCTCCGAAACGGCTGGACCGATTTTTATGAAATTTGTAACTTTGTAAGTAAAAATTTTATGTGAAAATCAAATATCTGTTATTATGAATGCACCACATAAAAATATATTTAAAAGACCTGCATTTAAGTTTAGGAAGATTGAGGAAAAGAGAAGAAGATTAGAAACTAGAAGAGAAGCCTTTAATAGTCCACTGCTGGACATCTGCCTCTCCTTAACAAGGAGGCTTTATATTTTAGTAAATTAGGTACAATTATTCACTTTGATTGTTACTATTTTTAATTCAAAAGCCTAAATCACTTTTTTTTTTTCCTAGCACAACTGATAAATATGGTAAATGGAAAAGTGTTAGCTATGTACGGTAGCTACACATTCTACTTGCGGAATAAGCGAAAAAGAGCTTTATCTAAATGGTCCTGTACCAGTTTTCCTGCGTGCAGAGCATACTTACTGATGGATGATGGAATGACCCTATACGACAAGAATGAAGACCACACCCATAGAAGCAAGGAGCTTATACGGTTAGGTGACGGGCGATATATGCGAGTGTAGATTGATATGTGCTTTAAAAACTAACCAAGAAATTATTCTAAAGAGTACCTCTTAAAAGACGTTTGATAAACGAGTAAATTTATCTATTCATTCGGATTAATCCGTCAGCTTGAAGCCAAGCCAAAACTACGCTATATACTGATTTGCGAGTTTCACCAGTTCCTGATAAAGCTTTCGATAGTTATAAGACGTATAACACTGTTTAACAGATAAATATTGCGGATATATATATGGTTATCTGACATATTTGTCTATAAATATTATTATAATATTATCTATTCTATTTTGCGGTTGATGGTGAGGCGCGACGTCGCGCTGGCGTGTTACGTGTGGCGCGTGCTGCGCGGGCGGCTGCACCACCCGGCCGTGCTGGAGCGCTTGCAGCTATGTGCCCCTAGCGGGCGCGTGGGCGCTCGTCGTCGCCCAGCCGCACTCAGCGTCCCGATGGCGAGGACTAACCTACTTAAATTTGCCCCTTTGTCGCGTGCCATACGAATTATTAACGTAATTGATACAAAAATAGACATCTATAATTGTAGCTTGCCGAAATTCACTGAAATAGCGCAAAGTTGCATTATTTCTGAAATATCAAGTTAAGGTAGGTATACCTACTTATTCATTACTTTTATTAATTCTAATTCGTTTTATTATGATATTAATTGTATTTAACATTTTTGTTGTTTTTATATTGTATAATTAGTTGTAAGCTTGCAATATTGCCTTGGGAATTTATCCTGTTATAATATTGTAAAAGTTTCTAAATAAATAAATATATTCGAAACTTTTGAAACCAAAATCTGGCAAATACCTTCAAAATTGTCTATCAGGAACTTTAACAGAAGGTGATGGAACTGGCCCTTAGTCTAAAGTATTTTGTTTTATGCAATTCATTTCTTTCCATATATTATTTGTTAAAAAAACAGAGAAAATAAAATACTAAGTTATCTTCTGATGAACAAATCGGATTTCTGTATCAACTGTATAAAGAAATTTTGTTATAGAAGCTTTAGTTTATAATTGTTTGTATTTAACAAAAAAAAACACATCTTCCAAGAAAATAATCTAAACACCTATTTGTTTATCCATTTTCGATCAGATGTGATGATCAAATCATCATTATCGAAATTTGAGATCATTGTACTCCCGTTTATTTACCTATAATGGTTGACAGCTGACATGGCGGGACGGTTACGCTACGTGAGCAGGTTTTAGAGTACCTACCAGCGAATATTAAATTTCAAGAAAAGCCGCCGTCTCGTCTCGCCCGTTGTATGAACTGTGAAGGGAATTTAGATCTCTCGGACCAGTCTCTTGAAAGCAGCTAATAAGCAAGCCTGATAAGTAAAAAAGCTGTCATACACAATCATCAACAACCTTTAACAATCCACTGTTATACATAAGCCTCTCCTTAAAAATAAGGTTTTAAGCCTACAAAAAACAATAACACGCTGGAAAAGATGTGTGTATAAGCGCCTGCGTAAATTTAATAGTAGCGACACGCACACGGCTTAGTTAGAAATAAGTTTAGTTTTATGGATTTGTATTATACAGATCACTTTCAACCGAGAATCTGTACAGTTCACATAGTAAACCAATTTTTGTTACGCACTGAGTTTCCATTACTCGTCAAGAAACCCCTGGACAATGTGTTCGTACACTTCGTACGTATTTTTTGCAGTTCTTAAAAGGTTTTCTCTACTCTTGCACGATGCAAATATCTAATTCAAATAATTTTTAATATTCTTTATGATATTCACTTTTTAATATACACCCTAAAGCTAAGTACTCACATTACAGAAACAGTGAATGGCTTTGTCATTAAGTCATCCTAAAGAAAGTACTGCCTTGTGAATCACCTATTTTTAATATTTTGTATATTATAGACACATTTTAAATACTTGTAAGGATCGTATTAAATGTCCTAGTAAAAATTTTTAAATTTGTAACTACTTGCTTTTGATTTGAACACCACAGACGTGCAATTGCTACGTTTTCATTAACATCACAGCGATTATTTGATTCTTTTTCGTAGATTATGCATCACTGAGATATGCCGATAAGTTTCCGATGATAAGGCTTAGTAACATAATCACAAATTTAAACAAAAAAAAACCGACTTCAATCTGGACCAAATTTAAATGGGACCACACGGGAAGCACAAGCTTTCAAATAAAAAAAGAATCATCGAAATCGGTTCACCCAGTCGAAAGTTATGAGGTAACAAACATAAAAAAAAATTAAAAGTACAGTACAGTCGAATTGAGAACCTCCTCCTTTTTTAGAAGTTGGTTAAAAAATATATCAATACTCTCATAGAAATAATAAAATTACTAACATCTGCAGTTGGTTAGTGATAAAAATAAACTTTTTTTTACCAAATTGTTATGAGCGTGACTAATCACAATCAGTCATGATAAATTGTAATGCAATCCATCAATCCGTCCTGTAACTTCTACACGTAGAAGTCATTTATTCTTTAAAACGTTAAAGACCGACCATTGGTGAAATTCCTTTTACTTAGAATCTTGAAAGAACATTCTTGGCATCGGTTTCTAAATAGCGAAGATACATAATATATTTACCAACCAAATTAAGGTTCGTGAATTGCATTTAGAGTAAGTTAACTATAAATAGAAGAAATAATTTGGAATTCATAATTGTATTGTACAGTTTTACGGTACGTATGTTCTTATTTGATTTTTCTATCTTTCTTTCTTCTATTCTATCCTTTTTAACCGACTTCAAAAAAGGAGGAGGTTCTCAATTCGACCGTATATATGTTTTTTGTTTTTATGTGTGTTCGCAGATAACTTCGTCGTTTATGAACCGATTTTAATGATTCTTTTTTTAATGGAAAGGAGATATCCCAACGGTAGTACCATGATAAGGACACTAAGATCTGATGATGGCATCCAAGATAAATCGAGTCGAACCTTGAAGTCCCGTTTTTGTTCAAATTTTACTTGTTAGGTAAAATGTAGTAGAATTCGTAGTAGACATGCATGATGTTTATAAAACTAGGTAGGTAAGGTTTTAAATTATTGTTCTCATTCCAGTGGAAATCGTAACCAGCACAGACGGGAAAAGTTTTTTGAAATACAACAACTACTATTATTCGAAAGCGCCATTTTGTAAAAGGAAATGGAGATGTGTGCGAACTAGCTCCTGCTACGCCAGCGTAATCCTAGATGATAAGTTGACAGTTATCAGACAGTCTAGGGTTCACGATCATCCACCTAAAGGTTTCCATAAGACTCGTGATGGAGAATACATATAATGATTGCTGAAAGTTTACTACCATTATATGTATTTGGCACCTCTATGGCTTAATAGCCGATGTCTCAGTATACCTTTTTAGAAATGTATAGAGAAAAAGAAAGTGAATTAAGTATAATATGATTGATCTCTTTTAAACTAAGTAGAATATGTATTGTACATAGTCAAGCGTTCTTTTTTATATGGGTGTATGTAGATTTAGATTTTTGGGTATTTATTGGTAGTGTGTTTTATCAGTATTGAAAGGTAAAAAAGCATATAAGGACTTAAAGTTTGGTATTTCAGTTGATATATTAATCTTATCATAGTTGTTGGGTACACATAAGACGTTATCAGGTTTATGTGACATCCTCGTTGGTCTCGCGGTTGGCGTGTGCGACTGCTGATCATGAGGTCTCGGGTTCGATTCCCGGGTCGGACCAATGTTTGTATGATCTACATATATTTGTTTCCGAGTTTGAGTGTTTTCTATGCATAATATGTACGTATTTACAAAAAAAAAGTATATATGTATTTGTATCAGTTCTCTAGTACCCATAACACAAGCTCTGCTTAGCTTGGGACTAGATGGCGTTGTGTGTTAGATGTCCGAAATATTTATTTATGTAATGTATTGTATAATAGGTGTAAATACAATTTTTGTACATGGTACCTATTTATTTTTCGTAAAAGCCTCATTTTAAGTACCTACTTAAAGGTTAATAATTTAAAATGTAATTTAATGGTCTTATTTGTAAGTGTCTCTGTTTGTAAATTATTGTAATTATTTATATTACATGTGTACATTAGTCACAAAACTTTGTTTTTATTTGTATATGCCTCTGTGTTGAAATTAACTTACTAAAAGGTTAGAAATAAAATATGAAATGCATGTAACTCAAACATTTAAACTTAGTAAAAAAAATATGCTTCTAAACATTGCGGACTGCCATGTGTGAATAGATTTAATTTTGAATTAATTTAATGCGATATACCTATTACATTCTAAAACTTAGCAGGAAGGAAATCGAAATAAACTCTTGAAGAACATTTACATGTTGTCACAGTATATGGAAAGTGAGGTCGGATATTAAATTGACAAGATACCGTCTAAAGTGTTTCTGGACATTAATCTATTTCCTTGTTACACTAATGCTAAGTACTCACATACGGTTTTACTCGTTCGAGCAAACATGTCGAGTAAAAATCACGGCACGGGCTTTCCTCCACACATTCAGCATTGATCGATCGAGTGACGCATCTTTTGGCTGGCCGTTGATTATATTTGATTATATGGTTATTATAAAAGAGTTAAAGAAAATGAAAAGGAGAAACGTAAAAGGAGATCGAACCATAGAACCGGCTCGATGCGAGCCTTCGAGTTCTGAGTTTTGCGGTCCACGCGTTAATTTTTACTCGTTTTGGAGTAAAACTATCGAGTAATACCGTATGTGAGAACGGACAAAAGGAACAAATTGATATACATTCTGCTGAGTATCATGCATATTCATGTATTATATTGCACGCCACTAATATTTTTATACATTTGAGACGACTTCCACGGAAAAACTACTAATCCTGTATCGCGATATACAAGTTTTCGCACTGATTAGCATATATACTTCCCAACATCAACCATTAGACCGCGGCCCACCAGGCATGATCACTTCGCCTGCTCGGGGGATTCTCCCGTTGTGTTGGAGGGATACCTTTTAATAGCAAGTGTTAGTTAGTATACATGTTAAGTGACAGTGATTATAAATTAAATATAAATAATTGTAGTCGTTGTGCATCTTCTACCGCATTTACTATAGGGAGTGCTCTGAGGAATTGTTCGGACTGATCCCTGCCGCCTCTTTCCGCCATCGTCCTACGCGACAGAACTTTCGTCCCCATCATCTAGATGGTTGGCAGTCCACAACTGTGCGCTTCTCAAGAAACTTTCTGCCTCGCACAACAAAACTGTGGAATGATCTGTCGCCTGCTATATTCCCGGACCAATACGACCTTCAAGAAAAGTGCGTATTCCTTCTTAAAAGGCCGGCAATGCACTTATGACGCCTCTGGTGTTGCGGGTGTTCTCGCTATTCCACGCTTATCCACAAAAAAAAAGCCTCTACACCTGTAACAGTTTCTCCGTGAGTCAAATAATATCGAATAACACTATTTTAGTATTAATAAATCGTTAATTCTAAAAAAAAACATTAAGTATTAACTGAAAATTTTTGTTTTAATTTTCGAGGAATAAAAATCGTAAATCTTTCAATCTTCGAGTTGTAAGATTTACGATTTTTTCAGGAAAGATAATAACTTTGGCCAACGGTAAGCATCTATTGAGTTATAAAAAATACTGCTACGCAAAATCTCCAAAATCTAAGTTTGGCTGGAGGTGTATACACACCAATTCTTGTTACGAGCTGACAAGGAACTGATTGTGTTTAAAGAACCTAACCCCATCTTCATCCACCCAAAAACTTCAACAAAACCAATAACAGTAGGTACATACGCTAGTGACGAAAAATTATTTTGGAAGAACACGAGAAAAACAGACAGAGTCAAACATGATAAAGTGAAACAAATTTAATTAATGATGGTTCAATCGAATAAATATAATTTTACATAAACTAGACTTTTTTTAGATTGCTCAAGCACTGTTGTGAGTATCATATAGGGAATAACCTTAAAATCAAAGAATTCGTGATCCTCATAATGTTTCCTTTTGGCTATTATAATAATAGATACGAGTACTGGTATTCAGAATGAGTAAAACTCAATAATTTCTACATAACAATTTGCGTAAAATTGCAAGTATTCAAAACATCTGCATTCCAGTACATAGGAATCACTTACAGTTAATCGGTTAACTTACAGTGAAGCTGTTAAATCACTTACAGAGAAGCTGTCAAATCACTTACAGTGAAGCTATTAATATAGATTTATTATGTTGTTGCATTTCGATCATTATCGACATAGCGTCATAGTAAATTTAATTGTCTTTGATTGCACTGATTATTATAAATTACAATTTTGTTTCATTATTCAGGAAAAAAATTATTTTTCTTCCCTATAGATTCTAATAAGCATTCTCTTTATTTTCAGTGCAACTCATCACGACAGTGCAAGACAAACTGCTTCTGAAATACAAAGGGCATTATTACTCTAAGACTCCTTACTTGAAGAAGAGATGGAGATGCATTAATACGAACAATTGTTATGTTGGCGTTATTGTAAACAACGATTTCTCTATTATGAAAGAACCTGGCAATCATATGCATCCTCCGAAGACGTACGTTGAAACTGAAGATGGCAAATACAAACTTTTAAAAGAAAACAATACTAAGTTATGTGATTATATTGTTTATGAATATTGATAGATTTAAAATCGACTGTTCGAAGGCCTAGCACCGTGACGACCGAGTTGATGTAAAATAAACTCACACTAGGCAAACCTCAGACAGTCGTGTTTTATTTTCTTCTTGAACATTTAATTTAACAGAATAGTGATTCCGGTTTTTTGTTACTAAGTAGATAACAGAAGACAATTGTCCTTTCCATAATCACAAATGATATAATTTTAGTAACTAAATACGCAGTGTCTTAGTACGGTTAAAATCTTACTTTAGCTTATACTAGTAAATAGTGTAGTGTAGTATAATAAGGCTATCATTAAATGTATTTACGTACGTACTGACATCAATTTTTGTTCAAACATTAAATGAGCAAGATATAATTAATGGCAGCCTTAAGTAGGTTCAACATTGAAGTAATTTAAGAAAATGTGTGCTTTTATTATTTTGACGTATTTAAATAGATGTTATATTTTTGTATCTATGTGTCTACAAGTAATTAAGATTTCGTCACCTTGAAAATCATATTTTCATCGTATTAAATGAAATAAGTTAGTAAAGATTAACAATAAATAATTACAATGCAGCAACTAGATTTTAATGTTAATGTATTTATGTTGGAAGAAACTCATCATCATTTTTGTAATCTTTTTTCAAATTCGTTTGGGATCGTTGCAATAAGTATTCTTTTTCCTTCTCTTCCTTATCTTCTTCTTTATGGTAAAAAAATGAGAAATAAAAACAATCGGCCAAGTGCGAGTCGAACTCGCGCAGTAAGGGTTCCGTTCCATTATCTATACATTTCAAGCGTCTACCTGTTGCCGTTATCAATATCGAGCAAAAATATCACGTTTGTTGTATGGGAGTCCCCTTAAATATTTATTTTATTCGATTTTTTAGTATTTGTTATTATAGCGGCATCAGAACTACATCATCTCTGAAAATTTCAACTGTCTTACTGTCACGGTTCATGAGATACAGCCTGTTGACAGATGGACAGGAAAGTCTTAGGGTCCCGTTTTATCCTTTGGGTACGGACCCCTAAAAACAAATGCTTATCTTGATTGATGAATACTCTAATTCAAAGTGGACATATAACTTAGGTATAAAAATATAAATAATTATAACAATTTAAAATACATTTTGATTTTGTTTAAAATCATTCACACTAGCATAATTAATTGTGATTTTACGTGAGACAGACGACGCCGACGCTTCTCAAAAGTTTTGAGTCTGGGTGTTCTTTATGTCCGTTTCATATATGTTTGAAAAAACTTTTTTCGTTGCAAAGTAAAATCACGCTCGTACGGAGTATGTTACTTTATTTTTAGTTTAGCCTTATTTCTTACTTTGGATTTAAAATTGATACCATAGTTAGTATTGTCGTCACATAAAGAGTAATTAGTAAGTCTTGGTCTCATGACCTTGTAGAAAGGTTGTGCCAAGATCCGTTCATTCTTTTTAACTTATGTGACTATATACGAACTGTTAGATAAATAGCGGCGGATAAATAAGTTGTATATTTTTCTTACATCTTGTTGTACAAGTTTGTTTTATTAAATAGCTTAGATTTTGCTTTCGGTCGTATATTTAAAACTTGATACAAAATTCTACGATAAATGTAATTTTTAAATCCGTCAGGACGCACTTGTATTGTCATTTTAGTTTTTAGTAATAAATGAGTTTCCGATAAAATGCTCTTTTATTGTATCATTAAGTTAATTTTATCCCACTCTTTTTGTTTAGCCCACAGCCTTAAATGTAAGAACAAGAATTGTCCTCTCACCTTTTCCAACTATAGACTATAGAGTCTAGAGTCTATAGTTGGAAAAGCGATGGTCTGATTATAGAATCAGACCATCGCTTACCACTTTTTTTACGTGTGGACCTCCACGGGCCGGAGGCGCGGCGGGGTGGTGTCGGAATCAGTGTGCCACTCCGCGCCTGAGATGGAGGGATTCGGGAATTGCCGCCGTTATTAAGACATCCGGACACCTCCCAGAGACTATCGCTTAGCAACCCCAACCTATTGAACTAGTCAAAACGAAACACGCCTGGCTAAGCTTTCAGGGTTTATGTACTAGTAGGTAACCATACCAACCAATTGTAGATTCCAAAAAGCCAAAGTGGTACTAAGTAAACAAGCTCTCAATGAAATGGTTGACACATTTCGAGCATGTATTATATTGTTTGAAACTAGTTACAAATGAAACTAACAAAAGCATATTAGTGAAAATAACTAATTTTCAACGGCGGCGGTTACCTATCGAATACTATTGTTTAAATTTCTACCAATTCCTTGGCATTGAAGACCTTTTTCAGATTCCAGTAATGTCTAGCGTTCTTGTGTATAATACCATGAACTGACATAAAAACTTATCCTGTAGGTGTCCTAAAAAGGATCAAGACAGTTAGGGGTCAAGAACTTTACTTGTATCAAAATTATTCATACTGTATTTCTTACCGAGGCTACAACGGAGAGCGTTGGCAATGCACAATTGGTTGTAAAGCTCATTTAATACTGTGTAGAAATAAATGGTGGATTGAAGGTAGTCACACACATTCCCCACATATCTACGTAAGGATTGCAGATGGACGGTACTACAAAAGGCGAAGACCTAAGATCAAATAAAAAGTTAGAATCGTACTCTGCTAACAAAGAATTGAAGCCGATTAAAGCCACGCCTTGGATTGCCTAAATTTGGCAAATAAAAATGTCGAGTTTTGTTATAATTAGAATATTATCACATTTCGAATATATTATGTAAGTATAGAACCTTATAATAAAATTGTGGTTAATATTGCTTGAAACTTGTACCAGCACCACGCATGTTTATAAAACCGGCATCACTTCTTTGTTTGCACGTCGCTTTTTAACGATGATATAGAAATTAAACCAAAAAAAATGCATATTATAATATACTAGCGGACCCGCGCAACCTCGTTTGCGTCTCCTATTGCCCGTAGCCTGATAATTTTCCCCCGTTTCTGAAATATTTTTCATTGGTGCTCCGCTCCTATTGGTCGTAGCGTGATGATATATAGCCTTCCTCGATAAATGTACTATCCAACAGTGAAATATTTTTTCAAATCGGACCAGCGGATCCTGAGATTAGCGCGTTCAAACAAACAAACTCTTCAGCTTTATATATTAGTATATAGATACTCATCGTTTCGTCCTACTTCTTGGTATGTCAACCCTATGACCTAGTCAATAATTTAAGCAAAATGATATTATTAGTTATACCTACTAAGAACACTATTCCCTATTCAATTGGTCTCTGTATCGCCCATTTGGTGCATTGGTAGAAAGCGCCCTAGGCATTTCGCCACATTGTGTATGAAATAAATGAATTAATAAGTAAATTATGGTGCCATATTCGTAATATTTTATACCATATTTTAAGTACTTAACAGTGGGTGGTTTCAAATGAGACAATCTATTTATAAAACCTGTATTGTAACTTTGCTATTAATAATCCATGGCTGTGACTTGTAATCTTCTTCAACATGACATTTTGCCTGTGTTTATCCATTTTTTTATAATCTATTAACAATTTTCAGGATTACTCAAGGAAATAAAACTAGCCAACGGAAAGAAATATTATATGTACGACAACTACACATATACTTACGGTTTTAAGTCCCGTACCTCCGTCCGTTGGAGGTGTAGCAGTACATCTGATTGCAAAGCCTATATCATGTTAACTTTAGATGGGAAACTGTTTCGCACTGTCGGAGGCCATGTCCACAATCCGCCCAAATATCACATGCTAAAAGATGGGACTTACGTCAAAGTTACGTTACGTTCAAAAAAATAGAAAGTCTTCAAAAGTATTTGCTTTTTACCCACTATGTAACTCAAAGGTGTTTTTTTTTTTAATTTAAACAAATTATCTGGATTATTATTGCAGAGCAGCTATTATCCCATTAAAATTGCTTTTCCCTTGCGCGTGGATAGATCGTTGTTTAGATCAGATATTTGAAGAAATTAGAATTCTTCCTACGAACCAATCCACAATTTATTCACTTATAAGTTTTTTAATTGTGTTTTTATTTTTATTTTATTTAATTTTTATTTTATTTAATAGGCTTTGCTTTACTAATACTAATTATAGGTTGGTATCATTACGACATTATAACGATATCGTGTTTATATAAATATTTGATATATACAATACTAGCTTTTGCACGCGGCTTCGCTCACGCAGACTTTCATCCCCTGATTTACCCCCTTAGGGGTGAAATTTCAAAAAATCATTTCTTAGTGCTCACTTACGTTATATAAAGAACCGACATGCGAAATGTCAGGATTGTAGCTTCAGCGGTTTGGGCTGTGCGTTGATCTCTGGGTATGTCAGTCAGTCAGTCACATTAATCTTTTATCTAAATAGATATATTAATTAATTAACAATAATCGACCGAAGATAGTTTCAAAAGCAACATAATTATAAGTATTGTAGTTTGTTTTACTATGAGCACTCTCGGTTGATAGTTGATCTTAGTACATAGTTTGGCTAACGTAGTATTAGTAAGACTAATGTACTGATAGTAGTAAGAGGGTCTTTTACATAATCGGGATAGTTTAAGTATGTAATTTTAGTAGCGATGTAACTAAAATATTTCTTAGAAATATGCATTGAATTTTGTTTAACACACAGTTTGACATTAATACAAATGTATTAATATCTAGATAAAGATTGAGAACTCAAGTAAGACTTTTGTCTTTTTTATTATTAATTTTTTTTTTTTAATTTTAATAAATAAATTTACTTACTTATTAAAATAATATTTCAGATTTTGAAATTTCATATCTTTACTTTATATAATTTTATAAGTTTACATTTCCCTATTTTTCAGGGAGAATTTCTTAAACTGGCACACTGATATTTCTATGTACCCACAGTTGTTAGGTTTAGATGTAAAAATATTTTATGTAACCATAACCTTTGAGAATGCCATAAGGCGAAACCGGTCAGGTGTAAAGTTAAATTAAAATAGTGGAATAAGTACAAGTGAGTTTGATTCTAGAATGTATTAAAAAAAAGGATTCTGCCTGATGACCATCTGCCAGTTTAGATTTTTTTAGATTTTCGACAAAACCATAGAAAGCAATATTTCAAATATATAATTGCCTTGTATTGTGTCAATTTAAATATAAAAAAGATTGATATATACCTACAATCATTTTGACTTCAAATTGACATGATTATGTACTCCTAGTCGACTCATATCACAGCGGTCAGTCTCAACGGAGACCAGTCAACTACGCAGGTGAAATTATAGTGCACAAGTGTGTGTGCGAACACACGAATGGGACGGCTATTCGACACGGCGCAGGACCGACGGTAGAAAAATAAATAAACACTCTTGTCTCCGATAGAGGTCTAATGAGCAGACAGCTCACCTATAGGTAGGCGACTAATTCGATATTGAGAAAAAACAAATCAAGAGAGTTTATAACGCTTTTAAGCCCTTTGATTGTCACCTCCTTTTAGAATTAAGGAAAGGATTTGGACCCCGGTAACGTCTCTCTGTCTTTGTAAAATGTAATGTAAGAATTTTAAATAAATTAATATTTCGGACATCTAACACACAACGCCATCTACTCCCAAGCTAAGCAGAGCTTGCGTTATGGGTACTAGACAACGATACATATATACTTTTTTTGTAGATACATACATTTTAACCATAGAAAACACACAAACTCCGAAACAAATATTTGTAGATCATACAAAATTTTGGTCCGACCCGGGAATCGAACCTGAGACCTCATAATCAGCAGTCACACGCCAACCGCGAGACCATCGAGTGCTTAATACCTATGAAGCTATGGGAACACTCCTATCGAGTTGGGTGAAACATGATTTTTTAATGAATATGAACCTCAATACTATCCTTCACTAGCGGACCCACGCAACCTCGTTTGCGTCTCCTATTGCAAGTAGCGTGATAATTTTCCCCCGTTTTTGAAACATTTTTCATTGGTGCTCTGCTCCTATTGGCCGTAGCGTGATGATATATTGCCTTCCTCGATAAATGGGCCATCTAAAACTGAAAGAATTTTGAAATCGGACCAGCAGTTCCTGAGATTAGCGCGTTCAAACAAACTCTTCAGCTTTACATATGTCTCTTCTTTGCAAAGATATCTTTGCCCGATATACCACTCTGGTCAAAAGGATTGATGTAATACGTTTCCAGTTTCCTTTGCAACGATATTGACTTGGGGTGAATACAGGAAGTGACTATCATAAGTATTATAAAACTCATTAAAAATAGTGAATGTTGACGTATGATTTAACATTCTTTAAATTTATTGTATACAATTATTTTATAATGGATAAGGTTATTTATTTTACAGTTAAGAAAAAAAGACCATTGACAAATGCCGAAAAACAAAGGCGATTCAGGGAACGCCTTAGAAAAGATCCTGAAAAGTTTGAGCAGTATAGAAAAAAGAATGTGGCAAGACTTCAAAAAATGCGTGATGAAAAACGTCGCAAACGAAAAGAGTTGTCAGAGTAAAAAATATTTAGAAAAGGATTATATATTAAATATAATTATTATTCTTAAATTATGAGAACTTCTCTTTCGATAGAGTATCGATGCTCTTTAAACCTACAATGAAAACAATTTGCAACTTTTTAATGAAATAATTCCTAATAGATTGGAAATTCTGCTGAGCTGAGGACATCAAACTTTAATATTGATTGTGGTACATAAAAACATTGGTTTCTTTATCGATCAGAGATCATCCACAAAAGAAGTGTTTAATTTTTTTACAAAAATGTAGTATTTGCAACATATTGGTAACATTCTGAATTAAAAGACTATAAAAATAATCCTACATTTCACTTTCACGCTTAATAAGCTTGCTGTGCGTTAAAAAACAATTAGATATACATAACTGCGTATAAAAAATGATATAAATATATCACGTGTAGCAGTTGTTCTTACACATAACTCATCAACAACCCATAAAGTGGGACTGCTGGGCTCGGGTCTCCTCTCAGAAGAGGGTTACAGCCATATGTCCCCACGCTGGCCAAGTGTGGGTTGGGGACTGCCAAGACAACGTTGTGGCTACGTTAATCTTACCGTTGGATGTTTTCAAGCCGCCCAAAGGCCTCCAACTAAGCTTCACGACTGTTATCCTACGATAACACCCGAGACCGACTGCTTACCGTGACCTCCGAATCACAGAGACGCTCATGGTATCATGCCATCAGCGGTCACCCATCCAGGTACTGACCGCGCCGTCGTTGCTTACCTTCCGTGATTGTTTCTAATCACCGAGTGCAACTCGGCTATGCATAACTCAGAAGCTAATAATACTGCTATAATTCACATCTTATGTACAATATTCACAATTGTTCAATATAATTCAGTTAAGAATACCCTAAATGGTGAATAGGGAATGACCTAAATTCCAGTATGATCCCGGGTCGTTTAAGCGGGGCGTGAAAAAGCATCTCATTAGGCCGCAAAAAAGGACCTAAATCGCATTTAATAGTCCATTACTGAACATAAACCTTTCCAGAAAAATAATTTGGTCTTCTGGATCTCAGGGGCCGAACAAGATGAGTGTTGTGACAAGTTTTCCCTCTTTTTGCAGCGCTGTTGTCCTGCATTGATTGTTCTTTTAGTCGATTCTTACGATACCCAACCCATTGGGTATCGTAAGAATCGACTTCTATAACTTCCCACTTATTTCATTGCTTAAGTATAGAACCCGATTTGAAGCAATTGCTTACTGTATCGCGCGGGCTGAACTGCACATAAAAATGCTGAATATAAGAAGCATTATAGGGAGGAGGGAGGAAGCATAAAAGGGGTACAAAGTTTTTGCTTTACGTATTAGCGTATAGATAAATTAAAAATCTACGTAGAATCTACAGTAATGTGTATACTTAAAAATATTTGGAATAGTCACTAAATTTATACCAATACTGACTTCCTTTACACAGCGTTTAACTCAAGGCAGTAGTCACGCTGATTTCTAAACAAACGGGTTAGCTCGACCGGGGCCTCACTCTCACATAAGGCCAAACAGCATTTGTGCTGTTGTGTTTCGTTGGTGAGTGCGAGACCGGAGGCCCAATGATGCAGAAACATCTCAATAGGCTGCTATAGTGTGGCTCACCATGCTCCAATGTTGCATTGTCTGCAATCGCAGTGAGTATCTACTCTTGAATTCTCCTAATGCTTTCTATCAGGCAGAGTAAAGTCACTATGGCAGGCTCCTTTAAAATAATACTTATATTTATGTTGTATTTATTGCTTGTAAACACTTTCAACACTAACATGACTTGCCGAATAACACATCACTGCATTCTTTATTGTTAGCGAAGGTCATCATTTGAGCAATTTATAATGTTAGTTATATCATCGGAAAATTTTGTTACACTACAATGCAACTCAAAATGCGTTTGAGTTTGCGTAGTGTTGTGAATGATTAAATTGGGGTAAATTTTTTTTAGACATTGGTTCAGTTTGAATGTTTCTAAGCTTTATGATAAAAGAAGATATGATAGTTATATAAACAGTAATCTGGCTGTACCTATAGTTTTTAATCAATCTAGTCATGTCATAAATAGACAGTATATGAATCTGTAAGAACTGTTTTAACTCATTTTTATAACACAGTATTAACAATCTATAAAAAGATCTATTTTACAAAACAATATTATTTTTTTGCCACCTTGGAAGTAGATTAAGGGCCGGTTTTTCAATCCGCAGTTAAACGGTCAAATAACTAACAAGGGAATAAATGTATCCAGCCCTTTAACAAGCGAATAAACTTTTTGTGTTTTTCAATCGGGAGTAAACAGTTAGATAGTTACTTGATGGTCCTTCACAGCTATGTTCACTGTAATCATGCGCAAGCGAGATGCAGCTATACAGGTAGTCACACGTTAGATAAGGACCAGATTTTTATGATTGACGGTTTGGAATATTTAATTAAATTAAATGAAAGCATTCGATTATAATTATTATTTGTCTATAATAGATGTAGTAAATAATAATTTAGTAAAAAGTCGTTTAAGATATTCCTATAGTAGAGTTCAAAACAATGATTAAAATCAAAATTTATAAAAATGAAATGCCGGGTTTGCGGGTGGTGCATAGTAATTTATTAAACAGTGTTTCTACGTTTAATAAATATGTGTTTAAAAATAAAAAGTATATTTGTATTTATGTCAGTTCTCTGTACCTATTGGTAACGAGAAGATTTCCCTAGTGGCCGTTTGCGGAACTAACGTATGACAGATACGCATTGTTATTTTAAATTCTTTCTACAATGATTTCATTGATAGACGTCTACGGAGTAGTAAAAAATATTAAAAGACCACTTCGTGAGGGTGAACAGTATTTTAAACGTGGAATGTTAACGTGTATACGTATTTTTATCTGTCATACGTTAGTTCGGCGACTTGCCGCTAGGGAATCTGCTCGTCACCAATATAGTACAAGCTCAAGTTCTGTTTTGTTTCAAACTAGATAGCAGTGTGTGAAATAAAAATTCTTTATCTTCTCTATAGTATCTATAACCTATATTTCTCTAATAACCCTTTTTACCTCAGAACAAGAAGTTTAGTTTCAGATGGTTTTCTTCGATATCGTCGCGTCGACCGAGTCAAAACATCCATATTCACTTAAGCAAAATTAAATATTTAACTGTGGCAGTGTATGTAATTTTATCACAACCATTACTAAGAGAATTTATAGAAATACCCAAACATCAAAATCACTATTCTACAGATACTATCACTAACTGAGGTTTGAAACAACAGATAAAGTTATACCTCAGATTTAGGGCCGGTTTTTCAATCCGCAGTTAAACGGTCAAATAACTAACAAGGGAATAAATGTATCCAGCTCTTTAACAAGCGAATAAACTTTTTGTGTTTTTCAATCGGGAGTAAACAGTCAGATAGTTACTTGATGGTCCTTCACAGCTATGTTCACTGTAATCATGCGCAAGTGAGATGCAGCTATACAGGTAGTCACACGTTAGATAAGGACCAGAAACTTTTAGACAACATTCAAGTTGACTGTTCTTTTTCTATTTCTTTTTGTCTTTTTTATGATTGCCGGTTTGGAATATTTAATTAAATAAAATGAAACCATTCGATTATAATTATTATTTGTCTATAATAGATGTAGTAAATAATAATTTAGTAAAAAGTAGTTTATGATATTCCTGTAGTAGAGTCCATAACAATGATTAAAAATATTAAAATCAAAATTAAAAAAAATGAAATGCCGGGTTTGCGGGTGGTGCATAGTAATTTTTTAAACGGGTGTTTCTACGTTTAATAAATATGTGTTTAAAAGTAAAAAGTATATTTGTATTTATTTCAGTTCTCTGTACCTATTGGTGACGAGCAGATTCCCTAGCGGCAAGTCGCAGAACTAACGTATGACAGATAAAAATACGTATACACGTTAACATTCCACTTTTAAAATACGTATTTTTTACTTCTCCGTAGACGTCTATCAATGAAACAATAACAATGCACTCGCTCTGTACATTAAACTGCCAGGTAGAAGTGTCTGTCATACGTTAGTTCCGCAAACGGCCACTAGGGAAATCTTCTCGTTACCAATAGTACAAACTCTGTTTTGTTTCGAACTAGATAGCAGTGTGTGAAATAAAAATTCTTCATCTTCTCTATAACCTATATTTCTCTAATAACCCAGAACAAAAAGTCAATCGAGTCAAAAACATCCATAATCTATCAAATATTCAATAACTACAACGTACTTAAACTTTACCACAAATAGGTACAAGAGAAATACACAACGTCAAATCACTATTCTACAGAATAAAACACTAACTGAGGTTTGAAAGCACAGATAAAGTTATCAGTCAGATTACAGCTTTATTCGTCTGATAACTGATGTCTGACTATTGAAAAACCCAAACTTACGCTAACTGAGGAATAAATGCTATTTGACTGTTTATCTGACTATTGAAAAACCGTCCCTTAACCTTTATTCTTTGAATAACAGATGTCTGACCATTGAAAAACCCAAATTTACGTTATCTATAGAATAAATGCTGTCTGACTGTTTATCTGACTATTGAAAAACCGGCCTTATAGATATAATGTTCTATATTCCGTGCTGAATCAAGTTTATTTTACAGGAAAGTTATCGCGTCTTAAATTGTATCCTCTATAATACAAAAAAAACATAAGAGCACAATATAAAGAAAATTTTGATACTTAGGTAGCCCGCAGATAACGGCGCCGTAGTATAATATGCTCCAAAATATCGTATAGAAATGGGAATACCTTTTTCCAATTAAAAAAATATGTTTTTTTTTAAATTGCGCAACATTTTCAAAGAGTTCAAAAATTGCAGTACCACACAAGTGAACATAATTTATACGTTTTAAAGCCAATTCTTTCGAAACAGTAGCTAACGCTTTTCATTTCATTCGCATTAATATTGTAATTGACATCTCTGCATATTCTTTAAGCGTTGCCAGCGGTCGAAATGCCGATGGTCGCCAAGTGGTCCATTGTCAATTTTTTTGTTTTTTTTTATTAGCTTTCTGCGCTCATATTACATATAAACTTTGGTTCTGCCTTTCATCTCCTCCGTTCGCATTATTTTCTTAAAAAGAGGTACAAAGTTTTTGCTTCACTTTTTAATCGGAAGATAATATTATCTGTCCTTGCATTCAAGTTAAAGTATTACGAGATCGATAACACATGTCGAGTCTTCACTTTAATTCATCATAGCATATAATATTCGTCCTGTACGCTAAAACCTTCAACTTGTTCTATTCAACGATACTTTCATACGCTTATAGCAATTATTTGACGGAATCTGAAATTTATAAAGCATTTATTTTTCATTAAATTAGCGACTAGCCGTTAATATAAGTGACTAACGAAATTTTACAATATTTTTCAGATTTCAAGACAATAACTTTGGTCTCCGGCAAACAGTTCTACATGTATAAAAACTTCACTTACGGATTTTGGTTTAACACTAAAACGGGATCTAAATGGAGGTGCAGCTCACAATGTAAGGCATATATTATACTGTCCACTGAAGGGGAATTTATTGATGCGATTGGTGAACATACCCATCCGCCTCCTAAGTACCTGCAAACTGTCAAAGGATACATTAGAATATAGTCGACATATATATAGACGACAAAGCTTCCGATTTAAAAATATCTTTTGTTTTCAATAAATACCTCTATTTTTATTCAATACATATTTTTAACTGGGAAGCTTTTGTGTTTTTTTGCTCTATGTCCGATTCGAATCCGAACCGAATCCGTTTAAAATATCCTGTCCGGCGTAGTCGTAGAACCATTTTTTATAGTAGTTTACGCACTAGATCCGACTTCTGTTATCGACGCCATCCGAAAGAATTATTTACTTCTTAGGGGTCGTTTATACGTACAATAGCTATGGCAAAAGTTGACACCGATCGAAAGGACTCATAATCAACTACGTGAAAGATCTGCTTTAAACAATTACCTCTTAATCGTTTGGATTAGAATCAGAGATTGAAATAGTGCATAAACTATATACCAATTCAGTCAGTCAGTCAGACTTCCAAATCCGTATTCACATATATATATTCGAACTCAGTCCGAGATTTGTGAATCTGTATTTTCATGGGTTCGGATCGGAATCGGATCGAACGTTATATAAAACTGCTCTTACTTTGGAAAGAGATAAGAAACAAGATAATATTCCACTAATATATGTCAAATGATCAATCATGTCTGTTATTGCTACTATTTCATTGATTATTTTGAGAATCTTGCAGAGTGTTGCTATGTGAACTATTTTTAATCGACTTCAAAAAAGTAGATGGTTCACCGAGTTATTTTTTAACTTACTTCCAAAAAGGAGGAGGTTCTATGTTCCACTGTATGTATTTTTTTTTATTTATTTTTTATGTATGTTACCCGATTACTCAGTTGTGGACCGATTTAAAAAAAAAATGTTGTATTCGAAAGGGTATGCTTCCGAGGTGGTCCCATTGCCAGCATATCAGGATCTGATGATGGGATCCCAGGGAAATCGAGGGAAACTCTCATTTTTTATAGGCACATACTATGTTTTTCGTATATTTTCTGAAGTTACACCCGTATTTGCGTCTGGTAGTCATCATTTTATGATGATGAGCTGATGATGTAAGGTACAACTCCTTAACGGTTAGGAGTTGGAGGATAAATCTTTAAATATCAGATGTATATATGTTACCTTTAGTCGTATTCTTTCAAATTATTTAGATAAGCTGATGATGGAAGGTGGAAGGTACAACTCCTCAACGGTTAGGAGTTGGAGGATAATTCTTTTAATTTCATACGTATCTAAAGACCTTCAGTCGTATACTTTCAAGTTATTTAGGTGAACTGATGATAGAAGGTTAAACTCTTCAACAGTTAGGAATTAGAGGATGATTTCAATATTACACGTACGTTTAGACCTTCATTTGTATTCTTGATGATGAAATTTGATGAAATAGTTCAACTTACTACTTACCTACGATTGTTTGCACTAAAAACTTAAAAATAAATACTTTTTATAAAAAAAAGACCGACTTCCAAAAAACATCCAACGAAAACTCTCTGCCAAAAAAACACTTAAAAGCGTAAAATAAACTGGTTCTTCATAAATTGCCTATACCTAATTCTTTATTCATTTAAATAGTAGTATTATAATGTGTGCTAGGTACCTAAAATCTGTTTGAAGTCGGTGCCAAGCCAAAAAGAATACAAACGAACAATTACAAAAGTCTAAGCGATAGTAACTTGGCACCGACTTCAAACAGGTTTTAGGTACCTAGCACACATTATAATACTACTATTTAAATGAATAAAGAATTAGGTATAGGCAATTTATGAAGAACCAGTTTATTTTACGCTTTTAAGTGTTTTTTTGGCAGAGAGTTTTCGTTGGATGTTTTTTGGAAGTCGGTTTTTTTTTTATATTTGTAACCTCATAACTCATAACTTTTTAACTATGTATAGGTACGATGGGGTTGGCATATCCATGTTGGATTAAAAACCCAAATTAAACAGAGATTTAAAAAAAAAAAAAAAAAACTCAAAACTTTCGACTGGGTGAACCGATTTTGATGATTCTTCTTTTATTTGAAAGCTGGTGCTTCCCCTTTGTTTCCATTTCAATTTGGTCCAGTTCTTGAAGTCGGTTTTTTTTTATAAAATTTGTGATTATTTAATTTAAAGTATATCATGATGTAGGTTCCTTACCGTAGTCAAATAAATATTTACTTTAAATCTGTAGTTTCTTTTAAATTTCTATTAAATTTACCACAAAAAGTTTAAAGATTGGGTAGATAATGCCTATGAACTAAGTCCGCCATTGTACATTTTGTGCATAAAGTTATTAAATAACCACTAAGTCTCAATAGGCCGATTAAAATCTAATGACTTCACCAAAAGGATAGAACTCTCCATGTACAAGAACTAATACTTAGACTTTTCGGTTCCATGTGAACGCTAAGATCGGTACTAGATAGATATTGATGCAGATCTGACTGCACTGACTGACTGCACGGTTGGCCTAGTGGTTTAAGCGGTCGCCACGCCGCTTTCTACTGCGCCAAGTGTTGTGGGTTCAAATCCCACATAGGACAGCACTTTGTGTGATCCACAAATTGTTGTTCTGAGTCTGGTTGTTCTTTATGTCCGTTTCATGTATGTTTTTAAAAGTCCCCCGCGACACAGGATGTGTATTCCTAATGCAGGAGTTGTCTTTTTTAAATAAAAAAAAAAACTTCGCTACGTTCCTAATGCGTATTTTAATTATATCTTCGCGGGGACAAATTACTAATGCAGGCGAGGAACATACCCATCCACCTCCAAATTATCACCCAACCTCAAAGGGACTGTAAATGAACATAAAATAGATTTATTTGTGTGTTTAAAGTGTAAGTTGCCCACCTTTTCTTATCTGTCCGAAAAACCGCCTCGATAACACCTTCTGGTGGTTAATGCACCCAAGATGAATTTTTAAAATCTCCATTAGAGGATTCAAGGTATTGGATCATTCGCATAATATCTCATTAGCGTATGATTGGCATATCTAAATATTGCATTCTAGTATGATGAAATTTCTAAACTCTACTCCACATGTATTTTGTGTCTCTTGCAATAATAAAATTTATTTTCAGATTTGAAATTGATAACATTTATCAATGGCAATCAACTGTACGTCTTTAAAAATTATACCTATGGATACCATCTCAACACAAAGATTGGATCTCGATGGCGATGCAGTTCCAGAGTTCATGGATGTACTGCACATATTATACTGTCCAAGAGTGGTGAACTAATCAAAGCGGTTGAGACCCATTCACATCCACAACCAAATTTATATCAAACAGCAAGTGGAAAATTTTTAAGACTAGCATCATAATAGTCTAATGACTCAAGGCTTAGGTGTTAAAGCGCCGCTTTCTACAGAGTGTTGTTATTTGTGTTCGGTTGATGTATGTTTGTAAAGTCCTCTGCTATAATTATACACAGGTGTATGCCTAGTGCGGGAGTTGTTTAATAGACAGACAGACTTGCAAATCCGTATTTACAGATAAGAAGTCGGAGGCAGTGCGATAAGAAATATTCGCACTCAGTCCGAGATTCCTAAATCCGTAGTTTAATGGGTTCGGATCGGATCGTAAGTTATACGAAATTGTGGAAACTGATAGGAAACAAGAGAATATTCCACTAATATGTGTCAAATGACTACCTATTCATGCCTGTTATTGATCCTTTTTTGTTTTTTTTAGAAATTTACTGGTTTTTTTTTAATATTTCATTATGGATCTCACCATAGTCACATAAATATGTACTTTGAATCTATGGTTTTTTTACAATTTCTATTAGTTTTACAACTAAAAGTTTAAAGTTTAGATAGAGAATGTCTATGCATTAAGTAAATAATAAATGATTCAATCTTCATGAAAAGTGACCACTACGTTTCAATAAGTTTGATGCCGATTAAAATCTACATAATTACTTGATCAAAACACAAACTCTACCTACATGTTCGATAACTTATACTTAGATCTTACTTTTCGGTTCTATGGAACCGAAAAGTAAGATCTAAGAATAAGTATAATAGTATATTTAAAAAAAATATAGTATAGTAAAATAAGTATAATATAAACGCTAAAATCGTTATGTTTTGGCTTACTTGATTTGGTTTTTGATTGCTTCAAGTTCCCCTTCTCTATGCAGTACTATTCCCTAAGTCGCTCTTACGACACCCCCGGGATGAACAACGGAACTGACACTCCCTGTTCTTAAACTGTCGCCATACTGTCAATCTCGGTCTCAAACAATCACGTTACACCTAAAAAAACATGGGGCTTGATCAGATATTCCTTTTTCCCCGATAACAAACGGAAGCGTAATAGTTTTTGGCAATCTTTGTATGTTTATACTATCCCCGCAGTGTTTTCGCGGTATAACATATACCGCAGGTAACGCCGCGGGTCGAAACTAGACAAAAAAAAAGCGGCCAAGTGCGAGTCGGACTCGCCCATGAAGGGTTCCGCAGCAGCAAGTAACATAATATAATTTTTATATTTGTGTTGATTGAATGAAAGGTAAATTGCAGTTTACGATTTATGACGAATTAAAAAAAAACTACTTACTAGATTTTGTTCAAACCAATTTTCGGTGGAAGTTTGCATGGAAATGTACATCATGTATTTTTTTTAGATTTACCATTCTCTTATTTTAGAAGTTACAGGGGGGGGGACATACATTTTACCACTTTGGGAGTGTCTCTCGCGCAAACTATTCAATTTAGAAAAAAATGATATTAGAAACCTGAATATCATTTTCGAAGACCTATCCATAGAACCCATACACGTATGGGTTTGATGAAAAAAAATTTTTTAAGTTTCAGTTCTAAGTATGGGGACCCCAAAATTTATTGTTTTTTTTTCTATTTTTGTGTAAAAATCTTAATGCGGTTCACAGAATACATATATTTACCAAGGTTTTATATAGGTCTTATAGTTTCGGAAAAAAGTGGCTGTGACATACGGACGGACAGACAGACAAACATGACGAATCCATAAGGGTTCCGTTTTTTGCCTTTGGCACGGAACCCTAAAAAGTAGCCTAAGTTACTTGTTATATCATCAACGACCTATCAGTGAAAGTCCCGTCTAAATCGGCCCTGCCGTTCCAGAGATTAGCCAGAACAAACCGACAGACAGACAAAAATTGTAAAAATGCTATTTATGTATATATAATATATAATAATCGCACCGTATGTAGATACATGAATATGCATAGAGTAAAAAGCGGTTATTTTAATATTACAGACACTCTAATTTTATTTATTTGTATAGATGTTCTATTGTAGCACATAAACAACTGAACCGATTTTAATGGATAAAGTATTGATAGATTCGTAATAATGGTCCGGTCGATATACTTTTTAACCGACTTCAAAAAAGGAGGAGGTTCTCAATTCGACCGTATGTATTTATTTTTTTACTTTTTCTTGTTAATAAATGTTTTTGTTGCAGACCTTAAACTTATAACATTGGCAAATGGAAAAACATTCTACATGTACAAAAAATACACTTACGGGTTTCGGAATGTCACAAAGACTGGCAGTCGATGGAGATGTAGCTCGAAATGCTCTGCGTATATTGTAGTGTCTACAGACGGTCGACTACTGAAAATAGGAGGGTCGCATAAGCATCAACATCCCTTATACCATGAAACTAATGAAGGAATATATGTTAAAATTCAAAACTAGTCTGTCATTAGATATATCACCTGTCAAAGCGATAACTTTGTATGAAAAATGTACTAAATACAAACTTGTGACGTCACTGTTTTAGACTATTCAATTGAGAAATATATTTCAATATTCATTTGATTGTTTGATTTTTATCATCGTATATTATGTTATTAGTTATATAGATTGGACAAGCTCTTAAAGTAATACATAATTTTTTCCACCCTTTGAATGTGCAGTTTATTTTACAACTAGCTGAGCCCCGCGGTGTTAAGCGGGGTTGATGTTGTACTTTTACAACAACTGCGGGCAACGCTGCGAGGCAAAACTAATTAAAGAAAGTAGCCTAAATTACTCCTTATAACATCAGCTATCTGCCAGTAAAAGTCCAATCAAAATCAGTCTAGCGGTTCCAGAGATTAACCGGAACAAACAGACAGACAGTCAATTTAATTTATTTGTGAAGATATATTAAATTCAATATACCTTGTATTAAATTATTTCAAAACTTCATGAGAGATTCAAGTGCAGAAAGAATTAGGTACTCTCCAAATAACTAATAGTCATCAGATTACATCATTGTTATAAAAGACACAGAAATAAATCAACAATCATATATGTGGCTATTAATAATTATACTATAATATAATTTATTTCGAATATGATCTTAAATATGTATGAGTTAATTATCTAAAGACAATTCGCATCTTGCAGGAAATTAATTTCTGCTGCTGAAAAAATCGAATTTATACAGCGATAAATTGAGAGGAAACGTCAGTTAAAAATATTTGCCTTCAAACAATCAATGTAAAAACAAATTTTAGCGTTGGATACTAATGATAGCATGCATAAGCTATTAATATCTACACATTTTGTAGATATGAATATCTATTTAGGAAAACTCGCCACGGGTAGCGTGGCCGAGCGGTCTAAGGCGCTGGTTTAAGGCACCAGTCTCTTCGGAGGCGTGGGTTCGAATCCCACCGCTGCCAGAAACTCTTTTTGAACAATATTTTTTATGAAATATACTTGTTTACATTTTTTAAACTTTTAAAAGAATAATTTTATAACTCGCTTTGGCCCACGGCTTTACTCGCATTTAATAAAAAGTATCCTATGTTACTTACTAATACGAGTAATAAACCTCCGAGTATATTAAACAAACTTACATTCACATTTATAATATTAGTAGGGATTATGAGTAAAATCCTAACTATTGAAGTGACCTGTGTTTATTAGTTTTATTATCATTTAATTATAATTTTTTATTGTTTTTAAAATGCCGAAATACCTGTTTTCACCCTAAGAATAGGTACAATGAAACGCTGCACGCTCCCTCCATGGGAATATCTTCAACGAGATAGTACCTACAGGAACGGTCATTTCTAAATCTAGACGTAGTTTATTTATTTCGTAACTACCATACATAACCATCACATCAATAGCTTTCAATAGCCACTGCTGGACTTATGTCCAGATAACTCTTCTTTGAAAGGAGGTTTACTACCGTGCCACTATACACATAGGATTTGTTTCAATTTTCCTACCTTTTGCAGTTATGTTGTCCTCATGCAGTATAGAGGTAAGGAGTACAATCTCTAATGGGCTCTTAAGGGGAAAATTGTCCATCAAATATGCCTAAATAATAGTTCGAGAACCGACCACAGAGTCGCTAGAGTGAGACGAGAGTGTGATATCGTTTTAATTATTTTTATTAAATTGTGGTTTAAAATTAAAAACTTTGTGTAGTAAGTGTCCGACAAACATAATCAAATAATTAAATTGTGGTTTAAAAATTAAAAACTTAGCGTAGTATCCTGTTTGACAAACATAAACAAATAATAGTTCATTTGATTATCTTTTCTAATTCTTTAAAATTTACACTCTTTGCACAGTGGCGTCACCTAATTAGTGCATTTTGGCGGACACTTTTTTAACTTCTAGATTGTACTCCTTATCTCTACACTCCATAGTTGTCCTCCCACAACAAATACACCTACCACAGATTACTTTAAACCGACATTTAAAAAAAGAAATGGTTTTTTACCGCGTTCAATTTTCTACGTCTCTTAAATCCATTTAAACTTTTTTACAGATTTAAAACTCATCACACTGACCAGTGGCAAGACATTCTATTTGTACAATCAGTATACCTATAGTCTACAGTTTAACACAAGAACAGGCAATAGATGGCGCTGCAGTAGATGGGGATGTAAAGCTCATATATTAGTGTCCTTGAATGGAGAACTTAAGCATGTCTCGGGGGATCACGACCATCCTTATCCTCGGTATCACGAAACACCCCAAGGGTATATCAAAATATAATAACGTATCGTATATTATACACGTGGCAGTATTAATATTTATATAATAATATATAATTTATAGGTAGTAGAGCCACGCTGATTTCAGCACGAACGGGCCGGCTCGACCGGGGCGGTACTACCCTCGCACAGAAAATCAACGTAAAATGACAGCGTTCGTGCTGTCGTGTTTCGTTGGTGAGTGCGAGACCGGAGGCCCAAATAGTCTAGTCAACAAGTTCCATACTTGTTGACTAGACTAAAAGATGCAGCAGCATCACTAGGCCGCCATGGTGTGGGTCGCCATACTTGTCTGCATTCGCAGTGAGTATGGTGACCGCCACTCTTGCATTCTGCTTATGCTTGCCATCAGGCAGAGTAGAGTCATTTTGGCGGGCCATACATAAAAAAAAATAGTTTTGAGCGAAATCTTATGTTTATACAAATATGTAGTTGTACTTATGGATCATTTTTATGACTTTAATTTCATCGCCATACTCGATTATTCAGCTATTCGAGACGCACGTAAACTTTCGCTCCAAATCTTCTTGTCTCGAATACTGAAGTACTGATTGGATACTTCAATATTATGTGAGAAGTATTGATGAATTTATTGTGTATTGTGCCGATGATAAAAATACCGCATCCTTAGAAAAGTACTGTAGTCGCCTTAGGATATGGGTCAGTCATATTGTATTATTTGCCAAATAAGCTATGTAAGTATGTGTGTGTTTTTGTATATACTCTCTACTTATACTTGGTTACTTATATATACCTTTTGTAGCCATAACGTATTTATTACCTTTTTTAATAAACTTTTTAACTAGTAATATTCACTTGGTTTTGTTTAAAAACTATCAAATTTAGGCATAAAAGGCAATTATTTTTAAGAAATGAATAAGAGAACTCAGTAAGAAAATAAAGCTAATGCTTAATGATCACCTTTTACAAAGAAAAGTGCCCCAAGAACATGAATATTGGCGTATTGGACGTAAACACTGGAGTATTGAAGGTTGGAATTACTTCATTAGCCTATGATAGGCATATCTGAAAATGGCATTCTAGTAAAACGACATTTTTAAACTCGCGCCTAAAATACATGAACAATAAATATTTTCAGATTTGAAATTGATAACATTTACCAATGGGAACAAACTGTACGTGTTTAGAAATTATACCTATGGATACCATCGCATCACAAAGTTTGGATTTCGATGGCGATGTAGTTCCAGAGTACGTGGATGTACTGCACATATTATACTGTCCAAGAGTGGTGAACTAATCAAAGCGGTAGAGACTCATTTACATCCACAACCAAACTTATATAAAACAGCAAGTGGACAATTTGTAAGACTAGCATCACAATAGTCCAATGACTCCACGGATGACTTAATTGTTAAAGCGCCGCTTTTACTGAGTGCTGTGGGTTCAAGTCCCACATTGTTGTTTTGAGTCTGTGCTGTTATTTGTGGCTGTTTAACGTGAACCGATCAAATTCCTACATCAAGAAAACAACGTATTTGTTACTGACTGTCGTCTCACATGTCCAACTGCTGAAAAATTATATAATAATATAATTATATATAAAAATATTTCTATGAACAGTTGTTTTATTCCTTCTTTGGAAGAGACCAGAGACCTAATATATAATAAACTAGTTGTTGCCCGCGACTCCGCTCGCGTATATGTCGGTTATCACGGCATGTGTTAGTGTAGCCTATGTGTTATTCTGATGTATAAGCTATATTACTGTAAAGTTTCATCCAAATCCGTTCAGTAGTTTTTGCGTGAAAAAGTAACAAACTTCCATCCATCCATATTGACAAACTTTTGCGTTTATAATATTTGTAGCATATTAAATAAATATTTTGGACATCTTACACACAACGCCATCTAGTCCCAAGCTAAGCAGAGCTTGTGTTATGGGTACTAGACAACTGATATAAATACATATATACTTTTTTTTAGTAAATTAAACATATTATACATAGAAAACACCCAAACTCCGAAACAAATATTTGCAGATTATACAAACATTTGGTCCGACCCAGAAATCGAACCCGAGACCTCATGAACAGAAGTCGCATACGCTACCACTGTGCCACTGAGGCAGTCAATGATACAGAAGCATCTCAGCAGGCCGCCATATTGTGGGTCACCGTGCTCTATTGTTGCATTCGCAATGAGTATAGTTACCACAACTCTTGGTATATGTTATCCTTTCCAAATAAATAATAAGTCTAATAGCTTTCATTTAATAATTACAAATCACTTTTTATTGTAACTTTGTTAAAGACGTAAGTATGATTGCAGCGAAATTTACAACAGAGAAACTACGCTATTGTATGCTATTTTATATCCAGCTTTATTACAGAGATAAGGCTCATCTCAATGGCGAACGGCAAGAAGTTCTACTTCTTCAAACAATACACATATGCGCTCCATCATCTCATAAAGGATGGGTATCGTTGGCGATGTAGTTCTCATGGCGGGCGTGGGTGCAAAGCTTATATAATAGTATCCCCTAATGGAGAACTTGTCAAAACAGGAGGGGACCATATCCATGAGAGTCCAACGTTACATCGAACCGCTGGCGGTTATATACGACTTTAATGAAGCCCTTTTTAATAAGACAAATGTGTAAGGGTCATAAGTGTGTATTGTTCATGTGTGTGTGAGTGACCCTAGTCAAGACACTTTAATTTTTTTTTTTTAATTATTCTGAGCTGAACTGTTTCAATATTCTCTTACTAACTATATTCGACTTTAATGAAGCCGTTTTTAATAAGAAAAACTGAAAACCAAAACAGAAAACAGTTTCTCAGTTCTGTGGTGACGAAAATGATATTCAATATTCGGATCATGTTATTGGGTGTTTAGTTCATTAGTGTCAAGACACGTTAAGGAAGTAATTTTTATAACTGTTTCAATATGCTCTTGTTAAGATGCCATTGAGCTAAAAATATCTCCATGTTGATGAGACGTGTCAGACTGTTGAAAAATCTGCAACAAACACATAATGCAACTGATATCTGACGTTTTAATCTTGATATCATTTTTATGTAAAGTCCAGGAATTTAAAGTTAATTAAAAAATATATATATCTATTAATAGTTGTTTTATTTCTTAGTAGATAGAGACCAGAGGCCCAATGTTACAGAAGCATCTCAATGATAATAAATAAATATTTCGGACATCTAACACACAACGCCATCTAGTCCCAAGCTAAGCAGAGCTTGTGTTTAGGATACTAAACAACTGATATAAATACATAATTAAATACTTCCTTTTTGTGAAATACATACATATTGTAATTAGAAAACACCCAAACTCCGAAACAAATTTTTCATAACATGACAAAGACATTTTCATAACAAAGGTCATACAAACATTTGGTCCGACCCAGGAATCGAACCCGAGACCTCATGTACAGCAGTCGCATACGCTACCACTGCGCCACCGAGGCAGTCTAATAAAAAAATAATGAGGCTATTAACAACAGAAAACTGTACAGTCATCTGTATAATTTTTGTACGCTATAATACGCTATTTTATATCAAGTTTTATTACAGAAATAAAGCTCATCTCAATGGCCAACGGCAAGAAATTCTACATCTTTAAACAATACACATATGCGCTTCATAATCCCATAAAGGGTGGGTATCGTTGGCGATGTAGTTCTCATTACGGGCGTGGATGCAAAGCTTTTATAATAGTATCCCCTACCGGAGAACTTATCAAGACAGGAGGGGACCATATCCATGAGAGTCCAAAGTTACATCGAACCGCTGGTGGATATATTAGACTTTAGTGAAGCCGTTTTTAATAAGACAAATTGAAAACCAAAAACGACAATATTCGATCCATGTTTTGGATGTGTTAGGGTCATAACTATGTATTGTTCATATGTGTGTGTGAGTGACCCCATTCAAGACACTTTAAAAAAAATCATTTTTTAATTATTCTGAGCTGAACTGTTTCAATATGCTCTTACTAAGATGCCATTGAACAAAGATATCTTCATGTCGATTACACATGTCCAATTATTAAAAAATCTGCCCTTTTTTTTACAATAAACAAGTAACACAATTTATAAGAAATAAATAATTTATACGACTGATATCCTATGTTTTAATTTGGTATATTTTTATATGTAAAATCGAGGAATTTAAACTAACTAAATAAAAAAAATAGTTTTAAATTCCTTATAATAAGCGACCAGATGTCCAATGATACAGTAGCATCTCAATAGACCGCCATGGTGTGAGTCACCATGTTGCTTTGCTGCATTGACTGAATTCACAATAAGTATGGTAACCATTACTCATGGATTATGCTCATGATTTCCATCAGGCAGAGTAGATTCACTTTGGAATGCGCATTAATAAAAAGAAATAAGTCTAATAACTTTCGTTTTGTTACTTCAATTGACTTTTTGTTGTAACTTTATTAAAGACGTATTCATGCCACGGAAATGAAAACAAAGAAATTGTACAGAAATCTGGGATGAGAAAAGACCTACAAGGTAAAACTAAGTGACATTGGAAACAGAATAGTTATTGTTCACTGTATGTAACTCTATTGGTACTATTTTTCTATCCCGTATAGAGGCATCTATTTTTGTATCATCATACTTCTGTAAACCGGTATAAAATAGTGCTTGTGCTGTGTTTCACCGAGTGAGTGAGGATACCGGAAGCCCATACCCCAACCCCTCTCCATCCCTCAAAGGCCGGCAACGCACGTATGGCGCCTCTGGTGTTGCGTGTGTCCATGGGCGGCGGTAATCGCTTACCATCAGGTGATACGTCTGCTCGTTTGCGCCCTACTCCATAAAAAAAGTCATCCTTTAAAACTATTCTACCCGCCTACGGCGAAACCAAAACGAAAGATAATATTTTTGGCAGTCTATGTTTGTTCCACTGTAGCGTCTAAACAACTGAACGAATTAATAATTAAGATGTCAATATATTCGTATAAATGGCCCGGGTGATAATGGTGACACATGCTATATAAATTGTTTTAAAAATTTTACGTCTACTTTTTCAACTTTGTCTTGTTTTCTAAACTTCTTGCGTTTTCCAGATTTTAGATTTATCACTTTTACCAATGGAAAGTCACAGTATGCATTAAACCAGTATACTTATTCATTTCATCACCATTCTAAAGTAGGATCTCGTTGGCGGTGCAGTTCAAGACTCCGTGGATGCCCGGCGTACATCGTTGTCTCGAAGTCTGGTGAGCTACTAAAAGCTGATGGAGATCATCAACATGCAAGTTCAAAATTATGTCAAGTAGCTAATGGGCAATATATTAAATTATCGTGAAAACGCCGCCACAAAAGTGTAATTACATAATTATTTGAAATAATGCTGATAAATCAGAGGTCTGGCAGGATAGCGTATAATCCATTTGATTGTAAATAATTGTTTGTAATCAACCGTCATCTTTTCTTTTTGCATTTGGCAAATAGCTCTTCGTCTTCACTGAAATACTACTGTTTAATGATATGCATTTTTGTAAGGTTTTTCTATTGATGGAAAAGGTAGCTTGTGTTGACACAATAGTTATGTTCATAAATTTACGAAATAAATATATTTTTACGTGTCATACTCATGTTTTGTTTGACCACCTCGTTACAGAAATGTTCTTAAAATATGTAGTTAAGAGTCGATTTAATTATAATTTAATTATTATGTTATAATTAATTTAATTTCTTCTTTTTTTGCTTTCGACGCTCTTCCTCCATATAAATTTTAACACCCCGTTCACACTTGTCGTGTGTCGTGTCCGAATATTAATCGTGGGTTCCAGTGGCAGAACATTTTATATGAAGCTATTCACACTTGTCGTTGAACGATTTTGTGTCGTCCACGACAATAAATGTCGTGTGTTTTGCCAGCTTTCTACGCCCTGAAAAAAATCGTGTCGCTGTTCACATTTGTCGTGTGTCGTGCCGACTGCTGGCGTAGCGTCCCCGCTACCCCTTGTTCCGTCCGTGTTCGTCGCTGCGATCGCGCATACACACAGCAGAGTTGTTGTATTTTTATTGTAGGTATGGTTTGTGGACGACAACCGATTATTAACCGTAGTGTGAACAAAGGCGACGACACCCGATTAATATTCGGGCACGACACACGACAAGTGGGAACGAGCTCTAACTGTGTCAAATTTCATATTCATAATTAATTCCTAGTGTACATGGGTTACAGTGGTGGGCGTGTGGGGAGTGTTAGTCATAGGATCAGTTATCATGGAAACGGCGGGAACCTATAAAAAAAGTGAGCAAAGTCAGGTCCAAAATTTCAGTTTATCATTAAAAGGGGTGCAAGGAAGATAGAACTAATAATATATTTATTCATGACAAAATTTTAATCACTGATTATTTTTATGGGGGAAATTTTAGATTATTTTATGTTTGACAACTTTAATTGCAGATTTCAAACTAATTACATTGGGCAATGGAAAGAAATTCTACATGTACAAAAAATATACTTACGGGTTTCAACTCAACACGAAGAGCGGAAGTCGGTGGCAATGCAGCTCTGGTTGCAAAGCGTATTTGATAGTATCTTCGGAAGGTAAACTCTTGAAAGCTCCTTGGGACCATCCTCATCCACATCCGTTGTATCATCAAACGAAAACAGGGCATTATATAAGATTAAAATAAGACGTGGGGAGACTCCACACATATAGATATAAGTCGCAGTTGAAAATATAAGAAGTCTGGAGAATAATTATTATAGCGAATAGCCAATTTAAAGTTATTTATGCAACTGTAGTGTAATAAGGGGTATTAAAACACTAATGTGGGTTAATGATAATAGTCTAACATGAGTGTTTTAACACCTAATTATGTACAGTTACATACAAGACTTTATCTACACAAATGATATGAATCCTCTATTTGTACATTTGTATATATATATGTGTCATACGCACTATAGTGTGGGCAATGCTTTATTTTTGTTCATAAAAAAACGTATATATCGATTAGTTGAAATGTATATTGCATTGATTTAGATGCTTCCGACGATGATTTAATGTTATTTATGACTAATAATGAGAAGTTTGTCGTGTAAGGACCGACCAAGTGTTCTCAGACACATTTTTACTTGCAATCCAGTGCTATCTTTCTCCGCACTTGTCAAGGAAATATGCTAGCCAGCACCGCCGGTCATTATTCCTACTTTCTTTAAATCGCTCAGACAAACATATATATGAATTACAACTTTACAGAATAAAATTTATTTCCATTGATGATGTAATTGAAGAAATGTGTGGCTTTCTGTTCGCCTGGCACGTACTAGTGCTCATCGGAATCGCCTGTCATTTTGTTTTTGAACGTCTTAATAAATGAACTAAATCCTATAAAAAATTCAACCTTACGGGAACAAGTGTTTTTTTTCACATTTTTTTTACACTTTCAAAACCATGAAAGATGATGATGTGCAGGGCTGAGGCCTGCCAGACGATGGTTACGTACTTAGCACGTTATGACTCATCACCACAAGAGTTTCTAGCCTTACAGACACACCGTTGGTCGAAAGGTTCAGTAGCTCTCTTACTATTATAACACTCGTTTGGATGATATTATGGTTATTATGGCACAGGATGTTTTAATGTTGGCAATAAGCTGTTTCAGAAACTTTTATAGAGGATTTGTGGCATGGGTGTAGATAAAAAATATAGTGATATCGTGTGGCATACGTATGTTACTCATTATGTAATACTTTTACTTGTAATATCGTTCATAAAAACGATTAATAAACGTTTTATATTTAGAAAAATACTAATATTTTCGTATATTAATTACCTTTAGATTGCCTGTTATTTTTATCATTGCCCGCCTCTCAGAGAGCACGTGACACCGTCGGTTGTGTGACAAATCGCTGCCCGATCGTGTCGGATAACCGTTCAATCGAACTATGAGAGCGAGGGCACAGAGAGTGCATCTGTGGTTTGACCCGCATTTGTGCACTATAGGGAACGTGCACAACGAAGGTGCTGCCAACTGGTGTCGTTGGCCATTGTTGCATTTTTGGATGTACCAATACATCCAGAAAAACTAAAAATAAATCAAAAAGCGTTAAATTTTATTAGTACTTTCCAAAGAATAGTATATACTCTCATGCCATGGTTATGTGAAACACACAAAAAATACGTAAGCATGAGTTATGCATGAGCATTTAAAAATAATAAATAATATTTGTAGTCAAAATGACTACGTTTTCTTATTAGGTAATACAGTCAATCTTTTAATCGGTTTTCAGCAAATATCCGAATGATTGGCTTCCATCTAGAAATACAACAATATAATATTAATAATAAAAACTTTATTTACAGTTTACAAATATATATTGCAGTAAGTACATGGGTATAATAGTTGCTACATAGTAAAATAAGTAACATGTTACAATAATTGTTGATGCAGTTCTGATCTAACTAAGTTACTTTATATCCTGTGTGAAGGATAATAATAATGTAATATGCAGTGCTCACTTCATTGTCAACAAAAAAATCAGAAAATCCTTGACATCCGTCATACGTTACTAAAATTTTCACTGGTATAGAAAAATACATAAAAAATGGTTAAATATTTACAAAGATTTAAAAGACACCAACGTTGAATACAACGAGCTAATTAAGTCTGTAGAAATAAATACTGATAAGAATAGACATAATTTGGCCACGCTGACGATCATTATTGATAGACCGAAACCCATGCTATAAGTTTTATCGTATAAAAAATATTAAAACTTAAGAGAAAATTTTGTTTACTTATTTGAAAACATGATGACATCTCTAATAAGTTCCTTTAATGTCCGCATAGTGTCGCTTTCGTCAATTTAGTGCTGCCACCTATAGTTCCTGCACGTTCCCTATAATATCTACTGCTGGCTGGTCTCCGTCTGCGCTGTTAAAGCATCCGTGTGTGTCACTACACTGGGTATGTGGGTGGGTATGATAAGAGCCGGCTAAGGAAGGCAAACTACGCAGGACATTCATAAAGATATTATAGATAGAGCAGGGCAGCCAAGCTTCCAGCAGTCCCTCGGTTAGAAAGAGAGAGACTCTACTCGCCTATGCGCAGTTAGCGCAGAAAAGCAGCATAGCAAAACGTTTCGGCGGTTAATTGTTGTGATTGGATTACCATTATTAGTCCTTTAGGGCGCTCGCCCACGGCGACTCCTGCGCGTATTCGTAAACGCGTGACAGCAGCGCTGCAGTCGCGCTGTAGTCGCGTTTGCAACGCGCTACTAACGCGCTACAGCATCGCGACTATATCGATGCAAAGCGCGAGCGTGTCGGACAGCATCGGGGGAAGGATGGAGGGAGGGTGACGTTTGCAGCGCGACTGAATCGCGGTTATGTGGGCTAAGGCACACAGCTTGCGACCGCATCGCGACTGTATTGCTGCGAACGCGCGACAGCCTCGCTGCTGCAGCGCTGCAAAAAGTCGACGAGGGCGAGCGCCCTTACTGTGCATGTGTCAGTAGAGATAGACAGATGGGGTACCGCGATCTTCTCTCTCTTCTAACCGATGGACGTTTCGGCTTACAGGCAACCGCTCCATATGTCAGCCCCACTATAGAGTGGGGCTGACATATGGAGCGGTTTTTTCTTTACGGTACTGTCCTCATAGAGTTATTATGGATAGCCATAATAGCTCTATGAGGACAATACCGTAAAGAAAAAGATTTGACACATACATCAACCTGTCTGCCCAGCGATGTATAGTAGATCTAAACCCCCATTCTGAGGAGATGTGTCTTTTACATTTAAGCCTTTTATTAAAAAGTGGTAATTAATACAGCTCAAATTTATTACAGATTTTAAATTAATTACATTGGTTAATGGAAAAACCT
This sequence comes from Diaphora mendica, assembly GCA_949125395.1. Classification (NCBI taxonomy): domain Eukaryota; kingdom Metazoa; phylum Arthropoda; class Insecta; order Lepidoptera; family Erebidae; genus Diaphora; species Diaphora mendica. Next base: position 5,560,435 of record OX421323.1, read on the forward strand.
TTTACATGTACCAAAATTATACTTACGGTTTCTGGTTCAACACACAGACCGGCCGACGGTGGAGATGCAGTTCGGGATGCAAAGCTTATATACTTATATCCCTGGAAGGAGATCTGATACAAGCAGTGGGTGACCACAGGCACCCGCCGCCTACATACTACGTGACCTCAAATGGAAAATACATGAGAATAAGGTAGATTTTGGCATTGGAGCTAAAAAATCAACCGAAATTTGAATTAACATGTAACATTTATCTGAAAAAAAAAATGGCTTAAGCTGTTGGTCATGGCTTCCATTCCCATGCAAACAATTGTGTGAAAAGCACTTTAATTAGAGTGAGATGTGGGAAATTATTATTCTGTCTCGTTATTAATGTTATTATAGATTGTTCTTTATTATTGTTTAATTTATATCTAACTTAGGTATTTAGAAATACGTATTTAATATCGTGTATCATATAAAATCTCTTAAAACCAATATACAATCTCTAATAGTCTTCTTAAAGAAAATTAATAAATATATTTTATACAATATACTTCTAATACTTAAACACACAATTTTCAAATCTTCAATTTTCTCTTAGCGCACTTGTCTTAGCTCTGTATGTTCAGTTCAGTTGTTTATGAAAAATAATATGTAGGGTTGTTTGCTAATCTTTGTAATAAAACACAGGTGCCCACATTTGTATATTTTTTTTAAAGTAACAATTGTGTCTGCTGAATGAAAAAAATAACTAAACAAAAACCGACTTCAAGGTTCGATGCGATTTCTCTTGGATGCTATCATCAGATCTTAGTGTCCTTATCGTGGTACCACCGTTGGGATATCGCCTTTCCACTAAAAAAGAAATAATTAAAATCGGTTTATAAATGGCGGAGTCATCCGCGAACACACATAAAAAAAAATACGGTCGAATTGAGAAACCTCCTCCTTTTTTGAAGTCGGTTAATAATGACAAAACCTAAATGTTTATGTATCTTTGTTGAAAACCTTGGTAAAGCCAATTCGGCCATATTCGGCATTTATAACAACACTAACCCACGCAACTTTGTTTGTGTATCTTTACAATCATGCTCGGTTCCTATTCTAAGCGTGATGTTAAAAATCCTATCATAGGCACGCCAAAAAACAAACATTTAAAAAAAGTGAAAGTTGGGTAAATTGTTTCGAAGTTCATTGTAAGCATCAACGTGACACGAGAATTATAGATTCTAGCTAACCCGGCGAACTTCGTACCGCCATATTTACATATCTTTCTCAGCTTCCCAAAGGCTGTGTACAGTCGCGGACAAAAAAAGACTTTTACCATTATCTTTTATTTTTTTCTTTCTAGCAAAAAAAGCAATGAAAGAAATCGGACTATGTGTTATTGAATTACAACTAAGTACATATTTTGACTTTCATCCCCTCTCTCCTAGAAACCGTACTGAATTTCGGGATAAAAAGTATCCCATGTCCTACCTCGTAGTATGAACTCAAATCATGCCGAGGTTCATTTGAATCCATTCAGTAGTTTCATCGTGATGCGCGGCCAAGATACAGACAGACAGATGAAAAAAAAATCAGTTTTGGCTTCAGTATCGATTATAGAGAGCCCTCCAAAAAAAACGAAATATCTTTAATGTACAGAATTGAACCTGTTACATTTTTATTATAAGTATATAGAAAATAGATACTAGCTGACCCGGCGAACTTCGTACCGCCACATTTTTTTCGTAAATATATTCTACATTTCTATGTAAATTCTAGAAATAGAAATACGGTGCCATCTACCGGATATCTGTGCAACTTAGATGCCACACCGCCATCTGAGAGATTTTATAGAACTAACCGATAAATACACACTAAAGTCGTATAATAAACATTTAATTTGCAATAACAAATATTGAGATCAATAATTGAGATAAAACTATCCTATCTACCATGTTGGACCAAATTACAGATGCTTACAAAATTTGATAAAAATTGATTCAGTGGTTTCGGAGTTTATCGCGCACATACATCTTGACACGTGACACATTTTTTATATAATAGATTTATCCGAATACTAAATTATATCTAAATCGTTATAAGGTAAGAGCACCAGAAGATGACCACATAAGGGCACAAAGTTTCCTTTTTTCATGTTTTACCTGAATTTTGTTCTGATTTCAATCAGTTTATATTTGTTAATTCTGATACAGCATTTTATCTAAGCATGGCCAATGTTTTTCTTGTACAGTTATAGAGTAAAAAAGCGGCCAAGTGCGACTCGGACTCGCCCATGAAGGGTTCCGCAGCAGCAAGTAACATAATATAAAAGTTCTTGTAGTTCGTTATAACTTTCATCGATGTTTTAATAATAGTGTTTTTATTTTCCCGGTTTACTATTTATGACGTATTAAAAAAACCTACTAACTAGATCTCGTTCAAACCAATTTTCGGTGGAAGTTTGCATAGTAATGTACATCATCTATTTTTTTTACTTTTATAATTCTCTTATTTTAGAAGTTACAGGGGGGGGACACATTTTACCACTTTGGAAGTGTCTCTCGCGCAAACTATTCAGTTTAGAAAAAAAAATGATATTAGAAACCTCAACATCATTTTCGAAGACCTTTCCATAGATACAGAGACACGAATGGGTTTGATGAAAAAAAAAATTTGAGTTTCTGTTCTAAGTATGGGGACCCCCAAATTTTTTTGTTTTTTTTATTTATTTTTGTATGAAAATCTTAATGCGGTTCACAGAATACATCAACTTACCAAGTTTCAACAGTATAGTTATTATAGTTTCGGAAAAAACTGGCTGCGACATATACGGACGGACAGACAGACAGACGGACAGACATGACAAATCTATAAGGGTTCCGATTTTTGCCTTTGGCACGGAACTCTAAAAAGGAAATAAATAAATACAAAAGAAAACCACAAGTTGAAAAAAATTAATAGATTTTTAATCAGGTAGGTGAACCTCCCTTAACAATTTATTGTTTTGTTATATATAATATAAATATTCCTTTATTTCAGTGATAGATATACGTTTGAATAATGGCAAGATATTTAAAATGTGGAAAGGATACACCTATGGCGCACCTGTGTACCCATCTCCGGCCAGGACCGAACTCCGGTACCGATGTACTCAAGGGTGCAAGGCCAGGCTTTATCTCACAATCGACGGCAAGTTCGTCAAAAGTGTCAGTGACCATAATCACCCACGACCACAGTACCATAAATCTAATAATGGTATATATTTTAGAGTATATAGCTAAGTATCAACACTTACTAGTAAAGGGTCTTTCCGGGGGAGAGCTACGCTTCGGCATGAAAGGGACGGATCGACCGGAGTGATACCACCATATACCGGAGAGATACCACCATATACCGGAGTGATACCAGTGATACCCCGGCCTCACAAAAAACCGGTGTGAAATAGCGCTTGCGCTGTGCTTCACCGAGTCAGTGAAGATACCGGAGGCCCATACCCCAACCCCACCCCACATCTCTCTCCCCATCCACCAAAGGCCAGTAACGCACTTGTGACGCCTCTGCTGTTCAGGGTGTCCATGGGCGGCGGTAATCGCTTACCATCAGGTGATACCCTCTACGTTAATACTGCTCGTTTGCCCCATAAAAAAAAAGAAGTTATGTGTGTTACGAAGAAGTAGGTATTTTTATTGTAAAATGCGAAAGTATTCTGCCTAATCTGCTATGCACGAGTAAACCGCTGAACCGATTTTAATGAAATATAACTGTGACTATTCCAGATGAGTACTTTTACCACGATAACATAGAAAAACATAGTCAAGAGTTCTAAGCTCCACTTTAATTACCTGTTTTGAATAAAGTAAATACACACATCAAAAGTGTCTAGGGATCAACATATGTGTCTAGGGATCAACATATATTTTTGCAATAACTTTTCTCCTGATTGATATTAATTAAAATTTTCTTTAAGGATTCATCAAATAGAGTGTTTTCGTTTGTCACAGTAACGATAAACCAAGTCACCTTTGCATTAATAAAGAAATTTGCCATTTTCCTAATAAAGGGATTTTTGACATTTGAACCACTAACATTAAAGTTCGAAAAAAAGACTGAAATAACAGTTTTCTTTAAAATTTTATTAGGTAACTTAAACAATTAATAATCCGTGTTTCTACCGCGAACACTAACAACACAAGAATCGGTTTGGCATACTCAAAATGAGTTCATCCAAATCACGCTGTGGAATGGCCGCCCATGTTCGTTGCAACAACAAAAAAAGGTCTTCTTGTGACTGGATACCCTCCATATTCGGCAGAGCTCTTCTCTGTAGCATATCCCATGCATGCTCAATCGGGTTCAAGTCTGGCGACTGAGCAGGCCAGGGCCAAAGCCACATCTCAATCTCAAGAAATCCGCATAAAAATGCTTGATCCCTAGACACTTTTGATGTGTGTATTTTCACAAGTTACCTTGGTATGCTTAAATTTTTTTTTTTAAAGAATAAACTTTATTGTAATGCAACTTATTCCGAAAATTTGATGTTTTGAAGCTATTTTAAAATAGATATTAAGTTAATTTAAGTTTAGTTGCTAACTTTCGTATATTTTCACTTACCCGACGTACACGCGGACGGAACCGCTAGTATAAGCTAGTATATTCATAAAAATTAGGAACAAAGATACATTTGCAAGTTACTTTGCTTTGAGTATTACAAAACAAGGTTTTATTTCATCTTGTCCATTTATTATCGGTTTAAATCACTTTTTATCTTTTTTTATGTTTGGCCCTGCCAAAATGACTCTACTCTGCCTGATGGAAAGTATAAGCAGAATCCAAGAGTGGTGGTCACCATACTCACTGCGAATGCAGCATGGTGGCCCACACCATGGCGGGCTAGTGATGCTTCTGCATCTACTACCTTGTATTAAAAAAATAATATTAAAATGTAAGAATAATAATACATTAATGATTAAAACAGATAATTTTAAAGGACGTAGTTTTAAAGTTGGTAGATATAAAAAATCTAAAGTTGATTGAAATCCCATCAAACAAAGAATACGTTTAAGCTCCTCAATTTTATTACCTAGAAGAAATTTAACGCATTTTTTTTTGCCCTCTCATTAAGAACTTCGAATAAATTTAAGTAATTCATAAAACTAACTTTTTTCTTGTGTTAACCCCTCTCAAGCCGTCACCACACCGGTAAGCCGGTGTGATTGTGGCATACTGCGCCTGCAATAGAGGTATCCAGGAAACATATTTCTTTAATATGAACCATATCTCACAAACTGTCTGATCTTAAACTAGATAATGTCTGTTATGTGGTAATCAATCTGGTGATAAATATAGTAAATAGCTGTTATTACCATGCGGACACCTATCGCCTACCCGCTATAGCGGGTACTCTCATTTAATTGACATCCAGGCACATGCGGACATCGCTTCTTCACGGTCATAAGACTCTACATAAGTCAACGATAATTTGGATAGTAGAGGGAATATTTGTAACGTGTTGTGCATAGATAAGAGTGATCAAATATATTAATTAAAAATTTCATATTTTCCAGAGAATTCCTCTCATGATGCTGACAGCGAATATGAATATTTTCTAATTGATAAGAAAGACCTACACCAATCATCAGATGATGAAGTAGATGAAGGCAGCGATAAAGAAGATTATATGATACATGTTGGTGACAAGTTTAAATCATTTAAACAGTTAAAAAAGAGAGTTGATAAATATCAAGAGACAACAAACTGTGTATTTTATCGAAGAGATTCTGTTACTATTGAACAATCCAGAAAAAAGGGTATCAAAAAGCCTATCAAGGAACGTTTAAAGTATTACCATTTAAAATATACATGTACGCATGGCGGTAGGAATTCTAAAATTTCTGAATGTAAAATAACTCAAGTCGTTAACAACAAATGTTTAGCTTTTATTAAAATTGGCGTTAGTAAAAATGGTGAACATCTTGTTGTCAAAGAAATGAGCAATGAACACAATCACGAGATTAGCAAACACCGTAATTATTCCCGAAGGAGATCAGGTAATCAACAAGAGAAATCTACTGAGTCGCTATTAAAAGTTGAGATAGAAGAAATTGGTAATTTAAAAGTTGATAAATCGACAAATGAAGGTGAATCTTAAAAAGATTTGGTTAATTTAAATTATATAATCTTTTGTGACTTTATGGAAATACATCAATTAAGAGTTTTTAATTGTCCACTGCTGGATAAAGCCTCTCTTTCCAAAGGATATATGTTACTTCGAAATTAAAACTAGAAACTTGGACACGAATACTAAAAGACTGCCTTTGTAAAATTCTAAAATGCCTACCTCAATGACGCCATCCTAGAATTAATAAAACAAAATCCTCTTGATACTGAATTATTTATGGATTAAAAAGACTACATATATGTGCCACCATTATGCAGTCGGAGTCACGATAATAAATACAAAATGAGAAATACAGTTAAATATCAATAGCGCCTATATGATCTGCAGTCGAGTAGTGTATCGATCTTTATTGATGCATTGACAAATACGCCTCATTTCAAGAAAGATGATGATTATACACGGACGATGCAACTACAAAGTGATTTTTTATTAAAAAATAAGATTTTAAATGTCATCATTGGTTACTAAAATTGTTTCGTTAGTTTTACATGTCAAATTTGGCTGAAGTAGCGTATATCTTCCAATGAAACTGTCTAAATACAATTAACTTTTGATATTATTTAAGATATAAGATATTTTTCCAATGAAAGTGTAAGGAACGCCTAGGGCGTTACACACTCAGCTAAATACCTTTATTTTGTTCCATTATGTAATAAACTCTTCCAGTTAAAGTTTTGGGAACGCCTAGGGCCTAGGGTCATCTAAGCACTCGCCTAAATACAATTAACTTTGTCTATTGTGTAAGGTATTCTTCCAGTGAACGTGTATGGATCGCCTACAGCAACACTCAGCTAAATATGCAGTTATTGGCAATGAAAAACCTTTGTATAAAAATTCAGGTAGGTACTCTGTGGGAAAATGTTTTTCTAGTTTTACATAGCATAGTGTTTTTAATAGCATATGCGGGAGTATTAATTGATGGTAATGTTGGCTTGGTACCCATCCTCTGTAAGAGTTGGAAATCATGACTGACTAAACAATCTATACATTCACGTGTTGTCACAAGACGTGATTCTTTGGAAATAACAAAAGTCACTTTTTTGTCCTTGGGTACTTCTTTGAAATAGGAATCCACAGATAGGACCAGTTTCTTATAATGTTTCGTCACCATTTTTTTATGTGTATTATATTTTCAGTTTTAGGCTGTTTTATTACAAAATTTTCATTAGCCTCGGTTATAAGACTTTTATATTGAGTTAGAGTGTAAATTCTATTGTCATGGCGTCAAAAAGTAATAAACATGCGACTCATGCCTTTTTCGAAATGACAGGTTCAATTAAATTTTCTATTGTGTACGATACTCTTCTAGTGAAAGTGTAAGGACGGCCTAGAGCGTGTAGACACTCAGCTAAATATGATTTACATTTTGAAGTGATAACTTCTTATGAGATGGTTAACCGCTTCGTTACGTAACGCGTTACGGCGCCAGTCTCTATGGCTTCCCTTTCTCTCACGCATACGGCAGCGGTAGGCAGGTCCTCCTCTCTCACTCTAACCCACAGCGTTAGCCGTATTTCAGACCGACGCTTCCTCAAGTTAAATAATTTCAATATTAAAGAGATCAACTTAGATTTAAGTTATCACTTCTGTCGGGCGTCCCGAGACGCACTTGTATTTTTTATTATGTAAGATACTCTTCCAGTGAATGTATAGGCAACGCCTAGGGGCGTCTAAGCACTCACCTAAATACACCTAACTGTTCTATTATGTAAGATAGATTATGTTTTATATAAATCTACTTATATGTACAATAAAAGTACCTTTTGATACTAAGCTGTCAAATTTTAAATGTTTGAAATATATACCTAGTTAAGTTTAAAATGTTTATTTAAAAAAATATTTCAAAATATGTACAATAATATGTTTTTAGAAATAAAACTATTTTCTTCTGAACAGTGAAACTATTATTACCTAATATTTTTATCGGCTTTTTGTTGTGAGGAATCCAAAAAAGGGATGGCTATAAATTTCACTTTATTTAGACATTAATATAAATAGATATTCTACATACCTACCATGATAGTTTTAATGAAGTGGCAATCAAGGGCATATTAGAGAATTAGAGAAATTATTTGCGAACAATTCAGGGGCATATCAGAGTTCAGTGGTAATCCCGCAATCATTTTCAGTAAGTTTTGCTCGATCTCAAAGAGGAGGAATTCTTCTAATCTTCAAGAGTTACTCCTATAGCTTGCAAAGTAAAAAGAATGAAACAGCGCAGTGGAGGTGCACCATGGTGCAGCCGTGCATCTCTTGGCTGTACCAAGAGATGCACGGCGAAACTGTTCACCAATAAGCAGTACGAAGTGCTTGATTATTCTGGTACTCATAACCACCTAAAACCAAGGTTCGTGAAGAGGAATAATGTCTTAGTCAGAGCATATTGATTTTATGTTTTAATATTTATGTTTGCTATATTTTAATAAAGCAATTTAGGGCTATTGCGCACTGTCGACCGATGGCCGGCGACTCGATTTTTGCAGACTGCAAAGCGAATATTGGGTTGTCGGCGCGACCACTAAAAATGTTTTTTAATAATCACAAATTTTAACAAAATAAAAATGACTTCAAGAACTGGAGGCCAAATTGAAATGGGACCACACGGGAAGCACCAGCTTTCAAATAAAAAAAAATCATCAAAATCGCATCACCCAGTCGAAAGTTATGAGTACGTATGAGGTAACAAATATTTAAAAAAAAAACTAATTGATAACCACCTCCTTTTTTGAAGTCGTTTAAAAAGAAGCGTTCACACTGCGAGCAACTGTCGTAACGAACAGAGTTAGTTCGGCTTAAAATAGTTGAGGTCTTGCAAATTCTTGTGGGAAATACGATTCCGAGAAGTAGTTTACTTGCCGATGCAGTCTTCTTAATGGGTTACTGCTTAGCTTCTTCGTCGTATATTATAGACGACTGTGCTAAAAACTACTTAGAATTAAGTCGCTCGGTTTAGGTCGCTGGGAGAGCAAGTAGCGGGCGACCAGTCGACAGTTCGTAAAAATGGAATGATTAAAAGAACCAAAGCAATCTGGTCTGTTAATTACTTTTATATGTTAAATTATGTTTCTTTATTATTTTAAAATGTTTTTTTTTATGGAATAGACCGGCAAACGAGCAGACGTATCGCCTGATGGTAAGCGACTACCGCCGCCTATGGACACCCGCAACACCAGAGGCGTTACAAGTGCGTTACCGGCCTTTGGGGGATCGGGGGGGGAGATATGGGGAGGGGTTGGGGTATGGGCCTCCGGTATCCTCACTCACTCGGTGAAACACAGCGCAAGCACCATTTCACACCGGTTTTCTGTGAGGCCGTGGTATCACTCCGGTCGAGCCGGCCCATTCATGCCGAAGCGTGGCTTTCCCACGGTTTATGTGAAACGACTGAACTAGTGCCTTAATAAATATATTACTGAAATGTTAATATCTTGGAAGTACGTTAGAGAGAGAAGTTTTAGGATTATATAAAACTTATGAAAGATTGTTCCTTAGTTGGCAGTTAAACTGCAGAGTTTGAGCTATTATTTGAATTGTATTAAATTGTTATAAGTACAATATATTATGTTTACGATTTCAGTTTTTAATACATGTTCATAAGAGAAAAATATTATTTCAACCATTTGTTAGTTAACCCTACTTAGTGCATGATTTAAAACAATTTAAAAAATCATTATATACTCACGTAACACTCTTTCACAGGTACATTCCTCTGGACGAAAAGAGGAGGAAAGCATCCTCTACTACTCCTCAGTGGATATACGTACAGCTACCAGAAACAGAATGCTGATGGACGAATATCGTGGTACTGTTCCAGAAGATTGAAAGGTTGTCGGGCGTCCGCAATCAGTATTGGTACAAGAGCATTCACACACAAGCCCCATGATCACCCACCGCCTAAATTACCCGATAATGTGGTAGAAAAACAGTATAACACTTTGCCGTTTCCTCTAGATATAGTATAGGATTTTATGTTATATTAAACAGTTCAGATATTAAAGGAGACGAAATATAATATACTCATTAGTATAAATGAAACTACTTGAGCGAAACAAGTAACGAATTATTAAAAAATAAATAAACCCGACTGCGTCAATATCTGCCATCTTTATTAAATTCATTGAAGAACTGAAAACATAGAAAGAACTGAAAAGAAAAGTTTTGTTTTTAATTTTGTTTTTTTTTTTTAATTTTGATGTACCAAGTGTCACTCTCACGACTTAGACGAGTCTATTGACACCACTCACTTAAAAATACGACAAGCCGTTTAGGCTCTAGGTCGTGCCAAAGAAAAATACATACATACATACACTCGAAAAACATAACCCTCCTTCTTTCGCAGTCGGGTAAAAAGTGCTTCCCTGTGTGAATGGTAATTCTAAACGAACATAGCCCTTACTTGCCACAAAGAAACTATAAGAATAAGTTTAAACTCACAAAAACTACTGACCACCATACATATTTGATGGTGTGTGCGGTTTAATTTAATATCATTAATAAGCAAAACAAAACTATATTTTACCTAAATTACCTACAAATATCGTAATACAAGCAATCTATACTGAATCCCTCAATATTTTTGTAGACTTATTACCGACGTAGTATTAGCCATTAATTACTTATTATAGTAATGAATAGAATGTTTAGTAGTTTCTTGAATATGTAGGATAAACTACTGCCTAGTTTTACATATAACAGCTATACAGATAGCTTTGAATGCAAGATCAAATTATCAATTTCAGTAATAAAAATTTATTCAAAATTCAAATTTCTGACAAATGTCAATGAAGATATTCTCGTAGTAAAGTATTAATGACCGTGTGGTTACGGATTAAATAAATTAAAATAAAAAGCTTTTTAAAACAAGCTTTTACTGGAATGCCTCGAGACGAATCAAACGAGTCCAAACTCGATGATGTTGCGACGTTTCTTTACAGAGTTCCTATGGCCACCTTCCAGCTCCAGCATCAAATCAGCTCCATGTCATTATAATATTGCATTGTCACGCTGTATACATATGCTTGCAGAATTTCAGCAAAATCGGTTGAAAATATCTGCTTCAAAATTGGGTTGCAAGATTCCACCCGAACATACAAGCATACATACATTGCAAGTTAATAAAAAGCTTGTAAAATACAAAGTGTCACTATCCTTATACATCCCATGAGTGTTGTGAGAACAAACTAAGCAGAATAACATCACTGCAAAAGAATTAAAAGTTGAAACACACCTGGCCCATGTGATAAGTAGGCCAACAAATTATTTAGGAGGAGATTCTTATGTCCGACCGTGGACTATTAAAAACTGTTGATGATTGGTGTTTGAAGCATTACTAAGACTCGCAAAATACCGATTCAACTATGGTTCATTATATTATAAACTACACATTACAGTCATTATTGAATAGATAGATAGAAAACTCTTTACTCGTACACTGTTTTACAGAGTTACAAGAGAATATATAAAAATATTAAATGTATAATGTACAAAGAGTAGCCTTAATGCTAAGTTGAATATTTAATACTTTACTCTAAGAATTACTTTTATGAGATTTGTGACATCGAGATGAGATTTTGAATGAATTTTATTTCGAGAATTGATCTTCAGACGTACCAGCAAGCTATGTCATTGATTCATATATGTATTATGTATAAATCATTCATAACTATCATTGCTGTATCTAAATGATTTACATAGAAAATAAAAATAAAGAAAGTATTTACTATATTGCTATCGTAGATTGATAAATCTATACTTAATATTATAAAGCTGAAGAGTTTGTTTGTTTGTTTGAACGCGCTAATCTCAGGAACCGCTGGTCCCATTCGAAATTTTTTTTCAGTATTGGATAGTACATTTATCGAGGAAGGCTATAGGCTATATATCATCACGCTAAGACCAATAGGAGCGGATCACCAATGAAGAATGTTACAAAAACGGGGGGTATTTTTTAAGCTACGAGCAATAGGACATGTAAACGACGTTGCGTGGGACAGCTAGTACCTACAGTATAAAAATATGTTACTCTTGACAAAATTAAAAGGAGAGAGCATAAAGCTCTTCCTGCTATTAAATTAACTTGAGGTGTAAAAACGTTTACTAAAGGCCCGTAGCCGTAGCGTATTCACTTTGATTAGTGCGAGTGCAGGTGTGAAGTGAGGTGATCAATGATTGGCAGAAAATACGCGTGGATGGCGAATTCGCGGTCCACACGTACTTTCCACCAATCACCGATCACCCGCACTATGCACCTGCGCTCGAACTATACAAAGTGAATACCGGGCCTTTAAACTTTGTAAAATAAACTTAATAGGTAAAAATATCAAGTACAGTACAGTCCATGACATTCATAATTATTACTAAGGAATATAATTGGCTTCGCATTTTACATGTAGTCGCCAAGGTACTAATTACCTTGGCGACTTGATAGTCAGGGAGTCTAGTACACGGGGATCATCAGAGTGCCCACTCAGGAGTGAATCATCTTCAAGCAGTAGATGTCCCGAGGTACGTCGGGGTTTCAGGGTTTCTCTTTGTAGGGAATGCCTGGTTCTCTGGCTACTAGACCTTGAGACGTCGTGCGGGTTTTGGTCGGTTCGAGTCCGACATTATCACCTGCAGATGGTATCCGGTAGGATTTACGCACAGATAGAAGAAGACGTCTAGTGCGATTATATTTTACGTCAACTCGATCGTCGACGGGTCCCGCAGTCATAGTTGCGCTTGCAGGCCAATCGCAACGCCGAATGGAATGTACCGTAAATGCCTGTGTGAAGGAATTAGGTCTGTATGAATGTAATGTAACTACTCGGTTTGTTAAAGTTTATTTATTATTGAAACGTAAATTAATATTACAATACAGTTTAACGATAATAGATTCGACTTTGTCTTTTTCATTATCGATTGTCAGTAATAACCTTTAAAACGTGATTTCTTGCCCCTGTTTTCCTTGTGATTGATTACTTTAATATTTAACTAACACTAAGAATTTAAATTTTATCCTGTAAATAGTTCTTGTCGCTTTGGCTCAATTCGCAATGTATTTTTATCTGTATAAAAATTGTCCCTAGTAGGTACATACAAGATAAGGTCATGCATAAAACTCAAGAATAACTCTAGAAGAAGATTAAATTATTCTCATGAGTTGCATTTAATTATAAAGAAAATAAATTAAAATGTATTTTTGTTACTATTATTGGATATATATTAGCATACAACGACAAATTATACGACAATATGTTTTATATTCATTCGTTATTAAAAACATTCAGTTAATAAATATAAGCTATTATAAAAGCAACAAGTACAGCAACATCGATACTTTTATCCTTGGTAAGTATTTTAATTATATTATATTATATATATAAAATACATACCCATGAGATTACAATGACACCCACCACTTAATTCATCTGATTACATGGTTTTATTAATTGTTACCCACATGTATTCTTTTATATCGTATCCTGTTGAAACAAAGACTTTTATTTAACTTTAAATTTTTAACTTTAAATCTTTAACTTTAAATAGAGGTATACCCCCCAATCATCAATAAGGCTGCCATTTAATTATGAATCATAACATATAATAGTTTAAGTTTTTTTTTAACGTTCTCAGTTACTTAGTGTAATCGTTTGTCAGTTGATATTTTCGTGTATTTTGCCTCATATTGGTTCCTAGTACATACCTAGTGTTAAGATCATGTACGACTATTTATGTTTACTATATTAAATTACATGTTAATTGTAATTTTATAGTAATGATATCGATATTATTTGATTGAAATGTAGTTTTCATCGAAATGAAGATATTAAAAGCTTTGAAAATCAAATGTACAATGATTTTTCAAATTATATTTTGTCTTATTTTGTACTTCCTCGGTAAAGTTCTGCTTGTGTCTTCATACTTATGACGCGTATTTGTTAAATATATTAATGTGAACTCCACAAATACGAGAATTTACCTATAACAGATGTCATAAGCTGATCTATATCAAAGAATGATAATTTTTCACCTTTTTTCAATATTACTTTTGTATCTATTGCACTTAAAATAGGTCATGAGATTTCAGCTCAAAAAGAAAATTCTACAAAAAAAAACAGCGAAACAAGGACATAAAAAACCCAAAAAAACAATGCTCTGAACAAGATTTCTGTGGCTTTGAACTATTTCTTATTTTTCAGCAATTCTTATTCCGTCAGGCAAGGGTAAACATCCTCTCTTGCTGTACAAATGTTACACCTATGCATTCAAAGTGAGATCATCGTCAGGAGTTCTTTGGTATTGTTCAACAAGAACCAGGACTGGCTGCAAAGCTCATGTCAGAACGTTACCGGATCAAATGAACGTAATCAGAACGGCTTACGAAGTGCACTGTCATAATCCTTGGCAGGGGATGCCAAGTTAAAAATGGGCATCTTTAAAAAAAAACCTTTTAAAGTAATTAGTAAAATATGGCGGTTTAATTTTTTTACGTGATTTTAACTTTATTTACCTACTTTAATTAATAAATAATTACATATATATATATAACAAAGTCGTTTTAGTTACACCAATTTTAACTCGAGAACGGCTAGACCAATTTATTTTAGTTTTTGTGATTTTGAAATGGTCTTCTTTCGGATGGGATAGTACTAAGTATTAAAATATGATATTCATCATTTAAAAAAAACATTAAAAAACATAATCTGCTCATTCATTGACTGTTATGCGACGAAGTTTAGCTAGTATAGGATAGATAACAGAATAGAGAATAATATAATTTTATTTGTATGTACATGCAAACGCAATTAAGTAAATCTAAAAGGTCATTAATTATATCATTATTTTGGCTACTAACCAAATTCTCTAAAAGGTAACTGAAACCTTAGTATGAGTAAAAGTTTCAGCAGAAAATGCATCTGCTGGTGAATTTTCCATATTGAAAACAAATTTTGAAAACCAAGTTATTTTACCTGGTTCATTCATTTATGAGATATCAAGTTCAATAAACTACAATAGGTACACGAAAAAATTGTCAATAAAATTAATCGTCCGAAATATTTCTTAATTTTCAGCAGTTCTTATTCCATCGGGCAAAGGTAAACATCCTCTCTTGCTGTACAAGACTCATACGTTTACATTCAAGGTGAGATCATCGTCAGGAGTTCTTTGGCACTGTTCAAGAAGAACCAGAACTGGTTGCAAGGCTTTTGTCAGAACTTTACCTGATCAAATGAACGTGATCATATCGACTTACGAAATGCACTGCCATAATCCTAGACAGGTAAAATAGGCCGCTGTTTAAGCTGAGACCTGTCTGAGCAATTAGAAAAAAATGCCTGTTTAATTTTTTGTAGGTAATTTTAATTTTACCTACTTTAGTATAAGAAGAGAGAAAAATGCACTGTCATAATCCTAGACAGGTAAAATAGGCCGCTGTTTAAGCTGACACCTGTCTGAGCAATTAGAAAAAAATGCCTGTTTAATTTTTAGTAGGTAATTTTAATTTTACCTACTTTAGTATAGGAAGAGAGAGAAATGCACTGTCATAATCCTATACAGGTAAAATAGGCCGCTTTTTAAGCTGAGACCTGTCTGAGCAATTAGAAAAAAATGCCTGTTTAATTTTTTGTAGGTAATTTTAATTTTACCTACTTTAGTATAAGAAGATAGAGAGAGAGAAAATATAAAAAATGTGTATTTTATAGTCCGTCCAAGTTAATAATTACATTTACAAATGTATTTAATGAAAATGAAAATTAATTTAATGCGACTAAACCTTAGAGTATACATAATGTATACTCTAAGGACTAAACGCTAAAACAAAAAAAAATGTCTGGAAATAGAAAGTTTTGGGTTAAGACGACATTCTTTCATCATGATGATGATGTAGAAATGTATATATTTTAATTTTAATATTATTTAAAGTAATATAGTGTTACTGTAGTATTTGAATCTACAACAACTCATAATGAAATTGATGTGAGTTCTAAATATGAAACTTATTGATAAAAAATAAAATCGAATCGCGTAACTTCTACTTGATCTTTTAAAAAGATATATCTGTTAAAATTAATATTTAGTTTAATAAATATAATAACCTATAGATTTTGTAAGTAGAATCCGAAGTACATACTTATAACAAACATCTCTTTAAGTTAGTTTTTTTAGTGTAATAATTTTATTTTCTTTATAAATTCAAACGTAATAAATGTAGTTTAAAAGGTCCATAATTATTATATTGAGCTACTCTATATATATATTTATACCAAAGTATGGCTCCTTTACTAAATAGATAGCATTGCAAGTTTTAAACGGACCGAATTTGAAGTGATCGTTTTGATGTCCTAAAGACGAAATAATTTAAGTAGATAATGAACATACAATAGGAGCTAGGACGAAAAGACAAAGTCATTGCACTATGGATGTTTTAATAAACGCAGGTTAGGTAAAGTATTAAACAAAAAAGTTAAATCTTCTATAATGGAGCAGAATATTAAGAATTTCACTCAACACCTAACAAGTCTGCTTATTAAAATAATTTTCTTTCAGAAATCAAATATTTGTCAACTGGAAAGAAATATCCCGTCATGGTCATTCAAAAACATGTATACAAACGAGTTAAAGAACTACGACGTGGTAAGGTCTTCTGGCGATGTATAATGGTACATAAAGGTTGTAAGGCCTCCTGCCATGTAGCCGAGGACGAAATGGACTTACGAGATACACACAACCACGCACCTCCCCAGAGAAGAACGAAAACCGGACGATGGATTTTTGTTAAATAATACGTGGGTGGTCTGAAAATTTTCCGACCTAACAAAGATACAAGACATTTTTTCTTATTCCACACACTTCTTTCAGCGATGCTCCTATCTATCTAACCCGTCAAAATAGTACTAAGTGTTTTCACCACGAAAATAATTGTTCACGAAGACAATTGGCGCGTCCAAAATCCCTGGCCATGTTGAGATCGGATACTTTTCAGAACACCCGGGTAGTTTTAATACAAATAAACATTTGTTTTTATGCGTACATCGGTATTCATGAACATGACAGTCAACTCAGGGACCAATTTTGACCCTCATAAACGCAGGCTTGAGATGACAGGTGGGCTTGTTAGGCCTATGGTGATTCAACCCAAATATATCCTACACACATTCACGTTTACAAGAAGCAGTATGCAGATTATATAATTTATTTTATTCTTTAAATGACGTGGAATGACAATAGCACTGCAAAGAGAAGCAAATCCTATACCAACCCATTTGGCCAGCGAGGTATTGTCGGCCAAAACCTCCGTTTTAAGGAGAGGCCTATGTCCAGCAGTGGTCTCTTGATGACTGTTAATGATGACACATAATAGCATACTTTTTGACGTGATAACGTCTAATACATCGATGAACGCCGGCTGCACATACGAAAATGGATGACTCATTGTCTCGTTACGCGCATTGTACGTCGTTTTATGTATCATTTTATCAATGTTTTGTTATGATATTGTCACGTTAAACTATCGTCCGTAAACCAGAGATATCGTAGATACAGACAACCTAAATTTTGCAGTCCACTTCATACCGGGTAAAATATATCCATTGGTAGTATACAATTAGTATATGTATAAAAAGCAGAGGTGCTCTTTTTAAAATACAGAGAATGTGCTTTAGTATTGGTAATTTGTTTCCAAAAATCTCTATATCTCCAAATATCCGTTCGAATGCTTAGAATTTTAAGGTAGTTATTATGTTTATCGTTCTGTTAGCGTTTCATTTAGCTGTGTCAGAATAAATATTTTTTCTTTCTTTTTCATCTTATTTTTTTTAAATCGATGAGTTTTTTTTATGTATGGTCCTGCCAAAATGACTGTACTCTGCCTGATGGAAAGCATAAACAGAATCCAAGAGTGGTGGTCACCGTACTTATTGCGAAAGCAGACGATGCCACAATGCAGCATGGCGACCCACACTATGGCGGCCTAGTGATGCTTCTGCATCATTGGGCCTCCAGTCTCGCACTTACCAACGAAACACGATAGCACGCATGGTGCCATTTTAGGTTGGTCTTCTCTACGAGGGTAGTACCGCCCCGGTCGAGCCGGCCCGTTCGTGCTGAAATCAGCGTGGCTCTACTACCTTTATTATTTAACACTGATTAAAACAATTTTGAAATTAAAATCGGAACAACAATAATGAGTAAATCAATTTTTCAGTATTCTTTAGAACATCAGCCAGGGGAACTCGGCACCTCATTGTGGATGGCTATTCATTTATCTGCAGGACTTACTGCTTAAATCACGTCAAAAAAACTTGGAAATGTGCGACTCATGCGGGATGTACCGCCAAAGTTCACACAATAGAAGATGAAATCGTCAATATAAATAATGATCACAATCATCCGGCTGCAATAAAATGGAATTTGTTACACTTGCAATCATATTTTAACCTTGTTAACTGATACTACATTTTAGAAATTAAATTAAATCATGTTGTCTATTTTATTTACAATTTTTTTCGTCTTTATTGTTGTTACGTGAAACCTTAATATATGCATTACCTTGATCGTTATCAGGGTTCGTTCTACAATGTCCAATATCTTCCAATCATTTAACTCAGATAGTGCCAACTACAAGTTGCACCAGCAGCTTTTAGAAAGGCGACACACATTCCACATTAAAGTTTTTGATCAAATCGACTTTTCTGCCATATTTCTTAGTTTCCTTTCTGTACGGCCCTTTTCGTTGATAGTACTTTTTTACTTGATAGTATTATCCATGTCATTACGGAAGAATAGACTAGTACCACCTTTTTTCATTCCATGGTTGTCGTAGAAGCGACTAAGGGAACAAACTATGTCTTGAATAAAAAAAAAACTGTTGAATTGAGAACCTCCTCCTTTTTTTGAAGTCGGTTAAAAAGAAGGAGAACTTGAACCAAACCGATACCAAACTATAGGGCCAGCATCGATTAGTAGGCAAAACCTCCTTGCGAAGGAGAAGCTTATTTCTAAAGGGGATTGTTGGAGGCAGTTGCACACACATACTGTCCAGGTGATAGTAGTCAATATTAACTGACAATAAAACTAACTAAAACGTGAACACGTTACTGAGATTTCATTTATTAACTTTTAACGACATATCCACTTGTGCTCACAGGTGCTTAATGAATCCTAAAATTAAATGGACCTTCCGAAACTGTCCTGTGAGGATAAAAACTACTTACTAATTATGAGAATCGATCTCTTACTGAAGCATCAATTTTAATCAGATAATTTAAACATTCACAGAAACCATTCATTTCTCAAAATCTCAACGAGGTGGATCAATAATACATGTGGGAAAATACATTTATAACAAAAAATGTACCTCGGGTGGAAAGGTGACCTGGTATTGCAGTTGCTACTATGGGAACCCATCGTGCAGGGCTAAAGTTTACACCATGGGCGAACAAATTATAGCCCTCGTAGGTCATCACACACATTAGAGTTGCTTTTATTATTATTAAACGGTTTTATTTAGCTTGCCCTAGTTGTTTATTTGTTTGTTTGGGTCAAATCTTGTAATTGAAATTTGACCCCCTTCCTGTTGACAGATTGATCTGAAATGAAATAAAAGATGGCCGCCGCTACAAGATGGTAGTTTACACATTTAGTCACGAATACCACTATATGGGTATTAAATGAAAGGATTTGACTAGTAGAACATTTTTTCACACAACTAAAAACTTGAAAATAAAAAATATGTAAAAAAGGTTTTTAATTTAACCGGTTTTATCGGAAAGAATGTACTAAAGGTAAAAAATAAAAATAAAATTTTTTTACTGATAAAAAATAAAATCGTTGGGCCCGTGTTTCCATCAAGTCGACTCAGTTTACGCTACGCCCAACGATTTTATTTTTTGTTTTAATTGAATATATTTTCGTAGTCGACACAAACGGTTATATGATTGTTCTCTAAATAAATAAAATATAGAATTTAGACAAGCGGTTTTTAAGTTATACACACTATTTTATCTTGCTTTATACCAGTCACAAGTTATGTCAGTTGTAAACTAACGTGTGAAGTGACATTTGTTGTAAATTTTTAGCAATCTTTGTTGTACTAAACTACCTTTTTAATACAATACTAAAGATTTTACTCTAAAAATGTTAAGAAGAATTTTGGAAACATACTATGTTATTTTACATTTACTTTCTTTAAATAAATAATATAAGTGACTATTATCCTAAATATGAAAGCCTGTCAAGCAGAATTAAATCATAAAAATACATACTTATGATAGGACATGGAATTCATTATAACGACACAATTGCAGTCTATAATCAGGCGGCTCCAGGTTTGATTAAGTAGTTTTATCGTTCATAAATATTTTGAATGTACAGTACATAATTCTACATATTTTTAAAAGAAATCTCACGAATATTAAATTTCAACGGCAACTATGAAATAGGATAGCGCTTTACCTGAATCGAAGTCGCTTAACTGAGTGAGTGTATGAGTAGTAGTAGTAGTAAGTACCTATAAGAGATTCAATAATAAAGACTAACAACTTCGAAACAAGTCTAACGTAGTGGTCTTGATAGGAAACAGTTCTCCATAGTGTCACAAAGTGTTTTGAGTTCACCAAGAATACATAACTTCTTGAAAAATAACATGTACGGTATTGCAAAAGTGATCTGAGATTTCATTGCAGCACAAAATCATATCAATATTCTTTTGCTTTCAGACTTCAATAACTTAGCGTCGCCAGGTCACATATATACGACAGTGAAGGGAGGGCAAGTGTTACTCCTCAACGGTCACAGGTTTCACAGGGAATACGGAAACGAAATGAGAAGTTACTGGCGATGTTCTAAAAGAGCCACCTATCGTTGTCAATGTAAGGTTAGGATCATTAATGGTAGAATGCTGATTTCAAATGAACATACTCATATGTAAATGGAAGAACTGCAAGGGCATGAATAACCCTTTTAATTTAGTGGAGCTATTTTCAGAACATGGTTTGTAACTTTTTATCTAACAAACTATCGTGTTTGTCGATCGTTTTCTTTTAATTTCATTTTGTAAAGAGGACCAGTCGCGAGGACCTTAAAAAGTCATAAGTTAAAGAGTCATAAAACGGACATTAAGATTACTTAGACTCAGACTAACAATTTTTTCATTATTAAAGTGGTGTATGATAGAATGAATATGATAGATATAATCCAAAACACTCAACACAGCAGAAAGTGGTACACGGGCTCGGCTTAATGAGCGCTTACTTTATTACTTAAGCTCACAATAATGACTACAAATTCAAAATTATATAATATATAATAAAAGTTACACAAGTTTTGTAAATTGAACAAAACAAATAAACATCATAGTACTGTGTTTATATGATGACCCTATTATTGTCATTACATCATTATTATATCTTGTTACCTACATATGATCTTAAGGAATAAGAATATGAAATACATATATTTAATTTGATTTCTGTAAACCCCTTAGATATTACGTATGCAACACAACGAAGCATACACTGCAATCAACGTCATGACCAATTGTTAATTATAATGTTTTTTTAATTCAATAAAATATATATTTTAATACATTTTTTTTATTTCTGGGCATGCAATTATAATAAATCCCTATTTTTAAGGTTTATGAAATCCTTATATACTATTATACTACTGTCATTATTTTTATACTCATAGTGTATGCATGCAAAGCGTTATTTATCTAGGTGGAAATACTTTTTTTAATTACCAATTCTTTTTACAGGTCCAGTGAAAGGCATCGAGAATTTGAACATAAATGACGTTGCATCTGAAATAGAAGTGGATAACGTGTCTGACGATGATGTTATTGAGGTAGTACGTGACGAAGCTCCAATTGAAATTCTTTCAGATGGTGAAGAACTGGAGCTGGAGAAAGCTAAACAAAGCGAACAAAACAAAATGTTAGACAATTTTATAGTTGACAACTTTCATTTCACATCGTTATCCTCTGAAATACAACCTCACACAAATGTTCATTCTGAGGTAGCTAATAGCACATGTGACCCACTAAACACAGAGATTGCTATTGGCGACCCTTTAAGAAGCCTGAGACTGTCGCCGTTCGATGCTGTACCACCTGTACACTCAACCACGAATAATGCTGAAGAAACAAAATCGAATCAAGATGAAACTGACGAAAACCATTACGTTAATGTAACAGACATAGACCAGCCGGACAGTTGGTCTAACTTCGTGTCTGATTTACGTCAACTAGGTTGTAGTCAATCAGATAATAAAGTAGAACCAAATGCTAATCCTCCTATACCAGAGCACGTTAATCCCCAAGTTGAATCTAAACCTGTTGAAGGCAATGAAACCGTTGACAAACCAGACAATCAAAATCCATCTGACAAAGCCGTTGTTGGCCACACCTCGGTTGCCGATAACGCAGTTGACGATAAGTCAGCTGATGAGAAGCCAACCGATCAAGTTCCTGACGAAAAAACTATTGAAAACCTTAGTGAGGGAAAATAATATAGGGCTTTTTTTTTCTTCTTTATAATTTATTGCATGAGTAGCAAATATGTTGTAATTGTAGAATTTTACTTTATTAGAATATGAATAGGACTATGTCATGTCGTTGATATGCTTAATGACATATAATTAAGAAAATTGAGTTCTCTCTGACTAATAGTTAATCAACTGTTCAAATGAGTATTTTACTGTTTATGATAGAACGCTGAATAAGTGCCGTTTATAACTGTTAAATGAATGAATTATATCGGAATATATGTATACAAATCACAAACACCAATTTTGTAAACGATGTTAATATAGTGAATTATATACGAGTATATAATTTTCTAATGCTTTACCCAAGTTTTATACTAATTGATAATATAGTTCAATAGTTGGAATCCTTTTTAGTGTTGACTAGTTAGAAGTTATGTCACTTCAGTTTAATTTAATAAATACTTACTGACTTAAGTTTAAATAGTTTTTTTTTCTAATCATTGAAATTCTTGTTTGATTTCCAATTATTCCGTGGCGTGTTCACGAATATTAGTAGACTTTAACAGCCAGTTCAGCTCAGCAGGGCCAGCTAGTAGGTACATGTTGCCCGCGAAACAAAGAACTTTTGACAAAAAACGGCAGTACAGCAAAACTTCTATTTAAATTGGGTACATCCAACGGAGGAAGTATTTTTTTTAAATACACCCGACCTAGGAATCGAATCTAAGACCTCAAGCGCAGCAGTCGCATACGCTACCACTGTGCCACCGAGGCAGTCTAATTGAGCTCGCTAAAGTATCCAGAACACCTGAATGAAGAAGAATAAATCTATAAAATGGAATTAATCCTTATCCTTTTACCACCAAGTGAAAACAAAAGTGTAAATGAACTGATTCTACAAGCTTTTTACTCGTATTAACTTGCAATGCATGTATGTTCGGGTGGAATCCTGCAACTCAATTTTGAAGCAAATATCATCAACCGATTTTGCTGAAATTTTGCAAGCATATGTATACAGGGTGATAATACAATATTATAATGACATGGAGCTGATTGATGCTGGAGCTGGAAGGTAGCCATAGGAACTCTGTAAAGAAACGTCGCAACATCATCGAGTTTGGACTCTTTTGATTCGTCTCGAGGCATTCCAGTAAAAGCTTGTTTTAAAATATATTTTTAACTTAATTTATTTATCCTTTTGCGCTTGCCAATGCTAGTTGGCAACTTACGGCCGCCGTTTTTAATAACCTATATCTACGTAAACCTGTAGATATTCTAACCTTTTTTTTATTGTTTTATAATATTTATACATTAAAGGTAGTAGAGCCACGCTGACTTCAGCACGAACGGGCCGGCTCGACCGGGGCGGTACTACCCTTGCACAGAAAATCAACGTAAAATGACAGCGTTCGTGCTGTCGTGTTTCGTTGGTGAGTGCGAGACCGGGGGCCCAAATAGTCTAGTCAACAAGTTCCATACTTGTTGATTAGACTAAAAGATGCAGAAGCATCACTAGGCCGCCATGGTGTGGGTCGCCATACTGTATTGTCTGCATTCGCAATGAGTATGGTGACCACCACTCTTGGATTCTGCTTATGCTTTCCATCAGGCAGAGTAGAGTCATTTTGCGAGCCATACATAAAAAAGAAAAAAAAAATATACAATATCATTGATTCGATGCTTTCATTAATATGTAGAGTCAATTATTTTTCTTTTTTTTAACCACTTTTGGTTGTCAAAAAAAAGAAAATACTTTCTTAAGGTAAATTCAGAGTGCTTTCAATAATCTATTTCATGTTAAAACCTAACATAAATTTTAAAAACGGCAGTTACCTAACATAGGTACTTATTTATTTTACAACTTCACGCACTTGTGTACATCGGCGCGCTTAATGCCGTCATCTGAAGAAGGTATTAATGCACGGTTTTTTAAATGTGTAACGGTTAGAGGACATCCTGATTTTAAGTGAGAGCGCATTCGTAGTGGCACCGCTCTCACAAATAACAATGCGTTTACCAAGTCGGAGTTCTGGAAAAACATAATATATGTTTTCTTGAAGACCATTTTTTGTTGCAGGGGGTGATTTAACGCTATTTACGCTAAAAACAAGTAAACGGGGTGCAACAGTTTTGTACCACGATGGTTATAAATATTATCACGACTATAGCCACAGAGACCGGACATCATGGCGGTGTAAGAGGAAAAACAAAGGATGTAGAGCATCTGCGGTAACATGTGGCTCTCACACCATTCGCATTAAACATGACCATACCCACACTAAAGAAGTTTTCGAAGAGGCTATTGTGGAAAGTGTATCACCGTAGAAATGAAAGCATTCATTACTTCTTAGATGACAAAGAAGTAACAATAAATCGGAGTTAAATTTAATTTAATGTGTTCTGTTAATTATTTAACTGTTATTAAAAATATTGTTCACTAACCGACTTCAAAAAAAGGAGGAGGTTATCAATTCGACTGTATTTTTTTTATGTTTGTTACCTCATAACTTTCGACTGGGTGAACCGATTTTGATGATTCTTTTTTTATTTGAAAGCTGGTGCTTCCCAAATGGTCCCATTTAAATTTAGTCCAGATTAAAGTCGGTTTTTTTTTGTTAAAATTTGTATTTTTTTTTATTTAATTTAACACAATTCAAATACAAAGGCAACTTTATTAGATAATCGAAATAAAAGTAAAGGTCTTGCTTACATTATTTATTAACCAGTTAAGATCCGCGATGTTATCCGCGGTTGTTGTACCTTTATGACAACAACAGAAAAAAACCTAAGTTACTCGTTATATCATCAGCTGTCTGTCAGTGAAAGTCCCGTCAAAATCGATTCAGCAGAAATTAACCAGAACAAACAACTAGACTAAATTTTTAATAATTGTATAAATTCTCAAAATTAAAAAAAACCCCCGACATAATAACCTGAGTTCCCTTTAAAAAGTAAAAAACACGTTATGCTCTTTCATTTGAGACCCCACTCGATGATATTTTTGCAGACATTCGATTACTCTTCCCCACTTTCACCCCCATAACTTTTAAACGGCTCAACCGATTTTCATGAAACATGTCTAAGAACACTCGCACGTAACTCACCTTTCATACAAATAAACTAAATTGAAATCGCTCCATCCGTTCAGGAGCTACTGTGCCACAGACAGACACGTGAAACTTATAACACCCCTCTTTTTGGTCGGGGGTTAAATATTGTTTTTAGTTTATACAAGTACCGTTTAAACTTTTATATGTATACATTTAGTGATAAGATGTTAATTTGAAAGTACAAACAAATACTTCAATTTTAATTATTTGTGTTGATTACTAATTTATTTGCTCAGCTTGTTCTCTAAAAAACAAAGAATAATTATGAAAATTGACATAGAAAGTCAAAATAATTTAAAGATCACGTAATACTATAAAGTTAGTCGAGACCTAAGATGATATTCGTCACCTATTTTTTACCGGACTGCGAAAGGAGGGTTATGTTTTTCGAGTGTATGTATGTATATTTCTTTGACACGCCCTAGAGACTAAACGGCTTGTCGTATTTTTATGTGAGTGGTGTCAATAGATTCGTCTTAGTCATGAGAGTGACACTGGGTACATCAAAATTAAAAAAAAAAGGATTTTTGGCGCCAAAAAGTAATATAAAAAAATATCTGTTTTCAAAATACATCGAGTGTGGTATCAAAATAAAGAATTTTTTACGGTGATTACGAATATATACAAAACTTATATGTTTTTATTGTTAAATATTGACGCAGTCGGGTTTTTGATTTTTAATAATTTGTACTTGTTTATGATTTGGTATCACAAAATTCTACAATCCTAAAGTTTCACTATTGTACAACATATTTTTAATAGTGATATTAGTATTTATTCTTTGATGAGCATTGTGTTGAAATATTTTTTATATGGCAAAAAAACATTTAGGGGACAGTCACTAATATTGAACCGGCGCGGCGGCGCTTTATTGGACCACTTTATATTTCTACCAAAACGACACAATTGTTTTACACCAGCAACACTGAAAGAAGCGCTTGCAGGGCCACAAATTCGGTGTAAGCGCTGTAATCGATTCTTCTTAAGGTTCAATATTGGTTGCTCTCCCCTACCGTATCAGCTAGTACCCAATGTATAAAAATTAACGAAATAAATGTCATCCAAATAAACCTTGAACATAATCTTTTAATTTCTGCCCTTTGTTACCTCTGTTATGTACTTTCAAACAAATACCACATATTGCCGGAGACCGGACCAATGATGAAGAAGGTGAAGAAGCATCTCAACCGGCCGCCATAGTGTGGGTCACCATGCTGCATTGTGGATCGAAATAATTACTATTTTTATATAAATACATACATAAATAAAATCACGCCTGTTTCCCGAAGGGGTAATCACAGACATAAACGCCTACTTTTCACCAGCGTTATTGCCGATAATGGAGATGTTTTGTATCTCAGAGTCTTGTCCGTCGATCAGCAGGTGCACCACTTGCATGTGAGCTTAGCTTGGGGCCTTAAGTTCTTTGCGGGAACCCTAAGCACTTTTATAAAAATGAACATACTATTCCGCTCCCTATTCTTCAATCTGTTAGAACTATCATACGGTACCTCTAAGATTGGATGGACTATAACTTCTTGTCTCTACGTTATTAACAAGTATTTGTTTAAGACCTGTTCTGTCAGAATTACGACGACCAAGCGAGGGACCTTAAATATGATTCTCAGCGGTTACATTTACCTTAAGGTTTTTAAAACTGGGGTAAAGATTAGATGGCGATGTCTTAGGAGACGTACAGGTTGCAAAGCAATGGCAATCACTATTGGAACTAACCTACATAAATTTACCCCGCATACGTGTGATAACTAAGAACAAATGTAGAACGATGATGCAAAAGCATCTCAATAGGTCGTTATAGTGCTCTATGTATGGATTCTGCTCATGATTTCCATCAGGCATCATATATGTATAAAATTAAGCAAAACGCATAAGCATAAGATAAAACTTACAAATCCACTGCACCAACCATCGCGGAGAAATAAGAGTCATATCAGTAATTTCAAAGTAATCGATTCTTTAAGACTAACATCTGTTGTAAGTGAGATTGAGAATAGTTTATTCGCTTTTAAAAAAATAGTGATACGCAACGATAATGATTAACCGTAACGGATTAATAATACGAAGTTACTAGTTACCAACCCTATCCATTCCAAGGGTGTCGTAAGAGCCAACTAAGAGAGCAAATTCGTAAGACAACATTACTGCAAAAAGAAGGAAAACAAACCCTATATCGGCCCGTCTGGCCAGCGTGGTATTACCAGGGGGAGTTTCACTTCTCAGTTTAGGTATGTTTCGCTGAGCGCTCCTCCCGGGAAGGACTACGGAAATGACGGGCAATGGTTGCCACTCGGCGCTCGGCTCGCACGCTAGCCGCGTCGCGTCGTGCGTAAACAAGTTTAATATTACCTGTACTTACTGCGAAAAATGACTACGAAACGCACTAATTATTATGTTTGTAGTTACTTAGCAATAAAATTATTTAATTAATTGTTTAAAACTTAATTATTAAAGTGACAAAACTCTAAAAATCCTTACAATCTAATGTCGTCTGCCGACGCACGGGAGGAACCAAATAAAAATATTTTTAGAAGGAAACTAAAAAGTATTGATTAGATACACTATAAAGTTTTTGTACATAACTTTAAAAGTTTAAAAATAATTTCTTAGTTAGTTGTAAGTTTTGTTTTCCAAATAGTTACTTTTCTTTAGTTAGTAATACTGTTTTATAAGTTCATAATTGTACGGAGACTGGATCCCCCAGTCAAACCATGAACCAGGTTTTGGGGGACAATTCACTTTGTTTTTTTCTGTTTAATAAATTAAGTAAATAAAAATCACATAGTACCTAGTACGAGTAGTACGTTACGTAGACAAGATTATCATGTTTGTTAAAACGTTTTTAATTACTTTTTACTAAATCTTTCTTATTTATTTTAATATTTACCTAAATGTACAGCAAGTGGTAACCCTGGGCTTCTGCTGTAAAACGAGCGTTGTTTAACGGAATATGAATGCTCGGGTCACACGACAAGATTCAATTTCGCTTGCAAGGTGACAGAGTTAAAAACTTTTTATGCCTAAACTTGACTTTTGTTCGAGAGTGGAACTTCTGTACGTTAGTACTATTAGTTATTCTGTAGTATTACTATACCAAAACCAAACCTAAACCTCTTCTTTAAGGAGAGGCCTATGCCCAGCAATGGACTATATTATAGGCTGTTTGGTTAATTTCTTGGATCTTGATAGGTCAGAGGCTTGATCTATTTTTAAAACTATTTGAACGGGAATCCAGCCGATTGAAGTCTAATC
This sequence comes from Diaphora mendica, assembly GCA_949125395.1. Lineage (NCBI taxonomy): Eukaryota > Metazoa > Arthropoda > Insecta > Lepidoptera > Erebidae > Diaphora > Diaphora mendica. The sequence continues at coordinate 5,589,433 of OX421323.1, forward strand.
TAGTCTCGAAAATATTTCATAGGAAGCCTGTCAGCTAACAGCCGTCATCGATCAAATAAGTATTTCCATGCTAAAAAAACTTTAACAATAACTGTCTAATCATTCGACAGTGTAAATATTTAACATAAGACTCTACAATTAAACAGCCTAAAATGACAGCATTCCTGCTGTCGTGTTTCATTGCTGAGTGCAAACCTAGAGGCACAATGATGCAGAAACATATCAATAGGCCGCCATAGTGTATGTACCATGCTGCATTGTTGCATTAGCTGTATTCACAATGAGTATGGTCACCACCACTCTTGGATTCTGCTCATGCTTTCCATCAGGCAGAGTAGTCACTTTGGCCGGCCGATATATAAAAGAAATAAATGTTTTTGCAATCGCTGGACTAGGAACTTTCCCTTGTACGGCAATAAAACTATTCACATTTTGTATTAAAATATTTATATATAAAAAATTTGTTTATTTTGAAAACTATACGTAAGACAAATTTTAATTTTACTGTTTCATACTAGAAAAAAATAAGAATACCAATACTATATGCTTTGTGGACTTGATAATACGCATTACTATACTCTGTCCATTCGTTTATTTTCTTTTTGACAGTTCAAGAAAGTACGAAATTAGTGACACACGTTACCGATTCGATTTGAAATTAAAAGCGACTTTCTTTATGAAGAGCTTTCAATAGATTTAATGAAATATTTTTAGTTTAAACAAGAAAAATAATAATGTCAGATTGGGATCGGGACGTTATGATTGACAATATGAATGAACAAGAATTATTTTTTCATGGAACCGAGGACTCAACTGACGAGTATAGTGTAAATTAAGAAGAAAAGTCTGATAGATCATTGTATTATTTAATAATTTTACTTGTTTAATTTCTATACCCAATTACGTAGCTAGTATATTTGCTCATAACTCTTGATTTAAACTTGATTTAGACTTTATTAACCACGCGTTTAAAAGTTAAATTTCACTAACGCGTGCATAGTTACATTTTAAGGTAGCCGTCAAAAAATAAATTAATTAATGTACAGAGCAAATGATCTTTACTATTGGTTTGAACTTAAATTCCAAGATTTCGACTTAATTCCTTGCAAATATTCAATCTTGGAGTCATAGATACTATTTTTATTACCTTTTTTATTAAATTTACTGAAACAATACTTACATAAAGTCAAATTATTTTAATCATATCTTAAATTATTTTTATCGTATGATCGATTTATCGTATTTCAAGAACTGTTTTATAGTCTGTGGTTGTTTGTTATGCACATGGCTCTTCACTAAAGTACCGTCACCTTCAATAAAGTACAACATTACTGTAGTACCTTATTCGTGCGTGAGCTGTCAAAAAGAAAATAAACGAATGGACAAAGTATAGTTGAACAACACACGTGTTCGTACATACAAGGACATGTGAATAAAAACATACACGCACTCATACATAGCACACAGTGGAACATAATATCGATACCTCCTACGTATACTGAGTCAACTAGCAAATTTAGGTATTTTATGATTTTTATATAAATGTATACAATAATCTATGATAGTGTTAAAAAAAAAGAACAATATTACTGAGATAATTTCGCGTATACTAAATCAATTTCAACATCAGATAGAATCACACAAGTGTATTGCGGCTCAGTATACGATGCATGGCGGTGAGTTGTGCATGCGATTTAGGCTAACATTTTTGTTTTGAAAATTAGTGAATATTATTAAAGTTAATGTGGATGTGTGTGTTTCGTATTGTATAATATAATGTTTAATTAACATTAGTAACAGAATGCAGTCAAACAGGGCGTAAATAAAACCTATGATACAATTTATAATAATGCAGGAATCGAAGATGCAATGCAAAACAGATGAAAATGGTAAGTTATTTTTATCTATGCGTATAAGTGTGTACGTCACGTAATACGCCGTATACTGATACAACTACAGTTACACCAGTATACGGAGTACAAATTTCATATAGAAAACACATGACTCGTCTGGCTGTATAAAAATTAAAATGTTCTAATTCAATTTTTGATAATTAATTGTGTTATAAATTAAATATTTAATTTTTACATGTTTTACTACTTGTTATTGACATGTTGAATATGATTTTTTGTGTTTTTAATTTTAAATATTGTTTGTTTTAGAGTCTTCATTGCCACCTGGTGCAAATTTTACAAAAGAGGAGGTATCAATACTTGATGATGTTGATTTGAATGACAGCGAGGACCTATTGCAGAATATTCCTTCTAATGCTTCCATAACATTCCCGGATAATATTCCTAGCTCCTCGCCTTGGGTGTCGAATGGTGATAATAGAACTCACATAGAAGACCGATCGCCATCGGTTCTAGAAAACACCCCAGGTAATTCGCCCATCCAGAATAGCATTATTGAAAATTACTGTGATATTACCCCAGTACCATCGCCGTATAATTCTTTTGCCCCATCACCTGTTTATTTCGAGCTAATTGATAGTCCTGCGATAGCCACCCCTGCATCTGACATTAATGATGTCACATACTTACCGTCTAATAGCATGAAACGTCGAAAACGGACTTCAACTGCTAAAAAAGATAAAGAAAGGCTAAGAGAAAGTTTTCATAAAAAATGTAAGGATCAGGAGAGGAAATATAATGTTAATAGAGGTTTAGAATATGTCAGTAGAAATGGAAGAGTTCATGGTAAGAGAATTATGAAAACTTCTTGCCCCACAACTTGTCGGAAAAAATGCAGTGAGAAATTAACAGAAGATATTCGGCAAAGAATTTTTGATATATTTTGGTGTATTGGAGACCACTCAAGACAGTGGGATTTTTTGGCAAGGTATGCTGTAAAAGCTGAAAAAAAAAGATTTACTGTGGATAGAGAAAATTCAAAACGTCTTTACACTATTTCCTATTACCTTCCAAGCAGTCAAGGAGATGATATTGAGAACACTAAAATATCGGTTTGCAAAACTATGTTCTTGAGAACCCTTTCTATTAGTTTTAATTTTGTTTATACAGCTCTAGAAAAGTCTGAAAAAGGATCAGGATTTATTGAAACAGATCAGCGTGGTAGGCATAGGGTGATTAATAAATCATCCAAAGATTATCAATGAAGATATCGTTCGCAGTGTAGATCACGTTGAAGCATTTTCCCCTGTAGAATCTCATTACACTCGCCAAAAATCTAATAAATAATCACAAATTTTAACAAAAAAAAACCGACTTCAATCTAGACCAAATTTAAATAGAACCATACGGGAATATTGAGTTATTCGTTAATTTGTCGCGTACATACATAATGCAAATTGAAGACTTATATGGTTTTCTCATGGATGACATGTCAGAACTGGACCAAATTTAAATGGGACCATTCGGGAAGCACCAGCTTTCAAATAAAAAAAGAATCATCAAAATGGGTTCACCCAGTCCAAAGTTATGAGGTAACAAACATAAAAAAAAATAAAAAAAATACAGTCGAATTGAGAACCTCCTCCTTTTTTGAAGTCGGTTGAAAATATCTTGAGGGCTCTTTATCCTTCCCGAAAATGTTCAAGTTATGTCAAGAATGGTTTGATTCTAATAAATATTTTATACGCCTGATCAATGGTATACAGCTTTTAGATTTGTTAAAACTGATGAAAAGCCATACAAAGTAATTGAAGTGTCTCAGGAGTTAATAAAAGACTTCAAATCAAAGTTAAAACTTATAAACAATTGGACAACCACTAGTGATGGATCTAAAATGCCTTGGAATAAAGTAACGGAAGTAATAGTTAAAGTAGAAAATCCATTTAGGGTGTTTTATAAAACAAGTTACCAAGAAGATGCTGTAAGCAAGTGGATAGATTGCGTAAAGAAACCTAAAGCCACACGAAATCTTTGTGTGGCTTTAGGTTTCTTTGTAGTTGAACATTGATATAGACAACATTTCTTTAGCTTATCAGACACCCATTCCTGTTGACCAAAATAAGCACAAAGATTTGATGGATCTTTGTAAGACGCTGGTGATTCCTAAGAATATTACTAAGATCATTTATTTTTTAATCATTTGATTTCAACTAACTCTATTGGAGCTGATGACACTGATTCAGACTAATTTTTAATTTGTTAAACCTTTAATATTTTTAATTTGCTAAAGCCTATAGCTATTTATTTTGAGCTCTACAATTTGTCTAAGCTTCTTATGTCATTCTTTTTGTTAATATTGTATAACAGAAGGTAACGTACCTTCGCGAGAGAAATATCCAGGTCTGAGAGCAGGACACAAATCCCACCGTGATGCATCCTCACATGCACATATGGGTATCATGCATATACACACATACAAAACAAGTGAGAAATAATTAGCATGCCATGCAACCAAACCTATACTCGACACGTGTTTCGCCCCTCCACGGGGCATCCTCAGGAGATGTTGACTCGTCGAGCGTTTGAGATCGAATGAGCTAGTCGCACCGCTGTCGGCCCTTTATATACCGTTTCGATGACGCTATAATAACGGTCGATACGTGTGTTGTATCGACCGTTATTATAGCGTCATCGAAAGCGTCACGGTGGGATTTGTGTCCTACCCTCAGACCTGGATATTTGTGTCGCGGAATTAAAGCTAAATATATTTCATTGCATTTAATCGATATTATTATTAATCATATTTTACATAGTGGACTGAAGCTTGTATGAATTTCTATGGTCATTAAATAAATGAAAAAATATATCATATTCCACTTAAACGGTGTATTTTTAGCTTTTATTAAATTTAAGCCTTCAGTTGCTCGTGATACAGTAAAAAGAGCTTTCTTTCAGGAGGCTGTAACTTTTCACTTTCTAGAAGCAATAGAGGAGGAACGATCATGATCCACCGCGGATACAAATACCACAAAGACTACTGCCACAATGAAAGGGTGACGTGGAGGTGTGTCGGAAGATACAAGGGGTGTAAGGCTGTAGCAGTGACTGTAGGAACTACCCTCATTAAGTCAACTTTCCATTCACACTGACTAAATCAGAGCGTACGAAATTACAACCACTGAAGTTTCTTCTTCTTTTGATAAGATGGCAACCAGCCGGATCAGCTATTCCAGCTGGATCAGCTATTTCTCCCAATGTCAAGTGTTTATAGTCTTCATATCATAAGTCTTCAAGTCTTCGACGTGATGAAATTAATAATAAAAAAAAAAAAAATGTGGATGAGATGAAATGGGGACCGTCTTTCGAAAAAACAAAAAACGATCTCCCGAAGTTTCTTCTTTTTTTTGATAATTCCGCTGGCAATATTTGACAATGGTGCTAACTCTGTTGTTTGAAATTTCTCTAAACTAAATTTAGTTTAGTTTAGAGATCACTAAAAAAATATTCTATTCCGTCAAACGGATGCATTGCATTTGTATAAATATCAAAGATTGACTAAAATTAAATATGTTACACTAAAAATAAACTTTATCTAAATGCATACATACCAAAATAAGATTTTGGAAAACGTTTTACTAAAATAAGAGAATACAGAATGGTTTTAAATAAATATTAGTTTAGTTGGATAACGACAGAATTATCACCAATGTTGTGCAAACAACGTCTCAACACTTCGGGACAACCAATGCAAGAGCTAGAAGTACAAGAATAATATATAAGACTGCTCTATTGGTCTGGTGATAGTGACTGATGATGTACTTTTAGCCGATATCGGCCACGGTGGCCAGTCTCAACGGAGACCAGCTAACTACGCAGGAGATTTTATAATGCACAAGTGTGCGCAAACGCAGGTGCACTCTCTGTTCCTTCACTCTGGTAATCCGATGGGACGGTTATATAATTGTTGTCCGATTCCCAACCACGATGAAAGTTTATTTGTGATGAGTACGATCATTTCATTATAATTATCAGTGTATTTTATATAAAACTAGCTTTTACATGCGGCTTCGCTCACGCAGACTTCCATCCCCTGATTTACCCCCTTAGGGGTGGAATTTCAAAAAATCATTTCGTAGTGCTCACTTACGTTATATAAAGAACCTACATGCAAAATTTCAGGATTCTAGCTTCAGCGGTTTGTGCGTTGATCTCTGTGTATGTCAGTCAGTCACCTTACTGACTGGCTGTTTGAGCTTCGGCTTAGGCTCTGCCTGTTTAGGATCTGATAACCGTGTGTAAATAGTATAGATTACGTATTAATATTTTGAACATCTGACTCACACGTCATCTAGTCCATAAGTAACCAGATGTAAATATGTAAGGTAAATTATTATTAATTTATTCTATATCTTATGACATAATTATAAAACTAATAGAGTTATGTAAAAAAATCGCAAGTAATAAAAGAAACCAGTGAAAATACATGTGTTTTAGTAACAAAATCGATTGCTTCATAAGCATTTACAAGATTAATAAGGTATATATATTATATGTATTTTATTTAGCAAAAAACTTATGAATATGATAAAAGTAAGGCAAATTATTGGGTTAGTAAGATATTCTTATGAGAAACTTGCCTGGGTATATAAGTATGTATCTAATGTTATAAATTCGAAAGTAACTCGGAAGCCACGTTTTTGATAAATGTGATAAATGTTGAAATTCCTTTGTTCCCGAAATGATACTAACGTGATTGAAATACATAAGGTCCGTTAGAAGATCTAAAATAAAATTTGCAATATTTTTAATCACTTTGAAGTAAATCACAACAACTATGAACATATTTTGACAAATCTTTTTTAATATACGGGGAGTATATTAAAAAAGATTTGTCAAATGTAATCAAAGTTAAATAGTGTGTTGTTAGTTTTTAGTTTAAATTATTGAGATGTATAAACACCTATGCTAACTTATATAGCAATACACATGACGCGTATGTCAATTTCATCAAGCAATTTCATCTTTCCTAAAATGACGTAAGTCTGTGGTGACTGCTATCTCAGTCTAGTAGGGGCGCAGCTAACTCATCATGGAACAGGCGAGTTCAAGTCAACTTTTTTTAAAGCTAGTTATGCGAACTTCAGCCTGCTAATGCCTGGTTTGATCTCGATATAACCCATATTTACAATGTTTTATATTTTAATTCTAATCCCCGTTTTGTTTTCACATTCATTTTAGTATGCCTATTTGGAATCTTAATGTCTTTTCAATTGACTTTTTGATTGCAGATGACAAAGATTTTATAATTACAAAGAGCAGGCGAGGGGCACTCATCATGATACATGAAGGTTACAAATACCGTCAGGATTACATCCATGGTGAGAGGATGTCGTGGAGGTGTATTAGGAGACACCAAGGATGTAAGGGTTCTGCAGTAACTCTCGGATCAAAATTACTTAAATCTAGTGGTCACACACACGATGAAGAGGACAGTTCTGATGAGAAAAGCTGAAAATAAGCTTTTTTTAGTTTCTAAGGATGTATATTTGATGATTTGTTTATAGGTCATAGATGTTAACATAGGTCCACTGTTATATGCAATAATAATTGTTAACAATGTTATTTGAAATTTAGTAGACATAATTTGTAATTGATACAAATAGACTATATCAAAATAGTATAAGTGGGGAATCTTTTGTCTTTAAATTGCAACGTTTTCAATTTTCCTTTTTTTTTTTGTTGGCTGCACTGCTGAAGAAGGTGTATCCTCAGATGCTTAGAGCAGGTCTTCGTTCAGCAGTGAACGGCGATAGGTTGATTTGCAACTCTTTATATGTTCCATATTATATTTTCCGCGGTATTTCCAGGGAGATTTTTTCTTACCCGATCTTATAGAACAGTCGTTTGGTGTTAAAAAAACGTTAAAAAAGTTTTCCGGGAGTTTTGAAAAATGGGAATTTGTATAGATTTTGATGTGCTCTTGGTTTAGAAACGGTTGATAAACTGGGGAAAATCCCCGTGGTCCAACCAGTTCCTATCCACTTTATCTTTTTGAATGCTAGTTGTATCAAGGGGAATGATTTTAGTTGTACGGTTGGTCCACGGAGAAAAAAAAACCCTGTGATACAACCAGTTGAACCAAGTGGTTATTCCACGAGACAGCGATAGGGGAAATAAGCTTGGGTATATCTACGAAATCAATACTTCAAATAATATTATATATATTGTATAAAACACCAAAGCAAGGTTTGCTAGTATTTTTAAGTGTACTTACTAATGATTTTTGTACGTAAGTCTTACGAAAGCTCTATTATATTTGAATAACAAAATTTAAATACATCTGTCTGTTTTACTCTCCTCTACAAAAGTTTCATATTCTACTTGCCAGAATAAAATAGATTTACTAACACATGAATCTCTAATAACATGGTTTTGAATTTATAGGAACGGTACTTACTGGTGCCCCTCGATTGGCTAGCTTCACTGAATCAAACGGTCGTCAGGTACTTATGATCGGTCACAATCGGTTCATGAGACATTACATCAGCCGGAGAGGCAGGACCCGATGGCGGTGTTGCAAGTCCTTCAATAAGTGCAGAGCAATCGCGATCACTTACGGCACACAAATTGTAAAGTTAACTGACTTGCATAATCATCCTTAGAGGAAACGTCTTGTTTTTGATTAACTCTAAAACTTGCTTTAAATATTGTTGTTGTTTTAAATAATTACTGTTTTATAATTCTTAATAGATCACACGCCTTTATTTATTTAAGGCCGTTTTCAATAACCTTCCCCTAGTTAAAACTGAAGATAGTCTATATATTTTTTCAACAACATGCATTTTAAATCCATTTATTCCGGGTATCAAAGTTTTCTATCTATAATATGTATGTATTTACAAAAAAAAGTAGGTATATATGTATTTATATCAGTTGTCTAGTATCCAGAACACAAGCTCTGCTTAGCTCGGGACAAGATGGCGTTGTGAGTTAGACGTCCTGAAATATTGATTTTTTTTTTTTTCAAATAAGTATATATAAATACATAAATACCATGTAACGAATGTCCAGAATACTCAACCTATATTTATTAACTTAAGTTTTTGGTTAGCACTCAGAGTTTTTTTCATTTTAGGAGATGAAAATAAAAAAATTAAAACTGTTAAAAATAATGTAAGTTTAAAAATCGGTAGATTTATATGGCTTTGTACAGAATTTTGATATCGCCTATTGTCTGTATAGGTTCTGGAGGCCTGATGGCGGTCGCTCTTCGTAACAAATCTAAGTTCAACCGTATCAAAGTAGACTTAAAGCCGACCTCAACTTAGTTTTTGAAAATGGCTTGTAGGGTAAAAAATTGTAGGTACGTGTAACTCAGTCATACATTATACTCATTTTGCCAGACTCACTTGTACGCTCTGTATAGTTGCTACGCTTTTGTATATAAATAAACTAGCTGACCCGGCGAACTTCATACCGCCATATTTACATATCTGTCTCAGCTTCCCACAGGCAGTGTGCAGTCGCGGACATAAAAAAGCTTTTCCCGTTATCTTTTATTTATTTTTCTTTCTAGCAAAAAAAGAATGAATGAAATCGGACTATGTGTTATTGAATTACAACTAAGTACATATTTTGACTTTCATCCCCTCTCTCCAAGAAACCGTGCTGAATTTCGGGATAAAAAGTATCCCATGTCCTACCTCGTAGTATGAACTCAAATCATGCCAAGTTTCATTTGAATCCATTCAGTAGTTTCAGCGTGATGTGCGGCCAAGATACAGACAGACAGGCAGATAGAAAAAAAAATACAGTTTTGGCTGCAGTATCGATTATAAAGAGCCCTCCAAAAAAATATTCAAAATATCTTTAATGTACAGAATTGGACCTGTTACATTTTTAATTATAATTAAGTAATAATAATAGATTTAGCTAACTTTTGATAGTACCTTATATGAGTAAAAATGTTGTCCAGAAACTACTACTGTAGGCCCACCTTTTACACACCAGTTTACACCTGACCGGTTTCCTGGCCTTTAACCGTTGATGATGCCATAAGGCGAAACCGGTCAGGTGTAAACTTACTTAAAATAGTGGAATAAGTACAAGTGATTTTGATTAATAAATAAAATAAATAAATATTTCGGACATCTAACACACAACGCCATCTAGTCCCAAGCTAAGCAGAGCTTGTGTTATGGGTACTAGACAACTGATACAAATACATAAATACTTTTTTTTTTTTTGTAAATACATACATATTATACATAGAAACACACAAACTCCGAAACAAATATTTGTAGATCATACAAACATTTGGTCCGACCCGGAAATCGAACCCGAGACCTCATGATCAACAGTCGCACACGCCGACCGCGAGACCAACGAGGCAGTTGAATGTATATCTATATCTATGATTCTAGAATGTATATCATTATTATTTAAGTAAAGGTGTCAGTTCATCTCCTAGATCCGGTAGTATAGTCTGTTCCAGTTGTTGTAAGTTTTGTATAGATTTTTTTTATACATTTTTTTCTTGACATTTTTTAACGAAATAGAGTGATGTTCGGTCTGTATACTAGTGATTAGGCTTCGGCATTACATCAAATGTATATAATAATATGTAGGTCTGTACTTGTATATTAAAGCAGCATTAATTTTCGTGTTATCTAGTCTTCCAATCTTTTATATGTATTATTATTAAGCCAGTTTGACTTACTGTAATGTATGTTACAACGTTAGTAAATATTTTTTTAACCGACTTCAAAAAAGGAGGAGGTCCTCAATTCGACTGTATTTTTTTTATGTTTATTACCTCATAACTTTCGACTGGTTAAACCAATTTTGATGATTCTTTTTTTATTTGAAAGCTGGTTTCCATTTAAATTTGTTATAGATTGAAGTCGGTTTTTTTTGTTAAAATTTGTGATTATTTATGTTCTAATTTAAGAAATTGTTTTTCAATAGATCTTAAGGGTTTTTTTAACATAGAAATGTAAATATTTTAATAAATGTAGGTTTATGGAGAATCTTTATAACATGTGCTTACTTTACTGGAAATTTTAAATAATAAATAATAATAGGTCTTTACCTATGAAATTGCCGTTTTGTATGCAATAAGTGAAAGTACTTATTTTTCAAACTTTTTTATTTCTGTTATTCGAAGTAATCACCCATGCAATCGACGCATCTTTGCCAACGCATTGTTAGTTTATTGATGCCCTTCTTGTAAAAATCAGCTGGACGGGAGGCAACAAACTCTTCAAAGGCATTTTGTACTGCCTCTCGGGAATTGAATTTTTTACCCACTAAAAATTTGTCTAAATTTTGGAAAAAGTCGGTATATGCAATAGTCGGTAGGTGCAAGGTCTGATGAGTATGGCGGATGAGGGAGAGCTTCAAACCCCAGCTCTTGCAGCTTGGAGACTGTCTGTTGCGCAGTATGGGGTCGCGCGATTGACCAAAGCTGGTTGCAGATGTGCAAGCTTCTCCATCATTCTCTCCAGTTCTTCACAGTACACATCTGCATTAATGATCATGCCGTTTTGTAAAAAGCTGTGGTGAATCACACCCGCACTAGACCACCAAACAGTGACCATCACCTTTTTAGGGGTCATTTTTGATTTAGAGCATTGCTTTGGTGCTGAACCAGGGTCTAACCAACTTGCTGAGCGCTTTCGATTGTCGCACAGAATCCATTTTTCGTCGAACGTAACAATTCGTTTCAAAATTCCTTCATTTCTTTGCCTGTTGAGCAGCGCAAGGCAGGTCTCGACGCGTACGTTGCGCTGGCGAACGTTAAGATCGTGGGGCACCCATCTATCAAGCTTTTTTACCTTGCCAATTTGTCGCAAATGGATCAATATTGTTTTGATGCTTACATTAAAAGCTGCTGCTAGCTCAGCTGTAGATTGAGTTTTGTCAGCTTCCACAATCGCCTTTAATTCATTATTGTTAACCAAAGTCTCCGGACGACCACGAGCTTCATTTTTCAAGTCAATATTTCCAGTACGGAACCGGGAAAACCAATAACGGATTGTGCGTTCGTTTGTACAGTTCTCTCCGTAAACGTTTTTCATGTTACGTGCCGTTTGTGTCGCGTTGGTGCCACAACGGAACTCATATTCCATAATTACACGATTTTTTAAAGTATTCATTATGACGAAAAATGTTCAAATGTAATGAAAATACAACGCTAATCAAAAAACAAAAGACTGAGTTTGTAAATAGAATGTCATGGTTTTAAAACAAAATTAATTTGAATTTAGAATACAGAGCCATTACAAACTTTTTTTTATTTGAAATGACCAGTACTGAAGAACGGCAATTTCATAGGTAAAGACCTAATAATATTCTGGAAGGTACCTATACGGTTTTACAATTTGTTCAGAAGATTGTTCCATATAAATAAGGACCTTAAATGTATTTACATTAAGCATTTTTTATGTGAATCTTTTTTTTTTGTCATATGTATAGTGAATGATTGTCATAGACACAAAATGTTTGTTATATTATTGATTTATGTGATTATTTTAACTTATTAATAATCTTAAGGAACACTCTACTAACGTTTCGTCTAGTCGTAATTATTGTTAATTGTATATAATCCCGATCAAATGCCATGATAGTTTAGGTGTAGTAATAATCTAAATTAAAAAAAACTAAATTATTTATACTAGAATTTCGATGTCGTCTTTCTTAAAACAAAACCCATCATTAAGGCTTTATTAGTGGTAGTACAAAGTTATACTTGCAATTTTAATAAAGGGTAGGTATAAATTAAAAGCTGTAAACTTCCCTTAAACTTAATTCAAACTGAGAAATATTCAAAAGCAATTCAATAACTATAGGTATGTATGTGTATGTCCGATACTCGTATTTTTTGTTGTGTATCATTCATTTGACAACGAATATATTAACATAGTGTGAATAAACCTTTAAGAAGAGAATAATCTGGTGACTATAAATATACCTGTCCTATTAAGAGCCTTCTTAGAAAAAAATAGTCAAATAAATATTAAAGTAAAACTAACTTTGTGGCTATTTAAAAAGCATAGTCAATATGAAAAATATGTACGTAATGTATGTACGTAGGCATAATGTGTAACTAAGAGCCGTTTTCCGGTATTAATAATGGTATACTTATACATAACTTTGGTTACTTAGAGTTTTTTACCTATATAATATATTAGAATCATGTGTTGCATTTGTGTATAAATAAAACATAACATGATTGTGGTTTTATTATATAATTTGTGTTATTAACTTATGAAGCGCGGTTTTCGAGGTACAAATCCTATCCAAATAGTATTTGACATAAGCGAAGGTTTATAAAATGCGAATGTTTATGAGGATATATAGATGTTTATTACTTTTTCACGCAAAATTTCTGAACGAATTTATATTATATACATTATATATTATACACTCATTTGCAAAAAAACGGGCGGTTTCGATTTTCTTCCTGGCTGAAAAAAATAAACATGTTAATAAAAGTGCCATAATGTTTATAAGAGTACATTCCAAATTCAAATTTTTGACTGAGCCTGGTTTTCAAAGAAAACAACTTTTAACTACATTTTGTGGCGCGAATTCCCTATAGTTAATATCGACTCTAATTAACTTTTGTCAATTTTTATTAAATTTTCTGATGCCTTGACATTTAAAAGTATTGTTATTGCTGTTTAGCATTCTCGAAAATGTTAGCAAACTCGAAAATGGTACCTAGATAAAGTGATAAAAGCGAGCAAATTTATTCTCGCTGCTAATATATTTACAGGCCCTAAATTACTCCTTGGACATCGAGTTGCCAGGCTTAGCTTCGCTCGAAATTGTGTGTCATGGACTCATGAAGACTGGGATTCCGATTGTTCTCCGATGAAGCCAGGATATCTCTGCATGGTGAAGACCGACGTCGGCGAGTGCTACGTAGACGATGAGAACGCTTTGCAGAGGCATGTTTTGAAGAAATCACACCTTATGGAGGGGGCTATGTTATGTTTTGGGCAGGAATAAATTCTATGGATCGTACGGAGTTAGTCTTCATCGAAAATGGTATACTGACTGGACACCGATACATAACGGAAGTTCTAATTCCTTATGCACAACCCGCTTTAACCGCTCTTGGCGAAAACTCAATTTTTATGGACGACAACGCTCGCGCCCACCGGTCTGGCGATGTGGAAGCGTATATGCTAGAAGTCGGAATTCGTCGTTTGGACTGGCCAGCCAGAAGTCGGGACCTCAATCCCATAGAGAATGTCTGGGACGTTCTGAAGCGACGAGTGAGATCAGTGCAGCCGGCTCCGCAGACCATCAGAGAGCTAAAGAATGTGATTACCGCGGAGTGGGAACGTATTCCCCAAGAAACCATAAAAGATATAATCGCTAGCATGCCCTGACGAATGCAAGCCGTGATTTCAGCAAGAGGGGTCAATCACTCACTACTAACTACTTTTATCTGCTTTTAATGTATTTAAGAATTTAAAAAAAACTTTGTTTAAAAAAACCGACTTAAAACTCAAAAGTATAAAATAACTTAATTTGTATGTGCTACCTATTCATAGGTTTGAAGTCAGTGCCAAGTAGCCGGTTTTTTTAAACGAAGTTTTTTTTTTATTTTTCGCTTTTTAGTCTTTCTCAAGTCTCTCATCATCATTTCATTTAAAATTTAATAATGTCTACAGAATATGAAGGCATGCAGACAAATACTCGTAACTTCATTGCAGGCGCTCACGTAAATTTGAGGGTTTCCTTCGATTTCCTTAGGATCCCATCATCAGATCCTGATATGGTGGCCATGGGACCACATGGGGAGCATACCCTTTCGAATACAAAAAGAATTGATAAAATCGGTCCGCAATTGACGGAGTAATCGATGTACATACATCCTTTTGGAAGTCGGTTAAAAACAAAGAAATTAACGCGTTTCATTTTTATTTAGCGAGCAGGTACAATAATAGTGTTTTGAGCTGAAACATTATTTCTCAATAATTTAATCAAAATGTTATGATAAAACTAATGAAAACTATTCCTTCCTAATTAATTTATAAAATTCTGAGGATAACAATACCTACAATTGTCAAACAAACTAATAGTAACTATAAAATAGTTCTTTGCTTTAGTGCCCGTTTTTTTGCAAAAGAGTTTATATAATAAATAACTTTACAGTAATATAGCTCCTACATCAGAATAAGACATACTATTTTAACTGCAATATCCCGATACGGTTGGATCCGCGAGCAAATGCCAATATCTAAAGATGCCGACTGACCTAAAACATTTCGGCGTAAAGCCGGGTCTCCACCGAACAAAAGTTGTCAATTTTTGTGTTGTCAACACGTGTTGGTGACAAAAGTTTATGTAAAGCCAAGTCTCCACCGAACAAAAGTTGGTAACTTTTTTGTTGTCAACCTTTTTTTGTGTTGTCAAATTTCGGTGGAGACGCGCCTTAACGTAACATTCGTGGCGAGCGACGTAACATTCGTGGCGAGCGTGGTACGTAACGCCTTAATTTTAGGTCAGTACAACCCCAAGCGCCGTAGCGACCACGATTTAACGAACGCGGGTAGAGCAATCCGAAATGTTTTAGGTCAGTCGGCACCTTTATACACACATCAAAAGTGTCTAGGGATCAAGCATTTTTATGCGGATTTCTTGAGAGTGAGATGTGGCTTTGGCCCTGGCCTGCTCAGTCGCCAGACTTGAACCCGATTGAGCATGCATGGAGCATTGAGCATATGCTACAGAAAAGAGCTCTGCCGAATATGGAGGGTATCCAGTCGTAAGAAGACCTTTTTTTGTTGTTGCAACGAACATGGGCGGCCATTCCACAGCGTGATTTGGATGAACTCATTTTGAGTATGCCAAACCGATTCTTGTGTTGTTAGTGTTCGCGGTAGAAACACGGATTATTAATTGTTTAAGTTACCTAATAAAATTTTAAAGAAAACTGTTATTTCAGTCTTTTTTTCGAACTTTAATGTTAGTGGTTCAAATGTCAAAAATCTCTTTATTAGGAAAATGGCAAATTTCTTTATTAATGCAAAGGTGACTTGGTTTATCGTTACTGTGACAAACGAAAACACTTTATTTGATGAATCCTTAAGAAAATTTTTATTAATATCAATCAGGAGAAAAGTTATTGCAAAAATATATGTTGATCCCTAGACACATATGTTGATCCCTAGACACTTTTGATGTGTGTAGTTATAACAGGAATTAATACTTAAATGTATAAATATAACTAATCAGTGTCCTTTTCTTAATACGCTTCTTTGGGGATAAATGTACGTAATTATTTCCCTTCCTACTCATCATCATCATCATTATCATCAACAGTCCACTGCTGAACATGGTCTCTCCTTAGACATTAGGCTTTGGAGTGCTATACCATCCTGGCCAGACGGGTTTGGTATAGAATTTGTTTCAAGTTTTTCTTCTCTTTTACTTTAATAATCCGCTGCCGACCATCGACCTCTTCTCAGAAAGCTTGGTCATTTATGGATTGATTTATTTATGGAGAACAATTCCCTGTTGCTTAATTTACCACCGTGGGAGAGCCACGCTTCCGCATGAATGGGCCGGCTCGACCGGAGTGATACCATGGCCTCACAGAAAACCGGTGTGAAATAGTGCTTGCGCTGTGTTTCACCGAGTGAGTGAGGATACAGGAGGTTCATACCCCAACCCCACCCCCTATCTCCCCCCCCCATCCCCCAAAGGCCGGCAACGCACTTGTGACGCCTCTGGTGTTGCAGGTGTCCATGGGCGGCGGTAATCACTTACCATCAGGCGATACGTCTGCTGGTTTGCCCGACTATTACATTAAAAAAAATGTTTTGTTTATCAGGACATTTAAAAAAAAACGTTTTTCTTATTAAAATGAAAAAGAACTTAAAGTTTGACAGATTAATATATTATATTAATACTATACATTACTATGAGAGTCCTTTGTCCAGCAGTGGACTGGTAAAGGATGTGATTCTGTACATAATACAGATTATGATAATTACAGCGTTTCGGCTGGAGATTTCAAGTGACGGTAGACCGCTAATGTTCGTGGGGGAGCACTGCTACGTTCGCCACCTGATCAACAGGAGTGGTATGACTCGCTGGCGGTGTCAGCAGAACCGACGCGACTGCAAAGCTGTTGTATGGACTGTTGAGGAAACCATAGTCAAGTACAACTTTGATCATAACCATTAGGATGTTTTGTTACAAATTTACTACGTGGAATAAATATTTTTTAAATAAATAAATATTTCGGTCATCTAACACACAACGCCATCTAGTCCCAAGCTAAGCAGAGCTTGTGTTATGCGTACTAGACAACTGATACCAATACATATATACTTTTTTTTGTAAATACATACATATTATACATAGAAAATACCCAAACTACGAAACATATATTTGTAGATCATACAAACATTTGGTCCGACCCGGGAATCGAACCCGAGATCTCATGATCAGCAATCGCACAAGTCAACCGCGAGACCAACGAGGCAGTCGATGTTTGGAATGAAAAGTTTCCGACCTCAGCGTGAAGATCCTATTTCTTATCTTTGCATTTTGCAACGCTGGCAGAAGTGTGAGTTCAAGGAATCTAGGTAGGTACAAATAAATGAATAAGAAAAAATGATTTGTATAATCGTTAGGTAAGAAACTTTTTAGACTACCCACGAATATTCATGAATACAAGATTGGTCTTCAAAGTATTTAATTCAAAATCTATGATGTAATACGTATTATTTAGTCAATTATACAAAAGCCGTCTTCGTTCTCATCTTATCTTAATAAGTGAGAAGTTCATTGATATAATTGCTAAGTGTTCGTATCTATACTAATACTAGCGGCCGTTCGCGACTTCGTACGCGTGCATGAAGTTAGTTATTTGCACTTTTTTTTTACTTAAATACCATTTAAAATCCTTCTGCCATAACTACTTTTACTTCAATAACATAGAACTTTCATACAAACTTCCAACCCCCGTTTAACCCCCTTTTTTTTTTTTTTTTATATCCTTATAGGGTTCCTACCTGCCTGCCAAATTTCAGGTTTGTAGGTGTTATAGTTTCTGAGATTTCGTTATTAATAAGTGAGTGGTATTTCGCTTTTATATATATAGATTATAAAGCTGAAGAATTTGTTTGTTTGAACACGCTAATCTCAGAAACCGCTAGTCCGATTTGAAAAATTCTTTCAGTGTTGGATATTACATTTATCGAGGAAGGCTATAGGCTTATATCCTCACGCTACGACCAATAGGAGCGGAGCACTAATAAAAAATCTTTCAAAAACGGGAGAAAATTATCACGCTACGGGCAATAGGAGACGTAAGCGAGGTTGCGTGGGTCCGCTAGTTGTTCATAAAAGAAAAAAAACGTTTTCTTATTAAAAATATTTAGTTACCACATGTTGTATAGTTAGGAAACGGTGAACTAAGTTCTCGTTAAAAGAGTTCCTACAAGAACATAACTTCTTTATTATGTTAATTTGCTCGTTTATGTATTTTCTTATAAAAACAATTGAAACATTAACAAACCTGCATCTAAACCAAACGATGTGGAAAAAAGCGGCCAAGTGCGAGTCGGACTCGCCCATGAAGGGTTCCGCAGCAGCAAGTAACATTTTTTTTATATTTGTTTTGATTGAATCAAAGGTAAATTGCAGTTTACGATTTATGACGTATTAAAAAAAACTACTTACTGGATTTCGTTCAAACTAATTTTAAGTGGAAGTTTGCACGGTAATGTACATCATATATTTTTTTTAGATTTATCATGCTCTTATTTTAGAAGTTACAGGGGGGGGGACACACATTTTACACTTTGGAAGTGTCTCTCGCGCAATCTATTCAGTTTAGAAAAAAATGATGTTAGAAACCTCAATATCATTTTTGAAGACCTATCCATAGATACCCCACACGCATGGGTCTGATGAAAAAAAAATTTTTGAGTTTCAGTTCTATGTATGGGGACCCCCAAAATTTATTGTTTTTTTCTTATTTTTGTGTGAAAATCTTAATGCGGTTCACGGAATACATCTACTTACCAAGTTTCAACATTATAGGTCTTTTAGTTTCGGAAAAAAGTGGCTGTGACATACGGACGGACAGACGGACAGACAGACAGACATGACGAATCTATAAGGGTTCCTTCCTTTGGCACGGAACCCTAAAAACGGTGAGGTATGTACCTTTTATAATTATTTTAATTTTGGAAATCTACAAATCCTGTTTCAGATTTTATCAGATTTTCACAAAACACCTTAATACCTATATTTTTTTAACACGCCTACTGCGAAGCCATTTGTCATGGAATTTCAGCTAGTGCGTTTGAGATCTTTTCGAGGTAAAGTTGAACTTCTTTGCAGTGCGTTTGAGACCTTTTAAACCTCACAAAAGTTGTCTTTAAAAAACACCTTAAATACAGCCCATAAGTGGCCATATTACTTGAAACAACGTATGAGTAGGCACGTTGAGATCGTCACTAAGGCGGCCTCGAGGAAGTTAGGTGTTCTAAACAAGGTGAGACGGTTATTCTCGCCTGGGCATCTATGTCTTCTCACAGGTCCGCTCGTGCGTGGAGTACTGTTCTCACCTTTGCGATGGAGCCGCGCAGTATCTGTTTGATGCTCTCGACTGGTTGCAGCGGCTAGCAATCCGCATTGTCGGCAGTCCTGAAGCCACAGTCCCTTGAGCCTCTGTAGATGCGTAGAGGTATCGCCTCTATAGCAGTCCTCTATCGCCTTTATCATGGGGAGTGTTCTAAAGACCTATTCCAACTGTTCCCCCCTTTTCCCTTCCTCTACAGGACAACACGTGCCGGCCTCAGAAGTCACCGCTCCAGACTGGGAGACATACGCTCTCGCACTCAACGTTTCGGTTTTTCCTGTGCCGAGCGGTGAAAACCTGGCACTCACTACCAGCGCTGCACTGTCCTTGTTGGTCACATTGCATTCTGCTTGTGCTTTCCATTAGGCGGGGCAGAGTCATTTTGGCAACTCAAATATAAAAAAGAAACTACTATTATAATGTTAAAATGAAATCCGGCTTCGCCCACAGTTATCACATTTCAATATTGAGTAAAAGAAAAAAATATTTATGACATCTGTTCTGCCTCGCATCTCACTGAAATAAAGTTCAATTTGAGTCTCGACTAAGGATGGGAATAAAAGATAGTCGCAGTTACGATAATATTAAAATATTTATTCTATGAGATCAATTAAAATGTTTTTCATTAAAACAGGACAAGCAAAAGGATTTGGCACACTTTACGCAAAAAGTAACGATTTTTTTTGTTTTTTTTGAAGCCTGAGTACTATTTAATGTAAGCCTTAATTTGTCATAGCAACCCACGCAGCGCTTTCGTTGACCACCTTTTTGAAGCATATGATCAGCACATCTGCCAGCTGGAAATCCTAAAATAAACACTTACATTTAATATTTCTTACGTTTTCTTTAATTTCTAATGGTAATGAAGCAACTTTTACTGAATCACATCTATTTTTTTTTATTAATTTTAGTACCTAACTTTTGTTAGGGTTATTCATTGTACCAAAGACTACATTCTCAGATGATATGATGAGCCGACTGTTCACAGCTAGAATCAAGTGTTGAGCATTGACACAATGGTGAATTGACTAATTTAAAGCATTTGTACCTCGAGATCGACCAGAAGAACAGCCTCCAATACCGGTAAAGCCTCAGTGCTAACCGTCCTATATGCCTTGCACAAGAAAATATTGATTTTCTCGTGCAAGGTATTATACTCGTATTAGGCGCGCCTCATTCCATGCGGCTATGGGGCCAACAATTATTGAGGCGGATTAGACCTCCCTTCGCACTAGACGGAATTAATGTCGGTTCAGTGCGTATGGGATCTATTAAACTTCATATAGTTATGACTGCGCGCCGTAAAGAGTGAAAGAACGCAAGTTTGACAGCCGCGCCTGCGAGAAGTCGCATGTGGCTTGTTCGACCTCATAATGCAGTGAGCGTGTTAAAATGGTAACTGCATTGATTACAGATACCTAAATAGTAAAGTTTAGAAACAGCGGAAAATGTATTAATTATTTTAAGTGTTCTGTGATAAAAAAAACAGTAATGTACCTTGATGAGGGTACTAAGAGTTAATTGTTTATTTTTAATTAAGTACAAAAACAATAATTACAAAAAAACATTATTCCTGGAAATATACACACATCAAAAGTGTCTAGGGATCAAGGATTTTTATGCGGATTTCTTGAGATTGAGATGTGGCTTTGGCCCTGGCCTGCTCAGTCGCCAGACTTGAACCCGATTGAGCATGCATGGGATATGCTACAGAGAAGAGCTCTGCCGAATATGGAGGGTATCCAGTCGCAAGAAGACCTTTTTTTGTTGTTGCAACGAACATGGGCGGCCATTCCACAGCGTGATTTGGATGAACTCATTTTGAGTATGCCAAACCGATGTTCTTGTGTTAGTGTTCGCGGTAGAAACACGGATTATTAATTGTTTAAGTTACCTAATAAAATTTTAAAGAAAACTGTTATTTCAGTCTTTTTTTCGAACTTTAATGTTAGTGGTTCAAATGTCAAAAATCCTTTTATTAGGAAAATGGCAAATTTATTTATTAATGCAAAGGTGACTTGGTTTATCGTTACTGTGACAAACGAAAACACTTTATTTGATGAATCCTTAAAGAAAATTTTAATTAATATCAATCAGGAGAAAAGTTATTGCAAAAATATATGTTGATCCCTAGACACATATGTTGATCCCTAGACATTTTTGATGTGTGTATTTATGGTACCTAGATAATGATGGGATTTATGTAACGAATACATCAATAAAGGAAAATCATTTCAAATCTTCGACAATAATCTAATAACTAATATTTCTTTTATTTTTAGTGAAAGCTCATATAATTCGAAGCAGTGGACATCCCAAACTGTTCTATCAAGGATACTTTTACCGACCTCATAATGCTTATCGTCAGAACAGAGTGCAGCTGTGGTACTGCCGGTACCGAAACGGCAGGAAGTGCAAAGCTATGGTAAGGACTGTGGAGGGGAGGATAGTAAGACCTATCGAGGACTTCCGTCATTCTTGCCGAAATCCACAATTTCTGATGCAAAATTATGAAAGATTTGAAGATTGGAATTTTAATTAAAAGGAAATAGTTCAACATATATTATTGGATTAAACGTCAAAGCTTTTTTATTTGTCTGTCTGTATATCTAGTAAAAATTTTGATATTTTAATCGTTTACCTTTGTGGTAGAATACTTAAATGTGTGTCATCAGTGATTCAACCTTTGTTTCCCTCAGGGTGGTCATTTTGGCGACTAAATAAAAAAAATCCTAGTCTTTTTGTAAATTTCGATAATTTTAAATAGTATTGTGATAATTGGTCTCATTAAAATAATTATTCATAATTAAACTAATCAAATATTAAGGCACCTCCAGAGCGGGGTACATTTACTACTACTGCTTCGTATTAAAAACAAAATTACCACAAGGAACATAATAAACGGAACCAGTAGTTTCAACCGAAATAAATATTATATTCAATAAAACATGTCATACAGAACAGCATATTCTTTAATTTTTTATATTCGTTTATTGCCAGTTGCTTGAGAACGTCAACATGACAGAATTCGTAAATTCAGCTTTAAAGTGAATAGTAGGAATATATGTAGGTATATTTAAATTCAATAACGACAATTTCAATTCACTCCCCTAGCGTGAAGTAAATAATTTTTAATGATAATGATTTGTAAAATACCAAAATAACATTTTTGACAACTTTTGTCTGTCTGTCTGTTTGTTCCGACTAATTTCTGGAACGGCTGGACCGGCTGACGGAACTTTCACTGATAGGTAGCTGATGATATATGGAGTAACTTAGGCTAGTTTTTTGACTTACTTAGCCCCGCGGCGTTACCCTCGGTACGACAATAGCCGTGGGTAACAACGCGGGGTTCAGCTAGTTCAATCATAATTTTAATTTCATAAATATTGAACGTAAATAACATAGGTATATTTTAAAATGATTTCAGTATCCTTACCTGAAAAATTACTTTACCTTTTAAAAATCGATTTATTCATTCTCATAATTATAAACGTTCGTGTATGTGTGCGCATATATAAAGAACACACACTTTTATTATTATTATTATTTGTATAGAATATAGTTAGCCTATCAAAGTGAAAGTTACACATATTTTTTAAAATCAAATAATATATAACAAATATACAACAAAAATATATAACAAAAAATTAGTAACAAATTTGTATAATAATATGTAACAATTAATAATGTTTCAGCCACCTACATATTATATACAGACAACACATTTTAGAATAAAACCCTATGGCATTTTCAAAGGTAACCTATTTATATATATAATATATATGAAAATGCCATTATCGGCAAATCCGTATTTAAATTTGTGAGTTTTATTCCAGAATGTATTTCAACAAGTTCTATCAAGTGTCTACAATCGAGAGTATAAATTTTATAAAGACAATTTTCTCTTATTTTATCGCTATGAAAAGAAAATCTATGAAATAATATAATTAATATAAATTTGTAAATTTAGAAGTATAACGGTTGTATATTTATTTAAGCAATACAGATTCACTATTTATATGTCACCGTAAGATTGTGAAAACCGAGTTATAATCTACCTAGCGAGATTGCTAACTATCGATAGATTGTCGACTGTGATATACTGCTTACGGGCGCCATATTGTCAACTTTCCCTGATTGGTCGGTTTTACAGTAGGCCGTTCAATGGCCATAGAGTTAGGTTAGAACTTCTTTAATTAATCACAAATTAATTTTACTGTCACTACAATTTTATATAACTAATTCTAAAGCTGTGAGGTATTTTCAACATGAAATCAATTTACAATCACAAAAATACTTTACATTCGGCAACAAAGACGAATTAAGAAACAAATATGGCGGCGCGGGACATAGGCTGTTCAACCAATCAGCGCGCGACTTGCGATTCGTCGATACCATTTCACAATATTTCGACTGTTTGTAATCTCGCGAGATAGATTACAATCTAGCGGTTTTGACAATCTTACGGTAACATATATATTTATTTATTTGTTTTTAAACTGTCAATTCTAACATTGTCAGTTGCCTTATCTTTACGTACTTAATTATTAAGTTTTTAATTTGTTATATTTTTTTAAATCTAGGCATTTTAGAAACTATATATTGGGGTTGGTGTTTAGACCAAACGTATATTGTATATTTTGTAGAGTGTGGATTGTATATTTTGTAGAAATGTAGAGTGTGGATACTGGATTGTGTAGTTAAAGTAATGTGGATGCCATACATTAGAAAAGAATAAAGTTTATTGAACACTACTCTGTTTTTTTCATTTAAAAGTACTTTTGATGAATGTATAGAAATAATGTGAGCCATGTGTCTATTAAGAATAGTTTGTAAATGGTTACCTATAAAGAGCCTTCTTCAGTTATTTATAAAGAACTATAAATTATTTCTCTTGGCACAAAGTGATGAATTGTTTTTGTTTTACAATTAGCTATTTTTGTTCATTTGGACTATTTCGCAGACGGAACTGTACTGCCTTTTTGTTAGATAGTTGAGGAGCACGGAATCAGTAATCAACATGAAAAATATATATTAGTTTTTAGTTTAAATTTTTAAGCTTACATGTTGGCTCGGGAGTAACACCAAGAGAGGAGTTTACGGTTAAGTAACCTACATGTACATATAATGACCTGCAAAAATCGCACAGGTAAATACTTTTTACTAAAATCTATGTGTTACCTTAGAAAAAAAATGATAAAATATATAAATTTAAATAAAGTTGTTGTAAAATAGTTGACACTACAGTACGGTTGGTCTAGAAACTAGACATGTGTATCAGCAATCTCGCGAGATAGATTACAATCTAACGGTTTTGACAATCTTACGGTAACATGTATATTTATTTATTTTTAAACCTGAAATTTGCCGTGCGTCGTATGTCCTCGGTTTGGAGACACTCTCTTATCTGCCTCAGCTAACATTGGAATACTTGGTGTCGAAATATCGAGTGAAGTCCAGTTTTGTGATCATTTGGAGGGTAAGGCCAAATTGGCCTCGAAGAAGCTTGGCGTGCTCAACAGATCGGGACAGTATTTCACTCCTGCCCACCGCCTTCTGCTTTATAAGGCGCAGGTTCGGCCTCACATGGAATACTGTTCTCATCTTTGGGCGGGGGCATCCCAGTACCAGCTCCTCCCTCTGTACTGCATTCAACGGAGAGCGATTCGGATCGTCGATTGACAAGAAGTTTCAATGCGGCTAGACTCTGTACCGCTGCGTAGAGATGTGGCTTCGCTATGCATCTTCTACCGCATTTACTATGATGAGTGCTCCGAGGAATTGTTCGGACTGATCCCTGCCGCCCCTTCCCGCCATCGTTCCATGTGAAAGGAGTTTCATCCCCATCATCTAGATGGTTGGCAGTCCACAACTGTGCGCTTTTCCAGAAACTTTCTGCCTCGCACAATAAAACTGTGGAATGAACTGTCGCCTGCGGTGTTCCTGGACCAATACGACCTTGAAACCTTCAATAAAAGAGCGTACTCCTTATAAGGCCGGCAACGCACTTGTGATGCCTCTGTCTTTGCGGGTGTCCATGGGCCGCGGTAATCGCTTACCATCAGGTGATGCGTCTGCTCGTTAGCCCCCTATTCCATAAAAAAAAACTATCGAATTTGTGTTGAGTTTGCAAAGCAATCATTCTCCGATAGTCGAATCGAAACGAGTCTAAAACGTTACATCTAAAGTGAAAATTTTAAAGGACAATGGAAGGTTTGTATGGGACTTTTGTACCGCCTAGCGTATTTCAAGGTAGGGATTGTTTTTGTATTTGTTTGGAACACGTAGGAACGCGTTTCGTTAATGCAGTTGTAACAACTTTATGAGCAGAATTAAAATTATTTTAGCACAGTTCTAAAAATATAATAAATTCATGAAAATAATTAGGATGATTCACTTAATAAACAGTATAAATCTCATAACTATTCATTACATATTGCCAGCGGTACAGGATCTGCCATTCTTCTTTCTTGCCAGGTTTTACAGAGTGAACAGAATCATCTTTTCAATTTATTATTCAAGAGTTTTAATGGTCACGGTAGTTAGCAATGAGCAACTGCATGGAAATAAAACTCAAAGATTCAAAAAGAAATGATGTGTATTTTATATTTATTTCAATTCCAACATTCCAAAGTATCTAACACTTAGGTACTATTTAACTATCCGCCGCTATCGCTTCGTATTTTGGTAATGTCTCAATTTTTTCCCTGAATCATTGGAAGTCTAAAGTTAATGATTCTGAATATCTTCTGTCTTGAGAATGCCAAAACATTATTGTTTTTCGACAATAGTTTTAAACTTACAAAAACTTGAAGTCACAGGCGGGCGATGTTCATCTTTCTTGTTTGAAGATTTTGTTGATTTGTCTGAAGTTAGTCTTTTTCAACTACTGAGATATTAATATTTCTTTCTAGAAACCTTCTTAGCCACGCCTTCCAAGCCATTAATGTTTTATTGTTAAAATTGTTTTTAATTTTGTGCTTTTTGCAATACATATAAGCTTGTTGGCGTATCATTTTTGGAGTCAAAAGCGTACCTTTTGATGCAATTTTCTTAAGACTTTCTGCGAAATCCCTCTCCTGTTTTTTTGTGAAAATACCCTTTTTACCAATAATCTTTTCTGTGCTCCCCGTTTTTAGATGGTTTCTGAGAGTTCTTCGCGGTATGTTATATTTTTTAGCAGCTGCGGACTGTGATACTTTATCACTACCAATATCATGCAAGGCTTTAACCAGATCCTCTTGACTCCAACCGGCACCTCGCCGTTTTCTTTGAGACGAATTACTTATTAATTTATCTAAAAAAACATTGATTTTTAATTACTTTTCTAGAAAACAAACATTTTATTCTTAATCAGTTTAAGCCTTATCGTATGGTAAATGGAATTTGAATAGTTGTGTGATATACACTACCTGACCCACACAACTTCGTCTGCGTCTCTTTCCAATCATGCTCGGCTCCTTTTCGTCTAAAGGTGATGATGAGGTGGTGGTGAATCTTATCTTCTAATCCAGCAAAATACACATTTAAAAAAAAAGATAAAATCGGTTAGATAGTTTCGAAATTCATTGTGAGCAACAACGTGACACGAAAAATATGTATAATAGATATCCGCTGTACCTGATTTCACCGTTCAGGTACAGTTATGTTATTTCCACTCTTTTCGGTAATCAACCATTTATACATAGACACGAAAATAAGAACTCTAGTACTGAAGATACTTAATTAATACTGCCTGTATTTATATTCCGCCTAATTCCAACTGAATTGTTGGGTGTCCCTCATTGCTTACTATTTCGATTATACATAAAAATGAGTCCATACAAAGAAGGTTATTAGGTTAATTTAAAGGTAAATAAAAACCTTACATAAAAATAATTGCTTTAATATCAAATGTGTCAACATCATACAAAAATAGTGATTTATAATTACATATACAAACTACGAAAAGTTTATTTATTCCAAAACTATATAACGCTATTTTTAAAGCTGAATTGAAGCGTGCATCAAATGCAACACTTTTCAAATGCATAAGTGGACAAGATAACAAGGCACTTAGAGTCAGGTCACTTACACAAATTCAATCCACAAAAAGACCCTGATTAAAAGAACAAGTGTCGAATCTACATAATTAGGGAATGATTGCAAGGTAATCTTAAAATATACGGTAATACTAAACCAATGTAATATTTTTACACCTCTACCATAATAAAAGTATCTGATCTTGTAAATCTCTCAATCAAAGTAAATTGAGAAGTAGAAATAATAAATATTTATCTGGTTACATTATGTTTTGTTTCCAATCTTTCTAGACTTCTATCATTTACCCTGTTCATTCATTTGATCGAACACTGATATATTCCATAAACTATTTAAACTTAATTTTATCTCAGAAGAAGAGTTACTTATTTACTATTGTACCTACTCGACGGATATGTTATCATTTTAAACAATTCGTGTATTTTTCATCCATATATGAGATAAAATTAAAATATTAATTGCATCACCTGCAACATCGTTTCTATGTCTCAAGCAGTGCTTGCACGGCACTCGGTACATGCCCTGTCAACAGTTAGGCATGACCGAGATTAAGGCAGCTGCATCGACACAACACACGGATGGCACACATGTAAATAGCCATACATGTGTACTTAGAGTAAGTTTAGCATATAAGCTAATAAAATCAGTCATTTTGTCTAATCCGACTTTGACTCATTGCCCTTCCGCACCTCTCATTGTGGCCAAGACACCCTTAGCCGTCAGTAGATCGATCTTGTGAGTCTGCTCGACCGACAGTGAGAAAACCATCTCCTAAACCCAGCTCCCTTCTCGTCTCCGTCTGTTGCCCGGTAACAGACTTCCCGCACTATCTATATATGTATATATACCCTCACCGCAGGGTCCGTATATTGGTAGTAGGGTAGGGATTTAGGTAATTAGGCGTAGGTTACGTGCGAGTATTGAACGGTTCACTACGGTGCCCGTTCGGTACACGTACTTAGGTTTTAACTTAGATAGGCTTTCGGTGTACGCACGAGTGCTGATTGGTGTTCAACGGTTCCCGGACCGCACCCGTACAGTCATCAAGATATACTTAATATTATTTTAGCTTCAGATGTAAAAGTTTGGTGCACTATAACCATAAATGGTTTTAATATAAAGGAATAAGTGTAATCACACGGTGGATCCAAAAATGCTTAACTTAGGTTTAGTGATTATGAGCTAAGAACGATCGGACAATGACAGATTCATGTGTGGTAATGCTGGCTTTGCATCCAAGTTGTATCCGCTTGCAACAAGTCCATCTCACTTTCTTCTTGTAGCATTCGTGTTTTATAAATTTGTAATCGCCAACGTGAACCACTAGGTGACCACGGTTCGACAAACCGAAGCGGACTGAAAATGAACGTTTTTGTTAGAAAAAAAAAGATAACAAAAAATATAAAAAATATGAAAAAAATAAAAACTCTTTTAACTAGTGTAGTTATATTTGTAATGAATATAATGTCTACGTGTTTTTACGTTTATTTCATATATTTATATACACATAACTAAGAATCTGTGTTTTATTATGAAACCCTGATTAATTGAAATAGTTGAAATAATTACAACGCTGTAGAGGTATACATTTTTTATTAGGTATTAAAATGCTCGTGTTTGTTGTTGCAGTCGGTCTAAGTGGCACGGGATGCTTCGCGTCATACTGCCTCAGCAAGCAAGGCAAGATGGGCATCAACGTAGGAGGGTACAGGTTCAGATTCAACGGTTGCGCGAGGAACGGTAAAGTCCGATGGCGGTGTTCTCGAGGCCCGTGGTGTAAAGCTGCACTTCACACGTTCAGAGGAAGAATAGTTTACATACAAAGCACACACAACTGTGGGCCTAAGCCACCAGTTTTATAAAAATATAACCATGTTGTATTTTGCTAAATTGTTACAAAATCATTCTACAAAAAGGTCAAATAAATGGTATTAATTTTATTGTAAGTACCGATTAAGTATTTCAACATAGTTGATCTTATACAATCCTTTTGAGAAAATCTTAACCTTAAAGTTTTTAAACAAAAAAAAATATTGAAATCTATTTTGATATCTGAATGTGTTTTCTTTTTTATAGGCTTCCCATGGATACCATCGTACGGGTTCTATCGGTACCCTTATTGTGAATCGTTAACCATTACTTGTCTTGAAATTTAAATTTTATTTGCCAATGTTACGTCTGACACACTTTAAATTAACTTACGAATATATCGTGAACTGTGAAAACTTGTTTAAGGTGTATGAAAACTCAAAAGAAATCTGCTGTTTTACCACATATCTTAGGAGTCCATCATTGTTTCTAGTTGTATCATCTGTAATGTGTATAGTCGCGAATATTTATAAGTATTGAATGCAGGAATATATAGTACAAAATGTTTGACAGTAATTGACAAGAATTAATATTATGTAGACACGCAAACACAAAATTTTAAAAATGTAATCAAAATGTACATAAATGTATTTTATTGGTATATTCTTAAATTCTATTAATATTGTCAAATTTCTATGAGAAACACTGAAATGTGCGAAAAAATAAATTGTAAAATAACGAATTATTTGAAACAGTAATTTATAGTTACCGTCCTTGGAAAATATGGGTTATGTTTAAACAATAAGTATCAATTTTGTATAAAACATAAATACCTCAGTATATTAATGCACTTCCAAAGTATTATTAACCGTTAAGAAGTGAAACCATGGAGCAAATACAAAAAGGAGGTGCCGTAATTAGATTATTTCCTAAGAAATCTTTTTCAAAATCTTTCCTTCGCTGCTTTCTTCCTAAGACTACTTGGATGACTATAGGTTTTACTGTCACAAACTGAAGTATCGTTGTACTTATCAAAAGTCCGATACACAAACAATTGATTTATACTAAACGGATGGAGAGTTTAAAATTTCTGCTTTTTATTTGCTCCGTGTGTGAAACATTAGATCATCTAGAACATCTAGAGCGATCGAATTTATTATTTTTACAAATGTCAATGAGAGTATTAAAAACTTCATCCTTACAGTAATACGCCCAGTAAACTCATAGCATAGAAAGTAATTACTTAATTTAGTATAAGATTTATTTTAAGTAGGGTAACCAGTACAGTACTTAATATTAGAATTAGAAGTATTTATATTTATGATGATAAATGGTTTCACGTCATGCGTATTTTGAATAGCTACAAAAATCTAGGGCGAAGATATCCATGCGGCTTTAATCCAGCTGCTGGATGCTGTACCCTGAGATAAGGAAACTTACCCATACTACGTGCACGATTGAGTATCAAAAGGCAGTTAATGTCATATGTGGCAAACGGTGTACCAGCCAATCTTTTTAGGTTCGTTTGCAAAAAATGTTTTAAAATCATGTTTATAAATTACTATGTGATATATAGACAGGAGGTGAGGGCATATACTACGGTCGAGAACGTTACCTTAAGATTCCCATGGTCTGGAACTAGTCCGCCATTTTCAAAATACACACGTAAAACCGTATATCTGTATTTACAAATGCAATAACAATATTTAAGAAAAAGTATCAATTTTGTAAAAATAGTTATCCTAAATTTTACAATTAATGAAAAACAATGAAGATATCATAATTAAGAAGAAGAAGGTGTATTGAACACTTTACTCAAAGTTTATAAAACACTTTACTCGAGTGTAAAGAACACTTTACTCAAGTGTAAACAACACTTACCTCAAAGTGTATTGAACACTTTACACATATAGGATCAAATACAGGGTTTGTTATACACTAAGCGACTTATCATCTGCACTATATGTAAGTCTCGAGTTTTATATCGTTTTAAATTCTTCACTAAGATATATTTTTATGCAGCTGTTTGTATATAATGAGATTTTAAATCGAAAATACGTCATCAAAATATTATGATTTTTGCAAAAAGAGACAAATATTCTAGAAATATAAAATCAAAATAATTTAACATTCGGGCAAGAGTTATTTGCCAAATGATGTTAGACAAACTGCCTATATAATTGGCTACCTCTTAGGTTATAATAGTAATTGTAACGTCTAAGCGTGGTTGTGTTGTAAACATAAAGGTAGTGAATACATGCCAAATTTGTGTAGATTTTACTCGATGTGACTCGATGTTTGATATAAGAAAATAAACTAGTCATAACTGTTACCTTTATTTGTTTAGTTTACCTTCTACCCAATACCCAAACAAACAATTTACCTTACCTTTGCAAAACCTTTATGATTACCAATTTTCTTATCTGTATAAGAAAATTATATTTACCAAAAAATAACAAACATATTCCTACAAAAAATAGCTATTACAACTTTAACCATCCATTTTTATTCACTCTGGGTGGAAAGTAAGTTGAAAGTTGGTACTAATATATTAGAAACCGAAAGTAAACCTTACCGATAATAATAGAAAGAACAGTTTAATTTGGCGGAGTCAGCGGACGGGACGCCACGACACCGTCTGGCCCCGCCCACTCTATGCCCAACCATTACTCTGTACCACGCAATGAATAATTATATAACTCAGTGACAAATAAAATCAATTCACTTCATACCCACATTTATTTGTAAACGTTAACTATATACACAACTAATATTTAATTAATAAAAATATACTAACGAACAATATGCTACCTCTATCCATTTAACAAATTTGAAATTAATTTAAATTCTTGTAAAAATCACTATTATGCGTAACGATTTGGTGATAGATACAAAATGGAGAATGGGATAAGAAGTAACTACACAATAAAAAAAAAACATATTATTTGACTTATAGTCGAACTATATCCCTCTTTGCCTTTTTATACCACAGGCTAATAAGGCATTTGCAAACTACAGTCCTTAAAATATGTGTGACTGCGAAAGCTGAAAGAAAAATGGCTGCGAAACTGCAAAGTAATTCTGAACAATCGATTTTATTTTACCTATATTTTCATTCTTAACGTACCATTTTTATCACAGATAAAGTGCATTATAAATATTAAAATTTACACCTAAAGTGTACCTTGTAATTTCTAAAATGACACTAGTGCCAGCTATTACAGAGATCAAGCTATATTTTAAGGACTATAACGTTCTGCATTTGCCTTAGTCTATGGTAAATAAAAGATTATTGTTTTACGATAGAGTTTACAAGAGCCGAGTAAATGATCCGAGTTGATAGGTCGACAGTACTATTAAACTAAAAATGATTTTATGACGTTGATCATAACTCTAGTTTTATAATTTTAAAATCATATTTAAATAAACTTTTTGGAGATCGTTTTTTGTTTTTTCGGAAGTCGGTCCCCATTTCATCTCATCCGCATTTTTTATATTTTTTATCATTAATTTCATCACGACGAAGACTTACTTGAAGACTATAAACACTTGACATTGGCAGAAATAGCTGATCCGAGAGATCCGGCTGATTGCCATTTCATCAAAAAAGAAGAAGAAATAAACTTTTTTTAGAAAAGATACAGTGATACTATATTTAGTTCGAATCAATTACAAAACAGAATAACCATTAAAGGAAACGGCAAGACTCGACTTCTAAATAAATATTTAGCCGTTTGGGGTAATTTTAAAATGTGTTTATCGCACACATACAAAAGAAGCCTGCTTTAAATTGGTCAGTGGCCGATATGATCTCAATTCCGTACATTGATTTAACAAATTACTGTAGGAAAAATAGCGTTCATCTAATATTCACGGATAGCCGCATGAACCCAACAATATTGCCAACTTAAAATTGTTTTTTTATACATTCCTTAAAATATAGTATGATCTCTATTACAGATGGCAACGAAACCAAATAAGTAATTTTAAAGAAGTGTTTTTTACATCACCTATATATTTTTGTCACAAATGACTTGCAAATACATTATAATTAAAAATATAAAAATTCACACCTAAAATGTAACTTGTAAGATCACATTAGTGACAACTGTCAAAGAGATCAAGTTATAATTTAAGAACTTAAAGTACGTACCCGAAAAGTTGTCAAATTAATTTTAAACTTAAAAAAGTTTGCGGGTCATAGATTTTATTTATGTCAATTTTTGCGTCATTTTTGTTCCTTATTTCTCACTAACTTTTGTTGTTGGTTACCACGGTAACATAGCTTATGTCCAGCTTCCATTAAAATAACTCCATGCCAAAGTTCATTGATATCGGTGCAGCGTTTTGGCCGTGAAAGCAAAAGTATGTAATAATGCTACCACAACGTGTCATAGCGAAGCTTGGTAGGGAACGCCTGTACATAAATAAGTTAGGCGAGATCCGTCATGCCTTATACTTAACCAAACCATTATTTTTCGTTCTAATGTACGGCCGTATAAGTAATATATGATTATAAAACCTATAATCACATTGTATGCTTAATTTAACACATTTCGTGTTTTATACGTCTCCTGAGACATCGATCTTCATTTTGTGTAAATGTGCAACTAATGTATAAAAAACATTATTTAAGTGTAAATAAGCTCTATAATATACAGTGTAAAACTATTGAAATTTATATATAATGTAATACTAGTTAAACACAATTAAAATTAAAAAAAACTTTAAACGATTTCGTATTTTTTTGCACACTGTACCACTTGAAAACGATGATATAGAACAAAAGATAAAACTAGTTATTTTGTTTATGGTTTTGCCTTATGGGGGTGAAAAAAAATTAATTTTAGACTGCATCGTTAGAAAATAACTTCGCTCAGCATTATACTGAGAGTAGAAACAGCACTTAACCATTTGTTGTCTGTCTGTATGAAGAGTTTCAACACAATATGATAGGGTTACCAATCGATAAACATCAACGGTTTGCCAATTATAGATAATTATCAGTTTTAATTAAAAAATGAATTAATATGTAAATACAAATTGTTAAAACTAAATTAAACATAAAATGATCGTGTAACCGGAATAATTCTGACCCTACATCGTACTACAATGGGACCAAATTCAAAGGGGTATTCTTACCGCCATCTATCGGGCACTGAATACTTGAAATGTAAATTATTGAGATGATGTTAAAAGTTATTTAAATTATACAAGAATCGAAACTAAAATATTGAAGCTATTAGATTTTTTATATTATATTATGTTGTAAAAAATATATAAGTAACACTTGATTGGATAATTTAAAAACTCGGATTTTTGACTAACTGGAATAATTTAGACGTACTTGACGTTTTTAAATATATAACAGGATAGCAACGTTTCATGTTACATGTTATTTCATATAAAGGGGTGTAGGTGAGCTGCAAATACGACGCGACGCGATGCTGTGAACGCGATCAACATAACGGCATGTCCTTTATGTATCCTGTGTCCGACAGATACACACACAAATCCTAAACTTAAGACGCCACAGGCTTAGGGCGCCTTGCACAACGTTCGACTTAAATAGCTACTAAACAAAATTAGTTAAACACAAAGAGACGTTTAGCTTAAACAAATTTAGCACCCTCTTGCACAATGATGACAGCAGGTAAATTTAGTTAAATATGATAAGGGGTCGCGCGCCGGCGCGCCCTGCGAGTGTGGGCGAGACTCATTAGATCCATCATGTATCTGGGAAATGGATTTTCTGAGAATGAACCGACTGGACACTACGGTTGATTCAGAAAGTTATTGAAAATTTGTTATTTTCAACTGATATTCAAACTTAATAACAACCAGCAATAATTAATCAAAAGTAGACGGTAATAATATTGTTGGAACAATTTAAAATCGTTTCTTAATTTTGGATATAAATGATGGAACTCGTCAAATATGTTTCATTGTAAAAAAATATGATTGTCTTCTTTCTGTTTTTAATATATTTTTAATACTTCAAATATGAACTTTCAAGCAAAATTGTACTGATTTACCCCACGATCCGAGAAATAATGACCAAAATCACGTAGGACACTTATCGCGTATAGCATCGCATGGCATTGCATTGTGTCGTGTCGCGTTGGTCGTATTCGTCGCTCACGTAGGACGCCACGTGCAAGTTTTTATAGAATTTACAGTTTTGTCGTTTTAATAAAGATAAATTGATTATATATTGACAATTGACTGTCGAACTTTTCGATTGATTAACTGCACTGTTGGTACTAATACATAGCTTCAATAAAGAATTTTTAAGATTAAATATTTGCAGTAATGTATTCCAAAAACTTCAATAAATAAGAAAAACCTCGCCTTAATGCCACCTTGCGCATGCGCAAGGCATGCGCCTTAATGGTTAAAAATCTTACATAATGGTAATCAGCTTCTTTTTATATTAAATCACCATCATCACCCTCGACATCGGTCCCGGTGATGATTTGATCACCAGACACGACGCCGTGCTCTGCTTTCAAGTGGTTTAGTATATCTTCCATGTTTTTCTCTATTTCCGTGTGCTTCAGACACTTGTACTGACATATCTTACAGGTGTAGAAGTCATCGTCTGACAACTCGAACACTTTCCATACCCAGGTGTTCAAGTTTGGGTCATCTGGAAAATACAAAATACATTTTTAAGAATTTTCTTCATAATTCTCTCTCTGAGTATTATTTCGTCGCTTTCGAGTTTAATAGAGTTAAAGGTACTTTCTTTTAAGCGACAAGTCTCGCATTAGGGTCCGTTCACACAGACCGGTTTGGAGAGGAGAGCAGATTTTTATCACATTGGAAACTGAGGTTTGAGTAATTGTAGTAAGGTTTATTTTTGCATGTGCACTTCTTTTGTCATCAAGAATGCGTGAACGCACTTAGTGTGAAATAATAAGAGGAGCCGACCGGCTCCGATTGCGTGCTCTTTCTCGCTCGCGCAGCAGATAGGCTCTGATTCTCTTCCACAGCCGGTCTATGTGAAAAAGTTGGCGGCTCCGCTCTGGTCAATTCCAAGCGTATACGATCCGGTCTGCGTGAAAAGAAAAATGCGAGCCGATCTCTCCGAGCCGGTCTGTGTGAACGGACCCTTAGGAGCATATCCATTGTCGCGGGACTTTATATTCGTGATTCAAACTCTCCGTGTGTTATAATGTATAAGAATATGGAGTCTCACCACCCCCTTTCATCCCGTGGATATCGTAAGATCCGACTAATTGGGAAAACTACGCAAGACAACAGCACTGCAAAAAGGTAACTGGTGCGGCAGTGGTAGCGTATGCGACTGCTGTGCTCGAGATCCCGGGTTTGGGTTTTTGCTATGTATAATATGTATTTATATACGTTGTCTAGTACCCATAACACAAGCTTTGCTTAGGTTGAGGCTAAATGGCGTTGTGTGTTAAGGTAGCGGTTCGCGCCGCGGCAGAGACAGGAGACCGCGACCGTCACTTGACCGTAGGCAATGTATAAGCAACAGTTCGCGAGCGAGATAGCGAGACGGTCGCTGCCCCGGACTAGTAGTGTCTCGTGTCGCGCTCAAAAAGCACATTAAATACTTCCTATAATGTCATCAAACATGTGGTGCATCTCAGTGCCGTCTTTACCATAAGGGCACACGGGGCCAGGGCCCCGGGGCCTCCATCCTCAGGGGGGCCCCAAGGAACCGATAATTTCTCTCAGATGTTATCTATATGTTATCTTTAAAAATTGTCGGGCACATTACATTTTTTCACAAAAAAACAGTTCAGTATGTATTATTCGAAATAATTACTAAGCTTTCAGTTCTTATCTACACTATTATATAAAGAGGTAACGTTTGTGAGTTTGTGACGTTGTGATGTTCTAGGGGGTAATCTCTGGATCTACTGAACCTATTTTGAAAATTCTTTTACCAATAGAAGGCTACGTTACTCGGGAGTGACATAGGCTATATAATAACCCGAAAAGTGGAAAGATTTTTTCGTGGTAGCTGAATTTGCAAAGTTAGTCGAAGAAAAAAAAGATTACCGCCCAACGAAGTAAGCACGGGTCAGCTAGTATTTTATACGGTTGGAACGTTGTCCAATGCGGGGAACGAACTGAAAACACTCAGCTCAGTAAGAAGCTGCTAGGTGACTGCTTGAACCTCTACCCTAGCGAAGCAGAACATATAGGTGTATAGGTATAGACAAAAAAATTGTATGCGGAAAATATGTTTTATAAGTGGCACACTTATAAAACATATTTCATATGGAAAGTTGCCCATGAATGTCTACAACTCATAAGTATTACTGGCTTTAAAGAAGGAATAACCTCTTTACTCGAAGGTCTTATCTTACTCCATTAAAGAACACATCCGCAGAACTGGTTAAACAAAACCAATTCATATTTGATGTATTTTGGTTTGGGTATAGTCCTAAGCACTGCATAAAGATATGATAAGTATAAAAGAATGGCACTGATACCTACAGAGACTTATATCGACATAAAAAAGTGTGTTCCAATTTTATAAACAGGCTCGCTATATATGTACAC
Source organism: Diaphora mendica (assembly GCA_949125395.1). Taxonomy (NCBI): domain Eukaryota; kingdom Metazoa; phylum Arthropoda; class Insecta; order Lepidoptera; family Erebidae; genus Diaphora; species Diaphora mendica. Next base: position 5,627,296 of record OX421323.1, read on the forward strand.
CTTTGCTTTCTCTGATGAATAAATAAAAAATATATTTCAATTTAAAATATTAAAAAATGTCAACTCACATGAGCAAGCAGTTTTTTTGTGTATCATCTTGAGATGTCTGTTCATATTTCCGGTGGCGTTGCCGCCATGACAGATGTGTCGCTTGCACAGTTTGCACTGCGCCTGTGTGCTGGACACGCGGTCGAAGTAGGACCAGATCCAACTGCGACGAAGCTTTTGACTTGGACTTTCTGAAAATAATAAATGAATTTGTGACCATCATTTACAATTTTAAGAAACTATCTTCATTACCTAAGAGTTTTATATTTTCATGAGTCTGTTTTGATAGAAATCTGTTTATTTTTCAGTGATGGCAGCTCAAATAAAAAAGGCTTTTTTTTATTTGATCTGAGAATGGCAGGCTGGTATATGTTAAGCCTTGTATTATGTTCCTATAGTAAATGTATTAATGTGGCCTTAGATTACATTGATCATCTCTTCACTATTGATGTAGTGTCTATATCGGTACTATAGACATCAGAAAGTACATAATGCATAATGAATAAAACATATCAGATTTTAATTTGACTGGAGAAAGGTTTTTTAGGATGTCTTTTAATGTTAATTTTGTTAATAATCTGACAGACTAACATGATGGTGTCTTAGATTTCTAGCGAAATATGGATACTGTGGTTTTTAACCAGACAATCATAAACTACCACTACAAACAGCTGCCTCTACAAAATATCTTATACATAGTTACATAGTTAATATAAAGGCAATAATCTCTATAAAAATAAAGTTTAACTGCATAGAGTATAGTCAACAAGTTCCATACTTGTTGACTAGACTAAAGATGCAGCAGCATCACTAGGCCGCCATGGTGTGGGTCGCCATACTGCATTGTCTGCATTCGCAGTGAGTATGGTGACCACCACTCTTGGATTCTGCTTATGCTTTCCATCAGGCAGAGTAGAGTCATTTTGGCGAGCCATACATAAAAAAAAAAAAAAAAAAGAAAAAAAGAGTAGTCTACATTAAAGTGCCTCTCAGTTTGAAAATAGATGTTTATAGGTATGACAATATAATGGATAAAGCCTATATTGTACTAACACTTGAATCACTTATCAGTTAGATACAATGTATGCAGTAGCAGCATGTTATAAGCTGTGTGTGTACTATTATATATATTATTAAAATAATATATTATATTTATGAAAATAATTGAAATACACTCTTTTTGATTATCTAAAATGAAATTGAATTGGAGAGGGATAATTATTCTTTAGAAAGTCGAAGTCTATTTGTATTTCTTCTTTTCTTTGATATTTATGAGAGTTTATGAATATATATACATGATAAATAAATAAATAAGTATTTGGACATCTAACACACAACGCCATCTAGTCCCAAGCTAAGCAGAGCTTGTGTTATGGGTACTAAACAACTGATATAAATACATATATACTTTTTTTTGTAAATACATACATAATATACATAGATAACACCCAAACTCCGAAACAAATATTTGCAGATAATACAAACATTTGGTCCGACCCGGGAATCGAACCCGAGACCTCAAGCACAGCAGTCGCACACTCTACCACTATGCCACCGAGGCAGTTAAAGATATGGCCACTTCACCTACATTATTAAATATTATTTAACTAGCTAGTGGAATTTAAGAATATCTGAAAGATTGAGTATAAGAGCAGATCAGACTCTTACTCATCTTCTTGTATCCCTCTTTATTTTGTATTTGATTTTTATTATGTACTAGTGGTTGCCCGCGGCTCCGTCCGCGTATATGTCGGTTATCGCGGCAAGTTATTTAGGCAAGAATAACCTATGTGTTATTCCGATGTATAAGCTATATTACTGTAAAGTTTCATCCAAATCCGTTCAGTAGTTTTGGCGTGAAAGAGTGACAAACATCCATTACAAACTTTCGCGTTTATAATATTAGTAAGTATAGATGAGAGAGCGATAATAGAAGTATACTCTCAAAATTTTTACTTCTGACATCTAGACTAACTAATTTACAGACAGAACAGACAGACATTGGAATAAATACCATAAATCATTCTAATAAAAAATATATTCTTACCAGAAATCTCTTCATAGTCTTTATCACTGGCATATATCTCTTCAGTCTTTATCGCATAAGGCGTGTCTACTTCGCTGGTGAGTACTTGTACACTATCAACCCTCTCCCGTTTGGTCACCTCGCTCTTGAATACCAGCGGATGCCGTGTTCTTACGTGACGATTCATATTGTTGGAGTTGCAGCCTTTGATGGACAGCACCACATTACACAGACGACAACGGTAGATGATATTACTCAACTTGTCAAAATACTTCCATACCCAGCTTCTTTTACGAGGACCTGGAATTATTTATATAAAAACAACATTAAACAATAACAGACGCTTCTTTGTTTCTTAATGACTATTTGAAAGCACAGTAGGTTATTGTTTTTTAATATTCTTGATTATGGCATCCTTTGGGGATATGACTATTTGAATTTCATGAAATTCCAGTCTTTACCCACCTCTTTAACAGCTTTTCGCTAAGTAAATGCATATGAAACTAAATGCAGTAAATACATTAAAAAAACAATTAAAAAAAAATTGGTCTGTTTGTTCCAGCTAATTTCTGGAAGGGCTGGACAAATTTTAAGACTTACACTGACAGGTAGTTGATGATAGAACTTCGGCTACTTTTTTTAACTAGGTTTGTTCTGCAACTGTTTTGTAAAGCTACAATAATAACCACAGGTTACAACACGTTAAAATATAAAGCTAGAAGTTAATATTAAAAAACACTTACTAGTACTCTCTCTCGGTTTCTTTTTCCTGTTGTCAATCAAAACATAGTGCATGCTAGTATCAACATCTTTCTGAATAATCTCATCAACCTTCTCAGCCGTCAATTGTATTGCTGCATCATCTCCAATTATAGGATCGGTGGTAGCTTCACATACCTCTCCCAAAATAACCGGTTGCGTCTTTGGATCTACATCATCTTTCAACATGTTTAAGTGTAAAAACTCAATACGGAAACCGACCGTTGCCTCTGGATTGTCTTTGTGGAGGTCGTAAACATCCTTATGTATGGTTTTCAAATGTTCTTGGAGTTCTAGTGATTTTTCATCAACTTTTAAGTTGATATCGCACAGGTTGCATTTGATTTCGTCATTTGTAAGTTTCACAAAGTAAATTGAAGTCCACTCTGGTAGTTGTTCCTCTACTGTAAATAATTTAAGATTTACAATTAATTTAACAGCATAATAATGCAGTGAATATCCTTAATACAAAAACAAATTATAAAGTAATATGAATTATCAAGTTTTTCATTTAAAGGTTAAATGAAAGTTGAATGCGTTTTCATAAAATGCTTTTAATCAACAACACTATACGTGTCATATTTGTAATATATAAAAGTCAGGTATCTTAATTATACTTTTATTTATTGAAGTCTGAATTATAATACAAAAAGTACCTTCACAATCACCTCCTCTGGGTAAATGTTAAATACCAGGTTACAATCATGCATGCACGTTTACATTTGAAAACTGAACAATAATGTGAATAATTCATATAATTTATTATGTACACATATTCAACAGATTACAATATTTAAATGTAGTCAAGTATAGATCAGTAGTAAGATAATTTAATACCACTAAATAAAAGCATTAAAAAACAAAACATTTATTTAATCAGAAAACATGGGTTTCTTATGGTTATGAAAATCTCTAACTACTTCAACGCCATAAGTTTGCATATTAATGACAGATATGCAACCAGTTTTTTGTCGGAACGAGCATATCCACTGTTCGGCGCCGCACTGCAACCTACTTTTAAAAACATAAGTATAGCCCTTGAACAGTATCTGGTGCCCCTTCTTTGTTGGCACACACTGCACAAAGTCGTCACCTGCAAATTAAACACTGTTATTCTGAATAATAACTGGATAAAACCTCTATTTACATTCATACAAATAGCTTGAATCAAAACAACTGAACACTGCCAACATATTTGTTTGTACAAAACATTCCGGAATGGTGTAAAAAATCACTAGAATTTATAGTACAGTAAAACACAAAACAAACTTAAACTCCGTGCTTCATTTGAAGTATTTGTGATGTATAAAACACTAAAATAAACGTGGGAAAACAGTAAAAATAAATGAAATGACGCAACAAAACTGTCAAGTCAAATTGACGTTTAGGTTAAGTGAAATAAGTGACATTATCACGTTTCATTCTATGCATGTACATTAATTTACTCTCTAAGTCACTAACAACTTAAGGATCATTCAAATATCAAGAATTTAAAATTCAAGTAACATTTTTGAAATGTTACTAGCATTTCTATTAAAATACCACCTGATTTTTCTGTGATTACTGTATTTATAGAAATAATCAGAGGAAAACCGAAACATTAAATTTATCTTGGTTTATAAAACTAGATGGGGTTAGTTGTCTTTATCAGACAATCATTCTTCCAAACACCGATGATATTACTATATAGTTGAGCCTATTTACTTTCTGAATGTATTAGTTAAATTTTAAATAATGTATTTCCTTGTTACTTTCATTTTTAAATGTACAATGTGTAAGATAGTTGTGTTCAACGCATATCTAACTGTTATGTTTAATTATACAACCCTCTCAAAGTCTCAAAATTCTTGAAGTCGTTAAAGGCCAAACCTTATTTAATTAATTCCAATCAATTCTCGATTTTAAACAAAGTTAAGAAGGAAAAGTAACACTTATTTACTAATATAACTTGCTTATTTTTCTTTTGAAATGGTTTTTATCAACTAGATGGCGCTAGTGGTACAAATAACTTAAAAATAAAATCTGTTTCAATTTGATTTAGTCAATTATAAATTTTATTTGAATTATTAAATAAACGTTCTTCTCTGCTTAAAGCTACTCTGAGCCCCTGACAAGCGACTCAAAATGTGTCTTGGTCCCTGAAAATAGCCTTTTCTTTTCTAAGGTAATTTTCTTTTTTTTTTTCTTTAAAAGACAACTCCCGCACTAGGAATAAATCCTGTGTCGCGGGGGACTTTACAAACATACATGAAACGGACACAAAGAACACCCAGACTCGGAACAACAATTTGTGGATCACACAAAGTGTTGTCCTACGTGGGATTTGAACCCGTCGTGGGTTTGACGAAGTAGGAAACAGCGTGGTGACCGTTAAACCACTAGGCCTAACGTGCAGTCAACCCGTTCTGGCTGTATTAATTATTATTTCTGATAAGCGGTATCCTCCTCCAACCAAAGTACCTCTACAAAATCGTCCCTTGCTTAAAGTAATGCGTATAACTCCATCGTCACTACTAGATGGCGTTAGTAGTCATTACATACATGATACAATGGAATCCTTGAAAGTTGTGAATCACAGTTAATCACAACGCCCGCGCTAATGATAATCCCATCTCAACTACAATAACCCCAGCTGGGAATACTAAATTTCAGTATGTTAAAGAGGCCTAATACTTAATTATACAAAACTATTAGGATGTAATGTACGGAGATTCATGCCCGTTAGCTTGTTAAGGGTTAGTTAGGTGGTCAATGTCAGGGACCATAAATTTTACCCCCTTTGTTTCACCCCTTAGGTGTCACTTAATATTTAGGGTCCCTAAAAGTTGGTGAAAACGAAATTATCACTAAGGGTTACCTACTAACATTCACTAAGTGGCCTTCAAAATTAAGGGGATGTTGGTAAAAACGGACATCAGTCTCTATGTGCTTTACGCCAACTTACTATCATTTATCTTACTTACTAACTGCCTCGGTAGCGCCTTATGTACGTATGTTAATCTCATGATTAACATACGTACATTATTAAAAATACGTAGGACATGGATGCTATCAATATCTGACGCGCTCGAGTATGTCCATGCATCTGTATTTTTTTACATTTTTGAACATCCATAGCTGCTCAACCCACCGATAAAAAGGTATACAGTAATAACATTTTTTTCTTTTTATCATCTAAGCTTTGCAACCCAATAGGTCTCTATGACGCTCGAGTAAATCCCCATTTAACAGCTTGGGACTAGATGGCGTTGTGTGTTAGATGTCCGAAAAATATTTATTTCAGCACGAACGGGCCGGCTCGACCGGGGCGGTACTACCCTCGCACAGAAAATTAACGTAAAATGACAACGTTCGTGCTGTTGTGTAATTGTGTTTCGTTGGTGAGTGCGAGACCGGAGGCCCAAATAGTCTAGGCAACAAGTTCCATACTTGTTGACTAGACTAAAAGATGCGTGTGGGTCGCCATGCTGCATTGTCTGCATTCGCAATGAGTGTGGTGACCACCACTCTTGGATTCTGCTTTGCTTTCCATCAGGCAGAGTAGAGTCATTTTGGCGGGCAAGACATAAAAAATATGCTAAATAGCTACAACACGTTTTAACAATTTGGTTATGGTTGAATAAATTAAAATTGTTTTTTGTAACGAAGACACATTAAAAACACTCAACCTTTAATAGCAATCGAACCAAAATTAAAAATATTTCATTTAATTACATATTTATGAACAATTTAAGGGATGACAAACTTTAAGTTTTCACAGGTGGTGGTTGGTGCTAATTTAAATGCAAGTATTTTATTATTATTATTATTTATTCTTTAATTTTACACTCTTAGGGTTGGTATTTTTTAATATTTATTAATTACTTTTATATTATGCATCTCCGGATTTGACAGCATATTTATTATACCAGCCAACTGCTATAGCAAACATGAGAAAGAATAGGTTGGGAAATAAATGGTGCTAAACGGGAAGTCGAATAAAATAGTGGAATAAGTACAAGTGAGTTTAATTCTAGAATTTATTTTAAACAAGTTCCATCAAGTGCCGACAATCGAAAGTATAAATTGCTTAAAAAAGCGACCAAGTGCGAGTCGGACTCGCCCATGAAGGGTTCCGTAGCAGCAAGTAACATAATATAAAAGTTCTTGTAGTTCCTTGTAACTTTGATCGACATTTTTCGGTTTACGATTTATGACGTATTAAAAAAAAACTACTTACTAGATTACGTTCAAACCAATTCTCGTTGGAAGTTTCCATGGTAATGTACATCATATATTTTTTTTAGATTTATCATTCTCTTATTTTAGAAGTTACAGGGGGGGGGGGGCACATTTTACCACTTTGGAAGTGTCTCTCGCGCAAACTATTCAGTTTAGAAAAAACTGATATTAGAAACCTCAATATCATTTTTGAAGACCTATCCATAGATAACCCACACGTATGGGTTTGATGAAAAAAAAATTTTTGAGTTTCAGTTCTAAGTATGGAGACCCCCAAAATTTATTGTTTTTTTTTTATTTTTGTGTGAAAATCTTAATGCGGTTCACAGAATACATCTACTTACCAACTTTCAATAGTATAGTTCTTATAGTTTCGGAATAAAGTGGCTGTGACATACGGACGGACAGACAGACAGACAGACATGACGAATCTATAAGGGTTCCGTTTTTTGCCTTTTGGCACGGAACCCTAAAAAGACAGTTAAAAATAGAGACTTAAATAAAAATTTAACTAAAACAAAATCCGACTTCAAGGTTCGACTCGATTTCTCTTGGATGCCATCAGTATCCTTATCATGGTACCACTTTTGGGATATCTCCTTTCCATTAAAAAAAGAATCATCAAAATCGGTTCATAAACGACAAAGTTATCCGCGAACACACATAAAAAAAAATATACGGTCGAATTGAAAATCTTTTTTGAAGTCGGTTAATAAATACATATATAAGTGAATGCTTTAGCAACAAAAAACTTTCGCCCTATGTATGTTACGTTTATGCACTTCATCAAAACAGAAGTAGCAGAAAGCCTTCCTACACTCTAAACACTCTGTGTGCACTTGTTTAGCTTTCAATGGCCTGCCTTCAGCTCTTCTTTTGGCGTAGCAGATGACACAGCGTCTTCTAACGAGCTTCCCATTTCTTCTTGATATTTCAGTGAGGTTATGTTTGCCTGTAAGTAGTCGGCAAGGTTGATACAACGAACACAAATATGCACAGAACTGGTGGAAAAATACCAATAAAATAATAATAAGGAAGAAAAAATGTTGGGATATGTTATGCTTCCGTTATTTGGTAATTCTACGAGTATTATGTCTTTTTATTATTGACAAAAACTAGTATTATAAGTTTAACGTGTGTATATAAAGTATAACTATATGTGACATGTGAGGCTTCGTAGCTTCTAGAATTAACACGACACGTGTAGAACCTTAAAACTTGTGTCATTTATTACGCAACTATCTTTTGTCCACTGCTGCAATTCTTATTTACATATATACGAATATAATCTGAATTTCGGAAACATATTCAACGGTTTTCATAAAATTTTGTATACAGGGAGGAGGGAGGTGGGACATGACACAATCGTCCCCCACACCGTTCAACGAACAATATTTTCCCCTACTTATCTTTTCTTATCGGTGTGTTTATTTATCAGATTTACTTCCAGCTACTACAGCACTCAAGGTCATCAACACTGTAGGCACACTAGGCATATTGTATCGTACGATGTTTGTGACTCAAACGTAACGTAAGGTGTTTAGTATTTTTAGCACTTTGTCAGACAATACAAGGTCGTTTGGAATCGAATACTGATTCATTCATAAAATTCTTATAAACTTTGCTTGTTATTGAATATTGTTTTATTCAACTAAGTATCCTTTTTTAATTTGTTGTGGGGAAATAGATATTGTTTTGTTGCCTTTTTATGGTAATGGTATGGGGCAAAAGAGAAAAGGGGTCGCCTGATGAGAAGTAAATAGCACCACCAATGGACATCTGCACGTTCAGGCGGTTCAGCACAATCCTTTTTCTTTCCTTTATGTATCAGGTAGCACCTGATCCATCAGATATGCAGAGAAGAAGAGAAGAGGGAGAGAGTAGAAGGTTATTTCTCTTATACTTAATCGGCGAAATATGCATAGGCTCTTTTTAAAGTAGGTTAAGATACAAGTTGGTACAGGAACGTGATATACATATGATCTCACCTTGTCCATGTTTAAAACTGAAAATATAGTAAGGTGGAAAAAAAACATAGAGTGGAACATAGAACCTCCTCCTTTTTGGAAGTCGGTTAAAAATAACTAAATCGCTGTGATAGCATTCTACAAAGTAGGAATGGAGTCACATACATTTTTTTCAAACCATCCGCTTCTTTTTTATGTTATAGCAGTAAACGAGCTGACGTATCGCCTGATGGTAAGATTACCGCTGCCCATGGAAACCCGCAACAACAGAGGCGTCACAAGTGCGTTGCTGGCCTTTGGGGGATGGGGTTAGGGTTTAGGGTATGGGCCTCCGGTATCCTCACTCACTCGGTGAAACACAGCGCCAGCACTGTTTTACACCGGTTTTCTGTGAGGCCGTGTCTCTCCGTAATCTCCCCCCCATCCCCCCAAAGGGCAACAAACTTGTGACGCCTCTGGTGTTGCAGGTGTCCATGGGCGGCGGTAATCGCTAACCATCCGGCGATACGTCTGCTCGTTTGCCCGCTTATTCCATAAAAAAAAGTAATGTTACTGTAGGTACCTATTATCGCCTATCAAAGGATAATTTACTAATTGTATGCTGATTTTTAACCCCCGACGCAAAAAGAGGGGTGTTATAAGTTTGACGTGTCTGTCTGTCTGTCTGTGGCACCGTAGCTCGCGAACGGATGAAGCTATTTCAATTTAGTTTTTTTTGTATGAAAGGTGAGTTACGTGCGAGTGTTCTTAGACATGTTTCATGAAAATCGGTTGAGCCGTTTAAAAGTTATGGGGGTGAAAGTGGGGAAGAATAACAGAAAAAATTAAAAAATATCATTGGCGTATGATTACTCGATTAAGTGCTTGTGTAGGGGGTTTTTTAAATGCAAGAAGTTATGTAATAAAAACTTTAAAACTAGGCTTTTTTCTTTTTTTGACTCCTAAAATTAGTCATCTAGCTAATTTTCGTGCATATTTTGCCAATTTTCGTGAATTTTTCAAGCATTTTCCATGCATATAACAAGCTTTTTATGTTGCATATAATCCGGTCTCTTCTCATGGTAGGTATAACAATACAGGTATAACATTCCGAAAGCTATCCAGGGTGACGTCAGTTTTCCATTTTATAGCAACATAACATAAAATGATGGAAACATTTTCGGTCCCCATTCTATTTAAAAAAATGTAAAATGCATTTAAATTGTTGTTTTGTGTATATGCTAACAGAAATGTATGTAATCGGTCATTGTATATAATTCCTAGGAAATGTATGTAATTCCTAAAATCGCACGGAAATGTGTGAAAAAAATTATATTATATAAGTATAATATAATTTATTACACATTTCCTAGGAAATCTATACATTACCTACATAGCAATCGGAAATGTAAGATGTTGGTGGGTAATTATTTTTAGATTAGGTTAGATTAGAAAATATTATTATTATTTTACGGTATTAAGATAATATGAGTGCTATAATAAAAAAATATTATTAACAACGTGTTTTATTACAGAAATCATTTACTTTATACATTTCCTAATGCGATATTGGAATTATATACAATTCCGAGGAAATTTATACATTACCTAGGATATCTATGTATTAAATAGTTTTTCGAACAATATTTAATACATTTCCTAAATAGTATCGGAATTGTACACATTTCCTAGGATTTGTATACAATTCCTTGATTCATCAAACAAACAAAATATTTGAATTTCAATATATGATAACGTAAAACATTATTGTTCTATCGAATTCACAAAGGGAATAATGGTGGTTGGGGAGTTTTTATTTCACACTACTTATAACACTGAACTAGCGATAGTGGTGATGACGTCATCTCGTCCTCTATGTATCTCGGAATGCCATACCTGTATTTTTATACCATGGTATTACTATACTAAAGTCCAGACTAAAACCTCCTTAACTAAGAAGAGGCCTATGTCAGCAGTGGAATGTTAAATCCTGTTGATGACTGATGATTGAGGATCTGCTTCAAATCCGCTACATAGCTTGGTATTAGCATTCGAAATAATAGGAACTTCTTCTGTTTTCTTTCCAATAATAAAAAAAGTATCAAGCTTATTTAGGCACAACGCAGCAGCGGCAACATAAAATCGTGATCTCGTGACCCGATCATCCGACCGAGTCGTCACTGTGCGTAAATATATAATTTTGTAAAATGCAATTTTGTGATAGGTACTGCTTTTAATACTTAGATAAGTATTTACGGCTTATCTGGACTATCGGCTACTTATCAATGGCGTGTTGTTGTTCTACTGGACGTTTGCAATGATGAAATTTGCGTTTTTAATAAAAAATCACCCGTTAAGGCTAGTAGCAAGAATAATACATACTTGCCTACAATAATAAAATAACAGCGGAAATTTCAGAATTATGGTACAACACCCATTTTGGCATGTCCTTCAACTTCATTGTTTTTTTTTAAAATACATTTATTTAACGCTCCTTTACCAAATATTTCCTAAAATTTAATCTTTCAGGCTCTGTTTCCATTATAAATTAAATGCATCTAAACTAATATAAGTATATTTATTTTTATTCTGCCATATGAAAACTTTATTGAATTAAATAGATAAATTATTTTACCACGCTAACATTTTTTATTGTTTCATTTACCGAAAGGAACATTATTCTTTAGCGCTATGGTCAATATATATGATGACTGCACGGTTGGCCTAGTGTTGTAACGGTCCCTCAGAGGGTACTGGCGGTCAGAGCGATACGTGGCTACCGCACGGTGTCGACCGAGGCAGCGTGCGCGTTGGCCGGAACACCCCCGTGGGATTTGGAGGCGGAAGTGCTCGCCGAAGTTTATCGACGGGTGGCTGAATATCGGGTGGAGAGAGGCATGCGCCCTCCGCCCGAAGAGGTACGCGAGTGGCGTGAAGCCGCCCGTCGAGCCACGATGGCTCGTTGGTCTTTCCGACTGGAGACTCCACGCGCTGGCTTTGCCGCCGTGGAGGCTCTCCAGCCGGTCATCCTCGAGTGGGCAGGGCGGCAGCACGGGACCCTTTCCTTCCGACTGACGCAGGTACTTTCCGGGCACGGTTGCTTCGGGAAGTACCTGCACTCGGTCGCTAGGAGGGAACTGAGTCCCGCTTGCCACCACTGCGACTGCAGTGAAGACTCGGCCCAGCATACGCTGGCGATCTGCCCCGCATGGGCGTCGCAGCGCCGGGCCCTCACTGCAGTCATCGGAGGAGATCTCTCGCTATCGGCCGTCATACGCTCCATGGCCGGTAGCGACAGCAGTTTTACCGCGGTCGCAACCTTCTGCGAAGAAGTCATCTCGCAGAAGGAGGCGGCGGAGAAGGCCCGGGAGGACGATCTCCACTCGGACCCAATCCGTCGCCGGCGAACCGGGCAGCGGAGGCGCGCTCACCTGCGCCTCATGCCGCCCTGAGTGTGGCCGCGGATGGTCGGGACGGGCTTTCCCTTCCATCCGCTTTAGTGGCCGCCCGCGAGGAGGTGACGTTACGTGTGTGCCGTGCGTCGCCTAAATGGAGAGGTTTTTGGAGAGGGTGCCCGCTTCTGTGCGGGCAAGCGCTGGGAGGGGTCTGGACGGCGTAATAACAGCAGTTCCCGGACTCCTCCCTCCTCAGGCGCAGAGTGGCACACCGTGTGGTTTTAGTCGGTTCGAGTCCGACACACCGCCCCGCCGCAAGCCCCGGTGCGGGTGACGGTCCAAGGGGATTTCCACACGTTAAAAAAAAAAAAAAAAAAAAAAGTGGTGTAACGGTCTGTTTCATGTATGTTTGTAAAGTCTCCCGCCACACAGGATTTATTCCTAGTGCGGGAGTTGTCTTATAAAAAAAAAGAACAAAAAAAAACTTCGTTTAAAAAAACCGACTTCAAAAACTAAAAAGTATAAAATAACCTAATTTGTATGGGCTACCTATTCATAGGCTTGAAGTCGGGGCCAAGCCAAATGTAATAGTAGGTACCACACTCGCTATATTTCGACGTCACCGACGCTTCGGTTGTTTTGTTCAACGCGAAGAGCAGCTATCCCGCTCAAGGTCACGCGCGGCGATTGCGGTACCTACTATTACATTTTGGCTTGGCCCCGACTTCAAACCTATGAATAGGTAGCCCATAGAAATTAGGTTATTTTATACTTTTTAGTTTTTGAAGTCGGTTTTTTAAACGAAGTTTTTTTTTTACTTTTCGCTTTTTAGTCTTTCTCAAGTCTCTCATCATCATTTCATGTAAAATTTATTGATGTCTACAGAATATGAAGCAATGCAGACAATTGCTCTTAACTTCATTGCAGGCGCTCACGTAAATTTGAGGGTTTCTTTCGATTTCCTTGGGATCCCATCATCAGATCCTGATATGGTGGCCATGGGACCACATGGGGAGCATACCCTTTCGAATACAAAAAGAATTTTCAAAATCGGTCCACAATTGACGGAGTAATCGATGTACAAACATTAAAAAAAAAAAAAAAAAAAAAAAAACGATGAAATTGAGAACCTCCTCCTTTTGGAAGTCGGTTAATAAACAAATGTTCTTATTTTCTGGTACTTGTTTTAAAAGAATCAGTGTTTTGGTTACATTGTATTTGGTCTTAACATATTAATATAATAATAGTTTTACATTGATGGTATTAAAATAAAAACCGACTTCAATCTGGACCAATCACATGGGAAGCACCAGCTTTCAAATAAAAAAAGAATCATCAAAATCGGTTCACCCAGTCGAAAGATATGAGGTAAGTAATAAACATTTTAAAAAAATAGTCGAATTGATAACCTCCTCCTTTTTTGAAGTCAGTTAAAAACCGGGTGTTTTGGTCCAATGGTAACAAACCCAAAATATTTTTTTTTTTAAACAGTTCGAATAGGTTGTTATTTGTACCTTTTTAACCGACTTCAAAAAAGGAGGAGGTTCTCAATTCGACCGTATATATGCTTTTTTTATGTGTGTTCGCGGATAACTTCGTCGTTTATGAACCGATTTTAATGATTCTTTTTTAATGGAAAGGATATATCCCAACGGTAGTACCATGTAAGGACACTAAGATCTGATGATGGCATCCAAGAGGAATCGAGTAGAACCTTGAAGTCGCTTTTTATTTTGTTAAAATGTTATAGTTTTAAGTAATATAAAATACCGTCTTCTTCCAACTCACACATAAAAAAGTTAATACCATGTATAGTTTTGTTTGTATAAATTATTAATAAAATAGTAGGAAGGAACGAAACGGACACCAATTTGACACTAATCCTCATATTTTTGTGTTTTTTTACTGTAAATATTGTTTTGATTTAAAAGAAATACAAATTTTGACAATTTAGAAGATACACACATCAAAAGTGTCTAGGGATCAAGCATTTTTATGCGGATTTCTTGAGATTGAGATGTGGCTTTGGCCCTGGCCTGCTCAGTCGCCAGACTTGAACCCGATTGAGCATGCATGGGATATGCTACAGAGAAGAGCTCTGCCGAATATGGAGGGTATCCAGTCGCAAGAAGACCTTTTTTTGTTGTTGCAACGAACATGGGCGGCCATTCCACAGCGTGATTTGGATGAACTCATTTTGAGTATGCCAAACCGATGTTCTTGTGTTAGTGTTCGCGGTAGAAACACGGATTATTAATTGTTTAAGTTACCTAATAAAATTTTAAAGAAAACTGTTATTTCAGTCTTTTTTTCGAACTTTAATGTTAGTGGTTCAAATGTCAAAAATCCTTTTATTAGGAAAATGGCAAATTTCTTTATTAATGCAAAGGTGACTTGGTTTATCGTTACTGTGACAAACGAAAACACTTTATTTGATGAGTCCTTAAAGAAAATTTTAATTAATATCAATCAGGAGAAAAGTTATTGCAAAAATATATGTTGATCCCTAGACACATATGTTGATCCCTAGACACTTTTGATGTGTGTATATGTAATAATGTAATTTCATCAAAAGAAGTTTAATTTTCATGTCATGTTTATTTTTGAAACTCCTCTAAATATAAACTGACAAAACTGAAACATATTGTTTCAGTTTTGACAGTTTTAAATGTATATAGATAGATCAGTGTTAATCTATAGTATAGATATATATAGTGAACCAACCTCAAAATATAGATATTTTTTCTATCTTTTTTTTTATTTTTTAAAGGGGAACAATACTTTCATACGTTGTTTTTGTGAATCTTTAACTGGTTACGCAGCACATGCAATGGAAGGAAAAAAAGGAATAATACTCTCAAAAGATACAATTTTCCCTTGTTTTTGCAACATATTTCATTGATACTCTGCTCCTTTTGGTCGTAGCGCCATATACATATAGCCTTCCTCGATAACTGGCCTATCTAAAAGTGAAATATTTTTTCAAATCGGACCAGTACTTCCTGAGACTAGCGTTTTCAACCAAACAAACTCTTCAGCTTTCTACCCACAGAAGATTGCTTTTACACAATCTTAGCATGGATTATAAATTCACATACGGTACTCTTTACCGCGATAAACAAATTATACGCGGGCGGAGCCAAGGGCAAAAGCTAGGTACTAAATTTTATAAATAATCCAGAAATTATCTGGAAGGTGAGGAATTGAATCAGGTCTTTTCCTGTTAATATAGTGATAACACAAATAATTCAAATACTCGATGTGTTTTTATTAATGTACTAGCTTTTGTATGCGTTTCCGCTCGCGTAAACCTGGTTATCGCGGTGATTCTTCAAACTGACATAACTCTTTTATTTATGAACCGATTGAAAGACAAACACTAAATGTGTGGGTGTATGTGGAGCAAACCGCATAGCATTAGTGCAAACCACATTCCCATTAAGCTGTTCCTGAGATTAGCGTGCACAAACGTACCTACATACAAACAGACAAAAATTCTAAAAATCGTTGATTTGAGTTCTATTACGTTCATAAAGCCTCCCGAGTATAGTTTTCCTTATACCTATATCTGCCATGCAAAGTATATTAGACTAACACTACCAATAAATTAATATGTATAGGGATTCGATGTTGCCATCCCATTTCTTCCCGTGAGTGGTCGTAGAAGGCGACTAAGGGAGCGTGTAAAAGTATAAACTCCTTGTGGCTTTTCCACCGTTATACATCTGTCTGAGTCTTTTAGCAGTAACGGATCCCGTTCTACTGGGTCCAGGAGGGCAAGGGCAAGCAATGTGTGATGTACCTACACCGTTGCTTTAATATCCTGCGCAAATGCCCACTTACTTATTTTAATGCTTGAGTGCACCTTAGCAAGTATGACGAATGTCTTGATAGCACTTTAGACTGTGACGCAATCGTAGGTTATTATAAATTCCATGCATTGCTAGATTTATATGAATTGTTTATGTTTATATTGTTTTGTTTTACCAACGTAAAGGTTTGTCATTTGCATTTCATATTTAACAACTCACACAGGTTCGCCTAAAGCCGCTACCCAGCTAGGATGTACTTACCGGAAATTGTGCATAAAAAACGCTTATAAACAAAGACGCTGTTATTGGTGCAGTTGCTGTCTTAAAGTAATGAATATAAAAAGTAACGACTATGGTAGTAGTAAGATCTTATTATTTGACCAATATGAATAGCACATGAGTTGAGCTTGAGTGAGTTCATTATGTACCTACCTACATCTATCGATCTATTGACTGACTGACATACCCAGAGATCAACACACAGCCCAAACCGCTGAAGCTAGAATCCTGAAATTTCGCATGTAGGTTCTTTATATAACGTAAGTGAGCACTAAGAAAGGAATTTTGGAAATTGCACCTCTAAGGGGGTAAATCAGGCGATGAAAGTCTGCGTGAGCGAAGCCGCGTGCAAAAGCTAGTTAAACATAAAAGAGCTTAAATCAGTTTTGTAATCATAACTTTTTATATTATGTGTCGAGGGGGGCTTTACGTGTATACATGGAACGGAAACAAACAACACCCAGACTCAGTGCAACAAGTTGTTTTCACACAAAATGTTGTCCCATGTGGAGTTAGGACCCACAAGTCACAACACGTAGAGATCGGTGTGGCGATGCGCCATTCGTGCAGTCATTATATTTTTGTGCAAAATTGAACGTTAAAAATAATCAATAAGTTATAACTCCGCCCTGTTCACTATTTAGGTGATAGCGTATACGCTCTTAATATCTATGGTACGGTCTGAAACATTCAATGCATCGTGGATGCCGATGAAGGGATCTTGGATTGTTTTGCCCTTATTGTGATTTGGTAGTATCATAGGCAGTAATTCTTGCTTTTTTTATGGAATAGGGGACAAACGAGCAGACGTATCACCTGATGGTAAGCGATCACCGCCGCCCATGGACTACCGCAACACCAGAGGCGTCACAAGTGCGTTGCCGGGGGATGGGGGAAGGGGTAGGGTATGGGCCTCCGGTATCCTCACTCACTCGGTGAAACACAGCGCACATTGCTCTAGACATAATTCTTTCTCTGAAAATAATAATGCAGTTCTAACAATATTAAAATGTTCTATACTGTCGAAATCGTGGTCAAGGTACTTTTAGGATACATAGTTATGGACTTTATAACACCTTCTTTAAGAGCCAAATTTAGAATTCTAAGGTATAGTTATCTAATTGTTCCCATCAGTTTGCGCGAGAGTGTCAATTCAATATCAATTGCTACTGATCTTGTTTTATTAATCAATCGTTGCTCTCGTCTGGTTTTATTGAAAGACATTCAAATCTTTATTGGGATCCAGTTACATGATATCATCGTGTATATTTGATACTTTGACATTCTTTGTTTTAAGATGATGTATTGTGCTGTGTTGCTTGTTCCTTTTGCAACATTATACTATTATACATAGATAATACTTTCACCGTGGGAGAGCCACGCTTCGGCATGAATGGGCCGGCTCGACCGGAGTGATACCACGGCCTCACAGAAAACCGATGTGAAATAGTGCTTGCACTGTGTTTCACCGAGTGAGTGAGGATACCGGAGGCCCATACCCCAACCGTCCTCCACCTATCTGCCCCCCCCCCCCTCCCCCCAAAGGCCGGCAACGCCCTTGTGACGCCTCTGGTGTTTCGGGTGTCCATGGGCGGCGGTAATCGCTTTCCATCAGGCGATACGTCTGCTCGTTTGCCCGCCTATACCATAAAAAAAAATGTATAGCGCCATTTTTTTGTATACCTAATGCACGTCCGTTACCTTATTTACCTACTCGTGCACAATAGTGTGGGTTACACGTTTCATACACATAATTTGTTAGATATTTGTAAAGACTAATATGCATAACTGTTTTTTGTCTCTAATAAATAAATAAATATTTCGTACATAAAAATTTGAGTTAATCTTCCGACTTATCTCTGAGACGGCTGGACTGATTTTGACGAGAACTTCACCAACAGATAGCTGATGATATAAGGAGTAACTTAAGCTACTTTTATTTTAGACTAGATTCGCATCGAGGTGGTAGCTGCGGCTGTTGTCGTAAGTAAAGCTACAAATGGAAAAAAACATAAACAATCTCATAATTGTCTAGTTTCTTGTCTTTGGCTACTGACGAGACTTGATTGATTTTTGAGGGTCAACGACCGCTATACAACTAATGAATCTTATGATAGTAACGAATGAATTGATATAAAATTAAACTAAAATACTTAATAATAATTAGGTACTATTGTCACGCTGCGCTGCTTCTCTCCGCGCCCTTCAAGCCTCACCCCCGCGCGCCTACGAGGACCGTCCACTGCCGAGAACACCCCGCACCTCAAGCCTCATGGGGACATAAAAGGAAGCGCGCGGCGTCACAGAGCCCTTTTCTCATCGCTGCGAACGGACAGTTAAGTGCTCCTTGTCTGGAGGCACTGACTGGTCGAATCTCTTAAACCTACGCCCTGTCTGTACATCTATCTGTTTGTGTTATAATTCAGTAAATAAATAACGTTTAAATTGTTGTTGTGAAGCGTCTAATTTCATCATCATCAGACCCTCGTGGCCTCACCACCACCTCAAAGGCTCCTAAAGCCACTACGTGACACTATCTTTATACACACAACGTATTTGTTAATCAGTGCAAAGTGTAATACTCGATATATTGTAACATTGTTAATTGTGAACTTTGCTAATGTTCAAACAAAGTAGGTAATCCAATAGTAAACGGTTATCGATATTTATTTTACCAATTCATTTTTTGAGATAAAAATTTGTTTGTGTATTCTCTGGCTGTTTTTAACCGACTTCCAAAAGGACTTTCATGGGTATTTTTTTTTTTTTTTTTTTTTAAATTACGAAAAACAACTTTTGGTTCTGAGTTCTACCTGTAACGAATGTTGATACCTAGGCTGAGCTCACACCGGAGTCGGCAGACAGTCTCCGACGAGATAGTTTGTCGGGGCTCGACTAGGTTCTCGTAAAAGGGCATTTTCATTAAAACTGTACCCTCAAAATATTTGAGTTCATTTTCTAAAGTTGCGTTTTGTATGTATTTAGTGGTTTTAAACTATTGGTACTACATACCTTAAAGAACAAAAAAATGTAACTGATTTCAAATAAATAATTTGTTTTTTATAATAAAAGTGTAAAATAAGTGGACTTTGTAGTAAATTAGTGGTCGGTTTGATGACAACTTTAAGTTAAGTTTGCTTTAAATGCTTTCGTATAACAATTTTTTTTTTCTTTAAACGCTACTGACTAACACAAGTTTTTATAAATTACAGTTGATAACCATGATGCTCACATATATTATTCTTAGATGAAGTTTCTATTTCGGTTTGGTGACGAGTGATGCTGTCAAGTTTTTTTTTTTTTTTGTTAGTAGCAAAATACAGGTTTTTAATTAAAAGCGATGTTAGGAATATCATTTTCATACCTGATACCATTTTTGGAGTCTAATACCTACCAAAATAAAATTTTAATACGAACAATTTCGTTGATATGCAAATTGGGACAGTCACCAAATGGACACATCGAAAAACATAAAGCCCAGGTTACATGGTGTACAGAATAAAACACGGGGGTCAATAATTGCAAAAATAACATTATTTATAATTTTTAATTTACTTTAGGCACAGAAATTTAACACATTTTTTTTTATAAATGTTTATTCTTGCAAATTATTACTCCTATCGCTCCTTGTACTATATATTTTCATCGCTTGATGTAGCCAGTTCCTTGTTTCTTTTTTGTTTCTGCCTGCTAACCCTTTTCTCAGTCCTCCACTTTTCTCTTCTTAACTTCGCTTCTTCTGGTGACAGTTCAGAAATTTTTTTCTTTTTTGATTTAACATTTTTTAAGTTTTTTATTCTTTGGTTTTCGTATTCCTGAGGTCGGTCTAATTTTAACTTTGCTTTGTATCTTCTTTGTCGCTCTGATATAGTCGCCCCAGATAGAGGCATGATGATGCCTGTTAAAAACACATTAAAACTAAATATTAGGGGTTAAAGTATGAATTTGCTGTTTTTATGAAGAATTTTGTGCAAACTGGAATTTCCATAGTAAGTTTTTTGTATTTAATTTGAAATTGCCTTGACTGATTTTTTTTAATATTGTGATTAATTTAAGACATTCAGTTTTAAGTAAATTCGGCGACTAGCAATTTTTTTTAAATTGTTACAAAACAATTACAACCAATCGTAAACTTTGAAATCGGAAATAATCCTCATTATCAAATACATTTAAAGGAAACTTGATAATTTTATTTATAAAATCTTGCTTAGATCCTGCACTGTGAAGATAAACTGAGAGTTTAGGTAGGTATCCATTTAACTTAATTTAAAGTCATATGATTAGGTAGAAAAAAACCGGCAATTTCATACTATTTAAAACCCCTATTATTTAAAAGCACTATGAATATGCATCGTGAAACCCTGCTTTATGTGTCAGTATGGTGACCTTTTGTAGTCAGCCTTATATGTGACATCATCAAACTGACGTCACCTTTTCGGGTTGGAAGGAAATAATAATTTCCTGGTTATATTTATAATACTTTTAAAGATTACAACGTGTACTAATATTTTTAAATAACATTTGATTTGTCTTATCAGTTATCAAGCTTAAAACATAATTAAAATAAAATAACGTCATTTACCTGACAATAAGGCTAAGTTTACATGACCGCGCGGTGACGCGCGGTGGAAGCGTTCACATGATAGGATCTGTACGCGCGGCAGTCTGGTATCAACATCGATTGAGAATGGATGTGGAGGAGGCAATTTGCTTATGGATTTAGTACCGAAAACTGAGATGTCGGAGAAGAAGTTTTTCTATTTTCTTCAGAATCCTTAAATAATGCAAAAAATTAAAAGTAACTCTTCACAAGACATTATTTTTATTATTTTATTTGAATAATCCTTAGAGTTAAGATTCCAAATGGCATTTCTTTTTTCGATTTCGTCGATAAGCAAATCGAAGGACACAATACCGTCTTCGCTATTCATTTTTCTTTGATCTATGTGTTAGTCCGCCTCAACCGCGCGGATCAACTGCACAGGTCAATACAAGTTTGTAGAACTTGTACCGCGCGCTACAGCGCGGCTGGCGCGCGGTACAAGATAAGCGCGGGTCGCAGCGCGCCGCTCTATGCCGCGCGATGGTGCGCGTTCATGTAAACAGTTACCACTCTTTGAATTTGGATTGCTCTTCTACTGCGCGGTCATGTGAACTTGCCCTAAAAGTGGCCGTAGCAGACGACACCAACAAACACCTTTCTCTGACGAAAACTTTGACAGAACTGGCTACATTCTAGCGTCGGTCGTAAATTCTTCGATATGGGTTGCTAGTTGTAAGAAATAAAAATGGTTTGGTAGAAATTAAACGCAGTTAAGACCGTCATCAAAACGACATATCCGGCGGGTTCAATATTCCACTATTTTTTAAAAAGTCGATTTAATTCTTAAAATAATAGAGTTTAATTATTATTATTTTTTTGCACTGGCCTGTGACCACGGCCAATGCAACCTGGTCGAAACATCAAGCAAAACAGAGGTATGTAGTACCTTGAAATAGTGATCGCGTTAATTCCCGTAAAAATAATAATAATTATATCATGGAACGCGAAAGTTTAAAAGTTAGAATAGAGTTTAAATTTAAAAACTGAATTAACGTGACGAAAATGCACGCCACTATAAATAAAACAAAAATTATACCATGTGTTTTATAGACAACATTCGAGTAATCTAAGTATTTCCATACCATTAACAGGTTGGGACAGGGACACGACAAAAACGTGTCATCTCAGTGTTCAAATTATTTATTTTTATGAATTAACGTATTTAAACAGCACGTACTGATGAATTCAAAGATTTTAAAACATATTATATCTTTTTATTTAAGATATAGATTTTTTACAACAAGTTCATAATTTATGTCGCTATACAATTTTGAATATGTGGGACAGCCTAAAAACGCGGGGTACATTTTTTTCTGAAAATGCTCAAAAAGCGTTGTTAGTACCATCGCACACCATGGCCGCTTCAGACTGTATGTTTTTGACTCGACAGCGAAGCCGACCTGACTACCTCGTCTTATGTTGGACAACTCCGCCACTGTAGGTGTTTGTACAGTACAATGTAACAGGTTCAATTCTGTACATTAAAGATATTTTGAATTTTTTTTTTGGAGTGCTCTCTATAATCAATACTGAAGCCAAAACTGTTTTTTTTTTTCATTTTTGTCCGTCTGTCTGTATCTTGGCCGCGCATCACGCTGAAACTACTGATTGGATTCAAATGAAACTTGGCATGATTTGAGTTCATACTACGAGGTAGGACATGGGATACTTTTTATCCCGAAATTCAGCACGGTTTCTTGGAGAGAGGGGGTGAAAGTCAAAATATGAACTTAATTGTAATTTAATAAAACATATTATTCGTCTGTGAGTCGGGTCTTAATCGCGATAATATCTATGAGGTACAATACCTTTTTTGATAGCCCGACGTTTCGATCGAATTGCACCGATCGTGGTCACGGGTAGACTGGTGAGAGCTTAGCGCCGCCTCCGTGAAGTGCGAGTTTCACCAACTACCCGTACTTGGTCTTCTTTATTTTCATTGTCTTTCGTACTGTCGGTACCTCGACTATTAAGACCCGACTCACAGACGAATAATATGTATAGTCGCGAAAGTTTAAAAACAATTAATAAAACATAGTCCGATTTCTTTCATTCTTTTTTTGCTAGAAAGAAAAAAGATAACGGGAAATGTCTTTTTTTTGTCCACGACTGTACACTGCCTGTGGGAAGCCGATACAGATATGTAAATATGGCGGTACGAAGTTCGCCAGGTCAGCTAGTTTAATAATATTATTCAACTTTTTTAAATCTGTGGTGAAGGCACGAGGAATACTTGTATTATTATTAATTAAGCAAATTTATTTTCAAAGATGTCTTGCGACCTGATAGATTACTTTCTGCTGTGGAAAAGAGGCTGGTAATTTATAAATACAAACTATCGGACCATAGAAATCGATGAGCAGTGGACCAGGGCCCGATCTAGCTATTTAGCCGCTCCGGGCAAAGATAATTTTCGCCGCCCTTTACATACACAAAACCATATTAGTCATGAGCTAGTTATGCTAGGATTTAGTTACAAAAGCACCCTAGGCAACCATCCCTTCGGCGCCCTTCCCCCCCCCCACCCCTCCTCATGATTCTAGCATATAATGTCTAATGTCTCTATCTTGGCAATTGGCATATCTTCACTATTTTTTGTTTACGTGTTGAGTTACCCTCTTGAGCCATTGGGGGTTTGCGGTGTATCGGAATCGAGCCGACTAAAACCACGTATTGCGTAAACATTGTCGGATATAGAAGATAGCAGCTTTATTAAATCGTCCAGACTGTTTTGTTTTGGTGCCAGTATAGTTGGCGCCCAGCCGTTGGCTTCGTGCAGATCAGACACAGCTGACTCCGAAGCATCCTTTTTCGATGAACACCTGCATCAGCCGGTATGAGAGAGTTCTGTGTTTCCTCCCGATCAAATCTTCCATAACGGATCTTACCGCCGTCTGCTTGGCGCTAGGTTACCTAAATTCAAGCTAACTGTAAAAAATCACCTTATTAGGAAAGCCTACTATACGATCAACGATTATCTAAATGACAAACAGTCATGGGCTTAAGGTGTCATTAGAATTTAAATAGATACACACAAACTTCTTTGTCTTCTAATAAAGCTAAATATTAACAAACCATTGTTAGTTGAAAGTAATGCGTGGCGATTATCATGGTAATTTAATTAGTAGTGATTTTTATCAGTATCTAGACTATGGTTTGTCATGCTCACTAAAACGTCATTGCTTGTGGTGTCGTCGTGGGGCGGGTCGTTTCCTTCCCTCTGATATGGCGAAGGAGATGATGGCTGGTCCATGCGTCATACTCGTGAACGGGTGCTGCTTGGGGTGACTGGTCGGCCTAGTCAGCGATTCTTTAGACAATACTATTATTCTGGTTCGTTCAACTGCAACCCTAGCCTCTTAATCCAGTCACGAATTATTTTCAACAGTAGATTTTGCAACTGAATGTAAGTGGATGTGCACCTTGTTTCTATTTTGTTCTATGTTTAATAGACTCAAGCCTTCAACGTTATCACTGAGTGTTTTTTGTTTGTTTGCGCGTTAGATTTTGGAGCTTTTTAATAAAAGGAATTTCAGGTGGCAACAGCTTGCATACTGTTTACCTTACATGTAATACTAATACTATTGAACCTGAAAATCAGATTTTGAAAAAGAGTAGCCATGAGTTTCTTTGCCAGTATTCTTCTCATGAGCTCTACGCATTTTGGAAACTGGAAGTTATGGATCGACACAGGCAGGCAGTAGATTTTGGTGTTTTCGCCTAACTTACCTCGACAATACAGCACATGCTGTGGCCTCTGTTTGTGTCGATCTATGATTTTTAACTATAGCTTCAATTTGACGTTCGTAAGTGTCACTTGGTGTCTTAGATGAATAAATGATTTTGATTTGATTTGATTAAATATTTCCTTTTGCTCCTCAACCAGGACCCAGTGAGGTTGAAATTTCGGGTCCTCGAGTTCTCAAGTCGCAGGATTCCGAGCTAATTCTAGCTTCAGCGCGAAGCTCGCAAAGGGTCGACCCGGCTAGTACTGGGAGACCGAGAGATAGAGCGTGCGATTTGCGGAACTACCGCATTCGGCTCTACGTATGGACTTGAGGTCCATACGTAGAGCCACCAGGACTAAAGCCTGGTAGACCAGCTCAACGTGCAGTCGCTCCGTATTTTCACCGACGGAAGCAAGCTTCAGGGCAAGGTCGGCTCCGCGCTCTCTATAGGGGACAGTCGGGCGGAGCTGCTGAGCCGGAAACTGAGCTTGCCAGCGTACTGCACAGAGTACCAGGCCGAGCTCTTAGCCATATGCAGTGCTTCAAACGAAATCCTCAACTGCAGTGCGGGGAGCTACATCAGCTACAGTGACTCGAGGGCAGCGCTGGAGACGGTGACGAGCCCCAGGAACGTGGATCCTCTCGCGACCAAGGCGCGCCGAAACCTCAGAGAGGCCTTGACCCGTGGTAAAGATGTAGCCTTGTACTGGATTAAGGCCCACCGGTATCGATGGCATTCGCCGCACGGTAGAAAGAGAGGGGATATTACTTCCTCTCCTACGCCACGCCTCCGTCTTACAAATATTCAATCAGGTCAGGTGTCCTGACGCGAGTTTCTGACGCGAGTTTAACATTTTTTTTCCCATCCTGAAAAGTGCACAACTCCGATAAAGAAGTTTTCACTTCAAAAATAGACAAACGAAAAACAAGAGCTCTTGTCATGCAAGAGGACGACAGTTTATATATAAAAAAATACAAGCTGCAGGTGGCTCCCTTCAAGGTCGATGTAAGAGCAACGTAACATATTTCTGTAAAGCCATCCCACGACCTTGACACTGGATCCGCCCTAGAACATTTGAAATCATGGCCGTGGCCCTCAGAGTTGTCTCACAGTACCTTTCTCCACGCCGTCATGAGCATATCTTCCAGGTAGCTCGAGACGGCGTCTTAGTTGATGATCTACAGGAACGGCCCTAAAGGCCTATAACGGATTACTAATAAAAAGGTTTTAGCATAATAATGGCCGTCGGCACAAATTTTTTTGGTCGGTGGCTACTTTGCACGGCAAACAGTTCAATTAGATGCCAGTTTTGCCGCCCGGCTCGTTGACGACGGTCAAGCAACCCGCATAGTGTGTAGGAGTCTTAACACCGACCCTTGCGGAACTACTTGTGTAGATAACAGCTCCAGCCAGATTTCTCCTAGCGCCTACTTTTCAAAAGCATGGGCACCACCTGTTTTAAAAAACTCTAATTGAAGTGACGTCCGGCACACGAATGTCACTTTCTCGCGGTAGACCTTTCACACCTTTGTAGCGGGTGGACAATGAAACCCGTCCTGTGACCATGCTCAGAGTGGCATGAAGTGATGGAAAGCACGCAAATTGTTACAGGCGCAATGTTCCTCCTGCATTTTGTCCTATACTGCCGCCCTGTCCACGCCTAATTGTTTGCGGTCGTCGCCGCCGCCAACTCGGGTGCACCATATGCCTTTCAATGAACAAATCTGGTCTAACTAAAACTTATAAAACAATCTCAACTACAGCTGCAGTTGTAGCTAGTACATTTTTATATGGAAACAGCACTAGTCGAACTAAAATTATTGGTAATTTTTCTTTAATATGTGAGGCATATATTTTTACTATTAAAAATTTGGCGCCCCTAAGCAACCTCGCGCCCCTAGGCACATGCCTACTTTGCCTTAGGGTAAATCCGCCACTGGACATAATTATGTATCTTTCTACTTTATCATCATCATCATCAATCTATTGCGACTCACTGATGCGAATGGGCCTCTTTTCCCTTGTGCTATAGTCCCCCGTCTCGGGCATGTCTTGCCTATCTAAGATGACCCTTTAACTAAAGGAATAATAAACATTTTTCATCAAAATCTTTTCAGAAGTTGAAAAGATTAGGACCAAGCTGTTTACTTATTTATTATGGTCAATCGGATCATATGTATTTAGTCGAGGTTCATACAGTATATATAAAAAGACACAACAAAAGATTTGTTTTAAAATGTTATACTGACAAAAAAAACAATTATATTACTACAAAACAAATCAGTCATTTTTTTTATTGCCAAGTGGTTGGGAATGTACCTCTTAAGATAGGACGCCAAATAGAGGAGATCAAGTCGAATTTGGCACCAAATAGACATTAAAATGATAAGACAGCTCTCAACAAAACTATTAGAACGTTAAAAAACTCAATAGATAGTCTAAATAATGCTACACTGCAAAGCAAATTGGCTTTCCAATTTGCTTTGCAGTGCCACAAAATCGACTGAATACTCGCTCTAGAAGTTTACAAAGGCGCTAGACAGGCCACAGCATTATAAATACCCCATTAGAACTTCATCTAGCTGGACTAGGTCAAGTAAAAAAAGGCCAATTTGTTTGCTAAACACTTAGGCGCTAGCCGCCATTTTTACACCAAACGAAGACAACAATGCGGATTTTGAAAACGGAAGTCGAATGTACTTCTATTCTACTTAGTTGGGGAACCGAAGAGAACCATAAATGTACTTCAAAACAAAAAGCCCCGGGTTTCGATCTCATCACAGAAGAAATTATAACGCAACTTCCCAGAAAATCATTGGTTTTTCTAGTCATGCTTTACAGTGGCGTACTTCGTGTACAATATTTTCCCAGATTATGGAAGGTATTCATAGTGACAATGATACACAAGCCAGGAAAGACCCCTGAAGACGCTTTAACCTCCTAACCAGAATATCACCCATACTCAACAAAAACCTGGTGATACCTAAACACCAGCATCGGGTGTGTGATCAGATAAGACAATCCTTTGAAAATAAGGAATACTGCTCCACTGTATTTTTAGATATTCAGGCTGCCTTCGATAAAGTGTGGCTTACAGGACTTCTCTATAAAATAAAAACATCTCTTCCGAACAGTTACTACCTTTTGATGGAGTCATACCCCACAAACAGAATCTTCCAGGTAAGAGAGGACGGAGAGCTGTCAACTATACAAGATATAATGGCGGGAGTCCCACAAGGATCTGTCCTTGGCCCCGTATTATATACGATCTACACTGCTTACCTTCCAGAAACGCAAGGCGTTACTACGGCTACATTTGCTGGCGACACTGTAATTTTCGGAAGCAGCAGGGATCCAATTGCACCATCCACCGTCTTGCAAAATAACCTTGATAATGTCAACGAATGGATCCAGAATTGGAGAATCACAGCCAGCACTACTAAATCTGTGCATATCACATTTACGCTAAGGAATGGAAACTGTGCGCCGGTAAAAATAGGCGTATATGACCTGCCACAGTGTGACTCTGTCCGTTCCCTCGGTATGCACTTGGATAGAGGGCTGACCTGGAAGAAGCACATTAAATCAAAGCGAGACAAGCTGAACATACAGTTCAGAAACATTTACTGGTTGATGTCACGAAACTCCAAACTTTCAATTGACAACAAACTATTGATAAACAAAATGGTCCTAAAGCCAATATGGGTGTATGGCGCACAGCTGTGGGAAAGTGCTAGCGACTACAATTTACAAATAATGCAAAGGATGCAAAATGGTATCCTAAGAACTATTTCAAACGCACGATGGTTCACCACAAACACAGAGATCCACGAAGCTCTGAGCATAAGTACTAAAACAAACGGGAAAGAAATATAAAACGCGGCTGGAAAATCACCCAAATAATCTGGCTACTATGGCAATATATGTTGGCAACTAAACGACTGAAACGCCATGATATCCAAAAGGTTGGTGACAGATGGTGAATTATTGTGGATCTCCTGCTGAGGAGCTGCCTAGACATGACACAACGACTTTCAACAAATCTACTTATAGTTTGAGATTGATTTGCAGATAAGCACAAAAAAAAAGAAATTGTGTAAATTAAATAGTTTTTCGGAGAATATTAAATCCTACCTCGTAATTATATTAATTTTCTTCGCACTTTTTGTTCTGTAAAATCTTTAAAAATATCTGATAAAAGTATACTGTGGCAAACCTTGTGCTCTATTGAAATCATAGCCAATCCAGATAATTTATTCTGTGTCATTGTGGACCGCAGATAATTTTTATTATTTTTATTCAGAAAAGCTTCTTTCACAACTTGCAACTGTTTCTGGCAAAGTTAAAAGGATTCTGAGCGCAATACTGATATTTGGATCAAATCTTAAATCTGTTACAAATTTCGAAACATCTTGAGGAGATAAATTACTATTTAAAACATACAAAGGACTGACAAATCCTCACAAAGTTCTAATCCATAAATAAAAATCGCTTAAATTCTCAGTTGTTAAAATTGCCTCGGGGTTCTTACAATGTTCTAACAATTCATCTTTTCGGAGTTTTCTTAAGGCATATATTATGTTATACAAAAAAGCAAAATGTTTACTGTGCTAAGAAATTTGGGAAAATCTTAATTCTAAGGAGGTTATGGCTGTATCCATTATGTGTATTTTTGAAGAGGCTCAATGATTGGTTCGTGAACACACTCATATGTAAATTGATATTTCTTGGTTCGTGCACGAGGTCTAGCCATATTTTCAAAGTCTAACACCTCGCAATCTATTTCAGAAGCTAAGGCTTTGGCGTCTTTAAAAACTTGAGTTAAATACGCATCTGAACATGAGTTTTCAAAGAAATCTTTTGCATTTTTAAGTCATTTAAATGACGGAAACTAAGTCGACATCTTTACTTTGCATTTATTTACTAACAGAGTTTATGCGATTAAAAGTTTCGTACCAAGTTATAATAGAACATAAAATTCAAACTGTTCGATACTTCAAAAATATCGGAACTTTAGTTTCGTACTTAGTATCGAAATAAAAGTATCGATACTACTCAGGTATCGGTACTTTTTGCGGATCCCTACTTCTTCTTTCTTTCTTTTAAACTAAAATAATTTAAATAAATTCAGCAATTAAAATACTTAAATATTTCCACTATCCAACCTGAATTAGGTTCGAAGGTATCACATAAAATTCTCAGTGTGCCAACTTGGGTGTGGATGTCTAATGGCTTGGTTGGAAGAAATGATTAAGTCAATTTTGCCGCCCCTCATTTCTTGCCGCTCTGGGCAAATGCCCGGCTCGCCCCCCCTTAGACCGGGCCCTCAGTGGACAAGGCATGGGAAGAAGTGGTCACTGAAATGGATTGCTTAGACAATCTGTTCGGTCTCATTCTGTGTGCGTCAGCACCACAGAACACATATACTCCTAACGCAGCACAAGGTCTCGTCGAAGATCTGTTCGGTGTGTGCACAGCCTTACACCAACATTCACGTCTTTATCCTCCGAAGGAGGTAACAGGAGGTTAGACTAGACACAGGCATATTAATCACATTTTATATTGGGGTATCCCGGTATGGGGCATAGACGTCTTTTTAGCTCTTTGAATGCAATGTCACAACTTTCATCCCAGCAGAAACGTCTTTTAAACTAATTACCTTTAAACTTACCAGTCTAGCTTAATAAAATAATTTTAGTTCCATTTATGACTAAAAATAATTATTTAGTTCACTATGATTAAAATAATTTTAGTCACACTTATGTAATAGGTGGCAAGCAAGGTGACATGCAGAAAAAATCCAGGAAGGTTGGTACGTAATATATTTCATATTTGGTTTACATAAAACTCTTATAGGCACAGCAGGTTTTTATAATACAAATGGAACTTTCTTTTTAAAACGAACTTACAAGTGCTAGTAATTACATATGTATAATCTCATATAATTATGAAAATAGACGTTGATATAGACAAAGAATTAATGTATATAATATTTCTAAGACAGTAGATAGGTAGTTGGGAATTTTTCCGGCTTATCTACGGAGTACAACTTAAAAGCAACGATTCTAGATTAGAAATTAGACTGAATAAATAATAGTAAATATAAAAACTCTATTCATATTTCATACCTAAATATCTTTGTTCGTGAAACTACGCAAAATTGGTGCATAATACCCGAATCGTTAAATAACAACGTTAAATGCAATGACGAGAACACTTACAGGGATGAATTACCTACATTTAAATGAAATGAGCATATTTCGCACTGCTCTGTGCATAGATATAATAAAAATGGTAATGGTAGATATATTTTCTTATAAAAATGTAGTAAAACTTTTAAAAAAGACTGCACACATCATAAATTAAAACTACACAAACATAAAAAGGAAGATTTTTTTTATACCTAGTCGTAAAAAGAAAATAGGTTTTTTATACCCAGTCGCAATAAAAATACAACTAGATAAAATATTGTCTGAAAATATAAGTGATAGTGAAGTGATAGTGTACACATTTTCATTCATTATACATTAAGTCATTAAAATATATTTTTATCATCTGTTAGACTATATTTTCTAGGAACAGGATAATTTTACATTAAATACAATGATTTTTTAATCAGTTGTCAGTGATCAATGATCAGTTACTTTACATTAGACACAACTTTTGGATAAGGATAGATTTAAAACACAGACACTGTTTTAAAATCTTACTATCGCACGAATAGAACAACTACAATACCATGAATATTCTTTTCTTTATCACAAAGATTTAAGGTTGGAAAATTTTAGTTGTTACAAACAAATGTTAGTCTTTTAAAATTAGTTAAATTAACATGGTGCATGTCATTTCTACACAGTTGCTCACCATAACACTCAATACACACAAGAAACATACAATTAGTATATTGTAACCCTTCTTAAATGGGTATCAAAAACTAAACTAAAATATGTCTTATAACTAAACATTTGACATAAACTTAACAATCCATAAAATACAAATTAAAATCTCATCTTGTCTGAAATATAGAGGCAGTTCGTTTATTTCACAACAAAATAAAGGCAGTGAAACGAAAATGTTTCAAAATACTTTTTTATTCACTAAGCATTACTGGACGTGTTTTTGTCAGGAAGAGGTGGGAGATTGTAGGATTTTCCATCTGGGGTCATCCAACACGTCGGTGGATCGTGATTATGTCTGCCGATGCTTTCTGTAACTTTTCCAGCGTTGTTTATCCGTAATTTGGCTGGACAACACCGACTGAAGAAATACCAACAGTACCAGAGCTGGCTTCCATACGCCTTCTTATACATGAACCGGAACGTGTGATTCTGATATATAAAGAGTTTAGAATTCCCTCTAGTGTTTATAAATATACCTGAAAATAAAAATAAAATGTAACTCATAGCCAATTGTGGATTTTAAACTTACATGCTAAGAGGAAGGAAAATTAAACAAATAACATGTGGCTAATAATTTAATAACAACTTAGCAAGATACGGGAGGTTTATTTAAAATACAACCAGGAAATAAATTTCAAAATTATGGACCAAAGGTTAATTATTACATAATAAAACTAACATTGTCTTCATATTAATTTTCATTTCATATTTTTACACATTGCATATTTCAGTGTAACAAAATAATTATTAATTTTACACTTTACAACATAAATATTATAGTTAGACTCAAACCTATGTCACCAAAGGAAATATACAGTGGTTTATGAAATGTTCACAGTTCACCAAATATAACTTTCTCCCAACTAAATAATAAGTAATTAAGCCTATGATCTTTAGAAGGGACAGGGATTACATGGGTAAACTATAAGCATACTAGCTCACCCAGCTAACTTCGTACCGCCATATTTACATATTTATTAAAGCTTCCCACAGGCAGTGTATAGTCGGGAACAAAAAATTGACTTTTCCCGTTGTCTTTTAATTTTTCTTGTACACAAACCTTGCCCTAACAATAACGAACACATAAAAAAAAGAATTACCTATCTAATTTTGTGCAGCCGATCGGAAGTTATGCGCGTAGGCATACATTTCGGAGATTCGCTTTTATATTATAATTTATAGATATAGATTAAAATAAAAAGAATTGAAAGGCAATGGTAGGAAAGGCAAGGATAGGAAAGGGATGTTCGTTCGAATGAATACTTCACATCAAATTGGCTATACTAAGGTCTGAGTGTTTAAACTGACTATAAAAATGCTCATAACTCAAATATGTTTTAAACATATTCTACACAAAATTGTAGTTATTACAAAGTAACTATAACTTTTAAAATAATATTCTCAGTTTACAGATAAGATTTATTTATTTATTTAGAATTTACAATATTCTTACAAAATAAACTCCCAAGGTAATATAATAGGTCTTTACCTATGAAATTGCCGTTTTGTATGCAATAAGTGAAAGTACTTATTTTTTCAAACTTTTTTATTTCTGTTATTCGAAGTAATCACCCATGCAATCGACGCATCTTTGCCAACGCATTGGCAGAGATGCGTCGATTGCATGGGTGATTACTTCGAATAACAGCGCATTGGCAGAGATGCGTCGATTGCATGGGTGATTACTTCGAATAACAGAAATAAAAAAGTTTGAAAAAATAAGTACTTTCACTTATTGCATACAAAACGGCAATTTCATAGGTAAAGACCTATTATATACAGCAAGATAATATATCTTGATAAAAAGCTCTACTCAGAATAATACTGGTTGAATATAATATTTTTTTATAAAAAAACGATGTTGTTTATAGTTGGTCATAAATAATTAATGCATTTAAACTTCATAATTTAAAACAAAGATAATTTCCATTCCTATATGGTTGGATCTTTGAAACTACGGATGCAGAAGTATCCTAATGGGCCGCCATAGTGTGTGTCAACATTCAGCATTGTTGTTTTATCTGCATTTGCAATGAGTTTTGTGACCAAGACTTTTGGTTTCTACTCATGCTCTCCATCAAGCGGAGTAGAGTCACTTTGGCAGGCTTATAAATAGAAAACAAAAAAACTATGTAAGTTGTTAGTGCGACTGCAGGTGTGAAGTGAATGAGTCATTTTAAGTTGGACAACAACATGAGCGTCCGACGCAATACAAAAATTCAGGCACGCCGCAAGTGAGGGTTAAGGAAGGGCGCGAAAACGCTTCTAATCAGATTACTACGCAGCCAACTTAGCACTCGCACTAATCAGACGCTGTCCACACGTATTTTCTACTAATCAGAGATCACCTGCACTAAGCACCTGAACTCGCACTAATCAAAGTGAATACCGGCCTTAATACTATGCTGCCTGTGACATTATCAATAAAGTAATTTAACAAGAAGGGATTATCAAATTAATATCTTAATTTTTATCAATCAAACATGAATTGAAGAATGTATGTTGATAAACGCTAGAAGAAAAGTGATTTGAAAAGGTGCTAAAACGGTAACCTTGAGCTTGTTATATCTTAACATAATATGATAACTTTTTGTTTTAACCTAATTCAGATTAGATTTAGTAATTATACTGAATGTTAAGGTCAATCAGAGAATATTTTAAGTCTGAGTCTCTCTTTCTTGAGGAATGAGCAAGCAATCTGCTTTTCCTAATGCCTAGTTTACACGTGGTAAGTAGGCAAGTAGTTAACTTAATTTTAACTTAACTTTAAGAAGTCGAGTGTTTACACATGTTTAACTTCAATTCTATTTAGTTTAGTTACAATGGACGACGTAAATCTGGATATTATTAAGAACTTACCTAAATTCTTGAGTATACACATGAAGTAAAAGCAAATTTATTAAAGGCCACACCTATCGGAGGGTGCGAACGGCGCGGGAAGGGGGGTTGCTTAATCAAAAAATACTCGATTCTATTCTACTTATTCACTAAATCGTTTTCTTACCACTTGTGACTAAAGAACTGTTAAGTGATTATTTACACGCATGAACTGAGTTAAAATTTTGTTAATTACTTCGTCACTTGATACATGTAAATGGCCCATTAAAGTATTTTTAATTTAAGTGTAAGTTGCTAAAAGCTAGCCATACACACATTACTGTAATGTAAACAGGTAAACCGGAGGGTGTATGTTACACAACTGTGCAGATATGTCCTTTAAACACCTCATGCTTACCTGACAGGTCTAACTGTTGAGGTAAACCTGTCAGGTACACACTAGTGTGTATTGCTAGCTCAAGCAAGAATTTGATAACTTTACAACATCAAGCAGTATGTAAAAAAACTAATTTAAAATAGGAATTATGGACAATTATTTATTAGATCAGTCAATCAATCAATCATTTATTTGCGGAAACATAGGTTAGTTACAGATCTTATGCTTATTTTAGAGGTACACTATGTCCTTGTAGGACACACCGCATAATGTGGTAGGACTGTCCTACCACATTATGCGGTGTGCAAATATTATATAAACAGAAATGTCATAAGTTTAATTATTCAAACTCTTAAATTAAATTATCTAAATATGTATATTAATGTATCAAATAATGTCAATACAAAACAATGTTGACATGAAATGGGAGAAAAAAAAAAGATTTCAGATATTACAATAACAGGTAGATAAAAAATTGTCAAAGAAAATAGAATTACTTAAAGTACATTAAAATTGTACGGTAACATTAGAACAAATGAGATTCTATAAATTCTATAAACCAAATGTTGTATAGCGAATATTGTAACATTCAAAAATTGTAGTCGATAAAAATTCATCCACAGTGTAATAATAACTCTTGTCTACCAGATATTGGAATAATTTGTTTTTGAAAACATTTATATTGCTACACTCTTTTATGTAACTAAGAATCCTATTGTAGATTTTTGTGGCCATTACAAACACGCTTAAAGAGGGTAGTTCTACATTGACTGCACAAATGAGATCTATTTCGCGATTTAAGCTCAAGTGTAAACAGGGATGGGTGATGCTAATAAACAAAGCCATTTCAAAAATATGTAATATGTATACAGAACTAGTTAACATTTATTTTCATTCAAAATGTAAACTATTCTAGTAATATCAAGGCTAATGTTTAATGGTATGCATGTAAACTTATAAATATTTTGCTGAAAAAAATAATAATTGGTACCTCAGAAACTTTCTTGCATGAAACCATTATTTAGTGTAATATAATGGGTTTGTAGTTGCAACTATGTCAGTTTACCTTTAAGATTTACACTGATAAAAAAAGTTATCCTATTTTTTATCTTTACAAATAAATAAATTTAAAAGCAAGAACTTATACCCGTCCATAACTATGATGATTACAAAAACTTATTCTTTAATATGAACTTTATTTACACATCACACAACTTTTAAACTGACTCTAACAAATTTGCAAACACATAAAACATTTAAAAGAAACTGTAGCTATAATGGTAAGTACAAATCTAATTATTTATTACATTATCGCAAATTGAACTTAGTTAAAAATAAAAATTCGGTTTAATACTACTACGCTCTACTGTTTTCTTAAACAAAACACGTTTATCAAACTGTCAGCCTATGACAGTGACAGTTGTAATTACTTTAGGTCTGGAGGAGATTCTGTTGTGTGTTTGTAGCTGATGTTTGGAGATCGTTTTTAGGGTTCCGCGCCAAAAGCAAAAAACGGAACCCTTATAGATTCGTCATGTCTGTCTGTCTGTCCGCCCCTATGTTACAGCCACTTTTTACTGAAACTATAAGAACTATAATGTTGAAACTTGGTAAGTAGATGTATTCTGTGAACCGCATTAAGATTTTCACACAAAAATAGAAAAAAAAAAAACAATAAATTTTGGGGGTCCCCATACATAGAACTGAAACTCAAAAATTTTTTTTTCATGAAACTCATACGTGGGTAGGTCTTCAAAAATGATATTGAGGTTTCTAATATCATTTTTTTGGTGTATTTCTTGCCAAATCAGTCATGTAAATTGATATGTGCGTTCACCAATCAGAAGCTTGCGTGAGAGAGACAGACACTACCCAAACTCAGTCTTTCTCTCTCTCTACTCCGATCACGCTTTCCGCCCGTTCGGCTGTCCTTTCAGACATATATGCTCTAAGATAAATAGTTGACAGAGGTTACGATATATATCTAGACCACAGACAACGTAGACTGAGATAAACAAAAAACAACCGCGGTCGCGTCTGTGTTTCGTGTTTCATGAAGTTAGTGATAAATTATTAGTGAAATAATTTTGTGTGTACACGTGTTATTGTTTATGTATTTGTAAAACAAGTCCTTGCTTAAATGTCATGTTATTTGTAATTTTTTTCATTAATTACCATTATTAGTACTGTTTGGTATTTGACAGATGAAGTGATGAGGGTTATAAGCCCGCGAATTGTTTTAGAAAGTTGTTTTAGATACGTTGAACACCAATATTATTTAAGGTAACAACAGAACATATAACTAATGAAGAAAAACAAATACTACTAATAATGTCTCAAATATAAAAACGTGTTACTCTATTATTATGATCTGTTTACAAATACACCTTCTATAATCGACAATAAAATCGAAAAAGTGAATTGTTGTTTTATTGAACGAACCGAAAAATTGAGCTTTACACTGAGTACACTAGTATAACAACATTTATTAACTTCACTCATATACTTTCAGTGGCAAATTTTATTCCAACGCGCAAAGGGAGCTTACTTTTGGTCCATGAGGGTTACGCATTTCGGCTAAAGAATAAACTTGCTTATGGAAAGAAGCAGTGGTACTGCACGTCACGAACAAAGACTGGCTGCAATGTGGATGTAACAACAGTGGTGCATCGTCTCGGTAATGTCATCAAACGGGTACGCAATCAACACAATCATCCAGCCCACGGGTTCTACCGTCGTACTGATGGTTCTTTTAAAGTTGTTTAATTTATTTGTTCTTTTTTTTAATAATACATGTACCATCACATACAATTAGCAATCTTGCTGTACAGGTGTAGAAAAATTGAAGACTGATTCTTAATGTTTAATATATTTTGTTATTTTATAGTTTGGGATACATGAAGGGGACATGTTGCTTTTACAAATATGGCATTTATTAAATTAAAATCAATTTGGTTTTACATATTGCATACATGTAACATCTCTATAAAGAGTAGAATACATGCTATGTGCTATTTATAAGCGAGGTAAATATGGTGACATGTAAACTTGTATAAACATCCAGTACCATGACTTTTACATATTTCCACAAATATTTTTTACCCAACTATAAAATGAAGGGTTACAGTTAAAACAGTCAATGTATGTTTGTTTGTTGCACCATAGCACCTAAAATAATGGACTGCTTTTAATGAATAATAATAATGACCCAAGTGACCTGGGCTATATACAATTTATCAAAGGTTTTTACATAGTTTGGGTTTAGTTTTACCACATTATTAGTATTATTTTTTAATCAATACCTCATGGCAAATCAAAGAATTTTATTTTTTAACTATTAGTAAATACACTATACCTACTTGAGCCTTGTATGAAACTAAGAATTTTAAACTCCAAGACTGAAGTAAGACTGTCTACCTCATATATTTTTGTTAGGCTTTAGTTTTATATGATCTTATACTTTCATAATCTTATTTAAAAATCATATATTTGTATTTAAGTAATGTTATAAGTTTAATAAAAATGTTCTACCTCACTTGTTTTTAATTTAGTTTTAAATTTGGATGTTATGGGTACTTATTATAATTTTAGATTTAGTTTTATGTGGCTGAATGTTATGGACCTATTATTCCTTCTTTATCGACTGACAGAAACTAAATTAAGACTGATTGTAATACTCAATTTTACGTGTTTCAATGTATTTTGTATGAATTTAGTTTTTATATAATTTTAATAAAATGTCATAATACATGCATTTTTTTTCTTTATTGTTGTTGTGTGTGTGTAAGAAAGAGAATAGTTATTGGTTATACAAGAGTGCAAGGTTGCTTTTTAACCATGTGTTCAATTTTGATGACCGACCAAGTGAAGGATTCTAAAATTGGAATCCTGAAAGCTAGCAGGGGTATTAAAAGAACATGAGGTGAAAAATATTTGCACTCGAGTGCAACACGTAACTTTTCATCCCACCTCAGTGAGGAAATGACTAAATGCAAAAAGTAAATGGCGCGGGCAAAGCAAATTAAAAAGAAAAGTACACCAAGAAGGTTCGGAGTCTGAGAATTTAACAAAAAATTAAAAAGGTCGTATGATAAATTCGGCACTACGGAGGTAAATAGGTACCAGATAAATAGGTAGATTTAATGATGTTTTGAATTCAAAAATTATTAAAAATAAAAAACCCGACTGCGTCAATATTTAACAATATAAACATATAAGTTTTATATACACACATCAAAAGTGTCTAGGGATCAACATATGTGTCTAGGGATCAACATATATTTTTGCAATAACTTTTCTCCTGATTGATATTAATTAAAATTTTCTTTAAGGATTCATCAAATAAAGTGTTTTCGTTTGTCACAGTAACGATAAACCAAGTCACCTTTGCATTAATAAAGAAATTTGCCATTTTCCTAATAAAAGGATTTTTGACATTTGAACCACTAACATTAAAGTTCGAAAAAAAGACTGAAATAACAGTTTTCTTTAAAATTTTATTAGGTAACTTAAACAATTAATAATCCGTGTTTCTACCGCGAACACTAACACAAGAACATCGGTTTGGCATACTCAAAATGAGTTCATCCAAATCACGCTGTGGAATGGCCGCCCATGTTCGTTGCAACAACAAAAAAAGGTCTTCTTGCGACTGGATACCCTCCATATTCGGCAGAGCTCTTCTCTGTAGCATATCCCATGCATGTTCAATCGGGTTCAAGTCTGGCGACTGAGCAGGCCAGGGCCAAAGCCACATCTCAATCTCAAGAAATCCGCATAAAAATGCTTGATCCCTAGACACTTTT
Organism: Diaphora mendica; assembly: GCA_949125395.1. Classification (NCBI taxonomy): domain Eukaryota; kingdom Metazoa; phylum Arthropoda; class Insecta; order Lepidoptera; family Erebidae; genus Diaphora; species Diaphora mendica. The sequence continues at coordinate 5,667,032 of OX421323.1, forward strand.
GATGTGTGTATATTCGTAATCACCGTAAAAAAATATTTATTTTGATACCACATTCGATGTATTTTGAAAACATTTTTTTTAATATTACTTTTTGGCGCCAAAAATCCTTATTTTTTATTTTTTTAAATTTTGAGGTACCCAGTGTCGCTCTCACGACTAAGACGAATCTATTGACACCAAACACATACAAATACGACAAGCCGTTTAGGTTCTAGGGCGTGCCAAAGAAATATACATACATACACTCGAAAAACATAACCCTCCTTTCGCACTCGGGTAATAAAAAGTAGCATAGTTCCAAGTAACACTACTTTTCGTCAGTATCGTACAAGTATCGACAACTTGTACGCTATTGACGTAAAGTAGTGTAGTTTATAGCATAGTTACTTCGTAACGCGTGTGTTTACTTGCAACTACGCTACTTTTTACTGCTTCAACAAGAACAAGGCGGTGCATTATCTACCTTTTTTTATTTGATCTGAACCTCTAGCGGATAAAAACGGCTTTTGCACTCTTATCGAAGGGAAAAATCACTTTTTCCGAGATGGGTAAGATGAAAAGTTTTTTTTTAAATCTATACTAATATTATAAAGCTGAAAAATTTGTTTGTTTGAACGTTCTCCGGTGGTCCAATTTGAAAAATTATTTCAGTGTTGGATAGTAGCTACATTTATCGAGAAAGGCTATAATTATATCATCACGCTAAGACCAATAGGAGCGGAACACCAATGAAGGATGTTACAAAAACTGGGGAATTTTTTTACGCTACCGGCAATTGGAGACGTAAACGACGTTGCGTGGGTCAGCTAGTATAATATAATGGGCCTGCCCAATATGCAATTGGATAACTGAGCCTGATGGAAAGCATGAGCACAATCCAAGAGTAGAAGTCACCATACTTATTGTTTATTTTGAATGCAGACAATGCAACATGGCGGCCTATTGAGATTCTTCTACATCATTAGCCCTCCAGTCTCGTACTTATCAAACGAAACTACAGCACTTAAGCTTTCATTTTATATTGGTATTCTATGAGACGTTAGTATTGTCCCGGCCGAGCCCACCATTAAGTGCTGCAATCAGCGTGGCTCTAATACCTTTAGATATGTAGATGCATTGAAACTGAAATTTATTAAAAAGTAATAATATTCTAATTTCGAAGTAGAGGCTTAGAACCAGTAGTGGCCTATTAGAGGTATACGCCATATTTAAATAAATATATTGCATATTTAACACAACGCTATCTAGTCCCAAAACTAAGCATTGCTTGTATTATGGGTATTAGACACCTGGTATAAATTCATACCTACATACTTTTGTCGTAAAAACATACATATACATAGAAAACACCCAAACTCCGAAATAAATATTTGTAGATCATACAAACATTTGGTCCGACCGGGAATCGAACTCGAGACCGAAGCACAACAGTCGCATACGCTACCATTGCGCCACCGAGGCAGTCAGGTTGTAATATCACAACCATGGACGTACTGATGAGCATATAAATCCTTGCATTTAGTGTTTCATTATCATCAACCACAGAACAAACCACCAACCAAACAAACCTTATTCTCTGTTCTGTGTCATCAACAGTCCACTGTTGAACATAGGCTTCTATAAGCCTATGTTCAACAGTGGACTGTTGATGACACACGTCTATACGTGTGGTGTTTGTTGACCTAAGAAAAGCGTATGATAGGGGTGGGGGGTACCCTAAGAGGTTATGTGGTGGGCTTTGCAAGAAGAACTATTTAAACTGCTAAGTACGTGAAATTGATTCGTGCCACATAGAATAGAGTGTAGCACTCGTGTAAGGACGGTTGCAGGAAACACTGGCCAATTCAGTGTCTCTGTTGGTTTACACCAGGAATAAATTTTTAACCTATGGACTATCAGAGTCTAAGTATATCAACAGGAAGAAGCATACCTTTTCCTGTTGACATGGCTGCTCTGACATCGGACATCCAGGAAGAGGCACAATAGTACGTGATAATATGCAACCACCCACAATGTTGTCGATGAAGACGGGTCTGCTGTTCGAGACTGGAAACATCGCAGCAAAGACTGGAGAATGTTGGCATAGGAATCAGCAGAACTAGTTTTTTCTAGTACAATTTTTTCACGTCTATGCTATCCGATGATGATGATGTCTATCCCTCCAGTCTTGCTACCATATCAATGAATGGAACAGCGATTCTAACACAGACCGACTCGTGTTTCGTTGGTGAGTGCGAGACCGGAGGCCCAAATAGTCTAGTCAACAAGTTCCATATTATAAAGACTCAAATAAAACAATAATAACCCAAACGTTTTATATTTCAGTAAATGTTTATTTTCAAGAAAAAAAAATGACGTGTGGTAGCAACGAAGCCCGAAGGCATATTTAAGCTTATTGTAATTTTCAGGTCGTCAGGTCCAATTCTGTACATTAAAGATATTTAGAAAATTTATTTTGGAGGGCTCTTTATAATCGATACTGAAGCCAAAACTGTAATTTTTCACATTTTTGTCGGTCTGTCTGTCTGTATCTTGGTCGCGCATCACGCCGAAACTACTGAATGGATTCAAATGAAACTTAGAATGATTTGAGTTTTGAGTAGGACATAGGATACTTTTTATCCCGAAATTCAGCACGGTTTCCTGAAGAGAGGGGATGAAAGTCAAAATATGTACTTAGTTGTAATTCAATAACACAGTCCGATTTTATCCATTCTTTTTTTGGTATAAAGAAAAAATAAAAGTTCGTCAGCTAGTCTACACTTATATATATAAATACTTACTAGCTGACCCGGCGAACTTCGTACCGCCATATTTACATATCTGTCTCAGCTTCCCACAGGCAGTGTACAGTCGCGGACAAAAAAAAATAATTTTCCCGTTATCTTTTATTTTTTTCTTTATAGCAAAAAAAGAATGGATAAAATCGGACTATGTGTTATTGAATTACATTTCCGCTCAAAAGAGATCCTTAAATTAATATTTTAATCATCAAATCTGAAAATCTTTAGAAATCAAATAGTCCAAACTTTAACCTTGAATTAAAAAAAAATGCCTGCTCGATAAAATAATTAATATCTATAGTTTATGTAGCCTGAACACTTTTTTTAACGTTTTTGTGTTTGACCCATATAGATTCCGTTTTCTTAATCAACAACAAATTATGTTTTATACAAAAATCTAGGCCATTAATTATTCAAATGTTGTAAAACTACTATTTTAAAAGAATGAGTACTGTTTCCTTCAATAATGTTATGTTGAATGCAATTAAATGCAACTACTTTAACAATTGACATATTGTTGTGGCTTGGACAGGAATCGTCTTTTTGACGTGAAATCAACCAATTGTTAATCAAACATATTTTTAACTTTTATTTGGCGTTTGTGATTGGTGAACAAGAAACAAATTTATCAGTTTAAGATACTTTATTAAAATAAACAATCTGGTTTGTTAGTAATAGGTTAATATCAACTAACAAGTTCACTATTTTACTAAGGCACCCTTAATAATTACTAGGTACATAGGAACAAACACATTTCAAATAGTGTCTTTATAATTATTTATATTTATTTTATATATGTATAACAGGTTATATTATATAGTAGCTGTTGCCCGCGTCTTCGCCCGCGTGTATGTCGGCCATCTGTCAAAGGCCGTAGGTACCAACTCAGAAACCTCTGTGGGCTCATGCACAACACTTTTGCTTAAGATCATGACATGATCAAATGCATAGTTTACGATTATATAAAGTACATACAGACAAACATTCATTTTTATAAATACTTATACACAGATAGGTTATTTAGTTTCGGAAGTAAATAGTTTAGGTTTGGTTATTTCAATGTAAATCTGTTAAAACGAGTTGGAACATGTAATTTATGTACCTACTCACACATTTCTTATTTTCTCATATTTTTGGGACTCAGCTGAAAATCTGAGAAGACTCTCTATGAATCTGTGAAGGTGACTTCAGGACCGTAACACAGGCTGAGCTGTGGCCCTTTAGTAACACAATCAAATTATTTCATTGTTTCTTTAATTTTTTGTTTTATGTATGTTTTGTTTCTTAGTCTTGTTAAATGTTTTTATTTTTTCTATTTTATGTCACTAATAAACTTATTTTCTTTCTTAAAAGTATTCACAGATCTTCAAGCCCTTGCAAACAAAAAATTAGACTCGCGAGGCGTATGTATGTGTTACTTTAAGACAAATGCTTAGTCGATAGACATGTACCTACTTAATATTAACTTTAAAATATAATATTTATTATTATTTATTTACTATATATTTAAGTATTTCTTATATATTTCATTGAACTTATTACTAACAAGAAAACCATACTTTTAGTCAGAATTATTAATATAGGTAGGTACCGTATAATATTTCTAATAACATTCATCTGATTACTTTAATTTTATTATAGTATAGTAATCTATATATATATTATATTCTATAAATGTAACAAATATTTAAATTTCTTTTTTTTTCTATATTACGAACGATATCGTATTTTTAGTTTTTTTTTTATGGAATAGACAGCCAATAAACGAGCATACGTATCGCCTGATGGTACGTATACTCGTATGCCGCCCATGGATACCTGCAACACCAGAGGCGTCACAAGTGCGTTACCGGCCTTTGGGGGGATGGGGGGAGGAAATAGGGGGAGGAGGGTTGAGGTATGGGCTCCGGTATCCCCACTCACTCGATGAAACACAGCGCAAGCACTCACACCGGTTTTCTGTGAGGCCGTAGTATCACTCCGGTCGAGTCGGCCCATTCATGCCGAAGCGTGGCTCTCCCACGGTTCTACTTTTAAATATATTTTATTTAATACCAAAAATAAAAAACACAAGAATAATAAAAAATTGTTTATAATTGAGTTTATACGTAATAAACTTTGTTATTAAAATTTATCACACATACATACATCACCACTATATTTAAGTTACAGATTACATAGTACCTATTGTGACCGAAACTTGAATCGGTATTCTGATTAGACACATACATACATAGATCGGAACAGTATCTCTGACGAACTTTTATTACGAGATTTGACCCGTTGTTATTTACTTAATAGTAAATAAATAATTAAGGCGTATAGTAGCCTCAATGACCTTGAGCGTCTGGGCGGAGCTAAACGCATAGTATCATATCTGCACCGCACACATTCATATCTCCGTACCTTACGCGTTACTTCAAAACGATGATCAAAGACTAGGGAGCGAGACAGACATGCGCGCTTGTCTGACGTTTTTGCCTTAACTTCAAAACATAATTATAAATGGTTAAAATGTTAACATAAGAAAGGGGTATTTCTAAAAGTTTAGTAAGATTTAAAATTAACACATTTTATCATAGGTAGGTACTAAATACGAAAAAGTATGTTAAATTAGGTAAGAAATCTGATAAAATAAATTAATTCATTTTACCCTTTGTAGAAAAAAGTAAAAATTATCATATTTCTGAAAACTTCTAGCATGTTTAAATAAATTAACAAGTAAAATTTTAACAAAATAAAACCGACTTCAAGGTTCAACTCGATTTATCTTGGATGCCATAATCAGATCTTAGTGTCCTTATCATGGTACCACCGTTGGGATATCTCCTTTCCATTAAAAAAGGAATCATCAAAATCGTAGTTATCCCCGAACACACATAAAAAAATATATATATACGGTCGAATTGAGAAACCTCCTTTTTTTAAGTCGGTTAAAAACAGGTAAATGCGTTACGTGTCAGGTCACCCATAGAATAAAGTTCCGAAGTCACCTGCAATGTCTACAAATTGAAATAAAATCGTGTCGAACAGATAATTATCATGAATTTATTTTTAACTAGCTGAACCCCGCGGTGTTACCCGCGGCTATCGTCTTGCCGCGGGTAACGACCTATCACTGAAAGTCCCGTCAAAATCGGTCCAGCCGTTGCAGAGATTACCCGTAACAAACAGTCAGACAAAAATTGTAAAAAAAAAAAATGGTACATGTATCGTGTATACATACATATGCTTTTATTAAAAGCGGTTTTTTTAATATTACAAACAGACACTCCATTTTTTTTATTTGTAGAGATTTTACATGTACGTTGGTGCAGTGATAGCTTACGCGACTATTGTCCATGAGGTCTCAGGTTCGTTTGGGTGTTCTCTATGTATGATATATTTGTATTTACAAATAAAAGCATATAATTGTTCTATCAGTCAATCTAGCTTTCATAGTACAAGCTCCACTTAGTTTGAAACTAATAGACGTTGTGTGTCAGATGTCCGAAATATATATTGATTATTATTTTCAAAGTTTTGAATGTGAGTGTGTGTATTTTACAAGTTAGACCTCTATACTCTTGTACCATCTTTAATATTATATCGCGGGTGGATTGGCTAAAAATCCCTGTCTGAACTATTATAATATGTTTATATATCAAATATTTATATAATTATCATGTTTAAATATTAATATGTATATCCGTGTATGCATTTTATATAGCACTAGCGACCCGCCCCGGCTTCGCTCGGGTGGATTTCAGATGCCCCCGCCGACGACACGATTCGTGCATTTTAAATCTGTAATATCTTCGAATATATTCATTTAAATTAGATACTGTAAAGGGCTATTTTGATCTATATTAAATGCACAATGTATTTAATTTACTTAATTGTATAAGGATTCATTCTGTATTGCTTAAAATCGCTTCGTAAATAAGCCATTATTTCTCGTAAAAAGAAAGGAATAAAAAATGATTGTTGTGGATTATCCCTAAGAGATAGACATATACCGTCGCGGACTTTTTTGTAGATCTTTTTAAGGTGTATAATACTGTAGTACATTATTTTGATCTATCTCGTAGGGTGCAACCAGCGTTTGCAATGTAAGCGCAAAAAAATGTGTTTATTTGCTACATCACATTAGAAACCTATAGGGACAGAGAAAGCGACTCTGTTTTATACTATTTAGTGATTAATATTATTATTGTTACTTATAAACCGATAAGTCCGCCTTTATAAGACTTATAGACTTTATGCCACATGGTATTATCTCTCAGTCAACCTTGAGTTGGTTCAGTAAGGGACAAGGCAGGTGCCTATCCTATCATACAATTGTAATAAGAAAAAGAGATAAGGGAAGAAAAACTTTAATTTATCGGTTTATAAGTAACAATAATAATATTAATGCTATGTAAAATGCATACACGGATACACGTATTAATATTTAAATATGATAATAAATAAATGATAATTATATAAATATTAGATATATAAACATATTATAATAGTTCAGACAGGGATTTTTAGCCAACCCACCCGCGATATAATATTAAATATGATATATTAAAATACTTTTCATCTAATAAACAGATGGGTGAAGGGCGTTCCTAATCGTATTCTCTACTAATATATTACTTTTTTGTAAATATGTAAGTAGATACATATTATGCATAGAAAACAGTCAAATACCGAAATAAATATTTTCAAATCATACAAATATTTAATCCGACCCGGGAATCGAACCCGAGACCTCAAGCATAGCCTGCAGTCGCATACGCTACCACTGCGCCATCGAGGCAGTCAAAACACCAAAAATCATCCAAGCGCACGATCACTTTGAGTCCTTTGCAGCGAGTTAGTCTCTAATGCCGTCTGAGTGCCAACGCACGACTGCCGCCTGCGCCCGCACAGAGACCCGCTGTACTTTTAATTTTGGGAATCGCAATATTGATCATTTTCTTTACAAAATATTGATTGATTTAAATATGAGTATGCCTAGTTTATAGCTAATTCAACCACCAATATTTCTGTGTAAAAATATTTTTTTGCTTCAAAGCCGTTTAAAAGCTTTAGGCAAAAAAGCGAACAAAATAGAGTGTTGTTAAATTTTTTTTTATGGCAATACTATTTATCGTATGTAAAAAATTAAATCTACATATTCTTGCACATGAATCTGCAGTAAACATATATTTTTTTCGAATCTTTTGATGCAGCTGTTAAGGAGGAGTAGTCTTTAGAATGCAACCATTTTTACGCATCTGAAGGGAGGTAGGCCCTTAAGGTGAAAAAGCGCCTCGGATTGAGCTGCTCGTTTTACACATGCTGTTTATTTATTTTTAATGCTTTTTTTTTATCTGTCGATTATTTATAATTTGAGCCAAATTCACCTTTGATTAAGTATAGTTACTGACATTTACCTAATCAGAATAATAGTGACACAAATTTACAATGTTTGCATTTTAAGAATTGTATGGACTTGAAAAGAGACGATAATTCCTGAGTTTGTTTCGTCTTTACTTCTCAGAGCTAGTTCAGTTAGAAAAGGCCAAACTTTTAGCTCAAATAAGTATAACACGCAAGTGTTCTTGTAACCTTATTGCAAAATAAGTAATTTCATTTGATTAACACTATACTCTTTGCGCTGTAGCATGGTGCGTGGCATGGTTCAGTAACATTTCGTTTCACTCTTGAAAGTTGCCGCGATTTACAAATTATGACTTAGTATTTCAGCTGTACCACATTCATAATATATTAAATCATTAATAACTGTAGTAAATTAAATTAAACCATAAACTGTAGTAAATTAAATTGACCACGCACCATGCTACAGCGCAAAGAGTATAGTAGTTGGTTAATATCTTTTATTAAAGTTATAGGAGTTAGTAGGTGAATGGTTGTGTTCTCCTGTTTCTGTTATGAAATTGTTATCGTCCGTGGTCAGGATGCAAGCTCTACAGTTCTTCACCCTTGAACAGTACCATCGCCAGCCGATCTTCAAAGGGTATGGGTACCGTGAGTATGTGTAGTTTTTATACACGATCAGAGGGTTTCCACGCTTTGATGTTATTTGGTGAACTGAAAATGGCATGTACACAAATTAAATTAACATATCAGGAAAGAAACTTAGACTTACTTTTAAAGAAATTACTGGTATTAAAAGGTAGTCCATCCTTTTGAATGTTATAAAATTAAATGCTTGTGACAGATTCGAGAGTAGGTATTAAATTTTTTTAGATTGTAATTTTTTTGGCTAGCCAAAGAAAATTACAAGTTATGTTATTTTAACACCGAGGTTAGTATTTTTTTAAATAAAAAAAACAAACGAAATATTCAAGATTTTTATTCAATCACTTATTACATATGCAATTAAATAAAACAACTAAGACTAAATTATTTCGAGGTAGCGAGGTAAGATGGGGACCATATCGAAACAGATGATAGAGCGTCCCTAAAAAGTTATTTTAACGCCATCTGACGGTATTTACCAGATCAAAAAAATGGCTATTATCACTATTTTTCCCTATAAAAAGAGTTAGAGGTAAGACAAAACAGTAAGAACCCGAAAGCAAAGTTAAGCAAAAGGAAACTGAAAAATAAAATAAAAGAGATGAACCAAGAAAAGTGATGAAGGAGTTGAAACATCAGATGACGAAGATACGGAATATTCTTAGTCTACTGAAGGATAGATCACTTGCCAGACTTGCTGCGAGAAGGCGCATTGTGGCTGTGCAGAACTGTAAAATAATGATGACGAAGCTGCCCATATCTGTCCAGTTTGTGAAGATAAAGATGATTAAATATTCTATATCCTATCTTACCCAAGGAGAGTTTTTTTTTCAAGTAATGATATTATTATGGTATAATTCTATGAGAAGTTTTTTTTTGTTTGGTCTCATTATGCTTCAAGAAAATAGACTGATTAATCTATACTATTATATAAAGCTGAACAGTTTGTTTGCTTGTTTGAACGCGCTAATCCTAGGAACCGCTGGTCCGATTCGAAAAATTCTTTCAGTGTTGGATATTACATTTATCGAGGAAGGCTATGGGCTATATATCACGCTACGACCGGAGCACCAATGATAAATGTTTCAAAAACGGGGGAAAATTATCACGCTACGGGCAATAGGAGACGCAAACGAGGTTGCGTGGGTCGGCTAATCTCTTAATAAGAGTTCCAACTGTGCAATTAAAAACGGAGGGTTTTATTTATGCAATACCTTAAAGTCCCCGTCTTACCCCACCTTTCTATACATGACGTCAATTAATCTGTCTCTATGATGAGTGGCTCCCTCAAGGCGCTGAGGACGTGATCTGGTTTCAAGTAATACTTAGGAGGGTTGTGGCAATGTTCTTCGAAAGCCGAAATGATTAAGTTGTTGCTATCCGTAAACACACAGCCCCTACAATTCTTGAGGGTCGAGCAGATCCAGCGAGACTTGTCCCCTTTGTCGTACTGCTTGCGGTAAGTGTACTTACGAAACAGCAGCATTTCTTTACCTTTGCGAGATGTGATGACTACTGCGGTATCTATAATACAATATTTATATAAAAATGTCGAAGTCGAAGAATTATTATCGGTCTAGTGCTAGTTAGGGAATTCTTTATATTGTGGAGTTTGCAGATTACTGACAACAACTAATTATGCAGGAGGCTTAATAGGCCGTCATAGTGTGGGTGGCCATGATGCATTGTTGTTCTTGGATTCCGCTCTACTTTCCATCAGGTAGAGTAGAGGCATTTGGGCAGCCCTTATTAAAAAAAAATAAGTTTGCTTGTTGTTTCCTAAAAAAACCTTGAATATCTACTTAGGCACTGTATACAAAAAGAGTTGAAGGGCAAGATGAGATACTTATAGGATGTCCTGATACAAAACAATCTATATAAATAAAATAGGAAGGTGACTGACTGACTGACTGACATACCCAGAGATCAACGCACAGCTCAAACCGCTGAAGCTAGAATCCTGAAATTTCGCATGAAGATTCTTTATATAACGTAGGGGATGAAAGTCTGCGTGAGCGAAGCCGCGTGTAAAAGCTAGTTGTTAATAAAACAGCAATTACCATTTTGATCAACTGCAGTGCGATTCTCAGTCCTCTTAGGGTGATCATGGTCTTCGTATGACATGAGGATTTCATCTAGATCATTTAGATATATAAACGCCCCGCAGTTTTTGTTCAGAGAACAATTCCATCGAATTCCATTTTTTGTTCTATAGGCTCTTCTATACCTATGACCTTTGTACTGAAGAACTGCTGTTCCTTTACGAGATCTAACGTATAACGCTTCTGCTGGCTCTTCCTCCTCATAAATCAGATCTGTTGAGTAGTCAACTTGATCTTCTAAGTCTGCCTCCAGATTGCAAAGGTAATCTGTAAATGTTATAAAATATTAAATTTATTCCTTTTGCTGTTGAAAATACTTACTATTATTATTCCACTTGTGAATACAAACAGATATCATCTTATAAACTTAATATATAGGTTTTTAAAAAGCAAAAGAACCTTTAAAAGTGTACAGCTTTATTTAAACGATTAAATAATCACCGAACAACAAAGACATAAAACAAAAAAAATCACAATCTAAGATTAATGAGATCGATAAATTTAACAACCAAATCAACAACCAAGAGATACATTATTATCACATAATTCTATTCTGAAATACCTTACAAAGTATAGGATCATGGGTATGGACGTTTACAATCGAAGTTACTTCGTATTTCTCATTAACGTGCACATAAACATCGCATTTACATTGGCTTGGTTCGTTGCAACTCCATCTTGAGCCACCACTGACGCTTAACTCCTTCTTAAAAGTATACCCATTGACTATGAGCAGAGTTCTGCCAGTGGACAATGTGACTACTGTAACTGAAGAGAAAAAAAACATACCAAAGGCAAGTTCACACAAACAACAGAAAGTTAACCGATTTATTAAAAAAATAAATACTATTTACCTAATATTACTATTATGACTTTTACCTAATTAAGTAGCAGATCGTAATTTCAGTATTGGGTAACCCAATGTATATCTAGGATTAAAGATACAAAATACCAACAAATACTTCTATAAATCTGTGCTATTAAATAACTAAAAGTACAAAATACAATATATACATCATACAAAATAACTAATATTACTTCTATATACATAATACAAAAATCTAAAAAGGAGGATCAAAACAGTTTTCAACTAACATAGCTATCAAGTTTCTGGCTGGGTTAAAATTGCATTTGTAATAAAAAATCAATAAAATAAAAATCTCTATTAATTATACTCTCTTGCCATAGAGACCAGTTTTCAGAAGCCGAATGTTACATTGTTTTTTATTTTTGGCCCTGCCAAAATGACTACTCTGCCTGATGGAAAGTGTAGTAATTTTTGTATTTGAAAATAAAAGATGTGTTTCATCTAGTTGTTATTTTATTGAAGTATATGGTAACCTAGTTACATAGAATAGGAAGAATTTTGAATACGTTATAAAAACACTATAAAGCCAGTATTATTACAACACACCCCCTTAATCAAAATTCTCTAGAGTAAATAAAACATAAAAATGAACTCAAAATATATCAATTAAAAGAAAACAGTATGAAAATGTATACTAAGTACCAAAGTAAACGTGTAAAATATATTTACACTAAACCTAAGCCTAGTACACATCTATCATGTGCCACACGCTGCAATCGTTTACTTAAGATGTCAGCGGGCATATCACTTGATTTGATATATTTTAAGTTTACCGAATTAGTGTGTGATATTTGGTATCTATATGTTTCGTCCTATGGTGGTGTACCGGATTTAAAGCCAAACTCTGTGCACTCTGACTATCGGTACAAACAGTTATGGTATTAGGTAATAACTTTTGCCTTACCATAGGATCTGAAATTAATTCAGTGATAAATCTCCTTAAATAAATCGCTTCCTTCGTAGCTTCAGTTATTGCCATATACTCGGCTTCCGCTGAGGACAAGGCTACGGTTTGCTGCTTCCTTGAAGCCCATGAAACCGGGCTGCTTGCTAATTTAAAACAGTAACCCGTATAAGAACGGCGATCTATATCACAGTTTGCCCAATCGGCATCGCAAAATCCTACAAGTGGCATATCTGATTTTCTATAACAAATCGAGTAATCTAAAGTGCCTTTTAGATATTGTAAGACTCTCTTCGCGGCTAACCAGTGAGTCTTGTTGTACCGAGTATTGAACTGACTCAGGTAACTAGTCGCGTATGCGATGTCTGGACGAGTATTAACACTCAGGAACATGAGGCAACCAATTAATTCTTGATAGGCATATACTTCTAGATTATGATCACTATCATTGCTGGTACTGACCTCTAGTTTTCCAGATATTGGAGTTGTACAAGTTTTACAGTTCTCCATTCCAAACTTTTGTAAAAGATTATTTATATAACTTTTCTGATGTACTTTTATTTCATCATTTTTCCTGGTTATATTTAAACCAAGATAATAGCTTAAATAGCCCAAATCTTTTATCGAAAAACATTTTTTCAAGTCATTTTTGACAATGTCACACGTCTTGTCATTTCTATAAAAAAGAATTATATCATCGACAAAGACTGCAACTATAACCAACTCTTTTCCAAAAAATTTGGTAAACACACATGGTTCAGATGGAGTTTTCACAAAACCAAAAGACGATAAAGTTTCATCTAACTTTATATTCCAGGCACGTGGAGCTTGTTTAAGTCCATACAAGGATTTTTGTAAGAGACACACTTTGTTCTCCATACCTTTTACTTTAAAACCTTGAGGTTGCTCCATGTAGACTTTCTCTAGCAGATCCCCATTTAAAAATGCAGTGTCAACGTCCAAGTGACGCATCTTCAAACCAAATTCAGCTGCGAGAGCCAGTAGAGTACGTAAAGAGGAGTGCCGCACGACAGGAGAAAATGTCTCAAAATAGTCTACACCTGGCGTCTGGGTGAATCCCTTAGCAACTAATCTTGCTTTGTACTTCACAACATTTCCTGCTGGATCTTTCTTTAACTTATAGACCCATTTACATTGTATAACTTTCTTGTTTTCTCTGTTAACCAATTTCCATGTCTTCAGCTTCATCAATGAATTATATTCATCTGTCATTGCCATCTGCCACTTATCAACATCATCAGCCAATATAGCCTCATTATAAGTTCTAGGCTCATCAGACACTTGACTAGACACTTGGTATGAGAAGTAATTAGGAGGTTTTCGATCTCGTGATGGATATCTATGTCCATCATTTTGACTAGTAGAAACTACTTCTTCCTCAATTGCTTCAAAGAATTGATCAGTTTCAGCAGTCTGATCTTCAGTGACAACTGTATGGCCTGGAGCTGGTTCAACAGTGACCACTGGAATTTGATCAAAAAACTCTTGAACTGTACTGTTTTCTTCCGGTATAGGGAGACTATTAGACAGTACTAAAGGTTCATTATAAGTCTTAGTATTGTTGACATTTCTATTATTTAAACTAGAAAAACAATCTTCAAAAAATGTAACGTCTCTAGACTTTTGTAAGATGCTAGGACAAGATGGTTTTCTAAAAAAATACGTATTAGGATCTTCTGTATAGCCTACAAATACAGCTTCATCAGCCTTGAGATCCAATTTCTTACAGTGACAAGAAGGTATATGTATAAGAGCTCTACACCCAAAAACTCTGAGATTACCTAGGTCTGGTTTGCAACCATTCCACAACTCGTAGGGAGTTTTATTATTTAAGGCACGGTGTGGGCATCTATTCTTTAGGTATACAGCCGTACGAACAGCATCTTCCCAAAAAACTTTAGAAAGATCGCTTTCAGCCATAAGTGAGCGTGCCTTTTCTACAATTGAGCGATTAGTACGCTCGGCAACACCATTCTGCTGAGGGCTATATGGTACCGTAGTTTGATGCTTTATACCACAAGATCTAAGATAACTTGAGAATTCACTATTGACGAATTCCTTTCCATTATCCGTCCTTATTGTTTTAATTTGAGCCCCAGTTTGTCTTTCAACTATAGACTGGAAATGACAAAATCTATCTTTTACCTCTGTCTTAGAAGAAACAAAATACACAAATATAGTTCTCGAAAAATCGTCTATAAAAACTAAAAAGTACTTATTACCCTGAAAAGAGCTAACTGACATTGGTCCACAAAGGTCAGAGTGGATCAGGTCTAATATTGAAGTTGCTCTTTTATAAGTAATCGGTTTAAACGGTTTACGAGCTTGTTTCGCTTGAACACAAGCAACACATGGATTTTTATCCACATCCTTATAATCAATAACCTTATGACTATTTTTCAGCAGATTCATACCGACGCGACATAAATGACCTAAACGCTTATGCCATACCTGATACTTAGACAATGAATCAGAGTGCACGTCATAGGCTCTAAATTGGGGAATATTTACGTCACAATCAAGTGTGTACAATCCACCACTGGGCGAGCCATGTAGAACCACATCACCTGTAAAGGAGAAGGAGGTTTTTGAATTAAATAAATTACAACCCGACTTATCAAACATTACAGTAAAACCTTTTTCAACTGCTGTCTTCACAGATAAAAGATTTGTTTGCAAGTTAGGTACATACATAACATCATTAATTGTATTGACGTTGCTTTCGGTATTTATAGATATTTTACCGATGCCTTCAGCGTCAATCTTCGTCCCGTTTGCAACTGTTACCTTATTATCAATAGGCTTTATGTCTACAAACCAATCTCGTCTTGAAGTCATGTGTTTGGTCGCGCCCGAATCAATGTACCATTTGTCTCTGTCATAATTATTTGTTGCTCCTAAAGCAGACACAGAGGTCGAGTCCTTATTAGTGGGATTCTTCCTTTTCATGACATTATTTTTCTTCAGAGGACAGTTTGGTCTCTTGTGACCTGGTTCTCCACAACCATAGCACACAATTTTCTTTGCCTTTGATTTAACAGAAGAGGCATCAACCTTTGACTTCATAGCTGTTTCCAGTTTTATCGAGCTTTCCTTGGACATTTCGAAAAAAAAAAAAAAAATTTTCGAGAGACATAATCAATGGGTCATATCTCGACGTAAGACCTCCCAATAGAATAGCAGCAATGGACGTATCATCTATTACTTTGTCTATATCCGCCAAATCTTGAGCAGTGGAAATAACAGCATTGATATACGACTCAATATTATTATTAAAATCTTCAAGTCTCAATCTGTATAAATTCCGTTCTAAATATAAACGCCGACCCATACCTTTGTCCTCATAAGCATTTTGTAGAGCTTTCCATGCTTCCGCTGCAGTAGTTGCACTTCGGACATGCGTAATTGCAGATGATTCCAGGGTAAGACAAATTTTTGTTAATGCCTTCTGATCGCTCCTCATCTTTGTGACATTGGAAACGTTCATCCCTGTTGGGTAGCCACTGATCGCTTCCCACAACTCCTCATGTATAAGGAAATTACGCATTTTAAACTTCCACGTACTATACCCTTCTCTATTATGTAGGGTGAACATTGGAATAGAGGAACTACGCATACCTCGCTCATTTGTGTCTCCATTTGGGTTCGCCATCTCAGAAGAGTATGCGAAGAACTATTATGTTTCGTACCCAAAAAAAAAAAAAAATCACACAAATATCACTTCAATGAATTAATATGAAAACACGCATTATTTTTCTTTATAAACAAAAACTAGAGACTTCGTGCTGATAACGATTTGTTGTAATTTTTGTATTTGAAAATAAAAGATGTGTTTCATCTAGTTGTTATTTTATTGAAGTATATGGTAACCTAGTTACATAGAATAGGAAGAACTTTGAATACGTTATAAAAACACTATAAAGCCAGTATTATTACAACAGTTGCAACTCCATCTTGAGCCACCACTGACGCTTAACTCCTTCTTAAAAGTATACCCATTGACTATGAGCAGAATTCTGCCAGTGGACAATGTGACTACTGTAACTGAAGAGAAAAAAAAACATACCAAAGGCAAGTTCACACAAACAACAGAAAGTTAACCGATTTATTAAAAAAAATTACTATTTACCTAATATTACTATTATGACTTTTACCTAATTAATTAGCAGATCGTAATTTCAGTATTGGGTAACCCAATGTATATCTAGTATTAAAGATACAAAATATCAACAAATACTTCTATAAATCTGTGCTACTAAATAACTAAAAGTACAAAATACAATATATACATCATACAAAATAACTAATATTACTTCTATATATATAATACAAAAATCTAAAAAGACAGTTTTCAACTCAGTAGCTATCAAGTTTCTGGCTGGGTTTAAATTGCATTTGTAATAAAAATCAATAAAATAAAAATCTCTATTAATTATACCCTCTTGCCATAGAGACCAGTTTTCAGAAGCCGAATGTTACATAGTTTTTTTTTTTTTTTTTTTATGGCCCTGCCAAAATGACTACTCTGCCTGATGGAAAGCATAAGCAGAATCCAAGAGTGGTGGTCACCATACTCATTGCGAATGCAGACAATGCAAAAATGCAGCATGGTAATCCATCATGGCGGCCTAGTGATGCTTCTACATCATTGGGCCTCCGGTCTCGCACTTACCAACGAAACACGACAACACGAACGCTGTCATTTTACGTTGATCTTTTGTGCGAGGGTGGTACCGCCCCGGTCGAGCCAGCCCGTTCGTGCTGAAATCAGCGTGGACATAGTTTTCACAGAGAGTTCATTTCGACATGGTGATTAGCTCACACTGAATGGAACCGCCAAACACGCTCGCCGTCGAGAGTTGCCGTGATATGTAACGACCGTCTGCTTCAATAATCTGTAACGGTCGATTAGCACCAAGTAGAACGTTCGGGATATGAATGCGTGAAATTACTCGAACGAAGGTATTTTTATAGTATTTGACAGGCTTGACCCAATTCAATACTAAATTCATATATTTAGTAGACAATATCAAATATTGTTTACCATAAATATTCTAATGATTATTAGCATACAATTATTATTTGATAATATAGGATTGTGTAACATTAAAGATTTGATATGAAATATAAGTCGCGCCGGAAGCTGACAAGCGGAAGGCGCCAAGATATTAATATGAATCAACTATTTACTTGTTTATAAAATCACCAATTGAATTATAAGTTTATAATATATTTTATTGTATGCCTAGTCATTATTAAGATTTAAACAAATGAGGCATTTATACGAGGTTGGAATCGTTACTTATAACATTCGGCCATCCTGTGCATGCCGTGTCCCACGGCGATCAGAGCTGCCACTAATTTAATTAAATCTGGTACTGACCAATTTATTTATTTTTCGTAGATCACATAGCTTTTATTTGCTATACGTCACACAGTTTCGTATTTGCTATACGTCACACAGTTTCGTATTTGCTATACGTCACACAGTTTCGTATTTGCTATACGTCACACAGTTTCGTATTTGCTATACGTCACACAGTTTCGTATTTGCTATACGTCACACAGTTTCGTATTTGCTATACGTCACACAGTTTCGTATTTGCTATCGTCACACAGTTTCGTATTTGCTATACGTCACACAACTTTTGTTTTTGTCACACAACTTTTGTTTTTAATACATCACACAGCTTTTGTTTTTACTACATCACACAGCTTTTGTTTTTACTACATCACACAGCTTTTGTTTTTACTACATCACACAGCTTTTGTTTTTACTACATCACACAGCTTTTGTTTTTACTACATCACACAGCTTTTGTTTTTACTACATCACACAGATTTTATTTTGTACTACATCTATAGTTGTTACACGGACTTGATCACATAGCCGCCCGTATTCACATGTAGTACTTGAAGTTGGAAACATAGCTTAATTTAAGTAAATAGACTTGATCACACAGCCGTCTTTACAGGTAAGATTTAACACACAGCGGTAAATAACTGTTTACTTAGTATTATCACACAGTGTAGGTACTATATAATTGCAGACAAGTATAGGTAAATGGAAATCATTAACTTTTGTTTACACTTTTAAATTTCATTATAAATAAATTGGAACGTACTCACCAGATGTACAGATAGATATACTTTACTGCACCTTCACCAATTACTCGAACGAAAACAAGAAAATTTCGTAGGGTATCCAAATAAAGATTACGTTAACTTTTAAATATTTTCAAAACAGGACGCACGAGAATGCTAGATCCCACTTCTGAAATGTAACGGTCGATTAGCACCAAGTAGAACGTTCGGGATATGAATGCGTGAAATTACTCGAACGAAGGTATTTTTATAGTATTTGACAGGCTTGACCCAATTCAATACTAAATTCATATATTTAGTAGATAATATCAAATATTGTTTACCATAAATATTCTAATGATTATTAGCATACAATTATTATTTGATAATATAGGATTGTGTAACATTAAAGATTTGATATGAAATATAAGTCGCGCCGGAAGCTGACAAGCGGAAGGCGCCAAGATATTAATATGAATCAACTATTTACTTGTTTATAAAATCACCAATTGAATTATAAGTTTATAATATATTTTATTGTATGCCTAGTCATTATTAAGATTTAAACAAATGAGGCATTTATACGAGGTTGGAATCGTTACTTATAACAAATCATTACAAAAAAATGGAGCTAGAATAGTTGTTTATTCCTATCAACACTGAAAGAAAAGTATTTCAATACATATTCCTAAAACACAGTACTCGTAATAGCAATTATATAAATAAGTACAAATATTCGTAAAGTTTTGACAAGACAAAATGTGTAACTGGCCAATAAAAGCATAAACAAATGATAATTTTACAGTTTAGATTTATTTTGAAAAGTATTATTTGAATTTATTGATGTATAATAGTATTATTATTAATTGAAATTCAATTCTTTATCACTCTGAAAGAACTTCTAGACTGCTACGTCTGCTGTCGCTACTTGGGGCACGCTGTACGCTTTTTTAGTTTATAGAAATGTGGCAAATAAGATGAGGTCCTGTGATGCGCTTTGTGGGTCAAATGTTACGAAGCCTGAGACTTAATGGCCGCAGAGCTAGGACGTAAGCGTATGTATAATATAAAAAATAAAACAAAAACAATAGTCAAGACATCTAATTTAATAGTGACCAGATTACAACATGTATTTTATATTTAATTTAGCAGAACCTAACATTCATATTTACAATTTACGAGATTCTTAGACATAATTCACTTACATAACATGTAAAAACAATCAATAAAAAAGTTAAAATATAGACACTTCTTTATTTTAACTTTTGTTATTATAACTATACGATATATACAAAGTCATAAACAAGTATGACGAAGAAGGTAATGACCTCTTTAGTTCATGTTGTATGTCTCCCAATTTTTGTGCTAAGAATCAATAAAATTGATATAATACTGTAAATTTCAACTTTCGTGTTCATAAAGCCTAGTTTGAGTTTGTTGCACATAAAGCTTAGAATAATAACGCATAGAAAGATATATCTTCATACAAGCTCCCTGTCAAAAATGAAGCACTGAACCGATTCACATAGGTGTGACGATTACGTAGGTACGCGCGGTGATACGCACACATGCAAACGGAATATTGAACCAAAACATTCCTATTTTGACTTAATTATTTACAAAATACTGTGAAACAGGTAAGTTTTTAATAAAAAACTTACCTGTGAAAAGTGATGTTATCATACTTCTTTTGTTTTTCAGATGCGTTGTGACACAATTTAATTGAACAAACTGTTTAATTGAACACTACGAAGCAGCCAGGCGTTTGGAGCCATATATGGCTCCATTTGAGGTGCTTCAAAACGGACGCGCGGACTCGGTTTCTATGTTTTTTTTTTTTTTTTTTTTATGTTTGGCCCGCCAAAATGACTCTACTCTGCCTGATGGAAAGCATAAGCAGAATCCACGAGTGGTGGCCACCATACTCATTGCGAATACAACAATGCAGCATGGCGACCCACACTATGGCGGCCTAGTGATGCTTGTGCATCTTTTAGTCTAGTCAACAAGTATGGAACTTGTTGACTAGACTAATTGGGCCTCCGGTCTCGCACTCACCAACGAAACACGACAGCACGAACGCTGTCATTTTACGTTGATTTTCTGTGCGAGGGTAGTACCGCCCCGGTCGAGCCGGCCCGTTCGTGCTGAAATCAGCGTGGCTCTACTACCTACCATTCTAAGACTATTCTAATTCTAATATTCTAAGACATAAAGTTTATCGTCACGGTGACCGCGTTTAGCGTTGCGATTATCCCTCAAGAAAAACTTTACCAATCGCGTGATGTATGTATGCGTGTCGTTGAGAAGGTGTCGGTGTAAAATAAACTCACACTAAGCCCTCTGGTTTACGATAGTTCATTTCACAAATCACCAATAAAGATGGTTATTTCTTTAGCTCAACTTAAAGTAGCATCCATTCTTCAATAAATATCTAGGAGGACTATGATTGTGATCCCTAACATAACTGACAATTTTCAGATCTTTATCGAAATGGACCTTGGCCCGACATCCTCTTGTGGTTCTCTTAGAGCAATTCCAGTATCTGTTGTCCTTTTTAACTTGGCTAAACGTATAGTTGTCCAACATCAAGAGACAATACTTTCCTCGGCCCGATGGTATGAAATGGTAATTCAAATCTGAAAATATACTTTATGAAAATGTATTTTGAGAATACTGCAACGAAAGACGTCATTTTTTTTATTTATTATAGGTACTTAAATAGTATAAAATGAGGAGAAAATAAGAGGTGAAAATCTTTTTTTTTTAAATTTTATTTCGTAAAAATAGATGCTATTGTTACCCTGCAATAGGGAAACTAGCAGTTAGGATATCACCATGATACTGGTTTTATCCAAAGGCTAAGAATCATAACGAAACCACAATTCATGCATTTGTTTTACGTAAATATTAAAATTTTACCTTACATAAGTATACGATGTCTCTATTAAGAATATTTGCATTTAGGTATCACATAATGGAAAATACATTAATAGATAATACGATTCTAGCTACAATGTCTCGTTGAAAAGCATTCTGAACACAAATATGGTTTTCCGGGACACTGAGCACAATATGTTTTGACTTTTTTAGTTTTATTCTTAGCTTTACGGAAACCGAAGAGTTGTGAACATATCTTGTAGCACATGACACATCTCCTTCTATCATTTTGAGTAGCACCGAGGGTAACAGTAAATACGTGAGACCTTTTCTCCAACAAATCTGAAAAAAAATTGTTGCAACTTTAAATAGTCTACACTATGCAAAAGATTATTTATTTAAATTTCTTCTTCATGGATCTCAAGCATGTTATTGCCTAACATGTCCTTCGTTCAGCAATACACGGCGATAGGTTATTTGAAAAAAAGTGTAGGTAAATTATTCGTAATTTTGCTGAATCTCAATCTTGTCCCTAAAGCAGTACTAAAATTTAGATTCTGCGTTAATATCAATTATATTGATTTTATTTAAGAGTAGAGAGACTTAAGAATCATAATCTTAAACATTTTCCTTATCCAACCAACAAGTTGGCTATTTTTTTTTCAAGATCACTTTTGAGCTTGATTTTGACTACGTGCGTTGAGAAAGTGAGTCGTGTTAATTTCTAACCTTGTGTTAGAAATTAACCCGGTTCTTTATAAATAACTTCCGCGAAAATTTTGCGCTATCAGATTCTTGGTTCATATACTTTTTGTTTACTATATTCTAATTTGCTGGGTTGCAGAAAGTTGAAACACCTTAACCACTTTAATACCGTCTGTTATCCAATAAATTGGTTACCTCGACAGAATAATAACCTAAGCCTATAAATGTCGTTGCCAGTACTAACATTTTAGGTAGTTATTTTCCGAGTTCTGTGAATACGCTATTTAAAAACAAAACAGGAACAAAAATACTAAGTTAAAAATATTTTTATTATTTCACAAGAGATAATACTAATGTGTCATACAAAGAGATATATTAAATTGTAATGTAATATATAAAAATTTCGATACCCTGAACACATATTTTGTTTGTAAAACACACAACGATAAATTTCATTTCAAATTTACATTTAATTACAATATTTACAGATTTTATTCTCGCTGCCTAGACGAATAAAATTTTAGATTGTAAGTTTAGGTAGGGTACGCGACGCAATGACAGCCTAGACTTGCATGCCTTGGTCTATGTCCGTTCAGATCTATACAAAAACTAATTTGAATTTGGAATCATACTTTGTTTTAAAGTAATGTGAGTAATTAAGGCGCGTCTCCACTGAAATTTGACAACACAAAAGTTGCCAATTTTTGTTCGGTGGAGACTCAGTTTTACTGAAACTTTTGTCACCAACACGTGTTGACAACACAAAAATTGCCAACTTTTCTTCAGTGGAGACCCGGCTTTAGATCGAAGTATTTTTATTTCTCGAATTTTGTTGATATTAATACTTACCTCTTCTTTTCAATTTGCCTAGGAAGAATATCTGAGTCATAATGAATTCAAATATTGTAAGTTTCTAGTTTACAATAATCAGAAACTGCACACAAGTCAAGACATTATCATTTTTTTAGCACATAAATGGCTACAAAAAACGTCCGAAGTAGTAGAAGTTATGGCGATACTATGGGGTAGCTTGCATGTATAAGCCATCAGGAGTGCGCTCATACACAGGTGCGTTGTGGGTGTGTTCGTTCGAAATACAAACTAGTTCATAATCATCATTGACATGAAGACACACGTTGCATTTCCATCTGACCCGTCCCGAGCAGTACCAGCGTTCGCCTCCTGTCATGGGTGCAGGGTTTGTGAAGGAGTAGCCGTTAAGCATCAGAAGAGTGGCTCCATCGACTGCTGTCACAACTGACACTGTAAGTTATTAGACTTGATGAGCAACTGAAGAATTAAGTAACAAAACTTTCTGACACTTTAAAATGTATAGCTACGTAACACACAAAATATTGTTATTAAATTAAATGTGTTTTGGGACTTTTAGGCAATGTTTTCTGACATTTGTAAATGGAAAAATAACAATGGAATCCACAAGTAAGAACAAGTTAAATTAATGTCTTTAAATAGAGTAATTACCTATTTCATGTCGAATTGTACAGTTGCAGAAGAAATAAATTGATTGGTTAGACTGTTGACAGCTGCTTTACCCGCCATCATTTTGATTTTCGAAACTTAATACTAGATATAAAGGCCCGTATTCACTTTGATTAGTGCGAGTGCATTCGCTGTCCACACGTATTTTCAACCAATCATTGATGACCTGCACTTCGCACCTGCACTCGCACTAATGAAAGTGAATACGGGCCTTAAGACACCGTGCTGTGGAATTTTCGAGTATTTCGCTTTTAATTGTATGGTTTTTATTTCACTTAAATTTTATAAAAGTATAGTAATCAACTTATGTACATAATTACTTAATTGAAATCGAATTAAAGTGAGATTTATTCAGTTGCATTTTAATTGTTATATTAGGTAATAACGATATTTTTTTCTAAGTACTCATTTTAGTGCATTATAGATCGCCATAGCCCTGATAGCATTCAGACCTGATTTTTTTTTTCTCTTGTAAGGAGGGAATTAAATTGTTTCAGGTAGAATAGAGCGGTAATAACACAAATATATATAATACTAGCTGATCCGGCAAACGTTGTTTTGCCATTAAAAAATTGGGTTATAAAAATTGATGTTAGTCGATTCTCAGACCTACCCGATATGCACACCAAATTTCATATAAATCGGTCCAGCCGTTTCAGAGGAGTAAGGTAACTAACATTGTGACACGAGAATTTTATTAATTATGTCTTCAATTAAGTGGAACTGTTTTAAATTACACTGTTTTAATTTAAGATATTCAAACTGCAATATACTATTTCAGATTATTGTGTCCTCAATTAAAACCAGAGGTTAATGAATTCCTAAGCTTCATATAGGTATGTGTGTCAAAAATACGTACACAAAATTCAACACTCGACTTTAATTTTGTCAAAATTAATGACTTTTCACTTATCAGATTTATTCACAAAAATATAAAAAAAAACTTATAATAAAACAATATTAGAATGTTAGCACACTTTTATTTCCCCACAAAACATTTAAAATTAAAATAACAATAACTGTAGACTTACAAAGAAACACATGCACTACATAAGGTATATATGTTAGATATAGATATAGCAAAATAATATACGTTCTAGCGCTACATAATATTTGTTTTAATAGTTCACTAGACGACTTAACTAATGACAAGCGCTGCAGCGTAACGCCTCCTTTTTTTAGTTAACGCACAATGTTTCTCTTCATAAAATTTTAAATCGCACTAAATATGAAAACATTTTCTTTAGGAGTAAACTCCAACAAAAATATATAAGAACAAAATTCTATTCAAACAATGTAATTAAATTAAGTCTATAGGTTAAAAATAAAATTTATTTTTGCGACACTCTTCTTACACGCTAGCCAATACGACTAATATAATGATAAGAAACTTTGATTTACATGATTTTTACGTTTCTTGACTCTTAAAATAACATTCTTAGTCAATACCATAAAGGTCATAATTTTTGACGGTACTTATAATATGGACACAGATTTATATTATTATGTATATTTAGAATCATCTTCCTACTCTTTATTACTCCCAAGATTATTTGAGGTCGGCTACTAAAAAGCGATTGGTATAGGTCTTGTGAGGGCGAACTGTGATTTTGTATCCATGAGAGCGCGATTTTTTGTCTCGCTGATTGCCGGTCGCAGGTCGATTATTATGACGACGAACCCCTCCCTCCATCCTCCTCCCCATCCCACAAAGGCCGGCAACGCACTTGTGACGCCTCTTGCGGTGTCCATGGGCGGCGGTAATCGCTTACCATCAGGCGATCCGTCTGCTCGTTTGCCTCCTATTCCATAAAAAAAAATACTGCATCATCACTGTACTTCAGTTTACATCTCACCAACTTCAAGTTACATCGTGGGGACTTAATCTCTACACAGCAGCACAAACTGAATATTTTTGCCATGCTGTCGAAGATTTGCACATTCGAACTAATCTGATTTTTAAAGTTTTTTTTTGATGGAATAGGTAGGCAAACGACCAGACGTATGGCTTGATGGAAAGCGATTACCGTCGCCCATGGACACACGCAACACCAGAGGCGTCACATGTACGTTGCCGGCCTTTGGGGGATGGGAAGGGGTATGGGAACGGGATGGGGAGGGGGGGTAGGGGTATGGGCCTATCCGTATTTGTAATTTTTTTATTTTGTCTAGTATTTCAAATACTAATGTTAACTAAATGTATTGGTTAAATTGTCTGTACTTATTACCAAAATATTTTGTACTTTAATAGTGACCTAGTAAGTAGTACCTTGATCTCAAGTATCAAGTAGTCAGATTATTATCTCAAAAATTCAGAATATACTATAATAGTTGTCATAATCATCTTCCTAGCCTTTATAATTCTATAATAAGTTTCTATAAAAAAGTAAAATACTTAAAAGTAAATAAATACTAACACCGAAAACATTGAAAAAAAAAGTTTATAGACTTATTTGGTTACCGTAACATGAAGAAAAAAACTTTATATTATTTTTTAACTTAAACTATAAAACTTGTTTATATCGTCATAGCTTTTTATTTAGTTCATTCAAGCTGCTTTATCTGGGATACGTAGGAGCTACCCAAGTATTTGTTAAATTGTCTGCTTATTTACGTAGGAGCTACCCAAGTATAGTCCATACGCTTAGATACGGTCACTTTGATCGCGCCGCCATCGCACGTGCGGCTTATTGTCAAAGGGACGCCGCCACTACATCAAAGAACCTGCCTGTCGCGTACACTTACAAGTAAGATGTTATTGTATTATTATCATTACATGATAATAATAATAATATTTTTGTCAGTCTCGTGCATACATGCCGCGAGTTTAGACTTTAGAGGTTCACACTGTCACTTTTGCCTTAGCAATTTTTTTTGTTTACTGATCGAGCCTAAAGCGCACTGAAATAAAGAAACACAAATAAAGCATGTCCTTAACTAAAATTAATCTTACACAACGTTTTACAAACTCTTAACTCATAATTTATATAATCTTAAAGTAATATATTGTTTGCTGAAATAAAATTCTACAACAATCATTGCATTTTAAGTTGTAAAATATACATGTTTAGGTTTACTTTCGCGTTCTGGAGGTTTATGATTATGATCTCCTTTAGTTATAACAACGTTTAAATTATCGTCCGTAGTCATCCTAACTTTACACTCGTCGGTCTTGAACGAAGTGCATTTCCATACTTTTCCTTTCTTAGAATTAGCGCTTCGAGTGTACGTGTAAGAGTTGTATAGAAGAAAATATTGTCCTTTCTTTTTACCCTTAATAATGACGGGTCCTGTAAAAAACAAATTATTGTTTTAAAAGTTATAAACTGCTTTACCCACTGTCTACCACCGATGACATTATTAAGACTATATTCATCTCTTTTTTCCCATCGTTGATGTTGAAATTTAGACTCTGCCACTATGTGAGTTGAGCCTAAAACTATAAGGTATTCCTCCCTCTAGGTCTTCCTGTAAGACCTCATAGGTCCTCAAATATACTTATTTTAAATACTCGTTGATTACCTTTACATTAGAAATAAGCAGACGATACCATGAAAATAAAAGAAATATTCAGAATGAACATTTATTTAAAGTAAATACATGCTTGTGCAAGTATTTTTTATATATTAAAATAACAATAACCTAGGTAATTACTGACTAGGCACAGCCCATAGTAATCAGACTGACAAATATATTTCTAAATAATATATATAAAATACATTGGGATTAGTTTAAAATACAGCAAAATCGCTTTTCTTTGTCACGGGTACTAGAAGCCGGGGAACCAGGTGCACCCTACAAAGGAAAACCCTAGAACCCCGACGTACCTCGGGCTACCTACGGTTTGTAGATAAGCAAAGTCGCCTAAAAATTTATTGACACTGTTGAAGTATAGCTGGTTCAAATAACAATATTTCTCTTTTGCTTTATCCACTTGTTTTTTTTCGGTTTATGGCTATGTACGCCATGTAAGTGTATTACAAAGTTATCAAGATCTGTGGTTACGTTAACCTTGCACTTAGCATTTGAGTTTCTTGAAGAACAGTACCATTTCGTAATCGAATCATTTCTTGCAGAATAACTTTTGTTGAATGTATAGTCCTGGTATAGCAACATCGGCTGGCCGCGAGAGGTTCTCACTAGATATCCTGTAATATAATTATATTTCAATGTAGGTACAGTCAAGAGTCACAAGTGCAGTTCCACCGTAAAGTTCATATTTGTACGCCCGTTCTGTGCCTATCTTTGTGCTTGTGTATGTTATTATAACCAGACTAGCTGACCCACGCAACGTCGTTTACGTCTCCTATTACCCGTAGCGTAAAAAAATCCCCCGTTTTTGTAACATTCTTCATTTGTGCTCCGCTCCTATTGGTCTTAGCGTGATGATATATATCCTGTAGCCTTCCTCGATAAATGTACTATCCAACACTGAAAGAATTTTTCAAGTCGGACAAGCGGTTCCTGAAATTAGCGCGTTCAAACAAAAAACAAACAAACTCTTCAGCTTTATAATATTAGTACAGATTTAGATTATGTGTGTGCATTAAAATATCAAATACATATGGATTGGCACAGAGCTAGCGTACAAATATATACATGACGGTGGAACTGCATTTAAGACGCTCGACTATACATCTTTTGTAATAAAAAACATAGTTATTGATTCAATTTTTTAATATTTCTGTGTTAACATTTGATAGAAATAATATAAATCCTGTTAGATGTGTTGAAATAGACTTGCTCTTCTTTTCGGCAAACGACCAGATTGGTCCCCTGGCGTTAAGTGACTATGACTTTCCAATTATGTCTTTATAAGCCTAAAGTTTCCTGGCATTGATTTTTTATCGTTATTCATCTTTAATATAGCCGACTCTAAATAATCATGGGAGTAATAAAGGCTAGAAGAAGAGAAATCTTTAGCTTATTTTGCTTATTTGTCATTCTTTTAGCTTACGCATTTCGTTTCCTTTATTTCTAATAACTAAGAAAAGACTTACATGTAGAGAAAGTTTCTCTACAATTATAATAACTATTAATATTAACACACAAAATGGTTAAACTTTGTATGGCAAAAAATAGTGACAGGTAACCCGATAATAGGGCAACATGCAAAATTCTTGCATCTTAAGAATGCATTTCGTTTACCAATTACAATAAAATATTTAAGGCTTTAATTTTAGATATTAAAAATAAAATTAAAACACTAATCATTAAAACATGTATTATTTAAAAGAGATTGGTACAAAACTAACTTCAAAATTTCTTACAATAAAACAATTTCACATTAATAGTAAATATAACAATTTTATATTACTTAGTAGTTATTTTCTTATCTAGGTACTATAATTATTTTTTGTAGTTACGTTAACTACTAATAGTATAGTATTACTATGCCCTGTACACACTACACTATGCATCTGTTACACAGACCTGTCACGTTAGGAACTTGGTTATTTTTATTTACGTATGAGCCTGTCAAGTGACTACTCTGCCTGATTGAAAACACGAGCAGAATCCAAGAGTGTCACCATACTTAATGCGAATGCAGACAATTCCACAAAGCAGCATGGTGGCCCAAACTATGGCAGCCTATTGAGATGCTTCAGCTTCTGCATTATTGGGCCTCCGGTCTCGCATTCACCAACGAAACCGTTTGGCCTAGTGGTTTAACGGTCACCACGCCGTTTCCTACTTCGCCAAGTGTCGTGGGTTCAAATCCCACGTAGGACAACACTTTGTGTGATCCACAAATTGTTGTTCTGAGTCTGGGTGTTCTTTGTGTCCGTTTCATGTATGTTTGTAAAGTCCCCCGCGACACAGGATTTATTCCTAGTACGGGAGTTGTCTTTTCTAAAACAAAACAAAAACAGGACAGCACGAATTCTGTAATTTTAGGTTGGTCTCCTGTGAGAGGGTAGTACCGCTTCGGTATATTGTTTTGGTAAAAAAGACAATTTATAACGAACGAAAAAAAATAAGTTTAACGTTACGATCGTATATCAAATTTTGCAGACGTTTATTTTTTACTATTGACACTTGACCGTGGTGTAGGTAGGTACACATTTCCTCCTATCTTCACATCGACCTTCTATTTTTAACCGACTTCCAAAAGGAGGAGGTTCTCAATTTCATCGTTTTTAGGGTTCCGTGCCAAGCAAAAACGGAACCCTTATAGATTCGTCATGTCTGTCTGTCTGTCCGTCCGTATGTCGCAGCCACTTTATTCCGAAACTATAAGACCTTTAATGTTGAAACTTGGTAGGTAGATGTATTCTGTAAAACGCATTAAGATTTTCACACAAAAATAGAAAAAAAACAATTAATTTTGGGGGTCCCATACTTAGAACTGAAACTCAAAAAAAAAATTTTCATCCAACCCATACGTGTGGGGTATCTATAGATAGGTCTTCAAAAATGATATTGAGGTTTCTAACATTATTTTTTTCTAAACTGAATATTTTGAGCGAGAGACACTTCCAAAGTGGTAAAATGTGTCCCCCCCCCCCCTCTAACTTCTAAAATAAGAGAATGATAAATCTAAAAAAATATATGACGTACATTACCATGCAAACTTCCAACGAAAATTGGTTTGAACGAAATCTAGTAAGTAGTTTTTTTTAATACGTCATAAATCGTGAACTGCAATTTACCTTTCATTCAATCAACACAAATGTAAAAATATAAAATAAAAATTATATTATGTTACTTGCTACTACGGAACCCTTCATGGGCGAGTCCGACTCGCACTTGGCCGCTTTTTTTTTGTTATTGCTTGGTCCATCATTGGCAATGATGTAAGCTGTAACTTAAGCTCCATCTCAGTTAGATATGACTAAGATTTCAGTACAATCTAGTCTTTAGCATAATATTGATCTGCATTGAGAGGAGAGTTAATTTCGTCTTCATCCTGAATTTGACTTAACTGTTTTTGTGTCATCCTTATGTATTCACCCTGTTTATTTACATAAAACACGGGCGGTGGATGTGTATGTTCACTATTTAGAACTCCAAATACACCTGTGTGACTTAGGGTTACTTGAGCATTACATTTTTTTGAACACCTGGAGGAACAGGTCCAAGTGACTCGGTTTCTACTCTTCGAATTTTTTGCAAAAGTGTACTGTTCATATACAAGCAACTCGTGACCCTTTTTCGAAGTAATAAAGTGTATTTCTGTAACAATGCAATTTTTAGTTGCGCCTTATGAGGTGGTAAAAGTACAGTAAGGTATATAAAGACAGGAGTCGGACCACACAATTGTTTAGGTCTACATACAAATACTTTTTCATCCCACCAGCTCGTAAAGAGTATTTTTGCCCTTCGATATCTAAGTGCAAAAGCCGTTTTTATCCTCTAGAGGATAAAAACGGAGAGAGATAATGTAAATTGAATTTAGAACATCGCTCGAGTGCACTAAGTTTGTGAATTCAAAACATCATTAAACCTATTTACTTCCTCCATGGTGCCGAATTAATCATACAATATTTTTTAATTTGTTAAAAACTCAGACTCGGAACCTTCTTGGTGTGTAGGTGGTGGTGTAGTTTTTTTTTTAATTTGCTCTGCCTGCACCAGTTTCTTCTTAAGTAACTATAGCAACTTAACTTTCAATTTTTCTTAATTTAACTATACATCCATACAAATTAATAAAATTGAAATGTCTGTTTGTAATATTAAAATATTATTAAATGCATATGTATGTATACACGGTACATATACTAAAATATTTTTTTATAATTTCAGTTACATTGTCTGTCTGTCAGTCGGTCTGTCTGTTTGTTCCGGGTAATCTCTGGAACGGCTGGACTGATTTTGACGGGACTTTCACTGGCAGATAGCTGATAATCTAAGGAGTAACTTAGGCTACTTTTTTTAGACTAGCTTTGTCCCGCGGTGTTACTCGCGGTACGACAAAAACCGCGGGTAACACCGCGGGGTTGAGCGAGTACCTAAGTATTTTTGAAATAATTTAAAAATTAATCTGTAATACTTACCTATCATAATGTAGTACATAATAAATATTAATACCTAAACTGAAATAAAAGTATCTTGTGATTGTTAATGCTTTTTTTGCATTTAGTTGTTTCCTCGCTGAGGTGGAATGAAAAGTTACGTGTTGCACTCGAGTGCAAAGATTTTTCACCTCGTGCTCTTTTGATTCCCTCGCTGACGCTAAGGATTCTAATTTTTTAATTAATTTTAGAATCCTTTGCTTGCTCGGTCATCAAAATTGAGCACGCGGTTAAAAAGCAACTTTGCACTCTTGTATAACAAATAACTATTAAAGTTTATCGCAATTATTATACCTATGGTTAAAAAATAGAATATTTGTTCCGAGGCAGTCTTTATGGCAATCGCCCTAAAGCCCTTAATGAAAACTTAATCTCAGTAAAATGCTAAAAAAACATTTTAATAGGTCTACAATGGAGGTGTTTCACAGAAACACACGAGTTGTTTCATTCTTTAGATATTTAGATGTGTTTCTTTAGTTTAAATATTCAATAAAACGTTTTTTTTTATTTTGATAAAACTTATTTTCATCCCACCAGCTCGTAAAGAGTATTTTTGCCCTTCTTTCTATATCTGAGTGCAAAAGCCGTTTTTATTCGCTAGAGGATAAAGTTATATTGAATTTAGAACATCATGTAAACTAAGCTTGTGAAGTCAAAACATCATTAAACCTATTTACTTCTACCTCCATGGTGTCGAATTTATCATTTTTTTTTTTATTTGTTAAAAACTCAGACTCGGCACCTTCTTGGTTTTTTGATTTGCTTTGCCAGCGCCATTTTCTTTTCACGTCATTTAGTCATTTCCTCGCTGAGGTGGGATGAAAAGTTACGTGTTGCACTCGAGTGCAATTTCTTTTTACCTAGTGCTCATTTGATTCCCTCGCTGAGGCTCAGGATTCTAATTTTTTAACCACTCGCTGCGCTCGTGATTCAATTTTAGAATCCTTCGCTTGCTCGGTCATCAAAATAGAGCACGCGGTTAAAAAGCAACTTTGCACTCTTGTATAACAAATAGCTATTATATTTCATCTTTAAAAATACTCAAAAAGTATTTTATCTTGTTTATAAACGACATGATCTGAACTTGATTCACAAATGTGAAGATTGAGAAATAAAACATTTATATTTATTTATTGTTAAACATTTCATTATTTTATTAACCAAAACATTTAAATCTATGAACAGCAGAAGTAACTAAGACATTTGCTTTATGTGAAAGTGTCCATCGGATGGCATTAAACGCATCTGTATTTAGTTTAATTATTTAATGTATCCCCCATCAGCCCCATGGTCATGAACCCCATCAGCGAATCTCCAACAAACTTTGAATTACGCATCACGCACCTGCAGTGTGATAACTGGCCCTTTACTAAACTCTGCAGGCGCCGTGAAGGTAATATTACCTATAATTGTTTCAATCAAGATACCTATTTATGCTTCATTTTCATCAAATATATTCAATATCCGTGGGTATTTTAATAGCAGGAGGGGGATGATTATGTTTAGTGTGAAATTTTGTTATTCTGAATGGTATTTTCGATTCGTTAGTAGTGACGTTTGCTTTACAACCTTTCTTGTGATGACTGGAGCAGGTCCAGTAACTGCCATTTTTCTTGTGATTTCGCCATGAATACGTGTAATTGCGAAACACCAACATGCCTTGTCCTCTTTTATTTCTGGAAGGTATGATGATTGCTTCTGCAAAACAAAAGAAATTCAGCGGCATACTTCAATAAGCATTAGTCAAAATCAACTTTGGATTAATACTTTTGTCCATTACATACTCAGATCAAATAAAAAAGGTAGATAACGCACCGCCTTGTTCTTGTTGAAGCAGAAAAAAGGCTCGTAGTTCAAAGTAAACACACGCGTTACGCACTAACTATGCTAAAAACTACGCTACTTTTCGTCAGTATCGTACAAGTATCGACAACTTACTATTACGATACTGACCCTGATATAATATTTGTTATAAAAATACAATCATATATTATACCATAATAATTGTTATAAAAATACAATCATAATTAATTGATTATTGCCTCAGTTATAAAAACAAAGTATTCAAAGAATATATAATCTGCGTGTTTGACAGCAATAACCCCAAGATTATTGTAATAAAAACGCTAATGTTAATACAGGTAGTAAAAATAAAAATAAAAAACAAATTAAATTATTTAATCATTAGTATTAATAAGTTTATGATTAATAGTCTGTTCTACAACACAGACACTTTAAGCCTTCAGTACAAGACTGCTGCTAGCTGCTTGAGCATCTACGTACAATGTCAATGAAGTCGCCCCTTTACCCGACTACGTCAGAAGGAGGGTAAATGTTTTTAAATTATGGTAAATAATATAATCTATCAATACAAAATTAAACACTCAAAAATCTTGTCTTAAGTAATTCTTTAATTGGTAATAATATCTATGATAAAAAATTATTATTTTTTACGGCTATTACATCACATTTTAAACATGTTTAAAAGATAAGATACCTTTATTAACACTTTTTATCACGACGTATAATAATATTCTACCTCATTCACAAAACGCCGTCTAGTCCCAAAGTCTAAAACCATGCAGAGCTTATAATAAGGGTACTAGACAACTGATACAAATACATCTAATTAACATCGAAAACACAAAAATACCGAAATATATATTTTGTATTAAATATTGTATACACAGTTGTATTTGCGACCACTTATGTAGTTAGAAAAAATCACAAAATCGAACAAAACATTTTTCAGAAGACTGAATTGAATCAAGAGATGTCAAAATGTCAACAAGTGTAGTTTCTTTTTGAATTTGAAACAGAAAATTGTGACAGAAAACTTTGGAGAAGAAGTCTTCTCTGGACATTAAACTTAATTTAAAGATGATTATTTTAATACAAGACATAAAATTATATCTAAGCTAACTGCATTGTCTCATAGAAATGCTACAGGTCTTTCATCTTTTAATAGAGCCTACCTAGCCTACCTAATAGAACTTTCACAACAAAAAGATTTTGAAATAAGTACATTACAATGAATGAATTTTGTACTTTAAAACGATATTTTTAGATACAAAAAAAGACGATATAATTACTATTACGAAGATTTAAACACTGTGGTTAACTATATTTACATATGTGGGTACATATGATTTATTTTAGTTAATGTGATCTGAAGTACTGCAAGCGTCAAATACCTAAAATTAAAGAAATCTCTTGTAACTTACTTCACCGTAAAGTTCAGAAAATTAGCATAGTGGCACCAAAGGGCATGTACTTAGCAAACAATACTATATAAAATTTACATGTGTACCTATGTACTTGTATAATCAACCTGTATCCTTAGAAAATAGGATCGATGACTAGACTGTATGCTCTGACTGACTGACATTGGTCAAATTTGTATGAAGTTATTTAACGTATAACACTTGTGTGTTTAACTTTCGATACTGGTGTCAATTTATTTCACATCAACTAGCTTTCAGCAGCGAGCGCGTTCGGTGTTGCGATTGGTGGAGATTTCAGTGCAGGCCAATCGCAACGCCAAATGCGGTTAAAGTAACAATCGAGCCGATGTGAAATAAACTCACAGTAGGCCGTCAGATTGATTGGCCCAGCAACCCCTCCGCCCCCGTCATTAACCCCCTTCGCACACGGGTCGTAAGCGTAGTCGTATCGTAAGCGTATCGTTACAACGCTACGCGCACGCGACCAGCAGTGTTCCACAAAAGAATCGTCGCGTAGGCGTATCGTTTTGTAAGATCTCAGCTGAAATCACGAGTTCTATCAAACTGAAGACTGTAACCATGCCGCGGGTCACCAACAAATAATAGTTCCAGAATATAATGCAAATCTTCACGTTGATGGAACTTCATTATCAATCCAGAGTTGCGGTTATATGGCAAATTAATTTCTGAAAGCCAGTAATTCTCTTCCGTGGCAGTCGTAGCATTGTGTGTAATTTTTTCAATAAGTCAATAATGTTCAATAAATCAGTTTATCTTTGACGATTTCTATCCAAGCTTTATCTGTTATAACTTTCCTTGATTATACATATTTACTAAATAAATAATTATACAGACAAGAACGTTTCAACGAGTTTCACAAATTTAATCACTTTTTCAGTCATATTGAAAATTAAAAGTCGTAAGAAGTTTAAAAAAAAAACAGTTTAATTTTAAAGAAATTAATGAACAGTAAATTTTTTACGCTTGCTTTTTTACGCCAGTACGCTACGACTATCCTAATGACATTACGCATCTCTTACGATACGCTGCAGCACCGCTTCGTGTGCGGACTTGTATTAATATTGCTCTTGTCGTACGCGCGGATTACGATACGCTTACGCTACGACGCCGTGTGCGAAGTGCCTAATTGTAAATTAGTCAAGCGCCTATGAAATGCACATTTCAATAATACCTAACATTACGTTAAGCAAAAAAAATTATCACAAAATAAACTACGTAAAATTAAGTAAAGATATCTAAAATATATAAGCGGGACTAGGTGCCCGAATTTTGGCTTTTCTGCCACTGCGTTGCTTATTTTTTACGTGTTTATGGACAATACCTCTTGGAGTATCAAATATGACAGGATCAGGATGGTTGTGGTGGCCCCTAACGCATACTATACTATTGTAGGCATCCAGGGTGAGCACTGCAGGACACTGGAACCTCCCATACATGACACAGTACCAGGTCCTGATTCCTTCCTTGGTTGCTTTACATTGCTGGCGATACAGTAGACCGTTGAGTAGTATGAGAAGGGCTCCGCGGACAGTTCTCACAAAATTTACTGGAAACACTGAAATGTCATTTTAGGTACTGAAACTACATCTAACAATGAATTTCATCAAATGTTGGGGAAACGTCAAGGACAAACGTTACCGTCCAAATTTAATTGTTACAATTATTGCTTAATATTGACTTGACTGGAATTCAACTCAATATTAAGATTCCTATACGAATCCATGTTTTTCATGAGACGTGTATCACTGTGCTAGAGTAGAGAGCAGCTCTTTACCTCTTTGAGGCCCATCTCAAAGCTGCTCATGAAACGATCGTGATGAAAGATAAAATATAAGCAGTACGTTTTATTGAGGACTTCTTCATTTAAATCAACCTTTCTGATAATGGCATGTATCAATTAGGTAGCAGTGCGATTAAAGCTAAGAAAGATAAGGGTATCATGATATTATAATATTTAACAAAATCACACATGGTTTAGTAAAAAATTACATCGTCTAAGTTTTTCGATGAAAAAACCTCTGATTTTAAACCGCCTTCTATATTTTATCAACCTTCACTTCAGTATCAGGGTAGGCCTCTTGAGAGACTAAGGGTCAGTTCTCACAGACCGGCTCGTTTTTCTTTTCACACAGACCGGATCGTATACGCTTGGAATTGGCCGGAGCGCGGCCGCCAACTATTTCACATAGACCGGCTGTTGAAGAGAATCAGAGCCGATCGGCTGCGCGAGTGAGAAAGAGCACGCAATCGGAGCCGGTCGGCTCCTCTTATTATTTCAGACTAAGTGCGTTAAGCATTTTTGATGACAAAAGAAGTACACATGCAAAAATAAACCTTACTACAATTACTTAAACCTCTGTTTCCAATGTGATAAAAATCTGCTCTCCTCTCTGAGCCGGTCTGTGTGAACGGACCCTTATGGTAGCAGAATGCTGCTCAATTCAATTCAATTTTTAACCGACTTCTAATAAGAAAGTTCGCTGCACCGCATTCGTTAAGTTTTCAGAGTAAGTTATAACCTCTGTTTAGCAATTGATTCCTATGAAGCTATATAGCTATAAAATATATTATTTTTTTAAAGTCCTGTGTACTACTGCAATGCGGCTAACATTACAATTTTTTACTGTGGTTTTACTCTACAATCGATTTATTTAAGAAAGATTTTAGTAATAAAAAACATTGAGTTGATTACATATTTATATTTTATTAAAATGTTTAGACTGTTACGTAAATATTTGAAGGTCACTCAGGTACTGCTAGTTAGACACTTAACAATTTTCCCTTTTGAACCTGCTACATTTCCAGAGTAAAAGTTTTAAGACAATGTCGGATAACAGATTTTTATATCGTACGTACAAAAAAATATCAATGATTAAACAAAATCACTCATAAATCAAAAGATGCGATATATTAAAACAGATAATAAATTGTTTGCATCAACAGAGGATCAAAATATACTATAAATTAATTTATTTAATGGACAGACTGACAACAAAGTGATCTTATAAGGGTTCTGTTTTTTCCTCTTGAGCTACGGAACCCTAGAAATGAATATAAAAATGTTTTTAGTTCAAATGGACACTCACCAATGTCAGGATCTGTATGAGAACAGCATGATTCAAAATACCTGTAATTATAAAAACAATTTTATTAATAAAACAAAAGTATTAGTAGTACTCCTTATTAAAAGGTCGGCAACGCACTTGTGACGAATCTGGTGTTTTGGGTGTTCATGGGTGTCGGAACTCGCTTACCATCAAGCGATACGTCTGCTCGTTTGCCCGCTATCCAATAAAAAAAAAACATAGCGATTATTTCTATTATATAGTACCTGGATGACCACTACTGGATTGGCATTGTATTTTTGCCATTTTTTTTTAAAATAAATTCTCTGCATACTAAATTTCATGAAAATCTTTGTAGCCATTTCTGAGATTCAGATTATATATATTGTATATATATAAACATAATATACAGAAGCCTCTGCATTTTCATAAAACTCACAAAATATTTATTTTACCCTGTATACATACAGTGCAGTATTTTTTTGTTATAAATTCTATTCATTATAATATGGAGATAATAAAAAGAACAAGCTCACAAACAATATCTATGTTATAGGAGATTTTTCATTAGTAACAACTGTATATTTAACCCTCTAATATACTGTCATTCTTCCAAACATATTTACTGATTGTTGCATAACATTTTCGTAAATTAAAAACAATATTTTTGAAAAAAGCAAAGAAAATTTTAAATAAAATAGTCTGAAATATTATATTTTGTTGTATTCAATTAAATAATTTCTCTTCATATCTCATCAAGATCTTTTAGAGGTCGCGCAAACTGCAGACTTTCTATTGGCTGATAGTTTGGTTGGTTTCTTAATCAGTATGACGATGTATAAGAGTCCGCACATTATAACGATTCGGTATTAGCCGGCCGACCGACCATTGCCTTCAAATAAACTATCGCCAAACTATCAGCGGATTAAAAAGTTTGTAGTCTGCTGGAGCCGTAAAGCTACTCAATGGATTTGCCGTCCGCCATTTGATATACATATGATATATAAATGTAACAATCACACTAATCTCTCAAGGCAATCGCTTAAAGGTTTAAGTAGTTTGTTTCTTAATAAATATGCTTTTTTCTGAGCTTTATATTACATTAGTTTCACATTTATTTTCATGAATGAGCAATACATTGGCATACAATTCTATTTCCTAGTGACTATTCTGAACTTTGTCAAATAATATTAAGTATAATTAATCTTTATAAAAATTACAACAACAAAAAATTACTCACACCACCAATAACATGAAATATTGGTAAAAATAAAGCGCTAGAAGTTGATCTTTTGTGGCTTGAGGCTATAATTTTCTAGATAATTGGTCTAGTTAACCCAAAAAGTTATCAAGCTCCAACAAGGTTATGATCAAGAATTTGTTTACCTGTCATATCTCGATATTTTCAAATATTTTCACTTCACTTTTAAACCACATCACTATTACTGTATTGCAGACACTTAAAAAATACACTACGTTCACAATATTAATAATAAGAATGGAAATAGAAAGTACAAACTTTTTCCAAATACGACTTCTATAATGAAAGTTAACTGTTAAATTACTACTCTAGCACGAATAAAAGCGAAATAATGTATAATAATTAAATGTATGCTTTGGTATATCAGGCTAAGCCTCATGAATTTGGAAAACCGATTTTAATACCAAATAAACAAGATTATTTGAGGTTAGATTTTATGCTTCGAATAAACGTCAAATAACAAATGTCACTGCGACACAATAGGTATCAACAACACAAATCTTACACAGCCAAACTGGTTACCTAATAAAATCTATGTAAACAAACAGTGTCTTCCTAATATTAATAATAATATTTCATTGTATTTGTGATAATTTAATAACAGCAATTTTGCCCTCCCCCCCCCCACTCCCCCAGTGGGAGTGCGCTCAATTATGCCCGGGGTAAGAACAGAATTAACATGGCACCCCCTACTACCTGGTCTTGGACCCTTGCAACATCAGAGGATTGTATAGTAATTCTGTCCATCACCACCTCGAGACTGCATAGCCAGCCTTGCTTTTATTGACCGAGACGCAGATATCGTCTCCAGCGGACACTCCTACCTCACTCACCCTGGGGTACGGAATAGAACACTCCTTCATGTCTAAGGCCGGAGAAGTGTGTACGTTTGAGACGATATCAGTTTTCGTCGCCTCAGCAATCTTGAAGGTAGGGACTTCTCAATGCTACGGCTCCTTGTAGGCGACCTTGTCAGCGACGACCACCTCCGCGTCTATGCGTGCCTCTATAGATCCCATAGCGGTGATGCCGAAACTGACCGACTCATTGACCACAGCCAGATGGCTACAGACTTCGTGCAGCAGCAGATAACGTCCGCAGAGATCGTCTTACTTGGTGATTTTAACGTCGACCACGCCGACTGGCTTAGTAATAAAACGGATCATGAGGGAAGATGTGTTCACGACTTCGCACTGGTATATGGCCTGACACAACTTGTTACCACGCCCACGCGAGTCTCAAATATGGAGGGTCAGAGTTCTTCGTTGTTGGACTGTTCTGCTGACTTTCATCCGGACGGTTACCTAGTATCCGTAGACGCTCCTCTTAACTCCCGAGACCATTGCCTTGTCCGGAGTACAGTGCCTCTCACATGCTCACACGCAGCCGCCGTGTGTAGCACTACAAGTCAGCAGATTGTGTTGCACTACAGTCCTACCCTTGGAGACAGGTATGTTTCTCGCCGGATGATCCCAACACCGCTGCTGACGTTGTTGCTGATGTGGTGGTGCAGGGTATGGAGCTTTTCTTTCCATTCTCTGTGGTTCACATAGGTGGCAAATGTCGGCCCTGGTTTGGTCCATCTTTTAAAAAGGCTTCTCGCAGGAAGCAGAGCTTAAAAAAGGAGTACAACTTTGCCTCCAGGTCCTTCAAGAGAGACATTGAAAGGGTGAAGTCGGAGCACATTGCTAGGATTCGCGGTAGGCTTGAGCGTCTTCCTCCGGGAACTCGGGCGTTCTGGTCTCTTGTCATTGCTATCGAAGAGAATTTCTGTAAGCCATCCTTTCCACCTCTACACATAGAAAATAATTCGTTGGCCTACGGCAAAGGAGAAAGCCGATCTTCTGGCTAAAGTCTTTGCGTCTAACTCGACCTTGGATGACGGAGAACAGGATCCACCTACCATACCGCGGTGCAAGAGATGTATGCTGGACATCCACTTCTACCGACGCTCAGTGCGTTTAGCACTTCTAACTCTAGATATACATTTTTCTGCTCTTTCTCAGCTTTCCTACACTTCTGGCGAAGTCTCAATGGACATTGCGAAGGCCTTCGATTGAGTCTGGCACAAAGCGCTTCTTTCGAAGCTCCCTTCCTATGAACTTCCTGTAGAATTATGCGATCACTAGCTTTTTAGCAGATAGAAGCATAAAGGTCGTAGTCGACGGTGAGTGCTCTGACTTCATTTGTGAATGCTGGTATCCCCCAAGGCTGTGTGCTATCTCCTACTTTGTTCCTCCTCCATATCAATGACATGTTACAAATCAGCGGCATTCATTGTTATGCGGATAACAGCACGAGCGATGCTCTCTATAGCGGCCCCATGAATATTTCACGGGAAAACGTCATTGAGAGTCGAAACAAACGTGTGTCTGAAATTGAGACTTTTTGGAAAAGATCTCAGATTGGGATAGACTTAATTTTAATTTCGTACAATTTCACCGCTAAACAACTTCCATTGGTCGTATGTCCTCGTTTTGAAGACACTCCCTTATCTGCCTCAGATAATATTGAAATACTTGGTTTCGACATATCGAGGGTAGGGCCAAATTGGCCTCGAAGAAGCTTGGCGTGCTCAATAGATCAAGAATATATTTCACTCCGGCCCACCACCTTCTGCTTTATAAGGCGCAGGTTCAGCCTCATATGGAATACTGTTCTCATCTTTGGGCAGAGGAACCCCTAGTACCAGCTCCTCCCTCTAGACCGCATCTAACGGAGAGCGACTCGAATCGTCGACTGCCAAGATGTTTCAAATCGGCTGGCTGCCTCTTTCCGCCATCGTCCTACGTGACAGCAGTTTCATCCCTATCGTTTAGACGGTTGGCACTTTGTGTACAACTGAGCGCTTTTATAGAAACTTTCTGCCACGCATAACAAAACTGTGGAATGCGTGCCTGCGGTATTCCCGGACCAATAAAACCTTCAAACTTTGAAAAAAATAACGTAGGTACTCCCTTTTAAAAGGCCTGCGACGCACTTGTGACGCATCTGGTGTTGCAGGTGTCCATGGGTGGCGATAAACGCTTACCATCAGGCGATCCGTCTGCTCGTTTATCACATAGAAAAACTTAGCCTCTTGATTGGGCCATTGTACATGGTTTGAAGTACTATACTTAAAATACCTATATTTTAATAAGAAAATCAGTTTCTCCGTAACCGCGTTATTACTTCAATGGATACATTTTTATGGATGTGGAGAAGCGTCAATCCGGTTAGACGTTCTTCAACCATTGAAGCTCTTACTTAGCCACGATTAAAATCTATATTGTGCCAAAAAATATTAAGAACATTATATTTTACAGTTTAATTTAGGTCATGACAACAGCCCAGGGGGGGGTCATGACCCCCATGACCCACCCCCTGGATCCGCCCTTGCATGCATGTGTGGTGGGTGAATAAAGTTTTATTAACACCGCGTTTGCACTAAGATTCAAAATAAGAAACAGAAAAGGAGAGATTCTTCACTGCCCACTTCCACTGCACTGTAGAAGTGTTTACTTCGTTGGACCGAAATCAACCATGATGTCCATGATTCATGAACCGTCCTTTGCAGTTGAAGAAAAATTAAGCACTGCCAACATCTCGAAAAGGCATTGCTCCTAGTCCAACGTCTACTTGGCAGCCGTGAGCCGGGGCCATTTGCATAGTCTGACTCTGACATCTAGATTCTCGTGGACAACAACCGTGAGATCTACATGCAGATCCCTTCATGCTGAGAAAAAAAAACACTTATTTCAGTATTTACTTATGGACTGCCTCGGTGGCGCAGTAGTAGCGTATGCGAATGCTGTGCTTGAGGTTTCGCATTCGATTCCCGGGTCGGTTCAAAACTTTGTATGTTCTGGCAATTTAAGAGTCGGAGTTTGGGTGTTTTCTA
This sequence comes from Diaphora mendica, assembly GCA_949125395.1. Classification (NCBI taxonomy): domain Eukaryota; kingdom Metazoa; phylum Arthropoda; class Insecta; order Lepidoptera; family Erebidae; genus Diaphora; species Diaphora mendica. The sequence continues at coordinate 5,710,339 of OX421323.1, forward strand.
TATATAGTATGTACGTATTTACATAAAAGTATATATGTATTTATATCAGTTGTCTAGTGCCCATAACACAAGCTCTGTTTAGCTTAGGACTAGATAGCGTTGTGTGTTAGATTTCCGAAATATTTATTTATTTAGTAAGCGAAGAGGAAGAGTCTGAGTCAACACTTTAAATTATTCTTCCGCATTAGGAATATACATTCTGTGTCACGGGGGACTTTACAAACACATAAGAAACGGACACAAAGAACACCTTGACTCAGAACAACAATTTGTTCATGTGTGCTGTTCCATGTGGGATTTGAATCCACAACACTTGGCGCAGTAGAGTGCGGCGTGGCGATCACTTAATTTTATATAATCTCGTATAAATCTTCTCTGCGTGTGTGTGACTAAACTCCGTCTAAACGGCTGAACCAATTTTAATCAATTTTTTTGTGTCTGTTCCTGAGGATTCGAGCATGGTTTAGATTCACAATTCGGTCAAATACTGTGTCAATAGTGGCGGTTGACATTTGAATTTTTGCTATTAATATTTTTCTATAATCAAGTAATAATATGTATTGTCTTAGTGGTCGCCCAGTGGCCGAAATGTGAGTCTATTTCTTTCGTTTACATAACTTTCGTCAAAAGGAATACTTGAAAAAACCCTTCTTTCTTTTTTTTAACGTGTGGAAACTCCCACGGGCCGTCACCCCACCGGGGTTTGCGGCGGCGGCGGGGCGGTGTGTCGGAATCGGACCGACTAAAACCACACGGTGTGCCACTCTGCGCATGAGATCCGGACCCCTCCCGGCGCCCACCTGCACTGCAGCGGGCACCGTCTGCAGATGGACTCTCAATGTAGGCGACATACGGCACGCCTGCACACGCGTACATCACCTCCTCGCGGCTGGCCTCTGAAACGAATGGAGGGGAAAACCCGTCCCAACCATCCGCGGCGGTGCGGCCACACTCAGGACTTGAAAACTTGAAACCCTATATTAACCCGTCTGGTAACAACTTGTAATCATAAAATATATTTGACCAAATCCTCCTTTCTAAAGAGAGTCCAGGAATTTACTATCAAAAGCTGTTATTAATGTTAAGCATTACGATTGTTATTTTTATTAATATTTTTTTTATTCCCAAATATTGAAAAAGCAATGAAGGTCCAAAAAAGGAAGTAAAGCGTTTCAAGTATTGGAAATAGTTGCATGTAAAATAATATAAAGTGAATAGTGTGTCACAAAATGTTACAAAACAAAAAGTCCAATGAAATGTACAGAAACGAGGTAACGCGGTTAGAGTTTTAAGCGAGGTAGCGCCACCGCTAAACATTTACAAGTTTACCCATTTCCGCTAAGATGAAAAATTTAGATTATGAATTTGTCAATACTAAAGTAAAATTTAATTAAAATAACAATGATGAAATAAGTTACTTTCTGCTTGAAAAGAACCAATACGTTTAAAACCATCTCTGTGAAAGGTTTTGTTAGTTCGTTGTAAACATTCTAGTAATGTCAAACGTCAAAACAAATTACTGACAATATCCTATTTTAAAAGGACTTTGTATTAAAAACCAGGCAATATTTATTTGCCTTATTGATAAATATCGTTCGAAAAATAGTGTGTGCTCGTGCGTGCTATAAATTAACATTGAAACTTTGCATATAGGGTATTTGTGATTATAACCTTTAAAGTGTTTAGTGAATTATTTGTTTTGTTGTTGTTTAAGTGAAAATTATGGTGAAAATGATGTAGTGATATGTTTTTAATGTGTTTGTGGTGTTCTTGTGATGTAAATGCGGCGATATCTTCTCAGCGGGGTGGTGAGTAATAGATATTAAAGTTTGATATTTGTTTACAGATGTATCTTAAATTACAGGCTCTTATTGGAACTTCTAGTTAGATTTTAAGATTTTTGGACATTTCAGTGTTTTTTTTTTGTTACAATATTGCTGCGAATGTCTATACAATGTCATACGATTATGTTGAATTTTTAAATGATTTGTTGTACCTATATCTAAGAGTTGTTTATTAATTATACTTATTGTGCATCGAAACTCTTTTTTGGGACATTTAAGTATAACACCTTATTAAATGTACTGTAGTAGTACTTAGTGGTTTAAATTAGGCATAGAAGAAGAAAAATTTGAACAAATATGTTGTTTGGAAAATCAACGAGTTTAAACTAACGAGTTAAAGGTAAGTGTTTTAACCTTAAGTCTTGTTTTGTATTCTATCATATGTTTTAAGGAATCAATAAGAAGAAATATATCTTTTTGAACATATCTTCAAGATGTTTACACAGTCTTTATATTATATATATGTATATTGTGTACTTGTAATAAAAGTTTTCAAAATGACTGGACACTTTTTAAATGTTTAAATATATTATTTTCGAAATAATAAATATCTTTTATTCCTAATTAAAACATTTTGTATAATGTTTTTTATTTCTAAAATCTAGGGTGGTTTTCTTTAAAAAAATAAAAGCTAATATTAAAGACATTTTAAATTATCTTTTTCTACTATTCCCTAATTTTATTTTGTATAAAGTTTGTTATTTCTTTATTATTATTAAAATTATTATTGCAACATTTTAAAATAATCAAACAGATAGTAAATTTTGGAAGAATAATGCTAATACAAATACTACAAGAATACTATTTTTAACAAAAATATAAAAATTAAAGTTTTTTAAGTCAGGGTTTTGTTTCAGTACGACCAACATTTGTCCAATATCGAAGAGGAGTCGTGATACTGCTTGATGGCTACACATACAGTAAATCGGATAAATTTAACTGGTATTGCTCTCGACGTACCACTGCTAGTTGCAAGGCCAAGGTCAAACTGACCCCAGATGAAAAATATATAGAATGCTTAGTAGGGGTCCACGCTCATTATCGTGAACGATTTGTAGTTTCACCAGATGGTATTTTAATCAAGCTTAATACTACTGCTTCTATTGGTAAATGTTCCACTAAATTATATTAAGAGAATTACTAGAATGTTAAAAACTTGATGAGAGAATAATTCAACAAATTTAATTGTATGCCAGATGAAAATACACTATGTAGTTCGGCATATTTCGTATTGTTTGGTTTCTTGCATTAACAGTATATGTTTATTTAAATTTGTTTATTTATAACTTTGGCAATATACAAGATAGACAAGAAGTTCCATATGACAATACCTGATTACTTAATGAGAATTTTTTCTCTTATTTTTATATCTCTTATAATAGAAAACAGATTTTAAGTTTAGTAATCGTGCGAATCCAGTCTCATGTATTTTATGTGGTACAGCTACTTTTTATTATGCTTCATTGTGAATCTGTTTGTCTGACTGATGGTGTTAACTAGGTAAAATAATATTTCAAATCATGGGATATATATTGAAAATTGCCTAAAAACCATGTGGCTAGTTTTTTTTTTATGGAAAAGGCGGACAAACGAGCAGACGTATCGCCTGATGGTAAGCGATTACCGCCGCCCATGGACACCTGCAACACCAGAAGCGTCACAAGTGCGTTGCCGGCGTTTTGGGGATGGGGGAGGGGAGGTAGGGGTAGAGGATTCGGGTATGGGCCTCCGGTAGGTCTCCTCTAGTTTGTTGTGATTTATAATTTAAGAGTTGCCTGGGCGGTGCAGCAGTTTCAACAAAGTGTGTTATATCAATGTAATAATAAATATTAGGTACCTAATAAAAAAAAAACATGTAAATGATCTATACTTAATATTATAAAGCAGAAGAGTTTGTTTGTTTGTTTGCTTGAATGCCCTAATCTCAGGAAGTAACGGTCTGATTTGAAAAATTATTTCACTGTTAGATAGCCGAGTTATTGAGAAAGGCTATTTATCATCACGCTACAAACAACAAACAGGAGCGGAGTATCAATGGAAAGTGTTGCATAAACGGAAGAAAGTTATTAGATAGTGTGGATGGAAATTGGCTCAGACATTTCTCAAAATATCTCAACCAATTTCCGTCCACACTACCGATAAAACTGCACAAACGAACTGCACAGTTAAATCGCTACGATAAATCGTTGTAGTGTGTACCGCCTATTACGTGGTTCAGCTAGTAGCAAAATAAAACATACTATATAATGTACATTGTACATATTTAAATTTTTCGTAGGGTATATATAAAAAAGTTTTATTGGTGTGTACATACTTTGGACATGTTTTAAGATGAAAAGATACATAACGCAATGTGTAGCATAGTATTATTAGATATTAGAATTATAATGTTTTACGTTTTATAATAATCATGTATTTATGTTTGTGATTGATTATAGTATAACATCAAGTACATATTTATAAGGGTTGAAATTATTTATCAGTACTTAAAGTTACATACTTATTTTTTTTTATTTCTTTCAATCAATTGTCCAAAAAATAGCTAATTCAAATGCATAAGTTACGATCATTTCATTGTTTGATTAGCCAATTATTATGGAAAAGAGTAAAGTAAAAATAGGACTCTGAAACCTTGTTGTTGTGGGTTCAAAACCATGCTGGATTTGAACCCACAGCACTGAGCGCAGAAAGAAGCGGTGAGGTTACCGCTTAAGCCACTACGCCATCCGTATAGTGAGTTTATGTACAATAACAATATTGTTGTAAAACTTTCAGCGAAATTAGAATTCATACCTACTCGCAAAGGATACCTGTTACTCATAGATGGATATACATACTGGAAAGATGCGCGGAGCAAAAGCAGTGTCTATTGGTACTGTTCCAAACGGCACCAGAAGTGTCCAGCTTTCCTGAGGACAGACCATGAACACATGCAGATCATAACATCATCCATTTTTCACAACCATGAACCTAGATTGCAGCCGTTTTAAAATAAATACTTAAATGAATACTTTGGTGACTCACGTGTCCGAATAGTTTTGAATTCGACACTGCTGGAACCTTTCTTCAATCCATTCCATTTCAAAATCATGTTACCTCTTTTATCAGTCCTGGTTGGGTCAAAAACTTGTGCAAAATCTTCGTAATAAGGCCCCACCCCCCACATCAATAAGTTTCCAAGAAATGATGGTTTCGTAAGAAAGCTGGGAACTTGATTGGTTACTGTGCGGATTTTTTTTTTTTTTTTATGTATGGCCCGCCAAAATGACTCTACTCTGCCTGATGGAAAGCATAAGCAGAATCCAAGAGTGGCGGTCACCATACTCACTGCGAATGCAGACAATGCAGTATGGCGACCCACACCATGGCGGCCTAGTGATGCTGCTGCATCTTTTAGTCTAGTCAACAAGTGGAACTTGTCGACTAGACTATTTGGGCCTCCGGTCTCGCACTCACCAACGAAACACGACAGCATGAACGTTTGACCGATGCGTTACTATTTTCTTATCGCCTAAGGACTACATTTCGTTATATTTTGAAATTATATTTTAAGAATATTCAGCTGTATCATATCATCGGCTATCATTATCAGTCTTGGCCTCTCCCATTGTAATTGGGGGATGTGGCAGGGGTTGGGGGGAGGGATTGGAGTATGCGCCTCCGGTATCATCCCTCATTCGGTGAAACACAACGCAAGCGCTGCTTCACACCGGTTTTTTTCTGTGTAATTTTCTGTGAGGCCGTGGTATCACACCGGTCGAGCCGGCCCATTCGTGCCAAAGCGTGGCTCCCGATGTTGACGAGTGAACCTTTATTTACAAGGTATGCGCCCGCGCTTTTTCGCTTGGAAATTGATTATTATGTATTTAATTAAAACTGTGTAAGTATGTATGAATAACTTATTCAAGTTTAACGTATTTATTTTTAATCCGAAATTCCTTCCTTAGTGTGTTGGTGGTGGGTGCCTACTCAATGAAACGATCTTACCCTCCAAATTTCCTAGTCCTAACTTTAATAGTTTACGCTCGGCGATGATGAATCAGTCAGTCAGTCAATCAAACAGTCAGTCAGTCAGGACATGTTATTTTATAAGTATAGATGAGTTCATGGAACTATGTGATATTCTAATACTTGAGTATTCATTCAAATAATTTTGTGAGATTCGAATAATAATAATTTATTCCCAAAAATATTTCTTTTATTTTATACTTCTTATCACTGGTTGTTTTATAGTCATGTCTTACAAGGGATACGGTGAAGATAACAATATTTGAGACACTTCATATAAGGCTAGGACTGGTTTAGTGCCGACCTGGTGGTAAACTCGTCGAAGCCTGTGACATGGGTGCCAGACTGTAAATAAAATAATTATATCTGATATACAATTGAAGCATTTATCAATATTACACTCAGACACAGGAAAAACGAAATTATGATCATTGAAGTAAGAGGTTTTGCAGTGACCTTAAGCTCCAATGTATGTACGAACGAAAACAAGCTTATAGAGTTGTAACAACAAAACGAGAGACATAGTTTAATTGATTTTTAATTTTTTTTATGGTCTGTTCTTATTTTGAAATAAGCTAAATATCCTACTATCCTACTAATATTATAAACGCGAAAGTTTGTAAGTTTGGATGGATGTTTTTTACTCTTTCACGCAAAAATTACCAAACGGATTTGAATGAAACTACAGTAATATAGCTTATACATCAGAATAACACAAAGGCTACTATTTGCCGCGATAACCGACATATACGCGGGTGGAGCCGCGGGCAACAACTAGTTGTTAATATTTTTATTAATATTTTTTCATATTTCAGAAACTAACTACAGATTTGTTTCTTCCCGAAAGGGTAAACAATAATTGTTTACCCTTTCGGGAAGAAACAAATCTGTGATGTGGAAAAAGTATACGTATAATCAAAATCATAAAACTAGTAGGTACTACTGCACTCAAAGATTCAATGGATGCAAAGCTACTGTTAAGTTGCTTATAGATGGTTCCATAGAAGACGCTGGATACCCACACATTCACGAACCACCTTGTTACTTCATAACGGACACGGGAAAATATATTAAAGTGCAGTGAATATAAAATACTTTTTACAGAACTGCCCCAGAAGGAGGATTGTGTTTTTGAGTGTACTTATAATATAGTTAAAGTTGGTATTACGTAGCATTATGTTAAATCTGTACAGTTTTATAATTATGTAACTATTTTTCTAAATGTTTTTAACGAAAAATCTGAGTGTTTATAGTGTTGTTCCGTCTTTATACAGGTACATTTTAGATCTAATATGTACCTATTTGTAGAAATGGGTGTTGGTCATTACAATTCCCTTATGAGATCTAAACTTATTGTAATTAAGTATTTGTAATTAAATTTGGAAAATAAAAATCCTAGATCTAGATCAGAGAAATATGTAGTCCATTAAGTATGAGTTTTTTTGTTAAGTATGGATAGTTTTTAAAAATTTTCGAAGCATTAAAGTTATAATAAAAGTTAGGTCACTATTCAATTGGAAAAGGGCACTCTTTCTTTTTACTGTACTGAAATCCCCCAGATACCTACCACCTGCTGGAGGCTATGTCGGAACCGAACCGACTAAAAACCGCACTCCGTTTCGGGTAACTAAGTTGGTTAGTGCAGCGCGTGCATATGCACGTTTGCACGGTTGCTACTTGGTACCTAATATGGGGGGTCCGATGACTCCTGCAGGAGACTAGGCAGGAGTTGTGCGGTCTATGGCCCTTTAGGGGTGGTAATGGTGACCCTAGTTTTTTTTTTGCAGTGTGAAAATACATCGTACCTACCTGATATAACTGTAATCTTTATTAGAAAATTTATGTATTACATATTACAAACGTTGCAGGTAAAATATTAAGTACTTGTATATATAAAAAATGATTCCATGCTTAAAAAATACATGGTGAAATATAACTTGTATATTTTTCAGAGTGTAACCAACACTGTAACTTGTAGTATTCCTTGATATCTTTTAAATGAACCTGTCCAACTAGAAGTCCTACTTATTCATTATAATTTTACATTGCAAATTCTAACTATCCTCAGTCAATGTAAAATTATTTGTTCTTGTTCTTCTTCCCAATTGAACAAGTTTAAAAATTTATGTGAGTACATGTACATTGTAGTTTCAGATTTAAAATTCGTCAAATCATCAAAAGGGAAACCATTGATTTTGTTCAACAACTACACTTATTACGAACTCCGGAATTCAAAACGTTACTATTGTACTAGAAGCCGAAGTGTGGGATGCAAAGCCTCTTTGAAAATGAATAAGGATGGAGGTGTAAAAAAAGTTCGGATTGCGCATAATCATGATCCACCTAAGTACTATCTTACGGAAGCGGGGCGAGTATATCAAAATGTAGTCTATTGCAAATAAATTGTTTTTTCAAAATTAAAAAAAAACTATTTTAATTATTACTAGAGGACTATTCTGCCTTTACTTGAATCCAGATTTGATGAATGTATATTTTTATTAAGATTTAATAAATATTTAAAATGAAATATAATCCTTTTTTTTATATAGACAACCTGTTCTGGTAAGTAGTAACATTTTAAATTTGTTGATTCTAAGGAAGAAACGGAGAATCCTAAAGTTGTCTCTTGATATGTTGTCAAACATTTTTCCTTGATGTAGCAACCAACCACAAATTCCGTAAGTAGTTAATTTGAATTCATTTAAACTGTATTTTTGAAGTGAAACTTTTAATGCGGCTTCCAACAAGGTTGCGTTAAACGTTTAACGCTACCATGGAGGGGGTATGAAAGCACTGTTGCACATTACGAAGTTTACTTCTTCCGCATTTTTTTTAAAGATCATTAAGAGTCTGCGTCAAACTTAAGTGATGTGTTTGAAGATTCTTCGTATTATAGTGATTTGAACATGGAATATCCAAGTACTCAGAGAGATGAACGTATTTTTTGTCACGATAGAAGATTTTTGGAAAAAGAAAAATAAAGACAGTTCTGTAGTGGCGTGGAGAGGAGGTGTATAAAAAAACTCAAAGTGCAATAATAAAGTGACGTCGTCTCCATTCACAATATTACAGCAGACTTCTCATAACCATGCTGCTAACAGGAAAGCCTTGAGTATTAGTTTACTCTAAATCATTTTAATATATTACTCCCTATACCAAACAAACGTAATGTGGGACGCCCTCTGGCCAGAAGGCGGGACGACTTACGTTATACCTACGTAAGAGAGCTTGTAGCGACTGGATGCAAAAAGCAACAAACCGGACCCTGTGGTGTTCCTATGTCCAGCAGTGGACTGCAACGGACTGATGATGCCAAATGAATAGACACGAGTATGATCCTGTACTCTGTAAACTAAATGTGTTTCAACGTTGTTTTTGTACGTATTTACAAAAAGGATTATTAGATAGTGTTTATGTTAGTAAAAAAGTTATTTAATTTCAGATAGTTACACATTCGTCCGATCGTCGAAAGGCAAACCTTTAATTTTGTTGGACAACTACACTTATTACGAACAGAGCAATTCCAAACGGTATTATTGTACCAGAGCCAGAAGTGTGGGTTGCAAAGCATCTTTGAAGTTGAATGATGAGGGGCACGTAAAAAAAGTCCGAGTTGTACATAATCATGATCCACCTAATTATTATCAAACTTCAACGGGGCAATTTATAAAACTGTAAAGTACATATTCGAAATAAAATATAATTTTCTTTAAATATGTATAATTTATAGTAAAGGTATCAGACTACCCTGATAAGCAGAAAAAGCATAAGTGACAGATTTGTGAAATTGAGCTACTGATATTCTTGAAATCAGCAAAAAAACCTTATTTAGATTGAATCAAGATTGATATTAGAATGTTTTTTTTAAATATGATAGATTAATTCTATAGTAGAATAAATAAGTCTAAATATGAAGCATGGTTTTTTTTTAATAGATTTAATCTTTAAGTACCAGTTTTGTTTTTAAATAGATTGCAAAGATGCAAAATCCTGGGATATAAAGGGTCTATCAAGTTGGACTGTGATGGCAATATAATGCGACTGTGATCGTAGTCCACCACCTCGGTCCCCTGTAAAACAAGATGGGTACATACCATTGTATATCAACCATGAATATCCAACTACTTAAATAGATAAATATATTTATGTTAGACTGATAAACTGTAATATGTTCCTTAAATGATTTTTCTATGTTGTACTTAAAGATCATATACACAAGTTTTATGATCTGAGGTTGGAAAAGTCCATTAGAAAAATAATCACAAATTTGAACAAAAAAACCGACTTTAAGAACTAGACCAAATTGAAATGGCACCACACTGGAAGCACCAGCTTTCAAATAAAAAAAGACTCATCAAATTGGGTTCACCCAGTCTAAAGTTATGAGGTAACAAACAAAAAAATACAGTCGAATTGAAATCCTCCTGCTTTTTTGAAGTCGGTTAATGATTAAGTAGTAAAACATCGTTTAGTGAGAGTAGAATTTTTATAATACGTATTGCAAACATTGATTTGTCGTTTTTCTTCTTTAACCCTTCGTGTGGCGGGCCGCGGCGGGCGCGAAACCGTCGCGTGGCGGGGCCTCTGCAGGGTGGCCGCGCTACGTATGCGCCGATGCATTCTTTCGCCAATTTATCAATGGTTTTCTAAGAAGACCTACTAATATTTATTATATTTGGATTCCTGATAAAATTTCCTACAGAGTAGTGTAAAAATATTGTAAAGTTTTTTACGTATCTGTTGTTAAAATCGCTAGAAATTAAGGAAGAGATAAAAAAAACGAAAAATTTGTATAAACTTGTATATATTTTTAAAAAGAAATCATTCCTACTCATACTTTTTGTGTTATTCTAAAGCTAAACCTTAAATCTATTCAATTTAATCATCACTTGACAAATTCAATACAAAGTTTTTACACCACGACTATTAGAACTCAGCGCGCCATTTCTCCCGCGCTCGCTCACTCCTAGAACAACATGAGAGTTTCAAGTGGCTTTGACGACAGATGCCGTAATGAAGTGGCTTGATTTAATTGTTTCTGAGTAGTATGGTTCATGAACTTTATATAATATAGGTATCAGATGTATAAGTTCCTTTATTTCAAAGAACGGACCATATTAATCAACCCATTCAAATCGACACTCAAATGACTAACTTTACTATTTACACTTTTAAAGCGACAATCACGCGGTTTTTTCATTACCGTTTGTTTGTTACAAATAGTACACAATATTTACTATAGAATACATAAAAAACAATAAGTACTTGCTAACAAAAACAATTAGAAATAAGCTGACAAACATACACGACAAGAGCACGACAAGGGCACGACAAGGTCGCGACAAGAGCACGACAAGCGGTGAATTTAACATTGCGCGGGAAACTACGTACGTAGAGTGTGAAATGGACATGGCATTGTGATAGTCAAAAATTTTTTTCATATGATTTTTTAAATGTTATATTTATAAAAATTATGTGTTGAGTTTTTTTTTAAATATGTACTTATTTATTTATCTATTGTAAGTAATGATTTTTTTTTATTTATTTCTGGAAGTAATATTTATTTATTTTTCTTTAGTGCACACTCAAAGCAAAATGGTTCAAAATTAGAGTAACAAAGTATCCAAGTATAACAATCAGAGGTCTTACCGCTCACGGCAATTTCTTTTAGACAACCATAACATGACATGAGGTGTTTAAAAATTTACCGTTGTTTACATATAGGTAACACATACTTAATAATAATATACAATAAAAAAATGGGATCTGTGCAGCACAAGCTCACCATCAGTGCCGTGGAAAGAACTGAGTGTCACACATAAATACACATACATAATAATTGCACTGATTCAGGCCAAAACATAGCCCTTACAAGATATTATATCAGGAAGCCACCGCTTACAAGTATATTAACAGTCAACTTACTGGTTTACTATACTGTGAAGCCACTGCTGAGTCTATGAGTATTTTAACAGTCAACTTACTGGTTTAAAGTACGTAAATTATGATGACTTTTCTACCTTACCTCAATTTCAATAGCTCTTTGATAGACAAAGTGTAAAAAAAAACCGGACAAGTGAGAGTCGGACTCGCGCACCGAGGATTCCGTACAAACCTGTAGGTATATAAGTACAAGTTTTCTTAACTTTTCTGTTACCTGTGCTGTTAAGCTATTGCTTCTAACCAAATTCCAATTTTCTATGTCAACAGGAAGCAGCTTTTAGATTTTGATTCGCTTGCGAGCAGTCGCGAGTTTCAAAATATGTGGTATAAATGGTTGTTCCTTTGCGTTTTGCGTTTTTGCGTTGACTTTTTTTTTTTTTCAAAGCTTAAAGGCTATTACACCTAATTTTGATATAAATTTCAACTTGATACCTCTGCGCGTTCATGAGGCAAACGGTAATACATAGTTATATAATTATAAAAGAAACATGTAATGTAACTAAACATTTTATATTTTCGAAATTTTTCCTTTAGTTGTGCTATAAAACGTTGCTTAGTGCCAAATTTCAAGATTTTAGGACGGCGGGAAGTATTCTTTAGGTTTTGATTCCCTTGCAAGTAGTTGCGAGTTTCCAAATATGGGGCTTAATATGTTGTTTCTTGAGATTGCGTTAATATAAAAGTTTAATTTTGTTACAGCTTGAAGGTGTTAGAGACTTGAGTCTTTGATATGAATTTAAATTTTATACGTCTACGCGTTCATGAGGAAAGTGGTAGCCAGTTTTAATTAAAAAAAAATATTATGCGAAAGAAGAAATCTGTGCTTTTCGCAATTTTTCCTTTATCTATACTATAAGACGTTGCTTCCGTCTGCTCGTTTGTCCACTCTGTAGATGACCCGGTCTGTTTTCATTTGCCCTCCCGCATTTGTCTTGCTCCGTCTGCTCGTTTGCCCTTCAGAAGTCAGTTGGAGCCGTTGTCAGATGTCAGCCGCGGCCGCCAGGTGTTGAGCGCGCTTACCGCCGCTGTTCTCATTCTCATTCCTGTGTAATATAAAAGCAAACAAAAAAGGAAAACCACACATTAATAAAATTCACTATCTGCCAGTGAAAGAAATCATCAAAATCGGTCCAGCCACAAGCTATACATGAAATAATTACCTACAAATTTTAACAAAAAAAAAACCGACTTCAATCTGGACCAAATTTAAATGGGCGTATGCGAAAGCACCAGCTTTCAAATAAAAAAAGAATTATCAAAATCGGTTCACCCAGTCAAAAATTATGAGGTAACAAAAAAAAATACAGTCGAATTGAGAACCTCCTCCTTTTTTTTAAGTCGGTTAAAAATACAGTAGAATAGGTAACCTCTACCTTCTAATTTATATCTTATTACATCAGCTATCAGCCAGTGAAAGTCCCATCAAAATCGGTCCAGCCATTACAGATATGAGCTGGAACAAACAAATCGACAAAAACCATAAAAATGTTATTATGGAATATATGTACCGTGTATACAATCCACACACTACACAAATTCAAACTAAAAAAAGATGAGCATAGTATGAGCATAGTTTTTGTGTTATACCCTCTCCATTTCCAACCGACATCCGTGGAATCACGCGGGCTTTTAATGCACGCAAGCGGCAATTGCCACGGCTAGGTATTTAGATGAATAATTATGAAATTACTGCACCGATGCTCTCGATTTAACTTTCGTTCGTCACTTGAGTTATGTTAACACACAATACAAACATTAAATATATATATGCATGCATTTTAGTTTTCAAAATAATAAACAAAATTCATTGATGGTGGCCTAGCACGTATACACTTTCATTTCTGAGACAATTTACATTTAAAACATAAAGAGAAACTCAAACAAAAGGTGTTATATAGTAGATTACTTACCCAGACATCTTTTTAATACAACATAATCACAAAACTGCAAAAAAACACCACTTTTTAAATATATTTCGTTCCCGCCACAATTGACACACGTTCTCCGTCTCGTCCGAATTGGAAAGGGCTATGTCGAACGGAATTTCTCTATGCCTGGCTAAAATTTGTTGCGCTTAGCTGACGTTGTCCCTCCTTGACGTAATAGTGTAGGTGCAAGTGCAATATAAGTCGACAATTTCGTTTTTTATTGCATTTTATATCGACATGAGCGATCCGCCAGGTCCTGGCTTCGTGCCACTTAGTGTAAAATCAGTGAAGCCAGGTCCTGGCGCCGCACCACCCGATGTTTTAAGTAAAGACTACATTAGCTAGAAATTAATAAAACATCAGTTTTTTTTGTAAAATAAAAATCTTTTGAGGAAAAAGACAATACAATTGTTGATCAAAAAGGCATTAAGTAACGCGCGAATGACTTCGACAAAAATTTATTAAACTAAGTAATATCTTAAAAAGTATATAAGTAATAATAAAAACAAAAGATTAGATGTTTTCTAAGAGACAGCGAAAAGAGAAGAAAAAAATTCAAACCACAGAACTTGGTTACACTCCAAAACAAAGTAATTGATAATGAAGCTTCTCCTCCGTATGATAACAGTATAAAAGAAAAATTTTAACAAAATAAAAACCGACTTCAAGGTTCGACTCGATCCTCTTGGATGCCATCATCAGATCTTAGCGTCCTTATCATGGTACCACCGTTGGGATATCTTCTTTCCATTAAAAAAAGAATCATTAAAATCGGTTCATAAACGACAAAGTTAACCGCGAAAACACATTAAAAAATATATAAGGTCGAATTGAGAAACCTCCTGCTTTTTTTGAAGTCGATTAAAAATAGTACTGACGAAAATAAAGTACATGAACTTTTTTTTATGTTTGTCCCTGTCAAAATGACTCTACTCTGCCTGATGGAAAGCATAAGCAGTCAGGCGACAGCTCCGCTGACGACATCACATGTGTAGGTATTTGAACCCGACGCTTTGGTCAATGCGCATGAGGTTATAGCCAAAGCAGCGAGTCCAAATAGACATAGTCGACGTCAGCGTACTGTCACCCGACTGAAGCCTGTCAAACGTTCACGTCAACCGACAAAAGCAAAACACACACCGGCCGTAACGATCCCATACTTAGGTATAGAACTGCTCCAATAAACCGCTTCAAAATACACAATAAGTTTTTTATTTTCAGAACCCACTCCAAACAATCCACATCATCTCGAAAAAGGATCGAAGAAGAGGAGATGTGTAGGATGCTACCAAAAACTTCGCACCTCCTTATCGAGTCGTGAAGCTGACAAAAAAACAAAGAAAATTCTCACAGAATGTATCGGTTGCAAAAAATGTTATTGTTTGACCTGTTTTAATAAAAAGCATATAAGTACAATTAAATAAAATCGATTTTTTTTTCCATCAAAATTCTAAAGTCAAAAAGATTTTATTCAAATAGACACTTATTTTACAGGCACTTATGAATCATCACTACATAGTATAAAACAAAGTCGCTTTTTCTGTCCGTATGTCCCTTTGTTTGCTTAAATCTTTAAAACTACGCAACGGATTTTGATGCGGGTTTCTTTAATAGATAGATTGATTCAAGAGGAAGGTTTTTATGTATAATAAATGCATAATATAGTATGGGAACACTGTTAATTTTCGAGGTTTCTAATGTGATGTAGCAAATAAACACATTTTTTTGCGCTTACATTGCAAACGCTGGTTACACCCTACGAGATAGATCAAAATAATGTACTACAGTATTGTACACCTTAAAAAGTACTACAAAAAAGTCCGCGACGGTATATGTCTATCTCTTAGGGATAACCCACAACAACCATTTTTTATTCCTTTCTTTTTACGAGAAATAATGGCTTATTTACGAAGTGATTTTAAGCAATATAGAATGAATCCTTATACAACTACTTAAGTAAATTAAATACATTGTGCATTTAATATAGATCAAAATGGCTCTTTACAGATCTAATTTAAATGAATATATTCGAAGATATTACAGATTTAAAATGCACGAATCGTGTCGTCGGCGGAGGCATCTGAAATTCACCCGGGCGAAGTCGGGGCGGGTCGCTAGTAGTCAATATTTAAAAATCGAGTGATTCTAGTCGTCAGTTCCAAGTGCAGCCTACCCTTCATGGAGAAGAATCTGGCAAGAAACTCCATGGTTCCTCCTTTTAAAAATAAATAAGTAGGGTTTAGGTAGGGGTTACCATCACTAAACAATATGAAAAACTGCCCTTTTTCAGTGCCGTATGTGGTACCTAAGACCCCACATTTTGTTTTACCTATAGAAGCTAAACTAAATAATCTGCCCACAGGCCGCGGCAAATTTAGGTTAATCAACTCATAGATAATAATAATCGCGACAAAAACCGTACAATTCCGGTGGGGTTTACTAAGCCTCGTGCCGCTACAACCTCTGGTTCAGAATGAGGTTTCAAACGTCTCGTAACGCAATAATGGAAAGTACAGATAAATCAGTGCCGTTGGGAACGAGTTAAGGAATAAATTGAACAAAAATTATATTAAACTTTCGCCTTTTTTTAATTAGCAGACGGTATTTAGCTAAATAGAAATACAAAACAAATGCCTGCAGCGTCTACGTGAGCGAACTTGGTGCAAGCTCGCCGCAGCAGCAGTAACTACAGTCTTGTATTTCGGTGTAGAGATAATATTTGTAGTATAAATATTTACAACTAGCAAAAAAAGAATGAATGAAATCGGACTATGTGTTATTGAATTACAACTAAGTACATATTTTGACTTTCATCCCCTCTCTCCAGGCAACCGTGCTGAATTTCGGGATAAAAAGTATCCTATGTCCTACCTCGTAGTATGAACTCAAATCATGCCAAGTTTCATTTGAATCCGTTCAGTAGTTTCGGCGAGATGCGCGGCCAAGATACAGACAGACAGACAGACAGACAGACAGACGGACAGACGGACAGACAAAAATGAAAAAAATTACAGTTTTGGCTTCAGTATCGATTATAGAGAGCCCTATAAAAAAAAAATCAAAATATCTTTAATGTACAGAATTAGACCTGTTACATTTTTATTATAAGTATAGATTAAAATACCTTTTGATTATTTCAGAATATACATTTATTCGCTCCCGGAAAGGAAAAAAGCTATTGCTGTGGAATGATTACACCTACTATCAAAGGAAGGTCGGAAAATCATATTACTGTTCAAGAGGTAAAAGCGTGGCGTGCAAAGCGTCTCTCAAGTTGAATGAACATGGAAAAATAGAAAAAGTGCAGTTTGAACATACTCATAAGCCGTATAAGTACACTATTACGACAAAGGGAGACTATGTTCGACTATGATTTTGTATTGTTATGTATAGTCGGTGTCATGATTGATACTAGCTGTGTGATCATTGGTGTATGCATAAATATGTCTTTTGTCCCTTTATATATTTGTATATTCGTTTTCTGTAATCTTTTTCTAAGAGTGTGTGACAATGTTTTAAAGAGTAAAGTACATAGACGTAGATATTTTGATGTCATTCCAATCTAATACTGTTATACTATGTTTACATATACTCGAATGTGTGTGAATTTTGATTTGATTCCTTTATTACATAGATTGAGTGAATTTTGATTGTTTTGTATTACGGATAAAAAGGATATATTGTACACAATTCTTCAATTCGTATTAAGCTGAGAACCTGTAAAGACAGCGTACAGTGTGTCAATAAACAAATAAAACTGTTGGACTGCCCCTTACGTCTTTCCATCTTTCGATTTTGTTTTTTCACCTGTGTTTATAAAATTTTGAATACATTATTGTAGGTCTTATACATTGTACTAAATAAATAGTTCAAATTCGAAATCAATAAAATTAAATATTGGCAACGCGTGAGAATGTTGAGTTGCAAACGAACTTATTTACTTACCCCCACTTTTCGTCTGTTTGCCTCCTACAGTATAAGGAAATAATCACTTTGAATACTAAGTCAATATTAAATATATGTTTATATACTTTCAGATTATACATTCATTCGTTCTCAAATGGGCAAGCCCTTGTTGCTGTGGAATAATTACACCTATTCTAAAAATCCGAATGGCAAAATGTACTACTGTTCTAAAGGCAGGAAACGTGGCTGTAAAGCTTCAGTGACGTTAGATGATCAAGGACAGTTGAGGGTGGTCAAATTGGACCATAATCACGAACCACTCCACAATATCCAGATTTCAAAAGGTCAATATTTCAGATTGGCATAATATTATATTTATAAGTTGTAATTTTCTATTTAATCATAAACGCTCTTTAATGTGAAGCAACGTTCTTTTTTATTTTCAATTTTAAGGCTAAGTTTATAGTTGAAAATGATACTGAACAGTACTTACTATTGCCTAAAGGAGGCCAATAAATAATAGGTCTTTACCTATGAAATTGCCGCTTTGTATGCAATAAGTGAAAGTACTTATTTTTTCAAACTTTTTTATTTCTGTTATTCGAAGTAATCACCCATGCAATCGACGCATCATTGCCAACGCATTGGCAGTTTATTGATGCCCTTCTTGTAAAAATCAGCTGGACGGGAGGCAACAAACTCTTCAAAGGCATTTTGTACTGCCTCTCGGGAATTGAATTTTTTACCCACTAAAAAGTAGTCTAAATTTTGGAAAAAGTAATAGTCGGTAGGTGCAAGGTCTAGTGAGTATGGCGGATGAGGGAGAGCTTCAAACCCCAGCTCTTGCAGCTTGGAGACTGTCTGAACTGACAACATCATTTGGTACAGTTCGCAACAGACAGTCTCCAAGCTGCAAGAGCTGGGGTTGGAAGCTCTCCCTCATCCGCCATACTCACCAGACCTTGCACCTACCGACTATTACTGCCAATGCGTTGGCAAAGATGCGTCGATTGCATGGGTGATTACTTCGACTAACAGAAATAAAAAAGTTAGAAAAAATAAGTACTTTCACTTATTGCATACAAAACGGCAATCTCATAAGTAAAGACCTATTATTAAGGTTTGTGTACGCTTCAAAACCTCAAAAATTTCCGCACTGACGGAGCTCATATTGTAACACGATATTCAAACCGCTTCAAAGATTGTCTCTATCTATTTTTCCTATCAGTTATGTTCTTTATTTGTCATCATCAATAGACTTAAATAATCCACTGCTGGAAGCAGGCCTCTCCTTAAAAAGGAGGTCTCACATCTCATCAATGCAAAAATTATGTGCCAATTTTTACATTTTTTAAGTGCAAATGTAAATATAAAAAATATCAATAATTTAAGTAAATATATTGTAATTTTCTTATTATTTGTAGGCCTTTGTTCAACAGTGGATGGCAATAGGCTAAAGTTGTTTGTGTGTGTGTGTGTGAGTTTGTGATTGTGAGCGATCAGTGTGTTTTTAAAAATTTATGTATCTTATTAATTTACTAAAATATAAAGTCTCTAATAATAATTTTAGCGAGTTTATACTAACGTACTAACTTTTAATATTCCGTCTTAATATACATATTTATGTTTACAGAAATTGAATTGCCTGACAGGTAGAACTAAACTTGGTCCACATGACCTTAATTCATGTTTCTCAAATCTGTTCTTAATTTCTGTGAACATACTCAGTATCTGAACCGCTTGTTATTTGGCTCTCAAAAGAAATACATTTTTAAGGCTTATAATTAATTTTAAAGAGTTTTGGTTAAAACGTTTTAATCCTTTCAGAATACACATTCATTCCTTCTCAAATGGGCAAGCCCCTGTTGCTGTGGAATAATTTTACCTATTCTAAAAATCCGCATGGCAAAATGTACTACTGTTCTAAAGGCAGGAGACTTGAATGCAAAGCTTCAGTATCGTTAGATGATCAAGGACAGTTGAGGGTGGTCAAATTGGACCATAATCACGAACCACGTTGCTACATTCAGATTCCAAGAGGATATGGGTTAGATTCTGCGCCTGCTTTCCAGCAGGCGGAGTAGAGTCACTTTTGCCAGGCTCATGTGAAAAAACAATATATATAAGTAATTTATATATATCAGATGTAAAATTTTACATAATGTATTGATTACTTTAACATTTCCTATTTATGAATGTGAATATTTTAAGAATGAATAATTTTATTGCTAATTTGAATATATTGTAATAGGGAAGATGACATTTAAGATAGTTACTTTTTATCTTCTGCCTAACGACCATTTTATATGAAAAATGTATTAGGTTAAAACTTCTGAGTCACTGTATACGAATACACAATTAAATAATATATTTCATTGTTTATTTAATTTAAATTTGTAATAGTCACTATAAGCTATACTTAACTACTTTATTTCCTGAGATATTTTATGAAAATGTATTACTTATTGAAGGTCGGCATTTCTTTATTTATGTAACAGTCAACTTACTACTTACTCTATTGTGTGTGTGATTAGATTAATTAGTGTGTATTTAAAAACTGTCATAGCTTAGTACTGACACTGATTAAAGTGAACATTTTAAAAACAATACTAACTTTTCATAATGCAGGGTTACCGATAAAGTGGATCTTATTACCCCTATATACTGGGCATTATTTCGAATAGATTTAACAATGAAATACCTAACCTGAAGACATAACATTTTATAGTGAAAATTGTAAGTAATATTGGCCACTATTTCGAGACTGCTTCGTTGCTTTAGTGGATAGCGTATGCGACTGCCAGAGGTCTTGGATTGAATTCCCGGGCCAAAACTGTTGCTGGGTTTTTATTGTCTTACAAGAAATTCCTAAAAACAACCCGGATTATGGAAGTTTGGTGGTATTTCACACACGTTATTGGAAAGTCAGTGTCCTCAAATTGTTTTTTATGGAATAGGGCGGCAAATGAGCAGACGTATCGCCTGATGGTAAGCGATTACCGCCGCCCATGGACACCCGCAACACCAGAGGCGTCACAAGTCCGTTGCCGGCCTTTGAGGGATGGAGAAGAGGATGGGGGGAGGGGTTTGGCTATGGGCTTACGGTATCCTCACTCACTAGGTGAAACACAGCGCAAGCACTGTTTCACACCGGAAATATATTGACAAGTAGTTCAACCTTCGAGTTCAGTTCGTCTTCAAGGTTGCGGAGGTCCGATTCCGAGGAAAAAGTGATGTTTTAGTAAATCTGGTTGGGTTAGTAGCCGACCCCAATTAATCTTGGTAATAAAAAAGGCTAGGCAGTTGATGATTGGTCAATAGAACCTCCTAAACGAAACCTCCTATCAAAGCCGACTTAACCCCAGAAACCCTCTAAATACATAATTATCGATTAGCTTATTGACTGTCTTGCCGGTTCTTCTTCATAGGAATGATATTTACGAACCAGGCCACTAGAGTTATCAATGTAACGTTTCGAAAGTGTAGGAAAAGGCCTACTTGAAAAAATATATGATTTTGACTGAGTGAGTAAAATTAATGGAATGAAAACCATCCTCTGAAGGGACTCTGAGAGATTGAAAGGATGGTAACACACTTGTGACTCTTGGGTAGCAAGTGTACAAGGGCCGTGGTATTCACTTACTATCAGTTGACCTGTCAGCTCATCGGGCATCTCTACAGCAAAAAATATTTTGGTTTAATCTTTATAACTTGGCAGAAAAGTCCCTCTCACTTTTCGCCTATCTAGCAAGTCTGTGAACCACATGCTAATTGTTTTTTCTTTTTAGATCTCAAATATACGTTTATCCCGTCACCAATTGGAAGGAAAAACTTACTAATGGTGAACAGATACACATTTTCCCAAGATCACTACAGTTCCTCTTATTACTGTTCCAAGAAGCTGTGTGGATGCAAGGCGTATGTCAAATTCGATAGACAGGGACGGATTCGTGCAGCGAACGTCGTGCATTTCCACAAACCACCGGAGTATGCTACTACAGCCACAGGGCAACTTATTAAGCTAAACACCTATTAATCTCTGTAAAACAATTTAACTATTAACTTTAAGTATTAAGTATGTACTTCTTACACACTTGTGTCAATAACTGTCTCCGAGTCGAGATCCTTCAGACAGAAAAGCGTATCAGAAAAGCTTAAAAAAAATAGATAATTTAGTTTGATATGTCATGGTTATTATATTCAGGAAATAATAAAGATAGGTGTGCACATTACTAGCGATTTAGCGTGAATATGTACTTAAGAAAGTCACTAATGAACATGTGATTTTTAATTATTGAATTAAGGGAGGGTATAAAGGAACCAAAAAAAAAATTCCATGAAATTTACATTATTTTTGTTTTTTTAACCGACTTCAAATAAGGAGGAGGTTCTCAATTAGACCGTATATGTTTTTTTATGTGTGTTCGCGGATAACTTCATCGTTTATGAACCGATTTTGATGATTCTTTTTTTAATGGAAAGGAGATATCGCAACGGTGGTACCATATTTAGGACATTAAGATCTGATGATGGCATCCAAGAGAAATCGAGTCGAACGTTGAAGTCGGTTTTTGTTATTTTTTTATGAAATAAACTTTGCTTCTGTTGTTAATTGTTGTATGCTTCTATTGTTACGTCACTAAACTTATTTTAGATTCGTACGCAAGTAGATAACGTCTATTTTTAATGTGACATATCTAATTTTAGTCGAATAGTTGGATGGGATAAGATGTTATTTGCGAACAACGGAATTAGCACCATTGCTCGTAAATTTAATAATTTCTAAAATCTAATTCCATCCCTGTCGTTAAATCCATATAATTTAATGTTAGATCTCCTAGTAAGATTTCCATTAGAACAGAAGTGAAATTTTACTCGTCGGTAGCATTTTTAATATGTAATATCTGTAGTTTAAGTAGATTAGTAGTGAAACTCAAGGAAATGTGTCAAAAGTTTATATTTATTATTTAGTACTTAAATCATTATATTATTGAATATTAGTAAGGAGTTTTTTATACGTACACTAAGATAACGGAAGTAATATAAATTCCTTCAATAGACATGATACGTAGACATGGTACATATCTTATAATCGATATCGTTTGAGTAATAATAAAACTTATATCGAAAATGTTAAGGTCTATTTTCGATTATATTTAAAAGATAGGCTGCCACTTTTCTAGTCGCTTTGCTAATTAATTAAGTATGTACTTTTACTTATAAACTTCTGTTATCCTCAATAAAGAAAAAGGAAGCTAATTCGTATTATGTCACCAATTTAGGTCTCCTGAACGTTAAATATGCTTTTGTGTACCGATACAGTTGACTACTGGACATAGGCCTCTCCTAGTCTGAATGATATAATATGCGGATAAGAATAAGGAGTGTCACCACCCTTAGGGCTCCGACACATAACTGCGACGCGATGCGGCGTGAAGTTCTTGCGGTGCGTTCGTGCGAGCTCGCAGATATTTGCGATGCGTTGCGAATTCACACTGATCTGCTGCTGTGAGGTATAGAAGTTGTAGCAGATATGTTAATAGCGGAAGTTCAAAATCACGAAAGAGGGAAAAAACGAAGACAGAAAAAATTTAGACACGGAAATGGATTTTAAGACGTGACCAACAGGGTGCATCAAATAATATTCTTCATGAAGTAGAAGAAGAAGATCAAAACACGTTTAATTATTAAAAAAAAAAACCGACTTCCGTGGTCTAGAAACGTATTGCTACTGTCTACTGATAAGTATATTTAGTAGGGCAAAATACATAGTTATGTTTAGTAATGTACATTTAGTGAACCGAGTTAATGGAAATGTGTAACATAGTTCTTGGTTTCAGATGGTGTACAATATTTTTTTATACAAACATTACGTGGGCAGAAATTACTCATGGTTAATGGTTATACGTATTCGCAATCTGGCAACAGGTGGTATTACTGTTCCAGAAGGAATTTTAATTGCAAGAGCAGTGTAAAGTTGGATGTAAACGGAGTGTTGATTTCTTTAAAAGAAGAGCATAACCATCTCCCTCCAGTGTACAGAAAAATGAAGAATGGAGTGTGGATACGTATAGATTAGACACACCGACCCAGACAACAGTTCAGTATTCAAAATATGCTTATTACCTAAAAGGTTCTTTGAATAGTGTAGTTTGTGATCATCGTCTCAGCCGAAAGACTTTCACTGCTGGACACAAGAACCGGTCCTGTGCTGCCCTATCCAACGGCAATATTTCATATGATTAAGATCAATACAAATTGAATTGTGAAAACTGGCTCATAATTTCTTTATTTGGTTTTTCACCATTTCCGTACACCACCGCAATCTACGATTGTACAAAGACAACCTCGTAGATGACAGTGGTCTATGTAAATGGCGAATAAAATTCGTCGTTTATAACGTAAAATAAAGAAAAAGATAATGGAGGAGGAATTTGAAGTCAACCACCTCATCATTGACTATGGGTACTCGTTGTGGCTTGGAACGTAGGTCACTCAGCAAAAAGCTATTTACGTCAGAGTAGCTACGTGCTCTTTTCAAACGACTTCAAAAAGGAGGAGGTTCTCAATTCGACTGTTTTTTTTTTATTTTTTCTTTTATGTTTGTTACCTCATAACTTTGGACTGGGTAAACCGATTTTGATGATTCTTTTTTATTTGAAAGCTGGTGCTTCCCGAATAAATTTAAATTTGGTCCAGATTGAAGTCGGTTTTTTTTTTGTTAAAACTTGTAATTATGATTGTGAATTCTCTTCTTAATGTAAATACAATATTACTTAACTAAATAAATTGCATGCTTACTTAAATATACAGGTCTTTTTAATGTAGTGAAAATATCGTTCATTATTAAACTAGCTGCCCCGACAGACTTCATTCTGTTGACATTATCGACAGATATTTTAATTCACGCTATGGTTTGTATGAGAAAAGAAAAGTGTTGTTTATAACCGACTTCAAAAAAAGGAGGAGGTTACCAATTCGACTGTTTTTTTTTTATGTTTGTGACTTCATAACTTTCGACTGGGTGAACCGATTTTGATGATTCTTTTTTTATTTAAAAGCTGGTGCTTCCCGAGTGGGGAACTTCCCATTTAAATTTGGTCGAGTTCTTGAAGTCGGTTCTTTTTTTGTTAAAATTTTGTTGTACTAATTGTCCTCCCAACTTTTACGTTTCTTTCACTCTATTAGAACCTTACTTGTGCCTTAACGACAATATTTAAAAAAAAACGAATTGGTCGTGCGGTTTTCAAATTTAGCGATTAGCAATACATTTGGGGTTTAATTTTATTTAAGTACCTAAATAGATTTCAATAAATATTCGTAAGTTCAAATTGTTCTGAATAATTAAAAAAACAATGATTGATGTTTTACTTACAGATTCAATAAAGTGGGAGTTTATTAAAACAGTAAAAGGGATCACATTTTTGATGTTGAATGAACACACGTTTAGGCAATATAACAAAAAGTGTTACTATTGTTCAAAGAGGCATGTTGGTTGTAAGAGTAGTGTTAAACTTGATGATAATGGATCAATCATATTTTTAAAGGAGGAACATAATCACGCTCCACCGTTTCTTAAGAGACTCCAGAGCGGAGAATACCTTCAATTGACTGGACGAATGGCATAGTGATCACCTGACCGCTTACTGCTGCGCCGAGTGTTTTGGGTCTGATTCCCGGTACAGCACATTGTGTGATCTATAAATTGCTGTTCTGAGTCTCGTGTGTTCGACAAAGTCCCCGATGATGCATTTAAACAAAAGAAAAAGATTTGAAATACTTAACTTGTACACCAAAATTTATATTCATAAACATTGTTGCTTCTATATTCTGACTGCCTCAGTGGCGCAGTGGTAGTGAATGCGACTGCGGTGGTTGAGGTCTCGGGTTCAAATCCTGAGTCGGACCAAATGTTTGTGTGATCTACAAATATTTGTTTCGGAGTTTGGGTGTTTTCTATGTATAATATGTATGTATTTACAAAAAAGAAGTATATATGTATTTATATCAGTTGTCTAGTACCCATAACACAAGCTCTGCTTAGCTTGTGACTAGATGGCGTTGTGTGTTAGATGTCCGATGTCCGAAATATATTAATACCTGCCACTTAAACTGTGGAATGAACTGTCGCCTGCGGTATTCCCGGACCAATACGACCTTCAAGAAAAGAGCGAACTCTTTCTTAAAATGCCGGCAACGCACTTGTGACGCCTCTGGTGTTGCGGGTGTCCATGGGCGGCGGTAATCGGTTACCATCAGGCGATACGTCTGGTCGTTTCCCCCCCACCTATCCCTCATGCTTCGATTCTATATAAAATGGATTTAGTGAACTCTTTGAGTATACATTTCAGATGGTGTATTACCATAGACATACCGTTACTTTTCTGAGTAAAATAGTGAGGAGTTAATGATAACTTTCAAGGCTAGTTTCACAACTTGTTAATGAAGTCCTTAATAGACTATTTTGTGCTAAGTAATCTACTAGATAACTACAGATTTCAGTTTTAAAAGTCTTGGATAGTATATGTAAGTCAGATAGACATTATAATATCAGAATCCTTTATCTGTTAAATGAGTCATATCATCATCATCATCATCAGCCCGTTGCAGTCCACTGCTGGACAAAGGGCTCTCCCAAGGAACACCACAGAGCCCGGTCTGTTGGTTTTGAATGAGTAATATGGCGGATAACAATCTGAAGCTTTATCAGGAGCTGGTGAAATTAGCTCTAAAAGTTGTAATACGTAACTGTTAGAAAATGTAACGTGAAATCCATAAGATGTAAATTGTCCTAAACAATATATGATTTGATTCTTTTATATTATTTGGTAATTAAAACGTTTTTTTGTTCTTTTACCTTTGTTTCTTTTTTATTCTGTAGCCTAATAATGGTGAGTTGTCTGACTGCTATTTTTCTTTAATCAGGCTGATAGAACTATTTGCAATACATTAGTCCATCCATCAATATCAGCCCTTAATATGTTCGTCTTCGAACGTTGACCTCCTCTCCATCCCTCCACTGGCACCTGTTTCAGGCCACTTGCATCCAATTTATACCGCCTTGTTGCCGGATGTCGTCTGTCCATCTCTTGGGAGGTCTTCCCCGTCCGCGGATGTTAGCGCGGGGTCTCCATTCCAGAGTTCTCCTTGCCCATCTTATGTACCCAATACATTAGTAATATCATTAAAACATGTAATTTAGGAGCTAGTTGTTGTCTACAGAGCTTTATAACGGTGATTTTTTTCTATCCTTTGTTCTTAATGTTTATTTGAATGCACGTTTGGCCTAGTGGTTTACATGGTAGTAGTAGTAGTGGTACATTGTAGGTTCAAATCCCACATCAGACAACATTTTGTGTGACCCATAAATTGTTGTTCCGAGTCTGGGTGTTCTTTGTGTCCGTTTCATGTGTTTGTAAAGTCCCCCGCGACACAGGGTGAGTATTCCTAATGCAGAGTTGTCTTCAAAAAATTCTCTTTAATAAATATATTGTATATACTTTTCTATCTAAATGTTGAGAAATTGTTTTAAACTCACAAATATAATTGTATCTTTAAAAACATGATTGTTGTTGCTTTTTGTAAAATAATATCTATCTTACTTGTACAGTTTTAGCATATTAAACATTTGAAAGTATAACTGTGAACAATAATATTAAAGAATATGTATGCAAATAAAGTTATATTATTATTATTGATATATTATTTAGGGGCTATAAATAATTCAAAGAATTGCCCCTTAGCTAAGATCACAGTCTCTTTCTACGATCGTTAACGCCTCCATTCTTTTAAATTATTAGCTAATAGTTTGTTTTGACCACGCGACTTAGCGTTGAGAAACGTGATTCCTATACATTTGTTAGATAACTATTATCGTTTACGTTTGTAGAATGTTAACTTGGCTAGGGGAACAGATGTCAGTTACTTAGATGATTTTAAGAAAGAGTATGAACTGCTAAGTTAGTGGTTACTTAAAACATATTTAGATTTTATATATATATATATATATTGTCACGTAGTGGCTTTAGGAGCCCTTGAGGTGGTGGTGAGGCCACGAGGTTCTGAAGATGGTGAAATCAGACGCTTCACAACAACAATTTAAACGTTATTTATTTACTGAAGTAAGGCACCGCTGAGCCGCTGTCCCTGCCACCACAGGGACACATAAAAGGACGAGCACACTACAGCTCGACCTCTTTCGCCCGGCGTCTACCACGCCGGACGGCTGCGCTGCCCTCTACGGGGGGTCGGCCTCTAAAGCCGACCCCAGCACTGCACTCTTTCGCCCGGCGTCTACCACGCCTGGTGGCTGGGCTGCCCGGCCTACGCCGGAGCCCCAGCACTGCACCTCTTTCGGCCGGCGTCTACCACGCCAGTCGCCTGCGACGCCTCTACGGGGATCGGCCTCTAAAGCCGACCCAGGACTACACCTCTTCCTTTTCTCATCGCAGCAAACCAAGTTAAGTGCCTTTAACTTGGAGGACGACCGCCTGGTCGAATCTCTTAAATCCACACCCTGTCTGTACATCTATCTGTTTGTGTTATACTTCAGTAAATAAATAACGTTTAAATTGTTGTTGTGAAGCGTCTGATTTCACCATCTTCAGAACCTCGTGGCCTCACCACCACCTCAAGGGCTCCTAAAGCCACTACGTGACACATGGCGCCCAACGTGGGGCCATGTTGTATATATTATGTTGTATATAGTATGTGTTGTATGTATATGTTATATATATATATATATATATATAATAACAGTTATTAAATAATAAATTAAAAAGCTTTTTAAAAACAAGTTTTTACTGGATTGCCTCGAGACGAATTGAACGAGTCTAAACTCGATGATGTTGCGACGTTTCTTTACAGAGTTCCTTTGGCCACCTTCCAGCTCCAGCATCAGATCAGCTCCATGTCATTATAATATTGTATTGTCACGCTGTATACATATGCTTGCAAAATTTCAGCAAAATCGGCTGAAGATATCTGCTTCAAAATTGAGTTGCATAATTTCACCCGAACATACAAGCATACATACATTGCAAGTTAATAAAAAGCTGGTAAAAAATAATAATTTTATCATACACGACTCACACCCCATGAAACCATCAAGCAATTGTTTTTCCGTATTTATTTTAGGTAGAAACTGGGAGTTTATTACAACTATACAAGGAAAAACATTACTGTTATTCAATGGGTATACGTTCAGACAGTACAGCAAGAGGTGCTATTACTGTTGTCGAAGAATGTACAAATGCATGAGCAGAGTGAAGTTTGATGACAACGGACTCATTGAGAGCTTCAAGGAGGTACACAATCATCCACGACCCCTGCTAACGAAAATTAACGGCAAATATATTCAGTCTAGATTGTAATTTCATAATTGATCTCCTTATAGTCTTGCCATTAGTATATTTGCGTGAATAATCGCTGCATGTTAAACTTGATTGTAATCCTTTTGGTGTGATTTGTTGTTTCGTGTACTTACATGGATCTATATTAAACACAAGCAATGTCTTTTATTGATCAATCAGAATAATCATGTATTTCAAATTCCTTTCTTGACTTCAAAGACCGGATTTTTATTAAAAACGTATCTCAACATACAAACAGCATAATAAATTTAGTCAAAGACATATTATCATGTTAATTTTTTTCCAGATACCATAAAGTGGAAATTTATTACCACTACAGACAATGAAATATTACTATTAGTAAATGGCTATACCTTTACGCAACACAACAAGAGAAGTTATTACTGCAGTAGAGGAAGATCCGATTGCGATTGTAGCGTAAAGTTTGATGATCATGGGGTACTCATGAGTTTGGACGAGGTGCACAATCATCGACCACCCTTTGTCACAAAAGCTACAAAGGGTGACAAATATATATGTATAACGGTGTAATAGTAATTAAATGCTGTTCTTATTTTGAATATAAACTTTAATGTTGATTCAAAAAACTTAATGTAGCGCAAATGATCAAGTAACCGCAAATTGTATCTGTCAGAAGTACTATAATTTTGCCAAATGGTGGTTAAAAATACCAATAAGGTGGTTAATTTATCTATACTAATATTATAAAGCTGCAGAGTTTGTTTGTTTGTTTGTTTGAACGCGCTAATCTCAGGAACTACTGGTCCGATTTGAAAAATTCTTTCAGTGTTGGATAGTCCATTTATTGAGGAAGACTATAGGCTATATTTTATTTTATTTTAAATTAAGGATCCGTAAGAAAATTGCTATTTTGTAACCCAAGGTCAAATCGAAAACCTATTTTTGCGTGCGCTGCAATAACTATTGACAATAGAACAAAATAATGTATTACGGGTTTGTAGGTCTCATTAAGATCTACAAAAAAGTCCGCGAGAGCATATATCTAACTATCATGGTTTAGTTACAATAACCGCTTTTGTGTTCAAAAAAATTATTTAATCGTCTGAAGAAAGAAACTACGTTAAATGTGTATCGTAATATTAATCCTTATCCAAATTAAGCATTTTGTTATCAAGGGTATTTATGTAGAAGTAAAATACTTTTTGTTTCATCCCAGTCGGACATTTCGTTTAGAAGTTATCACGAGTATAAGACGCTAAGAGTTGATACCTAATAATGAGTTATTTGCCAAAGAGTTTTTATCAACATAATACCAAATATTAATCTTTATCCAAATAAATGTGTTCTTGATTAAGAGTATTAGATCTTACAAGAGTATATAAATACATCTATACTAATATATAAAGCTGAAGAGTTTGTTTGTTTGTTTGAACGCGCGAATCTCAGGAACTACTGGTCCAATTTGAAAAATTCTTTCAGTCTTAGATAGCCCATTTATCGAGGAAGGCTATAGGCTATATATCATCACGCTTAGACCAATAGGAGCGGAGCACCCATGAAGAATGGGGGAAAATTATCATGCTACGGGCAATAGAAGACGCAAACGACGTTGCGTGGGTCAGCTAGTTTATTTATACAATCAGCTGCTTACTGCACTTACAGTTTGCCCAACACGTACAGTGTGCCAGTACAATAATATTTATATAATGTAAACAATAGCATAATTGATGCTTATCAATAATAATATTAAAGCCTACTAATAAGGAAAAGTACCTACACAGAATTTAAAAAATGTACTTAAATTGGTATGGAATAAGTCGATATTTTCTTCCAGATACCATAAAGTGGGAATTTATTACCACTACAGAAAATGAAAGATTACTATTAGTAAATGACTATACCTATACGCAACACAACAAGAGAAGTTATTACTGCAGCAGAGGAAGGTCCGCTTGCGATAGTAACGTGAAGTTTGATGATCATGGAGTACTCATGAGTTTGGACGAGGTGCACAATCATCGACCACCCTTTGTCACAAAAGCTACAAAGGGTGACAAATATATATGTATAACAGTGTAATAGTAATTAAATGGTGTTCTTATTTTGAATGAAACACTTTAATGTTCATTTAAAAAACTCAAATGATCAAGTAACCGCAAATTTTATCTGTCAGAAGTACTATAATTTTGCCCAATGGCGGTTAAAAATACCATTAAGGTAGTTTCGACTTTTGGTTGCAAAATATACACTAAAACTCATAGAAAAAAATGACAGAATATTGTAATTTGTGTTTTCAATAAAGATTAAGTATATCAATAGAGATCTCATTATTTTTAATGGCATCATGTGAAATAAATATCAGAACAAGAAAAAGTATACACCAAGGTTAAACCTACGTAAAAACTTTTGATAAATTATATAAAGACTATGTCACCCGGGGCATTATTAAGAAACTATTGACACATCATTTATTAGAATCGGTTTAGTACTTTAGGCGCTACGGTGGAACATACTGTTACGTGTTAGGGTTCGATTGGATTGAAAGATACTGTATTAAAAGCAATACTAAAATAACAATATTACTCCGAATAACAATCCTTAATGGTCGCCGAAGTCGCTTGGTTGATCACTGGTATCACTTCGATGTATATCGCACTGTAGCTTAAACTGAACTTTTTACATTTACTAGCGCTTTCGAGAAACGTCTCGAACATACCAGGGCTTTCCCCGTTCCAAGGACATGCCCGCCGGCGAACTCGTTGTAAACAATCGCGCAACAACCAATCTACACACATCAAAAGTGTCTAGGGATCAACATATGTGTCTAGGGATCAACATATATTTTTGCAATAACTTTTCTCCTGATTGATATTAATTAAAATTTTCTTTAAGGATTCATCAAATAAAGTGTTTTCGTTTGTCACAGTAACGATAAACCAAGTCACCTTTGCATTAATAAAGAAATTTGCCATTTTCCTAATAAAAGGATTTTTGACATTTGAACCACTAACATTAAAGTTCGAAAAAAAGACTGAAATAACAGTTTTCTTTAAAATTTTATTAGGTAACTTAAACAATTAATAATCCGTGTTTCTACCGCGAACACTAACACAAGAACATCGGTTTGGCATACTCAAAATGAGTTCATCCAAATCACGCTGTGGAATGGCCGCCCATGTTCGTTGCAACAACAAAAAAAGATCTTCTTGCGACTGGATACCCTCCATATTCGGCAGAGCTCTTCTCTGTAGCATATCCCATGCATGCTCAATCGGGTTCAAGTCTGGCGACTGAGCAGGCCAGGGCCAAAGCCACATCTCAATCTCAAGAAATCCGCATAAAAATGCTTGATCCCTAGACACTTTTGATGTGTGTATATTCGACGCTATGTATAATATCGATCTAAGGTTCGTTATTCCTTGCCTCAAAAATCAACTTTCTCGGTCTTTGTTCGCGAATAATCAAGAACATTCTCGATCGTTGTTCCCAAATAATCTTTCTTCGTAACATACATAGATTGCCAAAACTATTATAATACTCAACGTTGTGGCTTCGCTGTAGTTGTATAAAAATAGATGTTATAAGTTTGGCACGAAATCCATGTCCTTGTAAGTTCCACAGATTAATGCTCAATTTTTTTTACAACAGGTAAGAAGAGGTTTCATCTGTTCTATATAGATATTTTATTTTCAGGAATAACGGAATATCAATTTATAGAAACTATACAAGGCAAAAGGTTGTTGATGGTCAATGGTTATACATTTTCTCAAAATAATCGGGCGAAGAAATGTTACTACTGTTCGAAGAGGAAGTCTAACTGTCTGAGCAGTGTGAAATTCAATGATTATGGTGCAATAATTAGTTTAAAGGAGGAACACAACCATTTACCACCTATGTTTAGGATGATGCTGAACGGAAAATATTATAAAATAGATTAACTCATTATAATCGCTACTCACGGATAGAATAATTTGTTATTTTCTGGAAAGGGAAAAGTAAATTATGTATTAGTTTAGACTGACATTTTTTTTGTAGGCCGTGTCCTTGTGAGTTACTACGGCTAACTTTACTCCCGCCAGAATTGGACAAACGGGGGAAGAGGTTGGCCCTCCAGTGTTGTTTTCCGACCTTTTGATATCTCAATGCCTATAATAAGCCATTAAAGAGTTGGAAATGCAGTTTCTGTGTGCCTTTTTTTGTATTCTACTGCGCTGTAACTAAAGAATCGTATAAACTAGTAAAATTGATCTTTGATAATAACGAAAAGATTTCGCGTTAGTAGCAATGGTATTGGTTATTTAAAGTGATTATAGTTATATAGCATTGAATATTTTTATAATTAAAAAGGAAAATTTATAAAAGTGAAAGAATTTAATAAATGGGTTGTTCACTATCACTGTAATAATTTACTTGTTTGCGAGATAAATATAATCTAATTTCTAGAATTAAAATCACTTGTACCTACTTATTCCACTATTTTATTTTTGTTTACACCTGACCGATTTCGCCTTATGGCATTATCAAGTAG
The DNA here is from genome assembly GCA_949125395.1 of Diaphora mendica. NCBI lineage: Eukaryota > Metazoa > Arthropoda > Insecta > Lepidoptera > Erebidae > Diaphora > Diaphora mendica. Next base: position 5,743,829 of record OX421323.1, read on the forward strand.
ACTTAGTAGAACCGAAACGGAATATGTACAAGTGATTTTAATTCTAGAATGTATTACAAAAAGTTCCATCAAGTGCCGAACTGCCGACAATCGAGAATATAAATTAAATATAATCTAATTTTATAGTTTTAAGAAAAAACGTGTTCCTCCTTAATTTTTACAGCGATTTTAATTTTCTCTGTGATAGCGATTCTTAAATATTTCTGTGCAATACATTTAAAATGGTTCAATGAGCACTCGGTACAGTCCATTCGGGATAAGACAATAGTGACGCATCTATCCAGCGAGGTTTTATAGATGTGTCTTCATCATCAGCCTTTAATAGTCCACTGCTGGACATAGGTATTCCCGTAGAAAGGAGGTTTTTGCTTATTATTACCGGGCTAGTTGGTAGGTATAGAGTTTGTGTTAAGTTTTTCTTCTCTTTGCTGTGTTCTTGCCCTGCATAGTTTACTTAATTATTCGGCTGGACGACACTCACGCGATAAATAAGGGTGGTAGCAATCTGTATTCCAAATGCGTCACGACACAGATATAGCTGCGTCACTATTTTCTTAACGTGAATGTACTTTAGTAAATGTGCAGGTACGTAGTGCACTTACACTTTGTATGTGTATAGTACGTTATGTTCAATCAAATATATATTCACTGTATTTCTTTGAACAGTGAGTATATAAATTGTGTTGTATGTATACTTAATACTTTCCTGTTATATCCTATTCTATATTCCTATACTAAAACTTTTTAGGGTTCCGTGCCGAAGGCAAAAAACGGAACCCTTAGATTTTACCTTATAGATTCGTCATGTCTGTCTGTCTGTCCGTCCGTATGTCACAGCCACTTTTTCCGAAACTATAAGAACTTTACTGTTGAAACTTAGTAAGTAGATGTGAACCGCATTAAGATTTTCACTCAAAAAAAAAGCGGCCAAGTGCGAGTCGGACTCGCCCATGAAGGGTTCCGCAGCAGCAAGTAACATTTTTTTTTTAAGTATATTTGTTTTGATTGAATCAAAGGTAAATTGCAGTTTACAATTTATGACGTATTAAAAAAAACTACTTACTAGATTTCGTTCAAACCAATTTTAAGTGGAAGTTTGCATAGTAATGTACATCATATATTTTTTTTTAGATTTATCATGCTCTTATTTTAGAAGTTACAGGGGAGGGGGGGACACATTTTACCACTTTGGAAGTGTCTCTCGCGCAATCTATTCAGTTTAGAAAAAAATGATATTAGAAACCTCAATATCATTTTTGAAGACCTATCCATAGTTATCCTTTTTTTTATCTTAATATCTAGCCAAAAAAAAGAAGGTAATATCTTATAATCTAATAGCCATTTTTATTTTAATATTTTAAAATTTAATTTAGGGCGAGTTGCTTGTTATTATTATGTTTACATTGATACACTAGCAAATAGTGTATCACATGTAAACTAATAACCAATAATATATAAATTATGTTTGTTAAATATATTTTGTTTATTATAATTTGATGCGTGATACGGAACAATAATTTCGATAATGCAGAAACGTAACTGAGAACATACTGTGAGTTGAGATTAGATATTGAAACTAGTTTCAGCTGAGTAGAACTCAATTCTCATTCTATAATAAGAGAGACGCTTGAGATTTGATGAGAACTTGAAATTCGTTTCAGCTGATCAGAGTTCAACATACTTGAGACGCCTTTTAAAATACGGGCCTAAGTATTGCTTCAAAGTATCACTTACAGTTTTTCATTGAAGGCTTTATTATTTTTGTAAGTAGTTTTATCTAAATGAATATTTAATAACAAAAATAATTGAAATGAACGGGTCTACATGTGTGATTACATTAAGTGTGTTTTTTTTTTCTTAATGATATTATTTCTATTGTATTTATGTAATATTCAAATATAATATGTATTATTAGTAACTAATACAGAAAAAACCTTTATTTCATTAGTATAACAAGTTTAGTTCTTTTTTCGAATACAATTTTATTTATTTTTTCCGTTTTTTATTGTAGTTGTGAAATGCCATACTAATATTTTAGTACATATTTCACAGCACTATATAGAATCAAATAAACCTTGTGTTATGGGTTTCAGATTACGGGAATAGTTTTAAATTATCAGTTTTGTAGGACAGGCGAGTGCCGATATTTGCACTGAGCGTGAACTAAACCAGCATCAGAGATATTGTAGTGTACAAAACCCAAGTACTTAAGTAACTTTTTTCTGAAATATAATCCATTGTCACGAAACCGAATAATAATAGTTATGTTGAAGAGGGCAGTTGAACGGGCAAATCCACTGGCCAGTAGATTATACTTTTTTATGGAAAAAATACCCAAAGAGACAAATGTATCTATTTAAAACTTTTAAAGTTGTTGAACCTTATAGTGTCTAGCTAAAATTAACATTTTTTAGGTCGTGTACGCGGTGAATTTACACGAAATGAAAGAGGAAATCTATTCTTGAGGGTCAATGGTTTCACATATTATAAGTATAAAATTGGAGGAAAGAACTATTACTACTGCTCTAGGAGGAAAGATAATTGCAAGACTAGTGTGAAACTTGATGAAAATGGATACATCGTTAATATAAAGGGAGAACATACACATCCGCCGCCTGTATACAGAGAAGTAAATGGTATGTACGTTAAAATGTAAAAAAACAATTGTGCTTGATGTTAGATAATAGTGATCCGGCCCGGCTTCGCACAAGAGTTTTTGAAATTCTCGGATTTCCTCTACTGTAATATGAATCTACAATCTCTTGAATCCTCCTCCTCTTGAATCATTCTATCTAATGCTGAAAACTGCATTAAAATCAGTTGAGCGGTTTAAAAGATCTAAGCGAATAGACAGTGACTTTATTTTGTACTATGTAAAGATAAAGTCTAAGTAAAATTAACGTTAAGACTAGTCCCTGAGCGTGGGAATTTGTAATTGAACACCCACATTCATATTTTACATACACACAGACGCATCGGGCACTGTTGCATACTAACCCTGGCAACTAATCAACCTACTTTCGGTTTTTTGTACTAGTTACATATTCATCAACTGTTCGCCTTTGAATAATGTTCTGAATGTCCTACAAAGCGCGCAATGTATCTTGTCGCAAAGCCCGCGGACTGTGACTCATCAACGGCCGAGTGTGGGTTCCAAGTGTATTCATTTTTAAATAATTTCATGGACAAATATATTTTGACATAGTATAAAATTAAGTCGCTCGCGCTATCTGTCGGCTTAGATCTTTCAAAGTACGCAACGTATTTAAATGCGGTTTTTACCATTACTTAGTTTATGTTTGTTACGAAATTTGTCTGTATGATATGTTTTATTAATGGAACATAATGTTAATGTTTCTTTAAAATATAATTTTTGATCGCTTTTATTGCTAGTATTGACTAAGTTAATTTTACTACATGTACGCCCCACTTTTTATTTCACATTCATCACAGGAGCTTCTTATTACTTTCAACTCTTGATTGATCCCTTATGAACTTTCTCATAAAGAACACCTTTAAGTACAGATTGCAACAAAATGTATTTAAATAGAAGGGATTATATTTAAATGCGCTTAAAATATAATAATAGGTCTTTACCTATGAAATTGCCGTTTTGTATGCAATAAGCGAAAGTACTTATTTTTTCAAACTTTTTTTACTTCTGTTATTCGAAGTAAGCACCCATGCAATCGATGAATCTTTGCCAACGCATTGGCAGTTTATTGATGCCCTTCTTGTAAAAATCAGCTGGACGGGAGGCAACAAACTCTTCAAAGGCATTTTGTACTGCCTCTCGGGAATTGAAATTTTTACCCACTAAAAAGTTGTCTAAATGTTGGAAAAAGTAATAGTCGGTAGGTGCAAGGTCTGGTGAGTATGGCGGATGTGGGACAGCTTCCAACCCCAGCTCTTGCAGCTTGGAGACTGTCTGTTGCGCAGTATGGGGTCACGCGTTGTCGTGAAGCAGCTTTAAAAGCTGGGGTTGGAAGCTCTCCCTCATCCGCCATACTCACGAGACCTTGCACCTACCGACTATTACTTTTTACTACAGATTGCAACAAAATTTATTTAAATGGAAGGGATTATATTTAAATGTGCCTAAAATATAATATATAAACTCTATTAAAACTTTCACTATCAACTTGTAATGTCATTTAACAAGTTATGAGTGTCTAGCTAAAATTTTGATTTTTCAGATCGTGTGCGCGGTGAATATATACGAAATGAAAGAGGAAATCTATTGTTGAGGGTCTATGGTTACACATATAATAATAATAAAAGTGGAGGAAAGAACTATTACTACTGCTCTAGGAGGAAAGATAATTGCAAGACTAGTGTGAAACTTGATGAAAATGGATACATCGTTAATATAAAGGGAGAACATACACATCCGCCGCCTGTATACAGAAAAGTAAATGGTATGTACGTGAAAATGTAAAAAACAATTGTGCTTGATGTTAGATAATAGTGATCCGGCCCGGCTTCGCACAAGAGTTTTTGTAATTCTCGCATTTCCTCTACTGTAATATGGATCTACAATCTCTTGAATCCTCCTCCTCTTGAATCATTCTATCTAATGCTAAAAACTGCATTAAAATCAGTTTAAAAGATCTAAGCGAATAGACAGTGACTTCATTTTGTACTATGTATAAAGCCTAAGTAAAATTAACGTTAAGACTGTAGTCCCTGAGCGTGGGAAATTGTAATTGAACACACACATTCATATTTTAAATACACACAGACGCATCGGGCACAGTTGCATACTAACCCTGGCAACTAATCAACCTATTTTCGGTTTTTTGTACTAGTTACATATTCATCAACTGTTCGCCTTTGAATAAAGTTTTGAATGTCCTACAAAGCGCGCAATGTATCTTGTCGCAAAGCCCGCGGACTGTGACTCGTCAACGGCCAGGTGTGGGTTCCAAGTGTATTCATTTTTAATTAATTTCATGGACAAATATATTTTTACATAGTATAAAATTAAGTCGCTCGCGCTTCCTGTCGGCTTAGATCTTTTATAGTACGCAACGTATTTAAATGCGGTTTTTACCATTACTTAGTTTATGTTTGTTATGAAATTTGTTTGTATGATATGTTATATTAATGGAACATAATGTTAATGTTTCTTAAAAATATAGTTTTTGATCGCTTTTATTGCTAGTATTGACAAAATTTTACTAGATGTACGCCCCATTTTTTATTTCACATTCATCACAGTAGCTTCTTATAGCTTTCAACTCTTGATTTATCCCTTATGAATTTTCTCATAAAGAACACCTTTAAGTACAGATTGCAACAAAATTTATTTAAATGGAAGATATTATAATTAAATGTGCCTAAAATATAATATATAAACTCTATTAAAACTTTCACTATCAACTTGTAATGTCATTTAACAATTTATGAGTGTCTAGCTAAAATTTACATTTTTTAGGTCGTGTACGCGGTGAATATATACGAAATAAAAGAGGAAATCTATTGTTGAGGGTCTCTGGTTACACATATAATAATTATAAAAGAAGAGGAAAGAACTATTACTACTGCTCTAGGAGGAAAGATAATTGCAAGACTAGTGTGAAACTTGATGAAAATGGATACATCGTTAATATAAAGGGAGAACATACACATCCGCCGCCTGTATACAGAGAAATAAATGGTATATACGTGAAAATGTAAAAAAACGATTGTTTTTGATGTGATATAATAGTGATCCGGCCCGGCTTCGCACATGAGTTTTTGAAATTCTCTGATTTCCTATGAATATGAATCTACAATCTCTTGAATCCTCCTCCTCTTGTATCATTCTATCTAATGCTGAAAACTGCATTAAAATCAGTTGAGCAGTTAAAAAGATCTAACCGAATAGACAGTTGTCTTCATTTTGTACTATGTACAGATAAAGCCTAAGTAAAATTAACGTTAAGACTGTAGTCCCTGAGCGTGGGCATTTGTAATTGAACACCCACATTCATGTTTTACATGCACACAGACGCATTGGGCAGCCTTTCATACTAACCCTGGCAACTAATCAACCTACTTTCGGTTTTTTGTACTAGTTACATATTCATCAACTGTTCGCCTTAGAAGAATTTTTTGAATGTTCTACAAAGCGCGCAATGTATCTTGTCGCAAAGCCCGCGGACTCGAAGTGACTCGTCAACGGCCGAGAGTGGGTTCCAAGTGTATTTATTTTTAATTAATTTCATGGACAAATATATTTTTACATAGTATGAAATTAAGTCGCTCGCGCTATCTGTCAGCTTAGATCTTTTAAAGTACGTAACGGATTTAAACGCGGTTTTACCATTACTTAGTTTATGTTTGTTACGAAATTTATTTGTATGATAATTATGTTATATTAATGGAACATAATGTTAATGTTTCTTAAAAATATAAAAATTTGATCGCTTTTATTGAGTTTTGACTAAATTTTACTAGATATACGCCCCACTTTTTATTTCACATTCATCACAGGAGCTTTTTATTACTTTCAACTCTTGATTGATCCCTTATGAATTTTCTCATAAAGAACACCTTTAAGTACAGATTGCAACAAAATTTATTTAAATGGAAGGGATTATATTTAAATGTGCATAAAATATAATATATAAACTCTTTTAAAACTTTCACTATCAACTTGTAATGTCATTTCAAAATTTATATGATATGAAAACTTGTCGCAAGATTTACCTGTGTAGATAAACAAGCAAATTAAATAACTTGATCTGATTGATTTTCATTTTTCAAATTTGTAAAATAATTAAATATGAGTAAGTACTTATTTCTCGCTACACGCTTTTTTTTTTTAAAGTTTTTTATTTTTTTAAATTTAATTTATTTAGGTATTACTGAATTTTAGTTATCGCTAGACACGTTTCTCATTCTGTCAAAGTGTCTTCAAAGTACTCGTCAAAACAAATCAAACGACTCCAAACTCGATAGGTTCCGTCGTTTCGTTACAAAGTTCCTATGACCACCAGCATCAGATCAGCTCCATGTCATCATAATATTGCATTGTCACGCTATATACATATGCCTACAAAAATGCAGCACAATCGGTTGAAGATATTTGCTTTGAAATTAAGTTGCAAGATTCCATCTTAACAAATATAGTTACAACATACATAGCAAGTTAAAAAATGACATAAAAAAATTCTGTGTTAACAAATAAATATGTACTAATATTTTTATTTGAAATTATTCTTTAAAAAAATTAAACTTAAGAATACAAATTAACAGTAGTGACAATCCGACACTAGTAACCCACCCTAATACTTGTCATTTACGTATCATGGAGCTCGGTGCGAACTACAAACGGACGTGATGTTGCCTTGAATATTCGGAGGGCACTGAATTTTTGGGGCACGTAAACTCTTATTTATTGCAATTTACGGGAGACAATTTCTACGTACTAAAATGTATGGAACTATTTCTGCCAAAAATGAATGATGTTTAAGCTTAGACCATGGCTTTTTGTAAAGAATTAATTAAAAACTTATACGGTAAATCTTTCCTCTATACTTTTATCTCGCGATTAAAAAAATAACCTAAATAACATTTAAAATACAGCAATAAAATAGCAGAGAGAGATAAAATAGAAAAGGTCGATTTCAATGATTTTGATCAATGTTGAAAATTTGTTTCTCGGAAAATAAAAATTATTTTATAAATGTCACTCGGTAGATTTGTAGCCTGATTTATTAAGCTACTGAGATTTTTTTGTGTCAAATAATGAAGTGAGTTGTTTGCCTTTTGAAAAACGTATAAGAGCCTTTTCGCGCGTTTTTAGGGACGCGCCCCATAAAGCTTGGAAATATTCTGATTTATTTTCTACGTAACTAAAATAAAAAGTGATTACTGCTATTGATAAATAATATCTTAGGGCATGTTTTAGTGTAAGATAAAAAATATTATCATTGGGATATGGATCATGCACTGTGTAATAATAATAATAACTGCTTCATACAAAATGCACGTAACGTTTCAAAACGGCTACGTACGCGGCACGCCCCGGACACAACCCGCTCTAATATCTTCCGTTACCATGCCATACCATACCACGAAGACAGTCAGCGCCGGCACTAAACAGCGAGTAAGTAAGTAATCAACGACAACCATAAAAAATCTAAATTTTGGTTTACTCGTAGGTATATATCCTCAGTTCTTGACTACTACTAAATATATTTGTATATTACTAGCTAATCCGGCAAACAATGCTGTGCCAAAAAAAAAATGGGGAAAAAAAATTGATGTTGGTCGATTCTCAGGGCTAACCTTTAGAATCTATACAATCGATTTGAGAGTTGACAATTTTATGTTTGATAGTTCTTGCTTTTGTTAGTCTACTCCTAAAATTTCAACTTGCGGAAAGTCGTAGTTTTTGAGATATAAATTTTTGAAATTATAAATAAAATACGTGAAAATAATTTTGACATCTTCTCTGCGTTTTGTTATTCCTTACGTTATTCGTTTTAAACTTTTTTCGAACTCTCAAAATAGTTTTTGTGTAATTTTTTGCTAAATTAATTTAGTTTTTATTGTAATACACACGGTAATATACGAAAAAATACTTTTCGAGTATTTTTTTATATATTACGTTTTGATATTCACTTTTAATAAAGGACATATTTTCTTAAAAAAGGAGAACCAAAACGCAACACTAATGACGCGACGCCATTTCAATTATAGAACTACAACAACTTAGCAACACCCTAATGTTTTTGTTAGTGGCTAACTTTGTAGGTTAGGTTAGAGTTGTGAATTATATATATTATGTGTTATAGGAAATGTATAAGAACAGGATATAATTCTTAGGTAATTAATAGCAATGTATTACTCCGAGTTGGCACAATCCGACTTGATTGGGTTAGGTTAGATGGCTAAGGCGGGAGCGCAGCGCAGCGAAGCTCCCGCCTTAGCCATCGTGGTTATTTTTTTTATAAACCACCCAGAAATAGGAGCCCCGCGTAGCGGGGCTCCGTCGACTCATAATTGAAGCCAGTTTTTATATACATATTTATATAATAAATAACAGCGATAAAACATGTTTATTAAGTGGAATATACAAACAATTTTTGGCGGGTGAAAATGGTGAGAATCTATTGTATATATTGCGAAATGCGTCCTAACCTATAAAATTTTCAAAAATTCATATAAAAAAAACTATGAGGAATCGCAACCCCCCCTTCAAGGGGGGCTATCTACCACCCCTCCCCCACCCCCTACCCCCACCCCCGCCCCCGAAATCGATTGTATAGATTCTAAAGTCCTTCCATTCTCAGACCTATCCGATATGCACACCAAATTTCATAAAAATCGGTCCAGCCGTTTCAGAGGAGTATGTTAACTAACATTGTGACACGAGAATTTAATATATAAGATATTCCTTCAACTGATATCATATAAAATAGTCAGTCACTTTTTTTTTTAATAAATAATTTATGAACTACACGATTTTTGAAACTTACTAGCTATCAATTACCTTCTTGTTGATATCTTGCATCAGTGTCATCCGTAGCGTAAAGGCATGTTAGGATAAACTTCGATATTTGTTTTATTTTTCAGTCTCCCGTCAAGCTAATATGTTTTGCCGAAAAGAATTTATAGAGACGGCAAAGGGCGCACAGCTACTAATGGTTAACGGGTACACATTTGGACAAAACAACCACGCGAAGAATTGGTACTATTGTTCGAAAAGATTGTATAACTGTAAGAGTAGTGTCAAACTCAATGGTGAAGGAGATATAGTGACTTTGAAAGAACAACACAATCATCCACCACCGGTGTATAAAAAAATAAATGGGAGATACATCAAGCTGAGCTAAAGATATTTTAGGAAGGAATAGTGAAGTTTTTTTTTTATGATTACGACGGTAGTTGAAATGAAATTGTTTTTTTTTAAAATAAAAACTACGTCGAAAGTAACAAAACTTTTGAAAATTAATGTGAAAATTAAAAATCTAAGTAGGTATAGCGTTAAAACTCTTGAAAATACTGTCTGAATATTTTGATTATAAGTTTAGAATTAGAAAATATTATTTACTTTAATGCAGGATTAGTATTTTAGCAAGTCGGTGTAAGTACTAATATCTAACTTGTTTGCGATTCAATTGATTTCTAATCATAGGTATGTTAATGAGGTTGTAAATATAATATACTAATGTATCCTATAAAGGTTGTTATTACTGCAACTAAATAAACCTTTCATTAAGCCACCATTGCTATGGTGTCTACGCTACAGCGAAACAAGGTAATGATATTGTAGAACCAAAATTGTATAGTATGTTTCCTCATAATAAATTATAGTGTGGGCCTTTTACAAATCCTGTAGCAACAAGACAGGCCAGCGTAAATTTTGGAAAAGGTAATAGTCGGTAGGTGCAAGGTCTGGTGATTATGGCGGATGAGGGAGAGCTTCCAACCCCAGCTCTTGCAGCTGCTTCACGACAACGCGCGACCCCATATTGCGCAACAGACAGTCTCCAAGCTGCAAGAGCTGGGGTTGGAAGCTCTTCCTCATCTGCCATACTCACCAGACCTTGCACCTACCGACTATTACTTTTTCCAAAATTTAGACAACTTTTTAGTGGGTAAAAAATTCAATTCCCGAGAGGCAGTACAAAATGCCTTTGAAGAGTTTGTTGCCTCCCGTCAAGCTGATTTTTACGAGAAGGGCATCAATAAACTGCCAATGCGTTGGCAAAGATGCGTCGATTGCATGGGTGATTACTTCGAATAACAGAAATAAAAAAGTTTGAAAAAATAAGTACTTTCACTTATTGCATACAAAACGGCAATTTCATAGGTAAAGACCTAATATATCAGTGAAACCGCAATTTAGAATTTAACAGATTTCAATTTCATATTGTATTGTGGCTACTGTACCAAAAGCTGTTGACGCTGTGACGATAGGCCTTCTAGAAACCACGTTATACACTTCTACTAGTCAAAAGACTTAGGGTACTTCTGCATTAAGTATTTCTAGAACCTTTTTAGCATTATCTAATATGACATGAATATTCTTGCTTTAAAATTTCAGGTAATTATGCTACGGGTCAAAGTCAGTTTATAGAAACGATGAACGGAAAGAAGTTGCTGATGGTTAACAATTACACCTATTGGCAATCAAGCTGCAAAGGATTTTACTACTGTTCTAAGAGGCCTAGAAAGTGTATGAGCAGTGTTAAACTTGACCGAAATGGTGTGATAGTTAAATTGAGGGAAGAACACAATCATCCACCCCCTGTATATAAAAACGTTAACGGAAAATACTTCAAAATTGTCGTATGAGAAAAGATGTTGCCAATGCACAATAAAATTGGTTTGGTAGCTTTTTCTATTAATTTAGTAGAAGTTTGATTAACAGTAACTAAACATTGAAAGGTAATTCATGCCTACGGTAGATAACTGTATAACATTTTAGGTAATAGTGTAGACTATAATATTTTTCTATTAATTATTAATGTTTACTCTAAGAACATTATATTATTGTGAGTTTATTTGCCAAGTCTTATTTTTATATGACTTATAAGAAACTCTGTATTATTGTCAAGACCATGAAATGCATGTTGCCAGACCACAAGAATTTTATTGACTTCCTTAGTATTTAATATGGCAACAAATATTTTGGTACATACTTATATACATATTCTATTAGTACAGTATTTAATAATACATATGCAATTCCAAAAATATACCTACTAAATCTTTTTTCATGATTTAGCTCTAATATTTTTAAACGGTGGTTGAATTTTTAACGATTGAAGCCAGTGTCGGGAGCAGTGACTCATTTACAATGAGATGCATTGAGTTGTATTCATTGCATTAATTGTTTTTTTTTAAACTGATTTAACTTCAAGCCATGTTTTCATTTTGATTAATTGAACGTTCTATAATGTGTAGACTTATGTCAAATTGTAATTTAATTTATACTCTCGATTGTCGGCACTTGATGGAACTTGTTGCAATACATTCTAGAATCAAACTCACTTGTACTTGTTCCACTATTTTTATTTTATCTTTACACCTGAACGGTTTCGTTGAGAATGCCATAAGGCGAAACCGGTCAGGTGTAAAGATAAAATAAAAGTACCTTTGAGAATGCCATAAGGCGAAACCGGTCAGGTGTAAAGATAAAATAAAAATAGTGGAACGAGTACAAGTGAGTTTGATTCTAAAATAAATTGTAATTTATTTACATTATATTTAGTTTTTTGTTTATAATAGGTCTTTACCTATGAAATTGCCGTTTTGTATGCAATAAGTGAAAGTACTAATTTTTTCAAACTTTTTTATTTCTGTTATTCGAAGTAATCACGCACGCAATCGACGCATCTTTGCCAAGGCATTGGCAGTTTATTGATGCCCTTCTTGTCAAAATCAGCTGGACGGGAGGCAACAAACTCTTCAAAGGCATTTTGTACTGCCTCTCGAGAATTGAATTTTTTACCCACTAAAAAGTTGTCAAAATTTTGGAAAAAGTAATAGTCGGTAGGTGCAAGGTCTGGTGAGTATGGCGGATGAGGGAGAGCTTTCAACCCCAGCTTTCGACTATTACTTTTTCCAAAATTTAGACAACTTATTAGTGGGTAAAAAATTCAATTCCCGAGAGGCAGTACAAAATGCCTTTGAAGAGTTTGTTGCCTCCCGTCCAGCTAATTTTTACAAGAAGGGCATCAATAAACTGCCAATGCGTTGGCAAAGATGCGTCGATTGCATGGGTGATTACTTCGAATAACAGAAATAAAAAAGTTTTAAAAAATAAGCACTTTCACTTATTGCATACAAAACGGCAATTTCATAGGTAAAGACCTATTATTTCTATTGTTACATTTTATGTATACATGACTTTATCTTTTTGTGGATATGGAGAGAAGATACTCTCAAGTCATAGGTTTGCTGGAAGAGAACTTAACTATGAGTTAAACACGCAGTTTTAAGCACTATTCCTTTGTGTATTTTGTATTTGTCTGTTTTGTGTACAAAAAAAAAGAATGAAAATTAACGATTAAATAATGAATAAACTGTTTTAATTCGAGACCGGGTTTTTTTTAAACTTGACTGTGACATAATACTTACTCAGGTATGTATATATAATACATGTTGATATAAATGGGGTACATTTAGGATTTTGATGGTTATCCAGAGTTTGTTTCTTTTATTCCTTATACTACATCTTGATAGATGATAGGAGTTATTCTTAAAAAAAGTAATTTTGGTTTTAGCCTTACGCGATACTTACAAAAAGTTTTTACTGTAGAGCGGGATATAGAAGGTATCGTAACCATTAAGTAAATAATTAAAAAAAAATCTTTAAAAAATCTTCACGTCGAAAGTTATTGGTATGAGATAAAATAATATTTCTCATCTACGGCCGCCTGGTCCTAAATAGACATAGACATTATCGTGATAAGACAGCTGCCAAACAATATATTCCACTATGTATGTATTCCACTATGTGGCAATGGGCTGGTCACATATGTCACAGAACAGAGTAAGCGTACTTTAGAGTGGAGACCACGTCTTGGCAAACGTAGTGTGGGACACCCTCTGGCCAGATGGCGGGACGACTTACGTAAGAGGGCTGGCAGCGACTGGGTGTAGAAAGCAACAGACCGGGCTCTGTGGTGTTCCTTGGAAGAGGCAGTCCAGCAGTGGACTGCAACGTGCTGATGATGATGCTGTATGTATATTGTATATACACTATGTATGTTGATATGTACATATAATTTGTAATATAACATTGTAATTTAATTTATTTATTTCAAAAAGATCCATAGTAATTATGTATTAACATTCACTAAAAACTATTTTCCACGCTACCTTCAAAAAAATGACATACAATGAAGATACATATATGCAGCAGTAGACTGCGATAAGATGATGATGAATTAAATCTATAATAACTCTAAAATTTAAAAATCCCCCCACGCAACCCTTAATCGAGTAATCATACGCCAAAAATGCCTTACATCATTTTGGAAAAGAGCTGATACTATTATATTGCTGGACCGATATTAACCAAACATAGCTAAGAATCACCGCAAGGAAACTGGCTTTCAAATGAAAAAACCCGCATCGAAATCGGTCCATACGTTTTAGAGCTACGATGCCACAGACAGACTTACACACGCAGACAGACAGACAGACAACGACGTCAAACTTATAACACCCCTCTTTTTGCGTCGGGGGTTAAAAATGAATAGAGATGATACTGATTATCTTATTAGCTGCAGAACATTTTTGGATCATGTGAATGTTTGCCTTCATGTAGGTACAACCTATAAAGTGATTTTCGCCTACGCCAAAGGTTCTGTCCAGTGGACTGTTAAATGCTGTTAACAACAATACCACATCCAGATGGGTTGTTTCAGGTTTTAGTGTATGGCCCTGCCAAAATGACTCTACTCTGCCTGATGGAAAGCATAAGCAGAATCCATGAGTGGTGGTCACCATACTGATTGCGAATGCAGACAATGCTACAATATAGCATGGTGACCCACACTATGGCGGCCTAGTGATGCTTCTGCATCTTTTCCTTTACTTTGCAGTGCTGTTATCCTGCGCTCTTTGCTCCCATACTCGACTTTTTTGTTTTTTTATGGAGTAGTTGGCAAACGAGCAGACGTATCACCTGAATTACCGCCGCACATGGACACCCGCAACACCAGAGGCGTCGCAAGTGCGTTGCCGGCCTTTGGGGGATGGGGATGGGGGTAGGGGTACGGGGGTAGGGGTATGAGCCTCCGGTATCCTCACTCACTCGGTGAAACACAGCGCAAGCGCTATTTCACACCGGTTTTCTGTGATGCCGTGGTACCACTCCAGTCGAGCCGGCCCATTCATGCCGAAGCGTGGCTCTCCCACGATACAACATAGTTACAAAGAGAACTTCAAATACGATATTTTATAATGTATTTATACTATTTATACGTATTTTAGTTTCAGATCCATACAAGCATCAATTCATAACTACGGAAAATGGTAAAAAATTACTCATGGTGAATGGTTTTACTTATTGGAAGTCTAGCAGCAAAGGAACTTTTTATTGTTCTAGAAGATACTTGAAATGCAAGAGCAGCGTCAAGCTTGACGAAACCGGGGCACTCGTTCTAATAAGAGACAACCACAATCACTCAGCGCCAGTATACCGATTAGTTAATGGGGCTTATGTGAAAATACGTTAATATTGATTTGTTAATTTGAAGGAAACCTAATTGCGGATATATTATATTACATCTATCATTAAGAAAACGACTCCATGTGTAATGGAATATAGATTTTGATTACAATTTACTTTTTTTTATTTTTGTGACTTGACGTGATTTTTAATGGTTCTTTTTTTACATCTAAGCTGTGTATGAATTGAACATCTCTAACGTATAAAATTGAAACCACACTTTTTGGCCCTAGTTACACATGGCAATTCACATCAATAATTGAGTAAATCACAACTAGCTCTCTATCTATTCTTAGAACAAGAAATAGGAATTACTTTTTTAATTAGGTGTAATACCTATAGGGACCTATCATTTTTATTTAGTAGTATTACCTACACGACCTACACAAAAGATGAACACGCTGATAATTTGTTTGGTAGTATTATTTCAATAGAAAACACGCCTCGAACAACACACTGACTATACATCGGCGTGGATACGTTAAGATCTGCGGAACTTCGCTACGTGACGGAACGCGGGTCGATGTGATAATCGTCCAAGAAAAGTTATGATTGTATTTTTCATTTGTAAAAATAAAATATTGTTCTGTTCGAGAATAAAAAAAAAAGAACTGAGATACGTGAAAACTATTCCTGAGTGTGTTAGCTACGGGATACGGGAACTTTATATTACCCGACTACGGCGAAGCCAAAACAAAGCGTAATTTGGTCAATCTTTAATAGTCTTTATACCTACGATTGTATATGTTTGTAGAGCCTAAACTATTGAACCGATTTTAATTAATGAGGTGTCAATAGTTTCGTGATAGTAGCCCATAGATCACAAGTTTTCACGTAGACCGTTTTTTTCACGTTTCACAAGTTTAGTTTTGGAAGAAATGTAATTTTTCTAGATTCCAAATGTCCTAGATTGTATTTCAAATAAAATGTAAAGAAATAGAAGCGCAAAGGCCTGTACACCTCCTTTAGTAAACAATGAACTTTAACTATTGGTTAATGAATTTGAGATTCAAGTATAATTTCATCAACGTCGTATAGGACTGTGGTAGGGTCAAAGCATTTAGGTGTTACAAAATATTTGTGAATTTAAAATTTTACAAGAGTATTAAACCTGATAGAATATAAGACATATAGACGAATAACAACCAAGTTAGTTGGTAGAAAAACTTTTGTTTCCAAACATGGAACACAGTTTTAAATGAGTTTTTGCATTTCAGGAGCTGCAGGACATAATCGAATATCTGTGCGAAATATTAATTACCTGACGCAAACACCTTACGCAACCACCAATAGAAATACTAAACCGGACAGGAGAGGTGCAATCCATTTGAAATTTCAGCGGTGTGTTTTAGCTAAGTATAAAGCCTATTTTGCTTCGTCAATACCTGATTCTTCTCACCTTGTATATGAACATATACAAAAGGATTTAAGTCAGATTTTTAAATGTGAAATGTCTAAAGAAGCAATACAGCTCAGTGTGAGGAAAAATAGGAACTACTTTTTTTAGGAGTATTATTGACTATTATATTTATGGTATTAATAATTTTAAACTTAATTAAGTATTAATTAAATTAATATTTCATTAGTTGTTGTTAGTAGTTGTTTAGTATGATAAGGAATATAAAGGAGTTCATTAATATTATTAGAATGTATGTAGAATAAATGTATAAACTATTTATGGTTTTTAACAGTTTCTTGTACCAAAAAAAAAACATGAATATTAAATGACTTTATTTTTATGCTACAAATATAATAAGGAATATAAAGGAGTTCATTAATATTATTAGAATGTATGTAGAATAAATGTATAAGCTATTTATTGTTTTTAACAGTTTCTTGTACCAAAAAAAAACATGAATATTAAATGACTTTATTTTTATGCTACAAATATAATAAAGAATATAAAGGAGTTCATTAATATTATTAGAATAAATGTGTAAACTATTTATATTGCTTTTAACAGATTCTTGTACCTACTTATTTGAGTAAAAAAAATAATAATCAAATGAAATGAAATAAATATTAAGTAAATGACCTTATTTTTATGCTACAAAAATTTCAAAAAGTAAAATTTTAGTAGTTAATTAGTTGATCCGAGTTTTTGCGATTCGAATTCCGAAAAAGTAAATGATTCCTACAGTTACGACTCTGCCTTTAGAAGATTAGTCCGGTCAATTTAGACATTCGAAGTTACCTAAATTCCCACCAAGCTGAAAATCGGTAAGATTGTTTAAAATATCATTAAAACAAAATTTGAAAGTTCCCCATCTTTCCCCTGTAAGGAAAATATAATATTCAAGGTCAAAGGTCAAAAAAAAATAATGTTTTTCGCGATTTTCAGCAAAACGGTAAGTTTTATCATAAAAGTACCTTAAACAAAATTGTAGATCATAAAATTACCTAAAAAATTTATCAAAACTTTTTTTCTACGAGCCTCCGTTTCTGAGATATAACGATTCAAAAAGTTTTTTTTTGTTTTACAAAGACAACTCCCGCACTAGGAATAAATCCTGTGTCGCGGGGGACTTTACAAACATACATGAAACGGACACAAAGAACACCCAGACTCAGAAGAACAATTTGTGGATCACACAAAGCGTTGTCCTACGTGAGATTTGAACCCACGACACTTGGCGAAGTAGGAAACGGCGTGGTGACCGTTAAACCACTAGGCCAAACGTGCAGTCGAAACAACTTTTATAACTTTTTGAATGGTTATATCTCAGAAACGGTGGCTCGTAAGAAAAAAATATTTATACATTTTTTAGATAATTTTATGATCTACAATTTTGTCCAAACTACTTTTATTATAAAACTTATCGTTTTGCTGAAAATCGCGCAAAACTCAATTTTTTGACCTTTGACCTTGAATATATATTTTTCCTTACAGGGGAAAGATGGGGAACTTTCAAATTTCGTTTTTAATGATATTTTAAACAATCATACCGATTTTCAGCTTGGTGGGAATTTAGGTAACTTTACTCTTATTTTTTGGTCTGATTTGACCGGACTAGATATGATGTTTGATTTTTTCTAAACGTTAATCCTAAAGCCTAAAGCTCCACCGAACAAAAGTTGGCATCTTTTGTCTTGTCAACACGTGTTGGTGATAAAAGTTTCTGTAAATCCGAGTCTCCACCGAACAAAAGTTGTCTACTTTTGTGTTTTCAACCTTTTTTTTTGTGTTATCAAATTTCGGTGGACACGCGCCTTAAGTAAAATTAAAAATGCGTATGTAAGTTTGTTTGTTAGGGTTTCAAGCTTAAACCACTTTACCGATTGAAAAAAAACTTCAATGGAAAACTACGTTACTAAAAGTCTACTTTTTACCGTATGAACCCGCGAACATAGCCGCAGGCAAAACTTAGTATGCTTTAATTTTAGAAATCCATTAGTCCAGTAGTGATATGACACAAAGCTTTAAAATTGTAGGAATTTTGATGTGGTAGTAGATTTTTACGTTATATTTGATGTACTTACAATAAATTTTCGGGTTTTCGCTGCAAATAGTAGCCTATGTTATTCTGATGTATAAGCTATAATATTGTAAAGTTTCATCCAAATCCGTTCAATAGTTTTTGCGTGAAGAAGTAACAAAGCGAAAGTTTGTGAGTGTGTACCTCACAAACTTTCGCCTATATAATATTATACTCTGTCCATTACTTTATTTTCTTTTTGACAGTTCAAGAAATTTTGAAATTAGTGACGCCCTCACTCATAACCGATTCGATTTGAAACGAATAGCGATTTTATTTACGAAGAACTTTCAATCGTTTGAATTAAATATTTTTTGTTGAAATATTAATTATGCCTTCATTCGTTTTTTATATTATGTAAGAAATAAACAAAAATATAAATAATAAATCAGTAAATTAGATGAATGAACAGAGATATTGTTCTTTACTCTTGGTTTGATCCTAAATTCCAAGGTTTCGACTTAATTCCTTGCAAAAATTCAATCTTGGAGTCATAGATACAATTTTTATTTCCTTTTTTTATTAAATTTACACAAAAAATACTTACATGAAGTCAAATTATTTTTATCACATGATCGATTTATCGTATTTCAAGTACTGTTTTATAGTCTGTGGTTGTTTCTTATGCACAGACCACTTCACTAAAGTACCGTCACCGTCAATAAAGTACGACATTACTGTAGTACATAATTCCGAAAAAAAAATGGTAATTTATAGGCGTGAGCTGTCAAAAAGAAAATAAAGTAATGGACAGAGTATAGTGTGATGTAAAGAAGTTACTTCGTGTTAAGTTACTTGTCTTTACCGAATATTTCTATATTTAAATTAGTGTAATTATTTTTGTATTAAGTGGTGCACGCAATAGTTGTTACTATACATTTTTATGCCGTTTGCTTTTCAGGTAATATACCATATCACTTCATAGAAACCGAACAAGGAAATACATTGCTGATGGTAAATGGCTATACATTTACGTCCAACAACAGAACAAAGATGTGTTATTACTGTTCGTGTAGGAGTTGCAGAAGCAGTGTCAGGTTCAACGAAGATGGAGTGATAATCTACTTGAAAGAGGTGCATGATCATCCGGCACCAGAATATAAGGAAATTCGTGGAAAATATTATCGAACCAGAAGTAAAAGGCCATCCCAAAGTTGTACTTGGGATGTTCGGCTCGAGAAACCATACATTTAAATTCATATTTCGTTCACGTTTTGAGGCTTCTCATCCACAGTGTTTATAAGTCTAGTCCTGAAAATATAGCTTGATCTCTGTGAGAGTTGTCACTAGTATCATTTTAGAACTTACAAGTGTGATAAAACTCTAGGTACCTATGCACTGCAAGTATAGAGTAAACATATAAAATAAGCTGTTGCCCGCGGCTCCGCCCGCGTGTATGTCGGTTATCGCGGCAAATAGTAGCCTATGTGTTATTCTGATGTATAAGCTACCTTACTGTAAAGTTTCATCCAAATCCGTTCAGTAGTTTTTGCGTGAAGAAGTAACAAACATACACACAAACTTTCGCCTTTATAAATTAGTGTGATTAGTGTGATAGTGTGATGTGATAAAACAAAGTCCTCAGCCGAGTCTGTCAGTCTGTTCGCGATAAACTCAAAAGCTCCTGCTCGGATTTTGATAAGGTAACCAATAGATAGAGTGATTCTTGAGGAAGGTTTTCGTATATAATTTGTTGATTTTTTGGGTATATTGGCTATAATAATAACGATATTTATTGAAGACGTCGAAAAAAATTAAGCCGTACATATTCTTGGGCCCGTGCGAACCCGGGGCGGGTTGCTAGTATAAAATCGTTTGTTCAAAATTACTTCATCGATTTCGTAGCCGTTTGTCACATAGATTAAGCCATGTTTTAAGGACCAATGAATTTTTTTGTAATCACTGTTTCATTGAATCTGCTTTGAAAGTGGAAATAAAAAAAGTGGTGGAATTGGTGGCGTATTGTTTTTATAAATTTTATCTGCCAAAATGACTCTGCTCTGCCTGATGGAAAGCATAAGCAGAATCCAAGAGTGGCGGTCACCATCCTCAATGCGAATAAGGACAATGCAGCATGGTGACCAGCACTATGGCGGCCTAGTGAGATGCTTTTACGCGTCCCGCTTAAAGGACTCATGATCATAGTGGGACGGAAACACGTGCGTTGGTAGCGAGTTCCGGGTACCGCTCGGCACCTGTCAAAGATGAACAAATTATTCCCTCGACCCTCTACACGTACGTGCGGACGCATCTGTCTACGTGTAGAGGGGGCATTACGCCC
Source organism: Diaphora mendica (assembly GCA_949125395.1). Taxonomy (NCBI): domain Eukaryota; kingdom Metazoa; phylum Arthropoda; class Insecta; order Lepidoptera; family Erebidae; genus Diaphora; species Diaphora mendica. Next base: position 5,764,767 of record OX421323.1, read on the forward strand.
CATTATTGCAGATTCTGAGCAGAACGAGTCAGGAGTAACGGCATCAAGACCCAAACGATTGAAGCACGAGTTGCAAAAAAAACCCGGGCAAGTTAGAATTACTAGACGATCTTGTGTCCAGTGTTACAAAGAACTGGCAAAGCAATTTGAACGAAAATTGGCGAAAAATAAAGCTAAAAAGGTCAATACTTTTTGTGCTCAATGTGATGGACAACCACATATCTGCTTATCTTGTTTTAATAAATGTCATCGTAATATGTAGTTTTTTTTAAGGCGAATTGATTTAAGTTTTCTGATTATTTATTCATTTTTATTACAATAGTAATTTTTGCAGCATTTCCTGATATTTTGTATCTGTGTAACATGACATATTTTTTTTCAAAAAAGAAGTTTTTTTTTTTGATAACGTGCATTATAATATTTTTAAGATTAAATGTAATTAAAAGTCATTTATCATGAAATTACTCGCTTTCTTGCTTATTCTACAAACTCTGAGGAGATTGAACATATTTAAAAAAAAAAACTAAGTAGCTGTTTCCCCCTTAAAAAGAATTACTCTGGAGCGCCACGCCGGACACTCGCATACACGAAATGAACGATACGCTTGACCGTCCCTAAAATACATTTCGAATATGCCTCTCGCTTGAGGTCACCGGTTACCCCCATGGCGTTTAACGTGTTATCCACAGTGTTATAAGCCTTGGCCTATAAAATATAGATTGATCTCTGTGACAGTTGCCACTAGTGTAATTATAGAACTTACAAGGTCATTTGTGGTAAAACTGTGTGTACTGCACGTATAGAATGAAAATATAGGTGATGTAAAATAAAATCGCTTGTTCAAAGTTATATCGTCGGTATCGGAGCGGTCTGTAACTAAGATCAAAGCTATGTTTTAAGGACCAATTAATTTTCTGCAATCACTATTCAACCGACTTCAAAAAGGAGGAGGTTCTCAATTCGACTGTTTTTTTTTTTTTTTTTTATGTTTGTTACCTCATAACTTTGGACTGGGTGAACCGATTTTGATGATTCTTTTTTTATTTGAAAGTTGGTGCTTCCCGAATGGTCCCATTTAAATTTGGTCCAGATTGAAGTCGGTTTTTTTTTTGTTAAAATTTGTAATTATTTATTGGGCAACTGGGCGCTCTAAGCCCAGTTGCACTCGGTGATTAGAAACAATCGCCGAGGGTAAGCAACGACTGCGCGGTCAATACCTAGATGGGTGACCGCTGGTGGCACAATGCCATGAGCGTCACCGTGATTCGGAGGTCACGTTAAACAGTCGGTCCCGGTTGTTGTCATAGGATAATATGTAATAGAAAATAAGTCGTAAAGCTTAGTTGTAGGCCTTTGGGCGGCTTAAAAACATCCAACGGCAAGCATTGTCTTGTAGCCACAACGTTGTCTTGCCAGTCCCCAACCCGCACTTGGCCAGAGTGGGGACGTATGGCCTTAACCCTCTCCTGAGAGGAGACCCGAGCCCAGCAGTGGGACATTATGGGTTGTTGACTATCTTATTGTATCTGCTTTGAAAGTGAAGTGTTTACAAAATTAGTTCAAAGTAGTTAGGTAGTTAGTTGCATAGAAACTAGCTTTTCATTAGCTTAGTTTTTCTAACAGGAGAATGAAATGGGTTTTGTTTTTTGTTCTTGTTTTTTTTTATGTATGGCCCGCCAAAATGACTCCATCTCTGCCTGATGGAAAGCCATACTCACTGCGAATGCAGACAATGCAGCATGGCGACCCACACCATGGCGGCTTAGTGATGCTTCTGCATCTTTTAGTCTAGTCAACAAGTATGGCACTTGTTGACAAGACTATTTGGGCCTCCGGTCTCGCACTCACCAACGAAACACGACAGCACGAACGCTGTCATTTTACGTTGACCTTCTGTGCGATTTCATTCAATCAACATACTGTTTTATTGTAAGATTAGTCATATAATACAGTATTATATTTATGTATTGTTAAGATTATACGACTAAGTAGAGGATTAATTCCCTCTGGTGACAGTCATGTTATAATTTGGTCTGTGTTTTTCTCTATTTATCAAGTTCATATACCTACACTGTTATATACGATTAATGCGTTATTTTAAGACGTAATCAAGACTATCAAAAGATATTTTAGTTGATTTATCTTTCGCATGCCGATCTATACACCAAAGATAATTTATTCACATTCTTTTGAATGCGCTTATATCTAGTCTTACAAAATTATCAGTATAGGTAGGTTCATCCTTGAACTGAAAAGTAGTTTCTAACGCCGGACATACACGTTCAAGTATACTTGCGCAAATCCAGACTGTTTTGTAGTAATAGTAGTGCGTAAGTATACTTGAACGTATATTTAAGGGCGAAGCCATAAGGGTAATAATAAGATTGATGTCAATATTTATTTCGCATTCCTTAATAAATTATTTAATTCATTAAGGAGTAAGAATATGAATTTAATAATGCTGGGAAGAAATGTCGACAGTATTTAACCAAAACATTCCTTTGAATCTCAATACTTACCCAAGTCGTACCTCTTTTTGTGAATACCAATTTGTTTAACAACCATTAAAAATGGTCCATCAGTGGGAAGAATAAATGCTGGGAAGATGCTGAATTGAATCCATGGTTACTGTTAAATGATCCTTCGTCGAATGAGTCGAAAGCTTTTACAACATCCCCTATTAATAAATAGTGCTGTCCCTAATTCTATTAAGCGAGGCAATGGTTTTTTTATGCATAAGCCTGCCAAAGTAACTCTAATCTGCTTGATGGAAAGCAAGAGCAAAATCCAAGAGTGGTGATCACCATACTCGTTGTGCCAGACAATGCAACAATGCAGCATGGTGACCCGGCGGTCTATTGAGATGCGTCTGATCATTGGGCCTCCGGTCTCTCACTCACCTATGAAACACGACAGCACGAATGCTGTCATTTTAGATTGATCAACGATGTTAAGTGATTAAATACCTTTACTTTTTATTCCAGAAACTGTGCGGTGCAAATTTATTGAAACTTTAAAAGGTCCGAAGTTGTTGATGGTCGACGGTTATACGTTTTCACGTAAGGCAGGCAGAAATATTTACTATTGTTCTAAAAGACTTTCTGGGTGTATGAGCAGCGTAAAACTGGGTTGTGATGAGATTATTTCTTATAACTCTGAACATAATCACAATCCGCCTGAGTACAGGATAATAGGGGGAAAATATGTGAAAATATAGTTCATATTAATAACTGCCTGTATTTGGTTACATTTTATAGTAGAAACAATCGGTAATTGCTGAGTGTGCCGTTTAAAGTCAGGCCACACTTATTACAAGGATTGATGGCATATATTATGTTTCACAAAATATTTACATTTATTTTACCGGATTACGGTGAATCTAAGAAGTGTAATAGTTTTGACAGTCAATGAATGGATGTACCACCATAGCCCCATAACTACTAAATCGATTTTAATAAATGAGGTATCAATAGATTTGCTATAATAACTCGGGTGACATAGACAATGATGTTTTATCAACGTACATTTTACGTTTTACAAACGTAGTCAGGTTAGTTTTAAAAAAAAAATCTTTATTATAGACGTTGAGTTTTTGTATAACTACTTCAAACACATCTACTACCATGTTAATTTATTCGGATAATATATGTTGTGGAAACAAATCTTGTAAACTTTTCAGAATAAATATTAAATGTAGGTCTATATGAATTCTTTTATTTGTTTCTTTTCTTATCGTACACTGTCATCACGAATAACTTAATAAAGAAGAAATTTCGAATATATTAAATGATATAATTAAAATAGAAATTGAAAGTTACAACTTGCAAATGAAAAGTACTAATGCTGAATGTAATTACAGGCGGTGCAAACTTTAAGTTTATACGAACGATCCGCGGTAAAACGCTATTAATGTTCAACGGTTATACATACACTGAGAACAACCGAGCAAAGAATACCTACTACTGTTCAAGAAAGTATAAGAGTTGCAAGTCTTCCGTCAAGTTTGGTGCTGATGGCAGGATAGCCAGTGTAAGGTTAGAACACAATCATCCTCCTCCTAATTATATGTCAACGGGAAATGGACTTTATGTCAAAACAACTAGTCGCATTATGACATCTCCGCGTTTTGTTCGCAACACATACGCACATTTTTGAAGATAATTTACATACTTAGGTTTTTTTTTAATAAAAAAAATAGTATATTTGTTTTGGAAAGAAATGTTATTATTATGCACAGAAACGCTTGTCTTAGGCAGTTATAAATTATCTTTAGATTTTCTTTAACGTTTCTGTAAATATGGTTGAAAGTAAGAATATGAAATTATTGTGAAATAATTTTGTCAAGTGATGACTCTAAATAAATACCTATTTTGTTTCAAGAATGTAGATTGCGTATTTATTCACTCCAATAAATATTCTTATTTATATTTTATTTCCAGCGTTTTAACCTACTGTACAATACTCCGGCAAGTGGGTATAGTATTTACGTTGTTTTTTGCGCGTTGCGAAAGAGTGTTAGACGGAAAAAAATGTAAAGACATTTTTCGCGCCAAAAGTTGTAACGACACTTTTAACAATGAGTTGACGTCATAGTGCTGGATACTCAACGTTAAATATAACAAACTGATTGCCAACGTCCATACCATGTTGAATACACCGGTTCTCGTCCGATCACCGAAGTTAAGCAACATCGGGCGTGGTTAGTACTTGGATGGGTGACCGCCTGGTAAGTAATATACTTCTGCAAGGCGCAGCATGCAACAATGAAGAGGATTGTATATAACATAATAGTCAAATTCATTTCCAATACGGGAATTGCAGAAATCGTGATAATTTTCTTGAGTTCATTGAGGGAGGCTAATAGAGAATATGGACGTTCCATATCCGAAATAGTCATGATGATAGTATTATGGCGGTTGTATATCGGCACAGGCAAATATTGGTTAAGGTTTATTTTGCTGAATTTTTCGGGTTCCGTACCTCAAAAGGAAAAAAACGAAACCCTTATAGGATCACTTTGTTGTCCGTCTGTATGTCTGTCAAGACCCCTTTTCTCAGGAACGCGTGGAGGCATTAAACTGAAATTCATATCAAATATTCAGGTCTACTGTCCCTTGGTGCTGTGAACAAATGAAACTTCTAAGCTAACGCAATCAAAAGATACAGCCGTTTATACTGCAAATCAAAACCGAAAGCTGAGTATTTAAAGCGTCAAATCGTAACAAATCCCTTCAACGTATCAAAAAGCTATTTGCTACACTTCGATTATGAAATAACAAATAAAATATAAATAGTGAAATAACGATTACTGTCGAATGGCAGAAATATTTTTAGAATAAAATCTTGATTTTGTAAAGACAATCAGTCCTGTACTTAAAAAATGTACGTGTTTTCGAAACATTTAAATTCTATAATTCAGGTTAATTTTAAATATTTTGGACAATTTTGGTATAATTTATCTTATATGTCATTATTATTGTTAAATGAACTATAATGAAGTAAAGTGTGAGTGGGTTAGCCTGTAAATGATATAGCCAACTTTGTAAGGGTTCATAGGGAAATTCTCGTTGCAGCTAAAGGAACACCGTGTGGTTTTTGTCATACCACCTCGCTATTACAGGTTATAGGTGGGTTTCCACACCAAAAGAACAATAATGTATATAAATACACACATCAAAAGTGTCTAGGGATCAACATATGTGTCTAGGGATCAACATATATTTTTGCAATAACTTTTCTCCTGATTGATATTAATTAAAATTTTCTTTAAGGATTCATCAAATAAAGTGTTTTCAGTTTGTCACAGTAACGATAAACCAAGTCACCTTTGCTTTAATAAAGAAATTTGCCATTTTCCTAATAAAGGGATTTTTGACATTTGAACCACTAACATTAAAGTTCGAAAAAAAGACTGAAATAACAGTTTTCTTTAAAATTTTATTAGGTAACTTAAACAATTAATAATCCGTGTTTCTACCGCGAACACTAACAACACAAGAATCGGTTTGGCATACTCAAAATGAGTTCATCCAAATCACGCTGTGGAATGGCCGCCCATGTTCGTTGCAACAACAAAAAAAGGTCTTCTTGCGACTGGATACCCTCCATATTCGGCAGAGCTCTTCTCTGTAGCATATCCCATGCATGCTCAATCGGGTTCAAGTCTGGCGACTGAGCAGGCCAGGGCCAAAGCCACATCTCAATCTCAAGAAATCCGCATAAAAATGCTTGATCCCTAGACACTTTTGATGTGTGTATTAAAGTGGTGTGTGTAAACTAAAGTTTTTTTTTATAGGGTAGGATAGGGTGAGAGGGGGGGGGGGTGTTCCTCCGGTATCCTCACTCACTCGGTGAAACACAGCGCCTTTTTCTCCGTGATATGAGTTTGTTAATTTATTTTTTCATTATTTTACTTTTCAGGTTATTTATTCATTACAACAACATGCCGCAGAATTTTACTTATGTTAGATGGCTTCACGTTTGCCAAAAATACCTCGACATTATATTACTGCTCCAAGATTAAGAAAGGTTGCAAAGCAAAAGTGAAGTTTGGAAAATACAATGAGGTAACGAATTATGAACACATACATCATAACCATCCGCCGCCAATTTACACGATTACGGAAAGTGGGAAGTACCGAATGCGCAAGCCAGGATTGATGACAGTTTCAAATTGAATGACGTTCTAGAAAAATGATAAAAACTGGCACAGAATCGAAGTTAGGGACTTTTTATTTCTTTTTATATTTTTAATGAGTATGGGCGCCCACACAAAACTGCGAATTCGCAACGCATCGTAAATATCTGCGAGCTCGCACATTCGTGAGACTTTACTACTGTCTTTCTTTCTTTTTTCTTTACTTTACTTTTTCTAGATAGCGCTGTGTTAAATGTCTTAAATATATATTATTATTTTATACATATGTAGAGTAAAGTTATCTAACTAGGTAAGTAACTATACGCTACACATAATTTGCAGGATCTGAGATGGTTTTTTATTTTGGTTCAAATACTGAAGAATATAAACGAAATATTTGTAAACTTTTTTTTAAAACATTTACAAAACTATTATCTTATTTATTTGTATTCATTAATCATTTATATTATTTTTATTCTTTTTTCATCATCCATTTCAAACACAAATCCCATTAGGACATCTCTTTGTGGTCGAAAGTATGGTCACATGAACCAACGCTTTGCCGCACGAATTCGTATCGTAGTAATTCGCATCGCAAGTTTCTACGATGCGGCGTCGCATCGCATCGTAGTTATGTGTGGTAGCCCTATGCGATACGCACCAGACTGCAGTACTGATATGATGATAATAATTCCTAATAAATATAAAAAAAATTAAATTAATTTATCTGTGCGTTTGTTAGCTTTTTATGCCTAAAGTACTTAACCGGTTACTATAAAATTTGCATACGCTTTGCTTGTCTATTGCATTTCGCGAAATAATAAATGTAATGAATGTGTTCCAATTAAAAGATAAAGAAGTAATCAGACTTAATAGAGCGGACAAATACTATTGTTAGGTAAATAAATCTATCAGTGATAATGTGTTCAAACATTGTTTTAATGCATCCTAAGAAGAAGTTTTTATACGGGTAAAATAAAAGCCTAAAGGCCGTAAAAATGATATTATTTTTTAGAACAAATTTTTGTTTTAATATTAAGCAAAGTTGTACCAAAAACACTTCCTAGCACCTAAATATTTAAGATATACCTACCTATTTTTAATGTATAGTGTACAGTTTTGTTATCTTATTAATAGTACAAACTTATTTATAATATAAATTTTAATTCGAAACGCTCATGAAATTGAATTTGGAACAGGTGCATGATCATTCCTTGTATTTACTAAGATAAATGAAAAAATAAGTTATTATTTATTTTTTAAATTTGTTTTAATGCTAAGTTTTGCATCGAAAAAACATACAATTCCTATGAAATATATTGTGTTGAAAATAAACTCTTTTATGCTAGATAAGAATTTAAGTTTTATTTTGGAAAACAGTTTTGTACATAGAACGGCAAAACCTGGCAAATGTCGTAATAACTGAAAAACTCGTTATTCATTAAATTACTTATTTCTTTTCTTTGTATGTATGTACGAGTATAGTCTAGACTTGTAATATTAGTTCATAATTAGTGTGGCGACTTCCATATCAGGCAGAGTAGAGTCATTTTGGCGGGCCAAACATAAAAAAAAAAAAAAAAAAAATATATACAACGCAAACAGAAGCACACCACAGTGCCATCTACCGAAGTTACACTGAACTACGGAGCAACGTGCAATATGAGAATAAAAGGTACAATATAAGAAACTACCAATCCAGAATCGCGCAATGGAAGTTCTCGCGCCAATTAACATATATAACAACATCCCAACATTAACCGTTGGGCAGTTGCACCGCCAGGCATGATCACCTCGCCTGGTCGGAGGATCCTCTTTATAGGTAGTAGAGCCACGCTGATTTCAGCATGAATGGGCCGGCTCCACCGGGGCGGTACTACCCTCGCACAGAAAATCAACGTAAAATGACAGCGTTCATGCTGTCGTGTTTCGTTGGTGAGTGCGAGACCGGAGGCCCAAATAGTCTAGTCAACAAGTTCCATACTTGTTGACTAGACTAAAAGATGCAGAAGCATCACTAGGCCGCCATGGTGTGGGTCACCATGCTGCATTGTCTGCATTCACAATGAGTATGGTGACCACCACTCTTGGATTTTGCTTATGCTTTCCTTCAGGCAGAGTAGAGTCATTTTGGCGGGCCATAGATAAAAAAAAAAACAAAAAAAACATGCCATGCACTTAATAACAGTATTTTAATTTAATTTTCAGAATATAAATTCATCAAATCATCCCGTGGTGGTGATCTACTCATGTTAGATGGTTATACGTTTGCAAAGATTCATTCGAATATCTATTATTGTTCAAAAAAAGCAAGCGGGTGTAAAGCAAAAGTTAGACTAGATGCGAATAAACGGGTAATCGACTATGAAGGGATAGTGCACAATCATATTCGACCTACGTATCTGATGACAAAGACTGGAGAATACATAAAAGTTTCTTCTTAATGAGATGCAGAGGAGAGAGGGAGTTTATTCATGTGTATATTTTGGGGATCTTTATGGAGATAAAGACGTTGAAGAAGAATGAAGTTACGAACTCGACAAGGAATCTTTATGAAGAGGATTCTTTTATGTATGAGCCTGCCATAATGGCTCTAGTTTGCCTTATAGAAAGCATCAGCAGAATCCAAGAGAGTTGGTCACCATACTCATTGCGAATGCAGACAATGGAACAATGCAGCATGGTGATCCACACTACGGCAGGTTTTCGAGATAATTCTGCATCGTTAGGACTCCGGTGTCGCACTCATCAACGAAATACATACGCGAAAGTTTAAAAGTTAGAAACACATGCAAAATACTGTTTATCATACATAATAAATAAAATGTAATTGAATAAAATGTTTTAATCATCACCTCATTATAATTTTACTGCGACTTTGGAATTGTGTATATTCTAGAATGAATGGAGGTGTTAAATCCACGTCCTCAATATTTATGGTATAGGGTAGTAAACGAGGAGATGCGTAACCCATGTCACCCTCAAATCAGGGGGAGGTGGATTTGGTCTCTCGTAAAAGAACTGAGTTTATCAGAAGGGTTGGGAGAAATCAGTATCTGTTTGCAATCCATACTACTAATGTTATATTCAAAACATTAGTAGTATGTCATCTGTCAGTCTGTTACACCTTCACGACTAAATCCGGGAGGAGCCGCGTGCATAAGCTAGTTCATCATTACATTGGTCGTTACGTCTCCTCGGTTCTACGTTACGAAATTGTCATATGGGGAAATTCTGTAAATATAGTGAGATTCAGAGCATTCAGAGCCCAAAAAAAATGTGTAAGGGCTATCAGTGATGCAGACTACACTGACAGCTACAAACCATTATTTAAGAAGTATAATATATTACCCCTACTTCCCTTCCATGCCTTTACATTCAGGAAATCGTATGTTTGTATAAAAAAACTCATTACAATGGAAAAATGATAACAGTCACAAAAATAAATAGCAGATCTGTTAATAAATGACTGATTCGCAAACAACGCAGTGCTATGTACAACAAAAATTCTTTCTGTATGGCGATACGAATTTTCAATAAGTTACCAAATTGCCTCAAATGTTTTAACTTAAACCAGTTTAAACATAAATTATTCGACTTACTTTTAAGCAAATGTTTATTAAATGCTACTGACTAGATATAAAATAAATCCTATTAATATTATGAATGCGAAAGTTTGTAAGGATGTGTGTTAGTTGCTCTTTCACGCAAAAACTACTGAACGGATTTTCATGAAACTTTGCAGTAATATAGCTTAGACATCGGAGTAACATTTAACATTTAACAAAAATTTATAGAGATTTTTAAAATTTTAATACCGAAATAAAATTTTAATATTATAAACGCAAAAGTTTGTAAGTAAGGATGGATGGATGTTTGTTACTCTTTCACGCAAAAACTACTGAACGGATGTGGATGAAACTTTACAGTAATATAGCTTATACATCAGAACACACAGGCTACTATTTGCCGCGATAACCGACATACACGCGGGCGGAGCCGCTGGCAACAACTAGTTTAATTACAATGCTATTGTCTAGACCTAAGATTAGTTCATAAGATTTAAAATTTGTACACCAGAAATGGTAGAATATAAGGAATGTATTATAATGTGATAACATCTTTTGTACTATATTCTAACAAATAAATCTTTTTTCTTTCTGTCTACAATTTGGCTCTAACATAAGCTTCGTTACATTGTCACCACTGAACAGATTATATCCATATTTGACAACACACATAATATGTAACTTTATTTATCCCAAAAGCAATACTGAGATAGTTCTTGGATTTGTATTTCAGATTATAAATTCATGAAAACCCGCTTTGGCGGTTGTATGCTGATGCTGGATGGCTATACTTTCTCCAAAATGGGTTCAGAATATATTTATTATTGTTCAAAGAAGGATAAGACTACTACAGCTTGCAAAGCAAAAGTGAAGCTGGATAAAAATTTTAAAGTAATAAACTATAAAGAGATTCAACATAATCATTCTCGGCCACATTACGTTCTTACGCAGTCTGGAACGTATCACAAGATTGCTTCATAGTTAGGAAAAATCCAAGCAAAATAATGTTCTTGAAAAAACTTAAAATGTACCTCTTCTGGAATTTAGTTTAAGATTTAATATTATTCTAAAACTTTTCTTTATAACCGACTTCAAAAAAAGGAGGAGTTCTCAATCCGACTGCTTTTTTTTTTTACCTCAGAACTTTCGACTGGGTGAACCCATTTCAATTTGGTCCAGTTCTTGAAGTCGGTTTTTTTGTTAAAATTTTGTATTATGTCGGATATAGTTAACTCTGTAGGCCGAAACAAATCCTTGTTTTGAGTCTCGCTAAGTTATATGACTCTGGCTCATACTACTAACTTTATTTCATACCTCCGGTTGAGCCTACGTTTATTAACATCTTGGTAATAAAGATTGTTATATATATAAAGCTATTTTTTATTAACTGTTACACATAATGTACACTGGTAGTCTTGAAATCGACTTAAGCCAATTTTACAGCAGCTCATCTGTTTAATCAGTATGGTGAACGGAATACAGTCACTGTGTCGATCTAGTATAGTAGAAGTAAAACAAAACTCACACTGTGGCCTTTGAATTCAGCTTGAGTTTGGTAATTCAGAAATAACACCTTGTTTTTTTTTTCAGACTATACATTTATTGAAACAAGCCGAGGCGGGCATTTACTTATGATAGACGGTTATACATTCGCTAGACATAATACGTCCACTTTGTATTACTGTTCGAAAAGTCAAAAGGGTTGTAAGGCCAAAGTCAAACTGGATGCCAACAGGAAGGTGATTAAGTCTCCAGAAATATTGCATAATCACTCTCGGCCAACTTACATGGTTACGAAGTCAGGAGAGTACATTAAAGTCTCGTCGTAGAAAGTGTGTTCATGTAACTAATAAGTATCGAATACGATAATAAAGTGACAATATTTTGGTTACATTAAAACCACACATTTTGATAGTCTTAAGCAAATAAATATCATGCCGGTTTATCCTAATAGAAGGGTAGATCTTGCATATGACAGCTCTATTCGGAAGTTTTATTGGGTTGTCGTGGTGGTACGGGATCTCATTTTCAGCCCTATCATTTAAAAATACATAAAAATATACGAGAAGATTTAAGTAGTACTATGTGGTCATATCTATTTACGCGTGTATTCAATCACTCGATCTTGCCATATATATTTTTACAAGAAAAAAAGGTTATTTTTGTCTATTGTATAAACATATTACATTATTGTAATAATAGGTACTTATTAGTATAAGGGAAAATTGGGAAAGCGGAGCGCAGTCACAGTGTCGATCTAGTAGAAGTGAAATAAACTCACACTGTGCACTTTGAATTCAGCTTATTGAGAAATAACACCTTGTTTTCTTTTCAGACTATACATTTATTAAAACAAGCCGAGGAAAGCATTTACTTATGATAGGTACGTCCACTTTGTACATATTACTGTTCGAAAAGTCAAAGGGGTTGTAGGTCAAAGTCACGCTGGATGCCACAGGAAGGTTATTAACTCTCAAGAAATGTTACACTATCAATCTCGGCCAACTTACATGGTTACGAAATCAGAAGAGTACATTGAAGTCTAGTCGTAGAGACGCTCTCTACGACTTGCTTTACTAAACGTATAGCCTGAAAAGAAAACAAGGTGTTTTTTCATTTGTTTGGTCATGTAACTAATAAGTATCGAATACAATAATAAAGTGACAAAATTTTGGTTACATCAAAACCACATATTTTGATAGTCTTAAGTAAGTAAATATCATGCCTGTTTATTCTAATAGAAGGGTAGATCTTGCATTTCACACATCGGGAAGTTTTATTGGGTTGTCTTGGTGGTACGGGATCTCATTTTCAGCCCTATAATTTAAAAATACAATAAAATATACGAGCAGATTTAGTACTATGTGGTGCAATCTATTTACGTGTATATTCAATCATTAGATATTGGCATAAACATTTTTACAAGAAAAAAAGTTTTTTTTTTTGTCAATTGTATAAACATATTACATTATTGTAATAAGTATTAGTATAAGGGAAAATTCGGCAAACGGAGCGCAGTCACCGTGTCGATCTAGTAGAAGTGAAATAAATTCACACTGTGCAATCTGAATTCAGCTTATTGAGAAATAACACCTTGTTTTCTTTTCAGACTATACCTTCATAAAAACTAGCCGAGGAGGGCATTTACTTATGATAGACGGTTATACGTTCGCTAGACATACGTCCACTTTGTATTACTGTTCGAAAAGTCAAAGGGGTTGTAAGGCCAAAGTCAAGCTGGATGCCAACAGGAAGGTGATTAAGTCTCAAGAAATAGTGCATAATCACTCTCGGCCAACTTACATGGTTACAAAGTCAGGAGAGTATATTAAAGTCTCGTCGTAGAAAGTGTGTTCATGTAACTAATAAGTGTCGAATACGATAATAAAGTGACAATATTTTGGTTACATCAAAACCACACATTTTGATAGTCTTAAGCAAGTAAATATCATGCCTGTTTATTCTAATAGAAGGGTATGTTCAATCCTTTCGCCAATGTAGCGTTCACCGTGTGAAGTTTGTAATGTCTATAGGGCCCATATGTACAGGCATTCAATCGCTAAGCTATTTCATTGGCAAAAGCATTCAACCTCAGGGCGATTCACCCTGTTCTTATTCTAAGCTAATGTAATATCAAGCACTTACTGGAGATATGTGAATTCCTTGATATCGGCGTTCTGAGGGGCCCCTCTGGTGCGCCCTCTGCTCCGTCACACATTCACCACTCCCAGTGGTAGTACAGGTTCCAAAGTATTCTAATTTATAATACACCCGTTTTAACTGTCGCGGATCGCGCCTAATTGACGCGACTACTAATCTCGCGTGTCCAAACCAGACCAATCATAACGGTAAACAACGAAAAACCGAGTCTGATGGACAATCAGCTAAATTTCGATTAAACAGCACTCAAAACCCACACTGGTGGACCGTAACACAAAGCCTCTCGTCACTTCTATATTTTAACTTCAAAAACCACAAACAAAAAACATGACAATCAAAATGTTGCCATTATAATGACGTTCGATTTCTAACAGGGTATATCTTGCATTTCACACATCGGGAAGTTTTATTAGGGTTGTCTTGGTGGTACGGGATCTCATTTTCAGCCCTATAATGTAAAAATAGATAAAAATATACGAGAAGATTTAGTACAATGTGGTGCAATCTATTTACGTGTATATTCAATCATTCGATACTGGCATAAACATTTTTACAAGAAAAAAAGTTTTTTTTTGTCAATTGTATAAACATATTACATAATTGTAATAAGTATTAGTATAAGGGAAAATTCGGCAAACGGAGCGAAGTCACCGTGTCGATCTAGTAGAAGTGAAATAAATTCACACTGTGCAATCTGAATTCAGCTTATTGAGAAATAACACCTTGTTTTCTTTTCAGACTATACCTTCATAAAAACTAGCCGAGGAGGGTATTTACTTATGATAGACGGTTATACGTTCGCTAGATATACGTCCACTTTGTATTACTGTTCGAAAACTCAAAGGGGTTGTAAGGCCAAAGTCAAGCTGGATGCCAACAGGAAGGTGATTAAGTCTCAAGAAATAGTGCATAATCACTCTCGGCCAACTTACATGGTTACAAAGTCAGGAGAGTATTTTAAAGTCTCGTCGTAGAAAGTGTGTTCATGTAACTAATAAGTGTCGAATACGATAATAAAGTGACAATATTTTGGTTACATCAAAACCACACATTTTGATAGTCTTAAGCAAATAAATATCATGCCGGTTTATCCTAATCGAAGGGTAGATCTTGCATATGACAGCTCTATTCGGAAGTTTTATTGGGTTGTCGTGGTGGTACGGGATCTCATTTTCAGCTCTATCATTTAAAAATACATAAAAATATACGAGAAGATTTAAGTAGTACTATGAGGTCATATCTATTTACGCGTGTATTCAATCACTCGATCTTGCCATATATATTTTTACAAGAAAAAAATGTTCTTTTTGTCAATTGTATAAACATAGTACATTATTTTAATAATAAGTACTTATTAGTATAAGGGGAAATTGGGAAAGCGGAGCGCAGTCACTGTGTCGATCTAGTAGAACTGAAATAAATTCACACTGTGCACTTTGAATTCAGCTTATTGAGAAAAAACACCTTGTTTTCTTGTCAGACTATATATTTATTAAAACAAGCCGAGAAGGGCTATTACTTATGATAGGTACGTCCACTTTGGCCCTGAAGGCCAGCACTATCGCATTATTGCGGCGACCGCAACGGGTGCTGGCCATCAGGATCATAAGGGGGTACCGCACGATCTCTTTTGAGGCGGCAAGTCTCCTGGCTGGAACTCCACCATGGGACCTGGAGGCGAGAGCCCTTGCGGCTCTTTATCAGTGGCGCAAGGAGGCGCGGGAGTTGGGTAGGAGTCCTGAGTCTCGAGAAATCGAAAACCAGAAATCCCAACTCCGCCAGGTCCTCATGGAGGAATGGAAGGAACGACTTGGGCAACCAAGCGCTGGGCACGCCGTTATTGCGGCGGTAAGACCCGTTATGGAGGATTGGCTCGAGAGGCGTCACGGGACCCTCTCATACCGGCTCACGCAGGTGATCACTGGGAAAGGATGCTTCGGAGATCACCTGTGTCTGATCCGTAAGGAGCCAACGCCCGAGTGCCACCACTGCGATGGCCAGATCGTGGACACGGCTCTCCACACGCTGGCAGAATGTCCGGCATGGGGGGAGCCGAGGCGTGATCTCGTCGGGGTGGGGGTTCTCTCGCTCGGTAATATGATTGCGGCCATGTTGCGGAGCGAGAGCGCGTGGAACTCCGCCGTTTCCTTCTGCGAGCAAGTTATGCTTGCCAAGGAGACGGCGGAGCGGGACCGGGAGAGATTTAGAACTCTACCGGCCCGCCAGGCCCAGGAACGGGCCAGGTACCGCAGGCGACTCGGGCGCCGGAGATCTCAGAACGATCTCCGTCCTCCATAAGCGCAAGCCTGAGGGTGACAGATGAGGCCATCTGTCACCCTAGCAGAAGCAGGCTCGGGTGGAAGTGCGGACTCGGCGGATCGCAGCATCCGCGGCCCAGGGGAGGGTAACGGGAACATCGGGGTAGGTAGTAAGTAGGGGGCTATCTACGAACCGTAGGTGGCCCGAGGTACGTCGGGGTTCCAGGGCTTTCCTTGCTAGGGTACACCTGGTCCCCGGCTTCTACTACCCGAGACGGCGTGCGGTTTTAGTCGGTTCGGGTCCGACATGCCACCAGGAGGTGGTATCCGAGGGGATTTCCGCACGGAAAAAAAAAAAAAAAAAAATGTACGTCCACTTTGTATTACTGTTCGAAAAGTCAAAGGGGTTGTAGGTCAAAGTCACGCTGGATGCCAACAGGAAGATTATTAACTCTCAAGAAATATTACACGATCAATCTCGGCCAACTTACATGGTTACGAAATCAGGAGAGTACATTAAAGTCTCGTCGTAGAGACACTCTCTACGACTTGTTTTAATAAATGTATAGTCTGAAAAGAAAACAAGGTGTTTTTTCATTTGTTTGTTCATATAACTAATAAGTATCGAATACGATATTAAAGTGACAAAATTTTGGTTACATCAAAACCACATATTTTGATAGTCTTAAGCAAGTAAATATCATGCCTGTTTGTTCTAATAGAAGGGTAGATCTTGCATTTCACACATCGGGAAGTTTTATTAGGGTTGTCTTGGTGGTACGGGATCTCATTTTCAGCCCTATAATGTAAAAATAGATAAAAATATACGAGAAGATTTAGTACTATGTGGTGCAATCTATTTACGTGTGTATTCAATCACTCGATATTGGCATAAACATTGTTACAAGAAAAAAGGTTTTTTTGTCAATTGTATAAACATATTACATAATTGTAATAAGTATTAGTATAAGGGAAAATTCGGCAAACGGAGCGCAGTCACTGTGTCGATCTAGTAGAAGTGAAATAAATTCACACTGTGCAATCTGAATTCAGCTTATTGAGAAATAACACCTTGTTTTCTTTTCAGACTATACCTTCATAAAAACTAGCCGAGGAGGGCATTTACTTATGATAGACGGTTATACGTTCGCTAGACATACGTCCACTTTGTATTACTGTTCGAAAAGTCAAAGGGGTTGTAAGGCCAAAGTCAAGCTGGATGCCAACAGGAAGGTGATTAAGTCTCAAGAAATAGTGCATAATCACTCTCGGCCAACTTACATGGTTACAAAGTCAGGAGAGTATTTTAAAGTCTCGTCGTAGAAAGTGTGTTCATGTAACTAATAAGTGTCGAATACGATAATAAAGTGTCAATATTTTGGTTACATCAAAACCACACATTTTGATAGTCTTAAGCAAATAAATATCATGCCGGTTTATCCTAATCGAAGGGTAGATCTTGCATATGACACCTCTATTCGGAAGTTTTATTGGGTTGTCGTGGTGGTACGGGATCTCATTTTCAGCCCTATCATTTAAAAATACATAAAAATATACGAGAAGATTTAAGTAGTACTATGAGGTCATATCAATCACTCATTCGATATTGGCATAAACATTTTTACAAGAAAAAAAGGTTCTTTTTGTCAATTGTGCAAACATATTACATTATTGTAATAATAAGTACTTATTAGTATAAAGGAAAATTGGCAAAGCGGAGCGCAGTCACTGTGTCGATCTAGTAGAAGTGAAATAAACTCACACTCTGCACTCTGAATTCAGCTTATTGAGAAATAACACCTTGTTTTCTTTTCAGACTATACATTTATACAAACAAGTCGAGGAGGTCATTTACTTATGATAGACGGTTATACGTTCGCTAGAAATACGTCCACTTTGTATTACTGTTCGAAAAGTCAAAAGGGTTGTAAGGCCAAAGTCAAACTGGATGCCGACAGGAAGGTTACTAACTCTCAAGAAATATTACACAATCATTCTCGGCCAACTTACATGGTTACGAAATCAGGAAAGTACATTAAAGTCTCGTCGTAGAAAGTGTGTTCATGTAACTAATAAGTATCGAATACGATAGATAATAAAGTGACAGTTGGTTACATCAGAACCACATATTTTGATAGTCTTAAGCAAGTAAATATCATGCCTGTTTATTATAACAGAAGGGTAGATCTTGCATATGACAGCTCTATTCGGAAGTTTTGTTGGGTTGTCGTGGTGGTACGGGATCTCATTTTTAGCCCTATAATTTAAAAATACATAAAACTATTCGAGAAGATTTAGTACTATGTGCTGCATATCTATTTACGTGTGTATTCAATCACTTGCCATAAATATTTTTACAAGAAAATCGTTTTTTTCTATCAATTGTATTGTTTAGTCCAATCACCAGGCGCTTCGTTCCTTGAAGTAAGGAACCCTTGTTACTAGTCTAGCTTATGGGTACTAGACAACTGATACAAATACATATATACTTTTTTTTGTAATACATACATATTATACATAGAAAACACCCAAACTCCGAAACAAATATTTGTAGATCATATAAACATTTGGTCCGACCCGGGAATTGAACCCGAGACCTCATGATCAGCAGTCGCACACTCCAACCGCTAGACCAACGAGGCAGTTCCGTTCAAGGAGCCGTGTGGATTCCTTAATCCAACTCAACAACCGTCTACAAACACCTCGATCATACGAGCGATCGACGATAACTCCGTTTTATAGTTTCCGAACGACCACAAACACTCGTTTTATTATATTACACCAAAAGCGGTGGCCGAACGATTTCACACCGAAGCTTCAATTCACAATTTTACTGTGTTGATAAGCCCCCGAAGGCATATAACTATCAAACAGTCAAACCAACACTCCCAAAGCGAATCACTATGATCACCAAACAGCTCTGGGAGGACCTTTTTAACAATTATTACCAAAGAGACACGCCCGCACGCGTTGGTTACATTTTTCCGACATTGACATAACCTAATCCCGAGTCATTTTAACAACTTACATTAGCCAAAGACAATAACCTAGTCTTGCCATTACAATCCTATAGTTAATACTACATACACCAAATTTACGATTTGGTATCGAACATGTATAGATAGAATAGAATAAACTTTATTGTACACCAGTTAAAATAGTTTACCTTCAGAAGCGTATTAACTTATAAACCATGTACAAATGGCGGCGGCGGTATGTATACATATTACATTATTGTAATAAGTATTAGTTTAAGGGAAAATTCTACTGTAAAAAATATTATGTTTTATGGAATTGTAGTAGTATTTATGGCCAGACTAAATATTTTAATTTCAATAAACAATGTACGGATAAATGTATAATATATTAAGTAATGATAATTAGTTAATGTCAACATGAACTATTAGCAGTGAGAACATAGTGTTTATTTTTTATTTAAAATCTAATGTCTATGGATTCTGTGAACATTGTTTAATGTTTTTAACAAATACATTTTTTAATTATTTTTTTCTTTTCATTATCTTGTGTATAACATTAAAACCCATGGTGAGCATTTCAGGTAAGTAATTATTGCAAGTGCAGTGCTAGCTTTAGATTTTGAGAAACCGCTCAAAATAAATGAATGGTTGAATCTTGTATTAGTCACTATAATTTTAAAGGGGAATATAATGAAGAAGATCGAGATTGCAGGTACTCTACGAAAAATATCGATACACATAGATATAATTCTAACATTATCCTCTTTTTAACACGCTTTTATTAGCTTAACCTGTATGTATGTATGTAACAAAAATCCTTTAACTTCATTTTCACCTACTTCTAGGATTAACTTCAAAATTTGCACAGGGGTCAAGAGCCGATGACAATACATTAATGTGAAAAAAAAAACTAAGAAAAACAAATAGTTTCTTTTTCTAAAAAAAATAGTTTTAAAAAACTAAACAAACACGCTTTTGTAAATATACCAAACTAAAAAGTTGAAAATAACTTATAGTTTAAAAAACTATAAAACACGCTTTAATAGCAATCGAACTAATAAGTTGAAAATAATTTTAAATAAAAAATTTTAACAAAATAAAAACCGACTTCAAGGTTCGACTCGATTTCTCTTGGATGCCATCATCAGATCTTAGTGTCCTTGTCATGGTACCACCGTTGGGATATCTCCTTTCCATTAAAAAAAGAATCATCAAAATCGGTTCATAAACGACGAAGTTATCCCCGAACACACATAAAAAATAAAACAGTCGAATTGAGAAACCTCCTCCTTTTTTTGAAGTCTGTTAAAAAGCGTGAGCGTGCTTTATGTATTTTTTCAATAATGTCGCCCCACGCTTTTTAAATTAAAATTATTTTCTACTTTTTAGTTCGATTGCTATTAAAGCAATCAGCGAGCGCTGACCTCACTATTTTCATTTCTTAATTCACAATTTTTACCTACTTACCTTACTCCGTACCTTCGGTACCTATGTTCTAACCACGATAGAAATCTTCGCTCAGTTAATAATCTGCTTCTCTCTTGTCCCTCCCACAACTCCGACTTCATGAACAGCTCGTTCTTTGTTCAAGCGGTACTGCTCTGGAATGCGCTCCCGCTCGAAATCAGGAAATCCACAACCCGTTTTACATTAAAAAAGAAAGTACACGAACTCTTTCTAAACGACCTGGCAGCACTATCTCATCCATAGCACACCTCATAGTATTCATGGTGTATAGATGTGAAATGTATGTATATATGTATGTATCTATATATGTATGTTTATATTTGTATTTGTGATGTGTACTATTGTGTTTATATAGGTATATGTCTAAGTTTAAATATATTGTTGTGTTATATGTGTGTAATATGAAACCTGTGCACCTACCTCACAACATTTCTACACCACCCGAAGGTTGACTGGAAGAGAATGGCCCTGGGCATTAAGTCCGCCGATTACAAATTTAGTGCATAAAGTTTATAAATAAAAATAAAGCGTGTTTTTTAGTTTTTAAACTATAAGTTATTTGAACTATAGATTATAGGATTGCAGTACTTAATTGCCCTTTCATATTACTGTGATCTGATGGTGAATAAATAAGTTTAATTATTGTCTTAAATATAGGAAACCAAATCATTAATATTTAATTCTCATTACAGGTATACAAATGACCTATAAAATGATTCCAACTAGACGTGGAAAGCATTTACTGATGTACAGAGACTTCACTTTCTCTCAGCAAAACCTGTCAAGAAACTTCTATTGTTCTAAGAAAGATGAGGGGTGCAAGGCAAAGATCAAACTGGACGACAATGGCCAAATATTGCCCGTTTCAAATACAGTACATATTCATCCACCGCCTTTATATATCATGAGCTCACAAGGAAATTATATAAAGATTTGTGAAAAGAAAAGAAAAATATACCCTATGTTGTCTAATGAACAACGAAGTCAGGAGGACTCTAGCTCTCACTCTGCCATAGGAGCTGTCTTCGGCATTTCAAGGATCGCGTAGAACGACACGAATTTGTTTTCCAATAAGTTTGTTGTCTCTTGAGACCCGAAATCATGTTACAGCATGATACAATTTCGCGTCGTTCTGATGTCTGGTCTGCCTTAAACAATTGCTAGTTGAAGTAGCAATTAGATGTCTGAAATTGAATCTCCTACGTACAAAGTTTCTGATTGGGATCGACTTAAATTAATCCAATTTCATCCCCACAAAGGCACGCTTGCACGCTGATGCAATATATATATATATATATATTTATATATACTTTCACAGTCTGCATTGAAAAGGATATGGTAGACTTGTCGAGCGTAGACCAGTTTTGTTGTTATTTACAGGGTGAGGTCAAATAAACTTCGCAAAATCTAGGTGTGCTGAAGAAGTCGAGGTATTTCACGCCGGCCCACCGTCTGCAACTTGTAAGGCGAATTCGGCCGTACATGAAATACTTTGCATTATGAGCCCAGTACCAGTTTTTCTCTCTGAATTACTCAAATCGTCAATCGCCAGAATATTTCCGATCGGCTTGAACTTCTGGCGTTGGATAGAGATGTGACATATCATGGAGAGTGCTCCGATGAATTGTTTCGACATTAGTCGAACCGTTTATTTTACTTTGTGTAATGTTATCACAGCAAATCTGTTTATCCCCCCGCGCAATTTAAATCTAAAAAAAACTTTAATATTGATTAGCGCAAAAATAAAAACACAAAGAGTATTCTTATGAGAATGACAAATTCCAAATTCATATGTATGTAAATATTATGTTTTATTTAATTGTAACAGTATTTATGGCCAGACCAAGTATATTATTTTAATGAGCAATGTCGACTCCGTGGATAATTTACATTAATTATAATTAATCAATTATTGTCATCATGAATTATTATATACCTACCAAGCTATGTGAACCTAGTGTTTAATTTTATTAATTAAAATCTAATGTTTATGGATTTTATGAAAATAGATGATTGTATCAAATACATTTTTTAAACCATTTTTTTTTTCTTATTTATCGTCTTAGGTATAACATAAAAAACCATGATGAGTATTTCAGGTAAGTGATTATTGCCCTAGTCACAAACCCAGTGTTAGCGTTAGACTTTAGGGGAACCAACCTAAAGAAATAAATGATTGAATGTCTTATAAGTGTATAGTTTATTTATAAAGAGCAATAAGGCAATAAAAGAGAAAATTTAGTTTGCGGGCACTTATCGAAAAATAAAAAAAAGACGTGTGGCACTCGGGGACTGCCGCGGTGAAGCAATTGCACAGCATTTTTTATCAACTTATCCAATTGTAATTATTTATTTATGTTTTACTAGCTGAGCACCGCGGTATTACCCGCGGTACAAAAACAACTGCGATTAATTCCTTGGCGAAAAGTTACAAAAAAAAGTTTGTAAAAGTACCTATCCTATGTCCGTCTCCTGGTACTAAGCTATCTCCCCACCAATTTTCAGCCAAATTGGTTCAGCCGTTCTTGAGTTATAAATAGTGTAACTAACACGACTTTCTTTTATAAATACACACATCAAAAGTGTCTAGGGATCAAGCATTTTCATGCGGATTTCTTGAGATTGAGATGTGGCTTTGTAATAAATTTATGATTTTATAAATTTATATGGATCCTTTTTGGTGCATTTCATAATTTGAATCAGGAACTGTCAATCAAATTCGAGTAAAAGATGAAAATCAGCTGTCAATATTTTCCCTATAAAAACATACAACGCATTGAAGACATTATTAGTGCTACTGTTTCCCTACTACTGATTAAAACCAACGTTATTATGGAGCGGCGACGTCATTTAAGCAGGGAAGAAATGCTCAGAGCCGTGGGAATGATAGAAGCTGGTTCCCGGCAACGTACTGTGGCTTTAGCTCTGAATACAAGTCAGAGTGTTATCAGTCGACTTTGGACACGTTACCGAAGCACTGGTACCGTGGCTGAGCGCCATGGAGGACGGTATCGCTGCACCACACGGAGACAAGACCGATACATTCAAATCTTAACTCGAAGAGCTCCAACAATAACCGCCATGATGTTAGCCGTGAGGCTTCATCACTCTTCAGGGAACTTAATTAGCGACCAAACAGTCAGAAACCGCTTGCATGAAGTGAACCTTCATTCCCGAAGACCGCTACGGGTACCACCTATAGCAATGCACAATCGTAGGATTCGATATCAATGGGCTCTTGAACACAGAAATTGGGCAGAAGAACAATGGCGTTTCGTGTGCTTTTCTGATGAGTCTCGTTTTGGTATGAGACCGGATACAAGACGTATACGACACTGGAGAACCCCTGGACGCCAACAGCGATTAAAATCCTGCCAGGAAGTCCATCCTTATAGTGGTGGAACCATCATGGTATGGGCGGGTATTTGGATCGGCGGAAGAACTGAGTTGATTTGGATCAGAGGCAACCTCAACGCTCAAATTTATGCTGAGACGATTGTATCAGACGTCATCGTTCCTCTACAAGTGCAAATCGGTCCCTTATTTCAGTTAATGCATGATAATGCACGACCGCACACCGCAAGAGTTGTAAGACAGACTCTCGCCGCAGCTAACATCAATGTCCTGCCCTGGCCTGCTCAGTCGCCAGACTTGAACCCGATTGAGCATGCATGGGATATGCTACAGAGAAGAGCTCTGCCGAATATGGAGGGTATACAGTCGCAAGAAGACCTTTTTTTGTTGTTGCAACGAACATGGGCGGCCATTCCACAGCGTGATTTGGATGAACTCATTTTGAGTATGCCAAACCGATGTTCTTGTGTTGTTAGTGTTCGCGGTAGAAACACGGATTATTAATTGTTTAAGTTACCTAATAAAATTTTAAAGAAAACTGTTATTTCAGTCTTTTTTTCGAACTTTAATGTTAGTGGTTCAAATGTCAAAAATCCCTTTATTAGGAAAATGGCAAATTTCTTTATTAATGCAAAGGTGACTTGGTTTATCGTTCCTGTGACAAACGAAAACACTTTATTTGATGAATCCTTAAAGAAAATTTTAATTATTATCAATCAGGAGAAAAGTTATTGCAAAAATATATGTTGATCCCTAGACACTTTTGATGTGTGTATATAGATTTATGCAGTAGTGTATGGCTAGCATAAATAATTTTATACATTATATGACATAACAAATCTTCGTGTCCAAGGCAACGAATCTTCCTTGACGTATTTCAATACGCCTGCGCGGCCGGCTGTTGACATATTCATGGTCTAAGAAAACAAGATCTCGCATTCCGAGAGTGGCTCGATTTGACGTCACTATCCAGTTACCACTTTATAGCAACATAACATAAAATGAACCAACCACAATGATATTGAGCTGATAATATCATTGAGCAACCACAACCAGCGATAGTGATGATGACGTCATCTCGATCTCTCTGTCTCGTAACTGTATCTCGGAAAGCCACAGAGACAGACAGATTTCGGAGCAGCTCGTCAACGAATCTGTTATTTTCGTTACGCTACGTTACGGAATTTCTTAATTCGGTCGCCGCGCTCAAAGGCCTCAAAGCCCGCGATAAAAGCTATTCTTCTAAGTCGCTTTACTCTTGGCAGAGCGGTCGTGATCACGTAGAGTGCACACTGGTTGTAGAGGCGGACAAAGCCCCTCGTACAACTTCCCGCCATCTCACCCTGTCAGCAGACTGCCGGCTGCAGTCAGACACGCGGCTTCCGATTGTGAACTTCACCTGGTCGGTCCAGCGCATGGGTGCCCTGCCGCGGAGTCTGATCCCCTCCACCTTTCCCTGCACTACCAGTCGCTCTATTGAGTCACTATTCCGTCTAGAGACATGGCCAAAGTACTGCAGTATGCGCGACCGTACTATGGTTGACAGACGCTGTGTAATGCCGAGTTCCGCTAGCACGGACACGTTAGTACGGAACTCCGTCCACGATATCCCGAACATTTTTCTCCAGCACCACATTTCCAGAGCATCTATCTTCCTTCTTTCCAACTCGCGTACTGTCCACGTCTCCGCGGCGTATAGGAAAAGCTATGCAATAGCTTAAAAATACACAGATAAATCATTATTCTACTATTATTTTTTATTTTACATTTTTGGATTGCAGTACTTCATTGCCTCTAATATTATTGCGTTATGATGATAAACTGTGTGTAAATGAAGTAACAACGAAGTTCGAAAAACTGTATTAAATAAAGGAATCCGAATCATTAATGTTTAATTATCATTACAGGTATAACAACCTACAAAATGATTCCAACTAAACGTGGAAAGCATTTATTGATGTATAGAGGCTTCACCTTTTCTCAGCAACATCGGTCAAGAAACTTCTATTGTTCTAAGAAAGACGCGGGGTGCAAGGCAAGGATTAAACTGGACGACAATGGTCAAATATTGCCAATTTCAAACACGGTTCATTATCATTCACCACCGAAATATGTGATGATGCCACAAGGACATTATATAAAGATTAGTTAAATAAATAAGTACACTTTGCCATAGGAACTGTATTCGGTCCTACGCGTGCAACGATATGAATTTGTTTTTTAATAAGTTTGTTGTTTCTCACGACCCCAAGTCATACACACATCAAAAGTGTCTAGGGATCAACATATGTGTCTAGGGATCAACATATATTTTTGCAATAACTTTTCTCCTGATTGATATTAATTAAAATTTTCTTTAAGGATTCATCAAATAAAGTGTTTTCGTTTGTCACAGTAACGATAAACCAAGTCACCTTTGCATTAATAAAGAAATTTGCCATTTTCCTAATAAAGGGATTTTTGACATTTGAACCACTAACATTAAAGTTCGAAAAAAAGACTGAAATAACAGTTTTCTTTAAAATTTTATTAGGTAACTTAAACAATTAATAATCCGTGTTTCTACCGCGAACACTAACAACACAAGAACATCGGTTTGGCATACTCAAAATGAGTTCATCCAAACACGCTGTGGAATGGCCGTCCATGTTCGTTGCAACAACAAAAAAAGGTCTTCTTGCGACTGGATACTGTGCATATTCGGCAGAGCTCTTCTCTGTAGCATATCCCATGCATGCTCAATCGGGTTCAAGTCTGACGACTGAGCAGGCCAGGGCCAAAGCCACATCTCAATCTCAAGAAATCCGCATAAAAATGCTTGATCCCTAGACACTTCTGATGTGTGTATTTTATCGTTCTGATGTCCGGTCTGCCTTAAACAATTGCCTGTAATAGTATTAATTAGATTGTAAATTTGTTAAATAAAATAAAGGTAATGTGACGAAGAAAACAATGAACTGGTTGTAGCACTTAATTTAATTTTATTAAATTAAATTTTAATTGAATTTCTACGACCCTATTTGACATATTCATGTAACTAAATATAGCATTAAGATAGAAATATACATTTACAATATACAATCTCAACTATATTTATCTTAAATGATTGTATTTTTACTGTAACTGCCTTCAAACGCATTATTAAATGATATTGCCATAATTATAGCAAGTCAAACAAGCAACAAACCTGTATCTGGAATTAAATTTTCTATGAACAAAGTTTCTGATTGGGGTCAACTGAAATTAATCCAATTTAATTTTGAAAAGACAGGTTTCACGAACGTGCGTTTACACAAAAATGATACTGCTGCCTCGAGGCAGAATTGCACTCCGTCCCACCGCCTGCAACTTTAAAAGGAGCAAATTTGGCCCTACGTGGAATATTTAGTGGTTTATCTCTTTGGACGGATTCATCGACTGCTAGAATATTTCTGTTCAGCTTGAAGGTCTGACGTTATGTAAAGGTGGGGGCATGGCTCTATTTTCCCTATCGCTTGTATCATGGAGAGTGCTCTGAGGAATTATTTGGACATTAGTTGTTGACATAAGCCCGTCGCAGCTTTCTGCCATCGTACTACGCCGCAAAATAACCATCTCAAACCATTTCATTGATATTCCACCTCTGTGTACTTTTCAAGAAACTTTTTGCCTCGCGCAACCAATCTGTAGAACAAATTGTCCCTTACGATAGTTCTGGACCAATACGTACTTTATCAGTGAAGTGAAAAGTAAAGTGCTAGACAAGTGTTCAAAGGTCTGCAACGAGCTTATAAACCCCTGATTTGCAGGCGTTTATCCGTGCGTGCCTGCTGTTTTATCCCTGTTTATGTCATATAAAAAGAGAAATAAAAATAAAATCACACATCTCCGACATGGTCGTCCGGTAATATTTTGTGAAGAAGTTTAAATGACTATCTCAACTTAAAGAAGCCAGTAGGTAATTATTGGGCGTGTTAGGCGGGCGTGCAGGCCGAGCAACAAGTGGTCCAGAATGCCTAATAATTACCTACTGAAGCCCAATGTTATTAATATTTCCTTATCCTTACAGACACAAAACCTTACAAAATGATACCAAATAAACGTGGGAAGCATTTGCTGATGTACAGAGACTTCACGTTCTCTCAGCAACGCGATTTAAAACTATTCTATTGTTCTAAGAAAGACACTGGGTGCCGGGCAAGGATCAAACTGGACCGCAATGGTCAAATATCGCCAAAATCAAACACGGTTCATTGTCATCCACCACCGAAATATGTCGTGACGCCAGATGGAGATTATATAAGAGTTTATTAAATAACGAATGTTGTAGTCTCCTCACTTTCGCAGTCTAGTGAAAGCTAGGCTGACTCTGGCTCTTTCATTGGCAGTCTTTGTATGTATGTTCCACCAACACCTAAACTACTCAACTGATTTTTATGAATGGTTTCAATAGATTTATAATAATGACTCGGGTTGAATGTACCATATAGGAGCAGTAATAATTAAATCGAGATACCACAAAATGTCAAGCGTTGGTCAAAAATACAATTTCGTGTCTTTTTATGTCTGGTCTGTCTTCAACCGTTTCTAATGATAAAATGATGGTATTACAGTAAGACACAAAATGAGGTGCATGAAACCTGTTGTTTAGTAAATTTATTATAATAGTTTAGTAATTTTGCCTTAATTGACTGATTTTATATCTGTTTACGAGAATTATCTGTCAACACTGTGACTAGAGCCAGTGAAAAATTGGTTGAAACGCCGGGTATATCAAAGGTTCGGGAATAAACGTGTCCACGATGGTCATTAAGATGTATGTGTTAATCTCCGTAAACTTAATTATATATTATGAAAGGCGATTGTTTAATTAAAAACATATTGATGTAAGCAGATATAGTATTAAGAAATTGATATATTTCAAAATAAACTATTTATGTTTTGTAGGGCTGTTGTTTTTCTGTAACTCCCTTCACAGAAATTTAGATAAATTTAGATAAAAATGTTTTAAAATCATGTCTGTACATACATTCCCTGTAGATACAGGGAATGTATGTATAAGACATGATTTGGTCAGGATGGTTGGTCGACGCTCTTTGGGGGAGGCCTTTGTTCAGCTGTGGAGGATCGTAAAATATAAATACATCATTTTACATATCTTTTCAAAATAAGTTAAAAGAAATCAATATACGACAAAGAAGAATATGATTTCGCAGTTTAATTAATGGCTGGTTTTAATAAGGTATTCCTTACATTTTTTGTTCCTACTATTTTTTAATTACTTAACTAAATGACGTTTTATTATTTACAGAAGTGCAATACGAGTTTATACCTACCTCCAAAGGAAAACAATTGTTATTGCTAAATAACTATACATATTGGCAAAAGAATGATTCTAGGTACTTTTACTGTTCTAAAAGAAGATCTGGATGTAAAGCACATGTCCACTTTGCCAAAGATGGCCGACTCAAGGAAGTTGAGGATCTGCATACGCACAGCCCTAGATATATAAGTTGTTATTCGCAAAAGTAAGTCATCATCATCAGCCTGTTGCAGTCAACTATTGGACATAGACTTATCCTATTGCACGGCACTCTTTACTACAGAATTCTTCTACCCCAACAGTTGTTAGTTCTGCAGCTAATATAGCCAGTTCTCTGAAATGAAATGAAAATATTTATTCTGCAATTAGGTCACTTTAACACTTTTGCACGTTAAACTTTTATGAGCATAATGTTGAAATGAATCCGGCCTTTGCTAACTAGACTAGCCTTTAGAAGAAAGAACTCAGGGATCACCGTCTCTTTTAAAGTCCAGATACTGCCACTACAGCTTACTATTCAGGTGGACTATATCGATGACCTTAGTTCTCTGCCAGTTCACCTCGTTTCGGATACGATTCCTCAGATAAACGTCGAGGATAGCACTTTCCATAGCACGCTGAGCGATTTTAAGCTTGTGGCCCAACCGTACGTTAAATATCCACGTTTCGGGTCCGTATGTCATGAACTCATGACGGCTAGAAAAAAAAAAAAAAAAAAAAAAACGATTTGGCTGAAAATTGGTGGGGAGGTAGCTTAGAACCAGGAGACGGGCATAGGATACTTTTTACGTAGGTTTTTTTTTTAATTTTTCCCGCGACGGTAACCGCGGTTGTTGTTGTACCGCGGGTAACACCGCGGGGCTCAGCTAGTCTTTTATATATAAGTAGGTACTAGAAATTCCATGTGGTGGTGAATTAAGAAGTGTCGCCTGACTTACTCATCTTATGGGCGTCGTAAGAACTGACAAACCACGCAGGACAACATAGCATCACTGCAACTTGATAAAAAAATGTATACCAACCCGTCGGACCAAACGTAGTAGGTATAGTAGAGACTCAAAGCTCCCTTCTAAGGAGAGACCTATGGGCTCCCACACATAACTGCGATGCGATGCGGCGTGAAGTTCTTGCGGTGTATTCGTGCGAGCTCGCTGATATTTGCGATGCGATGCGAATTCGTAGTTATGTGTGGGAGCCCTATGTCCAGTAGTGTAGTATTAAAAACTATTGATCAACCAAAGTCACTCATGTTCCAGTTAATATTAGGACTTTACAATTGATAAGTATCTGTCAAATGTGTTTTAAAAATAAATCTACTTGGTTGTTATCATTCTTGTTTTCTTGTCACAAAAGTTGACAGATAATATTTCTTAGTTCTTATAAACAGTTTCTTAAAAAAAAAATTTTTTTAAATGTATTGACAATATGTACATTAATCTTTTACTACCACACCTATACAAATAAAAAAAATTGGAGTTTCTGTTTGTAATATTAAAATAACCGCTTTTTACTAAATGCATATGTATACACGGTACATATACCAAAATAACATTTTTTTACAATTTTTGTCTGTCTGTTTGTTCCGACTAATCTCTGTAACGGCTGGACCGATTTTGACGGGACTTTCACTGATAGGTAGCATATGATATAAGGAGTAACTTAGGCAACTTTCTTTAGACTAGCTTCGCCCAGCGGCGTTACCCGCTGTACGACAATGACCGCGGGTTACACCGCGGGGTTCAGCTAGTAGGCATATAAAAATATGCAATGTCTTCGTGCCTTACCACACTGTTACATAATTTAGTACAAAGATTTCTTGTCCAGATATAACGGTTTCTATAATATGTCAGATAACTATATATACATCCGCAACCTTTGTATGATAAATAATCTTATATGGCTGATATCTATCTGAAACTTTATCAGGAACTGGTAAAACTAGTCATTGGTCTAATTGTTACTGGTTTTAACTGATGAGGTCGTGGAGTTGAATGAGAGAACTATGTCCAATTGTATTATGTTTTTTTTTAGGTTCATATGGTATTTATTACGAAGAATTAACTTCAGTAAGAGGAAAACGCCTTATACTCATCAATGGTTATACATACTCTTGTAAACACAAGAGCCGTTGGGTGTGTTCCACCCATACTCCGCAATGTAAAGCAAAATTGAAAATGTCAAATGAGGGAGTAGTTACAAGTATGTATGGTGGTTCACATACACATCCACAGAGAAGATATGTGAAGATACCCGGAGGTGGGTATTTAAGATTGCCATTAGAGGACAATTTACAGATGCAACAAACGTCTCCCCTGTAATGTTTCATATTTTGAACTGTGGAAACAGAAAAAAATATTATATCCAACCATCTCATCAAAATATCAAAACAGATATGATCTAGAGCCAATAGAAATGACTAAGTAGACTGGATGACACAAACATATATTTGGAAAAATAACAAAAAACTTAATGTTTAAAGGAAGAAAAATGTAAATTAATCTAATGTAGAATTTTATTACGATGTGTCATTATCATTATACATATAAAGGCGTGTCTCCTGCGGCTAAAAATAACAAAACAAATTAACAAAACTTGTTAACTAAACATGTCAGCGAAAAGTCGCAGGAGACGAACTTTTAAACGAACATCAAACACGATTACACGAAAAGCAAAAATATTTTATCTACTCGACAAAATGACTTATAGTACACTTACTTACTTACTTTTATAGTATAAATATGAATAATATAAGTATTAATGTTAGTTGAGTTCAGTTTAATTATACGAGAAGTATACGCTGGGATGTTTTCAGTCCGCTTTGGAAAACATGTTTGCTTGTTAAAATTAACAAAACAGTTAGGCCACGCCCATATTTTGATAAATATTTGACGTTTGGTGTTTAAAAACATAAAACAGTGTCGCAGGAGACCCGGCTTAACGCTCACATATTGTCATGTTCTTTAGATGTGTTTGTCAAACAAAAATGTCACATTTCTTTGTTCGTAGATTTCAAGATTCTCTAATTAGCTTTATATCTACTCGTATAATATAATCCATCAAATGGTTCATAGTTTTTTATTTCTTTATCACTTTTCTTTTATACAAACAGATAAAAGCATAGTTATTTAAAATTGACGATGTTACGATCATTAATTTGTTTGTTAACTAAATCTTTAATTTGATCTATCGATTTCTTTTCTTCTTTTTTTTTAATGTGTTAGCTGTCATAATGACTCTACTCTGCACACAGTGATGGAAAACATGAGTAGAATCCAAGAGTGGTGGCTACCATCCTCAATGCAGTATGGTGATCCACACTGACAGCCTAGTGAGATGCTTTTTCTTCTCAACGCTGAACCAAACTGTCAAAATGATTTGATTATAATGTGACACGATCTCATACGACTTAGTTGTTTTTGTGTATTTATTTATATCTTTGTAAAAATACGTTTGTAATATTATTATAATAAAATGTTTTATGGATTGCTTTACATAACTGTTTTATTTACGATTAATTAGATATATTATGTCGCCGCATTATTTCTTTCATATCTGAAACTTGGTTATTTCATTACAGAACAAGGTTTTGGGACACCATATAAGAAGATGCTGTCACAAAAAGGTCATGTGCTGTTAGTCGTCGGTGGTTACACATTTTCTAAAAAGTCCAACTACTGGGTTTGTTCGTCAAGAAGGAACAACTGCAAAGCGGTGCTCAGATTGAACTCTGAGAATAAGATAATATATCTAAATAATAACCACACTCATGAACCGAGGGAGTTCATGACTACACCCGGTGGGCAATTTTTTCGTGTGTAAATAAAGTACAGACTAACATTAATGTCATCTATACTCTTTGCGCTGTAGCATGGTGCATGGCATGGTTCACTAACATTTCGTTTCACTCTTGAAAGTTGCCGCGATTTACAAATTATGACTTAGTATTGCAGCTGTACCACATTCGCAATATATTAAATCATTTATAACTGTAGTAAAAATTAAGTAAATGAAATTAAACCACCACGCACCATGCTACAGCACAAAGAGTATAGTAACACTTTTTTTTTTTTTTTATTTTTTTTTAAAAGACAACTCCCGCACTGAATAAATCCTGTGTCGCGGGGGACTTTACAACATGAAACGGACACAAATAACACCCAGACTCAGAACAACAATTTGTGTATCACACAAAGTGTTGTCCTACGTGGGATTTGAACCCACGACACTTGGCGAAGTAGGAAACGGCGTGGTGACCGTTAAACCACTAGGCCAAACGTGCAGTTAACATGCCTATGTTCGTAATTAGTTTCATTTTTCGTATGTTTATTTTACTATCATCATCAACAGCTTGTGATAGTCCACTGTTGAACATAACAGGAAGAAGGTTTAGGGATGTTGATGGGTTGGTATAGTAAGTGCATTTATTATTATTTTTTTGTTTGAAAGCTGGTGCTTTCCGTGTGGTCCCATTTAAATTTGGCCGTTCTTAAAGTCGGTTTTTTTAGTTAAAATTTTATACAAATATGTATAATCACATTTTATTTCCTTACTGCAAACTGACCATACCTTGTCCCTTGGTTCAAACTCTTGGTGCATTAGGTTCAAACCCCGCAATAAAAACAATCAGCCAAGATTCAAAAGCAGAATATAAATATACTCAAAGTACCCAAAAACTCCGTAAACATGAAGAAGTTTTTCGTAATGGTGCTTCGCCGTATTTACATATAAATGGTTTTATGTAATAAAGTTTCGAGGAAAGATAGAGAGGTGGCAATTTTTTTCTTTAGGTTAATACATTTTGAATTAAGGAAAATTATGATAAAATAGATTTATTTTTAAAATGTATTTTTTTTTAAGTTTCATAATCTTAATATTTCTTATTGTAATAATCTATATACTAATATAAAGCTGAAGAGTTTATTTGTTTGTTTGAACACGCTAATCTCAGGAACTACGGGTCCGATTTGAAAAATTCTTTCAGTGTTAGATAGCCCATTTATCGAGGAAGGCTATAGGCTATATATCATCACGCTAAGACCAATAGGAGCGGAGCACCAATGAAGAATGTTACTAAAACGGGGGATATTTTTTACGCTACGGGCAATAGGAGACGTAAACGACGTTGCGTGGGTCAGCTAGTCTTTTATAGCTATACTAACTATATCATTTTAATTGTAATTCAATCATTAATTTTAAAATATAAAACTTTTTTTTTGTGATTTAAAAAAATGACAATTCACAATTCAAATATTTTGGCGGCGTTGAACATGAAACTTAATAAGTCGTATTTGTTCTTGTAAACACATTTTGAAATACTCCCTCGAAAAATAGTGCTTTTGATTCCTTACGAACTTTGTGGGCTATTTAATCATTGACCGTTGAGATGTTTGTGCACATCATCACCATTGAGAATATTTATAAGCATAGATACTAAAATGGATTATATTTAAGTGAATTTTAGTTTAGGGTTAATAATATTTTTTTTTATTAAATTTTGAAAAGAGGTAGTTAGGTAGGTTGAGGTAATTTTAGCATATTTCACATAATAGTGACGCCGATCTTGATAGATTAAGAAACAGAATAAAACATCATCTATAAAACCCTCGATATGCTTATTAACCGTAATATGTTCGATATGGAAATACTATATCATTCTATACTTTATAAGATTGTTTTTAATTATTTATTATTATAGTCTCATGTATAATAAAACTCTAAATCCATAAAATGGGTTAGGTAGGTATCAAGACAAGCTTCCCTAGGATGGAGCCTCAGGGGACTGTTCTAGAATTGTACTCTTTATTTGGAAATAAACTTTCAATTTACTTTATTCTATTTAATAAAATGTAAATTTATTTTTATAAAACCGTAATGTCTTCAATCTACGTTTTATTGTAATTCATAAATTTGTTTTTTTAGAATAATCTTATTGTGATAAACTTTGATTTTAGTTTTTCTATTAAAAAATATATAATTTTTTATTGCATTTTATTTTTATAAAGTGAGCATATAGTAAGAGATATTTATATCGTAAGAAAGCTAAACTGAAACTTCGCAATATTTACGTATCTTCGTTAACACCAAATAACTGCAAAGCAATATTAAAACATACTTTGAAGACGAACCTGTAAAGATTTTGAACGATAGGATACTTATTATTTTATTATCAGAATGTCTATAATTTCTAGGTATTGTTACTCTTTCTTCCATATACAGTTTGTTATATGTATGAGCCTTTCAAAGCGACTCTACTCTGCCCAATGGAAAGCATAAGCAGAATCTAAGAATAGTGGCCACTATTCTTTATTTCTGCTTGAATGCTGCATTCAGCATTGTAAGAAATTGTGACCAACTCGATGGCGGCCTGTTGAGGCGCTTCTGCATTAGGCCTCTGGTCTCGCACTCACCAACTAAACACGACGGCACGAATGTTATAATTTTAGATTGGTCTTCTGTGAGAGAGCAGTACCGTCACGGTAGAGCCGACCCGTTATTGCTGAAATCAGCGTGGCTATTTTCTCTGCAGTATTATCTTCCTTAGGGTCCGTTCACACAGATCGGCTCGGAGAAGAGAGCAGATTTTTATCACATTGGAAACAGAGGTTTGAGTAATTGTAGTAAGGTTTTATTTTTGCATGTGCACTTCTTTTGTCATCAATAATGCTTGAACACACTTAGTGTGAAACTATAAGAGGAGCCGACCGGCTCCGATTGCGTGCTCTTTCTCGCTCGCGCAGCCGATCGGCTCTGATTCTCTTCCACAGCCGGTCTATGTGAAATAGTTGGCGGCTCCGCTCCAGCCAATTCCAAGCGTATACGATCCGGTCTGTGTGAAAAGAAAAATGCGAGCCGATGCTCTCCGAGCCGGTCTGTGTGAACGGACCCTTAGTCGGCTCCTACGACCCCCACTGGATGAATAGGGGTTGATTAATACTAACTTTACAATATGTTGCAGGTTACGAATATCAGATCGTCAGGTCCCAAATGGGTAGGCAATTAATCCTGATCGACGGTTATACATTCTGTAAAAAAATTAAGAGCAGCACCTGGGTATGCTCAACAAAGAATCGCAACTGCAGGGCTAAGTTGAAGATGGATGAAAATGGAAAGATCACCAGCTTGATGAATGAACATCCTCATCCAGCTAGGGAGTTTGTAATACATAACGGACAGTACGTTCGCGTGTGAATAATGTTATTGTTATATACCATATTATTAGCTTGAAAAGAAAAGCTAAATCAAACATCACTCGAACAAAGTCTCTTTGTTATGATGTTAGATGTTATATTATTATGATGTTTTTTTTTTATTTATTTATTTTAAGGAAACTCTACAGCTATTTTATAAGATACATTCTGTATAATCTGTTATACAGTCAGCCTCAGCTGCCTGCATTTACAACAAACTTAAGCCAATTACAGAGTTCCGCGGCAAGTTGTGGTAGCATATTACAACAATTAAATGTTAGATGTAATAGGCACGCGAAACGTACTAGTAATTGAAAATGAAGTTTTCAATGACCCGTGCGTTTCGCGTGGTCGCGCGTAGATAAAAATTGCCTATTAAAACTAACATCATACCACCATCACTCAAACAAAGAGATTTTGTTCGAATAATGTTTGATCAAGGGCGTTTCAATAAAAATCAAAATACCATAAAATGATTTTTCAAGTTATATAGGGAAAGTAAAACTAGAATAATCGGTTATAGTATAAAAAGTAAATGCTTTAGGAAATAAAAGAAAACTATTTTTATAATGCGAGATAACCAATAAGTTATTTGTAGTTTTTTGTTAGAATGTTGCTTTAGCTTTTTGAAAACCAGTGTCTTAGGGGTTTTTATTTTTTCAACTTAATGAATGTTAATATTAATTAGTGATTTAATTTGATTATTTCAATTTTTAATATTATTTTATTTTTTATTATCATCAGTATAATCATCGTTTTCCTGTTTTATTTTCTAACTAGTTGTTGCCCGCGGCTCCGCCCGCGTATGTGTCGGTTATCGCGGCAAAAAGTATCCTATGTGTTATTCTGATGTATAGGCTATATTACTGTAAAGTTTCATCCAAATCCGTTCAGCAGTTTTTGCGTGAAAGAGTAACAAACATCCATCCATCCATACTTACAAACTTTCGCGTTTAAAATATTAGTATAGATATAGATTATATTATTTTGACTTTAGTTTTTAGTTTTAAGAATATACATGATGATTATTTATTATCATCAGCATCATCATCATTTTCCTGTTGTAATTATTATATGTCTCAAACTTTTATGATTGTTCAGACCTGATTAATAGCGTTAAGGCATTGTAACGCAATTTTTGTAATAGTTTGGATACAACAAATGTATTTTTTTTTATAAATTACACTTTTATAATATACTGTTAATAAGGCAACTTAGTTTTTTCTACTTTTAGAGTAAGTAATACTTTCTTACTCTTTGAGGTGTTTTTGATCAATTTTATGAATAGCAGATGAAAAGGAAAGAGATGAGGTGGAACTTGAAAGCCTATGTTTTAATTTTTATCCCTTTATTAAGTATGTTTATAATCAGGAATTATGGCAGCCTAAGGTTTAATCTTAGAATTGGTGTTTAACTGTTTCAATTTTAATCGTGACTGATAAAAATTGAGTGTCAGTACTTCTAGGACAAAACATCTAAGTACTTTTCTGCAACCGTGGGAGAGCCACGCTTCGGCATGAATGGGCCGCTCGATCGAAGTGATACCACGGCCTCACAGAAAACTGGTGTGAAATAGCGCTTGCGCTATGTTTCATCCAATGAGTGAGGATACCGGAGGCCCATACCCCAACCCCTCTCCACATCCCTTTTTTTTTTTTTTTTTTTTTGACGGGGGAAATCCTCATGGATGTCCTCCGCCCTGGGGAAAGGGGCGAAGGGGTCTGTCAGACTCCTACTGACTAAAACCCCCCGGTGTTCCGTCTCACACCTACGCCGGGGATCACGGGAACATAAGAGACAACCGCGATCCCCGACTGGTGCCGGCCCGCCGCTGCGGGCCACATCTCGTCAGCGAGGGAGAGTTTCCCTCGCGACTTCAAGAGGGGCGCGCGGGAACACTACGCGCCGCCACCTCGGGTCCAGTTGGGGGGCGACGGACATCCCCAAGTCCGCCACCCCTGGACCCAGTTAGGGGGGCCGGTGGAGGGCAGCGTAGGCCCTCCCCCGACGCCCGGTGCGCCTGCTGCGGACCGAGAGAGAGGTCAGGATCTCCCTTTCCCTTTCCGCAGCCTCCTTCTGCGAGATGACCGCTTCGCAGAAGGACACCACCGCGTCCCAGGACTCCTCGCCGTCGACCATAGAACGAACTACGGCCGACAGCGAGAGGTCACTGCCTACTACAGAGATGAGGGCACGGCGCGGCCCCTCCCAAGCAGCACACTCTGCCAGCGTATGCCGCGCTGTGTCCTCCCGACAGTCGACGCAGTGGTGACACCGAGCGTCCGGCTCCCTGCCTATGCGGCACAGGAACCTCCCGAAGCAGCCATGCCCCGAGAGGACCTGCGTCACACGGAACGAGAGGGAGCCGTGCCCTCTCCCAAGCCATAGGTCGAGCACTGGCCGGATGGCCTCGATAGTGGCGAGGCCAGCGGAAGGGCTTAAAAGCCTGTCCCGCCATTCCGCCACCAGGACCTCGCGCAGCTGTGACCGGCGCAGCTCGATAACTCGCTGCGTCGGTCCCACGCCGCGGGCCCGCGCGTCCTCACGCCACCAATGTAGTGACGCGAGGACTTTCGCCTCCAGGTCCCAGGGCGGAGATCCGGCCAGCACGCAAGCCGCCTCGAAGGAGATCGTGCGATAACCCCTAATGACTCTGACGGCCATCACCCTCTGCGGCTTCCGCAGCACGGTGATTGAGCCGGCCGTCAGGTCAGCCGCCCAAA
Organism: Diaphora mendica; assembly: GCA_949125395.1. Lineage (NCBI taxonomy): Eukaryota > Metazoa > Arthropoda > Insecta > Lepidoptera > Erebidae > Diaphora > Diaphora mendica. Next base: position 5,803,902 of record OX421323.1, read on the forward strand.
TCGGGGCCCCATATAGGGCCATCGATCGCACGACCCCCTCGTACAACCGCCTGCAGGCGGCGCTCGGGTCCGACACGTTGGGAAGCAACGTTGACAGCGCCCCCGCCGCGCCCATCAACTTGGGTGCTAGCCGCCGGAAGTGGGGGCCGAAATCCCACCGGCTGTCGAGCACCAGTCCCAGATATTTTAGGGTGGACTCGACAGCGATGGTAGCCCCCCCAACCACCATGTGCAAGCCCGGCGGCGGCGCCCGTCGGGGGCCATGAAAAACTATGGCCTCCGACTTGTTGAGGGCCACCTCCAGGCCAAGGCGCCGTATGCGGCTCACCACCTGTGAGACCGCCGCCGTCGCTAGCAACGTTGCTTCCCTGTGTGTGCTCCCCCGGGCAGTGACCAGCGTGTCGTCGGCGTAACACGTCAGGTCCACACCCGGTTGGAGCTCGCCCCTCAGCACCCAGTCGTAACCGATGTTCCACAGCAGTGGGCCCAACACCGAACCCTGTGGAACACCGCACGACATGAGGCGCTGGTGTCTGCCATCACGTCCCAGATAGGTGACACACCTCTCCGTCAGGTAAGCCCCAACGATGCGGCGGAGGTAAGGAGGCACCCGATGGTAGCGCAGTGCCTCCCGGATACAACTCCAGGGCAGAGTGTTGAAGGCGTTGGAGATGTCCAAGGACACCGCCAACATCACCCCACCCCGGGACACCGCTTCCTCCGCCAGGTCTCTCACTCGCGAGATCGCCGTAATGGTGGAGCGCCCATGCCGAAACCCGAACTGGCACTCGGCCAGGTCCGGCCCCTCCTCGCACAAGTGGCGGACGAGGCGGGCTGCAACTATCCGCTCGAATAGTTTTCCCACCTCGTCCAGCAGCACTATGGGCCGGTACGCGGACGGCGAGTCCGCAGGGCGCCCCGCCTTCCTGAGCAGGACCAGACGACCAGCTTTCCACTGAGCGGGCAGCTGGCCCCGCTCCAGGCACGCTGAGTAGAGACCTATCAGTTGGGGCTCCAACTCCTTCAGAGCCAGGGCCAACACGCAGCCGTGAATGCCATTGGGCCCCGGGGCAGTGTTCTTCGCCCGGAGCCGCAACACGGCCGCCCCCAACTCTGACTGTGTCACCTCTGGGACGTTGGCGTCCTCCTCTTCAGACTCCGCAGCTGTGAGCAGAGCCATCGGCGGCGGAGTGTGCTCCGCTCGTGCCGGGAAGAGGGCTGCGACCACTTCCTCCAGCAGCTCGGGTTGGAGACTCTCCGTAATTGGAGGCGCCCATGGTCCGATTTTCCCTCGGACCGAACGATAAGGACGCCCCCACGGATCCCGGCTTAGAGTCTCCAACATCTCCTCCCTGGCTCGCGTCTTCGCCTCGCCGATGGCCAGCTGCAGAGCCTGCTTAACCGCGCGGTACCCCTCGTACAGCGCGGCTTCTTCCTCCGCGACCCGACGACGTCTTCTTCGGTATCGGGTGTACTGGCGCCTGACACGAACGCACGAGACGCGCAACTGCGCGATCTCGGCGGACCACCAGTACACCTGGCGCCTTCTGGGTTGTGTGTGGATCCGGGGCATGGACGCGTCGCTGATTTGCGTCATCGCCCCGTGGAACCACTGCGCCTCCTCTTCGACGTCGACGGGTCCGGTCGTTGCCGACTCCCGGATCCAGGCCTGCACAATAGCGGCCTCCTCGAGTAGCTCCCTGTCGAGGCGCTTACGCGCCCAGCGTGGACCGTCCGTCCTCGGGGCCGATGGCCCGCGACCGCCCGCGGTCTGGGCGGAGACGCTGAAACGGATGTAACGGTGATCCGACAACGTCTCCACCCCCACGGCGACACGCCAGTTGCGGACACGGCCCGCGACAGCGGGACTTGCGAACGAGACGTCCACTATGGAACCGCCCCGCTGCCGCACGCACGTGTACACCGAGCCCCGATTCAGGACGGTCAAGCCGGTCGTAACGGCCCACTCCTCCAGTGCCTCGCCTTTGGCATCAGTGCACGGGGATCCCCACGCCGCAGACTTGGCATTGAGATCCCCGAGCAGCAGCACCGGGCGAGGGTGGTACCCGTTCACGACGGCACCCAACTCGACAAGGAAGCTCTCGAAGTCAGCGAGGCTCCTGTTGGGCGAGAAGTACGCCCCAACAGTGCCAATGCCTTCCACGAGGGCGGCCACCCAGCCGCGACCTCGGGACGGGTCGGCAAGAGCCCCGCCAATGATGGCCACCAAGCCGTCCAGGTCTCCCACCCAGTTATCCCGGGGGGGGACGTAGTACGGCTCGGCAACCACGGCCACATGAATCGACCACTCCGCCATGCTCTGGAGTAAAAGATCCTGAGCTCTGGCGGAGTGGTTTATATTGCACTGGAGGAAATGGAATTGTGCCATTAAACACAATCCATTTCCTCTACAACCTTGGGCCGGGAGTCGGCCGAAGAGCCACCAGGCTGAGGGGCAGCTCTGGTTGGCTCTCTCCTCTCATTCCCCTTTTTATTCTTCTGGGCGGGGGCGCCGCAGGCATTTCCGCCCATGCTGTGCTCCGCGGGTCTCCCTGCAGCTGTACAGAGGCTGCAGTTTGGCTTCGCGGAGCACTGGGCCGCTCTGTGGCCGGGCTTACCGCAGCGGTAACATAGGCCGCTACGGTCAGTTGTTGCGGTGCACCGCGCCCCGACGTGCCCAACGTCAAGGCATCGGTAGCACCGCATAGCCCTGGGCTGCAGCAGCCTCACCCGTGCTGCAACCCACCCCACCAGAAGCCGCCCGCTGTCAGCTACCTTTTTTGCCACCGCAGCCGGACACTTCAGCCAAATAGTGCCCAGCCCGGCAGCATTGGCGCGAATGTCGCCAGCCCGTACGTCCCCCGGCAGACATCCACCGTTTCGAGCGATGGCCGCCACGACCTCCTCCGGAGTTGTCGAGTCGTCCAGCCCATCGACACGCAATTCTGCGGTCTTGACTGGCCTGGACACTCGAACGTCCTCCTCATTGAGGACTTCCCTCAACTTGGCGGCCAGGATGTCCGCCTTCTCCTTGCCGTCCGGACCCGCCACCTCGAACAGTCGCGCCCCCGTTACCGCCGACTTCATCCTGAAGCCGGTCGGTGTGCCGAGGTCGGGGAAGGCGACTTTGGCCTTCGCTTGCGTGAGGACATCCTTGTAGGTAAGGCCCCTCTCGATGGCTCCGGGCTGTAGTGTAAGTACCACAGCCGCGGAACGAGAGGCCCTATTCTTCCGGGTCCTCCGCTTCTTGGTCTTCTTGGGCGTCGTCGTAGGTGTAGGCGGCGCCACCTTCTTCTTTTGGCCGCCCCTTTTGACGACCGTCGTCCAAGCCTCTGCGGTGAGGCCGGGCGTGGTCGCCGGAGGAGCGGTCGCTGGAGGAGCGGTCGGCGAAGGAGCGGTCGCCGGTGGCGCGGTCGCCGGGGCCGCAGATGAGCTGGCAGCTGGGGCCGACACACCCTTCACGGGCTTCTTGGCCACCACGGTTGACGGCCCCGACTTTGCGGCCTCCTCCTCCTTCCTCCTTCTGTCGGCCGCTAACGGAGGCCGGAGGCTTGGGGCCGGGAGGAGCCTCGTTTCCAAGGCCTCCAGGCGGGCATTCATCATGCCCCCACACTGCTGCATGCAGATGCGGACGATTTTTTCAATCTCCGCATCCGCAGGTGCAGGGGCCGACGGCGGGGCCGCAGCAACCGCTGGGGAGGCAGCCACTGCAGGAGCCGCACATTTTTGTGCAGCAACCTCCCTTTTAAGGTCCTCCAGCTCAGCTCGGAGACGGCCGTTCTCCTCCCATAGCTTGGCCGTCTCCTCAGAGCTTGTTCTTTTAAGGAGGACCTCAGCCGCCTCCTTTATGCCCTCAGCCGCCTCCTTGAGAGCGCGCGTGAACGTGCCCTTCAAGCTGCCCGATTTAGTGGCAACTTTCAGGACAACGTCAACGCCGTCCAGGACCTGGCGGCTGAGTGCCACCGCGGATGCCTCCTCCCCAGCAGCCAACCGAGCAGCCCGCCGCTGTCGGGCCTGCCGGGCCATCTCGCCCACCTCGTCCGACGCAACCGCCTTCCGCTGCGCCCGCTTTGCAGCGTTTACCTCCGCTTTATTGCTGCCTAGCAATAGCGGGGACGCAGCGGAATCTGCGCTTAGGTCAGCGATCGAGGAGTCGTCGCTCTCCACCTCGGGCCGATCCAGGCGGACCAGGCGGACCGCCGGAATCGGCGTAGCAGGCCGCAAAAAACGACTCCTTTGATCGCGCTGCGGCAGACTAGCGGATGTTTCACCCACCACAGCGCGGCCACCTCTCCTTACCGTCGGTATCTTGGAAGCCGGCATCTCGTCTTCGCCTGAGGAGGCATTTAAGCTCTTCCCACGCGAGCGCTTCCTCCAAAATTTAGAGGAGGCGTGCGAGCTTCCTTGGCTCTCGCTGCCGCTTCCAAGAGACAGTCCTCCCGTCTCCATCCTCGAATTCTCCCTCTCCTGTCCTGTATGTATGCCAATTGTCGTTAGAGTTAAATCGATCGTATTATTTTGTGTATTTTTATTTTCACTTGCCATAACTTAGCCCACGAGTATGGGGGAAATAAAATGTCCATCCGGGCGGTGCCCCCTGCACCCGGATAAGCCTAAATACTGTGGAGGTCGGCTGGTATCCACAGGTTTTTACGACTTGGCTGTCGGGTGTTATAGACTATCCTTGTCATGGGCCGGCCAATCAAGGCAAGCCCTCCGGTCAACAGGTTCTCAGCATACCCTCCTGGAGCCACCAGTCAGGTCGCTGCTGAGCCCCTGTTGGTTACGGAATGCGACAGGGTGGCTAGCTCTGTCTCACCGACGGTGGCACGAGTGCCTGCCAGCCCCTGAGTTAACAGTGGGCTGACCCGCCCCAAGGTTCCTCTCGGAACCACTGGCACTCTAATACGCCCTCTGCTAGATCAGAGGGACGTTCAGAGTGCCCTCCGCGACAGTCTTTCCAGACTCCGCCTGGTATCCCATTTAGTCTGGGGTCTCCTTCTGGGCCCATCCGGCATGAGTGGCTCTACCGGCATAGCCCCAGAGATCATCGACCCACGCAAGCCCCACCACGACGACAACGTAGGGATACATTGGGGGGCTCCCCACATCCCTTTCCCAACCCCCCAAAGGTCGGCAACGCACTATTGACGCGTCTGGTGTTGCGTGTGTCCATGGGCGGTGGTAATCGCTTACCATCAGGCGATACGTCTGCTCGTTTGCCGTCATTATCAACAGTCTACTGCTGGATATAAGCCTAGGAATATAGGGTTTGGTCTACTATACTATGCTGACCAGACGAGTAGATATAAAATTGGTGTCGAAGTTTTCCTTCTCTTTGTCGTGCTGTTGTCCTACGTAGTTTGCTATCTTATGGAGAGCGCAAACGTAGACACTATTGTGTCTTGTGGCGGATACAAGCCACCGATTAATATTTGATTTCTATAGAACCAGTATGAAATCATCCACTCGCTGCGCATACGTAAACATTTTTTGTGTCTAGTTGCTTCCACTTAATGTGTTCGGTGTCGATAACTGGAAACCTGTTGAAGAAACAAGCAACATTAACAAATTTCCTTACAACATCGTGATACTGACGGAAAACAAGCGACGAATTGTGGCCAGTAGTAGCAACCGGTGCGGTGACTGTTTATGGTTGCCGCCACCGGACACAGCAACTACGGTTACCAGTGGCCAGTAGTAGCAACTGGCAGCGCCTAAATTCACTCGGACACCCACGTGATTAATAGGGGTGGCAACAATCCGTTTCCTTATCCATAACCACAGTGATCCAATTACTTTAATCAAATTTATTATCATTCGTGTATTAGTTTTTTAACCGACTTCAAAAAAGCAGGAGGTTATCAATTCGACTGTATCTTTTTATGTTCGTTACCTCAGAACTTTCGATTAGGTGAACCTATTGATGATTTTTGCAGCTGATGCTTCGCGTTAGGTCCCATTTCAATTTGGTTCAGTTCTGACTATGTCATCCATGAGAAAAACATATAAGTCTTCAAGTTGCATTAAGTACGCGCGCGACAAATTGACGAATAACTCAATATCACGCCGACCGATTTCGATGATTCTTTTTTTATTTAAAACCCGTGGACCTATTTCAATTTGGTCCAGTTCCTGAAGTCGGTTTTTTTGTTAAAATTTTGTGTTATTTTAGTAAGTATTCATTTTAGCTGTGATGATCTGTCGTTTGCTTTGTAATTGTAGCAAGTCAAAAGTATTATTGTAATAATATAATTAATACAAACTCCAAATTTCTAGAATACCAGATAGTACAATCCCAACGCGGCAAAGACCTTATACTGTACAGAGGATATACATTCTCTAAAACATCACCACTGAGTTGGATTTGTTCTACCCATTATCCGGACTGTAAGGCGAGGTTGAAACTAACCAAGAAATTGAAGGTAGCGGAGGCGACCACACATACACATCCAGTCAGAAAATACGTAATCACTGCACAAGGGACTTACATTCGATTGTGAGTCTTAATTTCTAAAGTATAAGGTATAGTTTAGTTTTGTACTGTAATTATGTGCTAGCAATTAGCGGTATGCGAATTTTGCGGTCTTCAAATGTCAAGTCAGAAATGTCAGTTGCGCCTCTGTCAATGACATTTAAGAAATTAAAGATTTTTGTTGCCACACAATATTAGAAATTTGTAGTTTCTTTAGTAAAACATTTCAAAGTGTTAGTGATTTTTTTGCCTTTACGAAATATAACTATGTTAGTTTTATTTCAATTATTTCTATTGTTATGATTCCTAAATCCATCTTAGAACAAGTTATTTTAAGAGATTATAAATATAGGAACCTTTCGATAGTGCACATTTTTAATAAAACTCCGTCAGTATTTGTTGTCCACCACCATCGAATGTCTGACAAGTGTTAAAAGCTCATATAAAAGAAAACTGTAAATTTTATATTGATGAATCTATAATAAAGAGGCAAATTATTTTTACAACATTCTGATGATGATGAGGATAAACCTTTAATTAATATTACTTCTTTAACGCCTTGATATACACTTAAAGGTGATAAAATATCTCCAATATTATATTTATATCAATTTAACTAGATTCTGAAAACAATATGTTGGGGCAGTACTAATCTCTCACAGAAGACTAACCTAAATGACAGTTGGTCAGTGATGACCCAGAAGCATCTCAATAGCCGCCATTGTGTGCGTCACCATGCTGCATTGTTGCATTGTCTGCATTCGCAATGAGTATGGTGACCACCACTCTTGGATTCAGCTCATGCTTTCCATGAGATAGAGTAGAGTCACTTTGGAAGGCCCATATGTTAAAAATAATACAAAATTTTAACAAAAAAAAAACGACTTCAATCTGGACTAAATGAAAATGGGACCACATGGGAAGCACCAGCTTTTAAATAAAAAAAGAATCATCAAAATCGGTTCACCATGACGAAAGTTATGAGGTAACAAACATAAAAAAAACAGTCGAATTGAGAACCTCCTCCTTTTTTTGAAGTCTGTTAAAAACGACAAAAATTTTAAAAATTGCTTTTTTGATGTAAGTACCATATACATTTAGTGAAAAGCTGTTAATTTGAAACTATATATTAACGGACACTTAAATTTCATTTATTTTATAGATATCAGATAATATTTCGTAAATGGAATTTTCTTTGGTTATATAAAATATAAGTAATATTGTATTGCACTTTAGGTATATTGTAACATACTTATTAAATATCATTTAAAAAAGAAATTCATTTCAGAGTCTCTACGCTACCAAATAGTGAGATCGCAAAGGGGTAAAAATCTAATATTATTTGGAGGTTTTACATTCGCTCAAACTACGCCTCGTAGATGGATTTGTTCCACCAATTCCCCCGATTGTAAAGCGAAACTGAAGCTGGATAGTCAAGGAAATATCATTGATATGTTCAACGTACATATCCATCCCGCGAGGAAATTGGCTATTACTGCTGAAGGGAGATATATCCGGCTTAGTTAGAATATATGTACAATGTGTACATGATATTTGCAATGTTGCAGAAGCATCATAATAGGCCGCAGTAGTGTGGGCCACGCTGCATTGTAGCATTGAAAGCTTTTGCAATCAGTGGGGTGACCATTACTCTTGGATTCTGTTCCTGTTTTCCATCAGTCAGAGTAGAGTCACTTAGGTGACTAATAACCATTACTTTCATTACGATCACTGTTATAATAATAAATTTGATATTAGTGCCGAGCCTATTGTTCATGTCACAAACCTCAAATTTAATAGCCTTCTCTTGATGTTACTAAAAAATGCCAGAGTATGTTTCCGAATGTCATTAAACTAAAATTTGACTGCACGTTTGGCCTAGTGGTTTAACGGTCACCACGCCGTTTCCTCCTTCGCCAAGTGTCGTGGGTTCAATGGGATTTGAACCCACGACACTTGGATAGGACAACACTTTGTGTGATCCACAAATTGTTGTTCTGAGTCTGGGTGTTCTTTGTGTCCGTTTCATGTATGTTTGTAAAGACACAGAATTTATTCCTAGTGCGGGAGTTGTTTAAAAAAAAAAAAATCTCCTTTAAGATTTCTAATGTACACTGTACTATTATGTTTTAACATTACTTTTTAGCAAGGCATCACTAGGTTTTTTCCTGATATAAACAATTACAGGAATGTTGCCGCTACTATTAAGTAAAAGAAATGACAATAATGACTATTTATTTTTCATCTACATTTCTGTATCTCAATATGTTTGACAGACTTTTTATAATTTTAGGTTATCATTTTAGGTTATCTTTATAATTTTATAGAATAACTAGCTTGTACACGCAGCTTCGCTCACGCAGACTTTCATCCTCTGATTTACACCCTTAGGGGTGGAATTTCAAAAATTCCTTTCTTAGTGCTCACTTACGTTATTAATAGAACCTACATGCAAAATTAAATGCAGATGCCTTTTATAAATATTAAAATTTTATTCAAACGTGAATTTAATATATGTATGTATATTAAGCTTTCAATTATGTATGAGATTTGTTAATTTTTAATTAATTGATTAATAATTATTAGTTTCTCATTGTTGCCAGTTAATTAAAATAGCAGAGAATATAAGATCATTATTAATACTTTGTGTTTCTCAGTCACCTAGTCTATAATGAACCTTTATGGTAACCAAACTGCTGATAAATATACATTTATATTTCTAAACTAGCTTTTACAAGCGGCTTTGCTCACGCAGACTTTCATCCCCTGATTTACCCCCTTAGGGGGGAATTTCCAAAATTTCTTTCTTAGTGCTCTCTTACGTTACATAAAGAACCTACATGCAAAATTTCAGGATTCTAGCTTCAACGGTTTGGGCTGTGCGTTGATCTCTGGGTATGTCAGTCAGTCAGTCACCTTACTCTTTTATATATATAGATAGATGAACTGGCAACTATGCTAGCAATTGAGTTTAGTTAAGAAACCATAGTTTTATTTTATGCTTACATTTTATTGAACACACACATAAAAGTTATTATGCCTCTTTATGGAATCTACATACCTATTTATGGTAAAATGTTTATTAATTATGTGATGCCATTAAATTGCCACAAGTTATATGGAAATTTTATTTGTTTTACAGTTGTAAGAAATTGCTTTATTAATTAACGATATTTCTACTTGAATGACTTAATTTTTTACTATCGGTAGACTGCTGGATTATTAAAGCAAGTACAGTCACTACCGATTTTATTCCTTTATAGTTTAAGCTGCCTATAGATAACACAAGAATTAGGACTAGTTTCACCACCCACTGATAAAGTCCCTGATAGACTATTATAAATTACCTGACAGATAACTACAGATTTCGATTTCGAAGTCTTAGAAAGAGACATAATGTCAGCAACTTTACTGTCGTAATGTAGTAATGTACTTACATAATGTCGACCGGGGCGGTACTACCCTCGCATAGAAAATCAACGTAAAATGCCAGCGGTTGTGCTGTCGTGTTTCGTTGGTGAGTGCGAGACCGGAGGCCCAAATAGTCTAGTCAACAAGTTCCATACTTGTTGACTAGACTAAAAGATGCAGCAGCATCACTAGGCCGCCATGGTGTGGGTCGCCATACTGCATTGTCTGCATTCGCAATGAGTATGGTGACCACCACTCCCGGATTCTGCTTATGCTTTCCATCAGGCAGAGTAGAGTCATTTTGGCGGTCCATACATAAAAAAAAAAAAAAAAAAAAAACATCTGGCACATATTTATCTAAAACTATCAGAAACTGGTGGAACTGGTCCTAAGCTTCGCAGTAGCGTGCTCATTCATTCAAGTTAAATGGGTTTTTAATTTTTGTTTCTGTCGCACAGGTATGCATATAATTAAATCTCAACGAGGCAAGGATCTTATCATGATCGACGGCTATACGTTTGCCAAAGTTTACCACAACACTTGGGGATGTTCTACCAGAAAGGTTGAGTGCAAGGCGAAATTGAAAATGAGTTCTGAAGGTGACATTATATTTATCCATAATGAGCATCCTCACCCGCCTAAGAAATATTTAAAAACAAAGAGTGGGCAATATATCCCTTATTTTGGCCGCTGAAGAACGTATTTTGTTATATTATTAGAAAAAAGACATAGTCAGAATAAAATTTGACTATACTATTGTATAATTTAAAAGAGTGCAGGGAATAATTGGGTTAAAAGTATCGTTATAGTGTGTGTAATAGACTTTAATAGAGATTATTTGCAGACAATAGAATTTGTTAAACAAAAATGAAATCTGGCAATTGTGAATGTGTTGTCAAATCCTGTAAAACACAGAAAAAAAAGAAATCAACGTTTACTATGGTGATATTAGTGACGAGTAAAAGTGATTTAAAAGTAAGGAGTTAAACATACATACATATATATACAGTCACGCCTGTTTCCCAGAAGGGTAGGCAGAGACAATTGATCCCCACTTACGACGGTCCTGACACACCTTATTTACCGTTTGCTTTGTCCACATTCATCAAACGCTGCATGCATGCTCGTCAGTTCCTGGTGCTCTTCACATTACCCTTTTTTTTCAAAACATCACCAATTTGGTCGGTAAATGTTCGCCGTGGACGATCTCTTCCGACACTGCCACACACTTTCACTCTATAAATTCCTTTTGTGAATCTACTGTCATCCATCCTATCTAAATGGCTAAACCATCGATGCATGCCCATAATAATCCGTTTCACTACACCTCCTTTAATCCACAGCGGTCTCTTATCACTACATTCCTGGTTCTGTTACTAATTTTCACACCACACATACTTCTTAGAGAGTGCATCTATACAGCCCAAGATTCGCTACCACACAAAAGGGTTCGGACGAGCACACTATTGTGCACAGCTAAACAGGATAGCAGTTTTCCTGCATAAAAATATATGTTTAATAATAATGTTAATAAGTAGTTATTATTTTATAAATAAAATCAGACTATGCAAAGAAACATTAAATTTTATTTTACTGCAATGTGTTTCAAAAATATTTATTATAATTTGAATGTACCAAGTCTATATATGTAAATATAGATAATATGGAATAAATTAACTTAAAATAACTTGTATAATAAATACCTATTGAATTAACACCAATACTTTTATTTTTTAGAATTTCCGTACTGTTCAGATTTTTGTATAAACATAACACATCAGCACATCATGTAATGAATGAACTTTCATCACATCTATGTAGGTATATATGTTGCAGCCAACTAGCTTAATTAGCCGTACAATCAACAGGCTTGCCTAGCCTAGCTCTCTACTAAACAGCGCCGTTCAACTAGCGATTAGGTTAGGTCTTTTTTTCTTTGAATAAAAAAGCTTTTGAAACTAAAAAGCTAACTTACTTAACCTTTTGAGTTACAGATCACAGGTCCATTTCTGGGACCTGATAGCGGAAGAATTTAAATTTGTTGCTTTTTTTTTTTATTTGTGGTGCAATGGTCATGTGATGAACCATATTAATCATTCATGATGATGTCATGATATTCCTAGATTAAGAGTATATAATCCATGTATCTATTAGAATTAAGGAACTATTAAATCATACATCAAGGTATCAGGTTGTGTCACTCAACTCTCCCGAATCGAACCTTTATATGGCGACCCTGCCAGCGCGACGCAATGTTCCGCAAAAGGAATAAGTAATGTAAACATTCGAGTGATTCGTACAGTGAATAAGTTAAATATGAATAATAATATTATTACTGAGTGAAGAATTTTTTCTACGTGTCGTAACTTTCGTTGGGTGGACAAATTTTTTTTTGTGAATTTATCGTGTTGCAAAAATGCACCATGGGCAAGCAACAATCTAAGGAGCAAGAGCTCATAATAGCACAAAATGGTGCTGGGAATTCCGCTACCACGGACCAGCTGTTAAGACATGCAAGTAGCACACAATATATACTAATAATAATCTGCATTGTATTGGTTGTTGGAGGAGCGATATTGTTGATGCGTTTCTATAAAAAATGCCACAGCAACTGGATAGAGCGAAGAATCAATGAGCATATGTTGCGAAGATCGTTGAGCTTGTTCCGTAGACAGGCCACTGGTGTTCCAGATGCAGGGACTTCTCCAGCGTGAGTACGTACATAGTGAGTGAAGTGAGTGAAAATAAATGCGGGCGGTAACAAGTGCGATAAACTCAAACTCAAACATATTTTATTCATATAGGCACTTATTTTACAGGATAGGAATAGTCAATATTTAATATTAAAAAATCGAGTGATTCTAGTCGCCAGTTCCAAGTGCGGCCTACCCTTCATGGAGAAGAATCTGGCAAGAAACTCCATTGTTGCTCCTTTTAAAAAATAATAATACGGTTTACAATATTTTTTTCACTAAGAGACTTGAATGAGAACGAAGTCGACCAAAGAAAACAAAATAAAAGGTTTGGAGTCATTGCTGCACAGCCATGAGCTAACCAATCATGCGCCGTTCTTACTGATAGCTGCAAGATTTTTACATTGTTATATTGTGACATTGTATTGTTATATTGTGAGGTCCACTTATGGAAAATAAAATCCAAATAGCACTTTCACTCACAGTCAAATTTAAAAAGATGTAATATGTCCAAATATAAAATAATCAATAAATGTCACAAATGTAAAATAGAGTAAGACGCATGGATCAGCCATCGACCTATTCAACCATAGTTGAGCTGCGTACTCAGGCCGCACGGCAAATCATCAGGTCAATATCAAAGAAATTAATAATTAATAATAATCATAGTCGACAAGGTGCTCATACAATAACAAGTGCGTATTTAATAAATTGGGAAACATTGTTAGATAAGTACCAAAGTACCATCATGTATTCATTTACATTATACAAGTATGTGTGTATGTTTTCGTTTATAAGTTGCAACTAAAACAATCAACAATTTGTATTTAAGAAAAAAAAAGAAAGATGAAAATTAAGTAGAATTGATACAAGAAAGAGATAAAATAAAGGAAAATTTAAACAAGAACAAACTAATTAAGAGAAAAAGGAAAAAAAGGAGAAAAAGGATAACAAGTAGTAAAACCAAAAATCGAGTATGTTTAAGTTTTTAAAGCTATGATAAGTTTAAATATCTTAACGCTATTTTACTAATATATCGAAAAACAAAATATTATATAATTAATTATAAAATATAAAATTAATATATTTTCTTTTTAATGTGATCGTGTATGTGGTCAATTTTTTTTTCTCTACTTATTTTTCTTTGTAACGTCATGATATCGTGACGACTATATTATGATATAAAGTTATATGTTATGGCAAATGAAGCTAGGGAGATATTTGATAAATTAAAGTATAATAAGGATTACCTTACCAAACTAGGCCCGAGTCGAAGGTGTCCTATTATAAGAGAAACTAAATTAAAGGAGACAAATGATATATATACACAGTTTTGTTCTTTACAAAATATAATTGATTTAAAGATAAAAAGTAAAGGAATCGAGAGTGTGGAAATTCATACTGTGACAGAGTTATATACAAAAATAAATAATTTATATTCAAAAATATTACAGCTTTGTTCGTATAGTACAGAGGATACGATGGAGAAATTTGACTTGAAAACTGCCATTGCAGTATTACCCGTAATGACAGGGGATATTGATACCACCAAACGATTAATATCAAGTATCGAAATGTATGACTCTATGATTGATGATAGTGGCAAAAAGCAACTAATACAATTTGTTTTAATGTCTCGGATATCCGAAAGCGCCAAGCTGCGCATGCGCAATAGTTATTTATCTGTTGCAGACTTAATTAGTGACATGCGTAACATATTGTTGCCCAAATAGTCAGACACAGCCATCCAGAGTAAGCTGCAGCATGCGAGGCAAAATAACAAGAGTATAGAGGAGTACGGTAAGGAACTTGAACAGTTATTCGTCGATTTGACTATTACTCAGGCGAGCGGCGATCCCGGTGCATATCAAATTTTGAGGCCAATAAATGAGCTAATTGCGATTAAAAGATTTGCCGACGGCCTGCGTAACAGTCGACTCAGTACGATTGTTGCAGCGCAAAATTATAGCACTTTAAAGGATGCCATTCAAGGTGCATTGGATGAGATGGTGCCGAATGCAGAAGGAGAACGAGTGCTGAGCTTCCAGCAGAACCGAGGTAGGTCAAGCCGTTACCAACGTGGTAAGCTTCAGAATAATTTTAATAGGGGTGCGTTTAGAGTATTTTCAAAGTCTCAGAGTTATAATAATCGTGGTCGTGGTACTAACTGTGGTCAAAGTGGAATTCGTAACTTTGCTAATTCATCTAATTTTCGCGGTCGCGGTGGTTTTCGTGGCCACACAACATTTCGTCAACCGGCGCGTCATCATCAGATTAACTTAGCTGACTCGAGTAACAATTGTAATAGTTCTGATTCCATTCAAAACAATGAAAGAAAGACTGAATCCGAGGACAGAAATTTGTTTTTTCGTTCATGAACATTTTTATTGTCAAAATATTAATTCAATTAATTTAAATGTGTTTCAAATGTCCCGTAGTTGGTTACTGGACACCGGCGCGTCGGTGTCCATAGTTAGACAGGACATATTAGAGAACTGTAAGATTCCGTTCCATATAGAGCGTATTAAAATAAATGGTATAGGAGGTCACGTATATTGCGATGGCTTTGTTTATCTTAGATTAAGTTACGGTAATGTTGAGTTTGAGCATCAGTTTTATGTATTTAAAAACTTTTCTTGTAGAACCGATGGCATTTTGGGACAAGATTTTTTGAGTAAATTTAATTGTATTTTAGATTTTGAACAAAATGTTCTAACTATTAACTATAATGTACCCGTTAGTATCCCGTTACAAATGGGGCAACTTGGGAAAAATAGTTACATGACAATACATGTGTGAAGTTACATACTTAGTGCAGACATACCTACGAGATGAGTGCGTTATTATGCCTAAACAATTATGCGATGGTTTATTTTTAGCTTCTATCTTAGTCAAACCTAAGGACGGTTAAATACCGCTTAAGTTTTTAAATACTAGGGAGACAGACGTTTGTTTAAGTTATTTTACACCGGAAGTTGTAACTTTAAATGATTATTATTTGTGTTCTTTTAGTAGTAATAATGTAAATGCCGACCGTGTCAAGAGTTTGTTTTCTACTTTGAATTTTAAACATTTAAACAGAGAGGAACAAATTTCAATTGAAAACATTTCCGCAAAGTACTCAGATGTGTTTTTGTTACCAGGTGATAAGTTAGGTTTTACCAACTTATACCAGCAGTCTATACATCTGAAAGAAAATACTAGCCCGGTATACACCAAACCATACCGACTCCCTAAAAGTCAAAAAACTGAAATTGATAGACAAATAGGCGAAATGTTACGAAATGACATCATAGAAGAAAGTATTTGTGAGTGGTCAAGCCCTGTCTTACTGGTCCCAAAGAAAACTGATAGTAGTGGTACGAAAAAATGGCGTGTTGTTATTGATTATAGAAAATTAAACGACAACCTTCAAGATGATAAATTTCCGTTACCTAACATTTCTGATATTCTCGATTCTTTATCAGGGGCGATATATTTCAGTCATCTAGATCTCAGTCAAGGTTACTTTCAATTAGAATTAAGCCCTGAAAGCAGAAAATACACAGCCTTTACTACAAGTATACAAGATCACATGAAACGACTGCCAATGGGTTTAAAAATCAGCCCTAGTGCTTTCAGTCGCCTAATGACAGTAGCAATGTCTGGTTTGAGTCATGAAAAGTGTCTTGTTTATTTGGATGATTTAATATGTATAGGAAGAAGCTTAGAAAATCATAATAAACATTTAATTGATATTTTTGAAAGACTTCGAAGCGTAAACTTAAAAATAAACCCCGAGAAATGTCAATTTCTAAAGAAAGAATTGTTGTATTTAGGCCATGTTGTTTCCGCTAGTGGAGTGTCACCTGACCCTGAAAATACACGAGTATTAAAGAACTATCCTATTCCAAAAAGTAGTGACGAAGTAAGGCGGTTTGTCGCTTTTGTCAATTACTACCGTAAATTTATACCACATTTCGCTGAAATAACAATTCCGTTAAATAAACTTTGTAGAAAAGGTGTTAAATTTATTTGGAACACAGAGTGTGAAAATTCTTTTCAATTATTAAAGCGGTCCTTGACAAATCCACCAATATTACAATATCCTAATTTTGACGACGAAAATGAGTTTATATTATCATATATATATGAGTTTATATATACACACAGATGCATCTGGAGTAGCCATAGGTTCCGTTTTATGTAATAAAAACGACTTGCCAATTGCTTATGCAAGCCGGCCATTAAATAAAGCAGAATTAAATTATCCAACGATTGAAAAAGAGCTCCTTGCTATTATTTGGTCAGTTAAATATTTCAGACCCTATTTGTTTGGTAAAAAGTTTATAATTAAAACCGATCATAAGCCATTACTTTACCTGTTTAGTTTCAATAATCACTCTAGTAGATTGCTAAAGTTTCGGTTAATTTTAGATGAATACGATTACGTGGTTGAATACGTTAAGGGTGTGAATAATGTGGCTGCAGACGCGTTATCTCGCATCATTATTACGTCCGATGAATTAAAAAGTATTAATCAAAAGGTTCTAAATGTCATGACTAGGAGTATGTCGAAAAATCAATCGAGTAGTAACTCTTCGGTCGATAAGAACAAAACAGATAATCGGTCTGATCACCCGAGAATCGTTGAAATTCTTAGTAAACCGAAAAATTGTACTGAATTAGTAATTTCTAATTATGCATTAAAGTCCAATGCTAAATGTACTAAAGTTAACGATTTTATTTATATACCATCAAAGATGTCAATTTATATAGACCCAAGTTCTCGATCATGCTCAGCGCGAGAGACTTTCGTGAGAGATTTGGAATCTATCTGTAATAAAGTATCAATTAATGAGATTTATATTCTGAAGAATAATAATAATGAGAAGTATATAAAATGGTTGAATAAATGTTGTGGAAATAATGACTGGACCGGTCCACGAATTTATATTTTAAAAGGATTAATAAGAATGATGATGATGAAAAGAAATAATGATGATGACAAGAGAGTAGTACTTAATGACTTTCATTTGCTTCCCACGAGTGGGCACGCAGGTACTAGACGTATGATACGTAATATAAAAAAATAATTATTTTTGGCCAAGAATGGATGTAGACGTGGCTGAATTTGTCAAGAAGTGTGACAAATGCCAAAAACAGAAGCATGCTTTACATACTAAGCAACCCATGGTTATAACTACAACTGCGCAGTCGGCTTTTGATAAAATATTTTTAGATATAGTTGGGCCCTTAGATAAGGATTATTATGTTAACTCGTATATACTCACATTACAATGTGAATTAAGTAAGTATGTAGAAGCATACCCATTAGCAAGAAAAGATACCGTTAGCGTGGCTCGAGCTTTCGTAAACAACTTTATATTAAGGTATGGTATCCCACGTGAAATTGCTACAGACCGGGGAACTGAATTCATTTCCAGCACTATGAGTGAGGTATGTAAATTGTTAAATATAAAACGAACAGTTGCTTGTGCCTATCATCATGAGTCGATTGGTTCTTTAGAAAATTCCCATAAATCATTGAATGCATTTTTGAGAATTCAAACAGATAATAACAGTAGGTATTGGAGTGAGTGGCTTCCATATTGGTGTTTTTCCTACAATACCTCTGTACAACTGTACAAACTATACGCCTTATGAGCTTGTATTTGGTAAATTGTGTAACATCCCTAGAAATTTGAAAAATTGTACTGTTGAGCCTTTATATAATTTAGAAAGTTATCCCTTAGAATTAAAATTTAGATTGCAAAAATCACAGTATGAAGCGCGGCAAAAATTGTTACAATCAAAATTGATACGAAAATGTAAATTTGATGCATATTTGAAACCTGTTATGTATAAGAAAGATGATTTATTGTTAATCAAAAATGAAACAGGAAATAAGTTTGATAATGTGTATGATGGTCCTTTTAAGGTTTTAGATGATATTGATCCTAATGTTATAATCTTACGTAATAATAAAGAAGAAGTTATACATAAGAATAGGACAAAATTATATAATGTTTAAATTTTTTTTTTCTGTTTTGGTAGGGCGTGTGGTGCAATGGTCATGTGATGAACCATATTAATCATTCATGATGATGTCATGATATTCCTAGATTAAGAGTATATAATCCATGTATCTATTAGAATTAAGGAACTATTAAATCATACATCAAGGTATCAGGTTGTGTCACTCAACTCTCCCGAATCGAACCTTTATAAATTAATCGTTAGGTAAGTAAATTAAAGGCGAGACGTGATTGCGTTAATTACTGTCGAGATAGTTATGTGTCCTTTTATCATCTATTGAAATAAAAGAACTATTGAATTGTTGGTCAACTGAATTATTATCCTAGTGATACGTGTGACTATGTGACATGTGTGAAGTTGATATTATTATTTCTTCGAATTTACGTTAACTCATGGCCCAATGGTGCAGAAGCATCACTAGGCTGCCATGGTGTGGGTCACCATGCTACATTGTTACATTGCAACTGCCTCGGTGGCGTAGTGGTAGCGTGTGCGACTGCTGTGCTTGAGGTCTCGGGTTCGATTCCCGGGTCGGACCAAATGTTTGTATGATCTGCAAATAATTGTTTCGGAATTTGGGTGTTTTCTATGTATATTATGTATGTATTTATAAAAAAAAGTATATATGCATTAATATCAGTTGTCTAGTACCCATAACACAAGCTCTGCTTAGATGGCGTTGTGTGTTAGATGTCTAAATATTTATTATTATTTATAATTGTCTGCATTCGCGATGAGAATGGTGACCAACACTCTTGGATTCTTCTTATGCTTTCCATAAGACAGTGTACAGTCATTTTAGCTAGGCCAAACTTAAAAAAAAACTAACTTATTAATACCTATAACTCTTTGCAGGTGTCGGCACACCTTACAAGATTGTGAAATCTCAAAGAGGGAAAGACCTGATCTTGGTTGATTGAACCTTTGGGTGTGTTCCACTAAGAACCAAGATTGCAGAGCCAGACTGAAACTGTACAAACAAGAAAAGATAACCAGTATTGATAATGTACACTGTCATGCTCCAAAATATTACAAACAAGTGAAAGAGGGATGGTATATTAGAATTTAGACATTATAAATTAATAAGGGTCTGTTTCACTAGATTTCGATTTCGAAGTCTTAGTAAGAGACATAAATGTCAGCAACTTTTATCTCTCATCTGGCACATAACTATCTAAAACTTTTTCAGAAAATGGTGGAACTGGTCCTTACCTTCGCAGTGTCGTGCTCATTCATTCAAGTTATATGGTTTTTTAATTTTATTTCTGTCGCACAGGTATTCATATAATTAAATCTCAACGAGGCAAGGATCTTATCATGATCGACGGCTATACGTTTGCCAAACTATACCACAACACTTGGGGATGTTCTACCAGAAAGATTGAGTGCAAGGCGAAATTGAAAATGAGTTCTGAAGGTGACATTATATTTATCCATAATGAGCATTCTCACCCGCCTAAGAAATATATGAAAACAAAGAGTGGGCAATATATCACTTATTCTGGCCGCTGAAGACCGTATTTTGTTATATTATTAGAAATAACACATAGTCAGAATGAAATTTGACTATACTATTGTATAATTTAAAAGGGTGCAGGGTATAATTGGGTTAAAGTATCGTTATAGTGTGTATAATTGACTTTGATAGAGATTATTGCAGACAATAGAATTTGTTAAACAAAAAGGAACTCTGGCAATTGTGAATGTATTGTCAAATCCTGTAAAACACTGAAAAAAATATTTAAAAAAAAACCGACTTCCAAAAAACATCCAACAAAAACTCTCTGCCAAAAAAACACTTAAAAGCGTAAAATAAACTAGTTCTTCATAAATTGCCCATACCTAATTCTTTATTCATTTAAATAGTAGTATTATAATGTGTGCTAGGTTCCTAGAATCTGTTTGAAGTCGGTGCCAAGTGACGATCGCTTAGACTTTTGTAATTGTTCGTTTGTATTCTTTTTGGCTTAGCACCGAC
The DNA here is from genome assembly GCA_949125395.1 of Diaphora mendica. NCBI lineage: Eukaryota > Metazoa > Arthropoda > Insecta > Lepidoptera > Erebidae > Diaphora > Diaphora mendica. The sequence continues at coordinate 5,824,477 of OX421323.1, forward strand.
TTCAAACAGATTTTAGGTACCTAGCACACATTATAATACTGCTATTTAAATGAATAAAGAATTAGGTATAGGCAATTTATGAAGAACCAGTTTATTTTACGCTTTTAAGTGTTTTTTTGGCAGAGAGTTTTCGTTGGATGTTTTTTGGAAGTCGGTTTTTTTTTTATAAAAAGTTTTTATTTTTCAGTTTTTAGTGCAAACAATCGTAGGTAAGTAGTAAGTTGAACTATTTCATCAAATTTCATCATCAAGAATACAAATTAAGGTCTATACGTACGTGTAATATTAAAATCATCCTCTAATTCCTAACTGTTGAAGAGTTTAACCTTCTATCATCAGTTCACCTAAATAACTTGAAAGTATACGACGAATTATCCTCCAACTCCTAACCGTTGAGGAGTTGTACCTTCCATCATCAGCTTACCTAAATAATTTGAAAGAATACGACTAAAGGTAACATATATACATATGATATTTAAAGATTTATCCTCCAACTCCTAACCGTTAAGGAGTTGTACCTTACATCATCAGCTCATCATCATAAAATGATGACTACCAGACGCAAATACCGGTGTAACTTCAGAAAATATACGAAAAACATAGTAAGTGCCTATAAAAAATGAGGGTTCCCCTCGATTTCCCTAGGATCCCATCATCAGATCCTGATATGCTGGCAATGGGACCATACCCTTTCGAATACAAAAAAAATATTCAAAATCGGTCCACAACTGACGGAGTAATCGGTGAACATACATAAAAAAAAATACATACAGTGGAACATAGAACCTCCTCCTTTTTGGAAGTCGGTTAAAAAAGTTATCAAAGTTTACTAATGTGACATAATAGTGACGAGTAAAAGTGATTTAAAAGTAAGGAGTTAAACATACATACATATATATACAGTCACGGCCCGTTTCCCAGAAGGGTAGGCGGAGACAATTGATCCCCATTTACGACGGTCCTGACACACCTTATTTACCGTTTGCTTCGTCCACATACATAAAACGCTGCATGCATGTTCGTCAGTTCCTAGTGCTCTTTACATTACCCTTTTTTTCAAAACATCACCAATTTGGTCGGTAAATGTTCGCCGTGGACGATCGCTTCCGACACTTCCACACACTTTCACTCTATAAATTCCTTTCGTGAATCTACTGTCATCCATCCTATCTGAATGGCTAAACCATCGATGCATGCCCATAATAATCCGTTTCACTACATCTTCTTTCAATCCACAACGGTCTCTTATCAGTACATTCCTGGTTCTGTTACTAATTTTCACACGACACATACTTCTATGCGTGAGAGTACATCTATACAGCCCAAGATTCGCTACCATACATAAGGGTTGGGACGAGCACACCATTGTGCACAGCTAAACAAGATAGCAGTTTTACCGTTCAAAAATATTTTTTTAATAATAATGTTAATAACTAGTTAATATTATATAAATAATATCAGAATATGCACAGAGACATTAAATTTTATTTTACTGCAATGTGTTACAATTATATTCATTATAATTTGCATGTACAAAGTCTATATATGTAATACTCCTCGTGACTTACTTGCGAGCGGACGTGTTTTGAGTGTGTCTCCAATTTATTAACTTTTAAATAGGGAAATAGTTTCTTAAACAGTGTTGTTTTGTATCCAGTGGACAGATAGAAGACATACAATCTTACTTATTGTATAAAATTGAACAACCAGTGATCAATATAAACCAATTTAATTGTGAAAAAACTTTCAAAATCCGTCGGTATCCTTTTGCAATTATTGACATAAGACAGTGAGGCCGCAAGTGAGATAAAAAATTCTTACCCTCATTACCACATTACTGTGTAAATCTGAAATTGGATCAGTTAATTCCCCAACATTATTATTGCAAAGTTGGCCCTGTCGTGGCGGTACAGACTTTCATTTAAGTGGTATCGAGTTCGGACCTTGGTGTCGGTATCAGTTTTTGTGATTTTATTTGATTACAAAAACTTTTGTGTTGAGCTTCAAGTACAATACTACCGATATATATCGAGATTCGCATTATTCTCACACGTCATTCTATAAGTTGAACACCGCTACACTACGATCACTAATACAAGACCTGCCCCTGATGACACTTGATGAAATAGCTATTGCATATCGAAACACCTACTTACAACAAATAGATACAAAGTATTTCACTCCTTGCAGCGGTTCCTTATTGTGTTAATACTTGTCTATAGCGTTGTTTGACTACATACACATTTAATATGCCAAGAAAGACACATACGCCACCTCCCACTAATGAAACCATGGATGGGGATGTATTTAATACACCTGATACATATAAGCAAAACGAGAAGGAGCTAAACAAGATTACAACTAGAAACAAGCGTCTTAGGCCTGACTTCTCGCCGGAAAATAACTGGAAGTCGTTTGAGGATAAAATATCAAATATGCTCGAGGCATGGAAGTTTGACCAAGACTCAATTTTTTGTAAATTACGTTCTGACCTATCGGAGGTTAAAGAACAAAATAAGAATATTCAAAACACAAATAGCGAAATAGAAAAATCAATGGCATTTATGAATAACAGGTTTGAAGAAATGAGACAAACTATAAACAAACTTGAGGAGGAACGTCAAGAACATCGGAATTACATTTTAGAACTGGAAAGAAAAGTTACTGATCTACAATATGGTTCACGTTCTTCCCTTATAGAGATTAAAAATGTGCCACAGACCGGAAAAGAGACGACCAATGATCTCACTTCTCTAGTGATAAGAACATGTAGTGCAGTACAAGCTGCAGTAATACCTTCAGATCTGCGGGATGTCTACCGCTTACCAGGTAAAAAGGGAACTAACAGACCAATTATTGCTGAATTCCAAAGTGTCCCGAAGAAGAATGAGGTATTAAACGCATCACGTATATTCAATAGGGGTCTGCCTATATCTGAAAAATTAAATAGTGGTCATATTGGCCTTAGTGGCCCTGTCACATCAGTTTATGTAACAGAACATTTACCGGGCAGTGTCCGACAGTTATTTTATGAAGCGCGTATGTTCTCTAAAACACACAATTATAAATTTTGCTGGTACCAAAATGGAAGGATTTTTCTTAGAGAACGTGAAGGCACAGACAGCATCCCAATTACATCTGCCCAATCACTTAAAAAATTGCAAAGAAATGAATAGTTGCATGTCCATACTGATAATGATATTGATAATAAAACTGGTTCCGGGCGATATATTGTTGAAATTGAGCGATGTAATGAATTGTAAAGTATTCGAATTCTGCACATTAGATTTATCTTTAATTAATATTACTTTTTCACTGCATTATACTGTTGTGTTGGGGCAGTGTATGATTTATGAAACTCTTCATCATTTTTGCGAGATAAATAAGCATGTGTTTTTTTCGCCCAAAAATGTTTATATTTATCATAATAATATATATTTATCACTACAAAAAATTGAAAATCATATCATGTTATTCAAACAACCGTTTGCCACTCATCGCATTTGTGTTGCGAAGACCATGATCATCCTAAGATGTATAACTGTTTATTTTTACTGTGCAGTACAAATAGGTGGATGTTTGTGTATTAGAGTCAATTGTATACCTCTTGTGAGCCATATTTTTAATCAAAAAAAATATTTAAACTTTTATATGTTACAATTTAGTTTCATAATGCATGTCTACTGTTCATTTATTTTTAAGTTTTACTGTTACACTTACAAAATACATTACATCCATATATTTTCTCAACCCATTACAAGCGAAATACATAATAATACGTCAAGTTATTATGGATTTCTACATTCATATCACACACTAACAAATACAAACAAGAAATCTACTTGCATACACTACACTTATGACACATATAACTATTCTCGAATACACAACAATTTAAACTCGTGGCTAGATACCGATAGAAAGTCACATGCAAACCACATAAATGTTTACACACATGTTCATACACCCATTAACATCACACAATTACATATTCTAATGTTATTTCCTGGACTGGTACTGCGAAGTTGTTTTCTTGAATATTACCTAAATCATCTTTGGTGACATACTAAAACTCTCACAAAATATAGACGAGATATCTGTATCCCAATCATTCACAACAGATTTAGATGAATGTCACAAAGTTATTTTACCTACATCGGAGCATCTAATCATACTGACTCAGAACATACGCAGCATAAACCGTAACATAACTGGCCTAGAAATCTTATTAACTAGACTTAAAATTGACTGTGATATTCTAATCTTAACCGAATGTTGGCTGCCATGTACGCCTATTTTGCCTAATATAGTGGGATACTCTCATATAGCAACTCAAATAAACCACAAGCAAAACGATGGAGTAGTTGTATATTTTAAAGAATACCTGAACATAAGTATAATAGAACCGGATTTTCCTGATTGCAATTGTTTGATTGCCACTATAAACAACCAAATCGCGATAGTAGCCCTATACCGATCACCATCTTATACAAATGTTGACCCATTCCTCTTAGGGTTGGATAGTATCCTACAATCATATTCAACTTACGCAAACATCATAGTTATGGGAGATATCAATATAACGATAAGTCCAAATAATATCACATTAAATGGAGAAAAATACCTCACTCTAACAGCCACACATGGACTCTTGCCTGCTCACACCTTAATAACACGGAGTAGTAGTGCAACTTGCTTAGATCATGTTCTCTTGAAATCTAAGTATACATCAACCACTATAGTCCCACAAACAACACTAACAGACCATTACCCAGTATTAATACACTTAAACACTAAACTAACACGACAATACTCCACTACATCACTCACCAAAACGGACCATGCAAGTCTAGAAAATGACCTCTCAAAAATGGATGTTAATGTTATTTATAACTCGGATAACCCAAATTTTTGTATTGAATACTTGACAGATTGCCTTCATAGTGTTATTGAAAAAAATACCACAAGAATTACACTTTCACGACGTAAAAGACTAATGAAGCCCTGGATAACTCCAGGATTACTAAAATGTCTTCAAAATAGGGATAAGCTTCATAAAAAGGCAAAAGCATCTCCTGACAACATAACTTTAAAAACAACATACATACGATATCGAAATTTCTGCAATAATATAGTAAAAAAAGTGAAGACAAACTATGAGAAGGAACAACTTAAATCTGTACAAAATGACAATAAACGGTTGTGGAAAGTTATTAAAACGGTCACCAATACTACAAAAATAATGACACTCCCCAAAGAACTTTTAACCCTCTCTTCTACGCCTGAACGATCGCTACATGAGGTTAACAGCCATTTTGCGAGTGTTGGGTCTCGACTGGCTAGCAAAATCACTCAAAAAAACATTAGTTCCCAAAAACAAGCACCAAAATTACTAAATTTATACAAAAACACAATAACCCCATTACATTCTTTTGTTCTCTTAGAAACCGATGAGCAAGAAATATATATTTTATAATAACTCACTTAAAAACAGATTGTGCTTCAGGAAGTGATGCTATCTCCTCCAAGTTCTTAAAACAACACAAATATACACTGGTACCTCTTCTGACGAAAATTTTCAACGACTGTCTGAAATTAGGCATTTTCCCTGATTCTCTAAAAAAGTCAGAAGTGTGTCCTATCTACAAGAGCGGAGATAGAAGTTGTATTAGTAATTACAGACCAATATCCATATTACCAGCTATCTCTAAAATTCTGGAAAAGATTATAAACACTAGATTAAAAAACTACCTCGAAAAGCACTATCTCTTATCACCAAATCAGTTCGGATTTCGAACGGGAAAGTGCACTGAACATGCAGTAAATAAATTGATTAGCTTTGCAAGTTCTAATCTATCACAGGGAAAGAAATGCATAGGCATATTTTTAGACCTAGCTAAGGCGTTTGATACGATTTCTGTTTCTAACTTATTAAACAAACTCGAGAAAATCGGAGTAAGAGGGATACAACTTGCACTTATAAAAAGTTACCTTACGGGGCGATTTCAGCGTGTTAGAGTGGGCCAAAATAAGAGTACATACCTTCCTGTAACTCACGGTGTTCCGCAGGGAAGTGTCTTAGGACCCACTCTCTTCCTCGTATACATAAACGAGCTTATGAAAATAAAACTTTCCCACGGCGAAATTATCTCTTTTGCCGATGACACTTCCCTAGTTTTTGCTGCCGACACTTGGGATGCAGTTTTTGATGCGGCCCAACGTGGTCTTAATGCTGTTACGGGATGGCTACAAAATAATATTCTGACACTGAATGTAGATAAGACAAAATATGTTTGCTTCAGCATCAGAGGTCGGGTGCCCCTTAACCCAGGTACTTATAAAATCGTTCCACATGAGTGTCCCTCAGAACGGGATTGTATGTGTTCACCACTGGAGTGTGTAAATTCTATAAAGTACCTGGGTGTTACAATAGACAACAACCTTAATTTTAAAGAGCACATTAAACACTTGTGTGCTAAGACACGTAAACTCATGTACGTTTTCAAAAATTTAAGACCAGTAGCCGAGCCTCTGTTGATGAAGCAAATTTATTACGCCCTATGTCAATCCCTCCTAACATATTGTATTACCTCATGGGGAGGAACATATAAAACTGTAATGAAGTCTGTTGAAGTTGCACAGAGAGCAGTACTTAAGGTTTGCCATAATAAGCCTATCTTCTACCCCACTACTGTGCTTTATCAGCTGTGCGAAGTTCTCACTGTCAGACAATTATATATTTTGAAGACCGTAATGCAACAACACAGTGGAATTACCTATAATCCACAGTTGATAATGAAACGTAGAAAACATATGGTGTGTGATTTACCAACAGGTTGTAAAAGCAGTTTTAGCAAAAACTTTTGTGACTTTAAAGGACCCTATTTATATAATAAGATGAATAAAATTCTTAATATTTATCCACAAACGGCGTCACAGTGCAAAAAAAGATTGGCTACTTATTTACAAAAACTTGACTATGAAGAGACTGAAAAACTCATATACATAATTAATTAATAAAATCTAAATAGATACAGACACACGTACATAAACACGCAAACATACTAAAACATACAACACTCACACACCAATACACATACTCACACACCAACTCAATACACACCACACACACAAATAGCACGTTTCTATACCAAACCCAACTATGTATTAATTGTAGATTTCATTAATGTTGAATATTTTAGACTAGCTAAGCTATGTGTAATACATGGGGAGTTGGCGCTGATAGTCGAAATACAGGCTCCGCCTAGTTCGACTACAGAAGCTAATTCATATAAATTTAAGCAATAATGATAATGCTATTGAAATATGTAACCTGTAAGTTTTTTTTTTTTTTTTTTTGAAATAAATAAATAAATAAAAAATAAAAAAATATACATAATGTGGAAGAAGTTAACTTAAAATAACTTGTATAATAAATACCTATTGAATTAACACCAATACTTTTATTTTTTAGAATTTCCGTACTGTTCAGATTTTTTGTATAAACATAACACATCAGCACATCATGTAATAAATGAACTTTCATCACATGTATGTATATATGTTGCAGCCAACTAGCTTAATTAGCCGTTCAATCAACAGGCTTTTCTAGCGTAGCTCTCTACTAAACAGCGCCGTTCAACTAGCGGTTAGGTTAGGTCTTTTTTTCTATGAATAAAAAAGCTTTTGAAACAAAAAAGCTAACTTAACCTTTTGAGTTACAGATCACAGGACCCTTTCTGGGACCTGATAGCGGAAGAATGTAAAAAAATTGTTGCTTAAATATTCATTCATTTCAAAATTAGTCGTTAGGTAAATTAAAGGCGAGACGTGATTGCGTTAATTACTGTCGAGATAGTTATGTGTCCTATACATCTTTTGAAATAAATAAAAGAACTATTGAATTGTTGGTCAACTGAATTGGTATCCTAGTGATTAGCTATCCTAACTGCTACTACACTCCTGTGTAGCCCAAGAAGAAGGGCACAATCATTTCTTGTACTATGACTGGGTGTAATTTATCCATATTATGTATGTCTTGCATTGGAGCCAAAATGTCTCAGGGACCAGTGTCTTCGCTCTACACTTCGTGGGTTCTTGTATGTCAATTACAAAAAACATAAACAAGGAAAGGTGATTGAGAGAACTAGAAACAAAAAAAAAATAGAAGTAGAATAGAAACCACACACCCGGCTCGTGTATATAGTTGTGTGTGCGTGCGTCCCTGTGCGCACGTGTAGCATGTCTGCACGTGTGTGCATGTGCAGTATGTTTGTATGTGTGTGCTTGTGTATGTATGTATGTATTTAGGAATATATATACTAACATGTTTATCAGTAGTCTGGTTATTATAACATTGGTCTTGTTATTATTATTTCTTCGAATTCACGTTAACTCATGGCCCAATGATGCAGAAGCATCACTAGGCTGCCATGGTGTGGGTCACCATGCTACATTGGTGCATTGCAACTGCCTCGGTGGCGTAGTGGTAGCGTGTGCGACTGCTGTGCTTGAGGTCTCGGGTTCGATTCCCGGATCGGACCACATGTTTATATGATCTGCAAATATTTGTTTCGGAATTTGGGTGTTTTCTATGTATATTATGTATGTATTTATAAAAAAAATATAGTAAAAAGTATAGTAAATATGCATTAATATCAGTTGTCTAGTACCGATAACACAAGCTCTGCTTAGCTTGGGACTAGATGGCGTTGTGTGTTAGATGTCCAAATATTAATTTATTTATTATTATTTATATTGTCTGCATTCGCAATGAGAATGGTGACCAACACTCTTGGATTCTTCTTATGCTTTCCATAAGACAGAGTACAGTCATTTTGGCTAGGCCATACTTAAAAAGAACTAACTTATTAATACCTATAACTCTTTGCAGGTGTCGGCACACCTTACAAGATTGTATTTACAAAAAAAAAAAAGCATATAAGTATTTGTATCAGTTGTTTAGTACCCATAACACAAGCTCTGCTTAGCTTGGGACTAGATGGCGTTGTGTGTTAGACGTCCAAAATATTTATTTATTTATTTATTATTATTGTGAAATCTCAGAGAGGGAAAGACCTGATCTTGGTTAATGGGTATACGTTCTCGAGAATATCACAGAGCAACCTTTGGGTGTGTTCCACTAAGAACCAAGATTGCAGAGCCAGACTGAAACTGGACAAACAAGAAAAGATAACCAGTATTGATAATGTACACTGTCATGCTCCAAAATATTACAAACAAGTGAAAGAGGGATGGTATATTAGAATTTAGACATTATAAACCTATAAGGGCCTGCTTCACTAGTTCCTGATAAAGTTTCAGATTGTTATCGCTATATAACACTGTATAATTTTATTTTTTTTAAATGACAACTCCCGCACTAAGAATAAATCCTGTGTCGCGGGGGACTTTACAAACATACATGAAACGGACACAAAGAACACCCAGACTCGGAAGAACAATTTGTGGATCACACAAAGTGTTGTCCTGTGTGGGCTTTGAACCCACAACACTTGGCGAAGTAGGAAACGGCGTGGTGACAGCTGACCGCTAAACCACTAGGCCAAACGTGCAGTCAATAATGCAATCAATAAATAAAAGATGGTGATAAATATATGCATATCAAATGTATATGTCCCTATCCAAGACCTTTGAAACCAAAGTCTGTTATTATTTGTAAAATAAGTTGAAATTAGTCCCAGATAAAATGTTTGAACTTCTCTCCCAGATAACTACAGATTTCAGTTTTATAATATTCGGACAGAGACAAATATGTCAGATAACCATTTGTCCTGCCACACGTCCACAAATTACAAAAGATTATCGCTTGATAGTCGTTCGTAGTTCCATTTTAGTCCAGGAGTATTAGGGGTTTCACCTGGGAATGAAATATAGTCAGCTATAAACTTGTGTAAAACTTTATTTTGACACCCTAAAACTTGTCTCAAAACCTACCTATCGTAGGGTGGCCGCTACTACGGATATTCCAAGGTCAAAGGAGAAAAAATATATTTTTTACACATTTATTGCAAATATCTTGTTTCCTATGGGTTTTATGCTATTATTGACTAACATTCCTAGACTATTTCGATATTTCCGAATGTTTGTTTACTTTGTTGACCTATTACATATATATTTTACTAATTTTAAGTGTAGAAACAGCATAAATGTACATAGTATAAAATTATAAAAAACAGCATTATAAGGACTCATTTTTCTATTTGTAGTTGAGTTTTTTGTTAGTATTTTTGATATCAACATGTACTTAAGTCAGTACTCGAAGTGTAAAAAATACATTCCTCCATCGTCGAAATTTTCTTAATCTTTCTAAGGGAAATGTTATACTGGCCATCACATTTTTTTTATTGTTATTATTTTGATTAAATGCAGATGCGTTTTATAAATATTTAAATTTTATTCAAACGTGAATTTAATATATGTATGTATATTAAATTCACGTTTGAATAAAATTATGTATGAGATTTGTTAATTTTTTATTAATTAATTTATAAATATTATTAGTTTCTCATTGTTGCCAGTTAATTAAAATAGCAGAGAATATAAGATCATTATTAATACTTTGTGTTTCTCAGTCACCTAGTCTATAATGAACCTTTATGGTAACCAAACTGCTGATAAATATACATTTATATTTCTAAACTAACAAGCGGCTTTGCTCACGCAGACTTTCATCCCCTGATTTACCCCCTTAGGGGTGGAATTTCCTAAATTTCTTTCTTAGTGCTCTCTTACGTTACATAAAGAACCTACACGCAAAATTTCAGGATTCTAGCTTCAGCGGTTTGGGCTGTGCGTTGATCTCTGGGTATGTTAGTCAGTCAGTCAGTCAGTCACCTTCCTCTTTTATATATATAGATAGATAAATACTTATTAAAGATAAATTATACCCAGACACAGAACTCAAAGTTTTAAATGATCGTGCACATCACAAAAACATTTGTCCTGGATGGGAATCGAATCGCATAGCACTTTATAAGATTGGCTATATATAACTTTTATAAGATTGGCCTATCTTATAAAAGTTTGCAGGATCCAAGACTATTTAACTTTTCCTGGGATTTATCGAGTGTCATTTCTTAGTGTCATCATGGGTCACTGTTGTTTATCCCATAGTTGATACAGTAGTGTGCGTGTAGAAGGGCATAGTACCAATAAAAAAAGTAAAATTCTATCCACAACAGTGTTGATAAGTGTATATGTAATATGCCGTCACCAGTACCATCAATATATATGTAAAACGTTCATTTTTCAGGTGAGGTAGACCCACTGAGTGCAGTCATACCTATGGAAGCAAATCTTGAAGGTTTCTATTTTTTGTTATGGTCTGATATTAATGTTCATTATTATTATTTTATATTTACATTCATTCGTATATTCCCATTGTAGGGTTACCACGGAAAATACGACTCTGGAAAGACTGTCAGATGAAGGAGGCCATAAAACAGGTCCGACTTAAAAATTTGAGTTATAACAAGGCCTCAAAAAAATTTTCTGTTCCAAAAACTACTTTAAGACGATTGGCAGTGGATCCTCGATGGTTTGATGAAAAGCCGTTTCGAAAGCCGTCGAAGAGAAGGGTGATTTTATAATATAAAGTGACAAGGTAGGTGAAGTTAAAGACGGCAGAATTCAAGATTGTCAAGACTGTTTTTATTATTGAAAAGCATATTACTTTTTAACTTTAAATGTTATTGGGATCTTGACTGATATTTTGTTAATACCTAGTTTATTTTAAACTAAAGTTAATATAGTTTAATAGTGGCTCATGAAACACATATTTCCTAAAATCACAGATGGTTTAAAAGGTTTACACCATATGCATGCATGTAGGAATTCATAATGTTAACTATTTATGTACAATGAAGTTAGAAGCGAATTTGTACGAGTTCAAAGATGTTATGTGAACTTTAATGTAAATGCTTTACAGTTTGTACCTATCCCAAAATAAGGAAAAAGGCAGGCATCGGCCTGCTCTTATCTCGACTTTATTTGAGGTTGACGCAGCATATTTTATTCTTCTATTCCAATCTATCAATCTTCCTTTAATTGTTTTCTTCCTCCCTAGCCATATCCTCTCTTTACACAGTCTAGTCATCTTTAGTTTTCCTTTTCTCTTGTATTCTTTAACTCACTTTCCTAAAACTTTACTCCTCAAATTCTCGTTATTCCTCCTCATAACACGGAGGAATAAGACACTGACATAATCTACGACTTCTTTACTATTCATCATGTGCCGTTGCAATGTGTACCCGACCTCTATAATTAAAAACTATAAATTATTTGGGTACTATTCTGTTTTTACTGTAGACTTCAAATAGAGCCGTATTTTAAGTATGTTATTGTCTCATCGTTTCTATATTAAGAAAATTGGTTACGGTTTTCAGAATATGACACCCTGAAAAATGTTTGTAACTCATTTTATTATTATTAAATATGTTAGATTTAAATATTTTTAAATACATAAATGTTCATATATACATTTGTTTTGACTTATCTAAATGGCTAGGATTTTCGAACCACACGATATGCAACCCATCATCCATCGGCAGCTATAACTGTTCATTACTACACAAAGGCAGCCTCAAGGATCACAAACAATCCCAGGAAACTTCTATCAAAGATGCACCTTACTGCACCTGAAATAGGAAGGTTCCAGGAATACCATTTATTAAGACATCCGAACAAATAACGCCTACATGTCTCAACTATATTTTTCAGAGTACATCATGATACCCTCCGGTCAAAAGAACAACTTGTTGATGCTAAATGGCTATACGTTCTCGAGGATGAGCACTGACCTTAGATGGTACTGCTCTAAGAAGAAAGGTGGATGCAAAGCTAAAGTTATTCTGGATTCTGATCAGAAGATAGTGTTTGCGAGTAATGAACACAATCACGCTCCTCCTCAGTACCATATTACAGCAGATGGAAATTACGTGCTTATTAAAGGCTCTTGAGATATAAAAGATTTGTAAATACCAGAGATGTTTCGTCTGAATCTATGTTTTAAAATTGTATGTTTTTGACGTGACAACGTCTAATAAATTGATGAACGCCGGCTGCGTGCACGAAAATAGAATACTCATTGTCTTGTACGCTCATTGTCCCATCAATGTTTTGTCATGACGTTGTCACGTTAAACTATCGTCCGTAAGCCGACTTTACAGACAACCAATTTTTTTATATTAATAAAAATACTATTCATTCTTATCATTAAATTATGTTTTATTTGGTGCATTTAAAGATGCTAGTAGTATATTTTATGTATATACTAGCTTTTGCACGCAGCTTCGCTCACGCAGACTTTCATCCCCCGATTTACCGCCTTAGGGGTGGAGTTTAGTAAAATCCGTTCTTAGAGGATGTTTACACGCTATAAGGAACCTACCTGCCAAATTTCAAGTGTTATAGCTTCTGAGATTTCGTGATTAATAAGTGAGTGGTATTTCGCTCTTATATATATATAGATTTACTAGCGGCTGCTTGCGACTTCGTACGCGTGGAGCTAGTTATTTGCAAATATTTTTTAATTTCAAGTCTCTTACTTCAAAAACCTAGGAATTTCATACAAACTTCCAACCCCCGTTTTACCCCCTTAGGGGTGGAGTTTCGTAAAATCCGTTCTTAGCGGATGTCTACACCCTATAAGGAACCTACCTGCCAAATTTCAAGTCTGTAGGTGTTATAGTTTCTGAGATTTCGTGATTAATAAGTGAGTGGTATTTCGCTTTTATATATATACACACATCAAAAGTGTCTAGGGATCAACATATGTGTCTAGGGATCAACATATATTTTTGCAATAACTTTTCTCCTGATTGATATTAATTAAAATTTTCTTTAAGGATTCATCAAATAAAGTGTTTTCGTTTGTCACAGTAACGATAAACCAAGTCACCTTTGCATTAATAAAGAAATTTGCCATTTTCCTAGTAAAGGATTTTTGACATGTGAACCACTAACATTAAAGTTCGAAAAAAAGACTGAAATAACAGTTTTCTTTAAAATTTTATTAAGTAACTTAAACAATTAATAATCCGTGTTTCTACCGCGAACACTAACACAAGAACATCGGTTTGGCATACTCAAAATGAGTTCATCCAAATCACGCTGTGGAATGGCCGCCCATGTTCGTTGCAACAACAAAAAAAGGTCCTCTTGCGACTGGATACCCTCCATATTCGGCAGAGCTCTTCTCTGTAGCATATCCCATGCATGCTCAATCGGGTTCAAGTCTGGCGACTGAGCAGGCCAGGGCCAAAGCCACATCTCAATCTCAAGAAATCCGCATAAAAATGCTTGATCCCTAGACACTTTTGATGTGTGTAGATTCTTTTTGTATTTTTTTGCTTTCTGCACTCCCCCATATGAATTTTATCTATACCAAATTAGCTTACTCCTCCGTTAGCATAATTTTCTTAAAAAGAGGGTACAACGCTTCTGTTTCAAGTATTTATATATTTGTATATGTTGCGTTAAATGATTATAAAAAAAGAAGAGGCACCAATAACTGGGTAATTAGGTAAATATCTACTAAACATTCATGGTACTTAGCTTAAAGTTAGTTCTAAAAGAGTTCTCGAGCCTACTAAGGAAGATTGTTCTCGAGACTAACACTTGTCTGTCACTGTAACACTGTCTTGTTACTTTTAGCCACCTCGACGACATTTAAGTATGCCGTGGTCCACGAAAAGTGGGACACTGCTTAGAGCACTAGGGATATAAATTTTTGGTAACTTAATTTTTAACCAAGTTCGCAAGTAATGACTAAGTTTCATAAAATCTTTGTCAACTGTTTATTTTATCAAAAGTTAATACGTAGTCGGACTATACTTTTTTGAACTTTTTCTTATAATATAACATGTACTTATATATTTTTTAACTATGCCTCGGCCTAAATTGTATCATAATAGGAATAATTTTCCTAGGAATCGGCTATAGAAGTTTTGTATCTACCGGTTTATAACATCTGTTCCATATAAATGATTGCTATACATTTTCAAATTGAATTTCTCTTACCGTATTTGGGCTCTTGCTTAGCAGAGATAACGTCTTTATTTATTAATCATCTTATTTTAATAAAATCATCATCACACAGACGGCTCTCTGATCTCAAACTAGGCAAAACATAAACTATGGTAAAAATAGAATTTATGTCTTAGTTGTTATTATTTTTTAGAGTACATCATGATACCGTCAGGACACAAGCACAAGTTGCTCATGTATAAAGGATACACGTATTCCATGATGCACACCGGCCGTCGCTGGTACTGCTCCAAGAGAATAAGTGGCTGCAAAGCGAAGATTGCACTGGATCCTTTTGGGAAAATATGTAACGCAGAGCATGACCATGATCATCCACCTCCTACGTACCACGTGACGAGCACCGGAAAATACGTATTTATTAAAGGATAGAATACTTTTTTTTTTAACAAAAATTGTTGATTAGTGACAATAAAATTATGTAACGGTATTTTTTTTTCTTTTGTGATTAGTTTGCTTAAATTTATTTGTGAGTTAATTATACATAAAACATTCCCTAACAAATGGTTCTATTAATATAACTATTGATTGTGCTATGTTTATAGTTTATAATACATATACAATATTACCAATGTATCAATAACATATTTAAGAAAAAGTAAGTGACATATATTCTAAAAATTCAATAAAATTATGTTAAATATTTTTTGAGATTAGTGTAGTCTAACTAAGTATTGTATTTCAGAACTTGTCTATGATTTATGTAAATAAACAATTTTGAAATAAAACAAAATTTAGAAATATGGTAACTTGTATAGATAAATAATAAAAACTCTTTAAAACTACTAATACATGGTTGTTATTAGCTTCATCAGAATGCCTGTTCTGTCCAGTTCTGGATACTTCTGCTATTAAAGTTTTCGGTCACAGTCAACCGCTAAGTGGTTGGAAGCAAAGACAACTCCCGCACTAGGAATAAATCCCGTGCCGCGGGGGACTTTGAAAACAAACATGAAACGGACACAATAACACCCACACCCATAACTTTAAAATTTGATTACTATTATTAATGTAAAATTTTAGTTTGATAATATTATAGTATGAAAGGCTTTGAATATTACCTTGTTCAGCTACTTTAAATATATAATATTTTCAGAGTACGTCCTGATACCGTCGGGACATAAGAACAAACTCATGATGTACAAGAAATATACCTTCTCAAAAATGGGTACGCATCGTCGTTGGTACTGCTCCAAGAGAATGAGTGGATGCAGCGCCAAGGTGTTCGTGGATGAAGAGGGCGTTATCGAATTTAAAGACACCAAACACAACCATACTCCACCTCTTTACCACATAACTTCCACTGGGAATTATATACCGATAAAAAAAAGTACTGCAAAGAAGAAGGAGGAAGTAAAACGCAATGAAAAGGAAAAACGTGATGAGACGGACCAACGCAATGAAGGAGATAAACGCATTGAAAAAGAAAAACAAAATGAGAGTGAAGAACGCATTGTGGGAGAAAAACGCGATGAGGGAGAAAAACGCGATGAGGGGGAAAACGTCAGGGTACAACGTCATGAGATCGAGATATTCGGCGGGAGGGAAAACTGCGCTGAGGGGGAACAACGCCATGAGATCGATATATTCGGTGTGGAAGAAAACCGCGATGAGAGGGAACAACACCATGAGATCGAAATATTCGATGAGAGGCAACAACTCCAAGAGATCGAAATACTCGAAGAGAGGGAAAACCTCGATGAGAGGGAACAACGAGACGAGAGGGAAATACTCGATGAGTACTTTAATTTGTTTCAGTTGTAAAAAGTCGTTATGTGTTCCATTGCCACCTTATTTTAAGGAATTGAATATCCCTTGCATCTATGTCCGATATTACTAGGCCATGAAAATCATTTTAACACCTTTCGTTAATTTAATAAGTTCACATATGATGATATTTATCACATTAATATTTATCACACCGCTCTCATCAATTATCGTTTGCTATTGAATGCTGAATACTGTATTAATTATAAAACAAAAAAATCATAAATTATAATCATAAAATTTTTAATGTTTATCGTAATCACTCTCTCTCGGTAGTATGGGTAGAAGTCACATTATTCGTATAACAATACCAATAAATATACATATATCTAGTTCTAATACATATAATCATGATTATGTACGACAGTTATTACGATCACGTAACGTTTGGTAAACTAGCCTGTGACGACCCAGAGCAACCAGGACGTCAATTCTCGTGATGAAAATTGGTTCAACATTCGGTCACTCATCATCATTCAGTTTTAATTTTTCAAATGTCGTAAAAGGTAGTCTCGTAGTAAAGTATTACTAAGACTAGCAGAATTCCGATTGAATATACAATACTAGCTGACCCGGCAAACTTCGTACTGCCATATTTTTCTTCAGTAAATATTTTCTAAAGTTCTAACAAACTTATTTAAGTAATTATGCCCGCTTCAGTTCCGTACAGGTACCTAGTATAAAAACTTTACGGTAATCTTTTAATTTTCTTCTGTAAAAACGTTGTCCTAACCATAGAGAACATAAAAAAACGCGTGACGTAAACTCCTGTGTATGAGAACCTTCCGGTCTAAAGGTCAGGTAATTGAAAAATACGTAACTCTGTTATACGATCGCAATAATTGTAATTTATAATTATATTCACTTTACTACAATAGTAACTTATAGTGAATTTAGTTTTAAAATATTTCATCATTTTATCCATGATATATCAAGACTTAACTCATAAGATTTCTAGGCATAATATGTAATGCTCATTGTAGTCATACCTTATTATATTTACTGTAGCGGTATTCTAGTCATAACATTTATAACGGGCTCAAACTATATTCAACTTATTCTAGTCGATTTGCCAATTTTAATACAGATAATTGTAGTTTTAACAAATGTTCTGAACGCGTTTATACTTTTTTTATGAATGAATATTGCAAGGGCACAAACCTTTTAAATGTGAACAAGATATTTGAACTCAAACATATCACTTGCAGTATTCATAATATTCATTTGATTCGTCAAATACTAGTCACTAATTTTAATAATATTGTAATAAAGTAAGTCTCATGTCGACAGTATTCTGTATAACAATTCTGTGTGTTTGTTCTCGATTAGATTTCAAGCCTTGTTTTTTCTTATATATCGGCCTGCCAAAGTGACTCTACTCTGCTTGATAGAATGAATTAGTAGAATCCAAAAGTGGTGGTCATATGGTCACAGCATGGTGACCCAAACTATGGGGGCCTATAGAGATGATTCTGCATCATTGCTGTTGCAGCTGTTGGATTTCTGGGCAAGTTTGAGTCTTTAAAGTATCCTTTGTTTATTTCGTTTATATTCCATTTGTGCCATTTCTTGTAACTGTTTCGAAGTTCGTGAATACTCGTAGTTTTATTTTTAAAAAAAGTTTGTTCCAGTGTATGTGAGTTTATTAATAAAATCATTTCAATACATTCGAACTACCGTATTTTTGTTATCATAATTATTAATTTTGTTTTACACATTACAATTTTAAATGTTTTGCGAATTCACCATGTTTACCGTACTTTAAATATAAATTATTTTTCAGAGTACATCCTAATACCGTCTGGACATAAGAACAAGCTGATGATGTACAAGAAATATACCTTCTCAAAGATGGGTACGAATCGTCGTTGGTACTGCTCCAAGAGAATGAGTGGATGCAGCGCCAAGGTATTCGTAGATGAAGACGGCGTAATCGAATTTACTGACACCGACCACAACCATACTCCACCTCTTTACCATATAACTTCCACTGGGAATTATATACCGATAAAAAAAAGTACTGCAAAGAAAAAGGAGGAAGTAAAACGCCATGAGGAGGAAAAACGAGATGAGGGAGAAAAGCGCGATGAGGAGGAAAAACGAAAAGAGGGAGGTAAACGTATTGAGGGAGAAAAACGCGATGAGAGGGAAGAATGCGTTGTGGAAGAAAAACGCCACGAGGAGGAAAACCGCGATGAGAGAGAACAACGCCATGAGAACGAAATACTCGATGAAAGGGGTCGCCGTGAGATCGAAATACTCTTTGAGAGGGAAAACCGCGATGAGAGGGAAATACTCGATGAGTACTTTAATTTATTTCAGTTGTAAAAAGTCGTTATGTGTTGCCACTCTTATTTTAGGGAATTAAGAGTAATGTTTTTCAACACATTTAAAATTTAATCCTTAAAGCTAGCCATACATTTACACCCGTCAGATATGCCTGAGTTGAGTAGAAGAGATACACGTAGCGGTAAACTTGTACAAACTCTCAATTGAGGAGATGGCCCGGCAACAGATCTTGACGCTGCTTCTCGCAATCACTGCGCAACTGGCACCTGGATAAGTACCTACGTCACAAATTCTCAGGTTTGCCTATAGAGTTAAACTGCAGATGTAAACCAGCAGGTATACCCTAACGTGGCTACCTTAATACTTCTATAACGTATTAATCTATAACGTACATCGTATTAAATAAGGTATCTATGCCAAGCTGTCTGTGTTCACACAATGTGTAATGCTCATTCTAGTCTTACTATTTTCACTATTTACTGTAGTAATTTTCTAGTCATAGCATAATATTTATTGTAGACCTTTTCGTAATGTTCGTATAGTAACTTAGGGTAACATTACTTATTTAGATTACGCAGAGACTCATTCTAGTCAAACCGCTCTAAATACACTTGCTGTAGTGGCATTTTACTATAATTGTAATTTTAAGATACTTCGGTTAACGTGTGTTATACTTTTATATACATTTCATACGTGTTTTTATTACCTGGTTAAAAGTTTTGAATATAATACTAAACTCGGACTTTTTAGTTTTGCAGAATTCATAATACTCATCATATACTAGTCATTAATCGAGACTTAAATTGTCTTGTTAACGTGAGCATATTATCAGTCTTAAGGTTTATATATATTTATGTTGTACTCGTTTTGGTTTAAAAATGCAAATTTTTGGAAGGTAGGTTCTAGTCTATCAGCAGTGGTCTATTCATTTAAGTACAGTCACCTTAAGTAGTGTTATTCCAAAGCAATCGTTTTCCATTTTTCCCAAGCCATGTTATTACATCGAGGCATATTTATACCAATAGTTGTATAACAAATCTTAGTTTCTCTGTGTTTTTTAAATAAAGTATTCAGATATCAAACAATTTTCTTTACTTTTTTTCAGTAGAATTTTTTTTAAGGAATATACCTTATTAGGACATCTTTTTTGTAAAAAAAAAAGGTTTAAACGGACTTAAGTTTTATCGAAATCAACAAAGTCCACAAAATATATGTATATTTTATATCTTTATTGTATACACAAGATAAATACATAACAAAAGATGAGTTACAAAGTTGTAGTCGTAACAATTGGCGGTGTTATCGCTATCTTATACTTAATTGCTTGTATGTTATGCATTACACAAGAACTCTCATCTAACTAATAAATGTGCGTTTTACAGACTACAAGTTTATTTCTTTCGGGCATAAGAATCAGCTCCTGATGTATCAAGGGAACACATTTTCTCGTATGCACAAGAATCGTTACTGGTACTGTTCAAAAAGACTAACGAAAAAATGTAAAGCAAAAGTGTTTCTTGATGCTGATGATAAAATAACTTTTGTTCAGAATGAACACAGTCATCCACCACCCACAATTCATGTAACAAATACAGGAGAGTACATACTAATAAAGTAATTTATTGTTATTCTTAATTTTATATGTTGTTTTTCTTACTGTAAATAGATGGCAGCACAACGCTTTTGTGTACTGTGGCATTCGACATTTTTAATGTAATTCTGTTAAATGCACAAGACCTGCAATATTACAACTGAAAACAGCTTTTTGTATCGACTGTACTTAGACGTAATTGATTAAATTTTACGTATTTTATTACATTCTATAATTGCTATACTACCGTATGGCTTAATTAACATATCTACTAATTAGACTTGACCTATTAATGGATAATAAACAAAGATTATAAATTCAAATTACTGAAAGGAACTATTTTATTTAAATTATTTTATGAGTTTCTTAATTTCGTATGATTTTCAGATTACACGTTGATTCCATCTGGTTACAAAAACAATTTGCTGATGCTTGGTGGCTTTACTTTCGCTCAGGCGTTTTCGAAGCGCCATTGGTACTGCTCCAAGAAAAAAAGTGGATGTAAAGCAAAGATCAACATGGATTCAGATTTGAAAACTATCACAGTGGCCCATAATGTGCATACCCACGATCCACCCACTTATTATATCACAAAAAGTGGACAATATATGTTCTTTAAGAGAAGGGAAAAGTCAACCTCGTAATGGAAAGTCTAAGAGGTTTTAGAAAAAAGAATACAAGATATCAAATTAGGGCTTTTGTAAAATAACAGATTATATTATTTATTTATTAATTTAATACATACAACGTAATTAGTATCTGTAGTTGGTGCGACTGTAGCTTGGAATTATTTTGAGTATGTTTGAGACGAAAAAGAATATTTATTTAATTTTATAACGCTTAATATAAATAATACATTTTATTTCTGGTTGAAATAACTTTGTTTTTGTATGGGATTACTGTATTTCAGTAATTTTCGAACTTAGAAAGATCGATTGACGAAGATATTTAACTAGGTTTAACTCAAAAGAAAACCTACTTCTTTCTTCTTACCTACATTTTGTTGAGGTATACAATTCATTTTTGAAATAAAATTCACTTGTAACTTTAATAATTAGTTAAAATAAATTAATTAGTTAGTTAATTTTCAAAGCTTAGTTGAAGGCCTTTGGGCGGCTTAAAGACATCCAACGGCAAGATTACGTAGCCCCAACGTTGTCTTGCCAGTCCCCAACCCGCACTCGGCCAGCGTGGGGACGTAAGGCCTTAACCCTCTCCTGAGAGGAGACCCGAGCCCAGCAGTGGGATGTTATGGGTTGTTGATGATGATTTTTATTAATCTGACCGGTGACCGATCATCGCCCTATGGAATTGTCAGAAGTTACCAGGTAAAAAGGTTAAAGGTTAGGTACTTTTTTTTATGAATGACCCTGCCAAAATGACTATACTCTGCCTGATGGAAAGCATAAGCAGAATCCAAGAGTGTTGGTCACCATAATCATGCAGCATGGCGGCTCACACCATGGCGGCCTAGTGATGCTTCTGCATCATTGTGCCTCCGGTCTCGCACTCACCAACTAAATACGACAGATCTTTTAGTTTATTTCAGATATACTTCATTTGCTTTCAGACTTCTGTTTTATTCCAACTGGTCAAAAGAACCCGCTGTTAATGTACGGCGGCTACACTTTCGCTCAGGTGCACCCACGGCATTATTACTGCTCTAAGAAGAAGACAGGATGCAAGGCTAAAATTAGACTGGATTCTGAAGTGACCGCAATACAGTTCGCCGACAACGTACACAATCATGACCCACCAACTTACTATGTCTCGGACACTGGACAGTACGTTTTTTGTAGATCGAATCGATCTCGTATTAATAAAATATAGGAGATGCAATTCAAACAATAAATATGAAATAATTAATGCAAATTGATTACCACTGCTAATTTGAAATATAGTCTTTATCGAGCCAGTGCAATAAATAAAAAAATTAAACAAAGTGTTTGCCAAAAATTAAAGTGTATATAATTTTTTTTATGATTTGGTAGATGTCTTTTGAATATTGTATAGTGGTGTCTTTTTATATATATACTTAGGTACATTGCAATATATTAACATATTTTGTTAGTATTTCTTATAACACCTAATTCTAATATTCTTGCATAATTTTGGGTTGGTTTATGTTCTGTTGGTTTAGTCATTTTGAGTCTTAAGATAATTTTCCACCGACATGTTCTTAAATGCGTTTCATTGTTTTTTTAACCGACTTCAAAAAAAGAGGAGGTTATCAATTCAACTGTATTTTTATTCTCTTTTTGTATGTTTGTTGCCTCATAACTTTCGACTGGGTGAACCAATTTTGATGATTCTTTTTTATCTAAAAGCTGGTGGTTCGCATGCGGTCCCTTTTGAATTTGGTCCAGTTCTGACATGTCTGACATTCATGAGAAAACCATATGTCTTCAATTTGCATAAAGTATGTGCGCGACAAATTGACGAATAACTCAATATCACGCCAACCGATTTCGACGATTCTTTTTTATTGAAAGCTGGTGGACCCTATTCAATTTGGTTGTTCTTGAAGTCGGTTTTTTTTTGTTATAATTTTGTATTATTTTCTATATTTATAAGAATAAAAAAAAATTGTAAAACTTTTAGTTATTTTTAACCGACTTCCACCGACTTATGTTTTAGATTACAAAATTTACCTATATTGTTAGTAAGTTATTTGTATCAGACCAATATATTCTAGTTAGAAATTAAAATATGTTCCTATAGATTTACCAGAGTTCTATATTTTTGCAAACATATGACTTATGAAAGAAGCGATTTAATGTAATCCTAAAGATGTTTGTAATACGCGTGAACTGTGTTAAAAATAAGATGATATGTTAAAATGATTGGGCGAGAAAGAGTGCAGAAAGCAAAAAAATATTAAATGAATTATGGTCACATTTCGACAACGGGGCGACTACTAGGCTTTTTAATTACAGGTTGACACTAATAGTAGGGTAGATATCCTATTGCTACCAAAGAAATTATTTTTAGTTAGATAATACTAAGAACTAAAAAATAACATAAAATAGTAAAAATTAACAACTAACAAAACTGATGGATGTTAATAATATTTCAGTTGCTCCGGACGACATGACTACGGAACGGGGGATCACCAAAGTTTTATACAACGGTTACACCTTCTCAAGGGTTAATCACAGAGCTCATATGCTCAGGTGTGCATGCAGGTTCAAGACCAAATGCGAAGCAAGAATCAGATTCACCTACGATTGGAAGATGAAAATTATCATTGCAGAGCATAATCACCCGCCTCCGAAGCCTAGAAAGGTCGGGGCATATTCAGTTCCTTATCCCAGGATATATTTTTCTGCGAAATAAATATGATCTCAGTAGATCTAGTCATTTTTGAGATTTACTCAATTAATGTCTAATTATAATCAAATGTATCTTTAGGGTTTCTTATAATTATTTATTTTTATAAATACAGCTGCCACTACAGGTAATTCACAATGCCTGTACGGTGCAACCGTACTACAATTACTGCGCTCTCATCATATTTGTATAATTACATTAAACCACTTTTATTGTAAATCAGTGCACAATTCGCGTTCATACGACATACATGTCACTCACCTAATAGTTCAATTAACAATAAATATCAGTGAAAATATCAAGGTCTATCAATTAGCAATCTATCAATCATTCACATAGCTGTAGAGTCAACAGACTGTACAATGCCGTAGGGTTATATTGAAAGATATTATTATATTAATTACATTATTAATGTAGAATTATACATTATATTATTATTACACAATACCACAATTTTTTAACCATCCAATTTGTCAATTGTCCAATAAATTATTTCAGTTGTTTGACGTCCTTGTTAAAATATTTACACCATATACATATACATCTGTTACATGGACACCCAGTCAGTTGTTCTTTTATTTTTATGTATGGTCCTGCCAAAATGAATCTACTCTGCCCGATGGAAAGCATAAGCAGAATCCAAGAGTGGTGGTCACCATACTGCGAATGCAGATGTTCTTTTCTATTCACGCTGCTTTGTTTGGCTCCAAGCCCAACAAAGCAGTTCTAAGTCAAACCAGTATTTCCACGAAACTCTCGTGTAAACTCATACATTTTTTGTATGGGTTGAGACACATACAATAAATGTATGAGACTATCTTAAGCTGGGTATCCACTATGTTCGCGAACTATTTGCGCTCCGCGCTCTTGCCGCCGCTCTGATGGAGACGGTACGCGCATCTCCATAGAAACACGCATGCTCCACAGTCCTCTTGCGAACATTGAGCAAACATGTCGTCACCATTAGTGGCTAGTGCAGCATATATTTTATTTCATTATCTTCTCGAACACTATAGAAGCCCTCCTCGCTTTTGGGAATCTCCATCAGTTCCACTGCTTTTTCTTTGTTTTGTTTTCTCTCTTCGAAACCCCGAAAGCAGAATTTTCATTTTAACTTTGCATATTTGTCTCGATATATCTTCCGATTTCCAACCAGGCGTCTTCTTTTAAATTTGTATTTTTAAAATTCTCATCCTGGGGATCCCACAGCACAGTATAGTTTCGATACAACCCGATTAAAGTTAAAAGTTTTTCTTCCGATCACTCCATTTAACCGAGCGTGGAGCGTGATATACGACACGTACGCACTAAAGGCGATATGTTGCTCGCGTCCACGAACATACTTTGTTATCGCCCAAAAACCGCCACCAAATGGAGCACTGAGCGCGGAGCGCGCACCGTTGCACGCTCCAGGAGCGTGAACGTATCCGCTATGGGAGCAGTTGGATGAGCGCGGAGCGCAAATAGTTCGCAAACATAGTGGATACCGAGCTTTAGACGATGATTCGTCTAAGATTTATATCCGAATTATAGAATAGGTACGGGCTCTAATCAATAACCAAGTTGGCTTCAGAGTAACTACACTGTTTGTAAACTGTACTGTTGGTTTTAATTTGAATTTTTCAACATGCGATAGATACGCAGATTATAATTTTCAAAGCCCATCAACAGGAATCTATTGTTTAGTTGTGTATGTTTATAAATGTTAGGGATAATAATGTAACAATGTAACGAATTCTAAGGATAAACATTCTAAATATGTATAAGTTATTGGTAGTTCTTTATTACCTATAAGTAGATATATGTTTATATGTGTACGTGTTTTAATAGTGTATAATGTATTTATCTGTAGGTACTTATCGAATTATCTGCGAAAGTATACTAGCATTTACTTGTCAGACTTTGAAAGTGTTGACCGTATTCGTGTCTAAAAGTATTTATACTTGTATGATAACATGTTATAATTAACATTTAACGTAAATAGGTGTTGTGATCAAAACAATGGAAATACAAAAAAAATATTTTCTGATAGTTCTTTAAAACTATTTAACTTGATTAATTTGGACCAAACAGGGACAATCATTTTAAAATAAGTGTACATTTGAGTGAAATCCATCTACGATTTCGATCTTGGTTAAAACTTTTTAATTATTATTATTTAACAGATAATAAATCGACGAGCTTACTTAATATTCCAATAAGAAATTAAAAAAACAATGGCAGATTACCGTTTCTATCTTTGTAATGTAAAGTTTATAGGTCATTAATACTTCTTTAATATTTATTGTCTTTATTAGTATTATTTACGTCTATACGGTTCCTACGATTAGTTTAAAACTAGCCTTAATGTTGATGTTGTACACTCAAAATTATCTAATATGAATCATTAATCAATGTTTTAAGACATCTGCCAAAACTTATTAATCTTCATCAATAATATAAACATTATGATAGAATAAAAGTAATTATCAAAGATTACGACGACGACGATCGACGACGACGACGAACAAAGATACAATCATAAATGACTACTTAGTCATATTATACAGTCATACAAAAATTTCATGTAAGGGTTAGTCAGATTTTTTTTTTAAAGTTGATTTTTTTGCAGATTTTAACAAATGTGTTACCTAAATCGAATTAATAATATTACAAAATTAATTTAATAGTCATATTTATGTTATCATGTCAACAAAAAAATTATTAGTCAATCATGTATGTTTATTCAGTCAGTCTGTCTACAATATAGTAAGTAGTTTACGACAGTTTTTGCGTAGTTCTACACATTTTATTATGATCGATCATTAGGTACTCATAAATGTTACATGTCATAAATGTTACATGTCATAAATGTTACATGTCCCAAATGTTACATGTCATAAATGTTAGGTACATGTCATAAATGTTTTACCTTATTATACTTATAATAAATATCTATTAATAATTAATCAGTAGTGTGACAACAACAATATAATAGCTATGGTATAGTAATATTCTATTGGTATATCATAATTCATATATTATTAACTGCCTCGGTGGCGCAGTGGTAGCGTATGCGACTTTTGTGCTTGAGGTCTTGGGTTCGATTCGCGGGTCTGACCAAATGTTTGTATGATCTTCAAATATTTGTTTCAAAGTTGGGTGTTTTCTATGTATAATATGTATGTATTTACAAAAAGAGTATCTATGTATTTATATCAGTTGTCTAGTACCCATAACACAAGATCTGCTTAGCTTGTGACTAGATGGCGTTGTGTGTTAGATGTCCGAAACATATTTATTATTATTATTCATTATTTTTGCCATATCACCAAAGTAGATGATTAAGTATTCAATCATAAATGTCTAGTCAGTCAGTCACGTCGTTTAATTTGACTAGGAATTAAGTGCAATAATAATTAATGTTTACTAATGTGTGTAGTATTAGTCATAGAATCAAAGTTCACGTGTCATTTTTAACCGACTTCAAAAAAAGGAGGAGGTTCTCAATTCGACTGTATTTTTTTATGTATGTTACCTCATAACTTTCGATTGGGTGAACCGATTTTGATGATTCTTTTTTTGTTTGAAAGCTGGTGCTTCCTGTGTGGTCCCATTTAAATTCTGTCCAGAGTGAAGTCGGTTTTTTTTTAAATTTGTGTATTATTTAAAAGTATAATTTGGTTGTTGTTTTTTTACCTTTAGCTATAGGAGCTATTTCGAACAGATAAATGATAGGTTGAGATTTACATTGTTGTGTATTTCTTGACTTTAAGTTTCTTATTATACTTATGTTATAAAAGGAGGTTGTCTGTTGTTAAATGAATTCCCCATCTTGGGGATTGAATTCGACTTTTCTGATTATCCGAATTCCATCATTGCATAATTGCAACACGATACAAAATCGATTCTCAGAAATGTTAGTATACCTAATTAAATATAATATTTCCAACTCCTCCAGTTTTTCTTCTGATTAATTTCGTTGCGGGTTCCAAGACAGTTAATTTTTTTCCTGGGACTTCCAGAGTGTCATAACGGTGTGATCGTTGGTTACCGCTGTTGATCCTGGTGTAAAGGAGTTACAGTGGTGGGCATGAGGGCGGGATTAGTCCAATACCTAATTAAAGTAAGTTAAATAAATGTGATTTCTATGTCAGTCATGAATGTCTAGTCAGTGATAGTTTTCAATATTCAGATATGTGGTCTGTATGTATGTCTTTATGTGTGTTATATGTGTTTTTGTCTTAGTGTCTTTACTAATATATAAATGTTTATATATCTTGTGTCTATTTTCTTTCTGATTGAACCTACTGTGTTATTACGTAACCATATTTTGAGGGTTGGTGTAGCTAGTTACAGAGTAATAAATAAATTTACTCAAAATAAATATACCATATTATATTATACGTCAAAAAAATATTGACACACTCTGATTTTGTAGTTTTTTTTCTCATTCATGTCTTGACAGGACCGTGATTAGTGGTTATCTCTTTCGATTATTTGACTTGTCATAACCATTGGCGGTTTACATTGTCAAGGAACTGATTTTCAAATTCTTTTTCATATGCTTACAGGTATAAGATATACCAAGAAAAAAAAACTTAAAACGAGAGAAGAGATGCTTACACAAAAAAGAGAAGCAGAACGTTTACGTTATCAACGTATTAAAAGTGATCCCGAAAAATGGAAAGAATTACAGATGAAACAACATTTTAAATATTTGAAGAAAAAATAAAAGGCAGTCGGAAAAAAGTGAAAAACAAAAAAGAAAGTTGTGCTAGATACCGTACCAAAAAGAACCTTTAGGGGTTTATTTAAAAAAAAATATCCATCAAGAGAGAAACCTAGAAAGCAAAACACCGGTATGGTAGTATCTTGGGCACTAACTCTTGAGAAGCCCTTTCCAAGTATTTGAATTTGGCTTTTCAACGCGTAGCCATAGGCTAAGATCTTATATATAAAATTCTTGTGTCACAATGTTAGTCACCATACTCCTCTGAAACGGCTGGACCGATTATTATGAAATTTGGTGTGCATATCGGGTAGGTCTGAGAATCGACCAACATCTATTTTTTATACCCCATTTTTTTTTTTTTTTTTTTTATATGGCAAAACAATGTTTGCTGAATCAGCTAGTAGTATATATATTTTTACTTTATTTTAACACCTTATTATATTTGAAACTTATAATTTTACACCAATATTTTATACATAATCGTTAGAGCAAGAGCTGACGATTGACACTTAAATGAAAATCATAGTTTCTCCAAGTCAAAGTTATACTAAATGGCAAATCTCAATACACAGCAAAATTACCTCAAAATAGTGGCATTTCTCCCTCCGTCACGCTCGCGAATATCACAGTCCTTTCCTATCTTAATAAAATTTGATCTCATAGCTATCTAGTGGTATAATTGAATTTTGGATCATATATTTGTAGCTGCAACACCAAACTGTATCCCGCGATTTATTATCACTCGGTTTTTGGAAGAACAACGATTATGTACGTGATATGATAATAATGTCCTTGCTATAATAAAAACATCATTATGAAATTATAAAAAAATGTGTCTGTCAAGATTTTTTTTTAAACGATGAACATTTTTTTAGTTTGATGCCATACCAATAAAGTATGACCTTGCCTTTACGATCTAGTCTATGGACTATTAAATAATAAAAAAATCTATATACTTATGATAAAAATGTAACAGGTCCAATTCTGAACATTAAAGATATTTTGAAATTTTTTTTGGAGGGATCTCTATAATCGATACTGAACCCAAAACTGTATTTTTTTTCATTTTTGTCTGTCTGTCCGTCTGTCTGTATCTTGGCCGCGCATCACGTCGAAACTAATGAACGGATTGAAATGAAACTCGGCATGATTTGAGTTCATACTACGAGGTAGGACATAGGATACTTTTTATCCCGAAATTCAGCACGGTATCCTGGAGAGAGGGGATGAAAGTCAAAATATGTACTTGGTTGTAATTCAATAACACAGTCCGATTTCATTCATTCTTTTTTTGCTAGAAAGAAAAAAAAAAAGATAACGAGAAAAGTGTTTTTTCTTGTCCACGACTGTACTCGCCTGTGGGAAGCTGAGACAGATATGTAAATAGGGCGGTACGAAGTTCGCCGGGTCAGCTAGTATATAAAGGGATTTATTATATATTTATAATTTTATTATTTATTAACTTTATGCACAAAATTTACAATGGCGGACTTAATGCCAAAAGCATTCCCTACCAGTCTACCGTTGGGTGGGTGGTGCGGAAATGAGTGAGAAGGTACACTACACTTTTGTTATAACACTATAAGTATTAGATTAATTCACAATAAACTGACAATAAACAGAAGAGAACCGGGAATTATAATATCTACACAATACTACATACTACACATACAAACACATACATACTTAGGTTTTTAATTTGGAAAATAGTGCACCTCCTGAGTAAAAATCCATAACCTGTTTAAACTTCAGTACTTTACATACAATCGATAAACCCCTTACCCATCGTCTGAAGGAATTGGTTAGAAAGTACTTACGTCCTCCTTGACAATATTAACGTGAAAACTAAAAACATACTTGCAGCTAAAAGCAACGATAACACTAAAATTGTTAAATACTTATTCTCATAGGTAAATCTCAGTTGTATTTCTTTGTTTTTCTTTTTTTTTAAAGACAACTCCCGCACTAGGAATAAATCCTGTGTCGCGGGGGACTTTACAAACATACATGAAACGGACACAAAGAACACCCAGACTCAGAACAACAATTTGTGAATCACACAAAGTGTTGTCCTACGTGGGATTTGAACCCACGACACTTGGCGGAGTAGGAAACGGCGTGGTGACCTTTAAACTGTCCGTTTCCTGTATTATCATCTATATATATAAAAATGAATCGCCGAAATGTTTGTACGCACATAACTTCCGATCGGCTGCACGAAATTTAAAATATAAAGGGGAAAAGTTTTTTTTTTGTCCTCGACTTTACACTGCCTGTGGGAAGTTGAGACTGATAGTAAATTTGGCGGTATGAAGTTCGTCGGGTCAGCTAGCATAAGTATATTTTTGCGGGCATCTGACTAAAAAGTCCCCAGGACACAAGATATTTTTTTTAAGTGAGTATGTCAACTGTACTCACTGCAAATAAAAATCTCACCCTGTCATATGTACAGTGGCTTCATATAAGTTTATCACTTACTTGGTCTATTTTCAGAGCGTCGAAGGTACGACGAAATACAAATAAATAGGGCAATCAAAGCAGTAAACAAAGGAATGAGTTTCAGATCAGCAGCCTTTAAATACAGAGTACCAAGGTCAACTTTGGCGTACCGCATGAAAGGTCTTTTAGGTCGTCGAACGCTGCTGTCTACTGACGAAGAGAGTGAGTTGGTCACCTGGATCAAACTTTGCAATAGTGGCTGTACGTGGACCAAAAAGGACTTAATTGATTTTGTGAAAGAGTTTTTAAAAAAGAAAAATATTGTACATATTTTTAAAGATGGAAACCCAGGACGTTCTTGGTGTAACCTCTTCTTAGGGCGACATCCAGAAATAAGAAAATGTTTACAGGTGTCCAAGTGCATCTGAAAAAAATAATCGAAAACAATACTAAAATATGAATAGAATTTTAAAAAGTTAGGTTGTGACGGATGGGATGGAACGGAACACCTAATTTGCAAAATAATAAGTGGCTGGTTTTTCGTACGAATATACCTAAAATATAGAGCGATAGGGCAGAAGGTTGACGTTTTATGTTCTTAGTCACGTGATTGTTCATTACCTTATTATTTTTACCTTAAACATCGCTAACGAAAATAATCTACAAATAAATAAATTTGAAGTGGCTGTCGATTAGTCGATTTTCGTTTTTTACAACAGGGTATTTTACACCATATAATAAAATATATAAGTATGCATGTTTAAGATAGATTTCGTAAAAGTAAACAAGAAATGTCGGTATTTATTCATAAAAACACAATTTAATCTTCGTTTTTAATCTGCTCTTTTTAAAGAACAGATCAAAGAGGTTTTAGAGCGGCGCCTTTCGCCATATTGGATTTCGATGTGACGTCACTCCGTTTGTACACAAGTCACAGATAATTTTTTCAATTTTTTTTTGTTTTTTGTGTTACTTTTTATTGTTATCACCACTTTCGGGGGCTTTCATCCTTTAAAATGTATGTAAAAAATTGAGTTTCAGTATCTACGTTCATCTGAACGTATAGATTTTGCAGCCGGATTTTAGACCATAAGAGATGAGAATACATTTCGAATAAAGTTTTGATTTGTTTTTTGCTGTGAGGTATTCAAAAGAGTATGAAAATCTTATATGGGTCTTTCATGGCAGTATTTCATGACTCTGATTTTTTGCTGATGATATTTGTTACTTATTACATTTTTGTAAAATTTGTTCCAGGACAATTTGCCAAATTTTTTTTTAATAAGCATCCTAAGAAACGATTACCTACGAAAATAGAAGAAGCCATAAAAGAAGTAATAGAAAATAAAATGTCTATACGATCTGTTGCAAGTGCCTACAACATCAGCAAATCTCGCTTAAGTAGACTCGTGATAAAGGCTAAGACAAACAGAAGATAAATTGAAATCGTAGAATTTTTTGTGTAGAACAGGAAATTTTGTTATCGGAGTATTTGAAGATAATAGATAAAATATGTTTAGGACTTACAACTGTTCAAGGAAATTTGCTTATCAATATGCTTTGGAATTAAGGATTGCTCCCGATAACTGGCAAGCTAACGATATAGTAACGACTGACTGGCTAAATAGTTCTTTGAAGCGACAGCCCATTAGAAAACCTGAAAACACATCCTTAGTTTGAACTACTGCTTTTAATAAAGTCAATGTTACCAATTTTTTCAATAATTTAGAAGAATAAAAAAATAGAGAAAAAGACAAAAAAAATGGCCAAACATGATTTGGAACACCAATGAAGCAGGACGTACGTCAATGTATCAAAAGGCTCGTTGAGGCAGGACATAAACGCGTAGGCCAAATTAGTTCTACAGAGCGTGGAGCCTTAGGCACCATGTTGGCATTGTTAATGCAGGAGGGGGTTCCGCCGGTTTTTGGAATTCCGAGGGTACCTTAAGTCTCACATGCTACAAAATGGAAGTAACGGAGCTTTGGGTTTAGCTAATCAGTCATCCAACCGGTGGATAAATGAGTATCTTTTGTTTTCTGGAAGCTTTAAAACACTTTGTACAATATGTTAAGCCTTCTAAGACTCTGCATTAATAAAACAATGATTAGTATGTACATAGGTAGTACAAGAATTTCTATAATAACTGTTAAGAATTTTACAATTTTTGGTTTTGTTTTAACATGTCAATACTTAAATGTTTTAAGAAGATAATATTTTTCGTTTATAATTTCTAAGATTATAAAATATAGCTATAGTACAAATAAAAACTTTTATTATGCCTCATATCTTGCTCAAAACCTTTCAGTATAAAAATTCTCCCATTCACGGCATCTCTCTCATAATATACGGTAATTACATCAAAAACTCATTTTTTAAAATATTTCAGTCTGTCCGGATAAACAGAGTCCGTCCGTCTCTCCGTCCGTCTGTCTGTTTGTTTTGACAGGAGTTACTGATGATATAAGATGTAGTTACTACTACTTTTTTTAAGACTAGCTTCGCCCCGCGGCGTTACCCGCGATTATTGTTGGACAGCGGGTAACAACGCGGGTAACGCCGCGGGATTCAGCTAGTTTAAAATATAGTGCTATAGATTAGTACTCTATAGGTTTAATGTTCTTAATCATTGATTTTGATGATTGTGACTGTTCATCGGCGTATGTAAATTGCTTACTTTTACATACATGTATCGTTTGAAAAAAGAGCCCCGATTTCGGCCCACCGCGGTACTTCAGCTGGTGCGGACGAAGAAAACTATGTCCCTCTCGTTTGTGCGGAACGATTATCTCACATGTTTGTAAGAGTACGATGGAGACAAATATATTTCAGTTTGTAGTTAAAATTGTAGGTATTTTCCATCAAAACATCACGGTTGATCCTTTTCAGCTCACCACGCGGTGCCGGTGAAATACATCCGTTCAGTGAGACAGTAGGTCTATTTCAGCCCACCGTCCCAATGGGCAGGCGGTGACCCAATGCCGCACAGAGCGCGCGCCCCGAGATTTAGTGTTGTGCTGTCTAGCTCGATAAACGACGATGGCAAACAATAAAAGAAAAACCAAATATTGGTAAATAAAGTAATTCGCCCAGCGGATATTAATAGTGATAGTGACAGCTACGAAGAATTATTTTCTAGTGAAAGAATTAAAAAGGATAAGTCCTTTTTTCCAAACATATCCAGGAATCCATGGAAAACCCAACCAAACTTGATAAATCAAATGAGAGGAAAACCATGAAATCCCGACTTATAAATTCAATGGGTCAAGTAAAAGCACTTTTATTCAAAGAGCCATCTGTTTACTTATGTTAGTATGTGGGGCATTTCACGTCAAGCGGACAACGAAAAAAAAATGAGGTCGTGAATTTTGTTTATATTCTGGTCAGTTATACTTCTAAGAGACGTGGATTGTGTACACACAATATTTTTTTTGTATGATGCTTTATTGCCGAGTTATGAGCTTTTAAAAGTTTACTAAAAATGAAATCTGTTATTTTTGGATACTTATTATTTGCATCAATTAATTTGTAAAAAAAACTAAAAAGTATTGTTTCTTATAGTTAAATAGTTGAAATTTTGTTTTTTTTATTCGAATTCTAAATTTGAATTTTTTACGTATAGTAAACCGGAAGTGAACATTTCAAATCGATTTTTGAGTAACTTCTACATTTTTTTTTTATCTTGAATTAAAGCTTTATATGTACTAATTCTTCACAAAAAAAATTAAAACGTGATCTCCAATAGTTTAGGACTTAGAGTGGTTTTATTAATTGAGAGTGAAACAGTGTTAATTAAAATGGAGTGTTTTATTTTCTAATTTTTACAATTTTACTATATGCACTAGCTCTAATTCTTTTTACACATAGATTTTCTTTAGTTGGAAAAAAAGCATGCAGTTTTGAGTTCCTGGGATGGTGATAGCAGAAGCAAAACTCTCTCGTAGAAAAGCTCGCTCTTGTTGAACGATAATTTCGCCTTCAGAGATAGTTTACTGTGAGTTCTAAAATAAAGCACTTGTTTTTAAGCGATATAAGCATGCGGCTTCAAAATGCCCAAAGTGGTACACAAGCAATCAATAAAATCATCAGCAGAAAGCGCTTGGGTTGCTATCGTATCGGTCTGTGTACCTTCAGATTTTTCAAACTGAATCTTTGTCACTTAATTTTCATCAATTGCCATTTTCAAATGATCACGTATTCCGCTAAAACCAGGACTCTTATTTGCTGATTTTACTGTCTTTAAAATAAATAAATAAATAATAATTATTTTTCGGACATCTAACACACAATGCCATCTAGTCCCAAGCTAAGCAGAGCTTGTGTTATGGGTACTAGACAACTGATAGAAATACATGTACCTGTACTTTTTTTTATTGTAAATACATACATATAATACATAGAAAACACCCAAACTCCGAAACAAATATTTGTAGATCATACAAACATTTAGTCCGACCCAGGAATCGAACCTGAGACCTCATGATCAGCAGTCGCACTCGCCAACTGCGAGACCAACGAGGCAGTTGATGTAGGCAGCTTTGTAGACATTAAATGACATACTGCTCGAAGGAAAGTGTTAAACAAGAGCGAGCTTTTCTACGAGTCACTTTTGCTTCTGCTATCACCGTGCCAGGAACTCAAAAACTGCATGCTTTTCTTCCAACCAACGAAAATGTATGTGTAAAAGGCATTAGCACTAGTGCAAATGGTAAAATTGTAAAAATTGGAAAATAAAACTCTCCATTTTAATTAATACTGTTTCACTCTCAATTAATAAAGCACTCTAAGTCCTAAACTATTGGAGATCATGTTTTAATTTTTTTTGTGAAGAATTAGTACATATAAAGCTTTAATTCAAAATAAAAATAAATAAAAAATAAATGTCGATGTTACTCAAAAATCGATTTGAAATGTTCACTTCCGGTTTACTATACGTAAAAAAATTCAAATTTAGAATTCGATTAAAAAAAACAAAATTTCAACTATTTAACTATAAGAAACAATACTTTTTATTTTTTTTTACAAATTAATTGATGCAAATAATAAGTATCCAAAAATAACAGATTTCATTTTTAGTAAATTTTTAAAAGCTCATAACTCGGCAATAAAGCATCATACGAAAAAAATATTGTGTGTACACATCCACGTCTTCTAGAAGTATAACTGACCAGAATATAAACAAAATTCACGACCTCATTTTTTTTTCATTGTCCGCTTGACGCGATATGCCCCATATATAATAATTATCACTAACGTCATTTATTCACTAAAATACCGAAATACTAATTAGATAAGACAATTGCAATTTGCACGTGTTTGTAATGCAGACTCCTTTCTTAGATGCGACATAACTGCCTGTAAATATGTAGTTTTAATATGGAATGTTACATTTGAAAATATAATGTCATTAGCTATTCACATTTGATTGTTTTTGAAAATCATTTCATATTTGTCTCACTGTAAAAATGGCTTATCAAGAACAATTTGATTTACTTAATGGAAGCTTATTTTTTAAATAACAAATATGTGAATCTAGCTCTGCGGTGGTATCGGTACTCGGTTCGTATTGATAAGAATAGTAGAAAATTTCAAGAATACGGGGAGCTTAGAGAATACGATTTACAATATTCACCACAACACGTTATTAAAGGTTACTAGCAATGAATTCGTTAGAAGAATACATTTGTGTATCCATGATTAGTTGACTATGACATGACTTATTAGTATACTATGTTTTGTAAATAATTAAAATAATTTAAGATTTCATGGTTTCCCTCTCATTTTATTTATCAAGTTTGTTTGAGAGATTTTATTCTTATAATTGACCCTAACGATCGAGGCAATTAAAATACAGGGTGTATTTTTCACAGATTTTAATCGGTTCGATTCTCGAGAGGCAAGCGGATTTTCGGAAATCTTTGAATGCAGTTTTCTTTCTTTTCAAAAATAAAGGATTTTTTTATTTGAGTAAAATTTTCTATCTACAGTATTAAGAATAATTTCCCTTCTGGTGGCATTACAAAATTCCAGCCTGTATATATTTGAGAATGTACGGTCGTCTGTAAAAGTGCACTCATACGTGCTATTTTTAACCGCCGATGCAAACAGAGGGGTGTTATAAGTTTGACGTGTCTGTGTATGTGTGTATCTGTACGTCTGTCTGGTGCATCGTGGTTCCCAAACGGATGCACCGATTTTGATCGAGTTTTTTTGTTTGAATGGTGATTTAAGTAATTGAGAGTATTTTTAGATATTTTTTATCAAAGTCGGTTTATCCGTCTGAGGATCATAAGCTCTTTTTTAGTTGATGAAGGGATCTGGCTTATTGTCGGGGGTGTTTTATCATTATGAATGGCGCCCGCAATGGTGCCTGGATTCGTCAGTTATTTCCTTCATCACTATGAATACCAGTGTGGCGCTCATAGCCAGTTAAACTGTTCGGCAAACCATCCAGTGGATTAGAGCTCTCACACATAACTTCGATGCGATGCGGCGTGAAGTTCTTGCGATGCATTCGTGCGAGCTCGCAGATATTTACGATGCGTTGCGAATTCGCAGTTGCGTGTGGGAGCCCTTAAACATGCTTGACAGCAGTTGGCCTTGGATGGAACTCTTATCACTACATATTGTAGAACAAAGTGATCCGCTGCGTCTGTCTGTCTGTTCGCGACAAACTCTGAAACTACGGCACCGATTTGAAACTTGTTTAGTTTTTGTATACACTGAGTAAAATATGTATAACGATATTTGTGGCAGAAAAAAGCCATTTGGGAGCTTTCAACGAAAACGCTGCCTGATCTACGCGGGTGAAGCCGCGGG
This sequence comes from Diaphora mendica, assembly GCA_949125395.1. Taxonomy (NCBI): domain Eukaryota; kingdom Metazoa; phylum Arthropoda; class Insecta; order Lepidoptera; family Erebidae; genus Diaphora; species Diaphora mendica. Next base: position 5,862,492 of record OX421323.1, read on the forward strand.
CAAAAACTAGTGGTAAATAAAACACGGAATTAAAAAAATATATAATTCCAGAAAATCAAGTGAAACCTAAGGATGATCATTTCCTTGAGATGGGCACTAGACGGCGATATTGTGCAGGGTGCTACGAAAGACTACGGAAAAAATTTAATAGTACCGAAACAAGAAATAAAGTGAAAAAAATAAAAAGATTTTGCAGGAAATGCAACCAGAACCTTTGTGTGAAATGTTTTCAAAACAGACATAAATAAATTAAACCGTTTTGAATTTTTACGATAATTCTGTTTTATTTTCGATGTCCCCTTATTTTTGTAGGTCCCATCATTACTAAAAACATTTTCTAGTGCGGTTCAGGTCGATATCGACCCGCCACTTTTCGTGTTTTATTTCTCATTTCCTGTTTCTTAGAACCCGGGGCGAATCGAAACTAAGGAAATTTGGTTCAAGATTATTTTAACAGTAAAAAAATTAAATACATCATGTTTTCGAAAAGTTATACCATTTTAATCTACCCTAGTGCTGGTGGGTCGAAAAAGACCCACCACGCCTTGGCGGAAGTACCGTTGGGGGCGCATGTCGACTCACCACCTCACCAAATGAAGGTTTATGATTTTACCTGCCGCAACTAAGATGTTAACATACAAAACTTGGATTTCAGAGAGTTGTTGAGAACACTGTCTCGCAGTGCAGTCACGTCCACTGAACACCCATTGTAATTTACAAAACAGGTAACGTGGTTGGTGGTATTTAACAATGCCAAACATTAGCGTTGCTAAGTGAAACTGACGCCTAGACTTCATTTTCAGTATGAAATTGTCGTTTTGTCGTCGAACTCCTCTTTCGACGGGACTCAGTTCGGAAACCACTGACTCTCCCACGTTAAAAAGTAGTTGTACTTTTTGACGACGAATTGAGAGATAGCTAATGAACCATTTAACTGTGTTTTCATCGAACCGGTAGTAATTTAGTTTGTACAGTAACAAACTTGTATTAATGCTGTCAAAAGCCCGGGAAAAATCCAATAGAACAAGCAATGTTCACATGCCCTAGTTTTGTGCTAATAGGATGTTATCAGTTACGTCAAGCAAAGCAATAGCGGTCCCTCGACCCCTCCTGAATTCCGACTGCAGCTCTGGTATTAGGCATTTTTCTCTAAATAGTCGACAGCTGGGCGCAAACTACTTATTCCATAACCTTTGACAAACATAGCAGTATACTAATAGGTCTCAAGTCTTTCACATCAACCGGGCTACCATTTTTGGCAGCGGCCTGACAGTAGCTATTTCCCGAATATCAAATAATATATTAGATATTATGTTAACAATATTATATGACTTGTATTATTTAACATTTACTGTTTGCAGAACGCAACATGTTACGAGATCAGCTAATAGAAAAGGCTATAAAAGCAATAAACAAAGGGATGACACTGAGATTAGCAGCCTTAACCTATAACATACCAAGAACAACTCTGATATATAGAGTAAAACAAGGACTTTCGGGTCCTCAAACGCTGTTGACCACTGAAGAAGAAACTGAATTGGCAAATTGGATACAATTCTGTACCAGTGACGGTTGTTATTGGAGTAAAAAAGATATGATTACTAATATTGGCGAGTATTTAAGAAACAAAAATAAGGGTAATCTATTCAAAGATGGGGTGCCAGGCGAGAGGTGGTACCATTTGTTTTTAAAACGACATCCAGAGTTGAAGAAGTGTATGATTATAAGGAAGGAATACGAGCGAAAGTCTAATAAGAATTTGCTATGAGCATAATGAATGGACGTTTTAAGATAACCTCTTTTAACAGCACACTGCACCGGCACAGGAATAATTATGATGGAAATTATTGCAATATACTTAATTTTAATGTGATGAATTTGTTAAGGGTAGTCTGACATATATATGTAGTTATATATTTCGATTGTACGATACGTTTTAATATTTTTAATTGTACTATTATTTTATTTGGGAAGGCGAATATATAATTGGAAAGTTATTTTAAAAAAATGTTAGAGTGAGAGCATAATGCATAGCATTTAAATGCTTTTTTGTAAATTCATAAAATAGTAATTCTTTTATCGATTTAGTGATATAATATTAACTGTTATTTGTATGTTATAAGAAACATGAAAAACTATGCTAAACTTGTTGTTGTATACGGAATGCAAATATTTGTTATGTTTAGAAATTTTGACCAGTATAATATAAAATACAATATATTGTTATTTCGAATTAAAGTGCACTTAGGATATATTTGTTTTACTTTATTTTTATTTACCTACAGTGTTTTAAGAATATAATTTAAAAAATACTAAATCAATGACGTAAATAAAATGACAAAAAAATGCAAATTATGGCAAAACAGTTTATTTAAAATGGAAACAATTGACCAAATATTAACTTTGTAGATAAACATGAATCCTGTGTATACGAAGGTGCAACAGACCACACAGGCACATCTTGGCTGCCTTTTTTTTGCTGTGTCGCTTCGTAACTTGTATCTAATGTATGCATGAACTCATTTTTTACTTTTTTATATAAGCGACAAAGTGTGTCTACTCTGCCTGATGGAAAGCATGAGCAGAATTCAAGAGAAGTGGTCACCATACTCGTTGTGAATTCAAGTAATGCAACAATGCAGCACGGTGACCCACACTATAGCGGCTTATTAAGATGCTTCTGCATCACTGGGCCTCCGGTTTCACCAACGAAAAACGAAAGCAAGAATTCTGTCATTTTAGGTTGATCTTCTGTGGGAGGGTAGTACCGCCCTGGTGCAACCGGCCCGTTCGTGCTAAAATCAGCGTGGCTCTACTACCTCATAATATATCACATATCCCGGAAGTACGAACGAATTACTCTATACTTAGATTAAGCTAGTAGTAGCATAAATAGGAAAGGGTATAAAGGCACGTCTCCACCGAAATTTGACAACACAAAAAAGGTTGACAATACAAAGGTTGCCAACTTTTGTTCTGTGGAGACTCGGCTTAAGGCTTCTCACTACGGTGACACTCAGGTGTCTTATTCCAATTTGTGAAAAAAAATCTACCTGAGAATGTGATAATGAAGGAACGTAGAACAGATTTTTAAACATAAAAGGCAACTCCCACATAAGAAATAAATCCTTGTGTCTGACTTTACAAAATTAAGTATCCACGAAACGAATACAAATAACACTAAGTTTAAGAACAACATTTTGTGGATCACACAAAGTGTTCCATGTGGGATTTGAACCCGCAACACTAAATTGATTGACAGTTTTTTCTTACCAGCGCTGCCACTACATGACGCCTCTTTAAGAAGATACTTTTTTAAAGATTATATTGCACAACTATTATAATATACCAGTGGTCGAAATTCAATCTTTTTTTTTTTAGCTTTCTACACTTCTCCCCCCTTTCCCTCTATTTCATAAAAAAAACTTTAACTGCATAATTACATACTCCTCCGTTCGGACAATTTTCGCAAAAAGGGTGAGAAGTTTTGCTTCACGTATGAATTAAACACATATTATGTGATAATCTTCATACTTTTGGCGCACAGATTATACAATATTTGGTTTCTTTTTTAGGTTACCTTGTTGAATACGTGCCAAGCAACCGTGGAAGCTTTATATTAATATACAAAAATTACACTTACTTCCACATGCACAGCAGGACAAGATGGTACTGTTCTCAGAGGGCTACTTTCAGGTGTACTGCGAAAGTCATCACGAACTCTAACGGGGACTTCGTACAATCGTTGGGTTATCATACGCATGCCCCTCCATTATTACGAAGGACCTCGACAGGCATTCATATTCATAAGTTCAGAAACTGAGTTTTCTTTCATGTATGTCCATTGTTTTTTTCTAAGATCATCAACAGAATTAGATGTATTGTTTTTTCTGATTAAATATAAGAAGTAGTAATAGTTCTACTTAGCAAACACATTACTGTTAAAAAAAAACAAGATATAATGAAATGTATATAAGTCAGAGTGTTATTGTTTACATAATAGATATACTTAAATATCTTATTTATTAAGAATACAGATCTGAATGATATGAAAGTGGATTGATGAATTCAGCTGACATCACTGTTACGTAACTTTCTTTTGTGTGTGTGTGTGTCAGTGTGTGGTTACGCCTATTTATGATGAAAAAGTAAGGCCCGTATTTTAAAAGATGTCTCACATATCGGTTGAACTGTGATTATATTATCTGAAATTAGTTTTAAGCTCAGATCAAAACTTAAGCATCGATCTAGTTTGTATAACATACATGTTGTGAGTATTACTTAGTTGAAACTAATCTCGGGCTCTGATTTCAACTTATAGTTCTGTTCGTAAGTATTAAATTACATTTCCGGATGATCGCCATTATTATTCCATATCACGCAGATAATAATAATAAAAAATAACTTTCACAAACCTCGTTACTTTGAATTTGTATAACAAGTAATTGAATATTATAGCTTTCTATTAATTTAACAATATGACTATATAGGAATCTATATAGGAATAAATATCTTTCATAATTATCCAGAAGCAAATTATCATAAAACACGTTTAGTTCAAAAATATGCGCTGGTGATCACTGTTTGTTTTTACCTTTTTAACAATCACTGGCTTTAATTTGTCCCATGTAAATAAAGATCACATGTGTCAAAATCTATAGAGAGAAGATTTGGATATTAAAGTGTAATTACATTGTTCTAAAATAAGCTATCATTTACTCGAGTATGGATCGATAGACCTCGTTTTAAGTAACGCTCAATAATAAAATCTCTAGTTATATTAAAAACAGTTTTAAGACTAGGTTTACGACTGAGACGCTGTTCAAAATACGGGCCTAAGTCTCGTTCTTGTAAGCTATCTACCTCTATCCACAAAACTTTAAATGATAGAGTTGCATTATTTTGTACTATTTTGTAGTATTAAATATTGAAAGGATTGAACTGTGTAGATCAATTTAAATTTAGCAGTTGTAAATACTATCTGTTTGGATGTGATTTATTATATGTATACAACAAATGGCCTACCTTTCTTTTACACTTTCTTTCATGCTATGAAAATTATATTTTATTCTTTTGTTTCATCCACAGTCTAAGGGCTCCCGCACATAACTGCGAATTCGCAACGCATCGCAAATATCTGCGAGCTCGCACGAATGCACCGCAAGAACTACCGATCTGATTCGTATCGTGCGACGCCACATCGCATCGCGTCGCAGTTATGTGTGGGAGCCCTAAGAAGTGGGTTTATTTATTTTCATTTCGAAACGAAAGCTTGAAGAACAAGTTTTTTTTTTTCGAAAATCTAATCTGTTGCTTCATTTTTTATAGATATCCGTTTCGACGACTCTCCAAATCTGCAGTTTGTTCCAAGTCGGCGTGGTGGCACAATCTTAGTGTACAAATCTAACACCTATGTCCGGATGACTAGTAAAACTAGATGGTATTGTTCTAAGAAAGCCTCAGGCTGCAAGTCTCAAGTACTTTTGACGGAAGGACGTGAGTTCATCAGTGAGGTGTTCGACCACAACCATCTTCCTAAGAGATATGAATCTGTTGATAACAGTTTATATTATTCCAGTGATGATATTATATAAAGTTTGGAGGTTTGGTCTTTACGTCCATTGTAGGATATTGATAGTTAAGGGTTTCAAATTATTATTTCTTATATCAGTACCGCCAAGTGTCGTGGGTTCAAATCCCCGTAGGACAACACTTTGTGTGATCCACAAATTGTTGTTCTGAGTCTGGGTGTACTTTGTGTCCGTTTTATGTATGTTTGTAAACTCCCCCGCGACACAGGATTCTTTTATAAAAAAAAAATGAATTGGTTATTTGAAACACTTTATAGTAGCTGACGTTATATGTGTTTTATTTCTTTCTCAGAATAGTTAGACACGTAATATTCATAAGCCGAAATACGCGCATAACTTCGATCGGTTGCACCAAATTAAATAATTCTTTTTTTATGTGTTCCTTATTGTTAAGGCAAGGTTCGTGTACAAGAAAAAATAAAAGATAACCGTCGTGTACCGCCATATTTAATCTGTCTCAGCTTCCCGTCGCGGACAAAATAAATTGACTTTACCCGTTATCATTTAATTTTTCTTGTACACAAACTTGTCCTAACAATAACGAACACATAAAAAAAGAAATTGTTGCAGCCAATCGAAAGTTATGCGCGTAGGTACATACATTTCGGCGATACATTTTTAGATATATAGATGTACCCATTATTGTGTTAATAATTTTTGTAGAAGAATAGTTAAGTAACTATCATATTTATTTTATTAAACAGTTTTTATCTGCCCCGACTGACAGCCATTTCACATCATGAGAATACTCATAGCTGTATTTTTTTAACATATTAATATATATTACAAATTACATTGAAAATTTTAGAGGTAGAAAGAAAATATTAATGAAATTACGGATGTAAAGATTTTGTCTAGTTTAGGATCAGAGGGCTTGAGATATGTGAGGATATAATTATTATAAAGCCGGACATACACGTTCAAGCATACTTGCGCAAATCCAGACTGTTTTGTCTGTCTTTCTCTGTCTTGCACAAACAGTCTTGCGCAAGTATACTTGAACGTGTATGTCCGGCTTAATATTACTAGCTGTGCCCGCTACTTCGTACACGTCACATTTGGATTTTCAAGTTATATTAAATTTTTCACCGTTTGAACCTTCCTTGGACTACGACAAACATTTCAAAATCAAAATCAGCTAAATCGGCCCGGCCGTTCTCGAGTTTTAGCGAGACAAACAAACAGCAATTGATTTTTATATATAAGACTAGCTGAACCGGCAAACTGTTTTGCCATAAAAAAATGGGGTATAAAAAATAGATGTTGGTCGATTCTCAGACCTACCCGATATACACACTAAATTTCATAAAAATCGGTCCAGCCGTTTCAGAGGAGTATGGTAACTAACATTGTGACACGAGAATTTTATATATAAGATTTATTGTTAAATCTGCAGTAGAATATGTAAAGAGTAAAGTAAAATATTTTTATGAATAAATGATTGAATATAAACCCATAATTTTGCTTTTTAATATGTGCTGTAATTGAATTGAATTAAAAAAATACCTAGGACTGATATTGGATGGCCGGCTGACCTGGGAGGCGCATATTAAAAAAGTTTGTACAAAAATTTCGAGTCTAACAGGAGCATTACGAAGAATAGTTAGATGTTTGCCTTTAAAAGTACGTCATACAATATACAATTCGCTTGTAAAACCCCACCTTGAGTATCTCATAGAAGTGTGGGGATCTGCAGCCAAAACAAACCTCAATAAACTACAAATTGCGCAAAACAAAATTGTTAAAGTTCTTTTCCATTTCAATTATTTAACACCGACACAAAAAATTTACCAGGAAACAAAATTATTTAATATTACACAAATTTACCAATTTAAGATGTGTGTTTTAATTCGTAAAATTCTATCTGGCGACGTACACACACAGTTAACATTCACAAAAATATCGGAAACACAAAATCGTACTACAAGACGAGCCCATCATCTTGTTCTACCCAAGCCCAGAACAAACTACGGAAAAAAAGATATTAAATACGAGGGAGCACAAATTTATAATTCACTGCCTAAGAAAATTAAGGACACAGAATCCTTAAGTTTATTTAAAAAATATTTAAAATGTCACATCTCTAAGGCCTGTAAAAAGTAAAAATATTCTAAACTATATAATGTTCTAAATAAATGTATAAATCCAATGAGTGTGAATAGTCCCTAACTGGAGTTGCACGCTTTGTGCCTCAATTTTGTCGCCTACCTACAATGGATTTTATTATTGCAACTGAGCTCTGAACTATAAACTATGTACCTTCTTCTTTTTTTTATGTTTATTTCTTATTTTAAGTGATTTGTAATCTTTGAGAAATAAATAATTCTAACCTTAATTGTTCCTTAGTTATGTAACCTAATATCCAACATTATACAATAGACTGAATCACAGATCGTTATTTCATGTCTACCTATAATGTAATTATTCTAGGTTTATAGAGTTCACATTATGTAGAACCTTTTTTTTTGTTGACGGGGTGGAAAATCCCTTTGAATTCCAGCTCCTCCGGGCTGAAGAGGAGCCAGGTATGTGGTGATTCCACTTACAACCACCCCGGCGGTCGGTCTCAGGCGCCCTGCTCTGAGGAGGACTCTGACCATGTTATTTAAGGTTTTCCCCCTGCCTATCGGCCCAATCATAATGTGTTGCGGCCTGGATGCAGTTTTGCGACCAGGACCCCTCCTACGACTGACCGCAACAATTAATCTGCTGCCAGTGTTCCCCACTCTCTGGCAACTTGCGGCCCTCGTTATGTAGAATCTAGAACGGAAGATTAAATAAGCTAATAGCACTAAAATATGTCTTATAGTGTACTTTAGCTAAATAAACTATTCTTCGAGAAACGCTTTTTATAATTTTAATTGTTGTTTTTTTTACAGACGATGTTCCCGGTTTTCTGAGATACTACAGAGAATATAGCCGATTTAACGTTACCCGTTCTGTTGTGAATAAGCCAGTTTCGGACAAAAAAGATGAAGATGATGTAGTCAAGAATCCTGCCGGGAGAGTCAGCAATATTTTAAACTCAATTCTTCATAAAAAGAAAATGTAGTCATTTCAATAATTTTGCCTTAATATGCCGTGTAATCGCATTATAGCCACATGATATATGACCAATGTAATATTCTGATCTTTAAAGTTTTTATGACTATATGAAGTAGGTAAACATTTAAAAAAGTATTACAGGAGTATAAAAAAATTCGTCTTTAACTTTAGCCGTGTTTATAAGCCCCAATAAAATAAATTGTCTTCATCATTAGTAAATTATATTCATTTTTTCAATAATAAACGAATAAATAAAGTATTCGTCTTGAGGATTTCATTTATGTCACAATGATTTGTTATTTATAAACAAAATTAAATGTCTTAAACATAGAAGCTAAAGGACATACACGTTTACAACTTATTACAGTACGATATAATAATTAATATTTTTACGGGCATTAACGACAAATGAAATGAAATGAAATCATTTATTCTGCAATTAGGTTACATGAACACTTTTGCAATTTAAACTTTTTTTGAGCAGATGACACTTATTACACATCACTTATTGAAAGTTACTACAGTAGGATTTGTGAAACAGTCTGGTTTTCTTATCTAGTTTCTACTCTTTTTGTAACTCGCAACAAGCATAACTTAGATGCAGAAAAAATATAATGAATAATTTATTATTAACATAATGTAAGCTCAGCTTTAGCACCTGTATTTTTGTATGTAGGTACTCTTTTGATATTTATGACATATCCAAAAATGATGTTAAACTGACACAAATACAATTTTAACTGCCTTTGCCTTACAAAAACTCAAAAGAAAAATACAATTAAAATCAAATGCAAAAGTAGTAGACTCTGGGTTGATGAATTAGTCAGTCGGGAGGGTAAATAATTTTAAAGTAGAGATGATGAATATTATTTGACTACATGTAGCCCAAGATATTGATGAGTCGAGAATGAGAAATAATGAAAGGAAGTTAAAAAATTGTAGCAGAGGACATGTAATTTTTTAGTCTAAGAGAATGTGTAAAAAATTTGACTCCGGCAATGACAGCTGTCGTCAATGGGCCTGTAGTGCAAATATTTTCCTCTGTTCATTAGTAATGAGTGTTTACATTAACTCAGTTTCAGCACCTGTATTTTTGTATGTACTGATTTTTAACTATTTTTGCTATAATTATTATTATTACACACCGATCTTCCATATTTTTAATTAACATGTCAATTACAGAATACACGGAAATCACTTTACACAATGGAAGGTCTTTGGTTATGTATCAAAACTATACCTTTTCGTACCAAGGACCGAAAAACATAAAACGCTACCTATACTGTTCGAGAAAAAACGCGAGAAAATGTGCAGCGAAACTGAAACTAGATGACTACGGGAATATCGTCCAGGCTTTTGTTGAACATAATCATCCGCCGGCGCAGTATAGCAAAACACCTAGTGGATTTTACTTCAAAATATTTGATGGTTAACCAATTTAGTGTTTTTATTAATCGATCCCATTAAAAGGTAGATATTCAATTGTTTTTTGGGGATTTTATTGCAGTCCTATTATGCATAGGTCTCCCTCAATGTACCTCATGGCACCCGGTCCTCTGCTAGCCACATCTAGCTCATTCCTGATAAGGTAGCCTTTACGTTTTTCAATTCAGGGTATCCATCCACTCTAACAAAATGTTTAGTTAACAAATTAATAACAATAGAACATTTTCAGATCAACATCAGAAATGAGCCGAAAAGCCTGTTTTTTTTCTAATTTTCACGATTTTTTGCCCTTAGAATTCTTGTAATTATAAAGAGCTAAAACGATACATGCTGTGCTGATTTAAATAGTTTCATTGTAAGGCTTTTATGAGGTTATGATAAAAAAGTTAGGTTGCTTTAGTAATCCCCGTAGACTTGGTATTGGAAAGCTTCATTGGAAACATTGGTGGAACATATAGATGATAGAATAGTCAATTTCTTTTAGGATAGTTAATATTTTTTTCCAGAGCGGGAAACTTACATATAATTTCTTACAGATCAACTTCAGTGTTTGAAAACTCCTCGCGGTAACGTCTATATGTTCAAGAAATTCACGTACACATATCGGGGTCGGCATATTTTATATTGCTCTAGAAAATGGCGTGGAAAATGCAAGGCTCAAGTGAAACTAAATAAAGATGGCGTCGTTATCTCCGCTGATTATGATCACAACCATGAACCACCGATATATTACCGTCAAAGTACTGGCATGTACATACCGATAGCTTTGCGCTCATCAAGGCAGTGCTCAAAGTCCTAAAGGGAAAAATAAAAATATGTCAACTAAAATTGTATTTTATACTTTTTGGGGTTTAGTTCCTGAGAAAAGATTTAAATATTTATGACATATCCGAGAAATCATGTAAAATTTTAATGTGTTATGATTTTTTAACACGCTTATGTATTTGACTCCGGCAATGACAGCTGTCGTCAATGGGGCCTGTAGTGCAAATATTTTCCTCTGTACATTAGTAATTTAATTTATTCCAGATGACCTTCAATACTTGAAAACTCAACGTGGAGAAGTAATTAAATATCAAGAATTTACGTATGCATCTCGTGGCTGTAGAAGATCTTTGTATTGTTCTAGATATTTACGAGGCAAATGTAAAGCCCAGCTGAAACTTGATAGTAATGGGTGCGTCATAAGGGCTGTAGACGTTCACAACCACAAGCCGCCTATGTATTATCGTTCCCCTATTACTGGTTACACTTTTGTGAAGTACACGTCATAACATTAAAGAAATGCATGAGAAAAGTGCAATATTTCATTTTAATATAATGCTTTTGTGTTCTTGATTCGAGTGACACAGATCAACTCGATATTCTGGGATCGCTCACTCAGAATAAAAAAAGCTCGCAAAATTGTACAGGGTATTCGTTATTATTTTAAGGTGAAACTGAACTCTTTGATTTAAAGTTAATAATAAAAAACCTGATAATTACAATTTGCAAGGTCTGTAAAAATGAAATAGACTCATTGAAATTCAGTGACTTTAAAGCTATGGTAAAAATAGTGTTAGCTGAAAATATATAACATTCATATTAGTATGTTGACGATCAGTAAAAGTTACCCAATGTGAACGTAAAGTAATGTAAGAAAACTTTTTGGATTGTGTAACTTTAAACTAAATATCTAACTAGTGCTAAATACACTAAATTTTCAACATATAATACTTTTGTGCTCTCTGCACTCAACTTAAACTGTGCCAAATTTCATGCGCCTCCTTTCGCATAATTTTTGTAAAAAGGGCAAAGTATTTCCTTCAGGTATACCGTATATGCATATCTATACTTAATATTTTAAAGCTGAAGAGTTTGTTTGTTTGTTACTGTACTGGTCCGATTTGAAAAATTCTTTCAGTGTTAGATAGCCCATTTATCGAGGAAGGCTATAGGCTATATATCACAACGTTAAGACCAAAAGGAGCGGAGCACCAATAAAGAATGTTACAAAAACGGGAGTTTTTTTTTACGCTATGGGCAATAGGAGACGTAAACGACGTTGCGTGGGTCAGCTAGTCATAGATAAGTGTACAATAAGGTATATTTAAGTCATCAAATTTACTAAAAATACATTCATATTATACACTTTAACTTTTATTACTACGTTTTCCTTGGCTTGTTTCCAATACTAATAAACTGCGTTTGTCTTCATCTACCAAATACTAATTATCCTCTATAATTTCAGATAGAGCGATAACATTCTTGCCAACATCTACCAGTAATGGAGTGTTAATGTATAAGAATTATACATTTTCCTATATTGACAGAACTAAAAAGTATTTGAGATGTTCTAAGCGGATCCGGGGCAAATGCAATGCAAAAGTTCACTTGAACGAAGCTGGCGTGATTGTTTTAGCCGATACCAATCATAACCATCCTCCACCGGTATATCATAAGACCACTGAAGGCTTGTACGTTAAAATAAATTAAAAATTAATATTATAGCATTGTTTTCGATAAGTACCTACCATATGGCAGTCGTTTGAGGCTTTATTATTTCATTTGTGCAAAGAATAGCCAGATTTCAGCCTAATAAAACTGCGAAAAGTCGGTGACGATAAAGTTATAGACATTAGTTTGTATTGTTAACTTTCTAGTCACAATAAAATACATAGAACTGTTTTGTTTCGTATTGAAATCCTTAAATTTATTTATGGTGTTAATGAACACTTTCAGTTTTTTTTTTCTATCAAGCATGGTGAGAATGGTCAGTGAAAAAAACATAACATTCGACTGCCTCGGTGTCGAAATGGTAGCGTATGCGACTGCTGTGCTCGAGGTCTCGGGTTCGATTCCCGGATCGGACCAAATGTTTGTATGATCTGCAAATACTTTTTTCGGAGTTTGGGTGTTTTTTATGTATATAATGTATGTATTTCAAAAAAAAGTATATATGTATATTATATAATTAAAGTAATATATCAGTTGTCTATTACCCATAACACAAGCTCTGTTTAGCTTGGGACTAGATGGCGTTGTATGTTAGATGTCGAAAATATTTATTATATTACTAGCTGACCCGGCGAGCTTCATACCGTCATATTTACATACTAGTTTTTGCCAGCAGCTCCGCCCGCGTATATGTCGGTTATCGCGGCAAATATTAGCCTATGTGTTATTCTGATGTGTAAGCTATATTACTGTAAAGTTTCATCCAAACCCGTTTATTAGTTTTTGCGTGAAAGAGTAACAAACACCCATCCATCTATCCATACTTACAAACTTTCGCGTTTATAATATTAGTAGGATAAGGTAAAACGTTGTGAGCCGTCCAATGATTTAAATTAGAAAGGGCTATTCAAAGTGTACCAATTGATATTATTTTGTCGATTAATAACGACTACGACGATTGACCTATAGCTCACCATATTATCAACCTTTTTTAAAAGAACCGGAGGCCCGATGATGCATAAGCATCTTAATAAGCCGCTATGTTAAGGGTCACCAGGCTGCAGGTCTCTTTACATTAAATTCAAATTCAAAATCATTTATTCAACTAAGACACAAAGTGACATTTATGAACGTCAAATTGAAGCTATAGTTAAAAATTATAGATCGACACAAAGAGAAGCCCACAGCTTTCGCTGTATTGTCGAGGTAAATTAGGCGAAAACACGTAAAATCGACTGCCTGCCTGTGTCGATCCATAACTTCCAGTTTCCAAAATGCGTAGAGCCTCATGAGAAGAATACTGACAAAGAAACTCATGGCTACTCTTTTTCGAAGTCAGATTTTCAGGTACAATAGTGTTATTATTAGATGTAAGGTAAACATTATGCAAGCATTAAACTAAACGATCCATATGTAAGGGCGTACGGTAATTTGAATTACTACCGCAAGAAACTTCGAACTCTCTAACAGTGCCTACTATTCATTTCACCTTTTTTATATAGGTAGTAAAAATATTTCCTTCGTATAAATGTTAAACTTATTTCTTCAGGTTTAATGACATTGCGATTGGCGGATTCAAAATCTACAACAATGTACCAGGGTTACACATTTTCTTCTGGCCCTAGAAAAGGAAGTCTAGTATGTTCACGGAGACGACGCGGAAAGTGTAACGCTCGGTTGAGACTAGATGATGATGGCAATATTGTATTTGCGATGACGGAACACAATCATCCTCCACCGCAGTTCCACAGAACTTCTGAGGGTCAATATGTAAAGATCTAGCAAATAGCAGTTGGTCACTCTTTCCGTCTCTATCACACGAATCCAGAATCAGTTTGACAATTATCGACCTAAAACTTGGACTTCTTTTTACAAGCTTTTTATTAACTTTCGTGTATGTATGTATGTATGCTTGTATGTATGTATGTATGCTTGTATGTATGTATGTATGCTTGTATGTTCAGGTGGCATCTTGCAAATCGATTTTGAAGCAGATATCTTCAACCGATTATGCTAATATTTTGCAAGCATATGTATACAGCGTGACAATACAATATTATACTGACATGGAGCTGATCTGATGCTGGAGCTGAAAGGTGGCCATAGGAACTCTGTAAAGAAACGTTGCAACATCGTCGAGTTTGAACTCGTTTGATTCGTCTCGGGGCATTCCAGTAAAAGCTTATTTTAAAAAGCTTTTTAATTAAAATTTTTGCAAATTGTATTGAATTATATCGTTACATATATTTAAGTAATCTTTGTGCACATGTTTATTAAACACTATTTTGAGTGAATATTTTTGTTTTTGTCCATGACTCCGATTACAGAAACTTATTGTGACCTAATTTATGTTCATTTTTAGTTGTATAAGTGAATCAATAAATGAGATGAACTTGAATTTGGTAACTAATTTATTCTTTTTTTTTCAGTATACGAGTACAAAATGATACAACTAAATGGAAAAACAGTGCTTCTCTACGATAACTATACGTTTTCGAAGCAAGGACCTTCCATATGTAATCAGTATTGTTCAAAGAAGTTGACGTGCAAGTGTCCGGCGAAAATTACTCTGGATAAACTTGGGGGCATAAAGAATGCGAACACAAACCATAACCATCCACCACCTAAAATTATTTGTTCAGCTGATGGACAATACTTTCGCGTTTAAATTTGATGTTTTAAAAATGGAGACGCGATGAAGGATTGCAGAAGCAATCGTTTCTCGTTCTTTAATAAACAAAAACTAGAGATATAAATATTAAGAACCATTTTATTTCTAAATATTTTAATCGAATTTTTATTTATTTTACTTATCTTATCTTCAATTATTTTCTCTCTTTTTTAATCTCATAAATTGAAATAAATAATATTGGATGTAAAAAGAGACATAATAAAACCATTAACACTAAACTATAATAATAATACTGAGCATAAGATTTTTAATTTTAAGAGCAAAGACATTGTAGGAGCGGCCATCCTTACATATGGCGCCCAAACTTGGTCTTTGACAGAGGGTCAGAAGTCCAAGCTCAAGGTTTGCCAAAGAGCAATGGAACGCAGTATGTTGGCTGTCAAACGACAGTATCATATAAGAAACACAGAGCTGCGTTCCGTTGCGTTGCGGATGTGGGCAAGAAGACTGCCAGATTAAAATGGGATTGGGCCGGACACGTATGTCGGATGAATTCAGACCGGTGGGCCAAGGTCGTCGTCGAACGCTGGGTCCCTCAGGGTGGACGCCGACGACGAGGCAGACCCCGTAAAAGACGATCTTGACGCCTACCGCAGAGACCGGCCGGAACTGGCCTTGGATAGAGGGAAGTGACTTGTTGCAGGGCAAGGCCTTTGCCCAGCAGTGGGACACAACAGGTCCATAATTTAGGAAATATAAAGTTTCGTAAAACTTAGGTCTAGACTTAGCCTAGTTTAGGCACATATCTCTTATGATATAACACTTCCTCGTAATTTAAATATTATCATTTTAGTTCATGTCCATTATTTTGGTTGTGGGTCATATGGTTTTTCTTTGTAAGTATAGTTATTAGGTAAGGAGTTAGTAATTATGGTATAACAGTTGTAGGTAAGAATATGTATAAAACAAGAAAAAATGTAAAACACTAACCCGATTATGCAAATTTTCTTCTTTTCACGTCTTAGTAAGGAATATAATCGTTTGTCACCTATTCCATACAAAAAAAAAACACTACAGTAGTCAGATATATTTGGCTCAACATTTCAACGATTTAAGAACCAAGTCCACACTCTTACTGTCGATTAACCATGTACTAATTATATTAATTAATGTCCCAAACAGGGATAGACACCAATTTATAATGTACATTTATTTCCTTACTTTTTGGACAACATCTATAAAAATTAAGAGTTTTTCTTAATTCTATTAGAATTTATTCATGTAGTGTCAAACTGCCTCGATGGCGTAGTGGTAGTGACTGCTGTGCTTGAGGTCCCGGGTTCGATTCCCGGGTCGTACTAAATATTTGTATGATCTGCAAATATTTGTTTCAGAGTTTGGGTGTTTTCTATGTATAAAATGTATGTATTTACAAAAACAAGTATAAATGTATTATATCAGTTTTCTAGTACCCATAACACAAGCTCTGCTTAGCTTGAGACTAGATGACGCTATGTGTTAGATTGTCTGAGATATTTATTATTACCTACATGAGTTGTACACTTAGATTAAGACTTTTACTGTGTTTTGTATTTGCGAACGTTTTAATGTAATAACTACTGGTAAACCATTCAATTATGGAGGGACGGGTGTGATGTCCCTCCAACACAAAGGGAGGATCCTCCGACCAGGCGAGGTGATCATGCCTGGCGGGCCAACTGCCCAACGGTTGATGTTGGGATGTTGTATATATATGATAATCGGCGCGAGAACTTTCACTACGCGATTCAGGATTGGTAGTTTCTTAGTTTCCATCGTTACTCCGTAGTTCAGTGTAACTTCGGTAGATGGCACTGTAGTATATTTCTGTTCCGTTGTATGTGGAAGTCGCCACACAATAAATAAATTCTGACTCAGACTAAAATCGGTTTAGTTTAGAAAATTCAAACATACTGGCTGCCAAAACTATTACTCTTTCTTTTGACTTCACCGTAGTTGGAATAAAAATCTCTGACGAATTGAGAACATACTTAACATTGAATTTAGTTGTTAGAAACCGAAAAAAGTATAATTAGGATCATAAAAAAACCGATTATAAAAATAAAATTTTAACAAAAATAAAACCGACTTTAAGGTTCGACTTGATTACTCTTGGATGCCATTATTAGATCTTAGTGTCCATATGGTATCACCGTTGGGATATCCCTTTCCATTAAAAATATTAATCAAAATCGGTTCATAAACGATGAAGTTATCCGTGAAAGAAAAAACGGTCGAATTCCTTCCTCCTTTTTTTGAAGTCGGTTAATAATGATGTATTATTTTATGCTTGTCTGTAATAAATAAATCGAATAAACTTTATTTAGTTTCGAATTTAAGTAATACTGTTTGTTTTTTTATCTATATCGTAGAAGTTGGTTAAGTTAGGTTAAATGAAAAACTTTAAAGAGTTTTTAAGATATGTGCTTTTGAAATATACTTAGTTTTGGAATATACATGTGTTTTTTCTATATCATAAGTGGACAAACATTTTAACAGATGCCTTCAGGGTAAGTAACTACTGTGTATAATTGCAACTCAAAAGTCGCAAGTGCATTGCTGCTATTTGAGTCCCTCCCTCCCTTTGTTTCTGTACGGAAATCCCCTGAATACCATCCGCTGGTGGTTATGTCGGACTCAAACCTATCGAAACTGCACGTCGGTCGTCTCGTGTACTAGTAACCGGGGAACCAAGTGCACCCTAGAAAAGAAATTCCTGGAACCCCGCGAGCCCCTCTCTTAGGAATAGGGAATATGCATGTCTTTTTTTTATTTCTTAATCTGATCATATAAGTCTCCATAACATAGAAAAAAATATAAATAGGCTTGAAACTAGTAAACCAATTTTCAAAGTGAAATTTAAAACACCGACTAAATTTGAGGTATTCAAACGCCGTGATTTTTCGCGCGCTATTGACATAACAAATGACGTCATTGTCATTTCGTGTTTGTTTACTATTGAGTGTTTCAGTTATTTTATACCTATTTACAGTTTTGATTGCTATAAAATTCATGGAAGAAGTTATTTTTTCTCACAAACACTACTAACACAGTAGAAATTTCGACGCCGATAATTTCGATAGTGTAACAATCGACGTCACATTTCGTTTCGACCAATAGGACGCGTTTTGTAGATTTGAATATCCCTCCCTTAATTTTCACTTTTTATTTAATATTTTCTGGGTTTAAATAATCACTAAATAAAAAATACGTTTTATGTATATTGTAAAGACAATAAAGAATTTAGAAAAAGTTTTTGAGACAAATAAAAATTTTATGCATATTCCCTATTAGGATTTTAGGCTCGGTAACCTCGCTCATTCGTTGGAAAACAACGAAAGAATTACCTACTCCTTTAAACACCGGTTTTTTGATCCAAAGTATGACTCTTTCACGGCAGTATGTGTAATAAGGTTTGGAACAGCTGTCCCCACAGCGAGGCGCAGTTAGTCTTTAAATAAAATAATCGATTTTGCCTTACGCCATGTCTACTTTCAGTTATAATATGAACTTCAGGCAAATAATTTATGTTTTACTTTCAGTGTCTGAATACAAAATTATCCAGTTAAATAGTAAAACAGTGCTACTTTACGAAAACTACACATTTTCAAAGCATGGACCTTCAATGTGCCATCATTATTGTTCAAAAAAGGCGACTTCCAAGTGTCCGGCGAAAATTACTCTGGATAAACTTGGGGGTATAAGGACTGCGAACACGAACCATAACCATCCACCACCTAAGATTATATGTACCAATGGACAATATTATCGCTTTTAAATACCTATGATTTTCCAAGAGATAAAGACGAAATAAAATAATCTTTTACATTAGTCGATTTTTTTTGGGTTGATGTCAATCAATTTCAACCGACTTCCAAAAGTAGTTTTCAATTTGATTGGTATTTTTTTTATTATAAGTAGATAGCTAAGAAAAAACTTAGGATTTTTTTGTAATTTTGAAGTATGATATTACTAGCTTTTACCCGCGTCTTCGCTTGCATTTAATAATAAAAAGTATCCTATGTTACTTCTAATGCCTCCAAGAATATGTGTTAAAAGTTTCATGATAATCGGTTCAATAGTTTTCGCGTGAAAGCGTAACAAACAAACTTACATTCTCATCTATCCAAATAAATAAAAATTGGGGTGTCTGTTTGTAATTTTAAAATAACCGCCTTTTACTAAATGCATATGTAAGTATGTATACACAGTACATATACCTAAATATTTTTTTACAATTTTTGTCTGTCTGTCTGATTGTTCCGGCTAACCTCTGGAACAACTGAACCAATTTTGATGAGACTTTCACTGATAAGTAGCGGATGATATAAGAAGTAACTTAGGCTACTTTTTTAGACTAAGTTATACGTAATATCTTATATATAAAATAAACTGTATTTACAGTTTATTTACATTGATTAATATTTTTAACTTTGATTTACTAATAAATATAAGGTTTTCTACCACTGGTTTTTCTAACACCAAATAACCCCGAGCTTGACTCTAATAGTTCATTAGTCTACTCTATGAGGATACAAGCTAGGTTCTTTATCAAAACCATTTTTAACCGACTTCTAAAAAGGAGGTGGTTCTCAATTCGACCGTACATATGTTTTTTTCTCTTTATGTGTGTTCGCGTATAACTAAGTCGTTTATGAACCGATTTTGATGATTCTTTTTTTAATGGAAAAGAGATATCCCAACGGTGGTACCATGATAAGTACACTCAGATCTGATGATGGTATCCAAGAGAAATCGAGTCGAACCTTGAAGTCGGTTTTTGTTTTTGTTAAACTTGTAACTGTAACGTATCCACTGTTGGATAAAGTCCTGCCTCCGAGACTTTCACGAAGAGCTATTGAAAGCGACCACGTGATCTTTACTAGTTGTAATACAGGGTTTAAATTTACTTCAATATAAGCCAACCACATACCCTCAAGTATAAGTGGATTGTACAGCAATCAGTGCGCGAATGAGAACACATAATAATGTTACAATGGTTTTCATACTTTACCATTCATTTTGCATTATAGTGTTGGAATGTGTTATAAAATTCACATATTTAACACTTTCGAGTTAGAAAAATCTTAAGAAATAATATATTTATAAGTATTATTCGAATGGATTTTGTAAGATAGGCTTTTAAACAATCCTTGTTTTAATTTTCAGTTTCCGAGTACAAGGTGATAGTATTAAATAAAAGGAATGTGGTACTTTACGATAATTATACTTACTCCAAGCAAGGACAATCGAAGTCTCGGCAGTACTGTTCAAAGAAACTAACGAACAAATGTCCGGCTAAGATAACTTTCGACAAACAAGGGCGTATAATCTCCGCAGATACGAACCACAATCATCCGCCACCGAAAATTATTTGTACCCAAGATGGACAATACTATCGGCTCTGAAGATAATTCAGGGGTATCAACCAGTACTAGTCCATTATTGGGCACAAGCTTCTGCCTAAAAAAGAGACTTTGGCCTACTAATCAACGAAGGCCCGACGGGTTGATTATGGTCTGCATCAAGTCTGGTCTGTGCCATAGAGTGCCTATTTAAAGTTTTTCCTTCTCCTTACAGTGATGTTGGCCTGGGTAATTTGCTTCCTTAGGGTCGACTCTGCGCTAGTATAAATTGACCCTTAGTTGGCACTTAGAACCATGCGTGGGTGGACTAAGAGAGCAAACAACCACGCGACTAATAGAGGTAATGACGCTCTGTATTCTTAGACCTTGTCCAGAAGGGGCGAAATACTTCGCGCGAATTCATTCGCGCGTTAGCGAGATACCAGGCGCCAATACATCGCGTTCACAAGTATAGCGTGAATACAAAATACGTGCGTAAATCGCGTGCACTTCGCCATACTCTCGACTCCGCGTATAGCGCGCGAGTCGAGATACTAGAGACGCCTTGTTGCATCGTGTTAACGCTCGAACTCCAGAGCGAGTGCACGTATCGAGGGAAATGGAGCGCCAAAATTTTGATACGGAATTGTTATTCGTCCCCAAATACTCGCGCGTTGGTACGCTCCTTCTGGGCGCAATGGTCACGCGTCTAACGCGCGAGAGAATCGTGGCGAATTCATCCCCTCTGGACAAGGTCTAAATCCGACATCACATGAAGAAATAAATCCAATTTTACTGTGGGACATATTCTTCCTGGTTCTATTCCTAACACAGAAATGTGTTATCAAATCTGACTGTAAGACGTGAACTTTATTACTATCATTTTATATACTTTAATGCAATATATGCAATAAAAAATACAGTACTTAATATTTAAGGGGATATGTTTCTTATTTGTAAATAAACCGTTTTTTTACATTAAATGATTTTTCATACAAAATGTTGCTCAAAACATCCACTTGTAAATTATGAAATTTCAGTTTTACTCTTTGTAGGTTCTCTTTAACTAAAACCCTGTAGCCCAATTATCGTATTTGTCGATAGAAATTTAAGATTTATATTAGCTTATGACATGTTGACGCCAATTCAAGTTTTTTAATCGTATTTTTTTCAATCCTTAAGACTGTTTTCAAGCGACAGGTGTAAAGTACGTAATTTTTTATTATGTAACAGTAGTATTTTTGTATTTTTTATATTTAAATACTGTTGTACAATTGAAATATTGTAGATAGTATTTTTTGACTGATACTTTGTTACGACTCAATTTATTTTAAGGTTACCTATTTTAATCGTTCACTGCTCACAGCAGCATGTTTTAAGATTCATGTCAAATGTTTGACATGTCGAATATCATAAATACAGACTCGATGTAATACCTACATATAATTATTGATATGTTTCAACACGAATTTGTAATAGTTTATCTTTCATTTGACGAATGTTTGTCTAATTAGGCTAATAATAAATAGTTGTTAATATATTACACAATTGTATTGCAAATTAAATAATTGTAAATAATTGAAAAATTACTATGTTTTGACATCTTATAATATCAATATAGACATAGATATATAACAAATATAGAGCTTACACTGTATCGTTATTTTTAAAGTCCTTATTTACATTTTATACTGTTTCTTGATAGCAAAGTGGAACGCCGTGACTTCTTACAACTGAATCCTTACTGAAATAATAAAATAGGTTGTGAAGAAACAATTAAACACAATTATTCATATTTTTAGAACCGGAGCCCCAAATGATAACATTAAATGGAAAGGCGGTACTCTTATTCGACAACTACACATTTGCTAAGCAGGGTCCGGCTGTGCCTCATTATTACTGTTCGAAGAGAACTAATTTGAAATGCCGAGCCAAAATCACCCTTGATGAGCATGGAGCCGTGAAGTTTGCGTATACAGACCACAATCATCCTCCGCCAAAAATGTACCGGACGTCCGACGGGAATTATATTAGACTATAAATAGGTAAAGATATTATTTTAAAAAACCTTATTGTACTTAATTGAAGTTAATAAGCTTGCTTAAATGATAGTAGGAAACAACAATAAAATTACTATCACAAATATACCGTTATAAACGCACACAAAATGAATACAAAAGAAATTCTAAAACAATATTAATCTATCTATATATAAAAGAGGAAGGTGACTGACTGACTGACAACGCACAGCCCAAACCGCTGAAGCTAGAATCCTGAAATTTTGCATGGAGGTTCTTTATGTAACGTAAGTGAGCACTAAGAAAGGAATTTTTGAAATTCCACCCCTAAGGGGGTAAATCAGGGGATGAAAGTCTGTGTGAGCGAAGCCGCTTGCAAAAGCTAGTAAAATATATAACAACATCAATAACATAACTGAATCTCCATCTATGCCACATCTAGTAACAACACATCTTTTGTTTACACGTCGGCCTGTAAGTACTTGGGTACCGAAAACCGAACGGTGTAACTAAATTTAGTTTATTTTCTTAATACCCTCTGTTCAATCCTTTCGCCAATGTAGCGTTCACCGTGTGAAGTTTGTAATGTCTGCAGGGCCCATATGTACAGGCATTCAATCGCTAAGCTATTTAACTGGCAAAAGAATTCAACTTAGGGCGATTCACCCTGTTCTTATTCTAAGCTAATGTAATATGAAGCACTTACTGGAGATATGTGAATTCCTTGATATCGGCGTTCTGAGGGGCCCCTCTGATGCGCCCTCTGCTTCTTCACACATTCACCACTTCTAGTGGTAGTACAGGTTCCAAAGTATTCTAATTTATAATACACCCGTTTTAACTGTCGCGGATCGCGCCTAATTGACGCGACTACTAATCTCGCGTGTCCAAACCAGACCAATCATAACGGTAAACAACGAAAAAACCGAGTCTGATGGACAATCAGCTAAATTTCAATTAAACGGCACTCAAAACCCACTCTGGTCGACCGTTAACACAAAGCCTCTCGTAAGTTCTATATTTTAACTTCAAACGTCAAACAAAAAACATGACAATCAAAATGTTGCCATTATAATGACGTTCGATTTCTAACACCCTCATATGTATGTTTCTAATAGTTTGATAAAGGTTTTGTATAAATGTATCAATTATGTTGTCTGTGCGTTCCTTCTGAGTTTTGTATTAGTAAGTAGTTGTTTTCTCATGTCAGTCGTCAGTATCGTACAATTATCGACAACTTGATCGATAATGACGAAAAGTAGCGTAGTTTATAGCATAGTTACTTCGTAACGCGTGTGTTTAGGCACTTGGAACTACCCTTCTTTTTTCTGCTTCAACAAGAACAAGGCGGTGCGTTATCTACCTTTTTTTATTTGATCTGAGGTAAGAAATAAAGATCTTAAATCTTTTCCAGCTCAGTTATACCAAAACATCGACATCACTACCTAGCTTCCTACGACAGATTGAACTCCCCACTAACGCATACATTACCATGTAATTAATTAATATATGTATATATATATATATATATATAAAGTTTTTGCAGGAAGTCACAACATCATACATTAAAGATCCAATACTAAATCCCCAGAATAAACTCCACTTTGCCTGGGCCCATGGTTTTCATTGTTGCACCGAAATCCTAATTTGGAGAAAAATAAAAGAGCAAATAAGATTTACTATAAAGTTTATTTAATAAATTAATAAAATATGTGTGTAATATATTTAGATAAGCAACATCTAGTAAATACTGGCTATTTTATTTTTCAATAGAATACATAGATATTAATAGTAGGGGAGCCCACGATGCTAAATGGGGATTTACTCGAGCGTCATAGAGACCTATTGGGTTGCAAAGCTTAGATGATAAAAAGAAAAAAATGTTATTACGTATACCTTTTCATCGGTAGGGTGAGCAGCTATGGATGTTCAAAAATGTAAAAAAAAACTGATGCATGGACTTACTCGAGCGCGTCAGATATTGAATGCATCCATGTCCTACGTATTTTTTATAATGTACGTATGTTAATCTGATCGTTTGCATGGTGGGGGTGGTCCTACGTAAGGTTTGAAAATGACTTAAAATTTTTTTTTATCGAGCGCGTCAGATTTTCAAAGGGGATGTTAAGTGAACCTAAAATAAAGCTCTCATTCAATAATCTGACGATTTGGATGTGACGCAAACTCACGACCGTTATAAGAATGTGCAAAAAAATCGTCATACTGACATACTCAAGCGCGTCAGATTAAGATATATATGGTTCATCTTTATGTCCTAGACGTGCTGTCTCATAATCTGACGATTATCTGGAGGGGTTCGCTTAATCTGACAATTAAAAAAAAATTGATCCCAAATTCAGACGTGCTTTTTAGAAAATTACCACAATATCAGTATCAGAAGTTCTGATAGTAATAGTAGAATCTTCATTTGTTGGCAAGCAATAAATGCTATGTTCGTCTTCGCTTTTTCATGATCAGGGCATGACAAATCATAATCAATTTTTAATTAATTATCGGTAACTGAATATTTATGACACAAATCGAGGTAATTACATAAAATTACCTTACCACCTATAATCGTTGCCATCTCCTGATCAGCCCAATGATCGATCAACAACTTAGTTACTTACAACTTTTACTTAGTTTGAAAATTTTAAACAAAGTAAAATCAACTTATTTCAATTACTTCCTTACACACAGGTAAATCTCGCGACAAGCCTTTGTATTCTATAAATTGTATAAAGGCCACCTTCCGGGTCCATCATCAGACCCTGGATACTATCAAAACATAAAGTACTTGTCAAGATAAATCAAACGGTTTCAAACTCGATGGTATTGCGTCGTTTCTCTACAGAATTCCTATAACCACCTTCCGGCTCCATCATCAGAACCTGGATACTATGAAAACATAAAGTACTCGTCAAGACGAATCAAACGAGTCCAAACTCGATAGTGTTGCGACGTTTCTTTATAGAGTTCATATGACCACCTTCCAGCTCCAGCATCAGATTAGTTCCATGTCATTATAATATTGTATTGTCACGCTGTATACATATGCTTGCAAAATTACAGCAAAATTGGTTGAAGATATCTGCTTCAAAATTGAGTTGCAAGATTCCACCCAAACATACATATATTGCAAGTTAAATAAAAACTTGTAAAAAAGAACCCATCTACAATTATAAGGTCAAATTAGGATGGCGGTTGCTCCATATCTTCGACTTATTTCTCTAACACATGAATTAGTACTGACTTATCAGTGTGAATATAGGCATCACGATCATCAATATATTAAACTTTATCGACGAAATTTTGTTACTTCGGCTTTTGGCTATCGTCAGATTATATATTTTTCGTTATCCCTGAATGATTTCCCACAAAATAAAAAAAAAATTGCCACGCTCGAGAATGTCGAGATGACGTTTTTTTTTAACAACTTTATAGCCCTCCCCTTTCCTTACGTCACTCTCAAATTGTCAGATTAGTGGAATATACACTTTTTAGCGTGTAATTAACTTACCCTGCCTTAATCTGACGCGCTCGAGAATGTCTCATGATCAATTATTTTTTACTAATCTGATCCTTTATTCCTGACTGGCGGCCATATATACAGGGGTCATATTTGGTGGAGCTACTTAACCGGGTATAAGGTATCCCCGTGTATATTAATCTGCCGCGCTTGAGTAAATCCCGAAATTCCTTCTAGGGCTCCCCTACTATAATATGTAATTTATGTTGGGTAAACAATAGTTTATTTTTGTTGTTTCTTGCGATTAACATTAGTAGTAATTCTGATATCAATAAGCAATACACAAACGTACACACACAGGTGGCATTGGCTAAATGGGGTATCATTTTGCTTATATTGTGTTATTTGCTGTACAAGATACGAACTGCTACTATTTTGTTTAAACTTAGTTTTAAGTAATGTACTTTTTTAGTTATATATACGTATACTATTCGATAAGTTTGAGATGGTGTACTGTATCACTTTTTACAAAATAAATTCTATTTCAAGACTTGGCACCGACAACACACTTAGCACACATTTTAATACTATTTACTTAAATTTATAAATAATTAGATTTAGACAAGAATTGTTATTCAGTCATTTGAGGTAGCCGAATTAAAACCAGTTCTAGGCAGGAAGTTTTCATTTGATGTTTTTTTAGTGTCGGTTTAATATTGTTCTTATATTTTTTTTCTCAGTATAGGACTGCCTCGTTGGTCTAGTGGTTAGCGTAAGCTAATGCGGATCAAGAGGTCTCGGGTTCGATTCCCAGGTCGGACTGCTGTTGGGTTTTTCTTACAAGAAATTCTTAATAGCAGCCCAGTGTATTGAAGATGGCGGTGTTTGCCGCCCGTGCCTCGGAGAGCACGTTAAGCCGTCGGTCCCGGTTGTCATGAACATCTATGGCAATCGTTATTGGGAAGTCAACCTTCGAATTCAGTTCACCCTCAGGGTTGCGGATATCCGATGCCAGTCGCTCCGTGTAAAAAACTTTTCTCAGTATGTTTTTTACATCGAACTTACTTGAGATTACGAGATTACGATTTTATTGATTGTACTATAAATTTTGTATATTGATAGATGGAGATAGCTTTCGTGAACAAAACCTGGTTCTGTGAGGAGAATGCGTGAAGTTGCACCTTGTATGAAAAGATGTGTCAGAGTGAGGGTTTTTGAAATTGAGTAAAAGTTCTTTTATCAGAAATCTAAAATGTTTGATGTCTATAACTTTATTCTCTGCGCTCTTTCACTTTTCATGACGTACTTGGCACAAACCCAAAACATGAGCTTGCTGGACTTGTAACGCCATTTCCATATTTTTGATTGTAAATTATATTTAAATTTGACATTTATAATAAACGAAATAAACTAAAATATTTTTACGCTTGAATCATCAAAATATTTGATTATTTTAAATTGTATAGCCGCTATTCTATAAAATTCTAATTATATTGGTGCCTGATATAGGTTACGCAGATTTAAATCTTATGTTTAACTATTAGATCAAAAAGCAAGGCATTTCGTGTCAAATATAAATTTTGATGTGTCGATTGTGAGAGCGATTTGAAGTCTGCGATTTGATAAAATAAAAAAGTTCGAGTATAAAATATAATAATTAGGATTTGTAATAAAATTGCAGTTATTATAAAGAATAGCTTTTCTAAAGCTGTAAAGAATTAGTCTGGATACAATTTACTTGTCTCATTTGTAAAAGTTTTTAATTTTTTGTTGTGTACTTTTTGATTTATTAACTTCTGTAAATATTTTAGATAATTTATTCCTAACTCTTCACAAAGGAACATTATGGTAGTTTATATTTATATAGAAAATGAAATAAATCTGTCTTAAAGAATGTATGTTTTTGTTTTAAAAGCGGTTAATATTTTCTGATCACAAGGCATTTGGTACTTCTAAATTCGTATAATTAAAATTTAATTTAAACATAACATTGTTTTTTTTTATCCACTTCCTTATATTAAGAATTAAAGAGCTAGTTTTGTTCCAAAAGTAAATAAAATAATTGTTTTGAATGTTAATTTCTTTAAAAGGATAGTATCATAGAATAGTATTAATTTCTCTTTTATATATTAATAAAAATCCAAAGGCTAATTTGGACGTCGCGTCGGCCCCGAGTTTTTTTTATTTTACATAATATTTTATGATTATTGTTTTGATAATTTTTCATATTACACATTCAATAAACGTGCAAAAATAGATTTAAAGTGGTACTATTGATAATAGAAACATAAAAAGGCAATAAAGGTCGACTGGAAGAAAATGCCTTTGGCATTTAGTCCGCCTTATGCATGAATTTGCAGGAAACATAGCTAAATAAATAATAAAATACCTAAGCTCTTATAATAACCTTATTATAATCGTTTTTACAGTACCCGGAGCCGCGTTGATACTCCTAAACGGGAAGTCTGTGCTCCTATACGAAGACTACACGTATTCGAAACAAGGAATCTCCAAACCAAACTACTACTGTTCTAGAAGGTTGAGTTCAAAATGTCGTGCAAAAGTCACCATAGACAAGTTTGGGCTTGTAAAATTCGCAATCACGGATCATAATCATCCACCGCCAAAACTGGTTCAAATGGGGGATGGGACTTACGTAAGAGTAAATTAAATTAAGCATTGTATATTCCTGCCTATGCTGGTTCCTGGTAAAGATAGCCATTGCCAAAAAGGGGAGAAACACAGAAAGCGTTATGGGCACCTTTGCGCCGGGAGCGACCAGTGGAGGGTTAAATTATATTTCAATGTCGTTCCTGGTGAAGAGGTTGGCCATTGCCATTCAGCGGGGGAACGAAAAAGCGTTGTGGGCACCTCGGGAGCAACCAGAAGAGGGTCATTTGAAATATAACTTTTAAAACAATAAAAAAATATGTTACTGATAAATAATTAAACATATTTAAACTACCTGCATTTACAAAATAAGCATTTCGTATTGGTTCTAGTTGTAGAACAGAGTATGTCTAATGATAACTAATATTTAATTCATACATTCTCAATGTATTGTAAATTTATTATGTAGCATTAGTACGTATACGTAAATTATGCAGATATATATTTTTTGTTCATTTTAGACAAGTTTATATTGTGTATTGTACGGGTTTTTCACATTTAAAATATAATATGTTACTGTAAAAGCCCGAATTAGGGTAAATCCTAAGATTTTCAGTAAAACCTAAGATTTACCAACTCTTAATGGTAAAAGTTCGAACAGTTCCGTGATCATCGTTAATTTCTAAGTTGTACCACCTTTCACTTGGTAAATCTTGGGATTTACCTCAAAGGCACGGTAAATGTTGAAAATGTCATAACGTGTTCGGCTCATCGTCTCGCGCTCGTTGACAGTCTGCAATCCAAGCTGTGATATTATAATAAAACGGTAAATTGTGAATCGACTTCATTTCTTACAATTTAACGGCCTAGTTTTAGTGACATTGTAAGTTTAGGTTAGGGTTATTATTTTCTTTTGTTAATAGCAAGTTTTTGTCGTTTTAAAAGAAATAAAGAAATTAAAAATAACCTAAACTAACCGCTAATTTAAAAAAAACCAACATATGTCCAGCTGTCATTGGTAAAACCTAGCACGTACTAAATTCTAATGGTATAAGCCCGAAAAAATCGCCCCTTCTTAAAAATCCTTACATTTACCAACTCATGTCGATAAATCCTATGATTTAATGGTAAAGCCTATGATTAACCAATACACGGGCTTTTACAGTAACATACATATTATTCTTGTTCTTAAATATTTTCATTCTTCCGTTATTCTTTTCATTTTTATAAAAAAATATCAGTGAAGCTTTCTCTGTGTGCATTTATTTCATAATGTGTTAAGAATCTTATATTGTTGTGATATTTTTTTTAAATTATATAATATGCTAGTAAGAGTTAAGGAATGAAAGAAAGGGAAATATAAATTATTTTAGTATACTCAAATATAGAGAGGAAATTATTATAATAACTCGATATTAGGTGGTATTAGACTAAAGTGTTTTTTTATTGATTCTTACCTTAAGGCTCATAGTACTCGTAAATGTCAGAGCTAGTCGTACTATAATAAAATTCTAAAATTATAACATGCCTTATTACTTTAATGTGTGGATATTTTTGTTGCAGTTAATATTTTTTTTTATGCATTTTAAATATGTACAATAATATGCATTTTTTTTTTATGTAAGCGCCTGCCAAAATGCCTAATGGAAAGCAAAATCAGAATCCAAGTGTGGTGGTCATTACGAATGCAGAAAATTCAACAATGCAGCATGGTGACCCACACTATGGCGGCCTTGTGACCTACACCATGGCGGCCTTGTGATGCTTCTGCATCGTTGGGTCTCCGGTCTCGCACTCACCAACGAAACACGACAGCACGAATGTTGTCATTTTACGATTTTACGATGCTCTTCTGTGCGAGGGTAGTACCGCCTCAATCGAGCCGGCCCGTTCGTGCTGAAATCAGCGTGGCTCTACTACCTATATATTTTCTATTTAAATATTTTAACAAACAAAAAACCGACTTCAAGAACGACCATATTTTTTGTTAATTAATTCTACGCTAACGCTACTAAAAAATTTTTTTATTTACAGTTTCTACATACGAGACTATAACACTAAATGGAAAGTCAAACATTTTATATAAAAAATTTACATTTTCGAAGCAGGATCGCTCAAGTTGTACCAGATATTGTACGAGGAAAGTCACAATGAAATGTCGGGCTAAAGTTACCCTTGATAAAGATGGAACTATAAAGTCTGCAATTACAGAACATAGTCATCCACCTCCAAAATTAATTAAGACTTCTGACGGACGCTACTTTAAAATCTAAATAAAAAAAAAATACAATGGAACATAGAACCTCCTCCTTTTTTGAAGTCGGTTAAAAAAAAGTCGCACGTATTGAACGCGGGAATTGATAAACCTGAACGAGCTATTTATGTATAGGTATAGTTAACTTCTGAAGTTAGTAATGCTTTGACATTCAAAGTGACAGGTGTCATAGGATTTTCATATTCATCACCATGTGCCAGGAACATAAAACAGTAAGTTCATATAGAATGTGAGATTGGCTTTATTAATTATATTATTTTAATTTGTGTATGCCATATTTTAATTATTTGTCTTTTGAAAATAAATACAAGGTTGAAAAGTAATTTGTATGAAATGCCTAATTTAAAATCTGTATTGTCGATGTGAAATAATGTGTTTTCAAAGGAAATAAAACCATGTCATGTAAAAATGATCTCTTCTTATTAATATCCTAATGGTACTGGAATGGAATAGCTTTGGTGTCCAAACCACAGATACTCAATATTTTTTGTGGTACAAGGGAAAGAACGGGCAGACTGGTCAACTGATGTTAAGTGACTACCGACGCCCATGGACAACCCAACTCAATAGTCAGGACTCCTAGGACGGCAACGCACATGTTGCCGTCCAAGGACTCCGTGTGGTCACGGATTATTCATCCCGTGGCTTCGTCAAAGAGAGGTAAAATTTGAAACATACCCCCACCCCATACCAACCCGTCTGGTCAACGTCGTTTAAGAGGCCAAAACTTCCTTGCTAAAGAGAGGCCTATGTCCAGCAGTGGACTGTGGAAGGCTGATAATGTGGCCGTCCTAGGTGTCGAATGGTGCCGAAATACACGATATATTTATTGATGTTTTTATGTTTTTCTCATATTGATCAAAAACAAACACTTATAGTAATATCAATTTCTACATTTTAGATTACAAGATAGTATTAATAAATGGAAAGCCGGCACTCCTATATGAGAATTTCACCTATTCGAAGTGGGGAACCTCATCAAAATACTATTTCTGCTCTAAGAGGAAATTGAAATGCCGAGCGAAAGTCACCTTAAAAGATGACTGGAGCATAAAGTCGACGTTTACTGTTCACAATCATCCACCACCGAAACTAGTGTGTATTGCTAATGGCAATTACGTTAGGGTGTGAAGAATAATATTAATATGACACATCTCACATACGGTTGTCTGATTCCATACTGGGCACAGAGTGATTTGTGGTAACTAGACAACTGATTTATGTACATAAATATTTCTAAATACAAACCTATTATAATCATCAAACAATTTAAAAAAAAAACTGAATTCAGGAACTGGGACCAAATTGAAATTTCACACGGCAAGCTTTCAAATAAAAAAGAATCATCAAAATCGGTTCACTCAGTCCAAAGTTATGAGATGACAAACATAAAAAAATACAGTCGAATTGATAACCTCCTCTTTTTTGAAGTCGGTTAAAAAAGACTTACAAAACAAATGGTCGTGATCATTACACAAATATTTGTTCCAGTTAGAAAGTGAACCCACACCCCATTAAAATTTTAACTGAACATAGATTTTGCGAAGAAAATTGGTCTTCACCGTCATTGAAAAAATCTAACATCGACCGACAAATGCTGTGTTGTTTGTCTATAAATATACATACCAACAATATAAATCGTACTGTCACAGTACACTTAAATTTTCATTCTCCACGTTAAGAACTATCGAAAGGAACCAGTTGAAATAAAAATTGCTTTTGAAACGAGTACTTCATTCAAAACGTTTGGACAATGTTATTGGCGTGTGTCTCAAGCAGAGGCGTCCGTTAAAATGAAGGTGACGTTGTTCATAGTAAATGACTGGTTTCACAATGTTTTATCACTCACACACAACATGCTATACACAAACAGGCACTTCAAATAAAATTGTAGTGTTGATTAGTAATTTAAAATTAACAGCTTTTCTATAGGAAAGTATAGGGTTTCTTAGCAAGACTGTGCTTTTTTGTATTTAGTCTCAATTTTTTCTTGTGCAAGTGGCAACTGGCTGCGTAAGTCGGCGGTGATTATATAAAATCACTGGTTGTTGCCCGCGGCTCCGCCCGCGTATATCAGTTATCGCTGCAAATAGTAGCATATGTGTTATTCTGATGTATAAGCTATATTACTCTAAAGTTTCATCCAAATCCGTTTAGTAGTTTCTGCGTGAAAGAGTAACAAACATCCATCCAATATCCATCCATCTATACTTACAAACTTTCGCATTTATAATATTAGTCGGATATAACTTTTTAAATGTCATTCGATTAAAATAAAATATACAAATACATAAGAGAAAACCTTATTCAAGTGGGTTAAGCCACTTCTGAGATCACAAACATAGACAATCAGACATAAATTCTAAAACTGTTGTTTTCAGCCAGTTTAAACGTCTTTCATGATAGACAATAAAGTGCACTCTCCACTATATGTACTCGTAGGTATTTTAATAAGAGTAAGTTACCACATTTAATGTTAAAAGTTATTTTTTCCTTTCAAATTGTAAACTTTTGAAATCTACTTATGTTATAATTATATT
Organism: Diaphora mendica; assembly: GCA_949125395.1. Taxonomy (NCBI): domain Eukaryota; kingdom Metazoa; phylum Arthropoda; class Insecta; order Lepidoptera; family Erebidae; genus Diaphora; species Diaphora mendica. Next base: position 5,895,938 of record OX421323.1, read on the forward strand.
GTCTTAGATATAAAAAAAACTTGAATATATTAAATTTTATTAAAGAATTTGTAGTTTTCTTCTAAATATCCTCTGTCAGTCAAACTATTAGAAAGCCTTTATGAGCCTTTTTTTAAACTGTTACGCAAGTGTAGCTTCAGAATGACATCGTAGTTTTAAATTAGGTATCTGTAAAAAAAATTAAATTGTATTTTTTTACAAAAAACATAGTTGAACAGTGAAAAATATATTATAATTATAAAATGCAGTACAGCTATAAATTATATTATTAAATTCGCACTGATGTGCACATTGTTGTCTAAATAGCATTTATTTAACGATTTTTAGTCTTACGATCGCCTGAAAAACAGATTTACCCTACTTCAGGCAAAGATTCAAGTATTTTAACTACATTTTTAATAACTCAATATGCAAAAATACACTGAAAAAAATGTTCAATAATATTTTATTACATAAAACTAAACTAATGATATTTCATTAGTTTAGTTTTATGTTTGTGTGATCTGTGTAGATCTTGTAAACCTCTCAGCGGATTCCATAGCAGTTTTCAGCAGTATATAGAGTGAATCAAGAGAAGGGTTTATATGTGTAATACATGCATATTATAAGAGGCGCTCATAGCCCAGTTGCTTACCCTCGGTGATTGTTTCCAATCACCGAGGGTAAGCAACGACGGCGCGGTCAGTACCTGAATGGGTTATTGCTGGTGGCATAATACCATGAGCGACTCCGTGATTCGGAGGTCACGTTAAGCAGTCGGTCCCGGTTGTTATCGTAGGATAACAGTCGTGAAGGTTAGTTTGAGACCTTTGGGCGGCTTGAAAACATCCAACGGCAAGATTACGTAGTTACAACAACGTTGTCTTACCAGTACCCAACCCGCACTTGGCCAGCGTGGGGACGAATGGCCTTAGGCAGTGGTCCCACCGCCGACGATGAACGAGAAACGAGTTGAACTAGAAACTATAAACGAGTTGGCGATCAGCGGGCAGCGAGTGTGTAGTTTCGATAGTTTTGTCGTTGGGCTATAAGCGAGTGTTCGTGCGATGAGCGATTACTCGCGCCAACACCACATTTCTTGGATGAGTTTTTTATTGAATGTGTCCGACAATATCTCTATCGTAAAATACATCATCGTCGTCGTCTGAACTAGACAACAATGAGAGTTGCAATGATTAATTGATATCCATACGTGTACTTCCAAAGCCACACTGTATAGAAATGATCAAGCGACCGAGCATCGCTGAGCGAGTATCGCTGAGCGAGTATGGCTGAGCGAGGTTATCTTTGAAAGCTCTTGTCGCTCAGCGACAAAACTAATAAAGCAAGTCGTCGCCGGCAGTGTGAACAGTCGGAGAGCAAATATTACTATATGCATCTCTTTCGTTTACACTGAATGTATATTTATTGTAAGTTTCTTGAGCGAGGAAATCGCTGATAGTTAGTCGTTTTCGGTCAGACCACTGCTTTAACCTTCTCCTGAGAGGAGACCCGAGTCCAGCAGTGGGACGTTGTGGGTTGTTGATGATGCATATTATACTCGAAAAAACAGAATTTCAAAGATTACCTAGCGAAGCCGGGACAGGTTGCTAGTTTATAATATTATGCCTGTATAACTCAGTGTGTCTGTCTGTGTTAAATAATATAAAGATAAGTAAAAATATGTTTTTAATGTATTTACAGGATTCGGATATCAGAGAATAATGATAAACGGAAAGCCAGTTCTCCTGTACCGGGACTACACGTATTCCAAGCGCGATCGATCAAGTCGGACCGAGTACTGTTCCAAGAGAATAAAATTAAAATGTGGAGCCAAAGTGACCCTGAACAAATATGGGATCATTACTTACACGTACACGGAACATAATCATCCACCACCTAAGATAGTCCGGACTTCTGATGGCCGATATTATAGGCTATAATTAACCGACTTCAAAATAGGAGGAGGTTCTCAATTCGACCGTATATATGTTTTTCTTTTTTTTTATGTGTATTCGCGGATAACTTCGTCGTTTATGAACCGATTTTGATGATTCTTTTTGACGTCACACACGAAAAAACATGACTCCATAACAAAAAATTTACTTACCTCGCCATGCGTCGTTACCTCACCCTGAAGCGCTACATTGAAGGCTTGAAGTGCAAGCCTATCTCTCGCTTGCATTTCTAGCCTCAAATGGAAGCGAGAGATCATCATCTATCTCTCATCATTTCATCAATGTTTCGTTATGACGTTGTCACGTTAAACTATCGTCCGTAAACAGACTTTACTGACAACCGTTTTTTTTTTATGGAAAGGAGATATCCCAACGGTGGTACCACGATAAGGACACTAAGATCTGATGATGGCATCCAAGAGAAATCGAGTCGAACATTGAAGTCGGTTTTTGTTAAAATTTTACTTGTTTGTAAATAATAATATCTGATATGTGATTCCCACAGAACACAGAATAAAGTTAGAAATGCAATGTGGGCGTGGCAAGCGCGCTGGAACTTTGAGCGCGATCGCTCATAGTGACCTGCATTTCTGTACATCTCTCTGAATGATCTATGTTCATTTCTCCCACCAGGGCAGCGATCACTTTGTGATACTTGAGATATCTTACGGCCCATAGAATAAGGTATTCAATCGCTATAATAATGTCCCCTGGAAGGAGCAATGAACCACGGCTGTGTCACCGTGTTCTTAATATATTATTAATTAATTATAATAATTAAAGCACTTACAGGAGTGTGTGTCTTCACGTTCTTCTCGGCGTTCCCAAGAGCTCTTGGGGAGGTGGGTAGATTCTTCTGCTCTTGCGTCTTCACACAAACACACGCTCCTAAAATGCTGTACAACTTCCAAGGTATTCGAACCAATCTCAATAATCAACTTTTCGACTTACGCGGTCACGCCTACAAAAACTCGCGAATCCACGACCTAACACAATACGGTTTATCACTAAAGAGACCGCGGGTCGATGGACAATACAATTAGCTTACTATCAAGTGATTTTCACAATAACAAATAAAACGTCGGCCCGTTTCAACACACGCTCAATCACAATCTTATAATTCTCGCGAGTTTTATCACAATTAATTTTCACAAGCCTGGCCGATCAAACCGTTCTCAACTATTATAAGTATTTTAGCTTAACAAACCCAAAGTGTCATCACTATCACGCGGAGGCTAAATGAATACACAACATTAACAATCAAATTCCATTACGGCACCGGCCATTTTTAACACGAGTTCATTTTGATTCCAACCTCAAACTTCAAACGTCAACACGAACCCGCGACAATCAAAATGTTGCCAGTACAATGACGTTCGAAATCCAACAATCTAATTTATTAAAATAATCATACATTGCGTATTAAATTTGAGTAATAACTACATTCTTACCACCAAAGCACGTAATAAATATGAAATGTAGTTCATTATAATTTTATTGTAAAGATGATCAAATTTTCCTTTTACTTAAATTTATTTGAAAATGATGTTTTATGCATTTTATGCTATCATTTACACTTTTATATTATACAGTTTGTGTTTTTTAAAAGCAACAATTTTTGTACCTGAATCTTTGTAATTGTTTTATGTTACTGCTGATTTGTACTTATTCGCCTACTATTTAAAAATAAATTGATTTGATTCGCGAAAAGACCTCTTATTTCTACTTCGAATAGAAAAGACATTGGATAGTTATGAACTAGTTAATTACCGACTTCAAAAAAAGGAGGAGGTTCTCAATACGACTGTTTTTTTTTTATGTTTGTTACCTCGTACCTTCGACTGGGTGAACTCATTTTGATGATTATTTTTTTATTTGAAAGCTGGTGCTTCCCGAATGGTCCTATTTAAATTTGGTCCTGATTGAATGCGGTTTTTTTGTTAATATTTGTAATTATTTAGTCTTTAGCTCTAGTAATAAATATTTATTGCAGTTACAGACAACAACTACGAGATTATCACTATCAATTGCCGACCGGTTCTTCTGTACCAAGGCCACACTTATTCAAAATGGAATCAGTCCGGTAACCGGTATTGCTCAAAGAAGGTTAGCTTGAAATGTCCGGCTAAACTGAAGCTTGATGAAAACGGGTTTATTAAATGCGTGGACAACGACCACAATCACGCACCTCCAAAATTAATTCAGACTTCTACTGGAGAATATTTTAGAGTTTAAGTTATAAAACTATTATGAAAACCAGCTGTACCTGTTCAAAATAATAATCTATGGAATTGTGATTTTCTGAAATAGTTAAATATTTGTAATTGACAAGGCTTTAGTGGTGTTGATATTTTGGGCAGTTAATAACACCGACGCGGAAGGTCGACTCACTTCTTTAAAATACCTGTCAGTTTCGAAGCCAGTCAGGCATGCCAGAAATACATACGTGATTAAAACCGTTTATAAAATTAGAAATAAGAATACAATTGTGTATGACCGTTGTGTCAGAATATCATTTTAAAGTAATATAATTGTTACCAGAAATATTGTAACTTAATTGCCTTTCTACAAGCTTTTTATTAACTTGCAATGTATGTATGAATGCTTGTATGTTCGGGTAGAATCTTGCAACTCAATTTTGAAGCAGATATCTTCAATCGATTTTGCTGAAATTTTGCAAGCATATGTATACAGCGTGACAATACAATATTATAATGACATGGAGCTGATCTGATGCTGGAGTTTTAAGGTGGCCATAGGAACTCTGTAAAGAAACGTCGCAACATCATCGAGTTTGGACTCGTTTGATTCGTCTCGAGGCATTCCAGTAAAAGCTGGTTTTTAAAAAGCTTTTTAATTTTATTTATTTATTGTATAGGGGTCAAACGAGCAGTAGGCAGTAGGATGCCAGTAACCTCAGGTGGTTTTTTTTTTCATTGTTTAAATTCCTCTCCCTCTCTCTCTTTTTTCCGTCCTGTTTTTCTTGTCATTTACAAACCTCATTGTATATTTCAATTGTTGTATATGTCAAGTAATATTTTCTTTAATGTTATTATTTTTACTTTTAAATATATTGATTGGTGTTTTGGTTAAACGACCAACATGTTCTTGTACCTATTTTATTTATTGAACTAACTCTATAATCGGTAGAAACTGATTCTAACAAGTACAAATTATTAAAAATAAAAAACCCGACTGTGTCAATATTTAACAATAAAAACGTATAAGATTTATATATATTCGTAATTACCGTAAAAAAAACTTAATTTTGATACCACACTCGATGTATTTTGAAAACATTTATTTTTTATATTACTTTTTGGCGCCAAAAATCCTTATTATTTTACATCCTTGTTTTTTCTCACATAAAAATACGAAAAGCCGTTTAGGCTTTAGTGCGTGCCAAAGGAATAAACATACATACATACACTCGAAAAACATAACCCTCCTTTCGCAGTCAGGTAAAAACAAGAAGAGAAAGGAATAAACAAGGAAAGCTGTACAAATCCATTTTTATTTGATTTGTATTGAGTCTTCTTATTTGTAAACCGGGCCGCGCTTTTAGTAAGTTATGGCTTCGATTGATGAATATAAGATATGATTAGAAAATACAGAAAACATATAAATTAAAAAATGCATGTACTCAGTGACCAAAGAACAAGAACAAAATAATTAATTTACAGGCGTTTATCTGACGCCTCTGGTGTTGCGGGTGTCCATAATATTAATAGTAATCATTACCTTTTGGCAATACCACTAAAAGTAAACTTTAAATGTTAGTGTTGTAAAAAAAAAACTGTTTTAATTAGAGACACACGCATGTATACTTTTGGTACAATTACTTTGAGTACTAAGACCAAAAGTTAGTCCTTTTGGTCAATACACCATGAAAAGTAAATTTTAAATGTTTGTTAAAACACAAACTAAAATTTGGTAACACATTATGATGTAAAATATATTTCTTTACAGACAAAAGCTACGAGATTATCACTATAAATGGCCGACCAGTTATTCTATACCAAGACTTCACTTATTCAAAGCGGGATAACTCCAATAACCGATATTGTTCAAAGAAATTAAGCTTAAAATGTCAAGCTAAATTGTCACTCTATAAAAATGGAGCTTTAAAACGCGTGTACGCCGATCACAACCATGCACCTCCAAAAATAGTTCGTACTTCTACCGGACAATATTTTAGACTTTAAGACAGGGCGCGCACTAGTGACTTTCGTCACCGTGGCAAAACGTTACGAATAAGGGGGTAAATATATAAGTCTAATCATTTATTTGTGATAATGAATAACATGTAACCCAATTGGAAAGGTTTAAATATCTTCTGTAAAAAAGAATGTTAGGTTGGCTTGTGGAGACCTTCAAAACTCTAATAATTCTGTAACAAAAATATGCCACAGCAAAGCGTGTCAGAATACAACTAGTTAATGAGTAAATAAAAGATGTTTGCTTATATAATAGTACTTTATTTATTGCTATTTATTTCCACTCTTTCTGCTATCTGTGAAAACTTTTAATTGACCTTCTTCTTTTGTATAAAGTTTGTATAATGGAACAATATAGCTGTAAGTTTTCCTATAATTGTAAAATAAAATTACTTACTCATTTCCTTAAGTCATTTTAGTTTAATAGGGAACTTTTAAAGCAACTGCTCTTTAAATAAACTTTCAGCAACGTCTTACAAGATAATTGAGGTAAATGCCCAGACAGTACTTCTATATGAAAACTACACATACTCAAAGCAAGGAAGATCAGCCTTGAACCAATACTGTTCCAAGAGAAGAAGAAATAAGTGTCAAGCTAAACTCACTCTTGATTCGTATGGCAATGTGACATCGGCGAATACTGATCACAACCATCCCCCGCCTAAATTGATTCGTTTTTCTGATGGGAGGTACTATAAAGTTTAGCACATTGCCTACTCCTCATATACGAGGTTTGGATGTATCGAATGTAATATTTTCTTCGTGCCATTTTCAAACTTGCTTATTTTTTTGAGACACAAACATAGCCTAAAATACACCTGACGAAAAAATAGTAGAAATTCGCTAGATCTTTTTTTTTATAGATAATATCACCATAGTAGCTGCTCAAAGCAATAATTCTATAAACAAAGTAGATTATATTAAACTCTGTTGTGCGTATCCTACCCTTTTTCCTGATAGGTAAAAAGAGTAATAACAGATAAAATGTATCTACCTTTTTTTTTAGCTCTGCATCACCCTGAGTCCGACTGATATTTAATATAATAAAAAAATTATAACTGTTTAAAACATATAGTTATCATGAAATTTGTAAATAGTTGCAATACGAGATGAATAAAAGTGAATGTTCTAAATTTTTTTTTATTTTTTTGCATGCACTTCATCAAGTATGCGGTGTGTCATTTAAAATATTTCAGTGGTGTTATCGAATCTAGTGTTTTATATACGTCAGTATGTTCTATATACTTATATCAGAACGTTGTTCACAGATTACAAAATTATTTCCCTTAACCGGAGGAAAGTTCTTCTCTATGAAAATTATACATTTTCAAAGCACGGCCTCTCGTTCCGGAACCAATATTGTTCACAGAAAGTTGCCAAGAACTGCCCAGCGAAACTCACACTGCATAAAGATGGAAGTATAAAATTGAGTTGTACAGAACATAATCATCCACCACCGAAGATATTCCAAAGTTCTGATGGGCAGTACTTTAAGGTTAGGTAGTGATGAATGTTTATGTTCTCAGTTGCGCCCCATAGTTGTTCCCATTAGGTTTGTGTACATATAATATGTAACTAGCTCAAACAACCGATTGCCTGACACATATTATATGGTACAAAACTAAATACCAAGTTAATTGGGCTTCAAAAATGTATTACAGCTCGATAAACTAACATTTAATCATCATACACATATACACATAATTATATAACCATGATGGTGGCCTCCACTCTTGGATCCTACTCATGCTTTCCGTCCTTTATATACATAAAACATTTTTTTTATTTTATTTATGGGCCTGCCAAAATGACTCTACTCTGCCAGAATCCAAGAGTGCTGGTTACTTGCGAATGCAACAATGCAACATGGTGACCCACACTATGGCGGCCTAGTGATGCTTCTGCATCATTGGGCCTCCGGTCAATGCTGCCATTTTACGTTACTTTTCTGTGCGAGGGTAGTACCGCCTCGGTCGAGCCCGTTCGTGCGTTCATTATAATTACTTAACATGTTAAATGTTGCATTATAGTTATTTTTTTAATAAATGCCTGATATTTGTGTTATTATTGTTTGTGTTAACAAATTAGCTGGTATCACTTTGTATTTCATATAGACAACAAAGCAGCTAGCTACATTTGTTCAAAAAACAACTTGGTTGGAATTTTCTGCCCGTTCAAAATTAGTATTAGTGTTAAAAATATGTCTTAAATTTTCTGCCCGTTCAAAGTGAGTATTAATGTTAAAAATATGTCTTAAATTTTACCTAACTTTTTAAAATCATCTCGCATTGACTATGGTAAAAACAATCTTATGCACAAAGGCGGCCTATGCAAATTATGAAAAATTCAAGGTAAGAAAAGAAAGAAAATGTGGTTATTTCAAACAAAAATGATATTGGTATTATAATAATCATTGTTATATCATCAACAACGACAACCCATAACGTCCCACTGCTGGGCACCGGTTTCCTCCCAGGAGAGGGTTAAAGCCATACGACCCGAGTGCGGGTTGGGGCAAGACAACGTTGTGGCTACGTAAATCTTGCTGTTGGATGTTTTTAAGCCGCCCAAAGGCCTCCAACTAAGCTTCACGACTGTTATCCTATGATAACAACCGGGACAGACTGCTTAACGTGACCTCCGAATCACGGCATGGTATCATGCCACCAGCGGTCACCCATCTAGGTTCTGACCGTGCGATCGTTGCTTACCCTCGGTGATTGTTTCTAATCACCGACTGCAACTTGGCTATGAGAGAATGCCTGCCTGCCTGCTATTGTTATATGTGTATGTTTTATTAAATGACCCTAGAAAAATTTGTTAAAGTTCAGTATTATGCTTTACAGAAGATGACACGCCAATATTTTCTACATCACGTTACGGAAAACCGGTAATATTGATCGGTCAGTACCGTTTTAATAAATGGAGTCGAAGCAAAGGTGCTCGTGCTAGATGGAACTGTGTGAGGACTGGACATGGCTGTAAAGCCGTACTTATAACCGTAGAAGATGAAATCGTCCACTGTGTACACGAACACAATCACTAAGACTTCATTACTTCACTATTTTTCATGTGAGAGTAAGGGAACAGAGAGTGCACCTGCGTTTACGCACACACTTGTGCACTATAATAACTCCTGCGTAGTTGTCTGGTCTCCATTCAGACTGGCTACAGTTGCCGAAATCGGCTTGGAGTATCTATCGTTATTCTTTTTAAATGATTATGTTCTAAATATGACTGTTGTTACAAATTGTATTTTTTTGTCTTTTGGGTTGAATAAAACGGATTCATGGAAAATGTTTTTATTTTTTTACTTTACTTTTTTATGTGCCGTTTTCAAGCAACGTCCATTTTGTATATCATAATTTCTTCACAATTAAGAAGTTTGTGGTAAATAACGTCTATGTTTTGGTTTATTTATATTGTTAACTTTCTAGTAACTATCTATCTATCTAGTAAATGTTCGTCAACCACGAAGTTGTCATCATGTCGCTTATGACGGTATGACTCATATTTCAATATGCAATAAGCTGCAGCTGGCAGTTTTAAAACGCGCCTTTCACATTGTCGACAACATGCTCAGACCACCAACATTTTAAGATGCAACTCCTAGTCGTGATGGCTGTGGAGAAGGTATATTTTAATGCTAGTCATGGTGTAATCTAATTTTTCACTTTAATTTCAGGTATGATGGAGGATGAACCAGTTTATGCGATGTCCCGATACGGGAGGCCTGTGATTATTTTGGGCCGCTACCGATATAATAAACGGAGTGCAAGCACGGGTAAACGCGCTCGGTGGGCCTGTGTTAGGACTGGCCATGGCTGCAAAGCTATTCTCATTACTTGGGAAAACAGGATTCTCGATTATGTTCATGAACATAACCATTGAAGACGGATTTCCTCTCTAAACTAAATAGCACGTATGAAAATAGCAAATGGTCATTGACTCAGATCCAAAACTGAGGTCCAATGAAAATAATTAGATTTTAAGATAAAGAGATAATTCCATTGTTATTCCGTTTCGAGTTAGGAATTGAATAATTCATTGTTTTTACGTGCAACATAAGTTTACATAATGTTTCTTTTTTATGTGATTTAATACAATAAAGGACAGTTTTTCTTATCTTTTTTTTTGTATGTGTATAAAAATATTTAAAAAATCGGTTGTCTGTAAAGTCGGTTTACTGACGATAGGTGAACGTGACAACATCATAAGAAAATACTTTCCGCGCTCTCGCTTGTACTTCAAGCCTTAAATGGAACGCCTCAGAGCGAGGTAAAGCCGCATGAGTCAATTTTCGATCGAATTATAAGACGTTGTCACGTCAAAAATATAATAACCAAGTGTTACTGACATTATAACATCAATTTCTTCATTATTGTTTTTAAGATCTTTTAGGTAGGTATATTTTAGAATAATGAATATTTGTAAACAAATGTTATATGAATGGTACATATTACTTAATTTTCAGATGTAAATACATTCATAATATTAAATGGAAAACCAATATGCTTATATGAAAACTATACATTTCCTAAGAGCGGTCGTTCAGCCCGTTTGAGGTACTGTTCCAGCAAGAGGAACAATTGTCCGGCAAAACTAATGTTCGACGACGATGGGGTGATATGCCATGCCAATACAAATCACAATCACCCTCCACCAATTCTTGTAAAGGGTTCTAATGGAAAATACTTTAGATTCAGGCAATTTAATTAATTTGTGTTTGTTTGACTTTCCCCTAGGCATTTCCTTCAAGACTATATTCTGTTAAATGAGGATAATATAGGAAGCCAAGGTTTGACGATAATATCAACATCTAGAGACAATTAAAATGATCCTTTTTAAAAAAAAAACTACGTTATATATGTACATGTTACTTATTTGCTTATTTTTATTTATAAGTTAATGCACAAGTATATGGCATCGGCGAACTTATGGATCGTTTACATGTATTAAGTGACGTAGTTAACTTGAATTTAACTTGTTTCAAGCTTGTAAACAATCACTTAACACCTCTTTAGTCACAAGTGGTAAGTTAACGATTAAGTAAATAAGTAGAATAGAACGGAGTCTATTATTTGATTAAGTAACCGCCCTTCCCGCGCCGCCTGCATTCCCCGGTAGGCATGACCTACTGAATTTTATTATATTTTTTCCCACATTTACGGCTCTGGGTTCTAGCCCTTTTTTCGCGTGTGGACGCAGTGTTACCAACCCTGCTGTTTTAACAGTAGATTAGCTGTTTTTACAAACAGACAGAAAACAGGGGCATCAAGTTCCAGTTTTCTGTTTCATTCCAAATTTTTACTGTTTTTCAATTAGCGCCACTGTGTAATAAGTGCAATGCAAATATTTTTACTATGTAGAATCCATAGTTTTGTGCCTACCACATAGCAGCGCCACCGTGGAAAGATTATTTTTAGCTATAAGAATTATGAAAACAAATTACGCAACAACCATTATAGGTACATTACACACTAAATCCGAAATAACCGATTGTTACTCATTTGAAATCACAAAAAAGCACATAAAGCACAGAAATTTAACAAAAAATATGTATGATTTTAACAAGGAAAAAGAGCCTCAAAACACTGAAGATAAGGCAACTGAGGATGAAAGTGGAAAATAATTTTACTTTGATTTTTGTTTTTATTATGTTGTGATCAATATTATAATACATATAACAATGTATGTAAGTCCTGGTAAATAACAAAAGTAGGTGATTATTAAAATTATATGAGGACAGTATGAAATCTGCCTTTTTACTTTACCTACTGTTTTCTCCTGTTTTTTTATTGGTGAGCTGGTGTTTTTTAGTTGTGTGTGTGGACGCAACAATAATTCAGCGAAGTACATACCAACTGCCATCAGTGTTTAATAAACCTACAATTTGACAAAATAATTGAAAATGGCAAAGTGGACTGAAAGCACGACAGTGAAATTTGTGGAAGAATATTTACGCCATGAGGTGTTGTGGATTTTTCGTAGTCCAAATTACCGGAATAAGATTGTGGCTATTCCTGAAGAAGCGGACTTAAAAAATAAAAAGTATACGTAGTACGTACTCTTAAGAACTTAAAATGGTGAAAATTTCAAAAACATTGGTTCTGGCGGCGATGATTTATACAAAACTAATTGGAAATGGTTCAACATGTTGGATGAAACATTAAGATCAGTTAACATTGCAGACATGAGAAAAACACAAAATAATATGATGAGTAAGTTTTATTACATATTTCTTACATAGGTACGTAGGCATGAATTTATTAGTGTATCATTCTGCTTTGCCAATTAACCGAACCTTCACCGACAAAATAATCAGCATAATTATCGCGAATTAAGCGTGCGTCACGAAATTTATGATTTTGCAAATTCATAGGTAAATCGTGGGAGACCTACACCGCTGTGGGAGAGCCACGCTTCGGCAGGCATGGGTCGGCTCGACCGGAGTGATACCACGGCCTTACAGAAAACCAGTGTGAAACAGCGCTTGCGCTGTGTTTCACCGAGTGAGTGAGGATACCGGAGGTCCATACCCAAACCCCTCCCCCATCCCCTTCCCATTCCCTAAAGGCCGGCAATGCACTTGTGACGCGTCTGGTGTTGCGGGTGTCCATGGGCGGCGGTAATCGCTTACCATCAGACTATCGTCTGTTCGTTTGTCCCCCTATTGTATAATAATAAAAAAACTGTTAGTTCTTCTGAAGGCTCCTTTCTCCAACTTCCTGGAACTATGTGGCCATGACAAGTATCTTCAAAGTCTACTGTCGGTGCGTTCACATTGCTTTTATTTTTCTCAGCCAATTATGTAATGCACAACAGGTTTTGACATTCTTGTCAACTTTGTTGGGTCTGACTGGAATAGGTGTTTCAAAAATACGAAATAGACCAACTAAAATTCCAAAGGCATTTTCTGCCAGTCAACTGATTGGGCGGTGCAGAGAAAGAATGACATTTTCGATTGGTTCAAGTAACTGATAGTGAATGTATAGTGATATATAGTGATACGATAAAACATCGTATCGAGACAAGCAATAAATATTATATTACGCTATCTTACAAAAGTATACTTAACAGTAGAACTCTATAAAAGTAAAAACGTAAAAACTTTTACTAAATTCGTGTTAGCATAGTTTAATTTGTTGGTAACTCAATGGTATGTGCTGAGACAATGGTGGAAGTTAACCTATTTTTACCCGACTACGGCAAAGCCAAAGGAGGGTTATGATTTTGTCAGGCTATGTATTTGTTTCTCTTGAGTCATAGTCTACATTTCGACACACATTAAAAGTTTTTACTTAAATAGTATAAACTTTTTAGCTATACCAAATGTGTATGTGTTGATACGTATAATATTTGTGTATAACAACAAAATAAAATATTTCGGACATTTTAACACACAACGCCATCTAGTCCCAAGCTAAGCAGAGCCTGTGTTATGGGTACTAGACAACTGATATAAATACATATATTACTTTTTTTTTGTAAATACATACATATTATATATAGAAAACACCCAAACTCCGAAACAAATATGTGCAGATCGTACAAACATTTGGTCCGACCCGGGAATCGAACCCGAGACCTCATGCACAGCAGTCGCATACGCTACCACTGCGCCACAGAGGCAGTCATTGCCAAAAGATGATGTGGTGTTTGTTACGGCGTCATTGCCACTATTGACATGTGGGCAACTTTGTGGGCAATTTTACGGCAAAATAAATAAACTTGACAAAAGTACACATAGTTTTATTTAGCAACTTTAAATTAATCCTTCTGTTTTATAATTGACATACTGACATAAATTCTGTAACGTGCGAGTCCAAAAGAGAGGTATATCGTTGATAATAGTACCTAAAACTCTTTTTTCTTTTTAGAGAAATATGAAGTCATCAGGATTAATGGCAAAAATATAATTCTCTATAATAATTACACTTACTCCAGAAGCGGGCCTAGTAGCCGGTACAGGTACTGTTCTAGCAAGTCATCCAGGAACTGTCCTGCGAAGATATTGTTCCACGACAATGGCTCTATAGATATAGAATATGCTCACACAATTTGTCACAACCACCCTCCGCCGTCCATCTTCAAAGCCCCTAATGGACATTACTTTAGATGTTAGCCGTAATATACTTATTTGTAACTTTTTTACTATCATTTGTCTAGTAGATACAAATGTATAACTGTATGCGTAAGGTATACAATAAAATAAAATAAAATTGACTGCACGATTGGCTGGTTAGCTGTCGCCACGCAGCTTTCTACTGCGCAAAGTGTTCAAATCTAACATAGGACAACACTTTGTGAGATCCACAAATAGTTGTTCTAAGTCTGGGTGTTCTTTTATTCGTTCCATGTATGTTTTTAAAGTTCCTTGCGACACAGGATGGTAAATTTCTAAGTTGTCTTTGAAAAGAAAAAAAAGTAAAACTCATTTTTTTCTAAAACAAAATCTCAATGTATATGTTTGTTTGAAAGTTTATTATATCTGTATATATATATTAAAGCTGTTCAAAAATAAACTATAGAGAATCATTTGCCTAGTTTTTTTTAAATATTAGCGTATTAGTTGTCTTATGTATTGACATGGTTTGTATAAAATTTAATTTGTGTGTGTGTGTGTGTGTGTACGTGAGTGTGTGCTTGCGCGAGGTATAATGTCAAAATAGAAGTTGTTTCGCTCTTTCTAAAATCGCTAATGTCCCTTTTCTTGTATTTTTTGTAACCAAATGACGTCATTCATGTATACATTTGTTAATTTTATGTTAATGTTTACGTTTGAAGAACGTAACTTGGCAAGAGAGCCATTCTTCGATGTTTTTTTTAACTATGTGTGAATTTTCAGGTCAATATAAAGTGATTTGGATTAACAAAAGACAAGTTGTTTATTACGATGGTTACACGTATTTTAAGAATGGTCCTACATCTCAGTATCGGTTCTGTTCAAGCAAGAAGGTGAAGGGTTGCCCTGGGAAGATCACGATTAGCGGCGATGGTACTGTGCTAAGTGTGCACACTCCTCATAACCATGGACCTCCTAAGCTTTATGATACCGGTGATGGACAATATATAAGGGTCTTGTCTTGAGGGAGTTACGTTCATAAGAATTTTTTTTTTGATGATGATTATGGTCTGTGTGGAGGCTGTGTCTTTCAAGTAAAATTTTGATGTAAAACATAAGTTAGAAATAATTATTTTAATACATCAGTGATTGATCTCGTTTCATTCTCAGAGGATTAACTGAGAAAAAATATTCTTATTAGATCCATCATGGATCTGTCCAATTGGTCTTCTGAGAATGAACCTTAATCCGTACTCTATAAAAATATCCGTACCTTTATCCCTACTTTATTTGAGGTCGGTGCAATTAATTTTCTTTTTTCATTGTCCTCTATCACTTATTAGTTCACTGCTTACAGGGAGTAAGGAGTGAACTAGCCATATCCTCTGTCATTATTTTTTTTGGTGGTGCTCTATTCTTATTTCCATCGTCTTCCGTTCTCTTTATATTTTCTTTACTACAGCTTTCTTCTCTTTTGTCTTGTAAGACGTATTTGTCATTATATAGTGCAATAGATTTTATATTATAAAATTATGAAGTACAAGCTGACCCGCCGAACTTCGTATCGCCTTATTTATTTTTGTGAATATTTTCTAATTCCTCAACTTCCCGTAGCGCTGCATTATATAGAATTATAGAACTAAGCGAACTAAGACAATATAACACATCCATTTTTTAATTTTCTTTTATAGATACAAACCTTGTCCTGACAAAAACAAATACATAAACAAAAAGAATTATTCAATTTGGTGCAGTCGTTCAAAAGTTATGGGCGTACATACATTTTTGTAATGCATTTTTATTTATATGTTACTTAAAGATAACTATTTAACTGCATCTTTGTACAATAACGTCGTAAGTTGGAGCACGCGACCCTATATAGTCTCCGTGCTTCAGCTACATGGAAACTCTAGGTGAAGCACAGGTCAGCTCAGTATTACACTGTCATTCTGAATTTTGTTTAATGTTTTTACCGAAATAGTGAAGTTTGAATAAGTACTAGAGTAGTTCTTTTTTAGATTTTTGTGGATGCCCAGTAAATTGATAATGGGTATGAAAATTATTACAGGTCATAGAATTTACAAGGTGAGACATTTTAAAATATGATTAAATACTTAAAAAAACATTAATTCTAGAAAAGTAGTTGGGTAAAAAACATTGCCGACGTGCCTGTTTTTTACACTGAAAGCTGAAAGCTAATTGGTAAGTAACAAGCACTTTGGTAATTAGTGTAGAATTAAATTACATAGTTATTAATTATTTATAGTTTTCATATTAAGACTGTATAACACAATGTATAAAGTAATCACGAGTTATTATTAATGTATTAATTATATATGATTGTACTGTGACTACGTTTTATAATTGTTCATCATCATCAACCTCTCGCAAGCCACTCCTGGACATAGGCCTCTCCAATTGCACGCCACTTAGTTCGATCCTTGGCTTCTCTCATTATGGCTCCCGCCAGCCGTCTTGCGCAGATCACCACTCCACCTGGCCTGTAGACGTCCTACACTACGTTTGCCGCGACGCGGTCTCAGCCCACAGCCACTTTAGCTTGCTAACTTGTGGGCTATGTCGATGACCTTGGTTCTCCGAAACCTCCCCAACCCCTTCCTACATCCCCAACGTTAAGCCAACAGTGCTGGACCTACAAAATTGGTAGATGGGTAATACTATATTATATAATAACGGTTGTTTCATAAAATAACATTGGTATCTTAGATTATTAATATTGGTATATACATACACTCACATCATTTATACAATTCATCGTCCAAGTCAACTTTCCATATTAAAATCCAGGACAAACATGCAACAACTGATTGAAGTACGGACTAGGAAGTGAAGCGGCGCCTCCGCATCGGGTGCGTTTAAGGGAATGGGAAGGGAGCGTGCGTAAATCAGTCCTTTCACATTGTGCATATGAAAATATGAAAATCAAATTGAAATTGCACACCGCAGTGCCGTCCACTGTAAATGCGTTTTAAGCCTAATCAGACTGCTGATAAACTTTATATACAGACAGAAAACAAATGATTTGACTCATCACCCATTTGCATTGGGGAGAATTGAATCCACCATCTTTTAGCAATCTGGATCATTGGCCGCTATTCTACTATGTCAGTTTAAAATAATGTTAAAATAGCATTAAGTAATACTATTTGCATTATCTATTATGTAGGTAAGGAAACAAAAATAAATTTTATATTCTCATTTGGTTTTATTTACACTCGACTTTGTATGGAAATGTATAATATGCATATATATTTCCATACACAGTTTCGTTTCAATGCAACAATGAATTATAAATAAGTTCAACGGCGAGAGAATCGCAACGAATCCGCGCTTCCATGGTCGGGTAATTTCCACGAACGAGCGATTATGCTTTTAGCGTATCGTCGCGAATCGTCGTAACGGAAGCGCCGACTGTATAGAAATACGTGGTACGATGATAAAATCGCTGCGATTCTCTCGCCCGTGGAGACAGCACCTATGTTTTGTTGACGGTACAAAGGGAAGATAATAAAATTCCATATTGGCATTGGCCACAGAAATCATCACATCAACAGAAAAGTGCACCTTGTATAAATTTTTTTATCTTCTTTTTAGATCAATACACATTTATCTCGTTAAACGGCAAGAGGGTATTATTGTACAAAAATTTCACATTTTCAAGAAAAGGTTTATCTGGATTGAACCAGTATTGCTCTAAGAAGGGGTCACTCAACTGCCCAGCTAAAGTATTCTTGAACCACGACGGGTCCATAGCTCGTGTCGATGCTCGTCACAATCATCTACCACCACGCTTATTTCTGGCCTCGAATGGAACCTATCACAGCACGCAAAACTAAAAACATACCTGAATTATCTCCGATGTAATATATAAATGAGCGGTGTTCAGGTGCGCCGTAATGTTCAAAGCCTAGTAGATGACCGAATGGAAGCGATCTTAACCCCTGAGATTCAGAACTGGATGACCCTTATCGAGATAACCCATAATGAGGTATGTGCTTGATTCGGAATTTGCTAAACATCTGAAGATACATGATGCACAGTTCGGTTTTCGTCCAGGTGTCACTACGGAAAGTGCTATACTCCGTCTCAAGCACACTGTGCAATACATATGTGTATGCATGTTTTCTAGAGTTAACGAAGGCTTTTGACTTAGTGTCATATGATGTTCTTTGGCGGAAGTTCAGAAAAACAAGTGTGCATGCGCAGATTTAATATTTGTTTCAGTTCTGGTATGCTAACCAGACAAATTGTGTTAGGTAGGCTGATGGCTACTCTGACAAGCTTGGAGTGCGAAGTGAGACAGGGAGGGCTAAGTTCTACTAGGTTATTTAATTTGTATGTGAATGAGCTGATAGATGAACTCAGCGGCAACCAAATAGGTTATTTTGATGACAATGTCTGCATGAACAATTTTAGTTATGCAGACGACATAGTGTTGCCGAGTCCAACTGTCAGTGCATTGCGGAGGCTATAGTCACTTGCGAAAGATATGGGAGTAGACACAGTCAGATTTTTAACATCCAAAAAAGTTTTTATATGGTCTTTAGGTCACGCAGTAATTGCCCATTAAGAGTGCCACCTCTAAATTAAATGAAGTTTGACTGAAGCGGGTTCATAAATTTAAATATCTTGGTCACTGCCTTATGGAAGGTCTTGATGATCAGAAGGACATAGATAGGTAACGTAGGGCAATGGCGATTAAGGGTAATATGTTGGCCCGTAAGTTTGCCCGCTGTAGGGATGAAGTCAAAATAACACTATTTAAAGCATACTGTCAAACCTTCTACACGAGCAGCTTGTGGGTCAACTATATCCAGAAGTCACTGAACACATTACGTGATCAGTATAATAATGTCTTCAGGATCCTATTAAAGTTGCGTCGTTGCTGTAGTGCTTCTACAATGTTTATGGAAGCAAAAAATGAGATGGCTTCCACGCCATAATACATAAGCGCACTGCCTCCTTGCTGTGAAGAGTGCGGATAATAGCATCCTGAGAATCATAGTCGATAAATACGACTCGAATGTTATGAAAAAAATTCTAGGAACCTCACTAAATTAAATCCCAAAAAATAGTAACATTGTAAAGTACTAACATAGGTTAAGAGAAATTGTATACTAACACTATGACTCTGTCTGAATTAATAAAGATTATTATTATTAAGAACCCCAGTCTTATCATTGACGACCAACATAAAAAGAAATCGAGAGTAGGTAATAGTTATCGGGGTACCAAATATCATGCAGGAAAAGAAAGCTTTTACCTGCTTATACTACCAGAACCTAGCAAATAAACTGCAGAACTGCAGCCTTGAAATTTTCCTGAACTCAATTAGGTTCAGCCATAAATCGGGTAAGAAAGTAATGCTGAGACCTGTAACTATGAGATTGAAGTGTCTGCATACATTCGTAAAGCCCTAATAACTAAAGACAGAGTATTTGTGAACTGGTCATCCTATCCTGTCAGAGATTTTACTCTTATGACTCGGTGTTACAAGTGCCAGCAGTACTGGTACTAAGCAAAAACGTGTCGAGAGACGTTATACACCTGTGGGCACTGCGGGGAGATAGGGCACTCACGAAAGGACTGCACAATGAAGAAAATGCGCTGCTTACCTGCGCTTCAAAAACCCAAACAATTATGTCACAAGAGCTGTTGACTGTCCGACAAAGCTAATGGCTGAATAAATACTTAATTAACCGACTTCCAAAAGGAGGAGGTTCTCAATTTCATCGGTTTTTTTTTTTTTTTTTTTATGTATGTTTTAAACTCCATTGACTATGAAGGCGCCTACGAGTGTCACTAACAAAAACAATTACTTTCCTTTAGTTTATCAAAATACACCATAATTTATAAGTATTTTATGTAATCGTTTAAAATTCATATTCGTAAGTAAATTATTAGTTCTATAATATCTATTGTTATGCACAAACATAAAACCTAATGTTAAGCTATACCATCTAAGTTTGCCCCATGAAAATCCTTGAATTTCAACTGGACATTAGGCACTAATTTTGTAAAATTACCTAAATAAATATTACATTTATTAATTTATAAAATCATCAAGCTTTTATGAAGAAATAAAATATCTTCATTCCATATGCTGAACAGATGTTGTTAAATATATATTAACGATGTTGCCAAGAAAAACACTGCATTTTTTTTTATTTTGATATTTGATTATGACAGGTTCTAAACAATGATTTACTCGTAGTTAATTCATGCAAATTCTTTATTTATCTTTCAGATGAATGCGAATCCATTACCGTCGACGGAAAACCTTCAGTTCTTTTTAAAAACTTTACATTTACGAGAAAAGGTCGGAATCATTACTGCTCAATGCGCAGAAGTAAAAACTGTAAAGCAATGTTAAAAATATCTGAAGATGGAAGAAGAGTTAAATTTGGAAATCTATACCATAGCCATCTGCCTCCAGAACTTATCAAAGTTTCAGACAGAAAGTATTTTCGAGTCTGGCTGAAACAGCCAAGGAACTTCATAAATTCACATATAATCTGAACAATAATGTCTCTATAATGTAAAATTATATGTCGTTAATTAAATAATTGAATAATAGAGTATATGTATTTTAATTACATACCTTCCGAGCTATTCATCCCACATGGTGATGGGGTCAGCATTCCTTGTTTGTCACCTCCACTTCGCTCTAGTATTTGCACCACTTGTATATTTTGACTGGGGATCGATAATTGTAACGTCAAATGACTAATGTAGTTAGCATATGCAAGGCCATTTTCTTATTTTAATAGGTATCTGATATAATTTCGTATTTACTAAGGGTAAGTACATATTTAGTAAAGTCAGGGTTGATGCAATCTTGCACTATCAACAATAAAGGAAATGTAAAAAAATAGATCTTGTTGCTTCAGAATTCCATACCTATATTATAAATGCGAAAGTAACTCTGTCTATCTGTCCTGCTTTCGGCCAAACCGCTGCACCGATTTCAATGAAATTTGGCATGAAGATACCTTGATTCTTGAGGAAGGACATATGCTACTCTTTGTTGCGATAACCGACAAACACGCGCGCAAAAGCTAGTCCATTTATGATTTGTACATGAAGTAGGTACATTTTTTTTAACCGTCAATAAATGTGTCTGCTTAAGGATGGAGGTCTTTTGTTATAAGTGAATCAGTCAGACTCGACATCCTATTCGAAATAGTCTTACTCATGTATTATTAATCAATCTTTCACCCGTTGATCGCCAGAATCAATTATAGTAGTTCAGTGATATTATATGGGTAGTTCTACAAACTAAGAAATTATTGGCGGCTGGGCCAAAATATGATAAAAAAATGTTAAAAACAATTTTTTTTGGATAGAATACTATACATTACAATTGTTTTAGATGGTCACTAACAATAATTAAGACGCACAATTCTTTTCTGAACATAATTACTGTTCAAAGTGCCGAATTCTCAGCATCCTGCAGTGTCCCTCGTACAAATTTTAGTTCGAAGTGCGTCGTGATACATGTACTTTTACGTTATAGTCTTAAAACAATCCCAAATTAATAAGTTTACCTAGAATAATAACACATGCGTTATTATTCTAAGTTTACTATTTTTCTGCCTACGTAGAACAATTACTATAGTATTTCCTTAAAAAAATGAATTAATCTTGTTTACAATTAGTCTCCACGATTTTATATCAGTATCCTGTTCACTGTTGAATTAGCAAATATTCACTAGGCTGTTTGCCGTGCGTCTTTACCTTTCCGCTGAGTCGATAGTACCTATGAAAGAGACAAAGAATGTCATCTATCTATTCTCACTTCTCACCTAGCACGTTGTTTAGTGAGCCGAGTGCGTTCGGCGAGTGAAGTAGTGTCGTAATCATTGGAGTTCACAGAATCTTGGTAAGATTTTTATTTGCGAAATAAATAATGAATATGACTAATTTTAGCGTATTGATATATAAGATGCTAGCGCATAGGACTAGTTTAGGTTGATTTTTGTTGAAAATCAACCAAAACTAGGCGTGTGTAACCTAAATTGGTGTGTTTATTTTATTTTCAGGCACTTGGCCTCAGGATCCTGTCCTATTGGTGCCCAGGATACTGAGAACCATCCAGGATCCTGAGCAGATCATATTAAAAATATTGTTTCTGTGCAATAACAGTATTTTTACACATAACATTAAACTACAAATAAGTAATTTAATAAATAAATTGTACTTACTCTCGCAATTTGTTTATATACAGTTATTTAGTTTTGGTAGTGGTCTAAGTAAAAGTTTCCTTATAATTGTTTCGAAATGTCGGATTAAAAGTATAAAATAAACAAAAATTTAATCGATCTTACAAATATTATATTTTTACTACTACAAATATTATATTTTTACTACTACAAATATTATATATTTACACAGGAAAAATGGCCCCAAAAAAGAAACAGACCAAAGAAGACATATTAAAAAAGAAAAGAATAGCTGAAAAAAATAGGTATGAAAAAATTAAGAACGACCCTCAGAGATTAGCGGCTGAAAAAGAAAAAAGAAAGCAAAAGTATAAAAAGCTGCTAGAATCTGGCAAAAAAAAACTAGTTTCTGAAATGTCAGCTCGTGAAAAAAGACAAGCTCGCAAAAGTTGGAGAAAATACTCAGACAAATCCTACAAAAAGAAAGCTTTAAATAAAATCCCTGAGCTGTTTTTGTGATGAGGGTGTTATGTGTAAACATTACCGGATGGGTTTACTAGAATACTCTGCAGGATCACGGGAAATATTTAAAGACGTCTACGAAAGTGAGACAGAATCAAAAGATCAGTCAGATGATATGAGCGTTGCAAACGATCTTAGTTTAAATTTGGAAAATCTAGAAGTTTCAGCCACCATGCCTGATTTGCAAATTGACTCGACTGCTCTCTTCCCAGACCTATTACAGGAGCCATTAAAAGAAAAAAGAAATCCAAGAAAAGTTAAAACCCAAGAAATAAAAGTTGATACTGTCACCGAACAACCAAAAAAAGAAAAAGAAATGATATCAAGGAAAGACAAAGTTAAAAAAGCGGCTAAATACAAAAAAACAAGACTCAAGACCGAAAAAGAAATTTAATTGTAGAAAACAAACAGATTAAGGAAATGAATCAAAAATAGCACAGACAAATAAATACGAGTTCAGTGACTGCTAATGCCTTATATGTGGTGTTTTCTACAGTGAAGATACGACAGGAAATGACTGGGTCCAGTGTCTAATATGTAATAATTGAGCACAAGATAGAGTATTAAAGGTAAATCTACATTATTTACCTACATGCCCTGGGTGTTTAGCTGATTATGATTATAAAAAATAGTTTAAAAGAATTGAAACGAGACTATCAAAATTATTATTTTTGTTACTAGATTTAAGTAAAATACTAGATTAAAGTGTAGTTTAGTCTCAATTTGTTACAAAAACTTCATATTGTTACCTTTAAGAGATATTTTATTAGTGAGAGAGAGATTTATTATTATTCTTATGTTCAATCATTATTTGATGATTAATTTTCCTGTTGAAGGCTGTTTTAGGTATAGAATTAGTATCTAAGCCAAGTTTATAACTACTTTTTGTTAATATAAAAGATACTTTGACTATTACAAATTAATGATAGTTTGTACAACTACCCATATAAAAAAGTCAAAATCATGATGAACTGTTATAAATGTTCCTGATTCTAAAAAATGAATTTCCGTATAAGTTTACGTAGTTTAAGTTAATTGTTATTGATTTTAAGAAAAATAATAATATTAAAAATGAACGTTTAATAAATTATCTTATTACATATTTGACGAAAACCTTACTTGTTTTACAGGGTAATTCTAATAATTTACTGTACTTTTTAATTATGTTTACAATTACACTCACACTACATAATTTGAAAACTATCATGTTTTAGAAATAAATAATTATTATTTTTTCCAATAACTAAATTCATCAAAGTAATTTCGTTACAGGTGAATATGAAATTATACAAATGAAGAAAAGAAACGTTATTCTTTATAACAATTTTACATACTCCAAGGTTGGGAGAACAAGGCGTCACCAGTACTGTTCGAAGAAGTCGAGGAACAACTGTAGAGCCAAACTCACCCTGAGGGAAGACGGCAGTATAGAGTCTGAATATATATGCCACAATCATCCTCCTCCTACATTGATGAAAACCTCTAATGGCGTTTATTAAACACGTTAATTTTAAAAGATTAATTTTAAAATAATAATTTTAAAAGATTAATTTTAAAAGCCCTTTACTCATACCTTATTGTGTTTCAAGCTAAGGGACTTTTATTTTCGCTTTAATAAGTATTAAGAGAAATCATTGCATGAAAAATATGTCTGAAATAGTTTTTTAGGATAAGTTTATCTTTTTTAACACGCTTTTATTAGCTTGACGTTATGTATGTATGTAACAAAATCTTTTAACTTCATTTTCACCTACTTCTAGGAGTCTGATTAACTTCAAAATTTGCACAGGTGTCAAGGGCCGATGACAATACAATAATGTGAAAAAAAAATAGTATTTTTTCTAAAAAAAATAATTTTAATATTAAAACGTGTTTTTTAGTTTTTTAAACTATAATTTATTTTCTACTTTTTAGTTTTGTATATTTACAAAAGCGTGTTTGTTTAGTTTTTTAAACTATAATTTATTTAAAAATAATTTTACTGCCAAAATGACTCCACTCAGCCTGATGGAAAGCATGAGTGCAATCCAGAAATGGTGGTCACCTTCCTCACTTTGGATGCTTACAATGCAGCATGGTGACCCACGCAGAACAGAGGTGACCTACATTATGGCGGCCTACGGTGAGACGTCCCGTTTGAAGGACCCGGGATCATAGACGGAGAGACACACGAGCGCTGGTATCCTTATTCATTATTACACTCTCACTTTAGTTATACACACATCTTTACGCTTATATTTAATATTGTATTTATTCCGCTAAAGCTCCATCCAAAGCTTGTCAGGAAGAGATTGCTCTAAGTGATAAGGTTACCCTTTGTACATTAGATTTGTTGTAAGTTTCATTACTGCATGTGTGTTAATAAAACTCTGGTGTACAAATAAAGTATTATATTTCTATCAATTGTTTGCGTGCTATGATTTTTATTAAAAAACCTATACCAACAATAATACAGTGATAAATAATAATTAGTCTGTTAATTAAAAATCTAGTTTTTAACCAATAATCGACCAACGTAGTACGGTACTGTGAGCAGATGTATCACCTGATGGTAAGCGATTATCGCCAATGGATACCCACAACACCAGAGGCGTCACAAGTGCGTTGTCGGCCTTTGGGGGAAGGGGAGAGGGGTGACGGCAGGGGTGGGGATATGGACCTCCGTTATCCTCACTCACTCGGTAAAACACAGCGCAAGCGCTATTTCACACTGGTTTTTTATAAGGCCGTGGTATTGCTCCGGTCGAGCCAGCCCATTCATACCGAAGCGCGGTTTTCCCGCGTAAATAAGACAAAGTCCTCCGCCGCGTCTGTCTGTCTGTTTGTTCGCGATAAACTCAGAAGCTACTGCACAGATTTCGTTGCGGGTTTTACCAATAGATAGAATGGAGTGATTCTTGAGGAAGGTTTTAGTGTATAATTTGTTAAATTTTTGAGTATAAGGGCTAAAATATAACGATATTTGTTGAAGACGCCGCCCTAAAAAATTAAGCCGCACTGTTAACTGCCTCGTTGGTCTAGCTAGTGGTTAGCGTAAGCGACTGCAGATCGAGAGGTCTCGGGTTCGATTCCCGGGTCGGAATGCTCTAGGGTTTTTCTTACAAGAAACTCCTAATAGCAGCCCAGAGTATGGAAAATGGCGGTTTTTCGCGCCCGTGCCTCGGAGAGCACGTTAAGCCATCGGTCCCGGTTGTCATGAACATCTATGATAATCGTTATTGGGAAGTCAGTGCCCTCAAATATACTGACAACCAGTTCAACCTTCGAATTCAGTTCACCCTCAGGGTTACGGAGGTCCGATGCCAGTCGCTCCGTGTAAAAACTGATATTCAGGTAAAACCGGTTGAACTAGTAGCCGACCCCAAATCTTGGGAATATTTTAAGGCTACGAAGAAGAAGATGTAAAAATGACCACATGAAGTAAAGGGGTCCAGTATATTTTGACCTATTTTTAACTGCCTCGTTGGTCTCGCGGTTGGCGTGTGCGACTGCTGATCATAAGGTCTCGGGTTCGATTCCCGGGTCGAACCAAATGTTTGTATGATCTACAAATATTTGTTTCGGAGTTTGGGTGTTTTCTATGTATGATATGTATGTATTTTTTTTTTTTTTTTTTTTTTTTTTTAATATTTTAGCTGCCAAAATGACTCTGCCCTGCCTGATGGAAAGCACAAGCAGAATCCAAGAGTGGTGGTCACCATCCTCAATGTGAACAAGGACAGTGCAGCATGGCGACCAGCACTATGGCGGCCTAGTGAGATGCTTTTTCACGCCCCGCTTAAAGGACCCGGGATCATAGTTGGACGGAAACACGTGCGCTGGTAGTGAGTTCCAGGTTTTAACCGATCGGCACAGGAAAGAAGAACCGAATCGATGAGTGCGAGAGCGTATGTCTTCCACTCTGAGGCGGTGACTTCTGAGGCTCGCACGTGTTGTCCTGTAGAGGAAGGGAGAAGGCGGGACTAGTTGGAAGAGCTCTTCAGAACACTCCCCATGATAAAGACGATAGAGGACTGCCATGGAGGCGATATCTCTACGCATCTGCAGAGGCTCAAGGGACTCGGTGGCTTCAGGACTGCCGACAATTCGGATTGCTCGCCGCTGCAACCGGTCGAG
The DNA here is from genome assembly GCA_949125395.1 of Diaphora mendica. Taxonomy (NCBI): domain Eukaryota; kingdom Metazoa; phylum Arthropoda; class Insecta; order Lepidoptera; family Erebidae; genus Diaphora; species Diaphora mendica. The sequence continues at coordinate 5,922,978 of OX421323.1, forward strand.
AGCGTCGAACAGATACTGCGCGGCACCATCGCAAAGGTGAGAACAGTATTCCACGCACGAGCGAACCTGGGTCTTATAAAGAAGACACAGGTGCTCCGGCGAGAAGAACCGTCTCACCTTGTTTAGAACACCTAACTTCCGCGAGGCCGCCTTAGTGACGCCCTCAACGTACTCGCGCGGGTTTAGGTCGCGGCAGATGCCCATGCCCAGGATATCGAGTCTGCCTTGTAGTGGCAGTTGAGTGTTCTGAAAAGTCGGAAGGGGAAGGAATGGAGATTTTTTGGCAGAAAACGCGCTCACCTGTGTTTTCTTAGCGTTGAACTCGACCAGGTTCTCAGAGCCCCATTGAGAAATGCGGCACAGAATATGGTCGAGTTCAGCGACAAGCTCCTGTCGTTTTTCCTCAATATCTGCTGACTTTGCTGCAGGACGTCCGAAGTATCTCCCATGAACTGTGCTGTCGTCTGCATAGCAATGAATGTTGCCAAGGGCTAACATGTCATTGATATGCAGAAGAAACAGCGTGGGGGACAGGACGGAACCCTGTGGCACTCCGGCGTTAATCGACTGAAAGTCGGAGGCCGCACCGTCGCAAAGGACTCTGATGCGGCGCTGGTGCAGGAATGCGGCAACCCAGTTGCAAAGTTTGGGGGGCAGGCCGTAGGCCGGCAGTTTGGAGAGAAGCGAACGGTGCCAAACCCTATCAAAGGCCTTGGCCATGTCGAGGCTGATGGCCAAAGATTCTCCGTGCCTGTCAATAGCCTCACTCCAAAGGTGTGTGACGTACGCTAGAAGATCACCCGTGGATCGTTTCGGTCTAAAACCATATTGCCGATCATTAAGTAGGGAGTGATCCTCCAGGTAGTGGATCAATTGTTTATTGATGATCCGCTCGAACACTTTGCAGATAATGGGGGTGACAGTTATCGGGCGGTAGTTGGCTGGGTTGGAGCGGTCGCCCTTTTTGGGGATGGGTTGAACATTCGCCTCTCTCCAGGCATCCGGAACAGTTCCCGAGGAATATGACAGGCGATACAGGCGCGTCAATACCGGAGACAACTCTGGTGCGCAGTTCTTAAGAACCACCGCTGGGATACCGTCGGGTCCACTAGCTTTCCGGACGTCGAGTGACCGAAGCTCCGCTCGGACATCACTCAGCCGGATGCGAATATCCCGCATTGTAGCGTCGCAGGCCGGAATGGTAGGCGGGTGCATGCCACGGTCATCGATTCGGGAGTTAGCCGCAAAGAGATCTACAAGCAGTTTCGCTTTCTCCTGCGGCTGGTGGGCAAGTGATCCGTCAGGATATTTCAGCGGTGGTAGCGAGGCCTGGCAGAAGTTGGACTGCACGGCTTTAGCCAATCGCCAGAACTTTCGGCTACCCGTAGGGTATGCGACGAGTTCTTGGCCAAGTCGTGCAATGCGCTGGGCATCCGCTGTTAGGTAAGCCTTCTTGCATTCCCTGGTGGCTTTGTTAAACGCTGCTTTTAGTCGATCCACGTCGGGGTGGCCGTGAGCGCGGGCCCTGGTCCATGCGCGGTACGCCGATTGCTTTTGGGCAACAGCTTGAGCGCATTCGCGATTGAACCAGGGCCGGGTAGTTGCGCTGGCGACCTCACTGTAGGGAATATAGTATTCCATTCCTAGAGTGATTTCGCCAGCCACGGCGGCCGCACTTTGCGTCAGATCTCCATATTTAAAGCAGCGTTGTGCCCACGGGATGGATGCGAAATAGTCCCGCATTCCATCCCAGTCTGCTGACGAGTAGTGCCATAACCGTCTCTTAGCTGCCACGGGTCGTGGGGGGGCAACTAGAGGCACCGTGGTGGATACCAGGCAGTGATCGGAGGATCCCAGAGGGGCGAGCACCGATACACTGTACTGCACTGGGTGACTCGTCAGCAGAAGGTCCAGCAAGGAAGGCGCTTGACTCACTATATCTGGTATCCTGGTGGGCTGGAGTACCAACTGGGTGAGGTCATGCGTGAGAGCGAATGCGTGGACAGTCCGACCCGCGTGGTCTGTTCTGGAAGATCCCAACCAGGACTCATGGTGGGCATTAAAGTCTCCCAGAAACACCAGTTCGGCGGTCGGAAACTGTTCCTGCGCTTTGTCCGCTGCCTGACTGAGATGATCAAAAAGTCGAGTTGTCTCGGAGTCTCCAGAATGGGATCGGTATAGGCATACGTAGATTCGGCTCATAGAGCCAATATCCACGTGTAGCCAAATAGTGGAGAAGGATGGGTCCTCAAGGCAGCGTAATCGGTGACAACAAACATCCGCCCTAACGAAAAGACATACCCCAGCCTTCGCGAGGAAGCACTCCTCAAGCACGTAGCCGGGGTAGTGAAGATATGTCGTGTCGGCAGGGCGGCGTATTTGTGTCTCCGTTAGGAAAAGCATGGCCGGCCGAGCCGTCTCAAGATGCTGGTGGACGGCGTTGAGGTTTGCATGGAGTCCACGGATGTTAGTGAACTCCACCTCAAAAAGCGGGTTGGTGGGAGGATGGCGTGCCGCTGTTGAACGCTTATTCCTTTTTCTTACTGCCATGATTTAAAAGTGAGGGAGGGAAGTGGGGGCGTAAAAGGCGTGACAGTCATCGTGGCAGTGTAATACTGAGGCTCGGAATGCTGTGTCGCCATACAATAGTGAGGCATGACGGTGACCGAACCGTCGGACGGAAGGGCTCCCATACCCTCCCGGAAGTGGTCGCCTGGTCCCACCGTCCGGTCACCAACCGGCACGACGAGCCACTCCGTGGATTATGCGCGACCTGACGGGGCAGCCTCCCAGGGTGGTTAGCCGCGGTTGGGCCCCTCTCTATGCCGCGGGCGGCCAGCGGCACCACCGTTTCTACAGGTCTCCCTGGCCGACGGTTCGATCCACGTCATCCTCAACATGACTCTACGAGCATTCCACTGCTCACACACTTACCACGATAACTGTCACCCCTGCATCATTGGGCCTCCGGTCTCGCACTCACCAACGAAATACGACAGCATCAAAACTGTCATTTTAGGTTGGTCTTCTGTGCGAGGGTAGTACCGCCCCGGTCGAGCCGGCCCAGTTGTGCTGAAATCAGCGTGGCTCTACTACCTACTTTACAAGTATTTACAAAAAAAAGTATATATGTATTTGTATTAGTTGTCTAGTACCCATAACACAAGCCCTGCTTAGCTTGGGACTAGATGGCGTTGTGTGTTAGATATCCGAAAAAAAAAAAAAAAACCTATCATATAGATGGGTTTTTTTTTTAGTAGTTTTTAGTAGTCAATTAAAAAAGTAGATTGTAACGGTCGAAATGCTATCTTAATCTAGCATTGCAATTATTATCCTGAAAGATGCATCAAAACGTATGCTTTAAATATCTTTTCTTTATCTTTTCAGACGTGATTACTTACAAGGTAATGCCTTCAAGAATGGGTAAATTTCTGATCGTAGTGCAAGGAAATACATTCGCAGTTCGAGGGGGTAACAAGCTCATTTTCTACTGTTCAAAAAAAACTGCGACCGGTTGTACAGCAAGAGTATGTCTGAATAGCGAGCGTTTTATCATCGCACACAATCTGGAGCACAATCATCCGCCTCCCAGACTGCATGAGACGAAAGATGGGAAAATTATTAAGATATGAATTACAAACAACCTAAGGTAGACGTAAATATAAGCAAAGCACCATACTCACTGCGAATGCAGACAATGCAGCATGGCGACCCACACCATGCCGTTCTAGTGACGTGCTTTTTCACGCCCCGCTTATAGGACCCTCGGTAATATTAATATGTTTGCAAAATTAATAGTTTAATTTAAAAAACAATGACTATGTAGATATGTATCGTAGAATTACTGAATCCCGAGTAGAAAAAAATTACAAATAAAAAAATGTAGTTATTTTTAAACCCCTATCTTTACACAGTTTAAAATGGAGTCGCATCTGCTATCTATTCACTTAGATCTTTGAAAGTAATCAATATATTTTAATGCAGTTATCATCGTAATAGATATAGTGATTCAAGATTTTTATATGTGTTACACATGCATATTATAGTCCAAGAATTTTTGGACTCCTGTGCGAATCCGGGCCAGGTCGTAAATTATTTTTTGTGCTTATACCTACTTAATTTACACTTGTGATATCTTTCTTACAGATTTTTCAATTAAGTTCCTGTCATCTCGAAGAGGAGGACGGCTTTTATACCTAAACAACTATACATATGCGAAGACCAATAAAAATTCTGCCAACTGGTATTGTTCTAGCAAAATATCAAAAAAATGTAAAGCAAAAGTAAAATTAGACGAATTTGATAACGTTGTCGATTGTTTCTTAAACCATTCGCACAGCTACCCAAAGTTTATGCGAATTTGATGTACGATTGCCATTTTTTTTTATCCGTGCGATCGATCTATATGCACACATCAAAAGTGTCTAGGGATCAACATATGTGTCTAGGGATCAACATATATTTTTGCAATAACTTTTCTCCTGATTGATATTAATTAAAATTTTCTTTAAGGATTCATCAAATAAAGTGTTTTCGTTTGTCACAGTAACGATAAACCAAGTCACCTTTGCATTAATAAAGAAATTTGCCATTTTCCTAATAAAGGGATTTTTGACATTTGAACCACTAACATTAAAGTTCGAAAAAAAGACTGAAATAACAGTTTTCTTTAAAATTTTATTAGGTAACTTAAACAATTAATAATCCGTGTTTCTACCGCGAACACGAACAACACAAGAATCGGTTTGGCATACTCAAAATGAGTTCATCCAAATCACGCTGTGGAATGGCCGCCCATGTTCGTTGCAACAACAAAAAAAGGTCTTCTTGCGACTGGATACCCTCCATATTCGGCAGAGCTCTTCTCTGTAGCATATCCCATGCATGCTCAATCGGGTTCAAGTCTGGCGACTGAGCAGGCCAGGGCCAAAGCCACATCTCAATCTCAAGAAATGCGCATAAAAATGCTTGATCCCTAGACACTTTTGATGTGTGTATGTTTAAAGATTTTTTTTTGGCAAAAATTGACACAATGGTTGCAAGAGAAATGTTTAAATTACAATAAAATAATTAGAGGGGATTGGTGCTGACAATCGAAAAACAAGCTATTCCTAGTTAGGTTGCAGATGCTGCATTCATTGATCTGTAAAAATATTTTTTTATAATTATATTTTATCTATATCCAATTAATATTTCATTTAATATTAATTAATAATTGTATCCAATGGACTATCCAATGGACTATCCAATAGATACTTTGTATTGAAACTCATTTTAAAGACTTTAATAAAGAACAAAATACAATGACTTTAAATTATTTCATATCTACTTATTATTATCATCTATTTATGAACAAGTGATATCTCTTAATTAGCTTTTCAGCTATTGCTTAGATCAGTACGCAGACAATATTAGAACTAGATAAATGTAAATAAAGTGCTATATTGTATGACAATTACTAATCATTACAACTTTTTAAGGGATACCCTACACAATAATATTATCAAGTCGCGGAGTAAAACTGCTTATGGTAGATAAATACACGTATTCAAGAATCAACAAGTCATCTTACACTTGGCGTTGTTCCAGCAGACATTCAAGAAAGTGTGCAGCCAAAATAACTTTTAACAACAGGGTAGTAATACCTCGTAACGTGGTTCACAATCACCTACCTCCAAGCTACTTCTTCAACCAAACTGGAATATACGTTAAATGTTAGACTGCATACATGCGTTCAGAAATGACAAATCCATACTAATATTATAAAGTAGAAGAGTTTGTTTGATCGCACCAATCTCGGTAACTACTGGTCTGATTTGAAAAATAATTTCAGTGTTAGACAACTCATGTATCGAGAAAGGCTATTGGCCATATAAATAAATGTGAATTTGATAAGATTTCGTAAAAATATTGTATCACAGAATTCCCCTGTGAAGATTTGTCTTACTATAATCGTGTTTATAGTGTACAAGTTCACGCTGTTTAATATCACGCTACGGACAATAGGAGACGTAGACGAGAATGCGCGAGACAGTCAGTGTTTCATAAAAAAACTATCAAAAAGTAATAAAAAGTGGCTTGGGATGAATGAAGAATAAAAACTGGGACGAGTTGAGAAAATGACCTTGTGGGATGAGGTTCAGTGGGATGAAGACGAAACAACCCAACAAAACACAACTCAAAGAAAACCGGTGTGAAATAGTGCTTGTGCTGTGTTTCACCGTGTGAGTGAGGATACCGGAGGCCCATACCTCAACCCCCTCCCTATCTCCCCCCCTATCCCCCCAAAGGCCGGCATCACACTTGTGACGCCTCTGGTGTTGCAGGTGCCCATGGGCGGCGGTAATCGCTTACCATCAGGCATTACGTCTGCTCGTTTGTCCGCCTATTCCATAAAAAAAACAGTGAATACTCTTATTGTGTAGCTTTGTATAATTATTATATCTGAAATTATCTGAATCATTTGATTATTTCTAGTATTTAGTTATCAAAATCGATAATGTATAGAAAATCTTATAGAACGTTTTTACATTATATATTAAGTATAAATTCAATATCGTCGTAGGTAATATGCGTAAAAAAGATGTTGTGTGAGATTTACCAAATAATGAATAATCTGGATATCTTAAGCATAATGATATATATATATATATATTCAATATTTTAAATAACTCTATGCGTGTCAATAAACAGTGTATAATCAATATTCGATACTTTTCTTCATCTAAATGTTACGTGTTTAAATGTTAAATATAGGTACATAAATACAAGAATACATGATATTTACTTATTTACTTAAGTTAAGAAAAACAACAGCTACGAAAAAAGAAAGTTTGATATGCAACACTAAGCCAATTACAGGTTTTCACGAATTTGTATTTTTTATTTCTTTTTATAATTTATTAAATTTGTAGACGATTTTCCCCCGCTGAAAATGTAAACAATATACTTTTATTTATTCTATCACCTAATCTATCAAGTGAAATAGATCTTCGTGACACTCAAGTAAATACCCATTTAGCGTCATTGGCTCCACTACTATAACTTTTTATGAAATTATAACCACAGGTTACAGGTACTATACTACGAGTATAAAAAGTGGCGTATGAAATAAGCATTAAAGGTAACAATATTTAGATAATTAGCTGTTAAAGGAAATTTTAAATTATATTTTCAGTTTTTACCATAGAGCAGATCGAAGTAGGCAGACATAAGACGAAACTCCTGATGGTACAAAAGCATACGTTCGCGCAGACAACAAGGGACCCGCGATACTGGAATTGCAGTAGAAAGAATACAGCAAAATGTCCTGCAAAGTTACGCTTCGACGATTCTGGCAAACTGATTTTTTATGAGATCAAGCATAATCACACACCCCCTCGTCTTTTTAAAAGTAGTGATGGTACCTATGTGAAATTTTGAAGAATTGCCATTGTAACTCCTTACTGATATATGTGTGAATGTATTTTTGTATATGTACACCGAACTTTTAAATCAATCTTCTAGAAATTTAAGCGGGAATATACGGCGGGAAGGAAAAATACTTTAATATTTGTTTAGTTTTTAACCGACTTCAAAAAAGGAGGAAGTTCTCAATTCGACAATTTTTTTTTATGTTTGTTACCTCAGAACTTTTGACTGAGTGAACCGATTGTGAACATTCTTTTTTATTTGAATGCTGGTGTTTCTCGTTGGTCCATTTCTTGAAGTCGGTTTTTTTTGTTAAATTTTCCATTATGTTTCTTTACGTATGTTTTAATTTTTTTCACACCTCCTTTAATATTTGTTTTGGATCAATCAATGTATGGAACAAATGTATCTACTTCAAACCTTCGAGAAAAGCTAAAAGTGATAAATTCACATACTTATTACATGACTGCTACATAATAAGTTATTACAGAAACTGCTGCCTGGAACTTCGCAGTGTTTTCTCAGCAGATCCGTGGGAATTGCGGTTTTAAAGGTTATTTTAATTTAATAATATTATACTTACTATGTTAGGGTCGTGGCTCTGTGGGTAACCCTAGCTAGGTCAGTCTATGATGGTCGACACTTTTTAACATGTTGAAACCCTTCTGAGCCTTGTAGAGCACGTCAAGCAATCTTTTCCTTTACACCTCGCTCATTCATTTCACCATTAATTCACTCATCATTCCTTCCTTCAGTCATTATGTATTCCTTTCTACACAACTTACATTTCGTTTCACTCTCGCATCCTATATACATACATACCTACTACATAACATAGGTATAGATAGGTACATATATAAAAAATGCCTATACTATACCTAATTAATATTAAGACTTTTATTTATTTGTAAAATAATATGCACTGTAAATTGGGTTTTCTTGGAGAAAATAAGAGTTGTATTTAGGTTATTTTTACTACAAATTATTATAATTATATAAATAAATATGTTACACATTAGTTTTATGGAGCGAGAACGCGTAAAACTCCGTATATATGAGGGGTCCCACTATTGGTAGTAGATGACCATTTGCTTTTTCTTTTATTTCGGGGGAAATCCCTACTAAACCTGCCCCAGCTACCATTAGCCCGAGAAAACGTGATGTTTTTAGTCGGTTCCAGTCCGATATAACCAGGAGAAAAACATTATTTAGACAAGCTTATATCTTTAGCATGTTCTTTTCAATAACCTTACTTCTTCTATTTGCAGATTTCACAATGGAAAGGATCCAAGTAGGAAGACGAAAGAAATATCTCCTTTTGGTGCAGAATCATACATTTGCCCAGACCACAAGTGACCATCGATACTGGAATTGCAGCAGAAAGTATTCAGCAAAATGTCCAGCCAAGTTACGTTTCAACGACTCTGGGAAACTAATATTGTATGAGATAAGACACAATCATGGCCCCCCCTCGCTTTTTAAGAAACACGATGGTAGTTATATTAAGTTGTGAAGTTTCGATACAAGCAGTTTTTTTTAAACTACGTATGTATTGCTTTCGGAACAATTTCATTGGGATACTCATATCTTTATAATGCGTAAAATAAATTGCGTAATATAAAATGAAGTCACTTGCGTAGTTGCGCTATTTGTTCGCTTAGATCTTTTAAACTACTCAACGGATTAAGAGGAAGATATGTATGTGTAATACATGCATAATATACGAGTAGTAGAACAAATGTGTGAATATTAAAGACTCCCGTGCGAAACCGGGTTGCTAGTATTTATTGACAAAAGTAATTTGTTTTCACAGTTCTTCGAGTTTCTGAACGATGAACTGAGTATACTTCCCAAAGGTAATTCTTAAACTGTTTTTTTTTTGTTAAAATATTCGATATTTATTGGAGAGGCCTATGTCCAGCAGTGGACTGCGATAGGCTGATGATGATGATTCAATATTTTCTGTGTTAACAGAACATGTTTGTCATCTTTTCAAAGTTTTTTTTTTGTAGTCAAAAGTATTTTATAATATAGTACGAGAATATTTTTGACGTGTTTTGTGTGTAACTTTTTTTACTTCATGATGTCAAACCGCAAATCATTAACGATACTACTTGTGACGAAGTTGCTTATATTTGTCATTCGTACTTGTAAATATTACGTATTTCAAAGAATTTACTTAAATGAAAACTTGGAAGGTATTCTGTGACTTAACTAGACCCGTCTGCGTATTCGTTCTTTACCAAAAAAAATGTTTTACCTTCCGCCTAACTTCAGCTAACTAATAGTGTTAATGTGCGTGTGTAATTAATAGGAAATAGTAAAATTAAATTTTGGTATTGAATACTCGTACGAACTAATTTACCTACCTACGTTACATAATTATAAGCTTGCTCGGTACATAAAAACACAATCGCTTTTCACTACGAACTCACACATACTGTTAAAACTAAAGATTCACAATTTCACGCACCCGTAAATCATTCTGTGTCATAAGCATAACAGTGTAACGCGTAGGTCGATTTGGGCTTATACTTTGACAAAGGGGAACGCCTGAATATGGCTACGCCCTACCGTTTTGCTCAATGGTATATAAATATGTTACTTAACTAAAAGAATATTATACATATTTAATAGGTTGATACTTATTTACTTTATACAATAGTTTATTATGATCATTGATTTTTACCCGACTGACTGTGCCAATAGTTATATTTTTTCAAAGTATGTGTAGATATGTATATTTCTTTAGTATACTGCAGCATAAACGGTTTGTTAAATTTTGGTGTTAGAGGTATCATTATATTCATCTAAAATTTTAGTGACACTCTGAATATGGAAAGCTATAGAAAATTAAAATGGCTCACTTTTGCCACCAAATTTTAATATTTTTTTCCAAAATCTTGGATTGGAGAAGATACCTACCTACTTCTATTCTTGTTCCAACTCCACTTTTCATGACTTAAAATTTATGCATATCAACAAATGTGATTTGAGACGAGATAGTGGAATTTGAGAATTTTTTGCTTTTTTCCACTCATTATCTTGATTTTCTTTTTTCAATGTATACTTATATTTCCTGTTACATATATGGTCCATCTAATCTTTAATATTTCGGACATCTAACACACAACGCCATCTAGTCCCAAGCTAAGCAGAGCTAGACAACTGATACAAATACATATTTACTTTTTTTTGTAAATACATACATATTATACATAGAAAACACCCAAACTCCGAAACAAATATTTGCAGATCATACAAACATTTGGTCCGACCCGGGAATCGAACCCGAGACCTCATGATCAGCAGTCTAACACGCCAACCGCGAGACCAACGAGGCAGTAGCAGTAGCAGGCAGGCAGGCTTTTCAAGATGAAACAATTCTGTATAGACGTTATTAACACAATCTCAATAACCTTATAACCTTATCCGTAAAACCATGGAATTGTGAAGTTGTTTTTAACTTATAACAAGATGTACAAATATTTAAAATTAAATTTAAATGGAAATCTTTAAAATAGAAATAAGCTAATGTTATACACAATATGTTTTTAGACGTCATATCAAAGTCTTATAATTAGGTTCTTTACCATAATGTTGTGACTTTTCCAATTCACTTTTATACTAATAATTCTTAGTAAAAATCTACAAATAATGGAACTTAACGACACGTTTTCTAACCAAACGTTTTTTAGTATTTTATAATACATGATTTTCAATTGAAAACCTGTAAATGCATAATGAAAGTAAGATAACCGTCGAAGTTTTGATCGAAAGACAATTCGCTTTGTTTATTTTTAACAAAACGTAATAGCTATCTACTCTATTATATCCTACATGTTTAGTACATAAGTACCTAAATCTATAAAACTAACATCGTTATGTAAATACTAGCTGTTGCCTGCGGCTCCGTCCGCGCGTATGTCTGTTATCGCTGCAAATAGTAGCCTATATTTTATTCTGATGTAAAAGCTATATTACTGTAAAGTTTCATCCAAATCCGTTCAGTAGTTTTTGCGTAAATAAGTAGCAAACAAACATACAAACTTTCGCCTTTATATATTAGTGTGATTAGTGTGATGTGATAATAAAACTATTATCAAGAGTCGGATACTGTAGTCATCGATTTTCTTAACACCTTCTTTGGCTTATTCTTCAGTATGTCGGAAACTGTCATATGGACTATAGTGGGATATTTGCCCTTATTTTCACCATTTTATTATTAAATTGTTTCTTTCCCTCGGTAACTTATTCTGGATGAAAGATAGACCTATATCATTTATTGTAAGAATGGCTACATACATTCAGGCTACCTCTGATGATGATTGAATTAATTGTATGACATAAATTACAAACCAACGAACATTAGTTTATTTAGTTTTATGTACTAGAAGTCTACTTAGAGCCATCTTGTTAGACATTTGAAAGATATTTTACGTTAAGATAAGTTGGGTGCAGAATAATTTTAGTTATGCAATGTTTAATGTCAATAGTTAGATAATTTACAAAACATTGTTTGTGCTTGTGTGAAGTAATAAAAGATGAACCAGTACATAATACAAACATTTGTTTTTTTTTACTTGACAATTCTCTGAAAACATTTGTTTTTAAGTTCGTATCGAACTCTGTAGTCAAATAAATTACTGTCAATTTTAATCTTATTAATGACTTTATTGAACACCAGATGATTACAATAAAGACTTAGATTACTTAGAACTAGGTATGTAGGTACAAGGGGCAGCCTTATCGCTCGGAGGCAATCTCTTACGAGAAAGTACCTATAGGGTAGTGCCTGGTTTATTAAAGTACATAGGTAAGAAAGAAAAAGTAGTTAAAATTTATCATATACCGTTGAAGTAATACATATTGTGGGTTATTAAATAAATACCAGCAAGGAATGAGTTAAACATACAAAATTAATTACGTACCTACTCAATTTTTTTTATGATTGCAGATATTAATTATGAAATTATACAAGCAACTAGCGGCAGAAAGGTATTGTTATTTCAGAATCACACCTTTTCAAACAGCTGGAAATCAAGATGTTGGTACTGTTCTAGAAGGAGAGCGACCAAATGTACTGCCAGTGTAATCATTGACAAATTTGGAAATGTTATGAAATATAACACCAACCACAATCACTAAAAGTATTCTCTTGACGGTGCCAGATGGTACTGTGCAGATATTTGCAACTAAGTACACGGACATTACACGCTAGGGAGCATGGTATAACAATATACTTCGCCAGGTATGGCATTCTGAGACACAGTGACGAGACAGAGAAACCGACAGACATGACGTCATCATCACAATCGCTGGTTCTGGTTGGTTCATTTCGTGTTATGTTGTATAAAGTGGTAACTGGATAGTGACGTCACACCGTGTCGCTCTGTTAGGGATTAGTCATACGCAGGTGTTCCCCTGTCTCAAAATATAAGCCCAAATGGGCCTAAGCGTTAGTACACAGAATGTATTTATGAGTGCGTGAAATTATGAATGTTTTGTTTTCATTGTTATAATTATATAAGTTCGTAGATATACAGGGTTACTGGAAATAGGTAGCGATCCCTTTAAGGGGTAATAGTAGAGATCATTAGCTATCAAATTGTCCTCGGGTAAATGAGTCAAAAACGTACCGTTTTGGAAATACAATCAAAAAACTCATGTTGTATGTAGAAACTCAACTAAGGACCAAAATGCGTGCTTCTATTAGAAATAGGGGCTCACACGTTAAAAATTAACTGTAAAATTAAGTAAAAAAAATAGATTTTTCACTTACTCCCTGTAAGTGCAAGTGTGTAGTGTATAAGTGTAAGTACAGCGCCATCTACCGAAGATACATCGAACTACGGAGTAACGAAGAAAACTAAGAAACTACCAATCCTGAATCGCGCAGTGGAAGTTCTCGCACCAATTAACATATACACAACATCCCAACATCAACCGTTGGGCAGTTGGCCGGCCTGCCGGCCAGGCATGATCACCTCGCCTGGTCGGAGGATCCTCCCTTTGTGTTGGTGGGACATGACCTGTCCCCCACATATAAAGTTTTTTTATACCTCGTTGGTCAGCTAATAAAACATACTTGTTTTTAAACTATTACGCCGATAAAGTTGTAAGGTTTTATTTGGTGTAAAATTGCATTCAGTCATAAGAAACAGTAAAAAGTAAGAAAATTTTTCCTGATCATCATTCACAAACGGTACTACATTTCTGTTCTTTTTGTATTATTATTACTTATTAGGGTGTTAGCAAACTGAAAACACCAAAAACAACCATTAAACACGCAAGTGTTTGTTTTAAGAGCACTTTGAAGTAGCGTGATCCACTTTTCTTAAAAAATGAGTTTCCAAAACGGTACGTTTTTGACTCATTTACCCGAGGACAATTAGATAGCTAATGATCTCTACTATCACCCCTTAAAGGGATCGCTACTTATTTCCAGTAACCCTGTATATGTAGCTCTGTTCTGTGGCCCGTGTTGCTTTAGCTAAGCTTCAATGTCTAAATCATCTCACCAAAAAAGTAGATTTATATATATATACTTATACCTTTGTTTAAGTAAAACTATCTGAGCCCTGCAGCATTTCAAAAGAATAACCTAAGTTACTCCTTATATCATCAGCTTCCACCTGTCAAAATCGGTCCAGACGTTCCGGAGATTAGACGAAAAAAAAACAGACCGGGAGACGGACAGACAGACAGACAATTTTTTTTTTTTTTTTTAAGTACCGTATGTACTTTGGCGATCTATGTCCAGTATGTGCAGTAGACTATTAAAAGCCGATGATGATGAGTATGACACAATTATTTTCCAAAGAAGTAACTCAATAATTCTCTAGTTCAATGGATGTATTAATTTTATTTAAACTGTATTATCTCGTGTACAATAAAGATTATTCTATTCTATTCTAAATGCTCAGTCAACGTCCATTATTGTATCAGTTAACAGGACTATATAGATGCCAAGAAATATGCAAACTATAAAAAAATATTAATTTAAAGCATTGTAACTTTTTAAAGTAGTGTTTTTATTATTCAAGTATTTGTTTACAACACAATGAGTCTACCTTAACTCATCATTTAAATAACATTTTAATGGGAAAACATTAAATTTTTGTTAAAACATTGTCGTCCATACGATACGGAGTAACAAACATACATTTGCACGTGATTCTGAACGCAACCTGTTCTGACAGTGACAACATTGTGTCAATTGCCAAGTCAAGTTTGACGGATGACGGTTTGTAAAAGAAAGTAAATAAACACTTTCTGTTGATTAAATGTATCCAGTGTTAAATTAAGTACATTTTTTTCTGAGTAACTAATATAAGTATGTTACGAACAAAAAAGTGTAACACAAGTGTTTTTGAATCAGAAGTGATAGTGGTTCAAACATAACCTAAAAATTAAACTCTTAGTTTGAAAACTTTTAAATTTTAAGTGGTTTAAAATTATTTAAGTATTAAAAGCTATTGAAAAGATTAAATACTGTGTTCACGTTGTATATCTTAATAATTTTACTTACTATTGAATGTCATGGCGCGGTTTCATAGGACTAGGTACATAATTTGGGTAAGTATTTAAAGATAATTGAATATTTATTTTTACATTACTATGTCGAAGAAAGAGTATTAAAATCTGCCTTAAGTTTAAACTGGTTTTCTGTTCAAGTAAATATCAGAACATATAGTATTATCAACATTTACCCAATCTCTTTGTAATCTTGTCTATCAATTAATAATTGTACGGACATAATATAGTTTCCATTGTTTGTAATATCTTAAATGTTGGTAGATATGTGTAATTCTCCTTTTAAAATGTGTGTTACATTTGTGCATCAAATATTTGTTTTTGTCATCAGTTATGATTTATTTGCAATAATTATGATTATTGTACTTAATAGCGAAATATGAAAATCTTTACTTTTAATTTAGGTTATAGCTATTTAATAATAAATTTGATTGATAAAAGTATTGGAATGTAAATAAAACCAAAAACAGGATTGTCTGTGTCCCTTCACAAGTGTGATTGTAACAAAAAATATGTTTTTAAGTTTATTAATTTATTATTTGTAAGTATGTTATTACTTACTTAATTAAAGGCATCTACTTTCTTAAATGTCACATGCATTGTCGATAATAATTGGTGTTAGTTTATACATTCTGTAAACTTACTTTCAAAATATATTGTTACTATTAATATGATGTTTCATTTACTTACTTGGAACTGTTATGAATTTTAGAAGATAGCTATATAGCCTATAGTATTTGGTCTGAATCACAAAATATTTGTCCTGGTTAGGAATCAAACCCACACCTTCATTAGCCATTGTAGCATCGGGATCTCATATGTTTCATATATATATATATAGGGTATCCAAATAATAAAGTTGTTACATACACTTGACACAGTCTTTCAAATACTCTTATTCTGATGTGCACTATATATAGACCAACATTTTTATTACAGTTCTTAAACAACTGTCTCTGGATTATATTCAGCCAATGAAAAATGAATTCAATGAGAAATTAATTAGACTAATGGGGCGTAAAAAGAGTAACAGTGCATACCTAATTGATGGTCCGCATTATACCAATATTATAAAAGAAGTAAATGAGATTAAAAGCAAATGGAACAGGAACTTTGAAGACTATAAAATGCTTGCTAATTATGATGTTATCAAGTTTAATGACAGGGAGAGGCTTATACAGCCAAAGAGTGAAACCAACTGTCATATTAAGTTCTACGTATCAACGGATGAGCTATTTGGTGTACTACACACTATGCATCTGTTGTTCAAACATGCTGACAAAGATTTATTGGATGCAGAATTAAAAACTAAATACTGTAATATTTCTAAAGAAGTCATAAAGTTGTATTTGAGTTGTTGTCCGATATGTAAACATAAGAAATAGTTTTTTATTCTTGTATTTTATTAATTTTAATTATGTAGGTAGGAAATTTTTCTTACTCTGGTATATAGTATACTATATATTAGTAAGTTTATGTTTATTATAAAATATAAGCTAACTAGTTAGATTTTATATTGTACTGAATTCATAACATACGTTCTTCTATGTGAGGAGAGCAGCAGACACTTGTGCCTTGAAGGGTTACCACAAATAATGTAATTTAAGTAACTTTTATTATATATATATTGCCTCGATCTATACCAGCAAGTAGAATATTCTACAAAAAATATTCTTGCTAATTTGAAGCATATATTAAATAAATTTTAGCAGAAAATTAATGATTTGATATTTTTACTAATAAAACGAAAATCTCAGATGGAGGTCTCTTATTTTTAAAACCCTATATTTAAATCGATTAATCAATTTTTGAAATATACCTACGAAGAATGAAAAGTGTTTGACATTATGACCTACACAATATGAGTATTGATTTATTAATTTATTCTCTAAATTAACTATATGGAATCAAATCTTAGATTTAAAAAATTTTTTTTTAGACTGCTGTAGTAGTAGCGTAGGCAATACTTTGCTTTGGTTTCACACATTACTTACCTAGTTTTCACTACAAAAATTTTCAAAAAATTATAGTAATAAACATTATTTCTGAACAACTAACACGCAACACCATCTAGTCCCAAACTAAAAGCACAGCTTATACTATGGGTACTAGACAACTGCTATACATACATATTTAAACTTTCTTTTTGTATCAAGATACATAGTTGCCGAATTCCGAAACATTTATATGTGGGAGAGCCACGCTTCGGCATGAATGGGCCGGCTCGACAGGAGTGATTGCGCTGTGTTTCACCGTGTGAGTGAGGATACCAGAGGTTCATACCCAATCCCCCTACCCCTACGTCCTCCCCCCATCCCCAAAAGACCGGCAACGCACTTGAGACGCTTCTGGTATTGCAGGTGTCCATGGGCGGTGATAATCGCTTACCATCAGGCGATATGTTTGCTCGTTTGCCCGCCTATTCCATTTAAAAAAATGTCAATCATACAAACATTCGGTCCGACTTGGTAATCGAACCCGAGACCTCAAGCGCAGCAGTTGCATACGCTACCACTGCGCCACTGAGGACAGACAGATACCCAAACGTCGGCAGTTGTATTATATAGTTTGTTTTAACTAATACTAGCTGACCCACACAACCTCGTTTACGTCTACTATTGCCCGTAGCGTAATAATAAACAGTTTTTGTAACATTCTTCATTAGTGCCCCGTTCCTATTGGTCTTAGCGTGATGATATATAGCCTATAGCTTTCCTCGATAAATGGGCTATCTAACACTAAAATAATTTTTCAAATCGGATCAGTAGTTCCTGAGATAAGCGCGTTCAAACAAACAAACAAACACTTCAGCTTGATATATTAGTATAGATTTGAAAAGTTAAACCTCCTGAAGTAATTTTGTCGGACTACATTATTATATAATATACATTATTTTATAATCGGGTCTTAAAAACCCCGTTACGGGCCAATGAACATGGTGAAAAATGGCTTTCGTAGTGAGGTGAGTAATCATCGCTTTGCAACAGATAATGAAGTTGCTTTGTCAATAATGAAGCAAATAAAACCTGACCTGCCCCCCTAGCCAAGTTGCAAGCGTTTGTCTTTCTTCAATCGTTAACGCCTAAATTCTCGTATGTCATTGGCTAATACTTTGTCTAAGATTAGCCAATGACACACGAGAATTTACGCGTTAACGATTGCAGAAAGAAGAAAGCTTGCAACTTGGCTAGGGGGGCTGACCACTTCAGGCCGACGAAGTAGGCATTTTAAACTTTGTAAAACTAGCTCTTACAGTCCCTTTACCTTCCAGTGAAGTTCATGATCTCAAGAGGAGGCGATAGACTGATGAAACTCGGTGATTTTACCTTCACCAGGGTGCAGTACCAAGGAGATCACTGTTACTGGTCCTGTTACACCCACAACAATCATGGATGCCCAGCCAAAGTGTATACCGAACGAAATACTCTTATGTATGCGAAGAACCTCCATAACCATCCACCTACGGAGTTCTTTGTTTGACATTTAACCTGTTTAGCATAATAAATTTAGTATACTACCAACTTTATTTAGAAAAAAAACTGTCCAATACGTATTCAAAATGTTTTTAGAAAAGATGTCTAGTGATGCAAACACGCGGGATATTTTGAAGGTATTTTTACAGACTTTTAATATTCCGTCATCGAGATATAATGTATAGAGAAGACGCCACTTATTAGTGCGGTGTTCCATGCAATTGCGGCGCATGCGCCGCACTTCCTTCAGTCGCTTGCTAGCTACACTCTGATGAAGCGGTGGCTTAAGCGTGTGATTGTTTAAATTTAAAAACGTTCTAAAACTCGTGAATTATGCCATTTTGTGTCTTGAGATATTGCACTAATAATACAAGGAATACGGAGAAAAACAAAGGAATAACTTTTCACCAGTAATTAACTAGATATAATTGTTTTAAAATTAAATACGAACAAAATATTTTAAGACGCCATTGTTGCCTCATTCGACATAGAGTACTTAGAGTAAAACATACAGAAGTGATTTTTAGGTAGAATTAACTGACGTTAAATGCACAACGTATTTAACGTATTTAATTGGATAAGGAAAAATAATATGTTGTTAAAAATAGCTTCGTAAATAACCCATAACATTTTTTTTGCAATAATTATATTTAAATTATCATTAAAGTATAATTTAAAAATTGAATATTCGGCTTTTATATTTTATACCTCGATGAATTCTACAAAAAAACTGAAACTGGTAAAGCTATTAAAGTACTATTTACTCAAAGTGAATTTCCTAATAAAGCTTCGTAGGTATAAAGCTATTTATCCGTTCTGCTTTCTTGTTTGGCGCTTACTCTATAAAAGCGAATCTTTGCAACAGTTCGTTGGCCAAAACGCGTAAGCGCCATGAAAATCACGGCGCTTATGACATTTCGCTCGCGAGGAAACTACAGCTCGAATGCGATAGAGCGCTGCTTGTTAATACTGTTGGATTAGACTACTAATTATTGTTTGGCTGCGCTGCAGCGCTTTTTAGTTTTAATTCAAATATAAACGGAACATATAATTGGTTTTGAGTGGCTCCTCTAGTACGTAGTACGTAATATCTCGATGTATTCCGTATGGTATTTCTAATTCTATAAAATGACTGTTGTTGTAAGTTATTAGGGAATCTCTGTCTTGAAATAATTTAGCAAAATGAAAACTGATGAGCACAGTGTGGTTTTATCTAATGTTCTAAGCGTGATATGGAATATTTGTTTTAAAATTTTTAATTTATAAAATCTCACAGGGCTCAAATTTGTAGTAAATATATTATACATGATAATTTTTTGTTTGGTTCAATCATAAGAAGAGTATTCGAAGCTCGAAAATAATCAGCAAAGATCTTATATTTGGTTAGAATTAAAAATCGCTTAGATAGCTACCGATTGATTAGGATAATACAATAGGATTCTGCATTAACTTGGGTCCCATTATTTAATTCTGTCTAAATAATTTGATTTCTCTTTTTACTTGTTAATGCAAGAAAAAAAAAAAATTTTTAAAAAGGCGATAATTTCGTATTGAATGCAAAAGATAATTCATTTTACTCGATGACATAGGTATTGTTGAATGCTGTTGACTATTCCAACAAGTTTTTGAAGAAATCGTGAATATAATTTTGGAAAGAGATGGAAATTAGGCGATAGAATATTTTAACAAAATTAAAATGCCAAGATTTTTAGATGTCTAAAGGCAATTCGATTCCAAGTGCAAGGCTTTTAAGACTCAGTTGTGCTCGTTCCGAAAGTTTACTGCGCTAAAAGCAAGCTGCAAGGCTAAACACAATCGATGAAAGCTTGTTATAATTCAGCGTAATAACACAATTCAGGTAAAAACGTTTATTGAAGTCTTGGCCTTGGGTTCTCGGTTGCAGTTTCTAAACTTTCTATTTAAGAATCTACAAGGTATACTTAATAGAATTAATGTTTAATGAAATTATGGTAAGACGAGTTTACATTACGACATATCGAGACCTCTTCAGAATGTCTACTTGTCTGTCTTCTATGTAAATTAAAATTTCTACAAATTCGAAATGTCAAACTTCCTTGTGTTATACTGTGAACTTGTCTTTATTATACTGGAGGTGCTAATTTGTGATAAAATACTACATATCTTGTGATCTCTATTTATTTTTGTGAACTCTTGCCTTTATTTTAGTAGTTAGGTACTTACTCACTAATTGTACAAAAAGTAGTGGCATATTCGATATATTTTCAGTATTAGTTCACTTGTGTTCCATCGCTTTCTATTTTGTACGAAATATAACTAAATTTATTAATTAATGTGTTTTATTCTCCGCCACATTTATATTATCCTAAGGGCTCCCACACATAACTGCGAATTCGCAACGCATCGCAAATATCTGCGTGCTCGCACGAATGTCGCCGCAAGAACTTCACGCCGCATCGCATCGCAGTTATGTATGGGAGCCCTTTCTCAACATTCTAGATGTGTTCGTAGATCTTATGATACTTCTTTAGTATTTTTAGGTTAACATACAACAAGTGTAAGTAGTAATTTACATTTTATTTTTCTGCAGTTTTCATTTTAAGATTATTCGTTACAAATTAGACTACATTGTTGATTGTTTTGTTCACAGGATCAGGAGAAAAAAGAAAATATTTAATGGGCGAAGAGGCGTTTTACACGCAGTCGATGAGAGGGAAGCCCCTGATTGTCTATAACAAATACACGTATTGTCGCCATTCTGATCGGAACGGCATTGTTCGATGGACATGCTCCACACATTCTTATAAATGTTGCAAAGCCGTTGTAAAGACTTCAGGTCGCAAAATTGTCGAAGTTAAAGGCTTTCATAACCACGATGCCTCAGAATTAATGATTAACCGATCCAAACCTGCTTCAGACGAGTGGACTGGTTTGAACAACCAAATGTTTTTAAAGCAATCATTTTATTAAGTAACTGTTTGTTCCTTTCTGTGTTTTGTTAAGCCATGCTTAATTCATAATATGCGTATTGACTATAATTTTTATTTTGTCACTGCGATTAAACTTTTGTCATATCTGCGCACTGAACTATTGCTGAAACTGAAATATACCTATCAGCCAATATTTCGGTTGATTTTGATTTTTTATGTTTTTTAACTAACCATTGTGACAATGTGCATTCGTGTATTAATAATATAAAGGTAAATATTTGTAATGTTCTTATCATTAAGGAAAAAAAAAATCTGCACAAAGGCCTGGTGTATAGAATTTACCGAAATAGTCAAATATAATGTCTCATTAGAAATATAGGGCCATTGGTGTAAATATGGTTTATTCTTTTTTTTTTTTTTTTTTTTTTTTTTTTTTTATGTGTGGCCCGCCAAAATGACTCTACTCTGCCTGATGGAAAGCATAAGCAGAATCCAAGAGTGGTGGTCACCATACTCACTGCGAATGCAGACAATGCAGTATGGCGACCCACACCATGGCGGCCTAGTGATGCTGCTGCATCTTTTAGTCTAGTCAACAAGTATAGAACTTGTTGACTAGACTATTTGGGCCTCCGGTCTCGCACTCACCAACGAAACACGACAGCACAACCGCTGGCATTTTACGTTGATTTTCTGTGCGAGGGTAGTACCGCCCCGGTCGAGCCGGCCCATTCGTGCTGAAATCAGCGTGGCTCTACTACCTATTATTATATATATTCTACTATGTTTGTTTCATTTGTGTAAGAAAATAGGCTTTTGAGTTTCCTCATTTCACCTTGGAACTATTTATCCTGTACGATTCACCGGTAAACGGTGTCCTTTGATCACCTTGGCATATCATATGAGATTCGATACATTTGCAAAACAATGTTGGAATAAAATATACCTAAATATTGTTTGTTCATTTTTTTATTATAAGTAAATATCTCGTACCATGATCTGGATATAATAATTTATACTCTCCAGCGGCGCGGTCGCCACGCCGCGTAGTAAGTGTTGTGGGTTCAAATCCCACATGAGACAATACTGTGTGATCCATAAATTTTTATTCCGAATCTGGTTGTAGTTTGTGCCCGATTTATGTGTGTTTCTAAAGCCCTCCGCGACACAGGATTTATCCTAGTGCAGGAGTTGTGTTTAAAAATTTAAAAAAAATCGAGAAAGTATAGAAGAACCGTAGTAATTAGGTATATCATTGGTTAAAGAGAAAACATGACTGTAATAATTTTGTCATTTATCACTGTGTTAATTTCTTAGGTTGAGAATTAACCATATCTGACTATCATAGCATTAATTAGTTACTACATATCACGTTTAATAAAATACTACATCGATATATGTTTACATCAAAATTGCGGCGGTAATAACCATTCGTGTAAACGTACATAAAATTCCTGTTTGTTTATTACATCATAAATGATTTTTTTATCTTAGTTAATTTTCAAACCATAAAATATAAAATAACAGTCCACTGCTGGACAGCGGAAAAGCATAGTAGGTACGAAATATTTATTACTTTTTTGTGTTTCACTTTAACTTAATAATAGTATTTATTGAGCTAAAAATTGTTTACAAACATTTACAAATTTATAATTTCACGTCTTGGTAGTGTAATCAAGTTTATACATGTGTCGATGACACCTGTACTAATGCAAGCATTGTATCACAGGTATTTGAGTCGTATACTAAATGTAATGCAATGTATAATGTGTAATGTATAATAATTGTGATATTTTTGCTATTCTGGCCTTTTTATTAATATTATTTTAGTGCAATATTTTAAAATGTGTTTAGCAGTAAGTACCAATTTTCTTTTCGAGATTTTCACAAACATCATTATGATGCCTATTACTGGAAAGGAAAAGAATATTAACGGTAATGTAACTAACATTACCGTAAATTAGGGAAATATCTTTCTTTTAACCGACTTCAATTCAATCAATTCGACTCTATTTTATTGTTTGTTACCTCAGAACTTTCGACTAGGGGAATCAATTTTGATTTTGATTTTATTTTAAATTGCTTGTCGTGTGGTCTCATTTCAGTTCTTGAAGTCGTTTTTTTTATATTAAATTATACTTGAAAATGTAATATAAAAATGTAAATAACTTCGTAAAACTTATCTAGTTTCCATCTAGTGGATTCTTGCGTTTGTCTAAAAATGTAAATTGTTTAGACATAATATATTATGTAGTATTAATGAAATTAAAAACGATTTTGACGACGAACAGAAAGACAGAGTTGTGGTTTAGTTCTTCGAAATTGCGAGCAACTATTTCTGAAATCTTCCGAATACAAAAATAATTATTTTTTGTACTCATAATTATTATTAATTAATGATAACAATTCAGCCAGAGTCTTTTTGATACATAAATATGTAAATATAATTAATTGTTAAAATTGTCTAATTATGTAGAAAACGGATCCTCGGGGACCACCTTTCTAGGACATACCTGAATCCCTTGCATATCAGGTTTTAAAAAGTCGGTTTGATTCCGACATCGCAGTTCACCTGAGTCTGTTGAAATAATAACCCGAGAGGATTTTTCTCCACAATTAAAAACATGTAGAAAAAAGAGAAGGCTATGTTTAAAGTGAACTGTAAATAAAATACAAAAGCCTAATTCTTCTTAATTCAACAAAATTCAGTTTTTTTATTAATTGTATTAATTATAATCTTGAAATAATTTTATTATTCTTGGCACCCTTGTTATAAATTGGAAGATCTCAAAGCAAGATTAAGTAACGCTATGTATAAAATTAAGCATAAGTAAAAACTTGTTCTTAACACTATATGGACGTAACTAAATCACTAAATTAATCACACTTGTAGAAAAGTAGCTTTAGAATTAAAAGAACTTTGAGTCAGTTTAAGCATTTATTTTCCTAACACCTAATTTCAAATTCATATTTGAAAACTATTACCTATGACTCATCATGCTGGTGTGATTAGTGTGGCTTAGCTGGACAAAAATTATTCGCCTGTGCGATTTTTTGTTTGTAATGTTGTGAATTCTAAGGCTGGGTAAATATCACACTAATCACACTTCACACTAATATATAAATGCGAAACTTTGTGTGTATGTTTGTTACTTCTTCACGCGAAAACTACTGAACGGATTTGGATGAACTTTACAGTAATATAGCTTATATATCAGAATAACACATAGGCTATTGCCGCGATAATCGACATACACGCGGGCGAAGCCGCGGACAACAGCTAGTATATAATAATTTGAAACGTTTTATTTCACCATCCGAACGTTTAGTTTTGTGCTAATTCCCACACTGCCTCCTGTACTGTTCATAGCATTTATATCTGAGAAGAAGATTGAGTGCTTAAACTTCGGCGAAGAACCTGCTATATGTCAGAAGTTTACATAGTTTTAAGGTTTTACTTTGCCTTGACCCTTCTTCAACAGCATAAGACCTCAGCCGATGAGTACATTAAAATTTTGTACAATTAATAGATAAGAGTACGAAGAGCGAGATAAATCCGAAAAGAGAAAGAAGCTTTTTACTCTAATTTCCTTGACTTATTACTTTCTTTTATTGAAAAGTTAAGAAATTAGAAATACAAAAAAGAAAGAAACTAAAGGTACAGTCTTTCAGGCTAACATCAAAACATTTGTGACAGCATCACCTATTCATTAGATACATGTATTTCGAACGCAAAACAAAACTGCTTCCGACTCACCCATCGTCTGTGTTGATTGGCGACTGCAAATGGCCAATGGGCCATTTGCAGTCGCCAATCAAGACAGTCGATCAATCAAAGCGCAAGACCCCTTCGCTTCGATTCCCTGATCTCTCTTCGGTCGTGACTGATACATTATTATTATTATATAATAATTTTTACTCCTTTCAAACTCATTAAATAAAATTTGTATTTGTCATATTTCTAGATTTTGCCAGCCGCTCCGTATATGTTTCAACATCTAAAATCATTCATGTCGCATGTAAGCTATATTTCTGTAATGTTTCAAATAAATGCGTTTAGTAGTTTTTGTATCAAAGGGTAAAAACATCCATCATCACAGACTTTTGCATTTATAATATTAAACGCTCTTAATTTTTTAATCTTAACAGCAAAACAAACCATCCGAGCTTACGAGATATTTAAAGCTCATGGCGGAAGTGAAAAATGTTTTAATTTTATCAGACGCGTGTATAATAACTATCCGTAAACAAATATTTTGAAGGTATTCACCGCATTCTGTCCATTTTCAGTCACATTTGAATTATCAAAAAACAACAAACCCATAATGGTACTAGATGGGTACAGGTTTTCTTTACACTACTCTCGGAACTTGAAAGAACGCTGGCAGTGCAGTAGAAGAAGCTATTTTGGATGCAAAGCTGTCGTTCATATGATAGAAAGCAGAGTAACATATTATAAAACATCCCACAACCACGCACCGTAGAATTCCTCCCCGTGTGAACGCAATATTCCTTGGAAAATTCTTATGCTCAAATGTAAAAAGTTGTTTCTCGTGCTTATAAAAATAAAAATGTAAAATAACTAGTTTAATTAATAATACAGGTCATAAACTAATTTAAATCTTGTTAAAAGTATTTAATAATCAATTGTGAAAGGGCAAAAACTATAATTAATTTTAACTATAATAAATGCATTTTAAGGTCCGCTGAGTGTTTCAATTTTTGTACACCTATTCTACCAAATATTACCAAAATTACCAAATATTAAATATTATATTCAAAATGTTAATAGATATAATGTGTGTGTGTTGTTGTCAACAGCTTGTGCTAACCAGGTGTCATTTGGACCATTTAATTTGACCAGCAAACGGAAAATACCAAAAGATACCCTGTGTCCAGTTTGCGGTGATATAGTTAGCGGTATCCACTACGGGGTCTACACGTGCGAGTCTTGCAAGTCATTCTTCAAGAGGGCTGTCACTGATAAGAAGTCTGATATGTATAAATGTGCTTTAAGTAGCAAATGTCCAATAAGTCGTAATTCAAGATTTTGTCAGTTTTGTAGGTTTAAGAAATGCGTCAAAATTGGTATGAATGTTAACTTAGTTAGATTGACGAAGGTAAGAGGAGGCCGATCTAAAATTTAAACTAAAATAATTTTAGTTTTAAAAGAAACAAAGACCTTTTTAATTTAAAATGACGTAGGTATCCCTTTTGTCAGTGTTGCATAACTGAAAAGTGAATGAAACTTTTGAATATAAAAATACTTAAGATTGTTTCATACATGTATGATGTATGTTCTTTTGTTAATAAGATCTCAAAATAAACGTTTGTAGGTTAGGTAGGTACCGATACAAAATCTTGGTGTGCCTAAATTGTATGTGGTGTAAAGAACCATGTTTTCAGTATTTTTATCAGTCAAAAGGTACCTGAGAATGTAAAGGGTTTTAAATAATGAAGACTAACAAAGTGCCTTTTGGCGACGCGGGTCAATCCCCAATTTTTCTACCATATTATACATGACCCACGCAACCTCGTTTACGTCTCCTATTGCCCGTAGCGTAATAATTTTCCCCCGTTTTTATAACATTCTTTATTAGTGCTGCGCTCTTATTTATCTTAGGGTAATGATAAATAGCCTATAGCCTTTCTCGATAAATGGGCTATCAAAGACTGAAATAAATTTTCAAATTTGACCACTAGTTCCTGAGATTATCGCGTTCAAGCAAACAAACAAGTTATACATATATACTTTTCTCATAAATCAGTCTCTCTATTGATGAAAACGGCATTAAAGCTCGTTGCGTATAGTCACAATACTAGAAGAACTCTCGTCTTTTTATTTGCAAATATACTGTTTTTGTATACTGCCCTTATAAGGTTATAATTTTATATAGTTGGCAAATGTAATAGTGCCAATTCGTTACCGCCATAGCCTCCCTACCTGGGGTACTGATATTTTACCATGTCTTTACAAATTTTTAAAATATGTATAACATTTACTTCCATTTGGATGTTCCTTAGATTTCTATTGCGCTGAGAGTTGTGGGTTCGATCTCCACATGGGACAACAGTTTGTGCAATTTACAATTTACTTTCATTGTCTCCGTTCCATGCATGTTTGTAAAGTCTCCCGTAATACAGGATATATTTTAGTGCGAAACTAGTCTGTGTAGATGTGTTAAAGTGTTCAGGATAATAAGCATAATCTACACATCAATTATATAAGACTACAAGTTGACGATAGTGTGTGCTTAAATTGTAATACATTTAAAGATTCACTTATTTTAATATGTTACCATAGGACTTAGGACATTGTTGTTGTTTATGTTGTAATGTAGAAAGGATTATTTTACATATAAAGAATTATATTATTAATAAGTAGTTAAAGCATCTTCAATTGGTTTGTAATGGACTTATTGCGTTTTCTAATACTTACCAATGTTATCATACCACCAACATAATCATTTAAATAATACCATGCATACATAATGTTATGCCTTTTGACCAAACTCCTGACATACCTGCCCCCAAGCCAAGATGCAAGTCTTTCACTGGATTCTCTTTCTACAATCACTTAAGCCTCTATTCTTTTGTATTAATGGCTATTTTGTTTTGACCACATGATTGAGATACGTCATTGCTATACTTTGGTTAGTTTACGTTTTCAGAATATCAACTTGCCTAGAGGAGCTGTCTTGCTTCATATACATATCTACATCAATCGCAGCATGCTTGCTCGTCGGTTTTTGGTTTTTCGGTCGGTTTTTTTAGAACATCACCAATTAGATCGGTAAATGTTCGTGGTAGTCGTTCCACACACATTCTTTCTATAAATTCCTTTCGCGAGTCTTCCATTATCCATTCTATCTAAGTGGCCAAATAATTGATTAATGCACTGTTCAATTCTTGGCACTGTATCACCTTTGCTTATCATCCATTGAAGATGTTATTAATAAATTTACCTACGTTACCAAAGTAATTTGTTTGAGATACTTCTAACTTGTAATAATTTAGAATGTTTTTGCAAAATTAATAAGTTTTATACAACGTTTTTCTTGTTTAGTATTAACTAGAATTACGAAGTAGTTTCTTCTTTGTAATTTGCATTGCATTGCGTAGAAACCTCATTTCCAAGGAGATGCCCATGTCTAGAAGCGGATTATCAAATGGTGTTTATGATGATATTATTCTTCACGTGCAGATAATTTTGCTATGGGACTTACAATATCTGGTCCACAAAATCACAAAATTTGAAAGTACACACATCAAAATTGTCTAGGGATCAACATATGTGTCTAGGGATCAACATATATTTTTGCAATAACTTTTCTCCTGATTGATATTAATTAAAATTTTCTTTAAGGATTCATCAAATAAAGTGTTTTCGTTTGTCACAGTAACGATAAACCAAGTCACCTTTGCATTAATAAAGAAATTTGCCATTTTCCTAATAAAGGGATTTTTGACCTTTGAACCACTAACATTAAAGTTCGAAAAAAAGACTGAAATAACAGTTTTCTTTAAAATTTTATTAGGTAACTTAAACAATTAATAATCCGTGTTTCTACCGCGAACACTAACAACACAAGAACATCGGTTTGGCATACTCAAAATGAGTTCATCCAAACACGCTGTGGAATGGCCGCCCATGTTCGTTGCAACAACAAAAAAAGGTCTTCTTGCGACTGGATACCCTCCATATTCGGCAGAGCTCTTCTCTGTAGCATATCCCATGCATGCTCAATCGGGTTCAAGTCTGGCGACTGAGCAGGCCAGGGCCAAAGCCACATCTCAATCTCAAGAAATCCGCATAAAATGCTTGATCCCTAGACACTTTTGATGTGTGTAGTTTCGGAACCTATCGGGGTGAAATGTCTTTAGGGCTAATAGCGACTTTCTACATCAGTGTTAAGCATCAAAAACTGATGGAGAAAGTTGGTGATAAAATCATTCGGAAATCTCCAATATGCATACGTGAGGAAAACCTTCGCAAACGCAACTTTCGGGGCGTTTGTCAAATAGTGAATGACATCATCGTACTATTTAATATAAAATAAAGTAAATAAATAATATATAATATAAAGATAATAAATAGTAATTTTAGAGGCATTTCTTACAAACAGTAATAGAAAAAATGGATGTTATTGTAAAAACTGGTTTTGAGAGTGTAAAACACGAAACAAGTTGCCGACGCCAAACTATGCTGAAAGAAAATAAATTCGTTTCAGCAGAACATGTAAGGAATGTAAAAAAAATAGAAATTTATTTACTATTTAATACGAGCTCACATAATTCGGCAAACATCGGTAACTCTCCTAACCTAAAACGATCACACATTTTAGTATTCTACAGTAGATAAAGTATATCTATTAACATTTTAACTAATTTATGATAGATCAATAACTCTCGGGTTGTCACTGGAGTAAAATTCAGTTGCGTTTCCAACTAGAGCGGCAAGTGCAAACATGTTGCTGCTTTAATATGTCCATACTTTATTGTATCCATAAATCGTTCATGAAATTACCAGGCAGCTTTAGGTGTAAAACATAGAAATTAACACTGACTATTTCTGCTGTCATTTTTGCAGTTTACAATACAACATTAACAACCCATTGTTAAAGTAATTTTCAATTGACAAGTTTCAATAAGCCTCTATTGTTGTACATTTCTGCCACGGCAAGCGCTGCGATCGTTTCCTATACCCCCACCATACCCTTCGCACGATCTCAATAGAATATATAACTTGATCTCTGTGACAGTTGTCAATAGTGTAATTTTAGAACATACGAGGTACATTTTAGGTGTGTTACTACACGGCACGTAAAGAAGGAAAATATAGGTGATACATAATAAAATCGCCCGTTCAAAGTTAATTCGTCGGTTTCTTAGCCGTATGTCACAGAGATTGAGTTATATTTTAAAGACTGTTATACCTTTTTTTTGTGCGGAAATTCCCTCGGATACCACCGACTAGTGGCTATGTCGGACTCGAACCGACTAAAAACAGCAATGTCTTAGGTACTAGAAGCCGGGGAACCATGTGCACCCTCGGAAAGGTAATCCCTGGAAGGACTGTTATACCCTCCAGTCTACATTTTTTTTTCATAAAGATAATTTAACACATTTTCTATTTCCAGCATCTTATTACGCATGTCCAATTTGCGGTGATGTAACGTCGGGTATACATTATGGAATACGAACTTGTGAATCTTGTAAGCTGTTTTTCAAGAGAACGATTCAGTTGGACAGGGAAAACGCCTATTTCTGTATTGCCAATATGAACTGCAAAGTCAGTATCCACACAAGGGCATGGTGCAAACTTTGCAGATATAATAAATGTTTAAACTCTGGAATGCTACCAGCGTTAGTGACGAAGAAACATTTATAGTTACCCGGGAATGTGTAATATTTAGCAATTCTGTCCAGAATATATATCAAATAATTGGTTCCGTAATTTTTCTGCTAGAGTCACATGTTCGATGAATGGAACGTCGACTGAACGATACTTCGAATTGAGTTTATCGCGAAAGAACTTTTCACGATAAACGCTTCTTCGACTGAACGATTCATCGAACATTTTTGAATAGAGTTTTCGAATTAGTTTAATAATGAAAATGAAAATATAAAGAAAACATGTGTGATGTATTATTTCATACATAATCGAATATCATACGCTCCATGCGTACATTAAATTTTACATTTTATTGATTCATGTTTCTAAATTTTAATGAACGTAAGAAATCTCAAACATATTAGATTTACTCGACTATGTATGAAATAATACACAACACATGTTTTCTTTATATTTTTACTATCATTATTATATTCATTCGAAAAAGCATTCATTCGATTCAAAAATGTTCGATGAATCGTTCAGTCGAAGAAGCGTTTATCGCTATCGCGATAAACTCAATTCGAAGTAACGTTCAGTCGACGTTCTTCCATTCATCGAACATGTGACTCTCGCAGAAAAAATACGGACCCCAAATAATTATAGTGAAAATTTTGTTGTATTTTATTCATAATAATTATTAACGACTTAATGGTTAATAATGATTATCAAACGCGTTATAGTATAATAAAACTGGCTTTAGTGCCTAATCTTGTTGTTTTAAGACTGCCGGTTTTGAGAAATTCTAATTTAATTGTAATGAATTTCAGGCCATTCAATACTGTTTATTATTAAATAATAAGTAGTTAGTTAATCCTTTAGCAATAGTGTTTTAATATGACTTTTATGGTGTTATACAATTTATTTGGTAGTCCTTTTCACAAATTTAGTTTTTCTTGTGTCTACGTTTGCAATGAGTATGGTGGCCACTTCTCTTGGATTCTGCTCATGCCTACCATCAGGCAGGGACACTTTGGCAGGCTCATATATAAAAAAAAGTGAAAGAGTTTAAAGGATTCATTATTCAATTGATTTTTAATTTAACGCAAGTGAGTGGTTATAAAACTTCCAATATTCAGATCGGTATCCACTTCTATTCCAGGAAGTGAAGGTTTGATAAATATGTATTAAATTGAAAAAAAAACCTGTTTTTTTTAAATTATATTTTCT
Source organism: Diaphora mendica (assembly GCA_949125395.1). Classification (NCBI taxonomy): domain Eukaryota; kingdom Metazoa; phylum Arthropoda; class Insecta; order Lepidoptera; family Erebidae; genus Diaphora; species Diaphora mendica. The sequence continues at coordinate 5,954,870 of OX421323.1, forward strand.
TAAGTTTTCTGTTGTATTTTTTGATGATAAAAGTTAAATTAAATTTTTGAGACTTAAATGTTAAATTGACTGTGATTTGTAAGTATACCTACACTTTGTATATGTACGTAAAGTTTAGAAAAAATGTGGTTTAAATATATTTTAAAATTATTTGAATTGATTTATTTAAATGGAAAATATAAAATATTATTCTGGTGCATAAATACAACTATTCCAAAGTTATATTGAAAATGTTAAAATATTATTAAAAAGAAAAATCATCTTTTCTAAAAATGTTTTTATTATAGCTACTGTATTTGAGCAAATTGTATCGCAGTAAATATTTATTAATTTAATATAACCTGTAAAGCATAGTACCTACATTATTGGTAGCTCAAAAGTAATAAATAAGTAAGTAGTAATAATTAATTTAGATAATCATCTTTGTGCAATGATAATTTAATGTATTTTATTCACAACGGGAAAAGACTTACTGTTTTAATAGATAATAAAAATGTTTTTAATGCAATTAAATGTATACAATTATACTGCTTTCGGATTTGTTGTTTTTTTAATCTACTCCCTAACTCTTTTCTAACGTACAAAATCAAAGAACACCATTTTAAATATTTTTGTATTCGAATCTGGTATTATTCCCTGTTTCAGAAATGGTTGAGGAGATCGTGCCTCGATATAGCTGGTCAAGACAGGGGAACGCCATAATCATGGTGGGGGAACACAGGTTTAAGAAGAGATCGAAGCACAGAAACCAGAGGCAGGAATGCCACTGGGTTTGTAACAAATGCGATAAAGGATGTAAGGCTAAATTGACAACGTTGAACGATGCCATTATAAAAATAAATAATATACATGATCACGCAGGTTTTAGAAAAATTAAATGACAAATAGCTAAATACTACTATACTTTAGTACTACTACTTTTTTAGTTTTTTTTTTTATGGAACTGGACGCAAACGATCGGACGTATCGTCTGATGGTAAGCGATTACCGTCGACCATGGACACCCGCAACTCCAGAGGCGTCACAAGTGCGTTGCCGCCCTTTGGGGGATGAGGAGGGAAGGGTTGGGGTATGGACCTCCGGTATCCTTACTCACGCGGTGAAACACAGCGCAAGCGCTGTTTCACACCGGTCGAGCCGGCCGATTCATGCCGAAGCGTGGATCTCCCACTTTTTGCAATTGGTATATAGTAGGTTTGTTATTATTAAATCTATGTTTGTACTGCGTAAAATCGCAATAAGAGTATTTTCGTAATCATGGATCAAAGTGAACATAAATTCATCGTTGGATTCATTCAATTGAGCGACAGTAATGTCTGCACAACACTAATGGAAGGAAGGAAAGGAATGCGTTAGTTAGAAAAATTGTTTTTTTAATAAACAAATTGAAAACTAAATCCTTTCACAATCGAGTTTATTTGTAAAAATATGTCCTAAGTAGTAGGTACATATGTTACCGTAACGTATATATTTGATATTAAAACGATGAAACACTATTTATTCTTTCTAACTACAAATCTAAAAATGTAATACCTATGTATAAATTTATTTTATAAGTTATTCGTTTATTTCAAAAAGCAGAAGATCCTCATTTCGATTTTTTGTGTGTGTTTGTTACGGGATATCCTTCGTGTATTTGTACTGTTTTTAATTTATTATTTCTTTATTTGGCTACATTTAAATTTAAAGACTCTAGGGCCATTTGGACAGTTCAATGTATTCTCTCATGTCTCACAAGTCCTGATAAATGTTTTTTCTAAAGCAACATATTCCCGGACCAATACAACCTTCAAACCTTCAAAAAAAAGAGTGTACTCCTTCTGAAAAGGCCGGCAACGCACTTGTTTCGCCTCTGGTGTTGCGGGTGTCCATGGGCGGCGGTAATCGCTTACCATCAGGCGATACGTTTGCTCGTTTGCCACCTATTCAATAAAAAAAAACATTGCATTGCTGACTTTTTATACCTAAACGATTTGACGGCGAAGATAATGTTTGATTACAGCATCAATAATACATAGAATATAATGTTCATCTGAGAAGATGAGCATTCTTCAGACCCACCAAACATACTGCTGTCTGATCCCAAACAATATCATATAATTTATTTGTCTTGTGTTGGAATCGAACCCTTCCAGAGTCAGTAATCATTAGACACACTGGCCTGTTAATAATCTATATAAATAAAAATGAATCACCGAAATGTATGTACGCGCATAACTTCCGATTGGCTGCACAAAATTGGATAAGTCTTTTTGTGTGTGTTCGTTATTGTAAGGACAAGGTTTTATAGAAGAAAATTAAAAGATAACCTTAAAAGTTTTTTTTTCATTACCTATACGAAACTGAAATAGGCATAATTACTAAAATAAGTTTTTAAGAAGATTAGAAAATAATTTACCAAATAACTTCTAGCAGTACTAAGTTTGCCGGGTCAGCTAGTATTCATAATATAATATCTCAACATATACATACATCCCGCTAGACTTAAGTGGTACAAATGTTAAAAAAGTTGTTCATTAATATGTTATGAACATATTGGGTATTATCATCAAGTCTTTTGTTATGTTTAGTTATTAAGTTTTTTTTTTATTTAATCCAAATGTTAGTTCTAAGTTCTGCGACAATAAGTCATTGTTACATATCAGTGTTTTTTTTTTGTAGTAAGTTATTCGATAAATAACAATGTCAAATGTTTTTATTTGTTAAACTTGTGATATTTTTACATTTTTCTACTAAAAAAACGTGTAAGGTCAATGTAAATAGTATCAATCATTTGTTAAGTTATAAATAGAACACTGTATTCATGCTTACATATATAACTACAGTCCATTCACGATAAGAAAATAGTGATACACTATTATTTTAACGCAAAAATCAACTACATTCTTCAGCTTTATCGCAATCAATATACACATTTATAATGAGATTAAAATAATTACAAGTTTTAACAAAAAAAAAACCGACTTCAATCTGGACCAAATTTAAATATGACCATTCGGGAAGCACCAACTTTCAAAATAAAAAAGAATCATCAAAATCGGTTCACCCAGTCGAAAGTTATGAGGTAACAAACATTTAAAAAAAAAACAGTCGAATTGAGAACCTCCTCCTTTTTTTGAAGTCGGTTAAAAAGAGGAGTAAACAATTTTGAATGGAAGTAGACCGTAACTTCTATCTACTTGAATGGGACCAGATTATAGAAATTTACCTTTTTTTTTTTATAATTTACCTTTAATTTACCTGTTATATACTGTAGGTACTTGAAATAAGAAAATCTGTGAAAGAGGTAACAGGTTTTAACGCTGGCTTTTTTTCTATAATGTATTTAAAAATAATAAATGTTAATACTTTCTAATTACTGCCAGTATACCTAAATCTAATACTAGTAAATACATACAGCGTGTATGTGTACTATCGACAAACTTGAATTATGATCCATTTTGCCGCTTAATTGTTTGAACAACAAAGATTTCTCTCCTTTACAGTACATGCCGCACTTAAGACGTTTAAACTATTAAGTCAATACAGGTCGGGGATCTATGCAATTAAGATAAAATAGCAGATAAAACAGTAATAATCATATTTTGAATCCATGGGGGGAATCTTGGGAATCAAAATCACTGCGCGTTTGGCCTAGTGGTTTAGCGGTTACCACGCCGTTTCCTACTTCGCCAAGTGTCGTGGGTTCAAATCCCACGTAGGACAACACTTTGTGTGATCCACAAAAAGTGCGGGAGCTGTCTTTAAAAAAAACAGAAAAAGAAAAAATACGAGTATAACGCAGAACAGATAATTTTTGCTTTCCATCAGGCAGAGTGGAGTCATTTTGGCAGGGCCAAACATATGAATATTTATGCGAATGTCGACCTAATTATATTTGATTGAATGTCTATAAGGAACCAAGCTTATGGTGGGTCATGATTAACATTTGTCGATAGCACATAAAGTGCGCTTCAGTATTTGCAACCCATTGTACCGACTATTAATATTAAATTGTAATAATACTCCATATCATAAATACAAAGAGGAGCTATAAGCATTTCATAAATACAAGGTCAAATATAAAGCATTCTGCTGGCACAAGACGAGCTTATCGAGTCATGTTGGTTCGCAAACGCGACCCACTAGAAAAAAGCAAATGATGACTTACAGCTACTCAATTCAAGCAGATGGCTTTTCATGTTATCTTTAAAACAGTCATGAGCATTCAAAATAATTTTCCATAATCCTAATAAATGGAACATTGTTAGTCGTGCGATATTCATAGCTCTTACTTATTAGTTTAATCTGTTATTACTTTTGTCATTACCGTTATTTAATGCATGTATAGTTTTGACCTTTAGATAACAATCCAATATCTTTAAGAATTAGGATTTGCTTTAAAACTACCGGAGTATTTTAGCATTGATTGATATATCATATTGTTATTTGATTCATAATAAAAGCGCACATGAAGTCGTATCTAAAGACCTGAATTATGTTTATAGAAAGATATATTAATTTGTTTCTTTTCAATAATTGTTAATAGTGTAAGTCAAAAAAGAGCGATCCTTAGGCCGCTGTCTCAAAGTCCGCGGGCGCGGAGCAGCGGCGGCGGCATTTAAACTGACTCCCACTGACTTTGTGTCCGGGGCCTTAAAGCAAATGTAACATCTCATCATTTATCTAATTAGACTTCTACTACATGTTACAAACTTCCGTCCCTTTTCATGAAATGGCAAAAAAGTGAGAGGAAAGATGTTACACCTAAAAATGAGATTTTACACAACCCATATTTTATTATCGTTAGATAATTTTAAAATAGTACATTTTTGCTCATTTTTGTAATGTTTTCGACTTTTTTACAAACAACTGTTTAACTATATTGTATATTTATTTATTTTGTAACATATAGGTAGTAATAAATGTTGACCAAATAAATGTAGTGTATAAAACATATTGCTATTGTTTTATTACGTTTACAATATCCCTTTACATATGTGTAAAACTTCCCTCACATAGCCACCACTGGACTGGTGGGGTGTTTATGTTGGTTTAGAAAACACCGTCCCAAATACCAATAGCATGGGAACCAGGTGTAACCAAAAAAGGAAACGAACCAAGGTGTTCCCTTCCTGACTCTGCCTCTGTTAGGGTGACATGGTGGCCTCACCATGTCACCCTCACCACAGAGATATCTTGGCCTGTGAGATCCGGCGCCTGTTTATTTAATATTCCTGTAAAGGTTTGTAATATTTCTGCAAAACTCTTTATTGTACTCGTAATACAAATTACAAAGATGAGAAAATGTAGCAGTAATTAAACATTCTTGTGATGAACAGCTATTTCTTGTAGATATTTATTTATTTTATTTGGACAACCAACAAGAACATACACCTTAAAAGCTAAGAGGCACATAACAGTAATATACAATCATTGGTGCTGCCTTAATTACAGGTTGACACGGAAAGCAAAAATATGTAAAAGCAGATAGGAGCATAAGGCCTCCCTTAACTTAAAAAAAGAAAAGTACATAATTAAAACACGAGAATAACAAGTAAATACAATACTGAAATTCCAAGAAGACCACAATACACAATCAAATACATACTTAATACATACAATAACATACTTAATACATACACACTATCGCATTAAGCTGGCGATTTTTATCGGTGACATCTGGCGGTATAATCACCTTTTATAATATACTAGCTGTTACACGCGGCTTTGCTCACGCAGACTTTCATCCCCTGATTTACTGCCTTAGGGGTGGAATTAAAAAAAAAATCCTTTCTTAGTTCTCAATTACGTTATATAAAGAACCTACATGCAAAATTTCAGGATTCTAACTTCAGCGGTTTAAGCTGTGCGTTGATCTCTGGGTAAGTCAGTCACTCGATCTTATATCTTTTTGGTTTCCGATCATTCATGAAATGGTATGGTGGCTTAAATATAAATGAAATCTATAGTGGATACGTAAGGTACAGGAATCGTTCCATTTAGAATTAAAGTAGAAGAAATACCTGTAGATAATAATATCCCCGCAGGACTCACACACGGCCTGCTCAAATATCCGGCTGCAGAATCTATATATCTAAAAGTGTAAAGTGTGGAAATTTGGGAAATTAATTACCATTTTTAAATTTAAAGATACTTGCGGGCACTTTTTCACTGGCAACTTGTTACCAATGTATTGCCCTATTTAAAAATGTATGTAGAAATTTGAGTTTGAGTATCTACGTGATGAACGTATAGATTCTGCAGCTGGATCTTAGACTAACCGTCTGATCCCTAACTAGGCAGTTATCTACCTACCACTAGTTGTGTTTTTTGATAAATAGATCGATTGTCCCTATTAATAATGTCGGATTGTTGGCCAAAAGAGATTATACCGAAATAGAGCCAATTTCGAAAACATTAATGTTGAGCAGAACTATGTAACAGTTTTACCATATTGACCGCTGAAGAATTGACCCTTTTGCTGTAGGCACATACCAAATAAGACTCGCACCGAGTTATTACAGTGAACATAGTAATATACGCAGCAGTGGATTATTACTAATCCATCAATATAACGAATTTCTTAACGATCTGTCAGCATTTACTATTCCACCCAATGATGTTTAACTCATACGAGCACACATAGTAGTAGGGGAGCCCTAGAAGAAATTTCGGGATTTACTAAAGCGCGGCAGATTAATATACAGGGGGATACCTTGTACCCGGTTAAGTAATTCCACCAAATATGAGCCCCATATATATGGCCGCCCGTCAAGGATAAAGGATCAGATTAGTAAAAAATAATCATCATCAGAAATTCTCGAGCGCGTCAGATTAAGGTGGGGTGAGTTACTTACATGCTAAAAAGTGTATATTCCACTAATCTGACAATTTGAGAGTGACGTAAAGAAAGTGGAAGGACAAAGTTGTAAAAAAACCGTCATCTCGACATTCTCGAGCGTGGCTAATTTTTTTTTATTTTGAAGGAAATAATTCAAGGATAACAAAAAATATAAACCTGTCGATTTCCACTAGCCGAAGTAACAAAAATTCGTCGATGAAGTTTAATGCGTGCAGCTGCGTGATGCGTATATTCAGACTGATAAGTCAGTACTAATTCATTAGTTAGAGAAACAAGTCGAAGATATGGAGCAACCGCCATCCCAAATTGACCTTGTAATTGTAGATGGCTTCTTTTTTTTCCTCTTTTCTACAATTGCGTTGCCGGCCTTTTGAGATACGTACGCTCTTTTCTTGAAGGTTTGAAGGTCGCATTGGTCCGGGAACATCGGTAGTAAGGTCATTTACATAAATGTGTTATGAATATTCTGTTACTGATAATTTATACTAATATTATAAACGCGAAAGTTTGTAAGTATGGATGGATGGATGGATGTTTATTATTCTTTCACGCAAAAACTACGGATTTGGATGAAACTTTACAGTAATATAGCTTATACATCAGAATACCACATAGGCTACTATTTGCCGCGATAACCGATATACACGCGGGCGGAGCCGCGGGCAACAACTAGTAAATTATAAATTAATTCTGAAATGTCAAGCTCTGATTACGAAGAAGCGGATACGATCATAGTATTTCTTGCTTGCCAACAAAATGACGATTCTACTATTACTATCAGTAGTAATAGTACAATCACTGTATCCCGTATCCCAAAATTTTCACTAATAATAATAAATAAATATAGATATATCTCAGTATGCATACTGAGATATATTTATTTCTAAACTAGCTGATCAGTGCCCACTTCGTTGGGCGGTATACATTTTTTTCTCCGACTTACTTTGCAAATCTGGCTACCACGAATTAGGATTTCCACTTTTCGGGTTAATATACTCGTATATCCTATGTCACTCAATAATTACGTAGCCTTTTATTGGTAAAAGAATTTTTAAAATCGGTTCAGTAGATCCAGAGATTACCCCCTACAACGTCACAAACTCACAAACGCACAAACTTTACCTCTTTATATAATAGTACTAGCGACCCGCCCCGGCTTTGCACGGGTGGATTTCAGATGCCCCCGCCGACGACACGGTTCGTGCATTTTAAATCTGTAATATCTTCGAATATATTCATTTAAATTAGATACTGTAAAGGGCCATTTTGATCTATATTAAATTCACGATGTATTTAATTTACTTAATTGTATAAGGATTCATTTTGTATTGCTTAAAATCACTTCTTAAATAAGCCATTATTTCTCGTTAAAAGAAAGGAATAAAAAATGGTTGTTGTGGGTTATCCCTAAGAGATAGACATATACCGTCGCGGACTTTTTTGTAGTACTTTTTAAGGTGTACAATACTGTAGTATATTATTTTGATCTATCTCGTAGGGTGCAACCAACGTTTGCAATGTAAGCGCAAAAAAATGTGTTTATTTGCTACATCACATTAGAAACCTCGAAAATTAACAATGTTTAACTATATTATGCATTTATTATACATAAAAACCTTCCTCTTGAATCACTCTATCTATTAAAGAAACCCGCATCAAAATCCGTTGTGTGGTTTTAAAGATTTAAGCACACAAAGGGATATAGGGACAGAAAAAGCGACTTTGTTTTATACTATGTAGTGATATAGATACAGAAGTATAGATAACTGTGCTTTACCTATATCTATACTTCTGTATATCTGTTGATATATGTGTATATATATGTGTGATGCATTCATTAACAACTAATCAAAAATATTTATAATACAGGTAATCTCATTGCACATGGAAATTATTTAGAAAAGAAACGTCTAGCTGAAAGGTTGCGGTATCAAAGAATAAAAAGTAATCCAGAAAAGTTCGCCAGATATAAAGCAAAGAAAAAAATGGAAAGAAGTATACGGCAAGTAAAAAGGAGATATTTCTAAAGAACTTGGCCAAATGATTCTCGAAAACTATTTTATATTGCTGATGCTACGAAACTATGTAATATTATTTATTGACATACAACACTAGCCACTTGTAGTGAGACTTAACCATATTGGACTGCGTTATGTGAGAACGTATGCGTTAAGTAGGCGCTCATAGCCCAGTTGCACTCGGTGATTAGAAACAATCATCGAGGGTAAACAACGACTGCCCGGTCAGTACCTGAATGGGTGACCGCTGGTAGCATGATACCGTGAGCATCTCCGTGATGCGGAGATCACGTTAAGCAGGCGGTCCCGGTTGTTATCACAGGATAACAGTCGTGAAGCTTAGTTGGAGGCCTTTGGGCGTAATGTTTGTCGTAATTAAATTCCAATAGTAATAATTAAGTGCTGTGAGAAAATATGGGTGAAAGTTACCAAATAAAATAAATTCGTTTGTAGATAAAGCATGTAATATAAATTTGTATTTTATCGATCGGATTCGTCGATTTACATTTAAGTTAGTTCGTTACTTCTAGATTTACAGTTTCTGTAATTACTGCAGAAATCAGTCAGTTTTATTTATGTCAATTTATTATAACAAATATGCAATCTCACCGAAAATTTTGTATGTATTTTTTTCCAAAATAAAAAAAGGTATACTCCTCAGCAAGTCAGTATTATTGGTAGTTTAAGGTTAAATTATATAAACATACTAGCTGACCCAAGCAACCTCGTTTGCGTCCAAACTACCATCCTCCGTTTTAACCCCAAAAGGGGGTTGATTTCTAAAGATAAATTATTAGTACACCTCCACACCATCATACATTTAAAATTTCAAGTCTCTTACTTCAAAAACATAGGACTTTCATACAAACGTTCAACCCCCGTTTTACCCCCTTAGGGGTGGAGTTTCGTAAAATCCGTTCTTAGCAGATGTCTACACCCTATAAGGAACCTACCTGCTAAAATTCAAGTTTGTAGGTGTTATAGTTTCTGAGATTTCGTGATTAATAAGTGAGTGGTATTTCACTTTTATATATATAGATAGGTTTCATATAAGTATGCCTACTTAATGCTATAAAAATTATATATATTCTACATATTGCTGCTATGTCATTGCATGTTATTCGTATAACTATCACACTAACATTATAAAGGTGAAAATAAGTTTGTTTGTTACGCTTTCACGCGAAAACTACTAAACCAATCATCATGAAACTTTGTACACATATTTTTGGAGGTATTAGAAGTCACATAGGATACTTTTCATTAAATGCAAGCGAAGCCGCGGGCGAAGGCTAATATTTAAAAAAAAATAACAAAAAAAAACCGACTTCAAGAACTACCAACTTGAATTGGGTCCACACGGAAAGCACCATCAACAAAAAAAATACAGTCCAATGTAATAAATTAATAATAATAATAACCGAATATGATGATATAATAGGCGAATATATGAATAAACTAATATTGTCATATCGTAACATCATGATTTGTATGGGCGTATCTATTTAAAGTATATGAAAACCACGTATTGTTTTTCCCCTACACAATCACGAGATATACAATCTTAAAGAATACTAGCTGACACGGCGAACTTCGTACCGCCATATTTACATATCTGTCTCAGCTTCCCACAGGCAGTGTACAGTCGCGGACAAAAAGAAGACTTTTCCCGTTATCTTTAAATTTTTTTCTTTCTAGCAAAAAAGAAAGAATGAAATCGGACAATGTGCTTTGACTTTCATCCCCTCCCCCCAGGAAACGGTGCTGAATATCGAGATAAAAAGTATCCTATGTCCTACCTCGTAGTATGAACTCAAATCATGCCAAGTTTCATTTGAATCCATTCAGTAGTTTCGGCGTGATGCGCGGCCTAGATACAGACAGACAGACGGACGGACAGACAGATAGACAGACAAAAATGAAAAAATTACAGTTTTGGCTTCAGTATCGATAATGCAGAATTTTTAGCCCTCCAAACATTTTTTTCAAAATTTCTTTAATGTACAGAATTGGACCTGTTACATTTTTATTATAAGTACATATATATACGTATATATAGATTTTCTCCATACTGATGTGGGCGTGCATCGCAGTGTAGTTGCAGTGGATACCGGACTGACTCCGCTCGCTTTGGTTAAAGAGAATTAGCGCAAACCTGTAGTACTTAGTACTAATGATCGCAGGGAGGTATGGAAGGGCAAAGAACTTCATGGTCGATTTTATCGGGCCCTATATGGGCCTGATATAAATTTTAAAGCATCTACGTCCTGGCTACAGTATGGTGATCTCTTTGGAGAAACCGAAGGTTTTGTCTGTGCGTTTATGGACGAAGTTATCATGACGAATAACTATCGGAGCTATATCCTGAAGGATGGTACGGTCGACATCTGTCGGGTATGTCACCGTCCTGAAGAATCTATCAGGCATATTATTTCTGGTTGTTCTCGTCTTGCTAACGGCGAATATTTGCACCGGCACAACCAAGTAGCCAGGATTGTACATCAACAACTTGCCCTGAAATACAAACTTATGGGTATGTGCCCGACCCAGTTCTCGAGAATGGTCGTGCTACGTTATATTGGGATCGATCTATCACAGACAGGACTATTGTTGCCAATAAGCCTGATATTGTGGTGATAGATCGATTGGAGCGCCGCGCAATGATTGTTGATGTCGCCGTTCCTCATGACGAGAATTTTGTGAAAGTCGAAAAAGAAAAACAAATAAGATATTTGGATTTATCTCACGAGATTGTTGATATGTGGAATGTCGATTCGGTGATCATTGTTCCGATAGTCGTATCTGCTCACGGATTAATAGCCAAGAGCCTCGACCAACACCTTAAGAGGCTCACGTTAGAGGGCTGGATAAAGGGTCTGATGCAGAAGGCAGTCCTCCTTGACACGGCACGTATAGTGAGGAGGTTCCTGTCTCTGGAGCCCTAACCACCGGTTTCTTGGTCCCTGTACCCGAAGTCGGTGGTCTACTATTTTTTATATTTTTAAATGTATTTGTTTTTATATGTATATTAAAAAATGTAAATAATATGTATATATAAGTGTAATAAAGATAATAATAATAAATATTTCGGACATCTAACACACAACGCCATCTAGTCCCAAGCTAAGCAGAGCTTGTGTTATGGGTACTAGACAACTGATACAAATACATATATACTTTTTTTTTTGTAAATACATCCATATGATACATAGAAAACACCCAAACTCCGAAACAAATATTTGTAGATCATACAAACATTTGGTCCGACCCGGGAATCGAACCCGAGACCTCATGTTCAGCAGTCGCACACGCCAACCGCGAGACCAACGAGGCAGTATTTTAATTGTATTATTGATATGCATAAATAATCTTGTATAAATTACTATGTGTGTGCTTAGTCATGTACTTATGTGTGTGATATTTTAGAAACTCATCAAAATATAAAATATATAGATTATATGAAGTAACTATGCGTTTTATTTCTGATTAATTTCACATCAAATTTGATCGAAGCTGACCTTACGATACTGTTCATTGTCGCTGTTGTTTTACCGGTTCTCATAACTTACGAATCACCACTTGTTTGCCTACCTACTATATAAACAAATTCTTAATATTTCTTTATTCCTGTCTGTAAAGACGATGACAAAGAAATATTCGGAATTTAAGGTTTTACAATACGAAGGGTAAAGAAACTTAATTCATTACATTTTGCCAGTTCGTAACATGGTTAATGAAAACAAATTTACTTAAGAGATGTTTCTACTTGTGGTTTATACAGTTTTTTTTTTATTAATAATAATTTATTTTTCCATTTAATAGACACTTGTGCTATATTTCATTAAATTATCATCCCAATAATGTACAAAGATTCATATAAGTTCTAGAAGAAGTAATATGAAGTAAAAATATTAATATGAAATACTTTAAACCTATTAAAATCAGCCATAGTATTTTTCAACAGTCGTCTTATATATTTATTACAGTAAGTAGGTACGGTTACGGCTGCGCGTAAAACTTTTTTATTGCACTTATTTACAAACTTTATTAACGTCTGGTAACTGTTTATAAATAAATAAATAAGCCGTTTATTAAGTTCTCAATTTCACAATATTCATACACTGAAGGGAACTGGCCGGCATTCCGGCACCGGCAAAATCGTCTGGAGAATTGAAGGTATTATTGAAATCACTTAATAAATATGTGATATAAATTTCAGATTGCCCAAAAAATATTTTTTGGGAATTTTAAAAAAGTACTTTTGAAGTCGTCTGGCTATAGAGGTACTTAATAACCGACAAAAACGTCTTGGATTTTTTTTTGAATTCTAGAAGTAATAAATTGAAAGATAAAAAAAAACAAGTTACCTAAAACTTATTTTTTTTTGAAGTTTTTTTGCAAATATTATATACTGCGCTTTAGCGAAATAACCGCTAACTCGCTAAAGGACTCCCAGGACTGGATTCGCCAATTCACGAAATTGTAATTTTTCGCAATTTAAGCTTGCCTAAAGAACCTTCTCAAAATTCGTTATCAGCTCTTGGACCATAGTGTTATTATTTGATTAATTGACTACTATTGACTTGATATCTGAAACCGACGACCCGAGTTCTGTAACTCAGGAGTCACAAAGCCACAAGTTTATTCTATACTAGGATCCTTTACATAGGATAGGGGCGGCAACCTTTTGAGTCGGAAGAGTCAAAAATTACAATTTACAAAATTTCAAAGTCTTTAAAGAGCCACATTTTTTTTCTTGCCAACCTACACCATGGCGGCCAAGTGATGCTTCTGCATATTTTAGTATAGTCAACAAGTATGGAACTTGTTGACTAGACTATTTGGGCCGCCGGTCTCGCACTCACCAACGAAACACGACAGTACGAATTCTGTCATTTTACGTTGATTGTCTGTGCGAGGTTAGTACCGCCCCGGTCGAGCCGGCCCGTTCGTGCTGAAATCAGCGTGGCTCTACTACCTTTACTCTATGCTGTATAACAAGTGTTTGTCTTTCTAGGTGGCGACTCTAAGCTAAACTATAGTTTTAAAATGAGAGTTGCTTGCTACAATAAAATAATTATCGTAATATACCATGTAGTACAGAACTTGTTTTTTAAAGTATGCGAATGTGTTGTACAATATTATCACAAATTTTAACAAAAAAACTGGCTTCAAGAACAGGACCAAATAGAAAAAGAATCATCAAAATCGGTTCCTCCATTCGAAAGTTATGAGATAACAAACATTAAAAAAAAACATACAGACGAATTGATAACCTCCTCCTCTTTAAAAATCACTAATATTCAGATTATTTTGATTATATTTTCGGCACCTCAGGCAAATGATTGTGCATGTTTTTGATAATCTGAATATCCCCGTCATAAGTGACGATGATAGCTTTGCACCCACTCCGCTGCTTCACACACCGCCATCGCCCCTTGCCCCTGTTTTCACATTGTAAGCTGTACCGGTAACCTTCCATGTGTATTTGCTGGAGGCCTGATTTCGTAGGTATGAACACTGCGGCTGTTGGCAAACGTTGGTACCTGGTTATTAAGGGACACTCACACAAGGTTTGATATTATATATGATATGTTTTTCATACTTGTACGTGTGCATACATAGTAGGGTTGAAATAGAAGAAAATAAAATAAATGTTATAATTAATAATTCAGCATTGCCTTCACTTTATTTCTATTCACAAATAGCTATTTACAAGAGAATAAACTAAGTGTTAAATAGCAGAAGAAAATATCGTTTTTGAGTTATAAATTGTAGTTAGTTTTTTTTTATGTATGGCCCTGCCAAGATGACTCTACCCTGCCTGCTGGAAAGCATAAGCAGAGTCTAAAAGTAGTAGTCACCGTATGGTACAGACGTACCATACATTCCCAATGAGTATTTATTGCGAATGCTTACAATGCAGAATGGTGGCCCACACCATGGCAGCCTATTGATGTTCTGCATCATTAGGCCTTCGGTCTCGCACTCACGAACGAAACACGACAGCACGAACGCTGTCATGTTACGTTGATTTTCTGTGCAAGGGCAGTACCGCCCCGGTCGAGCAGGCCCAACCATGCTGACATCAGCGTGGCTCTACTACCTGCAAGCAAGTTAGTAACCTGCAAGTTAGTAATTTATAAGTGTATAGATAATCCATTTATTCCCATATGGCCCTTAAGTTTTGACAGAGTTATTCATATTACATTAAATGTTAGCATAGTCAAATTGACTACGCCACAAAAAGAAGCTGCTACAAAGAATTTATTAACATTTCACAACTAATATGCAAATTTATCGTACTGAGCTCGTCTATTGCAACTGTACAGTTTAGGTGACTCCTTGCCATTCTAGTTAAGAAAGTGATTATTGTAGTATGTATGGCAAACCAAATATTTTTTGTTGATTGCTAAGATCCTGGAGATTTGTATTACATGAGTTTTGCTGCCACAGACAGCCCCCTAAACCAAGATGTCATATTTTGCATTGATTCTCTTTCTACAATCGCTAGCGCCTCTATTCTCGTGTATTATTGGCTAATATTTTGTTTTGACCACGTGAATTAGCGTTGTTAGTTTTCTAATAACGTTTGTAGAACGTCAACTTGGCTAGGGGGTAGTTTCTCACAAAGGAATGATAGTTTGACAGATCTGTATGTGTATTTAGTAAGTTGCACCTACTTTTGTGATGATAAAAACAAATACAATATTCATTACTTTTATTATTGACTAAAAGTTCGCTTGTTGGTTATTTAAAGAGGCAAATAAAATACAAATTTGGAAACAACTTAGTTTTATTTACCCAACATTAAAATCAAATCATTTATTCACACCTAATGTATGTAGTTATATTTTAAGGTCTTTAGTACTAGTAGTAGACGTTATTCTAAATACATTCTGCCTGTTAGACCAGCAAAAAATATTGTAATATACCTATAACATAAAATTAAGTTTTCCACGATTTCAGAAATCAGCAAACAATTAGCGTTTACTTTAAGAAAGACAGTTACTTTCGAAATATATAAACAAGAAAAACTTAATATTTTAAGGGACCTAAACACAGGCTCACAATTGTCAGTACTTTTTGATTCAGCATAACTCTTATGCAAGGTTTTTGAGGTTTATATGCACTGTCTCGTTGGTTACAGTATATTTACTTATTTATTCTTGAGAGAAACAAACAGGTTGACAATAAAATATAGGTACATCGATAAACTAGTAGTTTAACTAATTGTACATCCATCATCTATCCTCCAATTTACATATTAAGCTAGCATACTACATACTGATCGTAAGTTGTCAATTTAGCAATTACATAACATCATTTCTCCAATTTCCCAAGAATATAATGTTCAATCTCAAAATTGACGATACTAGACCATGATATGCTATGTACTCCACCTACAGCACCAAGACACTACACAATATTTTCTGAACCCAGGAACAACAAGTTCTCCACTAGATTTCAGTCAGTCTTAATATATTAGAATTTGAAATCTTGAAAAGTGACGAACCGTGGATATTCATTCAAAGGTACCGCTGCCCTTTTGTATTTGTCAGAGTGGACCCTTTCGAATCTTCGGTTCGGAGCCAAGAATATGTCGTGTTTCCATTAAAAACTGCCTAGGGGAGAACCCGGACCATGTGATTTCAGATCCACCTCGAATTGAAGCCGCGCATAACAGTGCCCTATCCCCGCTTAAAACCTTACTCCGCCAATTGGCCCCCTAAAGTATTGCTGCTTAGCTGAGAAAATGGAGAAAAGTGAGATTTGGAGTACATTTTTTAACCAAGATTACGTGTATGCTATTTCTCTGCTATTTACCCTGTTCTAGAATACTGTCTTTAACAAAAGCCTTGGCAGGCCGTGGCAGATGGTTATGATTATTATGCACCGCTACAATAACATCGTCCTGCGTTTGGATGGTCACTCGGCAGCCTCTGTATGCTCGTTTGGTACATCGCCATTTCTTCAT
Organism: Diaphora mendica; assembly: GCA_949125395.1. Lineage (NCBI taxonomy): Eukaryota > Metazoa > Arthropoda > Insecta > Lepidoptera > Erebidae > Diaphora > Diaphora mendica. Next base: position 5,971,710 of record OX421323.1, read on the forward strand.
GGGCCCCTCTCCGTGTAGGAACGTGTATTTGTGTCCACCATGTACTAGGTTCCAGTAACCTTTATCCGTTTGGATGAACAGAGGTCGCTCTGAAATTTAAAGCAGAACAATATAGTTTTTGTTTTATTTATTTTTTTGTTAATGACTAGTTCGTTCTTGTACTTATTAGTATAATTTGTATGTATTTACAAAAAAAGTGTATATGTATTTGTATAACTTGTCTAGTACCCATAATACAAGCTCTGCTTAGCTTGGGACTAGATGGCGTTGTGTATTAGATGTTCAAAATATTTATTATATTATTATTATACTCAATACAGTCAATTTTAGGTTAGTACAATTTTCGTACTTATTATATATTAAAACCCCCGTGGTTTAAGCGAGAGAATCTGTTTTTGTATGTCTGTAGATATGTTTATGTATGTTTTGATCAATAAATAGAAAAAAAAGAAATGTAACCATTTATTAGATTTTTTTATCTAACATATAAATTCTCGTGTCGCAGTGTTTGTTACCAAACTCCTCCGAAACGGCTGGACCGATTTTCATGAAATTTTGTGTGCATATCGGGTATGTCTGAGAATCGGACAAAATCTATTAAATGATAAGGGTCACCCACTCCTAAATATTTATTTTATTTTTATGGCATAACAACGTTTGCCGGATCAACTATAGTGATGAATGATAGATGATAGTGAACTATTCTAATAACAAACTTATGTAACAACTAGCTGAGCCGGCGAACTTCGTACCGCCATATTTACATATCTGTCTCAGCTTCCCACAGGCAGTGTACAGTCGCGGACAAAAAAAACACTTTTCCCGTTTTCTTTTATTTTTTTTTCTAGAAAAAAAAGAATGAATGAAATCGGACTATGTGTTATTGAATTACAACCAAGTACATATTTTGACTTTCATCCCCTCTCTCCAGGATACCGTGCTGAATTTCGGGATAAAAAGTATCCTATGTCCTACCTCGTAGTATGAACTCAAATCATGCCAAGTTTCATTTCAATCCGTTCAGTAGTTTCGACGTGATGCGCGGCCAAGATACAGACAGACAGACAGACAGACAAAAATGAAAAAAATTACAGTTTTGTGTTCAGTATCGATTATAGAGCGCCCTCCAAAAAAAATTTTCAAAATATCTTTAATGTACAGAAATAGACCTGTTACATTTTTATTATAAGTATAGATTTTTACGCTATTGAGAAGTTCATTGTAACGAATTATTCCTAAACTCCGTACAGGTACAATTATGACTGCATCATAATATTAATTATGTATAGTAATAGTTGTTGCCCGCGCCTCCGCCCGCATACATGTCGGTTATCGAGGCAAATAGTAGCCTATGTGTTATTCTGATGTATAAGCTATAATACTGTATAGTTTCATCCAAATCCGTTCAATAGTTTTTGCATGAATGAAAGAGTAACAAACATCCATCCATCCATCTATCCATACTTACAAACTTTCGCGTTTATAATATTAGTAAATTAAAATCCTCGCGTCACAATGTTAGTTACCATACTCCTCTGAAACGGCTGGACCGATTTTTATAAAATTTGGTGTGCATATAGGTCTGAGAATTGACCAACTTCTATTTTTTATACCCCAATTTTTTTTTATGGCAAAACAACGTTTGCCCGATCAGCTAGTATATATATACCTATGTATTTGAAGGCCGGCCTTTTTCTAGCACAGAGATTTAGCATTGCCATTCAAGGTGGCGATGCTGCCAGTTTTTTGGGAACGCTACCAGTAGGCGAAGATGCGGAGAATTTTTTTGACGCTTGTATGTAAATATTGTTATTGTTCCTTCTTTTTTTATTGTTATTGTTTCCGATTAATTAATGTTTATTTATACTTAAATCTTTTATATTGATATTTCTAGAAGTACTGGATAGACCATCAGCATCAATACATAATCATAATTTCTTGTATTTATATCCATTATCTAGTACCCATAGTGGGAGAGCCACGCTTCGGTATGAATGGGCCGGCTCGACCGGAGTGATACCATGGACTCACAGGAAACCGCTGTAAAATAGTGCTTGCGCTGTGTTTCACCGAGTGAGTGAGGATACCGGAGGCCCATACCCCAACCCCTTCCCCTATCTCCCCCATCCCCCGCCTCCATCCCCCCCTATCCCCCAAAGGCCGGCAACGCACTCGTGATGCCTCTGGTGTTGCAGGTGTTCATGAGCGGCGGTAATCGCTTACCATCAGGCGATAAGTCTGCTCGTTTGCCCGCCTATTACATTTAAAAAAAGTACAAGCTCTACTCAGTTTGGGATTAGATAGCGTTGTAGGATATTATTATTATTTATCATAAAATAGCTGACCAAAAGTTCATCCAAATCGTATCTGATTGACCCGTAGATTGCACGACTTCTATGCACTAGGACATTTAATTTCATTTCCAAAATGAGTGTTTTATTATAACTCAGTTTTATTCTACCAAATTTACCTACTATGCATAAACTACTAACGATTGTCTGCCAAGTATGACAGTCCAAGTATGACAGGCGCTCATAGCCCGGTTGCACACGGTGATTAGAAACAATCACCAAGGGTAAGCAACGACGGCGCGGTCAGTACCTGGATGGGTGACCGCTAGTGGCATGATACCATGAGCGTCTCCGTGATTCGGAGGTCACGTTAAGCAATCGGTCCCGGACGTTATCGTAGGATAACAGTCGTGAAGCTTAGTTGGAGGCCTTTGGGCGGCTTAAAAACACCCAACGGCAAGATTACGTAGCGACAACGTTGTCTTGCCAGTCCCCAACCCGCTCTTGGCCAGCGTGGGGACGTATGGCCTTAACCCTCTCCTGAGAGGAGACCCGAGCTCAGCAGTGGGACGTTATGGGTTGTTGATATGACAGTCTCCCAATATAAGAGACAATTAGGGCAAGTTTGAAAAATAATGTAGTACATTGAAATGGACTTTATTGAATATTACATTACACCTTAAAGCGTTTACATTATATTTAATTAATCATAACATAAATGAGATCTTAATTTTTATATATATAATCACTAGCCAGATACATGAAATGAATCATTTCAACATACAAGCAGGCTTAGAACGAGCTAATGCGAAAATACTAAATTATTAAAAATAAAAAACCCGACTGCGTCAATATTTAACAATAAAAACATATAAATTTTATATATATTCGTAATCACCGTAAAACAATCTTTATTTTGATACTACACTCGATGTATTTTGAAAACATTTTTTTATATTACTTTTTGGCGCCAAAAATCGTTATTTTTTTTAAATTTTGATGTACCCAGTGTCATTCCGTGATTAAGACGAATATATTGACACCACTCATTTAAAATACGACAAGCCGTTTAGGCTCTAGGGCGTGCCAAAGAAATATACATACATACATACATACACTCTAAAAACATAACCCTCTTTTCGCAGTCGGGTAAAAAACACTATTTTTGCATATTGTGAATACATTTTTAGAAGAAATCAGTGTGTCTTAAGGCACACTGAATTTTTTAATGTTATTTTACAATTAGCCTGTGCTACACCTGCGTATAATATTTGGACCTGAATTTCCACAACCATTAAACATATCTTAACATAGGTTATTAATATATTTGTATACTATTATACTAAAGCGGGGATAATACAGTACTAGAATATAAAATTCATATAGTCCTCACAATAGCACTGCAATGAGAAGGACACAGGTTTTTGTCCAATTGTATACATATTATAGCTTCCTTTTTTGATACATACATGTGCATTTGACGAAATGAAACCACATTGCCCATATAAATAAAAATGGTATGTTTTAGGCGAAAGAATAGCAGGACTGACTCATAAAGTAACATTAGTCCGAATAAAGGTTTTAGACAAAAAAAAATAGTCCAGAACATTGAAAGTAAAATCGGGCATTTTGACAAGACAACGTCCGTCGCGTCAGCTAATAATTTCTAGTACTGATACTATTAAATCGAAGTCACTCAGTCAAAATCATAGTCCCTTAGTGTAATTAAGGGGCCGGTAGTCACTACCATCCAGTTAATTCACAGACACCAAAAACCTTAGTAGCTCTCTAAACATTCATCTCCCATTAACAGAGAAATACGTCTAGTTGTTATACCTATTTAACACATTCACATTGTGTCAAATCACATAAGGCAAAAAAATAGTAACATTTTTGCTAACTTTAGTTCACCGAATAAGTTTTAATTCAACGTGTAATATGTCGATTATATTGGACGGAAAAAGTCAAAATGATAGGTAAATAATTTTCGTAACTGCTGTCAAGTTTAGCATTAATTACCTGACAAACAGCTATCTGTTCTACCATAGCTTTTACATACTATTATATACAACTAGCTTTTGCATTCAGCTTCGCTCACGCAGACTTTCATCCCCTGATTTACCCCCTTAGGGGTGGAGTTTAGTAAAATCAGTTCTTAGCGGATGTCTACACCCTATAAGAAACCTACCTGCCAATTTTCAGGTTTGTAGGTGTTATAGTTTCTGAGATTTCGTGATTAATAAGTGAGTGGTATTTTGCTTTTATATATATAGATTTCAATATTTCGAAGCAAACTTTAAAACTTGTTTATATTTTTCAAATAAAATATTCACGATATTTATATTTTTACAATAATAGTAATGAATACGTTAGCGGTACTGCACTTTTCCCAGCGAGTATCATATCCTATAAGTGTCAAATAATTTAATTCATTAAAGTTTCAGAATGTAATCATTGTAACTGTCAATATCTAAACATTTTCTGATCATCATCTAATGCATGATATAAAAATCATGATCTAATGGGAATAAATTTCGTTGAGATGAAAATAACAACATAACCGTGGGAGAGCCACGCTTAGGCATGAATGGGCCGGCTCGACCGGAGTGATACCACGGCCTTACAGAAAACCGGTGTGAAATAGTGCTTGCGCTGTGTTTCACCGAGTGAGTGAGGATACCGGAGGCCCATACCCCAACCCCTCCCCCTATCCCTCCACCCCATCCCCCAAAGGCCGGTAACGCACTTGTGACGCCTCTGGTGTTGCGGGTGTCCATGGGCGGCGGTAATCGCTTACCATCAGGCGATACGTCTGCTCGTTTGCCGGTCTATTCCATAAAAAAAAAAAAAAAATTTCATTAATGTACTTAATTTTGTTGGCTAACGTTCGCGTTTACTGTCAAATCTTAATATATATATTTCTTGTGTGCGTGTGTATGTGACTGAACTCCTCCTAAACGACTGGACCAATTTTGATGAAATTTTTTGTGTGTGTTCAAGGGGATCTGGGAATGGTTTAGATTCACAAAAACGTAAACGATGTCACGTGGGTCATAAATATGGCGGTACGAAGTTCGCCGGATCAGCTAGTATATTATAAATATCTGAATATCATGACTGAGCCATGCTATCTAAATACACGTTTAGACAAAGTCAGTTATATATTTTGAAAACATTGTTCTTTTTGGTAAAAGTAATCAATCTGCTGATCTTTCAAAGTAAAATTATAAAGAACGTGAATCACACAATCAATAATACACATTTTATTATGTCATAGTTGTATAACTGATGTAATGTATAATACTCTGGCTCATTCACCTACACCGATTCTTGAAAATCAACAGGTCGTACGCAATATTATCTACACAGTATTCTGTCTTCATACAAACAGTCGGAAATCGAATGATACCTACGCGCCTCGAGCACAGAATAATTAATATGCGTACCTCGAGTTCGGTAAACACTCGGTACACAAACTGACAGTCGCGAATGCCATGAATGACAGTGTGATAGTTGCTAAGAAAGCAGTAAGCATGATATTTGTGAATATTTGATTAAAATAAGTGCTTAGAGCATATCAATAAAATGAATGAAAATCAATAAAAATAATACCTTAGAAGATATCAGAAAATAAAAATATATGGGCAGAGTGGGCAACGTCGATTGCATCCGCGTGATGCCGGGGCGGGTCACTAGTTAAAAGTATAATATTTACAATCACAAAACTATAACAATATTAAGTACCTAGTATGTAGATAAAATACTGAAGGCGAGCTGTCACACCCAACCGCATGTTTACGTACTGCGTGGCTTTCTTTAGGTTTGAGAATAGGGCCGAGTCACAATATTGTACAGATAATATTATCGTGGTTGTAGAGTTATTTCTTATAAATAGATAGCCAAACTATGGTAGTTATGCTAAAAGTTCAACACTTTATGTATTAGCTAAGTATTTATAAATTCAATAATATCGATATTAAATTCCATAGTTGCTTTAACATTCCCCTTTGATGGGGTACAGCTGTAAAACTTGATACCAAACTTTTTATTTCAAACTAGCAAATACGCATAGGATAACGAGAAATTCTCGCTTTGCTGTAATGGCAATAGAAAATCTGACAGGATGATAATTGCTGGCACATTAGATATTGACAGTCCAATAAATTAGAGATATTCGAATAATTTTCTCAGTACTGTATCACCTTAATTAGGAACATTTATCCAATGGACACACTTATTCAAAAAGATTAAGATATCAAAACGTACAATTGCACTTAACTACGCACAATAACAATTAAAAATGCGAACAATCTTTATATACAAAATAAACACATAAACAGCTGCATTCAAAGATTTTGGTATGAGATAAGAAGATTTGAAAGTAGACTGAGATCTGAATTCCTTATGAAACAATAAACCTATATCATTATATTTAAAGCAACAAACATTAGATTATTCTCCGCGCAATCAATGAAGGCAGTTATAGGTTAGGTATACATACATATAAAGTGAGCCATAAAGCCTGGTCATCATCGATATACATAAGAGACCATAGGAACAAATTAACTCGGCGGGTGCGTGTGTTTATTTTGCTTATCCACCATTGTATGACCTATTGTGACGACAATGGCGTGGCAATCCCATTCTCGACTATCGGCACAGAGCCACTTAACTCGTGATGAACACACTGAATGTCGAGTGTATCTGTATCCACGTATCTTCATTATCTTCGCGCCAATACCCGATGTGAAGAAAACCGGCCGATCTGAAAAGATAAAATATGTTAGTACCTGTCTCGACACCAGGTCTACCTTAACGTATACTATTGTATACTATACTATTTCAGAATGCAGAATGGATGTTGCTGAGGGGTGAAAAATAAAAGATGATAAAAGTTGTATAAAATAACCATGATGACAATTACTTTACATTTTATTTTTAATCTGTTTAGGCTCGTAATTCCGTACATTAAACAGGTAAAGCATACTTGTAAATGTATGTGTTTAGCAAGTATGCCTAATGGTAAACTTTTTTATTATTGATTTTTCTTCTTAATATAAAAAAAAGAAAGACAATTCCAATTGCAAAATATTCAGATATAACTTCTTGATTTCAAGAGAAAAATAAAGTTTTTCTAAACTTATAATATAGTCTTAATCTCTAATTAACTACCATAAAAATATCTCTAAAATTAACCCTTTACTATAATGATTACATTTGCTACTAGCATTTATCTCAGTAGGAAATGCTAGATAGTATTTAATAACGCTGTTTCATATCATAAATATTTAACTGCATATTTCTCATGGCGTTCAATAACATGATTTTGATTTTGTGACAGTAAAATACAGTACCAATCACTCACAATGCGTAGTAGCATTTCTATCTACTACGCGTTCATTTCGAGAATGCCGTTACCTCCCGTCCCGCTAGCTCATACCGCGCGTCAAGCGTCGCCCCTTCAGTACGGATAGCTAACGCGCGGTATGAGGAAGTGGGGCTGGAGGTAACGGCATTCTCGAAATGAACGCGTAGTACATACTACGCGTTCATTTCGAGAATGCCGTTATACATACATATGACCCATTTTCATTAATACTTCGCAAGCTTTCAAGAAGTACATCCCAACCCATCATAGTCTCTGAGGCGGTGGATGGTTATGCTCATTCCTAAACTTTACTATCTCATCTCCAACTGTAAATATAACTGCAGTGCATCCTTTATGCACGTTGGTGCCACACCACCATCGGGTCTTCATATTAGTTGTTCTGTGTTTCAGGAACTTATAACCACCTACAATAATAATAGCAGCACCGCGACTTCCCGTCGTAAATACTATATCTGGAAGAAAAAACGTATTATTAACCAGATTTTTATTGATTTACAAATCCAGAAAATCAAAAATAGGCAAAGCAGAGTACATAAATAAAATAAAGTTAAAGAGTTCAAAACAAAGATGTTTTTTTTTATGTTTGGCCCGCCAAAATGACTCTACTGTGCCTGATGGAAAGCATAAGCAGAATCCAAGAGTTGTGGTCACCATACTCATTGCGAATGCAGACAATGCAGCATGGCGACCCACACCATGGCGGCCTAGTGATGCTTCTGCATCTTTTGTCTAGTCAACAAGTATGGAACTTGTTGACTAGACTATTTGGGCCTCCGGTCTCGCACTCACCAACGAAACACTTAAATGACACTAAATTACTCTGAATTTCCCTGTCCAAAATGAGGTTGACGTGGTGAGATGTTGTCGCCTTTATTTTGCATTATTTCGCAGCGAATTCCTTCGCGCGTTAGCGTTCACAAGCATCGTGCGAATACAAAATACGCGCGTAAATTGCGTGCATTTCGCCAGACTCTCGACTCGCGCGTGTTTCGCGCGTATTGCGCGCGAGTCGAGATACTAGAGACGCCTTGTTACGTCCAGTTAACGCGCGAACTCCAAAGCGAGTGCACTATGAAGGGTAACGCAAGTACCAAATTTTTGCGCGTTAGTACGCTCCTACTGGGCGCAACAGTCGCGCGTAATACGCGCGAGAGAATCGTGGCGTATTCGCCCGTTCTGGACAAGCTCTTACGCTGAGCGATCCACTACTTATCAGCCAGTAGAATGGATCATTTCGATTTTCATGCTATTCCTCGAAGATGGGTATTTTAAAGACGAAATCTTAAAGTACATTATGGTACGATACCTAATGTATTTTTTATTTAAAAACAATTTAACATTACAAGTCATTAGAATCAAATTATTTAAAAATATATAAAATTTATCATAAGGTATTAAATTTATTATTGCGATTACTTAAACTATATGTTAATTATTGAAGTCTATGTCATGATATAAAGGTTTATGCGTATGAGCATTCCTGCCCTTGATGATATTATCGTCAAGCGTGTACAATACAGCGTTGCATCCCTTCTTCCTGTGGCTGGCGCAAAACCAACGTGTCAGGTGGCCTCTTTTTAAGTGTCTCGAGAACTTATACCCTGCAAGCATGATTATACGTGCTCCTCTAGAAGTTTTTAGGAACACCGCTTCTGTAAATTAATAAAAAATATATAAATACCCTAAATATTAGTTAGTATACTATGTCTGAATAGTCAACTACCTAACTGTACTCGGACGTAAAATAAATTGATGAATGTTCGTATTGGTTTTTTTTTAAATATTAATAATAATATTTCTTAGCAGTCCAGTTATATCTCATTGCAATATCAGTGAAAGCTGCACTATGCAAAGCCTCTCCAAAGCCGCGAGAGCAGGCTTCGCGATAATGCGACAATAGCGATTTCCAGTAGGAGCAATCCCACAAAATATGATAATATAAAATAATATAACAAAATATAGAAAGTTAACAAGGATATTAGGTCTTTACCTATGAAATTGCCGTTTTGTATGCAAAGTGAAAGTACTTATTTTTTCAAACTTTTTTATTTCTGTTATTCGAAGTAATCACCCATGCAATCGACGCATCTTTGCCAACGCATGCCCTTCTTGTAAAAATCAGCTGGACGGGAGGCAACAAACTCTTCAAAGGCATTTTGTACTGCCTCTCGGGAATTGAATTTTTTACCCACTAAAAAGTTGTCTAAATTTTGGAAAAAGTAATAGTCGGTAGGTGCAAGGTCTGGTGAGTATGGCGGATGAGGGAGAGCTTCCAACCCCAGCTCTTGCAGCTTGGAGACTGTCTGTTACGCAGTATGGGGTCGCGCGTTGTCGTGAAGCAGCTGCAAGAGCTTGAAAGCTCTCCCTCATCCGCAATAGTCACCAGACCTTGCACCTACCGACTACTACTTTTTCCAAAATTTAGACAACTTTTTAGTGGGTAAAAAATTCAATTCCCGAGAGACAGTACAAAATGCCTTTGAAGAGTTTGTTGCCTCCCGTCCAGCTGATTTTTACAAGAAGGGCATCAATAAACTGCCAATGTGTTGGCAAAGATGCCTCGATTGCATGGGTGATTACTTCGAATAACAGAAATAAAAAAGTTTGAAAAAATAAGTACTTTCACTTATTGCATACAAAACGGCAATTTCATAGGTAAAGACCTATTATTAGAAAGATCAATGTTATTGAATATCTTACTAATATTCGACTAAATCGGGTCTTAATCGCGATAATATCTATGAGGTACAATACCTTTTTTGGTTAAGTATTTTTGGTGATATTATCGCGATTAAGACCCGATTTACAGTCGAATAATATGTATAGTCGCGAAAGTTTAAAAACAATCTTACTAATATTATAAACGCGAAAGTTTGTAAGTATGGATGGATGTTTGTTACTCTTTCACGCAAAAACTACTGAACGGATTTGGATGAAACTTTACAGTAATATAGCTTATACATCAGAATAACACACAGGCTACTATTTGCCGCGATAACCGATATACACGCGGGCGGAGCCGCGAGTAAAAACTAGTAACTGTCATAAATTCATTTTTATATTGTACTTATGTTGATGACTTATTGATGTAGTTGAATAAGTAACTTTTCATCAAGCATGAAAAGGTGCAGTTGGGTTTTTTAATGACACCTAAAAACAAGTAAATATTTGCACTATTTTAAACAAGGATAAACAATTTTTAAATTATTTTACCCGTTTATTAACATTGTTGTTTCATAAAATAACCACTAATCTTACAGGCAATAAGCCAACTTCAAAAATAATGTTCTTGAACTGAAATTGCCGCTCTTTGTGGTTTATCAGTCAAACTGTTATCAATAATAGAGCTTTGCGAGTGGGTTGTTACGCAATGTATCACAGAGTATATGTTTATGTACAGAAGTTAGGCAGTTGTTATATACAAGGCAATCGTTACATTAGCCATGCAGGAGTTCGTTCATGAATATGCCTATTATTACCCCTAACAACATCACTTTGTGCAGTATACATGTAAGCACCACATCCCTTCTTCCTATGAGTGCCACAGAACCATCTCACCACACCACTACGAGTGCGATGCTTTACGAACTTGAAACCAGATACCACAAGCATTGGTGCTCCTCTCGAAGTCCAACCAAAGAACGGAACTAAAACATCCAAAAAAAGCAAATTATTCCTTAGTCTTGTCTTCGACGAATGAAATGTTCAACTAGCTACTGAAAAAAACATTTATTTAATTTATTTATTTATAAGGTATAATACCAACAGCACACATACGACACACTTAAAAATATTATTCAAAAATATTATATAGTATGCATGCCCATTACGGGCACACACAACATTCACCTTAAGAGAAATTTTCGGACATCTAAAAACACACAACGCCATCTAGTCCCAAGCTAAGCAGAGCTTGTGTTATGGGTACTAGACAACTGATACAAATACATATATACTTTTTTTTGTAAATACATACATATTATACATAGAAAACACCCAAACTCCGAAACAAATATTTGTAGATCATACAAACATTTGGGTCCGACCCGGGAATCGAACCCAAGACCTCATGATCAGCAGTCGCACACGCCAGCCGCGAGACCAACGAGGCAGATAACACCTAACAACACGGTGTTAGGAGTAAGGTAATAGTTACAAAAAAACAAAATACTAAAGGAACTTAATACTACTTAATTATAAATTACAATTATAATACTTTAATTAATATAATGTATTAAAAGAAGAAATAAAGGATGAAGAAATTGAAATAACAAAAAGTAAAAAGTATAAAACTAAAATAGAATAGAATATTAAAGTTGGTCAGAAATAACAGTATTCTCAGCTATAGAGCTTCTAAATTTATCTAGAGAGACATGGATGTCTATGTCTCTCAGTGAGCAGATGCTGTTGTATTCTCTGCGAATTCGCGTCAGGGTGCAGTTCAGACCTAGAATAGATTTGCAGGCGGGTATGTAAAATTTTCTGGTGATGGCATATCTCGGCGGTTTGGTTGGGACGGTATAAAGTATGCATTTAGTTAGATCACAGCATTTTATTGAACCATTTACTATTTTGTGAAGAAATACGAGATCGTGTATACGGCGACGGTTGCGAAGAAGATCCATGTTGAAATATTGTAAGCGGTGTTCACAGGGATAGCGATGCGTGAGGTTTTGTGAAATGTAAGCAAGATGTCTAGAAAAGGCTATTTGCTGCAAATAATAATATTTTTTCAAATCGTAAAAAAAAAGTTAAAATTTAAATAGCAAAACGAAAATTTTATTTGGAGCTAAAAAAAACCGACTTCCAAAAAGCATCCAACGAAAACTCCCTGCCAAAAAACACTAAAAAGCTTAAAATAAACTGGCTCTTCATAAATTGCTATGTCCCAATTCTTGTCTATGATACCTAATTCTTGATTCATTTAAATAGTAGTATTATAATGTGTGCTAGGTACCTAAAATCTGTTTGAAGTCGGTGCCAAGCGACTATCGCTTAGATTTTTGTAATCGTTCGTTCGTATTCTTTTTAGCTTGAGGCTTTTCAATTTACGAAGAGCCAGTTTATTTTACGCTTCTTAGTGTTTTTTGGCAGGGAGTTTTCGTTGGATGTTTTTTGGAAGTCAGTTTTTTTTTATAAAAAATTTTTATTTTTCAGTTTTTAGTGCAAACAATCGTAGGTAAGTAAGTTGAACTATTTTATAAAATTTGTGCTGATGCAAATAACTTTAGTGGTTTAAAAAAACGTATGATATGATAGGTCTTATTAAATGTCAACCCCTATTTCACCCCTTAGGGATAAAATATATCCAGAAACGTTACGTAATTAGTTAATACTCTTTTTTATCAGTAGCCCCAAAATAAAGTTTCACGTTTATATCCTAATAAAATACGAACTTTTATACAATCTTTCAACAACTATTTCACCCTCTCAGGGGTAGAATATCCAGAAACGCTTAAATACATTTCTACGCATTTTTAATCAGTAGCCCAAAGATATATTTTCATATTCCTAACTTAAATAATGACGGACTTGCGTACAAACTTTCAACCCCTATTTCACCCCCTTAGGGGTAGAAATTCCAAATTTCCTTCCTTAGTGGGTGTCTACTCAATAAAACGATCCATATGAATAACTAAAAGGATAGAAATTAAGGTCTATACGTACGTGTAATATTAAAATCATCCCCTAATCCTTAACTGTTGAAGAGTTTAACTTTCCATTATCAGCTTACCTAAATAATTTGAAAAAATACGACTAAAGGTAACTTACATACATATGATATTTAAAGATTTATCCTCCAACTCCTAACCGTTAAGGAGTTGTACCTTACATCATCAGCTCATCATCATAAAATGATGACTACCAGACGCAAATACCGGTGTAACTTCAGAAAATATACAAAAAACATAGTATGTGCCTACAAAAAATGAGGGCTTCCCTCGATTTCCCTGGGATCCCATCATCAGATCCTGATATGGTGACAATGGGACCACCTCGGGAGCATACCCTTTCGAATACAAAAATAATTTACAAAATCGGTCCACAATTGATGGAGTAATCGGTGAACATACAACTTTTTGGAAGTCGGTTAAAAATAGCACTAGGTTTGTCATAAAATATGTCTGTATCTAAATATTTAATTTCTCTAGCCGCAAGGGCTATTAAGTGCTTGAAAAGTGCATCAAGTTGATGGGCAAGTGAACAATTGATGCTGCCGTCGCGTCCTGTGCCACTTAAATTCTTATTAGGTACGTTAAAAAAAAAGGTGGATGTACTCAAACACCGATAGATTCGTCTACTCTATTGTACAGCAGCGAGTAATATTTGTATTTGTTTTGCAAACTAATGTGTTTAGTCGTCATATTCTTTACTGTCAGTATGGTGTTGTTCTATAAGAATATTGACCAGACAATATTTGGTATGCTCGTACATATGAATATAATAGATTTCTTTTACTGTAAACCTATTAGGTACATACATTTGATATTTATTCTACAATATACTTCTTACATTTATAGATCTTTTTTATTTTAATATTTTTGTAAGCTCTGCTTGAATATGCAATTTGTCTAAATTCACAAGACTAATTGCATATTAAAGCAAGAAGTACTAAAACTATTAAACAACAAATGAAGCCATTTCACTAGTACCTGATGTAGTTTAGATTTAAATAAAAAACATTAAAAGATTTTAATTAATAGTTTATTTTACGCAGATCGAGATATAGAATGCAGAATAAGTAAACAGTATTATGTAAAGTCACATAAGTGTCTGACTTTGTAAAAATGTACATAATATAACCTTAGATCAAATCAAAAAAGGTTGATAACGCACCGCTTTGTTCTTGTTAAAGCAGAAAAAAGTAGCGTACTTCCAAGTAAACACGCGCGTTACGCACTAACTATGCTATAAACTACGCTACTTTCATCAGATTCGTACAAATAATAACAACTTTTTTCTGCTTCAACAAGAACAAGGCGATGCGTTATCTACCTTTTTACCCGACTGCGAAAGGAGGGTTATGTTTTTCGAGTGTATGTATGTATATTTCTTTGGCACGCCCTAGAGCCTAAACGGCTTGTCGTATTTTTATGTGAGTGGTGTCAATAGATTTGTCTTAATCGTGAGAGTGACACTGGGTACATCAAAATAAAAAAAAAAGGGATTTTTGGCGCCAAAAAGTAATAAAAAAAAATTTTAAATACATCGAATGTGGTATGAAAATAAAGAATTTTACGGTGATTACGAATATATATAAACTTATATGTTTTTATTGTTAAATATTGACGCAGTCGGGTTTTTTATTTTTAATAATTTGTACTTGAGCCTATACCAAATAAACGACCACATTACAATAACATTATTCTATTTATGATCACTAACATCTTATGTATTATATGTTGGAGGATGGTTATGATTGTTAAATTGTTTCACAACCTCGTCAAAGCCAATGATGGTGTAGACAAATGCCCGACAGCCTCTATTCCCATGGGTGCCGCAGTACCATCGTATCTTTTGACCAGTTGTGCGATGTTTAAGGAACTTGTAGCCAGCAATAATGATGCCTCGAGCTCCCCGAGCCGTGGTTAGAAACACCGGTTCTGGAAAATAGGTTATTGGAAACGTTATAATAAACTACAAATAATAAGATTCGAAAAGGTGAACAAAATCAATAGTAATTATGTTTTTTTCTCGTTTTCAAAGTATTTGGTAAGGAAATAGATAAAATATCTTTCACATCGATATAATTCCAGTGCTTTGTAACTAACTAGTTACTTGCACAACAAACGGTGGAACTTTGTTTTAAATCACCATAAAATAGCGGACACAATTCAATCTAAAAGATGAATAGGTTAATATAATATTAAGAAATAAAACATTATTCGAATTGACCCCCTTTTTAAAGGTAATTAGAAATGAGAATAAAATAGATTCAAATAACTTCCAAAGCGTTTATTCATCATTTGGAAAGATAGTTATTACCTTATAATACCTCAAACAGCCTCAGAAACAGATTTCGAATCAAGAAGAGGTACAAGTTTGTCAATATTATAAAACATTGTGTTGTTTACATTCACGTATCAAACTTTAGCAATAACTTCATATTAGGTTTGCGGCGCGTGATTATGACTGCCATTAAAACTGATAATCGTCTTGCTGTTATTAAGGGTGAAGATGCGAACATTGCACTTAGATCTTTTATGACTGCACAACCAGCGAGTCCTGTCACCATATTCGCGATGCTTGTAGAACTTATAGCCATCGACACAGAGACTCTTCTTCTCACGTTTAGTTAAAGCCCATTTATAAGGTCCTAAAACTTTACAGAGGTGTTTAATATTTTAAACAATTAATCTTAATTCGTGTTTCTATCTAAGGCTAAAGCTAAATCTTAAGCCATACACGCTAAGGTCTACCGTAGATGTTACCTGTGCAGGTTTGCCTGTCCAGGTCAACCGCACGTGATGGGGACGTTCCGGTGTACCGGAGCGGTCTTCAGTTATTTCGCAATGGCATCGAATGAGGACGATGATGCACTGGCATTGATAGGCCTCGCATTAATTTTAAAGGAAAAATATAATAAAACAGTGAAAAGGAAGAGAAAAAAGTGGTGTAAAAATTGGTTATTGAAAAGGGAAAGTCGTAAAGTCATGTCAATTTATTGTTATATGTCATGTCATTAAAATTCGAACCGGGAGATTTTAATCATCAATCTGTTTATCACTAGAAAACAACTGACGCGACCTGCGCAGGCAACCAGAATACCTGCACACAGGTACACGGTACGGTGACAAAAACCGTACGGTGAAAGAATTGATTTTCGATGTTGCGCCGGTCGCCTGTGCAGGTTAAAAAAAACAAAAGTGCACAGGTCTATTCCGACACACGCTCCGGCCTACCTGTGCAGGTAGACTTCTCCGGTAGACCGTAGCGTGTATGGCCGCCATTAGCCTATGATTGCTCAAAGTTTTGATTTTAAAGCAAGGATAGATATTTAGATAGAACCTACTATTTATTAAACCTTTGGGAGGCTCCAGGGTGGGTATGTATGTAAGGAAGTCAGCTTCTAATATTTTTAAAGTTATTAATTATAATTAGATATATTAAACTTTTTATAAAAATGGAGTATCAAAATGAAAAGACATATTGTTGTGACATGTACCTGAAATAAAAGAAACACAAAGTAAATCAAACAATTTAGTAAAATGGTAAAAAAAACAGAAAAAAAAGTTAAAACAAAAACGAACCTAATAACCCATGATGCCATTATACGAGTAGTATGTATTAATATTTTTCATTGTAAAATGTATAAAATAAGTCAAAATAACTTAAAATACAGAAAAAAAATCCATAAATCCACCAGATTGTAATAAATCTTAAAGGGTTAGCAAAAGAAAAATACAAGAAAAATAGTTTGTTTAAAGCTATCGAACATTTTATCTGGCAGAAGTCTAAATTCTATAAAATTAAAACCGTAATAACAATAAACTAAATGTATTAAACGAAATTTAAGACATTGCACAGCAAATGTTTAATTATGTATCTTAAAGTAGGTTGTCAAACAAACGTATTTCACGCTGTTTAGACATGTGTATGTATGTTATTACATCTAATGATTTCTTGTTCTTCACCAAAAGTAAAGAGACTTGCACTACATTTTTTATTATTGTATGCATGACATCTCCACCTAGTGATACCTCCTCTACTTATTCTATGTTTTGTGAACTTGCAACCCCGAAATACGATCACCGTGGCACCCTTCTTTGTGGTGGAAAATATTGTTCCTGGAAAATTAACTTAGTATTAAATTCGATTGAGTTTAGGAGGTATATACGTGTTTTAAGGATTCCGATCATATCGCCAAACAGACGCTCAATTGGAATTCTCTAGATAAGCGAAAACGTGGCCGTCCCAAACAGAACTGGCGACGCACAGTTGCAGACGAGGCGAAAAAGGTCGGATATACGTGGAGCAAGTTAAAATGCGAAGCCCACGACCGAACGCGATGGCGGAATGCTGTGGACGCCCTCTGCCCCATCTTAGGGACATAGGACTTATTTTAATAATAATAAGACTTTTACCGTGGAAGAGCCACGCTTCGGCATGAATGGGCCGGCTCGACCGGAGTGATACCACGGCCTCACAGAAAACCGGTGTGATACAGTAATTGTGATATAGTAGTAAAGTAACAGAATAGTGCTTGCGCTGTGTTTCACCGAGTGAGTGAGGATACCGGAGACTGTCACCACTCCCAATAATCTCGTCGGTGACGTAAGAGCTGACTATGGGAGTAAACAGCACTGCTTCCAAGAGAAAGGAAACTTTACACAAACCATATTGTCTCCCGCTTTGCTAAGGAGGGAAGTGGACTTATTATATTTCCTTCAGTTTTCTTCGTAATTAATTTCGTTGCGGGTTCCAAGACAGTTTAATTTTTCCTGGGACTTCCCGAGTGTCATAACTCGATGTGTTCGTGGGTGAGCGCTGTTGATCCTGGTGTACAGGAGTTACAGTGGTGGGCGTGTGGGCGTAGGCCCATAAAAAAAAAAAACCATATACCCAACCGTCTGCCAGGCTTGGTAGAGTAGGCCAAACCCTCCTGTCTAAGAAGGCTTATGTCTAGCCAGTGGATTACTAAACGCTGTTGATGATGAGTTTAGGTTTCAAAAGCGTTCATATTCATAAAAATAGTTTTAAATGTTGCAAACAATCAATATTTTTAAACCAATAGAAATTAAGGTTCACACGATCTCCACTGTTTGATTTGGTAAAATTCATTAAAAAGCTAATTGTATTTGTATTTATTTATTATTGTATGACATATAAACATATAAAGTACAAGAAAATATCATGTGCTAAGGCGAACTTAACTCAAAAATGTGTTTTCTTCCAGCAAACCCTGAGTGAAAAACGAATAGTAGTGAAAATAATATTGGCATTGATTAATTCAGTAAAATATATTATTACACATTTTAAAAATAATAATAGATATAAACACGTACAGACAGACATACATATTATATATTATACCTACATATGATATACCTAATGGTATTGTAAGGACAGGTAATAATCTCTGGTTCTGCAGAAGAGCTGCTGCATATTGCACGCGGTAAGGCATTCCATAGCCGAACAGCTGTAACACTAAACGAATTGTCGTAAAAACTCGAAGGAGGAAGGAAGAGGAAGCGGGACAGGATTTTCTCCTGGGAATGAAGTGCCTGACGCGATCACGAATATATGAAGAAAAATTAGGATTGTATAAAGTTGAATGCGCTCATAGCCCAGTTGCTCACCGAGGGTAAGCAACGATGGCGCGGTCAGTACCTGGATGGGTGACCGTTAGTAGCATGTTACCATGAGCGTCTCCGTGATTCGGAGGTCACGTTAAGCAGTCGGTCCCGCTTGTTATCATATGATAACAGTCGTGAAGCTTAGTTGGAGGCCTTTGGGCGGCTTAAAAACATCCAACGACAAGATAATGTAGCCACAACGTTGTCTTGCCAGTCCCCACCCCGCACTTGGCCAGCGTGGAGAAGTATGGCCTTAACCCTCTCCTGAGAGGAGACCCGAGCCCAGCAGTGGGACGTTATTGGTTGTTGATTAGTAAGGATAGAATGTAAAGATCTCGACGTCGTCGTACACGTAGCCGATTCAGTTTTTTTCTAAATTCCGAAACGTGATCGGTTTTTTTTAGGCCAAATATGAAGTGAATACAAAGATTTTGTAAATATATAAATTTGTTTGATATTTTTAACTCCGAGACTTAAAGAACTTAACTTAACTTATCCGATAAGAAAATCCGCATCATACTTGTGATATTTCATATCACAAGTATGATGCGGATTTTCTTTTATCACATGCCCATTTTCGGTGTATACGGAACCGGAACATTTTCTGTTCGTACATCGCCAAGCTATTACACCACTCTTGTTTTTTCTCCTGAATGTATATTTAAATTTCTTGTAGAACAAGTTATGACCGCTTTTTTGTATCCTTACACAATCCGGTGACGCCACAGTATCTGGAACATAAAATTATCACTGTATATCCAAATATACATACCACACACGCTTATATCTCCTATGACGTCCGGTGCCTAGAAGCACTGACTTTATAGGGGCAGGTCTATTATCGTCTACCGGGTAGTTTAAGGAGCAGTTGGGAAGATTTGAATGTAATGTGTTAGTAAAGAAACTATTTCTGCATAAAATATTCAAATGCATTTATAACTTTTAACGTTTCAGAGAATCGATGTTTGTTTAGCATTAGAACTCTTGTAGTCATAATTTGTACGGCTATTAAAGTTAGGATCTTTATTGTTTGTGTTGGTAATGATTACAGTTAAGAAAAAAATGGGCATGGTCATTGAAGTGCGTACAGAACCGGAACATTTTCTTTTCGTATGTATCACCAAGCTATTACAACATTTTTATTTTCCCTCCTTAATGTAACTGTAAATAACTGTAACAACTGTAACAATAACTATAAATTTACATTTATAGTTTAATAATTACATAAAATATTTAAAGTATTGATATCGAACTTTCAAAGTAACTGACTAACACTTTCGTCATGTCTGCAAATCACTTAAAAAATCATGATACATTCCTACAATGTTAGATTAAATCTTTTTAAGTCTTATATGACCGAATGTACTTTTCTATTTATGTAATGAAACAACATGAAAGAAAAGAAATACATATATATTATATGTTTAAGCACAAGATAATAATTTATCGAACAAAACAAAAAGGTATAAGTTTTTTTTTTTAAATGCAGCCAATGTACAGTTATTATTTGACAAATAAATTAACTAACATTACACACAAATCTGAATTACCTAAATCTTAGATCAGTCAGCTCTATGAAATACCTATTACAAAACGCCAAAATCTGAGTTGAAGCTAATAAGGATGTTAATTTCATATAGGGTATACGTATAATCGTAAAGATAACTAACGCAAATTGTACTATAAATATTTTCTAGTAAAAAAAAAATTATGACACGTATTGGCTGGTCAATAACAAAGGCGATATTGAAATAAATATAATAAGACATTTCTAGCGAAAATGTCAATGTTTATTTCATTTTTATTTCTGTCACTTACGTTACTTACACGTTTCCCTAAGGAATCGCATCAGAAACGAGGTGATCCGGCAAAAAACCAGGGTCATCGACATAGCCCATAGGATTAGCAAGCTGAAGTGGCAGTGGGCTGGCCATATTTGCCGAAAAACCGATAACTGTTGGGGTAAACGGGTTCTTGAGTGGAGACCGCGTCTCGGCAAACGTAGTGTAGAGAACGCCCACAGGCCAGGTGGAGTGATGATCGCACGCATCTGGATTCGCACTATTCATATACTCCCACTTTCGCACAGATCATAATTCGGATGCCACCTTGGGATGGTCAGTCTCCTTCTCTACAGTTAAGAAGGTGACCGGAATCTAGAGGTATCGTATCTTCGTCTTTGTACTTCGGACTTCTGCTGCCCCTACTGCAGGGAACTGGGGGCCGTGATATGTGGTTGTAACTTATTTGGGGAGAAGTTGCCATGGTCATCGCGCTTGGCAGGCGGGTTGGTAACCGCAGTAGTGGCGAGAATCCAAATCGCATTATCTGGTGACGCTGCTGCCCGTCATCAGTATTGATCCAAATGAATATTAAAGCCTTCTATTACTCATAAAGAGGTAAGAGCTGACAGGCTTTAATAACTTAATTTCTATATCAATAAGACTCAAAATGATCCGACAGCTATGGTTAACTAAATATTACAGTGACTAGCAGGTTATACTAATGATTATTTAATGAGATCCATTAAATCATTCAATAGTAACAACAGTCGAGAGGTAGGCTGAGGTTTAAGAATCACAGGTTGGAACAAAAAAAAGCTTTAGTAAATTCGTCTGAACTATTCGA
The DNA here is from genome assembly GCA_949125395.1 of Diaphora mendica. Classification (NCBI taxonomy): domain Eukaryota; kingdom Metazoa; phylum Arthropoda; class Insecta; order Lepidoptera; family Erebidae; genus Diaphora; species Diaphora mendica. The sequence goes on from OX421323.1 coordinate 5,993,315, forward strand.
AATTTTGAGACTTTACCTAAGAATCACAAATTCATTAGATCATTACAAAAAAATCGACTGTATTACACAACAGTAAAAAAATGGTATCTAAAGGGTTATACATAGTATATAAACATGTTATTAGGAGGTTATTACAAACATGTCGTTACTGGTTCATAAACATGTCATTACAGAAGTTGGTTAAAATTTGGACTTGATGGGAAATGAATCTCGGTGGATGTGTGTGAGCACCCAGTTGGCTGCACACCAAGTCGTTGATTGTGTGCACCTTAGCTCTGCAACCCTTGCTGTGATGTGTGGAACATATCCAGTGAAGCTTCGCACCAAGAGCGTGTTTTACACAGTACGTGTATCCGTTGAGTGCTAATTGTCTTGCCCCACGTATAGAAGTCACGTACTGGGCATCTGAAAGAAAAAAGTATTTTGTTAATAATAATTTGGTTGCATTTTCGTGTTTGAGAACGATTGCATATCTCCAAACGCACCGTATTTACTACTTTGTATACAGAAAAATCACAATGTAAGTATTTTGTTTCCGTTTTAATCAATCAAAACTGGATGGGTCGGCTCGACCGGAGTGATACCACGGCTTTACCGAAAACCGGTGTGAAATAATGCTTGCGCTATGTTTCAACGAGTGAGTAAGGATACCGGAGATTTAGACATTTTGTTTTATTTGATAAAAATAATAAACAAACTGGTAGAAAAAAAGCCTTATTAGGTAGGTAAACCTTATTGAAATAGCTAACTTTAAAAGTAAGACATTCTTAAAATGCATTGTGTTATATTACATAGTAAAGTTGACCAAAAAAGCACTTGTTGACTAGCAACAAGTGCTTTTTTGGTCAACTTTTTTCAGCAGCCTCCGAAAACTATGAAAAAAAAAATGACATAATATTTCACCTCAGCAGCTGTTGCTGTATCCTACTCTATTCAATTACTTTAGTTCTGAATCATCATCGTCCCGGCCTAAAGACGTCCACTGCTGGTCATAGGCGTCCCCCAAGGACTTCCGCAACTTAATTTTTACCCAGCTGAACTCCGCGGTGTTACCCACGGTTATTGTCGTACCGCGGGTAACGCTGCGGGGTGAAGATAGTCTAAAACCCCTAAGTTACTCCTTATATCATCAGCTACCTATCAGTGAAAGTCCTGTCAAAATCGGTCCAGCCGTTCCAGAGATTAGCCAGAACAAACAGACGGAGAGACAGACAAAAATTGAAAAATATGTTATTTTGGTTTGGTATGTACCGTGTATACATACATATGCATTTAGTAAAAAGCCGTTATTTTAATATTACAAACAGACATTCCAATTTTATTTATTTGTATAGATGTACAGATGTGTGCAACATTTCAAGATACTTTGTAGATGGGGAAGCTGAAAACTAAACAACCAAACTCACATTTGCTTTATTTATTATTTATTTATACAACTTTCTTGCACACGACTACAGTATACATTTTATATAGACATATATATGTTACGGGAAATGTGATTAACTGGGCATTATTAATAAGGACCCGCCATTATTAATAATGCCCGAGAGCGTTGGGCAAAGTAATTAATATATATATCACTTTGACCGGCCATTGTTAATAATGCCCGACGGCCCGTGGTCCATGTAGGGAATCAGTGTTAGAGATAGCTTTAATATATCACTTGGACCGGGCAGTATGAATAATTCCCTACTTGTAGCCGGGTAATGTGATAAATTGGGCCGCGGCCGTGCCTTGCAATATGTGAGGGGCGTGTACGCGCGGGGGGGAACTGTAGTGTTTTTGTTTATGGTTTGTTTTTTTTTCTGTTTAAAAAAGAAAAAACCTAACCTAACCATAAACAAAAATACTACAGTTCACCTATTTTATTATTTTGCCCAAGATAGGGTGGGAATTATTCATAATGGCCGAGAATAGTGATTAGCCATGCTGTTTTAAACTCATTGCCCAATGGGCATTATGGGCATTATGAATACAGACCGGTCATTATTAATAATGCCTGGACTTATCAAATTGCCCGTAACATATATACATACATGGAGATTAATATTAGATATCACAATAGGCGGTCTTATAACTCACGGCGATCTCTTCTAGACAACCTTTGTACGGATATTGCGAAATATGATTTTGGATAGTTGGTTGTGTACTTCTATGACAATCTAATAATATTTTAATAATAATATATACAGTTACATAAATACCTATATAGTTATGCCAATTAGGGTCAGGGCCGAGGGACGGAGTGTCGGCGAAGAGCCTAATTTAGATTCGGATTTTAAAAGAAAAATAATTTAAATTATTACTGATGATACAGTGGTAGTGTATGCGACTGCTGTCATTGAGGTCTCGGATTCGATTGTTTGTATGATCTGCAAATATTTGTTTCGGAGTTTGGGTGTTTTATATGTATAATATGTATGTATTTACAAAAAGTATATATGTATTTATATCAGTTGTCTAGTATCCATAATACAAGCTCTGCTTAGTTTGGAACTATATACTGATTAAGTGATTTGACACAATATTTTTTTAAATTCATATTCAGATTTTACGAGAATAGAAAAAAGTATTAGTCTCTTCGCCGACACTCTATCCTTCGGCGCTGACTCTTCGTCATATTCCCTTACTATCGCGACGGGGATTTCGAATGTTTTAGTCTTAAGTCCTCAAATCAGTGATTGTGGGCGTTATTCATTTTAATAATCTCATTCCTCATAGTATATATTAAAGCATTACATTTCCTCGCGTGGTTCGTAGAGCAGCGCCACCTAGTTTTAAGGCCTCTAGTACTATGGTGACAGAATCTATACCCTGCTACATGGAGTATCTTACCACCTCTGGCAGATGTTGTAATATATATACCTGTAAGAAAAAGTTCATTCTCAAAAGTTATACTATACACTTTTAGCTTGTTTTTGTGTCACCTCTGATTTTAGTAATAGCTTAAATATTGTATTTAGTTTAAGAGTTCAGTGTTATTATATTATAAGCCAAATGCATTGTAATTAATTAAGAGATCTGAATAAAAGGCTATATTATTATTATAGGATTATAGTCCATTCGCTTAGATACGGTCACCTAGATCGCGCCGCCGTCGCACGTGCGGCAAGCCACTAAAAAATCAAAGGGCCCGCCTGCGGCGTACAACCACAAGCAATTATCATTTGCCAGTTTACGCCGTTGTATAAAATAATATATTCGTATTTCAGAACAATAACAACAATTGCCTGCGGTTGCACCGGCACTATCTAAACGAATGGACTATACATTATACAAATTACTGTCAGCATCATTGTTGGACATAGTTTTCTCTTTAGAAAGTATGTTTTGGACTACTGTATCACGCTGGCTAGATGCCACCTGGCCTGAAAAGCGTGGGTTTGTTTATGGTTTTGGTGTTAGTTTTAAGTTTAACTAACATATTTATTATATTTTTATTTATTATTTATTTTTATTTATTTAATATTTATATAATAAAAATATAATAACCTAAAAAAGAGGTATTATATTATTAAAAAATATTGGATTTCAAAAATTAAACAATATTAGATGCAGTAATTCAGTCTTTATGTTGGTCATTGAAATTATATCGAAAACAAGACTTTCCTAAAAACGGGCGGATGATAATAAAACCCCATATTTTATTGCCATTTACTTTATTTCATATATAAATATATGCTGAACAAGACAATTCCTGCATTAGAAATACACAACCTGTTTCGCGGGGTACTTTACAAACAAACATGAAACGGACACAAAGAACACCCAGACTCAGAACAACAATTTGTGGACCACACAAAGTGGTGTCCTATGTGGGAATGAATATTGCATTTTAATGGTTGTGGTCGTTATTTATTTTTACAATTTGATCTTCTACGGTCCATATCACTGCTCGACATCCCCTGTTGTGATGTGTAGCACAGAACCATCGCTTTTTAAAGCCCGAAATCAGATGGAAGGAGTATCTATATCCAGACACTGTGATTATATGCCCACCTCTAGCTGATCTCGAAAAACACGGTTCTAGAAAAGAAAATTGGTTGTCTGTAAAGTCGATTTACGGACGATAGTTTAACGTGACAACGTGCGTCATAACAAAACCTTGATGAAATGATACAACGACGTACAATGAACGTAACGGGACAATAAGCGGAACAGGACAACGAGTCATCTTTTTTCGTGCATGCCGCAGGTGTTCATCAAATTATTAGACGTTGTCACGTCAAAAATGTACATATTATTATTTAATGGCACTGTAAGTCAATTACCTATCTGAATGTATAAAAAAGAAAGTTTTGGTACTAAATAGGTACTCAAGTCCACCCTGTCCACCGTAATCATACTAACCCACCCAGTCTGTCCCCTGTGATCGCCTCGGATCGCCGAGGTCACTTCAGGAAGTCGTCGGCAACGCGAGGTGTCTGCTAGGCTTTCTGGAGGAACTGGGTTGGCACCACTAGTGCCGACCCACTACGCAAAATAGGCGCATCAAAGTCGTCGAGTTGCGGAAACCCAGCCCGCGAGTTCAAGTTCAAGTTCATCTCCCTCTGATGGAAATACTATAGGTATGTCAGAATCCTCCTAGCCAGCCTGTCCACACAAGTTGATGTTAATAGGTATTTAATGATAAAATATAAATCAATATCAATAATTTTAGAACTCTGACACAAAATGCCATCTAGTTTCAAACTAAGCAAAGATTGTATTCCAAAAGATTGACTAATAGATATTTTTTTTTTGTAAAAGCAAATTGCGGAACAAATATTTGCACATCATAAAATATATTCGGTCCGATTTTGGAAACGAACCCGGGAGCTCAACATAGCAGTCGTTACGCTTCTACTGGACCACCGAGGCAGTCAAATGATTATGACATAATCGTTACAATACAATCGATACTGATACAAAAACTGATTCAACTATAATACAAATTAATTTAAACCTACTTTAAGAAATTGAAATACTAGAAAATAAAACCAATAAAAATATTTATTTATTTTACTCGCAATTTACATGCAAGCGTCATAAAAAAAACTGCGTCATCGCCTACTGTTAATATTCCCAGAAGACTATAAAGGTCGGTCTTCTGGTCACGAGAAACGTCGATCAGTTGCTTAGCTAGTTTTTTTAAATATCGGTACTGATTTATTTAACATATAAAGATACTAGCTGGCTCACGCAATTTCGTCTGCGTGTCTTTTCCATCATGCTGGGCTCCTATTGATCCAAGTGTGATGTTTACTATCCTATCTTAGGTACACCAGCCAAACTGATGGTAGATGACAACTTAGTCACATAAGTTACTTTTTATTACCCGACTACGGCAAAGCCAAAGGAGGGTTATGATTTTGACAGGCTATGTATGTATGTATGTATGTTCATCTGTTCCCTCACAGCTCCATAACTACTTATTAGAACTGGACAAATGAGTTATCGTTAGAAGCGTATTGATTGTCCTCTGGTTATAGGCTATATGACGTGTCACTGAATCTAATGTGGCGCCCTCTAGCCGACATAAAGTACTGTATTAAAAAATAAATTTGAGATAAATATGCCGTGTTTGGTATCATTGGAAAGGGCGTTACTTGTAATTTCAAAAATGCATATATTATTAGCATTTGCTCGTGACTTTATCCGTATTTATTCGATCGTTAGAAGCGTCTTGATTGTCCGCTGGTCATAGGCTATATGACGTGTCACTGAATCTAATGTGGATCCCTCTAGCCGACATAAAGTATTGTATTAAAAAATTAATTTGAGATAAACATGCTGTGTTTGGTATCATTCGAAAGGGCGTTATTTGTACATTTCAAAAATATATATATTATTAGCATTTTCTAGTGACTTTGTCTGTATTTATTCGATAATTGTGATATTTCTATGGTACCTATTTAAAATATACTTTGCAAAGATATTAATATTATAGAGGCACCAAAACATTTTAAATACAAAAAAATAAAAACGTAGTTGGGTTTTAGTTTTTACTTTTTTATCATCTGTCAAAACGATAACTTTCTATAAAAATGTACTAACTACAAACTTGTGACGTCACTGTTTCAGACCACGCAATAGAGCAATAATTATTTCAATATTTATTTGATTAAAATTTGTAATAGAAATGAAAAGATGTAATAATTATATTTTCGAGATGTTTTGTAATACTCGTTTTAATGAATGAGATCATCGATTTTTATTTTAGTTATTTCATATATATATCTATATATTGAAAAAGACAATTCCTGCATTAGAAATATACAACCTGTATCGCGGGAACTTTACAAACATACATGAAACGGACACAAAAAACACCCAGACTCAGAACAACAAATTGCGGATCAGTCAGTGTTGTCTTATATGGGATTTGAGTCGAATGAATATTGCATTTTAATGGTTGTGATCGTTATTTATTTTTATGATCTGATCTTCTACGGTCCATATCACTGCTCGACTGCCCCTGTTGTGATGTGTAGCACAGTACCATCGCTTTTTAAAGCCCGACTTCAGATGGAAGGAGTATCTATATCCAGACACTGTGATTATATGGCCACCTTTAGCTGATCTCGAAAAACACGGTTCTAGAAAAAATAAATTGGTTGTCTGTAAAGTCGGTTTACGGACGATACGTCATACGGTTAACGTGACAACGTGCGTCATAACAAAACATTGATGAAATGATACGACGCGACGTATAATCTAAGCGTACAATGAACGTAACTGGACAATGAGCGTAACAGGACAATTAGTCATCTTTTTTTGTGCATGCAGTAGGTGTTCATCAATTTATTAGACGTTGTCACGTCAAAAATGTACATATTATTATTCAATGGCACTATAAGTCACCTACCTATCTGAATGTATAAAAAAGCGGCCAAATGCGAGTCGGACTCGCCCATGAAGGGTTCCGAAGCAGCAAGTAACATAATATAAAAATTTTGTACTTCGTTGTAACTTTGATCGATGTTTTAACACCAGTGTTTTTTTTGCGGTTTACGATTTATGACGTATTAAAAAAAAACTACTTACTAGATCTCGTTCAAACCAATTTTTGGTGGAAGTTTGCATGGTACATCATATATTTTTTTTAGTTTTATCATTCTCTTATTTTAGAAGTTACAGGGGAGGGGGGGGGGGACATTTTACCATTTTGGAAGTGTATCTTGCGCAAACTATTCAGTTTAGAAAAAAATGATATTAGAAACCTCAATATCATTTTCGAACACCTATCTGTAGATACGTATGGGTTTGATGAAAAAAAAATTTTTTGAATTTCAGTTCTAAGTATGGGGACCCCTAAAATTTATTGTTTTATTTTTTTTATTTTTGTGTGAAAATCTTAATGCGGTTCACAGAATACATCTACTTATCAAATTTTAACAGTATAGTTCTTAAAGTTACGGACGGACCGATAGACAGACAGACATGACGAATCTATAAGGGTTCCGTTTTTTGCCTTTGGCACGGAACCCTAAAAAGAAAGTTTTGGTACTAAATAGGTACTTAAGTCCGTAACCATACTAACCCGCCCAGACTGTCCTCTCCACTTAGGATAATCGAATCTTCCTCTGATGGAAATACTATATGTCAGAGTCCTGCTAGCCTGGTCCTGGGTCCACACAGGTTGATATTAATAGGTATTTTTAATGATAAAATATAAATCAATATCAATAATTTTAGAAATCTGACACATAATGCCATCTAGTTTCAAATCAAGCAAAGATTGTAGTACAAAAGATTGACTGACAGATTACTTTTTTTGTAGAAACAATTCCGGAACAAATATCTGCACATCATAAAAAATATTTGGTCCGATTTGGGAAACGAACCCGAGATCTCAACATAGCAGTCGTTACGCTTCTACTGGACAATCGAGGCAGTCAAATGATTATGACATAATCGTTACAAAACAATCGATACTGATACATAAACTGATTAAACTATAATACAAATTAATTTTAACCAACTTTAAGAAATTGAAATACTAGACAATAAAAACAATAAATATATTTTATTTATTTTACACGCAATTGACATGCAAGCGTCTTAAATAAAATCTGCGTCATCGCCTACTGGTAGCATTTCCAGAAGACTAGAAAGGTCGGTCTTCTGGTCACGAGATACGTCGATCAGTTGATAAGCTAGTTTTAATATCGGTACTGATTTGTTTAACATATAAATATACTAGCTGGCTCATGCAATTTCGTCTGCGTGTCTTTCCATCATGCTCGGCTCCTATTGATCTAAGTGTGATGTTTACTATTCTATCTTAGGTACACCAGCCAAACTGATGGTAGATGACAACTTAGTCACATAAGTTACTTTTTATCATCTGTCAAAATGATAACTTTGTATGAAAAATGTACTAACTACACACTTGTGACGTCACTGTTTCAGACCACTCAATTGGGCATTAATTATTTCAATATCTATTTGATTAAAATTTGTAATAGTAATGAAAAGATGTAATTATATTTTTGAGATGTTTTGTAATATTCGTTTTAATGAATGAGACATCGGTATTTATTTTAGTTATTTCATATAAATAAAAGAAATGTAATAATATATATGTATATATTGAAAAAGACAATTCCTGCATTAGAAATACACAACCTGTATCGCGGGAACTTTACAAACATACATGAAACGGACACAAAGAACACCCAGACTCAGAACAACAATTTGCGGATCAGTCAGTGTTGTGCTATGTGGGGATGAATTTTGCATTTTAATGGTTGTGGTCGTTATTTATTTTTATGATCTGATCTTCTACGGTCCATATCACTGCTCGACATCCCCTGTTGTGGTGTGTAGCACAGTACCATCGCTTTTTAAAGCCCGATATCCGATGGAAGGAGTATCTGTACCCAGACACTGTGATTATATGGCCACCTCTAGCTGATCTCGAAAAACACGGTTCTAGAAAAAAAAATAGGTTGTCTGTAAAGTCGGTTTACGGACGATAGTTTAACGTTACAACGTGCGTCATAACAAAACATTGATGAAATGAATCAACGACGTAAAATGAACGCAACGGGACAATGAGCGTAACAGGACAATGAGTCATCTTTTTTCGTGCATGCAGTGGGTGTTCATAAATTTATTAGACGTTGTCACGTCAAAAATGTACATATTATTATTTAATGGCACTATAAGTCAAGTACCTATCTGAATGTATAAAAAAGCGGCCAAGTGCGAGTCGGACTCGCCCATGAAGCATTCCGAAGCAGCAAGTAACATAATATAAAAAAAATATAGTTCGTTGTAACTTTGATCGATGTTTTAGGCCCAAATAGTCTAGTCAACAAGTTCTGTACTTGTTGACTAGACTAAAAGATGCAGCAGCATCACTAGGCCGTCATGGTGTGGATCGCCATACTGCATTGTCTGCATTCGCAGTGAGTATGGTGACCACCACTCTTGGATTCTGCTTATGCTTTCCATCAGGCAGAGTAGAGTCATTATGGCGGGCCATACATAAAAAAATAAAAATAATAATAATAATAATAATACGAGTGTTTTTTTTTTGCACTTTACGATTTATGACGTATTAAAAAAAAACTACTGACTAGATCTGGTCCAAACCAATTTTCGGTGGAAGTTTGCATGGTTAATGTACATCATATATTTTTTTTTTTTTTTTTTTTTTTTTTATGTTTGGCCCGCCAAAATTTTAGTTTATTATCTTATTTTAGAAGCTACAGGGGGGGGGGGGCACTTTTTACCATTTTGGAAGTGTATCTCGCGCAAACTATTCAGTTTAGAAAAAAATGATATTAGAAACCTCAATATCATTTTCGAACACCTATCTGTAGATACGTATGGGTTTGATGAAAAAAAAATTTTTGAGTTTCAGTTCTAAGTATGGGGACCCCCAAAATTTATAGTTTATTTTTTATTTTTGTGACGTCACTGTTTCACACCACTCAATTGAGCAATATATTTCAATGTTTATTTGATTAAAAATTGTAAAGAAATGAAAAGCTGTAATAATTATATTTTCCGAGATGTTTTGTAATATTCGTATTAATGAATGAGACATCGATATTTATTTACGATACAGTCATCAACCCTGTTATTTATAATGATATCCTACTAATCACACTAATATATAAAGGCGAAAGTTTGTGTGTATGTTTGTTACTTCTTCACGCAAAAACTACTGATCGGATTTAGATGAAACTTTACAGTAATATACCTTATACATCAGAATAACACATAGGCTACTATTTGCCGCGATAATCGACATACACGCGGGCGGAGCCGCGGGCAACAGCTAGTAAATTATAAACGCGAAAGTTTGTAAGTATGGATGGATGTTTGTTACTCTTTCACGCAAAAACTACTGAACGGATTTGGATGAAACTTTACAGTAAAATAGCTTATACATCAGAATAACACATAGGCTACTATTTGCCGCGATAACCGACATACACTCGGGCGGAGCCGCGGGCAACTACTAGTAGATAATATAAGTATGTATGGACATACTTCTATACTAATCTAATTAAGATAAGGATTTTTTGTTTTTTCGTTTTGTTGGTTTAAACGTGAAATATTTATTTTAATTGACTGATATTGAACTATGAGTCACTTTGATGTTTAAATTAAGAAATTATATTATATGGCAATAACTTTTAGTTATAATAACACAGTACAGAAATAAATCTTATTCTAAAGATTAACTCTTGCTCACAAATGGTTCTTAGGATAGACTTACCATTACCAACATGTATCTTATTCGCTTTACAAGACTCATTTAGTTACACAGCTCGAAGAAAACAAATTTACATTAAAGTACACAGTTTTATACCTAACTACCTATGAATGAACGCTGCCACTTAAATTAACAATTTCTAATACATGTATTACGTTTAAATTGAGATAACACTGAATTCTTTTTCACCAACGTATTATCAGCTTGTACAAGTAAAAGGTAAACAAATAAGATTTAATAACAAAGGAACATAAAAGTGTCTTTTGACATTACCAACATTAAAACATTTTATAGAAGCGTATTATTATAATCTACGATTGTGGGTAGGTCTAATATAAGTTGCGTTGACGTGACTGAGCGAGCTCAGACAGTCCCGTGACAAGTAAGTGATGTTATTTATTGGTAAATGTTTGCACATTTTATGACTTACTGAAAATTATATAATATGGCTTTAAACTCGTATAACAAAGAGAAGAATTCAGTATTGAAAAATCGTGAATTTATTTTGTAGGTATATTTATATATTTTTATGGTATAAGGGGCAAACGAGCAGACGTATTGGTAAGCGACGTACGACGTGATGCTAAGCGATTACCGCCGCCCATGGATACTCGCAACACCAGAGGCGTCACTTGTTTTTCTTTTTTTGTATATTGTTTAACGTGACGTTTTAAGGTTAGTGTCACTATCCCTATAGGTACATCCCAAGGGTGTCATAAGACCCGACTAGGGGAGCTCTCTGCGGAGAGACTTATGTCCTGTTGTGAACTGTAAAAGATTATAATGTGTGTTGTAACGTGTGTGTTGTATGTAATATCACACTACGGAATTTCAGAGTAGACCGGTAACGCAACAGAAACTGTTAATAACGCCTCGTTGCAAATAAGATTATTGATATTGTGGGGGACAGGTGTATCATGTCCCTCCAACACAAAGGGAGGATCCTCCGACCAGGCGAGGTTATCATGCCTGGCGGCCAACTGCCCAACGGTTGATGTTGGGATGTTGCATATATGTTAATGTGCGCGAGAACTTTCACTGCGGGATTCAGGATTGGTAGTTTCTTAGTTTCCTTCGTTACTCCGTAATTCGCCGTATCTTCGGTAGATGACGCTGTAGTATGTTATGTTGTTATTGCGCTGTATGTGGATGCCGCCACAATATTAATAAAATTTGTTTATTTAAGTGTATAATGCGTATAATTTCTAAATATCTAAAACACTAACGCTACACACAGTTTGAAACATTACATTGACTACTTTTCTTACTGCTCTTCACACGAACATTAAGCTAGCTAGCCTTAAGCATTTCATGGGTCATTTTTCTTTATGCACTTTGTAAACAGAATATTTTTGATGATTGAGGTAGGTTTTTTTGTATCATTATTATTACAAGTTATTAGTGGGCATTATAATATGCCCACTATATATAATGTTACATTTTCAGTACTATCATCAATAATAGCTTATTTTAATTTTAATATATTTTGGTGAAAATGTAAGAAATACAAATACGCTTTGAACCTCTGTCCTACTGTCTGTAGTTCCTAAACATTCCTATGTAATGAAATTCTCTAAAAATATGTAGCTATACACAATGATTTAACTATGTTTGAACAAAACATTAAGACGTTTGATGACGTTTCAAACACTTGCATTACATAATTACATATTACACGGAGAACTTGAAAAACAATAGCTTGCCTCTGAAATCTGTGGAAATTACGACTTTTAGGAACTCTGTATTTCAAAGAAACCCAAACAAATACTTTAAAAATGGTATTAAATAATCACAAATTTTAACAAAAAAAAACGGCTTCAAGAACTGGACCACATTGAAATGGGACCACACGGGAAGCACCAGCTTTCAAGTAAAAAAGAATCATCAAAATCGGTTCGCCCATTCGAAAGTTATGAGGTAACAAATATAAAAAAAAAGTTATTTTTTTAACCGAATTCAAAAAAATAGGAGGTTCTCAATTCGACCGTATATTTTTTTTATGTGTTCATGGATATCTTCGTCGGTTATGAACCGATTTTGATGATTCTTTTTTAATGGAAAGGAGATATCCCAACAGTGGTACCATGATAAGAACAAAAAGATCTGATGATAGCATCCAAGAGAAATCGATCGATTTTGTCGTTCTTGAAGCCGGTTTTTTATTTTGTTTTTTTTCTTCAATGCTTAGCAAAGACCCTTAATGCACGTTCATCAAAACAGATAGAACGAGCGATGGATGAATCTGATAGAACGAAACATAGAGATTCGGCGACATAATGTTATTATCGGAAACTACAAAATAAGCAGTAAAAAGAAAACTTAGCTACACATATATACACAAATTACCTAGCTAATGTATAAATTCATAAAATTCAGAATGCCGCCTGAATAGCTGGATATAGGAATCAGTTCAAGGAAAATCAATTAATATCTTAGGCTTTAAAAAAAAAACACCTTTCTTTATTTTGTCGGTCGTCATCAATGATTATGATTATTATTTATTTTGATGATTTGATTTTGTATGGTGAAGATCATGGCTCTGCATCCCTTTTTATGGTTAGTGGCACAATACCATCGACTTCTGAACCCTGTCGTACGATGATGGCAGAATCTGTAGCCCGCTATTACAATGATACGACCACCTCTATTAGACGTCGAGAATTGGATATCTGGAAAAAGTATTTACTTATATTATTTACATTTTACACGATACTAACAATTCAATAATGTGTTTACGATTATTTCTTTATAAAAAAAGTTCTATGATTCAAGACAATTACCCTTCCTATACAATTTACCTTTGTTGCGTTATTTACTTGTGATAAATAAAATTCATTGATGAAACAAAGTATATTGTATTTAAGAAAATAAATTATTTAAAATTCAATAACTTATACATTGTTTTTGTTCATATTCCGGTCTAGAGGAGTGTTGGAGACTCCAACGCTCCAATAACTCCCATTGGTTACCTACAGAACGACTTTGTCCAGTTTGAGCGTTGCCGGCCGTGGAGTTTGTCGTGTCATGCATCTTCGTGACTTGACCCAAATATTCTTACAATCTTACCATACAGTTAACGTGAACCTGAGGTATTCGTTCACAATCCTTCCACCACAGTCGTTATTCATTTACTTCGTACTAATTCATATACATTTAAAAAACTATTAAAAGTAAAAGTATAACTAATAGTATTAACTATTTAAACTATTAAAGTAGTTTGTATATAAGTGAAATTCATCAAAACTTTAAAAAAAATATACAGCTTATTTCACCAGGGCCATTAATACATATCTATTGACACCTCATTCATTAAAATCGGATAAGTTTAGGCGCAACGGTAGAGAATACAAACATATATAGACTGCCAAAACTATTACCCTTTTTTGGTTTCGGGTAGAAGCTAAACTGTTATATAATAATAAATCTATACTAAAATATAAAGCCGAAGAGTTTGTTTGTTGGTTTGCTTGAACTGCTAATCTCACGAACTACTGGTCCGATTTGAAAAAATATTTCATTGTTTGATAGCCCATTTATAGAGGAAGGCTATAGGCTATATATCATCACGCTAAGACCAATAGGAGCACAAATGAAGAATGTTTCTAAAACGGGGGAAAATTATCACGCTACGGGCAATAGGAGACGCGAACGAGGTTGCGTGGGTCAGCTAGTATTTAATATAAATTATTAATTGTTGCTAAGTTAAAAAGTCAAATAGTAATAAAAATAGGTATTAGAAATGAATAAAACAATTACAACAAGCCGCGTCCCACGATATTGGAATATTATTCACTACTCCATTGGTTTTCATTTTCTGGTTAATATACTTTTTTCTGTTTTTTTTTCTATAATAAAAGTAGCTTGAGTTACTTCTTATAACATCAGCTATCTGCCAGTGAAAATCTGGTCAAAATCGGTTCAGCCATTTCAGAGATTAGCCGGAACAAAAAAACAGACAGATAAAAAAAAAAAATTTTGATGTAAGTATACAATATAGTATACTTTTGTACCTATACTTTTTTCTTGCGTCTTCCCCATAGTGTGGGGTATCATTAGATAGGTATTTTAAAAACATTGAGAGGTTTCTAAAATTATTTTTTGGTTTAGGTATCTCTATGGAGCGATATTGAACTTTAAAGCGCATTTTTTTATTAAAATATGTTACAAAATAGAAAAAAAATGTTGTTACTCGGACCAATGATTGTGGTGGCAGTCACAATATTTTATAATTTCCTCTTCTATAGTAATGACATAAGCGTTACAGCCTTTGGTTTTCTGCTTTGAACATTTTCACCTGATTAGTCGACTGGACCGAGCACATGAGTGTTTAGAAAAGCTGAAATCCTGTATACATAAGATGCGAGCCCCTCAATATGTAGGTAGTTGTGAAAATCGCAGATCCTAAAACCAATTCTCCACTTTTTAACCGACTTCAAAAAAAGGAGGAGGTTTCTCAATTCGACCGTTTTTTTTTAAAATTTTTTTTATGTATGTTCGGGGATAACTTCGTCGTTCATGAACCGATTTTGATGATTCTTTTTTTAATGGAAAGAAGATATCCCAACGGTTGTACCATGATAAGGACACTAAGATCTGATGATGGCATCCAAGAGAAATCGAGTCGAACCTTGAAGTCGGTTTTTATTTTGTTAAATTTTTATGTAAAATTACGGCCAATCTCGGCCAATGAGTAAAAAACTAGTCGAAATAGTAGGGCTTATTGTTGTTTGAATTCCTATATAGACATACTTTGACCATTGGAAGTAGAATGCTGTTGATTCAGAAGCTTCTAAGATGCTACAAAGCCCAGAAATCTACTTCAGCAGAGCATCAAAGTCATATAGGAGAGTGATTATGGTATCTTTATATTTCAAAACTGTATTGCCTAAAGTCATGATTGATTCTTTGCAACCTTTTCTTTTCTCCTTGGAACATCTCCATCTTGTTTTCATACCAACAGTACGATGTTTCGAAAAAGTGTAGCCCTTTATGTACAAAATTCGAGCTCCACGAAGTGTTGTAAAAAATGTGGACCCTAAAACAGAAAATGTGAACTTTATATGTCAACTTATTTATTTTCAGATAGGCATCATTTTACAAGCTTTTTGTTAACTTGCAATGTATGTACACACATCATAAGTGTCTAGGGATCAACATATACACACATCAAAAGTGTCTAGGGATCAATCATTTTTATGCGGATTTCTTGAGATTGAGATGTGGCTTTGGCCCTGGCCTGCTCAGTCGCCAGACTTTAACCCGATTGAGCATGCATGGGATATGCTACAGAGAAGAGCTCTGCCGAATATGGAGGGTATCCAGTAGCGAGAAGACCTTTTTTTGTTGTTGCAACGAACATGGGCGGCCATTCCACAGCGTGATTTGGATGAACTCATTTTGAGTATGCCAAACCGATGTTCTTGTGTTAGTGTTCGCGGTAGAAACACGGATTATTAATTGTTTAAGTTACCTAATAAAATTTTAAAGAAAACTGTTATTTCAGTCTTTTTTTCGAACTTTAATGTTAGTGGTTCAAATGTCAAAAATCCTTTTATTAGGAAAATGGCAAATTTCTTTATTAATGCAAAGGTGACTTGGTTTATCGTTACTGTGACGAACGAAAACACTTTATTTGATGAATCCTTAAAGAAAATTTTAATTAATATAAATCAGGAGAAAAGTTATTGCAAAAATATATGTTGATCCCTAGACACATATGTTGATCCCTAGACACTTTTGATGTGTGTATTTTTGCAATAACTTTTCTTCTGATTGATATTAATTAAAATTTTCTTTAAGGATTCATCAAATAAAGTGTTTTCGTTTGTCACAGTAACGATAAACCAAGTCACCTTTGCATTAATAAAGAAATTTGCCATTTTCCTAATAAAGGGATTTTTGACATTTGAACCACTAACATTAAAGTTCGAAAAAAAGACTGAAATAACAGTTTTCTTTAAAATTTTATTAGGTAACTTAAACAATTAATAATCCGTGTTTCTACCGCGAACACTAACAACACAAGAACATCGGTTTGGCATACTCAAAATGAGTTCATCCAAATCACGCCGTGGAATGGCCGCCCATGTTCGTTGCAACAACAAAAAAAGGTCTTCTTGCGACTGGATACCCTCCATATTCGGCAGAGCTCTTCTCTGTAGCATATCCCATGCATGCTCAATCGGGTTCAAGTCTGGCGACTGAGCAGGCCAGGGCAGGACATTGATGTTAGCTGCGGCGAGAGTCTGTCTTACAACTCTTGCGGTGTGCGGTCGTGCATTATCATGCATTAACTGAAATAAGGGACCGATTTGCACTTGTAGAGGAACGATGACGTCTGATACAATCGTCTCAGCATAAATTTGAGCGTTGAGGTTGCCTCTGATCCAAATCAACTCAGTTCTTCCGCCGATCCAAATACCCGCCCATACCATGATGGTTCCACCACTATAAGGATGGATCTCTTGTATCCGGTCTCATACCAAAACGAGACTCATCAGAAAAGCACACGAAACGCCATTGTTCTTCTGCCCAATTTCTGTGTTCAAGAGCCCATTGATATCGAATTCTACGATTGTGCATTGCTATAGGTGGTACCCGTAGCGGTCTTCGGGAATGAAGGTTCACTTCATGCAAGCGGTTTCTGACTGTTTGGTCGCTAATTAAGTTCCCTGAAGAGTGATGAAGCCTCACGGCTAACATCATGGCGGTTATTGTTGGAGCTCTTCGAGTTAAGATTTGAATGTATCGGTCTTGTCTCCGTGTGGTGCAGCGATACCGTCCTCCATGGCGCTCAGCCACGGTACCAGTGCTTCGGTAACGTGTCCAAAGTCGACTGATAACACTCTGACTTGTATTCAGAGCTAAAGCCACAGTACGTTGCCGGGAACCAGCTTCTATCATTCCCACGGCTCTGAGCATTTCTTCCCTGCTTAAATGACGTCGCCGCTCCATAATAACGTTGGTTTTAATCAGTAGTAAGGAAACAGTAGCACTAATAATGTCTTCAATGCGTTGTATGTTTTTATAGGGAAAATATTGACAGCTGATTTTCATCTTTTACTCGAATTTGATTGACAGTTCCTGATTCAAATTATGAAATGCACCAAAAAGGATCCATATAAATTTATAAAATCATAAATTTATTACAAAGCCACATCTCAATCTCAAGAAATCCGCATAAAAATGCTTGATCCCTAGACACTTTTGATGTGTGTATGTATGAATGTTTAGGTGGAATCTTGGAACTCAATTTTGAAGCAGATATCTTCAACCGATTTTGCTGATATTTTGCAAGTATATGTATACAGCGTGATAATATAATATTATAAGGACACGGAGCTGATCTGGAGCTGGAAGGTAGCCATAGGAACTCTGTAAAGAAACGTCGCAACATCATCGAGTTTGGACTCGTTTGGTTCGTCTCGAGGCATTCCAGTAAAAGCTTGTTTTTAAAAAGCTTTTTAATTTAATTTATTTACATTTAAAGCTTTTTCAACTTATTTTTTTATGGCCAGACGAAAGCAAAATATATGACAAAGGAATAAAAAATTCAATAATGCAGATAGTTTTTTTTGTTAATCTGTGCAACTGTTTTTTAAACTTTTTTATTTACTCTCACCTCTCAATTCTTGTCTTTTGGAGTTGATACAGCATCGCCTCCTCTTTATGAGCTTTGAGGTGCATGCAAATCAAGTTTACCAATAAATATAGTCACAAGTGCTTGCCGCCTTTTCGATGAGAGTACTTACATTAATTTCCTGTATTCAGTGACTTTTTTTTTTATGCTACCAAAATTACTCTACTCTGCTTCTTGGATTCTACTTATGCTTTCCATTAGAAAGCATAAGTAGAATCCAAGAGTGGTGGTCACCATACTGTGAATGCAGACAATGCAACAATGCAGCATGGTGTCCCACACCATGGTGGGCTTGTGATGCTTCTGCATCATTGGGCCTCCGGTCTCGCACTCACCAACGAAACACGACAGCACGAACGCTGTCATTTTGCCTTGATTTTCTGTGCGAGGGTAGTACCACCCCGGTCGAGCCGACCCGTTCGTGCTGAAATCAGCGTGGCTCTACTACCATTGAATATTTTAACCAACTTCAAAAAGGAGGTTTTTAATTTGAATGTTTATTTTACGATGTATGTTCGGGACTCCACGATGACAGAACTCCGTCATTTACAGACAGATTAGCAAAACTCTTTTATGTTCAAAAATGGTTTATTCTGAAATTGTGCCATTTAAATTTCATGTCGTTCTGACGATGTGTTTCAGAGACAGACAAAGAACTCTTCAAAAAACGACAACAAATCAACAGCTGCTGCTGGTATGCATAAATATACATAGTTTTTGCAATCACATAGCATTGTTTTAAGGTAGTTTAACTTTTCTTTGGATTAAAAGGATTTCAGCTTTCTCAACTTGGTTTTTATCCGACTACGGCGAAGCCAAAAGAAAGAGTAATTACTTGTAATCTATGTGTTTGTTCTACCGTAGCTCCTAAACTACTGAACTGATTTTAATGGATGAGATATCTAAAGTTTTGCAATAATGGCCTGGGTAACATGGACTGAATAAATTTTATCAAACGTTTTATGTATTCGGGTTATAATTGTTTAAACTTGTCTTTTTATTAAAAATAGTTTTATTTAATCTCAAGAAAAGTTAGTTTCCTTAATCCCATCGATTACGTTTCAAAATTATCATTTTCTGGTAAGTGGTTGTGATCACTATAGCATTTCACAACTTGACCATGTATGGTTGTGACCGATGCCTTGCACCCTTTACTGGTAGACTTGGAACACTTCCATCGAGTTTTACCATCAGCATCACGATGCTTCGAAAAACTATAGTCATTCATGCATAAAATACGAGCACCTCGACGAATTCTGTAGTATATAGAATCTAAAACAGAACAAAACAGTATATATATAGACCAAACCTTACATATCGTTTTAGAAAGAAATAAACAAATACACATATCAAAAGTGTCTAGGGATCAACATATGTGTCTAGGGATCAACATATATTTTTGCAATAACTTGTCTCCTGATTGATATTAATTAAAATTTTCTTTAAGGATTCATCAAATAAAGTGTTTTCGTTTGTCACAGTAACGATAAACCAAGTCACCTTTGCATTAATAAAGAAATTTGCCATTTTCCTAATAAAGGGATTTTTGACATTTGAACCACTAACAATAAAGTTCGAAAAACAGACTGAAATAACAGTTTTCTTTAAAATTTTATTAGGTAACTTAAACAATTAATAATCCGTGTTTCTACCGCGAACACTAACAACACAAGAATCGGTTTGGCATACTCAAAATGAGTTCATCCAAATCACGCTGTGGAATGGCCGCCCATGTTCGTTGCAACAACAAAAAAAGGTCTTCTTGCAACTGGATACCCTCCATATTCGGCAGAGCTCTTCTCTGTAGCATATCCCATGCATGCTCAATCGGGTTCAAGTCTGGCGACTGAGCAGGCCAGGGCCAAAGCCACATCTCAATCTCAAGAAATGCGCATAAAAATGCTTGATCCCTAGACACTTTTGATGTGTGTATGTTGCTTCTGAAAACAAAGTTTTATTTTCTTCTAATAAAATATATAATTTTTAAAAGTTTACTTTTCGGTCATTTTCATAACACACCATTTCCATTAATCCTAACCTCTTGTCAGACTATCTTAATATATATAAATCTCGTGTCACAATGTTTGTCCTAAATGGACTCCTAAACCACTTAACCGATTATAATAAAATTTGCACACCATGTGCAGTTCGATCCAAATTGACAGATAGGATAGTTTAAATCTCAAATTATAGTCGCAATTTTAATTTATTGCTAATTATTGTATATAAATATGGCGGTACGAAGTTCGCCGGGTCAGCTAGTAGACTATAAAGTTTGACATTTATAAAGGAACCAAAATCAAAATTAAAGAAGTTTTTACTTTCTTTACATATATTAATCTACTAATCTGATACTAATATATAAAGCTGAAGAGTTTGCTTGCTTGAATGCTGTAGTCTCAGGAATTCCTGATTCGATTTAAAAAATCTTTCAGTGTTAGATAGCCCATTTATCGAGGAAGGCTATATATCATCACGCTACGACCAATATGAGCGGAGCACCAATGAAGAATGTTACAAAAATTGGGATTTTTTTTACGCTACGGCTGCTACGGGCAATAGGAGACGTAAACGAGGTTGCGTGGGTCAGCTAGTATCTGAATATATTTGTCTAATTCAAAACTAAGATATGGTAAACAGTCTCGTGATAAAAATAAGTAAATACTTGTAAATACATAAATACTACAAATAAATAACACCTGGACGACACATTCATAATTATTTTAAAAGTAAGGAACAAGAAACTCAAAAGTCCAACCTAAACCGACAACATTCGTGCTGTCGTGATTCGTTGGTGAGTGCGAGACCGGAGTGCCCATTAAATCCGGGTCTCCACCGAACAAAAGTTGTCAATTTTTGTGTTGTCAACATGTGTTGGTGACAAAAGTTTCTGTAATTTCCTTGTGTGGGCAACAAAAATTGTCAACAAATGTAGAGAACAGTGTTTCCGTTTTTGGCGGTAAACGTCAAAAGAATACGCTTGTTGCAAATATTTATTGGCTCTATGGTGATTGGTGACGCTCAGTTCAAATGTTTTTCAAATTGTTGCCGACTCGGTGTAGACACAAAGGAAATAAAAGTTGGCGATTTTTTGAAGTGTTGCAAACAGTTGGAAACACTGAAATTGCCAACAATTTTGGTGAAGACGCGCCTTAATGCAGAAGCGTCTCAAAAGGCCGCCATAGTGTTTTTTTTTATTTTTTTTATGGAATAGGCGGGAAAACGAGCAGACGTATCGCCTGATGGTAAGCGATTACCGCCGCCCATGGACACCTGCAATACCAGAAGCGTCACAAGTGCGTTGCCGGCCTTTTGGGGATGGGGGGGGGGAGGTAGGGATAGGGGATTGGGTTATTGGCCTCCGGTATCCTCACTCACTCGGTGAAACACAGCGCAAGCACTATTTCACACCGTGAAATCTGTGAGGCCGTGGTATCACTCCGGTCGAGTCCGCCCATTCATGCCGAAGCGTGGCTCTCCCTCGGTGTTGGTCTCCTTGCTGAATTGTTGCATTGCCTGCATTCGCAATGAGTATGGTGATCACTTGGAGTCTACACCTGATTTCCATCAGTCAGAGTAGAGTCACTTTGACAGGCCCACATATAATAAAAGGAAAGAGAAAGGAAATCTTGAAGCAAACTCAATACCAACCCTTCTGGCTAGCTTGGTATAGTACCTAGCCCAAAACCACCTTTCCAAATAGAGGCCTATGCTAGACATCATCAACAACCCATAACGTCCCACTGCAGGGCTCGGGTCTTCTCTCAGGAGAGGGTGAAGGTCATACGTCCCCACGCTGGCTAAGTGCGGGTTACGGACTGGCAAGACAACGTTGTGGCTACGTAATCTTGCCGTTGGATGTTTTTAAGCCGCCCAAAGGCCTCCAACTAAGCTCCACAACTGTTATCCTACGATAACAGCCGGGACCGACTGCTTAACGTGACCTCCGAATCACGGAGACGCTCATGGTGTAGTGCCACCAGTGGTTACCCATCCAGGTACTGACCACGCCGTCGTTGCTTACCCTCGGTGATTGTTTCTAATCACCGAGTGCAACTGGGCTATTAGCGCTTTGCTAGACATAAATGGTTGTTAATGATGATATAAAGAACAAACCAGTAACTAACCACAACACAGTTAGTTAAAAAAGTAAATACGTAAATAAAATTGATACTACAAACATATATATCAATTTTAATTATTTAAATTACTAACCAATACAAAGTATGAAAAATAAATTTCCAATAGGTCAAAGTTTTTTGTAAGTACGGGAATATGGTTCATGAGTATGCTTAGCGTTGTCTTTGATTACAGTATCGTCTGAGGTGGTAACTGTAGCTGAGCATCGTTTACTTTTCTGCTGAGAGCATTGCCAGCGGACAGAGTAGCCGGTATCCCGTTGTATTGAGAATCTGTAGCCCTTGTACCATAGTGTACGAAAACCTCCTACCACCGTGAACGTAGTGTCATCTGATGAAAGAACATTTGAATTAGTCTACGTGTGAAAACACAATTTTCAGTGCAGTGGTAGCGTATTCAACTGCTGTGTTTAAGGTCTCGGGTAGGTACGACATTTATACATAGAAAACACCCAACTCCGAAACAAATATTTGCAGACCACTCAACCGAAACCAAATGTTTATATGATCAGCAAATCTTTGTTTCGGAGTTTGGATGTTTTTTACGTACAATATGTAAGTATTTACGAAAAAGTATAGATGTATTTATATCAGTTGTCAAGTACCCATAATACAAGCTCAGCTTAGTTTGCGACTAGATGGCGTTGTGTGTCATATAATTATGTCCGAGTTTTTTTATTGAAATAAGGGTAAACTATTTGAAGGGATCTCAGGTTTGCAGATCATAGTTTCGGGTTCATTGAATTATTAAACTGTACCATAGGAGTATAGTACAATGACGATCTGTAGCAACATTACTTTTTTACGGGGACTGGTAGAAAAATATGAAACGAAGACATCAAGCGCACGCATAAAGAGGAAAACCAAATCTAAATGTGTATGTGTCAGGAAGAGGATAAGTCACTTAATCAAACATTTTTTCCATTTAATTATAAAAAAAAAGATTCTTAATATTATAATTTTATTTAGATAATAATTCAATAAATTATAAAAGAAAAGCATTCGCAACGCAACACTTGCGTCTAACCGACTTTAAAATTGATTATATTCTCAATTTGATTATTTTTACATTTGGAAACTTATAACCCACTCACTCACAAGACACTTAAATATAACGCAACGGAATTGTATTCCTTTATGTATTTTTTGATTTTTTCCTATATTAAACATTTGGTCTAATAATACGCTAATTAATATATTTTTTACTAGGTTATGTTTACAAACGTTAAACATTTGTAAATATAAATACATCATATTATAATTAATATGCATTAAAAGATTCTGTCAAAGATCACTGGCTTCCGGGGGAGGATGACTGTGTGTCCTCCGACCTTTACCTTCGAGAACTGCGAAATCTCCTGAGGCGAAAGTGAATACAGATGCACTACATTTTCTGTTATAACATCGCCATCGTATCGTGTGTTTGTTCTTTCGATGTATAGTGTATCTATGTCCTGCGACTGTCAGCAGCATACCACCTTGCCTCGATGGGTGCACTGACATATCTGTAAAATAAAGTTTAATAATTATTTTCACCTTTCCTGGGCAGTTTTTGCATCTAGTAAAAAGAAGCTGTCTGAGAAGTCGATACATATTTCTCAGATTGGAATTGATCAATAATAAAAATATTTTGGATATCCGTCTAGTTCCAAGCAAGACAGTTGTTTTTTTATGCGATAGGGGCAAACGAGCAGACGGATCATCTGATGGTAAGCAATAACCGCCGCCCATGGACACCTGCAACACCAGAGGCGTCACAAGTACGTTGCCAGCCTTTTAAGAAGGAGTACGCTCTATTCAGTTTTATATTATAGTAGTGTTTATATTATAGTGATTGAATTTTTATTTTTATTAATTTTGTTGCCTAGTTATCCATACGACTGTAAGTACAGAATTATTATTATAATATATTACGTTCAATAAAAACGTTATGAATAACGACGGTTTGGCGTCCACCTACAAATGAAACGCAAGAATATTTCAAAAAAATATATTATCATAAACAATACAAATAATGCACACATTAAAAATCACATGAAATGTTTAATTATTATAATAATACGCTAAACACACTTTGCCTACACAGATTCGTTTTCATTCAAAACTAATTTTTCGTACCAAATTCATTTGGGAATAAAATACACTGTTACTTTACAAAAAATACATTCATTTCTTAAACAATTACGATAAACCAGTATTTCCTATTATACAATCTTCCAATTGTCTAAATGCTTTTAAATTAATAATTGTAGTAACACATCTACACACACTCACAGATTGACACATGTCATACACTGTCTGACCCCAAACATGGTGGAGTCTGTGTATTCTAATCGGATTGCTGATAAATACATACATTTTTCTATAGATAAATTAGACTCAAACACACAACAAGTGATTTGAACCTCTGGGTTCATTATCCATTCACTAGTACACATTTTAAAATGTAAGTTTAATGTATATAATGTATGTAAAATATATTTGCCATTAAGGTTTGACGCAAAGGTTAGCGCACTGCAACTTAACCTATCCCTATTGATTTATACACCTAAACACTATTATGCGAATGTTAATTATGCTAAATGGGAGGTGGAGAGTGTGAATGGGAAGAATACGTCTTAATAACACACTGTTCTACTGTATACAATGCCGCCCGGCAGCCATGTTTCTGTTTCGCACAATGCCACCGAATTTTATCTCCTGTTATTCGGTGCCGCGTAAACTTGTAACGTTTATACAGCAAGCAACGACAGTTTTCATACGATGGAAAAAATATTGCTGAAAAAACTAGAACGATTAATTTATTTTATTAAATCAATAGATCTTTGTCAAACAATAAACATTTTTGAATTTATGGGCATTTTGTAGAATTTTTAGTGTACAATAGCTTTATTTGTGTGCCCTTAAACGAGTCGAACCGAGCAAAAAAGAACATGAGACATAGAAAATTTAATTCATCTTCTATTGATGCATGTTGAACCACATAACCGTTTTTTAAAGATATAGGGGTTAACGAGCACTGGGGTCATCTGATGGAAAGTGACTTGCGGCCGTCAATAAACGCCTGCATATGCCCAGCCATGCCCAGCCATGGAGTCACAAACAGTACATTGAAATATTAAGTTGTTTTGGGCTTAGCGTGTATTTCTTAGAGGATGCAATTTTATTTTTCAGATATGAAGGAGGTGTCAGTGTAAAGTTAAATTCAAGTTTGTGTTGTCAGACCTATAGTTTGGCAGATAAACCATAAAACCAATTGCACCCATTTTTCCAAGATGGGGGCCGGGGGACAAGGGTTGCAACCCCACAAGCTTGAATTTAACTTTACACTAACACCTCCTTCATACCTAAAAAAAAATTGCGTCCTCTGAGAAATGCAACCCCAAATGTAACTTTTCAATGGACTAAAGAGAGTTGCCGGCGGTTGAGGTAAGAAAGGGTACGCTTTTTTATATTTTAATGATAATATAATAACATCGAAATATACTATTTAAAGGAACTTAGAAAATATTTTAATATTAGTAGACAGCCACAAATAATTTACTAACTCTTTAAATATTTAAGATGACACATAATATGTTAGTCCGTCTCGTCTTCTTAGTCCAGCGTTCACTCTACGATCATAATATTTGCATGGTTACATAATGAAAGCTGGCGGATCATGATTGTGTTCATATTTCATGCTGATCAAAACATTTTCACTTGTGTATATAACAGATCTGCAACCATTACCCTGCTGAGAACAGAACCATCTTACTTTGCATCCATTTTCTCTTTGTTTTCGATACTTATAACCGTTCATAATGACAATACGAGCTCCTCTAGACGACTGGGCAAAAATTATACCTAAAATAACAAATTCATTATATCAGTGTTATTCATTCAAGTTATGGACTAAAGTGCATATATATGTATATAATATACCCTAACACAAACTGAGCGGGTTCAGGATCCTTGTCTATGTATAAATGCAATAGTATTCTAGAACCTAAGCCCTATGTACAAGGAATTTACGCTAATTAGCGGCAATATATCTCGTGTAACAATTTCTATCAGCTTTAATCTATGTCATCAGATACATGATATTATGTTAATTAAATTATGAAAAACATATATGGTTTCTTGTACTTTGAAAAATCTTTTATAGAATTTTGGGTGTTTGATAAATAATACCAAGAAAGTGTGTGAACAAATGCCGTAGTAGAGCCACGCTGATTTCAGCACGAACGGGCCGGCTCGACCGGGGCGGTACTACCCTCGCATAGAAGATCAACGTAAAATGACAGAATTCGTACTGTCGTGTTTCGTTGGTGAGTGCGAGACCGGCGGCCCAAATAGTCTAGTCAACAAGTTCCATACTTGTTGACTAGACTTAAAGATGCACAAGCATCACTAGGCCGCCATAGTGTGAGTTACCATGCTGCATTGTTGCATTCGCAATGAGTATGGTGGCCACCACTCGTGGATTCTGCTTATGCTTTCCATCAGGCAGAGTAGAGTCATTTTGGCGGGCCAAACATAAAAAAAAAAAAAAAAAAATATTACATTACCCATTACATTCATCATCAAAGCAAAGACAAAAAAATTCGAGATACTTTATTAAATTCATGTCATGACATGACAGTCATATCGAAGTAAATATACAAGCATCCTCTACTAAGATTCTATTTTGTATTGATCAAGTTCAAAAATGGTTTTAGCATCATCTTTTATGGCTGCCTGAAGCCAACTTTCCTTGTGAATATAAATGGTTTTAATATGGGAAATTAGGTATTAGGTAGATAATATTACCGTGGAAAGATGGATAGAGGTAGAAAGCTAGAGAGGGGAATCCTGGAGGCTGCATGTCTCGAATAAGGAAACAATACAAAGATAGCGGCAATTTAAAAAGGCCGGGGTTACGTATCCGATGTCACAATAGTAGGAGAGCTGGTACCATTTTTTGGGTAGGTATTTGAGGCAAGCTGAAAACTTGTCACACACCTCTCCTAATATACCCCAACACGAAACTGCAGACCTGGCTGGTGAGTAGCGGGGCAAATATTTGACAACCAGCGATAGTGATGATGACGTAGGCTTGTGTCTGCCACGTGAGCACTGTTTCTCAGAGTGCTATAACTGGCGAAGTATGTCGTTATACCATGGCTATTGTAAGTCATGTGACCTCGCCAGTGGGGGGGGGGTTTGATTTAGCCCCGCTACTCACCAGCCAGGTCTGCAGTTCCGTGTTGGGGTATAAGGGTATAATAGGAGAGGTCTGTGACAAGTTTTCAGCTTGCCTCAAATACCTACTCAAAAAATGGTACCAGCTCTCGGACCACAATAACAGACAGGAGTTTTTTTTTTGGGGAAATTAAACGAGGACCAGGCAGAGTTGGATAAATTTGTAGTGTTCCCAGGATGGATGTGTGGTAGGCGCCAAAATGAAATTAAATGGGAAAATGTTAAATAACAATGTAAGTGAAGTACTGTGTAAATGACATTGCAGTAGAAGCATGGTGTATCCTCTTTGAAACTTTAATTGGGCCAGGAATAGCCATGGCCTTTTTTTATAAGATAGGGGCAAACGAGCAGACGTATCGCCTGATGGTAAGCAATTACCGCCGCCCATGGACACCCGCAACACCAGAGGCGTCGCAAGTGCGTTGCCGGCCTTTGGGGGATGGGGAGGGGGACAGGGGGAGGACTTGGGGTATGGGCGTCCGTAATCCTCACTCACTCGATGAAACACAGCGCAAGCGCTGTTTCACACCGGTTTTCTGTGAGGCCGTGGTATCACTCCGGTCGAGCGGCCCATTCATGCCGAAGTGTGGCTCTCCCACGGATTACATATTTATTACTTTTTCTACTACTACTGTAGACAAACGACTACAATTTCCTTGAAATTAAATGATTGTGTTCATGCTTTATACTGATTATTTCATCTTCGACAGTGAATATTACGGCTTTACATCCATGTCGCTGGTGGCTGCAGAACCACCTGACCTTTTGAGAAATGCTCACTCTTTGCCTGAAGAACTTATATCCATTGTAGATAATGACTCGAGCTCCTCTAACTGTCTCCGTAAAAAAAGGTCCTGAAAGTGCAAATATGTAGGTAAAAATATGCTGAATCTTGAAACTTACATTATAAATTATCATTTATTCCGTTGATGTTCCATGACGTACAATCCTGTTACATTTTTAACGTTCCTCTTTTTAACATAACTAAGTTGGAGAAGGAATCGTATTAAATTTGGCCTTAGGGACAAATAAGCAGACGAGCTACCTGAAGGTAGGACTTAAAGCATGGCAACTATTCCTCTCTCAGAATGAGGAGGGATCGTGGAGGGGGGAGGCAAACTGTAAGAAAGATAGAGGAGTTGGGATCTGGTAACTTTACTCACTCAATAGAAAGCAACGGTGGCAATAATGAAAAGTTATTCCTTAAGGCCAATTTTGAGTCGAGCCTGGTCTACATGTGCCAAAGCATCACTTTCCGACGGTTAAGCATTTGTGCATCTAATTGAGAAATTTTTATTTGTCACTAATATTCTTTTTACAAGCTTTTTATTAACTTGCAATGTATGTATGTATGCTTGTATGTTCGGGTGGAATCTAGCAACTCAATTTTGAAGCAGATATCTTCAACCGATTTTGCTGAAATTTTGCAAGCAAATGTATACAGCGTGACAATACAATATTATTCCTATATACATTATTATCTCCTCGTACTTCTTACAAGGTACTACTAAATTGAGACTTGGGCATCATTCTGTGTCGAAGGCGCTTACGATGGGGTGTCCTCAAGGGTCTGTGCTAGGACCATACTTGTGGAACATAGGCTTCGACGATTTTCTGGCAATGCCTGTGCCGTCCGGATGTACCCTGAATGCGTACGCGGACGACGGTTTGTTATTGATAGAGTCGGATACTAGAACGGGGCTTGAGAGGCTGGCCAGTGAATGTTTGGACTTAATATCTCGGTGGGGTGGGCGTAATCGGTTGACGTTTGCACCAAACAAAACCTTCCAGCTACTTCTGAAAGGTAACCTCAAATCACCGCCGTGTATTAAATTTGAAAATGTTACTATTAAAAATAAAACCTCGGTTTGTTATTTGGGATTGGTTTTAGAAAGAAATTTTTCATTTATTGAACATATTAGAACAGTTAATGAAAAGTCTAAAAAGAGTTTCTTTGCACTGACGAGGATATCAACTGCGACATGGGGTCTGTCATATAATACACTAAAGATCATATATGGAGCTACTTATTTGGGTTCTATTTGCTATGGTGCTCCTGTATGGGCAGATAGGGCGACTGTAGGTGCTGTCCGTCGCAAACTGTTACAAGGCCAACGACCTGCATTGATTTTCTTGTGCAAGGCATATAGGACGGTTAGCACTGAGGCTTTACCGGTGTTGGCAGGTGTTCTTCCGGTCGATCTCGAGGTGCAAAGACGTGCAGCCATGTACTATTCCACACTACAAAACATGGAATGCGATTTTTTGGGCATACGAGACCGCGGTAAAATCATAAGATTGTTTCAACAAAAATCCAATGTCTATAACGACCTCTTGGATGAATGGCAGAAACGATGGGACGAATCATCTAAGGGGCGCCACCTCTACCAGTTCTTTCCATCTGTTCGCGAAAGGTTGTCAAGGACATGGCTCGAGGTAGATCACTGTGTCGCTCAATTTCTTACAGGCCACGGTAACTTTAAGAGGAAACTATACTCATTTAAATTAGTCGATTCACCATTTTGTCAATGCTCAACACCTGATTCTAGCTGTGAACAGTCGGCTCATCATATCCTCTGGGAATGTAGTCTTTGGTACAATGAACGTAACATGATGCTAAATAGCTTACAAATGACGTCTGGGGTAGTATATTATGGGGATCTTGTGTCAACTGCGGTGAATTTCCGTGCGTTTAAGCGATTCTGCCATACATACTATAGAAATCAAATATAGCTCACTTAGGACCCATAATATTTTTTATCCGTGGTGCTTCCCGATTTGAAAAAGGCGTCTGCCTATTTTGACTCCATTTTGTCTCCCGCTTTGCTAAGGAGGGAAGTGGACTTATTATATTTCCAACTCCTCCAGTTTTCTTCTGATTAATTTCGTTGCGGGTTCCAAGACAGTTAAATTTTTCCTGGGACTTCCCGAGTGTCATAACTCGGTGTTTTCGTGGGTCACCGCTGTTGATCCTGGTGTACAGGAGTTACAGTGGTGGGCGTGTGGGCGGGATTAGTCCCATTAAAATACAATATTATAATGACATGGAGCTGATCTGATGCTGGAGCTGGAAGGTGGCCATAGGAACTCTGTGGAGAAAGGTCGCAACATCATCGAGTTTGGACTCGTTTGATTCGTCTCGAGGCATTCCAGTAAAAGCTTGTTTTTAAAAAGCTTTTTAATTAATTTTTATACAGAATTATTTTTTGAAGGTTATAAAGTACACCAACATTCAAATTTTATTCGTTTATTGTACAAAAATCACACTACATGTTAGAAAATCAAAACGATCGTTATCTGATGAGGTATACCAACTTACCACGAACGTGTTAAGTACCTTCAGAGTCAACTACAGTCAGTCATTCAGTCAGTCAGTATGACTGGCAACTGGATCTAACGCAGATAGTATGTAACAAACACATAACAAGTTCAGCATTCTTAGTTCATTTAATTTAGGTACCATTATACTTTGTTTTAATTCTGACAAAACTTCCACTTCAAAAAAATAGATTGTTAGTTTTAGCCGTATTGGAACCATGTTAGTTCATCACTTATTAGTTATTTATCAAAACCGTTAAAATAAAAATGAAACAAATGGGCAGAAAATAATACACACGTCGTTACTCTTACACTATTTAAAGCTATTACTTTAATACTACGTGCAAATAAAACTCATATCAGGACCCTTTTTTACAAAATTTCAAATCATAATGTTATTTTTAATAGACAGTCGTTGCTACAAAAATCTTAAAAAATGTATCAGGTAGCGTAAATCAATGAAGTCAACCCATAAATTAAAAAACATAATTTCATTATTAATTTAACAAGCTCATCATAAAACACTCTGATCGAGTCATGATATTTAGATGTCATTCGTGCATTGATGCCGTCCACTATTATTATGCGAAAAATTTATATTGAAAAATAATTAATAAAAAATACTTTTACAGTAATAGTCTTCAAAAGTAATCATTTTTTTAACAAAATTTAATCAGCATCATTCTCATCATTAGCCATACACTGCCCTACAAAGACCTCTACAAAGGAGTATCAAAATTATGCTAGGCAGTTCACAATTTGTTTTTTGACAACCTTTAGTGGTCAAAAAGAAAACAAATACTATTTTTAAGGTAAGATCAGGCCGTTTTCTACTGGTTTTAATTAGTTAAAACTGGAGATAGCTTATTGAAACGGTCGTAAATCGATCAGAGTGCAATGGTCTATATCCAGCAGAATAATGCTATCGTCTATAGGCTAGATGTATGTCAATAATGACGACAAAAATTGCATTTCTTCAACACATTAGTCTCAAACTCTTAGGAGGATCGTGATTATGTTGCTCTTTGACTGATAGTATATCATTTTCTATAGTGAATATAACTGCTTTACATCCGTGCTTGTGGTGACTGCAGTACCATCTCTCCTTATAAGCACTGACTCTCTGTCTAAAAAACTTATAACCATTATAGATTATAACACGAGCGCCTCTAGAAGTCTGCATAAATATGGGTCCTGAAATGGCAAAAAAAATATTAAACAACCTTTGAAAATACATATTTAACTTATTAAATCGGAAAATCTACTTAATTTTTTTTAAATATATTTTGCTACTATGACGTGAAATACTACGATACGAATATTAGGAAGAGGATTTAATATGTAAAAAAAACTTCGTTTAAAAAACCGACTTCAAAAACTAAAAAGTATAAAATAACTTAATTTGTATGTGCTACCTATTCATAGGTTTGAATTCGGTGCCAAGCCAAATGTAATAGTAGGTACCACACTCGCTATATTTCGAGACGAATGTCAACAACGTCACCGACGCTTCGGTTGTTTTGTTCTACGCAAAGAGCAGCTTTCCCGCTCAAGGTCACGCGCGGCGAGTGCGGTACCTACTATTACATTTTGGCTTGGCACCGACTTCATACCTAGGTAGCACATACTAATTAAGTTATTTTATACTTTTTAGTTTTTGAAGTCGGTTTTTTAAACGAAGTTCTATTTTTTATTTTTCGCTTTTTAGTCTTTCTCAAGTCTCTCATCATCATTTCACCTAAATAACTTGAAAGAATACGACTAAAGGTAACATACATACTGTATAGAATCGAAAGGTCTTCAGGTAATTTTTAACCGACTTCCAAAAGGAGGAGGTTCTCAATTTCATCGGTATTTTTTTATTTATGTATGTACATTGATTACTCCGTCAATTGTGGACGGATTTTGAAAATTATTTTTGTATTCGAAAGGGTATGCTCCCCATGTGGTCCCATGGTCACCATATCAGGATCTGATGATGGGATCCCAAGGAAATTGAAGGAAACCCTCAAATTTACGTGAGCGCCTGCAATAAAGTTAAGGCAATTGTCTGC
The DNA here is from genome assembly GCA_949125395.1 of Diaphora mendica. Lineage (NCBI taxonomy): Eukaryota > Metazoa > Arthropoda > Insecta > Lepidoptera > Erebidae > Diaphora > Diaphora mendica. The sequence continues at coordinate 6,026,402 of OX421323.1, forward strand.
ATGCTTTCATATTCTGTAAACATCATGTCCGAAATATTTATTTATTATTCTATACAGTATGTTGTATGTTACCTTTAGTCGTATTCTTTCAAGTTATTTAGGTGAAAGGATGATGACATGAGAAAGACTTGAGAAAGACTAAAAAGCGAAAAATAAAAAAAACTTCGTTTAAAAAAAAGCGGCTTCAGAAACTGAAAAGTATAAAATAACTTAATTTGTATGTGCTACCTATGCATAGGTTTGAAGTCGGTGCCGAGCCAAAATTTAATAGTAGGACTCGCCGCGCGTGACCTTGAGCGGGATAGCTGCTCTTCGCGTAGGACAAAACAACCGAAGCGTCGGTGACGTCGTTGACGTTCGTCTCGAAATATAGCGAGTGTGGTAACTACTATTACATTTGGCTTGGCGCCGAATTCAAACCTATGAATAGGTAGCACATACAAATTAAGTTATTTTATACTTTTCAGTTTCTGAAGTCGGTTTTTTTAAACGAAGTTTTTTTTTATTTGTATTAAAATCTCAAATGGACTACATATTATGAAATAAAATGATGTCTACAGAATATGAAGGCATGCAGACAATTGCCTTAACTTCATTGTAGGCGCTCAAGTAAATTTGAGGGTTTCCTTCGATTTCCTTGGGATCCCATCATCAGATCCTGATATGGTGGCCATGGGACCACATGGGGAGCCTACCCTTTCGAATACAAAAATAATTTACAAAATCGGTACACGATTAACGAAGTAATCAATGTACATACATTAAAAAAAAACCGATGAAATTGAGAACCTCCTCCTTTTGGAAGTCGGTTAAAAATAGCTAAATTTGATATATAGGTTAGTTGAATTAATGTTTCTGTGGAAATGTTATCTTAATGTTAAACTTGGTAATTTGTTTTACCGCCAGTGGTAAAGAAAATTGCCAAGTGCGAGTCGGACTCGCCCATGAAGGGTTCCGCAGCAGCAAGTAACATTTTTTTTTATATTTGTGTTGATTGAATGAAAGGTAAATTACAGTTTACGATTTATGACGTATTATAAAAAAACTACTTACTAGATTTCGTTCAAACCAATTTTCGGTGGAACTTTCCATGGTAAAGTACATCATATATTTCTTTTTAGTTTTATCATTCTCTTATTTTAGAAGTTACAGGGTTAAAGGTTACACACATTTTACCACTTTGGAAGTGTCTCTCGCGCAAACTATTCAGTTTAGAAAAAAATGATATTAGAAACCTTAATATCATTTTTGAAGACCTATCCATAGATATCTCACACGTATGGGTTTCAGGAAAAAAAATTTTTGAGTTTCAGTTCTATGTATGGGGACCCCCAAAATTTATTGTATTTTTCTTTATTTTGTGTGAAAATAATGCGGTTCACAGAATACATCTACTAACCAAGTTTCAACATTATAGTTATTATAGTTTCGGAAAAAAGTGGCTGTGACATACGGACGGACAGACAGACAGTCATGACGAATCTATAAGGGTTCCGTTTTTTGCCTTTGGCACGGAACCCTAAAAAGTACCTCTTTGGTGCTAATTATGTTTTCTGTTAAACATGCAATTAAACAAATATTGTTTACCACATATCCTTCTTTATTCTTGTAAATATTGTCAAAACATTTCTACAAAACAATAGTACTTAACTAAAATATTTTCAAGATAGATACTCTGACTCATACATTTTGTCATGAATTTTTAGTTTTATACTTCTATTAATAAAAAAATATAATACAAAATTCTGTAAAAAAAAGATTACTTCTTAGTAGTCGAGTGATTTGATCGACTTCTTTTTTCAATTGGCATAATATTTTTCAATTTTGCTCTCTTTAGAAAGACATACTTGGTGAAGTCAATATTTTGTAGAAAGTAACTGCGGATCTTGAACAAAGTAAGAACTTTTTACAAATAAATTTACTTCACCAGATTCTCTCCTTTTAAAAAGGGCTCTTGTGATACACTTTTACTTTGAACAGAGGCAAAATTTTCTTCTCACTGAACACTTTCGGACAAATTCTATACCCCTTTTTTTCTAAAGTGCTGGAGGCCAGTGTACATAAGCAGCCCTCGCAGTTTGTGTATTTTTTTTTAAAAGACAACTCCCGCACTAGGAATAAATCCTGTGTCGTGGCGGACTTTAGAAACATACATTAAACGGACATAAAGAACACCCAGACTCAGAACAACAATTTGTAGATCACACAAAGTGTTGACCTACGTGGGATTTGAACCTACGACACTTGGCGAAGTAGGAAACGGCGTGGTGACCGTTAAACCACTAGGCCAAACGTGCAGCTTGGGATTAAATTGTCAGTAAAGTCACAACCTTAGCACCCGACTGTGTATCACATAATATATCTATGTACGCAATGTCTTTGCACCTACCGGATCATATTTTTACATCACCTGAAGGTCAACTGGAAGAGAATGCCTCATGGCATTTAGTCTGCCTTTGTACAGCATTTGCAATAATTTATAAATAAATTAATACAATTTCTGACCTTTAGACTTGTAGTTTTATAGTAACAGGTTTTCCGGTGGTGGATGATTATGTTTTTTTTTAATGGATACCACTCTGTCTTCTACAGTGAACATGGCAGCCCTGCAGCCATACACATGCTGGGAGCAGTACCACCTCACTTTAACGCCGTCTCCTCTATGTTTTATAAACTTATACCCTTCGAGGATTATCACCCGCGCACCTCTAGATGTCTGTGTAAAAGTAGGCCCTGAAAGACAATTCGTTCACATGTAAATTATAGAAACAATTAAAGACATATAATCTTTATAAATGTCGCAGGTATATTGTCAAAGCCGTGATATTACAATTTCACTGGTGATTCTTCTTTTTCTTTTGATGAAATGGCAACTAGCCAGATCTCTAGGATCAGATATTTCTGCCAATGTCAAGTGTTTAAAGTCTTCAAATCTTAAGTCTTCGTCGTGATGAAATGTATGATAAAAATATAAAAATGATGGATGAAATGAATGATGGATGAGATGAAATGGGGACCGTCTTTCGAAAAAACAAAAAAACGATCTCCTTCACTAGTGATATTATAATAAACCGGTAGATTGTCATTGGACTTCATTTTACTTTTTAATTTACTAAACAGCGCCGTTAGCTAGCGGTTAGGTTAGGTTATTCTTATTTTTTTTTTTCTTTTTAAACAAAAACAAAAAAAAACTTGTTTTCACAGCAAAACAAAACCCTAACCTAAACTTACAATGTCATTAAAACTAGGCCGTTAAATTGTAAGAAATGTAGTCGATTGACAATCTACCGTAATTTTATTATAATATCACTAGTGACATTGTAATATCACGCCTTTGACAATAATAGATATCATTAGTGGCTAAATAAATACTGTGGTTATATCATCATTATCATCAATAGCCTTCAATAGTCCACTTCTGGACATGCATATCTAGAAGTGGACTACGAGTATTATTCTGGCTCCTTTGAAGGGCGGTTTCTATGTACTACACCACGCTGAAACTGGCCAGCGTCAGTCAGTGACTGGTTTTTTTCAAGTTTTTTCGTATTGATATATTTACTAAATTTATATTTGTCTACCTATTCATATTTAGATTATAAAACTCTTTAAACAAACTGAGTTATTTATACCCATTCACAAAAATGCTATTTTTATATCAATCATTGATCTGTATTCTGTATCTTGTTGTCTAGTACCCGTAACACAAGCTCTGCTTAGCTTGGGACTAGATGGCGTTGTGTGTTAAATGTCCGAAATATTTATTTATTTATATACCTACTTTGTATCTGTCCGAGTCCGTCTGAGTATAGTGGGCCTAGTGGCACAGCAGACGATCGATAGGATGAAAAGAAATCGAACTAGACCCCGATGAAGTGGAAGGGGGCTGGTCATGTCTCCAGACGAACTTATGGTCGCTGGAGACGAAATGTGCTTAAGTGGAGACCGCGATTAGGCAATCGTAGTGTTAGGCGACGACGATTGAAGTGGCTGGCAGCGGATGGATGCGGACTGCTCAAGACCGGGATAGTTGGCGTTCCTTGGTAGCGACCTTCGTTCAGCAGTATACGGCGATATATTAATTTGCAGACTCCGGGATAGTTATTATTATGTCATTTTAAGTTACATCTTATTTAAAATACAAATTAAAACAACAATATGCATTGGCTATTTTCTATTTTCTCTTATCGTTTAAATTACTAAAATTAAAATAGATTACAGATATATATTTTAGACATGTGATATGGACAACCTCGTACATAAATTATTTGACAATTTTCGATAAAATTTGTAATTGCATTCGCCATATTTATAAAACTCTGCTAAAATCTTTTTTATTTGTAAAAACTATTTTAAGGTAAGAAAATATGTATCACTTACTCCATAGTAAACTATTAAATGCAGGACTTTGTATGTTTGATTTAAGTGTTTTATTAATTAATCCAGAGATTATTTGAGTACACATATCAATTTATTAGTATCAAAACGATTATATAACCGTGAAAATGTTTATCGAGAATAATACAATATAGAAATATTACAGTCATGAAGCATAGATATCAGAATATGCAAATAAATTTATTTACGAGTAAATCAATATTATTTATCCACAACGTCTATAGGTTTTTCGGAGGTGCGTGGTTATGCTCATGTTTCATACAAACTATCTGATCATCTATCGTAAAGATAACAGCCTTGCACCCACTGGGCTGGGCGCTACAAAACCATCGAACTTTGAGCGAGCTCGTCACGTGCTTGAAGAACTTATAACCGTTCAATATTATGACGCGAGCCCCTCTTGAAGTCTGTTTGAAAATTGGACCTGGAAAGATAAATTCATTTTTAATAATACTGAACAAAGGACGACGTTGTCTCTGGGGTGGATTGAATAGGGGAGGTAGACAACATGTGGGGTTCCCCGACTATGCACCGGTAGCCAACAGCAGTGAACTGCGACAGACAGATCGATAGTCGTTTAATTATTAAATGACAATGTCGATTTAGTCTATAAATGTGTCACGGTGTTTCTGATCGCACAGTCACGAAACAGTTCGAAAGATTTGAATATATTTGTAAAGAAATACATTAGGTCGTAGAGTATTTTTTATCTTACTACCCCTACGCGGCTTCGCTCTATTTTTTAATCACGAGTATGGCAGATCACCGTTTGACGGGTATTAAATTTTCTAAATTTCCTATTTTATTTAACTGATTATAAATTATGCATTCACGCAGGAAATGCAGTTAATTGCGTGCTCGAGTGGAAACAATTTATACAAATAATAAAATTCCTAAATTTGTTTTATGACTCAATATCGACATAATTTGTGACCTTTTTATATTCTCCCAATCACGGCATGGAGTAAAACTTATAACTTATATGTAATAAAAAAACAAACAATAAAAATACGTGGAGTCCCTCGCGCGCCGAAGAAGTGAAACTTCGTAATGTGGAAATGAAAGTAAGAAGGGGTAGAAATAGATTTTTAGTGAAATCATATTGTTTCTTTAAGACAAACTTTATTATCGTTGCTTACAATTCACAATCGATCGCATCTTTTAATTATCATTTTCGAGCGGAGAAGAATTGAGTATATGGGACTTGTGGATTTATCCTTGCATTTTCGTCGCCAATATTGCTGGTATTTTTATCAGCAATCTCCATTGAACCGTCGTTGGTTTTCGCAGCCCTCGTAGATTCCCGTTGAGCTTATTTCCTTGTTCTATATTCTCGCTGCTATTCTGCGGGTGTTTTCCTCCTTGTTGGCTTTGCAAAACCGATAATACTACTCGTTGAAGGTCCAGCAATCGTTAGTGGATTAATAGAAGGCTCAGCAGTCGTTTGTGGATTAATAGAAGGACCAGCAGTCGTTTGTGAATTAATAGAAGGCCCAGCAGTTGTTAGTTGGTCTACTATAGTTGATTAATGAGTGGTAGTAAATCCCCCTATCGAAATTGATGGAATTACAGCTAGTGGATCAATGAGTATATTGTTACGTTTGGCTTTTTTACGTGCTCGGTACTCTCTCTGGTATTCCGCGGCTGATTTCCTATTCTTCGATGTTACTGATCCTGCGACGTTAATTGTAGAAGGATCACTAGTTCTATTCAACGACTCTTTTTCCTGCTCCGCTCGCTTCCGTGCTCTGTAATCACGGTAATATTGTGCATTCTTCCCTCGTGGACCTCTTGAACGAATGGAAGTGCTTGTGGTTGTCTCATCGTCTCGCCCTAGAAAATGTATTTGTATTAATAATGTTTGTGAATGCGTCATAATGTAATTACAAAATAGTAAACCTAACAATCAATTGATATTCACAAGAGACGTATCTTGACCTAACCTTAAATTCGTCGCATTGTCCGTGGGATTGTTTTCACTCATTTTTTACAATTCTTATTCACTAAATTTGAAAATAAAAAATACTACCCTAATAAATTATATAATAGCCTTAGACTTAAGCTGTCTTCATTGCATTCACAATGTGTTGAGGTTGCCAATGCTCGGAGCAAACTACAGCTGCTTGTTGACTCATTCGACCCATGCAGGGATGAGTACGAGCATGCTCTGAAACGCATCAGGGTTCTAGAACGCCAATTATATGAAGAACACATTTATTTACAGAAAATATATTGTTTTATAGTATATTTTGTACAGTCTGATTTTCTAAAATAATTTGAGTATTTTATGCGCATTTTTATTAGTAAAAGCATATCAAAAAAGAAAACTATATATGTATATATATTATGAACCCAAGAGTGGTGGTCACCATCATCATCAACAGCCTTTACCAGTCCACTGCTGGACATAACCCTCTGCTTAGAAAGGAGGGTTTGGCCTACTATAGTACGATGGCCAGACGGGTTGGTATAGGGTTTGTTTCAAGTTTTCCTTCTCTATGCAGTGATGTTGTTATGCGTAGTTTGTTCCTTTAGTCGCCTTTTACGACACCCATGGCATGAGTAGGGGATAACTGTCATTTGATTTGTCTTGCAAATGCAACAATGTAGCATGGTGATCCACACTACGGCGGCCTAGTGATGCTTCTACATCATTGGTACTCCGGTCTCGCACTCACCAACGAAACACGACAGCACGAACGCTGTCATTTTACATTGATCTTCTGTGCGAGGGTAGTAGGTACCGCCCCAGTCGAGCCGACCCGTTCGTGCTGAAGTCAGCGTGGTTCTACAACTACCTTAAGAATTATTCTCATGTAGCTTATGATGTATACTATTATAGACCATTAAAATATTTTTTTTAAGTATAATCTTAATAAAAACGCCATAACTCAAAACTGAATTGTCTGCAATTATCCGGTATTCCCGTAAACCCTAATATGAGCGATAATCGCTTAATCGCTCCCTCCATCCCATAACAAAAAAATATATATATTGATTCCTGTCGGCTCCTCGTTCTAAATAATAGATGTATTCATACAGCGATTATTTATTGTCAATAAAACAAAATCAATCACCTGTCAAAACATTTGCGAAAACCACTAACCCTCCACTTTTTTTTTCAATTTATCGTAGCTGCCTTCTTCAGGTCAATAATAATTCTGACTGTGGTTGTATCTCATAATTACCAATACTTAGTTTTATTCAACAAAATACTGAACGTCGTTATACACACTTAGGGAAATTATTCTAAATACTAAAGAAGTAAACTAAAAACTACATACATAGAAAACATTTCAGAAGTACCAAACACTTTAGTTCGACTCCATTATGGAGTATGGTAATAACATTGTTACTCTCTATTCTTTATTCATGTACTTATAAGAAAAATTACAATGAGTTTACTTCACATTTATACAGGAAAATAGATTATTCGATAACGAACAGAATTTTTGAAATGTCAATTCTTCAATTCAAAATCAAACGACGAACTACAGCGGTAAAACAAAAATGTGATGAGACATAAAAAACCCTAAGTTGGAAAAGTCGTCCTTTTCCGAAGTTAAACTACTATGGAATCGATGGTATATCTCTTCTTAGTGTAAGCGAATCAAACATGTCTCCTTACAATTAAGACTTGCGGGCGGTTCGTGATTATGTGTAATCTTCATAGATACGATCACATCATTCACCGTAAATATAACAGATTTGCAACCTTTTTTATGCCCATCACAATACCACCTCACTTTAATAGAATTCGATATATGCTTAAAAAACTTGTAACCTTCGAAAATTATAACACGGGCTCCTCTAGCGGTCTGCGAGAAAATAGGCCCTGAAAAAATAAATGTGTATTAAAACTCATGCCGGATCTAGGGCCATCTTTCTACTGTGTAATTTATTAGAATTTTTTTACAACAAATTATACAACATTTTCATGTCTCAAGAACTTTTTATTTACAAATAAATTATAATTTTAACATTAAATATAGAGAAAACAAAAAGTAACCAAGTGTTTGTTTATGGGATAGAAAATCTACAAACTGGCCAACGTTTCTACTACCTACATATATTTTATTCATTCATTCTCAAATGAAAAACCATTTTCTATGTTCTACAATTCTAAACTTCAAATAAGGTCTATAAAAGTCCATGTCTGATTTTAAATACTCTCATAAGTTTCCAAAGTTTCATCTAACTAATACTGTTTTTAGAATTTTTCACGTTTTGTTTTTGACGTCTAATTCATAGTTCCGTTAAGTATATAACTAACTAAATAATAAATAACTTAATTGTTTTAAATACATTTACAAATACACATTACAGTAAAAACAAAAACGCAAAGAAATAAGATAAAGGAATTGATTAAACGTCTTATCTTGGTTACAAGTATTTAGCCAAGCAAGAGAAAGATTGTCAAATGCCTATGACAACAAACGGTCAAAAGGTGAATAGGCAAATTGGCTCTTCCTTCGGAACTAATTATACCAACAAAAAAAAGTCCAGGTGGACTTTTCTGTGGTTGACACAACTGACGAACACAACAACAACGGTAACTGACGAACGGTCCACAACTTGTGTCGTCAGCTAACAATATAATGTTGTGGTATTAATATTACTAGTGGTTGCCCAGTGGACGAAATTGAAGAAAGTCACACACACATGAAGAAAGTCGAATTTCGTCCACGAAAGGCTCAACCCCTTGGAAACAGGTGGTTGTAGAGCCGCACAGACATATTATAGATTTTTGATACGTATTGGTATTTGTTATTGCTATTTTGTGTAAATATTAACATCTATGACTTTAGAGTGTATATAGGAGACGATTTTAAAATACATTATATAAAGAAGAAATTTTGAGTGTGAAGTTGCCCTTGGGATAACGATGCGACGGTTTTCGGTGGCGCATGACAGTGTTCGCCCTTCACAGCGATGAGTTGATCTTGCATGGTGGATAGCATTACTTTGCAATTAAAATGCTGGTGTAGACTGCAGCGCCATCTCTCGCTGTATTTATTTGTACCCTTTTTCTTATAAAATTTATAGCCGTTGTATACTATGCTGCGTGTGCCTATAGATGTCTTCAGGAATGTAAGACCTACAACGAAAAATTCTGTAAATTATTGACCACTAATATACATATATCACACTAATATTACAAAAAATATTATGCCGTTGTTCATTATACTAATGTTCATTACCTGACATAAGAATATGTCTACTGTCAAACATACTAAAATTCAGAGTGAATTTGGGAAAGTGAAGTATGATTAAAAAAAAAACAAAATGTGGAAAAAGAATTTAAAAGTCACAAAAGTTGTTAAAAAAATAATATATATATATTATACAATGTATAGTTGCCATTTCGATGTATTTTCGGTAACCCTGTCTTGTGGTAAGATGCTACTACATGTTCCAAAGTCACGACTGGTGATGAAAAAATATTACATATTTTTTTATGCTACCCTTTCACTTTTCAATTCGCAGCGATTTTGTTGCTTAAATAGTACTTTAAATGTTTTAAAAGAATCAGAGAGATATAACATCGTTGTAGTACCTAGCCATCATCATGTTAACGTTGTTCCCGGTTGCTTAAAAAGCTAACACTTTGGAGCCTGGGGTCCGCTTTCCTGCACTTGAGCGTACCTACCTAGTCATGTGTAGTTACGGCAAGTTATGATTATGTTCTTGTTTCATACAAACAATTACATCGTCCACTGTAAACACAACAGCTTTACATCCATGCTGCGATTGGCGACTACAGCGCCATCTAACTTTCCTACTATTCACCGAATGCTTATAATAAAGAAAACCGTTGAATTTTAAGTTGCGGTTCTTTGACCTCTCAATAAAAGTGGGACCTGTAAAAAATAAATTATTTATTAAATTAGCTATAACACGTTTTGCTACGCTTACCAATGGAAACTTGCAGCAAGTGTTATTAGACTATGTAAGTGTACTGGTTAACTAACAACATATTATAAGATAACTATCATTGACCCATATGACCCATATGTAATATAGAATATCCATATAGTATGTAGTAGAATAGCATACTTGCTCACTCTCAGAACTCATAGAAGGCATCATTTTCGAAATGGATTTTAGCTTGCGCGTTAGTAAAATAAAAAAAATTAGGGAAGAGTCAAGGTTTTAATTTTTTTTTTTTGCAAATGCCTTAGTCACAATCTAAGTTACACAATAAATAGTTACCCTAATATTATCCTTCAGATACTAGTAATATTTAATCAATCGTAATAATTTAATGTCATAGTTATAATTTTATTTTTATTTAAGAACCTTTTTACTCAATGCTTAGTCATGTGGTAAAACAAAATGGTAGCTAATAATAGTCTTCTATTATTAGCTACAATTTTGTTGAAACCAATCTATTCTCTTGATAGAAACATTTGCAACTTGGCTAAGGGGAAGCATCCTAAATGATACACGTATTAAATAAAGTATGAATGTAAAACTGTAAAAGTTGTATACACCACACAAATATCAATAACAAAGGGTATAAAATTAATACTTCTTTGGTTAATGGTCTTAAAATTAATGTTAAATCATGGAGGTGCATGGTTATGTTCAAATTTAAGAGTCAGAAACTCCTCCCCTATAGTATATATGGCAGCTTTGCAACCTTGAGCGTGACTGCAGAACCATCGCACTTTGGGACCGTTTGTTCTTTGCTTGAAGAATTTGTAACCTTTAAAAAATATAACACGGGCACCTCTGGAAGTTTCCACAAAATAGGGACCTGGAAAAATATTAACATACTTAGAGACAGTGTTTTACGTATTTATTTCTGTTAATTAACTGTCACTAACGCTTTAAATATGTACGAGAACTACGTTAGAAGTTGCTGTTTCTATCTTCCTTTCCGTGGAACTTTTTGCTACTGACCATATTTTCCATCAAAGACTAGCTAATTTATTTGCAGGAATTTGTATAAAATACGGTCAGCGAATTAATTTCTTACTCACAACAGTTTCAATCAAATACAAAATAATTATAAAACTAAAGTGTCAAATGATTTGTTATTGCGAATTTTAAAGGGTGTTAAAATAATTAAGGTGTTAGAACCCAGATCATCATCAACAACCTGTAACAGTCCACTGCTGGGCAAAGGCCTTTTTAGCAGGGGGTTTAAAACCTAGATAATAATTTCAAATTGAACCGGACTCCTTAAAATTTTTAAGTAAAATAACTGGTTTGTGACGGAGTTGCCCATGGGAAGAGATAAATAAATAAAGGAGAATGTCAGATCCTGTACCGCTGACAACATGTTATGAATGGTTATGAGATTTATACCTACCGTTTATTAGATGAATCATCCTTATTATTTTCATGTATTTATAATATTTTTAAAACTTTGCTATAATAATTTTAATTCGGCTCATAAACTTGTCACAACTGCATAACAAAACCCATTCCTGCGTGTTCTCAACACGCCATGATTAAAGTTTACTTAGACTGAAAACTAGATGGCGTTGCGTGTCAGATTGCCGAAAATATTTTACATTATTTTAAAATATATATTATTAAATAAAAAACGATTAAATATTTGAATTGATATTTATGAATGAGCTTTCATTTCAACCAATCGCCGTCCACTGCTGAACGTAGGTCTCCCCCAAGGAGCGCCAACTATCCCGGTCTTGGGCAGTCCTCATCCATCCGCTTATGGTGAATGAGCTTACTGGTGAATTAAGTAAAAGGGCAACATTTTATTGACGGATCACGAAAATCGTAGACGAATGATTTTATTTCGATAATATTACGCCATCTTGTTGACAATAATGACAACTCATTTGTGATCTATGTATTTCGTTTTAATCTAAAAACTTTATTAACTTTTTAACGCAATGTTGTAAAAATCTAGGAATTTAAAATTTTATTGTCGGTCATATTAGCAGGCAAATAAATACAAAAACAATCACTACCATGATATACGCCAGTCGGTACAAAAGTCCCATACAAACCTGCCATTGTCATTTAAAATGCTTAGTAATTTAGTTTTAAGTAGTCATACTAGTTGATGTAGTAGTTCCTTTAGAATAATGTACTATGACATTGATTTCATCACTTTATATACAAAAACAAAATCTAAAAACAAAAGACGTGCCAAACGTTGGAAACAAACGTGTCGAAACCTGTCCCAGACTGATAAAATATCCCACTTATACAGGGAATTGAGCTCTCATAAGAATTCTCAAAAATAGAGGTTTCTCATTTATCCAGGTCCTATTTAACCAGGCTTCACTGTATTACTGTAGTATATTGCCCACGTCAAACTGTCCCTTCTCATGGTCACTGGGACTAAAAAGTCCCCTTAACTTTTTAAAACAAATTTGTGTATCATATGCAATGCATCGTATTAGGCAAACATTAACACGTATTTCAGTATTATGCCATTTTGTATTAAATAAAAGATTTCTTATCAATCATCTGGTATTCAAACATAGGTTAGAGTGAGCGCTTTGCGTGTATAATTTCCTAAGCTTTCCTCGGTATTTTCTTTTGGTAAATTTTCAAAAAATGAATCCTAGCTTTTTTCATAATTTGTTTTGTTTTGATTTCTTTGGTCGACCTCGTTCTCATTCAAGACTCTTAGTAAAAAAAATATTGTAAACCCTATTATTATTTTTTAAAAGGAGCAACAATGGAGCTTCTTGCCAGATTCTTCTCCATGAAGGGTAGGCTGCACTTGGAACTGGCGACTAGAATCACTCGATTTTTAAATATCAAATATTGACTATTTGACATGGTGCCTGTAAAATAAGTGCCTGTTTGAATAAAATCTTTTTGACTTTGACTTAGCTAGATCGATTTATAGATCCCGAAATCCCCTGCATACTAAATTTCATAAAAATCGTTGGAGCAATTTTCGAGATTCAGATTATACATCCAGTCAAAAAAGAACCGGGAATGGATGATTTGATTATGGTTTCAAATTCAATATTTGTGTTTTTTTTCTCCTTTTTTGAAGTCGGTTAAAAAACCACGCCAAAATTTTAAAAAATTCAAAGTCATGTTGACTGTTTTCTTTGACTCTCGCGGTGTTGTGCACTCGGAATTCTTGCTAGAAGGTCAAACGGTAAATAAAAAATATTATTTGAGCCTTTCAGAGAGCAAATTCGACGAAAAAGGTCAGATTTGTAGAAAGAAAATTTTAAATTTGCACCACGATAATGCGTCTTCGCACACGACCATCATTGTGAACGAATTTTTGATCAAACACTCAACAAATACTATCGAGCAACCAGCATGTTCACCAGATATGGCTACAGTCGACTTTTCTGTTTTTCCTAAACTCAAATTACTACTTCGTGGCACCCGTTTTCAATCGGTAGAAGATATAAAGAAGAATTCGCAGCGAGAACTAAACTCATTTCCAGATAATTCCAATTCCAATGAAAAAATGTTTTGATTATTGGATTATTCGTTGGCGTAAGTGTATCGTTTCTAAAGGAGCATACTTTCAAGGTGATAAAATAAATTTGGATGAATAACGAACATTTTGAGTATTGTTGATCTTTTCCCGGTACTTTCTTGACTGAGTAGTATATACAAATTGTTCGTATAAAGGTATTAGATAAATTAAAGAACTTTTTATCCATTGAACATATATTTTTTATATCGAGCCCTTTCAAGTGCCAGTTACAAATAAATTCGCTTTACACATATGCTTTTAAGAATTTCATGTATTTATGTTTATGAATAATATATTAAATCGATAAAATAACAATCGACATTTCAAGCTAATTAAATAAAGTTAGGGTTCAGGTGTAGAAAAATAGTTGTAGGTTGGTTTTTGAAGTGAAAACTTCTTTGGCGGCGTTGTGCACTTTTTGGGATGGGTAAAAAAAAATAAACTCGCATCAGAAACTCGCGCCAAGGCACGTGACCTGACCGAATATTCGTAAGACGGAGGTGTGGCGTAGGAGAGGAAGTAATATCCCCCTCTCTTTCTACCACGCGGCAAAAATGTATGCCTGCTCCTGCTGTTTCGTTTAAGCGGCGTAGGGCGCTTGCGCGAGTGGACGTGTGTGAAAACCCGACTTCGCTCGGGTAATATGTTTATACTGTATAGAATTACCCGATATTTTTATAACATCACAATAAGCATTTCTGTAGTTATCGCTTCTCAAGGAATATTAAAGGCAAAGCAAGGCATAGATTCGTATAGTATCGTCCATTGTGTTTAATAAATATAGGAAACAAAAAAAATGAAATTTAATAAATCAAAAATGCACAACGTTAATGTTCAAGTTTTCACTTTTTTTATAATGCATAAGACAACGCGTTTTTCTATTTTATTAAAAACAACACTTTCACTTTTCTTTAGTTACTAAATTAAAAACTGCATTTTTTATATTTTGACTACTTTCGATAAAAAATCATAATACTGCAATGTAAGGCCTTAACGACAGCACCAAAGTACAGTGCGATGCGCTCGGCGCAATAGACGAGCGCACAACGTATCGCACGGTTCAGCCCACAGAGAAATATTGGCAAGCGAATATAAGCGGACCATATTCGATCGCCTGGCAAGGCCTTAAGTATGGTTAGATATTTATTGCTGCTAGCTTAGCTCAGATGGTCTTCGGAGGATGATGATTGTGTTCATTCTTCATACAAACGAGCTGATCTTCTATTGTGTATATTACTGCTTTGCAACGAGTTCGTTGATCATGACAGAACCACCTCACCTTGTGTCCGATATCCATTTGTTTTCGAAATTTATAGCCATCGAGAAGTAAGATGCGGGCTCCTCTAGAAGATGTTGTTATTCGGAAATCTGTAAACATAAAAAGATAAATAAATAACAAACGCTTATTAAATATATTTACATAATAAATCCGTACGTATTCTCAGAACATAGGGATTATAAAAATATAGTTATTTGCAGTCATGTCATGGCTTGATTGAAACACCAACATACACCCATACAGAGGATGTATGTAACAAAGCAATCAATCAATCAATTGTTATTCTATTTACTTTATTTTTCAACCAGGAATTCATTACACATATACATTTTTTCATGTCCTTTGATCGAATTAAAGTTGTCGTCAAAAGATTCTTCTAACATTTATTTTTAAATACACATCACGTTACACATTCGATCAACAGTCTTCATTAGTCCGCTGTCGAACACAGCCCATTCCTTAGAAAGAAAGCTAGATCATGGAGCAAATACAAAGAGGAGAGAGCAAAGAAACTGTGCACTGAGATTATAACTTGACCGTGACGTCATCGGAGTGGACGTCGCTTGAAGTTATACTATAGTAACAGTAGTGACAGTTTTAGAATTATTGGTGAACTAGCTGACCCGGCGAACTTCGTACCGCAATATCTACATACCTATATGTCTCAGCTTCCCACAGGCAGTGTACAGTCGCGGACAAAAAAAATACTTTTCCCGTTATCTTTTATGTTTTTTCTTTCTAGCAAAAAAAGAATGAATGAAATCGGACCACGTGTTATTGAATTACAACCAAGTACATATTTTGACTTTTATCCCCTCTCTCCAGGAAACCGTGCTGAATTTCGGGATAAAAAGTATCCTATGTCCTACCTCGTAGTATGAACTCAAATCATGCCAAGTTTCATTTGAATCCGTTCAGTAGTTTCGGCGTGATGCGCGGCCAAGATACAGACAGACAGACGGACAGACAGACAAAAATGAAAAAAATTACAGTTTTGGCTTCAGTATCGAATATAAAGAACCTTCCAAAAAAAATTTCTAAATATCTTTAATGTACAGAATTGGACCTGTTACATTTTTATTATAAGTATATATGCATAGATAACCACGATTTCATAGGATTGATGAACTCAGTCTAAATGTGATGGGCTGATAAAGAGGATCGAATTTCTGTGACTTACACAAAGCGGATATGGAGCAAAGACGAGTTTTGAGACTTTCCATTCGCTTTAATCAACTGTTTGTGTCGGTACACAAACAATCCCCGGTAGCCATTGATATACAATGAATGGATTGATGAACTCAGTCTAAATGTGATGGGCTGATAAAGAGGATCGAATTTCTGTGACTTACACAAAGCGGATATGGAGCAAAGACGAGTTTTGAGACTTTCCATTCGCTTTAATCAACTGTTTGTGTCGGTACACAAACAATCCCCGGTAGCCATTGATATACAATGAACAGCTTTTGTTTCTGACAGTACTTCTACTGTCTTAGGTCTAGCCGTCCAAATAGCATTCGTATGAATAAATCAAGAAAGGAAACAATTTGAAGAAATTTTGTAAGAATTGCTTTCTTTCAAATTTTCAAGCTATTCTTTTTTTTTTTTTTTTTTAATGTTTGGCCCGCCATAATGACTCTACTCTGCCTGATGGAAAGCATAAGGAGAATCCAAAAGTGGTAGTCACCATGCTCACTGCGAATGCAGACAATGCAGCATGGCGACCCACACCATGTCGGCCTAGTGATGCTGCTGCATGTTTTAGTCTAGTCAACAAGTATGGAACTTGTTGACTAGACTAATTGGGCCTCCGGTCTCGCACTCACCAACGAAACACGACAGCACGAACGCTGTCATTTTACGTTGATTTTCTGTGCGAGGGTAGTACCGCCCCGGTCGAGCCGGCCCGTTCGTGCTGAAATCAGCGTGGCTCTACTACCTAAGTAGTAGGTAGTAGGTGTAATAATAATTTTCCTATTATCTCGGAAAATTATTATTACACCTAGAGTGAGATTAGTAAATAAAATAAATAGCAACATTGAAATAGACCGATGCGAGAAGCTTTATTATTGTTTAGTATATGGAAAGAAATAAAAGAATGGATCTTAATACCCTCTCACCCAGTACATCTACACGCGTTACTTGCTTTATAGGAAAATCTAATTACGACACTTCCTTTTTGTGTTAGCTCCTTACAATGTTGTAATTGAAGTTCATTAATAAGCTAAATGTTTCCTAGGATGGTTGTGTTCATTTTTCTTAGATATAAGTTGATTTTCTACGGTATACAGCACTGCTTTACAACCATATCGTTGATCATGACAAAGCCACCTTTCCTTAGGTCCACTAAACACGTGTTTACGAAATTTATAGCCGTCAAAAATTACGATTCGGGCTCCTCTCGACGACGTTGTTATTAGGAAATCTGAAAGAGACAGATAAATTACATCACGCTACGGGCAATAGGAGATGCAGACGAGATAGTCAGCTAGTATACAATATCCCAAGGTAGTTGCGTTACGCAGATTTCAGCACGAACGGGCCGGTACTACGGGGCGGTATTACCCTCTCACAGAAGACCAACCTAAAATGGCAGCATTCGTGCTGTCAGGTTTCGCTGGTGAGTGCGAGACCGGAGGCACAATGATGCAGAAGCGTTTCAATAGCAGAGGTCGTCTTTCGGCGGACATGGTCATGATGTTCGTGAAGTGTTACTAAAAATGTGTCATGTTACGTTAAATAAAATGTTTTCATATCATGACAATACGCCCTTCATATACACATCTATACAAATAAATATAACTGAAGTGTCTGTTGGTTACCTCAAATTAACAGCTTTTCACTAAATGCAAATGAAAGTATACGATACTTACATCAAAAAATCAGTTTTTAATTTTTTTGTCTGTTTGTCTTTCTGTTTGTTCCGGCAAATAATCTCTGGAACGGCTGTACCGATTTTGACGGAACTTCCAGTGATAGGTAGCTGATGATATAAGGAGCATTTTAGGCAACTTTTTTTAGACTAGCTTCGCCCCGCGGCGTTACATGCGGTTATTGTTGTACCGAGGGGTTCAGCCAATTTATACCATGTATACCGTGACTATTTGCGAAATAGGACATATTGTCAATTTTGATGGATGTTTTCAGAGTTTTTTACTGATTTTCTGTAACAAAATGCAATAATTCTGACTACAAATTCAGTTCCTATTTTTAAGATACATTTTTTTCTCACGGGAAGACATTGAACCTATAACCCACTTATAAAAGAGTATTTTCAAATTGTTTAAAACCGGCTAGCAGAAACGTTTGTTTTAAAACTAGTTTTTGGCAAACCCTCGGCTCATATAGGTACCTCACCAAAAGTCACCCTTTCCTTAAACGAGACCGGAGTTCAATGTGAAGTATATACAACTTTTCGCATTGTAACTGTTGCTATAAAAATATATTTTTTTATTTACTTAAATAAACCTTAAATATTATGAAACAGTATAAATACAATTGAAGTTACTCCTAGGATAATGTTTGCCTAGAAATTCAAACATGATTGGCACATCTAGTCATATTATAAGTGTAGTCGGTTTCTGGAAAGTAAATAGATAGATAGACCTTTTCTTATCAGGCCTACTGCATCACTTACGTGTCATTGTACTGCCTTGGTGGCGTAGTGGTAGCGTTGCGACTGCTGTGCTTGAGGTCTCGGGTTCGATTCCCGGGTCAGACCAAATATGATCTGCAAATATTTGTTTGGGAGTTTGGGTGTTTACTATGTATAATATGTATGTATTTACAAAATAAAATATTTATGTATATATATCTATAGTTGTCTAGTACCTATAACACAAGCTCGTAAGTAGTAGCTTGGGACTAAATGGCGTTGTGTGTTAGATGTCCGAAATATTTATTTATTTATTGTAGAAATAAAACGAAAATGAAACTAATTAATTTTATTTCCTGAACGAGGGGCTATTGTTAATTCGCCTTATAATAAATAAAATATGCATATATTGGAAACAAATTATATCAACAGAGAATAATTATTTTTTAATGTTATATTTTCTTTATAAACTATACATTATAAAAGAACTATGCTCAACCGTACCTATAACTACCACTGCATCACTGAAATCCGGTGTTATGGTCTTTTTTCGTTGTTGTCTACCGAATATGTGGGGCAGGTGGAGCTCAAACCTCCTACTGATTAGAGGAGGTTATGAGGGCAAAATCCTACCTTAATAACACTAACAAACATGAACACGATACAGAATTCGGTAAAGATAGATACACATGTACATGTACAAAAACAATAGGTATTACCAACATAACTTACAACACCTTAGAGAATAGTTTTACATATTTTTAACCGACTTCGAAAAAAGGAGGAGGTTCTCAATTCGACTGTTTTTTTTTAATGTTTGTTACCTCATAACTTTTGACTGGATGAACCGATTTTGATGCTTCTTTTTTAATTTGAAAGCTGGTGCTTCCCGCATGGTCCCATTTAAATTTTGTCCAATTTTTTTTTTTGTTAAAATTTGTACCTGATTATTTAATTAACAGTTGTCGCCAACGGTCAAGTTATTAATCGACAAATCAATGATAGCCTATTGACTCGTATTCGGGTTTAAATAAATTTTAATTTACAAGTAACTGAATTCAAAGGTATACTACGACACAAAACATATTATACCTAAATGTAAGTAAACATAGATTAAGTCATCACAAGTTATTATACTACCGTAATAATAGTGATAAATTATTCAATAATAGTGGCTTAATCTTACTCGAGAAATGTTGAGTTTCGTACTGCGATTCAGTGCCTGCTTGAATAAAAAAAATTGAAGGTATGTCTAACTTAATGGTATTCTTATCCAAATGAACACTTCTTCTTCCCAGCCTTTATTATTCCCAAGATTTGGGGTTGGAGAATTAATGAGACTATACCAAGGTATTTACGTCCAAAAGGCATACTACTATTTTGAGTTTAAAACTGGATTTATTTAGATCTACGGCTATGAATGAATCTAAGCGATATCACTCACTTTTAAGAAAAAAAAAAACAAAAAGGTAATCTAAATATTGAACAAGATTAACACCATCTATCATGAAAACGGCACAATGGATTTATTCTAGTTTCGTGTATCTGGGCTTTGTTTAGTAACTAAATAAATTGTCCTTTTGGGTATTTTGATTTTACTGAATAATACCTATTGGACTACTAGATATAAAGACAAAAAAAACAGCCTTCTGTAATAAAAAATATCTAAATTGAATCAAAAGCAATCGTGTTGTTTTAATTAATTTTTTTTTATGTTTGGCCCTGCCATAATGACTCTACTCCGCCTGATGGAGAGCATAAGCCGAATCCAAGAGTGGTGGTCACCATACTCACTGGGAATGTAGACAATCCAACAATGCAGCATGGTGACCGACACCATGGCAGCCTAGTGATGCTTCTGCATCATCATCTAAAATGTATAAATAATGTTTATTAATATCTATTGGTTTAGTTTGGATAGTGTTCATTAGTCGATTAGTATTTAAAATTAGACTATACTAACAATAACTATTAAGCAATATATGAATATGTTACCGGCACTCTGTATAACACGGCAGTCTATACAATACCTAGGCAATCCCTAGGGATTGTGTAGAATACCTGAAATATATAGACTGCCAGTAACACATTTATCAACAGGAATACATTACGCTTAATTTAAAATAATCGCACCTTTTACATTAACCGTCGCACAAAACAATGTTTATTTTGGCAAACAAACTAGCTTTGCACCGCGGCGTTGCCCCCGGTTGTTGTACCTTAGGTAACACCACGGGGTCAGCTAGTATACATACCTATATGATAATTCTTATACATAAATACTATTTGAAATCCTTCTGCCATATATATTTTAACTTCAATAACATTGGACTTTCATACAAACTACCATCCCCCGTTTTAACTCCAGAATTGGCTGGATTTCTAAAGATACATTATTAGTACACCTTCACACCATCTATATAGCATACATTTCAAATTTCAAGTCTCTTACTTGAAAAACATAGGACTTTCATACAAACTTTCAACCCCATTTTACCCCATTAGGGGTGGAGTTTCGTAAAATCCGTTCTTAGCGGATGTCTACACTCTATAAGGTACCTATCTGCCAAATTTCAAGTTAATAGGTGTTATAGTTTCTGAGTTTTCGTGATTAATAAGTGAGTGGTATTTCGCTTTTATATTATATAGATGTACCTTACATTAAAAAATATTTCCTACACGCAGGTAGGTAAAATACATATAAACAGCGATACTTAAATATATATTATACAGAAATGTATTAATCATTATAATAATAATAATAATAATAGAAGAAAGAAAATGGGCAGACTTAGATGAAATGGAATTCAAAGAGATATCAGAATCTGATATAAAATATGTCACAAGCAGACTACATAACTGGAAATCACCAGGCATAGATAACATACACAATTACTGGTACAAAAAATTTACTACCCTCCATAAAATCATAGCTAAAAATTTTACTAGCATTATTCACGGACATCAAAACACACCACCATTTATAGCTAAGGGTATAACATACATGCTACCTAAAGGCCAATATACACCACAACCATCACAATACAGACCCATAACTTGCTTACCCACTATATACAAAATTCTCACATCAGCTATAACACAAAAACTCACCACTCATATAGAACAGCACAATATACTTGCCGAGGAACAAAAGGGGTGTAGAAGAGGCCATATGGGATGTAAGGAGCAGCTTATTATCGACTCTCTTATTCATAGACACGCAACCACAAATAAAAGAAATTTACACTGTACATACATAGATTACAAAAAAGCATTTGATAGCATTCCACACTCCTGGTTATTACACATTTTGAAAATATACAAGATCAGTCCTGTCTTAATAGAGTTCTTAAAAAACATAATGCCCCTTTGGAAAACTACACTTCATCTTAACAATATCACTAGTAGAGAAATAGCAATAAAAAAAGGTATATATCAAGGTGACTCCTTAAGTCCTCTATGGTTTTGTCTCGCCCTAAACCCTATATCCCAGATACTGCAGAATTGCAAGGCTGGATATCGATTAAAGAATAATAGCACTGAAACTAGTATATCACACTTAATTTACATGGATGACATAAAGCTTTATTCAAAAACAGCAAAAGAAATGAAAGCTCTCATAGACGCTACAGCGAAATTTAGTAAAGATATCAGCATGCAATTTGGATTAGATAAATGCAAAACTATTCACATAATAAAAGGAAAAATCCAGCCAGGCGATTACGCAGTATCTCACGATGAAACAATTACAGCCATGGAACCGAATGAGTTATATAAATATTTAGGATACCAGCAATCAAAAGGAATAGACCACAGTAAATTAAAAATGGCCTTAAAAGATGAGTATAAGCATAGGGTAAATGTTTTAAGTAAAAGTAATTTAGCTAGCAAAAACTTAGTAAAGGCAATAAACACTTACGCTATACCCATACTGACCTACTCTTTTGGTATTATAAAATGGACTAAAACAGACATTCAAAACATACAAATAACAACAAGAACTATTCTCACTAAACACAACTGTCTACATCCAAAATCTGCAATAGAAAGAATCACAATCAAAAGACAGGATGGAGGAAGGGGCCTTATCGACATATCTACCTTATGGACCACGCAAATATCTAAATTAAAATCATTTTTCCTAGAAAAAGCTAACAGTAGTGAAATCCATAAAGCAATAGTTAGTAATGATCTGAACCACACACCACTCAACCTAACCCAAGAGACCGAAATAGGTAACGCAGAAAATAACTCTCAAATCTGTAAAATAGAACAATGGAAAAAGAAAGCACTCCATGGTCGACACCCACACGATCTTGAACAACCACATATAGACAAAACAGCATCAAACAAATGGCTTACTCTTGGAACCCTGTTTCCTGAAACTGAAGGCTTCATCATAGCAATCCAAGACCAAATTATAAATACAAAAAACCATAGAAAGCATATTATCAGAGACCCTACAGTAACAGACGATAGATGTAGAAAATGTCACAATCAATCAGAAACTATTCAACATATTACTGGGGCATGCCCCAACCTTGCACAAACCGACTACACACATAGACACAACCAAATTGCAAACATCATACACCAAAGACTAGCTGTCAAACATAAACTCATTCCAGATACACATACGCCATACTACCAATATACACCTAAAGCAGTTTTAGAAAGCAATACCCACAAAATTTACTATGACCGTGCAATATTGACCGATAGGACCATACACTACAACCGCCCTGATATAACCGTACAAGACAAAATAAATAAAACTACTTACCTGATTGATATAGCTGTTCCAAACACTCACAACCTACAAAAAACTATTGCAGAAAAAGTACATAAGTACACAGACCTTAAGGATGAAGTTTTAAGGATCTGGAAACAACAAAAAGTATACATTGTCCCTATAGTATTGTCCACCACTGGTATTATCCCGAAACACATACACCACAGCCTGAAACTCCTTGATCTGAAACCCAATACATATATACTCCTACAAAAAGCTGCTATACTGAACACCTGCAGAATCGTCAGAAAGTTTCTGCAAATAGACGAGCAGACACACAATGCAATAGACTTACACACTTAATTCACTTTTATATAAAACCGTGACATTTACTTGACTTAGTCCGTAAATGCCACTTACATACTACCAGCGAAAGCTGAGAAAAAATAAGTCACCCAAATAATAATAAAAGCTTTATTCATTCCATACAAAAATTGTTACATAATTACATATCTGTATGAATAATATTATTACATTGTATTTGTTATTCTTATTATATTTATTTCAATATTATATTTGTTGTTATATATATTTTTAAATATTATTACAATTTAATTATTTTATTTTATTTTTTGTTGTATGGACCCCTGTTGGGTAAAAGCCTCCCCCATGGCGTGCCACTTGTCTCTGTGTTGGGCAACGGAAAGCCAGCGCGGCCCCGCGGCGCGCGCTATCTCGTCCGCCCACCGCGCGCAAGGCCGCCCTCTTCTCCGCGTACCACCTGGTCCTTTCCATTTGGTTGCTCGCAAGGTCCACCTGTCATCCTTCAATCTCGCTACGTGGCCTGCCCATTTCCATTTACTTTGTAGTGAGAATGTTAGGGCGTCTGTTACTTTGGTTTTCTTTCGGATGTCCACGTTTCTCACCCTGTCTTTCAATTTTATGCCTAAGTAGCTTCTCTCCATTTTTCTTTGAGTAGTTTGGATCTTGTTTGTAGTCTTCAGATCGTACGTCCATGTTTGACATGCGTAGGTAAGACATGGTAAAATATCCGAGTCCATAACTATCTTTTTAGTAGAGAGAGGGAGCTGTGACTTGAATACTTCCTTATGAGCCCAGTACTTACTCCAAGAGATTGCTACTCTTCGCTCCACTTCTTCGATATTTCTCTCTGTGCTAAAGGAAATTTGCTTTCCTAGGTATATATATTTTTCAACGTAGTCGAGATTTGTGTTGTTTACCAGGATGGGTGTTGGGTAGTGGTTAGTCATAATTTTTGTTTTATCCAGGTTCATTTCGAGTCCTATTTTCGTACTTGAATTGTTTAATTCGTTGATCATGCTGCTCAGTTGCTCTGGCGTTTCTGAGAATAGAATTATGTCGTCGGCGAACCTTAGATGACTAAGATATTTTCCGTTGATATTGATGCCTTTTTTGGACCATGGTAGATTCTTCATTATATTTTGTAGGACTGCAATGAACAGTTTTGGAGAGACTGGGTCGCCTTGCCTTACCCCTCGTTCTATTTTAATTTTTTCACCTGTTCTGTCGAGTTTGACTCTACTTGTGCTATCTGTATATATGTTGACTAATATGTTTATGTATTTTTCCTTTATATTTTGGTCTGACAATGCTTCCCAGATGCTATTGTGTGATATCGTGTCGAAAGCTTTTTTGTAATCTATGAAGGCCAAGTATATTTGTTTCTGAAATTCTAGGTACTTTTCTATTATTTGATCTACGACTTGAATATGATCAGCGGTGCTAAACTTGCTTCTGAAACCAGCCTGTTCGGTTGGTTGAGCAGCATCGATGTCTGGGGATATCCTGTCCAGTAAACAAGAGGCGAACAGCTTGTAGAGACATGGCATCAAGCTTATAGGGCGGTAGTTTCCTATGTCAGCTGGGTCACTCTTTTTATATATTAGTATTATTTCTGATTCTGTCCAGGACAATGGTACTCTTTCTTCTTCTAATACTTTGTTACACAGAATCGTAATTGGGGTTAATAGTAGGTGTTTTGCAACCTTAATACATTCGTTTGTGATCCCGTCCTGACCCGGACTCTTTTCTGCCTTGAGTTTTATTATGTTTTTCCGGATCTCCGGTTCGGTGAACTGTTCAACTGCTGGGGCCGGTTTTCTTTCTTGTTTAGTACTTGTTTCGGAGTCTGATTTGCAGTATAAATTTCTATAAAAGTTTGTAGCTGTATTTATAATCTTTTCTCGAGACTCACATTTCGTATAGCCCGGTAACAGTGAGGGGATCCAAGTTTTTGCTCTATTCAAGTCTTTATAAGCTTTTTTTGCTGATCTTGAATTATCCAGGTGTTTTTTGATAGTATTTAATCTGTGTGTGGCGTAGCATTTTTTTATCTCTTTATTTGTTGTTTTGTACAGATCTTTCAGCTGTTCTTTATCCCGTTTCTCTAGTTTAGGTTTATTTTGAAGTTCGTTTCTGTCTTTCATAAGTCGTAGAGCTTTTTCCGATAAAATTTTCTGTTTTTTATTTTTTGTTATATTTTTTAAGCTTCTTAAAATTGCATTTGTAATTTTTTCGTGGTATTCTTCGACTGTGTAGTTTTCAGGTGACGTCATAAGTTCAAGCATATAGTTATTTAAGTTTTTAAGATACATTTCTTGTTCCTCTCGTGTTTTCAAAGGATTTGATGGTGTGGAATATTTGCGCCTACTTTTCTTCGACTCTAGGTGGATTGTAGCTCTTATTAGTCGGTGGTCTGATCCATAAGAAAAGGAAGATAATACTTCATAGTTTTTTATGAAATGTGGGTGAGAAGTCATTATGTAGTCAATTTCATTTTTTGTTTTCTTGTCTGGAGAAATCCATGTCCACCGGTTGCTATCTTTTAATTTAAACATAGTATTGATAATTTTTAGCTTATTTTCAAAAGCGTACTGTACGAGTCTCTCTCCATGGGGGCTTCTTCTTCCGAGTCCATATTTACCGGTTACAAGATATTCGTGTTTCTTCGGCACACCAATTTGCGCGTTGAAGTCGCCCATAGAAATAATATATTTTGTAGAGATAGAGTCATGGGCCTTTCTGAGGTTTTCATAAAAGTTATCTATAATTTCTTGTGATGAGTTTTCCGTAGGCGCATACGCTTGAATTATAGCAAATTTTATCTTTTCTATTTCAATTTCAAGTATGCATACTCTGTCTGATATTCCAGTAAATTTTATGATGTTTTCTTTGTACTTTTTCCTCACAAGAAAGCCCACACCGTAGAGACCTTTTGTTTGCCCTAGGTAGTACATGATATATTCCTTATCCTCTTGGATATTTTCACCAAATCGGCGAACCTCGCTTAGACCTATGACGTCATGCTTGATATTTTCTAGAGCTGCTTTTAATTCAATCAGTTTTTCAAACGACGATAATGACCTGACGTTGAGAGTACAGATGTGTATTTTACTTTTCTTGGTAGATTGGGGTGACCTTGGGGGGTTGCGGTCGTGATCTCCCGCGGTGACCGGCCGTGCTGGGAGATGAGAGGTGGGTGGGGGGTCCATTAATGATTGCTATTCATTACTTTTCTGTGCTGTTTTCTTAACTGGAGTGGTGCTGTTGTCTTGGTGATAAGATGTCTTCGACTTTTGTAGCACATAGTCTTTCATATTCGTAGCTTTATTTTTCTTTAGCGGTTGTTTGTTGGAGCTGGTACGTATTTGGCTGTTTGATAGTAATGGCTCAGGAGATTCAGATAAGTTTCTTTTGTTCACTTGACTGCGTGCGGTTTGTTTATTCTTGTTTAATACAATTAGTTTGTCGTACTTAATGAAAGCGACATTACCTGCGTCTTTTTCTGCTTGAAGTTGACTTTGGAGCTCCTTGCGTTTATTGAGAACTTCTAGGGGATAATCTTCTTTTATGTAGTATGGTGTGTCGCGCAGGCAGTCTTTATTTTTGTATATATTTATTTTGAAGCCCATTGTTGTGAATGTTACTATTACGGGTCTTATTTTTTCTCCTTTTTTCCCTAATCTTCTGACAAACTCAATATTATCTATAGTGCATGGGAAATTAAAATTTGTTTTCATTATGTTAGTAATTTTTTCTTCCAGCTCATGGTACGATTTTTCATTTTCTTCCAATCCAAATAGAACAATATTTTTTCTTCTTAAGTTTCTATCATTTTTTTTTATTTCTTTTGTGCATTCTTCTAAATGTTTTTCCAATAGTTGGATTTTTTGATCCTGATAAGAAAATTTCTCATTGATGTTATTATTTATTTTGCTTTCAGATTCCTCCATTTTTTGTAATACATCAAGCTTTTGTTGTTTTATTTCCTTTTGTAAACTCAACAACATATTTTTTATCTCTTCCATAGTTTTATTTTAGCGACCTCTATAGTTTTTGTTTGGAATAAGATTGTTGGGTTGTGTAGTTAGCTCTGGCTTTGTGTTTCTAAACCTTACTTAGATTTAAGGTAGCTTTGCCTCTCGTTACTAGATGGCGATGTCAACGAAAGTTTTTTACCTCAACAATAGATGGCGCTGTAATGATCGATTTGAGTTTACGGCGACGATGATTCATCAAATTACACTTTTTAGGTTATGCACAGAGTATTTATGTCTTAATCACTGAATTTAGTCCTTTTCTTTAGTCTAATAGTACACTGGCACCAAAATAATGAATTTTGAATCACTTAACAGTTTGATCGTCTTTATTTGCAAACGGTTTTCAACAGAAACTAAATTGAAGTTTTTTGTTGAATATAACTGGTTTTCACTTTGTTCTTTATAATTCACACTTATTTTTTCACTTTATATTCGCTTCTTTATGCTTTTTTCTTCTTTTTATGCACTAAGAATGTATTTATTTAATTTTAAGAAAGATGACAATACGCAAACGATGTGAACCGTGTCGCAGCGACCTACCCTCTACCTACCTATTAATCATTACTCTTACAATATACTAATACCACATTACCAACATCGGAGTTTCAGTTTGTGATATACTGAGACCCCATAAGCACCATATTATCACCATAATCACCACACTCATTAACTACACAGCATTATTTCTATAAGTCACATATTTCACTGTAGTGTATGTGTAGAGTACTTAATTATAGACATAAAATTAAAAATATCATTAAATTAATTTTAATATAATTGCTACTATAAAACTCTTGGGAAATTGCTAGAAACGAAAATAAAAGGTTTTTATGAAAGTTAATCCATTGAAAATTATTAAACATAAGTTTTTTTAGATAATCTTCATGTCATTATATATTATATTCATGTTGCTTAAACTAAAAAAGCTAGAGAGCTTTACAGTAGACGCATATTATTTCTAACACCTGACGAAAAAAAAAAACAATAAGTTATTTAAAATTTGTAAAATATAACAGGCAACTAATTAGATGTCTTGCTAACAAACCGTCTTGCTAACAAAAGTGGTCGTTTATTTTTACGATTGTAAAGACTAAATTCGGTTACAAAAAATACATATTACAAGGGTGATTATGTTCATTTTTCGACTTCAAGAAATGATCATTAACAGTAGTTATTGTCGCTCGGCATTTGACCGAACAATGTCTGGAACACCGCCATGTTTTTCTCGAATTCTTCGTATATTTCAAATGATATCTGTGGCCTTGATAACAAAGCATCACGTTGCCTTTCTTAGACATCATGTACAGAAGTTTATCTGAAAAAAAAATGAACGTCGTTTTTGTATATGCGCATACTGAATGGTGTATTAATATTACAGGATTATGGGGTTTGTTGCCGGTTCTTCTCCATAGAAATGACATTTTGAAACCAAGCAACTAGATACATTAATGTAACGTTTCCAAAGTGCCTGAAAAGACATATTCGAAATAAAAGCTACACACATCAAAAGTGTCTAGGGATCAAGCATTTTTATGCGGATTTCTTGAGATTGAGATGTGGCTTTGGCCCTGGCCTGCTCAGTCGCCAGACTTGAACCCGATTGAGCATGCATGGGATATGCTACAGAGAAGAGCTCTGCCGAATATGGAGGGTATCCAGTCGCAAGAAGACCTTTTTTTGTTGTTGCAATGAACATGGGCGGCCATTCCACAGCGTGATTTGGATGAACTCATTTTGAGTATGCCAAACCGATTCTTGTGTTGTTAGTGTTCGCGGTAGAAACACGGATTATTAATTGTTTAAGTTACCTAATAAAATTTTAAAGAAAACTGTTATTTCAGTCTTTTTTCGAACATTAATGTTAGTGGTTCAAATGTCAAAAATCCCTTTATTAGGAAAATGGCAAATTTCTTTATTAATGCAAAGGTGACTTGGTTTATCGTTACTGTGACAAACGAAAACACTTTATTTGATGAATCCTTAAAGAAAATTTTAATTAATATCAATCAGGAGAAAAGTTATTGCAAAATATATGTTGATCCCTAGACACTTTTGATGTGTGTATTTCATTCATTCATTTACTAAATCTAATCACAACCTTCTAAAATATCAACGATACTAGTATATTATTTACAACAATATTATTATTATTATAATATTTTTATTATAATATATTTATTATAATATTTGAATTGAATATTTCTTTACTTCAAAATAATATCGAGATTCTTTCATCACGATTTCTCAATTATGCTATTTTATGTGTACAATTCCAGAAGAATATCTAGAAGAGAAGTACCAGGAGCGAGAAAGACCAAGTGCTCTTCAATCCAGGAAAAGATGCACTAGAGTAATATAGCTTATACATCAGAATAACACATGGGCTACTATTTGCCGTGATAACCGACATATACGCGGGCGGAGCCGCGGGCAACGACTAGTAATACATAATTTAAAACGAAATAGTGGTTTTGATTCTGATTACATGTGCTATTATTTTTAACCTACTTCTAAAAAGGACTCAATTCGATTGTATTTTTTTATGTTTGTTAACTCATAAATTTCGACTGGGTGAACCGATATTGATGATTCTTTTTTTATTTGAAAGCTGGTGCTTTCCGAATGGTCCCATTTAAATTTAGTCCAGATTGAAGTCGGTTTTTTTTTGGTAGAATCTGTGTAATTATTTACTATTAGCTCCTGTGAGGTAAGTACATAATATACATAACACTTAATCTTGAACTTGATTAATTATGCATTGTCGACAAGAGGATCGAAATATAATTATGATAATCCTTTCTTAGAAATACCATAATTTTTTACGTTTCAATCAATTAAAAATCATTAAAATTTCAATTATTTATTATATAACAATTAAAAAGATACAATGATTAAATGTAATGTGCAGAATGAGTATCGAACTTTACTATTGTGAGTATCCTCTAAATACCTATACCATGAGATTAATTCACTACGTGAATAATTAATTGGCTGTAATAATTATTATCTATCGTTGTCAGAATTGGATTAAATCTTTTACTCACTATTATTACAGTATTTAGTTCTGAAACATAAATTAGTAAAATTTAAAAGTTGGCAGCAACCCAATGGCAAATAGAACCAATGGTATATAACTAAATTTATTGACTTTAAAGTATATGACTATAACCAAGGACTTAAAATGCCAGATACGAATGAACGTTACACGTCACACTTTATTTATAAGACAAATTTGTACCACTTCTATTTACGTGTTTAATCCAAATGTATTAGAACTAAATGAAAAATAATTTAGAGGTTTTAGTAGTTTTGAAAAATAGATTTATAATGGCAATAATAAAAATATTGCTGGCCAAGTTGTATTTAAAACCTCGTATTTTTTCGAATAAACTTATAAGAGTATGAACTTATAATAACTTTGTTAAACATTTATAAATATCATCCATATCCATACATTTATCTATGCTTTCATTTTTTAAATTATATTAATGTATGTGATCATATTTATTTATTGAGTATTTACAAAATATGGTGCTTGCATTGGAATTTTAAAAATACCCATTCCATTGCCAATCCCCTCTATGATTCGGTGGATGATTGTGTATAAAATTTCCATAAATAACTTGGTTTCCAACCATGTTGATCCTCGCATTGCAACCCTTTTTCCCTTGATGAGTTGAGCACCTCCATCTTGAACGTGTTTCAGGGCCTAAGTCTCGTTTGCCTCCATCTTCGTAATAAGTGTACCCAGCTTTGAGAAGGAGTCGGTTCCTTTTATTTGACATGATGAATTTTATTTCTGTAAATAAGAGTTAAGGTCGTCAGTCAACTGGTTGAAATTCGAAACAAAACGAGTGTCTTACCAAAAGTACCCATTTCGAAGACAAGCAGTGCGAGTTTTGTTTTATCATTTTGTAATTAGTGTTAAAAAATTTACAACAAAATGATCAAAATAATTAATCTATACAAATAAATGGAATAATGGATGGCGTTGTGTGTAAGATGTCAGAAATATTCTTTTTTTTTTATAAAAAATACAACTCCCGCATTAGGAATAAACACCCTGTGTCGCGGGGGACTTTACAGACATACATGAAACGGACACAATTAACACCCAAACTCAGAACAACAAGTTGTGGATCACACAAAGTGTTGTTCCGTGCAGGATTTGAACCCACAACACTTGGCGAATTAGCAAGCGGCGTGGCGACCGCCTAAGCCACTAGGCCAACCGTGCAGTCTAATATTTATTATTTTTTATTTAATAAAATTGAAGTGTTTATTCCTAATATTAAATTAACAGTTTGTCACTAAATGCATATGAAAATATATACGGTCTCAGCCTACTGCCGCCCACTACTGAACGATGGCCTCCCCCAAAGAGGGCCAACCATCCCGGTCCTGGGCAGTCCGCATCCATCCGTACGTACATAAAAAAATTGTACAAAAATGTGTTTCTAATAATAAAATGAAATGATAGTTCTTTTCATTTGTTTATTTTTATCATTAAGCTTATATGTTAAAAACATCAGGGGCTCGTGGTTAAGTGATAATCGGGTATGTTAACACATTCCGAAATTAGGGCTCCCACACATAACTGCCAATTTGCAACGCATCACAAATATCTGCAAGCTCACACGAATGCACCGCAAGAACTTCCGATCTGATTCGCACCGTGCGACGCCGCATCGCATCGCAGTTATGTGTTATGTGTGGGAGCCCTTAAGCAATCCTAGCCAGGTCAGTCTCAGTTTCCAGGTAACCAATTTTATCTCATTGATACCCCTAGAGAGCGTTAGACTATAGGTCCCAGTTGCCATGTGAACATTTGTGGTAATCGTTACAAGTAGTTAGAGTCTCAAAAGTTCTCAAAACAATCAAAGTTCAGCCGTACCGCAGTTGATATAAAGGCATAAAGCCCCAATCTAGGTTGGGAAAAGCTTCGGAGAAAGAGGTCAAGGCTTTTTATGCATAACTCAACTGTGTACTTATAACAGTCCGGTAATATTTCCATTGGAACTTTAGCCCTACGATTACGTTTGATTTCCAAAGCTGTACAGTTTCCATCATAATTTATTTGCCCACTATTACCGTCTTATAATATCATATCACACATATAGTAATCATTTTAATAAAATACAATAGCTAGTCTCTAAACATATTCCTAAAAGATACATGATAGGAACGACTATAACGAGCTACATAATTTATTCAATACATTAAGACCTAAACTTAAAAAAAAATCTACCTCGTTGGTCTTGCAGTTGAAGTATGCTACTGCCGATCAAGAGGTCTTGAGTTCGATTCCCGGGTCAGGAAAAAAAATCCAACGAAACACTCCCGAGGATGGAGTTTAACGGTGTTCAGTGAGTGTGTCTTGGTGAGCATGTTAAGCTGTCCCTTCGGTCTCGGTTGTCATGAACGTCTATGGCAATCGTTATTGGGAAGTCAATGCCCGTTATATACTGATAACTAGTTCAACCTTCGAATTCAATTGGCCCTCAGAGTTATTAAGATCCGATGGCAGTCGCTCCGTGGAAAAAACTAATTTTCAAGTTAGACCGTTTGGTTTACTAGCCAATAATCTTGGGAGTAATAAAGGCTAGGAAGATGTCATTAAAAGCTAATAAAACATTTCTATCGGATTGTACGAAATACTCTGATATTGCGGTTGTTCGATTGTCCAGTTTACTTTGGGAGGATGATTATGTTCTCTTCTTACAGATAATATACTATCTTCAATTGTGTGGACGATGGCCCTACACCCTTTCTTATAATGAGTGGCACACAACCACCTGGCTCTGTTGCTGGTAGTTGATGTCTGGCGATAAAATGAATATCCTTCTACTAGAAGCAATTTATTTCCTCTTCTTGAATACACGTAGCTTGATGTTAGACCTAAAAAAAAGATAAATGATTGGTGCTATAATAATGTAAAAAATATATATTTTCTTCACTATGAAATCATCAAGCGGTTGCGGTTAGAGGCAGGGCTTAAATTGATACCATATAAAGTAATAATTTCGTAACTAAGTGAATCGTCATCGTCCTCCTTTTTTATGTTGGGCCTGCTAAAATGACTCTACTTTGCCTGATGGAAAGTATAAGTAGAATCCAAGAGTGGTGGTCACCATAGTCATTGCGAAATCAATGCAACAATGCAGCATGGTGACCCTCACCATGGCAGCCTAGTGATGCTGCTGTATCATTGGGCCTCCGATCTCGCACTCACCAACGAAACACGACAGCACGATCGCTGTCAATTTACTTCTTCTATTTTCCTTAGTTTAATATCTTACCTAAATCTATATCTATACTAATATTAATATCTACGCGAAAGTTTGTAAGTATGGATGGATGTTTGTTTGTTACTCTTTCACGCAAAAACTACTGAACGGATTTGGATGAAACTTTACAGTAATATAGCTTATACATCAGAATAACACATAGGCTACTATTTGCAGCGATAACCGACATACACGCGGACGGAGCCGCGGGCAAAAACTAGTAATAATATAAATAGGGAAACACTTTTTGAGATAGCGTCATCGAGCACACATATATTTTCAACTTATTAAATTTTCATAAATGACAAATAGCTAAGAATTAATAACTAAATACATTTTCTTCTGCACAGACTGATTTCATTTACAAATGTAGGGTTATAGGTAGCTTAATAATGTAATCGAAGTGTCAAATTTTTATATACTTGGTAAAGGAAAACATATCTAATACCTTTAAACGAGCAATTCTTGTATATATATTATATATATATAATCTGAATCTCGGAAACGGCTCCAACGGTTTTCATAAAATTTTGTATGCAGAGGGTTTCGGGGGCGATAAATCGATCTAGCTAGGATTCATTTTTAGAAAATGTCGTTTTATTCGTGTTTTTAACAATCAAATATATAAAATCAATATACATCTAGCGCCATTTATCGCAACTCGAGCGAACTACATTAAACTATACTGGAATAAGGTGCAGAATAAACAGTATCAGGGCGTACCAAGAGAGGGCACCACTTAACTTTTTTTTTTATTGGATGAAAAATAGCAAAAAGGTGGCGTTTGGATAGTCCCAATGTTGCCAAAAAACCCATTTATAAAAAAAATACCGAGCGACGCTCGGTCATCCAGGAACTTTTAGGATAAGTTAAGAAAACCTGAATACGTTGCCGTTAAATTTAAATCATTTAATTTAAGTGGTTCAGTGATGGATCTTAAAGGTAAGGGTTTTCCGTGTACCAATTTACTTGAGGTTCGTGATTGTGCATATTTCTCTCAGTGATTATAATATTATCATACGTAGTGGCATCCGCTCTGCAGCCTTTTCTTTGGTGAGTAGCACAAAGCCAGCGCATTTTATTACTCTGATATGTGCGCTGATAGTAATATGTATATCCAGATGGCAATAAAATCAGTTTGCTTCCTCGCTTCGAGTAGACGTACGTTACTTCTTCTGAAAAAATATGTGATAGGTCTTATCTTCTTAAATAGTAGAGACGTTGAAACATTGATTAAGAATGATATTTGACTTAAGTACCTTTAACCTTCTTTTTTAATTTTTTAATAGTACGGGGGCAAACGAGCAGATGGGACACCTGATGGTAAGTGACTACCGACGCCCAAATACAATTGCAACTCAAAAGTCATAAATGCGACGCCATCCTGGATTTTCCCCCTTCTCTAAATTCAGAGGAAGGGGAGTCGACATCGTTTATTTTTTTTGAGGGTTTGCAATATTATTGCTTACCCATAGTTTCTACAAATTTAACATTTTTATAGCATATTGTTTACATTTTATACGTTACAAAGTTTCTATGTTAATTCTCATTGCATTCGGGCTGTTTTTAAAAGAAAAAAAAACAAATAAAATTAAGTGAAAAAATGTACTTTAAGTTAATAAGTAAAAGAATATAAAGATTTAAGAAGTAGAAAGTAATTGATAAGTCAGGGTTTCTTACTAAACCAATTATGTTTTGGTATATGACAATATTTGTGTTTTTGTGTCAGTATTTATTAAATGTCATAAATTCGGCGCGACAGCCCATTTTTTTTTTATTGAAGACAACTCCCGCACTAGGAAATCCTGTGTCGCAGGGGACTTTAGAAACATACATGAAACGGACACAAAGAATACCCAGACTCAGAACAACAATTTGTGGATCACACAAAGTGTTGTCCTACGTGAGATTTGAACCCACGACACTTGGCGAAGTAGAAAACGGCGTGGCGACCGTTAAACCACTAGGCCAAACGTACAGCCCATTGAGTTGTGAGTAACGCAGAGCCATCTGATTTTATTACTTTTATATGAACTATTGCGATAATAAGTGTATCCTGAAGGTGTTAAGATCATCATATTACCTCGTTTCGAATACACGAACGTTGCCGCAACTGAAATCACATTAAAGTTAGTACGATACTTCAGAGACATTTATTGGTATTTGAGTCCCTGACAGACTAATAGTCCGGGATCCCGGACTATAATGTAATTTTATTTATTAACTAACTGATTTCGGTTTCACAAGTATTGGATAGCGACATATAATAATATGACAAATATACATATATTTATATGCAACTTTTATCTGTTAATTAGTGTTATAAGGCGGTTAATTATCTGAAACTTTAGCAGGACCTAGTGAAATTGGCCCTTAGAATTTATCCTAATTACGTAATTACAAATGGGCCGGTCATGTCTCTAGACGTACCGATGGTCGGTGGAGCCGAAATGTGCTTGAGTGGAGACCGCGACTAGGCAAACGTAGTGTAGGGCGCCCTGCGGCTCGGTGGACTGACGATCTAAGGAAAGTGGCTGGCAGCGGATGGATGAGGACTGCCCAGGTCCGGGATGGTTGGCGCTCCTTGGGGGAGACCTACGTTCAGCAGTGGACGGCGATTGGTTGATTGATACCTAATTACATTAAAAATCTCCTTACTCATGTTATAAATGTTTTGTCAACACTACAGTGTGTTAGTGTAACCACTATAGTGGTTCTATATTTTAATCAGCTGAGAGTAAGAAGTTAGACTTATAACTACTTACAGATTTAAACTAAACCAGTTAACTTTTGGTTTTAGTCCGAGATCCCCGGAACCAATTTTACAAGTTATTACTATCAAGCAAATTTTTCGGAATTGGCATTGTATTGATGGGAGGTTATATAATTTAACAGCCACATTGTCCTACAAATTGCGTGGTACGTTATCTCGGCTACGCTCAAAAAATTTGTCCCTGCTGCCCCCGTTATCTACCACAATCGAGAATTTTTGTAATAAGAAAAGGGGGAGTAATCGCCTCATCAAAATTAAGCCACTCACCAAAAATTAGCTTTATAGTAATAATTTGTAAAATTGGTTCCGGGGATCCTGGACTATTTATGATAGATGATGTATATTCTTTTCACTCAATATTTCCTCATATGTCAGGAGACGGGCGTAACATCCTTTGGAGTGATGAGTGGCACAGAGCCAAATCTTTTTGTTGTTTTTAGATGTTCTGTGAAGGTAAAACGTATATCCTGACTCCCATAACATAATTTTATTCTCTCGTTTTGAGTACACAATTGTATGCTATCTGGAAATAAAAATACAAACCTAAGCAGAAATAGAATATGAAAGAAATCACCGTATTTTAAATACAGTCCATTAAAATAAGTAAAGGTCAGTAATTACTTTATTTGATACAAAAAAAGTACACATTGAGACATCTATTATATACATACTTACAGTTTAATAATTAAAAGCGACATTACAAACACGAAACATTGACACATCGAGTACATAGTAGAGTTATAGAAACAGCGGTAAGTGACAAAATCGCTACATTCAGACGTTTATTAAAACTTATATACGGGTACAGTACCTACATCACTATTCAGAAGTATTACTTATGTAATTCGTTTCATTGTCACATTGAGCATTATACAAAATTTCGTTAAGTTAATATAAAAAATACACTTATAAATATACTAGCTGTTGCCCGCGGCTCCGCCCGCGTGTATGTCGGTTATCGCTGCAAGTAGTAGCCTATGTGTTATTCTGATGTATAAGCTATATTACTGTAAAGTTTCATCCAAATCCGTTCAGTACTTTTTGCGTGAAGAAGTAACAAACATACACACAAACTTTCGCATTTATATATTACTGTGATAAAATTTACGTAAAATTAAAAATTACACATACAAAGTGATAATCCAGACGAGACCTAACATTTATTAAATTCGATAAACTAGAGACATTTAATTTATATAAGAAAGTCCACTAAGTGATTATAAAATCGACAGATTTCTAAAATTCGAGACACAACATTTCATAAATTTATAATATTACTACTAAAATTAGGATAAACATATTTTAACATAGTGATCACTGATCTGTCTACATCTAAATAGTGTCCATAATACTTGTTATTCCTTCGGATGAAGGGGAAATTCAAATGTAATTTAGAAAGAAGCGACGTTTCTTGACTGGTGGACAAAAATGGTGGTCCGGTCCTAACCTGCGCAAAATTCATGGAAGGGAGTGTGCTCTTCTCTAAGTGGATAAGGTGATCACTTCAGCAAAGTTATAAAAGAGGCGCCAAGATGATCAGGATTACAGAAAAACTGTATTCCATACATGGGCTAAATGTGACTTTAAGATATTTTTCAGTATTGCAGAAATAGTACCAATTTAACCTAGATGTCGAAAGGTTTTTAAAAGAATATAATAGACAGTGTGAAAGACAATCAAAATAAACAAGACCAAGTGCGGGTAGTTGGTGAAACTCGCACTTCACGGAGGCGGCGCTAAGCTCTCACCAGTCTACCCGTGACCACGATCTGTGCAATTCGATCGAAACTTCGGGCTACCAAAAAAAAAAAGTATTGTACCTTGTAGATATTATCGCGATTAAGTCTCGATTTATAGTCGAATAATAATAGAACATATTTCATCTTTCAACAATAGTAACACTGATATTTAAAAAAAGATAACTTATTTATTCCGATAAACCCAAATCCTACTGAGTCTAGTGCACTTAGATTAGTTATTTGTCAGGCATCACGTCAATAATTAATTGAATACGATTTGCATTCGCAATATTCGCATCCACACAGTTCATACTACACATTTCGAATTCGTATCCATTTGACTACCACGGTTTAATTAACATGTAACATAAATCTAACATTTATATGATGAATATATCTGACTAGAATAGAAGTAATATTTTAAAAAATCTTAGCCTTTTGATGTCCTTCACTAATAATAGTAACATCTGCAATAGACCTCATTTAAAACTAATGTTATCACTGGGAATGTTGTTGTGGACAGTGGAACTTCTTTTTTTTAAATTTTTATTTGTTCTTTATTGACCGTAAAAACCTGCAGTTGGTATTGTTGATCCAATAAAATTCAGATAATTCATTGGTCTCTCGTATGACCAATTACTAGATCTCGGTCTGTGTTTGTGTGTGTTCTTTTCTTCTAATATGATATCTCCTCGAATTCGTACGTCAGCTCTACATCCTCTTGAATAATGAGTTGAACAAACCCAGTGCATCTTGTTAAGTCTATCTATCGCGTGATAACTATAAGTGAATCCTGATTCTGTTAGCACTAATTCCTTTCCGCGCCGCGAGTATACGTATGTAACTCTAACTGGATTTGAAGAGTTTGATCTTGCTCCATTTCGTAAATTGGCAGGTCCTTGGAAATCACCTGCTTCTAAATTGCCAGATCTTTGAACATATGCTGCTTCTAAATCAACGGGTCTTTCTGAATTAGCTATCACTAAATCTGCAGGTGTTTGGAAATTTCCTGCCCTCAAATTTGTAGGCTCTTGAAAATTTGCTGCCTCTAGATTTGCAGGTTCTCCGAAATTCACGTTTACTGATCTAGCTGAGCTTTGTAAATTTTGTATTTCACTGTTTGCAGCTGCTTCAGAAAGGGCTACTTCAAACCTCTCTAAATCTGATAAATCTAAAAAGCCTGTCAATAAAATAAAATGTGTATAGATCATATCAAAAGATTTTACAGATTTACGACACATATACGAACACTGAAATATATTTCTTATCGTCTAAATTACACCAATTTTTGAAAATTACTTGACAATGTTTTAAGATGGGTGAAATAATTTGTCAATGTCGATGCATGACAAAAAAATATTGAACTTTGATGTATATGAAACTAGAAATGAAAACCTTGTAGAGTTTCGAGGTTTAAATCAAAGATAGCGCCACTATAATCTTGTTCACTTGAAGATAGGCAAAGTACAGCATGTAAATTCAATTCAAATTTCGCTTGCGGAATAGCGGAGGCAAAATATAGTTATGGTCTAAGATCCGACCCAAGAACAACCTTCACCGAGCTGATGATAGAATAAAACTTACTTTATAATAAATTTAGTATATTAGAAAACATATTAAAAATGGGTTGTCTAAAAAACACTACAATCCGCGCACTACGAAAATAAATCGTTAGCGATTTTTTCCGCAATGCTCCAGATTTGATACCACTTCATACGGTACAAAATTTACATACGATTTCGCATCTGCGATTTTAAATCGCAAACGATTTATTTTCGTAGTGCGCGGATTGTAGTGCTTTTCTATTGTTCACAGATTTGCGATATTATTTCGCACCGATTTTTAATCGTAGTGCGCGCTTAGCCTTACATGGTATGATTTCACGCAGTGAAAGTAAAATAAATGTCAGGGAAACAAAAAGGGAAGGACACTGTGACGAGGATTATGAAGTGTAAGCCAAGTGCGAAGTGGAATAATGCTGTTGTTGTGGGAACTCCTGTTCCCTGAATTTATTGTAAGATCTTAATAAACTTATCATACTTAACATTTCTTTATTATAACTTAATATTATTATTTACAATATATTTAATCAAATACGCTTATAAGGTATGATTTCTACGCTACCATATTCATCATTAATAATAGCATTTCTGTACAGTATGCGTATCTACCCATATACGGCAAAAAAATATTATAAAAATAACTAGGAGAAACTTGTCCAGCCAGCCAGCATTATTAAAGGATCTTGATGAGAAAGATGTCTGCCTTTTGGTGGATGATTGTGTACTCCGGTACTGGTTATGATGGTATTGTCAAATGTATGCACAGTAGCCCTACAGCCCTTTCGACTTGAACACCGCCAACGGATCTTGGGTCCTTCGGATGTCGAATAATAAGTATAATCTTTATATTTCAGCATTGGGTTACCTTTCTTTGACATTACAAACTCCGGTTCTGTTGAAATTAAATAATGTAATTAGTATTTATTAAAGTAAATTTAATAGTTCAATAAAAATCAAAGGTCACATCAATTTGTTTAACGAACTTTCGCATATGTTGGGCATGAATGTGTAGGTACTGTAAAGCAGGACAATTTAAAATATGACGTTTAGAAAGTTAAGTTGCAGTATTTATCACTTTGTCTTTTCTTCCTCATTAAATAGCTATTGTGTTTTTTTATTAATACCTTTAAAATTAGGTTTATGTGCAAACTTATTTCACCCAGACCTGAGTATTGTCATTGGGGAATTTCTTCCAAGTTTTTATTTTTATGTATGGCTTTGCCAAAATGACTCTACACTGCCTGATGGAAAGCATAAGCAGAATCCAAGAGTGATGGTCACCATACTCATTGCGAATGCAGACAATGCAACAATGCAGCATGGTGACCCACACTATGGCGGCCTAGTGATGCTTCTGCATCATTGGGCCTCCGGTCTCGCTCTCACCAGCGAAACACGACAGCACGAATGCTGCCATTTTAGGTTGGTCTTCTGTGAGAGGGTAAAACCGCCCCATAGAGCCTGCCCGTTCGTGCTGAAACCAACGTGGCTCTTCTGCCTTGG
This sequence comes from Diaphora mendica, assembly GCA_949125395.1. Classification (NCBI taxonomy): domain Eukaryota; kingdom Metazoa; phylum Arthropoda; class Insecta; order Lepidoptera; family Erebidae; genus Diaphora; species Diaphora mendica. Next base: position 6,068,067 of record OX421323.1, read on the forward strand.
AATGTAAAGGTAGTTAACAGAAAAAGTGTTGGTAATATTATAAAGTATAAATAATAATAATAACTTTGCACATTTCTCACATGGGCGTCTGTTCTTAAACTAGGCAGAGTCCATGCTATTTTACCCAGACAGCTGATAAAAATAAAATAAAACAAATGTTTAATAATAAAAAAAAATCTTTTTGAAATACATTATTTGTATTTCAAAAACTTGTATTTCATTTGTATTTCATTATTGAAATAGAAAATTTTAAACTATTTATAAACGTAAAATTGATTATAAAACCTTTGACATCGAACATATAACTTAAAAATACGGCATACCAAAAAACATTATCATCATAAGCCTATCATGGTATACCGCTAGACATAGGCTTCTTTAATTACACACCACTTGGTTCGCTTCTCGGCTTCTCGCATCTACCTCACGCAAACCATCTTGCATTGATCATCACTCCACCTGGCCTGTGGACGTCCTACGCTACGTTCGCCGAGACGCGGTCTCCACTCAAGATCACGTGTACTTATACGTTTATCAGTGCTGCGGCTAATATGGCCATCCAACAAAAAAGATACAATGAAAGTATATTACTGTTAGTGTAAATGTTTTCCTTTGATACCATATATTTTATCAGCAAGGGTATAGACAACTGCCTTGCAGTTACTTTGCATAGAACACCTCCAGCATACTTTATAAGAATCCTTTGAGAATGTGTAATAAGTGTGGCCCTTGAACTTCATTAAATATTTACCTCTCATACATACAATGTATTCTGGAGCTGTAAGCAACATATTAACTTTATGTTTTGTTAAATATGATCATTTATAACCACTAAATCAACAGCCTTTAGAGTACTACGTTTGTACAAGCTGTTAAGTATAATTTTAGTTAACTTTGTCATTTTTTACCCTAAGACAAATCTATTACTTATAATAAAAATGTAACAGGTCCAATTCTGTACATTAAAGATATTTTGATTTTTTTTTGGAGGGCTCTTTATAATCGATACTGAAGTCAAAACTGTATATTTTTAAATTTTTGTCTGTCTGTCTGTGTGTCTGTATCTTGACCGCGCATCACGCCGAAACTACTGAATGGATTCAAATGAAACTTGGCATGATTTGAGTTCATACTGCAAGGTAGGACATAGGATACTTTTTATCCCGAAATTCAGCATGGTTTCCTGGGGAGAGGGGATGAAAGTCAAAATATGTTATTAGTTGTAATTCAATAACTCATAGTTCGATTTCATTCATTCCTTTTTTGCTAGAAAGAAAAAAAAAAGATAACGGGAAAAGTCTTTTTTTGTCCGTGACAGTACACTGTCTGTGGGAAGCTGAGACAGATATGTAAATATGGCGGTTCGAAGTTCGCCGGGTCAGCTAGTGTATAAATTTATAAAAATTAAAAACTGTAATCGGATAAGTAATTCTATTATTATTGTAATAATACACGAAATAAAGCGTTTAATATACCTACACAATGGTGGTAATTCTGTTATTTTCATCACTAAACTAAGATTCACTAAAATTAAATCTCACCTGCTTACAATCCATTTTTAAATATCTCACATCTCAGCTGGCACTGTGTTTAGTTTATTACCAATTTTAGTTTAGTGATGACAACAACATAATTGCCACCATTATGTATAGATATAAGTACATTTTGACGTAATACTAGCCATCTTGTTAAAGTTGCTTTTGGCAACTTGTTTCAGACTGATATTATTTTCTAATGCTTATTATGTATTTAATTCGAATACCATATTCTAATAACATTAGTATTCCTTTCTAGTGATTTTTGTTGTGTTTACCAGACGACAACAGAATTATCACCAATGTCTCAAAATTATCTGGAGTTTTTACTTGTGTTGCATTATTTAAGTTTTTGGATTCATGACAGACGTTATCACTATTCGAGGTTTGTTTTATTTAAATTCCAAAATGTTTAGAAACCATAAAACTATAAAGATATACAAAATTATACGACAAAGTAATGGCAATGGTATTAGAATGCAGACAATACAACAGTGTAGGTTGGTGACTTCATGCTGCTGCATCGTGGGGCTTCGGGTCTGGCACTCACGAATGAAAACGACAGCACAAATGTTGACATTTCAAGTTGGTCTTCTGCGAGAGGTGGTATTACAGAATACAAGAACATGTTTATGACAAGTTGTAGTTTGACGGCGGATGGATATGGGAATCATTGAGAGTGAATATTTCTTCATCCACAGTGACGATAGACGCTTTACATCCTTGGGGGAGATGAGTAGAACACCGCCATCGTATCTTAGTCGTTTTGGAAGGAATAGCGTAGTATGTATACCCCTTAAGTCGTATCAAACGTTTTCCTTTCTGAGATATTATGAAGTGTGCTGAAAAAAAAATACAAAAAAGATTAAAACTAATCTCTGCAACAAATTGTGGGATGCAGTATTTTTGAACTGATACTAATTTTAAGGAAGGCCGGACAAGCGTTTGGGACTCCTGAGTTGTAGGTGTTCGTGTGAGGACGTAATCACTTTCCCTCAGGTGCTCCGTCTTCTCCTTTACTCCCGCATCATAAAAACATATTACTTAAAAATATTCATGAACTTACAATCAAGATAATTAATTCCTCTGCATAATGTTTCAACATTCAAATGCTTTGATAAGGAATTTTAAGGAATTTTTGACATCATACGTAATTTATATTTTAAAGCATGCCAAAGTGACTACTCTGCCTGATGGCAAGCATGAGTATATCTTATTTAAAAGCAGGGCTCAAAAAATCATTGCGAATGCAGACATTCCAGCATGGTTACACACACTATGGAGGTCTAGTAAGATGCTTTTTCACGCTCCGCTTTGTAGTATGTTCTAGTCTAGTCTTTGACTGATCGGGCCAGGAAGGAAAAGCTAAACCATTTAGTTGGAGAATGTATTTCTACCACTCTGAAACACTCGACTTCCAAGGCCAACACGTGTTGTTCTGTACAGGAAGGAAGAAGGTGGGACCAGTTGGAAGAGCTCTTTAGAATAATCTTCACGATAAAAGCGATAGATAAATTAGTAGAGAAAGATTAGCTGAAATGTTTCATTGCTTCTAATCTTATTAGTATTATAAATGCAAAAGTTTGTGAGGATGGAAGTTAGGATGTTTGTTAAGTATTTTTTCACATAAAAACTACTAAACGGATTTAGATGAAATTTTATTGTAAAAAAGCTTATACATCAGAATAACACGTACGCTGTAAATTATTTATAAAAAAGAAAAATTTGTCATATAAGTAAGATAAGTACGAGTATTATCTAAGTCAGAAAAATTCCTGGCGTCTGAGAACTATGTTGATGTGCGCTGCCGAATCCGCTGCAATTGATATATGTTATTATACTATCATTTATTTAATTTATTGTACGCTGAAGTGGAAATGGGGCGGTCATTTCTCCAGACGAATCGATGGTCGGTGGAGCCGAAATGTGCTTGAGTCGAGACTGCGATTAGACAAACGTAGTGTAGGGCGCCCTGCGGCACAAGGGACTAACGATTTGAAGTGGCTGGTGGCGCATAGATGCGGACTGCCCAAGACCGGGATAGTTGGCGCTCCGTGGGGGAGATCTTCGTTCAGCAGTGGACAGCAATTGGTTGATATATTTTCAATTTTGAATTGCCTTTACATGTGCATGTTTTTGAGCGATTGAGAAGTTAGTGATATTGGTATTAAGTCCGTTTATACTGCTTCTAAAAGGTATTTTCGTAATTATGTTACAATTACTTGGTGTAATTTTTTTTCTATTTTATTAAGGGGGTAGTGGGTAAACATTACCATCTTATTTTCGGTGTAGAGGATCCAGATGGAGAATAGTAAGTGTACATGTCTAACTTACGCAAAAGCTTCCCTTTATTTAACCGACTTCAAAAGAGGAGGTGATTATCAATTCGACTGTATTTTATTTTTTTATCTTTGTTACCTCATTTCTTTCGACTGGGTGAACCGATTTTGATGGTTCTATTTTTTATTTGAAATCTGGTGCTTCCCGTGTGCTCCCGTTTCAATTTGGTCCAGATTGAAGTCGTTTTTATTTATTAAAATATGTGATTATTATTTTACAAACTCCATCAAGAATATTTAATAATTTGGTATCTAATACAGGTTATTAGCAAGAAGTTAAGGCAAACTGTATTAAATAATGTAATTAATATAACTTACCAGCTGTGCTCACTATTTCGTTTCTTTTTTTTAGTTTCCTCTGTTTAAGCTTTCCCCACAAATATTTTAATACTAAAATCAGGTGAATAGGTCCAGCCATTCCCAAGTTTAAATGAGACTAACGTACAGCGAATCATCTATCTATATATATAAAAGAGTAAGGTGACTGACTGACTGACATACCCAGATATCAACGCACAGCCCAAACCGTTGAAGCTAGAATCCTGAAATTTTACATGTAGGTTCCTTATATAATTTAAGTGAGCACTAAGAAAGGATTTTTTTGAAATTCCACCCCTAAGGGGGTAAATCAGGGGATGAAAGTCAGCGTGAGCGAAGCCGCGTGTAAAAGCTAGTTTTTTAATATACATGTAAGTTAGATAGAATTAGATTAGTAGGAGATCCAGTTGTAGGTGAGCAAACTAACCTCTCGTCTAGAGACGCACACGAACAAAATTTTCTGACCTGGCTAATGATTCTTAAGACCAGGTCCTGATTTATTTTTAGTATAGATTTGCCCTCAGATTCGTAGTAAATTCTAGTTTATTTACAAAGTAAGTTTTTTATTCACATAATTGATAATGATTCACACAGACTTCAGCCAATGCACTTCTAGTAACACTCAAAATCTTCAGAGTAATTTATTTCTTCCAATCCTTTGCTTAGAAACAAGATTCTAAAACTAAAATTTTATTATTAAAGTACAAAAAATTCTTCTTTTGACATCAAATCTCACGTAGCCCGCGGTGGAGGGTGATCGTGCTGTTCATTAGACGCTATTATCTGTTCATCCACCGTGATGATAAAAGCTCTGCAACTCACTCGGTTGTGTGTAGAACATCGCCATCTTATTTTGTTTGTTTTAGAAGGAGTAGCGTGGTATGTGTAGCTGTTTAATCTTATCAGAGGTCTGCCTTTCAAAGATTTTAACATTTGTACTGTAACAAAATAAAATATATAAGGACACTGGTTTCTTTACATGAAAGTCGTTGCACCCATTTTACGAATTCCTTGGATTAGATGTATGATTTATAGATTGTGGATTATTTTACCAAATGGTACCTCCCCCATGGGTCTTCCACCGAGTAGAGATGGAGTCGAGGTGGAAATACCACAAACCTATGGCTCCAATGAGACTGAGATCCGAAGGTATTTTTTAAAAGAAAGAAAAAGATACGCTTTCCGGTCACCAAAACAGGTAATTTTCAACAAAAATTCCGTGGTGACTGAGAAATTCCTTAAAATTTTATTTTGTGTTTATCGATTGATTGATTGTTTAAAACTCAAAATGAATATGTATATGAACATTTCAAAAACTGTGCTTCACACATTATTTGAAATTTATAAGACTGTTGCGAACAGCATTCGACTTTGGCGGTGTTTACACCTGGTTACACCAGACTTACCTGTATACTTAATAAAAACCTTTCCCCAAATATTTTTAAAGGTTTTTTTTCATTGTTGTTGTTTGGATAAAAATGATGAGCCTATATATATATAGCCTATATCTTACACATAATTAGAAATATTGATAAAAGCAAAACGATCAACAGATTACTCACATTTATTTTACTAACAATATCCAATAACAATCAAATTTCGTACAAGCATGACGAGTATTTTTTTTATCTATCATTATCTATCTATCTATATATATAAAAGCGAAATACCACTCACTTATTAATCACGAAAACTCAGAAACTATAACACCTACAAACTTTTTTGGCAGATAGGTACCTTATAGAGTGTAGACATCCACTAAAAACGGATTTTACGAATTGGAAGTTTGTATGAAAGTCCAATGTTATTGAAGTTAAAATAATAATGGCAAAAGGATTTCAAATGGTATTTAAGTAGTATAATTATCATATAGATATGTATACTAGCTAAGCCCCGTGGTGTTACCCAAGGTACAACAACCGGGGGCAACGCCGCGGTGCAAAGCTTGTATGTTATATATTAGATAGGTACACATAATAGTCGAGTATCGAGTAGTCGATAGATGATTGATTATTGTACATCCATACTATGTAAACGTGGTCTTTACTTCCAATTTCTCCTTTTCTCATATTCGGAACAACCAAAAGCAATATAAGTGTAGGCATAAGGAATTTGAACCCTTGGCGCAATAAGAAGCGTTGTGGCGACTACTAATACCACTAGGCTAACCGTGCAGACAAATAATTATTTTATTACATTCTATTCTGTTAAAGCAGACATCGAATATTAACAACAATTTAAACAGACAATATTACTAAATAATTTTATAAGATAATAGCTGACCCGTGCCCACTTCGTTGGGCGGTAAACTTTTATTTCTCCGACTTTGCAAATTCAGCTACCACGAAAAAGTCTTTCCACTTTTCGGGTTATTATATAGCCTATGTCACTCCCAAATAACGTAGCCTTCTATTGGTAAAAGGATTTTCAAAATCGGTTCAATAGTTCCAGAGATTACCCCCTACAACGTCACAAACTTTACGTCTTTATATAATAGTGTATATATAGTGTGTTTATAAGATAAGTATATAGATAGATTTACACATAAGTAAACATTTTAATTTTCTTACATTTTAAGTAGAAGTTAAACGTTTTTCAAGAAAATAGAAAAATCGTTTCTCATTAACTTTGTCGAGTTACATTTGTCTGTGGAAGTCCAGTACAATGTTATTATTTGGCATAAGTTGTTGATGCGATGTTCTAATTTGATAAAATCACAGTTGTCAGGGAGTAGTGCTTACATTAGCACCGCTAATCTTTGGTTGGATGTATCGTAAACTTTTTTATCACTACACGGTACATATGCAGGATGTCCTTTTAACAAACGTTGTACACTGTCTGAAATTATAAATTAGAGTTAAACACAATTCTTTAAACAATCATAAAAATACATTATAAACTGGAGTAACTTACATTTCGATGCCTTAGTTTTAAAATAAAAATAATGATTGTTGTGGCAATTAGTGTATTAATGATAAAACTTATAAGCTATTCTTTTGTTTAGAAAAAATAAAGATACTACTATCCACATTTAACTCTATATCTATAAGTTATATTAATCAACGATATAATAAAATAATTACAAATTTTAACAAAAAAAAACCAACTTCAATCAAGACGGGAAGCACTAGCTTTCAAATGAAAAAAGAATCATTTAAATTGGTTCACCCAGTCGAAAGTTATGAGGTAACAAACATATAAAAAAAAACGAACGAGAACCTCCCCCTTTTTTTAAGTCGGTTAAAAAGGTAATGCAATCACACACTGTCGCTATCGTGAAATTAACTTAATACTAAAATTGCATTTCTATTTTCAAATCGTTTCGATCTACTTCTTAATATAGGTTAGCTGGTGACAATAAATGTACATATGAAATGAGACCATTTAATATTTTTAACAAGGTTTTTTAGGTAAATGATTGTGTTGGTTTTTCACAACAACAATCTCATTTTCCACTGTTACGATAGTAGCATTACATCCTTGCGAGTTGTGAGTGGAACAACGCCATGTCACTTTATTATCAGCACTAGTTTTGGAAGAATAATAAGTGTAGTCGAGCAACTTGATCAACATTTTTCCCTTCTTGGATAGTACGAACTCCACTGAAATATAAAAAAATAAATAAAAGAATATCCTTAAGGCATTTTACACAATGTTCTTGTCAAGTTAAATCACTACATAGTATAAAACACTTCCGCTGTTTGTCTGTCCCTATAAATGCCTTTAAAACTACGCAACGGATTTTGATGCGGTTTTCTGTAATAGATAGTGATTCAAGATGAAGGTTTATATGTATAATACATATATAATATAGTAGAGAAACACTGATAATTTTAAAGTTTTCTAATGTGATGTCGCAAAATAGTTATTTGTTATACAAGATTGCAAAGTTGCTTTTTAACCGCGTGCTCAATTTTGATGACCGAGCAAGCGAAGGATTCAAAAAATTTGAATCCTGAGCGTCAGCGAGGGAATCAAAAGAGCACGAGGTGAAAAATCTTTGCACTCGAGTGCAACACGTAACTTTTTATCCCACCTCAGCGAGGAAAAGACTAAATGCTAAAAAAGCATTTACAATCACAAGATAAGGTTTTAATAATATGACGTGAAAAGAAAATGGCACGGGCAAAACAAATAAAAAAAATGACACCAAGAAGGTTCCGAGTCTGAGTTTTTAACAAATTATAAAAGGTTGTAGGTATGATAAATTCGGCACCATGGAGGTAGAAGTAAATAGGTTTAATGATGTTTTGAATTCATAAACTTAGTGTTGATGATAGATGTTCCAAATTCAATTTATTTTATCCTCTAGCGGATAAAAACGGCTCGATATCGTAGGGCAAAAATACTCTTTCCGAGATGGGGGGATGAAAAACATATTTTTTGCGCTTAAATTGCAAACGCTGGCTGAAACCTACGAGGTAGATGAAAATAATGTACTGCAGTATTGTACACCTTAAAAAGGTTAACAATAAAGTCCGCGATGGTATTTATGTCTATCTCTTAGGGATAACCCACAATAACCACTTTTATTCCTTTCTTCTTACGAGAAAGAATGTCTTATTAACGAAGCGATTTTAAGCAATACATCATTAATCCGTATTCAATTGAGTACCTTAAATACATTGTGCATGTAATATAAATCAATATGGCCCTTCATTAACGTAGGTAATTTAAATGAATGTATTCGAAGATATTATAGATCTAAAATGTACTGCCGTCGATGGATGCATCTGAAATCCACCCGTGCTATGCTGGGGCGGGTCGCTAGTATATAATAGAATATATATGGGACATAATGGGGTTCAAATTCACAGTACTTAATAACAAACTAGCAAAGGGAGCACGAAATGTGTATTTATTTGGTATGAGCGGGTGAACAAATATAAAATGTATATGCAAGTGTGGAGCAAAAGAGTAATCTTTATTTCCATAAATAAATTTCTTAGGTCGAATATCTTAAAATTAAGTTTCATGTTTAGGCACAGCATTTAGATTTGATTGTAATCATTATTAGATCTGTAACAATAGACCTAATACATCCAATCGTCTAACTTCGCTAAAATTAATTTAATAGGAACATTCATATTGGCGTAAGTCATTATTTAAATTAAGTTTTAGGTTGTTTTGTTAATCACAATTAATTAAATATATTTAAATTTAATTAAACATCTAATTTAAAAATAGAATACTGTGTACCTCAATAGGGTTGAGATGAGTCCCAGTCGGCCATCTCCTGGGCTTTGCATGCAAAGAACGCATCGCGGATGAAGGCACCGGTGCAGGCAAAGGCATCGGCGGGAGGAGGCGTCTGCGCGGTTGATGCATCACCGCGTCGTAGCTGGTGAAGGCATCGGCGCGGGGGAAGCGTCTGCGCGGTTGACGTGACGTCACGTCGGTGCGGGTGTAAGCGTCGGCGCGGGGGGAAGCGTCTGCGCGGTCGACGCCTGTGGAGGGGATCGCGCAGGTGATGTCCGGGCGATCCTGTCATTCTTGTTAATTGAACTACTGTGCATTATTCGATATATTGTATATTATTATTCTAATTAATAGAACATGACCTCCCCTATCTCTTTTTCCATAATAAACAAAAATATAGAAGAAATATAAAGATGAAAATGTTTATATGCAAAGCTAGTTCGTTATAAAATACTCAACGTCTATTTGAAGCACTAGAAAAATTTCTTTACTGCTCTGCCCTCATTGCAAAAAAAATCGTTGACAAAGTACGGTTCTAAACTAACAAGCAGGAACTGAAACATGAATAAATCAAAATTCTTTAAGAGATGAATAAATAAATAGATGATAAATGAATCAATTTGTAGGCATAAGTAGATACTTTAGGAGAGGTTTAAATAACTAGATTTTCGTTATTATACATTTAATTTAATGTCACATTCTTTGCAGAGAGCCTTTTTTGAACAACAACTCTATATGTATCTTTAAATATTCTAGTATTTGGAAGGTAAGGTACATTGGAATTACAGGTATATATATATATATACAAAAATATACTCACATGTAATAAATGCATTCAATCTATAAATAACAGATTACAATAAGTTGATAGAACACACATAATAGAATTAAATAATTTATAGTGTTTCACTATTTTGAAAAAACACGTTTACGTGAATATAATTATTAATACCAATATTTAACATCACTTATCATAGCTTACATATAATATTATGCATTTGTTTTCCTTTTGATTTCATTTCTTTTTGTAAGTTGCATACGGTAGTATTTTTATTGTTTTTTTTTTGGGTGTATTTTTTTGCACAACTTCTTTCTTCTGTCGAAAAAGTCCGTACACCAAAAATGAAATAGCTCTAGCATAAAAATTAGTGAAAGTCTCATACAAACTTCCACCTCCCAATTTTGGAGGTTGGGGGGCAAAAATAATAGGTTTATGATTTTTTTGTTGTTTGTATACTAAACTTAGTTTACCTACCAAATTTCAAGTTTCTAGCTCTTCAGGAAGTACCCTAACAGTTTTGATGATCATCAGTGTGCAGTCAGAGTGGCATGTATCAATAAAATCTAAAGTATCAGAGCTATGCAATTGTAACTTTGTATGTTTCATTAGTCTGTTATTGACATCATATCCTGAGAATTTGAAATATCTGGTATATCGAAAACCAAAGTTATGAGGGTTAAAAAAAAACGACCAAACACTTCGAGAAAAGGTAGGTAGTGCCCTTGCGTGTCGCTTGGCTCGGTTTGGCGGGGGCACGACCGTGTCCCCAGATGTGATTAAAAGCCACTCTTTTTAACTTTCCGTTGTTGGCAAATCTCACACATAGATAAATACAAACAAACCATTTCTTTGGTAATATTTGCAAAGCTCTGTGAAGCTTCAGCCAACATTTTGTCACGACCAGCATGACCGATAGCGTCGTGGATCCCGTCAATCACATCAAATAACTCATCCGCTGGTAAAAAATACCTTATATTTCCTTCTCCTCTAGCAACAAGTTTCTTTTCATTACCGATATTGATAACGCCGAATCTCTTCAGCCGTCGATATTGCAGTGGAGTCTTCCTTTCAGCAAGTTCAGCCTCTTCAACTTGCTCAATTAAATTTATGTATTTTTCCCTTGACAAAACCTTGTAGTGAGATGACTTACGATTTTCACTTTGCAACATTTCATATAAAAATCTATCCCGCATTTGCATTCCTAAGAAATCTGTAATCAAAAGAAAGTTTAATGTTAAAATCAAATATAGATATAAACATCGATACAGTGCAACTAGTATGATATATTTTATAGAGGCACTTTATTATACTTATGGTTTAAAAACTTTTTGAAGTCTTACTTTGATAAGCGGATAAGAAATCATTTTCAATGCTAGATCAAGTATTTTCCAAGAAAAATCTGTCAGATAAGGACCCTCAGAGCGTTTTCACATTATCCGATATCGGTGTCGGGCGCCGATACGATATCGGGGGAAGTTAAATGTATGAAATATGTATCTGTTATGAAATATGTATCTGTCTTTCATATTACCGGTCCGATATCGGATCCGATAAATACATACATTTTATTTAATCCGATATCGTATCGGCGTCCGACACTGATATCGGATCGGATAATATGAAAACGCTTTCATACTCAAAGGATAGTCAAATAGTTAAATAGTAAACTAGTTTGTCAAATGTTTGGATTATGACAGGGTTGTCACAATACTTAGAAAGAAGAAGCTTCTTATTATTAGTCCCGTTGCTGATCATCAAATGCAAAAATGATATTTATCAAACATCAATAACGATGCATTGAAAGGCCAGAATAATTATACATACTTTTATATAATTATTTTGTCATCTTTTAAGCTTGGAGCATGTCTTTAAAACATGTTTTATAGTTTTTCTGACTTGTTTTTTCTCTGCTTCGTTTATAATATAACAAAAGTTAATTAGTAGCTCTATACAAAAATATAAATTCGGAAATTGTTTTCCACTAAGTATTAATTCGCTTTTCTAATTGATATTCCCTTAGAGTAGCAAAAACCGTGCTCTGTCTGACGAGTATTGTTATCATTACCTAAAATGAAACTGAGAAGATATATTTCTAATATTTTTTCTCTAAATATGTTGTACTTTAAGTAAATAAGAATAAAGAGATTATCATTATATTATAATATTTAACATTTAATTCAAGTTATTATTAAAATTCCAACTAATAAAAAACATTCTAAAATAAACAAAACATTGTATTGAAACACACATTCAAAAATTTTTCAATTAATTAAAAGCGGAAGTACAAACAGGTTAACAAAAACATTTAAACATCTTCTCCCGTTATTCATAAACGTTATTTAACGTTTTGCAACGGTTCAGTATTATTTTGAACTCTCAGGTGGTAACTTTAAAATTGAAAAAAAAGTAAAAAATAAAACCCAACTACGACAAAAAACGGCGCTGAAAAAGTATAAAACAAGTTTCAAAAGCCGTAGTCACGCGTTGTTAAAGTGTTATGGACTATGGTAGATTAAACTACATGGACTACAGCTTTTGAAACTTAGTAATGTACCGTAGTCCATAACACTTTAAAAACGCGTGACTACGGCTTTTGAAACTTGTTTTATACTTTTTTCAGCGCCGTTTTTTGTCGTAGTTGGGTTTTAGTTTTTACTTTTTTTTATTTAATATGTTTTGGTGCCTCTATAATATTAATTTCTTTGCAAAGTATATTTAAAATAGGTACCATAGAAATATCACAATTATCGAATAAATACGGACAAAGTCACTAGAAAATGCTAATAATATATATATTTTTGAAATGTACAAGTAACGCCCTTTCGAATGATACCAAACACGGCATATTTATCTAAAATTATTTTTTTAATACAGTACTTTATGTAGGCTAGAGGGCGCCACATTAGATTCAGTGACACTTCGTATAGCCTATAACCAGCGGACAATCAAGACGCTTCTAAAGATACCTCATTTGTCTTATTTTGACTAGTAGTTTAGAAAGAATGTGGGAACAGACAAGCATACCATAGAAATATCACACTTATCGAATAAATACGGACAAAGTCACGGGCAAATGCTAATAAAATATATATTTTTGTAATGTACAAGTAACGCCCTTTCCAATGATACCAAGCACGGCATATTTATCTCAAATTATTTTTTTAATACAGTACTTTATATCGGCTAGAGGGCGCCACATTCGATTCAGTGACACGTCATATAGCCTATAACCAGCGGACAATAAAGACGCTTCTAACGATACCTTATTTGTCCAGTTCTAGTTAGTAGTTAAGGAGCTATGAGGGAACAGATGAACATACATACATAGCCTATCAAAATCATAACCATCCTTTGGCTTTGCCGTAGTCGGGTAAATAACCCTCCTTTGGCTTTGCCGTATTCGGGTAAAAAATACACAATCGTTTCTTAAAGTTAAATAACATTTATGAATAAGAGGCTTCTCTCACAAAGTTAAAGATTGAATAGGTATTTATATAAATTACACTGAACTCTTGAAAATTGTGAGCTGATAAAAATAATACCTACCCTGAATTAATAAATATATATGTTTCATATATAACATGTTCATAAAATCTGTTTTATAAACGGTTCTCTAAAAGAAATAACATAACCTTTAAAGTATTGTGGTTTTCGGTCTTTCCATCTATCGGACAACATTTTTACATACACCTAATTGTCTAATTTTATCTTATGATGATTAGGAGCATAAGAGAACAACATAGAAACATTTATACTAACTTTTAAACTTTAGTGTACGAACATGTACAAATCACAAAAATATTTACTAATCTAGTGCATCATATGTCATTTAATATAATACTCGTTTAAGGGTCCGTTCAAACAGACCGGCTCGGAGAGGAGAGCAGATTTTGATTACATTGGAAAAAGAGGTTTGAGTAATTGTAATAAGGTTTATTTTTGCATGTGCACTTCTTTTGTCATCAAGAATGCTTGAACGCACTTAGTGTGAAATAATAAGAGGAGCCAACCGGCTCCGACTGGGTGCTCATTGTCGCTCGCGCAGCCGATCGGCTCTGATTCCCTTCCACAGCCGGTCTATGTGAAATAGTTGGCGGCTCCGCTCCGACCGATTCCAAGCGTATACGATCCGGTCTGTGTGAAAAGAAAAATGCGAGCCGATGCTCTCCGAGCCGGTCTGTGTGAACGGACCCTAAAGGTATTAAGATTTATATTATAATTTAATAATAACATGAAACAAAATCATTTTTCTAAACTAAGATTATGTTTAAAGTACTCACGAGACAACAAACTTTATACATTATTTAAATACTTGTATATATTGCTTATACTCTTGATCACCTAGGTGGAGGATGGATGTGGTCTCCGTCAACGACGATCACTTGATCATCAAGAGTATAGACATGTGCGTGGCAGCCAACTGGCGAGTGCGTAGAACATCTCCACCTCACCTTACGACCTCTGGCTGGTCTCGCTGAGTACGTGTATCTGTTTAGTTGTATAAGTTGTCTTCCTCTACGAGAAACGATGAAACGAAACCCTAAAACAACGCAAAATGTTTTATGAAATGTATCCATACAAAATCGTATAGTCCTAAGTACTATTTTTTTTTTGACAAAAATTTCATACACGGCTCTTAATTTTGTATGGACGCTGTACTTCGTGTTGAAGCATTACTTTACAATTTAAGAAGATGGATAGAAAAGTTAGTTTCTAGAGATTCATTTGTATGTAATTTACATTTGTAAATAAAAAGGTAATATAATACATAAATAAATAAATACGCTACAACAAATCTTTAAAGAATTTTTAAGTGAAATTCGGAAAGTAGGTTTTGTTTATTACATGTACCTATACTATATTGTTGGTAATGTTTTAAGTAGTTATATGTAACCCCTATATATAAATATATAAAGACAAAATATTTATATATATGAATAACATTTTTACTTTACGAGAACGTCTTCATCAGTTGTCTCATCTTCTACCAAAAGAAACCTCTTCTTGTAGTCAAATAACCGTCATAAGGTACAAACTCGTGCAGATATTTCTGCAGCATTTACAAAGGCCGCTTACATGCGTTAAAGAGATAAAGCCTTTTTTTGAAGTCAGTCAATCGTTGTATTGTTTTATGCCATTTAAAGATTACATGACCGAGCCTCTTCAAGGATTCAGCCATTAATTAAAATTTATGTCAGTATACCTATTCGCATTCGCACGAAATGTGATATATAAACCACTGTGACACTGACACATATAGGTACTGTGACATCTCACTTTTTGCATTTTTAACTCGTTCTTATTAGCTTGTATTTGTTTGTTACATATTTTTTAGTTGTGTGTTCTGGGTTACCAGTAAAGAAGTAAGTTTTTTTTATGGAATAGTGGGCAAATGAGCAGACGTATCGCCTGATGGTAAGCGATTATCGCCGCAACACCAGAAGCGTCACAAGTGCGTTGCCGGCCTTTGGGGATGGGGGCAGGGGTAGGGGTATGAGCCTCCGGTATCCTCACTCACTCGGTGAAACACAGCGCAAGCGCTGTTTCACACCGGTTTTCTGTGAGGCTGTGGTATCACATCGGTCGAGCTGGCCCATGCATGCCGAAGTGTGGCTCTCTCACGGTGTTCGATGACCTGGTGAAAGCCATGGGCAATTGGATGCGGGAAGCACAGGATCGGTTATGTCCAGCAGTGGATGTCTTTCGGTCGAGATGATGTCGACAAGAAATAAGTCTAAATTGATAGAGAATTAAGAAATCGAACTGTAGAAAACGTGAGTTCTGCTCCCAAGAACCTTCGTCAGATGCAATCAACACATGGTCAAAACGAGTCATTTAAATCTAGTCTAAATGAAACATATATTAGGGCTCCCACACATAACTGCGATGCAATGCGATGCGGTGTAAAATTCTTGCGGTGCATTCGTGCGAGCTCGCAGATAATTGCGATGAGTTGCGAATTCGCAGTTATGTGTAGGAGCCCTTACGCCGTCGCAGTGCGTGTAGAAAAATAGGAAAAAAATCAATGTTATTTCAATTAAATATACATTTAATTGATGTCAGAACAGTGATAAAAAAAAATTGTTAGTTTTAGGTTTACTTTTGATTTTACTCATAGTTTCCATAAGTCAGAGAGAATCACTTTGGTAGGCTTTAAAATATAATAAATCTTATTCATTGACAAAGCTTATGATTAGTTCCTTTTTGTCTGCCAGCGGAGATGGGTGATTGTGTTTGCCACAACCTGCAATGATAGCATCCTCTAAAGTTATAACGTAGCTTCGGCAACCCTTTTTCATATGAGTAGAACATCTCCATCTCGTCTTCAAGCTTTTAGAAGTAATTGCGGAATACGTGTATCCATTTATCTCTATCATTCTTCTGCCCCTTTTGGAGATAATAAAATTTGCTGAAAATAAATGTTATAATTATGTTAAACGAAGAATTTACTTCATAGGTACTAAGTGCAATTATTTTTGTTAACGAAAAGAAGCGTTCCTCGAAATATTAACCGTATTAATTTTACATGCAACTGCATATTTTGAATATCTATTAAGTTACAGGAAATTAGTGAAATATGAAGTAAAATATAAAAAGTTGTGTCAAGAAAATAACTTTTACAAAAAAATAATTAAGTGTCACCTAGATAGACAGAAAACTATAATATTTATTTCAAACACTGTTTTACAGTTTCAAGAGGATGTGTTTCAATATTAAATGAGTACCCCCTGTAACTCAAGACTCACGAGCGCATTGCCATCTTATGAGTTCCCCCGAATAAGGAGGAGATGTTTGATCTTCGGTAACTTTAGTAACTCGGTGAAAAACAGCGAAATAATTTCTTTTTTTTTCTTTTTAAAAGACAACTCCCGCACTAGGAATAAATCCGTGTCGCGGGGATTTTACAAACATACAAGAAACGGACACAAAGAACACCCAGACTCAGAACAACAATTTGTGGAGCACACAAAGTGTTGTCCTACGTGGAATATGAACCCACGACACTTGGCGAAGTAGGAAACGGCGTGGTGACCGTTAAACCATTAGGACAAACGTGCAGTCGTTTGTTTGATAATAGAGCAACAAGATGATAATTTTAAAGACAAACTCATATTTCAGCAGATAAATTAATTTTATATCACCGAATTACGATATTTACAAACAGTCCTATAATCTGAACACGTCTGTAATATCATATAACTTTATAAAGTTCTATATTTTAAGAGCACCTTCGGAATTTTTGTAACCGACTTCAACGAAACCATTGATCCTAAGTAATATAATTTCTTTTAGTATGTTGTATTTACATGCTTTGAGGTTTGTTTTCTTATTCCGTTGATGTTGAAATTGACCCAATCACCTTAGTCATGTCAACAACGATATCCATTATGTAAATTGATGGCTGTCAATCTCCGGGGAGAGTATTAGTTACCTCATCAACTCATCATTCCAAAATAACTTTATGAAATTATATTTCTAAACGACGGAGGGTGATTATGTTTATCGTAAACAGCAGTAAGCACGTCGTCCACTGTATAAATGTGGGCATAACATCCTTTCTTCAAGTGAGTGGAACACCGCCACCTTATTTTCGTAGTTCTTGAATGTATTGCTGAATACGTGTAGCCTCTTATTTGTACCATTCGCTTGCCTTTTTGAGAGATGATAAATCGTGCTGAAAATATACCTACGTTACTTATTTCTGAAAACCTAATTTGATTAAATGGTGATAAAATGTGACTACTTATTTGTTTTTAAATATTCTTTCATATAAGTAGTAGTTTTAAGAGGTGATTATGTTGAAATTAAAGCGCATAGCACACTATATATTTCGTGATCGAGCCCACAGGCGAAATGAAGGTACGGCTTTACACCACGTAGTCTTAAACAACTAGTCCAATCTGACGGTTTGTAAAAATAGCGAGAGTGCTTATTTACTCGCTGGTTTATCATGAAGAGAGTCTAATATGGTTGTGGGTAAATAATTAATTAAATTTGTACACAATGCACTAAAAGGTTACAACATAGATCTAAAAATCCAGTTCAAAGAAACGACTCTCGCACTAGGGATAAACCATGTGTGGTGGGGGACTTCACAAACATACGTGAGATGGACACAAAGAACAACGAGACTCAGAATAACAATTTGTGGTTCACACAAACTGTTGTTCCATGTGGGGGTAGGATCCACAGCACTCGGCGTAATAGAAATCGCCTGAATCACCAAGCCAACCGTGATAGAATTTAACTATTACACTTGATAAAGATCTTGAAAAATATACCTAATAGATGAAAGCTTAAAATCACTAACTAGCCCACGAAATAAATAATAGGTAGCAGTTACCGAAGAACCTTAAACAATTCATTGTATGTAAAAATTGAGTTCACTTAGTTGGTTAAGGCTTAGATGCAGTCTGGCCTAGTGGTTTAACGGTCACCACGCCGTTTCCTACTTCGCCAAGTGTCGTGGGTTCAAATCCCACGCAGGACAACACTTTGTGTGATCCACAAATTGTTGTTCTGAGTCTGGGTATTATTTGTGTCCGTTTCATGTATGTTTGTAAAGTCCCCCGCGACACAGGATTTATTCCTAGTGCGGGAGTTGTCTAAAAAAAGTCTTTCGTAATGTGTGATATGAAAATTGTACAAACCAGTCCGTTTAAGTTAGATACACCTATAACACCACATGTACATACAGCACAAATTCGAATACGTAAAAAAATTATAAAAGAAATTAAAAAAAACAAGTCAAGATTTACGCACAGAATGTATAACACGAAAATGTGAACCACCTGGCAATTAGTTAAAAGTATAAATAACTAACAGTATTTCATTCACAATATTGTCGGTACATATTTACAATGCTGCCGTCCCCCGGCAGTTGCTTTAAAGGGTAAATTTAACAGTATTTCATTCACAATATTGTCTGTAAATATTTACAAACCTGCCATCCTTCGGCAGTTAATTAAAAGTGGCAATATTTTCGCTATGACTGTAGGTGTGCTTCTTCACAAGTGTTATAGGTGGGTGAATGTGTTCATCATGAACTCTTAGTACCACATCATCCAATGTATATATATGGGCATGGCATCCGCGAGGCGAGTGGGTTGAACATCTCCACCTTACTTTCGGACTTCTAGAAGGTATCGACGAGTACGTGTATCCCTTCATTTGTATCATTCGCTTCCCTCTTTGAGACACGACAAACTTTGCTGAAAAAAAAGAAGTCACGTCAATTTAGAATACCTAATAAAATTTTGGTTGCTTTAAAAGCTTTCTTTTTATTATAAGCTTTCTGATAAGTAAGAATAGCAACTTTGAACATAGATAGAACTCCAATATTTTAAATCTATACAGTACAGTCTTTCGAAGCCACTTCTTCGAACTTCGTGATAAATCAATTGGCGTTCATTCCTCCTCTGCCTACATTTAATACATGTATATTAATAATGAGAAACAGCGCCGCGAAACAAAGTAAGTTAATTTCTGTTATATGAAGACTTTTTAAATAAGTACCTAAATAAAAATGATAGCGATTATATTTATTCTGTTGAATATTAAATTGCAAAGTAACGTGTGAGATGACATTGTTTATTTTTTTCCAAAATACAATTGCTTCATCATAAACAATCTATTAATCGACCACAGTCGGTACTTATGAATAAAGTATGCACATTTAACAACCTCAATAAAAATAAATCCCACAGCCTTCTTTAAATTAACTCATTCAGCGTTTTCTATACAAATACCTCATTTTCGAAATTGTGAGTCGTTGTGTTGCTCACAACGGGTCTCAAAGGTTTACTTGGATATCCTCACAACAAAACGACAACGAGTTCTTACCAAACAGAATAGAAGATAAAATACTTTTTGATTTAATAAATATAAAATAAGTTTATCTATATCCCAATTGAAATAAATTACAACGCAGGCAAGCTAAAGGTACGAGTTGGTGGCGGACTGCAGACAGCAACAGCAGACGACGTGTCGCAGCGACACTACTGGTTTCTATGTATTTCTATGAAATAATAGGCATGAAATTGCCGTTTTGTATGCAATAAGTGAAAGTACTTATTTTCTCAAACTTTTTTATTTCTGTCATTCGAAGTAATCACCCATGCAATCGACGCATCTTTGCCAACGCATGGCAGTTTATTGATGCCCTTCTTGTAAAAAATCAGCTGGACGGGAGGCAACAAACTCTTCATAGGCATTTTGTACTGCCTCTCGGGAATTGAAATTTGTACCCACTAAAAAGTTGTCTAAATTTTGGAAAAAGTAATAGTCGGTAGGTGCAAGGTCTGGTGAGTATGGCGGATGAGGGAGAGCTTCCAACCCCAGCTCTTGCAGCTTGGAGACTGTCTGTTGCGCAGTATGGGGTCGCGCGTTGTCGTGAAGCAGCTGCAAGAGCTGGGGTTGGAAGCTTTATTAGCTTTCGTAGTTAGCGACACGAAGCTAACGACATGTAGTCGAGCGGCAGACGGCAGTGTCGCCCGACCGCAGATCAGTAGTGCCGCTGACGACAGGCAGAGCGACGTCACACACGAACACGTCGAGCGAGGTACCTTCAAAATGAATTTTCCGATTCTGAAGAAGATAAACTTATAAACTAGGTGGCCCAAATGGTTTTTGATCAGTATTGAATAAGTTCCCTCACTTGCTCTGCATTTAAGCACAGGACGTGTGGCTTTTAGTCTTTTTCGGTGTAATAAAAACAATTCATCATCATCTTCTTCCTCTTCTAATAAAAGATCATTTAGTTACACGGAACACTTGTAACCATTCGGATGCCACCTGCTGTTGTGGTCTGCAGTCGGGTTCCAATTCATGACTGCAGCGACAAGACGCAACGACGTGTCGGGGTGTCATGAAACGACGACACGTCGTCTGCTGTTGCTGTCTGCAGTCCGCTACCAACTCGTACCTTAAGTTTGCACCTCGCGTCGAGGAACAATAGTTAAATAGCTATTATTGCGGAGTACATCATTTAAGTTATTACAGAAAATTGACTTAGCCGACATTTTGTAACAAACGTACGTTTGATTTTTACCCGACTGCGAAAGGAGGGTTATTTAAAGTCGAATTTTAATAGCGATACCGTATAACGCGCGCGAAGTGCAAACTTAGCTTGGCTGCGTTATACATCAGTTTATATTACAAATATACCCACATAAAAACAAACAGGCACACAAGAGACCGTGCAATTATTAGAACAACCCACTACCCTACCTCTTTAACTCCTACTTCATAGTTGTAAGTCCCAAACTGGATTCCGGAGCTGGCCTCTCGTGATTATGCTGTTCATTATACGAAACGATGACGTCATCTATTGTTCTGATTGCCGCTCTGCACCCGTTACGGTGGTGAGTGGAGCATGGCCATCTGGATTTAGAGCCGCAGTTCCGAGCGAGGTAGTAAGTGAATCCATTTAGTCTTATCATGCGTTTTCCACGACGTGAAATAATGAATTCTCCTGAAAAATATTAATTGTAATAAATATTCGACTGCCTCGTTGGTCTCGCGGTTGGCGTGTGCGACTGCTGATCATGAGGTCTCGGGTTCGATTCCCGGGTCGGACCAAATGTTACCCCAAATTTCGATTTTGTTTGCTGTCATCCTAAAGAAGACATTATTTTAAACGGGGTTAGGTTCAATTCCTTTTACTCAATTTTTTTTTAAACATGCTATAACAAACACTTAAAAACATGAGTTATTACTTAAAAGTATCGGGTATCCTCTTACCCCAAATCTCGGGAAAGAGGAACATTTATAAGACCTAGCTTTGTTGCTAAATTGTTCCGTAATTACACGAAGAATCTAGTTCTGTGTCAAAAAAAATGTAAGTATATTTTAAAAACGAAGATTTGTTTCTATTAATATCGAAATAAATGCATAATTTTGGTAGCTGAAGGCCAAAATATGCACATACCAGTAAAGTATGTTTCTCTTACCCCACTTGACCTTAATAGTTTTCATTTTAAAGTCGGTTACCATCGCCAGCGTCCATTTTTTCTAAGGAGCCCGATCAGTAGTGACAGTTTCCGTTTCAGGGACTGAATTCTTAAGCAGGGGTAATCCCATCCCTACGAACACTTGCAAAGAATAGTTATGACATTAAATCCACCTTTGTAGAGTTTTTGTGCATAAAATATTAAAATAGATAAATATTTTTTTATGTAAAATAAAACTTCTTAACAACGTGGTTTCAAAGAAATTTAATAAAAATAAAAACACTGTTATCACATGTACCCACAAGTATTTTCCAGTAGTTCTGTCAGATTAAAAAATAAAGTGTTTGGTAAAAATATATTAAATAAAAAACTAGACAAAAATCAACCCTTTTTATTTTTCCACAGTTAAAATTATCATAGACTAAGTATAAACATAAATAACAGGTTAACTAGATATCAACTTACATATACACCGAGCCTTTGAGAGTGCATATGTACCATAGAGTTTCAACAGAAAATATTATGACTTGGAATGATTAAAAATAGTTGTTTAATTATAATTTCTTTGTTATCTATACTAACATTACAAAGCTGAAGAGTTTGTTTGTTTGTTTGAACGCGCTAATCCCAGGAACCGCTGGTCCGATTTGAAAAAATCTTTCAGTCTTGGATAGTACATTTATCGAGGAAGGCTATAGACTATATATCATCACGCTACGACCAATAAAAGCGGAGCACCAATGAAAAATGTTTCAAAAACGGGGGAAAATTATCACGCTACGGGCAATAGGAAACGCAAACGAGGTTGCGTGAGTCCGCTAGTTAACTTATAAAACAGTGAGGTAGTTCTTTACAAGGTACATAATCGCTTTAAAATACAATTCGATAAGCTCCCTGCCTCGCAACATAATTTAACTTTTTCTTACATAAAAGTATCACATAAATTATAATGGTATTTGTTGTTTATTACGTTTAGTGTAAGTATGAATATAATAATTATATCATTCCCTTATTTCTAAAGACGTCCCTGTCTTTTACCCCTTATTATTATGACTATTAGTAACACAGTATGTAATAACAATAAATATATGACAATGTATATAAATGTGTATAAAAACATAAAATTTTAAGTAGATCAAGCTCAGAACTAAGATTTTTTGTACTTTTACACGAGAATTTAATTATATTTGACTCGGAATTCTTATTTTAGTCAACAATTTTAATGATATTATTGCACTTCTTAAATATTTTATTAGGTATCTATTAAAACACAAGCGGTATAAGTACATATGTATAAAACTATAAAAATACCTCTCACAGGTATTGATTTCTACCCACAATACCGGTATGTAGCTGCAGGTGCAGGCTTATAACTCTACAAAATCACATCACTTTACCTATTTTTCATTTAAATAAATATGTATCACTTATCTCACTAACGGTTCCAATGCATTGGCTTAAACATTTAATTTTTAAACAGTTAATAAAAAAGTAACCAAGCTATGCTTGGTCGCCCGAACAAAATACAAGTTATACTACACAAATGATAGAAAAAGAAAGAGTAATACCTTTCTTAAGTCTTAAGCAAATTAAATATTGGTATTTA
This sequence comes from Diaphora mendica, assembly GCA_949125395.1. Classification (NCBI taxonomy): domain Eukaryota; kingdom Metazoa; phylum Arthropoda; class Insecta; order Lepidoptera; family Erebidae; genus Diaphora; species Diaphora mendica. The sequence goes on from OX421323.1 coordinate 6,091,796, forward strand.
TAATTCCACCGCTGACTTTTTTAAGTGACAATTTTACAAAGAACAATTTCAATTTCTATTCAAATAAAATTTTTGTGCCCAATTAAGTAAGGCAGGCTCATGGTTGTGTATTTCAGAAATGCAAACTATTTTGTAATCTATCGTTCTGACGGAAGCCCTGCATCCTTTAGAATGGTGCGAGGAACAGTACCAGCGAACGTCGGATTTCCCTTCGTAACGGTTGCGACACGAGTACTTGAAGCCATTGTAGTATAACTGATGTTTCCCACGGGGAGTCATGAAGACTATCGGTCCTGAAACAGAAGATATCATACCTAAACATAATTGCTTAAATATCATACTAGCCCACAGCTCCACCCGCGTATATGTCAGTTATCGCGACAAAAAGTAAACTACTGTATACTGAATTTATCCAAATCAGTTCAGTGGTTTAGCCGTGAAAGCGTAACAGACAAGCAGATAGAGTTACTTTCGAATCTATACTAATATTATAAAGCTGAAGAGTTTGTTTGTTTGTTTGAACGCGCTAATCTCAGGAAGAACCGGTTCGATTTGAAATAATTCAATTATAAAAAGCCCATTTATCGAGGAAGGCTATAGGCTATATATCATCACGCTAAGACCAATAGGAGCGGAGCACGAATGAAATATTAACTTCTGTCCACCAATACGTAAAATATTATGTTTTCCTTCTAAACTATCTCAATATCTTGCTGAAAGATTAAGAAGTTGCTGAACTATTGCCGTATTTTAGTATATGTTACACAAATATTGTTGCCAAGGTGGCATAAGTAAAACAAAGGGAGAGGCATCGAAATAAATAAATATTTGGACATTTGACACTCAACGCCATCTAGTCCCAAGCTAATCAGAGCTTGTGTTATGGTTACTAGACAACCGATATAAATACATATATACTTTTTGAAATATTTGCTCTACAATCCTATATGATGGAGCTATTCAAGAGGAAGGTTTATTTTTGTGATACATGGATATTATTATTATATTATATTATGTAGAGGAATTTCAAGGGAGGCCGGTCCAGGTCGCTAGTTCATAATAAATTAGAAAGAACAAAAAAAACCAAGACATTTTTGCCGGTTATTAAGTATTCCCAGACGACTTAATTTTTTTTTTTAATTCCCTAAAAATATTCTGCCAAAGATGTTTGTGTGGTTACCGGAACCGACGGCTTAACGTGTTCTCCGATGCCCGATGTCACTAAATGGCTATAGATGACATTATTCAAGTATAAGAGTTTATTTATATTTTTTTTTTTTTTTTTTTTTTTTATGTTTGGCCCGCCAAAATGACTCTACTCTGCCTGATGGAAAGCATAAGCAGAATCCAAGAGTGGTGGTCACCATGCTCACTGCGAATGCAGACAATGCAGCATGGCAACCCACACCATGGCGGCCTAGTGATGCTGCTGCATCTTTTAGTCTAGTCAACAAGTTTGGAACTTGTTGACTAGACTAATTGGGCCTCCGGTCTCGCACTCACCAACGAAACACGACAGCACGCTGTCATTTTACGTTGATTTTCTGTGCGAGGGTAGTACCGCCCCGGTCGAGCCGGCCCGTTCGTGCTGAAATCAGCGTGGCTCTACTACCATATTATAATGATGGCCTCATAAAATTAGGTAACTAGATGTCAAGTACCTTAGTTCCTAGGTAGGCAGATACTCATCTAAAATACGTATGTTAATAATGTATTATGCGTTTGGCGACAAATTGTATTTCATTATTTGCAAATGTCTTTATTTATTGTCTTCAGAAAACATCATAAGTAATTGGAACACTAACGCTTACAAATAACCAGATCGGTATTATCCACCAAATACAATATTACATTATTTTTCTCCTTATTACAAATGATGAAATTATATTTCACAGTAAAGCTTAATTTAAAAGTGTAGCAGACGAATTTCGCATTGAGATATCGTGAATGTGTTTGACGTCACCATGTACTATGACGTCATCAATGGTCTTTAACACCGCCCTGCAACCTTTGCTGTGATGAGACGAGCAGTACCATCGGCTAGACGATGTTGTCAATTTTTGTTCCGAGTACTTGTAACCGTTTAACATGATTTGGCGCTTCCCTCGCAATGACTGCAGGAATATGGGTTCTGTAAACATGGCATACATTTTTGACAATTCGTAATTTACCTATGTCACATATGCTATGTCGTGTATAAAATGTTATTTTGACTATTGAATATTCAATGTGTGCATAATTGTTTGACGATTCAACATGCAATAACCTGAATACATTTTTACGATACGAAACCTACCGACTTATTAGGATAAGTCAAAAATTATTTATTGACATTTGCAATCAAGGTCAAAATTAATTAATTAATCGAAAATGGGTAAGCAGCAAACCATTCTCTCTCTCTCTCATCATTGATTGATTACTTATTTACGTGTATATTATATCAATGTTATTTACACTACAAAACTACTAAGAGACTTCGATAGCCTGAATCTTGTTGGCCTCAAATTAGGTTGATCTTGATTTGAAAAATCTGTATAGTATATAGATAATAATTAACATCAAATAAGAAAAAAAGAGTTTATCACAGTCTATTTAATTAACATATCTCACTATTTAATCTATTTAGACTGTAGTTGAAAACAACAAACAAAGGAACAGAGTGCGGATCAAGTTTATAAAGTTTTTTATTTACTTGTTTTTATAAATGGATGACATTTTATGGATTTGGAAATTAATCTTCTACAGATGTAAGCAGCACTGATTATGTACCTGAAAACAAAGACAAACATTCATATACCACCTGTAATTACCACAAATACAATTAATTTAATAACCATTTGCCACTTTATATGATATTCCGTAATGTGATTACAGATAAGATTTAGTTCACGATTATTTTGTTGGTGTGTATTATCCAGTACTACTGAACTACATGGCGTGTTACAATTGCTACATTATGTGTTTTGTACTTATATCATAACAATGAGTGTTAAATATTCAGTAAAAAAACAAGCAATGCATTTTAAACTAAAAACATATGTGGTTTCGAAAATTTATTAACATAAAATAAAGTACATTTTGAATATATCATATTACTATATTACATAATGTGTTAGATAATATATTTTTAACGTATACAGTGTTAATTCTAACGATTAAAATCGGGTGCATGATTATGGTTACAAATATGTTTTAAAATAACATCGTTTATAGTGTGTACGACGCCAAGACAGCCTTTCTTATGCTTCACGCAACGCCATCTGGTTTTTATAACATCATCCCTTTTTTGTAGGGTATGGACATTGAACGAGTATCCGCCTGTGATGAGTTGATACTTTCCTTTCTTATTCCTCACATACCGTACTGACTCTGAAACAAAAAAAATATTTAGACTTTGCCCACAACTATGTACTTACTTATATTGTTATGTAAAGATTGATATAAGTTCAAAAATGTTAGGCTTGTCTAGATAAACATGTATTTAAGGAATCAAAGTTTAAAATATTTCTATTTACACATTCGCAGTAGGTGTCGATAGTAATTTAAAAACTTGAAAAAATTCAAAAGTTTATTGACTACCAATGTTTTTTCCACATAAACTAAAGTTCTGCCATATGAGAAGTGTGCATGCCTAATAAATATAATTTTATCGTCCATAGTGTGAACAGTTGCATTACAACGCCGAGAAATCCTCTTGGAACATCTCCAGAGACATCTTGAGTCGTCGAAAAACTTGCTGCTGTATCTGTATGTGAACCTTTGGTAGCTCAACAACTTGCTGCCTCGACGTAAAATGTATGTGAGAGTTTGGGCCAGATTCCCTATGAAAGAAAGATGCTTTATATAAAAGTTTTTAATCATATAACGTCTCAATTTTACTGTAGCAAATGTTTATGAATGCTTCTTAACAACTTCTCCATTTTTTTCTGGTTAAATTCGTTGCGGATTCCAAGACTTCCGAGTATTATAACTTCGTGTGTTGATGGGTCACTGGCTCACTGCTGTTGATCCGTGTGTGCAGGAGTTATACTCGTAGCGGTGGGAGTGTGGAAGTGTGATCCCGTAAAAAAGCTTATTAACATGTAGAAACGTATTTAATAAATTTAATATTGTAATTCTGACCGATGATTGTGAGTTTTACGGATAAAAATCATGGTATTGTCCACAAGATGTACGGCGACATTACATTTGCAAGTAATCCTTTTAGAGCACCTCCAAACACTTTTCGTCCCGGTAGAGTACTCGAAACTGTACGTGTAACCCTCGGAATACAACAAGTTGCTACCACGTCGAAAAATAAATTTATAGTTTTGACCACCGATCCCTAAAAAAGAATTAAGCCATAGTAAGTAAGTAAAGTAAGGTTTAATATGAGGATACCTGAGAGTGTCTTATCCTGGGCTCAGCTGGCTGTACGACTTTACGAGAGTACAATACGCCTGAATGAAGCAAAGCCTTATTGAGCTTTACACGCTCTAATAACGGATATCATAGCCTAAAAGATAAAACTGTGAAACTCTACAAGTATTTATGTATTACTAGTGTTTGCCCGCGGCTCCGCCCGCTTATATGTCGGTTATCGCGGCAAATAGTAGCCTATGTGTTATTCTGATGTATAAGCTATATTACTGTAAAGTTCCATCCAAATCCGTTCAGTAGTTTTTGCGTGAAAGAGTAACAAACATCCATCCATCCATCCATACTTACAAACTTTCGCGTTTATAATATTAGTATAGATTAATGTCCTTAGCATCTTGGAATATTGTAGCGTAGTCTGGCGGCCGCACTTTGCTACGCCTAAATTGCGTCTTGAACGTGTGCAGAAACGATTCTTATGGCACCTAGCTTTTCATAGTGGAACTGTTAAAAAAATGCACACTTACGTCAGCAGATTAAATTCTTTTAAAATGACGTCACTTGATAAGCGTCGACACATAAATGACGCGTTGTTTGTGTGTAAAGGCCTGTATTCACTTTGCTTAGTGCGAGTGCAGGTGCTTAGTGCGGGTGACCGGTGATTGGTGGAAAGTACGTGAAGGCAGCGAATTCGCGGTCCACACGTATTTTCTACCAATTGTTGATCGCCTGCGTTTCACACCTGCACTCGCACTAATCAAAGTGAATACGGGCCTTAAGGTATTGGCCCATAAAATTGACTGTCCACAATTGCTAGAGAGCTTTTACTTCCGTGTTCCTTCAAGGATCCCTCGCAAAGTCATAACACCATTACGCCTTTGAGAAGAACGGTTCTTGGTGCCAATTCGCAGTATGCTCGTTTTTGCAAGGTTGTTAATAGTTGTAGTGACTTGATTGACCTGAACGTTGACTCCTTAAGTGAAGTCTTGTTTGCTTAAGAACCTCCCAGAACGATATCAGGGAAGGTGTGAATTGAAATGAGCGAACCAGTGCTCACTCTCTTTTTTTTTTGTTATGATTGTGTGCTATTTTTTTTTGTAGTCTATGATAGCATACGGTACAACTCATTTTATGCATGCGGAGTTTACCTGTAAGTAGTTGTTACACTAGTGCTATTTTCCTCTTAATGTGTTTTTTTTTACTTTGTTTTATGCTGTGTAAACAATTGTTGGTAAACCAATAAAAGTAAATAAAATAAATTATTTGGTAGGATAAAAACCATTTTCTATTATACTAGCTCATGCGTGCCAACTTCGTGACCGTATGTGAAACCCCTATAGCTTAAAAGTTTACGACCGCGGCGAAGTGTAAAGGTACATAAGAAATTTACAATAATCACATCATATTCAACGTTATACATATACCTATACATACAAACATACATATGTAAGTAGATATACACATACACATTTACGTATACATAAATACAACATTTATACACTAAATAATGGAAAAGGAAGGTAAGCTATAGATTAGATAATTCTGCCAGTTCATTGAGAAAGAGCTCATGTACTTTATTTTTGAATGTATATCGGTTAGTGGACATCCTGATTTCGAGCGCATTCCAGAGTAGTTCTGCTAGAACAAAGAACGAACAGTTCACGAAGTCGGAGTTATGAGACGGACATGAGAGAAGCAGATTATTAACTGAGCGAAGATTTCTATCGTGATTAGAGCATAGGTATCGGAAATACGGAGCAAGGTAGGTAGGTAAGGATGGCGAGTTGAGAAATGAAAATAGGAAGGTAAGTGCTCGTTGATTGCGCCGTAGGCCAATAGGTAACCATTTTAACTAGGAACGCAAAGCAGGCACATGGTCATATTTTCGAAGATTGAAAATAAATCGAATGCAGTTATTAAGAAGACGATCAAGCTTGTTAAGGAGGTCTGCATTCAGGTCGAAGTAACACACATCACCATAGTCGATTATAGGAATGATTAAGGACTGCATGAGAGTGACTGAGTGATTTTAGTTTTAGGGGGCAGAAAGTTTTTGAGACGATATAATGTTCGCAGGCTCTCAGTTACTTTCTGGCTCACGCTAGTAACTTGAGCTCGCCAATCGAGGGTAGAGTCGATAAGTAACCCCAGATCTTTCATTGCAGGTCTGAATGGTATAACTACACCGTTAAAATAAATCGATGGAATCGAGGTCGTATCCAATCTGTTTATTACGCGCTTACTGTCTATAATAATTGCCTGGCATTTAGTTGGATTAACAGACAGTCCAAATCTCATTGACCAGGATTTTATGAGCTCCAGGTCCCTGTTAACCGCATCAATAGCCTCCGCTACGTCTTCCACCCCCGCCTGTGAATACACCATGGGACCTGGAGGCGAGAGCCCTTGCGGTCCTTTACCAGTGGCGCAAGGAGGCGCGGGAGTTGGGTAGGAGTCCGAGACTCGAGAAATCGATGATCAGAAATCCCTACTCCGCCAGGTCCTAGTGGAGGAAAAACTGACTTGGGCAACTGAGCACTGGGCACGCTGTTATTGCGGCGGTAAGACCGTTACGGAGGATTTGCTCCAGAGGCGTCACGGGACCCTCTCATACCAGCTGACACAGGTCATGATCACTTGAAAAAGATGCTTCGGAGATCACCTGTGTCTGATCCGCAAGGAGCCAACGCCTGGGTCTGCGATGGCCAGACCGTAGACACCACACTCAACACGCTGGCAGAATGTCCGGCGTGGGAGGAGCCAAGGCGTGATCTCGTGGCGGCCATCGGGGTAAGGGTTCTCTCGTTCGGTAACATGATTGCGGCCATGTTGCAGAGCGAGAGCGCGTGGAACTCCGCCGTTTCTTTCTGCGAGCAAGTTATGCTTGCCAAGAAGACGGCGGAGCGAGACCGGGAGAGGATTATTACTCTACCGGCCCGCCAGGTACCGCAGGAGACTCGGGCGCCGGGGATCTCAAAACGATCTCCATCCTCCATAAGCGCAAGCCTGAATCCAGTAAAACAGAAGCCAGTAAAACCAGTAAAAATCTGTACACGAATTTATCGCAAAATAAATCAACACTGCGTGGCTTTAATATTTATTTATTATACAAGAGTGCAAAAAGTTGCTTTTTAACCGGTTGCTCAATTTTGATGACCTGCGCTCGTGATTAAAAAATTAGAATCCTAAGCGTCAGCGAGGGAATGAAAAGAGCACGAGGTGAAAAATCTTTGCACTCGAGTGCAACACGTAACTTTTCATCCCCACCTAAGCGAGGAAATGATTAAATACAAAAAAGAAACAGGCGCGAGCAAAGCAATTTAAAAAAATTGTACACCAAGAAGGTTCCCAGGCTGAGTTTATATCAAATTAAAAAAGGTATAATAAATTCGGCACCGTAGAGGTAGAAGTAAATAGGTTTAATGATGTTTTGAATTCACAAACTTAGTGTTGATGATAGATGTTCTAAATTCAATTTACTCTATCCTCTAGCGGATAAAAACGGCTTTTGCACTCAGATATCGAAGGGCAAAAATACTCTTTCCGAGATGGGGGGATGAAAATAATATTATCTAAATAAAGTTGGTCCTTTATCTGGATCATGGCAGTGGGAGTTCTTGAATTGAATAATTTGATCTCCAACTGTATACAAAACTCCTTTGCAGCCTTTGGAAAGTTTCTTAGAACATCTCCACATCTTCTTTTGGCCACCGACTCCTTCATTCCAGACGCTGTAGGTAAAACCTTGATGGTGTAACACCTTACCGCCACGCCGAGATAATGTGTACGTTAAAAGTCCTAAAATTAAAAAGTACTGTGAAATCAAACCCCTATAAAACACTATTCATCGTATGTAGTAAACTAATCCTATGCTAAAGTTGTCAGTCATGACAGTTGGCTTTCTCAAATAAGACGTTATTGTTGTCAACAAGATGGCGTAGTACTGTTTTTTCTAAATCAAAATTATTGCTTCATCTCATAACCATCCATAATATATTGCTAGCGGTAGAGAATCTGCCATTCTCCTTTGGCATGGAAATACCAAATAGTTATTTATAAATATAACAACTACAATAACGACTTAGGCTACGTTTTACCGTAGTAGGTAATCGGCATATACGCAGGCTGAGCTTGGATATGCCGATGTGACGCGTTTGTATTGTTTGATATTTTATCGAAGCCTTGTTTAGTGGTAATGACCTAACAATACCGAGGAATTCGTCTGAAGATGGTAAGTCAGACATTGGAGACAATGGTGGTTCGATAGCCCACTGCTTGATTTGTCGGTGATAATCCGTGTCATCCTCCAGCCGATCGTCAGGCAATAATGATTCTAAAAGATATTTTGCTATTTATTTTACTCCTGTAGTATAACTATTATTAAATTGGTAACTCTAAAAGCAATGAGCATTATTGTAAATATATCCTTGTTGTCACTTTTCTATATAAAAGAAAACGAATAATCACAAAATTATTAATTAATTACAAATGAAATATCACACATTGTTAATTTTTCAACATAAAAGTAACCACATGCCTCTTTCTTTTGAAGAATTTTCTTTAGGACCGAAATCTTCGTTCCACAAACAATAGATACCTACGCTTCTTCAATGTCTGCCTCACTCTTCCGACTTTATCCATTCTTCCTTCTTGTGCAGACTGTTCTTCACTGGAAAGCGCTCACCGCCGAAATCAGGGTGTCTACTAACCGTCTTACGTTCAAGTAGAAAGTACGTGAACTTCTTCGGAATTCATTCCGATTCCCGGCAGCACAGATACAACCCAAGCATCCCACTATGTATCATATACCTATGAATAAGTATTAAAGGTATGTACGTCATATACTGTAGATTATTATGTTTGTATTGTGTATTTATTAATATAATATATGTCGTAGTATATTTATGTATATTAGCTACATTTAATTTGGGTTTATATTTTATTTACAAAATTCAATTCAAATCCTTCACACCTACTAGATCTTATTTCTACACCACCAGAAGGTGAGAGTGCCTTAGAGGTGAGAATACCTCAAGGCATTAATGCCTGAGGCATTCTCTCCCAGTCGTATATACAAATACATATTGCACATATTGTAAAAAGGTGGACTTAAGTCCGCCCAAAAATATGTGCAATAAGTATTAAATAATCTAAGCAGGACAAATTTACAAATACAATATTAAACGCATCTTACGTTATATCAACTGTTTTTAATTTTCTTTGACCTTTATACCTACCAATTTGATAATATTATTACTGTAAATATAGTCAAAAGCCTATTTACGTATGTGTAAATCCAACATTACTGATATTTACATAAATATGCCATTTGGGTGTACTACAATATGTTTAAGACTAACGATATTACTAAATAGGCAACATAAATCAACACAGTGAGACACTAAGTAATATTATTTAAACAAAGCTAGTCCTTTATTTCTCCATATTGAATTCTGGATCATGGCAGTGGGAGTTCTTAACTTGTACAATTTTATCAGCAACCGTAAGCAAAATTCCTTTGCAGCCTTTGGAACGTTTCTTAGAACATCTCCACATTTTCTTTATACCTCCGAATCCTTGATTCCAGACGCTGTAGGTGTAACCTTCGTGGTGTAAAACCTTACCCCCACGCCGAGATGATGTGTACGTTACAAGTCCTAAAATTAAAAGTACTGTGATATCAAACCAATTTACTACACTGTTAAGAAATATAAAGACTACCTCAAAGATTATTAAGATCTAAGATAAGATCGAAAGGAGTTACTTAATGGTGTTCAATAAAATGAAGTTTTTCTTTTCTTTTTATTTGCATACACAGGACATATTGAGCACGCAAAGGCGATTTTAAATTATCAAAGTTCTAGAACTATATTTAGAGAATATAACGACAATTTTTTTTAAAACTATTAATTATTATAATTAAATCACAAAAAACACCTGTACAACTAAATGAAATTGAAGTGTCTGTTTGTTACTTCAAATTAACAGGTTTTCACTAAATGCACATTAAGGAAGTAATTTTTATTTCAAAGTAGATAAGTATCAAAAGTTATTCCGGAAGATTTCAGTATATGAGATTATCTAGTTCTGTTGGTGGTGGTAATTATAAAAACAATTGCGTTCTTTAACGAAACACATTCTTATATTACACTTAAAGCAGAAAACTGTAGTAAAGCCGTTCTTGCAGTAACCGCAACGACCGTAAAACTTACCGTGCTCTGGAAAATGGTCAATATTGTCGAATCTAAGATCATCAGTTGGCATAGTACGAGTGGGCTTATGAAGCTTTTTCTCCTTTGGAATATCTTGCACATCAGCATCATCTACCGTCATCCCCTTTTGGACAATGCTGGATTTTGTATTGACACCCTCCAACAGATATGGGTTGCACGTCAGTTTGTTCATTCCTACATACAAAAAGAAAAAACAGCTGACATAAATATAAAATACATATAATAATAATATTATTATTATAACTAGAAGTGAGAATTAAAAGAAACAAATTGGAGGTAGACCAAACTCAGTTCTTATTCTTATAATTAAAACACTAAACAGTTCACAACAAACGAATCTTATAATTTAAAATATGTTTACAGGCAATTCACGAAATACATAACAGATCTACAGTAAAACGATAATGAAATAGGTTTACAACGATATAACATTAAACGACAAGATATGGTTGATGTATGCCGAACGGCCTATCAAGACACGTCTTTACTGAGCGTTGTCCGAACAACAAGTGTGCGAACATAGCCAAGCACCGCCCTTTTATAGGTTCGCAATGCATAATTTATCGGTAGAGTAGGGTATGTAACGCTTAACAATATATACTAGTATATAATAGTCTTTATAATAACATATAAAAGTCAGTTCCCTCAAATATACTGACAACTAGTTCAATCTTCGAATTCAGTTCACCCTCAGGGTTGCGGAGGTCCGATGCCAGTCGCTCCGTGTAAATACTGATATTCAGGTAAAACCGGTTGAACTAGTAGCCAACCCCAAATCTTGGGAATAATAAAGGCTAGGAAGATAATGATGGTAAATGTAAAATACATGGGTTTCTTATTTATATAAAAAAACTTTTAAAATGATTTGATTGTAATCTGTTAGCATTTTCTTTTATATAAATGGTCATTGGTCATCTATTATAATGTGATCAAGCACTTGTGCTGGATTACTGATACGTTCTGGAGCAGCTACAACATTCGTATCAATATCAGCATCAGATTCGTCAACACGGTTTTCTTGATTTATTCCATATTAATTGGCTTCTGAAAAGAACCTATTATTTTGGTTAAGGTAGTACCTATACACAAACCACAAATAGACTTGACCATTTTACTGTATCTTTTGGAGTGTCTGAAAGATTCATCTGCCACGATCCGTGATATCAAGAACCGATACGGATCGAGCAAAGTTATGATAACTGATTATATTAACCTATCATACTCACTTTATACTTTTTTTTATATTCATACTCTAGTATAATCAAATATTGTAAATTATAATTAGCCATTGTCAGCAAACTTTGAGTCAAGCTATATTTTAAAATATGTCATCTCTACCTTAAAACAGAAGCCATTGGTGTCCATAACATATTGGTGCCCTTTTTTTATCATTTATTGTTCCAAAACAATCTTCTTAAATATAAGTGACATAATATCTCAACTTGCAAAGATATTTTAGCCCAGTAGACAACTACTACAAGGATATTTCAGTAGGTATGTGTGCGCACCACCTTGTTTCTTCAAGATCAATGCTATTTTTTGGCACCTTCGTAAGCATGACTATAGTTATATTCATATATTATTCGTTCTTTTTTTTATGTATGGCCCTGCCAAAATGACTCTACTCTGCCTGATGGAAAGCATAAGTAGAATCCAAGAGTGATGGTCACCATACTCACTGCGAATGCAGACAATGCAACAATGCAGCATGGTGACCCACACTATGGCGACCTAGTGATGCTTCTGCATCATTGGACTCCAGTCTCGCACTCAACAACGAAACACGACAACACGAACGCTGTCATTTTACGTATATAGTTAATATACGTAAAATGACAGCGTTCTGTATTATACTTTATTGCAAACTAAGTAAAATTTTAAGTGAAAACTAATATTAAAAAATATAAACAAACCCCATACATTTGAGGTATGTCGCAGTAGTGAAAATTTCTCTGTTTCACTAGACGCTTTGAATGACGCATGTTTCAGGTCTGTTGGTAGGTGGGGCCTTTTTACGCAAAGTCCCTTCAAGTCGAAAGCTAGTGAAAAAATAGTAGCCAAAGTTACTCCTTACATCGTCAGCTGCCAATGAGAGTCCGCTCCAGGGATTAGCCTGAACAAACAGACAGTCAGACAAACAAAAAAATTTATTGCGAGTAGCTGTAGTAGTTGTAGAGTACTTAGTTGTTAATTTGAAATTACGAACAAACACTTAATTTTATTTATTTGTATAGATGGGGCCAGCTGAGGCTGACTGCATAACAGATTAAACTTACAAAATAGATGTCGAGTTTAGTTAAAATTAATAAATAAACACTTTGTAAAAATCATAAATTCAACAGCGATGATTTATTTGACTCATATTTAAAACTTATCCCATGATTTTATTATTTTAGATTATATTTTAAATTTTGAATTAAAATCTTATTATTAACTTCAGCATGTATAGTTTCCGGCTCATGTGTGTGTGTGTTATGGATATTAAGGATGATATCATTGACGGTGCGGGCAGTCGCTTTACAAGATCGAGAGCGAGCCTTTGAACACCTCCACAATGTCCTTGATCCACTGACATAGATCACGCTGTATGTATAACCCATGTGACTTAATAGTTTCGTGCCACGCCGAGTTATGAAAGTCGCTGAAATAAAAAAGGTTCTATTAACAAGATCACACAAAGACACAAAATGTTAAACTATTCTCTTTAAATTTTATAGAATGAAGTCGTTTCCGCTGCACTTCTCACCAGTAGATAGAGTGATTCAAAAGGCAGGTTTATATGTGATACACATACATATTATGGTAGAGGAAAGCCGATAATTACAAGGACTGCCGTGCGTCGCTAGTAATAAATAATAATTAAAGTAAATTCTCAAAACACTTTATTAGTAAATGCAGGAAGAGAGTAGACATCTTAAAATAGGTGTTGTTAATACAAATATGTTGAAACATTTCTTATTATCACCTATTAAAGCCTGACACACTACGGAATACTTATAATTAGTATACCACAAAGCTTAAATATAGATTATTAATAATCACTAGTTCAGTTTTTTTTTGTTTTTTTTTTTTTTAAAGACAACTCCCGCACTAGGAATAAATCCTGTGTCGCGGGGGACTTTAGAAACATACATGAAACGAACACAAAGAACACCCAGACTCAGAACAATAATTTGTGGATCACACAAAGTGTTGTCCTACGTGGGATTTGAACCCACGACACTTGGCGAAGTAAGATACTGCGTGGTGAACGCCACTAGGCCAAACGTGCATTCGGCCTACCTAAACGTGCAATAGGCAATTAAGCCTACCTAAACACCTTCGTTGGAAGAAAGCTGAACTCATTACCTTACACACATAAGGATCAGACATACAGGTAAGACCATGCTATTGCTATAATTTTAATTAACCATACATTTTAAGCCTTAAAAGGATAACATATTATTACTTGCTGTTACTGATTCTTCGCAGCCAAGTACGACTATGTAAACGTGATTGCTTTGTTTTTAATTTTAAATTTACCTCAAACTTATAAAAGCAATAAAACAATAGATACAATAGAAAAGAATACATAAAATTGAAAAAAAAAAAAATTATGTTTGGCTCGCCAAAATGACTCTACTCTGCCTGATGGAAAGCACAAGCAGAATCCAAGAGTGGTGGTCACCATACTCATTGCGAATGCAGACAATGCAGCATGGCGACCCACACCATGGCGGCCTAGTGATGCTTCTGCATCTTTTAGTCTAGTCAACAAGTATTATTATTAAATTAATTATTATTATTAAAGTATTTTAGATTTATTCCTAAAGAGAAAATTACAAAATTCTTTTCTTCTTTTATATATTCTGAATATGTATTTATTACAACAATGACAAAACCAGATAAAAATGTTACTCTTATGCAAGCATGCTGCCCACTTAGTCAAGATTAAAGTGGGTCGCATCGGTTCTCGTTCTGTAATAGTGAATATCGAAGTGAGAATGCGTTAATACTAAAAAACAAATAAGAACTTTGCTTTCCTGTTTCTTTAGTGTACTTATCTACTATTTAACTACCCACACCATAATCTATACGTAGTTGTTCAAATAATCCACTATGATACTACTACACCTTTTTTATTACCTACCTTAATAACTATTATTTAAACTAGAGAGCAATAAATCCGGATGACATACAGTTATATTAACATATCGGATTCCAGGAATGCAAATAACGAAACTTCTTTAATTAATTAATTAAGTTTATGACTTTTTTCTGTTGTAACGTGTGGAAATCCTCTCGGACCGTCACCCCACCGGGGTTTGCGGCGGGGCGGTGTGTCGGACTCGAACCGACTAAAACCACACGGTGTGCCACTCTGCGCCTGTGAAGGAAGAAATCCGGGAACTGCTGATATTAACACGTCCGGACCGACACGATGTAACGTGGTAGATATATATTAGACGGTACCATTTATAAATAATCGATTGTACGCAAGTTGAATAGTCGAGTTGGTAGGTACACCACTATTTGCGTGTACCTTATTTAATTGCTGTCGTTATATGGAGATTTTGTCATTTCGTGCTACAAACTTAAACCACAAACTGCTTTAAAAACTACCGAACTGCCGTCGTTGTGCTGAGCTTGGTGCAACTGTTAATTGTGAAATTGTTAATAGTTTACCTATACGTGACCCGAATATATTTCGGTAAGTTAACTTCCATAATTTAAATAATTCTTATTCCGCTCCAGGGCTATTGAACTGCTTAGTAGCTGTTAATTTAAATATATAATTTGAATCAAATACCCGCAATCACCTTAAGTGAATTCGTTATTCAATAATTGTACGAGTATTTGCTCTGCTGTTTATTAGCTGTTTATGTGTATTATTTTTCTCCTTAATTGTGTAATTGTGAAGCGTCTGTAAACGTGCAGCGAATGCCTGAACGGGTGTTCGTTGCGCGTTTCGACGCTGTGTGTGGTACCCTACTGAGGCCGCCTACCTTCTCCGCTTCAGGGTCCACCCTACGGGTTAGCATCCACCCTACGGGTTAGCATCCACCCTACGGGTTCGCATTCAACCCTACGGGTTCACGTCCACGTTACGGGGTCAAGTCCCCTACGGATTCGAACCCATCCACGGGTTACCAGTTCACCCCACGGGTACGAAGCCACCTTACGGCCAGCGGCCAGTCTGCGGCCAGAGCGTCGGGAGACTCCACTGCGCCGCGTCACCGACGAAGGGGCCACCACAGGCACGTCTTATCCAGTGTGCGACCCCGATTCGTTAAAACCCTGAGACGAAATACCCGCGACCCTGACTTTAGGCTACCGGAGCATTTCTTTCTTTTATTCTAATATATTTAGTGTTACACAAACTATATCTTTTATTTATTCATCCCACGTATAAAGGTTACGACCTGCCCGCACAGAAGCGGGCTTCTAGGAAAGTCTCAATTTAGGCGACGGCCACTAGAGCAGATGAAGGAGAAAACCCGTCCCGACCATCCACGGCCACACTCAGGGCGGCATGAGGCGCTAGTAGGCGCGCCTCCGCCGCCCGATTCGCCGGCGGCGGATTGGGTCCGAGTGGACATCGTCCTCCCGGGCCTTCTCCGCCACCTCCTTCTGCAAGATCACTTCTTCGCAGAAGGTTGCGACCGCGGTAAAACTGCTGTCGCTACCGGCCATGGAGCATATGACGGCCGGTAGCGAGAGATCTCCTCCGATGACTGCAGAGAGGGCCCGATGCTGCGGCGCTCAAGCGGGGCAAACCGCCGACGTGTGCTGGGCAGAGTCCCCACTGTAGTCGCAGTGGTGGCAGGCGGGACTCAATTCCCTCCTGGCGACCGAGTGCAGGTACTTCCCGAAGCAACCGTGCCCGGAAAGGACCTGCGTCAGTCGGAAGGAAAGGGTCCCGTGCTGCCGCCCTGCCCACTCGAGGATGATCGGCTGGAGAGCCTCCACGTCACACGCAACGCCTGGGTTTTCCCCTAATACCTATACTTAATTAGGTTGAAGTTCGAACTGCGTGTTGGCCCCTTTACAAAGATATTGTTTCTAATGTTAGATGATAATTTATAGAAGGTTATTCAAATCCGACCGAGATTCATTGCTCTCGACTTTCTTATTTACTTATAAATTTGCTTAAAATTGCTTATCTTAAGAGCGATAATTAAAATTGAATATTGTCCTAAGTGTATGTCAAGAATTTCAAACTAAAGTATAATAGGAGTGATGTCTGCAAGTTTTTTATCTAGAGGCTAATTTTCGCTTTATTTAGTGTGAGTTTAGTGATCAGGAGCAAGCACGTGTGGACCGCAACTGATTAGTAATCAAAGAATTAGATAGGAGCGCGTGCAATTTTTTTCGTGAGTAGTTACTAGTTACGTCATGCGTGCCAAGGCTTCCTCACTCCTTCATTCGCAGCATGCGCGCTCTAAACATGTTTGGATATACTTGGTGCTTAGCGTTTTGCGTCGATTAGCGCAACAACTAAACAGTATTGATTACTACTCGCACTCCACTTTCAACTAATCATTCGCAATCAACATGGCCTGCTAGACATCACCTGCACTCACACTGGTAAGGAGAAAGTTAGTCTCGCTGTAAGCTCTAACAGTATCTTCTCACTCGTTGCATGCGAAAGATGTCCCATGGTGATGTATGTTCTTAATGGTCACGACGGTATCACCAAGTGTCACTAACGTCACTTTACACCCTATAGTTAAGTATTTAGAACATCTCCAGTGCATCATGAATCCACTACGATGCATATAGCTGAACGTGTGCCCTTCATAGCTGAGAAGTTTGCGACCTCGTCGAGCCGTCACGAAAATACACTTTTGCCCTTGTTCAACTGAAACAATGACAAATATGTTAGTTACAATAATTATATTATCCTAAAATGTTATTTTGTGTTTACATAATTGCAAAGTTCCAAATTAATTGTGATACTTCAAAACAAAAACAGCATCTTAAAACTTTTTTTGATAATTAAACTGCATACATTTATTTACTATACACGACTTTGTAATCGTGTTTGTTTTGTTTTTAATTTTAGCTCACACTCTTATAAAAACAACAAAAGAATGGATAGAAAATGACAGATTTATTTCTAAAGAGAAAATTACAAAAATCGCAGCATTTGTATCTATTCTGAATACATATTTTTACAAATGAAAACAATGTTAAAACAAGACAAAAAATGTTACTCTGATGCATGCATATGCATGTCGATTCTCTTTCTATAATAGTTAACGCCTTTATTCCCTGGTATTATTGGCTAATTTTGTTTTGACCACACGACTTAGCACTGACAGACGTCATTCCTAAACATTTGTTAGTTTTCTATTATCGTTTACGTTTATATAATGTCAACTTGGCTAGGGGCTGAATATTATTAACTAAACAATTACCAATATTACCTAAAAAAAAATCCTTTTCTCTTATTAAATTAGGTTGCGGTTGCCTTAAAGTCTAATACAATACGGCTCATCTTCCATTTTTTTTACGCGGGGAGACTGACATCAGACTTTCTAGTATGAATCGATATTGAAGATCTGTAGAAAAACTATTGTCTGACTTTTTAGGGCTCTAATTATCGAGAACGATTGCCAAAGGTGATCGTATGGCTTCCAGGACCGATAGCTTAACGAGCTCTTCGAGGCACGGAAGGGTCATAGACTGACCTGCTAGGATTGTTTAACTTTGTTGTAATGTGTTTACCTACGTGGCACCGAGCCACGACCCTCTCTCCTCTATTAATAACAAAAGTAAATAAAAAACATTATAAAAGTTGGAAGTGCATCTTCCTTACAAGCAATCATTAATATTATTAAATGTAATTACGCTACTTTTTTCTCCTTTGTGCGAAAATCCCAGAGGATTAGAAGGAATTAAGCCGACCAAGAACCACACTCCGTTCCTGATACTAGTCCGGGAAACCAGGTGTAACCAAGAAAGGAAATCCCTGGAACCCTAACGCAACAACGCGTAACGTAACACCTCGGAGTGAGAACCTCGATGTTTCCTTTCTGCCCGCGCCGTCCTACTACTGGAAGGGTAACAGACGGCCTCGCCTGTAACCTCCAGGATTTTATTTATAGAGGGTTTAGATCGTTCTGCGACCTCCGGCGCCAGAGTCGTTTGCGGTATCAAGCCTGTTCCTATGCCTGGCGGTCGGTAGAGTTCTAAACTTTTACCGGTTCTACTCCGCCATCTCCATTGCAAGCATAACTTGCTCGCAGAAGGAGACGGCCGAGTTCGTCGCGTCCTGGCTTCGATTACGATGGCCGCAATCATGTTCTGTGTGGGGCACTCAGGCGTTAGCTCCTCTCGGATTTAACACGGCAGCCGGTATGCGAGAGTCCCGTGATTCCTATAAAGTCAATCTATGCAAATAAATAAAATTGGAGTGTCTTTCTTGTTGATACTACTATACATTTTTTATTACTATTATCTTAATAACTATTATTTAAACTAGAGAGCAGTAAATCCGGATGACATACAGATATATTAAGATATCGGATTGCAGGAATGCAAATAATGAAACTTCTTTAATTAATTAAGTTTATGACACGACGAGGTGTATTGAGCCAGGTTAACCTCGGTGATACTACGGCCTTACAGAAAATCGGTTAAAAGATATTCTTTCAATGCATTTCACCAAATGCGTGAGGTTTAAGAATTTGTCGTCACACGCAACGCCTGGGTTTTCCCCTAGTACCTACACTTAATTAGGTTGAAGTTCGAACTGCATGTTAGCCCCTTTAAAAAGATAATGTTTCTAATGTTAGATGATAATTTATAGAAGGTTATGCAAATCCGACCGAGATTCATTGCTCTCGACTTTCTTATTTACGTAACTTATAAATTTAAAAAATATTTTGCAAAATTATCTTAGAGCGTCAATTAATAAAAATGAATATTGTCCTTAGTGTATGTCAAGAATTTCAAACTAAAGTATAAGAGGAGTGATGTCTGCAAGTTTTTTATCTGGAGGCTAATTTCCACTTCATTTAGTGTGAGTTTAGTGATTAAGAGTAAGCACGTGTGGACCGCAACAGATTAGTAATAAAAGAATTAAGAATGATTAGGAGCGAGTGCAATTTTTTTCGTGAGTAGTTACTAGTTACGTCACGCGTGCCAGGGCTTCCTCACTCCTTCATTCGCAGCATGCGCGCTCTAAACATCTTTGGATAAACTTAGTGCTAAGCGTTTTGCGTCGATTAGCGCAACAAATAAACAGTATTGAATACTATTCGCACTCCACTTTCAACTAATCATTCGCAATCAACATGGCCTACTAGACATCACCTGCACTCACACTGGTAAGGAGAAAGTTAGTCTCGCTGTAAGCTCTAACAGTATCTTCTCACTCGTTGCATGCGAAAGATGTCCCATGGTGATGTATGTTCTTAATGGTCACGACGGTATCACCAAGTGTCACTAACGTCACTTTACACCCTATAGTTAAGTATTTAGAACATCTCCAGTGCATCATGAATCCACTACGATGCATATAGCTGAACGTGTGCCCTTCATAGCTGAGAAGTTTGCGACCTCGTCGAGCCGTCACGAAAATACACTTTTGCCCTTGGTGAACTGAAAAATGTTATTGTAAAATGTTACTTTGTGTTTACATAATTGCAAAGTTCCAAATGAATTGTGATACTTCAAAACAAAAACAGCATCTTAGAACTTTTTTTGATAATTAAACTGCATACATTTATTTACTATACACGACTTTGTAATCGTGTTTGTTTTGTTTTTAATTTTAGCTCACACTCTTATAAAAACAACAAAAGAATGGATAAAAAATGACAGATTTATTTCTAAAGAGAAAATTTAAAAAATCGCAGTATTTGTATCTATTCTGAATACATATTTTTACAAATAAAAACAATGTTAAAACAAGACAAAAAACGTTACTCTGATGCATGCATGTGCATGCCCCATTAGCCAAGTTTCAAGTGGTTTGCATAGATTCTCTTTCTATAATAGCTAACGCCTTCATTCCCTGGTAGTATTTGCTAATTTTGTTTTGACAGACGTCATTCCCAAACATTTGTTAGTTTTCTATTATCGTTTACGTTTATAGAATGTTAATTTGGCTAGGGGGGCTGAATATTATTAACTAAACAATTACCAACATTACCTAAAAAAATATTCTTTATCTCTTACTAAATTAGGTTGCGGTTGCCTTAAAGTCTAATATAAAACGGCTGATCTTCCATTTTTTTACGCGGGGAGACTGGCACCAGACTTTCTAGTATGAATCGATATTGAAGATCTGTAGAAAGAATATTGTCTGACTTTTTAGGGCTCTAATTATCGAGAACGATTGCCAAAGGTGATCGTATGGCTTCCAGGACCGATAGCTTAACGAGCTCTTCGAGGCACGGAAGGGTCAAAGACTGACCTGCTAGGATTGCTTAACTTTGTTGTAATGTAAGTTATGGAATCAGGCGTTACTTTGCGGAAATCCATGACATTAAATGCTATGAAATATATTTAGCTTTAATTCCGCGAGACAAATATCCAGGTCTGAAAGCAGGGCACAAATCCCACCGTCATGCATACTCACATGCACATATGGGTATCATGCATATGTACACATACAAAACAAGTGAGAAATAATTAGCATGCCATGCAACCAAACCTATACTCGACACGTGTTTCGCCCCTCCACGGCACATCCTCAGGAGATGTTGACTCGTCGAGCGTTTGAGCTCGAATGAGCTAGCGCACCGCTGTCGGCCCTTTATATACCGTTTCGATGACGCTATAATCACGATCGATACAATGTCACAACGACATCTGTGCCGAACTACCCGCAATCATACTTAGAAGTGGTGATGGAATTAAGTTTGTTTGGTCATTCAACAGTGTATATGCATTATTATTGTTAGTGTGTTGGAACAGTTAGAAATATCAAAATATATTATTTCTCACTTGTTTTGTATGTGTACATATGCATGATACCCATATGTGCATGTGAGTATGCATGACGGTGGGATTTGTGCCCTGCTTTCAGACCTGGATATTTGTCTCGCGGAATTAAAGCTAAATATATTTCATAGCATTTAATTTGTTGTAATGTGTTTACCTACGTAGTACCGAGCCACGACCCTCTCCTCTATTAATAATAAAACTAAATGATGAAAGCTGGAAATGCATCTTCCTTACAAGCAAACATTAGTATTATTAAATAAAATTACGCTACTTTTTTCTCATTTGCCCTTGACTCTCTTATTTACGTATCTTATAAATTTAACAATTAATTAGCAAAATTATTTTAGAACGAAAATTAAAAATGTAAGTTATCCTAAGTTTATGTCAAGAGTTTCAAAGTAAAGTATAATAGGAGTGATGTCTTACTTTATTTAGTGTGAGTTCAGTGATTAGGAGGAAATACATACGCGTGGATCGCAACTGATTAGTAATCAAATAATTAGAATGATTAGCAATTTTTTTTGCGAGTAGTCACGTTCCTCGTGCTCGTGTTTCCTCACTCCTTCATTCGCAATATGCGCGCTCTAAACGTGTTTGGAAATATGCACTTAGTGCTTAGCGCGTTAAAGGGATTAGCGAAGCAGCTCCATCGTTGCATCATTGCCTGCTGGTCATCACCTGCACTCACATTGATAAGGAAAAACTAAGCCTCACGGTAAGCTCTAACTGTATCTTCTCACTCGTTGCCTGCAAAAGATGTCCCATGGTGGTGTATGTTCTTAACAGTCACGACGGTATCACCAAGCGTCACTAACGTCACTTTACACCCTATGGAATGGTATCTAGAACATCTCCAGTTCATCATGAATCCAGTACGACTGCGATAGCTGTACGTGTGATCTTTATAGCAGAGAACTTTGCAACCTCCTCGAGCCGACACGAAAATACACTTTCGCCCTTGGACAACTGAAACAATCACAAATATGTTAGATACAAGAATGATATTACGATAAAGTGTTTACATAATTGCAAAGTTTCTAAATTATTATGACACTTCAAAATTAATAAAATTTTAACAAAAACAAAAACCGACTTCAAGGTTCGACTTGATTTCTATTGGATGCCATCATCAGATCTTAATGTCCTTATCATGGTACCACCGTTGGGACATTTCCTTTCCATAAAAAAAAGAATAATTAAAATCGGTCCATAAAATCCCCGAACTCACATAAAAAAAACATGTTGGTATACTGTCGAATTGAGAACCTCCTCCTTTTTTGAAGTCGGTTAAAAATAGGCATCTTAGAACTTTTTTTTTGTATTTAAACTTCTCAACTGTTAATAAGACTGCAAATATTTATCTATTTGTTTCTTTATTTACACTTCCTTTATTACATTTTGCATGAGGCCGACTTACTGCATTAATGCATATGGCATTTTCTACCAGTACCTTTGGATGGTTTAGTAAGTGACGTGACAGGTGCACGTGTCTCATAAAGAGAGGTTATGAACAATAAATATAAGATGACAATTAACCTTTAAAAAGTATATAGATAAAATGTACAAATAAGTATTTATAAAATATAAATACTGAGTAAAATAAATTCTTCTAAACTAAATAACTGTGTTATACTTCAAAGATTGGCAAAAGTGTGATTGTTTGAATTAAACGTTAGTAGTATATTAATGGAAACAGCAACTATATACTATGTATATACACACATCAAAAGTGTCTAGGGATCAAGCATTTTTATGCGGATTTCTTGAGATTGAGATGTGGCTTTGGCCCTGGCCTGCTCAGTCGCCAGACTTGAACCCGATTGAGCATGCATGGGATATGCTACAGAGAAGAGCTCTTCCGAATATGGAGGGTATCCAGTCGCAAGAAGACCTTTTTTTGTTGTTGCAACGAACATGGGCGGCCATTCCACAGCGTGATTTGGATGAACTCATTTTGAGTATGCCAAACCGATGTTCTTGTGTTAGTGTTCGCGGTAGAAACACGGATTATTAATTGTTTAAGTTACCTAATAAAATTTTAAAGAAAACTGTTATTTCAGTCTTTTTTTCGAACTTTAATGTTAGTGGTTGAAATGTCAAAAATCCTTTTATTAGGAAAATGGCAAATTTCTTTATTAATGCAAAGGTGACTTGGTTTATCGTTACTGTGACAAACGAAAACACTTTATTTGATGAATCCTTAAAGAAAATTTTAATTAATATCAATCAGGAGAAAAGTTATTGCAAAAATATATGTTGATCCCTAGACACATATGTTGATCCCTAGACACTTTTGATGTGTGTATTTTATGGAATAAATATTGACTTCTTATTTGGTCTTTTTAAGTCCTTTTGTCAAGTATTGATACTTTTTAGTACAAGTGCAATCCAGTTTTCAAACAAATAGTCGACTATATGTTCGTCTGTATTTTTTAAAATATCTTTAACACAACATAGATATAATTTTTACCCGACTACGGCAAAGCCAAAGGAGGGTTATGATTTTGACAGGCTATGTTTGTATGTATGTTTATTTGTTCCCTCATAGCTCCTTAACTACTTATTAGAACTGTACAAATGAGGTATCGTTAGAAGCGTCTTGATCGTCCGCTGGTTATAGGCTTTATGACATGTCACTGAATCTAATGTGGCGCCCTCTAGCCTACATCAAGTACTGTATTAAAAAAATAATTTTGAGATAAATATGCCGTGTTTGGTATCATTGGAAAGGGCGTTACTTTTACATTTATTATTACAAAATACATATATTATTAGCACTTTTTCGTGACTTTGTCCGTATGTATTCGATAATTGTGATATTTCTATGGTACCTATTTAAATAAACTTTGCAAAGAAATTAATATCATAGAGGCACCAAAACATTTTAAATGAAAAAATTGTAAAAACTAAAACCCAACTACGACAAAAAACGACGCTGAAAAAGTATGAAACAAGTTTTAAAAGCCGTAGTCACGCGTTGTTAATGTGTTATGGACTGGTACATTTCTACGTAAGGCGTTACTACGACTTTTGAAACTTGTTTTATACTTTTTCAGCGTCGTTTTTTGGTTAGGTTTTAGTTTTTACTTTTTTTTAATTTTTTCACTACTGTTATAAAGTCACAACACTGAATTTAATTATGAATAAAAGAAGGCAACACTCTCTCTCGCCTTGTGTGTATGTATATGGGCAACTTGTATTTTACTAAAAGTGTGCAAATATTAAATGGTTATTAATTAATTATCTCAAGAAACATAAATTATAACAACTACGTTAACCATGAAACGGAGAAATATTTATTCTTATAATAAATTTATAAATTACCGTACTCATTAAATTATGACAGCATATTGATTTCTTGTACACCAGTTTCAAATCGGACCAGCGGTTCCTGAGATTAGCGCGTTCAAAGAAACAAACAAACAAAAAACTCCTCAGCTTTATAATATTAAGTATAGATTGGGAACAGTCACATCCCGCGTGCCAGCGCTTCCTCATTCCTTCACTCGCAGCATGCCCGTTCTTGGGCATACTTTACTTTAGTGTTTCGTGCGTTGGGAATTATTGTATTTGAACTAAGCGCAGCAGCTAAACAGTATTTAACACTACTCATACTCCACTTTCAACTAATCACTCGTATTAATCACTAAACTCCTAATCACCTGCACTCTCACTAATCAAAATGCACGTTTCGACTGCACCTTTGGCCTAGGGGTTTAACGGTCACCACGCCGTTTCCTACTTCGCCAAGTGTCGTGGGTTCAAATCCCTCGTAGGACAACACTTCGTGTGATCCACAAATTGTTGTTCTGAGTCTGGGTGGCCTTTGTGTCCGTTTCTTGTATGTTTGTAAAGTCCCTCGCGACACAGGATTTATCCCTAGTGCGGGAGTTGTCTTTTAAAAAAAAATGGTAGTTATCCTGGCAAGTTCTAACGATATCTTTTTACATATAGTATGACAGAGGTGCCTCATGATTATGTGTGTTCTTAATAGACATGATGGCGTCACCGAGCGTCACCAACTTCACATTACACCCTCGGGAAAAGTATTTAGAACATCTCCATTGAATCCTTAGTTCATTACGGTGTTTAATGCTGTAGGTGTACCCTTCGTATTTGAGAAGCTTGCAACCTCGTCGAGCCGTCACAAAGGTTAAACCTTGATCGTTGCCAGCTAAAAAAATAATATATAAGTTAGTTATGGGAATCATGTACAATAAATACTTATTTTTTAAAATTAAAAAACAAACTTTTAAAGAAAGCATAACCTTTTCAGCTGTGGATAAGAATTGATACATAATTTTTATCACAGAAGGCACGTCACTGGAATAGCTGATGATTTAAAATCAAAATACTTATCATATAAAAAGCCTAATTATTCAAATATCCCTTATATAAAAATATTCAATAGTAAAAGCAACGAAAATCAATTTTACATAGGTACTAAAAATATACTATGTTTGCCAGGGGATGGGCAGCAACATCCTACTGTGCACAATACCACCACCTCACTGCTATCTCCAACATGCATGCTAAGCGTGGTGATTATGGCATAAACCCCTTGATAGGAAAAACAATAAAA
The DNA here is from genome assembly GCA_949125395.1 of Diaphora mendica. Lineage (NCBI taxonomy): Eukaryota > Metazoa > Arthropoda > Insecta > Lepidoptera > Erebidae > Diaphora > Diaphora mendica. Next base: position 6,117,905 of record OX421323.1, read on the forward strand.
ACTGGGTACTGAAAATATCTTAACTTCGAAAAGAATCAATTAATTGGGAAAATAAAGAAATATTTGTACTCATTCTGATAAAATTACTTCTTTCTTTTACCCACGACCACACACACACCACCTTCAATAATATAAACAACAATTTACCCAGCAAGCTGTGATTAGATCTTGTATCTATTTAATACATTTAAAAAAAAAATTATAAATAATTAATAAAAAAGTTATGCATATTCCCTATGTTTCCCATATGCATATTTTTTTTATTTGTCCCAATTTTTTTTCCAGATTCTTTATTGTTTTAATGTCTTTACAATATACGTAAAAGTTTCTTTCTTTACAATATACGAAAAAAAAATTTTTTTAATCCTTTCCCCAGGGCTTCGTTTCTTGGAGTAAGTAATCCTTTAGCCTGTAAGGGCCCATCAATTTATAGTAATCAAAGAACTGTCCTCTTGGGGAAAGCATTCAAAACTAGAGGCGATGCACCTCGTTGAAATTATAACAATAATCATAAGGTACTCACTAGTGTTCTTGATGTTTCTTCTTTTGATGGGCTAGCTGCGCAGTGGAGAAGAGGAGGTTTGAGCAGGGAGTTCAAACTAACAAAACGCGCACTATTGGTCGAAACGAAATGTGATGTCAATGGTCACTTCATCGAAATTATCGGCGTCGAAATTGATACTGTGTTAGTAGTGTTTGTGAGAAAAATTAACTTCTTCCATGATTTTTCTAGCAATTAAAACTGTAAATAAGTATAAAGTAACAGAAACACTGAATTGTAAACATTTACGAAATGAGAATTACGTCATTGGCCGTGTCAAAAGCGCAAAATTATTCAAACGCCAACCATTTTGAGCTATTCAGCTCAAATTTAGTCAGTGTTTTAAATTTCACTTTAAAAACTAGTTTGACTATTTTCAAGCCTATTTTTTATTTTCTATTAGGTTAGAGACGTAAATAATCAGATAATATGAAATAAAAAAAACATGCATATTTCCCATTCTTATATATATAATATAAAGCTCTGAAACGGCTCCAACGATTTTCATGAAATTCAGTATGCAGGGAGTTTCGGGGGCGACAAATTGATCTAGCTAGGATTCACTTTTAGGAATTGTTACCAAAAAAAAAATACCAAGCATAGCTCGGTCATCCAGGTACTATTTCTGTAACATAATTTATTTTTATTTGTCAAAGCTTAAAAACTGTTATCATGAGAATGGTAAACTGTTGAAAACTTTAAACAGTGTTTGATTGTTCAGAAGCCGTCTTCATCAATTGAATGAACTGTACATATTCAATAGGTATATTCAATTAATGAACAACTATTTAAAAGTTGAAGAAAAGTAATTTGTTTATAATTTATTGTTTCAAAAAATGTACCATATTCACAAAGTTATAAATGAACTCAGCATGAGTTACTCATTGCTCTAAATATACATTCATTCGGTCTACCTTCTGACATCTCAGATAGGATCTTCATGATTATGAGAATTCCTAATATACAATATTTCATTCTCAAACGTAACTAGTGTCACTTTACACCCACGTGATTGGTATTTAGAACATCTCCAAAAATTCTTTTCTCCAGAACGCTTCTTAAGGCTGTAAGTGTTCCCTCCAAAGCGGAGAAGCTTGCTTCCCCTCCGAGCTGTGAGGTACGTGAACCTTTGACAGTTGGCAGCTAAAAAAAAAGTATTATTATAATTATCATTTACTACCTGACCCACTGGGCTGACAAAAATGGGCTATCTAACACTGAAATATTTTTTCAAATCGGACCAGTGCTTTCTTAGATTATCGCGTTCAAGTAAACAACGAAACGAACTCTTCAGCTCTCACGATGAAAATAGACACGAATTTTTAAGCATACCTATCCATTTCATTATTCAAAGATCTTACAAACAAGGTATACATTTAAATAAAATTTAAAAACTAACAAATCAGAGATATATGCTTCCCAATTAACAGGAGGCCATATCCTCACAAGAAATGCACAAGAAATATAATTTCTACTTAACAGACAGATACATTACATTTATGAAAATTTTAAAATAGGAATTAACAGATTAAAGCGAAAAGCTAGGTGACGAAGATGTTTCTTCTGGATGCTTTCGATTCTATTGATGTACACTTGGTACGAGGGATTCCAAACCATACTGCAGTATTCTAATTGGCTTTATGCAAAGCTTTGGTATAATTCTAATGTAGTAGATGGTCCTTTACATTTCTTTTGATGTTTAAAATACGAATTCAAGAGACCGATATGCAGAATTTAGTATTTCATCTATTTGTTTTATGTTTGCTGTCCAAGTAAATGCACAAATCCCGGATTACTGTTCCTTTTGTTAGAATGTCATCCTGAATTCCGAAGACTGACTGTTTTTGCACTTTTTGGTAATTTTATAATGGTAACACTTAGAACAGTTTAAATACATTTACAATTTCAATTATATCCGCCTGTAATAAATGTGTATCAGATTCTTTCAAAATTGTAAACGGCTTACAGTGTTTAAAAACTTGTGAAATGCTGTTGTTGATAAAATATTAAAAAAATAACGGACTAAAATTAGACCCCTGGTCAACCTGGCAACACCTGACACCTGATATGATTCTACATAAATCGTATTATACACAACACAAACATTACTTTCGTATCATTACTAATATAACTAATCGAATACATAACTACATAACTAATCGAAATAGAAAAATATTTATATTCATAATCAATTTCTACATTACTTTATTCACTAAATTATAGATGAACTCAACATGAGTTACCTACTCATTGCCCTAAATAGTACTTCCTAGAGCTTAATTCGGTCTTCTTTCTATGATATCTCATTTAGGAACCCCGTGACTATGATGGTTATTAATATATAGTATTTCGTTCTCAACCGTAACTACCGTCACTCTACACCCACGTGAATTAGATTTAGAACATCTCCAAATATATTTTTCTCCAGAACGCTTCTTAAGGCTGTAAGTGTTCCCTCCAAAGCAGAGTAGCTTGCCACCCCTCCGAGCAGTGAGGTACGTAAATCCTTGACTATTGGCAGCTATAAAATAAAAAGTATCATTATCATCATAATTTGTTTTAAAATTCAAAGATTTTGAGTAAATTCTTACAATTTGTTTCTTGTGTGTGTGTAAACAACAGGATCCTTTGTTATTTAATTCGATCTAAAATACAAGCAGACTCAGGAGAAAGGTGGTTTACAATATTCTTTGGTGGTTCCTGCGCTAGATATAAAAAAAAACTGAATATTCAATTCTAATATAGGTAAATATGTATTACTATTCTTATAATATTATAATATATAAAACTACCTATATAGTGTCACGATTTATTCAGCGTTTTATTATGTCTAACACATTATACTAGTCAAATCAGCTATTGCGACTACATATTTATTTCATCACTTAGTGAATATAAATAAATATATTACTGTTACTACCAGCAGTTCGATTAAATATTTAATCTAATGGCACATTTCAGCACAACAAAAAATTGCAAAAAGGAATTACAAAGAACACGCAGTTACTGCTCAGTACTTATTTAGGAACTACTTACAAATCACTTATCGTATCAGGATAATTTTTAAGCTCATATGGTCTTCTCGAAGGTGGTGGATGAGTGTGATCATTTTTCACATATATCACTTCATTACTTACAGTAAATACGTGGGCATTACACCCGTAAGTGGTGTGGGTCGAGCATTGCCAACGAGTTTTACCATTAGTTTTAGAATTGCGTTGTTTTCTCGCTGAGAACCTGTAACCGTCGATCAGCATAAGCCAATTCCCTTTATAGGACTTGACGAATTCGGGTACTGGAACATCTGAAAAAATTGACATCAAAAGGTACTTTAGTAATTATATCTTATTAAGCCCAAGACTTTGCAGTTAGGTAGAAATAACTTCGAGGTCGAGGTGAACAGGGAAATTCAGCTGGGTTGGACCGCGTTTGGGAGACTTCGTCGGGTCTTTTTATCGTCGATCCCACAGTGCCTTAAGACGAACGTCTTTAATCAGTGCGTCCTATCCGTTATGACATACGGACTAATACGTGCTACAGAGAGGGCTATGCTCGGCATTTCTCTGAGGGATCGCATCATTAATGAGGTGATACGGTAGAGAACAAAGGTCATCGACATAGCCCAAGGGATTAGCAAGCTGAAGTGGCAGTGGGCTGGCCATATTAGCCGCAGAACTGATTACCGTTGGTGTAAAGTACCCGGTACCGTGGGTTCTTGAGTGGAGCCCGCGTCTCGGCAAATGTAGTGTAGGACGTCCACAGGCCAGGTGGAGTGATGATCTGCGCAAGACGGCTAGCAGGAGCTGGATGCAAAAAGCAACAGTATGGGACAGAGCCCATACTGCCTTGGGAGAGAAAAATTCTAACTTATGAACCATTGATTCTTTTAATTTTCATATATTTTATATCAGTCTATTTTCGGTGTTTTTTCTGGTACTAATATGTCACGGTCTAAAATATTAGATGATGATGATGATATTTTGGGCAATCTTAACCCAACATCTTAACAAGTGTCGTGGGTTCAAATCCCACGTAGGACAACACTTTGTGTGATGCACAAATTGTTGTTCTGAGTCTGGGTGTTCTTTGTGTCCGTTTCATGTATGTTTGCAAAGTCCCCCGCGACACAGGATTTATTCCTAGTGCGGGAGTTGTCTTTTAAAAAAAAAAAAATATCTTAACCCAGAAAAATAATAATTCTGGACCAGTTAAAAGACCAGAATCGCAAAGAATAACAGACGGCCGATGACTGTATTTTTTGGTATCGTAACCGGTTTATAAAATGTTTTTTGTTTTTTAATTCTGGTATAATTTATGGCCACAACATGATGGAGAACAATAAAAATCATTGAACAGAAGAGACTCAACACAGATTTGGATGCAACATACATTGGATGCAAAAGAGACTTGAAGCTCAGACATTGAAAAGATCTTTAAGAGAAAATTTAGGCCAAATTCTTGTAAAACCTACTGATTTAAATAGTGAAAATCAAGAAGAGCCCGAACCTTAAAGAAAATAATGTATTTCTGTTCACTTTCAAGAAGTATTTTTCTTCCATTTTATGCATATTGTTATTTCGTTGTAATAAAAAACTGTGATAAGAGTTATAATTAATTGATAACAGTGTTTTTTTTTTAGATAATACCATGAATTTAAATTTTCGCTAAATAATATTCCTACAATAGGTGTTTTTTTTACATAGATAGTAATTTATATTGTACGCCTCTGAGAGTAGGACGTATATTAAGGCTTTGTATACGTCCAAAAAAGATTACGCTTCTTGGGTAAACTAATAACTGTATGAGTGCTATTTTAAAGATCATTTAAAATAAAACAAGATAACAAAAGCAAGCCACCTAAAATCTTTCAATGTGATATAATTCCAATTAAGAAAAAACATTTAACACACACATATATATGTAACACAAAAATGTCTTAGGAGTGTTAAGAGACTAGTTAGAGTAGGAATATGTAAACAAAGCATTTGAATACAAAGCATTCTTCAGAAATGAATATGTTTCAATTTTACTAAACTTAAATAAATCATCTTAGTTTTTTAGTCTTTATAGAACCCGTAATCAATTTTATTGGATGGCTGAGAATGGTTATGTTCATTACATATAAAAACTACTTCATCATTAATTGTGTGGACTTTAGCTGTGCATCCCATACAGCTGTGCGTCGAACAACGCCATCTCTTTTTAGGGCACTCTGTATCATTTTTCTTCTTTCTTTCTGAGAATCTAAAACCATTTACTGATATAAGTCGAGTTCCACGCGAGGACTTAACGAAACTATATTCAAGTGGACCTGAAAACATATTAGTGATCAGATTTGCTTTTAGATACAGGCTTGATATACAATTAAAGGTCGAAGGCCGGTCATTGCGATACATGCGCGGCACAGGCCTCGCAACGGACGCTTCGACATGAATTTATTTTTTTTTTTTTTTTTTTTTTTTTTCGTATCTACCTCCAACATAATCGGAGCCTTTGCTTATCTGTTTCTCTTTATCATTCTAGTTCTATCAATTATGCCTCTCGTAATTTCATGCCTCATTCCTGTTTCTTTCTACATTCATCACTTTTAGTCTTTTGGTGGGTGGGATTCCCACATCTATCCTACTCCACACGAAATGATCTGCTTACCCTACTTTAATGTTTGTCTTAGTTTGTCTTATTTCTAATACTTGGGGGATTAAAAGTATACTGCTTAGGTTTTATTTTTACATCTGCTTATTTCTACTTATGCTACTTATTTCAATTTACATTGCTTAATTTCTATATTAATACATATTTTAATTTAGTCTGACAGGTTTCTTAACGTTATACTTAACTTTATCTATAATCTTATGCTTTTTATCTTAGTATCTTGTTCCTTATTGTCTACAACGGTTTTACGTTATGCCTATTTTACATATTTGCTCAAAATATTAATTAGGCATACTTAAGTGCTATGATTTAGTTTTGTTTCTCTTTATTACTATATTAGCGACTATTTTGCAATAATTAAGGAAACTATCTCTATTCGACATGAATTTACACATGCTCAGGTCGACAGAAGTATGCATGGGTCGATAAAACCGAGTACGAAGTTTTGCAAGATGCACTTTCAATTGCGGCGAGGTATATAGTACATATGAGAAGAGCGAGCGAATAAAAGCACATTTTACTTAGTAATTTAATTAATTAATAGAAAAGTAGCTGTGACTACGTGTATCGTACATGAGCTATCTCGTTTGTAGCAGGCTCTCAATGACTCATAAAGGTTCATTTTCTAAGCCTGGGCATGCGCTGCCCGTCGCAAACACCTCGTGTAGATGAGTGAGCCGCCTCGCCACGACTATGAACGCCCACACATTGCTAAGCATGCGTTGAACGGTGATAACACATGGCTCGCAATATCTGTATGTGAACCACCTTCAGGAGGTAATAATAGGAGAGAGGCCGAAAAGACCGTCTACTTATGGGAATAAGTCGACATATTTAAATAAGTTCTGGTGAAATTGCAATACATGTGATACTTGCAGCAAGAAAAACAAAAGTAAAAAAATATAATAATTTATTAGACATAACATGATTTGCATGTGTTACAATTCATTTGTATATTTATACAAATTATTGACTTAAATGTAGTACAATTATGAAATAATGTATATGTTACAGTAAGATTGTCAAAACCGTTAGATTATAATCTACCTCGCGAGATTGCAAACAGTCGAAAGATTGTGAAATGGTATTGACGAATCGCAAGTCGCGCGCTGATTTATTGAACAGCATATTATGTCCCGCGCCGCCATATTTGTTAGTTAATTCGTCTTTGTTGCCGAATGTAAAGTATTTTTGTGATTGTAAATTGATTTCATGTTGAAAATACCCCACAACTTTAGAATTAGTAGTATAAAATTTATGTGACAGTATAATTAATTAGTGATTAATTAAATAAGTTCTAACCTAACTCTATGGCCATTGAACGGCCTACTGTAAAAGCAACCAATCAGGGACAGTTGACAATATGACGCCCGTAAGCAGTATATCACAGTCGACAATCTATCGAATCTATCGATAGTTTGCAATCTCGCTAGGTAGATTTTAATCTAACGGTTTTTACAATCTTACGGTGACATATATACTTCTTATAACATAACATCAACTATCTACTAATGGAATTCGAGTCAAAACCGGTACAACAGTTTCAAAGATTATCCGGAACCGACAGACAAAAAGTTTTTAAAATAGATTTTTCGATGTAAGTATCGCATATGCTTTACAAACAGATATTTGAATTTTATTTATTTATATAGATATCAAAGAGAAGATATCGAACAGACATTCGAATTCTTATACATATACGTCTAAATGTTAATAATTACAGTTAAACTAAAATTATACGCATTTATAACAAATCGAACGAAGTAATAAAGTTCTACCGTCCTCTTTATAGCTTCATCATTAGTTATTGACTCAGGTGTCAGTGGTTAATGACCCTGACTCCTAAGTCAAGAGTCGTAGGTTACATTCCTATCCATAACAAATATTTTGTAATGACTGAATTAAACAACTCGTCTCTATAATGATTATCATATTCATCATTAAAATAAACTCCTAAAACCACCAGATTAAAACATTAGTTGGCTAACATTACTGAAAGAATTCGCATCATACGAGGATGGTGGCGGATGGTTATGCTTGTTTTTTACAAATATGACCTCGTCTTGAATCGTGTACAGTTTAGCAGTGCATCCCGAACAGTTGTGTGTAGAGCATCGCCAAAGCATTCTGTTATTATGTTTAGGACTTGTTTTTTTCCTCATGGAAAATCTATAACCACCTATCACAATCAGCCAGTTATCTCTTCGTTTAGATTTCACAAATTTGTATTCCGGAATGCCTGGAAAGAAAAATAAAATTTATATGAGAATGTTGGTACGAGCACTTCAACCAGCACTTTCTAGAAACACAACGTTTAGTAAAATTATGAAAACGAAAGATATAGAAATAGTAATGTAGAAACAGAAAAGGAAACACTAATGAATCAAGATGTTTTGTTTATTTTACAAGCTTTTTATTAACTTGCAATGTATGTATGTATGCTTGTATGTTTGGGTGGAATCTTGCAACTCAATTTTCAAGCAGATATCTTCAACCGATTTTGCTGAAATTTTGCAAGCATATGTATACAGCGTGACAATACAATATTATAATGACATGGAGCTGATCTGATGCTGGAGCTGGAAGGTGTCCATAGGAACTCGGTAAAGAAACGTCGCAAAATCATCTAGTTTGCACTCGTTTCATTCGTCTCAAGGCATTCCAGTAAAGGCTTGTTTATAAAAAGCTTTTTAATTAAATTTATTTATAATAAATAATGTCCACAATGACCTGAAATAAGCACAACCATTTTATCTGTACCAATATTGCTTCGCCTAGTAATGAATTGAGAATACGGATTTTCGCCATCCCTATTCATGTACTAATGTTGTTTATCTACTCATATGATGTGATCACGTTCGTGACGTTATTTGCTGAAAATATCATTTTGTGAGAAGATTAGCTCAATGATTATGCGTATTCCTGCAAGATACAACCAGTTCCTCTATAGTGAATAACACCGCTTTGCAGCCATGGTTGTGATGCGAGGAACATCGCCATCTCATTTTGCCGTTCAGATGTTTGTGTCGCTTATCACGCGTCATCGTGTACTTGTAGCCATCGTACATAAGCATACGATTTCCTTTCACTGACATAAAATACTCAGCATCACCTAAAAAAATAGTTTTGTTAAAGATGGACGATTTGAGGACTTGGCAGAGACTTACATTCAGCAGTGTACGACAATAGGCTGAAGTACTAAAAACGGAAAATATCAAGATCTGTTGAGACCTCAATAGGACTGATGACTATATCGTAAATAAATACCAATGTATCCGTCCTTAAAACGAATATTGCAAAACATCTCGGAAAATTTAATTATTACAGCTTTTCATTTGTATTATAAATTTTAATCAAATAAACATTGAAACATATTGCTCAATGGAGTAGTCTAGAAGAGTCAAGTCATAAGTTTGTATTCAGTACATGTTCCATACAAAGTTATCGTTTTGACAGATGATAAAAGTGACTAATTTGACAAAGGTGTCATTTCCTATTCGTTAATATAAATTTATAACGATATAGATCACCTGTGCCGCCAGTTTTTATTTTCTTTATAGATAGGGGGCAAACAGGGGGTAAGCGATTACCGCCGACCATGGACACCCGCAACACCAGAGGCGTCACAATTGAGTTGCCGGCCTTTGGGGGATGGGGAAGGGGATGGGGGGAGGGGTTGGGGTATGGGCCCCCGGCATCCTCACTCACTCGGTGAAACACAGCGCAAGCGCTGTTTCACGCCGGTTTTCTGTGAGGCCGTGGTATCACTCCGGTCGAGCCGACCCGTGCATGCCGAAGCGTGGCTCTCCCACGGTAACCATGCCATGTCGGTAGTAAATCTGCCTCAATTTATTGTAGAGATTTTTTTTGCTGTGCTGCATGGCCTAAATGACTACCGACATCTATGAATTCTTGCAACTCATTACTTACCAAAGCATTGCCGTTTCTTATATAACCCCATCAAAATCAGGTGTGAAATGCATTGCTGAGTCGACTTGCTGAAACGTACTTAGAAATTCTGACATTTTGAAGAAGAGTTCATATTCGTGAATAAGAAGCGTTTGGACTTAAGCTGAGGATACAATTAAAAATGAAATGCACCCTGATAATGAGATTCAGTATTTATTATTAAAATGTTATTATATATTAATAATTTAGACTAAAACAACTTTCTTTATATTTTTTTAAGACATTATAATAAAATAATAAATTTAATGTTAAAACTAAATTATAGGTAATAAAGGAATATAACAATTCTTATCATCATATATGTATATCATTTCTGCATTTCATTTCATACAAAATATTTTTTTTTAAGTATGGGAAAAGTCAAGACGTTTACTTAGCATTCAAAGACTTTCATACTTTAAAAATAACTAAAGATGTCTATACTTCTATGTAGACTTAAAATATCAAACAAGAAGAATTCTTAAAAACACAACACACTTATAATGCTATTGCCGCTAATTCAAAATAATCAAAAAGTTTTTTTTCTGCCACCTTATCAATTTAACTGTCAAAATTGATAAGGTGGCAGAAAAAAAAAACTTAAAAAATAATACATTTAGAAACTCCCAGGACTGACTGACATAAAACACTATGGATCTATAGAAGTGGTAGTATTTATAATACTAACTTTTCCATTTTTAACGTAATATTAGTATATGTATGGTTACAATGTAAGTCTTAACCTATCCTATCTATACATGGGGCATTTCACGTCAAGCGAACAACGAAAAAAAAATGAGGTCGTGAATTTTGTTTATATTCTGGTCAGTTATACTTCTAGGAGACGTGGATGTGTACACACAATATTTTTTTTCGTATGATGCTTTATTGCCGAGTTATGAGGTTTTAAAAATTTACTAAAAATGAAATCTGTTATTTTTGGATACTTATTATTTGCATCAATTAATTTGTAAAAAAATCTAAAAAGTATTGTTTCTTATAGTTAAATAGTTGAAATTTTGTTTTTTTAATCGAATTCTAAATTTGAATTTTTTTACGTATAGTAAACCGGAAGTGAACATTTCAAATCGATTTTTGAGTAACTTCGACATTTTTTTTTTGTATCTTGAATTAAAGCTTTATATGTACTAATTCTTCACAAAAAAAATTAAAACGTGATCTCCAATAGTTTAGGACTTAGAGTGGTTTTATTAATTGAGAGTGAAACAGTATTAATTAAAATGGAGAGTTTTATTTTCAAATTTTTACAATTTTACCATTTGCACTATTGCTAATGCTTTTTACACATACATTTTCGTTGGTTGGTCGAAAAGCATGCAGTTTTTGAGTTCCTGGGACGGTGGTAGCAGAAGCAAAAGTGACTCGTAGAAAAGCTCGCTCTTGTTTAACACTTTCCTTCGAGTAGTATGTCATTTAATGTCTACAAAGCTGTCTAGATCAACTGGCTGGATTCAAATTTAGAATTCGTTTAAAAAAAACAAAATTTCAACTATTTAACTATAAGAAACAATACTTTTTAGTTATTTTACAAATTAATTGATGCAAATAATAAGTATCCAAAAATAACAGATTTCATTTTTAGTATATTTTTAAAAGCTCATAACTCGGCAATAAAGCATCATACGAAAAAAATATTGTGTGTACACATCCACGTCTTCTAGAAGTATAACTGACCAGAATATAAACAAAATTCACGACCTCATTTTTTTTTCGTTGTCCGCTTGACGTGAAATGACATTACATATAATTTCAAATAAGTAATATCCAACCAAACTTGTGATAATGGCTTCCATTTAAAGGACTTCATCACGTACCCACAAGAATTGGTATATCAGTAACATCTGGGTTTTTTTATATATTCAACAAGTAAAATTATTTATTGGTAAAAAAACTCGACTGCGTAAATATGTGCATCTTTATTCAATTCATTTTTTTAAATAAAATATATAGTCCAAGATCCCAGTCAGCTCAGACTTGTCATTTTAGGAAAGATGAAATTTTTAGGGTCGGTAGTCTAACATATATTCAGAAAGGAATGGATACTCACTAAGCGGAAAGTGGGGCCGTTTTACAGTTAGCAGGTATCAAAGGTGGAAAAAAACCATGCTAACTTACGTCATTTTGGGAAGCCTGAATTTTATATAATGTTTAAAAATATTTCCCAATCAGCCAGACACGATCTGAGGGGCCTTAGAACTCTCCTGACTCGTTTAAAGTTTATCGGAACTAACGCCTCGGCTATATTTATGGCAGACATACGTGTCATGTGTATTGCTATATAATTTAGCGTAGACGTTCATACTTCTCAACAATATAGACTAAAATTTAACAACACACCATCTCAGAACTATTCTAAAATATTTCCCAATGAGCCACACAAATCCGACGGGCCAAATAGACATCAACCAAAGAAGACTCGTTAAAAGATCCGCTGTGCTAGGAAGCGCGAGAGCATTAGAGCATTATTTGAGCGCATAAGGACAGGTGAGATGCACTTCGACGCGTCAATTTCTATTTCTTAGAATTCCTGGCTAATAAATAATATAATAATAGAATAATGTGTTGTAAGTTTTTTTATATCGTTGAGAAGTATGAACGCCTATGCTAACTTATATAGCACTCAATACACATGTCGCGTAAGTCTGCCGTAAATGTAGAACAGGCGTTATATTCTTATAAACTTTAAACGAGTCTGGGGAGGTCTAAGGCCCCTCAGATAGTGTCTGGCTGATAGGAAAATATTTCTGTGTTAGTGAAAGGCGCGTGCCTGATAATGTTCTTTTTTGAAAAAGGAGTTGCATTATGAGTACAACATTATAACACTCGTTTAGATGATATTTTGGTTACTATGACACAGGATGTTTTAATGTTGGCAATAAGCTAGCTGTTTCAGATATTTTATAGAGGATTTATAGTTTGGGTGTAGATAAATATACAAATTCACACCTAAAATGTACCTCGTAAGCTCTAAAATGACACTAGAGACAACACAGAGATCTAGCTATATTTAAAGGACCACAGTGTACCTACGGGATCTGCCACCCAGTATAGTTCGTGTAGTCTTCATAGTGACGGTATGAAGTAAACATGGTTGCAGGCGGTTCATGATTATGCTCCCCTTTTGAGAACACTACCTCGTCCCCATCAGTAAAGACGGTAGCTTTGCAAGCATTCTTATGATTAGTACACTTCCAATGCTTCTTAGTACTATTCGCAAAACAGTATTTGAACCCGTAACGATAGCCATTCACCACCAACAGGCAAGTGCTTTTTCTACCCATCTTGGACATAACGTAGTGGGCTGAAAAAAGTGGCAGTTTTGTTAAAATTCGGATCTGTTCCTATTAATATAAAATAATAACCTTTTTAACCACTATTCAGTGCCGTTCAATAATAATAATATGTCAATAATAATATTTCAGACATCTGACACACAACATATATACTTTTTGCTTTGTAAATACATACATATTTAAATAGAAAACACCCAAACTCGGAAACAAATATTTGTAGATCACACAAATATTTGGTCCGACCCAGGATTTGTACCCGAGACCTCAAGCACAGCAGTCGTATTACTACCACTGCACTACCAAGGCAGTCAATGAATTACACGTGATATTGTTTATAACTAACATATTTATAAAATATGTTTTATCATTCAAGGAAAAAATAGATAGAAGAAAAAAAAACAAGCATCATTTTGTGCATTTTTAATAACAAACATTCAGAAATGTAGATAATAAGAGATTCAAAACTAACTTTTCATGACATGTTTAAAAGCCAAAAATAGTGATATCAGTTATGTATTAATATGTTCTTTTTTAAATACTACAGAATACTTTTTCAAAATATTTTGTTTCAAAGTTTTCAAACATAGATTATGTTTACATAATACTCAAGATAATTCAGTGACACACGACCTATCTTTAACTGAAACTTACCAATGACACCAATAAATTATATTCTTCCATTCCATTCTTAGAATGGAATGAAATAGAAAAGAATATTACACATTTTTCTTCGAGTTTATTTTACATCATTTCAAATTTAAATAATTATTCTAAATCAACTGAATTCCTGTAATGAGACCAATTATACATTTTTCTTTCAACAATTACATAAATGTTTTTACAATATTGTTTAGTTACATTTATTAGGACCTTACAATACTCGTATGTATGTCAGTGATTTGTCAATATCTCCGTTTCTCCAATCTAGAATGATTGTGGTTATCATCGATGGCTATAATTTTTCCATGCAGCGTCTTCAGTTTAGCGGTACATCGATACCTCTTTCGATTAGAACATGTCCACCTTATTCTCTTGCAAAGGGTTCTTTCTCTCATTTCCGTAAACGTGTACCCATCGTACAAGATCATTTTGTTACCTTTTACAGATGTTATAAACTTTGCTGTAATCGAATAAATGATTACTGAATCACTTTAATTACGTGTATTTTTAGCAACTATTGGTTGTACCACCACCACTTTCCGTGTGCTGACAACATCACTACTAAGAGAAGGAAAATTTGGAACAGACCCAATACTAAACCTTCAGTTCAGCGTAGTATGGGCCAAACCCTCTACTCCAGGCCCTATGAACTCGATGCCCAGGAGTGGATTGTTGAAGGCTATTGATGTATTGACGTGATTGGTTGCCGAGAAGATATTTGACCATAAAGTATTGATTTACAGATAGGGAAAAAAACAAGTTACTTCTCTTTTATTAACGAAATAGCACAAATAAAACAGAAAGTTATAGAACTATTTGTTTTTAATAGTATCTATAACTAATTAACTTCAGAGAGGTACGTAATATGCATATTTATTTTGTAAACATATACAACGTATATTGTATATAGACCTACCATTTTTTATTGGTGAAAAATCCCTTCGGATCTCTGGACCCAACGGCTATGTGCACTAAATTTGATGGCTTTGCACAAAGCCCTTTGTGCAAAAAAATCTAAGTAACCACACAACTTACGAATACAATCTTATCAATTATGTTTCGTTTAAGAGAATTTCTAGAACTCAGAGTTGTGTAAAATTAATATAACCCGAGGATCGAACTAATTGGCGTTAAATTGGAGAGGCTTATGTCCAGTAGTGGACTGCGATAGGCTGATGAAGTTTTTGATAAAGTTTATGTAGCCCATGTTATATACCTCATTCATTAGAAATTTAGAATCGATTCGGTAGCTTAGGCGCTACGATGGAACATAAAAAGCCACACATAGATTGCCAAAACTATTATCCTTCCTTTTGGCTTCACCGTAGTCGGGAAAATCACTAGCCTGTTGTATATGATACAAATATAACCAAACGATAGAAGATCTAAACTTGTGTTTCAGAAGTAAAATATTATGAGTTAGCTAAATACTAATCATAATAAGTTCTGTCATGATTATGACGGTCATCAAAAGCTACAATGACACCTTCTAGAGTCTTCAATTTCGCAGTACATCGATATCTCGCTCTTATCGAACATGTCCATCTCACTGTTCGACAGCTTTCTCGATCCTCTTTTACTCTAGTGTACGTGTATCCATTGTGCAGTATCATTTTCTTGCCTCTCCTCGATACAACAAATGTTGCTGAAATTAAATTATAGAAGTTTATGTCACACTAAACTTTAACTCATTTAAACATGTTCTACAATTTAGTGATAAGTCACTAAGAGTAAAAGCTAAAAGTAGCCTTGTGAGAAGTTAAAGAGCCTTAAGTTGGGCCCGGACCAACATGTTCCAAGTGACTTAAATAAATGTAAACTGTAATCGGGTAAATATAAAAATAACAATAGTTAATTGTATTGAAATAACTTATTTATTCCATCAGTCATGGTTAATTTAATACTTCGTAGAAGATTTTTATATCATTAAATACATATAAGCTAAGAAGCTAGCTAAAAAATAAAACTATAAAAATTAACATGTTCTATATTCGTAATTGATCCGACTTGGTGGTGGATGATTATGTATAGGATCAATAGCTATGATAAATTTGCCTAGGGTCCGTAATTTCGCAGTACATCGATACTTTTTGCGATTTGAACAAGTCCATCTCACTCTTCGACACGTCGTATACTCTTTCATGTCTGTGAACGTGTACCCGTTGTAAAGCACCATTTTGTTACCTCTCCGAGACCAAACAAATGTTGCTGAAATGAAATGATAGTTTAAATATCTAAATTCTGTAAAAAAATATGGAGCGTAAACATTATTCGCCAACGGTTATTTCTCGGCGACACTGTGCAAGTCAATGACTTCGGAAACGTATGTGTCAAACAACGCTACTTCTTAGACGAAATTAACTTTTTATTAATAATACAATATGTTATATTTTAATTATTATTTCAATTACAACATTTTATTATCTATTCAGTTTTATAATTAGGACGACATTTCCTCGCGTGACTATGGAAACTGTCTATAGCTACAATGACCCCGTCCAACGTCCTCAATTTTGCTTTGCAGCGGTACGTTTTTCGACTGGAGCAAGTCCACCTCGTAGTCCTACTCCATGGAGAATCCTTGATTTCTGTAAACGTGTACCCATCATAAAGCACCATTCTGTTACCTCTGTTGGACAGCACAAATGTAGCTGTAAAAGGTTTGTTATGTTAAATAAGCGTGATTTAAAATTTAAGAGTCTGTGTTAACACGATGAGAAAAAGCTGAATTCTTCAGTTTTAGATTTATCTGTTGGCTATTATTGTCTTATTGGTTTAGTATTGTCTAGCCAGTGTTGTTATTTATTAGTAATTTTCAGTAAGATACATTTATACATTAATTTATTAATTATATTACATACTAGCTTTCACACGCGGCTTCGCTCACCTAGACTTTCATCCCCTGGTTTACCCCCTTAGGGGTGGAATTTCAAAAATTCCTCTCTTAGTGCTCACTTACGTTATATAAAGAACCTACATGCAAAATTTCGGGATTCTAGCTTCAGCCGTTTGGGCTGTGCGTTGATCTCTGGGTATGTCAGTCAGTCACCTTACTCTTTTATATATATAGATAGATAGATTATTAATACTAAAATATGTGTATTTTATACTTACACCTACTAGTTATTTTAAACTACCTCTGTTTTTCATTGCACGGGGCGAACTAAATGCTCATCCGTATTATCGGCCAGTTAACCTAGTTTCATTAAGTAACGTAGTAGGTGCTTAGTGAAACAATCATCATAATTGTGTATTTATTTATTTGGTAAGTTCGTGACTTTCAGGAACAATTAAATGTTCAAAATAGATCTAAAAATCGTTTTTATGCATTTTATTAGGTATACCTCTCCATGTTAGGAACTGTACCAGTGGGTATTAATATTTTATTTTGTAACCTGTACTTTTATGTTATCTACTTTATTAAAATAAAATTATCACATTGAACGATAATAATTATTAGTCGTAGGTATAAGCAATATTACAAAATAGGGTAGGTACATAAATTTTACACGTGTTAAACACACTAAAACTTGGAAATTATAAATATTTTTGTACTAGTCGATAAGCCTATCTTCACACAGTTTTAAGACTATTCTTTGAGAGTTATATAGTATTTTATAACAATCGTACTTCAGCATTTGATAATACAAAGGTTTCTCAAAAAATTATGTTCCTCTAGAACATTAAAAAATTACAGACTAGTATTAATCCATAGATTCGCCCCTATTTATATAGATTTCGGGAATGATGCCTATTTAGAGAAAGTACCAATTGCCGTTCTCTTTACTCTAGATAACATCTAGAGACTTATTTGACATTTCATATTGTTTCATGACCTGGCATGATGAGGCAAATGGTTCACCTAATATTTTAATGTTTAAAAATGTTACAAAATAATACACATAAATATGTGATTTATGTTACTTAGGACTTTAATGTAGACTTGATGGTGATGAAAGAAATTGACGAAAAAAAAATGGAATGTGCAAGGTGGGTTTAGATAGGCAATGGGATGTACGGATCAGGTCGCGCACCGCACAGAAAATCAACGTAAAATGACAGCGTTCATGCTGTCGTGTTTCGTTGGTGAGTGCGAGACCGGAGGCCCAAATAGTCTAGTCAACAAGTTCCACTTGTTGACTAGACTAAAAGATGCAGCAGCATCACTAGGCCGCCATGGTGTGGGTCGCCATACTGCATTGTCTGCATTCGCAGTGAGTATGGTGACCGCCACTCTTGGATTCTGCTTATGCTTTCCATCAGGCAGAGTAGAGTCATTTTGGCGGGCCATACATAAAAAAAAAAAAAAAAAAAAAAAAAAAAAAAGGTCTTCTCGCTTTGATTGAAATACAGCTCGCCAAAGTCACAAAGTTTTCGGCGCGTTTGTCGATCTCGAGAAGACATGATGTGTTCGTATAAATGGGGCCTACAAAGATTGGTTTGACGTTTCTTAAGGTGTCAGACAGTCAGCCAGTCAGTGAATCGGCAGAGGTCGTCCACGGTCAACATTTACCGACCAAATTGGTGATCTTTTCAAAAGGGCCTTGTAAAATGGACCGTAGTAAGTGGAGATCAATGGTCTCTATCTATTCTTTGGGAAGGCGTAACTCTATGTACGTATGTATTTAGGAATGCAAAAACTTATTTCACTGCAAGACTAGCAGCGGATACCTATAAGTTTGAAGGCACCGCCAAATTCCGAACACTTTTACAGACAAAACAAATTACAAACAAAAATTAACTACTTACTATAAATTATACAAAATAAACAGGTTACCTACATTCTTCTTTGGATTAGTTTCAAAGAAATAAAGTCATTTTAAATTATTAGAACAATATTACTGTAATACAAAGAAACTATTGAGCCGATGCGATTTAATTATTATTTTCAACACCATCCTTAATCGGCGGAGATTTTTTCATACGAGGAGTAGGCGAGTTGTGACCTAGACGCTGCGGACATATCAATTTCTTAGTTAAACAACAAAGATACTAACTAATAAATATTTATATTGTATTGCATATATGTAATTGTACCTAAGTAATCTGAAAGTAATAGGAATATATAATTTAAATCGGTTGTTGGTATATGGAAACACAGAGATGGGCATAATACGGGATATACCTACATGCACTTAAATAACCCTTTTCTTTAGGCTGCACATGAGTCGGTTGGATGCTCTAAAATATCAGGAATTGACAGAATGATGTAGCCTCTTCCTCTTTAGAGTGGAAAATCAGTTAGCATAAGTATATAGTATAAGCAATAGTGGTAGCACAAGTAATTTACGAGTAAGTTAATAGATACTGGCATCCCTAGACAATAAATGAGCAAAATGCTTATTTTTAAATTAAGAAAAATTTATGGTCAATTTCTCGCAGACTCGGGAATATAGTAATAACAAATAGAGTGTACGTACCTTTTCCATGATTGTGATCATTTTTTACAGATACTATGATGTCATCAATTGTATAAATAACTGCTTTGCAACCTCGACAAAAGTGAGTCGAGCACACCCATCTTTTTTTGACTGATGGGCCGTATTTTGACTTCTTATGGTAGTAAGTGAAACCTTTGTACCTAATCAGTGAGTTTCCTCTTTGCGAAGTCACAAATACAGCTGAAAGAAATTGAGAGTTACAGATAATATCACGATTTTCGATCTTATTTATGCTTTGAAACCACAACTATTATATGGAAGGGGTAGTATTGTAATGGCGGTAAAGCCATCGAGTTCTTTCCTCAGTTGGGATAAAATTAATGAAAAATTTAGAGAAATAAGACGATGACAGATGTTTGTCTTGATTTTTAATGATTTCAAAGAGTTTTGATGCTTCAGCTGCAGCGTTACAAACCCGCACATAACTTCTTCATTCTTTTTTACGAAAACTTTTATAAGTATGTATCTGTATATGTATATATGAAAATAATAATAAATATAAAACTTAATGCTAGGTTAACGCTCAAAGGCAATATCTTAAAGGCAATCATGGGATGGAAAGAAATAACAAGATTAGGCAAACGTATAGGGTAGTGCCTGATGTAGTATAGTATTATTTTATCGAAATTTATAAATAAATACACATATACACACTGAAATTGAATACTGTGACCTTATTGACCATAATAAGAGTTGATTTTGAAATTTCTCTCAGGTTATGTTCCTTCACAAGTCTCTAAAGGCGCGTCTTCACCGAAATTTGACAACACAAAAAAAGGTTGACAACACAAAAGTTGCCAACCCTTCGCCGGTGGAAAACCGGCTTTAGACAGTTAGTGCTTGTGCACGTCTATATTTGGAACTGGTAGGGCGTTCAACAATACCGCTTGATCGGAGAAGGAGTGAAGATATACACTTTGAATATTTTAAACGATAGTTCATTGTGAATACTTTGATGGTCACAATAAATAATTATTTTTAAAATAGAAACAATAAAAGCTTACTAAACTAAGACCATGGAGATTAGAGTACTGTTTTATAATTTCAAAAAACTACTTTTATTTCTAGTGTTACACAACATCAGACACACTGGAAATCAACTTCCTCTATACTAAAGAGATAAACTAAACTATTTAATCAATCAGTCAATTAAACAAATTTAAATCAGTATATAAACCATTAATAAATGAGGGTTACAGTCTCGAATTCATTTATTTATATGTAGCTAAATAACATTGCCATTGTTTTTTTTTCACTTATTTATTTTGCGTTTACAATGTTGAACTGTTTAAATGAATTATTAATCTACTTGTTTTCCTTTTAACTATGAGTGTGTTCATCAAACACCTTAACAATCTCGTCATCGATGGTGTATATTTTAGCGCGACATCGACAAGAATTCCGTTTGGAACATCCCCATATTTGCTTCGCGTTTAATGTTCTTCGGCGGGGATCGCTGACGTTTATGTAAATATTGTTTTGATATATAAGTTGCCGGTAGCCTCGATTTGAGGTGATGAATTTGGCCACACCTGTTAACAACATGCAATTTTAATAAAAGTATTGAACTGATAATATTATAGTACCTGGATGACTGAGCTTTCCTCGGTATTTGTAACCGACTTCAAAAAAAGGAGGAGGTTCTCAAGTCGACTGTTTTTTTTTTATATTTGTTACCTATAACTTTCGACTGGGTGAACCGTTTTTGTTTTTGTTGATTATTTTTTATTTGAAAGCTGGTGCTTCCCATGTGGTCCCATTTTAATTTGGTCCAGTTCTGACATGACATTCATGAGAAAATCATATAAATATTCAATTTGCATTAAGTATGTGCGCGACAAATTGACGAATAACCCAATATCACACCGACTGACTTCGATGATTCTTTTTTATTTGAAAACTGGTGCTTCCCGTGTTGACCCAATTCAATTTGGTCGTTCTTGAAGTCGGTTTTTTTTTGTTGAAATTTTGTATTATTTTATCACTGATAACAATTACTCATTCAGTTATACAGGATACTGCAGTTGCTTCACGTGCTGTCTTCGATATTTTGCAAGGAGAAATAGGATGGTCAAAACCTGCTTGCCAAAGAAAGACCTATGTGGAGCAGCGGAGTGGATGACAGGAGAAATGAACATAGAAACTTAAACTTTAAAGTTCACTTAGAAAATGCAAACAACTACCAAAATAAAATAAATTTACACTAGATATAAATATACAAGTTATCTTTTTTTGGGATAACAAAAAGAACATTTGAGAATACTATCAACAAAAGACTATTTAATAACTATCTTTTTTCATGATTATGTTCGTTATAAATAGCAATTATTTTGTTATCGACAATATGAAGGCAAGCTTTGCAATATTTGTTTTGTGTACAACTCCATCTCTTCTTGTCTGTTTTGTAGTTTCCAGGCTTCAGGTAAAACGTGTGGTCACCAATTTTAATGTTGGTCTTGCCTTTCTTAGTTTTTATTAGGGTCACTGGAACAAGAATAATCACGTTAGTAAAATTTGTGACATGTGCATTACCTGCTGCCTTCGATACTTCACTTACATTTATGGATGTCATTTTTGCGTTGGTGTAGAGAAGCCACACCTGATGTGTGACTACAGCCGCCCATGAACATCAGTAAATCAAGAACCACAAGCGTGTTGCCGCATTTGACGTACCCCTCATGCAAATAATCGGGGTGGGTGTTAAACTCCTAAAAACCTCAGTCCGGTCAAGCCGGCCCATTTTTGTAGGACACTCCCACGGTATTAACAAGGATTTAAATATAATATAAAATATTTTTATAGACATCTCCCGACTATTAATATTAATAATAAATAATAAAAGTAAATATTTCGGAGATCTTACACACAACGCCATCTAGTCCCAAGCTAAGCAGAGCTTGTGTTATGGGTATTAGACAACTGATATAAATACACATATACTTTTTTGTAAATACATACACGTTATACATAGAAAACACCCAAACTCTGAAACAAATATTTGCAGTTCATACAAACATTTGGTCCGACCCTTAATCGAACCCGAGACCTCAAACACAGCAGTCGCATATGCTACCACTGCGTCACAGAGGCATTCATTCCTGTATCACGATGCACTTTACAATATACACTTTGATGAAATGGAGACAACAAGAAATTGTTCATCACAGCACACAAAGTGTTCCGTCATGTGAGGCTTGAACGCACGACACTCAGCATATTAGAAAGCGGCGAAGTAACCGTTTAAACAATCATGCAAAATAAAATGAACACATACACATTTAATATAGGTATTTCTTTTTGTTTATTTTCTCACAACAATTAATAAGATACCGAATATTAAGACATGTGTTAACTATATCACAAGAACAACAAATTGTACTTCAAGTTCAGGATTTGGAATACACGACAATGACAGTTCGTTTAAAGGTATAATTTCAAAATTTATAACTAAGTCTGCAACAAAAAGTGTAAACATTTTAAGTACATACACATAATATTCACGTTCTACACCCGTATTGGCTAGGCTGAGATAATAGAAAGTCATATCTTGGCACATTGCATACACTTCATTGGACTTTTCATACCCTCTCGGTTACTTGTTCTTTTAATTAGGCCCTTCCTCCGTATACTATGATCATCACAGTATAGACGTATACTGACATGATTATAGCTATAGTATAATATCTATGATACAGTAGTCATGAAGAAGTATCGTGGGAATCCTGAAATCTACATCGATACGTAGGGATACAACATCTCTTAATACGTTTATGACAGATAAACATTACATTAACTGCAATCCTAGTAAGGATAAAAACTTCCTAACTTTAACTACACATAAAACATACGTTTTACAATATAAAATCAGTAAGTTCCTATATGTAGGATCTAAAAAGAATAATATTCAAACAGATATTTTCTATCAGGTACAAGTATGTCGAATGAAACGATTATGATTATTTGTTATTGACCGACTACCAACAATCTTCGGTGTATTCACCTCACTCGCTCCCACTTGATCGCGAGGGAACTGGATACATATCTACATACACATATTTATAGTAGGTATATGAACTGGTTCATGTAAATTACTCATTAAATAGAGAGCATAAATATTTTACATAAGTAATTAATACATGAAATGTTTCTTCTTTACGTGATTGTGAAAGTTATTAATTTTAATAATTTCATTTTCTATAGTGTATATTTGTGCCTTGCAACCCTTGAAGCAGTGACTTGAGCAGACCCAGCGAGTTTTCACTCCCTTCGTTGATTTGTGTGTAAACAGGTAGGGTCCGACCCTGAGCATCGTTCGTCCTGTTGTACTTGACTCAGTGAACTCAATTAAATCTGTCGAACAAAAAGGTTTGTGAGAATTTATTTATACCATACATTTTCCGAAAGAGGCATTAAAAGAGTTTATTATGACCCTGAAAACACAGTTTCAAAAGGCTAAACCTGTGTATGTGTGAGAAAGTGTATTTTACATAATATACAATACCACAATACAAATAGACAAACTATAAAAGAAAATAAGACATAAATTAAAAAGATATCGAATTAGATTAGAAGTCAAAGAAAATTGTGTATGCAATGAAATCCATTTCCAAACTAAACACAGACTTTAAAACAGATTTTATTGCAAAAAATAAAAATGAGCAGTCAATGAAATTCTTGTAAACTGAAATAGATTTATTTTCTAAAATAATAATGGTCCCATAATATTAACACATTTCTAAAAATAAGTACTTATCAAACTCTCTTCAACCTTCATTGAAACAACGAAACACTTAATATCTGTATTATAATATATTTACAATATTATAATTAGACACGTACAATACAAAATAACGCAATCACGCAACACAAAATTCATAAAACATATTTATGTTATTCGTTGTTATAACTAACTTTATATAAGACTTTATATAAAAATTCAAAATGTATTTTGAATTACCTTTTTACTTAAAAATATTGGCTATAAATCTTTGGAACACCATAGGATGGTTAGTCTTAGTAGAGCCACGCTGATTTCATCACGAACGGGCCGGCTCGACCGGGGCGGTACTACCCTCGCACAGAAGATCAACGTAAAATAACAGCGTTCGTGCTGTCGAGTTTCGTTGTTGAGTGCGAGCCCGGAAACGCAATGATGCAGTAGCATCACTAGGCCGCTATAGTGTGGGTCACCATGCTGCATTGTTGTATTGTCTGCATTCACAATGAGTATGGTGACCATCACTTTTAGATTCTGCTTATGCTTTCCATCTGACGTAGAGTAATTTTGGCAGGGCCATACATGAAAAAAAACCACAATGACTCAGATATACCTATGACACACAACTTCATCCAGTTTCAAAGTAACCAGAACTTATACCATAAAAGTCAGGTTGACTGGTAGAATACTGAAATCCTTTTTTTTGTTAGTTGATGCATATCATATATAGAAAACACATAAAACCCCGAAACATATATTTCTTTGCATTATTACAGATCATACAAACATTTGGTCCGATCAAGGATTTGGATCGAAGACATATATAAACAATAATGAGGTAGTGAAACATATATAAACTGTCTCAATAGTTATCAAAACATTCATACATTTTAGTTTAAAAAAAAACAAAAAAAAGAATGCCTTTTTCTTCTCTTTTGATACACATTCATACATACACACTATATGCATCTAGTCTAACTTTGACGTGAAGTCAACACGAAAAGTCTGATTATGAAATAAACTAAAATAATTGTAACTAACTGATTATCTCATTCGCTAAGATAGTTTAAAAAACATAATAAACGTATATATTCAAACCTTTAAGAAAAGAGCGTACTCCTTCTTAAAAGGCAACGCACTTGTCTCCGGTGTTGCGGGTGTCTATGAGCGGTGGTAATCGTTTACCATCAGGCGATACGTTTGCTCGTTTGCCCACAATTCATAAAAAAATGTGTGCGAAAGTCGTTATCTTACTAACAACATTTGTAAAACAAGAATTTATTAACACAATTATCCTCTTCTTAATGGTTATGGCAATTTTTGACAAGAACAATTTCATTGTCAACAGTAAACAAGCTTGCTTTGCATCCTTTTCTCTGGTGTGTGGAACAAGCCCATCGAGTTTTAGATTTCTGTTGCATCTGTGCAAAGAAAGAGTACTCACCAACTCGTATCAACGGCTTACCTTTCTTTGACACCGCAAACACAATACCTTAAAAGAAAGAAAACAGAATTTTTAATATCTTGAAATGTATATTCAATACCACAATTTCACTAACTCTATACTTAAAGAAATACATGCATGATAAATAAATTTGATACACTGAAGCGATATGAAGCTTTAAAGGTACATAATTTCTTTATATACAAATCAAAATAGTTATGTCTAAAACGAAAGTGAAGTAAAGTAACAAAGTAATTTGTAGTATTACAATCCTAGAAAGAGCCTGTCATTCGAAGCAAGCCACAGTCCGTTAGTTGTCATATTATTATTCAAATTACAATTTATATATTAACTAAAAAAGAAGCCTGCTTAGTTAAATTACTCAGTCATGTTTTTCTTTTGTCAAAATTTAAATGAAACTTTAATTTGAAAATGAGTGAAATTACATTTTTACCACTACTGCTAAAGCTAAAATATAAACAACGATCTAAAATAATTACTTACAAATTTTAACAAAAAAAAACCGACTTCAATCTGGACCAAATTTAAATGGGACCATTCGGGAAGCACCAGCTTTCAAATAAAAAAAGAATTATCAAAATCGGTTCACCCAGTCAAAAGTTATGAGGTAACAAACATAAAAAAAATAAAAATACAGTCGAATTGAGAACCTCCTCCTTTTTTTGAAGTCGGTTTAAAAAAAAACAAGTTAGCTGTGTTAAGCTGTGCCCACCGCTGAATCTAATACCCACCAGAAATAGACATTAAATATAAATAAAACAGATGAACAGTCAAAATTTGACAGATCTTTTAGAGATATTTAAGGATACACTAACCGACGTTACATTTATGCATGTAATAATATGTAGATTATAAATTGAAGACAAATTAAACTAAACTTAATATTAAACGACGTTTATTTTTTATTTTTCCAAAAACTTTAGTACGTTTATAACAGGCACAAAATAAAAAAAAATAGAGAACAAAATTAAACGTTGGTGGGTTATCGTGTCAAATATACTTAGGAACCGAAGCATGGATTAAAGTAAATGAGGCTCACGTGTCTTCAAAGGTATTCTTTGCGTGAAGACACGTTTGCCTTATTTATTTAGGTAGACCTTTAAAGTCATTCGACGCATTCAATAATTTATTCAATACTATAATTACGTATTCAGTATTGTTTTTCTAAAAAGCTGTTATAACACGAGTGAAGAGAGGACGTTATCCTCAACAATCAAATTATTTTAGTTTAGGGAATGATTATGAGACCAAAATAATCTGGAGAGGCGATCACGGAGACAGAGCGTGGCTAGGTCCCCTAGAAGATGGTCCGACGACGTGGTATAGTTCGCGGGAAACCGCTGGATGCGTACAGCTTAGAACATTGCGGTTGTCTCTTATGTTCCCGCGATCCCCGGTGTAGGTGAGAGACGGAACACCGGGGGGTTTTAGTCAGTAAGAGTCTGACAGACCCCTTCGCACTCTCCTCAGGGCGGAGGACTCCCCCGCGTAAAAAAAAAGGACTGGTTGTTGTGGATAGCCCGTAGGGAGGCCTATGTCCAGCAGTTGACGTCTTTCGGCTGCGATGAATGATTATGAGTGTTTTTAATTTTTATAATTTGATCGTTCATAGTATACATGTTGGCCCTGCATCCTTTCGTAGCATGGGTTGAACAAGCCCATCGTGTCTTAAGTTTTTGTTTAACTTGAGCAAAGAAGCTGAACCCACCGAAGCGAATTAGGCGGTTGCCTTTTTGTGATACGGTGAAGTAGACACCTGAAATAAGAAGCTCCTTTCAATTAAACCTCGTAATTCTTCACCATCAGTTGCCCACATCCAATATGATACAATACACAATTAGTAACAACTTATTGCTTACTAGCTTTTACACGCGGCTTCGCTCACGCAGACTTTCATCCCCTGATTTACCTCCTTAGGGGTGGAATTTTAAAAATTCCTTTCTTAGTGCTCACTTACGTTATATAAAGTACCTACATGCAAAATTTCAGGATTCTAGCTTCAGCGGTTTGGGCTGTGCGTTGATCTCTGGGTATGTCAGTCAGTCAGTCACCTTCCTCTTATATATATATATATAGATAGAAGATAGATTATTCCCATATGAATACAACTGAAGAATTTAACACGTCATATTGTAGAAGAAATCGATGGAAAATTATAGGAAATATAGGCCTTTCAGAAGAGGGGCGTGACAACAGATAGTAAAATATTGACGTTTATAGAATAGGTTTATTGCTATGTATATTAATATCTATGTACATACATTTACAGTACTAGCAATTAACATTTAAAAATCATTGCATACATATAATTATTACTTCAGGAATTTACCAATTTATACACAATTGTATGTTATATTAGCCGTGGTCACAGGCGGACTGCCTCAGAGATCGATCTGTGACCGAGGCCAACATCACTTGCTTAGTATTATATTATTAATAGCTGGCCCGGCGAACTTCGTACCGCCATATTTACATATCTGTCTCAGCTTCCCACAGGCAGTGTATAGTCGCGGACAAAAAAAAAACACTTTGCTCGTTATCTTTTATTTTTTTTCTTTCTAGCAAAAAAAGAATAAATGAAATCGGACAATGTATTATTGAATTACAACTAAATATGTTGACTTTCATCCCCTCTCTCCAGGCAACCGTGCTGAATTTCGGGATAAAAAGAATCCTATGTCCTACCTCGTAGTATGAACTCAAATCATACCAAGTTTCATTTGAATCCGTTCAGTAGTTTCGGCGTGATGCGCGGCCAAAATACAGACAGACAGACAGACAGACGGACAGACAGAAAAAAAATACAGTTTTGGCTTCAGTATCGATTATAGAGAGCCCTCCAAAAAAAATTTCAAAATATCTTTAATGTACAGAATTAGACCTGTTACATTTTTTCTTTTTTTTTTATGGAATAGCCTGGCAAACGAGCAGACGTATCACCTGATGGTAAGCGATTAGCGCCGCCCATGGACACGCGTAACACCAGAGGCGTCACAAGTGCGTTACCGGCCTTTGGAGGATGGGGGGGGGGGAGATAGGGGTATGGGCCTCCGGTATCCTCACTCACCCGGTGAAACACTGCGCAAGCACTATTTCACACCGGTTTTCTGTGAGGCCGTGGTATCACTCCGGTCGAGCCGGCCCATTCATGCCGAAGCGTGGCTCTCCCACGGTATAATGTATTATAAGTATAGACTAGCTGAGCCCCGCGGTGTTACCCGCGTTTGTAGTTGTAACCGCGGGCAACGCTGCGGGGCGAAGCTAGTCTTAAAAAAGTAGCCTAAGTTACTCTTTATTGCATAAGCTATCAGCCAGTGAAAGTCCCGTCGAAATCAGTACTTACAGTCGTTCCAGAGATTAGCCGGAACAAACAGACAGACAGAAAGACACAAATTGTAAATAAATGTTATTTTGGTATATGTACCGTGTATACTATCGCATTTAGTAAAAAGCGGTTATTTTAATATTTACATATATACATACATCTATCTATCTATACTTATAATAAAAATGTAACAGGTCCAATTCTGTACATTAAAGATATTTTGAAAATTTTTTTTGGAGGGCTCTCTATAATCGATACTGAAGCCAAAACTGTAGTTTTTTTCATTTTTGTCTGTCTGTCTGTCCGTCTGTCTGTCTGTCTGTCTGTATCTTGGCCGCGCATCACGCCGAAACTACTGAATGGATTCAAATGAAACTTGGCATGATTGAATTCATACTACGAGGTAGGACATAGGATACTTTTTATACCGAAATTCAGCACGGTTTCTTGGAGAGCGGGGATGAAAGTCAATATATGTACTTAGTTGTAATTCAATAAAACATAGTCCGATTTCATTTATTCTTTTTTTGCTAGAAAGAAAAAAAATAAAAGATAACGAGCAAAGTGTTTTTTTTTTGTTCGCGACTGTACACTGCCTGTGGGAAGCTGAGACAGATATGTAAATATGGCGGTACGAAGTTCGCCGGGTCAGCTAGTATATAAATATAATATTACAAACAGACACTCCAATTTTATTTATTTGTATAGATAATCGCGTTAATTTTTAAAGCAATAAATTATAAACTACGATAGTTAAGCTGATTAAATATTTCTTAAGAATATTCAACTTGATTTAACTATAAATACTGAGTGTTAGATTGTCGCGACCCTACTGTTTAGTAAGTTTAGTGTAGAATCACTAGAGGGTGTTATGTAGACACTTCCGGTTACTGGCAATTCTGGACAGCTAAGCGAATGCATTGTGTGAACCTGTGAACTCTAATAAACCAAGTCAATCCTGAAGACGTGTTTCATTGAAGCCTCGGAACATAACACTGTGGTTGTGAGAATTATTGATTTTTAAGATCTTGTCATCCATCGTATATATATTTGCCTTGCATCCCTTCGTTTGGTGAGTAGAACAAGCCCAGCGTGTTTTCATCTTTCTCGTGAAGTGTATGAAGAATGTGTATTCACCGATGCGAATTTGAGGCTTGCCTTTTTGTGATAGCGTGTACACAATACCTGAAAGCAATTTAATTATAATAAGTGAATGATCAATTTTGTTATAAATAATGTTCCATTTAGGAGTTAAAAGTATTTCGTCTTCATAGCTAGTACAGTTAATACTTACGTCAAACGTTGTCGGCCGTAATATGAGTGTACAGCCTATAAACTGAAAAGTGCAATTATATAAAACACTAGCTTTTGCACGCAGCTTCGCTCACGCAAACTTTCATCCCCTGATTTCCCCCTTAGCGGTGGAGTTTAGGAAAATCCGTTCTTAGCGGATGTCTACACCCTATAAGGAACCTACCTGCCAAATTTCAAGTTTGTAGGTGTTATAGTTTCTGAGATTTCGTGATTAATAAGTGAGTGGTATTTCGCTTTTATCTATATAGATGCTAAATAGTCCGGGATCCCCGGAACAAATTTTACAAGTTATTACAATCAAGCAAATTTTTCGTGAGTGGTTTCATTTTGATGAGGGGCCTACCTTTCACCTTACAAAATTTTTCGATTGTGTTAGCTAACAGGGGTAGCAGGGACAAAAAACTTTTGAGCGTAGGACCGGGATAACGTGTCATGCAATTTGTAGGACAATGTGGCTGATAAATAATAATAGTGTTCTACGTTGTTTCACGGATGTATGTAAAGACGCCAATACGCATGGTATATTCCTAGTGCAGGTGTTGTATTTAAAGAATGTCCCAATTTGTGTAGATAGGGGTTAGGATGTTAGGATATTATGGACAATCAACTAAGTTAAAAAACAAGATATCAGCGAATTATAACACATACATCGATTTTTAAATATTTTATTAAAAAGCTCAATATTCTTGTAGCAAATGAACGACTGCCTCGGTGGCGCAGTGGTAGCGTATGCGACTGCTGTGCTTGAGGTCTCGGGTTCGATTCCCGGGTCGGATCAAATGTTGGTATGATCTGCAAATATTTGTTTCGGAGTTTGGGTGTTTCTATGTATAGGTATGTATTTACAAAAAAAAAGTTTATATGTATTAATATCAGTTGTAGTACCCATAACATAAGCTCTGCTTAGCTTGGGACTAGATGGCTTTCTGTGTTAGATGTTCGAAAATATTTATTTAATTATATTATTTATTTAAGTTTTTAATGAATATGTTCATTATTTATAAAAATAATTTCATCATTAACTGTAATTATATTCGCTTTACATCCCTTTCTCTGGTGAGTTGAACAATACCATCGGGTGGACGTCTTAGTTTTTGAAATAGCAAAGAAACTATAGTCCCCAACACGTATCAGTGGATTTCCTTTCCTGGATATGGCGTATGAACAATCTGAAACTAATAATTAAAATGTATATTTATTTTAACTAGTGGTCGCGGAGCGGTTGAAATTCTACCATAATTCATTTATTTATTTATTTTATTTTTTAGCTTTCTGCACTTCTCTGTATAAACTTGAACTGCGGCAAAATTTTATTTCCTTCATATTCCTCCGTTCGAACAATTTTTTGTAAAAAGGGGTACAAAGTATTTACTTCGCTTATTAATACGTGTATTTATTAAAATAACCATCTTTGAAGACCCATAATCTTGAATTTTAAAATTATTATTATTTGATATAACCGCGTCGTACCATTGCATTAAAAATACCCGTGGGAGAGCCACGCTTCGGCATGAATGGGCCGGCTCGACCGGAGTGATACCACGGCCTCACAGAAAACCGGTGTGAAATAGTGCTTGCGCTGTGTTTCACCGAGTGAGTGAGGATACCGGAGGCCCATACCCCAACCCCTCCCCCTATCTCCCCCCCCATCCCCCAAAGGCCGGTAACGTACTTGTGACGCCTCTGGTGTTGCGGGTGTCCATGGGCGGCGATAATCGCTTACCATCAGGCGATACGTCTGCTCGTTTGCCGGTCTATTCCATAAAAAAAAAAAAAAAAAAAAAACATTTATTATACGTAAGTGTAAGTGATACTAAACCAGAAACTGAGCTACAAATTTTAGGACGTCAGGATGTCAGTTTTACAGAGATAAAAAATACTATCAGGAAGTGTTTCCGAAACCTACTCCTTTTCATTTTCGACGAAGGGACTGTTTTTGTGGATCTAAAAACGCACGAATTAAAATTTAATAGGTTACAAATTTATATTTGTCGTATATGTTAAAACTCATACAATTAGTCAGTCATACGCACAGCCTGTCAGATTCGTTGTCAATTCCCCGCCAGTCACGATTAGTGATAATGTGCACCCTGTACTTTAATAACTTCATCATTGAAAGAAATAATAGTGGCACGACATCCCTTGTTGTGATGAGTAGAACAATGCCATACGATCTTAAAACCTTGACTTTTCTTTCTGGCGAATGTATAGCCATTATAGCTTAGCATGTTGTGCCCTTTTCGAGACAATACGATTTCAACTAAAAGAAGAATGTAAATATTATTTAAGTAGAGTTAGCATGTACCATTCAAGCAGTCGTAATATGTGCGAAATTACAAATATATTATTCTCAGTTTTCATTTTAACCACAAGCGTCTCTAGCCCGTGGAGTACCCGTGTGCTATCATTACTCTAGCGACCTTTAGTAAGCATAGCGAGCTTTAGTAAGCGCGCAGATTCAATTTAGGTGCAACCTAACACTGTTGCGCCCGTGTGTACACAATGCACTATAGGAAAGACACCCCTTTCTTTTCTTTTCTCGTGCAGAAATCCCTTCGGATTTTAGTACCCGAGACGGCGTGAGGGTGGGACCCAATTTTTTCTCCATTCTCAGTCAAACGTCGTATGATCGTTTGTAACTTTCATAATAATATAATCGCTGGATTATACTTTAACCATCTATAACTCTTGCACCGACACATTCGCCTTTGTAAAATGTGTCGCATTTATAATAAAGCATAATTTTTTTGCCTTTTTTTTAGATAATACAAACGAAACAAAGAGCAGATCGAAAACAGTCGTTGTTTAATTTTCATCTTCATTACAATATGTGTCAGATCAAGAAAAAGCCTCAATTTTTCTTCAAAACTTCATTATTAATATTACATATTAATATAACATTCGTATAAAACAAAACTGATATTCAGGTAAAACCGGTTGAACTAGTAGCCGACCCCAAATCTTGGGAATAATAAAGGCTAGGAAGAAGAAGAATATAACATTCGTATAAATATTAGCACAAGGTATTACATTTATTGTGTTCATTATTTCAGTTTAACCTATGAATGTAATAATCTTACATATAAAATTCTCGTGTCACAATGTTAGTAACCATACTCCTCTGAAAGGGCTGGACCGAATTTTATGAAATTTGGTGTCTGAGAATCGACCAACATCTATTTTTATATCCCAATTTTTTGATTTTTTTAATAGCAAAACAACGTTTGCCGGATCAGCTAGTAATACTATATTAATACTAGCTGATCCGGCAAACGTTGTTTTGCCATAAAAAAAGGGGTATAAAAATAGATGTTGGTCGATTCTCAGACCTACCAGATATGCACACCAAATTTCATAAAATCGGTCCAGCCGTTTCAGAGGAGTATGGTAACTAACATTGTGACACGAGAATTTTATATATAAGATCTTCAACATCTCAAACACGGCCATCTCATCTTAAATTAGGCAAAGCCGTATGGTAACCAAACTGCTGATATTTCAAAATTTATACATCTTATAGATAAATGATAGATAATGTGGTTCGGATTCTCAGGGACGACGGACGAGATTTTGTGAAATGCAGCGTAAAAGCAGGAAGTCGAAGCTTTCAGAGAGGACACTAGGGTTAATGCTCCAATACTATTTCGATCGAAAGAGCGATCGAGCGAAATCGGGGGTCAAAAGTGTTCGTAAAATCTCTTGGAAGAAGCCACCTGACGAAGTTAACCACATCAAGTGGAGAAGTCGTTGCTTCCAAGCCGGCCGTCCTTTCGGAAATCGAAGGCTTCTACGGCAGCTTGTACGCTTCGCATGCATCTCGACCTGATCCCGAAAATGAGGACCCTAGAGCCACATTAACACGCCACTACACCTAAGATCTGCCAGAAGTCAGCACTGATGAAATCGTGAAGGCTCTTAGACAGCTGAAAAATGGAAAAGCCCCTGGAGAGGACGGCGTTAAAACAGAGATGTTGAAAGCTGGGGGTATGCCGTAGTGAGGGAGCTCCAAAAGCTTTTTAACGCTGTCCTGTTTGAAGGGAGAACTCCAGAGGCGTGGAGCAGGAGTGTGGTCGTCCTGTTCTTCAAAAAGAGTGACAAGACCATGTTGAAGAACTATCGGCCCCTTTCTCTTCTAAGCCACGTCTACAAGCTGTTTTCAAGAGTCATCACGAACCGTCTTGCGCGAAGACTCGACGAATTCCAACCACCGGAGCAAGCTGGGTTTCGGAGCGGATATGGCACCATAGACCACATCCACACAGTGCGGCAGATTATACAGAAGACCGAAGAGTATAATCAGCCCCTGTGTCTAGCATTTGTGGACTATGAGAAGGCCTTTGACTCGATCGAGATCTGGACTGTTCTGGAGTCCCTGCAGCGTTGCCAAGTGGATTGGCGATACATCCAAGTGTTGAGATGTCTCTACGAAGTCGCTACTATGTCCGTCCAAGTACAGAATCAGCATACAAGACCTATACCATTGCATCGAGGAGTGAGACAAGGTGACGTTATATCCCCGAAATTGTTCACTAATGCAATGGAGGACTTCTTCAAGACGCTGCACTGGAAAGGGCGTGGCATTAACATCAATTGCGAATACATCTCTCACTTGCGATTTGTAGACGACATCGTCATCATGGCAGAGACGCTGCAGGACCTACAACAGATGCTGAATGACCTGGCTGACTCTTCTCTACGCTTCGGCCTACGGATGAACTTGGACAAGACCAAGGTCATGTTCAATGAACACGTACTACCGAAACCGGTTGCGGTACACGGTGCCGTTCTCGAACGAAAAATACGTGTACCTCGGCAGACTTTGCAGTTAGGGAGAAACAACTTTGAGGACGAGGTGAACAGGAGAATTCAGCTGGGTTGGGCAGCATTTGGGAAGCTTCGACGGGTCTTCTCATCGTCGATCCCACAATGCCTAAAGACGAAAGTATTCTATGAGTGCGTCCTACCCGTAATGACATACGGAGCAGAAACCTGGACACTTACGGTACGGCTGGTCCACAAGTTCAAAGTGGCTCAGCGTGCTATAAAAAGGGCTATGCTCGGCGTTTCTCTAAGGGACCGTATCAGAAACGAGGTGATCCGGCAGAGAACTAGAGTCATCGACATAGCCCACAGGATTAGCAAGCTGAAGTGGCAGTGGGCTGGCCATATTTGCCGTAGAACCGATAACCGTTGGGGTAAACGGGTTCTTGAGTGTAGACCACGTCTCGGCAAATGTAGTGTAGGTCGTCCACAAGCCAGGTGGAGTGATTATTTGCGCAAGACGGATGGCTGGAGCTGGATCCGAGAAGTCGAGGATCGAACTAAGTGGCGTGCAATTGGAGAGCCTATGTCCAGGAGTGGACTGCGATAGGCTGATGATGATAGGTAAATTACACCCAGTCATAGAACAAATGATCGTGTTCATCACATAAATATTTATCCTGAGTGGGAATTGAACCCACTACCTCTGGTTTTTTTTTTTAAAACAACTCCCGCACTAGGAATAAATCCTGTCTCGCGGGGGACTTTACAAACATACATGAAACTGACACAAAGAACACCCAGACTCAGACCAGAACAACAATTTGTGGATCACACAAAGTGATGTCCTACGTGGGATTTGAACCCACGACACTTGGCGAAGTAGGAAACGGCGTGGTGACCGTTAAACTACTAGGCCAAACGTGCAGTCAAATCGTTTAGCAATCAATATCAGTAACCACTAGACCAACTGGCCGTCAATGATTATGTTCAGGTCTAACTTTTATAAGGAAATCATCGATTGACGTGATTGAGGCTCGACAGCCCTTACAGTGATGGGTGGAACATACCCAAAAGTCCTTCACGCCTTTTGTCTGTTTTTTGTAAAATCTGACGCCTTCATAGCACAGCATCTTCTTACCCCTTTGAGACATCACGAAGGACACTGAAAGAAACCCATTTGTATCATATTCTCACAGGCCTAACACAAACAATAAAATGTTATTTAAACGACGTCCCTGGTTCATGTTCGGCACTTACGAAAATGTATTTATCATATTAAACAAAAATACAAGAAATATTAAGACGTAACACGATAAGCCACTAAGGAAAAAACAGACAGAGTTACTTTCGAATTTATGATATATTGTATGAAGCCTTTGATAACATGAATACTCACATTAGTAGTAACCCTAAAATTATTTTTTTATAAAAATACATTCAAGACAGACACAATGTTTTAAACAAAAGGAAATTTCTCGGTAAAATAAATCATAGCTTTTACATTGCATAGAACTATTGTGGTACAATATTGCTAGGCTAAAGAATTAAGTCAAATTAAGTAACAAAATAAAGGTAAAAAAGAAAACAGATTGATAAATATAAAGTAAGTCGTTCTTATTCATGAATTAATTTAGATATGAAGTTGATTTGAGAATTGAAATTAAATTGTGTGAAATTTCATCAAATGTCATCATAAAATACCTTTACTGGCCCATAGCACACAGCTTATTTTAAACGCGCAGACGACGCGCAGATGACGCGCGTATACGCGCTTCAAACGAGATTTGAACGCAACCTTATATCCTAAGCACACGGGACAGTTGTGAAACGCACGTCTACTGTGCGTATACGCGCAGATGCAGCGATACAGACGCGCTGTAGTCGCTCGTAGACAATCCTCGTCAGTTGCACAAGGGCGTCGGTTGAGACAGCACTGCATACGCTGGCTTTAGTATTGCTTTTAATAAGAAAAAAAAACGTAAAAATAAGCGAATCTATTGGATAGATCCGTTTACGAGTGAAAGAAGATTGTGTGATTTCTAAGCGCTTCAAACGCGTTTCGAACGCGCATCACACGCGCGTTTGAATATTAAAAACGCAAAAATCGACATCTACGGCGCAGAAAACGCGGGTTCCTGAAACGCGCGTCTTCTGCGCGTTTAAAATACGCCGTGTGCTATGGGCCAGGTGTATTTGACCACTTCTTCATTTACAATACATTCCCGCACTCTCTTCACATAGGCTAGTCACTAGCCTATGTGAAGAGAGCCGCTAGTGTCATAAATCCTCAGTTGATGATTGTGATAGTTCATAACCTTTACAACAATATTATTAATCGAAATGACAGATGCTTTACAACCCTTAGAATGATGTGTTGAACATTTCCAAAAGTCTTTAACTCCATTTGTCCTCTTCCTGTAAAACTTATAACCTTCGTAGATCATAATCCACTTGCCCTTATTAGACGTCAAAAATGAAACTGAAAAAGAAAGGTATAAACGTGATGAGTAACAGGATGATATTGTGTTTTTTTACTTAGGTGGCATTTAAATGGCGTATTTATGCAAATATTGAAACTAGTTCATTGAAAAACGACTGCACGGTTGGCTTAGTGGTTTAGGCGGTCGCCGCGCCGCTTGCCAGTTCGCCTAGTGTTGTGGATTCAAATCCTACACCGGACAACACTTTGTGTGATATACAAATTGTTGTTCTGTGTTTGGGTGTTAATTGTGTCCGTTTTATCTATGTCTGTAAAGTTATGCGACATAGGATGTTTATTCCTAAGGCGGGAGTTGTCTTTAAAAAAAATACTCCTCCGTTCTCATAGTTTTCGTAAACAGAGGTACAAATTTAAAAATAAAAAAAATGTGGTATGAAGCAATTATAATGATCTATGTGGTAATAGATTAAGAATACAGGATGTTACCACCCATCTTCATTCTATGGGTATCGTAAGAGGCGACTATGTGCTTGTTCACGTTGGAACGCGCGGACGCGGTGGCGATTGCGGGCGCGGTATACGTTGCGTGCTCGTGCACTAAGGGAGGACAACACCATTGCTAAAAGAAGAAGCCCGCTGGCCAGCGTAGTACAATAGGTCAAAACCTGCCTTCTAAGGAGAGGCCTATATCCAGCAATGGACTATTGAAGAGCCGTTGAAGATAATGATGAACTGAAAGATACCCTATCAATATGGAATTAGTAACCCTAAAATAGAATTTATACAAAAAAAACACAAATATCAATAACGCCATTTGTATTCAAAGTTTTATAAAAACATTTTAGATTAAAAACGATAGGAAAGAAAACTTCAGTAACATAAATCATAAAAATTGCTACCACAACTATTCTAGGCTAAAGAAATAAAAGAAATGACAAGATAAAAGTCACAAAGAAAGCAGAATCGAGGATATAAAATAAGTCAGTCGTTCTTATTTATGGACTAGCTCAGTCCAGCGGTGTTACCCACGGTTATTGTCGTACCGCGGGTGACGCCGCGGGGCGAAATTAGCCTAAAAAAGTAGCCTAAGTTACTCCTTATATCATCAGCTACCTGTCAGTGAAAGTCTCGTCAAAATCGGTCCAGCCATTCCAGAGCCTGAACAAACAGACAAAAAATTGTAAATGTACCGTCTATACATACGTACATATCCATTTGAACCTTTAGGAATCATTGTTATCATTGAAAGCGTTCATGTATTAGTTATTAGACGAACAGACATTTTATAACAAATATCAGTGAAAGAGTTTCCCCATCTATTAATGAATTAATGGTTATGAATGGCATTCACATGTACTAATGTGTTTTCAACCGAAATAATAGTAGCTCTACATCCTTTGCTATGGTGTGTAGAACATTTCCATATTTGCCTGATGCCGGTCGATAACTTCCTCTTGAAATATGTGTACCCGTCGTAACTCATCATGACGTTACCTTTCTTAGATAAAACATACGTAACTGGAAGAAAAAAAACATATAATTTTCATTGATTTTTTATCATTCAAATTAAATCATCTTTAAAAGAAAATTGTAACAAGATTTATAGATTAAAGTTGTATTAAAACATGTTAGCAATGAAATTACTAAATGAAAGTAAACGAAACTTATTTCAAAGGATGTACCTAACAGAATGTCTTTCATCATACCTATAATAACTCCACAATTTTCAAAGTCTGTTGCCTTTTTGCCGTCTAAGAGCAGCCAGCAAATTAAACAATCTGCTTACAGATTGCCATTAATTTTCGTCTTCTGGACTTCCTTCATACATTTTAGCATAGTTGTTTCTTTGACCCAAAGGCCGGCCTTTTTTTAGCACAGAGAATTAGCATTGCCATTGAAAGTGGCAATGCTGCTAGCCTTTTGCAAACGCTGCCAGTAGGCGATGATGCGGAGGAGTTTTTTGACGCTTGTTTGTGAATATTTTTATTGCATTTTTTAAATTATTATTTCCATTTATTGTAATAAAGAAAATATTGATATTATGGGAAAAGAAGGAAAACTTGAAACATTCTGTAGCGAACGAGGCCTTCTCGGTGCAGAGTTATACATCCTCTGCGTCGAATTGTGCAACTGGCAGATGAAAACTCCTGTTTGAAGCAAATGTTCTAAAATTGATTTATATAATTTGAAACTTTGATTTTTTGAATGCTGAAGAAGAGATACACTGCAATGCACTGCAAAGACGGAGTCAAGACCTCCTACCAGTGAAATATAAATAATTGTATTCCTATATTGTAAAATTCTTATCTTGCAGTAAAAACGTATAATACGTTTAGACGTGTTGTTATTTCCCAAATTTCAGGTACTTTAGTCCACTGACTACACATAACCCCCAGGGCTCGTATTTGAGGAAGTACGGGTGCCGCACAATACCTTACACCGAGCCGTCTTGCCAGCATGGTATATAATAGGCCCAAGCCTTTTTCGAAAGAGAAGCTAATATCCAGCTGTGGATGTGAGGGTTCAAAAAAATAAAAGTGACTTGTAACAATTACTAAACATTTTATTATATATCATCCGTTTCAGTGGAGTCAATCAATGTCGTGTTAATTTTATTTAATTTGCTTTACAAATAGTTACGTATAGGTGAAACACAAAAAAAATGTGATATACCTCAATATACTTGCATAGGTGGTATACTCCTAATAAAGTTTTAAATATTTTCATTTATTTGTGTATGTATCTGTCTGTTAAGCTGAGTTGATGTTCTTGTGTGATTTTTCTAGTGCATGATGTGGTCTCCTATAATAGAGGAAGCACATAATTTTTTGATTTTGGCAATATTTGCTTTGTTTTTGTAAATTCCTTGTTGTGAGACCGTTAAATAAATATGATTTAAGGTTTAATTATACTCTCAAACAGATAAAGAAATCACTTTTATTTAACCTTTAAACAAAAATTTTTACTTTAAAAATTGCGACTGCCTCGGTGGCGTAGTGGTAGCGTATGCGACTGCTGTACATGAGGTCTCAGGTTCGATTCCCGAGTCGGACCAAATGTTAGTATGATCTACAAATATTTGTTCCGGAGTTATAATATATACTATATATATATATATATAATATGTATGTATTTACAAAAAAAAGTATAATGTATGTGTATCAGTTGTCTAGTACCCATAACACAAGCTCTGCTTAGCTTGGGACTAGATGGCGTTGTGT
Source organism: Diaphora mendica (assembly GCA_949125395.1). NCBI lineage: Eukaryota > Metazoa > Arthropoda > Insecta > Lepidoptera > Erebidae > Diaphora > Diaphora mendica. Next base: position 6,158,707 of record OX421323.1, read on the forward strand.
GTTAGATGTCCAAAAAAAATAATTAAAGCGTATAATAATTTTCCTTTTAGTGGTTATGATCAGTCACGACTTTCATTATGATATTACTAATACAAGTTATAGAGGCCCGACATCCTTTCCTTTCATGTGTAGAACACTTCCAGAAATTCTTAACTCCATTAGTTCGCTTTCTATAAAATGTATAACCTTCATAGTTCATTATAATCTTGCCCTTTTTAGAAACTGCAAATGATACTGAAAGAAGTAAAATGTTATTCATATACAGACGTAAACTAATGTCAGCACATGCTAATACTATATTAGTGTAAATAAAATGAAATAATAGGTAGGTTAAATAATAATGCCAAATTCTGGATAACAAAACTGATATTCAGATAAAACCGGTTGAATTAGTAACGGCCCCAATAAATCCTGGGAACTTTAAAGGTTAGGAAATGATGCTGGATGATATGATGATGGCGTAGTGTCTTAAGCGGTCACCTAGTTGTTTTCGTCTGTGCCGAATTGTGTTGTGGGTTTGATCCCCACGTGGGACAATACTTTGTGTGATCCACATAAATTGTGTTCTGAGTTTGGGTGTTCCTTGTGTCCGTTTCATGCATGTGTGTGTAAAATCCACCTCGACACTGGATTTATTCCAAGTGAGGGAGTTGTAATTTAAAAAAATAAGTTTTGCAACATTCATTTTAGATACCTCATGGATATGAAATTTAGTTTGCTGGGATTACTTACTGTGGTTAACTGTTTGGAATGATATTTACACATTATTAAAACTTATGCGACATTGTTTTCCTATTAGAGTGATAGGATTATTTGTGTTGATAATCGCTTCTTATAGGTTTCTCTATTCTTACTGTGTCATTCAAAAGGCGGAGTAAACGCCTACGGTCTACTATTTTCTCAGTTACAATATGGCAGTGTCCACTTATTAGGTTGACAGGAACATGAACTGTGCACCCATTATGGTAAAATGTATTAAGCTACTTAAAAAAACGGTCCTCGTATTTTTATTCAATAATTACAAAAAAAAAATATCACACAGACATACCTATAGCTACTCATCTTAATATATATAAATCTCGTGTCACAATGTTTGTCCTCAATGGACTCCTAAACCACTTAACCGATTATAATAAAATTTGCACACCATGTGCAGTTCGATCCAAATTGAGAGATAGGATAGTTTAAATCTCAAATTATAGTCTTAATTTTAATTTATTGCTAATTATTGTATATAAATATGGCGGTACGAAGTTCGCCGTGTCAGCTAGTATATACATACATTTTTTACAATGAAATATTTCGACTGTCACCGGCTTAGAACATATTCAAAGACTGAATAAGAGAAACAAAACTGTAAAGATCAAAGAAAATAAATGAAGTAAGGACTTGTTTGCTTGACATTTTTAAAGTTAAAATCGGAATAAATAAACTATAGTCTGGCCAGTGTGAGATAGTAGGAAATGACAAACAACCTCCTTGTTATGAAGAGATTTATGTTCAACAGTGGACTGAGGGATACAGACAGGCGCATAGAAAGGTGATACGGCTAAACGGTTTCTACAGAGTTACTGAATACTGCAAAACAATGATTAAATAGTTCATTAACTTATAATTCATCTAAAATGATTTGAGTTTCATTCCCAACATAAATATTAGACATACATAATCATTAAACTACTTTAAGAGCTTAGTGGTTATGCGTAGCTGTAATATGTACAATACAGTCATCGATGGAGATGATATATGCCTTACATCCCTTGCTATGGTGTGTAGAACACTTCCATAATTGACGCAAACTCTGTGATCTCCTCTTCCTGAAGAAGGTATACCCACCGTAGCACATCATTGTGTGTCCTCTTTTAGATATAACGAAGGTCACTGGAACATCAATACATTTTTAATGTCTATTTAGATCATAGTCAACTGTAGTATTTGTTGTATCGAGGGACTCCTTGTGATACAATTATTTAAAAGTTTACGAGACCTTCTATTTCCCGACGTTTCGAACGGGTTACACCGCTCGTAGTCACAGGTAGACTGGTATGAGCATAGTGACTTCTTCGTGATCGCGAAAAGTATCACTGTACAAAAAAATGTGTAAAAGTCGCAAAAATAGTTATCGGCTGCGACTCTTTTTACAAAAGAAACAAAATAGATTTCAACTTTATATTTATTAAACCAAACATAAAATAAATTTAAGTCTTTGGGTAATCCTCGCACAACTCTGAAATTACTCAACAATGAAAGATACCATATACTAAATATCTAGTATAGTATTTAAAAACCAGCATTTTATAATTAATTTCAAGTCAACACGAGAAACAAGCAACATTTATGTCAATCAACAAATATAACCAGACTGCACTAGACTACCCCGTATACAATTTTTTGATGAACGTTGGCTGTGATCGTGTTCAGCGTTAATGTTAACTACCGTGTCCTCAACGGTTGCAATATACGCGCGACAACCTTTATGGTGATGTGTAGAACACCTCCAATATTCTTTTCCACATTTACTTCTCGCATCTTTCTTATAAAATTTATAGCCCCTGTAGCTTAACATTCGCTTCCCTCTCTGAGACATAACAAAGTGAACTGAAAAGATTAGATCATTTTATATTTTTATCAATATTATAACATTAAAATCTTGTTACGATCTTACTTCCTATCTAGTATCTTACAACGTGGAAGAGCCATGTCACGTGTGGTGCCAGATTAAGAATACAAAGTGTCACCAACCTTATTCATTCGTATCGTAAGACGCCACTAAGTGCTCCCATCCCACACATAACTGCGATGCGATGCGGCGTCGCACGATGCGAATCATATCGGAAGTTCTTGAGGTGCATTCCATGCGAGCTGCGTTGCGAATTCGCAGTTATGTGTGGGAGCCCTTAGAGAACAAATTACGCACGATAACCGCACTGGAAAGAGAAGGAAAACTTTAAATAAACTCTATACTAATTTCGTCTAGCCTGCGTAGTATTATAGGACAAAACTTCAATTCTATGGAGATACCTATGTCCAGCAGTGGTGTTAAAGGCTGTCGATGGAGGTGACGTGGTTCTTCTTTTTTAAAATTATTTGTTTGTTTGTTAACTCTTGTTGAGAACCGAAAACCGTAACTAGGAAATGACAGTCTCATTCTTTATTGATAAACTTTATTTATAGCCAAAGTAATGTCGTTTATAAAAGTTAGTCACTGTAATTATGTCAGCACATGTCAACATATATTCCAGAATAAATGAACTACTTGTCTTACAATTATATCACAATCCAACTTCGTAAATCACTTAAGTTATTTTTTTAAAGTAAATATTTTCAATGATTAAAATGTGTTGTTAATAGTTCTAAAACTTGTCCATCGATTGTGAGCAGGTTCGCTTTGCACCCCTTCTTATGATGTGTTGAGCAAATCCAACGTATTCGCTCAACGCCGCCAATTTTGCTTTTACCCTTAGCGAAGAAGGTATAACCATCGATTTGAATAAGCGTATGTCCTCTTCTTGACACTGTATAGGTAATTTCTGAAAAAAAATATTGAGTAAAATTACTTTATTCGTCTGTTTAAAAAAAAACACATACAAATAATTAACATAATAAGTATTATTTACAAGATTTAAATACCAAGACAATGGGTCATTTGCTAACATGCCCCGCGAGCCTAAAATCATGCACGTTTGACGAATAGATCGTCAAACGTGCATGATTTTGAGCTCGATGGTAACACTTTATACGTATAGAACGTATAAAGTGTTACCATCGACACGATAAAAAGAAGATAAAAAAAAACAAAAACAAACAAAGCAGTAATTTGTAATTGTACTAGGAAGACCGTTATTGACAACAACATAACTTACATATTATTATGTGTATGTGTATTAAAGGTACATTTACAAATATAAATTAAACGAAATAATAGTAGAAGCCGACCCCAAATAATCTAGGGAATATAATAAAGGCTAGGAAGATGAAGATGATAAACTAAACGAAATATTGTATTCAATTCTTTGATTCTAACCGTGGAGCACACGGTATAGTAAAGACATGAAATTTTATCCTTAGTAAAACATTTCATAAACATGTGAAATTTATTTTAATAAAGTGCATTTTATTAATAAAATGCTCGGATTGTATACAGTTATGTAAATTTTTTACTACTATTTTTTTACGGATTGTGTTTTTCCGAGAAAATAACTTATTTTAAACTTATAATGTAGTTGTATCTTGAGAATTTTTTCCTCAACAAACTATTACAAAATTTTTTTTTGTTGTATGCAGAAACAAATTTTTTTTAAGTAGAATTCGTGACTGAGGTTTTGGTTTATTTCGGTTCCGAAAGCCCCATAATTTAAATAAATTTAAATCCTGGGTGTGTTCTTGGTTTAAATTATTAGAGGCATAAGCGTTAGGTACTTACTATACATAATTTCAAACACTCTGAAGGTATACCTTCAATACTGCCTAGCAATAAAAAAAAGACGTGTGGCACTCGGGGAATGCCGCGGTAAAGCTATTGCAGAGCATTTTTTATCAACTTATGCAATTATATTTTTTTTTTTTTATGCTTTATTTATTTTATTTATATCTTCGTGTCCAAGGCAACGAATCTTCCTTGACGTATCTCAATACGCCTGCGCGGCCGACTGTTAACATATTCATGGTCTAACAAGATCTAGCATTCCGAGAGTGGCTCGATTTGACGTCACTATCCAGTTATCACTTTATAGCAACATAGCACGAAATGAACCAACCACAATGATATTATTTATTATCATTAACCAACCACAACCAGCGATAGGGATGATGACGTCATCTCGATCTCTCTGTCTCGTCACTGTATCTCGGAAAGCCACAGAGACAGACAGATTCGTTGATTCGTCGTTCGGAGCAGCTCGTCTCGATCCGTGCGAGCTTCGGGTGTCAGGTTTTATTTTCGTTACGTTACGTTACGGAATTTCTTGATTCGGTCGCCGCGCGTCAAAGGCCTCAAAGCCCGCGATAAAAGCTATGCAATGGCTTTAAAACCAAAAAGAAAACTTTGACAATAAAATAACAGAAATACTTAAATATTATAAAGAAAAAAGAAATTATTAACTATTGTTAAATTATGCTAACATGTTATTATACACTGTTTATAAATAAAAATACACTTCAACTTGTTTTAATTTTATTAAATTATTTTTCCAAAATAACATTGAAACAGTCGTTTAGGCAGTCACCAAACTTTTTTGTTGTATTTTTATGCATAAATTACTAAATCTTTTCATGATAATTTGATAATAATTTTAACGAAAACTGTGAAAAAGTTACGATATATATATTTTTTTTTTTTTTTTTTGTTTTTTTATAAAGTGATATGGGCCTGCCAAAGTGACGTAACAGAGCAGGAGTATTTCAGGGAAGGAAACAGAAGAAGGATATAGATGTAATAGTTTAACATTATACTACTCGTAGATATTTGACTGCACGTTTGGCCTAGTAGTTTAACGGTCACCACGCCGTTTCCTATTTCTCCAAGTGTCGTGGGTTCAAATCCCACGTAGGACAACACTTTATGTGATCCACAAATTGTTGTTCTGAGTCTGGGTGTTCTTTGTGTCCGTTTCATGTATGTTTGTAGAGTCCCCCGCGACACAGGATCTATTCATAGTGCGGGAGTTGTCTTTTAAAAAAAAAGACTTTTTTTTATATATCTTACACTCTTAACACATCGTCATAATAATTGAACAGGTATATTCCATTATACGCACTTGATTTTCTACAAGTTTAATTCACTGACTGGTTAGATTTGATTCGATAGTTAAGTTCGCAGTTCCAAAATTCAATAAAAATGTAAAAATTTCCATATACGGCCGGTAAAAATTTACGACCTACCTATCCACCTTCATAATTATTAATAATTGTGTCCAAATTACTTAAATATTTTTTTACCCAGCAGTTCAAAGACGACGTAGTATGTTTTACATTTCTTTAAACAAAAACAAATATGTTACATAGAAGTTAACTACATACTTAAACATAAGATAATTTCCCGTTTTAGTCAGTGATTATGATCGCCTCTCATTTCAACTATCTCGTCTTCGTACGTGTAAAGCTTAGCCTTGCATCCTTTGACACAGTGAGTGGAACATCGCCATGTGCATTTGCCACCAAACGTCACTTTCTTACAAAATGTGTACGGCCCAACTCGAATCAATGGATAACCTCGTTTCGATGACGTCATAACATAACCTGAAATGTATTTGAAACATTAAAATATAACATCATAAGGTCGTAGTTTAAATAACATACATCATAGAACATAAATCAAGTTTAATGATAGCAAAACAGTGAAATACTTGAAGATTTAATATGATTATAAGTATGTTTTTAGTAAAACATGTATTTAAGTAGGTAAGTATATACAAGCACTGCCTAGTTTGGGACCAGATCCACACCATTCCAGACCAGTCATTTGTGCGATTAGTAACGGTACCTAAGGAATCAATCAATATGAGATGAGATGACTTAAAAAGAAACATCATAATATAAATATTTTAATATTGTATTTAAAATTAGCAGAAAAAAAAATCTTTTTTTTTTTATATAGAATAGGTGACAAACGAGAAGACGTATCGCCTGATTGTAAGCGATTACCGCCACCCATGGACACCCGCAACACCAGAGGCGTCACAAATGCGTTGCCGGCCTTTGGGGGATGGGGAAGGGAATGGGGGAAGGTGTTGGAGTATGGGCCTCCGGTATCGTCACTCACTCGGTGAAACACACCGCAAGCGCTGTTTCACACTGGTTTTCTGTGAGGCCGTGGTATCACTCCGGTCGAGCCGGCCCATGCATGCCAAAGCGTGGCTCTCCCACGGTTAATATCTTATTAGTTCAACACGCTTCATGATTTCAAAACATATATATTTCAAGAAGCATTCAGATACAATTATAAATTAGGATAAATAACACAAACTTGCAACAAGGCATCACGTAGTCGTTCATTCTAAAATACATATTTTGGCAACAATAATAATTAAAATGTCACATAACTGATCATAAATTAATGTACGTGAAAATTGTTAATTTTTACAACTTCATTATCAATAGTGTGTATAGTAGCGCGACATTTCTTGTGGTTATGAGTGGAGCACACCCATCTCCCTTTTGGTCCAACCATACTTTGCACACAAAACGTGTAACCTCCAACACTTAATAGATTTCTACCACGCCGGGACTTTACTAACGTAACTGTAATAAAAGTTGAATAATTTAAAATTATTACGATTATAAAAGAGATTGGAAATGATGAAGATTACTTGAAGATTATGAAAGAAATTTTGTATTTAATTTTCGGATGTTAGTTAGACCAAAATGCTAGTAATGAATAAAATATTTATTCCATTTATTTTTATATTATGTTTTCAACATAGACAAATAATACTATAACAATAATAAGGCATAAAGAGTTTGGCCCGTATTTTTGATGTGAAACATTTATAGGCGAGGGGTAAACCTGATTTTTGGCGTGGCGAGATTTTTGGAGTGGCGTGACTTTTGGCGTGGTTAGAGTTGCCGTGGCGACGCTCGCCGCGAAGCGGCGAGCAAGCATCCTAGGCGAGGCGTACACCTGATTTTTGGCGATCGATTCTCAATTCAATTCTTTTTCACATCTGCCAGGCGTCCCGTGACGGCTCACCTTTTTTTTACATACTATAATTAAATTAGTCAGTTCAGACACTAAGCAAGTGCCGTCTTACATACATTACCCATTCTCAACATGCAAAAGTAATTGTGATAATATTTTCCACGTAAAACTTCTTTACGCACGCTTGACTTGGGGAGGAAGCTGGTGAATGCGTGATGAGAGCGTTACGAAAAGTGTGATCGGGCGAGGCGAACGGAAGTTGAGAGGGAGATATAAGTTAGTAAAGATTGAAAGAGAGAGGGTTACGTTTCGTATATTAGTGTCGGGGAAAGAGAGAGAAGTGAGAGCACACATTTTCTTTCTCTCTTTCTCTTAAAGCCATTTACGTTTTGTATATTATTATCTAAGACACAGTGCAGGCCTTGTACCCCTTGAATCTTTACTTCAGTCGTGTAGTATAAAGCATACTCGTTATTTTTCATCTTTAATAGTCCGTGTTCCCCAAAACAAATATTACAAGTTATTTCTATCAAGCATATTTTTCGTGAGTGGCTTCATTTTGATGAGGGCCTACCTTTAACCTAAAAAAAAATCGATTGTGGGAACTAACAGGACTAGCAGGGAAAGAAAACTTTTGAGCGAAGGGCCGTGATAACGTACCACGCAATTTGTAGGACAACGAGAACTGTCTTACGAAGCTCACGGGAGGAATAGTGATGGTGATTCTCCGCATTCATAACCTGTCACAACATGGATAGTGTTACGCTCGCTATCCGACAAATATAAAAGAACTCTCGTAGAAACTCGTAAAACAGTGATGTATTTTAAAACAAGTACCTATCATAAGTACATATCATGAGTATGCTTACAGTGATGGTCTAAAAGCTTGTGAACTTCTTGAACTTCGTGCTTTATATATTTAGGTCTTGATAATTATTAATATAAAAGAAAACTCTGTTATGCCTCTAACGTATAAAACAGACATTTTACTAATATTACAGACAATTTACTAATATTACAGATAATTTATAATATAATTAACACATCATTATTTTCAGTAATAAAAAACATAACGGAAATATGTCGAAGAATTCTCAGTTCCTTAATTTGCATTTACTATAGGTATTTCATGAATGTGTATGTATATCAAAAAAGTGTACAATGACGTCATCAACAGTATGCACTATGGCTTTGCACTTGTACCTCTCGTGAGTAGCACATCGCCAACGAAACTTGTTGCCTGTCACACCATTAATACGATACTTGATGTTGTTCAACAGCAGAGTCTTGTTGCCTCGAGATGAGTAGTAAAATGTCGCTCCTGCAAAAATAAATAACAGAATGCTTAAGTGAATCTTAGCTTTTAAAGAATCAGTCTTCTAAATTGAATCATTCAGTATGGGATTAATGGGATATAATAATTAAACTGCATTGTTTCCAAATCAAATATGTATTTGGCTATTGTAAATGGCAAATCAAACCGATAAATGTTTCAAGGAGTAAAAGCAGTTAAAATCAGTAGGTTTCAGAATTTCATAGTACAAAGGGTTTTTTACTTATCGCTTTCATGTTTTTTTTTGTGTATTGACTAAAAAATATAACATATTTGTTAAAGTCGTAAAAAAAAAATAAGCCGCACATCTTCTCAGAGTAACAGAGGCTATATCTATTAGGTATATTTTCCGTAAAGAACCTGTGCGAAGCCGGGGCGGATTGGTAGTTTAATAAAGAAATAGATTATTTTGCACACAATTTATGGAAACTTCTGCACAAAAATGTTTATTAAGAAGTAGCTATAACGAAATATATCGTTTATGATGTAGTCGTGTTGATTTTGTCACAAAGTCTAATGATTATGTACATTCCTACACTCGATTACATCGTGATTCTCTGTGACAATACTCGCATTGCATCCCTTATTGTTGTGAGTTGAACACGCCCATCTTTCTCTGCCATCAGGAACGTTCTTTTTCTTGTAATATGTATAACACCCGATTTGTATTAAGGGTCGACCTCTTCGAGATTGTGTGAAGAAAACTGAAATTCAAAAATGAAAAAATTAATCACGGCATCATAAATACTTGATGCAATTTATACTGATTCTCAAGTCAATATTTGCCTGTTTGGACCTTAAAAATAAATAACTATTAACCGAAACGGACCATACTTTGTGTGAACGATGTCCGCTTTTTAGATGGTCCAAGAAATGTAGAGATATATTTTTGTTGTTTTCTACATTCTTGTATGTATAATATATATAATATGTCATCATCATCACCATCTACAGCTTTTAACAATCCACTGCTGGATATAAGCCTCTCCATACTCGTTGATAAATACCAAATCCAAATTTTCAATCAAATTCTACATTTATTTCTTTTTTAATTATTAAACAAAATAAAACTTTAAAAAAATATATAAATAAGTAGAATTAGTAGATAGTATTTGTTTATTTTAGACTGAATTATTATATTTTAAAAATTTTTGTGTAAAAAGTTGTAAAAATTGTATTTCATATGGTGCAGCCTCACCTTTTTTTAAGGCAGTTAAGTTTTTTTATTTAATTTTTAGACGTATTTGGTCGCTATCATTAAATAACAATGATAATATTTCGGCCTCTCTCTTAGGGTATGTGTTTTAATTACAGGGCAAATTTTATTAAACAAATTAAACATTTACATTTTAATGATCTGTAAGCCTACAAAAAATACAGATTTTTTATTCTCAATCTTAGTGACTAGACTATAAGCTTCACGTTTTTTACAAAAGAACATAAAAAAATAAATGAAATACTATCGATAAGGAACTTTAGTTAACTTTTGAAATTCAGAAGGACTCAATTTTTTAGTTAAATTAACAAAGTTTTCCTTGAAGAATTCGATATATGCACCTAGGTTTTGCAACTAAGGCAATAAGAAATGGGTACATCATTATGAAGAAAACAAACATTTGTAAAATCTTACAGCGATCAAACACGGCACGCGACAATGAATAATTCCATCAATGTATTCAATGATTATGCACATTTTTTACTATTTCGATCTCATCTCCAATTGTGGTAAGACTGGCATTACATCTTCTATTGTTATGAGTCGAACAAACCCATCGAGTTTTACCGTACGCAGTTGTTCTTTTTTTGCAGAACGTATATAATCCTATTTGAATCAAACGACGTCCTTGTTGTGAGATTTTGAAACGAACTGAAAGTGTTAATTTGTTAGAACTGGAACAACACTTAATATCGTGAAAAACTTATTCATTGAACATTTTAGTGTACACATATATCTAGCAGACACATAACGTTAATATCCTACTAATATTATGAACGCGAAAGTTTATAAGTATGGATGGATGGATGTTTGTTACTCTTTCACGCAAAAACTACTGAACGGATTTTGATGAAACTTTACAGTAATACATCAGAATAACACATAGGCTACTTTTTGCCGCGATAACCAACATACACGCGAGCGGAGCCGCGGGCAACAACTAGTTTTAAATAAAATTGTGTAGTCGAATTCAATACCATCTCCGACCCTTCTGAACATCAATAAAAACAAAATACAATTCAGCTTACTTTTGTTTACTTCCAATGTATCATTAAAGATTATCAATTAAATATTATTAATTGTGTCTTATTATCCTACTAATATTATAAACGCGAAAGTTTGTAAGTATGGATGGATGGATGAATGTTTGTAACTCTTTCACGCAAAAACTACTGAACGGATTTGGATGAAACTTTACAGTAATATAGCTTATACATCAGAATAACACATAGGCTACTATTTGCCGCAATAACCGACATACACGCAGGCGGAGCCGCGAGCAAAAACTAGTAATGTATATATTTTAATCTTATGACTGCAATATTATAAAAGATGAGACAAAGCGATGGTATTATTATGCATTATACCACATACATACTCATAGGTAGGTACCTAGTTACACATTACATACAAATAAAATTATTTATAAGGATATAAACAAATTGTATCATCTATTACTAGTTTCAATAGTTGGATCTTTTTTTTATATATGGCCCTGCCAAAATGACTCGACTCTGCCTGATGAAAATCATAAGCAGAATCCAAAAGTGGTGGTCATCATACTCATTGCGAATGCAGAGAATACAACAATGCAGCATGGTGACCCACACCATGGCAGCCTAGTGATGCTTCTGCATCATTGGGCCTCCGGTCTCGAACTCACCCACGAAACACGACAGCACGAACGCTGTCATTTTACGTTGGTCTTTTATGCGAGGGTAGCACCGCCCCGGTCAAGCCGGCCCGTTCGTGCTTAAATCAGCGTGGCTCTACTACCTAGGATTTTAAATTATAATTTTAGTGTCCGGAAGTTCTTCTTCAGATAATGGTTTTCACTGACACCATGTAATAGGTATACATTGTAAAGAATAATAAAGCCACCACATTCTCATTCTACGAAATATAAGGCAGCTGTCATTGGTTGATAAAATCAAGATTCAGGAAATCATCAACGTAAGTGTTTTGCTGGCTTTTGAGGTGTGAACACGCTATGGTCTTGAAGTTTGAAAATCATATCGACAATTTATTCCAAAACTTGAATGTGCGAAGTAAAAGTAAATCTCACGGTGATAGAATTAGATTTATCCAATGGTCAATATATCTTCGGGAATGTTAAGTCAACAATGAATTCCTTCTACAGTCGAACTTACGAACTAAATGCATCATCAGTCCTTATTTTTGGATTACTATTAAGTACATTTTCTTGTTTACTTTGGTTTAATGATTATGTTGATTTTTGAATGTTATCAAATCATTTTCGACAGTAGTGAGAGAAGCATTGCAACCTCTGTGGTTATGAGTGGAACACACCCAACGATTTCTTCTATGAGGAGCTCCATATTTCCTGCAGTAAGTATACGGGCCCATCTGTATCAAACGACGACCTCTCCTCGACCTTATGTAGAAAACTGAAAAATACATGTTAGTAAGAAGCACCGAAGGAAGCATAGCATTATCGCATTCAGCAGATAGCGATATGAGATAAACTTTACAGGTTTGGTGTAAAAAGTAAGTACCTGAATTGTATTTTTATGTGCTCGTACGGGAAGATCAATTCCTTAATGCATTTAAAGTGACATTATAAGGTATATTGATGCATATGTATGATTAAACGTTATCCGGTCCAATTTAGAAAGTTGTAATGTATAGTGTAAATTGACTGTGACAGTTGGAAAGATAGGAAGGAGCCGTAAAACGCAGGCAATATAATACTAATGGTAATAATATCAGTCTTCTAGTATCAACAAATCTTATATATAAAAATCAATTGCTGTTCGTTTGTGTCGCTAAAACTCGAGAACGGCTGGGCCGATTTAGCTGATTTTGGGTTTGAAGTGTTTGTCGTAGTCCAGGGAAGGTTTAAACGGTGAAAAATGAAAAATAACTTCAAAATCCAAATGTACCTAACGTGTACGAAGTAGCGGGCACAGCTAGTATTTAATAAATTTTGAATGGATAATTTCTAAAAATTACCTAAGTACATATGTTTTACGTCCCTAAGTGAAATTTAAAGTTAGACATTTATAAGATTTATTAAAACATATTTCTAATACAAAAGTTTATTAATACAATTATAACTTAAATGTTTTTGTCAGACTTTTTAATAGTTACTTTTATATGAATAGGACAGATACAATTAAAACTAAACTGTTTTATTAGCTACAAAGAAGACTAAGCAACTTAAATAGTTAACATTAAAATATTCTATCTATAGTAGGTAGTAGAGCCACGCTGATTTCAGCACGAATGGGCCGGCTCGACCGGGGCGGTACTACCCTCGCACAGAAAATCAACGTAAAATGACAGCGTTCGTGCTGTCGTGTTTCGTTGGTGAGTATGAGACCGGAGGCCCAAATAGTCTAGTCAACAAGTTCCATACTTGTTGACTAGACTAAAAGATGCAGCAGCATCACTAGGCCGCCATGGTGTGGGTCGCCATACTGCATTGTCTGCATTCGCAGTGAGTATGGTGACCACCACTCTTAGATTCTGCTTATGCTTTCCATCAGGCAGAGTAGAGTCATTATGGCGGGCATATATACATAAAAAAAAACTGACGTCAAACTTCAATAGTCAAAGCATTGTATGATATTTTTATTTCTAGTTTATTTCTAGTGAATATGTTCGTTGACCACTTTCACTATTTTACCTTCAACGGTGTATAAGGACGCGCTGCAACCTCTGTTGTGGTGAGTAGAGCAGACCCATCTTATTTTACTATTAGATGAGGTCTTCTGGTAATATGTATAGCTTCCAATTCCAATTAACAGCTTCCCTTTTTGTGATCGCAAGAGGACTATTTCTGAAGCAAAAAGTTGTCGTCAGTTGTATGTTCAGCTTTAGGTTTTCAATTAATACTAAAAATGTATATACCGATGATAGCGATGGTAGGTACACTTTTTTATCTTACGAATAAGACCTATATATATAGCCTACCAAACCAGCTGCGAGGTAGATACCCATGTTTCCTGTTTTTCCGGCATAATACTTATTTTACTGTAGAAAATTAAATCTTGGTCTAAATGTATATTATTTATCATGAATTTTTTACATACCTACAAATTAATAAAACTGGAGTGTCTGTTTGTAATATTAAAATAACCGCTTTTTACTAAATGCTTGTGTACATAATTATACCAAAATAACATTTTTACAATTTTTGTCAGTCTGTCCGTTTTGTCTGTTTGTTCCGGCTAATCTATGGAATGGCGGGACCGATTTCGACAGGATTTTCACTGATAGGTAGCTGATGATTTAAGGAGTAACTTAGGCTACTTTTTTTTTACTAACTTCGCTCCGCGGCGTTACCCGCGTTACGACAATAACCGCGGGCAACACCGCGGTGTTCAGCTAGTCTGAAATAAATATTACACAATCTGTGCATGCAATATATTTCTATACACAATTTATTTGTAAAGAATAAATACTTATTCACTTTGACATATTTTATACAAATCTTCTCGCAAATACAACAAAACGATTGTTGATCTACTTATAGCGTATTACCTGCTTAAGGGCTCTCACACATAACTGCGACGCGATGCGGCGTCGCACGATGCGAATCATATCGGAAGGTCTTCCGGTGCATTCGTGGGAGCTCGCAGATATTTGCGATGCATTGCGAATTCGCAGTTATGAGTGGGAGCCCTAAAACGAACATGTAAATCATACTAACACTAAATCTCACACACGGCCATATGATCCCAAAATAGGCTGGGCCTGTACTACAGTGACAGCTGCAGACTGCTGGTAAACATACTAATATATTTCTAAATACATACATTTTATAGATAAATAACACACAGACTAATATTCTTCCTCGCTAGAAATCGTATCCACGGGCTCTGGTTAACCAGCCTCTGGATTACTAACTACTGGATCCAAAAGTCCGTCAATAATATTTTTAGCTGTATGAGTATATAGTATTTAAAAAATAAAAAACCGAAACTGATGTAAATACTCCATTGATATTGCGTATATTCAAAGGTTTTCAACTATACATACATATGTTACTGACAAACACATTATTAAAGATTCAGTTAAGCAATGTATAGTAACAAAATAACAGTGAATAGTTGCATTGTCTCCACAAAGAAAAAAAATATTCGTACATCTAACACACAACGCCATCTAGTCCCAAACTAAGTAGAACTTGTACCTGTTATGGGTACTAGACAACTGATATAAATATAAATAGTTTTTTTTTGTAAATACATACATATTATACATAGAAACACCCAAACATCCAAACAAATATTTGTAGATCATAATATATAGCAACTGCTATCTAAATAAATAAAAATAGATTATAAAATACTATCAATGCACTAACGAGGCAGTATACAAATGAATAGTTTTAAATAATAATCATTATTTAATCTACCGTGTGCTCGTAATGTGTGGTATGGACGTTCATATAGTACACTATTTCATCGTTTATAGTATGTACCACGGCTTTACAACCATACTTAGCGTGACTGGTACATCGCCACCGTATCTTAAACGCGTCTCCGGTTCCGTTTCGCCGGTAACGATGCCCCTCAATCATTAGTATCCTTGATCCTTTCGCGTTAGTCAGGAAAACAGGTTGTAAATCTAGAAAATAAAGTTTTCATATTAGTATATTTGGAACTTGGACGAGAACTGCTAATAATTGAGAGGAATGGAAGAAATTGGAAGAGGCCTTTGTCAATAAGTGATGTATTGACAAGCGTAAAGTCTGTCTGAAATAAAGGCTATTATTATTTTATATTTGGTACTATTAATAAAGCAGAAGGTTAGTAAGGTTTTACTATAAATAGGTCTTCTTCATAAAAGTATAATGGTCTGCCATGTAAAATCGCAAGTAAACAAGTAAGCAAAACTTTACTTAAATAATCTCAGTTCACTATTTAAGCTTAATATAATATATCTTATTTAATTCTAGGCGAATGTATCGATAAACAAATTTTAGCAAAAATAAATGTAGCTGTTATACAGTGTAAATCCTATCCTGGACATAGAAGGGTAATTAACTATAATATTCGCATAAAGAAACTGTTCAATATTGAGAGAAGTTTAAATAAAGATGAACGCAGAATATATCGAAAACTTTTATAAATGAATTTCTATTAATATCTAACACAATAAATTTGGTCAAAATAATCTTAATTTAAAAAAAAATGTTTGAAAAACTAAAAAACAGGCTTACGAAAGAGGGTTACAAACAAATATACAGGTGAAGCTAATGAAAGCCTGCTAAAAATAACAATGTCCAGCGAGATGTTAGTGGGTAAATAAACACACGTTTGAATAGAAATAAAAATAGTAAACGACAGTATTCACCTATAACGTTTGTTTTCAATAACCTATTTCTAATTTTAACTACAGATAGGTTATTGAAAGCGGTCTGAATTTACCTTAAAAGAGTATTTCTTTTTTTAAGGTAAATTCTAACTAAAACTACTTAGAAAAAAAAGATACTGAATATCAATGAACACATTAAATCTATCATATATTGAAAAAAAAGAAAATAGACTATCTCTAGGTTAACAAGAACGTAAGTGGTCAAATAGAATCAACCTCTTCTGTATTCAGCACTACTCCGTTCCGGGCAGGCTTCGTAATTTGTAGAGACAATTAGGTACAAGTAGATACTATTATTGTACATTGAAGAGACGCCATTATATATTGAGTTGTATTATGACTTTTTCTTCATTAAAAAAAAAACAAAAACGAAACAATTTATTTACAGTATAAAGCTATGTTTATATTTACTTATATATAAAACAAAGCCATGTTATTTGCAACATTTATTTACTCAAAACAGGTTTAGGGTTATTGGGGTAGTCTTCGTCCGGAATAGGATAATAATTGTTCAAATCTGATAAACATCAATAAAAAAAATATCGGAAAAAAAATAATCTCATTGCTCATACATTGACTATTAGGCGGAACGAAGTTCGACCGGTCAGTTACTATTATTTAAATAATAATTAGTAACATAACTAATATAGTATTATTATATAATATATAACAGTTAGATATTAATACTATAACATTCTGGTTAATATCTTCATTAATCACGAAAGTGGGTTTTTACGAAAAGCCCACCTTCGCATTTATAATAAGTAGTGTATAAGTTCGTAAACCCATCTATAAACTTTATATAGACTGTGTGTCTGATAACATACATTATATTTATATATAACTTAACTAATAATGTAACTAATGGGACACTCTCATCCCTTCTCTCCCTCCTATTGACACACTTACGGGCGCAGATATAGAAGAATACTTTGTATTCTTTTAAAGTGCTGTGCAAATTAGAGGAAAATGTCGACATAACCGCACACACAGTCTCGGGTAGAACAAGAACAGAAGCAAGCAAAGAGTAATTTTATGTGTATCTAAGTTATCACAGTGTAGGGTTCCGTGCCAAAGGAAAAAAACGGAACCCTTATAGATTCGTCATGTCTGTCTGTCTGTCCGTAACCAGTGCACGTAATTTGGCTGAGATGAGGATGATGATGATAAAATATTGAGGTCAGGGGTTGCCTAAAATTGATTGTGTTTGCTTTTTATCTTGAAATGCTCCAGTTGTCGAGCCATAGATGTGCTCGTTTACAAAGTATGTGATCTCATCATCTGTCGTGTGAATTCTTGCCTTACATCCGAACCGCTCATGGGAAGCACAGCGCCATCTTATTTTATCCGGACACACGCCGTTTATACGATACTTTATATTCCCGACCATCAGCAACCTACTACCTCGACTATTTTTAAAAAAATGGTAATACAAATCTGAAATGAGAAATGAGAATTGAATTCATCGTGCTTAAGATAGGATGGTTAACATCACGATTAGACCAATAGGAGCCGAGCATGATTGAAAAGAGACGCAGATGAAGATCACTTCATCTGCGTGGGTGGATGATGGGAAGTGAATTAAAAGGCCTTGCGTAGTAATAATAACATTTGTTTAAGGTTTGATTGATTAATTCAGAATGAATAACCCTACCCTACAATAACAAGTACCTATTAGAAAGAGAAATAAGGCTACATCAGATCTTGGCATTACATAAAATGCAGTAGAGATATAACTATATTAAAGCACGAATAAATATTCGGGTTCATTCAAACCTATAAAGATTGATAAAGAATGAAATAAAACAATGTTGTGATGTATTACAATATTTTCTTCATCATAACATGACAGTATAAATATAGGTATTCGTATGGCCTAATAACTTCTTTTTTACATACAGCTACATAATAATACTGAATTGGAAAAGATCTACATATATCATTCACTATCAATTACAATCAACCCGATTTGTTAGAATTATGGTTGAAAGTAATTAATATTTTTTATGTATAACTTAAATTGCTCACATAAATGAGTACAGACATTGTTTCATCTTACAACATTATCATAGTGCACTTTAACACGATTCATATTAGTATCGTTGAAATCTTCTTATCATTTTAAAATTAAAATGTACATGAATAATACTGGGTACTAATACGACCAAAATTGCATAGAAGTTTCGAAGTGCAAATTCACAATATTATAATAAGTCGTATCGTTTGCAAGGAGCATGTATGTGGTTTTCATTGATAGATACTAATTCGTTCTGATGGGTGATAATTCTGGCTTTACATCCCTTAGAATAGTGCGAGGAGCAAGCCCATCTTATCACGTGATTCCTCTCTGTTTGTTTGTAGTAAGTGAAGGCGGCGTACTTTAAAACAACATTTCCTCTCGTTGACAATGCGAAGTTGGCGATTTTAACTGTAACAATTTCAAGAATATTTTTATTTTGAAAGTATGGGAGAGCTACGCTTCGGCATGCATGGGCCGGCTCGACCGGAGTAACACCACGGCCTCACAGAAAGCCGGTGTAAAACTGCGCTTGCGCTGTATTTCACCGTGTGAGTGAGGATACCGGAGGCCCATACCCAAACCCCGAAGGCCGGCAACGCACTTATCAGGCTTCTGGTGTTGCGGGTATCCATGGGCGGCGGTAATCGCTTACAATCAGGCGATACGTCTGCTCGTTTGCCCTATTCCATAAAAAAATGTACTATCGATAATGGCATAGAATAAAATCTTTACAGAGAGCATTTCAAGTTTTAACAATATTACTAACAACGCCAGTTGTAGGTAATTCGCTAGAACTATAGCAACTTATCATTATATCTGTTAAAACATTGTTAATGTTTTCAATAAATATTTATTAACCATGTTTTATTTTACTGTACATTGAGTTAAATAAAATAATACACAATTTAATTTTTTAAGTTTTTTTTTATAACTTTTAGCTTTATATGCGTTTAAGTAGTGTAACATAAAGACAGTGCATTACGGTTAAGCAGCTTCACTTTATGCATAAATCTCTCTGTATGTATATTATAATGTTATCGATTTGGTATTCGAAGCAACACTACGCCGCCATGGTGTGATGGTGTGGGTCACCTTGCTGCGTTGTTGCATTGTCTGCATTCGCAATGAGTATGGTGACCACCACTCTTGGATTCTGCTTATGCTTTCCATTAAGCAGAGTAGAGTCATTTTGGCAGGGACATACATAAAAGAAAATAAATAAATATTTGTGTAATTAAATAGACACTAGTCACACTATTCTCTTTCAAAAGTCATCTAATACATTTCACACATATAGTTTCCTTCTATTTACTTACTTATAAAGACTGTTTAAAGAGTTTATTTATGTTCAAGCACTATTTCCTCCTATCCTTCCTACCAACAAAATGATTGATCACCTACACATACATACATACACACACACGCGCGCGCACACACACGCACGGAGCGACACACACACAACGATACACGTAATTTTATTGTTACTTTATTTATTATTCTAATTTGTATTTATATAATGGGTATATGGCAATAGAACGTATCATTCAAGTAGATCCAAGAGGTATAAATACAGACACCAGTCTCTCACAAAGGAATAATTGCTACACATTCTTCTTCATTGTATTGTATTTCCTGATATGTACTGACTGTACGTTTGGCCTAGTGGTTTAATGGTCACCACGCCGTTTCCTACTTCGCCAAATGTCGTGGGTTCAAATCCCACGTAGCACAACACTTTGTGTGAACCACAAATTGTTGTTCTGAGTCTGAGTGTTCTTTGTGTCCGTTTCATGTATGTTTGTAAAGTCCTCCGCGACACAGGATTTATTCCTAGAGCGGGAGTTGTCTTTTAAAAAAATGTACTTACCTCTGTGAAAGAGTAATAAATAAATTATATTATAACTTTTATATTGTTATTATAACTTACCTTACTATCTCCGCTTCTATCAATTATTTAAAAAAATCGGTGTGATCATGTCAATCAAAAGATGCTTTCTACTGGACACAAATGACTTGATAATGAGTTGTCTGCAGTTCCCTTAATTCTACAGTTCCACACGACCACACCACTTTGACGTGGTCATCAAATCAGCTATTACAGAGATATAGATTTTTTTTGAGATGCACGGTGGTGCTCTAAGTCCTTGGCCACGGTGGACCTGATGGCCCACGGTGGCCAAGGACTTAGAGCTTGCCAAACAAATGTTTCGACAACCCAGGATAGATTGTCCTGGCGCCGCAGAACGAGGAGCCGACCCCAAATAATGGGACAAGGCTAGGACAAAGAAGAAGATGCACTTTAGTGTAGTTCATAGCTTAAGGACTCCCTTTTGTTTATTCACGAAAAAAACTTCAGTTTAGAATGTTAATAATATTTTATTTAATAACAATAACAGAATATAACAATCCTAAGAAAATATAAATACGGAACCAGAAAAATTTATACGCTCAATTTGCTCGTTCGCCTAAAACTAAAAGGAAGAAGCGGCCATGATGTACCATAGCTCGCCATACCATTACACTATCAGATGTAAACGGTTCTGTTAAAGTGTGTACGTACATCGTGATTTTAAAGAACGCGGATTTTATGAGCCCATCGCTCAATGCCTTAACAAAAACAATAAAATTCAACGTACTGTCTGTACGTGTTTATGGTTACATGACAATGTTATTTCATTTTATTTGCATTATCTCAGTTTAGGTAATGGATGGCAGTGTTCTTCTAAAGAATAAACGATTACGTCATTTGTAGTGTGTACTCTTGCTGGACATCCTCGAAGGCAACACCTCCACCTGATCTTAAGCTTGGATGCAAAGTTTGTACAATACACATACCCGTTAAGCAGCAGTCTTTTGTAACCTTTCTTTGTATATGTTATCATTGCTAGAAAAAAAAATAACATAGATGAATATTTTAACGATTAACAACATGGTTTAAATAAAATCGTAACAAAGTCAATGTTTCAGACATTTTATTAAATCAAAACAACTTGCTCTTTAATTACAAATATTAAAATATCAGTTCACTTTGGTTCATATATGCTACTAACACATTTTAACATTCTAAGTAATTGTTTATAGTTAAGTAATTATAACTTATCAGTTCTATACCTAAGTGAGGGTGGAAGCGGTTATAATCTTTAATTTTACTAACTCTTTTCAAAAGTAGTTACTGATTTCAGAAACAAGTAAAATTTCACCACCATCACCAAAACCAAAAAAAAAAAAAAGCACAGAAGCATCACTAGGCCGCCATGGTGTGGGTCACCATAATGCATTGTCTGCATTCGCAATGAGTATGGTGACCACCACTCTTGGATTCTGCTTATGCTTTCCATCAGGCAGAGTAGAGTCATTATGGCGGGCCATACATAAAAAAAAAAAAAAAAAAAAAAAACAACAACCGACTTCACGGTTCGACTCGATTTCTCTTGGATGCCATAATCAGATCTTTATGTCCTTATCATGGTACCACCGTTGAGATATCTGCTTTTCATAAAAAAAATAATCATCAAAATCGGTTCATAAACGACGACGTTATCCGCGAACACACATAAAAAAAACATATATACGAATTGAGAACCTCCTCCTTTTTTGAAGTCGGTTAATAACAAAAAAACTTGAGAGGTGTCAAGGGACACCCGGGTGGAACGAAGTTTATACATTATATATATACTATTCAGCACTATGATGTCAACTCAATGTTAAAAGTGTCGTTACAGCGAAAATTGTCGTTACAACTTTTTGTCTTAATCCGTCTAGCCCCCTTTCGCAACGCGCCATAAGGAACTTCGTTCCAAAAATATAAGCATTCACATATCATAAGAAACAGATTAACCATTAAAAAACCAAACAGTCCAAGATCACACGCAGCCCGCAGCGCATCCGAGTTTAAATGGAAGAACAGACACAAAGTAGAGATAGTATGTACATTGTTTTGTGCCACCTTTCATTATTATCGGAATTATGTATTTTTATTTCTGGAATCCTACGATTGAATTAACTGTTTTTCCTTTCTCAAAACATCTTGGTATTTCGTAACGATATGTACGTATATGTATACATTTTAGAAGAACTCTCTACCTATAGGCATTATTTTGCAGAGCTAATTATTTTATCAAACTAAATCCATTGATTTATCTATAGCTAGATATAAAGCCGAGTCTCCACTCCACAGTCTCCGAACAAAAGTTGGCAACTTTTGTGTTGTCAACACGTGTTGGTGACAAAAGTTTCTGTAATTTCCTTGTATTGGCAACAAAAATTGTCAACAAATGTTGGGAACCGTGTTTCTGTTTTTGGCGGTAAACATCAAAAGAATACGCTTGTTGCAGTTATTTATTGGCCCTGTGGAGACTGGAGACGCTAAGTTGGATTTTTTTTCAAAATGTTGGCGACTCGGTGTAGGCACAACGGAAACAAAAGTTTGCGATTTTCTGAAGAGTTCCAAGCAGTTGAAAACACTAAAATTGCCAACAATTTCGGTGAATACGCGCCTGTATACAACTTACAGCTCACTACCAGTGATGGTAATTTATATTTTTTATTACATTATTAATAGCCTTTACTGACCATTGCTCGACATAGGCTCTCCTTAGAAAGTATGTCTTGGTCTACTGGCCAGATGGGTTGGTATTCTCTTCGCAGTGCTGTTGTCCTGCTTAGTTTGCTCCCTAAAGAGTCCCCGCAGACTACAAACTTTTTAGTCGGCCGATAGTTTGATCGGGTTGGCTTATTTGTCGGCCGATACCAAATCGGTGTAGTGTTCGCACTGTCATACATAAAATAAATATTTATTTCGGACATCTAACACACAACGCCGTCTAGTCCCAAGCTAAGCAGAGCTTGTGTTATGGGTACTAGATCACTTGATATAAATACATATATATATTTTTTTGTAAAAAACGCCCAAACTCCGATACAAATATTTGCAGATCATACAAACATTTGGTCCGACCCGGGAATCGAACCCGAGACCTCAAGCACAGTAGTCGCATACGCTATCAATCGGCCGATTAAAAGTTTGTAGTCTGCAGGGGTCTGCAGTCTCTTAGTCGACTCCTACGACACCCAGCGGGTTGAATAGGGGTGGTGTTAGTCCGTGTTGTTGATCCATGACCATACGAATAATACAAACAATATTAAAATAAGACATTTTGTAGTTGACTAGTGACTATGTTCGCCAATGACTGCTATCACTTCATCTAATTTGAGAGTTCGAATCGTACAGGGACATTGCTTACTCCTTCTTTTAGAACAATACCATCGACGTCGCGGTACATCTAAATCGAAGGGCTTATCTGACCAGAAGGTAGCGTTGCCGTACCGAAGTATGTAGTTTCCTCTTTTTGTGGGTAGAAATTCGTAATCTGAAAAAATTAAATACAAATTTCGTTAATTACTCACGAGTTTTTTACAGTTTTTCTTTATTTATGATGGTAAGAGAGACTGATGTTAAAAAAAACTTCTTTTGAATATTTCATTTTCATATTTTTTCTTAATACAATTTCCTCGCAATATTTTATTTTCTAAGCTTATTTTATATTTACAAAGTTACATATTATACAAGATCTCTTATGTTAGTGGAGTTTTATTATCGCAGATCCTTTTAGGATACGGCATTGATTTATTTAACCCACATTTCTTTTTGGATGGCCCTGCCAAAAGGACTCTACACTGCTTGTGGAAAGCATAAGCAGAATCCAAGAGTGGTGGTCACCATACTCATTACGAATGCAGATAATGCAACAATGCAGCCTGGTTACCCACACCATGGCAGCCTAGTGATGCTTCTGCATCATTGGGCCTCCGGTCTTGCTCTCACCAACGAAACACGACAGCACGAACGTTGACATTTTACGGTGAGCTTCTATGTGTCACATTACGGAAAAACTTGTCACTCCTGCTCTCAAAAAGATGCTCCTGCCAATCTTTTGACGTACAGACCTACTTATTCTACTTTTACGACGCAAACAGGAAGAGATGGGATAGCTATTCTTAGTCTTCACACATTAAGTTAGATGCAGACATAGTCGCACACCTAATATCCGTTAAGTACTATTAGAATTATTTTTAACATCACTTTAAGAATTATAACTATTCTGTTTTTTTACCGATAGGAGTCTTGTATTATTGACAGAAAAACTAATTAGGTAAAAAATAATTATCGAACATAGAAGGTTCTTCAATAAAAAACATACATTTGTACGATATGAAATAACAAACAAAAAAAAACATTCTAAAATATCAACATTAATATTATCTCTTATCACTATCTGATTGAAATGTCCTGGTTCACGGTTTTATAAATTAAAAAAAATATTTGAAAATATGAAAATAAATTCTTTTTGTTTTTTCCTTACAAAATTAGCGAATTTTAGGCTATAGGTATATACAACAACTTGACGCCAATCTTATAAGTATTTCAGTTTCATTTATAAATTATAACTATATACATCAAATGCAAAAATTTGAAAGGTTTTTTTTTTAAACAAATCCCGCATGAGGAATATACATCCTGTGTCGCGGGGACTTTACAAACATACATAAAACGGACACAAATAACGCCCAGACTCAGTAAAACAATTTGTGGATCACACAAAGTGTTGTCGCATGTTGGATTGAACCCACAACACTTGGCGCAGTGGAAAGCGGCGTGGCGACCGCTTAAACCACAAGGCCAAAAGTGCAGTTAATGTATATGGTCTCCAAAAACTGCAAGCACGCGTTCAAAGTCATAAGTTCTAATCGTAACAGGGCAACGTTTACTCTTCCTCTTGGAGCAGTACCAACGCCGCCATCGGAAGTGGATGTCAGCTGGTTGAGCTGTCCAAAAGGTGTTATTGGAAATTCGTAATATGTATTTCCCTCGCCCGGTAGGCAAAAACTCGAAATCTGCAATCAATCATCAAAATTAAGAATAGAATAATGATATGTATACCCTGCAGAAATATATAAAACACAATAAAAGGAAACCTGGTAATGAAAACATCAAATACACAATTAACGGTTTTTTAATGACATAGTCTTAGTTCGTGGTTTTAGATTTTTTACATTTTTCTTTTAGGTGGTAGGCCACCTTATACGTCACGATAACTTTATAATTAACATCATAAAGAGAAAAATAGAAGGTAAGAGAGGAAGACCGAGACACAGTTATATAGACCAGATTAAGGAAAAAGTGGCGGTTGCGACGTATAAGGAGGTCAAGGAAACGGCTCTTGATAACGAAAGCTGGATAAAGCTGCATCGACATGAGGGTAGCTCTTAAGCAATCTTGCATCAAACAGAAGTTGGTTGAAAGTTTTTCATGAAATTTTCAAATTTGGAATTTTTTCTTTACGTAACTCAAAACTTTGAAAAAAAATTTTTTTCTATAGAAGACACTTAAGAATAAACTGTTCTTTTTAACACCTTCCAAGAGCACATTTACATTTAAAAAAATATTGAGTTACTTTAAATTTTCTGATATCCATATTGCCGTAAATGTTTCAACGTAAAAAATTTAATAAAGATAATATTTAACAATATATTTGGCATTTACCTTAATAAATAACTATAACAAACTCAATATAGTTAACAAAAATAGGAGAAAAATTTCATAATAATTAGCTTATTTCTAAAATTTAATAATTTTGGCAAAAATATGTTAGGAAAACATTAATCACTTAATAGGAACGATACGATCCTAATCAAATATTAAAGGCCTATATCTTAAATACAAACGTATTTTTATATAATTTATCATATATTGGTAAGTAACGTAATGACTATATTTATAAAATAAAAACACTTAAATCAATGTTGTGAAATTAAAACAGTCCATGTAAAGTCTCAAGACATTCTCTTTTTGTCCAGAGAAGCTTATACACATTTGAACCACTTATTTATTTGTTTTAAGGCGTGTCTTCTGCGGCTTAAAATAACAAAACGAACTAATTAAACTTGTTAACTAAACATGTCAGCGTCATCAAACACGATTACACGAAAAGCAAAAATCTTTTATCTACTCGACAAAATGACTTATAGTACACTTACTTACTTACTTTTATAGTATAAATATGAATAATATAAGTATTAATGTTAGTTCAGTTCAGTTTCATTATACGAGAAGTATACGCTGGAATGTTTTCAGTACGCTTTGGATAACATGTTTGCTTGTTAAAATTAACAAAACAGTTAGGCCACGCCCATATTTTGATAAATATGTAATGTTTGGTGTTTAAAAACATTAAACAGTGTCGCAGGAGACCCGGCTTTATAGTATCTCGATGTGTTGTTTCCATCATCAACAATTCCTTTGATTTAATGATTATGAACACCGAATACTGCAGCAACTTTTCCATCAATGGTCTTCACACTTGCTCTACATTTTTTTACTTTCCGTTTTGAGCAGTACCACCTTTTCACCGCACATTCATATCCCATACCGCTTAAATAAGAATTACACCAGTAACTGTACTGTCCATAGTGAAGCTTATAATTTCCTTTTTTTGTGGGTATAAGTACTGCTTCTGTAATGTATTAAATATATTTTCGATTATGTGAGCACTGAAGTCAAGAAATGAAACAATTTCATACAATTAAAACATAAAATTTATATGGTTCAAAAAAACCTTAACAAATCACTCTCCAATTTTCGATATGCAGTAAACAACAAAGGGAGGGTCAATTAAAGATTCGTTATTTATGGGCTAATAAGACCTTAACAATTTTTGTCATAATGTGTTTACCAAAATGTTATCTGAGATGTCCACCTCTCAATGAATATGCCATAAAAGTAATAATAGCATTTTTGTGAATAGCGTAGCAAATTTGACCACAATTGTTTTTTTAGCGTTATATTTACAAAAATTTATGCGAGTTAAGATTTAAGTGGAGGAGGAGTTCCTCCACTTAAACCTTAACTCGCATATTTTTTTATAAAACAAGGATTACTGAGTTTTTGTTTCACGTATATATTATATATACTAGCTGACCCCGCAAACTTCGTACCGCCATATTACATAATATCTGTCTCAGCTTCCCTCAGGCAGTGTACAGTCGCGGACAAAAAATTACTTTTTCCGTTATCTTTATTTATATTAATTGTTGATCTTAGCAAATACTGCATTATCTATACTTATAATAAAATTATAACAGGTTCAATTCTGCACATTAAAGTTATTTAGTTTTTTTTTTTTGGAGGGCTCTCTATAATCGATACTGAAGCGAAAACTGTATTTTTTCATTTTTGTCTGTCTGTCTGTATCTTGGCCGCGCATCACGCTGAAACTACTGAATGGATTCTTGGCATGATTTGAGTTCATACTACGAGGTAAGACATGGGATACTGTTTATCCCGAAATTCAGCACGGTTTCTTGGAGAGAGGGGATGAAAGTCAAAATATGTAGTTAGTTGTAATTCAATAACACATAGTGCGATTTCTTTCATTCTTTTTTTGCTAGAAAAAAAAAAAAGATAACTTTTTTTTTGTCCGTGACTGTACACTGCCTGTGGGAAGCTGAGACAGATATATAAATATGGCGGTACGAAGTTCGCTGGGTCAGCTAGTGGATAATATATTGCTTGCGAAAATATTCTTGCATTAACTTAATTCTTCAGACCGGGCCTTATTATGAAAAGTGCAGTTTATGGTATTTCAAAAAAGGTATTAATAAATTAAATTAAAAAGCTTTTTAAAAACAAGCTTTCACTGGAATGCCTCGAGACGAATCAAACGAGTTCTAACTCGATGATGTTGCAACGCTTCTTTACAGAGTTTCTATGGCCACCTTCCAGCTCCAGCTCCATGTCATTATAATATTGGATTGTCACGCTGTATACATATCCTTGCAAAATTTCAGCAAAATCGGTTAAATATATCTGCTTCAAAATTAAGTTGCAAGATTCCACCCGAACATACATTGCAAGTTAATAAAAAGCTTGTAAGAAGAAAATCATTGAAACTATGTATTTAAGAAAAAATATATTCTAAATATTGTCTTTAAAATTATTTGATACAATCAAAATCGTCTTAATTGTTAATCGTCTTAAATATGAAGTTCAAAACACTATTTACTAAATCTTTCTAGGACTGTTATTCTAGAAATTGGAATTAGGTGTGCGCAGGTTTATACTTAATTTCATATAACGTCGTTATTTCTTGGATAAACATATGCCATACTCATTCTAAACAGCTTACTTAGCAACAACTTACAACTACTTCATCAACGTCTAGTCTAAGATGCGTCAAGTGTAACTATCGAATTTGAATATGAGACCCATCTTTGGTGATGTAAAATTGAGGCATTTCATGCAGGTGCTCTCCTTTCAATTCTATAGCATTTGTCTCGTCAGAAATGACTATCCTCGCCCGGCAAGACTGACTCGTGCAGGATGCACATCGCCAACTAGTGGTGCCTTTTGTTGGAGTTTTTCTTTCAAACGTGTATGCAAACCCTTGGTAAAGAATTTTCTTTTTTCCGCACCTTGACTTGATGAATTTTATATCAACTGAGAAAGATAAATGTATATTGTTAAATTATATTGCTTAGAGCCATCGTAATAAAAACAATGACACAACTGTCAAAGTAAAGAAATAGTAGCTACATATAAATATTTTCTAGACAAAATTTGACCTTCAGATCAATTATTTATCATTCAGTATCATGAAATAATACTGAATGATAATAAAATGACATGACTCTATATGTCATCACTGTCATCAGTCTAATTCAACGGATTATAATGTACCTTGTACCGATTAAAAAAAGGAGATTCCTAAAAAGTCGGTTATTAATGTTTGGGGAAGAGAATATATAAATTAATATATAATTTAATGGTAAAGTGAAATTTATTGCCTTTATAAAATCTAAAAACTAATTAATGTCAATAAATTATTATTCAAATTAAATATACTATGAATGTCATGGGAGACAAGTAGAACGGTAAGATATACCAAAAAGTATATATTTAATAACGCCTAATCTTAAATTATTTAAGTTGACTTCATAACTAATAATTAATAGACTTCATAATTAATCCTTAATGCAGTAACATTTCCATTGCATTCAAGTGTGGGTATAAGCGACCCTAATAATTTGATATTGATTAAGTCCACCTACAATAATTGTGGGCTAATACCCACGGTATGCCAGATATAGTTACAATTGTATAGCTCGCGTTTTGTAGTTAGGTAGGTATTGCATGAATATTATATGATGGTCCATTTTACATCAACTATTTTCCTCCACATAGTCTGGTCTAGCAAATATAATTCATAGCATAGTAGCTATAGATATCATGAAGAGACTGAATTCATTATTAGATTTATTTGGTTTTCAATCTTTACTTAAAGTTATAATACAAATATACGTTATTTAAACGGTGTATGTTATAATATAGTACTCGTATACATAATAACACAATATAATCGAATACATTATGGCACTTTTTTATTCAAATCACATTAAATATTCTTGTTTATTAACTCATTGAAGAGTGGCTACATTCATTATGTAGGGATTTCATTATTTTATACCACAATGTGTAAAAACCAGATCACAGTTGTTATAATTATATGTACCTATCCATATATATAGGTAGGTACATATAATAATAACAATAGAACTTTACTAGCACTTTACTTTTAGTCGCTCTTCGTGAAGGCTATGGTATTAAAATCAGAAAAGAAGCTTTTCAGTTCTCTTATTTACTTTCTACAACGTATAAAATTACAATAATAAATTAATAAATAAATATTTCGGACATCTAACACACAACGCCGTCTAGTCCCAAGCTAAGCAGAGCTTGTGTTATGGGTACTAGACAACTGATACAAATACATATATACTTTTTTTTTTGTAAATACATACATATTATACATAGAAAACACCCAAACTCCGAAACAAATATTTGTAGATCATACAAACATTTGGTCCGACCCGGGAATCGAACCCGAGACCTCATGATCAGCAGTCGCACACGCCAACCGCGAGACCAACGAGGCAGTCAGTGACAATGGAGCCTTCTTTTTAACCGACTTCAAGAAAGAAGGAGGTTATCAATTCCATTGTTTTTCTTTTGTTTTTATGTTTGTTACCTCATAACTTTCAACTGGGTAAACCGATTTAGATTCTTTTTTTATTATTTTCCCGTGTGGTCGCATTTTTATTTGGTCCAGTTCTTGAAGTGGTTTTTTTTTGTTAAAATTTATTGAAGTGATTGTTAATAATATAAGCAAACCGTGATATAAAAATAAACATTTGTCATGTAGGTTAAGTAGTGAGTTAAGTAGTCATTGCATAACAAGAATTAATACTGATAATGCCTTCGTAATGTCTTTAAACTAAAATTTCTCTATTTATTTTTCCATTCATTTACTTTATTGAAGTAAAGTAAAGTAAAGTAAAGTACGGTCTCTAAAATAGTATATTTGTATTGAGATAATATCTATTTTCAGTGTGATATACCTAATTTTTATGAATCTTTGACATTCAAAACTTCAATCATAAAGACTGAACTCATATTCAGTAATTTTTAGTCCAGTTTAGATAGTTTTCGAACAACAAAATTAGCATCAAATATCACAATAAATGCACTACAGAATACAGATTTTTGTGATAATAATATGGCCATTAAAGGGTACAATATACAAAGTCAGGAAGACAAGCATATAACTATTTCCATGAAATAGAGACACGAAAAATTACTTTGAAGTAGAGCAGTGTTCCGCAAAGGGTGTGCCGCGGCACACTCGTGTACCGTGGTCATCTGCTGGTGTGCCTCAGAAAAATACGGTTATCCCACAAACCTAAATAGACGGCCTAAAGAAAAATATTTAGATACACAGATGTTAATTACGCGAAAGCGCTAGGGAGACGTTTTGTTTCGTTCATCTCTACTAAGTGTGGGTTGGTCAAGAGAGTTAGCGTTATTCTAGGTGTAGTCTACTGCCCTACTGCTATTAACTACTTCTCCGAAGAACCGAGTTCAAAAACACTATTAGTTAGAATGATATCAATTGTCATTTCTCATCCACAACTACGCCGGATCTTCAAACTAAGTATCCCGCTATTGACTCATTTGAATTTTCATTATTGTCTTTTCAGGACATCAAAAATATTATCCTATCTATACGCTCTAATGCTGTGGAGCATGATGGCAGTAGCGTAAGGCCTACGTCATCCCTCTTCCCAAAAAGAGTAGTCCCTCACTTCCTGAACATTTTCGCCCTATTTCTATTCTATACTTCCTGAATATTGTCGCTCTATTTTTATTTTACCCTTCTTGAATATTTTCGTTCTATTTCTATTCTTCCCTTCCTGAACATTTTCGCCCTATTTCTATTCTACCCTTCCTGAATATTTTCGCTCTATTTCTATTTTTCCCTTCCTGAACATTTTCGCCCTATTTCTATTCTACATTTTCTGAATATTTTCGTTTATTTCTATTCTTCCCTTCCTAAAAATTTTCTCCCAATTTCTATTCTTCCCTTCCTGAACATCTTCGCCCTATTTCTGTTCTACCCTTCCTGAATATTTTCGACCCATTTCTATTCTTCCCTTCCTGAGTATTTTCGCCCTATTTCTATTCTTCTCTTCCTGAACATTTTCACGCTATTCCTATTCTTCCTTTCCTGAACATTTTCGCCCTATTTGTATTCTACCCTTCCTGAATATTTTCGCTCTATTTCTATTCTACCCTTCCTGAATATTTTCGACCCATTTCTATTCTTCCCTTCCTGAGTATTTTCGCCCTATTTCTATTCTTCTCTTCCTGAACATTTTCACGCTATTCCTATTCTTCCTTTCCTGAACATTTTCACACTATTCCTACACTTCCCTTCCTGAACATTTTCGCCTTATTTCTACTCTACCCTTTCCTTAATATTTTCGCTTCATTTCTATTCTTCCCTTCCTGAACATTTTTGTCCTATTTCAATTCTGCCCTTCCTGAACAACTTCGCCCTATTCCTATTCTTCCCTTCCTGAAAATTTTCACCCTATTTCTATTGTTCCCTTCCTATGGACTGGACTTTTTATTTTTTATTCTGTAATATCTGAGGTCTTTTTATTTTGTCTGCCACTGCCTAACCATACAACTAGATGATAAATATTTAAAGTAACGGAAGAATATTTCGATGAACATGATTTGGAATGGAGCAATAACCTATTTATGTGAATTAGGATTTTTAACTCTTACTACAATATGATCGACGAAGAGATGAGACCGTCTATACTCAATTAAACTGTAAAATAAAAATATAGTTTTGTTGACTAATAAGAAACATTGTTTTTTATTACTTAAAAATATTTTTAACCGACTTCTAAAAAGGAGGAGGTTCTCAATTCGACCGTATATATGTATTTTTTATGTGTGTTCGCGGATAACTTCGTCATTTATGAACCGATTTTGATGATTCTTTTTTTAATGGAAAGGAGATATCCCAACGGTAGTACCATGATAAAGACACTAAGATCTGATGATGGCGTCTAAGAGAAATCGAGTCGAACCTTGAAGTCGGTTTTTGTTTTTGGTATTTTTTTTTAATTTATGGTGTACCTCCAAAAGTTTTTATATTCCTAGATGTACCTTGAACCCAAAAAGTTTGCGGAACACTGAAGTAGAGGCTAGCAATCCCATAACT
This sequence comes from Diaphora mendica, assembly GCA_949125395.1. Lineage (NCBI taxonomy): Eukaryota > Metazoa > Arthropoda > Insecta > Lepidoptera > Erebidae > Diaphora > Diaphora mendica. The sequence continues at coordinate 6,191,887 of OX421323.1, forward strand.
TGTTTGCATATAATAATAAAGTACGTATTTCTGCTACTAAAACCACTGCCAAAAGTATCAGACTTCTAAGCTGGTACTAAATTTTCCGCAATCATTAAAGACACACAAAATGTAGTTTTTATGTTCAACTTATGGCTTATAAATTAATTTGACGGTAGCACTTTAAATATCTTAATATTATTATTTTAACACAAATTTGTTAGCAAAATTTAGATGTTGACAAGAATTTACAATCTCAATAAAGCATCATGGGTATGTGTACCTACGAAGCCTACCACTTCTTTGTTAATCATCTTGACTCGGACCTGACACTTCTTACTAACTCGTTTGGAGCAATACCATGTACACTGTCCCTTGAAGTTGACCTTGTTGGCAGAGTAAGTGTGCCCATCACATTGGAGAAGATAGCTGCCGGTCGGTAAAGGAATCAATTCAAATGCTGAAAAAATATTTGCATGATTTAGTTTAATATTTCCTACAAAAAAATTGTACCTACCTTTTTTTTCATTAACCGACTTCCAAAAGGAGGAGGTTCTCAACTTCATCGGTTTTTTTTTTTTTATGTATGTACATCGATTACTCCGTCAATTGTGGACCGATTTTGAAAATTCTTTTTGTATTCGAAAGGGTATGCTCCCCATGTGGTCCCATAGCCACCATATCAGGATCTGATGATGGGATCCTAAGGAAATCGAAAGAAACCCTCAAATTTACGTGAGCGCCTGCAATAAAGTTAAGAGCAATTGTCTGCATTGCTTCATATTCTGTAGACATCAATAAATTTTACATGAAATAATGATGAGAGACTTGAGAAAGACTATAAAGCGAAAAATAAAAAAAAAACTTCCTTAAAAAAAACCGACTTCAAAAACTAAAAAGTATAAAATAACCTAATTTGTATGGGCTACCTATTCATAGGTTTGAAGTCGGGGCCAAGCCAAAATGTAATAGTAGGTACCGCAATCGCCGCGCGTGACCTTGAGCGTGATAGCTGCTCTTCGCGTTGAACAAAACAACCGAAGCGTCGGTGACGTCGAAATATAGCGAGTGTGGTACCTACTATTACATTTGGCTTGGCCCCGACTTCAAGCCTATGAATAGGTAGCCCATACAAATTAGGTTATTTTATACTTTTTAGTTTTTGAAGTCGGTTTTTTTAAACGAAGTTTTTTTATATTAATATACAACAATAGAAAATAAGAGCAAAAACAAATCTTCATAATTCGTAAAAGTGATGGCTAAGTACCTTTTATAGTGCGATGCAAGATTAGTAGTTCTTCTGTAGTTCATTGTATTTTCGTTAGATGGATTCTCAAACAAATTTTTTAAACGCTCATCGGCACTCAAAAGAACATTTAGGTATGGATAGTTTAATATTAATACCTTTATTTCGGAAATATATCCACATTATAAATTAATGACGGACAACTAATACTATAACGACATTCAGAAGAAATTACTAACAAGTGTAAAGAAAAATCAAACTCTTTTGGCATGTTCGCAATTAATTTTCTTTATTGACAACATTTAGGAGACTATTTAAATTTAAGTTACAAATTAATTAATTACACATAAATGAAATAAGTAAGTAAATCAGTAAGTTACAGTTATATCTAAAAATATGTGAACTTTAAAAAAAATGGTTTTAATTGAGCCTTATAAGTTTCCCCTCCAGTACACAATACTTCAATGGCGGATGGTTATGATTCTGACCTGCGCATTCAATACTGTTCTCGATATTCACCAGAAGTTTGGCTTTGCATCCCTTACTGTTGTGTGTTGAGCACCGCCAATGATTAACGCCTTTCCTTTGGCTCAGTCGCATGTGACTATAGGTATAGTCATTCCATAACAAGAGTTGCTTCCCAGAGCGAGATTGTATCATTTTATAACCTAAAATAAATATTTACTTGATCATAAAGGCGGTCTAAATCTATATACTAATAATATATAAAGCTAAAGAGTTTGTTTGCTTGAACGCGCTAATCTCAGGAGTACTGGTCCAATTTGAAAGAATCTTTCAGTGTTAGATAGCCGCTTTATCGAGGAAGGCTGTAGGCTATATGTCATCACACTAAGACCAATAGAAGCGGAGCACTAATGAAGAATGTTACAAAAACGGGGAAAATTATTAAGCTATGGGCAATAGGAGAAGTAAACGAGGTTGCGTGGGTCAGCTAGTTCTCCCATAAAAAGATTCAGGAATCGAATTACATTGCCCAATTTGAGGAAGCACGTCCATCCTGGATCTAAAGCTGGGATGCGTTATAACTATGCTAGGTGTAACTAAAAAGCATGCTGGTCTAGAAAAGTCTAGGGTAGTATTTTCGTTCTCTAAAACATTTTTAAATAAGGTGACAAAATAAAAATAAACATGACGAAAATGGTTTTATTGTGGTTTTGGAAACTTCCATTTAGTAATTTTCGAATTTATCATGCATTGTATTAAAGTAAATACAAATAAAAAAATAACTTCTATTATCTAGCTGCGTTAAAGAGTCAGTTTGTACAAATACATTCTGTAAACATACAGCATCATCAAAAGAACATCACAGTCAATGTGCAGAAAAGGGAAATATTTACGGTCCAAGTCAAATAAAAAAAAATATGTACGAGTAAATGACATAAGGTTGTTGCGATGCCATACCTGACATTAGATTATGCTTTCTATTTCATCTTAGTGATCATAACTTTTTAAATTACAACACTCTGCATATTTAAATTATTATTATTATTGCATTACATATCTTCTATAAGATCTTACATATCTTCCATTAATATAACAATAATTTGGTGGTAAATGGTTATGATCGTATTTTCCTGTTATAATATTATCTTCACCATCTAAAACTATCTTTGCAGAGCAGCGCTTACGGTTATGATGAGAACATCTCCAATGGTATGTGCCCTTCCCTTGAAACTTTTGATGGCGTGAGTAAGTATATCCATGCAGGAAAATCATTTGGTTACCCATCTGTGACATCACGAATGCAATATCTGAAACAGATTATTGAATTACATAGTAATCTAGTATATGTTTAAACCCTAACAGATTATTCTCCAGCTGTCTCTGATTTCACGTTAAAGAAATAGGGACACATTGATCAAGCCTTGACCAAACAGCTTACAAATAATCTTTCTTTTGTAGGACTGCTTGGACTCTGATTAATAAGGATGTGGCGTTTAAACGAGACGTCACTATTTTCTTAAAGCTAATGGAGTATTCATCACGGAGTCAAAAAGTAAGGCAAGTTAGTAAAAGAGAATTTATTCTCATACCACACGGAATGAAAGTAACTTATTTATGTATTTTGTGATTAAATTGTTTTAATCGATTACCATACAATCGACTGCACTGATGACGTAGCGGATTAAGAGGTCACATCGGTTCTTCCTACTGCATTAAGTATTGTGGGTTCGGCATCCACATTGAAAAACATTTCTTATTCAAAGTCTGGTTATTCTTTGCGTACTATGTGTACACACTAACAAGAAAATTTACGTTTCGACTTACCTAGAAAGACTACAATAATTCGCATCGCGCTATAAAAGTTAACGTTTAGGTTTTAATGTTTCATTAATTATTTGGGTATATTATGTAAATCTCCCTTCCTCTACAGGACAAAACGTGCCGGCATCGGAAGTCACCGCTTCAGAGTGGTAGACATTCGCTCTCGCACTCATCGATTCGGGTCTTCCTTCCTGTGCCGAGAGGTTAAAACCTGGAACTCACTACCAGCGTACGTGTTTCCGTCCCACTATGATCCAGGGCCCTTAAAAAGCATCTCACTAGGCCGCCATAGTGCTGGTCACCATGCTGCACTGTCCATGTTCGCACTGAGGATGGTGACCACCACTCTTGGATTCTGCTTCGCGCGGGGATTGTCATTTTGGCAGCTCAAATATTTAAAAAAAAGTAATGAACGAATTGATTAAGATAGTAAATAATTCGGACAGCTAACACACAACGCCATCTAGTCGTAAACTAAGCGGAGCTTGTATTAAGGGTATTAGAGAACTGATATAAATACATATGTACTTTTTTTGCATATAAATACATATTCAATATAGAAAACACCAAAACTTCGAAAGAAATATTGGCAGATCATACAAATATTTGATCCGGCCCGGGAGTCGAAACCGAGTCCTCAAGCACAGCAGTCGCATGCGTTACCACTATGCTACCGAGGCAGTCATATCAATGTTATTTATTTGTGTCATGATAACTACTTAACAATGATCACCTTTAGACTTTCTAGTGGTTAATCTCGACCAACATAGTAATACTAATACATTAAAAAGAAAAAAGAAAAATTATTTCAAATTTTAAACGTAGTAATATATTAATTTCTAAAATAATAAGTTATTAAGTTAGTTAGATTTATAAAATATCCCGTTTTGAACAATATATTTCGGCGGTGCATGATTATGGCTCTTCGTGTACAAAATATGGTAATCACAATCCAAAACAATTTTCGCAGTACAGTTCTTGCTTTTGTTTGACGAACATCGCCAGTGGTCAGTGCCTTTAGTTGGGAACTGTCGGTAGTGGGAATATGTGAAATCTTCGTGAAGTAGCAACTGCTTGCCGGTTTGAGATTTGACAAACATTATGTCTGCAAATATCAAATTATTATAACTTTCACAGATAATATTTTAGTAGAAGTCAAACACATTATAAGCACAACATTTTTTTGTGAGAATCAATCAGTATTTTCCATAATTAACTACTATCGTTAGACATTGTGAGTACCTACTTGTAATCACGACATAAGAGAACTTTTACCTTTAATTGTAGAGTTTAACAATCTTAAAACAGTGCGTTCTCCTTGTAATAATGTACGGTGACGAGCCATGGATACTGTAGAGCTAATTCATAAGCTTAAAGTCGCTCAACGTGCTATGGAGATTGCTATGCTCGGAGTCTCTCTGACAGACAAAATTTGTAACGAAGTAATTCGTCAGAAAATCAAAGTCACCGACATAGCTTTGAAAGTGAGTAGGTTGAAGTTGCAATGAGTAGCGACTGGATTCAAAATGTAACAAACCGGGCTTTGCAGTGTTGTCTTAAAATTAACTTATACCAAAACATATTTAAAGATAGCCCACTAAAAAAGTTACTAGTGAAAAAGTAAAATATTCATGTGTTTTGTTACGAGTAGGGTGTGCAGAAGCATAAATGAAATACTTCGAAATTAATTAAACATTTAATATTAAAACATTTTTCATGTTATGAAAAAACAATATTATAAAATGTCAGAATAGAGTATTATAGACTGTTCACATTATTCTAATCCAGCAATCCAGTGAGTCAGTCTACAATATTCCAGTCATCTAGAAGCCGTTAAAGTGCCGACGCCTATAGTGACGACGATTTCAAGAAGGAAGCAGGTAAGAAAATATTTTAACATACAAAATTTTACAAGAAAACAAAAGAAATGGATTTGATTAACAAATTGGTTAAAAAAAACAATTGTCGCATAGCTTTATTCTACGATGTCATATCCCATACACACGCACGTTCTCATATAAAGTAACAAACTGAAAATTTGATCTTCAGTTTCCCCCACTAGCTAAAAGTCTATCCGCAGGAAACAATAACATGTGTTTAGATTATGATACTCCTGCCAGAACTAGAATGGTACTGAATTGATCATCGACATGAATCCAGTGGCACTGGAATAGGCGCACTGGATTAAAAGACCTACCTTTCAACCCAACTACTGAGCTGGATCTCTTATTAGATCTAGTGAGTTCCAGTGTCTGTTAAAATTATTGCAGGAGCAGTCCAGTGCTAGATTTTGGGATGAATGATGATGGAATAATGTGAACCATTACACCTATCTAGGAAAAAATAATTACTGTGGAATGCAATTTATATAAACACATTAATAACGACTTATTCAAAGATTCATTATTAACGAATTATTTTACAACAGCGATCATAGTGATTTACAGCCGTGCTGTCCTATAGACACAAAATATATTATTTTTAACCCAAATTATGTGTCTTAACTGACTCCTTCACTGACGACCAATTTAAACATTACAGGCCAGTTTCACCACTTGCTGGTCATCCAGACTAATGTCAACTTATTTGTAAAATAGATTTCTGTTTTACAAGTATTTGATAATTTTTATCTGTTCAATAGCGATATATGGCAGAACTATCTGGAACTTTATCAGGAACTTGGAAAACTGGCAATAAACGTAATAGTGTTCTAATTCTATGACTTAACTAATATCTAAAAATAGTTTTACTAGTACATCTGTCTTCACAAATTTAAAACAACACATTTTTTTAAAAGAAATGTGTATTGCAACTTTATGTAGAAGTAGTACTGATTTTAGAGTAATCTATGGCATTTTCATCAAAAGGAAATAACCCAGATTGACGAAAACCATTTTGAATTATTTCTGGTGTCAAAGTCTCAATAATGCATTGATCTAGAACTGGCCCAAAGTCTTCTCTTTTCATACGTCTCTCATTTAAGGTCCGCCAAGTTTCAACACCTTTCTTCCACGATTCCTTTAAGTGGTGAAATACTGCTACATCCAGTGGATGGGTAACGCGAGTAGAACTTGGTATCAGAGCGAATAAAATTATTCCATTGCGATTACAAAATTCAATAACTTCCAGAGATAAGTATGTGACATGACCATCTAGAAACATAACTACGGGTTTCTTTACATTTTCATTAATCAAAATTGGATTAAATACGTTACTAATATATTCATAAAAATTTTCAGACGTCATCCATCTGCTTTTGCTTCTACCGCATGACCAAGTGTCTGGGTATTTTTCAATGTCAGGTATTGTCTCACAAGGAAAAATAGCTAACGTTGGCATTAATTTACCATCCGCAGATGCACCCAAGGCCAATGTCAGACTTTCTTTTTCATCATAGCCGAATTTATTAAATATATATTTCTCATCCTTTCTGGTTAGGACGGCTTGTCCTTTTGGACCAATATAATATGCTGACTCATCACAATAGAAAATTCGAGATGGGTCTTCAAGCACATCCTGCATGTTATTTTGTATAATATTCTGTGAAATTTGTTTGAACCATGTTCTTATTTGTTCTTCTGTAACTTCAGTACGAGTTGAATTCAAAGTTTTTAAAACTTTTCCTTTTAGGATAGAATGTCTCTTAATAAAACTCTGATACCAAGATCGACCAGGCAATCCTAATCTAAATTTTAGTGGTCGGTCTAATGCAGTTACCAATTTTGTCACTGACTGAGTAATATTTTTTTTAGTTACAGGGAAACCCATGTCAGTCACTTGGATTATCCATTTGGTGACGGCCGCCTCTTCATCAGGTTTCAAAACAGTTGGTGCTCCTGGCAACTGCTGCTTCACATGTTTTTGATTTATTTTGTCATATAGCGTCTGGTTTGGTATTTTATATTTCTTCGCTGCTTTGTGAACAGACAAAACCCCATGATGTATGTCATCTAAAGCTTTTTGAAGGGTTTCAACGGTGTATCTTTTTGAACCTGAAAAAACTGAAAATTTGGTTAATATGGTTGTTCCGAAAACAAAAGCTCAAATAGTATTCATTAATCATATCCAACTAATTATAATATTATAATGGACGGGGCAAATATAATGCGTAATAAGAAATAATTTATTGGTTAATATCCACTGTATTGATAAAGTTACAATATGATTCAGTGAACATACAACATAGATCATCAGGTATATAAACATTAACCGGGTCGTACAATAATAGGTAGTATTTGTTGAAGTAAAAGCTTCTTTTGGCGCATCGCACACAAATTTTTTGGTAGGTAGTAAGTTAGGCTGATTCGCCACGCTCTGAGGTGAAAGGCTCGATCGGGTGAACTGAAAACTTCTTTTGGCGCACCGCACACACATTTTTAGATGTGAAACATCTATAGGCGAAGGGTAAACCTGATTTTTGGCGTTGCGAGACTCGGCGCGATGCGGCGAGCGTCGCCACGGCACTTCTAGGCGAGGTGTAAACCTGATTTTTGGCGTGGCGAGGTTTTTGGAGTGGCGACATTTTTGGCGTGGCGGCGAGCGTCGTCACGGCATTTCTAGGCGAGGTGTAAACCTGATTTTTGACTTGGCGAGAATTGCCGAATTCAAAAACAATAAAATTCTCAATTCAATTGTTTTTGAAGTGAAAACTTCTTTTGGCGCACCGCACACATATTTTTTCGTAGTTAGGCTGATCCGTCACGCTCTGAGGTGAAAGGCTCGATCGGGTGAACTCGGGACTGCCGAGTGTACCAGAGCGAGAAAGATACGCCTGCTCGCCAGCCAGTCAGCTGCATTTCGCTGTTGTGTCGTGTGTTTAGTTTATTCAATTAATACGTAATAATTGTCACTATTAATTTTATAGTTTTTATCGGTACGTAATAAGATTGCGATTGCCAATGAAGTTTTCACTTTTGCCGTGCGGTCTTAAGCACACACTCAATTTTTACTCACTCAACTCTTAATGGACAGGAAAACATTACCATACCAATTAGATTTCTCACTCAGTCTTGGTCTTATTTATATCAGTTCGTTATTACAGTTATTTTTCTGTTTTCTTCCTAGGTAGAAGGTAGGTAGGTAGGTAGATAGGCATTAGATACATTCAAAACCACATTATAAAAAAAACGATTTTGATTACATTTTACTGCTTACTCGTTTTGCTCAAAAGTCTTATTCTTTACCATTATACAACACAAAGTTAACGGATGGTAATATTTATTGATTTATTATTCTGTTGATTTATTGGAATGCGTACGAGGTAAATTTCACAAAATACGTTGTAGTTATAACATGAATATCGCCAATCAATACTAGATGAAAATTTTGTTAAAAACCATAATCATAAAAAGAAAATCATATCACAAAAGTCATTTGCACAGCCGTGTGTGTGTCAAATCTTACAGATTTTATGTGCAAATATAAAATAGTAAGTAATTAATCATGATTTATTCAATTATAATGTTTATAATTAATTTTCTGCGTTCTCATGGAAAAAAGCAATGAAACAAACACATAAAACATTCAAAGCGACATTTTAATTTTTGTAGTATAACTTATATATATATAGAGGAAAACAATAGTGTGTTTATTTTGAAATTTATTTAGTGTGGCATAAATTTTAGTCGGCTAAATATGAGCGTTAAATACACCCCTGTATTTTCGACTGCGTTATATTATATATACACACAGAAATTTTATTTGAATTGTTTCATATAAGGATTACTGAAGCTTAGTACACTATGATTACAAGTCTATCTCGTCAAAGAAAAAAATTGCCATTAGTCCATGACGTGCCTCTCTCACTCCGGGTACACTCCCCCTCCCGATAAAAAAATAATAACGTTTCTTCAAGACGTAGTGGTGCTTATAAGATCGAGTTAATAGGTTTTGTACATCAATAGCTACAATATTATATGGCTGAAATATCCTTAACAGAGATAGCGATTTACATAAACATATTTTTCTATTAGTTGGAACAAATTTGGCTTTCCTTAATATAATAAAAAGTTTTTAGAAACAGTTCATGTAAGACAAACAGCACAGCCCGACAAACAAGCTTATTTATAAGACTTATTATAACAATATGTTCATATCACACCAAAGTCATACATTTTAAATCACACATTACATTATAAATATTTGGCAGTTTGACTGTATTTAATAAGGTACTGGTACTGATTCTCAGACTATACAAAACTTGTATTTAGGGAAAAAGTGTTCAGCCACATATTTTCTTCCGATTATTTTACACGTGACGCTGCTTTATTCTTACTGACTTAGTATTTATTATAAAAGTTCAAAAATTAAGAATTATATTTTAAAGAATTTTCCGTGCCGAACTATGTACTTAGCTGGTGGATGGTTATGTTCGTAGTTCGCCGACACAATCGTGTTATTAAAATCTAGAACAACTCTTCCCTTGCAACCGCGCCCGTTATGAGATGAACATCGCCAATGATTCGTTGATGTGAACCGATCCGCATGACAATAAGTGTAATCTTTTATGAGTAATAGCTGTTTGCCCTTACGGGATTCGACAATCTGGATATCTACAACATGATGACATTTAATTATTTGTTTTTTTTACTGCACTATAATAACTGCGTTAATCTGTTTGTCTTCTGACCCACTATGAAGTACATGTTACATGTCTCTTTAAAATAATATATTTATACTAACCACTTTTAAACAGCAGTTATAAGGGTTCGTAAAGTGAATCAAACAAATATAGAAGACTAATTCATGATGTAACTAAATATGGATAAAGAAAAATACATATACAATTAACAAATGTATTTTTTTATTTTATTTAACTCAAGCCACTCAATAGTGGCTAAACTAATATTCTACAACAAAGATACAGTTTATTTTCTTTCCTATAAATGAAATTGTTATTATGTAAATTAAATGAACAGGAACAGCAATTTTATAGGACCGTGTTTCCTGGTTCTATGTTCACTATTATGGTTCATGATTGTGGGGTTTGATCTTATGTATTTCCTTACTACCATATAAAGTTAAGCGTCCACGGCAGCCGCTATTTTGTCGAGAACATCTCCAGTAAGATATATCTGCTCCGTTTCTCTTGTAATGGATACTATAAGTATATCCATTGTGCAATATTAACTTGGAGTTAAAACGAGACTGCACGAAAGTAATTCCTAAAACAAACATTCAATAAATACCGATTACCATACAAATTTACATGCAATTCAATATTTCAAACATCATTCTAGTAAATAATTACTGATCCACAAATAACATCATCATAAACCCGTTAGAGTCTTAATATTCTTAAATATTGTTCCATGATTACATTTAAATCCAAAAACATTATGCTGTCTTCAGTATCGACTTTCTATTTTACCCTAGCTGAAACGTGAACACTTCTTTGAATTTTTAAGCAAATCTGACTACTACAAAAAAGTCTTTTCATTTCTCGGGTTAATAATTAGCCCATGACACTCACAAGTGACATGGCTTTCTATTGATAAAAGAACTTTCAAAATCGTTTCAGTAAATACAGCGATCACGTAACCTCTATCTAATGTAAGTATAGATTTATTCTTTTATCTATATATCATCATGATTATGAAAGAGGTTGTGTGCTATATTTTATTCTGGTGATATTGTTTGAAGGACTACAATTGTGTCACTAAATCTCTTATCGTCATCCTTCTGATTTCTGATCTTACCTCGGATGTCACCGAGCGTCGCAGTAGTGGGATAGTTATGTCGGGCTGGAACCGGCCCAGAGCCGCACACTATCTCGGGTGAACAAGAACTCTAGCCTAGAACGAAAATCAGTGGTACCTCATGCTCTTTACAAACAAACAAGCAAATTAACTCTTTAGCTCTATAATAATATTATAAATTCCAAAGCCCACTTTTAAAATAGTAACAAGAGATGACGGTTGTTGAACTGTAGACTCAACGCACATCGCCTTTGATGATTAGATGACATGACTCATTTGACATGGAAAGTATCGATACTCTTTGTGTTACCGAACCTCTATAGGATTGCTTTGAAAATTCACACAAACAAACACCGAAGCCTTGTTCTAAGAAAATTTTTATTTCACACCAAAGTCATACATTTTAAATCACAGAATACAGTATAAAATCACAAATACTTGGCAGTTTGATTGTATGTAATGAGGTACCGGTACTGATTCCCAAACTAGACATAACTTTATTTGGGAAACGGTGTTTAGTCGCATATTTTGTTCCGATAAAATAAAAATGTGGCTATTTGTACTTTAAAAAAAAGATCCCTACTGACTTAGTATTTATTGAAAAAGTTCAAACATCAAAATTATATTTTAAACAATTTTCCGTGCCGAACTATGTACTTAGCAGGCGGATGGTTATGTTCATAGTTCGCCGACACAATCGTCTTATTAAAATCTAGTACAAATCTTGCCTTGCAACCGCGCCCCTTGTGAGATGAACATCGCCAATGATTCGTTGATGTGAACTGATTTGTTTGACAATATGTGTAATCTTTTAGAAGTAATAGTTGTTTGCCCTTGCGGGATTCGACAATCTGGGCATCTACAACATAAGACGACATTTAATTATTTGTTTTTATTGAGTTATAATAATCGGGTAAACAAGGTCTAGCCTAGAAAGAAAATCACTTTACAAACAAACAAGCAAATTAACTCTTTAATTCTATAATAATATAGATTCTAAAGCACATTTTTAAAGTAGTAACTTGTAGAAATGACAATTTGAACTGTAGAATCAATGCACATCACCTTTGATGACCAGATGATATGATGATGGCTCGTTCGACATGGAAATATCGATACTCTTTGTTTTAACAAACATCTATGGACTGCTTTGAAAAATTAACACAAACAAACTAATAAGCCTTATTCTCAGAATATTTTTATTTCACACCAAAGTCATACATTACAAATCACATAATACAATAAACACTTGGCAATTTCATTGTGTGTAATGAGGTACTGGTACTAATACCCAAACTAGGCATAACCTTAAATTAGGAAACCGTGTTTTGTCGCATTTATTGTTCCGATTATTTTAAAAGTGTCGCTACTTGTACTTTAAAAATAAATATCCCTACTGCCTTAGTATTTTTTAAAGTTCAAACATAAAAAATTATATCTTAAAGTATTTTCCGTTTTGAACTATGTACTTGGCAGGTGGGTGGTTATGTTCATAGTTCGCCGACACAATCGTCTTATTAAAATCTAGCACAAATCTTGCCTTGCAACCGCGCCCGTTGTGAGATGAACATCGCCAATGATTCGTTGATGTGAACTGATTTGTATGACAATACGTATAATCTTTTATAAGTAATAGTTGTTTGCCCTTACGGGATTCGACAATCTGGACATCTAAAACATAAGATGACATTTAATTGTTTTTTTTATTGAGTAATAGTAATTGTGTTTGTCTTCTAACCCAATATGAGGAACATGTTACACGCGGCACGCCTCTTTAAGAGAAGCTATTTATACTACCCACTTTTAAACAGCAGTTGCAAGTTCGTTAAACGTATCAAAGAAATATTGAAGGCAAATTAATTATGTGATTTAACTATAATTTTATGAATAGAGTTTTGGAATAGTTTGAATACTCACACACATGCTTGCAAAGATAGATATAATTTAAAAACGAACTATGATTTATCAATTTATGTATTTTAATTCAATCTACGGGACTACTACGTTAATAACAAAAACAATTTTGATTCTCATCACAGTCATCACCATCATTTATTAAATTTTACTGCACCTTTGCATGAGCAACATAGTTATAGTGATCACTTATTAAATCTATAACTATATTTCCATATATTTGGTCTCAATACACGTATTGACATGATACTTAAATGGTCCGAGAGCTGGTACCATTTTTTGGGTAGGTATTTGAGGCAAGCTGAAAACTCGTTACAGACCTCTCCTATTATCGCAATGATATTAAAATTTCAAGTTGCCCCAAAAACATTTTTATATTTTTTTGCGAAACATTTTTGCACGCGCCTGGCAATGTTAAAGTCCCGACCAAATCGTCTGGCTTATATATTTTTTATTATGTAAACATTAAACTACAACATATAAAAATTGCATATTGCCTCAAATATAGTTTTGGAAAAAAATATACAATATTTTGAAAAAATTTGGGGTTGATTTAGCCCCGCTACTCACCAGCCAGGTCTGCAGTTTCGTGTTGGGGTATATTGGGAGAGGTGTGTGACAAGTTTTCAGCTTGCCTCAAATACCTACCCAAAAATGGTACCAGCTCTCCTACTATAATACACGTATTGAACCAAATATATAAAAATAAGTAAATGTTTAATGTCGTGACATTAAACATTTACTTAATAGTTATCACATTGCCTTGTGCATTTGCCTTATCATCAAAAGGGTTGATGATTATGCGGTTGAAGTTTACATATTTCTTTATAATCATACACAGCTAAACGTCCCGTGCAACCACTTTTTTTATGATATGAACATCTCCAATAGCTCATTTTCTTGTGACCTACTTCATAGTGAATACTGTAAGTGTAGTCATTATACAGCAGTAAACTCGATCCCACTCGCGATTTAATGAAGGATATTTCTGAAAAAATAATTACTTTAAATGGACAAAAATAAAATCGTAATTATATGTTTACCATTTAATTAAACTATAGCTTCTATAAAGAAAGGATTTGGATATTATACTTCTAAAGCAACAATAATGAAACAATTAATACAATGTGTTTTCAAAAAGGTACTACATTTTTTCTCAGTAAGTAATACAATAAGTCTTTTAATAGTGCATCATAATTTTAGTTCTTAAAAAAGTAACAAAGAGTAAAAAGCAAGATATCCAGTAAATAATAAGGAATATAAACTTTTAAAAGAATTAAGTAATAAAACAGGGAAGATAAAGTAATAATTATATTTTCTGGTATAATTATTGACATGCGGGTAGAAATGGTCTTGTATGGTTTAAATGCATATTATTTTGAAATTCGTAAAAAAAATACGCATCCGTAACCTTAATATCAGTTACATACACACTGAACAAATTATCATCGTTCACAAACTCACAAACGAACGAAATATGATTACTTAGGCTAAGCTATTGGTAATTATAAAGAAAATGTATGCTTTCTCTACTAGTAGTATAGTGATCTAATGAACAAGCAACCAAACGTTATACGGCAGCAATCTTTTAATACCTACCTATTCTCACTTAGTAGGCCATGTAGGGTCATGTATGTGCGGCCTTATTTTGATTACATCTATATTCCGATAGACTGTTATACGTCCAGTGCAACCCTTAAATCCTGAGCATTTCCAATGAGATATGTGATTAGATTTTCTTCTGTAGTGAATACGGTACGTATACCGATTGTGAAGTAACAGGTTTGTACCTTTATCAGATGTGACGAACATTATCTCTGTAAAAAACAATTAAGTTTATTGCAGACAAGAAACACCAAGAAATGTTTTTTACAAAAGTTATTTTCACGACTTTCTATAACTGAAAACAAAATACGTATTTTATACTCTTTTTGTCACCTGCATTAGGCCAAATTTTTACAAGCTTTTTATTAACTTGCAATGTATGTGTGTATGCTTGTATGTTCGGGTGGAATCTTGCAACTCAATTTTGAAGCAGATATCTTCAACCGATTTTGTTGAAATTTTGCAAGCATATGTATACAGCGTGACAATACAATATTATAATGACATGGAGCTGATCTGATGCTGAAACTGGAAGGTGGCCATAGGAACTCTGTAAAGAAACGTCGCAACATCATCGAGTTTGGACTCGTTTGATTCGTCTCGAGGCATTATAGTAAAAGCTTGTTTTTAAAAAAGGCTTTTTAATTTATATTCGCATGAATTTGGCTGTTTTATGGCGGCTGAGTAACGAAAATACATTGAAACTTTTGTACATAAATATTTTACCTCCTTTGCAGTATAAATCGTTAGGTTGACGTCAAAACTGAATCACCAAGGAAAAATCAAATAAATTTGTTAGTGGTAATGCGATACTAATGTTAAGGCATAGACTTATTGTTGTGCACTTACTTTTTCGATAAAAATGTGTAAAAACGACAATGGCAGATATTTGTATATATTTATTTTTCAAAACTGAATATTCTTTATTTTGTAGCTTCTTGTATCGAAGCACATAAGAGATCATTCGAAATTAAAATCACAACTAAACAGTTAAAAGTATCGTTTGATTGCCAATCACATACCTCATTGTTATTGAAAACTAGCTGAGCCCCGCGGTACAAAAACAACTGCGATTAATGCCGTGGCGCAAAGTAATAAAAAAAAACTGTAAAAAGTATCCTATGTCGGTCCAATTTTCAGCCAAATCGGTTTAGCCGTTCTTGAGTTATAAATAGTGTAACTAACACGACTTTCTTTAATATATATACAGATCAGGAATGAATTATTCCTGTAAAATAAGGAATGATTAGATGAACGCAAATTGCGGTACGCACACTGCGAATGTGAAAGTCATGGTATTGGTATTGGTCATTGGTAGAAACTTATAGCAATCGCATTAATGCTTATTAATTAAATCTTAATTACACAATGTGATTGACTTGGCTGCGGCTAATTAGCCTAATCCTTTAGAAACGGATAGGAGACTTTATACCATCATGTTATACTACCAAAGTTATTGACAATTAGTAGTGATTAAGTTGGAGTGCGATTTTTCTTGTAATTTGCGGTGGGTGATTATGCGGAGTGGCTTTGCGTATAAATTTATTTTCAAAAACAACTACACGTCCATTGCACTTTTTTGTATAATGCTTGGAGCATCTCCAATACGTCAAGTTGATCCAGTTTTTGTCATAATGCAGACGATACGTGTATTGTCCGTCAAACAGTAAATCGGTGCCGGTTTGTGATTTGATGTATCTCAATTCTGGAAAAAACAACATACAAAATCAATAGCATTAAGATAGTTTTGCTTTGTTGGAACTCGGTATTCCTTGCCGAGAATCTCGTCCTTTATTGTAAATACAGCAGGTTGTATACACGTACTAGTTACTTATAATATTTTAATATGTGGCGACTTCCACATACAGCGCAACAACAATATAACATACTACAGAAGATAGTAGATAATAGCGCCATCTACCGAAGATACGTCAAACTACGGAGTAATGAAGGAAACTACCAATCCTGAATCGCGCAGTGAAAGTTCTCGCCCCGATAATCATATATACAACATCCCAACATCAACCGTTGGCCAGTTGGCCCGCCAGGCATGATCACCTCGCCTGGTCGGAGGGTCCTCCCTTTGTGTTGGAGGGACATGACACACCTGTCCCCCACAGTGGTGACCCCGACGTGATTGGAAGCAGCCTTCGAAGCAGCATCAGCACGCCACCATCATGTTCACTCCCACAGCAAGTCTCACAGCCAGCCAGCAACATCGGCCTCAACAGGGATACACCACATGCAGGAAGCAACCGCCCCACCTGGTTACCCCTACGGCCTCATCACCGTCTAGGCACAGCATACTGCACTTACGGTCCGTGTAAGCAGAGCATCTCTCTCCCGTCTACGCAGCAACCAGCCACTACGCAGCAACCGCCCCGACTCACTGGGGACCTCACCGCAGCACCGCGCACCGCACTCAATTTCGACTCACTGGGATCAGCGGACTTCAGCCCCGACTCACTGGGACTAGCGGCATTCAGTTCCGACTCACTGAAACTTGCGGCACTTAGTACCGACTCACGGAACTACTCACTCCTGGCACTGGCAACCTCCACAACAGAGCACAGACAGCTGACTCAACAATGTATCGACCTCCGGTCTTGGAGGGGAGTGATGTGGCGACTTCCACATACAGCGCAACAACAATATAACATACTACAGCGCCATCTACCGAAGATACGTCGAACTACGGAGTAACGAAGGAAACTAAGAAACCACCAATCCTGAATCGCGCAGTGAAAATTCTCGCGCCGATAATCATATATACAACATCCCAGCATCAACCGTTGGGCAGTTGGCCCGCCAGGCATGTTCACCTCGCCTGGTCGGAGGATCCTCCCTTTGTGTTGGAGGGACATGATACCCGTTCCCTCCACAAATAGAAATAAAATAATATCATAACTAACTATAAATCATTTTAATTTCTTTTTTGTAAATAATAGTGTCAAATATACCAATATCCTATATGTTTGTGATTTAAGGCGATATGTCTCTAAATATTGGTGTTAAAAATACGTAATATGTTATATAATATTAGTACACTTCATATTGACGTAATATTTGGATTACCGATAAAGCTATTATCATGACCCTGGTAGCAGCTATAGTTATGCATAAACAGGATAAAAAAAAGAAAATAGTAAGTGAGTAAATGGAGTAGGTACTCATTTTATTATAATTACAATAATACATTAATAAACCAAAAAAGAAAAAAAAACATAAGATCTAAAAACAAACTAGTGTAAAAATTATGTTTTCACAGACATTTTTGGTCGTAGTGTTTGTAGAGTTTAAATCCTTTTCTAACCTTTTTAAAGAGAAAGAAAATGATAAATACTAATGTGTGTATTGTTTCAGTTTTGTGATTGACTTGAATGCGGCTAATTAGCCTAATCCTTTAGAAACGGATAGGAGACTTTATACCATCATGTTATACTACCAAAGTTATTGACAAATTAGTAGTGATTAAGTTGGAGTGCGATATTTCCTGTAATTTGCGGTGGGTGATTATGTGGAGTGGCTTTGCGTATGAATTTATTTTCATAGACAACTAAGCGTCCATTGCACTTTTTTGTATAATGCTTGGAGCATCTCCAATACTTCAAGTTGATCCAGTTTTTGTCATAATGCAGACCATACGTGTATTGTCCGTCAAACAGTAAATCGGTGCCGGTTTGTGATTTGATGTATCTCAATTCTAGAAAAAAACAACATACAAAATCAATAGTATTAAGATAGTTTTGCTTTGTTGGAACTCAGTTTCCCTTGCCGAGAATCTCGTCCTTTATTGTAAACTAGCTGACCCGGCGAACTTCGTACCGCCATATTTACATATCTGTCTCAGCTTCCCACAGGCAGTGTACAGTGGCGGACAAAAAAAAGACTTTTCCCGTTATCTTTTATTTTTTTGCTTTCTACCAAAAAAAGAATGAATAAAATTGGACTATGTGTTATTGAATTACAACTAAGTACATATTTTGACTTTCATCCCCTCTCTCCAGGAAACCGTGATGAATTTCGGGATAAAAATTATCCTATGTCCTACCTCGTAGTATGAACTCAAATCATGCCAAGTTTCATTTGAATCCATTTAGTAGTTTAAGCGTGATGCGCGGCCAAAATACAGACAGACAGAGAGACAGATGGACAGACAGACAGACAAAAATGAAAAAAATTACAGTTTTGGCGTCAGTATCGATTATAGAGAGCCTTCCAAAAAAAATTTCATAATATCTTTAATGTACAGAATTGGACCTGTTACATTTTTATTATAAGTATAGATACAGCAGGTTGTATACACGTACTAGTTACTTATAATATTTTAATAGTAATAAAATAATATCATAACTAACTATAAATCATTTTAATTTCTTTATTGTAAATAATAGTCTCAAATATACCAATATCCTACATGTTTGTGATTTAAGGCGATATGTCTCTAAATATTGGTGTTAAAAATACGTAATATGTTATATAATATTAGTACACTTCATATTGACGTAATATTTGGATCACCGGTAAAGCTATAATCATGACCCTGGTAGCAGCTATGGTTATGCATAAATTGGATAAAAAAAAAGAAAATAGTAAGTGAGTAAATGGAGTAGGTACTAAATATAATTACAATAATATATTAATAAAGCAAAAAATAATAAAAAATAAACATAAAAATTATGTTTTAAACATACATTTTTGGTAGTAGTGTTTGTAGAGTTTAAACCTTTTCTATCCTTTTTAAGAGAAGGAAAATAATAAATACTAATGTATGTATTGTATCAGTATTGTGAAAACAAGTCAGCCAAATCCAAAGTGTTATGTTTAGTATTAATAAAGAAAAATATTTAAAAGAATATTTTGCAAGAATTGTAGCAACGAGAAGTAGCGGTTCGCAACACCACTATTGCTACTTTATTTGATTACCTATATTTTGAATATTTTTTCCCTACAGGTCTAATATTATGTAAATTTAATTTGATTTAATTATTTATAATTTGTATGATAATAATTCAGATTTCTGATATTGGGTTTGACTATTAATGCATGTTGTAATGTTTTGTACCAAAGAATACAAAAGTTCGTGCCGTTTGCAACGACTTGAAGCTGGTGGAGGCTTGCCAAGCCTCGGCGAGAGTGTAAATGTGACCCCCCGACGCACGTGCTATGCATTTAGAGTAAGTAGTATCAACATGTATGTGTATGAACATTTAACTATAGTAATGCAGTTCATGTTCGAAGATATGATTAAAAAAAACATTCACATCGAAAAGACTTCATCAAAATTACAAAACTATTTCCGCTTCCGGTTCCGCTTTTCAAAATATATAATCGTAGGGAAGACGTTAACTTATGTTTTGATGTAATCGGATTTGGCTTTAGTAGAAGTTAATTGTTTTCTTTTAATTGGAGAAACGGGTTAAAAACCATGGATTATATTTTTATATATTGTCCTTCGTGAATGCAGTATCTCGCCGGTGGGTGTGTGTGTTCATTTTCCAATCCAATAATAGCGAACTTCTCATCTAACTTGAGTTTCGCGTTGCAACCCCTACAATTGTGAGTCGAACAATACCAATGAAAGTATTTAGTCTTCTTGCATTGCTTCTTGCAATAATATGTGTAGTCGTTAAACATTACTAAGTGCTTGCCCGAGTATCGAGATTTCGCCAACAGTATCACTGAAACGGGATAATGTATTAAGAAACTATTCATTACTTTAAAATACAACTGCAAGCAACACTAGTTATAGTACCTCGTTATATAAAAAAAATGTGCAATGAAGACTTTAAAATATTTATTCATGCAAAACTGTAATACCTTAATAAGTTACCTACTGTACACACTTCTCCTAAGCGAGATTCATTTCATAAAAATGTTTTGTTGTCTAAACGCCACAATTTTTTCACTTAGCTTTGAGTTCTAATGACGAACGTTCAGGCAGCGTAAGTGTTTTATTCAGAGTTGTCAGATGGCGCGAAAGAGCAAGTATGTGCGTACCAGTGTTCGTACTTCAGTCGAAAATACAAGTGAACAAAGAGCGGTAATAGTTCCTTACTCTTACTTACTCGTTGACTGTATGGAAGGAACATCTTTTTATTCCATTTCATCACCTTAGCAATTTGTAAGAGTCTGGGAAGAAGTGTGCTCAAGAAGATTTAATAAGAATAAAATCAAAGAATTAAAATGTCGAATAGTATATATTATAATTTGATAATCAAATTTATGAAATTGACTAAAGATATTTATGCTACTTATATTAATTTGGAATTCACATCTTATAATTATATTTTTCAATTCAATCTAGATAGTTCTCTATGATCAATTTTATATTCTTACATAATATCCGTTGGTGATAACGTAAGCGGGTGGAGGGTGCTTGTGATCTAATTTGGCGGAAATGAGAGAGCGGTTCATGGCCACCTCTTCGTTGGTGGTGATGAGCCTCGCTTTACACTGCCACCCATTGGTGCACGACCAGATCTTTGTCCTGGCGTTATTCTTATGGCAATAGAACGTAAAACCATTCACCATAGCCAACTCTTTTCCGTTCTGTTTTAGCACCCACTGAACTGAAAAATTAACATAAAATATATATAAAGCGTTTTACATCAATAGACTTCGACTAAGAGAGTAACTCTAAATTGATATGATAAAAAGCGTTATTATAACACAATTGTCACTAGATTTCATTCAGGGCTCCGTCGATATTTATTTGAAGAACATAAGTGTAATAATATCAGTGATTCAAAGCGATATATTCCTATTTATTTGATGAAACTTGTACGGAGATGATGATCTTCGAAAGCTCATCAGTAAGTAAGATATTAAGTGATAGAAGATAGTGAAGATAATATGCACATTGCAAATGTACTTAACTCTCATGTAAAACAACATTAAAGAACTCGCTTGATGCTGACTATTGCAGTGTTGTCAAAATGTGTAGGATATAAAGAAAGTAAAGCCTCCTTTAATACAACCATTTATTAATATTACCTAAAAAGTATAAACCCCTTATAATTATTATCACTTTTTTATTAGAAGTCTTTATAGCTTGCATATAAAAGTTCAAGGGCTAGCTGATACAGTTATTTTAATAATAATAATCACTTTATTGTACACCAGATTAATTACATAGGAAACACAAAACTAGGACGTACAATTGACGGCCTTATCGCCATAAGGCAATCTCTTACAGGCAACCTTGGGATGGAAAGAAAGACGTGGCAAGTTTAATGTTAATTTAAGTTGCAATATTTACATAACTTGTTTTTTTCAACGAGGATGAGAGTCTGAACAAGAAAAGGGCAACCCAAAAACGGAAAACAATCATACTATAAAAGGATTCCTTTTTCCGATTGCGGAACAGAACCCTAAAAATGTTTTACTCAACAACAGAAATTAAACAATTTATTGAATACAACATCTCTTATTTTACTGTAACTTGTTTGATGAAATGTGACGATTCTAATATGTACCTACAGATGTTTATATTGCCGCCGTCAAATTTTCATATACTTAAGTGTAGGCACTTTATTTAACATCTAAAGGTGTTAGTATATTTCTTTAAATTATTATTTTTACGGCAGTTAACGCGCTAACGATAGGTATTTAGGATAACTCATTGTGACTTGTGACCAGGGGCCAGCCAGTGCAACATAATCGAAATGTCAGGAATTTCAAAGGTATGCACTTATTACCTACCGTGAGCGTGTTAATTCCTGTAATAATTATATACGTATATAGTGAAACACGTTAGGTTTAAGGTTACTATGTGTCTCACAATTTATAATACGTCATTTAAAATAGCGAACTTGGGTTGTTCGTGACAATGATCCAACTGTGCTTTAGATATTTCTCGCCTTGCATCCTCCACGTCTACTACATCGCCAGGTAGTGGTAGAAACAGGCTTCGAAGCGAAGGTGTACGTATATCCTATGTACGCAGCTATGTCAAAAATACAAAATGAATGAGTCATTGATACCACGCTTAGATTCTACCCGTGACTTGGGAGTGGTAATGGTACCGGAGCTAACGTTCCGTAGGCACATTGTTGACATCTGCGCCAAGGCGTTTAGGAATTTAGGGTTTATTTTAAGAACTTGTAATGAGTTCAAAAATACAGTAGTCGTGAGAAGGTTATATAACGCACTCGTTCGGAGTCATCTTGAATCGACGGCCTTGATTTGGAATCCCCATGAGGCGAAGTATAGCCTCATGGTGGAAAAAATACAGAACAAATTCGCGCGATTTTTATATCTCAAAGAATATGGAGTTTACCCTTTGTACCCACTGATGTACCCCAGTTTGTTTGTGCTAGGCATGGTGGGGTACGTACGATTGAGTGTGAGACGCGACGTCGCGCTGGCGTGCTACGTGTGGCGCGTTCTGCGCGGGCGGCTGCACCACCCGGCCGTGCTGGCGTGCCTGCAGCTGTGTGTCCCTAACGGACGCGTGGGCGCTCGTCGTCGCCCATCGGCACTCAGCGTCCCGGTGGCTAGGACTAACCTTCTAAAATTTGCCCCTTTGTCGCGTGCCATACGGATTATTAACGTAATTGATTCAATAATAGACATTTACAATTGTAGCTTACCGAAATTCACAGAAATAGCGCAAAGCTGCATTATTTCTTAGCTGCATGATTCATTACTTTTATTATTTCAAATTATTTTTATTTTAAAATTATTTGTATTTAACATTTTGGTTCTTTATATTGTAAAATTAGTTGTAAGCTTGCAATATTGCCTTGGGAGGTTATCCTGTCATAATATTGTAAAAGTTTCTAAATAAATAAATAAATAAATAAAAATAAAAATGTCACGCCCACTGCTGTTTTTAACAAACTGCACTACAAAGTAAATACGATAATGATAACGATATAATTATCAGTATAAAATTACTGAGAAGAAAAATTAGGATTTTTTGTTTGTGAATTTTATTTATGCCATTATGGGCTTTGACTGAGTTTCTTTTAGACGAGGTGCTTCTCTGATGCCCATCGTTTTTCGGAATGCAGTCGTTTTCGGGTGAAACTTTGTCAAAAGGAACATATTTTTAAGGTATGTACAACGCGTAGAGCGAGACAGCTAGGGTAAGGAATAGGAAGGAGGCCGGTGACGCGTAATCTAATGCCTGTCTTGTGGCTGCAGGGGTATTAGGTGAAAGACACAGATTGCCAAAAATTTTGTAAGTTAATAAAACATCATAAGCTATTTGATTATATTCGAAATAAAAAAAGTGTATGTAAGTCATGTTTTAATGACCCTATTTTAATTCACATACCTATAATATGTTAGTATATATTATATACAACGCTAATAATACAGCACCTGTTCAGATGATAAAAATCGGATACTCATTTATCTGAAAAATTTGCTTTAATATCAATCGAATTCTTGTGTATCAATCACGTTTAAAAGACCCTGCGGTATTTACAGGGTCCGTTTAGTAATGATACACATATGGAAGCCACAACCTTCAGCACTGAGAATGAAAATTGAACAATTAGACCTTTACATAAGCACCTTTGTGTATGACATAGCGCGGGGGCTTATGATTATGTACACGTGTTTCTGATCTACCCTTCATGATGACGCCTGTGCTGTCAGTCGAGAAACGCACCGAGCATTGTTTCGAATTCGTACATTGGTAGTAGCATCGGGTTTTGGAACGTGCGTGACAGTAGAATGTGTATCCTCCGACGATCGCCAGATTCTTCCCGGACTTGTTTTTGATCCAGGTAACTGTTAAATAAACGACACAGTTTTACAAATTAAAAAGAGTTTTCATCGTAGGAAAGGGTAACAATGAAGTTACATTTTTTTATGCATGGCCTGCCAAAGTAACTCCACTTTGCCTGATGAAAAGCAAGCAAAATTCAAGAGTAGGGTTACCATTTTCATTGCATATGCAGACAATGCAGCATGGTGACAAGCACTCTGGCGGCCTATTGAAATGCTTCTGCATCATTGGGCCTACGATCACGCACTCACCAACCAAACACGACAGAAGGAATTCTGTCATTTTAGGTGGGTTTTCTGTGAGAGAGTAGTACCGTTCGTGCTGAAGTTCGTGCTCTACTACATTTAATATATTAAAAGAAAAAAATATAAATGGAAAATTATAAAGTGATGAAATAAGTAAAGTTAGTAGTAAATACTCATATTTATTATGTAAATACTGCAGAAAAGTTGATAATAAACACATAATGTCAGACATATAACATTAAACTCAATAGGTACCTACCTTAAATCATGTTATTTAAAAAGGAAAGTAAATTTGGTTTAACATGTACTCTTTCAGTCTCAGTTATTTATTTCGTTTGTATATAATAATAAGATAATTTTCATGAAAAATACAATCTGTCTTAAACTAAAATAAGAATAATTATTTCATATTCATATATTCAAAATGGATAGATAAATACACACAAGTATCTGTCATTAATATAATAATACAAAATTTTAACAAAATAAACCGACTTCAAGAACGACCAAATTGAAATGGGCCCACACAGGAAGCACCAGCTTTCAAATAAAAAATGAATCATCAAAATCGGTTCACCCAGTCGAAAGTTATGAGGTAACAAACATAAAAAAAATACAGTCGAATTGAGAACCTTCTCCTTTTTTTGAAGTCGGTTAAAAATATACATAGGTTTTAGAGCTGAACAGAGGTAGTACCGATCGTCAAAATCAATAATTAAACATCATTTAAATATTGTTATAGGAAGGTATTTACGGATTCGCATTAAAAATAAATTCATAGCACACTACCAGGATATTGCCCTATTAAGCTATTAATATATAACATATAGGTACATACATATTACCATGTAAAATCCAAGCAAAGGATTGCATAGACTTTACATGGTATTATTGATTATATCTTAATATAAATCCCATCGCGGATTACGTAAGAAAATGGCGCGTGGTTTGGGATATGTTCTATATGACAGGACTTCAGGATTTGTTTGTCTTTGTATGTCACGAACCGGGCTCGGCAAGGTCTCTTCGCGCACATCCAAATGTCAGTTGTTTTGCTTCTGCCGTCACAGTAAAAAGCGTAGCCATCTATTAGAGCCATGGGTCTTCCACATTGTCTTACTAACCAATGAACTGAAACAGAAAGGGATGTTAAATATCAAACTGAAAACGTTACTGGTTAAATTGTACTAAATAAATTAACAATTCTTGCAACTTATCAGTGTAACCCTTTTTATTATTACTAGCGTTGGCTTCGCCTGCGTCTAGATAAAGAAAAGCCTGCTTTAGTCATGTAATCGGTACAGTGATTTAGCCCTGAAAGCGTGGCGGATAGACAGACAAACAGAGTTACTTTGAAATTTATAATATTAGTATGGATATGCACATATTTAGATATATATTTTCAATTAATGTTAAAACTATGAGTACTTTGCTAATTTAGCATTAATGTAACATATTTTCTGTTCATGTAATACACGTCTTCTATGTATGAAACTCATACATAATAGACATTAAGAATGCCAGTCCGTACGATCTAATAACAGTTATTACACAATTTAATCATTTTATAACTAGGTATATATTGCTTAAAAATAAAGTGATCAGAAATTGCATATTTTAAATTTACGCATTTACTTAACACTTTTTTCATACAATAAATACATTTTATTAAGTGGGTCTTGGTTTTCTGGCTTTATTACTTTAAATAGTGGAGCGTCGTAAAATAGAAAAAATGGAAAAATGATTATAACAAGTAACAAATTTATTTTAAAAAAAATGCATAATAACTATTCATTAATTGCAAAAAATAACGAGTTACATACAATCAAAGTTTTATAAACTATATATATATATGTCACTGACAAACTGTATAATCCGGTATTCTATACAATAATTGTTGTTAAAGTTTCACGACTATACATATTATTCGATTGTAAATCGCGACTTAATCGCGACTTATCTACAAGGTACAATACCTTTTTTGGTTACCCGACGTTTCGATCGAATTGCACCAATAGACGTAGTCACGGGTAGACTGGTGAAAGCTTAGCGGCGCGCCTCCGTGAAATGCGAGTTTCACCAACTACCCGCACTTGGTCTTCTTTATTTTGATTATCTTTCGCACTGTCGGTACTTCGACATACCACACTTACGACGTCCGTTGAGTCCTGTTGAGCAACATGCACCTATTCACCGACGATTGCATTTGGTGATGACAGGATTCCAAGATGTTGACAAGCGGTACCCATCTTCTCTGTTGAAATTTTTAAATTGCGGACTATATACAGTCTTAATGGAGTACTTCTTCAATACTGTCCTAACTTTGTCCGTCACTCCCTTAACATATGGAAGATATGCTGGATATCTGTCTACATGTTTTAGGTTCCTCTTTGGACGATTTAGCCAGTCTCGGTATCCGTTGCGTTTTAGTACCTCCTGAACATGCCAACTCACTCTCTAAGTGTTCAGGGTCGCATAAGTCGTAGGCTCGGTTCGCTAACGAAGCCTAAAAGGATTGCAGATGACTTGGGTGATGGGCGTGCAAGTACCGGTCCTTGTGTATCGGCTTTCGGTAAACAGCGTGTCCGAGGGCACCATTATGTCTCACCGTTAATTTAACATCGAGAAATGGCAACGATCTGTCTACCTCCATTTGATATATGAGGCAATCAATACTTTTATTTTAATCACTATTCGGTGGTTCATTAATTTTGAAACGAGACTGTAACAACTTTTAGCTTAACTATTATCATCAATCACTACATAGTATGAAACAAAGTCGCTTTTTCTGTCCCTATGTCCCTTTGTGTGCTTAAATCTTTAAAACTACGCAACGGATTTTGATGCGGGTTTCTTTAATAGATAGAGTGATTCAAGAGGAAGGTTTTTATGTATAATAAATGCATAATATAGTATGGGAACACTGTTAATTTTCGAGGTTTCTAATGTGATGTAGCAAATAAACACGTTTTTTTGCGCTTACATTGCAAACGCTGGTTGCACCCTACGAGATAGATCAAAATAATGTACTACAGTATTGTACACCTTAAAAAGTACTACAAAAAAGTCCGCGACGGTATATGTCTATCTCTTAGGGATAACCCACAACAACCATTTTTTCCTTTCTTTTTACGAGAAATAATGGCTTATTTACGAAGTGATTATAAGCAATGAATCCTTATACAATTAAGTAAATTAAATACATTGTGCATTTAATATAGATCAAAATGGCCCTTTACAGTATCTAATTTAAATGAATATATTCGAAGATATTACAGATTAAAATGCACGAATCGTGTCGTCGGCGGGGGCGTCTGAAATCCACCCGTGCGAAGCCGGGGCGGGTCGCTAGTATATTATAAAATAAGTGTCCAATATAAATAAAAAACAAATACTATCTATTTCGAAAGTTGGATAAACACAATTGTTCTGCAATGATGTAAATGTTCAATATAATTATCTTTTGTCGCACTAACTGCCCAATAATAATACTTAAGTCGTAAATAAATTAAAAATTTAAATATCTTTTTTCAAAAAAGCTAAGAAATAGATACGTATTTAGCCTAGCTAGCTGCCATGTGTACTAATATGTTAGGGACTACGTCAACACCTGCTGTTGTCCCTTGTATAATTCCCCCGCCCCTCACCTTTATGCCAGCAGTCCCTTGAGCCCCAACGACAAGTTTATAATAGTTCTCCTTTTCAAAATACATTAAACAAATACAGATAAAATAAAAAACTTAAAATTATTTATTAAAATATTAAGATCCCCTAACTTTTTAACATTTTATATAATTTTAAAACCACATTTCAAAAGTTTGTAAAGATTCTTTGAGTGGTTCTGGATTTCCACTAAAAGTCGCAAAATATCGGGTGGTTGTCTAAATGTCAATGATAACATAATATTTAAATAAGTATTTATTAGTCATTGTTTTTTCTGTAAAAATAAGGACCAACAAGAAAACGTTAAAAAGGTAAACTCGATTTCGTAAAAACTATTGTATGTCTGTCACCCGTTCATTTGGTACCTTTTCAACTGGTTCAGTTGCGGACACTACAGTGGAATAAACAGATATACATAGACTACCAAAAATATTACCCTTTCTCTTGGCTTGGTAATCAGGTTAAAAAGAACTGACCATTATAAGTTTTCGCAAAGCTTTCTAATTTTTTCTATTCTCTTACTAAGCTTCCATTTTTGTTTAATTTCACTGTGTTCTTTTGGTGTCATATCTTTAACTAACTTTTTACGAGCGTGATATCTCGCCGTAGCTTTACGTTTCACTTCTGCAAGTTTTTCTGGGTGTAAGCTTCTTCTCAAACGACAAAGACGTTGTCTCTCAGTGGCAGATAGTGGTTTTCTTCGTTTGAGCCGTTTGCGAGGCGCTGAAATGAATAAATATTGATTGTGTGATAATCAAACAAATACTCAAATATACAGAGAGTAATCCAAGACGTGTGTCCAAGAATTGGTCCTTTAAGTCAGCCTGTAGGTACATCTGTTTGATGATTGTGTTGTGGTAATATAATGGTCTGATGAGGTACAAACCGAACATGCCAGTTAGTTTTCTTACACTTTCCAACAGGCCAATTTCTTCCATCACAGTAGTCTTTTTTTTTCACAATGCGTTTACTATGACTAATGGAGCATTTCCATGCTAGCCAAGGCTCGACAAGCATTCACAAGCCCCAAGCTTCACTTCGCTTGGCATTTGGAAGTCGTTTACACGCTTGTGAATGCGTCAATGTGCTACGCACATCCAAGCATGGCGGACACCGAACTTGTATTGGCTATTACGTTTGGTTTAACCTACTTTTATTTCAAATACAAGCAAAGTAAAACAAAAGCAAGGCAAGCCCGACGACCACGAACGATTAGAATCCTGGTTTTTTTTTCAATGTTTTCGAAAAGTTGTCATCAATATAATTTCTTTTTTGGCTTTTAATTCCTTTACTGGCTTTCCCATTAACTCGGTAAGACGACTCCAAGCATCTCCAACTTTCTTTTTATCTTTATGATTAACGTCTTTGGGGTTCCAGATAGACGTTTCGGTCTGGTGTTATTCCAAAAACGATAAATTCTCTTCGTTCGACCAACCACTCTTTTTGAAGACAGAACTAGACCTGCGTTCGTCGCGAGATCACAGCGGCTACTAAGCGCGCGCCAACGTGTGAACGCGTTGCAAGCGCTTGCCGCAAGCGCCCTTTGATCTGTGTCAAAAAACCGATACTAGACTGGATCGGATACAAGCGTCCACAAGCTAACGCAAGCCAAGCCTAGCGCCGTCTTTCCACGCTTGTACTTGTGAACGCTTGCCGAGCCTTGGCAAGCATGGGAACATACATTTACTATGAACCTTGACTTTTCCAATCTTTAAAAATTGCACTGTGAAGAAAATCAACGTAATTCGTTTTTTGAAAATCTAAAACATGGTTTGTACTTTTAATTTATTAAATACCAAAAACTTAAAAAAAGGCGAAGCAAGCGAACTGTTTTGAATTGAAAATTACTGTTAACAGAACTATCACGTTACATTCAGCTTATATTTTTGATCAAGTTCAGATTGAACATATTTTTTCTCGTAATAACTTTATTAACTTTAACAAGATATTTTAAATGCAAGAAGTACGAGGATTTGATAAGTAAAACTTTAGTATTGAGGAAATGTATACTAGTTATTGTGTAGTTTCTTAATTATTCATACTAACACATGGATTCGTAAAAGCTAATAAAGGAATTGGTTTCATAAAAGCTTCACTCTGTAAGACCTACAATACATATTCTATTTGAACATAGGTTTTTAGGTCTTTAAATAAATGCCGTTACATATCATATATTTCATTCTTGGGTGATGATGTTGTAAGTGATAAGATTTCACAACTGACCGATCCTTGGATATTACAAACCGAGCTCGGCAATGTCTTTTTGAACACATCCAAACATCTGTATACTTGTTCCTACCGTCACAGTAGAATGAGTAACCGTCAACTAGCGCCAGTTCCTTACCATTTTCTTTCTTTACCCATTGGACTAAAATAATAAAATATAGGTTAATAGAATCTAAAATAGTACTACTACGCTACCATATACCCATATATATAGGGGCGGTACTACCCTCGCACAGAAAATCAACGTAAAATGACAGCGTTCGTGCTGTCGTGTTTCGTTGGTGAGTGCGAGACCGGAGGCCCAATTAGTCTAGTCAACAAGTTCCATACTTGTTGACTAGACTAAAAGATGCAGCAGCATCACTAGGCCGCCATAGTGTGGGTCGCCATACTGCATTGTCTGCATTCGCAATGAGTATGGTGACCACCACTCTTGGATTCTGCTTATGTTTTCCATCAGGCAGAGTAGAGTCATTTTGGCGAGCCAAACATAAAAAAAAAAAAAAAAAAAAAATATATACAGCTCTTTCAATGCCTTTTCTTTGATCAGAGAACTATTATTTTATGAACATCTATCGTCAATTCACTTATCAGATGATCCAGGATACAATGGTAATATTTTAAAAATTCCCGCTGGTCATCGGAAAGGTGTTATGTGAAAATAAAACAAATTAGTCATTTGTTAATAAGACATAATTTGATAATCGTTATAAAAATATATAATTAATTACGCAAATATTGAATAAGTTTAGCAGTTTTTTTATACACATTCTTCATCATTGACGATTAGTAAAAAAAAACAGCTAAAAAGATTCTATTTTTAGGCCGTACACTTAGAAATAGTTCGTTTATCGAGAACCAATGGCAACCGAATAACACGAGAGGTGGTTACAGGTAGAGTTTTTGTATATTGAACGACTAGTATAGCAGTCAGTAGTAAAGACATTTAATTAAACGTTTTTTTCGTCGTTCTTTTATTTATATTTTAGCATTAGCGCGATTATCTTTATTTTTTTTTTAATATAAGTATAGGACGGCATGACTGTTACCATTCGATATTGTTCAATTAATAAACAATTACGATTTTTATTTTTTATAGTACACTGAAATGTACCAAAAAGCTGAATAAAAACAGATGTAAAAAATACAATATATAAGATTCGATAGTTTACTTAGACACATTTATACACATTACTTATACACAACTGCCTCGTTGGCCTCACGGTTGGCGTGTGCGACTGGTGATCATGAGGTCTCGGGTTCGATTCCCGGGTCGGACCAAATGTTTGTATGATCTACAAATATTTGTCTGGGAGTTTGGGTGTTTTCTATGTATAATATGTATGTATTTACAAAAAAAAAGTATATATATTATGTATTCATATCAGTTGTCTAGTACCCATAACACAAGCTCTGCTTAGCTTGGGACTGGATTGGGTTGTGTGTTGGATGTACGATTATTTACAATTATCATTATTAGACACTACTAATATGTAGTCAATCTACCATAGAATGCGGTAATAAACATTTTGAATAGAAATGAACCCTGCATACTAACCTACCTACTGTTTAACATCACAATTCCTTTAGCAGAGAAGTTGAACTCTAATTAATTTATAACATTTTGAATTCCATAAAAATAGCGCACGAAACATGAATTAACGTAAACAAAATGTAAGTGTATTCACATCTTTAAATAAATACCATTACGTATCACAAATTTCATAGGTTCATGATTGTGTTTTATGTTGTAAGACTTCACATGCATCCGGTCCTTGGTTACAACAAATCGAGCACGACAAGGTTTTTTTGAACAAATCCATATGTCAGTACTTTTGTTTCTGCCATCGCAGTAAAAGGTGTGGCCGTTGATTACAGCCAAATCTTTTCCGTTTTCCTTTTTGACAAACTGAACTGAAATGAAAATGAAATCCGTTAGTATATTGAGATGACAAAACGAAGAGTCCCGAAGCCGTCGAATCCCTTGAGCCTCTGCAGTTGCGTAGAGATATCGCTTATATAGCAGTCCTCTATCGCCTTTATTATGGAGAGTGTTCTGAAGAGCTCTTCCAATTGGAAGTCACTGCTTCAGAGTGGTAGACATATGCTCTCATACTCATCGCTTCGGCTTTTCTTCCTATGCCGAGTGGTCATAACCGGAAACTCACTACCAGCGCACGTGTTTCCGTCCCACTATGATCCCAGGTCCTTTAAGCGGGGCGTCATAGCATCTCACTAGGCCGCTATGGTGTGGGTCACCATGCTGCATTGTCCTTATTCGCATTGAGGATTGATCTGTAAAAGCTCCTACACACCATGCCGCCCACATGGCCGCCAGGTTATTCTTAACTGAAATCATGCTCTACGGCCTGTGTCGACGGCGTGGTGTGTAGAAGCTTAAAAGCTTAAAGCTTAAAAGTATTACGGTACGCTTTTTAATTGAGGAAAAATTTCATTTCGGTTTTCAATGTTGCTCTACAACGCTATTTTGGTTAGACATATTGATATTACTATACTGATTAAAAACGAAAGTTACTTCGACGGCTCAGCGACCCAAAACTTGTCTTGGCCTCCGACAATAGAATTAATTCTTCAAAAAGGGTAAGAAATATCAATTTTATGTATTATGATATACATTCATAAAACTGTTCTTATTTTCATTTAATATGTATGTCCAGATATGTTTCTTGATTTACCTTAACGATTTCTACAAAGTTGCGGCAATATAAATGTCTGTGTGTGCGTAGCGCAAATGTGCTATCTCTAAAAGGATGATACATGATACTATTCGTGATACTATTAAAATTTTATAACTGCAGTAGACAGTGATAAACAAGAACAACAATAAAAAAAAACATTTACTCGATTATAAGGTATCGTATACAGATATTTACACTTACAATAAAATATTTAGCAAGCTAGTGAAGTTTACATTTCTTAAAACCGTACCGAACGTAAAATTTAATCTCGATACGGTCGACATGACAGTTGGTATGAATAACTTAGAACGACTAACGGAACGGAAACTAAATACCTTTACGAAAAGAAGGAAAGACCTAGACAGTACCTTGTTAAAGACAAAGGTAACTGAAGCTGTCGTTACCAGTCATCACGAGTCAACGGTCGTCTTCAGCTGGTATTTAATACCTGCAGATACGTCCAAATGTACGCGGAATGGAGATGAAGGAATGAGGGTAGAGAGAGTATTTTTTAGTAAAATAGTTTACGTATACGACATACGTGAACTCTTATAACTTTCAATGTCAAATTACAACATCACACCTATATTTGTGTACGAGTTATCCGTCCGACTAAAAAGTAAATCGGGAAGTTAATTGCAATTTTGGAGTAAATTGAGCGTTCAAACCATTTTAAACGAAATGGGTGCTGTTTATGGTGATCGTTGTCGTAGTAAAACGATGGGTAATAAATAGCATGGACTTTTAAACAAGGCAGAACACCCACTGGAGACACCCTGGTCGGCCGACTGAGGTCACCACGTCGGGAAATATTTAAAAAGTAAAAAAATATGTTTTGGAAGACGCTCCATCGCAGGTTTGAAAAATAAACAGCTTTCTGTATTAGTTGAAAATCTGGCATGATAAAATATTATGACATGATACCCAGAATTCTCACGCCTCAAAAGCAACTCGCTGTCAACGCGTCTAAACACTTTTTGGGGCTGTGTAGCCACCACGATTTTGGAGAAAATTTGTTTCTGAAAATTTGCCGACGGTAATGAAGCGAAGAAGGCAATTGTGGCGCATTTTGAGGACAAAGAAAAAAAAATTGTTTTGATGGTTTAGAAAAGTTAATACCAAGAAGTAAAAAGTGTATTTAGCTCAAGGGGGGCTATATTGAAAAAGAAAAATAGTTTGGTTATTTATTTATTGGACAACCCTTCCATTCCGCGGACTTTTGGACCTCCCCTCGTAACTGCCGCAATCGACGGCTGCAATTGCTTGAGCTCTGACGCTTGTACAAAAGTCAGAGGTGACGGCTGGAAGTGGGGCATTGTAGGTTCAAATATAAATATTTTACACTTTATCCTCCCAAATTTAAGTTGTTTTTTTAAGTGAAAACTTCTTTGGGCGTGTTGAGCACTTTTTGGGTGAAAAAAAGCGTGAAACTCGCGTCACCGCACGCTTCCCATTGATATACCCCTACGTTTTCACTTCTATCGGCAGTCCGCCAAGACTGCGCCGCATTTTTGAATAAGATTTTTAGCATATTTTGTAGTAAATTCCATTACAAATACTATACATAGCACAAGGATGTGAATGGTTTTCATTGTATGTCACCAGTTCCTTATTTTTGGATACGACTATGCGTGCTTTGCATCGGCTACCGTATGTGCACCGCCAAATGTCCGTCAATTTACTAGTACTTTTTCTGTGCCGGTAGAAGGTGAACCCGTTGAGGAGTCCTATCTCGTTCCCTGATTTGTTAATCAACCATTGGACTGTAAAAGATAAAACAAATAACTAGCGACTCCAATTGCACAGAATATGGCCTTTGATAGTAATTCTTCTTAATAAGTATTGACGCGCGATGTACTGGGTAGCTGACAAATACGAACCATTTGGTGATCTTTCTACTAGGTACCTATGTATCAGTAATGCATATATGTAGTTCCAAGAAAAAAATTACTATATAGACTACTATACTAAATAGACATGACCAACATTTATGTGAAAAAATTTGAACCTACTAGATTTTGCCCGTAGCTTCGCCTGCGTGTATGTCCGGTATCTTAGTAAAGAGTAGCCTATATCCTTCCTCGTTAATAAAAGTAATAATAATAATATCAAATAAAAAAATCAATATCAAATAATATAAAATAATAAAATCTCCTCTAATTTTATTGAAATCGGTGCAGCGGTTAAGCCGTAATAGCGTGACAGACATACAGAGTTACTTCCGAATTTATAATATTAGTAATAATAGTAATAATTAAAATACTCATTCATATTTAGAAATCGTTTTCATAAATATAATGACTAATATATTTTATGGAAATAGATATTATAAACAGGGTGTTGCTGATTCTTTACAAATCTAAACTGAGATGATAAAAAATATAATCGCCATTAATATTCGTATAACAGTAACCACTACTTTTTAAAATAATACATGCATCAAGATAGCTGTTTATTTTTTATTGAAAATATACAAACTGCACAATTTAATTGTAAGTTTTTTAAAGAAGAATTGTGACACGTAGATAAAGCGTAGGAGTTAAAGTTCACTTTAAAGACATCAAAGTACTACGCGCGGCTTTGTTCTGCCTATATTTTTTTGAATTACTCCTCCACAATTTTCTCTGCTGCTGTTTTTCTTCCTCAGACATAAAAATAGTTCTTTTCTTCAGGAGCTTTTTATTCCTTTCATATCTCTCTCTATCCTTTACTTTCATCGACTCCTTTTGTTCCGGGGTTAATTTACTTAAAAACTTTTTTTTTCTCGCATTCGCTTTTTCTCTTAGTTTCAGATAGTCAAGACCCTTGCGAGGCAGTACTATGTTTCCTACGTTCATTTTACAATTAATGACAGAATCATGGTGTCCTTGACAAGCTGTAAATAAAAAATAGCAGTATTCAAGTCTTGGGCTATTGGTAAATACAAATCTTTTACTCATTACCTAGAAAACGGTTAGTTCGGTAACCAGAACCAGGCAAGTCTCTCGTGGTACTTAAAAAACAAAGGATCGGGAAAGAAAATCATAGAAAACTTACAAAATAAGTTCTATTTCCATTCAAGTACTGAAATAACACAACTTAATCAAATTAATCTAGAAGAACATTGGACAAAAAATGTGCAATCACAGCTTAAGCAGTAGAAAATTTGTGAACATTGAATATCAACACATTTCACTGTGGTAGCCCATTCAAAACAATAATTCACCATATATAATATGTGGTGTGGTGATTTAAAGTTGAAGTATAATTTAGAATGTTTTAGTACAAAACATAAACATGTTTAAGTGGAATAAGTACAAGTGATTTTAATTCTAGAATGTATTATAAACATGTTTAGTTTAGCCAGATTTTTTACAAAGTGCGATAGAATTTATACATCAGAGTCTCCAGTGGTCGCTGTCATGGCTGGAGGTGTCATCAAAAGTTCTATATATTTACATTATTACCCTAAAACATCTTATTTTCGTTCAAGACATGGAACTTTTAGCTTAATCTTGAACTATCTGGTCCCTGAAATATAGTTAACTCTAATTCACGAACCAGAGAATTCATATTACATATATGTACTAGGTTTTCAGTAGGCATATCAAACTAGATTTGTTGATTACCGATTTTAAAATATATCCTTCCAATATTACCTACTATTCTTAAAGATAAATATAGTCTTAAGACTTTCTACAACCTCTCCCTAATGTCAACAACATCCCATTTTTAACCAGCACGCTTGGTGGATCATGAGTGTGACTTACTGATGTTATCTTGACTATCACTCCATGTGAAGTAGACCTAAATCTGGCTTTGCAAGTATAGCCGTAGCGACATCTCCACGCGCATTCTGGTGATTCAACTTTCCCAGCATTATAATAGGTATAACCGTCGAGCATCGCCACTGATTTTCCATTCAATTTTCTAAGAAATTTCACTGAAAATGTAGTTAAAATTACAATTACATAATTTACATATACATGATAATAATTCTTTATTTTGTATATCAGCCTACCAGTCGGTAATGTTGTCGGTCGATTTGAGTGCCTCCGGAGCACAGAGTGGAGCACATAAAGCTGCCTCACTGT
The DNA here is from genome assembly GCA_949125395.1 of Diaphora mendica. Classification (NCBI taxonomy): domain Eukaryota; kingdom Metazoa; phylum Arthropoda; class Insecta; order Lepidoptera; family Erebidae; genus Diaphora; species Diaphora mendica. The sequence goes on from OX421323.1 coordinate 6,229,262, forward strand.
TAGCAGCTTAGCTTCCGCATAAAGTTGTGTAATAGAATACCTCTGAGGTCGCGAGAGCATGACCTTAAGAATGGGTCTCTGCGCCAGCTCCAATCGAATAAAAACATTTCCGGTTGCTCCTCCCCAGACCGGTATACAGTAAGACAGGAGTGATTGGCACAAAGCATAATAGACCATTATTATAGTGCTCCTCTCTGCCGAGCTACGCAAGTTTTTAAAGATATAAATTAGTTTGCATATTCTACCCGACAGAATGTCTATATGCTTATTCCAATTAAGATGTTGGTCTATATGTATTGCCAAGTACTTTACGCTATTTGCTTTTGTGATTTCAAGACAGTCACAGTGAATCGGGGATGGACATTTATGAGCTTTGAACATAAATCGATGTAATGAATAGATGCCCATAACATGACATCAACGATCTTGGGTTTAAAGTCCTAAGTAGGTCGTTAATGTAAACGCTATACAATACATAATAACAATGAAATTGACGGAAATCAATATATTGATATGTTATGTATATATGTATGTCATATAATGCTTAAAATAAAAACATCTTTTTAACAAAACGAATAATTTTTATTATAAAACATAAAAGACAATAGTCATATATCTACGGCTATTTATTATTTATTAAATGTAGTAGGATGTAATTTAATCGGATACTTTCAGCACATATAGATAAAACTTAATAATACCATAATGTATAATGAATATGACTCTTGTAAGTATGTATATATTATCTTAAGGTCTTTATAAAATAATGATAACTCTACTTAAAACTGTTTTTTTTTTGTTGACGCTTCGATTTAGGAACAAAAACTAGTGCATTAAATATTATTTTTTCCTTGTATTTGTTTTACTGTACCGATCCTAGAAAAATAAAAAAACTTTTTTCGTGGAATAGGTGGCAAACTCGCAGACGTATCGCCTGACGGTAATCGATTACCCCCGCCCATGGACACCCACCAAAGGCGTCACAAGTTCGTTGCTGGCCTTTTAAGAAGGAATACGCTAGGTAAGCTTCCTTTATTTTCTTATTTATTTCTCATCGCAATGGCGTGTAATGAGAAAAACCTATGTCGAGCAGTGGATTGCGACTGATAGGCTGACGATGATGATTCTGATTATTTGATACTTTATATATTTAGTTCTCAGACCAAAAAAAAAAGCTCGTTGCGAGACAAATCACAATATGACAAAACGGCACAATGATGACGATCGCTCGTTAGTCGGCCTTGAGTGAGCGAGAGCGCTGGACGAAAAGTTGTGTACAAAATAAACCTGATTATGCCTTCATGTGTTTATCAGGAATTGCAAAAACAATTTCAGTTTAATTAAAAAATCGGATGGAATAAATTTTCATAAGTAGTTAATGCATTTGCTGTTTAATTCAATGTAAACACGAAAATAATTTCGAGTAATAATTTGTAATATTTCTTGGACGCCATTGTGGCAGTGTTACAAGTTAAGAACATATTTTTTCCCATGAAATGGGGTGATTTATCTTCACATTTTAAACAGTGTGATATTTATAACACTAAAGGTGGCTATCATCGAATTAAAAAAAAATGCTATTCCCTTCCTAATACGAGATTGTTCCAAAGAATATTATTATTTTTCATACGCGGTGAGCATTTCCAATTTGTACAATTTACAGTTTAATATATATCCGTACTAAAGCATACCGGAATATTTTCCAGTAATTAGGTACTTACAGTACAGTATTAATGTCGTTTACAGAATAAAATATAATTATTGTATAGGTACTCATAGTCACATCACACGGGAGGGGCTTACATCACACGGGAGTTTGTGCACTACGCTTGCAACATTATGCCGGCCCTGTCTACTGTATCGAGACGAAGCCAATGCTAGCAATATGTGCGTGATTACGCACACGTAGAAAAATCTGTGTTACACTTTTTTCAACGCAATTGTTCACGACGGCTCCGTCTTGACTTTTTTTTTGGTCTGAGATTTACTTATATGATTTGTATCTTTCTAATTATTAAATCAAAATTAACTGCAGAATAGGTGCGAGTACAATGTTTCAGAATTTAATGCAATGCGTTATAAATATAATAAACAATCAATTACCTAACAGCTGCTTCCTCCTTACGTTCACTCAGTACTCACTATATGATCATAGCTTCAAACCTAACACAAGAAGTGGAAATATTTCTCGGGCATTCGTCAAAAATCGATTGGAAAGAAACGACTGGGCTTTTGAACGGCTAACATTGCATCATTTATGGTAGTCTCTCGTGTGCCAAGTTTCAAAGCAAGAGGCACACAAGGGAGGCTTATTAGGACAACCTTTACATCTATAGCTAGTCTCTATGCGCTTTCCTCTCTTAGCGCAAACGCGACATTTCAAGTATGCATACTTTTTAGAAGTAACATGAGAACACAGCGCTCGTTCAGGCCAATGTTGATTGACTAAATTAGACTCTGAATCCTGTAGTGTTTCTCCTATTTGTACAAAAATGTTATCAAAATCATAGTTACTAGGGTCTTGCTATTTTTTTATTGTTTCTAACGCTGAAACAAGGAAGTATATAAGTTTTCAATAAATATTTTATTTTTACCATTGTTTGCATTCGCAGTGAGTATAGAGGCTCCATTTTTGTATCACAAAAGTTTTTTTAAATCTTTTAAACATTTGAACCTTCAAATTAAAAAAAAACTTATACCTAACTAAATATGTACCTACTTCTAATCTTACAATATACAAGTAAAGCCAGATAATTATTATTTAAACTTGTATGTTAGAGCGTCTATCTATAATCGTTATTCAAGACAACCAAGTCTACTAATTACATTATTTTATGATATACGCCGTCCGTCGTTCTAAATAGTTTGGGGCCCATGTGCGTATGTTCGCCAATGCTTTTCACTACGTTGAGTTTTCGGGTGGTAATGACAGCGGCCCTACATCCACTATGATATAAAGTGCAGTACCATCGGGACAGCGAGTTCTTGGAATTCTGTCGACGATTGTACGTGAACCCAGACGCTAACAACATACTAACGCCTTTAGACATCTTTATTATTTCACCTGCAATGTTAAAATGAATATTAGTCAGCTATATTTTAACAAAAGAACAAATATTTGTTTATTCATTACTTTGAGGGCTAATTTCATTGCTTGCTGACAGACTAATATCAACTTATCTGTCAAATAACTACATACAAATTTTGGTTTCACAGGTTTTGTATAGAGACAATTATATATTATAAAGAATACACATACGTATATCAGCAGAAGATAACTGTCTGAAACTTAATCAGGAACTGGTGAGACTAACCCTATTCTTACTGTGATCTTGTGTATTTTTTAGGGTTCCGTATCTCAAAAGGAAAAAACGAAACCCTTATAGGATCACTTTGTTGTTGGTCTGTCAAGACCCTTTTTTTTAGGAACGCGTGGTCAAGCTGCAATTCATATCAAATACTCAGGTCTACTGTGCCTTGGAGCTGTGAAAAAATCAAACTTCTAAGCCAACGCAATCAAAAGATACAGCCATTTATGCTGCAAATTTTCGACACTTGCAAGGAAATCAAAACCTACAGGATACTTCCCGTGAACTCAGAATCTTGAAATTTGGTACGAAGCAACGTCTTATAGCACAAATGAAGGAAAAATTGCGAAAAGCGTAATTTTTTTGTTACATCATATAATATACCTACATGTTTGTACGGAACCCGCGGTGCGCGAGTCCGACTCGCATTTGTCTGTTTTTTTTAAAGTAAACTTAAATATATTATATTATAGCATGAGATTATGTACAATACAAAACGTTGTATACATAAAATTTAAAAAAGTAGTTATTTATTGCACATAACTGAAAGTACCTCAGTGCCTTGCGGCTTAATAAGTGTATTAAAACAAGTGCATAACATTTTAATTATTTTTTATTTATTTTAAAAAAAGACAACACCCGCATTAGGAATATACATATATTTATTATATTATCCTCTGTAGTGGCCGACTTTACAAATATACGGAAACGTACATAAAGAAAACCCAGACTCAGAACAACAATTTGTAGATTACACCAAGTGTTGTCCCATGTGGGATTTGAACCCACAACACTTGGTGTAGTAGAAAGACGTGGGGATCGCTTAAACCACTAGACCAATCGTGCAGTCAAACTGATAAGCATGAAATTAGTTCAATAGTAGTTTATGATACAATCCATCTGGTCCTTTGTACAATTTAGGAGTCTTATGCTGATGTGTACCAATGACGTCTGTAATAAACAGATCAGTGTTGGTGATGATGGCTGCTCTACATCCACTATGGTACAGAGAACAGTACCAACGTGACGTCATGTTCTTCGCATTTGACCGACGATTGTACATGTGCCCAAAGGCTAATAAAGCCTGGCCGCTTCTAGCTGTTTTTATCATTTTCGCTGTAATATGTATCATAATTAATACTAATTTAAATAGTTTTATATAAATCCACATTGAAGAAAGAAATAAACTAAATCTAACGACAAATTTTAGTTTTAAGTTTTAGCGTTACGTACGCTAAACTATTTTGTAAAGATATTGATCTTTACAAAATAGTTATAGCGTTCCAATTCTACTCTCAAAGTTAAAAATGCTATAAAAGGTATCAAGGGGATAAAAGTAGTTGTTTGAACGTCGGGCACATATAAATAGCAATACGTAAATTTTATTAGATTAAGTGCGAGTTTCACCACTCGCTAAAGTCCCAGATAAACTATTTTGAACTTATCTGCCAGATATCTGTCTGAAACTTTATCAGGAACTGGTAGAACTAGTCCCATGTCAAAGTGCATATGTAGAGAAAATTATAAAATCGCAGCAACATAGAATGAGCAGAAAAGTCCATAACACCCTTGCATACAATGCTAAGTGGTGCGGCCTGGCGGTGTTATGTAACTTGCTATAAAAAAATACAAAAACCCAAAGAAATTCTGTATTTTTAACCTACTTCAAAAAAGGAGGAGGTTCTCAATTCGACCGTATATATGTTTTTTTTTATGTGCGTTCGCGGATGACTTCGTCGTTTATGAACCGATTTTGATGATTCTTTTTTTAATGGAAAGGAGATATCCCAACGGTGGTTCCATGATAAGGACACTAAGATCTGATGATGGCATCTAAGAGAAATCGAGTCGAACCTTGAAGTCGGTTTTTGTTTTTGTTAAAATTTTACTTTTATGATTGAAATATAATTTGACAGAGCTAGAGATAGACATACAAGACCGGAGATATGGCCCCGTAGAGAAAATGGCCCGGTTATTTTTCAAGTGTTAAAAAAAGAGATACGATAGAAAACCAGTCACTGTATCATAATTTTTATTCAAATACTAATAACATCATAACTTATAAAACGTTTTACACATCAAAGAAAAACTTATAAATATAGATTTAGAGATTTCTATCACGTTTTAGTTTATGACTGAAAATAAATAATAAAAAACTCACGAACATATAACTTGATAAAAATAACACCATAAAATATTGAAATAAATTATTATTATCCTAAACATTCAACAATTATAAATCATGATTTTTATTTACAGCAGACAATATATATGTATATACAATATACCCTTTTGGTTTACTACCCACACGGAACGTAATCTGCGTAAAGAGATATGAAGCGCCACCAAACGGGCTAGGAGTCTTAAACCAAGACTTTAAGTTTTTTTGTAATTTCATTGATTACGTCAAACAAATTCAACGTTTTCTTGGACCAGTGATCTACTTTGAAAGTTCCTTTAGTAACATTATGTTAATACAAATGTACATCAAGAAACACATTATATCAAAATGTTTAACATATTTTTTATTAGTGATTTGGAATGTGTCGATTTGATTACACATACGATTACAAAAATATATATTTACATAGAACCATAATAACATCGAATCATTTGACATTAGAAAGGCCATAACTACCATTCGCATTTTTGGTATAGTCCATTCGCTTAGATACGGTCACATTGATCGCGCCGCCGTCGCTCGTGTGGCAAGCCGCCACAAAATGTAAGGGCTCAACTGCGGCGTAAACCTACAATCAAGAATAATTTGTCAGTTTACGCCGTTGTGTGAATTAATATATTCGTATTTCACAGCAATAACCACAATTGCGTGTGGTTGCATAGACACTATCTAAACGAATGGACTATACACTTACTATTCCTTTCTCTACAATGCTAGGTACAAATATAATTCCCCTGATTCTCGTATGTGTCAATATTTTAGAAAAGTTAATTTAGAATTTTTCAACAATTATTTAGACTCAAAAGGCACATCAAAATTCTTAACTTTTACATTGAATCACACACGAAGACGCTAACTTTATAATTACGTCGTCTTTAAATAGAATATTTCCAAAAGTTATTTAATACCTACGTGTGTTTTTCTATACGAAGTGAAGGATGCAACATTATAATTTTATTATAGTGGATTGCATGTGTTAAAAAGCACCTTCGACGATGATACAACATATCTCGCTTACCTAACAAGCTGGAGGAGCATCTAAAATATACACAAATATATTTTTACTTAATTCGTAAAAAGACCTACGAATGTTTCGTAATACCCTTTCTCCGTTTCCGTTTCCGATCTCACATTTAAGCTAATGTTCAGACCTCATCTATCGTCTTAAAATATATAAAGACAGAAAATGATAAACTTTAAGACGAATTACCAAAGAACCCTAGGGTACCAATTTTCCAGAGATAATCTATTCAATTCAAAAGCCATGCGCCAGCGTTATCCTTGCAAAGCGTTATTTTAGTAACGCATCTGGAGAAATAGTATCATTAATATTCATCAGTTCCTGTCATTTCCAAGTGAACACCCGAAGTGATTCAAATATGTGAATGTAACCCTGTCGTAGAGACTACAACGCCATCAATAGTTACGGCAGAAGCTTTACATTTATGTTTATGTTTCTTTGAGCAGGTCCATCTTATTCTGTTGCCGACGAGTGATCGTGAATGCCTGAAGAACTTGTGTCCGCCAATAAATATATTTGTTGTCTCTCTGTTACAAAAGCGAGCTCTTAGAAGTGATGCTAAATATTCTGCAAGGAAATAATAATATTAGAGAAAAATATTGTGTCCTCATGTATTATTGAGGATAGCTACGGCTTCAATCTATAATAGTATTACTTACGTATAGTGTTACCATGCGAAATTAATCTTAATTCAAATTCACGGTAGTAATTGACTCAAAGTATTTAACTCAAATTAAACACCTTTTATACTATGGGATCTAAGACAAATAAAAATGAGAACACCAAGGATAACAAAATATTTGAAGCGTCAAAGGAATAAACCTCTTACTGCAGTCGTCATATTAAAATAAAAGAAACAATTTGATAATAAATATATATTTTATTAACAATAAACATTAAAAATAATTTACATTATGCCTGCTCAACAGTTTATTGCAGGAAAACACAATACTAGTACATACAACATACCTATAAACTAAAACAGAACCCTAAAAATATAGTTATTGATATTTTAGGTATCATATCAACGCACTGTTATAAGTAATAGTTTTACAGGCCAATATTTTAAGAGTTGGTTACTCTGAACAAAATGTGACGAGGAGTTTAGGTGAATCTGCTAGGACCTAGACCTTAGACCGTTTATTTATGACACAATAGCAAACATTAAGAAAATAGTACTTCAAATTGTTCAATTCTTTCATGTACACGTCGGCCTAGATATTAATAAACGTCTTAATCCAGCTTTACATATTTACCAACTTCAGTGATATGGTAATTAGGAGGTGCGTGATTGTGTTCCTCAAACAAATACTTCAAGCAGCCCGTTATATCAGTGCGAGCCTTCGCCGGACAGCCTCTTTTCTTCTTTGTACAATACCAAAACATGGGACTGTATTGTGAAAACGTAAAACCATTAACCATCAGCATATTTTTAGTCTTACTCCTTGTACTCGGTATCATAGTGACTGAAAGAAGGAATATATTAAACAAATCTATAAAGAAACTTAGTAACATTGTTTATAAATTTTAGTTTAACCATTGGGTGGTTAACTATTAATACGCCAATTACTTCTTGTTATTTATTTAGTTAAAAAACTTCAATAATATTTAAAGGTTTAACTTTGGGCACATTTTTAATTAAGCATGGAAATCAATCAAAAAACAGGCATTAAAAATTCAATATAATGCAACAAAATAAAATTAAAATAACCTGTCGATATAAACTTTCATAGTTTTTAATCCAAGCCATATCCAGAGTATCTATCGCCAATATACCACTAGTTTATTTTTATCAAAACTCTGTGGGCTGAGTCTCCATCAACTCCAAAAGGTGAAAGAGAGATCATTTTCTTAAATACGGTTATTTTTTAACAACTCGTAACAAAAAATATACCTATATTACCTAAATAACATTTTCATGTAAAAGTTAAGCTCCTGGAGTTTCATTTCAAATGGTGTGCATCATATTTTATTTAGGAAAGTTGATTATTGTTACAAGAATAACTATATTAAATTGCGTTTAAAGCATCTTCCGTTACCTAAGCACACAGGCTTATATCTTTTCTTACAGGGTTGATCTTCCTAACTATTGAATTTGTCTAGTATATTTTACGATGATCATACCAATATGATTACTTATGATTATGTAAATTGTTCAACTGAATTACTATATTCTTTTGTGTTGTTATTGTCGCTCGGCAACCAAAAGGTCTTTTAATACACCGCCAGGATGTTTGATCGTACTTATTCGTATGATCCTTTCCAAATCTGCTCCCACCAAATATTAACACGAGATTCCCACGGGCATTCCTTACAAATTGTGGCACTGGAAATCAAATTATATGAACTCTCAATTAATTAAATATATTTTAAGAATGGTGTATACCTAAGTAAATTATGTAGTGATATTTAAGTTCACTATTTACATTGGAAAAACTTAGTAGATACTAAATTTGTTGTATCAAATAGATTTATACCCTTAAAAGAAAATAATACTAACAAACAGTGTGTAAGAATTTAATATTTATTATGATTTTGATCACGTTTTCTGTACTTGGTGTATTTAGTTCATACCGTAATCAATCAGACATCGAAATGATATTTAGTTAGTTATAGTTATTTTATTAAATAATTTATTTAAAATAAACGTGACTAATGAGCATTACATACCTTTGAATTTCCCTAAGATTTTGTCTTGGCCACAATGGTCATAAAGCGTCCACGTCGACGTGACACGGATGTTTGGACGATGGACGCGAAACTAAATCAATAAATATAGTCCGGGATCCTCGGAGCAAATTTTACAAGTTACAAGTTATTACCATCAAGCAAATTTTTCGTGAGTGGCTTCATTTTGACGAGGGGCCCGGCCCACCTTTCACCTTACAAAAATGTTACATTGTGGTAGCTAACAGGGCTAGCAGGGAAAAAAAACTTCTTAACGTAGGACCGGGATAACGTACCACGCAATTTGTAGGACAATGTGTTTGTTAAATTATATAAATATTAACTAATCAACTGTTAAAATTTTTTTGAAGACCTCGTTATCTATATATTTTGGAAGGATCAAACCATACATTTTTAGGACAAACATTTGTTTCCATTATGTAATAATGTTAGTTCATATTTATATAATTTGACAGTCACATTGTCCTACAAATTGCGTGGTACGTTATCCCGGCCCTACGCTCAAAAATTTTTTTTCCTTGTTAGTCCTGTTAGCTGTCACAATCGAAAAATTTTGTAAGATGAAAGGTGGGCTCCTCATCAAAATAAAGCCACTCACGAAAAATAAGCTTGATAGTAATAACTTGTAAAATTAGTTCCAGGGATCCCTGACTAATACCATAGAATTCGAAAGATTAAATGTTTTCGAAGTTATTTTAATTTATTATAAGGATACTGAACAGAACTACGATCATGCTGCGATGCACATTATAGGATTCAAAATATATCATATTTTTTTCTTTTCATCCTCCTCAACCTGTCTTAACTTTTGCTCCAAGGTTGTAAAATTCAAATTTCAGTATTAAAATAGATACAAAATTTTAATAATAACTGTTACCTTAAAACTTAAACACAATAATTAATGTCGCTCACATATCTTAGATATATAATTTTTCTCTAATTTTGTTGAAGGAATTCTTGAGTTACACAGGTAGGTCAATAAAGTGATTTTAATTATGGTCACTTCTCACTACAGTTACTTCTCACAATAATTATATAGGTATTAATTTAAATTTAACAGTCATTAGATGGTAACCGAAATCTTTAAGTACCTACCATTAGTCGAAATTTGATTAAAACTTTTTTTATATAAATACGTATGCATAAAAATGTTTCTAATGTATCTGTAAACAGAGAGCCAGCATTAACTTTTCGCGACTTTTATACATAGTTTTTGTTGTAAATTGGGATTTATTCGAACGGGTAGACCACGAGCAGTTCGCAACGTCGGTATAAGGGTCCTTTCTCACGGACCGGCTCGGAGAGGAGAGCAGATTTTTATCACATTGGAAACAGAGGTTTGGGTAATTGTAGTAAGGTTTATTTTTGCATGTGCTCTTCTTTTGTCATCAAGAAACCTTGAACGCGCTTAGTGTGAAATAATAAGAGGAGCCGACCGGCTCCGATTGCGTGCTCTTTCTCGCTCGCGCAGCCGATCGGCTCTCATTCTCTTCCACAGCCGGTCTATGTGAAATAGTAGGCGGCTCTGCACCGGCCAATTCCAAGCGTATACGATCCGGTCTGTATGAAAAGAAAAAAGCGAGCCGATGCTCTCCGAGCCGGTCTGTGTCAACGGACCCTAAAGCAAATTTCGAAACCTTTTGAATAATTTTATCGCGAATTATAAGTCCCGCTATACAGCAAAAACTTTGGCAGCATTGTAACTTAAGCACTTAACAACCACTTTTTTTACACTTTACATCCTAAAAAATACAACATAATAATCATAATGAATACAATTAGCGTATAATTGTATTAGTTATGATTATTATGTTCTGTATATCGCATTATTTTGTCCATGTAAGTTATAACAACAGCTTTGCAACCAAGATTTCTCTTCACACACCGCCACGAGACACGTCCACTCCGATCGTGGCTCTTGTTGTAACGATGATTCAAGAACAAGAGTGTTTTGTTACCAAAACGATTTTCAATGTAAAGAACTGAAATAATAAGTTGATATTATATCATTTATCGGTTTAAAGAAAGTCTTCACTTACAGACATCATCTTACGAAAAATTTCCCTATGCAATGGAAAGATTTTTAAATTTCTAACCACCCACATATTTTTGCAACATAAAATTTTAACAAAAAAATGACTTCAATCTGGACCAAATTGAACTGGGACCACGGGAAGAACCAGCTTTTAAATAAAAAAAGAGTCATCAAAATCGGTTCACCCAGTCAAAAGTTATGAGGTAACAAACATTTAAAAAAAAACAGTCGAATTCATAACCAGCTCCTATTTTGAACTCAGTTAAAAATAAAACCGAAACTCGTAAATTGCAAGTTTTAATATAGGTTGATAAATAAATAATTTACTAAATATTTAAGATGAGTAGGTATAGTCTTTTTGATAATGTCATGGTCAAAGCAGCTTTAGTGTATAACACATAACACCGTTAACTAATGGTTATGAAAATCCTTAAACTCCAAAATTTCATCCTTGGCGGTTATGACTGAGGCTTTACATCCTTGTTTCTTCTTACTGCAACGCCAAAAACTTTTCCCTCTCATCTCTCTATATTTGCTGTACGTTACATCTCCTAAAACTAGCTGTCGCTGTCTTCCGGCCTTCAAGAAGAAGTGGAGGTTTTCTGAAACAGGAATCAAGCTACACGTTTAACTGCCATGTCACGCTTTTTGTTCCGTTCAGGCCGTGTCAGGTGGTATAAACGATATAACACATACTAAATTATAACGTCTCCTTCCTTGGTGCTTATCGGTAATGTTTAGGTATTACTCATTCGGCAATTATGACTCATAGAACAAATACCACTGTGTCAATATAATTTTGGTTTTTCTTGTACATTTGTGGAAATTTCAAACTCAAAATTAAATGTAAGTAATATAAAAGTCTCCGATCTTATTCAACATCTACGGCGAGTATATCCTCAGGCGAGCACTCGAGGACTGGAGCGGCGGCGAATCTGTTGGTGGCGTCAAAGTCTCGAATCTTCGTTACGCAGACGACACCACTCTCCTAGCTGCGGATGAGGCCGAGATGTATGCTCTCTTGAGCAGAATGGAGAGAGCCAGTGAAGACCTAGGGCTCAAAATGAACAGGACCAAAACAAAAGTCATGGTTGTTGACAGAACCGCCAAACTGGAACTCACAGGTTCGCTTAGCCTCGAGGTGGTTGAGGACTTCATTTACCTTGGATCCAACATCACCAACACCGGATCAGCTGAAAACGAGATTCGGAGTCGAATAGGTATGGCTAAGAGTGCAATGTCTGACCTGGATAGGATATGGAAGGACCGCAACATCTCTAGAGGAACAAAAATAAAGCTGGTACGAACCCTCATCTTCCCCATATTCCTGTACGGTGTCGAGACGTGACGCTAAAGGCTGCCGACCGTAAACGTGTTGATGCCTTCGAGATGTGGTGCTGGAGGAAGCTGCTACGTATATCCTGGACAGCCCATCGTACTAACGCATCCATCCTAAAATAACTTAACATCCGTGAGCGCCTATCGACCCTGTGCATCCGCAGAATACTCGAATACTTTGGCCACATTGCGAGGAGAGAAAGCGATAACCTTGAAAGACTGATGGTGGCGGGTAAAATAGAGGGGAAAAGACCCTGGGGCCGTAGCCCGTTGCGCTGGGCGGACCAAGTTTGCACTACTCTCGGCACTACGATCCATGCTGCCCTACACAGTGCTTAGGATAGAAACAGGTGGCGAGCTATCACTCGCGCATTAGTGCCAAATAGAGGTCACGACCCTCAGAATTGAGGATGACGACACAAGGAGGAATATAAAAGTGATGATAGGAAACCACTTTCAAAAACAGGTTTTTTTTATCAAAACTTAGTTTTCAACAAAGAAAAATAATAACATAAATGATAGAATAATATCAATAAATTAAATTATATAGGACTATTATTAACAAAGGTTTATAAAATTGTTTTATCAGAGTTTCATCAAGTAGTTTATTTGTGACCTAATATAATAAAAATGTTACACAAAAATCATGTCATTATATGTCTGTTTAATGGCAAAATCTTCCAGTTGTTCCAAGAATTCGTATTTGTGTTGGATGGCAGTTTATCAATTATTGATAATATAGTTTGATATGATCGTTTTTATCGGATATTCATCGAATTGAGAATAAAAGAGTTCTGTAATCAGTACAGTGTTGTATACAGAGTTAAATTTTATTTCCAACAATTACAACCTTTTTTATATGATTTTAATACATAAAAACAATTAAGTACAAAATATATAGGTACGCAACATATACAATAGGTACTCATATACTGTAACGTGCATTTGCAGGAAACGTATGTATGTACCTACCTTATTAAAACTTACATGTATTTTATTGTAACAATAATAACTTTACAAGATTTTTTAGTTATTTACCATTATGTACAATCAAATGATATATATGTCCAGCAGTGGAGTGGATGAATAAAATGATCAAAGATTTAAACGCAGCATCAAAATAATTCAATTCTTAACAAATTAGGTCGTTAAACAAACTTTTTCAAATTTTGTTATTCTACAAAGCTTTTGGGGGTAAAAATCACTTTTTAAATTTAAATCATAATATGATAATGTATATTTATTTGAGAAGTATAGGATTTTCATACCAATAGTAATTTTCATCTTTGGTCTAAATTCAATGCGAATTCAATAGTAACATATTATTTAAGTTTGATAATTTCTTAATAATCCATGCTATTAATATTATAAATTCGAAAATAACTTAGTAGGTCTCTCTGTTGCGCTTTCACGGATAAACCGCAGGATCAAACCGATTTGAATGAAATTTTGCAGATACAGCAGAGAAGCAAATTTTGACACCTTTGATACTATTTGTTATGAATACTGGTATAAATGAAAACGGCGTATTTTTGAACGGACACTATCGCAAAAAATAAATGCGGTACATCGTTTTCTGCGAAAAACTAAAGTCGCACAGCAGACATAAGTTAACAAACAATATAAGGTAACAAATTGATGTTGGTAGTAGCAAGTAGTCTATTATTGGTGGTTGTGTGTTTCAGCTCTCTTCACAATATCTTGGTCGTAGGTCGTGACAGCAGCCTTGCACCCCTCAGACTTTCTTTTAGCGCATCTCCACTCAATTCTTAAACCTTTTTCCCTCTTCTTATGATATTTATGGTTATTCACCATGAGAAAACAGCCACGTGGAGTTCGCACGAAAAATTCTACAAGTAAATTGAGTTAGTTAAAATCTCGATGAAACTCTATCTTAGGGCCAGTATCACCACTTAAAGTCTCTGATAGACAATTATGAACTTATTTGTCAAAAAACTATAGTTTTCGGTTTCACAAAACTTAGACAAAGACAAACAAGTATGTCAGATACACACATACATATAATATGTACCTATACGGAATATGTCAAATAGTGTTAGATGGCAGATCACTACTTGAAACGTTATCACGGTCTCAATGAAATCGACCCTTGTTTGTACAGTTTCGGTCTTAGGGCACATTTAAGACGTATAAATTAAGATTAACACATTGCTCTTCATTCGGCCAAGGAACAAGTGGCGAGCAACTGGCCGTCAGAAGATGAATATAATATCCACACCTGAGGAATCACAACCCTCAGTAATGAGGATAACAACACGAGGAGGAGGATATTGAGGAGGAGACATGCATCTGTCATACACAAAGATCTTCATATAAGTGTGAGGATTACTTTATTCGTATATGGTAACAACAACAATCGCTATTATATTTTGACTGAATTTTGAGTAAGTTGCACTAGCCATGGTTTAAGTCCGACTCACAATATCATAAATAACCTACTCATAATAATCTACGAATATAATAATGATGATTTTCGAAAATTATATCATTCGTGGTTGTGGTCATCATTCCTTCTTACGATAATGTCTTCAATTGTCTTTATACTTGCTTTACACCCTATACTCTTACGTTTGTAACACCTCCATTCCGCACCGAATTCTAAATGTCTCTCCCTCACAAATTTGTGCCCTCTTGAAATTATAACTTTATTACCTCGTTGAGATGTGGCATAAAATAAATCTGAAAAATGGTTAATTTTCAAAATAATCTTTAGTTAAATTCATGTTAATTCAGATAATAAACTTAGATTATCATCTGTTTTATCCTATTCCTAATAATCCAAAGATACTGTTACACAGCGCTACAAATGCAAAACATTTATAAAAGAAGACTACAAACAGTTGAAGATGTCATTAATTCACTATTCGGTGTTAGCATGGTAACAAATATGTATTATTTTATATACGCACATAACCTCCAAATGTAAGCTTGGGAAACATAAAAGCCGCCAATGATGACAAATATTTTAATAATATGTCTTTCAATACTAATACTTTGAATCACTATATAATACCAACTTATATTGAATTATATGCCTTAATACCAGTTCCACCATTACTACAGTATTATACAGGAATACCTGACAAAATACACGAAACACTTCTTGTCGATCGTACAAGAGAATGTTTCAAAACCTAAACTCATCCAATAATTTAAAATACAATCTAATTATGTTTACCAACTGCTTTTATATACATATATACAATTTTATTCTAAACACTCATAAAACACTATTTTAAGCAAGTGATATTGATCTTCTAAATTTACTTTTTCTAGCGCAATTTGAAGAATGGTAAAATATCAAACCAATGAGTTAATTTTTAGCAAAGCCAACCCAAAGTTCGCAATGTAGCTTTATAAAAAAATATCATAGGATTAATTATTTTTTTTACACTTATTGCAATACCCGTTCAAAATAATTATAAACTATACGGTCCACATTATGCGAAAAAAACAATACATTTTTGACGTCATTATTAACAGCAAATCAAAATATGGCAACCCTAACGTACATTGTTGAGGACAGCTATTATTTTTAACAGCCCAGCCAGATAGGTATGAAATTGTAGTTTGAATTTCCATGTCCAATTTTTCGTACTTATAAAAGAATTAACATAAATAAATAATTTAAATAAAAGACCCTGCATTGATTCTAGACTAAGTGTGTTTAACATAACATTTTATATATAATATACATATAACCTAATGATTATGATCGTCTCGTACTCTGAGAATAATATTGTCGATAGTCATGACGAATGCTTGGCAACCCTTCGTTTTGTTTTGACACCGCCATCGAGTCTTAGGGCCTTCGTTCTGATGAACAGTGTATCGGTAAGATCCGATATCTAAACAACGCTTGCCATTTCCAGTGTAGCCAAAAAACGCTGAAATTATAAAAAATACTATAATTTTGAAAAGCAATTTTGTTTTATCTCTCTTTACACTACATGTATGTCCTCTAAATTTAATAATTAACCAATAACATTAGCTTGTTGCAGTAGACGAACGATCAATTGTGGTGGGAATTCATCAAAATCATCAACGACGAAAGGTATAGGTCAACATAACCTTACCTTGCTATAAAACACATACACAATATAGATTCTCAGACTATTCACACAGCATAATGTTTTTTTAAGTTTTTTGTTAGGTATACGGTTAGACGTAACGGTGTCCGTATTATTACTGTGATGAACCCCTTCACTCTGCGAAGAGCAGCTGCAAAAACCAGCTATCGTATGCACCCTACTTATTATGTTGCAAATAACTCTATTAATATCACTTATATTATGGAGTATTATCAAATCGTAATCTGACCGTATTCAGCTGCAGATCTGTTTGGTATATTGAATTGTAAAATTAGTAATCTCTTCTATTTAATTGTATTTGTTGATGTTTTAATATTAAAAATATTGAAATGTCAATGTTTACAAATAATAAATAAAATATCAATTTAGTAGTTATTATAATTTAAGAAATGCGTGTATTGCCACTGGTCTTAAAACTAATATTAAACTGTCACACAGCTGTCAAATATCTTCAGACAAGACTGAACAAAGTACTCAGATAAAAACGCAAATAACACTTGTAGTAAAACAATTTATTAGGTAAATATTTATTTACCAATAACAGACAGATGTAAAGCACCACAAGGATAACAAAGTCTAATAATTCTTAGAGTACATACCTACTTATATAATTTGCGCCCTACATTACTAGTTTATTTATAAAAGAGTGATAATAACAACTTTTGATGTCGTCCATTTCTTGCTACCTTTTACGAGTAAGAATAATCAGGTTAGAATATTATTTATAACAATACTAAACTTATAAATAAAAAAAATCTTTAGCTGCACCTGTAACTTATATAATACGATCATTTCTTCGTAAATTATATACATATTTACATGCATTTTACAGAGTGATAAATTGTTAGACTTCGGTAAATTGTATGATGTTTATAGAGATGGTACAGATATGGATAATATAGTCGTCGGTATTAATTTTCTGTGATTGCGTACAAACTTCGAAAACACATTCGAACGAGATGAAATAATTTAGATTTTCATGCTAGTTACATAATGCCTGCCATCAAATATCAGACGACAACAAACTATGGCCCCTTACTTCGTTGTCATTTTATAATATTGGCAACAGTTTCCTTAACACTAACCAATGATTCATGGAATTATGAGAAGATAGCTATTCATTTTTGAAGATCTTAACAATGAGCTTGTGCCTAGGTATGTTTATTATCCTTCAGCCGCCAAACGTCAAAATAATTTCTATGATATTTAGAGAATATATTTATATGATATATCAATAACAGAAGTACTAAAACGAAAAGTACATCTTTTCAAAAATTATATGCTTAGATTCAAGAGAAAAGTTTTTGGCATAAACTCTTGAATTGAAGTGGAATATTCGGAAACTTGGGGACGTATGGCCTTAACCCTCACCTGAGAGGAGACCCGAGCCTAGCAGTGGGACGTTATGGCTTGTTGATGATACGGAAATGTTCCATTTTAATTTGATTTCTAATAAATAAACAGTAAACAGACATTTAAATTTCTATTTTCGAAATTTGTAAGAATAGGTGACAGGGCTTGAATGACTCTACTCTGCCTGATGGAAAGCATGAGCATAATCCAAGAGTGGTGGTCACCATTCTCATTGTGAATGTGGACAAAGCAATTTGGCGGCCTAGTGAGATGCTTGGAATAAAATCAGTTAATGATTGGTATGGTCCCCTTTAATCTTAAGTATATTGCTGCCACTTGTATGCACAGTAACTTTGCAACCGTGGGCCTTCCTACGACAAACCCAATAAGCATTATCACCACATATTTTATTTCTCATAAACACATCATTATCTAACAAAAGGTTTATGCCACCCCTTGAAGTAGTTACCATAACAGCATCTGCAATGGAAAATATATTTAAATCACATAAATTTTGAGTAAATGGTACGGCCGACGAATGAACAATTTATCAAATATTCTTACTTACTTTCTATTCCATAGCCAGCTTCCTCATCTTCCTAGCCTTTATTTTTCCCAAGATTTGGGGTCGGCTACTAGTTCAACCCGTTTTACCTGAATATCAGTTTTTACATCGAGCGACTGGCATCAGACCTCCGCAGTAAATTTATGTAATAAATAATACTACTGCTAGTAATATTACTACTAGAAGTTATTAGTACTAAGTACTACTAATATGAATAATAAGTTATAGAAATACAATATTATCATCGTTTTCATCGCCATCATCGTAATTTTTCTGCCCGATTCCCAAGTCAATTTGAAGTACTTGTAATATGTAACATTGCAAAGGCTGTTTTTTTTATCGTTGATCACCTGCCTGATAACAAGCCTCTAGAAATGCAATCGTTTTAGGTTCTTAAACCAAAAAAGGAGGAAGGCAAATACAGCGTACTAATAGACATGATATTAAATTTATTTGCATAAAATATAGGTTAGTACCAGGTGTATGTTAGCAAATGTTAATTAACTAACATTATAAGTATAACCTAAAATCTATATATATAAATATGAAAATAAGTCGCCGAAATATATGTCTTCCGATCGGCTGCACCAAATTAAATAATTCTTTTTTATGTGTTCGTTATTGTAGGACATGGTTTGTTTGTATACAAGAAAAATTTAAAGATAACGAATTTTTTTTTTTTTGATAATGTCTGTACACTGCTTGTGGGAAGCTGAGACAGATAATATATGTTAATATGATGGTACAAAGTTCGCCGGGACAGCTACTTAATTATATTAAATAAAACTAAAAACATAATCGATTACATTGTTTAGCGTCATATTATATTGTAAAAAATGGGATTGTATTTCTTAACAAATATTGATTACATTGCTATTATATTTAATTGAGTATTATATTATGTTAAATTGCATAAATTCTGTTTTTGTATAAACACACTTTTCCAGTGGTTATGTTTAGAATAAAAAAATCTCCTCCTCGAGTTAAGGACATTTTGCTAAGTGTTTGCCCTTAACTTTGATGACTTGACCGGAAATCGTAAGCACGGTACATGTACAGCCATATGGTCTTTTACTGCACACCCAATATATATTATCACCCCACTCCTTGTTCTTGTAAAATACGTATTTGTTGTTCATCAACAGTTTCTGAGAACCGCGGGCCGTTGGTATTATTACAGCACCTGAAATAACAGTTGAATTGTAATCTGACAGATAAAGAATATGAAATGTCACTACCCCTATTCATTCCGTGGGTAGCGTAAAGGCGCGTCTCCATCAAAATTGTTGGCAATTTCAGTGTTTCCAACTGTTTGCAACACTTCAAAAAATCGCCAACTTTCTTTCCTTTTGTTTCCATTGTGTCTACACCGAGTCGCCAACAATTTGAAAAACGTTCGAACTAAGCGCCACCATAGAGACAATAAATATTTGCAACAAGCGTATTCTTTTGACGTTTACCGGCAAAAACGGAAACACTTTTCTCAACATTTGTTGACAATTTTTGTTGCCAACATAAGGAAATTACAGAAACTTTTGTCACCAACACGTGTTGACAACACAAAAATTGACAACTTTTGTTCGGTGGAGACCCGGCTTAAGAGGATCAGCGTGGTATAGTGTACTAAAACCTACTATCTCAGGAGAGGCTTGTGTCCAGCAGTTGACTGTTAAAGACTGTGGATGTGATGTAAGTAAATAGATATATTATTTATGAGAAATATCCAGAAAAATGAATAATAATATTACAATTTCGTTGTAGTTGCAGAAATAATCATCATTAATATCACCATCATTTTTCTGCCCGATTCCCAACTTAATTTGGGGCAATTGTAATATGTAATATTCCAAAGGCTGGCTTTTTTATGCTCGGCCAGCTGCCTGAAAACAAACCTCTGGAAACGCAACCGCTTTTAGCATTTTAAAGAAAAAGAAAAATGTTAATTCAGATAATTAGTACTAAGAGAGTGATAAATAAAACATCAAAGGAATAAAGATACAACAATAACACGTTTATTTGAACATCGCTCTCAAGTTATGGACATTGTTCTGAGTGTGAGCCCTTAACTTTGATGACTTGCCCGAACATCGTAAGCACGGTACATGTACACCCATGTGGTTTTTTACGGCACACCCAATATATATTATCACCCCACTCCTTGTTCTTGTTAAATACGTATTGGTTATTCATCAACAGTTTCTGAGAACCGCGGGCCGTCGGTATTATTACAGCATCTGAAATAACAAATGAATTATAATCTGACTGATTAAGAATATGAAGTGTCATTACCCCTATTCATCTCGTGGGTGGCGTAAGAGTCGAGTAAGTAAAGTAAGGTAGTAGAGCCACGCTGATTTCAGCACGAACGGGCCGGCGATAAAATGACAGCGTTCGTGTTGTCGTGTTTCGTTTGTAATTGCGAGACCGGAGGCCCATTGATGCAGAAGCATCACTAGCCCGCCATAGTGTGGGTCACTATGCTGCATTGTCTGCACGAGCAGTGAGTATGGTGACCACCACTCTTGGATTCTGCTTATGCTTTCCATCAGGCAGACTAAAGTCATTTTGGAAAGGCCAAAAAAAACTAAGGGCGCAAACTATACAAAGCAACACCACTCCAAAAAAAAAGGAAGAACTTGCAACAAACCTTAGACCAACTTGTTTGGCCAGCGTGGTGTAGTGAGCTAAAACCTCCTATCTCAGGAGAGGCCTGTATCCAGCAGTTGACTGTTACAGGCTGTTGATACGATGTGAGTAAGTATATACCATAAGTAATATCTACAAATATGAATAATTAGGTATGTTAAAATTTATAATTGTAATTGCAGAAATAATAATTTATTTCGAACTTTTACAAACTCGAAAAATGATGACATTTTCATCGCTATCATCACCACATCATTTTTCTGCCCGATTTCCAACTTAATTTGGGGTAGTTGTACCTAATTTGTAACATTCCGCAGGCTGGCTTTTTATTTTCGATCGTCTGCCTGATAACAAGGGCAACTCTGGAAACGCCGATTGCGTTTTAGACGAGAAAGGGAAGAAGGTAAACTCAGGTACTCCTTACCTTACTCATAGAGTGATAAATAAAACATCAAAGGAATAAAGATACAACAATAACTCGTTTAGTTGAACATCTCTCTCAAGTTATGGACATTGTGCTGAGTGTGCGCCCTTGACTTTGATGACTTGACCGAAAACCGTAAGCACGGTACAAGTACAGCCATATGGTCTTTTACGGCACACCCAATATATATTCTCACCCCGCTCCTTGTTCTTGTAAAATATGTATTGGTTATTCAATAACAGTTTTTTAGAACCGCGAGGCGTCGGTATTATGATAGTTTCTGGAATAACAGTTGAATTGTAATCTATAATGAGTATGTGTGCGTGTGAATAAACACTCCTATTCATGGGATCGTTCATATTCATCCCGTGAGTGTCGTAAAAGCCGACTAAGGGCTCCTAAACATAACTGCGAATTCGCAACGCATCGCAAATATCTGCAAGCTCGCACAAATACACCGCTAGAACTACACGCCGCATCGCATCGCAGTTATGTGTGGGAGTCCTAAGGGCAAACTACGCAGAACAACAGTACTGCAAAGTGTGGCCAGTGTGATTTCGTGGGGTAAAAGAAAAAAAAACTTTTAACGCATAAGTTTCATTTCATAAAACAATTTTAATCATCATCATGAAGTGAAAAGGAAACTAGTTAAATGATACCAACATTTATCTGGTTTCATTTTCCGTCCAATAATAACACAATACTCTTCGCTAAGAAAAAATATTCTAAATTAAATATTTTCATCATTTAAATCTGTAAATCATCAATGATTATGAAAATCTTTTTGTCTAACAACTTTATTGTCGAATGTGATGACAGTGACTGGGCAACCCAAAGCTTTCCGAGCACAAACCCAATTTATTCTTCGAAGACCTTTGCTATCACTCCGTTTATTGAATCGGTAAGAATCAATCATCAATGCCGGGTTCCCATAACGAGTCGTTGAGAATATAACTTCCGACGTATCTGGAAAATGAAAGGTGGAGTCAGACTGGGAGCTAATCTAAAAGGTTCAGGTAAGTGTTATGGTTTTATATATAACTAGCTGACCCGGCGAACTTCGTACCGCCATATTTACATATCTGTCTCAGCTTCCCACAGGCAGTATACAGTCGCGGACAAAAAAAAATGAACGAAATCGGACTATGTGTTATTGAATTACAACTAAGTACATATTTTGACTTTCATCCCCTCTCTCCAGGAAACCATGATGAATTTCGGGATAAAAAGTATCCTATGTCCTACCTCGTAGTATGAACTCAAATCATACCCAGTGATCAATCCTCTTGCCAAGGCAGTGATCACCTTGTGAAGTTTATAATACCTACGGGCCCATAGATAGATATACAATCACTACTAATACCACTGGCAAGAAGAATGACCCACGGCTGTGTCACCGTGTTCTTAAGCTAAACTACACTTACTGGAGTTGTGTGGCGACCTGTTTTCGGCGTCCCCAAGAGCTCTTGGGTAGAATCTTCTCTGCTCTGCGTCTTCACACAAGCGTTGCTTCCAGGTGCTGGTTATTTCTCAAGGTATCCGAATTAATCTCAATAATCAACTTTTCACAGATATTCGAATTACAATACACTCGTTTTAGTTCTCGCGGGACGCGCCTATCACGTATTACAATTCTCGCGAGTCTAATCACAAATAACGGCAACTGTTCACAAGCGACTGACCGATCAATCTTCTCAACAATTTTCGATATTAACCTCGTCTCAAGCTGGCATACGGCAAGCCCACAAGTACCCTAGCTCAACAAACCTCACGGTGTAATCAATCTCACGCGGAAACTATCGAGTACTACAAAATTAACAATCAATAAATTACGGCACCGGCCATTTCAACACGAGTTCTATCACCATCTTTTTTTACAACCTCAAACGTCAAAACGTCAAACACGAACCAGAGACAATCAAAATGTTGCCAGTACAATGACGTTCGAAATCCAACACCCAGTTTCATTTGAATCCGTTCAGTAGTTTCGGCGTGATGCGCGGCCAAGATACAGACAGACAGACAGACAGACGGACAGACAGACAGACAAAAATGAAAAAAATTACAGTTTTGGCTTTAGTATTGATAATAGAGAGCGCTCCAAAAACAATTTTCAAAATATCTTTAATGTACAGAATTGGACCTGTTACATTTTTATTATAAGTATAGATATAGATAGATATAAAATGTATGTGTATATGTAACGTAGTTCCAAAAATAAATCAATAAAATTTGTAAATATAGCAAAAATATTTATTTAATGTAAAATTGATCAAAAAATAGTCATTAAAATCATAAAGATGTTCCATGCAGAAAATTTGCTATGCTTTTATAAAATTATAGATTTCGTTTCGTCGAAAAACAAAGAGAGTAGTATATAAATAATTACAGGAAACTTTTTGACATTATCGAACTCTTACAACAATGTGCCCTAAAACTGAAAAAAAAAACTTCGTTTAATAAAACCGACTTCAAAAACTGAAAAGTATAAAATAACTTAATTTGTATGTGCTACCTATTCATAAGTTTGAATTCGGCGCCAAGCCAAATGTAATAGTAGGTACCACACTCGCTATATTTCGAGACGAACGTCAACGACGTCACCGACGCTTCGGTTGTTTTGTCCTACGCGAAGAGCAGCTATCCCGCTCAAGGTCACGAGCGGCGAGTCCTACTATTACATTTTGGCTCGGCACCGACTTCAAACCTATGAATAGGTAGCACATACAAATTAAGTTATTTTATACTTTTCAGTTTTTCAAGTCGGTTTCTTTAAACGAAGTTTTTTTTTATTTTTCGCTTTTTAGTCTTTCTCAAGTCTCTCATCATCATTTCACCTAAATAATTTGAAAGAATACGACTAAAGGTAACATACAACATACTGTATAGAATAATAAATACATATTGCGGACATGATGTTTACAGAATATGAAAGCATGCAGACAATTGCCTTAACTTTATTGCAGGCGCTCACGTAAATTTGAGGGTTTCCTTCAATTTCCTTGGGATCCCATCATCAGATCCTGATATGGTGGCCATAGGACCACATGGGGAGCATACCCTTTCGAATACAAAAATAATTTTCAAAATCGGTCCACAATTGACGGAGTAATCAATGTACATACATAAAAAAAAAAAAAAAAAACCGATGAAATTGAGAACCTCCTCCTTTTGGAAGTCGGTTAAAAACAGCCGGTCAGTTGCGAGTCTGACTTGCGTACCTGTGTGGTTTTATACGTATATATTATCAAAGAAGACATAGATTATACATACATGAGACCTAGACTACATGTCATGTCAAAGATACGAGTAGATTCTCTAAGACTTATGCTTGAGCATGGAGTAGGTTATTGTAAACACAGAAAATGATAATTAAAAAAATAACCGCTAACATCCAGTGTAATGAGATAACTCTTTTTATATTAATAAAAAAAACTTTTAAAACATGTTAAATATTAACATTTTTGTTTCAACAAAGCTTACTGATAATATGAATTAAAATTCTGTATTTAAGAATTAGTCTTATACCTATGTCCTGTTATTCACTGCTATAGCAATAATCTCATTGGACAGTATTTAGTAACTTAAATACACACATCAAAAGTGTCTAGGGATCAACATATGTGTCTAGGGATCAACATATGTGTCTAGGGATCAACATATATTTTTGCAATAACTTTTCTCCTGATTGATATTAATTAAAATTTTCTTTAAGGATTCATCAAATAAAGTGTTTTCGTTTGTCACAGTAACGATAAACCAAGACACCTTTGCATTAATAAAGAAATTTGCCATTTTCCTAATAAAGGAATTTTTGACATTTGAACCACTAACATTAAAGTTCGAAAAAAAGACTGAAATAACAGTTTTCTTTAAAATTTTATTAGGTAACTTAAACAACTAATAATCCGTGTTTCTACCGCGAACACTAACAACACAAGAATCGGTTTGGCATACTCAAAATGAGTTCATCCAAATCACGCTGTGGAATGGCCGCCCATGTTCGTTGCAACAACAAAAAAGGTCTTCTTGCGACTGGATACCCTCCATATTCGGCAGAGCTCTTCTCTGTAGCATATCCCATGAATGCTCAATCGGGTTCAAGTCTGGCGACTGAGCAGGCCAGGGCCAAAGCCACATCTCAATCTCAAGAAATCCGCATAAAAATGCTTGATCCCTAGACACTTTTGATGTGTGTAGTATAAAGAAACAAAGAGGGCATTATTCCTCTTAAGTTTAATTACCACTTTAAGGAAAGGAAAAGTTAAGTTTACGGTATAAACCCAACTTATTTACACTCCTCTATCGTACCTTTTATTCAATCAATAATCTGAGTATAATTGAGAAATAAAGATAATGTAAAAAAATAGGTATCTTGAGTGACAATGTTGTATATTATTTTGTTAGAACCGTGTACCTATATTGTTATTCAATAATTTAAGAGTGGTTGTGATGGCCAGACGTTTTTATTATAACGCCTTCGTACGTCATAAGGGATGCTGTACATCGCAATGTACGTTTCTTCACACAAGACCAACGTATCTTTTCACCGGTTGTTCGATCTTTATTAAAACGATATTTTCCTACAAGAATAACGGGGTTTCCTCTGAGCGATGTTCCAAACTGAGCGTCTGTGGAGAAAATAAAAAGCAAAATTAGTTTTCAAAAAAAAAAATCATTCTGAAATATTACTGTAATTGTAAATTGATATATCTATGTTTATATTGTGTAGTACAAAGTACTGGCTGGAGCACTCTGAGCAGCTTAGGATTTATAAGAATAGTCAAAAATGAAAACCAGGTAAACAATACTTACTGCAATAATTTTTGAAAAGACTGAACATGTCTATAAAAGCATGTATGGCATATCATATAAAGGGAGTTTTCGCCTAATGACTACAAATGATGCAAAGTATAGAATGTAAGATGGTTTGATAGATTGAAGTTGATCTGGACAACATAAAGTGGTTTTTTTATAGATGTTACTTAAGTTGTTTGTGAAATTCTTTATGTTTTAGGCATTAGACCTGAATACTTGGTTATATACAACCAAGGTTAAAGGCATATATTAGTCGGCGAGACGGAACTGATAGGTGCCGAAAGATGTTACCTTTCCAAATTTGTACTAAGCATAAATTTAGTGTATCAGAATCGTAAATGGCGTTTTAAACACTGCATTTTCCGAAAGAATATATTTGTATCTAACTAAATTAATACCGATTGAAGATACAATTAAATTATAGTATTATTTTAAATCATAGATCAACACGACATTACTCTATGTTTCCAATTTATAAAAATACCGTGGGAATGATACCACGGCCTCACAGAAAACCGGTGTGAAACAGCGCCTGCGCTGTGTTTCACCAAGTGAGTGAGGATACCGGAGGCCCATACACCAACCCCTCCCCCCATCCCCGTCCCCATCCCCCAAAGGCCGGCAACGTACTTGTGACGCCTCTTGTGTCTGGTGTCCATGGGCGGCGGTAATCGCTTACCATAACGCAATACGTCTGCTCGTTTGCCTAGGGGGTTTTATTTTCGTTTCCATAAAAAAAAAATATTTTACCGCTTTCAACGAACGTAGACAACATAAAGTAAGCTAGAACATAACGTAGCAGACTGCTGAACCAAGTCGACGGAGTTGCAATGTCAAAGAAATACCCAATAAAACAGTAATATTATACATTTAATTACTGTTAAAATCAAACAAGAATAACAATTAGTTCGTTAATAAAATACCGTATATGACTAGCTATAATAATTACAAGACGGAGTTACTAAAGTGGCACAGTTTTTTGATTTGATTTGAACTCGCGGTCTGGGTTTCCGCAACTCGACATCTTCAATGCGCCTATTTTGCGTGGTGGGTCGGCATCATTCATGCAAACCCAGTTCTTCCATGATGCCTAGCAGACCCCTCACGTTGCCGACGACTTCTGGAAGCGACCTCGGCGATCCGGGGTGTCTCGCCCGGTATTCTGCCATCCCAGGACATGCCATGATGACATGGGCGGCTGTTTCCTCCTCCTCCATGCATGCTCTGCATAGCGTCTGTCAAGTCTGTTACACCTAGAGAGCCTCCTTGGTCTGCCTGCAGGTACGAAGGTTGGACCAATATATCTGGTGTTCTACCTTGGTGTTCTGCTGTAGTGTCCGTCGCAGCCAAGCAGTTGGCAAGGGCAATATTGGTTCTCGGCCTACTGCCTTTGTCTCTGATCCACCTCTTGCCAGTGCATCAGCTGCGTCGTTCCCGCGTTAGTTGCTATGCCCCTTGATCCACTGGAGAGATATACCGTTTGTAGTACTTACCTCTGTCAGGGCACTGTGGCATTCGTATATGAGCACTGAGTTTTTCGTCTGACTCTGTAGGGCTTGTAAGACTGATCGGCTGTCGGAAAGTATGCGGATAGGGTATTCCCTTTCTGGAGATGATCATATGCCTGGAAGATTTGTATGTTTAGGTCCCCAAAGAATACTCCCGAGCTAGTGCCTGACCTTAAGTGGCACAGTTATTGCCCTACTTAGAGGATCAGTAGTAGGAAAGTTGAGTAAAAAATGTGTCTTAGGTTAAATTTAAAAAAGTAAATGCACTAAACTATGGAGCATCATAGGCGTCTGTTTAAAGGACAATGGCAGTTGGTATGGGACTTTTGTTCCGCTTGGCGTATCTCATGGTAGGGATTGTTTTTATATTTATTTGGCTGCTAATATCACCGAAAATAATATTTTAAATTTCCAGGTTTTTACAACACTGCGTGAAAAAGGTAATTTAGTTTTTAGATTACAATGAAATACATGGATCACAAATGAGTTGCCATTGTAGTCTACAAGATGGCATAATATAATATTTTTGAAATCAAAAATCATTTGTCTTCCAATTTTTTTTTTGATTCGTCAATAAAATGTTGCTTTTTTACTAATTACATCTGTAAGCATGTAATATTATATATTAAAATGATGTAAAATACTGACACACGACGCCATCTAGAGTTTAGACTAAGTAGACTTTAAGCATGGCGTGTTTAGAGTTCGTAGAAATGCGTTTTGTTTATGCAGTTGTGAAAACTTTATGAGCATAATTAAAATTATTTCAGCACAGTTCTAAAAATAATAAAATAAAATAAATACATGAAAATAATTAGGATGATTTACTTAATAAAAGGTAACTTATACCTTTACCATTTATTTCAAATTGCCAGCGGTTCTCATTTGCTGATTAAACTTTTGATTCATCTTCAAAATTTATTAAAAATCGAGAGGCGACATCAGAGAATATTACAAATACTTGAACGATAATATCTACTTTATTAACAGTAACAATTATCTCGTGCACTATTGCAATATACTGTAATAGTAATAATGTACTTGTTAATGTTAATGTACGTTGTAATTCTATAAGCACATTTGCCATAATTCATTGTGCATTGAATCAGAAGCATTGAAACAGACGTAGTGAAAACCTTCCTTTAAATGAAATGTAACAGATAAAACACAGCAGGTAAAAAACAGATAAGCGTATAGTTTCAAGAATTGTATATATACTCAAGATAACTGAGATATATAATTAATCAAGTGTGGTGAACATTTGTACCTAACCAGATAGCCTCATTGATACCGCAAAGAAACTCCATATCTAATGTTAGTCAAACGATTAATAGTTTTTATGAGTATGTTTCCGTCATAAGTAACAATGGCAGCTCGACATCTCATCAACTTGCGTTTGCTGCAGACCCACCAAACCAGGTTGCCAAAAACAGTTTTCTTTGTATATCGATAGCCATGAAACCACAGGTACGACCGCTCACCACGGTCTTCTATGAATGCTTTTTCTGCAAAAATAACATATTTTTTTTAACTTTAATGATTAAATTAGATTAATTTTACCAAAAATAAACGGTCTTCAATTGCGAGGACGAGGACACTACTCAACATGGTAGTGCTTATCGCGGCGACAATTTTGGTCCTACTGCAAAATTCGTGCACTGAAGTGGTGCACTGAAGCTGTGTACTTTAAATCTAAAATAATTTTATTGTACTATTATTGCGTAGCCATTTGCATACAGTGAATGTTTATTGTTATTATAAGTTACCGACTGATAAGGGCCGTAACTTATCAGTCGGTAACTTATCCGAGCAATAACGTATTTTCTGTGAGAAGTGTCAGGACAGTAAAATAATTAGTAACCAAAGTTATTAATGCGTAGAATATCGAGACTAAGGTACTTGGAATTTTAAATTTATGGTAGGTATGTTGTGTTATATATTTTAG
Organism: Diaphora mendica; assembly: GCA_949125395.1. Lineage (NCBI taxonomy): Eukaryota > Metazoa > Arthropoda > Insecta > Lepidoptera > Erebidae > Diaphora > Diaphora mendica. The sequence continues at coordinate 6,259,205 of OX421323.1, forward strand.
TTATATTATTTTCTTTATGACGATTCTTGAAATAACACGATACATATTCAACATTATTATATTTCACACAAATATTTATTACAAACTTTCATGAGTAGTGTAAATGTAAAGTGTTCACATTTTTTTAAAATAAAAGAATTCAAAGTTTTATTTGTCTTTATACACTTTACATCACACACTTAATATTAAAAACAGAACTTAATGAACATTAACACTTTTTCATCATTTTCCTAGCTTTTATTATTTGGGTTGGCTACTAGTTCAACCGGTTTTACCTGAATATCAGTTTTTACACGGAGCGACTGGCATCGGACCTCCGCAACCCTGAGGGTGACTGTAAAGTAAAAACGGTCTTGGACTCAGGGTATGGATTCCAATGCAAAGCACGCCAGTCGCTATTATTCTGTTATGTTTTGCTCATATTTACAGTGCTTTTCGATACACCATGTATCCAAACATAAAATATAGCTAGCGATGTATCCGAACATAAACGGAAAGGCTAGTTGACCCCTCCACAAAATGTCACACTTTTGGTTTCGACCTTTTGTCTAACGGAGTGAGCTATTGTCACTAAAATAACTGGAAATTTATTTCTATATTATTAGTAGCCATTGTGCCAATTATCGTATTAATTGTATTTAAATGAGCTATCGTATATTAAAAAGTATATGTGTGGAATAAATTAACAAGCCTACGTTTAATTTGAGCAACTCTTTTCATTCATCCGAACCAGCACCTTTCAAGTGCGACGGAGAATATTAATTTATTAGCAAGGGATGAAACGACTTTCGCGGAGGAAAGGAAGTTCTTTCGTTTTTCTACTTCATTGTGATAGTCTTCCCTTTAAATTCTTTATATGGATATATATGCCGTTATACTTCTGTAAATGGCATATAGATTATAACAAAGTCACTGTTTTAAGGTTTAATATCACACAAATGGATATCAGAATCATAATATTGTGTTTACAAATAAGTAAGATTTTTAAAAGGCCTTTAAAAGACACCACACGCCATGAGGTTTATTGGGGTATTAAGGTCTGGAGGCTCCCTAATAAAATTTTCAAGATTTATTTTACAACTTTCATACTATTTTTTTTTTTTTTTTATGGAACAGGCGGGCAAACGAGCAGACGTATCGCCTGATAGTAAGCGATTACCGCCGCCCATGGACACCTGCAACACCAAAGGCGTCACAAGTGCGTTGCCGGCCTTTGGGGGGTGGGGGGGATAGAGGCGGGGGATGGAGACGGGGAGACATGCCGAAGCGTGGCTCTCCCACGGTATATTATCTACCACTGATTCGATCGACCACACAACAAACTGATTTAAATATAACTTATAACAATACTAAGGTAGAAGAAGAAAAAAATCGATTCAACAACGTTTCTAGGAATAGTTGTAGATAAAAATTGTAGTTGGAAGTCGCACATTGAACACGTTTGCGACAAGTTGAATAGATTTGTGTATGCCATAAAAAGAATCCGAGAAACTGTTTCAACAGATGCAGCACTTAGTGCTTACCATGGCTATGTATCCTCGGTACTTGCATACGGCCTACTATTGTGGGGAAATTCCGTTGAAATTGAAAAGGTATTTCGTGTACAAAAGAAGTGTGTAAGAGCAATATGCGGGGCATGGTTTATGGATAGCTGCAGACCAATTTTCAAACAGTTCAATATTTTACCGCTAGCATGCATGTAAATTAGGGAACTCTGTGTTTTTGTAAAACAACATCCTCAATACTTTGATCTTCAATCAAATGTAACAAAAAGAGACATCATACCCAGAAATGTCCACAAAATCTTTCAACCAAGAAGCAATCTAGAAATATATAAAAGAAACTCTTATATAACTGCAATTAAAGTTTATAACAAATTACCAAATGTATTCAAGGATCAACCTTTAAATATTTTTAAAAGTAAACTAACCAAATGGCTTCTTGAAAAATGTTTTTACAATTTAAATGATTACATGACAAATAAGGAATGAAAACATAGTGACATGATTTTTATAGTATTTTTTTTTCTTCTTTTCTTTTTTAATTATCCTTAAATTAATTTTAATCCTTAAGTAGCCTTGATTTTGAATTGTATTGACATCTCTAAATTATCTTGACATTTACTAAATTGATATCTTATCTATTGTGACATTTAATAAACCTACTATTTTTTCGACATTCGATAATTGATTTGTTGAATTGTTATTTTTTTTTTATTATTATTTTAAAATCATAATAAAATTATTGAAATCAATTAAAATTGACACTGACATTTAGTGTATTGCATGCCATTAATGTAATGTAAGACATTGCTAGTTGCACACCATTGTTATGGTAGAATGTACTCGATCTTTATAGAATTATTGTGACCTGTTTTTATACTACATTCTTGCAAATATATATCATTTCATTTCATTTCATTTCATTTAATTTCATTTCACTGGTGTCTAACCAAGTACTGAACTTATTTTACATCATAATGTTGTTCAGAATGATTGGAAACGTAGACGGTATACTTATTAGAAGGATCATTTTTCTTTAAATAATGCAATTATAAAAAAAAAACAATAAATTTTATTAGCTTATTTATTACAAAGATAATCCCGGTGCCCTAAAGTAATAATATGTCAATTGTATCTTCAAAGTAGACGTTAGCGTTTTAAAAAAAACGCTTACAAAAGTCGATTACAAACAAACATACAAGTGAAGCCAATAAAAGTGTATTAATAAGGGAGTTGATCTTAGATCGGTGGATGTGTATGGCCTCGTAACATCTTCACAAAAGACCTACACGTCATTAAAGATCCTGAACAGCTCTGTGAAACTCTTTGAACGCACACCCACCAAATCTTAAGATTTGATTGGTTGTTCTTCCTGTACCGGTATCCATTAAGGCACAGGTAAGTTTTGCCTCTAGACTCCACGTATGTCACTGTAAAAAAAAACAGTTTTGTACACATTTCTATACTTAGGGCTCTCAGACATAACTGCGAATTCGCAACGCATCGCAAATAACTACGAGCCCGCACGAATGCACCGCAAGAACTTCACGCCGCATCGCATCGCAGTTATGTGTTATGGGAGCCATTACATCCAAGTTCTATCTAATATATAATTCTCGACGTCTACTTACAACTAAAAAAGCTGGATCTGGAAAAAATAAACTAATCTTTAATCATTGGTGCTGTTCCTTCATGGACAGAGGTGTCGTACTTCAGTATCAACTGAAGTACGACACCTCTGTCTGAAATTGGTATGGAGTTTGTGTGGGTTTTTTGGATTGTAATAGAGACTAAAAAGAAAAAGCTACTCTGTTCGAGCCGGTTCAACGTGTGCCGAAGCATGCATCTCTCCCGACAGATATGATTTCAACACAATCTTCTTATTCCAGAAGAGTTGAAGATGACGAATAAAGTCTCACTTAAAAACGGTGCTAATCAATCTTTCATTGCTTATTCTTATCATATCATAATTCTGAGAGAGGATTATATAAAGAACATCACACTAGAACTTCTTGAGTTGCAGGTTTCCATGGGCATTGGTAGTCAATTACTAGACAGTCTGCTCGTTTTGTCCTCTATTCCATTTAAAAGACTATGATGCTGAAGGCACCTCACAAATCCTCTTTGCCGTCGCATTTCTTGTAACTCCTGACAAATGTATTTGTATGGTCTGCAACGTAGAAGTGACGCTCTTGGTGTAATCCCACACATAGGATCTTACGTTGAATTAAAGGATCCATTCGTTATTTCACCACTTAACGTACTATAAAAAATTAAAAACCACGTAGTTGTGGAAACGCACACGTACGTACGTTATTAAGTAAAAATAATAAATTATCCTGTACAATTTTTTTTATTTTAATAGAAACTACTTACATAAAGCGTCATGGTCAAATCACAACCCTAATGGATTTCTTAGTCTTAACTTACGGCTATTAAGTAAAAATTACTTATCTGTACAAATAATTTAAGTTGAATTTAATTGAAAAACGTCATTACAAAATAAAACATTTAAGAACATTACAAAACAAACATACATACATTCAATAATGTATTACATTAATCAGTTCGTATTATCTACTAAAATTATATTACAACTACATAAAGAATGTTGAATTGTTCAGGCTTTTTGGTGGATGTGTGTGCAAAGATTTCTTTACAAAGTCACCGGCGTACGTCACTAAGGAACCGGAACACATCTTAGATTCCCTTTGAGTGCATACCCACCACACTTTTTCACCCGATTGGTTATTTTTTCTGTATCGGTAACCCTCACAATACACGTAAACTCTGCCATTTTCTTCCACATATGACACTGAAGAAAGAAAAAAGTAATTTTAACATCTTCACAATATTTGTTTATTAAATTACGAATGTAATCTTAACCTTTTGGTGAAACAGATGTTCATCACATTGCATGCCTTCGCACACATTTAGTGGAGCGACAGCAAACTGCCCTAATTTATTTTCTACGACACATTTGGGTGACTTAGCAATAAATTTCCTTTAAAAAACAAAAGCTTTTTGTTACTGCTTTACATCAAATTCTTGAAAAAATAAAACAATAAGATTTTGATTAAATGATTTTATTAGCAAACAAATACACACTTTTGTACTAGTTTCTAATAAAACATACTTAATAAAACACAAATAACCGTAAAATAACCAGCCAACTTTACTGGATTACATAAAGTAGGTATTGCATTGCAGAAACCAATAATTTTATTGCACAAAACACAAAATTCCAAGAGACTAGAAACAAATGAAAGCAAGAATGAACTAAATTTACAGATGTTTAAGAACCACTTTAGGAACTTTGCTTAATTTTTGGCGAAATTTGGAATAAAAAGCTCGTACACATAGAGGCATTTTATGATAATCTACACTTATAACAAGGCTTAATGTAACATAATAGTAAAGGTCTACGACAAATTGAACACTGATCAAAACTGTTGCATACACCTAAATATTAATATTTACCACTGACTAATAAATGTTTTGACTACTGACTGACTGACTATTAACTGTATCAACACGAGCAGTTCTCCAGCCAAATTGTCAAGTATTGACTACAACTTCTCAAGAAAAGACACAAAAGACATTATAATAATAATGGATTTTTAATTTGAAAAGCATGTCAAGAACATTTTAGACTTTTGGTGTATTACTAAAGTTTTTAGACATATTCAATATTCATATACATTTATGTACCTTAATAAAATACAATCACAAATAATTGATAATAATTATTACAACTTTATCTAAATGTAGAATATGTACTAATTGTTTTATATTTTAACCTATTTTATCTCCCAGCAGAACGAGTCTTTTCTTTATTCTTTCGTTCTCCCTAACTTAAAACTACGTGTTATGAAAACAGCCAATTTATGAAATTTATATAAAAAATTCACTAACTACAAATGCAAGTCCCGTGTACACTACATACATATTACAAAGTGAACATTTGAATTACATTTATGTAAAGTAAGTTCTAATTGTAAAAAGACATTAGATGACCGTTGTCATACTTCAAGTGTCTCTTATTTCATTATCTTACGCAACTACTTTATTATTTAGCTTAGGAGTCCTTTGAAGGCTGTTTGCCAGACAATTTTTTCATGTGAATGGTTAGAGCTGGTCTTCATCAGTTCTCCTTCGTGAGTGATCAAGGAGGCTGTACATCTTATGGAAGTTCGTTTGTAGCACACCCACCATATTGTCTTACCAAAAACCTTATGCTTTCTGTACCAGTAACCTTTATGCCAAAGATAAGTTCTTCCGCAGCAATTCTCATAGAAAACTGAAAGGGAAATGTACGTATGAAATTGATATCGATAACGATAAAGAATTTTGTTTTATAATGGTAAAGACACAGGTACAGCCCTGGTGCTAATGTTCTGTAAAAACCTTTTGGTCTTAAACACTAGGTTCTAGCATTACCACAAGACTGTAAAAAGTTTAAAAAATAAAATTAAAAAATTGGCTAACTCATACTTTCTGTAAGGTGTAACCAGGACAAATTATTTTATGGAAAACATCTCATATACTGTTTAAAATCATTTAATTTTTACACAGAATCGAATAGCTACTTACCAATTCCAAAGTATAGGTATCATACATTTATAGGTATATGAAGAAAGTAAATATAAGATTGCCGACTCATCACGGATGATTATGTAAATTTTTAATGTTAACAACAGTTTTCCCGTCAGTGGTAATGGAAACACGACAGCCCTTCCACGCCTTATTGCACTGCCAGTACGTGCGGTTGCCAACCATGTGTTTGAAATTGAACCTGTAGTGATTTATATTTAACAGTGGCTTGCCATGCACCGTCTGCGAGAAAATCATTGCCCCTGTTAAAAAGATAGAAACAAATATGTATTGAATACTAGCCGAGCCCCGCGGTGTTACCCGCGGTACAACAACAAACGCGGTTAATGCCACGGTGCAAAGTAAAAAAAAACTGTTTAAAACATATCCTATGTCCGACTCCTGGTTCTAAGCTACTTCTCCACCAATCTTTAGCCAAATCGGTTCAGCCGTTCTTGAGTCATAAATGGTGTAACTAACACGACTTTCCTTTATATATTTAAGTATTAAAACAAAAACACATCCTAACTTTAAACACGATATCAGTACTAAAAAAATTACTTACGGAAACGTTATAAGATTTGAAGAAATTTATTTACATTGTATTTTTCTTTAAATACATGATAATATATATTTTATGGAATAAAAATCTAGGATCAATTATAAACTTGTTTTAAGAATGAATATGAAAATTGTTTGTTTTTAAAACGACACGTCCAAAGGTGATGACAGAAGCTTTACAGCCTCGCCAGGCTTTGTTGCAGATCCAATATCTTCGTTCACCAGCTGCTCGTTTGAGGTTGTATTTATTGTTGTTCATATTTAGTAATAATGTTCCGTGTCTTGTGTTTGTAAATGTAGGCGCTGTTGAATTGATATATTATTAGTAATAATTTTATGTTTCAAGTTAGTCCATTTCCTACATATTTATGTACATATCATAGTACTCGTATATGGACGTTTTGTTCCCAAGGTATTAGGTTTATTTTAAATAAGAAATGTCTAATGATTGTAAGTTTTAATTAGCAAAATAATAAACCTATGCGCATAACTCGAGCAGTAATTGTATAAATCACATATTTGTGATATGATAACGTTGATTTATGTGCATGAAATACTGTGATTGGATTACTCAAATGTGCATACACTATGTACTTATTATTTTAAAACGAACTTTTTAGAAACAATATTCATTTCAATTACCGAAGAGATGCTAATGTTTCACCCTTTGGCTATCAACTTCCACCTGCTGTCTTCTTCTTTTCGTTCAATTTTACAGTAGACAGGTTTACTTTAAGACATAATGAAACTTCCAAAAAAAAACAAAAAGTTCTTTATTGCACTAATGATTATGTTCATTTTTTATGAAATAGACTGTATCACCGCTTGTCACAACTGATACTCGGCATCCGTATGGGGCCTGGTTGCAACTCCAATACAGTCTTTCTCCAGCGCCATTTTTGAAGTTGAATCTACAGTTACCAATTTGTAGACGCGGCCGTCCTTTGAGCGTAGTGGAGAAAATTGCTGGAAATAACAATTAAAATGTCAAATGACCATTATGACAATTATGTAACAGAAGTGTAATACTTAATATACAACCCACATACATTTTTATACTTCACCCTTCTGTCCGATTCATGTTGATATTAAAATCTTTATGCGCCGCAGTTTCAACGTTAAAAATAACGCTCCTCTTGATAATGTTCTATATCCCAAACTCCTCATCATTTCCTTTGATTGTTGGAGAAAAGTGTGGATATGTCTTGTGATAAGTTTTACCATAGTAAACTGAAGACTACTATCACATGAAGAACCTAAAATTTTATTTACAAAATGGGCAGCACTAGTCAATATATAAAAATGACAGGGTACTTGAAGGTTCCACCGTGAGACCTGGAGGCGAGAACCCTTGCGGCTCTTTACCAGTGGCGCAAGTAGGCGCGGGGGTTGGGTAGGAGTCCTGAAATTCGAGAAATCGACTATCAGAAATCCCAAAACCGCCAGGAATGGAGAGAACGACGAGCAATCGAGCGCTGGGCACGCCGTTATTGCGGCGGTAAGACCCGTTATGGAGGATTGGCTCGAGAGGCATCACTGGACCCTCTCATTCCGGCTGACGCAGGTGATCACTGGAAAGGGGTGTTTTGGAGATCACCTGTGTCTGATCCGCAAGGAGCCAACGCCTGAGTGCCACCACTGCGATGGCCAGACCGTGGACACGGCGCTCCACACGCTGGCAGAATGTCCGGCTTGGAGGGAGCCGAGGCGTGTTCTCGTGGCGGCCATCGGGGTGGGGGGTTCTCTCGCTCGGTAACATGATTGCGGCCATGTTACGGAGTGAGAGCGCGTGGAACTCCGCCGTTTCTTTCTGCGAGCAAGTTATGCTTGCCAAGGAGACGGCGGAGCGGGACCGGGAGAGGTTTAGAACTCTACCGGCCCGCCAGACCCGGAAACGGGCCAGGTACCGTAGGCGACTCGGGCGCCGGAGATCTCAGAACAATCTCCGTCCTCCATAAGCGCAAGCCTGAGGGTGACAGATGAGGCCATCTGTAACCCTAGCAGAAACAGGCTCGGGTGGAAACGCGGACGCTGCGGAGCGTGCGCGCCACGGGGGTTACTAACGGGAACATCGGGGTTCCCACACAGTAGGGGGCTACCTGCGAACCGTAGGTGGCCCGAGGTACGTCGGGGTTCCATGGTTTTTCTTGCTAGGGTGCACCTGGTTCCCCGGCTTCTTGTACCCGAGACGGCGTGCGGTTTTAGCCGGTTCGAGTCCGACATGCCACCAGGAGGTGGCATCCGAGGGGATTTACGAACGAAAAAAAAAGTGTATTTTTGAAAGTAAGAAAATCAGGTATTCCATATAATGATTTTATTTGTACAACTATAACCGAAATTGTACGACGAATGCGAAGAACGTACATTTATGATAAAGCGTAAAATCATCATCTCCCTACCCTTTTCCCAAGTTTATTTGGGGTCGGTGCAATGAGTTTTCTTCCTCCATTCTCCAATATCACTCGTCAGTACACTGCTTACTCCCTTCCTGGCCATATCCTCGTTTATGCACTCCATCCATTTTTTCTTTGGTCGTCCTCTACTCTTATATCCGTCGACTTCCATATATTTTGCTCATCTCTACGCATCACATGTCCATACCAGGTTAACCTGTTGCTTCAACTTTTCATTCACTGGTGCCACTTTCAGGCTGCCTCTAATGTAGTCATTCCTCACCTTATCCATTCTAGTCACCCCACACATGCATCTCAACATTCACATTTCAGCTACATGCAGGCGTCTCTCATCCATTTTCTTTTATTGGCCAACACTCAGATCCATGCATGAAGGCAGGTCTGATGATCGTTTCATATATGTCCCTTTAACGTTAAGGGGAACTTGGGTTTGCAAATAGTTCCTGTTACCTGCCGCCACTTCATCCATCCTGCATTGATTCGATGCTGCACAGACCAATCTATTTTGCCATTATTTTGTAACAGCCAACCGAGGTACTTGAAATCGGTGCAGACCGGAATCGCTGTTCCATTCAGTGACACGGCACCAGAACCGGAGAGACCGCCGAAATCGCAGAACATGTATTCGGTTTTAGTTCTGCTGATTTTCAAGCCAACATTCTTTAGTCTTTGCTGCCATGTCCCTAGTCTGCGCTGGACCTCGGACGCGTCTTCACCGACCAACACAATGTCATCTGCAAACAGCATACACCATGGTGCCACCTCCTGTATGTTCGATGTCAGAGCATTCATTATCAGCAGATAAAGGTATGGGCTAAAGCCCTCCCTGGTGCAACCCAACAGAGACTCTGAATTTGTCGGTGTTTCCCGCAGCCGATCTTACATAGGTGCTAGATCCTCTATACATTGCTTGAATCAATACCACATACTCTTTCTTCTTTCAGAGCCTACCACAAAACCTTTTGGGGTACCCACCCTACATACGCTTTTTCTAGATCAACAAACAACATATGCAAGTGATAAGAATATTTTACAATCGCTTACATCCAGAAACTAAAATTAATGTCATAAATAACTAATCCTAACTAATAGTAATCCTCACTAACTCTATCTACTATATACAACCTAGTTTCATGTTCTTGAAGTTTTGTAAGGGTTGCCAAATGTTGGAAAGTGTTATTTTTAACCTTTACAACATATCTACTTTTAAATCATTTGTAAATTAACTGTACTTTAGCTCTGTGCATAGGTTTCAATAACACCTTAACTTTTAGATAGTTCCTTTAGTAACCACATTTTACAGAGATCTGTCTAATAGAATACAGGAACTAGTGCTCGTACTGATCATGCACATTATTCTAAGCAACTGACAAAATCTTCACGCCTCTATTTGTTTACTGGATTCAAGTACAGTATGTACTACTATTTTGAAAAGACAACTCCGGCTTTAGAAATATCCCTGTGTCACACATTAAACGGACACAAAAAACACCCAGATTTGAACCCACAATACCAATCGCAGTAAAAAGCGGTGGAGTTATCGCTTAAACCATTAAGCTATTCTTTTAGACGACTAAGAAAATGGAAAATTGGCACATAAAAAAAAACATTTACACTCATCAAAAAACTGGCATTTCAAATTCAATTTACGGATGGTTATGTTCGTTCTTGACTTTGATGATGACGTCATCGTAAGTGACTATGGAGACTCGGCAGCCTTGGGGTGCCTTGTTGCACATCCAGTAGGTCCTAGCGTTCAATTTTCGCTTACAGTTGTACCTATAGCCATTAGCTTGAAGAAGTGGAGTGCCCCTTTTCGTGTGAGTAATAACTGGGCCTGAAAAATGTAACTTGTTAGACAAATATTTATACAACGATTAGGTTAATAAAATACCTCATCCATACAAATTAATAATAAAGATTATAAAGAAAACTTGAACCGACATCAAACAATACTATGTGATTGCGTAAACAATGCATATTGATATGGTTCATTTGTTGGTATTTTATTAACCCCGACGCAAAAAGAGAGGTGTTATAAGTTTGACGTCAATGTCTGACTGTCTGTCTGTGTGTGTGTGTATGTCTGTCTGTGGCATCGTAGCTCTCAAACGGATAGACCGATTTCGATGTGGTTATTTTCATTTGAAAGCCAGTTTCCTTGCGGTGGTTCTTAGCTATGTTTGGTTAATATCGATCCAGCAGTGTAAGAGTATTAGCGCTTTTCCAAAATGATGTAAGGCATTTTTGGCGTATGTTTACTCGGTTGTTTCTTTTTCCAGTTTTTTGCCTTTTCGTATAAAATAAAAGATATATTCTTTCTTTTGATTTCGCTATATACTTTATATATTGAAAAGATTTTTTATACCAAGCCCTTTAAAATGCCATGTATATGTAGACATACAAAATGCGCTTTACACATATCCTTAAATGAATTTATTTATGAATTAAATCGATAAAATATCTAAATACGTTTTTGGCTATTTTACTACAGGTTAGGGTTTAGAAAAAAGTTGTAGGTAGGGTACATTTAAAAAAAATGCATATGATATTACAAGGCAATGCGATTATCTGTTTTAATCATAACGAAAACAAAGTTTTTCTTTAGTAAATTAAGTTCTTTTTTATTTTTTGACTACTTTCGATACAAAATCATAATACGGCAATGTATATGGATATATATATATATATGTATGTATATTGTGCGGCCGCACTATCGCACAGTGCGATGAGCTCGACTAAACAGACGAGCGCACAACGTATCGCATGGTTCAGTTCACAGATTATAGAGTTTTATCCCATTGGTATCACTTTTAAGCGAATATGTTCCGGACTGCACCGCGAACTTGGTGCGCGTCGGACCATATTCGATCGTCTGGTAAGGCCTTAAGACTGGTTAGATCTTTATTTACCCGTTTTTTTTTTTTTTTTTTTTTTTTATGTATGGCCCGCCAAAATGACTCTACTCTGCCTGATGGAAAGCATAAGTAGAATCCAAGAGTGGCGGTCACCATACTCACTGCGAATGCAGACAATGCAGTATGGCGACCCACACCATGGCGGCCTAGTGATGCTTCTGCATCTTTTAGTCTAGTCAACAAGTATGGAACTTGTTGACTAGACTATTTGGGCCTCCGGTCTCGCACTCACCAACGACACACGACAGCACGAACGCTGTCATTTTACGTTGATTTTCTGTACGAGGGTAGTACCGCCCCGGTCGAGCCGGCCCATTCGTGCTGAAATCAGCGTGGCTCTACTACCTATTAAACCCGTTACTCCTAGCTAAGCTTATTATTATTATTATTATCTTTTGTTGTATATAGTACTGCTTTGCAACCACCTCGTTGATCATGACACAACCACCTCACCTTGTGTCCGATATCCATTTGTTTTCGAAATATATAGCCATCGAGAAGTATGATGCGGGCTCCCCTAGAGATGTTGTTATTCGGAAATCTGTAAACATTACTGTAAACATGTAAAAGATAAATAAATAACAAACGCTTACTAAATATATTACATAATAAATCCGTGCGTTTTGTCAGAAGTTAGGGATAGCAAAAATAGACTTATTTCCAGTCATGTCATGGCTTGATTGAAACACCAATATACACCCATACTGAGGATGTATGTAACAAAGCAATCAATCTATCAATTGTTATTCTATTTACTTTATTTTTCAATCAGGTAGGTAGTAGAGCCACGCTGATTTCAGCACGAATGGGCCGGCTCGACCGGGGCGGTACTACCCTCGCACAGAAAATCAACGTAAAATGACCACGTCGTGTTTCGTTGGTGAGCGCGAAACCGGAGGCCCAAATAGTCTAGTCAACAAGTTCCATACTTGTTGACTAGACTAAAAGATGCAGCAGCATCACTAGGCCGCCATGGTGTGGGTCGCCATACTGCATTGTCTGCATTCGCAGTGAGTATGGCGACCAATACTCTTGGATTCTGCTTATGCTTTCCATCAGGCAGAGTAGAGTCATTTTGGCGGGCCATACATAAAAAAAAAAAAAAAAAAAAAAAAAAAAAAAAAAAAAAAAAAAAACAGGAATTCATTACATATATACATTTTGAAGAATTTCGTTGTCTCTCTCCAAAACTCATCATCAGGTCCATATGGATTTGAAAGTAACTGTCGGCATAAGCCTCTACAATTCTGTGTAATCGCTCTACACATTTTGTTTGGTACTAAAAAAATATGTTATACTAGCTGACCCGCGCCCACTTCGTTGGGCGGTAAACATTTCTTTCTCCGACTTACTTTGCAAATTCAGCTATCACGAAAAAGTCTTTCTACTTTTCGAGTCAATGTCACTCCCAAATAACGTAGCCTTCCATTGGTAAAAGAATTTTCAAAATCGGTTCAGTAGATCCCTAGATTACCCCTTACAATTTAACAAATATACAAACACACAAACTTTACTTCTTTATAATATTATAGTATAGATTATAAATGACTTACAGACGGATTTGCTCAATTTTTTCCAGTATTGAGAACCTCCTTTTTTTATCCTCGGTTAAAAACACTAAAATACTGTAAATCTATTAAATCTCCGAAAATAACATAACACACTTTTTCTTTATATCATTTTCATAGCATTACTACGACATAAAAATACCTACAGTGGAACATAGAACCTCTTCCTTTTTAATATCGGTTAAAAATGAGCATTGAAAACATTACTTTTACACCAAAATTTTGTAAGTATAGTGCACTGTCGCAGTGGTAAAATGAATAGGTAGTTGAATTGGCTAATACGAATACTTGTAGGTAACTTGTGACAAACGTCACTAGGATTTTTTTAATAAAAATATTTATACTCGCAAATGAAAATGTATTTAATTATAATAAATTAATCGCTACACTCTTAAAATATTTTTATAACACACATCACAATTTCTACCAATAGTAGAATAATCTCAAATACAGGGAATATTTCAGTTAATATCTTATTTGAAAGATGATTTAAATTTTCATTCCAAACTTAATGATTATGAACTACTTTTTCTCTGATTATGACGTCATTGAAAGTAATGATAGTAGCCCGACACCCAGTACTGACTCTGCTGCATACCCACAGACACCTCGGTCCGTTGCTTCTGTTATTGCGATTGAAGCGGTACTTTCCCATCTGTATCGCTGGTTTACCAAATCGAGTTATCGTAAATATAGGCCCTAAAAACAAACAATAATTTAGAACTGTCACCAAATATTACATTACAGTAAGATGCAATTTGCGCTTAGGTATTAATATAACTTAATAAATAACGTTTTCTTAGGTAGATTTTTGCAATCGACAAAACTATAGATTTTGTTATGCGCAAAGTCTCGATCTCGTTGTTATCCCAAGAGACTGGGAGAAATCATTTGTATGATAATGTTCTAATATTAAATTTACATAGGAAAAGAAATATCATGGTGTTTTAATTTTTATTAAGAAGTGAAAATAAACTCGTACAAATATAATAGACTTGTGGAGGAAAGTTCAATTCCTGAAGGCAAGCCTTGTTTTTATAAATCTTTACGATAATGCTAAAATAAAAAATAAAAAAACTCGTGTCGTGGTGTTTGTTAATAAACTCCTCCAAAACGGTTGAACCGAAATTTTGTGTGCATATCGAGTAGGTCTGAGAATCGGCCAACATCTATTTTTCATACCCCTAAATGATAAGGGTGACCCACCCTTAAATATTTCATTTTTTATGGCAGAACAACGTTTGGCGGGTCAGCTAGTTATTATATGATATTATGAACATGTCGTTTCACATTATAGTAAATACCTACTTTGACGCTGAATAAACAACCGGATAAAGTAGTGAAAATTAGGCGAAATAATAACATAATATTTTGATGACATGGTATTATTGATTATGTCTGTACGATTGACTACTGAGGAGGTTTCTCCATTGGAGCAGGCTCCCAGGCTCAGCAGCCATACCTCGCTTTAAGATAAAAAATCATTGAACTAAACCAACGTACATACAGCAAAAGTTTTAAGATTTTTTTTAATTTCATTTTTTTAAAAGACAACTCTCGCGCTAGGAATAAATCCTGAGTCGCAGGGGACTTTACAAACATACATGAAACGGACACAAAGAACACCCAGACTCAGAACAACAATTTGTGAAGCACACAAAGTGTTGTCCTACGTGGGACTTGAACCCACGACACTTGGCGAAGCAGGAAACGACGTGGTGACCGTTAAACCACTAGGCCAAACGTGCAGCATTTAAATAGACAACTTCCGCTTTAGGAATGTGTACGTCCTATATCGCGGGAGACTTTACAAACATATATAAAACAATCACAAAAAAAACCAAATTCAGAATTTACGGATCACACAAAGTGTTGTCCTATGTGGGATTTGAACCCACAACACATGGCGTAGTCAAAAGCGGCGTGGCGACTGATTAAACCACACCACGTGCAGTTATATAACTTAAACTAACAAACTATTGCATAGTTTAAAAGCATAGAAAATTCACAAATAAAAAAAAAACATTCAAATTGAGTACCTCCTCCTTTTGGAAGTCGGTTAAAAAGAGATCAGCATTTATGCAGACAGGTTTAAATACTACCTAGACTTTTTATACTAATCAATAATGGTTGTGTTCGTGGTTAAGGCTAATAATTGTTTCGTCCACAGTTGTAATAGACGCTTTGCATCCAGCACTTGTGCCCCCCCTTCTGCTGTTGCGAATGCAGAACCATGTTGCCTTGGGACCTCGACTTCTATTGTTCTTGTAATACCTGTATTGGTCTACGATAAGAACAGGCCTGCCCGTGCGTGTAGTGGTAAAAATTACTGCTGAAATAACACAAAAATGATAATTTGACATAGGATAGTGACACAGCAGTTGTTTTCATTGTCTGTATTTAGATATCCTACTTCCTACTTAATATTATAAATGCGAAAGTTTATAAGTATGGATGTTTGTTACAGAGATAGATAACTGTCTGTAATATCACATAAGCTAGGTACTTAAAAGTAGCCTACGTAATGTTCCTGTGGGATGAGTAAGGAACATCAACAGTCGCGAGTAACACCGGGCGCAGTTAGTAGTACATAAAAGTAATTATGTAATTTTGGTTCATGAAATAAGTGTTCAATAATCTCTACTATTATTAACAACTATACTCTTTGCGCTGTAGCATGGTGCGGGTGACAGTATATTTTATTTGTAGACTAGAACATTCTGGTTGGTTTAATTTAATTTACTACAGTTATTTATGATTTAATATATTGCGAATGTGGTGCAGCTGAAATGCTAAGTCATAATTTGTATGCGGCAGCTTTCAAGAGTGAAAGGAAATGTAACTGAAACTGTCACCCGCACCATGCTACAGCGCAAAGAGTATAACTTATGATATTTTTAGCGAAGGTGTAGAGGGATTACACAGAAACAGGCGACTCTAAATAAAAGTAACAATCATAAGATATTTTAATTTTATAATTTCTTTTATTTTTATTTTACTTTAAGTCATTTTAACTTAATTTAACTTATGCATTATTATTTGTAAAAATGTATCCTGTACGCGTCTGCCTCGTTGGTCTGACTGCCTCGTTGGTCTTGGCGTGTGCGACTGCTGATCATGAGGTCTCGGGTTCGATTCCCGGGTCGGACCAAATGTTCGTATGATCTACAAATATTTGTTTCGGAGTTTGGGTGTTTTCTATGTATAATATGTATGTATTTACAAAAAAAAGTCTATATGTAAATGTGTCAGTTGTCTAGTACCCATAACACAAGCTCTGCTTAGCTCGGGACTAGATGGCGTTTTGTATTAAATGTCCGAAATATTTATATTTATAATTCCAGTCTTGCATATTTTTGTATTTTGTTGCTATGCAGCCCAACATACAAGCGTGGCTTAGTTTGGGTGCCACCAGCAATGACTGTAACATTTTGTACAAGTATTTGAATTGGAATAGAAAGGAGACAAATAATAATAATATATGTAATTGATTGTATCCGACACATAGATAGTACTTGACAATGGAGTATAAGCAGTTGGTTTTGGAATGGTGATAAACGAACGAACGAACATTTTGTGCCAACGAAATGAACCTACTACTAAATTTTGACCAAGCTCCATAAAGTAGATGGATCAGTTTCTTGATATACTATCACTACTACTGATACTATTAGTATGATCTCAGTCAGTGTAGATAATTGTAACATTTATATATGTATATATATAGACGGTAAATGTATTAAAATATGTGTTAATTATATGACACGAAATAATACTGTTGGACACAAAACTATTAGCTTTTATTAACTATAATTCACACAGAAATAATAATAAACTTCAAACATTGTGTAGAATTAGATAATAGCACAATATTCTAATATTATAAACGAGAAAGTTTGTAAGTATGGATGGATGTTTGTTACTCTTTCACGCAAAAACTACTGAACGGATTTGGATGAAACTTTACAATAATATAGCTTATACATCAGAATAATTCATAGGCTACTATTTGCCGCGATAGCCGACATACACGCGGACGGAGCCGCGGGCAACAACTAGTAACTTATAATTATAATAATAATTGCCTTTATTCACAATCTTAAACTTAAATAACATGCAGTATTATTATACTATTACATTACCTACTCGTTATTTTTAACTTATAATAACTACATATAATACACACATCAAAAGTGTCTAGGGATCAACATATGTGTCTAGGGATCAACATATATTTTTGCAATAACTTTTCTCCTGATTGATATTAATTAAAATTTTCTTTAAGGATTCATCAAATAAAGTGTTTTCGTTTGTCACAGTAACGATAAACCAAGTCACCTTTGCATTAATAAAGAAATTTGCCATTTTCCTAATACAGGGATTTTTGACAATTGAACCACTAACATTAAAGTTCGAAAAAAAGACTGAAATAACAGTTTTCTTTAAAATTTTATTAGGTAACTTAAACAATTAATAATCCGTGTTTCTACCGCGAACACTAACAACACAAGAATCGGTTTGGCATACTCAAAATGAGTTCATCCAAATCACGCTGTGGAATGGCCGCCCATGTTCGTTGCAACAACAAAAAAAGGTCTTCTTGCGACTGGATACCCTCCATATTCGGCAGAGCTCTTCTCTGTAGCATATCCCATGCATGCTCAATCGGGTTCAAGTCTGGCGACTGAGCAGGCCAGGGCCAAAGCCACATCTCAATCTCAAGAAATCCGCATAAAAATGCTTGATCCCTAGACACTTTTGATGTGTGTATATAAAATAATAATATATTTTTATTTTTTACTTAATTGACACCGATGTCGAGATTGTGTTGTCTTCCGACATAGGCCTCCCCTAATTTTTGCAAATGCAATTTTTTTGCAAAAAATTTAAAAAAATGGAATAACTTACTCTTGTTAGAATGCTGTGATAGTAGTTACAAACTACTGATCGTCCAAGGATTCCTAAATATCGTGAGAATGAGAGTTTCTGACACTAATAATAGTGGTGCCGACTACTGTCAGTGATGCCCGACAACCGTAATGTCTTTTACTACAAAACCAAGCTGCTTTGATACCACTGCTTCGATTATTCTTGTAATAACGACAGTTGCCTATTTCCAGGACTGGCCCTCCGAGCCTTGACAGCGAAAACCTTGGCTCAAGATCGGAGTGAAACTGATTCGTTGTACCTGGAATACATAATAAACATTATCGTTATGTTTTTCTTTTAAAATACCATCCCACGACTCTGTAAACTGCTCAATAGTTGCAGCGCCCTGGTCGATATAAACACTGACTAAAAGCCTTATATGAGGAACTTTATTTGAGTGCCATCTGTTTTTGATAATACTTGTATTGTATTTTTAGCATAAAATTATGATAATATTGTTGTTTATTGTGCACGTATAAGTAAGTACCTATAAGTAATTGTAACACTATGCCACTTCATATTTATTGTAAAATATTTTGTTTAACTTATAAACAGTGTATACAATTGTTGGTGAGCCTAGTAAATAAATAAATATATATGACCCGCATATTATTATGTTTTTTCTAAAACTTCCCGTGGATTAATGATCATACAAAAAAAAATAGCCGAATTGGACCAGCCATTCTCGAGTTATGCGCTTAGCAACGTTCATTTTTATTTATATAGATATTTAATATAAAAAATAAAATATTATGAACTACAATATTATTATTACATGTTAAACTATTACAATAGAACTCTGAAAGTAAATAGTAACCCGCAGTTTTACATTTTCAACGTTAATTAAAAAATATATTAGCATTGTTGTAAATTAGCATAAAAGTAAGTTTCGTTTTGGTATCCGCTTTATCCTATTAAAGTAAAATGGCAATAATTATATCAAATAGATAAAGCATAACAAATCGAATTTAAAATATTAACAAAAGAAATAAATAATAAATTGGATTCTTTGTTCTCATAACATTCTTTTATCTTTGTTTGTTTGAGAAAAATATTGTTACTTAACAAAATAACTAATTTAATCACATACCCGTAACTTCACAAAAAAGAGTAATATCATATATGAACATTGTACATGCATATAAAATGAAAATCAATTGTTGATACAACATCACCTATTTTACAAGCATTTTTTTATTTATTTTTATTATTAACTTGCAATGTATGTATGTATGCTTGTATGTTCGGGTGGAATCTTGCAACTCAATTTTGAATTCAACCGATTTTGCAGAAATTTTGCAAGCATATGTATACAGCGTGACAATAAAATATTATAATGACATGGAGCTGATCTGATGCTGGAGCTGGAAGGTTGCCATAGGAACTCTGTAAAGAAACGTCGCAACATCATCGAGTATGGACTCGTTTGATTCGTCTCGAGGCATTCCAGTAAAAGCTTGTTTCTAAAAAGCTTTTTAATTTAATTACGTAAATTTTTCACATAAAGTTTTACTAGCCAGGGCTTCAGCCTAGTATTAAACTTAGATCTTCAGTGACATGGAACTATTCAGAAATTAATGATTATGTTCGCCTTTGCTCTTAACAATAATATTATCATATGTGACAAGGGTGGCCTGACACGAACTACTTCGGGTTCTGCTGCAAGTCCAAAATCCCTTAAGTCCACGACTTCTGTTGTTCTTGTTATATCTGTAATCTCCAATCAAGATCACTGACTTTCCATAGCGGGACACTGTAAAGACAGCTGCAACAATGTCGCTATTTATTAAGAACTTTATCAGATTTTAGCCTAAGTATCAACTGCAAGATATATAAACGTATAACTATTTACAGCTGATAAAATAAACGGCAGTCATATCCTACCTTCAACCGTTTCATTAGCGCAAATTTGAAAATCTTTAAGGAAACTAATATTGACAAGTTCTATGCGGTAGTGATTTTTCTATTCTTTCTATTTCAGCAGTACAAAGCGTTGTACACCTGCCCCCCTAGCCAAGTTGCAAGCGTTCTTCGTTCTGCAATCTTAACGCCTATTCTCGTGTGACATTGGCTAAAACTTTGTATAAAAGAAGAACGCTTGAAACTTGGCTGGGGGGGCTGGTCATAAAACTATCATTGTGAAATATATGTGCTTCATGTAAAAGTCATATATGTATTTTTGGCTTTGAATATTATTATTATAGATGCATGAGACCTTGTAGTTGTTACCTATAGCCTATAGGTAACAAATATAAGGTCTCATGCACCCTCAGGCCGACTGTGCCGCACTGAATTAGGTAAATTTATGCACATTTTGGGCATGAGAAATAAACATATGGAAAGTTTCATTAAATTTTAAAGTAAGAGTTTTCTCTTACATTTTCTCTTACAAACAGAAAAATTACATTTATTAATGTTTTTCAGTGAAGCAGTCCAAACAGAAGTGTCTTTTATATTCTACACATTAAGTTTTTTTTTTTTACTTTTCTGTCAGCTTGGCGACTTGTTATATAAGTTCGGAGTTTTTAATAGCATTCGACACAATTTCTCTTCTTTACACCTTTTACTAAAAGATGTTTGGTTTTTATGGTGTATGGTGTGTGGGTATGTGGCTTTTCACTAAATGCATATTAAAGTGTATACGGTAGTTACTTTCATAAATAAAAATTCTTTTTAAATTTTTGCCTGCCTTCCTACATGTTTGTTCCGGCTAATCTCTGGAACGGCTGGACCGATTTTGACGGGAGTTTTACTGGCAGATAGCTGATGATTTTTTAGACTAGCTTTGCCCCGCTGCGGTACCCGCAGTTGTTGTTTTAAAGCTACAATAAATCGCGGGTAACACCGCGAGCTCGGCTAGTGTAAAAATTTTAAAATCCTAAATTAAAAAATAATACTTACAGAATTACATAAAATCATTGTTTTTCCTGGGCTCTTACAATATATATATACATATTTTATGGCTTATCCTGTTGTTTTAGTTCGTTCAATGTCAACATAACTACTACATCACCGCTAGCTACACTGCAGTCATGGCGCGTGGGGGATTCCAATGCGGCAACCGAAGCAAAGAGGATGATAATAAAAAGTTCATTGATGTTTCCCCCCTTTTTTTGTAGAACATCACACGATTTTATATTGCATTGCATTAAAACAACATCATTAATAACAGTAGGTTTTTAATAATTATTAACTAAAATATATTAAGTACTCCTTTTTTCAAATTAAAATTACAATAATTAAATGCTTCAAACAGGTACTACAGAGATCAGAGATCGTAGATTAATCCTAATTATATTAAGTAATAATAATGAACAATGTACAATCACGAATATTAACTTTGGGCATATCCGCAATTATACGTGTTCCGGGAACGAGTTCAATAATATCTGTCTGCACGAATGCAGCACAAAAATCTAATCGTTCATAGACATTATATCAAAGTGACAACTTTCCAAGGCAAAAATATGTGACGATATTAGTTCTAAAATAATGAGATACCTCTTGGATTGAAAAAAATATATGACGTTTACTAATTGTGTTCCATTTTTGGTCAACATTTGCATTGATTCCTCAGTAACTTACACAAATATTGTAGTGGTACCTCTTCGCTAAGCGAGCATATGAGTAATTTTATGGCTTTATTAAACTCCTACCAGTATAACAACATTGTAAATCACAAAAGTCGCATCTTGGACTTATTAATAAGCAACACAGATTGTGCTACAAATGCGCTAACATGTACATTATTACCTATTGATGATTATCATCCACCTTTTTGTACCACTATAACCTATAAGTCACAAACTAAAACTATTTCACAAACCAAATCAATGAAATATAATTATTTTAAAGCGGACTACGAGGGAATTAATAAAGACATATCGGAAATTGATTGGGTCAACACCTTAAATCGCTTGTCAGCTGAAAACAGTGTTAGTACATTTTATGAAGTAATATATAAATCAGTTAAAAATCGCACTCCTATGTCTTGTGCAAAGTCGTCTAAGTTCCCGGTATGGTTTTCCAAATCACTTATACGCATTTTCAACAACAAAAAAAGGGCATGGATCAAATGGAAAACGTATAACAACATATCGGACTATGAACAATTTTCTTACCTTAGGCGTAGATTCCAGGAACAATACAAGCATCATTACACAAGCTATATTAATAGTGTGGAGGATAACATCAAAAGGAATGTGAAAAACTTGTGGAGTTATGTTCATAATCGCAAAGCTAATGTTGGTATTCCGGCAAATGTCTTTTATGGAAGTCAGAGTGGTGATGATCCGGAAATGATATGTAATTTATTTTCAAATTTTTTCCAATCGGTCTATGAATTGTCAACATTTAGTGAAAATGAATGGGTACCCCCGGAAACTTACGCTGATAATTGCGTTATTATCAACCATATCACTATCAGTCATGGAAAAATTTTTAAAGCATTAAAAGGCTTAGATACTAGTAAAGGGCCTGGACCAGATGGGTTGCCGCCCTATTTCTTATATAGAACAGCTGATAGCATATGTACCCCATTGCACATTATTTTTAATAAGTGTATTACAGAAGGCACTTTCCCCGAAGTGTGGAAGAAAGCTAATGTTACACCGGTGCATAAGGCGGGTTCCAAGCACGACATTGAAAACTACCGGCCCATATCTATACTGTCTGCCTTGTCGAAGCTTTTCGAGAGACTTGTGCATAATGCCATTTATCCTGTGATCCATAACATCATACTACCTCAACAACACGGATTTGTACAGAAAAGATCTACTGTCACGAATTTACTAATTTTCACAGATTATGTATTTAATTGTATGGATCAACAGACGCAGGTGGATGCAGTGTACACGGACTTTCGGAAGGCTTTTGACAAGGTGGATCATGAGCTGCTAATGAACAAATTAGCTTATAACGGTATTCGAGGGGATCTACTTCGGTGGTTCACACCGTACGTGACAAATAGGTCGCAGAGGGTAGTCATAAAAGGTCATCAGTCACAGTCTATAGTCGTTACGTCTGGCGTACCGCAAGGTTCAATATTAGGACCTCTATTATTTGTCTTATTTATAAATGATATTGGGAAATGTTTTGCAAATTCAAAATTCTTGTTATATGCCGACGACCTTAAAGTATACAGGACAATTCGCAATGACTACGATGTTAATATGTTACAATCTGATCTAAATAGATTATCCGAATACTGTACGATAAACAAGATACACCTGAGCCTACCAAAATGTGTAACTATAACATTTAGTAAAAATAAAAATATTATACCTAACTGTTATACATTATCCCAAGTAACCCTAAATAAGGTTAGTTCTGTCAGGGATCTAGGTGTGTTACTAGATAATAAATTGCACCTTGATCAGCATATAGATAAAATTGTGGCCAACGCCTATCGCATGTATGGCTTCGTGATGCGATCAACCACCGAGTTCAAAAAAACTGACACCTATTTCCACCTGTACAACACACTCATTAGGTCACAGCTGGAGTACGCTGTTGTGATATGGAGCCCCCTTTACAGGAAATATGTGGATAGTTTGGAAAGAGTCCAACAGAAGTTTGTGAAGACGATTCATTATCGCTGTCGTCACAATTTGAATGTCCATGACAATCATAAAATGCTGTGGGATTTGAGGTCTAGACGTCTTTTCTTAGAAACCATGTTCCTCTTTGACTTATGTAGTAACAAATATGACTGCTCAGATATAACAAATAAGTTATGTTTCATCGTGCCCAGAACTATATTGGGGCGCAAGGTGCGCACGCATCCTTTCTTTGCGACGTCTACTTGTCGTACTAATGCTGGTGTGCGCGCCCCTTTACATCGCATAGCTAATAATTATAACACTTATTTCACAGATCTAGACATATTTACGTCTTCTGCAATTAAATTCAGAAGTGATCTGAGTAAAAAAATCAATCAAATTACATTTTAGATATAATGAAGTATTTTAGTTTTTTTTTTTCTGTTCTCTTGCGTGATGTTTATTTTTATTTTTGTAAAGTATTTTTTTTTGTGTTGTTTACTTATTTTAATTGCTTTTTTTAAAGTTTTGGTTCACTCAGAATAGTACAAAGTAGTCAATTTATGTTGTAATATGTGGATAACGTTGTGAGTTACACATTTACATATATATTTGTTAATATTAGATGTAAGAGGAATGTGTATCTGTTTGTTCTCCCTAATTAAATAAATAAATAAATAAATATATGACGATTAATAGGTGGCAATAATATCTGTCATATGTGATTCTATCTTTCCTTATATTTTTGAGTGTGAAAAATTATTATGCTTTAAATAGATTTTGATACCTGATGTAACTAACATCACCCATGGAAACCTGCAATTTAAGTTCCAAGTGTGTGCCGTCCAAGGAGTCCCTCCCCCTAGTGGCAGGGGAAAGGGAGTACTTGAAAAACTTTAAGAAAGGAACGAGATTAGTAGGTACCCATAAATATTTAAAATGTGTATTTTGTAGTACAATGTTGTTAAAAATTTAATGCAAAAATATGTGCCGTTTTCTGATATTCAATGTTCTGTCATCATTTGCAAACAAAAACCCTTTATTTCCCATTCTTAAATCAAGTTTTTTTTTATGTATGGCCCGCCAAAATGACTCTACTCTTCCTGATGGAAAGCATAAGCAGAATCCACGAGTGGTGGTCACCATACTCACTGCGAATGCAGACGATGCAGCATGGCGACCCACACCATGGCGGCCTAGTGATGCTTCTGCATATTTAGTACTATTTGGGCCTCCGGTCTCGCACTCACCAACGAGTCACGACATAGATGCAAACATTTTAGTTTAAATGTGTTACATACAGCATGTAAGTACAAAAGTGAACTCTGGTACCCACGAAAAGGGTTAACTTGTGTTATGGGTACTCTCCCTTGCTTCGTCAGTTAGTAACGTAGTCTCTGGAAGGAGCGTGGTAACCTATTTTAAACTTTTATATAAAAACAAGGGGAAACACAATCAGATGTACGATAAATGAGAATGAGTGAACAGTCGCATGTGGATGTGTGTGTGTTTGTCTTTATAAGCAGTTTTGTTGTATGTTTTAAGCATTGAGTGTAGTTTTAATATTTTTAAGGAAGTTGCCCTGTAGTTTACTCTAAATCCTAACTATTACTAAGAGTAGTAGTAGCAGATACATAACCTATCCCATTCTACTTGTTCATTATAATTAATGTATCCAATGGTTGTGTCCGTGACTAGTTTTGACGATGACATTATCAATAGTGATGATCCCCGCTCGACAGTTGGTCGATCTCCATTTAACACACCTCCATTCTTTTCTTGCAGTGTTAATCTTATCTCGAGTGTGATATGGCACATACAAGTTGTATCTGTAGTTATTTAATATCAAAGCTGGCCTACCAAATCTCGAAGTGGTAAATTTGGCTCCTGTAATGAAAATTATAAGGTTATGTAACATACAGAAATAGTACAAGGGGAAAAATAAGGCATATTTTCTCTAAGAAGTTAGACAGAGATAGTTTAAATACTTCCGTATTCTATCCGTCATACCTTCAGCGGATCCCAAAAGCTTTCGAGAAAAAATAAGAATCTAGATGACATATTATTATTGTTACTAAAAGCCACAAATTTTATAAGCTATATTTTTATTCCATTTGGGCAGATAAATAGATATAGCTTTAAATTACATCCTGAAACATTAAATCATAGCACTGATTACACGACTACACATGCTTACATATATTTTCTCTGCACATTAGACATAGATCACCCAGAAAAATGCAAAATAAATATATAGGTAATATATTTTTTAATAATATATTATTAGTTATGTTATTATAATTTAAATTCAGAGATGTATAATTAAATTTACTATGAAAAGAAACATATTGTACTACATTAGTAAAGCTTTTCGTTAGTAAACTAACTAGATAACGGAACTTCATACTTTTCATTAATATTATACAAACCTTCTATAAAGGGCTTTAGAAATGATTATGATAATTTGTCATCGTGACGACAGTTTCTCCAATTGTGATAATGCCTGCGCGACAGTTGATATTATTGCCCCACTTGGCACAGCGCCAATGTTTCTTCTTAGCGGTGAGTTTAGCCTTTGTGTAATATGGTGAGAGATTGTAGCGATGGTTGTTGAATACCATTGCTGGTCTTCCTGACCTCGTTGTTGTGTACATAATTCCTGATGAAATATTTAAAGAATCTATACTAATATTATAAACGCGAAAGTTTGTAAGTATGGATAGATGTATGGATGGATGTTTGTTACTCATTCACGCAAAAACTACTGAACGGATTTGGATGAAACTTTACAGTAATTTTTTATTTATTTTTTTATGTATGGCCCGCCATTACTCTACTCATGCTTTCCATCAGGCAGAGTAGAGTCATTACTCTACTCTGCCTGATGGAAAGCATCAGCAGAATCCAAGAGTGGCGGTCACCATACTCACTGTGAATGCAGACAATGCAGTATGGCGACCCACACCATGGCGGCCTAGTGATGCTGCTGCATCTTTTAGTCTAGTCAACAAGTATGGAACTTGTTGACTAGACTAATTGGGCCTCCGGTCTCGCACTCACCAACGAAAAACGACAGCACGATCGCTGTCATTTTACGTTGATTTTCTGTGCGAGGGTAGTACCGCCCCGGTCGAGCCGGCCCATTCATGCTGAAATCAGCGTGGCTCTACTACCTAATATAGTTTATACATCAGAATAACACATAAGCTACTATGTGCCGCGATAACCGATATATACTGCCTCGTTGGTCTAGCGGTTGGCGTGTGCGACTGCTGATCATGAGGTCTTGGGTTCGATTCCCGGGTCGGACCAAATGTTTGTATGATCTACAAATATTTGTTTCGGAGTTTGGGTGTTTTCTATGTATAATATGTATGTATTTACAAAAAAAGAAAAAAAAAAGTTTATATGTATTTTCTATCAGTTGTCTAGTACCCATAACACAAGCTCTGCTTAGCTTGGGACTAGATGGCGTTGTGTGTTAGATGTCCAAAATATTTATATTTATATTATATATACGCGGGCGGAGCCGCGAGCAACCACTAGTATTACTATAATTTTTTAACTACCAATGCTCTTTATGCTCAATCTACTTGAGAAGAGTCCTTGGTTGTGTCTTAACGAACCCTTATATAGCTATCAAACTTCTTTTTAACCACCCTAATATAACATTAATAATAATATCACTTCAAGTGCACTTAAAGCCACTCGACACCCAGGTAATTACGACGCCATCTTGGCGCGCCCTCTCAGAGGATATGTTAATGAAATAATATTGACACGTGATGCAACTATTATCTTTACAAATGGGAAAATAAAAAAATAATCTATAATAGGACTGCAAATACCTCGTTTCGGAAAACCGAGTGAGTGAGGATACTGGAGGCCCATACCCCAACCCCTCCCAATCACGAAAGGCCGGCAATGAAATTGAGACGCCTCTGGTGTTGCAGGTGTCCATGGGCGGCGGTAATAGCTTACCATCAGGCGATACGTCTGCTCGTTTGCCCGTCTATTATATAAAAAAAACATGCGCTTAAGTTTTCAGTTAAAGACGATTGGTCGAAAGCCGGCCTTAATTCATTGTTTTGCACTCTTCCTCCATAGAAACTTGAACTCCCAAATTTTATATTGCTCCGTTTGCTGCGTTCTGCTTCGCGTATAATACGAGTTTAATATACTTCAAAATTTATTTTACTCAAATACTAAATATCAAATATATATTTACATTCTAATGAAACAAAATAACACGTTAAGTATAAATGTAATCTGGGCATATGTACCTATCATTACAGCAGCCATAAAATTAAAAATCAATAAATATAATAATTCCGGTACCCTGATAGAATATGAAGCACATTTATTGTAAATGCAAATAAACGATACAAAAGTAATGACTTACTGCCTAAAGCTCAAACTGTTTAATTTATATACGAGTACAACCATCTACAAAATTATATTTGTGAATAGTCACAAATATAATTTTGTAGATGGTCGTATATAAATTGATCTGTTTGTATTCTTAGTAGTGGCTAATATTATCTTACCAGTTAACATATTATCTATTTTAAGGCAACAACGCGATCATACCAATGAGTACTTTGTGACTGACGACATCTAGATAACTCCTTTTAGTTTCCTAACCTAACTCATGTATGGATAATGGATAATAGGAAGGTGTTAATCAAGATTACCCGTACGTAGCATTATTATTTAATAAATCTCATTCAAATGCTATTGATTTGATTATGATTTATTAAATCTATCAGATCAAACTACTTTCTGACAAAGGTCTTATAGTAGATATATTATAGACATGTGAGCACCAATTCGTGACGAAGTAATTCGTATTCAAATAGAATTAATTATGCTATATATACATAATGATGCAAATACGCATTGACATTAGTTAAGAATTGTCAATGATTATGTCTGTTAATGGTTCTGACAATCATTTCATTGATAGTAGTGAGCCCCGCTCGGCAATGTCCACTCTGCCACTTCGCACAACGCCAATGCTTCTTGATCGCTTCGTCAGCCTTCATTCTTGCGTAGTATGGGATATACAGGTTATAGCGATAGTTATTGAACATCATAGCCGGACGTCCTTGTCGTGTTGTTGTGTAAAACAGCTCTGTGGAAATATGAAGCAAATTTAAATGCTGCATAACTATAAATTCTCAAAATTTAAAAAAACCCCTACATAACCTGAGTTCCCTTTAAAAAGTAAAAAACACGTTATGCGCTTTCATTTGAGACCCCACTCGATGATATTTTGCAGACATTCGATTATTCTTCCCCACTTTCACCCCCATAATTTTTAAACGCCTCAACCGATTTTCATGAAACATGTCTAAGAACACTCGCACGTAACTCACCTTTCATACAAAAAAACTAAATTGAAATCGCTTCATCCGTCCGCGAGCTACGGTGCCACAGACAGACAGACACACACGTCAAACTTATAACATCCCTCTTTTTGCGTCGGGGGTTAAAAACAGCGAGATTTGACATTTCTAAATGAGCTTTATTTGAGATTTAAAGCTCACCAAAATAAAAACAACAATTCTTAAATTTTCTGTCATTTATTATTCTACAACATGGCAGTGTATACTAAATGTTCAAGATTATATTTTGAATGAATTCAGAAATTTGAATCTTTCATTGGTAAAAATATGTGTGTAATATCCACAATAATATCTACATTTCATAATGAGCAAAAAACATAAAGATTGTGTTGAAAGAGGATGTCGAGTGATCGAGGAGATTGGAAGAACAAAATTGGATAGGCCGATGATTATGATATGATGATGTACACGTTTAAGTTTGTGTGAGTATCTGTATATTAGGATTACATTATAAAATTTATATAAAAATACCGGTTACCGCCAACTTTTAATTTAAAAAAAAAACATTGTTAAAGTACTTTAAATATTTCAAAAATTCCTATCACACAGTAAAACTTTTATTTTAAGGTTAGATAAAAAAATCTTAAAACATGAACACAATTAAAGAAGTTAAGCTGTTGTGTTTTCCAAAAATGCCAAAGGCCAAACATGATATACCTACTTGTATGTGAATAAAATAAATTCGATTCACTTCAACTACAACCAAGTGATTCGACTTCTTAAAGAAGTATGAGCTCCTTTAATTAAAAATTATACATAACTGCAGAGAAAAAAGCTGTGGCGTTTCTGCATTCGGTATTCTCAGCCCGAAAACATTTACATATTATTATGAAAATAAAAACAAAACATTTTTAGTAAAACATTAAATTATTTCACTCTTTACATAAAATGTTAGTCTAAGTAAGTTGTTAATACATATACAATCCCGTTACCTATAATATGCGGCAAAGCAATGGTATTTCAAACAGTGTTAAGTAATAGTAAAATAAACAAAAATTAAAATTAATGATTGTGCGTATTAGTCACTTTGTCAATTATTCCGTAAATAGTTTGGATCCCAGCTCGACAGTTACTGGTTCCCCATTTAACACATCGCCATTTCCTCCTAACGTTGTCGAAGCGCCCTCGCACGCGTGAATAATGTGGCACGTACAAGTTGTATCTGTAATTATTGTACTCTATTGCCGGCCTTCCGTATCTTGAGATCGTGTAAAAGGCACCTGTGGAAATATTGAATAGAAACTATTTATTTGCACACCATATTACAGAATTAAATAAGTACATAAAATGTCCGAAGTGTAGTGTACAAAGGGCGGCCTTATGGCCAAAACAAGAAGTTACCATTCTTATTTTCATTAGTGAGTTTTTCATAAAGTTACGAGTATAACAATACCCGCATACATTATAATAAGACCTCACGAAAGGCTCGATGCATTTTGTCATTATACTTTTAGTTGCATTGAAACTCAAAATATGGGTTAATTTTTTTTAATACATAAAGTCTACATACACTGACTGTAAACCTACTTGTATTTTTACAAGATAATTATTGTTGCCTGATGATGATATCATTTGTTAAGTAATTCGGGTATTGATTGTGATAGAATCATAATTTACAAAACTAAGAAGTTTGTACTCAGGAGTGATTGTCGTAAGTTTTAAATGCGAACAGTTTTTCAAGCTCAAAAAGTAATATATAGACTAAAGACTGCCTCGTTGGTCTAGTGGTTAGCGTCAGCGACTGCAGATCAAGAGGTCTCGGGTTCGGTTCCCGGGTCGAACTGCTGTTGGGTTTTTCTTACAAGAAATTCTTAATAGCAGCCCGGAGTATGGAAGATGGCGGTGTTTCCCGACCGTGCATCGGAGAGCACATTAAGCCGTCGGTTCCGGTTGCCATGAACATCTATGGCAATCGTTATTGGGAAGTGCCCTCAAATATACTGACAACTAGTTCAACCTTCGAATTAAGTTCACCCTCAGGGTTGCGAAGGTCCGATGCCAGTCGCTCCGTGTAAAAACTGATATTCAGGTAAAACCTGTTGAACTAGTAGCCGACCCCAAATCTTGGGAATACTAAAAGGCTAGGAAGAATAAAAATAATATATAGTATTTTCACTACACTCAAAAGCATTGTAAGACTTGCTGATAGTACTTCAAGAGGGAAGATCAGAGCAATGTTTAAAGAATTAAAAGTTACGTTTGACTCGTAATCTTACATTATATATAACATTGAAAATTATACTGGACTGTAACTTTAAAAAACATAATTTTTCTCTATTGTATCGCTAAACATATTTTAAGTTTATTGATTTTAATTTAAGTATAAAAGCGTCTGGATTGAATGGAAAGCTAATTTGACTGATATATATTGATCACTATTACTGAAAATATGGTGCTATAAAATCTACTAGGTCCTATTTCATATTTATTGTTAATTAGGTATACCAAAATTGATGTAAGTCCAAAAAACATTTCTATTATTATAATATTGAGTAACTTCTATAATAATATTGTTAATGTCGTAGATCCCCAGATCCCTTGATAAATAATAGTAACCATATTAATGACATTGTTTTTTTTTAGGGAATGTATTGACCGGAGACCAGGGATCGGAAAACCCATGCATAACGGTAATCGTTATAAACGGTTACCGAACCAATCTGTAACCGTTTCAAAGGGTTACTCATTGATTCGGTTAACAGATTATATATGTTATTGTTATAACCCAAACAATAAGGGTTAACCCAAATTAAAGGGTTTATGTTTTTGAAATTGTTAACCCAAATGATAGAAGTTAACCCAAGATTTCGGTTATTTTACGACGTGGCGCGACTTAACCCAATTCGAAAATTAATCAATTTTACTTGATCTCTTGTAAAAAAAATGTAACCTGTTATCCACTTTTCCCATCTCATGCAAATAATGAACGTCACCGACGACTGTAACGAAAAATGAATCACGGACCTACAAATATCCAGAAACCTATATCAAATTCGGTTAAGGTTAACCGTAATGATCCTGTATTAGATTATTCCTGTTAAGAGTTATAATTCGGTAACATATATTTATGTTAATCCTAAATTTAGGTTAACCCATTCCCAAAAGGGTTAATAACAGATTATTTCGGTTAGGTTAACCCTAACCGGAATATCCCTGCCGGAGACAAGTAATATTAACTAAACATTAGATTGAAAAAAAATTGAACACTAAATTCAGAAATACACAAGTAACAACCCATAAAAATATGTCTAAAACAACCAGTTACAAATAAGTCATACACTATTAATAAGATTCCAGTACCTCCATTGTTAATCAAAAAAAATCTCTTAATAATTATTTATAATATGAGAAATAAAATCTTTGTATCACTAAGTATTTGGCATCGTTAAAGTTCCGATGTATTGTGAAAAATATATGATACATCAAAACTTTTATACACTGATTACTATTAGGTATTATAAATTCTAACACTGATGTAGATTATTCTTATAAATATAAAATACAATTATACGTTCACTGATTACAAGTTCACGTTGTCAATTTCACAAAAAAAAGTTGTAAATGTTCGCCGCTAAATATGGTGGTTTTATAATAACACTTTAAGTCCTCTTATTGTATCCTAAAACTTCCAACAAAAGCAGTGTATGAACTGCACTTACTGAACTTCTACTACACCTTATACTAAATGACACTGATTTAATGCTCCATAATTTCTTATATATCATAATTTAGCGTAAGAAATATTCAGACTTTGTGCTGTTTCGTCACCATCATTCACAGCTTGCAACTGTCCACTGATAGGCATAGGCCTATCCTTAGCATGGAGGCTTGGTTTGGCATATTCTAACTGCAGTAGTAAGTGTAGCTAAAATATTTACAGAAACATTCTGAACGTTACCTGTAGCTCAGTACCCAATCTATGAATACGAATTTTTAAGCTATTGCATAGCTTTTATCGCGGGCTTTGAGGTCTTTAAGCGCGGCGACCGAATCAAGAAATTCCGTAACGTAACGAAAATAAAACCTGACCCCCGAAGCTCGCACGGATCGAGACGAGCTGCTACGAACGACGAATCAATGAATCTGTCTGACAAAACAGTCTGGGTTTGAGAAAGTATATAGGTGTATAGGAATCTATCACATCTTTATAATGCCACACTCACCGCATGTGCGCCCCTAAGTATACATGTTCAAAGAAAAAAGAATACTGCATAAATAAAAACCGGTCAGCGCCATCGGTTGAGCTGTTTCGTAACTACGAGGTACACTAACGCCCTCTATCATTTAAATAGTTTTTGAACTGGCAAATTAATATAAAAAAATAATTACAATTGAATAAGTTGATAAAAAACGCTATGCAATAGCCTTACCGCGGCAATCCCCGAGTGCCACACGTATTTTTGTTAATAAATAATATACGGATGATTTCAAATCACTAAAAACATAAATAAAATAAAACAACTCTCATACTTAGGGTACAAATTAGGCCAGAATTCGTTAACATTAAAATGTTTTAGATTTACGTAACCTAAAGACATAGCAATATGTTCTTAATGGTTATGATCATTCTTACCACTGACGATATCATCATTATAAGTAATGAGTGAAGCTTTGCAGTTTTTCGTTGACCATTTAGAGCAAACCCAGTTTATAGTGGAACCTTTATTTCCGCTCTTGCGATAATAACGATATCCTCCGATTTGTATCATCACTGGTCTGCCAAATTTGGACCTTGTTATAATTATACCTGAAAACAAAATCAAATATACCTACCTGATATAGCATGTTACTTTATTAAGACACGTATATATTATCAATAGCTTTTCCCGCAGGTCCGCAAGCGTGTGTCGCTTATAGCCGGGTCTCTACCGAACAAAAGTTGTCAATTTTTGTGTTGTCAACACGTGTTGGTGACAAAAGTTTCTGTAATTTCCTTGTGTTGGAAACAAAAATTGACAACAAATGTTGACATCCGTGTTTCCATTTTTGGCGGTAAACGTCAAAAGAAAACACTTGTTGCTTTTTTTTATTTGCTCTGTGGAGACGCTTAGTTTGAATGTTTTTCAAATTGTTGGCGACTCGGTGTAGACACAATGGAAACAAAAGATGGCGATTTTTCGAAGTGTTGCAAACAGTTGGAAACACTGAAATTGCCAACAATTTTGGTGGAGACGCGCGTTATCACTGTAAAAAGTGGCCTATAACCTTCCTCAAGAACCAAAGTATCTTCAAATCTACTAATTATCTAATTAGTAATTGAATCGGTGCAGTGCTTTAGCCGTGAAAGCGTCACAGACAGACAGAGTTACTTTAATTTTTTTTATATAACAGCATGGAAGTATGAATTAGCTGGAGGGTTTATCCTACCAATAATATACTAATTATGTGTTATTATTTAAGTTTAATTTCTTTTTAAATATATACGTGTTAGTCAGAAAACTTTAATACAAAAGTTTTTTTTTGACCACAGACTCCTCCTTTTTTGAAGTCGGTTAAAAAATAGGATTTGCAATATTTAATTTGTTATATGAAAAATTTTTGGGAAAAAAAAGTTATCATGTACACATACGAGTATTCTATTCAACTTAAAATATCAATTTGTCTACCTGTCTAAGTGAACCTTTATTACATATGATATGATAGGAGATAAATAAAAAAATATTTATTTAATATACATGTTCATTGTATGCCGTTCGTCAACGTTCTAAGTCCCCCTTTTTATAGATCTGATTTAACACCCTATGATTTCGTTTCATGAAATAAAATAAAAAATCGACTCAGATTTTTCAAGCGTTTTCATCTTCGCTGAAACATCTTCATCAGCTGCACTTGAATACAGGAGACGGAGGACACGAGTAACAATGCATGTGGGAGTGAGTTGTATTACAGAGTATCTTCAACGTGGAAGTAATACCAGGAATGCTATACGTCGCACTTACATGCAATATGTACGCTAGAGGCTCATTTGTTTTTCCTTGTTATGCCTTAAACCACCGAAGTGGCTAATGGTTATGTTCATGTTTGCTAGCGATTAATCTTCCTCCATGAGTATGAATTACAACTTTACAACCCTTGTTTTTTCCGTTGCATAGCCATGGTATTGTTTCTCCTTGATAGTATGTTCGTTGGTGAAACTTGTAGTTTCCGATCCGAAGAGCACATTTTCCAAATTTAGATTTCGTAAATACTAGCTCAACATTTTTGACACCTGTAAACAAGAGATGTTGCTTTAATATGAGCCGCCCGATAAGTTGGCATTGTACTAACATGAATATGTTTGTAATGATGTTGGTGCGTAGTTCAAAAATCTTCTGAGGAAATGGGCCTAATAAATATTAGGCATGTGTTGTACTTACTCAATCCATAACACTAATGTCCTTAAATTATCAATTTTAAGATCTATGATTTTGTAGCCCAAAACCGATCAGAGTGGGGTACAGTGAGAGGCCTATGTCCAGCACTGGACTGCAATAGGCTGATGATGATGATTGTTTGGGAAAACTCTTGTTAAGGCAACGTCTCCTAACATTTTTTCGATATATATTTGATATGAATGGTGTAGAAACAGTGGAGGCCCAATGATGCAGAAGCAACTCAACAGGCCGCCATAGTGTGGGTCACCATACTGCAATGTTGCATCGTCTGCATTCGCAATGAGTATGGTGACCACCACTCTTGGATTCTGCTCATGCTTTCCATCAGGCAGAGTATAGTCACTTTGGCAGGCTAATACATAAAAAAATGTTTCTGGCAATTTGGATTTAGTTTTTAACAATATATTCAATTGAATTAATTAAAACTATGAGTTACATTACCTTAAATTAACGAGGTATGTATATACACATTTTATTCCTGATAATGTGATAATTGAAAAATTAACGTTCGTTTAAACATATAAAACACAACTAACGACAATTACTAAAACAAACACAAATGTACAATAATCTAATAGAATATACAAATAAATAAAACAATGTGACTTCGATAATAAGTACATTGAAATTTGCAACTTCTAAATTTATCTTTAGATAAATAAATCAATACTAAAATATAATGATCAAACAATATTAAGGTTACTGCTTCTTAAATCTTCGTTTTAAAACGAAGCTTCTTAATTTAGACCAGTGCAGAAGCTTTTGAAAATTATAAAAAGTGAAAAAAAAAATAGTAGGATGAAACCCATTAGAAAAGGAGGAGAATATTATAACGTACCTGAGTGACCTACAAAAAAATTTTAACCCATCAAAAGGTATAACCAAATTCATAGGTGTGTATGTAGTAAGACCCAGACCCGCCTAGCCCCTTCCCCACTTCTCTATGAAATACCTTTTGATGGGTTAAAATTTTTTGTAGGTCACTCAGGTACGTTATCTTAAAATAGTTATAAGTAGGCATCTACGCATATAATTTAAAGTAGTTTCGACAACTTTCTCCAAATATTGTAGATGTCTTATTAAATATTAATTTTATTAACTTATTTGTTTGTTAATTATAGTAGTATATTTTGATTTGCATTTTTTTTTTTATCAGTGTAACATGTAATCTTACGTTTTTCGAGTAATTAAAGTGTACATTTTCATAAATAGCTCAAAATTGTATATCATAATTAAAAAAAAATTTCGAATTCGAGTTTTTTTAGATTTTTTGCATTTTCTGAGAAGATTTACTATGGTAACTTTTTTTTTTCACCATCAGAAAGTAGAGATTTCAACGAACGGAAAACATACCAACTTTTTGAAAAAAGCTGATATTTTGACGGGTGAATTTTCGATTGAAAATTAGGATGCTTTTTTGGTATTAATTCAATATAAGGTGAAAAAATAAATATTTCTAATCAAATAAATTACAGCGTATTTGAGACATAAAAAGGTAAGTTTTCACCAAATTTCGTGAAAAAAAAAGAAAGTTGTAAAAGATAAAAATAAAAAACCAAAAACTTGGTTTTTTGAATTTTTCACATAAATTTTGAGGTTATGTGATAAAAGTGTAAATACAAAAGTTTACATCTTTTTATTAGCTACAACTTTGCCATTTGACTTTTTTCCATAGGACTTTTAGTTTTGCCGGAAATCGAGAAAAACCGTTTTTTACCGTTAAAACCTCCCCCCTATCCCCTTCCCGACCTCAGATCGCCCGTAAATTATTTTTCCTTTCATTTTTATAATATTCTCCTCCTTTTTTAATGGGTTTCATTCTACTATTATTTTTTTTGGTTTTAAAACTTATCGACACTGGCCTAATTGCAAAATGAAACATTGAAATTACCTACATCGTTATCATGGCAGTTTTAGTGATGGTTATGTCCATATTTTGATTTCTTCACAATAACATTATCTAGAGTGGTCACAGTAGCCCGACAGTTGTAATTTTTTATTTTAATTGGACCATTTGACACAAACCCAGAGAACTTTTTGATCTTTAAATCTGTGACGGTTAAATCGATATCCTCCAATATTTATGATGGGCTTGCCGTACCTCGATTTGGAAAACCAAATTCCACCTGAAAACGTTTCATTATTATTTGATTAGTTAATCAAAATGTTGTGTATTAAACCATTTTATTATGAAATGTTTACCGTTATTGTAGATTTTATGGGAATAAAACTCTTGAAATACACTAGTTAATAATCTTGCTCTAATATAATTCATACTT
The DNA here is from genome assembly GCA_949125395.1 of Diaphora mendica. Classification (NCBI taxonomy): domain Eukaryota; kingdom Metazoa; phylum Arthropoda; class Insecta; order Lepidoptera; family Erebidae; genus Diaphora; species Diaphora mendica. The sequence goes on from OX421323.1 coordinate 6,297,291, forward strand.
TTACTGACACATTTTACAAACAACGATTTATCATGATATTTAATACAAAGAATGAATGTTTTTAAATTTTCAAAGATAAATTGATCTTCGAGTTGCCCGTTAGTGTAGTAGTAAGGAATTCAGAGTGCTGATCCGGAGATCATGGATTCGATTATCATCCAGGACAAACAATTATAAGACAGTGATTTTTCTATATATATTTCTATATATATTTCTATATATATTTTCTATATATGTATTCAGAATAAATTAATGTATGTTTATCAACTATATAACGAAACATATCAAGGTTGACTAGAAGAAATAGACGTGAGGAATAAGACCGCCGATTTTATGTCTACATGTTTGTAACTCATCTTTTATTATGATTTTTTGTTTTATTTTATTTATTTTTGAAGAAGGCTTACAGACTGATAAACATAATTATGGTTAATACAAATATGTGATCAAGTTGCTAACAACAAGCCTTATGTATGCAATCAATATAGATAAATAAATAAAATCATTACGAATGATTGTGTTCTTCTCTAATTTTTACAACTTCGCCGTTGAAAGTCATGATTGATGCTCGGCAGCCTAATAAGCGCAACTTGATGCAAAGCCACAAGCTCCTGGGACCATTTCTATAACAACTATGTTGATAGTAACGAAACGGTCCTTTTTGTAAGATTGGTCTTCCTCGCTGGGAAGTAGTCATTACCAGTTCTGTAATGGAATTTCACTCTTCAGACAAATGGACATATACCTAATGAAACTATTGTGTTACACTAGGCTAAACATATTTATGTTCAATATATACCTGTATATATGTCGTGGGTTGATGCTGGATTCCCGTTGCTTGCAGATATGAATAAGCAACATTATCATGTACGAATAAAATGCAAATCTATTTACATGAATCACAGTAATTTATTTATACAGTTTGTGTTAGTGTTGTAATTAATGGCTATGGCTATTATTCATTTTTATGACCATATTATCGACAGTGAATATAGAAGCACGGCATCCCACACCCCACTTGATGCAAATCCAAAAAACTCTCGCCCCCCCCTTACGATAATTACTGTGCTGATTGTAACGATACTTCCCAATCTGTAACATCGGCTTGCCCATTCTTGATGCGATCATCTTTATTTCTGTTGAGAATTCAATTTAATATTTAAACGAACATCAATATAAATGTATGGCTAAATTCTAGTTGTCCACTTTGTTTCATCTACTTTAGGCAAAGCTACGACAAGTACGATAACTACTATTTCTTTATAAATGGGAACATAAGCAAAACTCCGGTTGCAATCATAGAACAACACAGGCGCGCAGACCGAAGGGAAGTAGCCATACGAGGGAAGTTTTACCGTGGGAGAGCCACGCTTCGGCATGAATGGACCGGCTCGACCGGAGTGATACCACGGCCTCACAGAAAAAGGTGTGTAATAGCGTGTAGCGGGTGTCGATGGGCGGCGGTAATTGCTTCCATAAAAAAAAGTGTATTTTTAACCCCCGACGCAAAAAAGGGGGTTATAAGTTTGACGTCGATGTCTGTTTGTCTCTGTGTGTGTGTGTGTTTTTGTGGCATCGTAACTCTTAAACGAATAGACCGATTTCGATGCGGTTTTTTCATTTGAAAGCCAGTTTCCTTGCGGTGGTTCTATGCTTCTAGCTATGTTTGGTTTGATATCGGTCCAGCAGTGTAAGAGTATAAATACATTCTAGAATCAAACTCACTTGTACTTATTCCACTATTTTAATTATCTTTACACCTGACCTCAAAGGTTATGAGAATGCCATAAAGCGAAACCGAAAACACATATATTAAAAGGTGAAATATGAATTTTGGTTTATTTATGTAATACTATTATTCTTACCGATATCCGACATCCGATCGGTCACAACTCGAGAAAAACGGCAAAAAACACATGGTGAATAACAACAAGAAAAATAATTTACACTGACTATCCCTCTGTCAGCTGCGTTAAAAGAGGTTACACAATTGCCATTCATTCTCATAGGTTATGTTCGACAGGTTATGTTCGAATAACCTGTACCGAAATCCGATTAGAGAACGTTGCGGACTGAAAGAAGATTTAGTGTTATAAATTGAAAAGGAGTCGATGGTTTAGTTCGTAGAGAGGATGGAAGATAAACTAACGAATATAATCATAGAACGAATGTGCGTGTCGGTAAAGACCGTTGACGGCAAACATTTGCCGATGCAGCGATTGATAATGTGGACGAAACAAAAAATATGTGTATCAGGGCCGTAGTAAGTGGAGACCAATTGTCTCTGCCTACCCTTCTGGGGACGCCATCCATCTATTTCATTTTCATTCGAAAATCTTACTGAACTTATTAGTTATTTAAATAGGAAATTAACTTTTGATCAAATGAAGTTGCGGCTAAAAGTTAGTTAGGTCTATTAACAATGATCTTCTAGTTATTTAATAGCACTTTTATGAACATGATCACTTTTAAATTTAATAATTTCATTTTCAAAAGTTGTTATTGATGCACGGCAGCCAGAGCTCCATTTTACGCAAACCCACAAAGCTCTTGGTCCATTTGTGCTAGAACTACTATGTCGGTGAAACCGGTGTTCTCCCATCTGTAACATTGGCTTGCCTTTGCTCGATGTAATCATTCGTACTTCTGTAACGTAACACGTGGTAAATTATAAGAAGTTATGGAAATTACTTATCAACATCACTTAAAAATTGTTGGATCGATTTGAATAAATTACGATCACATTTCCAATATAGCGTCTTTTTTATTTGTATCGGTTAAAAAAACTTAACTTAAACTACGTTTTTTTATGTAATGAACAAGACCAAAAAACAAAATATGTTTTAACATTTCAGTTGCTTAAGTTATTGCAATACGTAATAATAGTCCATTGAAATGTTAAATTGAAATGGTAAAGTTTGTTTCGACCAATAGAAAATGTTGTCTTAAATTTTCATAGATTTTCGCTTCGACTAAAAGTTGTTAGAAAAAGTTGGCAACAAAAAATGTTCAAAAAAAATATTTCAGACCTCCTATACTTTGGCAGATAAACCATAAAAACCATTTGCACCCCTTTTTCCAAGACGGCGGCCGGGGGACAAGGTTTGCAACCCCACAAACTTGAATTTAACTTTACACTAACATCCTCATATCTAAAAAATTAAATTGCGTCCTTTGAGAAACGCAACCCCAAATGTAACTTTTCAATGGACTAATACAAACATATAATACAAACATTATAGTAAAAATACGTGCGTATGTGGGTGTAACAATATAGCTCTTCATTTTAGTGCATCTACCAGTATTCAGACGGCTATATTACACTAATATATTTAAAGGAATGGCACGTAAAATAAAATGCAAAGAACAGAACAAGTTCGGGTATTTCAACACAACTCAAATATTGATTTAAATCAAAATTATTCAGAATATTCACAATTAGAAATGGATTTAAACATTAAACAAAAAGTCAATTCGCGTTGTAACGTATAGAACAGTATTCACTATAACTTTAAACCAAAAATATAAAGGTGTTATTAAATAATGTTCTTTTTAATAATTGCCTTTGTTATGCGTATGAGTGGTGTTCATTTTAATGACTTCACTATTAAATGTAGTAATCGATGCACGACATCCAGAGCTCCATTTCCCACATATCCATATAACCCTCGGCGCTCCAGCCTTATATTGGCTATGTCGGCTAAAATGGTATTCACCCATCTGAAGCATTGGATTGCCCTGTCTCGAACTGATCATTTTTATTTCTGAAGCAATATGATACAAGTTTAGCCGCTGGTAAATATAAAAAAATCAGTTATGGAATCAGGCGTTACTTTGCGGAAATCCATGACATTAAATGCTATGAAATATATTTAGCTTTAATTCCGACCGCTCGAAAGCTCAAACGCTCGACGAGTCAACATCTCCTGAGGATGCCCCGTGGAGGGGTTGTTTTGTATGTGTGCATATGCATGATACCCATATGTGCATGTGAGTATGCATGACGGTGGGATTTGTGTCCTGCTTTCAGACCTGAATATTTGTCTCGCGGAATTAAAGCTAAATATATTTCATAGCATTTAATAAAAAAAACAGGTATCTAAATTCTATTAAAAAAAACCCCATTGATTTTATTAATAAACTTACACAATGGGAATGTGATTTTAAGTGATTATTATATCGAACCAACTTTATTGTCAAATAACACATTAATACTGTACCTAATTAGTCTTGACTTTTTTTATATTTCAACCAATCGCCGTCCACTGCTGAACGTAGGTCTCCCCCAAGGAGCGCCAACCATCCCGGTCCTGGGCAGTCCTCATCCATCCGCTGCCAGCCACTTTCCTTAGATCGTCAGTCCACCGAGCCGCAGGGCGCCCTACACTACGTTTGCCTAGTCGCGGTCTCCACTCAAGCACATTTCGGCTCCACCGACCATCGGTACGTCTAGAGACATGACCGGCCCATTTCCACTTCAGCGTACTGATTCTCCGTGCGATGTCGGTCACTCTAGTTCTCTGTCGAATAGCTTCATTCCGAATTCTATCAGACAGAGAGACACCAAACATCGCACGCTCCATCGCCCGCTGAGCCACTTTAAATTTGTGGACCAGTCCAATGGTGAGTGTCCACGTCTCGGCTCCGTATGTCATCACGGGTAGGACGCATTGGTTAAAAACCTTGGTTTTCAATGACTGCGGTATCGGCGACTCAAAGGTATGACGTAGCTTCCCGTACGCCGCCCAGCCTAGACGAATTCTTCTATCGGCCTCCCGATCGAAGTTGTGCCGGCCGAGTTGGATAGTTTGGCCAAGATAGATGTATTCTTGCCCAACCCCGATAGTAACGCCATCTACGGTCACAGGACTCGGGGACACATGCCGATTATGCATGATTTTCGTCTTTTACATGTTCATCCCTAGTCCCACTCGTTTAGAAGAGTCGTCCAGACCGTTAAGCATTTCTTCTATGTCCTGCAGAGACTCCGCCAGAATGACTATGTCGTCTGCAAACCGCAGGTGTGAGAGGAATCGGCCATTGATATTGATTCCCCGTCCGTTCCAATCGAGCGTCTTGAAGACGTCTTCCAAGGCATTAGTAAACAGTTTCGGAGATATAACATCTCCCTGTCTTACTCCTCGATGCACTTGGATTGGTCCTGTGCTCTTTTCTTGTACTTGGACGGTCATCGTTGCAGCTTCATAGATGCATCTCAACACCTCGATATATCGGCAGTTGACCAGGCACCTCCTGCCACCTGCATGGATTCCAGAACAGCCCAGGTCTCAATGGTATCGAAGGCTTTTTCGCAGTCCAAATACGCTAGACAGAGAGGCTGATTATATTCCTGTATCTTCTCAATAGTTTGTCTTAGAGTGTGTATGTGGTCCACAGTACTGAAGCCTTTTCGAAACCCAGCCTGCTCCACGGGCTGACAGTCATCGAGTTTTTGGGCGAGACGATTCGTAATGACCCTCGAAAACAACTTGTACACATGGGTCAGGAGTGAAATTGGGCGGTAGTTCTTCAGTAGGCTTTTGTCTCCTTTCTTGGAGAAAAGCACTACCGCGCTCCTATCCCATGACTCCGGTGTAGTGCCGGTATGAAGGACGGAATTAAATAGTTGTGAGAGCTCTACTAACATAGGAGTTCCACCAGCCTTTAGGAGCTCTGTTGTAATTACGTCTTCACCCGGAGCTTTGTTATTGTGTAGTTGTCCGAGTGCCATTCTAATCTCACCCAGATCGATGTCGGGAAGCTCGTCTGTGAGGTGGCGTGTCAGTCTAGCACTCGGGTCATCCGCGCTGTGGGTATCGGGTGGACTGGTTCGTGAGGATTTAGATCCTCGTAAAACTTTTCGACTTCAGCGAGAATCTCTGTTTCAGAGGTGACGGTGGTGCCTTGTGCTGTTCTAAGCTTGGACAGGTGGTAACAGGAGGCCTTGGCAAAGACTTTTGAACCCTTGTTCCGAGCAATCGCATCCTCGATCTCTCGAGTATTCGACTGTCGAACGTCTTGTCTGACCAGCCTTCTTATCTGCCTGTTCAGTTCCTGTCGCACAGAGGGTGTGGCGTTTAGTGCTTCTCGTCGTTTCCTCATGAGATCAAGAGTTTCGCTGCTGAGCTTCGACTTGCGTCCAGTGCTCTTTGGTCGGAAGTGTTTATAACCCACCTCACGGACGACACGTACCAGACTGTCGGCGGCGTCGTTCACGTCCTGCACGGTTTCCAACGTGGCGAATCGATTTTGGAGCTCCAACTGGAAGCTTTCGCATCCAGCTTTGACCTGAGGCTTCACTTCAAGACTTGCAAGACTTCACTTATTACCCAGTTTTTTTTACTGTTCACTGTTAGTTACCTAGCTTCATCCTCTCATTAAATTATCATTTTGTAAATCAATGGCAAAAACAACAAAAAATTAAAAAAAAAAAAATCGCATGAGAACAACGGTTTCCTTTGATTTTTCTCGTCGATTCTCTTTCTACAATCGCTAACGCCTCAATTTTTTTTCTTTTTTTTATGTTTGGCCTTGCCAAAATGACTCTACTCTACCTGATGGAAAACATGAGCAGAATCCAAGAGTGGTGGTCACCATACTCATTGCGAATGCAGACAATGCAATAATGCAACATGGTGACCCAAACCATAGCATCCTAGTGATGCTTCTGCATCATTGAGCCTCCGGGTATTTTACGTTGATGTTCTATTCTCTTGTATTACTCTGTATGTCTAGTCAAAGACAGAATACTTCAGTCACATTTATAATATAACTCAGAATTGAAAGAATAATCTATAAAAATATTTTCATCAGTGTTAAATTATTGTAAGACATATGTAAAACACTACTTACAACAATACTACTACTACTAAGATAGATAAACAGAATAATATTGTTAACAAATACAAAATTTTCAGTTTTATACCTATTTATCATGTTTTCTTAAATTAATGTGATAATACATATAACTATGTGACAGCTGCAGAAAGACCTCTGCCAAGGAGCGCCACCTATCTCGTTGTCTTGAAATTCAACGAAGCAGTGGGTTACAAATTGTGAGTAAAATCTAGATTTGCATAACAGTGCACTTTTTAGTGGTTATGGTTGGCATTCATTTTTATTATTTCATTGTTGAAAGTGAAAATCGAAGCTCGGCACCCTGTACAACACTTGACGCAGACCCACAAAACTTTGGGCCTGCCATTGCGATATTTATTGTGTATATAGAAACGGTAGGTGCCCATTAGTAATATCGGTTGACCTCTTTTTGATTCAACTAAAGTTATTTCTGAAACAAGTAGGTATTATTAGATAATTATAATATAATCGACAGACGATAAAAACGTACTGCGACTTTTAAAGTGGAGCATAACAAATAAACAGATTCAAATTATAATAATTTATTTCACACAATCTATAAAAATGAGACATTTTTTTGGAGAGTATATTTAATCTGTGTTTGAGTTTAGTGAGTAATAAGCACTTATACTATTTAATTTTATATTAAGTAATTCATTTAAAATGATTAGGTATATACATTCATTTTTAATGTTTGTCGATGTTATCATCTATCTCTATACAATTTCACAGAAATAAGAAACAAAATAAAATAACATACTAATAATATTAAACTTAAAAAAATAATCAGGTATTTTTTACACTATGAAACGGTGTGGGATATTAGTCAACGTCATTGATTTGCACATAATTAGTAGATGGGTACATTAAATGATTAAAGATAAGTTACACTTATTAAAACTCAAACTTTATACTTTCTGTTTTTGACGTGATTATGAGTACTATTTATTTTCAGCACTTCATTGTTGTATGTGGTGATGGAGGCGCGGCATCCGGAGCAGTTTCTAATGCACACCCACAGGACCTTGGGTCCCCCAGTTCTGTATCGGCTATGTTGACAAAAGCGGAATTCACCCATTTGTAGCATCGGTTTCCCCATTCTTGACTCTATCATCCTTATTCCTATAACAAAGGTATTTATAGGATCGTATATTAATCATGTATTTGTTTGCAAATATGAAAATGCTAATGTTTTTCATTAGATTAGATTTTTGATGTGAAACAGGTGAGGTGTAAACTTGATTTTTGGCGTGGCAATTCTCAATTCAATTCTTTTCGAATTCAATGAAACATCTGTAGGCGAGTGGTAAACCTGATTTTTGGCGTAGCGAGATTTTTGGAGTGGCGAGATTTTTGGCGTGGCGTCGTCACGGCACTTCTAGGCGAGGTGTAAGCCTGAATTTTGGCGTGGCGAGAATTGCTGTTCAATTCTCAATTCAATTAATTATTTATCACATCTGCCAGGCGTCCCGTGACGGCTCACTTTTTTTCATTGTGGGTGTGTACTATTGTTTTGTGTACTTCAACACTCATTTAATGAAATGTTCTTACTTTTTGCACATTTAGCTTACTACGAGTATACTCGTATAATATATTATCATTACACACGATACAATTTACTTGCTCAATACTCGAAACCCTCGATTTCTGAAATTCTGACTGATTGAGGTACAAATCGAGGTCTACTCATTATAATGTTCTATTTCATGTATAAGGTGATCGAAAAAAAAAACGGTGATAAATACATACCATTTACTACTTTAACATTGACTATATTAATGTTTAAATGCGGTTACGATTTATTTACCATTTCTATAACATGTCTTAATCTACGATTAACAATTTGTTTAATAAAAAAGACGGAATATAAAACTAATCAATCGATTGTAGTCTCAGAATTATTTTAAAACTAACCAGTTTATTTTAACTGTTTTTTTTTTTCATGCATTCTGTTTTTGATTACAAAGTTTTGCACACTTCTCTCATTGTCAAAATTTTGAAAATGAGTAGAAATCATTTAAATGACAACAAACATTAGTTTATACTTTAAAAAATTTTTATAAACGTTTTTTATAAAGCTATAAAATTTTAAGAAAAAAATAAACCGACTTCAAGGTTCGACTCGATTTCTCTTGGATGCCATCATCAGATCTTAGTGTCCTTATCATGGTACCACTGTTGGGATAGCTGCTTTCCATTAAAAAAAGAATCATCAAAATAAGTTCATAAACGAAAAAGTTTTCCGCTAACACACATAAATATATATATATATATACAGTCGAATTGAGAACCTTCTCCTTTTTTTAAGTCAGTTAAAAAGTGCAGAAAACTAATTATTAAACGATATGTGCTCTAAAGTTATTGTACAATGTAAAAACAGCTACATGAAGGTCCGGTATACATATTGATGAATATCTATACAATGACAGACACAACATTTATGTTTTTCAGTAGATCCTTGACCTACGCCCCTTAGTTTTAAAGTTTTGCCTTAATGCAGTCTTTTAAACTTTTGGAAATGTTACATGAAACCTAAACAAAAACTGCAGGCAATCTAGTCATATTATGAAGCTTATTACATTTGCTTTTAAAAGGCATAGTAATTGCATCATATCTGTGAAAAAAAAATCGTTTTAAAATTATACATATTCTAAAGGTAGTAGAGCCACGCTGATTTCACGCTCGACCGGGGCGGTACTACACTCGCACAGAAAATCAACGTAAAATGACAGCCTTCACGCTGTCCTGTTTCGTTAGTGAGAGCGAGACCGGAGGCCCAATGATGCAGAAGCATCACTAGCCCGCCATGGTGTGGGTCACCATGCTGCATTGTTGCATTGTCTGCATTCGCAATGAGTATGGTGACCACCACTCTTGGATTCTACTTATGCTTTTCATCAGGCAGAGTAGAGTCATTTTGGCAGGGTCAAACATAAAATTAAAAAAAAATCAAAAATGTGATTTCTCTCTTGAAAGGAAAATAACGGTCTTAGTTAATATCCTAACCACACAAACCAACGTAATTACCCTTATTTATTATATTTTTTAATAACTGTTATATATATATATATAGCTATAGCTACAAAAAACTATTATCTTACTTGCAGCCAAAAACATTCGTATATTGTCTAACAAAGTGGATCAATACAATTTACTATGGGTTGGGTGATATTTTGTAGGTTTTTGTAAGTTACTGTCTAGATAAATTCTTGCTGCTTTAGAATTTATAATTGGTAATTAATAATTATTTTCTTTCGAATAAACTCTCTTAATTCTATTAGAATCTCATAGCTTTTATACATAAGCTATTAAGATGTCAAACACTATAAAGTTATAAGGAATGTAACATATAATTCTACATTGGTTTAAATCTAGGATTATTTAATCATGATTATGTGTATTATTCATCCTGACGATAGCGTCGTTGTACGTTGTTATATGAGCAAGGCATCCATTGCAGCTCTTATTACAAATCCATCGGACGGTAGGTAGATATCTGCCATTACGATAACGACTGTGTTGGCAGAAGCGGTTCTTACCCACTTGCAACATAGGATTACCCATTCTTGAGTACACCCTTTTTATCTCTGTAATATACAATTACAAAACATTAGTAAATGTTAAGGAATATTTTAATAATCTATATAGGTATTTAAAAGAAAGTCGTGTTAGTTACACTATTTATAACTCAAGAACGGCTGAACCGATTTAGCTGAAAGTTGGTAGGGAGGTAGCTCAGAACCAGGAGACGGACATAGGATACTTTTTACATCGTTTTTTTTTTACTTTGCCCCGCGGCGTTAACCGCGGTTGTTTCTGTACTGCGGGTAACACCGCGGGGCTCAGCTAGTTGTAGTATAAAGATAAGTTAATCATTATTTACAATTTATCATTAAAGGGATAAAGAAACATATTGTACTCAAACTCCGAGCTTTATGATTATTTAATAACAAGGTAGGTTGGATGCGAATACAATATTTATACGCATAAACTGTTTACAAAACGCTTAATGTGTGTGATTAACATTCATTTTAACTATTTCATTGTCAAATGTAGTTATCGAAGCTCGACATCCAGTGCTCCACTTCCCACAAACCCATAACACTTTAGGTCCTCCGTTGCGGTATAAACTATGTTGGTTAAAACGGTATACTCCCATTTGTAACATAGGCTTACCCATTCTTGACTCTGTCATTCTTATTTCTGAAGCAAATGTAAAAATAATAGACGTTATGGTACTAATTTATTTTCTTTTACTGTCTGATATTAACTTACATATAAAGAAAGTAAATTTAAAAAAAAACTTGTGGCACTCGAGGACTGCCGCGGTAAAGCTATTCCATAGCATTTTTTATCAACTTATGAAATTATAATTATTTCTTTATTTTTTATTTATGCAGTTTTTTTCTTCTTTGAACATGAATACTTACGGGGCGCACATGAGGTGAGTGTGGCATTATAAATATATGATAGATACCTATTACACCTATGTACTTTCTCACAAACAGCTACTTTCTTACTTATTCGTCCGATTTCGGAGCAGCTCGTCTCGATCCGTGCGAGCTTCGGGTGTTAGGTTTTATTTTCGTTACGGAATTTCTTGATTAGGTCGCCGCGCTCAAAGCCCGCGATAAAAGCTATGCAAAAGCTTAATAAGATCGAAGAAGAAAATCTACACTGATCTGTCAGTCTTATTGATCAATACTCCAGTTAGAGGTTGCGCTTCTTTAACATAAGTTTTGTCACAGTTTGTTTACATTAAGTCTTTAACATTGTATGTTACTCAATTTACTATTTAAAGGAAAAAAATATTGAACAGTAAGTGAAACTCCAAATAATAAACCTGACCACCGCGTTTCGTTACTGAAATTATCACTTCGATATTTAGAAATCATAAACAAATGAAGAAATACTTATTTAATGTAAAATAGAAAGTAAAATATTAAAACAAGTATTTGTCCAGGTTATTTCATATTCACGTTTATTAAAATAAATAAATGAATTGTATGTTACTTCTTATTATGATTGTGTGTGTTGTAAAATTTTACTATTTCTCCATCAATCGTCGTTATTGAAGCTCGACATCCGGAGCTACATTTGGCACAGATCCACAGGACTTTGGGACCACCCTTACGATACAGGCTATGTTGGCAGAATCGGTACTCTCCCACTTGTAACATTGGCTTGCCCTGTCTAGAGGATATCATCCGTATTTCTGTGCAAACAAAAGAAGTGATGATAACATATCTTTGTTATAGTGTACTTGCCTAAAACACCGTTAATTTTGATAAACCAAAAAGGACACACTATTTTACTGCCATGTGACCAGAAACTCGCTTATCATATACCTTTTATAACAAAAAACGGAACAATATAAATTTTATGGCATTAATTGAAATGGTGGAACTAAAAATTTAGTACATTATAGAAACAGTTTTAAAACAATCAGCTTTGTCTTCGTGTATATCGAAATCTGTATGATTGACAATTTGACAAAAAATAAATTAATTAAATCCTAGAAAGTTGTCAATCATGGTTATGTGGTTTGTTCATTTTGATCACGCAATCTTCTAAAGTCGTTATGGTGGTACGACATTGTCCCCACCGCCACCTTTGACAGCGCCATATTGATTTTGGTCCAATTTTCTTGTGAATGTTATAACTTTGATTTCCTAATACCAGCTTCGGTTTTCCAAATCTAGAGAGGCTGTAAAGAGCATCTGAAATGGAATATTAACATAAGTATACTTATAATATATATTATATTAGCAAAATATGTATTATGTTACTTAAATAAACTACCTAATATTATAAGAATTAACGAAACTGATCTAGCCGTAAGAGCCCAAATAAATACCTGATAGTTATCAACCGCGGGTGAGAGATTCCCCCTGGTGGACTCATCACAGTTTATAAATCTCGAAATAATATTAATTAAAATATACAATACAATAATAATCTATATTACTAATATATAAAACTGAAGAGGTTAGGCGCTAATCTCAGAAACCGCTGGTCCGATTTGAAAAATTCTTTCAGTGTTAGATAGCCCATTTAGCGAGGAAGGCTATAGGCTATATATCATAACGCTAAGACTAATAGGAGCGGAGTACCAACGAAGAATGTTTTAAAAACGGGGGAAAATTATCACGCTACGGGCAATGATATTTCTTTTTTATATAATAATCATTGGCTACGGGTTATAGGAGACGCAAACGAGGTTGCGTGGGTCTGCTAGTAAAGTATAAAATACAGTAGGTACAGTAGTATATAATACTAATTGTCATTAGATACACAGCCAATATAACATTACATCTCTACTAAGAAACACTTACAGGTAGTGGAAATTACAAAGAATATACCAGACTTTATTTTATACCATCATGTTCCGATGCGGATGTCAGTGACTGACAAGCATTAGCTCTTCAATAATCAAAACTAGAAGAATGGTTGTGGTTGTTCTTCATTCGAATGACTTGGTTATTAACGGTACTAGCAGTCGCTCTACATCCAAAACCCTTCTTGACGCAAACAAAATATCTGTATTGCCCTCTGCTGTTGCTGTGTTGATTGTAACGGAAACCGTTACACAGGAGGACTGATTTTCCTGCACTTGTTGTTGTGAATTTAAAACCTTAAAATAATTGTAAAATTTAAAGAAAGAAGTTTAATAATGCTACTGTTCATATAAGTAAATGTTCGTATAAGTAACTTGAATCGTTTCAAAGTGCACTCAAATAGCACTACTTTCTTCAGTAAAATCAATGTAGATCTGTTTTTATTTATGTTTTTATAACATTACATGTGATAAATTATAAGAACCACGTAGCACGTGCTTTACTAAGTAGATGATAATTTTCAATTGAAAAGAAGGTTCCTGCGACTTAATATACAAGAATTCACTAGGCATTAAGTCCGCCCATTTGTCTAATGTGCAGCTAAGCTGAATTTAAAAAACAAACTAGGACTCGCGTAATTTCCTTGTACTCTTGGTAAATGTCTATTCAAAGAAAATAAGCTTTTCGTTTTTTGATCAATTTCGAGCGAAGAAGGTACGAAAAAAGTGATAAGGTTACAAATCGTATGAAAAAGTTTAATTTTCAAGAAACAAGATATTCTTAGCAACATGTTTATTCTTATAACAGTTTCGACAAAGCGACTGCTTACATTTGTAACAATAAGTTTTGATTTTTTTTACTTTATTTTTAGCTTCTGAAGAATCCAGCCTTTGTCGTAGTTTTTCATAGCACTGAACGCAATTTCTTCTTTTGGAGCCCATCAAGAGAAAATGTCCAGAATCTATGACGTCAGTTAAACTTCCTGGAATTAAATACTGATCATAATTACCACGTCCTTTGTACAGGCATTACCTAGTAGGATAATCCAATTTTGCAGATGAAATAGTAAATTACTGCATCGTCTTTTTCATTGGTAGCGCTAAATAACCTTTATTATGTATGATTATGATCGTCCTTAATTTTTATAATTTTGTTATCAAGAGTCCGTATTATAGCTGGACAGCCCTTCTGACTCTTCTTGACACACACAAAGTAGCCTTTCTCTTCTCTGCTGTTACTATGTTTGTTGTAACGAAATCCTCCGTGCACAATTACTGGTTTTCCAAATCTAGATGTCGTTAATACCGTCTCTGAAAATTATAAATATCGACTGAATCTAATACTTCTAACATCCATCTTATATAAAAAAACAATGAAATACATGCCCCTGCATTGGAAAACATTAAATAAATTCAAGATATATTTAAATAAATAGCTTTATTTTATAGATACAGCAATTTTTCATATAGAGTAATAGTATGAAGAAGAATATATTAATGTCATATAAAGTATTAAATGCAATTAATACACTTGCATTATATAATTTTAATTGTTAAAATAGATATAAAAACAATGACAGGTATGTACGAGATAAACATAATAGGCAGGTAATATCAATAAAATATGGACACTAACCTTTTAAATTCCCAGATTTAGACCTTTCCGTTAACAACTTATTTCACTTTCTATCTTACAATGTATTACAGAGGCTGCACTAGTCGTCCATTACAGCTAGCCATCACAAATTAGTTGTCATTGTTGTCAACAACATGGCGTAGTACCATATTTTTGAAATCAAAATAATTAGTTTACGATTTTCTAGATCCGTCATAAAAATATTTTCTGCTGCGAAATACATTCATAAGCTCATTCATAAATATCGTTTTAAATAATTTATTGTTATTATGTAATTTACATTTCATAATAATGTAAAAATATTTCCGAACACAACCCCTGACACACAACGCCCAGTTTTCAAACAAAGCGGATTTTAAGCATGGCAAGTTTAGAAAACGTAGAAGTGCGTTTTGTAATTGCAGTTGTAACAACTTTGTGAGAATAATTTATTTTTAGACGTGGGAGAGCTACGATTCGGCATGAATGGGCCGGCGCGACCGGAGTGATACCACGGCCTTACAGAACACCGGTGTGAAACAGCGCTTGCGCTGTGTTTCATCGAGTGAGTGAGGATACCGGAGACCCATAGTGCAACTAAATATTTAAATATAAAACAAAATTTTGCAACTCTTTTATGTCGCATAACAAATTATATTTAAAAGACACTGCGAGCTCACTCAATTGACACAAAAAATATTCAGTTCTTTATGAACTTCGTTAATAGCATGGATAATAATTCGCATAAAGAGTGCTTTTTCAAGCAAGTTTAGTCCTAGCTACTGGCACAGCCAATAGAGGCGGCCGTTGGCGCATCTACATGTACTGATCAGGCACACGTAGGATCAGGCACACGTAGGATCAGGTGGCCCAGTACTCAAGGATTATGTCCTATACCACCACGTACTAATTATACTACATACGCAGCAATTCACATAATTTTAAATACTCTACTAATTTCATTGAAATTAGTGCAGCGGTTCAGTCGTGAAAGCGTAACAGACAGACAGAGTTACTTTAGAATTTATAATAGATATGGATTAGAATTTCATCTCTTCTAATTCTACTACTCTCTAATTACTACACATAATATATAAGTACCGGGATGGCGGGTATTTTTTTTTTGATAAATTGTGTTTTTTCCAGAAATTATATTTTAATAAAGAGTCATATTTTTCTGTTTAAGTGGCAATATTAGGCTACCCAAACACCACCTTTTTGTTATTTTTCCTCCAATGAAAAAAATAAGATTAGTGGCGCCCTCTCTTGGTACGCCCTGATACTGTTTATTCTGCACCTTATTCCAGTATAGTTTAAGGTAGTTCGCTCGAGTTGCGATAGATGGCGCTAGATGTACATTGATTTTATATATTTGATTGTTAAAAACACGAATAAAACGACATTTTCTAAAAATGATTCATCGCCCCCGAAAACCCCTGCATACAAAATTTCATGAAAATCGTTGGAGCCGTTACCGAGATTCAGATTATATATATATATACAAGAATTGCTCGTTTAAAGGTATTAGATACATAAACTAGTTTTTGCTCGCGGCTCCGCCCGCGTGTATGTCGGTTATCGCGGCAAATAGTAGCCTATGTGTTATTCTGATGTATAAGCTATATTACTGTAAAACTTCATCCAAATCCGTTCAGTAATTTTTGCGTGAAAGAGTAACAAACATCCATCCATCCATCCATACTTACAAACTTTCGCGTTTATAATATTAGTATAGATAGATAACATAATATGGTGGTAAGGTAAGGCTCATTAGGCTGGTACGTTATTAGATTCAATGAGTATGGCGTTCTCTGCATTCAACGACTGTTCCATCCACAGTTGCAACGTATGCTCTGCATTTATCCACTTCACACAACGCCACATCTGTTTCGGTGTAAGGGGGCTCAGCATGTTGTATTCGTGGCCACTGTAAATCAGCTTCGGTTTACCAGACCTCGAGGTTGTGAGAATTAATTTTGAAAATGAAGGTGCCAAAAAACTTGTTAATAAATATTGTTGATTCAAGGTTTCATCGATATGATATAATCTTTTTCTTTCGATCATGTTTCGTGTTCAGTACAGACAGTATAGTCGCTTCTGCCACTGTCTGTAAAACAATGTACAACATTGTTTTACAGGAGTGTCGATATTTTAAAAATAAACAAGTTCATATACCACATAATTTTTTGTCATTATTATTAGATTTTCTTATGTCGGAAACAATAAAACACATGTTTGCATTGAAAAATATTAAATAAAAGATTTAAGGCCTATGCCGCACATCGGTTTATTCCCGCATGCATTAAACTGCCCGAAACGCACAATAAAATAATAATTTTATCACTTAAATGTAGTTTAGAAATCAAGCAAGCAGGGCGCCGAAAGTTATTTACAATATTGTCACTCCTAAGCGACAGCATAAATTAAACTTCCGCGCACAGACGTGTTATTCATTTTATTCTTTAGAAGATGAAGTTTTTTATTACAAATATAAACAAATAATAAGCAAAATATGACATATGTGTACGAGTTCAAAATTCTAGTTAATTTATTTGAGTTAATGAGTGTGTCCATCTCTATTTATAAGGATTGATCCATCAAAAGTTTTAACGAATGCTCTGCATCTATAAGGAGAAGACCACTTCACACAACGCCACTTCCTTTTCTGTGTAAGAGCCGTAACAGGGTGCTGCAAGTTGTATGTGTACCCTTTGTAAAGCAACTTGGGTTTACCATACCTTGACGTTGTTATAATTACTTCTGAAAATTAAAGTGACACATAAATATATCAAGAATTATTGCAATTCAAGGTTGCATTGAATTTCCACTGATTTCCTTTTTTATCATACATAAATACATAGTTACGCCTATTACCCAAAGGGGTAGGTAGAGTCAATTGATTTCCACATAGTACGGTCCTGATACAGCTATTCCGCTTCGTCCACATTCATCAATCACTGCATGCTTTTCACATGACCCGTTTTCAAAGCATCACTGCGAGCTTACTCAATTGACACGAAAAAATATTCAGTTCTTTGTTAACTTCGTTAACAGCATGGATAATTCGCGTAAGGGATGCTTTCTCAAGCAAGTTAGTCCTAGCTACTGGCACAGCCAATAGAGAAGGGCTTTGGCGCCTCCACACGTACCGAGGCGGTCAGGCACACGTAGGATCAGGTGGCCCAGTACTCCAGGATTATGTTCTATACCACGCAACCTCGTTTGCGTCTCCCATTGCCCGTAGCGTGATAATTTTCCCCCGTTTTTGAAACATTTTTCATTGGTGCTCCGCTCCTATTGGTCTTAGCGTGATGATATATAGCCTATAGCCTTCCTCGATAAGTGTACTATCCTATGTAATATAAGTATTAAATAACTTTATTTTGCTACCAATTTCGATTAGTCATTAGCTCGATGTATTTACATATATTGATTTACTGTTCATACTTGTTGCCAGGAAACTATAAAAAAATAAGTAAGCAAGCCTACTAAGGCATATTCTCTACATAGAAAATTAACATTTGGGAATAAAAGTTGGTTATCAATAGAGTGAAGGGGCTGAAAAATTGTTTCAAAAATAATTTAATTTAAAAAATAGTTTTGCGATAGGCAAGCCATCATAATTACATGTGTTCATTAATTTTAATTAAATTTAAAAAAAGAAAATGGTCCGGTTGTCATATGAGTAATAAGTCGATCTTCACCGGCTCTTGTACTAATAGGGTAGATAAAACTTTAATCAAATTAGTTACTTTTTATTGTCTGTCAAAACGATAACTTCGTAGGAAAAATTTATTATTAAATACAAACTTGTGACGTCACTGTTTAGGCTACTCAATTGAGCAATATATTTCAATTCTTATCATTTTCATTCTTATCATATCAATTATAATGTTTATTTGATTACAATTTGAAGACAAGAGAGGGCGCTGGTGTGCCACGCTAAACATCGGCTCTGTGCTTTTTTGATTAAATAAATATAAAAACGCATAATAAAAGTGTAATTTACCAACTAAAAGTTAGTTAAGTGCATAATAGTCAAGAACAAAGTGAAGTACACAACAAAAAACAATAAATCAGTGCGAAAAATCAGTGACAAAACTTTCATAACTATAGTGGTTGTTTACCGAATAGGCAAGCAATTAACGAGTTACAGTAAGTAAGTGTTAAAGTCACTCAAAGTGACTTTAACACTGTCAATCGACCGGGAGGTAATTAAAGGCATAAAGTTTACCCATTTTTACTATAGACTATTTTGAGAGAAAAAAAAAATTGCTGAATACCCACAAAATAAAATTGATAAACGTTAATTTATTTATAATAGTCATTGTTTATTTAACTGAACAGCGCTATCTATCGGCGAGTAGCTGTACTAGTAATAGCTTATAGTCGATCGAGAAACGCCATAAGAGGACACTATACTTGTTTGATAAATAAACAATTTATCTACAACTTCCTGATTTATTGTATAATTCCTACATCACAATGGAAGAGGTAATCGCAGCACTCGTACTATTCAAAAAGAGCTTGATGATCAGAAAAAAATGATTCTTAAAAGCGGGGAGAACGTGACAGAAAATGTTACATTAAACATAAATCGATTATTTGAAGAGAAATTTGAAATTTTAGAAGGAAAATACGAAAATCTTAAGTCAAAAGTGGATAATCAAAAACAAAGGTTGTACTATTTAAAGAAACAAGCAAGAGAACGAAACCTTGTACTTTTCGGTTTACAGAAACAGGAAAAATCTTATTCTAATCTAGAAAGTAACCTTATAGACTTTATTTACAAATATTTTCAAGTTAAAATGGCCTACATAGACTTACAAGCTATAAAAAGAATAGGAAAGAAAAACGACAATCCCCGACCTGTTATTATTACCTTTACCACACTTGGGACGAAGATTAATATCCTTAAACATAAAAAAGCTCTAGATAACACTCCATTCTATATAAAAGAGGATTACCCCCCGCAGTTTTAAAAATAAGAAGAGATCTACAAGAACAAGCAAAATTCGAACGTGAAAATGGAAATTCAGTCATAATAAAATACGACAAGCTAATCATACAGAAGAAATTGTCTGAAAATAAAAATATGAATAAAAAACTCTTTATTTCACAATCACCTGAAAACAACCATAATAACGAAGGCGGAAAACGATCTCATACAGTTAAAAAGAACAAAACCCTGGCCTCTCACACAATGCTAAGGTCTTCTAGTTTTTCAGAAGATGTATTGAAACCTGGAATGCTAAACTTTATAATAAACAAAACCAGCAATACTAGAATAAATACACAAGATAACGCAGATCCCCCCAAAACGCATAGCAACCAGAACTCAGGCCCTCCCGAAAAATTTAAACAAACAAAGAAAACATAGCACCCAAAACACCTTTTCCAAGCCGGTTGGTCACCGTGGAAGAGTACGACCACAACCCTCCAGGAAACCTAAAAAACACAGGACAATTAATGTCAATTACAATACTTACTACAAAGCTTCTAGTGTCTGCCTTCATAAAACGTCAGAACATAATTAACGAAACACTTTTGAACTAATAGATGCTTTAAAAAGAAATATAAATATATATAAGAAAAAATTATTAACGAAAGACTTATTGAACTAATAGAGGCTTTAAAAGAAATATATATATAAATATATATAAGAAAAAATATAAAAGAAATGTGTATATATAAAATAAAGTTCGATATTTTAGGGCTATCAAAAGTGAGACGACTACGAAATAAAATTTAGGCACAAACGGAATCAGCCAATGATGATGTCATCTATAAATTCAACACAACCCTCAACAAACGGAACGAACTCAATGAACGGAACTCAAAATGAACGACGGGATTTTTCACTGGAGGAGGCCTTCACCTCAGGGGTTCTCTAATATTATAATATTTATTTTTTCATACTTATATTTGAAACTATGTTAAACTTTAGAGAAATATAAGGCTTTTTATTTTTATTTTATTATTATTTGATTTCAATTTTCAGTAGAAATGACATGCTGTAAAAATTATTAGAGTCAATGAGTATGTCCATCTCTATATTTAAGGATTGATCCTTCCAAAGTTTCAACGAATGCTCTGCATCTATAAGAAGAAGACCACTTCACACACCGCCACATCTTTTTCAGTGTAAGAGGGCTCAGCAAGTTGTATGTGTATCCTTTGTAAAGCACCTTGGGTTTACCATACCTTGACGTTGTTATAATTACTTCTGAAAATTAAAATGACACATAAACATATCAACAATTATTGCTATTTAAGGTTGCATCGATATAATATAATCTCTAAAGATTTCCCTTTTTTTACATAAATACATAGAGTTGCGCCTATTACCCAAAGGGGTAGGCAGAGACAATTGATTTCCACATAGTACGGTCCTCACACACCTATTCTGCTTCGTCCATATTCGTTGTACCATATTTCTAGCAAATAAAGAATCTATCTATCTATCCACATTCATCAATCGCTGCATGCTTTTCACATGACCCCTTTTCAAATCATCTCTAGTTTGGTAGGTAAATGTTCGCCGTGGACGACCTTCTCTAACACTTTCACATACGTTTATTTACTCTATAAATTCCTTTAGGTTATGTTTCGTGATAATATTCAGTATTGTCATTTCGTTTTATTATAGTGTTGATATCTAGAAATAAACATATTAGAACAACACTTTGTTGCATTCAATGGAACTCATAACATAGCGCCGTTGCCAGTGGTAAGGTAACCGCTTGAACAATTACACCTTCCGTGCTGTCTATCTTTGGATATGATACACGGAAATATGAAAGCATAATGTAGTAGCTATATAATCTGGAGATCGAACTAATCCTACTAGAAACAGATAAACCTAGCCGTGAAAGGTTCGTGTGTGGGGAATGTGAGTGTTTATGCATGTATCATCAAGTAGCGAAATTGCTTCCCCTTTTAAATCCTTGTTTACTGCGATGAGTGTTGTGGGTTGAAACCCACATGGAGTTCATGTATGTTTGTAATTGTTCCCGAGACAATGTTTCTAGTGCGGGAGAGAGAAAAAAACAACATAATTAAACAAATTATATATTTACAGATCTTTTCAATTAAATAAGAATTAATTGTTCATTACACATTTAATAATATCCATTTATTTCAGACCATATAGATCCATATTTGATGCATGCACACAATTACAAATTAAAATGAAATGAAATTAAAACATATAAAATAAAATGAACATTAAAAACATTCAGTCAAAACATTTTGCAGTAAAATATACAATATGAAATAAAATCTTTGAGTGGACACTTATGTTCAAGAGTAAACATCTGAATCGTAAGTTTATAATTGAGCATAGTCCTTTCGTTTAGATAGTGTCGGTGCACCCGCTCGCAATTGAGGTTATTATTGTGAAATACGAATATATTACTCGTAATTCATACAACGGCGTAAACTGACAAATCATACTTGCTTCTGGGTGTAGGCCGCAGGCGAGCCCTTTGATTTTGTGGCGGCTTGCCGCACGTGCGACGGCTGCGCGATCAAGGTGTCCGTATCTAAGCGAATGGACTATATAAACCACTTTATACTAAAATGACATAAAATATTTATTAGTCCGAAAAGTATTAAAAAATCTTTGATGCTTTATAACGGTGAACTACATTTGAAATTAAGCATCACATCTAAGTTAATAATAGAGTGGGTCGATATTGTTGTTAGTAGGCGTAAACTAATTACGTACGTACAAATTTATATTACTGTTACAATATCTCCTCTAAAACGATGGTTCGAGATGCTAGTGTTTATGACAAATATTGTACCTAACTATCGTGTTTTCTACAGCGGTTATAGTGGCTCTGCAGCCTTGAAGCCAACGACTGCATCTGAAGAGCCTCCGCAACGAATGTCTGGGATCATGTTTAATCAAGAACCTATTTCCACCAAATTTTATCACAGGAAATCCTTGACGGGTGAATTCGAATACAGCTCCTGAAACGAAAAATAGTATATAGATTAAAATGACTGTTGGCGGTCCATTCAGTAAGTTTCTCAAGTTCACTGTTAGCAGGCAGAAGTGATCCTAAGTTGTTAGGCGTACCCTGACAGTTATCAGAGAACCTCACGAAAGTGTGTGCCAAAATGTTACATCCTTGTCATCTCTTAATTTTGCCCAATTTATATTAAACTAGCTGAACCCCGCGGTTATTGTCGTACCGCGGGTAACGCCGCAGGGCGAAACTAGTCTAAAAAAAGTAGCCTAAGATACTCCTTATATTATAAGCTACCTATCAGTGAAAGTCCCGACAAAATCGGTCAAGCCGTTTCAGAGATTATCCGGAACAAACAGACAAACAGACAAAAATTTAAAAAAAATGTTATTGTGGTAAACATATGCATTTAGTAAAAAGTGGCTATTTTAATATTATAAACAGACACTCCAATTTTATTTGTTTGTATAGATTACAAACAGACACTGCAATTTTATTTATTTGTATAGATAAAGTATCGGATTATGATATAAAAAAATTAGGTAGATAGATATTCTTTATTTTGTACACCATCTTACAGATTTACAAGAGAGTGCAATACAATGTCAGATATATAATGTATAAAGGGCGACCTTATTGCCAAAACAATCTAGTCCAGATTACCTTTATAACTTGTCAATTTTTGTATATTATTTTTAACACGCTTTTATTAGCTTGATATGTTTAACACATTTATACCCATGTAACGGAATTTTGGAATGTAACTTTTACACACTCTAAAAAGTTGGATGATGCCAATACAATAATTAAATAAATATATCCAATTTCCTGATCAGGATCTTCATGATTAATGAGTTTTTCCATATTGAAAAATATGGTGGTGTTTTACTACGTAGATACTAAGGCGTTTATAAAAGTATATGTGACTTAATTACTTGGGACTTTTTAGTCTTAATAATAAAATGATCATCATCAATCAGTAACTAAAAAAACAAAAGAATGTATACCTACTTCAAAATACTAAAAAAACCATGCTCTTGTAACTATATAGCTGAAATAAAAAGTAGAAAATAATTTTGTATAAGATCAAAAAAAAGTCACTAAACTGAACACTGAACTGAAACTGACAATGAACAATTTAAATGTTAATTTATTAAAGAATCTTAAATTAAATTATAAAACAAATTAGTATATTAAAATACCTACATAATTACTTTATTAAATCTATATATATAAATGAGAAAGGTGACTGACTGACTGACATACCCAGAGATCAACGCACAACCCAAACCGCTGAAGCTAGAATCCTGAAATTTTGCATGTAGGTTCTTTATGTAACGTAAGTGAGCACTAAGAAAGGAATTCTTGAAATTCCACCCTAAGGAGGTAAATCAAGGGACGAAAGTCTGCATGAGCGAAGCCGCGTGTAGAAGCTAGTCTAATATATAAAATTCTCGTGTCGCGGAGTTTGTTACTAAACTCTTCCGAAACGGCTGGCCCGATTTTTATGAAATTTTATGTGCATATCGGGTAGGTCTGAGAATCATCTATTTTTCATACCCCTAAATGATAAGAGTGACCCATCCCTAAATATTAGTTTTTTTTTTCATGACAAAAGTATATAGGTATATATAATTAAACAATATAAAATAAAATATTGCATGTCATAAAAATTAACAGTACACATCTTATTTACTACTTCTTAAACTAATTGGTGATTAATCACTGCACTCAGCAGATTAGATACGACTATATTTAATTATTAAATTAATTCAAGTGTCGAAAGTTAACCCTTCTAAAGCTAACTGTAAAAGCTAACTAGAGCTAGAAAATTTGCCTTCTTTAGGCGAGATCAGATTGAATGTGAACGTTACGATCACTGCTGATACTCTTGTTTACAATCTATTGCAATAAAGACTTGTTTTTGTTATATATTAGGCTGTCAAGGTAACTCTATTCTGCCTAATGGAAAGCGTGAACATAATTCAAGAGTAGTGGTCACCATACACATTGTGAATGCCGACAATGAAACAATGCAGCATGGTGACCCACACTATAGCGGCCTATTAAGATGTTTCTGCATCATTGGGCCTCCGCGCTTGCCTCAGTTAGTCTTCTGTATTTAACATATACTATTACACAAACGCAGGTTTCTGATTCTCACGGTGGTTATGAATCACTCTGCACTTGATTATATCGTGTTCCACAGCCGTAATGGTGGCTCGACAGCCTCGATCCCAGAAACTGCATCGATAAGTTCTCTTTGGTGTCGTGTATCGTTCATTTTTCATAAAGAATTTGAATCCACCATATTCAATAACTGGATTGCCATAACGAGTCAGTGTAAAAACTGGAGCTAAAAAAATACAAACAAGTTTAGTTAGAACATAATATAGTAACATCATCTTATTCTACATTAATGCAATATAGAAACACTTTTAATTACACATTAGTTGAGAGTTATTCGACAACAAAGGAAGTCGTCACTCGGACAAGGAAGTACCTGATTTTAATAAGTATTTTTATAGACGAAATGCACTTTCTATAGACAAAATAGTGTAACAGAGAAGTTCATTTTCATTTGAACAATGCATAGGTACTTGTAATAACATATTTTGGTCATATCGATCGGACTGCACACCGCTCCGTGTCTCATGATCAAATGACAGAAAAAGTTAAAAGCCAACATTGTATAGCATTTTTTTTATTAATTATAATTTATTATTTAAGAAAGACACAGTCATTATGATACAAGCTGTCACTTGCTAATAATAATAATATTATTGTTGTCATCCTAATTGCCCAATACGTAAAATAAATCACATTTCTTCTTTCTGGCACATTGCTTTAACCAAGGAACGAAAACATTCCTTGAAATGCATGTGTGCTTGACATTTATGCGTTATTTTAGTGGCAATGCTCATCATTGCATTTCAGGACTATGTTATCGAAGGTAACGATTGATGCCCTACACCCGCAGCTGCTCCATTTCGTGCATACCCATCGTTTCCTCGATGTTTCAGACATCGCTGACTGTGACATTGTCCTCCTTATGTAACTATATCTGTTATTTTTGTATAAGATCATCGGATTACCTCTATTTGACGTTACGAACACAACTTTGTCTGCAAATTAGCAATAGTTTTACATTATTTTTATATAAATAAATATTATACTGGCGAGTTCATAAGGTTCGTATTTACTTAGGGGAGTAGATTTTTAGATATTTTTATCGATTTATTATCACTATAAGTATCAAAACAAAACATAAGTAAAATGTATAGCAGGTAAATATTAAATAATAGTGAATTGTATTTAGTTTCAGTTTTGTTAAAGGTATAAATTATTAAAGAATTATATTCGAAATAACGACTATTTAACCTCAGGTGACGTAGATTTGAAAGAAAACACACACACACAAATATAACAAATAAGAAATCTTATGTGTGACTCATATCGATCGTAATGTTATAAAACAAATAAAATTAATTCCTTTGTTTGATCCTTGATTTATTTATAAGTTTAAATATCTTTTGGTACCCCTACAATTCGACCAAATTGCTCCAACTATGATTGGAGAAAGATGTAGGAAGCCTTTTATAGTGAAGGTAGAAGTTCATTATATACGGTGAATAATGACAATTCATTACTAAATGCTTTTGCATTAATGAATTGTCCTATTTGTCTATGGGAGAAAAAGTCCATGTCCAGCAGTGGACTGCGATGGACTGACGATAATGATTAATTTAATGTATATGGTCGTCATTGCATTTCAATATAATATCTTCGATAGTTGTAATAGAAGCTCGACAACCGTTGGCCCATCTCGTGCACAGCCATCTCTTTCTAGGCGTCTTACAGCTAGTTTTATTATAACTAAATTTGTGATTTCTATACAGAATCATTGGATTGCCTCTGTTTGATGTTATGAATATAGGTTTTTCTGAAATCAGGTGAAAATAGTTATATTTAATATATTATCAATTTCTCAAAAACTTGACATCTCAGGCATGACATTTGTAAACCGACTAAGTAATAATTACATGTCATAATGTCAACATGTACTGGACATGTTGACATTATGACATTAATAATAATGATATTAAAAGGGGGTAATCATCGACACCAGCGACCCGGCAATGTCGTATCGCGGCAGTCTTTAAAATTCTAGGATTTTCTCTACTTTAATATGCAACAATATGGATGAATTACACATATAAACCTTCTTCTTGAATCACTATCTATTACTGAAAACAGCATTATAATTCGTTGGGTAGTTTAAAAGATCTAAGTGAACAGAAAGCGCCAGTGAATTCATTTTTTATATTATGTAAAGATACAGTCGCAACAAATTGTTTCAAACCAAAATAAAACATGAGATTTCAAAAAGTTTGTCATTTAATAAATCTCTGAACATTGGCATGTCATTCATCGTCATCATCATTTAACGTAACATACTCATTGAACTTTAAAAATAAATCTATGTTATCATAAACAACCCGTAAGGGAATCTATTCAACAAATTTTTAGTTTATATCAAGGATGGCAGTGTTGATGTCTGAAACTGACTATCTGATTATCAAAAGTAATGATGTTTGATTTACATCCATTGCTCGCTTTCCTACAGACCCACGTAACTCTAGGGCCTTTACATCTATGATACTTGTAGTAACGATGGTTACCAATCACCATCACCGGCTTTCCGAAGCGAGATGTTGTGAAAAACACTGAAACATCAAAGTTTTTATGACTTTCTTTCCTTTGCTTGTACTAGTAACCGACAATTACATTTATGGGTACAGTTGAAAACAGAAAATATTCAAAATCAATTATTGACATAATTATTATAATTTAATCTATAACACACATTTTTTGTAATACATATTATATATAAATGTATTGTATACATATACGATAAATTTGTGTACTGCCCAAGACTGGGATAGTTAGCGCTCCTTTGTTCGAAAGTGGAAGGCGATTGGCTGATTATGATAATGCATTTTCGTAAATCAATGTGAATGGTTAGAATTAGCTCTAATGATCAAATCGTCAACAGTGATCAGAGAAGCTGGACAACCAGACCTCGCTTTAACACATAACCATCTTGCCTTTGGACCCTGACTGCGACAGTATTTATTAAATCTGTACTGTCCTATTTCAATTACCGGTTTTCCGTATCTTGAAGATGTGAAAATAGGCTCTGGAAAGTACAAAAAAGGTTTTGGTCAAAACACTATCCCTTAATCTTTTTTTAACATTCCAGTACAATAAGCTTAGGCTTGCCAGGTTGTTATTTTATTGCCTGGGTTCAGTATCAGTAATTTTTAGTAAACACGTAATGGCTAAGACAAGACTTGCGAGCAAGTGGTTATAGCTTCGAGACGGACTCACTCCAACGTGATCCACGTAACCAGCATTGAGAAAACACAAAAACAAATTCATAAAAAAAGAAATGTTTTGTTCCTATTAAAACTTTCAACTGAAATCTTATCTAAATGAGAAATAAAAGTATATTAATTTTAGATATTGCTTCATTAACACATTTTGCAAGTAACAAACATTCAGGCTGAACAATAATTTGATTAGTTATGAAAATAGACTATATCTATCACGCTCACTCAACATCAAAGCACAAAGTTACATTTATTATAATACTGCATTATACATATTTGCACTTGTCGTACTTATTTAAAATTAGTGGGTATGCGTACCAGACATTTGGACGATGAGGTTATCGATGGTGACTAACGTGGCGGGGCATTTACCTGATCTTGCTTTTACACATGACCATCGAGCTTTAGGCCCTAAATTATTACTGCGTTTATTGTATCTGTGTTCCCCTAATTCTATCACCGGTTTGCCGCACCTGGAAGTGGTGAATATAGCTTTCATCTCTAAAAAGTAAAAACCAAAGAAGTTTGAGTAAATAAGTTCATATATTGTGTATCTACAGTTACACATTTTTGAAATATCAAAATTTAATTAGAAGACAAAACAAATAAGTTATCTTATTATTATAATAAAGAGTGGCACACGTAAAATAAATAGTCAAAATAGTAATAAATCAATTTTATTTTATTAAAACCAACGCTTATAAAGCTACACCTTACACCAAGCGGAGTCCACGTTAGTGAAGGGTTAATTCATAAGATTCATGAGGTAAAATATTTCTTAACAAAGACAGTGTACGTTTTATCTAATGTATTTGTCATGTGTAGTCTAATTACTGTAATATTAATAACAATGATAATATATCACAGGTAATATGGTTAAAACTACTTAACATTAATTAGTCGTTTTTATTTTATTTCCGAATTAGGAACTACCATCAATGTTTATTAAAGTGAAACTATTTTCCTTTACGTGTCTATTTCGTATACCCGATTTTGATTATGGGTATGACGGTTTTGGACCGGGGGACCCGATGGCTGCCCTCTCAAAAGGGCCTGAATGAAAAGTAAAAACTTTGTCGATACGCACACACGCGTTTGTGAAAATATTAATGTTTTATATATATTATAGATTTTATAAACCCACGAAAGTCTTTATTCTAAAACTGCCATTATTAGTTGAAGCAGGCCAATTCTAAATAATTTACTCGTATTTCTACTATTAGCATTTAAACTGGTCTATTCCTAATCCTACTGTACTATATATCTCGAATATGCATCTCATGTATTTCAATCAGTTTAAAATATATAATATATAAACTAGCGACCCGCTTCGGCTTCGCACGGGTGGATTTCAGATGCCTCCGCCGACGACACGATTCGTGCATTTTAAATCTGTAATATCTTCGAATATATTCATTTAAATTAGATACTGTAAAGGGCTATTTTGATCTATATTAAATGCACAATGTATTTAATTTACTTAATTGTATAAGAATTCATTCTGTATTGCTTAAAATCACTTCGTAAATAAGCCATTATTTCTCGTAAAAAGAAAGGAATAAAAAATGGTTGTTGTGGGTTATCCCTAAGAGATAGACATATACTGTCGCGGACTTTTTTGTAATACTTTTTAAGGTGTACAATACTGTAGTACATTATTTTGATCAATCTCGTAGGATGCAACCAGCGTTTGCAATGTAAGCGCAAAAAAATGTTTTTATTTACTACATCACATTAGAAACCTCGAAAATTAACAGTGTTTCCATACTATATTATGCATTTATTATACATAAAAACCTTCCTCTTGAATCACTCTATCTATTAAATAAACCCGCATCAAAATCCGTTGCGTAGTTTTAAAGATTTAAGCAAACAAAGGGACATAGGGACAGAGAAAGCGACTTTGTTTTATACTATGTAGTGATAGTGAAGTGATGATGATGATGCCTAGACCTATTTCTTAGCGTTCCATGGATTCACCGTGCGGGTGCCGGGTCCATCGCGTGATAGATGGGGCAACACATGCGACTTCGACAGTGCCTGGGAATTGCGACCCAGGTTTAGGTTTAAGGAGCACTCCTTACGACGCGTCAACGCTCACCTCCACTGTCCGCCGTGTTACCCCCTCTACCTAACCATATTTGAAGTGAGCCTAGCAATGCCGCTTTGGATATTCGTTCCAGAAAAGAGCTTACTGAAGCTCTTGGCAATCCAAGGTTTTTAAGCAGGTTATAGAGGTATTTAGCTGGTATACCCCTCGCACCCACTTCCACGGCATACAGCGTAACAACATAACCATTTTTAGTTATTTCGTTGGTTAAGTCAAAGTACTTGTTTCTTTTTAAAGCGTGGTCTTTAGGGATGTTCGTTTCCCACGGCACCGTGAGTTCTACTAGTACTACACGCTTAATTGACATTGCATAAAGAAATATGTCCGGTCTGGACGCCGAGGCACAGATATCCTCCGGTATTCTGTAGTGATTTTCATACGTGTCCACTAATAATGTCCAGTCACTGGCGGTATTTATAATTGAGTACGGCTTTTGTGTGAGTGATATCTTTTTTGTTGAGCCTTCCTTTACAAACGCGATGTTAGTTTTTATGTTTGTTGTTATTCCTTTTTTCGCTCTCGCCAGTGATAAACTCATAGCTTCGCGTATGATGAGTAATACCCTATCATGGCGACGTGAATAATGACCCCGGTCTAATAGCGCCTTACAACCTGTCAGTAAGTGCCTGGCTGTACCTATTGCCGCATTGCACATCGTACAAGCCTTTTCTGTAGCTTTTCCCCACCTTACTAGGTTGCTTTGATCGGGGAGAGTTGATTGAAAGGCGTTGAGGTAGAATTTTAATAGGGCGGGTGACCAATCATATAAAAGTGTGCGCCATTTCAAAGCTGGTGGGATACAAAATTCTCCTAGAGTTAACCATTCATTCTGCATTTCTAGGTTCATTGCGTGCACCTTGTAGGTCTCGTTTTCATATTGTTGTATGAAAGATTTTGTTATCTCTTTATCGGTCTGTCTTCTAGCATTTCCCATTTACTAATATTATAAACGCGAAAGTTTGTAAGGATGGATGTTTGTTACTCTTTTACGCAAAAACTACTGAACGGATTTGGCTGAAACTTTACAGTAATATAGCTTATACATCAGAATAACACATAGGCTACTATTTGCCGCGACATATACGCTGGCGGAGCCGCGGGCAACCACTAGTAACATTATGTATATACACAATATATAATACTTAACACTACCTATTGGTTTTAGGCTATATTTTTAAGCTCATTTGTTATTCAAGTTGACAAAATTGTCAAATATAAAATGAAATTCCTTCAGCAGTCACAGCCATCGCACTAATGTATATAATACCTACTAGTTGTTGCCCGCGGCCTGTATATGCGGTTGTACATGTCGGTTATCGCTGCAAATAGTAGACTTTGTGTTATTCTGATGTATAAGCTATTTACTATATATATATATTTATGTATATTACTGTAAAGTTTCATCCAAATCCGTTCAGTAGTTTTTGCGTGAAATAGTAACAAACATACATCTATCCATCCATTCATCCATCCATACTTACAAACTTTCGCGTTTATAATATTAGTATAGATATAGATTAATGATGATAAATTAATAACATTGGCACATAAAATCTTGAAAAATAACAGCAAACAATATAATTTCCTATGATCCGGTTGGAAAGCCATAACTCATAACTATATGTTTTATGGGTTTCAGAAAACATATAGTTATGAGACCTATTGCAACACACAAATAAAATTTTATTTAAAAGTGAAATATGGATCCTGAAATACGGTTACAGCATCAGTTTCTGGTTCTAACTATGAATCTATAAACATAGGAGTCATTTAAATTCACATTTTTTAGCGAAATCGACTTAGTTTAGGTGTAGTTGAGTCAAATACACAGTGACGCACTAGAGACTTATAAGGATAATATCGTTACCAATACTGCGAAGACTTGGGTTTGGGTTTGATGTGAGTGTGTTCACGATTCATACTTATTATTTGGTTTTCGAAGGTAGTGAGCGTAGCTCGGCAGCCAATAGAAGACTTCACACATTTCCATAGAGCTTTAGGACCAGTGTAATAAGAAAACTTATTGTATCTAAATTCACCTATCTGAATCACTGGTTTGCCACGGTTGGAAGTCGTAAATATAGGAACTGAAAAACAAACGTAAAATTAATTAATTAATTGAATCTCTCTCTCTTTCTCTGTAAAAAACAACTCCTGCATTAGGAATATACACCCTGTGTTGCGGGGGACTTTACAAACATACATGAAACTGACACAGTACACCCAGACTATGTAGGATTTTTTTTTTTTTTTTATGTATGGCCCGCCAAAATGACTCTACTCTGCCTGATGGAAAGCATAAGCAGAATCCAAGAGTATTGGTCGCCATACTCACTGCGAATGCAGACAATGCAGTATGGCGACCCACACCATGGCGGCCTAGTGATGCTGCTGCATCTTTTAGTCTAGTCAACAAGTATGGAACAAACAAGTGTTTGAACCTACTGTGCCAAATGTTGTACTTGGCACAGTAGGAAGCGGCTTGGCGACTACTTAAACCACTGGGCCAACCGTGCAGTCAATTCATCGAATATATTGATCAAATAGTATAAAATATAATGCAACGGAATATATTGCTAACCTTTTGAGTAAGAAATGTTTTCTAAAAGTGATAATAGGTAAAAATAAAATCAACTTTTATATAGTTTAACATTGAAAAATTAATCAACGATGCAACGTTTAATGCTGATGAAAACTGATAGTCTTCACGATAACATCGTTTACTGTGGTAATTCTTGCACGACAGCCAGCACCCGCTTTCACGCACGCCCAATGAGCTTTCGGGCCTGTACTTCTGTAGTATTTATTGAAACGATATTGACCTATTTGCAGTACAGGCTTTCCACAACGGGACACAGTAAAAAAGGGTACTGAAAATATAGAAATTAACATATTTTAAAACGTATGTTTTTCTCGTTAAACTATTCTTGAATCGATGAATTTTTTTCCTAAAAACGAATAGTAAAGCCTACTCAGAAACTCATTTTATTTCGGGTATACCACTGAGATTACACCGCATGCTGATGAGACTTTGTTAATTTGTATGCAGGGGTCCCATTCCTTGGCAAACCTAAAACCAGTCAGATGCAAAAGCACGAGATCCAGTGTTACATCACCAAGCAATGTATAATAATATATTTAGGTTCAAAATACATTAAAATCAATAGCAATTAGGTAATACATTTATTCAAACAGAAACTTGAACATAAAGCCTCGTACACCGTAAATTTTTTAATGGTTATGAGGGGTTTGTTTAATTATGACGTCTTCGTAAGTGACCAACGAGCCAGAACACTTTAACGTATTAACCTTCCCGCAGACCCAGCGAGCGCGCGGACCACGGCTACCTGCCCACTTATTGAACCTGTATTTACCTAAAAGAATAACTGGTCTTCCTTGTTGCGATACGGAAAACTGAGGCGCTGAAATTAAGTTTCAAGAATTACTTGACACACAGATGTACAGCGGTAGAAAATAATAATAATATAATTGTTATCTCTGAAATCGTCATGAATGTGGTAGGTACAGATGTAAGTCATCTTACAACCAAAGATCCTTGATTGGGTAAGTACTCAAATTAAAGTAAAAATACTGACATGGTTTTCAATCGTTAGAATTCTGTTTACGGAAGGGTATAAAACAATAGAAAAATAATTTAATGAAGTACCTTGAGTCGCCGATTTCTAATACAATTAGCGTGCTACCACATTAATTACCTACTCTCATTAACACTCCATAACTAAACATTTTTTTTCCACAAGTTTAGCATAACAATGAGGTAGATAGAATTAATATTTGTTCTATAAAGTACAACATGAACAATATTGATATACAGAAATTAATTTGTTAAATTTCATATCGCTTGAACATATGCTATTATTAAAAGAGTTGTAATTCAACAAGTTATATTTAATGGTTATGAGGAGTGTGTTTAACTATAATATCATCAATAGTTATTAAAGTAGCTGGACATTTTAATCCTTTAACTTTTACACATATCCAGCGTGATCGAGATCCTCGGCTGCCAACCCATTTATTGTAACGATATTCGCCTAATATTATAACTGGATTGCCACGCCGTGACACTGAGAATATCGGTCCTGGAAACAATTAATAAACAAGTGAAAACAACACCATTTGTTAAAGTACTAAAAACCTGTGTTCTTGTACATCTCTACATAGAGATTGAGATTAAATAAAATAAATCTTAACTATCAAAACTAGTAGGTAGAAATACACTACTACACATTTTAATACAATGTTGGGCATATGTACCATATGTACTTTTATTTGCCAATTGATTGAATTTACAAATTTAGAGATATTTTTAAATTTGAAGTATATTAAACGTAACGTAAATCTATAAATCGCCCATCATACGTAACTGTCCAAAATTGCATCATAATCGTTTCTTGAAATACACAGTATTTCTAGAGACAAAAAGTACAATCACCTATGAACTATTTAAATACTTTGCTGATGCCTATACGACCGGAATGTAAACAAAGTTAAGAGCAAGATGATGATGACAGTCATCATCATCTCAGCCAAAAGACATTCACTGCTGGACATAGACCTCTACCAAGGTTTTCCACAACAACCGGTCCTGTGCTATGCACAGCCAAAGGCTTCCCGCGACTTTTACCAGGTCTTTCACAACTTTGTCTACCAACGCTGCGTTTTTCTTTTTTTTCCCGATATGGAGTTGCCATTCAAGAACTTTATGACCTCATCGACCATCGTTGAGGCCTGCCTACTGCCACATTTGCTAAGCAATTTTCCGGACAACATCGTCGACCTTGGTTCAAAAAGAGAGAGACACTACATTCGAAGTTGTTGACGACTACGTATACCTAGGAAAAACTATCTTGGTAGGTAAATCCATCTTCGAAAAAGAAATCAATCCAAGATCTAGCTAGGTCGGGCAAGCGTTCGAGAAGCTGCGTAACGTTTTCTCGTCCCAAATACCGCAGTGTCTCAAGAGCAAACCCCATTGAAAAGGTCGCGCACAATGGGCCTCATAAGAAGGCTCGAAGTCACCCAAAAAGGCGAAGTCACCCATCGAAATGGCAATGCTCGGAGTTTATCTGCGTGATCGAATCAGGAAACTATATTATACACCAGCTGCGTCGACAGACTGCGTACTGTGGACAATAATCGACAGATGTTTTAATCTATCCACTCGACGGCGACGGTTTGTATTCGAAAAGAAAAAGTTTTGTTTGTACTATTTTTTTCGCAATTTTTTAGTTTTTTCTCTCCATAAGAAACTTCCTATTCTCTAAAAAGAAAGTATTTGAAAAAATAAGCGCATTGGTCGAGCGGATCTCGACTTTTGCTCTTAGCAACACATTTGGGGATTCATTTTTATTTATATAGATAACGTAATTACATGGATCTGTGACACTAGTTAGCATCTCGTTTAACTTTCGGTTGAGTTGATGATACATGTTGATTTTTATGAATTCTGGATACTATTATGTAGATAAATGTGTAAATGAAACAAAAATAGTAAATATTAAATTGTTTATTAAAATGAGGCAAAAATTTTCTTTACATAATTTTATCGTTGCTTATTATCGTACTTTTTGTTCAATTTTTTTTGCTACTATTACATTTGAAGCCAAATATTATGTTTTGATTAACCTCAGATCAAATAAAAAAGTTAGATAACGCACGGCCTTCTTCTTGTTGAAGCAAAAAACCTAAGCTACTTCCAAGTAAACACACGCGTTAACACACACTAACTAAGAAACTAACTGTTCGTCAGTATCGTACAAGTATCGACAACTTGTACTATACTATAAAAGTAGCGTAGTTTATCGTTTTCGTTTCGTTTATCGACTGCCTCTGTGGCGCAGTGGTAGCGTTTGCGACTGCTGTGGTTGAGGTCTCGGGTTCGATTCCTGGGTCGGACCAAATGTTTGTATGATCTGCAAATATTTGTTTCGGAGTTTGGGTGTTTTCTATGTATAATATGTATGTATTTACAAAAAAAAAGTATATATGTATTTATATCAGTCGTCTAGTACCCATAACACAAGCTCTGCTTAGCTTGGGACTAGATGGCGTTGTGTGTAAGCTGTCCAAAATATTTATTTATTATTATTATTATTTATAGCAAAGTTAGTGCGTTAACGCGTGTGTTTACTTGGAACTACGCTACTTTTATTGCTTCGAAAAGAACAAGGTCGTGCGTTATCTACCTTTTTTTTTTGATCTGAGTGATTAACTTCCACCCACTGTGTTTGGCTCAGTAGACCCGCATATTTACCACTTAACGGCCATCACTTAAATTTTTAAAACACACTCTTGTTACATTTTGCGGCCAGATTCGACTGTTGGTGAAGGATCTCTGTTAAACAAATCCTAAAACAGGTAACACGCAAAGGTATTTATGATGATGAGACCCAGTGTTACATAAACGAGCAATTATTCAGTTCAATCCATGCATTTCATTCCAGGTTCAGAATACATAAAAATCAATGGCAACATTCAGTTTTAAGAAAAAGACTTATTAAATACATTACTTTCCAGGATATTTTTACGTGAACATAAAGGCGTGTAAGTATACTGTCCAATGTTTAATGGTTATGAGGTGTTTGTTTAATTATGACATCATCGTAAGTGACCAAGGAACCAGGACACTTTAACGTATTAACCTTCCCGCAGATCCAGCGAGTCCTTGGACCACGACTACCTGTCCACTTATTGAATCTGTATTTACCTAAAAGGATAACTGGTCTTCCTCGTTGTGATACGGAAAACTGAGGCGCTGAAATCAAGTTACACGAATCACTTAGACAAACCGATTAAAAGTATTTCAAAATATATTTGTTATCTAAGAAATTCCAACATAGTCGTATCCATGCCAACCCCTTTACTACAAAGATTTTATTTCGCAAGTACCTATTGAAATTTAAGATAAATAAAATACTCTCGAAGTTTCCAATCGTCAAAATTATGTTTAAGGAAAAAATCAAAAGAAATTGCATTTAATTAAGTGCCTTAATTACCAAGTTTCTCAATATGGGAAATATTTGTTTTTGATTTTATTGAATTTAATTCCAATTTAATACTTTTAAGGACGTAGTTACTCTTAAGCATGCGTAACAGTTACTGCATCTTTAAAAGTGTGAATTGAATCCCTTAAGTTTTTGAACCGATTTTATTCATTTGCTTACTATAAGATACCCGTCAATGTTGCCAACATTCGCCAAAGAAGAATATTAGCAAGTAAATCTACTTATAGTATTAGATGAACCAGCATCTCTCTATAAGTCACGATACGAATGATTGTGTGTATTAATTTATTTCAATGATTGTGCTCATACAATTTTGTGACTACTATATTATCTATTGTGATGAGTTTCGCACGACACTTGAGCTGTTGTTTGACACAAGTCCACCGAGCTTGCGTGCTGTTCTGACCGTTGTGGCACGAAGTTTTCAAATTGTATCTATGCCGACCTAGCAGAATAACTGGCTTGCCGTACCGTGACTGTAAAAACACGAGCTCTGAAACACAAACAACTACTGTTATGAATTTTGTTTGCCAGAATCGTTCAAACTTAAATGCTGTTCAAAGAATTATTAATGGTGTTAAAATGACTAGCATTCATGCATAGATTAATTGTAACAAAGTAGGTAAACGTACATGCTCTAAAACGAAAACCTTTAGGTAAAGGTAGTAGAGCCACGCTGATTTCAGCACGAACGGGCCAGCTCGACCGGGGCGGTACTAACCTCGCACAGAAAATCAATGAAAAATGACAGCGATCGTGCTGTCGTGTTTCGTTGGTAAGTGCAAGACCGGAGGCCCAATGATGCAGAAGCATCACTAGGTTGCCATGGTGCGGGTCACCATGCTGCATTATTGAATTCGCAATGAATGTGGTGACCACCACTCTTGGATTATGCTTTTGCTTTCCATCAGGCAGGTTAGAGTCATTTTGGCAGGTCCAAACATAAAAAAGATATTTGTATCAGAGTTGAAAAACAAAAGCAAACAAAAGAACTTTAAAACGTTCTTATATATTATTTTTGATATTAATTGACTAAACCACAGGTAGTAGAGCCACGCTGATTTCAGCACTAACGGGCCGGCTCGACCGGGGCGGTACTACCCTCGCACAGAAAATCAACGTAAAATGACAGCGTTCGTGCTGTGGTGTTTCGTTGGTGAGTGCGAGACCGGAGGCCCAAATAGTCTAGTCAACAAGTTCTATACCTGTTGACTAGACTAAAAGACGCAGCAGCATCACTAGGCCGCCATGGTGTGGGTCGCCATACTGCATTATCTGCATTCGCAGTGAGTATGGTGACCACCACTCTTGGATTCTGCTTATGCTTTCCATCAGGCAGAGTAGAGTCATTTTGGCGGGCCATACATAAAAAAAAACTTGCAAAAGCAAGATAAAAGAAAGAAACCAATTGGGAAAGACTTTCGTATTCTTACATATCTATTCATCGAGAAATGCTTTAATGACCTTTACAAGAAGTTACAGTGACTTAAATGCAATAACTCACACTCACACAAAAATATAACGCAATTGACTTAGGAGATTCATATAGTTTTCATAATATATTTTCTAACTAAGTAATTAAATAGACATAATAACTTCAAGAAATAAGTAACAACAAAACCAATAATTTGCTGCGTACCAAGAAAACTCTCAAACTTTTTATATTACACTATGTACATGTTTAACAGTTAATAACAGTAGTTAAATAGTAGTAGTTTAATAACACAGATACTGTGCTAAGATAGAAAAGGTACAAGTGAAACAAAGATTTCATTTATTCATGTACATTTTTCTAGAACAGTTCTAGTTGCAGTTTTGACAAAATTCATTCCAAAACTAATCTAATTGTATTTATTGTGATTCAATGAGTGTGATCACAAGAATATTGTATGATTTTATCGAACACAGTAATAATAGTCGCTTTGCAGTAGTTTTTCTTAACACACAGCCATCTAATTCGGGGACCATTGGAACAACAAAATTTGTTGTAACGATATCGACCCAGTATGAGTACAGGTTTACCAAAGCGAGATGTTGAAAACACTGGAGTGCAATCTGCAAAAAAAACACAAACATTATTTTGTTTCTCCTATGAGTGAATTAACAAAAATCTGTCTTGGTCTCTTCTGACAAGATAATCAACAAACATTTTAACAAAAATAACCGACCTCAAGAACTAGACTAAATTGAAATGGGATCACACGACAAGCACCAGCTTTCAAATAAAAAAAGAATCCTCAAAATCGGTTCACACATAAAAACGGAAATACGCCAAGAGCCAGAGCCACGCTTCGGCATGCATGGGCCGTCTTGACCGGAGTGATACCACGGCCTCACAGAAAACCGGTTTGAAACAGCGCTTGCGTTGTGTTTCAACGAGTGAGTGAGGATACCGGACGAGGCCCATACCCCAACACCTCTCCCATCCCTCAAAGGCCGGCAACGCACTTGTGACGCCTCTGGTGTTGCAGGTGTCCATGGGCGGCGGTGATCGCTTACCATCAAGCGATATGTCTGCTCGTTTGCTCGCTATTCCATAAAAATACAGTCGAATTGAAAACCTCCTCATTTTTGAAGTCGGTTAAAAAGCATCAGCAGCCAAAATCTCAAGTATATATTAGACCCAGTGGTTTCTGCTCTTCGTTGATGAATCAGTCAGCCAGACATCGTTGTCTAATTTCTTTTAATAATTTATGGATTATTGAAATAACAACAGGCTCGAATTTATTGAACTTTGGTCTTCCAATCGTATTTATTGTACACGTATATGAATACCATAACAATAATTTGAAATGTTTACTGTTATAAATGTACTATGAGCTAAATTCCTGAACAAAAACCATTATTTTAAAATTAGGTGTAAATTTTTTCTTTGTGAAAAAAACAAATCTATTGGTATTATCACACTCTCAATATACCTAATCTACATATCTGTACATAATACAATTTAGTCATATTGTACAAAACGAATAACTTTTTAAAATATAATTCAAATCGCATTATTCGCACAAATAACGAAATAAAAGTACGAATCATTGTTCGCATTGTTTTTAATGATAAATAAATATTCGTTTACAATATGACATTACTTAAATTTTACTTATAAAGCTAAGTAAGCGTATGTTTATAGAAATATGAACTAAGTATGGCATCTTCAAAGCCACTATCGCATGTTTAATAAACCGTTCTCTTTCACAACTTTCAAAGAACTTTCAAATGACAATTTGTTTATTTGCACAAGTGCGACTTTACGTTTTCCAAAGACACGAAACGAGGTCCAAAAGCACAAGTACCTTTTAAATGTCTGTTTAGTAACTGACCTTTTACCTGCGCCGCGAACCAACAAGAGGTGGCATCCTGCAAGTCGCTAATAGCTTGCTAATCAGCCTATCACGGCAATACACAGCTTATTTGCCATTCATTACTTTTACTACATATAATTTACCACAATCGTTATGACGTATGACAACACTCATGAAACAATATGTTTATTTCCAGACAACATGGACAATCCTAACAGTTTACTGAGTTATCATGCACTATAGCCTATATATATATAACTAGTTGTTGCCCGCGGCTCCGCCCGCGTATATGTCGGTTTTTGCGGCAAATAGTAGCCTATGTGTTATTCTGACGTATAAGCTATATTACTGTAAAGTTTCATCCAAATCCGTTCAGTAGTTTTTGCGTGAAAGAGTAACAAACGTCCATCCATCCATCCATTCATACTTACTGTTGTGTATGTACCCACATTTATGTATAGGTGGCTGCGTCCACTACTTGTGTTGACCTATATTAAATCAGTGTGCTAATAGCAGTCGCTTGTTTCACTTGCCTCCTATTACGTACATAACAGTGGCGACGAGTTACCCACATTTTTAAATTATTAAAATAAAAATGAACAATTTTGGAATTTTATCATTTTTCGACCACAATGTTCAAGATTGGAATGTGTACAAAGGCCGAATTACACAGTGGTTCATTGCAAACGATATCGGATCGAAGAATGATGCAGCAGGAAACAAAAGACGAGCGATTCTGCT
This sequence comes from Diaphora mendica, assembly GCA_949125395.1. Classification (NCBI taxonomy): domain Eukaryota; kingdom Metazoa; phylum Arthropoda; class Insecta; order Lepidoptera; family Erebidae; genus Diaphora; species Diaphora mendica. The sequence goes on from OX421323.1 coordinate 6,338,648, forward strand.
TAGCGCACTCGGTGATAGTACGTATAAGTTAGCTGCCGATTTAGCACTGCCAAAGGATGTACAAGAAGTACCGTATGACGATTTAGTACAGTTATTGGATGGTCACTTTATTCCAAAGCGATGTGGATTCAGTGAGAGGTATAACTTCTATGCGGCCGTGCAGCAGCCGAGTGAGACTTATACACAATGGGCATCAAGACTGCGAGGGCTTACAGCACATTGCAGGTTCAGTAATGTCGAGGAGGCGTTACGGGATCGGTTCGTGATGGGTATGGTAGCAGGTCATGAACGGGAGAAGTTATTTTCGCAGGATCTTGACCAATTGACCTTGACGAAGGCGGTCGAGATAGCGGAAAGCGTGCGGTGCGCGCGCGCTAGCGCTGCCGCTGCCACTTCGTATGTGCAGCAGGCCCCGGTATTTAGGATCGTTCAAGGAAAAAATAGTGCTAAAAACATCAGTGCCGATAAAGTAAAGTGTAATGTTTGCGGTCGTAATCATCATAAGTCGTCCCAGTGTCGGTTTGCAAATTATAAATGCAACAAGTGTCACGCTAAAGGTCATTTACGTAAAATGTGCAATCAGCTTAATTATGTAATGGCAGGTGATGTGAGCGGGGACGACGATGACGGTAAGTCGGTATTTAATATATGCTCGGTGCGGGGGGAACCCATGACAGAAACGGTCTCAATTTATGATAAACAGTTACAGTTTCAAATAGACAGTGGATCAGCTGTTACGGTTATGTCCGAAACTACGTTAAAATCTACGTTCGGTAACATTCCGTTACAGTATTCAAATAAGTTTTTTTTTACTTATACCGGCAATAGAATGCAGTGTGTAGGATATGTATGCTTGTCGGTGACGTACAGGTACAACACACACACACTCGACGTGTACGTTATACGTAATGGCGGACCACCGTTATTGGGAAGAGACTTTATTTCTAAGTTTAAACTAAAGTTAACGCCGTGTAATTTTGTTAAAGGTGAGCAGAGCGTTTTAGAAAAATTACAATCACGATTCCCTAAAGTATTTTCAGATCAGCTGGGCGCATTTAATAAATATCGCGTTAAATTAAAATTAAAAAATGATGCAAAGCCGATATTCTGTAAGGCGCGCCCGATTGCATTTGCGCTGCGCGATAAGGTCGACAAGGAGATAACGCGTTTAGTAGATTTAGGTATTTTAAAACCGGTTTCACACTCGGACTACGCGTCACCCATTGTACCCGTGCTTAAACGTAACGGCTCGGTTAGATTGTGTGCTGACTACTCCATTACAATTAATAAACAGTTAGTGATAGACCAGTACCCCTTGCCCTCAGTTCATGAATTATTTTCAAGACTACATGGGGGTCAACAATTTTCAAAAATTGATTTGTCTATGGCTTATAATCAGTTTTTATTAGACGATGAGTCACAAAACTTAACGTGCATAAATACTCATCGGGGACTGTTTGTTTATACAAGACTGGCATTTGGGTTGTCAAGCGCGCCATCTATTTTTCAAAGGGCCATGGAAAACGCACTCTCAGGGTTGGACGGGGTCTTATGTCTGCTTGATGATATCCTGGTGACTGGAAGTACACCGGAACTACATATTAAAAAGCTGAATATAGTTCTTCAGAGGCTCCAGGATGCAGGGTTAACTTTACAGAAAGAAAAGTGCGATTTTTTTAAAAATGAAATTAAGTATTTAGGATATATCATAAACAAAGACGGATTACAAAAAGACCCCACGAAGGTCAAAGCTATTGTTGATGCACCGGTCCCGACTGACGTCAATACGTTACAATCTTTTTTAGGATTGATAAATTATTATAGGAATTTTGTTCCTGGAGCATCCTGTATCTTGAATCCGTTGTATGAACTATTAAAAAAGGGCGTTAAGTGGAAGTGGTCTACATCACAGCAAAATGCATTTAATAAAATTAAAGAAATGCTAACTTCGGAGCAGGTTTTAGCGCATTTTAATTCAAAAGCAAAAATAATTTTAACTGTCGATGCTTCTCCTTATGGTCTGGGTGCGATTTTATCGCAAGTGGGTGATAACGGGTTGGAGCGCCCCGTAGCTTTCGCGTCCCGCACGCTCAACTCAGCTGAAAAAAAATATTCACAAATACAAAAGGAGGCCACCGCCATAGTATTTGGGATACGTCGTTTTCACCAATATTTATATGGGCTCTCAGATCCGTTCGTATTACGTACAGACCACAAGCCATTAATATCTATATTTGGGCCCCATAAAGGAATACCGGAGGTGTCGGCTAATAGGCTACAAAGATATGCAATGTTTCTAGGTGCATATAACTATGTGATAGAATATGTTCGAAGCGGCGACAATAGTGCCGACTATCTGTCTCGTGCGAGTGTAAACAATGAGTCACCGCAGTCTGGCGCGGAGTCGCAGGCTGATATCGCAGACATGCACGCCGCCGCTGCCGCCGCTCCCATCGACCACGCTTCGTATGTCAACTTCGTTGTTGAAGGCCACATGCCGGTGACGTTGAATGAGTTACGGGAAGCAACGGGGGAGGACGCTTTACTAAAAGTCGTAGTAAATTATGTTCTTAACGGATGGCCTAAAAAAGTTGTTGAATTGCAATTGAAACCCTATTTTTTATGTAGAACGCAATTGTCATACGAGGGTGGTTGTTTAATGAGAGGGCATAAAGTTGTTCTGCCTGAGTCGTTACGTACGAAAATTCTACAGGAATTACATAGTTCACATTTAGGAATCGTTAAGACTAAAGCAGAGGCAAGGTCACGGTTCTGGTTTCCAGGAATAGATGCGGCATTAGAAAAAATGATTCACTCATGCCCCATATGTAGTCAGTTACGTCCCTCGCCGGCTCGGGCGCCGCTGACTCCCTGGAAATTCCCTCCTACACCATTCCATAGACTGCATATAGACCTTCTAGGGCCGATAAATAACCAAATTTTTTTGGTAGTAGTCGATGCACATACAAAATGGGTAGAAGTATATGACGTAAGTACATCCACCACGTCTGCGACCCTTATAGAACGGTTATATGACTTTATTTCACGGTACGGGTTACCGCATACAATAGTCAGCGATAACGGTGCCGCATTTACATCATCCGAGTTTAAGCATTTTTGTTTATTAAACGGTATTAATCATTTAACATCGCCGGCTTACAACCCGGCTAGCAACGGACAAGCAGAGAGTTTTGTAAAAATCGTTAAAAAAGGTATAAAGTCATGCATTCTATGCTCTCGAAATAGAAATGAGTGCAGGTTGAAATTGTTGAAATATCTTTTTGACTATAGGAACTCGGTTCATTCTGTCACGGGTTCTACGCCGGCTGAGTTAGTGTTTGGGCGAAAACTTAGAACTCGTCTAGATTTACTTAACCAAAAGGTGACACCTACGCCGTTCCCGCATACATCACTTAATAATAACGTTAAATTAAAACAGTGTTCACAAATTAAATACTACGGGGGCATTAATAAAACAGAGTTTGTGCCAGGAGATGAAATTTTGTTTAAGAAGTATTTTAACAGTTGTAAATTTCAGTGGTGCAAAGGCACCATAATTAAAAGACTAGGTAAAGTGTTGTACCTAATTAAGGATAATACGTCCTCTTTCCATGTAAAAAAACACAAAAATCAGATTGTACTTTATAAAGGAGTTTCACAGTATTGGGACATCGATGATGTTACGCCTGATGGCGGCTCATCGTCTTTATCGTCGAGCCACCAAGGCGGTGGGAGGGACGGAGACAATGAGACGAGCGCGCCTTCTCTTCCCATTTCTAGGTGTCCTAGTAGACAGTTGCGCGACATTCCTAGGGTTGATTACAAACCCTTTTTATAAGATTTTTGTATTGTATTTGTTTTGTTGTATTTTATATAGTGTCAAATAAGGGGAAGGGATGTTGTGTATGTACCCACATTTATGTATAGGTGGCTGCGTCCACTACTTGTGTTGACCTATATTAAATCAGTGTGCTAATAGCAGTCGCTTGTTTCACTTGCCTCCTATTACGTACATAACACTTACAAACTTTCGCGTTTATAATATTAGTATAGATTATGATCATTCCAATGTCTATTATATATAATTGTCGTGTAACGTTACTGCCCATGATGAACCCCGAAACTATCTAACCGATTATAATTATCAGGCTTTTTTTTAATGTTGGTAGTTAATATTTCGTGTTTAGACCAATAGGAGCAGAACATGATTGAAAAGAGAGGCAGATGTTGCGTGGGTCAGTTATCTTCTATATTGTATGTATTTAAAAATGAATCGCCGAAATGTATGTACACGCGCATAACTTACGATCGGCTGCACCAAATGAAATAATTCTTTTTTTATGAGTTCCTTATCGTTAGGACGAGGTTTGTCTTCTTCTTCTTCTAGTAAACTTATAAATAATATGTAGGTATAGGAACTTTATTTATTATTTATATATATATATATATTTATTAGTTTTATAGTGATAATGGACACACTCGTTTCTATAACTTCCATGAACACAATTTTATAAAGTAAACCAAGATGAACTATGCTATACAATTGTACATATATTAGTTTTGAATAGGTTCTTCAACATAATATAATGAAAATATTTATTATTAAATAACCAAACTAAGTAAAAAATGACACTAATTATAGGTATTTTGTGATAATTTTACATACATAACATGACAAAATAGCATGATGAAAAAGAAGCTAAAATAAATGCACGCTTGTTAAGAGGAAGACATTTTCTCATACACTTTAAGCTTATTTTAGCTTACCAAGAATTACATTTCTTCACATTTAATTTAATTAAAGCGAGATTTGAGAGACTGCCTCGTAGGCGCAGTGGTAACGTATGCGACTGCTGTGCTTGAGGTCTCAGGTTCGATTCCCGGGTCGGACCAAATCTTTGTATCACCTGCAAATATTTGTTTCGGAGTTTGGGTGTTTTCTATGTATAATATGTATGTATTTAGAAAAAAAAAGTATTTATGTAATTATATCAGTTGTCTAGTACCCATAACACAAGCTCTGCTTAGCTTGGGACTAGGTGGCATTGTGTGTTAGATGTCCGAAATAATTATTTATTTATTTTAAGGATACTAGTGTAGTAAGTTTCAAATGAAAATAATAATGCGATATAGGAAATATTCTGAAATAGCTGCCTTGGCACAAATAACCATTCATAAATGCGTGTGATAGTTTTTAGTTTTGATAATGATGTTATCAATAGTGGTGATTGTAGCTCTGCATCCTTGCTGATTCTTCACACAAGTCCAGCGAACTGTAGCTCCTTTACTGCCACTCCACTTATTATAGCGGTACTTGCCCACCACAATGACTGGATTGCCAAAACGAGTTGTTTCAAACTTGCAAACAGTAAAACCTACAAAAACAACGATAACGGTTTAGTCTATTGTACGTCCTTATATAGCGCAATACATAGCTTAAAACGCTTTTCTATATACCTTTACACATTAAAACAAATATTACTTTTTAGATGTTATAATCTACACTTACATGTCATCTGGTTCGATTCCCGGGTCGGACCAAATGTTTGTATGATTTACAAATATTCGTTCCGGACTTTGGGTGTTTTCTATGTATAATATGTATGTATTTACAAAAAAAAAAGTATAATTATATATGTATTTATATCAGTTGTCTAGTACCCATAACACAGGCTCTGCTTAGCTTGGGACTAGATGGCGTTGTGTGTTAGATATCCGAAATATTTATTTATTTATTATCATCTAAAACCAATATAGGACAAACATTGGCAATAAATCAAAGATTTTGCTAATTATCTAATGATTGTCAAAAAGAAAAGGGACATACAAAACATTGAATAAAAAAAACTTATACTACTACGAGTATATATACTTTTATTTAATAGTCATTAAATCAAATCTAACTGCAACGCGATGAGTTATTTATTTTAACTGTAAAAACTAAGCGTTAGTTACAACTAAGTATTTTATTTAAAAAAAATATTTTTAATTTTTTTTGTTTTAAATAATTAATTATTATCAATGATGCAAGTATCTCAGTGAATATAAAGTGCAGTAACAACGTAAACAATGACTCCGATCGTTACAATCGAACTATCGTTAAACCAGACATTCATTATTTGTGATTAAGTAGCAATTCCTAAACAAAAGTTTAATGGATAAAAATCATAAATTGGTAAAATATTGTAAAATTAAAGAATATAAATAAATATTTTACATAAATATCATAATTGATAAAATAATAACAAATATTATCTACAATTTTAAGTGCTTATGTGTGATTATGGTCATTTAATTCTTTGATGATGTGATTTTTGAATGTATAAATTCTAGCCTTACAGCCAACTGCCACCCTAACGCACACCCATCTTGCTTTGCCACTGGTACTTCCATGACGATGGTTAAAGCGAAAGCCTCGGTATTCTAATGCAGGTTTACCGTATCGTGAAAGTGAGAACTCCAATGCTGTGAGAAAAAATTAAAACATTTAAGTTATAATTAATTAACGACTCGAGTGCCAGACCTTAATGCTTGTGACATAAATCATATAGGTATGAATGTTCAATAAAGTACAAACTATGTTACAAACATAAATCCTACAAAATGCTCTTTATTTTAAATTTAGAACTGAATGTTCCTCTCCTCGACGAAATACGTAAAAAGTGCACATACGAGTATAACACAATTAGACATCACACCATGAAATCTTACAGGATCAACCGAATAAGAAATAAGATCATAAGTAATCAAAGTACCTCAACAAAAATATTATCCTTAGGTATGGTCAACATTTTTTACCTCGTACCCAGTTTCAACTTAATAGCTACAATCAACATGTTTCATTTATTTTCATGTTTCAGTTAAATTTTCATCATATTTTGTACCGTATAGATATAGATTTTAAAAACAATAGTTTTGAGGTCAATGTCGAGTATGTTCATTGATAACCTTGATGATCTCATCATGTATGGTTATGACAGTCGCTCGGCACCCGGAATTTTTGCTTGTGCATATCCAACGGGTTTTGGGCTCTCGCGATGAACTATGAGCGCTAAATCTATATTTCCCCATAAGTAGAATCTTCCTGTTGTTCGCCATTCTAATAATGTTCATTTCTGGAAATAAATTAACAACAAATTGTCATGAAATACGATGATTCAGATACGATCATAGAACCAACTCCCCGTGTACATTATACCAAACTTTACCTTTTTTTCATCAACGAATCCGAAGAACATAAAATAAATACATATAACATAACCTAGAAAATCGGTAAGATTGTATTTTCTTTTTGTAATTGTAAGAAATATGTGTATATATTTTATGTAAAAAAAAATTATAGAGGGAATTTAAAATTGACACAAAATTCAGTATGTTTTGTTTAATGAATTATAAAAAAGGCAATCATAGATATAATGTTTTTAAACTTAACTAAACAAGTAACTTTAATGATAACTTGATTAAATATACCTACAAGACTTAGATGATTTGGTTAACGATGTCGTTCATCTCTACCAGACTATGTTAAAATCTAGTATATTAAGGCACACATGTTTTGGTCCCAACAATTAATGTAAATACCTAATCCAAACAGTGGTAATTTTACATAACATCTGAAAACTAAACCACGTTTGCATAGAATATTAAAATAAAATTATCTGATTACCCTTGAATTGACAAGAAAATGCATCACGGTGCACTCACTTAGTGTACCGTGATGCATATAAACATTTTTCAACTTGCAAAGATCTCACCACCATTTGAAATTTTAAATAATATTATAAAGTGTTTGTAAATAAAGGAGTTCCTAAAGTTACTAATGTAAAGTTATATTTACCCTGATATGAATAATGTTTTTACATAGAACATTATACTATGTTATGATATTCGCCAAGTTGCTTTGCTAAAATTGTATTTGAAACCCACTAAACTGTAAGCAGGTTTTCATGATTACAGTTTAATACCAATATAATATTTTGAACAAAACATCTACATTAAATCTATATTCAAGAAAAGGTAAACATGTAACATAAAATTTATAAAATAATCCCATATAATAACAAAAACTTTCTGGGTTCAAGTAAAACTTATAATTAAAACAAATTATTGATACTAAAACTTAAAATAACGTCCTTTGCAGTACAAAAATAAAAATATTTGTTCCGTAGTAACAAAACTTTCTTAATTTAACCTTGACTCAACTCTAAAACAAATCATTAAATTTGAAACTTAGAGAACTTTCTTTCTTATATAAGAAAAAATTGGTCCCGTACGTTGATGTTTAGCTTTAAGAAGCTATAACTAATAATTTGATAGAACTAAGTACAAAACAAACAGGAACTAAATAAGTCAAACATATATAATTAAGTATGTATGTATAAACACGTACTTTAAGCCCTTCCTTTCGAGCTTATTTCACAAATTACTTTGGAGCCAGCTTAAAATATAAATGTATATATTATTATGTTTTGTATAAAGATATAGAACGTTACTAACATTGTATGTTATTGTTCAATATTATTAACATGTTTTTGTGTCTAGAGGTTAATATGTTCGACTGATTCTACTAAAAAGTTAACAAAACAAAATCACAATTAAGGAACTTTGTGTTCTTAGACGTATTATAGATGACTTATGTTTGTGTCCTTTTAGTTTTTGCATAAACCTATCAAAGTAAATCATCTTATGAAACTAACTTAAAAATTACATGCTAAATTTGTAACTTTGTCGATACTGGAATGTTAAACAACCCTTTATGACCCTTACTATTATTATCTATTCTAGTATAGTAAATATAAAATGTATTTAATACCTCTGTTAAAAATTTACTTAACTCTAAATATTTTTATTAAGTCTCATTACTGACTACCTGTGTATGGCCTTAACCCTCTCCTGAGAGGAGACCCGAGCCCAACAGTGTGACGTTATGGGTTGTTGATGATGATTGACTATCTACTTTTCTTCGTTTCATAAGTAAAAGTATTGTATAATATCTTTCGAGCAAGCAGATTCAATTTCAAGTACTTCACTACGCTAGATATGTTATAACATACAGTACACCAAATCATACCAAAAATGTGCCAAATAAATCAAAAGATAATTTCAACTTAAAGATAAAAGATAAACTAAATATAAACGAGAATATCATTCATGATTATGTTCCCCACTTGTTCGGACAATGATATCATCTTTGGTGGACAGAGTAGCTTTACATTTTCTTAAATTACATTTCCAACGTTGATGGTTCTTTTTCGTCATCCGGCTCTGCATATGAAATTTATGGGACCCCACCAATATCACTGGTCTGCCCGCCCGAGTTCTCCCAAAAACTGGCACTAAAAAAAATGTAACCCAAATCATAAGTTAAAAAAAAAAATAACAAAAAGGTAAAAGTTGGCCGAGACTTTATGGTTGGACATGATCATTTATGTGGTTATCTTAAACCTGGTGAAGGTCTCGGGAAGCCGTTGGATGCGGACAGCAGAGGACCGGTTGTTGTGGAGAATCTTGGGGGAGTCCTATATCCAGCAGTGGAAGCCTTCCTAAATGATAGTAGTAAATGTATAGAAAAAACAATGTGCTAAATGTGTGTACAAACAATCTCTTAACAATGCAATGTAATGATTATATCATCATTGAAGGAATGATATCTGTTAGCACATTTAATTTATTTACAATCAGGCTTAGAATTAAACGAATTGCTTTAAATCTGGTTCAAAGGTCGATAAGCAGTCTCGTCCTGGAATGACTGGCTTATCCTAAATTTGAACAAAACCTTCCGGCAAACCCTGAAATAAATTCCAATTTCAGCCATTAAAGTATTTTTAGTCAAACCTAGAAGTTTCTAACTTTTCACTCAAACGTCGAAAGTAAAAAAGTTTGTTTGACCAAATTAGGTTCTCCTAGCTAGGTGATAATTCTTTACTTAGAGGCCGAAAAACCTCATTTGTTTGGGCTTTAACTAAAACTTCCAGTTAGACCTGAGGATTGACTAGCCAAACCTAGGAGCGCCGAAGCTTCGAGGTTTGACGATAACAAATGCATTATTTGCAACTCACGATTTCTTCACTTTTTTATTTAAAACTTCTTATTTTATTTTTCGTTAATTTTAGTTAATTTCGTTTGCCGGAATAACTACAATATAGACTTCTTGAACTACTATCTTTATCTAACAGAGGAAAGCACCAGTAGTCAGTAACAGCAATATTAAAAAATTAGAGTCATGGTGTTATCGTTTCATACGCCTATGAATTACAATAATTCTGATATGATCTTCGTAAACTGACAAAAAATCACATCAAACTCGGATCGGACTTAATATAATTATATTTATTTACTTAGTATAAACAGCCGAGAACACATTTTAAAACACATTTACTTATTTAAAATATCGTGAAACTGTTAAAAATGCGTGGTTAGTGTGAAAATAAAAGAATATTCTAACTATTACCTTTTATAATATTATTAACATAAGAATCAGTCAACTTTACAAATTATTTACCTTTATTATGTAGGACAAATACAACAGAATAAGTTTATATAAAAAGACCATGCAACGACAATTATGCCCTATATATGTGTTCAAATTACATTGCCAGTAAATAAAACCAATGCGGAGTGGGTGGTTCTCAGAGTAAACTATCCTTATCTTCATGTATTCCATAAACCATAAAATTCTTTGAATAAAAATGTATACAGGTTAGAAAGACCAGACAGCACATCGTCCATGAATAAAAATGCCTATAAAGCAAGTCGTTATTATATATATTACTAGTTTTTGCACGCAGCTTCGCTCACGCTGACTTTCATCCCCTGATTTACCCCCTTAGGGGTGGGGTATAGTAAAATCCGTTCTTAGCGGATGTCTACACCCTATAAGGAACCTACCTGCCAAATTACAAGTTTGTAGGTGTTATAGTTTCTGAGATTTCGTGATTAATAAGTGAGTGGTATTTCGCTTATATATACATAGATATCGAAGATTGCCATGAATACAAAACGTCCTCAACTCATTGTTTATAGTTTGTATTCTAGGTTCAGATAATTTCCTTTATTTATACTACATGACATTGCTTCATGCCAAATTTCATGATTTCAGGTTAACGGGAAATACCCTACAGTTTTGATCCGATATTAAAATGTGCATAAAGGCAGTATCCTTTGATTGCGTCTACTTAGGAATTTGATTTCTTCCCTGCTGTAAGGGATTAGAGATTTGTGTATTATGCTATTCATTTTAACTTGATTATTTCTATCACGCGTTCCTGATGAAAAGGAGCTTGACAGACGGACAATGAAGTAAACCTATAAGGGTTCTGCTTTTGGTACGGGGTACGTAACTCTATCATCGCTTATTGCCGCGGGTTTGACAATGTTGAATTTTAAAAATAAAAACTACGTTGTACCCAGACGTTAATGTAATTACTATTTTAATATAATTTTTATGCCACCAGTACCAAGTTTTTTTAAATATTTTATCTGTCTAACACCACACTTGCCCACCAAATAACGTCCAATGTTAATGTTTAAATTACAGATATTTTTCTTTCATATTCATTTAAATTGCGATCGTTGTGCTACTGATGTTTTCTAACTGTTAGAACGACTCACTCCGAATTGAATAAATCACAGTCACAATAGCAGTAAAAACAATAAAAGGAACAAAAAATACTCGTACATTTCAGTCTTAAACACAACTATTGTCTATTTACTGAAATCTAAGTCTTCGATTTACTTAGCAGGTAAAAGAAAATAACATTATAACAAAAAAGAGCTGGCGAAATTTTATTTAATTTTAGATTATAAGGCAAGACAAAGAAAATATATTTAATGCAGATGCTCATTCGTAGTCTTGACGATGACGTCGTCTAACGTCAGAATAGTCGCCCGACATTTTGACGACCTTTTAGAGCAGATCCATCGCCTACGTCGACCACAGCTAGAGACATGTGTTCGAATAAACCGATAGGGTCCCATTTCTATTATGGCATTACCGTTACGACTCTGAGTAAATACGGGAGCTGTAAGAAAGACATAAGTAGGTACTATACCGTCATACTATCAGTAAGTGAAAAAGATAAAAATCTAATTTAACACCAATAATAATATCACATGAGAATGAATCGACTGTATTGATGCCCCGAATAATCGAGAGGTATGAATAGAAGAAATAATTGGCATGGCACACACGACCTTTTTAACCGACTTGCAAAAGGAAGAGGTTCTCAATTTCATCGGTGTTTTTTTATGTATGTACACTGAATACTCCGTCAATTGTGGACCGATTTTGAAAATTATTTTTGAATTCGAAAGGGTATGCTCCCCATGTGGTCCCATTGCCACCGTATCAGGATCTAATGATGGGATCCCAAGGAAATTGAAGGAAACCCTCAAATTTGTTAGGCACGTACTATGTTTTGCATATATTTTCTAAAGCTATTACAGTATTTTTATTTGGTAGTAAGTTCATGATAATGAGCTGATGATGGAAGATAAAACTCCTTAACGGTTAGGAGTTGGAAGATAAATCTTTAAATGTCATGTGTATGTATGTTACCTTTAATCTTATTCTTTCATGTTATTTAGGTGAAATGATGATGAGAGAGTTGAGAAAGACTAAAAAGCGAAAAATAAAAAAAAACTTCGTTTAAAAAAACCGACTTCAAAAACTAAAAAGTATAAAATAACTTAATAAAGATTTAATTAAATACACCTCATATTCAAACCTTTAATATTGATGAAACACTATTATTTGTGTGTGCTACCTATTCATAGGTTTGAAGTCGGTGCCAAGCCAAAATGTAATAGTAGGTATCGCACTCGCCGACGCGCACTACCGAAGCGTCGGTGACGTTGTTGACGTTCGTCTGGAAATATAACGAGTGTGATACCTACTATTACATTTGACTTGGCACCGATTTCAAACCTATGAATAGGTAGCACATACAAATAATAGTGTTTCATCAATATTAAAGGTTTGCTTAAGAGGTGTATTTAATTAAATCTTTATTAAGTTATTTTTTACTTTTTAGTTTTTGATGTCGGTTTTTTGTAGGAAATGTGTTTACCCAAGATCGTGTCAGACATAACCTTGCCCTCGTACATACCTTGTTCGTAAGGTATTCAGTGCTAACTGACTGCAGTGCAACAATGCTTTTACCATAATAAAATTAATAGATATATTATGTTTCTAGTAATATACCTCTAATTTGCTTTCTAAGAACTAAAAGTTGTAACAGCCGTAAGAAATAATGCAAGCCCTTTGTATTACAGAACGCCTTCAGTAGGTTAAGCACATTTAATGTTTCGATTACACATTTCCTTTTTTTAGTAGTAGTACTAAAATGTTATAAACTACAGTCATTTACATAAAAAGTATAATTTAAATAAAAATATAATATAAAAATCCGTTGTTTATCAAAAAATTATAACACAATATCACAAATAAGTAGGTTAGACCTTGGTAAAGAATATTACCATTATTATTAAAAACCATTTTTAAAACAGGTTTTGCTGTTTTACTTTAAAATACGTACATTATGTCCTTTTAAAACCGATGAATGAAAAAAACTAAAATAATTATGCATTACATTTAATGGACCTTTAACAAAAAGTATTAACACTTAATGATCAAAAAATATTAAAAGGAAAACCCAGTCAGTAAAATTTAATAACACATCACCAACATAAATTCCGTATAATATACATACCCACAAGCCATCCTATCCATGTAATATCGAATAATATAAGAATTATATCAGGTTTTACGATTAATGATTACGATTACCGGTTAAAGGATCTTTAGACAACACAGAGCCTAGTTTAATAGGTTTATGATAGTACTCATTAGATCTTTTTCCTGGCAAACTGTTAAAATTACAATCTAAGAGCTAAATGTAATTAAATTAAATATTTCACTGAAGAATCAATTAGGCAATTAGTGTTTATAATGAAAATTATATATTATTAAATAGTTATACTTATATTATTCTGTTTAGATTTTACTTTTGCATTACATATCTCTAAGTATCATAACTATTCTGAAACAATGAATACATATAATAATTATGAAGACCATACTACAGAGAGACAGACGTACAGACAGACAAAAATTGTAAAAATGATATTTTGGTATGTGTACCGTTTATACATACATATTCATTTAGTACAAAGCAGTTATTTTAATATTACAAACAGACACTCCAATTTATTGATTTGTATAGAGTAAGTTGTATAGATCATTTAACCAAATTATGTCCCCTTGTTATGAAAAAATTACAACGATAACACAGCTCAGTTGATAATAGCTTTTAAACTCCAACTCAACAACTCCAACAACAACCACGTTCCATTATTTATAACTATAACTCGTTTATTCTTGTATATAAATACGATTATACAAATCAGTACGTTGAGAATCTCCTCCATTTTACGCCAACTATTTTGAACACATTTATAACAAAACCATAGTTAAAAATCATAAGATTAATTAAGTCTTTTTCTCCACCACAGCAGAAGTCGCCAAATAAAAAAATAGAAGAATAAAATATTACGAATGACAATGTTTATTGTTATGCTGGATGATTACATTCTCTACGGTATATATAGTGGACCGACAACCGCCCGGGAACTTGACACAAGTCCAGCGTTTCTTTGGACCTTTGCTGTTACTAGCGCGGTTGTAACGGTATGGACCATAGTTAATCACTGGATTACCGGCCTTTGTCACACCAAAAATAGGTACTGAAAATAGAATTTCCATTTTAATTGCTGTAGACGCAGAGGTCAAATTAATTGAAGATATTTGAGTTAAAAAATGATCGTTTCTCGACATAGCTACTAGACATATAATGAACACAGGTAATAAAGTAAAATATAAAAAATACTATTTTAATTCACAGTTTAAGATTCGCGTCTCTATGGACACGGCTACTTCAAGAGTAAAACATATGTTCAATTTAATAGACAAGAACTCTATCAGTGATTTTCCTCACTTAAATTAGCAAAATCATAAAAAGGAAACACAAATACTCTCCAAAATTGTTTACTATTTTCTAATAAAGAATAACAAATGAACTTTTAAAAGGAAACATTTGATAAATTCGTGGTATATAAACTAGTGGCACAACTTAAAATTGATATTCCTTGGTATTTTCTTCAAATCAAAACATAGTAAGTATTTACATAAAAAAAACTACGAACACATACCACCACGAAATCAATGATTGTGTTCAGTTTTGTGTTGAAAAATAACATTATCAATTGTTATAATCGTCGATCGACATCCTATGCAAGCTTTTGTACAGACCCATCGCACTTTCGGACCTTTGGTGTATCCAGCTCTATTGTAACGATATTTATCTATTATGATGACAGGGTTACCGGCTTTTGTTACGCTAAATACAGGCTCTGAAAATAAAACCCAATAATTAGACATGATTTCATGCAAAGTTTTTAATGAAATCATACAAAAAACTGTATTCGCCAAAATTTATATATTTTTATTTCACCCAATGTCTTTTTAGTATGTACATTAACTAAATGTGTAAATGCACAAGTTTTTGGGTAAATATGTGGAACAGACAATAAAAAATATTCTTTCAATTTTCATTCATTCATTCGCTGTTGGAAAGTCAATAAATATTGAATACACGAATGCACCAAGAAGCGCAAACTATCCCAGTCTTAAGGGGCCGGCGGTCACTGAGTTCTCCATACAAATTGAATACCAAAATAATTTGTAGTTTGAACATATTTCCACCATATTATGTTGATATCCAGATTTAAACAGTATTTATCCAGGCTCCTTTTCCCTTTTTATTTAAAAAACTTACGTAAAGTAACGAAAAAGTTGAATTTAATTTTGCACATTTTTACAGCATAAATAACATGTTTTAAGTTTGTTTTTTCTATATTATAAACAGCAATACGTATAATATGTATTATAAAAAAGCATAGCTTGTATTATCAAATTACTAATTATCGAAAAGAAAATGAAAAAACATTGAGTTTTAATTGATGATTTTTGGTAGTCTACAACACATCCATATTTAATATAAAAACAATTAGTTAGTAGTGCTATCGCAGCAAACAGATGTCAATATGCTACGCCAGGTATGGCTTACCGAGATACAGTGACGAGATATTAGATATATATTTTATTTTATTATATATTAGGTACAGCAATATTCCGAGCAAATTTCAACTTGAAGTTGCGAGCGTCGGTCGCCGCGCTCTTAAGCAGTCACATATTAACGGATAGTGAACTATATATTAACATCTTAATATTTTTGCATCTAGATGTAAAAAATGTTACGATGTTAACGTATGATGTATAAAATATACACACAAAACGTTTTGGTATTTTTTCATATAAGAGCCCCCGCAGACTACAAACTTTTTAATAGGCCGATAGTTGGGTTGGTTTCTTAATCAGTATGAAGATGCATGGGAGTGCGCACATTATAACGATTCGGTATCGGCAGACGAATAAGACAAAAGCCAAGTCGATCAAACTATCGGCCGATTAAAAAGTTTGTAGTCTGCCGGGGCTCTGAGACTTTAAAATAACTGTGTTATTTTTATAAGGATCTCTAGTGTATGATACATACACAGCTTAACATGGACAATAGATCACTCTATTATTTACTTAATGGTTATGTTCCTCTCTATGCATGAGAACCTCATTATCGATAGTTATTATAGTAGATCGACAGCCCATCGCGGCCCTGGTACACACCCAACGCGCCTTTGGACCTTTATTGCTACTGATTCGAGCTCGATTATATCGATGTAAACCTGCTATGATAACAGGATTACCAGACCTGGTTCTGCTAAATATATACTCTGAAAGCAAAACTTGCACTGTTAATTTTCAATAATAAATCATATATTCGAACTGAGGCGTGGGCAATACTCTAATTTGGCTTTAAAAAATATTTCATTACATCAATATTCGTATATAATTATGTAAGTAGGTCTGTACAAGATGTATCACTACTCACTACATTCACAACTTTCACGATGATTGTTATTTTTATAGACAGCAAAAATAAATTATTTTATAAAAGTTACAAATTTAATTAAAAACTAATATGTGTTTTCTTACTAATCATAAGCTGGAAATGAAAGCACATATATGAAATTCAGGTTATCGGCGAATAGTTCTTCCATCTAAAACATCAAATTTAAAAACAATTATTTATGACTATGCTCGTTTCTATGATGAAAAACTTGATTGTCAATAGTTATAATAGTTGACCGACATCCCAAAGCAGACCTCGTACAGACCCATCTCGCTTTTGAGCTCTTAGAGTCTCCAATACCTGCCCTGTTATAGCGATATGGACCTATTATTATAACAGGATTGCCCAGCCGCGTGGTACTAAAGACGTAGCCTGAAAATAAACTTTAATTTATTGCAGCTATTGCAGGCGGAAATAAATACAGTTATTACCATTGAGAATTAAATCAATAAGTTTGAAACTATTTTTTTATTCAAAACCTAAAAAAAATTCATCACCATAATAATATCAGACTCTTACTTGACTAGTTTTTTTCTGTTTAGCAAGACTGATTGGTAGTCAGATTTTGTATATAAATATCACCATGTTCATTACTTAGAAATAAGGAATTGCATTATGTGTAAAAGTACATTTTTGTGTTATGTGTTTGAGTGACTGTAGCAGTCACAACACCATCGATTCGTTTACAACAGATCTCTGTCGCGACAATGTGTTCTATTTTAAAACACAAGTAGTAATAATAATTATCTAAACCAAATGTACTGAACTCACATTAATAATTTTATTAATGATTATGTTCTTTTTTATGTTGAACTATGTTATTGCCGATGGTTACAATAGTCGATCGACATCCCAAGGACGTTCTGGTGCACACCCATCGAGCTTGTGGGCCTTTATTGGACTTGGTGCGATTGTAGCGATGAAGCCCTATCAGAATAACAGGATTACCAGCCTTTGTCGTACTAAAAATTGCATCTGAAAATATATATTACGTAGAATCAGCGATGTCTATAAAAATATGAGGTACTATATAAATGTAAAAAATGTGTGAATAGATTAAGAGAGTCGGTAGAAAAAGGATTGAATGCAAAGAAATACTTCGGTATTTCGTGATAATGTATGTATATTCGATTCACATAATTTATATCACTTACTGATTCCGCTGCTTCTGCAAGGAGTCTGCTAGATTTCAGGTAACGATTTCTTTGATAAAGGTGTTGTGATGAACGTCGGTTACCCGTCACAAATGTTCAAAAACTATGTAGCCGATAACCAGCCGCCGCCAGATGAGACGTGATTGGTTTTATTACTTTACTAACTTTCTAAAAATTTTTAAAATGCAACAAAATAGTTGGAAATATCACTTAAACTATTAAAATAAGCAAACTAATTGGATTGATTGAATTCTAGAATAGTCATTAGCAGAGTTTATTTAAATGTTTTGAGTATATCATTATAAAGTCATTATGTATCATATTAATAATAATAATTGATGATTTATGATTCCAAATAAGCCTGTGCTATGGTATCCAGACCGCTAAACATACTTAACTATTTCTAAATAAATACATATGGTAGATAATTTACACCCAGATACATAAAAAATAAAAGTGCTCATTACATATATATTAGTTCTGGGTGCAAATCGAACCCACAACCTCTGGTTTAACAGTCTGGGCCACTAACCACTAATTTCATTAAAACATAATGGATTATATTATATTTAGTAATTACTACACTATTACCATACAACACATTACATCGAGTTTTTATATTGGTTCTCAATTCAATTAATAAACAATAGCTTTTATTAGGTTTTTTATTCTGAACAAATTATGCTTCTATTCCTGATCTAACGCCGATATAACCTTATTATCACTTTACTTAATAGTCTAATAATTCCATTTTTTTAATAACCTGTCACATCTCACATACAGCCGTCTCCTCTCAAACTGTGATCAAACCGCGAAAAGTTAAGAAATACGTATAAATAGACAAAAACACCAAACGGAATAAGTCATACTGCTATAGTTTACTGGTCACAGAACCATTTGTTTTGTAAGGAAATTGAACCCAAGATCAGCTCTCAGAGTTTCTAGAAACTAAACTAGCACGCCTGTTATGCAGTTGTTTAATAGTTATACAATGACATGAATATCCCTTTCATTTCTAGTATCACAGATATTGTCACATAGAGCTAAAGGAGATAAATAAATCCACATCGCCAAAGTTAGTGATTATGTTCGTTTCTGTGATTAATGATCACGTTGTCGATGGTTATAATCGTTGAGCGGCATCCCCTCGGCGTCATAGTGCACGTCCATCGTACCTGTGGTCCCTTGTTCATCCTAGCACGGTTGTACCGATATGAACCTATGATAATAACCGGGTTACCAGCTTTTGTGCTACTAAAAACAGGTTCTGAAAACAAAATTCATAATTTAGTTATAAGTGCCATTTCTGTAGAAATAACAAGTACTGCAAATAAGTATTGCAAACACTACCAAATTTTAAAGATGGAAAATGCGCTTGTTTATCTTAGACTGCGTACGATCATGGACCACTGGTTTACATTATGATAAATTGTATTACTGAAAATTAATCATTTCTTAATTTTCATCATCAGGTCTGAAATTTATTCTTCTAATTTATTTTATTTAATAAATATTTTGGACAATCGCAAATCATGAATTTCAAAAGTAATAAACAAAAAAATTGGTACGGCCAAAATAAGTACTTTTTTGAAGTCACTTAAAAAAGGTCAGCTGAGTCATTTTGTGCTATTTTAAGGACATAATGTTTTAGTAACTTGACAGCAAATAACAAACAAACAATATTTCAAGTCACTGGAAATAAATCACAAACAGTTTACGCAACAATTAATCATGGTTGTGGTCATTTCTGTGTAAGACAACCATGTTGTCGACAGTAAAGAGCGTCGAGCGACATCTTCTCCTTTTGCGAGTACAGGTCCAACGTATCCTCGAGCTTGTGTGGCAGTTAACACCCCTATTGTATCGGTACGGACCTATTATGATAGCAGGATTACCAGCTTTTGTGGTAGTAAATTTATAGTCTGGAAAGCAATCTCTTCTTCATTAGTGTTTAACTTTAAATTAACAGAACAGTTTCTGTCCTAACAACTTTTTAAACTGCTATAATTTAAACCAATAGAACATATGTCAACAATGTCTTTTATTAATGTAATATTTTTTCATTAATATAACACTAATAAATATAACGAGGAAATAAATTTTCGTCATATATTAAAATTCATTATAATTTAAGTTTTGGCTATAGAAACGCAAAAATAAAATGTTCTAGCTTCCTCTTATTTTCTAGTGTCATTAGAGTTTCACAAAATAAATAAAGTTTTATATATTTCCAAATATAACTTACTATTACATTTCCGATGGATTTTAGGAAATGCTTAAATTTACTAGGTAAAGTTTTTTTTTTGTGTTGGCGTCACCATATTCATTGCGAATGCAGACAATACAACAACACAGCATGGTGACCCACACTACGGCAGCCTATTGAGATGCTTCTGCATCATTGAGCCCCCGGTCTCGCACTCACCGACGAAACACGACAGCACGAATGTGTTCATTTTAGGTTGATCTTCTGTGATGTATATTGTACATTTTTATTTTAGTAATTGTACACGTTTTCTAGGAATCGTATACGATGACAAATACATACTTTTACGTTAACATGTATATGACTACATAATACAAACTGGCACATAAAGTCTATACGCGTTGTGCGTACGTATACGTTTTTCGTGATTTGTGATCAACATTTAAATCACTCGTTTTACCCAAGTTCGTTAACAACTATCTTCTAACAAAAAAAACAAAACATAGACTAGAAAGAAATAGAAGATATCTCTATATTAGGAACATAAAATGACTAAGCATTTATTATTTTTAAATTCTAATTCACAATAAATCATCACTGTTATCTCTTAGAGTTTTTTAAAACAACTGGAGTCCATTGCTGCCCTAATAATAGGTCTTTACCTATGAAATTGCCGTTTTGTATGCAATAAGTGAAAGTACTTATTTTTTCAAACTTTTTTATTTCTGTTATTCGAAGTAATCACCCATGCAATGCAATCGACGCATCTTTGCCAACGCATTGGCAGTTTATTGATGCCCTTCTCGAAATCAGCTGCACGGGAGGCAACAAACTCTTCAAAGGCATTTTGTACTGCCTCCCGGGAATTGAATTTTTTACCCACTAAAAAGCTTGGCAAAGATGCGTCGATTGCATGGGTGATTACTTCGAAAAACAGAAATAAAAAAGTTTGAAAAAATAAGTACTTTCACTTTTTGCATACAAAACGGCAATTTCATAGGTAAAGACCTATTATATATAGTAGTCCTTTTTAAGATATTTATTAATAATGATTATGATTCAAGTAGGATTTCAGCACTCGGTCACCGTGGGTAGTGACATAGGCTCTGCATCTTGTCCTGGTTTTTGTCGTACACTGCCACCTAACATTGTGCTTCATTCGACCAGACTTAGTAAAGCGATGGTTATTTGCAAAAAGCACTTCGACTCCTTTTTCAGTTCTTATCTTGAGCACTAGAATAAAACAAAAGCTCGCTAATGAAAAGGGGTACCCTAAATTACCTAATTTAACACAATTTGGATTTTAAACTATACTTTTAAATTTCTCGAGTCGAGTCACAAAGTATGTAGATACTTCAACTTTAATCCTGAGCTTGCGACGGTATTCCCTTACCATCAATGCCATACCATACTAGCTATCTCAAAAGAAAATAAGTACCACAAATTTTAAGCATAGAAGGTGGTACTTAGTAGCCTCTAACGTCATAATCCTAATAAATTACAAAACATTTTTGTAGTGAAATCTGCAACAGGGTGCGAATCTATTCTTAGATAATGAAAACGACAGGTAGAAAAATATTATTCATTTATTTTCTAATATTATTATTTGAATATATATTTCACGATTTGTCGAAGACATTTCAGTAAAAGCGGTTCAAAATTATTATGATTAAACTTTTCAGTGGTTATGCACCAAACAACTATTAGCTATTTGACCATATAATGTTGTGACAAAAGCCTTGCATTTGGTGCGTGTCTTGGTTGTACATTGCCATCGACATTTGCCCTTAATAGTTGTGGTCTTACTGAAGCGATGACCTTCCGCAATTAGTACTACATGACCTTTGCCTGTCTGAACGAACATGACTGCAAAATAATAATTGTATTACTTTAATTTTGGGATCAGATCGGTTTATCTCTCTAGCTGGCTTCGTAACTTAAAAATTCTACGTTAAACACAAAGCTAAAAACATTACAAAACAGTGATAAGGCCAATACTTACGTACTAGTGTAAGGCTTGGACACTGACACAAAAAAAGGAAAACAAACTTCTCATAACAGAAACAAAAATGGAGAGTAAGAATGGGAGAAGATCAAGGGGTAAAGAGAGCCTATCTGCATCCAGTTGGTTGCACCAAATGTCGCTGGAGCGATACAGTAGAGGCAAACCTTGGGGAACTTCAAGTTCACAATTGGCGTCAGCCCACTATCGAATAGAGTGGCACTCTCTTGTGACGGTGGTCACATTTTGATCGTTGAGCCAACGGGGTAATTGAGTATCATGATTCTACTTTAGATCTTAAATATACAAGTACCTACCTATACAGACGTACGTGACGTCATACGACAGGTACGTTTTTAAAATACCAAATCTCAATTAGTTAGTAGGTATTTCATTGCAAAATAGCATTAAACCAACTAACTCTGGACCTTTTCGAATCGTCAAGAGTAGGAGTCAGTCAGGTTGTGCTGCTTTGCTATGGAAATCTTGTAGATTAACTTTTTTTATTTACATTGAGAAAATAAGTTACATTTATAATTTATTTGTAAATAAATGGATTTATGTTTTATCAACTGAAAATAAACAATTATATAAGACTATAAATTTAATGTTAACCTCTTTATCAATCAAATGTGATGTTACTGACTTTGAGCGTAATTTGTTAAATATGTATGAGAAAAATGTATTAAATTGTATCTACCTATAACATATATTTTCTCTTAATCCGAGTGATTATGGACCCGGCTGCTTCTTAGAATAACGCCGTCCAGAGTTATTAAGAATGCTGAACACCTTGTTCTGGTTCTGGTTGAACACTGCCATCTAGTCTTTCTACCAATCCTGTAAGATCTCGAAAACCGAAATCCGTCCGCCATCAGCATTTGTGTGCCTCTATTGGTAACCATCTCTAACACTGTAAATAGTAAAAGAACAAAAATCAAACAATAAAAAATCTAAACTGTTAGGTATTATTGTATAGGTATTATTACTCAATTATTTTTAACTTAAAATATCCTACAAAAAATAAATATTGACTGACAGACTGTCGTGGTTTTTCTTAAAGTCGTTTTATTTAAACACATAGTTATTTTTATCTTAACTAAAAAAACAATTCTGTAAATTTTCGGCATTTAGTTTTCTTCTAAATGTTTGCATAATGAATTTAAAAAAAAATACTTTACAAAAAAGAAATAATAGTATCTTCTACGAAATATTTAATGAGTCTTACTAAATATTATTATAAAACAGATTATATTATTCCTTAAAGGTAAGCACGGTTAAGTCACAGAACCGCTAATCTGACTAGGAAACCTTTATCGTACTTTCACACATGCAGATCATGCGGCTCAACACAAGATAATTCAACTCATAATAAAACCCTTGTCAAAGTATATGTTTTATTTGTATTAAGTCAACATGTCCTCCGTAAGTGAATATCCAATGAAGTGGAATATCTAGAGGAAAGGGTCATTAATATAATCCAAATCAATGACTGTGATTTAAATTTGCCTTTATAATTTCGCGCGCATACGTCGTGACAAACGCAGTACACTTTGTCCGAGCCCTGACAGAACATTGCCAACGAACTTTGCCATGAGTGGCTGCGTTCTTTTGCTGAGAGAACCGAAAACCTCCGATTTGTAGCATTACGCCACCTCTAGGCGTAGAAATCATTGTAACTGAAATAATTAATATTTATAACATTACGACTTTCATTTCGGTTTTGCTCTAAATATTTTCAAATCTGAATTTTAGTTTTCGCCTATTCATTTTCATTATTTTCCTTTCATATTTTCTAATGTACAGATAATTTATTTTATAAACAATAATGAAGCACCTAAATAATCAAATATTTACTGTTTAAATTAACATTTTATTGCATGTTGTACATACAAATTTAAAAAATATATGAATTTATTGATGTAAATTTAACATTACAAGAAAATAAAACTATCACTATCACAGTTTTACATTCTACCGTTAATATTGATATTTGTTCTTGAAGTCCTAATTCATTGAATGTAACGAAATTACTGTAAATCTGATTTGGACTCTTGAGTAGACCACTCATAGTGGCACTTAAACACTTATGACTGCTAGTGAATAGAGATAACAGTATTTTATTTTAGAATTGGCAGTCACTTGTTACATTATTTGTTAGGCGTATAAATATAATAGTACTATAAATAAACGGTGCTATACGTAAACTAAATTAAAAAGTAAATTAACTAATAATTATAAAAATAATTAATAAGAAATAAAGTCTACGGGATCGTCACCGTACGGATGGCTCTAAAGGCTTAGCTCAAATATCGCAGTAATATCGTGGAATAAGACAATTCCTGTTAAACAAGCTTCAAATATAGTGGTTGTGTTCTAAGCAACTTCTTACTATGAGGCCTTCCATCACCGTTAGAAAAGCTCTACATTTCGTCCTCGATCTCACGGAACATTGCCATCGAGTTTTTATGCCAGTAGTTTTGTCTTTAGAAAAGCGGTAGCCTCCAACGAGCAACATCGATGTACCTCTGCTGGTTCTTATCTGTGATACTGGAAAATGATACATAATAAACTTATTTTAACTATTAATTAAACGGGTTGATATGATAAGACTTGCACTTCTAAAAATATCGATATAAGAATCATGACATTGTTTACTAGGCCAGCACAGGCTGCAACAAGTACGAAATGGCACTGTAGCCAATGCCCTCCCCTAAACATTATGTAAGAAATAGTGAATTATCTTATGGTGAGGGCACGAGACCTCAATTTTGGACAACACGCAAGTTACATATCAGAAAAAAAAAACAAAATTATATAATAAATTACAGGCATAGCGATAAGGTACATGCAAATGAATTACCGTTACTATAAGTGTGTTTCATGAAACACCACGATTCTCGACAAGCCCAAACTTGGATGTATGGGATAGTCCCGGATAGTAATATGAGTTCAATTGAACTTGTCCTTAGTGGTGACGGATTGAGAATAGATAGTGTCACCACCCCTATTGTCTGCAAAGAGGAGGCCATTTGGAACAAACTCTAGACAGTGTGGAATAGCAGACTACGACCTCCTTTCTAAAGTGGCCTATGATTAGCAGTGAATTAACAAAATATATTATTGATGATGATTATGAATTAAACTTGTTATTATCAAACCTGAAAGATTGGTCGTTAACTAAGAACGTTCTCTCATTCCACACAAAAAAGTGTAATAGAATAAAAAAAACACTTTTAAAGGTTTTAAGTTTTTTTCTATTTATATTGGTACGAATATAACACGTAAAATATGAATTCAATAACACTGTTACACCATCATACAGACCTCGGTATCAAGTAGGTACAAATGGAATGAATGGTCCAACGATTCTAAAAAGAATTCATAATTTATAATCATTCAAACTATTTTGTAGCTAACAAATGTCCGATTTCGATCCAAATTAGATTTATTAACCTCGTAGTTTACAGTTTCCAAGTACTGTAACAAATTCTGTCTTTCCATAACTTTTCCGCATATGATTATGTTTTAAATTCGTTTTAACAATCTCGTCTACCATCGTGATAATAGCAGCTTTACATTTTGTTTTTTTGAAAGAACACTGCCACCTTGTTTTTTTTGTTACCAAAATATTTTTCTTTATAGAAACGATACCCGGCTGCCATTAACATAGGGTTGCGTCTATTTGAAATGTACTTACACACTGAAAATATCAAAAAAAATGAATACACTAGGATATATTTTTAAATTGAAATATGGATCTAAACCCTCAGGATTTCCGCAATACTCTGCGTCCTAGAGTCACTTTTCAAACGGCACGACACGATTAAGACACATAACGATAAATAATTTATCTAGCTTCAGGACTAGGTATTTATAAATTATATAACTAAAAAGAATACAATACAAAGAATCTGAATAAAAACTAACCCGGTATTACGTAGTTATGTTTCGGACTGGTTTACAACATCCAAAGACAAACGGTTGGACCACGTATTATTCGTTTTAATAACTATTATTAATTAGTCTTATCAGCAGAAGCGTCGTATTGGTGACTTTTCTTGGTGATCTCGTCTGTCAATGTATTTAATTAAGTTTCTTACAAACCAATTAAACTTCTTTTGATTTTAACATTTTCATTGTTTTTCCTTAAAAATATATTGTCGATTGTTAGCCTTACATTTTTTCAGTTTGTAACTATTTTCTTTGATCTATATTAGGATAATTATAGTGCATCTTTATTTACAAGAAGATTATTTTATCCATAACTTTCAGAACCCGAAGGTATAAAAGTAACTTATATTTGGCATTATTTTATTTTTGTTTTGTCTTCTTTTTATTCATGTTGCGTATAAAACTTTAATTTATTTTTTCATCCCATACGTATGGGGTATCTATGGATAGGTCTTCGAAAATGATATTGAGGTTTCTAATATCATTTTTTTCTAAACTGAATAGTTTGCGCGAGAGACACTTTCAAAGTTGTAAAATGTGTCCCCCCCCCCTGTAACTTCTAAAATAAGAGAATGATAAATCTAAAAAAATATATGATGTACATTACTTCCAACGAAAATTGGTTTGAACGAAATCTAGTATTTTTTTTAATACGTCATAAATCGTAAACTGCAATTTACCTTTCATTCAATCAACACAAATATAAAAATAAAATAAAAATTATACTATGTTACTTGCTGTTGCGGAACCCTTCATGGGCGAGTCCGACTCGCGCTTGGCCGCTTTTTTTGAAACAAACGTTGCACAAAAATTTATTTGTGATTACTATCTCTAGAGAAAATGTATTCAACTAAATATACTCACTTATATTTCTTCGTACTGCCTACTTTAAGCATGCTGAGTGATTTTTTCCAAGATGATGCTGCAGAAATTTTCAGTAGGACCACTTCCACCATTACCATCTTGTTCATAAGTGGTTGTGAATACAA
The DNA here is from genome assembly GCA_949125395.1 of Diaphora mendica. Taxonomy (NCBI): domain Eukaryota; kingdom Metazoa; phylum Arthropoda; class Insecta; order Lepidoptera; family Erebidae; genus Diaphora; species Diaphora mendica. The sequence continues at coordinate 6,365,977 of OX421323.1, forward strand.
TTATTTTTTACAATGTTAGTATCTATAGTGGTGATGCTTTGCACTTCGTTCGTTTTCTGCCTGAACATTGCCACCTTATCTTGTTGCAGAACATTTTCTCTTTGTAGAAGCGAAGGCCACCGGCATCGAAATTTCTCTATTTGTAATCTACCTACTCACTGGAACTTAAAAGAGAGTGTTTTTCATGAATAAAGCCAAGTCTATCTAAAATGCTTTTCTCAAATAAGCCAGACATTTTTGTTTGATTACGATCATCACGGAAAGCATAATGATCTTTCCCAATTTCTAATTCAAAGTTAACTTTAAAACGTCGTTTAAGAGCTCCTAACCGAAAATTAAATGAATCATTATTAAATTATTGTAAATTTAAATTGTATAATATAATTCTAGCAAAGGGACAAGATTAAAATAAAACAACGTTATAAAAAATCATAAATTATACAATGTAATCTATGTTAAGTATGTATTAAAATATCTAGTAAAGTATCTTCAATTGATAAACATTACTTAAGAATAAATACTGAATAAAAGATTCGCTATTTTATCCACCACCAAAACCTAAGTAATATTTACGTTATTAACTTGAGTGCGAGAGCGTTTATCTTATGTATGAAGCCTCAGTACTATCTTTTACCTTAGGAACATTTCTAGCGTAACGTAACATTTTACCCGTAACATTGTCTAATAACATTAAAACACGTGTGTTTTACTAATTTGTACCCATTTTCCCAGCTTCCAAAAGCTACAAAACGTTACAGCAGTAACTATAATTATCAGGAATACATGCGTAATATAAATAGTCACGTATGAGCTGCAATTGAACATAAAGATAGATAATACTTCAATTAAAAGATACAAAATTTTAGTTGTTACACAAGAAATGTGCCTAAATAGATACGAGACGTAAAGTTAGTAGACGCTCCAATTTTATCTTACTCCTACAATTTAACACTTATAATAAACCCACCCTAAACTTAATAAAATACTGCTTATACTAATAACTTCAATTCATATTTATTTCTTTCACCAAAAAATTCAAGCCTCAATGTAAACTCTTGCAACAAGCAACATTTGTGGGAAAAGCACCTTTTGTCATTTCATTATGTAATAATAGTACTGATACAACTTTTGGTGTTGTAGAAAAAGTCATGTCTCGACTTTGATTTCGTTTTATTGATATAAATGCACAATCAAAAAGATTGGAGATTTTCGCCCATAATGGTTTTAACTATATTAAATATTTAATGATAACATTAATTATATCGCCTAATGTCTTAAACTGAATAATGACCGTTATTCAATTTATAATGTCCGGTTGCCACCGGCAGGGAAGTGCACTCATAAGCGCTCCTTTTAACTCGGAAGAGTAAACTGCGTTGCAATGCTAGCAACAAATAGTAGTGCGGAGAAGACTAAGCGAGTAGAAAGCATTGAAATGAACTCGCAGAAGAGGAGGGTGGAGGGAGCGAAATGCAGTCATTACGAAATCAGTGTAACTCGCAATGACAAATTGCTGAATAGAATTTTCACACACACATTTCACAGTCGTATGCGACGCACATAGCGTTGGGTCAAAGCAGGACCAAATTTTTTGTTGATGAAAATGTAAAGGAGTGTATTTCGTTTAATCATATCCCGCTTATAACCTTTCTGCAGTGAAAACTGAACATAATGGAATGGGCGTCTTAGCCCATACCAAAATGACTCAAGCCGTATGCGTTCAGGACGTGCCAGTCATAACTAACGGCGTTACTATGATTGTGATTAATTTCATTTAAAACTATATTTATCCAGGCAACAGAGTAAATAATAATGTGTTCTCCTTGTTTGATCAGCCTAAGAAGTCAATAAAAAAGTAGACAGAATTGGAATGTTTGCAGAAGGGTGTAAGGGATCCCTATGTCTACAGTCATGTCAAACCTACTAGCTAAGAATTTTATTATTGCATAATTATTGCAAAAACGAGACATGTCGAATTTCAAGCTGCTTTAATTTAAAATCTATTGGCACTAGTGTGTGCCAGGGGATCGTGGAAGCCCCATACGCGGACGATGGCGTTATCCATAGTGTGAAGAGATGCTCTGCAGCCAGCCTTAGCCTTGACGCAAACCCATCGGGTTCGACTTCCGTATTTGTTGACACGGTTAAATCGATATTGGCCTATCATTATAACTGGGTTACCTCGTTGAGACTGCGCAAAAACCGGATTCAGATCTGAAAAAACAATATTTTTTAGTACCTGGTCAAAAATATTGTTATATTTATTTTCTTAATTAGGTACTGTGTTCTTGTTTTGTCTTTTAGGTACAAAGTATACAACACAACTTGATTTTATTGAATAATGTCTCCAGACCCCCTTCGTTTTTAAATACTTTTTACTTTAATATTGCTAGTAAAAGTTGTTTTTATTTAGGTTGGCAACTTATAGACTTCCAAGTTCCTTTTCGTCAGAAGGTGCAGGTCACTTATTTAAGCCGACGTTCAGACAATCCCAATTTTCAGACACAATAATTGAACAATTGCATCTTGATTGAATTAAATATTTTACTTTTGTGAAAAAAGTTCTTTATTACTGAGTAAACGAAGAGGTTACAATTGATTATTATATTGAGTATAATACTGAATATTAAATTAAATTAAATTAAAATACATAGAGGTAATTCGTAATACATACACAATTAATTATTGTATTAAAACATATCATTAAATCACGCATCACAACACCTACGCTAAAATACTGTTGTACAAAACACAATAAGCTTATATTTCTTTTAGCAAATTGAACGTAGACAAAACTGAACTTATAATAATCATGCACAACTTATAAATATGAGTTTTCCCTTAAAAAATGTCACACTATTTATAAAAAATATAAAAAGTTCATTGACACCAACAAAAATACATTATTGAAACAATAAAACCACGACCCAATTTTGTCTCAGAATTGATAAGTGAAAAGATCGCACAATAGATACGATCATTATTCATTTAAAAACACACAATAGATTTTGAAGTTGATTTAAAACTAGGACACAATTATCTGTTCATTATTTCTAAGAATTCACAATTTATCGTTAAAATAAAAGGTAAATCAAAATGATAAGAAGTAAGCCACAATTTTAAATTTAAGAATGCCAACTACATATATCTCTAGAATTCTAGATTATCTCTAATCTGATCTGTTATTAGATCTGGATAAGACTATGCAAATTTAAAACTTTAATGGAATAATCCTCTAGAAATTTATTTTATTCATTTAAGAAGTGCCATAATATATTAATTACCAAACTTTTTCCAAATTATTGTTAACCAGTATTATGAATAAAGTTTTATGTAGGAACTTTCAAGATTTCATTAAATTTTGTTAGCCAAAAGTCGCCACTAGCGAAGCTTCAACTATACTCAAATATCATTTTGTCAAACTCTACATTATTAAGGAACTTTCCTACGGAACTATTAAACATTACTACACCTACAATATCATATCGTTTTGAACTAATTCGAACCTACTTTAATACCAATACAAACTATAAATCTTACATGCTATATCTTAAGAACTTCAACAATCGATCAACAATTATTACGTATAATTTCCATACTATTTCAAATATACGAATTAATCACAATTACAGTAATCTTGCTGTAATAGTTTTTTGTCAGATCTAACAAATGGGTAATAAAGGTGGCACAATTTTATAAAATCAAATAATCTTCAGCTAGTTTCATGTGCAAAGTTTATTAAAGATCAAGTTGCCAAAGAAGTTTTAAATGTCATACCATACTTTTAACAAAGGTTCAATTTTACTTCAAAAAGTTACCACCAGAGAAATCAATTTTAATTTGCAACTAGTTCACAATCTGTATTGCCAACTACAACTTACTCTAATTTCTATGTTTATCCCTGAATAAGCATGAATACTTTGTACTAAAAACTAGAAATTAAAAGCTTCACTCTTAGTCAAAAATACTGATTATAAATAAACAGTCGTAGCAGTACTTACTTATCTAAATTCATGAAACATTTGTATTCGAGTTATTTTGTTCATGAAATCTTATAAACAATTAACCGATAAAATAATTCCAACAAGGGACACTTATTATCTTAAAGCTTAATGTATTTCATGTTATACTTCTGACATGAATTTCAACTAGATTCTAATACGTATTTGTGATACTTATTTGTACACGTCGGAAAGATAAGCTATCCCACTAACATAAAAAAAAAAACTAGTGCCAATCATTCAGATAAGTGACTTGACGAGAATGCATATACGTAATTTGCACACAAAAAGCTATCAGCATATGCCTGAAGAGAATATAATTATTAAAACATAATACAAAGGTCAGCAGCCTAAGTTAAATTAAGCATATCATTATATTTTCAAAACATTGATTAATGATTATGTTTGCCAAGAGTCTTAACTATGACATTATCTACAGTAGTAATGGCAGCAGTGCAGCCATATTTCTTCTTGATGCAGGTCCAGCGTACTTTCGAACCCCAACAGGCGTGCTTGTTGAAGCGCCATTCACCAATTTGTACCACTAGATTACCACGTTGAGACAGGTCAAATTTCGGTTCTGAAACACATGTGTAATGTCAGCAAAAGAGTAATAAAGAAATATCATTAACTATATATAACGCATGCAAAAATATTTCAATCCCTTTATATATCTGAGAACCTCAATGCGATATAATAGATTCAATCGTACAGTAAATAAATGAGAGAGTGAGGGGTATAAATACGAGTATAAAAAATAAACACGTTTTATAGAAAGGTATTCATTTTAATAATAAAAATGTGAAGAGTAAAACACATTTTACAGTTGCTTTTATGCTACAAGACGACTGCAGATTATAAGTAAAAATAACAAAAAAAAACATACCGTAAGGAACATAGAACTTGTATTTACATGGTTCGTCTAATTTAGGTAGATTGAATATCTACAAACTCGAAATCCTGAAGATTTTACCTGTTTTGGTACATGTGTTTAAACAAATCAATTTGCACTTCACAATTAAATTTTCTTAAATTTTCTATATCCTATGTCTAACAAATACTTAAAAGCAAAATATAAGTTTCTATTCTAAATAAATTATCGTTTTAAAATCGATCTAGTGATTCGAAGACCTTTCAGAAGACCGGCATGAAGCAAGTGTTTCGTTGCATTTCACCGAGGGAGTACGGTTACCGGACCGGAAAACCCCACTGTTTATGATACTCCTTGGTACTCTCTTCGCTACACTTAGTGAGTTGCAAATGTCCATGGGAGCCGGTAGTTTTTACCATCACGTAACCCGTCTTCACGTTTGACCCTTTATATCATAAAGAAATTAAAGTAAACAAAAAATCTATCGACCACCGTTGGACTAAGCTAAGAGAGCGGAGCATAACTAATAATGCCATAAGTAAGGTAGTAGAGCCACGCTGATTTGAGCACAATCGACTGGGGCGGTACTACCCTCGCACAGAAAATCAACGTAAAATGACAGCGTTCGTGCTGTCGTGTTTCGTTGGTGAGTGCGAAACCGGAGGCCCAAATAGTCTAGTCAACAAGTTATATACTTGTTGACTAGACTAAAAGATGCACAAGCATCACTAGGCCGCCATGGTGTGGGTCGCCATGCTGTATTGTCTGCATTCGCAGTGGGTATGGTGACCACCACACTTAAATTCTGCTCATGCTTTCCATCAGGCAGAGTAGAGTCATTTTGGCGGGCCATACATTAAAAAAAAAGTAAGATATTCATATCCATCCATGCCTAATGTAATGTCATCCGTAATGTTAATGAAAGTGATAGTAGTATGCCCAGAACAGAAGCCGGATTTGTAAGGATTGAAATAAACTAATTTGATTATGCACTAAACGTTACATAAATGTTGATAGGAATGGTGACATATAAATTGGACGGAATCGGATATAATAAAAAAACTGTTTTCTTTTCTTTCCAACAGTTCTCGTGCTGTATTAGGTTTTACTACCAACAATTATTTCCAATGGTCTACTGAATAGCATTATTAATATCAGCTGGGATTACTTTTTTAATTTAAATCTATTTAAAGTAGAACTACTAGAACCATTTATTAATAAAGTTTTTTGAAATATTTGTACACAAAGTCAAAACCCCTTAGTTCCCTCTCCTCATATATTATTATTACCATAACCATAAGCCTATGTCGAATATTTCAATGTTATTTAAAATGTCTCTTAACATAAATAAAATTGTTGCCAGCTAATGATGCGTATAAGTCAATCTATGTCTTATCTATATTTAATATTAATAAGTTTTTTTTTCGGTTTGTTAAACGTTTTTTTCTTCAGTAGCTATTAATTTAATTTAACAAATATTAAAAAAGATATTGGAGTCAAGTTTCCCTACCTTTTACGAACACAATGTGAGCTACAGCGAAACCGCCACATATTCAACAATTTGGTTTATTCCCAATAGTTCCATAAAGCTACTTTCACATGGAACTTTTCACATGGAACATTTAAAAGATGCGATATTGTCCCATTTGTTCCATGTAATTTTATACTACTTTTGCAGCAGACATTTTTTTTTTTTTTCATTTCGTTTTTTATGAAAAACAAAAGAAATTCTGGAAAAACTTTTGAACGTTAGGAAAATAAACAGCTATGTATAAAAGTAATAAAAGTGTATGATAGTAGATATTGTACACGAAAAATAAATAAAAAAAGCACAGGAGTCTTCGTAGATGTTGTAGGTGCTAAAAAATAATTTTTCAAAATGTGTCTGCTGGTCTAAAGTTAACCCTAGTCCTATGTAACATATAGCATACATTTCATCACGCTATTATTCAAAGGAGCTAAGTAGCAAGTATTAGTAGTAGTATTAGACTTCATGGAACTAATAGGTATATTTTTCAGTTGAAAATGGCTATACAGGTTCCATGTGGCACTGGCTTCATGGAACTACTAGGAATAAACCAACTATTTCGGTAAAGAGTTAAGCGACTATTACCTACTTACATTTATTTAAAATTAACAAACAAAAAATATTTACTAACACGAAAATTTCAATTTACGAGTTTTTTTTTTCTAATAAAGACAACTTCCGCATTAGGAATAAACATCATGTGTCGCGGGGGACTTTACAGACATATCTACATGAAACGGACACAATTAACCCCCAAACTCAGAACAACAATTTGTGGATCACACAAAGTGTTGTCCCGTGTAGGATTTGAACACACAACACTTGGCGAATTGGCAAGCGGCGTGGCGACCGCCTAAACCACTAGGCTAACCGTGCAGTCAAACTTAAGGGTTTAACTTAAGGGTGATTTATTTTATTTATGTCTCGGATCGAATTACCTATTTTTATTTACACTTGCCTACAAAATTGTTAAAACATAACATTACGTTTATAAAATAACATTACAGAATATAAAAAAAAAATACCCTATTGGTAATAGTAACTGAATCTCTTCAAACATAAATCATAAAATGAATACTAACTTGTAGAAGAATTTTGAAACTTTGACGCAACGTAATGAAAACAAAGAAGTTATACAGCATTACACATTTTTTTTAAATGTAGACAATTTTTTTTTATTAATGGTCCCCAACTTTTACAAAAAGCTCAATTTTTGTAAAAGTTGACCGATTTGTCGCTTGTACAACACAAGCGACTCAACATAAGACACATTAATGATTGTGCCATCCATTCAACTTCATGAGTCGGTCGTTGACAGTGACGGCTACACAACGGCAGCCACTGCTCTTCCTAGCAGTGCATTCCCACCAGGTCTTCACTTTCCGAGTTAGTTTTTTAACAAATCGGTAATTGCCCCAAGAAATAATAGGATTTCCAAATTTTGTTATTCCGAAAGTGATAGGACTCTTACCACACACTGAAAATCAACAATAAAATTAATCCAGGTTTCGGCTTTCTGTATCTTGCGTACTTTCGCCTACAAGAAAAGCACTTTATGCAGTTCCTCATTCTCTCACAAGGAACTAAGTACTGTGATATTAAAAACCTATACCATTATCATACCTAATCAGCGTATGAATAATATGTATAACTTAATCTATTACTTACCTGTTGTTGATGTTTTCTCAAGTGATAGTAGTATACCATAATTATAATTACTCATAAAAACAAGACAACAAATCAATGTGTATGGCAAACATTCATTTTAATAATATTCTCATCTTCAGTAATAACAAAAGAATTACAACGTTCTCTAGTCTTGATACAAATCCACCGTTTCTTATTACCATATTTCTTCATTAGTTTGAAACGTTGTCCCGATACTACAAGGACGGGATTTCCTCTTTTACTTGTCGCAAAGAAATACTCCTCTGACTGAACAGAGACTTCTGAATCAGAACCTAAAATTAAAGATGAACTAAGTACACTTAGTAGCACTAGCACTCTAGCACTCATAACACAAGTCAAATCTTAGCTTGAGTGCTAGTTGTCATAACTAAGATAAATGTTACAAGTTATAATGAATCGTATTACAGAATTGTGTTTAAGAAACTTTGCGGAGTTGTAATTTTGGAAAATAAAGAATTATTATTATTAGTACACTAAGATAACACTGTTCTAATGATGATTTGTGGAAATAAATCAAGCATAGTTCTGTCATGTAATCAAAATCCACATTCGTACAAAAAGAAGACAGCAAGATAATGTGTTTTTATACAAAAACTTATTATTGGAAAGTCTTAATCGTCATGGTGACCTTAAAATGTTTGATGTTTTTAACACAAAACATTAATAGTGCAAAGCAGTACCAATAAACAAAAAATTGAAAAGAAAAGTTTTTTATTACCTGATGTTCTAAATTATTACTTTATTCCGCCCGTATTCATTCATATTCGTTTTTATGGTATGCAATATGCATAATGATAAACATTATTTTCGATAGTATAGAAATTTAGTATAGTGACCTCACCTTTAAATATTTTTGTTGAGTTTTGTCCTGGGGAAAATTTCCATGTCTACAAATACTAGATACATATACAGATACAATCCATATACAAATAATTATCCTCTCCTTTTGGCAGGTGACAGTACTTGTAATACAAACCGCAAACAAAAAATGAATACATATGGACATATAATATATGATATTATTGAACTTTTAAATACATTACAAATAACTGTTAAATTAATAAAAATATCAATTATCATCAATTAACTGTGAATTCTCTCACCGTTGCCCAAAACAAATATTAAGTGTTGTTGACCAAGTTTTACCAATTTGAAAAAAGATAACGATTAGATACTTTTTTAAGTAACACATAACTGCGATGCGATGCGATGCGGCGTGAAGTTCTTGCGGCGCATTCGTGCGAGCTCTCAGATATTGCGATGCGATGCGAATTCGCAGTTATGTGTGGGAGCCCTAATATCTGATTACTTAAAGATAAGCCTATTATAAAACCTCCTTTTTAAGAAGAGGCCTATGTCCAGCAGTGGGCTGCTACAGGCTGTTGATGATGAGCCTATTTAAAAAGTATAATTTCGTTGATAAATATATTTACCATCTAGTTTACTCCCAGTTTCATCGGATCAAGATCTAATGATGTGATCTTGGGAGGCTTAAAGATATTCTTCAAATAATATATTGATACCTATGCTGCTAACTTGTTACTAACAAGTTAAATAACTATATTCGCTAAAGATATAATTTCAATGGAATTTGTCATGTACCACAGGTGACTGACTGATTAGCCACTGACACCACTCAATATTAAGCATGTCAGCTAGAAAACATTGATATGGTTGCTAAGCGATTCCAGCCTGAGGTCGTGGGTTCGATTCCCACTCAGGACAGATCATTGTGTGATGAACACGATAATTTGTTCTGTCTGGGTGCAATTTAGCTAAAATATGTATCTATTGTGTGTGTATCTATGTATCAGCAGTTTGGTTACCATAGGTTTTGCTTATTTCTCGGAGGAGATTTCTCGCTACCGGCCGTCATACACTCCATGGCCGGTAGCGACAGCAGTTCTACCGCGGTCGCAACCTTCTGCGAAGATGTAATCTCGCAGACGTAGGTGGCGGAGAAGGCCCGGGAGAACGACCTCCACTCGGACCCAATCCGCCGCTGGCGGATCAATAAATTGAGAGTCGATCAGGTGACGGTGCCCGCTCCTATGCGGGCAGGCGCTGGGAGGGATCTGGATGTGTTATTGTCAGCAGTTCCCGGATCCCTCCCGTCTCAGGCGTAGAGTGTCACACCCTGTGGTTTTAGTCGGTTCGATTCGACACACCGCCCCGCCGCAAACCCCGGGGGGGTGACGGCCCGAGGAGGTTTTCACACGTTAAAAAAAATGGTTTTGCTTATTTTGAGATCAGGCTTTGCCTAAGAGAGGTGTGTGAGGTTATTCTTATAATATAAGCCAGTGGCAAAGCATATGGTAAAGTAATAAAATATAGTAATAATACTCCTCAAACACTACCGTCTCTACATCAGGAAAATATAAATTTCAGTTTAGGATGAGAATAAAATAAATAAACCGAAATGATAAAAAATACTCATTACAAGTAACTGCAAATAAAATTAATGTTTTTAATTTGCGATATGTTTATTTTTATTAATTGCAGTGCTGTAACGCACTATACTAACGTAAAAGATTTTCACAGTTATGTGAAAACATCTTGATCAATGCATCCTTACAGAAATTAATGGTTATGCGTATCTAACTTTCGGATGACAGCATTATCCATTGTAGTGATTTTGGCTCGACAACCTCTTGGTTGATTTGTACATCTCCAGTTGACCAGAGGCGGCCGTCCACCGTGTAGACAGTATCGGTGTGGTCCAAGACAAAGTTGAGGTCTCCCAAGTCTCGATAAACAAAACGATGGCATTCTATCTAAAAACGATTATTTTTTACTTACTGTGGAAATTCTTAAAAAAAATTAAGACAAGCATAGAACTTGATAACTACCTGCACTCCATAAGGTTTTGATTCGCACAAGATTAATAAATATTACTCCTGTCACAAGAACAAGTTTAAAAAAAAAACAAACTACAAATACTATGTCTTTATGATATAAAAATGGCAAGTCACACTATCTTGTGTTATAAGAGATCAGTACACCTCGGCTGTGCAAAGCAAGGGACAAATTTTGAAAACGTGTTTTGCTATAAACTTCTTCAAAGGTCATTACGCACGAATTCGCTGTGTTAAATTCATCAAAACATGCTTAGAAATGAAAATATAAATTTCAGTAAATCTAGCAAGTCCGAGCATCGAGAAGAAAAACCTGCTTCGAAAACTAATTTAAAACCTAGTAAGGCACAGTGACAATTTTAAAACCTAACAAAGGACTGTCGCTTGCTAGGTTTTGAAGTTTTCATTAGACTTGCTAGGTTTTTTAAACTAACGATACGCGATAAATGTCGCGTCACTGTTTTAGTGAGTCACAGAAAGAGGGCGTGTGTGCATCGTTGCGTCATTTATGTAATAATTTACCGCATGTCCATCACCAGTCAATACTATCGCCTACTTTGTTCCCCCTTCATATCAATAACATGTTGCGAATTAGCGGCATTCATTGTTATGCTGCTGCTGATCAAAGCACGGGCGATGCTCTCTATACCAGCCGCGCTAATATTTCTCGGGAAAACGTCAATGAGATTCGAAACAAACTTATGTCTGAAATTGATGCCTCTTTGGAAAAGGTCTCAGATTGGGGTAGACTTAATTTAGTCCAATTTAACCCCACAAAGACACAAATTTGCACATTCACCGCTTAAAAACTGCCGTTGGTCGTATCCTCGTCTGTCCTCGTTTTGAAGACACTCCCTTATCTGCCTCAGTCAATATTGGAATGCTTGGTGTCGACATATCGAGTGAAGTCCAGTTTCATGACCATTTGGACGGTAAGGCTATTTTGGCCTTGAAGAAGCTTGGCGTGCTCAAAGGATCGAGACAGTATATCACTCCGGCCCACCGCCTTCTGCTTTATAAAACACAGGTTCGGCTTCATATGGAATACCGTTCTCAACTTTAGGCAGGGGCACGCCATCATCTCCTCCCTCTAAACCGCATCCAACGGAGAGCAATTCGAATCGTCGACGGCTCAGAAACTTCAAATCGGCTGGTTTCTCTGGCGCTGCGTAGAGATGTGGCCTGGCTGCGCATCTTCTATTGCATTTACTATGGGGAATACTCCGAGGAATTGATCGGACTGATTCCTGCCCCCTCTTTCCGAAATCGTCCTACGCGACAACAGTTTTATCATCATTATTTAGATGGTTGGCAGTCCACAACTGTGCGCTTTTCTAGAAACAACAACAAAACTTCAATATTCCCGGACCAATACGACCTTCAAAAAAAGAGCGAGAGGCCGGCAACACACTTGTGACGCCTCTGGTGTTGCGAGTGTCCATGGCCAGCGGGAATCGCTTACCATCAGGCGATACGTCTGCTCGTTTGCCATTCCATAAAAAAATATTAATTTTATTTTGTAATATTGTATGTATGAGAGCATGTTCGTTTGAAGAAGGAATAAAATCTGGACATACTGAAACGATTCTGAAAATTTCACTTTATCTGATAGGCTTAGTTTTACCTTGCAGGATTAGAATTTATTATAACGCGGGTAAAACCGCAGATTGCACTTATAGTAAGTTAAGTACCCTACTGTATAATTCATATCAAAACTTATGTATCAGGTCCTTGCTGTTTGTAAGCCTAATTTAATATAAAAATATTTCGGACATCTAACACACAACGCCATCTAGTCCCAAGCTAAGCAGAGCTTGTGTTATGGGTACTAGACAACTGATACAAATACATATAAACTTTTTAATTTACATTAAAGCCAAGGATATTCCGCAACTTTTTAGCCAACTCCCGTCAACATAACTTTCATAGTTCTAAATGGCACGCGGTTAAAGTGGAGAAGACGTTTTTTCGTTTTCCTGAAAAATTTGTCTTAAGTCCCTTACTATGTTTTTAAATTGCACAGCCGACCTACTTTCTACGTAATAATATAAGACACTAAAATAAATACATTACAGTACAACTTGCAAGTCAAATTCCAAAACGTTGTCTCTAAGTGGTAAACGGAATATTTAGAATTAACTTATTAAGATTAGATCAGATATCAGTCTATTGCGCTAATACAGTATTTAAAAAAATACACGTACAAGTAAAGTACACATTGTATCACAGCTGTCCTCTTAGGCATCGACTTACTCCATAAGGGAACATAAACACTGATTAAACATACAACACACGACGAAAAAAATAACTTATTCCAGTCTCAGACATCAGAATGGTTGTGACGGTTTCTGACCGTTACTATTTCATTACAAAACGTATTGATTCTCGCAATACATCCAGGTTTGTTACATCGCCATGACACTCTATGACCATTCTGGTAGTTTTTTGAGTAACGAATTCCATTATAAAGAAGCATTGTTGTTCCTTTACTTGTCGTCACAAAACGAGCTGCAAATAAATAAATATTTATATTTCTATGATCAAAAAATCTATTATATTCAATTACTAATACGCAATATTAAAAAAAACGATTAAATTCTTTTTTATCTATTTATTTTTTCCTACTACATTATTTAATTTTATTTATTTGGGACATAATCCAAAAAAATCAATATCTTCATCAAGACTTTAAAATTTAAAAATATTTTTACTTATTACTGTAACGAACGACACATCTACAAGCTTTATTTTGATTTTGTTTTTATTGTAATCATTACTTTCTACTGTGATATTGTGCAATAGAATAAAATGAAATAAAAGAAAAAAAAAGATTTGAAAATTAGCGTTGCATGAATGACAAATGTGTCTAATACTAAAAATAGGTTCTAGAAAAAGAAACAAATATTACTTAATTATACAACTGGTTTAAAACATTATACATGTAAGAAGTTCTTCCAAGTCGTCGGAATCGTATTCTTCATCATTACTGTCCATCTCTTCAGTTAGGCTGTCAGAATCATCATCATCGTCATCGCAATCAGTTTCCTCGCTGATTTCACTTTCTGATTCTTTGTCTGACATCATAAGTGGATCATTAATTTCATTTTGAGCTTCATTTGATTCATTTTCGTCATCGTCAATTTCATTTGAAATGCTATTTTCACCGTCTGAGTTTGAGTCTTCAGTTTTGATACTTTTACAGTTTACATCTGCTTGTAGTGCATTAGTCTCCAAACCTGAAATTCTACCAGTCATAAGCATACTAATAATATAAATAATCTGCGTTATATATCTATCTATCTATCAAAAATAAAAATTTAAGTTATAATTTTATTTTTGATCTGACAATGTCGTTATGCTATAACATGTCAACTAGTTCAAAATTTCAATAGCATGATCAAAGTGCCTAGTGTAAGTTAACTTCACATTTAGGTATATTCGAATTTCACGGTGATCACAACGCAATTCGTAGCGTACCCTTTACCAATCTTAAAAACGATTTGCCGCAATTTTTTTTAAAGTACTAACATATCAATCTTCGGTACACGGTTCCCCATACCTCAATTTACTTTCTTCCTTTAGTTTAACCCATGTAAAAATATTTACATCCCCAAAAAAAGTGGACCCCAAACATTATGAAATACCTGATCTGTAATAAAATTGAGAAAGTGTAGGAAGAAGATGATGATATTTGCAGTTTCATTCAAACCAAAGAATGTTGCAGTAAAACAAGTTTTATTATGCTTAAGAATCAAAGGAGAGTCATAAGAGAGTCACATACCTTACCTTATACAAGGTATAAGGATACAACATTATTTTTTATTCATTAATATTATTTAGGCCCTTATTTATTTCACTTCTATACAAAATAAGAGGAAATCCTCATTCAGTAGTCACTTGTTGGTGTCAGTTCGTCACAGCATGTCTAACAAATTAAGTTTTTCCATAGCATCATCCGAATCATCAAAAGAACAATCTTCATCTTCGTCTGTGGGTACTTTATTGGAATTTTCTTCACGAGGAGTTTTACGCTCTTCTATAAAAAAGATGTCCCGACCAATTTTTATGTGTTTCCCGCGCATTAGCCGTTTCTTTAAGCCTTGAAATTTAAATTTAGATAAAATTAAAAATAAACAAAAACGTTAAATTTAATTTTGGTAATGAAATTGAAATACCGGGTAATGATATATGTATATCTAAAAAGATGCAATCAATTGTTAAACGTCAAATATAACTAAGTAAACAATATAATTTCAATAAGTTACTTACAAGTATAAAAAATACAGATATCCTAACAGTTATGGTTACATAAAAATATTTTAAAAATTAATGTAAATAAAGGATATCAAAAGAATTAGGTACATTCATTCCGATTTTATTGACCTCGACGATATTTTTTCTTGACTGGTGTAGGTAGGTACATTCTCAAATATGTACATGTTACCGATATTGTACATAAATCAGTTAGAGTGCAGATTAGTTTATTTATCTGTAGATTATCAGTTTGTTTTCGTTAAAGTGGGAAAAAATTGAGGTGTCTGGCCATAAGGCCAGATGCCGTCTGTTGTTGGTGAATCAATTGTTTTCCATTAGGTTATGACAGAATGCTATTGCGCTCAAAAGTACTTTTATAGGTGCGAATCCTGGGCGGTTATAGAAAGACAAAAGGTTTTCATTCAGTAACTTGCAGGATTTAAAGGGGTAGCATCCTTAATAAGGGAGATTAACTAGGCAAAGTTTGATATCGGCTACTTTAAATAAATTTAGCACTTTATCAGATTTTACCCGATAATGTGCAGACGACCTAGATAATGCGCATTTTGACTTATGTCGTATTATAACGGTAACATATGCATAATCAAAACTCACTACGATAAAAACCTTTTTTTTTATGTGATACTAGTGGTTGCCCGAACGCGATGTGTTATTTTGATGTATAAGCTATATTACTGTAAAGTTTCATCCGAATCCGTTCAGTAGTTTTGCGTGAAAGCGTAACAAACATCCATCCATTTATCCATACTTACAAACTTTCGCGTTTATAATATTATTAGTATAGATTTTAAACTCATCATTCAAATAGCCACCAAATTGACTGCACGTTTGACCTAGTGGTTTGACAGTCACCACGCCGTTTCCTACTTCGCCAAGTGTCGTGGGTTCAAATCCCACGTAGGACAACATTTTGTGTGATCCACAAATTGTTGTTCTGAGTCTGGGTGTTCTTTGTGTCCGTTTCATGTATGTTTGTAAAGTCCCCCGCGACACAGGATTTATTCCTAGTGCGGGAGTTGTCTTTTAAAAAAAAAACCATTATTTAAATAACATTCAGAAGCGTGTCTTGATCCATAGCAAAACACGCTTGAGAGTGTTCTTTAGTAGAAACACCAACAACATTAGGTCCCTGAGTTTTGACTCTATGATTACAGATATGTTTATTGTGACAGATCCATGATACAACGCGATCTTTCCCTTCGTAGTTCTTGTAGTATTTCTGGCCGGCATACAGAATCCCGAGCGAACCACGACCCGTGGTAAAAAACTGAACTGTAAATATTGAATTACGTAAAAGTAAATAGAAATCTAAATGATCAAGTTAAATATTACCACTTACCTACTCTCAAGTAATATATCAAGACTTAATGTAGGTAGTTCAATTTCATAATTTTGTTATTTTAGAAATAGTCAAAAACAATATTATGGTTTGATTTTCGTGAGAAGATATTTACGCTATAGTCTGTTTTTATAACAAACGAGTACCGGAAACTTTGACTGCGTTTCTATTGGTCCACGAAATCAACATAAAGACCGATCCACACAAACGCTTGCATTATTGCATGTACATTCAGTTGAGCCATCGGCTATCTGCGCGTCGCACGTGTTTTAGTGAGTGAGTGCGTGCGCCATGGCGGACATTGGATGAGAATACAGTTATTGTTTTAGATAATGTACCGTATCATTCTCGAAAACTTGACAAATCACCTACAACTTCATCTCGCAAACAAGACATTATTGAAAGGCTACGGTCGATAAATATTGCTTGTAATGTAACGAATCAATGTTAAAGTTGCAAAAAAAAAATGTCGATTTGAAAAATTTGTTGTAGATGAGATGACTAAGTCCACAAATCGTCGCGTTATGACGCGACGATTTGTGGACTTAGTCATCTCAACCCAATTGAACTTGTTTGGGCTCAAGTGAAGGGCTACGTGGCAATAACAAAAGTTATATAATCACACATTTTAACAAAAATAACCGACTTCAATCTGGACCAAATTAAAATGGGACCACACGGGAAGCACCAGCTTTTAAATAAAAAAAGAATCATCAAAATCGGTTCACCCAGTCAAAACTTATTAGGTAACAAACATAAAAAAAACCGTCGATTTGATAACCACCTCCGTTTTTGAAGTCGGTTAAAAATTTATGAATTTCGAACTCTTTTGGTACAAGGAGTAGCTAAAGTGGATAGAAAAAATGGTCGTAATGTGTCAATAATGTGATAACCAAAATCGAAACCAAAATGTACGGAGTCGAAACTCATGTAGAAAATATGTTAGAGCAGTTTATTATTGACGTATCTGCAGAAAGTTCATCAGAAGAAAGTGATGTGACATTGTTTAAGGTTACAAGAATTGTATAATAATTATTTGATTGATATGTTCTAGTGCATTAATATATATATATATATATACTATTAAAATATTGTTTTATTGTTGTTTATTTATGAAAATATCATATAACGCGAACCGCATTACGAATATACTAAGTATGTAAATTTAAATCATAAAATAATAATTTTCTCTACAGTAAATTTTAGAAGTATTCAATATGAACGGGCCTTAGCAATTTCAGAACAAGAACAAAGGCGTTGGCCCCACCCCCACCAATGACCCACCAAACTCTGTCAATATCGGAAACGTGCGAGAGACATATACTCAATACTCGTTTGTTAAAAAAACAGACTATAGTAGAATACATTGTATTGACGTGAAGATTTTTGAAACTTATTTTGATGATGCATTGGAAAGTTTTCGACATTTTTTTATGGAATAGGTGGCAAACGAGCAGACTTGTCGCCTGATGGTAAGCGATTACCGCCGCCCATGGGCACCCGCAACACCAGAGGCGTCGCAAGTGCGTTGCCGGCCTTTTAAGAAGGTGTACGCTCTTTTCTTGAAAGTCCTGAAGGTTGTATTGGGCCGGGAATACTGCAGGCGACAGTTCATTCCACAGTTTTGTTGTGTGGTGTACGATCGTGTAAACTATATGTATTAGGTTAGCTTATCATGTCAAAGCTTATCGTCAATAAAACACGTTCTTACTAACAGCTTTAATAAAATTTAATTCAATATAAGGTTTACATATAAAAATAAGTACCTAAGTGTTCTTTCTATTCGTCTTTGACGCGACATTTTCTTAGAATATCAAGCGATTCTCATTTTAAGACACTTTAGCAATCCACAAAGATATGGTAATATAAATAGGTTCATCTTGAACCGGACTGTTGTGTAACGCAACAGCATCCAGCTCGTCAATGCATATGCTGGTATTTACTTGACACTAAAAGTTGGTTAAAGGTTACGGCAGTGGCGGGACAACCCCTCCTCGAGCACCTCCAAGAGATTCGGGGTCCGGCGGAATACTCTTTCCTGTAGCTATAACCATCAAGCAGCAAGCATGGTGTGCCCAGCCTATTTATTGAAAAACGTATACCTAAAGTGTAAATTAATATGATTTTTATTATAATTCAGTTTGACCTATACTTACAAATCTCGAGCCTCGTCTGTACTTATGGAGTACACAGAAACTATTTTACGGTGATGAACGCATTGTTCGTAAGTGTTGTAGTATTTGTCTCATATAATCCTTATTCAATCCTTTAAAAATCTACTTTTCTATCTCTATATATCTACATGTATATACTGTCACCGATAATTTTATTAGCTGTTAAAATTTATACCAGTGTTATCTAAGTCATCAATTACTACTTCTGCAGTACAATTAGCATCATTTGATTTGTGCTCTCAAAGTGCTCAAAATTATGTGGAAAATATCAATTCAATTTTATATTGGCAGACATGGCACTCATATTGTTGTACACATTCAAAGTGGTTATTACATCTTAGCTATCAGTTGTGAATATTATGTTGGCTGACAGAGAGTTCATATTAATGTTATCAAATACGTTGTTCAATGGTATCTATGCATTCATACTAGTCGAAAGTCATTGGCATTAAGGCTGGCTACAATATGGTTTTCAGTCAAGTTCTACTAAGAACTAAGGCTGGCCCTGCATAGTATATCCGCTAAAAACTCTCTCTTTTATGTCTGCCAATATAAAATTGAATTGATGTGTTTCACAGAATTTTGAGCACTTTGAGAGCACAAATGAATTTGATGCTGATTGTAGATAGAAGTAGCAGTTGGTGTATGAGGTTTATAAAAAAAAATACATACAGTGGAACATACAACCTCCTCCTTTTTGGAAGTCGGTTAAAAATACATTTGGAAATCAATACAGAAACGAAAAAAAGTTAAAATTATCAGATCACTTGAATTCAGCATGGCTATTCGAAAAGGTTCTAAAAAAACGTTTAAAATAAAAGTATTTCAGCATAATATAATTCATAAAAGAAGCAGTCTATAATATTTTATTATTTACAAACGAAATATTAAGTTTAACAAGTCACTAATTAACATAGTTTTAATAAGGCTCTTATAACATTATTTAGAAAATATCACCAAATTACGTATCGCGTTGAAATATCACTGAAAGCGAAGCTTATTGCTATAATTTAATCTTCGAAATATACATAGACTTTAGAGATCAACAAATCCAAGAAACTTTCGATTTCTATAATTATAATCTGATTCCTTAACCTAAACTGTACACAGCATACTACATCATAATACATGTCGTAAATCAGTCACACCAATTTTTAAAGCCTTTGATATAAAAATAACTATACACCAGAAAATGTCAAATACGACATATGATAGCAGGTACAGTTATTTTAAAAGGTAATTTACATGCAGATCATTTATCAGCTCGAAAAAAGTTTTTCTGATAAAAACAAAACAAAATTTGCACATGAAAATAAAATACAAATATAATAAAGTCAATGTACTATAAATCTAAATTTATGTCGCATGTATATTGTCAAAGGCGTGATATTACAATTTCACTAGTGATATTATAATAAAACGGTAGATTGTCAATCGACTTAATTTCTTACAATTTAACGGCCTGGTTTTAGTGACATTGTAAGTTTAGGTTAGGGTTTTTTTTGTTTTGATAGCATTATTGTTTTGTTTTAAAGGAAATTAAAAAGAAACCCTATCCTAACCTAACCGCTAGTTAACGGCGCTGTTTAGTAAAATAAAAAAGGAAAATGATGTCGATTGACAATGTACCGTTTTATTATAATATCACTAGTGAAATTGTAATATCACGCCTTTGACAATATACATGCGACATAAATTTAGATTTATAGTACATTGACTTTATTATATTTGTATTTTATTTTACACACTAGTGAAATTGTAATATCACGGCTTTGACAATATATCTGCGACATATATAATAACAAAGTCGTGTTCTATACTTCATCTATTACTATTATTAACTAAAGAACGGTTGGACTCCTTATTATGATTTTTGTGTTTTTGGATTTGTCTTCGTCGGCTTGCAGACGACATAGTCATCCTGGCGGAGTCTCTGCAGGACATGGAAGAAATACTTAACAGTCTGGACGATTCTTCAAAACGACTGGGGATGAACATAGAAGAGACGAAAATCATGCAAAATCGGCATGTCTCCCCGAGTCCCGTGACCGTAAATGGCGTTACTATCGGGGTTGTATAAGAAAACATCTACCTTGACCAAGCTATCCAACTCGGCCGGCACAACTTCGATCGGTAGGCCGATAGAAGAATTCGTCTGGGCTGGGCGGCGTACGGGAAGCTACGTCACATCTTTGAGTCGCCAATACCACAATCATTGAAGACCAAGGTTTTTAACCAGTGCATCTTACCCGTGATGACATACGGAGCCGAGACGTGGACACTCACCATTGGACTGGTCCACAAATTTAAATTGGCTCAGCGTGCGATGGAGCGTGCGATGTCGGGTGTTTCTCTGTCTGATAGAATTCGGAACGAGGTTGTACGACAGAAAACTAGAGTAACCGACATCGCACGGAGAATCAGTACGCTGAAGTGGAAATGGGCCTGTCATGTCTCTAGACGTACCGTTGGTCGGTGGAGGCGAAATGTGGTCGAGTGGAGACCGCGATTAGGTAAACGTAGTGTAGGGCGCCCTGCGGCACGGTGGAGAGACGATTTAAAGAAAGTGGCTGGCAGAGGATGGATGAGGACTGCCCAAGACAGGGATAGTTGGCGCTCATTGGGGGAGACCTACGTTCAGCAGTGGAAGGCGATTGGTTACGACCTAAACTGTACACAGCATACTACATCATAATACATGTCGTAAATCAGACACACCAATTTTTAAAGCCTTTGATGTAAAAATAACTATACACCAGAAAATGCCTAATATGACATATGATAGCAGGTGCAGTTATTTTAAAAGGTAATTCTGCTGATTTCGATCTGCAAGTAGCAGATCGAAATCAGCTCCAAAAAAGTTTTTCTGATAAAAACAAAACAAAATTTACACATGAAAATAAAATACAAATATAATAAAGTCAATGTACTATAAATCTAATTTTATGTCGCATGTATTTTTTCAAAGGCGTGATATTACAATTTCACTGGTGATATTATAATAAAACGGTAGATTGTTAATCGACTTAATTTCTTACACTTTAACGGCCTAGTTTTAGTGACATTGTAAGTTTAGGTTAGGGTTTTTTTTGTTTGTTTTGATAGCATTATTTTTTTGTTTTAAAAGATATTTAAAAAAAACCCTATCCTAACCTTACCGCTAGTTTCCGGCTTTGTTTAGTAAAATAAAAAAAGAATATGAAGTCGATTGACAATCTACCCTTTTTTTATAATATTACTAGTGAAATTGTAATATCACGGCTTTGACATTATATCTGCGACATATTTATGTATAACAAAGTCGTGTTAGTTACTTCATTTATTACTATTATTAACTAAAAAACGGTTAGACCAACTATTATGATTTTTGAGTTTTTGGATTTGTCTTCGTCCGAAATAGGATAGTTTTAAAATATAAAATTCATCAAAAAAGACAAAACCATTAAAATAATTTATCTGCCCATTCATTGACTGTTATGTGGAACAAAGTTCGCCGGGTCATCTAGTTTATAATAAAAGGCTTTAATAACAATAACAACCCCATTGTTAGCGCATAACACTTCAATATTGACATCAATCCTCGTCAGTGCACAACATAACTTATGTTTTATAATTTCACTTACAGCAAAAGTTTAAGGATCCTTCTTGACTTCTGGATTAGGAGGTCGTAACCAAAGATCCGTTTTGGGTAATATGCGAGGGAAATTAAAAGCACGCAGGGCTATGGCTGCTGCAGTTGGATACGAGATCGGAGAGGGCATGATGGCAGTTGATGTAGAAAGCCCTGTGAGATTCGGAAGACCTCTAGGACGGAGTTGAACAAAAGCTCCGTTTCCACAACGAGCGTGTGACGGTGGGGCATGGTTATGTTCGTCTCCTGACGCAACCAGCTTTCCTGATATTAGTCTGACCCTTGCTCGGCACCCCATATGCTTTGATGAACAGTAGAAAAACCGTCCACCGACCTGCGAGTAAGTATAGCCGCGTAGCACCAGAATGTATTTGCCTTTTTCCGTAGGTATGAACTGCACGTCTGCAATACCAATAATATTTAGTGACTCATTTCAAAAAAACATCTCTTATAAATGTAGAGTGTGTATTATAAATAATAACCTAATTGTCTTACTTACCAGAATTTTATAATTTAGTTAGCATAAGCTTGTCTATTACTTTCCAATATTTATATATGAGCAGTATGACGAATCAGGTACTAATCTGCTCTTATAACAGAACTAGCTGACCCACGCAACGTCGTTTGCATCTCCTATTGCCCGTAGCGTGATAATTTTCCCCCGTTTTTTAAACATTCTTCATTGGTGCTCCGCTCCTATTGGTCTTAGCGTGATGATATATAGCCTATAGCCTTCCTCCATAAATGGGCTATCTAACACTGAAAGAATTTTTCAAATTGGAACAGTAGTTCCTGAGATTAGCGCGTTCAAACAAACAAACAAACTCGTCAGTTTTATATATTAGTATAGATGTATTTATTATACTCTTCTAAGATCTAATACTCTTAATCAACAACACATTTATTTGGATAAAGATTAATATGAGGTATTATGTTGATAAAAACTCTTTGGCAAATAACTCATTATTAGGTACCAACTCTTAGCGTCTTATACTCGTGTTAACTTCTTAACGAAATGTCCGATTGGGATGAAATAAAAAGTATTTTACTTCTAAATACCTTTGATAACATAATGCTTAATTTGGATAAGGATTCAGATTACGATACACATTTAACGTAGTTTCTTTCTTCACACGATTTAATATTTTTTTTGACCACAAAAGCGGTTATTCTGACTAAACCATTATAGTTAGATATATGCTCTCGCGGACTTTTTTGTAGATCTTATTGGGACCTACAAACCCGTAATACATTATTTTGTTCTATTGTCAATTGCTTTTGCAGCGCACGCAAAAATAGGTTTTCGATTTCACGCCTTGGGTTACGAAATAGCAATTTTCTTACGGATCCCTAATTTTTTTGAAAATAAAATATAGCCTTCCTCGATAAATGGACTATCCAACACTGAAAGAATTTTTCAAATCGGACCAGTAGTTCCTAAGATTAGCGCGTTCAAACAAACAAACAAACAAACTCTGCAGCTTTATAATATTACTAGCTGACCCGGCAAACGTTATTTTGCCATAAAAATAAAATAAAATATTTGGGGTGGGGTCACCATTATCATTTAGGGGTATGAAAAATAGATGTTGGCCGATTCTCAGACCTACATGATATGCACACCAAATTTCATAAAAATCGGTCCAGCCGTTTCAGAGGAGTATGGTAACTAACACTGTGACACGAGAATTTTATAAAAGACTAGCTTTTGCACGCAGCTCCGCTCACGCTGTTTTCATCCCCTTAGGGGTGGAGTTTAGTAAAATCCGTCCTTAGCGGATGTCTACACCCTATATGAAACCTACCTGCGAAATTTCAAGTTTGTAGGTGTTTTAGTTTCTGAGATTTCGTGATTAATAAGTGAGTGGTATTTCGCTTTTATATATATATAGATTAGTATAGATTTGGAGAAGAGATGTAGAGAGATACACAGCCAGCTTAGCAGACATCTTTTGTAGCGGCCACCAATGCTGCGTCGTATGAAGCACGTAACAAATTGTAACTTAAAAGGCATAACAACGTCAGATTTTATTTGGAAGTCTTTATCAATATAGCCAGATTCATGCAGAAGAGAGCCTGGACAACTAATCTGGTTTATAAAATAAATGGGTCAGATAAATTGTGTTACAACAGTTATGAGCTTTGTCTACAAATATATAGTGTAATACACAGTCGTGTTAACTACCAGGATCAAATCAAGCAAACACTAGAGCGGAGGTTTATAATAAAAATCATATATGTAAGTGGCACACGTGTAATAAATTCTAACAAACTAGTAACAGTAATTATTTCTAGTCTTAGGAACAACTGACTTAATCACACACCTCAAAGTTTTACAATCAGTAAAACTGATTTGCCAAATAGACTAAAAGGCAAACAGAGGCGTATTAAACATATTCATTTTGCACATTAAATAGTTCCAAACGGCGGCAAGTCTAGGGTACTTAAGAAATTAAAAATGGGGAAAGTGGGAGTATATGAAAATGGAAAGGTGGTTAAAAAGAAAAAGCAATGCAAGAAAAGGGATGTCATTGATCCGGCTGCATTACTGTGTATTAACAATTTGTTTTTTGTTCAATCTATGTGTTGATTCTGGTGTTTTCCTAACCTGATGAAGTATAACAAAGTAATTCCTTTATTCAAGAAGGGTTGTACAACTGAACCAAGTAACTTTAGGCCAATCTCAATCTTACCGACTATTAGTAAAAATTTAGAAAAAGTTATTTTGCAGCAACTAGAAAGCCATTTTAGTCTAAATAATTTATTTCACAAAGAACAATATGGCTTTACAAGAGCTCACTCAACAATTGATGCTGGTGCAACTGTTTTGAGACCAATATTTAATGCATGGGAGAATTCGCAGGATGCGATAGGTGTATTTTGCGAACTCTCAAAAGCTTTTGATTGTGTAGAACATAACACGCGTTTACTTAAACTTAGGCATGTGTTAATGGTATTGCTTTGAAAGTAATTCTTCTGGACTACTTGTTACTATGGGCGTTCCGCAGGGCTCTATACTGGGTCCTCTACTTTTCTCATATACATATATAAATGATTTACCATATTATTTAAAAGATCTGTGTAATATATAGTTCTATTTGCTGATGATAAGTCACTTATTTTTAAAGTCGATCGTAAGCAAACAGTTTTTGACGATGTGAATAGGGCACTAAATGATGTATTGAATTGCTTTACAACGAATAATCTCCTACTGAATTCAAATAAAACAAAGTGTGTGATACTTACTAAGCCAAATGTAAAACAGCTAGGCACTAATGTAACTTTAAATAATGAAGTCATAAGTATTGTAGACTCAACAGTATTCCTAGGAATTACATTAGACAGTAAACTACAATGGGGAACCCAGATAGATAGCCTTGCAGGTAGACTTAGTTCGGCAGCTTATTAGCTATTAGTATTAGTATTTTAGTTACTTTCACAGCGTCATGTCCTATGGTATACTACTTTGGGGCAAGGCGGCTGATATTGAAACGATTTTTATTCTACAAAAACGAGCCATCCGCTCAATATATAATTCAGGTGCTAAAGTCTCTTTTCGAAAGTTATTTAAAGATATAGGTATTTTAACTGTTACATCACAGTACATATTTGCAAATATTATGTTTGTTAGGCACAACATTAATGATTATACGAAAAACAGTGATGTACACAATATTAATACAAGAAACAAGTCTTAACTCGTTGGTACCTATCATCGTTTACATAAGGTACACAACTCGTTCGAAGGTCTTGTTATACGATTTTATAATAAAATTCCTACAGATGTAATTGACCTTCCTATAGATAAATTCAAGCGAACTGTAAAAAATCACCTTATTAAGAAAGCCTACTAAGCAATCGGCGATTATCTGAACGACAAACAGTCGTGGGCTTAAGGTGTGATTATATACACACAAACTTCTTTGTCTTGTAATTGAGCTAAATTATTAACAAACCATTGTTAGTTGAAAATAATGCGTGGCGATTATTATGGTAATTTAATTAGTAGTGAATTTATCAGTCGTGGGGCGGGTCGTTTCTTTCCCTCTGATATGGCGAAGGAGACGATGACTGCTCCATGCGTCATACTCGTGAACGGGTGCTGCTTGGGATGACTGGTCGGCCTGGTCAGCGATGTTTTAGCCCAAAGCTGCTCAACCACAGGCCCGCGGGCCATACAGTGGCCCGCGGACGCATTTTGAATGGCCCGTGCAGTCACTATTCAGAAATTCCTGCCAAGTTGTAAATGTTGACCGTCCGTCCATTCCTACACTACAGATGATGGAAAAAATAAATAATTTAGAAAGGCATTATAGGCAAAAACATACTAATTTTGATAAAGACTACCCTGTTGGTAGTAGTATAAGAGATGATTATTTGTTGAAAGGAAACGGGAATCATTTAATTAACAGAACATATTCGTCAAAAGGCACAACGAACTCGAATTCTTGGTCAAAGCCTCAAGAAATTTCATTGTTTTTAGCCAAAAAGAAGAAATCTGATGGAGAAATTGTGAAGGAGGCTTTGACAATCGTTGAGCAAAATTGCGATGATAAAAAATTTTAAGCACAAGCTGATAGTGTTTCACTTTCACAACACACTGTAACGAGACGGGTGGAGGAGATGGCGGTTGATGTCTGCGGTCAAATCCAAAAAATCGTAACAAAGTGCAAATACTTTTCATTGGCGTTAGATGAAACTTGTGATTTAACTAGTAATTCTTAATTGGCTATTTTTGTACAGTGTGTTGATGAACATTGGAATTTATTGCAAGATTTACAAGAATTCTGTCAGCTATAAAGTACAATTCAAAGAAAAGACATATTTTTGTACAGTGTGTTGATAAACATTGGAACGTATTGCAAGATTTACAAGAATTCTGTCAGCTATAAAGTACAACCCAAAGAAAAGACATATTTTTTGTACAGTACATTATTTTTGTACAGTGTGTTGATGAACATTGGAATGTATTGCAAGATTTACAAGAATTCTGTCAGCTAGAAAGTACAACCCAAAGAAAAGACATATTTTTGTACAGTGTGTTGATGAACATCGGAATGTATTGCAAGATTTACAAGAATTCTGTCAGCTAGAAAGTACAACCCAAAGAAAATACATATTTTTGAAAATAAAGGCATGTATTGAGAAAAGAGGTTTAGCGTGGGATAAAGTGATTTCAATTTGCTTCAAAAAGCACAAAATTCATCAGAAGAGTTTGCAGATTTCTGGGAATTGGTGTCGAAAGGTAGCTTTCCAGCAATAATATATGTGCGTAATTAGGTTTTTTCGGATCTCAAATACATAAAAATAAATACCGCAGTTCACTAACAGAGCAACATATTTCTGACTTGGTGTTACTGTCAACGTCTAATTTGAATCCTAATATAAGAAAATTAGTACAACAGAAACATTGTCAAAAATCCCATTAAAATTTATTTTTTATTGAGTTAGCAGAAAATTTTCTTTGTTTTAAATTTTAATAAATACCAGCTTCTGTAATACTGTATATTTTTATTGCACAAGTGTTAAGAACTTTGGCGGATCATTGACGATTGAATTTCATTAATAAATCGTTAATGGCCCGCCAAAAAAATCTGAATCATCCGTTTGGCCCGGTTATAAAAAACTTGAGCAGCCTTGCTTTAGCCCATACTATTACTTTGGTTCGTTCAACTGCAACTCTGTCCTCTTAATCCAGTCACGAATTATTTTAAACAGTAGAATTTTTTGAATTGTAAGTAGATGTGCATTGAATGATACCTATGTTTAAAAGAAGTTATCACTGAGTGTTTTTTTTTTGTGCGTTAGATTTTGGAGCTTGCATACTGTTTATCTTCTATGTAATTCTAAAACTATTTATTGTATTGAATATCTGACTTTTAAAAAGAGTGGCCATGAGTTTCTTTGCCAGTATTCTTCTCATAAGGCTCTACGCATTTTGGAACCTGGAAGTTATGGATCGACACAAGCAGACAGTAGATTTTGGTGTTTTCACCTAATTTACCTTGACAAAAATTGTTAAGACTGCAGACAACGATTTTTATCAGAAACTAGTGAAATAGGCCCTAAGTTTTAAATTATTGTCTTAGTTATGACAAAAGCAATGTAATCGTATCCTATTAGCTATTGCTTCTATTAGGCAATCACATTTAGTTTAAATATTTATATATATCTTGACAAGTGAGTTTTAAGAAGTAATTGTTTTATACGGTACTGGTCACTTTAACGCAACGATGTACAACACAATAGTCAATTTTGTTTTAAGATTTTAAGTACGTGAATGTAACTACAAAAATTGCTATTCATTTTTTTTTTTTAAGACGTCCCGTACTAGGAATAAATCCTGTGTCGCGAGGGACTTTACAAACATACATGAAACGGACACAAAGAACACCCAGACTTGAACAACAATTTGTGGATCACACAAAGTGTTGTCCTACGTGGGATTTGAACCCACGACACTTGGCGAAGTAGGAAACGGCGTGGTGACCGTTAAACCACTAGGCCAAACGTGCAGTCAATTCATTATTTAATAAACATTATATTATAAAGAGGTATAAAACAGCTCATAAGCACATACCTCTGACAACAAGATGAACAAAATCTTATTGTAATTACGTACTTAGTGAAATAGTTGTGTGTTCTTCAGCTAATTTTAATACCTTATTCCCAAAAAAATAAAACAAAGAACTTTGCACCAACTATGGTCACAACCATAGCAAACTTGATACGCATGACCGCATTTAGAATAGGGAGTGCTCCGAGGAATTGTTCTAATTGATCCCTGCCGCCTCTTTCCGCCATCGTTCTACGCGACAGCAGTATCAACCCCATCATTTAGATGGTTGGCAGTCCACAACTGTGCGAATTTCGAGAAACTTTCTGCCTCGCATAACAAAACTATGGAATGAACTTTCGCCTGCGGTATTCCCGGACGAATACGACATTCAAACCTTCAAGAAAAGAGCGTACTCCTTCTTAAAAGGGCCGCAACGCACTTGTGACGCCACTGGTATTGTTGGTGTTCATGGGCGGCGGTAATCGCTTACCATCAGGCGATCCATCTGCTCGTTTGCCCCACTATTAAATAAAAATAAAATATAATAACACCAAAAACTACACACTTAGTAGTATTCCAGAACTGTGTACAACCAGTTCAATTATTAAATGTTTCCTAATCTAATAGTTGTGTGTTTTTCATTGTTGAAACTATATCAGAAAACTATAACTACAGTTACTTAATCTAACTTCAAAAAAAAAGCTCTATACAGTTAACCTATCTACACTTAGGCACATCTGGTAGTACAATTAATATTACGGAGTGATAAGTTTAATAATTTTCTGGTACAAATCTGCGTATAATCACTAACTATTAAAAAAGTCTCCAAGAAACCTAAGTACAACAGCATATGAACAGTCAATTTCATTATTACCTTTTTAATGTATTTAATAGATTATATAGTTCATATAATTTAATTCACGCACTTTTAACGGTGGTTATATTGTTAACGTGAATCGTCAAAACCCCTTTTTTTTATAAGTAAGTTCAGTAAATAAACTTAATATTCTTAACATATAAAACTTACTACTATTATAATCTTCGTAAGAGGTACTCCTTTTAATATATACGTAGGTATTTTCAAGACTAGGATTGCTTGACTACATTATTTAGAGCATTAAAAAGCGCCATCAAGGTTATCTATCTATCTGGATTCAGTATTTATTGTAAGCCTAATTAAAATAAGGCCAGTAGTGAGTGATGTATATGTATGCAAGTTTAGTCGCTAGAACAATGATGTAACGCTATCTCCAGATCATAAAAAGAATAGGGTCTCACAAGAAACTCTCTCCCTTTTGGTAAAGCACAGCATTTTGTGACATCTGCAAGAAAAATGACAAATGACAAAGCAACTGATTCATTGAAAAAAAAGAAATGAAACAAAGATTTATATTTCATCAAACTAGAAAAACGCAAATTGGTTTAATGATCTAATTCATTTATTGAGAGTTATTTTTCTTATAAATTAAACATTTAATATGTAAACAGTAACAAATAGTTAAACATTTCATTTAGATAAAATATATACAATAATATACATCCAATTTCACTATTAGTCTTTGCATAATCAACAGTTTGAGCTTCTACTACAAATGAAATGTAGAAATTAATTCTAAATATAAGTCCTAAAACACATCTCACCAAGGATAGTTTCAACTAAAAACTTTTTAATTTATCGATTATGCACGTATTTCAATCTATTAAGAAAACATTGGTGGTAATTCTCTTGTTGTCATCACTAAACTCAAATTCACTAAAATGTATTGTTGGATTTTATACTTTAATCAACTGCTTACAGTCCATTTTTAGATATCTCACATCTCAGCTGTCACTGTGTTTAGTTCAGTACCTACCAAATAAACATTAATCAGAGACACACGCTTGTTTATTTCTTGAAAAAGTAAAATTTACTTTGGCCTAACCAAAATTAGATAAATTACTTAACTTGGCGATAGTTTTTTTATTTGCTATTCTTATGTGTGACGTAAAACCTGAACTTGTCGCACTAAACTTAGACGTTGTCTAAATACATGTCGACTTAATTACTTACGTAATTATTACTTATAATTTTTACATTTAGATTTTAACATTTTACTAATAAACAAGCGTGTACCTCTGATCAGCTTTTAGTTGATACTGTTCAAAATATAGTGAAAGCTGAGATGTGAGATTTCGAAAAATGGACTGTGAGCATATGAGATTAAAGTACGCATATAATCCAACAACAAATTTTAGTTAATTTTAATTTAGTGATGACAACAGAATTACCACCATTGTCAATGTAAATTAAGTACCCGACTTAGTTTTATTTAATATAATGAGAATAATAAAATGATAACATACATATTGCTTTTAATGTCTTTACACAACCAACCTTGTCAATACTGTGATTCAGTAATTTGAAAACACAAAACAATTTATAACTGAGAATTAAACTAACTGATATAAACTACAACAAGCGATGCCAATTCATTTTTATAGTATGGGAGGGCGGAGGGAGGGCATTATCCATGTGGTGACGAATTAAGAACCACCACCGATGTTTGGCCCATATGTGACAACAGCACGACACAGAAAAGTAAAACTTAACAACACCAAGCAACAAAACCTCCTTTCTAAGGAGAAACATATTTCCAGCAGTGGATTGTTATATGCTGTTGATGATGATGGGAGGGCAAATGAGCAGAGAGGTAACCTAGGTAGAGACTATCGCCGCCCAATGACACTTGCAACTTAAGAGCCACAAGAGTTTTGGGTTGCATTGCTACGCTAATTTAAAATGTACCTAGTTATACATTAATATACTCATTTCAAAGATGCGTACAGTCATTCTAAATATTTTATCTGTGTGACTGTGCTGTAAAATCTTGTACTTACGGAATGGGATTGTTACTATGTAATATATTATAATGTTATTATTTGTTCAACTTTTCAAATTCAGTCTTCATAAATCATAATTAAAAAAAATATTTTATGTAAAAAAATTACTTACTATTTAAAATACACATAATATTCCGGGATCCCCGGAACCAATTTTACAAATTATTACTATCAAGCAAATTTTTCGTGAGTGGCTTCATTTTGATGAGCCTGATGATTTTCCTTTTCCTATTACAAATATTCTCGATTGTGGTAGATAACATGGGCAGCATTGACAAAAAACTTTTGAGCGTAGCTAGGCCGCAATTTGTAGGACAATGTGGGTGTTAAATTCTATCAATACTAGATGTTGCCCGCGGCTCCGCCCACATGTGTGTCGGTTATCGCGGCAAATAGTAGCCTATGTGTTATTCTGATGTATAAGCTAAATTACTGTAAAGTTTCATCCAAATCCGTCCAGTAGTTTTTGCGTGAAGAAGTAACAAACATACACACAAACTTTTAGTGTGATTAACTAAGCAACTGTTAAAAAATCACCTAGTTAGTATCATTTTTATGACCTCGTTATAGATAGGTACATGGAAGGATCAAACCATACATTTTATAGGACAAATACATAATATTTCATCAAAATGAAGCCACTCATGAAAAATTTGCTTGATAGTATTAACTTGTAAATTTGGTGCCGAGGATCCGCGACTATAAGGATTAATTGGAAGAAAAATACCCGCACTAAAATTCAAAAGTAATGAGATGAAAGTATGGCTATCTAGCAGTATCCAGTACTTGTTCACAAATTTTATCTTTTACCCAATGGTAGTATTATATAGTATCGCTAGTATTTATTACCGCTATCAAATCAATGTTACATAATAATCATCTTCCTAGCTTTTATTATTCCCAAAATGATTTGGGGTAGGCTACTAACTCAACCGGTTTTATCTGAATATCAGTTTTTCCTGAGGGCCAATTGTGAATGGCGAACGAACTTTACGTAATAATATGATAAAGGACAGCGCGTGCTAACGAGCGTTCTTTGTAATACTAAGATTTGTCCTTCACATAATGCACGAGTCAACGAAAATTTGGCCTTGAAGGGGACGATGATGAGGGACTTTACAAACATAACATGAAACGGACACAAAGAACACTAGGACTAAGATTGAAAATTATTTGTAGATCACACAAAGTGTTACCCATGTGAAGATCGAACTCATCAAACACAGCGCATTAGGAAGCGACAAGGATATCGCTTAAACCACTACGCCATTTGTGGACTCAAAGAATAAAGTCATACACATTAGATAGCCTGTACAGTTGAACTTTACAGGTAAACTGGAGCATGTATGTTGCACAACTGTGCAGGTATGGGCCGGCTCGACCGGGACGGTACTACCCTCGCACAGAAGATCAACGTAAATGACAGCATTCGTGCTGTCGTGTTTTGTTGGTGAGTGCGAGACAGGAGGCACAATGATGCAGAAGCATCACTAGGCCGCCATACTGTGGGTCACCAAGCTGCGTTGTTGCATTATCTGCTTTCGCAATGAGTATGGTGACCACCACTCTTGGATTCTGCTTATGCTTTCCATCAAGCAAAGTAGAGACTTTTGGCAGGGCCATATATAAAAAAATAATAATAACATGTTCCGATGCATCTTAAATCCTATTGTCTATATTTCGACTTTTATATAATAATAATACTATTTATAATTTTATATCTCAGAAGTAGTAAATATATTTGAAACTATTACAAAAATATATATTTACTTATACCTAATACATATTTACAACAAATCATTATTATCATTACCTACACAAATTTAAAGATAATAACGAAAAAGTTTTTTTTTTTTTTTTTTTTTTTTATGTTTGGCCCGCCAAAATGACTCTACTCTGCCTGATGGAAAGCATAAGCAGAATCCAATAGTGGTGGTCACCATACTCATTGCGAATGCAGACAATGCAGTATGGAGACCCACACTTAAAATTATAAATTTTAAAATTAGTAATGGATAAATAAATAAATATTTCGGACATCTTACACACAATGCCACCTAGTCCCAAGCTAAGCAGAGCTTGTGTTATGACAACTGATATATATACATAGATGATGAGTACACTGGCCATGACTGGAATATTTAGCACCTCGTACCCAAGCGATTTAAATAGAAAACACCACCTTCATTATCTCTGTCTTAACTGCATCACTTTATGAAATATAAATAACAACCGCTTTCGTGAAGGCGGATATTGTATTTCACGAAAAAAAATGTAAGGCTTTGATAAAAAAAGAAAGTATGTATTACGACCATACTACGTATGTATTTTTAACACTTTTATAACAATATACATATGTATTCGTAACATTGAAAATACACAACATTAAGAGAAATATAAAAAAATACGTGTGGCACTCGGGGACTGCCGCGATAAAGCTATTGCATAGCATTTTTTATCAACTTATGCAATATTTTTTTTTTAAGCAGTATGTTCGTGCCTGACAGTGACACAGATTCGTTTCTGTCTCTGTCACGCACTGTAACAGACAGAAACGAAAGAAACATTCGTTGATTAGTCGTTCGGACACAGATTCGTTGATTCGTCGAATCTGTGTCACTGTCACGCACTTCGTGAGTGACAGTTGATTCGTCGAATCAACGTCATCGTCAAATCAAGACACAGATCCGTTTCTGCCTGTGTCACGACGTCACGTGACAGAGACAGAAACATTCGTTGATTCGTCGTTCGGAGCAGCTCGTCTCGATCCGTGCGAGCTTCGGGTGTCAGGTTGTTTTGTTACGTTACGGAATTTCTGCACAAAGGCCCCAAAGCCCGCGATAAAAGCTATGCAATAGCTTAATATATATTATGAAATTATAGTCATCGATTTTTTTTTATTGTAACATTGCACTTGTCACACATATTGTTTCTGCTATCTCTAATCACAAGTGACATCGCATAACGAACGACAAAATAACTTCACCTGCCCGTACAATATATATATATTACTGTCTCCAAAACTTCATTAAACTAAGTTATTCAACAGATAATATTTGTAGAAATTGCATTAAAATTAATTAATTTAACTTAATAAATTGAATTGAAGAAAAATAAAAATGTTTCAATAACATAGAATGACAATTAAAAGATTTAACTTGTCTTTAAATAACCTCTAATATTAAAAAACAAAAACCGACTTCAAGGTACGACTCGATTTATCTTGGATGCCATCATCAGATCTTAGTGTCCTTATCATGGTATATCCGTTGGGATATCTCCTTTCCATTAAAAAAAGAATCATCAAAATCGGTTCATAAACGACGAAGTTATCCGCTAACACACATAAAAAAACATTTAAACGGTCGAAGTGAGAACCTCCTCCTTTTTTGAAGTCGGTTAAAAATACATACCAATTTAACTGTAAAGCAGAGCAATTTATGAAGTATGACCTTGACCCTATTACCATAAATATGCCTAAGGTGACAGACTCGCAAACTGACAGTCCTTCATTATCTTAAACTCTTTCACCCCTTTTAAATCTCACTGAATAAAATGCATTTATTAGAAGAGTCGCACCGGTCACGCAAATTTTGAATGATATTAGGTACTTTCTGAGTAAGACAACGGCTCCGTCTGTCACACTTAACATTCAAATTATTTTTTAGAATATGCCAAGATTTATAAGAAAAATACTAAATACATAGTAGATCCAGATAAAGGAGAGGTAAAATTTAATAGGGAGACTATACATTTTATTAGATTTGCAGATGATCAGATAATATTGTAGGAATAGGCGATAGCACAGATAACTTAGAACAAACTAACAGTGATGGATAATATTCTTAGATTTTGGATTAAGTATAAACTTCAATAAACTCAAGTTTCTTATTACCTCCAAATCTCAATGTATAATCAGTCATATTAAAATCAATAAAACTCATATAGAACAGGTAGAAAGCTTTAAGTATCTAAGCAGCCGAATAACACAGGATGCGAGATGTTCCCAGGACATAGTAGAGAGACTCACAACGCTAAACAAACTTACAACCGCAAGAAACATCTGTTCAACATCAAAATTAACACCAAAAATAAAAAACAGCTCTTAAAAACATATGTGGAGCGTTGCACTGCACTGCGAAACGTGGACGCTGATCGACAGAGAGAGGTTGATAGCATTTGAAATGTAGTGCTGGAGGAGAATGATGAATATCAGTTAATAGAGAAAAGATTCAACGAGGAAGTCCTACTAAAAGTAAACGAAGAAAGAGAATTGTTGAATATTATTGACAACAGAAGAAGGCAAATTGGTTGGCCACTTGATAAGACACACGACAATTTCTTTAAAACAATACTGGAAGGAAAGATGAAAGGCAAAATAAAATGAGGAAGGCCTAGATTAACTTATATACACTATGTGCGAAAAGAGCGTGACCGGCAAAATTTAACGAAAATCTTAGAAATATTAAACGATAAATTGTAATCAATAAAGTCTTTTATTGCTGTTTGATGCTTTATATTAATACGGCATCCAATCTCCATTATTGTCCATAATCGCTTGGCATCTTCGCAGCATACTTTTCGCCAATTTTTCAGCATAGCTGCGAGGTAAAGACCTACACGCGGACTTCAGTTTACAACTAAGGTCAGCGGCGGCCACTACATTTTTTGCCCTTAGTTTAAGCTTCATCCACGCCCAAACATTTTCAATTGGATTGGCATCAGGGGACTGTGAGGGCCAATCCAATACCTTAATACCATGTTCCGCGTTCCAAGTGGTGCAGAGCCGACTTCGGTGTTTAGGATCATTATCCTCTTGCAGAATCCAGAAATCATTTTGGTGTACAAACATCGTCTTAGCCGACGGCAATAATACTTTTTCGTAAATTTTCGTCATCTTTTCAGCATTTAAAATACCGGTAAACAAGTGCAAATTTCCGAAACCCTTTTTTGAGAAGCATTCCCAAACATGCATCTTTAAAGGATGTTTCACGGTTCGTAGCATCAGTCTATTGTGAGCCGTAGTCCAAGCTCGAGTCGAGTAACCGGTGTCCCAAAATGAAGCTTCATCAGAAAAAAAAATCTTGTTCCAATCATGGTCTTTATTTACGCACGCCCAACGCAGCCTTTTTTCAATATGAGTTTCAGAAAGGAGAGTTCTCTTCACATTGCTTTGATATTTCACGCCCTTTACAACTAAACGCCTTTTGATAGTGTCAAATGATATGATTAAACCCTTTTTCTTCATCTTTTCTTGCCCAGAGCGAAGTGATAATAAAGGATTCCTGGCAAACAGCTGCACAATCCGTTTATCCTCTGCAACAGACGTCTTTTTCGATTTGCCACGATCTCGTAAGTCATTGACGGTTTTTGTTTGTGAATATCTCTTCACTCAGTTGCTCACGAAGGCCTTGGACTTTTTCAAATAATGGGCGACCTAATCGCGGTACATTTTGAGGCCTTTCGGATGAGTACAGAGAAATACAGCTTCAAATCGGGAAACGTACGCGGCACTCATTGTAAAAAATAATATGTTTAACGAGGAAAACTGTAGGGTAAACTTATGTTTTGTACAATGCATTTTAGGCAAAGGATTGTTCTATTTAGCCTAATACTTATTTTTATAAATTGCATCCCAAAATTAAAAAATATGCCGGTCACGTTCTTTTCACACACACTATATACAGCAAGCAAAGGAGAAAGTGGGAGTCGTGGCCTATCAAGATGTCAAACAAATCGCAGAAAATGGAGAGGAGAGACGATTTTCTTAATAATATTAATAAATAAAAAGTTACTACCACTTGAATGCAGATCGTAAAGATGTGATGTATTTGAGCTAATTCGGCCAAGTGTGGCTCTACCGCTCAAGCTTTGTTATACTCGTAGATATAATATATGTAATAAGTAATACTTTATCTTAGTATATGTACAAATTAGGATTAATATTAATACATGTTGCAACACAAGAGCACAAAGAACAATAATCTTATCAATTTATGAAGTCAGTTACTTTGAAGGTACATTGTGTGTGTTAGACACTTTTGTAAGAGAAGTATCTCTTGCAACTTTTTAACTTTAATAATGTTTGCTTCCCTTATATACGTACATATACATATATGAAACTATAAATATTATTATTATGTAACATTTTAAATAAATTCATAGAATATTGCATGCGCAAGGAAGTATGAAGGCCACTCCATACCAACTTATTTCAAAATGTTCTGAGTGAGTATAAAAGTTGGACATGATCCTTTAAAAGGCGTTATGAAGCAGAGAAGTAATCGTTAGCTATGATTATGATAACCATATTTCTTGACGAGTGCTCCATCAAACGTGGTTAACGAAGCTATACACTGCAGCCGTCGTTTTCTGCCACACACCCATCTTGTTCGAGGCCCTCGAGATCTCTCCCTAATGAAGTTCATACCTTCATATATAATCATGGGGTTACCTCGCCTGGACATAACGAAGAGTGCACCTGCAATTTTGAGGATATAACAGTAGAGAACTAGATACATACCCACATACCGGATTAAAATTTAAAAAAAACTGTAAATTTATATTTTCTTTGGACAATTTTAATATATATGTAGATTTATTAGGTTTTTAGATAGCTGTTTATAGATAGCCACTTACAAGATATCAGTAATGTCTATAAACGGAAGTGAAATTGTATGCAACGTTCAATAGTAAACGTAACTTAACAGTAAAGTAGATCATTAGGTAATCGTTCCAAACACAGTATACCTGACAGCAGCCTTGCTGCATCACGTACAAACAAATATCAGCGCCTGTAATTCTGTACTGTAACTATTTTTTATATGTTGTACAGAAATCAATACTCTCTATTATTCAAGCTAAATTATACATAGTTACGTAAATTTATATAGTTAACTACTGCTTACTTTGTAACTATTTTGTTTACTGCTTTTATGTACAAAATGATTATAATGCATAAAATACTACCATAAATTTTATTATAAGCAAATAGTTATTTCATATTTTAACTCTCACTGCCATCTATCGACTGCTTATGGCTATCTTAAGAAGTTATATTCATTTTCTCACTCATGTCAAAGTACAACATATAAAAAATACTACGGTAATTCTCTCTTGCGCGTATTTATTATAACTCAGAAATATTACAATAATCATATAAAGCAAGCCAACTTTATTATCTTTAACATTTTTATTTCAATGGAAATCGTATGTTAACTTTCTTGGAATGACTCCATCTACCTACGTGTCTTAAGGGCTTCTTAAGCAGTAACGCCATCTACACAAAATCTTGAAAATTGTATCACAATGAAATGCGTGGAGGTTTTGTATTTGTTTCAAGATTATACCACAGAGCGTCTAAGAGCGCTAGTGATGTACGTTGGTTTTATTTGCGTCCCGGGTATTGAAATTATGCTCATGTTAGGTATATTATAACCTCCTTGGCGTATGTTGAATACTCACGATACCAGGGATGATAATGATAATTAGTTTATATTAGCATGACAATGTATTGATAATTATCACGTTTACGTGAGTAAAATATCGATTGCAAAGCGAGAAACTAGTTAAAAAATGCAGTGTACCGTTAGAAAGATTATCATCATACCTTAATGCTTCACTTAACGACCGTCACAGATGCAACTCTTTAGTTTCTATAAAGGAATTTGGTGAACCGCATCATTTCTCTGACCAGTTTGTGCTAGTATTCTATAGTCGACAACAACGTTTTTTGATGAAGTTTTGTTTATATTTTGAACTATTATAATAACAGTTCAGTAGATCCATATTATGAAGCTCAACATAACAGTGGTGCACATAAATATGCAAAATAAACAATTTTAATGATAGAGATGATAGAGATTTTAATGATAAATAATATAGATTTAATTTAACAATGTATAAAACTAAACCAAAAACAAATGTAGTTTAACACATGTAAGCATTCTTCTCTGTTCTGGATATCACCTATTATGCACTTTTATCACTTCAATATTCACGATGTATCACCAACATATTCCAGTTTAGAAGACATATGAAAGTCATTGCAGTAATTACGATGGAACAATAACGTTACGGTGTGCGAACTAGTGCCGACTATAATGGCACACGGCAATTCTTACGGAACGATACACACGTCTACGCTATATCCATGATACATTATTTATTGTTTTCTTCATAGTGTTGGAATAAATCTAGCAAATGTATGCTGTTATAACATGGAAGAGTCTAAAGTAACCAGCAGATTTTTCATATTTCGATATATCAAATCTGTACTTTTCATTTTAAATAACTTCTTTAGGTACTTAGTTGGGAGTGTTTGTTTTATGTATAAAAAGTACCCAATACATACATGAAAAATGTAATGATAATTAGATAAACAATAGGGCAGCGCGCATTAAATTACAATCATTGAGGTATATTCGATCAGTTGTAGTCAATGATATTATAAAATATCATTGGTTGTAGTTATTTATTACAAACTCAAAATTAAAACAATGCATTCATACTTAGTAACATTGTATCATTGACGTCAATTCAATTAGGCGTTCTGAATACTAAATCAGAAGCAAGCCACAATTAATTTTATAAAAACGTGAGGTAGGAAATTGTGAGTGTATACGTATCT
Organism: Diaphora mendica; assembly: GCA_949125395.1. NCBI lineage: Eukaryota > Metazoa > Arthropoda > Insecta > Lepidoptera > Erebidae > Diaphora > Diaphora mendica. The sequence continues at coordinate 6,406,408 of OX421323.1, forward strand.
ACATCTACTTTTAATGTAGTCACATCACATCCGTTCCACCTTCGAAGTCCATCCAGTTTCAAAATTGAATAATTTGAGGCCTCGATTTCAAAAACACTGTTTTATACTAAGATTGTTTGTCTAATGCCAATCAATCTATTATACAACAAATCTGTACAGTGTACATGTTTGTTACCTGTATTTATGATAAAAGGGCCTCACAAAACAATTATCGGTAACACTATATCCCATTACTCCCTACTCTTAACAAAATGTTAGCCTACTCCGAATTGCCTAGCAACCATTGCTACCCGGAAAATATATTGCAGCTATATCAACACAGATATTGAATAGTATGAAGCATCAATCTGAAAATAAATTGTTATCTACTAACAATTTATAAGTACAAGAATTTCTACAGTATAATATTTTTCAGTTACCTTAAAAACTAAGACATTATGCTTCAGATTGTTTGGTTGCGAGTATGAAACCCAACCATTACACCTAACCCACAAGGACTGCTAACTTTAGTACTTAGTTTAGAAGAATACTAGCAACTTGTTACATGAGAACCTATTAAATAAAAATTCGTCACTTTTTTTTTAAAATCACTTTTCATATATCATTTACCTTCAAGTCACTTTATACAATTTACAATAAGGTGTCCTTACAATATAGAATAAATAAATGTCAGCAAAAATTATTTAATAATTGAGTCATCAACTTAGACAGTTCGCTGTCATCAATCAACAACCCATAACGTCCAACTGCTAGGCTCGGGTCTCCTTTCAGGAGAGGGTTAAGTCCATACGTCCCCACGCTGGCCAAGTGCTGGTTGGGGAGCGACAGTTCGCTGTAGCAAAATTAATTGACATTATTATTGCTACACATTTTAATCAATAGAACGTACCTAAGAGAAAAACCCAGATTAAGCAGTACGATGCTCTTTTATATTCGTAAATGTACCTACAGCTAACCTTAGATAAATAACCTTAGGCCATTAAACTCAAAACAGATAGCTAAATATACGTTTGTGATCCACTAGTCGCTAGCACGTAGGATATAGTGACTAAAGTCGCACTTCTGGTTTGAAAGCAAGTCATCACTGTTCCCACCGAGAAAAAATGTAATCAAGTTAACATTTCAATTGAACTAAGCAAGTGACTGCTGCCCAGTTTGTTCACCGTAACGGTACGGAGAATACCTGTGATAGTACTCTTCAGGTGTTTACCAGTTGGACGGGCAATAGGGTCATGACGAAATCGCTTCGAAGTTATACTCAAGCACTACTCGGAGAGGCAACGCTATTAACCTTACCAACTGTACTTATAATTGAATAGCGTTAGCATTTGCCCTTATCAAGAAGAAATACACGCCTAGGTGCACTTTCTAAAAAATCTTTCTCGGCGATGCCGATATCTCGCTTGTAACAGATAGTAAATCTCAAAGCGTGTGAAGATAGAATGCTTTATTTATAATGTGCCTGATTCAATGATTTTTATTTCTTATAGTCGTATATGGAAATTGGGACACTCGTACGATATTTCATTTAATACGAAAATCAGTCAAATGGTTTTAGCATCTATCTGCCAAATAAAGATGTTTGCTTATTATCTCACACATAGAAATATTCTAAGGAATAACATTATAAATAAGGTTTTTTTTTTTCATTATTCCAGGCAAAAAAAAACTCCCTGACTCTATACTTTGTATAAGAATAAAAGTTTTATACCTCGTAAATACAATATACCCTGACTAAATCGTCAGGGTATATTTTTTTCTTTCGGGAGTTTTCTGACTTAAGCTATCGAAACCCTAACTGTTGTCTGGGTACAAAAGAGGACTAGTTAAAATAACTTTTATTTAAAAAAACTCAGAATTCGTTAACATTTAAATTTAACAAAAAGATATTTTAAAGAATAATAAAGTGATACGGTCTCTACCTGCACCTGGCGCTAGAACATTGTGAGAAATAAGTATTCCACAAAAACATGTTTAAATAGAAAAAGCATCAAAAGGCAGGACGTCTAGACATTCTTTTTTATTTCCCAGAAAGAGCAGGTAGAAATCTGTACAATAACGTACCATTGGACCCGTCGGGAGAGTATTATTACGATAGGAAAGATTCCCCCGAGTCTTGCTTTTATTGGTAAGCTTTAATTTAGAGCCTACACGTTACACAATAATGACTAGATAAGTTTGTAAAACCCGTTCAGAAAAAAACATTTTTAACTAACTATAGTTGTAGTTACATAAATCCATGTTCGTAGATTTTAGAACTCTATTAATTTACTGAGATAATAGCTAATTTATTTTTTATCTGGAAAGGTCATCGTATGCTGACCTATAAATTTTACATAATATAATTATGTACTACACTGGAGTACAGAATAGATTAATGTTTGAATACACATAATATTTTATAAATCTTCCTGATTTCGCCCATAACAAGATGTAATTGGTAAACAATTTTCGCATTAAGATGTATTGATGACCGGCGGGGTGCGCTCAGTATCTCACAATGTCGCGCAATTTTATCTGATTTCTTCGACGGCACGTGCTCAATAAAGCTGTTTTTTTTATTGGTAGAAGTACAAAAATGTATTCAAAATAAATTCAAAGGTAAATTAACTTGATATTGTATAGGTTTGGGAAACTTTAGGTGGGTGTGTATGAATCGATGTCTGTCCAATTATTATATCGTTGTATGTGAGCACCGAGGCGGGACAGCTGCGAGACTTTCTAGATGAACAGTACCATAGTAGTCGGGTCTTGTCGCGTCCATTTCCAGAACTTATGAAGAATGTGTTGCCCTTGTAGTACAATAATCGCCCTCCGCGCGTCGTCGTCAAATACTGAACACCTTATAATAACAAACGAAATAATAATATATAGCTTTTGTAACATGGAAGGGAGTATTCATGAAAGAAACACTTTTACACAAAAAAAAACATATATTAATTTTTTAACACAATAATTTAAACAAGATGTGGCAAACTTGTTTGTAGAGTTTAGGTTGAAAGAAACGTTATAAAAACTTTGATTGGTAAATTCTGGTGAATCAACTTCTACCAGAGAGAGGTAGTTATCAGTTCACGATACACTTTGTTTCTTCTGGCCATGTTATACACATCGTAGATAAGAGAAGATTGTAGACGTGATAATAATATTTTATTCAAACAGGTTCCTAAATTTTTAGGGTATTTTGTTATGAAACATCTAATTCGGAGGGTCAGACCGGCGGCAGGCTGCAGGCGTGGAGTAGCATCACCATGTAATGCGACGCTACACTATGTTATACGATATGCAAAATAATTTCGATGTCTCACATCTGTCAGACGTCTCGTCCCAATTTTTATAATAGTAATTTTAATTATTATACAAAAACAATAATTTAATAGAATTACGTGTAATTAACACTATACTCTTTGCGCTGTAGCATGTGCGTGGTGGTTTAATTTACTTTAATTTACTACAGTTATTAATGATTTAATATATTGCTATTGTGGTACACCTGAAATACTAAGTCATAATTTGTAAATCGCGCCAACTTTCAAGAGTGAAACGAAATGTTACTGAACCATGCCACGCACCATGCTACAGCGCAAAGAGTACCTATAGTGTAGTCACACTAATCACATCACATCACACTAATATATAAAGGCGAAAGTTTGTGTGTACGTTTGTTACTTCTTCACGCAAAAACTACTGGACGGATTTGGATGAAACTTTACAGTAATATAGTTTACACATCAGAATAACACAATCGATAACCGATATACGATATACACGCGAGCGGAGCCGCGGGCAACAGCTAGTACTAAATAATTTAAAGTGTGATGTGATAATGTATGTTTAACATACATAAATTTGTTAATGAGGACGGATTACATTATGTTACCTGACTTGGTGAAAAGAACTAACCATTGTGAGCCACTTCCTTAGTTGTAATACAAAGATTTCCGAAAGAAATTTAGATTGGGAAATCAATGAGCTGTCGTTTAATATACAGGCAAAAGCTTCCAAACATTCCGACGAGTATATCAGACTTTTAAAACCAAAAAAGTTAAACCGAGATCCGGTTTTAAAAACTCAAGTAGGTACCCAGTTAGAAATATTTGTATAATAAATGTTTCCAACACATCTGTATAACGTGTTACGTAACTAAAAACAGGTTGGAAGCCCTGTATAGTACTATAAAATGTTTGGTAATATTTTCATTGATAGCCGCGCATGCGTACCGAGTTATTCTACGCACTACAACCGCGTATTACACCTTCAGTTATTTACTTAAAATAGAACATTGAACTAAGGGCGTGGAAGAAGCTGAGCTGTAACCTCACGCGCCATCTGTACCACACTATTCTCGCATTTTTATCTGATTTACACTAAATAATTATGTACAAAATTATATGAATTAAAACCTAATTTGAACTTGTATTTAATGTTGTCTATCGTATTTAAAAAAGATGTGGCGTCACAATATTAAACTACAACACTTCTATTTCATGATATGAATTATTATTTACATACTCATAGTAAGTATACCGATAAGTCGTTGACCTGAGACCACGTGTTTCACATAGCATCTGCGTCAGAACCAATCACATAATTATTTTTGTTGATGAAGTCAAAAAAATCTATGTTTCTCTAGAATCTTCTCTATAAACATATTTTTGGCCCATGTTACATGAAAACGATCACTATATAATAAAATTTAATTTAAAAAGGTGGCAAGTACCTACTTATCTAATATAATCTATGCCACCGGGTTTTAGTTGTTTTTATAGGCACACAGATAACTTTTACATAGAACAGGTGACAAACCTAGGTGCACATTATAATGTTTTAATAACGTAGTGTAAAAGAGTGTAGAAATCACATGAATCTTCAAATTCACTTTTTAACATCAACATTCAATATTGAAAAACAAGAAATGACGGAGTTGCACAATCAATGATATTATCGATTTACTGGGCTTACTTTAATTGTATGTTGACGTCGTAAAGATAATTAAGTTCAAAACACCGTATTGCTAGAGATGCGGAAGACATCTTCCGAGCAGACAATCGCACAGGTGTCTGTTGTGCACGGTGACATAGCAGGAGGGCGCATGCATCAAAGACACGCTACGGCAGCGCCACGCCGGCCAGCTGACCCTTACGCACCATGACACCGACTCCCACACACCAGCTACAATTACCAATCAATCCAACTATACAACCGAACAGATTAGCTATCATAAACTATGCATGTGCTGATAAAAAAATTAAGGTAAACAAAAAAAACTCCAGTCTGTTCTGAGATTAATATTATTCACTACCAATATTCACACTGTACAGTTACAAGCTCAATATTTCTTTTGAGTATTTTCAAAACTAAACATAACATTAATAATTCATACATACATAAACGATACTGTTTTCTATCTAAAAACAAAGAAACATCGTTTTCTTAAAAATATTCTTTATAGCGACTATTAACCATAACGGAAACATTAGCGGAAGCGCGAATGTAAAAACGACCTTATTACTACAATAGGATGTTATAATTTGAGGGGTATGGAGCCTAGGGTTGGGAGACGAGAGGAGAGGGGAACTCGGAGTAAGATTCTGGGGCATTATCGATTGGGGGCCCCATCACCAGGATGCGAGTGGCGCGGCGCGCATGTCTCGCGGGGCACCGTGGGATCGCGTGCCGCGGATCTACGCGGAACCTAGCGCGACCCGCGACCCTATAAACCGCCTTCAAACCCAACCCATACAATGCCTGCACAACTGTCAATGTAAATTAACCTCATTATAAAAAACCTCACGCGATGGCTCAGAAATACCTGATATATAAGTACTACATAAGTACTACTAGTACAAAATATTGTAAGGTTGCCATACCGTTATACACAGCTCATTCTTAATAAATATGACCATTACTTTCCCACAAGAATTACGGTTAAGTAGAAAGCGCCAATCTATAAATAAATCATAGTAGCATTAAGAATCAAAACACGCTACGTCATGGCAGGCGTACTACGCAGAAATGTTTACTCACACATAGGCATGGGCACCCTTCGGGAGGCGGGTGGGGTAGTACGTCAAATTAGGGCATACAGGGCGTAACTAGGCTATAGCGGGAGATGGAGGGCACGCCCATGCGATTCCCCGTGCCCTGCGGAACTTTCTTCTTTCATAACTTTGTAGGTATTGATCCGTCACAACTGCGCAATTCATGTCCTCTCGAATACATCCGATATTGCAACAATAATGCCCGCGTGTCTAATATCATTCATGTTTTCGTTTGTTCTTTATTTTGTTTGGGTATACACGAGTATCGTTTTATGTACGATAAAAATTCATTTCAAATTAGTATTAGTGAAGTAGAAAATATTAGCTAATTATTTTTAAGAGAAAACTTAATCATTTTATTTGCTAATTATAAGATAATTATGAAATGTTTTATTTGCATTTTTGGCGCCGCATCTATCTCTCGCTTGCACTTCAAGCCTTAAATGGAAGCGAGAGATAGATGCGGCGCTTGCGATCATTTATGCGGCGTTACCTCGCTCTGAGGCGTTCTGCATCTATCTCTCATCATTTCATCAATGTTTTGTTATGACGTTGTCACGTTAAACTATCGTCCGTAAACAGACTTTACAGACAACCGTTTTATATGGAACTATGCAAGCATTTAAACTATGCTACAAACTCTACTATTGGTTAAATAAGTTGGTTAAATCACCCATTACTTGCGTTTAGATCGTGTACGTGTTTGAATTTATTCAAATAAAAAATCACCTCTATTTTAATTTCTTCAGGATGCCTTCTGCTGGCTGACCAGGAAGCCTAATTAACCTATCCTATTATCATTCCGTGAAAAGTATAGAGGGACATTGTGTACAAACAAATCTCAACGTATACAGAAGTACGTTATTGCGTAGTACGGTACTACTAAACACCCACGCCTCGCCACCCACCCCAGTCACGTTTACAGGGCACACGGAAACACTGTTCATTCATTCATACCCTTTAATAAAACTTTCTAGTCTATTACAGAGTATTTAGTTACTTAAAGAAATTATATCATCAAATCATATGAACATATTTTAATGTTATATTATAAACGCCTTTACATTTCATTAATGCGGCAGCACTTCTGATGGCTTATAAATTTTTGTACATGGATTTCAGGACTACGAATGTTTTGTGTTATGCTGCGCTTTACAAATAGTTTTGTATAATAAGTAGCTGTAGAGTTCAAAAAAATATCTCCGAGCATAAGTACTTATTTCATAGTATTTCAAATTAACTAGAAAAAGCTAAACTGGATGAGATTAGATGAGATGAAAAACAACATATTCTACCACTTTGTTTGGTTTGCCACACCGTTTGTCCTATTATCCATTGAAAAAATGGGATAAAGTAAACGATAATACAGTGATGAAAAAACAACGATAATAGAATTAGATTTATAAATTGGTTCATTAACAATTAAAGTAACACGACTGCGTGCAGTATCGTAACGAGAATGAGATTCCAAGAAGTATAATGAAAACGATTTTTTCATATTTTTTTACAATCGTTGTTTAACGAAACTTAATATTAACAAACAGTATTCAATTCAATTCTACGATTATGTAGCACTTTGTTAGTAAACAAGAAGAAATTACAATGTAGTTTCAAGAACCATTAACAATTTTAAGCAATATTGCACATGACGATGCACTTATCACAATAATTTATTGTTTTCAAGTATATAAATATATGCATACGTCTTGTTGCCTAAAATTAGGCCATAAATTTTCTTAGATCAATAAACACTGAAAACATTACTCAACAACAGGGACATATTAATCATTAACATTCCGACTCTACGATAAATTCGTCACAATTAATTCTATAAAAATATTGCGCATTATTTCTTCTTCAAAATTAAAATAGTGTAATAATAGACCAATCGTAACATAGATAATTAGTAAATTCCCATGGACAATTGACTTTCGAAGTACATCAAGTTTCATACTTCTATATATATAAAAGCGAAATACCACTCACTTATTAATCACGAAATCTCAGAAACTGTAACACCTACAAACTTGAAATTTAGCAGGTGGGTTCCTTATAGGGTGTAGACATCCGCTAAGAACGGATTTTACGAAGCTCCACCCCTAAGGGGGTAAAACGGGGGTTGGACGTTTGTATGAAAGTCCTATGTTTTTGAAGTAAGTGACTTGAAATTTAAAATGTATGCTCTATACATGGTGTGGAGTTGTACTAATAATGTATCTTTAGATATCAACCCCCTTTTGGGGTTAAAACGGGGGATGGTAGTTTGGACGCAAACGAGGTTGCGTAAGTCAGCTAGTCACGAATAAAAGTTACTGATGTACATTTTCCAAAGAGTTAAGTACAATAAAAAAACATGAAATACTAATTTTAGGAACTCTTGAATTTTATATTTGTACAAACTATACAAAAAGTTAAAATAATTTAAAAAAAACTATACAGAAATGATTTCACGTAAAAATAATAATTTCAAAAAGTATATTATGTACTATCTGTACCTATGGTATACGTCTTTCTTTCGAACATACTTGCCATCGGGGGTGAAATAGTAGCTTGGTGGTTGGTGTATGTGCCTTCCCCGGACAAGGAACAGAACATCACCTACACCAACGCGAGCGGGTGCTGTAATGACGTCAGCACGACAACCAGCCATGTCTCTAGACGAACAATACCATTGCTTCCTTCCGTGTGCTTGTAGATTCTTCAGGTAGAACGTGTACCCGTCGTGCAGAAGTAGTGACTTGCCCGTTCGCGATGGCACGTACACTGCCGGCACTGCGTCAAATACTCAACATGTGACCACCCACATTCGGTTAATGATGTTTCTACACCACCAACCGAACTGAATACCAAAAAGTTACACTAGATCCTCAAGAACTATTCATTACGTGTTATTGCATAAACTTCACTGAAATGTATGGTCATTCGAATACGATGCGTATAACCGAAACGTTGAAAAATAATTTCCTGCACCAGCAAATAAATAACACGCTTTGCTGTTTATAATATTTAATCCAAATTTACACATTACGTTGCTTACAAAGATTAAAACTGTAGAAAATAGATAGTTAATACTTGTTGTAAAGGACAATGTACAGTATTAATTTTAAATAAAACCTATATGATCGTAATGAAAAAACTTATTCAATTTGCAATTAATTTAATCAATCATAAATAATAAAAAATCATAAATTTAAGATAATATTTAAAATAAAAAACATTAATCAGTGAATCATAAATGCATAAAGTATGTACACGACTCTCTTTATGCTTCATGTCAAGTCCGTTACTTGATGATTATGTACAACTATATCCAATAATACATACTTTGATAATCGATGTCCATCGTATGTAGTAATAATTGTATTTATTACGAAAGGCATCGAAAGCAAATTACAAAAATTAACTTTCAACGTTTAACGTTGGTTCTTTGCCGTTCTATAATAAACCTCTACAATATATGAATATAATATATTTTTATTTTGTTAAATTTACAATTTAAAAAAATAACTCTAATGAAATGTATATCTTCATCTTGATAAGTAATAATATGGCATCAAAGACAAACAAACGTAAAATTATATAAACACAAATTCGTAAGAATTACATAAATAATTATTTTTTTTAAATAAGAATATTGATGAATATACGTTTTTCCCCATTATTAATGACAAGTTCTTCCGATTCCTTAATAGCATTAATGAGTAGGAAGTAAGCTGCCAACCAGCATTCGATTCATGAATTACCAATAGTAGCCGATAATTTAACGTGTTGTATTATTTAATTTGAATATTTTATTCTTAATTCAGACCGGTTGAACTAACAATTTTTTGTATTAATATGAGTAGAAAACTTTGATTAAAACGTTAGAAAATGTTAGGTCAATATATTGAAGTTCAATAAAAATACGTAGTATGAAAAGCTACCTAACGTAAATCCTTCTAAATACTTGAACGTTAAATTAACGCGAGTCGATCTCCATACAATCGAAACATCTGCGTAAGATACGGAGACGAGTAGTGGTTCCGAGGCGCGCGGGGCGGTGGCTGGGGCGGCCGGACTGCCCGCGCTTCTACCAGTCAGCGCTCATGGTTATGTGCACCTGCGACTGCAATCACCTCGCCGTTATAAGTCCTCAAAGTGGCCGTACATTGGAACTTGTTTCTCGCCGCACAATACCATAATATTCTAGGTTGATTCCTGTACGCGTTGTGCGGCCGATACGTATAACCGTGCAAGGACAGCTTAGGATAGCCTGAGTGCGAATGTATTACTTTCACTGTAAAACAGACTCATTGTTAGTTTCAAAATAATCTCTGATAACGCAGTTCGTATGGAACAAGAAACAATTACCTTTATAACGGCTGACACCAAAATTATTTATATCGATTCAATAGAGTTTTACTTATATAATAAATTCTTTAAATAATCAAGTTTAACCTAATTAACAACGTTTTAAAATACTATAACGTTCTGCAGTGAGTAATATAAGTAAGAGTTTTACGAGTTACTAAAGTCGAGCTCATCTTATCTCTTTATCGGGTTTATTTGCCAATGCCAATTTTAAGGGTTTTCTAACAGTAAAATCCATAACATTTTTCTCGATCTAAAAATCGAACCTAGGACCTAAAAACTGCATGTTAACAAACATAAAAAACAAATATATGCTATAGGATAACGTCGTGATTAAACACAAAACACTGTACACATCAATTACAGATTTGATCAGAGAGAGCATTAAAGACGATTCTTATACAATATCCTATATGTAATTATAACAACATTTAGATCGTATGATTGTTAGTTCTGCAGAAATGTCTGAACTCTGAGAATACAATCCTTTTGCCTATAGTATGAAGTCTGGCACCACAGCCGCGCGCGCACACCCATCGCCGTTTCGTCTTGTAACACCCGTCCAGTTTGTACCAAAATCCTCCGATTTTCAACAGCGACCCCTCGTCTTCTCCACGCGCGCTCGTCGACAATAATACTGCCCAACAATTTTTACACAAGCTTTGTAATCAAGATATTTTGAATCATTTACATATTTAAGTTGAATAAAACCATACCAAGACCTTTTCGGTAAGGGCTCTTTGTCACCGAAATCCACCGTACCAAATAAACAAGAATCTCTTTCACTTTGAAACACTGATTGAACAGGTTGGTGCCGCAAACAACGTACCGATTTCCTGACACCTATTTCATAGTTAGTTTTCAAGAGACATACATATATGTCATGAACAAGTTTTGCAAACAAGAAGAAATCTTTGATACTTGTGCCTAAAAACGACTTGATCTTGGCCTGAAACGATAAACTGACTAATGTTTTATTTACATGTAAATGAATAGTAATTAATATGCAAAAACGTACGATATGAGTGATTGAATGAATAGGTGAATATTTATCTATACAGAATTATTGGCGAATAGGCAAAAAGTGTGAGAATGATTTGTCGACATTTTCACACTTTTTACTTAATTACCTGTTTTTATTTCTTCATGTAAAAAGGGAGATATATATTATTTTCACAAATACACTATCACAAAGCAATATGGATTTATTCTGTCTGTCTGTCTTACACCGTACCGTACTTTTAAGATACATAGGTACGTGATTTGTTCCCTTCTTGACAATGTATTGAAAGTATACATATAATTTTATGTTTTAAGGCGACCCCTTGTTACGTTAATAAATAAAATAATTATTATATTTATTTGATAACGTAATTAACCATTATAAAATTATAAGCAGAAGTATAAATGACACCTGCACATATCGATTCGACAAACATGCCTTAAACTCAATAACAATTCGCAATGACAGTATAACCCTCAAGAAATAGAGCAAAAAAAAACAAATGACAAATTCAGTATACGTGTTTATAAATATAAAAAAATGTATTTCAACAAGTAAACAAACAATAACTCAAAATAATAACACTCTTAAACAATCCAAATAACTTTACACTAAAACTGAGTTTAACATACTTTGGTATACAAAACAATATAATTAATAAATATTTTCTAAGTCTTCAGAGATTGCAAACGGTATATAAATAACAATAATATTAATAATTACAAGTCGTAGATACAAGATATGATACTACGGTAAACCGGTTACAGTGCTCTACGAGCGCACACTCTACTGTATCTACATATAATATATGGTCGTATAAGTTTCTAATATAAAAACTATGCTCGTTTATATTTCCTATTTATAAGCTGGTATATTACTGCTACGGTCTACTCTACAATCTAATACAAGTTTTGGAGTATTTCGTACATCGTCTATCAGTCGTTCCGCATACTACACTGCGGTCAATAAATAGAATTTTCATAAAAAAGCATCAACAAGACAACTACACTATCATTAAAGCTATACAGTTTGTATACATAATTTCTAAACATTTTGGTAGGAGAATATTGCACATTCACGTTATACAATGTATTTTAATTTTATAATCATTGTTCAGTTTTCTAATAAATAGCCACTAAGGCATTAAAAGGCGACCTTAAAGCGTCTAAGCCACCTGTTTAGATTCAATAAGTTTTATATATATCAAGGACATACGGGTTGTTCCAAAAATCCGTTCAAAAAACGCAAGCCGCTAGCGGGTGATAAACCAAGTCACGATAGTTATTAGAAACTGCGCTGTATGTTGTTGATGCAAACGCCACATGGAACAACACTTTGTGTGTTCCACGAATTATTGTTCTGAGTCTGGGTGTTCTTTGTATTACTTTCATGTATCTATATACTTTTAATAAAATTGTAACAGGTCCAATTCTGTACATTAAAGATATTTTGAATTTTTTTTTTGAAGGGCTCTCTATTATCGATACTGAAGCCAAAACTGTAATTTTTTACATTTTTGTCTGTCTGTCTGTCCCTCTGTCTGTCTGTATCTTGGCCGCGCATTACGCCGAAACTACTGAATGGATTCAAATGAAACTTGGCATGATTTGAGTTCATACTACGAGGTAGGACATGGGATACTTTTATCCCGAAATTCAGATTCTGAGACAGATATGTAAATATGGCGGTACGAAGTTCGCCGGGTCAGCTAGTATTTAATAAATAAATAAAATAAAAACTGTACCGAGGCAAAAATGTACCATTTTATTTTGACAGGGCTCATCAGAGTGTAAGTTTTTGACATTACATATTTTATGGATTTATAAGTGTTCTCTGTTATGATAACTGTCATGAATTTGGCACGTCACCCGTTACCAGCTTGAGGTTAATTTTTGGGACTCCTGTATAATAAACATGTTCCAAAATCTAAACAAATGTTTCGATATCACACAAAACCCGAAGGGCTCCTCTTACTACCTACTTTAATGGAAGATTGATGAATAAGAGATATCCACGTCGCTATTTTCCTGAAGTAGCTATGACGACGCGCTGCTTCAAATTCATTGACAAAATTATGCCAAAACAGGAATGTAACTCATAATGTATATAATTTTTATAGTGCCTAATGCTATGTAAACTAAAGTATACATCTTCTCGATATATAAGTATATATGTAAATATAATCGCATTACACAAATGACCTTTGGCATATCTAAGTTAAAATTATAAGGCGTCTTTCGAAATCTTCGAAGTACAAAATTAAGTTTCAAACAGTAAGGTTTCTGTAACAGGTTCACCCTTTTAAAACTTAATTTTATCCTCCCTATAACTCAAAGTAGCAATTTGACGTGCATTTCTCATTCGGCACGAATAACACATATGCGACGCTCCTCATGCGCGATCAATGCCTACTATCGAGTAGGCCGCGCACAAGGAGGTCGCGCCAGGCCTAGAGTAGGAGCCCGGCGTGCGGCGCTGACGGCACGAGCGGTACAGGGGCAGCGATCACATTGGCTGCCCTTGGCGCTGGACTAGCTACAATCTTATACTTGCCCATTGGATCCACTTGGAAACGCCTGGAGTCATGTTTCGCGCGATTATAAGTTGCAGGATGATTATGTGAACCACGAAAATAGACTAAACGACCATCCCTTAAGCATAAGGCAACTTGACATCTTTCAGCTTTTTGATAAGAACGAGCACATCTCCATGTGACACGTCGAGGATGAGACCCTCCATCCTCGTAAAAAATGTGTCCATCTGCTACCAAGTGTAAGCCTCCACGTGCAGAGCGAATGTAGAACCATCCTGAAATTAGATTACTTTTAGTGATTGTTACCTCACTACCAAAAAGTTAAGATTACTAATACAGCGATACTTTCCTGTTTTATATTAAATGTGTAACAAATATAATTACTAAATATATGTTCTGGAAGTATACCTTGTTCCTACGACCGTATTCCTCCGGTGCAATTGTTCTTTTCGCATTTATAATTGCAAAAACTTGTATAAACACAATATTGTATATTTCTGAGTCATTTCCTAGTAAGTGTTCTTTTATTTGCAATCTAGATGGTCAGACATTTCTAGATGGCTATTAAAAGTATTACTTGTGTAATACTGTCCTGTAAATGGCTAGATACTTTTAATGCTCAGTAAATGCCAACTTGTTACTAATTACTTACTAAGAATAAAAAGTAAGCAACTATGACTAATGCGAAATCGTTAAGGAACATTTCCTATTATTATGTTAGACTTTTTTTAGGTGTAATTATTTTTCCTCGGGCAACGACTACCGTGGGAGAGCCACGCTTCGGCATGAATGGGTCGGCTCGACCGGAGTGATACCACGTCCTCACAGAAAACCGGTGTGAAATAGTGCTTGCGCTGTGTTTCACCGAGTGAGTGAGGATAACGGAGGCCCAATCCCCTACCACCCCCCCCCCCCCCCATCCCCAAAAGGCCGGTAACGCACTTGTGATGCTTTTGGTGTTGCAGGTGTCCATGGGCGGCGGTAATCGCTTACCATCAGGCGATACGTTTGCCCGATTATTACATTAAAAATAAAAACGACGGCATAACGGATGACGAAATAGTAGTTTAGTACAGTGACATCTGTACAGTATTTAAGTTTCAATAAAGGCTGTGTAAACTTATAATTCAAAGGTTAGATTTTTTTTATAGTTGTAAGATTATAGTAATTCAAAAATAAAAATCATGAGTTAGTTCAGCGCAATATAATCATTTCTTTGTACCTATACACAAGACACGCGTCTCCTTACTACGAGCTACACAGCATAAACATTCTTTGACCGACAACTGCCGCAGCTACCTTTATTCCATAATACTTTCAAGACTTAAAGTAATAATACAATAAAATATTCTTATCACAATAAAAATAATACTTCAAAAATAATACTTTCCAGGTTAACATATTCGTATACATTTCGTAAGTACCTAATAGGTGCACGGTTAACTGCTAGCTTAACGTGCAATTGTGACAACACTCGTTGTGAGTCCAGCAAACATTAAATAAACCTTTAAGTACTGTCAAATAATAAGTAATATAAAAATGTAAATTAAAAATTCTTAAAATATAATACTTTCTCACTAAAGAAAAACTTACAACTATAACGTATACATGAGTATTATTCTTTAGTCAACTTTTCCATAAATGCAGTTTTCTACCTTAACAAGTTGTTAAATTACATTCCTAATCGTATACAATGACTTTTTAACAATCCGTTCTCATCAATGTTTTAAGCGTACCCGACAACATAACTGTGACATTCGCGTAGTCGTAACTAAAACCGACATTTGCAGAGCAAGCACGTGGCATGCTCCGACATCTTACATAATTGTTCATTTTATGTACAAATCGACGAATAAAATTGTAAAAAAATAAATGTAAAAAATAATGTATAAAAATACTTAGGATATCATAAGAAAACTATCACTTTGTACAGGTAAACTACAATCCGACCGTCTCGTTCCCTCGAGTTATATTTAGGCGGGCATTTCTTTCAGGTCTAAAACGTGAAGAGTTTAAAGCGCTCTGGCTTGTGTATTTAAATAGGGGCTCAGATCTAATATAAAAAGATAGATAACGCACTTAGAA
This sequence comes from Diaphora mendica, assembly GCA_949125395.1. NCBI lineage: Eukaryota > Metazoa > Arthropoda > Insecta > Lepidoptera > Erebidae > Diaphora > Diaphora mendica. Next base: position 6,422,420 of record OX421323.1, read on the forward strand.
TAAAGGCCCGTATTCACTTTGTATAGTGCGAGTGCAGGTGCATAGTGCGGGTGATCGGTGATTGGTGGAAAGTACGTGTGGACCGCGAATTCGCCATCCACGCGTATTTTCCACTCACTTCACACCTGCACTCGCACTAATCATTGTGAATACAGGCCTTAAGAAAGTAAAGTCATTTATTTGAGTATGTGTGACTGAAGTGTTGCCACTTTTAAAAAACATGACCCTGAAAATTGCATTGAAATAGGTAATATGCAAAAATAAATTTGTTAGTTTCTTTTAACGATCGATTATAGATATTTATGTAAATGTAGGAGTCATGTATGTGTGAGCAGAAAAAATACAAGAAGGTTATTTGAAGATTATTTTGTAGTGTTTATGATTTTATTTAATTCTGTGCCCTCTAAACAACTTATCATAGCATAACAAATGAGATTTCGTAAGAAGCTTTTCAGTTGTCCGCTGGATAACCAGCCTATAAAGGCTAGGTAACGTATCACTAAATGTCATACCACCATACTTATGTCTTACTTTCTACTTTATTATTCGACTATCAATTTGCCTACAAATTATATTATTTACGATACGATATTATTTACCACATTTCTAGGCTATTAAGAATAGAACTCCTGGCAACACTGTTCCTATCCGTCTTTCGTGATATTGACATTATTACTAGTAAAATTGTGTTTTAAACTACAAATATAGTTTTATTAGTTGTTGCCCGCGGCTCCGCCCGCGTTTATGTCGGTTATCGCGGCAAATAGTAGCCTATATGTTATTCTGACCATACTTACAAACTTTCGCGTTTATAATATTAGTAACATGTGTACTTATGTGTGAAACGTTATTCCTGTAGACTTTTTGTTCACTTTTGTATAGTTTTTACATCATTTGATTGGCAAACTCCCTGCACGACCACTTGTACGATACTAACGAAAAGTAGCGTAGTCTGATCTGATACATGTGTGTGCGTGAGCGCGTGTGTTTACTTACAAGTAGCAGAGTTTTGTGACTTCAGTTAGAACGAAGGCCGTGCGTTATCTACCTTTTTTATATTTTGATTCGAGAATAGGGGTGTTCACATGTAGGACGATACAATTATATGTCGTTCAAGACGTTTTTGCAGGGACGACAGATTGTCAAATAATGGGAACTGCTAACGCGACGAACGATAAAATATTTTGACGACGCAGTTACCATAAACAGTCGATATAATGGGAACACCTAGAGACAACCGTCGTCCAACGATAAATTATTGGGAACGCGCCCTAGTGCTCTTAAATTTAAACGATTCTTTCAGTATATATACTTAAAAGATCTAAAAAGTTCAGCATGTTATTCAGGGCTTGTACGCATAGACCGCAGAGTCTCAAATCGTTGAACGTAGACGGTCATATTAGAACTTATAAAATAATCGTATACTTTACACAGCGCAAAAATATCTACCAAGTAAGTGTATCTACTGAATACAGTATAGTTATATATCATAATAATCTCTTTGGAGAATAAGAGAGTAAAAGAGCAAACTATAGTTTGCAAAACTCTATTGCGTATACATGTATATCGACAAAAGGCGTATACAATTTCCAAGTTCTAAACCACCGGCAGAAAGGCACAAGAGCAATTTGACTTTCCAAACGAACCATAGGTAAATCCGTTCAAACATCATTCAATAAATCAAACACCTGATTAAATACATTTACCATAAGCACCCTCCAGGTCACTACATTCCGTTCAATTTCGAACTGAGATCAATATCTGTGCCATAACCCAACATCATATTGTAAGCCGGTGGTCGATTCGATGACGGTAAATTGACTTTTAGTCGAAAGCAAATAGCAATCGACGTACACGTGTGCCTAAAACATGGGCGTTAGTGGCGTAGCTCTCACTCCGCATGTGTGAGCGCTGTTCATTTGTACAACACGTAGTCCAAATGTATGGACTGCAGCCCTACAGCGAGGGTTCCGGGAACAACGCCACCACACTTTACCGCTGGCTGCACGGCCATTGAAACAAAATCTGTGTGCACCCACTTCTATAGCTGGTTTTCCCCTCTTGCTCAAACAGTACCGAAATTGTCCAGGAAAGCAAGGAAATGGAAATGGCAGCCCCAGCGTCGGCGGCGGTTCGGTGTTTCCAGTGCCTGCAACTAATCACTTTACCGTTAGTATGTTCTATGGTAAGAAACTTTTGCTCGGCATTGCGGCAAGAAGTTATTAATTAATTAAGTCAATAAATAATCTAGGCATTTGTTAAAATGAAATTACTCAATTAATGCTTTTGTAGCACAAAATAAAAAATAACTATTTCAAGTAATTTTATTACTTATTAAAATATTTTATTTCTTAAAAAACATGAAATATGCAATTTTTCAATACAAACTATCAAGAATTTGACGAATTTTTCATCAGAAAATTTTACGTGTAACGTATACATTTTGACTAGACCTAAAAAGAAAGAAAGTTAGCAACATGATTAAGAATTTTGAAAATCGGTCCATAGTTGACGAAGTAAACTGTGTAAGTTCACAGTTTACTTCGTCAATTGTGGACCGAAAAAGAAACATAAATTGGAACATAGAACCTCCTTTTTTAAGTCGGTTTATTAGTAAGTATCACTTTTCCAATGTTCCGTTTACATGTGGTTTACGTTTACAACGTGTCGGGCGCAACTGCCGCTTCCGCATCCTAGTATTATGTTCGTGTTGGTGTCCCATGCCTACAATGTGATTGTTAATTGTAACAGCATAGCATCTGCAGCCAGTATCCGACTTAATGCAAACCCACGTGGATCGGCTACCGACAGTCTTTCCGGCACGCCTAAACCGCCAGCCTCCTATCACAAGAACGGGGTTGCCGAACTTAGACACACTCCAGTACACTGCAAACATAGTTTCGGTAACATTGCAGTCGGTAGTCTAAGGTTTCGTTAATCATTCAATTAAACAATCATTTACAAAAAATAGTATATTTTATCACGGCACATTATAAAACATTGTCAAATTTATGCACATTTAAATAGTGATAATAATTTTAAACAATCTATGATTGATAATTCACATAAAATTCAGAAGAAAATCTCTTTAAATTCTTGTAGATGTTATCCCACCGATGTTAACATTAATTGGTAAATGGAATGCATTTGTACATATTTTTAGAAAAAAAATTTTGAATGAAAAGACGAAACATTTTCTATGTTAACTAAATACACATAATTATGTGGACTGTATTTTATAAACAACTAGCTGACCCAGCCAACGACACAAAAAGACTTTTCAAGTTATCTTTTAATTTTTCTTGTACACAAACCTTGCCCTAACAATAACGAATACATAAAAAAGAATTATTGAATTTGGTGCAGCCGATCGGAAGTTATGCGCGTACATACATTTTGGCGATTCATTTTTATATATACAGATAGATTAGTGTCACTATATTTAGCCACACGTTTAAGGTACGTAAGTCTACGATGACAGTCCAAGATATGTACTGACCTACCAAATTTTTAAACTGAACTTAGAACTAAAAGTGGTCGAAATATGACCACCAGGCAGTCTCTTTTGTTTTCCATATTTTTATAAATCTTGAAGAAATGTATATATGTATATATGGGCTACTTTCAGATAAAACTTATACTACAGGCTATCAGAGTCCAGCGATGAGTTGCATCGGCTAAAACCCTGTTTTTGCAGCATGAACAAATACACACACTTTGCACAAAGAAAACATCAGAGCTGCTGGCACTATACATACACACATCAAAAGTGTCTAGGGATCAACATATGTGTCTAGGGATCAACATATATTTTTGCAATAACTTTTCTCCTGATTGATATTAATTAAAATTTTCTTTAAGGATTCATCAAATAAAGTGTTTTCGTTTGTCACAGTAACGACAAACCAAGTCACCTTTGCATTAATAAAGAAATTTGCCATTTTCCTAATAAAAGGATTTTTGACATTTGAACCACTAACATTAAAGTTCGAAAAAAAGACTGAAATAACAGTTTTCTTTAAAATTTTATTAGGTAACTTAAACAATTAATAATCCGTGTTTCTACCGCGAACACTAACACAAGAACATCGGTTTGGCATACTCAAAATGAGTTCATCCAAATCACGCTGTGGAATGGCCGCCCATGTTCGTTGCAACAACAAAAAAAGGTCTTCTTGCGACTGGATACCCTCCATATTCGGCAGAGCTCTTCTCTGTAGCATATCCCATGCATGCTCAATCGGGTTCAAGTCTGGCGACTGAGCAGGCCAGGGCCAAAGCCACATCTCAATCTCAAGAAATCCGCATAAAAATGCTTGATCCCTAGACACTTGTGATGTGTGTATTTTAGTAGTTACTTAACTTCGAAAGAAGTAGGTACAGCAGGCAAATCAAAAATATTTAAAGCTAAAATATAAAGTATCACCTCAGCCGAAAGACGTCCACTGTTGGCCATATTTTAATATAGTATAGTTTATTATTACGTATAATATATAAAAATCATTTAACCGTTTAATATAAAAATTTACACAATTTTATCAAATACTATATTGGTAAAAATGACTTATATTCCTTTATATAAGAACACACGAATACTTGTACACACTAAAGGAATGCAAGGGAGTAAAACACAGTCATATTGTTAGTACTTTGTCATGATTTTTCACAGCCTCTAAAGCCACAAGGATTACCAAATATGGCCAAAATATTGAATTAGCGATTATGAGCTAAATGCTCATAATCGCTAATTCAATATTTTGGAAAACAATTTTATAAAAAATAACAAATAGATTTCCGCCCCATCAAGCTTTTCTCAAGAGGAAAATGCAATTTAATAAATCACTTAATTCTTCATTATTGTTTACAACAAGTTATCTTCGACATTTTCTGTGAGTACTGAATGATGCCAATGAATAATTTTGTTTTGGACTAAGCTGTTGGAATTGAAATTATCAGGAGTGAAATTTGGTTCGTGACTGTGGTCGCCCTTCACCCGGATGAAACGGCCTTCCATAGTAGTCTGAACTCTACATAGGCAGCCCTTGGAATCCTTGTCACGACACGCCCAATTTAACTTGTCCCGGTACTGATTGTTAACCCAAAACTTATTGCTTCTGAATATTAAAACCATCTTACCAGCTCGAGATGGCAAAAAGAAGGCCTCTGCAAAAGTAAATTATAAATTAATTTTCGAACCAGCCTTATATATATCTGGATAGTTGAATACGTTATCAATACACAAATAGGCATAAAACGCCAAGAAACCTGGTTCAAATACCAAAAAAATAAACACATACTTAGTCGTTAAAAGAAACTATTATTAATAATAAATTCATTTTTATTTATTAAGCAACATTTTGTGAACATAAATGGTAATTTTAATGCGGCGTTATTGCGGCGGTAGGAACCGTTATGGAGGATTGGCTCGAGAGGATCCCTTTCATACCGGCTGACGCAGGTGATCACTGGAAAAGGATGATTCGAAGATCACCTGTGTCTGATCCGCAAGGAGCCAACGCCTGAGTGCCACCACTGCGATGGCCAGACCGTGGACACGGCGCTCCACACGCCGGCAGAATGTCCGGCGCGGGGGGGGGGGCATTACCAACCTTAATGTTCTTTCGCTCAGTAACACGAATGCGGCCATGTTGCGGATTGAGAACACGTGGAACTCCGCCGTTTTTTTCTGTGTTTCTTCTTCTTGACAAGTCATGCTTGCCAAGGAGACAGCAGAGCGGGATCGGAAGAGGTTTAGAACTCTCCCGGTCCGCAAGGCCCGGCAACTGGCCAGGTACCACAGACGATTCAGGCGCTGAAGATCTCAAAATGATCTCCGTCCCCCGGGAACATCGGGGTGCCCACACAGGAGGGGGCCATCTACTAACCGTAGGTGGCCCGAGGTACGTCGGGGTTCTAGGATTTTCCTTTCTATGGTGCACCTGGTTCCTCGGCTTTTTGTAGGTACCCGAGACGGCGTGCAGTTTTAGTCGGTTCGAGTCCGACATGCCACCTAATGGTATCTGAGGGGATTTCCGCACAGAAAAAAGGGGGAGCAGGTAAGTAACCTTAAAATATTATAAAGTTAAAAACGGATAGTATTGTATACTTCTAGTGGTTGCCCGCGTCTCCGCCCGCATATATGTCGGTTATCGCGGCAAATAGTAGCCTATGTGTTATTCTGATGTATAAGCTATATTACTTTAAAGTTTCGTCTAAATCCGTTCAGTAGTTTTTGCGTGAAAGAGTAACAAACATCCATCCATCCATACTTACAAACTTTCGCGTTTTTAATATTACTTATATATTACTAGCTGATTCGGCAAAGGTTTTTTTGCCATAAAAAAAAATTGGGGTATAAAAAATAGATGTTGGTCGATTCTCAGACCTACCCGATATGCATAACAAATTTCATAAAAATCGGTCCAGCCGTTTCAGAGGAGTATGGTAACTAACATTGTGACACGAGAATTTTATATATAAGATATTATAGTACGTTCAAATTACCTGTTCAAATATGTTTATTTTAAAATACTGAGACAGTCGCAGTTTGGTTTTACTTCAATGTATTTATGTTGTTGTCCTCGAATTGATATTGAAAGTTAATAAATTAACCAACAGAAGATTAACTACACACAAGTTAGTAGGTTCGAAGGTTTTGGATTTCCCCTTTCGAAATAACATATAAAAGTAATCAAAACGCTCAGTCTCATATAAAAATAACCATTAGCTTTCGTTCTCCCTCGACCTAAGTTTAAACGGAGTACACGTTGTCGTACGGAACTGGTCTATTCTTTATCAAAATTTAAAATAGTACATTTAAACATGTAAAAAATATATTCTTATAATTACAAAAAATAACAGTTTAGATCATGGATATTTTTAATCATTTATAAGCATCATAAAAATGGGTCATTTTAATTAAAGTCTAGTCAAGGCTTGACCACTCATTTAAACTTATCATCTATTCCAGTCTTTTTGAATGATGAGCTTTAACTCTTACCTGAGTTTTTGTTTAAGACTCGAGTCCTTCGTAAGACTTAAGCCGTTGTTAAATGACTAGACAATGAGCAGTTAAAATATATTTAGGGGAGTTACAGGTATGAACCTATTTCGCGGGCGCCTTTAAAGCGCACGATATCTTTTTTTTATATTTTGTTTTTAAGTATTAGCTGAAAAAATGACTACTCTGCCGGATGAAAAGCATAAGCAGAATCTAAGAGTGGTCACCATCCTCAGTGCGAACGTGGACAATGCTGCTGATGGTGGTGTACGATGACGTGGGCTGCGGGCCGTGATAAAGTATCTCATAAGGAAGCTATCGTCCTTATGAGATACTTTATCACGCCCTGCTTGAAAAACACAGAATCATAGTAGGAGGGAAACACGTGCACTAGTTTTGACCGCACGGCACAGGAAGGAAGAATCCAAACGTTGAGTTCGAGACCGTATGTCTACCACTCTAAAGCGGTGACTTCCAAGACCAGCTGGAAGAGCTCTTCAGAACATTCTCCTAGATAAAAGTGACAAGAGACTGCCGTAAAGGCGATACCTATTGGTTTCCCAGTGTTCGAAATTTGACCATAATTTATTTAATTATTATTATTTATTTTTGATATTTTTAGCTTTCTGCACTCCTCCTACATATAAACTTGAACTGTGCCAAATTTCGTACTCACCCGTTTGCATAATTTAAAAAACGTTGCAAAGTTTTTGCTTCACTTATTAATATATAGGTAGGGTACATAGATATTAAAAAAGTTAAAGAAATACACGTATGTTTTGTAGGTTGCGTTTAATCAGCAATGTCTAAGCCGCATATTACTCTTTCACTATATAAGTATAAGGGTGTTAGTTTATAATAGTTATTTGTTATATAAGAGTGCAAAGTTGCTTTTTAACCGCGTGCTCAATTTTGATGACTGAGCAAGCGAAGGATTCTAAAATTAAGATCCTAAAAATTAGAATCCTGAGCGTAAGCGAGGGAATCAAAAGAGCAAGAGGTAAAAAATCTTTGCACTGTGCAACACGTAACCTTTCAGCCCACTTCAGCGAGGAAATGACTAAATGCAAAAAAAAACATTTACAATCACAAGATACTTTTATTTCAGTTTAGGTATTAATATTTATTAGGTACTACATTATGATAGGTAAGTATTACTTACAGAATAATCTTTAATTTTAAAAAAAAAGAAGAAAAGAAAGTATACCAGGAAGGTTCCGAGTCTGAGTTTTTAACAAATTATTTACTTTATCCTCTAGCGGATAAAAACGGCTTTTGCAGATATCGAAGGGCAGAAATACTCTTTCCGAGATGGGGGGATGAAAAATATATTTGTTGTCTGAATTTAGGTACAATTTTGTCAAACATGATAGGAAGTTTATTTTTATAATTCAAAGGCTTTCCTATAATCTTTGCAAAAATTTTATATATATACATCAATTTTCTATGAAAGAAATCGTCTGTTAATGTATATATAAACTTTACAACCAATAAGTATGTTATTTTTCCGTTTTCACATTTTTTTTCTTTGAACACATACACACATTGTTCATAAAAATAGTTTTGTGCACGTTTACATGTAAACAAATATATGCATCAGAGTTTATTTAAAAAATGATACGAAAAATTTCTTTACATATTCATATATAGAAGATGTACACAGTCTAGTGCGAATTTATTTCACATCAACTAGCTGTCGATGCTACCGTGTTCGGCGTAGTGATCGCAATAGAGTCGATTTAAAATAAACTCACAATAGGACCCCTCGTCATTTTAATTCGAAAGACTAAATGATTATTTTAATGATTAAAAAAATTAAGACATTTTTTTTTTAAACTTATCAGACGTGTTTTTTAAATTGTTACCATTCTTTTTGTTGTTTTGTTATAAAATTTAGGTTTCTCATGGGTATGAGTATTATCGTAACGGATAACCTCGCCCTTTTTATTAGTGCGAGCTGATGCTTTACAACCTAAGCGTCTGCGACGGGAACACGCCCAATACGTTGGTGCACTCTCTGTAAATGAAAAACCGTCGACTATCAAATTCTTCTTCCCTCGTCCAGTCGGAATATACGCAGCCGATATCTTTCCTATAAACATTATAAAACTATAATTCAACAAAAAAATACGCGTTATATAAGATTACTATCTAGCTAGGGTTACCTATACTACTGTATAGGTTACCCTTAACAAACAAACGTACAAAAGATTTAAATATTTTATTTTCAAGAATATAGCTAAAAAAACAGTAGTTACCTATATACCTAAATATAACCCAAAGAGATTTCTACAAGTTCTGAAACTCTGAATTTCTTAATAGTCATACTAATTAATTTCTACACTAAGCATGATTCACATGTAGGTATGTAGTACGAAATGGGCGTATTAATTATTTTAGTTAAATTTGGAGAAAGGAGCAGGAAGTATATTTTACATAAACATTATCGTCAATCGGAATTACCACAATCCTACTAAAATACAGTATCTATACTTGTAGTATGACATAAAACTTAGGTTTATGCAAAAGGATTACGTATATTATTCGTGATTGTGTTTATCATAGAATAACACAACATCAGTATCTATTGTATATATATTTGCAGGACAGGTTCCATTTGTATTGGAGCACTTCCATCGCGTCTTCCCATTCGGAAATTCGCGTTCTTTAACAAACGTAAACTTCCCCGTCGAAATTTTTGGAGTTTCCCGGCAAGTGCTTCTGCCAAACTTGAATTGGGCCTCTTGTTTAGAACCTGATAAAGCTCAGACATATTTAGTCACATGATATTTTCATTTAAAGCAAGTTAAGAACTTTTTTTATTTGAGCTTCCATAACTTGAGTTTTTATCGCTCAATAGTCTTTCTTTACCGTACCTAGGTCTTATCGAACCTACAAATATGTCTAATTGTCCACTACGTGGCTGCTTCTGCCATTGCAGTATTCTGATAAGTCATACCTCTATTTAGTGTTTGATACAATTATAAGCTTACCTCTTGAATTTCTCTTTAATTTTCCTCCAGCAATAACAGGATAAATATTTAATCGGCATATTTCTAAGGAGAGGCCTATGTCGAGCAGGAGACTATAACAGGCTATTTTTTTTATGGATTAGGGGGCAAACGAGCAGACGTATCGCCTGATGGTTAGCGATTTTTTTTATGGAATAGTGGGCAAACGAGCAGACGTAGCCGCCCATAGACACCCGCAAAACCAGAGGCATCACAAGTACATTGCCGGCCTTTGGGGGATGGGGAGGGGGATAGGGGATGGACCTCCGTAGTCCTCATTCACTCGGTGAAACACAGCGCAGGCGCTATTTCACACCGGTTTTCTGTGAGGCCGTGGTATCACTCCGGTCGAGCCGGCCCATTCATGCCGAAGCGTGGCTCTGCCACGGTACCGCCACCCGTAAACACCAGCAACACCAGAGGCGTCACAAGTGCGTTGCCGGCCATTGGGGGATGGGGGAGGGATTGGGGTATGAGTCTCCGTTGTCCTCATTCACTCGGTGCTTTCACCGAGTGAATGAGGACACTTACAGGCGCTGTTTCACACCGGTTTTCTGAGAGGCCGTGGTATCACTCCGGTCGGCGATGCTCTCCTACAGTACAAAATTCATGATGATCACATTGTTTCAGTTGAAGGCTGTAGTAGCATAAAGTGATCTGAATATTGTTTCAATTTACACAATATAACCAACTAGCCAATAAAATAACTATTTTAGAAAATACGCAATGTAAAGACGGTTCGGCTCAGACGTTGTTAAATTTACTAACCAATGAGGACAATTTGTTAGATGAAAACGTTACATTAGCTTTAAACAGAAACAGATTGCAAAAAGTCGCGTCCGACTAATGCTTTTTGAGATATAGCTCCAACCAGATAGGTTCTAAAATATAAAATGCCCAAATTTAATATGCAGATCATAAACACATTTCTACTTTATACCGTAAATACAGCTGTAGAAGAAATTCATGCAGTCCCAAAGAGATGGTAATTTAACGTGATAATCTTTATTAATACATCTTTCTACAAACCTGTGTAACAACATTAAAATATATTAGATGTCATTAAATTACGGAAATAAAAATAAATATCATAAATATAACCTTTAATTACTCAAATCTTAAGTAATACTCTTCATAAATGTAACGATGTCTTTTATAACCGTATATATAAACATTATATCAAAACTACAGTAAACGTAAAGCACAGCTAAAATTTTCAATAGGGAATGTTCAGTACATCAATTAATTTAATTGACAAGTAATTGGTCCCGTTGTTAAACGCAAGGCACTTTTTTACTTAATTTAGTATGTATATAAAATATTATACGTTCGCCAAATATTAACATGTACAATAAATACTTGAGTTTATAACCTTATGGTAAGTACATAAAAATTTAATTATAAAAACTTATTCTAGCTAACGATTAAATCTTATCACAAGTTGGCATTAACAGTGCGTGTAAAATGTTTAATGATTTTTATACGTGCCTTCTCAATACCTCATAGGTACGACTCGGTTTGATACTAATATCGATATTTATATGCTCGCGCGATATCTCATTGCAACAACTTATCAACTAAAACGACAGTTCATTTACTTTTATCAAACTCTAGTAAAAAAATGTAGATTAATCACTTCAATCCAAAGCACCAAGTAGCTATAAGACAGGAGGCATTATGAATGGAATGAAACGTTTTTTGCGAATGACAGTTGTACAATACTTATGAAAAACTTAAGTAGAATGTCTTACTACTAGTAAATTATTGTCTAAATTGCTTTAACAAATTCTCTTAACCTCAGTACAATAGTCAAAATTATGTCATTGTGAATTAGGTCACTCAATTTCTGTAGATTGTGTGGTTAATACGTCAAAGTTGGTTATAGTCATGGGTGTCGGCGCAGAAACTGCGCTTGAGGCAGAGTCAGTTTGTTTGCGCGCGTTCGGTCGTCGAGCAGGCAGGCAGAGAGCCCGCGGAGCGTGATTGTGCATGCCCTTTACAGCCACTACATTCGCGCCGAGCATATGTATCCTGGCCTTGCAGTTAGTTTTCTTGGAAGTACACCGCCATATCACTTTGTCCCTCAATTTAGATTCTTCGCAGAACGGGAAGGTGTTCACCATCATAATCACTTTACCGCGCCTCGATTTCAAAAACTTAATACCTGTGAGAGAAGGATTGGTCAGATAACCGTTTATATATATAATATTATTTATACGTACCCATAACCATAGAGCAACTAATGTGAATATTATAATTATAAATGGGTTGAAAAAAAACGAGCGGTTATTTATAAGTACAATTTAATATGATTTCACAAAAAACATTCCCCGTACACGAACTAAAACCCTATTATATAATGGTATAAGTAATATAAAATTACAACATTAATTATATAAGAGTTGTATATGAGTAGGTAACAGTGAGTGAGGTAAATATAGACAATGCATATCCTGATCGGAAAGTCCGGTGATACTCTGTGTGAGATGAAGCCGTGGCGGTAGCGCTCAACAATCAACACAACGTTCGTTATCATGCACTACCTACGAGATTCATAATATTAACAACATGAGCAAACATAGAAAAGCACTTGACTCACGGTTCATCGAAACATCCAAACATATATGTAATTAAGTCCCAAACTGGCTTAAATGCCGCTTATAAGTAGAAGAAGCGGCGTAAATATTGAATAAACGTTAAACAATATTTACACATAAAAGATGTAGATATCCTTATGTTATCAATCATACTCATAAATCGTATCTTATATAATTGACGTATATTGTCATTGCTCTAAAATATATCATACATATTAAAATTATCATTATTACATTTATAATTACATTTACGTACAAACTATCGCCACGGTTTCATAATAACGTGTAGTATTTCGCCCATATATTATTTGGCTTAGTGACAGTTCAGGTACGATAGAACGAGACAAACAATCAACAAAGAACGCTCACATGCAGCTCTCAGACGATTAGGTACCAGTCAAAATTTTCCAAGTTCATACAAGCACACAAAGCATAGACTGGGCTACCGTACCGACGGATAGCAGAACGTACTAAGTTCCCATTTTGTTGTTATAATGTTTAATGTTTGACACAATCTATAATAACACTTAAATATAGTTGACATAATTAAGTAAAACCACACACATTCTAAGACCCCATAGAACTAAGTCTAAATAACAATTAAAATTAGTAAAAATTTGTACTTAAATCAGAGTCATACATACAAAGCGGATTATCGTTCCTATTAAGATTTCGACGAGCAACAAAGTTAAAACAATTTATAAAATATATTCAGACAACAGTCTCTAAATAAGATGAATTAATCGTAAGTCGTCAAAACGGTGAACGATCAGTATGCGTACAAGTAGGTACTTAAGTTAAACTAAGTAAAGAGGTAGTTGAGTTCCGATAATTACTAGAGGTAGTGACGCGACGCGCCGGACCCTGCGCGGCAAGCCGCCCCGGCGCGCCGCCCTTAGTCTAACTTAATCTAAGTGCTTATCTAACACCTTACTCGAGTAAAGCTTCTGAGTATTCATTCTTGTATATAAACATTGTATAATTAAACTAATATGTAAAACCCGTATAAAAGTGAAGAGGTAGATGATTGAGCCTAAGTACTTCAAATCAATCCTAAGAAGCACAATGCCGACTGCGAACCGCAAGTGGCAGGTGCTGCACAAGCATAAAATGCTTTGCTATTTCTACTGTAAATTCTTATAGATAAGAGAGGCGGACATCTATCTAAATGTCAAGTAGCAATAAGTATCTGAAAAGTGTAAAGTTTCCAATTCTCAAAATAAATTAAGTAATCCTAAGTACAGTCCAGGGGACGTTATATTGCTTTAATTCGAACGAGTTTCTTCTAAATCAGTCACCGACTCGTTGTCGACGGCCTGGGACAGGCCCTCGACCTTACCGTTACACTCGGGTCGACATCTGACTCGGCTGCGTTCGCATCGCGCACAACCCTGCCCTGCTTGATGACCAGCCTGTGAATATCGTGCATACATATGTCCGCCCAGCGTCTAGCCTAAACCTGATAGATTCTGCACGGGTCGTAAACATTAAATCAAACGCTAAAAGCGGCCTTGTTCCGGATTATAACCACCTGTCTTAACTTGACACCAATACGAGCTGACACCGTTATACATTCAAAAGGTTCTTACATATATATAACTAGCCCTATCGGATTCGATAAATAGCCCACACCTATACTGATAACTTACTGATCTCAACGAGATCCCTTAACCTATACGACACGACGTATTCACTCGATTTACTGGTTGTTTCCCATGTTCCCGTCACTGGTCGTCAAAACATCCAATACACCACAACAGCTACTTACATGTTGACATACATTCACATTACCGATATTTAATAACCAACAATAGCCATCACTAAACCTTAAGTATACACCACCTTATCCCCACATACCTTACTTACTTAAATGTTAAACTACTATAAATTATGCTACATTCGCCAAAAGGCGGTCAGAAAATATCATGAACTCCATTACTCATCAATTGCCAAAGTGGCTTATCATAAATCTTGAAATCATTATTATATGTAATAAAATCGATCGATGTTTTTGTAATAGAGCCGGATCTTTCGTTTAATCCTCCTCGTTGCATGGGGTATCAACTAGCAGCGGTTTAGCAGCATTAGTGTGCTGAGGGGGAGGGGGCAGCGCATTGGGAGACTGCTGCGAGGGAGTGCCTGTAGTAGCGGACACCGCAGCTGACGCGCTAGCAGTGGCGGTAGCATGCGCCGTAGCGGCGTATAAAGCAAGCGCGTGTTGCAGTTGTAGCAGTTGATGGTGAGGATCGAGAGGAGCGGGTGCGCGGTGCCCGCTCTGATGTGGTGTGCGCACCACATATCGTCCATCTGCAAAGCGTCGAACGTTAGGCGGCGCGTGATTGTGTGCATACCGCGAACGCACTATACGCTCGTGTCCTTCTGGTCCTTCAGTGTTCACATCAGCGAGGCAACGTGAAGTTAATCGTGAGGAGCAGTACCACTGCTTCCTGCCATGAGCCAAGTTATTCTTCAAGCGGAAAGTATAACCGCGATGTAATAGCAGCCTGCCCTTGCCGGCGCGGATAAAGCGTGCTGAAATAGAAAAAATAAATTAGTAACGAACTAAAATACTCATCATGAATCAGTTTCTGTTCCACATAAAATGTTTGCGTTTTCAAAATGTTCATAAAGAGCTCATTTTAGGTGGAACGAGATGCATTTTCTAAGTAACTATTCACAATTAACCTAAGTAATAATTTGCTATAGATTTGCTCATGAAAAGGTTATTATTATTATTATATAAAGACAGGTTTAAACATGTAAATGTATTTATTTTAATCTTAATAAAAGACTGTACTGTTCAATAAATTTATTTAGCACATTTACACATAATACGATGGGTAACATACACAATTTTTCATAATTTCTCCTTTTGCTCCACAGGACTATCTTACTAAATAATCGCTACGAGGGAACATACATACTTCTATTCTCTGAGAGAAATAATATTATGAGCAAAATTATTTGGCACCTAATACTTTGGCATTAATTTATAAATGAGCATTCTTCATTCATGTAACAAAAATCGTAAAACAACAAACAAATAGTAACAATTATAAGAAATAAAATAAGGAAGACCAGACTCTAGTTACATCAGACTATACATACATCCTACATCATATTTATATTTTCCATGAGGTATTTAATTGTAGAAGTTCGCATTATGAACAAATTTATCCACGTATTCAGTATCATAATATTTATTTGGCACCTAGCTTACCAATAAGATAACCTACATACTAACGTCACTTTAACATTTTAGACCGTCTTGTTAAATTGTCGTTATTTTTTGTTTGCACTCATTTGCGTCTCGCGAACGATTCTGATATGTTTGTTAGAAGTATTTATATCGAACAGTTTACCGACATGTAAAATCTAATGACGCCGATGACGGCAATGTAGCAGTGCGGTGTTATTCGTGATATATGCGACCGACGTCGGCGTAGAAGGAAATCAAGCCTAAACTTTTCTATAATCACATTACTTGCTCGCAGTGTAATACAGTCATCTCTGATCAAATACATTATGCTTGTAACTCTTACAGTACGTAATAGAAGTTATTTAATATGAGGTGAAGCTAACTTTATAACTAGATAAATATTTTGACATGGAATGCCTACTTACGAAAGATCAACGTGTAGGTTCTACGCACGGCATCACTATAATAACGTGAGCCCCGCAATGTTAGGAATATGAGCTTTACTTACTTTAATGGAATACATTTCACATTTTACTTATATTATAAAAGTGCTATTTGCACTGAGTTTCAGTTAACCTTTACATTTAATTTTCGTCTAATGTTATACTATACACCTACATATAAATGTGTCACTCAAAAATAATAATTTGATATTTCATTAGACATCTGCAAGCGTTAGAAATATTATTATATTCGGGTTTATAATAAACACCTTATCTGGTTATTACTTGGCCGCATAGGCTACAGTATATCGCTTTTAGATTTTTAATAACTAATAACGTACAACCCAGGCATTAGGGTCAAATTTATCAAAATCAAGATCAGGAAGACGAGGAAGTCCCGAAGGAGTCGGAGGAGAAGTTGAGGATGAAATAGAAGATGGTGCTGACACAGAATTCAGGGATTTGGCGGGTTGTCGGCGGCCGCAACGACCGGCATGGTTGTGGTCTCCAACCAGCTTGTGTAATGTTCCTTTTTGAGTGTACGCTTTGCAGCCGCAACCACCCATCGTACACCGCCAACGCACAACGCCTGAGCGCATAGTATGAGCCGCGTAGAAGCTGCGTCCACGCACCCATAGACGTGGCCGGCCGCCGGGTCCCACGCACAGACGCACGTGCTTTCCTACCGAATTAATAAATCATTAAAATTATATTAAATATACTTCGTACATAAAAGTAGAATTTAGCAACATGCAAAATTTCAGATGTAAGGTTACCAAAACCGTAAGCAACGTTACCAGTTCACCATAATTTGACAAAAAAAGAAAATATGGAAATGTTATTATTATTAGTAACAACTATCAAAACACGATAATATCAGTTGATTCTTTCAACTTAAATTAAAACTATTAATAAATTCTAATATATTATTATTACGTACATTAGTATTATCTAAATGAGATTCAATATACCTATTACTCCGCAATTAATGACTATGGAAATATTTATATAAATAGGTAAATTAAGTATTGCTATTATTTACTGTAGGTTGTAGGTTTCGCTAACTCTATCTATTTTGGGCACTTGTGACAGATGGATTAATTAGTTCACGATGCCGCGGTTAAAACTGCAATAGCGAACGAGGAAACACTGCAACACGAGTGAACGTAATAGGCGGTACACACTACAACGATTTATCGTAGCGATTTAACTGTGCAGTTAGTTTGTGCGATATTTGTGTTTGTGAGATATTTCTCAAAAAATCTGAACCAATTTCCGTCCACACTATCGATAAAACTGCACAAACGAACTGCACAGTTAAATCGCTACGATAAATCGTTGTAGTGTGTACCACCTATTAAAGGTTTCAACACTGCGGTTACTCTGACAAGCGCGCCTCTCGCTATTGAAAGCTACATCATGCCTAGCACATTTTCGAGAGCATCGACCTATCTTTTTTTCGCCTTTTATGAAGCTGGTACACATTCTTCTATAGTTATAGGCAGTTCGTATATTTTTATGAATATAAATTTTCTATTCTACCCATTTCCTGCAGACAAAAATCAATTTTCGTTTACAGTGTGAGATTAAACAAACGTAAAACTGACCGCAACAACAATATAATGAGCACTTAAAGGGTCAAGGGTCCCAGGGATTTATAGACTACTAGCTGACCCACGCAACCTCGTTTACGTATTCTATTGCCCGTAGCGTAATAATTTTCCCCCGTTTTTGTAACATTCTTCATTGGTGCTCCTATTGGTCTTTGCGTGATGATATATAGCCTACCTCTTCCTCGATAAATGGGATATCAACACTGAAATATTTTTTCAAATCGGACCAGTAGTTCCCGAGATTAGCGCGTTCAAGCAAACAAACAAACTCTTCAGCTTCATATATGTATTAGTATAGATGTTATTGCATAGCGCTTCTTGAATAGCCCAAGCTATAATCTAAATCTTTTGGGACTATGTTGGTATGCCATGTATTATTATATCAAGATCATTATCATCATTATTATATCAAGATTCAGTGACGAAATTCTTTCCTATCGTACTGTGTAAAGGCCTGTATTTACTTTGCTTAGAGCGAGTGATCGGTGATTGGTGGAAAGTAAGTGTGGGCAGCGAATTCGCGGTCCACACGTAGTTTCAACCAATCGTTGATCGCCTGCGCTTCACACCTGCACTCGCACTATACAAAGTGAATACGGGCCTTAAGTGTAACACAACCTTTACACCCTCATGGAATCAATATTTCATTCATCAATCATAAGACTATTATTGCCATTGCGCTTGCGACGTCTTGTTCGTTAAATTAGTCCATTCCTTTTGAACCTACTCAACTGTTACATATACAGAAAAACTGAAAAGTTTCCTTGAACATTATTGTTCTAAAAGTTTTGAATCAGATACTAGTGTCTTTATTGATGAAAATGCAATTCCGTGAGTCGCCAACTATGGGTTTGGATATTTACATTATATTTTCGAAAGCATTAAACCCAAAACATTTATAACTAGTAAACATTTTTTATGACATTGGTGATTGATAATAATTAATGATAGCTTCTTAATTTAAATAACATTAATACTATTGAATAGGTACATAATGAGATCACTATAAAATTTCATGACTAGATCGTTTTAACAACCGTATGAGACAACAATAAGACCAATTTACAATCCTCTATTTGTACACATGGCCTCAAACATAAGACAGGCTAGTTAATTATTTATTATCTACTATCAGTCCCACGTGTTACCGCCTTCATGCTCCCATTGCATTCACCTTACCCAGTACCATGTCATTACAAGTATTAAATCTATCGCTATTTCCACGTTCAAGTAAACCGTGTACTAACTAAGAGACGGTTTATTGATTTCAATTCGCGTATCAACCAGGTACTAAAAATAAATTAGTGATTGTTAATAGCGATGCGTTAATAACTAATGGAAGAGGATTAGAGTATTGCATTACTCGTCGAGAAGAGCCTTCGCTTGAGTTGCGATGAAGGCGTGTGTGAAGTTACGAGTCGCCGATTGTACGGCTGCGGGTGGTTCATGAGAGTGGACGTTGCTGATCGCGAAAATGCGATCATGCAGTGTGTGTGCATACGCGCGACAGGTTCGCCGCGTACACCTCCAGCGCACCTTATTCTTCTCGGGAAACACCTTCTCCGCATAAAATGAAAACCCACCAAGCCGCATATGGCGCCGGCCGCGGTTTGATATCACGAATTCCACTGTAAAATACCACTACCATAACTATCCCATAGTAAGCTTTCAAGAAAACATGCACATTATTAACAAGCAAAGATGGTGCAACACGAATAACTTTTTAAGGCCCTTATTTCGTAAGTAAGGAATATTTAATACAATCAATTCATCAGAGGTTTACACATGTCAAACACATGGAACATGCATCGGTCAACAATAATACAAAAAAAAACAGTTTTATTATCAATTATTGGCTGCTATAGTTTCTATAAGGCTTTCGATGCGCGAGTGTTCATCGACGGTGAGTTCGTGTGGTGGGTGCGTGTGACTGCCGACACGTGCTTTGAGTCGACCGTGCGCTGTGAGAGCCCGCGCCAGGCAACCATGCGCGCGACTGCGGCATGACCAATAAACTCTTGGGCCACGTCTTTTACGAGCCACGTAACCATGGCCAGCCACCACCAGGGATGGCGCACCTCGTCGTGTCACTGTATAACACACCTGCACCTCGCCAACTCCTGTTGCAGTCATCAGTATAACACATCGTACATATTGTTTAACAATAAATAATCACTTCTGTTACAAGGACACATGTATACTTTGAACTGAGTATAAAAAAATGAGTATTGCACAAAAACTGATTTTAAGAATTTATTTAAACCTTACAATAATGCCCTTAAACGATATTTGATCACAATGTTCAGACAAAGTAGACAATTGAAATATTGATTACATCATACATCTTCATTTACCTACCTAATTTGATCACATTCTTCATGCATGCAAGAAGTAACTAAGTATAATACTTAATTACATTAATTAGGTACTAAGCATTATTTAAAATCTAAAAATTAACATTACTTTTACAAAAATAAGAATCATTATTTTGGGAAATATATTCAAGCACACTAGAAGTTGTCATTGTCTCATTAATGTTTGTTAAACATTTTTCTACAACTTTAACACCAAACCAAACCAAAATGGTAGCATTTCATAACAGAAAAAAAATGCAAATACAAAATACTACAAAGAACATTGTTACACAGTAGGACAAGTTACTACTTCACCTAATTCATATTTACGAGTAATCTTTTGCATGTGGTTTTCAATATGATTGTGGACAGGGTTTGTTATCTTTAATATATTATTTTTGGATGTTATTCTTGCTCGACAACGTTTTCCATAGTCCATACACCTCCAAAAAGTTCTTCCGCTACGTACACTGTCAGTTACAAATATATATGGTTCATAAATTAACTGAAGATGACCACTTTTTGTTTGAATAAAATGAAGATCACTCTTAATGTTGCTGTTTATTGCTCCCATAACTGGAAATGAATATTTAGTTAGACTCTAGCAATAACAGAAATAAATGTGATGCTGGTGATAGATAAAAGAAGTCAATAAAACACTGGCAGTATTATTTCATTTACAATATTTTTTGTTTCTTTTATTTGATTTCTGTAAAATCTAACATGCAAGTATAAATAACTAAGTTTACATACCCAAATAATATAATAAATTATTATTGGCTAAATGATGTTGAGTAATTGTTAATATGCAAACCAACTTAATTTTATGGTAAATTTGAATTTAAGTAAGTAGTACAATAAAAACAAACTTTAAAATATTCATGAAACATATTTCTATTTTATTTATTATTTTTTAATAAAAACCAATTTATTGTAGGTACTTGTAAATGGTTAAAAATAATATTTGTTTTAAGTATTACTAACATTGTTATTCTTACATTGTCACTCATATCAATAATTTAAAAGTGAACATGTTGCATAAATTATAATTACTTAGGTATAATAAAATATATATGACTAGCTGACCCACGTAACATCGTTTACGTTTTTGTTAATCTAAACCATTCCCAGATCCCCTTGAACACACACAAAAAATTTCATCAAAATCGGTCCAGTCGTTTTTGTGAATCTAAACTATTCCCAGATCCCCTTGAACACACACAAAAAATTTCATCAAAATCGGTCCAGTCGTTTGAGAGAAGTTCAGTGACATACACACTCACAGAAGAATTATATATATAAAGATTTTCATTCTCCTTCAATTCAAAGTTTTTTTCTTACTATTGAATTTTTTTCTATACATGCTACTAACTACAAACTTCAGAGAGACAGTTACAAAGTTACGAAAGAAAGATATATATAACAATCCTAAAACATTTTTTGTGTCTTGGATAAATACAAATCCTTATCCATACAAAATGTTTGTGGCTTGTTTATTTCTCTCAAAAGGGACAGTTATATTCTTATATTCCATTTGTATATCTATAATATATTATATATATTATTTATTATAAGTATTATAAAGACTATTATTCGTGTATTGTCATCCTTTACAGTGGTAGAATAAAAAGTAACAATAGCAAAATAACATCTAAGCCTTAGAAACAAACTAACATGTATATCGGCACATAAGACCATTCTTAACAAATTTATACTTTTATAAATTACAATTACCTAATTATGATCACTTACTATGAGACGTTAGATGATTTAAGTATACATCGGGTAAGTATTACATCCAATATACAATAGTTATTGTTTTATCTTTTTCTTTAAGGTTAGAGTTAGTATGAATTATATGGGCTTGATATGCTCATGCAACTGTCAGACATGTAGGCTGATACAATTGAATGTGTACAACAATATGAGTGCCATGTCTGCCAATATAAAATTGAATTGATATTTTCCACATAATTTTGAGCACTTTGAGAGCACAAATCAAATGATGCTAATTGTACTGCAGAAGTAGTAATTGATGACTTAGATATTTTTTTTTTTTTTTTTTTTTTTTTTATGTATGGCCCACCAAAATGACTCTACTCTGCCTGATGGAAAGCATTAGCAGAATCCACGAGTAAGTTGATGCCTAGTAAGCGAATAAGAGATACAAAACAGGATATGCCTTTGAATGTAGTGTTCTAAGATCTTATCGCATAAGATTTCAAACCCTAGCACACGGATTAGCTAATGTTATAGGGTAAGTCACATCAAAGTAAAATCTATTTTCCCTCGGTTATCAAACTAAAACACCGGTATGGTTATGATGAAAACTACTATAATCAAACACAATTAAGAATTTCATATCAATTAGCTTTAAGAAATAGCTAGTTGAAACAATCTATACAAAATTGATCATTTGTACATGACTAGCAATATTTACAAATACTAAGTAACAATATACAAGTATTATATATATTTTAACTTTTGACAGTAGGTATAGCAAAATGAACCTTGCACAAATTTTTTTGACCATATGACCCTCTTCTTTTTCATTTACACAGGACCCATACACATTAAGTATCTGTTTCTAAATCTGTTACATTCATAGTGAAGTAAGAGCAATTTATTGTCACTATCAAATTACTGTACTTACAATGTCTGTAGTTATGTTACTTTGTTTTGTAAATTAAACACCAAATGAAATATTATTTTAAGTTTAGGCATTTAAAGTGGTATAATTATATTTACACAAATGAAAACACTACAATGACTATTAAACCGCTACCTAATTGAGTACCGACTTGAGACTGGATTTAGAAATCACACATTAAAATACTTGGTAACATTTTTCAGTGCATAATGTGATCTAAGATACTCTTTTTTAATCCAATATTATTATTTTATTTAAACGTGCACTTGGTTACGCAACTGCAGATGAAATAGACAGCACCACTGTAATTTTTATGAAGAGTAATTTAGTGATACTAAACATTGGACTCAATTTATAGGTTATGTTTACAAGCTGCCTAATAGTGCGTTGTAAATATATTCATTTTACTAACATAAATGCACTTAACAAACTAATTACGATAGCAATAAATGATAATGCCTAAATCAACGTATTACAAGATATTTTGCTAAATGTATGATTAACGTTTGTACGTCGAGTGAGTGACAACCTGCATTCTTGTAAATGTCGTGATACTTTCCCTAGTAATCATATATGGAAATAAAATATACATACCAAATGAATATCCTGCACAAAAAGCAATGTTACCTCTAGCACACATTAACCATTAGCACTTATAAAGCACGACACAATTTCAAACATCACGTAAACACCTCCAAATATGACACGATAACATGTCTCACAAACTTCACTAGATTAAGATCCAAAACTGTTGCACTGCAGTCCTCAGTTGATAGTCCACTGATAATAAACACGTATAATTAATTATTATCACAACAAACTTTCATTAATTCCCAAAATAGTAAACAATCTCCGAGTGACACAATTGCAACCATAGATCCCACGGCGTTAAGAAGACGTACGACCACAAATAACGGAATTACGATCCGTACTATGCAGAATACTTGAATAATTTGCATTACATCGTCGTGCGTACCAACACATAGCTATAAGCGAAATTAAAAAAAAAATTGTATATAAAATCTAATAACTGCAAATTATAATTTGTTGAAATGCCATTACCGAAATATTTAATCCTACTGTAAATCTATTGAAATAATAAATATAAGAGTTGTTTGTATGATAAGGAAAGATAATAATATTATTTAATACCATTTAAATACAAAATTTTTGGTAATTTACTATTGCTATTTACAAACATAAATTATGTTTCCTGCCTCTAAAAGTCTTAAAAAGTAAAAAAAAACAGATTTAATTTTGTGAAATAAATGGAACGTTTACTGTTATTGTGTAACTTAATCACAAGAGGACGCTATCCTAAATTTTACAAAAAATAATTAATTTAAACAGAAATGTTAAGTAGTAATGATCTCGCTACATTTAAATTATTATGTTACCTAAATATCAAAACACTACACTTTAATAAATATATTGTTGTACTAAGTAACTACTTTCCTTCAAAACGCTACCTTGCAAATTAATATTGAAGTTGAAATAAATTAATGTCCAGGGGACAGTGCATCCAGGGTCAAAAATTTTAAGATGATATCAATAAAACTTTGTCGTAATTAGTACTTTTTAAAAATATTTTTGAACAGTGATTTTAGTATCATTAAATTCCAGTAAAGAAAAAGTACAGTGACATCTAGTTGTAAGTATTTTTTTTTTTAATTTCAATGTGAAATTAAGCAAAAAGGCGTATAATTTATACATAGTAAGAAGTAAAATTTTAATTAAATCACTTAGCTCATATTTTGGTATTGCTATTATCATCAACTATAAAGTACATAGCTAATGTATAATCTACTTTACAATTGCCTTAGTACTGATAGCGACATCTAGGGTAAAAAGTATTGAGATTTTACGATTTCATCCTTCATTGGAGTTTAACCCTTGTTCAAGTCTTCATTGAAACAACTATCAAAGAGTACGTGTTTATTAGTAAAATAATATTCATAAAAATAAATACACGAAGTTCCGTGTGATGAACATAGAAGTATTAGGTATATATAGAGCGGGGGAGCCAGACCTCCAGCTGTCCCTCAGTTAGAAAGAGAGATACGATCGCGGTACCTATCTCTTTGTCATATTTATTACATTGAAGTAATCTTTATATATATAAAAGAGGAAGGTGACTGACTGACTGACTGACATACCCAGAGATCAACGCACAGCCCTAACCGCTGAAGCTAGAATCCTGAAATTTTGCATGTGGGTTCTTTATATAACGTAAGTGAGCACTAAGATAGAAATTTTTGAAATTCCACCCCTAAGGGGTTAAATCAGGGGATGAAAGTCTGCGTGAGCGAAGCCGCGTGTAAAAGCTAGTGAAATATATATAGTACCACACAGAACAGTGGTACTCGACAAACTGTTTTTTTTGGTCAGAAAATTGTATTTCTCTTTGTAAACGATTCCATCTTTTACCTTTTACAAATCGTCTTATGATAGCTACCTCATTATTTTAATGTAAATACTTAACACCTAATAATATTGGGTGCTCCAAACTCCTAGAAAAAAATAACTTTTATGTTCCCAACAAACCTCTCCGGCACAACCCTCCCGTAAGTGCATCAAGAGCATCTACCGATTTATCGGTAAAACAGCTATATTGTGCGTGTGAGTAGGGCTTATAATGAGCTTTGTAAACTGCATAGTATAAATCCATTCTCAAATGTGTATTGTATGTCAAAGATGTGCCAGTCTTAAATTATTTATAAATTAATTAAGGAATAAAATCGAAAAGTGTACTGTAGTATAACATTGTTGATGCTATTGATCACATGTCTCTGTTTAGCATATTATCACTAGAAGTGAGACTTATAATTGGCTCACTGTTATCTACTTGATTACCTAAAACCTCAGCAGCGTTCTACATATATACGGTCCACATAAGTAGAGCATATTTCTCCCGTCTACGCAGCAGCCAGCCACTACCCAAAAACTGCCCCGACTCGCTGGGGACTTCACCGTAGCACCACGTACCGCATGCAATCTGCGACCCTCTGACTCTGACCAGAATGACTAGAGGCCATTCATCCTTCTGTGCTTTTAGTATGGCCATGCTGTCTGACAGTATTCGGATGTTATGGCGTACATCCCTTGACATGACTGTTGTGGCGACTTAAGTTATTGCCAGACATTCGTGCCGGAATATGGAACTGTGTTGGCCTAACGCAAGTGATATGGTCATTTTTAAGTGTTGCGGAAAATTAAGCTACAATTCCTGACTCAGTCTTGGAACGGTCTGTAAAAACTTGGGCTTCGTTTACGCCGTATTGACTTTAGTTACTTTCTTATATTTAAAAGTGGTAGCTCTTTGTGAAGATATGGTGTTTGAGGACCCTATCGCATGGGGCAGCTGTTAATGAACCATTTTCTACTAAATAACACCATAATTTAGAGTGCGATCCCTCGCCCTTTTACCACGAACCTAGGTAACTGAGTTTAGTGATCACCATGGCCGCATGACTAACGCTATGTCCAGAGGAGTTTGAACAAGAGCATACTCCAGTGCGGCTGTATGCATTGTGGCAGGGCACAGGACACGTTGGAGTTGCTACGATTTGTTTATGATGGAGCTTAGTTCTGTTCTCTGCCAGCAGTCTATATGTGATTTTTGGTCGAATGACTAGAAATAAAGTTTTGGCCTACTATCTAGGTATATCACGGTGCCAGACTGGTTGGTTTAGGTTTTATGTAGCCGTGCTTGCATAGTTTATTCCCATAGTCTACTCTCATCTGATGAATAGGAGTAGTGACACTCTGTATGCTTAATCCGTCACCACACAGATAGTCGTCCTCCTAGTCTAAAGTAAATTGAATAGCTCCACATCTTACCACACTGTTGATTCACCCTGAGAATGTGGGATCAGTACCATATCTAGCAGTGTAGAGCGATCGACGAGGTGATACTAAGCTTCGCATGACACCTTCTCAGCAGGCCTGGAAAGATACCATCCATCCTGTCCTCATCCAATCACAGTGAGGAATTGATGGTGTGATGGTTTTCTAAGCCAACAGCGGGCGATTTGTAAATATTTGATTGAAATAATACTTACTTACTATTAATTTTAGACTAAATTGTGTAGTGCTGTTATTGTTTTTTGTTTCTTCAAAGCAAGCAGAAACAGCACTACAAAAAATATTGGGCATTATTATGCACCTAATTATATATTTTATTAAATTACTTGGATATTAATATTAAATTAAATTTAAACCATGCTAGTATTCCAATTTAAAAATTCTTTCAGTATTAGATAGCCCAGTTATCGAGGAAGGCATACCATCACGCTATAAGTAAAAGGAACGTAATATTAATAAAAGTGTTGCAAAAACGGGGAAAATAATTTCTTTTTGACGACTTCCATTAGGTACGTGCATGCCTAAACGGTTAAAGCTTCACAAAGACAATATATGAAAGAACTGTTCATCTTAAAAGTTTTAAAAAAAATTGGCAGTCATAAGGACTCACTGCCGATAGAAGTGAAAACTTATAACTTAGAATGTTATTTGTAAAATAAATGTGTAAAATTAGAAATTTCATGTTTAAATTCAATCATTGCACCGGTCACGCGGTGACGCGAACTCATAACATTTTCCCCTTTTATTTCCTCCTGGTGGTATGTCGGACTCGAACCGACTAAAACCGCACGCCGTCTCGTGTACTAGATGCCGGGGAACCAGGTGCACCCTGGAAAGGAAAACCCTGAAACCCCGAATCATAAGATTTTCCCATACCAAAAAGTGCTCAAAGCGGCCAAAGAAGTTTTGTGAACGTAAGCATGTCGGTGACGCGGTGACCCGGCGACACGAACTCATAAGATTTTCCCCTACAAAAAGTGCGGCTAAAAAAGTTTTCACTTCAAAAACGTTTGCGGCAGCATGTCAATCTAGGGTGCCTATTTTTAAAAAGTAAACTAATTGCTTTACCCTGTTATAGCTTCACGCTACTGGCAGTAGGAGACCCAGACGAGTTTGTGTAGGTCACCTAGTTTAACAATAAAGTTTTTCGCTCGTCTAAGTTGATACCCAAATCCAAATATTCTTAAGTGTCAAATAAAGGTGTTCTATATACCTACATATTATATAAAAATGAATCGCCGAAATGTACGTATTCGTTCCGATCGACTGCACCAAATGTAATTATTCTTTTTATTGTGTTCGTTATTGTTTGGACAAGGTTTCTAAACAAGAAAAAATTAAAAGATAACGGGAAAAGTCTTTTTTTTTGTCCGCGACTGTAGACTGCCTGTGGGAAGCTGAGACAGTTAAGTGAATATGGCAGTAGGTCAATGTGGTTAAATTTTATTAAAAATGAGATCTGTTGTGACTTGTAAATGAAATTTCCTTTTTTTTAGATGTCATTTTTTTCACAGTCACACACAGACAGACCCGAATCCACAGAACACGATAGAATGGTGAAAGAGGCGTGGCACGTGTGCCAAAAGCTTGCACTATAGTGCATAGTATTAATGTCGCCCGCTTATTACGCAGCGAGATTCACGGAACGGCGTTCGCAGCGTAACAAAACAACAAAAACTTCATTACGATGGCGTATTGTGCAATCACTAACTGTTAAAATAAGAGTAGTAAAGTTAGTCTAAAGAAAGGAGGCATTTTCTTTCATCAGTAAGTACTATTTTTAGTAAAAAAAAAGATAAACAAGAATCAAAATGTTCTTTTGGTTGAAAGAACATTTTATTGTCAGTATAAGTATTATGTTGTCAACTAGAAGCAATTATCTATTTACTTTTTCATTAAGGTACTGGATCAATTACGTTCAATACACAATACTCGTACTTATTCCCGTGAAGTGACCGCGCAATGAATATCGAAATAAACAATCGTTTCGAACGCTCAATTAAACTGTTTGCACGAAGTACGGATGCCCGATGTGACTTGCGCTAGAGCTTGATACGCTACGTAGGTGAATGTATCGATAAATTGTAATTATGCAGGCAAGAGACTATTTAATTCTGGTAGTGTTATTTCGATATTGTTCAACTATGAACTGTGAATGAGAATGTGAAACTTCTTGTCTATTTGAAATAAAAATTAGTTTCGTAGTTATATTAGTCAAAATATTAACATTATAAATATTTAACATTAATTTACATTTTGTAGTTATCAGGAACCTATTAAATAAAAAGGCTTTATTATCACATTTCAAAAACATCCAATATATATCTACCTAAATTACGCGTAGGTATGTATAACCGATAAATATTATACATTTGGAAAAAAATGCTGTTCTAAAAGTTTATTATATTTTTTTTATAAATAATCTTTTTAAGTAGATGGTTTTTAGTTTTCGAACTTACTTTATATACTTAATTGTCAAATTTTATCTTAAATACTAAGTTGCATTTCAGTTTTCTAATGATTCCATTCTTCGATAAATAGACATGAAAGTGTGACACTTCACTTGTCGAAGCTCACGCATTAACCAATCGGGTGCGTTTAGGGAGCGCGGCTTTGTGATTTGTTGCCACGCAGGATTTATATGGCAAAGTACTTTCATCACCAATCTATCTTGATCAATATCTGTGCCCGAATCACAGTACAGTATAGTTAAGTTGCCTTGTCTCAGTGATACATTGTTATATATAAACTCCGCCATTGACGGTCCCAAGCCCGTATGAAGAAGGAGGAGGGTTGGTTGCAGTATGAAAGACCGAACCAACCGTAAAAGGTCAACGTCGAGTATCGGACGTCGGCATGCCCGGCTGGACATTATAACTAGTCGGGTGTAACCTACCCATATCCCGTGTTCCAAACCACCCCCTTATCACCTCATCCTTCCTCAACCGTCCTGTATATTCCTGTCTAAGTCCTAATTCCCCGTCCTAGCCGAACCCAAAAAGTGGCAGCGCAATACCATGGGCACACCATGGGCCGACACAGCCCTGGGGCACTAAATACCCCCAAAAAGGTGTACCGCACTTGCAAGGGCAAGCAAGCTGCGAGTTAACACCACAAAATGGAAGCACAAGGCAAAAGAAAACTCCCCCAGAAGGGTACCCCTAGGGGAGAATCCCTCGCCGGTCGCCGGTCTGCCCCGCGTACTCTGGGGGGGGGCACTTTGTGTACAAAACCAGGCTCAAGCCTGGATCTATCATGCCTCGCAGAGGCAATTACTCCGGACGATGCGTCCAAAACACAGTAGACTGTAGTCGCCCACAAGCGCCCTTGCAAAAAGGGTCGCAGTGAATCAGCGGCAGGCACAGCCACAATAACACATTCACAACAAACAAAACAAGGACTGCAAGGCCTTTTTTTTTTTTAACGTGTGGAAATCCCATCGGACCGTCACCCCACCGGGGTTTACGGCGGGGCGGTGTGTCGGACTCGAACCGACTAAAACCACACGGTGTGCCACTCTGCGCCTGTGAAGGGAGGAATCCGGGAACTGCAGTTATTAACACATCCGGACCCCTCCCAGCGCTTGCCCGCACTGAAGCGGGCACCGTCTGCTGTTAAAGTCTCAATTTAGTCGACGTACGGCACACGCGTACGTCGCCCCCTCGCGGGTGGCCATTAGAGCGGATGGAGGGGAAAACCCGTCTCGACCATCCGCGGCCACACTCAAGGCGGCATGAGGCGCTGATAGGCGCGCCTCCGGATTGGGTCCGAGTGGATGTCATCCTCCCGGGCCTTCTCCGCCACCTCCTTCTGCGAGATGACTTCTTCGCAGAAGGTTGCAACCGCGGTAAAACTGCTATCGCTACCGGCCATGGAGCGTATGACGGCCGGTAGCGAGAGATCTCCTCCGATGACTGCAGTGAGGGCCCGACGCTGCGGCGCCCAAGCGGGGCAAACCGCCAGCGTATGCTGGGCCGAGTCCTAACTACAGTCGCAGTGGTGGCAGGCGGGACTCAATTCCCTCCTGGCGACCGAGTGCAGGTACTTCCCGAAGCAACCGTGCCCGGAAAGGACCTGCGTCAGTCGGAAGGAAAGGGTCCCGTGCTGCCCCCCTGCCCACTCGAGGATGACCGGCTGGAGAGCCTCCATGGCGGCAAAGCCAGCACGTGGAGTCTCCAGCCGGAACGACCATCTAGCCATAGTGGCTCGACGGGCGGCTTCACGCCACTCGCGTACCTCTTCGGGCGGAGGGCGAATGCCACTCTCCGCCCGATATTCAGCCACCCGTCGATAAACTTCGGCGAGCACTTCCGCCTCCAAATCCCACGGGGGTGTTTCGGCCAAGGCGCACGCCGCCTCGGTCGACACCGTGCGGTATCCGCGTATGGCTCTGACTGCCAATACCCTCTGAGGCCGCCAGAGGTGGGCCTTATTTAGGGCAGTCAGAGCCGCCACCCACACCGGTGCACCATACAGCGCCATCGACCGGACAACCCCCGTGTACAGGAGTCGCGATGCGACGCTGGCTCCACCCAAGTTGGGCAAAAGGCGCCCAAGGGCGGAGGCAGCGTCGACCAGCTTCGGACCAAGCTGTCGGAAGTGCTCGTCGAAGAGCCACCTACCGTCGAGTATCAGGCCCAGATACCTCATCTGGGCCCGAACCGGTACGAGGGACTGCAAGGCCTACCGGAACGCAGACGCCACAACCGGCGCGCGAGAAGGGAAGCCGTGCAGCCCATAAAAACATTACAAACCACCACAGCCACCGTAGCAGCTGAAACGCAGCGTGAACCTGTTCCGTCCACCTTGAAAAAGGCAATTACGGAGCAGGAGGCTAAAAACACAATACCTGTGCGTGGCTCTCACTGAACCTGAAAAGGGGCAGCCTGGGACTGGAGGCGATCAGACTGATCAAGTTTCCTCTAAACGCGGTCGTCTGGACGACATCTAGTCTCCCAGGTGGGACGCCTAACGCGCGAAAACCGAGGCGAGACCGAAGCGGACGATGTGCTACGCAGATGCGGCTCAGTCGCACCTGAGAGTGGCAATTACCACCGTCCCACCCAGGACCTCTTACTGGCGCAAGCGGAGCAGCTCAGGGAAGCTATCGACGATAGCATTCTCCAAGCTGTACTGTCTGCTCCTTCTTCAAGCTCGCAAGCTCCATCTTTCCGTGGACGCCCCTTCCTTACGGACGGGGTACTTGCGATGTGGTGTGAAGACGCGAACGCTCTCAGCTGGTTGGAGAACATAGTAAAAACCATCGCCTCACCGATACTAGACCCAACTCTGACGGTCATTAAGATGTCGGAGATGAAGAAGAAGTAAAAGGCTGGGCTTCTGATTCACACCCGCATAACAGACGCTGCCACGCTACACAAAGTCCTTTATGCCCAGAACCCGTGGTACAAAGTTGACACGTGGCAGTGTTACGACATGACCGTCGACGATAACAAGGTTGACGTGGGTTCCAAGGAGAATGTGGTTCATCTTCTACTTGAAATCCCCGAAGACCAGAAAGACGACATACTAAACAGAGACCGCCGTGTCGCCCACATGTCAGTAAGCGGATATGTCCGCTTCCTCACATCGGAAGAGGACACGGCCATAAAGCAGGCAGGGACCAAAGAGGCCGCAGAGAGGACGCCGTCTACCTCTGAGCCTACCGCATCTACCTCAGCTCCAGAACACGGTTTGAGCGGGATGGAGGCGGAGGAGGATATGTCACTGCAACAGGAGGGACGGACCAGCGACGGAGATGATGTCCTGCGCAGTCCCTAGCTACACCAACATCATCCAAACCAACCTCCAGCACAAACGAATAGCGACGGCCACCCTTCGAAGAGTGCTGGAGGTAGACAACAATACGGTCGCCCTAATCCAGGAGCCCTGGATTAGGAAAAATAGGATATGCGGCCTGAACAACATTGGCGGTAAGTTACTGGTAAATACTACTGTTGACAACCCGCGGACCTGCATTTTTATGCCAAAAACCATTCCGGCAACAATGCTTAACCATTTCTGTTCTAGAGATCTCACTGGAGTGAAAACAAATACAGAAAATCAAACTGTCCTAGTTTTATCCTCAGTGTACATGCCTTGTGAAGGTGAAATTTCTGCAAAGGAACTAACAGAACTAGTGCAACACTGTGACGCTCAGAACTGGGAACTCATCACCACCGCAGATTGCAATGCACACCATCCGCTGTGGGGAAGTAAGGATTCAAACAAAAGGGGTGAGTCATTATATGAATACTTATTCAAAACAAACCTTAACATCATGAACAGAGGTACGAAACCCACGTTTGTAAGTTCGAAACCATTATTGACGTAACTCTAGCAACACACATGGCGGCCAACCTCATTGAGGGCTGGCACGTATCAAGCGAGTCATCCTTTGCGGACCACCGCCGTGTTTTAAATTAAGATACAAACCACCAGCCGTAAAACAGATATAACAAGATACACAGAATCTCTAACCAAAGCACTAAGTGACACAAATATGAACGACACAGCACCTGGTACTTCCAACATAGAATCAAACGTACAGTCCCTAACAAATGCCCTGGTGAGCAGTTACAAATCAGCGTGTCCCCTGATAACTCCAAAAAAACAGGGGAAGAGTTCATGGTGGGGGCCAGAACTTGAAAGACTACGTAATGGGCTTTCGACACTCTTCAACCAGGCTAAAAATTCCAGGACCATAGAGGACTGGGATAATTATAAGGCAGCACAAAAACACTACAAGAAGCGGATCAGATTCCGGAGAACGGAGGCCTGGCGTAACTTCTGTAGCAGTATAAACTCGACAAACAAATCCGCGAAAATAAAGAATATCCTAACCAAGGGCGACCCACATCTCTTAGGCTCCCTTAAAAAGCGAGACGGCACTTACACCAACACAAACGACGAAACCAATGCTGTTAGATACACACTTCCCCGGATGTCTACTTACATCAGACAGGGAATGGCATGACAAAAAATACAGCACACCAACAACCCAAGAATGGGAAGTCGCATACAATGTAGTAACAGAGGATAAAGTCAAATGGGCGGTTAAGAGTTTCGAACCCTTTAAATCCTCGGGGCTGGATGAAATTTTCCCAGCACTTCTAGAGTGGCTTCCCGAAGAGGTAATCAAACATCTGACACCTATCTATAGGGCTTGTATAGCATATAAATACCTACCAAAACTGTGGAGAGAGGCGACAGTAGTCTTCCTACCAAAACCAGGTACTAGGACTACACACTAGCCAAATCATTCAGGCCCATCAGTCTCACATCTTTCCTCCTGAAAACTTTGGAAAGATTAGTGGACAGACACTTACGGGATGGAGTTCTCAAGAAAGAAGAGAAAAGGCAGATCAACAGAGTCGGCACTTCATATGGTAGTACAAAAGATTGAGACGGCTTTTGCAAATAAACAGTCAACAATGGCGGCCTTCATAGACATAGAAGGCGCCTTCAATAAAACTATACACAACAGTATTAACCGCGCCCTTCAAAAATGTAAGGCAGAACCAGTCATCACAGACTGGATCACTGAGCTGGTCAAGCAAAAGAGCGGTTCAGACAGCGGTGAATGTTATGAGAGCAAGGATAGTCAGAGGATGCCCACAAGGTGGGGTCCTATCACCGCTTCTATGGAACATAGTAGTAGACAGCCTCATAAAAAGACTAAATGATCGAGGATACACTACTATCGGTTATGCGGATGACCTAACAATTCTGATAAGCGGGAGCACGGAAAATGTGCTATGCGAGGTCATTCGTTCGGCTTTTCAGATTGTACAAGAATGGTGTGACGAATAGAAACTGTCAGTAAATCCGAGAAAAACAGAACGCATCCTCTTCACCAACAAAAGGGAGTTACCAAAATTATTTAACTCCAATCTCTTCCTGTCAACTCAAGTAAAATATCTGGGCGTTATTCTTGACAACAAATTAAACTGGGCGAGCCACATCAAAGCAAAGACAAGAAAAGCCTGTATAACTTTCAATCAGTGTAGAAGACTAGTTGGTAAAAGATCTTAACCCAAAGATCACACTTTCGTTATACACTGCAGTTATCAGACCCTCCATTACCTACGGGTCAGTTGTATGGTGGCCCAGAACGCAACTATCCACAGCTAAAATTAAACTCCAGAGTCTACAACGCTTGGTCACAGTAGCAACTACTAGATGTATGAAAACTACTCCATCAGCCGCATTAGAGTATCTCTTGAACTTTAGACCTCTATATCTAGTCATCCAACAGGAAGCGACAGCAGCTGCCCTAAGACTAAGACCAAAGGCAGGCAAACAAAAAGTTCAGTTCCGGTGGCATCAAAAAGACTTGCCCGCAACCTAATTCGACTAAAAAGGGACGATATCAGGAAGGTCACAGGTATCCTGACAGGGCATTGTCCCCTATTCCTATATTAATACCTATTCACTATAGGCGCAACAGACAGCCCTCTCTGCAGGGCATGCATGGAGGCAGAAGAAACGCCGCAGCACGTTCTCACAGAATGCAGAAAGAAGTGTGGCAGATCAACGGGCGTACATCCTCCAATCAACATCACTCCCGGAAGCATGTAGTGACCTGAAAAGGCTGCTGAGCTTCTGGGATGATCTAGGATGGTTGGAGTAGGAAGATGACAAACTCACTTACAACGGCCCAATCAAAAGGCTAATTGCGGAAATGGCCCGGTAAAACAAACAAACAAACATTGTTAAATAAAATGTTTCATTATTTGTTATCTAATTATATGAGTAAATAAATCTGTTAAAAGTTGGCCTGTGGCCCCTTAACGTTAAGTTTTGAGTTTAATAATAATTAGATATCTCAGAGTGTCACCACCCCTTTTCATTGTGGGTATCGTAAGAAAGGACTAACAAGGAAGCAAATTATGTAGTACAACAGCGCTACAAGGAGAAGGAAAACTTGACATTGATTTTATACCAGCGAGTCTGACCAACGTGGTATAGTCGGTCAAAACCTGCTTTCTGAATACCTTCTGCCTATGTCTAGCAGTGGTGGTGGTCCATTAGTCATCAAATGGTATCAAAAATATATTACCTATCTAGTTTCGAATAGAAGTGTCACTTGAATTGAATCACCAAACAATGTAAAGAACTTTGTTAAATATATTTATTGTCGTTTCAAAGTAATATCAATTACACTATCCAATCCAGCTTATTTATCTTTTACACAAGCTTTATTTAGGTACAATTTAAAAGTGTTTTAATTGTTGTGAATGGGCTGCACCATGTTCAGTTTAGCTACGAGACCTGAAAAAAGAAAACAATTACCTTTATTTTACATCATGGATGTAGGAAGCACAAGATGAGTTCTCGTGTAGAGACTTGGGGGAGGCCTATCTCCAGCAGTGGTACTCATTTCTTTCCGGAATTTCGAAAAGAAAAGTTAATCGATCTTAGGTTTGAAAGTGTGAAAAAAATTACAGAATGTGTTAAGATTTATTGTTTTTTTCTAATACCTACTGTTAAATTTAAACATTAAATCATCGTAACAAATCATGTAGCCATTTACAAAACCATGCATCTTGTAGTGACCGAGACCAAAGAGAGCAGGTGATTTATACGGGGGGTGATTTATATTATGTAAATTCAATAACACCTAATAGAACAAAAGTCGGAGAAAACCGACTAAAACCCATCTGTTAACCTGATGATGTTTTTTTATATTGGTATTAATTAATGAACACATGTATGATGGCTTGCCTATCGCAAAACTGTCATGACTAGAGAACGGAATACGACAAACGAAAACTAGGTTTTTTCTTTTTTGATTCCTAAAATTAGTCATTCAGTTTTGCATATTTTGCCAATTTTCGTGCATATTTCGCTAATTTTAGTGCATATTTTAAGCTTTTGCATGCATATAGAGGAAGGGAGAAGGGGGGACTAGTTGAAAGAGCTCTTCAGAACACTCATGATAAAGGCGATAGAGAACTGCCATAGAGGCGATATCTCTACGCATCTGCAGAGGCTCAAGGGACTCGGTGGCTTCAGGACTGCCGACAATGCGGATTGCTCGCCACTGCAACCGTCGAGAGCGTCCGACAGATACTGCGCGGCACCATCGCAAAGGTGAAAACAGTACTCCACTCACGAGCGAAGCTTATAAAGAAGACACGGGTGCTCAGGCGAGAAGAACCGTCTCACCTTATTTAGAACGCCTAACTTCCGCGTCGACGCCTTAGTCACGCTCTCAACGTACTCGCGCGGGTTGAGGTCGCGGCAGATATCCATGCCCAGGATATCGAGCTGCCTTGTAATGGCAGTTGAGTGTTCTGAAAAGTCGGAAGGATCGGTTCTTAGGGAATATTCAAGGCAAAGCAAGGCATAATTTCGTATAGCATCGCTAATTGTATATAAAAAATAAATATAGTAGGGTAAATTAAAACTACTAAAGTGTTTACATAAATAATTTTAATTTTCAATCAACTTTCAAATTAAACTAACATAAATTAGCATAACAAATTACTTTTAAGGTTTATTCTCCGTAAACCACTCTGTGTTAAGCACTCAGTCTTAAACCTTTTCCTTTACTTTGGTAAGTAGGTAAGTGCTACTTTTGAAAAAAAATATGCAAAAGTGTGTGATCCAAAGTAAATCACTATGCAAAACTAAATGAATACTAAAAATTTGCATTATAATTTTAATTAAGAAAAGAACTTTGGGTATTTCTCAAGTAACTCATTATTTAGTTGACTTCGGAGGCGGATATTTTTTTTCTGAATTTAATATATTAGTAAGAAATTCAAAATCTATATTCAATTTATAGAATATATATACTGAAGGCAGTTCTGAAGAAATTTAATTTTTAAAAATATGCGGCGTCCACCTAAATCAACATTATTTTCACTGAAATAAAAAATGACTCTTAAAGGGACTTCTGGTATTTATGAATTACAATAAAATAATTGTCTGACTACTTATTACGATTTATTACGCTACTTATACTTACTATAATCAACTTTGGCATGAAACTTCAAGAAGTTAAGTGTATGGTTCCTACCTCTACATTTCTTAAATCAAAAAGGACTTTACATTTTTCTGTAATTCATAGATCTTATTCATACGGTATTTAAGTCTACGTATAATAACTTTGCTATCTGGCTTTTTATTAGTCTTTAGGCCATATACAGATGACGAGCGTTTACAGCTACATGTAAAAACGCGCGTTAGCAAAACGCGCGTTAGCAAAACGCGCGTTGAGCACTCGTCATCTGAACATGGGCTGAGTCAGGTTAGCAGTCCAATGTCTATAACGACCTCATGGATGAATGGCGACAACGATGGGACGAATCATCTGAGGGGTGCTACCTTTACCAGTTCTTTAATCTGTTCGCAAACGGTTGTCGAGAACATGTCTCGAGGTGGATCACTGTGTCTCTCAATTTCTAACAGGCCACGGTAACTTTAAGAGTAAACTACACTCATTTAAATTAGTCGATTCACCATTGGGTCAATGTTCAACACCTGTTATAACAGTGAACAGTCAGCGTATCATGTCCTCTGGGAATGTACTCTTTGGTACAACATAATGCTGAATAGCTTACAAATGACATCTGGGACGGTATACTACGGCGATATTGTGTCAACTGCGATGAATTTAGGCTATTAGCTCACTTAGGGCCCATTTCTTTTATACATGTTGCAACTAGGCAACTCTCTATCAGTCATAAGAGCTGGTAACTCCAGTTCGTGAGTTTGAAGCAAAACTGGCGTCACTCGATGGACTCAATGGTACTGACGATCCTCGATAAGTCTTAATACGTTGTGTTAAAGAAGATGAAATGATTAATTGACTCGATGGTAATAAATCACTGAATTAACTTGAGAGTTGTAAGCCGAGTCCTTACTACTGGTGGTATTATTTGGCGTTGTCATCATAAAATTTTCGGTTGTGATTGTGAAGTTATCAAAGGATCATCATTTTCATCGGCTACTTCTGATAAGACCATTAAATCTTCTTTAAGGCATTTCAACTCACTGAGCCTTTTTTCCGATTATGTTTGTTCGAAGATATTCTACTCCTCTCTCTATGTATGCGTTGTTGACGAGGATTTAATTCACAAACAGGCTTTATCTTACCTTCATTCTTCCTTTTATAATAACGTTTCCTGTCTTTTTCCTTGTATATTGCGTAAAGTTCTGGATCACTCTTGATTTGGGCTTTCCGGCGTCTCTCAGCCAATCTTTTTTTAGCCAAGTGGTCTTGCTTAGAATCTGGACATAATGACAATACTGGAACAAGATAAATACTTTATGATATAAAGGCAGTAGAGCCACGCTGATTTCAGCACGAACGGGCCGGCTCGACCGGGGCGGTACTACCCTCGCACAGAAAATCAACGTAAAATGACAGCATTCGTGCTGTCGTGTTTCGTTGGTGAGTGCGAGACCGGAGGCCCAAATAGTCTAGTCAACAAGTTCCATACTTGTTGACTAAATGTCAAGTCTACTAAATGTCTGCAGTCACAATACCTTCCTTTTTTACATACTTGCCGAGATCCGGCTGACGGTCTGTGGGGATTGAGGGACCACATCACCACACTTAAAGGACTAGTTTTTTAACACATCTTTTTACAAATTCTCATAATTGTTCTACAATTGTTTTGAGCCTACTACTAAATCTTACAATTTTTTTTTTGAAAAATATTACTTCGGTCCCCTAGTTCACACGCACACCAACGACCTGGTGAAGGTCGCGGGAAGGCAGCATGGGACGGGTTGTTGTGAAGAGCCTTGGGGAGACCTATGTCCAGCGGTGGACGTCTTTCGGCTGAAATGATGATAATGACCTTTCGAGTATTTTGACTTAGTTTTTTTGTTAATGTCGCTACGAACTTGTGCTATTTGCAAATCGTCAGACATTTTGTAGCGTCTTACTAAAATATATGTTCTAAATATCTGTGTCCGAAAATACCTTTTTTTATTTTCTCCCCTTGCATTTTTGAAAACCTATACGTTTTACTCACCGCTAAAGGTGCTTTTCACTATAAATGTGCACTATAAATGAACAATGTGCTTTTCATTATATTACATAATCCATCAAATGTAAAAGGTCCCTATGATTCTCGAGGAAATCTACATTTAGCATTCTTAGCAACTTATTTAAAACCTAGGAGGTACCTAGAGGATCATCATCTGCTTAGCGACCAGCAGTCCGGTTTCCGTAAGGGTCGATCAGCTGGTGATCTTCTGGTATACCTGACACATCGCTGGGCATAGGCGATTGAGACTAAGGGGGAAGCCTTGGCAGTTAGTTTGGACATTGTGAAGGCCTTCGATCGGGTCTGGCACAAAGCACTTCTTTCGAAGCTCCATTTCTATGGGCTTCCCGAGAAATCATACGAATGGGTCACCAGCTTTTTAGCAGGTAGAAGCATAAAGGTCTTGGTCGACGGTGAATGCTCTGACTGCATACCTGTGAATGCTGATGTCTCGCAAGGCTGTGTGCTATCGCCTACTCTATTTCTTCTCCATACCAATGACATGCTGCAAACTAGCGGCATTCATTGCTATGCGGATGACAATACAGGCGATGCTCTCTACACCGGCCACGCTAATATTTTTCGGGAAAACGTCATTGAGAGTCGAAACAAACTTGTGTCTGAAATTGGTACCCCTTTAGAAAAGGTCTCAGATTGGGGTAGACTCAATTAAGTCCACTTTAACCTCACAAAGACTGCGCGTTCACCGTTAAAAAACTGCCATGGGTCGTATGTCCTCGGTTTGAAGACACCACCCCTATCTGCCTCAGCCAACATTGGAATACTTGGTCCAGTATCGTGGCCATTTGGAGGATAAGACTAAATTGACCTCGAAGAAGCTTGGCGTGCTCAACAGATCGAGACAGTATTTCACTCCGGCCCACCGCCTTCTGCTTTATAAGGCGCAGGTTCTGCCTCATACTGTCCTCATCTTTGGGCGGGAGCACCCAGTACCAGCTCCTCCCTCTGGACCGCATTCAACGGAGAGCGACTCGAATCGTCGACTGCCAGGAATTTTCAATTCGGCTAGACTCTTTGGCGCTGCGTAGAGATGTGGCTTCGCTATGCATCTTCTACCGTATTTACTATGGGGAGTGCTCTGAGGAATTGTTCGGACTGATTCCTGCCGCCTCTTTCCGCCATCGTCCTACGCGACAGCAGTTTCATCCCCATCACTTAGATGGCTGGCTGTCCACAACTGTGCGGTTTTCTCGGAATTTTCTGCCTCGCACAACAAAACTATGAAATGAACTGTCGCCTGCGGTATTTCCGGACCAATACGACCTTCAAACCTTCAAGAAACGAGCATACTCCTTCTTAAAAGGCCGGCAACGCACTTGTAACGCCTCTGGGGTTGCGAGTGTCCATAGGCGGCGGTAATCGCTTACCATCAGGCGATACATCTGCTCGTTTGACTCATTCATTGAAAAAAAAAATGCAATAGTACTTTCTAAGATCTAGACTATTTCACTCTATTCTTACACGTGAATTTCATAGTAGATCATAGTGCATCAAATACCAATAAGGTATAATAGATTATTTGTTTTTTTTTTCTAAAAGTAACTGATATCGTTTTTAATCTATGGCAATTATTTATGAACATAACTGAATTGTCAGATAACTACAATCGGAGTTTCTTTTTGTTATTAATTTCTTACTTTCTTTAGTAATACACTATAAATTACATTTTATTATATTCAGCTCATAAACATATTTATAAAGTTACATGTTTATAAGTTATATTAGTAATGTTTAATTGATTAGTATCTGTATCAAACAATCAGAGAATATTCTAGTATTTTTTCAAAAATAGAGAATAATGTATCAGAAGCGAGGTTTCTTAAAACATTCATTTAAAAAGATTATTACTATATTTTGTGAGCTTGGTGTAATAAGTAATACTACAAATAAGACTTCGAGTGTTGTAAGTCTATTTCTGTGTATTCTCTTCAAACCTAGTTTACACTATAATTAGTCCGGTCAATATAGACACTTGAAATAACAAAAATTTCCACAGAGCCAAATATTGGTGGAGACCTGGGGTTTATCATTATAAATAAAGTTTTGAAAATCCCCACCGAACCCATGTGTGCTACAAAAGTTATTCGGGGTCAAAGGTCAACATTTGAGGTTTTTTGGATTTTTCTCAAAAACGGTAGGTTTTATCATAAAAAAAAACTTAGAGAAAGTTGTAGATCTTAAAATTCTCTACAAAAATGGTCTTCATGATTTTTCCTGAGAGTTACCTTTCCTGAGATATCGCGATTCTAAGGGCGTTATCATACTAGCGGTTTGGGAGCGGCTGCAGGGCGAAGCAGGCGCGCAACGAACACGCCACGCATGCGCAGCGAATTTGTTGCGGATGCGCAACAAGATTAACCTACGTCAAAGATAGGGAAAAAAAATTATGAGTGGCTCCGGTGCATCTACTTCTAAAGAATACCTATATTCACCTTTGCTATCATTTTTGAATACTACTAAGCAGACTCGTCCTTCGAAAACCCCGCTACCACAGCGACGTCCTCGCTGTGGAGCCGCAGCGTGTTCGCGACACCCTCGCTGTGGAGCCGCGGCGTGTTCGCGACGCATTCGCTGTGCACCGCTTCGCCCCGCAGCCGCTCCGAAACCGCTAGTATGATAAGGCCCTAAGAGTCACATTCACATTATACATGATATGCACATATTTCCACGCCACCTGTGAAGTAGTGTAGTAAGGTCAGTCTTGCTCAAATATCCAGTTGAGTACAATAGACGAAAATTCCTGTGATTTTAATGAAGACACCAATGTCTCAGCCACATTTGAACAACTTATGAACATCCAGCAAGAAGAAGAGGAAGAAGAAGAAATCGAAGAAGACATGACTGATAAAGTAGACTTTCAAGATCTAATTAAAATATCTAAAGAAATCACAACAATTGCCTTCGAGCAATAAGGCCGCCTCTTGTACCTACATAACTAGTTTTAAGTCCATTTTATAATCTTCTGGTGTACAATAAAGATATTATTATTCTCTTTATTAAACTTATTATATAACATATTATTTACATTTTTAAATATACATATAAAAACAAATACATTTAAAAATAAAAAAAATAGTAGACCACCGACTTCGGGTACAGGGACCAAGAAACCGGTGGTTAGGGCTCCAGAGACAGGAACCTCCTCACAATTCGAGCCGTGTCTAGGAGGACTGCCTTCTGCATCAGACCCTATTATTATTATTCTCTTTATTTCATTTAAATATACATATTAATTACATTTTTAAACATAAATATAAAAACAAATACATTTAAAAATATAAAAAATAGTAGACCACCGACCTCGGGTACAGGGACCAAGAAAACGGTGGTTAGGGCTCCAGAGACAGGAATCTCCTCACAATACGAGCCATGTCAAGGAGAACTGCCTTCTGCATCAGACCCTTGATCCAGCCCTCTAACGTAAGCCTCTTAAGATGTTGGTCGAGGCTCTTAGCTATCAATCCGTGAGCAGATACGACTATCGGAACAATGATTACCGAATCCACATTCCACATATCGACAATCTCGTGAGATAAATCCAAATATTTTATTTGTTTTTCTTTTTCGACTTTCACGAGATTCTCGTCATGAAGAACGGCGATATCGACAATCATTGCGCGGCGCTCAAATCGATCTATCACAACAATATCAGGCTTATTGGCAACAATAGTCCTGTCTGTGATAATAGATCGATCCCAATATAACGTAGCACGACCATTCTCGAGAACTGGGTCGGGCACATACCTGTAGTATGGCACCTCTGAATTCACAAGTCTGTATTTAAGGGCAAGCTGTTGATGTACGATCCTGGCTACTTGATTGTGCCTGTGCAAATATTCGCCGTTAGCAAGACGAGAACAACCAGAAATAATATGCCTGATAGATTCTCCAGGACGGTGACATGCCCGACAGATGTCGACCGTACCATCTTTCAGGATATACTTCCGATAGTTATTCGTCATGATAACTTCGTCCATAATCGCACAAAAAACCTTCGGTTTCTCCGAAGAGATCACCATGCCGTAGCCAGGAAGTTGAGGCCTTGAAGTCTATATCGGGCCCATTAAGAGCCCGATAAAACCGACCATGTTCTTTGCCCTTCCATACCTCCCTGCGATCATCAGTACTAAGTACTACAGGTTTAAGGTTTGTTATTATTATTAACAATAGTTAACCCAATAATCAATAGCAATATCAATAATAATGTAATATCTAAAACTTGACGGGTATTGTTCTTTGACTGCCTCGTTGGTCTCGCGGTTGGCGTGTGCGACTGCTGATCATGAGGTCTCGGGTTCCATTCCCGGGTCGGACCGAATGTTTGTATGATCTACAAATATTTGCTTCGGAGTTTGGGTATTTTCTATGTATAATATGTATGTATTTACAATGTCCGATAATATTTATTTATTTATTATTCCCTTAAATTATCCTAAAATTGACATGACAGTTAGTGGAGTAGGCCTACAGGGGAAACCACGAAAAAAACGCGCCGAGTAGGTACACTACCTCACAGGTGGCGTGGAAATATCTGCATATCATGTATGATGTGACTCTTAGTATCGCGATATCTCAGGAATGGTAACTATTAGGAAAAATCATGAGACCATTTTTCTAGAGAATTTTAAGATCTACAACTTTGTCTTATTTTTTTTTTGATAAAACTTGGACTCAATTTTGACCTTTGACCCCGAATAACTTTTATAGCACACATGGATTGATGGGGATTTTTACAACTTTATTTATAATGATAAACCCCAGCTCTCCACGAATATTTGCCTCTGTGGGAATTTTTGTTATTTGACTACTATTGTTATGTCTAAATTGACCGGACTAAATGGTCCGTACTCACATACGGTATTACTCGATAGTTTTACTCCAAAACGAGTAAAAATTAACGAAGGCTCGCATCGAGCCGGCTCGATGGCTCGTTCTCCTTTTACGTTTCTCCTTTTCATTTTCTTTAATACATTTATAATTAATAATTGCGAGACTTGCTAAATGTAGCCACCGTCCTTTGTTAAACAGACATCTTTTGGCTCGAACGGTTCGGTGAATACTGAACGGCGAGCCAAAAGATGTGTCACTCGATCGATAAATGCTGAATGTGGACGAAAGCCCATGCCGTGGTTTTTACTCGTTTGATGTT
Organism: Diaphora mendica; assembly: GCA_949125395.1. Taxonomy (NCBI): domain Eukaryota; kingdom Metazoa; phylum Arthropoda; class Insecta; order Lepidoptera; family Erebidae; genus Diaphora; species Diaphora mendica. The sequence continues at coordinate 6,467,328 of OX421323.1, forward strand.
TGCTCGATCGAGTAAAACCGTATGTGAGTACTTAGCACTAGTTTTAATTCACGTTCACGAATTTGCTTATAAATTCCATCTGAATCTTGTTTCGTTTTGCAAACATTCTAAAAAGTGCCCTCTATTGTTATGGATTATATGTACAATGTGTATTTGTCATCTCTTCACTTGAATGTTTTCGATGCATGCCCAAAGCACCTAATCAACTTTACGTACTGTACACATTCGTGATGTGTAAACGCGCCCTAAGGTATTACAGATTCATCTCAACAATTAGGGCACCTAATGATTTGTTTTCCCAATTTAGATTTTTGTCAGAATTTGAACTGAACTAGACAACAATGAGAGTTGCAATGATTTGTTGATATACATACGTGTACTTTCAAAGCCGCACTGTATAGAAATTATCAAGCGAGCGAGTATCGCTGAGCGAGTTTATTTTTGAAAGCTCTTTTCGCTCAGCGACAAAACTAGTAAAACGAGTCGGCGCCGGCACTGTGAACAGTGGGAGAGCAACCATTACTATAAGCATCTCTTTCGTTTACGCGGAATTTATATATATTGTACGTTTCTTGAGCGAGAAAATCGCCGATAGTTAGTCGTTTTCTAGCCGGCGGTCGGACCACTGCCTACACGAGTTGGCGATCAGCGGGAAGCGAGTGTGTAGTTTCGATAGTTTTGTCGCTGGGCTACAAGCGAGTGTGCAAGTGCGATGCGATACTCGCGCCACTCCAAGTTCCAAGAGGCTCAGATACTTCGCGCGTATGAATTCGCGCGAAGTATTTCGCAGCGAATTTGCCCCTTCTGGACAAGGTCTAATCCTTGGTATGGAACACTACACAGTTCCATACCATGACCGTGCTAGGAACGTGCCAGGCAAAAAAATATTCTTCGTATTAAAAACGATGTGACTATGCCCACTAGACCGTTCCGTAACCGACCAGCACCATCACGTGCCAGGCACGGAGCGTCAATAATTGTCGGCGAGAATATTTTGCCGGTGCCGATACGCTCCGTGCATGGCACGCGCCGTTGCCAAACCGGTGTGCGCAGGCGGCGAGCCGGTGAGTATACGGGTTGTAACCGCGTATGATGACCGAAGAGCGTTGTAAAATGATAATAAAGTTCAATATTCTCCTTCTGTTTTTGGTTCTTTTATAGAATCGTGAATCCAGTAGCGTCGTGTGTTTTTTGTTTTCTTCTTCGTCATCCAATATTATGGCAATCATTGCAAGTTGTCTAACAGTTAATTTTCTAATAGCCATACCTATTTTAGTAGGTACCTATTTAAAAACTTGATAGCACTAAGACGTCCACGCAACACTGATACGCATGCGAGAATGAAATCGATTTCTATCGGTTTTGGTGGATACATAGGTACGTACGGGCAACATACAGGTTGCATACGGGCTGCATACGGGCATCATATGGGTTGCATACGGACATCATACGCGATGTATACGGGCACAGAACGCGGTCGATCCGTTTCAGTGAGCAGAGTAGAGCGTATCGTGTTGCTTTTGTGTCTGATAAGGTCCTAGCACGGTCATGGTTTGGAACAGTGTACTGGGCTGACTCCAATGTATCCGAATACAATCAAAGCACACAGTGATAATGATTTTAACACTATTTGCTACTTTATATGATATAGGTAATTGGGAAACGATAGTACTGTCGGTTATTAAACTATCGATAGCGCAATACTACAAAGTTATACAAACTATAGAGTTTGATTTATTACAACGATACTATCGATAGCACAGATTTATTACTTAAAAATATCGATACTATTAAGTGTTACAGTAATAGTATCGATCCTATTGCTACCAATCAATCGTATTAGTCAATTTGTGGTATCTATAGCACTATCGATATTTTAACTAGTGAGTTCAATCTATTGATAACGAAACTATCGATAGTTGGGCAACTCTAGCTTGTACCCCATAGTTGCCCAAACTATCGAGTTTCGCTATCAACGTATCTATTCTCTACGTATCTACTTAGTTCCATGAACTTTAATAAAATACTGTACCTACCCACAGCGGTCGCGGCAGTTAGCTAGTAAGTACCGGACGCTGTTTCGACCAGAAGGTACCGAGCAGGGGGTGGCAACGTTGTATGGGCCGATGTAGGAGAGGTACCCGGGGCAGATATGTGTCATTGCCAACATTAAAATTATTATGACAGATTTTTTTCAATGAAATTTTCCTACGAAGTATAAATATTTATCAGTAAAATTATTTTTGATGTATGATTGCAGTTATGCTGATTTTTAAGTTATCCAAAATAGCATTTGTCTAAATAAATTTGTATATAATAAAATTGAATCGGAAATAAAGTAGTTATTTTTGAATACCCTCGAAATAGCACTACAATGTCTATGACATGTCAAAATTTTGCGAGTTTCATGCGAGTGCGATCCGTTGCAGAATATTTCGGTTTTATTTGGTTTAACTGTGCTTTATATTGCCTATTAACGTCGAGTTGAGCTTTCGTTCCTCCGTTAAGTGTCTGTTAAGTGCAGTTAATCGTGTTTGATGAGCTCTGAGACAGTGACTCTACTTTGCTAACTTTAAGTTTGTTTTGAAACTGTGAAAACACAATGTAGTAATGAATTGGAATGAAACTGTTGAAATAAGTAATTTAACATTATTTATCGTTTTATTTTACATTTACTCTTGTAAGTTAAAAACTACATTTTTTGGTAGGTACATTATCTTATATTACTTAAATTTGAGTTTCATACAAGAATGCATCTACCAAGAAATGTGGTTTTTAAATATTGTTCTTAGGATGAACAATACGTTTGAATTTACCGCCATTCTAAATTATTTTCTGGGTATGCATATAGATGGCGTTGGCAGCAATCGTTCTACTAAATTATGTATGAAGTTGTACTTCTCCGTTAGGAGTAGTGTTGTGGTACCGAGTAATCCCACTTATAGGCGGTACGCGGTACACACTACGATTTATCGTAGCGATTAGGCGGGTCTACAGAGCGAACAGCCTCGCGAGGCATTTGCCGCGCGAGGAAGCCTCTCGCGAAGCTGCTCTTGTGTGGACCCCGCTTACTGAGGCGCCTGAGCAAACTAAAACCTGACACTGGATGGCTCGGGTGCTCGCCCGCGGCAGCGCGCGCGCTTGCCTCGGCCGAGGCACGTCTACATGGATCGAGTAGCCTCGCGCGGCTGCTCGCTGTGTGGACCCGCATATTTAACAGTGCAGTTTTATCGTGTGGACGGAAATTGGTTGATTTTTTTTGAGAAATATCTGAGCCAATTTCCGTCCACCAAACAGCAATTATAAATCGTAGCGTGTACCGCCTATTAGGGCGCTCTAGCACCAAAGACGCACAACCTAAGTACGATCAACTTGTGAACTAGTTATTTCCAAACAGTGGTTACAACATACTATAAAACTGACCCTTACCACGATATTTACCTCAGCTTAATTTACCACAGCTGCACGAGCATGCAAGTCAATTACAAACCCTTTCTACCATCCTGATGTATTACAAGCTGCATACTTTGGCTTGCAAATACATTCACGGTGTCTGATCTAGCCTTTCGTAGGTTTTTTTTTATTGCAAATAATCCATATGACCACTTGTACTGCAAGAACTGATACATCCACATACCATTAACCTGGTTTACCTTACAAGTACCTTTTACCTTACCTACCTATTACCGCTTACCATACATTTTACCTTGTATCCAGTGACGCATTTACCTTACCGTTTAAAATACCATTGTTACCTGTAACATCGCAAACCAATTACTAAACCTGTTTCTATCTAATCTACTTAATCTAACTTACAAATTTCATTACTAAGGCTAAGAGACCTATGTGATCACAACTAAATATTTAAAACCCACAGGCTGAATGACTTCGGATCACATAGACCTTGCTTTTAAACAGTTAGTCGAAACAGTTGTTTCAACGAACTGTCTTTACAAAAGGAAGTTTCAAACCTACCTTGAGCATCGCCAACAGCACCACCTTCTCCACCTCCAGTGATGTTGCCATCGCCAGTTGCCGAACCATCAAAACCTGGAAGGTAAAGAATAATTACTACTATGTTTAAAATTTGGAGACGGCGGCCGAAGCAAAATAATTGAAGTCTATTTACCTGTCATTTCCATATTCGAATCATCTTCACCGAAATTTGTTTCTTCATTATTTGCGCCATCATCGTCATCGTCCCACATACTTTCATTAACAAATTCGGGTTCCATTTTCGGTGCCACAGCGTTATTTTCATCTTCATCGGGTATCGTAACAAATTCGTCTTTCGCTGATCCTGAAGGTCCGGCTTCTAATGGGTCTACGCATTTCCGTTTTGCTGGTCCACTTTGTGACGATGACGAATTATTTGATGCTATTGATGGCCTATTTGGTCTCTTAACTGCTACTGGAGTTGAGGAGGGCTTAGAATCTAAATCAGTCTCTAACTTAGTCATAACAGATTGCCGTTGTTGTGACGACCTCGGGCCTGGCCTTGAGGTCGGCTTTGGTTTGGATGGCGTGGAACTTTCTTCATTTTGATTTCCGGTTAAACCTTTAACTTGAAGTTGTTCCGCGGTACTAATAAACGATGCTAATTCTTCTTGCTTAACATTAACTTCACCTTGGTACATAAACTGTAGTAAGTCCCTTAACGCTGAATGACTAACATCTTTTAAAAACACTGCAACAAGAAATGGAGGATTATTAAACACTTATCAGACAATAATTATTTACCAAAGATCAGGTGATCAGGTTGATTCAAACTTACCTATGGGATGCTGAGTGGGATTCATTTTGAACATTTCTTGAAAATAGGGAGAACATACTGATAAAACTAATTTGTGGGCTTGAAGTAATCTGCCTTCGGCAGCCAACGTTACGTCTACTAGATCCCCACGCGACAGCAGGCCATGAAAGCCTGCTGACATATTCGCGTGGAAGTTGTTCCAACATAATGAAAATTGTTCGTCCGACGCCATGATGGCGGCGACCCCGAAAGGAACCTGTAAGAATAGATTTAATTAAGACCACTTCCATAAAGAAATCACTAAACAAACGCAACAATCTCATCACCAAGTCACTTAGACTTACCTATCCTAAACTTTGTACTTTATAATTCCGACATTAGAAACATTGAAAAAAAATAAAACTTTGTTTCTAATTCAGCACTGACTTCACTTTCATTTCAATCCCACGTCCTCCCCGTTTGAGTGCTACACACGTTATGATGACGCAGAAGCGACGTAAACTGTGTCGTCACAAGGAGACCATTTGCACGATGAATTGCACGATTCATTTGTTTGCGTATTTCATCAAAACTACGACTTTAAAATATATAAAAGTACATTAAATCAATCGTGTTTAAAATTGCACTATGATTCGTCCATTAATATGAAATAACTACGTTGATTTTAGGATATTTTCTACATTTACAGCTTAATAAATTTAAACTGAATGGTGTAGCCTGACGACGCAATGTTCGGAGCTCGAAACAGTAACATTTGGTTAAATCGTAAATTCAATTCAATTTATTTAAATAAAATCGCAATAAATCGGTTTTATCTTTATACTATTTACAAGTCACATGGTAAAAAAAAATGTATATAAACAGAAATCAAGATTGTTTTTTCTTAAAAACCATAAAATTTGTCTCAATCTTTGATTATTAATATGTCTAGATAGAGCATCGCGATACAAAAGAACAAAATTAAATGACACAACTTTTCGATATTTGTGTGCGTGACAGCTACGTCTTACACTCGCCTCATGTCATTCTAAATTTCCTAGTGTGAGTGCGTAAATGATACCAGTTGTTGAGTTTTTTTTTGTGAAAATGGGGAAACAATTTTAATAGTGTTGAATAACTTTTCTATCTAGAAAACTATGCTAGGAAAACAAAATGTGATACAACCTAATAATATGTCTCGTGTTTTTTTATTATTTATTATTATTAGCAGTGGACTGTTAAAGGCTGTTGGTGATGATTAAAAATATGTCGTACTAGATATTAATTTTAGTCTGGTATTGTAAAAGCAGTACTTAACGATTTTTTAACCTTTTAAAATATGTAAGATATATAATTAGCCCATCTAATTGTCTTTTTGACCAACATTAAAAAAGAAGAAAGGTAAGAAAAAAAATGTTTACATTATTTTTCTAATGGACCGGTTTAATTTTTTTTTTGTGTTAGATTTAGGACATCTTCAAGATAGCTCAGTATTAATATCATGGGGATTAGACCTTGGGCTTTCAATTTGTTTTATTAGATTTACAATCTATTTTTTTTATCTGAATGAGGTCTGACGAGTAGTTTTTAGGTTAAATTTTCTCAATTCTTATCTGTTGATAAGAACATTCGAAGATATACTTGTTTTGAAATCATAAAAACTGGACTTGAAAAATGCATGACTGCACGGTTGGTCTAGTGGTTTAAGTTGTCGCCACGCCATTTTCTATTGCGCCAGGTGTTGTGGGTTCAAATCCTAAATAGGACAACACTTTGTGTGATCCACAAGTTGTAGTTCTGAGTCTGGGTGTTTTTTGTGATGTATATTCGTAATGCAGTAGTTGTTTTTTTAAAACAAGGAGGAGCTCATATCTAGTAAGTATACTTAAAAACCCTTAAACGATGCCCATAGTGACATTTTATAAAAACGGTGTGGCGGCCATATTTAATTCAAAAAATGACATGAAATTAATACTCAGCATACCAAAAAACACCTTACATGATACCTATAGTAACATTTTACAAAAATTGTGCGGTAGCCATATTGGATTAAAGAAATGACATGAAATTAATACTCAGTATACCTATAAATCCCTTACACGATACCCATACCCATAGTGACATTTTACAAAAATGGTGCTGCGGCCATAATTATTGGATTCAAAAAATGATATGAAATCTAGACTCGGTATACCTAAAAACCTCTTACACGATACCCATAGGGTCATTTTACAAAAATGATGCGGCGGCCATACTGAATTACAAAAATGATTTGAAATTCTTACGTATCTATTATCTACCATGAAGTATTTTATACAACACAACTCCGCCTGCCACATTTTATGAGGGAGTTTTGAATTCATAAACTAGCAACACCCGCATTAAACACAAAATGGCGACTACAATAATTATTTATTTTAGTAATTATTTAATGGCTTTGTTTGCTGTAATAGATACATATCAATGGTACCTACTTAACGATAATAGGTAACTTTCTTTGTTAATTTAGATCGTACTCTGTAATTTCTACACACTTATATCGCACAATTCGCTATTTTTATCAACACAAAAATGACAGCAACATGTGTGTATCAATCAAGACCCTTAGATTTTTAATATGTCTAGATGGACTGTCAAAGCTGTAAAAACACACGAAAAATAGGCTTTAACACTTAACGCCTAAATGTTTTTCCGCGTTTACTACCAAATGCACTGTCAGTGGATACACACGTGTTGCTGTCATTTTTGTGTTGATAAAAATGGCGAAGAAAGTGTGTAAAAATTACAGAGTACGATCTTAATTAACAAAGAAAGTTACCTATTATCGTTAAGTATCATTGATATGTATCTATTCAGCAAACAAAGCCATTAAATAATTTCTAAAATAAATAATTATTGTAGTCGCCATTTTGTGTTTAATGCGGGTGTTGCTAGTTTATGAAGTCAAAACTCCCTCATCAAATGTGGCAGGCGGAGTTGTGTTGTATAAAATACTTCATGGTAGATAATAGATACGCTAAGAATTTCAAATCATTTTTGTAAATTATTATGGCCGCCGCATCATTTCACCACAAAAATGTCACTTTGGGTATGGGTATCGTGTAAGGTGTTTTTAGGTATGCTGAGTATTAATTTTATGTCATTTTTTTAATCAAATATGGCCGCCACACTGTTTTTGTAAAATGTCACTATGGGCATCGTTTAAGGGTTTTTAGGTATACTTACTAGATATGAGCTCCTTCTTGTTTTAAAAAGCAACTCCCGCATTACGAATACACATCACAAAAAACACCCAGACTCAGAACTACAATTTGTGGATCACACAAAGTGTTGTCCTATTTAGGATTTGAACCCATAACACCTGGCACAATGGAAAGCGGCGTGGCGATAACTTAAACCACTAGACCAACCGTGCAGTCATGCATTTTTCAAGTCCAGTTTTTATTATTTCAAAACAAGTATATCTTCGAATGTTCTTATCAACAGATAAGAATTGAGAAAATTTTACTTAAAAACTACTCGTCAGATCTCATTCAGATTAAAAAAAATAGCTAATTGTAAATCTAATAAAACAAATTGAAAGCCCAAGTTTTAATCCCCATAATATTAGTACTGAGCTATCTTGAAGATGTCCTAAATCTAACACAAAAAAATAATTAAATCGGTCCTTTAAAAAAGTAATGTAAACATTTTTTTTCTTACCTTTCTTCTTTTTTAATGTTGGTCAAAAAGACAATTAGATGGGCTAATTATATATCTCACATATTTTAAAAGGTTTAAAAATCGTTAAGTATTGCTTTTACAATTACCAGACCAAAATTAATTTCTAGTACGACATATTTTTAATCATCACCAACAGCCTTTAACAGTTCACTGCTAATGATAATAAAAGAAACACGAGACATATTATTAGGTTGTATCACATTTTGTTTTCCTAGCATTTTTTTCTAGATAGAAAAGTTATTCAACACTATTATAATTGTTTCCCCATTTTCACAAAAAAAAACACAACAACTGGTATCATTTATGCACTCATACTAGGAAATCAGAATGACATGAGGCGAGTGTAAGACGTATCTGTCACGCACACAAATATCGAAAAGTTGTGTCATTTAATTTTGTTCTTTTGTATGGTGATGCTCTATCTAGACATATTAATAATCTAAGTCAAGACCATAATATTTAAAGTGCTTTAATATAACAATACCCTTTTTTCAATCTTAATGTTTATCAAAAAAAATTGGGAATTTTTTACTGCGTATGGTATCATTACACAAACAAAGATGTACGTGTTCCTACAGTGTCGCACCGACTGTCACGCACACTAAAATAAATCAATCGGCGTCATGTTATTTGACAAGAACGTTCCATCTGGCTTTCTTTTGTAATCTGAGCGCAAAATATAAAAAAAAAACATATACATTACAAGTACTTTTGGTTAAGTAATTTATTTTACCTTTTTATACTTTTTACACGAAATTTACACGCAAAACCACAATATTATAAAAAGTTAGTGCAAAATAAAGGTTGCTGAAATAAAAACAATAATATTTAAAGTTCTTTAATATTAAAATACTCTTTTTCAATCGTAATAGTTATCAAAAAAACAGGGATTTTTTACTGCGTATACCATACGCAGTAAAAAATCCCTATATGTCATTAATTTCATTGTCATTGCAATATTGTCATTGCAGACACAAAGATGTACGTGTTCCTACAGTGTCGCACCGGCTATCACGCACACTAAAATAAATCAATCGGCGTCATGTTATTTGACGAAAACGTTCCATCTGGCTTTCTTTTGTAATCTGAGCGATTATGTATGAAATAATACACCATAATGTTTTCTTTATCTTTTTAATTTCATTATTAAACTCATCTGAAAAAGCATTCATTCGATTCAAAAATGTTCGATGAATCGTTCAGTTGAAGAAGCGTTTATCGGTAAAAAGTTCTTTCGCGAGAAACCCAATTCGAAGTTACGTTCAGTCGACTTTCCATTCATCGAACATATGACTCTCGCAGTAAAAAACCTTGGGAAATTACATTCAACACCAACATCACAAGTCCTCGTGAAAATCATTTAGCAAACTTATATACATCATACTACTTGACTCATTGCTGTAAAAAGAAAGAGTAGCCTCTACCTTTCTTGCTCTAATTGTAACTAACAGAAGAAATAGGAACTTATCCCGTTGCGTTACGGTTCTAAACGGTGTATCACTAATTTCTATAGTATTGCCAACAGAAACTCTTTGCACAGTGTTCGTGGAAATCTTTGGGTTGTCTATGTAAAAACTATTCTGTGTTTAGTGCAGAATCTTTTCGGCATTCTTTTATTTATAACTAGCTGACCCACGCAACGTCGTTTGCGTCTCCTATTGCTCTTGGCGTAAAAATTTACCCCCGTTTTTGTAAAATTCGTCATTGGTGCTCCGCTCCTATTGGTCTTAGCTTGATGATATATAGCCTATGGCCTTCCTCGATAAATGTACTATCCAACACTGAAAGCTTTTTAATATAATCACAAATTTTATAAAAAAAAAACCGACTTCAATCTGCACCAAATTTAAATGGGACCATACGGGAATATTGAGTTATTCGTTAATTTGTCGCGTACATACATAATGCAAATTGAAGACTGAAGTATATGGTTTTCTCATGGATGACATGAACCACCATGGATGACTGGACCAGCTTTCAAATAAAAAAAGAATCATCAAAATCGGTTCACACAGTCCAAAGTTATGAGGTAACAAACATAAAATAAAATAAAAAAAATACAGACGAATTGAGAACCTCCTCCTTTTTTGAAGTCGGTTGAAAATGAATGTCAGGTGGCAACAGCTTGCATGCTGTTTACCTTACATGTAATACTAACACTATTGTAGGTACCTGAAAATCAGATTTTGAAAAAGAGTAGTCATTAGTTTCTTTGCCAGTATTCTTCTCATGAGCTCTACGCATTTTGGAAACTGGAAGTTATGGATAGACACAGGCAGGCAGCAGATTTTTGGTGTTTTCACCTAATTTACCTCGAAAATACAGCACATGCTGTGGCGTCTGTTTGTGTCGATCTATGATTTTTAACTATAGCTTCAATTTGACGTTCGTGAAGTCAAATTGAACGACGTACACAACGTACAACAAACAAACAAACAAACTCTTTTGCTTTATAATAAAAAACTTTTTATAAAAGAAAAAAAAACGACTTCAAAAAACATCCAACGAAAACTCTCTGCCAAAAAAACACTTAAAAGCGTAAAATAAACTGGTTCTTCATAAATTGCCTATACCTAATTCTTTATTCATTTAAATAGTAGTATTATAATGTGTGCTAGGTACCAAAAGTCTGTTTGAAGTCGGTGCCAAGCGACATGGACAGCTGATATGGTGGCAATGGGACCACCTCGGCAGCATACCCTTTCGAATACAAAAAAAAATTTCGAAATCGGTCCACAATTGACGGAGTAATCGCTGAACAAACATAAAAAAAAAAAAAAACAGACAGTGGAACATAGAACCTCCTCCTTTTTGGAAGTCGGTTAATTAATAGCTGACCCACGCACGTAACGTCATTTGCGTCACCTATTGCCCGTAGCGTAATAATTTCCCCCAGTTTTTGAAACATTCTTCATTGGCACTCCGGTCCTATTGGTCATAGCGTGATGATATATAGCCTATAACCTTCCTCGATAAACGGGCTATCTAACACTTTTTCAAATTGGACCAGTAGTTCCTGAGATTAGCGCGTTCAAACAAACAAAAACTCTTTAGCTTTATATAATAGTATAGATGTATTTATTATACTCTTCTAAGATCTAATACTCATAATCAACAACACATTTATTTGAATAAAGATTAATATTAGGTATTATGTTGATAAAAACTCTTTGACAAATAACTACCCACGCAACGTCGTTTGCGTCTCCTATTGCCCGTAGCGTGATAGTTGCCCCCCGTTTTTGAAACATTCTTCATTGGTACTCCGCTCCTATTGGTCATAGCGTGATGATATAGATAAACTCGATAAACTTCCTCGATAAACGGGCTATCTAACATTGAAAGAACTTTTTCAAATTGGACCAGTAGTTCCTGAGATTAGCGCGTTCAAACAACCAAAAACTCTTCAGCTTTATATATTAGTATAGATGACCCACGCAACGTCGTTTGCGTCTCCTATTGCCCGTAGCGTAATAATTTCCCCCCGTTTTTGAAACATTCTTCATTGGTACTCCGCTCCTATTGGTCATAGCGTGATGATATAGATAAACTCGATAAACTTCCTCGATAAACGGGCTATCTAACACTGAAAGAGCTTTTTCAAATCGGACCAGTAGTTCCTGAGATTAGCGCGTTCAAACAAACAAAAACTCTTCAGCTTTATATATTAGTATAGATAGATGTATTTATTATACTCTTCTAAGATCTAATACTCATAATCAACAACAGATTTATTTGGATAAAGACTAATATTAGGTACTAGCTGTTGCCCGCGGCTTTGCTCGCGTGGAAGTTGATTATATGTATTTATTTAAAACTGTGTAAGTATCTATGAATACTGTGTTCACGTTTTTAAACGTATTTATTTATAATCAATAGTCCATTAAAATTGACTTTCACACACACTTTCGACCCTTATTTTAACCCCTTTAGGAATAGAATTCCCATAAATGCTGATATAAGTATTCATTTATTTGTAATCAAAAGCCTGAAGACAAAGTTTCAGGCTACTTAATTAAAAAATGACGGACTTCCAGTCTAGCCTAGGGATAGAATATCCAGAAACGCTTAAATACGTATCTCATTATCATCAACGCAGTCCACTGCTGGACATAGGCATCTCCAATTGCACGCCACTTGGTTCGATCCTCAGCTTCTGTCATCCAGCTTCTGCCAGCCGTCCGATCATTATTCCACCTGGCCTTTGGACATTCTAAGCTACGTTTGCCGAGACGCGGTCACCACTCACGAACCCGTTTATCCCAACGGTTATCAGTTCTACGGCTAATATGGCCAGCCCACTGTCACTTCAGTTTGCTTATCCCGTGGGCTATGTCAATGACCTTGGTTCTCTACCGGATCACCTCATTCTTGATGCGATCCCTTAGAGAAACGTTGAGCTTTTGTGATGAGAAAAATTAATCATTATTATTATTATAGCCCTCTCCATAGCGACTTTGAACTTGTGGACCAGCCGTGTCGTGTCCACGTTTCGGCACAGTATGTCATGACAGGTAGGACGTATTGATTGAAGAGTTTCGTATTTAGGCACTGTGGGATTGACGATGAAAAGACCCGACAAAGTTTTCCAAACGCTGCCCAACCCGGCTGAATTCTCCTGTTCATCTCGTCGTCGAAGTTGTTTCTACTTAACTGCAAAGTCTGCCCGAGGTACCACACATATTTTTGAACAACTTCAAGAACGGCACCGAGAACCACAACCGGTTCCGGCAGAACATGTTCGTACATGCGTATCTACTCATTTTTAATCAGTAGCCATAAATAAAGTTGCATGTTTCTAACTTCAAGAATGACGGACTTCCAGAATAACCTATATACGAAATAACAACCCCTATTTAACCTCTTAGGGGTAGATTATCCAGAAACGCTTAAACACGTATCTACTATTTTTTAATCAGTAGCCCAAAAGTAAAGAACGACGAACTTCCTTACAAACTTTCAACCCCGATTTCACCCCCTTAGGGGTAGAATTTTAAGAAACGTTTAAATACTTATCTATTCATTTTAAATCAGTAGCCCAAAAGTAAAGAATGACGAACATCCTTACAAACTTTCAACCCCGATTTCACCCCCTTAGGGGTAGAATATTAAGAAACGTTTCAACACGTATCTATTCATTTTAAATCAGTACCCCAAAAATAAAGTTTCACGTTTCTTACTTAAAAAATCACGAACATCCATACAAACTTTCAACCCCTATTTCACCACCTTAGGGGTAGAATATTTAGAAACGTTGAAACACGTATCAATTCATTTTTAATCAGCAGCCAAAAAATAAAGTTTCATGTTTCTGACTTCAAAAATTACGAACTTCCAGACTGACCTATATACGAAATAACAACCCCTATTTCACCCCTTAGGGGTAGAATATCCAGAAACGCTTCAATACGTATCTACCCATTTTTAATCAGTAGCCCAAAACTACATTTTCATGTTTCTCACTTAAAAAATGACGGACTTCCTTACACACTTTCAACCCTTATTTCACCCCTTTACGGGCATAATATCCAGAAACTCCTAAATAAGTATCTAATCATTTTTATTAAGTAGCCCAAAAATAAAGTTTCATATTTCTTATTTAAAAAATTACGGACTTCCATACAAACTTTCAACCCCTATTTCACCCCCTTAAGGGTAGAATATCCAGAAACACTTACACGTATCTACTCTTTTTTAATCAGTAGCCCAAAAGTAAAGTTTCATGTTTTTTACTTAAAAAATGACGAACTTCCATACAAACTTTCAACCCCTATTTAACCCCCTTAGGGGTAGAATATTAAGAAACGTTTTAATACTTATCTATTCATTTCAAATCAGTACCCCAAAAATAAAGTTTCATGTTTCTTACTTAAAAAATGACGAACTTCCATACAAACTTTCAACCCCTATTTCACCCCCTTAAGGGTAGAATATTCAGAAACGCTGAAACACCTATCAATTCATTTTTAATCAGCAGCCTAAAAATAAAGTTTCATGTTTCTAACTTCAAAAATGACGGACTTCCAGACTGACCTATATAGGAAATAACAACCCCTATTTAACCCCTTAGGGGTAGAATATCCAGAAACGCTTAAATACGTATCTGCTCTTTTTTAATCAGTACCTTAAAAATAAAGTTTGTTGTTTCTTACTTAAAAAATGACGAACTTCCATACAAACTTTCAACCCCTATTTCACCCCCTTAGGGGTAGAATATTCAGAAACGCTGAAACACGTATCAATTCATTTTTAATCAGCAGCCTAAAAATAAAGTTTCATGTTTCTTACTTAAAAGATGACGGACTTCCAGACTGACCTATATACGAAATAACAACCCCTATTTAACCCCTTAGGGGTAGAATATCCAGAAACGCTTAAATACGTATCTACTCTTTTTTAATCAGTAGCCCAAAAGTAAAGTTTCATGTTTCTTACTTCAAAAATGACGAACTTCCATACAAACTTTCAACCCCTATTTAACCCCCTTAGGGGTGGAATTTCAAAAAATCCTTTCTTAGTGCTCACTTACGTCATATGGAGAACCTACATGCAAAATTTCAGGATTGTAGCTTCAGCGGTTTGGGCTGTGCGTTGATCTCTGGGTATGTCAGTCAGTCAGTCACCTTACTCTTTTATATATATAGATTATGTTGATAAAAACTCTTTGGCAAATAACTCAATAATAGGTACCAACTCTTTCAGTTTCAGTGTCTTTCAAATTTCAGTGTTTCCAAATAAACATAAACAGTTGCAAACGCAACACTTTAAAAAAATCGCCAACTTTTCCATTGACTTTTGACATTGACAAACAATTTGAAAAACATTCGAATTACGCGTCACGCCAATATCATGCATAGTTGCAACAAGCCAATGAGTAAAGAAATAATAAGGAGATGCCCTATTCTACTATACGAACAATTCATTATACAAATATATATAAGATCGACACATATATACTAAAAAGCATTTTGTCTCTTTTTAACTTATGTTTAACTTGGTCTGAAAAGAGAGATAAACATAGTTTAGTGAGTACTAATATTGGCAACACTTTTGAGTGACGTCATGCACTTGTCAATTCGTGACCGGCGACGCCATTTTACGCACCAAGTTCTGAGGTAGATCTGCTGTTAAGCGGTTGTTGTTGGAAATTTAGTTTTTGTTTTCGTGCCAATTACGGCTTTAAATTGGTTTGTATTGTATCCATGGCTTTGCCCTAGAGATGAAAATCATGCCTTCGTGCTCCATAAAACAATCTGGTGCAAGAAAAAACAAGAATCATTGTACATTGACTCTTTACAGGTTAGTACAAAAATGCATTGAAATTGTTCAATATTTTACGATTTTGTTTATTGTATTGTATTATACATATTCTTTTTATAATTTCCGAAGACGTTTGTTAGGTTTTTGAGGTTCTCAATGGTATTATTTGCTTTGTTTCACTTTGATTTGTTTACATACGATTAAGGATAGTGTTGGTAGAGTTAAAGTGTCGATACTTATATTATGACTAGCGGACCCGACAGACGTTGTCCTGTCTACACGTCTTTAATTTGAAAATTTCAAAAATTAATTAAAGAAACATTGTCCAGCGGACAAAATTGTGAATATAAACCCTTCCCAGATCCCCTTGAACACACACAAAAAATTTCATCAAAATCGGTCCAGTCGTTTGAGAGAAGTTCAGTGACATACACACTCACAGAAGAATTATATATATAAAGATATAAAAAATATGTTAACATGGTGTTTTCTTCATTAGATTTCCTGTAAATGAAATTTTAAGAAAGAATTGGATCGAAATCATTGGTTTGGAAAATATAAACCCTCGACATAAAATGTGGTATGTCTGCTCAATGCACTTCCATGAAACATCCTACAACAGAACTCTCGACGTGACGCGATTACGTGACTGCGCAGTGCCCTAACCTGAATGTGTGAATAAATGAATAAATATTACTACTATTTAAAAAGTGTTTTATTTACTCAATTTGTTATTTCGCTCAATGTCAACATAATATAAGTACTTTTTATGTTGATATCGGTATCCCAAAACCGTCGGAGCTACTTAAAAATAGGTAAACAACGATATACATTCTCGTTGGTTTGAATGCGGAGGTATTCTGTTCTTTCTTTAGTCTTGTTGCTGATAGAACGGATAGGGCTGTTTTCATAGCCGATAACAAATGGTTTTAAAATAATAATTTGAGAAACCTCACCTACGATCATTTATTCCCAGACTACAGAAAGACCAGGATTTTAGGGATTCCAAGAGGAATCCACGGCCTCATTTTGGGAGGAGGTGATGTACGCCTAAAAGGTGGGAAAAGGGAGAGCACTAGCACTGTCCTATCCCACAATGGACTCACAAAACGCTGTAGCACTCCTAATGGCCAACGGTTTCTTGGGTAGAAGCCCAAGAATCGTTTAAGTAATATTCATATCATATCTAGCCGGGTGTCCCGTGATGGCCAGCTTTCATTTTTGGATTTTAGTCTTAAGTTCATCATTTAAAATTTAATCCATCCATTACATACATTCATACATACATTACATGTGTAGCGGCGCGCACTTAACCTATTGTCAAAGCGTTGTACTGTGACCTTCATAATGACAACAGCCGACGGAGGCGCGCGGCGCGACGGCACCGCAGAGCTAGGGCTTCGTCGCCGTCCTGCCTACCTGTCCGCGGCGCGCGAGCGAGATAGCGATGGCACCTCTCACTCGCTCATCGTATGATTCGGACCTACCCGAACTATTTTATTATGTACATTTATGTAAAAACTATAAATACCAGTGCATTATAATAAAGACACACATACTGCTAAAGCTCTTTGATTTATCGACACCTTAACCTAGCACCTCAGTACCTAAAGTGGTGACCCCGCGTTGAAAAAGAACCGCCCTGCGTTGAAGAAATATCTCGCGTCGAAGAACCGCTCCGCGTTTGAAAAAACACTCAGCGTTTGAAGAAGCATCCCGCGTTGAAGAACCACTCCGCGTAGAAGAACCGCCCCACGTTTGAAGCCCAGCTGACGAAGCTCGACGTCGAACACATTGGCGACATCAATATGGAAGCCCCAGGCTCCGGAAGGTACGAAGAGGTGAAAAAAAGGCCAGTATCGTCAATATGCTCTTGCCAAAACCAACCCGCGTCGTCACAAAAATCAGTAAGCACAGACGGTAAAATAATTAATATGATCAAAGCCTTAACCGCGGAGATCGCAGCATTAAAAATGGATCGCACCAGATATCATCAATCACGTGACCGTCAAACAACCAATCCTACGTGCCATTTTCATCGAAAATTTGGTAAAAAGGCATACCGTTGTAGAAAACCATGCAATTTCGAGCACGAGCATTAGTCGGAACTAGCTAAGACTCCAGCCATGGCGGTGGGCGAAGTCGACGACGTATCATCATACCGCCTATTCATTAAGGACATACGCAGTGGTCAAAAATACCTCGTTGATAGCGGCGCAAACGTTTCAGTATTACCCGCTAGTGTTTGCAAAAATAAAACACGAAATCCGAGCAACTTTTTGTACGCCGCCAACGGAACAAAAATACCCACATTTGGCGAGCAAACTTTAATTTTGAATATCGGGTTACGACGCCCGTACCGCTGGCGATTTGTGGTTGCAGCAGTCAGCAGACCCATACTAGGCGCTGATTTCCTCCACCACCACTCTCTCATGGTGGATCTTCGTGGGAAAAGACTGGTAGATAAAAACACAAATTTATCTACACACGGATATCTATCGCCTACAACAGAAGCAAGCATCCGAACGATCGACGACAACCTGCCGTATCACGATCTACTGTCAAAGTACCCGGATATCACCAGGCCCAGCTTGAACCAGTTGTCGAACAGCGAAGTGGAACACCACAGTGAAACTACGGGACCTCCAATATATGCCAAGGCGAGGCCCCTGCCACCACACAAATACAATGCGGCTTAGGAAGAATTTCAACTGATGATGGATCAAGGCATTTGTCGGCCGTCAAAGAGCCCCTGGGCAAGTCCCCTACACTTAGTGTTGAAAAAAGACGGTAAATACAGAGCATGCGGCGACCATGTGTCACGTAGTGGCTTTAGGAGCCTAGAAGGTTGTGGTGAAGCCACGAGGTTCTGATGATGATTAAATTAGACGCTTCACAATAACAATTTAAAGAATTTATTTACTGAAGTATAACACAAACAGATAGATGTACAGTCAGGGTGTGGGTTTGAGAGATTCGACCAGTCAGTGCCTCCAGACAAGAAGCACTTAACTGTAGGTTCGCAGCGATGAGAAAAGGAAGAGGTGTAGTCCTGGGTCGGCTTTAGAGGCCGATCCCCGTAGAGGCGTCGCAGGCGACTGGCGTGGTAGACGCCGGGTTAAGAGTGCAGTGCTGGGGGCGGCTTTAGAGGCCGACCCCCCGTAGAGGGCAGCGCAGCCGTCCGGCGTGGTAGACGCCGGGCGAAAGGGAGTAGTGCTGGGGTCGGCTTTAGAGGCCGACCCCCCGTAGAGGGCAGCGCAGCCGTCCGGCGTGGTAGACGCCGGGCGAAAGAGTGCAGTGCTGGGGCTCCGGCGTAGGCCGGGCGACCCAGCCGCCAGGCGTGGTAGATGCCGGGCGAAAGAGGTCGAGCTGTAGTATGCTCATCCTTTTATGTGTCCCTGCGGTGGTAGGGACAGCGGCTCAGCGGTGGGAGGCGAGCGCCGATGACGCGTGACACCCCCCTCATTAGGCGAGAATTTTTCCTAGGGGAAATTCGCTGACCTCGGGGTCGCCACTGTCGGCAGCTCCTCGCTGGTACCCTGGGAACAAGATTAAAGCAGGATCAGAATTTTTTTAGAGACAAAAAAAAGTTTAAAGAGATAAGAGGGAATAGACAAACTAACAGGCTAAGGTCATATCAGCTTAGTTCAATAGCAAAAATATAGTGAAGTTAAAAGTTTAAAGGTTTGAAATAAAATTTCAAATAAAAAGTTCAATTGAGAACATAAACAAAGTGAGTCATACATTCCGATGCTCCGTTAGAAATGTTTAAAGAATTTAGTATAATAGTTGCAAACTTGTTTAACTGTTTAGGTAGATGCAGTAGTAGAAAATTGTAGTGTTATAAGTAACGATTCCAACCTCGTATAAATGCCTCATTTGTTTAAATCTTAATAATTACTAGGCATACAATAAAATATATTATAAACTTATAATTCAATTGGTGATTTTATAAACAAGTAAATAGTTGATTCATATTAATATTTTGGCGCCTTCCGCTTGTCTGCTTCCGGCGCGACTTATATTTCATATCAAATCTTTAATGTTACACAATCCTGTATTATCAAATAATAATTGTATGCTAATAATCATTAGAATATTTATGGTAAACAATATTTGATATTATCTACTAAATATGTGAATTTAGTATTGAATTGGGTCAAGCCTGTCAAATACTATAAAAATACCTTCGTTCGAGTAATTTCACGCATTCATATCCCGAACGTTCTACTTGGTGCTAATCGACCGTTACAGTAATTATAAGTAGGTATGCTAGCTAAGACATATGTGCGAAAAAGAAAAACAAACAACCAGATCGACAACAACAACCGAGAATCGAACCTGTAAGTCGGGTTTGACTCGACTTTTTAACTACCAAGCCATAGGTTAAAAAAAAGGTAAAAGTTTTTGTAGATTATAGTTAGATTTTGATAGTGCGATATTTATTTTGTTTTTATTGTTTTGTAATGAACAATAATTTAGTATTTTTAAAAAAAAGTTAAAGTGTGTAAGGACAAGAAATGTTATTTGATTTACGACGCAGGAAATAATTTTTAGAGATAAATAATACAGAAACCCATCTGTAAAAAATGTTAGTTATGGAATGAGTAAACAAAATCACTGTTTATTAATTGTTTTAACTAACTTTGGCTAATTCGCCAACCAAACGAGATCTTTTAGAAACGACATTAGATTTGACTTGTTTAGGGGCCAATTTTTATAAAATATTTGTGTTCGTCACTGAGAAAATAAAATTATCGAGCTGCCAGTACCTTCTCAAAGATAGAAGGTTGATAGTCTAAAGTGTTGGTGTATACATACATCTCGTGGTTCATCAACCATATTGGGATCAAAATCCGTAGCAATATAGATGCGACCACACTACCACAGTGACGACTTAAATTTCAATATACATTGTAGTATTAGATTTAGTAGTTTAGAGAAATGAATGATTTTAGTATTTAAATTGATGATAGATTCTCTGGTCGCGAATTATCAAGTAGAAAAAGTTGTTTAGTAGTTTTTGGTAGTTTTTAGTAGCTTTTAGTAGTTTTTAGTAGGTATAAGTAGGTTATTGTAGTTTAGATGTATCGTTTCACCGAGTATAGTTTAGGGTGTATACAGCGGTGTGTCGATTAGGGTATTTAGATAAGTTTATGTGGTCATTTTCAATGAAATTGAAACGACTGTTTAGGAGAATAAGGGAACAAAATAATTGTTTGTAGTTAGTTAATTATATCTATATATATGGCTTTAAGGCTTGTTTAGAGAGTTACCGACCGCTCTGTTATAAATAAATAAATCCCTCATCAATGATAAGTTTTAGTACTAAGGCTTAAGTTTTAGGAGTCACTAACCGCTCCAAAGAGTATTAAAAGTACCAAGAATCATTAGTAGAAACTGGCCACATGATGACGGAACATCATAAGAGTTACAAGTAGTAACTTATCAAGGGGTAGGGCCTTGAGTCTTTCAGAAGACATGATGTCACAACATCATAAAGGTTACAAGTAGTAACTATCAAGGGGTTAGGGCCTTGAGTCTTTCAGAAGACATGATGTCACAACATCATAAAGGTTACAAGTAGTAACTATCAAGGGTTAGGGCCTTGAATGTCTTTCAGAAGACATGATGTCGGACGTCATTAAGGTTAGAGGAACAGGGTTTATGACATTTTGGTGGATGATCAAGTGCTTAGCACAGAGCGATACCTGCCACCGATAGAGGCGAACAGTCAAAGCTTAAATTCCAATCAAAATTGTCAGTAAACCTTTAAGAGTTAATTAGTTATAGTGGCAGTATAGCCGGTTAGAGATAGATATACTCATTTTGAGAGTAAATTTAAAAAGTTATAGGATTCTAGCAACGAGAATAAAGAGATTAAATAAGTAGGTATATTGGTTTAGACCAAAATATACACAAACGAACATACAGACTAGAAACATACATGCCAATACGATACCCACATTATGTGATTATTTTTATGTAGTCGTATTGCAACTTTATATAAATCCACCTACATCTCAAGCATCACTAGTTAAAATTGTCTCAAGTTGAGAATAGTGCAAGAATGTTGTAAGAACAACATGTTTATAGATATATTTTATATGTAGCTATAGTGGAACATCTGTATAGTGAATTCCAAAGGTTGATAGAATAATGATATTGTAGATTGTAGCTATAGTATATGATATTGTAGCAAGTTGCAGCGGTCAACAGTATAATAATATAGGTATTATTAGTAGACATTTAGAAATGCGTTTCGATATTTCGCGAAACAACACGTAGTATAGAAAAACAGGTACTAAAAGTACACGAAAATATTATAAAGTAGTATTTTAAACTACAAAATCTAGAACAAGGATCCGAGACGACCACATTGTGCAGAAAAACTATGGTAGCCATTTTGTTTAAATAGTAGCTATATGTATAGATATATTTTGAGGTTATGTCGCCACGAGGCTTTAAATTAGCCCAGAACAATTTAGAGTGAAAGATCGACGACAATACTATTAACAGCTACTTAGTCATCAAATTAATTGTTTTAGTTTAATTTGATTTTTGCCCACTCCTTACAAAAAAATTAAATTTAGTGGTTAGAAATATTTTTAGATTTTATTTTTATAGGTTTACGCTTCTATCATGGTTAGAATGCATTTTTAAGAGAGCGTAAACAATAGATGGGCGAGAAACGACAAGACTCAGACTGTTTTGTCAAAAATAGAAAAAAAATATCCAATGATGCTACACCGATCGACATCATTTATAGCATATTTTTAAGAAAATCTCAAGCAACAAATGAACGAGAAACGACAAGACTAAGAACCACTGTGTTAGATATTATTTAACACATATTTAATATAGTTTAGAAAAGTATAGTTTAATGTTAGTAACCTCATTTAGAAAACAAATCGCATCCATTGTACCTACCAGAAAAACAAGTTATAGGAATTAGTTTTAGAGAGGTATCAACATGTACCATTTTTGAGTTTTAGATAGTAAATGAAATGACCATAGCCGCAGATGTATACAGAAGTTGAAAGAAAAAAATTACGCGTTAGATGAATAATACGAGTATGTAGTTTAAGTTTAGATAAGTTTAATAATGACTCAAAGTAATAATTAAGTTTTTAGTAATGAAGCCAAGTTTGGTCTAGTTAGATATTTGAACAGAATTAATTAAGTTAGATATAGCTATCGAACCCATTAAGGTGTGTTTGAAAGAAAATTAGAATGTATCGAATTTCATCCAGGTTGTTACAATAAGATTAAGCGAGCCGTAGGGCGTGGCGTGGTTCTGCGCGTGCGAAACCGTTTTTCGTTTGCGACTCAACGCATTCCAGCGACTTGCATTTAAATTGCGGTTTATATAAGCCACAAGCGAACAAAATTTAAGCGAAAGAAATTAAAAGTATTTTTTGCACACGCGGTTCTAGCGAAAAAATATGAAAAAGCAAATAAAAGTGCGTGAATATACACGCGGTTTCGACTGGCACGTGTTTTAATGAAAAAGAATATATAGAGAAAAACACTTTCCTGGATGGGATTCAACACAAAACAAGCAATACACACAAAATATACACAATAAAAAGAATATGAGGTAAACCGTGATCGAATCTCTCAGTTCAGTTGGGCGCCATGTGTCACGTAGTGGCTTTAGGAGCCTAGAAGGTTGTGGTGAAGCCACGAGGTTCTGATGATGATTAAATTAGACGCTTCACAATAACAATTTAAAGAATTTATTTACTGAAGTATAACACAAACAGATAGATGTACAGTCAGGGTGTGGGTTTGAGAGATTCGACCAGTCAGTGCCTCCAGACAAGAAGCACTTAACTGTAGGTTCGCAGCGATGAGAAAAGGAAGAGGTGTAGTCCTGGGTCGGCTTTAGAGGCCGATCCCCGTAGAGGCGTCGCAGGCGACTGGCGTGGTAGACGCCGGGTTAAGAGTGCAGTGCTGGGGGCGGCTTTAGAGGCCGACCCCCCGTAGAGGGCAGCGCAGCCGTCCGGCGTGGTAGACGCCGGGCGAAAGGGAGTAGTGCTGGGGTCGGCTTTAGAGGCCGACCCCCCGTAGAGGGCAGCGCAGCCGTCCGGCGTGGTAGACGCCGGGCGAAAGAGTGCAGTGCTGGGGCTCCGGCGTAGGCCGGGCGACCCAGCCGCCAGGCGTGGTAGATGCCGGGCGAAAGAGGTCGAGCTGTAGTATGCTCGTCCTTTTATGTGTCCCTGCGGTGGTAGGGACAGCGGCTCAGCGGTGGGAGGCGAGCGCCGATGACGCGTGACACCGTCGACTTAACGCGGTAACAACACCCGATCGTTACCCGATTCCACGCCTTCAAGATTTTACCCACAACCTACAGGGTAAGAAAATATTCTCAAAAATAGATTTGCAGAGAGCCTATTTTCAAATCAATACAAGAGAAGAAGACGTTAAGAAGACAGCCATCATCACCCCTTTCGGCCTTTACGAGTTTACGAGAATGTGCTTCGGTTTGCGCAATGCTGGCCAAACCTTTCAGCGACACATCGACAATGTTCTTCGCGGCCTACCCGTCTACCCATTTGTCGACGATATTTTAGTCAGCTCCAGAAGCAAAGAAGAACACAGAAGAGAGTTAGAAGAAGTATTTAAAAGACTGAACGACAACGGACTGCGTATTAACGTCGCTAAGTGTGTTTTTGAACAGCCAAAACTGGATTTCCTTGGGCACACCATTAGCTCGGAAGGTATAACTCCGACAGAAGAAAAAGTGGAAGCCATCACAAAATTCCCACTACCAAAAACAATACAAGATCTACGACGTTTCATAGGATTGTTAAACTTTTATCGTTTAAATATTCCTCACGCAGCCGAACATCAAAAAGAATTAAATAACTATTTCCACAACGCTAAGAAGAACGACAAAACCATAATACAATGGACAGCGACAACGACACAAGCGTTCGAAAAATGTAAACAAGACATAAAAAACGCGGTACTTCTCTCTTACCCATCTCCGAGCGAACCATTCGCATTGATGACGGATGCGTCTAACACCTGTGCCGGTGCCGTTATACAACAGAAGATTAACGGTACATGGAAACCACTTGGATTCTTCTCTAAGAAGTTCAGCGACGCACAACAAAAATACAGCACGTACGACAGGGAATTGTTGTCTATATATATGGCAATACGACATTTTCGACGTGTATATGAAGGACGTACATTAATCGTTTATACCGATCATAAACCGTTAACACACGCACTGACAACAAATAGCAAGGCAGAGACACCGCGACGGACTAGATACCTAGAATATATAGGACAGTTTACGTCCAATATTCAACATGTAGCCGGCAAAGACAACCAGGTTGCCGACGCACTGTCGCGTATAGAAACGATCACCTGCCCGACTCCAATCGATTACAACGAACTATCAAAAAAACAAGATGAAGATGATGAGTTAAAAATGCTAATAAAAAACAATAAATACATTTTCAAGAAAATCGTCTTACCAAACGCAAGTAATAAAGTCACCTGCGAGCTTTCATCAAACACGGCACGGCCATACTTACCACCTGAATTTAGGAAAGAAGCATATCAGTCGATTCACAACCTTAGCCACCCAGGAATAAGAGCTACAAGGAAGTTGGTCACTGCACGTTACTTTTGGCCTAGTATGAAGCGACGTAAACCGTTGGACTCGAACCTGCGACCCGTGCCAACGAGCCAAAGTACACCAACACACGAAATCACCTGTGGCGAGTTTCGAACAGACAGATCGGTTAGCCCACGTACACATTGATATTTGCGGCCCGCTAACGATCTCAGAAGGGTATCGTTATATATTAACCATGATAGACCGAACAACCAGATGGCCGGAAGCCTGCCCCTTAGAAGATATAACCGCAGAGAAGGTCGCCAGTGCGTTTTACCAATGCTGGATAGCACGGTTTGGTTGTCCTGCAACGATAACCACCGACCAAGGGAGGCAGTTCGAATCGGACTTATTCAATAAGTTAATGCATCGCATGGGTATACACCGCACTCGCACTACTGCCTACCATCCGCAAGCCAACGGAATGATTGAAAGATGGCACCGGACGCTCAAAGCGTCACTCACCGCGAGACTTCAATCGGCAAACTGGTATTACGAGTTACCTACAGTCTTACTAGGATTGCGCGCCTCGATTAAAGAAGACATAGGCGCTAGTACGGCTCAATTACTCTACGGTCAAAACCTACGATTACCTGGTGAATTCTACGATGAATCCACAAAGTACCAGAGTACAACTTCCACATTTATGGATAGACTAAGGAAAGCTCAAATACAAAGAAAGTCAAACCAGTCCAAGGCGACATTCATAAGTAACGAGCTACATAAATGTTCGCACGTATACATACGAAACGATGCAGTAAACAAACCTTTAACGCCAACATACGACGGCCCGTACCGAGTTATAGATCGCAAGGATAAATATTACACTGTACAGTTACGCAACAGAAGTGCCAATATATCCATTGACAGACTGAAGCCTGCATTTCGTATGAACACGGAACCCCAAGCGACTACGGATACCTACTCATACGTCACAAAATCAGGGAGGACATCTAAACCCTCTGTACGCTTTCGCTAGCGGGGGAATGATGTAGCGGCGCGCACTTAACCTATTGTCAAAGCGTTGTACTGTGACGTTCATAATGACAACAGCCGACGGAGGCGCGCGGCGCGACGGCACCGCAGAGCTAGGGCTTCGTCGCCGTCCTGCCTACCTGTCCGCGGCGCGCGAGCGAGATAGCGATGGCACCTCTCACTCGCTCATCGTATGATTCGGACCTACCCGAACTATTTTATTATGTACATTTATGTAAAAACTATAAATACCAGTGCATTATAATAAAGACACACATACTGCTAAAGCTCTTTGATTTATCGACACCTTAACCTAGCACCTCAGTACCTAAACATTGATGATCGCAATGCTTGACATATACTACCAGAATGTGCAGGGCCTTAGAAGTAAGACCAACGAGGTTTCAAAAAATATTCTGATGTCGAATTACAAGATTATTGCATTTACTGAAACCTGGCTCAAATCAAGTATTTCTAATCGCGAATTGATCGATGATAGATACGTTGTTTATCGCAGGGACCGGTCAAGCAGTAGTAATTCTAAAAAGGACGGCGGTGGGGTGCTTTTGGCCGTTTCTAGGGACATACCGTCTGCTCGTGTCAAGAGTTGGGAAACAAATCTGGAGGACTTGTGGGTCACTTTGCAGATTAACATTGGCTCAAGTACTAGGAAGCTTGCTATATGCGTTGTATATCTACCTCCACCAGTTAAAACCGAAACTCTTAAGTATTTTTTAGATAGCGCAGATGATATTGCCGATCGGGCCGATGATCTTGTTATTTTAGGTGATTTTAACCTGGGTTTTATTAATTGGGACCCTTACAAAGATGGTAATTATACGGTACCCTCAAACTATAACTCCCCTTTGGGACATTCTATTACTGACTTTATTTTCATTAACAATCTCTTTCAAGTCAATGCAATTGCGAACAGTGACAGCAGGTTTTTAGATTTAGTTATGACTAGCTGCCAAGATGCATGCGTTATAAGCCCTTCGAGCGAGCTGAGCAAATGTTATAAGCAGCATCCTAATCTACTGTTGAATTTACCTTACAATAAAGTTGTCTATCTTAAGCCCAAATGCAAGCCTAGATACAGCTTCTATAGAGCAGATTATCCATCCATAGTTAAAAATCTGAAAGGTGTTGATTGGCAAACAAAGTTATCGGGCTGTGAAAATGTTGACTCAATGCTGCTAAAATTTTACAAAATAGTACATGATGTCCTAGAAGAATTTGTGCCGAAACAAACCCTTAATAAATCTAAGTTCCCTCCATGGTTCAGCACTTCGTTCATCAAACTATTACAAGAAAAGGAAAAAATTCGGAAAAGGTTAAAAAAATACAGAAACCCTAGAGACGAAATTGAATACCATCTGCTCCGCTCTAGATGCCACGCAATGTACGATAAATGCTACTCAGATTATAGGAATAAAATCGAAGCCAATATCCCAAAAAACCCTAATCTTTTCTGGAGCTTTATTAAACATAAAAGAGGTGGTGACTCGTCCATACCTGCAACTATGAATTTGAAAGATCAGGTCGTAAAAACAGGCCCTGACATTGTGAATCTTTTTGCGGAACATTTTGCCTCAATTTACATGCCTAGCTCAACACCTCCGGATAACTCTACGCTTGAATCTCAGTGCTACGGGTCCCCACAACAAATATTGTGCTCATTGGCTATCGAAGAATTTGAGGTGCTTAAAGCGATTAAAAAGATCGACTCTGCGAAGGGTGCTGGCCCGGATGGGATTCCGCCGGTATTTGTGAAAAGATGCGGCTCTGCGATAGCTCTGCCTCTGTCCTTAATATTTAACCGATCACTAACGGATGGGACATTTCCGTCCGAGTGGAAAAAAGCGCGCATTGTACCAGTCTTTAAGAAAGGGGAAAATTCTGACGTTAAAAACTATCGCCCTATTTCCATTCTGTCTTGTTTCTCTAAACTATTTGAATCGATTGTCTATCCTGTAATCTTGCGGCTTGTGGACAGTAGCATCTCCGATTCACAGCACGGTTTTAGACGTGGTCGCTCAATCGTCACTAACTTGGTCCCTTACATTTCCAATGTATCTAATGAAGTTGACTCAGGCAGGCAGGTTGACGCCATCTACACCGACTTCAGCAGTGCTTTTGATCGAGTTAACCATTCAATTCTTTTGAGGAAATTATATGGATTCGGTGTGGATGGCCCACTTTTGAAGTGGTTCGAGTCTTATTTGCAACAGAGACCTCAGTCGGTGTCTGTAAATGGATTTGACTCCAAAACTTATTTTGCAAATACCGGTGTGCCCCAGGGATCGCATTTGGGACCCCTTCTTTTCATAATATTTATTAACGACATAGTCGATAAAATAAGACACTGTAAGGTGTCACTATTTGCCGATGACCTCAAAATATACAAAACCATAAATTCTGTTGTCGACTCTCACCAATTGCAAAGTGACCTAGATACGATCCTACAATGGTGTCGCTGTAACAGAATGACACTCAACGCAAGTAAATGCTTTCACATTAAATTCACCAGAAAAAGAAAGCAACTTGCTACGGAATATAAGCTTTATGGTACAGCACTGGCAGAAGTTAACGAAATCCGAGATCCTGGCGTGATAGTTGACAGTCAACTTAAATTCACCTCACACATCAACAAGTCTGTCACAAAAGCAGCTCAAATGCTCGGATTCTTAAAACGTAGCGCGGGCGGATTTAAACATCAGCGCACCAAAATCTTGTTTTACCAAACCTTAGTGCGCAGTCATCTTGAGTTCGCCAGCGTTGTATGGAATCCGTACTATGCCGTGCATTCGCAGCGCGTTGAGAGCATACAAAGAGCGTTCACTAGGCATCTAGCTTATAATACTAGCGGCTTTTCCCACAGAAATCCTTACAAAGAGCGCCTAATTAAGTTTCGAATGCGTTCTCTTCGTGAACGGAGAATTTTATTGGACATGTCCTTCTTTCACAGAATCGTGAGCGGTCAATATCAGTGTAGCTACTTTCTGGAGGACATGCCTTTAAAGGTGCCCCGTACCTATCCTCGCGGGAAACTCAAATGTATTTTCTACACCCCACCTGTAAAGTCTAATTTGGGACGGCAAGCACCTCTCCGTAGAATAATTGATGAGTATCATTCCCTTATCACAGTAATACCCGATCTTGACGTGTTCCACGATAAGTTGCGTATATTTAAGAACAAAATAAAAAATGCACCTTAATTTTAAATTTAATTTAATCGTTAATTATTTGTTGTTTGTTTACTGACCTGTTACTTGATATTATATTGACATTCCTTCTTTTTTGACATGACATGACATTTATTAGACATTCATATTATTATTTCAACAATTATTACTGTATTATTTGTTATTCTGAATTCAAAGTATGTTTTCATTAGGTATTATTTTTCTTTGTTTTTTTTATTAATTATTGTATACCATCTTCGAGCCGATGAATTGCCAATGTTATGTACGCCATTATTGTCACATGCATCAGGCTATAAATTAAATAGTATAAGTTATTTTCAATGTTAAATGTTTGTGATGTGGCAGTACTTATTAAATAAATAAATAAATAAATAAACATGCATACAAAAACAATCGGAATTAACCATAATTATTTATTGTTATTTTTGCAATTTGACAATTGACATTTCACTCTACATAGGTACAACCCTAAGGGCAGCCATTTTATGCGCCAACTTCTTGTGTAGGTAGGCACGATAATTTTGTAGGTTTGCGTAGTCCATGTACTGTAGGTCAATGCAACAAGCGTATTCTTTTGACATTTACCGCCAAAAACGAAAAACACTGTTCGTAACATTTGTTGTCAATTTTTATTGCCAACACAAGGAAATTACAAAATCTTTTGTCACCAATACGTGTTGACAACACAAAAATTGACAACATTTGTTCGGTGGAGACCCGGCTTACATTTTAGTCGTTGCCGGAGGTAAAGATTAAAGATTAATCGTTTTAATTTACAAATTATGGAGTGTAGAGATAAGGAGTACAATCTAGAAGTTAAAAAGTGTTCGTAACATTTGTTGTCAATTTTTATTGCCAACACAAGGAAATTACAAAATATTTTGTCACCAATACGTGTTGACAACACAAAAATTGACAACATTTGTTCGGTGGAGACCCGGCTGACATTTTAGTCGTTGCCGGAGGTAAAGATTAAAGATTAATCGTTTTAATTTACAAATTATGGAGTGTAGAGATAAGGAGTACAATCTAGAAGTTAAAAAGTGTCCGCCAAACTGCACTAATTAGGTGACGCCACTGTGCAAAGAGTGTTTTAAAGAAATAGAAAAGATAATCAAATGAACTATTATTTGTTTTAAATGTTTGTCGGACAGGATACTACGCAAAGGTTTTAATAAAAAGAATTAAAACGATGACGTACTATCTTCTCACTCCAAAGCCCACGTGGTCGGTTCTCGAAATATTATTAGTCATGTTTGACCATTTCTTTACTCATTGTCTTTGACGTACAATTTTCCCCCTAAGAGCCCATCAAAGATTGTACTCCTTGCCTTTAAACTCCATGTTACAAATCGTACAGTATCGACTTGTCAACCACTGATCATTTTCGTTTAGAATTAAATAGCTGTTATTTATAAATTACTTTTTTTACTTTTAAATGAATATAAATATTACAAATTACAAATAAGCGGAAACGTCCTTTCGAACGGGTGTATTTTTTTGGTGTCATAAAATTGTAATAACTAACTATTACTATAGCTGAGCTCCGGCCGCGGTGTTACCCACCCACGTAACCCACGGCACAACAACAACCGCGGGTAACACCGCGGGGCAAAGCTAGTATAAAATAAAGTAGCCTAAGTTACTCCGTATATCATCAGCTATCTGCCAGTGAAAGTCCCATCAAAATCGGTCCAGCTGTTCTGGAGATTAGCCGAAACAAACAGACAGACAGACAGACGAACAGACAAAATTAAAAAAATGTTATTTTGATAGATGTAGGTACCGAGTATATTACAGAACACTTGATCAGTGTTCTGTGGTGTATAATATGTTATGGGCAACGTGATTAATTGGCCCTTATTGATAAGGACCGGCCATTATTAATACCTAATGCCCAATAGCGTCGAGCAAAGTGATTAATTTATCACTTTAACCGGCCATTATTAATAATGCCCGATGGCCCGTGGTCCATGTAAGAAGTCAGTGTTTGAGATAGCTTGAATTTATCACTTGGACCGGGCAGTATGAATAATTCCATACTTGTGTGGTTGGTTAGGTTAGGTTTTTTTTAAATCTTTATTTAAGGAGTTATAACCAACATGGTAATGCCACCCCATTGGGCCAGTTCACAATCTTATGTTTCATCTCATTGAGATATACCTATAGAGGCGCAAACTTCATTACCACACGTCGCAAAAAATGTAACAGCTTTGAACGGTGACGATGTAGCTTTGAAACCATTAAACATTTGAAAGTCAACATACGCATGTCTCACTTACACGCGTTACAAGAACAATAACGGCGGTCTTTACCTATGAAATTGCCGTTTTGTATGCAATAAGTGAAAGTACTTATTTTTTCAAACTTTTTTATTTCTGTTATTCGAAGTAATCACCCATGCAATCGACGCATCTTTGCCAACGCATTGGCAGTTTATTGATGCCATCGAGATATAATACGTAATATCTCGATGATTGATGCCCTTCTTGTAAAAATCAGCTTAACGGGAGGCAACAAACTCTTCAAAGGCATTTTGTACTGCCTCTCGGGAATTGAATTTTTTACCCACTAAAAAGTTGTCTAAATTTTGGAAAAAGTAATAGTCGGTAGGTGCAAGGTCTGGTGAGTATGGCGGATGAGGGAGAGCTTCCAACCCCAGCTCTTGCAGCTGCTTCACGACAACGCGCGACCCCATGCTGCGCAACAGACAGTCTCCAAGCTGCAAGAGCTGGGGTAAAAATTTCAATTCCCGAGAGGCAGTACAAAATGCCTTTGAAGAGTTTGTTGCCTCTCGTCCAGCTGATTTTTCAAGAAGGGCATCAATAAACTGCCAATGCGTTGGCAAGGATGCGTCGATTGCATGGGTGATTACTTCGAATAACAGAAATAAAAAAGTTTGAAAAAATAAGTACTTTCACTTATTGCATACAAAACGGCAATTTCATAGGTAAAGACCTATTATTATAAATGCGAAAGTTTGTAAGTATGGATGTATGGATGGATGTTTGTTACTCTTACACGCAAAAACTACTGAACAGATTTGGATGAAACTTAACAATAATATAGCTTATACATCAGAATAACACATAGGCTACTTTTTGCCGCAATAAACGACATATACGCGGGCGGAGCCGCAGGCAACAACTAGTACTGCATAAATAAAAAATAAATAAATAATTATAATTGCATGAGTTGATAAAAAATGCTATGCAATAGCTTAACCGCGGCAGTCCCCGAGTGCCACATGTTTTTTTTTTTTATTGTGTACTTATATTTGAAGGAAATAGGTATGATTAATAAAATGGTTGTACGTTTTTTGTTAAGTTAAAGACTATAAATTCTATATTTTTTTTATCAAATATTTTTTTAAATAGTCGAATTTTAATTGAACGAATAAGCATGACTAATAAAACAGCTGAACACTTTTAGTTAAAAAGTTAATAAAAAAAAACAAACCCCGTTGTAAGGAATCAGCTTCCTAAACAATTCCCTCGTTAGATTCTTTTTTGTAGCTTTGAGGGAATAATTTATTTTTATAATTTTTTTTTTTTTAGGTATATCTATCTATTATATGTTGAGAGTATTTGGTACACGGTTTTTTCGTTCAAGACTTCTTTTCTCCGTTAAAATTATAATAATGTACCTACTTTTTCATCCCACCAGCTCGCTCCACCAGCTCAAAGAGTATTTTTGCCCTTCGATATCTGAATGCAAAAGCCGTTTTTATATAAATCTAGAGGATAAAATAAAATTGAATTTAGAACATCATGTGCACTAATCTTGTGAAGTCAAAACATCATTAATCCTATTTACTTTCTACCTTCATGGTGTCGAATTTATCATAATTTTTTTTTAAAACTCAGACTCGGAACCTACTTGGTGTACTTTTTTTTTGATTTGCTTTGCCAGCGCCATTTTCTTTTCACGTCATTTAGTCCTTTCCGTGTCCTTTCCTCGCTGAGGTGGGATGAAAAGTTATTTGTTGTTAGTTGGCCCGCCAGGCATGATCACCTCGCCTGGTCGGAGGATCCTCCCTTTGTGTTGGAGGGACATGACACCCGTTCCTCCCCACATTCATATTAATTTTTATTAAATACAAAAATTCATTTTTTTTATCTATTTGAAATCGCGACAACTCAATTATTTTCGTCAGTGACTTCGGTAAGGCGAAGCGGCGAGCGTCACCACGGCAATTCTCGCCACGCCAAAACTCAGGTTTACCTACGCCTATAGATGTTTCACATCAAAAAATCGTCTAAATTTGTCGCCCCCAAAAATTCACCGCCCTAGGCTCCAGCCTACTCAGCCTAGTAGTAAATGCACCACTGCCCTAGATTGATGAGAAGAGTGTGATTGGTGAGATGACTGGTATCTAGAACCTACCAATTTCTTTCTAGGGTGCACCGTTCCCCGGCTTCTACTCGTAGTACCCGAGACGGCGTGCGGTTTTAGTCGGTTCAAGTCTGACATGCCACCTGGAGGTGCTATCCGAGGGGATTCCGCACGGGAAAAAAAAGGGTAGTACCGCCCCGGTCGAGCCGGCCCGTTAACACATAATTAGATATAAGTCCGTGCCTAAGAACATTTATGACAATCGTAATTGGCAAGTCGAAATATACTGACAGTTCAACTTCAGTTCGTCCTCAGTTGCGAAAGTCCAGTGCCAGTCGATCTGGGAAAACTGATATTCAGGTTAACCAGTTGAACTATTTAACGACCCCAAATAATTTTGGAATTTATGTTACTGACTAACTTGATCTGAACTTTGTAATTGTACCAACTCTGAAACCACAAAATATTTAAGACGTTTTTGTATATTTATGAAATAAATTTTGTTATCGTTATTAATTTTACGGTTGGCGAATCGTAACACAGGATTTGGCTTTATCATAAAGAACTTCGGGTGCGTGGGCACAAATAAAATAAACTTTAAAATCAGGCTTTATAATATCAGCAGTCCGGGTTTTTTGGTTGGTACAGAGCGTCGCGTGTGTCCGAAGTGATCCACGATGTGGTACATTGCGCTTGTATTGGTAACGTTGGCAGCTCGACCTGCACAGGCGGTGGTCGGTGGCGAACCGGCGTCGCCTCCTGAACCCGATGCAGCCGTGATCTTCACTCAGCTTCATGGTTTTAGTGCTCGAATCGAAGGAATAAAGGATGATCGGCTAGGGTACTACAGCTTTTTCGGTATAAGGTAAAAGTAATGTTGGATTAATAAGGTATACCTAGTGTATCTCTACGGTATAACAGTTGTTGTTGTACCTTTACAACAAAACCCGCAGGTAACGCCGCGGGGTGAAGCTAGTGTAAAATGTAAGTTATTCTTTATATCATCAGCTATCTAGAAATGGAAGTTTGTTAACATCGGTCCAGCCGTTCCAGAGATTAGCCGGAATAAACTGACGGACAGACAAAAAATTAAAAAAATGATATTTTTTTGCTGTAAACACCTCATAAAAGCAGAAAGAAAAAATAATTATGTAGAGGTTTTAAGATTTATTGCATTATTTCCTTCAAAGTAAAAAAATCTGTTCTCGAGAATGTGGTCATGCATTTTTCTGGAAATTTGTGAAACTCCCCCTGCCTTAAGTCACGTTCAAAACGCCAGATTATTGAAATACACACGCTTCGGCATGTAATTAACCTACCTTACCTTAATCATACATGCTCAAGTATTTTTACCATTTTTTTTTTTTACTAATCAGTGGGACTCTATATGTAGAGCCCGTGTATGGTAAAAGTACACAACAGGGTGTAAGGTACTACTTCACTACATAGTATAAAACAAAGTCGCTTTCTCTGTCCCTAAATCCTTTTGTTTACCTAAATCTTTAAAACTACGCAACGGATTTTGATGCGGGTTTCTTTAATAGATAGAGTGATTCAAGAGGAAGGTTTTTATGTATAATAAATGCATAATATAGTATGGAAACACTGTTAATTTTCGAGGTTTCTAATGTGATGTAGCAAATAAACACATTTTTATGCGCTTACATTGCAAACGCTGGTTGCACCCTACGAGATAGATCAAAATAATGTACTACAGTATTGTACACCTTAAAAAGTACTACAAAAAAGTCCGTGACGGTATATGTCTATCTCTTAGGGATAACCCACAACAACCATTTTTTATTCCTTTCTTTTTACGAGAAATAATGGCTTATTTACGAAGTGATTTTAAGCAATACAGAATGAATCCTTATACAATTAAGTAAATTAAATACATTGTGCATTTAATATAGATGAAAATTGTCCTTTAAAGTAACTAATTTAAATGAATATATTCGAAGATATTACAGATTTAAAATGCACGAATCGTGTCGTCGGCGGGGGCATCTGAAATCCACCCGTGCGAAGCCGGGGCGGGTCGCTAGTACTCCATAAATTAATATCTCTTCTCTTCTAGGCTCGAAAAAATTCCGTATTACTTTATAGGACTCCCCTAATATAAAATATATACCTACCTATTAGTCTCAGATTACAAAAGAAAGCCAGATAGACCGTAAAGAACACGACAATGAATCTACAAAGTAAATATAAATTAGAAAGCGAATACAATACATTCTCGCGGCAGTGTTTGACAAACCGCCATATATTGTGTTCACGTCACTAGTGATTTTTTTTCAAAATG
Organism: Diaphora mendica; assembly: GCA_949125395.1. Classification (NCBI taxonomy): domain Eukaryota; kingdom Metazoa; phylum Arthropoda; class Insecta; order Lepidoptera; family Erebidae; genus Diaphora; species Diaphora mendica. Next base: position 6,503,495 of record OX421323.1, read on the forward strand.
CCGTCTTGCATCATTAAACACTGTAAGAGTAGTTCGCAAAAACAAAAAAAAAGAAGATGGAATATCTTTTCACAGGTGAATACAGATTATTTAGTTGCTATAATTATTTATATTTACCCGATAATTATACTGTTGTGTCGGAACACAAAACCTCAACCATAGTTCGACTGTGATCTTTGGTGTGCATCTAGACTGAGTGCCCATTTTTTAAATTTAGGCAAACCGGTATAAAATTCAAATAGGAATAAGTTAAAAATATTTAAAATCTAAAGCAATGGGTCATAAATTTTTTAAACGTGAAATAAAGCAGTTATGATCAAATAACTTGGGCCCTCAGTTCAGACGCTTGCAAGAAATGGCATAGCCTAGATCTCAGAAAGTACTGCCCCTAGGTCAATGCTTTTTATTTTAGAATTTAGTTAAGAATTTCTTAAAAGTTTTAAGAAAATCCCAAAACTGTAGAATACGACATTACGGATTTATGGCGGCATAATATAGAGCCCTCAGTTCAGTAATGTCTCTACGGAGCAATCGGCAAAAAATTCAATTATCTAAACAAATACGTTACTAAAACTTTATAATATTTTAGTTAAAAACCTTTGTGAATTAGTTCAAAAGAAAAATTGAGACAAAAGCCAATTTTTAAGATGTAAATGAAAGTTGAATTTTTCTAAAACGTTTGAACTGAGGGCCCAAGGTTCGCCTTTACTGACTTAAGTCAACCTCACAGATTAACGCAAACTATTGTTATAAGTAACGATTCCAACCTTAATCTTAAATTCTCCTCGTTTAAATCTTAATAATAATAGGCATACAATAAAATATATTATAACCTTATAATTCAATTGGTGATTTTATAAACAAGTAAATAGTTGATTCATATTAATATCTTGGCGCCTTCCGCTTGTCAGCTTCCGGCGCGACTTATACATATTTCATATCAAATCTTTAATGTCACACAATTCTGTATTATCAAATAATAATTGTATGCTAATAATCATGAGAATATTTATGGTAAACGATATTTGATATTATCTACTAAATATGTGAATTTGGTATTGAATAGGGTCAAGCCTGTCAAATACTATAAAAATACCTTCGTTCGAGTAATTTCATGCATTCATATACCGACCGTTCTACTAGATGTGCATTGGAGAATATTATAAGGTTGTGTTATTATAAACTGTTAACTATGCCGCCGTCTTGGTTAATCAATCGTTACACTATACTAAGTTTTTTTACTATTTTTTAACTAAAACCTGACATTTCATCCGTCCTAATGCTATATTTTAAGAGAAAATTGGTTTTGAATTTTCATAGGAGAATATTTTGTAGGGTGTACATGATTTTTTTGTTTTTTAGGACAGACCCCTTTGCATGTACCCATATACAATATTTTTTTAGCGACTGTAGCCCACCTAGAAGAAACGAAGCAATCTAATAGGTATCGTAAAAAAGGAAAGGCCAGACAAAGAGTCCACGTGACTGAGCACCAATGACGTTTTCTATACAAATGAATATAATTGAAGTGTCTGTTTGTAATATTGTAATAACCGTTTTTACTTAATGCATATATTATGAATACACGCCTACACGGCAGGTACATATACCAAAATAACATTTTTTACAATTTTTGTCTATCTGTCTGTTTGTTTCGGCTAATCTCTGGAACGTCTGGACCGATTTTAAAGAGACTCACTGGCAGATATTAAGGCTACTTTTTCAGACTAGTTTTGCCCCGCGGCGTTACCTGCGCTTGTTGTACCGCGGGGCTCAGCTAGTTTTAAATAAATGACAAGAAGTAAAATACTACTTAATCGCTTAATATTCACAACATATATTGAAAAGTTACCTTGAGTTATTTGTTTAAAAGAAACGGAAAAAGTGATTATCTTAAATAAAAGATTTTCAATTGATTTTTATAATTATTTGTTATTTATAGTTTAATGTAACGAAGAAAGAATATTCTAGTACGACGTTGAGAGGTAGCCAAACGTCAGAAAGATCTCGTCGATTTCTTAAGGCACGGAATAATGAATCTTACATCAATGTGCATAAAATCGAATATGGATTGATCGTCGTGAGTTCGAGATGTTCTTGCCGGTGTTATGTCATCACGGAATCGACTAGAAGTTTCTAGTTTTGCTATGGCGTTGTAACATTATAATTTAGATATGTATGTATATATTTTTTTCATTTAAAGATAATTCATTATTTTATTAATTCACATAGAATTTTTAAAATTTGTGCGCCCTACTACTATAATTAATTTTTCATCACTTGTCATAATATCCGTATAGAGGTTGTCTGTAAGATATATTTATATCATTTTGTTTATCTATATATTATACATTTTATTTTTTAAATTTTAAATATAAAACTTACGATAAGACAACCCAGCGCCATCGATGAGCGCATTGAGATCAACTTAAATCGTAAATCGATAGCCTTTCTAAATCTTCTCGCTTCGAACAGATGTCGCCATCTGTTGTTTCAGTGCAAATTTAAGTAACAAAATTCCCTACGTTACATCATAATATCCGTATAAGGGTTGTCCGTAAGAGATCCTAATTGTCACGTTTGTATATTGTTACTCTTTTTTTTCTATTTGTTTATGTTTGTACAATAAACATAAATAAATAAAATAAGAAACAAATGCTTTTTAATTGACTGCGCTAACAATACAAACTCATCTGTCCTGAAAATATATTAAAAAATGGCCTCCCTACGAAATATTCTCATACAAAAAACAGAAAACCATTTTTCTCATAAAATATAGCATTGAGGACAACGGATGAAATGTCAGGTTTTAGTTAAAAAATAGTAAAAAAACTTAGTATAGTTTGAGTTTGAGTTTTTAGCTTTTTATAATTTTTACACGAAACTTACACGCAAAACGACAATATTATAAAAAGTTAGTGCAAAATAAAGGTTGCTGAGAGTTTGCATAAGTAACAGTAATTGAAATAAAAACCATAATATTTAAACTTTAAAGTTCTTTAATATTAAAATACCCTTGTTTCAATCTTGATATTTATCAAAAAATAGGGATTTTTTTACGGTGAATATAAATAAATATATATATTTTCGGACATCTAACACACAAAGCCATCTAGTCTCAAGGCTAAGCAGAGCTTGTGTTATATACTAGACAACTGATATAAATACATATAAACTTTTTATTTGTAAATACATACATATTTTTCATAGAAAACACCCAAACTCCGAAACAAATATTTGCAGATCATACAAACATTTGATCCGACCCGGGAATCGAACCCGAGATCTCTGCCTGAGATTACTGCGCCACTGAGGCAGTCAATATCATGGTTAATCTATATACTTATAATAAAAATGTAACAGGTCAAATTCTGTACATTGAAGATATTTTGAATTTTTTTTTGCGGGGCACTCTGTTATCGATACTGAAGCCAAAACTGTAATTTTTTTCATTTTTGTCTGTCTGTCTGTCCGTCTGTCTGTCTGTCTGTATCTTGGCCGCGCATCACGCTGAAACTACTGAACGGATTAAAATGAAACTTGGCATGATTTGAGTTCATACTACGAGGTAGGACATAGGATACTTTTTATCCCGAAATTCAGCACGGTTTCCTGGAGAGAGGGGATGAAAGTCAAAATATGTACTTAGTTGTAATTCAATAACACATAGTCCGATTTGATTCATTATTTTTTTGCTAGAAAGAAAAAAATAAAAGATAACGGGAAAAGTATTTTTTTGGTCCGCGACTGTACACTGCCTGTACAGCTGTGAAGCTGAGACAGATATGCAAATATGGCGGTACGAAGTTCGCCGGGTCAGCTAGTCAATATTTATGGAATCATTACACGCACAATAGTGTACGTGTTGCTCCAGTGTGGCATCGGCTGTCACGCACACTAAAATAAATCAATCGGCGTCATGTTATTTGACTAGAACGTTCCATCTGGCTTTGTTTTGTAATCTGAGCTATTAGTGAAAAACAAGAATTTAAATATTTTGTAGAGAATTAGTCTCACAACAGAAACTATTGGAGATCTTAGAGTTATTAGAGACTCCATAAGTCTTTAACCGACTCCATAAGTCTAAATATCGTTCGTTTTCGATCGTCACTTCATGCAGATGTTCACGCAAGAAACATGTCATCCACGGTGGAAGATTATGACGCACTTGCGATATTACTTGTGTTTTGTGTTTATGTATGTAAATAATAGGCAAGAATGTTAATATCGTTGTTATATCCTACTAATATGATAAACGCGAAAGTTTGTAAGTATGGATGGATGGATGGATGTTTGTTACTCTTTCACGCAAAAACTACTGAACGGATTTGGATGAAACTTTACAGTAATACAGCTTATACATCAGAATAACCGTGGGAGAGCCACGCTTCGGCATGAATGGGCCGGCTCGACCGGAGTGATACCACGGCCTCACAGAAAACCGGTGTGAAATAATGCTTGCGCTGTGTTTCACCGAGTGAGTGAGGATACCGGAGGCCCATACCCCAATCCCCTACCCCTACCTCCCCCCCCATCCCCAAAAGGCCGGCAACGCACTTGTGACGCTTCTGGTGTTGCATGTGTCCATGGGCGGCGGTAATCGCTTACCATCAGGCGATACGTCTGCTCGTTTGCCAGCCTATTCCATAAAAAAAAAAAAAAATAACACATAAGCTACTACTATTTGCCGCGATAACCGACATATACGCGGGCGGAGCCGCAGGCAACAACTAGTAAACTATAATATAAAGTCCGCGCAGATCCGTCTGCACAGATTTATCCCTACGATTTATCGGAACGTAGGATATAAACTAGGACAAGGGGATTTTTAACACACTACATGGGTTTTGCCTACGTAAAAAGACTATAATAATTTTCAAACTGTATTAGTAGGGGAGCCCTAGAAGGAATTTCGGGATTTACTCAAGCGCGGCAGATTAATATACCATGTGTCCCAAAATTCAACGATAAGCGGGCGCCAAAAGGTAGACCTGCTCATGAGTACATAAGGAAAAATAAAATTAAATATATACCTAGTTTTTTTTAGTTACTAGAAAAATTTAGAATTTCTTTGAAAATTTACACCCTTCATTTTTTATTTTTTTATTTATTACGTAGTGGTGTCCATACTTTTTTTTTTACAAGACCATGAGTCAAAGTACACTAAGAGTAAAAATACACACATCAAAAGTGTCTAGGGATCAACATATGTGTCTAGAGATCAACATATATTTTTGCAATAACTTTTCTCCTGATTGATATTAATTAAAATTTTCTTTAAGGATTCATCAAATAAAGTGTTTTCGTTTGTCACAGTAACGATAAACCAAGTCACCTTTGCATTAATAAAGAAATTTGCCATTTTCCTAATAAAGGGATTTTTGACATTTGAACCACTAACATTAAAGTTCGAAAAAAAGACTAAATAACAGTTTTCTTTAAAATTTTATTAGGTAACTTAAACAATTAATAATCCGTGTTTCTACCGCGAACACTAACAACACAAGAACATCGGTTTGGCATACTCAAAATGAGTTCATCCAAACACGCTGTGGAATGGCCGCCCATGTTCGTTGCAACAACAAAAAAAGGTCTTCTTGCGACTGGATACCCTCCATATTCGGCAGAGCTCTTCTCTGTAGCATATCCCTTGCATGCTCAATCGGGTTCAAGTCTGGCGACTGAGCAGGCCAGGGCCAAAGCCACATCTCAATCTCAAGAAATCCGCATAAAAATGCTTGATCCCTAGACACTTTTGATGTGTGTATTTCAAAATTGTAGGGAAAAAAATTATTTTGAACGTTTTTTGTGAAAAAACTGGGGGCAATTTGGTGTTTTTAAGAGTTCTGGTGAATAGTAGCAATATCATGAAAGGTATACATTTTCAAAGAAATTCAAATTTTTTCTTGTAACTAAAAAAAAACTAGGTATATATATATTTTTTTTCCTTATGTACTCATTAGCAGGTCTACCTTTAGGCGCCCACTTATCGTTGAATTTTGGGACACCCTGTATAGGGGGATACCTTATACCCGCTTAAGTACCTCCACCAAATATAAGCCCCGTATATATGGCCGCCCGTCAGGAATAAAGGATCAGATTGGTAAAAAAAAAAAGGTCATCGGACATTCTCGAGCGCGTCAGCTTAAGGCAGGGTGAGTTAATTACACGCTAAAAAGTGTATATTCCACTAATCTGACAATTTGAGAGTGACGTAAGGAAAGGGGAGAGCTATAAAGTTGTAAAAAAAAACGTCATCTCGACATTCTCGAGCGTGGCAATTTTTTTTTTATTTTGTGGGAAATCATTCAGGGATAACGAAAACTATATAATCTGACGATAGCCACAAGCCGAAGTAACAAAATTTCGTCGATAAAGTTTAATATATTGATGATGGTGATGCCTATATTTACACTGATAAGTCAGAACTAATTCGATGTGAATGTGTTAGAGAAATAAGTCGAAGATATGGAGCAACCGCCGTCCCAATTTGACCTTATAATTGTAAATGGGTTCTTTTTACAAGCTTTTATTTAACTTCCAATGTATATATGTTTGGGTGGAATCTTGCAACTCAATTTTGAAGCAGATATCTTCAACAGATTTTGCTGAAATTTTGCAAGCATATGTATAAAGCGTAACAATACAATATTATAATGACATGAAACTAATTCGATGCTGGAGCTGGAAGGTGGTCATAGGAACTCTGTAAAGAAACGTCGCAACACTGTCGAGTTTGGCGTCGTTTGATTCGTCTTGACGAGTACTTTATTTTTTTTATAGTATCCTGGGCCTGATGATGGAGCCGGAAGGTGGTTATAGGAATTCTGTAGAGAAACGTCGCAATACCAACGAATTTCAAATCGTTTGATTCATCTTGACAAGTACTGTATATTTTGATAGTATTCAGGGTCTGATGATGGACCCGGAAGGTGGTCTTTATACAACTTATAAAATACAAAGGCTTGTCGCAAGATTTACCTGTGTGTAAGGAAGTAATTAAAATAACTTGATTTGACTTTATATAAAAATTTCAAACTAAGAGCATGTTGTAAGTAACTAAGCTGTTGATCGATCATTGGGCTGATCAGGAGATGGCAACAATTATAGGTAGTAAGGTAATTTTATGTAATTACCTCGATTTGTGTCATAAATATTCAGTTACTGATAATTCATTATAAATTGATTATGATTTGTCATGCCCTGATGATGAAGAAGCGAAGACGAACATAGCATTTATTGCTTGCCAACAAAATGAAGATTCTACTATTACTATCAGAACTTCTGATACTGATATTGTGGTAATTTTCTAAAAAGCAAGTCTGTTTTTTTTTTAAATTGTCAGATTACGCGAACTCCTCCAGATAATCGTCAGATTATGAGACAGCACGTCTAGGACATAAGATGAACCATATATATCTTAATCTGACGCGCTTGAGTATATTAATATGACGATTTTTTTTTGCACATTCATATAACGGCTGTGAGTTTGCGTCACATCCAAATCGTCAGATTATTGAATAAGAGCTTTATTTTAGGTTTACTTAACATCCCCTTTGAAAATCTGACGCGCTCAATAAATTGTTTTTTTTTTGTCATTTTCAAACCTTTCGTACGACCACCCCCACCATGCAAGCGATCAAATTAACATACGTACATTATTAAAAATACGTAGGACATGGATGCTATCAATATCTGACGCGCTCGAGTATGTCCATGCATCACTTTTTTTTTACATTTCAAACTGTATCGAATGATTCGAATGAGCTGTTTAGCGGATGCAGATAAATATTTTCCGCTGGTTATTTGACAAGCAGATTACAACAGACTATCCATCCGGTGTTAATAAGTAGGTACCTATTGTACTGATTATACATACATATTATATTAAAACTAGCTGACCCACGTTTACGCCTTCTATTACCCGGAGCGTAATAATTTTCCCACGTTTTTGTAACATTCTTCATTGGTGCTCCGCTCCTATTCGTCTTAGCGTGATGATATGTAGCCCATGGGCGTACCCAGCATTTACTCAGGGGTGGGGCAAAATTAGAAAAACTAGTTAAACGTACTGTATAATATACGAAGTTGGTGAGGTTGCTGGAGCAAAAACCCACTAAACCCGCGGCTTCCCATCCCTCACCACTCGCCAGCATTGCCGCGATCAATGCCGACGGTGACAGGTTTCATCCAATCTATCCGACTCGACGCTCGGAATTCCGCACAGGGCAGTCCTCCAGTGTGTGCTGGGTGGAATTCCGTTCAGACCCGCAGTGGTAGCATTGTGCTGTAGCCTCCCGACCTATTTAATTAAGATATTCACTGAAATAACCATGCTCGGTGAGCATCTGATTCAATTGGTAGGTGACACAGTCGGTCCTCACTTAGATAGGGATAGCTTCGAAGCTCGGCAGAACACAGGCTCATGGTCCGGTGCTGTCTCTTCCTCATTCCGACCGACATACCGAATTTGGTCGTAGACCATGGTGTCCATATCGGCCAGAATGTCAAAGGGTGGTCGAGCCAGAACCGTTGCTGCTTTGTACGATATTGTGCGGTAGCCCCGTACCTATGGCCATCAGAGTTGAGCCTTACAGCGGGAGGAACCTGCCCCGTTTTTAGACCTGACGGGCGCCCCATAGAAGACTATGGATCGTACGACGCCCATGTAGAGGCAGCGAACTTCTTTCTGTGGTCCACCGAGATTGGGCAGCACACGATGTAACGCCCCTGCTACCCCTCGTACTCGGGGGACTAATCGGCCCAAATGTGCTGTGGAACCTGTTCTTATTGATTTTTTTTCAATTAGGTATTCATCACTTATAAAAAAACTAGTGAGCGTCTGGGCCCAGGGTGGGGCAAATGCCCCACCTTGCCCCAACCTGGGTACGTCCATGATATTCGCCTATAGCCTTCCTCGGTAAATGGGCTATCTCGGGCTCGGTAAAAAAATGTTCAAATTGCACCAGTAGGTAATTCCTGAGATTAGCGCGTTCAAACAAACAAACAAACTCTTCAGCTTTATATAATTAGTATAGATGTATTTATTATACTCTTCGAAGATCTAATACTCATAATCAACTACATATTTATTTGGATAAAGATTAATACCTATTAGGTATTATGTTGATAAAAACTCTTTGGCAAATAACTCATTATTAGGTACCAACTCTTTAAACTCGTGATATCTTCTAAACGAAATGTCCGATTGGGATGAAACAAAAAGTATTTTAAAACTACATAAATAGCGTAGGCCACTGCTGTGCTTGAGGTCTCTGGTTCGATTCCCGGGTCGGACCAAATGATTGTATGATCTGCAAATATTTATTTCGGAGTTTAGATCATCATCATGGATGTATTTACAAGAAAAGTATATGTATGTATTTATATCAGTGGTCTAGTACCTATAACACAAGCTGTGCTTAGCTTGGGACTTAAAGGCGTTGTGTGTTAGATGTCCAAAATATTTATTTATACTAGCTGTGCCTGCTACTTCGTACACGTGACATTTGGTCTTTCAAGTTATTTTTAATTTTTTTACTGCTTAAACACAGACACGACAACACGACAAACGAACAGCAATTGATTTTTATATACAGGCTGAATTTTTGAGACGGGACAGTAAGGGCAGGTACCTTAACCTTTATAGTTACAGGAATACGCTTTTAGGAGACTATCCATATATTTTTAAGATATTCTGAACTTTTGTAAAAAATGTATAGTCAGCAAGAAAATGGTCATTTTAAACAAAAACTGTTTTTGATGTCAATCGATCCTGTTTCTTATAAGGATCAAAAGTCTCTACTGGACCGACTGAGGTTTGAGTACTAGAAATGTCAGAAATCGCAAAAACCTTTCCCATTCATTTGTACGGAAATACAGGGGGCATAAGATAATTACAGTTTAAGTCAAGCTGGCCTCGTGGCTGTTCTTATAAGCAAAAGCGCCTACCTAAGTAGACAATCATCATAGTTGCATGGTTAATCTTCTACAACATTAGAACCGAATCAAATAATAAATCATTTTAATATGTATTTTGTCACAGACAAACATAACTTACATCTAAATGATCTACTAAATAAATTGCTCAAAATGTCCGCCGTTTTCACGAATACATAAGTTCACTCGTTTTTGTACTGAGTTAGTAGCAGCCGATAATTTTCTTGGATGGATATCATTTAAAATCCTTGTTAATGCATCTTTCAGCTCCTGAATACTGTTGTATTTCTTTTTTTATACTTTGTTTATTAGGTGGCCTCACAGAAAAAAATCGAGAGGCGTTAGATCGGGGTTGCGAGGTGGCCTCTTAATTTGACCATGTGACCACTGTGACCCGAACTGCCTATTCAAACTGGAACGCGTAAGGCGGCTGTTGTGTGGCGGAGCGCCATCTTGCTGAAAATAAACTTTTCGCAATTCTGACAGGAGCCATTCATCCAACTGGTTTTGGAGATTCTCTAAAATGACGTTGTTATACACGGCAGAATTGAGAGTACCTTCATAAAATTCCACCATTACCACTCGGTTTGACATCACACCACACCAACAGTTAAAAGAGAATCGAAATGTAAAAAATGAAAACGAATGAAATGTAAATGCGGATTATGGCGGATCTACCCGTAATAAAGAGTTAGGCTAATTTAGAGGTTTGACTCTTTTTCCGTAATGTATGGGAAAAGTGTTTTGCGATTTCTGAAATTTCTAGTACTCAAACCTCAGTCGGTCCAGTAGAGACTTTTGATGCTTATTAGAAATAGGATCGATTGCCATCAAAAAAAGTTTTTGTTTAAAATGACCTTTTTCTTGCTGACTGTAATTTTTTTCCAAAATCTGTAAATGCAGTTCAGAATATCTTAAAAAATTATGGATAGTCTCCTAAAAGCGTTTTCCTGTAACTATAAAGCGTTAAGGTACCTGCCCTTACTGTCCCGTCTCAAAAATTCACCCTGTATAAGATACCTACTACTTATACAAAGCTGCCGATACGGTTTGGTATAGGGTATGTCGTCCCGGCCGTAGACTCCACGAGCTGGCTTTTACACCATGGAGGTTCTCCAGCCGGTCATCGACGAGTGGGCAGGGCACAGCACGGGACCCTTTCTTCTGGCTGACGTAGGTCCTTTCCGACGATGATGCAGGTCGGGAAATACCTGAATTCGATCGCTTTTGAGTCGCGCCTGTCACCACTGCGACTACCCACCTTCGGCGCTTCCCGACTTGCGTATAATTATTGTCATAAGATTTTGTTACTATTTGTTCAATGTTTTTTTATTAATTTATCTCCATTAATTTCTTTACTTATTTTCTTTGATACTATGTTTTTGTTATGAATTGTATCTATGCTTTTAAATGTTAAATCACAATGAAATATACACACACAGACATATACTAATGCAAATATATGTTAGGTACATCACTAGATTCCATGGTGTACATAATTATTAAGCCCAATTAAGCCAGTTAAAAAATAGAATGGTATTTCCATCAGATATGCAGAACCCCCTGTGGGCCCGCGTAGATTCCAGCGTCCAGTACGCCAATACCTCGCGGGTGAAATGATGGCTGTAAACCAATGCCTGCCATGTCCTCAGCGAGACCCTTATTACCCACAACGTGTAATTGGCCACGAGGACTGCTTATGCCTTAACGTTTATGCTCCTAAGATGCCTGTTGAGGAACAAGGTAAATATTATATTTAATATATCAAGTTAATTTTATGCTTAACAAATTCTTAATGTGGAGGTTAATAAAATCAAAGCAGGCATTGCTTTCTTAAGCCGCGTTTTCACAATAAGAGTTGGCTCGGACCGAGTACACTCGTACGAGTGGGCTTCATACGAGTGTACACGGATAGGGGTTTACTTTACACACGATAGTAGTGCACTCGTATTGTGGTCATTTGTCTCCTTGCACAATCTCTGCTGATCTCTTGATCTGCTGCTGCGAGGTATAGATATTGTGGCAGATATGTTAATAGCGGAATTTCAAAATCACGAAAGAGGAAAAAACGAAAGGAGAAGAAATTTGGACACGGAAATGGATTTTAGGACGTGACCAACAGGGTGCATCAAATAATTTTCTTCGTGAAGTAGAAGAGGAAGATCAAAACACTTTTATTTAGTTGTCGCCATTTTGTTTTTATAAAAATGATCCGAGTGAGCTTGAAAAATAGAGCAGTGTCCGAGTCTACTCGGATTTGATGCCGGCGCCGTCCGAGTGTTTACATAATACGAGTACCGTCCGAGTAGACATCCGAGTGCACTCGGTCCGAGCCAACTCGTATTGTGAAAACGTGGCTTTAATATTTCACAAAAATACGTTTAATCTGTTCCGTTTGAGGTTATTACTGAGGTTTTCACAAAGGATTATGGTATGAGGTTCAAAAAAGAAGTGTACATGTTTTGAAAGGGCTAGCAACGCATCTGAGACCTGAGACTCACAATGAGTTGCAAGCGTTCACAGGTGCGGTTACCATTAGGCGAGCCGTAACTTGATTGCCACCGAATTGGTTGAAATCATTTTAAATGTGTTCATAAACGTAGATTCTTTGACTGCTTAATAGTTCTTTAAGTATATATTTATCTTTTAGACGGTTAAAAGGCACTGTTTTGAATTTCCTTCCATTATTATTTCTCTTTTCAGGTAGTCCTGTTGTATTCTTTATTCATGGGGGAAATTATATGTCAGGTTCAACAGCTGCATACGGTGTAAGTACTAAGTAAAATAATACGTTACGTATAAGGGGGCGTCCATAAATTACGTGAGATGTTTTTTTAAATTTTCTGTCCCTGCCTCCCCCCCTGGTGAGATGTCGTGAGATGTTATTCAACCCACTGCCCCATCCCCCAATCTCACGTGAGATTTTCCAAAAAAGAAAAAAAATGCTTTGTGCTTTTATTTACGACTAGCTTAATTAAATTGTCTGACTGCCCGCGGCTCCGCCCGCGTATATGTCGGTTATCGCGGCAAATAATAGGCTATGTGTTATTCTGATGTATAAGCTATTGTTGGATTTCGAACGTCATTGTAATGGCAACATTTTTCGATTGTCATTTTTTTCGTGTTTTGACGTTTGAGGTTAAGAGAGGACTAGAAAGACGCGTGTTGTGAACGGTCGACGATTGTTGTTTTGAGAACCGTAATTAATTGATATTAAGCTAATTGTACATCGACCCGGTCCCTTTAGTGATTTACCGTTTTTGTCAGGTCTGGTTGGACTCGCGAGTTTTGTAGGCGCGTTCCGCGATAGCTGAAGCGAGTGAGTTGTAATTCGAATATCCGTGATAGCTGATACGAGTTTATTGTAATTCGAATACCTTAAAAGATATACAGCACTTTGGAGCATGTTTGTGTGAACGTACCAAGACAAAGCAGAGAGGTACTACCCAAGAGATCTCTTGGAACGCCGAGAACAAAGAAGCCACACAACTCCAGTAAGTGCTTGATGATATTAGTTTAGATTAGAACACGGTGACACAGCCGTGGTTCATTCTTCTTGCCAATGGATTAGTAGCGAGTTAATGCTTATACTCATGGGTCCTACTTTCATCCAAATCCGTTCAGTAGTTTTTGCGTTAAGAAGTAACAAACATACACACAAACTTTCGCCTTTATAAATTAGTGTGATTAGTGTGATGTGACTAGTGTGACTAGTTAAGACTAGTAATCAATATTGCTGAGAGTTTAATTATAAGTGTAATAAAAATTTAACAATGGAATACTTAAATCGTAACTACTGTGATTAAAAAAAGAATATCTTCTCTAATTCAGTCCATGGAGAATCATGCGCGGTCTCAAGAGAGACTATTGGAACCAACATGTCCATATGATTTTCAGTAAAATCATCTGCTCCTTAAACTTCGTTCTGATCTAGCCACTCTAAGCCGTTGGCACTTGCGCACAGTAACTCATTAGCTCGTCTTGTGACAATCCGTGAGGGTCGCACTTTGCGGAACATACACGCTTGCTTAGCTGGTACAATGTGGGCTGCTCGCCTGTGCTCTGCAGCTCTTGTGCTAGATGCAAAGTAAATACCGCAATACCGCATGTACTGCAGCATCTTTTCTCTAAATAATCACGTACACTTGGGCAATAGATTAAATCTTAAGCATGTACAATATGGATTATATTTTTTTTTTTGTTTCAATCAGAAAAAAAATTGCGTGATATTTGCCGAGACCCCCCTCTCCAACGTAAGATTAGATGAGATTTGACCCGACCCCCTCCCCCCCTTAAACATCGCACGTAATTTATGGACGCCACCTAAAGCATTTGGTCTCAGTACTCATAATCCAATTTTTATTAATCGCGGGACTTTATTATTATCTTAATATTAATGTATATATATGATATATTAATGCCATGTACTGAATTAGAAAAAAAACAGTTTTCAATTTGTGGGCGACTTTGATGACGAGCCACATATTTCACACTAGCTGTTCCCGCGACTCCGTCCGCGTGGAATAGTGACTTTGGGCAGCTCAGTTTTTGGACATATCTTTTGGTTTATAAACACCGTCATTTGGGTATTTAGAAAATTCTAATTTAAAGTAATGCTTCTCTATACACGACATTAGACGTATAGCCATCGGGGTTCAAAGCATACAGGTTGCTAAGATTGCTAACACGTGACAGAGCTACATAAAGCTGACCGTGTGAAAAACAGTTAATACTTCTAGCGTCTGACCTTGGGCTTTATTTATTGTCATCGCGAAATATAGGCTCACTGGAAATTCGACTCGTTTAAAACTAAACCGAAAATTGTTTGGGATGTGAGGAATCCGAGGATTAAAAACACTATCACCTAAAGGTGATAGCGTTAAACCGCACCCTGTTAAAATCTCTGCTACTATTGTGGGGGGACAGGTGTCATGTCCCACCAACACAAAGGGAGGATCCTCCGAGCAGGCGAGGTCATCATGCCTGGTGGGCCACTGCCCAACGGTTGATGTTGGGATGTTGTATATATGTTAATCGGCGCGAGAACTTCTATTGCGCGATTCAGGATTGGTAGTTTCTTAGTTTCCTTCGTTACTCCGTAGTTCGACGTATCTTCAGTAGATGGCGCTGTAGTATGTTTTTCTTGTTGCGCTGTATGTGGAAGTCGCCACACTATCAGGTTTCGTTGTAAATAGGTCACTGTAAACTGTTGCAAAGTTTTGGCGGCCTTAAGTTTCTAAGGAGCATTATGGGTACGCTAACTTTTAAATTTATTTTATGAGCTGGTAGTCCAGGCAGCACAGAGGGATTCTAAAAACTCTACTGGGTAGCTGGTAGATTCTTTCATCATCCACTCTGTTAATGGGGATATAGACTACATTATCCCCTGAAAGCAAAGCTCAAAATTTCAGCGTTTATTGCTGCTGCTTGGTCGTTTCGTGGAGTCAAAATAGCTCTTTCGCAAAGCCAGGAATTTTGGCGAATTGGTATTCGCGTTGCGTTGATATACACGGATGATATGAGGTCTAGCATTGATGAAACTTTGTAGCATAGGTTTTCGTTTAGAACAACTTTTCCTTGTTCCTGCGGATACACACCCTTACTAATCTCAAGTAGCAAATCCGAAAACTCTTGAGCATTTTCGTTGCCTCCGATTTGCGCTCGCATATTTATTATCAAATGCAAAGGTATAATGTAATGCCACAGTCGAGAACTCTTTAGACAGGCTCTAACTTCATCAGCCCTTGTTCCACGTGGTATTACAGGGAGAGTCTGATGAAAATCGCCACAGAAAAGTATAGTGATGCCATCCATAGGTTGGCCATTTTGCTTGACATCAAGCAACGTTACACTATTAAATAAACGTATATTGTCTAAAAAATGTTTAGACTAAGGATGCTCACCATTTAGTAAAGCTTTTATGGAGTCTGGGGGCTCATAGAAATTTTCAAAGAGCACTTTGCCACCTGAACAGCATATTGCATTTGGTTCTTTTCTCCATTTAGAGCTTTACAAAACTGACAACACATCACCATATCTTTGTCTATGTTCAAATTCACTTTCCAGATTTCTGGCATTGTTGTGTCGCTCTCGATCAGCTGTTAATCGAGATTGACGATCTTAACTATGTTTCAGCTCTTTAGACTGCACCATTTAGTAAAGCTCTTTGAGAGCACAGGCGGGTTTCCTTGTCAGTGAAAGTTTGAGACTCACGTGATAGTACATGAGCTTCACGATCGGCAGTGAGACGTACTTCACGTGCTTCAGATGTCTCCTGAGACCGGGCATTTGCTGTCCGAACCCTCTTAGAGCTCAGGCGGGATTCCCTATCAATGAAAGTCTCAGACTCACGCGATAGTGCCTCACGCAGACAAAATTAAATGTGCCTCACGCTGTTCCCTGTTCTCCCTAATTCGAGTGACCATCATTCGAAAACGGTGTGAACTCAATCGAGATTCTCGCTGAGCAGAAGTTTCTGTAGCACTAAATCTGGCCTGACGTTCCTGAGATGGAGTGAGTCTTGCCTCACGATCTTCTTCAGATTCCTGTGATCGAACTAATCTCATCCTGTTAGCATTCCTGGTGCACTGGGAGAGGTTGGATCTTTTTTGAGGCATTCTTACAATAAGTAGTACCTACTAATACAACGTTGTTTAGTAAACACGTACCTACTTATTATAAACAACTAAATCATAAATACTTACAGATTATTACACAGTTTAACTTAATTATAGTTTAATAATTACATATTAAGATATGTCAACCTAATCTAGTAACTATCGAAAACAAAAAAAACGTGTAATAGATACTAAACTGAGCTAACAAATGTACTTTTTCCAAAGGTCTTAACTGTAGGTACTACCTGATTTTAACTAACCAAAGCAAGTCAAGAAAAATAACCTAACTTATAAGTATCAGTGACATAAGCTTTCAAACATGTACTAATCACCAATTACAAAAAAAAACTTCGTTTAAAAAAACCGACTTCAAAAACTAAAAAGTATAGGTACAATAACTTAATAAAGATTTAAATAAATACACCTCATATGCAAACCTTTAATATTGATTTTGCCAAGCCAAAATGTAATAGTAGGTACCGCATTCGCCGCGCGTGACCTTGAGCGGGATAGCTGCTCTTCGCGTAGAACAAAACAACATAAGCGTCGGTGACGTTCGTCTCGTTATATAGCGAGTCCTACTATTACATTTGGCTTGGCATCGATTTTAAACCTATGAATAGGTAGCACATACAAATAATAGTGTTTCATCAATATTAAAGGTTTGCATATGAGGTGTATTTAATTAAATCTTTATTAAGGTCTTTTATACTTTTTAGTTTTTGAAGTCGGTTTATTTAAACAAAGTGTTTTTTTTTCGCTTTTTAGTCTTTCTCAAGTCTCTCATCATCATTTCACCTAAATAACTTGAAAGAATACGACTAAAGGTAACATACATACACATGACATTTAAAGATTTATCTTCCAACTCCTAACCGTTAAGAAGTTTTATCTTCCATCATCTGATGGAATCAGCTCATCATCATGAACTGATGACTAACAAATGTAAATACTGTAATAGCTTTAGAAAATATATGAAAAACATAGTACGTGCCTAACAAGTTTGAGGGTTTCCTTCGATTTCCTTGGGATCTCATAATCAGCTCCTGATAAGATAGCAATGGGACCATATGGGGAGTATACCCTTTCGAATACAAAAAGAATTTTCAAAATCGGTCCACAATTGACGGAGTAATCAGTGTATATACATAAAAAAACAAAAAAAAAAACCGATGAAATTGAGAACCGCCTCCTTTTGGAACTCGGTTAAAATTGTTTTTTTTTAAACATAAAAATTGGGAAATATTTTAAATTAAATAAGTAAATTTAAGTAAATAAGGTTCATAAAAAAATCAAGAACTTTAAATCAAACTAATAACTAACCTTTACAAAATAAAATATACATATCATATTATTATAAGGTATTTACAAATTCTATAAACCCTAAACAAATGTTCTTATCACATTTTTACACATAAAATTAAGAAATAAAGAAAATCAAGAAAATAAATAACCTATACCGTTAAATGGGGTGAAAAGGGTTCAATTTGAACTTTGCACAAGGTTTTTACCATGTCACTCTAGTAAAAGTGAATCTTATCTAAATGAAATATGTGTCCGCAAACCCTAATAATACAATACTATTATTAAAATAACTATTATTTACGTAGTTATTAAAATATTCAGTAAAACCTATGCCATCCCTATTCAAACTGAATGTGGGGTCAATAAGGACGGGCATGGGGTTGCTAGAGAAAACTGGTCAGGGTTGTCAAAAACAATAGGTACCTATATATAGGAAATTCTTTATGTTAAAAAATTAAGAAGTAGGTAGCTAATCAGTTTCTTCATTTGCAATTTGGGATAGAAATATAGAAGTAGGACTGTTTGTAGGTATGTATTAGATAAAAATTCATTCAAGTAATAGTATTATTTGAATTATATTTATTTGAATAAAGCTTAAAAACTTAAAAAAAATGGCTATGTCCAGACGAACCTGAACCACTGTGCTGCGGCGTAGGATCTCTTCCTGCAAACCATGGCGCAGTGGTCAATAGGTGTTGCCGTAGTCTGGGAGCCCTATTTCGTTCCTCCCCGTCCAAACTGGATGGGTGACTGGGACGGCTCCGTGGCAGTCGTCGGTTCCGCGGCGGCTCATTCCCCGCCCTTGTCGCTTAGAGACAAGGGCTCTGGATATGTTGCCGCCGAGTGGGGGGGGGGATCACCGTTTACGGTGTGTACTTCTCCCCCAACCGGAGTTTGAGCGACTTTGAGGTCTTCCTTAACAGCTTGGAGACCTCGATGCGGCGATTAGCGTCTGGGCACGTCCTCGTGCTGGGGGACTTCAACGCAAAATCCATTGCGTGGGGGTCCCCCGGGACGGACGCCAAGGGCGAAGCCGTTGAGGAGTGGGCGGCTTCGGTGGGCCTCTGTTTGCTGAACAGAGGCTCCACCAACACGTGCGTGCGACAGCAAGGGGGGTCGATAGTGAACCTCTCGTTCGCTACCCCTGCTGTTGCCGCACGAGTAAGGAACTGGTGTGTCCTGGAAGAGGTCGAGACGCTCTCGGATCATTTCCGGTTCGAGCTCTCCCGGTCCCAGGGCCCCAGTAGGGGTCACACGGCGCGGCATCCTTCCCGCTTTCCGCGGTGGGCTGTTGCCAAGCTGGACAGGGACCTACTAGAGGAGGCGGCCATTTTCGCGATGCGATTACGCAGATATGCGATTCGGCCATGCCTCGCGTCCAAGGTCGTCGGCCTCCTCGGGAGAAGGTCTACTGGTGGTCCCAGGAGTTGGCGGACCTCCGTGCGGCTTGTACTCGTGCCCGGAGGTCCTACACCCGCAGCAGGCGACGTCACCGTGGAGACGGTGGCGGGGACCAGCTTCATGAGGAGTACCGCGAGGCGCGGAAAACTCTGAAGCTGGCCATTTGCCGCGCCAAAGATGAAAAGAGAAAGGAAATGCTGGAGAGTCTCGACCGTGACCCCTGGGGTCGCCCATACCGTGCGGTGCGTCAGAAGCTTCGCACGTCCACTCTCCAGCCCAGCTTCCTGCAGGAAGTGGTCGAGGGCCTTTTCCCTGAGCGGGCGGAGCACACACCCCCGTCGATAGCCTATGCGGTCACAGACGACGGGGGTAGAGAGGACGATGTGCCGCCCGTTAGGGAATCGGAGGTTGGGGCGGCTGTTCTTCGGATCCATTCCAAGAACACCGCCCCCGGGCCGGACGGGGTTCCAGCCCGAGTGATGGCCCGAGCCCTCGACCATATGTCTTCCCTGAGTGCTGGAAATGCGGGAAGCTGGTCCTGTTGAGGAAGCCGGGACGGCCTGCCGATTCGGTCGCGGCCTATAGGCCCATCGTGTTGCTGGACGAGTCTAACACCAAACCTTTTAACTCCTTCAAAATTTAATTTACGAATATGTTCAGGCACTTCTCAATCATTTACATATACACCAAAGCCAATCTACCCTCAAAGTCCTGACATTATTCGAAAACTATTTATAAAAAAACGAAATCTAGACTCGTGACAACCCTGTCCCAATATTAACACTATATCGTATCTATATACCATTCGTTCGTCCCTAATAACCCAGGTAACCCGACCCGAGTCAACCCATTCGTTGGTTCTTTTTACACATATTGCCGCCCCTAGTGACCCCAAAAGCAATGTAAATTGTAATGTTTTTTTCAAAACACGATAATTAAATAAATCCAAAATAAAAACACTTGCTTGCAATAATACCGCTTCATAAAAGTACACTGAAACATATGAAACAAATATCAATTCACGAACTACAATAAAACTGGTGTTTTTTACAAAGTTATTTGGGGCATAAAATTGTGACCAATTCTAACGATCATTTCTATGACATATTTTGAAACTGCGGCAAATGTCAGACTGTGTCAGTGTTACTATTTTATAAAAACATAAATTCTACTATACGTTTGTTATAATTTAATGTTTTTTGCTAGAATTACAAGTGAACAAAATTGTTAACAAACTTATTCCTGATTTTATCCCTTGTCACCCCTGAAACCCTTTACACCCCGTTTTACGGTACTAAATACACACAATATGTATTTACAAACCCTAAAATAAAATATAAACAAAATTACATAAAACTAGCTGATCCGGCGAACTTCGTACCGCCATATTTATGACCCACGTAACATCGTTTACGTTTTTGTGAATCTAAACCATTCCCAGATCCCCTTGAACACACACAAAAAATTTCATCAAAATCGGTCCAGTCGTTTTTGTGAATCTAAACCATTCCCAGATCCCCTTGAACACACACAAAAAAATTCATCAAAATTGGTCCAGTCGTTTAGGAGGAGTTCAGTCACATACACACGCACACAAGAAATATATATATTAAGATATGCAGAATAATTGACTGCTACAGGCAGCGGCGCGGCTCTCGGCGCGCTTTAGATACCTACCCGCGCGGCCGCCTGTAAACAATCTACAAACGTCCAGCTACGTGTTTCTGTAAATGGGCATAACTTTTTTATTTATGAACCGATTAACATGAAACAAACACTAAATGTTAAGTGAAGCTTACCACAATATATTAGTGTAAACCACATCTAAATCGGATAAGCTGTCTGTGAGATTAGCGTGCACAAACGCACAGACAAACAGATAAACAGACAAACAGTCAAAAATTCTAAAAATCATTGTTTTGGGTTCTATTACGTTCATAAAGCCCCCCTATAATAGTTTTCCTTAGATATCTGCCATGTACCTACAGACTTTTTTCTTTTTTTTTTCTTTTTTTTACAAGACAACTCCCGCATAAGGAATAAATCCTGTGTCGCGGGGGACTTTACAAACATACATGAAACGGACACAAAGAACACCCAGACTCAGAACAACAATTTGTGGATCACACAAGGCGTTGTCCTACGTGAGATTTGAACCCACGACACTTGGTGAAGTAGGAAACGGCGTGGTGACCGTTAAACCACTAGGCCAAACGTGCAGTCGACTACAGACAGCGACCAGTTACGATTTTATTATTATGTATTGATGTATTGATGATGATGATATTCAAATGAAATTATCGTGATGCATAATCCTGGGTACCAGCGTTGCCGGACGTCACGATTTTGGCGGGACCTCTCGATTTTTGAATCAAAATTGTAAAAACGGGTTTTGTCCCGCTTTTTGGGGATAACAGGCCGGACACCGAAAGTGAAATTAGTTAGCCGTAGTGCTTTATTGTGAATAACATTGGCAGACAATAAAAAAATTACAATTTAAAGGCACTACTGCCACCATTATGGTGATAGGAAATGGCACCTGGCACTAGTTCTTTCAAAAATATTGCTAAGGACCTTTTTTTTTTCATTGTAATTTCTGATTAGATACAGTTTTTCACTTTGTCCGGCGTTTGACGAAAGAATCCCGCCTTTTTTCATTAAAAAGTATGAAAACTCCGATTTGACAAAAAAAAACTGGCAACGCTGATGGGTACCTACTTTCTAAACTTGTTTTTTTTATAGATCGGCCTCGTGCGCTGACACCTAGACGATCCAGTAATTTTAAATAGGTAGTGGAGAGACAGTATATATCAAAGTTACTACCTTTGTTTGTTTTTTAACAGCTTGGTAAATAATGTTTTCTAAAAACAAGCAAAAACCTAAAGAGAAGTTTCGAAGACATGAAAGTAGAAGTTTGCTTGTCGATACTAGAGTATGCATCTGATAATCCGATATAAAACTGATTACACCTATTAAGAGATACCTAGGTTTTATTATGTTAGATGTTAGGTACATCTTAGTTTGTTTTGTTTTTGATGTCGTGTAGTAGATCCCTCCAGGCCATCAACGCCTTTCAGATGGTCCCTCGTGTGTAGGGACCCATCCTATTGTAAGGTGATAAGGGTACAAAAAAGTCGATGTGAAACTTGTCGTTTATGTTTTGCATTTATTACTGCATTTGATTTCAATTCATATTATTTTGCAGGGTCAACACTTAAGTCAAAAAGACACGATTCTGGTGACTGCTCAATACCGCTTAGGATCTTTAGGATACCTTAGCACCAACCAGAAAGACGCTAGTGGAAACTTCGGCCTCTTTGATCTGCATACGGCCATGCTATGGGTAAGATATGAATTAGCTAACTACAAGGTGGCATTTTCTTTCTCAAATTTTATATTAAAATTCGTGTTGGTGTTGCAACTTACATCCCTGTCTCTATCAATATGTGATTATGAAGCTCAAAGGAACTTGCATTTACTGTAGCAATTATAAATCTACGACCTTTTGTACATTTCCGTTAAAATTTGAAAGCACAGTATTAGTCCATGTAGGTATTCTTTTTATAATTCAGATTCAAGATTATATACAATTCTTCGGTGGTGATCCAAAACGCGTGATCGTCATGGGTCAAGGTTCCGGAGCCAGTGCTGCATCTCTTTTAGCTATATCTCCTGAAGGTCGTAGTGCTACTGGCGTGGCTGCCCTCTCAGGTACACCACTTTCTCCTGGAGCCATTAAACCAGATCCTGCTAAACACGCTGACAGTATAGCCGAGCATACTGGATGTCCTAAAACACCTGCTGAAAGTCTACTCATATGTCTTCGTCAACTTCCTTATGAGAAAATTGTACTGGTAAGTAATAGCATTATAAATTTGTAATCTATATATCTGTTTATTAATACGTGAAGCAAAAGCTGGTATTAAAAACCAAAATCACTCAATGATATAAAAAGTATCTCAAATTTTTATGTTCTAATCACATTAATATAAAAATGAATATTTTAATTAATCTTTAGCATTGCATAGAGGATCCCTAATGTCAGTTACACAAGAAAATCCGTGCTTGTTCACAGTCAGTCATGTTTCGATAACGAGCGTACTTAAGTCTTTAATGTTATTTTGTGACAAGAGATTTAAACTTAATTAAGTTGGGATCAGGGTATGGTCCTAGTATATATTATATACTAGTTGTTGCCCACGGCTCCCTCCGGTAGGTAGGTATTATATTAGAATTGCGGAGATATACCTAGGCATATAATTTTTCGTTGCTTTAAAGTTCGTTAAAACAATTTGTAAACAAGTAGAGAACTTTAAAGAAAAGTAGATATTAGGTAAAGAAGAGTTCTAATTATTTTGCTTTCTATTGTATGTATAATTAAATAACGAGATGTAATAATAGTTAAAGATCAATTTTAATAAAACAAAAATATAAAATTAAAATACTGGGCTCTTATTGCAGGCAGACAACGATATGAACATGAACATGGTGGACACACAGAAATTCTTGGATGAAGTTTCTGGACGATCAGGTGATTCAGATAAAACTATCAGAAAATATCAGATTTAAAGATAAACTCATACTCCTGTTTTATGTTACTGTTATTGTACCACTGGTTATTGGTTTTACTTTTTGAAAGTGGTGACATAGAGCTGGTATCATGACCTAATTATAGAATTTATGAAACGCTTATCGTAATGGATAAGGCCATCTCAAGGCTTTAGAGGCTTTAGAGACAACAAGGGGACACAAATACACAAGAGGAACGTAGATAGTCCGAGATTTGTCAGGGTATCAGAATTTATTGTCTAGGTTACATCTCTTTTTCCTCAGCTATTCAGACCAAAAACACTGATTCAGTCGGTTTGAGTCTGACAAAACCTACCTAAGCGGTCATCTGCTGGAGGTATCCAAGGAGATTTTCACAAGGAAAAAAGGGGCTAACGGGGATGTGGTATTTGGTCTCGAACCAAAACATTTCTAACAACTGATTTACACATATGTAGGTACCTATTTGATATATGATTGTATAAAGGTCTCGAAAGTATTTTTTTTAACAATTTTTAACAAACACGAAACTGTATTTGTATTAAAAATGAACGTCGAACTTTGTGTATGCAGGTGCTGGCGCAAGAGTAGAAGGTGAAGATGATTTACGAGGTTTGCCACCCCTAGTAGCTGATGCACCGGCTGAATCACTTAAAAAGAAACAAAAACGTGTCCCCATGCTCACTGGAGTCACCTCCGCAGAAACATCTCGGGCGGTGTTCGGTATGTTAAGTTTTACTAATTTATGATAAGATGCGTGGATCATAACCGCTGTGTGGACATAAACACGTAATATGTACACATCGATGTTTTCAGTTTTTACTTGCTTCTAGTATGTTGTAAATATAAATTTTTAAGATCTTAATACTAGTTTTATTTTATTTTTAGGAAAATTCAATAAATTCCTAACAAGCCAAATTCAGAACGTGAAGGACTTTTTAAAGAAAGACCTAGTCGGTGGTCTTCAGAATGTGGTAAAAGATGTAGGTGGTCTGATCCCCTTCGCTTCCGAAGTTCAAACGATCCTGCCCATCGCTGACTATTATACTAATAATTTATTGGAGAAATCATTTTTAATAGCTGATGGACTTGCTAAAGTAGCAGAAGCCACAGGTAATAATCATAATTAACTTTGCCGTGGTCATGAACAATTTAAATTGTTGTTGTTGACGTAGTTGAATGTGATGACAATTTCAATTTTGATGTTTTGACTTTCAGATTATTACTAATTGGCAATTGCGTTTCTTATAGGTGATGCACTATTTAACCTTCCTGCGTATCAGAGCGTCCAACAGTGGAGTTCCGGCGGCAAGGCCTTTTTGTACAGTTTCGAGCACGTTGGGAACCTCTCCAAAGGATGGCACTTCTTGCCCGGAGTCCCTCTAGCAGGTAATTATATGTTTTTATTCATATAGCTGGAACTGATTCCATGGAACTACCACTGATGTAGTCTGAATCGAATCGAAGTACCTACTTATGACAAAGGTACGTGCAATTGAAGAGGCCTTTATCTAGCAGTGGACTGCGATAGGCTGATGATGATACCAAAAATATTCCAATTATAAATTTAAACTATATTTATATCAGTCAGTGGAAATAATTTACTTTAGGATACAGCTACAACACAGAAAATTATTCGCAATAATTTAAAGGAGATATTTTTTTTAGAAAAGTCTGAAAATTATTCAATGCAAGTGCCACAAAATGTACGTGGACCTTCTCATGGCGATGAACTGGCATATATTTTCGAACCACTGGATTCAGATGGAAAACCAGTAGGAGGTGAAGTATCTAGCACCGATGCACGCGTTAGGGACAACTTTGTGGGATTGATTGCCAATTTTGCACATGGTATAGATGAGAATGAGGATGGCAAAACAAAGAATGGAGCTGCTAACAAAAATATATTTAATTCTCTTTTGTCTAGTCCGGACGGTAAAAATAATCAATTTCTGAAAATTGGTAATGAGATGACCATTTCTAAAGATTTCAGGTGAGTTCTTTACAAAAATTGCGTTTTGAAATTGTTTTTTTATTTTTGCACAAGTATTAAGATTTAATTCATTACATTTGTTTTCAGATTCTGTCAGCTCGGTTTATGGGGTAATATGGCAGATAGACTCACCGGGGATGTTTGCAAGAACTTACTGGGCAATTTATTTGGTATAACCGGATCATTAATCAAACCAGATAAGGTGGCTCAAGGTTTAACGAACCAGTTGACACAGGCTGGAAATGTAGGACAATTGTTACCAGTACAGCCTACCCAAACGCAATCACAAAATCAGCTGTCAGGACTCGGAGGAGTGGGTGGCCTATTGGGCAACAACAGACAATCACCTAACAGACCCCAAAAACAAAGACCTATTTTCCCAGGATCTGATGGTTTGTTTGATTTTTAAAAACTTAATTAATAAAATTCGTTAAAGCATCCTTTTTGATATGACAAGATCATCTTTCTGGACAAATTAATAAAATCTTCGATATAAATTCAATAGAAATGTTGTTTTAACACAATATTAAATGCGCACAGATACATTTTACAAAGAATATTTTTATTTTACATGTAATATGAAATTAATAAATACAAAATACTTAAAAACGTTCTATATGCCATTTTATTTAGTCTTGGAAAGTGTAAGACACATTGCTTATGGAGCCGATTCTAAAAAACTTTTTATAAAAAAAAAACCGACTTCCAAAAAACATCCAACGAAAACTCTCTGCCAAAAAAAAAACACTTAAAAGCGTAAAATAAACTGGTTCTTCATATATTGCCTACACCTAACTCTTTATTCATTTAAATAGTAGTATTATATTGTGTGCTAGGTACCTAAAATCTGTTTGAAGTCGGTGCCAAGTGACGATCGCTACCTTAACCTTCTATCATCAGCTCACCTAAATAACTTGAAAGTATACGACTGAAGGTCTTTAGATACGTATGAAATTGAAAGAATTATCCCTCAACTCCTAACCGTCAAGGAGTTAAACCTTCCACCATCCATCATCAGCTTACCTAAATAATTTGAAAGAATACGACTAAGGGTACCATATATAGGTACATATGATATTTAAAGATTTATCCTCCAACTCCTAACCGTTAAGGAGTTGTACCTTACATCATCAGCTCATCATCATAAAATGATGACTACCACACGCAAATACCGGTGTAACTTCAGAAAATATACGAAAAACATAGTATGTGCCTACAAAAAATGAGGGATTCCCTCGATTTCCCTGGGATGCCATCATCAGATCCTGATATGCTAGCAATGGGACCACCTCGAAAGCATACCATTCGAATACAAAAAAAAATTCAAAATCGGTCCACAACTGACGGAGTAATCGGTGAACATACATAAAAAAAAAAAAAACATAGTGGAACATAGAACCTCCCCTTTTTGAAAGTCGGTAAAAAAATGGAGTCAACTTTATCTAATTTGAATAATACAAAATTACGTATTACGCGTTATGGATCTGTTACAATGGTTTATATATTTGTTTCAAGTAATCAAGTCGTTAAAGTATCATTGTGAAATAAACATAATGCTATAAACTATAAATAGCTGGCGGCAATGCCTATGTACGTATGTATGTTGTAGAAAGATTTTGTTACGATTTAGCTTTCCTAGCAGGGTGAATAGGGTGATTAAGATGTGATAAATCGGGACGATTTGCTTCAAAATATTGAAGTTCTTTCATTCCATCTAAAGAAATCTTCCATAACGAAGGATGGATTATCTTGAATTCATTGTACCATTTAGTAATCTGAAAATAAAATTAATTAATTACAGGACGGCTCAGAATATAATATGTGCACTATAATAATAGATACAATAAAACATGGAATTAATCATTCGCCGTTGCCATATAGGCGGTCCACACTACAACGATATATCGTAGCGATTTAACCGTGCAGTTCGTTTGTGCAGTTTTATTATCGTACGTGTGGACGGAAATTGGCTCAGATTTTTTTACCCGACTACGGCAAAGCCAAAGGAGGGTTATGATTTTGACAGGCTATGTATGTATGTATGTATGTTCATTTGTTCCCTCATAGCTCCTTAACTACTTATTAGAACTGGACAAATGAGGTATCGTTAGAAGCTTCTTGATCGTCTGCTGGTTATAGGCTATATGACGTGTCGCTGAATCTAATGTGGCGCCCTCTAGCCGACATAAAATAATGAATTAAAAAAATATTTGAGATAAATATACCGTGTTTGGTATCATTGGAAAGGGCGTTACTTGTACATTTCAAATATATATAAATTATATACTAATAATGGCACCAAAATATTATAGATAAAAAAAAAGTAAAAACTAAAACCCAACTACGACAAAAAATGACGCTGAAAAAGTATGAAACAAGTTTGAAAAGCCGTAGTCACACGTTACATAGAAACACACCATAACACTTTAACAACGTGTGACTACGGCTTTTCAAACTTGTTTCATACTTTTTCAGCGTCGTTTTTTGTCGTAGTTGGGTTTTAGTTTTTTGGTTGGTGCAAACGATCGGAGGCATGAGCAAAAGTTATAGGCGGTCCACACTACTACGATATATCGTAGCGATTTAACAGTGCAGTTCGTTTGTGCAGTTAAATCGCTACGATATATCGTTGTAGTGTGGACCGCCTATTATGGTCGGTATACACTACTACGATTTATCGTTGCGATGCCGATGTGACTGCACAGTTATCGTACGTCCATAGAGAGTCCACACATCAACGTTATCTGCATCGATCGTCAGTTCTCTGCAGAAGCTCAGACTATAAACATGTCGTCCGCGATGGAAGGCGATGACGTGCTTGCGATAACATGGCTTAAATTGACTGCCTCGGTGGCGCAGTGGTAGCGTATGCGACTGCTGTGCTTGAGGTCTCGGGTTCGATTCCCGGGTCGGATCAAATGTTTGTATGATCTGCATATATTTGTGTATGTGTGTATGATATGAATCTATTTACAGAAAATAGTATACATATATTTGTATCAGTTGTCTAGTACCAATAATACAAGCTCTGCTTAGTTTGAGACTAGATGGCGGTGTGTGTTAGATGTCCAAAATGTTTACAAAATGTGTACAAAAAGAGAAGAACATCACATAGTGTGTGGTGTAAGTAAGGAGTGGCTTCTTAAAAGAAAGTCATACTTCTATAATATATACAAATATAAATAAAATTGGAGTGTCTGTTTGTAATATTAAAATAACCGCTTTTTGCTAAATGCATATAAGGTACACTAGCTGACCCACGCAACTTCGTTTGTGTCTCCTTATGCCCATAGCGTGATAATTTTCTCCCGTTTTTGAAACATTCTTCATTGGTGCTCCGCTCCTATTAGTCTAAGCGTGATTATATATGGATGCTGTTAAGCATTCGTGTGTTAACCCACACCGAGCTAGTTTTGAGTAATCGGCTGTTAAAGTTTTTTTGAGAACAATCTTCTTTTTCCGCTTATGTTAAGCAACAAAATATTGTTATGCGGTATAATTTTTTTTTGTAATGCATAGATTAATAAAATAAATGAATATTTCATAATATATTCATTATTAAATAGAAAGAGCATAAAAATGGTTGATGCTTAAATTGCTGAAGGGTTTGTTACATTTAGCATTAAGGTGTTATGTGCCTTAACACATTAATGCAAAATTATTTCTTTTATTTTCATTGGGAGAGCCACGCTTCGGCATGAATGGGCCGGCTCAACTTGAGAGATACCACGGCCTCACAGAAAACCGGTGTGAAACAGCGCTTGTGCTCTGTTTCCCCAACCCATGATGGTACAGTTGAAAGACAGATTGGTACCCCCAGGAGGGCACCAACTGCGATTGCGTTGGAGAAACCTCTATGGGCGTCCGCGCTCAGGACACAACGCGCCTGAACGTGGATGCCTAGGCTGGCTCTCGTATTCTGGGGAGGGCAAAATTGCGATCAATCAAGCTCGGGGTAAGAGCAGTAACGTCACGGCACCCCCTACCACGCTGGTCGTGGACTTCTGCAACGTCAGGTAATCCCCTGACGTCAGGGGATTACATAGTAATCTTAATGCTGTCCATCACCATCTCGAGACAGCAAAGCCAGCATTGCTCTTTTTGACCGAGACGCAGATATCGTCTCCAGCGGACACATCCTACCTCAGCTACCCTAAGTACAGACTAGAACATTCCTTTATGTTTAAAGCCGGAGTGTGCGTGTACGTCAGAGACGATATTAGCTCTCGTCGCCTCAGCAACCTTGAAGGTAGGGACCTCTCCATCTTATGGCTCCGTGTAGAAGGCGATTGAGACTAAGGGGGAAGCCTTGGCAGTTAGTTTGGGCATTACGAAGGGTCGATCGGGTCTGGTACAAAGCGCTTCTCGAAGCTCCCTTCCTATGGGCTTCTTGAGAAATTATGCAATTGGGTCACTAGCTTCGTAGCAGATAAAAGCATAAAGGTCGTAGTCGACGGTGAATGCTCTGACTCCAAATCTGTGAATGATGGTGTCCCGCAAGGCTGTGTGCTATCGCCTACTTTGTTCCTCCTCCATATCAATGACATGCTGCGAATTAGCGGCATTCATTGTTGTGCGGATGACAGTACCGACAATGCTCTCTATATTGGCCACGCCAATATTTCTCGGGAAAACGTCATCGAGAGTTGAAACAAACTTGCGTCTGAAGTTGAGACCTCTTTGGAAAACTCCCCTATCTGACTCAGCAAATATTGGAATACTTGGCGTCGACATTTCGAGCGAAGTCTAGTTTCGTGGCTATTTGGAGGGTAAGGCCAAGTTGGCCTCGAAGAAGCTTGGTGTGCTCAACAGGTCGACACAGTATTTCACCCCGGCCCACCGCCTTTTGCTTTATAAGGCGCAGGTTCGGCCTCACATGAAATACTGTCCCCATCTTTGGGCGGGGGCACCCAAATACCAGCTCCTCCCTCTGGACCGCATTCAACGGAAAGCGATTCAAATCGGTGATTGCCAAGAACTTTCAACTCGGCTAGACTCTTTGGCGCTGCGTAGAGATGTGGCTTCGCTGTGCATCTTCTACCGCATTTACCATGGGGAGTGCTCCGAGGAATTGTTCGGACTGATTCCTGCCGCCTCTTTCCGTCATCGTCCTACGCGACAGAAGTCTCATCCCCATCATCTAGATGGTTGGCAGTCCACAACTATGCGCTTTTCCAGGAACTTTCTGCCTCGCACAACAAAACTGTGGAATGAACTGTCGCCTGCGGTATTCTTGGACCAATACGACCTTCAAACCTTCAAGAAAAGAGCGTACTCCGTCTTAAAAGGCCGGTAACGCACTTGTGATTTTTATGTTAACCGCAGTATTACACATTATTGCTTTTTGTCGTAGTTTCATTAGATTTTGGCATTAATAATGTAAGGCACTTAGGACATAAATGCTTAATACAAATCTTAATTTAGGAAATAAGCAATAACCATTTTTGTCCTCTAGAATATTGTGCGATTTTTTTTTAATAAAACGGATTGCACTATCGTAAATCTTATGATCTAAAGAATAAGACTGCATTCATAACTCAATACCCGATTTTCTGTGGGTTAACACACGAATGCTTAACAGCGTCCATATAGCCTATAATCTTTGTCGATAAATGGGCTATCTAACACTGAAATAATTTTTCAAATTGGACCAGTAGTTCCTGAGATTAGCGCGTTCAAACAAACAAACTCTTCAGCTTTATATATTAGTATAGATGTATTTATTATACTCTTCTAAGATCTAATACTCATAATCAACAACACATTTATTTGGATAAATATAATTATTAGGTATTATGTTAATAAAACTCTTTGGCAAATAACTCATTATTAGGTACCAACTCTTAGTGTCTTATACTCGTGATAACTTCTAAACGAAATGTCCGATTGGGATGAAACAAAAAGTATTTTACTTCTACATAAATACCCTTGACATAATAATGCTTAATTTGGATAAGGATTAATATTACAATACACATTTAACGTAGTTTCTTTTTCATACGGATCGCGAATTTTTTTAAAAATAAAATATAGGCTATAGCCTTTCTTGATAAATGGACTATCCAACACTGAAATATTTTTTCAAATAGGACCAGTAGTTCCTGAGATTAGCGCGTTCAAACAAACAAACTGCAGCTTTATAATATTAGTATAGATATACCAAAATAACATTGTTTACAATTTTTGTCTATCTGTCTGTCGGTCTGTCTGTTAGTTCCAGTTAATCTGTGGAACGGCAGGACCGATTTTGATGGGACTTTCACTGATAGGTAGCTGATGATATAACGAGTAACTTAGGCTAATTTACTTTTTTTAGACTAACTTCGCCCCGCGGCGTTACCAGCGGTACGACAATGACCGCGGGTAATACCGCGGAGTTCAGCTAGTCTCACATAAATTTATTAAATAAATAATAAATAAATAAATATTTCGGACATCTAACACACAACGCCATCTAGTCCTAACCTAAGCAGAGCTTATATTATGGGTTACTAAACAACTGATACAAATACATGTATACTTTTTTTGTAAATACATACATATTATACATAGAAAACACCCAAACTCCCAAACAAATATTTGCAGATCATACAAACATTTGGTCCGACCCGGGCATCGAACCCGAGACCCCAAGCACAGCAGTCGCATGCGCTACCACTGCGCCAGTCTGAAATAAGTTGACTGATGTGCTCGGCCGCGTCCGCCTACAGCAAGATTTGTGAACGAACTGAGCGATTGGACCGACTTTCGTCCACACGCTACGATAACTGCACAGACGAACTGTGCAGTTAAATCGACAACGATATATCGAATAACTTTTGCTCATGCCTCCTATCGTTTGCACCAACCAAAAAATCTGAGCCAATTTCTGTCCACACGTACGATAAAACTGCACAAACGAACTGCACAGTTAAATCGCTACGATATATCGTTGTAGTGTGGACCGCCTATTAGGCGCCCACGGACGCCGCTGGTCGTCCATGTGAGTTCTGTTGACATACCATGATGACGTCAGCGTCACCGTGAACTGTTAAAATTGCTCGACTCTTGAATTGCTCACTTGACGAAAATTCAATTGGCAGATTTGGTTGATGGTTGGTTTAGTGGTTTCGTTTGGGTGTTTTGTGTGTATAATATGTATTTTTGGTACTAATCCCACCCACACGCTTACCACTGTAACTCCTGAACACAAGGATCAACAGCAGTGACCCACAAACACACCGAGCTATGACACTCGGGAAGTCCCAGGAAAAATTAAACTGTCCTGGAACCCGCAACGAAATGAATCTGAAGAAAACTGGAGGAGTTATAATATGTATTTGTCAGATTTCTTAGATATTATTATTTCATCACTTATGACATGACATGAAAAAAACTTGTATGAAATGTTTTATTTTCCCTAGTTTTCCCCTTCGTTTTCTATAAACAACCGCTCTATTCTACAGATTCTTGCACTATATTAGGTACATATTAGTTGTACTAGTTGTGGAGGGTCACCGCTGTCTTCTCTACGGTGAAGATATGCCACATTCTGGCGTGTTTAATTGGAACAGTTTTTAGGGTGCCGTATCCTAAGGGTAAAACCGTCTGCCTGTTCGTTCGTCCGTTCGTCTGTCTGTCTGTCACGAACCGTGACAGCTAGACTATTGAAATTTTCACAAATCATGTATTTCTGTGGCTGCTATAACAACAAATTATACTAAAAAGAGAATAAAATAAATCTTGTAGGGGGCCTCCCATACAACAAACTTGATTTTTCTGCTCGATATTAATAACGACAACAGGTAGACGCTTGAAATGTATGCTAATAAATAAATAAATAAAATAAATATTTCGGACATCTAACACACAACGCCATCTAGTCCCAAGCTCTGCTTGAGCTTGTGTTATGGGTACTAGACAACTGATATAAACACATAATATATATACTTTTTCTTGTAAATGCATACATGTTATACATAGAAAATGGTAATGGTATGCAACATTTCCTGCGCGAGTCCAACTCGCACTTAGCCGATTTTTTATTTGCTACTGGCGCAATTTTCTAGTAAACGACACTTACCTTTGGAAATTTCGAGAAATCAACATCAATAGCTTCCAAGCCCATAGTGCTATTGATTAGCGGAAAGTCAGCGATCGTCAAGTGGTCTGCGGCTGCATACATTTTACCCAGACGATTAAGATATGTCTCGAAAACCTCCATTGCCATGTAAACTCTTTTTAAACCGCCAGGGGTACGTTCGTAGTCAAAAAATATCGGTGCCAACTGCAATTGGAGGTCAAACACTATTAACAAAAATCGGCCAAGAGACAAGGATAAGGTATGAGAATAGGTCGTAAACATCGAGATATTACGTACTACGTACTAGAGGAGCCACTCAAAACCAATTATATGTTCCGTTTATATTTGAATTAAAACTAAAAAGCGCTGCAGCGCAGCCAAACAATAATTAGTAGTCTAATCCAACAGTATTAACAAGCAGCGCTCTATCGCATTCGAGCTGTAGTTTCCTCGCGAGCGAAATGTCATAAGCGCCGTGATTTTCATGGCGCTTACGCGTTTTGGCCAACGAACTGTTGCAAAGATTCGCTTTTATAGAGTAAGCGCCAAACAAGAAAGCAGAACGGATAAATAGCTTTATACCTACGAAGCTTTATTAGGAAATTCACTTTGAGTAAATAGTACTTGAATAGCTTTACCAGTTTCAGTTTTTTTGTAGAATTCATCGAGGTATAAAATATAAAAGCCGGATATTCAATTTTTAAATTATACTTTAATGATAATTTAAATATAACTATTGCAAAAAAAATGTTATGGGTTATTTACGAAGCTATTTTTAACAACATATTATTTTTCCTTATCCAATTAAATACGTTAAATACGTTGTGCATTTAACGTCAGTTAATTCTACCTAAATATCACTTCTGTATGTTTTACTCTAAGTACTCTATGTCGAATGAGGCAACAATGGCGTCTTAAAATATTTTGTTCGTATTTAATTTTAAAACAATTATATCTAGTTAATTACTGGTGAAAAGTTATTCCTTTGTTTTTCTCCGTATTCCTTGTATTATTAGTGCAATATCTCAAGACACAAAATGGCATAATTCACGAGTTTTAGAACGTTTTTAAATGTAAACAATCACACGCTTAAGCCACCGCTTCATCAGAGTGTAGCTAGCAAGCGACTGAAGGAAGTGCGGCGCATGCGCCGCAATTGCATGGAACACCGCACTAATGAGTGGCGTCTTCTCTATACATTATATCTCGATGGTCGTAAAGTGTTTTTTAGTTTCCTACCACCTCTCCCCATTTTTTTAATAGCGATTTGATTTCTATGATACCTACTTTATATGGTAAAACAGAGTTTTGCTTGATAAACTACTTAGTATAGAGTATATATGTACTTTATATAATGAACTTACTGCGTATGGAGCAATGTTAGCATAATATGTAGTCAGATTGAACAACAATCGATGATTTATTAATGCCCTGAAATGATATATCAGAATTAGTAATGGCAATTAACTATTATTCTTGATGGTTTTCCTGGGATCTGCACTCTTCTGCCGTCTAAGATTTAACATAAGCACGTCAAAACGCGTTTATGGCAGTTGTCCTACCGCCAGCGATGAAACGACAAACAGACTAACTATCGGATATTTTCTCGCTCAAGAAACGTACAATGGATATACTTTCCGTGTAAAAAAAAGAGATGCATACATGATCGCTGACTGTTTACACTGCCCCATTCGGTGAGGACTCGCTCCACTAGTTTGTCGATGAGCGACAAGAGCTGTTAAAGATAATACTCGCTCAGCGATACTTGCTCAGCGATGTTCACTTGGCGGTCAGAACTTACGCCGAGAGAGCAACTAGTGCTCATTTCTTTACAGTGCGGCTTTGTAAATACACCTAAACAGACAGAGATATTGTCGAACACATTCAATAAAAAACTCATCCATAATTACTTGGAAAAAACTTTAACAGCGCTCTTTTCTCATCGTCTCTTGAATGGCCTAAGGCTTACCCTGTGAAATAGATATCAGATCTAATACAGAGCCAAGCTTCTGAATCTACACGCCCTAACTCTACCAACTCTAACTTCTCAAACTCTACACCTTAGTAAAAATGTATGGCTTGGCTTGTTTCGTTACTTCAGAAACTAAGCATTCGCATACACTTTACTTCAATGTTTTTAGTGGGATTTCATTTATTTTTGTAAGTTGTTTTTTTTTTGGGTATTTTTGTTTCTAACAAAAAGTCCGTACCTCTAGCATAAAAATTTGTGAAAGTCTCATACAAACTTCCACCCCCAAATTTTGAGGTTTGTGGAGCAAAAGTAATAGTTTTCTGATTTTTATTGTTGTTTGTATACTAAACTTAGTTTATATAGTAAATTTCAGCTTTCTAGCACTTTAGGAAGTACCCTTACAGTTTTGATGATAATCAGTGTGTCAGTGACGAAATCGGTGTATTTTAGATATCAATAAAATATAAAATATCAGAGCTATGCAATTGAAACTGTGTATGTTTAATTAGTCTATTATTGACATCATATTCTGCGAATTTGAACTATCTGGTATATCGGAAACCAAAGTTATGAGGGTTCAAAAAAACGACAAACCGCTTCGAGAAAAGGCAGGTAGTGCCCCTGCGCTTCGCTTGGATCGTCTTGGCGGGGGCACTACCGTGCCCCTAGATCTATTGTACTTATCTATCTATTGTACGTTTTTTACTTTATTATGTGACAGTAATATTGTTTGTGTGATTCCTTTAATTAAACCACTGTTGGTGTGGAAGGAGTATAAATGAGTGGACTGAAGTATTCTTGTATATCTGTATATAATTTACAATTATTGTGATGTGAAACTATGTATGCGCACGTTGTATGTGAGCACGCCAAGCCGTCTGTCGCTTTAATGCTAATTATGCTTATTGCAACCGAGTGCGGCAATCAACCGAGCGATTCGGTACTTTAAAAAAAGCTTAAAGAAACATATTCCATAGAGTTGAAATTTGATTACTTTTGGAATTTGAGGACTATTTAAGTAGACAAAGAAATTAAAAAAATGATACAACTGTTTATAATTACATATTTGCCATTCGGATAATAGGGAAAATGCATGTCTTTTTTTTATTTCTTAGTCTGATAATTTACGTCTCTATAACATAGAAAAATTTATAAGTAGGCTTTAAAATAGTCAAACTAATTATCAAAGTGAAATTAAACCACTGACTAAATATGAGCCTTACAAACGCCGCCATTTTGAGCGCGTTTTTTACATGACCAACGACGTCACTGTCATTTCGTGTTTGTTTACTATTCAGTGTTTCAGTAACTTTATACATATTTAAACTTTTATTTGCCATAAAAATCATGGAACAAGTTAATTTTTCTCACAAATACTACTAACACAGTATGAATTTTGACACCGATAATTTCAATGAAGTGACCATCGACGTCAAATTTCGTTTCGACTAATAGAGCGCGTTTTGGAAGTTTGAATTTCCCTCCCTTCATTTTCACTTTTTATTTAATATTTTCTGGGTTTAAATAATCACTAAATAAAAAAATACCTTTTAGGTATATTGTAAAGACAATAAAGAATGTAGAAAAAAATATTTGAGACAAATTAAAATTTTATGCATATTCCCTATTGTTATTACTATCCAATACAAATGCTGAATAGTGTTAAAATACAAATGAATAATAACTGGTTATATTAGGGAAAACCTTAATACCTTGCTTTGGGCTCCTTCGGATACAACGGCGAATCCGGCTTGTACTTATCACATATGTACTGCATGATGGCCACGCTTTCGCTTAGGCAAAATTCGTCATCGACCAGAACTGGAATCTCTTTTTGTGGATTTAACTATTAAACAGTTAAATGTTTGTTAGAAGTACATCAATTTACAAATTTATAATACCTTATATTTAATTTGTAAGGGAAAAACAAATCAGGTAAGGGAAAACCAAACCAGGCTTGTAGAAGCGGCTTTATATGAGCACACTAGCTGATTCAAACGAGCGGAAGGTTAATTTTGCCTTCAAACATCACAGCTAGTATATTGTTAAGATGTCTAAATATTTAAGATATTATAGACGCAAGACGGCATTTTGAACATAAAATCAAAAAATCACTCGTGACGTGAACACCATACAGATTGTATGTATAAAATTTGCTTTCTAATTCATATTTACTTCGTTATATTCATTGTTGTGTTCTTTACAGTCTCCCTTTTTTTTGTAATCTGAGCTAAAAATTATAAGTTTTCACTTCTGTCGACAGTCCTTACGACTGTCAATAAATATTTTTTTAAAGTTTAACAGACTTATTGATAAAACCATGAATTGTGTCCCTATGTGGCGCGCATGCGAAATATTTAATAAGCGGATAAATCAGACTAAATTTGACTAAATGACATGGTCTATTTTGGCTTTTAAAACCACGGGAATGTGTGGCTTAGTTATAGGTACGACTTATTAAATTACAGGCATACCTCTCAGTCCACAAAGTAAGGTCTATAGTTAATAGAAGAGTGTACCGGTTCTGCTGAACTCATCCACTAAGACGGTAATAGAGTGAATTAGGTAGGGACATCATTACATATTCGTACCTTCGCATATTCCTCAGTCATGTGTTCTCCGTTATTAAAGTTCACATCAACAAGCTCGTAGGGTATATCTAAAGCTGCTAGGGTTTGTCTGCAGGATAGTGATGGAGGGCCATCAGCCACAGAGTACAGCTTCAATACCATGTTCCTAGAAATAAAAAGCTCTTTTGAGAATATTTTCAATTTTCACAGTTGCCATTCAATTTATCAAGGGCTTCCTCTAATGTTTCATGACCATGCATTATTAAAGATGTTTCTTTATTTGATTCTATTTTATTGTTCATGTTCAGAAATTGTTCTGTTTTATTACTATTTATTTATTAATACACGCATCAAAAGTGTCTAGGGATCAACATATGTTTTTGCAATAACTTTTCTCCTGATTGATATTAATTAAAATGTTCTTTAAGGATTCATCAAATAAACGTAAATAATAAAGTAAAGTAGTAAATAAACGTAATAAATCAAATAAACGTTTGTCACAGTAACGATAAACCAAGTCACCTTTGCATTAATAAAGAAATTTGCCATTTTCCTAATAAAGAGATTTTTGACATTTGAACCACTAACATTAAAGTTCGAAAAAAAGACTGAAATAACAGTTTTCTTTAAAATTTTATTAGGTAACTTAAACAATTAATAATCCGTGTTTCTACCGCGAACACTAACAACACAAGAACATCGGTTTGGCATACTCAAAATGAGTTCATCCAAACACGCTGTGGAATGGCCGCCCATGTTCGTTGCAACAACAAAGAAAGGTCTTCTTGCGACTGGATACCCTCCATATTCGGCAGAGCTCTTCTCTGTAGCATATCCTATGCATGCTCAATCGGGTTCAAGTCTGGCGACTGAGCAGGCCAGGGCCAAAGCCACATCTCAATCTCAAGAAATCCGCATAAAAATGCTTGATCCCTAGACACTTTTGATGTGTGTAGTTATTTGTTATACAAGAGTGCAAAATTGCTTTTTAACCGCGTGCTCAATTTTAAGGACCGAGCAAGCCAAAGATTCAAAAATTAGAATCCTGAGCGTTAGCGAGGGAATCCAAAGAGCACGAGGTGAAAAACCTTTGCACTCGAGTGCAAGACGTTACTTTTCATACCACCTAAGCGCGGAAAGACTAAATGCAAAAAGAAAATGGCGCGGGCAAAGCAAATTAAAAGAAAAGTAGCAAAGGATGGTACAGATTCACATACAGGTTTGTTTGAAGTTTACTTTTCTTTTGCCGTGCTGTTGTCCGTCATTTAAGCCTCTTACGATACCCATGAGATGAATAGGGGTGTCACCAGCACCACACGGACAATTACAAACAATGAATCAATGATCGTACGAATCGTACCTACTCATCTTATAATAGTTTGTCCCAGATGGGACTTCCTTATCAAAATGTATTATCAAGTTTAGACAATATGTTGCAAAGTTACCTTTGTAAACGCTCTGCCTATACATTGTGCGTAATTGACATAAATATTAACTTTGTACTACAATATTTGGCACAGATTACATTTACGTAAATGCTCGCTATTCAGTGATATGATAACGAAAATTGGTAAAGCGCTACATACTACCTAATATAACATGTAATATTTTAGGTCACAGCTGTTTATCTGCATACTTTTTTCCGCAGTGAATAAGAACAGTGTCATTAAAATCCTTTAGAAATTTAATTAATAATTAGGTGATTAAAAAGTGCTCAATATTTCACGATAAAAGAGAAACAAATATTATAATCTCACTATCTGACCCGGCAAACGTAGTTTTGCCATATAAATAAAATAAAAATTAATCATTAGCATTATAATTAACATCATATATCATTTAGGGGTATGAAAAATAAATGTTGGCCGATTCTCAGACCTACGCGATATGCACATAAAATTTCACAAAAATCGGTCCAGTCGTTTCGGAGGAGTTTGGTAACAAACATTGTGACACTAGATTTTTTTTATATATGATAATCAAAACCTATCGTATATATACGTGCTATAAACTTACCAGATTTTATGACAGCGCTCTTACGTCTTTATCAATCGAATGTAATAGTCCAAGTGCTCACTGCTCAATGTTCAACAACGTTCGCTTGCCTTGACTATGAGATATCGAGGAGCGGCCGGCCTACACAAAACATTCCTTTCACTAATCGTGTGTAGTCGTTAGACAAAACCAAACGAATGACAAATATTAAGTAGATAACTAGTTATAAACTTGATACGTAAAGTACACATTAAAATAAATCTTATATATATAAAATTCTCGTGTCACAATGTTAGTTACCATACTCCTCTGAAACGGCCAGACCGATTTTTATGAAATTTGGTGTGCATATCGGGTAGGTCTGAGAATCGACCAACATCTATTTTTTATACCACAATTTTTTATGGCAAAACAACGTTTGCCGGATTAGCTAGTATTTTATAAAATTCTAGTCTAATCAATTTAGTTAAGTACTTATAAAAGTTCAGTTGAAAAGTAAACACATAAAAGTAAAATTAGTTACAATGCAATGTAATCTCAAGGTAATTTTTTCTCGTTGAACAACAAAACTCGAAGCGGCAAAGTCGTTTCACTAATGCTAGGTCTGAGGTCGTGATTTGTGTAGTTAATTTAGGTACCAGCAGAGAATAAAATATTTTAATTTACAATTCTGCAACCACAAAATTGGTAAAAGAAGAAATAACCCTTCGCTTCACTCATCAGGTATCGGTTGCTCAGAGTATTTTATTATGAAAATAATAATAAATGTTCTTTTAGAAACAATAAATTATAGAGTACAAATTTGTTACATTAATTCACTATTTTCAAACGTATACATAAATTGTTTAAGTGTTCAAATCTGGAAGGACTCTTAACAAAAAAAAATAACCCAAACGGTTCATCAAGAATAGACGCTCTTATCTCTCAAGATCCATTGGCTAGATGGATCTAATGACTATTTCTTTTTCATTAAATCCTGATTTCAAGAAACAGATTTTTTATTCAAAAGCTTAGTTGGCCAAACCAGTGATGGATCTAATGATATTAGATAGACAGAAAGTTGTAGATTCATTGAGAATCTTCGTTGCTAAAGTCCCTCAATTACGATGTAACCGAAAATCTCTTCCCTTCTCTTTGTGTCCTCTATATTATATAATTTCCGCCCTACCTTGTTTTATTTTCTGTTACTTCGGTGATTTCTTTTTATGAGCACACACGCATATATATTCACACGAATACACACTAATTAAACTCATAACGTATTATTCTATTATCTACTTATTGAAAAAAAAATGTCCTACAAAATGTATGGTTTGATCCTTCCAACAGGCAACCTGTAACGATAACGAGGTCAATAAAAAAATATACTAACTAGCTGATTTTTTAACTGTTACTTACTTAATATTTATATAAGTAACTAGCTTCGCTCACGCAGACTTTTATGCCCTGATTACCCCTTAGGGGTAGAATTTTAAAAATGCCTTTCTTAGTGCTCACTTACGTTATATAAAAAACCTACATGCAAAATTTCAGGTTTTAGGTTCAGCGGTTTAGGCTGTGCGTTGATCTCTGGGTATGTCAGTCGACTTCCTACTTTATATATATATATAATATATAGAAGATATGTATAGATATAAATAGATTTAACAGCGACAAGTTAGCCAGGTCCTACACTTAAAAGTGTTTTGTCCCTGCTACCCCTGTTAGCTACCACTATCGAATTTTTTTTTAAGAGGAAAGTTGGAAGTCTCATCAAAATAAAGCCACTCACGACACGAAAGTTAGCTTGGTAGTAATCTATATAAATAAAAATTAATTGCCGAAATATATTTACGCGCATAACTTCCGATCGGCTGCACCAAATTAAATATTCATTTTTTATGTATTCGTTATTGTTAGGACAAGGTTTGTGTACATTTGTGTATAAGAAAAATTAAAAGATAACGGGAAAAGTCTTTTTTTTTTGTCTGCGACGGGAAGCTGAGAGGTCAGCTAGTAACTTATAAAATTGGTACCGGATATCCCGGACTATTAAGCTTTCATACAAATAGATCAAATGAGAAAAATCTGGCCGATGGATCTTCTGAGATTCAACTAGTGACGGTCATTGCAATTGTTTTGTCTAAACTGTGGGAAACTTTGCATGGATACCTATGTGTATTTACCACGTAGAGAAAGTGCTAAAATAATATCACGATTTTTAGTTATTTCTGCGGTAACTACCTACCCTCCTAATCCTAAAGGTAAAGTGGGGATGATTTTTTTCCTACCTCATAGTGTGGGGTATCATTAGATCGATCTTTAAAAAAAAATCAGAGGTTGCCAAGCCGATTTTTTGACTAATGCCTTGTTCAGATGACGAGCGCTCAACGCGAGCAACTCCATGTAAAAACGCGGGCTAACCTTTAGAATCTATACAATCGATTTGAGAGTTGACAATTTTATGTTTGATAGTTCTTGCTTTTTTTAGTCTACTCCTAAAATTTCAACTTGCGGAAAGTCGTAGCTTTTGAGATATAAATTTTTGAAATTATAAATAAAATACGTGAAAATAATTTTGACATCTTCTCTGCGTTTTGTTATTCCTTACGTTATTCGTTTTAAACTTTTTTCAAACTCTCAAAATAGTTTTTGTGAAATTTTTTGCTAAATTAATTTAGTTTTTATTGTAATACACACCGTAATATACGAAAAAATACTTTT
This sequence comes from Diaphora mendica, assembly GCA_949125395.1. Lineage (NCBI taxonomy): Eukaryota > Metazoa > Arthropoda > Insecta > Lepidoptera > Erebidae > Diaphora > Diaphora mendica. The sequence continues at coordinate 6,546,600 of OX421323.1, forward strand.
CGAGTATTTTTTTATATATTACGTTTTGATATTCACTTTTAATAAAGGACATATTTTCTTAAAAAAGGAGAACCAAAACGCAACACTAATGACGCGACGCCATTTCAATTATAGAACTACAACAACTTAGCAACACCCTAATGTTTTTGTTAGTGGCTAACTTTGTAGGTTAGGTTAGAGTTGTGAATTATATATATTATGTGTTAAAGGAAATGTATAAGAACAGGATATAATTCTTAGGTAATTAATAGCAATGTATTACTCCGAGTTGGCACAATCCGACTTTATTGGGTTAGGTTAGATGGCTAAGGCGGGAGCGCAGCGCAGCGAAGCTCCCGCCTTAGCCATCGTGGTTATTTTTTTTATAAACCACCCAGAAATAGGGGGCTACGCGGGGCTCCGTCGACTCATAATTGAAGCCAGTTTTTATATACATATTTATGAGGAGGTGAGGAGGACCCCCCAAGTAAGGGGTATCCCCCACCCCCTCCCCCCAAAATCTATTGTATATATTGCGAAATGCGTCCTAACCTATAAAATTTTCAAAAATTCATATAAAAAAACTATGAGGAATCGCAACCCCCCCTTCAAGGGGGGCTATCTACCACCCCTCCCCCCACCCCCGCTCCCGAAATCGATTGTATAGATTCTAAAGTCCTTCCAAAACGCGCGTTAGCATGTGTACACCTAGAACAAATTACATGTAGTTGTCAACGCGCGTTAGCAAAACGCACGTTGAGCGCTCGTCATCTGAACATGGCCTTATGGATCCATTTGCACGATATTCAAATATAAAGTTAATTTGTAATATTTTTTGTTAAAATAAAGCGTCTAAAAGCTAATTAGTTAGCTCAAAAATTTTGAAAAAATTCAATTAATCTTTATTTGCGAATGTGGGTTGTACAATGAGATGTTACAATGTAATGATGGAACTGAATGGAACAAAACACTAAATATGAATATTACATGGCAGCTACATTGCCTACATTGTCTATTAAATATTAAAAAAATACACAAAAAGAAAAACAAATTCTCTAAATTAAACTGCACAAAACAAAAGACAGCCAAACAACAAAAAATTTAAATGTCAATAATAGATGTGTTCCAAAAAAGTTCTAAACATAATGCAAAATTCTTGATAGTTTGTTACTTCAGGAGTTATAGAGGCCTAACTTGTAAAATGCGTTTATTTAGAAAACTTCGTACAAAAATAACTAAATAAAAAGTAAACATGTAAAATATTGACAGGGGGCTAATGCCAGTAATGCCACCCATGGACAAATGCAACTTAATTACAAACGCGTTACCGGTCGGATAGGTTTGTAACCATTGAAGCAATAATACAATCTGGAGAATGGATAGCTTACACTATCAACAATATGGTTTATTCCACTTGTACATATAAGTGATATGATGATATCATATCACCAAAAGTACTAAATGTCTTATTTGACAGAAACCTAATCTCTACAAATCTACTTAAACAAATACATAAAATTGAAGGTATGTTTGTAATATTAAAATAACCGGTTTTTACTAAATGCATATATATGAATACACGGTACATTTACCAAAATATTTTTTTTTACAATTTTTGTCTGTCTGTCTGACTGCAAGCTAATCTAATGTCTGGATCTTCCAGCTAATCTCTGGAACGGCTGGACCGATTTTTACAAGACTTTCACTGATAGGTAGCTGATGATATAAGGAGTAACCTAAGCTACTTTTTTTAGACTAGCTTTGCCCCGTGGCGTTGCCAGTGGTTGATGTCGTACCGCGGGTAACACCGCGGGACTCAGCTAGTGAGTAAATATTTTTACTACATTGCAACATTTCATCTAAAATCCAGCACTACTATCTTCCAAGGTAGGTATTATTGTTGGTATTATTGCAGAATAATTTTAACAATTATTGAGCAGACTTTAAAGGGTTAGTAATCACCACAGGTAATCACTTTTGCAGTTAGTTATAAGGTTTTGTGACTTCCTTAAATTGTTATAAAAACTGATAAACAAGACTTAAATTGTCTTTTATAAAATTATCCTCAGTTGTATTAGTTCTTTAAGAAAATGCTATCTTTGAAATGTACATATTTTCTATTTTTAACATTGGTATTAAAACCAAACGCAGCCGTCTTCCAAAACAATGTTGAGGACAACCTTCGTGTGCGTATTAGACGTCAAGATGGGTACGTGTATAATAAACCAAATATATCATTTGACTTGCCTTCGCAGTCCACCACTGAGTCCACTCAAGCACCAACTGTTGACAGGATACTGGAGCAGCAAATGTATTACGCATACCCAGCGCCTCCGGGGGGAGATACTATCAAAATTGGCAGCACGTCTGGTACTCAAATCAGTACCACTGCTACTTCTGCCTCAGAAGGTGCCTCATCTGGCTACACTTACCAATCGTCAACAGCCGGTAGAGCGAGCTACAAATATTTAACGCCCGTTCCAGGTCCAACAGAAACTCAGGCAAATACTGCACCTCAAGTTTTGAATACCGCTTCAAAAACAGTGGTATCTAGTATAGCATCTGCCACTAACTCTGATAGTAAAGCCAACTCTGAATACAATTACAAAGCCCCCTCGCCAACTTTACCACAATCATATCAAAGTTCGTCGGAGGTGTCGACAAATGCTCCTAAATACTTACCACCTGCCGCAGGCAGTTCAACCGGTAGTTTGGGCGGAGAGCGCCAAATAGACATAGGTAGCGGTTCTGGTATTTCTGGTGCCGTTCTAATCGGATCAAATATTGCCACTCAGAGGGGTACCAGCTCTGTAGAAACTTTATCGGATAACTATTTACCTCCGTTAATTAACAATCTCCGTTCAACGAGCAAAACACCAGAACCCATATCAATAAGTTCTCAAACAAATACAAGTCGTGCAATTTCAGTTCCAAGTATGGCTTATCTTCCACCGAAGTCGTCACCATCGTCAACACCATTACAAACTCTAGGGCTTAGAAATACTTCGCAAAATGCTGAGCCTGCCAAGAAATACATACCGCCTGTAAATACAGGATCACAATCTGGTACTGTGGCCACTCCTGCATCAGGCTATCTGCCACCAGGATTTTTTTAAGTTCTTTGTAACTAATATGTATTCCTTTTATAAATATTAATGTTAAAAGTATGTTAAAAGTAAAAAATATTAATGAAACTATTAATGGAAATAAAAATTTTGATTTTAAGATTCTTTATTTTTCAAATGTCCTTTAACAGCCTTTAGTGGTTCACTGTTGGACATAGGCCTTTCCTTAGAGAGGAGGTTTTGGATTTAACATTAAGCGTAGGTACCAGCTTATTCATACAAACTACAAAGTCGTTCACATAATCCTACTAATATTATGAACGCTAAAGTTTGTAAGTATGGATGAATGTTTGTTACTCTTTCATGCAAAAATTACTGAACGGATTTAGATAAAACTTTATCTAAACCGACAACCACTAGTTGATTATATAATTAAAATTATAATCGAAATTAGACTGTTACCTGTCTAATTTATGTAATTATTGTGTATTTTAGGGATTACTTTTTATCGTGGCTTTCATTCCTATATTTTTATATATTTTGTTAGTAACATGTTTTATGCATTATGAGTTCATGACTGAAAACTAGGCATAGGTGATTAGTGGTTAGGACAAAATAAGTGTGGAAAGTGACTGATTAGGGCAAGTGATTTTGCAACAAGAACCAATTATAACAGACTTTCTTTGAACATAGGCGAACGACGAACCCATTTCATAAGTGATTAGTTGTCTGCGTAGTAATGATGAGATTAGAAGCGTGTTCTATTTTTTTACCGACTTCCAAAAAGGAGTAGGTTCTATGTTCCACTGTATGTTTTTTTTTTTTTTATGTATGTTACCCGATTACTCCGTCAGTTGTGGACCGATTTAAAAAAAAAATTTGTATTCGAAAGGGTATGCTTCCGAGGTGGTCCCATTGCCAGCATATCAGGATCTGATGATGGTATCTTTTGCTAGGTAGTAGAGCCACGCTGATTTCAGCACGAATGGGCCGGCTCGACCGGGGCGGTACTACCCTCGCACAGAAAATCAACGTAAAATGACAGCGTTCATGCTGTCGTGTTTCGTTGGTGAGTGCGAGACCGGAGGCCCAAATAGTCTAGTCAACAAGTTCCATACTTGTTGACTAGACTAAAAGATGCAGTAGCATCACTAGGCCGCCATGGTGTGGGTCGCCATACTGCATTGTCTGCATTCGCAGTGAGTATGGTGACCACCACTCTTGGATTCTGCTTATGCTTTCCATCAGGCAGAGTAGAGTCATTATGGCGGAAATAAATAAATACATAAAAAAAAAAAAAGTGATCTCAGGGAAATCGAGGGAAACTCTCATTTTTTATAGGCACATACTATGTTTTTCGTATATTTTCTGAAGTTACACCCGTATTTGCGTCTGGTAGTCATCATTTTATGATGATGAGCTGATGATGTAAGGTACAACTCCTTAACGGTTAGGAGTTGGAGGATAAATCTTTAAATATCAGATGTATATATGTTACCTTTAGTCGTATTCTTTCAAATTATTTAGGTAAGCTGATGTTGGAAGGTGGAAGGTACAACTCCTCAACGGTTAGGAGTTGGAGGATAATTCTTTCAATTTCATACGTATCTAAAGACCTTCAGTCGTATACTTTCAAGTTATTTGGGTGAACTGATGATAGAAGGTTAAACTCTTCAACAGTTAGGAATTAGGGGATGATTTAAATATTACACGCACGTTTAGACCTTCATTTGTATTCTTGATGATGAAATTTGATGAAATAGTTCAACTTACTACTTACCTACGATTGTTTGCACTAAAAAGTGAAAAATAAAAACTTTTTATAAAAAAAAAAACCGACTTCCAAAAAACATCCAACGAAAACTCTCTGCCAAAAAAACACTTAAAAGCGTAAAATAAACTGGTTCTTCATAAATTGCCTATACCTAATTCTTTATTCATTTAAATAGTAGTATTATAATGTGTGCTAGGTACCTAAAATCTGTTTGAAGTCACTTTACCCACTAAAAAGTTGTCTAAATTTTGGAAAAGTAATAGTCTAAAAAGAGCTGGGGTTGGAAGCTCTCCCTCATCTGCCATACTCACCAGACCTTGCACCTACCGACTATTACTTTTTCCAAAATTTAGACAACTTTTTAGTGGATAAAAAATTCAATTCCCGAGAGGCAGTACAAAATGCCTTTGAAGAGTTTGTTGCCTCCCGTCCAGCTGATTTTTACAAGAAGGGCATCAATAAACTTCCAATGCGTTGGCAAAGATGCGTCGATTGCATGGGTGATTACTTCGAATAACAGAAATAAAAAAGTTTGAAAAAATAAGTACTTTCACTTATTGCATACAAAACGGCAATTTCATAGGTAAAGACCTATTATATAACTTACTGAATGACCCATGCAACTTTGTCTACATCTCTTTTAATTATTCCCTGATAAAAATCTATCTTTATTTAATTTTAGTTCTCTAATCCCAATGAATTTATTATCATCAAAGAGGAAAAAAAACAAACAAAAAACAAAAATATTTACATATTTTAACTGAACTTTTTAAGTAAGAATAATTCTATTTCTCTTTTTAAGAATCAGGTTTCCATCAATTTCAATGGAAACATTTACATTGCCATTTTTGTGGCCAGATAATGGAATGAGGAATGGGGACTAGTTAATTTAATTTATTTCACTTTTGTTTTGGTTTTATCCTAAAAATGCACTAGAGTTTTTAGGTACGAAACCTTACATTATTTAAATGTCTAGATAGAGCATCGCACTGCAAAAGATAAAGAAGTGAGACGACTTCTCGATATATTTTTTTACACAGGATTTATTCTAGTGCGGGAGTTGTTAAAAAAAAAAACATTACTTCAAAATCTGAATTTACTAATAATTTTTAGGGCATATAAAAAATGGTTTTAATTAGTATTTAACACTATTTTATTAATGAACACAAACAGAGTACAACAATGCAGTTTACGTGGAACGTGTTGAGTTGCGACTACTAATGTTTATCTTTAGTCTATTTATATCTTAACAATAATAATTAATTTTAAGGGACTTTTGGCTTAGTACAGTAAGAACACATTCAAAGTGGCAAAGACACTATTAATTTATATAGAAATAATTGAATGGCTTTATATTCTGAAATAAATACGAAACAATGGTACTTACAGATTCTAGGTGACTTTTACATTTTATTTGGTTTATTCTTTATAATATAAATATTAATAAGTAATTACATAATTTATTAAGTTCCGTTTTATGATACGTAAAACATAAATATTTAATAATTCATTTTCAGTGTAGTAAACATTTTGTTGTATGTTTTAAATTTAAAAAATAATGAAATTAAGCAGTCACTAGTTTTTATTTATCCAAGAAAATCCTGCTGTGTGGTCACCTCGACGTAGTATTTCTTCGGAGGATTTTGATTACTATTTTGCAACAAAACTGTACATTATTTGAGACTTTATAGTAAAGTAAGCGTTAGTAAAATAATACTACTAAGGAATAGACTGCATCATTAATCTATTTAATTGCCGAATGATTTGTAAATTGACTTTTCTTGGTGACAAGCGTTTCAATTGAGGGACCACCTTCAATGAATTAAAACTTATGGAAAGGCACTTTCACAAACCAAAGGTTGAATTTACAATCATTTAGATACTTTTACTAACGATAGAACCACACAAAATTCCAAATTTCGTTGTGGTTTCCACGCAAACGGAACCTAGGGTGATCAATTGAGGGACCACCTTCCGCATGCTATATCTTTCTATACAGTAAACGAGAAAGGTCGATATTTGGTAAATTGGTTTTACAAATCTTTTACTAAGAGTAGTCACTTAAAGCAGACGTAAATTTTCACTAGTTTAAAAGATATGGATATCTATGAGTCACGATTGAGGGACCACCTTTGACCGCTTGTAACTTTTGAGATACTGCTTTTACAAATTAATTACTTAATTTACAATTGTTTGGGAACTTTTACTAAAGCCTAGTGCATTCAAAACCTTCAAATTCCAATGTGGTCCCTCAATGGGAACGCAAGCATTATATGTTCCGTTTATATTAGAATTAAAACTAAAAAGCGCTGCAGCGCAGCCAAACAATAATTAGTAGTCTAATCCAACAGTATTAACAAGCAGCGCTCTATCGCATTCGAGCTGTAGTTTCCTCGCGAGCGAAATGTCATAAGCGCCGTGATTTTCATGGCGCTTACGCGTTTTGGCCAACGAACTGTTGCAAAGATTCGCTTTTATAGAGTAAGCGCCAAACAAGAAAGCAGAACGGATAAATAGCTTTATACCTACGAAGCTTTATTAGGAAATTCACTTTGAGTAAATAGTACTTCAATAGCTTTACCAGATTCAGTTTTTTTGTAGAATTCATCGAGGTATAAAATATAAAAGCCGAATATTCAATTTTTAAATTATACTTTAATGATAATTTAAATATAATTATTGCAAAAAAAATGTTATGGGTTATTTACGAAGCTATTTTTAACAACATATTATTTTTCCTTATCCAATTAAATACGTTAAATACGTTGTGCATTTAACGTCAGTTAATTCTACCTAAATATCACTTCTGTATTTTTTACTCTAAGTACTCTATGTCGAATGAGGCAACAATGGCGTCTTAAAATATTTTGTTCGTATTTAATTTTAAAACAATTATATCTAGTTAATTACTGGTGAAAAGTTATTCCTTTGTTTTTCTCCGTATTCCTTGTATTATTAGTGCAATATCTCAAGACACGAAATGGCATAATTCACGAGTTTTAGAACATTTTTAAATTGAAACAATCACTTCATCAGAGTGTAGCTAGCAAGCGACTGAAGGAAGTGCGGCGCATGCGCCGCAATTGCATGGACCACCGCACTAATGAGTGGCGTCTTCTCTATACATTATATCTCGATGTTTAGAGTAGTATTGTGATCAGGGTTGCCACCCGTCCCGATTTTGCCGGGACAGTCCCGATTTCGACGATATAGTCCCGGGTCCCGACGGCCTAGTAATTTTGTCCCGATTTTTGATAACATGTCAATCGCTCAATTTGAATTGACGTTTGTGTATTATATCCCACTTTTGGACCGACACGAGAACGCGGTGTGTGACCGCGCCGCACGCACTCGCGCACCGCGTTCTCCTTCATCCCTTCCCGCGCAATGTACTTATTCGTGCGACGAGCTGGGCTCATACCAACCACCTAACTATACCAAATTTTAGCAGATGTCGCGAAAAGTACCTATCTTGTTTCGAAAATTGATAGCCACAGACTAAATACAATCAAATAAATAATATTAAAAAAAAACTACACATCGGTGGCTAGTGATTTTCATACAACATTATGTTTAAAGATTATCTGTCACTCTTCTTTTTAACCGACTTCCAAAAAGGAGGAGGTTCTATGTTCCACTGTATGTATTTTTTTTTTTTTTTTTTTTACCTGATTACTCCGTCGTTTGTGGACCGATTTTGAAAATTTTTTTTGTATTCGACAGGGTATGCTTCCGTGGTGGTCCCATTGCCAGCATATCAGGATCTGATGATGGGATCCCAGGGAAATCGAGGGAAACCCTCATTTTTTATAGGCACATACTATGTTTTTCGTATATTTTCTGAAGTTACACCGGTATTTGCGTCTGGTAGTCATCATTTTATGATGATGAGCTGATGATGTAAGGTACCACTCCTTAACGGTTAGGAGTTGGAGGATAAATCTTTAAATATCATACGTATATAAGTTACCTTTAGTTGTATTCTTACAAATTATTTAGGTAAGCTGATGATGGAAGGTGGAAGGTACAACTCCTCAACGGTTAGGAGTTGGAGAATAATTCTTTCAATTTCATACGTATCTAAAGACCTTCAGTCGTATACTTTCAAGCTATTTAGGTGAGCACGGAGATTAGAGGATGATTTTAATATTACACGTACCTTAATTTCTATTCTTGATGACGAAATTTGATGAAATAATTCAACTTACTACTTACCTACGATTGTTTGCACTAAAAACTGTAAAATAAAAACTTTTTATAAAAAAAAAAAAACCGACTTCCAAAAACATCCAACGAAAACTCTCTGTCAAAAAACACTTAAAAGCGTAAAATAAACTGGTTCTTCATAAATTGCCTATACCTAATTCTTTATTCATTTAAATAGTAGTATTATAATGGGTGCTAGGTACCTAAAATCTGTTTGAAGTCGGTGCTAAGCCAAAAAGAATACAAACGAACAATTACAAAAGTCTAAGCGATAGTCACTTGGCACCGACTTCAAACAGATTTTAGGTACCTAGCACCCATTATAATACTACTATTTAAATGAATAAAGAATTAGGTATAGGCAATTTATGAAGAACCAGTTTATTTTACGCTTTTAAGTGTTTTTTGACAGAGAGTTTTCGTTGGATGTTTTTGGAAGTCGGTTTTTTTTTTTTATAAAAAGTTTTTGTTTGTAACAATGGACGTCTCGCGGGAAGCTTTTCGTGCTATGATTTTCTATGATTATAAACGAAGGTTAAAGTTCAAGAAATCTTAAGAAAATTTACAAGCTGCTTTTGGGGATCATTAACACTGAACGGCGATTTAAATTTTGCCGAACATTGTAATGCTGCTTCTGCTATGGGCTTTGATTCGGAAGAAGGCTTTCAACTGATAAATTATTTGATGACTACACTATAGTAAAAAATATCCACACCTCGATCAAAATCAAAGTGTTGGTAACAAATGGGTTAAAGTATTTGAAACTGCTAAAGGGCAGAAGTTAAGCCCATTATTTGGTCTCGTACCTTGAGCATACCTGCTTCAAATACTTATGTTGAGTGTATTTTCACTAATGACAATAAAATGGTATAATTTCAAGAATTATTGCCCGGTAGATTTAATAAAAGCAGAATTGCAAATTTCGCTAAACAATAAACATCATAGACATGTCATTGTCTTGTTCTAAATTCTTATATAAATGTAAAAATGACTCTGAATTAATGAACGCGACCCGTAATAAGATTTTTTTTTAATGAGCCTGCTGTGTCCCACTACTGAAAAAAGGGTCTCCCCTGTAGCAAGCCACCTCTCTCTATCCAAGACCAGTTCCGGTCAGTCTATGCGATAGGCGTCAAGATCTTCGCGCCATCTTTTACGGGGTCTACTTCGTCGTCGGCGTTTACCCTGAGGCCCCCAGTGTTCGACGACTTTGGCCCACCGGTCCGGATTCATACGACATACGTGTCCGGTCCAATCCCATTTTAATCCGGCAGTCTTCTTGCCCACATCCTCGACTTTAGTTTTGGAACGCAGCTCTGTGTTTCTTATTTTACGATCCTGTCGGATAACACCCAACATTCTGCGTTCCACTGCTCTTTGGCAAATCTTAAGCATGGACTTCTGACAAAGACCAAGTTTGAGCACCATGAGCAGTAAGGATGGGCAGGAGACACACGTTAAGGAAAGGGGAAGATCCTTTCATGTACTGTTTCATGGACCAGTGTGCTGTTTCAGGCGTTATCGATTCGGCGATCGATTTCCCTTTCTTACCTGTTCTCGAAGGATAATAACTGGCCCAGGTACAAGTATTCTTAAACATATCGTATCTCTTGCCCCTACCTGGAGGTAGGGGCCTTACATTTTCTGCCGTTGGTCATATGTAGGGTCATGGATCAATTCATTTAAAGTCCAACCTCAAAGCTCGCTGCGCTTAGTTTTTGAAGCATTTCTTGCAGTTCTCGGGCGGTGGGTGTGAAAAGTAAAATGTCGTGGGCAAAACGAAGATTTGTCAATCTTTATTCCCTAATGACAATGCCCCGCGTTGTCCATGAAGCAGACAGTTTTTTGAAGACTTCCTTCAGGGTGCTAGTACCTAAATAGTGTCGGGGATAGAGGGTTTCCCTGTTTCACACCCTTCTCTATTATAAAAGAAATATGCATGGAAAATATTTAAAAATACGCATAGATACAAAAAGGGATTTTTATTTTTCTCACAGTCTTTTTGATGACCTGAATCGAACTGAAATCCGACCGACCGTCTCTGATAACCATTAGATTGTCCCGATTTTTTTTTCCAAAAGGTGGCAACCCTGATTGTGATAGTAGTTTTAATAAAGTCTCTTTAACAAGTCAAAAGGCTTCTCTCTCAAATAAATCGAACCCTAACACGTAACAACTGGTGTCAGAAGTGTAATTTGGGAAATGCTATGACCCCGAGAGACGACGGTACCAGCGAAGGAGTGAAGACCAGGGCTCAGCGTGCTGCAGGAGGAACGAGCATGGAGGAAACCACCTCGCCAACTGGTTCCGCCCACCAGGCCACGCTCACTTCGGAACAAGTTTCGGTTGTCCACGCTCCCACGGCCATGCCCACGCCAGACTTAGCGGATCTCTCAAAGATGATGGTTGTCATGAAGGAGCAGCTGGATGGCAAGTTCACGGCTATACAAAATGGCCAGCAGCAGCTGCAAAATGGGTAAGATCAGATTGACAACAAGTTTGCAGCCCTACAAAACGGGTAAGACAGCAAGTTTGAAGCCCCACAAAAACAAATGAAGAATGACCAACATCTACTTTTATCCGCTGTTAGCGAAGTAAGTGTTGTCGTAGATAAGCTACGGAAAGACTTAAACGGAGTTGAGGAACGGGTCACCTGCTTAAGTTCTGATATGGACAGCATGAAGACTGCACTGATGGAGTTGCAGAAGAGGGTAGTGCGCCTGGAAATGTCAGGTGTAGGTAACAGTATCTGGTTCTGGTGTAGTACATGCACCCAGTGTAAAGGTCCCCTCGTACGACGGCAGCACTTCGTGGACCGCGTACCGTCAGCAGTTCCAGACCGTCGCAGCTGCTAAAGGGTGGACAGATGAACAGTGCCTGACTGCCCTTACTGTCGCACTTAGGGGGCAAGCACTAACAGTCCTAGAGGCACTGCCAAGTCCGGGCAGTGGATACAAGGAATTGTTGGAAGCGTTTTCCGCACCCAGCTACGCGACAGAATCCAACGTCCGGGAGAGGGATTACAACAGTGGGCGTTGGAAATAGAAAAACTCGTACGAAAAGCGTACCTGTCGGCCGACCCGGACATGTTAAGAGTAAATACCGTGCAGGCATTCGTGGATGGCATCAAGGATTTGGAGGTAAGAGCTGTAGTGAGGCTTGGTCACCACACCTCACTAAGGGAAGCACTGGCATACGCCCTGGAGGTTCGACAGGATGTCCCACGGATCCACAAGTTACGGGAAGTCCCAGAAGAAATAAAAGAAGTCAAGTCTTCTTTGAAGAAGGGATCTGGGGTCATGTGCTACAGATGTGGTGAGAGAGGTCACCTGCAGCTAAGTTGCCCGATTAAGAGTACGCAGATGTCCAGGTTACAAAATATAGAGGACCGTCTGGAGGAGCTAATGAGCAAACGTTGTGAAAAGAAGTTTTTGGAAAAAAATGACAGCAAGACAAAAGGTGATGTCATCAGACAATGCAAAGAATATGTCTCGTGGAGAAAGTGTACTCCGACACCAAACTCAAAATCAACCGACTTGACGGTGAAGCGCATCAAAGTTACTCCTTTGGGACCCTGTGAAGATGAATCAATGAAGATAGCACAGCGGGATGACGATGACCTAAAGCAACTCATCACATGGAAAGCACAGGGTAATGCTAGACCTGATTGGAGTAGTATATCATCTGCGAGTGCTATCACTAAAGCTTATTGGGCACAATGGGATAGTTTAGTTTTGCAGAACGGGGTACTGTACCGAAAATGGGAGAAGACCAACGGCAGAGAGTTCCACCTGCAGATAGTTGTGCCAAGAGCTAAAGTGTCGGACGTTCTACGTAAAGTTCACAAGGGAGATTCAGGAGGCCATCTTGGAGTCAAGAGGACACTGTTGAAAGTACGCGAGAGATTCTACTGGCTCCATTGTCGGCAAGATGTACAGGACTGGTGCCGAAAATGTACTACTTGTACTGCTGTAAAAGGTACACAGAAACAGTCCAACGTCGGCGCACCATGGGAACGAATTGAAGTTGACGTAGCGGGTAAGAACATGAAGACCAGATACGGTTCGCGTTCAAATTTAAACGGTTTCGAAGAAGGTGCATTCAGCGGCATTCAAGAGGAGCGTTCAAAGTAGTGCATATCGACCGCCTGGCATAATATCGTGGCAGCGACAGCGATGTTCGGGACGAACATCTCTAAGAAGGGGGTAGTGTTACGAATAATAATAATCTTCAAGCCTTATCTGCGCACACAAATAGACACTCGCTTCTTATCGATCTCCTGAGGCAAGGAATAATGGACCATACTTCTATATGCATAGTGTCGGATATCGATTGGTTGTTGCACAATTATTATTAACTTCGATTATTTTTATTAGCGTTTTTTCGAGACGACTCTCGGGAGTTCGATCGTCGTTTCTAGAATGGAAGAATAATAATTATATGAGTATAAATAGAGCGTCTCGCGGGCCGCAGGCAGTTCAGTACAGTTTGAGCTATAGTGAGATAAACATCGAAGTGATATCAGCGGTCAACCTAGCGACCTCGGCGACCTTTAAGGATTGTAATTCAGAGTAGTATTGTGATTTTAATAGTGGTTTTAATAAAGTCTCTTTAACAAGTCAAAGGCTTCTCTCTCAAATAAACCGAACCCTAACACGTAACACTATTAATCCATTTTCGAACCCATACTTTTCTTGGTCTTGCAAGTTCAGCTTCCAGCTTCTCCGAAAGTTCTTCGGTTTCACACCACCGCGTTTAATACTTCTTTCAAGTAGTGTTTGTGAGAAAAAATAACTTCTTCCATGATTTTTATAGCAATTAAAAACTGTAAATAAGTAATGAATAGTAAACAAACACGAAATGACAATGACGTCATTGGCCCTGTCAAAATCACGCGCAAAATGACGGCGTATATATTTCTCAAATTTAGTCAGTGTTTTAAATTTCACTTTGAAAATTAGTTTGACTATTTTCAAGCTTATTTATATTTTTTTATATGTTATAGAGACGTAAATCAGATTAATAAAATGGAGTAATTCATGTATTTGTTTACTGCAGCTGCTAACTGTACCATCATCACCACAAAACTCATCTCATAAACATTGATAGAAGGTAACGCTTTATTCATGTTTTACTCCTGATGACCACGGATGACGAACAAAACGTTACTCACTCATCCTCATCCATCTCACCGATTCTCACCTCACCAGTCCGTCAAATGTCAAACGCATAAATAAACGTAAAACGTCACATTTTACCAAAATAGCATCAAGATGAAAGTTATTTTTAATATTTCATAAAAAAATGATTTTTAAACCATTGAACGAGAGTTTAAAATGGACGATAAATATCTGAATGCAAAACTTGATACTTGTCGATGACTCGTATATGTCGTGGTTGTGGTGCGTGCGTTTAAAATAAAATTGACACAAGTTATGTTTCTTCAGATGCAAACTAAGATTTTCTTTATTAAAAACAAGGTTTACCTGAGGTAATTATACATGTTACTTCACTAAATACATTATTATTTTGTAAGTTTGCCTGAAGTAGGTTCCTCTAAAACTCACATAGGGTTGTTCAAGGTTCATGAATGACCATAACTGGGTAAATTTATATTACTAGTCCCGTTTTGTATAAAAAAAAACACTTTAAATAAGGGCTGGCAAGCTAAACAGTAGGTACTGATAAATAAATTGTACTTTATTATAAGTGTAGAGGTGACTACAGAGTGTAAACAGTACTTACCAAATGCTTCCAGAAGTGTGGGCGTCCGAGCTGGAGGCGCCAACCATGGTCCATCTCGACATGCCAGGTGCTCAACTAAACACTAATACACTCACCATCAATGACCTGCCAAATGAAATACTGATATATATATTCTCTATGGTAGATTTTGAATCACTTTTGGCTGTTGCTAAGGTTTGTATGAGATGGCAACAACTGTGCCTGACCCCATGCGTCTGGGATAACACTCGCCTCATAGTATGTATGAAGAACTATGTCAAGATAAGTGAGAATATAGTGCCTTTTGTCGCAAAGTATTTGAAGAATGTTAAACTACAGTATTTCAAGCTGTATTCGCAAGTGAGGTCTTCCTTAATAAGCTATTGTCCTAATCTCACTCATTTAGAAATAAGCATATCTCAGGTTGATAGCTGTATTTTTGAAGATCTAAGTCACTGGCCAAATTTGAAATTCTTGAGTTTTCGTAACTCACTTATAGTACAAAATCCTGAGAATGCTAACGGCAACTTTGTTTATCATTTACCATTTGAGAAATTGAAATATCTGGAGACACTTGTTCTGTCGAATTTTGCTTTAACACATGATAGTTTATACAGTATGTTACAATGCACCCACTTAGTCAGTATTAGTATGGAAAAAATGAAAAATATACCAGCTGATTTTCTCGAATCTCTATTAAGAACCAAACAATCCACATTAAGAGCATTACATATATATGGCGACACTTTGAATGACAATATAATTTGTTACATATCTAACTGTATGGTTTTGAAAGTTCTTCACATAATGACATGCAAAACACTATTTGATTCTAGTTTACTTCAACTATACAGGCTTAAAAATTTACAATCTCTAAAATTACGCCATGGCTACTTTTCAACAAGTGCTCTCCTTGCCTATTTCTCTAATAATACTTTTCAACACCTGACATACCTTAGTCTCTCACGGTGTCTTCATGTCACTATGCAGGTTGCTAAAGCTATAAGAACTAGTGCTCCTAATTTAAAGGAATTGTCATTCTATCTCTGTCCCTTTATCATTGGTCCTAATTTTAACAGATCAGAATTGGAAAGAATGTTCAAAATACAATTGCTCTTGGATTGACATACATAGTTGTGATATATATAAATCTACACTGTAGACGGTTTAGTTATCCGTCCAAGTTATCTAGATTAAGTATTTATTTCATTATCATATACACCAATCTTTAATTAAGAATTATCTTTATCATATTTAATTTCTTCTGTTAATAAAAGTCAAGGCAATTATTTTGCTACATCATTGGGTCACCATACCAAAATGAAAATATTCTAAGTGACAGTATTTATGCTGGCTAAAATTGCTAGCTGACACAATTTGCTCCACTAAAAAATAAAGTATAGATCATATTTATAGTTTTAAAATTACTTTAGTTTCTAGCTTGTGTTGTGGTATATGTATTAACAATTTTTTGTTTTAAACAATGAATTTGGTATATTTGTAAATTAAGAAGTATTACATAACATAGTGATATCTACTTAGTAGACGGTGGTATTATGAGGACTGCGTTTGATGCAAGACAGCTAGTTGGTTAAAGTATAGAGTAGTATAATATTTGAAAGTATTACAGTTTATGTGAAAAAATGCCTATAGTAGGGAACTGGGTCACTAATGTTATATAAACAAAAGTTGGCCATATAATTATGCTATAATGACAATTACTTGACACTGGATAATTTTGACTTGCAAGTGCTAAGTACATGAAAAAATCTTATATAAATTAAAGCACTACAAGTTATTAAAGTATTTAATCTTATACTAATAGAAAAATCTGAAGAGTTTGTTTGTTTGCTTGAACGCGCTAATCTCAGGAACTAGTGGACCGATTTGAAAAATTATTTCAGTGTTAGATAGCCCATTTATCGAGGAACGCTATAGGCTATATATTGTCACGCTAAGACCAATAGGAGCGGCGCACTATTGAAGAATGTTTAAAAAACGGCGAAAAATATTCAATAAAGGATGCAGATGGGGCTGCGTGGGTAAGCAAGTTAATAAAATAGGTATTTATAATATATATATATATATATACAATAAAGCCCCGGCAATTTTCCTACAGGAATCTTAATTTTCAAAAAATCCTTATTTTAGAATATGAAGTTGTTGATACAAATATGCAAAAAACGAAATATATGGCCAAAGATAAATAAACCAATTGACAAAATATATGAGATAAGACATTAAAGATACCTAAAGAGGTGGAAGAATAAATGGGTAAATAATATTTATTCTTCTTGTAACTTGGTGCTATAATGGGCTCACTTATTGAAGAAAACCATAGTCTCAGCTTTTTTTAGTTCCACATTAAAAACAATTTAAACAATAAACTTGCTTTTTATACATACACTAGCTGACCCACGCAACGTCGTTTGCGTCTCCTATTGCCCGTAGCGTGTTAATTTTCCCCCGTTTTTGAAACATTTTTATTGGAGCTCCACTCCTATTGGTCTTAGCGGGATGATATAAAGCCTATAGCCTTCCTCGATAAATGAGCTATCTAACACTGAAAGAATTTTTCAAATTGGACCAGTAGTTCCTCAGATTAGCGCGTTCAAACAAACAAACTCTTCAGCTTAATATATTAGTATAGATGTATTTATTATACTTTTCTAAGATCTAATACTCATAATCAACAACACACTTATTTGGATAAAGATTAATATTAGGTATTATGTTGATAAAAACTCTTTGGCAAATAACTCATTATTTGGTATCAACTCTTAACGTCTTATACTCGTGATAACTTCTAAACGAAATGTCCGATTGGGATGAAACAAAAAGTATTTTACTTCTACATAAATACCCTTGATAACATAATGCTTTATTTGGATAAGGATTAATATTACGATACACATTTAACGTAGTTTCTTTCTTCAGACTATTTAATAAATTTTTTGAACACAAAAGCGGTTATTGTGACTAAACCATGATAGTTAGATATATGCTCTCGCGGACTTTTTTGTAGATCTTAATAGGACCTACAAACCCGTAATACACTATTTTGTTCTATTGTCAATAGTTATTGCAGCGCACGCAAAAATAGATTTTCGACTTCACACCTTGGGTTAAAAAATAGCAATTTTCTTACGGATCCCAAAATTTTTTGGAAATAAAATATAGCCTATAGCCTTCCTCGATAAATGGACTATCCAACACTGAAATAATTTTTCAAATCGGACCAGTAGTTCCTGAGATTAGCGCGTTCAAACAAACAAACAAACTCTGCAGCTTTATAATATTAGTATAGATAAAAATCTAAAAATGTGACCACACTTGTCGAAACCGCGTAAAACATATTAGATTTTACAGGGTAAGTCTTAAGCCGTGTCCTAATATCGTAAAATTATAAAAAAAAACATTTTTAAAGATTTTTTTTAATAGGTACTTATTTTAGGTACCTAGCACACATTATAATACTACTATTTAAATGAATAAAGAATTAGGTATAAGCGATTTATGAAGAACCAGTTTATTTTACGCTTTTAAGTGTTTTTTGCCAGAGAGTTTTCGTTGGATGTTTTTTGGAAAGTTTTTATTTTTCAGTTTTTAGTGCAAACAGTCGTAGGTAAGTAGCAAGTTGAACTATTTCATCAAATTTCATCATCAAGAATACAAATTAAGGTCTATACGTACGTGTAATATTAAAATCATCCTCTAATCCTCCTCTAATCCTCTAACCTAACTGTTGAAGAGTTTAACCTTCTATCATCAGCTTACCTAAATAACTTGAAAGTATACGAGTGAAGGTCTTTAGATACGTCTGCAATTGAAAGAATTATCCTCCAACTCCTAACCGTTGAGGAGTTGTTTCACCTTCCATCATCAGCTTACCTAAATAATTTGAAAGAATACGACTAAAGGTAACATATTAGGTCTTTACCTATGAAATTGCCGTTCTTCAGTACTGGTCATTTCAAATAAAAAAAAGTTTGTAATGGCTCTGTATTCTAAATTCAAATTAATTTTGTTTTAAAACCATGACATTCTATTTACAAACTCAGTCTTTTGTTTTCTGATTAGCGTTGTATTTTCATTACATTTGAACATTTTTCGTCATAATGGACACTTTAAAAATTCGTGTAATTATGGAATATGAGTTCCGTCGTGGCACCAACGCGACACAAACGGCACGTAACATCAATAACGTTTACGGAGAGAACTGTACAAACGAACGCACAATCCGTTATTGGTTTTCCCGGTTACGTTCTGGAGATTTTGACTCGAAAAATGAAGCTCGTGGTTGTCCGGAGACTTTGGTTAACAATAATGAATTAAAGGCGATTGTGGAAGCTGACGAAACTCAATCTACAGCTGAGCTAGCAGCAGCTTTTAATGTAAGCATCAAAACAATATTGATCCATTTGCGACAAATTGGCAAGGTAAAAAAGCTTGATAGATGGGTGCCCCACGACCATAACGATCGCCAGCGCAACGTACGCGTCGAGGCGTGCCTTGCGGTGCTCAACAGGCAAAGAAATGGAGGAATTTTGAAACGAATTGTTACGTGCGACGAAAAATGGATTCTGTTCGACAATCGAAAGCGCTCAGCAAGTTGGTTAGACCCTGGTTCAGCACCAAAGCAATGCCCTAAACTTAAAATGACCCCTAAAAAGGTGATGGTCACTGTTTGGTGATCTAGTGCGGGTGTGATTCACCAAAGCTTTTTACAAAACGGCATGAGCATTAATGCAGATGTGTACTGTGAAGAACTAGAGAGAATGATGGAGAAGCTTGCACATCTGCAACCAGCTTTGGTCAATCGGTCGTCCTCACTGCTCCTTCACGACAACGCGCGACCCCATACTGCGCAACAGACAGTCTCCATACTGCAAGAGCTGGGGTTGGAAGCTCTCCCTCATCCGCCATACTCACCAGACCTTGCACCTACCGACTATTACTTTTTCCAAAATTTAGACAACTTTCTAGTGGGTAAAAAATTCAATTCCCGAGAGGCAGTACAAAATGCCTTTGAAGAGTTTGTTGCCTCCCGTCCAGCTGATTTTTACAAGAAGGGCATCAATAAACTGCCAATGTGTTGGCAAAGATGCGTCGATTGCATGGGTGATTACTTCGAATAACAGAAATAAAAAGTTTGAAAAAATAAGTACTTTCACTTATTGCATACAAAACGGCAATTTCATAGGTAAAGACCTATTATGTACATAAGATATTTAAAGATTAATCCTCCAACTCCGAACCGTTAAGGAGTTGTACCTTACATCATCAGCTCATCATCATAAAATTATGACTACCAGACGCAAATACCAATGTAACTTCAGAAAATATATGAAAAACATAGTATGTGCCTATAAAAAATGAGGGTTTCTCTCGATTTCCCTGGGATCCCATCATCAGATACTGATATGGTGGCAATGGAACCACCTCGGGAGCATACCCTTTCGAATACAAAAAAAAAAAACAAAATCGGTCCGCAATTGACGGAGTAATCGGTGAACATACCTACATAAAAAAAAAGTACATACAGTGGAACATAGAACCTCCTCCTTTCTGGAAGTCGGTTAAAAATGTCCGTCAATAATCTGTCCAGAGAACTGCGATATCGTCAGTACTTGCGCTTTGAAGGTCTGATAGCAGTTGTAGACTCAATGAAATGAAATGAAATCATTTATTCTGCAATTAGGCAACAAGTACACTTTTGCATGTTAGAGCGGGTACACATTGGGCGCTCGGCGTTGCGTTGGGCGCGCGCTTGTAGCATACATACAGCGCGCTTAGCACGGCGTTTAACGAGCGTTACTAAGGTGTTCATTTCATACTACTAGCTCAGTTCGGAAATGGACGTCGAAGTGATCGCTTGTGTGTGGCTTCTATACCGTCGCTATAAAAGACGACGGCAGAGGCTAAGATAATATTGGGTGCACCCAATATTACAAGATACACTGACGCATGGAATGTTTGTAATATTGTATCCAAAATTAAGGCAATATGAACCTAAGTTTTTTAATTATTTTAGAATGATATTACTGGTGATTCAACAATTTTGAGAAATTCGATTTCCGCAGAAGAAAAAGTGTTCGATCTCCATAATACACGTGCACCCTACACGAAAGCGCTCGATCAAATGTACGGTAAAATGGCGGCGCTTGTATCTACAAGCGCGCAGCTGACGCCCGCGCAACGCGCGTTCCAACGAAATTCAGAGAGCGCGCGTCCAACGCGCGCTTTATCAGAAGCGCGCGCTTGCGTGTGTACACTTCGATAAGAACTTTTGTATCTCAAAACGCGCGTTAGTGAATCGCGCGTTTCAAAGCGCCCAATGTGTACCTGCTCTTAAGATTTTTTTGAGCAGATGAGTTCGGACTAGCCCTCAGAAAAAGGACGAAACAAACTCAGGGATCATCGTCTCTTTTAAAGTCCATACAATCTTCTCAAAATAAATTCTATTACAAATAAAAAAATAGAGCGATATTTATAATTTGAGTCAAAACTGTCTTAAATTGGTAAAATTATGAATTTACAGATATAAAATAAAAAATAAATCTGTTTCAAATTATAAATTATCGTCACAACAAAAATAGAGCGTGGGAGAGCCACGCTTCGGCATGAATGGGCCGCCTTGACCGGAGTGATACCACGGCCTCACAGAAAACCGGTGTGAAATAGTGCTTGCGCTGTGTTTCACCGAGTGAGTGAGGATACCGGAGGCCCATTTGAACGGAGAGAAACTCGCAGACCTAATTTAAAAATGGCTCGTACGGCGCGTTTTTGTAAAACAAATATGGCATTAATATCTGCACCGTTACCCCAGAGTAGGATACCGTAACTCATGCTATGAAAGTAACTGAAGTAAACTATTCTAGCTGTATCAACATCTGTTAAATGTCAAAGCCGACCCAACACAGTTTAGGAAAGACTCCATAAAAGAAGATTCCTTCTTAGATACAGGTTACTTATGGAGGGGTGTTTATAATATAACTCTAGTCTGAACCTACTCAAACTGTAGAAAGTAATTTAATTTTCAGGACTTGGGTTTTATTGATTCTGCTCGTTTCACGTCTTACAAGATCCCTGTTACTATGGAAGAATTAATCTTGGTCGCAAATACTTATAATGGAAGCTCTTATTATAAAATTAATATCTTAACTCTTATTTAAATTATGCGACTTAAAGCTTGCCCTGTATGCGGATGCAACTAATTGAATTTAGGTTTTGTGATTAATAGGTAAATTTCAATTCTTCATACAAAAGAATTGGATTCACAATGTCATAGTAATGTAGTAAGTAGTTCATTAGAAATTCATATGTGATATTTACAAATTTCGTATAAATACTATAACTACTGCTCATTGCATAAAACTAGACAATAATAGTACCAGGGTATGAACCTGACTCTCTGTTAACGGGAGACGATTGGTTTCAGTAACTTACTTTTGATTAAAAATAATGGAAAGATACATTATTCGAGTGTAAATTTAAAAATAATTTTAAGACTAGTAATTGGTACTGTGTAAAGCCCGGTTTCAATTGTTGTGTCGTTTGCGTTAGAAGCAAATGTACGTAGTAATATTGTAGAATTTAAATAATCATATGAAATATGTAAAACCGTTGCAGTTCCGGCGCCACACGCCCCAATAATATGAACCTGGCTCAAATAAATTGTGCACACTCTTAAAATTCATATACATAATTGTAGGGTGTTGTAATAGTGATCACCTCACCTGTGAATATCGACATACACTCTTATAAATTATCTTATACTCAATAATAGTACCAACCTTTGTAGTTTCTGAATTAGTAGCCAGTAATTTTTTAGTACTACTTACTAGTATTTTTTTAAATCTTTACAATGAGTAATTGTTATGGGTGACTATTCATGTCGTTAAATTGATAAAACGATTTACAGAAACGCCCTTAGAATGCAATGCTCATTGTATATTCACCATGACACTAAAAAACTTAAAGATATATTGATATATGTAAACACTTTATTGTATTTACGAGAAACAAACAGACAATAACAGAAGCGTCTGATCTTGGTCCTATTTGCCAGTCACTGCCGCGCTCTTTCTTCTTGTGACTTGCACTAGTTGCACTACAGCTGGATCTGTATGAACATTAATTATTGCGGTTGTAAATAATCAGGTGAATCATTGTGTCGGTCAGTAACTCTTTCTTTGGTACGCAACTATAATTCCAAAAACCGTATTACCAACACGAGGTATTTACACCAAGAAATATATAAGTTATATTATTTTTACTGTTTAGGGGCCGACCATTAATCACGTGATGTTTTTTATCATTTTTTGACAAACCCCCCTCCCCCTTGGTGATACGTATAATCTAATTTTATTCTGAAATTAAGAACATATCTAGACAGAAAGGTTGCAGGTCGTTTTTGACTGGCGTAAAAATAATATTAAATGAATGGTGTAATCATGCGAGAAACAAATATTGTACTAGTACCTACCTACATAGTAGGTACACTACGCAGAGAATCTCTCTCGAAATAATTATAAAAAATAAATACACGTGATATCTTACTGCACTCCCCCTCCCCCCTTGTGATATTTAGTGATTTTTACCAAACCTGGAAGGTTTCTTCAAGCCTCACGTGATTAATCGACGGCCCCTTATGTTATCAATTCTTTTAATTTTTTAACTAAATACCTGCCATGGTTTTCTTTAAATTGCAGGATAAACTAATATAGTTTACTCTGCAGTGGCTGTAACGGAACACTTGTATATGGCCAGGATTATTTTTAGTTTGTAGTATTTATAAATAACTGTGTTTTTACAGCTGTAACAGTAAAAATGTACCTGTATTAATCGAATATCAATTTTAGAGCATTTTTTTTTCCAAAGTATTTTAATGCTTATAATTAAGTTTGCGTTACCATCATTCAGGTGGAAAGTATGTGTTAATTGAAAATTCAACGAATTATATTTTATATAATTATGTAACTATTATCTACATAAATGAAAAGTGATTTTAGCAGTTAACACTTGTTTGTGCTGTTTTATTGTATGAATAATAAATATGATAATACAGCTTTACCTTGTTTGTTTTACTTAACCGTATTTAGAGTTAGCCTGACAATACCATTCATTATTTTTCATTACGTACATTATCATGACACCTACGACGATATGGGGTATTGACCACTAAAAAGTTAATTTAAAAAGTAAATAAAGTAGGGTTAACCGTAGTACATTTCGACATAATAGGTAGGTATATTCTGCACCACGCGCCACCTACAAAATACTTGTTAGATACATCTCTAACATCAAGCATCAGTTAGTACTCATTCGATGTACCTATCATATACCATTCCAAGTTTCATCTTACTTAATAGGTACACGTAGTAGTTACATAGTAGGTCTGTGAGACGTTTCTTTTTAACGGACTTCAAAAAACGAGTAGGTGAGAACCTCCTCGTTCGACTGTATTTTTTTATGTTCGTTACCTTAGAACTTTCAACTGGGTGAACCGATCTGGTGCTTCCCGTGTGGTCCCATTTCCACCACTCCCGTCTTGGATTCTGCTTATGCTTTCCATCAGGCAGAGTAGAGTCACTTTGGCAGGTCCGTACGTAAAATAATCACAAATTTGAAACAAAAAAAAACCGACTTCAATCTGGACCAAATTTAAATGGGACACACAGGGAGCACCAACTTTCAAATAAAAAAAGAATCATCAAAATCGGCTTACCCAGTCGAAAGTCATGAGGTAACAAACATAAAAAATATAGTCAAATTGAGAACCTCCTCCTTTTTTTGAAGTGGGTTAAAAAGCGTAGACATGCTGACATCTTCCTTGACCGAGTGAAAATTGCGCAGTTACTGATCCTCCCACGACATAATAAGTTCGAACGTATGCTCATTTTCTATATCAACAACTCATAATGTCCCACTCCTGGCCTCGGGTCTCCCCTCAGGCGAGGGTTAGGGCCATACGTCTCCAGTTCTCCACGCTGGCCAAGTGCGGGTTGGGGACTGGCAAGACAACGTTATGGCTACGTAATCTTGCCGTTGGATGTTCTTAAGCCGCCCAAAGGCCTCTAACTAAGCTTCACGACTGTTATCTTATGATAACAACCGGGACCGACTGCTTAACGTGACCTCCGAATCACGGAGACGGTCATGATATCATGCCACCAGCGGTCCCCCATCCAGGTACTGACCATGCCGCTATTGCTTACCCTCGGTGATTGTTTCTAATCACCGAGTGCAACTGAGCTATGAGCGCCTCGCTATGCTCCTTACTGGGATGCTTTTTCGATCTTGAGATAATCATCATCATTAGCAACAGCCTTTAATAGTCCACTGCTGTACATAGGCCTCTCCTTCGAAAGGAGGTTTTGGACTTAAGGGGCCGGCGGTCACTGAGTTCTCCATACAAATTGAATACCAAAATAATTTGTAGTTTGAACATATTTCCACCATATTATGTATGATTGTGATGATATATTATATTATGATATCCAGATTTAAACAGTATTTATCCAGGCTCCTTTTCCCTTTTTATAAACTTACGTAAAGTAACGAAAAAGTTGAATTTAATTTTGCACATTTTTACAGCGTAAATGGCATGTTTTAAGTTTGTTTTTTCTATTTTATAAAAGCATAGCTTGTATTATCAAATTACTAACTATCGAAAAGAAAATGAAAAAACATTGAGTTTTCATTGATGACTTTTGGTAGTCTACAACACATCCATATTTATTATAAAAACCAAATAGTTAGTTGTGCTATCGCAGCAAACATACTACGCCAGGTATGGCTTACCGAGATACGGTGACGAGATATTAGATATATATTTTATTTTATTATATATTAGATACAGCAATATTCCGAACAAATTTCAACTTGCAGTTGCGAGCGTCGGTCGCCGCGCTCTTAAGCTTACAACGCTTAGCATAATGGGGCGGTAGGGTTTGTGTCAAGTTTTCCTTCTCTTTGCAGTGCTGTTGACCTAATTAGTTTGCCTTAGTCGGCTCTTACGACGCCCGCGGGATGAAAAGGAGTGGTTACACACACTCCGTATCCTTAATCTGTCACCACATAACTTAAAACTTTTTGATATAGCACTATGTATTTTTAACCAACTTCAAAAAAGGTATTTCAAAAGTTCGACTGTATTTTTTTTAAGCTATTGCATGCGCGGCGATCGAATCAAAAAATTCCGTAACGTAACGTAGCGAAAATAAAACCTGACACCCGAAGCTCGCACGGATCGAGATGAGCTGCTCCGAACGACGAATCACCGAATCTGTCTGTCTCTGTCAGAGACAGATAGAATACGTCAACAGCCGGCCGCGCAGGCGTATTGAAATACGTCAAGAAAGATTCGTTGCCTTGGACACGAAGATTTGTTATGTCATATAATGTATAAAATTATTCATGGTAGCCATACACTTGTCAACAGCCGGCCGCGCAGGCGTATTGAAATACTTCAAGGAAGATTCGTTGGTAGCCATACACTACTGCATAAATAAAAAATAAATAAATAATTATAATTGCATAAGTTGATAAAAAATGCTATGCAATAGCTTTACCGCGGCAGTCCCCGAGTGCCTCACATCTTTTTTATGTTTGTTACGTCATAACTTTCGACTGGGTGAACCGATTTTGATGATTCTTATTTTATTTGAAAGCTGGTGCTTCCCGTCCCATTTTAATTCGGTCCAGATTGAAGTCGTTTTTTTTTTGTTAAAATTTGTGATTAATAATGTATTTTGGGCTCCCACACAACTGCGAAATCGCATCCCTAATATCTGCGAGCTCGCACGAACGCACTGCAAGAACTTCACGCCGCATCGAGTTATGTGTGGGAGCCTTTAGTGCGGCCTAGCCATTGATTTCAAATAATATTTTATTAGGAATAAATAATAACACAGACCACAATTATACAAGAATGGGCAATAAGCAAAGGTTCAATGGCTTTTCAAGGGCTCAGTGAAACATTCAAAATAATAATATCATCAAAAATGATATTTAATGCAACAAATAAATATAAGTAGTCATCAGTCCAATGTATTTTATACAAATGGTTCGATGTTGATCTCTACGGCTGAGCACGGGTTAGTGAGATCGAAGGAGGCGAGCACGCTGGGATGAACGACTCCTATCTTGCCGATCACACGACCTCGCAGTACCACCTCAGCGCAACGCCCGGGGAAGTACGCAGGATCTGAAATTTACAACAAATGCGATATTTATTAAAACTTTGATATGTCATAAAATCCTACTTCTTATTATATAGTCTCAGTTACCCCGAGAAGATGTGCAGCTTAATTTTTACCGAATTCTTCACCAAATATCGTTATATTTTAGCCAATATACTAAAAAAATTAACAAATTATATACGAAAACCTTCCTCAAGGATCACTCTAACTATTGGTAAAAACTGCATCAAAATCCGTACAGTTGAGTTTATCGCGAACAAACAGACAGACGCGGCAGAGGACTTCGTTTTATAATATGTAGTGATGCGAAAGTTTTTAAGTATGGATGTTTGGTTGTTTGATACTCTTTCACGCAAAATGTACTGAATGGATTTGGTTAAAATTTTACAGTAATATATATCAGGATAACACATGGGTTACAATTTATAAGGATTTTATTTAATTTAGTCATAATTAACGATAAGTATCAAATGACTGCACTTTTGGCCTAGTGGTTTAAGCGGTCGCCACGCCGCTTTCTACTGCGACAAGTGTCGTGGGTTCAAATTCTACATAGTACAACACTGTGTGATCCACAAGTAGTTGTTCTGATTCTGGGTGTTCTTTGTGCCCGTTCCATGTTTTTTTTGGACATCTGACACAACGCCATCTAGACCCAAACTAAACAAAGCTGTTCTATTGGTACTAGATAATCTTAATATAAAATTCTCGTGTCACAATGTTAGTTATACTCCTCTGAAACGGCTGGACCGATTTTTATGAAATTTTGTGTGCATATTGGGTAGGTCTGAGAATCGACCAACATATATTTTTTATACCCCAATTTTTTTATAGCAAAACAACGTTTGCCGGATCAGCTAGTTATAATATAATAATATTTATTAATTCCAAGATAATGGTACAGTTTACTTCTTAAACTATTTATAATTTGACTTATTGGTAAAAACAATAGTTTTGATATGTGGAACGTTGACAGCTGTACTAGTATTAACTGTATGACAGCTATCAGCGCCTTCCAAGTGTGGTAATTTAGAAAAGTAGTGATAGTAATTCAAAAAAGATAAAAAAGAAAAAATCTAAATAAAACAGACAAAAGATGCAAACTATAACTAAAGAAGTGTATGTGTGCTTGCGTGCGTGTGTGTATGTATATCGGTGTGTGTGTGTGTGTGCACACGCGATAGATAACTTATATATATTTGTACTTTTTTTTGTAAAAATGTACATACCTATAATATATATTTGTACTTTTTTTTGTAAAAATGTACATATTGTCTTATTCTGGATGGTCAAATATTTTGTAACTGTAGTGTGTAATATGTGTATACGTGCTAAAGAGCAAGTAGAGATGAAATGTCGTACCTTCGCATTGTCGTAAGAAGTATCCGGTTTGTTTATCCCACGTTTCTCGGAGCAATAACATGACGCGATCTAGAAGCCCGTGCACAAACTGAAAGCCAGCGGTTCGCCCGCAGTGCACAGCACATAGCCGTCGTTCGTTTCGAGCTCCAGTTTCTGTGAAAAAGCGACATCAAATCCATGTTACAACAAAAGGAAAGTATTTTTTGTTCTTTCTACATTTTGATAACATTTATTAAATTATGGGATGAATAGGGATGGTGACACTGTGTTTTCTTAATACGTCGCTACACGGAAGGGTGTTGTAAGAGCCGACTAATGGCGTGTTTACTGCTCCTAAAAATAATAAAACAAACTAACAAAACATGTGAACTATATAAACCTGTTAGCAAAACATTGCAGTCTCCTGCGACTTTTAAATACGAACATCAAACATTTACTCGACAAAATGACTTCGGATGAAGAAGACGTACTCGATGTTTTTGAAGTTATTTTGCATGCAACAAGAAAAAGAAACCGATATCGCGTTCGACCCTATCTACAACGACGTACTTTTAATATTTACGCAGAATTGCAAGTGGAATATCGATTTGGACTGAAGTCTTTTTTTCGTTGCTCAGAAAGTGCAAATCAGGAAATACGAAATGCACATCCTCAATGTTCGCAAGTAACTATGAAATGAAATTGGTTTTCCCCCTCAGGCGAACGTGGGGTTGTTTTCCGTCTACTTCGGATAACATGTTTGCTTGTTTGAGCTAACAAAACAGTTAGACCACGCCCATATTTTGTTAGATGTTTAATGTTAGGTGTTAGAAAACACAAAACAGTGTCGCAGAAGACCCGGCTTATGGTAGCAAACCACGCAGGACACCATAAATGCAAAGAGAAGGACAACTTGAAACAAACACTATACCAACTCGTTGGCGTGCTACAGTAGACCAAAACCTCTTTTAAAAGGAGAGGCCTATGTTCAGCAGTGGACTGTTAAGGGCCATTGATATTGATGTATTAAAATATATTTTTATCCGACTTCAAAAAAAGAGGACTGGTTTTTTATGTTTGTTACCTCATAGCTTTCGACTGGGTGAACCGATTTTGATGATTCTTTTTATTTAAAAGCTGATGATTTCTTTCCGTGTGGGCCCATTTCAATGTGGTCCAGTTCTTGAAGTCGGTATTTTTTGTTAAATTTTGTGATTATGATCGTAAGCAACCAATTAGAAGCCCTTTAGAATCGATCAACGCGATCGAGAATTAACATTTTGTTATAAATAATTTTAAATAATATTTTTGGCAGTTTATACATTTATGTTTTTGTATGCTCTAACGTAACGTTTAAGCTAATAACCGATTCAATGAATGAGAAGGCAATAAATTCGTAATAATGGCCCAGGTAACATAGGCTATATCAATTTTATCAATAGTTTTTACGCAGTTGGGTTATAGTTCTTTAAACTTTTTCTGGTATAAATTACATCTTCGTGTATTCCTTTAACTCGTATAATTAAAATAAGTACATGTAAACTGTGGTCCGGTTTAGCATATAGTCGCTTTATAGAGAGGGAGACCCACGCTTCGGCATGAATGGGCCGGCTCGACCGGAGTAATACCACGGCCTCACAGAAAACCGGTGTAAAACAGCGCTTAGGCTGTGCTTCACCGAGTGAGTGAAGATAGTGGAGGCCCAACCCCTCCCCCATTCCCCAAAGGCCGGCAACGCACTTGTGACGCCTCTGGTGTTGCGGGTGTCTATGGGCGGCGGTAATCGCTTACCTTCAGGCGACAAGTCTGCTCGTTTGCCCCCTATTCCAAAAAAAAAATAGACTAAGGATCGTTGCTTAAGAACCCATCAATGGCAGTTACGTATACGGATCCGCCAATAGCAGTTATAGAAAATTGTGAAAATAACAGTTTTTAAGATACTCACCGACACTACTATCTTGCAGTACCACATCACTTATTTCAAATAACTTAAGAGGCAAAGGCATCTTCTTGTTGGCAGCCAAAGTCTTTAGTAGGCCAGATATAAGAATTGTGCGGACAACTTGGAATTCTAATGTCTTAGGGTTAGAGATATGCGCTGCAGGAACATCTTCAATCTTCAAGCCTAGTTTCGTAGCTACATCCTCTCGGGAACACTGCACATACAAAGTAATAATAAAGTAAATATATTACATCAGATGATAACGTATTTTAAACCGACTTCAAAAAAGGAGGAGGTTCTCAATTAGACCGTATATATATTTTTTTTTATGTGTTCGCGGATAACTTCGTCGTTTATAAACCGATTTTGATGATTCTTTTTTTAATAGAAAGGAGATATCCCAACAGTGGTACCATGATAAGGCCACTAAGATCTAGTGATGGCATCCAAGAGAAATCGAGTCTAACCTTGAAGTCGGTTTTTGTTATTGTTAAAATTGTACTTGTACATATTATCATTTGAATTTAGTAGCTTTTTTACCTATAACTATTGAAAGACAAACTTAAGATTTTTTATGTATGGGCCTGCCAAAGTGACTCTACTTTGCCTGATAGAACGCATAAGCAGAATCCAAGAGTGATGGTCACCATACTCATTGCGAATACAGACAATGCAGCATGGTGACCCACACCATGGCCGTCTAGTGATGCTTCTGCATCTTTTGGCCTCCGGTCTCGCACTCACCAACGAAACACGACAGCACGAATGCTGTTATTTTTAACCGACTTCAAAAAAAGGAGGAGGTTATCAATTCGACTGTTTATTTTTTTATTTTTGTTACCTCATAACTTTCGACTGGGTGAACGGATTTTGATGATTATTTTTTTTATTGGAAAGCTGGTGCTTCCCGTGCGGTCCCATTTTAATTTGGTCCAGTTCTTGAAGTCGGTTTTTTTTTGTTTAAATTTGTGCTTATACGTTGATCTTCTGTGCGAGGGTAGTACCGCCCCGGTCGAGCGAGTCGACAGTGCTGCATCAGCGTGGCTCTACTACCTTTCGAAATCTTAAAGTTTACCTAGTTTTAAATCCAAAATTAGAATTATCGTAAGTATTGACTAACCAGTGTGAATGTAAGCGCCTCCGTATATCCAGCATGAGCGCACTCGTGTCGTAGTTGTTCAGTTAATTTGTTCAGGGGCTCTTGACCACCTGCTGTCACTACCTGGGCTGGGCGACGTTCTATCCGATTGTAACTAGAACAATAATATAACCGTTATATTATTAATCAATTAAAATATACACTACATAACATCACACGCATAAGTTTGAATCTTATTACATATAAAAACATATTTACATTTTAGATTTTCTCCATATCATCAAATAAATGGATAATATTAATAAATCAAAAACCGATTTTACTAAATGGGAAGTCAATAGATTCGTAATAAAGGCCCAGGTAACAAAGGCTTGTGGAGGGACGGGCGGGTGTGATGTCCCTCCAACACAAAGGGAGGATCCTGCGACCAGGCGGGGTGATCATGCCGGGCGGGCCAACTGCCCAACGGTTGATGTTGGGATGTTGTATTTATGATTATCGGCGCGAGAACTTTCACTGCGCGATTCAGGATTGGTAGTTTCTTAGTTTCCTTCGTTACTCCGTAGTTCGACGTATCTTCGGTAGATGGCGCTGTAGTATGTTATGTTGTTGTTGCGGTGTATGTGGAGGCCGCCACGGGCTATATAAATTCTATTAAAAGTTTTTACACAGTTGGGTTATACTTCTTTAAACTTTTCTTGTAGAAATACCATCTGCATAGTAGTTAATTTATTGGAATTGAAGTGAAGAGTAATGAGGTACCCATAGGCGATAGCGATGTCCTCGTACAGGTCGCAGGCGTGGATGACGTCATGGCGCGTGGGCGGCACCCGCACTCGCACCGCCCTCTGGCGGTGGGCGGCAGGCAGACACATCCGCGACAGCAAACTCGCTATTTGCTCGCCGCTCACACTGCAATACACATACAACTGTCAACGATGTTTCATCCTTTCAACACTATCTTCAAATAAGTGAAAACTAGCCGTTGCCCGCGGCTCCACCCGCATGTTTGTCGGTTACCGCGGCAAATAGTAGTCTATGTGTTATTCCGATGTATAACCTATATTACTGTAAAGTTTCATCCAAATCCGTTCTGTAGTTTTTGCGTGAAGAAGTAACAAACATACACACTCTCCAACTTTCACCTTTATAATATTAGTGTGATGATTAACTGCCTCTGTGGCGCAGTGGTAGCGTATGAGACTTCTGTGGTGTGCTTGAGGTCTCGGATTCGATTCTCGGGTTGGACCAAATATTTGTATGATCTTGAAATATATGTTTCGGAGTTTGGAATTTTTCTATGTTTAATATGTATGTATTAAAAAAATGTATATTTGTATATAATCAGTTGTCAAAACTGAAACAAACTGACACTTCAATAAAATTGTTGTAATTTTGCGAATTACTTATCTTTTTAAGTTAAAACGTTAGTTTGTATTGTATTTTTTTTTTATAATCGCAATTTAAGAACATACTAATGTTATTTTTGTAATGGGTTTTTTTAGTCTGTTATAACTACGATTAGGTTATGAAAGCGTAATAAATCGTGCGTGATCTGAATCATATCTTAAACTCACTCACTCGATGCCGATATAGCGATTGGCTTTATCCAAATGAATGAGTTCCTCTCGACACTCCATCTTGGGGTAGAGCTCGTAAGTGCCGTCCGCGGCGAACACTTTGCACTGTTCCACAGAATACTCCTCCGCACAATATTTAGAAAACATACTCACTATCGTATCTAGAACTACGATGGCCTGTAAATAGCAATAAAACAATATTTTGTTCAATATTGCATGGCAAGGGTCACATTAATATATAATTATACTACATATTTTGATTAAGTAATTTAAATAACTCATCCAATGTCCCTCCAATAACTTAGTCGTAATAGCTTTCCTTTTTTTGTTACCTACATGTATAGGTATGCTATTCTAATTGGCTTTTTTAATTTATTAACTAAAATATTAACGGTAATGGCAATGGCAAACTACGCGTTAAAACATTAAAAATGCGCGTTGACTACATTAAGGGGACAATACCATTAAGACTTAATTCGTCATGAATCAACGCGTTAAAACATAATGGAGCTTGAAGCAGCTACACTAGTTGCGACAATGAGCGTCATATATTATTTTATGCATTTATGCAATTTAAAAACAGAGAAAAACGAAAAAAAATAAAGAAGATTGTAGATGATTCAAATGCATCGTCGAAGAACTCGGTAAGCACTCTTGGCTCTTATTGTAATAGTTCTAAAAACTCTTAAAATTTTCTCATTCGACCACTCCATTGTCGGTTTCGTAAAAGCAGTACCCGCCTAAAACAAAGTACACTCGTATTTGCTATGCGCGCGCGCCCGATAGAATGAGACGACGTTAGTGTAGCCAACATCAAGCTACGCCACGTCTAGGTAACGCCTAAATTAACGTGCTAATTAGCGCGTTAAGACGCAAGTGGAGCAGAAGAGTTAGAGAGAGGGAGGGGGTAGGATGCTCTACTCTCATAAAAATTTGCAGTCTCATAAAATAGTTCAGAAACAATCATTGAATAGAAAAATAATTAGCACAACCCTTATACTTTTTATATCTCCTTCAATGTTTTATTTCATAAGAAAAACAAGCAACCCACCACGGCTTCGCACGGGTTCTTTACGGAAAATATAATACAGACTATGTTACCCCGAGAAGATGATCGGCTTATTTTTTTCCGACGTCTTCAACAAATATCGTTATATTTTAGCCCATATATTCAAAATCTTGACAAATTATATACGAAAACCTTCCTAAAGAATAATTCTATTTATTAGTAATAACCGGATCAGAATCCGTGCAGTAGCTTTTGAGTTTATCGCGAACCGACAGACAGACGCGGCGGAGGGAGGACTTTGTTTTATAATAAGTACCTGGATGACCGAGCGTCGCTCGGTATTTTATTTATAAATAGGTTTGGGACTATCCAAACGCCACCTTTTTGTTATTTTTCTTCCAATAAAAAAATAAGTTAAGTGGCGCCCTCTCTTGGTACGCCCTGATACTGTTTATTCTGCACCTTATTCCAGTATAGTTTAATGTAGTTCGCTCGAGTTGCGATAGATGGCGCTAGATGTACATTGCTTGTATATATTTGATTGTTAAAAACACGAATAAAACGACATTTACTAAAAATGAATCCTAGCTAGATCGATTTATCGCCCCCGAAACCCCTTGCATACAACATTTTATGAAAATAGTTGGAGCCGTTTCCGAGATTCAGATTATATATAAATATATATATGTCGGAGACACAAGAATAAACGAGAACATGATACAGATACAGCCAATCTGGACCAAAGCCAAACACTAATCACTACTAAACGGATACGAATCAACCTAACACCATCAGCAACCCCCACGAGGGGGTTGGGGCAACGCTCACTCCACCGCGGTGCCCTGTGGAATTCGCCACCTAGGCTAGTAATTCCCCCACTGGTAAATATAGCCTCGTACCAAATGTTTGTAACACTTTTATTATTCGGATACCCTCATTCCGACATATATATATACAAGAATTGCTCGTTTAAAGGTATTATTAGATAGATTAGATATGTAGTGATAGTGATATAGGCATAGCCACTAGAAATTACCTTAGTACTTAAGTTCTGTTTACCTTTGTCAAATCTGTTGCTGTACACTCAATAAACACATTTTTGGTGTTAAGCGTGATTTTGGAATGATCTCCATTGATGATGGGTGGCATGGACAACACTACCCCATTCTTATCTTTGATGATAGGGTACACCGGGCTGTCTTTGATGATGCCAATGTACTGTTTCAGCTGGGCATGTGTCTGTAAATCAATATATTTTTAAACCATATTCGATATTTTAACTTAAATCCTTTAATAAAGAAAACGATAAAGTACATATTTTCGATCAACAAAATATGGAGATTTTAGTCCAAGGTAAACAACATGACACGATTTTATTCGATTTACTAAATCAGCATCAGAAAAATAATGAATCGGGGATGTTTCAGTAAAAAGGAGTGCTTTTTTTACGTATGGGCCTGTCGAAATGACTCTACTCTGCCTGATGGAAAGCATAAGTGGAATCCAAGAGTGGTGGTCACCATACTCACTGCGAATGCAGGCACTGCAACAGAGCAGCATGGTGACCCACACTATGGCGGCCTAGTGCTGCTATTGCATCATTGGGCCTCCGGTCTCGCACTCACCAACGAAACACGACAGCACGATCGCTGTCATTTTAGGTTGATCTTCTCTGCGAGGGTAGTACCGCCCTGGTCGAGCCGGCCCGACAATGCTGAAATCAGCGTGGCTCTACTACCTTGTAGTTCTAGTTCGAGAGATTTTCATTATTATATTGTAATTGTTTTTGAATATCAGACTTTGGTGGACCCAAAAGGAAGGGTAATATTTATTTCAAACTTTGTATGTTTGTATGTTCCACCATAGCATTTGAACTACTAAATCGTTTTGAATCAGGTGTCAATAGATTTGTAATAATAGCCCGGGTGACATAGGCTATATAAATAGCTTTATAAAGTTCCTTCTTGCTATAAACCAGCACGGGAGCAAAATTATACTTACAGAGTAAAGTTCCATGAGTTCAGTAGCAGTGGTTTCCTTCTGCTGGTTAAGAGCTTTGAATTTAATATCACTAGGAGGTAAAGCATCATAAACAAACGGCCCCTGTATGGTGTCCAAGTCATGAGTGCCAATAGCCACCAATGTACGTTTTCGGCATATGTTCTGGTGCAATTTATCCTGTAATCAATTTTACTTTTTTTATTATTTAGGAGAAAAATATCAATTTTAAAACATTTATAAACTTTGTTACATCGCTTACTGACTGCTCTCTTTAAGGAGTTTAGGGAACTAACTTATATATTGACTGCCTCGTTGGTCTCGCGGTTGGCGTGTGCGACTAGTGATCATGAGGTCTTGGGTTCGATTCCCGGGTCGGACCAAATGTTTGTATGATGATATACAAATATTTGTTTCGGAGTTTGGGTGTTTTCTATGTATAATATGTATGTATTTACAAAAAAAAACGTATATATATGTATTTGTATCGGTTGTCTAGTACCCATAACACAAGCTCTGCTTAGCTTGGGACTAGATGGCGTTGTGTGTTAGATGTCCGAAATATTTATTTATATACCAGGTAATTCTGTTTCAATCATATGGATATTTTGAGCATTAAGATGTAACTTTATTTCATAAATATATTAATAATATGTAATGGCGCGTCGGTATATTGTATATTATTCTATCTATTTAATATAAATGATTGACACAGACTAAGAAACCGCGTATTAAGGTGTTGTTCTACAATCGGCGTTTACAATTTTAGTTATCACTGAACATGCGGAAATACAGAGACTCTTCAATGAAGCGTGTATTATATTTAAAGGTAAATACTAATTTATTTTTTAGTTTTACAGAGAATGGCCATACCTGTAAGTCAATGAAGCTATCATACGACTCTTTGGTAAACTTGATACCTCTGAGTACAGCCGCCACAGCATACGGTCGGATCAATGTGGTGGCAGCAGTTAAATGCAACGAATGGCAGTCTTCATATTTCTTCAGTGTATATTGAGGAGGTGCTTTCCTGGAATTGAAACAATTATTGTGTGTTGTAGTGGATTCAAACCTCATCTGGGACCTCATGTGATCAAAGGTAGTAGAGCCACGTTGATATCAGCACGAGAGGGCCGGCCGACCGAGCGATACTATCCTCGTACAGAAGATCAACCTAAAATGACATTGCACAAGCATTCGTACTGTCGTGTTTAGGTAGTCGTCGTCGAGACCGGAGGCCCATTGATGCAGAGCATCACTAGGCCACCACCATGGTGTGGGACACGATGTTGCATTGTATTGTCTGCATTCACAATGAATATGGTGTGACCATCGTGGATTATGCTTATGCTTTACATCAGGCAGAGTAGTCACTATGGCAGATTCATACCTAAAAAAAACATTTTGTGTGATCCACAAATTGTTCTTCTGAGTCTGGGTATTCTTTGTGTCCGTTTCATATATGTTTATAAAGTTTTATAAGACACAGAATTTATTCCTAATGCAGGTGTTATCTTATTTTAAACTAGTTGTTGCCCGCGGCTCCGCCAGCGTATATGTCGGTTATCGCGGCAAAGAGTAGCCTATATGTTATTCTGATGTATAAGCTATATTACTGTAAAGTTTTATCCAAATCCGTTCAGTAGTTTTTGCGTGAAAGAGTAACAAACATCCATCCATCCATCCATCCATCCATACTTACAAACTTTCGTGTTTATAATATTAGTAAGATGAAAATAAAGTGTGCGTGTGAACTGAGGGACCATAGTGATATTTTTGTTTGAAATTTTTATAAGATTTAGTAGTAGGCTCAAAACAATTGTAGAACAAATATGAGAATTTGTAAAAAGATATGTTAAAAACTACAGCCCTTTAAGTGTGGTCCTTCAATCCTCACATACCATCAGCCTGATCTCGGCAAGTATGTAAAAAAATAAGGTATTGTGACTGCAGACATTTAGTAGAGAATTCGTAAAGATATTATACTAAATAACTGAGCACAAATCATCAACGATTAAAAAAATACAACGACTATACTGTGGTCCCTCAGTCCACAACACGAAAGATTTTGTTATACTGAATATTAACCACATCAACGGAATAAAATCTTTATTTTCTTATGTAATGTTTTAGAACAAGTCTTATAGCAATTTGTAAAAAATAAATTTAAAAAAAATATCGACGCACTTTGAAGATATTTATAATTACAGCTGGTCCCTCAATCCTCACGTTCTCAAACATACTTGCATGTCTAGCTGCTAGACGACTAAAGTATCACAAAGTGTAGTGTATTAAACTTTTTGTAAAAAGTTTCTACAAAATAATAGGTATCTTTAATTGTGTGTATCTTACCTCTAAAATGAGATTATAGCATTTCAGTGATCTTATGAACAAATATACGAGTAGTGTGACCACACAATGAAAAAAAAATGTAGACTGCCAATATAATTTTTATTGTAATAGTCGAAACCCAAGGTACGGTAAGGTACGGTTGATTTAGTGTTATGTTACATTACGTATCTTTACAAAGCATGAAATAAAGTAGCTTTTAGACGCTTATCACCATTTAGGCTATGTTTCAAGGAAGCTTTATGTACTTATAATACCCCAGTATTTTACAAACCATTATGGTAACATAGTGGTATTATTTATACAGCTCAGTTTTATACGTTTTATTAACACATAAAATTGAACATTTAAAAACACAGGATTTTGTAAAATATTTACAAAAAGTCCGCGATAGTACCTATCGCGATCTATATTAATATTATAAATTTGAAAGTGGCTTAGTCTGTTTCTCTATTACGCTTTCACGGCTAAACCAATAACAGTGCCTGCACTTGGTAAGGCATATAACTTATTGTAATACTTTTGTTTAAGTATGTGAAAAAAAAGCTAGATAAAACTTTTTTTCACAAAACAGAGTCATTCGCATTTTTTGCCAGGGCGTTACAGTACGGACCAAAATATCTTCTTACATTCATTAAGTTATAACCAAATTTTACGTCTGTTCATAAGATCACTGAAATGATATAATCTCATTTTAGAGGTGAGATACACACAATTAAAGATACCTATTATTTTGTACAAACTTTTTACAAAAAGATTAATACACTACACTTTGTGATACTTTAGTCGTCTAGCAGCTAGACATGCAAGTATGTTTGAGAACGTGAGGATTGAGGGACCAGCTTTAATTATAAATATCTTCAAAGTGCGTCGATATTTTTTTTAAATTTATTTTTTACAAATTGCTATAAGACTTGTTCTAAAACATTATGTAAGAAAATAAAGATTTTATTCCGTTGATGTGATAATATTCAGTATAACAAAATCTTTCGTGTGTGGACTGAGGGACCACAGTATAGTCGTTGTATTTTTTTAATCGTTGATGATTTGTGCTCAGTTATTTAGTATATATCTTTACAAATTCTCTACTAAATGTCTGTAGTCACAATACCTTATTTTTTTACATACTTGCCGAGATCTGGCTGATGGTATGTGAGGATTGAGGGACCACACTTAAAGGGCT
Organism: Diaphora mendica; assembly: GCA_949125395.1. Lineage (NCBI taxonomy): Eukaryota > Metazoa > Arthropoda > Insecta > Lepidoptera > Erebidae > Diaphora > Diaphora mendica. The sequence continues at coordinate 6,586,055 of OX421323.1, forward strand.
GTAGTTTTTAACATATCTTTTTACAAATTCTCATATTTGTTCTACAATTGTTTTGAGCCTACTACTAAATCTTATAAAAATTTCAAACAAAAATATCACTATGGTCCCTCAGTTCACACGCACACGAAAATAAATACTTACATTTTACAGACAAATTTCACCGAGACACAGAAAAAATTATTGTAATCATCACATAATTACATATTTGTTTTGGGTGGGAATCGAACCCACAACCTCTGGCTTAGCAGTAACTATAGTTAATAATATGTAGGCAGGTACTTGATGTTTTCTTAGGTCAACTTACTTCCCTTGGAATACTAAGAGACCATCTACCAGTCCTTCCAGACATAGCAGATCATATCTGTTGGCAGGAATATCTATTCTATACAGGATTTCTTCTGACACTCCAGCCCCTGCCTGGTCTCCCTGCTCCTTCATCAACATCTGCTTCTCTGTAGTCTGAAACATTACAGAGCAAATTATGTCTAATCTATGTATAATATCATCAATCATATTATTTATTGAAGTTCAATAAAAAGTGATTAGCATACGACATCACTGTGAAAATTAGTAAGTTGAAGTGGCATGTGCTGGTCATATATGTCACAGAACCGACCACCGTTGGAGTAAGCGTTTTCTGGAGTGGAGACCGCGTCTTGGTAACGTGGTGTGGGGCGCCCTCTGGCCAGATGGTGGGACGACTTGTTAAGAGTCTTTAAGGGTTCTTGTTAAGAGGACACAAAGGTCACTGTTTTAGTTGACTTCTCTAATGCCTTCAACACCGTCAATCACGATATCCTCCTATCTATCCTTTCCCATCTTATGATCTCACCCGAAGCGCTGGAATGGTTCTCATCTTATCTTCGGGGACGCCAGCAGTCTGTCCGTGTCGATGAAGCTTCCTCAGATTGGTGCGAAATTGATTCTGGCGTACCTCAAGGCGGTATTCTTTCTCCTTTGTTATTCTCTGTATACATTAACCTCCTAACCCTGAAACTTCATTGTGCATATCATCTGTATGCCGATGATCTTCAGCGCTATTCGCAAGCTAAGCTTGAAGATATTTCGCTAGCAATAGATAAGGTTAACAGCGATCTGAAATCGATTAATACATGGTCCAAAAGGTTTGGCTTGACTGTAAATCCATTAAAATGTCAAGCCAATATAGTTGAAAGTTGTCGACTGATGAGCAGAATAGTCACCGAAACTCTTCCGGCTATAATTTTTAATGGGACGACTATACCTATGTGCAAGTCTGTGAAGGATCTTGGCTTACACATATATTGCACATTAAGCTGGCGTAAGCTAGTTACAAACCAGTGCCAGAGAGTTACTGGCACTCTTCGGGCGCTTTATCGCTTGAGAAATTTTCTGCCTTCAAAAACTAAGACTATGCTTGTGCAAACCCTTATCTTTCCCATAATCGACTATGGTGACGTGTGCTGTTATGACCTGAATGCAGTTCTTCTCGATAAACTAGACCGTCTTCTTAATAACTGCATTCGATTCGTTTTTAATCTCCGTAAATATGATCACGTTTCCCTTTTCCGTTTGCAACTCAACTGGCTACCTATTCGCTTTCGACGAGAACAATGCGCTCTCACTTTCTTGTACTCAATTTTAAATAACCCATCTTCACCCAACTATTTAACGTCCTACTTCCAACTTCTTTGCAGCAACGACAACAGAAACCTTCGGTCCACTAATAACCTCCTTCTTCGTTGTCCCTCCCATACATGAGTGACTTTGTTGACTGAGTTTGTTGGCTCATCTTTTGTTGTTCAGTCCATTCTACTTTGGAATAAGCTCCCTCTCGAAATCAGGATGGCCACCAACACTTTTTCATTTAAGATAAAAGTAAAGCAGCATCTTCAGGGCCGTCTTAACCTAAGCTGGGGCCCCTGGGCACACAAGAATTTGGGGCCCTTTTCTAAAGTAAAGAAAGCGTATTATACAAACATTTTTCTACTGTGATCATTCATGATCATGGAATCATGTATTCTGTTAGTTTTTGGTTACAATTACAATAATGGTTTCTTTCAGGTTCTTTGTTAACCCTTCTATTTATTAACCAACTTAAAAAAAAGGGGAGGTTCTCAATTCGACAGTATTTTTTTTATGTTTGTTACCTCATAACTTTTTTGATGATTCTTTTTTATTTGAAAGCTGGTGCTTCCCGTGTGGTCCCATTTAAATTTGGTCCAGATTGAAGTCGGTTTTTTTTTGTTAAAATTTGTGATTATTATTACGTGTTCGGGCTCGACGAATTTGAGAATTAAGCCTTCTGACGTGTTCAAGAGACTTTATATCATGAGGTCTCGGGTTCGATTCCCAGGTCAGACCAAATGTTTGTATGATCTACAAATATTTGTTTCGGAGTTTGGGTGTTTTCTATGTATAATATGTATGTATTTACAAAAAAAGTATATATGTATTTGTATTAGTTGTCTAGTACCCATAACACAAGCTCTGCTTAGCTTGGGACTAGATGGCGTTGTGTGTTAGATGTCCGAAATATTTTTTATTATATATCCGAAATATAATTATTTGACGCACTGTAGCTCAAACTAAACTGCGTTTTTATACTAGATGCTTATCACTAGATTTTTCGGTAAAGTTCAACAGCCTCTCGAAACGCCCGGTTCCGAAAAAACGCTGTCGTATGTAAACAAGCCCACCGCGCGACACTCAGTCTATATTCGACGCTATGTATATTCACTTCAGGTTGATTGTTCTGTGCCTCAAGAAACCGACTAGAACGTTCTCGGCTAAACCGATGGACAAGTCTTTTTCTGGAATGCTCATTTTTCGTAACACTGCCATTTTGCTCGTCCCGAGCATCACTATTGCTACCACGATATTTAGCCAGGCGGTCGATATGCACTACTTTGTACAGATTAGTCTCTACAGACTATGGAAACTAATCGCAGTTGACATCGCGACGATTCCGTTTTTAAGTTGCTGGTTTTCATGGTTTCGCATCTGTGAAACTTTTTACAACGGTACAAGTAGTACATTTACGGCACCACTACGGCACCAATCTTGTAAATCTTGCCGACATTTCTTGACACTAGGATGGCCTCCTGACACTTTATTGTAAACTTCACGTAGAACGTTCGGCACCTTAGCTCTTGGCACAATTATCTGCAGGTGGAACTCTCTGCCGTAGGACTTCACCCATTTTCGGTACAGTATTCCGTTTTGTAGAATTTAACTATCCCAGGTTTATATCATCCTGTGCTTGCCATGTGATAAGTTTCAACGTCATCCCCCAGTGCTATCTTCATTGTTTCATCTTCACATGGTCCCGAAAGTCATGCCTGTTGATTTAAAGTTTGGAGTCGGAGTACATTTTCTAAGGGAGACATATTCTTTGCATTGTCTTATGTAGACCAGGGTAGAAGCCTTTAATATTATAAAAAGTGAAAAAAAATATAGTAGGATGAAACCCATTAGAAAAGGAGGAGAATATTATAAAAATGAAAGTAAATGAAATAAATAAATAAATAAAAATAAAATAAATATATATATTATATAGAATATATATAATATATATATTTATTTTATTTTCATAATATATAGAAATAAATAAAAATAATTTACGGGCGATCTGAGGTCGAGAAGGGGATGGGGGAAGGTTTTAAGGGTAAAAACGGTTTTTCTCGATTTCCGGCAAAACTAAAAGTCCTATAGAAAAAAGTAAAATGGCAAAGTTGTAAACTTTTGTATTTACACTTTTATCACATAACCTCAAAATGTATGTGAAAAATTCAAAAAACCAAATTTTTGGTTTTTTATTTTTATCTTTTAGAATTTTCTTTTTTTTCACGAAATTTGGTGAAAACTTACCTTTTTATGTCCCATATACGCTGTAATATTTCATAGCGAAGTGGGGAAGGGGCTAGGCGGGTCTGGGTATTACTACATACACAGTCACACCTACTATTTCGTAGCAGCTGTAACAACCGTTAGCCTAGCCAGTATTCGAAATACAGTACAGTATACAACATCTATATATATAAAAGAGTAAGGTGACCGGCTTACATACCCAGAGATCAACGCACAGCCCAAACCGCTGAAGCTAGAATCCTGAAATTTTGCATGTAGGTTCTTACAAGTCATTGATGCCGTTTATTAGAACCTGCACGATGTTTGCATTTATCGTCTTTCCGTCAGTCGAAAGGTTCGCTTTCCGTACGAAGTTCTCAATTTCCAATGCACATTGCTGCAGGCCTTCTCCCGAGTCTTGGCCTGCTATCTATGGCGTAGCTGGGAGCGGAAATCGTGTTTCACATGGCGTTTCCCATATCTCGACTCTAGCGCTTCTAACAATTCTTTATTCTTTATATACGCTACCTGAACCAGGTAGTGCTTCTAGGACTGACAATGGTTGCTCCCTAAGCGCAACAGTAGGGGCAGTCAGACACTTCTTATTACTCCAACCGCAATTTTTCCATGCGGCCCACATCTCACGACTTCCCGCGACCTTCGCCAGGTCGTCGGACCACCTTGCGAGGGACCTACCAAGGGGGAACTTTGTGGCCCCATCGGCTTTCGTTTTTACGAGCAATGTGCCTCGCCCACTAACAACTAAAGTTAGTTATTTTCTTACACAATTTATAATTACAGATAATAAAATAACATTAGCGATAGAGCATAATTGTATATAGATCAAGCACATAATCTCAACGATAAATATTTAATGATTTAAAGATTTTTCAACCACTACAATTAAGCGAATCCTAAGACAGATAAAATATTGAATTTAACATTTAACGATCGTAAAGAAGGTGAAAGAGTCAGAACTCTATTACACGCTTTCATTTTTTAACCGAAGAAATATAAAAATTTAAAGCCTAAATAGTAATTATTTCGATTATTTCATGTTTTAATGTACCTACTATACTTTTTTTAGAAAAAAGTGTACGAAAAATTATAACGAGAACATATGTCTGAGATAAAATTCTAGGTTCCTCGGGGCCCCTGGGCACTGGCCCCGTGTGCCCTTATGGTAAAGACGGCACTGAGCATCTTATAAAACAACTTGCAGAATCAACATCTACATAATTGTCATCTATTATTCCTAGTACCTACACCTTTCACGTATGTATGTATCTATGTAAGTTTATATGTATTTAGTTGTATGTATAGTATATGTATTAGTTCCTGTACTCGTATGTACGATTAGCTTTTATATATTATTTATATTTGATATATTGCCAGATCTGTTTATTTTAATACATTGCTTTTCACAAATTGCACCTACTTTTTGAATTCTCTGCATCAACCGATGGTTGACTGGTAGAAAATGCCTTAGGCATTAAGTCCGCCAATGCACCTAAAGTGTATGATGTATTAAATAAATAAATATAATAAATAAATAAGCTAGTAAGCATATCTACTTCTATTTCATCCCTTTTGCAGATACAAAGATGCTGATCTACTCTGACCTGGTGAGATGGAAATATGCTGTTTAAAAAAGTTTCTCACTGTTTCATGTTCAAAATTAGTCAATAAAATGGAGTAGGCTACAATTAGTCAATTACTAGCTCACTAAAATACTTCTATACAGCAATGTTGTTCCCAAGTTTAATTATACTTAATAATAGTTATTTCACATTTTTTGTACAAAAGTCCCAGCTTCATCTATCTATTAGTTATTAATCTATTAGTTAGTAAGTTCCAAAAGTACTAAATTTATAGTCATCACTGATTTATAAAATTGAAGAACTAGATTGCAACTGTAGTTGCCAGTGTGTTGCCATCCTTTGAGGCACTCCTCTCAGGATTTTGGGAGTCGGATTTCTCTCTCTCTCTCTCACTTGTTGAATAGCATAAAACCAGATAACACCAGTTTTAGGTACAGCTGTGGCATGAATCCAAACCAGCCAAGCCTTTTATGCTAAGGCATTGTTCTCCCATAGCATTACATGTTATGTTTTTACTATATCTTAATATATATAAATCTCGTGTCACAATGTTTGTCCTCAATGGACTCCTAAACCACTTAACCGATTATAATAAAATTTGCACACCATGTGCAGTTCGATCCAACTTGAGAGATAGGATAGTTTTTGTCCGCAACTGTACACTGCCTGTGGGAAGCTGAGACAGATATGTAAATATGGCGGTACGAAGTTCGCCGGGTCAGCTAGTATTATTATAAAGAGGAATAAATTGTCAATAGGTGATAAGTTTTTTTTTTTTAAAAGACAACTCCCGCACTAGGAACAAATCCTGTGTCGCGGGGGACTTTACAAACATACACGAAACGGACACAAAGAACACCCAGACTCAGAACAACAATTTGTAGTTTACACAAAGTGTTGTCCTACGTGGGACTTGAACCCACGGCACTTGACGAAGTAGGAAACGGCGTGGTGACCGTTAAACCACTAGGCCAAACATGCAGTTCATGAGTTAAATTTGAATACACAACTAGTGAAAAATAAGTATTTCCAACACTGTACGCATCTTTAATGTCTACATGTGCACAATAACTTCATAAAACTAGAGATGCGCCGAAAAGTCGTTTCACCGAATACCGAATACTATTCGGTTTAACCTGTACCGAACCGGATATTCGGCCGAATTATTCGGTATACAATTTCATTGTTTTGCCGCGTAAACTGGTTTTAACATGTACGCTAGGTGTCGCTGGTGGCTAGATGATAAGCGACCCGTACCTCACCGCCCGCCACCTTAGGACTTTTTTGGCGAATGGGAGTTGACAAAACAAAAGTTAAGTGCACTTTGTGTAGTTGTGTTATTTCTCGCGGTGGAACAGGGCGTAGTGCTTCGACCAGCGGTATGCCAAATCATTTGAAGCTGAAGCATAAAGAACATATGTCAGAAAACACCTCTACTTCTGTAAGTGCTTCTGAACATAGCTCAGACACTTTTCCACCAACTTCGAGAGTAAGATCCAATATAGAGCGGTCTCGTTTACTAGGTACACAACAAACTCTAGAGGAGGCATAACGCCATTGCTGATATGATCGCTACTGACAATCAGCCTATTTCAATTCTCGAAAATGAAGGCCTTAACAGATTATGTATTGAATTTATTGAAGCCTAAGTATAAGTTGCTTGGAAGAAAGTATATGAGTGAAGTGGTGATTCCGACAATTAATGAGACAGTGAAAAGATGAAATCTCAAAAGCCACGGCTGTTTTGATTACATGTGATATGTGGACTTGCGTGAACAACATGCTAAGCTTTATTGTACACTGGTTTCATGAGGACTTTGTTCTTCAACATAGAGTTTTGCAAATGAAACATTTTACTGGGTCTCACTCAGGTGATTACATACGTTCTGTACAAGAAGAGTTTTAGTTTTAGCTTTACATTGGGACAAAGCTTCGCTTATTCACGTAATTATGAGAGATAATGATCCCCATATTGTGACCCATAGTTAAAAAAATAAATATGTGGAGTTGTGGTTTAAAAATATTGTTTTCAGTTTAGAAAATAAATGCTGAGTTAAGATTCTTAATAAATGTTGATTTGGAGTTTAATTGCTTTATTTTATTAGCTTTATTCAACACATTCTTCATACAATTTCTGTGACTCAACAACTTAACATATATACAGAAATCTTACATAAGACGTTTTGTCTTTCATTTCTATATGGTGTTGTGTAGCCAAAATAAAAATAAATACTCGAAGCAAATATATTCGGCACCAAAACTGAATAATTAGGCCGAATACAAATAGTGAAAAAGATGCCGAATATGCTGAATACCAAACAAATATTCGGCGCATCTCTAATAAAAACTATATCTCTTTTTCTTTGGCTTCATTTATACATTTGATAACTGACATAGCATGCTCAGCCCTGATTTATTCCAAGATTTGCCCACCTAATTTAGCCAAATTTTATTTTAGTCTAACCATATATATATTTAGAACAAGTTGAGCAGGGTGTCATAACCTGAGGCAACTTTGCAATAACACTTATAGCCAGCCTGAGAAAAAGTAAGAGTGTGATATATTTTATTAAATCTAATATTCAATAATAGTTAGTGTGATGATGTATTTAGAGGAATGAGTGTCATTACCCCTATTTATCCTGTGGGTGTCGTAAGAGTCGACGAAATGAATTACACACAGGAATACACCATTACAAAAGAGAAAGAAAACTGTATTTTGACCTGCCTGGACAGCTTGGTATAGTAGCTTAAAACTTATTTGTTAAGAAGTTATGTCCAGCAGTGGTCTATATCAGGTTGTTGATAATAATGAATATTAAATAAAATACTTGCCACTTCATCTAGCTCCAGCCCAAATGCAAAACATAAATCCTGAAATTCATCGTCAGCTGAAACACAGAAAAATATTTTTATTGGTTTGTATTAATTCAATATTTGATACATTTTACTAGGAAAACCTACTATAACTTTTGCCAAGTGCTGTAAAAAGAGCATCACGTTTTACCGATATTGTCGGCATTTTCTGAGATAGGTATTTTTTTTTTATTCTCCACCTTCTACACGTTTTGCCCGAAATCCGAAATTGAAAATTTAGTAGTGCATGTCCCACCCAATCTCAAAAAAATTACTTGGAACGGTCACAGGGTTTTGTCCTTCTCATACAACTATAATTGACAGTTAGAAGGACAAGAAGAGTCCAAACCACAGAGGAAAAAAAATGCTACAAGTCTATAGGTTGCAATTCTGAACTTTCTTGTCTTTGACAGGCTTGACAGCCAAGAAATCACACAGCATGAGTGAGTGTAGCGGGAATTATTTAGTTTTTTATTTATTTATTGGAGTGTACTAAGATTTTTCGCAAAATTGTAGCATTATTGTACTGTTAGTATGTTTTTGATTAACTGTAAAACTTAGAGCATATATATATATATATGCTCTAATAATATCATTATATTTTATAAAAATATAAGTATCTAGAGAGGCAGCTGAACGGGCGGAAAGCGTGATTGGATTAGAGACAGAGAGAGAGAGAGAGACTGAGTTCGGTTAGCGTCTGTCTCTCTCACGCAAGCTTCTGATTGGTAGACGCACATACCAATTAGCATGACTGATTTGGCGGGAAACGCATCAACCAATAGTGTTATAAATACACCAACAAACAATTTCGACGTTAATAATTGCATTACTGCCACGTGAGCCAATAGCGTAAGATGACTGGTATGATATCCTTTGTCACCCTAAAGTACCAGTCAGGTTGAACGGACACTCGGACAGGTCTACCATGTGTCCCAAAATTCAACGATAAGCTGGCGCCAAAAGGTAGACCTGCTCATGAGTACATAAGGAAAAAAAATAAAAAATATATGCCTAGTTTTTTTTTTAGTTCCAAGAAAAATTTAGAATTTCTTTGAAAATTTACACATGTATTACAATGTAGTGCATTATATGCACTGTACCTTTTATTATGCAGCTGAGCGGAATTGTTTGTCACCACAAATAAAAGTCTCACACAGTTGTTCTGATTGTATATTATCACTACACATGAACACTAGGTTTACAAGTTTGTTTCAAGTAACAGTTTAACGGCATTAAAATATTGTTGTTGATATCTCGTCGGTAAAGATCTCACTGCCCGAGCGCCCCGACACCGATCTACCCTCGGTTACAAAATCATATCGATGTACACCCTAGGCAAGAGGTTTGACTTTATGTTGATTTGATTTAATTTAAATTATTTATTTTATACAAACAAAATTTTGGATTTACAGAAAACTAAGTAGTACTAACAATTGTATGGTATATTATAAAGGGTTTTAAACGAATTGAAATATGACTATATTTTAAGGTATAATAGAAATGAATTTAAATGTTAGTGTGCTAGACACGCTACAATACTCCCCCACTGAGACCTTTTTAAGGTCGATAGTAATTGGGAAAACGGACTATTCTCCCCCTTCTAGATCTTCTTGGAGCGTCCAGTGTGTTAGGAGTAGGTGTGGTGGTGTCCGTGAGGGTGATGATGTCATCATTTCTAGTCATATGAGCTGGTTTGATTCGGTCGATCGTCACAGTCACATCTTTTCCTTGGACTTCTAATTTAAAGGTCCTTTTTCGAGAACTTTGAAGGGTCCGCAGTATGGCGACTGAAGCGACCCTCGTTCAGGACCCAACCGCAAGAACACATAATCCGATGTAAATATGTCTTTAGGTAAGTAGAAAGTCCTGTTTTTATTATGAGTACTCGTTTGTACTGGAGACAATCTGCTGACGTGATTGCGAAGACGACTGGCGAAATCTGTGAGGTCTAGAGGTAGATCTTAACGAGGTGCCATGAAAAATTCACCTGGTAAGCGCAGTGGTTCCCCGTATACTAACTCCGCCGCTGAAGCTTTGGTGTCTTCTTTCCATGCACTCCTTATTCCCAAGAGTACTAAGGGAAGGATCTCTGACCAGTTCGAGTGATTGTGGCACATGATTGCGGCCTTCAGTTGTCGATGCATCCTCTCCACAAGTCCGTTAGCAGCTGGATGGTAAGCTGTGGTTGGATAGTGCTCAGCACCGATGAAACTTGCCATGGACCGAAATAGTTGTGACTCAAATTGCCTCCCGCGATCTGTGGTTATTTTAATGGGGCAGCCGAAGCGAGCCAGCCAGCCCGACACGAAAGCGCGGGCACAGGTTTCCGCAGTGATGTCTGTGATTGGGTACACCTCAGGCCAGCGAGTAAAACGGTCAATGGCTGTGAGACAGTACCTGTATCCACATGAGACTGGTAAAGGACCTATTAGGTCTAGGTGGACGTGTGCAAATCGTTGAGATGGGACAGTAAATGTAGCCAGAGGTGCACGGGTATGACGGGTAATTTTATTGCGTTGGCAGTCTTCACATTCCTTGGCCCAGGTTCTGCAGTCCTTGCGTACGCCAGGCCAGACGAACCGTTGAGCGACCAACATGGCTGAAGCTGATCTGCCAGGATGACTCAGTCTGTGAAGACCGAGGAATATCTGCTTCCTGAACGCTCGTGTGACATAAGGACGTGGATTCGTCATTGAGACGTCACAGTAAAGAGTTGCTTCCGGGGTGGCGACCTTCTGTAGCTTCAGAGAAGAAACGTTGGTAAGAAGGGCCTGCAATTCTGGATCCGTATCCTGATCTTTTGCGAGCTCCTTGTAATCAACGATGTTCACGATTGATTCTACACGTGAAAGGCTATCCGCTACTATGTTGTCCTTCCCTGCGACATGACGGATGTCAGTTGTAAATTGTGCGATGTAGTGAAGGTATCGCAGCTGTCTAGGCGAGCAATTGACACGATTTGTAGTGAAGGCAAAGGTTATAGGCTTATGGTCGGTGAACACCGTAAATGTTCACGCTTCAACCATGTAGCGAAAGTATTTAATTCCTTCATGAATGGCCAGCAGCTCCCTATCATAGGAGCTATAGTTCTTTTGAGCGTCGGTGAGCTTTCTAGAAAAAAAACCTAGTGGCTGCCAGTCTCCAGAGACAGATTTTTGTTGTAGGACTGCGCCAATAGCTACATCTGAGGCGTCGGTGAAGATGGCTAGCTCAGCACGACAATCGATATGAGCCAGGAGCGTTGCTTGTGTTAGGCTCCGTTTACAGTCTTCAAAAGCGCGTAGTAGCTCTGGAGTCATGTTTATGGGCGTCGATCCTTTCATATCGGGACCTGACAGTGCGGTGTTGAGGGGCCTTGAATTCTCGCGGCGTTCGGGACAAAACGTCTGTAATAATTTATCATTCCCAGAAAACGTCGAAGTTCTTTTGCGGTTCTTGGCACGGGAAACTCTTGTATGGCTTTCATGTTTTCTTCAAGAGGTTGTACACCGTTTGAAGATACGTGGTATCCGAGGAATGTGATGTCATTCACGCCCCAGACACACTTGGAAGTATTAATCAGTATACCAAATTGTCTAAGACGGGTAAATACGGTCTCCAGGTGTTCCAGGTGTTCCAGGTGTTCCAGGTGTGATTTGGAGTATATTAAAAAATCATCAATATATCCAAAAGTATAATCCAGGCCTTGCCGTACTTCGTCTATAAAGCGCTGGAACGTTTGCGCAGCATTCCTTAACCCGAAGGTCATGAATGGGAACTCAAAGAGTCCAAAAGGAGTGGTAATGGCTGTTTTTGGGATATCTTCTTCAGCGACTGCGATTTGATTATACGCCTTGACCAGGTCAATTTTGGAGAAGACCTGACACCAGAGAGCTGGTAAGCGAAATCGTGTATGTGTCTAATAGGGTATTTATCCGGTATTGTTCTTGCATTCAGGCTACGATAATCACCGCATGGACGCCAACCGTCATCCTTTTTTCGACACAGGTGAAGTGGAGACGCCCAGCAGCTCTGCGAACTACGAGCAGTGCCATTGGTGAGCATCTCTTCAAATTCTTTTCTAGCCACCTGGAGTCTATCTGGAGCTAGACGACGAGGTCGTGCTGAAACTGGAGGTCCAGGGGTGGTACGTATATGATGCAAGGTCTTATTCTTTATCTCTCTAGGAGCACCTGCTGGCCTTGTGATCTCCGGGAATCGGCGCAAGGGAGTGTGGTAAGGTGAGTCCCCTGTTACAGCTTTAACAGTCACTGATTCTGGAGAAGCCGATGCCTTGAAGTGTGGCACTTGGACGGAGAGTGAGGTTAATCCGTCGATGAGGAGGTGGTGACGGCAGTCCACGATCAGGTTGTAATGACTCAGGAAGTCAACGCCTATGATGGGTTTCAATACGTCGGCCAAAATGAATCTCCAGCGGAAATCGCGACGCAGTCCGAGGTTGAGGCAAAGATCTATGTACCCATATGTATGTATGACTGTGTTATTGGCCGCAAACAATTCGTACTTCGTTATCGCACGACGCTCCGGTATCGCTGATTTAGGGAAGACGCATAGGTCAGATCCTGTGTCCACAAGAAACTGCACCTTGGTATATTTGTCGGTGTCAGTCGGCGGCAGTCGTTAGCCGCTACTGTCGGCTGCCGCTGGCGTTTCCCGCAGGTGAGTGTGAAGGCTGGAAGCTGCAGGGAGCCAAACACCGGTAAGCTCTGTTGCCGAACCTTGCATGAAAATGACATATCCCTCTGTTATTCGATTTCGAACGTGACCGGTACTGATTTCTACGACGAGACCTGGAGCGCGAGTAAGAGTGCGATAGCTGTGCTTGAAGTGATGTGACTTGCTTGGTAAGCTCCGCAACTTGTTTGGAAATCTCCGTCAGGACATCATTATTTTCATTTATTTTTAATGATGCAACTTGTGTGGTGCGGGGTACACTCGGTACTAAATCGTACACACTATCTGCTAAATCACCGAGGCTTTGCAGTAGAGTTGTTTTCGGTTGAGTTGCTATCACTGTTTGCAAGTTATATGGTAACCTGCCAGCCCACAGAGTACGAAGAAAATCATCTGGTACCTTAGGTCCTGCAAGGGAGCGAAGATGTCGAAGAAATGCAGACGGTTTTCGATCTCCCAGCTCTTCATGAACGAGCAGCTGTTGCACTCGCTGTTCCGCCGATGCCGATAGACGTTTAATTAACTCCTTTTTCAGGGTTTCATATTTTTCTGTAGCCGGCGGTGAAGTAATAATGTCCTTAACTTCAATAGCGTACTGGTTGTCAAGTTGTGATATCACGTGGTAGAATTTTGTTGCATCTACGGTGATTCCTGAAAGTGCAAAGTGACCTTCAACTTGTGCGAACCAAACTTGAGGCTCTTCTGGCCAGAAAGGGGGTATTCTCACGCCCACTTTGAAGAGATTCGATGAAGCTGGTTTTTGAGAACATCCTTGAGGGTTCCCTTGGACATTTCTCTTTTCAGGTGGTGCCATCGCGTTCAAACTTTTCGGGGTCACCAATGTAGTGTATTATATGCACTGTACCTTTTATTATGCAGCTGAGCGGAATTGTTTGTCACCACAAATAAAAGTCTCACACAGTTGTTCTGATTGTATATTATCACTACACATGAACATTAGGTTTACAAGTAACAGTTTAACGGCATATATTTATTTCACAACACAGATTAAAATATTGTTGTTGATATCTCGTCGGTAAAGATCTCACTGCCCGAGCGCCCCGACACCGATCTACCCTCGGTTACAAAATCATATCGATGTACACCCTAGGCAAGAGGTTTGACTTTATGTTGATTTGATTTAATTTAAATTATTTATTTTATACAAACAAAATTTTGGATTTACAGAAAACTAAGTAGTACTAACAATTGTATGGTATATTATAAAGGGTTTTAAACGAATTGAATTATGACTATATTTTAAGGTATAATAGAAATTAATTTAAATGTTAGTGTGCTAGACACGCTACAGTGTATTGTGCAATAAAGTCTAATTTACTCGGCTTAAATTTATTATTAGTGATTCTTTTACACTCGTTGCACACACCTAATTAGTACATTTTGGCGGACACTTTTTTAACTTCTAGATTGTACTCCTTATCTCTGCACTCCATACTCCATGATAAAAAGCATTACAGACTTTCAGAAATATAAAAGTCAATGTTGAGCTTACATACTACATTATTTTCAACAATTTTAATAAAGAATACGGAGAGCTAATGTTTAAAATTTGTAAACATTCTCCATTGTTGAGTAGCATCTTAGAGTATGATACATAGCTTGCTCTAAGTTTACTCTAAGAGTGGCATGGATGGAGGTGATGTGACAGGAGCTAAAAGCGAGAGGACCATCATCGATCAGAGTGGCGTGCAATGAGAGATATTAAGAGTAGCATAAAATATCACTTTTACGTCTAAAAATTGTCATTTTAAATAATATCTAAATTTTCACACAATGTTAATCAGTTTTTTTTCTACCAATGTCATTTAGCTACTAACTAAAGTTAATGCTTTAAATTGGTAACACTGGCGGTCACGTGATACCAGTCTGGTTTTGCAAACGGTGAGTGGAGTGCCTTGTCATCAGTCCTATGAGTTTTTGGATGATTTTCTTTGGAATTTTTATGCAAAGTGAGTAATTTCATGAACAAATCATTTGTACAGCATGCATTTGTTTTATTGTGGTGTTTATTTGTGATTGTGATCTGTGTATATTGATGACGAAATTGTACCTTGTTCCGTGACTAGTGATATGACGCCATTTTCTTCGTGAATGCCAATTACTAAACTCTTCAATATTTTCTTTGTTTCTGCTCCGTTACGAGACAATAACTAGTAACGTTAATGACTACGAACGTTAGGTCCATGATTTGCACATCCTTGAAGTACTTGAAATGTTCTGAAACCAAGAATGGACTTGTTCATATTGGTACGCATTTTTTGCATGACACCACCTTGGGAGGCATTTTAGTTTTGGTAGTGTTTAAAGATTTCATTATGGTTTAGCAGGTTTAGTATGTATTTATTTGTGGTTAGAGCACTGAATTAATATTAATAATGAATTTATGTTTTATAAACCCACCTACTTGTTAAATATATGTGGCGCAGAAGTTACTTCCTGTAATTGGGTAGCCCAGACCTTCCTTTCCCTGACTCTTTGATTCATCCAACTTAATTGTTTGGATGTGAGCAGTTAAAAACTGTTTATTTGACTGTTGTTAGACAAAGGGAAAATGTTGATACTTGTAGTTAAAACACAATGAGTTGAGTTGTTATCATTCATGTTTATTCCCCTATTATTAAGTTATAATTTGTACTTACATCTCCTTCTTTTAAGCCTGTCTGATGCAACTTTACTTTTTTGATTGTGATGGTGACGAGCAGGCCTGACACCATGTGTTCAGCCTTCAATGAAAATGCTTTTGATTTATTTTAATCAGTGCTACTAATAATTTGGTCATGCTTTCATGGTTTTACTGCATATTCAATTTTCAGTTATTTATTATCTCTTTAACTGTGCTTATAATATAATTTATGTTAATTTTAATGTTGTGTATTGTACATTTTACATTTATGTACAAGCTGTTATTGTTCTCTATACTGCTTACTCATGTTGTATTTTCAGTTTAATAATGGTTTCTTTTTATATTTTTAAATACCTACTTTTTCTTTAAGCTTGTTTTTTACAAGAAATATAAACAAACATATCAATAAATCTGTTTTGAAATCAGGATTTAAAGCTAAATCAGGTTTTTCTAGAATTTGTATGGATTCACTATACACATACTACTGGAAAAATAATTTTAAAATTAATGTCTATCTATTTGTGATTAAATTTGTACAATAAATTGCTTAAGTTTAAAACTATACTGCACTTACAATAACCATATTAGAAGAACAAATAATACTTTGTGATATACTCATCTATCTTTATGAGTGAGTATTCATCATCATCAAATAGGTATTAATTCAATATCAAATCAGTTTTCAATTAAATATTAATTTAGCATGGTTACAGTGATTGGTCCTTATAATTATCATTAAATACTTGTTTTGTAATGATGACAATGGAACTGAATGTCTTGCTGTCGTCTTTATCATTATTGTTTCACTTCAACTTTTATGGCTAATTGAACTAGTTCATTTATCAATAGATAAAGGTGGAACCATTTTAGAATGATAGAATGTGGTACACTCAACAAACTGGAATTCCACATAGGTACCTATAACAATCATGCAAGATAAGTAATGTTATCAGTGTATTAAATTGCCATGATATGTTTGGTATTTTCATTCTTGAGCAATCTTGTTGCAAAATAGTCACTTCTGCCATTTAAATTACCAGAAAATAGATGAATTTAATTTAAAGTAACAGTGGTTTGTTCATTTACAGCAGTTTTAAATATCACAACATTAATGAGTTATTATGAAATGGCATTAGTTTAACATACACCATTATGTCCTTTATGATATAGACTAATTAGATAAATACATTTAGATATGAATTGTTTTACTAATGATTGACTATAAAATTAATTAGGTAACTAACATTGCTATTATTTACTTGACTGAACATTCTCTGTCTGATTCATAGATATTCCATATATCTTACTGTTAGATTTTAAAAGTCACATAATAATAATTTATTACAAACTATGAAGTAACTAGCTGACCCACACAACCTCGTTTGTGTTTCCTATTGCCCATAGCATGATAATTTTCCCCTGTTTTTGAAACATTCTTCATTTGTGCTCTGCTCTTATTGTTCTTAGCGTGATGATGTATTGCCTAAAGCCTTACTTGATAAATGGGTTATCTAACACTAAAATTAAAATAATTTTTCAAATCGGACCAATCGTTTCTGAGATTATCGCTTTCAAGAAAACAAACAAACTCTTCAGCTTTATATATTAGTAAGTATAGATTATGTTCACAATTTATAATGGAATAAGTATTACAGTTAGTAGTACAGTTTACATTAAAACCTTGATGGAGACCGTCCTGTATAATACCTCTTTATTAGTAAAACTTATTATTAGAGGCTGGAGTTACTATATTTCTTTTCGATCTGTTTCTTTCTGTCACATTAATGTTTAACAAGTGGGAAAGAGACAAAACATCTACTTATACCTTGATATTTTAAACTTCTAATGTTGTAATGTTAACTTTTGCAATAAACAGCAGTGGTTTACTGAATTAAATTAACGAAATAAGTAATTAAATATACATTTCTGAATTTCAGTACTCTTATCTTTTGAAAAGTTACTTATTGTTTGTATATAAAGCATTAAGTCATCTTCTCTAACACCTCTGCTGTGTAACAGGAACATTAGTTTGTAGTGATAGCATTAATTACCTATTAATACTTTTATGATTGGTAAAACAGTTAAAAAGTAATTTGCTTAAAAATGGAATTTCAATTGTTATTATGGAATAATCAAAGGTCATCAATAGATACAGTATGCTACTTGTGCACGTGGTGTAACCATTCATTGTGATGCCGGTTATAAAATTACAATAAATATAAACAGTCTTGGCTCATAGGAGAATGGTATCAAGCAGCAGTACTGATATTACTGCCTACCTATCACTACAGATTTCCTCTTTTGAAGTACCGATAAACCACATTGTGTCAAATTCAACTTGAATTTAATAAGTTAGTAGTGCATTTCTGAATATGTTGTAGAAATTCTAGTGTAGGCTTTTATTTTTCTGTGCTTCTTCTGACATGCCCAGCTTCAGTATATTTCACAAATGAATCAAACATTATTATGGAATAATCAAAGGTCAATAGATAGAGTATGCTACTTGTGCAGGTGGTGTAACCATTCATTGTGATGCCGGTGGATGCTGACCTCAACCGCACAGACGTGGAGTCGCCTGGTTGTGAGCTGAAGGGCCTACGCACTTGGAAAGACATTTGTTTGGTACGAAACTCACTCTTCCAATATCAGGTACGATCTCCCCTTTATGACTTGATATTGTTTAAAAGCATGGGGACGGCACTAGTATTTATAATGTAAATTGAGTCAATTTATTATAGTATTTTTGTTTCACTGCCTCATCTCAGCAAATTCTTGAAAAATAAAACTACCTTGTTTAAAGGAAATCATTGTCATGAATAAAAATTAATAACTAATCCTATCTATGCTAGTCTCAGACGCGTATACACATCTTAAGGGGAATAAACACAACATCTTTATGAAATATCGGCATCTCTTAACGAGTATATAAAAATTGGCTTGTTACCTTGTATAAATGTACCATAGGTTATATTTGTAAACGCACTTGTGAGTGCCAAATAATCCAACTCAACGTTTCACCAAACTCGAGATGCGTTTTGCACCGTCGCAATAACAAATGGTTTTAAACACCACGTGTTCTTATTTCATTGACCTTAATCGAAATTTATTTCGCAGTCTTTGTCTCTTTGTTGTGAAATGGGGAAATCATTACGATAAAGACTTAACCTTATAAATGTATTATGCTTTGTTTTCAACGATCAAAGTATGTACATGATAATTTGGTCGGTTTTGTGGCTGTAGATGATTATTATATCCCATGTGGACGATGTTGTGTGTGGCCCTGTTGTGATAATTTGAGTTGGTGGAGCGCGTCGGCGCTGTGGCGGCGGCGCGTGGCTCACGGAGGTCACCGCCCCGGCCCAGGACTAATTTGGGGGAGATCGACGACTCGCTCGTCGCAGCTTTGTCTGAGTCCGTCGCCGTCGGCCCTGCTGCCATTGCATTGGCCAGTCATGCACGCATGGCTTTGCGTACGCGCGATTGGCTTGACCTTTTTCCATTATGATTATACTTGTTATTGAAGTCCGAAAGGTGTTAAACATAGTAATACAAATAATTTATTTAAATCAACTCACAATATTGTTTATGCTATGTACCTATTTACATGTGTGAACGTCCGCATCTTACCTGAGTTCTATGTATAATCTTAACATCCCCAGGGTTGAACGCCCGTTGACATTAAAATATTGATCTTCATTGGTATTTTCACTTTTATCTCAAAGTGCATTGGACTTTAGATTTGTTCGACGAAGTCGAAACGCTAAATATTTTCTAGTTTGTGATGAAAGGTAATGTCCGACACAAACGGACAAAACATGGGTCGTAGTCAACGCCCAATAATATGTTAGTACATGAGAGACTTCTATAATAATTAATTACCTTTAAATGGATTTTCTGTCGGAGGGCTAGACTTCACTTGGGCATATAGATATTGAAGTCTTCACAATGTCTCACGAGGGATGTGCAGAAGTTGAATCAGGGCGGTAGCGACTCGTTCGATCGTAGATCTTGGCACTTCTGGGTGTCTTGCTGATGGTAGATGAATATATGCAGACTCGCCCCTTAAAGTGCCCTTTCCCCTTTTTTTCATAATGTGTCCATGTGTCTTAAACTGCATGTGTCTATGGGTGGCGGCAGTCGCTTACATTTAGGTTACCTTTCTGCTTGTTTGCCCCCTTTATTAAAAGCAGAGCGTTGGTAGCATTTAGACTCGCGATGAGAACTGGTTCTTGTTTACATGTGTATAGCTGTCTCGCAAATCTTGCTACAAACAGCTTGGTCTCAGTAAACAGATAAAACAGTTGAAGTTTCCAATCTATTTTTATGACATGAATGTGTTATTATTATTAATTCAAGTTATAGGTATATTGATGCACAATAAGTAACACTTGTAATTTATTCAATATGACATTAATGTTTTTACTTGGTATGTAATAGAAAACAAACAAATGAGAATTATGTCGCGAGGACCTGAATTGGATTTTTAGGTATTTCAATAAAATATTGACTCACTATAATTTCATAGCACGACTTATGACTCACGAATGAACCGTTTAAACTTAACTTCACATGATTTCCTAGAGAGTGACTGTCATCTTTTGATAGCCTTTCTGTTGTTCAATGATGTGAAGATCGCGCGTCGCAACGACAAAGACATGTGTTCATCCGCAGGCGACTAGTAGTTTGTTTGTATTAGAGAATGCGTGCGCGTGTAGAATAGAATGACGCGAATAGTTGCAGGCGGCGGGCATCGCAACCGCTGATGCTCTTCGTTCAGTTCTCGCCTGCACGTCGAGCGCGTCGGAGCTCGTGCCCGCGTGGCCGATACTCTCAGTACATGTTACAAACACAGTTTTAAACATTGGGTGTTACTATTGCACCTTATCTTGCAAGATAATTGTGCGAATTAGTGCGCCACATATATTTAACAATTATTTTGTCAGTGATAAAGTGTTTTTGTGCTTACTTGACGTGAATTACTTTCGAGCGCAGTTTCACGTGGCCATGGGCTTGTGTTCCCACTTGAAGGTAATATATTTAAGTGTGCGTTGTTTTTGTATGTGTCTGTGTTTCGAGATATGCCGATGGAGCCTGTTAGCTAGACGAGGCTGTTTGAAGGCCGCCGCCCCGACCTTGGTGTCAGAAGGTTAACGTCCTCACGTGTTCAAAACTTTCATGCAATTTGTAGCACAAATTATTCATGAAATATTTGAAGCGCCATTCATGTGTCATAAATCTTGTTATATTGAGTAGGTATGTTGTATTATAGTCAAGGCCGAACTTCCTTTTCTTTCTTGAAAGTTAATAGATGTATATAGATGCTAAATGTAATTTAAATTAGGTATGTGACTTACGAAACTAAACCGCTTGACAGCAGATCATAATTTTTTAAACTGTTTTTATCGACTCCACCAGAAAGAGGTTAATGTTTTTTGAGTGTATGATTGTATAATTCTTTGGCAATTGATTTTGGCTTAGACGGTATCGTTAGATTTGTGTTAATTAGGAGAGTGGTATCATGAAAATATAAAAATCTTTAGGTAGATAGGTACATACTTAATAGTACATACTTATTATAAAGGCGATGACTGTTTAGTTGAACGCTCTAATCTCAGGAAGTATTGGTCCGATTTGGATTTTTTTTTTGTATTATATAGCTTAGTTATCGAGGTAGTAGTCTATATATCATAACGCTACGACCAAAAGGAGCCGAGTATCAATAAAAAAAAGGCTAAAATGGGGGAAAAATATTTATTATGAGAGCTTTCATTGAGTGTGCTGTGCTGCGTAAATGGTTAAAGTTTCACAGAAACAATGTATGACATGATCGTTACTCTTTAAAAGTTCTAGATAAAAGTCCGCGATAGCAAATGTCTATATCTTTTAAGGTTAGCCCACTATAATCTTTTTTATTGTAAACAAATTGGTTCACACTGTCATAACATGGCGCTACGGGCAACAGGAAACGCAGACGTGGTTGCGTGGGTCATCCTCATCTAGTAAGATGTAAAACTTGTTTTCACGCAGTCAGGTTTTTGTTCTATTACCTTTTGTTTCTTCATAAAAAAATAAGTTTTTCTATTAGGTACTACTGTACTAACTTTTTCTTGCCTCTAAGCCCGTGTGGGCCCAACTAGTTTAAATTGATTCTAAGGTAAAAAACACACACATTACTTAGTTTCCCCGGTAAAGTTATTAAAACGCTACACGCTGTTATTCTTTAGACACATTGCACTTGATGAGTTACTGTCACCTAGGAATTAGTGGTGGATCATGTAGAATGATGAAATAAAACCAATTATTTTTTGCAATATATCCCATCCTGAAATAAGTTATTCACGGTAGTTTGGCATTTTCTATCCTTTCATTGTCCATGTTCATATCTATGTAAGATATACATAATCGGGGAATAAGTTGTTCGAAAGTTTATAATTTCTTCAGTTTTTACTGTCTTGATGGCATGATGTTGGCTTGGATTTCTCTATATCATTCTCTGTAACCTAAGTGAATGTTTATTTTTTACACTAGCTGACCCACGCAACCTCGTTTGCGTCTCCTATTGCCCGTAGCGTGATAATTTTCCCCCGTTTTTGAAACATTTTTCATTGTTGCTCCGCTCCTATTGGTCGAAGCGTGATTATATATGGATGCCTTCCTCGATAAATGTACTATCCAACACTGAAAGAAATTTTCAGCGGTTCCTGAGATTAGCGCTTTCAAACAAACTCTTCAGCTTTATATATTGATAATAGATTAAATATTTTACAGACTAATCAAATTTCAACATGCTAAGGTTTTGTCATCAATGTCAATAATGTAAGGTGTAAGTTCTTGTGCTCATTCTTCAATTAAAATATTATTTTATTTATATATATTAAGAGTAAACAATACGCAAAACAAGCAAACTTGAGATAAAACAACTAACTTCTACCTATGATTTTACTTCTATAATGTATCTACATAATATACCTATAAGTTTGGCAGTTGATAATACGGGTTATCAGATAATACTATACTGTTGTTTATCTTTCGTCTTACTACATATATAATATTCCTACTGTAATGTACTCAAATTTTAAAATTGACTACTGCTGTAAAACTACAATAGTTCATAAACT
The DNA here is from genome assembly GCA_949125395.1 of Diaphora mendica. Taxonomy (NCBI): domain Eukaryota; kingdom Metazoa; phylum Arthropoda; class Insecta; order Lepidoptera; family Erebidae; genus Diaphora; species Diaphora mendica. Next base: position 6,608,779 of record OX421323.1, read on the forward strand.
TCAGAACTTCAAAAAGGTCAGTCAAAGTTTGATAAGTTACTAGTATTTTCTTGACCTTTATAAATAAAGTTCAATAAACCATCCTATCATGTAATGATACCATGATAATACTGCGTAAACGTTAAAAAGTAGGGACATTACGTAGATGCGTAAAATTCTTTGTAAGTACGCCTTTCTAAGCAAACTTGAAGTTGAGATTTCTTCACTTAAAAGTAATTTACCATTACATACTATGGTAAACAAAGGTAAATTTATAATTAATGTACAGAAATTAAAACTGCCTTAATATAATTACCTACATATTATTGTTTACATAGCGATGGCAGATAACAATTTTATCATATCTCGAAATTGCCGAAGATTTACTATTTCCACTCATAGAGGTGTTTCAATTAGTTTCGTGTAGAAGATGACATAGACATTTCACCGGCTGTCGTTCTGATTACTTAGGTGTTACGAATTTTGTCCAACCGAGATACGAGTACTATGGCATGCTATTCGAGTATTCGATTTATTCGAGTATTCGCCTTGTTTACTATTCGAATACAAATAGGTAAACTATTCGAGTTTTAGAAATGTTTCGAATAACAACACTTATAAAAAATATAAACAATTTAAAAATATAATTATTAGTTTTTTAATTGAAATGGTAACTTTTAAAATTGTGGTGCGGCTGAAGTGTCGATGAACTGACTCAAAGAATTATACAAAGACGAAATGTTGAGTTAGTTAGCACCCTGAAGTGTCTACATAACCCGGTGAAATTTTACGAAAAAAAATAATTAAACATCTCATATTTTCATTTTCAAAGTTTTCTATTCAAAAAGATCGGAAGGTCGGGACGGTAACGATGAAGAGGACGATTTCATATTGATGGAGACGTAGACTTACGTAGACTTCAGCAACAGAATACAAATGAAATAGAAACAGTTCAGAAATCAATAAAAGAGCAATTAAAGGAAAAAAGTTGAGGAATCGCTTAAAAATACAAACTCCTCAAACAGAAGAAGCCTATTGCTAAATATGATTTAGAAACGACTTTGAGAGTAGAAGTGGCGCAATTGGATACAGGTGGTGCTAATGGAATTAAGGGCATACATCTATTGCATTTACATTTTTACTTACTATACCACCAACTATCGTAGAACCGGAACGGGTATTTTCGGTCATCTGCAAAGCTCTTTTAACGACCAAACTTTAGATGCCCTAAGTTTTTTGAGATATTATTACTTAAATAAAAATAATAAATGACTTTGTATAAGTTAGCATGTATATTTCAGCAACAGTACTTCATCTATTTGTAAAAAAATATGTTTTCGAATAACTCGTTTAATTCGAGTTATTCGAATAGTGAAAAATATATTATTCGTAAAACTCGATTTGGGGCGAATATTGGATGCCCTAGATACGAGATAAAACATGTTCCAGGTAAATTCTACGGTTATGTTGAACTTGTTTTTTACACATTATTTTATGAGAACAAGATTTTATTTAACAAATGTTTGGGTAGGAATTTTACCTGTTTGTCAACTGAATGGACTACGCAGCTATTTATAATGTACGCGTTTTTCAAGCAACTAGTAGCAAAGTGTATTGTAAGCATTGTGTTTTGAACAATGACTGAGCGCGTCTATTGTGTTAAATAGACGCGAATGAAAGAGAGAGCGATATGTTCACGATGATATGAGTGTGGAGCTTGCGGAGTGTCACAGCTGCGCTGCGTGTGCGCGATCAGCTGACGCCGCGGCGGCCATCTTGCCGTGCGCGTGTTCACTGGCGCCGCGTCATGTACAGTTGATGACGCAAAATTTTCTTCCTGTAAATACTAATGTCATTGTCCTTTGTATCCTGGACTTTTATTCGGCCATGTCAGTGGTAGAACGAGTGTCTCATCAATGAATAACGTTTGTTTGTTGTATAATCACACTGAAGATATTGCGAGACCCTCCCTGGTTAGTCTATTTTTGGTAAGAAACATTTCCGATAAAATAGACATAGCATAATTATTTTGCTTGTTCACGGACAGATGCTTCTATACCTATTGCCATTCTAAATTATTGCGTAGAACTGAGGAGTTATAACAAAAAATCTTGACCTCGATTAGCAAACTTGTTGATGCTTACCGTATTTTGTATAAATTGTGGTTATTGATAACACTGTATTCGCTCCTAGCTGACTTCTGCCCTGAGTGAGAATGGAATGGTTATTTTTAGGTAATTTTTTTGATTTCGATAACGTTATTTCGATTTAAAAACTAACAATGTCGTAAGATGACTTTTGAAGAATCACATTTAGAAGTAACCCCATACTAAAGTAACCATTAGGTTTCTGTAGGTGCTAACAAAGCTAACTTTTCGTAAAAAAAATCTTTACTGTGTACGATTTTTGTGTTTTATACCGTTATTGTTACCGTTGATCGAGTGGAGACCTGTATCTTATCTCAACCAGACGTAAATTCGAGCATTGTGCCTATGTATAGAACTGAGTGGGGCTTATATACATCTTGGAAATTGTGTCATTCCACATAGGCACATGCCTACATACGTTACTTATTTTGTTATAATTTACTGATACCATTCATAACTATTATGCTCATGCCAATGTACGAGTATTTTGTGTCATAATTATTTTTATAGTAAATGGAGCAAAACCTTTCTTTTCATCAAATGACCAGTCAGTTGACGGGTCATCTGATGATGATTGATGAAAATGATAATGATCAATAGCAGCTCCCGTCGTCCATGAAAGTTAGGGAGTCACAAGCGCGTTGTTGGCCTTAAGGGTGGGAAGTACGTTATTTTCTTGATTTGAAGTTTGGTGTTGGTTTGAAGACTTTGAAGGTGAGGTAAGGTATATAATATTTTCATTGTGTCGATATTTCTAAAGGTTTCTGGGCCATCTCAGTCATCTTTGTTTATTTATACTTCATTCTTTTTAATAATTGTTTCACTTTTCCCCCTTACCCTTACATGTAGTTGCATTTTATTATACTTTTTTAACATCATAATATTTTTTTAGTAGCCATGCAAGTTAGTTCATTATAATTATTCTTGCGATCTAGCTTTAAAAACGCCCAGTGTTAGAGGTTAAAAAAGCAAACAGTTCACCTGTTGATATACTTTTTATTATCAACTAGCTTTTACACGCGGCTTCGCTCACGCAGACTTTCATCCCCTGATTTACCCGCTAAGGGGTGGAATTTCGAAAATTCCTTTCTTAGTGCTCACTTACGTTATATGTATAAAGAACCTACATGCAAAATTTCAGGATTCTAGCTTCAGCGGTTTGGGCTGTGCGTTGATCTCTGGGTATGTCAGTCAGTCAGTCAGTCACCTTCCTCTTTTATATATATTGATAGATTAACACCGCAACGCGAGTGTTGTTAGTTAAGCCGGACATACACGTGCAAGTATACTTGCGCAAACCCAGACTGTTTTGTCTCTGTCACGCACGTCGTCCGTGACAGAGACAGACATACAGACTTGCGCAAGTATACTTGAACGTGTATGTCCGGCTTTATATACTTATATAATATACAGTTTACGTTCCTATCTTCCTCTCATCTTGAACTTTTGGCTACCAAGCCACCAGAAAAACAAATATTCTGCTAGTTAGAGAAGTTCTTTTACCGCATAATGTCATGAGATCTAATTGTTATAACAGTTCTTAACAAATAACATTTTGGAGAGAACGTTTCAATATTAAACATCTATACACTTCTACATCTACACTTCTACACTATTATATAAAGAGGTAAAGTTTGTGAGTTTGTGACGTTGTAGGGGGTAATCTTTGGATCTACTGAACCGATTTTGAAAATTCTTTTACCAATAAAAGGCTACGTTATTTGTGAGTGACATAGGATATATAATAATTAATAAAAAAAAAAATTTCGTGGTAGGCGGAGAAAAAAAAAATCGCCCAACGTTAGTGGGCACGGGTCAGCTAGTTGGATATAAAAAAAAACAAAGGAAAGTATTCACATACACACATACATTCACATACATAGTGTATGAATACTGGTAAGAGCTAAAATTCATGTAGTTTAGGTCGCTGAAACGAATATTTACGGAATCATCTTGGTTTGTTTCTGATAAGATTTACACCATCGCAAATTATAGTCAACTGATTTCAGTGAATGTTAAGATGTTACATTACACCGCAGTATCGTTCAAAATCGGATGTGCACAAAAAGTTATAACCTTCATTCATATTTCTTTGTTTATAATAAGTGCATGTTCAGTAAGAAACTTGCCCGGTTGACATCAATAGGCTTACTTCCTACATATTACGTAGATGGGTCTAAAATTAGAGTCTGCAAATGTGGGCATGTAATATGCCTATTAAGATAAAGATGTCTATGCATGTATGTCTTTACTATTGTTACCAAGGTATGAAGATGATTTTTGAACAATTTTATTACAAATATCAAGGTTATACATATTCAATGTGCACATCAACAGGCCTTAACAGTCCACTGCAGACATAGACCTATCCTTTCCTCCAAAAGGAGGTTTTGGTCTACTATATACTCAGACGGGTTGAAATAAGGTTAGTTTCAAGTTTGTGGTCCTGTGTAGTATGCTCCCTCAGTCGCTCATGGGATAAATGGGGGTGGCAATACTTCGTATTCTTAATCCGTCATCAACTTAGAGCATATATACCTAAAGGGGCAGCCGAACGGGCGGAAAGCGTGATCGGAGTAGAGAGAGAGAGAGACTGAGTTTGGGTAGTGTCTGTCTCTCTCACGCAAGCTTCTGATTGGTTGGTGTATTTCCTGCCAAACCAGTCATGCAAATTGGTATGTGCATCCTCCAATCAGAAGTTTGGGTGAGAGAGACAGACACTACCCAAACTCTCTCTCTCTACTCCGGTCACGCTTTCCGCCTGTTCGGCTGCCCCTCAGGTATATATTATTATGCTCTAAGGTCATCACACGAATTAACCCTTAGGTGGTCCGATTTCAAATAAGTACAAAGTTTATCACAATTCCTAATTATTATATGTATCAGTGCTAGCGCTTTAAAGTCGGTGATAATAAAATCTGAATATTACACAGTGTAAACGATAGAATGTTTGTAGCTGGTAATTCAGTAGTCTGATTGAGAATTAATCTAAATAGTTTGTGACTCCCAAAAAGTTTGGGACTAATAAAATTGTCCGCTAAGTGCACAAAATAAAGTTGAACCAATTGTCGCACAATGTGGTGGCCCTGTTTGTTATGTGGCCGTTAGTGCACTGCGAAGCGGGTCGCGCTCGAATTGCGTAGCGAACAGTTGGCAACTGGGTCAGCGGGGCACGACTCATGCACGGCCTGCCCGACAGTTGTCCGGACATATCTTACACACATAAGAACTATATTTCTACGAAATACCTTGCAACTAATCTTTAGATTTAAACTTAACTTTCGACTCTAAGCAGATATTTGTACTATGTACCACCACGCTTTGGCTTACGTATAATTAAATATAATTTTTGTGATGTATTCTGGCAACAAAAAGGTTACAAGTTAGTTAAAATTGTAAGAAATGTACCACTATTAATTAATATTATTCTTTTCACAAATTTATTGTGACAAGTTATCGTCCCACTTTGAAAGTGTGTTGGATTGGGTATGATTAGATGATGATAGCACACGACCAGTTTCTGTGGAGAGCCTTCGGGGAGGCCTTTGCTGACAGCGAATTTATTTCAGCTGAGGTGATAATGATGACGAATAATGTAACTTCTCTTAATTTAAATAGTATTCAAAAAACGGAACTCGATAAATAAAAATATTGTATGTGAATATAGCAGACCCTACTGTACCATCTAGGATAATTAATTATAAAGACACGTTCATTTGTTTATTTTAAAACACGTTCAGTTGAATAAAGTGGGCGAATTCTATCAATTACAACAGCTTGATTTCCCAACATAATTCGTCAGCGTTTTTCCGTCACGTTCAGTAGTGGAGTTTAGCCGAATGCTCGTGCAGCACTGTGATCACGATCTAATGAGTCGAGTGTGTACATTAATTTAATAAATGCAGTGCTCAAGCGCCGGTCGTCGAATACATACCACACCCCTGCGTGATGGCCGGTCGATGACTGCTCAAGTCCCCGAGACCGGTGCTAATGACCTGCATCGCACACTCCTCACCAACACCACTATTTGACAATTACTGTTACATATTTGCATATTAATCAAGGCGTTCTTTAATAACGTATAAAATAAGGGTGTCTAAAAGAAATCCCTAAAATGTGTGTAGGCAATATTATTAACTTTATTTGATAATTTAGGGAGTATTGCGCTCAAGTTTAAACAAGGGTACCTCTTTCATCGTTATACACCTACCTAATAAAATAATATGATCAATTGGCAACACCCTTTCTTTTATATTAAGTAACTATTGATTTAAATTTAAAAACATGTTTTAATGTTTATTAAGCAGCTCTTTTCGTATGCTTACACATCGAAGCAGGTCATTTAAGCCAATAGATATTGCAACGTTAAATCATTTATTTGTATTTATGTACATTCCGATTTTTGTTCTGTACGCCGATTTAATAGTAATTTTCACGCATTATAACTGAGTTTTAGTGCAAGCCATGCGAGAAGTTATCGCAACGTCACTTGTATTTTTTGGAGGTGGTGACAACAGAGATGCCTATGCAAGTTAGTTTAGCGACCTTGGCTTGGCGCGCGGGGTACGGCGGGTGATACGTTTCGCGGGCGCGTTCTACTTTTGCATTAGCTCTCTCTCGTTACGCAAACCCGTCGTTATGTATATTATGTTTTCCTTTATAAAATCATATATATATATACAATGTTAATTCCACTTTCTATGATAATCCTGTACGGTATGCAGGTTATAGTTTTTTCATATTCCTCCTCAGATTAATGATTAAGTACTTTGGAAATTAATATAAGTTAAAACCAAACATAGTATTTCCTGAATAATTGATTAATATTCGAAATAGTACCTTTAGTTTTAATAGGAAATTAAGAATTTGTAAATTCAAATTTGGTCGGTTAATACTTATTTAAGTTCTTAACATTTTTCCGCACAACGACAGGTTTTTTGAGAGTTTGCTACTACCCGATACAATCGTGATTTAACTATTAACTTGATTTAATCATTAATGAGATTGCTAACGTTTATGTTTGAAAGTGTTTGAAACATATTTTTATTCTTATGTTGTATGGTTGTTTCAGGGCCCACTGCGATCCTGACATAAAAGGAAGTCACTTAACAACTCATTGGCAAGGGTAGCCCCAAACCACGGACGAAGCAAGCCAGAGATAATTACTTAACTCTAAATTGAACCGTTACTTAGTGCAGCAAACTTGCCGTTACTATTGTAAAACTTTGTGTGTTACGAAATACAAGTGCAATATACAATTAGTGCAATCGTACTTTGAACTCGAGTGACGTGACTTTGTTGTTATATTGAAGTGAAATTATTATAGAACAATGGAGCGTGAATCGAATCCGATGGAGACGTTGTGCAGGTCGGGGTGTGGGTTCTATGGTAACCCCTCAACGGATGGACTATGCTCAGTGTGCTTTAAGGTAATAAATTTAAACATTTTTCTCTGTAAGTCTAAGTTAAAAATACCTACATGCGGCGGCATGCCCTAAGTTTTTAGAACCTCCCGTAATGGAGTAATGAATAAATCTGAACATCATACTCTTCTATTAGACGGAGCCACTTTACCACCTCGCTGGTTGGCCCTAGAAGAATTATTTCGTTATAAAAGGTATTTTCGTAGTAAAATAGTAGTGTTTCTTAGTCTGCTAGACCTAGATTACTTGTTTATTTTCACTCACAATACCAATCATCACACAGTCGTAGGATATTTAAAACTTTACTACTAAAATACCTACATTAATTGATGACAGTTGTGAGATCGAGAGTAATTGAAACTGAATTTTAACCGAACTTTTATTACGAAAATTCGCCTTTTGGTGTTTGACTTATCTGCGGATAGGCTCATGTACGATTTCTAGGTCCTTGCTAAGACTAGAAATCGTAAATGAGTCGATTAGTAGTTTATTGTAACTAGGCACGGTTATAACGTTCAAAGTTTTCGATATTTACGTGGTATTTATAGTAATTACATATTTTTATATTTTTGATACTAGTTTTTAGGGTTCCGTATCCAAAGGGTAAAACGGGATCCTTCGCTGTCCGTCCGCCTGTCACCAGACTGTTTCTCATGAACCGTGATAGTTAGACAGTTAAAATTTTCAGAGATGATGTATTTCTGTTGCCGCTATAACAACAAATACTAAAACCAGAATAAAATAAATGGGGCATTTCACGTCAAGCGGACAGCGAAAAAAAACTGAGGTAGTGAATTTTATTTATACTCTGGTCAGTTATACTTCCCAGGAGACGTGGATGTGTACACACAATATTTTTTTCGTATTATGCTTTATTGCTGAGTTATAATCTTTTAAAAATTTACTAAAAATGAATGTTATTTTTGGATACTTATTATTTGCATTTCCACGAGTCCGTTTTGCTTCTGATACCACCGTCACAGGAACTTAAAAACTGCATGCTTTTCTTCCAACCAACGAAAATGTATGTGTAAAAAGCATTAGCGCTAGTGCAAATGTTAAATTGTAAAAAAAATAATTAAAACTCTCCATTTTAATTAAGTAATCTGTTTCACTCTCAATTAATAAAACCACTCTAAGTCTAACCAGTAGTCTGACCAGAGTATAAACAAAATTCACGACCTCATTTTTTTTTCGATGTCCGCTTGACGTGAAATGCCCCAAATATTTAAGGGGGCTCCCCTACTACAAACGTAATTTTGGTCGTTTTTTCTCGATAACGGCAACAGGTAGACACTTGAAATAAATAGATAATGATACGGAACCCTTCCTGCGCGAGTCCAACTCGCACTTAGCTGATTTTTTACCTAACTAGTAACGAAAAATATAAAAATAATAAATATAATGGAAAAAAAATTTTAATGACATTAATTAACGGACAAGAATTAAAAGTAGGTACTGAACAATTTAGCACTTCTTTCTGCTTTCTTCTTAAGAATCTTCACTTCTATTTGGTTTTCGATTATCAGTTTCTATTTGGATTAAAGTTTATATTTTAGGGTTTCCCTAGTACTGACTTCAACAACAATTGTAGACCTAATTTGTTTGCTACCTAATTTTGATTACACCTTTGTTGGTAAATATAAAGTAGAATAGTTATTTGTTATACAAGAGTGCAAAGTTGCTTTTTAACCGCGTGCTCAATTTTGATGACCGAGCAAGCGAAGGATACTAAAATCACGAGCGTAGCGAGTGATTCAAAAATTAGAATCCTGAGCGTGAGCGAGGGAATCAAAAGAGCACGAGGTGAAAAATCTTTGCATTCGAGTGCAACACGTAACTTTTCATTCCACCTCCGCGAGGAAACAACTAAATGCAAAAAAAGCATTAACAATCACAAGATACTTTTATTTCAGTTTAGGTATTAATATTTATTTGGTACTACATATGATAGGTAAGTATTACAGATTTATTTTTAAATTATTTCAAAAATACTTAGGTACTCGCTCAACCCCGCGGTGTTACCCGCGATTTTTGTCGTACCGCGAGTTACACCGCGGGACAAAGCTAGTCTAAGAAAAGTAGCCTAAGTTACTCCTTAGATTATCAGCTATCTGCCAGTGAAAGTCCCGTCAAAATCAGTCCAGCCGTTCCAGAGATTACCCGGAACAAACAGACAGACAGACAGACAATGTAACAGAAATTGTAAAAAAAAAAATTTTAGTATATGTACCGTGTGTATGTACATTCATATGCATTTCGTAAAAAGCGATTATTTTAATATTACAAACAGACATTTTATTTTATTTATTTGTATGGATGTATAGATAAATTAAGAAAAATTGAAAGTTACGTTGCTATAGTTACATAAGAAGAAAAAAACTACACCAAAAAGGTTCCGAGTCTAAGTTTTTAACAATTTAATAGTTATTTGTTATACACTAGTGCAAAGTTGCTTTTTAACCGCGTGCTCAATTTTGATGACCGAGCAAGCGAAGGAGCGAGTGATTCAAAAATTAGAATCCTGAGCGTCAGCGAGGGAATCAAAAGAGCACGAGGTGAAAAATCTTTGCACTCGAGTGCAACACGTAACTTTTCATTCCACCTCAGCGAGGAAACATCTAAATGCAAAAAAAGCATTAACAATCACAAGATACTTTGATTTCAGTTTAGGTATTAATATTTATTAGGTACTAAGTTATGATAGGTAAGTATTACAGATTTATTTTTAAATTATTTCAAAAATACTTAGGTACTCGCTCAACCCCGCGGTGTTACCCGCGATTTTTGTCGTACCGCGAGTTACACCGCGGGTCAAAGCTAGTCTAAGAAAAGTAGCCTTAGTTACTCCTTAGATTATCAGCTATCTGCCAGTGAAAGTCCCGTCGAAATCAGTCCTGCCTTTCCAGAGATTACCCGGAACAAACAGACAGACAATGTAATAGAAATTGTAAAAAAAATATATTTTTGTATATATACCGTGTATACATACATATGCATTTCGTAAGAAGCGATTATTTTAATATTACAAACAGACATTTCAATTTTATTTATTTGTATGGATGTATAGATAAATTAAGAGAAAATAAAGTTACGTTGCTATAGTTACTTAAGAAGAAAATGGTGCGGCCACAGCAAATAAAAAAACTACACCAAGAAGGTTCCGAGTCTAAGTTTTTAACAAATTAAAAAATTAAATGCTATGAAATATATTTAGCTTTAATTCCGCGAGACAAATATTCAGGTCTGAAAGCAGGGCACAAATCCCACCGTCATGCATACTCACATGCACATATGGGTATCATGCATATGCACACATACAAAACAAGTGAGAAATAATTAGCATGCCATGCAACCAAACCTATACTCGACACGTGTTTCGCCCCTCCACGGGGCATCCTCAGGAGATGTTGACTCGTCGAGCGTTTGAGCTCGAATGAGCTAGCGCACCGCTGTCGGCCCTTTATATACCGTTTCGATGACGTTATAATAACGATCGATACAATGTCACAACGACATCTGTGCCGAACTACCCGCAATCATACTTAGAAGTGGTGATGGAATTAAGTTTGTTTGGTCATTCAACAGTGTATATGCATTATTATTGTTATGTTTTGATATTTCTAACTGTTTAATGTCATGGATTTCCGCAAAGTAACGCCTGATTCCATAACTTAAATTAAAAAATATTTCATGATTAATTCGGCACCATGGAGGTGAAGTAAATAGGTTTAATGATGTTTTGAATTCACAAACTTAGTGCACCCGACTGATGTTCTAAATTCAATTTACTTTATTCTCTAGAGGATAAAAACGGCTTTTACACTCAGATATCGAAGGGCAAAAATACTCTTTACGAGCTGGTGGGATGAAAAAAATATTGTATGATTAATTCGGCACCATGGAGGTGAAGTAAATAGGTTTAATGATGTTTTGAATTCACAAACTTAGTGCACCCGAGCGATGTTCTAAATTCAATTTACTTTATTCTCTAGAGGATAAAAATGGCTTTTACACTCAGATATCGAAGGGCAAAAATACTCTTTACGAGCTGGTGGGATGAAAAATATATTATGTAATAAATTTCCTACTTTCACTATTTCAGATTATATTAGGTATTTTAATACTAAGTTTTATTTGGTTATGTTAAGTTTTAATGAGTAAAAATTGCAATAGATGTTTAGCAATAACTTGGTGCAGGTTATATGAATAATCTTACTTTTGTAATAAGAATAAGTTTTTGTTTTTCTATTTCGGTTTTCTTCTCTTTGTGTAGTTTATAAATGAATATATCTTTTCAAGGTGATATGACGAACGTAACATTCTTCGTAGAATTCAAATGAGTTGAGAACCTCCTCCTTTTTTGAAGTCGATTAAAAAGAACCTAATGAGTAGTACTACTGTCAGAAACGTATGAGGAAACAATGGTGGACAAATGGCATGAACCAAATAGCATCATTTTTAACCGACTTCAAAAAAGGAGGAGGTTCTCAATTCTACTTTATTTTTTTTATGTTTGTTACCTCATAACTTTCGACTGGGTGAATCGATTTTGATTCTTTTTTAATTGAAAGCTGGTGCTTCCCATGTGGTCCCATTTCTATTTGGTCCAGATTGAAGTCGTTTTTTTTTGTTAAAATTTGTGATTATTTTAAAAAATTCACTCAAGGCAGATAAAATAAGGTTCACAGTGAGTTCTTCTTTTTATATGTATAGAAGATCTTAGGTTTTTTAAGCAATTCATAAAAATCATTTTACTTGGTCGTCATAGTGGGGGCCACCATGCTCTATTTACAATGAGTATGATGACCACTCTTGGGTTCTACTTCTGCTTTCCACCAGGCAGAGTATAGATACACCCATTTTGACATGCTCATATATCAAGAAAAAAATCAAGGAATGTGCGAGAGTCACTAGTGTAAGAGGGATACCCGCGAGATGTGTTAGTAACATTTTCACTTATCATCTGCACACACGTTTCACAGCTGTTTGGTAAAGTCACTCGATACATTACAAATATTTTGTTATATATGTAGATTTGATTTTAAAAATGCCTAAACTTAAATAGGTATGTCCGCTGGACTTGCGATGCTTATACAGATAACAAAAAAGCCTATATTGTGGGTAAAACTTAGTAACACAATCAGCATAATACCCACTTAATAATAAGCAACAAATGCTACTCTTTGCTGTAGCTGGTTGGATTGATTAAAAATGAGGAATAAAACCAGCGTTGCCAGCTTTTTTTTGTCAAATCGGGGTTTTGAAACTTTGTAGTGAAAAAGCGTAAATCTTTAGTCGAAAGCGGGGCAAAGAAAAAACGTATGCAGTCACAAGTTTTGACATTCAAATTTTGATTAAAAAATCGGGACGTCTGGCGACGCTGAGTGAATAAAACTGACGCGAAAGTAGATAAAATCTAATTTTGTAACTAGTTGTGTATACCGTGTCAAATGGACTCAAAAAACATTTTGTTATTTACTCGTCATTCATTGTTAATCTTTAAGTAAAAAATACTTGGTTCATATGTCTTTATCAGTACGGTATCCCGCGTATTAGATCAAGGAAACTCCCTGCTGCTTTCAGCACAATGAATTAACCATAGACAAGTAAAACCAAGCACTGGCTACTGGTTCTGGGGTGGATCGTATCAAATAGTGACCAGACTCAAAGACGCATACAGAAAGCATCGTGGGAAGATGATCATGTGGATATTCGTGTATGTAACCAGCACATCTACAGAGTAATGTTCAAACATGTTCAAGAAGTTGTCAAAAGGGTTATCTCGTCCCTGTGTTATCTAAAGCTGTTTCGGGAAAGTTCGCTGACCTATAACTCCGTACTATATAAAAACTTTTTATAAAAAAAAAAAACCGACTTCCAAAAAAACATCCAACGAAAACTCTCTGCCAAAAAAACACTTAAAAGCGTAAAATAAACTGGTTCTTCATAAATTGCCTATACCTAATTCTTTATTCATTTAAATAGTAGTATTATAATGTGTGCTAGGTACCTAAAATCTGTGTGAAGTCGGTGCCAAGTAACTATCGCTTAGACTTTTGTAATTGTTCGTTTGTATTCTTTTTGGCTTAGCACCGACTTCAAACAGATTTTAGGTACCTAGCACACATTATAATACTACTATTTAAATGAATAAAGAATTAGGTATAGGCAATTTATGAAGAACCAGTTTATTTTACGCTTTTAAGTGTTTTTTTGGCAAAGAGTTTTCGTTGGATGTTTTTTTGGAAGTCGGTTTTTTTTTTATAAAAAGTTTTTATTTTTCAGTTTTTAGTGCAATCAATCGTAGGTAAGTAGTAAGTTGAACTATTTCATCAAATTTCATCATCAAGAATACAAATTAAGGTCTATACGTACGTGTGATATTAAAATCATCCTCTAATCCCTAACTGTTGAAGAGTTTAACCTTCTACCTTCAGCTCACCTAAATAACTTGAAAGTATACTACCGAAGGTCTTTAGATACGTATGAAATTGAAAGAATTATCCTCCAACTCCTAACCGTTGAGGAGTTGTACCTTCCACCTTCCATCATCAGCTTACCTAAATAATTTTTAAGAATACGACTAAAGGTAACATATATACATGTGATAGTTAAAGATTTATCCTCCAACTCCTAACCGTTAAGGAGTTGTACCTTACATCATCAGCTCATCATCATAAAATGATGACTACCATACGCAAATACCGGTGTAACTTCAGAAAATATACGAAAATATAGTATGTGCCTATAAAAAATGAGGGTTTCCCTCCATTTCCCTAGGATCCCATCATCAGATCCTGATATGCTGGCAATGGGACCACCTCGGAAGCATACACTTTCGATCACAAAAAAAAATTTCAAAATCGGTCCACAACTGACGGAGTAATCGGTGAACATACATAGAAGTGTGCTCATTTTGAATGTATACTACGGAATTGAAATATTTACGGAACCGTTCGTATAAATTTAAAGATCTCTGTGTGAGTACAAGCAAGGGAAACGAAATCTGAAACGGCCTTTATGTAGTGTTGTCATAATGGTCTACTAACCATGTAGGAATACTCCTTCCTTGGTAACTTGCAAAACTCAACTTACTTTTATTTTTTTTAGATAATGTCACTACACAATGAAACGTGGCTTAGGTGCAACGTAACTTTGAACAAATTAGCTTAAGAAATGTAAAGTTTGAACTTAAACTACCAAGTATTTTTTTACAAAATTCTCATCGTGATATTGATATGTTTTCAGGAGGCTTTAAAGAAAAAACAGCAGCCGCCAGCGACGTCACCGTCGCCCGTATCGACGCCTTACGTGGCGGCCGCGTCGACGCCGCTCGCGGCAGCCGCACCCACCGTGCCTAGCCTCCCTGCTCAGCCACAGACGCACACAGACGTGAGGCCACTCTTCTCTTATTCTACACATTTTAGCAATTTAAAAAATGATTGATGCCACATTGCCTCACCATTTAAACTAAGAATACGTTCTAATGACGGGCGATAAGCATGTTATGATAACGATCATCTACGTGCTGTTGGGCATTTTGGTTTGAAGCACGATAGCATGTATGATTTGAGCAGATTCGTGTCATCTGAGTAATGCTTTACGAGGATAACGTGAAAATTTTTCAGACTGATAAGTAACTCACAGCTTTATATTGTTTTAAACTTTCATGGTCAGTAACAGTATTTATTTATTATATATATAGATTGGTCAGGGAAGCGATTGAAATTACTAAACACAAAAATTTCAATCGTGAACCCATCCGGGTTCAAATTGTCAAATGTCTGGAATCCCGTGATTCAAATGTGCAAAAACCGGCGTAATCAACAAAATAATAATATAGTATCGCAATCAGATACTGTTAGTGTTGTGTGTCGAGAACAATTACGAGTGAATAGTGAGTAAAGTGAACAGTCGTACCGGGGGCGATCGTAGGAAAAGACTGCGAAAGAGGATAGACCGATATGTCTGCCAATAACATCCCACCCGCAAGATCTTCAGTTATTCCGTGATCATGGCGCTTGCAACAGCGTCGAAATATCGGATACTCACTAACAAAAAAAGCGGCCAAGTGCGAGTCGGACTCGCCAATGAAGGGTTCCGAAGCAGCAAGTAACATAATATAAAAGTTGTAGTTCGTTGTAACTTTGATCGATATTTTAACAGTAGTGTATTTTTTGCGGTTTACCATTTATGACGTATTAAAAATTACCACCACCACCACTTTGGAAGTGTCTCTCGCGCAAACTATTCAGTTTAGAACAAAATGATATTAGAAACCTCAATATCATTTTTGAAGACCTATCCATAGATACCCTACACGTATGGGTTTGGCTACAAATTTTTGAGTTTCAGTTCTATGTATGGGGTCTCCCCCAAAAGTATTTGTTTTTTTATTATTTTTGTGTGAAAATCTTAATGCGGTTCACAGAATACATCTGCTTACCAAGTTTCAAAATTATAGTTCTTATAGTTTCGGAATAAAGTGGCTGTGACATACGGACGGACAGACAGACAGACATGACGAATCTATAAGGGTTCCGTTTTTTGCCTTTGGCACGGAACCCTAAAAAGGTACATGGTAGCAATCCCGTAGATTTCTATTTTAACATGAGTTAAAATGGAAATCTATGAATGAATGAAAATAAGCTTCATAGCATTCAAAGAAATTTATAAATGTTTGTACATAATCTTTGATATCAAAACGTTTGGTTCATCATATCTCCAACATCACTATTGCTTCCGAGAAGTGAGTAGTAAGTAGGCAGTGGTATCTATTCTGTCCTCTATCTTCATTTGACGTGAAACGCTTTTTATAAACAAAATCGGGCGAATCTAATGCATCGATTCAACATGATTGAAAACTCCTATACTGTTTAACGTTTTGTCAGCATTTAATAAATGTGGCGATCATCTTGCTCAGAGGTTGCGTATCTAATTCTTTGTCCAAGATATTTCACATCTTTTTTTCCAGTATCCCCATAGCCTTAACTATATTTCTACTACCTTACACACCTATTAGCTAACACCATATCCCCCTTTTGATAGTTTCTGGTGAGGCTGTAATTGCAATTGAAAGGGAAAAAACAACTTTTGATATTGTTATAAAAGAATGCCGTGACTGTCATATGTATCTAGAATTCTTCACCTTTTCATAGTATCCACATCTTCATAGTCTAAGATGTTGCTCACTGTTAATATAGCTTGATCTGTGTGACAGTGTTCTCTAGTGTCATTTTTGAACTCATGCCATTTTTAGGTGTACATTTTTGCATTGAGTGTGATGTACTGATACAAAATAAAATCGTTGTTCAAAATTATTTCATCGGATTCGTACCACATTGGCACAGAAATCAAGCTATGATTTAAGAACTGTAGGTAAAAGTTAAGCCCTTAAAATTTAAAATACATACAAGTAGTATAATAATATGACTGACTTCATTTGGTAAAAGTTAGGACGACAATATAAAAAATAGATTTTATACTAGCCAATCACGTACTTATTTATCTATATTGATTGACCACCACGACAATATAAAAGATAGATTTTATACTAGCGTGATTGCACGTACTTATCTATATTGATTGACCACCAACCATATTTTTAACCATTAGTTATGTAGCAGTGACATCATACTGTTATCGCTAAATAGCTTTTTCATTGATGTAAAATTAATTATAATTATATATAATATATATTTAATATATATTTAATGGGTGGCGTTGATTCCTAAGGCGTTAAGGTAAGACCAGTAAAATTCCATTTTACTATATTTCTACTTTTAACAAAATGTGGTGGACATATTCATTGGCTCAGGTTATGATAGATGCAAACAAAGATTATCCCATGTACATTTATAAAAATTATACCGATTCTTATACTGAACGGCATGAAGCGATCTCAACTTAGAATATGAAACAGTTGCTATATGGCACCTTAAGAAAGTTTCATAACAGCCTCAGAAACCTCGCTAACAACGTAACACAAGGCGTAGCGGACGCCTTGTGTTTTATATAAGACTAGCTGACCCATGCAACGTCGTTTGCGTCTCCTATTGCTCTTGGCGTAAAAATTTACCCCCGTTTTTGTAACATTCGTCATTGGTGCTCCGCTCCTATTGGTCTTAGCTTGATGATATATAGCCTATGGCCTTCCTCGATAAATGTACTATCCAACACTGAAAGCTTTTTAATATAATCACAAATTTTATAAAAAAAAAAAAACGACTTCAATCTGGACCAAATTTAAATGGAACCATACGGGAATATTGAGTTATTCGTTAATTTGTTGCGTACATACATAATGCAAATTGAAGACTTATACGGTTTTCTCATGGATGACATGTCAGAACTGGACCAAATTTAAATGGGACCATTCGGGAAGCACCAGCTTTCAAATAAAAAAAGAATCATCAAAATCGGTTCATCCAGTCCAAAGTTATGAGGTAACAAACATAAAAAAAAAAAAAAAAAACAGTCGAATTGAGAACCTCCTCCTTTTTTGAAGTCGGTTGAAAAGGAATTTCAGGTGGCAACAGCTTGCATACTGTTTACCTTACATGTAATACTGACACTATTGTACCTGAAAATCAGATTTTGAAAAAGAGTAGCCATGAGTTTCTTTGCCAGTATTCTCCTCATGAGCTCTACGCATTTTGGAAACTGGAAGTTATGGATCGACACAGGCAGGCAGTAGATTTTTGGTGTTTTCACCTAATTTACGTCGACAATACAGCACATGCTGTGGCGTCTGTTTGTGTCGATCTATGATTTTTAACTATAGCTTCGACGTACACAACGTACAACAAACAAACAAATAAACAAACTCTGCTGCTTTATAATAAAAAACTTTTTATAAAAGAAAAAAAAAACGACTTCAAAAAACATCCAACGAAAACTCTCTGCCAAAAAAACACTTAAAAGCATAAAATAAACTGGTTCTTCATAAATTGCCTATACCTAATTCTTTATTCATTTAAATAGTAGTATTATAATGGCTGCTAGGTACCAAAAGTCTGTTTGAAGTCGGTGCCAAGCGACATGGACAGCTGATATGGTGGCAATGGGACCACCTCGGCAGCATACCCTTTCGAATACAAAAAAAAATTTCAAAATCGGTCCACAATTGACGGAGTAATCGCTGAACATACGTAAAAAAAAATTACATACAGCGGAACATAGAACCTCCTCCTTTTTGGAAGTCGGTTAATTAATAGCTGACCCACGCAACGTCGTTTGCGTCTCCTATTGCCCGTAGCGTACTAATTTCCCACCGTTTTTGAAACATTCTTCATTGGCCATCCGCTCCTATTGGTCATTGCGTGATGATATATAGCCTATAGCCTTCCTCGATAAACGGGCTATCTAACACTGAAAGAACTTTTTCAAATTGGACCAGTAGTTCCTGAGATTAGCGCGTTCAAACAAACAAAAACTCTTTAGCTTTATATAATACTATAGATGTATTTATTATACTCTTCTAAGATCTAATACTCACAATCAACAACACATTTATTTGAATAAAGATTAATATTATACCCTATTCAACTTCCTCTGAGACAAAAGGTAAACAAAGAAACCAATGTTTCTCAAACGAGTTGATCGAGAGTAAAGATGGCCGGTGTAACCAAACTAATTACTAAATTTCACATTTCTACGTAAATTATTTGCCTTATCACTACTCTTCAATTTAGTAGTGTAATAATACGTTCAAAGTTTGGGAACAGCTACAGTTTTAGGTGTTTTTAATGTCACTTTTTAGTCAGTCCACTGTGAACTCGGAAAATTTGGACAGTTGCAATTATTTTATTTTGTAACACACATATTTCCGTTGTACTTGACACTGGCAGAATTGACGACATCGGCACAGTTTGCCATTTTCCAAGAAAAAGAAAGAAAATGACACTTTTTTTTTTATTGATTCTAGATGCATATAAAATTTGACCTATTAAAGAACCTTTTTCTGGTTTGTTTACCTTTTGTCTCAAAGGAAGTTGAATAGACTATAGGTATTATTTTGATAAAAACTCTGACAAATAACTCATTATTAGTTACCAACTCTTAGCGTCTTATACTCGTGATAACTTCTAAACGAAATGTCGGAATGGGATGAAACAAGAAGTATTTTACTTCTACATAAATACCCTTGATAACATAAACTCTGCAGCTTTATAATATTAGTATAGATATTGGTTATGGCATAGGGCTGCGTTGAAAATGATAGTTATTTGACATTCGTATCAAACCTCTAGTCATGTAAAATTTATGAAAGAAATACAGGCTGCACGTAGTTTCTTTTTAAAATAGGAATTTGACGTCAAGTTGACATTGTGTTCATAGTCAACGAGTAAAACCGAAAAATAAAACTTTTATTTATTTACACACAAAATACTAAATACTTTATACATAATCTATATATATTATTTATAAAATAAACGCGAGTTTGTTATTCAGTAGTTTTAAAATGTAAAACGTTTTTATTTCTTTAGTCCCCCAAGTCATTGACTCATAATGAGGGGCACCTTTACTCCGTAACTGGTAGTGTTTACAACTTCGAAATAATAAATACGACTATATAATTTTACATTTATACTCGCTACAACTCAATTAGATTAACCAAATTCAAGTGCAATAAACGTTAGTGTAGTTAGTGTAACGGAACAATGTTGACTGGCAGTCAAAATGTCCAAGTTGAAGTTTATAAAAAATCTGAATAATGGAAAATGACCCTAGCAAAAAAGAGTCGAAGGGGAAGAGGATATTCAAAAAGGCAATACGTCGCAACAGTAAATCCAACAGCGGTAGTCAAAACTCTGCCTTAGAAGTAGGTATCGGCGTGTCACGTTCGAAAAGCTTCGAGAATAAGCATCAGTCTCTTGAGATCAATGATAGTACGCCGCTGCCAAAACCTGATGGTACCAAAGAAATTTTAGAGCCTTCTGCGAAGTCGAAGGTAGACGACAAAGCAGCAGGTCGCAATCAAGAGTCAGCTCCCACCGTGGAATCTAATAGCAGAAAAACCGTGAATATACAAGACCATCTCAACCAACTGTTCGGTATATCGCCCTCTGCGTCTAAGAAGGATGCCAAACAAATATCTCCTCCGAAGCTTGAGATTAAAGATCAGCGTCCCTCGGAGGCGGACGGTGTTAAAAAGAATTTGAAACGGGTTTGTTTTAAAAATGTTAAAAGAAAAATCTGACTTTCTTGGTAAATTTCACAATAGGAAAGTCTTATTCTGTCACTGCTCTTATATTATGTGCCACATAGTCTGTTAAAGGTAGTGTAAACAAAAGGAGAACGCAGGTTATAATGAGTACGATATAATAACATATAAAAGGCTGGGTACTGTCGTTGATTAAGCCATAGATTTTCCTTTAAATCAGGTTTGTCGTAAGTCATTCTCGTTAGTTTCGGACGACTTTGTTTCAGCAAAACATAAAACTAGATAATGAAATCAATTCCGTAATTGAGGGGTGTAATTTCAAAACCCCCTAAAATGACTTCGGACACTTACATATTTTTACATCAAAATAAAGTGTTAAATTTTTCTTTTAATATATATAAACGTTGATTTTTATAACCCACTTTAATACATAGCAAAATCAATCTAAAAAGTAATGTTAATTTCAAATTCAGCTATAACGTCCTACGTCAAAATCAAAATCCTCTAAAATGAAATCAACCAATGACAGCGCGGCATTCGAGTCAGATGACTTTTATACAGTAGGAAGATTTTCGTTGCATTGTTCAAAGTTCGTCGCGGATTTTCATTGAAATTCATAAGAAATAATGGACGATTTAGCGCAGTTCGTACAAAAATGCGATCCTGAATATGCTCGGAAACATCGACGCGATCCACAATCTTGGAAACAAGAACAGGAGCGCCGAAAAAGGTGAGTAAAATATTACCTAAAAGTGCCTAAAACTTACTTTGAAAGTTCGCTAAAAAGTTTTATGCAACATGTCGCAGAGCAGGTAATCTCTAGTAACTCTAAAATGTTTCAGCTTTTTTGTAAATAAATTAAGTTTTCTTTATCAACATTGATGACTAAAATAACGATGATATTTTATTGAGTTGTATTTAGTCACTAATCCTCACTCGCACCGCGAGGCCTGTCTCAGTAGTAGGTATATTAAAAAAGCAGATAAAAAAATGTTTTTTTTAACATTGCGACGTGCTTCTATTTCCCAAGAGCACTGATTATTCCCGTATTGTTTTTTGTGCAGAGCATCCACAACAAGCCATTTTAAGATCTTTACGTGGTCTACGATTACTTGTGTTACATAAGCCTGTGCCTCCTCTTCTCTACTATAGCCTCATTTCTCTTTGTAGTCTTTTCAAATTTTATTATTTTTAATGCTTACATTATTGTAACATTTTTGTTTCAGATATTTTGTTTGCTTACCAGAATTCTATGTCGATATTGAAAACCAGCCTCAAATAACATGCACAAATAAAAATATTATTAATAGTGACCTTTGTGAGCATGGCTTCAAAGACATAACTGTTCTGTAAAAACATATTTAAATTATTTTTAACCGACTTTGAAAAAAGGAGGAGTTTCTGAATTCGACTGTATTTTTTTTTATGTTTGTTGCCTCATAACTTTCGACTGGATGACCCGATTTTGATGATTCTTTTTTATTTGAAAGCTGGTGCTTTCATCCCGTGTGGTCCCATTTAAGTTTGGTCCAGACTAAAGTCGGGTTTTTTTTTTTGTTAAAATTTGTGATTATTTGAAATAAAATATTCTAATACTGATGCATTTTGTTTTTCATCTATTGATTTAATACTGTAGCTACATAACATAGTGTCATAAACAAAGTTTTGTAAATAGTCGTTCAATTTTATTACATAACACCATCCACCGAGCAATATAAGGTTAGTTGCAAAACCCTCTACAGTAAGACAGTTGTCTTTCAAAATCCGCTAAAATGAAAAGTGACTTGCAAATTGCTCTATAATAAACTTTGATCTTTAATTTTATTGAAAATGCACATAAATATCTAAGATTTTTCACGTGTTTTAGGATTAGCATTAAGTGTCAAACAAATTAATATAATTTATTGCCCGATGAATTATGTTTCCTACAACATATTCAAAATAATCTTCTTGTGAAATATTTCTTTAGGATTATTTAGAGGGTTTTGAAATTACACCCCTCAATTGTTTCTCTGTGACACTAAACATTAATTTGATTTTATTAAAGAATATAAAGTTTTTTTTATAGCACCCAACTCCTTCTCATTGATACTATTTGATCCGCCTAAAACATCAATGAATTACACTTTTTTAACTTGTCTTAATGCTATTTTATAAAATATTAAATAAAAAAACCTTGAAGTAATCGGAATCTTGATCGATGGATATATTAAGTGATGTGTTTCTGTAGCATATAATAACCAGTGTTTTTTTTTATTAATTAAAGAAATTTGAAGAGGAGAGCGGAGCAGGCACGAGTGGGGCGAGTACCGGAACGTCAGACACTGACGCCGACGACAAAGACCCCAGTAAGGACAAAAAGAAAAAGAATAGGTGCGCTGTTTGCCGTAAGAAGGTTGGACTAACAGGTAAAGATTGCACTAATTTTTTTTCACGAACTTACACCATTTAATCGTAAAAAGGTTATTTAAAATAAATACGTATAAAATAATATTTTCACCAGTAATAGTTCATTATGATATAAGTGCGATAAGTTGAAAATTACAACCGAGGCGATATTGCTAGCCCGAGCCGCAGGCGAGGGCTACAAGAAAGCTGAGGCTGTAATTATCAAAGCGCACGTATGTCATACGACGTTTTATAACATATTTGCGAGGAAATAAATAAAACTCGGACTTTCTTGATCGAATAAATCTTTAATTACTTGTTAAAGCAGTTATAAAAATTTGAACAATTTGTAAAATTGATTACGTTGCCAGTTGGCATTTTTAAGCTTGTCAAGTAATTATTATTAATTAAAATTTCACCAGTCTCTCTCTCACTCTCTTGAGTGAAAGTAGGAGAAACGAGACCACAGAGTTCAGCAGTCGGCGGCAGCGGCGGAGGCGGCTGCGGAACTCTGTGGTCTCGTTTCTCCTACTTTCACTCATAAAATGTTGACCACTTTTCTGACATAAAAACTCTTTGCTAATATTTAAAAGAGTATTGTTCGAGCATCTTGATAAACCGTGAGTTTTACTTTATTAAAAAAAACGTGCGTTTTACATTACAATAACGCACAAGTACGTAATGAGATACATTACGATATTGAAATTGGTGAAATAAGAGACCCTTTACGAGCAAATATGTTATAAGCACTGTTTTGAACTAAATATTGTTACAATAAACAGATCAATTTGTTTTCTGTATAAAATTTATTCCCGTAATATATTAGATTGATGCGTTAGTTAGATGATACAGATTAATAATAATTATTTTTACGGTAATTAACGCGATCACTTATTCAAAGGTATTACATACCTCTGATTTGCCTGTATGTAATAAAACCTTTGAACAAGTGATCGCGTTAATTCCCGTAAAAATAATTATTATTATATCATGGAACGCGAAAGTTTAAAAGTTGATACAGATTAAGTCTGACGTGTCGTAACGTCCAAACAAGCCTTGCAAATGTTATAAAAAAATTAGAGACTAAATTACCTTGCCGAGAAGAGAATGTCATACAAGTAATAACTAGAGCATAGCTTGTGAGCTGTAAGTCCCGAGTCCACTTTTCATATAAGAACTGGATGTTAGCTTTTGGGAGTGGTTATTCATATTTTATTTACGGATTAAAAGCTTTGCTCACTTGTCTCCGTGGCGAATATGTTTGGTGAATTCTTTTTTTTTTGCGTCAAATGACATTTACGAATAAAGAAATCTATTATTTAATTTTAACTTATTTATGAAATAATAGTTGTTGCCCGCGGCTCCACCCGCGTATATGTCGGTTATCGCGGCAAATAGTAGCCTATGTGTTATTCTGTTGTATAAGCTATATTACTGTAAAGTTTCATCCAAATCCGTTCAGTAGTTTTTGCGTGAAAGAGTAACAAACATCCATACTTACAAACTTTCGCGTTTATAATATTTAGTATAGAAGATGTAATAACAATTTTTTATTTCTTTTTCTAAGCCAAATATCTAATAAAATTTTAAGCGTAGAAGTTCAATATAATTATACTCTAGAAAATAATATAATAGGAGTATCAGGTGTTCCATTGTATAAATCGATACTTGAGGTGATTGTTAGATTCATAAAAACGAATTTGAGGTAATCGAAATATGAAAGACAAAACTCGCATAGAGACAAACAAAATGTTTCCAGTTCTGTCCAGTCATGTAGTTTTTCATCACTAGCTTTACTATGTCGTTGATGATTGCATAAATCACATAGAACACACGTTCATTCATTATTTGGTCTTGGTCTTCTTGTAATATTAAATGCCCAATACACACTGGTTTCTTTGATATAATCAAGTAGTTAAGACCACAATCGTAGAGGTGTCCCCTACAAGTCTACAATCCTCCTCAATAGGTCTAAGACTAAGTATTACGTTTTAAAAAAAGTGCGTGGAGTCCCTCCGCGCGGAAGAAGTAAAACTTCGTAATGTGGAAATGAAAATAGGAAGGAGTAGAAATAGATTTTTAGTTCAATCATATTATTAATTCATATTCCCCCTCCCCAGGAGCGTTAAACTTTTAACGCAACAGTGCTTTCATACCTCCTTCAGGGTAGCGATAAACGTTTAACGCAACCTTGTTGGAAGTCGCATAAGAAGTTTCACTTCAATAAATTCAACATTGAATTTAACATTTTATTTTTTTTATTTTTTTATGTTTGGCCCGCCAAAATGACTCTGCTCTGCCTGATGGAAAACATAAGCAGAATCCAAGAGTGGTGGTCACCATACTCACTGCGAATGCAGACAGTGCAGTATGGCGACCCACACTATGGCGGCCTAGTGATGCTACTGCATCTTTTAGTCCAGTCAACAAGTATGAAACTTGTTGACTAGACTAATTGGGCCCCCGGTCTATAACAGACTATTAGCAAAATATACGACTATTAGCAACTGGTTAAGTTATACACGATAAATGGTAATAATTAAACATTTGAATGCATCTTGGATCCCCTATGCTCTATACGACACGCTTTTTCAATATAATTCGAGGACATCTTTGTGATATCGCTTAGGCGGCAAAAACATAGAATTACTATTTATATATTATTAGACCAAACGTAGACCCCTATTTCTATGTATCTTACAAAAATGCTATTAGGAACCTCTATATACACATAAGATACGGGTTAGGAATCTTGTATACCTGAATATAATTGAATTGAATAATATGTCGCTTTCTGTTTTAAAGGAATATTAATGTTGGTCCTTAGTAAATGTTATAAGCATATTACGTGGGCAGAAGTACATTGTGTGGTGTCGTGTGTCAGGGTTCGAGTGCCGCTGCGGAGGGCTGTTCTGCGCGGTGCACCGGTACAGTGACAAGCACGACTGCTCGTTCGACTACCGGGAACTCGGCGCGCAGGAGATCCGCCGCAACAATCCCGTCGTCGTCTCCCAGAAGATTCACAAGATATGAGCCGACACCTCCCTCACCGCACCGCATTACATACTTTTATGATTTTCTCTAAATAAATATTCGATCGAGTCTGTGTTTCTTATTTGCGTATTGTATATTTTATGACGGGTGGCTACTTGGCACTTTCAAATGTTTCTTTTCGACTTTTTATGGTACTATTTTCTGAGAAGTAAGTATACAACACGGCAGAGCCGAATTTTAGGGAGACGCGACCTATTAGGAAACACATACTCGATCTGTACTGTATTTAGAATTATTTGTGGCGAGTTTTACTTTTAAATTTTTATTAAAAGTTGTAGATAATGTTCGTTTCGGGTAGGCATTCAGGATTAATTTTGAGATAATAAGTAGAGTTTGAAGATTGTCCATTCACACCTCCATTGTAAATATTAGATATAATTAATTATAGAAAACAAATCCTATATATTGTAAAAAAATTAAATTCCCAAAAAAAAGCTACATTGTTATGATTCCAACGGAGAGCGTGGCACGCTTGACTATATCGACGTAACAATCGTATGCTGGAGGCGAGGGGGCTGCTCTCCGTGTCGATCGCCTAGTTGTAAATTGTAAAGGAAGGAGGTGCTGCCGCGCCGACTTGACTCGTGTTTGTGACGAACATTCGTGAAGCGAGTAGGTGGCGCGACGTGCGACAACGAGTAGTTCACCAATGTGCACTCCGCCGCACCGGCACGCGCAAATCTCGGGACTGTGGAAGTTAACATCATCTTGAAATTGTTAGTACTGTCATTTTGGTTTGAGAAGTCGTTGCTTTTTATTTGTCTAACATTCGGCATAAGTGACCTAGTGTTTAGCGAGATTGTGGTGTGTATCGGGTAAGGTGAGCGTCGGCGGCGGGCGTGCGGCCGCGGGGTCGTCCCGCTAGGGTGGCGGCGTGGGTGACGTCACGGCGTCGCTGCACGTCGCCACGCCGCTCGTCGCCACACGGCCAGCCCGCGGCCATCCGCGCCGAGCCCTCGCCGCTCCGCTCTTTGTGTGAAAATTTATAGTAAGCATATGGATAGTTATAAATATTATAAGTAGTCGACACTTTATATTATTACACATATAAGTAGAAAAAGAATTATTTAGCTTTTTTCTTTTAATCACAATATTATTCAAAATTGTAAGTTGTATTATGTAACTTGTTCATTTTAGTGGTGAAGTTGAACCAATAATAACTAAGTATCGCTTCGGTCGTTGTCCACGGTAGACTAACTGATTGGTTGGACTTAATTATTTAATGACTTTTGTTGTATATTTTGTTAGGTCATTGATTAATTTTGGTCTTTTAGCTTGAACATAATCAGACAAAGATGATGTTAATGAATGATTTCCTTGCTGTTTTAATTTAGTTATTCTCTTATTAAAGTCATTAAATTTTCAGGAACATATTCACGTTTTTTAATTGTTTATACCTTTACCACGATCTTCTAAAACATTACGAAATTAAACACATTTGTTCTATTCAAGGAACTGGTAGTACTATAATTTTTGGCGTTCTATCTATAGAACTAGGAATTCCAGTTCCTTTACTAGGTGGTACATAGTTCCATGACTGTCCATGAGGTAAACTAATAGATACTATTTATAAATAGTAAAATATTTTTGATGAATACTTTGAAAGTAATGATATATAAATCTACTATTTATGGAGCAAGAGCCCGTGAACCCCAGACCTTCGTTATTTTATAAAAGCTGAAAGTTTGTCAGCGCATGCTCCTAACACAGGTAAAAACGATGGACCATTATGAAGTTTGGGTTATCGTGGCTTTGTAAGGTAAACGGTACCAAAGGTGTGTAAAATATCGATCTAAATTCGTCAAATAATAAAGCGTGATTTTTTGGTAGTACCTTTAGAATATTATTAAAAATCACGTTATTCATTGCCAGATCTCATCATCAGATCCTGATATGGTGGCAATGGGACCACCTCGGGAGCATACCCTTTTGAATACAAAAATAATTTTCAAAATCGGTCCACAATTGACGGAGTAATCGTAGAACATAGGTATATAAAAAAAAGTCGGTTAAAAAAACATACAGTAGAAGATGGAACCTCCTCCTTTTTGGAAGTCAGTTAAAAATTAGCTTTTATGCTATAACTTAAGTAAAATTATAATTTCATGAACATAAAGGGTGTCTGGCAAGGGGTTGTCACTATGTTAAGTGTCTGGCAATGAATAACGTGATTGTTAATAATATTCTGAAGGTACTACCGAAAAATCGCGCTTTATTATTTGACGAATTTAGATCGATATTTTACACACCTTTGGTACCGTTTACCTGCCAAAGCCACGGTAACTCAAACTTCATAATGGTCCATCGTTTTTACCTGTGTTGGGAGCATGCGCTGACAAACTTTCAGCTTTTATAAAATAACGAAAGTCTGGGGTTCACGGGCTCTTAGTCCATTATATATCATTTCAAAGAGAATAGGGTATTACACCCATTTTTGAAAAGTGTATTTTAGATTCTATAGTGCCATTATTAAACCATAGAAAAAAAAAACACAATTTTTATTCATTAGATAAGTGCCATAAAATGCATTTAAAATATTTAAATTTTACATTTTCAAATTTTGCGCGTAATTTGTTAAAAACGCTGGACGCAGTGGACGCCATATTGCTCGGTGGTAATGACGTCAGTTCGATTTGTAAAATGTGGCCGGCAGGCATGATGAGTGATGACAGTACCTAACCAAGAACCAGGTACTAACAAAGCGGTGTGACGTAATAACATGGCGGCTACTATTTCATGGTTTTATAGAACAGATTTTGACTCTACACGCGAGATAGAGTCCATAGACAACAAATAATAATAATAGAACAGATTTAAAAAAACTGAAATCTTTGAAATAGGTAAATAAAAATAAAAAACAAAACTAAAACTAACATTTTCCGACTGGTTTTTGCCTAAGGTATCTCGATAATATATTTTTAGATTTTTTCTCGTATACAGTAAAATACCATATTTCAAATCTATACCTATTAATAATAAACTACTGTATATATACATACTACTATAAATCTTATATATAAAATTCTCGTGTCACAATGTTAGTTACCATACTCCTCTGAAACGGCTCGACCGATTTTTATGAAATTTGGTGTACATATCGGGTAGGTCTGAGAATCGACCAACATCTATTTTTTATACCCCAATTTTTTTTTTATGGCAAAACAACCTTTGCCGGATCAGCTAGTAATACTATATTAATAAAGACAAATAGGAGCGGCGCATCAATGAAGAATGTTACAAAAACGGGGGAAAATTATTACGCTACGGGCAGTAGGCACCGTGGCAGGAACTATAGATGGTATATAGGTAAATTAGGTAATATCCAATGTTTACGACGTGAAAATAATGGTAAGTAATTTTCTGAATTACCTTTACATTTATGTAACAATTTTTCAAAGTTTCTTCGAGTATACCGTTAGATAATTTTATTTATGTCTTCATTTTTCCAACTTGACTGCAACAGAAACATTGCAAGTGCATTTTGTAGATACAAGGCTGATCTTTCAGGGAAATGAAAGCACATCTGCGCCTTAGTTATATATTACTAGCTTTTACACGCGGCTTCGCTCACGCAGACTTTCATCCCCTGATTTACCCCCTTAAGGGTGGAATTTCCAAAATTCCTTTCTTAGTGCTCACTTACGTTCTATAAAGAACCTACATGCAAAATTTCAGGATTCTAGCTTCAGCGGTTTGGGCTGTGCGTTGATCTCTGGGTATGTCAGTCAGTCAGTCACCTGCCTCTTTTATATATTAGGTCTTTACCTATGAAATTGCCGTTCTTCAGTACTGGTCATTTCAAATAAAAAAAGTTTGTAATGGTTCTGTATTCTAAATTCAAATTAATTTTGTTTTAAAACCATGACATTCTATTTACAAACTCAGTCTTTTGTTTTTTGATTAGCGTTGTATTTTCACCTTACTCTTATATATATATAGAGAAGATTATGTAAATTCTCCTGAAAGCGGCAAATCAATAACTAGCGACTAGAATAGATTGAAAGATTGACTGTATTATTTACAAAACTTAGTAATTTTCACTACTAATATTATTGATTATTTCTAAATGCTCAAAACGCATACTTAAGTAAATTTCTTTACTGCGTTTATCCATTTTTTTTTCACATGACCATGGCATGAGACTACTTTTCTTTGGAAAATATTAAAATCTTACATACGCTATTTGATTTATTTTATTTTTCCTGGATGTTTTGGTACATCCAAAAATACAACAGTACCTACATTATGATTAGCTAGAATAATTTTCAAATATTAACTTTTACTTGTTATGAATGTCAAGTATTACTAGAGTACAAGATTCGGATTGGCAGCACCTTCGTTGTGCACCTTCCCTGTGGGAAACGTATAACCAGCGGACGATCAAGACGCTTCTAACGATACCTCATTTGCAGGGCCGTCTTAACCTAAGGGCCCCAAATTCATGTGTGCCCAGGGGCCCCAGGCCCCTGGGCACA
Organism: Diaphora mendica; assembly: GCA_949125395.1. NCBI lineage: Eukaryota > Metazoa > Arthropoda > Insecta > Lepidoptera > Erebidae > Diaphora > Diaphora mendica. The sequence continues at coordinate 6,639,413 of OX421323.1, forward strand.
CAAGAATTTGGGGCCCTTTTGGAAAGTAAAGAAAGAGTATTATACAACATTTTTCTACTATGATCAAAATGATCATTCATGATCATGAATATGCTGTTAGATTTTGGTTACAATTACAATAATGGTTTCTTTCAGGTTCTTTGTTAAGCAAAGCCTTATATTTATTATTACGTGTTCGGGCTCGACGATTATGAGAATGAAGCCTTCTAACGTGTAAAAGAGACTTTATAAATACTCTTAAAACCACAGAATAACTCAGAATAATAGTCCTTAATGACCGCCGACGTCGCTCTGTTAATCACCTACTCACTCAGATATTTGACGCACTATAGCTCAAACTAAACTGCCTTTTTATACTAGATGTCTATGCCTATCACTAGATTATTCGGGAAAGTTCAACAGCCTCTCGAAACGCCCGGTTCCTTAAAAACGCTGTCGTATGTAAACAATACAGCCGCGCGACTCTCAGTCTATATTCGACGCTATAAATATTCACTTAAGGTTTATTGTTCTGTGCCTAGAACTTTCTCGGCTAAACCGCTCGACGAGTCTTTTTCTGGAATGCTCATTTTTCGTAACACTGCAATTTTGCTCGTCCCGAGCATCCCTATTGCTATCACGATATTTAGCCAGGCGGTCGATATGCACTACTTTGTTCGGATCCTCCCACTTGGTCTGTAGTATAGGGACCAGTCGTATCGTTCATCGTAGTTTCCATTCCGCTTTAAAGTTGCTGGTTTTTAACCGACTTCGGAAAAGGAGGAGGTTCTCAATTCGACCGTATATATATATTTTTATGTGTGTTCGCGGATAACTTCGTCGTTTATAAACCGATTTTGATGATTCTTTTTTTAATAGAAAGGAGATATCCCAACGGTGGTACGATGATTAGGACACTCAGATCTGATGGTATCCAAAAGAAATCGATCGATTTGGTTGTTCTTGAAGTCGGTTTTTTATTTTGTTAAAATTTTACTGGTCATGGTTTCGCATCTGTGGAACTTTTTACGACAGTATAAGTAATGCATTTACGGCACCACTACGGCATTAATCTTGTACCACTTACCGACACTTCTTATCACTAAGATGGCCTCCTGATGCTGTATTGTAAACTTTATGTAGAAGGTTCAGCACGTTAGCTCTTGGCACAATTATCTGCAGGTGGAATTCTCTGCCGTTGAGTATGAGACAATACTCCAAGCAGGTTTATATCACCCTGTGCTTACCATGTGATAAGTTTCTTTAGGTCAACTTCATCCCCCTGTGCTATCTTCATTGTTTCATCTTCACATGCTCCCAAAGTCAAGCCTGTTGATTTCAAGTTTGGAGTCAGAGTACATTTTCTCAGTGAGAAATTTTCTTTGCATTGTCTTATGATGTCATCTTTCATCTTGCTGTCATGTTTTCCCAGATCGCTGCCTTGGAACTTGCGTCTTGTGTGCATCTTCTTTTCGCAACGTTTTCTCATCAGCTCCTACAGGCACTCCTTTATTTTTTTTAACCTGGACATCTGCGAACTCTTTAGTTCGCTAAGTTGCCCTAGCTGCAGATGACCTCTCTCACCATTGTGTAGCACATGATCACAGAACTCCTCTTGAAAGAAGACTTAACTTCTTTGATTTCCTCTGAGACTTATAGGCCTAGGTGGTGATACTTGCGCGTGTGGTAGGCCCATTAGCTTGTGGGTCGACCGGATATGCTGTCGAACCTCTTCGACCTCCAATGCGTGTGCCGGTGCTTCCCTTAGTGAAGCATAGTGGCAAAGCTTCACTGCAGATCTAACCTACAAGACCTTAATGCCGTTTATGAGAACCTGCACGATGTTTGCTTTTTTCGTCTTCCCGTCAGTCGAAAAGTTCGCTTTCCGTACGAGGTTCTCAATTTCCAACGCACATTGCTGCAGGCCTCCTCCTGAGTCTCGAGCTCTATCGCGTAGCTGGGAGCGTGTATCAGATGGCGTTTCCCATACCTCGACTCTAGCGCTTCATACAATTCTTTATATACGCTACCTGAACCAGGTAGTGCTTCTAGGACTGACAACGCTTGCTCCCTATGCGCAACAGTAAGGGCAGTCAGGCACTGTTCATCACTTCACCCGCAATTTTCCCATGCGGCCCACATCTCACGACTTCCCGCGACCTTCGCCAGGTCGTCGGACCACCTTGCGAGGGACCTACCTAGGGGGAACTTTGGGGCCCAATCGGCTTTCGGATTTGCGAGCGATGTGCCTCGCCCACTAACACTTAAGTTAGTTATTTTCTTACACAATTTATAATTATAATGAAATAAAATTAGCGATAGAGCATGATTGTATATACTTCAAGCACAATTATGTCAACGATGAGTATTTAACGATTTAAAGATTTTTCAACTACTACAACTAAGCGAATCCTTAGACAGATAAAATATTGAAGTTAAGATTTAACGATCGTAAAATAGATGAAAGAGACACAACTCTGTACGCTTTCATTTTTAAACCGAAAAAATATAAAAATTGTAAGCCTAGTAATTATTTCATATTTTAAGATACCTACTATTTTTTTTAATTAGAATTAAGAAAAAAATACTCGAAAATTTATAACGAGAACATATGTCTGAGATAAAATTTTCGGCTCCTCGGGGCCCCCTTGATAAGGGGGGCCCTGGGCACTGGCCCCGTGTGCCCTTATGGCAAAGACGGCACTGCTCATTTGTCTAGTTCTAATAAGTAGATAAGGAGCTATGAGGGAACAGAGTAGGAAGTTTATCAATGGTATTTCTTAGTTCCTCCTTGTTCTATTTGAAAATAAAGTTTTTTTAATAGAACTTGTTGTTGAACATACAGTAAATACTATAGGTTGATATATATATACAATCAGTAAATACAATCTAAGATATTTCATATACACGAATGAAAAACTGTTTATTCGTAGTTCATTTAGAATACTTTATTTATAAAAAAATAGGATCAACAATATCGTAAAGTCATGTATTAATCGTCAAGACTAATAACAATTGTCATAAATCTTAACTTTCTTCTAGTTAACATTGTACTCTAATCTCAATACTTAACGCTAAGTAGAAAAATGTGTCCATAACAGCTAATTAGTGCTAAATCATCGAAAATAGCAACCCCTGAAACGCACTCATGGTCTAGTCTTACCAGCGTTCACATATAAAAGGAAAATATGACTGACGGTCTTCTAAACATATAATTTTTTTCTCTAATGAACCCTTTCAATATTACGTGAACGGTTTACGTAACAAATAGATTTATAAATAATATAAAACAAATAACTTGACTAGTCAACAATAGTTCTTCGATATAACATTGATTTCGGAAATACATGTACGTATCTGTCTGTCTGGTTATCCTTTAGACCTTGGTGACTTGCTTGATCCAGTCGCGTACACTGGACACACGCGAGAAGACTACAAGGGCTCCGTTGCTGCAGCTGTGTGCATCGTTCTCCACCCATGAGGCGACACCGATCAACCTACCGTTCTCGTCGACTAGACCACTACCACTGTCACCCTGGAAATTAATTATGTGTTATTTAGTATTTTTAATAAGATCATTTCCGACTTTAGGTCTGACTTTAATCTTGAACTGAAAAATGAGGCTGGACTCCCCATCAACTCGAGAAGTATATCAAAAGTACATTTATTCTAATTTTAAGCTAAACTAAAGTCACTGCTCAACAAACAAATTTATAGTAGTTAGTATGTACATTCTTTGTTAAAACAAATAATTTCTTTTGAGTAATGCCCGCTCCGTTTGTCTGTTGGATAAATAATAAACAGAACGATTCTTCTTCTTTTGATGAAATGGCAACCAGCCGGATCTCTCGGATCAGCTATTTCTGCCAATGTCAAGTGTTTATAGTCTTCATATCATAAGTCATTAAGTCTTCGTCGTGATGAAATTAATGATAAAAAATATAAAAATGTGGATGAGATGAAATGGGAACCGTCTTCCGAAAAAACAAAAAACGATCTCCAAAAGAACGAACGATTCATGGGGATGGTTAGGGTTTTGTGTAAACTGATTGAAATATGACATGTAAAAAGACAAGCTGCAAGGAGGTTTCAGCTTTCTCTGTACATTATACCCTATGGCATTATCAAAGGTCCCATAAGGTCAATTCATATTAGAGCATAGTCGAAGTGCATCGAAGCGTCAATCTGAAACTTAACATATCGAATTCACCCATATCTCTAAAACATAAAATTATAGTGATAAAAATGCAAAAAGTAATGCGTTTTAACTACGAGAGTCAACTAACTGGTTACTGATATCCTTCACTATAAATGTAAAATCGAATGCGCGCAAATTCTTTCGAATACGTGCGCATTCGTGGAACTTCCCTTTACTTATGAAGAACTAGCTTTTGCCTGCGGCTCCGCCCGCGTGTATGTAGGTTATCGCTGAAAATAGTCTATGTCCTATTTCTCAGGTTCTGGGCTATCTGTGTACCTAACTTCATTTAAATCGGTTCTGTAGTTTTGGCGTGAAAGCAAGACAGACAAACAGTTACTTACGCATCTACAAAAATAAATAAAATTGGAGTGTCTGTTTGTAATATTAAAATAACCCCTTTTTACTAAATGCATATGTATGTATACACGGTACATATACCAAAATAACATTTGTTACAATTTTTGTCTGTCTGTCTTTCGGTCTGTCTGTCTGTTTGTTCCGGCTAATCTCTGCAACGGCGGGACCTATTTTGACAGGACTTACACTGATAGGTAGCTGATGATATAAGGTGTAACTAATACTACTTTTTTTTAGACTAGCTTCGCCCCGCGGCATTACCCGCGTTACAATCACCGCGAGTAACACCACGGGGTTCAACTAGTTTATAATATAACTAGCTTTTGCGCGCGACTCCGCTCGCGTTTACTTTCGCATTCATAATATAAGTTACTTTCGTATTTATAATATTATATCATATAATAGTTTATTTAATCATAATAGTCAGAAATGTAATGAATTATATGTAGAATCACCGAACATCACCATCGATCTATCTAGGTATAATTTTATTGACAATTTAAATACCTTGAAATTTTAGAAGTGCGTTGCAGTTACCTATAAGGATTAAGGATTTTATATCCAGAGGAAAAAATACTTACGTTACAAGCGGAGTCATAACGCGGAGGACGACCCTTTACGCACAGCATGTCTTCCGGGTTGTATTGCTCTAGCGTTTTGCAAACCTCGTCAGACTGCACAGATAATTCCATTCCGTGCATATCACTGCGCATTGTGCCCTGCGGAAAAGAAAAGTAGTCTGGTAAAAGGTCTCTAACTAAATTCTACTACTAATACTAAAACTAAATAAATATCAACGCGAATTAGTGTTGAATTTAGAACTACTATGATGCCTACATACTTGCTATATGTATTTTTTTTTTTATGGATTACTCCTATGGATGTAGCTAACTGTCACAAAGTAGTAAAGCAAATTGCATTTATTTAATACGTCATCATGATTGTACAACACTATGACTATTTAGTTTTATTTATGTATAAAAAAATGGCATACCTACCTCAGACACATGTATTTAAGATGGTATGTGAAATATTCTTTTGCATATCCCATTTTTTACAAATGCCAATAGGGCATGCCGTAGATACCGTAATAATAGCAAAACATTATCGGCCGTTTTCGATAACCTATCTTTAGTTAAAACAGGACATAGTCTATTTTTAACCGACTTCCAAAAAGGAGGAGGTTCTATGTGCCACTGTATGTATTAATTTTTTTTTTATGTATGTTCACCGATTACTCCGTCAATTGTGGACCGATTTTGAAATTTTTTTTTGTGTTCGAAGTGGTCCCATTGCCACCATATTAGGATCTGATTATGGGATCCCAGGGAAATCGAGGGAAACCCTCGTTTTTTTCAGGCACATACTATGTTTTTCGTATATTCTCTGAAGTTACACCGGTATTTGCGTTTGGTAGTCATCGTACGTATCGTCATGCGTAGTAAGGTTCAACTCTTTAACGGTTAGGAGTTGGAGGATAAATCTTTAAATATCAAATGTATGTTTGTTACCTTTAGTCGTATTCCTTCAAATTATTTAGGTAAGCTGATGATGGAAGGTGGAAGGTACTATTAAGGTTGCATATAATGTAACAATGTGCGACCTCCTTATATGACATAAAGAAGAAAATGAAGAAATGTTTAAAAGTCAGTTTTCGATTATGACTGTTCTTGTGTCATTTTTAACCGACTTCCAAAAGGAGGAGGTTCTCAATTTCATCGGTTTTTTTTTTTTATGTAGGTAGACGTATGTACATCGATTACCCCGTCAATTGTGGACCGATTTGGAAAATTCTTTTTGTATTCGAAAGGGTATGCTCCCCATGTGGTCCCATGGCCACCATATCAGGATCTGATGATAGGATCCTAAGGAAATCGGAGGAAACCCTCAAATTTACGTGAGCGCCGACAATGAAGTTACGAGCAATTGTCTGCATGCCGACATCATTAAATTTTAAATGAAATGATGATAAGAGACTTGAGAAAGACTAAAAAGCGAAAAATGAAAAAAAAACTTCGTTTAAAAAACCGACTTCAAAAACTAAAAAGTATAAAATAACTTCATTTGTATGTGCTACCTATTCATAGGTTTGAAGTCGGTGCCAAGCCAAAATGTAATAATAGGTACCGCACGATGACACATTAGACTGGGATGAACTGCATAGGTTATATGAAGGCGTTAGTGAAGACCGCTTGTATGACTTATGTTTGCAGTTCTTCAGTTACAGAAAGGATACTGTTGATGATATTGCAACGCATATCTCAAAGCTGAAAAATGTATGGTACAGGTTAAGGCAAGAATTAATGAAAGAAGAGGATTGTAAGTATCTTCCAGATATTTTATTAATTTGCAAAATCCTGGACACATTGCCAGAATTTAATTTTTCGTTTAAATCGAGCTGGTTGCTGATGTCTAAGAAGGATCGGACTATTGAGAACATTACAAGTCAGTTGTGTACACATGAAAAGGCACTTGGCAACAACGGTAAAGACGGCGAGTCTAGTTGTGATGATCTTGTGGTGAAAACAGGAAAGAAATTTGCTAAAAAGGCTAATGACGTAACTCCGGGCTTAGGCAAAAGGGTACGATGCTACAACTGCAAAGAAGTTGGTCATATTAAAAAGGATTGCCCTAAAAGGAGTATATCTCGTCAAGTTGTGGAAGGCAACAAAGGAGTTAACATGGTGTTACTGTCTGTGAATACGGCTGAATCTGACACTGATCGTAATAACTGGTACGTAGATAATGGTGCTACAAATGATGTTAAGATGCGGGCAGATTTGTATCAAGATTGTAAATATTTTGATGTGGATCACACTGTAACAACGGCCGATGGAAATGTGATTAAAGCTATTGGGCAAGGTTCACTAAGCATTGAAGCTGTGGTTAACAAGAAGGTTGTCAAGTCAACACAGAGATGTTTGGTACGTTCCGCAGATAAGCAAAAATCTGTTTTACAGTACTGTCAACGCAAGACAAGAAACAAGGTAGTAGAGCCACGCTGATTTCAGCACGAACGGGCCGGCTCGACCGGGGCGGTACCACCCTCGCACAGAAAATCAGCGTAAAATGACAGCGTTCGGGCTGTCGTGTTTCGTTGGTGAGTGCGAGACCGGAGGCCCAATTAGTCTAGTCAACAGTTCCATACTTGTTGACTAGACTAAAAGATGCAGCAGCATCACTAGGCCGCCATAGTGTGGGTCGCCATACTGCATTGTCTGCATTCGCAGTGAGTATGGTGACCACCACTCTTGGATTCTGCTTATGCTTTCCATCAGGCAGAGTAGAGTCATTTTGGCGGACCAAACATAAAGACAAAAATCCGGGAAGCGTGTTTGAGTCGCGGGTTACTACTTGTTCAATGAAAATTGATGGACAAATTGCAGTTACAGGACATAGAGAGAGGTATGGAGGTCTGTACAGGCTGAACTGTAGGAATGTACCGCCATCTAAGGTAATTATCAATTTGGTACAGAAAGTAGATATGCTGCAACTTTACCATGAGCGGATGGGTCATCAGAATAAAAGGCATGTGAAAAGTCTAATCGAGAGGGAACTCGGTATAAAAACCAAGGAAAGTGGAGAATTATGCGAAGGCTGTATATTTGGGAAGTCCCACAGACTGAAATTTGGTGTAAGGGAAACAGGCACTCAGCCTGGAGAACGCATGCACACTGACGTGTGTGGTCCATTCCCGCTATCGATATCAAGTATCGTTACTTTGTACTGTTCAAAGATGAATTCACGCGTTATAGATTTGTATACTTTCTTCGAGAGAAATCAGAGGTTCATGAGAAACTCAAAGAAATGTTAGCATCTGTCAAAGTTGCTGGTCATACAGTCAAAGAGTTATTGAGTGACAATGGCGGTGAATTTGACAATCAGAAAGTACGAAAAGTATTGTCGGATATGGGGATAAAGCAAAGATTAGTAATGCCTTACACACCGGAACAAAACGGGTGTAGTGAAAGGGAAAATCGAACGATTGTTGAATCAGCGAGAGCAATGATGCATGCACATGAGGAGCTGCCTCAGGCATTGTGGGCTGAGTTGGTGAACTCACTCAGTGGTTGGTGGTTTGCTGTCTATGTTTTAAATAGAACAGGCCCGACTACAGTGGAACACAAGTCGCCATTTGATCTGTGGATTGGTAAGAAGCGGCAAATAAAGCATATAAGGATTATTGGATCGCCTTGTTATGCGCATGTACCAAAACAGACCAGGAAGAAAATGCATAAGAAAGCTGTGAAATCTATCCTATCGGATATGATAATAATGGTGGATACAGGCTTTTGAATAAACAAAACAACTCGCTAGTGAGATCGAGGGATATAATCTTCGATGAAAAAACCTTGAAGTTCCAATAAAAGTTTTTAAAGAAGCTCAAATTAAAATTACTTTGGAATTGCCACTGATAAATAGAAATATGAATGATGCATTGAATCCATTGAGTCAACCCGAGGTTGCTCAGAATGCAAAAAAATTGGTCAATGGTGGAACAAGTGACAGCAATGATATTCATCAAAATGTTAATGAAGGTGTTGGTACTGAAATCAGTGACACTGACTTGGTTAGTAGAGAAGATGAAAACACAGAGTTTGTTGATAGAGAAGACATTCCAGTTGAAAATTATGATGCATTTGATGATGCTAGAAGTGATATTTCTGAACAGAGTTTTGAGTTAGGGGGAGAGATACGAGAAGTAGGTGAAGATGAAATCCCTGAGCAAGAAATCATGGAACATGGTGGAAGTATTCTCAGAGACAGATCATTACTACGTCTACCTGAAAAACTCAAAGACTATGTTTTGAACATGGCTAGCTGTGGTTACCAAGAACCAGGTTGTTATAGAGATGCTATTAAAAGCTCTGAACGGGATCTTTGGGAACAAGCAATGGACTGTGAGATGAATTCTTTGAAGGAGAATAAGACTTGGGTCCTTGTGCCTCTTTCGAAAAACAGGAAGGCTATACCAAATAAGTGGATTTATAAAGTCAAACTGAATGCTGATGGTTCAGTGGACAAGTACAAAGCTAGACTTGTGATAAAGGGTTATAGTCAGAAGAAAGGGATCGATTATGATCAAACCTTTAGCCGTCAAACCGTCCTGTAGCTAAGATGGGAACAGTCAGGAGTGTGTTGGCTGTCGCAGCCAATGAAAACATGTCATTGATGCAGTTCGATGTTTCAACAGCATTTCTTTACGGGTCACTTGAAGAAGAAGTTTTCATGAAACAACCTGAAGGGTATGATGATGGTTCTGGTCGGGTATGTTTATTGAAAAAGAGCCTTTATGGTTTGAATCAAGCTCCAAGATGCTGGAATAAGCGAATTTTGGACTATTTCAAAGATATTGGATTCAAAGTTAGTGACTCAGATCCTTGTTTATTCATAAGGAAGACGTCTTGTGGAGGTAAACTAATAGTTGCCCTATATGTTGATGATGGATTGGTGACTGCAACGAGTCAGGATCTTATTGACGAGTTCATAGGACAAATGAAACGCAAGTTTAAAATTACCACAAAGGCAGCGTCATATTTCCTTGGAATTGAGATTGAAAAGACTGATGATGGAATCAAAATATCTCAGGGATGTTACACAAAGAAAGTGCTGAAGAGATTTGGAATGGAACATTGTAGACCGGTAATGACACCAACTGTTAAAGAGGATCAGTGTCAGAGTCAAGATCAGTCATGTGATGTAAGCAGCTTGTTGAAGAACTACAGACAAGTTGTTGGTGCATTGGCATACTTAATGGTCGGGACTAGACCCGATATTGCTTATGCAGTCAGCGTAGTTTCTAGAAGCCTTGAAAATCCTAAAGAACAGGCATTGTGTCAAACTTAAGAGAATACTACGGTACTTGCAATTTGCTCCGGAAAAAGGGATACTGTACAAAAGAGGTTTCAAGATTCTTGAGAGCTACAGTGATGCACAAACGTCAAACAGATTTTAGGTACCTAGCACACATTATAATACTACTATTTAAATTAATATAGAATTAGGTATAGGCAATTTATGAAGAACCAGTTTATTTTACGTTTTTTAGTGTTTTTCGGCAGGGAGTTTTCGTTGGATGTTTTTTGGAAGTCGGTTTTTTTTTTCAATTCTTTTCAATATGATTTAATTAATTATTTCATTGATATGATACGCAGGATCAATTTTATTCTTTTTTTAACAAGTTTTAGTTGGCAAATACTCTTTTTATGGTAAATTCAGGCCGTTTTCAATAACCTAACTCTAGGTTTAACTGGAGACAGAGTGTTGAAAGCGGCAGTTTATTTCAGTAGCAAATGGCTCGTCCCTACATAACGTTAAATATGTACCTAAGCCTTACGGAGCAAAAGAAGATATTACTATACTGTTTCTTCCACATGAGCCATCCTCTACGAATTTATATCTTTGAATTCTCTTTTTATAATAGGTCTTTACCTATGAAATTGCCGTTTTGTATGCAATAAGTGAAAGTACTTATTTTTTCAAACTTTTTTATTTCTGTTATTCGAAGTAATCACCCATGCAATCGACGCATCTTTGAAAACGCATTGGCAGTTTATTGAAGCCCTTCTTGTAAAAATCAGCTGGACGGGAGGCAACAAACCCTTCAAAGGCATTTTGTACTGCCCCTCAGGAATTGAATTTTTTACCCACTAAAAAGTTGTTTAAATTTTGGACAAAGTAATAGTCGGTAGGTGCAAGGTTTGGTGAGTATGGTGGATGAGGAAGAGCTTCCAACCCCAGCTCAACTTTCACTCATTGCATACAAAACGGCAATTTCATAGGTAAAGACCTATTATATAATATGTGTTTATGGCATATGCAATTTTTCTATTTCAACTTACGCCAAAATGATCGGTGCCGTATCCCGCATAACCAACATTTAGACCGACTTGAAGAACTGGTTCATCGTCCAACTTAGCTGCTACCATGGTTTTACCATCCAATGGTAAGGGTTCTCGCAGTTCAGCTAAGAGGAAATCCCATCGCGCAGCAACCTGCAGTTAAATAATTGTAAGTTTAAATTATGAGTACCCCACCAACTTAAGTGCTTTATAATAAAGTTGTTGCAACTTATCTTGTGTTTTTATTTCCAGTAATGACTTGAATATATTTTTAGGTACTTTACGAAATTACATGAAAAACTATTAAAAAAATGTGCATAAATTTAATGAATTTGGTTTTTAGATACTAGGTTGAACGTACCTGTTTAAGGTTGAATTCATCAGCATCCAGCCAATAGGGTCCAACGGTGAAGAGCGGGTGGATAATCAACCTTTTTACATAGCGCATCACACCACTATCATTTTCAGTGTTGTTGGTACCGGCAAGTACACTTCCGCCACTGCTAAACAGTGTGCTGAAAAAAAAGTTATTTGTTTTTAGTTATCATTGTACTTGGAAGACTTTTCTATACTTTTCCTGGTAAGGTTTAAACGCACTTGTCTCATATTTTACGTTGAGTCACGAATAATTTAATTAGGCAATAGGCACATAGACGAGCAAGGCGGCACTAGGACTAAAATAGTTGAAGTAACATTATTTTATAACATATTTGCTCGTAAAGGATCTCTTATTTCACCAATTTCAATATCGTATGTATCTCATTACGTACTTGTGTGTTATTGTAATCTAAAATAATAGTTTTTTTTTTTTAATAAAGTAAATCTCACGGTTTATCAAGATGCTCGAATAATACTCTTTTATATATCAGCAAAGAGTTTTTATGTCGGAAAAGTGGTCAACATTTTATGAGAAACGAGACCACAGAGTTCCGCAGCCGCCTCCGCCGCTGCCGCCGACTGCTGAACTCTGTGGTCTCGTTTCTCCTACTTTCACTCAAGAGAGTGAGAGAGAGACTGGTGAAATTTTAATTAATAATAATAACTTGACAAGCTTAAAAATGCCAACTGGCAACGTAATAATCAATTTTACAAATTGTTCAAATATTTATAACTGCTTTAACAAGTAATTAAAGATTTATTCGATCAAGAAAGTCCGAGTTTTATTTGTTTCCTCGCAAATATGTTATAAAACGTCGTATGTCATACGTGTGCTTTGATAATTACAGCCTCAGCTGTCTTGTACCGCTCGCCTGCGGCTCGGGCTAGCAATATCGCCTCGGTTGTAATTTTCAACTTACCGCACTTATATCATAACTAGCTGACCCGGCGAACTTCGTACCGCCATATTTTCATATCTGTCTCAACTTCCTACAGGCAGTGTACAGTCGCGGACAAAAAAAACACTTTGCCCGTTATCTTTTATTCTTTTTCTTTCTAGCAAAAAAAGAATGAATGAAATCGGACTATGTGTTATTGAATTACAACTAAGTACATATTTTGACTTTCATCCCCTCTCTCCAGGCAACCGTGCTGAATTTCGGGATAAATTTCGGTATGGATGGATGGATGGATTAATGGATGCTGTTTGTTACTCTTTCACGCAAAAACTATTGAACGGATTTGGATGAAACTTGACAGTAATATAGCTTATACATCAGAATTACACACAGGCTACTATTTGCCGCGATAACCGACATACACGCGGGCGGAGCCGCGGGCAACAACTAGTTCACTATAATTTATCTATCCAGAGATAACGGATTTTCATGTTCAATGCCTAATTTTTTTATGGCCAAATTGCCAACAAAAACTCTGCCCGATGGAAAGCAAAAGCAGAATCCAAGAGCGGTGGTCACCATACTCATTGCGAATAAATACAATGCAACAATGCAGCATGGAGACCCACACAATGGCGGCTTAGTGATGCTGCTGCATCATTGGGCCTCCAGTCTCGCACTCACCAACGAAACACGACACGACAATACGAATTCATTCTGCATGTCATTTAACGTTGATTTTCAGTGCGAATTCTAGTATTTCATTCACATAATAGAGTAAACGTACACAACTGTGCAACACAACAAAAGCAAATTCTGTAAATCTTACTTAAATTCCCTTTTTTAGTTTTTTACAATGTCATGCGACATTGTAATTGTTTCTAGAAGATTGATGAAAAATAACAGTTAAATATTACAGTACGAAGGCTATGCTTGCCTTACTCGAATGCAACCGGATAGACCCGGTATTAGCCACGTACATACATATAAACAAGATTCGCATAAGGGTCACTTAAGACCCGGATAAATTGTTGGTAGTTTCGCTTTATGTATCAGAAAAGTGCTTACTGAATTCTGTAAATTACCTGTATCCAACAATGGACTGCAACGGGCTAATGATGATGATTGATTATGATAGTAGCAACCTACCTTTATAAAACGTTACGGAATTAGGAATACTAAACTACAGCTTTTAGTCGACGAAATAGATATATTCTAGGCCATATTTTTTGTTTTAAAATAACATCCGAGCGTCCGGTAGTTTATTAACTTGAGCTAGGTAATAGGAATCTATCTAATACCTTTAATCGAGCAGTTCTTGTATAAATATATACTCTTCTTCTTGTATATATATTGAATCTCGGAAACGGCTCCAATGATTTTCATGAAATTTAGTGTGCAGGTTGTTTCCGGGGCGATAAATCGATCTAGCTAGGATTAATTTTTAGAAAATTTACCAAAAAATATATCGGATATCTAGATACTATTAGTAATTTAGGGAAATAATATGTATCAAAATGATAAAGATAATGCAAAGTATTCTCTTCAAGAGCTCTTAAAAATGCTGTAGTAGGTACATAATTAGATATCTCGATGGCAATATTGGCATGAATAATTAGACTGTCCTTTGCTTTGACCTCTGAGAAGTTTAAAATACAGATAACTCAGAAACATTATTGTACCTATTGGTGAAGTCTTGTCGGGGTTATCTTTGGTCACGGTGCTGTGATACGAATGCTATGTTATTGCCGACTATTAAATGCCAAAACGAACACGTTTAAATTCATCTGATTTTTATTACGTATCACTTTTCATAATATCAACTAATATGCAAAGCTGACTTGAGACGAATGCATGAACTATATCGTCAAATTGGTTTAAAGACACTATTATGGATAAAGCATGTAAGCATGTAATACGAATGATTATAATTTGAAATATACAAATCATCTTCCTAGCCTTTATTAGTCCCAAGATTATTTTCTCCAGTTTAACCAGTTTTGCCCGAACGTCAATTTTTCCACGGTGCGACTGGCATCAGACCTCTGCAGCCCTGAGGGCGAATTGAATTCGCGCCTCGCGGTTTAAGTAGTTGTCAGGATATTTGAACTCATTATTAACTTGTCAATAGAGATTGCACTAGAATTTATTGTAAGAAACACACAATATTGTTTTTTTACCATTTCCATGTCAATTCGATGTTTTATTTTTTTATTTGTTATTTAGTAATACCAGCTTAGATTATTAATATGTGTGACATATACATTATCTAAGACTTCCAGCATTACATTTCCATGAGGCGGACTTAATGCCAAATGTCATTTTCTACCAGTCAACCTTTGAATGGTTTAGTAAGAAGATCGTTTTTTGTTTTTTCGGAAGACGGTCCCCATTTCATCTAATCCACATTTTTTATATTTTTTATCATTCATTTCATCACTACGAAGGTTTAGTAAAGGACGTGGCAGGTGCACTTGTCTTATGAAGGAAAGTTATGAACAATAAATATATATGATAACAATTAACCTTTAAAATACATAGATAAATATACAAATAAATATTTATATAATACACATACAGAATAAAATATATATAGTTATATATATGAGGTAATGAGATTATGAAGATATTTCTGCTAGTTGTTTCTTGTAAATTTCTCTGACTTTGTCCTTAAATGTATTAACGGTTACTTAATTTCCTGATCTCAAGTGGAAGCCCATTCCATAATAGAATAGACTGGACAGCAAAAGAAGAATGGACAAGAGAAGAAGTGTGTGTTGGAGATAAGAGTAGAAGATTATTAGTGGTGCGAAGATTTCTGTCATAGTTGGAACATAGCAATTTAAGCTGTGAAGGAAGATAAGTGGGTATTTACTTGTCGTGTTGTGTAATGAAGTGGTTAGTAATAAGTTTTCTTTGTGAGTGATACGGAAATAAAATACAGTCAATAAAACGTATTGTATTGTGAGTCGCATGCGCAACTCAAACTATGACAAACAAGGAAAACCCACACATTATGCATTTGCATGAATCGACATACCTTTAAAACGTGCTATTATCGGCCCTCGCCACAGGTTCATTCGAATTAATACGAACCTTTGGTTTTTCTGTTTGCAGTTGATATTTTTTGGTGCAGATAAATACTCGTAATACACGAGGTAGAGGTCTGTAAAGTCAGAACCCAGGCATTCAGGTCCCTCCACATTGTAGGTTTAGGTACTAATTATAATAAAACTAATTTCTTTAAAGACTGTGTTTTTGTATAGCTATTTTAATATGTATAGGCAAAGTTTTTATTAAACATACCCTTCAGAGTGCCAAAGGGTTTTACTGTGTACATTTTACATAAGACGTACCTATTACGTTTTATACCCCTATAAGCTAGGAATGGAAATAAAACGAGTACTGAGACTCATTATTGCATTAGTGACTAGTCTACTATCGCCAGTCATTGCTTTGAAGCAAATAGCATGCGAAGGGCAGATTTAGGGGACGTATATATAGATAAATATGCTAAAATTCATAGCGAGATCTTCAATATACACAACAAAACGGTAGTCACGTCGCCTTACTTCCTTATATATATCATACTTAATATTATAAAGGTGAAAGTAAGTTTGTTTGTTACGCTTTCACGCAAAAACTACTTAACCGTACATCATGAAACTTTGTACACATATTCTTGGAGGTATTAGAAGTAACTAATTTTTATTAATGCTAGCGAAGCCGCGGGCGAAAGCTCGTACATAATGAATACGCCATAAGCAATAGGGTAGTTGCCACCTTGTCAAATCAGCTACTTTTTATCATCTGTCAAAACAATAACTCATCGGTATTTATTTACAATACAGTCAACTACCCTATTACTTAAACCACGAATGGCGTGGTGGATTGAGCAATCGCCTCCTACTGCGCGAGTGTTGTGGGTTCCATCCGCACATGAGACCACACTTTGTGTCATCCAAGTCAGTCCAAGTGTCATCCCAATTCTTCACAGAATCCCGTGAAACACGACATAACATATTCCTAGTGTTTCTCTTGTTAGTGTTTTACATTGCAATAGCAATTTGTACATAGACTATAAACTATAAGTAATAACTTATATTCTATGTACAAAATAAAAATTACCTCGCCTGACAAAAGTTTTTGCAACCGATAGTTTTAAAATTAATTATATTATTGCTAGAAACACGGTTAAATTTACCAAAGATAAAAAATCTATACTAATATTATAAAACTAAAGAGTTTGTTTGTTTGAACGCGCTAATCTCAAGAACCGCTGGTCCGATTTGAAAAATTCTATCGCCCATTTATCGAGGAAGGCTATAGGCTATATATATCGTCATGCTAAGACTAATAGGAGCGGAGCACCAATGAACAATGTTTCAAAAACGGGGGAAAATTATCACGCTACGGGTAATAGAAGACGCAAACGAGATTGCGTGAGTCAGCTAGTAATCTATATCCTTCGCGCTCTGTGTAGTAGGTAACTCACAAATATCGAGCTATTAAGCCAAGTGCTTTTAATGATATACTAAGATGTTTTTGATGACTTTTGATGTCAAGTTGACTAATGAGTTCATTAACACGTACGGGTATATTTCTCGTTCAAGAATTTACAACACTGGTTTTTAAATTATTTCGATTTAGGGGTAGGTTGAAAAGTGACTTACCAGTGGCCAGCAGTGAGGACCCAGTTCGGGCTGATGATGGTCCCTCCACACGTACTACCGAAAAGAACGGCATGAGGGAACCGTTCATTCACCGGTAAAGTCTCAATAGTTTTATTGCTGGCTTTCACATCTTCAGCTGTCTTGCCGGGCACGTCAGCTGAAATTTTCACAAAAAAAATGAAATAAGTACAACAGTTACTTGTGAATGTTGTGATCTATATTCCTTTGGTCTATTATCAGTAATTTTCGTTGCTGTAGCACTGTCTATACACTTATTTTGACAACCTGACAACGTTGAAACCCAAGTTAGTGTGTTTTAAAAAAAAGTGAATGTAATGCTAGCTTCATATAGTGAAGATTTCTTTTATTACAAGTTAATTACTAACCTACGAAGCACAAGGAAAAAATCACACATACTAGAAAACACTTTTCGGGCATTATTAAGCGGCAAATAACCTAATGTTTATTAATATTTATCAAGTTTCGTAATGTGCGTTCGATAAATATAGATAACTTATTGGAACTGATTATGGCTTTTACCAACAATTAATATTAACGTAATTACCTACCAATATTTATTCTGAACTACAACTCTATGAGTGTGAAATTAACTATTTTTCTATTAGACGAGTATGATGCACGTATTATTTGGTCTTGATATTATAGTTAAATCGTTTTTGCCATATTATCAAATTTAGTACACATTACGCTATGTTCACAATTTATAGATATGTCACCGTAAGATTGTAAAAACCGTTGGATTATAATCTACCTAGCGAGATAGCAAACTATCGATAGATTGTCAACTGTGATACTGCTTACGGGCGTCATATTGTAAACTTTCCCTGATTGGTCGGTTTTACAGTAGGCCGTTCAATGGCCATAGAGTTAGGTTAGGTTAGAACTTCTTTAATTAATCACAAATTAATTTTACTGTCACAACAATTTTATATAACTAATTCTAAAGCTGTGAGGTATTTTCAACATGAAATTAATTTACAATCACAAAAATACTTTACATTCGGCAACAAAGACGCATTAAGAAACAAATATGGCGGCGCGGGACATAGGCTGTCAACCAATCATCGACTTTGCAATCTCGTGACATAGATTACAACGGTTTTGACAATCTTACGGTAACATATGATATGTGATAATTTTTGCTTCATATAATCATTTTAATTATTGCAGCTGAGGGCAACATTACACACGTATGTAACTACCTCAATTTTGAAGACGGACGTTCATCGTATACTTGTGTTAAAATAAAAAACAAACAATAAAATAAAACAGACAAATTTGTTTATTTTGAACAAATTTTGTTGATTTGCCCATTTCTATGTATTCTTATTTGTTATTTCTATTTATATGTATGGTTTTAGTTTTTCTGGTTGTTTATAAAAACAACTAACAACAAAACCAGTGCCTATCATGGACTGGCTGACTTCCCACCATTCATAGAACTTTCTGCTAAACAATAACTTTATGCGACGGTTCTGTGTTATTTTAAGGTTTTAAGTTTAAAGTTGAAGATAACACAGAAAAGTTACTTAAAGTTAAATAAAGTTTATGAATATATACCTAAGAATTTATCCAACCCATGGATTGAGTTTTGTAAAACATAAATAAAGAAAAATATACGTTTGTGATAAAAACTAGTTTTTCCCCATAATTATCATCATCGCGGATCTATTACCGGCGAATTGCTCAGTGCTGACGTGAACTTTAATTATTGCTGTACTTACAGATCGATGGGTAACGCAATTTTCTTCGTTGGTACTTAGTCCAGTCGGGATAGACATTTAAATAGAAAAAAATCCGGGGAGAGTTTTTTTTTTAAACGTCTGAGGGTTTGGTTGGAGGTATAAATCTCGATTTTCGAACTAATCCCGGTAGAGGGTTCGCCGCCATCTTGTCTTAAAGTTAAATTTTTCGTTTTTCTGAAATAGCTCGTTAATTTTCAACTTAAGAGCAAAAATGACAGTATCCAAAGTTGTTGGAAATTTAATTTCTCACAAGTTTCGTCATAATCATTTTTACGCTAGGATCAATATTTGCAGAGTTATACTATGAAGTTTATCAAAAAAATCGGAATGGGTGGAATTTTATTTTCTTCAAAATCACAAATTTAAAAGAAAAAAAAAGTTTATCAAAAATGTTATTAGAGTATAAATACGAAAATATTGATCGTGGAGTAAAAAAAGTGCGAGAACCAAAGTTGAAGAAAATAAATTCCACCCATTACGATTTTTCTTGATACCATAGGTGGCCAAATTATTAGGGACAGTATTGAGATTTTTGTATTTTCTAGTTTAATTAGATTTCTGTAGCAAATGATTAGTTGTAGGCCTTTTATATATTTTTTTTATTCTATCTGTATTCTATTGGGATCACGAAAAGTATAAAAATATTGTACAAAACTTTTTTATATTCTTTGTATGACTAATATAAATATTAGTGAAAATAATTCGATACATTTTTAAATTTAGTTACGGCACCCTTTACTGCAATAAGAGCTTCTATACGTCGGGGAATGCTCTCAATACATGTTTTTGCATATTCCTGGGGTTTGGTTTGGTGATTCCATTCTCTGATAAGAGTTTCAATCAAATGCCGTTCGGTGGTAATCGCTTCTTTCGCAACCGCGCGTTTTGTGAGTTCCCACATGTTTTCTATGGGATTCGTGTCTGGTGAATTCTCGACCCAAGGCAAAACAGTGACATTTTTCTCACTAGAAAATGCAGTAACACTACTGGCTTTGTGACACGGACCCGAGTCATGCATAAAAACGCATTCCTCATCATCAGGGAATCATTCATTGACCTGCGGCAGTAACTGGGTTTCTAGTAATAGCTTGTATTGGTCTTGTTTCTTTGTCCCATCTACGATGAATAGGCGCCCCATGCCTTTAACTAAGATGATAGACCACACCATGATTGTAATCGGGTGTTTAACCCTATTCACAAGGCAATCAGCGTGGGACCGTTCTCATGGGCGTCGCCTTACAAAAGAACTTTTGCCAACCAAAAGTTGACAGGTTGATTCGTCGGAGAAGCACATTTGTAAAATAATAGAATGGTGTTATTAATCGTTATAAACCAATTGCATAATTTAAAAAAAAAAATGCCTGCAATAGTCATATTTCGATGTTGTCTAGCCCTTTCGAGTCGTGTCTTTTCATACTGTCGCTTAGGGGTGGTTTTTTGCAAAGCCGCCGTTCCATCAAATCCTCTTCAACAAACCGCCTCCGCATCGTCCTCTCCGAAATCTTTACACCATCGTTGTTTATCATCGCTGTCATACGAGCAACGGTCGTTTTATGATTTTCAAGGCATATGTTTCTGACTTTTCTAGCAGTACGAGATGTGATGATGCTTTTCTTGTCACATTTCCCATCACGATTAGCCTCAAGGGGCTTTTAACTGTCAATTTTTATTTTTATTCGATTGATGATAGACTTTAAAACCCAGCAATCATTGCTATACCTCTCTGGTTTGTATCTCTCTACATTTTCTTGGAGATCTGTCCAAGATCTACCCATCATTAAAAGCAGAAAATTTGGAATGATCTCGCGAGATCTTTAATAAAATGTAAATTCAGAGAAAAAACATTATTACACAAAGTATTGTTAAACGAAGCATTACTTACCTTTTGATTATTTTAGACATACAAGTCAGTAAAAACTAATTTAAAAAATAATATCAAACAATACTGCAAAACCGCGCTTTTTAACATTGGACAATCATGAAAACAAAATGTCTCATAAGTGAGGCACGTATCTTGTTTTGCCACTTGAAAAACTATAACAATGATACTAGTAGCAGTATCAGATAAAATAACCCTTTAAAAAGGACATCATTATTTATTCAAACACATTTTAAAATTAAAAATTACATAAATACGAGCACTGTCCCTAATAATTTGGCCACCTACTGTAGTATAACTCTGCAAATATCGATCCTAGCGTAAAAATGATAATAACCAAACTTGTGAGAAATTAAATTTCCAACAACTTTGGATACTGCCATTTTTGCTCTAAAGTTGAAAGTTATTTCAGAAAAACGTAAAAAATTAACTTAAAAACAAGATGGCGGCGAACCCTCTACCGGGATAAGTTCGAAAATCGAGATTTATACTTCCAACCACACCCCCCGAGGTTTAAAAAAATCACTCCCCGGATTTTTTCTATTTCAGGCTAGTTTTATGTCTGTCCCGACTGGACTAACTGTAAACATAGAAGTACACCTACTATTTTATAGACTGTAGGTATTTTTTTGGGTTCCGTGCCAAAGGCAAAAAACGGAACCCTTATAGATTCGTCATGTCTGTCTGTCTGTCCGTCTGTCTGTCTGTCCGTTCGTATGTCACAGCCACTTTTTTCCGAAACAATAAGAACTATAATGTTGAAACTTGTAGATGTATTCTGTGAACCGCATTAAGATTTTCACACAAAAATAGAAAAAAAACAATAAATTTTGGGGATCCCCATACATGGAACTGAAACTCAAACAATTTTTTTTCATCATACGTTTGGGGTATGTATGGATAGGTCTTCAAAAATGATATTGAGGTTTCTATTATAATTATTTTCTAATCTGAATAGTTTGCGCTAACACTTCCAAAGTGGTAAAATGTGTATCCCCCCCCTGTAACTTCTAAAATAAGAGAATGATAAAACTAAAAAATATATATGATGAACATTACCATGCAAACTTCCACCGAAAATTAGTTTGAAAGAGATCTAGTAAGTAGTTTTTTTATCTATCACTACATAGTATAAAACAAAGTCGCTTTTTCTGTCCCTATTTTTTTATTTTTTTTTATGTTTGGCCCGCCAAAATGACTCTACTCTGCCTGATGGAAAGCATAAGCAGAATCCACGAGTGCTGGCCACCATACTCATTGCAACAATGCAGCATGGGGACCCACACTATGGCGGCCTAGTGATGCTTGTGCATCTTTTAGTCTAGTCAACAAGTATGGAACTTGTTGACTAGACTAATTGGGCCTCTCCCTTTGTGTGCTTAAATCTTTAAAACCACACAACGGATTTTGATGCGGGTTTCTTTAATAGATAGAGTGATTCAAGAGAAAAGTTTTTATGTATAATAAATGCATAATATAGTATGGAAACAATATTAATTTTCGAGGTTTCTAATGTGATGTAGCAAATAAACACATTTTTTTGCGCTTACATTGCAAACGCTGGTTGCACCCTACGAGATAGATCAAAATAATGTACTACAGTATTGTACACCTTAAAAGGTACTACAAAAAAGTCCGCGACGGTATATGTCTATCTCTTAGGGATAACCCACAACAACCATTTTTATTGCTTTCTTTTTACGAGAAATAATGGCTTATTTACGAAGTGATTTTAAGCAATACAAAATGAATCCTTATACAATTAAGTAAATTAAATACATTGTGCATTTAATATAGATCAAAATGGCCCTTTACAGTATCTAATTTAAATGAATATATTCGAAGATATTACAGATTTAAAATGCACGAATCGTGTCGTCGGCGGGGGCATCTGAAATCCACCCGTGCAAAGCCGGGGCCGGTCGCTAGTATGTATATAATAGAAAGTCGTGTTAGTTACATATACTATACTTTTTTTCTCTTTATTTTTAAGGGACTTTCACCCTATTAGGGTATGCCAGTCCCATAAGGCCTTAGCTTAAACAAGTATCAATTTAAACATTATAATATGCTGGACTGTACAATTTAATAGCTTTTTTTTATGTCGGTATAGCCGTATAGGTATAGATACTTTTTACATAGTTTTTTTTACTTTGTCCCGTGGCGTTAACCGCGGTTGTTGTTATACCGCGGGTAACACCGCGGGGCTTAGCTAGAACGTCATAAATCGTAAACCGCAATTTATCGATCAAAGTTACAACGAACTACAAGAACTTTTATATTATGTTACTTGCTGCTACGGAACCCTTCCTGTGCGAGTCCGACTCGCACTTGGCCGCCTTTTTTATATTCCTTGCGTTATAAGATTATTTATGGATTAATGTTACACATTGCGGGTTCTTGAACACGAATAAACCTAGATCCTATATAGTCATACGTTATATGCGTAGTATATTATAATATAGGTACTACTACCTACTATGTAATAATATAATACGTATTTTAAATTGATCTACTTACTACGGACTTGACGTCGTAAATCACCGTTTCATGTTAATATTTATTTGTAATGCATACAGGCCAAGCAATGTCTATAGGGGCTGTTTGCATACGAACGATATCTAGGTTCGAGACGCTGACAAACCTAATGGATTAAAAGATTAATACGGTATTATATTATTGACTAGCTGAACCCCGCGGTGTTACCCGCGGTTATTGTCGTACCGCGGGTAACGCCGCGGGGCGAAGCTAGTCTAAAAAAAGTTGCCTAAGTTACTCCTTATGTCATCAGCTACCTATCAATGAAAGTCCCGTCAAAATCGATCCAGCCGTTCCAGAGATTAGCCGTAACAAACAGACAGACAGACAGAGAGACAAAAATTGTAAAAAATACATTTTTGGTATATGTAACGTATAAACATACATATGCATTTAGTAAAAAGCCGTTCTTTTAATATAACAAACAGACACTCCAATTTTATTTATTTGTATAACATTCAAGCATTATGAAAAATGCCCAATGAGAGGGAACAATTTATTAAATTGTTCTTATGATACTATGGATTATTCTATCCTTTCCTATTTCCTAACCTTCTTCTTTAATATCACAATTTACAAATGCGAATGTTTGTGAGGATAATAAAATATTAATAAATATTTCGGACCCCTAACACATAACGCCATCTAGTTAAGCAGATCTTTTGTTATGGATACTAGACAACTGGTATAAATCTATATATACACATCAAAAGTGTCTAGGGATCAACATATGTGTCTAGGGATCGACATATATTTTTGCAATAACTTTTCTCCTGATTGATATTAATTAAAATTTTCTTTAAGGATTCATCAAATAAAGTGTTTTCGTTTGTCACAGTAACGATAAACCAAGTCACCTTTGCATTAATAAAGAAATTTGCCATTTTCCTAATAAAAGGATTTTTGACATTTGAACCACTAACATTAAAGTTCGGAAAAAAGACTGAAATAACAGTTTTCTTTAAAATTTTATTAGGTAACTTAAACAATTAATAATCCGTGTTTCTACCGCGAACACTAACACAAGAACATCGGTTTGGCATACTCAAAATGAGTTCATCCAAATCACGCTGTGGAATGGCCGCCCATGTTCGTTGCAACAACAAAAAAAGGTCTTCTTGCGACTGGATACCCTCCATATTCGGCAGAGCTCTTCTCTGTAGCATATCCCATGCATGCTTAATCGGGTTCAAGTCTGGCGACTGAGCAGGCCAGGGCCAAAGCCACATCTCAATCTCAAGAAATCCGCATAAAAATGCTTGATCCCTAGACACTTTTGATGTGTGTATATAAAAGCGAAATACCTACTTATTAATCACAAAATCTCAGAAACTATAATACCTACAAACTTGAAATTTGGCAGGTAGGTTCCTTATAGGGTGTAAACATCCGCTAAGGACGGATTTTACTAAACTCCAACCCTAAGGGGGTAAATCAGGGGATGAAAGTCTGCGTGAGCGAAGCTGCGTGCAAAAGCTAGTACGTATATATAGTTTTTTGTAAATACATACATATTTTACATAGAAAAGGCCCAAACTCCGATACAAATATTTACAGATCATATAAACATTTGGTCCGACCCGGGCATCGAACCCGAAAACTCAAGCACAGCGGTCGCATACGCTACTACTATGCCACCGAGGCAGGATGTATGGATGTTTGTTACTCTTTTACGCAAAAACTATGATGAATCTCTGCAATTGTTCGAAACCGAACGTAGAAAATAGATTGTTGTACTGGCAACACTAGGTAATGTCAAAGTGACATTTTAAGCCAGTTATAAAAGTTCATTCGCTATGTAGATCGAACGCTCTGGAAGTCTGGAGGCTCGATTCGGAAAATTTAACCACGCTCTGCTACCAACATGTTTAATTCCTTTCACCGGTGTTTCGTACCTCTTGGAGTAACCTTGGTGTGGTTAAGTGAAGGTTCAAGTGAAGCTGGCATCAAAAGAGGTACCTCTCTCCACAGCGAACCCACCAGACAGAAGAGCCACCAAGCAAATTGTGAGTTACCATGTTGTTGTTATAGATAGTGTTATAACGCCCTAGTTTGACTTCTTAACCGGGAGGACAGAACTTTGACTGTTCTGGCTTTCTCATGGGCCCTATAGCCTAGATCAAGGGATTCCTTACTTCCAGGAACGAAGCCCTGGGTAAAGGATTAAACAGCAATAATATAGCTTATACATCAGAATAACACGTAGGCTACTGTTAACTGTAACAACACTAACCAACATACACGTGGGCGGAGACGCGGGCTAAAGATAGTTATGTCATATTATCATCATATCATAGTGAACACCTAGTACAGATTCTACAATACAACTAGTTCTATGGTAATAGTAACCGCCACTTTAAGGGTCGTGGTAAGATGTTATATCGCCGTTTTCAAAATTACCTATAAACTAACCTACCTCAAAAAATACTTTACTCGACACAAAAATATTTAAATTCATAAACTGGTAACTCAAGACATTAGAGGCGTTTAAAAACACAAAATGAAATCATTATACTCTTTGCGCTGTAGCATGATGCGTGACAGTTTCAGTTACATTTCGTTTCACTCTTGAAAGTTGCCGCGATTTATATATATTATGACTTAGTATTTCAGCTGTACCACATTCGCAATATATTATATCATTAATAACTGTAGTAAATTAAATTAAACCAACCAGAATGTTCTAGTCTACAAATAAATGCCGTAACATGCTACAGCGCAAGGAGTACAGTAAATAGGTATAGGTATATGCATGTGTTCTGAGTTCAAAATGCGCGCCAGACGGCTTAGTCACATTTTGAATATTAATTGCAACCCACTCAGAAAAAGCAGACGATACTAAATTTGTGGTTTAACAGTTTAAGTAATAAAATAAACATACAAAGGAAGTTAAAAAGATTGTTGTCGTCTGTTGTTGCCACTGCACCTATTATTTTGAAGGTTCATCTTCATTGAAAAAACAGATAAAGGCCTATAATATAATGTGCCTATTATATTATTTTGTCAAATATCCGGGTCATTTGTGATAAAGGCACTCGAATAATATCGAAAGCAATCAGTTTAGGAATGGAATTAGACGGTTGAGTGAGTATTCTGTGACTGAATTAGTCATTCACAGGCAATAAATACAATGTAACAATATTTACAATACACGTGTGGACTACGGTGTAGTAAATGGAGAAAAAACGGATTTAGGTTTATTACATGATTAATTAGAATGCTGGTACGTTACTAACCGAATAAATACCTAAGTTGCTTTACAAAATGATCTGTAGACAAGAAAAAGTTTATAAAACTATAAACCGATCACGTATTTTTTTATAATATTTTTATATAGCATATGTCACCCAGGCCCTTATTATGTATCTACTGACACCTCATTGGTTCAAATCGGTTCTACAGAACCGATTATAATGAATGTAAGGAAAGTAACGGTGCTACGGTGGAACATAAAAATATATATAGACTGGGTTCGATTCCCACCCGTGACAAGCTTTTGTGTGATGAACACGATCGTTTCTCAATTTACCTATAACGCTACCGGTACCTGATGGACCAGCGCTGGCCCAGCGAGAAGGCCATGGGATGGTTGAGACGCAATTACACAATGGTGACATTAAGTTGTGATCTTCACGTTTTTCGAGACAGACATGGAAGCATTAGCCGCTGCGATAATATACGAGTATCTATACAGTTCGAGCACGCACTGTGGAATGGGCCACGTGTAGATGCATATCGTCATCGCTGGCCCACTACTTTTGATGTGCGGCCGAAAAACCGAACGCCATCCCACGACTATCTCATGCGCCATAAGCCATCCGACACCACTATGCCCTCCACACGCTGGCCCATCATAATGGACCATCGCAATGGCACATCGCGTAGAGGAGCCATGACAGTGGTCTGGTTGCCTTGGTACGGCCTTTCCCCGCTTGGGATCGGACGACTGTAATTTATAGAAATCTTATTATTAATCACCACATTTGTAACATAAATGTTGTAATGGCTAGCTTCATGTGTTGGGTAACTGTGAGTATAGTTAGCAGTTGATTTAAATAAATAAAATTAATAGACTGCTTAAACTATTACCCTTTCTTTTAGCTTCGCCGTAGTCGGAGAAATAAATGTATGTATGTATGACAGATCATAGAAACAAGAACTTATTTTTATGATCTGCGGTATGTATGTATATATTGTTTTAGTATATATATTGTGTACTTATATCG
This sequence comes from Diaphora mendica, assembly GCA_949125395.1. Taxonomy (NCBI): domain Eukaryota; kingdom Metazoa; phylum Arthropoda; class Insecta; order Lepidoptera; family Erebidae; genus Diaphora; species Diaphora mendica. The sequence goes on from OX421323.1 coordinate 6,667,151, forward strand.
TATTAATATTTAAATAATAAATCAAGTTTGGCCGAATATACTGAAATGTACACCTTGTACGTTTCCTCTTATAACTGCTGGTGGAACGAATGTGATCTATCTAGCCCCAGACAACTACACGAAGTGTTGCCTTTACGAAACCTTAAAATATTTTTTTAGAATAACTGTAAACTAACATTTCAGTTGTAGTTTGTATTACTTATATAAAATTCTTTTGGGAATAACTGATACTGTTCTGACTTTAAAACAATCTGCCTGACTGCAGTCAGTTGGTGTACGTCGTCATCTTTAGGATTAGGATAGAAAATCTATATCTATACTAATTATAAACGCGAAAGTTTGTAAGTATGGATGGATGGATGGATGTTTGTTACTTATTCACGCAAAAACTACTGAACGGATTTGGATGAAACTTTACAGTAATATAGCTTATACATTAGAATAACACATATGCTACTATTTGCCACGATAACCGACATATACGCAGGCGGAGCCGCATGCAACAACTAGTATTCTATATGTACGTCTCTGTTCTACAAACAAACCATGTAACACTTTCTTATACATATGTGTTTCAAATTCAAGATATCATATTACATGCACATTGAAGCTTGTTAGCGCCGTGTTAAATGAATATTATCATGTAAAGCGATTACCACGACCTTGCTACACCAGGGTAACGCAACTCAGCAAGAAGACAAAATATACCTCAGTACAACTATAACTATTCTTCTGAATGATACCTTTAGTCAGTAAAGAACTGATTTAATTTCACCAAGTGTAATACCATTTGTAGAACCCATGTGTCAATAACTAATGTGAGGAAAACAGGAACAAATATTAGAATATTTTGGGAATAATAAGTAAATCCTTGAAATGTTAACGATTGATTTAATTTTAGTAGATATTTTTGTTATATTCTATATTTTGATGCTTAGGAACATTCATCTAAATATTTACAATAAATAATATGTAGTCATACATATTCCGTGTAATTAGTTAACCGACTTCCAAAAAGGAGGAGGTTCTATGTTCCATTGTATGTTTTTTTTTTTTCGTTTTTTTATGTATGTTCACCGATTACTCCGTCAGTTGTGGACCGTGTTTGATTTTTTTTTTATATTCAATAGGGTATGCTTCCGAGGTGGTCCCGTTGCCAGCATATCAGGATCTGATGATGGGATCCCAGGGAAATCGAGGGAAACCCTCATTTTTTATAGGCACATACTATGTTTTTCGTATATTTTCTGAAGTTACACCGGTATTTGCGTCTGGTAGTCATCATTTTATGATGATGAGCTGATAATGTAAGGTACAACTTCTTAACGGTTCGGAGTTGGAGGATAAATCTTTAAATATCATATGTACATATGTTACCTTTAGTCGTATTCTTTCAAATTATTTAGGTAAGCTGATGATGGAAGGTGGAAGGTACAACTCCTCAACGGTTAGGAGTTGGAGGATAATTCTTTTAATTTCATACGTATCTAAAGACCTTCAGTCGTATACTTTCAAGTTATTTAGGTGAGCTGATGATAGAAGGTTAAACTCTTCAACAGTTAGGGATTAGAGGATGATTTTAATATGACACGTACGTATAGACCTTAATTTGTATTCTTGATGATGAAATTTGATGAAATAGTTCAACTTACTACGATTGTTTGCACTAAAAACTGAAAAATTAAAACTTTTTATAAAAAAAAAACCGACTTCCAAAAACATCCAACGAAAACTCTCTGCCAAAAAAACACTTAAAAGCGTAAAATAAACTGGTTCTTCATAAATTGCCTATACCAAATTCTTTATTCATTTAAATAGTAGTATTAAAATGTGTGCTAGGTACCTAAAATCTGTTTGAAGTCGGTGCTAAGCCAAAAAGAATACAAACGAACAATTACAAAAGTCTAAGCGATAGTCACTTGGCACCGACTTCAAACAGATTCTAGGTACCTAGCACACGTTATAATACTACTATTTAAATGAATAAAGAATTAGGTATAGGCAATTTATGAAGAACCAGTTTATTTTACGCTTTTAAGTGTTTTTTTGGCAGAGAGTTTTCGTTGGATGTTTTTTGGAAGTCGGTTTTTTTAAATTAAAATTAATAGTAGGTACAAATGAGTTCGTAAAAAATTTCGTCATAGTTTAATTTCAAGTTCAATATCTATAAATAAAGTAACGGTTGCTTAAAGTTTAGCTTCACTCAAGATTTAAACTTTATCCAAAATTATTAAGAGGCTTATGACCAGGGTTGATAAAAATCATGTTTTTTTAAAAAAAACATAAAAATCGGATTAATTTGATTTAAATCGGATTTTTTTTGTTAAAAATAAGATTTTTTTACTTACTAGTCTTTTTTATTACTTTAATGGTCAGTATTTATTACTCGTAAAAGAAAACAGAGTATATTTTTTAATTTAATTATTAATACAATTAAAAGGTGATTTAACAAGGTCTACTAAAATCAACAATTTAAAAAACAATAGTGTTGAAAAAATAACAAGGATATTCTAAATATTTCCAGATGAGTAGTACACTATCTGAAATAGGATACTTGTCGCTTTGCATTTAATTTGTATAGCATGCGCGAAATGATTTCTGAAATATTTGATAACTTTTAGAACATGTGTATCTGTTTGTTCTCCCTAACTAAATAAATAAATAAAAATGTCCTGGAGCATTTGGAATCCCGGAACTGCGTCGGTAATCGCTCACTCACACGGCATTGTGTACGTGTGCATGCCATATTCTATGTCGGGGGAAGTCCCTAGACAATTTTTGGGCAATTTGGTTGCAATAAAAATTTAATGATTTAAATCATTGATTTTTATAAAAAATATTTGATTTAAATCACGATTTAAATCACTGATTTAAATGAAGTGATTTAAATCATATCAACCCTGCTTATGACTAAATTTGCCTTATTTCACAACACTCATGAACGGGCCGGCTCGACCGGGGCGGTACTACCCTCGCACAGAAAATGACAGCGTTCGTGCTGTCGTGTTCCGTTTGTGAGTGCAAGACCGGAAGCCCAAAGATGCAGATCATCACTAGGCCGCCATGGTGTGGGTCACCATGCTGCATTGTCTGCATTCGCATTGAGTATGGTGACCACCACTTTTGGATTCTGCTTATGATTTCCATCAGGCTGAGCAGTCATTTTGGCAGGGCCAAAAAAAAACACTCTTGTCTCCGATTAAGCTGTAAGTTGCTTTTAATTAGGTAGTTTCGTTAATGTCGCTACGATACTGTAATTAAGATATTGTAAATTCTTAATAGAAAATGTAATAAATAATATTTATAATATTAAATATTAATTAACAATAACTCTCTAATGAACACAAAACATTATTAAAACGAATGAGATAATGCACACTGATGTTTTATTATAAAATCACAGTACCCTACATTTAAATTATCCGGTTTATCGGTGAACTGCGGGGTCACGAGGGGTGATAGATTTTTCTTATGAAAACACAATGCGTCATTCTGATTTACACAGTGTTATCGATATACTGGACGGTTTTTCTGTATTACCTTCACTAATTTTATAACCGTTCACAATAGCTTTAAACAAGAAAACACGTCATTGAAAGAACACAAAAATTTATATCTAACTAATAGTTATCTACTTAATACATACCACAAACAATACAAAATGAAAAATATAAACTTTTTTATTATTTAATCAAATTTTATCAACTTCATTAATAAACTTAGGTATTTGTATGAGTAGAATAAAAAGGGCATGACATTATTTTCACGAAATGGTAAACATATTTTAGACATTATTTGTAAACATCAGTACACTCACATGTTTTAACAACGTTTTCTATGTCGTTAGCGCCGGGGCGAGCGCACGCGCTGGCGAGGAGCGCGGCCGCGATGCACACAATCACCCACTTGGCGTACATTGTCGCGTTTTGATGCGTAAGCGCCGCCCGCCACGCTTATATTAACGCGTGCCACACTAGGGTACATGACAGCCCTCATACTATTGTTATCTGTACGCGGCAGTACGCTAAAATCATCGCAAATTTCTCCAATATTTGAATTTGTACACTTCCTTAGTCAACTTCTTTATTTCATATTACTTTATCCTACTATGAATATAATGCTAGTGAGCTACCTACACAAAAAATTCAAAAGCACGAGCCCGGCCCGGTTCGCACGGAAGTCTCTGAAGTTCTCGCATTACCTTTACTATAATATGCATGTATTACCTATATAAACCTTTCTCTTGAATCACTCTATCCATTGGTGAAAGTTATATTAAAATCCGTTGAGCAGGTTAAAGTATTTAAGCGAACAGACAGCGGAAGCGACTTCATTTTATCCTATGTAGGTATATTTAGTTGAAGGTTGCAAAGCGTTAAAATACAGCCGATGAAAAATAATTTAACGAGATTAATCAGACGAAAGATGGAAGGAGTTGGAAATATAAAAACTCCACTTCTCTTCTTAGCATCTTGGACAAGACGGGTCTCCTGATGGCAAGTGAATACCACTGCCAATGCCACCTGAAAAATAAGAGAATCATAAAACCAAAAAAAATACATGATGTACAGTAACATTAGCACAGTACATTACCATGCAAACTTCCACCGAAAATTGGTTTGAACCAGATCTAGTAAGTAGTTTTTTTTAATACGTCATAAATCGTAAACCGCAAAAAAAAACACTATTATTAAAACATCGATCAAAGTTACAACGAAATACAAGAACTTTTATATTATGTTACTTGCTGCTACGGAACCCTTCATGGGCTAGTCCGACTCGCACTTGGTCGCTTTTATTTATATAGATTACTTTATGCCCAAATGCCTTAACTGTGTATTATAAAAGTAACATTATCATGTATTGAAGTATTCCTTTGTTTGTCGAACTGCTTTAATACACATATACACGTACATATGTGTTCCAAATAAAATAATCTATCAAAATTCATTTCCAGGTTTCTGCGCTTCTTTTATAAAATTGTCTAATTATACACATAATTATACACAAAAACAAGACGGTTGTTATGAATGTTTTATCGTTTTCATTGCTATTAATATTCGTAGTTTGATACGAAATAATTTAAGCATTCTAGAAATGACTCAACTGTCACGGTATTTGATAATCTATACTCATATTATAAATGCGAAAGTTTGTAAGTATGGATGGATGGATGGATGTTTGTTACTCTTTCACGCAAAAACTTACTGAACGGATTTGGATGAAATTTTATAGTAATATAGCTAATAAATCAAGATAACACATAGCCTACTATTTGCCGCGATAACCGACATATACGCAGGCGGAGCCGCGGGCAACCACTACTTTATTATAATAATTCTCGTGTCACGTTGTTGCTCACGATGAACTCCGAAACTATCTGACAGATTTAAACTTTTTTGAAATGCGTGTTTTGCTGTCGTGCCTAAGATGGGATACTTAACGTATATAACTTAACGTAGATAGCATAAAAATTGTAGTAAAAGAAAAATAAATTTCAAATTCTAATGGCACTTAGCCTTATTAGTAACTAGCTGTTGCCCGCGGCTCCACCCGCGTGTATGTCGTTTATCGCGGCAAATAGTAGCCTGTGTGTTATCTTGATTTATTAGCTATATTACTATAAAGTTTCATTCAAATCCGTTCAGTAGTTTTTGCGTGAAGAAGTAACAAAGATACACACAAACTTTCGCCTTCATATATTAGTGTGATAGTGTGATGTGATAAAGAGAGATTACACACTGATACAGGCGCGGTTCCAGCCTGAAATTTTGGGGGGGGTCACTAATCAAACAAGTCGAGTAAATTAGACTTTATTGCACAATACTGACAATACACATTAAAAACAAATGGATATCTTTTGTTTTTATTGGTAAATCTGATTCTTGATTCTCTTAAAACCAGATTCAAACCCAGGGCATGTTGCTGTCGTACCTCTCACCGCTCTACACAGTAAGAGAGTCGAAACACCGACCCGCCTGAGACGACACGGGGTTGTCGTCTCAGGCGGGTCGGTGTTCCGACTCCGGCCGGGGGCCGCACCGAGGTGTCGGGTCGTTTCCAGTGGCCACATCTCCCCTGCATGTGGCCACAACGACCCTTAACCGACGATTGGGGAGCTAGCGGCCTCTATCGCGCATCCTTCGTCGCCTCTTTCGAGCGGGATCAGCAATTTCCCAATCCCGCTCTTCGGACTCCTTCTGGAGCATAACGTCTTCACACTACTCGCCAGCATTGCCGCGATTAATGCTGGTGGTGACAGGTTTCGTCCGATCTGTCCGACCGGGCGAAGTCACCGAAGTTTCGTCGCAGTCCATTGTGTTCATGTCGGCTAGAATGTCGAAGGGTGGAGATCGTGTTAGGATCGTCGCCGCCTCCGCTGCAGACTCCCGAGTTGAGCATTACAGCGGGAAGATCCCGCCGGTGTCCATAGAGGACCATGGATCGCACAACGCCTATACGCACGCCCACGCACATAGAGGCAGCGAACTTCTTCCCGCGGTCCCCCGAGATTGGGCAGCAGACAATGTGACACCCCTGCTGCTCCTCCTACTGGGGACTAGTCGCCCGAAATGTTTTTCAAAGCTCTACCGAGTGTCCATGATGAGGTACTTCATGTAGTGACCCATTTGGACTTCGGTGTCATCCACCCGGAGGTATGAGCTGGGTGGTTCCTGGCGCTTACGTAGGCCATGGGACCATATCGCCTCAGTTTTCTGAGGCGCCACTCTCAGGCCCAGCTTATGAATCTTATCCACGACACAAGCCACCCCTTGCGAGCAGAAGCACCTCCCCGAAGCGTGACCCTCTAGCCAGTATTAGGGTATCGTCTGCATAGCAGGCGACACTGATGCCCGAAGTCAGGCTAGTGCGAAGGCCCGCATCGTATAGGAGGTGCCATAACAATGGGCCCAATACAGAGCCCTGGGGAACCCCACAACACACCTCCCTTCAATTTTCCACTCCGTTCCGATCGACAAACTTCACTGTCCTGTCGCTCTGAAAAACCTCTATGACGGCACGCAGGTAAGTCGGCACTCGTGATATTCAAGGGCCTCCCTAATCGCGCCCCATTGAAGGGTGCCGAAAGCGTTAACGATATCAAGGCTAACTACCAACACCACCCCCCGATCGGACTGCCGACCCCGACAGGGAGGGAACACACCTATATATTAGCGTCCACTGTCGAGTGTCCCCGTTGGAATCCAAATTGGCAGTCCAGTAGATCAGGGCCCACTCGCGACAGGTGCTCGCTGATACGGCCAAAGATAACTCTCTCAAAGAGTTCCTATGCTTTCATTTCTTCTCCCCTGTGACCCCCCCCCCCCCCCTGGAACCGCGCCTGCACTGAAAATGTTTCTTTTTCTATTTAGTCCAGTAGACTTCAACCTAAGCCAATATTAAATTTCCGATTTCATTATTATTGTCTCATTTATTAGTATAGACATAATTACATTGTTTTATCTGGTTGTTAATCCTTTTTTGACTACAATGAGGCTACGTTTAACAAAAAAGAATTATTTTAAGACGATTGCAACCTATGTACTTTTTTTACCATACCAGGAGACAGTTAAATATCTAACCTAAGCAGAAATAAATTAAATTAAAAATCTTTTTAAAAACAAGCTTTTACTGGAATGCCTCGAGACGAATCAAACGAGTCCAAACTCGATGATGTTGCTACGTTTCTTTACAGAGTTCCTATGGCCACCTTCCAGCTCCAGAATCAGATCAGCTCCGTGTCATTACAATATTGTATTGCCACGCTGTATACGTATGCTTGCAAAATTTCAGCAAAATCGGTTCAAAATATCTACTTCGAAATTAAGTTGCAAGATTCCACCCAAACATACAATCTACATACATTGCAAGTAAATAAAAGGTTGTAAAATAATAAGAACCCATATGAATTTAGATGTGCATTTTATTACTTTCTAGAAATTGATAGTAACAAACATGCGGACTGTAAATAAGGGACTAATGACGTACCTAAATGAATTGACGAAAATCTTTGCCTTGGCAATGCTTTTAGTTGGAACAGATAATGCTGGAAACATGCGGGTATACTCAATATCTGAATATGGAGATCGCTTCAGACATATTTATAGTTAGTTAAAAAAGGGACGCATGACAACTTTGCTTTGTAAACAATTTTTATTTTAACTCCGACGCAAAAAGAGGGGTGTTATAAGTTTGACGTGTCTGTCTGTCTGTTTGTCTGTCTGTCTGTCTGTGGCACCGTAGCTCGCGAACGGATGAAGCGATTTCAATTTAGTTTTTTTTGTATGAAAGGTGAGTTACGTGCGAGTGTTCTTGGACATGATGCATGAAAATCGGTTGAGTCGTTTAAAAGTAATGGGGGTGAAAGTGGGGAAGAATAACAGAATGTCTGCAAAAATATCATTGGCGTATGATTACTCGATTAGGTGCCTGAGTAGGAGATTTTTTAAATTTTGAATTTTAGCTTGTTACCTCTTTAAAGTGCTGAGGGACATTGTATTTCCGGATGAACGTTGTTATTTACTACTTGCAATAATATGTAATTAAATCAAGTAAGAATTGCATTGAAATTATCTTTATAGAACATATTACAAAGAGAGTAAAATCTCGGGCATTCTTGTCAGTACCTGTAATAAATAGGAATAGGTAGCCGTAATTGGAGCTCTTTAACCGAACGTGCTGCCTGCGCGAGTATAGATAACGTCAGGCGGGATGTAGATGTTTTAATAAAAGTTGTTCCTGGATCACTGCTATTTGAGGTGCAGTGTTTTGATACACTGCCCAATTTTAAACTAGGGTATAACCCACTGGGGTATAGGCCCTAGGGTGGTTTTATAACGATAAATAAAAGTAGCTAGTTGGCTATTAGCTAGCAAAAGAGACCACAAAATCATTGTATCCAATTTCTTTTTTTTACTTACGCAAGGTACGTTTTATTATATTATTTAAAAACCTATTATGAGTATCATTAATTTGAATATTATTCATTTTGTTAAATGCTGTTCTCCTAATGACAACATGACGTGTTTATTTTAACAGTTTGTGACTAATTTAAAGGTTGTTATGATAATTACGAAATGCAAAGTTTTAGAACGCGGACTTTTTTAGGGTTTCGTATCAAAAAGGTACCCTAATACTAAGACTTTACTGTCCGTCTGTCCGTCTGTCACCAGGCTATATCTCATGAACCGTAATAGTTAGACAGTTGAAATTTTCAGAGATATTGTATTTCTGTTGTCGCTATAACAACAAATAGTAAAAAACAGAAGAAAATAAATATTTAAGAAGGCCATACCACAAACGCGATTTTTTTTTGCTCGTTTTTGCTCTATATTGATAACGGCAACAGGTAGCTTGAAATGGTACGGAACCCTTCCTGCGCGAGTCCGACTCGCACTTGGCCGGTTTTTTTATATTCAAATTATTTCATTAATTGGCTTTATCGAAAGATATGTGTCTTGAGCATGTGTCTTGAGCTCGAATAAATAATTAAAATAATGCCGTTTTATATATTTTTTATTTTATTTATTTATTAACTTTATGCACAAAATGTGCAATCGCGGACTAATGCCGAAGGCATTCTCTACCAGTCTACCGTTGGGTGGTATGGAAGTGAGTGAGAAGGTGCGCTACACTTTTGTTATAACACTTAGATAGATTAATCCATAATAAACTGACAATAAACAGAAGAGAACCCAATACTACAAGAATACATACATATAAATAAACACATAACTATAATTCGATATACATACACATATACATTATACTACAATAAATACAGTATCAAATTTGTGAGGAATCTGAATCTGCTGCATTTAGAGTAAGGAGAGCTCGTACCTTGACCTTGAACGAGTTACGACTGGGTGTCATTCTGACTTCCTGAGGAAAAGCATTCCAGAGAAGGACAGATTGGATGAGGAAGGAAGAATGAACACACGCAGAAGTGTGGGAGGGGCATAACACTAAGAGATATATTTATATTATGCATCATTTATCCGAAAACAAATGACGTCATTGAAAAACTCAATTAACAAGAATTTCTTGCTTACAACTTCATATACCTATACTTTTTATTTAATGTACTCAAAAATGATTAATAAGTCGTATTTCCAAGAGATGGGTATATCCCGTTTCACGAACAATACGGTTGCAAGGCAAAAATATATTATCTTATCTAGATGAGTGTGCAGACCCTGAATTAATACGAAAAACAACATCTTCTGACCTCGTCATATCTTGTTCGTGGAAACGTTATAATTGTAAATATTATTTTAAGAATAAGAGATACCTTATCCTTATTTTTATGGTAACTATTTGGAACATTCTTCATACGAGCAGGTGGGTCACTGCAGCCGCCTATTCATTACTGCATCTCAAGAACTACAAATCCGTTGCTGCTATTTCAGTACCCTCACCCCCCTCAAAATTAGAAGGATGTAGGTTTTGACTCCGGCAACCTAACCCATTCGTCGAAAAATTTGCTAAACACCAGTGGCATTTGAAGCTGCGATACTGTATACATACTAATCACCATAAAATGTTTATTCGAGTATGATATATCTGTCAACAATCAAGAGATTTTAATTGGTGTTGCATTGTTGCCTTTACTTTGACTTTTGTTTTTACTTAAAATTTCGATTAAACTCATATTTAATCAGAAATAGAATTCTGATTAGCATTTATACATGATTTAAACAATCAATTTGTTTATTTATTCTAGTACATATTTAGATTATGATTAATGTTTTAAGGCCGAACACTATCTCTTCTGCCGAACTTTTCCCGAACTAGGTTAGGACGGGTCTAAGTCTTATACGATACGGTTAAACTTCGTACCGTACACTATGAATCTTTACATATTAAGAACCTCCTCCTTCTTGGAAGTCGGTTAACAAAATGAAGTCGCATCCGCTGTCTATTCGCTTAGATCTTTTAAACCACTCAATGGACTTTAATGCGATTTTTAGGAATAAAGTGATTCATCATTCAAGAGGAAGGTTTAAATGAGTTAAAAATGCATATTATAGTAGTGGAAATCAGTGAATTTCAAATTTGTCCGTCCGATGCCGGGCCTGGTCGTTAATATAGAATGAATTCAATACAACCGTACTAAAATTAACAAAACTAGCCAACTGAATATAACAAGTCCTCAAGTAAAAAACGCTTTCATATTAAATTAATGTGGACAATTTCATAAATAAAATACTCACTGAAATCTAGGAAACTACAATTTTATCTGTAGTAGTGAAATGTAGTTTATAAAATTTTAAATTGTTTTTTTTTCACTAGTAAGCTTATAAGTATTGCTATGTGATTACTGATAGACACTATGTTTTCTATTCTAAGAATTAACGTTCGAAGTTGCAATGGCTTCCAATTCGTCAACGTCGCAGTTTGCGAGCTCTGACTTATCTATTTTCTTTTCTCAACTCCCTATCATTACCCGAATACCTTGTTCCACACTTCCGTTTCTTATGTTCGAACCACGACCAGAGTCTTCGGTCAACAAACAACTTGCTTCTTCAATGCCCTTCCCACAACTCCAATTTCATCAATTCTTCTTTCTATGTACAGTCAGTTCTACTCTGGAATGCACTTCCAGCTGAAATCAGGCTAACCACAAACCGCGTCACATTTAAGAGAAAAGTACGAGAACTCCTTCAGGGCGAATTGGCGTTACAAACACAAGGCTAGTACCTGTCTGTGTATATTCATGTCTTATTAAATATATGTACGTGTAGTATGCTTATGCAGTTATGTCACAGAATAAATAATACTACTTACGTATGTGTATGGATAAATGTAGTTGTAGATTTGTATATAGATGTGGGGTTGGAAGCTCTCCCTCATCCGCCATACTCACCAGACCTTGCACCTACCGACTATTACTTTTTCCAAAATTTAGACAACTTTTTAGTGGGTAAAAAATTCAATTCCCGAGAGGCAGTACAAAATGCCTTTGAAGAGTTTGTTGCCTCCCGTCCAGCTGATTTTAACAAGAAGGGCATCAATAAACTGCCAATGCGTTGGCAAAGATGCGTCGATTGCATGGGTGATTACTTCGAATAACAGAAAAAAAAAAGTTTGAAAAAATATGTACTTTCACTTATTGCATACAAAACGGCAATTTCATAGGTAAAGACCTATTATTAGTTGTATTTGATGTAAGTAAATTTTTTATTCACGTAACTATTATGATTTTTGTCGAATTCAGTTCTTTGTCGTTGCACCTACCACATCATATTTCTATATCAGCTGAAGGTTGACTGGGAGAGAATGCCTCATGGCATTAAGTCCGCCTTTGTACGTCATATGCAATAAGTTTTAAATAAATAATGAGCGTCAACATCCCTAGTCATTATATTGGTACTGTAAGGGACAACTAATATCACTGCAAAGAGAAGGATAACTTGAAACAAACCTTATACCCGTTGGCCAACGTGGTGTACTGTAGTAGGCCAAACCCTTTTTCTAAATAGATAGAATAACACCTACCTCACAAAATTTCTATATCATCCAAAGGTTGGCTGGTAGAGAATGCCTAGGGCATTAAGCCCGCCGATGTGTACATGTATTATGTGTGTGCACGAAGTTTTAAAATAAATAATAAATAAATAGGAGAGAAGAAGCTTTATTTTTATGGAATAGGCTTGCAAACGAGCAGACCTATCGCCTGATGGTAAGCGATTACCGCCGCCCATGGACACTCGCAACACCAGAGGCGTCACAAGTGCCTTGCCGGCCTTTGGGGGAGAGGGAGGGGGAAATAGGGGGAGGGGTTGGAGTATGGGCCTCCGGTATCCTCACTCAATCGGTGAAACACGGTGATTTGATTTCCCAAGGTACAAAAAATATTGTAGATTTTTTATTTCACCCTATTGTTGTGAACCAATGAAATAAATTAATGTTCCATGTATAATACCTGTGAGGGACACTTGTGAATAAAATGTGCATTTTATACTTTCACAATAGATTAAGGTCAAGAAGGAAATACTTTTTTAATTATCATATGAGTGAGTATAATTGTCGTTCAAATTAGTCTTCCTTCTTACCTTATTCAGACTCAATATGCATAATTTAAAATAGTTCTGGTATGAGAGTAGTTAGGTGCAATTATATTCAAGCTGCTGCCATTCCTCAAGGGTCAACCGAACATATTTCTAGTTGCGGAAGTTATTTGGAAACGTAGGATCAATTTGAATAAAACAACATGAGATGAATTCAAATAAACTTTAATAATCTCTTCAACGTCTACAGCTCGAGAATTTTGATCAATTATCGTCGTTACTAAATATAATTAAAGTTAAGTGCATACCGCGTAACACTTTGGGTCCTCGCAAAATGAACGTACTGCACAATCATAATTATTATTATGTTGGTATTAAATAGTGTCGTATTGCTTTGTTTATCACGTACGTACGCAGGATAACTCTTACATATTAATGTGACCTTTTTATTTAAATTCTTAAATTCCTACGAAAACCATGACTTTTGAACCTTTTCAAAATACTAAATAGCTACAAAATTATTGAGTCATTTGGGTAAAATAGAATTTGCTACTTAACAACAAGAATCCGTACATTAGAACTTCAAAATATTTTGTTCCAAAAAAGACATAATATAATATTATGTGAGTGTTTATAATATATAGGTGTGTTTATAGGTGAATAATATTGTGACTACGCCTGCAGATAACGTCAACCAGCAGTTAATAAACAATATATTAACCAACGATCTATCATATCTTATTTAGATGTCTAAGCAATACTTTATTTATAGAAACACATTACGGACACGTTGATTCTTATATCGTATTGTAATATTATCTTAGCGTGGGTAACTTTGTTTATAACATACTAGCTGACCCGGCGAACTTCGTACCGCCATATTTATATATCTGTCTCAGCTTCCCACAGGCAGTGTACAGTCGCAGACAAAAAAAAACACTTTTCCAGTTATCTTTTATTTGTTTTCTTTCTAGCAAAAAAAGAATGAATGAAATCGGACTATGTGTTATTGAATTACAACCAAGTACATATTTTGACTTTCATCCCCTCTCTCCAGGATACCGTGCTGAATTTCGGGATAAAAAGTATCCTATGTCCTACCTCGTAGTATGAACTCAAATCATACCAAGTTTCATTTCAATCCGTTCAGTAGTTTCGACGTGATGCGCGGCCAAGATACAGACAGACAGACAGACAGACAGACAGACAGACAGACGGACAGACAGACAGACAGACAGACAAAAATGAAAAAATTACAGTTTTGGGTTCAGTATCGATTATAGAGAGCCCTCCAAAAAAAATTTTCAAAATATCTTAAATGTACAGAATTGGACCTGTTACATTTTTATTATAAGTATATAGATTTGCTCGTAAAGGGTCTCTTATTTCACCAATTTCAATATCGTAATGTATGTCATTACGTACTTGTGCGGGTCTCGTTTCTCCTACTTTCACTCAAGAGAGTGAAAGAGAGACTGGTCAAATTTTAATTAATAATAATAACTTGACAAGCTTAAAAATGCCAACTGGCAACGTAATCAATTTTACAAATTGTTCAAATTTTTATAACTGCTTTATCAAGTAATTAAAGATTTATTCGATCAAGAAAGTCCGAGTTTTATTTATTTCCTCGCAAATATGTTATAAAACGTCGTATGACATACGTGCGCTTTGATAATTACAGCCTCAGCTTTCTTGTATATCAGCCTCAGCAATATCGCCTCGGTTGTAATTCTCAACTTACCGCACTTATATCATACTATACTAAAATTCCATTTCCATTTTTTTACATTTCTTTTTCATATTTCTTTTTTTATTTCATGTTGGCGTAAATTAAACAGAGCTCATTTCAATCTTCTGTAACTATTTAAAGGTAGAATTTTTATTCTTTTTTATTATTATTCTCTTTAATAAAGCTGTTATAACATATTATTTACATTTTTAAATTTACATATAAAAACAAATACATTTAAAAATATAAAAAAAAGAAGACCGCCGACCTCGGGTACAGGGATCAAGAAACCGGTGGTTAGGGCTTCAAAGACAGGAACCTCCTCACAATACGAGCCGTGTCAAGAAAGACTGCCTTCTGCATCAGACCCTTGATCCAGCCGTCCAACGTGAGCCTCTTAAGGTGTTGGTCGAGGGTCTTGACTATCAGTCCGTGAGCAGATACGAATATCGGAAAAATGATCACCGAATCCACATTCCACATATCGTCAATCTCGTGAGATAAATCCAAATATTTTATTTGTTTTTCTTTTTCGACTTTCACGAGATTCTCGTCATAAGGAATGGCGATATCGACAATTATTGCGCGGAGCTCCAATCGATCTAACAACACAATATCAGACTTATTGGCAACAATAGTCCTGCCTGTGATAACAGATCGATCCCAACATAATGTAGCACTACTATTATTATTATTAAGACCGCATTATTATTAATCAAATATAAGTGTTTAATACACTTTTCTTGAATCTTCTGTCGTCAATGTAAAATAAGGCCTAGTATTGTTTCTCCTACTAGGCATAATCGACAAACTATAGCTAATAATATTATAAAAAATAAATTAAATATAATTTATTGTGGGTTATTTACTTAAACAAATTGGGTAAATATTTACCAGGTGATGATAGTTATAATAACTACCTATTTTCAGGCCCGATGAAGTGCGGCTCATATTACTTACGGAAGTATCTACTGTATGGATTCTTGTGATTAAGCAATTAACAGATTAGTCAATACATATAGTCAAAAGATACAATGATTAGTGGCTATTAGGCTATAGATATAATATCTTGTATTCTTATTTTATAATGAACTTTGGAAACTATGTGCAATCTAAGTTAGTCTCATACGACCTCAACAGCCATTACTCACAGTATAAATCTCTCCACGTGCCTAAATAACTATTATATTTATACATACAAACCATGAACTCGATTAATTACATGGTTCGTTTAAATAATTGATATTTAGGCAAGTAAACATTCACAAACAAATTCCTTATTAACATCTCAAAAATTTACTAATTTGACCGCTAAGACAAAATAACAACTGTACAATCAATTCAATTACTTTCAAAATATAAACGAAGTGTTTTTGTATTCTTCGGATGTGATTTCCCAAAAAAATATGTATGTTATTATTGTAAATATATTATTAGACCACATAATATCTTATTCCAAAAATAGAAACGGAAATACTGAGATTGTATATAGTTGGCGAATGTGTCTGGAACGGTGGCCGTGACAGTGGCAGCTGACCCAGCAGACCGCGGGCGCTACTCTGCGACAACCACTTATAAAAACCTCAAGTACACTTTGTTTACCTAAAACACTACTTCATTTAATAAATAATTTATTAAAACAAAGAATTTTGACAAAAGTAGAGCATTAAAGCCATTAAAAGACTTAATAAATTTCAATCTACAATTTACTCAGCAAAATTTATGCAATTATTTCGTGATTAACTACTACTTACTACTTTTGTCAAATTTCGTAACAATTGTCGTCTATTTATTGCTCGTAAACTATCTAACGCTACAGTTACTCTAGTTTGTTAGGTAAACTATCAACCTAGTTAGAAGAGGACGTGTACAAAGAGAAATTGATTTTAAGTCACTCGCAATGCTTCTGTATGTAAGCAGCCAAGCACACAACACCGAGAATATAAAAATATATCAACAAATCTACTATCACAATAGTAGTAGACGGTTCGAAGAGAGGGAAGCAATAAAAGAGAGCGATGAAATAGTTGGAAAACTTTCGACCAAAACAGACATTAAAGTAAATTTACAGCAAAACGTGTACAGAAATATTTTTTTCGAAGAATTCGAAGTATGTCGTAATCACAAACAATTTTTTATATGTAAAAATATAAAAGCAAAACCCATAAATATTTAAAACTATAACTACGTATGTAGGTACGTATTAAAAGATATTTTCATCTTTGTCGACTCAAGTCTTTTTGAATAATAATTCTTAGGAATAAGTCATTAGTTATAATTATAATAATAACTTTTTATGGATTTTTCCACGAGTAAATACGCCATGAAAGCATCCGAACTAGCATTTCCATAAGTTAGGATCGTTGGTTAATTTTCACACTGACATCAAATGTCACATTCAACAAGGACATGGATTAGTATGTGTTTATAGCACGAAATAAATTAAAAGTGAAGGAGTTGATATGTTAACAAACTAATTGACAATAATATTATTACATATTTACTTAGTGCAGTAAACAAATACTAGTTATGTGAGCTGGTAAGAAGCAAGGGGTATTTTCTCTTACATCTGCATAAGATTTTGAGTAGTCTGCAAATCTGTATAATTATCTGATATTTTAAAAAGAAGAAACAACCTTAAGAAATATGTATATATTTTTTTTTCTAAAGATACGGACTTCTGGGCTGCAATCTTTGGTCATATCTCGTGTCTCAAAGACTAGAAACCTTACACGTTTATTTATTGTAGCGACATCTAATATTTTATTATTGAACTATTAAATTTCGGCAATAATTTTGCAATTATTGTTTTATGTTAATATTAGAGTAAGCCAAAAATTGGCTAATTCTAATACTTTTTGTCATAGGCATCATCTTTGACACACAGTTATGATGCTGTCTCCGCTTATTGTCCTACCTTTTCTTCCAGTTTTCAAGCGCATTTTTCGAAGTCAATACAAATTCAACTTCTTCAAAACTTTTTTCAAAATCTTACTCTAATCTATGGAATAGTGTTATAGTTAAATTTGTTAAACTATATTTATAAGCATACTAAGATTTTATGTGTTCATATTGTTAAAATAACTGCTAATATACTTGTACCTCATAAACTTATCGTCTAATTATTTTACCTATTAAATAACTGTATTCACGATTAACTTATCATAGTAAAATGCATTTAATTCCACGATGGTACATTATTACAGTACATTAGAGCGTACACAGTAATGACGACTCATATTAACTCTATTGAATAGGCCGATATATTGTCATCTAACGTTTTATTTGTTTTTCACAATACTGTTTCGCCCTAATGCATTTCAAGTAAAGTTCAAGAGGTGGATCAATTTATTGAACCGATCCTAAAATGACCTAAATATGTTTTCGTTGGCATATAAGCATGTATATAATTAAGAATGAGTCTTTGAAATAGCTTCCTAATACCGGTGCTTATATGACTGTTTATTCTATGGATAGTCAATTTTCCTGAATTTGAGATGATTTTAGGTTATTATTTGGCGTGCATGCTGTGGTAGAGATAAATAATACACTTATCATTGTTATCACAGAAGTAGGACAGAAGTAGCATATGCCGTATTAAGAACAAATAGCTCTCGGTTTCCTGGATTTTTTTTGGATAATTTTAAATAAGAATAAGATTCTTATATTTTTATTGTTCCATTTTATTTTGAGCAGGATTTCATAAGGAGCGTAGTAAATGTCTAGAATTTTCAAAACATTACCAGTAGCCTGATGTATTGAACTACAGTACCGTAAATAATCAAAGCGATTACAAACCTTGAAAAAAAAGGTTATAGGTAACTGACTAGTGTAGACAAAATATTTTTTGTTGAATTTTGTCAACCAGAAAATAATCCGACGGATAATATGGTATATTTATAATAATGAAGCCAAGAAGAAATAGAAACAGCAAAAAATCGGCTGAACAGATTTCAAATTAGTAATTCTTTTGTCACAAGAGTTAGTATCTGTGCAAAGACTGCACGATTGGCATAGTGGTTTAGCGGTCACCTCGCCGTTTCCTACTTTGCCAAGTGTCGTGGGTTTAAATCCCACGTAGGACAAACACTTTGTGTGATCCACAAATTGTTGTTCTGAGTCTGGTTGTTCTTTGTGTCCGTTTCATGTATGTTTGTAAAATCCCCCGCGACACAGGATTATTCCTAGTGCAAGAGTTGTCTTTAAAAAAAAAATCGTATAATTATGCCGCACGTTAAATATTACAGCAACATGCTAAAGATGAATTCTTAACTCCGGCCGCCGAGGTCTATCCGTAGAAGTTATGTCTCGCTTACACAGTTTAATTAAATATATTTCTATTTATATCCACTCTTTTCTTTTATGGCTATGGTTAAAATGACTGTGAATATACTTTAATAGGTACTTGAACGTTCAGGTTATTTACGTTGACGTTGATAGTCGGTTTGTAAAATGTGAATAGATAACAAGTTATCGGTACCGTTAATAATAGGTGTACAACAAGCGTTCGAGCACGTTCTAGGTTCACTAATCACAACACTTATAAATCATTTACATCGTTACCGTTACGATCTTTATGGTATATTGTTGTTGACGACACATGTTTTGGTTAAACCACATCATACGTCATACGGCTGTCTCTTTAATAGCCACGTATTTCCGGCTGTAATATAAGCATCGTTACGTCCTCCAGATATGTTTATAATACTTGTGAATGAGCTCCTACAGTTCTATGCTAGCCGTAACTCTAGTTTTACGAATAGGTTAGCTACAGCCACTTTCCATAAGACCAAATGGTAACTAGTGTAGTAGTATAATAGTAGCATCTACGTTTTTCATTTCTTTTTGCTCCTGATTCTGATAACACAAAGTACTATTGACTTATTTTTAATTGCAATGCTCAATTAATTTATAGTAGAAAGAAGAGTACCTATACACAGTATAGTCTGTCTCGGTGCTGACAGGTAGGTACAGCATAGCATCACAGACTTAACTTTTTTCTAATTCCAGGGCTATCGTACTAAAACTAGTGTTGTTTTGGGTGCTTGCACAGTACTTTTACGTACATAGGTGAATATGTTTTCATAGACCTAGTTGTCAAAGCTACCTTTATAAAATTTAAGATTGACATATCCAACCTTAAAATGAAAGTACGGAAGACTGACTACTTTTTAACAAAGACCTTCGTGATTTTTGAATCCGTATTTATAACACATACTTATGACTAAGTTAAAATGTACATAGCTATTAAGAGTACCAATGGTGGACAAAAATTAGGAATACAACGCGTGCTTGGAGCCGTTAATTGAATGTTAAAAATAAAGTTTTGGACACCTGCCCTCCTAGCCCAGTTGCAAGCGCTCTTCTCGTGTGTCATTGGCTAATCTTAGACAAAGTATTAGCCAATGACACACGAGAATTTAGGCGTTAACGATTGCAGAACGAAGAACGCTTGCAACTTGGCTATTGGGGCGGGTTTTAAAGCATTCTATTCGTCATACTGTTGATGTGTTTTCATAAATGAAACGGTTTTTATAATTGCCATTTACTTGATAAATAATAATGATAGCGTGCTTGACGGTGTAAGTTTCAACTTTTTACCTGATACTTGACATATTCGAGAACAACCTAGCAACAATCCAAAATCTTACATAGAACATATTTTATACATTGAAACTATGCATAAAACACACCAATGCAAAGTTCCTGTCTAAATATTTCGCTGTCATATGCTTAATGTGGATTCATGCTGGTGGTCACCCAGCGTGCATCCACAAATGAGAATCAAAATTTTACTGAACATTATAAAAACATCAAACCGGAAATTATTTCAACGAAAATGTGACTTATATTATAAAAGAGGTTGTATTATTTACAGTAAGCACGTTAAATGTTCTAAATTTAAAATTACATAGTCCACTCGTTTGGTCTTACGGCTCTATGCAGCTCCAAGTCGTAATGACTTAGGAAGCTAACAGCGTGCGCAAATGGGGTAGAAGTGAGTTAAGGAGTGGAACAGACGGAGGCGATGAGCGAATGTTGCAGACAAGGCTGGACACAATGAGAAGTGTTCTGCGTCAAAGGTGGCGCAGTGGAGCATGACAGTCTACCCGCGACATCCACTCCAGATCGCGTGTTGTAACCTGCAATTTACGAACTCTATTAAAAAAAAATTGTTTTTAAATGGAATTGGGGGCAAACGAGTAGACGTATCGCCTGATGGTAAGCGACTCCTGCTGCCAATGGACACACGCAATACCAGAGGCGCGATATTTATGTGCATTGATCTATTATACACTAGATTAGCAATTAAGAACCAAAAACGCACAGGCCGAAATTAAGAGAATTCTCTTAATCGAGGCAAACGTCAGTTTAGTGTTCAATGTCGCGCCAACCGAAGTTGACGTAGTGGCACGTGACAACAACAATAATTAAAATTGGCAAATGCGTAGTGAAAGAATGCATTACAAGGTCAAAAAACTGTAACAAATCAAGTAGAAATACTTTTCACATCTATTTATAGTCTAAATGTATTGAAATTAAGGCAAATAACGCCATAATCGAAATATAAAATTAATTATTGCAATTGAAATACAGTGTTGCCATTCACACATCTTTTTGTTTTCCCAAATTAGTGGGAGAATATGTATTTAATTCCGTTTTTTTTATTCATGAGAAAAATATATTTACATATCATATATTGATATTAACAGGATAAGAACTAGCATTGGATTACTTCATCATCACAGTCAGATTTTTAATAATTGATAAAATAATTAGAAAATTAATTGTAGTCGTGAAATTTTGTGAACGTATGAATTAATACCTACGTATGCGAAGTTTCATTGCTACATACTTTAAAGTAATACATTTATACTAATTTATGCTTTTATTTATACCTAAAAATAAAATGTTATCATAAAAATAAATTATTCCCTCAAACCTACAAAAAATAATCTAAAGAGGGAATTGTTTAGGAAGCTGATGCTTTACAACGGGGTTTGTTTTTTTTGTTAACTTTTTAACTAAAAGTGTTCAGCTCTTTTAGTGGTCATGTTTATTCGTTCAATTATAATTCCACTATTTAAAAAACTATTTGAAAAATATAAATAGAATTTATATACCCTAGTCTTTAACTTAACAAAATAAGTACAACCATTTTTTTAATCATACCTATTCCATTCAAATATAAGTACACAATTTAAAAAAATACTCGGTTTTTATGGGTAAATTTCTATAGAGTAGTCAACACTGGTTTGCCATTGTGATGTTTATGCTGCGTCTTTGTCTAATCATAGCGACGTTACTGTTCTTGTAACGCGTGTGAGTGAGACATGCGTATGTTGACTGTCAAATGTCTAATGGTTTCAAAGCTACATCGTCACCGTTCAAAGCTGTTACATTTTTTGCTGCGTGTGGTAATGGCTAGCAAGCTAACCAGCTAACCAAGCTAAACAGGGCTTGTGTTATGGGTATTAGACAACTGATATAAATACATATATACTTTTTTTTTGTAAATAAGTACATATTATACATAGAAAACATCCAAACTACGAAACAAATATCTGTAGATCATACAAACATTTGATCCGACCCGGGAATCGAACCCGAGACCTCAAGCACAGCAGTCGCATACGCTACCACTACGCCACCGAGGCAGTTTTTAATATTGGAGATTTGATGAGTTTTATACAGACCTGGTGCATGGAGTAGACAGCTAGAACGACGAGGACGTGCATGATGTTGTGCGAGTTAAGGCAACGGTCCACTGTCCCGGGGAACCATTTCTCCGGGATATGCATCGCGCCGATCACACCACCGCCTAAGGAAACAGCGTCCTGAAACATGGAAATTAATAATAATAATTGTTTATTTCGCAAAAGTTAAATTTTTCCTTAAAACTTAGATATAATAATGTAGATATAAAGACACTGCAATACTAAACAATTTGTACATTGCTGGTTCTCAAGCTAAGCGAGGCCTGTGTTATAAGAACCAGTGTTGTTGTTTCATCGTGCTGTTCGGTGCTAGTGGCAAAATTTGTTATCCATTTTTGCTGCTTTGTTGTGCGTGTGTGTGAGTTTGTGTGTGTGTGAATTTGTGTGTGTGTGTGTGCATGCGTGTGTATGTTTGTGTGTGTAATTTGAAGTGTAAGTTTTGGAGCAATGTTTTATATATACTTTTATAACACTTATGTTTTATGTACTTATAAAGTATAGGAAAGAAGGTCTTCAGTCGTTGTATAATCAAGTCCTTGAAGCCAGTTAACTATTTTAGATTTTAATTCTTTTCTATTTAGGCCTACGATGTTTAATTTTTTATTTAGGATAATGTATAGCTTATTGCTTACGTTAGAAGTTTGTTTTTTTGCAAAAGCAGTTCTACACCTAACTGAACAACAGACCAATGACGTGAAGCATTTTTTTTGGGTCAGGAAGAGGCACGGTCCGATGTTTTCTTAGAACTGCTCTCAATATGAACAGTTGACGAACTGTGAGAACTTCATCGGTTTTTTTTTTGTCATCACTTTCAACACAGCTCTTAGTGCTCTTTCTAATTTAATGAAATGCGTTTTTTCCGCCCCTCCCCATATCGCAATGCAGTATTGTATTACTGATTGACACAGCGCGAGATATACTGATGTCAATTTATCTATCGGGATAACTTCTCTTAGGGATTTGAAAATATGTATAAGTCGTCTAACCCTGGTCGTAACTAGGTGAATATGTTTGTCCCATTTAAGTCTACGGTAAATTTGTATACCCAAGTATTTCACTTGCTCAACCCTTGTTAATTATAAGCATTTGAGCTTTAATTGAGAAATTAGTAGCTGGGTCGGTACTTTGGCTTATTGAAAAAGCCACGTAGTTGGTCTTAGTTAAGTTTAGCGTAAGAAAATTTTTATTCAGCCAGCTCATGACTCTATAAAGCGAGTGTTCTGCACTTTCTTTAACAATCTGCCATCTGCGTAGCTAAATATTTTTGTATTTGGCAGCTGCATCGTACAGAGGTCATTAATGTAGATCTGGAAGAGAGTAGGGCCCAGTAATTACTGTTGATATAAAGCTTTCTACTTCGCTGAGTGTTGCGGGTAAGATTATCAAAATATGTGACAACACTTTACGCGACAAGCAATTTGTTATTCTGGGTCCGGGTGTTCTTTGTGTTCGTTACATGAGTATTTATAAAATCCCCCGCGACATCGGACATATTTCAAGTTCGCGTGTAAATGAAAAAAAAAAACGCAATCACCTGATGAGAAAGTAGACAAACTTACTTTCCCAAATCAAACACTTTTAGTTACATCTATTTTTATATATAGGTCAATAGTAATTCTAAATATGAAAGTAAATATTAGTTTGATTAGATTGCCTCGGCAAATATGTAGCCGTACTGAGTGGATGTTAAATATGAAAAAACCTGCATCCCGATAGGCTGACTAAATAATAAATATACAGAACATTAAATTTTTTTGCGACACTGATGGCAATTCTGTTGTTGTGTACTTACGTCACTAAAGTTTATCTAAAATTTTCTTCTATTCTCTTATTTCAGTGACGCCATTGTCAAAATGCTATTTATAGTGTGTATTTAGATACGTTAATTTTTAGTGTGACATATCTAATTTTAGTCAATATGATGTTTGAAAAGTCATTTCATCAGCATCAGCCTGTTGCAGTCAACTGCTGGATATAGCGGTAAATCGACCGATGGAGCTGTCCACGAACTCACTAACTCTATTGCTGTTAATTTGGACAGGGGAAGCAAGTGTCTGACGGTGTTCATAGACCTGGCCAAGGCCTTTGACACCATTTCCCCCTGCCTGCTCATTCAGAAGCTGAATAGAGTTGGTATCAGAGGTCTTCCATTAAAATTATTTGAGGATTACTTGTGTGACAGGAGTCAGCGAGTTGTGATTGATTCGTGGGTCAGTGACGAGCTTGCCATATGCTACGGTGTGCCGCAGGGTAGCATCTTGGGACCAAGCCTCTTCCTGGTGTATATTGATGACCTCTGTCAGCTTAATCTCCACTCTGGAAAGATATTGTCCTACGCCGATGACACAGCACTTTTTTTTAGCGGAAGTACTTGGGAGGACGTGTTTAGTAGTGCACAGACTGGCTTAGACGCTGTTTGCAAATGGCTAAAGGCTAATGTTTTGTCACTTAATGCCGACAAAACTAGGTACATTGCTTTTGCCCATCGGAAAAATCTCCTACCATCTCAAACACTCTCCATAACTGCCCACACATGTATACGAATGGATACCATCGCTTGCTCCTGCTCACCCCTTCAAAGGCTAGAATCCATGAAATACCTTGGAGTGCAGATAGACCAAACTCTCAGCTTTAAGCCTCATATAGCTACACTTGTTTCGAGAGTACGCAAGTTGATGTACATTTTTAAAATTCTAAGGCATGCAGCTGATTTAAAAACAATAAAAATGGTATACTATGCTCTTTGCCATTCAATCATTAACTATTGCATTCTTTCGTGGGGGGGAGCAGGTAAAGTCCAATTTCTAGAAATAGAAAGAGCTCAGAGAGCTGTGCTAAAGGTTGGTGCGGGACTACCATTTCGTTATCCGACCACAGACCTTTATAGGTTGTGGGACGTATTAACAGTTAGACAAAATTTTATACTGGCCATCATTTTGAAACAACACACTCAGACAGTCTACGATCCAAATTTAAAAAGAGGCAAGCGTCGCAGGGGTAATGTTTGCAATAATGCACCCTTCCACACTAGTCTGTCACATCGATTTTTCTGTTTTCTCGGCGGGTATCTTTATAACAAAATAAACACCTCTTTATCAATATACTCTCTGACGAAATCCGAGTGCAAACTCAGGGTATGTAGTTGGTTAAAAACTCTCGACTACGATAAAACTGAGAATTTACTCACCGTTTTAACATAACAACAAAATAATTGCATATATAAATAAGTAAATTATTAATGAAAATAATAAATGTATGGTGACACACACACACACGCTCACACACACACACACACACACACTCGGGGCTGAGGTGATACTGCTACCGGGCGCGTCTCCACCAGCGGATAGGAGAATGCTCGCCGCTCACAAGAGCGGAGGGTAGGAGTGAAATAAAATAGCTCCCGCGGACAAAACACCCCAAGTTAAGACGTTAAGATACCGTGTCGAGGACTGCATGGCGCCAGGGAAGTGGCGTCGCAAACGGTTCCCCTGGGGTACCGGGTCCAACCCCAGGCGTTTCTTAGTGGCCTTACTCCAGCAACCGGGGCTCTGCTGGAGTGGACGAAAATTTCCCTAGGTACTCGTGGGAACATTATGATAAGTCTTAATACTAATATAAACCAAAATAATCAAAGAAGTAACAGTGGCCAGGAGGCCCAACAAGCAACTGTAGACGCAAGCGCGGACATAAAAAGGACGCAAGCGTGGGACCATCTTGAGAAGTTAATTGACGAGCTCAGAGATTTTGTCCACCCTAAAATAAACGTCCATAAGGAGATAAAAACCAAGGTGGCCAGTATTGGCAGTGCCTTCAAGAGACTAAAAACATTGGAAGATGCCCGTCTCACAGACCAGTCTCGAACTAAATTGACGCCAATAGTCTCATGTACACCACCAACACCCCGTGTACGGAGCGTCACTGAGACGACCACGACGATAGACAGTGAACTCGAAACTGATGTCGAGTCGGTTGCTGGAGAAAAACGTGATATCCGCAGGGCTAAACGAAAGGAGCGGACTCCACCAGAATCGGGGAGCAAGAACGCGAAGAAAATGAAGGGAACAGGACCCACCCCACTCGCGGAAAATAAAACACAAACACCCGACAAGACGGTATTGGAGTGGCAGACAGTTAAATCCAAAAAAGAGAAGAAGCTATCTCAAAAGAAGAAGCCAAAACAATCAGTGGAGAGGCCCAATGCACTGATTGTGCGGCCTAAAGATAAAAAAAAGTATGCGGAAATACTCAGTCGGGTCAAGAAAGATGTTCCCGATGAACAAGTCCGCTCAACGGTAGATAAAATCCGCAGGACAGGGACTGGTGATCTGTTGATCATCCTTACCAAAGAGAGCACAGACAAAGGTCACGGGCTTCAAAAAACCATTGCTAAATTCCTTGGTAATGAAGCTGAAGTTATAAGCAAGGGACCGCAAGAGGAAATCGAAATACGAGACCTCGATGACACGACGACTAAACAAGATGTTCTCGAAGCCCTACAGAAAGCGGTAAAAGAAGATGATGAACTGACCCTGGATGTCATCAGATCACTACGCAAGGCCTATGGCGGTACACAAACTGCATTAGTGACACTTGCAGCGCAAAGAAGGTCTTGGGGGAGCAGGGCAAAATCAGAATTGGCTGGGTCAACTGCCGAATAAGAATGGTGGAGAGACCAACCAAGTGTTTTAGGTGCTGGCACTATGGACACCTTGCCGCTAAGTGTAAGAGCAACGTGGACCGCTCAAATCTCTGCACTAGCTGTGGAGAAGAGGGACACAAAGCTGCTAACTGTAAAAAGGATGCTCGATGTGCCTTGTGTCTCGAAAAAGGCAACACGAAAAATTGTGCCCACATTGCTGGTAACAGCAGATGCCCAGTTTTTAAAGAGGCACTCCAGAAGGTGAGAAAAAAGAAACAATTATGAAGATACTGCAACTAAACCTCAATCATTGTGAGGCTGCACACGACTTGCTCATGCAGACCGTGCGAGAACTGAATCCAGATCTTGTTCTGATTTCCGAGCCATATAGACATCTCACAACTCAACCATGGGAAACAGATAGTACCACTAAAGCTGTGATTTGGGCCTGTGGCGGATGTACCTTTCAACATTCTGCTAATAACGGTGAGGCTGGTTTTGTCGTTGGAAAACTTGAGGGAATTTATTTCTACAGCTGCTATGCCCTGCCCAGCCTCTCACTCGATGAGTTCAAGAGCTTTGTGGATCGGCTGACCGAAGATGCCAACCAATATTCCCCAATTGCAATCGCAGGGGACTTTAACTCCTGGGCAGTCGACTGGGGTAGTAAGGAGACAAACGCACGAGGAAAGGTGCTACTGGAGGCAATGTCCAGCCTTGATGTGGTGTTGCTAAATAGTGGAGATAAACCTACGTTTGTTCGAGGAGAAGCGAATTCCATCGTTGACCTAACCTTCGTCTCCAGCAGTCTAGTTAAGGGAAACTGCTCTTGGGAGGTGATGGATACCTACACAGCCAGTGATCACTGTGCACTATTGTGGGAAGTATCCTCCGAACAAAACACTGGAAGAGTGCATAGGAAAACTAAGAAAATTGGTTGGAAGATAGGTGCCTTCGACCCCGAAGTTTTCATGATGGCTCTTAATAGTGAACCAATCAGTGATGGGAATGCTGAAAGCATGGCAAAATATCTGATGAAGAGAATTACAGAAGCCTGCGACATCACAATGCCTAGGAAACGTGCTATGATCCGGCACTCCTCGATGCATTGGTGGAACGAGGACATCAGTAACCTCCGTAAAAAGTGTCTCAAGGCGAGAAGAGCAGCACAACGCGGTAGGAAAAGACCAAACTATGAGGAACTGGTGGCAGTATATAAAATAACCCGCCAAAGATTAAACAAAGCCATCAAAGACAGCAAAAGAAAATGTTGGAATGAGCTGATTCTTGAGGTAGAAGACGACCCATGGGGCAGGCCGTATAAGGTAGTCATGACTCATCTAAAAAGCCAACCAATGCCATCGCCCACTTGTCCCAAACTCTTAGACAAGATCGTTGCTACGCTGTTTCCTCACCAAATGCAACTACATCATGAGATAGAGCAATATGAAACAGAAGAAATTCCACCCATTACAGAAGATCAGCTGTTCGAAGCATGTTCTAGAGTAGGGAATCCGAAGGCTCCGGGCCTAGATGGAATTCCAAATATTGCACTAAAAGCTGCCATTAAAGCAGCGCCTGCAATATTCCTTGACGTCTATAACAATTGCCTCATAGAAGGTACGTTCCCATCGATGTGGAAACAGCAGAGGTTAGTCCTCCTCCCCAAAGGAAAGAAGCCTTCGGAACAACCAACATCCTACCGTCCGCTCTGCATGTTGGATACAGTTGGCAAAATACTCGAACGTATAATACACAGGAGGATCGAAGCAGCAGTCGAACCGCTTCTTGCCAGCAACCAATACGGCTTTCGGAAAGGACGCTCTACATTGGATGCAATTAGCGCTGTCGTCAATACAGCTAAGGAAGCAATCGCCGGTACCAGATGGAAGGGAAGCACGAAGAAGTACTGCCTGGTGGCAACGTTAGACATAAAAAATGCCTTCAATTCCGCCAAATGGGATTGCATCATGAAGGCTCTTTACGAAATGAAGGTACCAGGATACTTACGAAGGATGGTTGCAAGCTATTTTTCTGACAGGATCCTAAAATATGACACAAAGACTGGCCCGAAAACATACAAAGTCACTGGAGGTGTACCTCAGGGCTCAGTTCTAGGCCCACTTTTATGGAATATCATGTATGACGGATTATTAAAACTAGAACTTCCAAAAGAAGTCAAACTCGTGGCATATGCAGATGATGTGGCCGTAGTGGTCGTAGCAAAGCATCTCGAAGAAATTACTTTCGCATTTGACGCTACCATCGAAAAGATTAGCCACTGGATGAACACAGTTGGACTGCAGTTGGCAGAGCACAAGACTGAGGCAGTACTCATTACAAGCAGGAAGCGATTGGAAACCATCACACTGCAAGTCGGAGCACATGAATTCACATCCCAGCAGTCTCTTCGGTATTTGGGCGTTATGATTGATGCCCGACTCAACTTCAAGCAGCAGACACAGCACGTGGGTGCCAAAGCGTCGGTGGTCAGGGCGACTTTATCAAGGCTGATGCCCAACATAGGAGGCCCGAAGCAGAGAAGGAGGGCGTTACTGACGTCCGTAGTTACATCAGTACTCACCTACGGAATCCCCATTTGGGCCGATGCGCTTAAAACACAGGAAGCACGAAGGAAAATTGCACCAGTATATCGGCTGAGTGCATTAAGAGTTGCCAGTGCTTTTCGCACAGTGTCTGATGACGCTGTGAACGTTATTGCCGGGATGCTGCCAATTGAAGTACTAGCCGAAGAACGGAAAGCCCTTTACCACCGTAAAGTAGCGACCACACTAAGCCCTGAAGAACTTGGCAAGGAGGAACGGCTAAATAGCATACGACGATGGCAATCGAAGTGGGATACCAGCACAAAAGGCAGATGGACCTACCGTCTTATCCCACAAGTTGATGCCTGGTTAAACCGTAACCATGGTGAGGTCAATTACTACCTGACACAAATGATCTCAGGACATGGGTGCTATCGGGCATACCTCTATAAATATAAGCATGAGGTAACTCCGACGTGCCCGTCCTGCCCAGGAGTTAGTGAAGACGCAGAGCACGTGTTCTTTACGTGTCCTCGTTTCGACCTGTTACGCAGTACCTGGGCAGAGGCCCTTATGAAGAAAGTTCAGCCAGAGTCTCTGATAGATGCTATGCTTTCATCGGAGGCAGCATGGCAGGCGACAAGCGCTTTTGCGACGGAAGTCCTTCAGGAACTCCGCCGTTTGGAAAGAAAGCGAAAACTAAACCCGTGACATTAGTATGACGGAAGAGCAGTAGCTAGAGCCTCCCTCCACGAAGTAATGCCTAGCGGCGGTTCCGTGGGGGAAGAGGAGGTTGACGCCAGAGGGGGTTTTTTTTTAGTCGGTATGGGTGTAGTCAAAACATCGAGTCCGACATACCCAGGTTAGACCTGATGATACGTAAGAGTAGTTTTTCTCCACCTCTGGAAAAAAAAAAAAAAAAAACACACACACACATACACATACACACACACACACACACACACACACACACACACACACACACATAAACTAAGGGCATGTGTTAGGTAGTGTTTAATTTTAATTGATTATTAATTTTCATTTCATTTGATTTGGTTTCATTTGATTCTATCGGATTAACTTTAGTTTAATTGAGAATGATTTTATTTTGATAAAAATAAGTTTGGTAAGTTGATGTGATTTAGCTTGATTTGATTTCATCTAGTTTGTTTTGATTGTTTCTAATTTGATTTATTTTATTTTAATTTGGCTTATTTTGATTTAATGTTTAATTTAATTGTTAATTTATATTTTTCTCCTTATTTAACATGTATATCGCTGTCCAATATGTTAGCTTAATTTTTAAACTAAGTAGCGTGGGGACGTGGTGACTTGTAACACAGGTATCTAATACCTATCACAGGCACCAGTCTCTCTCAAAATGTGGTTTAAATTAAATGTATTGGATTTAAGTATTATTGTAAGAAACATTTTGTGAAGAGAAAAATAAACTTATTATTATAGGCCCCTCTTATTGCATATCGTTTGACAGGACAAAATTTATTTTCAGTGTTTTTTTTTTATTTAGTTAGGGAGTTACGAAAAACAGAATTAGCACGATTGTCTGGTGACGCTACACAATCAATCAATTATATCTTACGTATCTCCATATTTAATTTTATACTGTATTAAAAATAAAAAATAAAAACCTTCATTTTGGAACAGATAACAAATGAAAATTTTAAATAGTTTCTTACGAGGTAGGCAATAATTATAAGATTGTCTAGAAGAGGTCAAGTCAAGAGGAGTAATAAGACAAACTTACTGTAATACCTAAACGTCTTCTTAAAAAACTTTTTATAAAAAAAAAACCGACTTCCAAAAAAACATCCAACGAAAACTCTCTGCCAAAAAGACACTTAAGGGCATACCTCCCTTCAGATGCGTAAAAATGGTTGCATTCTAAAGACTACTCCTCCTTAACAGCTGCATCAAAAGATTCGAAAAAAATATATATTTACTGCAGATTCATGTGCAAGAATATATAGGTTTAATTTTTTACATACGATAAATAGTATTGCCATAAAAAAATATTTAACAACACTCTACTTTGTTCGTTTTTTTGCCTAAAGCTTTTAAACGGCTTTGAAGCAAAAAAATATTTTTACACAGAAATATTGGTGGTTGAATTAGCTATAAACTAGGCATTACTCATATTTAAATCAATCAATATTTTGTAAAGAAAATGATCAATATTGCGATTCCCAAAATTAAAAGTACAGCGGGTCTCTGTGCGGGCGCAGGCGGCAGGCGGCAGTCGTGCGTTGGCATTCAGACGGGAAGGCTGTGTCGCTCGCTGCTCTGCTCACGCTATCGACTAACTATGCTTAGACGTTTGTGTTTGTGTAAGTATTTAGGTACTTTCTAGGTTAGTGTGCATTAGAGACTAACTCGCTGCAAAGGACTCAAAGTGATCGTGCGCTTGGATGCTTTTTGATGTTTTGACTCCCTCGATGCAGCGTGTGCGACTGCAGGCTATGCTTGAGGTCTCGGGTTCGATTCCCGGGTCGGATTAAATATTTGTATGATTTGAAAATATTTATTTCGGTGTTTGACTGTTTTCTATGCATAATATGTATCTACTTACATATTTACAAAAAAGTAATATATTAGTAGAGAATAGAGTTAAAAAAAAAATACATACAGTGGAACATAGAACCTCCTCCTTTTTGGAAGTCGGTTAAAAAGCCCATAGCCCATAATTTGATGTAAATACCATAAACCAGAAAAAAATATCCCATTATTGTTTAGTACCTTAGCACAATTTTTTCTTCTTTGGTAAAAAAATAATTATGATTGCCTAGACTGAGTTTTTTATTTACAAGAAGGTTATTCTAAATAACTATAATTATACCTATCCTTGTAATTAAATATTATTTTTGGCTCAGTTTGAATGATTAACAAGAAACTTCTTAAATTAAATTTTGTTAAATTTGTAAATATTATATTCAATTAAGAATTATATGGCCAAAGACTCATGAAAGAACCCTGTAGGTTCGTTTAAGCAATGTTACACTTAAGAGCAATGAAGCCGGATTAGACTATGAATTGCATACCTTGAATTAATTAACGTACCTAACCTGTGTATGGTGAGGCTAACCTGTGTGTTACCTGAATGAGCTTGAACGATACGTGAGAATAAGAAAATCTATCTCTTGATCAATTGACAGCTCTAAGTTATTTTCATATATAGAGTACATATTATCATAAAAAAGAATTCTACTGCATATCAGACAAAATTCATGTAATGGTGGCATAAGTAGTAGTAGGATAGGAAGTACTACAGAATACAAAACTGTAATAAGTTAATTAGACGTAGGTAAATCAATTGTATAAAATAATCCCAACTTGTTTTACTAAGCCAGCTTTTTTATTTGTCAAGATTTTTAGGTTTCGATTGTGACCTGAATTTATTTGTCTAGTGTATCTTAAAATCCAATTTCATTAGAAGTCGTAGAACTGTGGTCTCATTTGTAAATGGTAATCGTCTTACGCACCGCCAGCGCCATCCAATTACACACCGTTCTGCCAGCGCTCACGAGCCTTTCATAAAGAGAGGATTACTGATTCGAATGGATGAATTTAGGTCTTATCGTCGTCGTGATTTTAAGAATTTGTAAATATAAAAAATATGTTTTTATCACATTTGGTCCCAATCAAACAATTCGTTGAATTACGTACGCCACAGATTTATTCTTATGTACCTTAAGTAAACAGTTTAGTATTATACCTAAACATGTTTTGGACTGCTTGATACGTTTCGGCTGGTCATGAATAAAACTTTTATATAATTTATAATTAATGAATATTTGATTTTACAGGTTGTTTCGAAACGATTTTAGATTTTAAAATAGGTTAATGGAATAGAAGGAAGCATATTCCTGAAAGGCCATTATCTTTAGCGCAGAAAATCGTTTGTTATTATTCGTTGGAGAACCCAAGACCGGGTGGCAGTCATTTGGCAACATGCCAGGGCCATTGTATATCAATGTAAGGGGCTGGGGGATTGTTTTAAGCTTACATTATAACAATGCAATATGGAGATTCACTATTCCTATACGTAATGGCATTGTAAAGTTGGAGGTACAAGGTGACATTATCAAGGGCGGTTTTGGAATAGCGAACAAAATAACGAAATCAAGCAATATAAAAAAGTAGTAAGATTAAAAATATTAATTTACTCATTCATGTACCCAGGGAGTTCGTTCATTTCTATTGTGTTTAGGTCATATACACGAAACTTTGTACGTTCTGAAACATCATGATTTTATAGGCAATTTTAATACACTGCTGAAAAGATCTTTAATGGTTATTTAACGTTATTGCCAGTAAATCGGTGGCGTGTTAAAACATTTATCGATCACATCAAAATATGTGGCAATTAAAATATCGTTAGAAACAAAACAAAAATTAGAACATTATAGTAATTTTCATGTATATGGGAAAGTAGTTATGTAAATAACGCTGGGAATGTACAACGCTTACGTTTAAAATGTTAAAAGAAATATTTTTGTAAATGAATCATGAATCCCGAAAACGTTAAGTATCCATTAGTTGTTTATACAAATGTAGTTCATAATCATCCATCACTACTCACCGAGATTGTGATTGATCGACATTCATATTGAATGATCGACGATTATGAGCCTGACCGCCTTGTGGTCATACATACAATATACAACATACTCTGGAATGTGCTCCCGCTTGAAATCAGGATGTCCACTAACCTTCTTCTTAATGATATAATAGAATTATCAAACTTAAATTGTCAACTCCATGGTCTATGAATATAGTGCAAATAGGTGCAAATTGATATATGTAGGTATGTATGTGACATGTAGATATATGTAAGTACAGTAAATACATATTTGTAATATATATAAATTTGTGTATGTATATGTATGTTTCTTATTAATGTATGAGTAATGAAGTATACATTCACAAGATCAGCACTTGTATGACCTTAGTGCGCCAACCTCACAGCTTTTCTACACCACCCTAAGGTTGACTGGCAGAGAATGCTTTGGGCATTAAATCCATCGATGTACAAAGGTGCATAAAGTTATAAATAAATACAATAATACCATTTTAGTTTAAGAAAGAAGTGAATCGTTATTTCAAATTCCTTTAGATACCTTAAAACCCCATTCACAAATTCGATGGCTTGATGGTTTTACGACATAGGCAGCCATTAGTTCTTTTATATGACTACAATTTACTCTATTTATTTACTGCTACATTTTTCTGTGATAAATGATTTTGGTAAGTAAAACAAATATCATAATCCACTTTTACGCTAGAATATTAAGGCATTTGTATTTTTTCGCAGGCTTTTTCTGTACTTTACCTGAATTTTTCTATTTTATTAATATACTATGACATTTCTGATTTTCTACTTAAAAAATAAAGTAGTGAATATGTAAATGAGTACATAATGGATTAAGAGAAGTTTCAAGTTGTATCCTCGCAAGAGTTAAGATTAATATTCCTTTCATGTTGAAAATAAAGCTAAAAGCTTCCGTCACAAATAGTCACAATAGTTAGCTTGTCGAATAGTTTGTGATATTCTCAAATTGCAGTGATTTTAAACAGATTATTAATTCATATTGTAATAATTCTTTAGATGGTATAGTGGTTATTTATACATTAGCTACGATTAAGTAACATAAGTTGTATTGATTTTGGCACAAATGTGGTGCATTTTAATATGATACAATTATGCAATTCGCATATTATCTCGGAAAATTAAAGATAATGAAACAATTCTAAATTAGCATCTTATATAGACAGTCAAAAGCCTATTCTCTTGCATGTCAGGAATCAGTTTCACTAATAACTGATAGTAATTTGTGATAGCTTACTGTATATATATGCATTCAATGAGGATTCTACTCATTCTTTCATGCTTTGCATCAGGCAGAGTAGAGTCATTTTGGAAACTAATTCTAATATCTACTACAATCATTACCATCGAAAGGCTCACCTGCAAGAATACGTGTAGTATAGCGTGTGGGTCTCCTCCGCCGAGACGAGCGGCACGCGCGCCTGCCAGCAGCACGCGCATGCAAAACGGCGCTGCAAAGCACAACCTTCGTTCCCATGGAGACCACGCCCGCATTGCCTGAATAAATGAATATCCGTATTAAAGCATATGGGTATTTATATAGGTACTAGATTTATAATGCCATTTATAAATTGGTCCTACCCTAGTAACGAAGACAAACCTCTTGTCTTAAATCGACCACTTCAGACGACTTATATAAGTGTTCATAAAGTAGTTTTCGTTATTTTATATTAGCAAGTTCTGTGCACCCTAATGCGGGATATAACCCTAAA
Organism: Diaphora mendica; assembly: GCA_949125395.1. NCBI lineage: Eukaryota > Metazoa > Arthropoda > Insecta > Lepidoptera > Erebidae > Diaphora > Diaphora mendica. The sequence goes on from OX421323.1 coordinate 6,703,135, forward strand.
ACCAATAAGGTGAAAACAAAATACCTATACTTGTACTTTACTCAAGTTTATAGTGTTGGAGAACTACCACTAAAGTCAGGTTGTGATATAAGTCACCATAAGTACCTTATAAAGACCGAGTAGGCTTCCGAGGCAGTAGACGGTGATAGCGGCGTACCGTAACAGCCATGGCGCACAATAAACCGTCGCTGTTACCATTGGGATTGCACCTGAAACAATAACAACATGCTTCTTCAGTTTTTGAATTCTTCTATTCAAAATTCATCTGCATCGTTTCTATCTTCTTCTTATATATAAAATTCTCGTGTCACAATGTTAGTTACCATACTCCTGTGCAACGGCTGGACCGATTTTTATGAAATTTGGTGTGCATATCGGGTAGGTCTGAGAATCGACCAACATCTATTTTTTGTAACCCATTTTTTTCTGGCAAAACAACGTTTGCCGGATCAGCTAGTAATAGGTATATATAATACTAGCTGTGCCCGCTACTTCGTACAGGTGACATTTGGATATTTAAATTATTTTTAATTTTTCACCGGTTAAACCTTCCCTGGACTACGACAAACATTTCAAAACCAAAATCAGCTAAATCGGCCCAGCCGTTATCGAGTTTTAGCGAGAGAACAGCAATTGATAGACAAACGAACAGCAGTTGATTTTATATATAACAATTGAAGACCACTTCGATTCGGCTTCCTTTGTGCTTAAGAAATTCGGACTTTAGTAGTTGAAACTCTGAACGTGTGGACCCTATGTGTTATTAGGTTATTTTTTACCCAAAAATTACCTAGAGTTCGCGTGGGTTGAACTAGTACAAGCCTAAAACTATTTCTGCAATTCAATAAAAATAATTTTCTGAAGGTCTTAAATTTTTTTGTCATAATATCCTAACTTATTCTCCGACCCCGACCCCAGATAATCTTGGGAATAATTACAGGATAGGAAGATGATAATGATTCTAACTTTAATTATAATTCCCGTTAACATTTTTATATGTTGTAATATCCTACCTAACAATAAAAGTTTTGAACTTGTTACGGTAATGTTCCATATCGTAACATGCAAGTCGTTAGCTGCCAGCTAAGCTGTCAATCCCTTGATAGATGCGTTTTTAATGACTGCCTCAATATACGAAACATTTTTCCTTTACTTATTTTTGTGTCCGACTATGTTTTATTGTTAGCAGTTAACTTTCATGCTAAATGTTTATATAATAAACATATATATACAAAACAATATTTTATTTGAATAATTATGAATTTTTACTAAATAACCATTTAGTTTTATTGTTGACTAGCTGACCCGGCGAACTTCGTACCGCCATATTTACATATCTGTCTCAGCTTCCCACAGGCTGTACAGTCGCGGACAAAAAAAAAGACTTTTCTCGTTATCTTTGATTTTTTTTCTTTCTAGCAAAAAAAAGAATGAATAAAATCGGGCTATGTGTTATTGAATTACAACTAAGTACATATTTTGACTTTCATCCCCTCTCTCCAGGAAAGAGTTCTGAATTTCGGGATAAAAAGTATCATATGTCCTACCTCGTAATATGAACTCAAATCATGCCAAGTTTCATTTGAATCCATTACAAGGATTTCAAAACTAACAAGGTAGTGCATAAAAAAACTCATAATGACCAACATTCTTTAAAACAAATTGTTTGTTTTAAAATTGGCTAGCACTTGCTAAAGAGAGAAGTAACTATCACTCATTTCATTAGATTTTATGGGGACTGGTGATAATCATAAAAGGGGAAACAATACCTGCCATTGCATACTTAATATCTCCATAATAACGAGTGACACCTGTACTAACTTTGAAAAGATTGTTTGCAAAGGAATCTTATTAAAGTGAGTCCAAATGAAAGCAGCTTTTCCATATTATAATAACACTCTTTACTGTACTGAGCTTTCAAGGTACAAAAAGTAATTCGCGTAGGTACAGAGTAAATAAGCGCGACCTGTTTAAATCTTTTTTATTATACGTGTTTGTTTATGTAGCGCAACTTCGCTGGTAAACAATGAGCAGCGAAATATTAAAAATGAAAATTTAGAAATCTCATTTCATTCAATTTAAGATTTTAAAATATGATATTACCAACGCTGTCAAACGGAAGTGTCTGTATGAACTATTCATTTCAAAGAATACAAAAAAAATGTGACTATCATCAGAAGTTACTGCTGTTATTTTTATCAACTTCTCTTGACATATTTCCAGGTCAAAAACGAGTTATTTGAACTATACTCAGATGTAATCGAAGTTCGCGAGACATAGTCTACGTATGTATTTTTTAAATACCTTTCTCCCATTAAACTCCTTTATTTACCGTAATCTCGATCCATGTTCGTTTGAAACATACTCGTATTAACAGTTTTGCCTTTAAAAGATAAAAAATAGTTCGATATAAGTTCATTTGCCATTTTACACTATAAAAAAAAGTCTAACTATTAAAACCATTGAGATGAAAATTGTTGACAAAACGTTGAGAAAATCATCCACAACAGTCATGAAGTCTACATTTTCAATCCTCAAATGCGTTCCACTTCTAAGCTAAGGGGGCGTCCATAAATTACGTGAGATGTTAAAGGGGGGGAGGGGGTCGAGTCAAATCTCATCTAATCTAACGTTGGAGAGAGGGGGGGTCTCGGCAAATATCACGCAATTTTTTTTCTGATTGAAACAAAAAAATAATACTATTTTGGTCCATTTAATCCAGATAGTACATGCTTAAGATTTAATCTTAAGCGTGATCGTAATACGATTAAGATCATTCACTAATGCGTTCGAAAGAAAATAATTTCATTCATACTTCGACGTTATACCCTACCACTCAGGTTGATGGACATTTGACAATTCCGGCCTTGACTTTCTATCATGCTCTTTAAAAAGAGCATGATAGAAAGTCATTTGCTTCATTTCTAATACGCCACTGCCTACTGATTCAACCGCTGAATGCCTTGATCAGCACGCCTTATGATCTCTATTGCCCAAGTGTACGTGATAATTTAGGGAAAAGATGCTATATTTACTTTGCATCTAGCACAAGAGCTGCAGAGCACAGGCGAGCAGCCCACATTGCACCAGCTAAGCAAGCGCGTATGTACCGCAAAGTGCGACCCTCACGGGTTGTCACAATGAGTTACTGTGCGCAAGCGCCAACGGCTTAGAGTGGGTAGATCAGAACGAAGTTGAAGGAGCAGATGATTTTACTGAAAATCATATGGACATGTTGGTTCCAATAGTCTCTCTTGAGACCGCGCATGATTCTCCATGGACTGAATTAGAGTAGATATTCTTTTTTTAATCACAGTAGTTACGATTTAAGTATTCTATTGTTAAATTTTTATTACACTAATATTTAAACTCTCAGCAATATTGATTACTAGTCTTAACTACTCGTAAATAAAAGCACGAAGCAATTTTTTTTTCATTTTACAATAACAATCCAACGCGTTTACGTAAGATACCCACATTTTGAAAAATCTCACTTGAGATTGGGGGATGGGGGAGGGGGTTGAATAAAATCTCACGACATCTCACCATGGGGGGAGGGAGGGACAGAAAATTTAAAAAAACACCTCACGTAATTTATGGACGCCCCCTAAGAAGCTGCGAGTGTGCTCATGGGAACAAAAGATTGTCACTTTGATGTGTCTACCAGTATTAAGTTTTAGTTTAGTGTTGGAGCTCGCGATTGTTTAGAAAAGCCTACGTTTTAATTTCAGTTTTTGATTAAGATATAAAATGATTTATAACACAAAATCAAGTTTATTTTTAGTCCGAATTATGATCTAATATTCGCGTACCATTTTCAGAACTTATTACAAGATACTGAAATCATTAATGATTGTTAAAAGTATTCAGTTAAAAGTCATTTCAAACACACGTGACGTGATAGTGAGACATTTATTTGTTAGTGGAAAGTTCCACAAAGAAATATTTTTTTCTTTATCCCTCTCACCCGTAAATACGGGTGATTGATCATATTTTCAATGTATGTGTACGAAATGTCTATAATTCAGTGATTGAATTTTCGTTTTAGGTTGATATTGTAAACTACAGTTTTCACGAGTCATATTTAGCTTGAAAACTGTGAACCCACTGAATGGAACCGGTGGAGAACGGCTGTGGACGAGGGGAAAGAAGGCATTATCAACAGTTACCCGTACTTATCAAAATAGAAATCCACTGTGAATTACGACTAAAACGGTTGATATATAACTGGGGTAGTTCTTGTGCATTCGACAGGACCGTATTATATAGTAATTTACCCAAACATATAAATATAAAATATTATTAATAATAATATAAAATAAATCGTTACGAACCGAAGAGGATTCCTATATGCCACCACGTAAAATTAGCAGGTAGACAATAGAATATAGTTTCAGTTTTGGATACTTATGTGATGGTTAAGACGTACAGTCAAGGGTCAAAAATGCATGAAAGCATTTATCAAGGAAGGCTATTGGCTATAATATCATCACGCTAGGACCAATAGGAACGGAGCACCAATGAAGAATGCTTCAAAAACGGGGGAAAATTATCACGCTTCGGGCAATAGGACACGCAAACGAGGTAGCGTGGGTTTTTTTTTATGTTATAAACGGCAAACGAGCAGACGTACCGCCTGATGGTAAGCCATTACCGCCGCCCATAGACACCCGCAACACCAGAGGCGTCACAAGTGCGTTGCCGGCCTTTGGCGGATGGGGAGAGGGAATGTGGAAGGGGTTGGGGTATGGGCCTCCGGTATCCTCACTCACTCGGTGAAACACAGCGCAGGCGCTGTTTCACACCGGTTTTCTGTGAGGCCGTGGTATCACTCCGGTCGAGCCGGCCCATGCAGCGGCCCGGGTCAGCTAGTTTGTAATATATACGTAATACAACAATGTGTTTTATAATTCTTATATTTTTTAATTACTAAGTTACATGTTATCTAGCTCACAGAATAAAGGTTGTTCTCGTTTAAAATCTAAGAAAGTTGTAACGTAACAGAAATAGGTTCACGTTTTTAATTTTCTAGGTGGTATACGAATTCAGAACCGGTCGATTGTGCCTAAGTGTAAAAAAAATGCCTTGCAAAATAGTGTCTGCAATTTATTAAGTGATGGCTATAAACCACAATTTCAAGGATAAAAGTTTTCATTTACAACTATACTTTTTGCGCTGTAGCATGGTGCGTGGAATGGTTCAGTAACATTTCGTTTCACTCTTGAAAGTTGCCGCGATTTACAAATTATGACTTAGTATTTCAGTTGTACCACATTCGCAATATATTAAATCTATACTTATAATAAAAATGTAACAGGTCCAATTCTGTACATTAAAGATATTTTGAATTTTTTTTTTGGCGGGCTCTCTATAATCGATACTGAACCCAAAACTGTAATTCTTTTAATTTTTGTCTGTCTGTCTGTCTGTCTGTCCGTCTGTCTGTCTGTCTGTCTGTATCTTGGCCGCGCATCACGTCGAAACTACTGAACGGATTGAAATGAAACTTGGTATGATTAGAGTTCATACTACGAGGTAGGACATAGGATACTTTTTATCCCGAAATTGAGCACGGTATCCTGGAGAGAGGGGATGAAAGTTAAAATATGTACTTGGTTGTAATTCAATACCACATAGTCCGATTTCATTTATTCTTTTTTTGCTAGAAAGAAAAAAAAGATAACAGGCAAAGTTTTTTTTTTGTCCGCGACTGTACACTGCCTGTGGGAAGCTGAGACAGATATGTAAATATGGCGGTACGAAGTTCGCCGGGTCAGCTAGTCATTAACAACTGTAGTAAATTAAATTATACCATAAACTGTAATAAATTAAAGTAAATTAAATTAAACCACCACCATGCTACAGCGCAAAGAGTATAGTAGTTTGTGGGTAATTCTCCGAACGCTTGAAAAAACGTGTCCAGATCGATATCTCTTTGAATTGATTACTTACTATTTTATTTTTTTTACACGTAATAGAAAATTTGAAAATAATAGGGGAGGCCTATGTCCTTTTTTAGATAAATTCAGTAGAAGTAAGTAAAAAAAAAAACTTACTAAAATATTGACCTCGGTGGCGCGTCCGAACCCTACGTTGCAGCGGAATTTTTATTTTTATTTTTTTCCTCTAACAAATTACGCTATTTTGCATATGTTCACAAATGACCAAATGGTTATTTGTTCATTTTATATTATTATTAAATAATAATATGTCACAATAGAGCACAATGCAAGATTGTATACACGTCCGACGTTTTGAGTTGATATCAGTGGCGCGAATCGATCTGCTCATATTTCTTAAACTAAACTGTCTGTGAGGATAGCTATTGGCGTTAGCTGAAGCATCAGTCGTATCGCGACAGCAACGAAGAAACCATGACTGTATGTCTTATGGTCACTTTTTTATAGAGGTAAGTAACTGTTTTCGCTGGCTTGGTATACTAAAAATTTTATTTCGGTGAACCCTTTTTTTCATATATACTTTAAACTATCATATTTAAAATATAAAAATAGTATAAATGGTGTTTTCCGTGGCAATGTGACCACCTTCTACTAAATGTATCCACCTTCTACTAACTTTTTAAGACCGTAAATCATAAAATATTTATCTTGTTCTAGTATTGTCATTATGTCAGATTCTAAGCAAGGTCACTTGGTTAAGAAAAGATTGGCTAAGACGTCGGAAAGCCCGAATCAAGAGTCATCCAGAACTTTACGCAATACACAAGGAAAAAGACAGGAAGCGTTATTATGAAAGGAAGAATGAAGGAAAGCCTGTTAGTGAATTAATTCATCGTTAACAACGCACACATAGAGAGAGCAGTACAATATCTCCGGACAAACATAATCGGAAAAAAGGCTCAGAGAGTTGAAATGCCTTGAAAAAGATTTAATAGTCATACCAGAAGTAGTCGATACAAATGATGAACCTTTGATAACTTCACAATCGCAACTGAAACTTTTATAACAACGCCAATTAATGCCACCGATAGTAAGGACTCGGCTTAGCACTCAATCAAGTTCCTTCAGTGATTTATTACTATAGAGTCAGTCAATAATTTCATCTTCTTTAATACAACGTATTAGGACTTATCGAGAATTGTCAGTACCATTGTGTCTTACCAGTCTCCATTAGCCTTTAGAGTCAAGTTGCCTTTGACTCTAAAGGCTAATGGGACCAATACCGCCCTCAAACCCACCACTGTAACTCCTGTACACCAGGATCAACAGCAGTGACCCACGAACACACCGAGTTATGACACTCGGCAAGTCCCAGGTAAAATAAACTGTCTTAAAGGAACCCGCAATGAAACTAATCAGAAGAAAACCGGAGGAGTTGGAAATAAAAAAGTCCAGTTCCCTATTTAGTAAAGAGATGACTATTTAGAGAGAGACAAAATGAGGTCAAAATAGGCAGACACCTTTTTCAAACCGGGAAGTACCACGGATAGGAAAATTATGGGTCCTAAGTGAGCTTTATTCGATTACTATAGTATGTATGGTAGAAGAGCCTTAGCGCACGGAAATTCATCGAAGTTAACACAAGATCGACATAGTATACCGCCCCAGATGTTAATTGTAAGCTTGAATAGCATTATGTTACGTTCATCGTACCAAAAATTACATTCTCAGAGGACATGATGAGCTGACTGTTAACTGCTTAAATCAGGTGTTGAGCGTTGCCACAATGTGTGACAATGGTGAATCGACTAATTCAAAAGCATGTAGTTTGCTCTTAAAGTTACCTTGGCCTGTGAGAAATTGAGCGACACAGTGATCCACCCTCGAGCCATTCCCTCGACAACCGTTCCCGAATAGATGGAAAGAACTAGTAAAGGTAGCGCCCCTTAGATGATTCGTCCCATCGTTATTGCCTTTCATCCATGAGGTCGTTATAGACATTGGACTGCGAGACCGACTCTAGAGTCTATAAAAAGCCAGATAGCAAAGTTATTATACGTAGACTTAAATACCGCATGAATATTTTTTTTTTTTTTTTTTTTTTTATGTTTGGCCCGCCAAAATGACTCTACTCTGCCTGATGGAAAGCATAAGCAGAATCCAAGAGTGGTGGTCACCATGCTCACTGCGAATGCAGACAATGCAGCATGGCGACCCACAACATGGCGGCCTAGCGATGCTACTGCATCTTTTAGTCTAGTCAACAAGTATGGAACTTGTTGACTAGACTAATTGGGCCTCCGGTCTCGCACTCACCAACGAAACACGACAGCATGCTGTCATTTTACGTTGATTTTCTGTGCGAGGGTAGTACCGCCCCGGTCGAGCCGGCCCGTTCGTGCTGAAATCAGCGTGGCTCTACTACCTACTGAGTACTACTACATACATCTTGTATGAATTACAGAGAAATGTAAAGGCCCCACTTTTTAATTTAAGAAATGAAGAAGTAGGAACTATACACTTAACTTTTATAAGCTTCATGCCAAAGTTGATTGTAGAAAGTTTATGTAACGTAATAAACAACATGTAATTAATCAAATAATAATAATAATATTTATTCATAATTATGTTACAGTGTAGGACATTTGATTTAAAAAAAAAATAGTTATTACGGGATACTTAGACTTAATTACACTAGTGTAAAACAAAGGGTCAGTATAGTTAATGTTACATTTTCGAATGCTAAAATATTAAAATTTAGATCAAATACTTTAATCGATGGCTGCCTGAGCTAGGGTAAACCTGTGTTTCAGGCGATATAAATAATCGTTTTATTGTAATATATATCAGAAGTCCCATAACGGTATTAGTTTTGCTTACCTGAATTTATAATAAAATATTTTTTTTTCATTCATTAGAACTACCATGTAAATAATTTGAAAACATAATTAACATTTTCGATTTCGGTGAAAATAAAGTTGATTTCGGTGGACGCCATTTTAAAAAAAATAAATTTCTTCGTAACCGTTCATCCAATAAGAGTGCCTCCAGTACAGATATTTTCCAAATAATATATAGTATTTGAATTTCTTACTAAGATATAGAAGAAGAATTCTTACTAAGAAGAATATATTGAAATTTAGAAAAAAAAATCAGCCACCGAAGTCAACTGAATAATGAGTTACCTGAGAAATACCCTTGTACATTATGACTTGCGAATATTTAAGATGGACTATTATAGAAGTCAACTTTCCGAAGTTGACTTCAGTAAGATCATCATCTTGGTCGAAAAACGTGCATCGCTGGACATATGTGTAAATTAATGTAAATAATAGTGAACAGTAGCTATCTAAGAATATGTGAATTCCCTGGCGCCTTACAGGGGTGAAGCCCTATCGCTCGCTTTAGATTGCACAGTGCCTCACTTTGATGTATGACTTGTCCACACAATCTTTATTTATTACATTTCGATGTGGACAAATTCCCATTTGCACAAGGAAGGTTTACTTTTGCGTAAGGAATTTTATGTTTATGTGTGAATTAAGATGTATATATGAAAGTATTTAAGGTACTTCCACCAAAACCAATGTTGTTCTGTATTGATGATTATTTCGACTAATCTTTGGCACAACTAGACCGATTTTGACAATTTTTTTTACAGGCAGATACCTGATGATATAGGGAGTGGCTACTTTGTGTAAACTGCATTAACTGGTGTACAATAAAGTTTATTCCATTCTACTTTTATTTAAGAATAGTTTAGCCCCGCGGTGCGACCCGGTTATTGTTGTAAAGTTACAACAACAACCGCAGGTGATACCGCGGGTATAGTCTATTTGTTTAGATAATGGATACAATATATAGTACAGCCTCGTCACATAGATTCTACTGTTTCCTAGGTCCATACTTATACAATAACATTAACCACCTCCTTTCTATATATTCGTTGAATAAATTTAAATTAAAAGCAAAATTAACGTCATAGCAACTTATCTTACACTGACACTGAAAATCTAAGTGTACCCTTAACCTAAAAAGTGCATATCTTCACAAGAATCCACACACAGATATTCACACTCACGACACACAACACACAACCCCACACACACACACATACACACACACACAAAAAAAAAACACAGAAATATGTATATACACAGTCTCGCATACGCGAACAGTCAGATGCACACACATATTACTCTCTCCCTAACACGTACACACATCAACTACAGCAAAACTACTACTACTACTTAAAAACATATTTTTATGTTTTTATATTAAGTACATGACAATATGATTGTAAATTGTTACTAGGACTTGTCCAAGAGGTGGAGCCTGGTGATCTGTGACACAGGGGTTTCCTACTACAGACACCAGCCTCTCACAAAGGAACGAGAGTGACTCAAGCTGTATTGTGGCTATAAAATATATTCTACTTACCTTTGTGTATGAGAGAAAATAAATAAACTATTATTATTTTTATAATGTCGGTGCACCCGCCCGCAAGTGTGGTTATTCTTGTGAAATACGAATATATTAATTCACTAGCTGTTGCCTGCGGCTCCGCCCGCGTGTATGTTGGTTATCGCTGCAAATAGTAGCCTATGTGTTATTCTGATGTATACGCTATATTACTGTAAAGTTTCATCCAAATCTGTTCTGTAGTTTTTGCGTGAAGAAGTAACAAACATACACACTCACAAACTTTCGCCTTTATATATTAGTATGATGTGATGTGATACAACGCAACGGCGCGGCGTAAAATGACAAATCATGTGGCGGCTAGACGCACGTGCTACGGCGTGGCGGCGTAGCGATGAAGGTGACCGTATCTAAGCGAATGGACTTTATCTAGTACATATTATTAAATTATATAAAAATAGCTGATCCGGCGAACTTCATGCCGCCATAATTTTCTTTAAAAAAAAATCCCCGTTAATCTTTAATTTTTTTCTATAAAAGCCTTTTCCTAATAATAATGAACATATAGAAAAAATATTTATCCAGTTTGGTGCAGGCGATCGTAAGTTATGCGCGTACATATATTTCGGGGATTCATTTATATATATATATGTCGGAGTGAGGGTATCCAAATAATAAAAGTGATACAAACATTTGCCACTGTCGAACACTACGGAACACTCTATATAAAGCGGCGCGATCGGCAACAGGACACAGTTCTCTTCAGATCTCGCGACGACCATATCTATTATTTGATTTGCGATTTATTGTATCTCTGTGTTTTATATTGTGTGTAAGAGGCGATATTTATCAGTGGGGGAATTACTAGCCTAGGTGGCGAATTCCACAGGGCATCGCGGAGGGGTGAGCGTTGCCCCAATCCCCTCATGGGGGGTTGCTGATGGTGTTTAAGTTAATTCGTATCCGTTTAGTAGTGATTAGTGTTTGGCTTTGGTCCAGATTGGCTGTATCTGTCATTCATGTTCTCGTTTATTCTTGTGTCTCCGACATCAGAAGTGGGATCTGAATCTCATTTGCCCACAACGTTTGAGAGTGTAACGGATCGTCAGTCGCGGCGAGCTGTCGAACTACCCTCCGCTCGAAAATCGTACGAGGTGTCATTTGTTAAATTTTTGTAAGCGAGAACGCTCACATAGTGTCAAAGTGTCGGTATAGCCTTTTCGCGTACGAACGGTTTATGAGACGTGCGGCCTACAACAGCGGCAGCGTGCGGTAGTAAAAGTAACGCATCGATAACTGGGAAGTAACCGGTATGTACGGACAACTCCAACAATCCGGTGAGTCGTACTATTTTTATTTTGTGCTGAGTGCTCTTTAATAAGATAAGTTCTGTCAGATGAGTTTCTAGGCAAACGACAATATTGTGTAATTTATACTCTCGATTGTTTGATTGATTGTTGATTTTTGTGTAAACAAAAATAAAATAGTGGAATAAGTAAGTGATTTTAATTCAAAAATGGACAATATTGTGCAGTAACATTATTGAGGGTAGGTAATGCCCGCACTTATTGTAGCATCGAAATTCTATGTACAGTTTTAATCCAGATTTATTAATTGCGGTTATTGTTTCATGTAGTACACGATTACTGTATTTCAAACGACATAATTATGGAAGAGATCTGCTTGCATTAGGGTTTTAAGCAGCAATTTTCGAAAAGAATCTTGTTCTTAAAAATAATAAGGTTTGTTTCTATTGGTGGCATCGGTACAAAGGTAGTCGATTTAGGAAATTTAGAGTGTAGTATTATACCATAGCAGAAATATGTCAGAAATGGAGCTGCCTGGGATTGAGCTGCCGATTGTGCACATGCTGTTTGTTTATTGTTTAAATTTATTTCTTATTTTTAACCCTCGACGCAAAAAGAGGGGTGTTATAAGTTTGACGTGTCTGTCTGTCTGTGGCACCGTAGCTCGCGAACGGATGAAGCGATTTCAATTTAGTTTTTTTGTATGAAAGGTGAGTTACGTGCGAGTGTTCTTAGACGTGTTTCATGAAAATCGGTTGAGTCGTTTAAAAAGTTATGGGGGTAAAAGTGGGGAAGAATAACCGAATGTCTGCAAAACGTGCCAGTATAATCGTTAAATGACAATTGTGTAATTGATAACTTCGACCTGATGCTGCTTAAGGGGTTTTTTTATTTATTCAATTTTAAATTTATGATTGTGATGTGATTTTTAGTTTGAGGCGGATTCATCTTTGATTGTAGCTATTAACATTTTTTTTAATTATTATTTTGACCAATTTGAGATAGTTGTGACTCGAATTATAATTACCGTTTTTTTATTTTGTGATGAAATGTCGATATTTTCAGTAAAGATAAAAAAAAAACTGGTCGGACTTCTATTTGGTGTCAGCTATCTCACCAGCAGTGGGTGATTGTAGCTGGCATGTCTATGTAGTTGGCAGATACACGTGTGGGAGTCACAAGGGATAACTAACTGTTACACTTGTGGTGGTCACAGGGATGACCTACGATACTATTTATTTTGATTGCTTTGAGAATTTGCAGCAGTAGTCAATTACTAAAGTTCTTATTTTATGTTGTTTTGATTTTAATAACGATATTACTGTTTTCTTTTGCTGTTCAGTAGTGTACTGTTTTATTGAGACAGAATAGACAGTGAGGTCAGATATGGCAGAGTGAGAGAGATACTGCGTGTACACGTATGTGACATTTGATAGGGAAAGTGTAAATTAGTAAAGTTTGATCTCAGTAACTTAGTTTTGATTCAAAGTTAAGAAAGAAATTAGACAAAGTTAAATCCTAAATATAAAGGACCGTTTAAAATTGTAGAGTTGCTCGATGGCGATCGTTATACTTTGAAATCTTTAACTAGTAACAGAATCTACAAATGCGCTTGCGTTCGTATACGAGAGTCTCCTTTAAGTGTTATACCCGAGGAGGTAGATTTGTCTGGCATTGATAATAGTGAGGAAAATCCCCGTAGATCAAGTCCCTATTGATGTTGATGATGATAATCAAGGGTTAATTAATGCTGATGCAATGGAATGAAATTGCGTTGTAATTGTGTGGCGAGTAGTCTCTATAATGAGACTATGAGATATCCTAACAGTTTAGTTAAGTTTTGTTAAAAGTAAGTAAGTTAAGTTTTTGGCGAGGTGGCCACTGAAAGGCGAGGTGGCCATTGAAAGGCGAGGTGGCCATTGAAAGGCGAGGTGGCCATTAAAAGGCGAGGTGGCCACTGAAAGGCGAGGAGGCCATTGAAAAGTGAAATTGGTAGAATAAGAGGCCATCTAGATATTGTTAATAATCCAAAAATGTGTAACGCGATAAACGGTGAGGTGACTGTTGCGATACTACTTACTGGTGTTATTAATTTAGTATGTAGCGAGAAGTCTATTAGCATTCAGATTTGATAACGAAAAGCCTATTTTATGAGAATGTCCTAAATGAAGTTGTTCCACAGAAGATAAAATGTAATAATGTACCCAATGTCCTTGGTCAGGAGTGGCCGAACAACACAAAAATCTCTTTCTTTTCTGCGGATAATGATGATGATGCCTTCAACATCACACGAGGACGTGTAATACGTCAGGACGGCCGTGTCGGAGTGAGGGTATCCAAATAATAAAAGTGATACAAACATTTGCCACTGTCGAACACTACGGAACACTCTATATAAAGCGGCGCGATCGGCAACAGGACACAGTTCTCTTCAGATCTCGCGACGACCATATCTATTATTTGATTTGCGATTTATTGTATCTCTGTGTTTTATATTGTGTGTAAGAGGCGATATTTATCAGTGGGGGAATTACTAGCCTAGGTGGCGAATTCCACAGGGCATCGCGGAGGGGTGAGCGTTGCCCCAATCCCCTCATGGGGGGTTGCTGATGGTGTTTAAGTTAATTCGTATCCGTTTAGTAGTGATTAGTGTTTGGCTTTGGTCCAGATTGGCTGTATCTGTCATTCATGTTCTCGTTTATTCTTGTGTCTCCGACATATATATAGATTAAAAATCATTTTGATGTGTTTGAAAACACATATCCACTGGTATTTGAAATGAAACAAACCATTGTTGACATTCGACAGCCAGATTATTTCTTGATAAAGTTCTACCTTAATCACAAAGTGTAATTCCTCAAAGGGAGTCCTGCGGTTACTGACCGAAACATGTTGATATCATTGTAACTTACATTTTATCTCGTCTATATTAACGTGAGTTAGTAGGTTCAGACTATTTAGTGTGTATAACTGTAGCTTTACTTATACTCGTTGTGATGTCATATTGGTCTTTAACATTAAATTATTTTTGTCCTCTTCCAATTACTATAAATAATTTCGTAATAATGTTAGTTTCACTCCTAAACCCAACCTAAACTAATATTATAAAGTGGATAATATGTGTGTTTGTATGGTTCTAAGGGGTAATTTTCGACAGTAGGTCCTGTCTCCTGTACTGATCCGATCCTGAAATTTTTTTAACTAATAGAAAGCGACACTATTCAGGAGTGACATACGCCATATTTTACTATGATTGAACAAAAAAAGCAGTGAAAACAATAGTATTTGTAAATAAAGTCGAAGAAAAGCGGGCGGTTAACGCCCAACGAAGTGGGCACAGGTCGGCTAGTTGTAAATGTTTTTATAGTACCTATGTATGTCAGTCTGAACTCCTGACATAACAGAAATATAAATTAAATTATAATTGTGTTTTTTTTCGAACATATTAAAATAATATTTATCTTTACAAATAAATACAATACAATGGAATTGAGAGCCTCCTCCTTTTTTGTAGTGGGTTAATTACTTGGCCTGATTGACTGACTGATTTATCAACACAGAGCCGCAACCTGGTCCTGGGGTTACAAACAGCTTATGTTTTATATGTTGTAAATACCGATTGTGAAAAGAAAATTCTGGAAATTTACCCCGAGTAAAATAAAAAAATGAATAAGAAAATCCCGCGAATGAAGCCGCAGTCAAGAGCTAGTTTAGTATATTTCATAAGAAGTTAGTTACTAATATAGCAACTTTACGTCATAGAAACTGACATAAAATACCTTTCAATAATATTCACATGACCGGGCCCATCCCTAGTTTGCCGCTCAGTCGGTCGACTATGACTATAAACCAGACTTTATCGTCCGTGTCTAAACTATTCTTTGTAGTCTATTTACTACACTGTACTCTGACCTATCGTAAACTAAGACCATCAAATGCCTAGCTTTTGTTTCAGACGGTGACTTAAAAATGTAGTCCTTTACAGTCCCACAGGAGAATAGTAAAATTTCCGTACCTACATAACTCTCTATTTGTTTACAGATATTGAGGCACTCGAGTTAGAATAGAATGTTTAGTTAAGGTTTCCTTTATACTCGTAGGTACATTAAATATGTTTTTTTAAATACGTAGATTTTATCAAATGTTAGTCAAACTTCTGAGCACAATTAATGAACAGATCCCTATGTTGTATTCAAATATGTACATTTATGTCATCTGTTATCCTAATTATGCTTACGTCAGTCCATACATATACTCGTAATAAAATTGTAAGAGGACGAAGTCTGCAAATTAAATATATTGAAGAAAAACGAATGAAGGAGGTCTATACTAAGGTAACCGAACTCAAAACAACATTCCTTGGAATTATGTCTGTTTGTTTGTATGTCTTTTATTTCTGTGTTTGTGTGCGGTAATCTCAGAAGTGGTTTAAACGATTTCGATGAGGTTTTTCTCATTTATTGTTTTCTTCTTCTCTTCGCTTAAAATTTTGTGTTTGTTTGATTTTAATCGGTAGAAAAATAAAAAAGTTATATTACTTTAAATAATCACTGCAATAATCGACATATACTACCTAGGTATATGAGCGGAGCCGTAATACTTAGTAATTACATTAATATAATCGACAGATCGTGGCCAGACAGACCTGACAGAAAACCCATATTATGCCCATATTCTTCTGGTCATTTATCACCGAGTCAGTTAGGTTGTCTGAGCCCTTCTTCATGTTTCTGAGGAGATTCGATGGGTGGCAACGCACTTGGGACTCTAGAGTGGCTGATGTATATAGGTTCCAGTAACCACTGGTAGTTTCCCCCAAATCTTCCTGGCTACCACTCCCAGGAATGGTATCCAGGGGGATTTCCGCACGGAGATAAAATACGGTGTTCACGGATGGTGTTCACATATTATTATATGTACAATGTACATATATCAGGTGACCCGATTGTTCGATTGCCCTTTTATACCATAAAAAATCAATATCTTGAATGCATGTAGTGAATGAAATTTGTATTTGACATATTTATAAATACGTTTAAATCTTAAGGTAGTAAAAAGGGCATAATGTTCGTCCGTCCATAGAGTACACATTTATCGCAGACGTCACATGCCGACCGTACGTTATTAGGATTAATCGTTTTTGTCCGGGTTGTGGGATGGCGAAAATATAGTTGTACATTTGTGTGGCTTTCGGGATTAGTAGCTAAGCCAATATTTTTAGTTATATAAATAGAACAATATTATTATTACTAATAATAATAAAAGAAATCGTTTTTTTGCAATTGTGCTATAAGCTGAAGCTTATTAGCAAACTAGCGACCCGCCCCGGCTTCGCACGGGTGGATTTTAGATGCCCCCGCCGACGACACGATTTGTGCATTTTAAATCTGTAATATCTTCGAATATATTCATTTAAATTAGATACTGTAAAGGGCCATTTTGATCTATATTAAATGCACAATGTATTTCATTTACTTAATTGTATAAGGATTCATTCTGTATTGCTTAAAATCACTTCGTAAATAAGCCATTATTTCTCGTAAAAAGAAAGGAATAAAAAATGGTTGTTGTGGGTTATCCCTAAGAGATAGACATATACCGTCGCCGATTTTTTTGTAGTACTTTTTAAGGTGTACAATACTGTAGTACATTATTTTTATCTATCTCGTCGGTTGCAACCAGCGTTTGCAATGTAAGCGCAAAAAAATGTGTTTATTTGCTACATCACATTAGAAACCTCGAAAATTAACAGTGTTCCCATACAATATTATGCATTTATTATACATAAAAACCTTCCTCTTGAATCACTCTATCTATTAAAGAAACCCGCATCAAAATCCGTTGCGTAGTTTTAAAGATTTAAGCAAACAAAGGGACATAGGGACAGAGAAAGCTACTTTGTTTTATACTATGTAGTGAGTAGTGATGATGATGATCATGCTTCGAGTCTATCTCATATAAACTGACCATCGCGTCGGTTTAAATAAATCCACACCTCGAATCTCGAGCTCCTTTTCATCGACAGAAACTTGAAAATAACTTTGACTGCATGTATGGCCTGGTGATAGAAGTGGTCGCCAAGCCACTTCCAACTACGCCAACGTGTTGTGGGTTCAAATCCCACATGGGACAACACAAATTGTTGTTCGGAGTCTGAATGTTCTTTGCGTACGTTTCATATATGTTTGTAAAACTCCTCGTGACACAGGATATTCACACATTGCGGGAGTTGTCTTTTAAAAGAAAGGAAACAAAACTTCAATTTCTAATATTCACTAAAACGAAGACGTCTAAATATATGTATGTGTAAATGCATTGAATAATAATATCAATGGATTCGATTGTTTCTACCTCAAGTAAGTATTGTGAGACTATCGCAAGCTCCAGCAGCTCGTAATGATACTGACTATGCAAGCGGCTTGCATTATTGTAGAATGAAATTACATATGAGATAAAGTACTCCTAAACGATTTCGGCCACGGTGGCCAGTCTCAACGGAGACCAGTCAACTACGCAGGAGATATTATAATGCACATGTGTGTGCGCAAACACAGGTGCTGTAATAAAGTATTTCTTTATTCAGAAAAACTCGATAACACTTTTTGGTTCAGCCCGGAAATCAAACCCGAGACCTCTTGATCGGCAGTCACATACGCTAACCGTTAGACAAACGAGGCAGTCAAGATCATTGGAATATTTGGAATTACATATATATTGCATGTATGAAGGGTAAAAAGATCAATGAATAGTATGTACCAAATATTACTAGTAAACGCAAGCAGCATTGATGAACCTGGTATTCAGCTGCTATTTCAACTGGACGGCTTTAGTTCAATCGCTTGGAAATTCAAGTAATGAGTTCCCGAGTACAGAGGCAAATATCGATAACGCATTAATTGAAAACCACAAGCCATGAAAACAGAGCTAACCGTTATTTTTGTGTTCATGCTCAACTCTGAATACTACTAATATTATAAATACCTATGAAAGTTTGTGAGGATGGATGTATATAATTACAGATATTTGTTACTCTTTCACGCAACTTTACAGATTTAGATTAAACTTTACTGTAATATGGTTTTTATACGAGGTCGGAACACGGGTAAAAGTTAAATTATAATTTCCAATTTTAACCACCTTTACCGCATCTATAACTATAGGTATAATCTCTATACATTAGGTGTTAGCATTATGTACATAAATTACGAACATATTACTCGACATAAATAAGGGATAATTTGTCCTGCTAAAGTACACATTAACCTAATGTTACACATTTGTTCGTATGTATTTGATGTATATTTCGAATGAGAACAAAGTCAACACAGAGCGCTAATGTCACATTATTTCATGGGAATATAAACAATGATAAATATTATAAGTATTTAGAGTAAGACCTACTATGTAGGAATGACATAATTTATTGTTAACGAAGTTGGATTTGGTTCAGGAATTTTGAGATTTTTAATAGAATGTAAAGTAATAATGTAGAAAAGCTTTAGTTAACAAAATTAAGTCAAGAGCGTATTATAAATGCTAAATATCCAGTTTAAATTATTACCAGTGCTTATCGGTCTGTGAAAATGTGAAACTTTTATAGACCGTAGAAAGGGACTTTGACATATCAAATTAAATGTAAAAAAGTACTTCTTTAAACACTGTTGGATTTCGAACGTCATTATAATGGCAACATTTTGATTGTCACTTTTTTTTTGTTTGACGTTTTGACGTTTGAGGTTAAGTGAGTACGAAAAAGACGCGTGTTGAGAACGGTCGACGATTGTTGTTTTGAGAACCGAAATTTAATTGATATTAAGCTAATTAAGCATCGACCCGGTCCCTTTAGTGATTTACCGTTTTGTTAGGTCTGGTTGGACTCGCGAGGTCTGTAGGCGCGTTCCGCGATAGCTGAAGCGAGTGAGTTGTAATTCGAATATCCGTGATAGCTGATACGAGTTTATTGTAATTCGAATACCTTGAAAGATATACCGCACTTGGAGCAAGTTTGTGTGACGACGCAGAGAAGAACCTACCCAAGAGATCTCTTGGAACGCCGAGAAGACTGAAGCCACACAACTCCAGTAAGTGCTTGATGATTTTAGTTTAGATTAAGAACACGGTGACACAGCCGTGGCTCATTCTTCTAGCCAATGAATTAGGTTAGTGATTGAATGCCTTATCTATGGGCCGTAAGACATCTCAAGTATAACAAAGTGATCGCTGCATTGGCGAGAGGACTGAACAAACACCTTTTCAATGTTATTGAAAGTTTAAGGAAATTACTATATATACGATACACACCGCGTTAAGGTAAGACATTAATTAATCGCACCTTTGGTAGTAACCACCCACAAATTAAAATGCTTGTTCTATTATAGGGCCAGTTTTTAGGGCAATTAATAAATAAATTTATGTCTGTCTTATAATGTTTGAATAAACCCATCTTTTCTTAACAAGATTATAATTATTGTTTGAATAAACGAAACGTATAGGATAAATTCTTGAACTAATTTTAACAATTAAAGCGATATATAATTCAGAATTATTGCACGAATAGCACCAGTCTGGAACAGATTAATTGAGTTCAGGAGACGACCGCGGTGCAGAGTATTAAATTACAGCGAATTGAGGATACAAGTATTTATTAATGCTATATCATAAAGACGGAAGTATGTCACATTGTAATGGAAATAAATTATTAACTATATAATGTAATGTAATTAATACAACTTCATTAATTCGTAAAATTTTCAACGAATTTGAACCATAGACATTAAAGCAAGGGCTAGTGTTGCCCTTTTTTAGTACTCCATAATCCTACTAATATTATAAACGCGAAAGTTTGTAAGTATGGATGGATGGATGTTTGTTACTCTTTCACGCAAAAACTACTGAACGGATTTGGATGAAACTTTACAGTAATATAGCTTATACATCCGAATAACACATAGGCTACTATTTACCGCGATAACCGACATACACATTCAATAACTGAAAGAATACAAATTAAGGTCTATACGTACGCGTAATATTAAAATCATCCTCTAATCCCTAACTGTTGAAGAGTTTAACCTTCTATCATCAGCTCACCTAAATAACTTGAAAGTATACGACTAAAGATCTTTAAATACATATGACATTTAAAGATTTATCATCCAACTCCTAACCGTTAAGGAGTTGTACCTTACGGCTTACATCATCAGCTCATCATCATAAAATGATGACTACCAGACGCAAATACCGGTGTCATTTCAGAAAATATACTAAAAACATAGTATGTGCCTTAAAAAATGAGGGTTTCCCTCGACTTCCCTGGGATCCCATTATCAGATCCTCATATGGTGGCAATGGGACCACCTCGGGAGCATACCCTTTCGAATAGAAAAATAATTTTCAAAATCGATCCACAATTGACGGAGTAATTGGTAAACATACATAAAAAAAAAACAAATACATACAGTGGAACATAGAACCTCCTCCTTTTTAGAAGTCGGTTATAAAGTGTATCGGTTAGATAGTTTCAGAGTTTATCATGAGCAGCAACGTGACACGAGGATATAATAGATGTATGAATCCTTATGAATGAGTTCTTATGAACTATTATTTTTGGAACCAAATCAAAAAACCTCAGTGATAGTAGGTATTTGTAGAAAGGAAATTTTGATGTTTGTGAATTTCTATAAATTCTCTTTATAGTACATAGTTGTAGTGTGGTATGTGGTAGTAAGTGTTTAATTTGGCATTAGTGAATATAGATGTTTTTGACTCATTTGTTGATTTTAGTAGCTAAGAAAACCGTCTGATACTAAACTTTATGGGTGATGATGATGAACAATTTTTTTTCCTACAAGTCTAGTTCTAAACTTAACAGGGAACTAGACAACTGATATAAATAGATAAATACTTTTTTTATAAAAGGATACGTATTATAGAAATAAAGAGCAAGACCAAATTAAACATTAAATTTTCATGCACACAAATGTTTGATTTGCGCGGGAATCAAACCAACGAACTATGGCATAGCAGTCCGTTACTCAAGTCTCAAAGACGCCATTTGGACGCCATGTTTTTATTATGTATGTAAACTGTTTAAATTTCTTGGACTTTTACTAGGTACGCTTCCAGAGCCAACTATCCCAGTCTTGGGTACACGACACACTTAAGTACACTTACAAAGGACCAAAATTTAAATGACACAAGGAACGTATCCGCTTGGGATCCAGTTGGGAACCTCATGCGTGTTATTTTGTCCACCTACTTTCCAAGAAGGGTCCACTATAAAAATAGTGAGAACTCGCATATTTTTTTCCGACAGGAAGATAATGCTTTTAAATTCAAACTATTCACTCAATTGTCTATTCAATTTCACATTATTCGTTTTGACTTTATTGTTCTTGAAGCCCTTTACTAAAATGTGTTATGTTTGTAACAAATCTGTCATTTCTATTTATGCATTCTTGTGTGCTGGTTGTCGTCCCGATATTTTCGTTATTTACATTATGTGTGATTGCCTTCTGTTAAAAACTAGCTATGGTGAACTTACCTGATCCCTCTGAAGAACATACATTCCGATACCCTGAAAGGAATATTTATTTCAGACCGATGGGGTGGCATGAGCTAGACTGATTAGCCACTAGAACCGTCAGGAGATTTCAATGTTATCGTAGAGCGATGGACCTAATGAGATCATTGTATAATCTGGTAAGTGTTGAAGTTACTTATAGTTTGTTCCAAGTTATAAAAACTGGAATATTCATATTCAGCAATAATTCTAGAGTGATTTAGTGAAACATATTGCAATGAATTTTAGTGACTTTTTCTGACTATTCATCAAATAGTTAACCAGTTTTTAAGATTGTTATCGAGAGAGCAATTGAGCACAACCCCGAAAGAAACTACTTTCTAGATTTTGTTAGAGCTTTTTAGGATCTGACGAGAGAAGACGTCCGCTGTCCACAAAGTAGATAAGAATGTTTTTAGTAGTTAGCTAATTATTTTTTTACGTTTTCAGAATTTCATTGTGGTATGTGAGTACTGTGGTGATCTCCACGATGTCGACGAACTTGGAGCCCCAGAAAGATGAAAATTAACAAACCAGATATTCTGCAATGAGATTCTAAATGAGCTTTATCGTTATTACTGTATGTTTATTACAATTATTCACTATAACCTTATCATAATAGGACTTTTGGTAAAGCTATATGTATTTTTTGGGATAATAAATTTATTTCACAATAAATCAACCCTGCATTTCTTCATTGATTATATAATTGTAAAAGACACCGAATATCAGATATAAATGCTTCATGTTACAGATTACTAGCTTTTGCCCGCGGCTCCGTCCGCGTAAATGTCGGTTTTTTTTTTAATCTCTATAAATTTAAACTTATTATGTTATTCCGATGTCTAAGCTATATTACTGCCAAGTCTCATGAAAATCCGTTCAGTAGTTTTTGCGTGAAAGAGCAACAAACACACATCCTTACAAACTTTCGCATTTATAATATTAGTAGGATAGTAGGATTAAAACACTACATCGTATAACTTTTTCTTATTAACCGACTTCCAAAAGGAGGAGGTTCTCAATTTCATCGGTTTTTCTTTTGTTTTTTTTTTATTGCTCTATTCTAAAGCACTTATTGATACAGTGTTCACGTACCACTGTTGGAAGACGGACAGGACAACGTGAGCAAAATAGGCCTAATGAAATGACATAGGTTGTCCCGGTTAGATTTAGAAGTATTTAAATTATTGTATTGTTGACTATCACATTACACATAAAATACTACCGTGGAATTATGGTCTGAAGATATATTTTAGGAATAAAATAACATTGTTTGATGGCTCCGATTGTCAAGTTGTCAGTAACACGTAGACCGACCTATATTACATTTGACTATATAATATTCTATCAATTATTAAATAGTATGGACCGGTGCTATAATTATTTATTTGATAATATTCATAGGGATTTTTATATGCACATCGCAACTACTTATGTATATAACTTGTCAACACTCGGGTTTACCCACTGTGGCACCAAGATAATTAAAAAAAAATAATGATAAATGATTTAAATATTAGAAGAAAAAAAATAAGTTCATAGGGTTAAGACTTTATTTATTACTTGAACTTGTATGAAGGTTGCCCGGAAGAGATTAAAATGGTGATTCAAGTTATTTTGACCACCCTTATCATAATATTTAAGGATCCCTATAATTGTGCTCTTGTACTTCATTTATATACAATCATATATACATCATCAAGAACAGCCTTTAATAGTCCACTGCTGGGCATAAGCCTCTCCGTAGAAAGGAGGCCTACTATAATAATAATAATGTTCTACTAGCCGATAATGGCCACGGCCGCCGGTCTCAACGGAGACCAGCCAACAACGCAGGAGATATTATATTGCACAAGTGTGTGCGCAAACGCAGGTGCACTTTCTCTCATAATCCGATGGGACGGTTAACCGACACTACCGTGGGAGAGCCACGCTTCGGCATGAATGGGCCAACTCGACCGGAGAGATACCACGGCCTCACAGAAAACCGGTGTGAAATAGTGCTTGCGCTGTGTTTCACCGAGTGTATGAGGATACCGGAGGCCGATATCCCCAACCTCCCCCCCTTATCTCCCCACCCCATCCCCCCAAAGGCCGGCAACGCACTCGTGACACCTCTGGTGTTGCGGGTGTCCATGGGCGGCGGTAATCGCTTACCACCAGGCGATACGTCTGCTCGTTTGCCCACCTATTTAATAAAAAAAATAAAAAAAAACGACCGGGGAAAGATCAGGCGCAGGACCGACAGCTTTACGTGCTCTCCGAGGCACGGGGGTTCTAAACCACAATTCCAAACTCCGAACTGTTATTAAGTATTTCTATAATCAGAAACACTCAATAACACTTTTGGCCCGACCCGGGATTCGAACCCGAGACCTCTTGATCGGCAGTCGCATACGTCAACCGCAAGACCCACGAGGCAGCTGGCCTACTGTACCATGCTGGCCAGACGGATTGGGCACATAGAAAGCTGTTTATTTGAATAACTCAGGGGATCCAAACAATCTGAATAAGTTAGTATAACATACGAATGGTACGATAGAACCAATTAATATTTTATGAAATTATGTCTAGTGAACTGATTCTAGGAAAGATATCCGTATCATGAGTGTGACCAGTGTTGTGTTGAAAAATAATGTTTGCAAATAGTTGTATTGTGTTCACACACTGACGCTTTTATTCTTTGAGCAGAGAGGTAATAAACACCCAATACTTTGCCAACTGTAGTTGGGTATAAATCATTCAAACATATACATAGCAAGCCTTCTACCATCAACCACAGGTAAAATTAACTCTCGAAATAGGGCGTAATAGCGAAACTAGACAAGTAGGTAATAATTTATAATTATATTACTATGTAATTTTTTTTTTTGTATATCGACAAGTATAAAGTTATTACCATATAATTTTTTAAAACCTTGAAGGATAATATGTAATTCCATATTTATACTTGTATTAAATCTTAGGATAACAGCATGTTCGCTATAATCTAGAAGTTCAGATCGCACGACACATGGTTTCACGACCATCGCATGAGGTACCAAGTACAGTAAGTACGAAAAGTGCTGAGAATGAGGAGAATGTAACTACTCTGAAGAGAGGGCCTGGTAGACCGAGAATTGAAAGGGGGCACATAGGTCGACCTCGTAAAATTTACAACATGGTCGAAGTTCAAGAAAATAGAGAAAATGAATCATCGACGATGAACGAAGATGACTTCGTGGACGCTGATGATTTTGCAGGAGCTATTGAAACTTCATTGAAGTATGGTTTGTCTAGTGACGAAAAGAGTCAATGGGAAGAAGCGATTTTATCAGAAACTAGCTGCGCCCGCGACTTCGTCCGCGTGGAACAGTGACTTTGGGTAGCAGTTTTAATTATTAAGGCTAATATTATTTTAAAAATAAGACACACTTTTCACTGTTAAAAACATATTTAAGTATTTATATAAGTACATAAAATAAAAAGTATTTTGTATGAGCTTATTTCGACATTCGACATGGCCAAGGCTTTAAACCTGTTCTTGCACCGTTCGCTTCTCTCCGACCTCTAAGCATTCGGTCTGCCTCCTAGAGTCGTCTCTAGATTGACTCTTTTCTTCATCAGCACCTTCGCACTCGGGTTTTTTGCGACGGACGGCGCGGCCGCTGTTTTTCTGGAGGTAAACGCTAGCGTACCTCAGAATTCGGTCCTGTCGCCCAAGATGTTTCTTTTGCATGTCAATGACATATTAGCCCTTGGCAATATACATTGCTATGCAGACGGTAGCACAGTGCATGGGCGATATTATGGATACCCTGCAGCCAAGATAGTAGACGTTGAGGAAAATGGATAGGAGCTTGTCGCTGAGCTTGACCGGGTTTTGAACCGCATTTAACAATGGGGTGATGAGAATCTGGTCCAGTTCAACGTTAAGAAAACACAGGTGTGCCCGTTCTCTACCAAAAAGTCTCCGTTTCTTCCCCTCCCCACTTTTCAGAGCACTCAACTGCCACTACGGGATAGCTCGGTGTCCTGGGCATGGATATTTGGTGAGACCTCAACCCACGGGAGTACATCGAGGGCACCACTAAGGCAGCCTGAACAGTGTGAGACGGTTTTTCGCGCCCGAGAATTTGTGACTCCTTTATAAGACCCAGGTACGCTCGTCCGTACTGTTCTCATCTTTGTGATGGATCTAGGCATTGATTTTCTCGATCTTTTGCAGCGGCAATCAGTCCGCATTATCAACAGTCCCAATACTACCGATTCCTTTGAGCCTCTGCAGTTGCGGAGAGATATCGCCTCTATGGCAGTCCTCTACCGCTTTACCATGGAGAGTGTTCTGAAGCGCTCTTCCAACTGATCCCACCTTCTCCCTTCCTCTACAGAACAACACGTGCTGGTCTTGGAAGTCACCGCCTCAGTCTTAGAAATACGCTCTCGAACCAAACGGTTTGGTTCTACATTGTCTGCTTTCACAGCGAGTATGGTTGCCTCCACTGTTGGATTCTGCTTGAGTTTTCCCTCAGTCTGAGCAAATTCTCAATTTTAAAATACTACGTTTTTGATTTGCCATCCTTTGTCAAAATATAGTGATTTAGCTGATTTGATACACGCGATTGTGCTGCCCATTTGATAAACATGTTTTTTTTAAATGAACTGCAACTTTAACCGTCTGTCTTTGGGCTTTGATAATTGGTAGTGCAAATGTTGTTTTCAGCGGAAACTGCATTCTTTTAAATTGAAATTGCAAATAAGTTTGAATTATTGGAATACGGGGAATTGAAACATTTTCTTTTACAATGTTGTACCCCAGATGTGTATTTTGTAGCCGTGTACCATTACATATCTTTGTCGCTCAAGATTTCTTATTAATAGGACTGGAACATTAACTTTCAGTCTTAACTTATGGGAATGCGTTCCTGATGATTCTAAAGATTTAAAAAACTTTGTGCATAAGCTTAGATATGACTGGTTCAGTTCCCCTTGCATTGTTTCCTGAGAGGTATTCGTTAACATCTTCCTCCACGTCTGACATGATCCGTTCGTTTATTTGATAACTGTCTCATTAGTCGGCGGATCAGAATAGATATTATTTTTAGATCATGTGTGCTATCATATACCAGAACTCACGTCTCAGTGTAATCATGTCGTTACTGTCATTTGGCATACAATCATCTCCTATTTTTAGAAGAGCATTTGCATATTGACACTGCTCATAAATCATTGTGAAGTTGTACTCGCATAATTGTAGTAAGACAAAACTTTTTAACATGTACCCATAATACATATGTTTCATACAGGCATTTATTTCATCTTGCGGCGTACCCCTTTTGCTTTTTTTTTGTGTTTAAATCCCGCAGGATACTTTTCCTTCGGATTTTTTCACGAAGAAAATTATTTGAATAAACAAAAAATCATGTAAACAAATCGAATCCTATTGAATAATAACGAATTTGTAGTAGCAAAATTCAACATCCGCATGCGGCACAGTCGTCTGCCCTCACATGTCTGCCCGTTCGGGTAAGCACACTTAAGCATATTGTGATAACTCAGTAAATGTTACATCTGAATAGCTCTAATATTTTGTCTCCTGTCCCAAACTCATGAAGCATTTTCGCAAACCTTGCATCATCATCATCAGCCTAT
Organism: Diaphora mendica; assembly: GCA_949125395.1. Taxonomy (NCBI): domain Eukaryota; kingdom Metazoa; phylum Arthropoda; class Insecta; order Lepidoptera; family Erebidae; genus Diaphora; species Diaphora mendica. Next base: position 6,730,959 of record OX421323.1, read on the forward strand.
CGCAGTCCACTGCTGGACATAGGCCTTGCCTTGCCTTTCCTTCACAAACCTTGCATATTTCCATACAAACTTTCATCCCCTATTGCTGTTTTACCTTGATCTTAAAATTTTATTTATTTTATGATAAATTTAATTACTTATTATTTTATGGAAGCCTTTATGGATAGCCTTCCTCGATAAATGGGCTATCTAACACTGAAATAAGTTTTCCAATTGGACCAGTAGTTCCTGAGATTAGCGCGTTCAAACAAATAAACAAACTCTTCAACTTTATATATTAGTATAGATGTATTTATTATACTCTTCTAAGATCTAATACTCATAATTAACAACACAATTATTTAGATAAAGATTAATATTACGCATTAAGTTGATAAAAACTCTTTGGCAAATAACTCATTATTAGGTACAAACTCTTAGCGTCTTATACTCGTGATAACTTCTAAACGAAATGTCGGATTGGGATGAAACAAAAAGTATTTTACTTCTACATAAATACCCTTGATAACATAAAGCTTAATTTGGATAAGGATTAATATTACGATACACATTTAACGTAGTTTCTTTCTTCAGACGATTTAATATTTTTTTCGTGGATACGTTTTCATTTTAGGAGGTGCAGGTATCTCATGGGCTTCACATAAGCAACGCATTGTAGCAACGTCAACCTGTGAGGCTGAGTTTGTGAGTTTGGCGGAGGCTATGAAAGAGGCTGTGTACTTAAGAAGCTTGTTGAACGAACTAGGTCTACATAATTTGTCTAAGGTAAGAATGCATGCTGATAACTTGAGTGCCATTTGCTTAACCGAGGATAACGGTGTTTATCACGCGAAGAGTAAGCACATTGATATACGTCATTTCTTTATTAGAGATGTGCTGCGTGAAAATAAAGCTATAAGTTTGGAACACTTATCGACTGATAAGATGTTGGCTGATATACTCACCAAGCCTTTGTCCCGTTTTAGGCACGAATCTATGATTTGTAATTTAGGTTTGTGTGTGCGGTAATTTAGGTAGTATTATTAATAAGCCCATGTAGTTTTAAGGAGGTGTGTTGAAGATATATCACCTTCATGGTCTTATGAATTAAGAACATCTTTTCAGTTTGAATATATTTTAGAATATGTCACTTATATTCCTATGTCTGCTTGAGGTGTTTGTGTTTTTACTTAGGTATTATTTTATTAATATATTCTGTATTTCCAAGTTACCACTGTGTATAATTCTCTTCAATAATCCTCCCCAACAATTATAAATGCTCTTGATTAGAATATTAGTGTAGTCGCGTGATGACAACCACAATTTTAAAGGGATCTCCTGGAGTACGAGAGAGGTTTGACAGTACAAGTACTCTGCTTTTGTAAGTGACACATGAAAAAAAGGCTTATGTGCCAGTCTGTATTCAGCCCCTTTAGACAAATTGCAAGTGTTTCGCATCGATTCTCGGTCTACAATCGCTAACGCCTATATTCTTGACTTAGTGTTGAGAGACGTCATTGCCATACATTTCTTAGTTTTCTATTAACGTTTATAGAATACATACTTGGCTAGGGGGGGCAATTATGATTATGTTTTCTATTTCTGATGCAGTGCAAGCATTTATTCAAAGAATCACCGCGCCCTCAAATTCTGCTATATTTAGACGAGGTGTGTTCACATAAAAGAAGTAGCCTTGAGGTCTCCGACATATCACGAATCTGCGATACAGTTTTAATGGGGTCGATACGAGTTAGGCTTTAGAAATAAACTGAAGGTTAGTCGATTTTTAAGTTTCAAGGGTATTTAATAAAAAACAAGCTGTGCGGAATGTTTTTATTAATCTAAAAATATAGCTTTTATATTTGTCAGGTTTATTACATTATATCGTGTTGTACAAAGGGTTTTGGACCAGTTCGATGGAAATATAGGAAAATTGATATAGTGATCCTGTGAAAATTTGTTCATCTGAAAATGTGACGGAAAAATATAAGAACAGCTACATGTAAACCACATGTTACGATGATTTTTGTGACGAATCATTTATTTAAGCTTCCTGGTAATACATAGAATTAGGTGAACTTAAACACATCTCACCTTTTTCACTTTTTTTTAAATATGTTACAATAAAAAAATATGTGAGTTATGATGACGTAGAAAGCATTCTTTTCTATAAACAAAGTATACTGGCAGTAATTTGTTCTTTAATTTATATACAAAAGTCGATAATGTTAATAATATTTTTTTATACATTGTTTTTTTGCAACTTCTGACCTTCAAAAGCATTACTTCGTTGACTACATAAATAAAATATCTTTGATGAAATATATTTCCTTAGCGGTAAACTTTTGTATTGGTAAAAATATGTGAATTGGACAAAACGAAGTCGGACTTGGATTTTCTAGAAGACTTAAAGAATTTTCCTCAACATCATGCAAGAAACTTGGGGTGCAGCACGCCAAATGCCGCATAATCGCAGTAATGGCATCAGGCCTTTTTTAACCGACTTCCAAAAGGAGGAGGTTCTCAATTTCATCGGTTTTTTTTTTTTTTTTATGTATGTACATTGATTACTCCGTCAATTGTGGACCGATTTTGAAAATTATTTTTGTATTCGAAAGGGTATGCTCCCCATGTGGTCCCATGGTCACCATATCAGGATCTGATGATGGGATCCCAAGGAAAGGAAACCCTCAAATTTACGTGAGCGCCTGCAATAAAGTTTAGGCAATTGTCTGCATGCTTTCATATTCTGTAAACATCATGTCCGAAATATTTATTTATTATTCTATACAGTATGTTGTATGTTACCTTTAGTCGTATTCTTTCAAGTTATTTAGGTGAAATGATGATGAAGGACTTGGGAAAGACTAAAAAGCGAAAAATATACAAAGAACTTCGTGTAAAAAAACCGACTTCAAAAACTGAAAAGTATAAAATAACTTAATTTGTATGTGCTACCTATTCATAGGTTTGAAGTCGGTGCCGAGCCAAAATTTAATAGTAGGACTCGCCGCGCGTGACCTTGAGCGGGATAGCTGCTCTTCGCGTAGGACAAAACAACCGAAACGTCGGTGACGACGTTGACGTTCTTCTCGAAATATAGCGAGTGTGGTACCTACTATTACATTTGGCTTGGCGCCGAATTCAAACCTATGAATAGGTAGCACATACAAATTAAGTTATTTATACTTTTCAGTTTTTGAAGTCGGTTTTTTTAAACGAAGTTTTTTTTTATCACCAAGCAGCTTTGTGCTGAGCTAAGGACAATTTCTGTTACACATAGATTCTAGTGAATTTGTTTTTTTTTGCCATATTTTTATAGGATACCTACTGTTATTTTGTGTGCGGTAAGAAGTTTACAAAGTGCTACATATGAGAAAATTGTGATGTTTATAAAATATGGTGTTTCTAAGTTTCTTTTAAGTCAAGACGAGACAAAGTGCCACATTTAATTACTTTAATTATGCATAATCAAATATTGTATTGATTGTCTATCTAAGACAATTTAGTAGAATAAACTAACATTCTTAACTTCCGAGATTTTTCGGTATACTTATATGACCCAGATTCCTTGCTCTCGGTTGTTAAATTCGCATTTAAGCGATTAGGAGATAGCAGAGATAATCAATAAATACTGACTAGCCGATTATATTTGCTTTACGTTTATTAAGTAGACACTCATTTACATATCTAATATCCACTAAACTAGTAATAAGGATAGTAAAAATATATTGAGCCTGCATATTACTCCGTTTTTGCGGTAAAACGTATTATTGCCGTGGTAGTAGGAGGTAATAACAGCTTCTACTTGTTTAAAGTGGGGCACTTTTCAAATAGCTTTGCCATTTGAAATGTTCTTTATGTATTCAGCTTATAAGACGGCGAACTATAACACTTAAATTTCTTTCAGTGCTTCGTCTTCAGTTGTTTTTTACTTTATTATGTTCTTAGAAGGTAAGTTATATTAGTTCACGTGTGTTTTATTTGAACCTTATTTTATTACTAGCTTTTACACGCTTAATTTACCCCCTTAGGGGTGGAATTTCAAAAATTCCCTGTCTTAGTGCTCACTTACGTTATATAAAAAACCTACATGCAAAATTTCAGGATTCTAGCTTCAGCGGTTTGGGCTGTGCGTTGATCTCTGGATATGTCATTCAGTCAGTCAGTCACCTTCCTCTTATATATATAGATAGATTATGTTAGCTATTTTTATTGAGATAGCTTCTATTTAAAAATACCCATAGATGAATAAAGACTTTGTCATTTATTAGTTCTTTTTGTTTTTGTGGTAGATACTGGGTGTAAGTTAAACTTTTAAGTATCCATCACGGACTTAAGGAGGATGCTAATCGAGCCCATATTTGAAAAAATACATTTATGGATGCATAGGGTTCTCACCTAAAACTTGGGGCCCAAATTTAACCTGACCAGGTGCACCTGCTGATCAACAGACGAGGCTCTGACAAACAAAACTCCGATTAGCGGCAAAGTATGTAAAGGTTAAGTGGGACCAAAACACTGGCGAAAATAAGACGTCTAATATGCCTCTGCCTATCGCTTCAGAGAAACAGGTGTAATTATATGTAGTGATCTCAATGGTTATAAATGGGCTTCTCTTAAAAAGACTCTCTCTCTAAAAGTGTATTAACTCTCGCAGTTCCTTTTCACTATAAACATAATTGAAATAAAATATACTTCTATAATGTACAGATAATGTTGCTATTAAGCTAGCTTAATAGTGTATAATAATATAATATAGCCTTTTATTCAGATCTCATACCTAATTACAATGCATTTGACATATTTTAGCTAATATTTGTTGCTTGGTTATCCAGATCTGTTTGCCAATCGGCAAAGGCCTCCTCCAACCCTTTCCATTCTTTACTTTCCTGTGTCACTCTATGTCACGTGATATACCATTTCATTTGTTTTAGCGCGTTAGTTCATTAAGATTTTCTTTCTTCACCAGGGTTAGTACAATAAGAGATGTATATTATGGGCTCTGGTGCTTGTTAACCTTTGGCGTTGGAGGGTTGTGGTCTCTTTCCCCCACGAGGACCAGTCGGCTTGGGGGAGTTTGTTGTTTTCTTTGTTCTTTGTTCATCGTTTTTTTTAGTTGGTTTTGATCTCCGTTTGCGGCTTTTATTAGCTTAATAGTGTAATGACTGTGATGTATATACGCCATATGCAATCATAGTAGAACACCGTAGGTGTATCATGTAGCACTAAGTAAATAAATCGTTTCAGACAAAGCCAGGTCCCTGGAGCGCAATACAAAAGCGTGTCGTAACAACTACCACCACATGAATTATATATTTTTGTTTATAACACTGTTTTGATTGTATGTGTTTATTCGTCCAATTTTTATAACAAAAGAAAATTGATTGAAAAATAATAAACACAGAAATAATTTAGTTCTGTGGATGTTACTAGGTTATATTTTTGTACATATACGTATAGATAACATCTCCCTTTCCTCAAAGAGATAAAGACTACTGTCACACGCTAATTATTTGAAAATATCACTGAGAAACATCATGAAATAACTGTAATCATTACAAAAAATAAATTGTCAAACTCCACATAACTAGTGAAAAAAAAATCAAAATTCTTTACTGTCTACATAGTCGAAGAAGGTACCGTGACTTTTGTAGATAACACGATGGCAGTTTATGGTACTACCTACGTACCCCGCCCAGCTTTGTTACACTACAAATATGTATTACGATTTACAATTTAAAAAAGCGCACGTATTCATTATAGCTAGTAAGTAATTAAATACAAAGTGAAACGGAGAAAAGTGGAACTGTGACTATTGATGTATGTGTACAGGTGAATTCAAAGGTTGTTTTTTAGCATTTGTACTTAGATATTATTAACTTCTTTTTTGTTATTCATTTATAAGTAATTCTTGCACATTTGGCTATATGCAAATTTGTATAAACATTAGATTCATCAAGTTTCAATGCCAGGCGATGTCAATTGTTGTTAAAAGTCATTCGATACGAAATTTGTTTAGTATGAAGAACTTCAATTTAACTAGGATAGTAAAAATTAACAATAAAATTTTAATCTTTTTAAAATGTACTTTAGTTTCGAATAATAATTTTACTCGTTGTATTTAGAAACAAAACAATAGAAGTAAATAAGACGTAGAGAGATAGGAGGCCTATGTCCAGCAGTAGACTGTTAAAAGCTGTTGATGATGATGAAATAAGAAGTAAGTAAGTCGTAAACTAACATTTATGTCTTACTAGCTGTTGCCCGCGGCTCCGCTCGCGTATATGTCGGTTATCGGTTATAAGCTATATCACTGTAAAGCTTCATCCAAATCCGTTTAGTCGTTTGCGCGTGAAGAAGTAACAAACAGACACACAAACTTTCGCCTTTATATATTAGTGTGATGTGATGTTATGATGATGATTTATACATTTAGTGGCAGTCAGCGGTATTATAGCCATTTATCCTTTAAAAATATCGTAACTATGTTGTAAAACTTCGTAATAATACTGTAAATAAACCTTCCTGTTAAGAAAGTATGATTTATTAGATATAAGTTGGGATCAAACTGCGCTTAATTGTAATGAGGTAGCCATGAACATGCCAGCCCTAAAAACGTCGGTTTCTAAATAAATACCACGGAGGAACCAAGATATTTGTGTTGAAAATATAATTTCTTAATTGCCAACAATCCGTGGAAGCGGTTGCTTAAAGCCTTTTTTTTCATAGATTTTCTTTAGACGAAGCTATATCTTTATAACACTGGCAAAGTGAGTACTTTCATTGTAAATGGAAAGGGACGAGTGGCACTGTAGCATGTAAACTCCAACCAAACAAAATGTGCACAAAAGTTCGTTAACAGATTTTATATATTAATTGTACATTTGGAATACGTTTACACTACTATTTACGTTTACCATAGCTCTGTCCTATTTCAATGTTGACATTATTTGATTCATTTAACCGGGCTTCAGTCGAAGCCTCGCTTTGGAAGTCTACATGATAAATAATTCCCAAACGCGTGGGTTTTACCTAGCGTTGACGTATAGAATAATATCATATCAAAGAGAAGTAATGTTTTTCGTGACAAGTATAAATATATTTTATAGTAAAGTACCTAAAGGCACGCTGGAAGCGTCTGGGTAATTTTTTTGGTAATTTAGTAAGCTTTCGACACTGAAGAATCTAGCTTGCGCGCAAAACTTTAAAATATGAACAAAAGATCAAAACGAAAAACTCAACCATTTTGCGAATAAGACAAATCATCAAATTGTACTATTTCATATGAGGTGTAAAAATCTGTGGTAAGGCTGAGTGGTCTCTAGACATTATGTTGGACCGTAATCTTCAAGATAGATTTTGACATCGACAAAAAAGTAGCCCGCTGAAGTTCAGTACTGTAAAGGATAAATCTGGAAACTGTAAAACTGTTCCCAAGTAAGAGTTAAACTAATCTCACAGGAGTTTATCTACCTAAATCTAAGTCGCGTTCGAAACGTTTTTATTTAAGTACAAGTTATTTCCAAGAACTATTTCCTTTAGGAAAATACACAATCTAAAAGAAAACTTCAATATTTCAACAGGTTGGGACCGAGGTTAACCTTTTATACACCAATCAAAATCAAATGTCAAGTGATATTCAAGATTATCGGAAAAAAGGTGGATTGTTATCGGAATAAACAAACATTTTCATAGAATTACTTTGTTGTTGCTTTATTGGAATAAATCTTTTGGTTTTGTTTACTCGTAAAATGTCATGATTATGTTGTCTAGTAAGAATAACTTTCATTTATTTCCTCGAGCGATTTCATTACAAATCTATAAAATTAAAATCTATTCCTTCGCATTAAAGTTAAAATTAAAAATTAATGATAAAAGTTATACAAGGACACAGTAAAATTCAAAGTGCTAAAAGCACACTTTTGAAACAATGTTTTCAGGTGCCCTAGAGATTCCTATGCGCTGAGTCTAGGCAAAGTTCAATGTTAATTACCGTGGTGCGTGGTTAGTTGTAGTTCAGTCAGTGCATTTAATATGATAGTATTTGTTACTAGCACTGCTTTCGAGGAAAATGTTTAAATCTATATTAGCATAGAAATAAATTGATTTCAGTACACGTGTCTTGCATGTACACAGCTGCCTGTACCTGCATGCCACTAAAATTGCACTTGTGCAATCCCTCCTTCTGCCATATAGGTACTGATATCAGATAATCTTGATATCACAGAGAAGATGAACTCCTTCAAAAACTTTTGTATTAGATTTATTTTTAGTTGACGCATAAGTAAACATCCAATATCGCCTCATTGGCTCAAAATTCGGATTAAACAGACTACACAAGTCATATTTCTTTACAGTTTTCTGTGTCACCCTGTGCTCCAACTAACTTTAGGAAACGTTTTGTTTTCTTAAATGACACATTCAAGATCGTTAAGGTTGACTGAATATCTGGCACTGGCAAATGGTAAAAGAACCTGACCTCTTAACATTTTTATTGCCTAAAACATATGTTTATCCCTTTGTAATAAATATTTTAAGAATCTTTATAGTTTACTTTTTATCGAAGTCGAATGCTGTTTGCTGATTTTTTTTTAACTTTTTCACAACAAGATCTCAACTAACTGATCCATCGAAAGTTTGTCTATAAGACATTGCTTTTAGAGGCAAAAAAGAAGTAAAAGGTCGCTATTTGTAAAACTATTTTTTTTAATCTGTGTAGTCTCTAAATATATCCAAGCAATACTATATAACATAAACAAGTAAGTAATATAATTGAAAGCATTTATCAATTATGTATAAACATAATATGTTCCTTAACTGTACCCCAGCGGGTAAGGTTCACTAAGCAAATGTTTGGTATTGTTTCAACATAATGTTTTCCATTAGCTTCAAATAATAACTACTATAAGGATTTACTAAACATTACAGTATAAGCTAGGAGGAAAAAAATCAATATTAACTATATTTATTTGCTGGCAACCTAAAACATATTTATGAGCAACAAACTGTTTACCTAGATTTCGAATTATGTCGGTTTAGAATCCACATTTTGCTAGAATATTTATTAGTATATCTCAAAGTCTCATCTTGACATCTTTACAAATAAATAAAATTGAAGTGTGTTTGTAATTTCATTTTATCAGCTTTTTACTAAATGCATATGAAATATATATACAGTAACTACATATAAAAAAATAGCCTGTCTGTCCGTCTCTCTGTTTGTTCCGTCTAATCTCTAGAACGGCTGGACTGATTTTGACGGGACTTTCACTGACTGATATCTGATGATATAAGGAGTAACTTTGGCTACTTTTTTTAGACCAGCTTCACCTCGCGGAGTTACCGGCTGTTGTTGTTTTAAAGCTACAGCGGGTAACAACACAGTTGATAATATAATATTTAAAAAAACTTTACACATTTTTTATTTTATTTAATATATTAAATCATTTTATGGTGAACACCAGGTCGTCGATCCAAGGAACTGACGTAGGTGGCTGTTAGATGAGGGCAGTACAGGACTGGTTGAGGTGCAGCGTCTTGGGGTAGGCCTATGTTTAATAATCGGTTGATGGTGCTGAATCACACTCTATTGTATTCTTTCAGTTATTCGATATTGTATTGCCCAAATGATGTCTGTTCAACAGAAGAGACGGTGGCTAAATTTAGCAAGTCTAGCAATTCTCAATTATAAAAGAATTAACGAAAATGAAAAGAAGAAACGTAAAAGGAGATCGAGCCATCGAGCCATCGAGCCGGCTCGATGCGAGCCTTCGAGTTGTGAGTTTTGCGGACCACACTATAAATACACGGAGTAAAACTATCGAGTAATACCGTATATGAGTATGGACCATAATATCTTCAGACGAGTAATTCTTGTATGTATATACATATAATATATAATCTGAATCTCGGAATGGGCTCCAACGATTTTCATAAGTTAGTATTTGCAGAGGGTTGCGGGGGTCATAAGCAATCTATATAGGATTAATTTTTAGATTTTTTTAAAAAAAAAACCTTTCAAAAATCGGTCATATGACTATCAAAATTAAAACTTAATTGATGTTTTTGTTTTCTAGTTAGTCTACCATTAATATTGATTCTTTATGAAATTGCAATAATTTTATAAATTGTGACTCGTCCATGAATGTGTAAATGCAGTAGATTCGTTTGTATTTCAGGTATTAAAATTAAAGGTTGGTACTTGACCGAAGCCCCTCGAATTTGTAACACAAAATGGCATTTTTTTTTTATATCGCGTGACTGGGATGACTCATCAAGTTTATTTCGCGTTCCCAGTCAGTTGTAAGGTTGCAAGAGCCATTGGAGAATTATTGATTTCCCTCTGCTTATGATTCTTGTTGATAACTTGAATTCATTCTTGAAAAACGAAAATAAATATAGAAAGGTATCGGTTTAATAGTAATAATAGGACTTGATTTGTTTTATTTCATTTCGTGACTAGTTTCCGCACCGTAATTAACCGTCATCACAACAAGCAAATAGTCAGTTATTAGAAATAATTATTGCAAAGATATCGCTGTATTCCGGTTCCATCAGGTAATTATAATGGAATGAGTTTCGTTCTTTGTAGCACTGAACAGGTGCAATATTTTTAACCGACTTCAAAAAAAGGAGGAGGTACTCTATTGGACTGTATTTTTTATTTTATTTTATGTTTGTTACCTCATAACTTTCGACTGGGTACACCGATTTTGATGATTCTTTTTTTATTTGAAAGCTGGTCCTTCCCGTGTGGTCCCATTTAAATTGGTCCAGATTGAAGTCGGTTTTTTTTTGTTAAAATTTGAGATTATTGAGTATGCTTTTATTTGCTTTACATAATAACTAACTAGCAAACCTATCGACCTGTGGGACCAGTTTCGTATAGTAGTCCAAAACCTCCCTTCTAAGAGAGGCTTATGTCCAGCCGTAAACTATTAAAAACTGTTAATGCTAACTATAACTCAGTAACTACATAGGTAGGTAGGTACATTGTAGGTAGTAGAGCCATGCTGATTTCAGCACGAATGGGCCGGCTCGACCGGGGCGGTACTACCCTCGCACAGAAAATCAACGTAAAATGACAGCGATCGTGCTGTCGTGTTTCGTTGGTGAGTGCGAGACCGGAGGTCCAAATAGTCTAGTCAACAAGTTCCATACTTGTTGACTAGACTAAAAGATGCAGAAGCATCACTAGGCCGCCATGGTGTGGCTCACCATAATGCATTGTCTGCATTCGCAATGAGTATGGTGACCACCACTCTTGGATTCTGCTTATGCTTTCCATCAGGCAGAGAAGAGTCATTATGGCGGGCCATACATAAAAAAAAAAAAAGTTTTAGAAGTTGATTTTAATCTACTCACTTTATTGTATCGAAATTAAACGAAATTAAAATTTACAAATAGAGTGTTTCCTGTAACACAGGCTGTTACCTACCACAGGAGACAAACAATAATATGATATAGATATACTAGTTGTTGCCCGCAGCTCCGCCCGCGTATATGTCGGATATCGCGGCAAATAGTAGCCTATGTGTTATTCTGATGTATAAAGGCGTGTCTCCTGCGGCTAAAATTAACAAAACTTGTTAATTAAACATGTTAGCGAAAAGTCGCAGGAGACGGACTTTTAAACGAACATCAAACACGATTACACGAAAAGCAAAAATCTTTTATCTGCTCGACAAAATGACTTATAGTTACACTTACTTACTTTTATAGTATAAATATGAATAATATAAGTATAATGTTAGTTCAGTTTCATTATACGAGAAGTATACGCTGGGATGTTTTCCGCTTTGGATAACATGTTTGCTTGATAAAATTAACAAAACAGTTAGGCCACGCCCATATTTTGATAAATATTTGACGTTTGGTGTTTAAAAACATAAAACAGTGTCGCAGGAGACCCGGGTTAAGCTATACCTACTACTGTAAAGTTTCATCCAAATCCATTCAGTAGTTTTTGCGTGAAAGAGTAACAAACATTCATCCATCCATCCATCCATACTTACAAACTTTCGCGTTTATAATATTAAAGTAGAGTCATTTTAATAGATAACATTTGACAATTCATCAAAATTCAACAACGTAACATTGTAACGGCGGGCATAAAATAATATACTTTGCGTTTTGTTAGAACTGCACAATTGCTTAACTTTTTTCGATTACGATTACATATTTATTGTAATAAAGACCAATACAAGCAATTTTGCGATTTGCTTTCACTAATAAACCATTCTAAACCTAATAAACAACTTCTGATCTAAAGACCTGAACGTCGTTACAATGTTGCGTCAGTTAACCCTTTTTGTTTTTAAACACTAGGGATGTTACTCTAGGAATCGAAGATAAGTAGAATCGAATGCAATGATTACTTGTGAAGAAATATCACCATAAATTAATAACCACGTTGTGATTATAATAAAATATAATTTTATTTATTATTGTTTTAACTAACTATAAAACTGCAAAAAATAACTAAATAGAAAAATCATTGATGTTAGGTACAATTTAGATGGGATGTTGCTGGCAACACCAGTGCCTGTCGATGACGCCATGCCATGTCGCCATTACATGACGCAGTCTTTTGGTCGTTGTCCGAAGTGCCTGTGCGTTCTGGTGTGCTCTCTGTAATTTTCTTCTGACCCGGCTTTTTTATTGTACTGATCTTACTGACTACGTTTACTTGGCTATAAATTGGACTCTGATTGCTTAACGATTAGTAAACAAGAACAACATTACAGTCTTACCATGTCGAAACGGGGGAAAACGCTAAACAGTCAATCTCGCGAACTAGTGGTGAAACTGTACAATTATTTTGAACGTAAATCAATTAACGATGGGCCTCTTTTACCGTTGACACAACCGAGAGAACGCGTTGCCGAAGCATTGAGAATAGAGAAGAGAACAGTAACTCAAATGCTGAAAGAGAAATACGGACCATCAGGCTCAGAAGATAATACTTTACGTACACCGAAAAAAAGAAAGAGGGACAAGAATATTGTTGGCGTTGATAATTTTGATGCTGCTACAATTCGCAACCATATTTATGGATATTACTCGAGAAAAGAATATCCTACACGGGAAAAGCTAATGAGTTCGTTAAAAGACGCAGGCTTATTGTTTGGTGGTAAATCGTCTCTATCAAAGGTTTTAAAATCGATTGGCTTTAGATTTACAAAATCTGACAAGCGGAAAATCCTGCTGGAACGCTACGATATTATTTTGAAGAGAGTAACATTCTTACGTCAATTAAATAAAATTACAGATTGGGACAATGTCGTGTTTATTGACGAAACATGGTAGAATGCAAACCATACGGTTTCGCGGACATGGCCCGATGATACAGCGGCCTCCACCTCAAAAGTTCAATCGGGAAAAGGAGCCCGACTTATTAAATGTCACGCGGGATCAGCTTCTCAAGGTTTTATTCCAGACTGCCTCCTCGCATTCGCCTCTAAAACTACAAGTGATTACCATGAGAAAATAAACTTTGATATTTTTAAAGAGTGGTTTGAGAAGCTACTAGTCAGCTTAGAAAACGATTAGATTAGAAATCGAAAATTATAAAGGATTATTCACCGTATCATTTTGTACAAGTCGATAAACCACAAACTCAAGCAAATAAAAAGCAAGAAATTGTCTCGTGGCTGGTAAGAAATGGTGTGGATGCAAGTCTAACTTTATTAAAAGTTTACCATTGCCAGTATAACTAGTTCGAGCTTATTTGGGCACAAATAAATGGTCATGCAGCGCGGAACAATACTGAACCACCCTTCAGTATTGCTAAAAATGATGACTCTGCTACAAACTGTGTGTGCAGAAGTCACTACAGAAGACTGGAGAAAAGTCGTAGAGAAAACAAAGAAAATAATTTTACAAGATTTTGAACGAGATGTGAGAATAGACATTATTATTGAAAATGAATTAATAATTATCTCTGAGTGCTGACAGCAGTGATAAAGATGACAATACTATAACAGTTCTGATAATTGAACTGAATAAATGCAATTTTTTGGTTAAATTATGTACTTGTCTTATTTTTCTTCTCTCCTTAAATTTACGAAAGAAAAAATAATAATGGAGGGAAAAACAGGGATTCGCCTGATGATTTTTAATATTCACATATGTTTCAAGTCCGTATCTTTTCATTCACTTTAATCGATGTTTTTAAGCAGGTCACTTCACTATGAAGATAAAACTGACATACGTCAAATGTTACCTATTAAAATGACTCCACTATAGTATAGATGATTGTTTGATTTTAAGGGATTCCGTAGTTCACGTCTCGGAAACCTAAAGTGTGAATGTTTTTTTAGTGTTAGGGTGACATATTAATAATCTAAGTGTGGGGTATCATTCATTAGATAGGTCTTTTAAAAACATTGAGATGTTTCTAAGACGATTTTTTGATTTAGGTATCCGTTTGTGCAATATTTAACGTTAAAGGGCATTTTTTGTTAAAAAAGGGCCCCGTCTAAAGGCTGGCTCAAAAAATCTGAAAATGATGATAGCAGTAGGTACGTGTGATGAACTTTGAAGGAGAACTAAAATGGCTTTGATAACTTTATTAGCTCAGGAGTTATAGAGACGTAACTTGTAAAATGCGCTTACTTGGAAAACTTCGTACAAAAATAACAAAATAATAAGTCAACATGGAAAATATTAAAAAAAAACCTGTCAATTATCTATTGGCCACGATTTTATTTCAATTTGTGGACATGGGTGATTACTATTCTATGCGTGACCTGACACCTAACACCCTGACACTTTGAATAGTTAAGTGTAGGCCAATCGGTTGATGAGAGCAATAGCAGAGTACTTAGATGTGAAATAAACTGACACTAGGCCCTCAGCAGGCAGTTTCCGTCATAGGGTCCAGTACTAGACGGTACGACGATAATATATAGTATGTGCAATAATGTGCATATGTCACCGTAAGATTGTAAAAACCGTTAGATTACAATCTATCTCGCGAGATTGCAAAGAGTCGAAAAATTGCGAACTGAAACATACTGCTTACAATTTAACGTATTATTTTTATTAGTTAGATTGTAATCTATCTAATTGGTTGAACATATGTCGCGCGCCGCCATATTTGTTTATTATATTAATTCGTTTGTTGCCGAATGTTAAGTATTTTTGTGATTGTAAAGTGATTTCATGTTGAAAAAACCTCACAGCTTTAGAATAAGATACATAGAAACTGCCTCGGTGGCGTAGTGGTAGCGTTTGCGACTGCTGTGCTTGAGGTCTCGGGTTCGATTCCCGGGTCAGACCAAATGTTTGTATGATCTGCAAATATTTGTTTCGGAGTTTGGGTGTTTTCTATGTATAATATGTATGTATTACCAAAAAAAAAGTATATATGTATTTATATCAGTTGTCTAGTACCCATAACACAAGCTCTGCTTAGCTTGGGACTAGATGGCGTTGTGTGTTAGATGTCCGAAATATTTATCTTCTTATATATTAAATTCTCGTGTCACAATGTTAGTTACCATACTACTCTGAAACGGCTGGACCGATTTTTACGTTACAAGGAGACTTAAAAGGATAAAACCCTTTGAGTTAGTTAAGTGACAGTGCGAAATGAACAAAATACTACCATTTTAGTGCAGTGTAATATAAGAACTCGCGAACAGAGTGTCCTCAATTAATTAGAGACAATAAGAAAAGTGTTAATGGATCTTATTATAGTTTTGTTTTATTAATTTAGGTCAAAGTAAAATTACTCATTAGTCAGCAAACTAGATCGTAATAGCAATGTCATATATATATATTTTATTAGTGTGGCATTTACAGAAAAAAAAACAATGTTAGTGACCATACTCCTCTGAAACGGCTGGACCGATTTTTATGAAATTTGGTGTGCACATCAAGTAGGCCTGAGAATCGACCAACATCTATTTTTGGACCAATTTTTTATGGCAAAACAACGTTTGCCGGATCAGCTACTATTTATATAAAATTGTTGTGACGGTAAAATGAATTTGTGATTAATCAAAGAAGTTCTAACCTAACCTAACTTTATTGCCATTGATCTGCCTACTGTAAGACCGACCAATCAGGAACAGTTGTTAGCAGTACATCAAAGTTAACAATCTATCGAAAGTTTACAATCTCGCTTGGTAGATTATAATCTAATGGTTTTTACAACCTTACGTTGACACATATAAACACAATTGCCACTCTCTAATGAAATTTTTTTGTAACGTTAGTCTTGAAATCAGATGAGTATCAAACTTAAGTTCCGTAGTCAAAGATCGTTTACTTCCGAGGAGGGTACTTTTGTAAAGTAGGGGGGATGAAACGAATTCTTGGTTGAGAGGTTCGATGGGCCTTCAGCAAGATCTCTCAACGGGCCGAGGTGATTGGTTTTTCATTTCGGCATACAAAAAATATGAAACGACCAAGACAGATAGATGAGTGTATGATTTAAGTATTTCTTTATTTATGTGGTTTTCAATAATCGTAGAGAATTAATGTTCAAAATTAAGATGGTTTAAAATCTACTTAATTTTTCATTCAAGCAGCTCTTTGTGCAATCTTTCTCAGTTTTAGGGCAACAAATAAAACACAAGGCTATGGTAATAGCTTAAATCTGATTATGATAAATCATTCTTTCGTATTATTAATAAATCCGATTAGAGTGGAGTTATAATCTAACAGTTATTACCACATTTATGCAAAAAATTATTAATATAATAACATAAACATTTAAAGAGCTTAAAAGCATGTCGCGGAATACATGATAAAATACAAAAACAAAAAAGTTTTTGTGCACAAAAATAGCTTTTGGCTCCCGTAGCGAAAGTTTAAAAAGGGAACCGTTGTCAGATATAACAATATTTATTTAAAACAGGGACTTTCTTTTCAAATGCGAAATTCTTCTCTGCGAAAACACGACCTTAGCTTTTTATCTCTTATTTTTGAAATGCTATTTTCATAACATTACGAAAATCTTTTTTAAATAAACAAAATATAAAAGATCTGTTCATATTGATTAAAAATTTGTGACACAAAAAGCTATTACAAAAAGTGATACCATTTCAACGTAAATATAATATGCTTTGCTTTTTGTATAATTGTCATTAACGAGCACGTATTGTTATTAGTGCTTATTGGGTGGTAACATGACAACCTATAAATTAACACTGCGGAAAAATATAAACTACACCACATTGATCATATATGAACAAGAAGACTAACTGAAATATATAGTATGTTATCACACTAGAAGAAAATATTGATGGAATCAAATAAAACTTATATTTGCATTAAGCTTATTTTATGTTATTAAACATGCACTTCATCATACATTTTATATCTGTGGTTTGTTTCGGCATTTCTTCAAAAAAAAATAAGATATGTTCCACAAAAAATAAACATTTAAAAATCCCTGGAATCGCTACACTAAAATGAGAGAATAGAAAAAAATGTTTAGTGATACAACAGCAGAATAAGCTATTCGAATTACTAGGTTATTCCAATTTACGAAAAACGATCATCCGATGCCACCATGTACCTACGCCATTTGGTTAAAATTACTGGGTGAGAAAAGCATCCTCATCATTATGAGTTGATCCAAAAACTGAATTATAAAGTCAAAAGGCGTTTGCTTATATTCATTATAATTTTATTCAAATATTGTTATGTAATTTGTGGCGACAACGTCTTAGTGGTAAATCACAACGTGAGAGCCTTCTTGCGTTGTGCATGTGATGTTTGCTAGCTTATATACATGATGATCCCTCAAAAAACATTGTGGAGGAACGGGTGTAATGTCCCTCCAACACAAAGGGAGGATCCTCCGACCAGGCGAGGTGATCATGCCTGGCGGGCCAACTGCCCAACGGTTGATGTTGGGATGTTGTATGTATCTTAATCGTCGCGCGAACTTTCACTGCGCGATTCAGGATTGGTAGTTTCTTAGTTTCCTTCGTTACTCCGTAGTTCAGTGTAACTTCGGTAGATGGCGCTGTAGTATATTTCTGTTGCGCTGTAAGTGGAAGTCGCCACATCACTCCCCTCCAAGACCGGAGGTTGATATATGATGAGTCAGCTGTCTGTGCTCTATTGCGGAGCTTGCCAGTGCCAGGAGTGAATAGTTCCAGTGAGTCGGTACTGAGTGCCGCAAGTTCCAGTGAGTCGGAACTGAATGCCGCTAGTCCCGGTGAGTCGGGGCTGAAGTCCGCTGATCCCAGTGAGTCGGGATGGCGTGCGGTGCGCGGTGCTGCGGTGAGGTCCCCGGTGAGTAGGGGCGGTTGCTGTGTAGTGGCTGGCTGCTGCGTAGACGGGAGAGATATGCTCTGCTTACATGGACCGTAGGTGCAGTGTGCTATGTCTAGAAGCTGATGAGGCCGTAGGGGTAACCAGGCTGGAGCGGTCGCTTCCTGCGTGTGGTTTATCCCTGTTGAGGCCGAGATTTCTAGCTGGCTGTGAGACTTGCTGTGGGAGTGAACATGATGGTGGCGTGCTGATGCTGCATCGAAGGCTGCTTCCAATCACGTCGGGGTCACCACTGTGGAGGAACGGGTGTAATGTCCCTCCAACACAAAGGGAGGATCCTCCGACCAGGCGAGGTGATCATGCCTGGCGGGCCAACTGCCCAACGGTTGATGTTGGGATATTGTATGTATCTTAATTGGCACGCGAACTTTCACTGCGCGATTCAGGATTGGTAGTTTCTTAGTTTCCTTCGTTCCTCCGTAGTTCAGTGTAACTTCGGTAGATGGCGCTGTAGTATATTTCTGTTGCGCTGTATGTGGAAGTCGCCACAACATGTTCATGTAAAATGGTACCAAGACGACTGTATATGGCTCACCATGTGAAAAAGATATCAGATCTCATGTAGAGTCAAGGTTCTGAATCTGAATCTACACGCCCTAACTCTACCAACCCTAACTTCACAAACTCTATATCTCAGTAAAAATGTATGGCTTCGCCGTTTCGCTACCATACCGTCACAAAGGGGAAACGAACGCCTTTTGTGTTTGCAAATATCTAGTTTCTGAAGTAATGTGTTATAAGAATACTTAGTTTCTGAAGTAACGAAACAGCCAAGCCATACATTTTTACTGAGATGTAGTTCTCTACCAACCCTAACTTCATAAACTTATGAAGTTAGGGTTGGTAGAGTTAGGGCGTGTAGATTCAGAAGGTTGGCTCTATGGACCAGGAGCCAGTGACAGATTTTGATGACCAAGTCCCTCCCAATCCAAACTTCGTAAAAGGCATTAGGAATGTATATTATGAATACTCGTGACCGTCAGCTGCGACTCCGTCGGTGGGGCAGGCAGTGGCCAAGCATGCAGAAAAAAAATTTTTTTAGTCATTTCCTCCCATTTCAAAATTTTTAGGAATATATTTTACCTAATATCTTGTAGGAAAAATAAAGTCAGATGATCATAACATGATGGATTATACGTCAGCTGGGCACCTTAACATGACAAAAAAAAATTTTTTTCAATGATTTCCTCTCATCTAGAAATTTTTCTAGTGATAGTTCATATGCTACTACGAATAAAAATTATGTCAGTTTGCTCTATCCCAGTGGAAAGTTTGTCAGCTGGCACCCTGAAAAGTGTAACGCAGCTGCATCCATCACCTAATGAATCCTATCAGCTGACGACTTTTCCCTTGACTTACAGTAAGCTGATTTTTTTCAATATTTACTAGAGCATGTTGTCAATCCTCTTACAAATTTTCAGTCGAGAGGAATTCAAGTTATTCTCTTTTTACAGATTGAAGCTAGATACATAAGCCTTTTCTACATTGCAGCTTAGTAGTTAATAGATTGTGGATTAAAATTACTGAAGTATATGTATGTAGACGTGAGATTTCACAATTTAAGAACTATGCGGTTCCCTTTTTCAAACTTCAAATATTGAATAAGTATTATGCTGTTTCAAGGACAATGATGTTCAATCTTCTTTTCTTTTTAGCGTACTTTACTATAGTATTTTTGTAAACTACCTAAAAAAACGTTTCATTATCCCAAGATTAAACTGTCTATTTAAAATAAGACTTGTGTAAGAAACGATTTATGTAAAAAAAATTACTTCGTTACATAAACAAGAAAGTGTGACACTTTACTAGTCGGCGCTCGCGCATTGACCAATCGTGTGCGTTTGATGGGGTGTGGCTTGCTGTTGATTTTACACACAGGCAAAAGTATGTTCGTCATCTTCTATCCTGATATATTTCTGTGATAGTAACGATTCAATCTATCTATACAAGTAAAATATAAAACCAATTTCAAGAGCGACCAAATCGATCGATTTCTCTTGGATGCCATCATCAGATCTTAGTGTCCTTATCATGGTACCAAAGTTGGAATAACTCCTTCCCTTAAAAAAAAGAATCATCAAAATCGGTTCATAAACGACGAAGTTATCCGCGAACACACATAAAAAACACGGTCGAATTAAGAACCTCCACTTTTTTTGAAGTCGGTTAAAAATAAATAAGGCGATACGAAGTTCGCCGGGTCAGCTAGTATATAATAAAAATTCCTAACGTGATACCTTACTGCGTCTTTAAAAAAAACAATGGTCAGTTCAAATTATTTAGCGTAGATAATTTAAATAAGTTTAGATATGTATCCTACTAATATTATAAACGCGAAAGTTTGTAAGTATGGATGGATGAATGTTTGTTACTCTTTCACGCAAACGTTGTGTATTTTAACGTGAGAAAATTTATTTAACATACTCTAGAAAATACTGAAAAGAATCAGCTAGCTGTAAGTCTGCGTTACACTTTCAAGGTGCCAGCCATTGGTGCCAGCTGAAAAACTTTCCACTGGGATAGAGCAAGCTGACATGAATTTTAATCGTAGTAGCATATGAACTATCACTAGAAAAATTTCAAAAATAAAAAAAAGTTGGGGGTAAGTACTAGTAAAAGTAATAGGTTTTTTTTTTGGTTGGTGGTATACTAAACTTAGTTTACATACCAAATTTCAGCTTTCTAGCACTTCAGGAAGTACCCTTTTTTTTTTTTTTTTTTTTTGTGCGGAAATCCCCTCGGATACCACCGGCTGGTGGTTATGTCGGACTCGAACCGACTAAAAACCGCACACCATCTCGGGTACTAGAAGCCGGGGAACCAGGTGCACCCTCGAAAGGAAAATCCCTAGAACCCCGACGTACCTCGGACCACCCACTATTTGTAGGTGGTCCCCTCCTGTGTAGGAACCCTAACACTTCTATTCGGAATAAGGCGCGAGCACGTTATAGAGATCACGCCTCGGCTCGCCCCACGCCGGACATTCTGCCAGCGTGTGGAATGCCGTGTCCACAGTCTGGCCATCGCAATGGTGGCACTCAGGCGTTGGCTCCTTGCGGATAAGACACAGGTGCTCTCCGAAGCATCCTTTTCCAGTGAGCACCTGCGTGTGCCGGTTTGAGAGGCTCCCGTGATGCCTCTCGACCCCTCTGGCGGGGACCAAAGTTATGAGGGTTCAAAAAACGACAAAACACTTTAAGAAAATTTAGGTAGTGCCCTTGCGCTTCGCTTGGCTCGTCTTGGCGGGGGCACGACCGTGCCCCCAGATATTATCATTATTACTAACACTTTTTGTTCAATTTTCATAGTGTATGTATTTATTATAAGCTAAATTGAAACCACACAATGGGTTGTATGGTTTCAATTTAGCTAAGTGAAGATATTGAGATATCTTACAAAGGAATATCGTGCAACTATCTACAGTGTGTACCGTGGAGGGTTTCCGGTATAGTGTTTTACTCTGATAAACGCTGCATGGAACAGGAAAGCTCGGTAAAAATAAGTTATACTGCGTGAGATAATCCGAGATAATGGAAAATACAATGTGTACTACAAACATTTGTGGCTTTTTATACAACGTGTTCCAACGAAGTAAAGTAATATTTTAGGGTGGTCTACTAAAACTCCGCTAAAATTCTGAAACGGAATTCAATGAAAAATCAACCTTATCCAAGTAACACATTTCTATTATATGCCATATACATATATATATATATCAGCCAATAGGATTCAGCTCAGCTTAGCATTACACATAATTAACGTACATTTCAATTATAGTAGTAATAATTCGTGCTCTGGCAAGACACCGATAAGCCCGTGGCAATATTATTTACCTGCCATCGCTGTATGGGCAATAACAGAACCTGGGCAGTGCGATATCGCCCCCTTTGCAGTAAATATTAAATAACCTCGCATAAATTATTGTACGCAGTTTAATTCCAAATGGCTTCTCAGGGTGGCAGCACTAGGAGAGTCGAGTTCGAGAATTAATAACTTTTAAAGTTTTCATTTATTCTGTAGTATGTTAGGTTATGAATTGTAAGTAAAGAAGTGTCATGACGGTAGTTTGAATGGAAGCATTCATTCACCGAAACCGGTCAGGTGAAAATAAAAATAAAATAGTGGAATAAGAACAAGTGATTTTAATTCTAGAATGTATTATAATAAGTTCTATCGAGTGCCGACAATCGATAGTATAAATTACTGAATCGGAGCAATCTTTTAGTTTACTGACAATGATTTATATATACACTTACATACATATTCATACTAATAATAAACTCTGTCTGTTTTTCCGTTACGATTTCACGGCATAAGAATGAAATTTTAACATGAAGATACTTTGATTTATGAGGAAGGACATGGGCTATCATTTACCGCGGTAACTAATATATACAAACTAGTATTTTAGTAAATGTTTACTAAACATCGTAAATGTTCAGAGTACGAGTATATACAAGTAAAATTTTAATAAAAACAAAAACCGACTTCAAGGTTCGACTCGATTTCTCTTGGATGCCATCATCAGATCTTAATGTCCTTATCATGGTACCACCGTTGGGATATCTTCTTTCCATTAAAAAAAGAATCATCAAAAT
Organism: Diaphora mendica; assembly: GCA_949125395.1. Taxonomy (NCBI): domain Eukaryota; kingdom Metazoa; phylum Arthropoda; class Insecta; order Lepidoptera; family Erebidae; genus Diaphora; species Diaphora mendica. The sequence goes on from OX421323.1 coordinate 6,753,833, forward strand.
CGGTTCATAAGCGACGAAGTTATCCGCGAACACACATAAAAAAACATATATACGGTCGAATTGAAAACCTCCTCCTTTTTTGAAGTCGGTTAAAAAGGATGCAAAGTAAATTAATATACAATATCCGGTGACATATTGTAGAGTTATATTTCGTTCCAAGCTAAGGATATTTTTTGCTGTCAGTTCAAAAACACTCCAATACAAGCTAAGATAAAAGTTTTTCATCCTGAGAAATTCAAATGGACTTATTAAATTAAAATACTTTACACTTATAAGATCGAATATCGAACCTGTCGAACGAACGAATTAATTAATGACAGTATCTGCACACTACGCCTACTACCACCACCTTAAAGAAATCATCATAAATATTGTCGTAAACAAAATATTGGTCTGAGGGTGATCCTTTGTGGTATTTTAATAAAACAGCTAGTCCGATTTTGCATTGTGCCTTCTACACTTAACGTCGTCGGGTCCTGTTCGATATGAGCTTTATTGAAAGAGCAGGAAAAACTAGCAACAAATGAATGCTAGCAGCAAACATATTGCCCGTCTTTAAGTAAACGCAATACCAATCGTTGTCGACCCAATCAAGGCAGCTTTTTAAAAAAAAATATACCTACTCTGGCAAGCTTTGCACAATGTTGGTAGTGCTGACCCCTTTTACACGTTTTTCGTCTTTTTAATGACGCAGTGTCCCTAAAATGACCCCAATGCCGAGACGAGCTTACTGAGAAATACGAAAAGATGTAGCAGTATGTGGTTATAGTGGATATCCTGGTACTTAACAGATTTAAGCATATTTGCCATTTAGAATACTACTGTTTTTGCTGATGAACCTCTTGATTGCTATTGATAATACACTGCTGAGATAAGCGTCTCCTTCGAAAGAAGGTTTAATTATAAGGAACCCTTTATATAAATTGCACACACGGGGATATTAAAACGAGCAAAGTAAGTATTATTCTTTAATAATGAACCGTGAAGCGCATGATTGAACGTAGGCACATAGTCTTTACTTCTCATCGAACGGCGGTAATAGCACAGAATAACTAATAATACTTACGTGTAATAGAAAGCACCTAATTCAAGTTCGAGAAATTTCCATCTCAAGAAATTTTCAGACAGAAATAAAACGAGTGGACCAATGCACATTTATTCATTACATTCTTAAATATGTAGACTTTTAAGTAAATAACTTGGTTATGGTTTAAGCGCAAACGAGAGATACCCTGTGTACCCTTAGAGGAGCACAGGCCGGCGGACTGGAGGGGAGTAGCCGGAAACAGACGCTATGGCTTGGAATTTGGAAAATCGTCTGTAACTTTTTGCGGGGGAAATGTTCACACATACACATTTTAGACTCACATACAAAAGCAATCGACAGTCAATACGAACTCACACATAACAATTAAAACTAAATATTTACAATTTCACACACACATAAACTTATTCTGTGTCATTCATAAGTGTAATGCGTAGGCTCATTTGGGTTTCTACTTACACAGAGGAGAACGCCTTTCTTATCGTGTTACTCTATTATATACCCGTACCTGATGGTAAGTAAGTCTCCGGATACCTCACTATTGAGTGACTATTACTTTACTACTATACGGTGCAAAGTAACGAAGCATGTCATCGCATTGAGTACATCATTAACATCTTAAAAGCATTTAAGAAAGGAAGTGGAGAGCAGTAGATGTACAAAGCTGCACTCACATAATAAGGTGACCTAGTTATCCAACGGCCTACTGACATTTCGACTGTATTTATTGTGACCACGAGTTCTTAGACCGCGGGACGACTGCATTTGACAAGGGATTGACAATTGTAAATTGTAACTGTTTTCAAGACCCGTGTTGTTAGAGGTTATCCGCTCTGAATTTTATGATGAATACTTTTGTAATTTTTGTCCTTGTTTTTTGAACGAGAGTCACCAAACTATAGTAACTTGTAAAAACAATCATGACATTGTTTTGGATATGTCTATATTATAAAGACTTTGGTATCTTGAATCATATACCAATATGATAAATTCCAAATATCAAAAGGCATCTTATGGTACTGGGTACGAAATGAGCATTTTGGAGATTTAAAGTTCTATGAAAACTTCTTTAGATCACACGTATTAGAGAAAGTAATATTTAGTCATACATAGTTAGTAATCTCAATCTAAACGAATATATATTCAAATTGTTTAAAAAAAATCAAAGTTCTTATTGGAGTTAATAATAAATTATTCTAAAAATCTTATCAAGGGCGTGTGAAATCCTTTCCAACGCTAACCAAGTACATTAGTACCACTTACGAACTCGTATTGAAGTGCCAGACAGCCCAGACTGCGGTAAAATTTCGCTATACCTTGATATGTAAATGTATACATGTGAGCAATCTAAAAGAATATTAAATGTAAGGATGGCACGTGTATACATCAATCTCTTGCTAAAAATGTATCATTCATAGCCAAAAATGTGGTGCTAACAAAATCAGTTTAACTGTTTAAACCTATGTATTGACCTTTCTTTTACATCAACAATTGTACGATAATGCAACCTTTACAAAAAAGACGTGTGGCACTCGGGGACTACCGCGGTAAAGCTATTGCATAGCATTTTTTATCAACTTATGCAATTATAATTATTTATTTATTTTTTATACATTATATGACATAACAAATTTTCGTGTCCAAGGCAACGAATCTTCCTTGACGTATTTCAATACGCCTGCGCGGCCGGCTGTTGACAAGTGTATGGCCTACCATGAATAATTTTACACATTATATGACATAACAAATCTTCGTGTCCAAAGCAAGGAATCTTCCTTGACGTATTCCAATACACCTGCGCGGCCGGCTGTTGACATAGTCTGTCGTGCGTGACAGAGACAGACAGATTCGTTGATTCGTCGTTCGGAGCAGCTCGTCTCGATCCGTGCGAGCTTCGGGTGTCAGGTTTTATTTACGTTACGTTACGGATTTTCAGGATTCGATCGCCGCGCTCAAAGACCCCAAGCCCGCGATAAAAGCTATGCAATAGCTTAAAATTAAATTATTTCAACTTTATCCGTATTTTAGTAGTTTCTATAGTGAAGGACAGGTCCGCGACTCAACCATTTCGATCTACTGCCGTTTTAACACAAACCCTAGCTTCCTCACCGTTCATAAAAGGATTAAATTCCCAAGGAAGGTTGGCATTAGGAATTAAAGGGCCATTAAAGTGTGTTAAACATTGTGCAATCTAAATAAAAGTGAGAGATAAAATTAAGTGTCAAATTTTAGCAGGTACGTAATTTTGACTTCCAATACTAATACATAGTCTGTTTTTTAAGTAACACATTTCTTTAACCTTTATATAAAATCTTGTTAAATTTACACATTAAAGTAACTTCAATATTGGTGCCAATATTCATACCTTTCAGAAAAAGAAACATAAAGAATTGTCAAAAAAAACTGTAATTTTGTTCTCTCAAAGAATCTGCGTCAAAGACTAGGATAAAGAAAAAGACTAGGATACGTAAGGCCAAGTGATCAAGTTATTATTAAGACTTTAGAAATACTTAAATTGAAATGTTTTTGTAACACTCGATTTAATATCTAATATAAGCTCTCTCTCTTAGGACTCAGTTTTCATGTAATTCTATTTGACTTATTCGTTTCTTTTACACTCATTGAATTTATTCTTACTTCATAGTTTATCATTTATCATCCACACAACCTCCTATTTTAATATTACTTTATTTTTAATCCATTTTGAGTAAACAGTTTTTCCCTTTCCAAATGATATTGTATAAAAGTTACGTTCTATTTATTAAGAATTTAATAAAGCCTGACGTTTCTTCCCACGAATATGAACATTACTTATATTAAAAGCAAAGTTTACTCTAAGGATTTCTCCCTGGAGTAATCTTTCATTTTTAAAAGGATAGGGAATCCTCTATATTTATCCATCCCAGTCATATTATAAATGATTTCTTTTAAGAAGCAATAACTGAGAAGAAGAATAACTAAGAAGAAATTACAACTCCGAAAAATGAAATTATGATCATCTGAGTATGGTTAGAATTTGTCTTATATTCTACAACTAGCTGAGCCCCGTGGTGTTACCCGCGGTTAATCTCATACCGCGGGTAACGCCGCGGGGCGAAGCTAGTCTAAAAAAGTAACCTAAGTTACTCCTTATATCATTAGATCAGTGAAAATCGCAACAAAATCGGTCCAGCCGTTCCAGAGATTAGCTGGAACAAACAGACAGACCGACAGACAGACAAAAGGTTATTTTAATATTACAAACAGACACTCAAATTTGATTTATTTGTATAGATTTCTAGCTGTGTCCTGCCTCATTGGTGAGAAATAAGTGACAAAGAAAACGTGAAAAGTAGAAAAATACAATAAAAACGAGCTGTATATCGTGCCAAAATTTGAGCTCAATTGGTGCAAGGAATATATAACCTAGCCTTTTTAATAAAATTGGTGTTCAAAATACTAGCACAAATGCTATCCGTGTGGTAATAGATTAAAAATACCCACCATGGGTGGGGAATAACACCACCCCTAATCATCAACGTCGTAAGAGTCGACTAAAGAATAAACTATGTAAGACAACAGCACTGCAAAGAGAAAGAAAACTGGAAACCTGCACAATTATGGTAGAAATTCAATAATGTCCAGAATAGTCAATACGTATAACAATAGGTAAAGCAATTCTTGAGTAAAAACTGTTTCAAAATGTGCCCTAATTTGCTGTGTATAATATTCAAAACCAGCGACCAACTTAATTTTTTTATCTTTTTCAATTTTTTTTCTTCTTTTGTTTTAAATTAGTTTAAAATACTTAATAGTTGTTATACTCTGTCACAATTTCTCTGTAATTGGTATAGTTTATGGTAAATACAGCCTTTAATATCTATGACACGTTTTAAAGTATAAATGTTGGTCACACTACTCTTTTCAGTGACATTCGTAGGGCTATTGTTTAATGCGACCATGGAGGCGGGCGACAACTTTCATCTACAGTCATCTATTTACTTTTCAATCCTTTCTAGAAATAAATATAAAACACGTCATTAGGCAAAGACACTTATACAAACATACAGACATACAGAAAGAAAAAATATAAAATCCTACTAATATTATAAACGAGAAAGTTTGTAAGTACGTAACGTACGTACTTGTAACGTACGTTTGTGTTGTGTGTAACGTTACGGTGGAATATAACGTATTGAGTCTTTACTTAGAAAGCTCTAGAGACCTTGCCTATCATTATAACTTAAAAACCAAGCAAGTAGCGTTTACTCATCACAGTTTCTAAGACGGGAGTGGGTTTTAATTCCGTCATCTAAATTATAAGTTAGAAATGGTAGGAACAAACGCATTACAATCTGAGTTCCGTATAGTTATATGACTATAAACGCTATAAAAGGATTGAGGAAATATTTGTACCTCGCCGAGATCGGAAGGTATTCGATAACATTGCTATTATGTACCTACTCAGGTGAACTTACACAAATCTTTTGCCCATATAAAGTACTTTATGTATTTAATAGCATAATATTTACGACATAAATCAAATACTTCAACTTGAGTATTTACTTTTAGATTAAATTGTCATTAAACTGACGACGACGCACGGTGATAATATGACATTTGTTAATAAGCATGTTGCTATGGTGTAAATCTAGGTAATTGGGCCTGGTTTTACAACAAGAGCATTCATGAGTATAATTCATAAAATCGTGCTATTTGTGGCCTACGTGGCTACATGTGTATTACTTGGTATTACTCGTTAAACAAATCAGACATACAGTCGCTAGTCTGGCCGCTATGCTAGAGTTATGACTTAATTACGACTGAAATTCTCTGGAGAGCTCCGAATACGAAAAGCGACGACAGAAATTTCTAGCATAATGAATCATTGAAGCATTTCTAAGTTACTACTTAACCAGGCTTAGTTGCCAACTAAGATTTTATTGAGATTCGGTATGCCAGGATAGGATATATTATAGAAGATATATTAGATTGATATATTGATGTAATAATACATAGATAGAGTAGTGGTTTAAATAGCCGTCACGCCGCTCTCAACTGTGCCTAGTGTTGTAGGTTCAAAGTTTGAAAAATGTTTCATGGGGCAACAATTTATGTGATCTTTAAATTGTTGTTCTGAGTCTAGGTGTTTTTGTATACATTTCTTGTATGTTAGTTAAGCTCTCCGAAACAGAGGATCTATTTCTAGTACGGGAATTCTCTTTAAAAAAATGGTTACACGGTTTAAACGACTATTTTATAAACATGTGGAAAACTAAATTATTGCTATCTATGGACTATGGTAAATATGGTAATTAAGTAGTTAAGGAAATAGTGTGATAGATTACCATATCCTCACAAGTTGTACTTCAATATGGAAAGACAGGAAATATATGTGCAACGATTTCTTATATTGTTGTTGTTATTGTTCCTGTATGTTTGGAAGGTAGAATACCGGTAAGTTACCTTTTAACTTCTAAAAAAGCATTAATGAATAAACCAGTTAAAACAGGGAGCCCAGTTGTCAAAGTATGGCATGGTTTAAAATATACTTAATAAAGTGAAATATACATAAGACAGTCGAGTTCTGTTTTAGTACAGAATGTTCACACTTATTTCACATTTCTTTTTATTAATAAATTATGTATTGTTATTTCTTCAAAACGATTTTAACTAAAACTCGACTCTCCCAAAATACTAGTGAACCCAGTTCGCTGTTGATTGTTCGTTCGAAAGTCGTTGCTTCATCGACTTTTATCTCTAAGAGGAAAGTATTTCGGTAAATAAAGTTGATCTTTGATTACCTAAGTGTGGGTCTAAAATGTATTTTAAATATTTTTTTGATTTTTGGACCCACGTAAGTGGAGCGATTTGCGCTACCGGCCCCACACACAAAACTATGACCTTGATTATTTTATAAGGAGGTTAATAGCTTTTAAACAATAAGAATTAAGAAACCTTCATTTGTATTGAGATAAAAAATTTAAAAGCACTGAAGTGTATAATCAATAAGGTATAATTTTAAAGCAATCATTGGCGATAACCCTCCAGTGCTATCCAAATCCATCTTGATCGTTGATCGATGTCAAGTGTACTTTCTTTGATAAAAAGGGCTCGTTACCAAATTTGAGGAGTAGGTATTATTGACAAATTAAATTTATTGTTTCGTTAAAAGGTAACCAAGAAATCGATTAATGAACGATGTAGATTTTGTAAAGATGATAGTTATCTTTAAATCTCAATAACATCAAATATAAACGGAATTGAACTTGCTTTCTGTCCTCGTTAAAATTCTTAGGGTCAAACATGAAAGTGGATTATTCAAATGTATCTTAGGAAATTTCAAACTGAGAGTTTGGTAGGTAACAAACATTTTCATTACATAACATGCAATGATTTATATTTCCGCGTACAAAATTTAAGATTCTGAACATGGGCCTATTTAAATAAGTCATTATTTCTTCGGTCAATGATTATCTTTTCAATAAACGCTCTGTTCAGTTTAAGAAGCATTTAAGTATGTTAATCCGGGCACCGTTTTTCTAAATTTTGTATAGGTAAATGCAATTTTAGTACGTGCTTCCAGAAGCTATCAGCTAGTCTTTCTCTTCGTCAGAGTAAAACGCGGTACGTGTTTAGCTTCCGTAAAAAGCTGATCTTAATTGATCACGGACTGTTGGAAATTGTAGGTTAAACAAAGGTACGTAATGGTGAAATTAACTTATTGTTCTCTTCAAACAAAGTTCGCACAAAGCTTAATTTGATATTTCTTCCAAGGCGTCAATACACGTTTTGAAATCATTGGTGATAATACTGATATCATTAAAAAGAGATTTGTGTTTTCAATAAGTAATACAATTTTTTTTACCAATATGAAACTAAATTAGGAAGTTAGAAAATTTAAATAGAATGGTTACAAAATACCTGAGAGCAGGCTTTATTTATATAAGTTCAATTTGTAAAACTATAATTGAAAGCAAATTCATATTGTTTAATTTTTTTTATTGTAACCTGGATATTGCTCACAAAAAGTCAGCTTAGTCGTTTAAGAAGTAGGTATGATGGAATAGACAAATAGTAATCATCAAGTTATGTCAGGTTTCATGTAAGGTAGAGAGAGATTATTTTTCAGTTCACCACATAAAATTTTTATTCTATAAATCTAATATATCAGACAAATCGAGGTTTGTAGGAGGTTCGAAGATTCTAACAATGAAATAAACTTGCTTTGTAATGGCCCTGTGGAACATTTTCACCTTCAACTTCAATTCAATTTTATTTCTTATCTTTGGAAGCGAGTTGATTATAGTAAGAATGACAAGCGTTTTCAACACAATCATATGCACACAAGGCACGTTAAATTAAAAAATAAGTAATTACTACTTTTACACCTATTTAATAAAATACTAAGTTGTTAGGGTAGGTACACTTTAAAAAGTCAAGATGTTCTGTCTCGATTGGACTGTAACTTTCACATGATATACGAGTGTATGAATTAACAGTTCGTAGACCTAATATTTTTAACCCCCGACGCAAAAAGAGGGGTGTTATAAGTTTGACGTGTCTGTCTGTCTGTCTGTCTGTGGCACCGTAGCTCGCGAACGGATGAAGCGATTTCAATTTAGTTTTTTTTGTATGAAAGGTGAGTTAGACATGTTTTATGAAAATCGGTTGAGTCGTTTAAAAGTTATGGGGGTGAGGGTGGGGAAGAATAACCGAATGTCTGCAAAAATATCATTGGCGTATGATTACTCGATTAAGTGCTTGAGTAGGGGGTTTTTTAAATTTTGAATTTTAGCTTGTTAAACAATCTGTACAATTTAGTCATAAATATAGCAAATATTGTTCCAAGTGTTATAAGATAACTAATACATATTTACTAATGTATATTATTACAAAATCTATACGATAGTCACAGAAACAAAACAAAACATTTAAAGTAGTTGAAAGTCGACTACTAAGTGCTGTCTTCTCTATATAACTTAACTATGACTACTTTATATGTCATTCATTATTATAGGGACCTATTAGTTTATTGTACAAAATCATAATTTTTTTCCTTTAGACTATCTTGGTTCTAACGAGCTCACCGCATGCCACTTCGCCGCTGCTATTGACCTAGACAATGAACCTGACATATTAAAACCTCCACTCCTTGTTACGTCATAAACACGTACAACCTTCATGTGTGAAGATTTAGATTTTGATACATTTAAGGTTTATGACCTGCTAAAACCTTTTACAGCCAGTAGATCGACTAGTACATTTTTATTACGATCACAATATCTAATTAACTATTATTTTAATTAATACCTACCTGTATTTCATAATTAATAATTATAAAATAATCAAAAGGTAGTAGAGCCACGCTGATTTCAGCACAAACGGTGCGGCTCGACCGGGGCGGTACTACCATCGCACATAACATCGCACAGAAGATCAATATACAATGACAGCGTTCGTGTTGTCGTGTTTCGTGCGAGACCGGAGGCCCAATGATGCAGAAGTATCAGTAGGGCGCCATGGTGTGGGCCACCATCCTGCGTTGTTGCATTGTCTGCATTATTTCTATTCACCCTATACATCAGTGCAAATGATAGATAGATAGATAGAATAGACAGATAGAAAACTCTTTATTTGTACACCGTATTACAGTTTTACAAGAAAGTACAGAAAATGACAAATATATGTACAAAGGGCGGCCTTATTGCCAAAAGCAATCTCTTCCAGGCAACCTTAGGATGGATCAAGATGTATTGGAGAGATAGTAGCAGTTGGCGGTGCAATGAGTTTTGAAGAATTATAATTTTCTAATGAATATAAGTAGAAATACATACATGCATATTTACACAAATATATACAATAAAATAAATAAATATATACTAATACATATCATCAGGGGAGCATACATATAATATACATACAAGTATACATGTTATTATGTACATATAAAAAAAAACTATAACTACTCAGTTATACCACATGTTACATTATATATACATATTCGTGACAGACTTATTTATATCGTATAAAATTCCTGAACCACTTTCTTAAAACTATTTACTGTTTGCGCTTTCCTAATGTTTGTCGGCAATGCATTCCACAAGCGTACAGCTTCAACCGTAAAGGACTGGTCATAAAATCTTGTAGAATGCAGAGGCATCTCCAGTCTCAAATTTTCAGATGACCTTAGACATTTGTCATGTGTGTCATTAAGGAACTTGAATCGTTCTTCGAGGTAGAAGGGGGCTCTAGGATTAAACAAGATGTTATAAAGGAAGATGAGGATATGAGTATTCCGGCGAGAGCGAATTGGAAGCCACTTGAGCATTTGACGGAATTCGGAGACGTGATCATATTTTCGTAGGCCAAATACAAATCGTGTAATTATATATATATGTATAATTGTGTGTGTAAATAATAAACAAATGATAGTTCGTTTGAGTATTGGCGTGATTATATTCGATTTGATTGAAGCTTATCTATGTTCCTTTGTAAAAAATGTAGGTGAACTAAACTGTACATAGAATTAATTTTGGTTACTCAATTGTTTTTTAAAGAGAAAAAATTTACTTCTTATGAAATTATAGTTAAGTCCTATAGATAACTTTCATAGAACAGACCAGCTGTCAGACATACTTATTATATCGATTAATCACGATCCTGTTTGCATATTTATTTGCAAACGTGGTATAGAAAACCAAAACTTCCTAAGGGGAGGTCTATGTCTAGAAGTGGACCATTAAAGACTGTTGATGACATTGATGACTGTATACAAAGAGACCGAGAGACTTTGTGGAGGGAAAGGGTGTCATTTATATAATGTTCTAAATTTTCATCTATAGATGTAGATAGTATTGGATCAACAAGTAAAATTTTAACAAAATAAAAACCGACTTCAAGGTTCGACTCGATTTCTCTTGGATGCCATCATCAGATCTTAGTTTCCTTATCATGGTACCACCGTTGGGATATTTCCTTTCCATTAAAAAAAGAATCATTAAAATCTTTTCATAAGCGACGAAGTTATCCGCGAACACACATAAAAAAAACATATATAAGGTCGAATTGAGAACCTCCTCCTTTTTTGAAGTCTGTTAAAAAAATAATAGACAAGACTAGACTCAAACAAAATACACCAAGATTTGTTCTTTCCATTGTTATGATGATAAAACTAAACGAAACCCATATTAAGCAAGAATAAAAGCATTGTTTCATATAAAAATCCCAGGCATCTCCTCTTTTCATTTGCTCCGTGGGTGGAAAGTCTTAGACGAAAGAAACCGTAAAAAGTTCTAACTAAATCATTAAAAGAATTATGGTTGAATTTCGACCTCTGGGCGACCACTAGTTTTATTAAATATAAAAGATATTTGTACTATGTTGAAAATGAAGCGCTAATAATAGGTCTTTACCTATGAAATTGCCGTTTTGTATGCAATAAGTGAAAGTACTTCTTTTTTCAAACTTTTTTATTTCTGTTATTCGAAGTAATCACTCATGCAATCGACGCATCTTTGCCAACGCATTGGCAGTTTATTGATGCCATTCTTGTAAAAATCAGCTGAGTAGCTGAGTATGGCGGATGAGGGAGAGCTTCCAACCCCAGCTCTTGCAGCTTGGAGACTTTCTGTTGCGCAGTATGGGGTCGCGCGTTGTCGTGAAGCAGCTGCAAGAGATGGGGTTGGAAGCTCTCCCTCATCCGCCATACTCACCAGACCTTGCACCTACCGACTATTACTTTTTCCAAAATTTAGACAACTTTTTAGTGGGTAAAAAATTCAATTCCCGAGAGGCAGTACAAAATGCCTTTGAAGAGTTTGTTGCCTCCCGTCCAGCTGATTTTTACAAGAAGGGCATCAATAAACTGCCAATGCGTTGGCAAAGATGCGTCGATTGCATGGGTGATTACTTCGAATAACAGAAATAAAAAAGTTTGATAAAATAAGTACTTTCACTTATTGCATACAAAACGGCAATTTCATTTTTATTATTATCATAATCATATCATATTAATATTATCATTTTTAAAAAGGTCGGCACTTGATGAATTGTGAACATTGAACAGTGTAAAACTTTTCATTACGTATTGGTGGCTGGTAGTGATTTAGTAGTTCTATTTGCTGCCTACAAATTGTTTAACTAAATGTCTTTATATTAGCAAATGAAGTTTTTTTGCCTATGAATATATATATATATGGTACTATTATTATTATACATTAGTAAGTAACTAATTGTATGTATTGTAATTTGCAGAGAGAAAGAAATATGCTTGAAATTATTATTTTCAGAATGATTTGTCTAAAACTGTTGCATATAATATTATATGTAGTACCGAGTAATACAACACTCTCCAACTGCTATTTCCGATTCTAAAATAATCATAGTGTTTGATAAGTAGCGTGTAAACCCAGTGTTCCCTCGCCAAACCAAATAATCCGGCAACAATCAACAAACGGCTTTACGTGCTCGTTTGTACGGAAGGGCTCCAAACTTTGCACATACACAAACATCTGAACAATACATGAACACATGAACGGTAGAGATTAACTTGATGTTCGTCCTGATCGTTGCACATGTCCGTAAGGTAATTTAATACTTTGACTTGTCTACTTAGAGACAGAGATATTTAGACAGATTTCTACAGAGATTATTAAAAATTATTAATTTGAAACTATACTAAGAAACCCGAATAACTTACTTTAAAATGAAATTATAATACTAGGAAATTAAAAAAGAATGAAAATATTTACAATATTTACATACAAGCGTCAAAAAGTTATTGTCACAGATATTTAGATTTGTATGTGGGAGGCTCATGGGGCCGAAGTATAGTTACTTCGGTCCCATGAGCCGCAGTGATACAAAGGTCACGCAGTAAGCCAGCTTATAGCAATTTCATTGTTTTTCACTGAGAGAGTGAGGTTACAGTAGCCCTAACCTCTCTTATCTATAATTGTGGGGACAAGTGGCACAAGGCGTCAACCCGCTTATGCTTTTCGAGCTGCTGCAGGTGTCCATAGGCGGTGGTATTTAATTACCATCAGGAAGGGATGAAAATTTAATCAGTATTTGAGAAACTCATGATAATAAATCAGTAGTGGATAGTAGTAGTAGTAAACAAACACGCGGAGACCATAGCTATGCCATTAGGAATTTTAAAATGGTACTTCAGCAGCAACTATCGCAGTTCACAGCTGGACATACGCCTCTGCAATTGCACGCCATTTGTAAGAGAAAATGAACAATTGTTATTATTATTATTTTATAGAATAGTGGGCAAACGAGCAGACATATCGCCTGATGGTAAGCGATTAAGAGGCGTCACAAGTGCGTTGCCGGCCTTTGGGGGATGGGAAAGGGGATGGGGGAGGGGTTGGGGTATGGGCCTCCAGTATCAATTCGGATTCAAAAATTAGAATCCTGAGCGTCGGCGAGGGAATGAAAAGAGCACTAGGTAAAAAGAAATTGCACTCGTGTGCAACACGTAACTTTTCATTCCACCTCAGCGAGGAAATGACTAAATGACGTGAAAAGAAAATGGCGCTGGCAAAGCAAAACAAAAAAAAGTACACCAAGAAGATTCCAAGTCTGAGTTTTTAACAAATAAAAAAAAATGTATGATCAATTCGACACCATGGAGGTAGAAGTAAATAGGTTTAATGATGTTTTGACTTCACAAGCTTAGTGCACATGATGTTCTAAATTCAAATTTACTTTATCCTTTAGCGAATAAGAACGGCTTTTGCACTCAGATATCGCAGGGCAAAAATACTCTTTACGAGCTGGTGGGATGAAAATGTAATTATTATTTTGAGACACTACAACTTTAGACTGTTTTCTAAAATAATCATTGGGTTAGGTTATCATTAAGTACATAATGAGTAATGGAGTCCGCTTATCTTCGTTCTGTAGACATTTCTAAAATAAATATATTCCTGTATTAATTGAATTACACTTATAATAATCACAACCACTCAATTACTACTCCTTCAACATAAGGAAAGAGTAAATACGTATTTGAAAATTTCCACTTTTGACTTTCTCAACGATATCTGGCCTAAATCGTAACTTTGCATTGTTTGTAGTACTTAAACATAATTTTATCGCATTAATCTAGGTTACATTATATAAAGGTGTAACGTTACCTTTTAGTTTTATATAATCAATAAAGATAAGGGCTCTAATAATTCAGGGCATTCTTATTTGGGCAGAAGGCTTATAGAACTCAAAAGTTCCCTGTAATTTAGTAAAACCTAACTAAAAGCCATCAACTAGGCTTTCATCGCTTATTGTTTGTGTGAAATTAAAACTAATAAGTTGCCGGTCGAAGTGTAAATCGCTTCGGGCACGTGCCTTTTAACCCTAGGGTAAATAGGTTATTGATAAACAGTATCTTCTCAAGGCCTGTCAAGAGATCAATGATTTGATTAATAGCGCTACTGCAAGCCGAAGAACTTAATCTCTAAAATCCTTTGAATTAAAACGTCATTGCCTTCATTAGAAAACCTCCGTGGTCAATAATGTGATTACAGATCTCACGTCCATTGTTGTGACCGGCTCAATGATTGATAAAATGGACTATTTGAATAAAATGTGCTACATTACGAATATTAAATACTCATAAAAATATATGTTAGCGAATCAACAACTCATTGTTTTATTTCTTACAAGTATGTTAAATAGCGTTAGCACGATATCAACAGAGATAAAAGTAAATGGAAACAAAAACAAAATTAATTGCCATTCTTAATTTGAATACCTACATATTCCACAAATGGAAACGAATATTTAAAGCAAAGAATTTTTTTGATAAACGATGTTGGGCTTCAATAGACAAAGATGTATGAGTTTCATTTAGTATATTCACATACTACAAATTAGGGAAAGATTATTTGCTCAATCATTTCAAAGAGGCATCAAGGGCTTGAATCCATTAATTTTCTTTTCATACATATCTTTGAATTCTCTGTCACATAGAGCGGAGGTAAACGGGGCGATCAAATCGATTTTAATATGTTCGAAGAAGGAGATTCCGATGACAAACAGTTTTCACCTTTTCTTATGGAATTATGCATTAATCTTCGTGAACCGTCTAAGTAATGTCTATATAATATTGAGGATCTGTTACAAGAAATTAAGACCTGCCAAGTACATATTTATGTCGAGCTAAATCTCATGTCAATTGAAAGAAGGGTCACAGCATGCAATAAGAGCAGTAGTATCAGTAGCAGTAGGCAAAGTATCAAAATTGATCACATTTTACAAAGAGATTTCGTTAAATCAAACCGAAAAACAATAATATTTAAAGCATGTAGGTACTCGTACTAAGTTAATTAAATAAATGCCGTTTTTAAAATGAGTAAGTTGAAAGCGCTTTTACCTATATACAAACTCGACCAATCTCGGAAAAGTAATAAAAAGTACCCAACCTTGTAAAAGTAGTTACAGGCTAGGCATAATTTCTAGGGCTCGTTGAGACTAGAGCAAGCTCGAAAAATCTATAACCGAGACCTATCAAGATATATGTAAGTTACAGGTCGTACGGCTTCTGATGCCTAAAGTAGAAAGTAAATCCTACTTAAAACACAATAAATCTTTGTTGGGACCATTTCCCTTTTCATACATTTATTTTTACTTTGGGGTTCCTGTGACGTCAGAATCCCTCAACATATTTATACATATATGTAATACAAACAAAATCAAAGCTCAAATAAATACAGTGACATTCGTGACCTCACCTATTCTGGAGTTATTGATTCCCATTTTCGTATCTATTTCTGCGAAGGTATCTTCCTAAAATAACTGTCAGTCTTGTTTTCGTTTGACTTGGGAAAGTTACAAAGGTCATTTATTTTTAAACTCTTATGTAACGTTATATGTTTGTTTGTGTTAGTACAGATATGATTTTAGAAATAAAAAAATGCATTTAATTGTATTGAGTAAAGGGTGAGTTAGACGATATTAAGAAATAAGTTTTTAACTACCTAAGTTTTAAGAAAAGTAGGTCTATTTCCAGCAGCGACTTGTTATAAGCTGTGGATAACGGGTGTAATATTGCACTTGACGAGGGGTTCACCACTTCCTTCCTATTGTCACCATACTTCCAATCCTGGCACTTAGATGTCAGTTATACAAATATCACCTAGACCTAAATGGGCAAACTCAAGCTTGTCTTCAAAGTTTTCTATAAATTCGTCAAAAGTACGAGACCATCTAATCTCTACCGTGGGAGAGTCTCGCTTCGGCATGAATGGGCCGGCTCGACAGGAGTGATACCACGGCCTCACAGAAAACCGGTGTGAAATAGTGCTTGCGCTGTCTTTTACCGAGTGAGTGAGGATACCGGAGGCCCAGACTACATCATATCCAGACTATGTACTTGGAACGTTTCGAGTCCTACGGTTTAGCGATAAGACCTGTGCCCAATGATACACAAACTGTACGATATCATCATCATCATCATCATCATCATTTCAGCCGAAAGACGTCCACTGCTGGACATAGGCCTCCCCCAAGGCTCCCCGAAACAATCGGTCCTGTGCTGCCTGCATCCAGCGGTTTCCTGCTACCCTCACCAGGTCGTCTGACCATCTTGTAGGGGGCCTACCCACGCTACGTTTTCCAGTGCGTGGCCGCCACTCTAGAACTCTTCGGCCCCAACGGCCATCCTGTCTGCGAGCAATATGCCCCGCCCACTGCCACTTAAGGCTGGCAATTCTACGGGCAATGTCGGCGACTTTGGTTCGTCTGCGGATCTCCTCATTCCTGATTCGATCACGCAGAGAAACGCCGAGCATTGACCTCTCCATTGCTCTTTGAGCGACTTTGAGCCTTCTTATAAGGCCCATTGTGAGTGACCACGTCTCTGTGCCATAGGTCATCACTGGCAATACACACTGGTCAAAAACTTTCGTCTTGAGACACTGTGGTAACTGGGACGAGAAAATGTCACGCATCTTTCCGAACGCCGCCCAGCCTAGTTGGATTCGACGTTTGACCTCTTTCTCGAAATTGGCCCTACCTAGCTGGATAGTCTGTCCTAGGTATATGTAATGATCTACAACTTCGAGTGTAGAGTCTCCTATTTTCACTGGAATGGGTGCGACATGGACGTTCGACATAATTTTCGTCTTGTCCATATTCATTTTTAGACCCACTCGCTTAGAGAAACTACTGAGACCATCGAGCATTGTGCTAAGGTCTTCCATGGTTTCAGCCATGACCACTATATCGTCCGCAAATCGAAGGTGGGTGATACACTCGCCATTAATGTTGATGCCAAGTCCGTTCCAGTCAAGAAGCCTAAAAACGTCCTCCAGTGCTGCGGTAAACAGTTTTGGAGATATTATGTCTCCCTGCCTCACTCCTCGCTGCAGTTGTATAGGCTTCGAGTACTGGTCCTGTAGACGGACCGACATAGTAGCGTTTTCGTACAAACACTTCAACACTTCGATGTACCGGTAGTCGATTTGGCACCGCTGGAGAGACTGGAGCACAGCCCATGTTTCAATCGAATCGAAAGCCTTTTCATAGTCCACAAACGCCAAGCACAGTGGAAGGTTATACTCTTCGGACTTTTGTATAACCTGCCGCAGCGTAAATATATGGTCTATGGTGCTAAAGCCTTTTCGGAAACCGGCTTGTTCGGGAGGCTGGAAGTCGTCAAATTTGCGTTCGAGACGATTCGTAATAACTCTCGAGAACAGCTTATACACATGACTCAGAAGGGAGATGGGTCTATAATTCTTCAGCAGGGTGTTATCACCCTTTTTGAAGAAAAGCACCACCACACTCCCGAACCATGCGTCAGGCGGTTTTCCACCCAATAGGACGGAATTAAATATCTTTTGAAGGATTTTTAAGACCGGTTTGCCACCCACCTTCAAAAGCTCAGCAGTAATTCCGTCCTCACCCGATGCCTTGCTGTTCTTGAGCTGTTTGAGAGCCTTACTAATCTCGCACAAACTGACGTCCGGAATATCTTCGGTGTAGTGTCGGGTTAACTTAGCCCTTGGGTCTTCAGGCAGGTCAGTGACAGGGTCTAGTGTTGCCGTGTATAACTGTCCGTAGAACTTCTCGATTTCACTCAAAAGCTCAGTTTTCGACGATAACAGTCTGCCATCCTCGGTCTTCAATTTTGTCAACTGGCTCTGCCCAATAGACAGAACTCTTGCGAACACTTTTGTGCCTTTGTTTCGCTCTATAGCCTCTTTAACATACATGGTGTTAAATTGGCGTAGATCTCTTTTCTGACATTTTGAGATCTGTCTATTCAGCAGACGACGATATTGCCTGTACTTAACTATATTTTTAAAAAAATAGGGTTCATTGTTATTATATACAGTGTAATATAAAGATGGCCGCTGATTTTATGGTGTTCACCTATAAGGAGATTTAACCATAGATTTTTCTGATTTCACTTCGGCAAAGCTCTTAAGAATAAGAAAATTCTTATATATAAAACTTATGTCTTTTCACAATTCGTTCTTAGCAAATAATATAGGAGCTATCATATTTTAATATGGCCCACAAACGTTTACGGAGGCAGAATACCTTTTGCTTTGTCAGAATCCTAAATAATTAAAATAAGAGAAGAATGTTATGGGCATACAAATTACAATACATCAAAGGGCTTTTAAGGAAATCGGTACGTTCAAAGACGAGTAGTAGAGATTATTTAGATGGTTTTAAAATAGATGGTAGGACTAAATAATGTCAACTGAGATTTAATAGAAGCTACTAACATCCCCAGGCAAATCTTCAACACCAATCCTTAATTTAGTTGACAAGGCCTTTGAAATTAATTGATAACCAAACGGAAACACTAATTGCGTTACTATCTTAATTCATCACGGGAGAGGGTGGAGGTTTACTCATAATTATTTATTTATTATTATTTTATGTGGTACTGAAACCATTAAACACAATCGTGTATTAGCTATGTAACCAGCATGCTATATATTCCATAGCATCGGAATTGTATAGGAAAATGTTCTAATATAGACATTTTTGCGCTCAGAAGGAAAATTCAAGTCACTAGTCTATAAACCGTAGGTCGCCCGAGGTACGTCAGGGTTCCAGGGATTTCCTTACGAGGGTGTGCACCTGGTTCCCCGGCTTCTAGTACCCGAGACGGTGTGCGGTTTTTAGTCGGTTCGAGTCCGACATAACCACCAGTTGGTGTATCCGTGGGGTACCGCAAAAAAAAATTGTCAAAGTCACATAGATAGTCAAATAGATAGAAACCTCATTTCTAAGGAAAGGCCTATGTCCAGCACTGCACTGTAAAGGCTCTTAATGTGATTTTTATGAAGCGATATTTTTTCACTAATAACACAATCATATTTTAGATTTCCCTAAGCGGAATAGCCTTTTAGATATATAGAAAAGTAATTTAACTGGCAATCTGCATATAAATTCCATGTATAAAAGAATAACTTAAAATTCAAAAAATCTACACCGCTGAAACTCGATTTTTGACTCGATATACAACACGCAGACAACAGAGATCTACTTTTTGGAACCAAAATGAGCCACAGTTATATGTGGTTATAGGTGTTTGTATGTATTAAGATTTACCTCTTCTGTAATGTAATTTAAGTAGATACATTGAGTCGTAAACATCAAGTAAACGGAGACTAAAGGGAAACTTCATAACGAAATTCGTAAGGAAGGTTTTGTTGAGTTGTGCGTAGAATCCCTCAAAAACCGAAGGTATATCTTGTTATTTCTAAAAAGTTTTTTTTTTATATTTACTTTTTCCTGTATGTATTGTTATTTATAACAAAAGCGTTATTCCTGTACCTACTGAAGATTTTCCTGTAGGTACTGAAGAGTAACATCACAGAGTACACAGTGTACAATTTTTAAGGCCGTTGATGATGATGAAGATGTCGTGACAACTGTAATTAGCGGCCTCCTCCCGACTTTATTTCATTTACAGTTAGTTCACTATTTTTATGTTACATAATAAACCTGAAGTATTAAGTAAACATTCGAGCTACTGTAAAATGTAAAAGGAACTTCCGCGCCGGACGTATGAGAATAGTCCAGCAGCGAGTCGCAAAATATACATTCTAATTGAATTAAACGTTGCGTAAATACCAATATAACCACATAAAGAATGACTTGAATCTAAAAAGAATATTAAATTATCTTAGTGTTACACTACTTTAATGTTCAAAATTCATTAACCGCCATAGTAAGGGGTTTTATATTTTATACTCTGATTATTACTGACTTTCAAAGCTAACTTAACCACACAAATGTTGTTTTTAATATTAAATGATATTTTATTCCAGAAGTACATTACGGGACATTAGAACTTTTAAATTCACCAAGTAAATAAATAGCTCCCTTTTTATTTTAGAAAAAAATATTATAATAATAATAAATATTTCGGACAACTAACACACAACGCCATCTAGTCCCACGCTAAGCAGAGTTTGTGTTATGGATACTAGACAACTGATACAAATACATATATACTTTTTTTGTAAATACATAAATATTATACATAGAAAACACCCAAACTCCGAAACAAATATTTGTAGATCATACAAACATTTGATCCGACCCGGGAATCGAACCCGAGACATGATCAGCAGTCGCACACGCCAACCGCGAGACCAAAGAGGCAGTTGAAGTAATATAAAAGATTAATTACTTGAAATCCTCTTACATAACTCTGTACTTTCAAAACAACAAACCCTAATGTGAGGAACTAGTTACAAAGGCCGGTCAAACAAATCCCTCGTGTTACTTTACTGAGGGTAGGATATAATATATTACTGCGCTTCAAACTTGTTTAATTTTCGACATGTAAACGGACGGATTTACCTAAACATAAATACAAATTGTTGTTGAAATATACTTACTGTACAGAATATTATTAAGTTTTGGGTGAATACTATCTTATGACATATTATGATATTTATAGTTAAGTTATGAGCTTGGTAACTTTTTCTGATTTCTGTGATTTAAGAATATTGTTCGAACAAAATCAATAGGCAAAAACCTCGTCAAGATCTTCAGTTACTCCGTGATCATGGCGCTTGCAACAGCGCCGAAATATCGGATACTTACAAACAAAAAGGTACATGGTAGCAATCCCGTAGATTTCTATTTTAATATCTAGTTTATGTTTACTTCTTTACTTTTTTTTATGTTTGGCCCGCCAAAATGACTCTACTCTGCCTGATGGAAAGCATAAGCAGAATCCGCCCAGTGGCGACTTCCACATACAGCGCAACAGAAATATACTACAGCGCCATCTACCGAAGTTACACTGAACTACGGAGCAACGTACAATATGAGAATATAAGATACAATATAAGAAACTACCAATCCTGAATCACGCAGTGAAAGTTCTCGCGCCAGTTAACATGTATACAACATCCCAACATCAACCGCTGGGCAGTTGGCCCGCCAGGCATGATCACCTCGCCTGGTCGGAGGATCCTCCCTTTGTGTTGGTGGGACATGACACACCTGTCCCCCACAGTGGTGACCCCGACGTGATTGGAAGCAGCCTTCGATGCAGCATCAGCACGCCGCCATCATGTTCACTCCCACAGCAAGTCTCACAGCCAACCAGCAACCTCGGCCTCAACAGGGATACACCACACGCAGGAAGCGACCGCTCCAGCCTGGTTACCCCTACGGCCTCATCAGCGTCTAGGCACAGCACACTGCACCTACGGTCCATGTAAGCAGAGCATTTCTCTCCCGTCTACGCAGCAGCCAGCCACTACGCAGCAACCGCCCCGACTCACTGGGGACCTCACCGCAGCACCGCGCACCGCCTGCCATCATCCCGACTCACTGGGACTAGCGGCATTCAGTTCCGACTCACTGGAACTTGCGGCACTCAGTTCCGACTCACTGGAACTACTCACTCCTGGCACTGGCAAGCTCCACAATAGGGCACAGACAGCTGACGCATCATATATCGACCTCCGGTCTTGGAGGGGAGTGATGTGGCGACTTCCACATACAGCGCAACAGAAATATACTACAGCGCCATCTACCGAAGTTACACTGAACTACGGAGCAACGTACAATATGAGAATATAAGATACAATATAAGAAACTACCAATCCTGAATCACGCAGTGAAAGTTCTCGCGCCAGTTAACATGTATACAACATCCCAACATCAACCGCTGGGCAGTTGGCCCGCCAGGCATGATCACCTCGCCTGGTCGGAGGATCCTCCCTTTGTGTTGGAGAGACATCACACCCGTTCCTCCACAAGTGGTGGTCACCATGCTCACTGCGAATGCAGACAATGTAGCATGGTGACCCACACCATGGCGGCCTAGTGATGCTGCTGCATCTTTTAGTCTAGTCAACAAGTTTAGAACTTGTTGACTAGACTAATTGGGCTTGGCTTACTAAAATTATAAAGAGGTAAAGTTTGTGAGGTTCTGTATTTACTGAACCGATTTGAGAAATTCCAATAGAAAGTCACATTATTTGTAAGTGTCATAAGCTAATTTATGAACCCGAATAATGAGTACCGCGATATCCGACATAGAGCCGCGGGCAAAAACTAGTTTTGTATAAACGTATTCCATTTTAAATTTTGGTTAAATACATTGTCTGCAACATGGTTACTATCAAGCAAGACAAAGACAATTAAGAAATATTAATAATTATATATCTTTTGTGGTTTATAAAAACATCTATATTATAAGCGCAAAAGTTTATAAGTATGTATGGATAGATGGATGTTTGTTACTCTTTCACGCAAAAATTACTGAACGGATTTGGATAAAACTTTACAGTAATATAGCTTATTAATCAGAATAACACATAGGCTACTTTTTAGGCTAGGCTAGGCTAGTTTTGGAATAAAAAAAAAAATTAATAAAGTTATTAAGTAATGTAATGTAGTAATGTAGTAAGTATTTTGTAATGATAAGAAATGAAAAAGGGCGTTTGGTTTTTTCTACACCCATTATAGTGTTTTGCTTGTTAATACATTTACAAAACATGTTGGCAAAAAGTACTTATTTTCAGAATAATAATAAAAGGAATAAACAAGTTAAAAGTAAATGATCTCATTGCCGTAACATATGTAGTTCCCTCTTCAATAATAATGTTTTCCTAGCCGATAACGGCCACGGCGTCCAGTCTCAACGGAGAGCAGCCAACTACGCAGGAGATATTATAGTGCACAAGTGTGTGAGCGAACACAGGTGCACTCTCTGTTCCCTCTCTCTCAGAATCCGATGGGACGAAGTATTGTAGACTCAACAGTATTCTTAGGAATTACATTAGATAATAAACTTCAATGGGGAGCTCAGATAGATAGCCTTGCGGGTAGACTTAGTTCGGCAGCTTATGCAGTATGGAAGGTACGTCAGCTCACTGATACGGACACAGCTAGGTTAGTTTATTTTAGCTACTTTCGACGCATCATCTCCTTCGCCATATCAGAGGGAAGGAAACGACCCGCCCCACGACGACACAGCAAGCAATGACATTTTAGTGAGCATGACAAACCATAGTCGAGATACTGATAAAAATCACTACATGCGTCATGCTCGTGAACGGGTGCTGCATGGGGTGACTGGTCGGCCTAGTCAGCGATGCTTTAGACAATACTATTATTCTGGTTCGTTCAACTGCAACCCTAGCCTCTTAATCTAGGCGCGAATTATTTTCAACAGTAGATTTAGCAACTGAATGTAAGTGGATGTGCACCTTGTTTCTATTTTGTTCTATGTTTAATAGACTCAAACCTTCAACGTTATCACTGAGTGTTTTTTTTTTGTTTGTGCGTTACATTTTGGAGCTTTTTAATAAACGGAATTTCAGGTGGCAACAGCTTGCATACTGTTTACCTTACATGTAATACTAACACTATTGTACCTGAAAATCAGATTTTGAAAAGAGTAGCCATGAGTTTCTTTGCCAGTATTCTTCTCATGAGCTCTACGCATTTTGGAAACTGGAAGTTATGGATCGACACAGGCAGGCAGTAGATTTTGGTGTTTTCGCCTAATTTACCTCGACAATACAGCACATGATGTGGCCTTTGTTTGTGTCGATCTATGATTTTTAACTATAGCTTCAATTTGACGTTCATAAGTGTCACTTGATGTCTTAGATGAATAAATGATTTTGATTTGATTTGATTTGACGGAATATTCAATAATCAATATCTCCCTCTTCATTTCACGATACTACACAATAATCACGGCATAAAGTATAAACTCTTCATTTTTATATTTTGCTACTAATATTTACACCAGATTTACTCGACGGTAATGTTTAGTCAAGCGAAAACTGGGCTGTCTGAAGCAGTCGTCAAGTTATTAATCGATTTTAGTTTCGTACAATGTTTTCAAAATAATTTCAATCCAATTTATTTATAACCTATTGAAAAGTTCTATAGAGTATAAGTATTATGGCAAAATAAGTTTACGGCTTCACTAGATTAACGCAGTAAGACATAAAAAATGTTTGCCGCTTTTAAAAATATTCAATTAGTAGAAGTATCACTTTATTTTTACTTTATGTTTCTAAGCTGTGAAAACAAAATTGTACTTACCTATGCTTTGACTGACCCAGATGCCCAACATATCGAGCTGCAGCAACCGATGGTACAACTTCGCCCCACGTGTATGGTTCATGAACAAGTGATAAAGGAATGAGCCACACCAAGGCGCGAGGGCTCCCAAGAGATGGCAAAGAGAAAGGAACCAGGCGCCACTGCCACTGCCCCACGGGAGAAGCCCTGGGAGAACTGCCATCATGTAGACTAAAGACACACCTGCAACAAGAAAAGCTATAATTACTTTAATTCCATATACATCACCATGAAAGTTAGTAGAGCCACGTTGATTTCAGCACGCATAGGCCGGCGAAATCAGGGTGGTACTACCCTCGCTCAGAAGACCAAACTAAAATGACAGCATTCGTGCTGTCGTGTTTCGTTGGTGAGTACGAGACCGGAGGCCCAATGATGCAAAAACATCTCAGTGGGCCGCCATAGTGTGGGTCACCATGCTTGCTGTTGCATTGCCTGCATTTGCAATGAGCATGATGACCACTACTCTCGGATTTGCTCTTGCTTCCCATCAGCAAAGTCACTTTGGTAGGCTCATATAAAAAAAAAAAACATCCCGAAGAAGCATTTCCACGTATTGCTAAATAACTGAGATAAGCTGATCAATAGAAAATTACAATTGAAGCAAAGACAAGAAATTACATTTTAACAAGCTTAGAATTTAATTTGTTTACCATAATGTAATACATTGTTGTAATGAGTGACACGCAAGTATTCCTGTTTAAACCAAATTAAAGTTCATATTTATTATTGCCTTGCCCTTGCCATGACATATTGTGCTAGTAATTATGAAAATAATAAGCCATTCTAATTACTATAATATTGACGTACCTACTAAGCTTACAATAATATATCTGTCGTTAGGGAAGTATGAAATTGTGATAATTAAGTGTTTAATTAGTTTGATTAATTGAATATGTAGGTATAGTTCATTCGTTTAGATACGGTCGCTTTGATCGCACCGCCGCCGCACGTGCGGTTCATTGTCAAAGGAATGCCGACACAATATCAAACGAGCTGCCTGCGGCGTACACACACAAGTCAGTTTAATTTGTCAGTTCACACCGTTGTATGAATTAATATATTTATTTATTTAGTACCTATAGAATCACCAACAGTCACAACAATATGATTGTATAATGATGTAGTGAGGTCTCCTTCCAATTGTCTGACTAGTTACAGGTGAATATAGCATGCTATTTAGTACGGTTCAAAGTGGACTATAATACTTATTCGCTTATACATAAAAAAATACAGTGATATTTGTCTTCTGAAAAATTTTACGAGTCTGAACCTGTCGAACACAGGCATTTATTGTGAAATTTAATGTAGATATCCGATAGGATTCATTATGTAAAGGTTAAAAGTTGACAAAATTCGTCAAAAAGAGTTAAATAATACTTTCTTTTTATATTTTGCAGAGATCGAAAGTTCGTTATAAAAAGTTATAAAAAGGTTTTGAACAAATCTATTCGTAATGTAAACTTCAAACCCCCAACTAAAATACCCTTTTGGTACGCTTTACACATTAAATATGTGACCTTACCCTATTTTGTGTAAGGCACACGAAACAAGATATAATCTTCTTTGCCATTTGCATTGTTATTAAAAACCTTTGAGAATATAATAAATGTACAAGCAATGACGCAACAGGGGCCTTAATTCAGTTTTCGCCAAATATTGCGAATTCGTTTATTTTCGTAGCCATTTTCTAATTCATATGAAGTCATAAAAGTGAATATTAGTTCCTGACCCGAATAGATAATGAAAAGAACTTACAAAAGCTTTAAGCTTAGCCTTTGTTATCGCCTTATATTCTGTGCTTTTGAACGATGGATTCGATTGATCTAGTAGCCTATTTTCAGTTAAATTCTATAGAATTAAATGCATTGTAAATTTGGCATTGTAAAAAAGTAATTTAAAAAAGTCTGTGGACCAACAACAATTGTATAAATCTATGTTATAATTATTACTGTAGAAAAAGTGAACAAATGCGTAATTCACTGATCATTTTTTATGGTGCGATGTAGCCACAACATGTAAGTTAGTAAAACCCTCTTTATAACTTTTCGAAACAGGCACTACGACAGACAACTCATAGCCTGGGCTGGTCGGTTACCATATCAGCTACATCATACCTTACATAACCTGAGCAGCATAAATAAACCTTCGGGCATAGCCTACCTTGGTTTCACATTTCAGCTCTTTCTTTGATATATCAGTTACATGTACCATCTTCATATGACAAGATTTTCTATTAAGTTTATTCAGTGGATAAATATCAAGGATGATCACCGGCACATTTCAATGGTTTAATTTTAATTTTTCATTTTCTTCACTGAATACAATTTACCTAATGGACAAAACTATAGTGCAAGAATATCCACCAACACACTTCGCAAGAAATAAAACTGATAAGTGAGATTTTACACAAATTGTTAATAAGCCTGTCGTATGATATTAGGATGCCGAAGACCGGGCAAAGTGGAGAAGAAAAAGTAGGAAAGCGGACCCCGGGCTCCAAAGTGCTAGCTTTGGAAGCAACCGGGAACAACGCTAAGACGATGATGATGTTAATAAGCCTGTCGTATGATAAAAAGTGAATATTTATTATGTTGTTATAAACTGTTCATAACAAAATATGAGTTAAAATAAATAGACTGCTCATATGTTTACTATATTAATTATAACTAATATTAAATTAGACAAAATTCCTTTTAAAGAAATATTGCATGAATTTAAAATAGATGTCATGTCACTATTGCCTTTTTTATGTTTATATCAAAAGGGTTTGGAAGCTAAGTGTTACGTTTATAGATTGTGGTTCAAGGCAAATTGAGGTCAGTCTGATTTGTGCCGTTCGAACCACATACATTAAATTATGTGTCAAGAGTAGAAATATATTCTCCTTTTGGCGAAGATACATTGCACGAAGTGCAGACTCTCACAGATAATTCTCGAAAAGAAGACATGAGGCTACGAAGTCATAATTCTATGTACTCACTATTAGATATACATACAGATCGTGACTGCTGAGTGATGACCTAATTCATGAATATATTGAATACATTTAATATGTAACATAATATAATATATATGTATAATACTTTTGTATTGAGTTTACAGAT
The DNA here is from genome assembly GCA_949125395.1 of Diaphora mendica. Lineage (NCBI taxonomy): Eukaryota > Metazoa > Arthropoda > Insecta > Lepidoptera > Erebidae > Diaphora > Diaphora mendica. Next base: position 6,781,565 of record OX421323.1, read on the forward strand.
CAAAAGTAAAATAAGTAATTTAATTCATTGAAATAAAACTTACATAAAAATAGATTAACAAAGGGTTAAACTACCCAGATTTTGATTTCTTAATGTTCTAAAGTTACATTAAATCTATTTGCATATAGACCTATATTACAAGGAATAAAGTATACGTTATTAAGTTCTCATGTAGTGTATACATATTAGCTATTTTATATTTTAATAAATGAATTATAATATAACTGTAGCTAAAAGCCTCCATACAAGCTTACAACTAAATTCACCGAACTTAGAAAGTGGTTCACATAAGTTTTGTTATAACTTCACATACGTATCTGAACTTCAGCGGCAGTGTAACGGCCATTGAATGCTAAAGGTATTGTATTATATTGAAACAAGTATTACATAAACAAACTTATCGGTGCTTTGGTTAAATTATGAAAATTGTAATAACTATGCTTTTGTTGTCACTATTACAGAATATTATACTCTCCTGTCCTTAGCAAAAAACATATATTTTGCTTATTCAGTCTTTTTCTGACCCATCCAGTTGCTGTAGCTAAAGTCTGAAAATTGGTTTGTTGATTTATACTTTAGTATTGCTTAAAATACGACTTTAATTGCATTGTATTTCTTTTTTTTTTAAAGACAACTCCCGCACTAGGAATAAATCCTGTGTGGCGGGGGACTTTACAAACATACATGAAACGGACACAAAGAACACTCAGACTCAGAACAACAATTTGTCACTTGGCGAAGTAGGAAACGGCGTAGTGACTGTTAAACCACTAGGCCAAACGTGCAGTCACAGGCATTTTATAATACTAATATGCGTAACTTGTGACTCTGACTTTTAATAAGAGTGGTCATGAGTTTTTATGCCAGTATTCTTCTCATAAGGCTCCACGCATTTTTAACCGACTTCCAAAAAGGAGGAGGTTTTTTTTTTTATGTATGTTCACCGATTACTCCGTCAGTTGTGGACCGATTTTGAATATTTTTTTTTGTATTCGAAAGGGTATGCTTCCGAGGCTTGATATTGCCAGCATATCAGGATCTGATGATGGGATCCCAGGGAAATCGAGGTAAACCCGCATTTTTTATAGGCACATACTATGTTTTTCGAATATGTTCTGAAGTTACACCGATATTTGCGTCTGGTAGTCATCATTTTATGATGATAAGCTGATGATGTAAGGTACAACTCCTTAACGGTTAGGAGTTGGATGATAAATCTTTAAATATCATATGTACATATGTTACCTTTAGTCGTATTCTTTCAAATTATTTAGGTAAGCTGATGATGGAAGGTGGAAGGTACAACTCCTCAACGGTTAGGAGTTGGAGGATAATTCTTTCAATTTCATACGTATCTAAAGACCTTCAGTCGTATACTTTCAAGTTATTTAGGTGAGCTGATGATAGAAGGTTAAACTCTTCAACAGTTAGGGATTAGAGGATGATTTTAATATTACACGTACGTATAGACCTTAATTTGTATTCTTGATGATGAAATTTGATGAAATAGTTCAACTTACTACTTACCTACGGTTGTTTGCACTAAAAACTGAAAAATAAAAACTTTTTATAAAAAAAAAACCCGACTTCCAAAAAACATCCAACGAAAACTCTCTGCCAAAAACACACTTAAAAGCGTAAAATAAACTGGTTCTTCATAAATTTCCTATACCTAATTCTTTATTCATTTAAATAGTAGTATTGTAATGTGTGCTAGGTACCTAAAATCTGTTTGAAGTTATAAAAAGTTTTTAGAAACTGGAAGCTATAGATCGACACAAGCAGACAATAGATTTTGGTGTTTTTACCTAATTTACCTTACTTAATCACTGGATTGTCAAGGTAAATTAGGTAACACAAACAGACGCCACAGCATGTACTGACATGCTGTGTCGATATATGATTTTTAACTGTAGCTTCAATTTAACGTTCATAAATGTCACATAGTGTCTTAATTGAATAAATGATTTTGACTTTTTACTAAGTAAGTAATCTCAGATACAACCACGGATACAACGATCTATTAAACATCCATTAATTAACTTAATATAATATGTTTGTAGTCGACCTTTTTAAGCGTTTTTCTTAGTTTTCTTAAACTATACTTATTTTTTTATTAATTTTTATATGCAAACTATTAACACTTTAAAATAATATGATGATTTCTTTGTTGTATACTGCTAAGCTAAACTTGGCAACTTTTTCAGTAATGATGTGTTAACTTGCCACTTTTATAGAAATGCGCCAGAACGCTGGAGGTCCATTAAGCCGTAAATATAATATGTTAAACTAAGAAACTTTGCGTCGTCAAAATCCTTTTTGCTTAAACGTAGATAAAAGCTGTTTTTGTGTACTTTTATCAACGTTCTTTAGGAATAAATCTCTAGTCTAGCGTTTTTAACCGACTTCCAAAAGGAGGAGGTTCTCAATTTCATCTGGTTTTTTTTTTAAAAATAAAATAACGTTTGGTCGGGAATAAACTCAGTTGTAATGTATCATCACTACTCACTACATAGTATAAAACAAAGTCGCTTTTTCTGTCCCTATGTCCCTTTGTGTGCTTAAATCTTTAAAACCACATAACGGATTTTGATGCGGGTTTCTTTAATAGATAGAGCGATTCAAGAGGAAGGTTTTTATGTATAATAAATGCAAAATATAGTATGGAAACACTGTTAATTTTCGAGGTTTCTAATGTGATGTAGCAAATAAACACATTTTTTGCGCTTACATTGCAAACGCTGGTTGCACCCTACGAGATGGATCAAAATAATGTACTACAGTATTGTACACCTTAAAAAGTACTACAAAAAAGTCCGCGACGGTATATGTCTATCTCTTAGGGATAACCCACAACAACCATTTTTTATTCCTTTCTTTTTACGAGAAATAATGGCTTATTTACGAAGTGATTTTAAGCAATACAAAATGAATCCTTATACAATTAAGTAAATTAAATACATTTTGCATTTAATACAGATCAAAATGGCCCTTTACAGTATCTAATTTAAATGAATATATTCGAAGATATTACAGATTTAAAATGCATGAATCGTGTCGTCGGCGGGGGCATCTGAAATCCACCCGTGCAAAGCCGGGGCGGGTCGCTAGTTGTTAAATAAATCTACATCTCTAAGTCGTAATTAAATGCGTTAATCAAATCTATATGTTGGATTTCGAACGTCATTGTACTGGCAACATTTTTCGATTGTCATATTTGTTCGTGTTGACGTTTGACGTTTGAGGTTAATTGTGATAGAACTCTCGTGAACAAGTCGAGTAATGGCGGGCGGTAATTTAATTTGATTGTGATACTCGCATAGCTTCCGCGTGAGATTGATTACACCGTGGGTTTTGTTAGGCTAACAGACTTGTAGGCTCGCTGTATGCCAGCGTGAGACGATATGAGAAAAAAGAACATGAAAAGACGCGTGTTGAAACCGGCCGACGATTTATTTTTATTGTTAAAATTAATGGATAGTAAGCTAATTGTATTGTCCATCGACCCGCGGTCTCTTTAGTGATAAACCGTATTGTGTTAGGTCGTGGACTCGCGAGTTTTGTAGGCGCGTTCCGCGTTAGCTGAAGCGAGTTGTTGTAATTCGAATACCTTGGAAGTTGTAAAGCACTTTAGGAGTTTATGTTTGTGTGAAGAAGCAGAGCAGAGAAGATTCTACCCAAGAGATATCTCTTGGAACGCCGAGAACATTGAAAACATTGAAGCCACACACTCCAGTAAGTGCTTAATGATTTTAGTTTAGATTAAGAACACGGTGACACAGCCGTGGTTCAGCCTTCTTGCTAGTGGGCAAGTGTAGCCAGTGAATGTTTTACTATGGGTCCTAAGACATCTCAAATGTCGCTCCACTAGTGAGAGGACTGATCACTATGCTAATATTATGAAGCTGCAGAGTTTGTTTGTTTGTTTGGACGCGCTAATCTCAGGAACTACTGGTCCGATTTGAAAAAATCTTTCAGTGTTAGATAGTATATTTATCGAGGAAAGCTATAAGCTATATTTTATTTTCAAAAAAATTAGGGATCCGTAAGAAAATTTATATTTTGTAACCCAAGGTGTGAAATCGAAAACCTATTTTTGCGTGCGCTGCAATAACTATTGACAATAGAACAAAATAATGTATTACGAGTTTGTAGGTCCCATTAAGATCTACAAAAAAGTCCGCGAGAGCATATATCTAACTATCATGGTTTAGTCACAATAACCGCTTTTGTGTTCAAAAAAAATATTAAATCGTCTGAAGAAAGAAACTACGTTAAATGTGTATCGTAATAATAGGTCTTTACCTATGAAATTGCCGTTTTGTATGCAATAAGTGAAAGTACTTATTTTTTCAAACTTTTTTTATTTCTGTTATTCGAAGTAATCACCCATGCAATTGACGCATCTTTGCCAACGCATTGGCAGTTTATTGATGCCCTTCTTGTAAAAATCAGCTGGACGGGAGGCAACAAACTCTTCAAAGGCATTTTGTACTGCCTCTCGGGGATTGAATTTTTTATCCACTAAAAAGTTGTCTAAATTTTGGAAAAAGGTCGGTAGTCGGTAGGTGCAAGGTCTGGTGAGTATGGCGGATGAGGGAGAGCTTTCAACCCCAGCTCTTGCAGCTTCGAGACTGTCTGAACTGACAACATCATTTGGTACAGTTCGCAACAGACAGTCTTCAAGGTGCAAGAGCTGGGGTTGGAAGCTCTCCCTCATCCGCCATACTCACCAGACCTTGCACCTACCGACTATTAATTTTTCCAAAATTTAGACAACTTTTTAGTGGGTAAAAAATTCAATTCCCGAGAGGCAGTACAAAATGCCTTTCAAGAGTTTGTTGCCTCCCGTCCAGCAGATTCTTACAAGAAGGGCATCAATAAACTGCCAATGCGTTGGCAAAGATGCGTCGATTGCATGGGTGATTACTTCGAATAACAGAAATAATAAAGTTTGAAAAAATAAATACTTTCACTTATTGCATACAAAACGGCAATTTCATAGGTAAAGACCTAATATTAATCCTTATCCAAATTAAGCATTATGTTATCAACGGTATTTATGTAGAAGTAAAATACTTTTTGTTTCATCCCAATCGGACATTTCGTTTAGAAGTTATCACGAGTATAAGACGCTAAGAATTGGTATCTAATAATGAGTTATTTGCCAGAGTTTTTTATCAACATAATACCTAATAGGTACTAATCTTTATCCAAATAAATGTGTTGTGGATTATGAGTATTAGATCTTAGAAGAGTATAATATCTATACTAATCTATCTATATACTATACTAATATTTAAAGCTGAAGAGTTATTTGTTTGTTTGAACGCGCTAATCTCAGGAACCGCTGGTCCGATTTGAAAAAATATTTCAGTGTTAGATAGCCCATTTATCGAGGTGGGCTATATATCATCACGCTAAGACTAATAGAAGCGGAGCACCAATGAAGCATGTTACAAAAACGTGGGTAATTTTTTACACCAAGGCAATAGGAGACGCAAACGACGTTGCGTGGGTCAGTTAGTGATTTATAATTTAATAAGAATTCATTTTGTTAACTTAATATGATTTTTTTAATAAGTTAAACATACAAATTATTACTATAGTCTTTTTTATTATACAGAAGGCAAACTAGGGTCATTACGTATTAAGGGTACGGCATTCACAAACGCCATGTTAATTTCAGCACGTACCTAATCATAGAATAAATAATAGCACTGTGTAGAATAATAAATAACTTTGCTAAGTTGCTGCTGTCAGCCCCTTCTCATTTGCTTTCCACGTTCGCTTCAAAATGGAATCGGCCATTTCAATTTTCATTTGTTTTCATCGAACGAGCACATACATATTTCAAAGACACTCGATGTGTCGATCACAGTCGCACTTAAATGGATTTAGTAGCTTCTGTGAAGCGAAACCTGATTCGTTTTACGTTTAAGTGTAAGTATAAAATTGTAACACACAATAACCTGTGTTTGAGATATAAAGGATAGATACTTTATAATATTACAAAAGGGATAAGAGTATGCTGACAAGATGACAGTGAAGGATCGAGTTGATATATATTTTACGGAGCGAAAGACACACGACACAGCGAAAGATTCACATTTCAATTACAAAACTCTAACAATGTTAAAATTTAACGTTTCTAAATATATGTTTAATTGATTTGCATATAACAAAAATTTATAAATCGCATTGCATTCTACAAAGTAGGTTCTTCTGTAATACCATATGTAGGTATTTTGAATTAACACACAAAATGTACTGGGTGCAATTACAATTTGATTGCTTAAAATGTGCAATAAAGTAGCACGTATGGTATAAGTCAATACTGTTTTAGAGTTTAGTTCTTTAAAAGAAGCAAAGGAAGGCACAGAAAATCAACGTAAAATGACAGCGTTCATGCTGTCGTGTTTCGTTGGTGAGTGCGAGACCGGAGGCCCAAATAGTCTAGTCAACAAGTTCCATACTTGTTGACTAGACTAAAAGATGCAGTAGCATCATTAGGCCGCCATGGTGTGGGTCGCCATACTGCATTGTCTGCATTCGCAGTGAGTATGGTGACCACCACTCTTGGATTCTGCTTATGCTTTCCATCAGGCAGAGTAGAGTCATTATGGCGGGCCATACATAAAAAAAAAAAAAAAACCCATCAGCGATAATTTGGATGACAGACAGACAGGTATCATGCCTCTAAGTCAATGCAATGATAAGATGGCATCTTTTTTAAGCCTTATATTTTATTTAAGCTATTGAGTACTTCCCTAGTAAACTAGAATCATGAAAAAGCAGAGCTACACAGAAATCTAATGTGACCGACTTCCTTGAAAACTTACCTATTACCTATTTTTATTTTATTTTATTTTATTTATACAACTTTATTGAACACCACAAAAGTATAAAAAATTACAGATACATGAAAAGCTACATTTGGTATAACAATAGGCGGTCTTATCGCTCACGGCGATCTCTTCCAGACAACCTTTGTACGGATATTGTGTAATTTGATTTTTGTGTGTGGAAAACCTCTCGGGCCGTCACCTCACCGAGGTTTTCGGTGGTGCAAGGTACATGGGTATCGAACCACCTTAACAATAATTATAACATCATTTATTTTGGACTTCATTCATATTTGTTATAACAATCGTCCTAACTGGAACTTAAACCACAGGGGTTCCACTCTGCGTTTGGAATGGAAGGGATCCGGGACCGGGAACAGTTGATATTAAAATATCCAGACACACCTATTACCCATAACGTTAACTTATTTCATGTAACGAATAATATTGTCAAATAATTTTCAATTCAAAATTTGTATCAAAAGTCTGAAACAGAAATCTTCCATTGTCGACAAAGGAACGCAACTAAATTAAGGTTACGTCTAAGAAATAATATTATTTTTATTTACAAAATAATTTTTATTCACCGCACAATCTAAAGTTCGTGTTTTACAATAATTTAATCAAAAGAGATTTGTCTTTATTTAGCAATTAATTAATATAAGTACGTCCCACTGAGTTGACAACAGATTTTTTGATAAATGAAAGGTTTTCAATTGAGATAATATGTCACGTTTAACTTTATCTCGGCACTTGGTGAAATTGGCACATTCAACTGTACAAGGTAAAAATAGGCCGTATGGGACTTAAGCTTTATTGGCTTTCCATTAAGGACCAAAGAGTTTCATTACGTGAAGGGTTCTAGGTGTCCCTTCGAATGGTTTGGTAAGAGAAATACACATCAAGAATATAATAAGGTATATAATACAGCCACATACAACGTACATTGTAGGTATTTTTGACATCTTAAACAGAGTATTACCTCGAGATGATGAAGGGTTTTGTCAATTGGAATTGGGAATTGTCATTTTTACAGACATTATGAGAAAGTTGAGAGTAGATTTAAAGCAAAGAGGTTTGGAAGGGAATGATACAATAATTCACATATCAAAACACAAGAACTATTAGCTAATAAAACAAAATTGTAGTAATGTTTGTTGTACCTACAAAAGATACAATATATTATCTCTTACTTGGTGATTTATGCGGTATATAACTCATACGACGGAAGCGCTCACAGGGTCATTTCCCGGGTCACTCACCGGGGACCACCTAACGATATATTTCAGTAGTCCAGTCCAGTTATTGCACTCAGTGGTAATAAAACTATCCTTCGACATACAACTTACAATCAAGCAATTTCAAGATCAGATAATATATGTTCTAACGTAAAGTGAATATTATATCTCTGTTTCTATTGCTTTTGCTTTCAAAAGTCTGCCTAAGCCTGCTGTTAGAAATGGTATAATGTTAGCGTGGATTCAACGTTCTCCTTCACTGCTGGCATAAGAGGACGACACTGATCGAAGACGAAATTTACTGAGCCTTTTTATTACACTATTCGAACTACTTACGTACAGGACTAATTATGCTTACAATCTGTGGATTCTCTGTAGAACTAATATAGAATATACAGAGCTTAGTTCGGAGAAATACGTATTTGAATATAATATTAATAAAGAAGAAAAGATTAGAAAGAAACCGTTAGCAAACAACAACAAAGCCATTATAATACACTATAATTATCCATTATCGTAATTGTATATACTAGCTGACCAACGTAATTTCGTCTGCATCAAATACATATTAATATATTCTCCCACTAATTTGGGAAAACAAAAAGATGTGTGAATGGCAACACTGTATTTAAATTGCAATTATTTTTTTTCGATTAAGGTGTTATTTATCTTAAATTCAATACCTACATTTAGACTATATACATGTGAAAAGTATTTCTGCTTGTTTTTTGTTACAGTTTTTTGACCTTCTATTGCATTCTTTCACTACGCATTTGCCCATTTTTAATGATTGTTGTTATCACGTGCCACTACATCAACTTCGGTTGGCGCGACATTGAACACTAAACTGACGTTTGCCTCGAATAAGAGACTTCTCTTAATTTCGGCCTGTGCGTTTTTGTTTCGTATTTGCTAATCTAGTGTATAATAGATCAATGTATCTAATCTATCTATCTATATATATAAAAGATTAAGGTGACTGACTGACTGACATACCCAGAGATCAACGCACAGCCCAAACCGCTGAACCTAGAATCCTGAAATTTTGCATGTAGGTTCTTTATATAACGAAAGTGAGCACTAAGAAAGGAATTTTTGAAATTCCACCCCTAAGGCAGTAAATCAGGGGATGAAAGTCTGCGTGAGAAAAGCCGCGTGTAAAAGCTAGTATATTATAATATATATTATGTTTATTTTTGATGCGCTTATTTCTTTGTTCAACATACAGTTGGCAATTTCCCTTGTACTATTTGTTTTCTATAGTGAAAATAGGAATATTGATTTTCCAGTTTCCTTGAAATCTTATTATATTTATGTTTATGCATGTCATTACTTTGTAGTTTGTATATTACAATACATAATTTTATTCTCTGTACGTTCAGATAGCACTAGGGTATTTTTTTTAATAGGACTCATACAATTTAAAGTCACTAAACGGATCACATACTCCGTAAAGAAAGGATTGGTATTGTATTTTTCTATGGGCTTAGTTTTAAATTCAACGTAAAAATTACTGTAATCTGAGAGAGGTTTCTCAGCATTACTCTGCAAATAAACAATGCCTATTGAAAAGGATGTTGATTTCAATAAGAAAATACAATATTGTTTGTTGTCCTTTCTACCAATCTAGAGTAAAATCAAATAAATAAATAAAATAAAATAAATAAATAATATTTCAGACATCTAACACACAACGCTATCTAGTCCCAAGCTAAGCAGAGCTTGTGTTATGGGTACTAGACAACTGATATTTTTTTTTTGTAAATACATACATATTATACATAGAAAACACCCAAACTTCGAAGCAAATAATAGGTTTTTACCCATGAAATTGCCGTTTTGTATGCAATAAGTGAAAGTACTTATTTTTTCAAACTTTTTTATTTCTGTTATTCGAAGTAATCACCCATGCAATCGACGCATCTTTGCCAACGCATTGGCAGTTTATTGATGCCCTTCTTGTAAAAATCAGCTGGACGGGAGGCAACAAACTCTTTAAAGGCATTCTGTACTGCCTCTAGGGAATTGAATTTATTACCCACTAAAAAGTTGTCAAAATTTTGGAAAAAGTAATAGTCGGTAGGTGCAAGGTCTGGTGAGTATGGCGGATGAGGGAAAGCTTCCAACCCCAGCTCAGACAGACAGATATGAATTTAGTGAAAAGCTGTTAATTCAAAATTTAATCAGTCTCATCAATTTAATTTATTGATTTAGATGGAGTTAGGAGTTCTCAAAGAAAGTAATATTGTACACAAAGTAAACAGAAACTTCTAAAACTGATAATGACTTGCTAAAATATCATTTTGTGTACACAAATGTCTTCTAATTTAAAATACAAGAACATATGATTTACCCCACGTTATGATTTACAAAACAAAACAACCTAATGAAGCCAGAAATGGTATATGTACATTGTTACCGAATCTTATTTCATCCATTATTTTCCACCTAATGAAACAAATTAACCTTTATTTCCTTGCAAATTTAACAAGAAAATGCCTGAGCCAACACAGATACAATATACGGTTGATGCTGTGGAGCTATTTCTTTGTGTAACTTATCAGATAGAAGACTAGTTTTTCAATATTTTTAACACAAAAGTTTTGCCAAAATGTCAACATTCCGCCAAATACTTTGAATTCAAAATATGTGTTTTATATTTGAGGTTGAAAATATCCTGAAGGTAAATGTGGATATCTTAACTTTTACTTGGAAAAAAACCGACTTCCAAAAATCATCCAACGAAAACTCTCTGTCAAAAAACACTAAAAAGCGTAAAATAAACTGGCTCCTCATAAATTGCTATGTGCCAATTCTTGTCTATACCTAATTCTTTATTCATTTAAATAGTAGGTAGTATTATAATGTGTGCTAGGTAACTAAAATCTGTTTGAAGTCGGTGCCAAGCCAAAAAGAATACGAACGAACAATTATAAAAATCTAAGCGATAGTCGCCTGGCACCGATTTCAAACAGATTCTAGGTACCTAACACACATTATAATACTACCTACTATTTAAATGAATAAAGAATTAGATATAGACAAGAATTGGCACATAGCAATTTATGAAGAGCCAGTTTATTTTACACTTTTTAGTGTTTTTTGACAGAGAGTTTTCGTTGGATGTTTTTTTGGAAGTCGGTTTTTTTTATAAAATGTTTTTATTTTTCAGTTTTAGTGCAAACAATCGTAGGTAAGTAGTAAGTTGAACTATTTCATAAAATTTCTATTGATGCAAATAAATAACTTTAGTGGTTACGAACTTTTATACAATCTTTCAACCCCTATTTCACCCTCTTAGGGGTAGAATATCCAGAAACGCTTAAAGACATTTCTACTCTTTTTAATCAGTAGCCCAAAGATAACGTTTCATGTTCATAACTTAAAAAACGACGGACTTCCACACAAACTTTCAACCCCTATTTCACCCCTTAGGGGTAGAAATTTCAAAATTCCTTCCTTAGTGGGTGTCTACTAAAAAAACCATCCATATGAATAACTGAAAGAATACAAATTAAGGTCTATACGTACGTGTAATATTAACATCATCTTCTAATCCTAATCCCTAACTGTTGAAGAGTTTAACCTTCTATCATCAGCTCACCTAAATAACTTGAAAGAATACGACTAAAGGTAACATATATACATATGATATTTAAAGATTTATCCTCCAACTCCTAATCGTTAAGGAGTGGTGCCTTACATCATCAGCTCATCATCATAAAATGATGACTAACAGACGCAAATACCGGCGCGACTTCAGAAAATATACGAAAAACATAGTATGTGCCTATAAAAAATTTAGAGTTTCTCTAGATTTCCCTGGGATCCCATCATCAGATCCTGATATGGCGGCAATGGGACCACCGCGGGAGCTTACCCTTTCGAATACAATTTTTTTTTTCAAAATCGGTCCACAATTGACGGAGTAATCAGTGAACATACATAAAAAAATAAACATATAGTGGAACATAGAAACTCCTCCTTTTTGGAAGTCGGTTAAAAAAAAGAAACATACAGTAGAACATAGAACCTCCTCCTTTTTGGATGTCGGTTAAAAAATATAATTAGATAATTCTTTCTATTCTTCCAAATTCAGGTGCAGAGGCGCAAAAAATTAACGTATTTTAGCTTTTCATTTTTATTTTACAAGGCACATAAAACGCAATACAAACATAAATAAATGTTTGCAATAAACTCACGGAGTATGTTGGTTATTAAATAAAGTAAAAGGTTGCAAACAACGAATGTGATATGACTATAATAAAAGTAAAGGTACTTTCTTTCTTTGCTTTCAAACAATAATCTGTTGAATGTAACTATGTGAACAAACAATAACATATTACCTGACACCTATATTGTAAAAGACCATTAGGTACATAAAACCCTGGCACCTAAACCATGACATAGTGCGAGCTGATCGAGCAAGTTTGCAACATATTAACCGGATATCCTTCATTTTTTAGTGTAGTAAATTAACATATTAAAAAAATACAGTGCACACAAAGTGCTTCATTAACCAATTAGTCTAAGCACGGCTTCGTGCGTTAATATTAAAAGAGCTTTGAGTCGACTTTGTTTATTTTTGTGATGATAAGAAAATATAGGGATGGATTAGATACATTCTGGCGTAACCGAAGGGTAGTAAGCTGATTATGTAATAACTATAATCCCTGTTTCGAGCAATGTAAGTCGTTACGCTGCTATTTAATAAACATTGTTATTTGTTTGTTGCCAACAAGTTACCTTTATTTTAGAATTGATACATTCATTGTTTCTTACCTACACTTTGTATCACAATTCTGAAAGAGGTTTCTGTAAATAGATAATATAGTAGCTGACAAATGTAACTTCAAATGCGTCTCTTTTCAATCATGCTCGGCCCCTATTGATCTAAGCGTGATAGCAACACTGCCCTGTCTTAGACACACTAGCAAAACACATTTCATAAAAATATACCTATGTGAAGTCGGTTAGATACGAGTAGTTTTGGAGTTCATCGTGTGATGTGAAGTGCCACGAGAATTATAAAAATCTAATCGCATTCTAAATTCACATGCTATTTCAACATAATATGAAATACACGTCTATTGCCCTAAACTTGAGGGCTTAGCTTTGTTGAGCTCACTTGTAAATTATAGATTGTACGCTGCCGAGGTATACAATTCAGAATATTGATTTTCTGCGTAACGGAACAGTGAGGGGTGCATTTTGGCAATTTATCGTCGGCTTAGTCACTTAGTTATTAATAATTTATACTTTTATAAACGGTGGCTTGTGTTTAACTTAATGAAACTGTAATTTTTCTTTATGTTACAGTAACAATAAACTAATATTAAAGCACAAAAACTATTAGTAGAGTTATTAGAAATTTATTAAGAGAGAGTTATTAGTAATTCATCAAAGTTCATCAACTTTATATAAGTATTCAAATACATAATTATTTTTTACTTGGAATAGACAATAAAACTAATAAATCTAATAAGGCTGAATGCCTGTTGTTGATTTTAGCTGTCGCAACATAACTCAATTTAACAAAGAATTTAATATACTCGTAATATATTTACGCACCATTTAATTCGTAATCGAAACTCCATTTATTATTTCACACGTATAAACAATGGCTGTAAACTTTAGCGAAACTTCATAAATAAAGCACTTTTTTTTCGTTTAACATTTATGCTGTCATAAACAATAATTGTGTTGGTTATTGCCACGTCTATAAAACTCCGTTAGGAAGTATCGAGCGTATACAAGCAACGGGAGCAAATTAAGCCTATCTAGTGCCTAAAGGCTCATCCCGGTCCGTCCTTTCATTTCCGGCATTACGAAACGATTCCGGTGTCTACTTATTCATTTGACAGTCATATCGACTTTTCTGATTGCCTTGAATTACAGCTAACTTTAAAATCTCTGCTAATTCCTACAGATGGTAAAAGTTAACTGCAGCCAGTCACTAAGTATCTTTGGTTAAATCAGTAAGATTTTCTTAGTTATGTTTATACGAATTAAGACTATTACTATGAATAGAAATAAAATATAAATAGCGAATTCTTCGAAAAAAGCAAGTTGTAATTTTTTTAAATTAAATCACAGTAGGTTTAAAACAAACCCATGACGTAGAATAGAACTTATAAAATTCAAACTGTATAAGAGTTGAGTCTGTATAATTTGCTGAACAAAGCTTTCAGTTTCATGTCAGCAAAGTATTGGAACGCCTGCATTATTAAATAGAAACAGTTTATTCCACGATAATTCTAGCCGTTACTTATGCAACTAGACGCCTGTTCGATAAACCACTTTTTGCATATTCCAAGAAAACACAAGTTGGCATAGTTACACAAACAAGATTAATTTTAATGGCGAAAATTTCGTAAGAATGAGAAGTAAATAAACTCTATTTTTGTTTATATAGAAAGCGTGTAGTGTGCTTTATAAATGTTACTAATTAATTTTAAGGGGACGCAAATAATGTGTTGTACATCAAGTCAATAACTTGTTATGCTTAGATCTAATACGTATAAAAATAATACAGCTGTAGTAGCAGGTCTAAAAACTAAATGTAATACTATAAACTTCTAAGAATTATACGCCCGGGAAAATACTAATTCCCGGTCTGGTCCACACTTATTGTGGAACAAAAGTATTACTCTTTTGAAGTTATTATTCTCTTGTGTGTTTAATCGGTGAGTAGCTATTGTACGCAGCTTCGCTCGCGTGATTATTTCTTCCTATTTCTTACTTTAATAGTTATTTGTTATACAAGAGTGCAAAGTTGCTTTTTAACCGCATGCTCAATTTTGATGACCGAGCAAGCGAAGGATTCTGAGCGTTAGCGAGGGAATCAAAAGAGCACAAGGTGAAAAATCTTTGCACTCGAGTGCAACTCGTAACTTTTCATCCCATCTCAGCGAGGAAATGACTAAATGACGTGAAAAGAAAATGGCGCTGGCAAAGCAAATCAAAAAAAAGTACACCAAGAAGATTCCGAGTCTGAGTTTAAAAAAAAAAAATGTATGATAAATTCGACACCATGGAGGTAGAAGTAAATAGGTTTAATGATGTTTTGACTTCACAAGCTTAGTGTACATGATGTTCTAAATTCAAATTTACTTTATCCTCTAGCGAATAAAAAGGGCTTTTGCACTCAGATATCGAAGGGCAAAAATACTCTTTACGAGCTGGTGGGATGAAAAATAAATTAATGACAAACTTGCATACTTTTTCAGGTCTATGACAATCAAATACTGTGGATCCAGAGATTACTCCCTACAACATCAACTTTATCTCTTCACAATTTTAGAAGAAAAAGTATGTGCATCCCCCAAGAAAAGCCTTACAAATGTTTTTTAGATTTGATCTGTTTCTGGTCATACCACTAGCGCATCAAACGTCATCTACGGCTTTATCCGCAACTCGGTACTCACATCCCTATCACTAAAGTAAATATTTATAATATATACCTGATGCAGCCTATCGCCTTTACATTTTGATGTTTTGAAAGTTACTTAGAGCAGCTTGGCACATTTCCCCTTACCCTAGAATACCCTTGGGACCCGAGGGTTCGTACAATTTTATGTGAGTTATATTTTGTGTACAACATAAAGGGTGATTAATCCAACCCGTCTTTTCAGTTGCAGTAGAGCGCGTAATTAATAAAGCCGCTAAAAAAATTACTCGAAAATGCATACCTTTTAGAAAACAAAAAGATGTTAGAATACAGAAATCAATTTGACTCAAGTCGTATTGTACTCTAATCGTACTCAAATTCAGATTTTTCGTCGTATGGGTCACCACTCGAGCATCGTTCTGCATGTATAACAAGAGCTTCTTTCTTATTGAATAGTGGTAAACGAGCCGACGTATCGCCTGATGGTAAGCTATTACCGCCGCCCATTGCCTTCAGGTTCAACCATCAATACGATCTTCAAACCTTCAAGAAAAGAGCATACTCCTTCTTTTAAAAGGCCGACAACGCACTTGTGACGCCTCTGGTCTTTGGTCGTGTCCATGGGTGGCGGTAATGGCTTATTATCAGACGATCCGTCTGCTGTTTGCCCCGTATCCCATAAAAATATATACCTATTTATTTTACCACTTAAAAAGTTTTCTGAAACTACATCATGGAAAACGCTGTTCATTTACAAAGCTCGAAGAAAAGTCCTCTTTACAAGGATTCACGTTAAGAATATTTTAATTAACTAATTCCTACGCTATTAAATAGTTGTAAGACTTCAAAAATAAAAGTATAATTACAGGAATCACCTGAATAGAACATTCAGAGTGCCATTGATACATTTTTAGCTCTGAGGCTTAATAGAACGTAAATAAGATTAATGTTTTTCTTTCTGTTAAGTATTCTTACCTAAACCTGAGTTATTAATTAAATTGATGATAAAACAATAGTATGAAAGATTATACCTTGGTCGAATATTCGCAGTTCGTGTTATGATTCTGTAGAAAGTACTGTTTAGAGTATACCAATAAAAGTTAAGACACATGAATGAAACAATTGATTCCGAGTGAACAAGCTCTGTTTAACATGTATTGTATATACTTATACCATCCAAATATGTATGTAAAGAATCCTAAGTATATTTTTATTTACTAAATCTATGGCAATAAGTATTATTATCGGAAGAGATCGCCGTGAACGATAAGACCGCCTATTGAAATACCATATGCAGATTTAGATTTATGTCTGTACAACATGTTATACTTTAGTTGTGTGTAATAAAGTTGTATAAATAAATCATTTCAAAAGTAACTCTATCTGTCTGTCTGTTACGCTTTCATGTCTAAACCTTTGCACCGATTTCAATGAAATTTAGCACATAGATACTTTGACTCTTGAGGAAGGACAAAGTCTATTCTTTACCACGATAACCGACATTCAGGAGCCGAGGGCAAAGGCTAAGCTGGTATTATTACATAATTTGACAGTATCTAAGCGTCACTTCTTTAAAATTTATTTTTAATTTATTGGGGATTTATTCAAAATTATGCTTAAATCAAATAACGATGTAAATGAAGTATGTTCTCTTCATCGTAATATACTGCACCATACGGTGTGCTATCAATAAGTCTCAACCCCGAGTCCTCAGGTATTACCTAGAAAAGTTGTACCTACCTGTAAACCTAGGTTGACTTACAATATATCTTCTATATACTCGTATATAAAGGAGGAAGGTGACTGACATACCCAGAGATCAACGCACAGCCCAAACCGCTGAACCTAGAATCCTGAAATATTGCATGGAGGTTCTGTATATAAAGTAAGTGAGCACTAAGAAAGGAATTTTTAAAATTGCACCCCTAAGGGGGTCATCAGGGGATGAAAGTCTGCGTGAGCGAAGCCGCGTGCAAAAGCTAGTACACAAATATACGTTTATAATGTCTGTTTTATGTCCATAAGTGAATAGTGAAATGTGTACAAAACAGGTAAATACAGAACTAAAGGAAATAATAGCATCAATACGTGTATTGAAGCCCGCGGTTTTCAGACACTGGTTTCATGACCGATCAATTAGTTTCATCCCAAAATACGCCATTATAAACACCGTGTATAATATAATGTCTACAGAATTCGATAGGAGCTTAATAAGGTTTAAATTAATTTTATGAACTGGCGTATAATTTTACTTGTGACGTCAGGTCTAAAATTGTTTCTCATTTATTATTAAAATTATACTACTAAGCTAGAGATCAGGGGTTTATTTTTTTTCAAATTGAATTCAGATTAAAATTCAAAATCATTTATTCAATTAATACACTAATTGACATTTATGAATGTTAAATTGAAGCTTCAGCTAAAAATCATAGACCGACACAAACAGACGCCACAGCATATTGTGCTGGATTGTCAAAATAAATTAGATGAAAACACCAAAATCTACTGCCTGTTTGTGTCGATCTATAACTTCCAGTTTCCAAAATGCGTAGAGCCTTATGAGAAGAATACTGGCAAAGAAACTCTTGGCTACTCTTTTCCAAAGTCAGATATTCAGGTACAATGTTGTTAGTATATATTTTTTTTATATTAATTATAGATAGTATACATTTGGTAGTAGAGCCACGCTGATTTCAGCACGAACGGGCCGGCTCGACCGGGGCGGTACTACCCTCGCACAGAAAATCAACGTAAAATGACAGCAGCAGTGCTGTCGTGTTTCGTTGGTGAGTGCGAGACCGGAGGCCCAATTAGCCTACAACAAGTTCCATACTTGTTGACTAGACTAAAAGATGCAGCAGCATCACTAGGCCGCCATGGTGTGGGTCGCCATACTGCATTGTCTGCATTCGCAATGAGTATGGTGGCCACCACTCTTGGATTCTGCTTATGTTTTCCATCAGGCCGAGTAGAGTCATTTTGGCGGGCCAAACATAAAAAAAAAGTATTTAACATGAAAGGTAAACAGTGTGCAATCTGTTGCCACCTGAATTTCATTTTATTGAAATGCTCCAAAAGCTAAAGTTCCAAAAAAGAACACTCACTCATACCGTTTGAAGGTTTAAGCCTATGTTTCTAAGACACATATTGTATGACGTGCAAGACATTATTTTCTATAACTGGCTGTATTTTTTGTTATAATGAGTTAGTTCATTGAGAAGTGAATGGGTCCCGTTGCCCGTTAGTTTGAATAATACACGTGCAAGTTTAACTATTAAAGTGTCTTTTTTAGAAATAGCCCCGGTTTTTATTTATTTTTTAAAAAAACCTAATGGGATACCTAATCACTAGTTGTATAACTGCAAACGCGTTTTTGTCAACGAAACTTTAGAGCATAGTTATAATTATTCTTTGATACTTTTCTTAACATGCTCTATTTTAATGTAACTTTTAAAAATTTCAAGTTACAGGGAGTTTTAAATGTTGCACGTACGTTGAAGCTCGTTGTGACTGCTGATAAATTATGTAAGTGCTGCAAGCTACATGAAGCCGACCCTCCAGGCTCCATTAATAACTTAATATCTGGCTACCATTGTACAACTCCGTGTGGGCTTACCTGAATCAAATTCTTGATGAGGGTAGGATATTCTATCACAAAATTTTACTGTTATATTCTTTGTCCTAAGAATTTTTGATGGGGAACATCTAATGCGAAAGGTCAGACCGGCTGCTGAAATGGCAGCGTGTTGTCACGGTATATTTACCTCCCGCTATGTTTTAGTGTATAATACGACGACATAGTATAGGGCGGTGTGGCTCTACGAGTTAATCATTTGTGTCTTTGAAAAAAATTAAGTTGATATTAATCTGTGTTAAATTTATGATTTCTTTTCCTAAGCCATCTTTTATTAAATTTATATAAAATATTTAATTTCAATAATTAGTAGGCAAATATCAGGCGAAAGACGACCCAATTTTTACCCGACTGCGGCAAAGCCAAAGGAGGGTTATGATTTTGCCAGGATATGTATGTATATATGTATGTATGTATGTATGTTCATCTGTTCCCTCATAGCTCCTCAACATTTATTAGAACTGGACAAATGAGGTATCGTTAGAAGCGTCTTGATTGTCCCCTGGTTATAGGCTATAATATGACGTGTCCATGAATCTAATGTGGCACCCTCTAGCGGTAATAAAGTACTGTGTTAAAATAAAAATTTGAAATAAATATGCCGTGTGATGTATCATTTGAAAGGGCGTCGATTGTACATTTCAAAAATATGTATAATATAATATTAAAATAGAAATCTGACGTCAGTTACTCCGTGATCATGGCGCTTGCAACAGCGCCGAAATATCGGATACTCACTAACGAAAAGGTACATGGTAGCAAACCCGCAGATTTCTATTTTAATGTTACTGACCATGAAAGTTTAAAACAATAATATAATATATAGCATTTGCTGGTGATTTTCTCCGTATTTATTCGATAATTTTGACATTTCTATGGTACCTTTTTAAAATATACTTCGTAAAGAAATTAATATTATAGGTATAGGCACCAAAATATTTTAAATAAAAAAAGGAAAAACTAAAACCCAACTACGACAAAAAAACGACGCTGAAAAAGTATGAAACAAGTTTGATAAGCCGTAGTCACGCGTTGTTCAAGTTTTATGGACATTACTGTACGTTTCTATGTAACGTGTGACTACGGTTTTTCAAACTTGTTTCATACTTTTTCAGCGTCGTTTTTTTGTCGTAGTTGGGTTTTAGTTTTCACTTTTTTTATTCTCTTTAATGATAGGTATTCAAATTTTAATCATGACACCGAGGTATTAGCATCATGACTGCATTTGTCAATAGTTGAAATACCTTTGTCGGTTTTCCAGGAACTGTAACTGCTACCTGATGAAGGCTACGTTTTAATAACGTAATACGAAACGATTAGTAGTACACATCTAAACTTCTTTGGCTGTTTTTTCTCTAAAGTTCTTATTTATTATTGAGACGGATAGAAACAAAGTCATTTAAATTTATTAATAATAGCTCTTCAACATACATCATACCATCTCTACCTCAGCGTTTGCAAGACTATAATATCCAAACTAAACGCTTCCGTGATCTGCCTAGAGTATGTAATCATAAATTATATAAGATCAATTTGCTAGATTAATTTCCCGTATCAATAAACAAAAACCTTAGTACAGCAATATTGTATTGTCCCCGGTTTAATCGGAGAGGATAAAAACCCGCAGCATCCAACCAACTAATTAGTTTCTGTACCGGCCATTAAACTCAGATGCAAATGAAACATGTTGCAATTAAATTTCATAGAGTAAGCTGAATGGAAAGTACACTGATAGATAAATTAATATAACTGTTCTGTTGTCTTTGGTTACTGGTAACCTACTTTTTAACCCCCGACCAAAAAAAGGGGTGTTATAAGTTTCACGTGTCTGTCTGTCTGTGGCACCGTAGCTCCCGAACGGATGACGCGATTTCAATTTAGTTTTATTTGTATGAAAGGTGAGTTACGTGCTAGTGTTCTTATACACGTTTCATGAAAATCGGTTGAGCCGTTTAAAAGTTATGGGGGTGAAAGTGGGGAAGAGTAACCGAATGTCTGCAAAAATATCATCGAGTGGGTCTCAAATGAAAGCGCATAACGTGTTTTTTACTTTTTAAAGGGAACTCAGGTTACTATATCGGGGTTTTTAAAATTTTGAGATAGTTATTGCCCTCAAGTTCTAGGCTGAAAACATAATTTCAATATTTGTGGTTGTAACTCTGAACTTCTACTTCTGTTAGTTGTTGTAAAATTTAACGTAGTTTGTTTTTACTTTAACTTTAAAAGCTAACTTTTGCCCGTAACTTCGCCTGCGTGCATGTCGGTTGTCGTGGTTTATAGTAACCTTTGCCTTCCTTAAGAATCAAAGCATCTTCATCGTGAATTTTATCCAAATCGGTTCAGCGGTTTAGCGGTGAAAGAGAGACAGACAGACAGAGTTACTTTCGAATTTATAATATTATTTAAGTAGGGATTTATGATTGAATGATTAAATCATAAATGTAACTATGTCTACGTGTGTATCTATCTACCTGAGCAAAATTATATTGGCGTACTGCTAAACATATATTCGGTACGGTAGTGCGTTACATTATGTGATATAGGACAACCTTCGCTCGATAAATAAAGATGATTTATGTTTGTGTATTATAAAAAGCTCCAACATAAAAATAACCCATTACGGTTAATTCCTACGTTGAAGGTACGCCTCTTCCGATTGCTTCGAAATGCGCGCTCGAGGTCATAGAAATATAGAAGGGTTCGTTTTATATCTCACAACGGAAGCATTTCACCTGTGCTTTAATATTTATCAGTTAATTCGTTTGATGTGGACAATTCCCAGCCGGTGTGCAGCCGTACAAATTAAATTTGTTTACGGCATTATTACTAAAGGATTTATATTTTATTTGAGGCACAAGGTATCAAATTTGTGTAACACTGGAAAATTGTGAGATTGTTACTTAACGAGGGGTATGACTCCACCGACTGGAGGAGAACTAATGACTTACAATGGTGATATTTTTTTCTTTAACATTGAATGAGACCACACGGGAAGTATCAGTAGATACTTCCGCAAATAAAAAGAATTTTCCAAAAACGTTTTTGAGGTACCAAACGTAAAAAATGAAATTGAGAATATTATTAGAAAAAAATTAAAAAGCAAACTATGTCAGATTTGCTCTTTAAAATCACCCGAAAACATTAGAACAAGTTAAGGCGTACATTTAATGTGGCCTTAATTAATTTCTACGAAGGAAACGGTTTGACACTTGTACTTTAAAACATTTTTTCCCCTGAAAATTAGAGTGTCAACTGCAAAGACTGTTTTATATAATGGTAAAACACACCCCACTGAAATTTTCTGTGGTAAAAGCAAACTTGTAACATCTGGTAAAATATTCACGGGATTCTTAATTTTAAGATGTAATAAAGTTTCTTGCTCCTGTGGTCAATTCAGAACGAACGGTAGTGGCCACATGCAATCCATAGGTTTATTAAATTTTGGCTCGGTAGCAAATCGTTCGTAATTTAGATTTGTAGTTGTAAACATGAATGTCTTTTTAGGGTTCCGTGCCAAAGGCAAAAAACGGAACCCTTATAGATTCGTCATGTCTGTCTGTCTGTCTGTCTTTTCGTCCATATGTCACAGCCACTTTTTTCCGTCGTCATAAATCCTAAACCGCAAAAAAAAACACTATTATTAAAATATCGATCAAAGTTATAATTAACTACAAGAACTTTTATATTATGTTAATTGCTGCTTCGGAACCCTTCATGGGCGAGTCCGACTTGGCCGCTTTTTTTTATTTTTAACGACCTGGTATGTTAGGAAATGACTGAGACTAATAATTTAGAATATTAAGCTTTCAGATTATAACACATTGGTAATCTTTTGAAATTTCGTTATGCCTCTTTAAAGTCCGGTGTCCTAGATACTTTTAAATGATATCATACCTCGTCTATGGTCCCACAACATAAAACCATGAACTGTGGTTGTTTGGTTACCAAGATGGTAGTTCATAAATAAGAGTGGTAAATAAGATTTGTAAACGATAAAGTCTTCAAACATTAAGATTCTAATCAGAGGATTCTCTTATTGAACCTTAAGGCCCGTATTCACTTTGTACAGTGCGAGTGCAGGTGCTTAATGCAAGTGATCGGTGATTGGTGGAAAGTACATGTGGACAGCGAATTCGCGATCCACACGTATTTTCTACCAATCGTTGATCGCCTCACTACACACCTGCACTCTCACTAATCAAAGTGAATACGGGCCTTTACTTACCTTTTAAGAAATTCTACAAACAATCACACAAAGAACTTTGTCGTAAAAGATTTTCTACATGCATATAAATATTTGCAATAATAACACTAATATATAAAGGCGAAACTTTGTGTGTATGTTTGTTACTTTTTCACGCTAAAACTACTGGACGGATTTGGGTGAAACTTTACAGTAATATAGCTTATACATCAGAATAACACATAGGCTACTATTTGCCGTGATAACCGACAAACATGCGGGCGGAACCGCGGGTAACAGCTAGTAAAATATAAGTCTCCATCATATGGAAGTTGACCTAGAAAATTAGTTGTATCTGATCTGACATTTAAGTAAGTTGTTATATCATCTAGTCTTAGAGTTAAGGCTATGAGACTTGAGATCTTTATAATAGCACCTGAATACAAACATACTTATAAATATATCATAATAGGTGTGATTATTTTTTATGATGCTGATGTTCTAGTTTATGTTGCAGATTAAATTTGTTGGTAGTATTAAGTATACTAAGTTCAGTTATTACATCATCTTGACTCTAATTAGTAGTAATTTCGAATATATTGGTAGAATGTTCACCGGCGACAATTAGTTTTAAGAAGTGAAACGCTGCATGGCCAATGCAGCGTTTCACTTCTTTAAACAACAAATTTAATATGACAATAGTAAAAAATATATCTACTAATGGTAATAAACTACTTAAATGCTATGAAACATATTTAGCTTTAATTCCGCGAGACAAATATCCAGGTCTGAAAGCAGGGCACAAATCCCACCGTCATGCATATGTACACATACAAAACAAGTGAGAAATAATTAGCATGCCATGCAACCAAACCTATACTCGACACGTGTTTCGCCCCTCCACGGGGCATCCTCAGGAGATGTTGACTCGTCGAGCGTTTGAGCTCGAATGAGCTAGCGTACCGCTGTCGGCCCTTTATATACCGTTTCGATGACGCTATAATCACGATCGATACAATGTCACAACGTCATCTGTGCCGAACTACCCGCAATCATACTTAGAAGTGGTGATGGAATTAAGTTTGTTTGGTCATTCAACAGCGTATATGCATTATTATTGTTATATTTTGATATTTCTAACTGTTCCAACACACTCATCCGGAAACCCTTATCGCAAACATGCAGAATGTTATAGGTATTGTTGCCGCTCAAGGAGTGGCCGGTATCGATTAAATGTTTTGCGAAATGTGATTTATCTGGATGGCCATTCCTGTGAGCGGCAACATGTTCCCTGTACCTAATTTCGAAACTACGGCCTGTCTGACCCGCGGGCCTTGTCTCGCGGAATTAAAGCTAAATATGTTTCATAGCATTTAATGTCATGGATTTCCGCAAAGTAACGCCTGATTCCATAACTTAATAAACTACTTGTTAGCTAAATCTATACAAATAAATAAAATTGAAGTGTCCGTTTGTAATTCCAAATTACATACTTTTCACTAAATGCACATGAAAGTATATACAGCACTTACATCAAAAATACAATTTTAAATGTATGTCTGCCTGTCTGTTTGTTCCGGCTTTTGACGAAACTAGCAGATAGCTGATGTTATAAGGATTACCTTAGAAAAAAAAAACTCTTTATTGTACAATAACAAAAAAATTAAAATACACTTGTAAATCTAGTTATATTTTTTTTTTACAAATGGTAGCCTTTTCGCGATATGCAACTGCTGGATGGAGCCACTGACATCAATGAAAAATGTTGCAAAAATGGAAAAAATATTCCTTTAGAGAATATTTTTTCACACACGAAGTGTGTCGAACTTTTTCTGTACGAATCTGTCAAAAGGTGGTGGATTCTTAAATCCTGACGATATTTTATATCTAGCTCATTAAAGTCCAATCTACATTGCGTTCTTTTTAATAGGCGGGTCTTGTTTGTATACGAACTTTGCTAAATCTATATATACTTATAATAAAAATGTAACAGGTCAAATTCTGTACATTAAAGATATTTTGAAAATTTTTTTGGAGGGCACTCTGTTATCGATACTGAAACGAAAACTATTTTTTTTTTCATTTTTGTCTGTCTGTCTGTCTGTCTGTCTGTCTGTCTGTATCTTGGCCGCGCATCACGCCGAAACTACTGAATGGATTCAAATGAAACTTGGCATGATTTGAGTTCATAGTCCGAGGTAGGACATAGGATACTTTTTATTCCGAAATTCCGGACGGTTTCCTTGGGAGGGGAGATGAAAGTCAAAATGTGTAATTAATTGTAATTCATTAACGAGTAGTCCGATTGCAATAATTCTTTTTTTGTTAGAAAGGAGATACTCTGAAGATTGTAGCATAAAGTATTTAATTTATCACAATCTCTCTATCTATTGGAAAAAAAAATTATAAAGAATTTATCATTACGAAAAACAACATGTAGCGACATCTATTGCCAGCCATGCGTAATTAATAACACTTTGATTAATATATCGTGGAATAATCGTACAACGTATTACGTATAATTCGGTGTAGAATTAAGTATTTGATTTATCGCAACCTCTCTATCCATAAATTCAGCACGGTTTCCTGGAGAGAGGGAATGAAAGTCAAAATATGTACTTGGTTGTAATTCAATAACACGTGATTTCATTCATTCTTTTTTTGCTAGACAGCAAGTACTTTAAATATTGTTCCGTGATCTATTTATAAATATATCACGTATAATAAATCTGTAGACGTTGAGTTTGTCAGTTTCTTTGCTTAATACAGCGACATCTCTTGGAATCAAGTAACTAACTTTACAATAGGTACGTAATATGATTTTCTTTTGAACGTATAATAAAAATGTAATGTAACAGATCAATTCTGTACATTAAAGAAATTTAGATGTTTTATCGGGAGGGCTCTCTAATCGTTACTGAAGCAATGAAATTTTCTTGAAAATTGTTTCTGAACTTAACAGCGACATCTATTGGAATTAAGTAACACTAACTTCACAGTAGGATATACCTATCCTATATACGAGTAATCTATATATGATTAATATTTAAAGTAGGTATAATAAAAAAAAACAGATTAATATAATTATATTATAATTATAATTATAATAATTCTGTACATTAGAGAATTTTTTTGGGAGGACGCTCTAATCGATTCTGAACCAAAAACTAAAATACCATAATAACGTTAAATGGTCATTGTAAAGGAGCAAGGTCCAAATGTATAAAGGAAGACGACTTTTCAGTAGACTGTATTTAATTTGCTGGTTTTACAGTAATAGATTACTAGAAAAAACTTGCAAAATTGACAAAACAATTTGTATATCTTCTTCTTCTTTTATATCCTATAAAAAGCGGCCAAGTGCGAGTCGGACTCGCCCATGAAGGGTTCCGCAGCAGCAAGTGGCATAATACAATTTTTATTTTATTTTTATATTTGTGTTGATTGAATAAAAGGTAAATTGCAGTTTACGATTTATGACGTATTAAAAAAAAACTACTTACTAGATTTCGTTCAAACCAATTTTCGTTGGAAGTTTGCATGGTAATGTACATCATATATTTTTTTTAGATTTATCATTCTCTTATTTTAGAAATTACAGGCCGGCTCCCCCCCCCCTGTCACTTCACACATTTTACCACTTTGGAAGTGTCTCTCGCGCAAACTAATCAGTTTAGAAAAGTATGATATTAGAAACCTCAATATCATTTTCGAAGAACTATCCATAGATACCCCACACGTATGGGTTTATTGAAAAAAATTTTTTTGAGTTTCAGTTCTAAGTATGGGGACCCCCATAATTTATTGTTTTTTTTTCTATTTTTGTGTGAAAATCTTAATGCGGTTCACAGAATACATCTACTTACCAAGTTTCAACATTATAGGTTTTATAGTTTCGGAAAAAAGTGGCTGTGACATACGGACGGACAGACAGACGGACAGACAGACGGACAGACAGACGGACAGACAGACGGACAGACAGACAGACAGACATGACGAATCTATAAGGGTTCCGTTTTTTGCCTTTCGCACGGAACTCTAAAAATGAATTGCTGTTCGTTTGTTTCGCTGAAACTCGAGAACCGCCGGGCCGATTTAGCTGATTTAGGTTTTGTAATGTTTGCCGTGGTTCAGGGAAGGTTTAAACGGTGAGAAAATATGGAAAAATTGCGGGGAAGATAATAAAAACAACAATTTCCTTTTGCCCATATAAACTGTTATACCAACTTTCCTGTCAAACTTTTGACTGTCAAATTGAAGCACTTATTAAATTAAGGGTTTTAAATAGGCATTATATATTATTACACGAATGAAATTAAGGGTTGTGTATAAGAAAAATTAAAAGATAGCGGGCAAAGTCTTTTTTTTTTGTCCGCGACGTCTGTCTGTATCTTGGCCGCGCATCACGCTGAAACTACTGAATGGATTCAAATGAAACTTGGCACGATTTGAGTTCATACTACGAGGTAGGACATGGATTTTTTTTTAATTTTTTTTAATTTATTTTTTTTTTAATAACGGGAAAAGTATTTTTCTTTGTCCGCGACTGTACACTGCCTGTAGGAAGCTGAGACAGATATGTAAATATGGCGGTACGAAGTTTATTTTTATTCTACCCTTCCTGAATATTTTCGCTCGATTTCTATTCTTCTCTTCCTGAACATTTTCGCCCTATTCTTATTCTTCCTTTCCTGAAAATTTTCGCCCTATTTCTATTCTTCCCTTCCTATTCAAAGTGCTGCAGCTTTCAGAATTTACTTACAGACAAGTCTGTTCTGATTTCTGAGGACTTTTTATTTTTTATTCTGTAATTTCTGAGATATTTTTATTTTGTCTAAATCTGCCTAACCATAAATCTAGATAAGAAAAATTTAAAGTTATGTGGATTAGGATTTTTAACTCTTACCACAGTAAAAAACAAAAAAGGGAACGCCTCAAGACGATCGACGAGAGATGAGACCGCCTATGCTCAATTACAGTGTAAAATAAAAATATAGTTTTGTGACTAATGAGAAACGTTGTTTTTTATTACTTAAAAATATTTTTAAATTATGGTGTACCTCCAAAATTTTTAATCTTCCTATATGTACCTTGAACCCAAAAAGTTTGCGGAACACTGAATGTACTATGGTGATGTGTGTTACTTCGACCTGAATGCAGACCTCCTTAACAAGCTTGACCGTCTTCTTAATAACTGCATTCGATTTATTTTCAATATTCGAAAGTATGACCATGTGTCTGCTTTGCGTTCCCAGTTAAAATGCAATCCTATTCGCCTACAGTGCAATCAGCGAGCTCTTACCTTCCTATTTTCATTTCTCAACTCGCCATCCTTACCTACCTACCTTGCTCCGTATTTCCGATACCTGTGCTCTAATCACTATAGAAATCTTCGCTCAGTTAATAATCTGCTTTTTTTTTTATGGAATAGACCGGCAAACGAGCTGACGTATCGCCTGATGGTAAGCGATTACCGCCGCCCATGGACACCCGCAACACCAGAGGCGTCACAAGTGCGTTACCGGCCTTTGGGGGATGGGGGGGGGAGATAGGGGGAGGGGTTGGGGTATGGGCCTCCGGTATCCTCACTCACTAGGTGAAACACAGCGCAAGCACTATTTCACACCGGTTTTCTGTGAGGCCGTTGTATCACTCCGGTCGAGCCGGCCCATTCATGCCGAAGCGTGGCTCTCCCACGGTCTCTGCTTCTCTCATGTCCGTCTCATTACTCCGACTTCGTGAACTGTTCCTTCTTTGTTCAAGCAGTACTACTCTGGAATGCGCTCCCGCTCGAAATCAGGATGTCCACTAACCGATATACATTCAAAAATAAAGTACATGAGCTCTTTCTCAATGAACTGGCAGAATTATCTAATCTATAGCTTACCGTCCTTTTTAAACGACTTCCAAAAGGAGGAGGTTCTCAATTTCATCGTTCATCGTCACAATGTATGTACGTACACGGATTACTCCTCCGTCAATTTGTGGACCGATTTTGAAAATTATTTTTGTATTCGAAAGGGTATGCTCCTCATGTGGTCCCATGGCCACCATATCTCCTGATATGGCGTGACCTTGAGCGGGATAGCTGCTCTTCGCGTAGAACAAAACAACCGAAGCGTCGGTGACGTCGTTGACGTTCGTCTCGAAATATAGCGAGTGTGGTACCTACCATTACATTTGTCTTGGCACCGACTTCAAACCTATGAATAGGTAGCATATACAAGTTATTTGATACTTTTTAGTTTTTAAGTCGGTTTTTTAAACGAGGTTTTTTTTCCATTATTTAGTGTATAAATGTTGTATTTATGTATACGTAATCTGTATATGTATATCTACTTATATATGTATGTTTGTATGTATAACGTTGAATATGATGTGATTATTGTAAATTTTAACGGACTTCTTATGTATATGAGATTTCACACACCTGCCTTATAAGATTTCTCCACCACCCGAAGGTCGACTGGAAGAGAATGCTCTGGGCATTAAGTCCGCCGATGTACATTCTTAGTGCATAAAGTTAATAAATAATATATAAATAATCTACATTGTATTTATATTTCCAAAAAAGTGTGTGTGACCAGTTCCTAAAATTATCATCTCAATGTAACTAACAGAACATCCACATCTGGTAGTTCTTAAACAGTTTCTAAAAGATACTTTACAATAGGTACGTTATATGATTACTTTTTTATCGTATAATAAAAATGTAAAATATCAATTTTAAGTTTGAAATACTTGAATTAGGAGTTATAATTTTTAATATAAACAAACATATAACTTAATAGTTATGATAATTTACCAGAAACAAAACACAAAATGTGTGTGAGTGTGTGTGTTTGTTACTCTTTCACGCTAAAACTACTGAACGGATTTGGATGAAACTTTACAGTAATATATCTTATACAGGATACTATTGGCCGCGAAAATCGACTTTCACGCGGGCGGAGCCGCGGGCAACAGCTAGTGTATGAATAAAAGGAAATAGCCTATCGTAATGATATATTAAATTATAGAAGAGCGCCCTTCATTATGGTAATCACTACGTATTATGTTGAATTACTAATAAAGAGGCGGCTACTCGTGAACGATCAGTTGACTATTAATGAGGTTTACCCATCGATAAAGTGTAGGTACAAAATTTTTATAGAGAATAATAGTTTTGAAAGAAAGTTTTTATTCATTTAAATAATAAATAGGCTCACCAATTGTATACACTGTTTACCAATTGAAAACCATTTTGCGAAAGTCTGAAGTGGCATAGTGTTTAATTACTACACTACATAAACAACAGAAAGTTACATATATACACTAACTTTTAGCATGCAAATAATTTTTGGCAAAAACAGATAGGACACAAATAAAGTACTTTTTATAAAGTATTCGGTATGGTATTGCGGAATTTGTTAAGTCAGTGTGTATATCGACCAGGGCGCTCAACCATTGACCAGTTAACAAAGTCGTGGGTTGGTGGAGTTTGCAATGAGAACACTTCAGCGAAGCGTAGAATGCAGGCGGTGATGGGGAAAACGAGGATATACTAGAACTTGGACTTTTATGGTGCCTAAAACTGTCCATAACGTACAATCTTCCTTATGTCTCAGACGCTTACAGAGATAGAATAATAGACGTTTTTGAAGGTCTCGGTAACTGATAGCCACCAACCGACACTCTTACTGTTGTTTTTTAGGGTTCTGTACCCTAGACGTTTTTACAGGTCTCGGTAACTGATAGCCACCAACCGACAATCTTACTGTTGTTTTTTAGTGTTCTGAACCCAAAGCATAAAATGGGTCCTTATTACTAAGACTTCGCTGTCCGTTTGTCACTAGGATGTATCTCATGAACCGTGATAGTTAGACAGTTGAAATTTTCAGAGATGATGTATTTCTGTTGCCACTATAGCAACAAATACTAAAAAACAGAATAAAATAAATATTTAAGGGGACGCGATTTTTTTGCTTGTTTTTGTTCGACGCTTAGACGCAGGTAGACGCTTGAAATTTACAGATAATGGTACGGAACCCTCCCTGCGCGAGTCCGACTCGCACTTAGCCGTTTTTTTTACTTTTTATAAGTGTCTAAGTTAGTTTGTCTAAGTAAGTTGTTGTCTAAGTAAGTTTTTTTGATTTTGAAGTTGTTTTTATTGATATTTCTTTTGTCTGGTGTGTCTTTGTTTGGCCATGTCGGTTGTTGGCGAGTTGCCGGATCCCGGTGGTACAAATGAATTTCGAACACCAACCGGAAATAAATTGTTTGGTAGAATGTCGCCATCAAATTTATCGTCAAATGAAAGTAGAACTGAACGAATTAGGGCTTCGGACTTGGGCGAGAGTGTTTCGTCTCTTAGTGGTCGTGATAACTGTGGGGAGTATGATTATTTTGAGTTGGTGTCTCAGGCAACCGAATATTTGGCAAAAATTAACGAATTGGTAAACGATCAGGGGTCGCGAATGAATGTGGGGAATAGGACCGCCATTATGGACGTAACCCAGCGGATTACCGGTATCGTCTCATTGTTGGCAATTAAATCTGCTAGCAATGAGACGAAATTAGCGAATCTCGAGCGCCGGGTGGGGGGTGTCGCCGTTCAACAGCCGGGCTTGACGTACGCGGACAAGCTTAGGCTTCGCTTACCACCTGGATCAGCCCCGTGTCCGGTGTCCGCTGAGGCGCGCGTATCTAGGCCGTGTGTTATTGCGTATCCTACTACGGAACGTTCAGCGGACTATGCAACTTCGTCAGCTACAAAAGAAGCTCTCATGAAGGCTATTAAGCCTAGCGACGAAGGTTTTCAAATTGTAGGCGTCAAAAAAACCGCAAAGGCAGGCGTCGTGTTGCGGGTCGCAAATGAACGGCAGCTTAAAAAACTAGAAGCAGTAAACGCCATTAAATCTGTAGGCTTACGCTTAGAAAAGCCGAAAGGCCGAAGGCCCCGTATAATTGTAAAAGACGTGCCCGGTTCTATGGAGGATCGTACCTTCCTAACAGCTTTATATCGTCAGAATATCAAGGACGAATTAAAATTAAGCGAAAGCGATTTTTTAAAAACGACCAAAATTGTCAGGCATCGTAAACTGGAAAACGGACGTCAATGGATAGGCTTAGAATTAGAGACAGAGGTTAGGAAACACTTGGCTAGCACAAAAGATAAATTATATATAGACTGGGCCACATGTAGGTTTATAGACGACTTAGAAGTAGTTCGTTGCTTAAACTGTCAACAATTCGGTCATGTTCAAAAATTTTGCACTATTAAAACTCCTACGTGTGCTAATTGCGCGGCCAGCCACGATACAAGGGCTTGCCCGGATAAGGACACACCAGATTTTAAACCGAAATGCGCACAATGCAGCCGGTACAAAAAACCATGTGACCATCGATGTGGATCACAAGACTGCTCCACATATAAACTTAAATTAGAGCAGCTAATCCTAAATACTAATTACTGAATAGCTTATACAGTAGTAGCTGTAGTACCTTTTTAATAAAATGGATAATATCTCAATAGGCCAGTTAAATCTTCATAATGATAAAATAGCCACGTCAGAATTAGATCGCTTAGTTTTGGAACAAAAGTTAGACATTGTCCTTATACAAGAGCAATATCAAAGCGCTCAATTGCGGAATTATGTAGTACAACTAGATGGCCGGTCGCGGGCTGGGATATATGTTGCAAGTTCTAATTTTACGGTAACATCTTTGCGTAACCTTATGACGTCACACTGCGCCGTTGCTGAGATCTCATCCTCTACCTGTAGGGTTTACATAGTGAGCTGTTATTTTCAATTTTCACATCCTATTGATCCTCATCTACATCATTTACGTTTCGTTTTGCGGTCCCTCATAGGACACAAAATTATCATTGGCGCTGATGTCAATGCTTCTTCTACTTTATGGTATGGCAAATTGCGTGCAGCTGACATGGCTCGTCGCTGTGCGGTTGAAGATTTTATTGCGGAAATGAATCTTACTATCCACAATACCCCTGATGCACCACCAACTTTTTGCAGCCCAATGGGTGAGTCTTCTATTGACGTGACGCTTACGCGCGGCGACGTCTCGATATCTGGATGGCGTGTCCTACCGGACGCATCCTGTAGTGATCACCGCTTAATCGTGTACGAATTCATACCAATGGTTGCACAATATCCACAAAGAACTCCTTACAATTTTAGGTATAAAACTAAAGGGGCAAATTGGGCTTTATTTGGTTCACTCTTTGCAGTACATGCCAAAGACTTCAGTCGCAGTGGTCTATCAGCTGAGGAAAGCGCAAACATATTATCAGATACTTTCACATATTGTGCTGATGTTTGTATCGGCCGTGGATCTATCACTAACACTCGTAGATGTGATTGGTGGAATTATAAATTAGTCGAATTACGTAGAATCTATCGAAAAGCTCGTAAAAAACTAAATGACATTAAAAAGCGTAACGTAACAGGAGATATTTACAATAATGCTCTTATTGCTCTTAGAGTTGCCAGGTCTCATTATAGAGCTGCTGTGGAGAAATCAAAGGGAAATTTAATACGTAAACTTGTTGATAAACTCGATAGAGAGGGTCCCTGGTCACCTTTGTATCATGAATTTAAAGCAAATAGATCAATCGACCTTGCATACGTACAGAACATCAAAATTAATAATAGTTATACTACAGGAGTAGAACAAACCACAGAATATCTTTTAGAATCACTTGTGCCTGACGATCGGCCGGAGGATGACACGGATTATCACCGACAAATTAGGCAGTGGGCTATTGAACCACCATTGTCTCCAATGTCTGACTTACCATCTTCAGACGAATTCCTCAGTATTGTTAGGTCATTGCCACTAAATAAGGCTTCGGGCGACGATAAAATATCAAACAAAATGATAAAAGAAGCTTGTAAACTTTCGGGTGATACGGTTTTAACAGTTTTTAAACGTTGCATTGCGGAAGGAGTATTTCCTAGTGTTTGGCGGTGCGGTAATATTCGAATAATACCAAAAAGCGGCGATAAGCCGCCGGACGATCCTAAATCCTATCGACCCATAACACTGTTACCATCGCTGGGAAAGCTTTTAGAGCGTCTTGTAGTACCACGACTTCTACCGGGTGGAGTTAAATTTCATGATAGACAATTCGGCTTTACGTTGGGAAAATCGACAACTGATGCGGTTATATCTGTAAGGAAAACTGTCACCGAGTCAAGTTTTCAATACGTTTTAGGCATCTTCTTAGATATATCTGGCGCCTTTGACAATGCGTGGTGGCCCATGCTATTGCTAAAATTAAAATTAAGAGGTTGCTTTAAAAATATTTATTCCCTTATCTCCTCGTACTTCTTACAAGGTACTACTAAATTGAGACTTGGGCATCATTCTGTGTCGAAGGCGCTTACGATGGGGTGTCCTCAAGGGTCAGTGCTAGGACCATACTTGTGGAACATAGGCTTCGACGATTTTCTGGCAATGCCTGTGCCGTCCGGATGTACCCTGAATGCGTACGCGGACGACGGTTTGTTATTGATAGAGTCGGATACTAGAACGGGGCTTGAGAGGCTGGCCAGTGAATGTTTGGACTTAATATCTCGGTGGGGTGGGCGTAATCGGTTGACGTTTGCACCAAACAAAACCTTCCAGCTACTTCTGAAAGGTAACCTCAAATCACCGCCTTGTATTAAATTTGAAAATATTACTATTAAAAATAAAACCTCGGTTTGTTATTTAGGATTGGTTTTAGAAAGAAATTTTTCATTTATTGAACATATTAGAACAGTTAATGAAAAGTCTAAAAAGAGTTTCTTTGCACTGACGAGGATATCAACTGCGACATGGGGTCTGTCATATAATACACTAAAGATCATATATGGAGCTACTTATTTGGGTTCTATTTGCTATGGTGCTCCTGTATGGGCAGATAGGGCGACTGTAGGTGCTGTCCGTCGCAAACTGTTACAAGGCCAACGACCTGCATTGATTTTCTTGTGCAAGGCATATAGGACGGTTAGCACTGAGGCTTTACCGGTGTTGGCAGGTGTTCTTCCGGTCGATCTCGAGGTGCAAAGACGTGCAGCCATGTACTATTCCACACTACAAAACATGGAATGCGATTTTTTGGGCATACGAGACCGCGGTAAAATCATAAGATTGTTTCAACAAAAAACCAATGTCTATAACGACCTCTTGGATGAATGGCAGAAACGATGGGACGAATCATCTAAGGGGCGCCACCTTTACCAGTTCTTTCCATCTGTTCGCGAAAGGTTGTCAAGGACATGGCTCGAGGTAGATCACTGTGTCGCTCAATTTCTTACAGGCCACGGTAACTTTAAGAGCAAACTATACTCATTTAAATTAGTCGATTCACCATTGTGTCAATGCTCAACACCTGATTCTAGCTGTGAACAGTCGGCTCATCATATCCTCTGGGAATGTAGTCTTTGGTACAATGAACGTAACATGATGCTAAATAGCTTACAAATGACGTCTGGGGTAGTATATTATGGGGATCTTGTGTCAACTGCGGTGAATTTCCGTGCGTTTAAGCGATTCTGCCATACATACTATAGAAATCAAATATAGCTCACTTAGGACCCATAATATTTTTATCCGTGGTGCTTCCCGGTTTGAAAAAGGCGTCTGCCTATTTTGACTCCATTTTGTCTCCCGCTTTGCTAAGGAGGGAAGTGGACTTATTATATTTCCAACTCCTCCAGTTTTCTTCTGATTAATTTCGTTGCGGGTTCCAAGACAGTTAAATTTTTCCTGGGACTTCCCGAGTGTCATAACTCGGTGTTTTCGTGGGTCACCGCTGTTGATCCTGGTGTACAGGAGTTACAGTGGTGGGCGTGTGGGCGGGATTAGTCCCATACAAAAAAAAGTGTCTAAAAGGTTCAGTTCAAAATTGTAAAACAAAAAAAATGTCTCGAATTATTTCATGATTGGCTGATAGTCATCAAATTGTTACTTACCGTGAAAACTCAGTAAAACAGATCGTAAATGTCTCAGGCATAATGAATGAATTTTTTTAAGGTACGGTTATTGTCAATAAGCCTATGATTATTGTATGATTGATGGACACTGCACACATTTGTACGGTAATATTAAACAAATGGCTTCGTTGTTTTTTTCTTTCCTTTTCCTTTTACTATGTACTAGTATGTCGGTTATCTTGGTAAAATTTGCCTATGTCCGTCCTTCCTTATTAAAGTATCATCAACATGACGAGTTACTTTAATATTAAATTACTTCAAGAATATAATTAATTAATCCATAACGGGTCTCACCGCCACAATAACGGCGTGCCCAGGGCGGTACTACCCTCGCACAGAAAATCAACGTAAAATGACAGTGTTCATGCTGTCGTGTTTCGTTGGTGAGTGCGAGATCGGAGGACCAATGATGCAGAAGCATCACTAGGCCGCCATAGTGTGGGTCACCATGCTACATTGTTGCCTTTTCTGCATTCGCAGAGAGTATGGTGACCACCACTCTTGGATTATGCTTATGCTTTCCATCAGGCAGAGTAGAGTCATTTTCGAAGGCCCATACATAAAAAAGTACCGCTTAAGCGAGTAAGAGCCTTGAGGATCATCTCTAAAATCCATACTCCATACTAAGTATTAAAATAATAAATTCGAAAGTAGAGTTATTTTCTGTCTCTCTGTCTATCTGTGTCTGTCTGTTAGGTACGCTTTCATGACTAAATCGCTGCATCGCTGTTGGGAAAGAACATAGGACTCATTACCGGAATAACCTAATAACAACCTAAAATTACAAAAAAATATCAAAACTCATACAAATAAATCTTTAAGACTAAAAGAAGTATTTAACATCACTATCCTTTTTACCCGACTACGGCGAAGCCAAAAGGAACGGTAATCATTTTGACAATCTATGTATGTTGGTATTTTCCACCGTAGCGCCTAAAGTACTGAACCGATTTTACTGAATGAGGTGTCAATATATATAATAAAATGGCCCGATTAACATAGACTATATAAATATTATCAAAAGTTTTCTTGTAGTCGGGTTATAGTTTTTTAAACTTTTTCTGAAAACTCTTTTTATTTGTTTTTAATTGAATCCATTAATACTAACAGTTGAAAAGTATACATTATTTTTGTCCTTTAAAATATACAGTATAAATCTAACACAACTTATGTTTAGAAAAACACATACATTTAAATTAATATAATAACGTACAAATAAACTACACTTAGTTTATATTACCTAATCCTCAGATTGTAGCGGTGGTGGGGAGATTACGTCAATAGATTATTACTTTTATGAACAATGGTAAGAGAATTCCTGCATTTAGATATTCATTTGGATGTAGTGGATACGATTTGGCACATATCTACGTTTTCCTTGACCCGCAACTGAGTTCAATGGGGGCATTTAAATGTTATGCTGTTATTGTAAGCGGGGAAAAAATCGGCATACTATATTTCCTCTATTCCCGTAAGATTTTTTTTCCGTAGATTTAATAATAATATGTTTAATGTTCAAGACGGGATGATGGCACAAAGGGCTGACAATGTAGTTTAAAAAAATGATTGAATCCCACAAGCTTGAATTTAGCAGCTGAGCTGAGCTATATGTACTTATAACAATATGTCACTGTAATTATTAAAATGTTATAATAATATGTAATAATCACAAATTTTAACAAAATAAAAACCGACTTCAAGAACTGGGCCAAATTGAAATGGGACCACACAGGAAGCACCAGCTTTCAAATATAAAATGAATCATCAAAATCGGTTCAGCCAGTCGAAAGTTATGATGTAACAAACATTTTTAAAAAACAGTCGAATTGATAACCACCTCCGTTTTTGAAGTCGGTTAAAAACTAAGATGAGTATTGGTTTCTGAGTTGCAGTAACGTCTTCACATAACACATTGCATTAAAAGGCATGAAATGATGAAATCTATACTATACTTGCTGATCCGGCAAACGTCGTTTTGCCATTTAAAAAAACATTGGGGTATAAAAAATTGATTGTTGGTCGATTCTCAGACCTACCCGATATGCACACCAAATTTCATAAAAAACATTGTGACACGAGAATTTTATATATAAGATAATATATAAAGCTAAAGAGTTTGTTTGTTTGTTTGAACGCACTAATCTCAGGAACCGCTGGTCCGATTTGAAAAATTATTTCAGTGTTGGATAGTACATTTATCGAGGAAGGCTATAGGCTATATGATCATCACGCTAAGACCAATAGGAGCGGAGCACCAATGAAGAATGTTACAAAAACGGGAGATTTTTTTTACGCTACGGGCAATAGGAGACGTAAACATCGTTGCGTGGGTCAGCTAGTAGTTAAAATATGTCATTTTTTTTTTTATTTAGTTTATGTCAAGCAAATTAAGAGATGTCAAAAGAGTAAATAAAAAAGTATTTAATAAGTATAACAATTTCTATAAAATCATGACACTATGTTTTCATTCCTTATTTTTCATGTAATCATTTAAATTGTAAAAACATTTTTCAAGAAGCCATATTTTATTTTAGTTTTTTTAGGTTAGTTTACTTTAAAAAAAAAGTAAAGGTTAATCCTTGAATACATTTGGTAATTTGTTGTATAATTTAATGGCAGTTTTATAGGAGTTTCTTTTATGTCTTCCTAGATTGCGTCTTGGTTAAAGGTTTTTGTGAACTTTTCTTGGTATAATGGCTATTCTTGTTACATTTGATTGAAGATCAAAGTATTGAGGATGTTGTTTGTGTGCCTATGTTTAAGACAAAGTTGTATTTTCCTGTCATTCTATTTAATTGAACGTATATATTTTAGAATAACAATTTATTAGTTTCTGTTAATAACATATTTTTTATATCGGGTTATTATTCGGATTTTCACACGTTTTTAAGAAGTAACGTCATTTAACAATAAAATTAGTGGGGATAACTATTGTAGAGATCGCTTATAGTGATAACACAATCCATTGTATTATTTTTTGATGATTAAAATTAATTTTAATAATTTGTTGGTCATGATGTGCAATAAAGAATATTCTATCCATGTGTATATAATTACAATGTTTATTAAAAACAACGCGATTTTGAATTTACGTAAAACCTGAAAAATCCATTCATAAACTCAATTTGCGTACTTATTTAGTGCGTACTTTGTTTCGTACAATTAGTGAGTAGTTTAACTTAATCGGCTTTCTTTCGATTAAATATATATTAACACACACATTGTATTAAACGACTTATGGTTTCTACAGAATGAATAACGTGTAAGCATTATTGCATGCTTTTTCTATCCTACATACATATGTACCTACGTGTACAAATTTATATTCTATTAGTTGTTGCCCGCGGCTCCGCCCGCGTTTATGTCGGTTATCGCGGCAAATAGTAGCCTATGTGCTATTCTGATGTATAAGCTATATTACTGTTAAGTTTCATCCAAATCCGTTCAGTAGTTTTTGCGAGAAAGAGTAACAAACAAACATCCATCCATCCATCTATCCATCCATCCATACATACACACTTTCGCGTTTATAATATTAGTAGGATTCTCTTTTCTGATAAACTTTTAAAGACATGTAATTAAATTAAATGCAAAGCGAACACAATGATTTATAAAAACCAAGTACCAGTAATTTAGAAACATTTCGGTCATTTCGATGATGTCAAGATCATGCGAGCATTTTTAGAATCTCGCTTATCTGATTAAAATAATGATTTCTGTGTGAAACCAAACAAGTACGTAAGGCTACTCGTTATTGTTCTTATGTATTAAATATACTTACGTGGTTACAAACATTTACTTTCATTTGAACCCTATTTAAAGTATTTTCATAATACCTATTAGCTATGGTTCTCTTTCATTTAGTTGTAGCTTGCTTTGTGTAACTTCCTTTCAAGAATGTATCAGAATTTCCATTATATAGAAGTCTCCATTTTCTCTTATATATTGACCCTTAAAATACTTACTTGAATGGGCATTCCTTGCTTAGCATTTTGGTATTTATTAATGGTACATATAAATTCTTCGTAGACTGCTACGAATTGCTACGAACATTTCATAAGTTACGTACATAAAGCGAAGAATGTTTGTGATTTATTGCCTTAAAAATCTATTTCAAATTTTATTCATATTTTTTAATATTA
The DNA here is from genome assembly GCA_949125395.1 of Diaphora mendica. Taxonomy (NCBI): domain Eukaryota; kingdom Metazoa; phylum Arthropoda; class Insecta; order Lepidoptera; family Erebidae; genus Diaphora; species Diaphora mendica. Next base: position 6,821,980 of record OX421323.1, read on the forward strand.
TATACTCTACTAATAACTCTGTAACTGTAATGTACGAACACCTAAATATAACATAGATACCAATTGCATCACAGAGACTTTATGTAACGTAGCATAAGCGAGAAAGAGCACGACAAAAGGGGTTACGATGCCACGTAACAACGCGCAGATAAATCAATGAGATACGTTACCATGTGTGAGAATGTTGATAGTCTCGTTGTGGAAGTAGAAGAGGCTGCCGACGCAACCAGCCCAGCTCTGCAGCGGACGGTAGCCGGTGAGCACATATGGATTGAACTGGAGGTGCTGTGGCATATCGCGCCAGTGCAGCAGCTCCACGCCTCCGGGAACCGAAACATCAGCACCGTTGGCAATTTCTTTTTTTTCCGTGCCATCACCACTCACCACTTCGGTCTCCTTCAAAGCATCACGCTCCTCATTATCACAGATATGCTCTAACGACTTTTTCCTCTTTTTAGGTCCTTTCCCATTCACTTCTTGAATTGACATATCGAACATTTTTGTACATGTATTAGGCTCGCTCTGAATATCCCTCATAACAGAGTTTTAGTGTAACGCTTGTCGCTTGCAAGGGGAGGCTGCGATTCAGCTCTAATCTCCGCTATTTTGTGTACCCGCATGGCCTGAGTCGACAGATTTCGTCGATTTTTGTACAAATATCACAGTAACAGCATTAATTTGGAGCGTGGTGGAGTCGCGGCTGATTATCGTGGCGGTTTTCTGTTAGTTTCCAGTGGCGATGTGTGGCCACGCGGCCGCGTCCATCCGCGGCGGGTCGTGGGGCACAGCGAAGGCTGGGCGGGCGCGAGAGCGCGCGACTGGCCGGGCGCCGCCGCACACCCCGGCCGTACGCCTCGCGCCGCCACCCCCGCACACCACGCCGCACATTTGCGCACTGCGCAAACTTGATCAGCTGATTCCCGCCAGAAGGTCGGCGCGCTCCCTTCCTCAACGCACTTTCCCTCAAAGCCGCGCCAAATTCTCCTTCTCTAATGAAAGTTTGCATGCTCCAATTTTATTCTATAGTAAATTTGAATCCCAGTCACAGGCTTACGGACATATCTGAACTATCGTGCCGAGTTCTATACGAGTATAATATTTTTGAATACAATATACAGAGATAGGTATGGGCATAATAAAAATGGTGATACTTCCAAACAATAGGGATAAGAGTAAATGTACTTCGAGTATAATGGTAATGCGTCAATTAAATTGAAAATCTAAACTGATTTCCACTTTAATTACAGTTGTAATACTGTGTAATCCATGTGATATTAATATTCCAAGATTTGCCTAACGTTAACAGGATAAATCTTAACCACTACAGGAAGTATAGTAACTAAGTTATTATCTTTTAGGTACATATGTAGTATACAGTACGTTGAACCAGATTCTATTTCAGTACGGAGCGTGTTGTCAATCTAGACAAAATGTAGTTTTAGTAAGTGCAACGAAACTAAAACAGCACTTGTGCTATCTCTTATCTTTCCTATCTGTGGTGACGTGTGCTATATGACCTGAATGCATATCTTAGATGGTCTTCACAACAACTGCATTTGATTTATCTTTAATCTTCCGAAGTATGACCACATCTCCAGTCCTTTTGACTGCACGGTTAGCCTAATAGTGGTTTAAGTGGTCGGTACGCCGCTTTCCACTGCACCAAGTGTTGTGTTTTCAAATCCCACATGGAACAACACTTTGTGTGATTCACAAATTGTTGTTCTGAGTCTGGGTGTTTCTTGTGTCCGTTTCATGTATGTTTTTAAACTCCCCCGCGACACAGAATGTGTATTCCTCGTGCGGGAGTTGTCTTTTAAAAACAAACAAAAACAATAAATTAACTCTTGTTATTTTTTTATGGAATAGGGGCAAACGAGCAGACGTATCACCTGATGGTAAGCGATTACCGCCGCCCAATGACACCCGCAACACCAGAGGCGTCACAAGTACGTTGCCGGCCCTTGGGGGATAGGGAGGGGGATGGGGTGAGGGGTTGGGGTATGGCTCTCCGGTATCCTCACTCAGTCGGTGAAACACAGCGCAAGCGATATTTCACACCGGTTTTCTGTGAGGTCATGGTATCACTCCGGTCGAGCCGGCCCCTGCATGCCGGAGCGTGGCTCTCCCAAGGTCTGTTACGCTTTCACGGCTAAGCTGCTGAATCGAATTGAATGAAATTTACACATAGGCTACTCTTTACTGCGATAACCTAGATACCCGCAGGCGGAGCCACGGGTAAAAGTTATTTCAATATAATTCTAATGAAACATCGCAGATTTTGATTCTATAGTCACACTAATCATCACACTAATATATAAAGGCGAAAGTTTGTGTGTATGTTTGTTACTTCTTCACGCAAAAACTACTAAACGGATTTGAATTTTACAGTAATATAACTTTATAAATCAGAATAACACATAGTCTACTATTTGCCGCGATAATCGACATACACGCGGGCGGAACCGCGGGCAACAGCTATCAATACTAATATTATAAACGCGAAAGTTTGTAAGTATGGATGGATGGATGGATGTTTGTTACTCTTTCACGCAAAAACTACTGAACGGATTTAGATGAAACTTTACAGTAATATAGCATAGACATCAGAATAACACATAGGTTACTATTTGCCGCGATAACCGACATATACGCGGGCGGGGCCGAGGGCAGCAACTAGTCTATATAATATAAAAAAGCGGCCAAGTGCGAGTCGGACTCGCCCATGAAGGGTTCCGCAGCAGCAAGTAACATTTTTAGGGTTCCGTGCCAAAGGCAAAAAACGGAACCCTTATAGATTCGTCATGTCTCTCTGTCTGTCTGTCTGTCTGTCTGTCCGTCCGTATGTCACAGCCACTTTTTTCCGAAAGTATAAGACCTATAATGTTGAAACTTGGTAAGTAGATGTATTCTGTGAACCGCATTAAGATTTTCACACAAAAATTGAAAAAAAACAATAATTTTGGGGGTCCCCATACATAGAACTGAAACTCAAAAATTTTTTTTTCATCAAACTCATACGCGCGACCCCATACTGCGCAATAGACAGTCTTCAAGCTGCAAGAGCAGGGGTTGGAAGCTCTCCCTCATCCGCCATACTCACTAGACCTTGCACCTACCGACTATTACTTTTTCCAAAATTTAGACAACTTTTTAGTGGGTAAAAAATGCAATTCCCGAGAGGCAGTTCAAAATGCCTTTGAAGAGTTTGTTGCCCCCCGTCCAGCTGATTTTTACAAGAAGGGCATCAATAAACTGCCAATGCGTTGGCAAAGATGCGTCGATTGCATGGGTGATTACTACGAATAACAGAAATAAAAAAGTTTGAAAAAATAAGTACTTTCACTTATTGCATACAAAACGGCAATTTCATAGGTAAAGACCTAATATTATAATGTTACCTGCTTTTGGGGTTGCACTTATTTTTAGATTTTGAATTATTTCTGATTTTTAGTGCTCTTTGTGGGTGGTTCCTATTGGTCAGACTGATAGTCAGACTTACGAAGCTAATACATAATATGTCCCATAACAAAATACAGGTCCTTTAGATTTAAAAAAGTGTTACAGTCGAATTTATTGTTGAGGACGTCGCTCGTACAGGAACATCATATCGTTGGGGATAGTGCAAAACCGCGAATCTACTACAGGTAGGTAGCTCGTATCTGTACTACTTACAGATAAGTTTACTGGAGAAGGTTATAAGGCTAATTTTTGAAGTGAAAACTTCTTTAGCCGCGTTGAGCACTTTTTGGTAGGAGAAAATCTTAAGAGTTCGCGTCACCGACATGCTAACGTCACAAAACTTCTTTGGCCGCGTTGAGTACTTTTTGGTAGGAGAAAATCTTATGAGTTCGGGTCACCGACATGCTAACGTCACAAAACTTCTTTGGCCGCGTTGAGTACTTTTTGGTAGGGGAAAATCTTATGAGTTCGCATAACCACGTCACCGCGTCACCGACATGCTAATGTTTGATGTTATTAATTTTAATTTAAACAAATAAATTTCTAATTTTTGCACATTAATTTTATAAATAACATAGGAGGATATACTAAAGTAGTATTTTACATATTGTTAAAATAAACAAAGTGAATTCCTATACATCAGGGGTGGCCAATCAGTCGATCGCAATCGACCGGTCTATCGCGGCTATTAGTCCAGTCGATCGCGGCAAGGCAAAATAATAGATACATAAATTGAATTTCGATTAAATAGAAAAATTTAAGAATGTTGGTAATTTGAATAAAAATTTGGTAGTTTTGGTCCAGAACAGACTGTGCAACGTCAATCTGGTGCAATCAGCAACAAAATTGCTGCGGGCATCATCTTGTATCATTCTATCACGTTATTTATCTTCTCTTCGCGACTTATTTCCTTGTAATTTCGGGACGCGATGGACAATTGCGGCGGGGCCTGTTCACTCATCAGTTGATGACAGGGACTAGCAGGCAGAAATTAAGGCTGTGATATCAGACTTCGAAATTCGCTTTAGCGATTTCAAAAAGATTAAGAATTAGGTGGACTTTATCAGTACCTAAACCGTTTATAAATATGACATTATAGAACTTTGGCTTTAATTTCTTATGATAGCAAAGTATTGTTACATATAAAATTAACAACAGAATTCGACATTTTTTGGATTGGCACCACAGGAGCAACCGGTTTCGTTGACGTCTTTAAAGGTAAAGGAACTCGTTAACAAATTCTCAACATTCGCCAGCTAATTGAGAAATCATACGAGTTTAATACTCCTCTCATACTGTGCTTCATCGACTACAGCAAAACCTTTGACTGCGTTATCTGGTCGGACCTTTGTAGAGTGTTGAGAGAGATGGGAGTGCTCATGCACTTTGTGGCACTTATTGAGACTCTGCATGATCTGCATCTAAACTACCAAGCAATCGTAAAAATTGACAAGACTGCATCGAAACCCTTTAACTTCGAAAAGAGTGTGTCAGGGCTGACTCTCGTCCATCTTATTTAACGTGTATGGAGAGCATATCATCAGGCTGCCATGTGAGGATTGGATTGGTGGAGTAACTATAGGGGGCATCAAGATCTCCAATTTACGATACGCGGATGATACCACCCTTCTGGCCAGCAGCGAAACTGAAGTGATCGATATCCTGGACAGAATAGAGCGAATTAGCCTAGAAATGGGTCTCAAAATCAACTATAGTAAAGCTAAACTCGTGATGGTAGGTCGTGACAATAAACTGGAATTCACGGGTGCTCTCAAACTCGAAAATTTTGAAGACTTCGTCTTTCTTAGGGGCTGATAAAAGCAACAATGGTTCGTGCGAAACGGAAGTCGGAAGACGCATAGGGATGGCCAAAAGTGCGATGCACCAACTACAAGGAATATGGAGAGACCGTAACATCTCCCGTGAAACCAAAATTAAACTGTTATAGACCTTGGTATTCTCCATATTTAGCTACGGGACTGAGACATGGACGTTAAGGAAAACTGAGCGCGACCGAATTGATGCTTTTGAGATGTGTAGCTGGAGGCGAATGCTTCATACACCATGGACGGTCTTCCGCACTTTGTCTATTTTGCAAGCACTAAATATTAAGATACAACTCTCTTCTTAGTTTTTCGGTCACATGGCCAGGAAAGAAGGGAACAACCTTGACAAAGTTGACAGCAAAAGACTAAGAGGACGTAGTCCAATTAGGTGGACTCACCAGATCTGAACAGCCTTGGACGCCAATCTAAACGTTGTTCTACATTCGGCCAAGGAGAGGAACAGGTGACACGCGACTGTCCGGCAGACAGTTGCTTGCAGAAGATCATACCACACACTAGGGAATCATGACCCTCGGTAATATGGATAACTACGCGAGTAGGAGAGGAAACCGTTTATAATTTTATTGATCATAGTGATATTTATGAAATGGCAAAAAAATGTAGATACATTTCAATTAGATCAAATAACAATTCAAAATGAAATTATTATTATTCTGTGCTGGGATGTATTTCTAAAAGCAAGGTCATCTTTAGGTCATTTCTGGGCATTGGCTTCCAACGACAAATAATTCTGAAGAAATGTGTTGAATAGCTGCGTTCGTGTTTTGGTTCAACAACTTCCAAAGCTGAGTTTGAAAATTTAACACAATTTGTGCAAAGGTGATGCTCACACTAATATAAAAGTAGTTACTAAGAAAACATTTTAGTTTTATCTTTATCTTTTTAGTAAAATAAAAAATTATATAAATTAATTTTTACTAGTTGTTGCCCGCGGCTCCGCACGCGTGTATGTTGGTTATCCTATATCTATATCCTATATAACCTAATACCTATGTAATGTGAGTAACATCGTCATTTTCTCTCAAATTTGCAATGCCTGTAAAAGGCTACTAAGTTGAGACAAGTTATATTCTAAGATCACAAATGTACCTACACTTAGTTGGCAATAAAGATTTTGATTTTTTGATTTTGATTATCGCGCAAATAGTAGCCTATGTGTTATTCTGATGTATAAGCTATATTACTGTAAAGTTTTAACCAAATCCGTAAGCGCAAGCCTGGGATTGACAGGTGAGGTCATCAGTCACCAGTCACGCTAGAAGAAGCAGGACGTGGTGGCGGCGCGAGCTCTACCAAGTGCTCCTGCCCTTATCAAGAAACAACAGGGTTCCTACACAGGAGGGGCCATCCACAAACCGTAGGTGGCCCGAGGTACGTCTGGTTCCAGGGATTTTCGTTCGAGGGCGCACCTGGTTCCCAGGCTTTTAGTACCAGAAACGATGTGCAGTTTTTAGTCAGTTTGAGTCTGGCATAGCCACCAGTCGGTGGTATCCTAGGGGATTTCCGCACAAAAAAGGTATATTACAAACAATAATTTATGGATAATACAAGTGTTGTCCCATGTAGGCTTTAAAATCCACAATACTTAGTACATTAGAAAGCGGCGTGGCGACCGTTTAAAACACTACACAATCTGCACAGTCTAAATTGCACCGATTGTACTATGAAATATGTTGTTTCGGGCTGCAGCTGAAAATCAGCGCTATGGTCACCTTCAGGACCGTAGAATAAGCTGAGCTGTGGCCTTTTAGTCACGCAGCAGATATTTCACTATTGTTATTTTGGTTGTTTCGTATTATGTTGTTGTTGTTTAGTCTTAGTGTCTTAGTTAAATATCTTTTTTTTTCTCCTTTATGTTTATTTCGTAGAGTGTGACTAATAAATGTATTTCTTTCTTCTTCTTTCTTTCTTTTTTTCTTCCGTGTGAAATTTCAAGAAGTGTCATTGGTCGATCGCACAAGGTTTCATCAGTAAACAGTAGATCTTAGGTCTAATCAAGTGGGCCACCCCTGATATATATAATAAAAATGAATCGCCAAAATGTATGTTCACACATAAATTCCGATCGGCTGCACCAAATTAAGTAATTTCGTTTTTTTATGTGTTCGTTGTTGTCAGGACAAGGTTTGTGTAAAAAAAAAAGATAACGGGAAAAGTCTTTTTTGTCCGCCACGGGAAGCTGAGATACATGTTAAAATGCGGTAGGAAGTTCGCCGGGTCAGTTAGTTTAATAATAGATCATTACCTATGAAATTGCCGTTTTGTATGCAATAAGTGAAAGTACTTATTTTTTTAAACTTTTTTATTTCTGTTATTCGAAGTAATCACCCATGCAATCGACGCATCTTTGCCAACGCATTGGCAGTTTATTGATGCCCTTCTTGTAAAAATCAGCTGGACGGGAGGCAACAGACTCTTCAAAGGCATTTTGTACTGCCTCTCGGGAATTGAATTTTTTACCCACTAAAAAGTTGTCTAAATTTTGGAAAAAGTAATAGTCGGTAGGTGCAAGGTCTGGTGAGTATGGCGGATGAGGGAGAGCTTCCAACCCCAGCTCTTGCAGCTTGGAGACTGTCTGTTGCGCAGTATGGGGCCGCGCGTTGTCGTGAAGGAGCAGTGGGGACGACCGATTGACCAAAGCTGGTTGCAGATTTGGGTGACCAGACCTTGCATCTACCGACTATTACTTTTTCTAAAATTTAGACAACTTTTTAGTGGGTAAAAAATTCAATTCCCGAGAGGCACTACAAAATGCCTTTGAAGAGTTTGTTGCCTCCCGTCCAGCTATTTTTTACAAGAAGGGCATCAATAAACTGCCAATGCGTTGGCAAAGATGCGTCAATTGCATGGGTGATTACTTCGAATAACAGAAATAAAAAAGTTTGAAAAAATAAGTACTTTCACTTATTGCATACAAAACGGCAATTTCATAGGTAAAGACCTATTATAAAAATAAAAAAATAGCAAAAGGAAACGAAAAATACAGCAAAGAAGATGGTGGATATTAAAATTTCCGATTAATTATTAAATTCCTTGGTTGTTTATTTTCCAAATTCTTTCTAAAGGTGACCATAATCATTTCCGTCTTAGTTTTCAATTATTCCTTTACTGGCTTATTCAATGATATACTAAGGCGAATCCATGCATCAGCTATTTTATTTATCCTTGTGATCAGTATTTCCCGGATCCCAAATGCATGGCTCTGCCTGGTAACATTCAAGGAAGTTCAAAAAGTCTTCATTTGACCAGTCACTCATTTTTTAGGGTTCTGTACCCAAAGGGTAAAACGGGACCCTATTACTTAGACTTCGCTGTCTGTCAGTCACCAGACTGTATCTCATGAACCGTGATAGTTAGGCAGTTAAAACTTTAGAGATGATGTATTTCTGTTGCCGATATAACAAAAATACTAAGAAAACAGAATAAAAAAAATATTTAAGGGGACTCCCATCCAAAAATCGTGATTTTTATCCCACCAGCTCGTAATAGTACATTGTTCACCGAGGGAGGAAAGGGACCGATTACTAGCGAGGGAGCAGTTTGTGGCCCGAAGGCGCAGCTTAGGGCCACAATACTCCCGAGGTAGGAATGGGACTTTCACCCGAGTGCTACACAGTGCTTTATAATACACCTGTGAGGAACATTTAAAGACTTGTAGAAAGTATTTAAATCAAAACGTAAGACAGCATGTAAGACACAATTTAGCTTAGAATTTGACCGATATTTCGCGCTTCTATTGTTTTTTTTTATTCTTCACAAAAGGATGTCAGTGGCACGGAGATTCCATATTTAAATTATATGAAAACTCCTTGGGCAGGCGCGCGCCATAGATAAGATAACACATGAGAAATGAAAATTCATACAACTTTCTCTCTCGCTAAAACACGTTAGAAATGGATTTTCATACATTTTTTCCTCCAGCTTATTCAGGTCAAGGAAAAGACTAACGTTCTCTTTTCAATTTCAGGGAATAGTGACTACTGTTCCGATCAGGTGTAGTATAAATAGTATTTTTGCCCTTCGATATCTAAGTGAAAAGCCGTTTTTATCCTCTAGAGGAATAAAGTAAATTGAATTTAGAACATCGCTCGAGTGCACTTAGTTTGTGAATTCAAAACATCAATAAACCTATTTACTTCTACCTCCATGGTGCCGAATTAATCATATAATATTTTTTAATTTGTTAAAAACTCAAACTCGGAACCTTCTTGGTGTAGTTTTTTTTTAATTTGCTCTGCCCGCACCATTTTCTTCTTAAGTAACAGGTGTGTCATGTCCCACCACACAAAGGGAGGATCCTCCGACCAGGCGAGGTGATCATGCCTGGCGGGCAAACTGCCCGTAACGGTTGATGTTGGGATGTTGTATATATGTTAACTGGCGCTAGAACTTTCACTGCGCGATTCAGGATTGGTAGTTTCTTAGTTTCCTTCGTTACTCCGTAGTTCGACGTACCTTCGGTAGCTGGCGCTGTAGTATGTTATGTTGTTGTTGCGCTGTATGTGGAGGCCGCCACAGTAACTATAGCAACTTAACTTTCAATTTTTCTTAAGTTATCTATACATCCATACAAATAAATAAAATTGAAATGTCTGTTTGTAATATTAAAATAACCGCTTTTTACCAAATGCATATGTATGTACACGGTATATTTATTATTATCATAATATTTTTTTAATAATTTCTGTTACATTGTCTGTCTGTCAGTCGGTCTGTCTGTCTGTTTGTTCGGGTAATCTTTGGAACCGCTGCACTGATTTTGACGTGACTTTCACTGGCAGATAGCTGATAATCTAAGGAGTAACTTAGGCTACTTTTTTTAGACTAGCTTTGTCCCGCGGTGTTATTTGCGGTACGACAAAAACCGCGGGTAACACCGCGGGGTTGAGCGAGTACTTAAGTATTTTTGAAATAATTTAAAAATTAATCTGTAATACTTACCTATCATAATGTAGTACCTAATAAATATTAATACCTAAACTGAAATAAAAGTATCTTGTGATTGTTAATACATTTTTTGCATTTAGTTGTTTCCTCGCTGAGGTGGAATGAAAAGTTACGTGTTGCACTCGAGTGCAAAGATTTTTCACCTCATGCTCTTTTGATTCCCTCGCTGACGCTCAGGATTCTAATCTTTCTAATTTTAGAATCCTTCGCTTGCTCGGTCATCAAAATTGAGCACGCGGTTAAAAAGCAACTTTGCACTCTTGTATAACAAATAACTATTTTTACTTAATATTGATAACGGCAACAGGTAGACGCTTGAAATGCATAGATAATGGTACGTAACGTAACCCTTCCTGCGCGAGTCCGGCTCGCACTTGGTCGATTTCCGTAAACAAGGTCACGCATTCCGAGAGCGACACGTGGTTACGTTTAATTAAAATTATGATAACGTAAAACTTTATTGTTCTATCGAATTCGAAAGGTAATAAATAATGGCGGTTGGGGAGTTTGAGAACCAGGGATAGCGGTAATGTCGTAAGGCACGTGTCACCCACGTGATCAAGTGTCGCTATACCTGGCGAAGTATATTGTGATACTGTGGCGACTTCCACATACAGCGCAACAGAAATATACTACAGCGCCATCTACCGAAGTTTCCAAGGTAGTAGAGCCACGCTGATTGCAGCACGAACGGGCCGGCTCGACCGGGGCGGTACCACCCTCGCACAGCGTAAAATGACAGCGTTCGTGCTGTCGTGTTTCGTTGGTGAGTGCGAGACCGGAGGCCCAATTAGTCTAGTCAACAAGTTCCATACTTGTTGACTAGACTAAAAGATGCAGCAGCATCACTAGGCCGCCATAGTGTGGGTCGCCATACTGCATTGTCTGCATTCGCAATGAGTATGGTGACCACCACTCTTGGATTCTGCTCATGTTTTCCATCAGGCAGAGTAGAGTCATTTTGGCGAACCAAACATAAAAAAAAAAAAAAAAAAAGTTACACTGAACTACGGAGTAACGAAGGAAACTAAGAAACTACCAATCCTGAATCGCGCAGTGATAGTTCGCGCGCCTATTAAGATACATACAACATCCCAACATCAACCGTTGGGCAGTTGGCCCGCCAGGCATGATCACCTCGCCTGGTCGGAGGATCCTCCCTTTGTGTTGGTGGGACATGACACACCTGTCCCCCACAGTGGTGACCCCGACGTGATTGGAAGCAGCCTTCGATGCAGCATCAGCACGCCACCATCATATTCACTCCCACAGCAAGTCTCACAGCCAGCCAGCAACCGCGGCCTCAACAGGGAAACACCCCAAGCAGGAGCGACCGCTCCAGCCTGGTTATCTCTACGGCCTCATCAGCGTCTAGGCACAGCACACTGCAGCTACGGTTCATGTAAGCAGAGCATATCTCTCCCGTCTATGCAGCAGCCAGCCACTACGCAGCAACCGCCCCGACTCACTGGGGACCTCACCGCAGCACCGCGCACCGCATTCAATCCCGACTCACTGGGATCAGCGGACTTCAGCCCCGACTCACTGGGACTAGCGGCACTCAGTTCCGACTCACTGGAACTACTCACTCCTGGCACTGGCAAGCTCCACAACAGAGCACAGACAGCTGTCAACATGTATCAACCTCCGGTCTTGGAGGGGAGTGATGTGGCGACTTCCACATACAGCGCAACAGAAATATACTACAGCGCCATCTACCGAAGTTACACTGAACTACGGAGTAACGAAGGAAACTAAGAAACTACCAATCCTGAATCGCGCAGTGAAAGTTCGCGCGCCTATTAAGATACATACAACATCCCAACATCAACCGTTGGGCAGTTGGCCCGCCAGGCATGATCACCTCGCCTGGTCGGAGGATCCTCCCTTTGTGTTGGTGGGACATGACACACCTGTCCCCCACAATACCATGCTTAGATAGAATTAAGGAGCGTAGAGATAAGGAGTACAATCTGTATGTTAAAAAAGTGTCCACAAAAATGCACTCATTAGGTGACGCCGCTGTACAACGAGTGTAAATTTTAAATAATTAGAAAAGATGAAATGATAAAAAGGCTTCCGCTTTGCAATGGCGTGCTTAATAAAGATGTTACTACGCAAAGTTTTTAATTTTTAAACCACAATTTAATAAAAGAATTAAAACGATATCACACTCCTAGGTTCTCGAACTATTTTTGATTATGTTTGACCAGTGGTACTCAAACTCTTTTGTTTCATAGACCACTTTCAAAATTTTGCTAGATACGGTGGACCCCCCGCAGCTACATCACGACCAAATTCTAAATCTGGCAAAAAAGTGAAGATCAGATCTATCTATGGAAACTTGCGTTATGGCTGAGTTCTAACGACGAATTAACAGTTTTCAAAAAATAGGTTAGAATTGATTGCTTGATAGAATTAATTATTGGATCATAAAGTCGACTAAACAAATTTTCAATTAAATTTTAACTGAATGTGCTGTGAGTGGATGTCAAAAAAGCAAAGTTGGCCAATCGAAAAAGTGACTCCATCCAACTTTACTTTTGAAATATACATTGACTCACAGCACAAGAACCCATCAATTCTCACAAATTTTATTTAGAAAACGTCCCATTCGGAGTGGTAAAAAGAAATATATTGTTACGTGTTAGGGTTCGATTTATTTGAGAAAGGAACCTTCTGACGTGATAAAGAGACTTTATTAAAAACCACTATTAAAATCACAATACAACTCTGAATTACAATCCTTAAAGGTCGCCGAGGTCGCTAGGTTGATCGCTGATATCACTTCGATGTTTATCTCACTATAGCTCAAACTGTACTGAACTGTGCGGTCCACGAGACGCTCTATTTATACTCATATAATTAATATTCCTACATTTCTAGAACCTACGATAAAACACGAGAGTCGTCTCGTAAAGACGCTAATAAAAATAATCGAAGTTAATAATAATCAAAGGCAACAACCAATCGATATCCGACACTATGCATATAGAGATAAGGTCCATTATTCCTTACCTCAGGAGATCGATAAGAAGTGTATGTTTATTTGTGTGCGCAGATAAGGCTTGAAGATTATTATTCGTAACAATATAATAAATAATATAATAAATAAATCTTTAATGTAGTATATTTCCTTGTGTTGTAGGTATTTATTTAAATTTAAATATATAAATTATTAAACTATTACTTATTATTGTTATAACAGTCATAATTAATTAAAATTAGACACTTATGAATTAATGTAATTTGTTAAGGTTAAGAGTAGAGGTAGACCCAAGAAAAGATGGATGGATTGCGATTGGATATGGCAAAGAAGGGAGTAACTGAAGAAATGACATCTGACAGAATTGTATGGAAGAGAGTCATTCTCTTGCGCCGACCCGAAATAATTGGGACAAGGGCAGGGAGATGATGATGAACTTAATTTAATTTCTACAATGGTAGGTACCTACAAAAAAATATAATTTTAATGAGATGGACTTACTTGATGGGTTGACAGCAAATTATCAATATTTGGCCTGAGTTTTGTAAGGAATAACCGTATATCTCCCCTTTCTGTGATATTCAATCTGCTCCTTTATTTGTTAATAAGTTTGTAACGGCACTAAAACTTTTTTCGACGAGATATGAGGAGGGAAACGCTATCAGAAGCTTTTGCAGAATTCCCCACAGTCCAGGATATTTTTCGGGTATTTCTGCCTGTAGCCAAAACTTTTGATACCTCTTTTAAATGTCACTTTTCTCATTAGCGCTAAGCTCGAGTAGCTTCCCTTGTAATATCACATTCTCCACTTCCGTTTCATCAAATGAATTTATGATCCATGGTGGTATTTCCATCGACAGAATATCTTTAAATCTGAATTTAAAATCATCATGCAGGGCAATCAAATGTTGAACGTATGTCTGAATATCCTCATCAAGGCATTCTACCTGCGACAATTTTGAAAACTGTGAAAATTCGCGGCGACCAATTTTTCCTTCATAAATTTCAATTTACCAAGAAAAGCTAAAATTACACTCTTTGTTTGTAAGTTGAGGTCATTAAATTTTTTGAACAAATCTGTAAAATACGCGATATCTGCTTTAAATTAGATTAAGTTTTTTTTAAATCAGGATCTTTACTTTCCAAAAACTCTTAAACCGAGACAAAAAGTAAATAAAATGTTGATAAACATGCTCCTTTCGAGAACTTCTTCATCATTTTCATCGCACATTTGTGCAAATAAACGCGTATTCAATGCATTTCTTCTTATTTTGTTAACTGCATTAATCACAAATTGAAGCGATTGGTGCAATCCATCACTCAAATCTTTCGCTACTAGATGTTGTCGGTGGATAACACAGTGAATCGCAATTACATATGGTATAATTCTTTTAAGATGGCTTATAAACCCACGATATCGCCCGACCATGGCACGAGCTCCATCTGTTGCCCTCGAAATAATGTTACTGAATGGAATCGATTTTTCCTTAAAAAAACCGGTCAAGTGCGAGTCGGACTCTCGCACGGAGGGTTCCATACAAACCTGTAGGTATATAAGTAAAAGTTTTCAAAATTTTTCTGTTACCTGTGCTGTTAAGCTATTGCTTCTTACCAAATTTCTATTTTCTATCTCAACAGGAAGCAGCTTTTAGGTTTTGATTCCCTTGCGAGTAGTCGCGAGTTTCAAAATATCCTTAAAATGATTGTACCTTTTGTGCGTTTTGCGTTGACTTTTTTTTTCCAAAGCTTAAATGCAATTACACCTACTTTTGATATAAATTTCAACTTGATACCTCTGCGTGTTTATGAGGCAAAGGGTAATACATAGTTATATAATTATTAAAAGAAACATGTGATGTAACTTAAAATTTAAGATTTTCGAAATTTTCATTTTATTTTTGCTATAAAACGTTGCTTCATGCCGAATTTCAGGATTCTAGAACGGCTGGAAGTATCCTTTAGGTTTTGATTCCCTTTGCTAGATGTTGCGAGATTCCAAATATTGGGCTTAAATTGCTGTTCCTTGAGATTGCGTTAATATAGAAAATTGCCTTTGTAACAGCTTAAAGGTATTATAGACCTGAGTAGTTGATATTAATTTCAATTTAATACCTCTACGCGTACATGAGGAAAGGGTAAGTAAGTTTAAAAATTAAAAATTTTTTTTTATTACATGATGGAACGAAAAATTTTTGCTTTATCATAAGACATTGCTTCGTCCCTGTAGGTCTTGATTCCCTTGCGAGTGTTGATAATTTGCATCATAAACGACTTATTAGACGAAGTAACTAAAAAATTATACTTTTCGCAATTTTTCCTTTATCAGTACTATAAGATGTTTCTTCGTACCAAATTACAAGAAGATGACTTCACGGAAAGTACACTGTAGGTTTTGATTCCCTTGCGAATGTCGCAAATTTGCAATATAAAAGGCTGTATCTTTTGATTGCATTGGCTTAGAAGTTTGATTTTTTTACAGCTCCAAGGGTCAGTGGACTTGAGTATTTCATATGACATGAATTTCAGCTTGATACCTTCACGCGTTCCGGAGAAAAAGGGTCTTGAGAGACAGACAGACGGACAACAAAGTGATCCTATATATACCCTAAAAATCACTCAAAACATTAAATATTGATTCACCCCTAGTGTACGTCTTTAAAGTTTTGGCGAATAGTAGCTCTTCATGAATTTCTTCGCCCATAACAAATCGAACACATAGCAATATAACATTAGATGTAATGCTTCATTGCCAGGTAAAGTTGACTCGTCCAGTTGAATAGAAAAATGAGTTGTTCGTAGATAATCACACAAGAAACTTTCAACATCAAAGCCCATCTCATCAATACGTCTTTGTACAGTTTTGTTACTCAAAGCAATTCTTTTGAGTATGTCAAATGAAGATTTGTGCAGAACAGTTTTTAAAACCTCTTCAACAGCAGGTAAAATTAACTGTTCTCCAATGGTATGTGGTTTTCCAGATTTTGTTATAAGTAGAGACAGTGTAAGATGCCAGTAAGCCATCAGCGTTGCTTTCAGACGTTGAAGAGAACATACTGTGCACGGTGGGTCTCTTTTCATATTTTTCTTTTAATGTTTGGAAATGTTTCAAATCTTTACCTATTTCATCAGGATGACACCTTCATAGACTTCGATCAATAATGTACTAGGTTCCCGATAAGCGCTCCAAAAACGGCCAGAAAAATAAGACCACAAATATTCAAATAGTCTTATTAGTCTTATTTCAAATTAGTATGTTCCAATCATAGCCAACGTAAAGACGTCAAAATGCTGCAGTACGCGTTCATAAACTGTGTAAATAACTACCGTAACACCAAGGTTTTGTACCAGATACACAGATACTGCCAATCTGGACTATAGCCAAACACTAATCACTACTAAACGGATACGAATTAACTTAAACACCATCAGCAACCCCCACGAGGGGGTTGGGGCAACGCTCACTCCTCCGCGGTGCCCTGTGGAATTCACCACCTAGGCTAGTAATTCCCCCACTGGTAAATATAGCCTCGTACACACGATATAAAACACAGAGATACCGACTCATGGAACCGTTCGATAGTGGCAAATGTTTGTAACACTTTTATTATTCGGATACCCTCATTCCGACACGGCCGTCCTGACGTATTACACGTCCTCGTGTGATGTTGAAGGCATCATCATCATCATCGTTATCCGCAGAAAAGAAAGAGATATTTTTGTATTGTTCGGCCACTCCCAATGTCCTGACCAAGGACATTGGGTACATTATTACATTTTATCTTCTGTGGAACAACTTCATTTAGGACATTCTCATAAAATAATAGGCTTTTCGCTATCAAATCTGAATGCTAATAGACTTCTCGCTACATACTACATTAATAACACCAGTAAGTAGTATCGCAACAGTCACCTCACCGTTTATCGCGTTACACGTTTTTGGATTATTAACAATATCTAGATGGCCTCTTATTCTACCAATTTCACTTTTCCATGGCCACCTCGCCTTTCAGTTGCCACCTCGCCTTTCAGTGGCCACCTCGCCTTTCAACGGCCACCTCGCCTTTCAATGGCCACCTCGTACGATTTTCGAGCGGAGGGTAGTTCGACCGCTCGCCGCGACCGACGATCCGTTACACTCTCAAACATTCTGGGCAAATGAGATTCAGATCCCACTTCTGATGTCGGAGACACAAGAATAAACGAGAACATGAATCACAGATACTGCCAATCTGGACTATAGCCAAACACTAATCACTACTAAACGGATACGAATTAACTTAAACACCATCAGCAACCCCCACGAGGGGGTTGGGGCAACGGTCACTCCTCCGCGGTGCCCTGTGGAATTCACCACCTAGGCTAGTAATTCCCCCACTGGTAAATATAGCCTCGTACACACGATATAAAACACAGAGATACCGACTCATGGAATTGTTCGATAGTGGCAAATGTTTGTAACACTTCTATTATTCGGATACCCTCATTCCGACATATATATATATATATAGTGTTTTTCATAAAATAATAAACAGAATTATATAGTAAATATAATTAAATTAACTAATATTGTAATTATTTGGCCAATGCACCACCAACTATTAGATCAAACATCACCTATTCTTGAACAGGGAATGCATGGAGTAGTGTTGTTATTTTATAATGTTATTTTTGTTTGTAGATTGTGACCTATTTCGCTGTGCAGAATGGGTATGTTTTGTCGCGAAAGAAAGAGAAGAAGAAATATACAAGCCTTATAAAAATTCTAGAATATGTTTAATTCATTTTGATAGATTCGACATAACTGGAAATACGCAAAGGCGTAGATTACTAAAAACAGCGGTTCCCAAATTGCAGGCAACTATCATTAACCATTATTAAAATAGTTGGTATCAGATAACGTTTTGATAAAATAGTTAGTTGATTATGACTTTTTTTAGATTCACCAACCAATAAAAGTGCAATCAGCTATAACTTCAGAATTTACGAAAGATTTATCAAATCAGGTAAGTTTAAAAAATATATCATAAACTAGCACTTCGCCCGCGATTCATCAACTTCATCTCCCCGTATAAATTACTTATTAATAGACTAAACGTTCGGCGACGGCAAACTGCAAAATTTCTCTTACTTAGAGTATTTTTATACCCATCATAACTTTTAAACGAAAAGTCCGATATAAATAATATCATGTCATCAGATAAGGATTAATATCATGATACTAAAATCACCACTACTCCATTTCACCCGGGTTTTGATAGAATAATTTGACCAAAAAGTGGTAATTGTGACTCAAACATGATAGTTACATATATACCCTCGATAGATTCGTTGATTCGTCGATCGGAGCAGTTCGTCTCGATCCGTGCAAGCTTCGGGTGTTCGGTTTTTTCGTTACGGAATTTCTTGGTTTGGCCGCGCTCAAAGCCCGCGATAAAAGCTATGCAATAGCTTAAAAACAAACAAACAAATCTTTCCTCTTTATCATATTAGTGTAGATAAACTATTTCATTAAATATGTATTTTTTTAATTTTTTCTTTTTTTTTTTTTTTTTTCTTTTAAAAAGACAACTCCCGCACTAGGAATAAATCCCGTGTCGCGGGGGACTTTACAAACATACATGAAACGGACACAAATAACACCCAGACTCAGAAAAACAATTTGTGGATCACACAAAGTGTTGTCCTACGTGGGATTTGAACCCACGACACTTGGCGAAGTAGGAAACGGCGTGGTGACCGTTAAACCACTAGGCCAAACGTGCAGAAACGTAGGCCAAATGTTTTTAATAAACTGCGTATGTTTCTTTACAGGCCACATCTTCAGCAACTTTAAGTTTTAAAGATACTACGGTAATACGTGACGTGCCTCGGGCTGATGCCGTTGGTTTTAAGTCTCCTGATGCACCATTATCAGTAGACATCGAATTATATGCACTATCAAAATGCAAAAAGGCGAAATATGCACAAAATATGCACAATCAAAAAACATTAATATTGTTCCCATCGTGTTAATGTTTGTTCTGGGGGTAATGCTACGTTTGATAGTTGCTCTTTATATGCTTGTACTTGCAATGGTGCTTAAAAACACTTTTTTTTGTAGAAGAAATCAATTTATTGACTATCCCGAACTCTTTTCTGATCTCTTCCGCAACTCGATGTTATCCGTAGGCTAGACAGGTGATGTGAAGCAATTTTGGGTAGAATACTTTCAGAGTTAGACCAGCATTTTCATCATATAAAGCGCATCGTCAGAAACAAAAACACATATTTTCTCGTCTATAAACAAATCGGGAAATAGTGTTCTGATGGAATCATTCATGAACCGGGCGATAGTTGAATGGTTTGTTTTTTATAGGACCTTGCAAGCAACCAAATCGGGAGTAGAGGGCTCTTTAGATAATTTTCCAACAATTATAAATATAAATACAACACGCCTAACACGTTTAACTACTAAAATAAGATCTGTCAATGAAAAAGTACCAAAATATGCAATAACGCCAAAAAAATTGAATTATATGCATTTGCATATGCAAACATGCAAATGCATATAATCCGATGTCTAATTATCAGATTTAATATCTGTTTGTGACACTCCAAGAAAAAGGTACCAAAAGAAATTGACAAATGTCGCAAAATTATAGATACTAAATCTAAGAAAATACATAACACACATGAACACATAAGAAAAACAAATCTAAGAACATACACACATAAATAAAATACATACATAAACCATTTTTTTTTAACTTTTTTAAATTTTATTTTTTATTACCTATTTGTTGTAATACCGGCAATGTAAAATAGTATCTACTACCTTTTTGAATCGGTCAAAAATATTTGCCACCATACAAAACAAACCTAAAACAAATATATTCTGCAACTCTACGCTTACTGTGTTCTGAGCATTGAAATGTAATACCGAGAACTACATCTAGTTCCACAATATAATAAGCACGGAATTGTAAACATAATGTTTTTAACCTTATAACTTAGATTTTAAGTATCACTTTAGAATAAGTAATTTTGTACTGATGACTTTTATTTCAAGCGACATTTTAAATTCATTCCGTATTATCCTTTCTCTGACGAAAGGTCCTAAATAAATATATTTTGCAATGGTAATTAAACTTTATGTATAAGCATTAAGGTTAATAATAAACTAACATGTTAACTGAAGTCGTTAACATTATTAAACTTTTTTCTAAAAAATGAAGATGTTTTCGTTACTGCAAACTTGACCACTCGAGCGTCTTATATTTGTTCCTGATCCTTAATCTAGTAATATTATTGATCGAAGTTCTTAGATGATCTTTCAGCTTTGATGGTTTCATAGAGTCATTGCTCAAAACTTTATTGCATATTCAACACTGTACTGACGGCACTTCTTCTTAGATCTGGTCATGTTTTGTACCAATTACCTACCTGTGTAAACAAATAAAAAAGCTTTGTTTTAGTAATCCTAAGGCGATTTGAACTTAACAGTATATGGCTATTTTAACATAATATGATTAATCAGTTCTCTTCTATCTATCTAATCAATACATATTATGAAATAAACAAAGTGCCGGCTGTTAACTGTTTCTAATTATTAAAAGCAAATAAATCGCTAAGATCCTTAATAGAGTTTTATGAAAATGGCTGAACTTATTTTAATGTAATATAAAATTATTATTTCATTTATTATATTTCAATATATTTCTGTAAATTTTATAGAAACTTTTAAACAATATTTTGATATCAAAACTCCGCAAAAATTAAATGAATTAAATATGTAATGAAAATAAAGTAGGGACGATAAGTTCAATCAGTTCTTACTCGGCTTAAAACTATATGCATAATATATCAAATAGGCAGGTATGTACTTATTTCCGACACTGGCAATCACTAATATCCTTTCACTTTTCTTTATGAAATTCCAGAAACAAATGAGCAACGATTATCCTTGACTTGACAGTCGTATATAAATTGGTGAAGAATCAAACACGTTCATGCGAGATAACAAGCACATACACCATAAATGATCATGTCTGAACAAAGGTTGGGGACGAGACTGCGCGGCGGCCGGTGTAGCAACGACAAGTCTCGATGCGTTGTACTGGATATGGAATATGCAAGTTTTTATAAGTAACAGTTGCTGAGCTTCTTAAAATAATTATCTGCCTATATTGATTAAAGAAGTCAAGTGGACATTTTAGTTATTCACTGTCGAAAACAAATTAATTTTCATGCACACCCGCTTACGATTGTGGACCCCTATTTTTCATTACGCCCAACCAACATAGACCCCCGTCGAGTCTCCCGTGGACCCCTGGGGTCCACCTGGACCACTTTGGGAAATACTGTGTTTGACGGACAGGATACTATGCAAAGTTTTGAATTTTTTAACCACAATTTAATTATTTGATTGTTTGTTGGACACTTACTACGCAAAGCTTTTAATTTTTAACCGACTTCCAAAAGGAGGAGGTTCTTAATTTCATCGGTTTTTTTTAATGTATGTACACGGATTACTCCGTCAATTTGTGGACCGATTTTGAAAATTATTTTTGTATTCGAAAGGGTATGCTCCCCATGTGGTCCCATGACCACCATATCAGGATCTGACGATGGGATCCTAAGGAAATCGAAGGAAACCCTCAAATTTACGTAAGCGCCAGCAATGAAGTAAAAGCAATTGTCTGCATGCCTTCATATTCTGTAGACATCATTTAATTTCATAATATAAAACGGGTACAAACGATATCAGAGTTTACCTCAGATACTTCAGATAGTCAGTTTACCTCAAATCACTTATTATTATTGAATTATTTTAACCTATAGAAGATAGTCCATTTGAGATTTTATTACAAAAAATTACCTGAAGTCCTTTTGATTCTATAGAGTATGTATGTTACCTTTAGTCGTATTCTTTCAAGTTATTTAGGTAAAATGATGATGAGAGACTTGAGAAAGACTAAAAAGCGAAAAATAAAAAATAAACTTCGTTTAAAAAAACCGACTTCAAAAACTAAAAAGCATAAAATAACTTAATTTGTATGTGCTACCTATTCATAGGTTTGAAGTCGGTGCCAAGCCAAAATGTAATAGTAGGTACTGCACTCGCCGCGCGTGACCTTGAGCGGGATAGTTACTCTTCGCGTAGAACAAAACAACCGAAGCGTCGAAGTTATTTTATACTTTTTAGTTTTTGAAGTCGGTTTTCTTAAACGAAGTTTTTTTTTAAACCACAATTTAATAAAAATAATTAAAACGATATCACACTCTCTTCTCACTCTAGCGCATATGTGGTCGGTTCTCGAACTAATAATTAGTCATGTTTGACGGACAATTTTCCCCTGAGCCCATCAGAGATTGTACTCCTCACCTCTATACTCCATGGATAGAGTCATTGACCTACAGTACAAGGACTACGCATACCTACAAAATTATCGTGCCTACCTACACAAGAAGTTGGCGCATAAAATGGCTGTCCTTAGGGTTGTACCTATGTAGAGTGACTCGAAGTGTCGATATCGATATTTAACTGAAATATTTAATAAATTGCAAAAATAACGAAACCTTAGATAATTATAGTTAATTCCGATTATTTTTTTATTATTTATGGTTATTTATGGTAGGAATTTTAAAACCTGAATCCGCCAGGATGGATTAAATTTTGAATGATGGACTTAAGACCAAAATCCAAAAATGAAAGCTGGCCATCACGGGACACCCGGCTAGCGAAATATTGCTTAAACGATACTTGGGCTTCTACCCAAGAAACCGAAGGTCATTAGGAGTGCTACAGCGTTTGGTGAGTCCATTGTGGGATAGGAGAGTGCTAGTCCTCTCCCGTTCCCTTTTCCCGCCTTTTAGGCGTAGATCACCTCCTCCCCAAAATAAGGCCGTGGATGCCTCTTAGAATCCCTAAAATCCTGGTCTTTCTGTAGTCTGGGAATAGATGATCGTAGGTGAGGTTTCTCAAATTATTATTTCAAAACCATTATTTTATCATCCTATAAAAAATCAGCCCTATCCGTTCTACTACAAGACTACTACAGCAACAAGACTAAAGAAAGAACAGAATACCTCCGCATTCAAACCAACAAGAATGTATATCGTTGTTTACCTATTATTTCGTAGCTCCGACGGTTCTGGGATACCGATATCAACATAACAAGTACTTATATTATGTTGAAATTGAGCGAAATAACAAATTGAGTAAATAAAACACGTTTTAAATAGTTGTAATATTTATTAATTTATTCACACATTCAGGTTAGGGCGCAGTCACGTAATCTCGTCACGTCGAGAGTTCTGTTGTAGTATGTTTCATGGAAGTGCATCGAACAGACATACCACAATTTATTTCGAGGGTTTATATTTTCTAAACCAATGATTTCGAACTATTTCTTTCTTAAAATTTCATTTACAGGAAATCTGATGAAGAAAACACCATGTTAACATTTTTTTTTTATGTAATAATATAAGTATCGACACTTTAACTCTACCATCGACCATCACTACCCTTAATTGTATGTAAACAAATCATAGTGAAACAAAGCAAATAATACCATTGAGAACCTCAAAAAACTAACGAACGTCTTCAGAAATCAAAAAAAAAATATCATGTTTAATACAATACAATAAACAAAATCGTAAAATATTGAGTCAATATACAATGATTCTCGTTTTTTTCTTGCACCAGATTGTTTAATGGAGCACGAAGGCATGATTTTCATGTCTAGGGCAAAGCCTTGGATTTTGGATACAATAAAAACTAATTTAAAGCCGTAATTGGCAAGAAAACAAAAAAAAATCCAACAATAGCCGCTTGACAGCAGATCTACCTCAGAACAAACCTCAGAACCAATGAGGAAAGAAAATATAAGGAGATGCCCTATTCTACTATACGAACAATTCATTACAAATACACGACTAGTTTTTAATTACCAGAGAAAAAAACCTGGTATTCGGTATTCGATACTGAGCACATCCATGTAATTAAAACAAAAAAAAAACAATATGTTGATTTTATCCTTAAAACCACCAAATATTTGTTCATAACGTATGATATAATTCAATACGGTCAATGTCCTTGCTGCGGGGCTGCGGGATGCGGGGGGTTCGCGATCGCCGGCGCAGCGGCCGGGCACATGAATGAAAACACCGCCCGCGCGGGTGGAAGAGGTCCCGAATAAAATTGCAGTTTTGATTTTGACGTCGTTAAGTACATTTCTGTTATACCGACACGTCGTACACGACGACGTTTATTTACAAGGATAGGACTGTTCAACCATCACAACGAACATTGGTAGTCAATGAGGAATCCTTACTTTATCCTTACTCCCAGAATCTAACACAGGTTTAGTGTAAACAGTCTCCCGATTAACTCCTGTGGACTTTTAGGTACTTGTGGAGTGAAGTGAAAGTTTAAAAAGTTTAAAAGTGAATTGAATAGTGTGTTTGTGTTTGCAACAATTATAGCATTTGTAGTGGTATGTATGAAATACTTAATTTCTGTAGTACCTAGCTGCCAGTTGATTACTTAAAATTAAAACTAAGTAATAATAAAACAGTATCGGATAAAACATTGGTAGGTACGTAGGGATTTTGTGTTTGCCCATTTTAAAGGCTAGCTTCTCGGGTGTATCGAACATAAAATTGAGTGATTGATTGAGAAACTTTGTTAAGTACCTAGTAAAGTAGATACCTACTTTACTAGGTACTCAGTTCACCATTGATCTTACTACCATTACGATCAAACTAGTATAATGAGGGATTTTAACTATTTAATCATAAACCTAGAACAGTTGTATTTGAAGTCGCTGCAATGCAATATTAATATTAAACCAATCGTAGCCCGGGCCCGCTGTGAGCGCGAAAGAATAAAAATATTCATTGACCGATATGTTAGGTACACTACGTGCGTAATTATTACATGGTGTCCAAAAATTATGGCCGTATTTTTTGATTTTAAAAACGTTAAAAACGTTTAAAAACTTTGTAGTTTTGTTTGTTTGGCATTTCTGTTATG
The DNA here is from genome assembly GCA_949125395.1 of Diaphora mendica. Lineage (NCBI taxonomy): Eukaryota > Metazoa > Arthropoda > Insecta > Lepidoptera > Erebidae > Diaphora > Diaphora mendica. The sequence continues at coordinate 6,847,238 of OX421323.1, forward strand.
TGTTTTATGTAAGTACATACATTCTGTATCTGCCCCTATTTTTTCTCTGGTAATTAAAAACTAATGGTGCATATATAAGATCGACACATATATACAAAAAAGCATTTTGTCTTTTTTTAACTTATGTTTACCTTGGTGTGAAAAGAGAGATAAACATAGTTTAGTGAGCGTTAATATTGGCAACACTTTTGAGTGACGTCATGCACTTGTCAATTCGTGACCGGCGACGCCATTGTATGCACCAAGTTCTGAGGTAGATCTGCTGTCAAGCGGTTGTTGTTGGAAATTTTGTTTTTGTTTTCGTGCCAATTACGGCTTTAAATTGGCTTTTATTGTATCCAAGGCTTTGCCCTAGACATGAAAATCATGCCTTCGTGCTCCATTAAACAATCTGGTGCAAGAAAAAACAAGAATCATTGTATATTGACTCTCTAAAAAAATTGTAAAATATTGAACAATTTCAATGCATTTTTGTACTAACCTGTAGTACAAAAATGCATTGAAATTGTTCAATATTTTACAATTTTGTTTATTGTATTGTATTAAACATACTCTTTGTATAATTTCCGAAGACGTTTGTTAGTTTTTTGAGGTTCTCAATGGTATTATTTGCTTTGTTTCACTTTGATTTGCTTACATACGATTAAGGATAGTGATGATAGAGTTAAAGTGTTACTTATACTTACATTATTATATAAAAAAATATGTTAACATGGTGTTTTCTTCATCAGATTTCCTATAAATGAAATTTTAAGAAAGAAATGGATCGAAATCATTGGTTTGGAAAATATAAACCCTCAACATAAAATGTGGTATGTCTGCTCGATGCACTTCCATGAAACATCCTACAACAGAACTCTCGACGTGACGCGATTACGTGACTGCGCAGTGCCCTAACCTGAATGTGTGAATAAATATTACAACTATTTAAAACGTGTTTTATTTACTCAATTTGTTATTTCGCTCAATTTCAACATAATATAAGTACTTTTTATGTTGATATCGGTATCCCAGAACCGTCGGAGCTACGAAAAAATAGGTAAACAACGATATACATTCTCGTTAGTTTGAATGCGGAGGTATTCTGTTCGTTCTTTAGTCTTGTCGCTGATAGAACGGATAGGGCTGTTTTCATAGCCGATAACAAATGGTTTTAAAATAATAATTTGAGAAACCTCACCTACGATCATCTATTCCCAGACTACAGAAAGACCAGGATTTTAGGGATTCCAAGAGGAATCCACGGCCTCATTTTGGGAGGAGGTGATGTACGCCTAAAAGGTGGGAAAAGGGAGAGGACTAGCACTCTCCTATCCCACAATAGACTCACCAAACGCTGTAGCACTCCTAATGGCCTACGGTTTCTTGGGTAGAAGCCCAAGAATCGTTTAAGTAATATTTCGCTCATATCATATCTAGCCGGGTGTCCAGTGATGGCCAGCTTTCACTTTTGGATTTAAGTCCATCATTCAAAATTTAATACATCCATTATATCCATTATAAATAGGTATGTGGAGGGACGGGTGTGATATCCCTCCAACACAAAGGGAGGATCCTCCGACCAGGCGAGGTGATCATGCCTGGCGGGCCAACTGCCCAACGGTTGATGTTGGGATGTTGTATATATGTTAACTGTCGCGAGAACTTTCACTGCGCGATTCAGGATTGGTATTTGGTAGTTTCTTAGTTTCCTTCGTCACTCCGTAGTTCGATGTATCTTCGGTAGATGGCGCTGTAGTATGTTATGTTGTTGTTGTGCTGTATGTGGAGGTACGCGCCACAGGTATAATAGGCAAAAAAAAAGTAGGTAGTAGAGCCACGCTGATTTCAGCACGAATGGGCCGGCTCGACCGGGGCGGTACTACCCTCGCACAGAAAATCAACGTAAAATGACAGCGTTTGTGCTGTCGTGTTTCGTTGGTGAGTGCGAGACCGGAGGCCCAATTAGTCTAGTCAACAAGTTCCATACTTGTTGACTAGACTAAAAGATGCACTAGCATCACTAGGCCGCCATAGTGTGGGTCGCCATACTGCATTGCTGTATTCGCAATGAGCATGGTGGCCACCACTCGTGGATTCTGCTAATGCTTTCTATCAGGCAGAGTAGAGTCATTTTGGCAGGCCAAACATAAAAAAAAAAAAAAAAACAATCGGATTTAACTATAATTATTTAATGTTATCGTTATTTTTGCAATTTATTAAATATTTCAGTTAAATATCGATATCTACATTTCGAGTCACTCTGCATAGGTTCAACCCTATGGCAGCCATTTTATGCGCCAACTTCTTGTGTAGGTAGGCACGATAATTTTGTAGGTATGCGTAGTCCATGTACTGTAGGTCAATGCTCAGAACTTGGCACATTAAATGGCGTCGCCGGTCACGAATTGACAAGTGCATGACGTCACTCAAAAGTGTTGCCAATATTAACGCTCACTAAACTATGTTTATCTCTCTTTTCACACCTAGGTAAACATAAGTTAAAAAGACACAAAATGCTCCATATATTTTTTTACTCATTGGATAGAATGTAGAACTTAAATTAAAATACAATTTTACGAACGACACCTATGTCCATTGCCTTGAAACAGGAACGTATCATTATGATTTGTGATGTTGGTACCAGCTAAAAAGTCATGTCACAAATCTTACCACAATAGTCGCTAGATGGCAGCAGTACGGTAACTTCCTGAAAATTGAAGTCGTTTTGTTACATTTTATATTTAATATAAAAGAAATTACAAATATTTTCATTTAATAAAGTAGTATAAATTAATTACCTTTCTAGTTTTTTATGTAGTATATTAGTATGTAGTCAATGTAGGTAATTATTAGTTTTGTTAAACCGGAAAAGAAACTTGAGTTACGATTTACGCCATCGCGCTACGCGTTCAACCAACCAACAAGCATCTGTCTTGGATTCGGATCGATGTTTGGGCCTTTATTACGAAGAAGCATTCTTCAAGGTTCTGCATCGCGAACTTGGAACTATCTAATTAATTTCACTCATCTGCTTTGGTGTAAATTGAAATATATACGTGAATTGAGGGTAAGTTTTAAATGAAAGTGGTTATCTACCATATTGTGTACTTAGGGCTCCCCAGCGGAGTCGTATAGAAACCAACATGGCGTCAGCATGTAAATAACTTGACATTTACGTCTTGTCCACATGAGAAAGTTGTGAATTTGCCTGAACACTGTAATTTTGTTCAATTCTAAGGAACTTAAACATAGGTAATTGAGCACCAGTTATAGTTTACGCATTGTTATTGCAGATACGTGTGATGTGATTAGTATTTGCATCAGTGATAAGTGTCATAGTAATATTTTGAGATCCAAGAGCATGGATGTTATTGTTCTGTAATGCTGCCACTGATGTGTACTCAAGTTACTATCTTATTTACAGTATTTTGAGGCCCTTGAAATAATCCTTTGAGTTATTTTAAGTTGATAAGAAATAGTTTTTATCAAATCAATAAAATGTCTTTTGACTTGCTAATCACTAATGTAAGTCTGATAACTGATTTTTGCCAGGCATATGCCAGTAACTAATTTGGCTATGTTAAGCCGTTAATTAGAGCTGAAATCATTTTATCGTTATTGTTGTGAAGTGTTCAGTTTTCCATACTGCTTTTATAAAATACACTAATGCAAAACACAGGATCAAGCTTCAAGATCATTAGGCTATACTGAAAATAAGTTTTTATGGTTATGAGTAGATCTTCTATAATTTCCAAATCATTCTGTCTTAAATTCAAAACTTAATGCTTATTCAGAGTGCATGTTATTGTGAAGTCAATTTCTACTTTGCACCCATGACTTGTCAATAGCTTAAAAGATTTATGTTTTTCAGCTTAAACCTCTTGGATACGAGTTTTGGTAACTTTCACATGGTAAGTGGAAGTACTTCTATGTACTTTCCTACATCGTGACCATCAAAAATAAGTTTAAACTGCAATATATGTTAAAATTTATCACATGCATACTTATTTTTGATAGTCATGTTAGCATGTTGGTTTGTTTACGGAATGGCTTAATGCTATGTTAATATTATAAATCTTTATATCATGACAATATGGGTTTTCCCTATGTATTATTATTTGTAAATTCATTTATAAAAGATATTACACATATATGACATAATTTTTGTTGTAGTTAAGTAGCCTTCATGCAATGTGAAGATGTCTTAAACTAAATTTTACAAAAGCTTCTTGTCTAATATCATATTTTCATGGTTAATTTTCTTAAAATCCAAAGTGCTGATTATAATACTGCATATTACCCATACTACTATATACATATCAAATATTTTCAAGGATCAATGATTGTCAATTCATATTTAATATACTAGTAGAAATATCAAAATAATTCAGTGTCAATTAATTCATGAATAACCTGTTCTCTTCATGTTAGCAAACACCTATAAATGACATTTATATGGAAACTTCTATAGATACTTTATAAAATTGATGTTTTAGATATACACTATTGCAATTTATAAGCCATTGCAAAGTATTGCAGTAAAAAATTATTAAGCTAAACAATTATCTGCTTCTACAGTATTATGGGGCAATAGCCATGCTTATGATACAAGCACAAATTATGTTTTGTAATCAACCAGTTTTTGCTTTACTAGCCTTCTCCTTTCATAAATACTATACAATATTATACATAGCCAAAGATGATCTCATTTTGGAACACAGACCACTTATTTATGTGGTCTGTGTGAAAGAGTTTGTTTATCTGAAAACTTTATGAATATTATATGTATACTGTCATACCTAAATCTAATCAGTAACTGTCTCACATCATTTAACTATGCAAATAGACAATTGTGGACTAAATACTACAGAACAGCTAGATATAATTATATAATTAAATTGACGCATGTCATAAACATCTAGACAGTTATACATAATTATGTAAGCATGAACCAGTGTGAGCATGTGTCAATACATAATTAAATATGTATTTAGATAAAAACAAAAATAATAGATTGCAAGCATCTCTTTGTAAGCATGACACAAATAAAAGTACCGTAAAAAGCTCAGTAACTTTTATTCAGAGTACAAAAAAAATGAGATCTATCTATTAAACAGTTTCATTCTGATGACAAAACTTAACTTTAACCAATTTGGACTTGAAATGTAAACTCATTTTTAAGTCTAATAACTCTAAATTTTAACTCATAATATTGTTTTATCAGAGTTGATGTTCAGTTTTAGTTTGCAATGCCCATAACTAACTCATATAAACAATCTCTGTCATGCCAGTATTATTTTTGTGTGGTTATGTTACTTGTATAAAGAGAATGTTGGTTTCTTTTTACAGATGCCGCGCACTCGAAGGAAGCACTACACTTCGCACTCGAGGTCACGATCTAGATCGTACGAGGCGAAGCGTCGACGTCTAGACGACGGCTCCACAGAAGGATCATACAGGAAACGAAGCAGAAGCAGGGAAAGAGACAGGTTAGTCTTAGTTTGCTATCCTTTTCTTGCATCAGTGAAAGATTAGTAAATGACGGAATGAACTCTACAATCTCTAAGAATAATATAGAGTAGAGTATGGTCAATTTAAATTGCATTACAAAATAGGCGGATGCATACGCAAATACAAAAATTCTGTCGCATACACAGAGTCCCAATTTGTGAAGCAGTATTTTTAGGAGAGTATTGTCAAAAAAAAACCTGATTAAAATTTTTCATGTGTAGATTAATTATTATCGAAAGTTGACAATGCTTGTAAAATTACTGCAGTGAAACAAGATGCAAACAATTCTTAATGTTAAGTCAGTAGGACTTAATATACAGATAAACCTATGGATGGCTGATTTCTAATTTTTAAACAATAGTAAACATCACAATTAACTATAAGCTTTGAACTCTCGAGGTTGCCTTGCCAAACCCAGACGCCTTATTTCTTTTATCAATTATACAGCAATGACAGTATGCTCGTGCTGAAACCAACTGAACAAGAAATGTTAATATTACATCTTCAAGACATTTTATTACTTCAGCCCAACCGTAACTGTAATCTTACTTCAACTTTCTCTTCATTCCTATATTTTCGTATCAATGACTGTGCCAACTCCACACATTTCTGAACTAAAGCAGTGCTTTCGTTTTACTTTTCTTATTTTTACTTTAATTTAGTAAAATAGTCCAGCAGCAATTAATTGAATCCAATTAAATTTTAAAAAGTAGCACTCCTTAATTCTGAACCATTGGTATTTTATTTCAATACTAGCTGACCCGACAGACGATGTCCTGTCTACACGTCTTTAATTTGAAAATTTCAAAAATTAATTAAAAAAAACATTGTCCAGCGGACAAAATTGTGAATCTAAACCATTCCCAGATCCCCTTGAACACACACAAAAAATTTCCTCAAAATCGGTCCAGTCGTTTGAGAGAAGTTCAGTGACATACACACTCACAGAAGAATTATATATATAAAGATGAAAGAGACCAAACAGAGATTATATAATTCTTCATGAACTTGAAGAATTTCTGAGTTTCAACTATACTCTGTCCATTCGTTTATTTTCTTTTTGACAGTTCAAGAAATTTCGAAATTAGTGACGCCCTCATACATTACCGATTCGATTTGAAATGAAAAGCGATTTTATTTATGAAGAACTTTCAATCGATTTAATTTAAAAAATAGTTTAAATATTAATTATTCCTTCATTAGTTTTTTATATTATGTAAGAAATATACAAAAATATACATAATAAATCAGTAAGTTAGATGAATGAACAGAGTTATTGTTCTTTACTCTTGGTTTGATCCTATATTCCAAGATTTCGACTTAATTCCTTGCAAATAATGAATCTTGGAGTCATAGATACTATTTTTATTTCCTTTTTTTCATTAAATTTACAGAAAAAATACTTACATGAAGTCAAATAATTTTTATCATATGATCGATTTATCGTATTTCAAGTACTGTTTTATAGTCTGTGGTTGTTTGTTATGCACAGGCCACTTCACTAAAGTACCGTTACCGTCACCGTCAATGAAGTACGACATTACTGTAGTACATTATTTCGAAAATAAAAAACGGTAATTTATAGGCGTGAGCTGTCAAAAAGAAAATAAACGAATGGACAAAGTATAGCCACTTAAATGGGTAAAAAAAGAAAGAATGTCAGTTGGCAGAAACAAAGACGGGAGAATATTTATTAAATCATGATTTTCAATCGCATCACACTAATATATAAAGGCGAAAGTTTGTGAGTGTGTATGTTTGTTACTTCTTTACGCAAAAACTACTGAACGGATTTGGATAAAACTTTACAGTAATATAGCTTATACAACAGAATAACAGATAGACTACTATTTGCCGCGATAACCGACATACACGCAGACGGAGCCGCGGACAACTCGTTAAAGTATTTTTTTTTTTTAAAGTTATTCCCATTATCGGGTATTGGTAAACCTAAAATACTCTTCAGATATTTTTATGCTATTTTTATAAATAATTAAGTGCCATGGCATGTGAAAGTTGCTTCATAATTCTAAATTATTTGAAAACTAATAAACATATCCGCACACCTAGATCTAAAGAGAGCTAACTCAAAAATTGCGTTTTTGAGTTATGCTCACTATCGAATTCCTGAACTTAGTACCCATTGACCAACAAAACAGATTTAAAATATCTTTACTACTGGCCGTTAGATGCCGTCATTAGCCCTTTGTTTTTTGAATGAGCGAACCCTGCGCCTTCCCCATCAAAATAGGATATTTCAAGCGGGGCGCACGTATCCGTGGTCAACAAAAAGGAAGTTATTTTATATTGTGGTCGTATTGTTGAAAATTGATGTAGTATTATTTTGAGTTGTCTTCATTTTGATCTTTAGTGCTGAGTAAATTAATACAATATTTTGAGTTTAACCAGTATTGCTGGTTTTTATTTTTATTTAGAATTGTTACCATATTGTTGAAACATTCTTTAATTTATAGTTGAGCCTGTTTTGTTGAGTATTTTTTTAATCTGCTATATTTCTTTGAAAAATGTATGAAATTGAACTTTTTTGCTAGTGGCGATGGAAGTCTTTCCATCTTAATTTATCTTTATTTTGGTTTAAGCATCTACCCAGTTTGTTTCGTTTTAAGTAATCATTTTTGAGTTAGACCTCTTTAGACAGGCTATGTGAAACAATTATTTTATTACATGATTTTTTAGACAAAAAACGTTAAATCGATGGCTTATTCAATTGATTTGGTGTACAAGACTTATAATTTAGTGAAATTTACGTAACTTATGCCAGAAAAAACAATGAAACAATTAAGATTTTTAGTAAATATGATAAAAAAAGATAAGGGAAACATTACTCCTCCTATCACACCTATTCAACTTGAAACTCTAGAACTCTACAAGATGACTTCAAACTTTCCTCAAGCGATGCAGTCTCATCAATAGAAACTCATAACGTCTTACCTGTTGTATATGAATTAATCCCAAGTACATCTAAAAAACGGGAGCCTGTTCTAACTTATTACATTTCACCAGAACGAAGTGATGAAAGTGATATTGACGACTCCGATTCAAATTCCAATTTCCGTATTGATAGTTTGTAGGATAACGAAGATAATAGTAAGCAAGTAGACCTCGAGGATCAATCTTAATGCTGCATTTGCTGAAATTGATTACCAAGATCCAGTGATAGGAAAAAAGAGTAAAAAGAAACCATGTAATGTAAACCAGCAAAATGGAAATCGAAAGTAGCAAAAACGCTGAGATTCTGACAAAGCCTTCCAGTCTTTATTAAAGTCCAAAAAAACAAGTGCCAGAGGGAATAATGTTACTTCCTTATGGAGAAAAATGTCGGCTTAAATGCAATGATAAGATTGTCCAGGCAACAACTCTTTGACACATATTGGGGACTGGACTGGGCAATCTTGAAAGGCAGAGAGAATTTGTAGAATTCACAATGAATAAATAAAGCCAAAATATCAAGTACTCAAAATTTTTGATCTCTACACCGCATCTTACTTTGAGGTTAATTGATCCAAAATTAGAGCCTGCAAATATTTTTTATCCTTGACTTGAAAAGTTAAGCGATAAAAACAACACTTTCCAAGATATTTGAATCAGGATTTATTCAAGCTGATATGAGAGGAATCCATGACTATTATCCAACTATTGACAAATAAGTTAAACAATGTTAAAGATTTTATAACTTCTATTCCAAGAATTGAATCTCATTTCTGAACTTGTCTGAACTGACAACATCATTTGGTACAGTTCGCAACAGACAGTCTCCAAGCTGCAAGAGCTGGGGTTGGAAGCTCTCCCTCATCCGCCATACTCACCAGACCTTGCACCTACCGACTATTACTTTTTCCAAAATTTAGACAACTTTTTAGTGGGTAAAAAATTCAATTCCCGAGAGGCAGTACAAAATGCCTTTGAAGAGTTTGTTGCCTCCCGTCCAGCTGATTTTTACAAGAAGGGCATCAATAAACTGCCAATGCGTTGGCAAAGATGCGTCGATTGCATGGGTGATTACTTCGAATAACAGAAATAAAAAAGTTTGATAAAATAAGTACTTTCACTTATTGCATACAAAACGGCAATTTCATAGGTAAAGACCTATTATATTGGGCATGTGTTGTAGTACTCTGAAAACGCTGGTAGATCCAAAGTTTCTAAATGGCACCTACCAAATCTAATTTTTTTAATTGCATGCTTTTGTTAAATAAGAATAGATAATTTAGTATTCTCAAAATTTTAGTAAACCAAAAATTTGTGGCTGTTCAAGAAATGATAATAAGATTACATGCATGTTTTAATGTAGTTTACATTTATTGGATTTGTAAAGTTAAATGCATAAAGCGCATTTTCTTAGAATAATACTTTCTTACAATAATACTTTCTTACGAATTTCTTAATTAATTTAACGCATTTCAATTTCTAAAAGTCATAAAAAATAACTTTTTTTTATTTTACGCTTTTTAGTCTTCGGTTTTATTTAAACTTTAAGTATATTTTTATTATCACCATTTTAAATATAAAATTACACTTACAATTTTACTTTTCAAAAATTTTAAGTTTATGAGATGCTGCAAGGCCTAAGAGTTTATTAACTTTCCGGTTTCAAGTGTGTAATGCAATAGATTTACTAAAAACTAATCGAACGTTTCTTCGCTGGTATCGCCAGACATCATTTCTCGACGACATTTCTGTCATAATGTTAAACGGCCCGCGGGGGCAGCCTTTTCCCATATGTCTCGTTCTTACGAAGTACTTTCGTGCATGTACTGACTAACAACGCAGTTTAAAAATAGATGGATTCTTATATATTTTAAATTAATTGTTCGTCACATAGATGCATTTTTGTTAGAGATATTTGTACACAAATTGTGACAACTGCGTTAACGCCACAATCCCTCACGCTTTCTAATTTGTTAGCTTGGTAGTTTGCCCACGACGTAATCAGTACAGAAATTTTGTATTCTAATAACCAACATTGTTATGTAATCTATGTTAACATGATCAGATATGTTTTATCGTATCATGTTATAAACCCGAAAACGTAAATTTCCTGTTTATTACACAATTTTTTATTTTATAACATCTTTAAATTTACGATTCTTGTGTTCTTTTAAAATAAATGATATTTCTAAATAATATAAATTAAAGTGATATAAGTTGAGTGTCGTGTGTTACAACATTTCAAACATTATATTTGCAATTTATTTATAAGCATGCATCATTCGAAATAATTACTTTTGTATACTCACTTTAACGGCATGATTGTACTAGCGACATCTAGTAAGCATAGGCATAGGCGTTAATTTGCAGTTGCGGACTGTTTTGTGTTATGGTTTTGTGCTACTTACCGCTAGATGTCACTGCTAATATCATTCTCAATTATTAACTACGTCTTCCTTGCCTTGCCGCAATGCAATAACTATTTAGGAAAATAAATACATGACTCAAAAGCCAGTGATAATCAAAATTAACCCAGTTACTTTTGTGGTTTTGTGTTTAGGTTATTCCATGAGTGTTTCCTGTAACTTCATTTAAATTGTTTCCTATAATTATGGTAAATAGAAAACAATATCAATAACATATTTGTTATTTTATTATACTAAATAATAAAATTTCTGACCACGATTGTCGGTGTCTTTACATACGTTCATGAAAACGAGTAATTAATACTTTTTTGTTTGTAATAAAGAACCGGAAAGGTGCTCTAGTCGTATACCGTGAATCCGGCCAAATTCTAAAACTATCCACAATAATTTATTACAGTATTAGTATGTATATTAATAATACTACGTTTCTGTAAGACCTGTAGAAGTTCCCAACATACACTATTGGGTCGTGGCCGGCCTGTCATGGTCACCCAGTTCAGTATCTGTAGGTTTTTTAGCGATTAATCTGTAGAAATATGTACATAACATGAGCTCACTCAGTCTTTTGAACAATCAACCTATAATTATGAACTAGTTTTAAATTTTATTCTCCCTTATATCCTCTATTAGCATTATGACCCACGCATCGTCCCCTATTGCCCGTAGCATGAAGATATAACAGCGTGAACAATTTGTTCACATAAAAAAGTTTTAGTGTGCCAACCTTAAGGCGCGTATCCACCGAAATTGTTGGCAATTTCAGTGTTTCCAACTGTTGCCAGTCTTCAGAACATCGCCAACTTTTGTTTCCATTGTGTCTACAACGAGTCGCCAACAATTTGAAAAGCATAAATAACTGCAACAAGCTCATTCTTTTGACGTTTACCGCCAAAAACAGAAACACGGTTCCCAACATTTGTTGCCTACACAAGGAAATTACAGAAACTGTCACCAACACGTGTTGACAACCCCAAAGGTCCCAACTTTTGATCGGTGGAGACTCGGCTTTAGAGATAGAGATATGCTGTCGCGAATTTTATTTTAGAACTTTTAAAGGAAAACAATTCTTAAATACACAGTTTTTTGTGAAACTTTAACCGTTTACATAGCGCACGCAATGGAAGCTCTCAAAAGGAAATAATTTTCTCCCGTTTTTGCAACATTTTTTATCGATACTCCGCTCTTTTTGGTCGTCGCTTAATAATGTCCAAGCCTTCCTCGACAAATGGACTATCTAACACTGACAGATTTTTTTCGAATCGGACCAGTACTTTCTGAGATTAGCGCGTTCAACCAAATAAATAAACAAATTATTCAGCTTTATTAATTATTACTTTTGGACATTTAACTCACAACGCCATCTAGCCCCAAGCTAAGCAGAGCTTGCGAAAAGATTGAAATGAAATGAAAGTTATGTGTGGGAGCCCTTACATTCCCCCCGAACATTTTCAACGAGGTAGCCACGCCAATTTTATAACAAACTAGCTGACCCACGCAACCTCGTTTACTTCTCCTATTGCCCGTAGCGTAATAATTTTCACCCGTTTTTGTAACATTCTTCATTGGTGCTCCGTTCCTATTGGTCTTAGCGTAATGATATATAGCCTATATCCTTCCTCAAGAAATGGGCTATTTAAAACTATCTAATTAGTTCATGAGATTAGCGCGTTCTCAAGCCAACAAACTCTTCAGCTTAATACATTAGTACTTAAGTATAGATAATCAAGTGTACTGAAACCGGATAGCTTCCAATAATCCGACGAATTAATTAATGTAAATTCTAAGCATCTACAAAATAGAAATATGTATACGATGCATTGGTGTTCAGAACTGCATTCTTGGATGATCAAATCTCATACACACATTCCCGTGTGAAGGAATGAGCAGTCTAACGGTGTCTCAGTTACGGTTTACTGTACGGTATCGGTATCTATAAGTCATATTGCGGTGAGTCGTGCCAGGTGAATAAAGTGACCCCTGCTCCTACTCCTTATGAGTTAATCTGCTTTGTATATAATATACTAGGTATTGCCTGCGGCTACGCCCGCCACTAAATTTTAAGTAGTTTCTTTTTTAAATATTAAACATGATGCATTCATAACCCCCTACCCCATTTTTATGGAATATGCGGGCATACGTTTTTCCCTCCTACAATAGTTTTTCTTATATTTTCCATGTACAGACAGCAACCACTTACGATTATATTTTAATAATTTCAATATATTGAACTTTCATAGAAACTACCATCCCCGTTTTAACCCCAAAAGGGGGTTGATTTCTAAAGATACATTATTAGTACACCTCCACACCATTTTTATAGAGTATAGATTTTAAATTTCAAGTCTCTTACTTCAAAAACATAAGATTTTCATACAAACTTCCAACCCCCGTTTTACCCCACTTAGGGGTGGAGTTTAGTAAAGTCCGTTCTTAGCGGATGTCTACGCGCTATAAGGAACCTACCTGCTAAATTTCAAGTTTGTAGGTGTTATAGTTTCTTGAGATTTCGTGATAAATATGTGTATGTATTATATATATAGAGAAGACTAGCTTTTGCACGCGGCTTCGCTCGCACAGGCTTTCATCCCCTGATTTACCCCCTAAGGGGTGGAATCTCAAAAAATCCTTTCTTAGTGCTTACTTACGTTATATAAAGATTAAAGAACCTACATGCAAAGTTTCAAGATTCTAGGTTCAGCGGTTTGGGCTGTGCGTTGATCTCTGGGTATGTCAGTCAGTCAGTCAGTCACCTTCCTCTTTTATATATGGGTGGATACGGGTGGATTTCAGATGCCCCCGCTGACAACACGATTCGTGCATTTTAAATTTGTAATATCTTCGAATGTATTTATTTAAATTAGATACTGTAAAGGGCCATTTTGATCATATTAAATGCACAATGTATTTAATTTACTTAATTGTATAAGGATTAATTTTGTATTGCTTAAAATCACTTCGTAAATAAGCCATGATTTCTCTTAAAAAGAAAGGAATAAAAAATGGTTGTTGTAGGTTATCCCTAAGAGACAGACATATACCGTCGCTGATATTTTTGCAGTACTTTTTAAGGTGTACAATACTGTAGTGCATTATTTTGATCTATCTCGTAGGGTGCAACCAGCGTTTGCAATGTAAGCGCAAAAAATGAGTTTATTTGCTACATCACATTAGAAAATTAACAGTGTTTCCATACTATATTATGCATTTATTATACATAAAAACCTTCCTCTTGAATCACTCTATCTATTAAAGAAACCCGCATCAAAATCCGTTGCGTAGTTTTAAAGATTTAAGCACACATAAGGATATAGGGACAGAGAAAGCGACTTTGTTTTATACTATGTAGTGATACTACTTTTGCCCACGGCACCGCCCGCGAATATGTCGGTTATCGCGACAAAAAGTAGCCTCCAAGGTCCAATCTATGTATGTACCGAAATTCACACACATCGGTTCAGCTGTTTAACCGTGAAAGCATAACAGACATACAGACAGAATTACTTTCGAATTTATAATAAGTGAAAGTATAAAGGAATTAAATAACTGATAAGAAACTAATTTGTTGCTGCTTATTTCGGTCTCGATTCATTTTAATTTTGATCTAGTTGTAATCTTGACTTAATATTAGTAGGTTAATTTTATTTCACATTCAATTATTGCTATAGAACAAAAATAGTATTTTCGAAACAAAGAAGTTATACAATTTAGTTGTCTTATAATTTAGTTAGCAAAAACATAAATGTTTATTATATTCTGACAAAAAGGACCTCGATTAATTTTATAAATACAATTAATAAACTGCCGAAGCTTATTGTCTTCCGAATCAAACTTGTTTGTATTGAATTTGTTTATTTTAGCAGCAAGTGACTGGCATTAACTGTGATATTATGTAAATAATATGTACTATGTGCTATGTACATAGACATAGTTTAAAAGCAACAAAGAAAATATTGTTGCTTTTCAGGTATTTAAATTTATTTAAATCAGTAACTTTCAATTCATCATAAATTAAAATTTAAAACAAGTAGTTAATATAACTTTATCTTATGTGTGTGATTTCTCTAAGTTCAAAATGTATTTAAAAGTAACTAATAAAATATGGATATATTAATTAAGTCCGAAATATATAATTTGAATTGAATTGAAAAAAAAGTGACACAGCAGAGAGATTAGAGAATTGTACAGCACAAAGTGCACACGAATTCATTTCTGCCAGCACTAGTACTAGTCTAGTGGTTAGCGATACTTTGACTAGTAATTCATAGGGTGGTGGGTTCGGCTCTAATTTTGAGATGACCACGATCATTTGTACTAACCATGTTTTGTTGTGGGGCTGCTTGGGTTCTTGAAATAAGACGACTTATTGACTAAACATTATAGTTTATTGAGATCGGACTCGACGGCGTCCATTCTATCGTCCATCGGGTAAGGAAGAGATATAGACAATACATTTTTATTTTTACATTTCAATTACCATAGACAACTCGTATGAATAGGCATGTAATCTATCTACAAAGATGCAATGTAATGCATGCAGTTGGTTATCTGTAGATTGCTGAAGATTTAGGAACGTTCCGCAGATAGATATTATTTGGTGACTGCTCTTACTAACGTTATTTGTAATTTAGGAATGTGATCTAAAAACTGAACATCAAGTTTCTCTCATCAAGTCTTCAACAGTTAGAGAAGTTAGTATCCGATTATAGTCTGACTGGTTGTTAAAATTTATTCATGTTCAGTCACGCGATACGAGGCGACTAATTAAAGAGATTTTTAACTTTGATGCTATCTTCTCAGCGTTTTTCAAATACATATGTAATACATATTAGGTACAATTAAAAAAAGGCAAAGCATTAAGTTCTTAAGAAGTAGACGAAAAAAAAAATTCACAACGAGAGAAAGTGTTCGTTATTTTTAGGATAAGGTTCGTGTACAAGAAAAATTAAAAGATAACGGGAAAAGTCTTTTATTTTGTCCGCGACTGGCAGCTGAGACAGATATTATGTAAATATGGCGGTACGAAGTTCGCCGGGTAAGCTAGTTTCTGATAATAATTCATGGTGTCGGTTACACCATGAAATTATTATGTGTTCACGGAGTAATAATATGTGGTGTCACTACCCCTACTCATCCACTGGGTGTCGTAAGAGGGAACTAAGGGAGTTTACGCAGGACATCGGCACTGCGAAGAGAAGGAAAACTAGACACAATTTTTTAATTTTTTTTTATGGACTAGGCTGGCAAACGAGCACGCGTATCGCCTGATTGTAAGCGATTACCGCCGCCCATGGACACTCGCAACACCAGAGGCGTCACAAGTGCGTTGCCGGCCTTTGGGGTATGGGCCACCGCTATCCTCACTCACTCAGTGAAACACAGCGCAAGCGCTATCTCACACCGGTTTTCTGTGAGGCCGTGGTATCACTCCGGTCGAGCCGGCCCATTCATGCTGAAGCGTGTCTCTCCTACGGTGTTTTGTTTTTTAGCAACCTGTCTTCGTCTTCCTTATAAAGAAAAGCCTATATCCAGCAATAGGCTATTTAAGATTGTTGATGTGAATTTTATGTTAAGTACTGTAAACATTTGTGAAAATACGTCTTTGTTTATTTTACATCTTCATAAATAAATACGTATTTCTTAAGAATTATCTTTCCATTGCAATCTTGTTTCTTAATGCGTATGAAGTTCATTCGAAGTGTATGACGCAAGAAACTGATACGAAATTTATGTAGACATGGCTCACTACACGGATAAATGAGTAATTTTACCGTGTCACCATAAAAAGATAATGTAAATAGTGTATGTGTTCGATAGTGAACTTGGCGGTGTCTTTATTGGTGCTCGCCAAGAGGTTCCAGTCAATTATTATATGATTAAGTAGGTGGTTGTTGTTGTACAGATTGGCAACATAACCTATGTACTGTCATACGAGTCTGATTAACGTAACGGCCTTCGCATCGCTTTTCGTGGGAACGCACTTGACTTTTTTCCGATTGTCCAAGCTAACATTGACATTCGTTAACCCTATTAACCAAGTTTTACTTTTTTAGCATTTAATTTACTTTCAGCTTTGCTTTTTTAGTTAATAATGTTCAGAAATGGTTCATAAAGTTTTTGTTAAATGGTGGCAAGGTCTGTTCTCACACTTGAGTCAAACAATTTTATAACAGATGTTCTTAAAATTATGAAGAAAAATGTAAAGTATATTTTGGGTGTGAATTATTTAAAATCGAAACTGTACCATGTAACCTGGTATACATATAATAGCAAGTATTGTGATAAAGTCCAGTTGTTTTTGCGCTATTGTGACTAGTTAATTATATTTTTGTATTTTCCCACACACTGAATTTAACGGTTGGCTTAAATATTTAGTGTGTTTTAGGTTAATTTACCAATAACGTTGTCTGTCTTAGTTGTCCTAAATCTTCATGTATTTAAGTCTTAGATGAAAATATAAACACTTAGACACAATATAGACTTCTTGTATACTTAATTTAAATACATGCACATTCAACGTTAACTTATCAGATGTATGTTTTGCTAACTTGAAGTTGAACTTATTAGCAGTTTATTAAAAGCCTACTAATATTATAAACGCGAAAGTTTGTAAATATGGATGGATGTTTGTTACCCTTTCACGCAAAAACTACTGAACTGATTTGGATGAAACTTTAAAGTAATATAGCTTATACATCAGAATAAAAGATAGGCTACTATTTGCCACGATAACCGACATATACGCGGGCGGAGCAGCGGGCAACAACTAGTCATAATGTCTAAATTTTCACATACGATGACTGATACCAAACTAAGTCGAGCCTATACAGCAGAATGCTAATGCACATACTATAATTCTGAATACGTAAGTACGTTAGAAATAAATTAAACCCAGAACAAATGATTATGCTCATTTCACAATATTTTTTTATATAAATAAATAAATATTTCGGACATCTAACACACAACGCCATCTAGTCCCAAGCTAAGCAGAGCTTGTGTTATGGGTACTAGACAACTGATATAAATACATATATACTTTTTTTTGTAAATACATACATATTATACATAGAAAACACTCAAACTCCGAAACAAATATTTGTAGATCATACAAACATTTGGTCCGACCCAGGAATCGAACCCGAGACCTCATGATCAGCAGTCGCACAAGCCAACCGCGAGACCAACGAGGCAGTCTGTAATATATTTATTGACCTACGATATAAGTATATCGTCTTCTTGTGTATGATTATCATTCATTACTAATCTCCTCTATTAGTCACCTTTTGTCGTTTCATTCTTTTATTTGATTGTTGACACGTATCTCCAAAATTTGATTGTCTACAACTTTCCAACTATTTTCTCCAACATTGCGCTATTTTCACACTCTCTCCAACATCTTCATTTCTTTTATCTTATCATTAGTACGTAACAGCTACCTACAGGCGTCTCTCATCCATTTTCTTTGTTGGCCAACAATCCATGCAGGAACGAAACTCTGACAACCAACATAATAACATCTGTATATAAGTCAGGAAAAAGATACCTATAGTTAATAACTAGATAAAATAAAAAGATCTTATTAGATGCTATTTTACCCAAAAAGTTTGAGTGGTAATTCAATATTATTCATTCAAGTATTGTAAATTATCTACAACACATGTGTCAATGTGTTTTCATTTTTTTGTCTTTCGCAACTATTGTATGCCAAGGACCTCTGAAAGGTCACTTACTAAAATGGTAATCTTTATATTATCTGTGAGCAAATAATGTGCGATTTTGTTTTTTAACTTTTATTACACATTTTTTGGATTCGTTTGGAAATTCCTAATTGCAGGTTAGATTAGGTAAGTGAGTCGGTTCTATATTTTTATAATTGTATTGCAAACCTTTCAAGCTGATAATTGTTATTTAAACTGTAAAGTAATTGCCAACTGAGCTAACTTTTAAACTGGATTATTTTGTAGTGAAAAGTGCAACATATCAACATCCACGGCAAGCACCGATAAAATTATTGCAAGAGCTGGTGTTGTTTTATTCAGGTGACAATTGTAAATATAAGTACAATCATCGTGCGGGGTGGGGGACGAGAGGAGTTGTTCTTGACACAGTAAAACTAGAAGTGCAGTAGGTAGGTGCAGCTGCGGCCCACACCGAGCTTTTTGCAAGCTGCTAATGCTATCCACAACCGGTCTCTGTGCTTTTAACGTTCGAAATTCCTGTCGTGTGGTAACTACTGCCAATACCAATAGTATTACTCACACAAATATATATTATATAGGTAATCAAACATATAAAATTTTCAATTAGGTATCCATACCTGCAATGTTGTAAATTTGTCTTGTGTAGTTAAAATAAGTCTACAGTATTTCCAGTTAGGAAAAGCCGAACTCGTCTGCTGAAAAAAGTTTAACATGCTTTAATATAAGCCATTATTAAAATAATTTTCTCATCGGTGCCCAGTTTAGTACGACACGCGGATCGCGAGATTTAACTGGCGTGGCGTGATCAGCGTATATATCTCGGTCAAGAAACGATTTCCTTGTCGTAAAGCGGAACACCACCGCTTCGATTTATGTCCCGTACCACTACGCCCGATATAATCCGATCGGAGATTTATGCCACTTTCCTGTTGCCGTTTCATGGGTACACTGTTTGTTGCAGACATAAATTTATTACAAAAAATATGATGTAAAAGTCTTATGATTATATTCTTAATGTATTGTGAAATATATTAATCAATTTATTAATCAATAAAAAATCACTTCCTTAACTATATGTATTCTGTCACACCATTTAATATTTGACACAACACAAGGCAATATATTAAAGAAAATTATTTCCTTGCTAACTTTGGATTATGCAGGCGAGGTCGCATCTCATCATATCCTGCTAATTTAACAATGTCTTGCTGAACCGAGCACCGACCTCGCATAGTCTTAACTTTGCGAAGGCTTTATCAGGGTCTTTTTGACATATTGTAGTTACCAAATTTATTTTTCAGGCTTCATATATTTTAACTTTATTTGCAACTTCAGACTTTACAGGGTGACTCTCTCCTGTCGTATTTTTTTTCTTTAAAAAAGCCTATTGAAAAGTCTATTAGGTAATATGATTTCTTATCACATTTTTTTCTTAAAACGTTTCAACTGTATGTAAATTACTTAAACTAGTTAAAACGGTATCACGGAGCGATCTGTGGTATCTCCAAGAGGTAGAAGTTAAATTCAATAAAACACTTGAGTTAAATATTTGAAGAGAGAGAGAGAGAGATTTCAAAATTCTGTACATTACATAATTCTATACAGACGTGGTTTCATGCCATATGCCGCCCTATTGGGTAACCGACCCTTACAGTAATAGGGCATCGACACGTCTAGTTTTCGAATACGATCCGCTGATTATAGACATGTCACAATTCCTCTACGAATCAGGTGTTGGAATTTCAAGACTTTGATAATTGTTGTTCTTGACATAAATGACAAAAAAATCTTGATGTTTTTGACATAATTACGTAAATATTTTAAATATGATGACTACGCCCTTTAAACCCAGCATGTGTGTTTATGTGATATACATACGTTTTAACCAGCGGACGATGAATATGAATCGAACATTAAAAATTAACTTTGTCAAATAGATGATACTCTAAAGAGAAAATATTGCGGAATAGATGATCACTGTCATACAAAATGCAAAGGCTTGCTGAAAACATAACAATATTGCTCAAATAATAATAGTATTTCGAATATATATATTACGAATCGTTCTCTTTATGATAAGTATTCATTATCGAACAATGCATAGTATGCAATATTGCACGATTTCCGTTATGGACCTTCCGAAGAGCAGTTGTTTTATCTAAAATTTAAAGTTACTGAATGCGATGGATTATAAATTCGCCCAAATTCAAATGATCGCTTTGCTACTTATCGATGTCTCTAGTTCTTCAAACACTGTAATAATACCTTCGTATCTATTCCTAATTCTTATATAGAACGAAATTAATAGTGCAATAAATAACATTTTTCTATAAGTACCTAAGTAACTAGCTTTTGCCCGCGGCACCGTCAGCGCGTATGGTTATCGCAGTAAAGAGTAGCCTAGGTCCTTTCTCAAGAATCAAAATATCTCCATTGCGAATTTCATAGTAATCAGTGCAGCGCTTTAGCCGGGAAAGCGTAACAGACAGAGTTACTTTCGAATTACATCTAATATTAGTTTGGATGAATGCCGCTATTGCTTACTCCATATGATTTACTTTAAAACAACTAATGCTGGAAAACTCTGTAGTAAAGGCTCCAGCTATGTGCACCAGGGAGTATAAAATAAACAAAATACATCGTGACAATATCTGGTTGTGGCTGGTTGTGAAGGAGCCGTTAGTCGCGTTTAGATGCGGACAGGAGCGCAGCCAGCCAGTGCGGGATCGATTAGAGAACCGGTCCCTGCAGTACGTTGACTCCCGAGAGCCATAGTCTGTGTCTGCGGATGCGAATTATTTACCTCTTTCAACTGCCCCTTTTCCTATAAACGTGTAGGCTGCACCGAGGCTATACCGAGCGAGACAAAGGAACCACGATTAAAACCAAGATCTGGATGTCCATGTCCACCACTTTTATTGTTCATATCAAAGTATGAAATACTAAATATTATTTGTAAAGCAATTATTTAGAAAGTCTATCTTTTGAGAAAGACAGTATCTAAACTGGATCTAAATTTTTATTTCTATGAATATCCAACTCTTTCGTTTCAAAGTGGCATAATAATGTTTGTATTACATACTTTATGACTATGCAAGTAGCACTTGCTTGCAATTATTAAAATATTAAAGTTTTCCCAACAAGGGCAACTGTATTGGGAAAACTTTAATATTTTAGTAAGAAGAAGGGAGTAATTTTCAGCAGTGGATTGCGATAGGCTGATGATGTTGAATAATATTTTCATATCCATTTCTCTGATTCAAAATAATGAAGATACTATAGAATTCAGCGGAAGCGGTTATGGAAACTTCATGTTTTATTTTATTTAAGCCAGGCACTTTCAGATCTTGAGGATGCTACGGAATAATGCAGGAAAAAAACTTGGCAGGTGCATTTATTAGGCACAAATAATAAGTGATTGTTTCGCACATGCTGCACTTTCTTATAAATTATTGTATTAGCTAAGTTTACTTTATACCGTAATGGTGATTGAGAAACTAAATTAAACAGGATGTAAGAAATGAATGTAATATTATTGATAATTATGATGTATATGTACAATGGTTAGTATTGAGCAAGTGGGTATTGTAAACAAGAAGCAGTTGTTAAATACATACTGATTAAACTTGATAAACGTGTCGGCATTGTCCTGGAAGCGTAACCAAGTGCCAAGTGGGAAGCGCGGGGAGCGTCACCGTGCGTCGAACCCGCGTGGGTCGGGGGTCATCGGCGCGACACGCGTTCATTAGTACAATGCAGCTTGTGCAGCAGTACCTATATACATACATAGAGTAGATTACATGCTGCTGCAGAGTTTTTGATTCCTTCGAACCTAAAGTTCCACATATTCTCATATCACATGTAACAGTAATCCAAGTAATTTGTGTTTTTAATCTATTTGTTTCTATCGTTTCTTTCTCAGCTCTGTTCACTTTCGGTTTTAATATATACATTAATATCTCCTAATATGTTGACTGGGTACGTAGTATAATGTACGAAAGTTCAAATTCTTTGTCACGTTGGACTGGTGCTTTAGCAAACAATTTGAGAGCAACATCATTTATCTAACTCGTGTTGCTAGACATATGCAATGATTTGTATGAGTCAATCGAGAAAGTAAACCAGTAAGCATTGTTCCGAGTGGATGCGCGTTTTACTCAGTGCGTGGGCACAGGCAGCGGCGCAAATTAAAGCAGCTCTCTATTCATTACTCATCGTTATTGCTATCGCCATTTTAGAAGACGAAAGCGAGTGTAGGTTTTGACTCGTGTTCTACGAACTGGCTAATTAATTTTATTTTTAAAATGAAAGGGGTGTTTTTATAGTCACCACGGTCACACACGTACGTATACCCTTTCATAATTGAATTCATGCTCGATGAATGCTTACTTGACCGTACTGAACCCTTGACTACGTTTGTCATGCTATTTAAGTAGATAGGATCGATGATTAAAATGGTTTAAGCGGTGACTTTACAAAACACGGTATCTAAACAGTAAATGTCCTACATGATACTAAATTACAAAGAAAATATGATGAAAATACATAGTGCATATTTAGGTAACAAGTTTTGATTTCGAATCGTAAATGTGATACTTAAGTTTCGATAGGTGTACCTAACGCGTTTAAACTATCTGCACCACATGTGTAGGCGTACTAACTCTACCCACCTTACTTATGCAGCGCGTAACCTCTGCATTTTAACATTATCGGCAACCTTTAACAGTCCATTGCTGGACGTTGCCTAAAATAATAAGCATAGATTATTAAATTAGTAGATAATAAGCCCGCCGCACAGTGGATCCTGTACTAAGGAGAGCTTGGTCAAAAATACTTATGATTACACCACTCATGATTTTTTTTATAAACTATACGTTCTTACTTTTACAGAAATATTTGTCTAAACTCTGAACTAAACTTTGTTGTTAACAATGAACAACAAGAAAAACCGAAAATACACACATCAAAAGTGTCTAGGGATCAAGCATTTTTATGCGGATTTCTTGAGATTGAGATGTGGCTTTGGCCCTGGCCTGCTCAGTCGCCAGACTTGAACCCGATTGAGCATGCATGGGATATGCTACAGAGAAGAGCTCTGCCGAATATGGAGGGTATCCAGTCGCAAGAAGACCTTTTTTTGTTGTTGCAACGAACATGGGCGGCCATTCCACAGCGTGATTTGGATGAACTCATTTTGAGTATGCCAAACCGATGTTCTTGTGTTAGTGTTCGCGGTAGAAACACGGATTATTAATTGTTTAAGTTACCTAATAAAATTTTAAAGAAAACTCTTATTTCAGTCTTTTTTTCGAACTTTAATGTTAGTGGTTCAAATGTCAAAAATCCTTTTATTAGGAAAATGGCAAATTTCTTTATTAATGCAAAGGTGACTTGGTTTATCGTTACTGTGACAAACGAAAACACTTTATTTGATGAATCCTTAAAGAAAATTTTAATTAATATCAATCAGGAGAAAAGTTATTGCAAAAATATATGTTGATCCCTAGACACATATGTTGATCCCTAGACACTTTTGATGTGTGTAGATAACGTTTGACGTGTCATATAAATAATACTAGACGACTGATTCTACTTAGTTCACCATAGTGTAATGCAATATACCTTCAATTTGTTAAATCGAAAAAAAAACATCAAAAATACATTTTCAAAAAAAGTATTTTTGGCCAAGCTCTCCTTAGTACAGGATCCACTGTGCGCTGTGACATTAATTTCCCCCGAAATCATAATCTTACTGCCCAGTTTATGAAATTTACTTCTACGTTATACGTTTTCCAATTCGTTGCCTCAGAATATGTCAAGAAACGCAAGTGTTTACTTTTACTAATATACACAAAAAGCATAATAATGTGATTGTTCATTGTGGCAGACGAGTCTTGTAGAAAGTATCCGACGCGTACAAGAACGGCAATTGCAACTGTATTGTTATATTTATACCTACTGTTTATAATTATAAGAACCGTTTACAATGTGATGAAAATTAGACAGCCATTGTATTTGAGTTAATCTAGTTTATTAGGCCTCGTAAAGCAGTTTTGTTACGGATAACCATAATTATGTAAGGATAGGATAATACCGTTATGAGAACCTTTAGATTTCGTCGTTATCTTCTTGTGTTATTGTCTTCCAAAGCCTAAAGGGCCTTAGATAACTTAAGTTTCCTCTAATATACTTGGGGACCAAACACTAACTTACCTGTTCTTCAAACTGCGTTCCTCTTTTGTTTCTTCTTGCGCCCCTATTACTTCTTCGTTTTACTTAATACATTCAAGGTATATAATATTTCCTTGACATTAAAAACACATACAAAAACCATTAAAGAAATTATTACGGTACTGTGTACGAATGAGAAATTTAAAGTAATTGTATGAAGAATTAATTTCAAAAGTCGCGCAATGTGGAGTGATTATATAAAATAATGAAGTTAGAATTAACTTATTTTGACTGTGTCTAAAGAATAATCTAAATGGAGGAAATATTACGTAGCACTTCCATAATTACTTATTAACATAGGTATCTTAAAGAGGCTTTCTCTCTCAAAATTACTAACCGTGACATCTTTATACTTTCACATTAAATGTGTCAATCAAATTCAAGAATATAATTTTTCATTCAACACGTACTAATTAGTTCAATTTTAAAACAATGATTTAGTTTGTGTCCGATAAGTTGTTTGTACTTCACTTTTCTAATATTGAACTTGGATTTAGTTTAATCGAAACCATGACAGTCGCTAGTAGGCGTTTAGTGAAAGTTAGTAACTGTGAACTTGTTTATATTTTGATAATTAAAAACATTATACTGTACTTCTAGATTTAAGCTGTCGCAGCTTTTTATAAATTTGCAATTGTTGTAGGAACCTTTCAGCATAACTGTAATTTGTTTTGTAAAATACCTAATTTAAGGTACTCGGTACAGAAGTATGATTTAAATTTCATTAATAGTATTTTTGGACGTCTTTCATTTTTCATAATAATGCTAACTTATGTGTTTATGAAGTTAGTGTACTTTATGACTGAATATGAAGGTATACGTGTATCTTAATCATTTTAATATAGAATTCATTAGAAGGATGGACTTGTCATTGCTAACGGTTCTTAATGTGTAATTTTTAAAGAGAGTCCGATATACATCTTTATTGTATTCATATGAGCTATAATCGAATGTATAACTAAAATATACGTTCGTTCGTTAAATAGTGGATACTATGTCCGTTGTGTGAATGTTCTACATAGTACTAATGTTTCATATTATTATGTGGGCAACGACTGGCTTGTTTTATATAGGTCGAACAGCCAAATTATATTGGGGAAAATTAATAACTAAATACATTTATTTTTATTCTCCCAATCGCATCTGTAAACATAGACGCGACCTAAAACATATGTGTTTGTATCACAGAGACTGGCATAATGAGTTCATGAGTCGCATTTAAATGTGTATAATGTGCGATATGAAAAGATCTGGGCTATTAGATCAAGTACTAACCTCAAGCGACTTCAGACTTGGTTTTGATTTAACAACGGCGACGAAGCGCCACATTAAGCTTCTCTACCTCGCCTTTAAAGACCAATCATTTCATTTTTTTTAATTATATTACTAGCTTTAACTTTGTTATTAATTACGTGACTTATCATCGACTGAATGACTCCACAAGCACGTGCGCCGTTAATACACAAGTCATCACTGTCAATTGACTAATGTTGGCGAAGTTATACACAATACATACATGCCTTGATATTGACCATCGTTGGCAAAGGGACTGGTTGCATATAAAAATGTAAGGAATTTGTCTTTGACTAGATCGGATACCTGAGTGTTAAGATGTTTCGTTTTTATTGTCTCACCTTTAATGATAAACAAGTTGCGCGGTATTACCCGCGGTTGTTGTTGTACCTTTACAACAATAACCGCGGGTAAATCCATGGGACTAAGCTAGTCTAAAATAAAAGTGTCCTAAGTTACTCCTTATATCATCCCTTCTATCACAAACACATGAATATTTTATTTTTTTCTAAATTATACACCAGACACTTCAATTTTATATATTTGCATAGATTGATTCGATGGAATGTAGATTGAACGTTAAATGTCTGTTTGTTTGTTTGCTAGCATACCGTGTAAAGATTAACGATGACGATTCTTCGATTATGCAAATTCAATCATTTATTTCCCCTTATGTAGAAAAAAAAAGAAGCATAAGCAGCGATGACGATGCACTCATCACGGAATATATCGGCGGCAGGTCACGATCGCGGAAGCTCAAACGTATTTGAATCATTTTCGTGAAGGACCGTCTGAATGCTACCAGTGTATACGTACTTATTAAATACCAGATAACATGGCTCTCTCAATGTTGAACTTAATGACAGGGAACCTTGTTTGCATCAATATCGGCTATCCTAAAGGGAAGACAAGTAAGTAAACAAGGTTTCCGTTTAAGGATTGGTAATGCATCGACCGCCCACGTATTCTTCAGGTATCGATAAAGGCGTCGCACATAACAAATGATTATTCGGTAACACGTTTTGTACACGGAAGTGTTTAATGATGATCAATCGTTCCATATAAATCGAATTATTTGGTGTCGTTTTTTAACTTCGTGGGAACCATAAAAGACGCTGAGGGATTTGTTTGATGTTCCGATTCACTTGATACGTCCAAAATTGTGTACTACTGGAAAAAATCACTGGAATATCCTGTTACATTAAGTTCAAAATCTCAACTTCAATACCTGGAATAACTACAGTGCATTTTCGAACCCGATTTAAAATTATTTAGTTTAACCGGAACTTATCGCTCAACGTGCTCTCCGAGACATAGACATGATACACCGCCAAACTTCCTTACTCTTAGGGGTTATATTAAGGATTTCTTGTAACAATAACCTAACAACACTTTAGGCCAAACCCGTATGACTTCTTGATCGGCACTCGCATGCGCCAATTGCTAGACCAACGGGGCGGTCTTTTTAATGAGTTTGTCGTAGAAGTTTTATTAAGATTGTCAGGTAACATTAATATACAACATATGCGTGTCTTGCATGACTTTATAACTATGTGACCCACATTTTGAAAGTAAATAGACGTCAAAGTATATTCTGACAATTGTTTTTCGGAGAAAGTATTTGCCGTTTAATTAGCTCATCGTTCAATAGAATGACAAAACATTTCACTTTCAACCAACACAAAGGCGAAGAATTAATATCTAAGTCGACAAATCCTATTAATTATCCCTTTTCTCCAGCAACTTCTCTTGATGGACATGTCTAATATAGCAGAATGAGTGTGTAGATTGTAGGTGTATTGCAATTCAAGTAAGTGTGAAATATTTATGCACGCCCCTAACTCCTCTCATATTGCTGAAGTCGAGATATCTTTTGTTTTCATAGGTATATCTTTTGAACTTACCATCTATTTTCTCATACTCGAAGTGGCCTTGATGACGATCGAACCAACTACACGCCTGCACGTACATATTTTCTAGGTATTTATCACTGACAAGATATGATTTCCCTTTTATTAAAAGATATAATAAGTGAAAGTTTCCTACAGAGCCAGAAGCAATATGAAAGATTTATTACAGATACTTAACTTAGCAATGGACATGTCGACAATTTTAGTCGTTGTTCTTAATAATAATTTTGTACGTTGTTAGGTTTACCTTAAATAATTGCTTAGCTCCAACAAAATAATGTCCTTTTTACCCGACTGCGAAAGGAGGGTTATGTTTTTCGAGTGTATGTATGTATATTTATTTGGCACTCCCTAGAGCTTAAACGGCTTGTCGATTTTTTATGTGAGTGGTGTCAATAGATTTGTCTTAGTCGTGAGAGTGACACTGGGTAAATCAAAATTTAAAAAAAAAGGATTTTTGGCGCCAAAAAGTAATATAAAAATAAATTAATGTTTTCAAAATATGTACATCGAGTGTGGTATCAAAATAAAGAATGTTTACGTTGATTACGAATATATATAAAACTTATATGTTTTTATTGTTAAATATTGACGCAGTCGGGTTTTTTATTTTTAATAATTTGTACTTGTTTTCTAATTTGAATCACTCAAGTGCAGGTGTTAAAACGTAGAATGATAAATCAAATCAATGCACTTTTGTATCTATACTTATAATAAAAATGTAACATGTCCAATTCTGTACATTAAAGATATTTTGAAAAAAATTTTTGGAGGGCTCTCTATAATAGATACTGAAGCCGAAACTGTAATTTTTTTCATTTTTGTCTGTCTGTCTGTCTGTATCTTGGCCGCGCATCACGCCGAAACTACTGAACTGATTCAAATGAAACTTGACATGATTTGAGTTCATACTACGAGGTAGGCCAAAGGATACTTTTTATCCCGAAATTCAGCACGGTTTCCTGGAGAGAGGGGATGAAAGTCAAAATATGTACTTAGTTGTAATTCAATAACACATAGTCCGATTTCTTTCATTCTTTTTTTGCTAGGAAGAAGAAAAATAAAAGATAACGGGAAAAGTCTTTTTTTTTGTCCGCGACTGTACACCGCCTGTGGGAAGCTGAGACAGATATGTAAATATGGCGGTACGAAGTTCGCCGGGTCTAGGTCTAATATGATTACTTAATTACTTATGTCAACACTACAATTATTCATCTGTAGTATTATGTATATAATCTATATCTCATTTTCTAATAATAAGAATAATTTAGAAATATGTTTATAGGAATGTTTAGAAAAATATATGCCCAATAAACAGCAGTTTTAGACGAATTTAGGTGGTGATCATTTGAGGAGTTTAACCACTTTGTTTGTTTGTTGTATATGAATTCACTCCTTCTGTGGGAGTTTTGTAGGATAGTAATTGTCTAATTTTCTTTAATCATACCTATAGGGGAAAAAACTTAACTGCATCAGTGTACAGTAACGTTGTCAGTTGAACAGTCGCCTTGTTTCACCCAGGTCTAAACCTAGGTGACGCACGGGTTTATTCCCATTTTATCGTAGCGTGTAGGCAAGATAGTGTTTTTTCTTAGGATTGTTTTTCAAGCTCCTTCCATTAGAAGTCATAAATAGTACCTATAGATAGTTTTTACTTGAAGGATAAATTCTGAGTAGGAGATTGCAGTACCTATCTGTTTTTATTGTAATGATTGATAGATCACGCATTGGAAAGTTTTCACCCGAACCAGACTCGCGGACAGCCACCCACATGTGGATCATTTCAATGACGCGACACAATTGCTGTCTCCTTTCTAATCGTACATCCGAAGTGTGACGCTGGCCCCGAATACAAATTATGGGAACACGAAATTTCTTGTATGAAGGATGCTGAGAGGTGGTAATGTAGCTGGGGCGGCACCCACGCGCTTATTCGAGGAATCCAACTGTTCGATAGTAAGTCAACTTTCTGCCCCAATTACGTTTCTTAGTCGTGGTACAACTATGTGGGCATCAGCACTTATTGACATTTAATCGCAATAATATCTGAAGATTTCGATAAAACACTAATTTCTATAATGAATACTAGTGGTTGCCCGCTACTCCGCCCGCGTATATGTGTTATTCTGATGTATAAGCTATATTACTGTAAAGTTTCATCCAAATCCGTTCAGTCGTTTTTGCGTGAAAGAGTAACAAACATCGATCCATCCCACAGAACTACTAGAAAAGCCTTTGACGTAATTTCGTAAGTAATCTTTTGTCGCCGGGACGCACACATAAACGATTAATAATATTATACACACATAACTAAGTCTATTCTAATTCGTCCAAGGGATTTAATGAATATAATATTAAACTACAACCTTATGCACTTGGCATTAAGTAGAGTTTTACGTGCAATTTTGTGTTTAGAGGTGGATCTTCGTCTTTATGACCCACCCACCGTAGAGATGTGGTCCTGTCGATTATAATAATTAAATTTGCCTAATTTCTATAAGAAATAGTTCTTACTTTTAAATATCGCTATGCTATTTTTTATATGAAATTCACTGTCTTAGATATGGATTGAGTGAAATTGTACTAGTTTCTTGTGTTAATATAAAAATAAGACATTTGTTTTGTCAAAACATAAGTACATATTATACATCTAATTTTGGAGTTTGACTTTTCATACTTATCAACACGACACAACTTTCTATAGACGTAACACACATAATCTTAATAATTTTTCTGTAGAACCCTGTAATCAACAGTAAGAGGTTATTTTTATATCCTCACAAGATGTACATTCTCATATCTAAATTTAAATGCAAAAAACAATGTATAGACGTCGGACGGCCTGAAAATGTTAATCTTCAAAATATGTTTTAAGTTTTAAAAGAAATATTTTTATCATTCCTATTCCATTTCATCAAAAAGCTTTCCAAAAAAAATTCATATTAAAAATTATTTTGCAGTCGGTTAAAAATCATAATATAAAACAAATCAACTCTTTCTACTTGAGAAAAACAGAAACCAATATCATCGACATCCACAATTTTGCGGTATCGATTGCATTATAAATATTTGGGCACACCCCTATGCCTTACACTAAATCTGTTCGGGTGAAATATATCGAAATATTCACGCAGGAAATGCAGTTCATTGCGTACTCTTGTGGAAACAGTGTAGTTAGTAATCGAATTTAATACGCAATGTATGATTGTTTTATTGTTTTTTCCCGTTCTTTCAACGGGATGTAAAATGCGAATGCGACCGTTCAGTTAATGCCAGCAGACAAAATAGAGGTATTTGGACTTATTTCGCGGCGCGCCTGCCCCGCCTACATAACATTTCTACCTATATTTTTTGTTCTGTGATCCATCCATCCATACTAACTAACAGACTTTCGCGTTTATAATATTAGTATAGATGGAGATGGATGACCGCCTGGAAAATAAAATCTCTAACCATGTGCCACTGAACGCGACTCAAGGCACGCATGAAGTCAATGTGAGCACGACTAAACGTTATATTAACAGAAGAAAGTATAGAAGAAGAATGTCTAGATCCGATCTGCAGATTGTATGCATTTGATGCGTTTTCAGTTTTAAAACTTTTTCATACAAAATGCACAAAGGCGTTGTTTAGTGAATATACACACATCAAAAGTGTCTACGGATCAACATATGTGTCTAGGGATCAACATATATTTTTGCAATAACTTTTCTTCTGATTGATATTAATTAAAATTTTCTTTAAGGATTCATCAAATAAAGTGTTTTCGTTTGTCACAGTAACGATAAACCAAGTCACCCTTGCATTAATAAAGAAATTGGCCATTTTCCTAATAAAGGGATTTTTGACATTTGAACCACTAACATTGAAGTTCGAAAAAAAGACTGAAATAACAGTTTTCTTTAAAATTTTATTAGGTAACTTAAACAATTAATAATCCGTGTTTCTACCGCGAACACTAACAACACAAGAATCGGTTTGGCATACTCAAAATGAGTTCATCCAAATCACGCTGTGGAATGGCCGCCCATGTTCGTTGCAACAACAAAAAAAAGGTCTTCTTGCGACTGGATACCCTCCATATTCGGCAGAGCTCTTCTCTGTAGCATATCCCATGCATGCTCAATCGGGTTCAAGTCTGGCGACTGAGCAGGCCAGGGCCAAAGCCACATCTCAATCTCAAGATATCCGCATAAAAATGCTTGATCCCTAGACACTTTTGATGTGTGTAGATGTAATGAAACATTCCTGTGATACAACGTAGGACAACACTTAGTGTGATCCACAAAATGTTGTTCTGAGTCTGGGTGTTCTTTGTGTCCGTTGTCTGTAAAGTCCCCCGCGACACAGGATTTATTCCTAGTGCGGGACTTGTCTTTAAAAAAAAAAATATTTTGTATACTGTAGGAAAATGATAATGATGTGTATATACTTGTTTTTTACTAGCTGATGCCCACGGCTCCGCTCACGTGTACATCGGTTTCGCGGCAAATATTAGCTTATGTGTAATGTTGTATAAGCTATATTACTGTAAAGTTTCATCCAAATCCGTTCAGTAGTTTTTGCGTGAAAGAGTAACAAACATACACACTCACAAACTTTCGCCTGTATTATATTAGTGTGATTATATATATAGTGTGATTTTAAAGTACCTGGGCTCTTTTCAAGACAATTTCTAGAGTGCGCCATCATCACAAGGTGCATATTTTCAATACCCCAACACATTAACGAGTTGCAGCAAAGCCACTTCGACTTCTAGTGTTGAGAAGTTAGACGTGCACAACAAAGTCAGCATGTATAATCATGTCCATACTTATTCGTTACATGTAACTAGCAGTAATAGGCTAAAAATCAATATAAGCAATTAAGCTAAGTGAATTTTTCTGTCCACTAGTTGACTGCTGACAAAAATCGGCAGTTTAAAGTTAGTGTTATGAAATGGTAAATGTCCGAAACGTATTGTTGCTAAATTATATGCGGTAACATAGATTGAAAGGTTAAAAGTTCAAATAGTTATTAAATGCTGGTTGTAGCGATTTTATAACAGAAATCGGGGTGACAAATTTAAAAAACATAATAATAATTTAATATGTAAATTACGTGTAAGATTTTTGAAATACACTGAGATACCGTCATAAATGTATGTTTTTACTTAAACACACTACAAGTTAAAACTTTTTTGTAAACAAATAAACACTATTTTGCCTACATTGTTTAATGAAATAAGGAAGTACTTTACATTTTATGACCATAACCCATTTTGAATCTTACAAAAGAACTAAAAAGAAATAAATGTATAAAACAGGACAACTTTTTGAATACAATTATTATGTTTCTGTAACTATGATTTCCATAATTCAAAACAAAATAATATTGCCACAAATATGCACATCCGTAAAGTGTTAAGTTATTTGCATTAACTCCCGTCTTGAAAGTGTTAGCCACAGGTTTGTTTTATGTTCTTAAATTATAAGATTACGACATTTTTCATGTAATTGTCGTGCTCTTACTGCATGTAGAATGGAGTCCACCTACTCGTCCATTCAACAATGTTGCTGTTTTCTAACTCTAATGAGACAAGACGTAAATCTATACTAATATTATAAATTTGAAAGTAACTCTTTCTTGTCTGTTACGCTTTCCCGTCTAAACTGCTGCACCGATTTCAACGCATTTTGACAATGTTTCATTGAAACTTTGATTCTAGTAGAGAAAGGATATGTCCTTTCCTAAAAACGTAGGTAAGTAGTGACTTTTTACTACATACACGCGGGTAGTCAAAGGCAAAAGCTAGTCTATATTTGTTCACTAAAAGGTTCATATTTCAATTAAACTAGGACACAAAATTTTAAAAAACTAGTTTCTCTTATTTAAATATGCGGCTCCAGTTACCGACAAAGATGCACAATTTAAATAAACCTTCGTTATAATCTACATTCTACAGTATTTCAATGTTATAAACCTATCGAACTATTGGCCGTTTTAGACTTCTTTGTTTGTTTTCTTTTTGTTGTCTGGACCGAAGGTTGTACAAGCGTGAGTCACAAACGTGTAGCAGGATCTTTGTTGTGCTTCCGAGAAACCCAACGGGTACATCTTTGTGGGAAAGGTGTTTTAAAGCAGGTCGTTGGTCTGATTTCGCATGCCGTGTTTACCGGGGAAAAAGGCTAAATATTTAAATGTCTTGATCAATACTTTCTCAAATAGGTACATTAATTTTTTTTTTAAATAGCAGAACATAACCCAAAAACTACCAAGTACTGCAGTAGTAATACACCATTGATATTTGTAGCTGTAAACAAAAACAATTTTTCTAAGACATTTAGAATATTTATGTATTTTGTATTCTATCAAAAATAATACCTACAAAACAACCATGTCTCCGCTAGTCGCAACGTAGTTCTTCTACTGCAGGGAGGTATAACATCTACGGCTACTTAATTTGTTAACAAACGAAATTATATAGTTACCGTGTCAATATTACTTTGTTAGGTACTTTTAATAAATAGAATATAAAAGCAACAGTTTTGTATGCGCATAAAAGCTTGCTAACGCTATGTTCAATTTAGGACTATTGAAGTTAGTAAATTCGTGTGACAGATATGAGTAGCTTCAAATCTTGACAAATTGAAGCTGCTTGTTAATTAGTTGATATTAAATTTGTTTTATTTTAAACATGGTTTTAAGCAAACAAAAAGAACTGTCGCAAACTTCCTACTATTCAATTAAAAATAAATTAGCGACTTTCTAATTACTTTTCGATTAGCACATATCTTAGTCGACAAACATCATTAGAGAATGGTGGTAACGTTTGACCCAAATAAAGCGATGATAAATTGGATGATGATGAATCAATATCGAGTAATGTTCCGTCGTACGTGGTTAGTTCTTTGACCGATTTTGACCTCAATTATTAATGAGAACCGTTATGTTTGACTCAGTTATGGTTGCGTTAATTTTTGAAATACTAAACATTGTCGTTGTTTACATAGGTACTGCTGTAAAGTACAAAAGGCAATGAACACGGTCATTATTATAATTTTCTCTATTGACCATGGAAATATTCAATCAATATCCAATACTATTAATCTTTTACGAAGACCATTTAATATTCGTAAAATAAGCGGTAGCTATGGCTCTAGGAAGTCTTTTTATGGTCAGTATTTTGATGTATAATTTTAGTGGCATTTGAACGTACCATACTAAAAACTCGTGCTTGTTCCAAGATCTGGTTTCCTTTGTACCACCATTTATGGTGTTACATAGTTTAATTCACCTTGGTCATTGTTAGTAGAGCAGTACTTGACGACCACAAAATTGTCTTTAGTGAATCAGGGAACAACTCAGAAAATGATAGGTGCGATATGAACTAAATTATCTCATCCCTATGATCGGTATAGGTGAATGACTTCATCGATCCTATTATTTTAACGCGTAAACGTTTATCTTTCTGAATTTAATATAAATCTGCACTTGTGCCATAAAAAAAACTAATCGTGGTATCAAAATAAATTTAAAACCTCTTAAAGAGTTTACCATGTAGATGTTAAATAGACTATGGGCCCGTGTCGAAAATTTATGGGTCATCTGAACCACCAGGAGACCTTTTTAGAAAGATACAGGGGCATAAAACAATAACATTCAGCACTATGCCGTCACTTGTAAGCTGTCCAACTGAGTACAGGTGAAGGGGAGGTGGTAGCAACCCTCCATTTTTTCCCTTGTCACGTGATTTTTGTATGGAGTTGCGGAATAATTTATTAAAAGAGGTATTGAAATTGTAAGGAACCGATGCCGTACAAAATAGTGCACCACAAAATTGGATTTCTTTTTTGATATCCCGGCACTTCGCTCGGTCAATTTAATCATTTGATTTTCTACGGCATCGGTTCCATACAATTTCAATACCTGTTCTATCCCATTATTCCGCAACGCCGTACAAAAATCATGCGACAAGTGAGAAAAATCGGAAGGTTGCTACCCCCTCCCCTTCACCAGTACTCAGTTGGACAGCTTACAAGTGACGGCATAGTGCTGAATGTAATTTTTTATGCCCCTGTAAATTTTAAAAAAGGTCTCCTGGAGGTTCACATGACCCATCAGTTTTCGACATGGGCCCTAGTCTAAAACTATAAGAGAATTAGTAGTAATCGAGGACACTAACAATCATGCGAAAACTCTAAAGAATGCTCAGACAATAAGGTGTCTTGAGCTGGCCGATTTTTCTTTCATTAGTTAGTCTAGCCGGCCTAGTAATGTATCATTTGGGTCATTGGACCTCGCCGTTTGTTGACTACTCGCCGCCTCCAATGTCATTATTTTTTACCGACACCGCGTCACCAATTGCCGAGTGATTTGGTCGTCTACAATCGCAGGTCGAGGACTGTTTTTGTCGATACGTGTATGTACGTCTCTTAAGTTTTCGTGTTATTTTTCACTCTCGTGTAACGGATTGTTTATGAGGGCTCACATAAAAAATGTATTGTGTGGGATGTTACGCGAACCTAACGGGGTTTTAGGCAAATTTTATATAAAGAATTTTGAAGTGAAGTGAGATTTTCGGAAAAACCCGTGTTTAAGTCATGACAGGAACTTTGAAAACGGACAAAACTGAAAAGCGTTACTCTTGTAACTATCCCAATCAAATTTATTAAAATGTTTTATGTCTAAAGATTTCTACCATAATGAAAATTTGTATTTCTTAATTTTTTGAACCTGAAAGAAGTATTTAAAGAAGAGAAATTTAAGCAGGGAATGTCATTATGCTTTGAAATTTAAAAGAAAATATACTCGTATAAGAGCCAATCCTTAACAGTTTTCTTCTAAGTATTCAAAATGCTAATATTTTGGTTATAAAAAGTGTTTATTATCGTTATAGTACCTTACCTGTGTTAGGTAATAAAAATTTCGCATACCTTTGAGTACTCAATTTTATTATAAATGGAATAAACATACAAAAGTAGCCCTTTAACAGTAGGCAGAGACACATAAGGCCACATAAGATCTGAAGTATAAATTAGTCTACTCAAGAAATTTGTAAACATCAGGGACGAATTGAGAATTAAAAAAGACAAAATACTGATGAGTATACCGTTGAAAAGAAAATAAAAAAAGAAAGAGAATGAGAATGAAAGAATATAATAATATAAACTGGATAGGACTAAACTGGATCGGGGAGTTGAACTCGAGCAGGTTGTGACTGACTGTAGACAATAATATCTAGCCTCGATACTCAATACTCATTTAGAATATTGAGTGTTATCAAGCCTATATTTAAACACTCTTTTCAGCCGTACAGGTCGCATTATATACAGTATGATGAACAAAGGTCAAGCTATGTAACACTGTTTTAAAACCCTAAGGGGAATGAAATCATACGAGCGTATAATCGTTGGCAGTGACACACATCACTGAGTAACCAATAATATTCTAGGCCATGTTTGTTTCACACATATATAAATATTAAACGAACCGTCATACATACAATTGTATTTATTACTTACATACGTAGAAGATACGACGAATATGGCTTTGTTTTTAGGGTAAGCAAATTATGACAATTTATCCCACCACGGCTACGGTATATCAGTTTCTTCGTATAAACATATATGTATGTATATGATATATTATATACAAATGTATATCCATACTAGGACAGCAAGTCCCTGATACAAGTTGATTCAAAGTCTTAAGGTCTTAGCAAGCTATTAATTCAATTTGTATCTTCTAATACTCTCGTCAATTTTCACCCATAATATGGGACATAAACATAATATACATTTTTAATGACCTAAAAATATTTATAAATTCACCCATCTCACACGTGGCCGATCCGCAACTAGGCAGAGCTTGTGTGCTATGATAACCAGATTGCTGAGAGACATCATAATCCCAACTAATATAAAAAATGCGAATGTGAGTTGTTTTTTTTTATTGTTACGTTTTTTATTTAATATCTTAACCACGAACCGTTTTTACAAATTACTGGCTGCCCCCGCAACCTCGTTTGCGTCTCCTATTGCCTGTAGCGTAATAATTTTCCCCCGTTTTTAAGACATTCTTCATTAGTGCATATAATAGCCTATAGTCTTCCTCGATAAATGGACTAAATAACACTGAAAATGTTCCAAATCGGACTAGTAATTCCTGGGATTAGCGTGTTCAAGCAAATAAACAAACTCTTCAGTTTTATATATAAGTATTGATTTCACCAATGGAAATAACATTATCAGTGAGTGACATTCGCTTTTTACCGGAAATAACAACATACATACGGGTGGAGTTACGGGCTAAAACTAGTACATATTTCTTTAAATATCATTGTGGAAATAAAATCAAACAAATACCGTTGCATTATTAGTCCATAAATAAAAATATAGTTGAGCTGAAATCGCAAGTTTAACACATTAATTAAATTTTAAAATATTATGAAAACTGTTAAGCATGTTGTAAGTAATGATTGTAATAAACCCAACAATTACCATTTATGAAATTAATAAAATGTTAACTTGCTGTGCTGTTCTATTAAAATCACTTTCACTTTTAAAAGGCTTAGATGAGTAAACAAATATGTATATGACGCTTTCCGACTCACGACGCGAAGGTCCTAAATTAATATGTAAGGTTGTCACACAAAAAAAAATTGACACGGTCAATTTACGAAGGTACATCTCTTGCAGTCCCTTTTCAGATTTGGAAAAAAAAAACATCCTTAAGAAATTTTTTTCAGACTTTAAAAATGAAAGAACTGCTTTATGAAAAATTACGTACCTAGTGTGCGTTATGTAGAATGCTCTTATTTTGTAAAATGCAATTTTGTGATAGTACAGCTCCACTTATTGTTTTGTATGTTAGATCTATTTATCGTGAAATATTCACAATGTGGTAATCACTTTGGTCAAAGTATTGAAACAGTTACTAAACAAAATTGGGACAGGTATAAAACTAGTTATAAGAATGTATTAAAATGTTTAATAAGTCGTAGACTTTGCTCAAAAACAAAGCTGAACATTTTTATACATC
The DNA here is from genome assembly GCA_949125395.1 of Diaphora mendica. Classification (NCBI taxonomy): domain Eukaryota; kingdom Metazoa; phylum Arthropoda; class Insecta; order Lepidoptera; family Erebidae; genus Diaphora; species Diaphora mendica. Next base: position 6,886,262 of record OX421323.1, read on the forward strand.
ATTTAGAAGAGGGCCAGTTTCACCGCTTGATGAGACATCAGACAGCCCCCTAATAGACAAATACTAACATAATCTTTAAAATAAACACAGATAGAGGCATGTGTATATGTATGTCAAATACAAACATATTTATCAAGCAAGCAAGTTTTATCTTGTAAATAGTATAATATGGCAGATAACTATCTGAAACTTTATTGAAAGTGTCCCTTAGCCTTTATGTCTCGCAAGTTATAAATTGTTTATAGTAAACTTTTCTCAAAAATTCAACTCAGGTGTTCTGTTGGCCAGGTTAAATCTTAAATATTACGTTAAATATTAAATCTATTTATAGGCTTGTAATATTTACCAGTATTTTTTCACAGTGGCCCAAATACATAATAATGTTCTGTTAATGCAAAAGTGTTTCGAAATCAACCTGACCTTCTGTACCCCGGTCTGTTTCATGCAGTCGTGTTTTTTTTTGCATTGAGCGTGTGTTTTTATCATTATTTTTATGGCCGAGGCTAACACCGCAGCGTTATTAACAATTTATTTTTGTTTCAGGTAATTAACAATTATCGCTTAATTACAACGAACGAAACGTTTAAGGTGAGGTATACAGTATACCCCATACTCCATCACCACACACACATACAAACACTCAAACACACCCAAATCTGCAGGAAAATATAGGGTAAATATATATAAATATGTTACAGTTAAAACTATGTAGTTTTTAGATAGAACGCGTTTTTCCTAGTTAGAACTAGTTTTTAATGTATGCCTTTGTTAATACTAGAATTAACTAATGCTCAAATCGAATATCAGTTAAAACTAGTTCTTACCAGGGATCGGAAAACCCATGCATAACGGTATGCGTTATAAACGGTTACCGAATCAATCTGTAACCGTTTGAAAGGGTTACTCTTTGATTCGGTTAACAGATTGTATATGTTATTGTTTTAACTCAAACAATAAGGGTTAACCCAAATTAAAGGGTTTATGTTTTTGAAATTGTTAACCCAAATGATAGAAGTTAACCCAATATTTCGGTTATTTTACGACGTTCGCAATTCGAAAATAATCAGTTTTACTTGATCTCTTGTGAAAAAAAATTACTTGTTATTAGCCGAGATCCCCCTCTTCCCATCTCACGCAAATAATGCCGACTGTAACGAAAAATTAGTCACGGACCTACAAATATCCAGAAACCTATATGCAATTCGGTTAAGGTTAACCGTAATTATCCTGTATTAGACTATTCCTGTTAACAGTTATAATTCGGTAACATCTATTTATGTTAATCCTAAATTTAGGTTAACCCATTTCCAAAAGGGTTAATAACAGATTATTTCGGTTAGGTTAACCCTAACCGGAATATCCCTGGTTCTTACTAGACATAACGCGTTAGGCTAGGTTTATTTATGTTTTTTTTTTTACTTATTAACCTATACATTAGTATACATATATATATTACTAGCTGATCAGGCAAACTTTGTTTTGCCATAAAAAAAATTGGGGTATAAAAAATAGATGTTGGTAAATTTCATAAAAAACGGTCCAGCCGTTTCAGAAGAGTATAGTAACTAACATTGTGACATTATATATAAACCTAACCTAACGCGTTTTGTCTAGTAAGAACTAGTTTTAACTGATATTCGATTTCAGATTAGTTAATTGTAGTATTAACAAAGGCATACATTAAAAACTAGGTTTAACTGTAACATATATATTATTGTTTTGGTTATTGAGCGTGGCGTCTATCACCTAAATAAATGCTAATAAAATAACTGTATTATATTACCTGATTTGTTGTATTAGCAGAAAATATATGGACGTTAGAAGTACTTTATTTAAACGTTCTAATTACTATATTAATTAATAAGGATATACAATAATTACCTAACATATATGTATATTATGTTTTATAATTAATTTAATCGTTCAGTAGGGCTAGGTTAATACTTAGTTACTCATATAAATTTATCAAAAATGTAATTTTGTCGATTCCTTACCATGTGGTATGCCTACTTACTTTTTAAAAACAAATGATTATTAATCTAAGGTATCTATGGTTTTTATACACCAATCCTACAGAAATAAATGTCGTTTAGTTATCTATTGTTAAAACTCCAGTTATATTATAGTTACAGATGTTATTAACTGGTACTGGAATAGTGCACTCAATCGGATGCAAGCTTGCGCGCTCGAACTTGCCAGCCGCTAGTTTGTTGGCATCTCGGCGTCGTTGTAGCGAAGGTCAGTGCTCCTGCGATTCAGCCCGTAATGCTCTCGTGTTAGAGTCACTACTGGTGGACCGCAGGAGAGAGGCGGCCGGAACGTAGCGGTGGGGTCCTCGTATCGGCCAGCCGCGCGTTGCCTCCCTTCAGTTAGTGTAGTCTCAGCGGTGCACGCACACCGCACGCAGTTCTCGCGCTCGCAACGAGAAGGTATGCGCCGCCGCAATAACGAAACACACACTCGCTTCCGGTGGCTGCTCTCCTTTCAACAACCACTGTCGTCTACTTCGCGTACGTTATATTGTGTCTAGATCATAACGTTAAATTATCAATGCTATACATATAGCACTGGTAATTTAGACGAGTGCTGCTTTACCGAGCGTGTTTCGACCGTTGCACATGTTTTAGCTCAGTGTTGTTAGTTTGAATCAGTGTTAAATAAGAATATGTGTTGAACTAGATTTATTTATGTGAAAGTGTTTCAGCATTGTTTGTCTTATAATGCCATAACAATAAACCACTTAAACACATTTATAAACACGGCTTGTGTTGTTTTCTTGTACTGATGAATAATAGAGCTGCACAATCATGCTAATCCACTGCCGCTAGTTGGTTTACCGCGACTATTTAATGCACATTCCTAATTTATGTTAAAAATCATAAAAGAAAGAAAATATATGATTATCTACTGGTTCTAACCACTGTGATATGTCGCCCGCAGAAAACTTGTTTTTAAACCAATATGTGTATCGATGCATCTGGAGTCGAGACCGCCTAGGATGTGTCGATCGCGAGCCATATGGCAGCTTCGCCACTAACCATATTAGGGATGTAACCAAGGCGACACTTGTTGCACTTATATGGCATAACTGCTCCACAAAACCAGCAAAGGCACTACTACTGTTGTCTCAACACTATTCACCGTATAATAGGTGTTTTTGTACCTAGCATTAATAATTGCATTTGTGATCTGTAGTACGCTTCTAAATTTCATACTTGCGCCGTGAGTTTAACTGCATAAGAGACAAGGTAGGGCAGCGGTTCGCGAGTGCATTATGCAAGCTACTAACCCGACCGACCGGTGGCTGACGGGGCGGTTCGATGACCAGTACGTTGTCCCACCGTACCGCCGCCCACCGCGAAGGTCGCGGCCCACAGCCCACCGACACGTCCGTACAACGCACAACACACACCGATGTCAGCGAAACCTATCACAAATATTATTTAGTTCAACACATTATTTATCAATTTTGTGGTTTTTACAGGTAGAATCGATATGTGTTCAGTGTAGTGCTGTGTTAAAATATTTTTTATTGTAAAGTAAAAGTAATAAGTTTTATATGACTGTTGTTTGGAAATTTTGATCTCAAAATGGTGACTTCGAGAATACCAGCTTATTCTCTGAGTTCGGAGTTCAACAGGGAGTTCAGAAGTTTCCGCATAACTCGAGCTACACCACGATCGACTCTGTACGCACCAGCTATTGTGCCTATACATGAATATCCAAGGGTCAGCGTGCACGAGCGGAGGGAAGCCCTTAAGGCTGCATTGGCAAAAGCGTGGTCTTCGAAAAGCACTGAGAAAAAAAAACATGATACTTGGACCGTTCCCAATGAACAAACCAGAGCGGGCATAATACCTACTGAATTCATCAGAAAGTCACAGAACGGTGACGTTGCACTTGCTAAACACGATCTCGAGAGCAAAGATGTTGAACGAACAGAAGCAGTAGACCACAGGGCAAACAGTAGTATGTCAGTAAGTTTTGCATACAGTAGTATCAATAGGAGCGGCATCGACATTCAAGAAACACTTAAAAAGGGCTGTGATAAAGGTTTACACACTAAAGATTTAAGTTATAGCGAGTATCTGAACAATGTTCCTAAATGTAAAACTAGTTTCGAAAATAGTTTCCTCAAACAAAGCCATGAGGAGCGTTATAGTAAACGAAACGGGTACGATGCCACGAATAAACGAGTCGATAGAGATATTAACCTAAACAATGTCGAATACAGCAGCCTGAATGGCGACACGTACGATTCTTTGAAGTATTCGCGTTCAGCGAACGGAACAGAATCAGTGCAATATAAAAGTTACGGTAAGACGGACACCGTTAAAAGTAAATTGCTCAGCACAGATAGCCCCAAAAGCGTGACGTCTTGCAACGGCGAGAAATTAAACGGATACAGTGGTTTGGAGCGACGCGGTGCAAAAGAGCAACAGAGGCCTTTGACGAGCGGGCCTAAAGCAGTCGTCGAACAGAGACTTGCTGAGCGTCTCGAGGTGAAGGTAGCCGAGCTGCCGGCGCTCTACCGTGGTGTTGATTCCTGGACACCCAAATCTGCTGCCTTCCAGAAGAACATGCGCGACCACGAGTGGAGCGTTTCGTATGTACAACTGACAAGTCAAAAAACATTTACATTTACTAACAAACTCCATTCCCTTTATTCCAAATACAAACCTTTTAAATCCACTACATTCCACTAAGATAGGTTTATGTGTGGTAAGGGAGCGTTCAGCGATCTAAAGTGGCGTTGGAATCATAGAGAATATATTAACAGAGAGCAATGCCAACTGGCTCCGAATGTGTGCACTGACTTGTCACTGATCCGGTGATCGAGTTAGGTTAGGCTTACTATTTTTTTTTTTGTTTGGCCCGCCAAAATGACTCGACTCTGCCTGATGGAAAGCATAAGCAGAATCCAAGAGTGGTGGTCACCATACCATTGCGAATGCAGCATGGCGACCCACACCATGGCGGCCTAGTGATGCTGCTGCATCTTTTAGTCTAGTCAACAAGTATAGAACTTGTTGACTAGACTAATTGGGCCTCCAGTCTCGCACTCACCAACGAAACACGACAGCACGAACGCTGTCATTTTACGTTGATTTTCTGTGCGAGGGTAGAGCCGGCCCGTTCGTGCTGAAATCAGCGTGGCTCTACTACCTTTCGCTAACTACTAATACATAGTTATATTGGTCAGTAGTAGGAGTACAACCAATACTCTCAATAAACTTGACATACGCGCCAATCAATTTTTTTTTTGTGGATGTGTAACCATTCACAACCTTCACAGGTGCTTCAAAGACTATAATTTTTATTCGTAGAAAGACAAATTTATTTTTCTTAACGATTGTTTTTATACAGATTGTTTAGTACATTAATTGTTAAAGTATAGCACATCAAGTATTTTGAACAGTTTCGTGGGCGTCTAGTATAGCCAGCCGTAGCTTAAAAGATTCGTCTCGATAGCGTTCACAGTGAATGTTTCAAGGTCTTGTCCTGGTTTATGCGCTTGCAAAGGATCTGTCAACTTAGTAGGCGTTATGACGTAATTGGAACTTATTGATTTAGTTCCTTCCTCCCTGCTTCCACGGAATATTAACCACAGCGCCTATCATACTGTGGACATTACACTTACTGAAAATGTAATGTACAGAATAATTTACTATATTAAAGGATTCAGTTGTATGTAGTTTTTATAATGATATTTTACTTGAGGACGTTTTAATTGAAATGTTAAATTGCCTATCAAGTGCAGTCATATCTCATGTTGCTGGCGACCACTATCTTATTACCGACACTTCTAGGAAACTTAAACAATGGCGGTCAACATTATGTGATAACAAATACGCTTTAATTTGAAACACAGGGCAATTCAAAGCCCCGGTCTAAATGATACTTCATGAAACACACTGTACAAAATAATTTCAGATGCGACAGCCTACTTATACTCTTTTAGAATTATGCTGATGATTATTTATGTGTAACTATAATATTTTTGACGACGTAAACGTTACAAGAAAATGTGGTTATGTCGTAACCATTAGGCGTGCTGATAATATTAATAGTGGCATTAGCGTCTCGCTCACGTACACCAACAAATGTCAAAACATAAGCTTACAGTTTGTGATAACTTTCACTGTAGACTTAGAGCACTTAGCCGTACTTGTACGGCGCACATAGCTAATGTATGTAAATTTCGACAATTTAATGAACATAACTTAATTTTAAACTGCACGGTTAGCCTAGTGGTTTAGGCGGTCGCCACGCCGCTTGCCAATTCGCCAAGTGTTGTGGGTTCAAATCCTACACGGGACAACACTTTGTGTGATCCACAAATTGTTGTTCTGAGTTTGGGTGTTAATTGTGTCCGTTTCATGTCCCCGTCCCCGCGACACAGGATGTTTATTCCATAAAATGATGCACTTTTTAAGAAGATCGCAGTAAAATTAGATACTGCTTTGTACACCTGAAAGTGTGTATAATTATTCCCTTATAACAGTTGTTTATAACTTATTAAACAAACTAAAATCTTGAAACTACATATAACCCAAATAGTCTCTTTGATTTACGTTTTTAGCCAATCTAACAAGTTTCAATCCAAAGTTACAAGTTCGCTGGTACCCAAAGTTCAATCAATGCAAAACGTATAAAAACGGGGATTTTCTATCCCTTGGGAATTAGAATTTAGAAACACAGACACGGATGATGATTCACGCGTTATGAAACGCAAACGTTTAAAATTAATCTAATGTGTATTGCTTTTCGTATGACCTACGACTACTTAGATGGTCCTATCTGACGCCTGACTTATCTATGGGGCATTAAATTCCTATGAAACTCTTTCTTACCAGTGAAAAATTTGTCTGTCGATCCATGACAGAGTCTCGTGTATAATTTAAAGTAGATAGTGCTTGTCATTGACCCGACGAAATGTGGCGCAGGCGGATGATTAGACGCGGCTGCAGCGTTGACACGGTTCACAGTAATCGCTCATCCGGCATGGCCTTGTCATCGTCGAGCGCCTATTCTGACCGACCACATTTTGGTTGTATACCATAAAAATGGACATCCAATACATAGTTATACTTTAAATATGTTTATTTTCCATTGAAATATAATCTACTGTGACGAAAATCTAAAAGACCTGAAGGTTAGATAACTGTTAAAATATAACAGAAGATTTAAAAATGAACAATACAAATGCGGCCTTTAGGAGGTACAGTGGATCCTTGAACGGACTTGTTCACGTTGCTGACAGTTTCTTTCGATTTCGTAACTGAATCCGCAATATGCAGTGGTCTGTGGTAGTTTGGTTTTATAACTTCTGAAGTGTCCATCTAAATACTTTGATAGTGAGTTAGTAAGCTGAATAATAATATCCAGTGTGCACCCCATAGAGACATATCCCAACTTTCAATTTATTGATGAGGTCTCAAGTCTAAGATTCGGTAACAATGTTACGATCGTTAAACATGCAGAGATAATTCAGTACTACGTATGTTTAATGTCTAAATACATTATGTATAAACCGTTGTGTGAATACCGTTGACGCTTGAATGTCGACTGCATTGCGAATTTAAGTTATAGGTATTTACTAAATAAAAATAAATAATTATCTTATGCTGTAACTTCCTTCTATTTGACTGCAATGATTAACAGTGTTTATGTTATTGTGTTTTGTGGGATCAACGAAATAAACTTTCTAAAATCTTTTCTACCAATATTGACGAGTTTCAGTAAGCTGAGTGTTTTTGAGAGGGGGAGATAAAAACCGAAAGTACACGTCGCGACGCCATAAAACAAGTCTCATATTACGCACAAGTTTGCTTTCACCTTCAACACCCACCTTATGTTGTAATTAAAAGAATCCTCAACTACTGTTCCTGTTGAGAGAAAAGTATAGCCTCAAGACTAAATTTATTAAAATAAAAGAAAAGGTAGAACGAAGGTTTGTCGTTATTACAATACCAGCACTCTAAAATGATGGCTTTATAGCACAGCTAGTTTGCACATTGTGCTTACAAGAAACGTATGTCGGTGTTCGTCGAAAGTGAATGTTCCGGTGTTTATTATTCGCGACAGGTTTCGTATCGGTTGACGTGTGTAGCTTTGTTGAACATTGACACTACCATCACCTCATCTAAAAGTGACACACGTTGTGCAATCATTTTATATTCACAATTATTAACCATGTCTGAAAAGAAACTAAATATTTAGGGATGGGCCGAAATTCATTTTACGATTCGGTTCAACCGAACTTCGGCAGCTCCAGCCTTCTGGTTTCTTCTATGTTAGGCAGTTTTGCTGCTGCCAATTCCTCGTAGCAAGTCTATAACGTTCTGTGAATGTCTTTATTGTTGGATTGTGAGGAAGATTGTGCAGTCTGGACAACTTCATCGTCACCGTTCGAAACTTTCAATATCCTCGCTCGGCTCCTTACAAATTCTGCTGTAGATTCTGTGCAATGCACAGTAAAACTCAAAAAACACTAACTGAAATCGTTTGAGCTGTCGTTAACTGGCCGAAAATGTTTTTTCAATAGTTCGAATAGTTCAGGTGAGTATGTATGTATGTACTCATCAATAATGCAAGTGAGCGCGTAAACAAGTTAGGACTCGTCGCACCCGAAAAGGTGGTGTAAAAAGAACCGAATTTTGTTTTTTTTACCGAATATTCGGTTGAAACCACATTCGGTCCATCGTTATAAATATTCGATTATCGCCAAATAAAATAGGTTTGTTAGCAAGACTTAGAATTTTCGGGCAAACTCGAACCTATTTTTATTAAATGGCTTAGCACTAACACGCAACTTATCATAAACGCCCAGCCTTTCTCAAGTAGCATAGTACAAATATAATAGTTTGGACGGTTTTTTGCTGTTAGTTAATTCGAGTACTCGTATGAATAATGAATTTAATATTTCAAGCAAATTTTACCGTGCACAGTGTATTATATTAGCATACATTTGGTGCATGACACAACACGATAAACCTTAGATTTGTATATTTCTTAAATTACAAAAACCCCTTATACCCAATGAATAGTCTCAATCTAAAGTAGAGCCACGCTGATTTCAGCAAGAACGGGCCGGCTCGACCGGGGCGGTACTACCCTCGCACAGAAAATCAACGTAAAATGACAGCGTTCGTGCTGTCGTGTTTCGTTGGTGAGTGCGAGACCGGAGGCCCAAATAGTCTAGTCAACAAGTTCCATATTTGTTGACCGGACTAAAAGATGTAGAAGAGCATCACTAGGCCGCCATGGTGTGGGTCGCAATACTGCATTCGCAATGAGTATGGTGACCACCACTCTTGGATTCTGCTTATGCTTTCATCAGGCAGAGTAGAGTCATTTTGGCGTGCCATACATAAAAAAAAATGAATGGTTGATCGATCAACTAAAAGTGCTTCAGATGTCCTATTAATAATCTTCTAATGACTTGGACCAAACCTATATTTTTTTAACCACATTTAAACACCGATTATAATGACATACACTATCTGCCGAATTATAATGAAAACACAACACTACGACTTGGAGCTAATTTTTGTTGGGTTAATAGTTCTTATAACATATGCTGATAAAACATAAGTATTTATATTTTATACTCTTTAAATTTATTCTAATGGTTACTGGCAATTGTCCGACATCGACTTTGTATTTCCTCAATTATAAATAACAGCTTAAACGCTTTAGGTATTTATAAATGCTTTTTCGAACCTCTGAACCGGTCTAATTACCTTCTCGCGTAACTAGTCCAATTAGGCTCCAATCTAACTTGTATAAATATTTATTTTAAAAACCGTTAATCCTATTGTATTAACAAAATGTTTAATCAGTATCACTCATTTTTAACCCCCGACCAAAAAGAGGGGTGTTATAAGTTTCACGTGTCTGTCTGTCTGTGGCACCGTAGCTCCCGAACGGATGAAGCGATTTCAATTTAGTTTTTTTTGTATGAAAGGTGAGTTACGTGCGAGTGTTCTTAGACATGTTTCATGAAAATCGGTTGAGCCGTTTAAAAGTTAAGGGGGTGAAAGTGGGGAAGAGTAACCGAATGTCTGCAAAAATATCATCGAGTGGGGTCTCAAAAAAAAACGCATAACATGTTTTTTTACTTTTTAAAGGGAACTCAGATTATTATGTCGGGGGTTTTATTTTGAAAATTTATAGTTATACATCTTGCAACTTACATCCACATAAAAACAAACAGATTGAAGTCGTAGAGGTAAAGGACTAAAAACAAATTGAAACAAAATTAATTATAGGTTTAATATAATTGTACCAGTGCAAAAAGAAAACGCTAATAACTTGGATCGTTTTACCTTACACAGCTTAAAATCATAATTAATAGTAAATTAGTGCGATATGTGCTATATCGCATAATATTATTTATTTCATAAAGTATATACAAATTACTCCTGTTTTCCGTTATTTGGTTTTGTGACCGTCTTAAAAAAAATATTGGACAGTCCAGTTAAACACTGTTGAAAGAAGGTAAACCACATTATATTACTTAAAAATCGGGCTTTCGATTATGACTGACAGCGTATGCGCTTGCCACTATATTTTGACATGTCTATTTTATGTTTAAAAAAGTTCCTCTATTTATAAGTTGGAACAATGCAAGTAAAATGCATGTCGCTTAGCGTCGGCTCCATTATGTATACACACTACATAGTTTTTGTACGTCCAGTATTAGAACATATTGGTAGGTCAAGGTACAGCGTATGTAGGTGTATAGGTAGTAAGAGCCACGCTGATTTCAGCACTAGCGGGCCGACTCGATCGGGGCGGTACTATCCTCTCTTAGAAGATCATCCTAAGACGACAGCATCCGTGCTGTCATCTTTTATCGGTTTGTGCGAGACCGGAGGCCCAATGATGCATAAACATTTCAATAGGCCGCAATAGTGTGGGTCACTATACTGCATTGTCAGCATTCGCAATGAGTAATGTGATCACGACTCTAGGATTCTGCACAAGCTTTCCCTTTATGTATGTATTTATTTACAAAAAAAAGTTTACCTAGGTAAACTTGTCTACTAAGTAAACTAAGTTTGTCTAGTACCCATAAAACAAGCTCTGGCTTAGCTTGGGACTAGATGGCGTTATGTGTTAGTTGTCCAAAATATTTATTTATTTATCAGGCAGAGTAGTCACTTTGACAAACTCCTATTTTACAACCTTTTTACTAACTTGCAATGTATGTATGTATGCTTGTACGTTCGGGTGGAATCTTGCAACTCAATTTTGAAGCAGATATCTTAACCGATTTTGCTGAAATTTTGCAAGCATATGTATACAGCGTGACAATACAATATTATAATGACATGGAGCTGATCTGATGCTGGAGCTGGCAGGAAGCCATAGGAACTCTGTAAAGAAACGTCGCAACATCATCGAGTTTGGACTCGTTTGAATCGAGGCATTCCAGTAAAAGCTTGTTTTTAAAAAGCTTTTTAATTTATTTGATATAAAAAAGATGTTTGCCAAAGTTATAAAAACGCAAAACGAAAAGTATGTTAGTTTTACAACTTACTTACTTTTAAACGGTGACTTTTAACGACTATATTTGGTGTCTTAAACGATCGAATTGACCTTACTCAAGTTAAACTTCTCGATATTGCGAAGAATATTTATGTCTTAGGATTATTTCTAGATGGCTAGGCGTCGCAAACATATGGCGTTAACTAAGCCTGCGAAGGCCCACAAGGTAGGAACAATCGAGTGTTCAAGTTCAACCTCTCGTGTGGCGCTAAACAATGTGACATTAAGCTCGACATTATTAGCGACGCCCGCGCACGCAACTGGATCTGAACTCAGTTAGGCATCAAACTAATGCATTATTTATTTTAGATAAAGCAATTTATTATTGTTGGTATAACATAGTAATGGCCCCCGATCAATAGGTTTTAAAAACTTCCCCTTAATAAAATCCTTAATCCCGAATAAAATACTTGAAACATAAAAGGTGCAAAACGTTGAGGATTGACCTTCGTAAAATTAGTTTCATTTAATAATATTATTGAGATCGAATGAGTGACTTTAGAAATGTAATACCTAGGAAAGCTCCCCACGCCACTCTTATTACAATATTCTAGAGATTGATAAACTACATTACACGTGAAATAATACAGCCTATTCTTCTCTATTATCAGTTAGTATTAAATGGTTAAATTTCAGATTTTATTAAATGAAGAAAATCTGACGTTCGCGTCGATTCCTTGGACCACAATATTGTAACTATGTCAAGTTATCTGCAGTTTCTAAATTCCTACAACTAAAGCGTCGAAGATACAATATAATATGTACCCAATAATATTTATATAATACACTAGCTGACCCGGCGAACTTCGTACCGCCATATTTATATACAATAATTAGCAATTTTTTTATTTTTTATTTTTTTTATGTTTGGCCTGCCAAAATGACTCTACTCTGCCTGATGGAAAGCATAAGCAGAATCCACGAGTGGTGGCCACCATACTCATTGCGAATACAACAAAGCAGTATGGCGACCCACACTATGGCGGCCTAGTGATGCTTTTTTTTTTTTTTTTTTATGTTTGGCCCGCCAAAATGACTCTACTCTGCCTGATGGAAAGCATAAGCAGAATCCAAGAGTGGTGGTCACCATGCTCACTGCGAATGCAGACAATGCAGCATGGCAACCCACACCATAGCGGCCTAGTGATGCTGCTGCATCTTTTAGTCTAGTCAACAAGTTTGGAACTTGTTGACTAGACTAATTGGGCCTCCGGTCTCGCACTCACCAACGAAACACGACAGCACGCTGTCATTTTACGTTGATTTTCTGTGCGAGGGTAGTACCGCCCCGGTCGAGCCGGCCCGTTCGTGCTGAAATCAGCGTGGCTCTACTACCTGGCGACTATAATTTGAGATTTAAACTATCCTATCTCTCAATTTGGATCGAACTGCACATGGTGTGCAAATTTTATTATAATCGGTTAAGTGGTTTAGGAGCAGGGATCGGAAAACCCATGCATAACGGTATTCGTTATAAACGGTTACCGAATCAATCTGTAACCGTTTCAAAGGGTTACTCATCGATTCGGTTAACAGATTATATATGTTATTGTTTTAACCCAAACAATAAGGGTTAACCCAAATTAAAGGGTTTATGTTTTTGAAATTGTTAACCCAAATGATATATGTTAACCCAAGATTTCGGTTATTTTACGACGTGACGCGATTCGAAAATTAATCAATTTTACTTGATCTCTTGTGAAAAAAAATTAACTTGTTATCCCCTTTTCCCATTCCACGCAAATAATGAACGTCACCGACGACTGTAACGAAAAATGAATCACGGACCTACAGATATCCAGAAACCTATATCAAATTCGGTTAAGGTTAACCGTAATTATCCTGTATTAGATTATTCCTGTTAACAGTTATAATTCGGTAACACATATTTAGGTTAATCCTAAATTTAGGTTAACCCGTATCCAAAAGGGTTAATAACAGATTATTTCGGTTAGGTTAACCCTAACCGGAATATCCCTGTTTAGGAGTCCATTGAGGACAAACATTGTGACACGAGATTTATATATATTAAGATTTTAACAAATACTTCTGGAAGGGTGTACGTACACCCTTCCGTTAAACACTTTCCACATCCTCAGTAATATAAATACACTCAACTTGCAACGTCCATGTCTTTCTACTCTAGACTTTCTATTTTTCAGGTAAAAGCATTTTTAGTCTCGTAAATGTGAAAATAAATAATGTAAAGAAACATAATAGGCGGCGCGGCGGCATGCCACAAAATACTGTCGCATTATAGCTACTTCCCACTAGATGTCACTAATTTACAATGTCTCGACAAATTCATGTTTAATTTTACTATTAATTGCTGTCAAATGGTTATAAACCCATTCATAAGAAATGTTTTCGAGGCTTGGGAAAGTTCAAAGGCAAAGCTAGTGAACTTTTGAAAAAAAAAAATATCAATAGTTTTTTTGTATAATTTATTACTAGACTGCACATATATCCCTCATTTACATATATATATATATATATATATATATATATATATATGTATATGAGTGTTTGAAAGAATTAAATTTCATATGGGTATTTTATGTTTATTAAATACTTTCAAAGTTAACGCAAAGACGGGGGACTTCAAAACAGACTTTTTTGTGCCGGCTATATTAGACTGATAAATTCTTCAGAGTGACTAATTCTAACGAATATCATTACCGTGATATAGACAAGGAAGGAAATTAAAAATCAATCAGACATCAAATATTATTTATCATAATTTTTTACACTCTAGTATTAGTATAATATTCATTTACGTAACGGTCGGTGCTACAATGGCAGTAGGTAAACCAATTAGGTGCATTTAATTCTATTAGTGGTGGGTACGTACGACACTCGTAACATATTCTTTCTTATTTTCAGTTTGTTCTTACTTGGTTTAAGTTAAAATTTATTTCTCTATGGCATTTTTTTTAAAGTACACCATTCTATGATTGATGATTGTCCCATTGCAAGTATACCACATTGCAATGGGAGAAAGAAACAAGCGCTTGAGTATAATTAACAACAGTGTGATCTTGTGCTCTTTGCGTGGTAGTTGGTTAGTCCTACAAGAATAAAATTGAGAACTATACTCTTTGCGCTGTAGCATGGTGCGTGACAGTTTCAGTAACATTTCGTTTCACTCTTGAAAGTTGCCGCGATTTACAAATTATGACTTAGTATTTCAGCTGTACCACATTCGCAATATATTAAATCATTAATAACTGTAGTAAAGTAAATTAAACCAACCAGAATGTTTTAGTTTACAAATAAATGCCGCACCATTCGGCACCATGCTACAGCGCAAAGAGTATAGTTCTATTCTCACACAGATCTCACATAAATTAACAAATCTAAAATGTGTATTAATAAATTAATAAAATCAATGAATGTTATTAAACAGAATACTAGAACTATTTGCGTTTTTTTAAACGAGGACATTGCACCAATCACGTGAAAATTTAAATTATTCACTTGTTGGGCTGTGACGGCCGGTGTTTTGACAGGAGCTCGTGTTCATACATTTGAAGTGTGCGCGGTCGGCTTTCCACAGCTGTCAGTATTCCCCCGTACGCAGCGTCGCAGCTCGCGCCGGGTCTTCTAACGTGTACTGTTTAAATGCATATTGCTGCCTAGTTCTATCGATCACCTCGCAACCAATATTATTTTTTGTCTACAAATATTTTACCGACATGGTCAATGTGTTATCACCGTTGCTCACACATGAGTAATTACAAAACGCCTTTGACCTTGACTGTGGAGGCACGAATCATGTTTGAGATTGTGTTTTTAGTGTAGTTGTTGGGTACGGTTACAGTATTCATTATATTCATTGCTCAGTATGGAATAAAACGCGGATGTTTTATTACGTGTAACTGTCAGCCAAGCGTTTAAATTATAATAAAATTGTATTATAAAAGTCTGTAGAGACAGGGGACAATCAAAAACCTAGGCACGGGGCAGGGGCGTTGGTCGGCTGTGCGGGCGCTGCTAAGCGCCTGCTGCTTGCCACCTTCTGACCATTTTACTCAGCTGATAGACCCACATACAGCCCATGAAAGATACTCGCCAACGTTAGTAACACTTTGGACTGTCGCTCTTAACACCTTAGCACACAAACATACCTATCTCACCTAAACGTTCGTTGTCACCTGCACTATCTTATCCTACTCACTAACCCTACAGCCCACCGATCGATGATTTCACAGCTCGGAGCACTCGTGGAGGCGGAGAAATGAACGCTCTAAACGGTCTCATCATCGACGTTCGCCTACATCACACAGGCGGAGAAGACATCACCGCGACGAGTCATCACCGCGGTCGCCCCCTGAACAGGTCAGTTTCACAGTTTCATTTTTATTTTTTTGAGGATGTGTGAAAGGATGGTGTGATTCATGAAATCAGCACTCGCCATTACCACAAAGAAGTGTCCACCCGTAAACCAGTCTTTCCCTCACATTGATGATTCCACACATCTATGCCGTAAGCAAAGTGCGGAACCAGAATAAAGCGTAAACGTCAGTGTGCCTGTTTGGGATAACACGCGGGACGGGTTTGGCTTGCGAATGCGCGTGCGCGTGCGCCTTCGCCCGTGAAGATGTGCGCGAGAGACGGCGACCTCCTCGCGCTTGCGCCCGTTCTATTTGTGTTCGCCTTCGTCACTCGGAACGCCTTCAGTCAGTCGCAAAGCTCAGCCGGCCGCCCGGCGCGTCTCTGCCGCACCAAAATATTAGTCCGCCGCGTCGGGCCACGGGCGGCCAGCGCTGGAGCCATGGCTGCCCAACCACCACCGCGTCCAACTCCCAACAACTTGCTATTCTGCGGACCCCCACCTACCCTGCCTCAAGTGCTGCTACTGCCTAATGAAGCTACACGTAACGTCACACATTCAGAAGCTGCCCTCGTCGCTGATAACCAAACAAACGATACGGATGCTTTACGCGAAATAAACAACGTGGGTGTACCCACCTATGAAGGGATCTTTCATGATCAAGTACAAGTGTTCGACGATAATCAAAACATAGAGTATCAACTTCCACCAGAAAACTATTTACGAAGAACTCATAGTTTTGATGTTTCTGATATCTACGCAGCACAAATTGTTAACGAAACCGACTTGAATGTATTCCGGCATAGACGTTCAGAACCAGATTTATCAAAGTATGGATTGTTTGCAGAAGTAACGGCGGAATGTGCATCACAACAAATGCAACACCCCGCTCTAGTACTTAACAATCCGTTCTACGATGGTTCATATGCTTTGGATCCACACCAAATAAATCAAACTATGGTTGTTTTACCCGAAAATTATTTAGCCTTTGAAGATTCATTTGTGCCCGCTTGGGATTATAAACCAGGATTTATTATCGATAGAGAAATAAATACTGAAATGTACTGTGACGGTTTACCCTTAATACCTTCTAATGATCCATGGTCTGTTTACTGTAACGATTTTACCGCGTTTCAATATTTTTCGCCACATTACGAATCACCTCTAGGAGAAGATACTATTCATTATACGCCATTAACTGATCTTGACTACGCATTACCACAATATATGAGCTTACCAGTGATAGAGCAAGCCAACGTGGAAAATAATGTAAACAATAATAATAACTATAACAAAGTAGAAGTTGCAAATGTTTCCAGTGTTAAGAACGAACCGATTAAAAAACATGATAAAGAATCGAATTTTCTTAAAACTCATGTGCCAGCAATTGTTTCTGTTGAGAGCAATGAAGTGATTGAAGACGACAAAACGAGTGCCCCTGCCATTTCCATAAAAGAATCATCCACCCAAAGTGAAGAATCTTTAAACGCCGATATTTCTAACGACGTAACTTCTAGTTTAGCTTTTATACCAAGTAGCAAAAGTTCACAAAGGCCAGATGATGCAGATGATACTAGTGAAGATACGTCTCCGTGCTCTACCGATTATCACGAAGCCTCTGCACTCGACCTAGTTCAGAGTCTTGATGAACTCTCTTGTTGTGATAGTACTGATTACTCTCAAAGTAGAGAGGACATCTCGCCGACTGTTCCCGAACTACCCAAAACTAGCAATGCTGGTAAAAAAGAAAATCAGGACAGCGTACCCATAGTCTCCAATGCAACGAACATGTCAAATCTACCTTTGCATCAAGTACCATCCATTCCACTTCACGATCTATCATCAGGGGAAATGACTCGTATACAAAAATCTTTGCCTGAAAATGAACCTGTTCAAACAAATGTGAAAGCACAACAGGTATCACAATGTGCAGAATCAACCAAGAACTTAGAAAATGTAGTTAAACAAGACGTAACTAAAATTATTAATACCCAACAGTGTAGGACAAATTCACAAACAATATCCGAATTATGTGCATGTGATAACAATGATATTAAAGTTATTGATAATGCGTTGAAGACATCACAACAGCCACCTTTTCCACCAGCAGTGCCCTCGTCTTGGCTGGCTCCAAGACCTAATGGCAATCAAGTAAATTTAGTGCCTCCGCCACAGATACGTGTCCAGAATGCTGATGGTGTTGTGACAAATATACCGCAGAGCCCCAAGGTAGCCTCACACCCTGCTATCAAGATATCACAGTCTAGTACAGAGCCACAACCATCATGCTCTTATGTACCTGCGCAACCTGGACCGGCGTTACAACTCAAACCAGAGAAACAGAAAGAAGTAGAGGTCAGCCTACATATCATTATTGTACATTAACAAACATTGCTATATTCGCTATTAGATGAAATACATGTACTAAAAGTACTGCGCCACGCGTTGCCAGCGCGTGTGTATTGAGAGCAATGTGCATCTATTTTAGCATATATTATTAGGTCAAGGATTTTATTTATTACTATTCCAGTAATGTTTTAGGAGATTCTTATACTCATACGATGGATTTTCATAATATTATTTGTAAAAATATATTGTTTTCGCTAACCATAATTTCGCTTCACTAACAGCAACTTAACTATTTAATGCGTTTTACGGAGATGTACTAATGACATTGAAATACTTTTGTTTCAATAAAAAAAATTAAGTTATTTGTGGGTTTAAAACAACAAGGAAACTTGTACATATTTTTCGGCAATGAATGTTTATGGCACACTGAAAATAGTACCACCAGCTGGCACTTACTATGAGATTCAAATGTTGATCAATAGATGGCGCTGTACACTTATACGCTTACACTGTACTGAAGACATAAACGACGCCTGCGCACAAAAATAGTTTCTCGGCGATCACCTTCACCTAGGAGAGACCGCCGTCATATATATGTACTGTGTTATGATAACAGATCAGGGATGTGAACAAACGACGTCCACAAACCTACGCATACAAACTTGTTTTAATCGATATTCATGACATTATATTCCTAAAGAAGTAATTAACACTGACAATTACAACAAGAAATAACCCGACTACGTAATTTTTTTTGATATGTATTATTATAGCCTAAGCACCCGGGCCATTATTACTAACCTATTGACAGCTCATTCATTATAATCAGTTCAGCAGATTAGGCGTTACGGTGGAACATACAAATACATGACTTCTAAAACGAATACTTCTTATTTTGGCCTTTCGCCGTAGTCAGGTAAAATAATGTATGGAGTAGAGATATTGTGATAGTTTCAATTCGACAAAATAGATAAGTTTTTAATGGTTTCTTTCCTAACATTTACCTATTATACAATTAAAGATACTAATTTCGTGTATTGAGTATTATCTATTATTGACTTTCACATAATATACTAGCTGAACCCCCATGGTGTAACGATGCAGTTGTTTTTGTATCTTGGTAATTCCACGAGATTAGCGAGGAACAACAGTACTTGTGCTATTCCAGACCATAAATTTACTCTGTCAAGATCCGTTCAACCGTTTTTGCGTGTTAAAGTAACAAACATTCACACAAACTTTCGCCATTATAATATTACACATATCAGGAATATACTTAAATATTAAAAATACTATTAAAACACAAATGCAGAATGTAATGCAGTAAGTGTAAATACATACGAGGTGAAAAAACTAGCAACAAAAGCGCACTAGCTAACTAAATATCGCTAAACTGATGTTTGCTTTGTCTCATCTGACCAAAACAATGTCGTACTACTACAGTACTGAGTGAGTCTTACTCTGTTACATTTGTTTAATAAAGAATGATCAAGAGACGAGTCGCTCAATTGTTTTGAATTGTCAAACAAAATTATAAATTGTATCTCGTTGAAGCCAGCTCAAAGCAGATTATAATGTTCGTGAGAGGTGTGGCGTAAACTAATACTACTAGAAATATTTTGTCTCAATACAATCAAAACAAATATATAATTTTTTATTAGCAGCAGTAGAGTATAGATAGAGCAATAAAATTCTTTGAAAATACTAAATAAAACTCTGAAATCGATCGTCCATAACATCATAACCATCGTAACCTAATATAATCAATTATTTGTAAAAATACTGAAATAGCAGATACCTTGTTAAAATTAATGGTTAGGGGTCAAGTTCATAGGTATACAGTCGGTATCGCGTAACATTGATACACTTGGCCAGGGGCTTTCGAGATATGATCTGATAAATGCGGTGCCGCCGTTATTTTACCCACCTATTTATTTGGTAATGTCCAATTCCTTCCGGCCGACCTTGCCGATATCGCCCGTGTTGCGCAAACCGTGCAGTCTGCGTAAAGTACATTTTATATTTTTTTCGAATATTAGGAACTCATGAATCAACACAAATAAACTCAAATGGACATGCCATTCTTTAATAAAATTAACGATCACTTAATAATGGTTATTTTTTTAAAGTAGGCAATAATTATTATATCTAATTACTTTATCATGTCTATTAAATATATTAGCGGCTAGTGGTGATGAAAATTTTCTGTTTTAGCACTAACTTACTTTTTTATAAAAAGACTAGCTTTTACACGCGGCTTCGCCACGCAAACTTTCATCCCCTGATTTACCCCCTTAGGGGTGGAATTTCAAAAATTCCTTGCTTAGTGCTCACTTACGTTATATAAGGAACCTACATGCAAAATTTCAGGATTCTAGCTTCAGCGGTTTGGGCTGTGCGTTGATCTCTGGGTATGTCAGTCAGTCAGTCACCTTACTCTTTTATAGATATAGATAGATTATATATATAGATAATACGAGTAATACCTGTCACTTACCGCCCTGAAAACAAGTCTCAAATAATTTAAAGTAATATAAATACTGCAATATATAGCAAGAATTTAAAAGAAATCGTTTGACCCTGAGCAAGAATTAATTCTTTCACATGTCAGAATTATTCGTTATTAAGTGAATGTGTAGTATTTTAATGGTAGTTAGCATACACCGAAGGAATGCTTTGGTTCGATCGAAATCATCAAGCAGTACGTACCTAGTTTTTTTTTTTTTGATATTTTATCATATTTTATCATTTGAACAATATTTACTAATATTAACAACTTTAGTAACCTGGTTATTTATAATATATGATACCACAATGACTGATAAAAAAATTATTTGACTTAGTTTTTCTCGTATAGTTAACGCAACGTTGACGGCTGATTTATATCATTTTCCTGTTATCCATTGAATGGTGTCATTTTGTTTAATGGAAGTCGGATAAATCCTGTTTTAACAGATACTGAAAGCTTCAAATTGTTTGCTCCATTTGTGCATGCCATCTTTAATTAAATGCCATGGAGCAGTAGTCACGCAGTTAGGTCTCGAACGTTGAGCGAACAACACATTGTAGTTAGTGTTTTATTTTGATATGTCATCCCCGTTTTCTTTGATGTTTATATTATGTTATCATTAATGTTGTGTCATCTCGTAGTGATAAACCTGAGTGTAAAACCATAGTCGAATAACACGTTGAGTGCACAGTTGTGTAAGAGGCGTCGGGCTGGCCACCCGCCCTACGCTCGGGCCTAAAAGCTTGTAATAACTCAGTGCAGTGTGGTGCATAATGACTGAATTGTCATTAAAACACGATCGTCCTCGACTGCCCTTACGGTTTGTCTCCTTTTATGAGCTCTATAAACGATTTCTAAAGGAGCATGGATGCAAATGGCATGATGTTTCCAAATTATTATCTGTTGTTGCGGAGATCCTTTTTGATGTGGATGGTGCCTGCAGTCGGCTTGCGGGCAAGGTCAGTCAGTCTACATTTTTTAAACGAGAAAGTTTGTGATGATGAATGTTTGTTATAATAATTATTTTACGGGAATTAACGCGAACATTTATCTAAGGTATTAGATACCTTTGATTTGCCTGACGTTTCCTGTTTGCCAGTCCAGTTTGTCCGAATATTTGTTACATTGAAACTAAAAGCGGCTGAACTGATTCAGAGTTAATTTGATATACAGCTAGTTAATGACCGTAGTTAGTTGCTTTGATTTGTTCATAATAATTTATTATACATAGTTCCAAGTTCCTATAATCGGGTAAAGAAATATATAGCAATTATTGTCGTACACATCTAAGAGTAACTCTTTGTTATGTAGTAGACTTATAATAGTGACTTGCATTTCAATTTAACTGTTAATATTTCTGATTTCCTTGGTAGAACCAAAACTGATAAAACTTGAAAAAGATCAAACTTCTATCTCAATGTTTTATTTTACCCTTATAATTATTGAAAGCTTCCGCTACACCATTATTGTGCAACGGACCAATCCCCGTCAGGCTGTTTTTACCTGCACCCCATTGCAAAGCGGTCCCAAACAGCTGTCTATCAGTGTGCATTCTAGTCAATACTGACAACATTTTATACCGGTGTTCTTATGATATGATCTCTCATATTAGTGTTTTTCTGTGTCTAGTGCTGTTATTTAAATGTAATGGCGAATATAATGTATAAATTCTACTACATCTTTACGAATGAAGAGTACCTATCATCAGTGTTACTGTTTGTGATCACGACTTACTTCGCTATCTATAATTTAAAAACAAACCGTGTTTTACAAGTGATCTTAGACTTTAATTATCCCAAAATGTTGGATGAGAGGAGATATCCAAAGGTGTGACCATAATAATTAATATAAATAGAATATAAAACGTATAAGTTTATATGCTAACAAAGATATTAGAAATTCGTAAATTTAAACATGTTCAAAGTGATTTTAGAATAGGTATTAGCCACCAATTTGGTTTTACAAAGTTCTCTGCAATTTTGTATATTTTTTGCAAAGTGAAAGTAGATAATAATTAGGCACCGATACGTCTAAATACCAGCGATATAATAAGGCGGTATTGCGTTAAGAATGCGTGTTATTTTCATGTGACTTCCGTTGTACACAAAGCTACTTACAATAGGCTATTTGCCTATTTTTCAAAAAGTGTTTCAATTTAATTAATGATCAATTTTAAGCTACAAAAAAAATATTTACGTAAAAAAACGGCTAACAATGGTAAAACTTAAAAATATAATTCAAATTAAATATTTTCCCGCTCAAAGCACAATCGCCGTCAAGTGGTCGTATGACGTCATTTTTCTCAGACATTAGTGTAGGTTAGAATTTCGGTCGTCTTTCTTTCTTTCAAAATGAGTTTAAAATTATATTACCAGTATTGCGTAGTGCCTTTTTGTGAAAATACCACAAAAAGAACACCTACGAAATTGTTCGGGATTATCGGGGAAATACCTTGCCACCATAATCGTGTCTATCCGTAGCAAATTTAAACTATTAGCTTTCGTGGATTTTTTCTGGCTTGTTAGACCTTCGCCTTTTATAATGTTTATGCCGAAATAATATAGTTAATAACTTATTTCAGCATATATTTTTTTTAGGTTTACTGACAAGTCGATATGTTTGAGAAAACTGACGTCACACATACTGATTGGCATTTGCGGTCACGTGACATATAGATTAAAAATCATGATTTTTATTTTATGAAAATATTGAAAATATGTAATTATTTTTAGAAATAAAAATGTTATTAAAATTTCCTGGCTTCTAAACTAGCTATATGCAAAACATCGTATTTTTTAGTACTACAAGCAAGTACCCTATTCCAGATGATACTCGTATAACGTCGTGTGACGTTTACAGTGTTTAATAAATGTTTGTAATCTTAACCCATTAATTTAACATTATGGATATATTATACATGACCAACTATGAGCAAGATCTACTTTAATTGAATATTTTAAAAGGTAGTAGGAACGAGTAAATAAATACATAGTAACATTAAGATAAGTGTGCGACGGGCACGTAGTAAGGGCGTGTTTTGTTTCATCTCCACGGCGGCGCCCGCATCCGATTGTTTTTAATATAATATTGAAGACATTGATAAGTCGTGTTCGTGTTTTATACATTTTATATTGATTCCATACTGCTGTAATGCTTCTAATTTGAGATAAAGCTTGACCTACGGGATAATAATTACATGAGTGCGTGATATATGCGATGACAATATTGCGTGCTGGCGGCATGCGCACACGCTGTGTATTCTGTCTGTGTCGGTCGCGGGCACTGGCAGCATTGTTTAGTTCGCACCGCGTTCTACTAACCTATTTACCTACAGCTTATCGACAGAACTGTCTTGGCTATTGCTCATTAGAAAATGTATTAATCTTCAACTATACTCTTGCAAACCTCAAATAGCGATGCACGTTGAAATTTAATCAGAAATGTACATTTACACTACTTCATGATAACGTTCATGTTGAAAATCTTAGGTAATATCTAAAAAAATACAATTCTTCAAGTTTAAGTCTATGAAACTCATCACTAAACCAATAATAATTGAAAATACATATACTACTTGCTAATGATGAGTAACTTGTAACAATTATAAACCGATAAGTTTCTCAATTGCAAACATGGTCACATATTATGTAGTGCAAAGTAAGGGCGAAAATAGAAATGTTTGCAAAACTGTGACGCATATTACCTGATTTAGTTTTATTTATATCTATAAAAAATAACATTGTATATGACGCTGATCCTGATCCAAAAAACTCGGCAATAGTGATTGTTAGAATATGGAAGAGGTGAAAATGTACATGTTTAATAATAATACATACTACAAAAACGAATGGAAGTGTAATGCGAAGAAATATGTTTGCGGCGGACACATCGCTGTGCGCGGGAGGGCGCTCCCACGGGTTGCCGATATTTTTAGTGCACGACGATTACTTGGCACCGGCGGCCGCACTCGTTGTGCTAGTGATCTTTTTGAAATTCGTTCACGCTTAGGTACGCTCTCGATCTCGAGATAGAACCAGTCTCATGTCCGGTGGCGCAGCCGGTGTCGTGCTGAATAGAAAAAATCGCAAGAATTCGGAATTTGCTATTAATTAGGTGTAAATGTGTAAATATGACATTTTTGGAATTCTACATAATATATCCTGGTTAGTGTTTGCTATAAATTAGGAAGTGCCAAAACAAACAATATGTCTAGCTTGAGTACCAGTACTAGTGCTACAACGAGCCCGCGACGCCATCGTTATAATCGGTCATCCACAACAAGTGTCTCCCAACTGTTGTCCGATGGATATTCAAGTTTTATCAACAGACTTACAAGGCGAGGACCTTCAGAAAAGACTGAATCTGCAGCAGACTCAAAACTCACGTCTTCTCGAGCACGTTTTGATGAAAAACATACAGCAAATAATAATAATAAAAATTCTACAACTGCGAGTGTCCGCCGCTATGAGAACAACGGACATATTACACCTTACACATCATTAACGTCTAGTGCGCCAATAAAAAGATTAAACGATGAGCGAACGTACTCTAGTTACCTGGGCACTTCAAAATCACGCATCGATTTATCACCTTTGCATTCTACCTCCGGGATTAGCGCACTCAATCGCAGTGACTCATTTAGGAGAGCTCACTTAAAAGATAATAAATCATCGCCATTCACTACACGATATCCTCTTAAGGAACCAAATAACAACATTGATAGCATTTTCTTAGGTAGCACGCGTAGTCGTTTAGAAGACAAATATTCTTCAGTATTAGATAAAATAGCAGTTCAAAAGAAGGAAAGAGCTAGGAAGGAAAAAGAAGATCGCGATAAAACACTAGAGCCAGAACCGTCGATGTCACGGGGGCTCATGAGAAGTTTGACTACTGCAGTTTTTGGTGAAAATTCTTTTAAGAGAAATAATTATTCCCGTGAAAAAACGAGGGATAAAACTCCCTATAGAAGTACAGCTGACCGCCGAATCTCTTCCATTCATAAACCAAAAGAAGAATACAAAAATGGATTTGATATTCCTTTGAAAGATCGAGCTCATTACGGTAAAGACAGAGATAGTGTGTATCGACGACATCAAAGAAGATCTCTTAGAGCTGAAAACAGCGAAAATAGTGACAGGAAGATTGGAAAGTTGTCATTACGACCCGTTGATATAAGCTTACACTCTGGAGTTAGAGATTTGATATCACCAACACAGGCTATCAGTGAGACTAATATGAAGCTAAAGATAACCAAGACACCAACGTCCTCACAGTCCAGAGATGTAGGACGCCAAAAACAAATTTATTTTCCGTCGAGCGACGAGGATGACGATAAAACACCGGTCGGAGATCGTCTTCTCAGCGACCGAGAGATTAGACGAAAGGAGATACAAGGACTGATAATGAAGTATGCTCATTTAGATGAGGTGTACGGACGTATTGGCAA
Organism: Diaphora mendica; assembly: GCA_949125395.1. Taxonomy (NCBI): domain Eukaryota; kingdom Metazoa; phylum Arthropoda; class Insecta; order Lepidoptera; family Erebidae; genus Diaphora; species Diaphora mendica. Next base: position 6,912,455 of record OX421323.1, read on the forward strand.
TAACGAAACAAAGGCAGTATCGAGCGAAATGATTGCACCTAAGAAGGAACCTTTGTGTGTGGGCGACGTGGTGATGCTCCCACCAGAGCTTCGCAGCCGTCAGCGCCCGCAGCGACCACGGCATCTGATGCGGCGTGCGGCTACGCCGCCTGTAAGCACACGCTAACCAACCGCCTGCGCACTGTGTGCCGCTAACATACACCTGGTCCGTGATTTTTATAATTACACTCTTTACGTGAAGGTATGCAATGTTGACGTTGTTTTAAATACTACAAGTATTGTGACATCAAGGTGCTATCTGCGTTATAAGATGTACCACCACCTTCGTTTCCTTCCTGTTTAATACATTTCTCAAATCTATATCTGATTTTATAAACAAAAACATGTATGCATGAATTTCGAAAACAGTACATAATTATATAAATAGGGTAGACAAATATAAACTTTCTTGTTTGCGGGGGTACCTAATAACAGTTTGTCCGTATCTTTTATGTAACTAACGGTGTTGTTGGCAGTTTACAAATAAAACTTAAACCATTGAGTATTAATAATGATAGTGCATGTGTTGAGGTTTTTTGTGCGTGGTATAAAATCTAATATGTCTCTTCTCTGTATTAAAATATTCTCAAGATCAAAGTACAAACGAAATTCCGAACGATCTGTCTCCTGTAAAGTTAGTAAAATGATCTACTTCAATATCGAGAAGTCGTTCGGGTGGACACTTTATCCTGATTTTCCTGTGCGTAAGGTGAATTATGAAAGTGTTCAGAGTGCAAGTCCAGTGTCGTATCCTGTCCTCGGATTCTTTTGATCCTGGTCCCAGTCCCAGTTCCGAGTTGGCGTGGTGTCGGCGGTGTTCGATCGGGCCGGCACCGCAGCGCCCATCCGTCCGCTCTCTAACAGCATGTACCTCCGACACACCATACCAAATGTCGCTTGTCTGACGGGCAACCGTTCCATTGTCTGATTGTTGGGTACAACACTACTCGGGTCGTGGCGATCGTGGCGCGCTCTACGTGGCATGTGGCGTGGTGCGTGTGCTGTGGCGTGATGTCGACGCGGGCGGCGTGCGGGTGCGGTGCGGGCTTCGCGGCGGCGGTGCGGTGCGGCGCTGGCGCATGCAGAGCTCCCGGGCACGCTCCTCCGTCAAGGACGACAAGGACGGACATCTGGTGTACTGGCCCGGATATGTCATGGGAGCGAGATGTTCGTGAACTCACCCATAACTTACGAAACGTATTTACACTATACACACACGTGCACACACACACTACACTGTACATACATACACCCTTCACATTCATGTTTTACACGCTATATAGTACAGAAAAGTATTTTACACTTCAGCCATACTAGACATATACATGTGTCACAAAAACATCACACTTACCAGATGGCAGAATATTGAAAACCAAATCAAGCAAATACTTTTGAGTCAGTGATTCGCGTTTTTGAAGATTTCAGACTTTAAAAAATTCTGCTTTTGAAATGTATTTTTTACTTTTTCATAAAACAGTAACAAAACTACTAGTGAAAGTCATGTTGGAGCTTCATACATTGGTTGTCTGTTTGGTCAACTCGAGCCTTGATACTAAGATAGTATATATAATACAAGATACATTTTACGTAATCGTAAAACGTAATCGTAATCAGATTATCACTGCGCTCAGTATTGAATGGGATGCCAATGACGAATCCTGCATGACTTTGTAATGTGTGCATTTTATTAAAGTTGTTATCTTGGTCTCATTGCAGACAAAATCATCGACACTCTCGGTGAGGGCACCTTCGGCAAGGTGGTCGAGGTGAAGGACTTAGAAATGTAAGTATTTTTTGCCAACGCGGCAACGTACTTTATAATATTCCTTATTGTACCATCAGCAGCTACACACGCATTTGTGAAGTGGAAGTATTATTTAATCTTTCTAATATAAATAAACGAGCAATTAAAATAGATATAATTTTAATTTCGGAAACGGCTTCAACGATTTTCATTAAATTTAGTATACAGGGGGTTTGAAGGGGTGATAAATTGATCTAGCTAGGATTCATTTTTAGAAAATTTACCATCCAGGTACTAACATTTACAGTCCTAATCAAACTGAAAGTTAATAGAATAGAGACGGGTCACCTGAGTGGCCTCTATGGTGAAAAGCAACGAAACAATAATTTCTTAACATAAGTTTTCTCTAATTTTATATACTTTTTATTGTATTTGTATATGTTTTTTTCTATATTTGAAAGTTTTAGTACTTGAACAGTTTAAAACTTGTTTAATATAATGTAAAATACACAATACAATAAGTTTTAGAATGTTTGAATGAGACGCACAGGTCGGTTGATTGCGTCGATACCATCGGTGTACATCCGCGCGGCGCCGGATGGTGACACATATTGTTTGGCAGGACACGCCTCCCGTTAATTATTCACTTCTATTCTATTTTCATTTGTTTATGGCAGCGTCAATTGCGATTCTTATTGCCAAATTCCTAGTAGTATGTACATAACACCATCTAATTATAAATTCCAGGGAGCACCGAATGGCTCTGAAGATAATCAAAAACGTTGAGAAGTACAGAGAGGCTGCGAAACTTGAGATTAATGTATTGGAAAAGTTAGCTGACGTCGATCCTGACTGTAAAAAGTAAGTGTTTGATTGTCTTATGTTATGATTGTGTTGCGGCACATGTTGATAGTCGACGCTGAACGAAACCGGCCAGTGTAGCAATATTTGACCTTGCACGTTTATATGCGACGTTATTGCTCCTGCCTGGCATCACGCCAACGAAGAACCCGATGTCAACTCCCAACATAAAAATATCGCCTACTCCACGAACTGAACTTCACATATTATTCGATTCCGTGTCCATTGTAACCTTTATATAACAAAACATGATTGTCTAGACTGATAGAGCCATATCACTGACAAATATATAGCAACAGTAAACCTTATTTATTATTCTGTTTCAGCTTATGCGTTAAGATGTTAGACTGGTTTGAATACCATGGCCACATGTGTATTGCCTTTGAAATGCTTGGACAAAGTGTATTTGATTTTCTGGTGAGTGTTTCGTTATTACTTTAATAACTTGTAATAGATTTGCATTATTAAACTCACTAAATGCTTTAGGAGATATTTGTTCTATCATAACTCTATCATATTGGTGTTTGACTTTCACAAGTTAGTAAACAATGCAATCTCGAACAACAAAACTGAAGTGAATTGTTTTTTAAGAATACTTAAATTTTAACTTGCTGAGGTGTTATATACAGGCTAGTTTAAGATTTGTTATAGTAAGATAAAAATAGTTTAAAAAACCAAGATCATATTAGTCCTCTTTTATATAGACTAACTTTTACTAAAAGTACTAAAACACGAAAACACATTTTAGTGCAGTAACAGTTCTATTTAAAATACTTTAAAAAGTTTGTACGATAATGTAATTTCATTTCAATGATTCCTATAAACGAAACGGAAGTTAATCTCATATCTAAATACATGTTCAATGCCAAATGATTGATTGGTGGGATAGGTTAAGTAAAAAAAAGTTTAACTATTTTCTGCAATAATTAAAAATTCGTTATAATTTGTTATTTTACAGAAGTTAACTCTAGATTAGTAATGATTTGGAAACTTACCATGCTACTATTTAGGAGAAAAGACGATAATATTTTTTTAGTAGTTATGATACTATTCATAAACGTAGTACCAAGTTCAGAGTATAAATTTTATATTATTACTAATATTGATTTTGTTCATGGACAACATTATTTTTTTAAAGATTAGGATTCATCATATTTCTTAGTTAACATTTCATTTCGCAACATAACAAGATAGTGTGCCAAGAGTCAATAGCTGTGATAAATCGTTTACGTAATAATTTTACTCCCATTTGACTTTTCACCTTCCGATAAGAAAGAACTAGAAAGGCCCAAGGATGAAAATAAATTCCAAGAATCCTAACGCTTTACTAAAACAACAATGGATGTTACGTAATCAAGAATGAACCAATCTGAACCGCTTTAATCAGACAGACAGCAACTCACAAACATAAAACCAAATTAATAAATTAATGAAAAGTTGTTGGGCTAGGGGCTAGGTGGTATCCGAGGGTATTTTCGCACAAATAAAGCGGCTTAAAATTACCCTGACTGCAAAACCAGAGGTCTCAGGTTCGATTCCCACCCATGACAAATACTGTGTGATGAGCACGATCATTTGTCCTGTGTCTGGGTAAAATTATCAACACATAATATGAAAGTATTAAGTATATAAGTATGTTTATCAGCAGACTGGTTGCCATAGTACAGGCTTACATGAAAAATAAAAATAATAAATTAAACAACTGAAATAAATACATATATACTTTTTTTTATTGTAAATACATACATAGAAAACACAAACTCCGAAACAAATATTTGTATATCATACAAACATTTGATCCGACCCGGGAATCGAACCCGAGACCTCAAGGTTGTCAAGAAAATTTAGGCCAGAGAACATAATAAAAATATTAGTTTTAGTTAAAACATTATGGTATTAAATTTATTATATGCAAACTGTAAATTAGAAACAATTTATTTCTTTAGTATGTTGCAATAGTACAAGGTAAAACCTAATTATAGACGTGATTACTCAAAACTTTATTGTAATTAATATCTACTTTTCCTGTCTATGTTTTTCACATTGTTTCTGCTATGACCTTAATCATAATTAATAATATGTTTTTTCTTATATTTTCAGAAAGACAACAATTATCAGCCTTATCCATTAGAGCAGGTACGACATATAGCTTACCAGCTCATATATAGCGTGTTGTTTCTACACGATAACAAGCTCACGCATACTGATCTCAAACCAGAAAATATACTTTTTGTGGATAGTGACTACGAAGTCGTCAGTGTATATAATGGATCCAAAAAAGTAAGTTCTGATGTAAGTACTCGCAATCTTTTTTACTTTTGCATGGTTATGTTCATTGAATTTATTTTTAAGATGTCCTTTTGTAAATCTATAAATAGTTGATTAAGAATACGGAGTGTCATTACCCCTATTCATCTCACGGATGTCGTAAAGCCGAGTCTCCACCGAACAAAGGTTGCAAACTTTTGTGTTCTCAACATGTGTTGGGAACCGTGTTTCTGTTTTTGGCGGTAAACATCAAAAGAATACGCTTGTTGCTGTTTTTTATTGGCTCTGTGGATACGCTTATTTCGAATGTTGTTGGCGACTCGGTGTAGACACAATGGAAACAAAAGTTGGCGAATTTCTGATGAGTTGCCAACAGTTGGAAACACTGAAATTGCAAACAATTCGGTGGATACGCGCCTTAAGAAGCGATTAAAGGAGCAAACTTATGCAACAACATGATTACAAAGAGAAAGGAAAACTTGAAACAAACTAAACCAACCCGTTTGACCAGCGTGGTATTAAAGTAGGTCAAAACCTTTTCTGTAAGGAGGGGCCTATGTCCAGAAGTGGATGGTTTTAAAAGACTGTTGATGTGATAAATAAATCACACTAATGTATAAAGGCGAAAGTTTGTGTATGTTTGTTACTTCACGCAAAAACTACTGGACGGATTAAGATGAAACTTTACAGTAAAATGGCTTATACATCAGAATAACACATAGGCTACATTTTGCCGCGATATACACGCGGGCGGAGCCGCGGGCAACAGCTAGTCTTATAGATAAATATACTTCAATTCTAAGGAAACTGTCTAGTTGTGGGCTATTAGAGGATGATGATAGAGTTAATAAAATCTAATACAAACATCTCTATTGCCTCGTCGGCGTAGTGGTAGCTTACGCGACTGCTGTTCACGAGGTCTCGGGTCCGATCTCCGAGTCGGACTAAATGTTTGCATGATCTGCAAATATTTGTTTAGGAGTTTGGGTGTTTTCTGTATATAATATAATTTACTAGTTGTTGTGTATGTCGGTTATCGCGGCAAATAGTAGCCCATGTGGTTTTCTGATGTATAAGCTATATTACTGTAAGGTTTCATCCAAATCCGTTCAGTAGTTTTTGCGTGAAAGAGTAACAAACATCCATCCATACTTACAAACTTTCGCGTCTATAATATTAGTAGGATTTACAAAAAAAGTATACATGTATTTTTATCAGTTATCTAGCACCCACCCCATAAATACAAGTTCTGCTTAGTTTGCGGCTTCATGGCGTCGTTCAAAAAAAAAATCGTTCCACGTAGTAGTGTGAGTGAACCGGCAGAGAAGTGAATATAAAGTTGATATCTGTTTGTTGTGTGCAGAAGCATGACCTGCGGCGCGTGAAGCGAAGTGACGTGCGGCTCATCGACTTCGGCAGCGCCACCTTCGACCACGAGCACCACTCCACCATCGTGTCCACGCGCCACTACCGCGCGCCAGAGGTCATCCTGGGTACGACCATCTATACTACACTACCTGACCATATTTACATATCTGCCTCAGCTTCCCACAGGCAGTGTACAGTCGCGAACAAATTCCCCTTAGCTTTTCATTTTTCTTGTACACAAACCTTGTCATAACAATAAGGAACGCAAAAAAAAAGAATTATTTAATTTGGTGCAGCCGGTCAGTAGTTATGCGCGTACATAAATTTTAGCGATTCATTTTTCTATATATTGATTAGGGTAGATGACACCTTAGTCAAATTACTTACCTTTTATTGTCTGTCAAAACGTTAACTTTATGTAAAAAATGTACTAAATATAAACTTGTGACGTCACTGTTTTAGACTTCTCAATTGTGCAACATATTTCAATGTTTATTGAATTAAAATTTGTAATAGAAATGAAAAGCTGTAATAATTATATTTTCCGAGATGTTTTATAATATTCGTTTTAATGAAGGAGACATCGATATTTATTTACCATCAGTCATCTACTCTATTGAAGTGTCTCTTCGGAATTTCAAATTAACAGCTTTTCACTCAGTGCAAATCTTTTTAAGTTTTTGAAGTGTGCACGAACCAACTTAAAATTTCACACACTGACTCACAGACTTAACAAAGTACAATGCAGCTATACATTGTTATGCTAAAGCATAAAAACTTGGACACAATTTTTTCGATGCAGTCAAAATAACTTAATCCACTAAGGCTAAGGCAATTATATAAATATAATATGTATAATGCATTAGCTACTAGCTAGCTTTTAGATGGTAAGGATTAAATTCTACAAATAATAGTAAATCAGAGTCCAAACAAATTTTATAACTTATAACACTAGCTGACCCGGCAAACGCTGTTTTCCCCTAAAATAAAAATAGGGGTGGGTCACCCTCATCATTTAGGTGTATGAATAACTATAAATTCTCAAAAATTTAAAAAGCCCCCTATATAATAACCTGAGTTCCCTTTAAAAAGTAAAAAAACACGTTATGCGCTTTCATTTGAGACCCCACTCGATGATATTTTTGTAGACATTCGGTTACTCTTCCCCACTTTCACCCTCATAACTTCTAAACGGCTCAACCGATTTTTATGAAACATGTCTAAGAACACTCGCATGTAACTCTCCTTTCATACAAAAAAAAAACTAAATTGAAATCGCTTCATCCGTTCGGGAGCTACGGTGCCACAGACAGACAGACAGACACGTGAAACTTATAACACCCCTCTTTTTGGTCGGGGGTTAAAAATAGATGTTGGCCGATTCTCAGACCTACACAATATGCACACAAAATTTTATAAAAATCGGTCCAGCCGTTTCAGAGGAGTTTAGTAAACAAACACCGCGACGCGGGAATTTTATATATTAGATTTGTTTTTTAATTCAGTGATCTTTATCAGATCAGTTAAACACAATAACTTTTAAGTATCGGTATTTTCAAAGTTAAACAATGATGTAATTAATTTCAACTTCTTTTTTTATTTCAGAATTAGGATGGTCCCAGCCCTGTGATGTATGGTCAATTGGCTGCATCATGTTCGAGTTGTACCTTGGCATCACACTGTTTCAAACACACGATAACAGAGAACATCTCGCCATGATGGAGAGAATTCTAGGACCTATACCTTACAGGTAATTTCGAGATTCATAGAATTATAGAAAAATCATAAACACTAAGAGACACTCTTTACGGGCCTAGGGTGTTAACGAGTATTGCTGTTTTATTGCTAGTAGTGGTGTCTGTTATTTATTAGCACTAAAAAAACAGTCGAATTGAGAACCTCCTCCTTTTTTTGAAGTCGGTTAACAATCACAAATTTTACAAAAAAAACTGACTCAATCTGGACCAAATTTAAATGGGACCACACGGGAAGCACCAGCTTTCAAATAAAAAAAGTATCATCAAAATCACCCAGTCGAAAGTTATGAGGTAACAAACATTAAAAAAAACCAGCACAACACGAGCCTAGAACGCCGAGCGAAACATGACAACGAGTACAATACTTAAATGGAATGAATTGTATAAACATAAGTATTATGTGTCAGTTTTGTATGTTTATTGTTACAGAATGGCGCGGAAAACTAGGACAAAATATTTCTATCATGGTAAATTAGACTGGGATGAGAAATCATCTGCTGGCAGATACGTTAGAGAAAACTGCAAACCTTTGTTGGTGAGTTTTAAGTGTTTTTTAGGGTGACATGCCAAAGGAAGGAACCCTTATAGATTCGTCATGTCTGTCTGTCTGTCCGTCCGTATGTCACAGCCACTTTTTTCCAAAACTAAAAGACCTATAATGTTGAAACTTGGTAAGTAGATGTATTCTGTGAACCGCATTAAGATTTTCACACAAAAATAAGAAAAAAACAATAAATTTTGGGGGTCCCCATACATAGAACTGAAACTCAAAAAATTTTTTTTCATCAAACCCATGCGTGTGGGGTATCTATAGATAGGTCTTCAAAAATGATATTGAGGTTTCTAATATATTTTTTTTCTAAACTGAATAGATTGTGCGAGAGACACTTCCAAAGTGGTAAAATGTGTGTTCCCCCCCCTGTAACTTCTAAAATAAGAGCATGATAAATCTAAAAAAAATATATGATGTACATTACCATGCAAACTTCCACTTAAAATTGGTTTGAACGAAATCTAGTAAGTAGTTTTTTTTAATACGTCATAAATCGTAAACAGCAATTTACCTTTCATTCAATCAAAACAAATATAAAAAAAAATGTTACTTGCTGCTGCGGAACCCTTCATGGGCGAGTCCGACTCGCACTTGGCCGCTTTTTTTCTCTTTACTACTACCCCACCAGGAATATTCCTTCAAACGTACTTGAGACGGACACAACAACACCCCAAGCCTCGAACAACAATTTATGGACCACATAAAGCGTTGTCCCATGTGAAGTTTAAACGCACAGACACTCGGCGAAGTAAAACGTGACCTCTTTAACCATATGCCATCCTTGCATGAAAATGTACAATTATACTCACATTATTATTTTAGACTTGGGGATGGGAGGATCTCGATGGAACATAATTTTATTCATGTAAATTCAGCATGCCCTCCGTTTTGATTGATGAAAATTGAATGTGACACATACAGACATAAATTATGGGCAGTAGAGCCAATCGCTACAGAAAGTGACGGGAAAATGTACTAAACCTCAAAACCTGCATTATGTTACATAGCTTTTTACCTCCCTTGATTTACATTCTATCCAGTACTAAAGTCAAGTCAAAAAGATTTTATTCATATAGGCACTTATTTTACAGACACTTATGAATAGTCAATAGCATAATATGTAATAATAACAATGATTAATTGATCAAAAATATTTACGACAGTAAAACATAATAAACCCAATGAATGTTTACAATATTGTATGCTAAAGTTCTAATAGTTTTTCAAAATTGCAATTCCAAAATTTGAGCCTCGTCTCTTAAACTAGGCAATGCCTGTATCTTAAGAGACAGTTTTTTAGCTATAAGGTTTCCCAATAGTGATTTTCGTTTGGCCTTGAGACAATAAAAGCATTTGATATGATTACCGTATGTACAAAATATGCAAATAACGGCTATAAATTGTGTGTGTTTGTGTGTGTGAATGTGAATATGTATGTCTTAAGATGCTGTCACTTTAAGAATTATAGAAGTGTTTGTTTGTGTTTGAATAAATAATCTCTAAGTAACAACCACTCAGTTGATGCTTAACTTTAAATCCGTTAAGTCTTAGGATGTTTGTCCTTGATAATATTACTGTATAGGTAAGCTCTTAGGCCCGTATTTTAAAAGGCGTCTCAAGTATCCGTTGAACTCTGATCAGCTGAAACGAGTTTCAAGTTCTCATCAAATCTCAAGCGTCTCTCTTATTATAGAATGAGAATTGAGTTCTACTCAGCTAAAACTAGTTTCAATATCTAATCTCAACTCACAGTATGTTCTCAGTTACGTTTCTGCATTATCGAAATTATTGTTTCGTATCACGCATCAAATTATAATAAACAAAATATATTTAACAAACATAATTTATTAATATTGGTTATTAGTTTATATATAATACACTATTGCCTAGTGTATCAATGTAAACAAGCAACTCGCCCTAAATTAAATTTTAAAATATTAAAATAAAAATGGCTATCGTTCAAATTGTTATCAATACTTGTCATGTTGAAATGTCAAACTATGTTTTGGTTTTTAAATCTACAATAATAATATATTTTTGTCATAAACCAAAAGGTTGTGGGTGATATTAATTGAAACAAATGGTTAAATATGTGTTTTAAGTGTATTGAATATCAATTAATGTTAATTAAAGTGAATTGAAATGTGTATGATAAGTAATTCTTTCGTAAATCTTAGTAAGGTAAAGTAAATTTTTCGTTGTTATTCAGAAACATCATTATAAAATATGTTAGTTTCCCTTAAAATGCCTTAGAAATTACCACTTGAGACTAGATTGATCTTGTCTCAGGTAAACAGAGATCACATCTGTCAAAATCTATTCCTGAGAGATTTTAACATTAACATCGTTCTAAAATAAGCTATAGACAGAGATTCGTTGATCTTAACTCACTTGATTAACGATCAGTCAATAAAATCTTTTCTTAAAACTAGTTTTAAAACTAAATTCACGACTGAGACGCCTTTCAAAGTTCGGAAAAATATGTTTTGTGGCGAACAGGAGGTGCATTAAATCTTCGTTTATTTCGTTCTGGAGGTGGAATTACTGATGGAACCAAAAATAAACCAAACAAAAACGTGTTTGTCCTCATTATGTTACTCATCAATAGTAATAATAATGCAAATTCTGTTGTTGCGTCACTAAACTAAAATGATCTTTTTCGGTAAAGCAGTTTTTAAATTGATATTTATAGACAAGCTTTTAACAGCTGTTTCAGCCTTCTGTACATACCATGTGAAATAACGAGTAAAACTAATTGTATGTTAGAAAGATATTGAGGCCAATCGGCAAACATCTCATTGTGGCGTATTATATAATATGCATTACTGCAGAAAACAATAAACTGTTATAATATGAAAAAGTTATTAAAAAGAACTTTACTGAACTAATTCACCATTTTTCATATGTCTGTGTCTAAATCTATAAATATGTAGGATTTTTTTATTTATTTATGAATTTAAAATGTTGATTTCTTTTGTGAAAGTAGTCTTTTAAATGATTTGGCTCTCATGCGGTAATATTGCATTTCTACAATTAGGTATATTAACATTTCTGATCTAGAAATACAGAATACAAACTAAAAGCTTCAATATTTCGTATCTAATCCCTCGCCTAGTTTAAATTCAGCATAGCTTGTTATTTTGTGTCTGGAATTTGGCTTGCCGCATCGTTGTGTAATTTCTCTTGACAGCTACTGTTATATATGTGGGTAATACTCAGTAAAACGTCAATAAATAACCTTTTTTTAGTTCATTCTGCAAAATTTAAATAGTGTAAAAAAAAGTGAAGTGCATTCTTAAAAATACCTGTTTGTTTTATTGTTCAAAATAGTTTCATGAATAAAAACTTTTGATTTTACTTAGTTCATCTTTGCATACTTTTGTTACAAATTAGTTGCACTGATATTGTTTGTTTGTTTCTATGGTATAGAGGCTAGACAAGATAAGTGTGTTGTCCCTTTTTCAGTCTATTCACCCAGAGAGTTAGGACGAAGAGTGTTTGGGTTGTGAAAGTCTTTCTTTTATTTATCCAGCGAGCGAATTAACCTACTATATTTACTAACCAACTTGTTCAATCCTTTCGCCAATGTAGAGTTCACCGTCTGAAGTTTGTAATGTCTGTAGGGCCCATGGTACAGGCACTCAATCGCTAAGCTAGTTCACTGGCGAAAGTATCCAACCTCAGGGCGATTCACCCTGTTCTTATTCTAAACTAATGTAATATTAAGCACTTACTGGAGATGTGTGAATTCCTTGATATCGGCGTTCTGAGGGGCCCCTCTGGTGTTCTCTCTGCGTCGTCACACATTCATCACTCCTAAGTGGCTGTACAGGTTCCCAAGTATTCTAATTATAATACACCCGTTTTAACTGTCGCGGATCGCGCCTAATCGACGCGACTACTAATCTCGCGTGTCCAAACCAGACCAACCATAACGGTAAACAACGAAAACACCGAGTCTGCTGGACAATCAGCTAAATTTCCATTAAACGGCAACTCAAACAACCTCACTGGTCGACCGGGTCGACCGTAACACAAAGCCTCTCGTAAGTTCTATATTTTTAACTTGTAACACCAAAATGTTGCCATTATAATGACGCTCGATTTCTAACACAAGTGATTTAAAATAGATATTTGATTGTTTCCAGAGGTACTTGCAGAGCAACACTGAGGAATCGCGGCAGCTGTTCGAGCTGATCGCGCGCATGCTCGAGTACGAGCCGTCGCAACGCGTCACGCTGCGGGACGCGCTCAAGCACCCCTTCTTCAACAAGCTCTCGCCACACCAGAGGCTCGGTACGTATCTGCCGTACCGTACCCTACACTCACTCTGCTCAAGCAAATCATTCTGATGTAATTTAATAAACGCTCGATGTGAAGTAGTAATGCAATATTTTGCTAAATTAAATTCATTGCAACTCATGGTCTACAAAAAATGTAAGCAATTTTTCTTTTTGAGTCTATATTAATGAATGAATATCGCATCTAAACACCATTTTAGTGAGTGAAACTCCTCTGTTTGTTTTAAGTGAAAGAAACTTTAACATTTAAAATTATACAAAGACGTCTCTAAATCTAATGATTACGACGTCTTAATAATATTTAATACATGACGAGTTTCTTTTGTTATAGGACACCAGTTTACAAGGCCGTCGTTTCTTAGGTCAGGCCTTTTTATCGTTAGACGCTTTTCTCTAGGCTTTCTTTTTCTTTATTACTCTCATCGGAACACATGTTGCGGCATGACGTTACGATGAATATGTTTTTTATTGTGTTGTTAGTGTGCAGTTAATTTCTTTCGCTTAATATTATATATTTCATCGTATGTAACCTCTGCTGTTTTGTTTTTGTCGATACCAGCGGGATCTCTAACGTCGCTCTATTACTCGCTCACCGAGTATAACTCGGCCGAGCTATCTTGACACGCGTGAACATAGGCTCTGCGAACTTTAGCGCATGTACACTCGAAGTAACCAATCAAATCACATCAAAATCATTTATTCATCTAAGACACCAAGTAACACTTATGAACGTCAAATTGAAGCTATAGTTAAAAATCATAGGTTGACACAAACAGAGGCCACAGCATGTGCTGTATTGTCGAGGTAAGTTAGGCGAAAACACCAAAATCTACTGCCTACCTGTGTCGATCCATAACTTCCAGTTTCCAAAATGCGTTCCAATAAAAGCACGAAGTAACCAAAAAGGGATGCCTGAGGGTGTTGTTTAATCGATATTTATTCAAATCGATTGAAATTAAGTCATAAAAATATATTTATTTTCAATTTTATAAGGAGGTTTTAAATTTTCTCAAAAAGTCGTTACTCAAGTAGATGTTAATAGATAACTGATATTTGAGTAAATCATGTCTATCAACTGAGAAAATAAAATTTTAGTAGTTTTTATTTTATTAAAGTCGAAATCTCGTATATTGACTACAAAATTCACTAATATTTGTAAATCTATTTAATTTAATATCATATATCAATAACTTCTAAATGAAACTAATCGATTACGATTTTCGATTGAATAAAGGGTCGATTGTGTTTACTTATGGTCAATCTCTAGCCTAACCACCGCCTCCCGTACGTCGCCTCATGCCTCCATTTTGTAGCAAAAAAAAGTTTTGCGCAACCTTCTGCGCGAAGTTCACGCGTGCCAAGATAGCTTGGCCGAGTTATATACATCAGTACTAAATAGAGATATCGCTGGCATCCTAATCTGTACTTACTAAGTAGTGAGAGATCCGAGGTCTTGGAATAGTTAAAGTGACGCGCGTGTATATTACAGGCAATGACCGACCGCGGTGCAACGGTGAGAGTTCCGGATCCCGAGAGCGATCTCACTCGCTCAGCAGGTGAGCGACGCTCCGTGCTAGGCACTCCGCGCCGCGCCGCCGCAAGGGCGCGTGACTCTCCGTGCACGCGCCTCGTGCCCGTGCTGGTCCCGCGCGTGCCCGTGCTGGCCCACGCCGCGCCCGTGCTGGTCCCACGCCGCGCCCGTGCTGGTCCCACGCCGCGCTCGTGTTGGTCCCGCGCCGCACCTGTATGAGATAGTCAATAAGCGCTGACGTGTCGAGGCGCTGACGCCTGTGTATAATTGTACAGTTGTAATGAAGTGATAAGTGATAATTATTTTGTCGAACATTGTAATCTAGGTAATATTTTGTTGTGAATCGGTACTTCTCAATTTGTATTTATAAAGTAACTATTATCCAAAATAAAGACTGTCAGTCTGAACTTTGCTTTTTATTGACTCTTTGCGCTGGCGACCGCGTCTGCAGCTGTGCCCTTTTTTTTCTGTGCGGAAATCCCCTCCTGGGAGGCATGTCGGACTCGAACCGACTAAAACCGCACGCCGTCTTGGGTACTAGTGAACCAGGCGCACCCTAGAAGAGAAAACCCTGGAACCCCAACGTCCCTCGGGCCACCTACGGTTTGTAGATGGCCCCCTCCTGTGTGGGAACCCCGATGTTCGCGTGACTGTCCCCCAGGGCGTCACGCTCCGCAGCGTCCGCGCCGCCACACGAGCCTGCTTCTGCCAGCGTGACAGATGGCCTCATCTGTCACCCTAGCAGATTGTAGCTTGCCCAAAATCACAGGAATAGCACAAAGTTGCTTTATTTCTGAAATAAACAGTTAAGGTATTCTTACTTATTCATTACTTTTATTAATACTAATTGGTTGTATAATATTGTTTTTTTTTTTTTTATTTTACTTCTGTATCTTTTATAATTAGTTGTAAGATGCAATATTGCCTTGGGGGTTTATTCTGTTATAATAGTGTAAAAGTTTCTAAATAAATAAAAACTAAACATTTCAGAAATCGCTAGTATATTTTTTTTAATGTATAGACCTGCCAAAGTGACTACTCTGCCTGATGGAAAACATGAACAGAATCAAAAAGTAGTCACCATTCTCATTGCTAATGCAGACTACGTGGTATGTCACCATGCTGCATTATGACATGCATGACACTATGGCGTCTTATTGAGATGTTTCTGCATGATTATATTTTTCACAAGCTTTTTATTAACTTGCAATGTATGTATGCTTGTACGTTCGGGTGGAATCTTGCAACTCAATTTGGAAGCAGATATCTTCAAACGATTTTGCTGAAATTGTGCAAGCATATGTATACAGCGTGACGATACAATATTATAACATGAAGCTGAACTGATGCTGGAGCTGGAATGTGGCCATAGGAACTCTGTAAAAAAACGTCGCAACATCGTCGAGTTTGGACTCGTTTGATTCGTCTCGAGGCATTCCAGTAAAACCTTGTTTTTAAATAGCTTTTTAATTTATTTATGTATGAGTCTGCCAAAGTGGGTCTACTCTGCCCGATAAATATTGAAAAGCGTAAGTAGAATCCAAAATTGGTGGTACTCCATACTCATTGCAAATGGAAACAATGCAGCATGGTGACCCGCGCTACATACACACTACATATTTCTGAAATGAAGCTTGTGAGTTGTATGTATGGTTATTATCTATCCATACTAATATATAAAGCTGCAGAGTTTGTTTGTTTGAACGCGCTAATCTCAGGAACCACTGGTCCGATTTGAAAAATTCTTTCAGTGTTTGATAGTACATTTATCGAGGCTATATATCATCACGCTAAGACTAATAAGAGCGGAGCACCAATGAAGAATGTTACAAAAACGGGGGAAAATTTTTACGCTACGGGCAATAGGGGACGTAAACGACGTTGCGTGGATCAGCTAGTGTCTTATAAAATAGTTTCGAATCCAAGTTTAAATTCTCTGCGCATTGCATGATGTGAAAACTTTGGTAGACACTTGATACATACATGGAAATGTGGGTAATTAATTTCTACATGAAGTCGGTTATTATATTTTTTTTTAAATAACAATAGATGTTTTTTGTATGATTATTTTAAACGATTGAAAATAATACCACATTACATTCTAATAATCAATTTATTTCAAAATTTACATATCAATATCGTCCATTTTAGGTTTTTAAAGTATATCTTAAATGTACTATAATTTATACGGAACCTTACGAATGTACAAGTTGGCATTTTAGTTGGAAAAATAAACCATTGTAATATATTATAGAAAAACTTAAAAAAATAAATATAGCAAAGAATGTCGAGTTTTAATTTCAATAATTAAATAACACTAACGAAAAAATAACTAGGTAATTGTTACAAGTTCATTTGGAATGGTAAACACAGAAAAGCTTGTTACTGAAATCTGTTACCTACATTGCTATCATTTTTAACCGACTTCCAAAAAGGAGGAGGTTCTATGTTCCACTGTATGTATATTTTTTTTTTTTTATGATTGGTCTCGTACAAACATTTAAAACGTAGGTCATAAATATTTAAATAAATTCAAAAATTGAAAAGGATTGGGATAATTTAATGTAATAATAATTCATTTGAATTTGGTTATAATCGTCCCGTTTTAAACGTCTAAAAGAAATTAACTAATCAACATATTTTGAGACGAAAGTGATGCGAGCATTTGAGCACAATTTGGAACATTATTATCACTTCTCTCGCCATTATTATATAATACAAGCAGCAACCATCGTTGCCTACATAAGGTATTAGTATTACACGTTTTAAACATTTCAAGTTATTATAGTATAATAACTTAAAAGTAAGAGATAACACTTCAAGCTACCATTGATGATATCTCAAGGCATTAAAACATCATTTTTTAAATAAGCAACGAGTTACAGCTAAATACATAAGCGTATTCAATAGGATAAGTACACTATGATTAGATATATCAAAACTTGAGAAAACAATTCGAGTATTTACATACAGATACATGCTTAGCGGGAGATTTGGAATGTTTTTATATATGCAATCTGATTGACCATTTTATATAAGAGGAGCTAAACCTCATTATATATATTTTTCTTTGAAATATATAGGAGTGTTTGATACCCACGTTGCTATCCACCATATAGTTTATTGCAATAATTTAACATTTAGTAAAACAAAAAATTCTCAATTCCATGAGCGGAATTTCTCATATCAGTTGGTTCAAAAGGTTTTCGATCGGATTTCATTAAGCTTCGGCGCGATTCTTACAAAAAGACATAGTTTAAGCCGTAATAAACCTTAAAATATTGAGAAAATTTCAATTATGGAATAATGTAGATGAAATATATAGGCCAGTAGATGTAATTTCTTATTCTAAAATGAGTGTATCTACTGAGATTGAATGATAACTTCAGTAGATTTTGTTTAACCTTTCATATTCTATGTAAGAATCGATGTTAGACGGGTCGTGATGTAACAGATGCCGCTAAGCACTCATTACTGTGAATCGGCTAAGTCGTTGTTTATCTCATATGAGCTGGTGCGGCTACAGCGGCTACAGCATGTCGACGCGAGGCGAGGACTCGGGCCACGCGTACACGTGCGGGAGCGCGCTCGTGTATCGAACGTCGTACATCTGCGCGCGGATGAACGCCTCCGTGTCCGCAGGTTGGGGCAGCACTGATGCTTTGTCTGAAAATATATGTTATACTAGCTTTTACACGCGGCTTCGCTCACGCAGACTTTGATCCCCTGATTTACCCCTTAGGGGTGGAATTTCAAAAATTTCTTTCTTAGTGCTCACTTACGTTATATAAAGAACCTACATGCAAAATTTCAGGATTCTAGCTTCAGCGGTTTGGGCTGTGCGTTGATCTCTGGGTATGTCAGTCAGTCAGTCAGTCACCTTACTCTTTTATATATATAGATTAATGAAATGTAGTAAGGAAAACTATAACCTGACTACGTAAAAACTTCTGGTAAAAGAATGCCTATGTTACTCGGACTATTACTACGAATCTATCGACACCTCATTAATTCAAATCGGTTTAGTAGTATCGGCGCTACGGCGGGACATACAAACATACATAGACTGCTAATTATTGCCCTTCCTTTTGGCTTTGCCGTAGTCGGATAAAAAAGAAATTAGTTGATTGGTCTAATTTTCCATGCGGAGGTGAGAAAACTTTCCTTAAGAAACTAATTGTATTAAGGAATTATTTCATTGATTTAGAAAAAGCGAAGATATTACTTACAAAATCAATCAATGCAAAAGAGACCCAACAGTCTATTTAATAACTGCCTTTTTAAATCAGTTATGTATCTTGCCCAAGATAAGAATGGTTTAATAATAACACTTGTTTCAAGTAATATAACTGATTGGTAACTCACTGCACTCGTAGGCGTGTTCGACAATCTTCTTAGCGATCTTAACGGAGCAATTCTGTATTTCCGTCAGCGGTGGGTACAATGAACCTTGCGCCAGATCCTCGTCTGTTACGATTGCAGCCAATGCCTTTAAATAGATTTAAACAAATCGTCACTAAGTGTAAGTGTTACATAATACTAGCTGTGCCTCGCGGTGTTACCCGCGGCACAACAACAACCGCGGGCAATGCCATGCGGCAAAACTGATCGTAAGTTACTCATCATATCTTCAGCTATCTGCAAGTAAAAATCCCGTCGAAATCAGAATAATAATAATCGGCCCAGCCGTTACAGAGATTAGCCGGAATAAAGGGACAGACAAAAATTGAAAAAAATCGGTAATGTACCGTGTAGACATACATAAGCATTTAGTAAAAAGCGGTTATTTTAATATTACAAACAGACACTCCAATTGTATTATTGGTATAGATATGAAGTCTTATAGACGTGTGAAATGCGTATAGTGGTAGGTACTAAATAGTTACAATTTAAATTGACTTTGCAGATTTTACGGCTGAGAAAACATTTGAGACTACAATAGTCCAAAAGAAGATTATTGTGTAGTGGCCGCATAAAACCATTACCGAATGAAATATTATACACATATGTAGTACTTATAAAAATAAATATCCTTGCTCGTATATGCGGAAGTTGACGCGCGTGTAATTTTTCCTGTTACTACGTTCTTACTGTTTACTCAAGTAAGTATCTACTTTGACCATGTTTGTAGCCAATATTATGAACTAAATAAAATATACTTTTTTAAACAGAACTTTTTTTTTTATAATTGAAGTGACTCTGGTTGTCTGTCTTTCTGTCTGTGCTGATTTCAATAAAATTCGGCATAGAGATAGATACTACTTTGCTTCTCGAGGAAGGTCGTAGGCTACTCTTTACCGCGATAATCGATATACACGCAGTCGGAGCCACGGAAAAAGCTTAGTAGGTACCTACTGTATAAAAATATCAAATAGCTACCTCAGCAGCGAGTAACAAGAAGTCTTCAGTGATGTCGATGATGCCAGCGGTGATGATGCCCAGCGCGAGTCCGGGGAAGATGTAGGAGTTGTTGCCCTGTCCCGGCTTCAGCACCGCTCCACTCTTCGTGTGGTAGTCTGGGAAGGGAGAGCCGGACGCAAAGATCGCACGCTCCTGCAATTGTCATTACATTTAAATGTTATATGTATCTTAAATTAGATATGAATATTGGCAACTATCTATATACTTATAATAAAAATGTAACAGGTCCAATTCTGTACATTAATCTATATATACATACTTATAATAAATAAATCAAATTAAAAAGCTTTTTAAAAACAAGCTTTTACTGGAATGCCTCGAGACGAATCAAACGAGTCCAAACTCGATGATGTTGCGACGTTTCTTTACAGAGTTCCTATGGCCACCTTCCTCCTTCCAGCTCCAGCATCAGACCAGCTCCATGTCATTATAATATTGTATTGTCACGCTGTATATATATGCTTGCAAAATTTCAGCAAAATCGGTTGAAGATATCTGCTTTAAAATTGAGTTGCAAGATTCCACCCAAACATACAAGCATACATACATACATTGCAAGTTAATAAAAAGCTTGTAAAATGTAACAGGTCCAATTCTGTACATTAAAGATATTTTGAAATTTTTGTTGGAGGGCTCTCTATAGTCGATACTGAAACCAAAACTATTTTTTTTCATTTTTGTCTGTCTGTCTGTATCTTGGCCGCGCATCACGCCGAAACTACTGAACGGATTCAAATGAAACTTGGCATGATTTGAGTTCATACTACGAGGTAGGACATAGAATATTTTTTATCCCGAATATCAGCACGGTTTCCTGGAGAGAAGAGTCAAATATGTCGTCGGTCAAGTATAATTGTTAGAAATTGAACGTCATTATAATGGCAACATTTTTGATTGTCATTTTCCTTGTTTGACGTTTTGAAGTGACAAGATAGTACTAACGAGACGCTTTGGGTAAACGGTCGATCATAGTCGTTTCTGGATGCCGTTTAATGGAATTTAGCTGATTGTCCATCCAACTCGGTGTTTCGTTGGTTACCGTTATGATTGGTCTGGTTTGGACACGCGAGTTTAGTAGTCGCGTCAATTAGGCGCGATCCGCGACAGTTAAAACGGGTGTATTATAATCAGAATACTTGGGAAGTGTATATACTGTACAGCCACTAGGAGTGTTGAATGTGTGGAGACGCGGAGGGACTACCACAGAGGGGCCCCTCAGAACGCCGATATCAAGGAATTCCCACATCTCCTTACTGGAGATGTGGGAATTCCTTGCTTGATATTACATTAGCTTAGAATAAGAACAGGGTGAAACGCCCTGAAGTTTAATGCTCTCGCCAGTGAACGATAGCGATTGAATGCCTAAACCATGGGCCCTATAGACATTGCAAATTTCACAAGGTGACGCTACATTGGCGAAAGGATTGAACAATAATGAAAGTCAAAATATGTACTTAGTTGTAATTCAATAACACATAGTCCGATTTCATTCATTCTTTTTTTGCTGGAAGGAAAAAGCATAAAAGATAACGGGAAAAGTCTTTTTTGTCCGCGACTGTACACTGCCTGTGGGAAGCTGAGACAGCTATGTAAATATAGCGGTACGAAGTTCGCCGGGTCAGCTAGTTTGTAATATTTTATTTTTTATTTATAATGTACGCATGTAGGTATATAGTTAATATTTATCTGCTGGACGTAGGTCTTTCTTTAAAATATATATTTTGGCCTAAGGCAGTCATACTTAAGATCATAAAGTACTATGTTAAACGAGTTATGTAAATTAGTTTGGCCTAGTGGTTTAGCGGTCACCACGCCGTTTCCTACTTCGCCAAGTGTTGTGGGTTCAAATTCCACATGGAACAGTTGGTGTGATTTACAAATCGTTGTTCTGAGTCTGGGTGTTATTTGTGTCCGTTTCATGTATGTTTGTAAAGCCCCCCACGACACAGGATGTATACCTAGTGCGGGAGTTGTCTTGAAAAAAAAGTTGTCCTCTGCTGTCCTATATGGTTATCTCACTTTCTATTGTTTACAAAGTTGATATTTATTATTCCTAAAATAAACTCTTTTGCAAAAAAACGGGCACTTAAGCAAATAACTATTTTATAGTTACTATTAGTTTGTTTGACAATTTTAGGTTTTGCTATCCTCAGAATTTTATAAATTAATTAGGAAGGAATAGTTTTCATCAGTTTTATCATAACATTTTGATTAAATTATTGAGAAATAATGTTTAAGCTCAAAACACTATTATTGTACCTGCTCGCTAAATAAAAATGAAACGCGTTAATTTATTTGTTTTTCTTGAATACATTAAAATGCAGATAAAAGTTTAGTATTGAGTGTGACCCCCTCTTGCTGAAATCACGGCTTGCATTCGTCTGGGCAAGCTAGCGAGTATATCTTTTATGGTTTCTTGGGGGATACGTTCCCACTCCGCGGTAATCACATTCTTTAGCTCTCTGATGGTCTGCGGAGCCGGCTGCACTGATCTCACTCGTCGCTTCAGAACGTCCCAGACATTCTCTATGGGATTGAGGTCCGGACTTCTGGCTGGCCAGTCCAAACGAAGAATTCCGACTTCTAGCATATACGCTTCCACATCGCCAGACCGGTGGGCGCGAGCATTGTCGTCCATAAAAATTGAGTTTTCGTCAAGAGCGGTTAAAGCGGGTTGTGCATAAGGAATTAGAACTTCCGTTATGTATCGGTGTCCAGTCAGTGTACCGTTTTCGATGAAGACTAACTCCGTACGATCCATAGAATTTATTCCTGCCCAAAACATAACAGAGCCCCCTCCATAAGGTGTGATTTCTTCAAAACATGCCTCTGCAAAGCGTTCTCCTCGTCTACGTAGCACTCGCCAACGTCGGTCTGCACCATGCAGAGATATCCTGGCTTCATCGGAGAACAATACCCTATCCCATTCTTCATGAGTCCATGACACACAATTTCGAGCGAAGCTAAGCCTGGCAACTCGATGTCCACGGAGTAATTGCCGCGTGCCGGGCGATGACTGTGTATATTAGCAGCGAGAAGCCTCCTCCTGACCGTCCATAGACTAATTTGCACATTTCTTACTTCTTCGAGGCTGTTCTTGAGGTCCACATAAGACGATTTGCGATTTCTCAACGCATGACTAAATAGAAAACGATCATCCCGTGGTTCGGTACATGTCTTTCTGCCAGAACCAGGCCTTCTCTTGACGTAACCGGTCTCTTGATAGCGCAGCCAGGTCCTTTGAACTGTCGACCGACTCACATTTAGCCTCTGAGCCACGAAGCATTGGCTGCAACCTTCTTCAAGCAGCGCAATAATTTTGCTCGCTTTTATCACTTTATCTACCATTTTCGAGATTGCTAAACAGCAATAACAATACTTTTAAATGTCAATGACATCAGATAACTTAATAAAAGTTGACAAAAAGTTAATTAGAGTCGATATTAACTATAGGGAATTCGCGCCACAAAATGTAGAAAAGTTGTTTTCTTTGAAAACCAGGCTCAGTCAAAAATTTGAATTTGGAATGTACTCTTAAAAACATTATGGCACTTTTATAACTGGCCAGTAACATGTTCAAATGATTAAAACCTTTTTGGTATTTAATTTTTTTCAGCCAGGAAGAAAATCGAAACTGCCCGTTTTTTTTGCAAATGATTGTATAAAATTTGCACATGCGCACTATAACATTGTATAGTTTGACGCTCGTCGACCCTTGAAAAGTTGTTTAGCAAAGTGAAGTAGACAGAACTAACGTCAGTGTTGGAGTAGGCCTCGATGGCGGTGCACTCGGCCTTGCTGGTGGGGTTGGACAGCGCGAAGATGACGGGGCGCTCGTTGAACTCGCCCATCTTGCGCAAGATGGCCGGCGTGAACGCGCCACCGATCGCCGCCGCACCTGCAATCGAGCCGTGCCGTTCTCAATATTATGTATAGTCCATTCGTTTAGATAGTGTCGATACACCCGCACGCAATTGTGGTTATTCTTGTGAAATACGAATATATTTATTCACACAACGGCGTAGACCGACAAATCAAACTCACTTGAGGGTGTACGCCGCAGGCGGGCTTTTTGATTTCGTGGCTTTGCTTTGACAAAAAGCCGCATGTGCGACCGACGACGGCGGCGCGATCTAGTAGTATCTAAGCGAATGGGCTATACTGATGATTTCCTAGCAGATTTAAGCCACAGCGGCCAGTCACAAAATAGACCAGCCAACTACATAGGAGATATTATAGTGCACTAATGTATGCGCAAACACATTGTGTTCCCTCACTCTCATAATCTGAAGGGACGGCTATCCGACACGACCAGGGAGAGATTAGGGGCAGGACGGACGTCTTCTTGTGCTCAATAAGGCATGGAGGTTAAGACCAACTTCCAAACTCCGGGCTATTTTTAAGCATTACTAATCGATTGGGAATCGAACCCAAGACCTCTTGATCGGCAGTCGCAAAGCTAACCGCCAGCCCAACGAGCAGGCTGCGATGTGATGCCAGTATTTGCTATCAACAATATTGCACTGTTTTATTTGGTCCCAATATAAAATGCAGGAATTCTATTCTGTTTACAATCGGTATTCAGCATTCGTCACGAAGTTATGACAGTGTGAATTAGAGTTGTTGCGACCCGTACGTAACAAAATTTCCTCTCTTAGAGTACATACATTATACATCCCTAAATATAAACTGTTATTTATTTACTACCAAATTGTATCCTCAGTTAATAATAATAACATACCAATGAGAACAGAAGGTCGTGCAATATCTACGACTTCAGCCAAGGTCTTTACGGGTGGTCGAGCTTGGGCAAACTTCTCCTTGTGTTCATTGAGACCTCCCTCAGGCCTGTTCTTTACGATAAGACCCTTGGAGTCGACCATGAAGATACGACACCGAGCATCCTCGTCTGAAGTGCCTTCGGTCTTCATAGCCATCACACACAACTCCGCGATACCTAGTGCCGCCTGTAAAGGACAATTAAATGTTAGTCGCGATTAGAAAATTGTGACTAGATTTAGCAAACCCAAATTTCTCATCTATGTTTAAAAAGAGAACACATTATACGAAAACATTTACCTAAATAAGGAATGTCAAATCATCTTCATCATCTTTTAAAGTGCAAATGGCAAATGTCTGGCATATCAAACTTATTGGCCTTGGAAAAAACATCGGTTACTTTTAATTATGAACATAATTCTATTTTTGAAATTATTTATTTAAATATATACAAAAAAATTACATTATATATTGCATTATATATTATCATTTGTGAGGACTTCGTTCTCGTGTCTCGTGTTATAAAAAAAGAATGAACGACGAAAAAAAGGACGACTGCACGCTTGGCCTAGTGGTTTAGGCGGTCGCCACGCCGCTTGCCAATTCGCCAAGTGTTGTGGGTTCAAATCCTACACGGGACAACACTATGTGTGATCCAAAAATTGTTGTTTTGAATTTAGGTGTTAGGTGTTAATTGTGTCCATTTCATGTATCTCTCTTAAGTCCCCCGCAACACAGGGTGTTTATCCCTAATGCGGGAGTTGTCTTTTAAAAGAAAAAAAAAAGAGAAACAATATTCAAAGAAAAATCAGTGTATGTTTGTTTATGAATGGGATTTGGTATTTTTCTTTTTTGATAATTTCGAACATTCACGTTATGTTTTAATGATATATAAACTGCCCTAAAATACTAAAACACCTCACACTTAGGTGTTCAATTTTTTTTCCATATAAAATTCGTCTGGAAGAAATCGCTGTGAGCGATAAGACTGCGTATTTGTACAACAACTTTTTAACTTCTTTTGGATGTTTTGTAATGTTTTTTTTACACATATACATTAAAGTTATATAATAAAAAAGAGTCTTCACCTCTCCTGCTCCCTGGAACACAATTGTGTTTTCTGACAACTTCTTTTTGGTAATCCTCAAGCTGGCCAAAAGACCGGCGACTGCGACGGCTGCTGTTCCCTGGATGTCATCGTTGAAGGTGCAGTACCTTAAATAAGATTGGACTTTACAAATTCACATGTATATGCGTAGGTACCTACCATAGGCAAAAACAGAGAAGAGTAGAAGCTGGAAAAAATGCATTAGTTCAATAGCGTGTAGTGGCAGACTATTGTTAGTGGCTGAATTTTCAGAGAAAGTGATTCTGGTCTTATATTATGACAGAAGAGGCTTCGAAAAGTTTACTCACTTGCCGCGATACTTGGCGAGTAGTCTGAAGGCGTTGGCATTTCCAAAGTCCTCGAATTGGATGAGACAGTTCTGTCCAAATCGACGCACGACAGCGTCCATAAACTCGTCGATGAATTCGTCGTACTCCACGCCACGTACCCGACGCTGACGAAGGCCGATGTACAAAGGATCGTCTAACATTGCTTGAGTGTTTGTTCCAACATCTGTTTTATATAAAAAACATTTTGTAATTACGATCTTAAAACAGAGTTATAGAGCCTGTAAGTGGAAACGTCCAACGGTTACAAAGAGAGAGAAGATCGCGGTACCCCATCTATCTTTCTCTACTGACGCATGCGCAGTAAAGGACTAATAATGGTAATCCAATCACAACAATTATCTGCTTTTCCGCGCCAACTGCGCATGCGCGAGTAGAGAGAGACAGATAGGTACCGCGATCGTCTCTCTCTTTCTAACCGAGGGACGGCTGGAGGCCTGGCTCCCCTGCTCTATCTTTAATAACTCTATGTCTTAAAAGGTCTTGAGATAATTACATCAACTGTCTATCACTAGAAAGGAAGTTTTGGTCTTCTATACTACGCTAGCCAGTTTCAAGTTCTCTTTGCAATGGTGTTTTTCTTGCAGAGTATGCTCACATAATCGGCTATGACGACACACAGGAGACCAATAGGAGTGGTGTCACTCCGTATTCTCAATCCCTTACCACACGGTCAGTTAGTAGTAGTAAAAGGTCTTACCCAATATCAATAAAGTGCTACACTGAGACGACTATAGTCTAGTAAACACTTAGAAACAAAAGCATACCCAATGTGATAGGCAGACACTGGTGGGGCTTGATGCCAGCGAGTGCCGTGTATAGCGACAGCTTGCCGACAGGAATGCCCATGCCACAAGCACCCAAATCACCTAAACCGAGAATACGCTCTCCGTCTGTTACTACAATGGCGCGGACGTCTGTTTCGGGCCTGGTAAAAAAAAATATAAACATAAAATTTACATTCAACAATAGTGGAACTACAACAAGCAAAGCAAAGGTTAGCAAAAAAGAAACTCAATGGAAGGAAAATAATATTTCTCATAAGATGGAATAAAGTGGAAACTGCAGGCAGTCGCATAATGAACCCTCTAAATTATAACACGGGATCATTATATTCTATACTAGCTTTTACACGCGGCTTCGCTCACGCAGACTTTCATCCCCTGATTTAACTGATGTGGAATTAAAAAAAATCCTTTCTTAGTGCTCACTTACGTTATATAAAGAACCTACATGCAAAATTTCAGGATTCTAGCTTCAGCGGTTTGGGCTGTGCGTTGATCTCTAGGTAAGGCAGTCAGTCAATCACCTTCCTCTTTTATGTATATAGATTTATTAGACTGTTGCAGAATAAAATTATGCAGATCCCAATAATAAGCTCCCTCTCATTTTTATTAAATGGCTTAAATGCAAACAACTAAAGGAATACCAACTCACCAATTCCTGAGCACATCATAGACGTGACCCTTGTCATGTATGGTAATAAAAAGTCCCCTAGGGCGGCGGTACACCAAGCCGAACTTCTGACAGGCCAGACCTACTGTTGGTGTGTACACGATTGGCATCATCTCAGCCACGTTCTCCGCGATGAGGCGGAAGAATAGGTGCTCATTGCGGTCCTGTAAAATAAAAATAAAGTATATAATAAAAAGGTAAGAATTCCTCTCATCTCTGTCTTGCTAGAAGTTTTTCCTTCTTACTTCGGTTCTCGTCGATTATACCATATTTAATGACCTACAGCTTTTCCCAAGGAAAGCGTTCAACCATTCCAATAAATCTATACTAATATTATAAACGCGAAAGTTTGTAAGTATGAATGGATGGATGTTTGTTACCCTTTCACACCAATACTACTGAACGGATTTGGATGAAACTTTACAGTAATATAGTTTATACATCAGAATAACACATAGGTTTCTATTTGTCGCGATAACTGACATATACGCGGGCGGAGCCGCGGGCAACAACAAGTATTCTATAAACAGGTCTTAATTAAATAAGTATTTCTCGGAAATGTTTATTATGTTGGTATTTCAGATTACTTTTTTTGTCGTGTAATGCCCAGCTTGGCATTGGTAACCATGGTGATAACCAGCTTTACTAATCGATACATGACTTTTGGAACCGAAATCATATCTTCTCGAAATACATAAATATTTTCAATAGGTACTATAAGATTATTGATAGTAAGTAAATAAAAGCAAATTTAATACAGTCAAGGTCAGTTTTTTATTTAGGTATTTTTAACAGTTATCTCGGTGGATGTTACTTATCGCCAAAGAGTCGTAATTGAAAAGACAGACGATATACCAGGAGCGGTAATTGCACACATATATGTATTACAATATACAATATGTAGGTACCGCAGGTGTGCTAGACCATAACTTATATAATTATAAAAAAATAATATTTAAGTTAGGTATAGCATTATCATAAAAGTGCAAAAATCAATTTATCGGCGACTTTGTTTTGACCTTATTTACAGCGACCTTAACATTTCTGAAGTTTCACGCTATAGGTATTGTATATAGTAGCGTTAATATATTATTTCACTGTTATATTAGAATACATTACATTGTGTTAATATTGCATATAAGTTATTACTATAAATTAAATTGAGATTGACCACTTTACTCACAGAAAAACAAGAAAAAATGGGTAACGATCCCACGTATACTTTCTTCAGCATCCCATAGTGTCACTTTGATGACGATGGCCATGACGGATTAAGCATACGGAGAGTTACTATCCCTATTCATCCAGTATCGGATGAGCAAACTCTGCAAGACAACTTCACCAGAAGGAAAACTTAAAACAAACCCTGTGCCAACTCGTCCGCCAGCGTGGTATAGTCGGCCAAACCACCATTTTAAGGATCTCCCATGTGTCAACCGTGAACTGGTGATAATGAATAATGTCACTAACATGACTCAATGAAAAATAATGTAGTATATTCATATACACAAATACATGATGTAATTTTCAATTTAACGTGCTTCAGATGTCGTATTGTTGTAATAAGTAGATATTCGATATAGAATGAATGTTACGGGTCGCTGGATTTGACACAAGAGCGATGTTGGCGGCATTTCCTCTTATTTTTCTTTTCCATGACCTCAACAATCAGTTGAAATAAATTAGTCATACGTTATTTATTTTAAGGTACGTTGTTAATGTGACCCTGAGGCAAGGGAAACTCAATTAAAATAAACACCGGAATATTCTGTACGATTGTAATATAACATCCAACTAGACACTTGAAGGTAGCGGTATGCGAAAACTACGCTAAACAAACAGTCAATGTATTTGAATTTATGCTTTTACATTACTGTCTTTATAAGGCCAACTTTTTTTTAATTTCCAAATTTTATATTACTGGCTTAGAATACACAGAACCTTTTAAATGAGTGGCCACTCTCATTTAAAAATCTAATTTTAATTACCTAATGGGTAAAAGAAATGCCCAAACAAGGCAAAACCTATCATGAGTCTTGTAAATGTTCATAACTCATGTTAAGTGTTACTACGCTATCGCTAAAAACGTTCGTTTAAATTGACTTATACTTACAAGTAGACCCATAAGATAGATGTATTTGTTAAGAGGATCTTCATATCTGTCAATAGAGAGCTTGCACATCTGGACTTGCTCATCTTGAGTCTTCACTCTAGCAGGCAGAAGACCATGGATGCCAAGGGTTTGTCGCTCCTCGATTGTGAATGCCATTCCCTGGTGGACAAAAACATTAAATTATAGGCTAGCTACAAATACACTCTAATTGCTGAAAATGTACATTTCATATGAAATATGTTTGTATATATAGGTATGTATTTATTTTATGATACAAGATTCATGAAATAAAAATAAGATTACGTTTCTTAAACGATTTACAGGTTAATTTCATTCAATTTTTAATTCCACCTCAAGAAACCTAACGTCAAGATAACATTTATTACTTTTAAGAAAATTATTTTACATTGCTAACTATAACATAACATGTTTATAATGTCACATGTCTTATACAAACTATTTTCATCGTCTTTAGTTTTTTTTTCACTCATATGAAAACTTCAGACAACACATGAAGTTAAGTGGCCGCGAGCTGACCGCAAGCTCATAACAACTGTTCTAATAAACTTTTAATTAATTTTAGAATTCCTAATTCTATTTTTATTGTACGTGTTCATCACTCACAATTACTGCTATAGCGGAGTAGGTAGCTACCTACCTACTTGGCAAATTAGCGGAGGAAGCGTAAGTTGAGTGGGTATAACCCTAAGCCGCAAACCGCGTTACCGACCGCGACCTTAATGTGCAAATAACCATACATGTTACGACAAAGGCGTATCGTACTTTAGCAAATGAGAAATTAATTAAAGCGAGAGTAACGCGAAATACATTACCGTGTTTCTCTTAAACCATCTGCTTTATGTTTTTAGTTTAATATTATATTTAAGGAAAATACTTTCAAAGAAATTAATGAATTTTATAAGAATAAAAGTAACGTTTGAAATTATTTATTAAAGTGCTAGTAAAGCACTAGCCACTGAAAAAAGGGTTTGGAATATCCTCATAAGGGTTGAGATAATACTCTCAACACAATACAGACCTAATACATTCAGAAGAAAATGCATTTGAACTATTATGTTGGAGGCACGAATAGTGTCACTAAGTTAGTAACAAGAATTAAAACTTAAATAAATACATTAATACAACTTGGATAAAAATCATATATATGTAACTTAGCATTCTTGCGTTCACGTCCATGCGGGACAGCACAGTTCTAATGAATTATCGTCGCATTCTTAATGGCTCAATGCTAAGCTGGGATAACTCTTTATCTGTTGTCAGGAACATTAAAAACTTAGGGTAACTTTCATCAAGAAATAGCAACCTATTCCTGCGAGATAGACAAAATAATTATCAGAACGGCATGTATACGCAAGCAGACCCGAATACCGAAGTCAATATGGACATAAGCAATGCACATAAGGAATAAATAAATTTGCGATGTTCTCCTAGCCGATTACAGACACAGCGACCAGTTTAAACGGAGACCAGCCAACTACGCAAGGGATATTATAGTGCACAGGCTTGTGCCGAAACAGGCGCACTCTCTATTCCATATCTCTCATAATCCGATGGTACGGTTAATCGACCCGATCGGAGAGAGAACAGGCGCAGGACCGACAGGTTTACATGCTCTCCGTGGGGTTCAGACCCCAACTTCCAAACTCCAAGCTGTTATTGAGTATTTCCATAATCAGATAAACTCAATAACACTGCCGACCGACCCGGGATTTAAACCCGAGACCCCTTGATCGGCAGTCGGCAGTCGCATACGTCAACCGATAAACCAACGAGGCAGTTAAATCATTTATAGACATGGTAATGACTATGATAGGAAATTCATCTTTGTAATAAATAGCTGATCTCCACTTTTAGGTATGCTTATCATTTTATTTTAATAACATACATTATGTAAAAGATAAGCATTTATGCACGTATTGTATGCATGTTTATCTGCATTCAATTGTGCCAAAAGCAATACTAAAAAGTACTTAACTAAAATTTTATAGTGCAAACACTGGATCAACGACCTTATCAATAAGATAAATGGATCAATTGTGTTTGCGATTAATCGTTTCCTTCTTTCGGCAATACACTTTCATGTTTCCGATTATACATATATTATATTATATAACAGCGTTCACATTCTCTTCAGACACTGTTTTAGTTAGGTTAGACCATGTTCTTGTGACCTGGAAAATTAAACTGTTATAGTTTGCGGTCTCCAGCAGCATCAATATGGTACTTAATATCTCAAAAATAAGATCAGCTCATCGCACTACTGTAGATTACTACATTTACTGTCAATGTTTGAGCTAATTATATAATCATGTATAAAGTTACTATTCCCATGCACAGGAAATTTCAACAAGTGAATCTAATTCATTGATAGGATTTCTGTGTCTGTTTGAACATCTTTGCCAATATTAGTATTATAAAGCTTAAGAATTTGTTTTGAATTGAAAAAAATGTATTAGATAGCTCATTTATAGAGGAGAGCCTTATGCTATATTATAACATCACGCTACGATTGATATGGACGGAGCATCAATGAAATATGTTGCGCAAAACATGGACACTGAGACGCAATTAGCGCAGGTCAGTTAGTATTAAGTAATTTGCAATGGAATTCACCGAGTTCAACTTTTGATTTCATTATCATTGAAGCTGGTCCGGAAATGTTCTCACTAACATACTTATAATCAGCTGTATCGTGACGCAATGAAGGTGACCGTTCCTAGTCGACCTTGAGTTTTGCGTCATTGGCAATAAACGTTGAACTTTAACTCCATTCCGTTAAGTGTCATTTCAGCTTATGCTCAAATAATGTTTATATGTATTACCAACGCAACGTTCGTTTTGAGTTGGTCTGTTTATCATCATGTGAAAGTTTCCATTCAAATCAAATACATAAATGTACGTAATGAGTAATTTATTGTTCTTCATAGTTCAATAGACACGATTTTCTTGTTTTTTTTTTTTAATATTATCGTTATGATTCGCATCAGGGGCGTCTTTACCTATAGTGCAGGGTGTGCGGTGCACACAGGCGCAGCAGTGTTAGGGGGCGACGACCGCGGCACTTTTAATGAATCTGCGCACTTATTTTGAAGGACGCTATGCTTACTAAAGGGCGCTAAAGGAATGATTGCACACGGGAGCTTCACGGGTTAAATATGCCTTTGATTTTCTTTGATGTTAGCTATATCCCCATATACTGAAAATGTAAATTAGATTAGGCCTAGCCTAGCAATATTACTTAAGGCGTGTAATATCTGACATCTCATCTACCACCTGACGGCTAACTTTAGAACCGCATGCTCATCGTCTTATCAATATCAAATACCAGTCTTTTTGTTATTTACCTACCTCTGTACTATTTTTCGAAATTATGTCCAGATTGCAGCAAAGCAAAAGGAAATGTTAAAGAAATGACAAACTTTTATCAGTAAATTAAAATATCATCGAGACGAATTTATAGAATAAACTCATTTATTTTGTACCTTGAGAATAAGGTGAAGGTTGATAAAATAACTTCAATAAGTAGAATTAGAGGAAGGCTAAGATAAAGAAATTGAAAAAAGAAAACCAAGACGGTTAAATGGGTAACCAGAACGTCTTGTTTTCAAATATTATTGACTTGTAGTCCACATCGCTAACTAGTGACTTTTAAATATACTTATCGAGAAATCATTTTCTTAACTCTTAGCTTCATTCAAGTTTAAGATACTTAAAGAAAATGCGATTCTCACTGACAAAGGAAAACTTGGGCAATATTTTTAGTTTTTAGCCTTTTGGAATCGTTACAGATCGCAGCCGCAATTTAATTCGGAAATCATTTCCATATTCGTATCTTTTTAGATTTTGAACTCAATAGAAAATATGTGAGATATACTAAATAATAATTACAATTTAGACAAACAAAACTCACATTCTTTATCTATCACCAACCTTTAGCCATGAGACGTCTACTGTTAATATAACATTAATTATTACGCTTCACCCAAGACTTTCGAAGCGTCACCTTCATCCTACGGCTCCAGGCCAAGTTGGCCAGTCGACCTAAAGATCTATAAGTAATAAGTCTCAGACAACCGCGCATACTTAAACAAGCTCTATTATACGCACCCTTGAATCCATAGCGGCAAGACATTCTGGTAGTGCAAAAATATCGCGCCATGGCGTCAAGTGCCACCAATCTCGATCCATTTCTTTGAACACCGATTGCAGAATAATACGCACTTGATATCAATTACTTTTATATATACGACACTATAATAGAACACACTTAATGCACCGCAATTATCTGTACTATATTATACGATGTTAAAACTGTTGTAAACATTAGGTAGACGTTTATAAATTATAGCACAAGAATATTGGTAATATAA
The DNA here is from genome assembly GCA_949125395.1 of Diaphora mendica. Taxonomy (NCBI): domain Eukaryota; kingdom Metazoa; phylum Arthropoda; class Insecta; order Lepidoptera; family Erebidae; genus Diaphora; species Diaphora mendica. Next base: position 6,946,491 of record OX421323.1, read on the forward strand.
TAAGTAACATATAAACTCTGTAGTATATAAATCGATACAGTTTTCAATTTTCAGCTTGAGCCACTACTGCTGATTTTATACTGGATAGTGAAAGGAATGTGATACTGAACATTTATTTTTAATTAGATATTGCGGCGCCTCACAACGGTCGATATTTTTCTACTTGGATAAGTGTAATGATTTTTTTTAAAGACCTGGACTTTTATTAAATACTAGCTGTACCAACCATACCACGCTTCGATGTGGCACATTGTTGTTGCAAAAAACGAAAAAAAAATACACCATTGAAGCGGAATTAAAAAAGCAGGCAAGTGCGAGACGGACTCGCCCATGAAGGGTTCCGTAGCAGCAAGTAACATAATATAAAAGTTCTTGTAGTTCGTTGTAACTTTGATCGATGTTTTAGTAATAGCGTATTTTTTTTGGTTTACGATTTATGACGTATTAAAAAAAAAACTTATCAAATCTCGTTCAAACCAATTTTCGGTGGAAGTTTGCATGGTAATGTACATCATATATTTTTTTTAGTATTAGAATGATAAATTCTCTTATTTCAGAAGTTACAGGGGACACACATACATTTTACCACTTTGGAAGTGCCTCTCGCGCAAACTTTTCAGTTTCGAAAAAAATGATATTAGAAACCTCATTATCATTTTTGAATACCTATCCATTGATACGTATGGGTTTGATGAAAATATTTTTTTGAGTTTCAGTTCTAAGTATGGGGAACTCCCAAAATTTATTGTTTTTTTTTATATTTTTGTGTGAAAATCTTAATGAGGTTCACAGAATACATCTACTTACCAAGTTTCAACAGTATAGTTCTTATGGTTTCGAAAAAAAGTGGCTGTGACATACGTGCGGACAGACAGACAGACATGACGAATGCATAAGGGTTCCGTTTTTTCCCATTTGGCTACGGAACCTTAAAAAAGCGGCCAAGTGCGAGTCGGACTCGCCCATGAAGGGTTCCGCAGCAGCAAGTAACATGATATAATTTTTATTTTATTTTTATATTTGTGTTGATTGAATAAAAGGTAAAATGCAGTTTACGATTTATGACGTATTAAAAAAAAAACTACTTACTAGGTTTCGTTCAAACCAATTTTCGGTGGAAGTTTGCATGGTAATGTACATCATATATTTTTTTAAATTTATCATTCTCTTATTTTAGAAGCTACAGGGGGGGGGGGGGACACACATTTTACCACTTTGGAAGTGTCTCTCGCGCAAAATATTCAGTTTAGAAAAAAATAATGTTAAAAACCTCAATATCATTTTTGAAGACCTATCTACGTCTACGTTTACGAAGACACGTAAAAATAAAAACGGTTGGTTGAAAAAAAATTTTTTGAGTTTCAGTTCTAAGTATGGGGACCCCCAAAATTAATTGTTTTTTTTCTATTTTTTTGTGAAAATCTTAATGCGGTTCACAGAATACATCTACCTACCGAGTTTCAACATTATAGGTCTTATAGTTTCGGAATAAAGTGGCTGTGACATACGGACGGACAGACAGACGGACAGACAGACATGACAGCTCAATGGGATTGTCTGCACCGTATACAAACGAACTTAACATTTTAAATATAAAGATGTATATTTAGTTTGCTGTCACAGAAAGTAAGAGATATTTATTATTATAATATCACTTCCAAATCTCAACTTCATTATACAAAAGCACTCTCTTATTAATTAAACTAACTTTCTAAGTAGAACCGACGTTTAGGTAAAGGGTTATTTGCCAAAATTAATGTTCAATCACGATTACGCAAATCCAAGGGGAAACCGAAATCTAATTTAATTTAACTTTCAAGGTGGCCTTTATCGTATTAGCCGTAAATTTATCTTAAAGGTACGGCCGGGATTACTGTCGAATTTTAATTAATTTATAAAACTTATATGGCCACCTGCAAGTCCCCGTAAGGCACTAACAAGTAGAAAAGTCATATCGTGTTGTCAGTACCAAGACCATTACTGTCGACACCGGGTCGATACGATCACAAATTGTTCCAATTACATGATAAATGGTCAATTACCTTCAACTTGAATGCCGGCGGGGATAAACTTCTATCTTGTGGAGGTGATTATGATCAACCTGTGTCTGTAGTACTCTTAAAATTTATTACTTTTTAAATGCGGTACATGTTTATGAGAGGGAAGGTCTTCATGTTTTTACAATCAGCATTGACACTAATGATGTTGTTATTCTTACGATACTTACGATAGTTTTTAAACAAATTGAATTCTCTTTAAGTAACGTATTAGTGTGTGGGAGAGTCAAAATGGTTTTTGCCTCTCCGTTCCGAAATAAATTCTGAAGTATGTAGTCTGAGGCTCCAGCCTAAGTCTTTACGAATCTAGATAGACCTTGTCAGCATGTATACAAAAACAGGTGAACGCACTATTGATATTTATTTCAGTATTTCAGAGCAACGGGTGTGATATCTCTATTAGAAAATAAATAAATATGCTATGACGATTTCCCACATTGAGTGCCAAGAAAAGTAGTCGGGCGAAACTTTATTTTTATTGAACATTTTATTAAATGTCTGCGAATATGGAACTTTCACAACTAAAATTCAAAGAGCATCCATAGACCACAATATCTTATATTATATAAAATTCTCGTGTCACAATGTTAGTTACCATACTCCTCTGAAATGGCTAGATCGATTTTTATGAAATTTGTTGTGCATATCGGGTAGGTCTGAGAATCAACCAAATCTATTTAAAAAAAATGGCAAAACAACGTTTGCCGGATCAGCTAGTACATATCGACGTAGGAAAGCATATTTGCTGTAAGTAGACATATTGCAATTGTTCACCAGAGCCAAAAAAACTTTATTAATTTCGGAAAAAAATTAATAGTGTCTGATCTATCCATGATATTGCTACCATTTTTGGAACATAGGTTTATTTAACTGCCAGTCACTATTTGCAATGTAAACTTTTTATCCAAAGTTACTATAAGTACGTGTTTGGCTAGTTACAGCAAACAGTTTTTTAAAATTACATACCTTTAAAACGCTGTAACTAAGGAAGAAAAATGTACACACGCGTAGATGCAAATATTATCAATTTACAGGCAGTAAATATGCTGTATGCAGTAAATTTATTGATTTGGGTACTGGAATTCAAGATGTAACATTAAATTTATAATTATGATTAGATCTAGAAATGCAGTGGGTCAGTTGATAATGTAATGTTTGGTTGAAATAAAATGTCGTAAATGGTAAAATTCGTGTGGAATCTTTGCGACAATAATGAGAAGGCAATACTGGCAGAGACATAACAAAAGACTTGGCTTTGGCGATGACTTCCGGTGTTTTATTAGGACCACCGTTTTTACCTCTTTCGTCAAGTTTGGAAAAATTATAGATCTATTGAATTTTGCAGTGTATACAAAATAAATCTCTGCGTTACATCGAGAGTCGTGATCAGAAATTGTTGGCAGAAATTTCTCCTTCCTTCTCCTTCATTAATAAAATATTCATGCTAGATGCTCCACCTAGATACTCCGCTATTTTGTGACGTGTGGTTCTTTACACTTTTTTATGACAGCATTGAGCAATCCAATCTTTGCGCCTTTGCGTACACTTAAGATTCCAAAAATAGTTAAATAAATTTGTATGCCGTTCTTCGGTTATGTTTTCACAGTTATTTCTACATTTTTTGCCAGCTACAGCGCCATTTGTAGCAGTACTTATGCCAGGAACCAGAGAATAGCTTGAAGATGATACCTGCACTACGTCGCCCTCAATCGCAAAATTCTTTAAAGGTACTAGAGATGGACACCGAAACTGTAGCACGTCACTTTGAGTAGCAACACTTGTATCAAGAACTGGAGATGGACATTGAAGTTGCGTTAGCCGGAAGTTGCGAAGACCGGAGGCTAGACTTTCAGGGTTCATCAATTTTACGTTGCTTTCGATCATAGCTCTTTTCTCAGTAGCTGGTGATTTACTTTGAGGCTGTTCCATATTGCTCTGGGATACACCACCACCTAATTCTGGGATAGAATAGAGACATTGGGTTTGATTTGCTCATCATCATTCTCAACTGGAAAGTAGGCTTTACAAGCTGGTAAATGTGGAATACTTTAATCCAAAACATCTTCATTCTCAATGGTTACAGTAAAATCTAATTTAGCATGTTTTGTAATACATGTTTTGTGGGTGATTTCGCAATCTTTATGCAAGTCTATTGGGATACCCATCAAGCCCGACGCTTGAAGCGGTGGCGGTAAAATTTGTCTTAGTATGTGGTCGGTTGCAGTCATGTATTTTTCTGGGTTTCGAAAAGTTGGAGTCAATTCTTTGCTACTAGTCATGTCCTCTTCCAAATTCCTTATATGTCGTGGTGTCGTTTTGCAATTATTTTGCGAAGAATTATTAGATTCATCGGTCTGTGATTTTATTTTTTTGTTATTCAATTTCTAAGGAATTAAATTGCCTTGTAGGTATAGTTCGTTGCATAATATTTGTATTTTAGGTTTCTTTCTTGAATGCTCTTCAACCATGTCTTCTTGAAGAGGTCTCAATTCGTCCATCCATTGCCTGCGTTTGGCCAGCTAAAATAAGCAAGGCAGTTTATACAAAAAAAATCTGATTATAGGTCATGAGGTTCCGGGTTCGATTCCCGGCTATGGCAAAGTGTAATATGTGGTTTTACTGTTGTGAAACTTCCTCAATTGCAGCTCGTAACCGGGTTTGTGCTCGTAGTATATTGGTTGGTTCGCCACCAGTCACATTGGAGACTAAAAACGTCGGAGAAATGCCTACTCCGTCAGAGATTACAGGTGTGACGATATTCATAAAAAATATGTAGAAGGACAAGTAAATTGATCATTTTTATACTTTGAAACTACCTAGGAAAAAATGCTTAAACCTAATTATGGCAGATTACAAATTTGCTTGTATTAGATAGTTTCGATTAAGATACAATTCGTAAATACTTATCGACACTTAATAATAATCATTCGGAAAATTTACTTACGTTTTCGTTAAAAATCACACGCTGCAGAAATGCTAGTAGCGTTAAGTTTTTAAATGGGAAGAAGTAAGTATTTGTAAAGCAAAAGATGCAGTCTTTCTTTTACTGTAAGTACAAAATGTCTAAAATGACTAGATTTTGGTCTACATACAGCATTTAATCTTGCCAAAAAAAAAATAAGTACGGGCGTTTTCAACGGCGTATGTATTTTTTTTTTCATCGTAGAGACACAGGACCCGGGTCATTCGATGCGGCTTTTTTTTCTGATTCTAATGGTAGTAAAAAGTCACTTTAGGTATTTTGTCTACTTACAGCAAATATGCTTTCCTACGTCGATATATAAATGTGCCGATCCGTTTTCGCGAGTTTTCTATCTGAGACGCAGTCTGCATTAATATTGTTTCAAAGTTATTTCTGGTCATTGTTTAAGTTTTGTTTTATTGAATACGAATTGAATATTAAACCTATCAAAATTAAATTCAGTTAGTTGTTATGCGCGTCACTTTAATGTGACTGAACCAATTTAGTGAATGCTGTTTCAAATATTTATATTATTCTAAATAAGGTGTTGAAGAAAATATAAATTAGAGAATGTGCACGAGAAAAAATAGGAATAATGAAGGCAAACTATTTATTTATTTCCTTAATACCTTTTTTTTTCTCCGTGCGGAAATCCCCTCGGATACCACCTCCTGGTGGTATGTCGGACCTCGTGTCGGACCGGTGGTATTTCCTTAATACCTATATATTTTTAAATTCTAAGATTTTGACAGCTCAGGTCTGCTCGTTATTAATAAATTATTCAAAATTAATGTTTCTTATTATAATGAATTGTAACAAGTGACTAAAGTTATCTGAATTAATTATAAAAACAGAATTTCCTGGTGGAATGTTCCAGAATCCCATGTGAATTAATGACTCAGTAGTTACCTTTCTGCCCAATTTATAATATATGAAAGTATAATATAAACTCTGTTTAACCCATGGCTTTTACTTTGTTTTATTTCAACTTTAGTAAGGAAACAGGCATATCAACTTGGTTGGTTCATATACCGAAATACATATTAGCTTTTGTGAGCAAACAAACACGAAAACAAACAAGAATACTCAACAAATCTATTATTTGTATGACGCAGGTACCGGTACCGAATTAGTGGTCAAGGTGCGCTTGTACAACTAAAACATATTTAAATCAAAGATCACGTTAAATGACTCATTTTAGCTTCGCAACATTTATCAGTATAGTCATTAACGTTTCGTTTCGTGGTGTCACAAGTCTGTCACAAAGTTGTAACAATGGCAGAAAATGCTTATAAAATATGACAAAGCATTTTTTTATTACATAATGTGATTATCATGTATGCTGTCAATTTTAGATTTACATACTCCTATAGCCTATCGCTAAAAAAACTAACAATAAACATAGGCTAGACTTCTATGATAGTGGGAGAGCTGGTACCATTTTTGGGTAGGTATTTGAGGCAAGCTGAAAACTTGTCACATACCTCTCCTATTATACCCCAACACGGAACTGCAGACTTGGCTCGTGAGTAGCTTTCAGCTTGCCTCAAATACCTACTCAAAAAATGGTACCAGCTCTCGGACCATGATGACATCGGGTTGTAATTAAATATTCGTTTTGCTTTCTAAATCAGGGAAAGCAAAAAATTATTTAACATCAGTAAAAAGTAAATACGTAACTATTAATACTTATGGACGTATTTAACATCAGACAGAAGTACTTCCAAATTTCCTTTCAACTCACGAAGCAGAGTAAGATAATAAAATACGTTCCCTCAACGATGTTTCAACAAAAATATGTAATACAAATAAGCCTAGCTCTTGAAGCGACCACGCGTAAAATTTGAATAATTTCAGCAACAGACAACTTTATAACATAAATAAACGATTCATTTTATTACTCAATTAATCTACAGACTAGCCCTTTTTGGTTTTCCAACTTTTAATTGAAGTGCGAACGATCTCTAAATTTTTCTCTGTCTGCCCCGCAATTAGGAATGGGATTAATTTAACTTGAGTAATAACATCTTGCGGCTTCCAATTTTTCACAGCAGACATAATTAGAATCTACAGGAATAAAATTGGGCGGCTAGGATGCGTGCGTGGTCACAACAACTTAATATCAATTATTGTGAAAAAAGAGTTTACAAAAAATTTTACAAAAACAAAAACCGACTTCAAGGTTCGACTCGATTTCTCTTGGATGCCATTATCAGATCTTAGTGTCCTTATCATGGTACCATCGTTGGGATATCTCCTTTCCATTAAAAAAAGAGTCATCAAAATCGGTTCATAAACGACGAAGTTATCCGCGAACAAACATAAAAAAAAACATACGGTTGAATTGAGAACCTCCTCCTTTTTTGAAATCGGTAAAAAAATAAAATTTAACGCATACTTGCGCAATTTTTAGTCCAGTTTTTAACCGACTTCCAAAAAGGAGGAGGTTCTATGTTCCATTGTATGTTTTTTTTTTTATGTATGTTCACCGATTACTCCGTCGGTTGTGGACCGATTTTGAAATTTTTTTTTGTATTCGAAAGGGTATGCTTCCGAGGTGGTCCCATTGCCAGCATATTAGGATCTGATGATGGGATCCCAGGGAAATCGAGGGAAACCCTCATTTTTTATAGGCACATACTATGTTTTTCGTATATTTTCTGAAGTTACACCGGTATTTGCGTCTGGTAGTCATCATTTTATGATGATGAGCTGATGATGTAAGGTACAACTCCTTAACGGTTAGGAGTTGGAGGATAAATCTTTAAATATCATATGTACATATGTTACCTTCAATTGTATTCTTTCAAATTATTTAGGTTAGCTGATGATGGAAGGTGGAAGGTACAACTCCTCAACGGTTAGGAGTTGGAGGATAATTTTAATATTACACGTACGTATAGACCTTAATTTGTATTCTTGATAATGGAATTTGATGAAATAGTTCAACTTACTACTTACCTACGATTGTTTGCACTAAAAACTGAAAAATAAAAACTTTTTATAAAAAAAAAAACTGACTTCTAAAAAACATCCAACGAAAACTCTCTGCCAAAAAAACACTTAAAAGAGTAAAATAAACTGGTTCTTCATAAATTGCCTATACCTAATTCTTTATTCATTTAAATAGTAGCATTATAATGTGTGCTAGGTACCTAAAATCTGTTTGAAGTCGGTGCTAAGCCAAAAAGAATACAAACGAACAATTACAAAAGTCTAAGCGATAGTCACTTGGCACCGACTTCAAACAGATTCTAGGTACCTAGCACACATTATAATGCTACTATTTAAATGAATAAAGAATTAGGTATAGGCAATTTATGAAGAACCAGTTTATTTTACTCTTTTAAGTGTTTTTTTGGCTGAGAGTTTTCGTTGGATGTTTTTTGGAAGTCGGTTTTTTTTTTATAAAAAGTTTTTATTTAAGGATAGTATGTCCGACCTTGAGTATATTTGTGTATAAACATAATAAAGCTGCTTATATAAGTACTTTTTTGATGGGACTAATCCCGACCACACGCTCACCACTGTAACTCCTGTACATCAGGATCAACAGCGGTGACCCACAAAAACACCGAGTTATGACACTCGGGAAGTCCCAGGAAAAATTTAACTGTCTTGGAACCCGCAACGAATCAGAAGAAAACTGGAGGAGTTGGAAATATAATAAGTCCACTTCCCTCCTTAGCAAAGCGGGAGACAAAATGGAGTCAAAATAGGCAGACGCCTTTTTCAAACCGGGAAGCACCACGGATAAAAATATTATGGGTCCTAAGTGAGCTATATTTGATTTCTATAGTATGTATGGCAGAATCGCTTAAACGCACGGAAATTCACCGCAGTTGACACAAGATCCCCATAATATACTACCCCAGACGTCATTTGTAAGCTATTTAGCATCATGTTATGTTCATTGTACCAAAGACTACATTCCCAGAGGATATGATGAGCCGACTGTTCACAGCTAGAATCAGGTGTTGAGCATTGACACAATGGTGAATCGACTAATTTAAATGAGTATAGTTTGCTCTTAAAGTTACCGTGGCCTGTAAGAAATTGAGCGACACAGTGATCTACCTCAAGCCATGTCCTTGACAACCTTTCGCGAACAGATGGAAAGAACTGGCAGAGGTGGCGCCCCTTAGATGATTCGTCCCATCGTTGCTGCCATTCATCCAAGAGGTCGTTATAGACATTGGATTGTTGTTGAAACAATCTTATGAGTTTACTTATAATATTACATGTATAGCCTGAAAGGTAGACTCTGTGCAAAGAACTTGGGAGGTCTTCATTTTAAATTATTCTCTTTAGAATATTTCAGTTCAACGATTCATTAAAGTTGTGAAAGCGAGAGTAGGTTAGAATTATCAGTATTATCAAGCAATATTAATATAGTACCTAGTGTGTGCAGTGATATTTGATATAATTTGTAAATAGTGTGAAACAACACAACCATGAATATGACTCGTTTGTCTGATCGCGACAATACACGTTATAAATGGAATATAACACTAACGATTAACTGAGAAGGTAATTAGTATTCTTTTGTTTGTATTTTGTGTTTTTATTGTAAGCACAATGTAACCAATTGCTCATTGACCGAATTAACACAAATTTAAACTTTTTGCAGAAATAAAATCACGGCCATATTTTATAGTACACTACTCTACTCTACATTACACAACTACAAATTAGATTCTCGATTCGATTAATCGAGAACAATTTACCGCATTTCTATATATATGAGCTTACCAAAATGACTCTACTCTGCCTAATGGAAATCATAAGCAGAATCCAGAAGTGGTGGTCACCATACTCATTGCGAATGCCGACAATGCAGCATTGTGCCCCACACTTCTATGCAATGCTCCAGGTTTAAACTTTAAATACAACTAAACAAAATCTATATAAACCCTTATGAAAATGACGTCAGTCGCTAATACGATTTTCTCGATTGTTTGTTGTTGATTGCGTGTTGTTTTCCTCACAAGACTACGTCACTAAAAGTACAGTAGTCTATTGTAAAGGAATAGTCGCTACACGGAAACAACAAAATAATACTAAGCGTTTAGGCAATAACCTCGAAAAATCGTAAGACATTTCATTGTCAAATTTTTGCCATCGAACTCAACTTGTTATGAAAATAGTTCACAAAACTTTCCTAAAACGGAATATTTCACAGCACTCAATCTGACACTTGCGGTACACAATCCTAAATTCCATTTCGAATTATCGGCAACTGAAACCCGATCCGTTCTCAAGTTTTAGCGAGACAAACGAGCAGCAATTGATTTTTATATACAAGATTTTAACTGTAGCTTCAATTAAACGTTCATAAATGTCACTTGTCTTGATTGAATAAATGAATTTGAATTCAATATGAAGCTGTTTATGAGAATATAATATTATACGTAGCACGACTTATATCGATTTAGCTATTGAATAATATGAAGTACCGTACAGCAAGCGCAGACAGGTCGATATAGATTTTCCTGTAGAAATGGCGTTCAAAAGCGAGGGGTTGTCACTTGGCAACGTGTCAACATTTGTTATAAGACGGAATACCTACCTACATACTTTCAGATAGGTGGTGATATTTTTTTAACAAACTGCAAAAAAGGAGGAGGCTTCTCAATTCGACCGTATATATTTTTATGTGTGTTCTTCGTCATTTATGAAGCGATTTTGACGATTCTTTTTTTGAATGGAAAGGAGATATCCCAACGGTGGTACCATGTTAAGGACACTTAGATCTAATGATGGCATCCAAGAGAAATCGATGGTAACCTTCGAAATTCGTAGGGGCGACTAGAGCATTTGTTATTTTTTTTATTTGAAAGCTGGTGGTCCCATTTCAATTTGGTCGTTCTTGAAGTCGTTTTTTTTTTGTTAAAATTTTACTCTTATTTTTTCAATTCCATAAAAAATAATACAATTAGTTTCTTCAAGAGAGTAACTAGCAAATTTTCAATACAAATTTATGGAGTTTTAATTTATATCTCGAAATACAAAACGAATTTAAAAATTTAAATAACACTTCACTTAAATATTGTTTCTGTTCAATATTGAAATAAAAGATATAAATTGAGATAGAAAACATTGTGTATTACGACTACGACCAAAATGTTGTGGTTGTAATGCAGTGTGCTGATATGCACATCACATATATAGAGATAAGCACATACATAAACAATGATACAGAGAAAAAAATCGTCATACATAATAAATATGGTATATACAACCACTATTACGGAATTATATATCGAGCAACAACATTTTTAACCAGACAGATTTTAAAGAACCTACAGATATTTTTGACGAAAAATGTTATGAAATGAAAGTGTATAAACAATTAATTATATAATTGTATAAATTATACTAAACAAAATTAAAATCGCATTTAGTGAAATTACAATGCTACAGATTACCATTTTTTTGTTATAAATTCTTACGATTAGCAAAACAAACGTTAGGAACTTGATAAATATATTTTTTACTTTATTGTTAATCTTTGTTTACATCTAAAAAATATAACTTGTGTATACAAAGGTTTTTAATACGCTAAGTTAATTCATAACTAAATGTCATCATCTTCGATTAGACAAAGATGCAAGCGTCAAAATAATAAATAAATAAATAAAATAAATATTTCGGACATCTGACACGCAACGCCATCTAGCAAGCTAAGCAGAGTTTGTGGTATGGGTACTAGACAACTGATATAAATACACATATAATTTTTTTTTTGTAAATACATTTATATTAAACATAGAAAACACCCAAACTCCGAAACAAATATTAGTAGATCATACAAACATTTGGTCCGACCGGCCCAGGAATTGAACCAGAGACCTCATGATCAACAGTCGCACACGCTAACCGCGAGACCAACGAGGCAGTTAAAATCATAATTAAGATAGTACCCTCGATAGCAATTATCATCAACAGTCTATATTCGTACTAGTGGAAATAAATCTCTGCTTAGCAAGGTTTAAAAGAATAAAAATAAGTAATTGAAATTAGTACTCCGTTCGCTAATCCGAAATTAATCTCAAGCGATTATCGTTAAAAGGAGCAAATGATTTATTTTTCATGTAAGTATAACGACCTAGAGGCAAATACAATTTTATTTGCCTCTAGTCCTGCTAAATTCACCCGTGTCTGCAAACTCGCTTAGAAACACATTCATCACTGTCAGATGTAGTACAACATTGTTTCACAATGCTTTTACTGGTGTCGTCTTGTGGGTTTAGTCATGTCCTTAATAAACTGTATAATTATCTGTGTATTATCAACAAGGTTGCTGCTAATAATCTGATTTCTTAGTTTTAGAGTGGTTTGTACCTTATTAAAATTAATTTATCTATTTAACTATGATTATGGAGTTAGGAAAACAGCCGGACATTCTTAACAAAATAAATTGTAGCTAGAATTCGATCAAGAGGTGGCCATAAATTAGTTAGTGGTAAAATTAAAGTACGTGGGTTTTAAAGGCCTTCTGCTAAAGATTTTCCGGTTAAACCAATGTATTTATCTTTCACATTGCTTATTCACATAACATGAGCGACATGAAAAAAGTTATGCCAATTGCACAATGAAGATTGGATAATTGCTATATAATTGGATAATTTTACCTTGTAAATGAATATCAATGATATAAAGCAAGAATATAGAGCTATTCGATTTGGACGTTGTCCTATAATTATATCAGTAGGTGTTAATTTAGAGAACACTAAATACAGCGTGTTCAAAATTCTGTTTGATGGAATTATTTAGTAGCTTTTAGTTTCGAAATTTCACTGGTGTTTTGATATCGCTTTAACAATGTCCAAAGAGACATTGTGTCGACACAACAATGTTGTCTTAACATTATTATTCATGAACATTATCTGTACACTGACTATTTAGTTGTATTACTGTATTTATTTTAAATATTGATATTCTCTTAAACAAGTTGTCACTTTAAGGATTTACTTTACTGTTAAAAGCTACGAGTATAACTATATTGAAGACTAGCTGTGCCCGCTACTTCGTGACATTTGGATTTTCATTTTTTTTTTAATATTTCACCATTTAAACCTTTCCTGGACTACGACAAACATTTTAAAACCAAAATCCGCTAAATCCGCACATCCGTTCTCGAGTTTTAGCGAGACAAACGAACAGCAATTGATTTTTATTAGGGTTCCGTGCCAAAGGCAAAAGACGGAACCCTTATAGATTAGTCATGTCTGTCTGTCTGTCTGTCCGTCCGTCCGTATGTCACAGCCACTTTTTTCCGAAACTATAAGACCTATAATGTTGAAACTTGGTAAGTAGATGTATTCTGTGAACCGCATTAAGATTTTCACACAAAAATAAGAAAAAAACAATAAATTTTGGGGGTCCCCATACATAGAACTGAAACTCAAAAATTTTTTTTCATCAAACCCATGCGTGTGGGGTATCTATGGATAGGTCTTCAAAAATGATATTGAGGTTTCTAATATCATTTTTTTCTAAACTGAATAGATTGCGCGAGAGACACTTCCAAAGTCGTAAAATGTGTGTCCCCCCCCTGTAACTTCTAAAATAAGAGCATGATAAATCTAAAAAAAATATGAAGTACATTACCATGCAAACTTCCACCGAAAATTGGTTTGAACGAAATCTAGTAAGTAGTTTTTTTTTAATACGTCATAAATCGTAAACTGCAATTTACCTTTCATTCAATCAAAACAAAGATAAAAAAAATGTTACTTGCTGCTGCGGAACCCTTCATGGGCGAGTCCGACTGGCGCTTGGCCGCTTTTTTAAATATAAGATTACGTGTTTGGCTTGGCTTTGAGTTGCCTTACACTATGTTTCTGCTATTACTACTATGGCGTGAGGGTCTAATAAAGTTCTAGTCTGGTATTTAAATATCTACTGGAAATCAAATACATAGTACTATCACTCACTAAATAATGTCGTAAATATGTTCGAAAACTTGTATCGTTGTATAAATTATTTTATGTCGCTTTACTTTGGCTTTGTTTCAATTATTTTTATTAAATAGCTTGTATTTTTTTTGTACTGAATATTTGTGTGGGTCAAGACTGGTGGGTGGTGTAGATATGTTTAGGTATTGTATTACGCACTAATAGTTTTTTTTTCTTTTGTGTTTAATTGTGATAACAATTCATAATTTCTCTTATTATATATATTCTGTATATTGTATTTATATAATTTGATATCGTATTATTGTCTATTGACAGTATTATTTATATTAGTTTATTTCTTTTAATTAATGCTGGTTCATGATGAATCATTTTATTCTGCCAACGAATCTGCTAGTAGTACCAGCGAAGAAAGTTTTAGCTCTCTGCCTGACACACTTGGCGACTTTGTGCGACATACGTTTAGTTTCCCTTCGAAATGTTGCTTGAACGTTTGCCATATTAACGCTCAAAGCATCCCCAGCCACCACAGTGACTTGCTCGAAGCTTTCACCGACTCTAGGGTGGATGCTGTTCTTATTTCTGAATCCTGGTTAAAACCCCACTTACCGTCTACTTCTTACTCCGTCCCCGGTTTCATTCTCGTTCGAAACGACAGAATCGATAGAAGGGGAGGTGGTGTCGCTATTTATCTTCGCTGCTCAATTTCCTACAAAATCTTATTATCTTCCCCTCCCTCTTGTTCTGCATCAGAGGAATACCTTTTCCTCGAGATTAGCATAAATGGAGCTAAAACGGTTCTGGGCGTGGTTTATTGTCCCCCTAACGTCGACTACTTCTCCAGTCTCGAACCGATTCTAGAATCTTTAGGGTCCGAGTATACACACCATATCATCATGGGCGATTTCAACACCAATCTCCTCGCTTCCTGCTCCCCTCGTTCCCGTGAGCTCCTCCAGATCATCAAATCATCAAGTCTGCATGTGCTGCCATTGGCAGCCACACATCATAACATTGACGTTCCTGACACTTGGCTGGACTTAATCCTTACCTCATCTCCTTCCTTACGCCTTATGACGCCTTAGCACTAAACTGGGAACCTCTGCTCGAGGCAGATACTGTAGAAGACAAAGTGCATATTTTTAATAAACTAGTAACTGACCTCTACGACCACCACGCTCCTATAAAAAAGGTACGAATCAAACGGTCTCCAGCCCCGTGGATGTCGGTGGACGTTCGTGAGGCAATGAGGCGCAGAGACAAGGCGTTTCATAAATTTCGCAAAAACAAGAGCGATGACATTGGTCTCTTTATAGGGTTGCGAGAAATCGGTGTAATCAGGTGGTGCGCAACGCTAAACGCTGCCATATCATCAATAACCTTAATTGTTCTTCTGCCTCCCATATCTGGAGTTTCCTCAGCACATTGGGTATCGGTAAATCCAGGAAATGTATCTCTACAACGACCTTTGATTTGGACGATATTAATCGATATTTCACCTCTCTACCACAATTTGATCCCCAAACTAAAAGTCGCACTTTAAGGTACCTGGCTGACCTACCTCGTCCTAATATCAATTCCTTTCAGTTTTCTCCAGTTGCACCAGACGATATCAAAAAGATAGTCCTGTCCACTAAGTCCAACGCAATGGGTTGTGACAACATTAACCGTCGCATGATCACTCCTATCCTTGACCATCTTCTTCCTGCGCTTACGCATATAGTGAATTTTTCACTCGATTCAGGAACGTTCCCTTCACTGTGGCGTAACGCGTTTGTTATTCCCCTCCCTAAAGTCCCTAATCCTAGCCTTACTAATCATTTGCGCCCAATTTCCATACTTCCCTTCTTATCCAAAGTGCTCGAGAAATGTGTTCATCAACAGTTATCACAATTTATGTACCGGAATAACTTACTAAGCCCTTTTCAATCGGGTTTCAGGCCTAGGCACAGCACAACTTCTGCTCTCCTGAAAGTGACTAGTGACATTCGGACAGGAATTGAGAACTCCAAAGTAACCGTGTTGGCTTTGATTGATTTCTCAAACGCTTTCAACACTGTCAGTCACGATATCCTCCTGTCTATCCTTTCCTATCATATGATATCGCCTGGTGAACTGGAATGGTTCTCTTCATATCTTCGAGGGCGCCAACAGTCCATCCGTGTTGACGAATCCACCTCCATATGGTGTGATCTTGACTCTGGTGTCCCCCAAGGCGGCATTCTCTCTCCACTATTATTTTCTATTTTTATTAATCTCATCACTAAGAATCTTCAGTGTGCGCACCATCTTTATGCCGATGACTTACAAATCTATTACCATGCTGATGTAGATAACATAACAGAGGCTATTACTAAGATTAACGGTGATCTAGATACCATCAGCAACTGGTCCGAGCGGTTTGGTTTGACTGTGAACCCTACAAAATGTCAGACTATAATCTTGGGTAGTCAACGTATGACCAGAAAGCTGGATGTAGATAATTTGCCACCTATATTATATAATCGTGTAATTATACCACTTAGCACTAGCGTGAAAAATTTGGGCCTGTTCATCGACAGCAACCTTAGCTGGCAAACCCAGGTTACCAGTGTCAGTCAGAAAGTAACAGGAACCCTGCGGACGTTATACCGACTAAAGAACTTTTTGCCACCCGAAACAAAAACGATGTTGGTGCAAACCTTAATCCTGCCCATTATTGATTATGGCGATGTGTGCTACTATGACCTGAATGCAGATCTTCTCAACAAATACGACCCGCTTCTAAACCATGTTTCTTCTTTTCGTATCAAATTGAATTGGCTTCCTATTCGTCAGCGTCGTCACCTGCGCACCCTGACCACTCTCTACACTATTCTCAACTCTCCTAACTCACCTACTTACCTGACTTCTTCCTTCCAGCTTCTGTGTTCCAATCACAATAGAAACCTTCGTTCTAAATATAATCTCTTACTGTCATGCCCCTCCCACACTTCTGCGTGTGTTCATTCTTCCTTCCTCATCCAATCTGTCCTTCTCTGGAATGCTCTTCCTCAGGAAGTCAGAATGGCACCCAGTCGTAACTCGTTCAAGGTCAAGGTACGAGCTCTCCTTACCCAAAATGCAGCAGATTCCTCACAAATTTGATACTGTATTTATTGTAGTATATGTATATGTGTATGTATATCGAATAGTATAGTTATGTGTTTATGTGTATGTATGTATTCTTGTAGTATTGTGTAGATATATTATAATATCCGATTCTCTTCTGCTTATTGTCAGTTTATTGTGGATTAATCTATATAACTGTTATAACAAAAGTGTAGTGCACCTTCTCACTCATTTCCGCACCACCCAACGGTAGACTGGTAGAGAATGCCTTAGGCATTAAGTCCGCCATTGTACATTTTGTGCATAAAGTTAATAAATAAATAAATAAAATAAAATAAATAATAGCCATTTATGGATTTTAGTAAACAATATCCGTACCAACAATGTTACAAAACAAACTGCTGAAGTAGGTACTAGGCGATCATATAACTACAAGAAGTTAAGAATCGTGGAGTAGTGGTGTGAGAAACATAGCAACAAGTGAAACAATAAAATTACATTTGCTATCTTCATGGAATATATGTATATATTGCACCAAATTAATTATAATTAATGATAATTCTTTTTTATGTGTTGGTTATTGCCAGGACAAGGTTTGTATAAAAGAAAATTATAAGGCGGGCATGAATACTATTTAAAATAAGTTTTTTGGTAATTATTAACGAAAAGTAATATGGCGGTACGAAGTTCGCCGGGTCTGCTAGTTTAGTAAATTCAATTATTATTAGGTGGTGAAAAATACCCACATTATTATAACACTCCAGATCAATCGTTTAGATTATAAACTCAAATTAAGACCCAAAGTAAAATTATATTTAAATAAATATCACTCTTAACTATCCTTTGAAAATTCTTTTATTAAAACTTTCTTATGGCGAAGAAGGACTTATGGAGGGCGTGGCCTATAACCCAGATCGGTGCCTAGGATGCCTAGGCGGACTGGCACAAGGCTACCAACAATAGCCGTTAACAATAACCTACATTTACCCGTGTCAAGGTAAGCCTATTCTTTTTTTATTGTGCCTTTGTCTCTATAGAACACTTCCTATATCCGGGCTTTGAAAGATATTTACCTTCGTTTCATTTTTTTCTAAGATTTTGCTTTGATTCGGAATGCTTGTTTATTAAAATATGGTATTTATAACTGTCTTGGACAAATAATTTAATAGTAGTAAATGGAAACAAAACTCTTTAAAACTGCTTGTTATAACATTCAATTAAGTATAAGAATCATTCATTTATGAGATGAATGATTCTAATAATGAGAAAAAGTTCATGGTAATTTACATTCAGGCATTTCACCTTCGAATCTTATCTAATAAATACCAATTTTTACATTTATCTAGACAAATATTGCTGAGCAAAAAGTGTGTTGTATTTTTAAAATACAGTTAATATTAATTTTTACTTAAAATTAACTGTTTTATAATCACGTAACACACATTATTCACTTTTATCAACTTCAGTTCGCATTGTTTTTAACCATAATTATTATATGTAATATGGACATTAGATTTTCTGTAAGAAACTTATAAAAAACTAACATAACACATTTACGTGAACCGAAACTTTAATTCCAAAGAGGTTTTCACACAACTGGTAGTAAAAAACTTCATACAACATTTATGAGCGCGCCAGCTATCTCGTCACCATGGCGACAGTAATCCTCCCCACAAATACCCGAGGCGTTTCAGGATTACGATAGTGGACGATTCAATTAAGGATTACATGCAACTGACGCCCTCCTGACTTTACACACACATTGACAAATAAACAGCTATAGAATTCACTCACGCACACTGCCAATACGACAGACCAAACAGGATAAGCCACTAGTAATTGAGCATAACCACGAAAGCCTATAATAGATGGTGGAAAATAGAATGAGAAAATGTGTTATAAAGTAATGCCTCATTTGATATTCTTCTATGCCCTTCTGGACATGTTATAACACCTCATATTTATAATCGCTTAGCACCTTAATAGCTTTGTTTATGTACCTACTTTCCTACTGCTCGAGTTAGAATACTTATTTTGGAAAAATAATGTTTATGTGAACATAATAAAATCTAAAAGACACGATCACACAATAATATGTTCACCAAATCCCCATTTTGTTTGTGTAATCGCATTGAAATGAACCCGACCTAAGTAAACATTCATAATACATGTACTATGGACCCACTTTTATCGACCCAAGATCACCATGATATTAATAAATCTATAAGAGTAATCAGTATTTGGATGTAGCGATGACGTTTATCCATGTTTATGAGTTACTACTAATCAAATATGTTATGTACGTAGTAGTACTGACACGATATTACACGAGATCCGATTATTACTTATTATGCTTTAATTTAGTGTCAATACAAAAAGCCGTAATCTAGAAAGAAATAGCCCTGAACTGGTGGCAAACCTTGTCTGCTTGTAGAGCAGTACGTAACCTTGTAAATTGCAAAAAAAAAGCAGTACCTTGACCATTGAACTAATATTACTGACCAGTTACGATTTTATTATACACTAGCTTACCCGGCGAACTTCGTACCGCCATATAATTTATATATCTATCTCAGGCAGTGTACAGTCGCGGACAAAAGAAAGACTTTTCCCGTTATCTTTTATTTTTTTTCTTTCTAGCAAAAAAAGAATGAATGAAATCGGACTATGTGTTATTGAATTACAACTAAGTACATATTTTGACTTTCATCCCCTCTCTCCAGGAAACCGTGCTGAATTTCTGGATAAAAAGTATCCTATGTCCTACCTCGTAGTATGAACTCATATCATGCCAAGTTTTATTTGAATCCTTTCAGTAGTTTCGTCGTGATGCGCAGCCAAGATACAGACAGACAGACGGATAGACAGACAGACAGACAAAAATGAAAAAGCTTTTTTGGCTTCAGTATCGATTAATTATGAGAGACCGACAAAAAAAAAATTTGTTGAATTTTTTTTTTGTCGGTCGGTAATTATCTTTAATGTACAGAATTGGACCTGTTACATTTTTATTATGTAGTATAGTTTTTTTTTATTACTTATATAAAAAAAATATTATATAAAATCGTAACTGGTCGCTGTCTGTACATGGAAGACATATAAAGATAAATTATTATAGAATTGCTTTATGAACGCAATACAATATTACCCAAAACAATGTTTTTTTTTTCTGTTTGTCTGTACATTTGTGCACGCTTATCTCAGGAGCGGCTTAACCGATTTGATGTGGTTTTCACGAATTCCTTGCGGTTTGCTCCACTTGACATTTAGTGTTTGTTTTATTTAAATCGGTTCATAAATGAAAAAAAGTTACGTCAGTTTGAAGAATCTTGACCTTTACGCGGCCGGAGCCGCACGCAAAAGCTATTTACAGTATACCTACCTAATGAGACCGTAATGTAGATTTTCCTATGACGTCACTGCCTTGACCTTATAAGAAGTGTGTGAGCACAGTCACAGAAGAAGTAAGAAGCTACTTAAAAGTATATAAAAATCATACAAAACTTACGATTCATTAAAAAAACAACCATATACTACGACACAATTCTCGAACAACACTTACCATTCACACATAAAATCTGATAATCTTGCTCAACAAACGGAAACCCCGTTGAGTATTTTCTCGTTTTCTCCGCATACAATTCCCAGTCCCTTAACAATTTAATAGCTTTCGCAGAAGCCTTTGATGCTCGATAGATAGGTATGTTTATTGAATCGAGACATTTGATAGATAGGAAAAATTTTATGTTCAAACGGCGGAAACAAAAAGTAGAAAAGCCTTTGTTCCTTTATGTAGGTTAACTTTTCATCCTTTTGAATTTTCCTTTTTTCTTAATCGAATATATTAAAAAGCTATCCGTATGTTTATACGGTGACTTAGCACGCTGGTAAAAAAAAGACAAGACAATGAAAAAATGGGAATTTGGCCCAACGAACTCGCAAAATTCCTTTCTGATGTCATCTTAACGCTTCGTTTATTAGCATTCTAGAAATGTTAAACTATGACTGATACATTAATGAAATATATAGTTATAAGTTACTTATATTCAATAGTTCGTATTTAATTTGTGCGTGTGTTACAATTTACATAAACAATACTTTCAAATCGGATAAACCGATATTAATGAGGTTTATGATTGTTTAATTAAAGCCTCAGGTAGGAATTCTTGCAACTGCATTTAAATATGTGTTTTTACATTATTAGGAGAAAAAATGTATAAATTTCTCTTGGAGGGTTAATTTTCCGGCTGGTATAAATTCCCGACTGGACCCTTGAACGAACATATTCTAATTCTGCCAGTTTATGATGGGACTCTTTGATAATTTAGAATGAAGTAGCGACTAACGCTCTTGCCTCTTGAGTATCCTAAGTAGCTCTGTACTAATTGAAATTGCTACTGCTACTTTGCGTTCAGTTCATTGATTCATATAAAATTGATTGATTATTTATAGGAATCAATGAATTGTTGTAATTGGTGAAATCACAATATAGAACTAATAATACAAGTATATATTTTTTTATTGACCTATGTAAAAAATGATATGTTTCTAGTCCATTCTTATAAACTTTTTTAGCTTATTGTTGAGGTATTAAAAAGAGGGGTTACTGAGAAGTATATTGGATAGATTATGAAATGACTTTAAAATTTAGTTTATTGTATATAACAGAGCAAATTGATATGCAATGGAAAATAAACCTTCATACTGGCCGGCTTAGTTGTAAGTTGTTTTAAAGAAAAGGCATAAAAATCTAGGTAAACTAATATTATAAATGCGAAAGTAACTCTGTATGTTTGTATGTTACGCTTTCATGGCTAAACCGCTGCATCGATTTCAATGTAATTTGGCATGGAGATACTTTATAGACTACTCTTTCCTTACATGCGCATGCGGAGCCGCGGGTAAAAGCTGGTAAAAGATAAATTTAAATATTTGATCGAATAGGTACTTGGAATTTAAAAAATTTGAAGGGTAAGGAGGGAAGAAATCAAGAGACGACTTTCGAGGGACGAATTCTTTATTATTTCTCTGAAGATTGAAATATTTTAAAGGTTTGCCTTGTTGTAACGTTGACCTTGAAAATACATTCATAAATTGAACATTTGAAAACTCAATATATTAATAATAGGTAATATTCACAGCTTTAATAGACATGGTTTTTAAAAACGTGGGTGGCTGAACTCGTCATGGATTAAACATAGTTGACTGCCTGAGGTCTTGGGTTTGATTCCCGGTTTGGATCAAATGTTTGTATGATCTGCAAATATTTGTTTCGGAGTTTGGGTGTTTTCTATGTATAATATGTATGTATTTACAAAAAAATGTGATATATGTATTTATATCAGTTGTCTAGTACCCATAACACAAGCTCTGTTTAACTTGGGACTAGATGGCGTTGTGTGATGGCATTAATAATAAATAAATATTTCGGACATTTTAAGTCCGAAATATTTATTTATTATTAATAGTTGTCGTCAACCGAAATATGTGTCGACCAATGCTCAGTATAGGGAAACACACAATAAATATTACGTCATGGTAAACCTATACTAGGAAAACAACGTTCTATTCCGAGAAGAATAATTATAACAGTGTACAGCGTAAGTGTTATCAGTGTCCGATAACGATTTCGATCAAACAAGACTGAATAATCAGCATTTTTTCAGTTTCAATCTTCGTTCAGTTTTATCTGGTAGTAAACACGATACACATATAAATGTGTATTGTGTACGTACACTATCAGATAAAACTGCTATTGTTATACATATTACATATCTATTGCTTTTATCTTAAATAGTATGTATATCTGTAGGGCAATAGTTTTTGTTGTCGCCTCGCCTTCTAGTTTATTGTAAACTAGCCGACCCACGCAACCCCGTTTGCGTCTCCTATTGCCCTTAACGTGATAAATTTCCCCCGTTTTTTAAACATTTTTCATTGGTGCTCCGCTCCTGTTGGTCGTAGCGTGGTGATATATAGCCTTCCTCGACAAATGTACTATCCAACACTGAAATATTTTTTCAAATCGGACCAGCGGTTCTTGAGATTAGCGCGTTCAAACAAACAAACAAACTCTTCAGCTTTATGTAATAGTAGAGATATGTACATTTTAAATCTATGCTCAATTATTCCATAGACATTCAAGGGTCTAAGTACAATTACATATTCAGCAAGCAGTGCACGCACATATTCTAAATCTGGTGATAGTGTGCATATGCATTAATACATCACACACACTGTGTGTACCTATAGGTAGTATAGGTAGACACAGAACTGCAGACCAAATATAAACTTAACGGGGTGGAACTGCACTTATCGATCTTTGATTGTTCCAGAATGAACGATAACTTGTTGACAAATGTGTCTACCAACGCGTTATTGTGGATCGTAGTGGCTATCAGAAGTCCCTGCTAATTGAACAAATAACTATGATGAAATAATATCTTTACATTAATATTACATTCATCATCATCTACTGACCTTTAACAGACAACTGCTCGACGTAGACTTCTCCAGAGCTTTTGGCCCAGTATATCACGCTAACCAAACCGGGTAGGCACAGGGTTTTTTAAAATTTTACTTTTCATTGGAGTGATGTTGTCTTGCAAAGTTTGGTCCTTTATTCGGCTCTTATGACACTCCGTAATATTAATCCTTTACTACACAGACATGGATACAGGTCACTAAGTTTTAAGGAACAATTAATTACTTGATAAATAACTGCATATAAATCTATCCAAAGACGTAAAGTCCACTTGTTTACAAAGTTATTATGAATGGAGCATTACGCAAGCGAAAGGAGTGTGGGGTTTTTAACCGACTTCCAAAAAGGAGGAGGTTCTATGTTCCACTGTATGTATTTTTTTTTTTTTTTATGTATGTTACCCGATTACTCCGTCAGTTGTGTACCGATTTAAATTTTTTTTTGTATTCGAAAGGGTATGCTTGCTATGCAAAGGGTCCCATTGCCAGCATATCAGGATCTGATGATGAGATCCCAGGGAAATCGAGGGAAACTCTCATTTTTTATAGGCCCATACTATGTTTTTCGTATATTTTCTGAAGTTACACCCGTATTTGCGTCTGGTAGTCATCATTTTATGATGATGAGCTGATGATGTAAGGTACAACTCCTTAACGGTTAGGAGTTGGAGGATAAATCTTTAAATATCAGATGTATATATGTTACCTTTAGTCGTATTCTTTCAAATTATTTAGGTAAGCTGATGATGGAAGGTGGAAGGTACAACTCCTCAACGGTTAGGAGTTGGAGGATAATTCTTTCAATTTCATACGTATCTAAAGACCTTCAGTCGTATACTTTCAAGTTATTTAGGTGAACTGATGATAGAAGGTTAAACTCTTCAACAGTTAGGAATTAGAGGATGATTTCAATATTACACGTACGTTTAGACCTTCATTTGTATTCTTGATGATGAAATTTGATGAAATAGTTCAACTTACTACTTACCTACGATTGTTTGCACTAAAAACTGAGAAATAAAAACTTTTTAGAAAAAAAAAACCGACTTCCTAAAAACATCCAAAGAAAACTCTCTGCCAAAAAAACACTTAAAAGCGTAAAATAAACTGGTTCTTCATAAATTGCCTATACCTAATTCTTTATTCATTTAAATAGTAGTATTATAATGTGTGCTAGGTACCTAAAATCTGTTTGAAGTCGGTGCTAAGCCAAAAAGAATACAAACGAACAATTACAAAAGTCTAAGCGATAGTCACTTGGCACCGACTTCAAACAGATTCTAGGTACCTAGCACACATTATAATGCTACTATTTAAATGAATAAAGAATTAGGTATAGGCAATTTATGAAAAACCAGTTTATTTTACGCTTTTAAGTGTTTTTTTGGCAGAGAGTTTTCGTTGGATGTTTTTTGGAAGTCGTTTTTTTTTTTTTATTCAGTATTCAAAACAAATCTATTGATTTAAAACTATTGACATCCATGCTTTTCCCGTTATCTTTATTTTTTTTTCTTTTTAGTAACAAAAGAATGAATGAAATCGGACTATGTGTTATTGAATTACAACTAAGTACATATTTTGACTTTCATCCCCTCTCTCCAGGAGCTGCTCTCATCTGCTGAATTTTGTAGTATGAACTCAAGTCATGCCAAGTTTAATTTGAATCCGTTCAGTAGTTTCGGCGTGATGCGCGGCCAAGATACAGACAGACAGACAAAAATGAAAAAAATTACAGTTTTGGTTTCAGTATCGATTATAGAGAGCCCTCCAAAATATTTTTTCTTCAAAATATCTTTAATGTGTACAGAATGGGACCTGTTACATTTTTATTATAAGTATAGATAATACTATCAAGGTGGTAGAGCCACGCTGATTTCAGCACGAACGGCTAGACCTGGGCGATATGTACTTACTACCCTCTCACAGAAGACCAACCTAAAATGACAGCATTTGTGCTGTAGTGTTTCTTTGGTGAGTGCCAGACCGGCCCAATGAGGTAGAAGCATAGTTACGTACATAGTACTTAATAGGCCACCATAATGTAAGGTCGCCATGCTGCATTTACTTGCATTCGCAATGTCAGTCAGTCAGTCTCTGTTCTGCTCATGCTTTCCATCAGGCAAAGTAGAGTCACTTTGACGAGCTCATGCATAAAAAATAATATTACGATTTGAAAATTAGATTACGATTACCCAATAACCTAGTCAATGACAAAATCAAAACTTTCTACGCGTTGCGGCATAGAGCATATGAGTGTGGTTCATTACCAAATACCACGAAAGGTTTGACCTTGTCGCGTGTGACGTGGAGACACACCCACCAATACCAGTGGAATATTCAGTAAGTATACGACGCGACGCACGTATTGTAAGTATTCATAATACGCTTGAATATTTATGAAATGACCCACGCCATCGGGTTCGTCGCCACACTACGTGCGCTCTTTTTCCAATAAATTAAATAATAAGTTCAACTATCGTATTCCATCTTTTTATTGAAAAGTCTACATCCAATATTCTTAGCAACTGTTTTTTTCTTCAAATATGTATGTCAGAAACTGTTCTATTTCACGCAAGGCTGCGAACGAAAGTAACTCTGTATGTCTCTCTGTTTCACGGCTAAACTGTTGCACAGGTTTCAATAAAATTTGGCATTTACATACTTTCATTCTTGAGGAATAACATATGTACATAAAATATAACATCTATGGTGTTCTACATTTCTATGGTGATTGCTAAAGATCTTCAGGTTAAGGTTAAAAGGTAAAGTGTTTATTCTACATTTTCAAAAATGAAAAACTCAATGTTTTAAAGCCTTTGTCATAAAATAACTAACGATTCATTACACACCCCACATTTTTATGGGACTATAATATTTTTGTCGTTCTCACACATTTGGTCCTTCGAGCCAGAGCCGAGAGTGATTTAATTTTTCTTAATTTATTGATATTTAATTAAAAAGAATTGTAAGAACATAAATGAACACGACAGAATCGTGTACTCTGGAATCAATTTAGTTAGATTTCGTATCGATTTGGTACAACACAGGTTGATAATAACAAAATAAACATACGCAATCGTATCGTCTGCCTAAACTCTTATGGAACCGTTAATAGAATTCGCCTTGACGTCATTTTCTAGATGTTAAATAAGTTTTTCTGAACTTGACAAACACTTCTTTACACTCCGTGTTCAATATAAACAGAGTAGGAAAAAACTTGTTTTGTTTTTTGCTAGGTTATTAGATAATGCGGTATTATATTACCTATTAGAACTAAATTGGTGAGTTCAAGTCTATCTTTTTGTTAAAGAAGAAGATCCGTGCCTTTATGGCTTTTATCCGAGGTTTTTATGGCTGTAAGCTGTAATTCAGTGTATTCATTATGCAATCTCAAAAAATATTAAAAAGGACCTATCTACCTCATGAGTACACAGAATGGATAAGGTAGAACAGTAACGAGTCATCTTTGTTGAAAATCTAAGCCATTGAAATAGAGAGCGCGTTCCCAACCAACAGCGCTTCAGCTAGTAAGATCGATAGAACTCCACTTAAAAAAGATTGATAAAGTGTGTCGTGGGCATGAGTCGATAAGAATTACTTACTTAGGAAATAAGGAATTAGATATAAAGAAGACCAAGTATGTTTTTGAGAGAAGTAGCTTTCTGATCGTCGTATAAATGAACGAATGTTAATTACCAGACGCGTTCTAATTACTAATTAAAATCCGAATTAATTATCTAGTATTAACTGTACTCATAATAATGCCTTTTATAGCGTGCTGTACTTATCTAAACCTATATATATATATATCTATGTTTTAATACGTGAAGCAAACGTTGTACCGACCCCTTTTTACGAAAATTATGCAAACGGAGGAGTATGTATTGTATCGGATAATATGTATGACACAGTTAAAGTTTATATGGAGGAAGAGTGCGAAAAGCTAAAAAATAAAATACAAAATAAACTTATTATGCGCGAACTCTAATAGTAGTAGCTAGGTAGGTAGTAGAGCCACGCTGATTTCAGCACGAACGGGCCGGATCGACCGGGGAAGTACTACCCTCGCACAGAATATCAACGTAAAATGACAGCGTTCGTGCTGTCGTGTTTCGTTGGTGAGTGCGAGACCGTATGCCCAATGATGAAGCATTACTAGGCCGCCATGGTGTAATGGCCAAAATATATGCGCTGTTAAAGAACGATATGGTTTTAGTTTTTAGTATTTTAGACATCGTAAATAACGTTAAGCCGCTTTAAGACAAGCAAGGAAATATATGCAACAACAAGTACAAACTATAAATATTTCATAATGTTCTTTTTGCAAATCCTTTTTTTAAGCTAAATCAATTATTTCTCGGTTACAATTACCAATGTGGCTGACTAAAATATCACCACTTTTCTTTTAGGTATATTCAACATGACTTAACAAGAGGTCGTCTGGCGGTCAAACTTCTGAGACATACAACCAATGATATTATATAAAAAAAAGTTTGTATTAAAATATCATTGCACACAACTAATTTCATAAATATCTTACTGAGTTGATTGGTACTTATATTTTATGATAGGGATGAGGAAGGGTAGTAGTTTTGGCAGTCTCTGTAATTTTGTAGGTAATACCTAAACTACTGAACCGACTTTAATGATTGAGGTGTCAATAGATCCGTAATAATTTCCTGGGTGACATTGGCGAAAAAAAAGTTTCAGTTCTTTGTATGGGGACCACCCCCAAAATTTATTGTATTTTTTCTATTTTTGTATGAAAATCTTAATGCGGTTCACAGAATACATCTACTCACCAAATTTCAACATTATAGTTCTTATACTTTCGGAGAAAAGTGGCTGTGACATACGGACGGACAGACAGACAGACAGACACGCAGACAGACAGACATGACGAATCTATGAGGGTTCCGTTTTTGCCTTTGGCACGGAACCCTAAAAATCAGCTGGACGGGAGGCAACAAACTCTTCAAAGGCATTTTGTACTGCCTCTCGGGAATTGAATTTTTTACCCACTAAAAATTTGTCTAAATTTTAGAAAAAGTAATAGTCGGTAGGTGCAAGGTCTGGTGAGTATGGCGGATGAGGAAGAGCTTCCAACCCCAGCTCTTGCAGCTGCTTCACGACAACGCGCGACCCCATACTGCGCAACAGATAGTCTCCAAGCTGCAAGAGCTGGGGTTGGAAGCTCTCCCTCATCCGCCATACTACTACTAAACTATTGGAAGAAAAATAACAAAAAGGTGGCGTTTGGATAGTCCCAATGTTGCCAAAAAACCCATTTATAAAAAAAATGCCGAGCGACGCTCGGTCACCCAGGTACTTTTGTTAATATATACATTGTCTAAGAAGTTACCATTGGTTTTGAACTTTTGAACCGGCCTACCCGATTTTCTCAGTTTGGATATAGGTACCTACCGCTCTAATTTTATAACATTTTCCGATGCAACACGAGTCGGGAAACAGCGTCGACTATAGGCTTGCCTATTACGTGGCCTATTATATAAAGAAATGCTAACCTTTAGTGTTAAACAGGCATGATGATTTAGCAAATGTCATAACATATTAGAATTTGCGACAATGATTAACGAGATACCGCAAATCTTTAACTGATATTGAAACACGGCTGTATTTCTTTATCGATTTCTATTGTTTCCGTTACGATTACTGTTGTAAAGTGCACACGACAGTAATCCATTATAATATAAAACCATGACATGTGTGAATCGAACCATGATAATAATCAAGACACACGGCAGCGTGTCAAGCCAAGTTCAAGCAAAGGAACTGGCTAGCCAGCGCCGAGTGTAATAAAACACGAACCACTTGGTGCCACTTTTAACCCTTCTATAACTCAAAACCTCTTTAACGTAAACACATAAAACTACGTGTGTTTAATTTTTGTTTTGAACTTGGCTCTCCTTTTATACATATATGTTTTTGGTGGGATATAAAACACAGAAGTACCTACAGGGGTACAAACCCCTGGTATTCTATTTTATTGTACTCTATTGCTCTGTAAATTAAGTATGATTATAGTGAACAGCAAAACATCTACCTACGTATACATACATCAGAATTCAAATACAGCAACCCTATGAAAGCACTTTATTCTTTCTAAAGGGCCAAATCACTTAATTCAATAGACGGGAATGTTTAAAGAATAGCTGTATACGTTCGCGTATAAAGAGTTCTAGTTATATGAAAGAAATTAAGTGAATAGGCATTCATAAATCAATTTATGATATGAAACAATACCGCCACGCCATTCTTTTAAACATAAACCCGTACAGGAAGCAGTCATACGGTTTCAGGTCGTCTACAGAGGTGTTTTTATTATATGTGTCTTGGGAAGGTTGAGAATAAACCAGCCCATAAAAACAACATGAGGGGAAATACGTATGATTAACATTAATAATAGTTACGTCATGGACAGCTGTTGAGTAATTTTGGTATTATGATTTGCGTAAACTCATTCAAAGCTATCCTGCGATATTTTTTATCGTACAGAACCGTACTGGGTAAAAAAATATAATTGTAAACAGTTGCTGAAAGCCTGATTATTAGACAAAGTTTCTCTTCAAATATCCTAAAAGTGGTTGTCAAATTGTTACTTAAATATTAAAACTAGATATCCAAATAGAAGGTAAACCTTTTATTCATTATTTTTGGCGTGCAAATTTATAATTTCTGATTGTTTCCTCACATTCCGTGATTATAGTTTTTTTCCTTTTGAATATTTTTATAATAACTATGATCGCTCTATCATCAATCGTTAAATTCACATAGTAAATGTATAAATAATGACAGTAGATGTTATTTCAAGTATTCAAACATTTTGCAACTACAATTTATTGAAAACAAACTATTAAGGTGAATAATAGGCAATAATTTAAAAGTTAACTATGATTTAAATGAAATTAAATTGTCACAAAATATGTTATTTACGTGAATATTAATACTAGACACAATCTTCTTGTGAAATATAAAAATGAATCGCCAAAATGTATGTACGCGCATAACTTCTGATCGGCTGCACCAAATTAAATAATTCTTTTTTTCATGTGTTCGTTATTGTTAGGACAAGGTTTGTATACAAGAAAAATTAAAAGATAACGGGAAAAGTCTTTTTTTGCTGTCCGCGACTGTACACTGCCTGTGGGAAGCTGAGACAGATATGTAAATATGGCGGTACGAAGTTCGCCGGGTCAGCTAGTTTTATAATAAATTATTAGTCTAAGATCCGAATATTGGATGAAAAGTATTTTATAATTTATAAATAATAAAATTTGATATATAAATATATAAGTAATAGTTTGGCTAGGAATTTTTTAGCCAGCCCACCTGCTTTATTTATTGTTTAATATATTAAATATATACTTATAAAAAATACTTTTTCATCTAATAAACAGATGGGATAAGGTCGTTCTCAATCGTATTCCCTACTATGATTAAATAACTACTGTAAAATATTCAAATCCGCAAATTAAATGCTAATCAATATGACATTTTGGTTTTAGAATATTTAGGTAGGTACTTATTTAGTAGTTGTTAGTAGTTTCAGTGTCATCATGTAGGTAAATTATAGTATTATCGTACTGTTTTACAATTCATAAGTAACTGTAAAAAACAAAGCCACTACGTTATTTATATTAGTACCATTACACAGTTTCAGTTTGCTTTCAATTGTTACTAAGTGCGAATTCTTTAACTTGAAAATGCTCTTAGTACCTATATGTTTATAACTATTTATTAGTCACGAATAGTGAATAGACAAATTTTGTACACCTACGTCACCTCTGTTTAAATAATGTTTACTATTTACAAATACCACTCGTACATAGTTGTATATTAAAGAATGTAAGGAAAACTTCAGCAAAAAAACTATTTATTTGGTTCCCGTCACAACTTTGTTGATAAACTCACACTAGCATCAAAATAACTCCACGTAAACTTTGTAGTGGGGAGTAAAGTTCAAAACAAACATTCAGATGACAATTGTAATCACCCTGCTGGACTATGGGGATGTCACCAGATATAAATACAACACTGGTACATCAGAAACTTCCGTCATTATTGCAACCATAACCTAACCATCGTAAGTCAAAAATAAAAATATAAAACTGTTTATTATTCACTCAAAAACATTTTTTTTATAGAATAAGTAAAGAACAGTACCTTGTTAAGTCCAGGATGACGGAGGCGGTCGAGGCCTGATAATTTGCTGAGGGCCTCGCCGTCGCCGGTACCCCACATTCCGATTCGGTCGCGTTCCATTTCGCGCGTACACTTCCCTTCGCTTGCCAGTAGCGACTGCTTAACAAGGCAGAGTTGAGCGCCACTTTTGTCTCGGTGAGCGGGGGGCGGCGGTCCCATCGCGGAATCGCTCCTGGGAAAGCGGGAAATTTTTTCAGTGATAACATAGATATGAACCACATTGCGGTTGCTTCCGCTCGATAACAGATGGCGTTTGGACGTTGAACTCACTTCTAGGACATGGGAAATTAGTTCTATTGGTTTTAATTTTTCTTGATATTGGGTTAAATAAATGATGTTTTTAAATTCAATGTTTTTTATCTATTACAAACTGTGGTGTTGTAATTTTTTACGTGTTGCGGTTGGCTGACACATATAAAATAGGATCGATATGGCAATCAGCACTTTGATAGGCGTACAATTTACAATGGATAGGTATTGTCGTCATTCACAAAAATGAATAAGTCCACGAGCATCCTGTGGTTTTGTTCCGTAGTTATGAAAACTGTTGTATTTTTAACCGACTTCAAAAAAGGAGGAGGTTCTCAATTCGACCGTATATTTGTTTTTTTTTTTATGTGTGTTCGCGGATAACTTCATCGTTTATGAACCGATTTTGATGATTCTTTTTTTAATGGAAAGGAGATATCCCAATGGTGGTACCATGATAAGGACACTAAGATCTGACGATGGCATCCAAGAGAAATCGAGTCGAACATTGAAGTCGGTTTCTGTTAAAATTTTACTTGTAGTTACTTTTAATCAGATACTACTGTCGGTTACACGCTATTCAATTTGCAAGTAAATGGTATATTATCACGCGCTGTAAAATGTCCAATATTTTGTAATAAGTAACATAAATATCTCAAGCTCCGATTATTAGGAAAGTTAGGAAACTTGTTACTTTATTATTCAGCTAAAAAGATAAGTTTCATACATGTAAAACAAAAAAAAAAACATATCGAAAAACTATTGTATTTTTATCACCCAATCATAATTATTTTAGTTTTGATTGGATCTTATTAAATCTTTTTATTAATCTATACTTATAATAAAAATGTAACAGGTCCAATTCTGTACATTAAAGATATTTTGAAAAATTTTTGAAGGGCTCTCTGTAATCGATACTGAAGCCAAAACTGTAATTTTTTTCATTTTTGTCTGTCTGTCTGTCCGTCTGTCTGTCTGTCTGTATCTTGGCCGCGCATCACGCTGAAAGTACTGAATGGATTCAAATGAATCTTGGCATGATTTGAGTTCATACTACGAGGTAGGACATGGGATACCTTTTTATCCCGAAATTCAGCACTGTTTCTTGGAGAGAGGGGATGAAAGTCAAAATATGTACATACGTAGTTGTAATTCAATAACACATAGTCCAAATTCTTTCATATTTTTTTTGCTAGAAAGAAAAAAAATAAAAGCTAACGGGAAAGCCGGGTTAGCTAGTAAATTATAATTTAGTAAAAAGATTTCGAGAGGATTGATGTCTGTTATGAACTTCTGTATAGTGTATTATACTACTAAACACTGTATTCTTTAAAATTCAATACATCTTATTTTATACATGATAATTTTCTCTATAGTTTGCCACATTTTATTATTGAAAATAAATGTTATAAACTTATAACACTAGTGAGCATTTCATGTGATATCTTGGCCAAAAGGCCATGAAGCAGGCCGCTATTCTACACTATACAAGAGAAAAATATTTCAAAAATGAATGCTACTTGTAGCCTTAAGACCCCCTTACACGACCATGAGTGCTACACAACCCCACAGATCATCTACGAGGCTACGAAAGCTCTACCGCCTACCTACGTTTACTGGGACAAGATGTTGAGGCCGTCTCGCACGGACAGCTCATGAGAGTCGGAAGTGAACAATATCTGGAAATAAGGTTTCTTTTTAAATATTACTTAATATTTTTAAACCTAAGTCAGTGCTAATACAGTTAACGTTTTTTTTGAGACCGTTGTCACAATAGAACTACGTGACATTTATTTTCACATATTTTACAGTTATATCCACAGACAGTGTTCACCTTAAGAAGTAGGGACTTGAAATGGTGCAGAACTATTTGTTGTAACTGTTTGTGATTCTGACATGTTAGTGGCTCATGATGTTCTTGAAGATCGATAAATGCGTAATATGTCTTTTAGAAACATCAAATAATGAGTTTGTAATTGATCACCTTTTTAATTATCACTTAGTTATTTCATAAAGAACAGTTTGATCACGAATCTTTAAAAGATATAGAATGCTGTTGTTTTAGGGTGTATGTATGTTTGTAAAGTCCCCTGCCACACAGGATGTATATTCCGAATGCGGCAGTTAAAGAAAGAAAAAACTAGATAAAGCTACTATATAATCTGTGTCCATTGCTGAACGCGTGATAACAGATTGTAATTACTAATTAGATTTCTACATCCAGTTTAAATTGCATGCCCATTAACATAGCATTTAAATACGAGTACCTGCATTACAAGGATCACTACACTTGTAATATTGTTTTAATTATCTACGATGCAATTTATATTTATTAAAAACAATTAAGAACCTTTTTGTCACTCGCGAAATTACTTTCCAACTCTGTGGAATATCTTTCACTCTCCGAAAAACTTGGCTGGTTCGAGTTACTGTAATATTTATATTTAATTATTACATATTAAAACTAAAAACTGACTGACTTAGATGCCTCTGTGCGCATTGGTAGCGTATTACGACTGTGTTGAAGTCTCGGGTGCGATTCCTGGGTCGGATCAAATGTTTGTATGATCTGTAAATATTTGGTTCGGAGTTTGGGTGTTTTCTATGTTTATTTTATAGGTAGTTACAAGTAAAAACTATATCTAAACCAACTGTCTAGTGCCCATAGTTTATTAGGAAGTAGAGCCACGCTGATTTCACTACGAACGGGCCGGCTTGACCGGGGCGGCATTACCCTCTCATAGAACACAGAAACTCTCGCACAGAAAATGAACGTAAAACGACAGTGTGGGGTCGCGATGATGCAATACGTTGCAATAGTAAATGCATGGTGGGCTAATGTAACACATCGCGCCTCGGGCTCGACAGGGCTCCTGAGAGTCCGCAGTCAGTCCGCATACTCCGCATCGTCAGGACCAGTCAGTCCGCAGCACCGAAACGAGTCCAGTCAATCCGCTCAACTCATGCGCAATGTACAATTATTGAAGAACATGCGAACTATATACGGTATACTTAAATAATCATTTTATTTAATACTCCAAGGTCAAGTAGGTAAATACCAGTGGCATAGTCGAGTAATAAGAAACCACCACAGATATTTAGTTTTCTTATTTATCTATCCATCCAAGATGTATGTTTTGTGTCAGGAATAAGTTGCCGTCGATACCGAAGGAAAGACCGTTTGCTTGTTTGTTACAATAGTGTACCATACCATAGTGTGCTGTAGTGGACATAAAGTACTCACCAACGGGTGTCCAAAATGCCATACTTAACCCTAACATTTTTATGCTTACTTTCCCTTTTACTAAAATAATGTTACCAAAACCAAAAACAAGTCAAGTCATAAAACTAACGTAAATAATAACGTAAGAAAGAAGGAGAATACTGTCTGTTGATCAGAAAGTGGATTTTCACCTTAAAATCATTGTATTGAAATAAAATAATAACGGAAATAGGTAGTGGAAGTTAGGATATACGTAGGAAGTTGTTGGACCCGAGAAGATTTATGTTTAATTCTGTCAAAATTATTTTGCTAAACAAACGTCGTCGTTATTATCAAAATGGATTAAGTATTTTTTTAAAAATTCGTTTGATTATAAGATACAAATTAAATGTATTAATATATTTGGACAATGACAAAAAATAAACAATAAACTTGTAACCAAAAAGAACTTTCTTAAAAAAGCTTTGAAACTCACCGTTTCTTTTTCTCAACCTGTGACGAACCATTCAAATGACGTGTGTCAATTTGACCGTTTAACTTGACATTTCGTGCCCGGAATTCCATGTTTAAAAAGTAATTGAGTAAATTAAAAAATAAATATCACAGACAATTTAGAAAAAGGTAGGTTTTATTAGGTACTCATTATATGCAGAGAAAAATAAATGAATTTAATACATCTCACTGTTTTTTTGTTTTTTTTTGTTTTTTTTAAGTCACGGTTTGTCAGTGAGCTCAAACGAACTCTAAATGACTACTAAAAGTTGTATACAGAGACCAGTGAATGTATTAAGAAGTTATCAGCATTAATAAAGATACGGTAAAGAAAATCACGCGGCACGAAATTAAATAAATTAAAGACAGATCACGCGGTTAATTTTAACTGATGGTGACCTTTAAGAATTTGTGCGTTTCTTCAATTATATTGTTGAAACAAGTTTTGATAACAAATGATTTTAGCATAGTCAGTTACATTTTTTTAATATAAATGAGCCTCCCAAAGTGACTCTACTCTGCCTGATGGAAAGTATTAGCTTAATCCTAGAGTAGTGGTCACCATACTCACTGCGAATGTAGATAATGCAACAATGCAATGTTACTTTATGTTGTAAAATATAGTTTAATTAAATAGATAAAATTTAAAGGTATAGTGTTTTAATGGCAAATTATGCAAAACTAGAGTAGATGGTAATAATATTCCAGTTGACTGATATAGAAAGTAACATATTCTATGAAAGACTGTCGCACTACTGGCTAATGTGATCTACCTCTGTAGCGTGGTACTTTAACTTAATGCGTAGTTATGTATAGAGTAACTAATGTAGAGAGTTTGGACATCAACCAGTGTGTGTAACTGTGTTCAACAGGCATGTAACGGTATATAAAGGCTCAATTAAGGCGAAAATTTCAGCATTTTTTTCTTTAAAAAAAAAAGACAACTCCCGCACTAGGAATAAATCCTGTGTCGCGGGGGACTTTACAAACATACATGAAACGGACACAAAGAACACCAGCCTTTACTTACACTTTTCTTTTTCTTCCAATTCCTTTTCTTTTAAAACTAATTTTCCGCTTCAATTATCCTATGTTAAATTCATAAAGTGGCTGACAGTAGATGAGTTGACTGGAATGTATAATTAAGCGAAAAATGAGCGTTAAAACCGTAGTGGAACTAAGATATGGTGGTAAATATATAATTTAGAGAAACGAGAATCTAATTTTTAGAAGATCATATGATGTTTTGGTTATTATTTGCAAATCTTTGTAAATTCAAGTTTAAGCGAATATACTAATAATAATTATAAATTATACTAAATAATAATAATAAGTATAATTAAATAAATAATTAATAATAATATAAATAATTAATAATAATTAATTAATTAATAAATAATAATACTAATTAATAATCAAGTAATTATTAATTATATAATTAATTAATTAATTAATATAAGTATAATTAGTATATATTATAGTAATTATAAATAAACTATTAATAATATATTAATGAGATCTTCCAAAATCTATTTTATTCTACATTCCATTCATGCAAATATAATAAGAAGA
Source organism: Diaphora mendica (assembly GCA_949125395.1). NCBI lineage: Eukaryota > Metazoa > Arthropoda > Insecta > Lepidoptera > Erebidae > Diaphora > Diaphora mendica. Next base: position 6,983,760 of record OX421323.1, read on the forward strand.
CTTTAATCTTTTTATTTTAGTTAATAGTTTATAATATATGACTGTTTTAAATACTTTTGGTTTGTTTCCCCCGTCTCGCATTATTTTTGTATCGACCCGTGAGCATAACAAGGCATTGCGCTAAATACAGCATATACGATAACGCAAACTTATCTATTTAAAGAAGCCAAATTATTATATAACACCCAGAGATAAAACATTCTTTATCTCTTTTATCACTAATTATCACACATCAAAAATAAGTTTGCATTACAAGCGACATTGCAATCATTGTACTTACAAGTCTCTGGATGCAGAATCTTTCGAATTAAAATTTTCATTTACTTGAGAATGATTTTATTTATTTGTACATAAACAAATTAGAGGTTTGAACTTATCGAAGGTTTCCGCACTAAGCTCGAGGTTTGTGACGCCGCAACTAAGACCAGATTTTACATTATTCATTGGTGCTAATTCTGTTGTTCTAAAATCTCTCCAAACAACACCAGAAAACTAAAAATTTTAGAAACGGAGTTCTATTTACATCTATAATAAAAGTCATTATCAACAGTCTTGAACAGTTCACAGCTGGAGATAGGCCTCTCCTTAGCAAGGAGGCCTATTACCTACTTCAACTTAATCAGGGTGGGATTTTTTAAAAGTTTTCCTTTTCTTTGCAGTGCAGTTCTCCTGGGTAGTTTGCTTCATAAGCTGGCTCTTACGACACTTTAAAGGCGCCACCGAAATTTGACAACACAAAAAAAGGTTGACAGCACAAAAGTTTCCAACTTTTGTTCGGTGGAGACTCGGCTTTATTAATAGGAGTGATGAAACTCCGTATTCTCAAACCATCACCAGGCGTGATATGACGTATGTGTGATGATAAATGAAAGTAACAAACGGCAATTAATAATAATTAATTACAAGCTAAACTTTAAAATTTAAAAAACCTCATACCTACGCAAGCACTTGATCGAGTAATCATGCGCCAAAAATGCCTTACATCATTTTGGAAAAGAGCTGATACTCTTAAACAGCTGGACCGATTATGAACCAAACATAGCTAAGAACCACCGCAATGAAACTGACTTTCAAGTGAAAAAAACGGCATCGAAATCGGTCCATCTCCGATGCCATAGACAGACACATACACACACAAACAGACAGACATCGACGTCAAATTTATAACACCCCTGTTTTTACGCGGGGGTTAAGAACTAAACCTTTTGATGTTGGTTATTAGCAAGGTTTTTGAGCTCACCGTTACAATGTGATCACGAATGTAAAGCGACGTGTTATAGTTAATGCGCTGAATACATTATGGCCTCACATGGCACTGTCGCTGTCATGTGCGTGAGCGCAGATCTCACGATCAAGATCAGGCCAAGGGCAGTTAATCGCAACTATAAAGTGTTATAGACTACACCTATTGATCAGTTATATAACTCGATAGATAGTGAGATTTTGTTACTGGAAAGTTTTATGTAGTAATTTAGTTTATACTGACTACCTCGGTGTGGTAGCGTATACGACTGCTGAGGGTTCGGGTTCGATTCCCGGGTCGGGCCAAATATTTGTATAATCTGCATTTCGGAGTTTGGCTAATTTCTATATAGAAATTAATAATATGTATCTATTTACAAAAAAATAGTATTTATGTATTTATATCAGTCATCTAGTACCCATAAAACAAGCGTTATGTGTTTGAAAGGCATCTAGTCCGAAAATATTTATTCATTATACTTGAAAGTGAAAAATGGTTTTACTCCGCTCGATAAATCGATTTATCTCCGTACTAGTAAATCTGTTAAAGACAATTGGCGCTTGATTACTAGTTGTAGAAGATTTTATTGAAGCTTTATTAAGTCTTCATGTTTAATCACCATGAAATCTCATAGCTAACTGCAATTATGATGAAATGTTTTTTTTTTGTAATGAAAACTTCTTTAGGCACGTTGAGGACTTTTCGCGTCATCGTCACCGAACGCGATACAATTAACACTTCTATCAGCAGTCTCCAAAGACTACCCCGCTTTAGGAATATACACACATCAAAAGTGTCTAGGATCAACATATGTGTCTAGGGATCAACATATATTTTTGCAATAATTTTTCTCCTGATTGATATTAATTAAAATTTTCTTTAAGGATTCATCAAATAAAGTGTTTTCGTTTGTCACAGTAACGATAAACCAAGTCACCTTTGCATTAATAAAGAAATTTGCCATTTTCCTAATAAAAGGATTTTTGACATTTGAACCACTAACATTAAAGTTCGAAAAAAAGACTGAAATAACAGTTTTCTTTAAAATTTTATTAGGTAACTTAAACAATTAATAATCCGTGTTTCTACCGCGAACACTAACACAAGAACATCGGTTTGGCATACTCAAAATGAGTTCATCCAAATCACGCTGTGGAATGGCCGCCCATGTTCGTTGCAACAACAAAAAAAGGTCTTCTTGCGACTGGATACCCTCCATATTCGGCAGAGCTCTTCTCTGTAGCATATCCCATGCATGCTCAATCGGGTTCAAGTCTGGCGACTGAGCAGGCCAGGGCCAAAGCCACATCTCAATCTCAAGAAATCCGCATAAAAATGCTTGATCCCTAGACACTTTTGATGTGTGTACATCCTGTGTCACGGGGGACTTTACAAACATTTATGAAACGGACACGAAGAACAACCAGACTCAGGACAGAACATCCCATGTGGGTTTTTAACCAAATCACTTGGCGCAGTAATAAGCGACGTAATGACACCACTTAAAGCCAACTGTGCAGTCATGTTATATGTGGTATGGTTAGTATTATTATTATTTTGCAGCAGGGTTGATAAAAGTCATGATTTAAAAAAAACATAATAATCGGATTAATTTGATTTAAATCAGATTTTATTTATTTTCTTACTTTTTTTTTGTCTTTTTTATTACTTTAATGGTCAGTATTTATTAAAATAATATGATAACAGAGTTTTTTTATTTATGTAATTATTAATACAATTAAAAGGTGATTTAACAAGTTCTACTAATATCAACAATTTAAAAAAACAATAGTGTTGAAAAAATAACAAGGATATTCTAAATCTTTCCAGATGAGTACACCATCTGAAATAGGACACCTGTCGCTTTGCATTGCATTTGAATAGCATGTGCGAAATGATTTCTGAACTATTTGATAACTTTAAAACATGTCCTGTAGCATTTGGAATTTCGGAACTGTGTCGGTAATCGCTCACTCGCACGGCAAATCTGTACGTGTGCGTGCTATAGTCTACGTCGGGGGAAGTCCCTAGACAATTTTTGGCCAATTTGGTTGCAGTAAAAATTTAATGATTCAAATTAATGATTTTTATAAAAAAATCAGTTGATTAAAATCACGATTTAAATCACTGATTTAAATCAAGTGATTTATATGATATCAACCCTGTTTTGCAGTAGTCCAAATAGCCCACTTATCCTACTAATCACACTTCATCACACTAATATATTATATAAAGGGGAAAGCTTGTGAGTGTGTATGTTTGTTACTTCTTCACGTAAAAACTACTGAACGAATTTGGATGAAACTTTACAGTAATATACCTTATACATCAGAATAACACATAGGCTACTATTTGCCGACATACACGCGGGCGGAGCCGCGGGCAACAACTAGTCTTTAATAAGGTGAGGCTTAAGTCAGTAAAGGCTGTTAATGAAGTATTGAAAACCAAAAAATACATAAGGTGAATCAAACACAACATACCTTTATACAATACGTGTATGTACATTGTATATAATAAATAAATACATAAATAAAATAATATATGATACTCCCTATTTATATTTATTTTATTCCTAACGGTAATCTGCGCCAAAACGATTTCGAGAGAGAAAGGCTTGTGCAAACATCGTGACACTAGCCTTTGGTTTACGTGAAGATAATTAAAAAATAACGAAACATGCGTATACATACACAAGATTGTTTTTGTAATGACTACACATTTTGAAAGATAATTATCTTTCAAAATTATACATAGCAACCGGCCCTGCTTCGCACAGGTTTTTACGGAAAAAATAATATAGCCCGAGAATTACCCCGAGAAGATGCGCGCCTTAATTTCATCCAACGTCTTTAACAAATATCGTTATATTTTAGCCCATATACTCAAAAAAAATAACAAATTATATACAAAAACCTTCCTCAAGAATCACTCTATTGTTAAAACTATTATCTATTGTCTAAACTGTTAATCTATATATAATGAAAACTATCTAAACTGTTATCTATTGGTAAAAACCGCATCAAAATCTGTGCAGTAGCTTTTGAGTTTATCGCGAACAGAGAGACCCGGCGGCGGAGGACTTTGTTTTATAATATGTAGTGATAATAATATGCTTACGATAATTATATGTTAATGAACAGCTGTTTTTAAAAGTTATCAAAACTTCTGCACAAAAGTTTTTCAGTTGAAGACCATATAGTGTAGACAGTTATAAGGTAAGTAATTTCATAATTCCATCTTATCATAGCATAAGTACTGATAGAGGTAAATTATCTTAAGACTGAGCAAGTATAACATTGTTTTCTTCTTTTAGAACAAAGCACAAGGATTCACATTACATCTTTGCCGTATAGGTAAGTTTGGATGGCGAAAGTACATGTACGAATACATCCTCTTGCCTATTACATCTGAAACTAGCTGAGCCCCGCGGTGATGTTCGTCCGAGGGGATTTCCGCATGAAGGAAAAAAAAGGTATATCATCAGCAGTCAAAATCTGTCCAACTGTTCCGGAGATTAGCTGGAACAAACCGACAGACAGACCAAAATTAAAAAAATTAAAAAATCTATCTATATACTTATAATAAAAATGTAACAGGTCAAATTCTGTACATTGAAGATATTTTGAAAATTTTTTTTGGAGGGCACTCTGTTATCGATACTGAACCCAAAACTATTTTTTTTTTCATTTTTGTCTGTCTGTCTGTCTGTCTGTCTGTATCTTGGCCGCGCATCACGCCGAAACTACTGAATGGATTCAAATGAAACTTGGCATGATTTGAGTTCATACTCCGAGGTAGGACATAGGATACTTTTTATTCCGAAATTCCGGACGGTTTCCCTGTGAGGGGGGATGAAAGTCAAAATGTGTAATTAATTGTAATTCATTAACGAGTAGTCCGATTGCAATAATTCTTTTTTTGTTAGAAAGGAGATACTCTGAAGATTGTAGCATTAATTATTTAATTTATCACAATCTCTCTATCTATTGGAAAAAAAAAATATAAAGAATTTATCATTACGAAATATGACACGTAGCGACATCTTTTGGAAGACATGCGTAATTAATAACACTTTGATGAATATATCGTGGAATAATCGTAGAACGTATTACATATAATTCGGTGTAGCATTAAGTATTTGATTTATCGCAATCTCTCTATCCATAGGAAAAAGAATATCTATATCTCTCTGTAGACGTCGAATCTGTGTGTTTGGTTGTGCCCGCATGACTTAAATATTCAAAATAATCGTGGGAACGTTTTATGCACAAGCATTGTGATTAATGTGGTATGTAGTTAGTATTTGATAGATAGGTATTTGTTTTATGTTCTCTCTTTCCATAGAAAGGGTTGTTTTAAATTTTCTTGAAAAATTTATTTGCTTAAAACAGCGACATCTTTTGAAATCAAGTAACTAACTTTACAATAGGTACGTAATATGATTACTCTTTTTAACGTATAATAAAAATGTAACAGTTCAGTTCTGTACATTAAAGAAATTTAGATGATTTTTTGGGAGGGCTCTCTAATCGATACTGAAGCAATTACATTTTCTTGAAAATTGTTTCTGTGCTTAAATCAGCGACATCTTTTGGAATCAAGTAACTAACTTTACAATAGGTACGTAATATGATTACTTTTAAACGCATAAGAAAAGTGTATAAGATCAATTCTGTACATTAAAGTAATTTAGATTTTTTTGGGAGGATGCTCTTATTGATACTGAACCAAAAACTAGAATGCCATAAACGTTAAATGGTCATTTATATTTATGATATTTATTTTAAGTTTAAAATACTTATAATAATAATAAAAATAATAATATAATTTTTATTTGCTTAAATGTGGTACAAAAACATGGTAAAAAATAAAAATGAAATATGCACGAAACACATTTCACCAGTAATAGGCATGCAAATTTAGTGTTGAAGTCTTTCGTTTGTACGAAAGACTGCTTTAATAACTATTTCAGCAATAGTTATTACATTGCTAAAACTATATTAATTGCTAATTAGCAATAACGAATTAACTAAATCAGAATCAATTTAAAAAGATTACGTGTAACACTTTGAAAATACATACAAGAACTACTTAATAAATTCAATACACACCTACAATGCATTTCTAAAATGATAAGACGGACACGAATTTTTTTGTAGGAATTCCTTAATGGAGTAATAACTGTTTTCTACCAACCATTTTCTAAGAACAACACAAAACTTATTGAGTGGTAGGTCAGTTATCCACTTGGGTATTGTGTTGTATATTAGGGGAGCCATATAGGTACACACAATTTCGTCTAAATAGTTCGATTCTATAAATATTACTTGGTATTATAATATTTCTTCTGTATTTTAACCGACTTCCAAAAGGAGGAGGTTCTCAATTTCATCGGTATATTTTTTTTAACCGACTGCCAAAAGGATGAGGTTCTCAATTTCATCTGTATATTTTTTTTATGTATGTACACGGATTATTCCGTCAATTTCTCGTTGGGTTGAACGCGGACACACACGTACTTATTTTCTCGTCAAAGTTTTGCATGGTTTTTGTACCTGGAGTTGGCTTTGTAGTGAACTTTTGTGCCGCAATCAATGCTGGGATTGTCTGTCATCGAACGAGCCAGTTGGTGAGCCATTTCATAGTGTAAAATACAAATATTGAGCCAAATAAAATTCTAAATAAAAGAAGCACACCGTCATTTTGTGATTATCTTGCGCAACTAATAACAACGCGTAAGCGACGCGTTCTGCATGGCGCTTATGACCTTCTTTCCGTGAAGTCATAAATACACTAACGGCGAGTTAATAGCTTTTGCGAAGCGGTTCAACTTTGAAATAAACTTAGTAATAGAGGAATAGGCAATTGTTGTTCGGTGTATTGAAGGTGTAAAATAGCAATATTGTCGAGTATTGTTTCTGATTTCATTGAATATATCTGCTAAAATGTCAAAGCCGCAACGTACGCCTCCCAGTGCCTCTGGGTCAGCGGGTAATCTAGATCAGACCCAATCGGAGCCGGACATAAACTCAGCTGTAACAACAAGTGACTATGTAGGCACAACCAGATCTAAGCGTCGGCGCAATGATAACTCGCCTAAAGTCGGGTTCGCGCCGGGTTCACAGGAACTTCAACTTATGTTCACTAACTGGAAAAGAGATCAGGATTCATCTGTTACCTTGATGCTATCGGAGCAGGCCGCTGTTATGGATAAGTTGGTATCTGAATTGGCAGATATTAAGAAACAAAATAATCAGATACAGGCGACAAATGTGGAAATACGTAACTCGAACGCTGATATCATTCAATCTATATCTTTCATAAACAAACAGTTTGAAGAATTGAAAAAGGAAGTTGAAGTTTTAAGAAAGGAACGAAAAGAACAAACTATTTACATTGAAAGCTTGGAAAAGAAGATACAGGACATGCAGTATAAATCTAGGTCATCGGGTACCGAAATTAGAAATATACCGTTTCATGAGACAGAATCGAATGACTGCCTTATAAAAATGGTGTGTAGGATTGGAGGAACGGTCGGCGTACCTCTCACTGAGTCTGATCTTCGGGATATATATCGCCTGCCAGGCAAACCTTCAAACAGTTCTTCTCCGCGACCAATTATAGCTGAATTCAAGGATGTGCTAACTAAACAGAAATTGTTGAACGCCGTTAGGTTATACAACAAAAACAAGGCCATCCTAAAAGACAAACTTAACACAGAACTTATCGGGTTTCAAGGAAAGCGAATACCAGTGTATATAACTGAACAACTTCCCCCAAGTCACAAAAAGCTATTTTACCAAGCCCGAGAATATGCCAAAAATAAAGGGTTTCAGTATTGTTGGACTGCCAACGGGAACATCTTTCTTCGTAAACAGGAGGGAGATAAACTTATCAAAATAATCTCAGAAAAGTGTTTGATGAACTTGGGTAATGGCGCATGACTGAATGCACAGTTTATTTGTAGCTGTTTTAGTATTTTTATATTTCAATTACCACATTATATTAATAAGTCAGTATTTTTTTATATTTTATGTAAACAAACCAACACGTTCTTACTTCGCTCTATTTTACACTTAACTGTTATAATCCTGCTGCACACTAATCATAAAAACTCAGTCACACAAAACCCTCAGTTTTTTCTTTCCTGTCATAATAAAACTCTTAACACTGCTATAATTATACCAAACACACTGGTAAATCTACAAATATGGAAAGGATCTGTTCGCCCTTACTATGTTCTTTATCAATGGCTACCAATCACATTAATAACGAATTAGATTCTATGGCAGGGAACTGCCTCACTTGTTTTCCGGAGGAATGTCAGCAGCTTCTCAATTTAAATGAAAATAACCTTAAAATTCTCCAACTCAACATACGTAGCATTAACAGAAATTTCGATGAGTTGCAGATTTTAATTAAAAATATAAAAACTGAAATTGATATTATAGTTTTGACGGAGTGCTGGCTGAGTGTGTTAAATAACTTACCTATCCTTACTGGTTATTATTTTTACTCAACTAAAACTAACTGCAATCAGAACGACGGCGTTGTGTTTTATATAAAATCTGAAATACAACATTCAGTGTGGGAACCGAGCTTTAAAAATGGGAATTGTCTAATTTGCGAATTAAATAACAAAATAGCCATACTAGCCATATACCGCTCACCATCATATTCCACGAAAGAAAGCTTTGACACCTTCTTAAATAGTTTAGACACCATTTACCAACAACTATCAAATTACCCTAATATAACCCTCCTCGGAGACATAAACATAGATATTATTGATGAACATAGAGACCACCGTTCCTTGGACTACCTACTATTAAACGCGTCCCACGGGCTGTTACCAACTCATTATCTTAGTACTCGTCATAATAAATGTTATGACCATGTACTTCTCAAGTCTAAATTAAGCCCCACTACCCTAGTATTAGATTCCCATATCACCGACCACAAACCTGTATTATTGGCTATTGAAGAAATTAAGTCCAAAAGGCCAACCACCACCGTCTCGTCTTCTCTTAATTATGACACTATTAAACAAGAATTGCAAAATACTGATTTCTCCTTTATCTACAATATACAATCTGCCAATGTGGCGATGGATAAATTAATTGGTATTCTAAAGGTCATCATAGATAAAAATAAAATATACAAAAAAATCTCACGTAAAAAAAAGTGCTTAAAACCATGGATAACGACTGGTATACTAAAATGTATAAGAAATCGAGATAGAATGCATATTCAGTGTAAAAAAAAACCAGACAACGTTACTCTTAAAATTACTTACATGCGCTACCGGAATTTCTGTAATGAACTCGTCCGCAAATTTAAAACTTCCTATGAGCAAAGCGAACTGGTAAAATCTAAAAATAACCCTAAGGCTCTTTGGAAAACTATTAAAGACATAACCAATAATCACAACCAACACTCTAGCCCCATTGAATTGCTAAATATTAGTGACAATCCAAAATCATCTGTAGATGAGGTCTGTCAGTATTTCACAAATGTAGGTAAAAACCTAGCACAGGACATTGTCAACCATAATGCTGCTCCCCATATCGCAACCGTTAACCGACACCAGCTTTCCCCAGCTAATTCACTGAGTATACTGGAAGTGGACGAGGCTGAGGTGGAGTCCCTTATTATGCAGTTGCGCAGTGACAGTGCAGTTGGATGGGATGGAATATCGCCTGTGTTTTTAAAGGAGTGCCGGCAAGTTTTAGTACCACCGCTTACTATCTTATTTAACCAATGTATCCAACAAGGAGTGTTTCCTAATACCTTAAAGAAGGCAGTAGTTCACCCGGTCTACAAGGGAGGGGGCAGAAACTGTGTAAGCAATTATAGACCTATCTCTATATTATCTGCTCTTTCTAAATTATTTGAAAAAATTCTTAGTAATAACCTAAAAACCTACTTAAAGAAATATGAAATCATAGCTAGAAATCAGTTTGGCTTTCGGCCTGGGGTCTCCACCGAGGATGCGGTACTTGAACTTACACAACTGGTAGCTAAGCAACTGGACAAGAAAAATAAATGTCTCGGTATATTTTTGGACCTCTCAAAGGCTTTCGACACGGTTTCTGTCCCCCTCCTTATCTCCAAGTTGGAGCGTCTAGGTGTACGCGGCACGCCTTTGGAAACCTTCAAAGACTACCTTAAAAATCGCACTCAGTCCGTTAAAATAGATTCTTACCTGAGTAACGAAGAGCTGGTAAGCTTCGGCATTCCTCAAGGCAGTATCCTAGGCCCGATCTTGTTCCAAATCTACGTCAATGATTTATGTTTGATGAGACTCCCGGAGTGCGTTAAAATCTACGCGTATGCCGACGACACCGCAATTATTGTCTATGGCACTACATGGGAATCCATTAGAGTTGAAGCTGAACGGGCTTTGAGCAATGTCTTTAACTGGCTAAACTTGAACCTCCTCAGTATGAATGTACAAAAGACAGCTTATATTCCTTTCGCGATCCGAAGTAATGGTGCGCCAATCGACTCCTTTGAGATCACAGCCCACTCATGTCCCAACCCGCGATCTTACTGTACTTGTCCTACACTCAATAGAGCAAGCTGTGTCAAATATCTCGGGGTGCTAATTGATTGTGGACTAAGATGGGACAAACACATAAGCTTAATTACCACCAGAACGATGCGTCTCATTCATATCTTCAAGTCACTGAGGAGGTCAGCTAGCTCTGAAATTATTAAGCTAGTATACCTCGCATTATGCCAATCAGTAATTGGATATTGCATTGCGGTTTGGGGTGGTGCAGCTAAGACGTACCTATTGGGAATGGAAAGAGCACAGCGAGCTATACTGAAAGTGATGATTAGTAGACCGTTCAGGTATCCAACCATCAAACTTTATGCCGACTGTACAGACCGTTCACCATAAGATGTCCCCTGCCTTCGGGATTGGTAGCATTGCCAACGGTGTTGCCAACAATATATGTACCTTTTACCCCCCCATTATCTTGTATGTAATTTAAAATTATTGTTTTGGCTTATGTTGCTCTAATAAAGTTATACTATATTTAGTTATACTATATAACTATTTTAGTTTTTTAACCGAGTTCAAAAAAGGAGGAAGTTCTCAATATGACTGTTTTTTTATGTTTGTTATCTCATAACTTTTGACTGGGTGCACCGATTTTGACGATTCTTTTTTTAATTGAAAGCTGGTGCTTTCCGTGTGGTCCCATTTCAATTTGGTCCAGATTAAAGTGGTTTTTTTTGTTAAAATTTGTGATTATCTTCAATATCTTCAAAGTACAGATATCGACCTGGTATATTTTTATTATATGACTAACTAATATACAGCTAGCTAAAAGTCTATTAAGGTTGTAAATGATGACACAATTTAAATTTTATATTATTTAATGATTTCATTTTTCCTGACAGTAAGTATGGTCGAAAGGAACGATTCCAGACATATCACTGTCACTTGCATATACGTCGTCATCTGACGTATCCGAATCTGTGCTGCTGTCATCTCCTAATTCAATTATGAGTTTATCCGTAATATTATCCATGCAGCCATCACGTTCATAAAATTTGTCTTCTAAATGTTTTACGTGTTCACACTATTTTTGCCAATCCTGAGGAGTTATCGATGAAAAAGCTTCTTCAGTTAACTTCACGATATTACCAGTTTCTTGGCCGACATTATTGCTAGCTACTCGTCTCTTTAACAGACTCCACATAAACTCAATTGCATTTAAGTCACAGTGATAGGGGGGCAACCTAACCGCTTTATGGCCATGGCTTATCAATAATTGGTCAGCCTCATAAATCGGCGCTTCTTTGTGTTCTTTTATAATTTGATAAAGCTCTGCTTTCAACATTGTTGGTAAATAAGACAATCCCTTATTTGTAATCCATTCTTGCATTTGGAGTTTTGAGGAACTCATAGTAGGTGCTTTATTCACTTGTACTGTATGATAGGGAGCGTTATCCATGACGACTAATGAGTTCGGAAGCAAATTGGGTATAAGTTTCTCTGAAAGCCATTTCATAAAATTTGTTCTATTCATATCGTCATGGTAGTCCCCTGATTTACTCTGTGATTTAAAAATCAATTGAGCATTAGAAATGAACCCCATTTCTCCACCTGCATTAACAATAATCCATCGCGTTCCAGCAGAATCACTTGTTAGTACTCCGTCCTCGTCACCTTTTTGCCAACATTTTTTCACTGCATATGATGCGTGAATGTATGTTTCATCTAAGAAAACTATTGGCCGACCTTCTACACGATTTTGTCTCATAGTATTGATATACTTGCGTCTCCATGCAACTATGTCGTGTCTTTCCATTAAAATTTTCCGCTTCGAACCACACTTTTTGTACTGAAATCCGATTCCTTTTAAAATTTTCCACAAAGTCGTTCGACCTCCACCAAAGTTTATATCATTCTTTAATTCTATAAGTAATTTATTCAAGGTAGGAACAACTTTTCTGACAGTATACATTTCATGGATTTTATTTCTTATTGCGCATAAATCGAAATCATCAAGATCCACTGTTTTACGTTTTTGACGATGTTTTCCAGGAGACTTGAGTTTTTGAGACGTAGAGGCAGCAACTTCACCTTCTTTAGATATTCTACTCACGGTTTTCTCCGACATGCCTGAAATAGACACATAAAATTTGTATCCTTTCATAAAATTAAATATTTTTATAAACACAAGTAATGACAATATTATCGAAATAAATTAAATTCACTGAGATATGTACTTTTTTATTTTAATCCTTTGTGCCACTTAATTTTTATTACCCATACTAAAGACATTGTGTCTGAAGCTGGTATCCCTATTTTACTAACCTGTCATGGCGGCGACTCGTGCTCGCACTTGATTGAGTCGAATTAATGGGGCTTGGTTTGCCTTTTCTCTCTCACAAAAGGCACGCACCTTCAACACAATCTCTCTTGCACTGCTTTTAAATGGCTTTGGCATGATATATTTCAAGGATATAAATATTAGCACAAAAACAGACAACAACAACAACATCTGACAACAACTGATTGACAAGAATGACAAGTAACAGTGCCAACATCACGGCAGGGGACACCTTACGGTGAACGGTCTGTAGGGTACTAACCGTGAGGCAAATTTACATTCTTCAAACAACCCTCAGGTATCACAGCTTCATTCCACCTACGGAATGCATCAAACGAAGATTTAATGCACCTCCTGTTCGCCACAAAACAACCTTTTCCGAGCATCAATTCTTCACGTTAAGCGCTTACATATACCTGATCTGATGATGGGATCCTAAGGAAATCGAAGGAAACCCTCAAATTTATGTAAGCGCCTGCAATGAAGTTAAAGCAATTGTCTGCATGCCTTCATATTCTGTAGACATCATTTAATTTCATAATATATAAAACGGGTCTTAACGATATCAGAGTTAACCTCAGATAGTCAGTTTACCTCAAATCACTTGAATTATTATAGTAACCTATAGAAGATAGTCCATTTGAGATTTTATTACAAAAAAATACCTGAAGTCCTTTCGATTTTATACAGCATGTATGTTACCTTTAGTCGTATTCTTTCAAGTTATTTAGGTGAAATGATGACGAGAGACTTGAGAAAGACTAAAAAGTGAAAAATAAAAAAAACTTCGTTTAAAAAAATTGAACCGAAAAAACTAAAAAGTACCAAATAACTTAATTTGTATGTACTACCTATTCATAGGTTTGAAGTCGGTGCCAAGCCAAAATGTAATAGAAGGTACCGCACTCGCCGCACGTGACCTTGAGCGGGATAGCTGCTCATCGCGTAGAACAAAACAACTGAAGCGTCGGTGACGTCGTTGACGTTCGTCTCGAAATGTAGCGAGTGTGATACCTACTATTACATTTGCCTTGGCACTAACTTCAAACCTAGGTAGCACATGCAAATTAAGTTAACTGATACTTTTTATTAAATGCTATGAAATATATTTAGCTTGTCGTCGTTGTGACATTGTGTCGATCGTGATTATAGCGTCATCGAAACGGTATATAAAGGGCCGACAGCGGTGCGCTAGCGCGCATTCGAGCTCAAACGCTCGACGAGTCAACATCTCCTGAGGATGCCCCGTGGAGGGGCGAAACACGTGTCGAGTATAGGTTTGGTTGCATGGCATGCTAATTATTTCTCACTTGTTTTGTATGTGTACATATGCATGACGGTGGGATTTGTGCCCTGCTTTCAGACCTGGATATTTGTCTCGCGGAATTAAAGCTAAATATATTTCATAGCATTTAATGTCATGGATTTCCGCAAAGTAACGCCTGATTCCATAACTGATACTTTTTAGTTTTTGAAGTCAGTTTTTTTAAACGAAGTTTTTTTTAGGATTTTGTCAGGTTATAGCATAGGTATAAGCAGGCGATTTTTGTTGTACCTAAATAATTAGCAAATAGTCTTTTGTAGATACTAATTGGTTTTCTCGGTATTTTTAGAATTTTGTAAGCTTATAGCATAGGTACCTAGGTACCTATAATTTACTTTTTTATAGGATTTTGTTAGGTTATTGGTATAGGCATAGGTAAGCAGATGTTTTTCGTTGCAAATATTTAATTACTTTGCCTTATTTGTTGGTGTTTTAATTTCTTTTAGTAAGTTGTAGATACCTTCCATTTTTTTCGTTGAATTAGTTTTATTTACGCTTTGAAAGTAAGCTTCATTCGTTATGTCTAATATTTCATTTAACTGTAGTGATAAATTTAACATTGTTTTTCGTATTCGATTTTATCACATCACACTAATTTATAGAAGCGAATGTTTGTGAGGGTGTATGTTTGTTACTTCATCACGCAAAAAGCACTGGACGGAATTGGATGAAACTTTACAGTAATATAGCTTACTATCTGTTGCCCGCAGCTTTGCTCGCGTGGAAGTTGATTATTTACAATATATTTAATTAAAACTGTGTAAGTATGTATGAATAATTTATTTATGTTTTTAAACGTACCTATTTATTTATTTTTAATCAATAGCCCATTAAAAAGGATTTCATACTAACGTTCGACCCTTATTTTTACCCCTTTAGAAATAGAATTCCCATAAATGATGATATGGGTATTAATTTATTTGTACTTAAAAGCCTAAGGACAAAGTTTCAGGCTACTAAATTAAAAATGACTGACTTCCAAACTAATCTACTTACGACATTTTAACACCTAATTCACCCCTTAGGGGTAGAAATATCATTTATGGGATTTCCTTTTGAGGGCGCTCTGGTTCCCTGGTTTCTAGAACCCGAGACGGTGTGCGGTTTTTAGTCGGTGCGAGTCCGACATAACCACCAGTTGGTGATATCCGAGGGAATTTCCGCACAAAAAAAGGGGTAGATATAATATCCAGAGACACTTAGTATCTACGCGTTTTTAACTATTAGCCCAAAGATAATTTTTCATGTTTCTAACTTAAAAAAGACGTACTTCCATACAAACTTTCAACCCCTATTTCACCCTCTTACTGGTAGAATATTGGGAAACACTTAAATACGCATCTCCTATTTTTTTATCAATAGCCCTAAAATAAATTTTCATGTTTCTAACTTCAAAACTGACGGACTTCTAGACTAACCCGAAATGTCAACGCCTATTTCATCCCTTCAGCGTAGAATATCGAGAAAGGCCTAAATACGTATCTATTCATTTTTAATCAGTAGCCGAAGCCAAAAGAAAAGTTTCATGTTTCTAATTTAAAAATGACGCAGTTCCAAACAAAGTTCAACCCCTATTTCACCCCCTTAGGGGTAGAATATTAGGAAACGTTGAAATACATATCTACAAATTTTTATAAGTAAACCAAAAATAAAGTTTCATATTTCTTAAATAGCCCTAAAATAAACTTTCATGTTTTTAACTTCAAAAATGACGGACTTCCAGACTAACCTACATACAAAACGTCAACCCCTATTTCACCCTTAAGGAGTAGAATATCCGCTCTATCTATCAGAAACGCTTAAATACGTGTTTACTCATTTTTAATCAGTAGCCCAAAAATAAAGTTTCATGTTTCTAACTTAAAAAATGACGGACTTCCATACAAACTTTCAACCCCTATTTCGACCCGTTGGGGGTAGAAATTCCAAAATTCCTTCCTTAAAGGGTATCTACTTAATGAAACGATCATACTCACCAAATTTTGTATTCCCAAGTTTAATAGTTTACGCTCGGCGATGATGAATCAGTCAGTCAGTCAGTCAGGACATGTTATTTTATAAGTATAGAAGATACATCATAGTAACACATAGGTTACTGTTTGCCGCGATAACCGACATACACGCGGGCGGAGCCGCGGGCAACAGCTAGTACTTATAATAAAAATGTAACAGGTCCAATTCTGTACATTAAAGATATTTAGAATTTTTTTTGGAGGGCTCTCTATTATCGATACTGAAGCCAAAACTGTATTTTTTTTCATTTTTGTCTGTCTGTCTGTCTGTCCGTCTGTCTGTCTGACTGTCTGTATCTTGGCCGCGCATCACGCGGAAACTACTGAATGGATTCAAATGAAACTTGGCATGATTAGAGTTCATACTACGAGGTAGGACATAGGATACTTTTAATCCCGATATTCAGCACGGTTTCCTGGGGGGAGGGGATGAAAGTCAAAATATGTAAATAGTTGTTATTCAATAACACATAGTCCGATTTTATTCATTCTTTTTTTGCTATAAAGAAAAAATAAAAGATAATGGGAAAAGTGTTTTTTTTTTGTCCGCGACTGTACACTGACTGTGGGAAGCTGAGACAGTTATGTAAATATGGCGGTACGAAGTTCGCCGGGTCAGCTATGATATATATAGATGAAATGAAATCAAATACACGTATTCTGCAATTAGGTCACATGAACACTTTTGCAATATTAACTTTTTTGAGCAGATGAGTTCGGCCTTTCCTAACTGGACTAGCCCTCAGAAGAAAGGACGAAACAAACTCAAGGATCATCGGCTCTTTTAAAGTCCACACAATATTTTTCTAAATATTCTTCTACTTATAAGAAGGGAAGAAAGAAAGATACTTCATAAATTCTCGATATTAATATACAGTGTTAGTTAAGCCGAACTGTACAATGACCATACTATACTCTGTCCATTCGTTTATTTTCTTTTTGACAGTTTAAGAAATTTCGAAATTAGTGACGCCCTCACACATTACCGATTCGATTTGAAATGAAAAGCAATCTTATTTATGAAGATTTAATAAAATATTTTTAGTTTAAATATTAATTATTCCTTTATTGGTTTTTTATATTAGGTAAGAAATAAACAAAAATATAAATAATAAATCAGTAAATTAAATGAAAGAACAGAGTTATTGTTCTTTACTCTTGGTTTGATTCTAGATTCCAAGATTTCGACTTAATTCCTTACAAATAATCAATCTTGGAGTCATAGATACTATTTTTATTTCCTTTTTTATTAAATTTACAGAAAAAATACTTACATGAAGTCAAATTATTTTTATCATATGATCGATTTATCGTATTTCGAGTATTGTTTTATAGTCTGTGGTTGTTTGTCATGCACAGGCCACTTCACTAAAGTACCGTCACCGTCAATAAAGTACGACATTACTGTAGTACATTATTCCGAAAAAAAAACGGTAATTTATAGGCGTAAGCTGTCAAAAAGAAAATAAACGAATGGACAAAGTATAACTGACGCCATATCGTCTGCGTGTCTTAAAAGGAGTGAAAAATCATCACACAAAGTGTTGCCCCATGTAGGATTTGAATCCACAACACTTTGCACAGTAGGAAGCGGCCTGGCAACCGCTTAAACCACTAGGCCAAACGTGCAGTAATAGATATACGAGTATTATCATATACCTACCCAACATGCACCAAACTGCGGTAAAATCATTTTCCAATGTTTCTCTCCATATAGCGATGAGGTCACCTAATGTAGGTATTAGCCGCATAATATTGTATTATCTTACTATTTGTGGTATCTTTAGTATGCTATAAAATGTGCATTATAGTGAGTAGGTATATTAAATATAGATCGTAAATGTTAGTGGTTTGGTTAGCTTTAAGTTTGCAGACGGGGACATTTAGTAGATATATTCGATGAATTTAATATGAAAAGCCCACATAAACTTCCTGATAATTATGTAGGTATTTTAAAAAAGCGTGTCTTTATCAACTGCCTTTAATAGTCCACTGCTGGACATAAGCCTCTCCTTGGAAATGAGGTTTTAGTCTACTATTACTATACCACCATGGCCAGACGGGTTACTATAGTAAGCTCCCTTAGTCGTCCCTTACGATGCCCAAGGGATGAACAAGGATGGTGACACTCCGTATATTAATCTCTCGGATGTAAATTGTAGTTCAAATTGTAGTTCTGAGAATGGCTGTTCTTAATTTCAATTTCATGTAATGTAACTATGTTTTGTAAAGTCTCCGCAACACAGGAATATCCCACCAAAAACATTTTCATGTAAAATGTTGCCAAGACGACTGCATATTGCTTAACCTGTGAAAAAGATATCAGATCTCATGTAGAGCCAAGGTTCTGAATCTACACGCCCTAATTCTACCAACCCTTACTTCACAAACTCTACATCTCAGTATAAATGTATGGCTTCACCGTTTTGCTACCATACCGTCACGAAGGGGAAACGAACGCCTTTTGTGTTTGCAGATATCTAGTTTCTGAAGTAACGAAACAGCCAAGCCATACATTTTTACTGGGATGTAGAGTTTATGAAGTAAGGGTTGGTAGAGTTAGGGCGTGTAGATTCAGAACCTTGGCTCTACATGAGATCTGATATCTTTTTCACAGGTTAAGCAATATGCAGTCGTCTTGGCAACATTTTACATGAAAATGTTTTTGGTGGGATTTCATTTCTTTTTGTAAGTTGCTTAAGGCAGTTTTTTTCTTTTTTTTGAGCTGTATTTCTTGTACACCTTTCTTCTTTCGAAAAAGTCCGTGTACTAAAAATAAAACCTCTAGCATAAACATTTGTGAAAGTCTCATACAAACTTCCACTTCGTAACTTCGTTCAACTTCCAAAAGTAATAGGTTTATGAATTGTTTTGTTGTTTGTATACTAAACTTAGTTAATATACCAAATTTCAGCTTTCTAGCACTTCGGGAAGTACCCTAACAGTTTTGATGATCATCAGTGTGTCAGTGACGAAATCGGTGTTTTTTAGGTATCAATAAAATCTAAAGTATCAAAGCTATGCAATTGAAACTTTGTATGTTTTATTAGTCTATTGGTAACATCATATCCTGAGAATTTGAACAATCTGGTATATCGGGAACCAAAGTTATGAGGGTTATAAAAAAAAAGACGAAACACTTCGAGAAAAGGTAGGTAGTGCCCTTGCGCTTCGCTTGGCTCGTCTTGGCGGGGGCACGACCGTGCCCCCAGATTCCTAGTGCGTAGTAGTGTCTTTAATAAAAAATAATACTTAAAATTCTTGTAGTACAAGTACTACTGTAGTAATGTTCATGTTATGTTTAGCTAATTCCGGACAAGGACATGCTCACAGTACTATTTAGCGAAACTGTCTATTAGTCGCAGTGCATCTGTTTACGCAACACAAAAAGCGGTGAAGCTAATGACTGTGTACGTCATGGTGTGCCAACTCTTGCGCACCACAGGCTCTGTCGACACTGAGCATCACCATTAATTTGCATTAAAATATAAACATATAAAATATTTGCCCTGACTGACTGAATGCTTCATCAATCATCATCATCTTAGCGTTCTTCACTTTGGAGCCTGTGGTCCGCTTTCCTACTCTTTCTTCTCCACTTTGCCCGGTCTTCGGCATCCCTGGTAGTGAGAACATTAGCACGCATGTCACCCTTTACGACGTAGCCAGCACTTCATGGGTCTACCCCTTTTACCGGCACCCGGCGAAGGCGGCATGGCCAGACATTTTTTTTTAAATGTAATAAGGGGCAACGAGCAGGCGTATCGCCTGATGGTAAGCCATTACCGCCGCCCATGGACTCCCGCAACACCAGAGGCGTCACAAGAGCGTTGCCGGGCCTTTGGGGGATGGGTGGAGATGTTGGGGTATGGGCCTCGGGTATCCTCACTCACTCGGTGAAACACAGCGCAGGCGCTGTTTCACACCGGCTTTCTGTGAGGCCGTAGTATCACTCCGGTCGAGCCGGCACATGCATGCCGAAGCTCTCCTACGATTTGACTGCTTCATCAATGCAGAACCTAAACTGCTGGGGCTACAAACTAGAAATTTTGCCAGCTAATGTTATTTAGTTTGTAAGCACCCATGAAGTAAAGGGTTTTTTTTATTATTTCACTCCTAAGGGGGTAAAATAAGATATGAACGATGGTATGGAAGTTCGTCATTTTTCAGTATCAGATGTAATCACGGGAGCGAAGGCGCGGGCAACAGATAGTTGCCAATGAGTTTAGTAAACTAATATAACTATAATAGCTATTAATTTCTTATTCGTGTGGCTGTTGTAGCTGTTGTAATCTTTTAAATTTCTTATATGAAATATTCTCTTTATTATGTAGTACCTATCTAACACAAAAAATTAACGAATATGCTTGTGTATTAAAGTAAATGTTGAGTATCCAATAACTTGTACTGAGTTGTACTCGCTATGGAGGGAGGGATGAAGTTCACTTTTAATATATTGGAAATTACATTGAAATACTTTTGTTACGTTGCTAGATGACCCTGTGTTTGTGGTAAGTAGTGAGTGTAGCAGTCCGATAAGCCTATTTTGCCTCTATGAGAAGATAGGTAGGTACAAAGCTTCATAATAAGAATAACGCTATCTTTCGTTCACGCTAGCTTCGTTAGAGAAACGCACTTGTATTAGCCATTACGATAACACTCAGTAAAACGTCCCCATAATGCTGTATAATGTCCGTAATACGCATATGGTCAGCCACGGAGAGAAATCGAACCCACTTTATTTTAGAAAGTGGTAAATAATAATATTATAACAACATTACAAGCATATTTTTCTATTAAATTGTAGAAATTTCTACCAGGGACGTTCAAATTCGATTAAAAACTTTTGATGTAAAAACTGAGAATCTAGAACCGCAATAATCTAAGATTGAAAAACAATGAACTATAACGAAAAATGTTTGGTATCGCTAATGAAAAAAAATCAAAAACATCTTTGAAGCATACATTTAAGTGATTAAACTCGTGCCATATACTGACGTCATCAAAACATACGTTTTTTGTGACAAGAAAACAAGGAAACAAATTTCCTTGTTTTCTTTTTACAACATTTGACATTTAAAATTTAAAAATACAATTTATCTAAATTGTGAAATGAATAATAATGTAGGTACAATTCTGCTGCAACGCAATTTCGATTCTAAGAACTCTACTGCTCTGTTGCATTTCAATTAGAGGAGGTGGTATTGTAGGTAAGTAGGATGGACCACATTATTTCAGCATGTGGAAACCTCCTCAGTTGTCACACCACCCAGGTTTTCCTTTGGAGCAGTGTGTCGGAACTCGAATTTAAACCGAACTAAAACCACATGGTGTTCTCATACATTTTTATGGTAGTAACTTTGGTTAAAAGAATATTTTGTAAAGGCAATGCCACCATTTTGTTTGAATTAGATAAGTAAAGACTACTTCCTCCGCCGTATAGGTACTGTACTGATCGTAAGAGCCTTGAGAGACCAAGGCGTTCCTACCACCCTCGTATTCAACAATTGAATTGGGATGAGTTTTTCGTTTATAATTGCATGTTATTTCCAAACCAAGGATAAAAACCTAGGCTTTAGCAGCTCATAGCAGCAGCAGCTGACAGCAACAAGTAGCGGCCTGTAAATTGTCGTTACACGAATGCGATATTCCGTTTTAATACGGAGATTTATTACCGAAATGTACATAAAGCAGCAATAGAAAATTGCGCAAAATGTTCGTTGACTCACATTTGCCTTGGATTTGCTAAATTATGCACGAAAGTGTACATTTTGAAATGTCATAACGTTTGCTTTAATGATTCAATGGCTTTTGTTTATTGCTACTGAGACGTATACATAATGTTATACAATATACCTACATGTCTAGTGCTACTGAAACACTCTTAACCTTGTATAAATGCTTAAGAATATTATTGCTAGGCTTTTGTTACAAGTTGTATTTAATATGCTAAGTTTCCATTTGAAAGATATTAATAAAATTTACTAGCGGAAATGCTAGCTTAACTTTGTAAAAGATGACATGCGCGTCAATGGTCTCACTATCAGAGATGCCGAAGACGGACACCGGACTGTGAAGTGTGGTCTTTGAATGTACTCGTAGTTGGGAACTAGGTACTCGTAGATAACAGATACATGTGTGAGTTATTTATATTCTGTAATACCTAGTTCATCATCATCTTCCTAGCTTTAATTATTCCCAAGATTTGGAGTCTGCTACTAGTTCAACCGGTTTTACCTGAATATCAGTTTTTACACGGAGCGACTGGCATCGAACCCCCGCAACCCTGACGGTGAACTGAATTCAAAGGTAGAACTAGTTGTCATATTTGAGGGCACTGACTTCCCAATAATTATTGCCATAGATGTTCATGACAAACGGGATCGACGGCATAACGTGCTCTCTGAGGCACGGGCGGGAAACACCGCCATCTTCCATACTCTGGGCCTCTGTAATACCTACTTCCAATACAACAAATATATTTAGTGCTATAAATAAAAATTTGTCTGGTTTTGAGTAGATACAGTTGAGGAAGAGTAACATTTTTGGCAGTCTATGTATCTATGTTTGTATGATCCACCGTAGCGTCTTAACTACTAAACCGAATTTTTAAATTTGAATGAATGAGATGCCAATAGGTTCGTGATAATGGCCTGGGTGATATAGACTATATAAAAAAATATTAAAAGCTTTTATGTATTCGTTTTATAATTTTCTAAACTTTTTCTTATTTAAATTGTGTTTTACACAAATGTAATAGGTAGGAACGGCTCCATTACCGTTCATTGGTATGTCTACACTCATGTATAGTACCGACAGCATTCCTTATTTAATCTAATAGAATTAATCTTCCGGGCCCTCTTCGCCACCCCTGTCTACGAAATGACATCCTCGCAGTAAGTGACCGCCGTAAAATGTCTGTCACGTTATTACGCTTAGCAAGAGAAAACTAACTTTCCCGACATATGGCAGATTTTCCTCTAAATAAGAGATCTGCATTAAGTTGCGTTTTCTGCAGAAAGATTTAGTCCTCTCATATCCTACACTTTCTTTTCATCTCCTTTAAATTCCGAAGAGCAATTCTATTTAAACTTGGTTTTCATCTCTACTTTAATGTACTGGAAAACTGTAATACTTTCATTTCTTAAACACTATCATTGATAATAAAGTTTAGTAGATGCGTATGTGTTACACAAATTAACACTTTATGATCTTTACAATTGCTTATCATGGTCTTTAGAATAGTTTACATTACCCCGAAATGACTTTCACCGTTTTTTTAAATCATGTTCCATTCTAATGCCAAAATTTTGCATCTCGGTGGTCAAAGGCAGCGTTTGCGACTGCTGTGTTAAGGTCTTGGGTTTGATGCCAGGGTCGGACCAGATGTTTGTATGATCTATCAATATACTCGTATAACTGTTCCGTATTAAGAGTTTTCTCTTTTTATAATATGTGTTACACAAAATAATAATGTATGTGTGCTATCACTGCTATCCATAGAGCTATTATAGATAGAGTAGGTTAGACATACGGCTGTCTGTAAACGCAAACGTCCAACGGTTAAACAGAGAGAGAAGATTTCGGTGCCCCATCTGTCTTTCTCTACTGACGCATACGCAGTAAGGGATTAATAATGGCAATTCCATCACAACAATTAACCGTCGAATCGTTCTGCGATGCTACATTTCCGCGCTAAATGCGCATACGCGAGCAGAGAGAGACAGATAGATACCACGGTCGTGTCTCTCTTTCTAACCGAGGGACGGCTGGAGGTGTGTCTTCCCTGCTCTATCTATAATACCTCTATGCTGCTATCAGTCAAACTAGCTGTCATAGATAGATAGATAGAAAGCTCTTTATTTGTACACCATAATATTACACAGTTACAAGAGTACATTAAATGTGAGATGTAGTGTACAAAGGGCGGCCTTATTGCCAAAAGCAATCTCTTCCAGGCAACCTTAGGATGGATCAAAATGTATAGGAGAGACAGTGGTAGTTGACGGTGCAGTGAGTTTTTAATTAATTATATTATTTGCTAATAAATATAACGTAAAACATATATTTATATATACACATACATATATATGTCGGAGACACAGGAATAAACGAGAACATGAATGACAGATACAGCCAATCTGGACTATAGCCAAACACTAATCACTACTAAACGGATAGGAATCAATCTTAAACACCATCAGCAACCCCGAGGGGATTGGGGCAACGCTCACCCCTCCGCGATGCCCTGTGGAATTCGCCACCTAGGCTAGTAATTCCCCCACTGATAAATATCACCTCATACACACAATATAAAACACAGAGATACAATAAATCGCAAATCAAATAATAGATATGGTCGTCGCGAGATCTGAAGAGAACTGTGTCCTGTTGCCGATCGCGCCGCTTTATATAGAGTGTTCCGTAGTGTTCGATAGTGGCAAATATTTGTATCACTTTTATTATTTGGATACCCTCACTCCGACATATATATATACACATACTCATATATCACATACTTAAACATACTAATAGATACACATACATATATAGATAACTAAATCACGTATGAATAAATATATAAATCCACAGCATACCCTAATTCGTGCCTGTTTTAATTAAGATAATGTTCATGAACCAATTTCTTGAATTCGTTTATTGTCTGCGCTTTCCTGATTTTTATCGGCAGTGCATTCCACAAGCGTACAGCTTCAACAGTGAAAGACTGGTCGTAAAACTTTGTGGAATGCAGAGGCATCTCCAGTCTCAAATTCTCGGATGACCTTAGACATTTTTCATGCGTGTCATTAAGGAACTTGAATCGTTCTTTGAGGTAAAAGGGGGCTCTGGGATTAAACAAAATATTGTAGAGAAAAATGAGGATATGAATATTCCGGCGAGAGCGAATCGGAAGCCACTTGAGCATTTGACGTAATTCAGAGACGTGATCATATTTACGAAGGCCAAATATGAATCGTATACATCAATCGCTCAAGCTTATCAAGTTGTGCTTCAGTGAGATTCAGATAGCTGACATCGGCATAGTCGAGAATTGGAAGTAGAAGTGCTTGTGCAAGTGCAGCCCTAGTGGCCCTAGTCAGCCCTAGTCATAGTACAACCTCTGCTTATATAGTTCTTCTTCTTTTGATGAAATGGCAACCAGCCGGATCTCTCGGATCAGCTATTTCTGCCAATGTCAAGTGTTTATAATCTTCAATCATAAGTCTTCAAGTCTTTAAGTCTTCGTCGTGATGGAATTAAGGATAAAAAATATAAAAAATGTGAATGGGATGAAATGGGGACCGTCTTCCGAAAAAACAAAAAAGGAACTGCCGCTTATATAGTTGTTTGAAGCTGAATACATTGTGTCAGATGTCCGAAAAATAAAAATTATATATTAAAGTAATACTGTTACAACGTAATTGGTAGAGGAACATATGTACGCAATATATGTGTACCTACCTAATATATGGGTTGAATATGATTTTAACAATAAAACCATGTTAAAATTCTAACATTGCATTTTGATCTCTGCGGTCATAAACTCGAGATTTTATGCAAAATATACTGACATTAAAAATGCATCTATTTTCGATAGATCATGCGATTGTGCTATATCAAAACCAGTTTCTGTCATTGTCCTAAATCGACTACAATTTTTCTCACAAAGAGTACTAACCACAGAACAAAAGAATATACTGTACTAACACAGTATCTATGAATTTCGACGCCGATTAATTTCGATGAAATGACCATCGACGTCACATTTCGTGTGACCATTAGTAACGCGTTTTGTAAGTTTGAATTTATCTCCCTTAATTTTCACTTTTTTTTTTTTATTGAGTAAGGGGCAAACGGGCAGACGTATCACCTGATGGTAAGTGATTACCGCCGCCCATGGACACCTGCAACACCAGAGGCGTCACAAGTTTAAATAATCACTTAATAAGAAAATACCTTTTATTCTACTGTAAAGACATTAAAGAATATTTAAAAAAATTGAGACAAATTAAAAATTGATGCATTATATATATATACGCAGGCGGAGCCGCGGGCAACAACTAGTATCTAATAATCTAATAGCATATGTATATTTATAATCTTAGTTTCGGAAACGGCTCCAACGATTTTCATGAAAAGCATACAGAGTGTTTCGGGGGCGATAAATCGATCGAGCCAGGATTGATTTTTAGAAAATTTATCAAAAAAATATGCCGAGCAAAGGTCGGTCATCTAGGCACTATTATTTTTAACTAAAACTTTAAGTTTCTATGGTGAATGATACTAATAAAATACAACAACGCTTGACAGCCCTAATGATAAGTATATAATAATAAATATAATAAATATTTCTGACATCTAACACACAACGCCGCCTAGTCCCAAGCTAAGCAGAGCTTGTGTTATGGGTACTAGACAACTGATACAAATACATATATACTTTTTTTTGTAAATACATACATATTATACATAGAAAACACCCAAACTCCGAAACAAATATTTGTAGATCATACAAACATTTGGTCCGACCCGGGAATCGAACCCGAGACCTCATGATCAGCAGTCGCACACGCCAACCGCGAGACCAACGAGGCAGTTATAGGCAGTTTATATCTACATCATACGTGATACGATTGAGATTTTCATGGCTATTATTCATTATAATTACACAGACGTCTACTTTTAGACCTCACGACGCCATTTCAAGGTCAATCTGGGATACTGCATACATATAATATATCTACGAGTATATACCAGTATCACTTCTGTAGTAATTATAGCCTAGTAACGCTTGTACAGTTTAAATTTATAGTTTTTGTGCCGACACTATTAAACTAGACTTTATTCTTGAAGT
The DNA here is from genome assembly GCA_949125395.1 of Diaphora mendica. Classification (NCBI taxonomy): domain Eukaryota; kingdom Metazoa; phylum Arthropoda; class Insecta; order Lepidoptera; family Erebidae; genus Diaphora; species Diaphora mendica. The sequence goes on from OX421323.1 coordinate 7,011,049, forward strand.
TTAAGTTATTATACAGGCAAGCAGTCAGTAATCATTGCTGTTTTATATACATACTAGCTGTTGCCCGTGGCTCCGCCCGCGTGTATATCGGTTTTCGCTGAAAATAGTAGGCTATGTATTATTCTGATGTATAAGCTATATTACTGTAAAGTTTCATCCAAATCCGTCCTGTAGTTTTTGCGTGAAGAAGTAACAAACATACACACAAACTTTCGCCTTTATATATTAGTGTAATGTGATGTACTAAAACACATTACCGTAAGATAGAATACATCTGTTCACATAATAAGTACTAAAACTAAATATGTATTTACACTGCTTTAATTTTAACCAGAAACTACCCTATACGTTTGACCAATTCCGTTATTTATTTCCATCTCACGGTTGCCTGTAAGAGACTGTCTTCGAGCTAAAAGGCCACTTCTACCTACTGACCGTGCATTAAGTTACCCATATTTTTAGTTTATATGGTGTGCAACGCACCGGTAATCGCTTACCATCAGACGATACGTCTGCTCGTTTGCCCCCTATTCCATTAAAGCAATTTATTATTATTATTATACCATGATAATCTAAGAAGAATGTTTCAGAATAAATTGACCCGAATTCACAGTTGTATTTCATACCAAAATCAAATACCTATTAGAAAATAAATACTTCCTCGCTAAGTTTAAAAGTTATGACCTGGATAGGGGAATCATTTTGAAGATTTTAGTCCACTTAGATCCCCTGCTTAAGCCGATTGGGGATTTATTTGGATTTTAAACAATAATTCAACATAAATATTACTAAAAAAGCCCAAATAAATATACAGTGTTTCAGTAATGAGATGATATTACCTATTATATACTACAGGTAGTAGAGCCACGCTGATTTCAGCACAACTGGGCCGGCTCGACCGGGGCGGTACTACCCTCACACAGAAGACCAACCTAAAATGACAGTTTTGGTGCTGTCGTATTTCGTTGGTGAGTGCGAGACCGGAGGCCCAATGATGCAGGGGTGACAGTTATCGTGGTAAGTGTGTGAGCAGTGGAATACTCGTAGAGTCATGTTAAGGATGACGTGGATCGAACCGTTGGCCAGGGAGACCCGTAGAAACGGTGGTGCCGCTGGCCGCCCGCGGCATAGAGAGGGGCCCAACCGCGGCTAACCACCCTGGGAGGCTGCCCCGTCAGGTCGCGCATAATCCACGGAGTGGCTCGTCGTGCCGGTTGGTGACCGGACGGTGGGACCAGGCGAGCACTTCCGGGAGGGTATGGGAGCCCTTCCGTCCGGCGGTTCGGTTACCGTCATGCCTCACTATTGTATGGCGACACAGCATTCCGAGCCTCAGTATTACACTGCCACGATGACTGTCACGCCTTTTATGCCCCCACTTCCCTCCCTCTCTTTTAAATCATGGCAGTAAAAAAAAGGTATAAGCGATCAACAGCGGCACGCCATCCTCCCACCAACCCGCTCTTTGAGGTGGAGTTCACAAACATCCGTGGACTCCATGCAAACCTCAACGCCGTCCACCAGCCGCTTGCGACGGCTTGAGACGGCTCGGCCGGCCATGCTTTTCCTAACGGAGACACAAATACGCCGCCCTGCCGACACGACATATCTTCACTACCCCGGCTACGTGCTTGAGGAGTGCTTCCTCGCGAAGGCTGGGGTATGTCTTTTCGTCAGGGGGGATGTATGTTGTCACAGATTACGCTGCCTTGAGGACCCATCCTTCTCCACTATTTGGCTACACGTGGATATTAGCTCTATGAGCCGAATCTACGTATGCCTATACCGATCCCATTCTGGAGACTCCGAGACAACTCGACTTTTTGATCATCTCAGCCAGGCAGCGGATAAAGCGCAGGAGCAGTTTCCGACCGCCGAACTGGTGTTTCTGGGAGACTTAACGCCCACCATGAGTCCTGGTTGGGATCTTTCAGAACTGACCACGCGTTTCGGACTGTCCACGCATTCGCTCTCACGCATGACCTCACCCAGCTGGTACTCCAGCCCACCAGGATACCAGACATACCTAGTCAAGCGCCTTCCTTGCTGGACCTACTGCTGACGAGTCACCCAGCGCAGTACAGTGTATCGGTGCTCGCCCCCCTAGGATCCTCCGATCACTGCCTGGTGTCCACCACGGTGCCTCTTGCTGCCCCTTCACGACGAGTGGCAGCAAAAAGACGTTTATGGCACTACTCGTCGGCAGACTGGGATGGAATGCGGGATTATTTTGCATCCATCCCGTGGGCTCAACGCTGCTTCAAAAATAAAGATCTGTCGCAAAGTGCGGCGGCCGTGGCTGGCGAGATCACTGTAGGAATGGAATACTATATTCCCCACAGTGAGGTCGCCAGCGCAACGACCCGTCCCTGGTTCAATCGCGAGTGCGCCCATGCTGTCTCACATAAGCAATCGGCCTACCGCGCATGGATCAGGGCCTGCGCTCAGGGCTCCGCTGACGTTGATCGACTAAAAGCAGCGTTTAACAAAGCCACTAGGGAATGCAAGAAGGCTTACATCAGAGCGGATGCCCAGCGCATCGCGCGGCTTGGTCAAGAACTCGTCGCATACCCTACGGGTAGCCGAAAGTTCTGGCGATTGGCCAAAGCCGTGCAGTCTAACTTCTGCCAGCCCTCGCTACCACCGCTGAAATATCCAGATGGATCACTGGCCCATCAGCCGCAGGAGAAAGCGAAACTGCTTGTTGATCTTTTTGTGGCTAACTCCCGAATCGATGACCGCGGCAAGCACCCGCCTACCATTCCGACCTGCGACACTACAATGCGGGATATTCGTATCCGGCTGAGTGATGTCCGTGAGGAGCTTCGGTCACTCGACGTCCGGAAAGCCAGTGGACCCGACGGTATTCCAGCGGTGGTTCTCAAGAACTGTGCACCAGAGTTGTCTGCGGTATTGACGCGCCTGTATCGCCTGTCATATTCCTCGGGAACTGTTCCGGAGGCTTGGAGAGAGGCAAATGTTCAACCGATCCCCAAAAAAGGCGACCGCTCCGACCCGGCCAACTAACGTCCGATAGCCGTCACCTCCATTATCTGCAAAGTGTTCGAGCGAATAATAAACGAACAACTGGTCCACTACCTGGAAGATCACTCCCTACTAAATGATCGTCAGTATGGTTTTAGACCGAACCGATCCACGGGTGATCTTCTAGCGTACGTCACTCACCTTTGGGGTGAGGCTATCGACAGGCATGGGGAATCCTTGGCCATCAGCCTCGACATGTCCAAGGCCTTCGATAGGGTTTGGCACCGCTCGCTTCTCTCCAAGCTACCGGCTTTCGGCTTGCCCCCCAAACTCTGCAACTGGGCTGCCGCATTCCTGCACCAGCGCCGCATCAGAGTCCTTTGCGACGATGCGGCCTCCGATTTTCAATCGATTAATGCCGGAGTACCGCAGGGCTCCGTCCTGTCGCCCACACTGTTTCTTCTGCATATCAATGACATGTTAGCCCTTGGCAACATTCATTGCTATGCAGACGATAGCACAGTTCATGGGCAATATTTTGGACACCCTACAGCCAAGCTAGCAGATATTGAGAAAAAACGTCACGAGCTTGTCGTTCAACTCGACCATGTTCTGGGCCGCATTTCTCAATGGGGCTGTGGGAATCTGGTCGAGTTCAACGCCAAAAAAACACAGGTGTGCGCGTTCTCTGCCAAAAAGTCTCCATTCCTACCCCTTCCCACTTTTCAGAACACTCAAATGGCATTACAAGGTAAGCTCGATATCCTGGGCATGGATATCTGCCGAGATCTCAACCCACGTGAATACGTTGAGAGTGTCACTAAAGCGGCCTCGCGTAAGCTAGGTGTTTTAAACAAGGGGAGACGGTTCTTCTCGCCCGGGCATTTGTGTCTTCTTTACAAGACTCAGGTTCGCTCGTGCGTGGAGTACTGTTCTCATCTTTGCGATGGTGCCGCACAGTACCTGTTTGACGCTCTCGACCGGTTGCAGCGGCGAGCAATAATAATAATAATAATAATAATAATAATAACCCCCCCGGGGGACCACCTTGGCGTGGTGGGGGGGCTTACGGGAAGGCATGAACTTATCATAAGGTCACTAAGAACTCGACTATACCCTGTAACAGGAGGCACAAATATTATAACATATAGCCAACAACATCTTGGCTCAACCCTTTCTAACTAACGGTCCCAAACCCAAACCCAAAAGAAGAAAAAACATGGTTTTAACAAGAAGCAGTACGAAACGGCCCCAAGTGCCCGGCGGACCCAGTACCAGTGGTGGTAACGACGATAGCCATCCTGTGACTGAGCCCAGGGGTGCGAAGAATCTCCGGGTGGGAACAGTAACTCGTCAAACGACTCAAGCTATCCATAAGGACTCCGATAACTTAAGTGATACTTCACAGACTCTATCACCATTTCATTCATTTGAATCACCTTCATCATCCCCATTATCATTTGCGTCTTCAACACTATCATCTGCTTTGTCTGAAGATGTTGTGCAGGAGGCACATGCCGTCACACCTGCACCCACTTCAGGCACAAACCGTACGCGTAAGAGATGGTCACAAGAAATTAATGAATTTATCTGGCGTACGTATCTCATAGCTACAAAATTAAATGCTAGCAAAATATACCTCAATCACCTACACCACGAATTCACACAAAAATACCCTCAAATGCAGGCATCTAAACAAAGATTGGGAGATCAATGCCGAGCTATAATTAGAAACAATCTTTTACCTCAACAGACGCTAGACAGTATAAAAGATGAAGTATCTAGTTACCTACAACAAACACAAAATACACAAATAGATTGCAGTACACAGGCGCACAATACAAATGTACAAACACAGAGAAGAAGATGGACAACTGAATATAACGAATCAATAATTAAAAATTACTACAAAATCACACAATTAGGATCAAACAGGACAGCATATCGTAAACCACTGTATCAAGCAGTAATTGCAGAACACCCTAATTTGTCAGAAGTTAGCGAACAAAGAATATCTGATCAGCTCCGGGTAATTCTTAACAATAAATTAATAAGTGATCGAAGACAAGAAGAAATACGTAACGAAATAGCAAGTACCCTTAATCTACAAAGCACTAATCAGGAAGACTGCATCACACAAACACAATGCATAACATCAACAACTGAACTACATCAAGAAATACATAGCCCACTGACAGATTCACTCACCCAACCATTGTTGACACAAAATTGCAGATTACGTTTAAATCCCACAGTTTTAGAGTCTAATAAAATCGAAGAAATATTTAAAACTGCAATGCTTAAATTCAGATATAGTAACCCAACGACTCGACCATATATACCAAAACAAAAAAATTCTACAAAACTAATAAAAATAGTACATTTCATTGACAACGAAATTCTACCAAACCACATCTCATTTGATCAAGATTTTTTACTGACTCAGACTATTATTTACTGCGCCGCTTACACGGCAGCTACCTGCAATGGGTCTAAAATTAAAGATAATACCACGACTTTTACTCAAAACAAAACGAAAGTGCCATCCTGGCAGAAAAGATTACAAAACAAAATACAAAACTTAAGGAAAGATATTGGAAGGATGACAGAATATATTAAAGGAAATAGCAGTGAAAGAATTAGAAGATTAGTAGAAAAAATAAAAGGTAAACACCAAATCCATTCACAACATGAAGAACCTAATTTAAGTAATGAACATTTCCTTGACACTCTCAAACAAAAACTTAATGCAGCTACAAGTAGATTAAAAAGATATATTAATTGTACACTTAGAAAAACACAAAATAGCCAATTCACTAACAATGAAAAACAATTTTACAGACAATTAGCTTCAAACACAACACAATACACATATAAAAACACAGAAGATCCAGTAACTGTACCAGTTGATGAGCTGCATGACTTCTGGTCCAATATTTGGTCAAAACCTGTACTTCATAATTCACAAGCTGAATGGCTTCAGACAAATACCTCTTTAAACCCAAACTCAATTACACCCATGGAATTCGAACAAATTTCTGTAGAAATATTCGTAAATGTACTAAAAAAACTGCAAAATTGGAAAGCACCTGGCACCGATCGCATTCACAACTACTGGTATAAGAAGTTCACAACTTTACATCCTCTGCTACATAAACATATTAACACATTCATTCAAACTCCAGACCTCATGCCGCATTACATTACTGAAGGCCTCACCTACATGATACCAAAAGACACAGATTATCAGAACCCTGCTAAATATCGCCCTATTACATGCTTACAAACAATTTACAAAATACTTACAGCATGCATTGCGGAAATAATGCATCAACACGCTAGCGAAAATAGTATCCTTGCAGAAGAACAGAAGGGATGCCGTAAAAATAGTCAAGGTTGCAAAGAACAGTTAGTAATTGATTCAGTGGCAATGAAACTAGCAATCTCAAAAAAGAAAAATATAAGCACAATGTACATAGATTACAAGAAAGCCTTTGATTCCGTTCCACACAGTTGGCTACTTCATGTCCTGCAACTTTATAAATTTCATCCAAAAATAATTGACTTCCTGCAAAACTCGATGCAGCATTGGAATACCACATTAAATATTAAAGGGTACACCAACACAGAAATACCTAAAATTCCAATAAGGCGAGGAATTTTTCAAGGTGATGCGCTTAGCCCGCTATGGTTCTGCTTAGCTCTCAATCCCCTTTCTCATATGTTGAATAAGTCTCTTCTAGGTTACACTGTCACTACACCACAAAAACAAACAAACCTTACACATCTCATGTACATGGACGACATAAAATTATACGGAAACAACACAGAGTCACTACACCGTCTGGCAGACATTACACAGTCTTTCTCAAACGACATTCATATGGAGTTTGGAATTGATAAGTGTAAAACATTTTCAGTAGTTAATGGACAAGTTATTACCAGCACCTACACACTCCAGACAGGAGAAACAATTGAACCTTTAGAATCTCACAATTCTTACAAGTATTTAGGATTCCAACAAGACAGACAAATTAAACAGAAGGAAACTAAACACACTCTTAAACAGAAATTCAAACATAGAATCAACATTATACTCCGTTCTCAACTTAATTCTCGTAACACAATCAAAGCAATTAATAGTTATGCCATCCCCGTTCTTGTCTACTCCTTTGGTATAATTAGATGGTCCAAGACAGAACTCACGAACCTTCAACGTACTATAAATACAACACTAACAGCTTACAGAAAACACCATCCCAGATCCTGCGTACAACGAATAACTCTCCCTCGGGAAGAAGGGGGACGTGGTATAATAGATGTCTTCAATTTACACAACAAACAAATCACAGCACTCAGACAGTACTTTCAGCAACGATCACAGGACTCTATACTACATGAAGTTGTAATGCTTGCGGACAGACGCTTCACCCCACTTAATTTAGCAGATCAGAACCCACAATGCAATGAACGTATTGTTGAATTAAAAGAAAAAATTACTCTATGGCAACAGAAATCCCTACACGGCAGACATCGCCACGACCTGCAGCAACCTAACGTCGACATAATTGCGTCGAACGAATGGCTGCGGCGTGGAGACCTGTTTCCTGAGACAGAAGCATTTATGATAGCAATTCAAGATCAAGTCATCGACACCCGAAACTACCAAAAGCATATCATTCGGGCACAAAATCTCACCTCAGATGCCTGCAGACGCTGCCATGCCTGTCCCGAAACCATTCAACACATAACCTCAGCTTGCAAATCTCTAGCTCAAACAGACTACAAACACAGACATGACCAAGTAGCCGCCATAGTACATCAACACCTTGCCCACAAACACCACTTTATAGACAAAAAGACACCCTATTACAAATACAAGCCAGAGACAGTGCTAGAAAATAACAATTACAAAGTATACTGGGACAGAACGATTATAACAGATAAGACCATTCACTTCAATAGACCGGATATCACACTTCACGACAAAATAAGGAAAACTGTATACTTAATAGACGTAGCAGTTCCGAACACTCATAACGTCCAATCTACAATAGCTGAAAAACTCACTAAGTATCAAGATCTGGCAATAGAATTAAAACGCCAGTGGCGAGCAGTAAACATTCATATAGTTCCAATAGTAATATCTTCAACCGGAATAATACCTAAAAGCCTTCAACATAGCTTAGACATCTTAGAAATGCCGCAACATTCACTACACCTACTCCAGAAAGCAGTTTTATTAAACACCTGCAGACTTACTAGAAAATTCCTCACCACATCTTCAGTGTCATCCACATACACCATAACTTGAACCCTGATTACATTTGGCTATGGCCCGTGGAATCAGCAAATTTCACCCCGTATAGGGAGTTTAAAAAAATAAAATTTAATAATAATAATAATAATAATAATAATAATAATAATAATAACCCCCCTGAAGCTCCAACCGTACGTCCGAATCGACCACCAGATTCACGTAGGGGGCGGACACGTGATATAAAATTACTGGCACGGCTAACATGGCTCTGGCAACCCATTAAATATGGAGACACGTCTAAGAAGTAAACGTATAAGGCCGCTGCCCGGGGGTGATCGCCGGGGCACACCTGGAGCTGACGCTGGGTGTGACAGCATACGAACCGTCGGCGGAGTGGAGCTGAGTAGGCGGGCTCCCTCCGGGTCACCCGAAAATATTACAGCCAACTTGACTTTCGACAGACAGACTGACAATATTGACAGGATTAGCTCACCATGCCCCTCAACAGAGGAACCATATAGCCCGTCAACCGTATCATATACACCATCAGAAGTTTCTACAGGAACACCAACACCTACAGACACACCGGCCTTAGATGTTGCGCAGGGGGTGAATACCCTTTTACCTGCGTCCACTAAGACTGGTAAACCACGTGTACGCATGCGATGGACAGAAGATGTAAACATATTCATCATGCGTACCTACTACCGCATCACTAAATTAGAAACAGACATGACAACATACAGAAAATTACTTCATGAACACTTTTTAAAACAGTACCCTCACGTTTTAGTTTCAGAACAACGAGTTTCCGATCAAAGGCGAGTTATCATAAGAAATAAAATGCTTACTAATGAAAAGTTAGAACAAATTAAAGAACAAGTTAGAGTAGATTTAGAACAGGAAGATATTTCTCTTCAATCACAACCATCACTTAGTGAGCCACAAACAATCATTACTACAAACCTAACTACACAACAAACAATACTAACAAATACACAATCATCCCATAACTACCTTAATACTACTGAATATGCCACATACAACACACAAACACCACTTAATACTAATATATCAACACAAACTGAAACTACACTGCTATTGATGGAAACAGAAATAGAAACTGTGCAGTTTAATGACCTCCTAGACTCGTCAGAAAATAAACTGAAAGAACACTTACACTCAGCCATAATTGAATTTGCAGGCTTAGACCCCACACTCAGGCCACGACTCCCTAAACTTAAATATAGTTTGTATCTTTCCAAATTAACTCATTTTTTTAACAATACCTTACTGCATGAGTTTTTCTCTGATGATTCACAACTAACCGACATTCATACACTCATATATTGTACTGCCCTAGTAATCTCACGAGAGCTTGGATATAACACCGAACCACAAGCCAGACCCCAACGCAATAACAAAAAACCAGTCTGGCAAGATAGACTAGAGAGAGATATAACGCAACTTAGATCTAACATAGGTAGACTAACACAATTTTTGAATAATAACAGGTCAAAAAAGGTAGTTGATACAGTAAACAAAATAATATCTAATAACAGAATACACAGCAGTCATGAAAATAATAATAAAAGACCCGAAGACGTTCTAGACACATTGAAACAGAAATTAGCATTAAAATCACATAGACTATCCAGATATAAAAAAGCACTTCAAAGAAAAACCGATAACAAACTTTTCCATACCAATGAGAAAACATTCTATAGAAATTTAAATACAAATAAAGAAAAACTAACAAACAATAATATAGAAACCCCAGCAGTACACGACTTAGAAGAATTCTGGGCAGGTATCTGGGAAACAGAAGTACATCATAACGGGGAAACACAATGGATAACGGAAGAAGAAAGAAAATGGGCAGACTTAGATGAAATGGAATTCAAAGAGATATCAGAATCTGATATAAAATATGTCACAAGCAGACTACATAACTGGAAATCACCAGGTATAGATAACATACACAATTACTGGTACAAAAAATTTACTACCCTCCATAAAATCATAGCTAAAAATTTTACTAGCATTATTCACGGACATCAAAACACACCACCATTTATAGCTAAGGGTATAACATACATGCTACCTAAAGGCCAATACACACCACAACCATCACAATACAGACCCATAACTTGCTTACCCACTATATACAAAATTCTCACATCAACTATAACACAAAAACTCACCACTCATATAGAACAGCACAATATACTTGCCGAGGAACAAAAAGGGTGTAGAAGAGGCCATATGGGATGTAGAGAGCAGCTTATTATCGACTCTCTTATTCATAGACACGCAACTACAAATAAAAGAAATTTACACTGTACATACATAGATTACAAAAAAGCATTTGATAGCATTCCACACTCCTGGTTATTACACATTTTGAAAATATACAAGATCAGTCCTGTCTTAATAGAGTTCTTAAAAAACATAATGCCCCTTTGGAAAACTACACTTCATCTTAACAATATCACTAGTAGAGAAATAGCAATAAAAAAAGGTATATATCAAGGTGACTCCCTAAGTCCTCTATGGTTTTGTCTCGCCCTAAACCCTTTATCCCAGATACTGCAGAATTGCCAGGCGGGATATCGATTAAAGAATAATAGCACTGAAACTAGTATATCACACTTAATTTACATGGATGACATAAAGCTTTATTCAAAAACAGCAAAAGAAATGAAAGCTCTCATAGACGCTACAGCGAAATTTAGTAAAGATATCAGCATGCAATTTGGATTAGATAAATGCAAAACTATTCACATAATAAAAGGAAAAATCCAGCCAGGCGATTACGCAGTATCTCATGATGAAACAATTACAGCCATGGAACCGAATGAGTTATATAAATATTTAGGATACCAGCAATCAAAAGGAATAGACCATAGTAAATTAAAAATGGCCTTAAAAGATGAGTATAAGCATAGGGTAAATGTTTTAAGCAAAAGTAATTTAGCTAGCAAAAACTTAGTAAAGGCAATAAACACTTACGCTATACCCATACTGACCTACTCTTTTGGTATTATAAAATGGACTAAAACAGACATTCAAAACATACAAATAACAACAAGAACTATTCTCACTAAACACAACTGTCTACATCCAAAATCTGCAATAGAAAGAATCACAATCAAAAGACAGGATGGAGGAAGGGGCCTTATCGACATATCTACCTTATGGACCACGCAAATATCAAAATTAAAATCATTTTTCCTCGAAAAAGCTAACAGTAGTGAAATCCATAAAGCAATAGTTAGTAATGATCTGAACCACACACCACTAAACCTAACCCAAGAGACCGAAATAGGTAACGCAGAAAGTAACTCTCAAATCTGTAAAATAGAACAATGGAAAAAGAAAGCACTCCATGGTCGACACCCACACGATCTTGAACAACCACATATAGACAAAACAGCATCAAACAAATGGCTTACTCTTGGAACCCTGTTTCCTGAAACTGAAGGCTTCATCATAGCAATCCAAGACCAAATTATAAATACAAAAAACCATAGAAAGCATATTATCAGAGACCCTACAGTAACAGACGATAGATGTAGAAAATGTCACAATCAATCAGAAACTATTCAACATATTACTGGAGCATGCCCCAACCTTGCACAAACCGACTACACACATAGACACAACCAAATTGCAAACATCATACACCAAAGACTAGCTGTCAAACATAAACTCATTCCAGATACATATACGCCATACTACCAATATACACCTAAAGCAGTTTTAGAAAGCAATACCCACAAAATTTACTATGACCGTGCAATATTGACCGATAGGACCATACACTACAACCGCCCTGATATAACCGTACAAGACAAAATAAATAAAACTACTTACCTGATTGATATAGCTGTTCCAAACACTCACAACCTACAAAAAACTATTGCAGAAAAAGTACATAAGTACACAGACCTTAAGGATGAAGTTTTAAGGATCTGGAAACAACAAAAAGTATACATTGTCCCTATAGTATTGTCCACCACTGGTATTATCCCGAAACACATACACCACAGCCTGAAACTCCTTGATCTGAAACCCAATACATATATACTCCTACAAAAAGCTGCTATACTGAACACCTGCAGAATCGTCAGAAAGTTTCTGCAAATAGACGAGCAGACACACAATGCAATAGACTCACACACTTAATTCACGTTTATACAAAACCGTGACATTTACTTGACTTAGTCCGTAAATGCCACTTACATACTACCAGCGAAAGCTGAGAAAAAATAAGTCACCCAAATAATAATAATATGAACAGGGTGAGACGGTTTTTCGCGCCCGAGCATTTGTTACTCCTTTATAAGACCCAGGTATGCTCGTCCGTACTGTTCTCATCTTTGTGATGGATCTAGGCATTGATTTTCTCGATATTTTGCAGCGGCAATCAGTCCGCATTATCAACAGTCCCAATACTACCGATTTCTTTGAGCCTCTGCAGTTGCGGAGAGATATCGCATCTATGGCAGTCCTCTACCGCTTTACCATGGAGAGTGTTCTGAAGCGTTCTTCCAACTGATCCCACCTTCTCCCTTCCTCTACAGAACAACACGTGCTGGTCTTGGAAGTCACCGCCTCAGTCTTAGAAATACCCTCTCGAACCAAACGGTTTGGTTCTGCATTGTCTGCTTTCACAGCGAGTATGGTTGCCTCCACTGTTGGATTCTGCTTGAGTTTTCTCTCAGTCTGAGCAAATTCTCAATTTTTTCAATTTTAAAATACTACGTTTTTGATTTGCCATCCTTTGTCAAAATATAGTGATTAAGCTGATTTGATACACGCGATTGTGCTGCCCATTTGAAAAACATGTTTTTTTTAAATGAACTGCAACTTTAACCGTCTGTCTTTGGGCTTTGATAATTGGTAGTGCAAATGTTGTTTTCAGCGGAAACTGCATTCTTTTAAATTGAAATTGCAAATAAGTTTGAATTATTGGAATACGGGGAATTGAAACATTTTCTTTTACAATGTTGTACCCCAGATGTGTATTTTGTAGCCGTGTACCATTACATATCTTTGTCGCTCAATATTTCTTATTAATAGGACTGGAACATTAACTTTCAGTCTTAACTTATGGGAATGCGCTCCTGATGATTCTAAAGATTTAAAAAACTTTATGCATAAGCTATGATATGACTGGTTCAGTTTCCCTTGCATTGTTTCCTGAGAGGTATTCGTTAACATCTTCCTCCACGTCTGACATGATCCGTTCGTTTATTTGATAACTGTCTCATTAGTCGGCGGATCAGAATAGATATTATTTTTAGATCATGTGTGCTAACATATACCAGAACTCACGTCTCAGTGTAATCATGTCGTTACTGTCATTTGGCATACAATCATCTCCTATTTTTAGAAGAGCATTTGCATATTGACACTGCTCATAAATCATTGTGAAATTGTACTCGCATAATTGTAGTAAGTAAGACAAAACTTTTTAACATGTACCCATAATACATATGTTTCATACAGGTATTTATTTCATCTTGCGGCGTACCCCTTTTGCTTTTTTTTGTGTTTAAATCCCGCCGTATACTTTTCCTTCGGTTTTTTTCACGAAGAAAATTATTTGAATAAACAAAAAATCATGTAAACAAATCGAATCCTAGTGAATAATAACGAATTTGTAGTAGCAAAATTCAACATCCGCATGCGGCACAGTCGTCTGCCCTCACATGTCTACCCGTTCGGGTAAGCACTCTTAAGCATATTGTGATAACTCAGTAAATGTTACATCTGAATAGCTCTAATATTTTGTCTCCTGTCTCAAACTCATGAAGCATTTTCGCAAACCTTGCATCATCATCATCAGCCTATCGCAGTCCACTGCTGGACATAGGCCTTGCCTTGCCTTTCCTTCACAAACCTTGCATATTTCCATACAAACTTTCATCCCCTATTGCTATTTTACCTTGATCTTAAAATTGTATTTATTTTATTATAAATTTAATTATTATCTTATTATTTTATGGAAGCCTTTATGGCTAGCCTTCCTAGATAAATGGGCTTTCTAACACTGAAATAAGTTTTCAAATTGGACCAGTAGTTCCTGAGATTAGCGCGTTCAAACAAATAAACAAACTCTTCAGCTTTATATATTAGTATAGATGTATTTATTATACTCTTCTAAGATCTACTACTCATAATTAACAACACAATTATTTAGATAAAGATTAATATTACGCATTATGTTGATAAAAACTCTTTGGCAAATAACTCATTATTAGGTACCAACTCATAGCGTCTTATACTCGTGATAACTTCTAAACGAAATGTCGGATTGGGATGAAACAAAAAGTATTTTACTTCTACATAAATACCCTTGATAACATAAAGCTTAATTTGGATAAGGATTAATATTACGATACACATTTAACGTAGTTTCTTTCTTCAGACGATTTAATATTTTTTTCGAACACAAAAGCGGTTATTGTGACTAAACCATGATAGTTAGATATATGCTCTCGCGGACTTTTTTGTAGATCTTAATGGGCCCTACAAACCCGTAATACATTATTTTGTTCTATTGTCAATAGTCTTTGCAGCGCACGCAAAAATAGGTTTTCGATTTCACACCTTGGGTTAGAAAATAGCAATTTTCTTACGGATCCCTAATTTTTTTGAAAATAAAATATAGCCTATAGCCTTCCTCGATAAATGGACTATCCAACACTGAAAGAATTTTTCAAATCGGACCAGTAGTTCCTGAGATTAGCGCGTTCAAACAAACAAACAAACAAACAAACAAACTCTGCAGCTTTATAATATTAGTACATATATACTCCTACAAAAAGCTGCTATACTGAACACCTGCAGAATCGTCAGAAAGTTTCTGCAAATAGACGAGCAGACACACAATGCAATAGACTCACACACTTAATTCACGTTTATACAAAACCGTGACATTTACTTGACTTAGTCCGTAAATGCCACTTACATACTACCAGCGAAAGCTGAGAAAAAATAAGTCACCCAAATAATAATAATGTCTTTATTGTACACCAGGTAAATTATAAAGGTCTTATTACAAGGTAAGTAGGTACAATTGGCGGCCTTATCGCCCGGAGGCAATCTCTTACAGGCAACCTTAGGATGGAGACAAAAAAATAGGGAAAGTAGAGGGTTGTGTCTGGTGTATTGTTATTATATAACAAAGAGAAATTAGAGCAGTATACACGATATATAAGGTGGAGTAAGACAAAATGTGGATTATTAAATAAAAACTTAGAAGAGTGTGAGTGATATGCCTATAAAATGTTTTTAACATACTTCTGTGGGATATGGTGACCTAATGACTGCGCGAGAGAAGTACATAAGTTATGGGACCTATAGGTCTCCCAGATAATGCTCTTTTACTAGTCTCTTGAATGCAGTTATCGTTGGTGCACGTCTTATTGTGACTGGTAGGGCGTTCCACAGTCGAGCAGCCTGAACAGAAAAAGAGTGGTCGGAAAATTTGGTGGAATGTAGCGGTATTTTTAGTTTTAAGTTCTCAGACGATCTCAGTAATTTGGAATGTGTATCGTGTAAATAAGTGAAACGTGATTTGAGGTAAAGTGGGGTAAAAGGACTAAATATAATGTTATATAGAACAGAAAGAATATGTGCATTCCGGCGAAGGCGGATAGGTAACCACTTAAGCTTTTTACGATAATCGGAGATGTGATCATATTTACGCAATCCGAATATGAATCTTATACAGAGATTTTGGAGTCTTTCAAGCTTATTTAGTTGGTCTTCAGTGAGATCTAAATAACTGGCATCAGCATAATCAAGGATGGGGAAAAGAAGGGATTGTGTGAGAGCAATCTTGGTAGAGGTAGGTAACAAGTTGCGTAGCCTACGCAGAGATCCTGCAACGGCAAACATTTTGCGACTCAGCTCCTGCAGCTGAGGACCCCAGGATAAGGTGATGTCAATATAAATACCCAAGTTTTTTACCTTATCACTAAAGGGAATAGGTGTGTTACCGCAAGAGACTTGAGGCAGTATAGTCCAATCGATTTTGGAAATCAGTCTAGAACTTCCTACAACTATGACTTGAGTCTTGGTCGGGTTAATCTTGAGACCGTAGGAAATACTCCACTTACAAATTTTATTCAAGTCAGCGTTTATTATATCAATAGCATTAGCCAGGTTAACCGGCGGTGCTTTAGAATAAATTTGGAGATAATCAGCATATAGGTGGTAGGAAGAAGTGAGATCATTAGTGATGGTGTTAATAAAAACGGAGAAAAGTAAAGGAGATAGCACGCCGCCCTGAGGGACGCCAGCTTTAGTACTACACCAAGAAGAGACAGTGTTATCAATACTAATACGCTGCCGGCGACCAAACAGGTAGTTGTGAAACCAGTCAATCACGGTTGGAGATATGTTAAGGGAGCGTAATATACATAGCAGTATGTCAAAGTCAACGGTGTTGAACGCGTTACTGAAATCGAGGAGTGTTAGGACCGTAAGTTCACCGTTCTCCATAGCATCTCTGATGTCCTCGGTAATCTGAATTAAAGTAGTGGTGGTGCTATGGCCGGGTCGGAATCCAGATTGGAAAGGGTTAAGGAGCAGGTTTTTGGAAAGGAAATTGGAAAATTGAGTATGGATCAAACGTTCAAGGACTTTGGAGAGGAAGGGGAGGATAGAAATGGGGCGGTAATCGGAAAAGGATTCGGGGTTCTTCTTTTTAGGAATGGGTATAATTTCTGCATCCTTCCAGGACTTAGGAAAAACGCTATAGGAGATCGAATAATTGAGGATATGGCAAATGACAGGAAGAACTTCATCAAGGATTGGAAGGATCATATTGCGACTTAGACAATCAGAGCCCACTGCGTTTGAAGTAATAGATACTATGCTCTTCTTAACATCACAATCAGAGAATTGACTAAAGAAAAAGGGAGAGCAGTCAGGAGTCGAGGCAGAAGTAAGATGTTTGAGAGTAGCATCTTTTGTCATTGTATCGAAACTTGTCGAGGCAGAGAAATGTTGATTGAGTAAACTTAAGTCCATATTTTTAGGAGAAGATAGAGTTAACAGACCCTGAGTGGCCTGTGTATTGAAGTAGACATTTCCCCCATTCGACGCTCCACACACAAGCTGTGTGATCTGCAGAAGCTGTCCCAATGAGTGCCTGACCTGGTCGGGCAGACGAAACATCCCAAATACCATCCTTGTGTCCTGTAAACTCTCTCACTAGCTGGCAGTTGTATGTCGGAGCTTTGAAGCTCGACACTATCTTGCTGGTCTGTACCCGAAGTTTATGGCTGGCCTTCACCTTTTGTGAGTTGCTTTGAGTTAATTTTACTTTAGAGTTCTTGCCTGTGACATCAAATTCAATATAGTCTAAGTTCTGTTTGTCTCCCACATAACTCTCTCGTTCCAGTTTCTCACTCAGGATATCAACTTTTTCTTGCAGATTTAAATTTTCTGTGTACAGAAGGTCGAACTCTTTTTCTATTTGTGAGAACAATTCGTGTAAGCGAGACCTAAACACTGGTGGGATAGATGTTTCAGAATCTTCCATTTTAAGGTAGTTGGGCATTCCATCGGATCCTTCCGTGAGAGCCTGAAGTCTGCGCTTGCTGGATTTCATATTTTAATCGGAAGCAGATTGCACACTTAAGTGCTGTCCGTAAGTTCATATCACATAACGCGTCACATGTGAACTGTTGACCTCATAAAAACTATCTAATAAGTTATCAACGTTAAAGTTCGCAATTCCATATACACAGAACTAAAATTTAGGGTACCAATACTCTACCACGCCGGACGGCTGCGCTGCCCTCTACGGGGGGGTCGGCCTCTTAAGCCGACCCCAGCACTACTCTCTTTCGCCCGGCGTCTACCACGCCGGACGGCTGCGCTGCCCTCTACGGGGGGGTCGGCCTCTAAAGCCGACCCCAGCACTGCACTCTTAACCCGGCGTCTACCACGCCTGGTGGCTGGGCCGCCCGGCCTACGCCGGAGCCCCAGCACTGCACCTCTTTCGGCCGGCGTCTACCACGCCAGTCGCCTGCGACGCCTCTACGGGGATCGGCCTCTAAAGCCGACCCAGGACTACACCTCTTCCTTTTCTCATCGCTGCGAACGGACAGTTAAGTGCTCCTTGTCTGGAGGCACTGACTGGTCGAATCTCTTAAATCCACACCCTGTCTGTACATCTATCTGTTTGTGTTATACTTCAGTAAATAAATAACGTTTAAATTGTTGTTGTGAAGCGTCTGATTTCACCATCTTCAGAACATCGTGGCCTCACCACCACCTCAAGGGCTCCTAAAGCCACTACGCGACACATGGGAGCAATCCGCATTGTCAACAGTCCCGAAGCCACCGAGTCCCTTGAGCCTCTGCAGTTGCGTAGAGATATCGCCTCCATGGCAGTCCTCTATCGCTTTTATCATGGAGAGTGTTCTGAAGAGCTCTTTCAACTGATCCCTCCCTCTCCCTTCCTCTACAGGACAACACGTGCCGGCCTTGGAAGTCACCGCTTCAGAGTAGTAGACATACGTTCTCGTACTCATCGCTTCGGTTCTTCCTTCCCGTGCCGAGCGGTGAAAACCTGGAACTCACTACCAGCATACGTGTTTCCTTCCCACTATGATCCCGGGTCTTTTAAGCGGGGCGTGAAAAAGCATCTCACCAGGCCGCCATAGTGTCGGTCACCATGCTGCATTGTCCTTATTCGCAATGAGGATGGTGACCGCCACTCCTGGATTCTGTTCATGCTTACCAACAGGCAGGGCAGAGTCATTTTGGCAGCTAAATATAAAAAAAATATATATATATATACTGTAAATAAAGTTTTTATCTCGGCAGAGAACACAAGCGTAAAACAATAAAAAAGAAATGCAACCGACTAACCTTGAGATAAGATCTTTAATCTTTAGCACCATTACCGATGACTTAGCAACATAGGTAAAAGTCAATGAAGGCTGCAAATTATCGGTAAATATATACTGTTACAACAACGAAAATAGACTTAAAACTTGAATGCCTGTGAAATCAAGAAGCAACGCAGAAAAACAAAAGGGTGTCGCGTTTGTCCAGTATTTTATGGCATAAATAAATAAATATTTAAGACATCTAACACGCAACGTCATCTAGTCCCAAATTAAGCAGAGCTTGTAAGATAGGTACTAGACAAAGACAACTGATATCATTACATATATTATTTAAATTTATTATACTTAAATAATATTAAATTCAAAATTTAAAAAACCCCCTACTCAAACACTTAATCGAGTAATCATACGCCAATGATATTTTTGCAGACATTTCTGTTATTCTTCCCCACTTTCACCCCCATAACTTTTAAAAGACTCAATCGATTTTCATGAAACATGTCTAAGAACACTCGCACGTAACTCACCTTCCATACAAAAAAAACTAAATTGAAATCGCTTCATCCGTTCGTGAGCTACGGTGCAACAGACAGACAGACACGTCAAACTCATAACACCCCTCTTTTTGCGTCGGGGGTTAAAAACACCCGATACCACCTAAAATCAATATAATGAAGAGTTAGTCTCCAGCAACCTCAGTCACTCCGTGAAAATCTTTATTTTAGTTTTAGTAAGACTTCAGTAAGGTCGTGGCATAAATCCGGTTATGCTATTCTATTTTGTAATGAATCATGGTTCTCCATGAAAAAAAAAATAAGAAAAAGAGATATAACACTTCAAAAAGATTATCGCCAATATAACAGCTACATCCAGAACAGGTTTATGTTTAATAGTAACACCGAAAGAAACAAACTATGCAACATCATACTGAAGTAGAATAAAAAAATGTACAGCTATTATTTTATTCTAGCAGGCTTTTTCTGTCTATAGTGTTTACAACCTATGATTTACTAGCATTTTTCCATATTAAAAAAGGTTTATGACTAGTCACGTGTCGACGATACGACGATATCTTTCGTGCTATTTAAATCTTCTAAAATCTTTTTATTCTTTAACAAACCTTTTAGAGATCTAGAGGGTCATAGTGGCATTCCAGGCCTTTAATTCTAATCTAGTAATGGTCAAGTGTCATTTTGTTTTTAATAAGTAAGCAACTTTAAATCAGACCTGTAGACTTCTTTTTCAATAAATATAGTGCTTTTATATATAACATTTTGCATATATATAACTTACTTTCATTATGATTTACACTTTGAAAACCTTACGAATTCTTCATAGAAATAGACTAAATGCTTATTATTCCAACAGAATGCATGTTTACACTGCAAGTGCAACATAGTAGTAATCGGATAAGGTTGGACATTCGTCGAACTATAATCATTGACACCACACGCAAAACAGAATATTAAGTCCCTATGTATATTTTCATCCCTCTTATTTTCATTTTGACTACAGATTTCGTTTTTGTTTGTGTATAAATTTTATTAATTTGTGGTGAAAAGAAAAATCTCACATTATTAAAAATAATAAATCGAATGCGTGTTTATTATCTAACACGTATACTATGAATGCTTATAATAACAATAACAAGCGAACGTAAAGATATCTTTGAAATATTATATTCGATGTGATTTAAATCTATATCGTTCAGTTCCGACGACGATTAGCGGCGCTAAATTGCAATAGAGCAGATATTTTGGCCTTTTCTTTTATTGTCTTACGAGGCCAAGGGAATTGTTCCGATCTAATTATTTTCTTACTTAAGTACGCGTACTTAATACTAACGTAGGAGTAAATCTAGTACACATCTCTAAACAAAAAAATCGAGCATTCTTTTACCGTAACATATTGTAATACTTCAATACATAATAATTGATGTTACGGAAAGGGCTCAACGATTCATTGTTAGTTTCAATTTTTTAATATAAAGATTACGAGTAGCCTGCACCTAGGCTCTAGGTTAGTAGGATAAAAAATCTATTTAGACTCTTCTAAATTAGCGTATCGGACTAGGTAAATAGAGGTCTTTCATTGGTAAAAAGAACATTCAACTTGAATTACTAAAAATAAGTGATTGACATCGAGGAAAAAGATAAGTTCGGCTGTGTATTTCGTTTTTTTTGTCTTGTCTGCAGGACTGTATCCTTTATTTATACCATTTTGGAGAATTCCCTTTTTATTTGAAAGAGTATCTTCCTGTTCTGTCAAATTTAAGGAAAAAACTCAACTCCTTACAGTGCAAAACAAGGAAGGAAGAAAAGACTTTATATTTAATGTATTTGTAATATTCACGATGTAGGCACATTCTGGTCGGAGATATTTTCTTAAAGCTAATTATACAATTACGGACTTGTAGCAAAAAAACATTTAATAATTATGATTTGAGTTACCCACACAGCAGGTGTTCCTACTTCAGCGTCATTTGTTTAGGTACGTCTTACCGTAGACATGTTTTTACCTTTTTCCTCAATAAATATTGAGCCATTTTCTTACATATGCGGAAAACTTTTGCTTACCTATATATGCGGAGCTAAGTATAGATAACACTTTAAATATAACGATTCCGCCTGTTGCTAGGTTTATTTCCCATACAACTTTTTCAACAAAAATACATAATTATATTTGTAAGACCAATGCTGTCGTAGAATGTTTTCTTCTTTGAGATAGATAAATCTTTATACGAACATTGTACTTAGATTAATAGTATCCTAATAATTTTTAGTTGGTATATATTGTAATAAGAAACTGTGAACCGTCAGTATTTACTACCCTGACTTATTATTTAATAGTAAATTAAAATATATAAACGTTAGTCTTAAAAGAAATAATATGATTATTCCTTGATTTCAGTAGGTACATTTGTTAAGACGAAAGTGGCCAATTACTGCTACTTGTAGTAATGACGCTTTTCCATATATGGGTAGTCATATTTATTTAAGTAATCGTTGAGAAAAAACATGTGTTAACAACAAAATAATAAACACTTACTGCCACCGCCTCTTGTCGTTCAACTTAACAGATGCGGAATTTCCCATATCCGGCGTCGGAACAGTACAGAATGACACCTAACACTGGTATTAGTAAACAAATGTAAGACACTACGCGACCAGTCCACACCACCAACAGAAACACTTTGAACGGAGTCGCAGAGCTGTGGTGACCGTGACTTTCACTAGCTAGGTGTAGGTAATTTACTTGCCTACCTGTCGCGTCATTTCCTTCAATTGTCTCAAGAAAATTGTCATTCCTGGAAAATCAGGATTTACAATCACTTCATAACGGAATGGTTGACAATTATGGGTATGCCTATTGGATAGTAGATGGCGCTATTATCAAATGTTTGATTTAGTTGCATAAACCATCAATCATCCATTTCTTCGTCGCATTACTACACCATCATAATTCTTTATTAACTTAATACTAGTGGAGGTTCCTTGTTGTACTTGCCATCAGGTCGAATTTTCTATAATCGTAATAGTGAGATGGTGTTATACTCAGTAGGACGCTACATAGCCATACGCCCATCCTCTGGTATGTTATTTATCCTTTGGTCGACTTTTGCAACACCCATGGGAAGAAATGGAGTCGAGCTATTCTTACCGGCACCACATGGTAAGCGACGGTTATTTCATAAATAAAGCCGCATACTATATTTAATCGTAGTTAAATCCGTCTCATAAATAGTTGGAAGAAGGAAGTTACAATTACTTCCTTCTTCCGTAGGGAGTTGAAATTCTATTATAAAGTTCTAATTTATGATCTATGGCTTTAGGACTTCGCAGTTACTTTGATTAAAAACAACTATCATCAGCTTTTGTAGTAGTAGAAGCTATTTTTAACCGACTTCAAAAAAAGGAGGAGGTTCTCCAATTTAGTCCAGATAGAAGTCGGTTTTTTTTGTGAAAATTGGTTTTCATTATCATTTCAAATTAGGTAAATATCGCAAAGATTTTAGAAGAGATTCTGCTATCAAAGGTCACTATCGCACTATAACGGCCCGTTGATTTGGCGGCCGTTCTATGATGTTCTCCTAGCCGATTTCGGCTACGGCGACCAGTCTCAACGGAGACCAGCCAACTACACAGGAGATATTATAACGCACAAGTGTGTGCGCAAACACAAGTGCACTCACTGTTCCCTCATTCTCATAATCCGATGGGACGGTTATCACCCCAACTCCCAAACTCCGAGCTGTTATTGAGTATTTATTTAATCAGAAAAACTCAATAACACTTTTTTGGCCCGACCTGGAATTCGAAGCCAAGACCTCACGATCATCAGTCGAATACGCCAATCGCTATACCAACGAGGCAGGCAACTATAATACATAATTTTTAACTTATTTCACGGTGGGTACATGTGGCCTAGTATGGTATAATTACATTAAGTGTGCAATTACAGTGGCAGCGGGGCGGGCGGGCAGCGGAATCCGCTCACAGGTAACGCAAACACATAGTTTTTGACTAAAGTGCACCAAGTGCGGGCGGGGCGGGTGAGCGGGAATCGCAGCGGGACAAGCGGTTGTCGCGAGCGGGGCGGGTGGACGGAAGTTAGTTTGCGTTTCCCGCTCGATTTGTTCTTGACATGCCGTTAGCGACTGAAGACTTAATAAGTTGGAATTTTCGTGATTCAAATCATTCAAATCGACTAGTAATTAAAAAACTATGGGAAGAAATAAAAAGAAAAAGTGGAGATTCTTATGGTAATTCACTTTTATTAGTTGTTTTCATTGTTATAATTATTAAAGTAATCAGTAAAGTCACTTCGTGCTGCTCTAGCCCTCATTGTGGAACTATTGTTTTGTAGTTAGGTACGTACGTTAATCGCCCCGTTGCATTTGTGTTCATCCACATGAATATGCGTTTTCCGCTCGCACGCCACCCGCTCCCGCTGCCCGCCCCGCTGCCACTGTAATTGCACACCAAGTCCCAACTTGAGTTATAATACAAAAAAAACTAAACGTTGTTGTAGATACCTTTACGGACAGTTTTTTTTAAATGGAACTAAACGATGCTGTTGTAGATACCTTTACGTACAGTTTTTTTTAAATGTATTTTTTTAGGTAAGTATGTATATACTTTCATATTAAGTCAAAAGCTGTTAATTTGAAAGTAAAAGCAGACACTTAAATTTAATTTATTTGTATGGATTATATACAGAATTATAATTCTGCATCGCACGGCCTTTCCTGAGCTATGGAAAATTGCACAAATTACGCCAATCTCACCTCTTACCTTAGGGTACCTCTCCGCAACACCCCCATAAGGAACTTCGTTCCAAAATAGGAGTAGGATTGTAGGCAGGGTTCCCAACTTGGGGGTTTTCCCCCAAATTTAGGGGGTATACAAGTGGGATGGGATTCTTTTAGGGGCGTCGTATCTTTAGTGTTATTTAATTTAATTTAAATAACCCAACAGAAAATGAAAGGTGCTAAATTATAAGGTCTGAGGTAACCCAATCTAGCCAATCATATTTAGTACTATACTGAGAGGAGTATACTGTGTATGCATGCTTTCTAGACTTATCGAAGGCTTTTGACTTATTGTCTTACGATGTTCTTTGGCAGAAGCTCTGTGAAACAAGTGTGCATGCAAAGGTTCAAAATTTGTTTCAGTTCTGGTATGCCAACCAGACGAACTGTGTTAGGTGGGCTGATAGCTACTCTGACACGTACCGCTTGGAGTGCGAAGTTAGACAAGGAGGGTTGAGTTCTCCTAGGTTATTTAATCTTTATGTGAATGGACTGATAGATGAACTCAGCGGCACCCAAATAGGTTGTTTTGTTGACAATGTCTGCATGAACAATTTTAGTTATGCAGACGATATGGTGTTGCTGAGTACAACTGTCGGGGCACTACATTTGCGAAAGATATGGGAGTAGACATGTCATGGTCTGATTTATAACAGCCAGAAAGGCGTTTATATGGTCTTTAGGTCACGCTGTAGTTGTCCGTCAAGAGTGCCACCTCTAAAGCTAAATGAAGGTGAACTGACGAGTGTTCATGAATTCAAATATCTTGGACACTATCTTATTGGAGATCTTGATGATCAGAAAGACATTGACAGGGAACGCAGGGCAATAGCGATTAAGGGTAGGTTTGCCCGCTGTAGCGATGAAGTCAAAATAACCCTATTTAAAACTGCTCGTGTAGAAGGTTTGACACTATGCTTTAGTGTCAAACCTTCTACACGAGCAGTTTAGGGGTCAGCTATACCCAGAAGTCTCTGAACACATTACGTGTTCAGTATAATAATGCCTTCAGGATCCTATTAAAGTGGCCTCGTTACTGTAGTGCTTCTACAATGTTTATGGAAGCGCGAGTTGATGGCTTCCATGCCATACTAGCCATACTAGCGGAGAATGCGGGACAGCAGTAATGGCATCCTGAGGGTCATAGCCGATAAATATGATTCGAAGATTATGAAATGCTTTCTGAAAACTTTACTAAATTAACCATTTAATTGGTTAATTTAGTAACGTTTTTCATTGTACAGTAACAGTAACATTGTAATATACTAACATAGGTTAGGGAAATTGTATACTAACACTATGGACTCTGTCTGAAAATAAAGATTTATTATTATTATATTTATTTGACTTTGACTGGCATTTGTCATGCTTCCAATTTCAAACGCAAGTTTCAAACGTTCATTATCCATATGTAATATTATTATCAACGATAAGTTGTGGAATAAATTATCGATTGAAATGTTACAGAATATCATGATATATAATATTCGTGGAAACTTTTAATTGGCCATCACCATGTTATTCCTTTTATTTGAGTTGTATTTCTGTACTAGCTGTAAGTTTCCTTAAAATTGTAAAATAAAATATAGTAAAATGGTGGATCTTGCACAACATCCATGCGCTGAAATGTAACTTCTATTCAGCTAGACGGCATTGTGTATCCGAATGATTTATTATTATTTTAATGTCAAATTTCAAACAGTCAGAACTATGGAGGGTAGGGTAGAGAAAGACCACCTAGTGTCCGACAAACATAATCAAATAACAGTTCGAGAACCGATCACAGTGGCGCTAGAGTGAGAAGAGAGAGAGTCAGATAAGTTTATCGTTTTAGTTCTTTTTATTAAATTGTGGTTTAAAAATTAAAATCTTTGAGTAGCAACATCTTAATTAAGCAAAGCGAAAGCCTTTTCTCATTTGATTACCTTTTATGATTTTGCCGCTTTCTTTAAAATTTACACTCTTGCTACAGTGGCGTCGCCTATAATTTGATGTTTTTTAGCGGACACCTTTCTATCCTAGAGATGGTCCTTACCTCTACCCTCCATAGTCAGAAGTTCTGACTATGGAGGGTAGAGGTAAGGACCATCTCTTTTAATTAATCTTCTTTATATTATCTTTTTTTAGTTCTGAACTAAAAAAAGATAATTTAAAAAAGAGAATTTTAAAAATAAAACACATGTTCAAAAACTATGTACATATGTTTTTGTATTTTTCGTTTATAATAAAATAATTGATAATAAAGTTTTAAAAAGCTTTTAGATGTCTACTCCAGGTTTTTTTAGGGGGATTTTGGGGGTTTTTAAGGGCTTTAGGGATAAATACTTCTTAGAGTTGGCAACACTGGTTGTAACTTGTAGGTTATGTTTGAGTATATTTGTTTTTTCTCTGATGTTGTGACTTGTGAGTGAGAGTTCAGTGCATACGAATATTAATATTGGTCCACATTTCATTTCATCCACATGTTTCAAATTTTTATGGTAACTGACGATTTTAAGACTAGATTTTAGAATTCAAATTGTGGCTGCTTACCATCCTATCAAAAGAATAATAATTTTATTTATTTGATACCTTCGTAAACAAATACTATATTATTTAAAACTAAGTTAAATACTTTCAATAATTATGGAAGCGATGAAGAAAGGTATGTTAATTTACAATAATGATTGTTACACAGTAAAAAAGTTAAAGATTTTATATTCCATAAAATTAATTACTCCATATGCGGGTGTTTTTGCGTCAACAGAAGTTCAAGAAACATTTTTAAAAATTTTGAGAGAAGACAAGGATGTATCTGCTGGTGTTGCTGCTATTAGGACACTACTCACTGTTATTAAAAACTATAAAGGTATTTTTCTTAATTTTATTTTTTTATTCAAATCATGTTTCATCGTCAA
This sequence comes from Diaphora mendica, assembly GCA_949125395.1. Lineage (NCBI taxonomy): Eukaryota > Metazoa > Arthropoda > Insecta > Lepidoptera > Erebidae > Diaphora > Diaphora mendica. Next base: position 7,038,382 of record OX421323.1, read on the forward strand.
CAGTCTTTAACAGTCCAGTGCTGAACATAGGCCTTTCCTTATAGAGGAGGTTGGCCTACTGCACCATCTTGGCCTGACAGGTTAGTATTGGGTTAGTTTCAAGTTCCTTTCAGTAGCAGTAAAGTTGTCCTGGGCAGTTTGCTCACTTACTCCCCCATGGGATGAATATTGTAGTAGTTGTTGAGACTATCACCTCACAGACCCTGATCAATGACCCTCATGTTTTAGAGCTTCTATTAGTCTATTTATTTTGGATTAAATATGAGTTCTAATAAAAAAATCCTTTCACACAACTTTGTAAGACAGCACTGATTCTTTGAGTATATCATGTAGTTTCCCATTCTTAGGTGTATAGGTATATGTTAATATTTATATTACCAGTGACAACAGTTAGAGAACTGGATCTAAACCTGCAATTGGCTGTGGAGACTATGAAGAACTGTGACCATCCAATTACTGGCATATCATCGGGCTGTGAACTCTTCATGAGATTCATAACATTTGCGAAACTTGATGTTAAAGTAAGTATAATGCCTAACTATAAATTTGGACTTTTGAACGCCCAGTGGTTGAAATTTGACTATAATTCATTAAATATTTCATTTTAGCTCTCTGTACTTCTCCACCATATAGGTAAACTTTAACCAAAAACCACTGCCTCGTTGGTCTCGCGGTTGGCGTGTGCGACTGCTGATCATGAGGTCTTGGGTTCGATTCCCGGGTCGGACCAAATGTTTGTATGATCTACAAATATTTGTTTCGGAGTTTGGGTGTTTTCTATGTATAATATGTTTGTATTTACAAAAAAAAAAGTATATATGTATTTGTATCAGTTGTCTAGTATCCATAACACAAGCTCTGCTTAGCTTGGGACTAGATGGTGTTGTGTGTTAGATGTCCAAAATATTTATTTATTTATTTATATAAAACTGTGCCAAATATCATACTCTTATGTTTGCATAATTTTCGTAAAAAGGAGTATAACATTTTTGCTTCAAATATTATTATATAAACTAGATGAATCCTGCTGTTACCCGCGGTTATTGTCGTACCCCGGGTAATGACGCGGAACGAATCTTGTCTAAAAAAAAGGCAGCCTAAGTTACTTCTTAGATCATCAGCTATCTGCCAGTGAAAGTCCCGTCAAAATCGGTCCAGCCCTTTCAGATATTACCTGGAACAAACAGACAGACAGACAAAAATTTTCAAAAATGCTATTCTGGTATATGTACTGTGTACATACATAATTAAATGCATATAATAGAAAGCGGTTATTTTAATATTACAAACAGACACTACAAATTATTTATTTGTATAGATTCAAAAAGTAAAAAATCTAATTTTTATTGAAAATAATGTAAAAAGGTCAGTTAGACGTTTTTACCATATCTTGAAGGTAGATGTGTTGGTTCATATAGTTGCACAAAAGTACCTGCATTAGAACATTTCTTATATTGACTCTTTATCCTATAAAAATTAATGGTAGATATTATAGTATCACATGTATTTGTAATTATTGCAGTCATTTGAGGAGTGCGAACAAATAATGCTACAGCGTGGTCATATATTCCTGAATAACCTCTTAGAAGCCAGAGGCAAAGTTGCCAAACAAGCCATTATCGCTTTTTCAGATGGAGATGTAAGTATATTTTAACTGTAACTGCTACTACTCAAGTATTTAAAAAATATGTATGTTATTATGTTCACAAGAATAAAAGTGTGTCTAAGGGTCCGTTCACACAGATCGGCTCGGAGAGCATCGGCCCACTTTTTTCTTTTCACACAGACCGGATCATATAAGCTTGGCCTTGGCCGGAGCGGAGCCGCCAACTATTCACATAGACTAACTGTGGAAGAGAATTGGTGCCGATCGGCTACGCGAGCGGGAAAGAGCACGCATTCGGCGCCGATCGGCTCCTCTTATTATTTCACACGAAGCGCGTTCAAGCATTCTTAATGACAAAAGAAGTGCACATGCAAAAATACACTTTACTACAATTACTCAAACCTCTGTGTCCAATGTGACAAAAATCTGCTCTCCTCTCCGAGCCGGTCTGTCTGAACGGACCCTTAATGTTTGAACTTTTTGCCTGATATATGTATAGAATTTTTGCTTCCCTGTAGGAAAGCAAAAATTCTATACATATATTGTATTCAACATGATTGATTCAATGCTTTCATTGATGTCCAGTATCATTTTTTTTGACAGTTAAATTGACCGTTTTGATCTACTATATGCTGCTGATCAGATGGATGGCAGTCTTTGCAGTGCTGTTGTCTTGCGTAGTCTTAGTCGCCCCTAAGACATCCATGGGATGTATAAGGGATAGTGACATGTTTTCTATAACCTATATCTAGTTAATAGTGCTAAGAATAGGTAAAGCGGACTACTCACATGCCTGCCGGTGGGGCGATCTAGGGTGTAAGAGTGGGGATGACCCTTAATCGCCTTCTTAATTGTAATGTGTATAGGCAAGCAGGGGCAATTTTCTAGATCGGCTCTGCGGCAGGGCAGCAGCGGCGCAAGGCCATCCTTGCTCCCTAGATCGTCCCTGCCACGCTGCTATGTCGCCGCGTGTGCAGCGCGATTGGGGCAATATCTCAAGCAGTTTATTGGTAACTGCAGTGGTGGCATACGTGACTGCAGTGCATGAATTCTCGGGTTCGATTCCCGGGTCGGACCAAATGTTTGTTTGATCTGAAAATGTTTGTTTCGGAGCTTGGGTATTTCCTATGTAATATGAATGTACACACATCAAAAGTGTCTAGGGATCAACATATGTGTCTAGGGATCAACATATATTTTTGCAATAACTTTTCTCCTGATTGATATTAATTAAAATTTTCTTTAAGGATTCATCAAATAAAGTGTTTTCGTTTGTCACAGTAACGATAAACCAAGGCACCTTTGCATTAATACAGAAATTTGCCATTTTCCTAATAAAGGGATTTTTGACATTTGAACCACTAACATTAAAGTTCGAAAAAAAGACTGAAATAACAGTTTTCTTTAAAATTTTATTAGGTAACTTAAACAATTAATAATCCGTGTTTCTACCGCGAACACTAACAACACAAGAATCGGTTTGGCATACTCAAAATGAGTTCATCCAAATCACGCTGTGGAATGGCCGCCCATGTTCGTTGCAACAACAAAAAAAGGTCTTCTTGCGACTGGATACCCTCCATATTCGGCAGAGCTCTTCTCTGTAGCATATCCCATGCATGCTCAATCGGGTTCAAGTCTGGCGACTGAGCAGGCCAGGGCCAAAGCCACATCTCAATCTCAAGAAATCCGCATAAAAATGCTTGATCCCTAGACACTTTTGATGTGTGTATTTACAAATGTATACATATCGGTTGTCTATTACCTATATACTTGCACTGCTTAGTTTGAGAATAGATGCGTTTTATTAGATGTCGAATATATATATATATATATTTTATCTTTAAACGAAGTATTTATAATATACTTCGTTTCTGTAGCTACATCTTTACCCAGTGTCTCCTTTTATTTTGCGGTAGCATCGCAAAAAGAGCAAAGGCCACACCGATCTTTTGATGTGCAAATAAAACTGCTGCCATTTTCAACACGTGAGTTTAGCGCTACGTACAATCTCATACTGAACGGCAGGCAAGTGTGTTAATTAATTGCCCCGACCACCCTGCACTCTAGATTACCCCTGCGGCAGGCGTATGAGTAGCCCGCCTTAGAGGTCATGAGATGTATAAGCTTGATCATTTGTTTCTTATATGAGGGTACTAGCAGACCCACGCAACCCCGTTTGCGTCTCCTATTGCCCGTAGCGTGATAATTTTCCCCCGTTTTTGAAACACTCTTTATTGATGCTCCGCTCCTATTGGTCTTAGCGTGATGATATATAGCCTATAGCCTTCCTCGATAAATGCGCTATCTATCACTGAAATAATTTTTCAAATCCGACCAGCGGTTCCTGAGATTAGCGCGTTCAAACAAACAAACTCTTCAGCTTTATAATATTAGCATAGATTTTGAAATATGCAGTTAAATCGCTACGATATATCGTTGTAGTGTGGACCGCCTATTAGTGGTGTTAGTAGTAAGTACTTCTTAATTTGGATCACTTTGTGGGTGTAAGTCTCCATCTAGTTCCTTCGGACTAATTCTTTAATATCATCAACCCATTTTCACTTACATCTTCTTAAACTACCAAATTACTAAAAAATTATCAATTTTCTTTCAGAGAATACTAACACACTCCTACTCTAGAGTTGTGCTTCAAGCTATGATAGAGGCAGCCAAAGCAAACAAAAGGTTTAAAGTTTATGTCACCGTGTCAGGTCCTGACAACAGCGGGTAAGCTAAATTTAAACTATGTATGTTCAACCAGATGCTGGTATTTAAACATTGTATCATGATGTATTTAATCAATATATATAAAAATCAATGCCACTTTCCGTTGTAATTTTATAACTCAAGAACGGGCTCACCTATCCAAACCAAATTTGTAGGCTTTGTTCGGACTATTTAGTAGATGGTTTATGTGAAATTTGCACAAAATCTGTCGAGCGATTCTTAATTTATTACATTTTTTGTAATCACCGACATACACGCGGGCGGAGCCGCGGGCAACAGCTAGTTGTTGATAAAATTAATGTATATGTATCTATGTATAACGGAACTATTTTCATGCCACTAGTTTGGTAATGTAAATTCGGCTGTACTGTTTTAGGCAGTTCGAATCCGACATTGCCACCAGGTGGTATCCGGGGGTATTTCCAGAAAAAAAGCTGGGTGGTGCCACGCTTTACTTTAATCCATCACATCTAAAAATTTTATGCAAAATACATGTGATATTAATAACAATTCTGTTTGTCTGCAGCGAGCTAATGCATCAGAAATTAGTGGCAGCTGGTATCGACGCCACGCTAATATTAGACTCTTCAGTGGCTTACGTCATGGAACAGTATATTAATATGGTACTGGTTGGGGCTGAAGTAGTAGCGCAGAGCGGAGGTATCATTAATAAGGTAAAGTTAATTCATGACTGTTGAATCTTGAGTACATGACTGCCTCGGTGGCACAGTGGGAGCGTTTGCGACTGCTGTGCTTGAGGTGATCTGCAAATATTTGTTTCGGAGTTTGGGTGTTGTCTATGTATAATATGTATGTATGTATTTATAAAAAAAGTATATATGTATTTATATCAGTTGTCTAGTACCCATAACACAAGCTCTGCTTAGCTTTGTCTGAGTCTCCTATTGCTCGTAGCGTAATGTTAGAGCAGCGTGAACGCAAATTTGTTTACCATAAAAAAGGTTATAGTGAGCCAACCTTTAAAGATTGAAACTTTAACCCTTAGAGCATATATACCTGAACATTTGAACGGGCGGAAAGCGTAATCGGAGTAGAGAAAGACTGAGTTTGGTTAGCGTCTGTCTCTCTCACGCCAGCTGATTGGTGGACATACCAAATTGCATGACTGATTTGGCGGGAAATAAACCAAACCAATCAGAAACTTGCGTGAGAGAGAAAGACGCTAACCAAACTCTCTTCTCCGATCACGCTTTCCGCCCGTTCAGCTACCCCTCTAGGTATATATGCTCTAAGATTTAAACCGTTTACGCTGCGCACGCAATGATAACTTGCAAAAGGAATAATTTTCCCCCATGTTGAAACATTTTTACTCTGCTCTGTGATGACATATATATAGCTGATAGTCTTCTTCTAATAATTGGTCCATCTAACACTTAATGATTTTTCCAGTACTTCTTGAGATTAGCGCGTTCAACCAAACTAAACTTTTCAACTTTATAATATTAGCATACATAGAAGAATCGATTTTCGATCGAATTTAATTTTAGAAAATCTTTATATGCATATTGTTTGGTTTTTCTGTGAAATAGTTTCAAGATTCATCCGAATAATAGTATGTTTTTTTTTTCAGATCGGAACATATACAATAGCATTGACAGCTAAACATTTAAACAAACCCTTCCATGTCTTAGCAGAAAGTTTTAAGTTTTCTAGAGTATTCCCTCTCAGTCAGAGAGACTTAGACAAAGAATTCAAATACCTACCTAGTGTACTGAAATCTGGCGTAGATTTATCCAATTTGCATCCATTAGTAGATTACACTCCACCTACATACATACATTTTTTCTGTACTGATCTAGGTGTACTAACGCCAACTGCTGTAACGGATGAGCTACTTAAATTGTATTTGTAATTAATAAAAAAGAGATAAATTGTATTCTTCCATTTTTATATCGTGATAATGACATCATATTTATAATGATTTGAATAAATATATTGAAATATGAATTAAAATAAATGGGAATTTAAATAGAAACCGTTTTTTATTCCATATTCTACTCCGTTTCCAATGTTAATTATACTGATATTTCGGCTGGCAAGGGAATATACGAGAATATGAACCAAAAATATAGGAATTTGTATTAAAGTTAATCATTAATATTAATAACTGTCAAATAAAAACTAAACGGATATGAATTCATTTAAACACAAATTGATTAAATAATAATTGGTTACACAAGGAGCGATATAGGCACAAGATATAATTATAATAAACAAGCTGACCTGACGTTTACATCTCCTATTGCCCGTAGCGTAAAAAAAGTCCCCCGTTTTTGTAACATTCTTCATTGGTGCTCCGCTCCTATTGGTCTTAGCTTTATTATATATAGCCTATATATAGCAATAATTTTTCAAATCGGACCAGCGCTTTCTGAGATTAGCGCGTTCAAACAAACAAACTCTTCAGCTTTATAATATTATTATATATATATATAAACATAGATGCAATAAATCATAAATAACGTAATAGAAAACAATCAGGAGTGACCATATGTCAGAATTAAGAGATGTGGACGTCTCAAGATCTGAAGAGAAACTGTCCCATGTTTCCGATCGCGCCGCTTTATATAGGTATTGTCCCACCTCGCCTGACTCGTGGAACTGTTCGATTGTGTGTGTCACATGTTTATAATGCCGCGTACGTACGCTTGGCACTTGCCGCCAACTCCAAACCTCTACAAATGTTTGGCTTGATTTTGGGAATCAAACGTCGCCATCCACACGCTTGCGAATGAGTTAGTGTGTAATGTGTTCTGAATGCTTGCCTCGCATGACAGACGTGATGGACATAGAGCTTGTATTGGCCATAACATTTGGCTCGAATTATTTTTATTATAAAAACAAGAAAATAAGCAAAAGGAAACGAAAAATACGACAAAGAAGATGGATATTAAAAATTCATAAAAACCGTACCTAGTAATTACGAAATTAAATGGTATAAATTACGAATAAATATAATTACGAATTATAAGAATTTCCTTCTTAGTTTTCAATTCCTTTACTGGCTTATTCAATGATGTACTAAGGCGACTCCATGCATCAGCTACTTTTTTGTATTCCTTGTGATCAGTATTTCCCGAGTCTGCATTTAGGACTCGGGACTTTTTCAAATGTTACCAGTAACATTCCAGGAAGTTCAAAAAGTCTACATTTGACCAGACACTCATTTTTTAGGGTTCTGTACCCAAAGGGACCCTACTACTAAGATTTCGCTGTCCGTCTGTCACCAGGCTATACCGTGATAGTAAGACAGTTGAAATTTTCAGCTGATGAATAATGTATTTCTGTTGCCGCTATAACAACAAATACTAAAAAAAATATAATTATTTCTTTATATTTAATTGACAAACGTTATTTTTTGCTCGTTGTTGCTCGATATTGATAACGACAACAGGTAGACGCTTGAAATGGATAGATAATGTTACAGAACCCTACCTGCGCGAGTCTGACTTGCACTTGGTCGATTTTATGTATACAAGACAAGCGTATGTCTGCTCGCCACCAATACACAAACGAGACTGAGAGCATACAAACGTGTAGACGCGTCGCAAGCGCTTGCGGCAAATTCCCTTTGATTTGTGATAAAAAAACCGACTCTCAATCGGATCGGCTACAAGCGCTTGCAAGTCAACACAAACCTAGGCAAACACTCTATCCACTCGTTTGAATTTGCTACGGCTAGTTGAGGTTTGGCAAGCGTGCGGACGCGGCATAATGATTTTATTATTCGGATACCCTCATTCCGACAGATATTATAAAGAGAAGTGAATTTGTTTGGGAATACTTCAATTTGACATTATTTTCACCGTATTAGATAAATTAACACCTCTTTATAAATTTAAGTTTTGTGTCAATAAATTATCTTTCTTTTCGAATGTATTTTCTCACATCTAAAATCAATCTAAAGAACTCCTTCGATATTTAAAAAAAATTCAGTTGAAGTGGCAGTAAATTTTTACTTTTTAAACTACCTACTACGAAGACTACGTCATCGGGCAAAGGTTAATTAAAGACTTGAAATACTTTTCGCTGTTGAAATACATAGGACAACTGACTCCAGGGGTGGTCAGCTCTTTAGTAAGCCAATGCCAACGGCGGACTTATTAGAAACTTGAGACAGCGCCATACAACAAAAAGAGATCGAATGTTTTTTGGTAAAATGACGTTTCATGTTGTTAAAGATGGCGACTTGTCTGTTTTGACAGCTCATAAAAGTTCAGCTATTTATTTTTCAAGTTTATTTAATCTGGAGTTTCTGCGTATCCTATTCTTTTTCGTTTGTTAAAGTTTAGTGCTGTGTGTGCTATAAGCTGCCAGTAATATTTTATGAGATAGAGACGACAGAGCGAAATTGACGCTTTTTGTGTTTTTGGATGTGTGTGCGAACTGATGTTCAATTCGGTATAAAGATTCATTTTGAGTGCGATATTGACGCTTTAAGTGCTTGTAATTTGTGACTATGGTGGGATGAAATACCATTAAATGCGCAAAATGCGGCATTACCTCGAAAGAAGAACCCTCATTTACTTTCCACAGATTTCCTCTCCCGTCAATGCATGGGCCGTTTATGTAAATAAATATTTAAAAATAATTAAAAAAGAAAAATATTATATCATGTCTAAAATGTCGTTTTATTTATTAGGGTTCCAAGTTGTTTATTTTGTCAATATGCATACAAAATGTGGCAGGTATATTGTCAAAGCTATAACATTACAATTTTACTAGTGATATTAGAATAAAACGGTAGATTCTTAATCGACTTCGTTTCTTACAATTTAACAACCTTGTTTTAATGACATTGTAAGGTTAGGTGAGTGTTATTTTTTGTTTTAAAAGAAATAATAAAAATAACCTAATTTAACCACTAGTTAAATGAAGTCGATTGACAATCTACCCTTTTATTATAATATCACAATATACCTGCGACATATACCTATATATATTATTTGGTGTAATACGTTTAAATTTGCCGCGCTTGATTAGCACCACGAAAGTTTTCAGTGGCATTAACTGTAGCGCTAGTGTGTTATCGTGTTAGCATTTTTTTTGTATGAAGTTGTACTTCTTCTCCGCTAGGAGTATATGTGTTCTGTGACTGACTCTCTCTTCATGGCGTTCCGCTTCGTTGATTACCTCTGTAATTGTACCTTCACAAGTTAAAAGAACTCCATTTAATGGGGCTACATCCACTGTTATGCAAGTTATTTAAGGATGGTGTCAAATAAAAACTCAAAATTATTGAATTCAAAAATGTCTGGCACTATAATGTGTACGAAATATATTTACACAGTTTGACTACAATACTAGAATAAATCTATACATTAATATCTCACTTTGTGTTATAATATCGATAAAACATAACATGCAATATAGTAGGCAAGTGCAAGATATATAATTACTTAATACGCTACATTACATTTTGTGGAAGCATCAAACGTATCACAAACATGTCCATTATATTGCCACGATTAATTATAATTATTATCATTAAACCACTAATTAATAACCTATGTATAGTTAACATATGGAAGCACAATACATTTTACACCTGGAAAATCATTTCCAATAGTTATACATTGCAAAATTCTGTAAAAACATAATAATGATATACTATAAACTCATAAGATGATACAATAAGTCATTTTATTGTTACGTTAGAAAAAAAATAAACATACATGATTACCGCAAAGTACACGAATACCGCACAACTAAATACAGCACAGTGCGATAAAGAAATTAAATTATCAAATAGAACCCAACAGCATCACATATTAATTCATAAACAGTGTGGCATTTTTTTAAACATACCTACATATATTACTAAATATAATAAAAAAGTATCATTAGTCTCACGAGAAAAATATGTTAACTTTCGATATTATATGGTAAATGTCTTTAACCAATTCGTATAGCTTAAATGGCTCAAGAATGTTTATTTTATGCACCCAGTATTGTTTTAGAGGACCCGAGATTATCAATAAATACAGTCATTTCAATAACTGTGACGTAAAGTAGTGATAAAAGTCGAATAAAAAGGCGGCAACTTTGATCGACTCGTTTATGATCCATGAGTCAAATTTTGTATTGGTTTTATTTTTCTCGTCACACTACTATTGATTCAGATTGTACTTTAACCACAAAAATTCAGTCGCAACTGATACATTGTACTTACATTATTAACTAAATCATACCATTCCAAAGAGATCAACGCTTCGTTATTAAGGTATAATACTTTTATCAAGTCTCATACTTAATACAATCGCTTTTGTAAGTATACCAGAAGGGATAATAAGTTACAAATAAAAGAACACATGTATATATTTAAGATTTATTAAGTAAGGTGTTCGGCGTAGGTATGCTAAACTACTGCCAATCCAATCTTCACGATTGAGTTGATGATAAATAAAATCACACTAGGCTCTCTGACCTAGTTGTGATTGCTTTTTTTTATGGAATAGGGAGGCAAACGAGCAGACTGATGGCCTGATGGTAAGCGATTACCGTCGCCCATTGACACTCGCAACACCAGAGGCGTCACAAGTGCGTTGCCGGCCTTTGGGGTATGGGCTTCCGGTATCCTCACTCACTCAGTGAAACACAGCGCAAGCGCTATTTCACACCGGATTTCTGTGAGGCCGTGGTATCACTCCGGTCGAGCCGGTCCATTCATGCCGAAGCGTGGCTCTCCAAATGCTTATTACAAAAATACCGTTTTAAAAATATAGATTCAGTTTAAACATCTGAAGGATATGTAAGACAGGCAATCTAAGTACGCAATTTATCGAATGAAAAAGCACATTAGTGCACATAATTAAATATGTATGTGTCATATGTGTGTGTACACGTGCATTATGTTTTACAGAGCGTAAAATAACTTAAGACCTTGGGATGTCTAATTTAATTATTAAATGAATAATATCCCTTTACAAATAACTAGAAATGGCTCTCACTTAATTGTGATAACAGTCGCAGACGAGATATTTTTCTCTATCATACATCAGTAATATGTAGTGACAACCCTTCTGTTCGTTCTGAATTCACAAACGAGGCATCCCGAATTTTATTCCACTTCCATTTGCTCCCTTTTACCCCTTCTGGATATCTCTACTTCCATATTCCCACACTTTTGTTATTACAATAACGTTTTAATACCTACGTAGTAAACTATGAAATACTTATTTGATATAATTACAGTTAGTGTTTGCGTATCTAATGGAAAATACGTTTATACCAACTTATCATAAAGTATATAACAATGATTACATAAAATACGAATTGTATGAAATGTATAACTGATTTATATTCTAGGTATTCATGGGATGAAGAAATGGTGTCAATGGTTTAGTATTATTGTGTACCTAAATTTTTATTTTAGAATACTTATCGGTAAATGTTTTTTTTATATATAATACAACGTAAGATTGTAAATACTGTTAGATTACAATCTATCTCGCGAAATTGCAAACAGTCGAAAGATTGTGAACTGTAACATACTGCTTACAATTTAACGTATTATTTTTAAAAGTTAGATTGTAATCTATCGAAGTGAACCGTCAAATTGTGATATGCTATGCGACAAATCGCATCTCGCGCGCTGATTGGTTGAATAGCATATATCCCGCGCCGCCATATTTGTTTATTTTGTTTGTTGCCGAATATTAAGTATTTTTGTGGGTATTTTGTGTAAAGTGATTTCATGTTGAAAATACCTCACAGTTTTAGAATTACATAGTTACATAAAATTGTTGTGACGGTAAACTGAATTTATGATTAATCAAAGATCAAATTGATCGGCCTACTGTAAGACCGACCAATCATGGACAGTTTTAAGCAGTACCTACATCAAAGTTGACAATCTTTCGAAAGTTTACAATCTCGCTAGGTAGATTATAAACTACTACTTTAGTAGAAGTTTATTAACGGTTTTTACAATATTACGGTGATATATATATATATATATATATCTATATATATGAGCCTGCCACAGTAACTCTACTCTGCCTGATGGAAAGCAAGAACAGAATGCAACAGTGGTCACCATATTCATTGCGAGTACATACAATGCAACATTGCAGCATGGTGACCCACACTATGGCGGCCTATTGAGATGCTTCTTACTTTGTTGGTCTCAATTATCGTTGTAATAGCCAGGTATTTCACTTTTAATCTTTATTATATTTTCAATTATTAAATATTATGTGTTTTTTTTCCATTTTCTTTGTATTTCGGATAAAGCAAATGACCACTAAACCAATTATGAAGAGTTTTATGTGTTTACTTTTACGAAAGATATCTTAAAAGTTAGCCAAATGATCAGTGTGTTCGTCAGAGTATTAGATATTATGGCGCAAATTCAAGGGCATTGAAAATATCTGTAGACAGATTAGAAATTAAGCGAAAATTATGAGTAGAACAACAGGTTATGTTTAAAACAATTAATGTAACCTTTATTTTCCAAAGCATGTCATTCGGTCGCTGAGAATTCTTCACCAAATGTTACCTATTGTATATGTTCTCAATTAAAGTGTATATCTGGTGGAAATGCGGCCGTTTTTCCGGCTCGTACTCCCAGCATCGCAGCATCAATGCATACACGTCTTCGGAACAGCCTTCAGGTGCTGGCATTCTATAACCTGGAAAGAAACTCTATTTGGTCACTTTGTCTGTATCCCGATTACGGAACCAATATTAAATAATTACGGAACCAATATTAAATAATTTCGTAACCATCTTTACCCAATAGGTATCCATTACCAAAATCATTGCAACCTACAAACAGGCGATTAAAAATATAAATTGAAACCATAGACTTATGAGATATTAAATATTAGGAATGACACGACGAATAGCATTAATAATAATAATATAATAGGGTATTACACCCATTTTTGAAAAATGTCTTAATTAAATTCTATAATACTATTAAATCACAAAAAAACACAATTTTTTTATCCAATCGATAAGTGCCATAAAAATGCATTCAAATTATACATTTTCAAATTTCGCGCGTTTTGTCAAAAACGCTGGACTCAGTGGACGCCATATTGCTCTGTGGTAATGACGTCAGTTCGCTTTGTAAAATGTGGATGACATGATTAAAATTTCAACAAACAATTAAAGCTGATCTGTTGACACTTTAGTGGACTTACAAAGCAGTGTGACGTAATAACATCTTTTTTATTTATTTACTTCTACCTAAACAACCTACTCTCGTATCTGTCTGATAAAGTAAAAGGGCCGTTTAACCAATTTCTATAAACATTTTACTTTTAAGTTTACCTGTATCAATTTTCTCTCTTGCCCGCGAATTGCTCATGCCCGCGTAAGGCGTGTCACCTTTCGCGAATATTTCCCACATCAGTACACCGTAGCTCCACACGTCGCATAATGACGTATATTTACCTGTAATTTGTAATCATTGCCTTACATTTCGTTGACAAGAAAAGAAAAACTTAGGTAGTCTTTTACATCCAGTATTTGATGTAAATTTTAGTGTTCACCGATTACTGTTTTTAATATGCGAACACTAAAACCAAAGTAAAAAAGCGGCCAAGTGCGAGTCGAACTCGCCCATGAAGGGTTCCGAAGCAGCAAGTAACATAATATAAACGTTCTTGTAGTTCGTTGTAACTTTGATCGATGTTTTAATAATAGTGTATTTTTTTTGCGGTTTACCATTTATGACGTATTAAAAAAAACTACTTACTAGATTTCGTTCAAACCAATTTTAAGTGCAAGTTTGTATGGTAATGTACATCATATAATTTTTTTAGATTTATCATGCTCTTATTTTAGAAGTTACAGGGGGGCGGACACACATTTTACCACCTTGGTGTGTGTGAAGTGTCTCTCGCGCAATCTATTCAGTTCAGAAAAAAATGATATTAGAAACCTCAATATCATTTTTGAAGACCTATCCATAGATACCCCACACGCATGGGTATGATGAAAAAAAAATTTTTGAGTTTCAGTTCTATGTATGGAAATTATGGATTTTTGGGGGACTCCCAAAATTTGTTGTTTTTTTCTTATTTTTGTGTGAAAATCTTAATGCGGTTCACAGAATACATCTACTTACCAAGTTTCAACATTATAGGTCTTTTAGTTTCGGAAAAAAGTGGCTGTGACATACGGACGGACAGACGGACAGACAGACAGACATGACGAATCTATAAGGGTTCCTTCCTTTAGCACGGAACCCGAAAAATGGTTTGAAACTCAGAATATGAATGACAGTGCAAAGTAAGCCAGCTGTTGTAATTTTGTCTAAGCCATCATGGTCAGCAATCTTAGAATAAGCACAGCTGGAGGTTTTCACTGTATTTCGCTACTTACTATCTATATCTACCTATATATAAAAGCGAAATACCACTCACTTATTAATCACGAAATCTCAGAAACTATAACACCTACAAACTTGAAATTTAGCAGGTAGACTCCTTATAGGGTGTAGACATCCGCTAAGAACGGATTTTATGAAACTCGGGTGGAGTTTCATAAAATCCAAATCCTAAGGGGGTAAACGGGGGTTGGAAGTTTGTATGAAAGTCCTATGTTTTTGAAGTAAGAGACTTGAAATTTAAAATGTATGCTCTATAGATGGTGTGGAGGTGTACTAATAATGTATCTTTAGGAATCAACCCCCTTTTGGGGTTAAAACGGGGGATGGTAGTTTGGACGCAAACGAGGTTGCGTAGGTCGGCTAGTAGATATATAAAAATCTTTTATTATATTTTAATCAAACTGTAATGTACGCTGCATTTTTACTCAATATTAGGGTCACATTTAAGTTGATAAAGTACACAATAGTTATATGATTAGTGTAACTCTAACCTCTTGTTGTCCCTACATCTTGACAAGTTATATTCACACGACATACAATCACAATAATACTTAATTAACTTACCAAAATTAAGAGCTTCTGGCGCTGTCCACTTGATAGGAATCTGTTTCATGCCTCCCGACACGATATACTCTTCTTCCTCTCTGGACATTCCAAAGTCAGATATCTTGACGCTGTTGTCGTCGCCTACGAGACAGTTCCGAGCTGCTAGGTCCCGATGGATACAGTTCTTGGACTCGAGGTACCTCATGCCGCCGGCTGCATCTCGACACATGGCTAACAGAGATCGGGCGCTGAGACTCGATGCTCGCGTTCGAAGGAATGTAAGAAGGGAACCACCTGCAAATAATGATTTATATAAAACAACTAGTTGTTGCCCGCGGCCTCGCCCGCCTGTATGTCGGTTATCGCAGCAAATAGTAGCCTATGTGTTATTCTGATGTATAAGATATTATGAAGAAAGTTTCATCCAAATCCGTTCAGTAGTTTTTTCGTGAAAGAGTAACAAACATCCATACATACTTACAAACTTTCGCGTTTATAATATTAGTAGGATTACCGAATCGATAATTGCTTTGGTTAAATAAGGTACTATTAAATAAACTTATAGCTAATAGGCACATTACGTTCTCTAAATGAATTTAATTTTATGAAAATTTTGTTACAAAAGTAAAAATATTGTAGGCTATTCAAGATGCATAAACAAGTTATTTTAAAATTATACATCACACCACCCACTTGTAGTGATACGATGGTGACGCCCACTTTCCCCACTCAGTCTGCCACTTTTATAAACATGCTGACACATCACAATACACTGATGAACTTATAAGCATGAGCTTGTACTTCGACAAACATTATTTAGATTTGGTTCCTGATCCATTGTACGTAAAATATGTGAAGAGAATTTGTCTGATATAAAGCAAGTCGAACCAAGAATATACAATTTGGAATAATTAAAATAAAGTAAATGAGGAAAGCTAAACTATTTATACAAATAATTTGAAAGTTTTAAAATCGCACAATTCATATAATCTGGCGCCAATATAATAACTATAGGACGATAGATCTATTGAAAGATTGATTACCTCTTACTGTTCAATAAAATAAACAAAACCATAAAAAGTTCAACGAAAAAGTTACCTATTAAAAAGCTCAAACAAGCTTAGAACAATTATTTCTGACTCTAAAAAACAATTGTTTTGCTTGCGTATTCGTCCTCTGTAGGTAGACAGTTTCAAGACCATCGCCAAGCTATATACCAGACCCGTTTAGAGCCGTCCGTAAATGTTTATGTAAAGAATTAGGTCAAACAAAAATAAATCTGTCAACAGAACTAAAATTATAACAAATAAACACGGTTTTGATAAAAAGCATCTTTAAAAATCTGAATTCCTTACGCTTCATTGTACCAGAATAGTTCGTAAAAGTCTAAAGCTATCTGTACTATCTTTACTTGTTGAAATTATTGATGAATTATCACCTTATCAGAAAAATTGGTAGGTAGTAGAGCCACGCTGATTTCAGCACGAATGGGCCGGCTCGACCGGGGCGGTACTACCCTCGCACAGAAAATCGACGTAAAATGACAGCGTTCATGCTGTCGTGTTTCGTTGGTGAGTGCGAGACCGGAGGCCCAAATAGTCTAGTCAACAAGTTCTATACTTGTTGACTAGACTAAAAGATGCAGCAGCATCACTAGGCCGCCATGGTGTGGGTCGCCATACTGCATTGTCTGCATTCGCAGTGAGTATGGTGACCACCACTCTTGGATTCTGCTTATGCTTTCCATCAGGCAGAGTAGAGTCATTATGGCGGGCCATACATAAAAAAAAAAACTAATTCGTCATAGAACTATTCGTAGAAATTGAAAATAGAAAAAAAAATGCGTGGTGTCCCTCCGCGCGGAAGAAGTAAAAGTTCGTAATGTGCAACAGTGCTTTCATACCCCTCCATGGTAGCGTTAAACGTTTAACGCAACCTTGTAGCAAGTCGCACTGGAAGTTTCACTTCAAAAACTAGGGAGCGGCTCGACCGTACCACGTCTTCACAGAAAGCCGTTACTAAGCAATTCTTAAATTGCTTTTTATCAAGTAAGCGCCAGTTTCACCAGTTCCTGATAAAGTATCAGATAGTCATCAGCCATTTAACAGATAATAGTTGTTATCTATCAGGAACATTAACGGCATGTGGTGTAACTGACCCCCAGTCTTTCATATTGTCGTGATGATAGTCTACTTGAGAAGAATTGAGAATTGAGAGAATAAAAATCATGTGTATCAATCATTTTATATTTAAATAAGAATAATGACGGTCGGAGGTTTTAAGAATGTTTTCTGTTTCTTGTAGCTATATAACTAAAAAAATTAATCCTCTTGGCGATCGAACACAATCACGACTTAATCGCTCCTTAACACTTCCTTATATAGTTTTAATATTCTGATGTTTATGGTTCCAGTAATTGTAATATTATTTTATTTTCTCAAATATTGGTTAGTTTATCGAAAAATTGGTTTATTAGGTACATATTCTCATCTATATCTATGGATTCTATCTATATTCGATCGCCGTTGTAAAGTATTCGAATAAATCACGATCGAGTTGGTGCTACTATTTTTGGCGGAACGTTTCAAATAAACAAACGTTTATAGTTAGATCTAGGCTCTGCCAAACCAGGTGGTCATATAAATTGCACAACGTTTTAACTCTATCTCTTATCTTTCGCAACTGAACATTGCATTAGTGAACAAGAAAGTTGAGCAACACTGGAGGTTATAATCATCTGTGTTCTAGATCAAATCAATCAACTCACTTGTTATAGGGGCCCGTGTCGAAAATTGATAGGTCATCTGAACCACCAGGAGACCTTTTTAGAAAAATTCAGGGGCAATAAACAATAACATTCATGTATCTTTCTAAAAAGCTCTGGTGGTTCACATGACCCATCAATTTTCGACACGGGCCCGTAGTCTATTATAACAAATAGTAGATTACTACTATTCTCGTTTTGATTTTGACGCTATAACAATTATTATTGTAAAAACATAAATTTATTGGAAAATATTGGCTTCTTCTTCTCCATAGACACACATACGTTGAAGAGACGCAAAGAATAATATTTTACTGTCTTAACATTGTTTTCATTCATTGTAGCGAACATTATTTTCTTTTGGAACTGATAAGGTCCGTATCACTTATCAATTTAAAAAAATAATCTAGCTTCCTAGCTACGTACTTTTTTTTTTAGTAAATTTAACAAAAAACCCGATCAAATCTCGGTCATCAAGGTACTTATTATTTATACACGCTTCTTAATAAGTTTGGCAATAGTCGGCAATAGACGTTTACCACGTGGCAAAAAGTACCCTACGATTGAGGCACAAGTGACTATGCAAACATTCGAATGAACTCACCAGGTACAAGTTCCATCACAATCATGATGGGCTGCTTCTGCACAGCGATGCCGATCAGCCTCACGATGTTAGGGTGTTGATACTGTTTCAATATCCGTCCCTCTTGAAGGAAGGTTCGCTTCTGTTCGTCGGGCAGAGCTACCCGACACGTCTTCACTGCTACTTCTTGACCTGTGCTCTTTAGACGAGCTTTGTATACATCGCCGAAGTTACCCTAGATGTAGGCAAAGTTTTAGGAATTAAAAACGATTGTTAAAGGACTCCAAAAAAAGGAAGACATTCTCAATTTGACTTCTTGGCTATCGGTAAAAGTCCCGTCAAAATCGGTTAAGTTATATCAAAGACTAGCCCGAACAAGCCGACAAAAAAATTAAAACATGATTTTTTGATGTAAGTACCGTCTATAACTTTCACATTAATTTAGTAATAAGCTGTTAATTTAAAATTAAGTAAGGTGTGATGAGTCGATATTCATAATTTTTTATCACATTTTAAAGCTTTTATCGAAGCGAACATAGATTTAAATAAAATTTTAACAAAAACCGACTTCAAGGTTCGACTCGATTTCTTTTGGATGCCATCATTAGATCTTAGTGTCCTTATCATGGTACCACCGTTGGGATATCTCCTTGCCATTAAAAAAAGAATTATCAAAATTAGTTCATAAACGACGAAGTTATTTATGTATATATCACATAAAAAACGATCAAATTAAGAACCACCTCCTTTTTTGAAGTCGCTTAAATATCCAACAGCTAAACAAGTCCTAAGTCAATTTTTGATAAGAGGCACTTCCAAATGCTTAATTTTTTTTTAATACCGATTGGTGTATATGGGACTAGGGACTAAGCTAGTCCCGAAAACATATAGCTACTTACTCGTCCGATCTTATCAAGAAGCTGTACATCGTCATTGTTAAGTTCCCAGTTCTCCCTCGGCACAGCTCGCCGCAACAACGCTCCGGAACGCGCCGTCACTGGAACTCCGCTTGTGCGCTGCCACGCGATCAGCTCCGCCACTGACGGAAACGCAGCACCCTCAAAACGGTAGTGACCCTGGAACATGAAGCTGGTTGAAGAAAGCTTGACTTCGAATCCTTTATCTAAACTAATATTATAAATTAGAAAGTACATCATTCTGTCTGTTACGCTTTCACGCATAAACCACTGCACCGATTTCAATGAAAGGCATGGAGATACTTTAATTCTTGAGGAAGAACATACTCTTTAGTGCGATAATTGACATACAGGCCGGCGAAATCACGGGCAAAAGCTAGTTTTAGATACGAGAGGTACCTAAATTCGTTGAAACTGATCGGAATGTCGAAACTGAAATCTCTAAACATTATCATTCTCAATTACCTACTCAGAAACTAGGACGCTGGTTCTAGTTATACACGTACGATTTCGTCTATTGCGTCCCGGACGCGATAGACGAAATCGCATAAATTGTAAAAATAATCGTATATAAATCGTTGGAAGCTAGAATTCAATATGTAATATTGAACTTTTTTGGTATATATAACTTGCCAACACAGAGAGGGCAAAATAATAATGATATCCCTTGAATTATGTTTTGATATAATAAAAAAAACAATTTATAATTTATCAGTATTAACATTAATTTTATATTAATGAAAAAGCATAGGTACATAATATCATTTTCATCGAAAATATTCCGTTCATCGGTAGTAGTACATATTATAGTATAATATATTAGGTAGGTAATGGTCTCACATAAATTATCAATTGAAGAAATAACATAACAATTTCTTAGAATTAATATATCCTGTCACGTTTAAAGACCTCGAATGTACTGACTAATTGATTCATTGGGTTCAATGAATGCAAGACGACTATTTTATAACTCATAAAATATAGGTACTAAACCATTATAATGTTCCTAATATTAACAGCTCTTTAATTCTAATTACTCTCAAGATATACCTATAGGTTTTTTTTTATATTTCAGATCATAGATAATGCTTTTTGTTATCATAAAAAATAAAGGTAGTATGTAGGTATTTATGACAGGCTGGTTAGAAATTAACTAATATCACATTGTAAACTCTTTTGAAAAAGGAATACAAATTTAAAACAATTACAAATAACAGGGCGTAAATTACTTGCCCAAAATCATTCATGGACATTTTATGATATTAAAACACCTGTATATCCTGTCAATCGTAACGTACGGTTTGGCTGCAGCATCAGCTCACAGTTACTATATCATGGTAATCCAATAGAAATAACCATCTCGATCACGTCAGCTTTCAAAGGAAAAAAACGCACTAGGTATATTCGGCAGATTCGTTTAGGAGCTACGATGCCACAAACACACACTCAGACACCATTTAGTACCAATAATATATAAAAAGACAAACCTCAGGTGTAGTCTGTACGATGAAGTGTTTATGCTGTCCCCAACATACAGACAGTACTAGCTGTCTCGCGTGATTCCTCGTCGTCTCTCTCACCAGGTAGTCTCCGTCTGCGCGGAGCAGCCTCACTACTTCCTCTCGAGGAAGTACTCCGTGGAACCATTCTTGTTCTACTAGCGTACGCTCTGTCTCACTCACGCTCACCTATATAGTACCAATATAGAGACAAAATATCATTATTATTACTATCACGCAAGTAGACCATTTCTGGTGTCATGTGCAGTAGTGCACGTGCAATATGTGGGTCATTGTGCCCATTAGAAGAAGTCAAGGTTAATGTAACCCAATTAAAATTCTGAATTCAATATTTATACTAACAAAAATCACTATCATAGTTTCATATTTTTGTTGCATTCTTTTTTTTTTTATAACTAATTATATTCTTATTAGTTACACAGTCAAACACATCGAAAAGTAAACATTAAAACAATGCACATGCAAACACCATTTTTATTGCATAATTTAGCATAGCAAACTTAGACACACAATAGAAGCATTAACATACGTTGTCCTGTTCAAGTTCTAGCTCAAGTTGCAACTGCAATTGCTTTAGACGCTTCTTCCGCCGCGGCACTACTACGGGCGGTGGCAGTTCACTGTGAGTTATGTACAACGACCATGGATCCATTACTGCATACCTTTATTTCACGACATCGCTAAACGCGCCTATAATTATTTAATTATCTCTTTAATTTCACCACACGCGGCGAGTTGCGGGGACAACAGGAACTTGACGTAAACCTCGCAACCGATGCGTACACAGACTACACGTAAACGATACATTTCTGGAACGTCGCAAGCGGCTTCACCTTGATTTTGAAACTGAGTTTTAAGGAGAGTCCGTGCTATTTTCATTTTATACGAAAGCATATTCTCGACGGAAGTTCGTGCGGTGCACGGTGACGCTAAGTCTTTGCTAAATTTAGCACTGACACAATTTGACTGACGCTCGATTCGGGGAGAATAAATCGTTGCGATTCCAGTGGGAGATAAGAATTTTGCATGCATATAACATGCCATGCGTGGGTGACGGATCGTTCGGTTAGTGGCACTCACCACACTATTAGAACAACTATTGACTACAATGCGGCTGCGTCGTCTTTTCTTGAAAAGAGTTTTGTGGTGGACGCGGCAATGAACATAGATGTGTACACGATCACGGAAGCGATGCTTCAGCACTCTGTACCGACGAATGCGATGAGTGTTAGCTGTTACCGAGTCTGCAGGGCCTTCGCTGCTACTCCGGTATGTCTTTGGTGGTAGTGCTGGGCTTGAGGGCGCCGATTTGCGTCGAAAAGGCCGTGTAAACAGTTTGAAGAATGGCCGAGGAGGTATAATTGAATGAAGGTGCAAACGTAAAACGTCCGATGACGTTTTCGATCCGATTGAGCCACGATCCTGATGATCGAAGTTTTTGTTAGAAATAGCTTCTAATACAAGAAAAAATTGGCTTTAAGTAAAAATAAATAAAGTAGTCTTTGACGGAGTATATAAACAGTTAAATGAAGATAATCGTGCATACCATTACCTGATGGTCAGGTGAGCTTCCGTCTAGACTGTCTACTCCGACAGTTTCAGCCGACAGGTCGGGACAGCCGCTCGGCGCTTCTTCGCAGCCTAACTCGGCAAGAGCGGAGCGGATCATCTCCGCTTGTTTCGCACATTTTCGTTCCGCTACACGTAGTTCCAACAGCTTGATAGGCTCTGACGTTGTTAGAGGGAGCGGGGGCGGAGAATGCCTGCACAGGTGAAGAGATACAAAGTTTATTTAACTTGCAACTTCAGTCTGATTAAGCTTAATTCTATGCCGTGTAAAGACGATACACAGAAAGCCAGTATGTAGGTATTACTTGTCACGGATGAAAACTATTCTATTTAGGGATTATTTCTGAGAAAAACCCTTATTATTATAGATAATAGAAACATTTGGTCCTATATACTGGCTATGGATATATATTATATTTGGAAATGGTTTTTTATAGAACCTCAAGGTCTATACGAAAACTGAGTAGTTCTATATAAAATATTATAACATTATAAAAGATAATCGTGACTAACCTGTCAATACCGTTAACACCGTTCGTCATTCCAGTATTGTTATTCTTACAAACGCCATTGCCGATAATCTCGGGCCCCTGTAACGCGGTTTGCTTCTCCCTATTGTCTTGTAGCGTCTGTTCCAACTCGATCAATTTTTCCTTTAACCATTCCACTGTGAGATTATCCACCGTTAACTGGTTTGGCTGTAGTTTTCCACTCGTATCCTCTACTAGACTCTCGTCGAAGTTAAATGAGACGGGAGTTGAGGGAGGTGATCTGGAGAGAAAAGATAATAATAAAGTATAATGCATATCTCAAACTATAAACGAGCCTAGATAAACCATGTTCGTAGATTGCTTGCGTTTTGTTACGGTAACGATATGCGACCCCCTCTCTACGATTTCAATAATCGCAGAGAGGGGATCGCATATCTGGGCACGCCGTTATTACGGTGGTAAGACCCGTTTCCCGCTCCTTTTCTAAATAGAAAAGAAGCAACAGGGTTCCTACACAAGAGGGGGTCATCTACAAACCGTAGGTGGCCCGAGGTACGTCGGGGTTCCAGGGATTTCCTTTCGAGGGTGCACTTGATTCCCGGCTTCTAGTGCACGAGACGGTGTGCGGTTTTGGGTCGGTTCGAGTCCGACATAGCCAGCAGTCGGAGGTATCCAAGGGGATTTCCGCACCAAAAAAAGGGAACGCATATCGTAATAGGAACCATGCATTAATAACGAATGTTGTAAAAACGAGAAAAATTGATCCCTTTTGAGAGATACAGACAAAGTTGACTGCAAGAATGGTGTAGTTGTAGCGGTCACCACGCAGCTTCCTACTGCGTGTGTTGTGGGTCCGATCCTCATCTTTGTCATCACTCTGTGTGATGTGACTGACAAATGTGTGAGTCTGGACGTTCTTTATGCTCGTTTCTACGTATTTGTGTAAAGTCCCCATAGAGGTACCTAGTTGTAAAAACAGTTTTGCGCGGGTACGCTAGTATAAAATAAAAGTGCCTCAATTTCTTTTTAGTTTTTGAAAACAAACAATAATAACATTTGCGGCTTTAATATGAATGAACGTTTATTTAAGTAAACAAATACTGTAATGTAAACATTCTTATCTATATCTTATCTTATAAGTCTTAATGGCATTTTCTCGTACTTTAAAATAGACGACCTAGGATGTTGCATGTCAAGTGCAGGTTTTTCTTTAAGTTATAAATCATATTTAGTTAGTATATATTCTTAGATTTCTTAGGAAACAATTCATAAGGTAAACTTAATTCTTCTCACAATCTTTAAAGATTGTCATTGTACTCATCAAGTGGAGCCTCTACCGAGCCTCAGATAAATAGAAAAAAAACTATGCATTCTGCTTCTCACGCATATTAGTTTACGTAACCGCAGCATAATAAAGCTCTACCAGGAGTCGCTAGAACGTTCTAATTCCTCCCTACAGAAAGTGATATATTAAAACACGTAAAAACCAAAAAAATTTTGCATATTTGATATAAAAAACGGACGTTAAATTAAATCTGTTTTTAACCCCCGACCAAAAAGAGGGGTGTTATAAGTTTCACGTGTCTGTCTGTGGCACCGTAGCTCCCGAACGGATGAAGCGATTTCAATTTAGATTTTTTTTTGTATGAAAGGTGAGTTACGTGCGAGTGTTCTTAGACATGTTTCATGAAAATCGATTGAGCCGTTTAAAAGTTATGGGGGTGAAAGTGGGGAAGAGTCACCGAATGTCTGCAAAAATATCATCAAGTGGGGTCTCAAATGAAAGCGCATAACGTGTTTTTTACTTTTTAAAGGGAACACTTCCCTCCGCGGGTCTGTACGGTTCACGTGTGACGTCGCGTTTTAATAATTTAAATATTGTTTTTGTGTATCCTTGCGACTGTTACCCGGTTTGTGGGCGGTATAAGGTTGTATATAGTGTTTTTGACAAATAATCTGTAAGTTTTACGCCTTATAAATACAAATATTGTGTTAGTTTCTTTTACTACGGCTATCGGTAAGTCAATTTATTTTATTCATAAAGGTAGGTAGGAGTAATATTTTGTTTGTATTAATTTTCTTTTCGTGTTTTTTGATTTTGAAGTTGTTTTTATTGATATTTCTTTTGTCTGGTGTGTCTTTGTTTGGCCATGTCGGTTGTTGGCGAGTTGCCGGATCCCGGTGGTACAAATGAATTTCGAACACCAACCGGAAATAAATTGTTTGGTAGAATGTCGCCATCAAATTTATCGTCAAATGAAAGTAGAACTGAACGAATTAGGGCTTCGGACTTGGGCGAGAGTGTTTCGTCTCTTAGTGGTCGTGATAACTGTGGGGAGTATGATTATTTTGAGTTGGTGTCTCAGGCAACCGAATATTTGGCAAAAATTAACGAATTGGTAAACGATCAGGGGTCGCGAATGAATGTGGGGAATAGGACCGCCATTATGGACGTAACCCAGCGGATTACCGGCATCGTCTCATTGTTGGCAATTAAATCTGCTAGCAATGAAACGAAATTAGCGAATCTCGAGCGCCGGGTGGGGGGTGTCGCCGTTCAACAGCCGGGCTTGACGTACGCGGACAAGCTTAGGCTTCGCTTACCACCTGGATCAGCCCCGTGTCCGGTGTCCGCTGAGGCGCGCGTATCTAGGCCGTGTGTTATTGCGTATCCTACTACGGAACGTTCAGCGGACTATGCAACTTCGTCAGCTACAAAAGAAGCTCTCATGAAGGCTATTAAACCTAGCGACGAAGGTTTTCAAATTGTAGGCGTCAAAAAAACCGCAAAGGCAGGCGTCGTGTTGCGGGTCGCAAATGAACGGCAGCTTAAAAAACTAGAAGCAGTAAACGCCATTAAATCTGTAGGCTTACGCTTAGAAAAGCCGAAAGGCCGAAGGCCCCGTATAATTGTAAAAGACGTGCCCGGTTCTATGGAGGATCGTACCTTCCTAACAGCTTTATATCGTCAGAATATCAAGGACGAATTAAAATTAAGGGAAAGCGATTTTTTAAAAACGACCAAAATTGTCAGGCATCGTAAACTGGAAAACGGACGTCAATGGATAGGCTTAGAATTAGAGACAGAGGTTAGGAAACACTTGGCTAGCACAAAAGATAAATTATATATAGACTGGGCCACATGTAGGTTTATAGACGACTTAGAAGTAGTTCGTTGCTTAAACTGTCAACAATTCGGTCATGTTCAAAAATTTTGCACTATTAAAACTCCTACGTGTGCTAATTGCGCGGCCAGCCACGATACAAGGGCTTGCCCGGATAAGGACACACCAGATTTTAAACCGAAATGCGCACAATGCAGCCGGTACAAAAAACCATGTGACCATCGATGTGGATCACAAGACTGCTCCACATATAAACTTAAATTAGAGCAGCTAATCCTAAATACTAATTACTGAATAGCTTATACAGTAGTAGCTGTAGTACCTTTTTAATAAAATGGATAATATCTCAATAGGCCAGTTAAATCTTCATAATGATAAAATAGCCACGTCAGAATTAGATCGCTTAGTTTTGGAACAAAAGTTAGACATTGTCCTTATACAAGAGCAATATAAAAGCGCTCAATTGCGGAATTATGTAGTACAACTAGATGGCCGGTCGCGGGCTGGGATATATGTTGCAAGTTCTAATTTTACGGTAACATCTTTGCGTAACCTTATGACGTCACACTGCGCCGTTGCTGAGATCTCATCCTCTACCTGTAGGGTTTACATAGTGAGCTGTTATTTTCAATTTTCACATCCTATTGATCCTCATCTACATCATTTACGTTTCGTTTTGCGGTCCCTCATAGGACACAAAATTATCATTGGCGCTGATGTCAATGCTTCTTCTACTTTATGGTATGGCAAATTGCGTGCAGCTGACATGGCTCGTCGCTGTGCGGTTGAAGATTTTATTGCGGAAATGAATCTTACTATCCACAATACCCCTGATGCACCACCAACTTTTTGCAGCCCAATGGGTGAGTCTTCTATTGACGTGACGCTTACGCGCGGCGACGTCTCGATATCTGGATGGCGTGTCCTACCGGACGCATCCTGTAGTGATCACCGCTTAATCGTGTACGAATTCATACCAATGGTTGCACAATATCCACAAAGAACTCCTTACAATTTTAGGTATAAAACTAAAGCGGCAAATTGGGCTTTATTTGGTTCACTCTTTGCAGTACATGCCAAAGACTTCAGTCGCAGTGGTCTATCAGCTGAGGAAAGCGCAAACATATTATCAGATACTTTCACATATTGTGCTGATGTTTGTATCGGCCGTGGATCTATCACTAACACTCGTAGATGTGATTGGTGGAATTATAAATTAGTCGAATTACGTAGAATCTATCGAAAAGCTCGTAAAAAACTAAATGACATTAAAAAGCGTAACGTAACAGGAGATATTTACAATAATGCTCTTATTGCTCTTAGAGTTGCCAGGTCTCATTATAGAGCTGCTGTGGAGAAATCAAAGGGAAATTTAATACGTAAACTTGTTGATAAACTCGATAGAGAGGGTCCCTGGTCACCTTTGTATCATGAATTTAAAGCAAATAGATCAATCGACCTTGCATACGTACAGAACATCAAAATTAATAATAGTTATACTACAGGAGTAGAACAAACCACAGAATATCTTTTAGAATCACTTGTGCCTGACGATCGGCCGGAGGATGACACGGATTATCACCGACAAATTAGGCAGTGGGCTATTGAACCACCATTGTCTCCAATGTCTGACTTACCATCTTCAGACGAATTCCTCAGTATTGTTAGGTCATTGCCACTAAATAAGGCTTCGGGCGACGATAAAATATCAAACAAAATGATAAAAGAAGCTTGTAAACTTTCGGGTGATACGGTTTTAACAGTTTTTAAACGTTGCATTGCGGAAGGAGTATTTCCTAGTGTTTGGCGGTGCGGTAATATTCGAATAATACCAAAAAGCGGCGATAAGCCGCCGGACGATCCTAAATCCTATCGACCCATAACACTGTTACCATCGCTGGGAAAGCTTTTAGAGCGTCTTGTAGTACCACGACTTCTACCGGGTGGAGTTAAACTTCATGATAGACAATTCGGCTTTACGTTGGGAAAATCGACAACTGATGCGGTTATATCTGTAAGGAAAACTGTCACCGAGTCAAGTTTTCAATACGTTTTAGGCATCTTCTTAGATATATCTGGCGCCTTTGACAATGCGTGGTGGCCCATGCTATTGCTAAAATTAAAATTAAGAGGTTGCTTTAAAAATATTTATTCCCTTACCTCCTCGTACTTCTTACAAGGTACTACTAAATTGAGACTTGGGCATCATTCTGTGTCGAAGGCGCTTACGATGGGGTGTCCTCAAGGGTCAGTGCTAGGACCATACTTGTGGAACATAGGCTTCGACGATTTTCTGGCAATGCCTGTGCCGTCCGGATGTACCCTGAATGCGTACGCGGACGACGGTTTGTTATTGATAGAGTCGGATACTAGAACGGGGCTTGAGAGGCTGGCCAGTGAATGTTTGGACTTAATATCTCGGTGGGGTGGGCGTAATCGGTTGACGTTTGCACCAAACAAAACCTTCCAGCTACTTCTGAAAGGTAACCTCAAATCACCGCCTTGTATTAAATTTGAAAATATTACTATTAAAAATAAAACCTCGGTTTGTTATTTAGGATTGGTTTTAGAAAGAAATTTTTCATTTATTGAACATATTAGAACAGTTAATGAAAAGTCTAAAAAGAGTTTCTTTGCACTGACGAGGATATCAACTGCGACATGGGGTCTGTCATATAATACACTAAAGATCATATATGGAGCTACTTATTTGGGTTCTATTTGCTATGGTGCTCCTGTATGGGCAGATAGGGCGACTGTAGGTGCTGTCCGTCGCAAACTGTTACAAGGCCAACGACCTGCATTGATTTTCTTGTGCAAGGCATATAGGACGGTTAGCACTGAGGCTTTACCGGTGTTGGCAGGTGTTCTTCCGGTCGATCTCGAGGTGCAAAGACGTGCAGCCATGTACTATTCCACACTACAAAACATGGAATGCGATTTTTTGGGCATACGAGACCGCGGTAAAATCATAAGATTGTTTCAACAAAAAACCAATGTCTATAACGACCTCTTGGATGAATGGCAGAAACGATGGGACGAATCATCTAAGGGGCGCCACCTTTACCAGTTCTTTCCATCTGTTCGCGAAAGGTTGTCAAGGACATGGCTCGAGGTAGATCACTGTGTCGCTCAATTTCTTACAGGCCACGGTAACTTTAAGAGTAAACTATACTCATTTAAATTAGTCGATTCACCATTGTGTCAATGCTCAACACCTGATTCTAGCTGTGAACAGTCGGCTCATCATATCCTCTGGGAATGTAGTCTTTGGTACAATGAACGTAACATGATGCTAAATAGCTTACAAATGACGTCTGGGGTAGTATATTATGGGGATCTTGTGTCAACTGCGGTGAATTTCCGTGCGTTTAAGCGATTCTGCCATACATACTATAGAAATCAAATATAGCTCACTTAGGACCCATAATATTTTTATCCGTGGTGCTTCCCGGTTTGAAAAAGGCGTCTGCCTATTTTGACTCCATTTTGTCTCCCGCTTTGCTAAGGAGGGAAGTGGACTTATTATATTTCCAACTCCTCCAGTTTTCTTCTGATTAATTTCGTTGCGGGTTCCAAGACAGTTAAATTTTTCCTGGGACTTCCCGAGTGTCATAACTCGGTGTTTTCGTGGGTCACCGCTGTTGATCCTGGTGTACAGGAGTTACAGTGGTGGGCGTGTGGGCGGGATTAGTCCCATTTTTAAAGGGAACTCAGGTTATTATATTGGGGTTTTTTTTTAAATTTTGAGAATTTATAGTTATTACCTTTTTACATCAAACTCTATCAACTGACTTAAGAACGTTACATACAGCCCATGCCCAGCATTTGACTAAAATAGGGTGATGATGAACGTGGCAGAAAACATAGTTCAATGGCAGTTGAAATTTAAGTGAGTTATATAAAATCTTAACAATAACTGAATATGATTACTCGTATAATATTTGTTTATTTATTATGAACCCGCGTTATCGAACAGGTATTATGATTGCGAGTTTGAGTTTGTTTGTTAGGCTTTCGCCGCGTCAAAAAAGTACAATTAATTTGTTTTACATCTCTCATGTTCGGTAAGTAGGTTCTTATTACCTCCAAATGGGGCTTGTAGGTGACTAATTAGC
Organism: Diaphora mendica; assembly: GCA_949125395.1. Lineage (NCBI taxonomy): Eukaryota > Metazoa > Arthropoda > Insecta > Lepidoptera > Erebidae > Diaphora > Diaphora mendica. The sequence continues at coordinate 7,068,714 of OX421323.1, forward strand.
GCTCTAGGGTAATAATGTAGGTAGAAAAGCCCTAGGGCGGTAAGTAATTTAAAAAAAAACACTTCTTTCTTTCAAAAAGTTCGCGTACATCTAACCATCATACTGGATATAGACATCATGCATTCAGCCCACTGACCAAAGAGGTCGCTTTGCTATTCAGCCTTGTCTTCGTGTGAGTATAATAGTCATCAATTTTAAATATCGAACGGCGAAGCTCAATTTTGTTCTTGAAAAAAAATATTGAAAAGTTCTTCACTTGATTCTTTTTAATGAAAAAAGGCGGGAATAGAAAAGTTTACTTTAAATATTGTTTGTTTTTGGGATTTTTTTTATAATTACCTCACAATCGAGATGTAAAGGAGAATAGATAGCTCGGGTGTAAGCACCAATTGCTCCCTCGAACTATAGGCGCCCTCGCTGCGCTCGTGCGCCTAAATATCTCGGGCTGCAATTGATGCCTTACAGCCCTTGGCTACTAATCTACTATTAATGGAATTAAAGCGTACATATATATTAAAACGAGGTCATATTTGGACAAGGTAAGGCGTCTAATGACCTGAATCTCGTAAGTAGTGTAAAACAAATGTTTTTGGTAGTTCTTTCATGGTGTGGTAGGTGAAATCGTAATCAAAATAGTACGCTTTCTGACTACTTAACACGTCTGACAAAGTATTATGTGGTCTGCCTGCAAGTTAGAACCGATCTATCTGTCTGTTTTTTTTTAATATGTATATGTAATGATAATATAAATAACATATGTAAATTGTAGCTTTGCTGAAACACAAACTCCCAGTGAGAGAGCCGAAATCGTATGCGTTCAGTAGCACGACTGAGAAAGTATTATGTTGTCTGCCTGTATGTCGGAACCGGCCTATGTATCTGCCTTTTTAAATATGTGTATCTAATGATAATATAAACAACATATATAATTTTCAGCTTTGCTAAAATAACGTAAATTTCATGAAATTTTCGCAGTTTCGATATGCTATTAATTATAGTAGGAACAGGAATAAGTGTCTGCCATTTAATCTTTGCATATAAAAAAACATATTTTTTCAGATATCAAAACGGCAGACATGCTAAAATAACGTAAATTTACATAAATTTCATGGTTTTCGACTACTGTTCACGCCGAAAGGAACCCTGGATGGGAATAGTGAATGCCCATTTCACCTACAGCAGGTCAAACAGTATACCTAGCATTAATATGGACTTTGCTACTACACCGTAAGTCTGCCGAACGGTGGCTCTTAGTATATGAAGTCAACAAAGAACAGAAAGGTTGACAGTTAAAGCCGAGTCTCCACCGAACAAAAGTTTGCAACTTTTGTGTTGTCAACATGTGTTGGTAACAAAAGTTTCTGTAATTTTCTTGTGTTGGCTACAAAAATCGTCAACAAATTTTGGGAACAGTGTTTCCGTTTTTTAACCGACTTCCAAAAAGGAGGAGGTTCTATGTTCCACTGTATGTATTTTTTTTATTTTTTTTTATGTATGTTCACCGATTACTCCGCCAGTTGTGGACCGATTTTGAATTTTTTTTTTTGTATCCGAAAGGGTATGCTTCCGAGGTGGTCCCATTGCCAGCATATTAGGATCTGATGATGGGATCCCAGGAAAATCGAGGGGAACCCTCATTTTTTATAGGCATATACTATGTTTTTCGTATATTTTCTGAAGTAACACCGGTATTTGCGTCTGGTAGTTATCATTTTATAATGATGAGCTGATGATGTAAGGTACAACTCCTTAACGGTTAGGAGTTGGAGGATAAATCTTTAAATATCATATGTACATATGTTACATTTAGTCGTATTCTTTCAAATTATTTAGGTAAGCTGATGATGGAAGGTGGAATGTACAACTCCTCAACGGTTAGGAGTTGGAGGATAATTCTTTCAATTTCATATGTGTCTAAAGACCTTCAGTCGTATACTTTCAAGTTATTTAGGTGAGCTGATGATAGAAGGTTAAACTCTTCAACAGTTAGGGATTAGAGGATGATTTTAGTACCTATTACACGTACGTATAGACCTTAATTTGTATTCTTGATGAGGAAATTTGATGAAATAGTTCAACTTACTACTGACCTACGATTTTTTGCACTAAAAACTGAAAAATAAAAACTTTTTATAAAAAAAAAAAAACGACTTCCAAAAAACATCCAACGAAAACTCTCTGCCAAAAAACACTTAAAAGCGTAAAATAAACTGGTTCTTCATAAATTGCCTATACCTAATTCTTTATTCATTTAAATATTAGAATTATAATGTGTGCTAGGTACCTAAAATCTGTTTGAAGTCGGTGCTAAGCCAAAAAGAATACACACGAACAATTACAAAAGTCTAAGCGATAGTCACTTGGCACCGACTTCAAACAGATTCTAGGTACCTAGCACACATTATGATACTAATATTTAAATGAATAAAGAATTAGGTATAGGCAATTTATGAAGAACCAGTTTATTTTACGCTTTTAAGTGTTTTTTTCGCAGAGAGTTTTCGTTGGATGTTTTTTGGAAGTCGGTTTTTTTGGCAGTCAATAGAATACGCTTGTTGCAAATATTTATTGGCTCTGTGGTAACGCTTAGTTGGAATGTTTTTCAAACTGTTGGCAACTCGGTGTAGACACAATGGAAACAAACGTTGGCGATTTTCTGAAGAGTTGCAAACAGATGGGAACACTGAAATTGCCAACAATTTCGGTGGATACGCGCCTTTAGATCTAATAAGTCTTGGTCCAATTGCAACTATTATAATTAATCTTTAGAAAATATAGATGGCGACAGGTATTTCTTAAACAAATATACAAACAAACCAATGTGCGTACTGTTATACAAACGATTATCATCAATCAACAGCCTTAGCCAAGATGTCATGGCCCCTATTCTCTTGTGTATTATTGGCTTATATTTCGTTTCACCACGTGACTTAGTGTTGAGATGACGTCATTCCCATATATTTGTTAGTTTTTAGTTTAACATTTACGTTTGTAGAATGTCACCTTAGCGAGGTGACCCCCCTAGCCAAGTTGCAAGCGTTCTTCTTTCTGCAATCGTTAACGCCTAAATTCTCGTGTGTCATTGGCTTATCATAGACAGAGTGATCTTAGACAAAGTATTAGCCAATGACACACGAGAATTTAGGCATTAACGATTGCAGAAAGGAGAACGCTTGCAACTTGGCTAGCGTGGCAGTGCACTATTGGAAATCGCTATTTAGAAAGGAGGTTCTACTCTAACGGTACTAAAATTTTATAATCTATCGATATAAATAAAAATGAATCGCCAAAATGTAGGTACGCGCATAACTTCCGATCGACTGCACCAAATTAAATAATATTATAGTTCGTTATTATTAGGAGAAGGTTTCATAGAAAATAGAAAGATAACCGATTTTTTTTTGTCCGCGACTGTACACTCCCTGTGGGAATCTTAAACGGGCATACTACAACAAGTTTTTCGAGAAAGAAAAATGTGGCGGTACGAAGTTCGCCGGGTCAGCTAGTTTTTTATAATTATAAAGATCGTTATACAACTTAAGAGTCACATAGTGAAATTACGACTATTTTATTTATGAAATATTGTAATTAATTTATGTTAATTAACTTCTATTTCATATAAATTAATAGATTGACCAATAATTTCTGCTGCAACTAGGTTTATTACCCGCAAATTTCTAGTGTCTATGTCATCATAACCTTGAGTAGTTTAGTCATATGTAACACTACCTTTTGTCTGCGGCTCAGCCCGCGTTTATGACGGTTATCGCCGTAATTATTTACACTGATATAATAACTTTTTTATTTGTTAATGAATTGAATTAAAAAACTCTAAATGTTAAGTGAAGTTTACCACAAGAGAAAACCTTATCCAATTCGGTTAATCCACTTCTGAGATTAGTGCGCACAAACACACAGACAAACATAAAAATTCTAAAAACTTTTGTTTTAAGTTCTATTACTTTAATAAAGACGCGGGCTTTCATCAGATTTCCTTCAATTTTTTAATGCACAGACATCGACTTCTTACAATTTTTTATACATAGATATTTTTATATTCATTCATATTTAATACACTGTTTACCTCGTGGTTGCCTTAATACGTAATATTATTATAAATAATATTGTCTGATTCTTACACAAAAATATATTATTCGTATTTTCTGTAAAGTAACTGTTCAACAAATAAATACTGACTTGTACTTTTCAAGGAACTCTTTGTATTCATCCTGTGGCCTTAAATTCTGTATTGTGGTCTCGATTTTGGTTTGAATCTCACGGAACTTGTCCGTACTGTAGTCAGACCTCTGCACCACTTCTAGAAGCACGCCTTTCCTGTGGCAAAAACACATTTTATTATAGATATGTTAGGCAAGACAGCACAGGATAGATTGTTATGGAGAGCTTCGAAGGAGGCCTATGTCCAGCAGCTGAGATGATATTAGACAGGACATAGTTATTACTTTGCCAATTGACTTTGACGTTTCCAAAAAAATATAAAAAGCTTCCTGCTACTTCATTAAAACAATAAAAAAACAGAAACAGAATCGAAATGGCAACCTTCAGTCATTATGAGCGTCGAATGATGAGTGTATTGGTAATAAACAAAGCGCGCTAGAGTTGTAGTCCAAGCAAGAGGACAGACATCATGTCTCAGTGGAGTTGCAAATCGACCTTTTTTTTGCTTGTTGAAATCCCTTCTGGCCGACAACTCACTGTGTTAGCTGGGGGGTTTCAAAATGAAACTGACTAAAACCACACGCTGTGTCTTCGCCTGAAATAGGTGTTATTGAAACACGTGGACCCCTCCAATCGGCTGCCTGCTATAGCATGGGCACCATCATCAGGTAAATTCTCTATCTTGAGGAAGTCCGACGGGATTAATAACGGTCACAAACTCGTTGATATAGTACGAAAATTGAAAAGAACATACCATGACGTGGCATTTGCCTCTCCCTGCCGGCGCTGCTGCTCCAATAGAGTTGGCAGCGCAGCAGTGCGTAAGGCACGCTCGCACTCTGTTGCTTCAGCCAACAGTAACACATACTCGTTATGAGCTCGGTGGAGACGACGACATGCTTTGCCATACTTGTCCCGAGTCTCATCGAGCTTGCGACCCCCTCTGCTTGTCGGGCCTGGAAATACAGAAATGAACAATTAAGGATAGTTTCAGAAATACTACCTCTCTTTTTACATACTTAACATACTCAAAACTTCAGAGAATAAAAGCAATATGAAATACCTTGAATGAAAACTCAATGTAAAAGTGACTCCACCTACAACTATAAATCTGAACATCATCATCAGCCCGTTGCAGTCCACTGCTGGACATCGGCCTCTCCCAAGGAACACCACCAGTCGTTTGCTGAACGATTACTTTAAAATCGATCTTTAAACATATCTGCTGTATTCCATGCGAATTAATAATGAAATTCAATCGTAAAGGCATATTCAATCAAGCCCTAGATCTATGTACTTTTTTCGAAAAGAGGGATTTGAGGGAAAGGGGAATTGGGATCGTGCGAAGTGTATGGTGGGGTCATAGGAAACGATCACAGGGCTTGCCGTGGCAGAAATGTATAACATTAGTGAAAATTCAAGAGGGGATTAGTGAAAATTGTCAATGGTGCTAGTTTTACTAACTTTTAAACTTTCGCGTTCCATGATATAATAATAATTATTTTTACGGGAATTAACCTGGTTGAAACGTCAGGCAAATCAGAGGTATGTAATACCTTCTAATAGGTGCTAGGTTTCTTGATAACAGTTCCTTTTTATCGGTGTAGTACTATTTTTTAACCATTAAAATTATGTAGGTACTTAATTTGCAATCATACTTAATAACAAAAAAATAAACTCACACTTACATTTCAGGTAGTTCTCTTCGAATTTCGTTCTCATTTGTTTGTAGGACTCTAGGCACTTTTGGTACTCGCTTTGTTTCCTCTGCACTTCTTCTGAGAGCTGTGAACAACAAAAGGAAACATTACATCTTTATCTAACTCTATGAAACTAGGTGACAAAGACGTACAAGCAACGCTTGATATTACTGGTGCTGTCACGGCAACACAGACCGTAAATTCTCAAATTATACTTGTCCGACTAGGCAAAGAAAGGTAGTTGCTACGGACAAGCATAGCAGTCTAAATTCTAAATTTGTATAACCAAAGCATTTTTACAAACAAAACAAGAAGTCAGAAGAAACTTCTTTTACGATAAATCGATGTTCAAATAATTACACTGATATATCAGAATCTAAAACTGGTTTTATTCAAGATCAATTGTATTGCTATAAAACTTTTAAATTATCTTAAAACTAATATCAAAGTTCTTTAGAATTAATTAAATAGTTTTTGAGTAAGGTCAACACGAATTCTGAAGTTCTTAAAGCTGGTTCAAGTGTTTAAGTCGTTTTGATAAACCAGTTACCCTGTGTGTTTAAAAGGGGATACGAATCGCCGACAAAGTTCCCTGGCCTCTAGTTAAATTACTTGGCAAACCATTTCCTGAAAGCGAATAAGTCTCACAATAATAAGGGATAAATTGATACGTTGATTACGGTTTTATTTGCACAACTCTAAAGTTAATTATATCATTTCCTTAACACATTCGCTGTTTGCCTTTAAATTTAAATGTCATAAATTATCTACAATAGGCATTTGTATGTAAAGATTTTATTTCCACCGATAAATCAGTAGTTTAAATGGTTTTAATGTATTTCTGTTGAAATTGTAAATGGTTTTTTTTAGGAATAGGCGGGCAAACGAGCATGCGTATCGCCTGATGGTAAGCGATTACCGCCGCCCATGGACACCCGCAACACCACAGGCGTCACAATGGTTTCTAAGCATGGAACAAGCCAGACCGATACTTAGAATTGATTTTTGATACATACTGATGTAAGTTTTAAGATACATACTTAGTGTCTCAAGTTACATAGTCAGCGATCCTTGTGGGAGCAGCAATGCACAGCCATAGACTTATGACGGTGTTTTAACTACTTTTTACCTTTTCTCTATCTAGGCAATATGGTTCTCCTGTTTATTGTTAATCAACTATTGCCAAGGGAAGTATGGGGTATCGAGCAACCGGGTAAACCAGCTCCTGCTTAATGGAGCCGTTGGTGACAGGTATAACGCAAGTGAATTTTATAATAATAATAATGCTTAAGTATTCATGTTAATTAATGCTTAAGGTTTTCATGGTTTTGGCTGACATGATGATAAAGACCTCACACAAACAGACTGAAACTCCAAAAATCATTATTTGATCAAAGTTTTCCAGTCATTTTGTGTTCATATTTGTTTGTCGAGAGAAGATGAATTTAAAAAAGGTTGGTAAAACCCACGAACCGTTTCACGTGCTGGAATGATTAAGATGAAAATTGAAACACGAGTGAGGGCTTTTAAACGATAAATCGCAAATGAAAACAGATGCGTTGGAATAATAAATTATCGAGGTAGCAGTAGGCGTCTATCTGCGTGTGCGCCAGTGTGGGACGAACAAAACCCGCAGCGTCACGGAGATAATATATTTCGCTCATCAGCCGAACACTTATTCCTTGTTGTTTAGTTAAATAAATATGTTATTGTATAATGTTAATACAAATAAACTTATTTCAAAAAAATCCATATTGATACTTATATTTTATATGCGAAAGTAACTCTGTCTGTCTGTCACGCTTACACGGCCAAACCACTGCACCGATTTCAATGAAATTTGCCGTGGAAATACTTTGATTCTTGAGGAAGGACATAGGCGGCTTTTTTCTGCGAAAACCGTCAAACGCGCGGGCGGTGTCACGAGCAAAAGCTAGTATTAAGTAATTCAAAAAATTAATTTTCGTAGGTTTTTCACTCTCTATACAGGAAAAATTTGCCAGTGCCGATCTAAATTACTCAAAGCAGAGCAAACGTCACTGTTAAATAAACATAATAGTCACTTAGTAATACTTTAGTGCCATAAGTATCTATTTAGTTTACGAGTATAATAGTAGCAGTGCAGTATGTTTTCGTCTCACGACTAGACGCCTATGCACACTGCGCTATAATATTAAGTTAATGATGCAGAATGATTCCCTGGCTTATTAGACCATGCAAACCATAATCACTTTGTTTTTTAAAGCAACAATTTTTATGTTAATCTGTGATCGCTTCTTTATGAAACGAAGTATGTAAAAAGTTCTTCCTACAGATGTAATTTATGTAACAATCCATTATAGAATTATGCATTGTGATCGCATAATTATTCAATGCGCAAGGACCGAATCAAGATGAAGTACAAGATTGTATTGTTTACATAAAAGATAAAATGAACGTGTCAGTTTAGATCGTATTATTAAAAAAAAACTATTAAATAGTGACAGGTCATACAGAACTTAAACTTCAACACAGATCACCGGATGGTGCGTGGCCACATAAAGTTATATCAAACAAAGCATTCTAGGAAATTTATAGAGAACACAACAACTCTGCCACCAGAAAAGTATAGGCAAATATCTGAACACTCTAACATCAAGTCGCTAACCGAAATTGTTAACTCTGACACAACTATTGGGGAAAAATACAATCAATTAGAAAAGACACTGTCCCAAGTCAAGGCAAAAATCACGAAGAAGAGCAACAACAAATTGAGTGAAAAGGTACTAGAGCTTCTAGAAGAAAGAAAACTATTAATTTCGCAGAGAAACAAAAGTAAAGAAACCCGAAAGAGAATCACAACTCTCAGCAAACTTATAAGAGAAAGTATACGAAGGGAAAGAAAACAAAAAAGGCTAAAGAAACTGGAAGACACAATTCAAAGAACAGGTGGAACTAAGAAAGCTTTCAAGGAGCTGAGAGACCAAGGGAAGGAATGGATACAGAGACTTAAAAATACTAAATCTGAACCCACAACAAAACGAATAGACATCCGCAAGTTGGCCACAGAGTACTACAGAACTCTGTACTCAAACATAATTCAAGAACCAGAGGAAGCAATTAGGCCAAAAAACAACCAGCAGGAAACACCCTCTATACTGCCTGCGGAAGTACGGAAAGCCATAATCTCCCAAAAACTGGATAAAGCTCCAGGACCGGACAACATCCCAAATGAATTGCTAAGAGGTACCGTAGAAGAGTTAACTCCAATCCTAACGAAACTATTTAATGACATACTAGAAAAGGGATAATTCCAGACCAATGGGGCGAATCATATATTATTCTACTGCACAAAAAGGGCCCCAAGGATGATATAGGCAATTACAGACCGATCACCGGAGGCGGCTAACGGTGGGCTGTCCTACGCGGCTGTCTTTAAGACGGCCCGGGACTGTCTCGCCCCGGACTTTGCGACGTCAGGGGTCCGACTGCGCCTCGCCCAAACGGGAGCTCGAATCCTGGAGTTCCCTGGGGCTGAAGGCGCCAAGACAGCGGACACGTTCGCCGAGAAGCTGCGGGGAGTGTTCGCAGCCACGGAGGGTGTCAGGATCGCCAGGCCTACCAAATGCGCGGAGCTGCGCATTTCAGGCCTGGATGATTCAGTGACGACTGACGACGTGCGTGTTGCGATCTAGGAAAAGACTGGAAGCAGCGCGGACATCGTCAGAATTGGCACCATCCGCCCCGGTCCAGGAGGGCTTGGCGCTGTGTGGGTGAGCTGTCCCGTGGCGTCGGCCAAAATTCTGGGCGACGCCGGCAGGCTACTCGTCGGTTTTGTGAGCGCCAGGATAACAGTCCTGGCGGCAAGACCGATGAGATGCTACAAATGCCTAGCATCGGGGCACACACGCGTCAAGTGTGACAGCTGCTTCGACTGCAGCGGACTTTGTTTCCGCTGCGGTCGACCGGGGCACGTGGCTGCGGGGTGTTCTGCCACTCCTCACTGCCCTGTGTGTGCGGCGGGCAATAAGCCCGCCAATCACCAGATGGGGCAGGGGGGCTGCAGGCCTTCCCGCGCTTCTCGGCAGACGTCGGGGGCTAGCCTAGCGACCCAGGCTGCCTCCGACGTTGTCCGTCCGTCTCAAACGACGCCTATGGAGGGGGTTGTAGAAACGATCCAGTAATGGATCAAATCTGCAACCTCCTTGTCCAGACGAACCTGAACCACTGTGCCGCGGCGCAGGATCTCTTTCTGCAAACCATGGCGCAGTGGTCAGTAAGTGTTGCCGTAGTCGCGGAGCCCTATTTCGTTCCTCCCCGTCCAAACTGGATGGGTGACTGGGACGGCTCCGTGGCAGTCGTCGGCTCCGCGGCGGCTCATTCCCCGCCCTTGTCGCTTAGGGACAAGGGCTCTGGATATGTTGCCGCTGAGTGGGGGGGGATCACCGTCTACGGTGTTTACTTCTCCCCCAACCGGAGTTTGAGCGACTTCGAGGTCTTCCTTAACAGCTTGGAGACCTCGATGCGGCGATTAGCGTCTGGGCACGTCCTCGTGCTGGGGGACTTCAACGCAAAATCCATTGCGTGGGGGTCCCTCAGGACGGACGCCAAGGGCGAGGCCGTCGAGGAGTGGGCGGCTTCGGTGGGCCTCTGTTTACTAAACAGAGGCTCCACCAATACGTGCGTGCGACAGCAAGGGGGGTCGATAGTGGACCTTTCGTTTGCTACCCCTGCTGTTGCCGCACGAGTAAGGAACTGGTGTGTCCTGGAAGAGGTCGAGACGCTCTCGGATCACTTGTACATCTGATTCGAGCTCTCCCGGTCCCAGGGCCCCAGTAGGGGTCACATGGCGCGGCATCCTTCCCGCTTTCCGCGGTGGGCTGTTGCCAAGCTGGATAGGGACCTACTAGAGGAGGCGGCCATTATTCAATCTTGGCTGTCTCCGCAGGCCCCAACCGAGGAAGTCGGCGTGGACGTAGCGGCTGGCCGTTTTCGCGATGCGGTTACGCAAATTTGCGATACGGCCATGCCCCGCATCCAAGGTCGTCGGCCTCCTCGGAAGGAGGTCTACTGGTGGTCCCAGGAGTTGGCGGACCTCCGTGCGGCCTGTACTCGTGCCCGGAGGTCCTACACCCGTAGCAGGCGACGCCACCGTGGAGACGGTGGCGGGGACCATCTTCATGAGGAGTACCGCGAGGCGCGGAGGACTCTGAAGCTGGCCATTTGCCGCGCCAAGGAGGAGAAGAGAAAGGAGATGCTGGAGGGTCTCGACCGTGACCCCTGGGGTCGCCCATACCGTGCGGTGCGTCAGAAACTCCGCACGTCGCCCCCCCCCCCCTTACCAAGACTCTCCAGCCCAGCTTCCTGCAGGAAGTGGTCGAGGGCCTTTTCCCTGAGCGGGCGGAGCACACACCCCCGTCGATGGCCTATGCGGTCCGAGACGACGGGGGTAGAGAGGACGATGTGCCGCCCGTTAGGGAATCGGAGGTTGGGGCGGCTGTTCTTCGGATCCGTTCCAAGAACACCGCCCCCGGGCCGGACGGGGTTCCAGCCCGAGTGATGGCCCGAGCCCTCGACCATATGTCGGACCGCCTCAGGGAAGTGTTGGATGCTAGCCTGGCGTCCGGACGCTTCCCTGAGTGCTGGAAATGCGGGAAGCTGGTCCTGTTGAGGAAGCCGGGACGGCCTGCCGATTCGGTCGCGGCCTATAGGCCCATCGTGTTGCTGGACGAGGCGGGTAAACTTTTTGAGATTATACTCTCTGCCCGCATCGTCCGGCACCTTTGCGAGGTGGGGCCCGACCTGTCGGACGCCCAATTCGGATTCCGAGAGGGGCGTTCGACGGTCGATGCCGTGATGCGCCTTAGGGCCATGACCGAAGAGGCAGTGAGCTGTGGCGGCGTGGTGTTGGCGGTGTCCTTGGACATCGCCAACGCCTTCAATAGTCTGCCATTTAGCTGCATCAGGGAAGCACTCCATTACCACGGGGTGCCAGAGTACCTGAGGCGGCTAGTGGCAGACTATTTAGAGGAGCGTACCGTCGTGTACGAGGACCGAGAGGGCGTCTTGAGATGGCGACCCATGTCGTGCGGCGTTCCGCAGGGGTCTGTCCTTGGACCACTCTTGTGGAACGTGGGATACGACTGGGTCCTACGAGGTCGTCTCCCCCCCGGGCTGGGCGTAATTTGTTACGCCGATGACACGCTTGTCACAGCCCGGGGGGCGAACTTCCAAGAGGCGGCGCGCCTGGCCACCTGGGGTGTTTCTCTGGTGGTCGGGCGCATCGAGGCGCTGGGCTTACGGGTGGCACTGGACAAGACGGAGGCCCTACTATTTCATGGGCCCCGTCGTGGTCCGCCCCCCGGCGCCTCCATAGTGGTCAACTCGGTCCTCGTACCGGTTCGGGCCCAGATGAGGTATCTGGGCCTGATCCTCGACGGCAGGTGGCTCTTCGACGAGCACTTCCGACAGCTTGGTCCGAAGCTGGTCGACGCTGCCTCCGCCCTTGGGCGACTTTTGCCCAATTTGGGTGGAGCCAGCGTCGCAACGCGACTCCTTTACACGGGGGTTGTCCGGTCGATGGCGCTGTATGGTGCACCGGTGTGGGTGGCGGCTCTGACTGCCCTAAATAAGGCCCGCCTCTGGCGGCCTCAGAGGGTATTGGCAGTCAGAGCCATACGCGGATACCGCACGGTGTCGACCGAGGCGGCGTGCGCCCTGGCCGGAACACCCCCGTGGGATTTGGAGGCGGAAGTGCTCGCCGAAGTTTATCGACGGGTGGCTGAATATCGGGCGGAGTATGGCTATCGCCCTCCGCCCGAAGAGGTACGCGAATGGCGTGAAGCCGCTCGTCGAGCCACTATGGACAGATGGTCGTCGATGGTCATCCTCGAGTGGGCAGGGCGGCAGCACGGGACCCTTTCCTTCCGACTGACGCAGGTCCTTTCCGGGCACGGTTGCTTCGGGAAGTACCTGCACTCGGTCGCTAGGAGGGAATTGAGTCCCGCCTGCCACCACTGCGACTGCAGTGAGGACTCGGCCCAGCATACGCTGGCGATTTGCCCCGCTTGGGCGTCGCAGCGCCGGGCCCTCACTGCAGTCTTCGGAGGAGATCTCTCGCTACCGGCCGTAATACGCTCCATGGCCGGTAGTGACAGCAGTTTTACCGCGGTCGCAACCTTCTGCGAAGACGTTATCTCGCAGAAGGAGGTGGCGGAGAAGGCCCGGGAGGATGATATCCACTCGGACCCAATCCGCCGCCGGCGAACCGGGCGGCGGAGGCGCGCCTATCAGCGCCTCATGCCGCCCTGAGTGTGGCCGCGGATGGTCGGGACGGGCTTTCCCTTCCATCCGCTATAGTGGCCGCCCGCGAGGAGGCGACGTTACGCGTGTGCCGTACGTCGCCTAAATCGAGATGTTAACAGCTGACGGTGCCCGCTTTTATGCGGGCAAGCGCTGGGAGGGGTCCGGACGTGTTAATAACTGCAGTTCCCGGATTCCTCCCTTCACAGGCGCAGAGTGGCACACCGTGTGGTTTTAGTCGGTTCGAGTCCGACACACCGCCCCGCCGCAAGCCCCGGTGGGGTGACGGTCCGAGGGGATTTCCACACGATAAAAAAAAAAAAAAAAAAAAAGGCAATTACAGACCGATAAGCTTAATTTCAAACATCTATAATGTATTTGCAAAAGTAATTCTAGAGAGAATCACGACAACCCTTGAAGAAAACCAACCTATAGAACAAGCGGGTTTCAGAAGAAACTACAGTACAATAGATCATATCCATACTATAAAGCAAGTTCTAGAAAAGTGCAATGAATATCAAAAGCAATGAGTTTATATAGATTTTATAGATTACGCAAAGGCATTTGACAGTCTCAATCACGAGTATATATGGCAAACCCTGGGACAGCAAGGAGTGGACTGGCACTACATAGAAATCATCAAAAACATTTATAAAATAAGCAAGAGTCGTGTAAAACTAGAAATCATCGGAGATCTGTTCCCCATAGAGAGAGGCGCCAGGCAAGGGGACCCCCTCTCCCCAAAGCTGTTTACGGCTGTGCTCGAGGGTGTCTTCGGTAGACTAGATTGGGACGATTACGGCCTTAACATCAATGGTAACCGACTAAACCATCTAAGATTTGCAGATGATCTCATTATCCTAGAAAGTGATCCAAATACACTACAAGAAATGGTAAAGACCCTGGCATACAAAAGCAGAGAAGCCGGTCTTGCAATAAACACAAACAAAACCAAACTGATGACCAACTCCACAGAAATGGACATTGAACTGGAGGGAAAAAAACTTGAATATGTCAACGAATATGTATATTTGGGACAAATAATATCACCCAGTAACCAGATGGAAAAGGAGGTTAACAAAAGAATTGCTTGTGGTTGGAAGAAGTACTGGTCTCTCAAAGAGATAATGAAAGGCAAAGACTTGAGTATGTCCACTAAACGGAAAACATTCAACACATGCATCCTCCCATGTTTGACATATGGATGCGAAACTTGGTCGCTAACCCAAGGCCAACGTGAAAAACTTGCCAAGAGCCAACGTTCGATGGAAAGGAGTATGTTGGGAATAAAGCTCAGCGACAAAATCACCTCAACCGAGATACGAAATAAAACCAAAGTTGCTGACATACTCCTTCGAATCGACCATCTAAAATGGGGCTGGACAGGACACATGTTACGGTGCAGAGCGAAGTGGAGCCAACAGGTCACATTGTGGTATCCAAGGGACGGAATTAGGGAGCGGAAGCGTCCACTAAGAAGATGGGAGGGTGATCTTCGTATGGCCCTGGGACCGTAATGGACAAGAGTCCCGGCAGACAGAAAGCAGTGGAGGCAGTTGGAGGAGGCCTATGTCAGGCGACACCCCGAGCTAAGAGACATTATATAGACACAAATGAAACCAAACAAAGGGGAACTAGCTCGGAACAAAAAAGGCTACATCATCATCATGTTTATCAGTAGGCTGGTTGCCATAGTACGGCTACTGCCTAGTTTGCGATCACACTACGCCGTGCCAAATGTGTAAAGTTGTCATAATCTTGACCACCAGTAACATTCATTGAAGAGTCTACTAACAATAAAAAATATAAAAACCTTTCAATCGATTATTATATAGTTCCCACTGAATAACATACAGTTTATTACTATAATGGATGAGCGAAATAACGATGCAGTTAATGAAACATTCCACATTCTAGTCGCATGCGCATACTTGTCGATGTATCTTCAATGACTAACTGTTGATGGTTGATTCACAACGCCTCCGTCAAACTAAAGAAATAACCGGCCAAGTGCGAGTTAAGACTCTCAACACTCATTATCTGCCTTACAAAAATATGTATTAAATAGAGAATGCTTCACTTCTAGACGAAGTCTGACGATTACATACTTTAAAATAGAAGGAAAACATATTATTTTTCCTCGATTTAGTGTAGGAGGTTAGGGATTTGGTTTTCCTAGTAAAAAGTATTTATAACTACTTTGAGTCTTTGTCTGAACATATTTTGAACTGTAAGGAAACAGAATGTTAAAGTTTCACCTCTTTACAGAAATGTTGCCAATGGTATTATGTTGCCGAACTGAAAAGGCCTACATTTTCGGGCACTGTTTTTTTTTTAAGAAGACAACATGAGCATGAGGAATAAGAATCCTGTTTCGCGGGGGACTTTACAAACATACATGAAACGGACACAAAGAACACCCAGACTCAGAACAACAATTTGTGGATCACACAAAATGTTGTCCTATGTAGGATTTGAACCCACAACACCTTCGCACAGTGGAAAACGACGTGGCGACCGCTTTAACCACTAGGCCAACGGTGCAGTCATGTTCCCTTTTATGTGGATATCTATGAATTCGGGTAAAGATTCCATACGCACAGGAGCACGAGCTCGTGCTATTCACTATGTAACATAGTGGCTCAAAGGCCAAGCCTCAACCCACTCAACTTGGGTGATTTCCAGAAACAAAAAAAACAGTAAACCTATTTCAACAGTCAGTGAGACACAGTCTATACGGTCTATAGTTTTAATAAAACTTTAATTACGTCATTGACATTTATAACAAGACGCAAAGGAAGATGAAAAAATCGATCGAGTATACCTACATGTGAATATACTTATAATTGAACAAAAAACATTTCTCGTTTTTTATCCACAACTTATCCTGAGAAACAGGAAAACCAAGCTTGACAACAACCAATTCTATATCTAGTATAATTTTATAGGCTTCCCCTTATCTCTAGAAGAAAAGATTTATAATATAAGGATGTATATACTCACTATTTGAGATATTCTGTTTAATGAAAATGAAAGATCTACGTGATTTTTTTAACCTAATCTTAATTTCTTTTAATTTGGCTTTAAAGGAAAATAAATATAAAAAAGATCTTTCGTTTAAAAACAATATTTTATCTGTTTTACGTACAGGCATACAAGAATATATCGTATGTCATCATCGTGTTAGCCATAAATATATTGAAAGTACTTGTAAAAAAAAGAAAATTCACAGAATCATTATTTGAAGTGTTGCGTAACAAAATGTCAATACTACATAATCAATCATTTTCTGTAATATATATATTTGGCATAATTACACGGAAAAAAAATGAAACGCAAGAAACTAATTGTTATTGGTAATAAAAAAAAACTAGTAGCTGCATAATAAGCCTGTAACTTCATACATAACTTCCTTGGTAAAATAAAATCAACAAATTGTTTATTTTTAAAAACAAATTGTTAAATCATGTCGATGTGTTGAGCACACGGGGCAAATACCGATGTTTTTTGACCGTCCATCGCATCGCATTAGCGTTCGTCATCCGGAAATATTTGGCATTACAACCAGTGGTTTGTGCCTCATGTGTGTTGTTTAGGTGGATTGTTTTGTAAATAAAAACTTCATTACATTCATGTTATCATAACGACTATCCTGACATTCATTTATCATGCAACGTTTATTAATGAGATAAGGATATTTTATTGTAGTGTAGTAGTTACAATAATAATTACTGTGGCGGCCTCCACATACAGCGCAAGGACAACATAACATACTACAGCGCCATCTACCGAAGATACGTCGAACTACGGAGTAACGAAGGAAACTAAGAAACTACCAATCCTGAATCGCGCAGTGAAAGTTCTCGCGCCAGTTAAAATATATACAACATCCCAACATCAATCGTTGGGCAGTTGGCCCGCCAGGCATGATCACCTCGCCTGGTCGGAGGATCCTCCCTTTGCGTTGGAGGGACATATCACCCGTTCCTCCACAATTAGCAAAACAGTAAAATTGTCCCAGTTAATATCTGAAAGGGGTGGTACAACATATAACATTTTAAATTTATTTCATTGAAAAAGGGGTATTCTTAGCTCATTTTCCCCGATTGTAGGACATAGAAAATGCAAGTAAAAAATATAATTAATTTAAGCAAATTACTTCAAAGGTGCCTTTTTGAAGCTACAATGCAGCATTTCGCGCCGCTATGCATAAAAAGTGATAAAACACCATCATCAGATGAATCACTCAGTCATTATCACCGTTAGTCACTAATGTATGTCAAATTAAATTCGTATTATGTAAAAGAATAATAATCAATTTGGGTTGAACACGTGTGAAAAAATTTACTACTTAACTTATTCTTTCGGAATTAAATGAAATTTATAAAGAATAGAATTTATTCAATTTATATTTTTATTTTTTTGATGAAATTTTCGGTTTGTATATTTTTGCTCGAATGACGTCAACACCATTTATAACAAAAATGGAAAATTAAGGGCCTGTTTCATCACTTACTAATAAAATCCCTGATATTTTGAATTTACACCAGATTACTACAGATTTCGGTTTCACAAGTTTTGAATAGAGATATATATATAATATGTCAGATATACATAAGTAGATCTTTATTTAACAATGGTATGTGAGATAAATCTATTTAAAGTTTATCAGGAACTGGTGAAACTGGCCCATAGAGAAAAGAAAATGTTTTGAAAAACAATAAACCGCATACGTATTTTTTTATAAAAATTATATAGCCTATGACACCCGGGGCATTATTATGGATCTACTAGTTGTTGACCGCGGCTCCGCCTGCGTATATGTCGGTTATCGCGGCAAATAGTAGCTTATTTATTATTCTTATCTATAAGCTATATTACTGTAAAGTTTCATCCAAATCCGTTCAGTAGTTTTTGCGTGAAAGAGTAACAAACATCCATCCATCCATCCATACTTACAAACTTTCGCGTTTATAATATTAGTAGGATTCGAAAGGAACTCTGTATTTTACGCTTTGATGTCCAAGTTGCTGATTCTATTTGATTAGGTAAAGAGCTAGTTTGGACCATGGAGAAGGACATAGACTTTTGTCGCGATAATCGATATAGACGCGGGCCAAAAGTAATATTAAGGGCGCTCGCCCACGGCGACTTTTTGCAGCGCTGCAGCAGCGAGGCTGTCGCGCGTTCGCATCAATACAGCTACAGTCGCGATGCGGTCGCAAGCTGTGTGCCCTCGCCCACATAACTACGATTCAGTCGCGCTGCAAATGCCACTCTCCCTTCATTCTTCCCCCGATGTACCTACATGACATCAGCAGAATGCCACATTGCATAGCCAATATTTCCCTGTCACTGTAAACAGGCGATATTTAGGAGAGCCAGCCAGCAGAATTAAATCCTACATTAACCAGTGGAAGGTCAATGATTGAGATGACGAATAATCTTGATAAATTCTCAAAAAATTAAACGTAATATATACATATTATATTTGTTAATTTATTAAAACATGTAAGTTTCGAAATAACTTCCTAGTCGCAATTGACTCAAGTTGTTAAGAAATAACAAAAAAGGATTTTCAAGGTTCTTATAAAATAAAACATCTGATTTGTAGCATATGGCAATATACATTTGGATGTATTTATCGGTAAACCTTGAATCACCAAGATTTTTTTTAACAAGACGTCAAGTTAACTATTAACTTACATATGTTACTTAATCTATACTAATATTATAAACGCGAAAGTTTGTAAGTATGGATGGATGCCCGTGGATGGATGGATGTTTGTTACTCTTTCACGAAAAACCTACTGAACGGATTTGGATGCAACTTTACAGTAATATAGCTTATACATCAGAATAACACATAGGCTACTATTTGCCGCGATATCCGACATATACGCGGGCGGAGCCGCGGGTAACAACTAGTAACTTATATTTTGTTTGTTACGGTGTAGATTAATTCTTCTTATTTCTTGCAGATGTTAAATATTCTATATTCTTTAGGAAAACAGGTAAACATTTGGTCTAGGTAATTCAAGCAACTAAGTTAGTAAGTAAGCAAGTATACCTATAATATGTAGGTATCTATTTACAAACCCATATGTATGTTTATCACAATATAGGCACTGCCTAATTTGGAATCAGAGGGCCGACTGTATGGGGTATGACATGTATTTCGAAAACAGTACTTAAATATTAAATGACGAAAACTATTGAGTCTTCTAAGTAACAAAAAATTGTATCATTTTTAACATTGTCGTTATAACTGTCGGTCATTGTATCTCTAACTAACCAAATAAGTTTGACCTCGTTTCGTAAAAAAAAACGATTAAAGAAAGTGAAAACGATTCGTTTTTCAATAATGATACCGCACATTTCATAAAAAGGCCTAAGTAATAAAATTTCAAAGAATGTTACTTGCACTACCGTTAACAGTACACAATGAATATGGTAATTCTCGCAGCATGGCTGTGATGTTAATGACTCTTCGGTTATATAAATCTTTGAAGAAGCAGTAAGTGTCTACAGTACCGTTCGTAAACGCATAGTGTAATGCCTTGTTAGATTATCTTGCAGCCAGATCAATGTAATGTCAAGAATATTAGATATTTAAGACTTTAAATATGACCATAAAAAGGACATAAATTCTCACAAAGCGACATTATACAGTATTCTAATACACAGAAATAATTGAAGTTTTATCTGATGTAAGTTTATTGGTTATTTACGTAACTATTGTGATCTTTGTCAAACTCTGTCTTTGCACCTAACGCATCATATTTCTACATCACCTGAAGGTTGACTGGTAGAGAATGCATCATGGCATTAAGTCCGCCTTTGTGCATCAGGTGCAAGATGTTTTCAATAAATGAATAAAATAACAGAAATAAAATAAATTCATAAAATATTATCACAGTTTATTATTTTTAGCGTATATAAAAAATCAGACTTAGCATTTTTAACTCTTTTGTAGTTCTAAATTCCGAAAGGTGTATGGTCCATGAACCTTTTGACATCGTTAACAAATCTCACATTGTAAGTACATAGTATAATAAAATCATATTTCAAAGTAGTATTAAGAAATTTAGACGCCAACATCGTACATAAGACTAAGACATTCATGTATTTGCATGAACAACGACATAAAATCGTGCAATTTTGGGGCATTTGGAATATTTATTGCAATTTTACATGCGTGACTAATTTTAATGTATAACGTGCATGTAAAGAGTATTTTATCATAATGACAGAATAGTTATCTAGGTAGTAGAGCCACGCTGATTTCAGCACGAACGGGCCGGCTCGACCGGGGCGGTACTACCCTCGCACGTATAATGACAGCGTTCGTGCTGTCGTGTTTTGTTGGTGAGTGCGAGACCGGAGGCCCAATGATGCAGAAGCATCACTAGCCCGCCATGCTGCATTGTCTGCATTCGCAGTGAGTATGGTGACCACCACTCTTGGATTCTGCTTATGTTTTCCATCAGGCAGAGTGGTCATTTTGGCAGGGTCAAACAAAAAAAAATTAACCTGCTTAATATTGCTTATCATGTAGATTAAGCGTTAAAAACAACACTAAGTAACATCAAAAGTGAAATCTGGAATCAATCTGTTTGTGGCCATAATTGCCAATCATTTTTGTTTAGAGAAAGCGTCAATCGATGCAATAAAATTGCATTAACGCTGTATTGTTGTGCAATTAAAACCTGTCCAGAGTTATAAGGACCATGAGTCGCCGGCTAGAACGAGTACGTATCGCGAACAAAAGCAGAAATGACTTGAAATGAGCGATGTCGCGTGTGCAGAGGAAGACAAAGTAACGGTTTCAAAGAACGGTGTTTTACAAACATTAAACATCATTTCATGTTCATATACGAGTGTTAGATAAGCAGTGCATACATAGTCTACATTTTTACTTTTACGGTGAAATTAAATGTCGGTGGTACAGCATCTTTAAACCGCTAACTGTGTCTGATGTAAAGTTACGCTCAATTGTTGTATACAGTAAGGGCAATTTAGCTGTCACTGACCGTGAATGGTGTGAATGTTGACAATCGTCAGCCAGTTAAATAAGAGAAATACCTACTTCCTTATGCTTGGTAAGAAAACTGTAGGCGATAATGATTCTTCTTGATTACTACTTTTTAATATAAAGTAAATATACTAAAATGTAGTTTGCAAATGGAACGGAAATAGTAAATTGGGTCGAGTTATATTTAGAAGGCAAGAGCCAGAAACTCCTGACTACGAGACATTAGCAAGAATGTGAGCTAGATATTTATAAACACGCAACTCTATTGTCTGATGTGACCCACATTGATCATATAAGTGACTCGCACGCTTGCCATTACTCCTCAAGAGGATATCTTGGTTTGTATTGTGCCCATCGGTACGCGTCATAATTTAATGGTTTATTGACGTCACTGAGACATAACATTCGATTTTGGGTTTTGTTGACACTAGAAATCGCTTGGACTAGTATAACTTAAACTATACTTATGTAAACTTTTCACTTTTGCACTAAAACAGGCCATACATACGAGTATACTTGACCCCTGTATTTTTAAACAGCCATGTTTAACTTTAGGTACATAAAATACTAGCGGCCCGGTACGTGCTTCGCTATGTATAAAGTGAAATTGCAGAAAAAAGGTGATAAATGAAGAACCGCTCGACCGATTTTGTTCAAACTTCACATAAACCATCAAATAAAAAGTCCGAACAAAGCCTGAACATTTGGTTTGGATAGGTGAACCCGTTCTTGAGTTATACAATTACAACTAAAAGTGGCATTGATTTTTATATGTATATTGATTGTGCAATATGATTCTTCTGTGCGACACATTTATTTAAAAAGGTGTAGGTATGTGGCGACTTCCACATACAGCGCAACAGAAATATACTACAGCGCCATCTATCGAAAGAGACGTCAAACTACGGAATAACGAAAGGAAAGGAAGAAACTACCAATCCTGAACCGCCCAATAGAAATTCTTGCGTCGATTAATGTACATACAACATCCCAACATCAACCGTTGGTACGCGGACCTTGAGGCATGATCACCTCGCCTGGTCGGAGGATCCTCCCTTTGCGTTGGAGGGTACAAAGAATTTTCTTATGTATCTTCCTATCAAATGTAATGTTTTATACATAGTAATTTTTTTTATAATTATCATCACCAGCCTTTAACAGTCCACTGCTGGACATAGAAGGCCTCTCCTTAGAAAGGAAGTTTTGACCTATTACAGACAGGTTGTTAAAAGAAGTTTGTATCAAGTTTTCCCACTGATGTTGTACTGCGTAGTATATGAACAGACAAAACCAACTAAACCAATATTTAAATAATCGAAGATTTTCATACGTATTAGGACAGCAATAATCATTAACAACAAACACAAGGCAAACTCGTCTATTGTATGCTCATAACTGTAAAACTTTCAATATTGACAAATTATTGTGTTGACTGGCCCAGGTATTACGGTATGGCGTCGTATTAGAAATAAACAATGTCTTTAAGCATTTGACTTCCGAGAAATGTCAGCAAAAGTAGGTCCCGTGGGAACAAAAAACCTTTACCGACAAATTGACGCACCGAGCTTAAAGAGAATGTGCAATGTCTTTGTTCGGAAAAGAAATGCGGTAAACACCTATATCTAGTATAACTTAAGATACTTACCGATATTTTGTCAGTGCAATAAAAGTTTTCAAAGTAACTAATTTCTAAGGGGTCTAAGTAATATGTACAAGAAATATAATGGAAACTAAAGTGAACAAAGATAAAAGAGGTAAGATAGGTAAGAAGTGTATAAAGGTTTATACATTTGAGAAAGCGGAGGTCTTTAACAGTAAGTTAAACTATTGTTCTTCATTTGTTCTATAATTGAAGTTACATAATAGTTAAATATGATACGGGAATGTCCAAACTATATATTCTTTATTGCTTTCAAGTTTACTAATATCTATATATATTCAAAAGCGAAGCAAAAACCGTACCTCTTTTCACGAAATTTATAAGACCGGAGAAGTATTAAAATTGGTACAGTTAAAGTTTATATGTAGGAGGAGTCCAGAAAGCTAAAGAAAATAAAAGATTTTTTGTCGATTTTCTGGGCGACCGCCAACATATTCCATAGTTAATCTGACATCATAAATAATTATTTCACACAAATAATAAAAATAAAATGGCCTTTCCTGCAGACAGAGCATCTGATTTGACAATCTACCTAATACCTAAATTGGCTAACCTAAGAAGATTGAGGAAAGGTTCAATGTTTATTTAAAGAATTTCAACAGCAACAAGGAAAATTAAATCTGTGTGACAAAACTCAGTGTACCAATACTGAACAGTAATGGCGTCATTCAGTCCGCTTTGAGCAACACCGCCGACAGTAGAGAAAGCGATTTTCTTAGAAACAGTAAAACAAGATGCACTTTTTACGCCGTACCTCATTTTATGAGAAACTTGCTTAAACGCTCCTCTAAAGATATTTGAACTTGGATTTGTTGATACGAAGTGTTCATAATTATGAACCTTCTTTAATATATTTAAGACTAGTTTTTGCCTGTGGCTCTGTCCGCGTGTATGTCGGGTATCGCGGTAATCATTTTTCAGATTAATAAATAGCGTGACACTCACAAATAATGTGGCTTTCTATTGGTAAAATTATTTCGAAAATCGGTTCAGTAGATCCAGAGACCTATTACAAACTCAAAAACTTTTGGTCTTATGATGATTTAATTAAAATATACATAATAATATGTTAATTAATTAACATTTATATATTTTACGTGCTAGCCATGTTTTAAATAGATAATAAAATGTTTTAAAGCTTATATTAATTCATCCGAACGTGGTTTCTGAAACCATGTGAGCACGCCCTACAATCTTTCGAAAATTCTTCTAATCACATGAAAATTCGTAAACGGGACTTGAAACAGTTTTATAGATATAAGTAATTCGTATTCAAATGACGGGCTTTGTAAATATTGTTAAAAAGAAATATTTTGGGAATAGTAAAAGGTCGTTGTTGGGTCGCATAATATACTCGTTATTTGTGAATAATACTCAGTTCAAAAAGGTTAGGTAATGGTTCTATACGACCTCTTCAATAGTTTGGTCATCAAGTGACAAGGACTTTGCGTTTACTTTGCCCTTCTAAAGAATATTATTAAAATGACTGTGTTAGTGACACATGTAGTGTTTATTATTTAGTAAAAATGTCTAGACAGTGACAATGGATGAGACTACCTATCTATAAACTGTTGTTGAAACTGAAGCCTTGAAGCAATGGTCCGAGTGACAAAGGCAATGTAAATTTTATCAAAACTTTTTACGTAGTCCGGTTATAGTTTTACAAACTTTTTCTGGTTCTCATAACCGATCCAGTCGACACGACGAGCGAAAAAATATCAATCGCAGGCGAGTTAAAATAAAAAATAATATACACAAGAGCCGAGGACATTGACTATAAAAACAGGCTCTAAAACACTGAGCGATAAACGTTTGCGGTCGGCGTATGAGCAGAAAACAATTCATTTCCAATATATTGTCCTACCAAGTGATGGTTATTCTCTGAAGTCGAGACCCATCATTGTCATTCGTTCAAACGCAACCGACAAACGTATTTTACATTTAATTATGACACATGCAAAAGGTTTCTGACATTGCATTTTATTTGAAACTAGCGACCCGCCCCGGCTTCGCACGGGTGGATTTCAGATGTCCCCGCCGACGACACGATTCGTGCATTTTAAATCTGTAATATCTTCAAATATATTCATTTAAATTAGATACTGTAAAGGACCATTTTCATCTATATTAAATGCACAATGTATTTAATTTACTGAATTGTGTAAGGATTCATTCTGTATTGCTTAAAATCACTTCGTAAATGAGCCATTATTTCTCGTAAAAAGAAAGGAATAAAAAATGGTTGTTGTGGGTTATCCCTAAGAGATAGAGATATACCGTCGCGGACTTTTTTGTAGTACTTTTTAAGGTGTACAATACTCTAGTACATTATTTTGATCTATCTCGTAGGGTGCAAGCAGCGTTTGCAATGTAAGCGCAAAAAAATGTGTTTATTTGCTACATCACATTGGAAACCTCGAAAATTAACAGTGTTTCCATACTATATTATGCATTTATTATACATAAAAACCTTCCTCTTGAATCACTCTATCTATTAAAGAAACAAGCATCAAAATCCGTTGCGTAGTTTTAAAGATTTAAGCAAACAAAGGGACATAGGGACAGAGAAAGCGACTTTGTTTTATACTACGTAGTGATGATGATGATGATGTAACTTTGATTTCAATGTTTGATAATGACTTGTAAGATGGCTCAGAAAATGTATTTGCTAGTTATTGAATTAGTAGAATTCCTTCAAAATAGATTGAATCAGCAGCACTGAACCTTCATCAGAAAACCTAATGTGAATTTGATTTACTCGATTTTCACGGTAACCGCGTTCGGCGTTCTGATTGGTCTACACTGAAGTCTTCTCCAATGGTAACGCCGAAAGCTCTCGCCTTCTAAAGTGTGTGGATGTGATAGAAACTTATACTAGGTCCTCGGAAAATTTTGGAATCAACAATAGAAACCGTTAAAAATTAGAAGAATTTATTTAATCTGTCAGCCTTTGACGTGATCATCAGTTTTTTTGTTGTATGGCCCTGCCAAAATGACTTTACTCTGCCTGATGGAAAGCATAAGTAGAATCCAAGAGTGGTGGTCACCATACTCACTGCGAATGCAGACAATGCAGCATGGCGGGCTAGTGATGCTTCTGCATCATTGGGCCTCCGGTCTCGCACTCACCAACGAAACACGACAGCACGAACGCTCTCATTTTACGTTGATTTCCTGTGCGAGAGTAGCACCACCCCGGTCGAGCCGTCCGTTCGTGCTGAAATCAGCGTGGCAGTTTTGAGTTATCTCTAGTAAATACTTTCGTTGAGTTAAACCTTTCCTATTTTAAGCTAATGAGTCAACGTACACTTAACATAAATTTGTTTTGGGATACTTAGAGTCACTTAGGTATTGAATTTCATTCATCAGTAAAACTTAAACTGTCAAATTATCAACATTCCGCATCATAATATCTCAGCAATTATACTGAGCCTCTTAGTTTGGCTTTAGCTTTAGTAGTTTTAGTAGATATTTAGGTGGAATCTTGCAACTCAATTTTGGAGCAGATGTCTTCAACCGATTTTGCTGAAATTTACAACCATATGTATAGAGCATGACAATGCAATATTATAATGACATGGAGCTGATCTGATGCTGGAGCTGGAAGGTGGCCATAGAAACTCTGTAAAGAAACGTAGCAACATCATCGAATTTGGACTCGTTTGATTCGTCTCGCTCGAGGCATTCCAGTAAAAGCTTGTTTTTAAAAAGCTTTTTATTTAATTTATTTATTTTATATTTTCTAATTAACACCAGACAACTAAGGTGAGAAGACTTACATCAATAAGGTTATCATTTTTATAAATCAATATATCGGTTATTTTGAAATAGGAAAGGGAATGACTTTGCGGACAAGAATGTCGATCACATGGTCCCAAACACGTCTTGCTAGCTTTTTTTAATTGGACTATGACTCACCGTCGAGTCTCAGGGTAATTTCGAATGCAGTTGTTGGACACGTTTCTCTACACTTAGCAAGTGAAGGGATCGCCCTGGAATAACCTCAGGGCTAGTGACGCGATTGTATTTAATATTCCAAGCACATCGGAGACGCGAACAGGACTCAGTCTTGGGTGCTTACTAGGAAAAACATGCAGGAATAAACAGGTTAAAATAATAAAAGTATGACTCGATCGTAATGAATAGTAATAAATTAATATTATACATTTGTCTCCTAAGGCATTGTTTAAGAAAAATAGGTAAACGTCTACGAATATAGTTACATAGTTTAGCATATTTCATTGTTATCACAATTTAACCAGTCATATCATTAATAATGTTTTACAAACTTCGTCAAATCAGCATAATTTGTCAACACATCCTTGACAAACTTGAATGAGACAGCTGGCAATGTTGGCGACTGGGTGTGGCGGCTTTCTCTAGCCAGCCGGTCGCCTACAGCTGCACCCGCGCAGTGATATTTGCTTCGTATAGCACTTCAAATCAAACGTTACTTTGACGTCCTATTGATATTTGGGACAGTTAGTGACTAGTTAACACTTTTATAGAAATCACTTGCAATTCACACTTGTCCAAGGAAAGGTTGCAGTGTTTTAGGTTGTATAGACCTACTTACCATAGAGATAATACCAATACCTATAGCCCAACAAAGGTCGGCGGACCGGAGCCGCGCAGGAAAGCAGCCATAGCTTTCCGATACAAAACTGTCACAGAGGGGAAAATCTACACACACACGCATTTTAGAATCACATACAAAACAATCGCCTGCCACTACGAACTCACACATAACAATAAAACAACAATTCAATACACACATAAACACATTCTGTGACATAACAGTGTAATGCATAGGCCCATTTGGGCTTATACTTTGATAGAGGAGAACGCCTGATTATAGCTACTCCGTGTTGCTTTATGTGTTTGCCGATTCATGGCTGGTCACACTTTTGTTCTACTCATACAATATCAGGTATTCTATATTCAAAGCTAAAACATAGTACTTAAATTAACATTAAAAACGTTAACAAAATACCAATCTACAAAAGAAGACCTCGTCTTCTAAATAAGTCATGGACAACTTCACAACGAAGATATTTTATGATTATTTCATTACATCTATTCTATTACATATTATTATAATTCTCGTGTCACGTTACTGCTCACTCTCAATGAGCTCCGAAATTTTCTAACGGATTTTCATGTTCTTTTTTTAAATGTTTGTTTTGCGGGAGTGTCTAAGATGGGATAGTCAAAATCAAGCTTAGAAAATAGCAGCCGACCATGATTAAATTGAGAGGCATTATTTATTATTTGACTGCTTCGGAGGTGTAGTAGTGGTAGCAAATACGACTGCTATGCTTGAGGTATCGGGTTCGATTCCCGGGTCGGACCAAATGTTTGTATGATCTGCAAATATTTGTTTCGGAGTTTAGGTGTTTTCTGTGTAGGTTTAATAAGTGTGTATTTAAAAAAAAAAAGAAATATATTTATTTATATCAGTTATCTAGTACCCATAACACAAGCTCTGCTTAGCTTGGGACTAGATGGCGTTGTGTGTTAGATGTCCGAAATATTTATTTTTAGTAGCTAGTAACTTAAGTTTTCTGCATATTTCCTAGAAAGCTCTGTTTATTGACTAATTTCTCCTAGATTGCTTATACAATCTAAGTCATATCATCAAGCCAAACCTATCACACTTCAACCTACGTCAACTTGACATCATGTAAATAAATTAATAAACTTCGTAGACCAATGTATATTTCTGGGATGTCCCAAATACGCATTTATTTTACCAATATATTAAGCAATCGCACGACCTGTTTGTGAATGTTGACCAACAGGTCTTAAAAGAAAGCCGTAAAGAACAACATTGCAAATAATATGGCAATTTTAATTTCTTTTACAGTCCGTAACTGTACAAATGCATTTAATATTTCATCATCACCACATAATAGTCCACTGCTAAACATGGACATGGTTTCGGCCTACTGACTGTATCACGCTGGCCAGACTAGGGTTGGTATAGACTTTGTTTCAAGTTTTCGTTCTCTTTGCAGTGATGTTGTCCTACATGGTTTTCTGTGGAGATGACACCCCGTACTCTCAATCCTTCACGTTTAATATCTTTAGGTACGTACCAAACACGTAGTCTAAAGCCGGGTCTCCACCGAACAAAAGTTGTAAATTTTTGTGTTGTCAACACGTGTTGGTGCCAAAAGTTTCTGTAAATGCCTTGTGTTGGCAACAAAAATTGTCAATGGCAACCGTGTTTCTGTTTTGGCGGTAAACATAAAAAAAATACGCTTGTTGCAATTTTTATTGGCTCTGTGGAGGCGCTTAGTTCGAATGTTTTTCAAATTGGTGGCGACTCGGTGTAGACACAATGGAAACAAAAGTTGGCGATTTTTTGAAGTGTTGCAAACAGTTGGAAACACTGAAATTGCCAACAATTTTGGTGGAGACGCGCTTTAATGTAGCGTATCTATAATTCGTAAAAGTAAGTTTCCAGTGTTAAAGTCTGAAGTCTAGAACATAAAACAACCTTAAAACACTTTTCTTCGTTGAGCCAAAACACAGAAATTCACAATTAAACCATTCACAACTTCCTTCTATTTGCTTTTCATGAACTAGGCCAAAACAAAACGACATCTGTTGTATTATCTTACTGTTTACCGCGAAAAGCAATACATGTTTGTATGTAATTCCATGTTTTGAATGTTGATAGTGCGTTAGTAGGTCAAAGACCTGGTTGGAGTCAGTCCTGGTTGTTTTTCCTATTTCGACACATTTGTTTTGCACTAGTGTGCACGTATGTACTTGTATATTACCTGTAGTATAGACATGTTTAAAATTTTAAATAACTTTAGAGGAATTCTTCAATAGTAATATTTACGCTGTCCAACAGGATAAGTGTCTAACAAAGAAAGAATAATTGCATGGTCGTGACTGTGATTTTTAAACCATTTATTTGTTATTCAAGTGTCAAATAAGTGACCACTGTTCGCGAAAATTATCTAAATAGAAAACAAGTACAAATTATTAAAAATAAAAAACCGGACTGCGTATTGACGCAGTCGGTTTTTTTTGATATTGATTTAACAATAAAAATCTATCTAAATATTGATTTAACAATAAAAACATATAAGTTTTATATATTCGTAATCACCGTAAAAATTCTTAATTTTGATACCACACTCGATGTATTTTGAAAACATTTTTTTTTTATATTACTTTTTGGCGCCAAAAATCCTTATTTTTTGTTATTTTGATGTACCCAGTGTCACTCTCACGACTAAGACGAATCTATTGACACCACTTACATAAAAATATGACAAGCCGTTTAGGCTCTAGGGCGTGCCAAAGAAATATACATACATACACTCGAAAAACATAACCCTCCTTTCGCAGTCGGGTAATTAGTAAGTTATTGTTAGTGTTTAGATGATAAATAGTATAACGATAGTCATTCGTAAAATAACTGAAAATTCAGTTGCAAGGTTTAGAACTGTCATATGTGATAATTAAAATGTCCTTATTGTGAATAAAGGCGTCGAAAACCTAAGTTTATTTTACTTTTATTTGTGATATCAATCGAAGCATCCTTCAACGGCAACAAAAGCAGAAATTGCAATGAAAGTCTTTGGTCCGAGAATTTCGAAGACAAGCCGGGCCGGGTCGCCAGTTTTCTATAACACGTGTTATACATTGTTATATGCAATGATCATACATAGGTTTTAAACCTTGTTTTATAAAATTACTAGCTGATAAGGTAAACGTTGTTTTGCCATAAAAAAAAATTGGGGTATAAAAAATAGATGTTGGTCGATTCTCAGACCTGCGCGATATGCACACCAAATTTCATAAAGGTCCAGCCGTTTCAGAGGAGTATGGTAACTAACATTGTGACACGAGAATTTTATATATATGTCGGAATGAGGGTATCCGAATAATAAAAGTGTTACAAACATTTGCCACTATCGAAGGGTTCCATGAGTCGGTATCTCTGTGTTTTATATCGTGTGTACGAGGCTATATTTACCAGTGGGGGAATTACTAGCCTAGGTGGCGAATTCCACAGGGCACCGCGGTGGAGTGAGCGTTGCCCCAACCCCCTCGTGGGGGTTGCTGATGGTGTTTAGGTTGATTCGTATCCGTTTAGTAGTGATTAGTGTTTGGCTTTGGTTCAGATTGGCTGTATCTGTCATTCATGTTCTCGTTTATTCTTGTGTCTCCGACATCAGAAGTGGGATCTGAATCTCATTTGCCCAGAATGTTTGAGAGTGTAACGGATCGTCGGTCGCGGCGAGCGGTCGAACTACCCTCCGCTCGAAATTCGTACGAGGTGGCCATTGAAAGGCGAGGTGGCCATTGAAAGGCGAGGTGGCCATTGAAAAGTGAAGTGATAGATATTCTTAATAATCCAAAAATGTGTAACGCGATAAACGGTGAGGTGACTGTTGCGATACTACTTACTGGTGTTATTAATTTAGTATGTAGCGAGAAGTCTATTAGCATTCAGATTTGATAACGAAAAGCCTATTATTTTATGAAAATGTCCTAAATGAAGTTGTTCCACAGAAGATAAAATGTAATAATGTACCCAATGTCCTTGGTCAGGAGTGGCCGAACAATACAAAAATATCTCTTTCTTTTCTGCGGATAACGATGATGATGCCTTCAACATCACACGAGGACGTGTAATACGTCAGGACGGCCGTGTCGGAATGAGGGTATCCGAATAATAAAAGTGTTACAAACATTTGCCACTATCGAAGGGTTCCATGAGTCGGTATCTCTGTGTTTTATATCGTGTGTACGAGGCTATATTTACCAGTGGGGGAATTACTAGCCTAGGTGGCGAATTCCACAGGGCACCGCGGTGGAGCGAGCGTTGCCCCAACCCCCTCGTGGGGGTTGCTGATGGTGTTTAGGTTGATTCGTATCCGTTTAATAGTGATTAGTGTTTGGCTTTGGTCCAGATTGGCTGTATCTGTCATTCATGTTCTCGTTTATTCTTGTGTCTCCGACATATACGATAATGAACACATGCTGTACTTAAAGAGGTATTCGTCAACGGCTACACTTGGCTATCACTGGTTTTACAAAAGCCCAAAATAAAAATAATAATTGTCTCTGCACTGATGTAAGTAAAACATAATGTATGTGAATCAGAAAATGAAAGACAATTTGGTTATTGTACCAACGGTTATTGTAACGACTGGTCACGTATTTGGTGTTATTTCTTCTAACTAATGATTAATGAAATCTCGAAAACAGCTGAATTACGAGTAGGTATATTGGCAATAAACAAATCACAAATTGCGAAGTTCGGTCACCAATTTGGTAATTTACTATTTATAACAGTCTTCGTTTAATTATAAGATAGAAGCAATTTAAACAATGCGTCATGGCATTTATACTCAATTACTTGATATATATCTACCATATAGTATACATATTATACACAAAATGTGTTTGTTAGTTAGATTTTGCCCGCGGCTCCAACCGCGTGTATGTCGTTTATCGCGGATTACTCTTTAGAGTAGCCTATGTCCTTCCTCGAGAATCAAAATATTTCCATGCCTTGTAAGCCTAACAGACAGACAGGGTCACTTTCAAATTTATAATATGAGTATGGATTATGTACGGGAACTAAGCTAATACACGACTTTAATCTTTGTACGGAACGCCTAGTGGAGCGAAGAAGTTTTTCCAGTTGTTTTAACGTCGTTTTGGTCACTGCTGTGTTCCTTTTAACAACCATTAGAATATTTAGCAAGATTACTTATGTAAATACATAATGCATCACTTAATATGAATAACCTAAGCGAAGAACGCCAAAATACAATAGAGTATTGCATTTTTATGGCTTGAATTTACCATATAAGTAGACATTTGTTATCGACATACATCACAAAAAGTATTACTATGATAAATTGACGACGAATAGCGATCAAAGGTCTAACACACCGTGTCTATTACAAACAATAAAACCGATATGCATATTATTACGATTTAAATAAAATTTTACACATTTAGTTATCGTCTCGAACTTTGAACACATAGCTGATAGATTGGTTGAGCAAAACCGGTAGACGTGAAACAGTTTAGTTTGATTATGTTAGCGTGAGAAAATTAAGTACTGCTCTGCCACCTAGCCAAGAATAAGATGACATTCAACAAACGCGAACGTAAACGTTATTCGATAACAAATGTACATATGGGAATGACGTCGTTTCAATGCTGAATCAAATCTATACGTCTATACTCTATAATACTAATATTATAAAAGCGAAAGTTTGTAAGTATGGATGGATGGATGGATGGATGTTATTTACTCTTTTACGCAAAAACTACTGAACGGATTTGGATGAAACTTTACAGGAATATATTTTATACATCAGAATAACACATAGGCTACTATTTGCCGCGATAACCGACATATACGCTGGCGGAGCCGCGGGTAACAACTAGTAATATATAACATTTAAGCCAATAATACATTAATAATTATTGTAGTCGCCATTTTGTGTTTAATGCAGGTGTTGCTAGTTTATGAAGTCAAAACTCCCTCATAAAAATGTGGTAGACGGAGTTGTGTTGTATATAATCACAAATTTTAACAAAATAAAAACCGGTTTCAATCTAGACCAAATTGAAATAGGACCAGACGGGAAGCACCAGCTTTCAATTAAAAAAAGAATCATCACAATCGGTTCACCTAGTCGAAAGTTATGAAGTAACAAACATAAAAAATATATAAAAAATACAGTTGAATTGAGAACCTCTTCCTTTTTTGAAGAAGTTGAAGAAAGAATAGAGGCGTGAGAAATTCGCCGCGAAACACTTCCATACTAGCTTAGGGGCTGTCTTGATTTGTTAGTACTCCTTCCCAAAACAATAATAAGTTATAGAAAGAAGATGCTTTTAGCGAAATCATTTTCTAAGAGACGTTTATAATTTAGTAATGCATTGCAAGGCTTTTCATACTAAGATTACTTCCATCAGTAGTTAGATATAGATATACTTCTCTGTTTCTGGATCTTCTCTATATTCTAGAGAAGATACATTAAGATATTTCTAATAAAGTCGGTAAGTCCATTCCATATCAGAAGATGACTTAAATGTAGGATTTACGATCATTGAAATTCGTCCAATAAAATGTTCTTTTTACCTCTAAAGCTGGCATCATGAACCGTAAGACTGAAAATGATAATAATAACTTTGTAGGATACGGACATTACGGACTTCCCTGCATTAGTCAGTTTAAGTTCTAGTAACTATGCGACCCTGACCTACTCGACATATTGCTTACAATAAAATTCCCAATCCCTATAAGCTAAGTATTTGTCCTTCCACGGCCTTCCCCTCTTATCTACCCTTTACTTAATAAATGTATTGTCAGTTTCCTCAAACGATTCGCAAATATACCTACCAAACAAACCGATTACGTTTCAACGAAATTTTCAAAATGAAATTCGAAAAAAATGTTGTCACATATCAAAATACGTGTATGAATGGCCCTCTAAAACTGCCGGTAACTAGCGTGGCAACAATAGCTTTATCCGCGGCGATAAAGACAGGTCAGTTGAAGCAGCTCCGGCAGTTCCCACGACACAACTCCTTACACTCCATCAATTAGACACACCGAGCCTATACTAAGCTATACTTAGTTGGCGATTTATTGACGCAAAAAAGCACTCGCTCATTCAAGTGGAATATGTATTTCGATTTATTTTAAATGTTGTTTTCGGTTATGACTACAAGGTGCCGTCAATAACTTTTAATGTTCGTGCATGTATTTTTTCTTTTATCAACCATGAATTACTTGGCAACTCTGTCTTCTTGGGTGATTTTTAATGCGCAAATTTCTGTTATACATTATTTGATACTTATATTTTTTTTACTTTTGCATATAGACAGACATGCATGCTACCAATCATCATAAGATATACATTCAATACTAAACATTCGCAATCGATATTTTAGATCTTGCGCAACTATCCACCGATGTTAGCTTAGCTAAAGCTTATTCAAGTCGGATTAGCCGCACATTATCTGGTGCTAAAATGTTAATGCATAATTATCTTTTTTTAGGAATCCCCGATATCAATGCTTTAATACTTCAAAAAGAAATACAATACTCGTATATGAAGATATCAAGTGCAAAAATACCTGTCGGATTGGGAAACGAGTTTTTTGTTTTGATTGATTCCTTTTTATATTTTTACTTATTAAATCCTCTTTAATTATCTCATTCGTTCTTCGATTAGAATAATCTAATTTCAATTTCTCAAACTATTTCCTAAATATTGCCGTCCCGTAGGGGCGTTTATTGTTACTTTACTGCCCTCATAAAAATCTTTGGACCCTATCGTAAGTGTTGTTGTGCATACATTGCTTATTAAGATTTTCGAACCCTAAGAAAATAAATGTTTCGTCAACCATCTAAATTCTAAGACCATCATAACTTCTAGTTATCTATTGTATGTTTTGATTCTGTTTTCATCTGTTTTTCAATTTCTGGTCTCAATACTCATATATGTATAACCCGTATACATAACCGTATTTACATTATGAATCATCTCTTATGATGTAGACCATCCGAAAAACAGTCTAAAACATACACATCAACACCCAAAAGATTACCTGCCTAGAATATTATTATTTTCTATAGTAGCAATTTATTATTAAATTTTACAACTTGTAAACAATATGGTGAGGACATTGTTGTTCGTATAGGATGCCGACACGTCCGCAGTGAGAAGTTATACGGAGTCCTTAGCCAGTTCAGTGCCTTTACGGAACCTTTTTGTTTAGATGTGGGTGGGCCGACAACTGCGCACTAATTTTCAAAGTAAAATAACTTTTACGAATATTTAATTATATATTCTCAGTAACGCAATAGTTATTTGTTATACAAGAGTGCAAAGTTGCTTTTTAGAATCCTGAGCGTTAGCGAGAGAATCAAAAGAGCACGAGGTAAAAAAACTTTGCACTCGAGTGCAACACGTAACTTTTCATCCCACCTCAGCGAGGAAATGACTAAATGCAAAAAAGAAAATGGCGCGGGCAAAGCAGATTAAAATAAAAAGTACACCAAGAAGGTTCCGAGTCTGAGTTTTTAACAAATAAAAAAATGATAAATTCTTAATAATTAAAATATGATGTATGATAAATTCGGTACCATGGAGGTAGAAGTAAATAGGTTTAATGATGTTTTGAATTCACAAACTTAGTGCACACGATGTTCTAAATTCAATTTACTTTATCCTCTAGCGGATAAAAACGACTTTTGCACTCAGATATCGAAGGAAAAAATACTCTTTCCGAGATAGGAGGCTGAAAAATATATTATTTGAGCTTATTCAATCTATACTTATAATAAATAATTTAATTAAAAAGCTTTTTAAAAACAAGCTTTTACTAGAATGCCTCCAGACGAATCAAACGAGTCCAAACTCGATAATGTTACGACGTTTCTTTACAGAGTTCCTATGGCCACCTTCCAGCTCCAGCATCAGATCAGCTCCATGTCATTATAATATTGTATTGTCACGCTGTATACATAGGCTTGCAAAATTTCAACAAAATCGGTTGAAGATTTCTGCTTCAAAATTGAGTTGCAAGATTCCACCCGAACATACAAGCATACATACATACATTGCAATTTAATAAAAAGCAAAAGTAAAATGTAACAGGTCTAATTCTGTACATTAAAGATATTTTGAAATGTTTTTTTGGAGGGCTCTCTATTATCGATACTGAAGCCAAAACTGTAATTTTTTTCATTTTTGTCTGTCTGTCTGTATCTTGGCCGCGCATCACGCCAAAACTGCTAAATGGATTCGAATGAAACTTGGCATGATTTGAGTTCATACTACGAGGTAGGACATGGGATACTTTTTATCCCGAAATTCAGCACGGTTTCCTGGTGAGAGGGGATGAAAGTAAAAGTATGTACTTAGTTGTAATTCAATAACCCATAGTCCGATTTCTTTCATTCTTTTGTTGCTGGAAAAAAAAAAAGATAACGGGAAAAGTCTTTTTTTTTTGTCCGCGACTGTACACTGCCTGTGGGAAGCTGAGACAGATATGTAAATATGGCGGTAAGAAGTTCGCCGGGTCAGCTAGTTCGTTAATATTGCTAACTGATCCATG
Source organism: Diaphora mendica (assembly GCA_949125395.1). Lineage (NCBI taxonomy): Eukaryota > Metazoa > Arthropoda > Insecta > Lepidoptera > Erebidae > Diaphora > Diaphora mendica. Next base: position 7,105,690 of record OX421323.1, read on the forward strand.
TGGTGAAAGATTAAGAATAAAAAGTAGGTGTCGTAAGGGCCGACTAATAGAACTATTCAGGACTGCAAAGAGAAGGATAACTTGACACGAGCCCTACGTATATCAACTCGTCTGGCCAGCCTAAAGCTAAAACCTTTCTAAGGAGAGGCCTAGGTCCAGAAACGGACTATTACATACCATGTTTTTGTAGAATTTACAGTATATTCAAAACTAGCTGACCCACGCAACGTCGTTTATGTCTCCTATTGCCCGTAGCGTAAAAAAAATCCCTCATTTTTCACCGACTTCAAAAAAGGAGGAGGTTCTCAATTCGACCGTATATATGTTTTTTTTATGTGTGTTCGCGGATAACTTCGTCGTTTATGAATCGATTTTGATGATTCTTTTCTTTTTTAATGGAAAGGAGATATCCCAACGGTGGTACCACGATAAGGACACTAAGATCTGATGATGGCATCCAAGAGAAATCGAGTCGAAACTTGAAGTCGGTTTTTGTTAAAATTTTATTGTAACATTCTTCATTGGTGCTCCGCTCCTATTGGTCTTAGCGTAATGATATTTAGCCTATAGCCTTCCTCGATAAATGTACTATCCAACGCTAAAAGAATTTTTCAAATCGGACCAATAATTTTTTTTTTTTTCGAAATTTTTCCTGAGATTAGCGCGTTCAAACAAACAAACAAACTCTTCAGCTTTATAATATTAAGAATGGAGAAGAATAGGAAGAATATGGTACCAGAACGATCTAGGTCATAAAGAGAATTATAAAGAAACTATTACATCGTACAAACATGTACGCGAACAAACAAAATTATCAGACTTCACATCCGTAGGTGACTTAATAGGAATAACAAATGTAAATATAATTTATGTACAACGGTGTTAACGAGAAAGTTCTTGGTATCGCGCGTGTTGCTACCAAAACCTCTATTTGCACAGCTAAACAAACCGAATGCTGTTATCGGCAACCAGTTTAAGTCGACTTCATACCTCTCTTACCCTAAGTATTAAACAAGTAATGAATGGCGATTTACAATTTGATGAGAGCTCTGTAAAGACTGGTTGTGTTGTAAAGGCGTGATGACGATATACCTACATACGTAGAGGAAACTAAACAATAATCGATGTCGACCTAGGACTGCTTATTTGCTTTACTCGATTACACTTGTGCTAACGGACTGCATATATTTTATTGATTCGTTGATACAGAAAGAAGTTACAGAAATAATGTTTTGTTTTTTTTACCAAAAAGTGCAAGCGGTATACCGGCATAAATTAATTACATTCATATTTATATTTTTAAACGATTTGAAGAACAGAAGGAGGTTTTGCGGTTTTTTTTTTAAACGACTTCAAAATAGGAGGAGGTTCTCAATTCGACCGTATACCTGTTTTTTTGTGTGTTCGGGGATAACTTCGTCGTTTATGAACCGATTTTAATAATAATTATTTTTTATGGAAAGGATATATTCCAACGCTAGTACAATGATAAGGACACTAAGATCTGATGATGGCATCCAAGAGAAATCGAGTCGAACCTTGAATTCGGTTTTAATTTTGTTAAAATTTTACTTGTAACACGTTTTAATTAGTTTTACCTGTATGTATGTTACAAACAAACATAGAGATGAAGGTTGCGACCGACTTTTGTAGGCGTTTTAAAGTGTTTTTTTTTTACTCCAGAACTTCTCTACCTCCAATGAATTGAATGAACTATTTATGACCTGGTTTGGAACATGTTTAGTTACCTTACCGTTTGGTCCTATTCAAGTTGACGGATTGTCGTAAGCGCGAACTAGGGCAGCAAACTATGTAGGGTATCAGCAGCAAAGAGAAAGAGAACTTGCAACAAACCCTGGGCAGTGCCAATCTGCGTTGGCAGCGCGGTACAATAGGCCGTAACGTACTTTCTCGGGAGAGGCTTATCACCAGCAGTGGACTATTAGCACAGAATAACTAATAGTACTAACGTACAGAAGTTCTACTCTCGAATAAAAGTCAAGTCTAGGCATAAAAAGTTTTTAACTCTATCACCTTGCAAGCGAAATTGAATCTTGTCCTTTGACCCGAGCGTTCATATTCCGTTAAACACCGCTCGATTTACAGCAAGAGGGTTCCCAGTTGCTGCACATTTAGGTAAAATAATTAAAAATCACTTTTCGTGAAAATTAGTTTGTTTGTTTGTTCATAATTACATTGAAGTCGATGATATTTCTAAAACTTTTTCTCAAATATTAGGTTTGCTTTCTTACAAAGCAATTAAAGGAATAATAAATTAAGCAAAATCAAACGATTCGAAAGAAAGTTGGCAACGTATTGATGTCTTGGCTTTGGCAGCTTTCTAGTGCTTAGGCTGTTATAGTCACACTTTGAAAGAGCACATTTTAACATTAAATGCAATTAACACCGGGAATTGAATAAGATAGTCAATTTTCTACGTTATGTAATAGAAGATAAATTGGATACAAATTCAATTTGTGTTTTTGCTACCAATGACTAAATTGTTAAAAATATTTTACCAGTTTTGACCGGAACTAATCTATTTTTGAAACACATACACACAGATCCAATGTTATCACTCGAGTGTTATCTTCACATGTCTTATATAACCAAAATAGGATTAATACCAAATTATGAAAAAAACTCATGTTTTTCATTTACGTAATAGGATACGTAATACTAATAGGAATTCATTAGAACATCGAAACCACGGAGAAGATCGAAACGTTATTTAAATCTAGTTAATACACCATATTCTAACAAGTATCAAATCAAATCAAAAATGATTTATTGGCAAGCAAAAATTACATATCCGTCTCTTGGCCTCCAAACTAAGTAAAAACTTGTAATATGGAAGCCAAGATGATTCCTTTTCGTAATTACACATACAGAAAAAAAAGAAAAAAAATAGCAACTGTATTACCTGTACTTACAGTACAGGTAATACAGTTGCTATTTTTTTTCTTTGTACTGTACTGTATTGTATACAGTATTGTATTGTACTGTATTATAAAAACAATTGAAAAAAAAAAAAAAGAGAAACAGTAATAAACAATAATAGAATAATCTCTAAAGACTCGACTATCAAGCTAATTTAAAAAGAAGGGCAATTGTGACGCAGTGTTTCGCCAAATACCTACGCATATATTATAGTTAGACAACTAATGTAACTTTGGTGAAATCGTAACAATTTAATTATTCCCAAATATTTTAGAGACCTATCACGTCGGTTTTATTATGTATAACTTTATAACTTTCTTCGTGTATATTTAGTACATGTGTATTTATCTGTATATCACAACTAATTATTATACATTTATGACGTACATTTATGGTGCTATTAATTACTGCGATAATTATACTCGTACATATCATTTGTATAAATAATGATATGATATTAAGATACCAGTCGCACAGGTGTACCCTTATCATAATTATCCTAATTGTTAATTTGTATTTCTAAAGATGTTTTAATTTACTAATTTCAGAGTTTTGCATGAAAGTTTTAACAATTTATTAATTACTATCCGTTCGTTGTTGTTGTTATTTACATAGTTGGTAACGTCTTTAAATGTATACTCTATTTATACAATACAAGAATGAAAAGGTACTTCTAGAGATTAACGTTTATTATTAACTATTACCCTTACTTTTTACTTCACCGTAGTCGGGTGAAAAGAATTTTTCATTCTGTTGTGTCTGGACATTTTTTAGGCAAATATATTAACACTAGGTTAGGGTTTAGCGGGTACCTAGGTACCTACCAAGAAAAGCTCGAAGAATTAACATTTGAACCCAAATCTTGAACCCGAAGCTTGGTGTATTATAATACCTTCAGCTTTCTTATACAACAATTTGTTAGCCAACGGACCATGGTTAAATGATATTCTTTATATTCTTTTCATCGGCGCCATAATGGTGTAATTATATTTAAAATTCAGGGCGCAGTATATAACGGTCTCATACGTAATTCACATAACATATTATTACGCAAATCAAAATTCTCAAAGAACATAGAAGGCACTTTTACTTTTAATCGATCAGTATTCAGAAAGTTAACTTTCCCTCGCTCGCGACGTCGATGGCGGAGTCAACGCGGTAATCTATGTTTATTAAACAAGCTTTCGTTTACTTCTTTACAATCATTCATTGATTCTACTAACATCTCTAAATGACACTACAGTAGACATTTCGAAAGCGCTCATAGCTCCTTACGTACGTTTTCGTTATAAATAAGTCATTTAAAATTTAGTTACAAACGGAGAATTATAAAAAAAAACTGAACTATAATTCCGAAAGAAACGAACAACAACAATAAATATAAAATAACAACTGTTAAAGTTAACGAAACACGTTGGAGAGAGGCGCCCGCGCCGGCAAGCTTCTAAGCTTGCGAGTGCTCACAACAAATAAGTGGCTGACACACAGACACACACAAAAGCAGGATCGTGCTCGCCCGCGGCGATGCGCCTGCGCAGCCTGGGACACAGGTTTACTCAATGAACTGTACGCCACAGGGCTGAGTCGGGTCGATAAATATTTATCGACCAATAGTAAATTGCTATTTCAATACGCCCTGCAATGTCAGTAAGTTGGTGTCAATAAGCAAAACAGTCTTCTCCTATTATTGAGAATAATTATCTCAATGTGTTTCCGTCTACATATAGCTACAATTTGCATTATAAACATTATAAACATTGTAAACATCGAAGTTACAATACATCAAGTATTGTATTACTAAATAACATGCTCAATGCTCATACTGTAATAGTGCCGCTTACTAGTACAAGCTTTTAGGTAGATGCGTCATTTATTGGTAATGTGGTCACGAAAAGGCAACACAGTCGTGTTCATTTACGATCTCTTTAATGTCAGTCACTTTTACAATTTATCGTTTTATGCGTCAACGACGAATATACAGTTTCATGCCAAAAACTTTCCTTGAAGTTGATGTTTAAAAAGATAACAGTTGATTTATTCAATTTGAACGACAACTTTACGGCTAAAACCCTAACAGTTTTATCGATAGTGTGGACGGAAATTGGCTCAGATATTTCTCAAAAAATCTGAACCAATTTCCGTCCACACTATCGATAAAACTGCACAAACGAACTGCACAGTTAAATCGCTACGATAAATCGTTGTCGTGTGTACCGCCTATAAGACTATAACTCATTTTATCAGTTGCAAATCTTTTCAGCAGTAAAGACCATCACCAATATATAACACTAAACAACAATCCAGCCTTACGTCGATGGTTTTCAATTGAACAATGATTACAACACTACAAACTCAATAGAGTAGACGTTAAGTAGGCGAGATCGTTGCACCGACTAGCGGTGCAGTTTTCCATCTCACTTGCGCGCTGCATTGAAATCTAGCGGTGCCCTTTATCTCTCTCTTTCGAACTTTCAACCAAGACTTTAAAGCAGACTATTGAAAAACGATAAAAAAAAAAAAACGAAGTGTTAACAGTCTGCTAAAGAACAAGATTGGTGTCCTTCACTCAGAAAATTTATGAGTGCGCTACGCTTGTTGCTAAGCATAAGTCAAACGCAGAGTTTGCGGACTGTGGCCTCAGACCACAAAACGATTTATTACACTGGCAACAGAAACTACAACGGGTGGTCTTGACTTGCGATTTCTTCGCCCGAGGAGTATATCTGTAATGGTGTTTCTAGTCATAAATACAGGTGCGATAAGTATCAGGCAGCTCGACGCGTGGTAAAGCAACGCGCGGGGCGATGGGTGGTCGACGCAAAATTCGGCAGAGCGCTGCCCTCGGGACCGGTTCTGAGAAGGCTTGGCGCGTCGGTCGGCGGCGGCGGCTGCTATTGTGTCTGCCCTCTGCCACACGCGCTGTTTCATTATCGTCCTTCTAGAGACCACTACCTCCCCGCCCGTCCCTCTCCAATGTGTTAGTCAACTAACACAGGCGCCATTATCTTTGGTTATGTTATACACCAGACTTTTAAGCACAGTAATCATTTAGTTTTTTCATACATTGCATATAAATCTTAACACGGATGAAGAGTAATGACTTGAGAGCAGATGAAACAGCAGGGAACTATTGATATAATATTTAGTAAAAGAAACCCCAATTGGCGAAATACCTTAGAGTCGAACTCTTAGCCTAGTCAAGCACAGGAATTTCTTCTATTTCTGACGATGAACCATGTCGCCAATCAAGATGTCAAGAATGTCTGCCAAGACAATCGTATAGAAAATGGTTATCAACGTGTAACTCGTGCGAGTGGCACCACTGGTGATGACACTTACAGTCAACAGGCATCCCCTTCGTCACCAAGTGGGCCGAGGACTTGTTGGCAAAAAAAGTTGCAGGAATAAATAATGGCTTTTAAACACGTGTCTCTATATAATAATATGCAGTTTATATAATCCATACAAAGCTCATTACTAGGGTAAGGTAATACAGTGACATTACAAAGTATTTTATAATGTTTCAAAACTACCAGGCGAGATAATGGTATCTAATACATCATAGCAACGATCCTAAGAAAACATGTCACCTTCGTCACAGCTAAACAGGTGATTAAAAAATGACGCGGTAAAATGCATTTTGGACGGCAAACAGAGCTTTGCCGCACCAATAGTTAACAAAAGACGTGAAATAATATCGTCGACGTCCACCTAATCTCTATTTCGTTAAAGGCGTGCCATATTTCATTCTGGCAGCCTTTGTCAATAAGCACAGAGGTCAGAGGCAAATAGGAGAAAAGAACGTCCCACTTTTGTTTTCTTTTTCGAACACTCAAACAAACTCTGGCACAGTTGCTTGAACGCGCCGCCTTTTAAAATTTAAATTCTGATATATTTTTTATATCCCATCTTTTCATTAATATATTACGTTGGAACGTTGGCTGTCAAGTTTGTTTTTTAGATGAGTCCCGAATTTGTACCTGAACAGTGATGTCTACTATTTCACGGTGAGAGCTTATTAGGGTGTCTTTGACGCCGTGTGAAACATCATATTATTAGAAAAAAATAGAAGTTTTATGTGTTTTATGAATGAATCCTTAAATCCTTAAATATATGCACATTAAGCATGTACAAGAAATTGTATATGATATTGTCAGATAGAGCCACAATTTCATATTTGATAGTTTCGGTTGATTTTAAGAAACCAATTTTTTTATCAGTATTTTAAAAATAAAAAGAGAAATAAGACATTATTCATAAAATAAAATTCAATGTTACAAAATACATAGGGCTTGAATACTGTTTCTAATAATAATGAAATTATAAAATTCTAAAAGTATGAAATGACGAAACAGTTAAAAAAATTATCAACTCTTAGTCTTCGAACTGGTACGTAGATCTCCCAATAAACAGTTAGACACTGACAATCTCGAAGGAAATTGGCAATTGACCTCCTACTTGAACTTTAAATTGACGCCAGACTTGTATTTATTATATGCAGTAATTACTAGTATGTTTAAGGGGGTATTATTCGATATGAAACCGCATTCTGCCACAATAATTAAAGGATTTTACTAAGCAGTAAGTAGCAATCATTAACTAAATAAAGATTTAAGAATCCATTGGATTGTTTACCTCATCGTCATAATTAACAGCTATTAACAGTCCACTCCTAGATATAGGCCTGGTAGAGGTTTTGGTCTATTAAGGCGCGTCTCCACCAATATTGTTGGCAATTTCAATATTTCCAACTGTTTACAACACTTCAAAAAATCGCCAACTTTTGTTTCCATTGTGTCTACACCGAGTCGCCAACAATTTGAAAAACATTCGAACTAAGTGTCTCCACAGAGCCAATAAAAAACTGTAACAAGCGTATATTCTTTTGACGTTTACCGCCAAAAACAAAAAACACGGTTGCCAACATTTGTTGACAATTTTTATTGCCAAAACAAGGAAATTATAGAAACTTTTGTCACCATCACGTGTTGACAACACACAAATTGACAACTTTTTTTCGGTGGAGGAGACCCGGCTTTATACCACGCTGGCCATACAGATAGGTACATTGTTTGTTGAAGTTTTCCTTCTCTTTGCAGAGCTGTTGTCATTTTTGCTGTCCTGCATACGAGTTTGCTTCTTGGTCGCCTTTTACCATACAAACGAGAGGAAAAGAGGTGTTAACACTCAGGTTTTTGTAATCCGTTACCTATTCAACAATACCTATCTAAAAATTTTAATCCGTCGACTATTCAACACTGCCTATCAATTTTTTTTAATCCGTCACCTATGCAACATTACCTATCTAAAATTTCATCCAATTGAAAGAAAATTTTCCCAAAAAACCTTAATAACGTTAACCTAGAAAAATAACCGTATTTCCGTCATTATCCAAAACTGGGTTCATTTATAAATTGTATAACAAAGTGAAATATACCTCAAAATATGTTTAGGTACACACGTTCAATTGAAAAGAGTGTTATTCTCACGACAATCATAACCTACTTTTGTTATATTATATCATACAATTGTGACCATACGAAAACGAAACGAAAAATTCACAACAGCTTTGTTATATTACATCAGATGTTACAATTTGTAACTTCCTTACTTAATTAAGTTATCAGATCGATCGATCGATAAGCTATCGAAAGGTAGTAGAGCCACGCTGATTTCAGCACGAATGGGCCGGCTCGACCGGGGCGGTACTACCCTCGCACAGAAAATCAACGTAAAATGACAGCGTTCGTGCTGTCGTGTTTCGTTGGTGAGTGCGAGACCGGAGGCCCAATTAGTCTAGTCAACAAGTACCATACTTGTTGACTAGACTAAAAGATGCAGCAGCATCACTAGGCCGCCATAGTGTGGGTCTCCATACTGCATTGTCTGCATTTGCAATGAGTATGGTGACCACCACTCTTGGATTCTGCTTATGCTTTCCATCAGGCAGAGTAGAGTCATTTTGGCGGGCCAATCATAAAAAAAAAAAAAAAAAAAAAAAAAGATTAAGCAAGTTTTGATTTAACGTGTTTAGTTGATGTTTTTCAGTTTTTTTTTCGTTAACATAATTCTTTGTTTTGTATTCAAATGACAAAGTATGGTATGGTAATATTTAGAAGACCTTTCTAAATATATTTTTTAATTTAAAGAAAGCAATTATCTGAAGTATTTAGAGAACAAGTTATCGGGATCAAAACCTAAACCCATCACGTTAGTTGATGTTTTAAAAATCTATCTATATATATAAAAGAGTAAGGTGACTGACTGACTGACTGACATACCCAGAGATCAACGCACAGCCCAAGCCGCTGAAGCTAGAATCCTGAAATTTTGCATGTAGGTTCTTTATATAACGTAAGTGAGCACTAAGAAAGGAATTTTTGAAATTCCACCCCTAAGGGGGTGAAATAGGGGTTGAAAGTTTGTATGGAAGTTCGTCATTTTTTAAGTAAGAAACATGACACTTTACTTTTGGGCTACTGATTAAAAAAGAATAGATACGTATTTAAGCGTTTCTGTATATTCTACCCCTAAGGGGTTAAATAGGGGTTGTTATTTCGTATATAGGTCAGTTTAGAAGTCCGTCATTTTTGAAGTTAGTAACATGAAACTTTATTTTTTGGCTGCTGATTAAAAATGAATTGATGCGTGTCTTAGCGTTTCTGAATATTCTACCCCTAAGGGGGTGAAATATGGGTTGAAAGTTTGTATGGAAGTTCGTCATTTTTTAAATAAGAAACATGAAACTTTATTTTTAGGGTACTGATTTAAAATGAATAGATACGTATTTAAACGTTTCTGAATATTCAACCCCTAAGGGGGTGAAATAGAGGTTAATTTTTTTTATGGAACTTCGACATTATTAAGTTAGAATCATGAAACTTTATTTTTAGTCTACTGATTAGAAAAGAGTATATACGTATTTCAGCGTTTCTGGATATTTCACCCTTAAGGGGGTGAAATAGGGGTTGAAAGTTTGTATGGAAGTCCGTATTTTTTTAAATAATAAATATGATACTTTATTTTTGGGCTACTAAATAAAAATGATTAGATACGTATTTAGGAGTTTTTGAATACTATGCCCCTGTGGCGGCCTCCACATACAGCGCAACAACAACATAACTTACTACAGCGCCATCTACCGAAGATACGTCGAACTACGGAGTAACGAAGGAAACTAAGCAACTACCAATCCTAAATCGCGCAGTGAAAGTTCGCGCGCCAATTAAGATACATACAACATCCCAACATCAACCGTTGGGCAGTTGGCCCGTCAGGCATGATCACCTCGCCTGGTCGGAGGATCCTCCCTTTGTGTTGGAGGGACATCTCACCCGTTCCTCCACACCCCTAAAGGGGTGAAATAGGGGTTGAAAGTTTGTATGGAAGTTCGTCATTTTTTTATTAAAAAACATGAAACTTTACTTTTGGGCTACTGATTAAAAATGAGTAGATACGTATTTAAGCGTTTCTGGATATTCTACCCCTAAGGGGTTAAATAGGGGTTGTTATTTCGTATATAGATCAGTCTGGAAGACCGTCATTTTTGAAGTTAGTAACATGAAACTTTATTTTTGGGGTACTGATTTAAAATGAATAGATACGTATTTAATTAAACGTATCTGAATATTCTACCCCTAAGGGGGTGATATGCTTTCCATCAGGCAGAGTAGAGTCATTTTGGCGGGCCAAACATAAAAAAAAAAAAAAAAAAAAAAAAAAAAAAAAAAAAAAAAAAAGAAATAGAGGTTAATTTTTTTAATGGAATTTCGTCATTTTTAAGTTAGAATCATGAAACTTTATTTTTAGGCTACTGATTAAAAAAGATTAGATACGTATTTCAGCGTTTCTGGATACTTCACCCTTAAGGGGGTGAAATAGGGATTGAAAGTTTGTATGGAGGTCCATAATTTTTTAAAAATAAGAAATATGAAACTTTATTTTTGGGCTACTAAATAAAAATGATTAGATACGTATTTAGGAGTTTTTGGATATTGTGCCCCTAAAGGGGTAAAATAGGGGTTGAAAGTTTGTAAGGAAATCCGTCATTTTTTAAGTGAGAAACATGAAAATTTGTGTTTTGGCTGATTAAAAATGAGTAGATACGTATGAACGAACATGTTCTACAGGAACTGGTTGTGGTTCACGGTGCCGTTCTCGAAGTTGTTCAAAAATATGTGTGGTACCTCGGGCAGACTTTGCAGTTAACAGTTGGGAAACTTCGTCGGGTCTTTTCATCGTCAATCCCACAGTGCCTAAATACGAAAGTCTTCAATCAATACGTCCTACCTGTCATGACATAAGGTGCCGAAACGTGGACACTTACGACACGGCTAGTCCACAAGTTCAAAGTAGCTCAGCGTGCTATGGAGAGGGCTATAATAATACTAATGATTAATTTTTCTCATCACAAAAGCTCAACGTTTCTCTAAGGGATCGCATCAAGAATGAGGTGATGCGGTAGAGAACCAAAGTCATTGACATAGCCCACAGGATAAGCAAGCTGAAGTGACAGTGGGCTGGCCATATTAGCCGCAGAACTGATAACCGTTGGGGTAAACGGGTTCTTGAGTGGTGACCGCGTCTCGGCAAACGTAGCGTAGAACGTCCACAGGCCAGGTGGAATAATGATATGCCCAAGACGGTTGGCAGGAGCTAGATGAGACGAGAAGCTGAGGATCGAACCAAGTGGCGTGCAATTGGAGATGCCTTTATCCAGCAGTGGACTGCGATGATGGTGATGAGATACGTGTTTAAGCGTTCCTGGATATTCTATCCCTAGGCTAGACTGGAAGTCTGTTATTTTTTAATTTAGAAGCCTGAAACTTTGTCTTCAGGCTTTTGATTACAAATATATGAATACTTATATCAGCATTTTCTATTCCTAAAGGGGTTAAAATAAGGGTCGAAAGTGTGTATGAAAGTCAATTTTAATGGACTATTGGCTATACATAAATACGTTTAAAAACATGAACACAGTATTCATAGATACTGACACAGTTTTAATTAAATACATATAATCAACTTCCACGCGAGCAAAGCCGCGGGCAACAGCTAGTCAAAGTATATAAATCCTTCTAAACATATACATGCTATTTAAGTTATAGAAGTGTAAGGAGGCAAGGTTATGAATTGTGATTTTTTGCTTATTGGCCTTTTCGTATATCGATTCTTAGGTCATCATTTCATCAATCATCTGATATTAAGTTATATTATACCAATCAATACAAAATATACACATCAATTACTCATACCTTTATTATTGTGTATCTCAGTTTGTCAAAAATCATAAGAGTTAACTCTAATGTTGCTGTCTTAATTTAGTTAGGAGCATCTTGTACTAACTATAAAATAGTATGTTTATATTATTCCTGGTGTATAACAATCGCGACATCTCTATATAAATAAATAAATAGCAGGTTCAAAAAGATAAACGGGCACTCTCTATGATCATAATTTTTCTATCCTTTTTCGGAAGGAATCGGCACAATGTATAATGTTGCAAAGGTCTAGCCTGATTTTGCACTTGCCTGCCTCCATCTCTTCTTACAAATAAGGAGTAGGTAAAGGAAAGGAAAAGGAGAAATGCATACGGCAAAAGATACTGTGAGTCTCGGATGAAAGCCTGAGAAACCAGAGAAGACCTAAGCGATCATCGATTATTGCCGTTCACTGCTGACGCTGACTACGTTCAGCAGTGCCTTCGTCAAAGAGCACCAACTACCTATACCGATCTTGGGCAGTCAATTCGCCTGCCAGCCACTTTCCTCGAATACATCGTGCCGCAGGGTGCTCAACACTACATTTGCCTTTATAAACATATTTTAATGAAATCCCTAGGACAGTGATACCTCCTTGCATTTTTTTTCATCGTTAGACTAAGAGAAACTTAAACAAAATAGAATAAGAATATGAGATCAGATTTGTTCTCTATCCAAGTTTCTAGTTTACCAAACTGGTCACGTGCTGATGACAGTAATCATCTGTTAGTAAGTGAACAGGGTCAGCCTTCGTGATCACGACTTGTGTCAGTTCGCCAATGGCATGCAAGTGTCAGGTTGCTCAATTGTCTATTAAGTAATTACAAGTTGAAACAAAGGTGAACGTGGTATTTATAAGTGGATATGATTGTTGTAAAGATTATTGAAGTATGTACTGTGCATTTGTACAATCTGTCAACGCTTATTGTACTGATTCACGTCAAAAACAGTTCTTCGAGGTTAAAAATATTTTAAAGCTTGCAACGTGTCTGGGTAATTTGACCCATAACACGACAAAAATATCTGTCTGTGGGCATACTGTAGAGTTATAGCACTATTTGCCAGCATCGTTAATATTTTTAATATTTTTATGTTGTTAATATTTCCTTAATGACGATTTTACCGAAAGAAACTACTGTAGTGTTAAATATTAACATGATCTAACAAATAGGTTAATTTAAGACAAAATGATGATGTAATATTGTATAACAAGTAATTAATGTTAAAAAATTAATAGTGAGAAACATTAATTGGGGTCAGCTCCCATTAATACGCTATTCTGTTTTTTCTGGTCTCTTCAAATATCTTAGCATAAGTATTAACACAGATCGACTACTGTGTTGAAAACCATGTATTGGTCAATTAATGTATTGATTATATACCTACCCCTCCATTATTTTAAAAATTTGTAAAGCATAGTATAGTTTTTAAAGGTTTTCAAATTACAAAAATTTCGAGAGAAACTAAACAGACAATATGCCAAGCATTGTCATTTTATTGCGTTAAAAATGATGACAACAATGCGACGACAATTTAAGATTGGTGTGAGGTCAGCGTTAGCTGTATAGTAAGACGCGAAGATAGTGCAACGAACTATTTGAAGCGGTGCGACATTTAATTCCGAGAAACGCGACTCGGCCGGCAGCCAGCCACATGCCGAATATTGAAGGCGATTAAAAGTCATGAAGTGCCAACTTTTTTAGGAAAAAAATGTATATTGTTAGGTTACTTTATTTATATATCATGCATTTACGTACACATACACTCACATAATAACGCTTACATTTCGGCGACCATAAATTTTAGTCATTCTTTTGCAAAGAACTGGAAGTATAAGAAAAGAAAATTAGGTAAGAAGTAGGAAAATGATCTTTATATTATACTAATATTATAAAGAGATATTTTTTGGTAGTTTATGAGTTTGTAGGAGGGATATACTGAACCGATTTTGAATAGCTGGAGAAAGTACGAAGCTTCAGTTCACTATACGCACCTTTTTTATAAGACAAGAAATTTAAGACAGTTTGAAAGGTAATTCCAAGTAGTGACACAACAAATAGTGGTGTTCTATGTTGCCGAGTCCACGTACTAAAATAAACTAAACGGCATTTTGATGGCATTCGTACAGTTATTAGCGGAACTATTGTTTCAAACATCTCATTTGATTTGCGTCGCACGAATAGTGTTGACAACATGCCACTATTTTGCAAGCGATGAAAATCTGTATTAGCCTTGCAACGCAGATTTTACTGTAACTGCTTTTCGTTGAATTTGGAGTAGGTAATATATTCTCATGGCAGGTAATATCAGTGAACAAGCATTGCTATCCGAATAATATTACAATCGTAAACTTATATTTACTGGTTCGGTTTAGAATATAACCAACCCATTAACGCAAACACTTGCAAATGATTTCATTATTCTTTAAATTATGCGGCATGTAGAATGTAACAATTTTTTTTAATGCAACCTTAGTTTATTTAGAAATTGATTAGCACTTTTAATGTAACCACACTGAACTAAAAACAAAAAGAGCCATTGACATTATTTTCACACCTCTTTGTTTTGCTACTAAAAGGAAATTTAAACATTTTCACACATAATAAACACCGAAAAACCAAGACTTCATGCGAATAGATAGACTAGTGTGAGTTTAATCATCATCATCAGCCTATCGCAGTCCCCTGTTGGACATAAGAGTCCCCAATTGCACAAAATGGGTTCGATCCTCGGCTTGTTGCATTCAACTCTTGCGAGTGTGAGTTTATTACACCTTAACTCGAGTTTAGCGCGGGGTATTTGCAAAGACCAAGAGCGATCAACGTGGAGAGCGAGTATTTTTACAAGCTTTTTATTAACTTGCAATGTATGTATGTATGCTTGTATGTTCGGGTGGAATCTTGCAACTCAATTTTGAAGCAGTTATCTTCAACTGGTTGGCATTGCATAGGGTATTTACTGACGAACGGTTAACTGTAGTATCTATACCATTACACTATCACCGTAAGAAAGAGAGGAATGACTATAAACGCAAGTGAAGTTGCGAGATCTAGCTTGGTTCTTTCTGTTTTGTCTCCCATTGATATTTTCTATTGATACGCTTCGGTGCCAGAAAACGTGGTAAGCCACATGTGAATCTAACAACTTACTGTCTTCCACCTTAAAAGCTTCAACATTGTTCTCCAAGATCAAAATAAAAGACAACCATAGATCGCAGTTCAAAATAAATTTCTAGAACCTTTTTTGACTCATAGACTATACATAAATATTAAGTAGGTACTTTTAGTGGATTGTATTGTAAAAAAGTTATGGCTTCCAAGGAAGACGAGTTCAAGATTTAATCTAAAAAATCATCAACTTTTTTGTCTCAATAAACGTATATCTGAAGGCAGAACAAGTTAAAAGTAACAATCAAAAGGCAATTTCACGCAAGATGAAAGAGGCCTTCTATAGTTACCAATAGTCGGATGCGATTGCCGGTGAGTCAAATAACAGGTCCCAGTGATCATCTAACGAGAACCCGCCTTCTCGCGAAACTAACACCAAACCGAGATGGTTATTCTCAACAAAATCAAAATGGCGGTGTTAATTAATAGATAGAATATCACCAAACGACAACAAATAACATATTGATACAATTTATAACAAAATCAAGATTTATATTTTTCGGTATTAATAATAATAAACAAATAGGTATGATGACAGCATGTTGGTCTGGGTCAGCAAACGTCTCGTTTGTTTTT
Source organism: Diaphora mendica (assembly GCA_949125395.1). NCBI lineage: Eukaryota > Metazoa > Arthropoda > Insecta > Lepidoptera > Erebidae > Diaphora > Diaphora mendica. The sequence continues at coordinate 7,121,633 of OX421323.1, forward strand.
TCTTGTACACGTTTTAAAAACCGGGTTAACGGCTTTTCCATTTGCCTACACACGCTAAAATCTATGTCGACGTAATACACGAGGCATGTTACTCTTCGTTATAATTTCAAGATTACATTTTCAATTTGATTCTTGATCAAACTAGAGCTTGCCCATCTTAAATAAAGTAACGCCAGATAGGCAAAATTTTATAATCGAATGATCGATAATTTTATAGTTTAATTTAAACAGCCTGCAAACGGCCAATTTTGATATATGAATCGCCAGAAAGCTGTACATAAATAAACACAATTTGATTGTAGGAACTGTGGGAAGCAATATAAAATGGCAGAGCTCAGATTTGTAATTGACTTCCTGCGACTGCGGATAGGTAAAAACAAAGATAATGCATAAGTCATTTTAAACAAATTGAGTTCAAAGCGATGACGAGTCTCACCGGGGGAATCACCATTGAAATTATTACGGATCTGCTAAATAAAGTCCGATTGGAATCCCGTTTGTTAGTCAATGTAGCACGAGACTTTGCCGTGACACCATTGGTATTCATCCGCTAAGATTAAATGTGATATTAACAATGAAGAAGTATTCTTTACTGGGAAATAATTTAAAAATGGAGATGGAGTTGAACAATTATCGTTTAAAAATATTAGGCAACAACAACTACATCAAGATAAACAGAAACATGGGACGTGTGATGATGATCGGGAACGAGTGCAGTATCGATGTGTTAGAGAATTTTGGCACTATTGAAGTAATCGGTGTCAATTATGCTATAACAATATCCTCAAATGATAGCATTAATATCATAAACAAAAGTGAAAATAAAGATGTTGTAGACAATACCATGGTATCAAAGAAGAATTGTACAGGCAAAAGCACTGAAAGAAATACCAAGTTGTTCGAGAAGCTAAAAAAAATTTTCAAATATAAGAAAATATTTAGTTCGAAAGGTTGCTTTGGATTTTAGTGACTTTTATTTGTGTAAGTGAACTTTTTAAAACATGTGTGTGTGTGAATTATTTATTAAAAAATATCCATGAAAAATATACTTTTTTGTACCTACTCATTTGTTCAAGTTTCGGGGAAATCTGTTTATCTAACAAATAAATAAAATTGAAATGTCTGTTTGTAATATTAAAATAACCGCTTTTTAATAAATGAATATGTATGTATACACGGTACATTTACCAAAATAATATATTTTACAATCTTTGTCTGTCTGTCTGTCTGTTTGTTCCGGGTAATCTCTGGAACGGCTGGACCGATTTTGACGTGACTTTCACTGGCAGATAGCTGATGATCTAAGGAGTAACTTAGGCAAAATTTGTAAACTATCTGAACCCCGCGGGACAAAGCTAGTCTAAAAAAAAATTGCCTAAGTTACTCCTTAGATCATCAGGTCCAGCCATTCCAGAGATTACCCGGAACAAACAGACTAACAGATTTAAAAAAATAGTATTTTGGTATATGTACCTACCGTGTATAGTTTATAAATAAATACATAGACAGATTATTAAATAGGTGTTTGTTGACGAGGAATCCGTATAGGATAGTCACGGAAAATGTAAGAATCCTTGGATATTTCCAAACTAAAATTGTCCGCAACATTCGATATTGATGTTATTTCCTACAACTTTGCTAATAATAAACACATTCATTTGAGGGGAAGAACTTCTGACGTACCTACATCTAACACAGAGGTTACTTACAAATGTACATACGTAATCTATATTTAATTACTACGAGTATACTGTACAGTCATGTTTCGTCCTTTCAATAATATTCTCTTTAGTAACAACTTTAAGATAGATTATAAGATTAGCATTCGAATAGCAAGTTCCTAAACCCCTAATTTTTTGAGAAATATCTGAGCCAATTTCCGTCCACACTATAGATAAAACTGCACAAACGAACTGCACAGTTAAATCGCTACGATAAATCGTTGTAGTTTGTACCGCCTATTAACAAGAAAAACGCCGTTTTGAGATAACGCATTTTAAACTTTAGATGTTTTTGCAAAAATCTAATAAAAATAACAAGCAAAGAACTATTCTAACCTTAAAATATGCTATCTCAGAAATGTGTTACGACATGTCACATGTGTGTTTAGAGACTTTAGAGAATGTCTATTACAATCAATCTTAAACATAATACATGTTTAAGATTTATTGAAATAGACATTCTATTTCCGACAACTATGTAATTTCATTGTTTCCACCCTAATATAATTATTAGTATCAATGTCGAAACGTATTATATCGATATTAAATCCTTGGTCTTGTCACTAGTAACGTATAATTTACAATCAGGGCTATGCTTATGTAGTATTAAGGTTACAAAATATTATTAAAACTTCCTTTCTAAGGAGAGGCCTATGTCCAGCAGTGGACTGTTAAAGACTGTTGATAATATAGATAAAGTTTGTAAGTATGGATGAATGGATGGATGGATGTTTGTTACCCTTACTACTACTGAACGGATTTGGATGAAACTTTACAGTAATATAGCTTATACATCAGAATAACACATAGGCAGCGATAACCGACATACACGCGGGCGGAGCCGCGGGCAAGAGCTAGTGATGATTTAAAGCTTGTCTTAGCTAAAACTCTTAGGAAATGTATCTATGTCATTGGGGGTTTATACACACATCAAAAGTGTCTAGGGATCAAGCATTTTTATGCGGATTTCTTGAGATTGAGATGTGGCTTTGGCCCTGGCCTGCTCAGTCGCCAGACTTGAACCCGATTGAGCATGCATGGGATATGCTACAGAGAAGAGCTCTGCCGAATATGGAGGGTATCCAGTCGCAAGAAGACCTTTTTTTGTTGTTGCAACGAACATGGGCGGCCATTCCACAGCGTGATTTGGATGAACTCATTTTGAGTATGCCAAACCGATGTTCTTGTGTTAGTGTTCGCGGTAGAAACACGGATTATTAATTGTTTAAGTTACCTAATAAAATTTTAAAGAAAACTGTTATTTCAGTCTTTTTTTCGAACTTTAATGTTAGTGGTTCAAATGTCAAAAATCCTTTTATTAGGAAAATGGCAAATTTCTTTATTAATGCAAAGGTGACTTGGTTTATCGTTACTGTGACAAACGAAAACACTTTATTTGGTGATTTTAATTAATATCAATCAGGAGAAAAGTTATTGCAAAAATATATGTTGATCCCTAGACACATATGTTGATCCCTAGACACTTTTGATGTGTGTATTTCGCATATTCGTTGATGTGTTAAATTTGAATTTCGCATGCGATTAAACACATGATCTTTGATCATTTCAAAAGATCATAAGTTAGGTCTTCTGTGCAAGCCCGTTATAGACTTTTCTTGGTTTTAACTCTGACTAGATTGTTACAATATAAAAACATGCTGTTTTCGATTGTTCTTTTATTATAATTCAAGTTACATAAAAGTGATTTACAAAAGCATTTCAATTTGTGACGACATTATTACATTATTGCTTTGTTAAAATAAACTCGGCTGGCTGGTTCTATATTAAGTAGCTACTTATTTCACTTTGAAGGTCTTTTTTTTTCTATGTGTACATAAGTCATTATTAAATTGGAAACGCAAAGTCATTAAGCCTTAGAAAATAGACTCTAAAAACGTGTTTGTATATATGGATCTTCAAACGCTTGGCTCGTCACAACTGCAATAAAGGGAATTTCCCAATGGCCTGTCACCGGTTTTTTAGAGATAAAAAATCTTTTTATATATTTTTTTTCTAATAAAGATTTCTTCTGAGACTTTTTGAATGGGTTTTGTGGTTTATTATTTAGAATGAGAGGATGGAAATAATCAAATTGAAGGAGATCATTTATTTGTTGTAGGTATTTTCATCTTAGTAAATGTGATGTGTTTTAATAGCAAATCTTTCTCTACTTTAACTCTTCAACACTTTATTTGATACCAGTAAAAAAAATCATTTACTGTAAAATTTATAAACGTTAAGAGTTTTCAAAACGTAACGTAACGTAAAAAGTAATGAAATGACTTTAAATCCGTATAGTTTACACATTCATTTAAATGATTATTATTTTTACACGGGGCTTAATTGTTCTGTTCACACTAAATATTTTGTAACTGCTGTGGAAGTCTACTTACCTTCTCACTGGCAGTGAGGGACGGACGCGGATTTACGCTCGAGAAGATACGGATTGGAACCCTCTCAATATACGAGTATGGACTTCATTGGGTTAACGTGTTATTTTACCTAATTCAAATATCGATTAACAACAAAACTGATTAATTAATCTTTGTTTAAATCGAAATTCTCAATTTGTTTATGGTACGTATCAATTAATACACTAATAATGCCACACACACCGCAGGGATGAAACCAGTCCAAAGAAATGTTATTCTGTCAATTTATGTTATTTTTTACAGTTTTGACGCAATATCTGTGAATAATAATAAATAATTTATACCGCGTCGGTGGCGCAGTGGTAGAGTATGTGACTTAATGTGACTGATATGCTTAAGGTCTCGGGTTCGATTCCCGGATCGGACCATTTGTATGATCTGCAAATATTTGTTTCGGAGTTTTGGTATTCTCTATGTATAATAGGCATTTGCAAAAAAGTATAGTATGTATTTATATCAGTTGCCTAGTACCCATAATACAAGCTCTGCTTAGTTTGGGACTAAATGACGTGTGTTACATGTCCAAAATATTTATTATAATACATTATTTTGAACAGTCAATGAATAAAATTAATTAATGAAATTAATTACGATAACATTCACCATTAATTTACCAATAGGTACAGCACCTAGAAAGTAAAAATAACAGTAGTAAATAGATGATTATCATTAATAATTTAAAATGTTGAGTACTGTATTAAAATAAACCGTTTCACATCCATACTTCTACAGTAGTATTATAAATTCGAAAGGAACTCTCTCCTGCACCAATTTCAATAAAATTTGGCATGGAGATACTTTGATTATTGAGGAAGGACATACGTTACATTTTACCGCGACAACCAACATACATGCGGACGCAGCCACAAACAAAAGCTAGTAATGTAATTATCATTAAGTGATCATATAGGTAATTCACAAAATCGATGATTTCTAGTCATGTGTATTGATATACCTACCGCTTATCTGTGCAAATAAGGAATTACCAAGGCATTATCTTCTTTGCGTAATATACACCCAATACATACAAACCCCACAAGGTTTATACGAATATCTATGCTAACAAAATAACAGAGTTTTTTGCACCAATCACTAAAACCACTAGTTAAATAAAGGCTCATTATTAATACTCTTCATTGTACACCAGGTATTAAACACACAAAAAAAAATACAAGTAAAGACCAACGGTGCAATACCGACCGCCTTTAACAGATCTCTATTGGACATGGACATGACAACTGAACTTGTCAGTATCGTACAAGTATCGACAACTTATACGATACTGACGAAAAGTAGTGTAGTTTATAGCATAGTTAGTGCGTACCGCGGGCGTTTACTTGGAACTACGCGCCTTTTTTCTGCTTCAACAAGAACAAGGCGTTACGTTATCTACCTTTTTAGGGTTCCGTGCCAAAGGCAAAAAACGGAACCCTTATATATTCGTCATGTCTGTCTGTCTGTCCGTCCGTATGTCACAGCCACTTTTTTCCGAAACTATAAGAACTATAATGTTAAAACTTGGTAAGTAGATGTATTCTGTGAACTGCATTAAGATTTTCACACAAAAATAGAAAGAAAACAATAAATTTTGGGGGTAAGTTAATACTTAGAACTGAAACTCAAAAATTTTTTTTCATCAAACCCATACCTGTATCTATGGGTCTTCAAAAATGATATTGAGGTTTCTAATTTCATTTTTTTCTAAACTGAATAGTTTGCGCGAGAGACACTTCCAAAGTGGTAAAATGACTGCACGTTTGGCCTAGTGGTTTAACGGTCACCACGCCGTTTCCTACTTCGCCAAGTGTCGTGGGTTCAAATCCCACATAGGACAACACTTTGTGTGATCCACAAATTGTTGTTCTGAGTCTGGGTGTTCTTTGTGTCCGTTTCATGTATGTTTGTAAAGTCCCCCGCGACACAGGATTTATTCCTAGTGCGGGAATTGTCTTTTATGATTTAAAAAAAAAATGTGTCACCCCCCACCCCCTCCCTGTAACTTCTAGAATAAGAGAATGATAAAACTAAAAAAATATATGATGTACCCATGCAAACTTCCACCGAAAATTTGGTTTAAACGAAATCTAGTAAGCAGTTTCTTTTAATACGTCATAAATCGTAAACTGCAATTTACCTTTCATCCAATCAACACAAATAAAAATATAAATTATATTATGTTACTTGCTGCTGCGGAACCCTTCATGGGCGAGTCCGACTCGCACTAGGCCGCTTTTTTATGTGATCTGAGTCCTGGTACTATAATTAAATGAAGTCTTGAATAAAATCCTGGCGTAGGATAAAATTTGATTTCAGTAAATATTTAGTAAACCAAAAGGAAATTATTAATAACTAGCTGTTGCCCTCGGCTCCGCCCGCGTGTATGTCGGTTATCGCGGCAAGTAGTAGCCTATGTGTTATTCTGATGTATAAGCTATATTACTGTAAAGTTTCATTCAAATACGTTTAGTAGTTTTTGCGTGAAGAAGTAACAAACATACACACAAACTTTCGCCTTTATATATTAGTGTGATAGTGTGATGTGATGTGATAGTAGATAAACCACTTCAATAAGCCCTTATCATCCGATAAAGTATTTCAGTAGTAACTCGTAATTCATCATAATATTATTGATAAAATCAAATATTATCATTTCAATGGTTATAATATTATATTTTGTCAAACGATGGATGATTATGTATTTCGGGTTTTTTATTTTCTTCTGCTAATGGAATTCGCTCTCCGTATATAAGGGATTTGATAAGTGAGTTTATCAGGAATCGACCCTCGCTGGGGTCAAAGGCTCTTCTTACTTATGCCAATGATATCCCAATAAACTTCTTATAACGTCACTAATAAGCGATTATGAGGAAATGTTTAATTAATTTTATTTGTAGAGTTGTACGTTTTTAATTTTTTGTTTACATTGTCATTCAACGTGGCAATGCTCGCAGCCTTCTGGGAATATTGCTAGTAGGCGATGAAGTGAAAAAATTATGACGCATGCATGTAAATACGTATTTAGTAGTTCGTATAATTTTCATAGAAACCTACTATTTCTTAAATTTAAATATAACCAAAAGGTTTTTTAGCCCTGTTATGAGCACAGAAATTCAATTCTAAACTTGATATTCGGTCAATTATTTTTTTTATAGTACATACAAAGATAATCCAGTACTCCTCGCTGTCACGGTGTTGGACCAAAAAAAACCGACTGCGTCAATACCTGTGTTTTTTTTTAATTATTTTATGTACCCAGTGGCACTCTCACGACTAAGACGGATCTATTGACACCGTCACCACTCACATAAAAATAAGACAAGCCGTTTAGGCCCTAGGGCGTGCCAATGAAATATACCCATACATACACTCGAAAACATAAGCCTCCTTCTTTCGCAGGGGGGGAGGGGGGGGGGGTGAAAATGATTATCATTGGAATAAATATAACCATTGTCTTTGCTTACAATTTTTCTATCGCTACAATGCAGGCAACGGAAGATCTCTAATGACTGATCTGAAATCGTACACCAACAGACCGAACATACATTATATCGCTCGGGAACAAATTAAACCGTCTTAACTATACACGATTGAGGCCCCGTCTAAACAATATAATGTCTGATTGAGTCAGATGATGTCACAAGAGTTTATTTTTAACATAAAATATATCAACAAAACTAAAATCGTTTCATAGAAAGCAATTAACTATGACGTACGAATTTGTTTGGCAGTCCGCCATACGGTTCGATAAATAGCTATAATTTATAAACTAGTCTTACAATTATGTGACTAAATAAATATTAATAATAAATAATAAATATTTTGGACTTCTAACACACAACGCCATCTAGTCCCAAGCTAAGCAGAGCTTGTGTTATGGGTACTAGACAATTGATACAAATACATATAATACTTTTTCTTTTGTAATACATACATATTATACATAGAAAACACCCAAACTCTGAAACAAACAGACAGACAAAAATTGTAAAAAATGCTATTTTAGTATGTATTTTAGTGTGTATATATTGCACATAGTAATAACTATCAATTCTCGAAATTTTAAAAAACCCCCGACATAATAACCTGATTTCCCTTTAAAAAGTAAAAAACACGTTATGCGCTTTCATTTGAGACCCCACTCGATGATATTTTTGCAGACATTCGGTTACTCTTCCACACTTTCACCCCCATAACTTTTAAACTACTCAACCGATTTTCATGAAACATGTCTAAGGACACTCGCACGTAACTCACCTTTCATACAAAAAAAACTAAATTGACATCGCTTCATCCATTCGCGTTCGCGAGCTACGGTGCCACACACAGACAGACACGTCAAACTTATAACACCCCTCTTTTTGCGTCGGGGGTTAAAAAGCGGTTATATTAATATTACAAACAGACCCTCAAATTTTATTTATTTGTATAGAATATAGATAGGCAGGTACTTTTTTAAGGGCAACTCCTGCAATAACAATATTTCTCCGTCTTTTTCTTGTGTGTTTGTATAAGTCACAACAAGGAACACCCAGTCTCAGAACAACAATTTGTTTATCAATTTGTCCCATGTGGGATTTGAACCCATAACACTCAGCCAGTAGAAAACGGCAATGTGACCGCTTAACCTCCACGTCATCCTGGCAGTTGGTACTATTCAAATACCTACCGTTAAAATTTAAACTCTTATTTTTATGGGAATTAACGCGATCACTTATTTTACTTACCTGTTAATTACACAAATACTCGTACCACATAAATACTAAACAAATAAATACTCGTTAGGAATGCCTAAGTACACGCTATTGTTGATTCGATACTCCCACCAATTCTAATTAAACAGTTTAGCCATACCCATAATAGCATAAAATGCGTTGTTGCAGGTAAATAAAATAGTAGATTATTTCATACTACACTAGCTTTTACACGCGGCTTCGCTCACGCAGACTTTCATCCCCTGATGTAACCATTTAGGGGTAGAATTTTAAAAATTCCTTTCTTAGTGCTCACTTACGTTATATAAAGAACCTACACGCAAAATTTCAGGATTCTAGCTTCAGCGGTTTGGGCTGTGCGTTGATCTCTGGGTATGTCAGTCAGTCAGTCACCTTCCTCTTTTATATATATAGATAGATGATGGGCTCAAAAATCTGTCAAGTCTGTAAGAAACATCTTTACCTATAAATTGATATTGTTTAGGTACATCCATTATACACAAGCACTATTGCTGTGTAAAATAAGTATTTTAAAATGCGGAATGTTGTTGCAATAGATAAAAACACTTCACTTTGAAATATATTCAGTTAAACAACATTGTGAACTAGATCTGCGTTTATTACTGTAATATTTCTATTGTTTAATAGGGCGCCTGAACTCCAGTACAGACTGGAATATTCCAAGCTATACGGCCTTCACTGTATGTATATACTGTGGTAACTGCTAGTTATGAAATACTGTAATCGAAACCCAAACACGAACAAAAAAGAGAAATAAGATAAACATATTAGTTAACCTTTCCCTATCCACTGCTAAACCAATCTCCCCCAAATGGCGCCAACTATCCCGGTCTTGGGTAGTCCGCTGCCTAATGTAATCTCAAAAACATTATGTATTAAATGTAATAATTAAAGTAAAACAGTAGTACATTTAGTTAAAGAATTGTCCTATGTATGGGTTTGAAGGTAATAAGATGAAACATCATGGTACGATGATGATTAGATAAGCATAGATAGATAGATAGTGTGTGATGATGATTGATTTAAGTGCAGCCGTTTTACTGACATTCTTGTATATACATTTAAATAGATATTGTTACGTATATATTGTAACAATATTTTATCTAATCAGTGGCAATGCTTCGGTGGTGAATCATCGCTATTCTGGCCTTCCCTTATATGTTGTTGCCGGCAGCGGGCACGATTACCAACCATTAGAAGTTTTGATTTAAACTTTTACAAAAATGTATTTTTATTTTTTTGGTATTGTTATATCGAGATAATACTATTGTTCTTTTTTCAATTTCATTATTACTTACTATATCTATATTCCTATAATATAAAAATGAATCGATGAAATGTAGTAGACAAGGTAGTAGAGCCACGCTGATTTCAGCACGAACGGGCCGGCTCGACCGGGGCGGTACTACCCTCGCACAGAAAATCAACGTAAAATGACAGCAGCAGTGCTGTCGTGTATCGTTGGTGAGTGCGAGACCGGAGGCCGAATTAGTCTAGTCAACAAGTTCCATACTTGTTGACTGGACTAAAAGATGCAGCAGCATCACTAGGCCGCCATAGTGTGGGTCGCCATACTGCATTGTCTGCATTCGCAATGAGTATGGTGACCACCACTCTTGGATTCTGCTTATGTTTTCCATCAGGCAGAGTAGAGTCATTTTGGCGCGCCAAACATAAAAAAAAAAAAAATGTATGTACGCGCATAGCTTCCGATCGGCTGCACCAAATTAAATAATTCTTTTTTTTTTTATGTGATCCTTATTGTTAGGACAAGGTTTGTGTACAAGAAAACTAAAAAATAACGGGAAAAGTAAATTTATAAGTCAACGAGAAGCTGAGACAGATATGTAAATATCGCGATACGAAGTTCACCGGGTCAGCTAGTATCATATGAAACACTTATATTATATTTTACCATCATCTGATCTTCCGAGCCTTTTCCCAAAGTAGGTTTGTGACGACGACTTTGGTTTAAATATTTATTCATTAAGAATTATGATACAATTCACTTAACATGAGAACATAATTATGACTAAATAGTCTAATTCTAATACACAAATTATATTACTTGAGAGAGGAAATAATTGACCGAATTTGTACCTGGTTCCCGGACCATAAAAGCGGTAACAACTCTCTGACACAACTACGACACGGCTGAGATTCGTTTTTTTGCGTAGAGAGACTGCCATTATACCTCCACAACCCAAATACAAGGTGTATAGATAGATATAAAACTATTTTACACGGTATTACTGAGTTAGTAGAGAGTACATAATATGTCAGAAATATAATGCACAAAGATTGGCCTTATTGCCAAAAGCAATCTTCAATCTTCAGGCAACCTTAGATGGATCAAAATGTTTCGGAGAGGCAGTCCTTTGACGGATCATAATATTTCGGAGAGGCAGTAGTGGTTGACGTTGCAATGAGTTTTGAATGAGTGTTTGCCAAGTAGATAGACTGTTGTTAGACTTTTTCTTCAACTGCTCGTAACGACTGTCACAAATGTTCATTTGGCACTTGAATTTCAGTAATTTGCAAAATATGTAGGTATAAATATTCCACATAACACATATCCACATCTGTTATGTCATAAAGACATTGTGTCAGAGAAATAAATTGTGTGCGAAAAAAATTTCGTAGAGCTGTCTCCTACCTAATTCGCTGTGAAACATTTAATGAACAACCAGACGAATCAGTCATCGGATGATGTCAGCAAAACAAGAGACTTCTGGATATTTGCCAGGTTATTGGTAATACCTAACTGGTAAAAAAGACTAGTCGACTCTTATATTTCTATATTTACTAGAAATCGGGTATCAATCGTTCTGGTTCTGTCTTAATTGGAATCAGGCAGCCGTTTGTGAGACGTATGTAGTTACTAGTGGTTGCCCGCAGCTCCGCCCGCGTATATGTCGGTTATCGCGTCAAATAGTAGCCTATGTGTTATTCTGATGTATAAGCTATATTAATGTAAAGTTTCATCTAAATCTGTTCAGTAGTTTTTGCGTGAAGAAGTAACAAACATACACACAAACTTTCGCCTTTATATATTAGTGTGATGTGATAGTGTGATGCTAATCTATACTAATATATAAAGCTGAAGAGTTTGTTTGTTTGTTTGAACGCGCTAATCTCAGGAACCGCTAGTCGGATTTGAAAAATTCTATCAGTGTTGGATAGTACATTTATCGAGGAAGGCTATAGGCTATATATCATCACGCAACGACTAATAGGAGCGGAGCACCAATGAAAAATGTTTCAAAAACGGGGGAAAATTATCACGCTGCGGGCAATAGGAGACGCAAACGAGGTTGCGTGGGTCAGCTAGTAATATTATAAAGCTGCAGAGTTTGTTTGTTTGTTTGTTTATTTATTTGTTTGAACGCGCTAATCTCAGGAACTACTGGTCAGATTTGAAAAATTATTTCAGTGTTGGATAGTCCATTTATCGAGGAAGGCTATAGGCTATATATCACCACGCTAAGACTAATGGGAGCGGAGCACCAATGAAGAATGTTTAAAAACGGGGGAAAATTATCACGCTTCGGGCAATAGCAACGCAACGCAAACGACGTAGCGAGGGTCAGCTAGTATTAGTATATAGATAGATATACATTAGCAGTGAAGTTATAATAACCATAAGACTAACTATAAGCCACCATGTCAATCTAAGTTTAGCAGGTACAGGAAAAACTTATAGGTACTTTATTTGTATCTGCGACCAAATCACATTAGTACCTCAAATTTGAAACGAGTCACAAAATAAAGCTTTTATAAGTCAGTCCAATTAAGGCTTGAGGCCCACGCATTTAAAATGTAGAATAAGAACATTAAATAATAAAATTAATGAGAATTGTTGAATAAAATGTGTTAATAGATCCGGACACTTCATCAAAAGCAGTAGCCTTGATATTTCAACGATAATGTCAAGTAATGTTATCTTTGCATAACGGATATCACACACAATACATACTTTTGTACAATAGTATCTTGAAGGATAACAAAGCATTTACTGACTTGGCTTCGGAATGCAATTTTAAAGATAACACCTCTTTGTCTAAAATTAATGTCTTGAACTTGGCTTGAATGCCTATGTAAAAAAACCTAATTGTTCTTTAACTGACACGTTGTGCTTTTGCATTATTTCACTAATATTATTGGTCAGAGAGATGCGGTGAGATTTGAATACTTTTAATTTAAAATTAAGACAAAAATGTGACGCAAATATTGATATTCTACTAGATACTAAAACGAACAATTTTGACAAAAGAAAAAAATCCCTCAAAACACATCACTTATTCAGGAACATGTTCTCTTTCAAGATAACAGAAAAAGTATTTCATGTATATTGTGTTCCAATAGGGTAAAGTTTGCAGAAAGTGTAAGTTGAGTGTTTTTACCAAGTTGATACATAGAATGTACGCATTAAAATATCACAATTGGCAACCTTAACAAAAGTAATTAACTTGAATTTCTTGGAAATAACTAAACAACAACTTTTCCTACTTGATAAGGCTTCTATCGTCCGATTACGGTTGTACGCGGTAACGCCTTTCCATTGCTCTCGATAATTGTAAACGATCAAGTGAAGGAATCGATTGAAATTCTACACGGAACCGTCTAAGTGCAATGGGAAGTCAAAACCAGGTCAAGTTCACAAAATGTTTAGCACTTACTATCTACCGAATAAGTACACCCCGCATCCGGCCTATAAAGGTCTAAAACGACACAATTAATATATTTAAAATTACTTTATTAAGTTTAATTGGTAAAAGAAACTTCGGAATCTAGTTATAGAAGTGAAAACAATCGAATTAAGTAATGTGAGATACTCCTTTAACTTAAGATTCTTTTCAACATGTTTTTATTGTTATAGCAATCGAAATACACATTCTGTAACTCTTTCAACTGACTACTTTATCACAGTGGATGACAGAAGGCCGCCCTAAAAATGGCGTCAAAACAATTCAGTACTTACTGCGCTTGTCAAGATAAAAACTGAAAGTTGATGATTCAAATGAAGTATTTTCGTGAGCTGCGGATACAAACACTTGACAAGACACTTATCAAAATAAACAACTTAAAAACATCTTATTAACAAGTATTATTATATGCACTAACTTTCAGAGTTGAATAATTTAAATAGTGAGTTGACGCCATTATCGGGAGCACATAACCGGCAGTTGCAAACTTGCAATCAAAATTAGATAACTCAAAACTTTCACTGTCCGGCTGATTTCACTTGCCGCGGGAAACAACTAATCATAACAGGGCTGCCTACTAATACAAAATTATTTGTAATGAATTATAGAAACATATGATGCATAAGTCTTTAAGTATTTCAATAGGCCGCCATAGTGGGCGTCACCATGCTTCATTCGCGAGAGAGTATGGTGACCATTACTTTTGGATTCAGCTTCAGATTCAGTCAGAGTAGAGTTACTTTGGCTGGCTCCTATATAAAAAATTAATATATGTATAAAAAATGTTTTTTCTTTCCTTTTCCACGACACAGGAGTCCTTTGACTTTTGTATCGCGGACGACATAAAATATTCATAAAACGGACACATGGAAAATTCAGCCTAAGAACAACAATTTGCGGTTCACGTATTATGTTGTCCTATGTGAGGTTCGTCTTACAACACTCATGTCACTACGCAAACCGTGCAATAAAAAAATTTCAAGATTAATACTCCAATTTATTAAGTACTTTGAAAAGTGTATATATTTTCAAAATTTTCACATCATTACCTGATTTTATTTCATAATTCTCTAAATGATACCGTAAGTTGACAACCCTGGTAACTAATGAGCCAATCAGATACTTGCGCAACAATGAGGCTGCCTAAGGTGCCTCCCATCAAATCAACCGGTCAGGCCATTGAGTCGAAACTGTCTGGGAATTTGATTAATGTCGATTAACGTACGTATATCTTTTTGAATAATATAATAATTTGTTTACGATCAATTCGCACATTAATATTAATGACTATGTTCACAAATCTAGTCCTTGTCTTTCAATATCTTATTACAATGGTAGCAGCGGTAATAAGTTTCCTCCAGGTGGTCCATCTAATTGTTTGGCTATGGCGAAAATTTTGCTATAACACATTAAAAAAAAAAAAAATGCCTCAGATTTAAATTTTGATACAGGTTCTAATCGCAGAAAGTCCATCAATACTTTGATCTCTAGGAACCTGTGTCCATTTGAATTTTTTTTATAAATAAACTTTTTTATTTATAAAGATAAATATAGCTGAGTAAAGACTCAGCTTTATGGAAAGCATGAGTAAAATCCAGAGTGGTGGTCACCATCCACTGTGAATGCGGACAATGCAGCATGGTGACCCACACTATAGCGGCCTAGTGGGACGCTTTTTCCCGCCCCTTTTGAAGGACCCCGGATCATAAAAGGAGGGAAACACGTGCGCTTTCAGTGAGTTCCCGGTTCTAACTTTGAGAATTGAAGTAAAAAATAAAAGACGAAATACTAATTCCTTAGGATCTTAAATCCATCATCTCATAACTTTCTGTCTAAATTGCTTTCCTAAGAAGTCTTCAAGTTGTTGGTGCCAAGAGTATGCCAACATGTAATGCGTTTGCTTCTGCTACTTATTGACTTCCGCATCTTTATGATACTGAAAATACTCAATTATATTTCGTTATTAAGAAGTATGTAAAAGTGCAAATTATGTGTATGCACATGTAATCTATCTATATATATAAAAGAGTAAGGTGACCAACTGACTGACTGACATACCCAGAGATCAACGCACAGCCCAAACCACTGAAGCTAGAATCCTGAAATTTTGCATGTAAGTTCTTTATATAACGTAAGTGAGCACTAAGAAGGGATTTTTTGAAATTCCACCCCTAAGGCAGTAAATCAGGGGATGAAAGTCTGCGTGAGGGAAGCCGCGTGTAAAAGCTAGTATTTTATATAAAGGAGAAAAAAAGAAAAGCCTGTTCTCCCTTTCAACCGTCGCCTTGGGAATAAAAGACTAAGAATTGGAAGTATGTATATTAAAGGAGAAAGAAGAAGGATAAAAAGAACCATGAAAGAGAATTGATTTTGCTAAAACGGATAATAAATAGAGCCAAGTTCTCATTCCTGTAGTTGGAACTGAAAGTTTCAGGATTTTTTTTACCTCTGACATTCTTTCGCTCTTTTGACAACTTGCGATCCATTTTTGATTTTGTTCTTTTGACCTTATAATGCGAAACGAAACGAAACTAAACGTTACCGGGAAATCCGAGGCCTCTTACTAAGGTAACTTGCACTATTGACATTCATTCACATTTATGACATTTAAAAAAATGCTCCCGAGTTCCTGAGATTAATATGTATGTGACTTACCGGACAAGCGGATATTTTGCAATATAAACCAGATAACTATTTGCGTTCGTGTATAAAATAACATTTATTAGCGTCACGTTCACACGGGTAATTGTAGGTCAGGCATCGTCAGGCATATTCTAGAAATACTCAGTAATTAATATTGGCTGAACATGACTTCACCGAAAAAGTAGCGCACCGTGTACGTTTTACATTCTTATTATATTTAATTCATAGAATTACACACATCAAAAGTGTCTAGGGATCAAGCATTTTTATGCGGATTTCTTGAGATTGAGATGTGGCTTTGGCCCTGGCCTGCTCAGTCGCCAGACTTGAACCCGATTGAGCATGCATGGGATATGCTACAGAGAAGAGCTCTGCCGAATATGGAGGGTATCCAGTCGCAAGAAGACCTTTTTTTGTTGTTGCAACGAACATGGGCGGCCATTCCACAGCGTGATTTGGATGAACTCATTTTGAGTATGCCAAACCGGTGTTCTTGTGTTAGTGTTCGCGGTAGAAACACGGATTATTAATTGTTTAAGTTACCTAATAAAATTTTAAAGAAAACTGTTATTTCAGTCTTTTTTTCGAACTTTAATGTTAGTGGTTCAAATGTCAAAAATCCTTTTATTAGGAAAATGGCAAATTTCTTTATTAATGCAAAGGTGACTTGGTTTATCGTTACTGTGACAAACGAAAACACTTTATTTGATGAATCCTTAAAGAAAATTTTAATTAATATCAATCAGGAGAAAAGTTATTGCAAAAATATATGTTGATCCCTAGACACATATGTTGATCCCTAGACACTTTTGATGTGTGTATAACGTCACTTGTCCGTTTTCCTGTATTTAACACGAAAAAGTTTATAAAATACTATTCTATTGTCTCCTATTGCCCGTAGCGTAAAAAAATTATCCCGTTTTTGTAAAATTCTTCATTCCTATTGGTCTTAGCGTGATGATATATAGCCTATAACCTTCCTCGATAAATGTACTATCCAACACTGAAAGAATTTTTGAAATCGGACCAGCGGCTCCTGAGATTAGCACGTTCAAACAAACAAACTCTTCAGCTTTATAATATTACTAGTTGTTGCCCGCGGCTCCGCCTGTGTTTATGTCGGTTATCGCGGCAAATAGTAGCCTATGTGTTATTCTGATGTATAAGCTATATTACTGTAAAGTTTCATACAAATCCGTTCAGTAGTTATTGCGTGAAAGAGTAACAAACATCCATCAATCCATGCTACTTTCGCGTTTATAATATTAGTATAGATTAAGTATAGTATAGATAAATAAACAAACTACGTTAAAACTTTTGATAAGATTCACTCGGGCCACCATTACGTATCTATTAACACCTCATTCATTAAAATCAAGTCAGTAGGTTAGGCTACGATGGGACATATACAAACCTACATAGACTGCCAAAACTATTACTCTTATTTTTGGTTTCGCCGTAGTCGAGGAAAAACTAAAATATATAATTTACTTTGTTTTAATATTTTACATAGTTGAACAATTGTTTCACCTATGAGTTAAGGGAGATTTTTTTTTAATTGTAATAAAAATTGGATGCAATTTAAAAAAATGCATTCAGTATAGAAATTGATACATCAGTCTTTAATGATTATGAATTAACAGAAACACTCATCATCACTTCTTATGAGATGTGTGGGTTGTTTTTTTAAACCAATAAATCTGTGTTTTCTTGCTTTTAATGATAACTTTGATAACCCAACGTGCTTGAGCGATGATATAAGAGTGTATTTTTTTATATTTGGCAAATTTAAGTACAATTAATATTACTAGATACTCTAGTAAACAAATGTACTTATTTGTTGTGTAAGGCAAAGACGTATTTTATTTATCTTTGCGATAATAATATTGAAATAAGATCTTTGCATTTATGTGGAGGAATGCGATAATGAATATATCTACATACTCATGTTGCCTATATTTAGTCATTGCTACCTACTACTAGTATAGTATCTATATAGTATAGCTAGTATTCTAGTATAGTATAGTAGCTATTCTACAAGTTGCATAAAAAAAATCGCACTCGTCTTATCCCTTATTTAAATAATTAAAGAACTGTACTAATTTCTTTGTGCAATCAACTCACGTTTATACAGCGTAAAAACCTTGTTTACTACATAGTTGTGACTGCTACCATAAACGATCCAGAAGTTAAGTATATATTATACAGACATGTTTGTACAAAAACAATGTCACTTGTAGAAAAATTTACGAATTTTTATATTAACACACGCATTGCGTGCGACTGCCGCTACTCACATTTGTATGTATATTCTCATTGGTTTCCATATTTTTTTAAATTGTTATATTATCTGTGGCACAGTTACATGGTGCCAATATTGCAATGATAATAATTTATTGGTCCCTTTTCATGCTTAAACGATACTATCCGATTTCATTGTTTCTTTTTATTAAAAAAATAAGCTTCTAGTTAGAGCACGAAAACGAATTACTACTGTATTTTTTTATCACGCAACATGCAGTATGCTTTGTGTGTGATGATGTAATCAACGATTAAATATTCAGTAGGTATCAAATTTCGTTATTTCTTCACATTACTTACTATTTGCTATTGCTAAATATTTTCTATATTTTTAGGGTTCCGTGCCAAAGGCAAAAAACGGAACCCTTATAGATTCGTCATGTCTGTCTGTCCGTCCGTATGTCACAGCCACTTTTTTCCGAAACTATAAGAACTATAATGTTAAAACTTGGTAAGTAGATGTATTCTGTTAAAAAAAAACGACTTACTAGATTTCGTTCAAACCAATTTTCGGTGGAAGTTTGCATGGTAATGTACATAATGTATTTTTTTTTAGTTTTATCATTCTCTTATTTTAGAAGTTAGAGGACACACATTTTACCACTTTGGAAGTGTCTCTCGCGCAAACTATTCAGTTTAGAAAAAAATGATACTAGAAACCTCAATATCATTTTTGAATACCTATCCTTAGATACCCCACACGTATGGGTTTGATGAAAAAAAAAATTTTTTTGAGTTTCAGTTCTAAGTATGGCGACCCGTTTTTTTTTTATTTTTGTGTAAAAATCTTAATGCGGTTCAGAGAATACATCTACTTACCAAGTTTCAACAGTATAGTTCTTATAGTTTCGGAGAAAAGTGGCTGTGACATAGGGACGGACAGACATGACGAATCTATAAGGGTTCCTTTTTTCCCATTTGGCAACGGAACCCTAAAAAGGAAACGTGAAAATCGGTTAAAAAGTTTCGGGTTTCATCATGAGCAACAACGTGACACGAGAATTTGTGTATAAACAATATTATGTTAACATTAGTATATTGAAATGAAAGCTTTTTAACAGCGACGAGACGAGTAAGTAATTGCTTGGTAACATTCTCACTCAGCGGGGAAACGGTGTTCTAGCCTTGTACAGGCACGCAGCTCGCGATTCTTTTGTCCTAGTTTTAGTTTTTTACTTTATAACTCAGACACGGAGCGCACTTACTACAGATTTCCAATCAGAATACAGAAAACCTAGAAACTGCTGACTGCATCCGGTAGAAGAGCCATGACCACGATACAACTTTACCGGATTTTGTTTCAACACCGATAGAATGACTAATGTTGACTCAGTAATATTATTATTGAAACCTCGAAACGAATTACTATTTATAAAATACATAAAGCCATTAATTTTAGGGTTATGTTTCTTGAAGCTGTTATATTAAAAAAGTTTTTTTTGTCTACAAAATGGCGGTGGCATTTTAGACAAAATTCTATTGTGCAAACAATTTAAACTTTTTAAACAATGTGTAACATTTGATGTTAAATAGATCCGAAACGTAGTCTTGCACAGCGGGGTTGGTAAGCGGCAAGTGGTAGCGGGGGTGTTAGGAGATGCTACGAGTTCAGAATCTCTGCGGCATCCAATAAGGACCAAGGCGATTAGCAGTTAAACGAAGATTACCGACCTATTTTGCTCTCGGATCCCCAGCAATTCAGCCACTTAAAATGGCAAGATATAAAGCTATCAGAAGAGATGACCTCTAAACCAGAGCAGTTCTAAGACCACGCACTGAAATGTAAAACATCTTACGATAGATGACTTTTGATATTGATGGATGCTATTGAAAAGTGGATTGGAAGTTTCAGTGGCAATCTCCATCTCAGGAGACACAGATAGTCTTGTTAATGGAGACATCAACAAATCTTTTTGTTTTTCCTGCACTAAAACTTATAACATAGAATAAAAAATAACTAACCAAACAACCTTTAAACTAAACTCACCTAACAAAAGCAAATAACTGCATTTGTTAGTTTTTAATGACACACTGCATTTACAGCACGATCTGATTTACTTAGGTACTCACTGACACTCTAAATTGTTCGGCCCGACTATTTTGCTGATAAAGCATGCAAATAGCAAGTAAAACTATGAGGGCGTATGCATTATTTATTTACAATAATGTATACCATTTAATTTTTAATAATTTTAGTATTAGTGGTCGTGTGATATCTAAAAAGCAAAGCGATGCAAAAAAATAAGGGACAAAAAGTGAAACTAAAAAGAAATCAGATATGCACGCGCTGACAGCGCTGGCGTAGCAGGGCAATGAACGTAGACAGGTGCCACACGGCCAATCCCGGTACAGAATCTCAGTTTACGTGACTAGCTTGAAATCACGACATTATGTCTACATATCCGACTCTGCAACGTTTACATCTTGCAATGCGCAAGCGAGATATAAAATACTCAAGGATCTCTCACATAAACCGGGTTTACGCAGCACGAGCTTTGTTTACGGATCAACCATAAGATAGCTTACATAAGGCTTATATAACTGCAATATTTATTAAAAATCGACACATAGTACGAACTATAATTCAAAACGATGACAATATAAGTGCCTATTCATTTACAAATACTTTTCTGTAAGCTTTGATCAATCCAATAAAGTTATCTTTTGTTACTTTAAAAAGTTCAAGCTGACAATGCTCTGTGTATAGAGTCGTAGTTCTCGTGGTATCGACCCACGCATGCCAGAAGGTCGTTACTGCGCTGTCTAATGTCAGTAATTCATTAAACCGAGTGCATTCCCTAGCACTCAAATGTCCTTCCTGTCGCTTCTAGCTGCAAGACGGCGTCAAATCTTCGTAACTAAACTTCTACTATTTATTCACTCATAAAATAAACTCTACAGCGTATCATTTGTCAAGTAATTATATTTGAAATAACCAAAAATTAGAAATAACTTAAAGAAAAACGAAATCGAAAATAATTATTCCTACTAAAAAAGAGGAAACATACCCTTAGGTCGTGGTCTTAGGTCTGGTTTGACGATGAGGATAATATATAAATAAAATGCACAACTAATTATTTTAATTCAATTTAAACCAACATTACAAAACACAAATCGTAAATTCACGAAAGGAATGTCCAAAGACAAACTAATTAAGGCAAAGAAGCACTGAGGTATAAATACTTCTTCCTACAGGTAACTGCCCCTCTAGCCAAGTTGCAAGCGTTCTTCTTTCTGCAATCGTTAACGCCTAAATTCTCGTGTGTCATTGGCTAATACTTTGTGTAAGATTATTTTGTCTAAGATGACTACTGGTACCAAATTCATACTACTCATAGTACTCATCATTAATACCATACTCTGTACTGTATACACCTAGTAAATTGACAATCGCTTCGAAAGCTTTACCGCCAAGGTGGCGAAAACAAACGGTTAAAGTCTTCTTATTATTTTGTACTGCTGTTGGCACAAGATTCAAGATCATTTAAATTGGCAAATCCTATTACCAATAAACTTATAACTTGCCTATCTAGACTTGTAATTTTTGGTATAGTTTTAGTATTCCAGTGTGTAGTACGACGCTCGGCATCACGGCGCCGACATCGCTTGTTTTATTTACATCTCCCGCAAAAAATTGGCATCAATCCAAATCCTAAACGAGATGGCGTCCATAATTATATCTGTGTATTTCGAAATCCTAATCTCGATATAAACAGGTTTATGGCTACAAGAAATTAAAGTCGCAGAAACGAAACTGGTCCTTTCAAGTTATTCCATTTGAGAAAACTTTAGTGTGTATCGAATCAGGAATCAATTAGTATTATATCTCCAAGTTAGTGTAATTCGTATAAGCTTTTAGTAAATAAATGATTATGATGTGCCATTTATATAAAAGTTTAATAATAAAAATGACTTGGCAACAGAGACAAAGCAATAGTACCGTAGACTTTTGTTAAGTCGAAGAGAATCGATTAACCTACTTCGAACACAGGTTGCTTGTGGCAACTTCAGCGTCTGGTTTAGTCTGTCCTCGACACGGTTATTTAGTTATCAATCAGTGGGCCTAATTACGGACAATAGATCTCTGATAGGAAATAGGCAAGGAATTAAAAGACTAACCGAACCGGTAACGGGCCGCGCATGTCTGTTAGGTTTAAGACCTGGTTACAACGGCCATGCTATACACGACTAATAACATAGATCAATATACTACAGAATACGTCGTACATATTCCAGTTTTATAGTTCCCAAATTATTCGAATTCAATTGAAGCTTTTAAAAATTATAGTTTTCAAAAGTATCTTAGTAATTACAGAAACACACTTACTATTATCTTATGTGCCAAATTTTAAGTTAGGTTCTTTTTTTACGGAATAGGAGCAAACTAAGTATATGTTTCTTGGGTAGGTGGCTCTTACTGGATTTACAACTTTTTACCCTATCGATTATATTCAAAGTATTTAACATTATTTGGTAAAGATTGTTGTGACTAGCTTTGAACCTTTCATAACAAATATGACGACAATGACTTCTTTCTTTACACCTTAATTGTAATAGACAGCAACACAGTTTTTTACCACCAATAAATTTAATGCAAACCAAAACTTCATAAATAGCTAAGAACTTGTCACTTAACATTAAAGTAAACAAAGCTCTAAATAAATTATTTAATACCTATGACTGACGTGTTATGCGCTTGATAACACAATTTCAATAATATTATCAATGCACATAACTTTGACGTGACTTTACGATGAGGTAACGTCAAAAGCCACTAATATTTAATGAATCGGGCAGTGCTATCAACACAGGATGTGATCGGACACGCCGATACCAATGCCGATAAGCAAACAGTGACTTCAGGCTTCAATAAAGGACCCAGTAATAAAGCGATAACGTTTCCATACTCTCAAGTTGACGTGAGTCAGCTAATTCTTTACTTTGTAGATCTTTCATAGTCTTTAGGGAAAAATAAAATTTCAACGTCCTTGTCTTTGTCTTTTTATACGATTTTTTTTATTTAGTACCTATATAATACTGGTCAAAATTAGGGCTTTGGCAAAAAGGCCGGATGACAAATCACATCCGAGCTTAGAGATGTAAACGGGGCATGAACTCTTGTACTGAACCCATGACAAATCCGAGTAGTTAAACTTGGAATTTATCACGAATTCTAGTTTCGAATATATTCCTCTGAAAAACGGTTATGGTAAACGGATAAGAAAAAACATGTACAATGTAGTATTTAATTATGTACATACCTGAGTAAACTGCGAAGATATTTTGGTATGATCCTCTTGATACGCTTTCCGTGACTTCCGCCTTTCTGCCATGAGGCTAGTCAACCTGTCCAGGGCTTTTGACTCTAAAGCTTCAGCGTTAGCCTTAATCAGTCGACTAATGTTCTCCCATTCTTCGGTCATAGCGCGCCAGGCTGACGCTATTACCGACCCTGAAACGAAATCAGTTATGAATTAATTTGAACGTAACACAACTATGTTGGCATAAGGCCCAATGACTTCTATTATTCCGCGGATGACTTCAGTTTTAACTAAAGATTTGCCAGCACTCAATACATGGGCAGTCGTTAGACTAGGTTCTTCATCACACAGAAAGACGAAACTATTTTCTATAAACCGTTACAATACAAGTAAGTAGGTGCACATTAAATGTGTAGACTAATTAATCAAAAAATGACAAACAGATTTAGTCTTATTTGTAAATGCATTCAATAAGATTCTTCATTTTATTTTCTATCATTGATTACACCTTACACATCACACATACTGCTGTCTAATATTAAGCAGTGCTTGTACTATGACAGACTGCCAATAATCATTTTTTTTATGTATGGGCCTGCGAAAATGACTCTTCTTTGCCTGATGGAAAGCATAAGAAGAATCCAAGAGTGGTAGTCACCATACTCATTGCGAATGCAGACAATGCAACAATGCAGCATGGTGACCCACACTATGGCAGCCTAGTGATGCTTCTGCATCATTGGGCCTCCGGTCTCGCACTCACCAACGAAACACGACAGCACGAACGCTGTCATTTTACGTTTATCCTATGTGCGAGGGTAGAACCGCCCCGGGCGAGCCGGCCCTTTCGTGCTGAAATCAGCGTGGCTCTACCACCTTTCAAACTTTTTTTTTGTAAATTCTTGTACATATTATACATAGAAAACATCCAAACTGCGAAACCAATATTTGCAGATCATAATAAAAACATTTGGTCCGACCCAGGTATTGAACTCGAGACCTCAAGTCAACAGACAGTGGTTAAGCGTAATGGGACATTTCTTACTGCGCTGGATGTTGTGGATTCAATTCCTACATGGGACAACACTTTGATAGATCCCCAAATTGTTGTTTTGAGTCTGGGTGTTCTTTGTGTAAATTCCCCCGCGACACAAGGTACATTCGTAATTTGGAAGTTGTTTTAAAATAAAACAGACATACTTAACTGTTTCTTTAACTAAGTAGTTTAATTATTTAATAATCTATTTAGATTAATCGATTCATGGATATTGAACTGGATATTTATCCAGTGTCAACTTCCGGCGTTTTACCTTGCCTTACTGCCTAGAAGTTTAACACGGATTGGACTGGTCTTAAAAGGCGCTCGTGGTCTACTTATCCTACAAAAAGTTATCGTCTCTGATTAACTAGTTCAATCAGAGACGATACTAATTACACGGGAAAAACGTGTACGAATTCATTTAGGAAATCCATTCCCCCCCCCCCCCCACAACATCAAAATATTCATCTCAATTGTTTTACTTTACATTTAAATGAAAAGCTCCTTTTTAGACTTACAGATATAATGGAGTCTTTGAACCTTGAACCTATTTTTTATCTTCATGCTTAGGTCATCAAAATCATCAAAACTTAACCTTCGCGTATTGACAATCTCGATAATGTTTATTGATTATAGCTAAAAGATAATCAGATAAGGTAGAACCAACAATATCAGATTTTCTAATCTACTTATTTTAAAATTAAAGATAACTTAATGATTTCAAATCTATTGACAAATTAGCAAGTAAAAGTCGTAGCAAAATACCACGAATTTCACAAGACCACAGATGCCATATGTAGTATATAGGTACATACTTATGTACCTATATTCAAATAATAATTGTAACAACTTTCATGTCATGTGGGCTCAGCTCAAAGATTTTTCCTAATTAGGCAGGCAACATTTTTCGTTTACCGCCACACCATTGATTTCGAATTTTATTCAACTTTAGCAAAAACCTAATTAACATTTTTTTTATAATTTACATCTGTTTAAAATCATACTTTTTGAATCCTATTTGTTTTAGTAAAAAAATATATAGAACGACACACTAGATCGGTTTGTTGTTGAATCAAGTGTAGGTAGGTAGGTATATCATATCACATGGATGTTCCCTAATATTCTGTGACTGTATAAAATAACATAGACTACAAAGTTAGAACTCCATTCACTTGTGCTAATAGGGATAATTCTCGATAAGTGGCATTGATTTTTTTACCGTTAAGTTCTTCACATTTGTCCATCTTCTGGCCTTGTGCAGCGGCCGCAGAAAGCGCCAGAGCATACTCCCGATCGCTCTTCATTTTAGCTTGCAGAGACCTCTTCATGGTCTCCATGAGCCTAAGCTCGGCATCCTGGCGCGCCAACAGCGCCTCATGCGTAGCGCGCCCAGCACCACTCGATGCGTAACCCATTGTAAACAAAGCACGTCTACACTATATCGCACATTATTGCAAACATAAACACAACACTGTTCACATAATTTTTCGTTATCACCGGCACGGAGTTTATATAGGTACGTCACTCGTGACAAAATTTAAATTATTGGCAAGCACAACCGATTCTTTAGAAAGGACACCGACTAGACTCTCGAGGAAAGCTTTATCTTCTGCTAATACTCACAACTTATGTTAAGTGTGAAGACTTCGATATCAAACTGTTTAATAGAAAACTTTCGATAGAAACATTAGTACCGAACGAGGTGAGCGCGCTCAGATTATCAAAACGCGCGTCCGCACGACAACGTCGTTCGACCTGAATGCCATCTATCGCGACCACTTCACGTCTGGTGTGGCGGCGCTGTGGCCGAAGCGAGCGCGAGCTGGCCCAGTCACCCGCGCTGTTGTTTTCCGTCGGCAAGGAATAGCTTGCAACAAAATGAAATAAGATTCAGTTATTATACCCATTATGTGTGATTATAATCATGATCTGTAAGTGCATGAAGTAAATGGGTTTATTACATTGAAATTTCTGTAAAGGAATTGATAATAACGTTCTCCTTTGTCTTCTATTTGTAAATAAAATGTAATGTCAATATCATTTCTCTTTGTTTGTCGTATACTGTTCCGTGGCACCTACTTAGGTCAACCGTTTAATTCGTATTATTCTCACAAACAATAATGGCCAGATATGTGTAGGTTCACTATTATTGCAAAGCAATACAGTAGAATATAATATATGAGACAAATATGTCATATATTTTAAAATTTATTTTATATTTACTAGGGGACAATCTTCTCATCTACTTAATTAAGTAATTACAATCTAAAAATTATTTTGCCTATGAACTAAGCTTTTGTAAAAAGTTATCATATCACAGTAACACTTCACTATCTTTTATGATTCAACATGTATTAAAAAACCCGCTATAAAGTCTTTTTAAGTAGGTACTAACTAGCGCAAATGTATGTCCACCAACAAACATTGATTTTGTTGAGGACCCAACATAGACCCTTGAGGGAATTCAGTATATATTTACAGGTTAAAAATGTATTCTTCGTTTTTATTTTTTTGAGTAGTGCTATAGTCTCTTGTATTGTCTTCAATACTCTGGGTTTCAAATGGCTATCCAGAATTACAAACCTTAAAATGGTTAAATAAGTCATCATGGGTGATCTTTGTTTTATTTAGAATAAGAACCCGCTGTGAATCAACGACACTCTGACTACCTGATAGGAAAAGGTAATTAAGATAAAGAATTCGTTACAAACTTTACAAAACATGGTTTTAAGTCCTTGAAACCTTTTGAAGTTGTGATTTTTAATAATGTTATGTTAAGTTTTGATGTAGATGTCTCTTTCACAATTAATTGTACTGTCTTCCTCCGAAGCTTTCTCCCAAACCTTGTTGGGGTCGGCTTTAAATCTAAAGGCGGGCATACACTTTCAAGTATACTTGCGCAAGTCCGTCTGTCTTCGTCAAGACAACACAGTCTGGATTTGCGCAAGTATTACTTGAACGTGTATGGCGGTCTTAATACGATGCGGCTTAACTTTGATTATTTACGCGAAGTAACTGCCATCATACCTCCACAACCTTTTTTTTATGTAATAGTGTGCAAACGAGCACACGTATCGCCTGATGGTAAGCGATTATCGCCGCCTATGGACACCCGCAACACCAGAGGCACCACAAGTGCGTTGCCGGCCTTTGGGGGAAGTGGATAGGGGAGAGGTTGGGCTATGTACCTCCGGTATCCCCACTCATTCGGTGAAACACAGCGCAAGCGCTGTTTCACACCGGTTTTCTGTGAGGCCGTGGTATCATTCCGGTCGAGCCGCAGCGTGGCTCTCCCACGGTAAGAACTTGTCGGACTTTTATGGCTCATGGCTTCATCTACCTGTAACGATTTCCACAGACGTTCATATGTTAACTGGCACTACACTGTACTGTAAATTTTAAATTAAAAGTAATTATTTTTATAGTGTAACTGCCTCGTTGGTCTAGTGGTTAGCGTAAGTGACTGCATTGTATAATTAGATGCCTATCCGGACTAAGATTTCATTTTTGTTCCAGTCTATTGGTTAGAAAAGCTGTCACCAGTGGCGTAGCGTGGACTTGCATAGACGTGGGCGAGGCCCCTTTTCTTTCGCCCCCAAGATTGAACAATTATGGAAAATGATAAGAATAAGAAACTCTGGTTCTAGTAGCAGATTTTGGGGGGGGGGGTCACGTCCCTTGTGATCCCCCCCCCCTGGAACCGCGCCTGACCAGGGCCGACACTTGCCACCAATGGGACAAGTGAATGGGATGAAAAGCTCCATACCCTGCAGCACAACATCAGCAACAGAATCAGCAGCGGTGTTGGGATTATCCGGCGAGAAGCACAACTGTCTCCAAGGGTAGGACGCAAAGAAGGACCGCATCCCATCCCAATCTGCTGACTTGTAGTGCCACACCCGATGGCTGCATGCAACTCGCGATCGCGGCGAGCATGTGATAGGCACTGTACTCCGGACAAGGCAATGATCTGAAGAGCCATTACGTTGCGTATACGCGGTAACAGTCCGGGTGAGAAGTCAGCAGAAGGTCCAACAGTGAAGGATTCTGGCCCTCGACATGTGGGATTCGCGTGGGCGTGGTAACCAGTTGTGTCAGACCGTATGCCAGGGTGAAGTCGTGAACAGATCTCCCCGCATGATCCGTTTCACTGGAACTGATCCAGTCGGCATGGTGGGCGTTAAAATCGCCAAGTACGATGATCTCTGCGGAGGGGATCTGCTGCTGCACGAAGTCTGTAGCCAATGAAGCCATCGGGATGTGCTCAATATGTCGGTCAGTTTCGGCATCACCGCTATGGGACCTGTAGAGGCACGCATAGACGCGGGGATGGTCGTCTACACGGTGGTACGTCCTACAAGATTGCTGAGGCTACGAGAGCTAACATCGTCTCTGAGGTACACGCACGTCTCTTTCCGGCGTTAGAGATGAAGAAGTGATCAAGTCCGTACCCAGGGTAAGTGAGGAATGATGTGTCAGCTGGAGGCGAAAAAAAATTATGGTACTTAATATAATCTAAAAAAAAATATTACAACTTTCATCATTGATATACCATTTAAACAAACGAATAAACTATCTTAATCTGAATTAATTACTTCTAGAATTTTATAAATCCTCTCTTTTTTCCAAAATTACTATCAACTTTGCTGTTTTGTATGAAGTATGTGTGTAAAGAAACGTTTTACAAAGCTAAGCTGTGTTGCCAGTCTGTGACTAGTGTGGCTAATATTTTTTAGGTATTTATTTAATAAAAAAAATATAAGTCTGGTGGCCTCGCGAGGCCCCTTTAAGTGCGAGGCCGTGGGCGTGGGCCCACTTCGCCCACGCCTAGCTACGCCACTGGCTGTCACTGTTTCAACATTAGTCTGTTTTTGTAGATATAAATGTTTGGCACCTTAAACACACAAGGGTGCTTTAAAAATATTTACTACCTTACTGCTTATCTTTCACGAGGCATAACTAAACCACGTTGACAATGAAATGTCCTCAGGGGTAATGTAACCAACAATAATACCATAACCCATTACCCATTGTATGGTGGTACTCTGGCTGAGCGAGTATGCTGATAACTACACTCCTACAGGTAATGAAATCTGAAACTAGAGTGGAAAGTGAGAAACTAGGCAACAGATGTTTAGACTTAATAATATGAGACTAAGGTGATATTAGGTGATATATGAGTATGGTGACCACCGCTCTTGGATTCTACTTATTCCTTCCATCAGGCAGAGTAGAGGCATTTTGGCAGGCCTATACATAAAAAAAAAGACTAAGGTGTACGCAGTCGCTTGGATTTTATACCCAACAAAACATTCGAGCACCTTTAAAAAGTAACCACCAAATTAATAAAAATTTGAAAAGTCCTCGATTTCTTACTTGGGATTAGTTTGAGAAAAATCTTTTTATTTTGTCCAACGAATCATAACAGTACGATTTACCCCTATTAAGTATATGTTTTAGGCTAGCTAGTATTATAATATGTTTCCCGCATCCGCGATAATTGGAAATAATCACAAATTTTAATTAAAAAAAACGACCATAAGAACTGGACCAAATTGAAATGGGACCCCACGGGAAGCACCAGCTTTCAAATAAAAAAGAATCATCAAAATCGGTCCTCCCAGTCTAAAGTTATGAGGTAACAATAAACATAAAAAAATGCAGTCGAATTGATAACCTCCCCCTTTTTTGAAGTCGGATAAACAGTTACAAGTATCCCTACTTATCCGATTAGTTAGTTTGGTAGTAAACATCCGATTATAGAAAAGTATAATAGTATTTATAAGATAACTAGCTGACCCGCGTTTACGTCTCCTATTGCCCGTAGCGTAATAATTTCACCCCGTTTTTAGGGTTCCGTGCCAAAGGCAAAAAACGGAACCGTTATAGATTCGTCATGTCTGTTCGTCCGTCCGTATGTCACAGCCATTTTTTTTTTGAAACTATAAGAACTATACTGTTGAAACTTGGTTAGTAGATGTATTCTGTGAACCGCATTAAGGTTTTCACACAAAAAAAAAAACACAATAAAATTTGGGGGTCCCCGGGTATTTATGGATATGTCTTCAAAAATGATATTGAGGTGTCTTAAATCATTTTTTTTCTAAACTGAATAGTTTGTGCGATAGACACTACCAAAGTGGTAAAATGTGTCCCCCCCCCCTGTAACTTCTAAAATAAGAGAATGAAAAAACCAAAAAAAAATTATATGATGTACATTACTATGCAAACTTCCACCGAAAATTGCTTTGAACGAGATCTAGTAAGTAGTTTTTTTTTTAATACGTCATAAATCGTAAACCGCAATTTATTGATCAAAGTTACAACGAACTACGAGAACTTTTATATTAAAGGTATGTTACTTGCTGCTACGGAACCCTTCATGCGCGAGTCCGACTCGCACTTGACCGCTTTTTGTAACTTTCTTCATTGGTGCAATTTTTTTTTTTTTTTTTAAATGACAACTCCCGCACTAGGAATAAATCCTGTGTCCGTTTGGCCTAGTGGTTTAACGGTCACCACGCCGTTTCCTACTTTGCCAAGTGTCGTGGGTTCAAATCCCACGTAGGACAACACTTTGTGTGATCCACAAATTGTTGTTCTGAGCCTGGGTGTTCTTTGTGTCCGTTTCATGTATGTTTGTAAAGTCCCCCGCGACACAGGATTTATTCCTAGTGCGGGAGTTGTCTTTTAAAAACATAAAACATAATCTTTAGGGTATTAAATGATAGACCCTGGTGGACTCTGTATCGTATCAAAGAGTCACATGTTTGTCACCTTTTGGTCATAGCATGATGATATATAGCCTATGGCCTTGCTCGATAAATGGGTTATCTAACACTAAAATATTTTTTTACATGAGGAACTAAATATTCGCATAACACTGAACACATTACTTCTAAAACTAGAAATTTGCAAACACAAAAGGCGTTCCTTTCGCCTTTCGTGACGACGCGCGGTAGCTTCTTCATTTTTATTATTGAGATGTAGAATTTGTGAAGTTACGGTTGGTAGTAGTCATTTTCACATGAAAATATTTTTGGTGAGATACCTAATTCTTCAAATTTGTTTGAAATTTTATTGTAAAATCGCACACCCTAACATCGAAAAGACTTGCTTACTTTTTTAACCGACTTCCAAAAGGGAGGAGGTTCTATGTTCCATCCAATGTACGTATATTTTTATTTTTTTTATGGATGTTCACCGATTACTCCGTCAATTGTGGACCGATTTTAATTTTTTTTTTGCATTCGAATGGGTATGCTCCCGAGGTGGTCACATTGCCACCATATCAGGATCCCAGGGAAATCGAGGGAAACCCTCATTTTTTTTAGGCACATACTATGTTTTTCGTATATTTCCTGAAGTTACACCGCTATTTGCGCCTGTTAGTCATCATTTTATGATGATGAGCTGATGATGTAAGGTACAACTCCTTAACGGTTGGGAGTTGGAGGATAAATATTTAAATATCACCCACTAAGGAAGGAAATTTGGAATTTCTACACCTAAGGTGGTGAAATAGGGGTTGAAAGTTTGTACGATAGTCCGTCATTTTTTAAGTTAGAAATATGAAAACTTATCTTTGGGCTACTGATTAAAAATGAGTAGATACGTATCTAAGCGTTTCTGGAGATTCTACCCCTAAAGGGGTGAAATAGGGGTTGAAAGTTTGTGTGGAAGTCCGTCATTTTTTAAGTTAGGAACATGAAACTTTATCTTTGGGCTACTGATAAAAAATGAGTAGAAATGTCCTAAGCAGAGCTTGTGTTATGGGTACTAGACAACTGATACAAATACATATATAGTTTTTTTTTGTAAATACATACATATTATACATAGAAAACACCCAAAGTCCGAAACAATATTTTGTAGATCATACAAACATTTGGTCCGACCCGGGAATCGAACCCAAGACCTCATGATCAGCAGTCGCACATGCCAACCGCGAGACCAACGAGGCAGTCACTTTGTGTATAAATGAGTATTTTTCGCAACATAAACTAAATTTGTGAATGCCTATAACAAAGATTATAAATTGCTCGAGTTATAGCTGCATTCCAAGAGTGGTGATCACCATCCTCAATGCAGGACATTGCAGCATTGTGACCCACACTATGGCCGCCTAGTTAGATGCTTTTTTACGCCCCGCTTAAAGGACCCGGGATCATAGTGGGAGGGAAACGCGTGCGCTGGAAGTGAGTTCCAGGTTTTGACCGCTCGGCACAGAAAAGATGAACCGAAGCGATGAGTACGAGATCGTTTGTCTACCACTCTGAAGCGGTGACTTCCAAGGTCGGCACGTGTTGTCCAGTAGAGGAAGGGGGAAGGGGGGACCAGTTGGAAGAGCTCTTCAGAACACTCTCCGTGATACAAGCGATAGAGTACTGCCATAGAGGTTAGAGGCGACATCTCTTCACAACTACAGGGGCTCAAGGGACTCGGTGGCTTCGGGACTGTTGACAATGCGGATTGCTCGCAACTGCAACCGGTCGAGAGCGTCAAACAGGTACTGTGCGGCACCATCGCAAAGATGAGACCTGGGTCTTATAAAGAACACACAGATGCCCTGGCGAGCAGAACCGTTGTTTGCCTTGCCTTGCCTTGTTTAAAACACCTAGCTTCCGCGAGGCCGCTTTAGCGACACTCTCAACGCATTCTTCCTCTTCTGCAACACAAAGATTTGAATGTTAGTAGCAATTCCCCCACAACAAAATACCATATGACATTACACTATAAAACAACTAAGTAAAATACACTAATACATACTACATACACATATTATTATACATTATTTCTATACACCATGAATATAGGAGGTGTGCTATGGGTGAGGTAGTTATGATAGGTTATTTAGAAGGAGTTCAAGTAGGTACTTTCTTTTTAAATGTTAAATGGTTTGTGGATTCCCTGATTTCGAGCGGGAGCGTATTCATATAGTTAACGTGTCAGAAGAAGAGGACGATGTCGATAACAAAAATAAAACAAAGAGATATAAAAAGAAAAACTGGCGGGTTCTTTAATGCAGTTTTTTAGCAAGCCAGAGAACAAGGATACGAAATATCAAGAAAATGTGAACGTAGCTTCAGCAAGCACAGCCTTTATGTCAGAAGCTTTGGAGGTATCACAAAAAAATGATTGTTTTTTACAGAATAAGGGGCAAACGAGCAGACGTATCGCCTAATGGTAAGTGATTACCGCCGCCCATGCACATCCGTTTCAGAGGCGTCACAACTGCGTTGCCGGCCTTTGGGGGATGGGGCAGGAAATGGGGGGAGGGGTTGGGGTATGGGCCTACGGACCGGAGGCGAGTGAGTGAGGATACCGGAGGCTCCGGTATCCTCACTCACTCGCTGAAACACAGCGCAGGCGCTGTTGCACACCGGTTTTCTGTGAGACCGTGGTGCCACTCCGGTCGAGCCGACCCATGCATGCCGAAGCGTGGCTCTCCCACGGTCTCTTCAAAAGTGAAAAAAGAGAAGGTATTACTAAGGAGTATTACTGCTACCCATCGTCCCTAATTCCTGGTGTTGAAAGAGCTGATGCTCTTTCCGTGTAATGGTCGCAGTAGTGTCTTTAAACTGTTTTTTTATTGCCTGTTAAGTTTGTTGACGATAAAGCATTTTCACTACCCACATTTTCGGGTCCAGCCAGTTATCCCCGAAAAGCGGGACAGAGGTTATCCCGCGCGAGACATTAAAGTTTTGATTCAAATGTCTGGCAACGCTGATCTAGATTCATTAAACGATTACGTTTAACAATCAAACAAATTGCAAGAACTTTCATCAATCTTGCTAGTCTTTCTGACAACCAGTAACCGCTAAATTTCAAAACGCTTGTTTATGGTTCACCTTGGCAATGAAAAAGAAATTTTACAAACTCAAAGCAATACGGAAGGCCATACGCAGACGTTCCCCTTTGTCAGAGTATAGACCCAAATGGGCCTACAGAGAACAGGCATTACACTTTTATGACACAGAATGAATTGTATGTGAGTCTAAAATGTGGGAAGATTTCACCCCGCAAAAAACAACAGACTATTTTGTATCGAAAAAGATGATAAGGCTATTCCCCTCAAGGTTGCGCGCCTGAGTTGCACTTTAAACAAAACACATAGGTATGTCCAAGGGCGGATCCAGCCTTGGCCCCAGGGGGGGGTCATATAGTCGCGGACAAGTTACAAGAAGTTATAATTTAATTTAGATAATAAATAGATACAGATAAAAAGTAGGTATTTTAATAATTTATGTAAGTGTAATAATGTAAGTAATGTACCGACTTGATTTTGTCGGGCTATTTCCGCACTTGAGTGTGGACGCCCAGCCTGCCCCTCGTATTATATGGGCAAAATTGCGCTCAATTGTGCCCGGGGTAAGAGCAGAATTAACATGGCACCCAGATACGCAGATTCGGCTCCAGCGAACACTCCTACCTCACTCACCCTGGATACGGACTAGAACACTCCTTCATGTCTAAGGCCGGAGTGTGCGTGTACGTTTGAGTCAATATCAGTTTTCTTCGTCTCAGCAATCTTGAAGTTAGAAACTTTTCAATGTTATGGATCCGTGTAGGCGAAATTGTGCGAAACTGACCGACTCATTGAACATATCCAGATGGCTACA
Organism: Diaphora mendica; assembly: GCA_949125395.1. Lineage (NCBI taxonomy): Eukaryota > Metazoa > Arthropoda > Insecta > Lepidoptera > Erebidae > Diaphora > Diaphora mendica. Next base: position 7,157,091 of record OX421323.1, read on the forward strand.
GAAATCGTCCCGCCCGTCCGCAGAAATCGTCTTCTTTAGTGATTTTAACGCCCACCACGCCGACAAGCTTAGTAATAAAACGGATCATGCGGGGAGATGTGTTCATAACTTTGCACTGGTTTAAAGCCTGACACAACTGTTTATCACGCCCACGCGAGTCTCAAATGTGGAGGGTCAGAATTCTTCATTGTTGGACCTTCTGCTGACTTTCATTCGGACGGTAACCACGTATCCGTAGACACTCCAATTAATTCCTCAGACCATTGCCTCGTCCGGAGTGCAGTGCCTCTCACATGCTCGCAGCGATCGCAAATTGCGTAGAAAAGTGTAGCACTATAAGTCAGCAGATTGTGTTGCACTACAATCCTATCCTTGGAGACAGGTATGCTTCTCGCCGGATGATCCCAACACAGCTGCTGATTTTGTTGCTGATGTGGTGGTGCAGGGTGGAGCTATTCATTCCAACCTCTGTGGTCCCTATTGGTGGCAAATATCGGCCCTGGTTTGGTCCATCTTCCAAAAAAACTTCTCGCAAGAAGCAGAGCTTGAAAAAGGAGTACAACTTTGCCTCCAGGTCCTTCAAGCGAGACATTGCAAGGGCGAAGTCGGAGCACATTGCTAGGATTCGCGAGAAGCTTGAGCGTCTTCCCCTTCCCAGAGGAAGACGCTCAAGCTTCTCCCGAAACTGGCGCGAACTCGGGCGTTCTCCAGAATTTTTGTAAGCCATCCTTTCCACCTCTACACATAAGAAATAATTCGTTAGCATATGGCAAAGGAGAAAGCCGATCTTCTGGCCAAACTCTGCGTCTAACTCGACCTTGGATGACGGGGAACAGGGTCCACCTACCATACCGCGGTGCGAGAGCTGTATGCTGGATATTCAGGTCTACCAACGCTCAGTACGTTTAGCACTTCAATCCCTAGATATATAATAAGTCTTTACTTATGAAATTGCCGTTTTGTATGCAATAAGTGAGAGTACTTATTTTTTCAAACTTTTTTATTTCTGTTATTCGAAGTAATCACCCATGCCATCGACGCATCTTTGTCAACGCATTGGCAGTTTATTCTTGTAAAAATCAGCTGGACGGGAGGCAACGAACTCATCAAAGGCATTTTGTACTGCCTCTCGGGAATTGAATTTTTTACCCACTAAAAAGTTGTCTAAGTTTTGGAAAAAGTAATAGTCGGTAGGTGCAAGGTCTGGTGAGTATGGCGGATGAGGGAGAGCTTCCAACCCCAGCTCTTGCAGCTTGGAGACTGTCTGTTGCGCAGTATGGGGTCGCGCGTTGTCGTGAAGGATCAGTGGGGACGACCGATTGACCAAAGCTGGTTGCAGATGTGCAAGCTTCTCCATCATTCTCTCCAGTTCTTCACAGTACAAATCTGCATTAATGCTCATGCCGTTTTGTAAAAATCTGTGGTGAATCACACCCGCACTAGACCACCAAACAGTGACCATCACCTTTTTAGGGGTCATTTTTGGTTTAGGGCATTGCTTTGGTGCTGAACCATGGGCTAACCAACTTGCTGAGCGCTTTCGATTGTCGAACAGAATCCATTTTTCGTCGCACGTAACAATTCGTTTAAAAATTCCTTCATTTCTTTGCCTGTTGAGCAGCGCAAGGCAGGTTTCGACGCGTACGTTGCGCTGGCGATCGTTAAGGTCGTGGGGCACCCATCTATCAAGCTTTTTTACCTTGCCAATTTGTCGCAAATGGATCAATATTGTTTTGATGCTTACATTAAAAGCTGCTGCTAGCTCAGCTGTAGATTGAGTTTCGTCAGCTTCCACAATCGCCTTTAATTCATTATTGTTAACCAAAGTCTCCGGACGACCACGAGCTTCATTTTTCAACGGGTTGTGCGTTCGTTTGTACAGTTCTCTCCGTAAACGTTTTTGATGTTAAGTGCCGTTTGTGTCGCGTTGGTGCCACGACGGAACTCATATTCCATAATTACACGAATTTAAAAAAAAAAAACCATTATGACGAAAAATGTTCAAATGTAATGAAAATACAACGCTAATCAAAAAACAAAAGACTGAGTTTGTAAATAGAATGCCATGGTTTTAAAACAAAATTAATTTGAATTTAGAATACAGAGCCATTACAAACTTTTTTTTTTTTGAAATGACCAGTACTGAAGAAAGGCAATTTCATAGGTAAAGACCTAATATAAGTCGTGGGGCAGTAATGGAATCCCTCCTATTGTGTTGAAAATGTGCGCTCCAGAGTTGGCATCGGTCTTAACGCGTCTTTTTCAGCTCTGCTACTCTTCTGGCGTAGTCTCATTGGTCATTCCGAAGGCCTTCGATCCTATGGTCTTCCTGTGAAAATATGCGAATGGGTCACTAACTTTTTAGTAGATAGAAGCATAAAGGTCGTAGTAGACGGTGAGTGCTTTGACTTCATATCTGTGAATGTGAATGCTGGTGACCCCAAGGTTGTGTGCTATCGCCTACTTTGTTTCTCCTCCATATCAATGACATGTTGCAATTTTTTTTTAAAGTGGCATTCATTGTTATGCGGATGACAGCACGGGCGATGCTCTTTATACCCACCACACTAATATTTCTCGGGAAAACGTCATTGAGAGTCGAAACAAACTTGTGTCTGAAATTGAGACTCTTTGGAAAAGGTCTCAGATCAGGGTACAATGGTACTAAATTAAAATTAAGTCACCGCTAAAAAACTGCCATTGGTTGTATTTCGTTTTGAAGACACTCCCTTATCTGCCTCAGCCAATATTAGAAGACTTGGTGTCAACACATCAAGTGAAGTCCAGTTTCGTAGCCATTTGGAGGGTAAGGCCAAATTGGCCTCGAAGAAGCTTGGCGTGCTCAATAGATCAAGACTATATTTCACTTCGGCCCACCGCCTTCTGCTTTATAAGGCGCACTTTCGGCCTCATATCGAATACTGTTCTCATCTTTGGGCAAAGGCATCCTAGTACAAGTTCCTCCCTCTGACCGCATCCAACGGAGAGCGACTCCGAACGTCGACTACCAAGATATTTCAAATCGGTTGGACTCTCTGGCGCTGCGTAGAGATGTGACCTCGCTATGCATCTTTTATCGCATTTACTATGGGGAGTGCTCCGAGGAATTGTTGGAACTGATCCCTACTCCCTGTTTCCGCCATCGTCCTACGCGACAGCAGTTTCATCCCCATCGTTTAGACGATTGGAAATCCACAACTGTGCGCTTTTCTAGAAACTTTCTGCCTCGCACAACAAAACTGTGGAATAAACTGTCACCTGCGGTATTTCCGGACCAATACGACCTTAAAACTTTCAAGAAAAGAACGTAGGTACTCTTTTTTAAAAGGCCGGCGACGCACTTTTGACGCCTCTGGTGTAGCGGGTGACCATAGTTGGCGGTAATCGCTTACTATCAGGTGATACGTCTGCTCGTTTATCATATAAAAAAAATTGCCTCTTGATTGGGTCATTGTGCTTACATGGGTTTAGAAGTACTATACTTAAAAATACCTATATTTAAATAAGAAAATCAATTTTTCTTTCACGGTTTCCCAAAACGCGTTATCACTTCTATTGCTACTTCAATGGGTTAGTTTTCATTGATGTGGAGAAGTGTCAGTCCGGTTAGATGTTCTTCAAGCTCTTAGCCACGATTAAATTCTATATTGTGTACGATTAAAATCTATATTGTGACAAAAAATATAAAGAACATTATGTTTGACAATTTAATTTAGGTCATGGACACAGCCCAGGGGGGGGGTCATGACCCCCATGACCCCCCCCCCCCTGGATCCGCCCTTGGGTATGTCTGATTAAAATATTATTATTTGCTTTGCATATAAATGTCTTTGGAATAGCAACATTTAAAGGTGTTATATCAAAATGGACAAAAAAAAAATTTGCATCATTTATGCGCTTTTCAATGGTGCTATTAAAAAACCTAAATCTCTAAACAGATTCATTGAGTTTTATCACCGATAACCTGCAACGATTTCTCGTACACGTTCGATAAATCTGTGAAACATTTCTTTGACGAAAAATGCAATGCAGACCGCATTGCATTTTTCGTTAAAGAAATGTTTCTACACTAGGTATTGAAATGAATAATATTAAAACATTGAGAGGCGAGTAACATAGTTAAAGTATATATACAAATATTTATTATTATTATACTAATATGTATTCTGAAGAGAGAGAAGTATGCTCAATATAAAGAGAATAGATAAAGTAAGACACAAAATAAAGAAACCCACCAAAGCGACTGACGCTCTAATTCACGCACGAAAATTAAAGAGGAAATGGGCTGGTCACCTGGTCACGTAATGCGATCTACAGAGCAGAGTTGGACCGCGCGAGCGACATCGTGTCCATGGTGGAGCGGCCCGCAGGGACGAAGAAGCCGAGGGAGACCACTGACTCGCTGGGAAGACGACCTCAGAAGAGCAGTCGGCCATGACTAGAAAGAAGTTGCACAGGGTAGGGATAGATGGGAATCTTTAGAGGAGACCTTTACCCAAACCGGGGTTCTTGTTTACTAAATAACGTCAAAACAAGAATATTATTTTTTACTTACTATTTATACTTAATTTTTTAACTAAATTACTAACAAACATAGTTAATCTTTAATTAAATTAAACTACTAGCGACCCGCCCCGGCTTCGCACGGGTGGATTTCAGATGCCCCCGCCGACGACACGATTCGTGCATTTTAAATCTGTAATATCTTCTAATATTTTCATTCAAATTAGATACTGTAAAGGCCCATTTTGATCTATATTAAATGCACAATGTATTTAATTTACTTAATTGTTTAAAGATTCATTCTGTATTGCTTAAAATCACTTCGTAAATAAGCCATTATTTCTTGTAAAAATAAAGGAATAAAAAATGGTTGTTGTGGGTTATCCCTAAGAGGTAGACATATACCGTCGCGGACTTTTTTGTAGTACTTTTTACGGTGTACAATACTGTAGTACATTATTTTGATCTATCTCGTAGGGTGCAACCAGCGTTTGCAATGTAAGGGCAAAAAAATGTGTTTTTTAGCTACATCACATTAGAAACCTCGAAAATTAACAGTGTTCCCATACTATATTATGCATTTATTATACATAAAAACCTTCCTCTTAAATCACTCTATCTATTAAAGAAACCCGCATCAAAATCCGTTGCGTAGTTTTAAAGATTTAAGCAAACAAAGGGACATAGGGACAGAGAAAGCGACTTTGTTTTATACTATGTAGTGATGATGATGTAGTGATGATGACTAATCAATTTCAATAAACATTTATTTGATACATACTTTCATTAAGTACTAAAACTGTGTAGAAGCAAGAAATAAAAGGCTTATTTATTTATTACTAGTTGTTGCCCGCGGCTCCGCCCGCGTATATGTCGGTTATCGCTGCAAATAGTACCTAGCCTATGTGTTATTCTGATGTATTAGCTATATTACTGTAAAGTTTCATTCAAATCCGTACAGTAGTTTTTGCGTGAAAGAGTAATAAACAAACATCCATCCATCCATCCATACTTACAAACTTGCGCGTTTATAATATTAGTATAGATTTATATGTACATATCTTTGGAATTCCGCTCTGTTGTGAGCAACCACGTCTCTGTACCTACGATCATCATCACTGGCGACATACACTGCTCAAAAACTTTCGTTCTGAGACTCTAGCTAGGGTATTTGGGACGTGAAGAATGATGTAAAGCAAAAAGCACAAGTGTAGCGTTTGACCTTCCTAGCTGGATATAATACCTATACTCTTTGCGCTGTAGCATGGTGACTGGTGGTTTAATTTACTTAAATTTACTACAGTTTATGGTTTAATTGAATTTACTACAGTTATTAATGATTTAATATATTGCGAAGGTGGTACAGCTGAAATACTAAGTCATAATTTGTAATTCACGGCAACTTTCAAGAGTGAAACAAAATGTTACTGAAACTGTCACCCGCACCATCCTACAGCCTGCTACAGCGCAAAGAGTATAGATGGCGATTAATTATACCTTACTTAAATGTAAACGTAAATCACTTAGCGCATCCAATTTTCACTGGAGTAAAGTGCGACATAGAGGTATAATTCCGTCATTTTTTTAATATCGACATAATTTTCGCCTTATCTATGTTAATTTGCTTCTCTTCTACTCATGCTTTCCATCAGGCAGAGTAGAGTCATTTTGGTAGGGCCAAACATAAAAAAAAAATTAAGACCAGCGAGTCGTTGAAGACCCTAGTAAGGCCATCGAGTATTGTGCTAAGGTCTTCCATAGTTTCAGCAATCACGGCTATATCATCAGCAAATCAAAGGTGGGGTGATACACTCGCCATTAATATTGATACCAACTCAATCCCAATCTAAAAAACGTCTTTCAGCCGCGGTGAGTAGTTTCGAAGATATTAATTCTTGCCGCCTCACTTCTTGCTTGTTCGGTACCAATATTCGATATCACCGCCATCGCTGTAAAGAGTACGTACGAACGAAACTTGTACTAAGTTTCGATCGATACAGCTATTTCATAGTCATATACACTAAGCGTAGTGTACCTATGTTATATTCTTCGGTCTTCTGTTTAACCTGCGACGAGAGATCTATGGTAGGTACTGAAGCCTTTTCGAAAACCAGTTTGTTCGGGAGCCTGGAAGTCTTAAAGCCCCACCATATTTCTAAAACAAAGCGGCTTCCTGCCGAGTATGGTGAAATTAAATATTGTATTGTATTGTATTTATTCTTTATTGTACACAATAAACACATAAATAGAAAAAATTATACAAGAAAGTTTCATGTACAAAGGCGTGCTTAACCCAAAATTGAGTTTTCTGCCAGCAAACCCTGAGTGAATAGAGGATAGCAGAGAAATGTAAGGGCATAGTCATGCGTACTTAGGAATCAGAGAAACAATCATATTAATTTATACAGTAGAAAGAATATATTATACATACATATTACAAGTTACACATATACGATATCTATGCGTAGATACATACAGGTATAGGTACATATATACATATTGTCTTGCTATTGTAGGGACAGATAATAATCCCTGGTTTTCTCCCTGAACACACTCAGAGAAGGACTGGCGCGTATCGCACGCGGCAAGGAATTCCATAGCCGAACAGCTGCAACACTAAAGGAGTTATTGTAACAGCTCGAAGTATGAGAAGGAGTTCGAAGAAGGAGAGAAGAGGAAGAGCGACAGGGTTGGCTTCTGGGAATAAAGTGCTCGAAGCGGTCGCGAAGATATGAAGGAGAATTGGGATTGTAAATAGTTGAATACAATAAGGAAAGTATGTGTAGATCTCGACGCTGACGAATAGGTAACAACTTTAGTTGTTTCCGGAATTCCGAAACGTGGTCGAACTTTTTCAAACCAAATATGAAGCGGATACAAAGATTTTGTAGTCGTTCTAGCTTACTCCAAAGTTCTTCGGTAGCGTCAAGAAAAGAAACATCGGCATAATCAAGAAGTGGAAGGAGAAGGGACTGAGAAAGAAGGATTTTAGTCGAAAAAGGGAGAAAATTTTGAAGACGTTTGAGAGAATGATATGTGCCGAAAACCTTCCTACTCACCTCTGTAATGTGTGTGCTCCATGACAAGTTGCAGTCCATAAAAATCCCAAGATTTTTAACTTGTGTCAAATACGGTATGATAGTATTGTTATAGGACACTGTAGGTAGTGAAGTCAGATCGAGACTATTAAATATCTTCTAAAAGACATTTATGATATCTTTCCACCTATCTTCAAAAGCTTTGGGGTGATTCCGTCTTCACCAAGTGTTCAGTTCTTGAGCTGTTTGAGAGCCATACTTATCTCGTACAAGCTGGCGTCTGGTATATTTTTGGCTTTCGTCATAGTATCGGGTTAATAACTTGGCCCTTGCATCTTTCCGCAAGTCAGTGTCGGGGTCCAGTGTTATCGTGTAAAACTATTTTTAACCCAGTTCTCTAGGTATTTATACAAAAAAAGGTATAGGATATTTTTTTAGAGAAAAACAGTATATTGATTCTGTAATGGAACCTAATGTTCTTTACACCTCGTTTCTCTATAATATTAATACTGCGGTTAAAAGGACATGAAAGTCCCTTTTAGTAATTTTTAGTGTTCAGTACTCCATACCACGATCAGATCCCTTCCCAACGACCACCAGTGGTGGCAGTTTTAGTGGTGGCCGTTGGGCATAAGCCAGTTGAAATTAATATCAAATACATAGGTCTGTGGTCCCTTGCAGCAATAAAAAAATCTAACTTCTAAGTCGACGCGATAAAAAAATATGGCCTTTACACTCCGTTTTTGAGGATTTTGGGAACCAAAACCTATAGGGTACTTCCCGTTTACCTACACCTTACAGTTGGTACACTAACCCCGACCTATATCGATTCATGGGGACAATATTTTTCCAGTGGCAAAATTAAGTTCGTCCCCACTTCACTAAAACTTTATACGGAACATCGGTGCGCGAGACCGACTCGCACTCGACCGGTTTTTGATCATCTTGAACCCCAAGAAGCTGAATCTCCTAGCTAAGCCCGTGCATTGAACTCAGAGCGAAAGAGATACCTAGTGGTTACGTACGCTACACGCACTGTCACATAGAATTTTGTTCCTCCTGATAATATAAATAATCTAATAATAATAATAATAACTTTAGGCCCATTACTTGTTTACCAACTTTATATAAACTTCTAACATCTATTCTGAGACTCAAAATTACTACTCATGTTAATAAAAATTCGATAATTTCCGTTTCTCAGAATGGATGTAGAAGTGGGACCCGTGGCACTAAAGAGCTCCTTATAATAGACATGACCATTAGCCAGCAGGTACGTCGTAATCGTAAGAGCCTGGCGACATGCTGGATAGATTACAAGAAGGCTTATGACTCCGTTCCTCATACATGGCTTTTAAGGGTGCTGGAGTTGTATAAAATTGATACAACTCTGTGCACTTTCTTGAAGTCGTGTATGGGGCAATGGAGAACAGTACTTCGCTATCCAGGATGTCGGCAGTCTACGATGAACGACGTACTTATAAAGATCGAACGGGGCATCTTTCAAGGTGACAGTCTGAGTCCCTTGTGGTTTTGTCTAGCTTTGAACCCTCTCAGCACTCTATTAGAGGGTTCAGGGTTAGGCTATAGGTTGCAGAAAGATGATCAAGTTATATCTCACCTCCTTTATATGGATGATTTGAAACTGCTTGCCCCCACTAAATTACAATTGACAGCGTTACTAAAGGTCACTGAAAACTTTAGTAATTCTATCAAGATGGAATTTGGTGTAGACAAGTGTGCAGTCATGTATGTAAAGAAGAGAGTGATTGTGGAATCTGAAGGAGTAGAGCTTTCAGATTCCACAAAACTTCGATCTCTTTTTGCCACCGAAACCTACAAGTATCTAGGTTTTTCGCAGGCCTTGGGAATGCCAGAATCTGTCGTGAAACAAACGTTGCGGGAACGTTTCTTTGGCCGCCTGAAAAAAGTAATTAAAAGTCTTTTATCAGGCGGTAACAACGTGCGGGCCTACAATAGTTGGGTCATACCGGTTCTGATGTATTCCTTTGGTATAGTTAGATGGACTCAGACTGAATTAGATGCCCTTGACAGGAGAGTCCGTACATTGCTGACTTCATTCCGAATGCATCACCCACGTTCATCGGTTATGAGGTTGTATATCCCGCGAAAGTTGGGGGGTCGTGGTCTATTAAATATCAAGACCCTACACAATCGCGAGATATACAATCTTAGAGAATATTTTCTCCAAACTGATGTGGGCGTGCATCGCAATGTAGTTGCAATGGATACCGGACTGACTCCGCTCGCTTTGGCTAAAGAGAATTGGCGCAAACCTGTAGTACTTGGTACTGATGATCGCAAGGAGGTATGGAAGGGCAAAGAACTTCATGGTCGATTTTATCGGGCCCTAAATGGGCCTGATATAGATTTTAAAGCATCTACGTCCTGGCTACGGTATGGTGATCTCTTCGGAGAAACCGAAGGTTTTGTCTGTGCGATTATGGATGAAGTTATCATGACGAATAACTATCGGAAGTATATCCTGAAGGATGGAACGGTCGACATCTGTCGGGCATGTCACCGTCCTGGAGAATCTATTAGAATTTCTGGTTGTTCTCGGCTTGCTAACGGCGAATATTTACACAGGCACAACCAAGTAGCCAGGATCGTACATCAGCAACTTGCCCTGAAATACAAACTTGTGAGTTCAGAGGTGCCATATTACAGGTATGTGCCCGACCCAGTTCTCGAGAATGGTCGTGCTACATTATATTGGGATCGATCTGTTATCACAGACAGGACTATTGTTGCCAATAAGCCTGATATTGTGGTGATAGATCGATTAGAGCGCCGCGCAATGATTGTCGATATTGCCATTCCTCATGACGAGAATCTCGTGAAAGTCGAAAAAGAAAAACAAATGAAATATTTGGATTTATCTCACGAGATTGTCGATATGTGGAATGTGGATTCGGTGATCATTGTTCCGATAGTCGTATCTGCTCACGGATTGATAGCCAAGAGCCTCGACCAACATCTTAGGAGGCTCACGTTAGGGAGCTGGATCAAGGGTCTGATGCAGAAGGCAGTCCTCCTTGACACGGCTCGAATTGTGAGGAGGTTCCTGTCTCTGGAGCCCTAACCACCGGTTTCTTGGTCCCTATACCCGAAGTCGGTGGTCTACTATTTTTTTTATATTTTTAAATGTATTTGTTTTTATATGTATATTTAAAAATGTAAATAATATGTTGTATAATAAGTTTAATAAAGAGAATAATAATAATCAATAATAAAAATTTGCAAAATAGCTTATCTTGTTTTTTTTTTTTTTTATGGAGTAGACCGGCAAACGAGCAGACGTATCGCCTGATGGTAAGCGATTACCGCCGCCCATGGACACCCGCAACACCAGAGGCGTCACAAGTGCGTTACCGGCCTTTGGGGGATGGGGGGGGGGGGAGATAGGGGGAGGGGTGAGGGTATGGGCCCCCGGTATCCTCACTCACTCGGTGAAACACAGCGCTAGCACTATTTCACACCGGTTTTCTGTGAGGCCGTGGTATCACTCCGGTCGAGTCGGCCCATTCATGCCGAAGCGTGGCTCTCCCACGGTTGGTGTGAAATATTGCAAATTTTAATTTGTTAACTCAATAATGTCAAAAAGCATACTCCTACTAAAAATAATCGATAATCAAAATTTGCAAATAAAGCAAATTTGGTGTGAAATCTTAGAATAAAGTAATCTAAGTGTGAAATACAGTGAAATATCGCAAAATATAATTTGATAACTCATTAATATCAAAAAGCGTACTGTATATTTAGGTCTATATGCGTACGGCTACTCCAAAAATCAGTGAAATACGAGTAGTGCAGCCAGTGCAGCAGTAATAAAAAATATTGACATTTTAACGGTAAAAACTAAAATTCATACAAAATAATTTGTCACAATAATTTTATCTATTGTATAATTATTTTTTACATTTGACTATATGAAAATAATAATTTAAACATCTTCAGTAAGTGTGAATTTTGAACTTCATTGAAATTTAATAAATTGGCTACACCATTTAGCACAATTTTGTTTGTATTTTTGGTTTAGTGATGCCCAACACATGCAACTAAACGAAACCAGCACTTAGCTTAACACACGGCGTCACGGCAGTGGCAACACTGTCCTCATCCTTGTAATATGGCTGCCACAGGTTAGTTCTAGTAATTTTGTCACGTGAAAAAAACTAAGGTTTTCGCTTGATTTTACTATATAATATCGCATTTTTGTTGTTTTTATAGTTTGCATGAATATTAGTTCACCAAGGCTATCATTTTTGAAGCTATAGAATGTTATCTGTTAATGCTAACGTGTCATCATTTCACCTTTGCGAACGTTTGGATTTACCGCGTGGCCACATTTCTCAACATTCTCAATTACTTTACTACATGTATGAATCTCGATAACGATTAACCATTATTTCTGCTAGCTTCTGAAATGGTGAGAAACATGAACTTGAACAGATGTGTTACAAGTGAAATTTGTCCTTTCATGTGTCCGCGAATAACCGCTTTCAAAATCGGAGTAGGTCGTTCACTTACTATGCGTCATCATTAACTATTTAGTAGTCCATAATGTAGTCTAAATTTTATCCAATCGAACATTGATCGTGACATCTAACTTTGTTCTAGCTGGCAAAAAAAGTAAAAAGGCGAAATGGATCAAAGCCAGTATAACCGACATAATTGCAGAACCAACAACAATTCCCACGGCCAACACCTGGGCCGATTCCGTAGAAGAGGAACGTAAGTTATTTATCTTTTTATAATAATTTCATTATTTTGAAGTTTCATGTTTTAAATATGTGACCCAGTGATGATATAAAAGGGTAATGGCAGGTCAATGTTAATCTCGTACTTGGGGCGCACACACAGAGTGCTTGTCGCTCTCTCCGTCCCGGGAAGGTCTGAGTAAAGGTCTTTGTGATTTAAAACACATTCTAGACGGATGCTTCCTCCACAAGGAAGGCAGGGGAACCAGAAAGTACAGTGTAACATTAAGCCAGGGATGCCAGGCCTGTGGGGACTGGTGAAGGTGTAAATGTTACAGCTGTTGGAAACCCTTGTGACCAGCATTTTTAGTACAATATACGAGATGACTATGGTCACAACTCAATTCAGACTAGTCTTTCATTGACTTGCTCCCTACTTTTCTGAGGGTTTAAATATTTCAACAATGTAAAATATACTGTAACTTAATATTAAAATTGTTAATAGTACATTATTATCTTTCTTGAAATTTCTTAATGCTTTCGTTTATGTATTATCAATATGTATCTGATCATTTACTAATAGTCTTTAGTCACAAATAGAATTGAGTAACAGTACTTAATTATTTTTGTTGTTATTAACTTGACATTTAGTAATAGAATTTACAGTCCAATTAAAAAAGTCAAAAATATTAAAAGCTATTGTCATTAACTAGTTCGTAAGAGTATGTTTACAGATAAAAATTTATTAATTATGTTTGCATAGCTGAGACGTTCGGGTATCAATCGAGATCGCGTGCTGTGGTCACATTGCCGTCCGCATCGCGGGCTGCATGTGGTGGACTTGCAGTAGATGATGAATCCATCCCCCGCAGACCTCCCTACACAGCACACATTTCCAACCTACCATACGATGTGGACGAAAGTGCTATTTATGAGTTATTTGCAGAGCTCAAGGTAAAAATTATGTTTATTTTAATCTAGTCATTAATATTAATCCTAGTAGTATTATTACAAACTAGCTGAACCCTGCAGCGTTACCCGCACATATTGTAGTACCTCAGACGAACCTAGTCTAAAAAAAATAGCCTAAGTTACTCCTTATATCATTAGCTACCTATCAGTGAAAGTCCCGTCAAAATCGGTCCAGCCGTTCCAGAGATTAGCCGGAACAAACAGACAGCCAAAATTTGTATAGATAAACTAAACTATAAAATGTATTGAAAAATTGGGTTTCGACAGTGGAGTCTTAGTAATGGGGTCTCGTTTTTAGCCTTTGTATACTAAAAACATTATGTTCTAAACTATCTACAGATTTTTAAGAACAATGATGTTAAATTACTATCAAATCAGTTAATCCAGTCATCTTGATTAAAATAATTTAGTTTAGTTTTATGTTTTATTGTTTAGTCAATCAAATGAATTTTTGTAATTGAATATTTGTGGAATTTAAAAAATGGTATTTCCTAAAAAGGAGAATGAGAGATGTATAAAAAAATGAAAAAACAAAATTATAATTCTCTCATCTATGTAATTAACTTCTAAAATATTGCAAACCACACTTCATCCATAGATGTATATTATAGAATTATATTGTTATTGCGTAAGTTAAATTTACAACTAATAAAATATGTGTTCAACAACAGATTTCCAACTTGAGCCTTCCACGTGAGGGAAGCCGCCTCAAAGGGTTTGGCTGTGTTGACTTTGAAGAGAGAGAGGGCCTCATCAATGCTATGAATATGCCTGATCTTGTAAGTATCACCATAATTTTAAGATCTATTCATTTAGAATACATCATCTTAATATGTATTTTAAAAAATAAATAAATGTTACTTTTGCATTTATGAAATTAGTAAGTATGGATTTCTTCTATAATATTTGTGCAGACAAGAAAGTACTTTTTTTTTGTTTGGCCCTGCCAAAATGACGCTACTCTGCCTGATGGAAAGCATAAGCAGAATCCAAGAGTGGTGGTCACCATACTGCGAATGCAGACAATGCAGCATGGTGACCCACACCATGACGGGCTAGTGATGCTTCTGCATCATTTGGCCTCCGGTCTCGCACTCACCAACGAAACACGACAGCATGTCGCTATTATTTTACGTTAATTTTCTGTGCGAGGGTTCAGCCCCGGTCGAGCCGGCCCAACCATGCTGAAATCAGCGTGGCTCTACCAGGGATATTCCGGTTAGGGTTAACCTAACCGAAATAATCTGTTATTAACCCTTTTGGATATGGGTTAACCTAAATTTAGGATTAACCTAAATATGTGTTACCGAATTATAACTGTTACCAGGAATAATCTAATACAGGATAATTACGGTTAACCTTAACCGAATTTGATATAGGTTTCTGGATATTTGTAGGTCCGTGATTCATTTTTCGTTACAGTCGTCGGTGACGTTCATTATTTGCGTGGAATGGGAAAAGGGGATAACAAGTTAATTTTTTTTTCACAAGAGATCAAGTAAAATTGATTAATTTTCAAATCGCGTCACGTCGTAAAATAACCGAAATAATAATTAATAATAATAATAATTAATAATTTAAAATAATAATAAAATATTAATAATAATTAATAATTAAATAATAATTTAATAATTAATAAATAATAATAATAAAAACAATAATAATTTAAAATAATAATTTCAAAAACATAAACCCTTTAATTTGGGTTAAAACAATAACATATATAATCTGTTAACCGAATCGATGAGTAACCCTTTGAAACGGTTACAGATTGATTCGGTAACCGTTTATAACGAATACCGTTATGCATGGGTTTTCCGATCCCTGGGCTCTACTACATAAAATGTTTAGAAATATGTTCAAGCTCACAATAAAACAGCTATGACAAGGATCCAAAGCCAGTTTTTGTAGCAGACCCCAAAACTTTTTTTTAAATAACAAAGACTTTTTCCATGCCAGTAACCCAAATTCTATGAAAGGGCTATATTATGTATCAATAGTAACTTGTTTGTTTTGTGCTTTAGACAATAAATGGCAGGCGGATAAGAATAGAAGTATCTACTCAGGATAACGACCGCCGCATGGGCAGAGGGAGCCGTTCCGATCGAGAAAGGTATGTTTTATTGTTATTATAATACAAAATGTGTATTGTACTTTTATTACAATGACATTTTTTTTTGTTAATAATTTTTAAAGTAAATCCTTTTCTCCAATGTATTTAAAAGAAAAAAATGAGAATCTTCATATGAAACTGTTTTAAATCTTATGTTTACTGCATATTACGAAAATAATGATATGAAATATTAGTTCTTAATGTGTAAGTTTGTTTAATTTATATCTATTTATTGAAAAATATTTTTTTTATCAATCTTAGCAGTTTTTAGTTTTGGTTTTAGTTTTGATATGCCTAGGGACGATTTATATTAGACGGAGCCGACGCAAGCGTCGCATGTTGTAGACAGACTAACCAGGACGGGACACGTGGATCCATTATACACTGTGCAATATAAACTGATTTATACAAAGTGTAATCCGACACGACATGGCTCGGTGTAATATAGATAGTTGTTCCCTTACCATCCATAGGTACTATAAAGTGATGTTTAACTTAGGGATTATGATCCTGAACGTACGATGGGTGACTGGCGGTCGGGACCGCGCGCTATGCCGGACTCGTCGCGACCGCGTAACCCCGACCGGGAAAGAGATCGTGATAGGGAACGCGACCGAGAAAGGGACTGTAAGTATGAGACGCTTTACACTATGTATTTATAACACTGTTATATTACTTTTTAACCGACTTTAAAAAAGGAGGAGGTTCTCAATTCGACCGTTTTTTAATAATTTATTTTTATTTTTGTTCGCGGACAAACTCGTCGTTTATGAACCGATTTTGGTGATTCTTTTTTTAATGGAAAGGAGATATCCCAACGGTGGTACCATTATAAGGTCACTAAGATCTGATAATAGCATCCAGTGCGAGTCGAAATGTCTAAGTTTATAAAGCTTTAGAGTTTCTCAGAAACTACTGGTTCAAATTGCAAATGTATTTTGGTGTTGTGTAGCCCGTAGTCGTATATCGAGGAAGGCTATACAAAATCAAACCATCATCTTCATACTTGTATTATTATAAACTGCATACAAAAATGTACTCTGCAAAAATTCAAGCTTTTTGCAAAATTAACTTAGACTTAGCAACACTTCTGACTGCAACTAAAATTATGTACATAAATGTATGTTATAATTCTGTAACAAATTTAATTTAAAATACTAAAAAGAAACAAATTAAAGTTGAATAAACAGGATCTCTGGCCCATATGTTGGTTCTCGAAAAAAAAAATGCCGAACTCGTGAAGCAAGAAGACGACAAATCGCTTCTTAAATGACATAATGAAACCATGGCTTCTTAATTTTTTGAGTCCAAAATGTTAGTAACAAACCGTAAAAAATCAGAAGAATTATGTGAAACCATAAATTTTTTAAAGTACTTTTCAGAAATTTATGGTTACTGTAAATCATTTGCATATTGATACTTTGTGACCTAATCAGAAAGATCCACTGAAGTTAAAATTTCAATAGAGGAGATTTGCTTATCTAAATCACTCCTAACAATGGCATTACGCTTAAACCATTGACCATTTCCTAGATTAGATTAAATACTGTCACTACAGTGTAAAGCACATAATTAGAATACTGCATAGATTTGTTTGTGCATTGTGTTTATAATACTTTTTTTAATACCAAGTTAACTAGCAAAAGCAACTACAAAGCATATATGAAATATCAAGTAGAACAAATAAGTGCATAAATTAATACATAGGCATATGTTACAATAATGAGTATAAAGATTTACCACTATATTTTATCATTTGTAGGAAAAACCCCTGTTGAATCTAGAATTTGCCCACGGTCCCCCCGTATTGGTCGGTGCTGTGTTTTATGTTAGCCCTTGTCCTGACTCAAGAGTCAAAGTATCTCCAAGCCAAATTATATTGAAACTAGCTAACTCAAGCAACCTCTTGCCTTGCTAATTAACTTGATATTATAGCCTTCAATAGGCCATCTAACGCTGAAAGAATTTTTCAAATCGGACCAGTAGTTCCTGAGAATATTAGTGTTCAAACAAACAAACTCTTCAGCTTTATAATATTAGTATAGATTGGTGCAGTGGTTCAGCCGCGAAAGCATAACAGACAGATAGAAATACATAGTTGCTTTCGAATTAATAATATTAAAACATGCATTGCAAATTATTATAATTTGTACAATTATATTAATTACTAGCTGTGCCCGCTACTTCGTACGGACATTGACAACGTGACATTTGGGTTTTCAAGTTATTTTTAATTTTTCACCCTTTCGACAACATTTCAAAACCAAAATCAACTAAATCGGCCCAGCCGTTCTCGAGTTTTAGCGATACAAACACACAACAATTAACCTTTATATATAAGAATATACCTTTAAGGAACCCAGTATGTATTAATGAACAACAGTTTAGTTATAATCTCCGTCAGAAAGTCATTTCAATAATGATGTTCTCCTCTTAGCCGTTTACAGCCATGGTAGATATTATAGTGCACAAACGTGTGCACTCTCTGTTCACTCTCAAAATCCAATGAGATGGTTAACGTTTCAATAATAATTAGTAGGTATACCATGATGAAAAAGTATTTGGAAGCTGGAGCCAACTTTAATGTCACATTTGGGGTGCACACACAGAGTACAGGATAGCTGGTTGGTAACCAAACGTTCCTTGCAGTGTTATGTAATAATTAATAATTTAAAATTATAGTTTTAAATTAATAAGTATTACAGGGTCTTGATGTCTGAAATGATGGATGGATGGATGATGGATGTTTGATGGAACTATTTGGGAACATCCACTATTTATAAGTTACTATAATCACCTCGGGAAGGTCTGAGTGAGGTCTAGCGTACCGTTGGTACATAACCGCTTAGCGGCGGTATCGCCTATAGTGATAGCAGGGGATACAAGAAACTTGGGCTCTATGGGTTTGTCGAGGACTCCTACGGACGAGACTTTGCCTGTACCTGCTCTTGGAAATGCCCTTGACCCAGCTGTTTTAGCCTAATCTGTGACGTGGCTTAGCTCACAACTCAATTCAGACTAGTCTTTGGTTGGCTCCATTTTCAAATTCTTAACTGAGTGCTTTGTTTTTTTATAGAGATGTATTTAATTTTGTGAGACATAAAATATTAATAAATGTTGACATCTGCAGCAAGTGCGGATAATCGTCCGGGCGGTTGGCGTGATGGTGACCGTCCTGCGCCTCCCGAACCTGCAAGAACACCTTACGGAGGACGAGACTCCTTCGGTCGCGACAGAGGATTTGGTGGAGAGTATGTATTGTTTTATATTTACCTTTAATGATAGACTTGGAAAGTTTTATTATATTAATATTCAATTATAGTCGTCGTAATCTGGCTAGATCAGGACTCAAAATAACTAGATTCGTGGTGGTCTGGGAGTTATTTTTGTCCAAGTGATTGCATTTAAAATCAAATAATTAATATTTCTATCGCTGTTTAAAAAACAAATTAAAAACTGAAAATGTATGGAAAAGTGTTTTGATGTAAAACATTTATTTTAGAAACAGAGAACGTGGGTTTGGTGGTCGAGACAACGAACGGAGTGGCTATGGCGGTCGCGACGGATTTAGAACTGCTGATCGCGAAGGTGGTGGTGGATTTGGGTAAGTAAAATTAATGCTTTAATTTATCTTTTGTGCTTTTTAGTTAGTAGTACACCTACTTACTACACAATATTTTATCCGAAAGTCTAAAAAACATGTTTAGTAATTTTCAATTCAATTATGGAAATACTCTAGCTGTTGCCCGCGGCTCCGCCTGCGTGTATATCGATTATCGCGGCAAATAGTAGCCTATGTGTTATTCCGATGTCTAAGCTTATATTACTGCAAAGTCTCGAGAAAATCCGTTCAGTAGTTTTTGCGTGAAAGAGCAACAAACACACATCCTTAGGATTTTTATTTCAGTAAATACAATGTTCTATTTAATACTGCCTTGGTCATACATTTTTTAAAATAAAATTACGTAATTTGTATTTCTTTAGTCGAAGAGAAGACAGCAGAGGATTCGGAGGCAGAGGCTTTGGTGACCGGGACCGTGATCGCGATCCACCTCCAAGAGAAGGTATGTTGTCACGAAATCTATATGATATTTCTATATTTGAGTCGCGTATATATACCTACAGGAATATGGTTTGTCCACAAACCCTATTCATCTCGTTGGTATCGGAAGAGCCGATTAAGGGAGGAAACCATGTAGGAAAACTGCACTGCAAATAGATGGAAAACTTGTCACAAACTCATCTTTTTCAGAAGAGACCGTAATCCAGAAGTGAATTGTTAAGGCCTTTTGATATAATGCTCCATTAATGATTGCCGCTTAGGATTCGAACGACAAGTGCTTCATCTTTTAATCTATACCTACATACAAAAAAATAATTGTAATGGTGTCTGTTCGTAATATTAAAATAACTACTTTTTACTAAATGCATATGTATGTTCTACACGGTACATCTACCAAAATATCATTTTTTTGTCTGTTTGTTGCGGATAATCTCTGGAACGGCTGGACCGATTTTCACCTTCACTGGCAGATCGCCCCCTGCGGCATTACCCGCGGCTCCGCCCGCGTGTATGTTGGTTATCGCGGCAAATAGTAGTCTGTGTTATTTTATCTATAAGTTTATGTTACTGTAAAGTTTCATTCAAATCCGTTCTGTAGTTTTTGCGTGAAAGAGTAACAAACATCCATTTATCCATACTCACAAACTTTCGCGTTTATAATATTAGTAGGATTTGTTTGACTGCACGAATGTCCTCGTGGTTTCGTCGGTCGCCACGTCGCTGTCTACTGTTGAATGTTCTGGATTGAAACCAGATATGGGACAACGATTTGTGTGATTTGTCGTTCTGAGTGTTTTAAGTAATCCCCTGTGACACAGCAATGTATGAATGTAAGTGCAGAAGTTGTCTTTTAAAAAGAAAGAATAGGGTAGTTGACTGTATCGTAAATAAATACCGATGTCTCCTTCATTAAAACGTATATTAAAAAAGCGGCCAAGTGCGAGTCGGACACGCCCATGAAGGGTTCCGTAGCAGCAACTAACATAATATAAAAGTTCTTGTAGTTCCTTGTAACTGTGATCAATATTTTTCGGTTTACCATTTATGACGTATTAAAAAAAAACTTCTTACTAGATTTCGTTCAAACCAATTTTCGGTGGAAGTTTGCATGGTAATGTACATCATATATTTTTTTTAGTTCTATCATTCTCTTATTTTAGAAGTTACGGGGACACACACACATTTTACCACTTTGGACGTGTCTCTCGCGCAAACTATTCAGTTTAGAAAAAAATAATATTAGAAACCTCAATATCCTTTTTGAAGGCCTATCCATACTTACCACACACGGTTTGATGAAAAAATATTTTTGAGTTTCAGTTCTAAGTATGGGGACCCCCAAAATTTATTGTTTTTTTTTCTATTTTTGTGTGAAAACCTTAATGCGGTTCACATAATACATCTACTTACCAAGTTTCAACATTATAGTTCATATAGTTTCGGAAAAAAATTGCTGTGACATACGGACGGACAGACAGACATGACGAATCTATAAGGGTTCCGTTTTCTGCCTTAGGCACGGAACCCTAAAAACATCTCTGAAAATATAATTATTACAGCTTTTCATTTCTATTTCATTGAAATGTATTGCTCAATTGAGTAGTCTAAAACAGTGACGTCACAAGTTTGTATTTAGTACATTTTGCATACAAAGCTATCGTTTTGACAGATGATAAAAAGTAAGTAATTTGAGTAAGGTGTACACTATTGGAAGTTGGAAGAATGTTTGTTGTTGGTGCAGATTCGAAGCCTCGCGAGCGGCCCAAGCTGAACCTGCTGCCGCGCACCGTCCCGCGCGAGCCCGAGCAGCCCGCGCCCGACGACAAGCTGCCCGACAAGCTGCCCAAGCCCGTCTCCGCAGAGAAGGTGTTCGGGGCCGCCAAGCCCGTCGACACGGCCGCCAAGTGAGTCACACGCGCGAATCCACCTAAATTGTTGGCAATTTCAGTGTTTCAAACTGTTGACAACTCTTCAGAAAATCGACAACTTTTTTTTCCATTTTGTCTACACCGAGTCGCCAACAATTTGAAAAACATTCGAACTAAATGTCACCACAAAGCCAATAAATACCTGCAACAAGCGTATTCTTTTGACGTTTACCGCCAAAAACGGAAACACTGTTGCAAACTTTTGTTGCCAACACTAGGAAATTACGGAAACGTTTGTCACCAACACGTGTTGACAGCATAAAAGTTGCCAACTTTTGTTCCATGGAGACTCGGCTTAATGTTCATACTAATAGTAATTGACTGGTTGTCATGAACATCTATCACAATCGTTATTGGGAAGTCAGTGCTCTCAAATATACTGACCACTTTTTTTTTTTTTTTTTTTTTTTAACGTGTGGAAATCCCCTCGGACCGTCACCCCACCGGGGCTTGCGGCGGGGCGGTGTGTCGGACTCGAACCGACTAAAACCACACGATGTGCCACTCTGCGCCTGTGAAGGGAGGAATCCGGGAACTGCAGTTATTAACACGTCCGGACCCCTCCCAGCGCTTGCCCGCACAAAAGCGGGCACCGTCAGCTGTTACAATCTCAATTTAGGCGACGTACGGCACACGCGTAACGTCACCTCCTCGCGGGCGGCCACTAGAGCGGATGGAAGGGAAAGCCCGTCCCGACCATCCGCGGCCACACTCAGGGCGGCATGAGGCGCTGATAGGCGCGCCTCCGCCGCCCGGTTCGCCGGCGGCGGATTGGGTCCGAGTGGACATCGTCCTCTCGGGCCTTCTCCGCCACCAAATATACTGACCACTAGTTCAACCTTCGAGTTTAGTTCACCCTCAGGGTTGCAGAGTTCCGATGAAAGTCGCTTTGTCAAAAAACTGATAATCAGGTAAAACTGTTTGAACTAGTAGCTGACCCTAAATAATCTTGGGAATAATAAAGGCTAGGAAGATGAATAGTATTTGACTGCCTCATTGACGCAGTGGTAGCGTACGCGACTGATGTACATGAGGTCTCGGTTTCGAATTTACAAAAAAAAGTATATTAGTATTCTATAGTCAATCTAGATATTAATATGCAAGCTCTGCTTAGTTTGAAGCTAGATGGCGTTGTGTGTGAAATATCCAAAATATGTATTATTAATTGAACATATCACACGCACAGCTGTCTAACGCCAAACCAGACACGGCCTGTATTATGGTAACTGGGCTAATCTTAAACATACTTACATATTTCTAAATACATACATATTACAGATAAATTACACTCGGAAAAGAAATAAATGATCATGCTCATCACACAATATTTATCCAACAAGCCAGTCAAAATATATTCATACATCTGTATATTATGTATTTATTTGTATTCATCATGTGTTCTGTTGCATACATAATTTTGTAAATGTTTAGAGTGTTGTATATTTTTCTTTTGATTTTACAAGGTTTCTACACTATCCAAAAAAGGTTACCTGGAAAATAATGCTCTGGGCATTCAATCCGCCGATTTACAAATCAAGTTCAAAATGTTTTTAAATAAAACAAATATTTACTGTAGCGGCGAATGTCACTAGTAGTGTCATTTTCCCGTCTTTGCACATTTTATATAAATAGCAGAATATCATATATTTGATATTCAGTGCATTAAACATGTGCTACATTGAATTTGGTTATCAGACACCGATTCATGCCTTTATGCTAGAATTGGTCGCTAACACCTACATTTATTTATATCTCGAAACAGTCGAAACTTCATATAGAAATGTATGTATACAGCGACACACATAGTGTTGCGTTCATAAATTTACGGAATTACAGAAGTCTTAACAGAATTAATGCTATGAAAACTATTTTGCATTCATCACTCATAATAGTTTCTCTAGAGTGGTGGTCCACTATTAGAAAAGTTAGTTTTATTCTTAATGTAAATGTAAAAAACAATAATTGTGAGATTAAAGATAGTTTAGGATATTTTTTTTTGTTTATAAAGTCCTGTTAAAATTTATAATTTCAGTTTAGTTTTTTTTTTGTCCAGTATTACATAATTAAATCGGTATTATCGTTAAAGCGTAGCTTTAAATTTTAATAAATCAAAGTTATCTTTGTTATTTCTAAGGGAACGAGAAATAGAGGAACGACTGCGTAAACAAGAAGAAGAAGCCAGGCGCACAGTCGATGATAAAGAGCGTTGGGGGAGAAGGGTCAGTTGACTAATCATATAATAAATTTATACGAGTGTCACTTATATGCATTATAATAAGAATTCTAAATTTCCAGAATGACCGTTCTGGTGACCGTCGGGCACCTGCACCTAAACAAGGTAAGGGTAACACAACAAAAACATTTTGTTTCATCCAAAATTTAAAAACATTATTTTATTTAAGTTATCTCGGTTTTAGACGATCGCGGAAGAGATTCACGCAGTTATAACAGAGATCGGCCGGACTACTCGAGGGACGACAAGGACAGACGCGATTACAGAGACGACAGGGAGCGTCGCGACCGGGACGATCGCGACCGCCGAGATCATAAAGACGACCGCGACCGGCGCGAGCACTCGGCCGACCGCCGCGACAAGCGCGACTACTCCGGGGACTGGCGCCCTCGCCGGGACCCTTCGCCGGACAAGCGAGACCACCGCAACCGCTCCCTAGAGAGGCGGGACCGTCGCGACTACTCGGCCGACCGGAGCGAGCGGCGCGGGGCTTCGGGCCAGAGGCGAGGCTCCCACGACTCGCGCGACCCCCGCGACGCCTCCAGGGAGCGCCGCCCCGAGCGCCCCGCCTCGCCCGAGCGCCCCGCTCCGCCGCGCACAGAGCGCCCGGAGCGCAACGGCCGCAGCCGCGACCGAAACGACGACGATTATGATGACAAACCCATGCCCAAGATGAAAGAAGAAGAGAAACCGGTAAGGATATATTTATTTACCTCCTCAGAATGTTTCATCGACAACCTTATAAGTAAACCGGGACACGGGCCTCTCATTACAAAAGTTTTTTTTTGTGCATGGGCAAAGTGACTCTACTTTGCCTGATGAAAAGCATAAGCAGAATTCAAGACTGTTGGTGATCATACTCATTGCGAATGCAGACAATGCAGCATGGTGACCCACACCATGGGTGTCTAGTGATGCTTCTGAATCATTTGGCCTCCGATTTCGCACTCACCAACGAAACATGACAGCACGAATGCTGTGTTTTTATGTAGATCCTCTGTGCGTGGGTAGTACCGCCCCGGTCGAGTCGGCCCCGTTCGAGCTGAAATCAACGTGGCTTCGCTGGCGTGAAATCAATTCCTTTTATTTGTTGTTTTTATAAAATATTATTTATTAAAAACCGGAAGTTTATTAAGCTCATGCTGTTTCTTGTTTCAGAATTTTGTGGCTTCAAACAAGTTTAGTTTCCTCGAGGACGCCAACGACGGCGGGTCCGATTAACACGAGCGTAAAGTCGGATTACGCCACTTATTTGTGTTCGTTTTACAATTGACTCGAGTGTAAAGTGTAAATTTACGAGTATCAAAGTGTCTAACGTATACAAGGACTCGATAAAGCACTGAGACAATCTTAAATTGTGCTATGAAATAGAACTCCGATATTGTTAGTCACTAGTGCGGTGTGGATATACGTGTATATTAAATAGGGTTGCTATATGTTCACACAAATTCGATGCCGGCCCCAGTCTTTATTGTGACTTCTAAGAAAATTTATTTTATTCCTTAAATCCTGCTAGTCGCCTGAACCTTGAAGGAGAATTTGCGGAGGAGGTAACAATAAAGACTGGGGCTATATGTGACCATGTACTGATTTATGTAAATTTTTCTATGGGTTTGTTACAAATGTAATGTTAATGTAAATGGTTTCAGTAATGGCAGGAACCAAGAATTATTATTCCATTTAATTCTGATAAGAGCTGGTTTTAGGTCAGGTGCTGCACTTTTTTGTGAATATTGATTATTTCTTAATTTTATATTATAGCAATATTAAAATCCTTTTTGAAGGAATTTTACTGCAGTTAATTGCAAAGCACCATAGAGAATCTAATTTCTATATTTTAGAATGTCTTTATGTTAAATATTTAGTTGATTTAGGTTATTAGAGTGTTAATTGTATTATTTATCTTTACACTCAAAATTGTTACAATAATGTTAAGCCGCAATATTCCTATATTTGCAAGTATGTATACTTTGTGCCTACCTTGATCGTGATCAACTTAGATAGATGATAATAAAAAAGTACCTAACTGCGATTGGGATTGGTCACAATGTAATTTAATGATAAACAGGCGGTTAATTTGTAATATTGAAGATTTTTCGTTTGGTATACTGTAATTGTGAAAAATAAACAATACCCTTTTTACAATAGCGTTATTTTACTTTCATAACAATCTATAAAGAAACACTATACCCCATTGCCTTCCTACCTGCCATTTTGACGAAAGAATAACACGAAATTTTCTAATTTTAAAATAAATATTGGAAAAAAATATCTACCAACACTCCTCGCAACCGAACTAGTTTTTATTGTATCCAAGGCTTTGCCCTAGACAGGAAAATCATATCTTCATGTTCTATTAAAGAATGTGGTTCAAGAAATACAATAAGCATCCTTTTTTTTGAGGGGGGAATATCCTCATGGATGTCCTCCGCCCTACAGAGAGGCGAAGGGGTCTGTCAGACTCTTACTGACCAAAACCCCCCGATGTTCCGTCTCTCACCTACGCCGGGGATCGCGGGAACATAAGTGTTGCGACTGTCGGGCTACTCCCTAGCAGTCTGGGACTTCTCCCACTTGATTGACGTACGTTTAATTTAGCGCTGGTAACGTACGTCCCACGCACCCCTGAATGCGTATTTCGAAGGGACTTGTTTAGAGGAAACTTGAATACTAATCTTGATGCTAATCTTGATACTAATCTTGATACTAATCTTGATATTAATCTTGATACTAATCTTGATACTAATCTTGATACTAAGGGATAAGGGATAAAATAAAAAGAATGCTTTTTCTTTTATTGCTTCAGGGTTCGGCTTCTATCTAGGTGTTGTTGCCTCTTCGGTGGCTACGCTGCGACTGACTCGAACCGTCAAACGGCTCGCTTTATAAGGCGGCCGGTCCGCCCTTATAGGCGACCACGTAAAATTGATCGCTTTTTTGAACCTTTTTCACTTGAGCCGAACCCTTTAAAAGCGTTTATTTTAAAAACCCTTATAAAAACTATTACAATATATACATCAAATTACTCGTTATGACTTATTCTATATAATGGTATAACAATTTTTATAATTACTATAATTCAAATTGTGTTTTTAGAGCGAAAACAACAAAAATTCTTAAGACAGTTTTGCTATTCCTATTAATAGTTCTTAAATATAGTATAAAATAGTTTCTTATTATGATATTACGAGTTTTTATGTTATTTCTATCCATTTAGATTAGTTTTAATTAGTATTTATCACATAAAATTTACTAACAAAGAATTACGTAATTACGAAACCGTACACAATAGGACTTAATTGTTATCACTCTTACTAGATTTACTAGCAATTCTTTTTCTTAAATAACTTAAGTAATAAGTAAAAGAAATATTACGTTCTTATTAGAATCTTATAGAAATGTTACCTAAACAACTAATCACTCTATACTAAGGACATGTTTAGTACCAAATATAAGTCAAAATATGTATATAAGAACTAAGTATTACTATATGATTCAGTCTTAAAATTTCTACCTTATTTACATTAAAGGCTGAACGCTCGTTAGAGCTGTCGCTACTTGCTCTACGTTGCCTGAGTGGGGTCTTCGTCGCCGACAATAAGAGACAACCGCAATCCCCGACTGGTGCCTGCCTATGCGGCACAGGAACCTCCCGAAGCAACCATGCCCCGAGAGGACCTGCGTCACACGGAACGAGAGGGAGCCGTGCCTTCTCCCGAGCCACAGGTCGAGCACTGGCCGGATGGCCTCAATGGTGACGAGGCCAGCGGAGGGGCATGAAAGCCTGTCCCGCCATTCCGCTACCAGGACCTCGCGCAGCTGTGACTGACGCAGCTCGATAACTCGCTGCGACGGTCCCACGCCGCGGAACCGCGCGTCCTCACGCCACCAATGTAGTGTCGCGAGGACTTTTGCCTCCAGGTCCCAGGGCGGAGATCCGGCCTGCACACAAGCCGCCTCGAAGAAGATCGTGCGATAACCTCTAATGACTCTGACAGCCATCACCGTTCTGCGGCTTCCGCAGAACGGTAATTGAACCGCCCGTCAGGTCAGCCGCCCAAATCGGGGCCCCATATAGGGCCATCGATCGCACGACCCCCTCGTACAACCACCCGCAGGCGGCGCTCGGGTCCGACCCGTTGGGAAGCAACGTTGACAGCGCCCCAGCCGCGCCCAACAACTTGGGACATAGCTGCTGGAAATGGGGGTCGAAATTCCACCGGCTGTCGAGCACCAGTCCCAGATATTTTAGAGTGGGCTCGACAGCGATACGAGCCCCCCAACCACCATGTGCAATCCCGGCGGCGGCGCCCGTCGGGATTGCTCTCTCTCTCCGACTTGCTGAGGGCCACCTCCAGGCCAAGGTGCCTCACCACCTGTGAGACCGCCGCCGTCGCTAGCAACGTTGCCTCCCTGTATGAGCTCCCCCAGTGACCAGCGTAACACGTCAGGTCAACCCCCGGTTGGAGCTCGCCCCTCAGCACCCAGTCGTAACCGATGTTCCTAAGCAGTGGGCCCAAGACCGAACCCTGTCTGCCTTTACGTCCCAGATAGGTGACACATCTCTCCGTCAGGTAAGCCCAACGATGCGGCGGAGGTAGGGAGGCACCTGATGAACAATAATCATCCTACATTGAATCTTCACTTAACTCGAAGCCAAAGAGAATAGTAATCTAAGCATACATTATAATCTATGATCTAAGCTCTTCACAGTATGGATTGTAGAGATGAGGAGTACAATCTCTATGTTAAAAAAGTGTCCGCCAAAATGTATTAATTAGGTGACGCCACTGTGCAACGACTGTAAATTTTTACGAATTAGAAAAGATAATCAAATGATAATGGATACTACGCAAAGCTTTTAATTTTTAAATCACAATTTAATAAAAAGAATTAAAACGATATAACACTCTCGTCTCACTCTAGCGCCTCTGTGGTCGGTTCTCGAACTATTATTTAGTCATTACCTTTGATTATGGATTAAAGAGGATCTGAAATAGTGTGAAGAACGTGAAGCCAAAATTTTCCTTGAAATGGCGTCGACCCCGCCTCCCATAGTGATGCACTCATTTGTTTACTTGTATCCTAATATATCGATAAACCATTAAAGGACAAATTTAAAATGAATATTCATATTAAATCATGCCTGCCGGGCAGATCTGTGCGTGTGTGGTGAATGACGGATCTGCCTGCCGGGCAGATCCGACAAACAGATCTGTACGTGTATGGCTAGCTTTTCTCATTTTTTTCTTCAAATTTTCTGTTCTTTCTAAATGCTGTGAGAGCAAACTGAGGTTTTATGTTTTCTATGCCGATCTTTTCTTTCCACAACATAAAGACTTTCATTTTTTGGAAATCTAAAAACAAAAGACATCACTCTAAACTGTTAACAGTTTAGAGTTATGTCTTTTGATTTTAGATATTGCTGCTTATAAAAAAAATCATTGAAATTGTTCAATATTTTAATTTTTTATTCATTATTGTTAATTTATTCAATATTTCAGTTAAATATCGATATTGACATTTCGAGTCGCTCTACATAGGTACAAACCTAAAGACAGCCATTTTGTGTGCCAACTTGTTGTTATTCAGCTAGTCCATGTATTCTTAGGTTTTTCAATGGTTTGCTACTTTCGAGGTTATATATTAAAAATGTTATTTATATTAAAAATGTTTTTTTCTAAGCAAGATCACGAAAATACAAGTACCATTAAGTTTCTATTTATGAAGCGAAAAAAATAAAGTGCATTATAAAAATCGATTTAACACATTTTTTCGTTTCATTCTTTATTTTCATTATTTATTTGTGTAGATTTTACCGATTTATTCACAATCAATTACTAAGAGTTCAGATGTGTTTTTTTTTTTAGAAAATCGATTTTTTTACTGCACTTTTACTATTTTTAATCTCCATTTAGTTACTAATTACTCGAAAGTAGCCGTAAGTACATATTCTTATCTATCAAAGTAGCCAAAAACAGCGGTGGATTTACCACTAGGCTGAGTAGGCTGGAGCCTAGGGCGGCAAATTTTAGGGGGCGGCAGATTGGGCGAAAATTTTTTTTTCTTATTAAAATAACATATGATCAAAAATACGGATAAAGGAAATCTTGAAAATTTTACAATACTTTAGGACCAAAGAGTATGCCTATAGTTTACTCTCAACTTAAAAATAAATAATCGCACCGACCGAAGTCCTTCGAACAACTTCTCCTTTTTGAAGTCAGCTAAAAAGTACCAAACACTTCGTGACACATATTTTCGTAAATATGGATTTTTAAAATATTGCAATAGCTGTAACATAAAAGTAGTAATTTTTATTTTTTACTACATTTTAATCACCACTCAGGGCGGCATGAGGCTCTGGAATCAGTGACTGCACTATCCGGTTCGCCAACGGCTAATTGTGTCTGAGTAGGAATCTTCCTTCCGAGCCCTCTTTGCTGCCTTCTTTCACGAGATGACATCTTAGCAAAAGGGCCTGATGACTGCAAGGAGGACCCTACGCTGTTATGTCTAAACTGGACAAATTACATAAGTCCTCACTACAATCACAGAAAAGTAAATGGATGGTTCTGAGGCAACGCCCACGGTGCCTCCGTAGATACAGTGCGGTAACCGTGTATGGCTAACCGCTTATACCGCTCTCTGAGAATGCCATATGCGCGACTTTCTCTGTGCAGTTAGAGCCACAGTCAAGACCCGTATACCAGTGACCAGTTTTGGAGCAAGCTATCGGAAACGCTCATCAAAGAGCCATCTTTCGTTAAGGGTTAGGCATAGATACTTGGTTTAGGCCTGAACTGGTACGAGGATCGAGTTAATCAAGATTAAGTCACCAGGGAGTGAGCACGACGGGGCCCATGAAATAAAAGGACCTCTGTGTTATACTTATGGGTATCTCTGTCACCCATAAGTTCAGCGCCTATCAGTGCGGTACCTCTGGTAGCTAGGTGCGCCGCTTTTTGCAAGTCCACTAACTAAAGTGTCATTGGCGTACAGATTGCACCTAGTGCAGCCAGTTTAGCCCAAGCAGGAGGGGTCTGCACTGCACGACATGATTAATTAGTTTCCTCTTAGCGACGAGTGCAGTGCGAGAGAGAAAAGGCTACCGTACTGCCGCCTTGTCCAGTCGATGATGACCGACTGGAGAACTTCCATGGTGGGAAAGTAACTACGTGGAGCCTTCAGCCTGGACGACCAGCGCGTCATCATGGCTCAACGAACGCACGTAATCAGTCGTGGTCATTTGACGCAACACTGCACCGATCGTCCAACGCGCCGCTCAAAATCCGAATTAGGCATTCCAACAGATCGGGCCTTTTTTTCTCTCTCTGATTTCTCGCTCCTCGGGGAATGAAGAAGCAAAAATTAAATAAAAATTAAAACAGATTGGGCCTACCTCACAGAAAAGGCAGTCGATTCGGGTCAAGAGATCCTCTCAAACCAGATAATGATGTGAACCAGATATATGGCGATTCGCAAATTTCCCAAGCTTATGGTTTAGCGTCAGAGAAGTCATGGAACGGCTAAATCAGGGTACGCTTGTATTATGGCGGTAAGACTTGTTTGGGAGTATGGGCCCGAGGGGAAACACGGCACCCTCTCGTACCAGCTGACGCAGATGAAGTCCAGAATCTATACTTTAGAGATCACGTCCGGCTGTAACAGGGCGGGTGTAACAGAACAGAGCGAAGGAGAGAGCTGAGTGGGATTGGGTGAGGTTTAAAACCATCTTAGTCCACAAGGCCCGAGAATGGTCCAGGTTCTGCACTAAGTTGGAGGCGCTGGAGATCGCTAAACGACCTCGAATGCTAAAAGCGCAGGCCTGGGGTAGCAGCAGAAACAGGCTAGGCTGTCAACCACTTAGGTGCAAGAAGCTTGGACATGAGAGGCTCAGAAAGAAGGTGTGATGCGCAGAGACGGGAGCTAAGGGGGTATCGAAAGAGAATATGAAAAGAGCAGGGAAATATTAAATTGTAGGCTAGTAGGGGCGGCAAAAATGTTATAGCCTACTGACGGCAAATCTGTAAATCCGCCACTGGCCAAAAATAAGAATTTATCGGACATTGGTTTAAAAATTTAAGGACTAAGTGGTCATTTGATGGTAACGGTACCCAAAAGGAAAAGATTTTGTTAAGTTTAAATAATTATTTATAAAATCAGATTTTTAGTTCTCTAATATTTAAGTGGCTATTTTTGACAGTATTTTGCATGAAATACTTAGTGGCGGTCAGCGCTCATAACATATAGCCTGGTTTCACTCGGTGATTAGATACAATCTTTGAGGGTAAGCAACGACGACGCGGTCTGTACATGGATGGGTGACCTCTAGTGGCATGTAACCATGAGCGTCTCCGTGATTCGGAGGTCACGTTAAGCAGTCGGTCCCGGTTGTTATCATAGGATAACAGTCGTGCGTGATTAGTCGTGAGGTCTTCGGGCGGCTTAAAAACAACATCCAACGCCAAGATTACGTAGCCAGTGTTGTCTTGCCAGTCCCCAACCCGCACTCGGCCAGCGTGGGGACGTATGGCCTTAACCCTATCCTGAGAGAAGATCCGAGCGCAGCAGTGGGACAATAAGGGTTGTTTTGAGCTGCTAAAATGACTCTGCCCCGCCTAATGGAAAGCACAAGCAGAATTCAATAGTGGTGGACACCGTCCTAAACGTGAACAAGGACAATGCAGCATGGTGACCAGCACGGGAGGATGAGATGCTTTTTCACGCCCCGCTTAAAGGACCCGGGATCATAGTGGGACGGAAACACATGCGCTGGTAGTGAGTTCCAGGCTATTCCCCGCATGCGGTCTAACAACCAATGAAATTCATCGGTCGGTGTAAAGCAAGCGTGGCGCGGGGACTCAGTTTCTTTTTCTTCAGTAAAGCTAATAATTTCTTCTTCAGTAAGTCACAAACAGATGAAATTGCTCAACACAACTCTCTTTCAAAACAAATGCGTGGAGAAGTATATCCAACAAACAATCCGCAAGCGGCCCCTATCGACTAATGAAAACGGCTATCGCATGCTGGCCCTATGGCATGCTTAAACAGAAATCTCCCGTACCCCGCATGCGGCCTCTAACGACCAATTAAAATGAGCCTTTTTATAGAAGACACAGGTGCTCCGGCGATTGATGAAAAAAACTTATTTGTGAGTTATTCATTAAGCAACGGAAGTTTTTAACAGGAAAATAAGTAATAATTACGCAGGTCTCAATTACAACATTTTATTCAACTATGGCAAATATCATAAGAAAAAATATAAATGCAAAGTAAATTTAACAAATCATGCACATTATTTGCAATAATTTAATTTAAAGATTTTTTTTTTTAATATTTTTTCCATGCATTGTAAAATTAAAAGACCATCGATTACAGCTAATTGAACTGAAGAATTGATAAAATACACCCTTTTAAACATAAAAATAGCATCCTTGCACGTCATCTTTTATATTCATAGAAGGCAAACAAATAACATTAAACTATGTTACATCTTATTTTGAAAAAAGAATCTCAAGAGTAACTAACTATGTAATTTGTGATGCATTAACATCTATGAGAATAGATTAGTCCAACGATAAGTCAAAAACTCGAGGAGTTCGTTACATTTTGATCAAGGCTAATTACATAATGCCCAATTCATTTCTTTAGAATAGCGGACATCAATTCATTTTTTAGTTTCTTTGTCAT
This sequence comes from Diaphora mendica, assembly GCA_949125395.1. Taxonomy (NCBI): domain Eukaryota; kingdom Metazoa; phylum Arthropoda; class Insecta; order Lepidoptera; family Erebidae; genus Diaphora; species Diaphora mendica. The sequence continues at coordinate 7,190,358 of OX421323.1, forward strand.
CTCCTCTAAGATGCCTACTCTAACTTTTAACCGTTTGTTTTCCTCGACTAACTGTACAGCTAGTTCTTCCATTTGTTGCTCCTTGACCCTCCTATTCATTCGTGACCTCTTGGATGCTTCATTATTCTTATCTCTTAATTCCCTATATTTATATTCCTGTGTGGAGGCAGACGACGAGTTCTCGTCTACACTGCACACAGAAGACACTGTGCTTTCCCTTCTTTTTGGAGGACGTCCTCTTCGTGCCTTTGGCTGACTTTCTAGTGCGAGCATAAGGTCCTTGATAGGCACACTAGGCTTTCGTCTCTTGTACTTTCTTGGGGGCTGTTCGGTGTGTGGTGTGTATGTTTTGTCAGAGTCTTCACTGTCGTGTCTTCTTCTCTTACTGGTGTAAGATTTGCTGTCTTCATTATCAGACTGCATATGAGATTCGCTCTTAGGTGTGATAGGTTCGTAGTCTACCTGAGGCGAAGTTTTGAACGCAGTGAAGGCCTCTGTTGTAGTATTTTCCATCTGCCATGTTTTAGGCGGATCCTGTAACAAAGGAAAAAAGTGTTTTTAAGTTGTCCATATAATCTTCAGGTTAAATTAAATCAACACCATGACCGGTTTTAAGGTAGCTTTATTAGAATATCTATTTGGTTACACTTACCAAGATATCTGTGCTATTTTCTTCATCAAAAGAAATAACTTCGTTTAGAATTACTGGTGTACTAATGTCTTGAGACAACGCCGGGGCTCGAACTGATACATCAACGGAAAGGCCTTCACTCCGCTTCGACAGGAGCGGGACTTGCGCCATCCTCGTATCCTGTTCTTTGTTCATGTTTCGGTCTGGAGGAACTAGGTCGATAAACTCTACTTCTCCAGGAACGACCGTCCCACAGACTAAATCGACAGAGTCGTCTCCGTTGATGAAGGGCATCGTTGTGTTGTTTGTATAAATGATGTTAAAGTGAGTGTCAGTTGTGATGGGCCACTCTACTTGTTCCGCTGCTTGCCACGAATTCATATCGTTGACAATTTCCGACGTTGAGTCTCCAAATGCCGAAGTTAGGCTATCAATATTTAAAAATCTCTCCTGATGTTGAATAGAGGTATCTCTATTAACTTCAGGGAACTGGTGCCAATTATCGAATTGACCGATTTTGTCGTTAGGCGACAACGGTGTACTATTATAAAAGCCCGACTGAGGCTGTGGAGAGTTAACGTCGAATTGTTCCCAAGCTTGCGGTGAGAATGGGATGTGTGGTGTGTCAATGTTAATCGCCTTTTCTTCAGTTTTGGGACAGGAATCTGTGGAGTAAATATTTTTTCTTACTTATTAATACAATTTTTTTTTTGTAACTTTATGTCTTGAATTGAATTTCTATTATTTAAAACTGGTTTTACAGCTTTGCATTTTGTAGGGTTTCTTTTTATAAAAGACGATTATTTATAAAAAATATTTGAATATCTTTTAACATGTACCTACAGGAATTCTTAAATAAACATTCAATACTCACCAATGGTCTGTACTACTTCTTCCTTTTCGGGAACGTAATACAAGGGAGCCAGTTCTTGGAAGAACTCGGAGTCCGTTTCGTGAAACATTGCAGTGTCGTACAGGGGCTCCGATTTCAAGGACACCTGAAAGTAGATTTGTACAACGTGAGTATTTGTCATGTGTTTTGAAGGCCAAACTAAAATAAGCTTAATATTATCCTAAATAAAATCAAACAATAATTAAATGTTATGTACTCACGGTTGTCGACCCGCTACTTACCTCTGTAAAGCTGGTTGTTGGTACTGGTGAATCCGGCGCTGAGTTTGAATATCCGTCGCTGCTCGAGGCCGCTTCGATTGAACCGATTGCTTGCTGGTTGTTCTCGCTCTTTAAATGATCTAGGTTTACCACTTTCAAAACAGTTTGAGTCTTGTGACTCGTTTGAGAAAAAACCATGTCTTTCGGTGTTTGGTTTGATCGGATACTGACTTCCGAAATCGTCGCTCCGACTCGGACAGGTGATCTTTTGAGCAACCATTTTGTATAGAACTACAAACAAAAATGATACGACGTAACACAATGTGCATACTTATATGAAGCAGGGTGGAGGAGATAGTGGGTAAGAGGGTTTAGAATGAAATTGCAAAATATAAATAATGATCTTTTGAAGCACAACAAGATGTTGTACTTCAAAATCGATCGGAAATATGTAAAAGTTATGTCGTGTGTATGATATATATCAAAATATATAGATAATATATGTATGTATACGTGAGTATACATATAAATGAAAAGATGTCGGAGACATGATTCAGGATTAGTAGACTGTGTGATAGCGAGGCCAAAGCCTTGAAACCGAAACGCCAATGAATACATAGTTATCTATGTTTTTGAAGAGTGTACATAATATGTATCATATATGGAAGTGGTATAGATATCTTTCTTAGGAATGATGATTGCATAAATATTTAAATATGTAGAATAAATATCATTATATAAACTGAAACTTTGACAATTTATTTTCTTTTTTCGTCAGTTGCCGTCTGTTATGCAATCAACACAATGTCACCTGCCCTTTAATTAGTCGCGATTGGAAATTGAAAGAAAATAAAGTGATTGTAGTACCTAAACCTATGGGATATGAAAACGCTGCTGTCTGGAACTGCTATGTCTTTAGCTATAGTATGTACCTGTATAATAGTACTCGGTATTCACTACTCGAGTACACAAATGACTTACATTAAGTTAGTTAAAAGCATTATCTTATTAATAACAGAAACACTGGTTTCTTTTCTAATTTATTAAAACTTATCATCAAGTTATAGTAAAAGTATACTAATAAATTAGGAACTAATATGATTAAAGTAATTAACTAGGTACTTATGTCTAGAAGCTAAAGTAGATATAAAATAACTATTACTAATACAACAGCAGTGTAAAATAAAAATCGATTCGCAGTGACGAGCAACATTTGACCTTGTAGATAGCCGCTCGCCACGCTATCGCTGTACCTACTCTGTGATTATGAACAACTAAATGTTCAGGTTTTTATCGGTGTTCATTTTTGTGTTCTGGCTGTTTGGACGCTCAAACTAATGTTAAGAGCAGGGGACGGTGACGTCAGGAAAATGATCAAGGAATAAGAATTATTTAGAAGTCATGGATGATCTAATGCGAGGTGGTATGGCATTTGGTAAATTGTATAGAATAAGATTCAAACGCAATTGATACTGTTTCATAATTATGCACATAATGACTGAAAATTAATAACTTTAGGTCAATATTATATAATTGTTAGACCAAATCAAGTATCACAGACTTTATTTTTGCACCAATATTTTCTTTTATGTTATTAATTTTTAACTATGCTGATTTTACTATCTGTACTAAGATTGTTGTTTTTTCTTGCAAAAACTATATCCAAGTGAAAAGTTCATGAATTCTGGAACAAACGATTAAAAGGGGAAAAGTTATTATTCTTCGATGATTCTTGTTTTGTTCGCAACCATGCTCCAACATGATCAGCGCCTGTGAACATACAAGGGTAATTTGGGAGGGAGGTGAACGCTATTACTTACTTTTTTGAACTCTTCTTGAGCTCCTAATGAAATCTTAGCTCTTTAGGCTCCTAACCAATAAATGTTCCCCTGTGTATGCCTGTAACAAACGAAAATGAATTGTATTTATTAAAGCTAACTGAATCTCTCTCTAACGATATGCGGACCAGACTCCTTTACAGTTTATTTAAAAAGGAAGGGCAACTTGGATAACACCAAAGTATGTAGTCTATGCGTGTTACATCTAAACATCTTAATTTATAAGTCACTAACTAACGTAGGCCGCCTACAAAAAAAATCCCAAGTCAACATTGTCATGTACAAGAAAGCCAATTATATCCTCCAAAGAGTCTCCAAATAGTTAAAATATCAAGAATTTGGCAATCGGCCAACAAACAAACAACATGAAACTTAAGGAATATATTACTTAGAAGAGTTTCTTGGTCTTAAATGAGAGTATTTTTTAGTAGTGATCAAATGAGGCAATTGGTTCATACAGGTAAATTATTATAATTTATTTAGGTCTAGGTTTAAATCGTAATATCGTTTAATCATTCACGACGACCATCTTGTTCTAGAAATAAATCGAAAGTTGTTATCAGATCATATCGCGATATCGGTATAAAATATATTAGAATTTTCTTTTGTACTGCTACTACGACTGAGAGGTTCGAAGGTCAGAATATGAACTTGTATAAAATTCCCTAAGACAGTGAATGGAATTTTTGTCTAGCTCATTAATTTAACATTAAAGAAGGTCCGCTTTCGGTATTAGATATCATTGTATTTTTAACCGACTTCAAAAAAGGAGGAGGTTCTATGTTCCACTGTAAGTTATTTTTATGTATGTTCACCGATTAATCCGTCAATTGTGGACCGATTTTCTAGAACTGCGTTGCTGTAGGTATACTAGACAAGCGGCAGGCAAGGCAACGTGACTAATTCAAGTCTCGACATGTCCGAACATGCTCGCTACGCGGACGCGCTTCCCTTCCTCATTCCCCTCCTTCATTTGGTCCTTATTCACAATATTATTTTAAATGCGTAGGTTATAGATATTTACGAGAATAGTGTCAGAAACAACATAAAAACTTTAAAAAAATGCAAAGATAATTAACCCACTATCAGTTTTGTATGCCTAAAATAGCTGCACCAAAATTATTGCACAATATTAAATTTAAGTGAATGTTTCTAGTAATATGTTAATATTATATATATCCTTATTGGTATAGCCAAATTTTTCGAATTAGTAATCACTTTAAATGGTTTTCATAGATTTACTCATTATCACAATGGTAAATTATGAACCGCGAAAAAAACTTTTCAACACTCACCTCGTAAAGAACATATATTTTAGCGCCTCCAATAGGTGATTAATTCGCTTTTCTCACAACAAATGAAGAGAAATAAACGAAAACTATTTTTTTTAAACACGTTGTCTTACTTTTAGACTTTAGTAATCTTATTTTTTATTAAATAATTGCAAAACTGAAACGAGCACTCCGTGCGAGCTCAGAAAATATTGTGCAATGTAAAGCGTTTCGACGGGGCATACAATTTTCTAAATCCCCACCGCTCGTCATTCTGTGTCTAAAAATATCCCTTACCGATGCGCGATTGGCCGCAACAGATGACGTCAATACTGTAAGCCAATGGGACGTGGCGGTTTCAACAATCACGAGACCTTTGAGTTTACTTGTATAGCGAAATGTAGCTATAGGTTTACCACTACGTATACATGTTGGGGAATCACACCGTTCAACGCTATGAGGAATATTATTTTTTATAGATGACTCACTTCTATTCTACAACAACAACAGCTAAGGATTACCTTTAAAAAGTAGTTAATACGCGTAGAAAAGAACTGTATGTTTGTGTCAATGGTAATGGAAAGAACAGGAAAGAAAAAGAAAAACTTAAAATCACACCAAGAGATTAACTTGTAGATTCATTTACATTTAGTTAGGCATGCTGCTGAGCAATGCTCCTGACCGCTGAGATCAAGGTTACCAAGTCAGTTACGTAATAAACCTTGTAATCAGTTAAAGAATTATAGTTCCGGAATCTTATTTCGTGTAGATATCATGAACCTACCTATTTAATAATTCCGTAGCTGCGTAGTTAATGTAGGTCGTTTTCGAGTGTCTACGCAGCAACTGTCATAATACGCATGTTTTAATATTGGCGGACACCCGGGACACCTCTAGACAGCAGGCCCTATTTAGAATGGGAGTAGGTACATCATGGTTTTAATTTAAAAATCATAAGGTCCCCCATAATAGTAAATATTGTCTGCTAAATAAAAGTTTGTATGAAGAACAATAAAATTAATTGATTGATCTTGTTATTTACATGACCTGAACTGTTCAGGTTTGTAACTCAAGGTAGTGTTCAGGTTGAACACTACCTTAAGTTACAAATATTTAATGGGACCAATAAGCAACTAGATCAATCATGCATTAATTTGGTAGGTATAACCGTATAAAGTACCAAAATGTTCTCCTTTATTCTGGTTAGACTTCTACCTACTTACACACTAGGTTCTTCGATATTAGGTACCTATCTTTATATATATAATCTTTATATATATAATTCTTCTGTGAGTGTGTATGTCACTGAACTTCTCTCAAACGACTGGACCGATTTTGATGAAATTTTTTGTGTGTGTTCAAGGGGATCTGGGAATGGTTTAGATTCACAATTTTGTCCGCTGGACAATGTTTTTTTAATTAATTTTTGAAATTTTCAAATTAAAGACGTGTAGACAGGACAACGTCTGTCGGGTCCGCTAGTATCCCTATATATTTTTCTAATACTTATTTCTATTCATATGGTAAAAAAAATGATAGGAAGTGTTATTGTGCCAGGTCTGGAGTGAGTCGGAATGACTCATTTGCTTTTGACATCGAATAGGTTGAATAACCTTTTATTTATATTCAACGGACTAGTGAGTGTAATGATAGTCATCTATTGCTTCATCCTTAACCCAGCATTAAGTAAAACATCTACACATCCTTCTTTAAGGGTAAACACGATGTTCGTTTTCTTTTACAAAGCAGTGTATTCTTTATTTGTATTATAATTTAATGGAAATGTCTGTCTTCATTCATACATACTTCATCAAAACATACATTCACAAAAACTTCCTAAGCGACAAGGTCGACATGGCGTATAAATCGATATATAATTGTATAACGCCTACATGGTTCCCCCATTGGGGCCTCTTTACATAGTCTCTGGGCGCCTTAGTTGGTAGGTACCTACGTGTGTTAGATAAGTTAGATACAGTTGAAAACAAAGATTACCAAGTTTAATAATATTATACACATAAGTACCTATCTCTTGAACAGATAAGGAATTGCACACATCACAAGGCGGTACCAATGAAGACTTCGCAGGAATATTATTTGATGAATTATTATGCACATAATTAAAGCTATAAAAACATAGGTAGGCACTTATGAGTAGGTAGGTAATGGTAACTCTCACAAACAATTTTAGTACATTAAGTAAGGCGGTTAAGTTGGCTAATTTAATAAGTGTGTAGGTTAGTAATTAGTAGATGGTAATTACGTACCTACCTATTAAATTTAACGGTGTCACCTGATGTAACTATCAAAAGTACACTTCTGGTATTTTAGGACTCCGTTCTCATTAAGATCTTTTTGTTACTCGATTTTATACATATTTAAGTTTCTTCATTACCCTAAAAATGTTCAATATTATAGATAGCGATAACATTTCTGAAACATTTTCCTCATACGCAATCGCAGTGTTTGATATCTTTCTATACCAGTTTTAAACCAGTTGGGTAAAATTTCCAAATCACACTTTCACAAATGATTTTTTAATTGGAATCTATTACTGGTCTACATATTTCTATCAAATATGTTTATTTATGTTAAACTACACATATTTAAAAAAATGTATAAATAGGTTAGTACATTATTGTTTTATTGCCGTTTCACGTGTAGTTGACTGGATTACCGATTATCCAATAATGTAGATTTATATAAATCACTTTAATACTTAGTAATATAATCTAGAATTCTAGATGATATTGTGAACAGAGTTATAAATTGACATAAGTGAGAACACGTATTTCATCAACTATGTCCAATGTCCATACACTTTATCATGGTGACTGTTTAACCCCATTTTACGTTTGCGGTTACATTAATAATGAGAATTCTGTAAACAATATGTTTGTTGTATTTAATTAAAGTATGATATCATACACAAGCATATTGAAAACAAAAGTGCGTGTTTTGCCTAAGTGCACTACATTAGGTACCTACATAAATCTCTTTGGTTCCACTACAATAGCGTGATTTTAAAAAACTTTTTATAAAAAAAAACCGACTTCCAAAAACATCCAACGAAAACTCTCTACCAAAAAAACACTTAAAAGCGTAAAATAAACTGGTTCTTCAGTAGTATGATAATGTATGCTAGGTACCTAAAATCTGTTTGAAGTCGGTGCCAAGCAGGGTTGCCACCCGTCCCGATTTTGCCGGGACAGTCCCGATTTCGACGATATCGTCCCGGGTCCCGATGGCCTAGTAAATTTGTCCCGATTTTTGATAACATATGTCAATCGCTCAATTTGAATTGATGTTTGTGTATTATATCCCACTTTTGGACCGACACGAGAACGCGGTGTGTGACCGCGCCGCACGCAACACGTTCTTTTTCACCCCCTTCCGCGCAGTAACCTAACTATACAAAATTTTTGCAATGTCGCAAAAAGTATCTAGCTTGTTTCGAAAATTGATAGCCACAGACTAAATACAATCAAATAAATAATATTAAAAAAAACTACACATAGGTGGCTAGTGATTTTCATACAACATATTATGTTTAAAGATTATCTGTCACTCTTCTTTTGTTTGTAACAATGGACGTCTCGCGGGAAGCTTTTCGTGCTATGATTTTCTATGATTATAAACAAGGGCTAAACTTCAAGAAATGTTAAGAAAATTTACAAGCTGCTTTTGTGAAGTCTGCTCCTGCTTTAGCAACAATTACTTATTGGTTTCGTGAATTTAAACGTGGTCTAGAGAATTTAAACGATGACCCCAGACCCGGCCGACCACCAACTGCAGTAACTCATGAAAACGTCATCAGGGTAGAGTGGCTATTGCCGCTATTGCGAGAGAATAGACATCGAGAGATACAGGCTGAACTAAATATTGGATCACAGGCAATTTCCACCATCCTGCATAAACACCTTAAAGTTAGGAAGCTTGCTTCACGATGGATTCTCATTCTCTCTTCGATGAGCAAAAATGCCGTCGAGTTGATTGGTGCAAATTTATGTTAGAAAAGTTCGAAGGAGGAACTTTAAAAACGTATCCTACATTCTTACAACTGACGAATCATAGATATATAGCTACGATCCTCTCACGAATCAGCAATCCACACAATGGGTATTTGAAGAGGACGATTTGCCCACAAAGTTGTTCGCGGACGGAGCGTCAATAAAAAAATGATAGAGGTGTTTTTTCGACGCAGTGTACCAGTAGCAGTAATTCCCCTAGAAGACCGTAGAACAGTTACTAGTGAATGATATAGCGAAGTTTGTCTGCCTCAAGCTTTCGGGGAGTCGGATAGCGAGCGCCCAAGGAGCGACGTCCGTGGCATTCTTTTTCACTAAAAGAACGCGCCCGCTCAGCTGCTAGAACTATGGACTATTTGAAAACTTCCGGGGTATCTATACTTATAATAAAACTGTAGAGAGGTCAATTCTGTACATTGAATATACATTCAAAATGAATATTGGAGGATGAATGGTGATCGATACTGATTCCAAAAATGCAATCAGTAAATTTTTTGTCTGTCTGTCTGTCTGTCTGTCTGTCTGTCTGTATATGCACGCATGGGTCAAAAACTACTGAAAGGATTTTAACCAAACTTGGTACGATTGTAGTCCATACTACTGGGCAGGTTATAGGCTATATAACATAACGCTAAGATACAAAGGAGCTGAGCAGTGACGACAAATTTGAACCAAGTCGGATGAAAACGCGCTTTCGAGCTCTTATCCTCGCATACGTTGATCATACACCAAAAGTATGTATTACAAAGATGATGGTCTTCAGAAGATCTACATAAAAGTCCTGAATAGTATATAGCTATCTTTTATAAATTAGCCACAATAACGTGTTTAATCGTTAGGCATTTCTTCAAAGTGTATATATTGTATTTCACATAGATATATCTTTATCAAACTACCATTTTCAAAAAGTACACTTTAATATCTATTTTATAAAAAAAAATTTATAGAAATCGGTTTATAAACACACAAGATTTATAGAAATAATCTATATACTTATAATAAAACTGTAGAGAGGTCAATTCTGTACATTGAATATACATTCAAAATGAATATTGGAGGATGAATGGTGATCGATACTGATTCCAAAAATGCAATCAGTAAATTTTTTGTCTGTCTGTCTGTCTGTCTGTCTGTCTGTATATGCACGCATGGGTCAAAAACTACTGAAAGGATTTTAACCAAACTTGGTACGATTGTAGTCCATACTACTGGGCAGGTTATAGGCTATATAACATAACGCTAAGATACAAAGGAGCTGAGCAGTGACGACAAATTTGAACCAAGTCGGATGAAAACGCGCTTTCGAGCTCTTATCCTCGCATACGTTGATCATACACCAAAAGTATGTATTACAAAGATGATGGTCTTCAGAAGATCTACATAAAAGTCCTGAATAGTATATAGCTATCTTTTATAAATTAGCCACAATAACGTGTTTAATCGTTAGGCATTTCTTCAAAGTGTATATATTGTATTTCACATAGATATATCTTTATCAAACTACCATTTTCAAAAAGTACACTTTAATATCTATTTTATAAAAAAAAAATTATAGAAATCGGTTTATAAACACACAAGATTTATAGAAATAATAAGAAATAAAACTTCTCAATCTCGCCGCGCCAGTATGGGGACGGATACACGGTTGATTTTTGTTTAACGCGCGAAACGGCCATCCGCTGAATCTATAAAAAGGCGGGGCCGCTCACGCGCCGACTTCACTCACATTGTCACTCTTAATGCGAACGGACGTGGTTCTAATTGACTCTTTTCGGAATAAGCGCGCTTTAAATTTTAAAAATACATATATACGTAGTTTTTAGATATAAGTTTAAAGTAGGTATTAGATAATAATATAATTAGTTTGTTTAGTGTTTTTGTTTTTAGATTTTAAAAATACATAGATACGTAGTTTTTAGATATAAGTTTAAAGTAGGTATTAGATAATAATATAATTAGTTTGTTTAGTGTTTTTGTTTTTAGATTTTAAAATACATAGATACGTAGTTTTTAGATATAAGTTTAAAGTAGGTATTTTAGATAATAATATAATTAGTTTGTTTAGTGTTTTTGTTTCTTTCTCCTTCTTTTCTTTATATATATAGTTGTTAAGTTGAACGTTGTAAAGTTAAGTGTAAATTTCAATTAAGTATACATTTTTTCTTTTTGTGTTTTTATCTTATTAGGTTCTTTTTATTCCGTAGATATTTTTTTTGTTTATTTATTTTATTAGGTTCTTTTTATTCCACCTACAATGCCACCTAAGAAACGGTCTTCCTTATCTCGAAATTCGAGAAATGCCAAAAGAATGAGAGATGCGCGTTCTCAGGAATCGTCAGAGGAAAGAGCGCATCGTTTAAATTCTATGAGAGTTAATAATGCAACTGCACGAGCACATGAAAGCAGTTCTGAGAGAGAGATGCGATTAACTTCTGATAGGGAAAGAAGGGCTAGATCACGGGCATCTGAAACCTCTTCTCAACAAGAGCTACGTCTTACAGTTGACTGTGAACGGCATGTTTTATCCCGAGAGTCGGAAACGTTCACCGAGCGACATTTACGGCTTACAGCTGATCGCGAACGGCATATTCTGTCTAGAGAATCAGAAACCGCTACTCAACGAGAATTACGACTTAGAAGTGACCGCGAAAGGCACGTTTTGTCTCGAGAGTCCGAAACATACACCGAGCACGAATTAAGACTCACAGCTGACCGCGAAAGGCACGTTTTGTCTCGAGAGTCCGAAACATACACCGAGCACGAATTAAGACTCACAGCTGACCGCGAAAGGCACGTTTTGTCTCGAGAGTCCGAAACATACACCGAGCGCGAGTTAAGACTTACGGCTGACCGCGAAAGGCACGTTTTGTCTCGACAGTCCGAGTCCTCTACTCAATATCATGACCGTCTCACAGTTGATGGGATACACCATGCCATAACTCGATCAATTGAAGACGAACATGATCATGACCGACGACTGGAGTCAGGCCGCGAATATTACAATTCTTTGAGACAAGAACAAACAACGAGTTTGTCAAATGAAAGACAACGAATTGATAATATTCGATCGCAGGAAACAGACGAGCAGCGTGAAGCCAGGCTTTCTGCAGATAGATTTAGACATATTTTTGATAACTTAGATGCACATACAGAGGATTTAGATGAACCTACAAATTTACTGCCGTGGGCCAACAAATATAAAAGTGGATTCACTTATGCTGTCAATATTGATTACAACTCATATTCAAAAATCGGTGATATGAACGTAGTATGTCCTTATTGCAATGCCTTAAAGTGGAGAAAAGAGTCGGCTGGATTTTGTTGTTCTGGAGGCAAAATTAAATTGCCTACGTTTGAAGATCCGCCTGAACCCTTGAAGTCACTGCTGTTAAGGGAGCATACGCATTCAAAACATTTTTTAGATAATATTCGCAAATTTAACAGTGCCTTTCAAATGACTTCTTTTGGTGCTCAACAAATATCAGAAGGGCCATTCATGCCAACTTTTAAAATACAAGGCCAAGTGTACCATTTAATAGGATCTCTACTGCCAGCTGACCATCCTAAATTTCTTCAAATATATTTTGTGTCAGACTACAACGAGCAATCAATTATAAGAAATCAAAATTTCCCAAATTTAAATACTGAATTGATTTCAGAACTTCAACACATGTTGCATCAAGTAAATTCATATGTGTGTAGTTTCAAATCGGCGTTAGAAGTTCTTCCCCGAGAACAAGATAACAATTACAAGATTGTTATAAATGCTGATAGGCGTCCAACTCAGGAACACACTGGGCGATATAATGCCCCATCAACAAATGAAGTGGCTGTGGTATTGGTTGACCAGGAATGTGATAGACGTGATATAGTTATTCGTTCCAGAGACAATGGCTTGCAACGCATTTTTGAAACCCATAGAGCATACGATAGCTTGCAATATCCTATGATATTCTGTCGTGGGGAAGATGGTTACAATTTTGCTTTATACCAAACTGATTCACGAACAGGCGCTCCTAATTATAACAAAAAAAAATCTTGCCTTCAATTCTATTGTTACCATTTGCAAGTGAGACAGGGTAAATTTCTATATTTACACCGTTTTCGTTCACTTTTCAATCAGTTTATTGTTGATATGTACGCAAAGATTGAAACTGAAAGATTAGTTTATATACGATCTAATCAGAAGCAGTTGCGCGCTGAAGAATACGTGCACCTTCGCGACGCAATGCAACAAGATAATAGTACGGTAAATATGGGCCGTTTAGTTATTTTACCCTCCTCTTTTACTGGTGGTCCACGCTATATGCACGAACGTACTCAAGATGCTTTTTGTTACGTAAGAAAGTATGGACGTCCTGACTTATTTATTACTATAACAACAAATCCTAAGTGGGATGAAATTACTCATGAGCTTCTTGAGGGTCAAGCATCTTATGACCGTCACGATATTATCGCAAGAGTTTTCCATTTAAAATTAAAGTTAATGATTAATTTACTAACCAAAGATGAAATTTTTGGAGAAGTTTTGTGTTTTATGTACAGTGTTGAGTGGCAAAAACGCGGCTTACCTCATGCACACATTCTGCTTTGGTTGAAAGACAAGATTCGGCCTAATGATGTAGATAGTTTAATCAGTGCTGAATTTCCAGATCCCATTGCAGATCCTGGGTTATATGATATTATTAAAACTCATATGGTGCATGGCCCATGTGGTACATTGAATGCGAACGCTCCTTGCATGCAAAACGGTCGTTGCACTAAGAGATATCCAAAAGCCTTAGTGGACCAAACTATAACAGGTCATGATGGATACCCGTTGTATCGCCGCCGTTCAAAAGATTATGGTGGCTTTACTGTTGAGAAAAGGGTGTTTGGTCAACAGATTACTTTAGATAATAGATGGGTCGTTCCGTATTCGCCAATTTTATCCAGAACATTTCAAGCTCACATAAATGTTGAAATGTGTAATAGCGTGGAGTCTATAAAATATATATGTAAGTATATAAATAAGGGTAGTGATCAAGCAACATTCGCGTTGAGAAACGAGCACGATGAAATTACAAGATTTCAGTCAGGCAGGTATATTAGCTCTTCAGAGGCTGTGTGGCGCATTTTGAGTTTTAACATTCACGAAAGATATCCACCCGTGACTCATTTGGATGTTCATCTTGAAGGCGGTCAGAGAATATATTTTAATGCAGAAAATGTTACAGAACGATTAGAGAACCCCAGACAAACAACTTTACTGGCATACTTTCGACTTTGCCAAACCGATGTTTTTGCAAAAACGTTATTGTACGAGGAAGTTCCATCTTATTATACTTACGATAAGCAACGTGGTTCTTTTAATCGTAGACGCCGTGGCAGACCAGTAGATGGCGAACCAGGTATTTTTAAGGAACATGTTCTTGGTAGGGTGTATACGGTGCATCCAAACAATGCTGAGTGTTTCTATTTGCGATTATTATTACATACAGTACGAGGATCAACATCATTTATAGATTTGAGAACAGTAGATGGAATTGTATATCCTACTTATCATGCAGCTTGCCAAGCGTACCATTTGTTAGAAAATGATCAGCATTGGGATCATGCTTTAGCTGAGTCCTGTATTAGTGATAATCCACGACGCTTACGCCATTTATTTGTCACTTTAATGGCATTTTGTAATTTGTCAGATGCTGCACAATTATGGGAAAAATATAAGGAAAAGTTTGCGGAGGATTTCCTTCAAAATATATCTCATAATAATGAAGGGGCAACAAATGACAGTTCCCGTGAATTTGCCATAAATCAGTGCTTATTAGCTATTCAAGAGGAGTTAATAGCAGTAACCGGTAAATCACTCAGTGAATATGGTATGCCGACACCAAACTCAATTGGAGAGCGTACTAATAGAGAATACTTCGCAGAGATTAGTTATAACTCAGTGGATCTGCTGGAAGTTTTAGAAAATGGGGTCTCCATTATGACCCCAGAACAACGTTCAATATATGACCGTGTCTGTGAAAGTGTTCAAAATAATATGGGAACAATTTGGTTTTTAGATGCACCCGGAGGAACTGGGAAAACATTTTTGACCAAATTAATTTTAGCCTATGTTCGACATCAGCGTAAAATAGCTCTTGCCGTGGCTTCATCGGGGATAGCAGCAACATTGCTACCAGGAGGTAAAACTGCTCACACCATGTTCAAAATACCGATTGACTTAAATTGCACGGAAAGTCCAACCTGTAGTATTTCTAGAAATAGCGACAAAGCAAAGGTCTTACTTGAGTGTAATTTAATAATATGGGATGAATGCACAATGGCCCATCGAAAAGGAGTAGAAGCAGTTGATAGAACTTTAAGGGATATAAGGCAAAATGATCGGCCAATGGGCGGTGTCACAGTTCTATTTTGCGGTGATTTTAGACAAATATTGCCGGTAATACCACGGGGTACAAGAGCCGACGAGATTAGAGCTTGCCTGAAAAGCTCTAATTTGTGGCGTAATATACAGTCGGTGCATTTATCAACAAATATGCGAGTAAGAACTGGAGATAATCCGGATGATAATCAGTTTTCGGATACTTTACTAAAAATTGGCGAAGGCACTTACCCACAACAACATGAAGGAAAAGTTATTTTATCACCTGCCTTATGTTGCAGAGTGCAATCACAGCAAGATCTTATAACATCTGTTTACGGCGAACTTTCAGAACTATTTGAAAGGGACAATAATTGGTTATGCGAAAGATCCATTTTAACCCCTCGCAATGACCAAGCATCTGATATAAATAGCAATATATTGTCAAATATACAAGGCGAGACTAAGATATACTTTTCTATAAACAGAATGCTTGATCAACAAGAAGCCACGAACTATCCGATAGAATTTTTAAATTCTTTAAATATGCCCGGACTTCCATCTCATGAAATTCATTTAAAAATAGGTATTCCGATTATTCTACTCCGAAATTTAAGACCACCACAACTATGCAACGGAACCCGACTAAAAGTCATACAATTACAACAAAACATAATAGAGGCTCAAATTCTAACAGGTTGCGGTGCCGGCGAAATTGTTTATATTCCCAGAATTCCCATTATACCAAATAATTTTCCATTTCAGTTTAAAAGAACGCAATTCCCAGTATCGGTATGTTATGCAATGACAATTAATAAAGCTCAGGGTCAGACTTTCCGCGTTGCTGGAGTAGATCTTAGTCTCAGTTGTTTTTCACATGGGCAGTTGTACGTCGCTCTTTCCCGGGTCAGTTGTTCCAGAAATCTTTATGCATACGTACCGGAAGGGTCCACTTTGAATATAGTTTATCCGGAAGCTTTACGCTGAAATTATGTATTTTTTATATTAAATAACATTTTATGTTAGAAACGATGCAAAACAAAAATTACGGTCTTAAATAGATTTTTAAAAGGCAATTTTTATCTATTAAATTGTTGTTTAATAGTGTATAGTTTAAAAAAAAAACATTGTTGTAAAAGGTGATCCACGCGGATGAAGTCGCGGGCACAGCTATAACTAATAAAACGATGTCTGCATGTATTCATATAATACTTTTTCGTTACCTTTTTTTAGATTTACGATTTAATTGAAAATAAAATGCAAAACATGACAATTTAAACGTTTTTGTCATCAATCACACTAATATTATAAAGGCGAAAGTTTGTAAGTGTGTATGTTTGTTACTCTTTCACCCAAAAACTACTGAACGGATTTGGATGAAACTTTACAGTAATATAACTTATACATCAGAATAATACATAGGCTACTATTTGCCAAGATAACCGACATACACGCGGGCGGAGCCGCGGGCAACAGCTAGTAATACATATAAATATTACCCTATCCTACGTATAGCCCAGATTTAGCTCCATGCAATTTTTTTAATTTCCCACGGTAAAAAAATGCTCCGTTGGTGAAAATGAGGCACTGCAGACGAGGCCGTCTAAGAATTTCGGCGATTATTTTTCGACCTCCCGCAAGACACGTTTTTTAAATGTTTTGAAATCTGGTTCACTCGAATGTATTAGTGCGTTGGGATTGGAGAGGGATATTTTAAAAAGCTGTAAAATAAACTTTTTTTATATTTTAATTATTTTTCATTTCATAAACTATTTTTGGAACAGCCCACGTATACAGACAAGAAATATCGAAAAAAAAATGGATTCCAATTGCATATTGCGCAAAATCGAACAGAGAATAGTTTACCAAGAATGTATATCTGGTTTCAGAGAATTTTACAGAAATGCAATTAATAATCATCAAACTCACTGTGGTTTCGATTAATCGAATCCATTGCAAAAATTGGAATTATTATCACTGAACGGCGAATACTTATGTTGAGTGTATTTTCACTAATGTCAATAAAATGGTCTAATTTCAAGAATTATTGCACGGTAGATTTAATAAAAGCAGAATTGCAAATTTCGCTAAACAATAAACATAGATATGTCATTTTCTAAATTCTTATATAAATGTTAAAATGACTCTGAATTAATGAACGCGACCCATAAGATTTTTTTTTCATGAGCCTGCTTTGTCCTACTACTGCAAAAAGGCATCCCCTGCAACAAGCCACTTCTCTCTTTCCAAGGCCAGTTTCGGTCAGTCTATGCGATAGGCGTCAAGATCTTCGCGCCATCTTTTACGGGGTCTGCCTTGTCGTCGGCGTTTACCCTGAGGCCCCCAGTGTTCGACGACCTTGGCCCACCGGTCCGGATTTATACAACATACGTGTCCGGTCCAATCCCATTTTAATCTGGCAGTTTTCTTGCCCACATCCTCGACTTTAGTTTTGGAAAGCAGCTCTGTGTTTCTTATTCTGCGTTCCACTGCTCTTTGGCAAATCTTAAGCATGGTCTTCTGACAAAGACCAAGTTTGAGCACCATAAGTAAGGATGGGCAGGAGACACATGTCAATGAAAGGGGAATATCCCCTTTCATGTACTGTTTCACGGACCAGTAGCTGTTTCAGGCGTTATCGATTCGGCGATCGACACCACCACATTCACCAATGACAATGGACGTTGTCCATGAAGCAGACAGTTTTTTGAAGACTTTCTCCAGGGTGCTTGTAAATAGTCTCGGGGATAGAGGATCTCCCTGTTTCACACCCTTCTCTATTATAAAAGAAATATGCATGGAAAATATTTAAAAAATACGCATAAATACAAAAAAAAGTGTTTTTATTTTTCCCACAGTCTTTTTGATGACCTGAAATCCGAACGACCGTCTCTGATAACCATTCGATTGTCCCGATTTTGAAAAAAACTTCTACGTTTTCCTTCAGCAACCGGTGATACAAGGAAAACACTAAAGGCTTGCAAAAGAGAAAGTAGGTGTGAACCCGGACGTTGTATAGAGCAAATTAGCTATGGACTATGGTAAGTAAGTGTTAGTAGAAGTGAACTTGAAGTACTTGAAGTATACGAATCATCACGCTAAGACCAATAGAAGCGGAGCACCAATGAAGAATGTTTCAAAAACGGGGGAAAATTGTAACGCTACGGTACGGGCAATAGGAGACGCTAACGAGGTTGCGTGGGCTCGTAATCTGAGGAACAAGCCGCCTAAATATAAATTTACGTAATTAATTTATTCACATAATACCTACATGTATTTACATATAAATATTTGCTGTCATGAACAAATATTTATCAGTATAGAAGGTTTTATGATTACAAATTATATTTAAGGAATGTGCTCCGTCTGTCTTTAAATTACGCTTAAGTTGTTTTTTGACGGCCTTTTGATAGTTTTAATGATGATGTTTTAGGCCTTTCTAAATCAAGTTGCTATTAAATAATAGGTCTTTACCTATGAAATTGCCGTTTTGTATGCAATAAGTGAAAGTACTTATTTCTTAAAACTTTTTTATTTCTGTTATTTGAAGTAATCACCCATGCAATCGACGCATCTTTGCCAACGCATTGGCATTTTTTTTGATGCCCTTCTTGTAAAAATCAGCTGGACGGGAGGCAACAAACTCTTCAAAGGCATTTTGTACTGCCTCTCGGGAATTGAATTTTTTACCCACTAAAAATTTGTCTAAATTTTGGAAAAAGTAATAGTCGGTAGGTGCAAGGTCTGGTGAGTATGGCGGATGAGGGAGAGCTTCCAACCCCAGCTCTTGCAGCTTGGAGACTGTCTGTTGCGCAGTATGGAGTTCGCGCGATGTCGTGAAGGAGCAGTGGGGACGACCGATTGACCAAAGCTGGTTGCAGATGTGCAAGCTTCTCCATCATTCTCTCCAGTTCTTCACAGTACACATCTGCATTAATGCTCATGCCGTTTTGTAAAAAGCTGTGGCGAATCACACCCGCACTAGACCACCAAACAGTGACCATCACCTTTTTAGGGGTCATTTTTGGTTTTTGGTTTGGGCATTGCTTTGGTACTGAACCAGGGTCTAACCAACTTGCTAAGCGCTTTCGATTGTCGAACAGAATCCATATTTTGTCGCACGTAAGAATTCGTTTCAAAATTCCTTCATTTTTTTGCCTGTTGAGCAGCGCAAGGCAAGTCTCAACGCGTGCGTTGCGTCGATCGTTAAGGTCGTGGGGCACCCATCTATCAAGCTTTTTTACCTTGCCAATTTGTCGCAAATGAATCAATATTGTTTTGATGCTTACATTAAAAGCTCCTGCTAGCTCAGCTGTAGATTGAGTTTCGTCAGCTTCCACAATCACCTTAAGTTCATTATTGTTAACCAAAGTCTCCGGACGACCACGAGCTTCATTTTTCAAGTCAAAATTTCCAGAACGGAACCGGGAAAACCAATAGCGGGTTGTGCGTTCGTTTATACAGTTCTCTCCGTAAACGTTTTTGATGTTACGTGCCGTTTGTGTCGCGTTGGTGCCACGACGGAACTCATATTCCATAATTACACGAATTTTTAAAGTATCCATTATGACGAAAAATGTTCAAATGTATTGAAAATACAACGCTAATCAGAAAACAAAAGACTGAGTTTGTAAATAGAATGTCATGGTTTTAAAACAAAATTAATTTGAATTTAGAATACAGAGCCATTACAAACTTTATTTTATTTGAAATGACCAGTACTGAAGAACGGCAATTTCATAGGTAAAGACCTAATATTCATTTGTTAAATAAATATTAATCAGAGGGCACGGGCGTAGCCGGGTTTTACTTTCGGGGTAGGGGGGGGGGGTGTTCAAGCTAATAAAATGACTAAGTATGTAACTTTAGTCGTAATATCAATAGGAAAAAGAAAGAAAGTGTAGAAACGAAGAATCTAGGGGGGTTCAACCCTCAAACCCCCCTCCCCTCACTTACTACGCCCATGTCAGAGGGTCTAGTGTGAGTTTACTAATCGTACTCACACTCGCCTAGACCAGTGTTCCGCAAAGGGTGTGCCGTGGTCATCTGTTGTTGTGCCTTGGAAAAATAGCATTTTCCCACAAACCTAAATAGACGGACTGAAAAAAAATACTTAGGTACAGATACGTAAATTACGCAAACGCATGAAGGAGGCGTTTTGTTTCGGTCATCTCTACCAAGTGTGGGTTGATCAAGAGAATTAGCTCAAGGTGTAGGCTACTGCCCTTCTACTATTAACAACTCCCCCAGTCTGAAAACAAGTCTAAAATCTTTAGAGTCGGAACACACAGACTTTCTAGCCCCAAATTTCTCCCGAATACGTAACCTGCTCGAAATCATCCAAGCAACCAGTCTCCTTGTCCTGCGCCCTTCAGTCAAATCACTATAATACTGAACATCATTATACCTAGCTTGATCTAATGATTACCTTAGCCGCAAACCTTGTCTTCCCACGGTCAACTTTCTGCTACCGGTTTCTCTAGGGACTACTTGATCTACCTACCCTATACCATGAAGCCTCGGAAAGCACCTCCTAAAATTCGTCTACGGTTTTCAATGCAAGGATATCGAAAAGCTACATGCAGATGCTGCTAAGTTAGACTGGACGAGTGTGGTCAGCCACACTCGTCAATTCTAAATGCTACCAATGTTAAAAACAAAATATATTTAACGACGCCATCATTAATCTATATGACATCCACGTTCCTATTAGAACTGTAAAATTGACACCTGGATGACTGAAGGGGTCCGAGTGGGGTGAGAAGGAAGGATCAGGCCTGTTTTAGAAGAGTTAAGTATAAAGATAGGTGGTCACTCTATAAGACTGAAAACGCCGATACATTCTTCAAAACATAGAATCTTCTTCTGCTTCCAGTGTGTGGAAATTTGGTAAATTTAATGGCAAACAATAAAATCCTGAGTTCAAAAACACTATTAGTTTGAATAATACCAATTGTCATTTCTTATCCCCCTCAACCGGCGGCGATTCGACTGGCGTGCAGCTTGGAACTGGCGGCCGGTTTAAGGGGAGCCCTCTCTCGGTAGACACTGATGCAGTTTTCTTCAGTGCCCTCTGAAGACATCAAAAAGATTATCTTATCTATCCGCTCTAATGCTGTGGGGCAGGATGGCATTAGCTGACGTATGATTGTACCCATCCTGGACCAGAGCAGCCCTGTCAACGATTTCTCCAAATTCATACCGGTCTATGCTCAACTAAGCAGGCTCATGTTTCGCATTAAATATTTTTTCTGCAATTTTAAAGTTTAGGTTTGTTGATAAATAATAAAATTAATAAATCTTGCTTTGTTGACTAATTATAAACATTGTTTTGTGGATTATTTATGGTGTATCTCCAAAAATTTTTATTTGCCTAGGTGTACCTTGAACACAAAAAGTTTGCGGAACACTGGCCTAGACTACCTAATTTAGTGAAAAATAACTATGGCGGTGAAAGGCGAGAGTAGGTACGTGGCACAAGTTAAGACGTGGTTAACTTTTGCATCGTGTGGAAAAAAGCATAAAATTGGATTAAGAAAATAAAAATACACACATCAAAAGTGTCTAGGGATCAACATATATTTTTGCAATAACTTTTCTCCTGATTGATATTAATTAAAATTTTCTTTAAGGATTCATCAAATAAAGTGTTTTCGTTTGTCACAGTAACGATAAACCAAGTCACCTTTGCATTAATAAAGTTTGCCATTTTCCTAATAAAGGGATTTTTGACATTTGAACCACTAACATTAAAGTTCGAAAAAAAGACTGAAATAACAGTTTTCTTTAAAATTTTATTAGGTAACTTAAACAATTAATAATCCGTGTTTCTACCGCGAACACTAACAACACAAGAACATCGGTTTGGCATACTCAAAATGAGTTCATCCAAATCACGCTGTGGAATGGCCGCCCATGTTCGTTGCAACAACAAAAAAAGGTCTTCTTGCGACTGGATACCCTCCATATTCGGCAGAGCTCTTCTCTGTAGCATATCCCATGCATGCTCAATCGGGTTCAAGTCTGGCGACTGAGCAGGCCAGGGCAGGACATTGATGTTAGCTGCGGCGAGAGTCTGTCTTACAACTCTTGCGGTGTGCGGTCGTGCATTATCATGCATTAACTGAAATAAGGGACCGATTTGCACTTGTAGAGGAAAGATGACGTCTGATACAATCGTCTCAGCATAAATTTGAGCGTTGAGGTTGCCTCTGATCCAAATCAACTCAGTTCTTCCGCCGATCCAAATACCCGCCCATACCATGATGGTTCCACCACTATAAGGATGGACTTCCTGGCAGGATTTTAATCGCTGTTGGCGTCCAGGGGTTCTCCAGTGTCGTATACGTCTTGTATCCGGTCTCATACCAAAACGAGACTCATCAGAAAAGCACACGAAACGCCATTGTTCTTCTGCCCAATTTCTGTGTTCAAGAGCCCATTGATATCGAATCCTACGATTGTGCATTGCTATAGGTGGTACCCGTAGCGGTCTTCGGGAATGAAGGTTCACTTCATGCAAGCGGTTTCTGACTGTTTGGTCGCTAATTAAGTTCCCTGAAGAGTGATGAAGCCTCACGGCTAACATCATGGCGGTTATTGTTGGAGCTCTTCGAGTTAAGATTTGAATGTATCGGTCTTGTCTCCGTGTGGTGCAGCGATACCGTCCTCCATGGCGCTCAGCCACGGTACCAGTGCTTCGGTAACGTGTCCAAAGTCGACTGATAACACTCTGACTTGTATTCAGAGCTAAAGCCACAGTACGTTGCCGGGAACCAGCTTCTATCATTCCCACGGCTCTGAGCATTTCTTCCCTGCTTAAATGACGTCGCCGCTCTATAATAACGTTGGTTTTAATCAGTAGTAGGGAAACAGTAGCACTAATAATGTCTTCAATGCGTTGTATGTTTTTATAGGGAAAATATTGACAGCTGATTTTCATCTTTTACTCGAATTTGATTGACAGTTCCTGATTCAAATTATGAAATGCACCAAAAAGGATCCATATAAATTTATAAAATCATAAATTTATTACAAAGCCACATCTCAATCTCAAGAAATCCGCATAAAAATGCTTGATCCCTAGACACTTTTGATGTGTGTATTTGAATTCAAAAGCACTGACCTTTTTATTTTTGTTTTTCTTTGTCCGTTTAGAGCCGACGGGTCACCTGATTGTGAGTTCCTATCGCAACCCATACTATAATCTGTAACTCACGACTCTGACTTCATGAAAGCAGTAAAGAATTTACTGCGTTCATGAATTCAGAGTCGCAGTGACCGCAGATTGCGCCACGCAATTTGCGCGGCAGGACTCACAAATGCATTGCCGCCCTTTGAATCATTCCCCTAAAATGAAGTGAAGGAGAGGTTAGGGCCCCCGTAACATCACTGACTCGTTAAGAAGCAACAGAAGAATTGTTTAGTATCGGTTTTCTGTAAGGCCAAAGTAATCACTACCGGCGGCGGTTTAATCATCCACCCACAAATATATATATATCGAAGACCCACACCGTCCTACGGTTAACATAGAAAAATAATTAGTTGTTTTAAATAGCAAGTGTAGACATACTACAACACTTCTACTAGCTTTTTCCCGCGGCGGTTATCGCTATAAAGAGTAGCATGTCCCATCAAGAGGGGCCGTTCAAGTATTACGTTTCACCGTGGGAGAGCCACGCTTCGGCATGAATGGGCCGGCTCGACCGGAGTGATACCACGGCCTTACAGAAAACCGGTGTGAAATAGCGCTTGCGCTATGTTTCACCGAGTGAGTGAGGATACCGGAGGCCCATACCCCAAACCCCTCCCCACATCCCTCTCCCCATCCCCCAAAGGCCGGCAACCCATTTGTGACGCCTCTGGTGTTGCGGGTGTCGCTTACCATCTAGAGGGGCGGGGGGTCACTGATTTGCTTATTTTTGATGACATGGGGGATGGGGGGGGGTCTAAATGGTGATTACGTTAGCAGTAGGTATTTACTTTTTAGGGTTCCGTGCCAAGCAAAAAACGGAACCCTTATAGATTCGTCATGTCTGTCTGTCTGTCTGTCCGTCCGTATGGCACAGCCACTTTATTCCGAAACTATAAGACCTTTAATGTTGAAATTTGGTAGATTGATGTATTCTGTGAACCGCTTTAAGATTTTCACACAAAAATAGAAAAAAAACAATTAATTTTGGTCCCCATACTTAGAACTGAAACTCAAAAAAAAATTTTTCATCCAACCCATACGTGTGGGGTATCTATAGATAGGTCTTCAAAAATGATATTGAGGTTTCTAACATTATTTTTTTCTAAACTGAATATTTTGAGCGAGAGACACTTCCAAAGTGGTAAAATGTGTGTGTCCCCCCCCCCCCCTCTAACTTCTAAAATAAGAGAATGATAAATCTAAAAAAAATATATGACGTACATTACCATGCAAACTTCCAACGAAAATTGGTTTGAACGAAATCTAGTAGTTTTTTTTAATACGTCATAAATCGTGAACTGCAATTTACCTTTCATTCAATCAACACAAATGTAAAAATATAAAATAGAAATTATATTATGTTACTTGCTGCTGCGGAACCCTTCATGGGCGAGTCCGACTCGCACTTGGCCGCTTTTTTTACACATATAGCAGCGCACACATTGTCAATGTTTGAAAACTAAACTCATTTTAGGGGATTCCCACAAATAATGTAAACGTTTAGGTACTCGCTTAGAACCGAGTAGGGGAATTAACGCGCGCCATTCACTTGTCATTTTTTTTGCGTCAATCCTAGTGTTTCGTTTCGGTACGATTGACGATTTGACGTATTGTATGTCTCTATTGTTTCGTTTCGGTACGATTGACGATTTGACGTATTGTATGCAAAGCAAGTTAATTTTTGTATTATCATTGATTCGATTTCGCCAAAGTTGAATTGTTTCATTAAGATGTCTTTTCAAATAAACAAATCCTATTTATACCAAAAATTGTTCGAAAGTTTTAAAAAATCTCATACAAATACGAAAGTACAAAATGTACAGAAATTAGTTAACGAAGTGTGGCGTAATTTTTTTATTATATCAAGGAAAGTCCGACAAGGAACTTGATATTACTGTCGCTAAGAGCATTGAAGAAGAATTGCAAGCAGCGACTAAGAATAAATTCGATCTAGTACGTTTTTTTCCCAAGGTGAGTAATGAAACCATTTTAGGTATGAGTAGGTACTATACTAGAAATATTACACTACACTAGAACATTAGAAATCGTCAAAAACTTTATCATTACATTTTGTAAAGAAAACAATAATTTAAACGTTTAAAGATTAGCAGATATTATACCTACTTCAAATTTTAGAGATTACGTTTATTTTAAGTTTATTTTTCTTCAATTGATATCTATGGCGCCTGTTTTGCAGATATGCTTAAAGATATCATAATAATAATAATATTTTTAAGATATATCAATTGAAGAAAAATAAACTTTCTAAATTTTATTTTTTGGTTTAAATCGTCCACAACAACTTATTTATTCATAAAAGCATCTTATTTTACATGTACACAAATAATCAAATAATAGTTATAATAACACCTACACATTTCAAAATATCTTAGCTGACAGTCGAAAATCGGGCATTTTTGTAAAAATAATTAACTTCAATGATAAATAATAACTTAATTCGGAATGCAATTGGAGAGGCCTATGTCCAGCAGTGGACTGCAATAGGCTGATGATGATGATGATGATGAATTAACTTCAAATATCTCAAAAGCGTTTAGATTTACGATAGGGTGTTTTTAGTGAAATCAGTCAGAAATGATGTCAACTCTACACGTCCTTAACGGGAATAGGTCGACTTACCCTGTAACCCTGTATTTGTAAATATGTATATATAAGTGTGTACTTTTTGGACGAACAAAAAAGCGTGAGACTCCATCGAACTAAATTATTCCTCAATGTGAAACTCGCGTCATCGCGACGACATATACCGACAGTTTCCAAAGACTGCCACCATTTTTTTTATCAAAAATTTTGGGAACCTCTCTTAGGTACAATATCACGGGTCAATAAATTTTGTTTAAATAAATATTAGGTATATGCCTTAACGTCCTTAATCGGCTTTATCTTAAATCTATTTTATAACTGCTGCTCATGAATCAATAGACAAAACGGAATACATTAAATGAAAAATGCATACACATCGTTTACGTAAGCATGGGGGAGGGAAGTAAGATCTTTGCTCACTTTTGCTGACAAGGGGTAAATAATTATAATAAATCTGCTTACGTAATACTTACACGGCCCCCTAGAAACAAACTATCTCCATGCAAAATTTCATTGAAATAAGTGCAGCGGTTCAGCCGTGAAAGCTTAACAGACAGAGTTACTTTTTATTTTATATAAAATACCGAATTTTATATTAGTATGAACGAAAATATGTGGACATTGGCTGTAGTAAATATAATAATTTACACCTTGTAAAGAATCAAATTTACGTCTCATGCCGTCTTTTGTATCTACGCTAAGTATCTACACCAACAACATGACAAATCATATTATGCCAGGGCCGTTTGCAGTTAAATATTATAGAAGTGCCAATTCTCACAAATTATTTTACAAAATCACTCAAGACGTCACCATAATGACGCGGCTAAATTATAGGTCCACTTTGTTCGGGGTCAAATGTGGTCACAGGAGGTCACCCATGGGCCGCTTTGACCGGACTGTTACTACGACTTCACAGAAAAACATTTTTTTAGGCAACTTTCGTTGCATGAATCGTTCATTGTATGAATCAAATTATTGAGGTTAAAATTTTTTCGGGGCACAAAGGAAATTATTAGATACCGAATAGCATTTCTAGAAGAGATCGCCAATGATCGATGACATTTACGATTTTGTAACCAACCCCAAATAATCTTGGTACTAATAAAGGCTAGAAATAAGAAAAGGCTGCGGCAACTTATGTATTTTGTGTTACAGAAGTCTATGGGAGGCACAAGTAACTTAGTTACCATCAGATAGGCCACTTTCCCCAATTTCAAAAAAATAAAATATACGAGTAGTATGGTCGGTCCAGATCAGTAAATACATGCAGCATTTGAAATTCAATCATTAGTGACGTGACGTCATTGCGTCATGCTAAAATAGTTACATTAAACCTCTGTCAGAGGCGCTAAGGTCGTTTTGTTTACATCATGGCGACAATTATTAAGTTTTAAAATGCGAATAATGTCTACATAGGAAAATGTACCTACATACAGCATATTATCTATATATATTTAATATAACATTAATGTGTTATTGATGTTAACTTGTAAAATAAAAATAAAATATTTCAATTCTTTTAAATTTTAACTAACACATTTTGCCGCGATTTTTGTATAGTTTTTAACCCTGGCCATTCTCGAAACATAGTTAACCTATTCAAACAAAAACGATTATTAAATCTGTGCAGTTCCTTTTTAAGTTCTTAGATTACCTAAATAAATATCAAACTCTTAGATAATGTCTGTCATAGTCGCATTTGTCCGATCCGGGAATCGAACTCGAGACCTTGAATGCGGTAATGAGAACGCTGCGGCGTGGTTTACAAAAAAATGTTATTATAGCTATAAGTTATGTAACCTATAAACAAATATTCTAGTGATATTCTCTGTATGTGAACATTAGATAAATTGGGTTGTTGACTATGCTAAATTCATAAAACAACATTACGAAAAAAAGTGAATACTTACATCATTAAATGTTTTCTAACAATAACTGTTCTAAGCTTCTTAATTGTGTCTGTTCTTGGAGAGCAGATCTTAACACGTCTTAGGGTAATCTTCTTGATATTGTTCTTGTAGGAGTTGTAAGAAGTTTCGTGACAAATCGTATTCAGATTGCTTGATGATTGAGAATACGCACAGATCATGTTAAATACTATCGTCTTTTTAGCTCTTGTATGCAGGTCGTACAATATAGCTTTATCTGATTAAAGAATTAGATTCTAAGGCCGGTCTTAGAAAAGACCAAACAAGAAAAAAATAATTTAAAGCTTTCACGGCAACTATTCACCCTTTAAATAGGTACTTCTTGTTAAGATTACAAAATGTACAATTCACATCAAGATTAGTACTAGTTGTAACTTCTTATTTAATAAATGTGTGTATTAAACTAACGAACGTGTAACTTGACTATTGGTAAAAGTAAGAATGAGAATACAGACGCAGCACGCAAATAAAGGACTTCTTTTGCGAGCTGGTTTCATCCGAACCGAATTGTCTGATGCAATAATTGCGTTTCGTTTCAATATGAAGTATCCGCTACTGAAGTTATGTTTCTTTACACTAATTTTATGAATTTTGAAAATTTACAAATAATTCTAATATGTAGCTATATAAACGAATTTAAATAGCTATGTTTAAGTAAGAATAAAAATTAACTAACATTCATTCTGCGTGTAAAGGTTAGACAAGTTGACTTGACAGGGCAGATTTATATGTGTGCACAGAACACCTGTTGTATAAATGCATGTGCGACATAGATAAAACAGATCACTTTATATAGTTTATATCTCTCGTATTTACCATGTGTAGGTTGTGTTTTACACATTTTACATTTAAACTAAGAGAATTATGTAATTAAAAAGTAATTAATAAACTCCTAAGATAAATGAAGAAATTAACATTTAACAGCGTTCTACATAACCAGCTTTGTTTTGTAGGTACTCACAATGTGTATTAACAACTAGCTTTTAGACGTGGCTTCGCTCCCGCAGACTTTCATCCCCTGATTTACCCCCTTAGGGGTGGAATTTCGAAAATTCCTTTCTTAGTGCTCACTTACGCTATTTAGAACCTACATGCAAAATTTCAGGATTCTAGGTTCAGCGGTTTGGGCTGTGCTGTTGTTGATCTCTGGGTATGTCAGTCGGTGAGTCAGTCAGTCACCTTACTCACCTTACTCTTATAGATATATAGATGTACTCTGTGTTTGTACTGACAAACACAGTAGGTACATCACAGTAGGTACCGGTCAAAAGTTTTGGTACATCAACATTCAACAGCTAGCTCAGAAATCCTGCTGTCATAATATACATGCGGCTAAGAGGCCACCCAGATGATACGGATGAAATAACAAAACCATTTGAGCTTGTTTGTTAAAGTATGTAGTTATCTACTTAGAGTATGATGAAATCTTCGATCTGCTTGAAACCTGACAACAGGTCAAAAGGTACACGCATACGTATAGCAAAACACGTCGGCAAATTGGGATGAGATGCGACATTTTTCTACTTTTTATCTATAATATAGTGTAATTAGTATGGTGAAAATATACTTAATTCACTTTATTGAAATCAAACCAAATAATGTTGGTAATAATGGCTAATAGGAGAGCTAGTTTTGGCCACATTGAACGTATTGGGTACAAGTAGCTATTTTCTCATTTTTCAAGCAGTGAAACTTTTCAAAAAGCTTATAATAAAGATCTAAGCTTTTTGATAAGCTTCCTAGAAAGGAGAATGGTAGATCCTGTACCGCTGGCAATAATATTGCCAGCGGTACAGGATATGCCATGTTATGAATGGTTATGAGATTTATACCGTTTATAAAGTGAATCATCCTAATTATTTTCATTTATTTATTATGTTCTAACAGTGCTATAAGAATTTTAATTCTGCTCATCAAGTTGTTACAAATGCATTAACAGAACGCATTCCTACGTGTTATAAACACGCCATCGTTTGAATCTATTTGAAGTCGGTGCCAAGCGACTATCGCTTAGATTTTCGTAATTGTTCGTTCGTATTCTTTTTGGCTCGGCACCGACTTCAAACAGATTTTAGGTACCTAGCACACATTATAATACTACTATTTAAATGAAGCCAGTTTATTTTACGCTTTTTAGTATTTTTTGGCAGAGAGTTTTCGTTGAATGTTTTTTGGAACTCGGTTTTTTTATTTTATAAAAAGTTTTTATTTTTCAGTTTTTAGTGCAAACAATCGTAGGTACAAAAGTAGTAAGTTGAACTATTTCATAAATATTCTGCTGATGCAAATAACTTTAGTGGTTTAAATGTGAACCCCTATTTCACCCCTTAGGTATAGAATATCCAGAAACGCTACGTAATACGTTAATACTTATTTTTATCAGTAGCCCAAAAATAAAGTTTCACGTTTCTAACTTAAAAAAATACGAACTTTTATACAATCTTTCAACCCCTATTTTACCCTCTTAGGGGTAGAATATCCAGAAACACTTTAAGACATTTCTACTCATTTTTAATGAGTAGCCCAAAGATAAAGTTTCATGTTCCTAACTTGAAAAATGTCGGACTTCTGCACAAACATTCAAGCCCTATTTCACCCCTATAGGGGTAGAATATCCAGAAACGCTTAAATACGTATCTACTTATTTTTAATCAGTAGCCCAAAGATAAAGTTTCATGTTTCTAACTTAAAAAATGACGGACTTTCGTACAAACTTTCAATCCCTATTTCACCCCCTTAGGGGTAGAAATTCCAAAATTCCTTTCTTAGTGGGTGTCTATTCAATAAAACGTCTCCATAATATGAATAACTGAAAGAATACAAATTAAGGTCTATACCTACGTACTTGTAATATTAAAATCATCCTCCAATCCCTAACTGTTGAAGAGTTTAACCTTCTATCATCAGCTCCCCTAAGTATACGACTAAAGGTCTTTAGATACATATGAAATTGAAAGAATTATCCTCCAACTCCTAACCGTTGAGGAGTTGTACCTTCAATCATCAGCTTACCTAAATAATTTGAAAGAATACGACTAGAGGTAACATACATACATATGATATTTAAAGATTTTTCCTTTAACTCATAACCGAGGAGTTGTACCATAAATCATTGGCTCATAATCATAAAATGATGACATCCTAAAAAAAAATACATACAGTGGAACATAGAACCTCCTCCCTCCTTTTAGGAAGTCGGTTAAAAATGAAAAAAAATACAGTTTTGGCTTCAGTATCGATTAAAAGAGCCCTCCAAAAAAATAATTTAAAATATCTATATTGTATTCTAGTCGATTATTAAAAATTAGTTGACATATGTCAGATCTTGAATTAAAAGTTTTCGTGTGTTGGTGTGTTATTGGTGTTTAATCTGTATACCAGATTTTCTTCAATTTTGTGTTCTTGTGTCGTCTAATGTCGGAATAAGAAATAAAACTAGTCTTTAACATCAATATTGCTATCGAAATAGTGAAACAAGCAAGTGAAATTGTTAAAATATATGTTAGTAAATGCTCATAGTTTAAAATTGGCTTTTACTATTATCGAGATGTTAAATTACCACGAACACAATAAGTCGCAGTTATTGTAAATATTAGCTAATTCAGCTGTTTGTAGTGTGCGGAGTTATAAGAGAACAAGGTAACTATTAAATGTTTTGTAGAATAACTGACCTTGATTAAAGAAAAGTAATGATATGTGCTAAAGAATGTATTTCTGTGTTAACAGACTGAGACTGCCCACATTTAGTACTTTTCTTGGTAAGAACTAATTGATAGGTAATAAAATCAATTAATTCCGTTTATTAACTAGGTTTTTGCACAATTCTATTCCTAGACAACTTTTTTTTCTGTCGAAATTCAAAGACTGATTCTAAATTTTCTTACTTTGATGTTGAAGTAAGCAAGGTTTGTTACTCAAAGAAATTTCAATCAGTATTAATTTTACAGGTGTAATCTTATATACTTCATTAAGATCTTATTTTGAAACAAATAATTTTATTATAACACATAATTATGTATACATAACATTCAAATTGTCCTGTTTTGATAAGCAGTCAATTATGCTACATGCAACATGTTTCCATGTATTTCAGTACTACACTACATTGTATTTCACAGATCATAACACTGTTGTGTACCAAATTATCTTTACAATGTTTAACCAGTGTCAACCTAACTCTTACTATTACATATAATTCTTGTCACCTTGTGAACTCAGAATTAACTAAAGTAACCGATTTACACATTTCTTTTGTTAAATGTGTGTTTTGCTGGCGTGAAAAAGATGGGATAGTCAACATCACAAGACCAATAGGAGTAAGCATAATTTAAATGTGACATAGACAAAGTTGTGTGGGTGAGCTATTATTCATATAAATATGGAAGTTTACACACACATAGATCATGGTCTCGAATGGTATATTGGCTATTATTCATCACAGTAAAATTGAATTTCAAGAGCTATGGTAAGGTTTGAGAGCCACAGGCTCAATGAATTTGTAACATATGGACATATTTTGTGTGTGCTTATGACATTCTTCCAATAATACAGATTAAAAGCAGATCTTAAACAAGAATTGAGTAAGAAAAGCTGCAATGTTTTAAGTTGAAAGAATCGTAAAGAGAATGACCAAAATCATTTATTATAAAACACTTGCCAGTGGGTGAGCCTATTAAAACTGCCTGTAAAAGCATAGTACATGCTTTTGCGGCCATATGTGCAGTGTACTGAAAAATGATCATAAAGTTTAAAGGCTTGGTTTGAATAAATATAAATAAATAAAAAATTGGTTCAGAATTTGGGTATTGTCTGCAAAAAATATTTATGTATTTACAAATATATCCGCAGATCCGCGTTTATGTCGGTATTATAAGTAATATCTCTTTAAATTTTAACTTATTATGATATTCCGATGTTTAAGCAATATTACTGCAAAGTCTTATGAAAATCCGTTCAGTAGTTTTTGTGTGAAAGAGCAACAAACACACATCCTTACTAACTTTTGCATTTATAATATTAGTAGGAAGGATTGTATCTATACTAATATTATAAATGCGAAAGTTTGTAAGTATGGATGGATGGATGTTTGTTACTCTTTCTAAAACTACTAAACGATTTGGATGAAACTTTACAGTAATATAGCTTATACATCAGAATATCACATAGGCTACTATTTGCCGCGATAACTGACATATACGCAGGCGGAGCCGCGGGCAACCACTAGTTTAACATATATTTATGTCAGTTATCTAGTACCCATAATACAAGCTCCGCTAGCTAGTTTTACGAAAATAATATTATTAAATGTTAATATTATTGTTTCTGCCTACACTGCTGGAATGAAAAATGAAATGAAGTGATTGTGTATACAGGCTGACAGGCACAATTACTTTAAGGACATTCAAATATATTATTATGAGGTATATAGAATCGTCCTCAACACGCACTTGGCCAGCGTGAGGAGGTATGGCCTTAACCCTCTTCTGAGAGGAGACCCAAGCCCAGCAGTGGGATGTTATGGGTTGTTGATGATATAGAATAAATAGATAAAAGGCTGTATTCTGAGAGTTGCCTATTAGTTGTCACTCTTGGATTTCACATACAAAAAGCTTAACTGTGCCAAATTTCATACTCCTCTGTTCCCATAAATTTCGCAAAAAGGGGTATAAGTTTTTGCTTCGTGTATTAATTTAATATATCTATGGATATTTGTCAAGCCAATTTTTGAATTGGATGGAATATAAAAATTCCAAATAAATTTCCTGGGCTATCAAAACGGTAATGAAATCCAAAAAGATCCTAGGGGATCAGTGTGGATGGAAATTCCAAATGAATGTTATAACACTCGTTCATCATTACAACATTCATAGTATGAAACAAATGCAGCTGTGCATAAATTCTAACTTACTAACTACTTAAGAACACAAATAGCAATTTACTTATTATAGTTACTCATTGTTTTTTATTGTTACACCTTGTTTCCAATAACTTTGTATTGCATACTAGTCACGCCCCGCGGTGTTACCTGTTTTTGTTGCTTTTAAATATTGTTCACTATTTCATTCGTTTTAATTATGTTGGTTGCATAACCCTATTTTTTTAGCCTAAGTTAATCCTTATGACATCTGCCAGTGGAAGTATCATATCGTTAATATCGGTTCAGTCGCTCCGGAGTGTAAACAATAGACAGACACAAAAATAAAAATAAACGATATAAATCCCTTATATACTTTAAGTATATGAATTTATTGAAAAATTACGAGGTTTTATGATCCATTGACACAGCAGCACTGATTTTGTCATAATTATATTGTAATTATCATTCATCAAAGCACATTTAACATGAATAGAAACATTTATATTAGATCTTAAATCAAATCTCAATTTGATCTTAAATAAAAAAAACTGTTATTTTTAGCATAACCTTTTTTTTTTAGAAGACAACTCCCGCTGTGTCGCGGGGGACTTAACAAACATACATGAAACGGACACAGATAACACCCAGACTCAGAACAACAATTTGTGGATCACACAAAGTGTTGTCCTACGTGGGATTTGAACCCACGACACTTGGCCAAGTAGGAAACGGCGTGGTGACCGTTAAACCACTAGGCCAAACGTGCAGTCAAACTCAATCAATCAATTGATATCGGTCTACAGCTGTACATTTATCCTCCCAACTTCTAGAGCATAGCTCCAGATGTCGTGTGTGAACCTCCAACTAAAATACTCAAATGTAATATTCATTAAAACATCTCATAATAAGAGTGGATCTTTCGAATTTGACCACTCTTGACCACTTTGACCACTGATTTCTGAACAAATCAGCCTGAGTAGTCACTTTGGTAGGCAGAAAAAGAAATAGGGAGAATGCCAGAGAGGTCCAGTAAGAAATGTGGAAGAAATAATTTTTGGTCTTTTTCTAAATCCTAGTATTCATGTTAAGGCGCGTATCCACCGAAATTGTTGGCAATTTCAGTGTTTCCAACTATTTGCAACTCTTCAGAAAATCGCCAACTTTTGTTTCCATTGTGTCTACACCGAGTCACCAACAATTTGAAAAACATTCCAACTAAGTGTCTCCGCAGACGGGCGCAGAGCCAATACATATTTGCAAGAAGCGCATTCTTTTTAACCGACTTCCAAAAAGGAGGAGGTTCTATGTTCCACTGTATGTATTTTTTTTTTTTTTTTTTTTTTTTTTTTTTATGTATGTTACCTGATTACTCCGTCAGTTGTGGACCGATTTTGATTTTTTTTTTGTATTCGACAGGGTATGCTTCCGTGGTGGTCCCATTGCCAGCATATCAGGATCTGATGATGGGATCCCAGGGAAATCGAGGGAAACCGTCATTTTTTATAGGCACATACTATGTTTTTCGTATATTTTCTGAAGTTACACCGGTATTTGCGTCTGGTAGTCATCATTTTATGATGATGAGCTGATGATGTAAGGTACCACTCCTTAACGGTTAGGAGTTGGAGGATAAATCTTTAAATATCATATGTATATAAGTTACCTTTAGTCGTATTCTTACAAATTATTTAGGTAAGCTGATGATGGAAGGTGGAAGGTACAACTCCTCAACGGTTAGGAGTTGGAGAATAATTCTTTCAATTTCATACGTATCTAAAAACCTTCAGTCGTATACTTTCAAGCTATTTAGGTGAGCTGATGATAGAAGATTAAACTCTTCAACAGTTAGGGATTAGAGGATGATTTTAATATTACACGTACCTTAATTTGTATTCTTGATGATGAAATTTGATGAAATAATTTAACTTACTACTTAACTACGATTGTTTGCACTAAAAACTGTAAAATAAAAACTTTTTATAAAAAAAAAAAAACCGACTTCCAAAAACATCCAACGAAAACTCTCTATCAAAAAACACTTAAAAGCGTAAAATAAACTGGTTCTTCATAAATTGCCTATACCTAATTCTTTATTCATTTAAATAGTAGTATTATAATGGGTGCTAGGTACCTAAAATCTGTTTGAAGTCGGTGCTAAGCCAAAAAGAATACAAACGAACAATTACAAAAGTCTAAGCGATAGTCACTTGGCCACCAAATACAGAAACACGGTTCCCAACATTAGTTGACAATTTTTGTTGCCAACTCAAGGAAATTACAGAAACTTTTGTCACCAACACGTGTTGACAACACAAGTTGTCAACTTTTGTTCGGTGGAACTCAGCATTACATTATTACAAGTGGGGTAAATATTTTTAGCCATCTTTTTTTTTCGATTTGGTGATAGTTATTTTGTTGGGTAGCACAGTGTGTAATATGACCACGAAGCAAATACAAAGAGGAGATGCCCTAATGAAATTTTTGTATGAAACAATGCGTGACAATTTGCGGGGGGGTTACTTTGCCCTTTGCCATCTACCAATCAATAGCAAAACTACTTGCATCGTTACATGTTGATGTTGCTATGTAGTTTAGCTATTTGACACTAAGCGTACGATGTAAGGGACATACAGGGAATGTACTCAGAATTTTCTTATCAGGTAGTTATTTTTTTAAAGTCAATTTTGTAAATCATTTTGATGCATGTATCGCAAAAATATTATTAGTAAGAAACATCGTACATAACATCTATCCTAATATATGAAGCGTAAGAGTTTGTTTGTTTGAACGCGCTAATCTCAGGTTTGTCTCTTGTTTCTACAAATTAGTTTTTCATTTATTATATTTTCAAATTCTACAGTTTTCGTTTGATTAATTTCGTTGTGAGTTCCGAGTAAGTTTAATTTTCCTGGGATTCCTGGGATAGAATTTTAGTTAATTAGAAAACCTATCAAATAATCAGTATAAGTAAAATTTGTTTCATTTTCAAGTACTTTAAATTCTAGATTAATATAGATATAATTTGAATATAGATGAAAAACTTAATTCTAATTACGACCCTGTCTCTTTGTTCTGTTGATGTTTGTTTTCCTAGTTGACGATAGACGTCAGTGTTCACAAAATGATTACAAAAAATACAAAAAATAATACTTTTTCGATTAAAAATTCTTTAGGCAAGAATGCAGAACATATTTCAATATTTTTTTATGATTTACTTTATAAATACTCAGCTCTACGAACCTTTGTATTTTTATTTCCCATCACACAAAGTTTTTCCATCTAGTGGCGAATAGATTTAACTATATTTCAACAACACACTGAGAGATTTTTCTAGAACTATTTTAAGAAATTAAGTATAAAATTAATTACAAATGAAATATTATGCCATTCATGGCACCAGAACGTCTATCCAAGTTATTTGTACAAGATAAAACACAACACTTCATCTTTTACTTAATTGTACCGAGAATATTCAAGGATTGCGATTTTTCGATAAAGTTCTAGAACATTGACGTTGACAGTCTAATTTGTAAGTCGCGATAACTGCGATGACGTCGGGACCTGTATTTTGTCACGGGACCTATGCGCTTATGCCATCTCCTCTTTGTATTTGCTTCGTGAATATGACAGTGAAAACGGCCATTTGCTATTCGTTCCATAGATTGAGAGGGCTTTGTATTAGAAGGGCCCGAGTAAAACTGCCGCGTGCCAATACGGTCTAGTTCCAGAGAAATTAAGTACCAAAGTTTACCTTTTTTGTGGTTTCAAAAACAGAAAAAAAAAACACTTCGATATCAATGAATTAAATGTATTTTCGTATTTATTAATCAATGAGTACATAAGAAGCGCATGCTATATGCTTTAATATCAAATTGCAGTCCTGGTCAAATGGCAAACCTACCTACTGGCCAACTGATCCGAACAAACTGCCTGATCTTTTGGACTTTTTTACTTTAACAAACAGACAGACAAAAATTGCAAAAAAATTTATTTTGGTATATGTAACGTGTATATTATGCATGAAGCAAAAAGCAGTTATTTTAACATTACAAACCTTGAACAAAATTTAAAATTTAATTGATTTAAATATGGATGTACCATGGAATGGGCAGCTGTTTTTTTTCTATGGAAAGAGGACAGGTTAAACTGTATTTTAAATCAAAATTAAGGTGCCCCAATGCTAATGATCCAGAGAAAAAAAATCAAAAGGAAAATAAAAAAAATTTTTTTTTACGAGTTCTTATGTACTAATTGATTAACAAAAACGAAACTACACTACTTTTTTTCCGTTTTCAAAACCGCAAAAAAGGTAAACTTTGGTACTTAATTTTTCTGGAACTAGACCGTATTGGCACGCGGCAGTTATACTCGGACCCTTCTAATAAAAAGCCCTCTCAATCTATGGAGCAAATGGCAAATGTCCGTTTTCACTGTCATATTACACACTGTGGGTAGGTATAACGCAAACTTATCCTGGCTCCTCAGTTGCCTACTGAAGATGAATAAGTTTTAAATCTCAAATTAATTTTCATTGCACTTCAAAGACAAAAATAGAGTGAAAGGTTTGTTAAATATTTATGCAAATCAGAATTTGACGTCGAGTTCAACCATGTTACCTATAATGAATTCTTATTTATATGCATGACAGATTTCATAGCAGTATTTTACCTTATCCTCGCTTTCTGTTTGCGCTCGTAAACATTATAAATGGAAATTTGTAAAAACTTGTTGGTAAAAAGTTGTGTTTCTGTTGTATGTTTGCCAGTTTTTCTCGATATAGGTGGCTTACGTGTTGGATCTGCAGGCAATTAGCATGCATCCCCAGTGGGGAGACAATTAGTGGGGGTTCCCCACTAATTGACTGACCACTACTTCTGCAAAAAATCATTTTATGTGATGAGCTGACTTCGTCTGGTCTCCCATATGGAAATTTCCCCATTTTTCATTGACTCTCATATCCTATTGGTAGCGTGATATTACATAGCCTTCCTAGATAAATGGGGTATCCACAACTAACATATTTATTTAATTCGAAATAGTAATTCTTGAGATAAGCGCGTTGAAAAAAATAAACTCTTCAGTATTATATGATTAGATTAACTAGCTGAACCTCGCGGTTATTGGCGTACCGCGGGTAACGCAGCGGGTAGAAGCTAGTCTAAAACTAGTAGCGTAAGTTACTCCTTATATCATCAGCTACACATCGGTGAAAATCCCGTCAAAATCGGTCCAGCCGTTCCAGAGATTAGCCTGAACAAACAGACAGACAAAAATGGTTATTTATTTATTGTGAGACTTACTTCCTAGCCAAAGTTCATGATTCTATGATTATTATCGTCAGCTATGTCAGTTAATGTTACCACGACGCAATTGGAAAATCTTCGGATCCCTGACATCTAAATCACTACATAGTATAAAACAAAGTCGCTTTCTCTGTCCCTATGTCCCTTTGTGTGCTTAAATCTTTAAAACTACGCAACGGATTTTGATACGGATTTCTTTAATAGATAGAGTGATTCAAGAGGAAGGTTTTTATGTATAATAAATGCATAATATAGCATGGAAACACTGTTAATTTTCGAGGTTTCTAATGTGCTGTAGCAAATAAACACATTTTTTGCGCTTACATTGCAAACGCTGGTTGCACCCTACGAGATAGATCAAAATAATGTACTACAGTATTGTACACCTTAAAAAGTACTACAAAAAAGTCGGCGACGGTATATGTCTATCTCTTAGGGATAACCCACGACAACCATTTTTTATTCCTTTCTTTTTACGAGAAATAATGGCTTATTTACGAAGTGATTTTAAGCAATACGGAATGAATCCTTATACAATTAAGTAAATTAAATACATTGTGCATTTAATATAGATCAAAATGGCCCTTTACAGTATCTAATTTAAATGAATATATTCCAAGATATTACAGATTTATAATGCACGAATCGTGTCGTCGGCTGGGGCATATGAAATCCACCCGTGCGAAGCCGGGGCGGGTCGCTAGTACCATATAAGCAGAAAGGTTTTACCATTTATAGTAGTCGATGAAGGTCATAAAGCGTAATGTTTTTGATGAGTATATAGTATATTTGAGATACCCTAATTTATCACATATTATATCACTTAATCGAGTTAAGATAAGCACATTAAATCGTATGACGCATGCACAAAAATTCGGAAATAGAAATTGCGACTACATCAAAAACCTGAGTTTTTAAATCTACGAGTACTATGTTCCTAAAATATGATACATATATCTCAATGAATTCTGGAGACATATGGGACAAACCACTCAACCACCCGCGCAACTATTTTTTTTAGCTTTGATCACTGCAGATGCTTCCTAAAAACTAATCTATACTAATATTAAAAAGCTAAAGAGTGATTTTTTAAGGGGGCAAGCGAGCAGACGCATCGCTTGATGGTAAGCGATTACCGCCGCCCATGAACACAATACCAGAGGCACATTTTGTTTGTCTGTATGAACGTGTCAAACACGTGAACACATCAAAAGTGTCTAGGGATCAACATATGTGTCTAGGGATCAACATATATTTTTGCAATAACTTTTCTCCTGATTGATATTAATTAAAATTTTCTTTAAGGATTCATCAAATAAAGTGTTTTCGTTTGTCACAGTAACGATAAACCAAGTCACCTTTGCATTAATAAAGAAATTTGCCATTTTCCTAATAAAGGGATTTTTGACATTTGAACCACTAACATTAAAGTTCGAAAAAAAGACTGAAATAACAGTTTTCTTTAAAATTTTATTAGGTAACTTAAACAATTAATAATCCGTGTTTCTACCGCGAACACTAACAACACAAGAACATCGGTTTGGCATACTCAAAATGAGTTCATCCAAACACGCTGTGGAATGGCCGCCCATGTTAGTTGCAACAACAAAAAAAGGTCTTCTTGCGACTGGATACCCTCCATATTCGGCAGAGCTCTTCTCTGTAGCATA
This sequence comes from Diaphora mendica, assembly GCA_949125395.1. Lineage (NCBI taxonomy): Eukaryota > Metazoa > Arthropoda > Insecta > Lepidoptera > Erebidae > Diaphora > Diaphora mendica. Next base: position 7,231,150 of record OX421323.1, read on the forward strand.
TCCCATGCATGCTCAATCGGGTTCAAGTCTGGCGACTGAGCAGTCCAGGGCCAAAGCCACATCTCAATCTCAAGAAATCCGCATAAAAATGCTTGATCCCTAGACACTTTTGATGTGTGTAATATATTTATTTATTATTTATTCTGTGCTTAATATAGTTTTTATCTGTGTGATAAATATTTAATCAAAAAATCTTTGTTCTATAGGCGTATAATCCAAGATGTCGCTGATAGAAGGCGTGGGTGACGAGGTGGTGCATTTCGTCGGTGTGGTGTTTGTAATTATGGTGGCCGCAGTGGCTTGGTGGTCTACCAACGCGAGACCGGGGCGGTACCGGACAGTGCTCGTAATGCGGGCAAGGACTCGTCACCCAGTCACCGTGAGAATTGGGAGAAGTAAGCTCTAATACCCCTATGTTTGTGAATTGTTTTATCATTTACCGTTGTGTTTCCGAATATTTAGGTAAAGTACCTACATACTTTTACACAATCATCATCACAGTGTCGCCGTCCACAACTAAATGAAAGCCTCCCCAAGCTGCCTTGGGTAGTCCGCATCCGCTATTAACGTTTCATCGTGGCGCAGGGCTAAATAATTACTAACTCATTTCACCAGTACATCTTATCCGTAATGATTTTCACAAAATATGTAAATGTGTTCGTATGTTAAAACAAAATATGTTTTTGAGACCAAAAAACTTACAATATTGTCGCCCAAATGCAAAGTGAAACTTAGCCAGTATGTGTGTCTGGCGCCTGGTGTTGACCTATGTTGATTTATGATGGTGATTTCTTGGTACTACGCTGTCAGACTTGGTCTGATTTGTGCAGCAAGAACCTCACAAGTTTTACTAATATCTGTAGATTTTAATTAAACATATTAACAATCTGGACATGTTAAGTTTAGCAAAATTAATAAAATTAAACCAATGTAAATTGAAGAGTTGTACTTTTGAGAATTTTTGTCTTTTTTTAATATTAAATAGATAGACCATACCAGCTTACGAAAAACTATTACTGTTCTCGATGTCGTTTCAAACTTCAATTTAAATAGATAGACCATACCAGCTTACGAAAAACTATTACTGTTCTCGATGTCGTTTCAAACTTCACTTAAATCTTTGTTCAATTCTAGCGGTAAGAATATTTGATACATAATATTTTAAATATTAGATTCGTAAGGTACGAGCAGCGTGTTCAGGTCGATCAAATCGGAGGAAACCTATCCATTATTACCTTGCTGGTTGGTGGGAGGCTGGGGCGCAGTATTCTCTTTGAAGCTGTGTGCTGTGAAGCTGTTATGCTCTAGAAAGAGACAGCAAAACGGGATTGGAAAAGGGCCGAGCATAAAAAATGTTCGGAGGTAATATCAACCACCGTCTTTCTGTACGTTTGGCCTAGTGGTTTAACGGTCACCACGCCGTTCCCTACTTCGCCAAGTGTCGTGGGTTCAAATCCCACGTAAGACAACACTTTGTGTGATCCACAAGTTGTTGTTCTGAGTCTGGGTGTTCTTTGTGTCCGTTTCATGTATGTTTGTAAAGTCCCCCGCGACACAGGATTTATTCCTAGTGCGGGATTTGTCTTTTTAAAACATAACTTTAAACATAACCGTCGTTTTCACCCAATCCCATCCCCGTCGGCATCAATTTGTGGATGACCTGAAATCACATGTTCCGGATCCTCCCCAGAGTAGGCCTTACGTCGTGAGTCGTACAGCGCCTGAGTTCTGCTGTCTCTTAAATTTTGGGTAGAAACACCACATACTACATAATTCTTTTTTTCTGCGCCCTTAAAGAGCCAGAGATCCGAAGGAATTTTCCTCCCAGTCATCATAATTCAAGTGTAACTTGAATTATGATGACTGGGAGGAAAAGTAGGTAGGTAGGTAAAGTCATATTTAGGTGTTTCGTAATATCTTTCTAGGATATTAAATTTACACAAACTGCTAACTTTACACAAATAGATAATTACAATCAAATACAAAACAGATGGTGGCTATCGCTCAATTATTTTTCCTGGGAATCGAACCGTGTGCAATCCTTTCGTTCTTTTCACCGAGTGAGTGAGGTTACAGCGGAACGGGTTTTAAGATGTTAAGAACGAAGTATTTAAGTTTGAAGACCATGGCTCGGAGAGCACGTTAAGCCGTCGGTCCCGGTTGTCATGAACATCCATGGCAATGGTTATAGGGAAGTCAGTGTCCTCAAATATATTGATAACTACTTCTACCTTCGAATTCAGTTCTCCCTCAGGGTTACGGAGGTCCGATGCCAGTTGCTCCGGGGAAAAAGGGAAATTCAGGTCAAACGTTTAGAACTCGTAACCGACTCCAAATAATCTTGGGTATTTTAAGGCTAGGAAGAGGAGTGTGGTTAATGGAAGGTCAATTCTCATCTCCTCAAGTATTAAGAGGGGGAAGTCATAAGTCGGCAACGCAGTTGTGACTCTTGAATTGCACGTGTTCATGGCCAGGGGGTAGTCACTTAACCCCAGATGACCCAGGTTTTGTTGTACAACGGGACTCATTCGCGATAAATGTCCGTGACCACGAGCGGTACAAACCGTTCGAAACGTCGGGAAATAGAAGAATAGAATGGTAATTTGTTTCTAGTCAACGAACAAATAAAATGCAAAATAATTTGCATAATGAAATGAAATTGACAATCTGATGTATTCAAACTTGTGCGTGTGTGCTTAATAAAAGCGACAGGTGTCTGTCAAACATTTTCTCGAGATAAGAGACCGACTTATTAAAACAAAACAACTAAGTCGGACTAACACGAATAGTTTCATAGCCTCGTTCAAGATTTAGCAATACATATGTTTAAACCCTATATTTTCATTTTTTTAGTAACTATGTATAGGGTTCTTCGTAAGGAACGTAACCCCAATAAAAAAAAAGTATAAACTAAAACCCAACTACGACAAAAAACGACGCTGAAAAAGTATAAAACAAGTTTGCAAAGTCGTAGTCACACGTTGTTAAAGTGGTCTGGTGCGTTTCTATGTGTGACTACGGCTTTTCAAAAATAACCGCTTTTTACTAAATGCATAATATGTATGTATACACGGTACATATACTCGTAAACACCAAATAACATTTTTTACACATTTCTAGAAGGACTGGACCGATTTTGTCGGGACTTTCACTGGCAGATAGCTGATGATATAAGGAGTAACTTGGGCAACTTTTTAAGTTTAACGCGCGGCGTTATCCGCGCTTGTTGTTGTACCGCGGGTAATACCGCGAAGCTCCGCTAGTTTAAAACAATCACCAAGTTTGCATAAGACGGTAAACTAGATAGGTAAGTTATGGTTCACGCGGACTGTAAATTAAATAAGTTATGGTTATGGATGGATCGTCACGAGTAGATTCTTTATCAGTAGCAGTAACTTGTAAATTAACAGTATTTTATGTAATTAGGTTGCCAATGATATGGATGTGTTTGTGTACATTTTCAAATCTCTGACATAACATACAATGTTGCTTTATCATGCTTGTTCATTAACTAGTTTATTCTTATTTACATTATAAAATCTATATACTTATAATAAAAATGTAACAGGTCAAATTCTGTACATTGAAGATATTTTGAATTTTTTTTTGCGGGGCACTCTGTTATCGATACTGAAGCCAAAACTGTAATTTTTTTCATTTTTGTCTGTCTGTCTGTCTGTCTGTCTGTCTGTCTGTCTGTCCGTCTGTCTGTCTGTCTGTCTGTATCTTGGCTGCGCATCACGCTGAAACTACTGAACGGATTAAAATGAAACTTGGCATGATTTGAGTTCATACCTTGAGGTAGGACATAGGATACTTTTTATCCCGAAATTCAGCACGGTTTCCTGGAGAGAGGGGATGAAAGTCAAAATATGTACTTAGTTGTAATTCAATAACACATAGTCCGATTTGATTCATTCTTTTTTTGCTAGAACTTTTTTTGCTAGAAAGAAAGAAATAAAAGATAACGGGAAAAGTATTTTTTTTTGTCCGCGACTGTACACTGCCTGTGGGAAGCTGAGACAGATATGCAAATATGGCGGTACGAAGTTCGCCGGGTCAGCTAGTACTAAATATTTAGGTGTACATAAGTTATATAACGTCTTATGTACCTACCTACGTCATTTCTTCTCATTAGAATGAGTATCTCTCAGACCGAGTATCTATACAAAACCATTTTTGGATATGTTACTCTTACTCTCTTACAAGTCTTACTTTACAGCGCTCACGACTCGTCTACTCGTCTGAGTCCGACTGTCCTTATTCAAAAATAATTTCTGATATTTTTCCATCTACACAAATAAATAAAATTAAAGTGTCTGTTTGTAATTTCGAATAACCAGCTTTTCACTAAACGATTATGATAGTATACTAAATACGGTACATACATTAAAAAAATCAATATTTTAGTCTGTCTTTCAGTTTGTTCCAGCTAGTCTCTAGAACGACTGGACTGATTTTGACGAGATTTTCACTGGCAGAAAGCTGATGATACAAAGAGTAACTTAGGCGATTTTTTTAGACAAGCTTCGCCTCACGGCCTTACCGTTGATGGCCGGCGGATGTTGTATAGGTACAGTACAGCAACACAGCGGGTAACACAGCGGGGCTCAGCTAGCTTGTCACGTAGCGGTTTTAGGAGCCTAGAAGGTTGTGGTGAAGCCACGAGGTTCTGATGATGATTAAATTAGACGCTTCACAACAACAATTTAAAGAATTTATTTACTGAAGTATAACACAAACAGATAGATGTACAGTCAGGGTGTGGGTTTGAGAGATTCGACCAGTCAGTGCCTCCAGACAAGAAGCACTTAACTGTAGGTTCGCAGCGATGAGAAAAGGAAGAGGTGTAGTCCTGGGTCGGCTTTAGAGGCCGATCCCCGTAGAGGCGTCGCAGGCAACTGGCGTGGTAGACGCCGGCCGAAAGAGGTGCAGTGCTGGGGCTCCGGCGTAGGCCGGGCGACCCAGCCGCCAGGCGTGGTAGATGCCGGGCGAAAGAGTGCAGTGCTGGAGTCGGCTTTAGAGGCCGACCCCCCGTAGAGGGCAGCGCAGCCGTCCGGCGTGGTAGACGCCGGGCGAAAGAGTGCAGTGCTGGGGTCGGCTTTAGAGGCCGACCCCCCGTAGAGGGCAGCGCAGCCGTCCGGCGTGGTAGACGCCGGGCGAAAGAGGTCGAGCTGTAGTGTGCTCGTCCTTTTATGTGTCCCTGCGGTGGTAGGGACAGCGGCTCAGCGGTGGGAGGCGAGCGCCGATGACGCGTGACACCCCCCTCATTAGGCGAGAATTTTTCCTAGGGGAAATTCGCTGACCTCGGGGTCGCCACTGTCGGCAGCTCCTCGCTGGTACCCTGGGAACAAGATTAAAGCAGGATCAGAATTTTTTTAGAGACAAAAAAAAGTTTAAAGAGATAAGAGGGAGAAGACAAACTAACAGGCTAAGGTCATATCAGCTTAGTTCAATAGCAAAAATATAGTGAAGATAAAAGTTTAAAGGTTTGAAATAAAATTTCAAATAAAAAGTTCAAGCGAGAACATAAACAAAGTGAGTCATACATTCTGATGCTCCGTTAGAAATGTTTAAAGAATTTAGTATAATAGTTGCAAACTTGTTTAACTGTTTAGGTAGATGCAGTAGTAGAAAATTGTAGTTTTAAGTAGGTATGCTAGCTAAGACATATGTGCGAAAAAGACAAATAAACAACCAGATCGACAACAACAACCGAGAATCGAACCTGTAAGTCGGGTTTGACTCGACTTTTTAACTACTGAGCCATAGGTTAAAAGTTTTTGTAGATTATAGTTAGATTTTTTATGCGATATTTATTTTGTTTTTATTGTTTTGTAGTAAGCAAGAATGAATTATTATTTAAGAACACACAAGTTGATTCACGACGCAGGAAGTAAATATTAGAGATAAATAAAACAGAAACCCATCTGTAAAAAATGTTAGTTATGGAATGAGTAAACAAAATCACTGTTTATTAATTGTTTTAACTAACTTTGGCTAATTCGCCAACCAAACGAGATATTTTAGAAACGACATTAGATTTGACTTGTTTAGGGGCCAATTTTTTTTTTTTTTTAATGTGAATGGCAATGCACGGTTTGTGCTTATGCCAAGAACAAGTAAAGCTTAGGAAATCATTATCAACATAAAAAACAGTGGATTTTAGGAAAACGGAATTTAAATAGGATAGGTATCAGATAGGTTATTCATATTATATATCATCATATAAGCGATATTCATGAATGTAATGAAAGATGAAATGAAAAATTTTGAATTTCTCATGTGTCATGACTGTCATGTGTCATGATTACTCATGAATGTCTTGCGTTTTCATGAACAAATAATACTTAAATTAAATAATATATAAACTTATAATTAACTTACTTCAATTACCTACATAAACATTTCAGCAATGTTTATGTAGGCAATTGAAGTCGGAAAGGAAAAGGGATACGAAGGGCAACAAGGGATATTATTGCTACTGGTTGTTGATACTATGGCAATTCCACTGCATTACTGATGGGATTTGATCCATTATCGGTATTATTTGGGATTAATCTATCTGATAGAGAAATAGCAACGTTGGACGGTAAAGGAGAACTGGATTGCGATAATTTATTAATTAGATGTATGATTAATTCTCTTACAGACATGTCTGAAAGAGAAGAATTACCATACCCACATCCATTGGATGGAGATGGAGTATTATAATCTTTGATTAATATTTCATGAGCTGCACGATCATAACCTGTGTTATTAATTTGAGGAGAGTTTTTGTTAATTGAAACTGTTTTCTTGTATGAGGTTCTATGGAATTGATTTTTAGAAGGAGAATTCAGAGTGTGTGAGAGAGTAGTATTATAAGTCTGAGGTGCAATAGATGTAAGTACATCTGCATAAGATTTGGTTATCGGTTTGTGTAATTTTACAGCTTCAGAATATGAAATGCAATTTTTTGCCATTGATTCCTTTATGGATTTTTGTCTCGAAAATTCAGGGCATTTTCTGCTTGTGGCAAAGTGTTGCCCAGAGCAAAGGCAGCAAGTAACAAAATCGTCATTGATAGAACAAGTCTCTCCTAAGTGGTCTTGACCACATTTATAACACTTGGGCATTGACCTGCATTGACTTTTTATATGTCCATATCTGCAACACTTATAACACTGAATAGTAGGGAATATGTAAAGGTCAACAGGAAGAGCGTTATAACATAGAAAAACTCTTTTCGGTAACACTTGGCCATCAAAAGTTAAAACCACAGTTTCTATAGGAACAAATTCACTATTGGTATTGACATTACTTTTTCTCTTCAAACGTCTTACTTTTAAAATATTGCCAGCCCCTATAGGCACAGTAATATTTTCTTTTAGTTCTTCTTCTGACCAATTTATTGGTACACCCCTAATAACTCCCATGCGTGTAGTGTTAAATGAGGGAATAAAAGCTTTGTAATTGTTTTTTTTCAATGCAGGATTTGTAATAAATGCATTAGCAGCCTCAAAATTACTAAAGGCAAGAGTGGCTCTATTTCGACCAATACGTTTATCACTTCCATTTACGATGTTGCTAATATTGTTGTTCTTTAAAAAATACCCAAATGATATGGGATGAATGGAAGTATTGCCATTAGGAGACACTTGCTCTCTCTGCACATGGACTACAAATGGTGAGGCATCTGAAGAGCTATAATAAACTCGTCCTACTGGGTTACGTTGACTTTTTTCTGGTACATTGTCAGTATTCATATCTATTGTTTTTTTTAAAGGGTTTGTAATACTACTCTGAGAGGGAGGCACAGGCATTAGGGGTGAAGGGAAATCCGTAATATTAGCCTTAACTTTAAAAAAATCCGAATCAGAAGTTTCACACTGACAGTCTATTATGTTTAGTGGAGTTGTCGAAGAAGATTTATGATGTCGACGCTTTTTATTACAGTGTTTACAAATTTTTCTGGCAAGAGACCTTTTTCTTTTAGAAATGGTTCGCGAAGATTCCGATCCATCTGTTTCTATTACAGAACCCTCCGTATCCATTCCCGAACCAGCATAGGTTATTGTTACAGTATTGTACACCTGGGGGACTGTAGTCCCGCCAGGATCATCTGGCCCGTTCATGAAAATAAAAATATGTATGTAAAACTTACCAAATGATGATGAAGACTATACTACAACTTTTAACATATATAAATAAACAATAATATGTATATTTAAGAACTTATCTGATACTTTATACAAACTAATTATTAAAAATTTATAACAGCCAAAAAAAATACACCCGCTCAAAAAGATGTTTCCCGCGCTTTTCGGGCCAATTTTTATAAAATATTTGTGTTCGTCACTGAGAAAATAAAATTATCGAGCTGCCAGTACCTTCTCAAAGATAGAAGGTTGATAGTCTAAAGTCTTGGTGTATACATACATCTCGTGGTTCATCAACTATATTGGGATCAAAATCCGTAGCAATATAGATGCGACCACAGTGACGACTTAAATTTCAATTTACATTGTAGTATTAGATTTAGTAGTTTAGAGAAATGAATGATTTTAGTATTTAAATTGATGATAGATTCTCTGGTCGCGAATTATCAAGTAGAAAAAGTTGTTTAGTAGTTTTTGGTAGTTTTTAGTAGCTTTTAGTAGTTTTTAGTAGATATAAGTAGGTAATTGTAGTTTAGATGTATCGTTTCACCGAGTATAATTAATTAACTACAAACAAAATAATTGTTTGTAGTTAATTAATTATATATATATATGTGGCTTTAAGGCTTGTTTAGAGAGTTACCGACCGCTCTGTTATAAATAAATAAATCCCCCATCAATGATAAGTTTTAGTACTAAGGCTTAAGTTTTAGGAGTCACTAACCGCTCCAAAGAGTATTAAAAGTACCAAGAATCATTAGTAGAAACTGGTATGTCCAAGTTAAGAGTATAAAGATTTCAAGGGTTAGAGCCTTGAAGGTCATTTAGAAGACTTTTTTTTAGAAGACATGATGACGCAACATCATAAGAGTTACAAGTAGTAATCTATCAAGGGGTAGGGCCTTGAGTCTTTCAGAAGACATGATGTAACAACATCATAAAGGTTACAAGTAGTAACTATCAAGGGGTAGGGCCTTGAGTGTCTTTCAGAAGACATGATGTCGGACGTCATTAAGGTTAGAGGAACAGGGTTAATGACATTTTGGTGGATGATCAAGTGCTTAGCACAGAGCGATACCTGCCACCGATATAGGCGAACAGTCAGAGCTTAAATTCCAATCAAAACTGTCAATAAACCTTTTAGAGTTAGTTAGTTATAGTGGCAGTATAGCCGGTTAGAGATAGATATACTCATTTTGAGAGTAAATTTAAAAAGTTATAGGATTCTAGCAACGAGAATAAAGAGATTAAATAAGTAGGTATATTGGTTTAGACCAAAATATACACAAACGAACATACAGACTAGAAACATACATGCCAATACGATACCCACATTATGTGATTATTTTTATGTAGTCGTATTTGCAACTTTATATAAATCCACCTACATCTCAAGCATCACTAGTTAAAATTGTCTCAAGTTGAGAATAGTGCAAGAATGTTGTAAGAACAACATGTTTATAGGTATATTTTATAAGTAGCTATAGTGGAACATCTGTATAGTGAATTCCAAAGGTCGATGGAATAATTATATTGTAGATTGTAGCTTTAGTATATAGTACTGTAGTAAGTTGCAGCGGTCAATAGTATTATATTATTTATTAGTAGACATTTAGAATGCGTTTCGAAATTTATCGAACGAAACAAAGTAGAAAAGTTGGTACTAAATGTACACGAAGAAATCAAAAAGTAGTATTTTAGAATACAAATTTTAGAACAAGGATCCGAGACGATCACATTGTGCAGAAAAACTATGGTAGCCATTTTGTTTAAATAGCAGCCATATGGTTAAGTACCTTTTGAGGTTATGTCGCCACGAGGCTTTAAATTAGCCCAGAACAATTTAGAGTGAAAGATCGACGACGATACTATTAACAGCTACTTAGTCATCAAATTAATTGTTTTAGTTTAATTTGATTTTGGCCCACTCCTTACAAAATAAAAAAATTTGTGGCTAGAAATATTTGAAGATTTTATTTTATAGGTTTACGCTTCTATCATGGTTAGAATGCATTTTTAAGAGAATACGTAAACAATAGATGGGCAAGAAACGACAAGACTCAAGGTGTTTTGTCAAATATATATATGTAATATGTAATCGATGCTACACCGATCGACATCATTTATAGCATATTTTTAAGAAAATATCAAGCAACAAATGAACGAGAAACGACAAGACTAAGAACAACTGTGTTAGATATTATTTAACACATATTTAATATAGTTTAGAAAAGTATAGTTTAATGTTAGTAACCTCATTTAGAAAACAAATCGCATCTATTGTACCTACCAGAAAAACAAGTTATAGGAATGAGTTTTAGAGACGTATCAACACGTACCATTTTTGAGTTTAGATAGTAAATGAAATGACCATAGCCGCAGATGTATACAGAAGTTGAAAGAGAAATATTACGCGTTAGATGAATAATACGAGTATGTAGTTTAAGTTTAGATAAGTTTAATAATGACAAAGTAACAATTAAGATTTTAGTAATGAAGCCAAGTTTGGTCTAGTTAGATATTTGAACAGAATTAATTAAGTTAGATATAGCTATCGAACCCATTAAGGTGTGTTTGAAAGAAAAGTAGAATGTATCGAATTTCATCCAGGTTGTTACAATAAGATTAAGCGAGCCGTAGGGCGTGGCGTGGTTCTGTGCGTGCGAAACCGGTTTTCGTTTGTGACTTGTGACTCAAACGCATTCCAGCGACTTGCATTTAAATTGCGGTTTATATAAGCCACAAGCGAACAAAATTTAAGCGAAAGTAATTAAAAGTATTTTTTGCACACGCGGTTCTAGCGAAAAAATATGAAAAAGCAAATAAAAGTGCGTGAATATACACGCGGTTTCGACTGGCACGTGTTTTAATGAAAAAGAATATATAGAAAAGCAATTAGAAGCACATGAATGTACACGCGGTTCTGATTGGCACGTGTTCACAGCGAAATAATAGAAAAAAACACTTTCCTGGATGGGATTCAACATAAAACAAGTAATACACACAAAATATACACAATAAAAAGAATATGAGGTAAACCGTGGTCGAATCTCTCAGTTCAGTCGGGCGCCATGTGTCTCGTAGTGGCTTTAGGGCGTGGACCCTGAGAGGTTCGATCAAGCGGTCGTCCTCCAAGTTAAAGGCACTTAACTTGGTTTGCTGCGATGAGAGAAGGGACGCTGGCGGCAGCGGCGACTGGCGTGGTAGACGCCGGCCGAAAGAGGTGCAGTGCTGGGGCTCCGGCGTAGGCCGGGCGACCCAGCCGCCAGGCGTGGTAGATGCCGGGCGAAAGAGTGCAGTGCTGGAGTCGGCTTTAGAGGCCGACCCCCCGTAGAGGGCAGCGCAGCCGTCCGGCGTGGTAGACGCCGGGCGAAAGAGTGCAGTGCTGGGGTCGGCTTTAGAGGCCGACCCCCCGTAGAGGGCAGCGCAGCCGTCCGGCGTGGTAGACGCCGGGCGAAAGAGGTCGAGCTGTAGTGTGCTCGTCCTTTTATGGTAGGGACAGCGGCTCAGCGGTGGGAGGCGAGCGCCGATGACGCGTGACAAGCTTTAATATTGTATCTTTATACTGGGATAGTTACAAAGTTTTTGTACTTTGTCTACGATATTTTAATATCAATTGTTTTTAAACTTTTATAAAGCTTCTTGATTGAATATGGATAAAGATTTTAAGTTTATCTTCGTCGCAAGGGTTAATTAATAAGAATCGAGAATAGCTAAATAATACGACCAGTATCAAAAGGGTAGTATATTGAATGATTTAAAAAGAGTGGCCATGATTAAATAAAAAGACTGGCCATGAGTTTCTTTGCCAGCATTCTTCTCATAAGGCTCCACGCATTTTGGAAACTGAAAGTTATACATCGACACAATTAGCAGGCAGTAGATTTTGGTGTTTTCACCTAATTTACCTTGACAATCCAATAAATGCTGTGGCGTCTGTTTGTGTCGATCTATGATTTTTAACTGTAGCTTCAATTTAACGTTCATTAATGTCACTTAGTGTCTTACTTGAATAATGATTTTGAATTTGATTGGCTCAGCACTCAGCATTATTACAAGTACTTATCTCCTACGTTAAATATTAGAAACGAATATCGGGAATCAATCGCGAAAATAATAATAACTTTGGGTAACACAAGGTTTCGGCCTATTTGCGTCGATCGTGGTCACAAATTTACATAATTAATCGAATGATATATATTGCACAATGTATACTTTCGTGTTTCTTTGGGAATAATTATAATAGTTTTCTTTAAGTCAAGTTTTCATTTTACGGGAATAATTTGTACAGTGCGAGTGGCAACCCTAACTTCTAACAATCAATTTCACAAAAAAAGTAAACATACGATAATTCAATATCTAAAAATAATCAAAAAAATAATACTAATACTGATTATACCTATCTAATCAATAATGATTTAAGCATATCGTCATCACCCATGACAAAAAATCTAATAAATCTTATGGGTAACAGTCAAAAGCATAATAATACAAAAAAGATTTTTTTTCGTTTTAAATCAAGAATTTGTTCGCAGGAGCCAATTTAATGATGTCAAGCACACAAACTAGTAGCTCGACTCAAGGTCCCATTACGGAGACGACAGGTATGTTAATTTGACATTATTTATAGTAACAACCATAACGGCCAAGTGAGGGTACAAAATGCGTCCAAAACGTTTCCTCTAAACAAACATTTAAGAAACAAAAATCTGTGTAAAAGGAATATAGTGGTGACTGTTGTGTTACGTGTTAGGGTTCGACGAAGCCTTCTGACAAGAGATTTTATTATAAATACTCTCTCATTATCACAGAATAATAGTCCTTAATGATCGCCGAGGTCGCTGGGTTAATCACTTTTATCGCTCAGATATTTTTCGCAATGTAGCTCAAACTGTACTGAACTGCTGTCGAAGAACCTCCTCTTTATATTCGACGCGACAGGTACTGGAACGGTCTAGTTCTAGTCAATTTCGACGACGATGCATCATCGGTAAAACATCTCGAATATGACGTTTCCGAGAAATGGCTAGAACTTTTATGGCTAAACCGTTTGTCAAGTATTTTCCAGAACGTTCTTTCTAAGTAACAATAATTTTATCGCTGTCGTATCTATCGGGGTTGTTCGAATAACTTTGAACCTCGCGGAGGATTTTTACTTAGGCGTGCAGTGAACTACCGCGTCGGTGTAGCGGGCATCTTAAAACTTTACATCTAAAATATTTTAAAAAAAAAGTGTGATTAATATGATCACTTGTTCTGTCTGGATGTAATTTGTCTATAAATATTTATGTAGGTATTTTGAAATATATGTATATACTAGCTGTTGCCCGCGGCTTTGCTCGCGTGGAAGTTGATTAAATGTATTTAATTAAAACTGTAAGTATCAATGAATACTGTGTTCATGTTTTTAAACGTATTTGAGTGTTTCCCCGGCCTACCCAAGTGTCCTGCTGACGGTAGTGTCGCGCTTCGGGTCGTAACACGATGGCTGGGGCTCGTGTGCCGTCTGTATGGACAGGCCGACTCAAAATCATGGTCCTTTCTTCAAAAGGCCAACCCAGATTCTATGCTGTACTCGCACAGATTATTTTTTGTTTTGTAATCAATGTTCTCGGACTAAAAAAAGGACATCTCTGTGGTTTGTTTTGGCATTTCTTCCCAGAGTGAGTCGTAGGAAATGCCGGTCTCTTCTAGCTGTAAAGTCCGACGTGTAAAAATATATGAAAAGATTTACTTACAAATAAATATCATTTCATTTCATTTCATCTCCTAAATACGTATCTAATCATTATTATTTAGTAGCCCAAAAATAAAGTTTCATATTTCTTATTTAAAAAATTACGGACTTCCATACAAACTTTCAACCACTATTTCACCCCCTTAAGGGTAGAATGTACAGAAACGCTTAAATACGTATCTACTCTTTTTAATCAGTAGCCCAAAAGTAAAGTTTCATGTTTCTTACTTAAAAGATGACGAACTTCCATACAAACTTTCAACCCCTATTTCACCCCCTTAGGGGTGGAATTTCCAAAAATTCCTTTCTTAGTGCTCACTTACGTTATATAAAGAACCTACATGCAAAATTTCAGGATTCTAGTTTCAGCAGTTTGGGCTGTGCGTTGATCTCTGGGTATGTCAGTCAGTCAGTCAGTCACCTTACTCTTTTATATATATAGATTAGCAGCCTGGTTCGGTGCAGACGACTTTATGTATAATGTGTGTAGTTATTGTTATTAATCATAAACTTTAATACTCTTCAAAAAAAATTCTTAAAATAAATTATACCGATTTTATATGTGTATATATCGCGAGTTTTATTTAGACAAAGATAATAGGTCTTTACCTATGAAATTGCCGTTTTGTATGCAATAAGTGAAAGTTCTTATTTTTTTCAAACTTTTTTATTTCTGTTATTCGAAGTAAAAAAAATAGTTCAAAGATGCGTCGATTGCATGGGTGATTACTTGTAATAACAGAAATAAAAAAGTTTGAAAAAATAAGTACTTTCACTTATTGCATACAAAACGGCAATATCATAGGTAAAGACCTATTATTTCAGACATTCATAAATCAAATTTGTAGGTGTCTCACATGTTTTAAAACGTGACTTACGAGGAGACCGAGGATTTGTTAGCTAAGTATATTGAACTGAGTTATCTAATCAGGAATATCATCCCTCATTAGAGGAGGGGAACACAGGGTGGCTCTATGTCGGGGTGCCAGGGATTTCCTTCCTAGGGTGCACCTGGTTCTCCGACCACTACATCATTAGCGGGTGGTATCCGGTTGAATTTTCGCACAGAAAAATGTATATCTATCTAATCACACAAACGCGTTAATCGAAAGATGTACAGATCTGATTAAAAATATCGTTTAATATCTTTGGTTTATTGAGGAAAACTGCAGTATAATATTACAGTAGGGAGGTAAATCAGTGGAGTAGTAATGAAATTTTATTAAGTTACCTTTGACAAGAAGAAGAGGTACTTAAAATAGCGAAAGGTTGTCGCAGAGCTTTAAATAGATGGCGCTACCACAGTGTGAGACAACAATATTTTGACGTGAGATGTGTAGAAGATTGATTGATAAAAAAAAGGATATGTATATGTATTTATATCAGTTGTCTGGCACCCATAACACAAGCTCTGCTTAGCTTGGGACTAGATGGCGTTGTGTGTTAGATGTCCGAAATATTTATTTATTGATAATTAAAATCTTCAATCGATAATATCATAACATTAGCATAAATACCAATAGTGAAATGAATTAACAAATAGCACTATTGCGACAATGGACCATCTATTAAAGGAATGAGAGAGGATCTCATAGATGGATTACAATCTTAACTTTATTTTATTAACCAAATTGTTTTATTATTCATTATCAAACGCTTAAAATACCTAGTGAAAAAAGATAAAAATAGTCACAATTACTAAATAAATTAATCAAGGAGAGTAATGTTTGTTACCTCATAACTTTCGACTGGGTGAACCGATTTTGATGATTCTTTTTTTATTTGAAAGCTGGTGCTTCCCATGTGGTCCCATTTCAATTTGGTCTAGTTCTGACATGTCATCCATGAGAAAACCATATAAGTCTTCAATTTGCATTAAGTATGTGTGCGACAAGTTGACGAATAACTCAATATCACGCCAACCGATTTCGATGATTCTTCTTTTATTTGAAAGCTTGTGCTTCCCGTATGGTCCGATTTCAATTTGTCGTTCTTGCAGTCGGTTTTTTTTTGTAAAAATTTTTAATTATGGATTTTATTTGACATAATATTAAACAAAATCAAGAAATTCCAGGTATAAGTGCATTAAAGCAAATAAAAAATAACCTCTATGCATTAATTGTCATTTAAGGATTATACAGGCACGCGTGAAGCACTTAATCGAATAAACAAACGCCAAAAATGCCTTACATCATTTTGGAAAAGAGCTAATACCCTTACACTGCTGGGCCGATATAAACCAAACATAGCTAAGAACCACCGCAAGGAAACTGGCTTTCAAATGAAAAAAACCGCATCGTAATCGGTCCGTCCGTTTGAGAGCTACGATGCCACAGACAGACAGACAGACATCGACGTCAAACTTACAACACCACTCTTTTTGCGTCGGTGATTAAAAATAGCTTTATTAAGAACAGTTTAGCGATTTACAAACCGCAGATAGAAGCATTCGATCGATAGCTGGTTAAAATTATAGCACGTGGCGCATATAGGTTTGAACTAGAGATGTGCCGACTAGTCGGTAAAGCCGACTATCCGGCAACAATCGTAGTCGACGATTAGTCGGCGAATAGTCGGCAAAAAGCGCCGACTATTCGGCTTATTACTTTGTATGTATTTCTCAATAATATATTTGTCAATTTTTATTTTATAATCAGTTTTAGCCATTTTGAAATGTAAAACAAAGCAATCTTTCTTTTGGTAACCAGTTTCTAAAATTACTTGCTGATAAAAAACATATCTGACATTTATTAAACAAAATGTTTGCTTGTAGTGTTTGCACTTTTTTTCCTTTCCACCACGAGAAATAACGATTTCACATAACTGCATTAGGGTCCCATGCGACGGCGTGGCCTCTAATTTTCTAGAGGTAAACGCTGGCGTACTTTTCAGGGCTCCGTCCTGTCGCCCACACTATTTCTTCTGCATATCAATGACATGTTAGCCCATGGCAACATGATAATTGTTAGGCAGACAACAGCACAGTCCATAGGTGATATTTTGGACAACTTACAGTCAAGCTGGCAGACGTTGAGGAAAAACGACAGGAGCTTGTCGCTGAGCTCAACCATGTCCTGGGCGGCATTTCTCAATGGGGCTGCCAGAATCTGGTCGAGTTCAATGCCTAGATTAACAAGTGTTCGCGTTATCTGCCAAAAAGTCTCCATTCCTTCCCCTTCCACTTATCAGAACACTCAAATGCAATTACAAGGTAAGCTCGATATCTTTGGCATGGATTTCTGCCGAGATCTTAACCCGCACGAATACGCCTCGCGGAAGCTAGGTGTTTTAAACAAAGTGAGACAGTTCTTCTCGCCCGAGCATCCGTATCTTCTTTACAAGACCCAGGTTCACTCGTGTGTGTCGGAGCCGTTCTGCCGAGCTTCGAAGCTTGGATAGGGAGGACCGACTGTGTCACTTACCGATTCACTCAGGTACTCACCGGGCACGGTTGCTTCGCAGAGTATCTGAACAGAATCGGAAGTGAGGCTACGGCACAATGCCATCACCGCGGGTCCGACCGGGACTCTGTCCAGCACACGCTGGAGGACTGCCCTGCGTGGGAGTCAGAGTGTCGAGTCCTGGTCGGACAGATCGGACGAAACCTGTCACCACCAGCATTGATTGCGGCAATGCTGGCGAGTAATGAGGGATGGGAGGCCGCGGTCTCCTTCAGTGAAGACATTATGCTTCAGAAGGATTCCCCAGAGCGGGATCGGAAAAGGGCCGACCCCGCTCGCAGGAGGCGACGAAGGGGTCGCGGTAGAGGTCGCTAGCTCCCCAATCGTCGCTAAAGGGTCGTTGTGGCCACATCTAGGGGAGATGTGGCCGCTACAAACGGCCCGAGACCGGTGACACCCCGGTGCGGCCGGGGTGTGTCGTCTAAACGGGTCGGTGTTCCGACTCTTACTGTGTAGAGCGGTAGGAGGCGCAACAGCGAACCGCTCTGGGGGTGACTATAGTTACCCCGGGATAAACCTCAGTCATGAGGTACGGCAGGAGGGTTTCCACACGTCCTTCGTGTGTGTCCCCCACGAAGGGAATGGTGCACAATGCAGACCCCGCCTAAAAAAAAGAAAAAAAAAGGTTCGCTCGTGTGTGGAGTACTGTTCTCATCTTTGCGATGGTATCGCACAGTATCTGTTTGACGCTCTCGAACGGTTACAGCGGCGAGCAATCCGCATTGTTGACAGTCCCTAAGCCACCGAGACCCTTGAGCTGAGCCTCTGCAGTTGCGAAGAGATATAGCCCCCAGGGTAGTCCTCTATCGCCTTTATCATGGTGAGTGTTCTGAAGAGCTCTTCTAACTAGTCCTCTCCTCTCCCTTCCTCTACAGGACAACACGTGCCGGCCTCGGAAGTCTCCGCTTCAAAATGGTAGACATACGTTCCCGCACTCATTGCTTCGGTTCTTCCTTCCTGTGCCGAGTGGTCAAAACCTTTAACTCACTACCAGCGCACGTGTTTCCTTCCCACTATGATCCTGGGTCCTTTCAATGGGACGTGAAAAAGCATCTCACTAGACCGCCATAGTGTGGGTCACCATGCTGCATTGTCCTTATTACCTACCTACTACCTACTTTGAGGATGGTGACCACCACTCTTGGATTCTGCTCATGATTTCATTCAGGTAGGGCAGTCATTTTGGCAGCAAATACATTTAAAAAAATCGAGAGCATCACTAAGGCGGCCTCGCGGAAACTTGGCGTACTGAATAGGGTGAGCCGGTTTTTTGCGCCTGAGCATCTGTGTCTTCTTTATAAGACCCAGGTTCGCTAGTTCGTGGAGGACTGTTCTCATCTTTGTGATGGATCCACGCAGAATTTGCTTGATGCTCTTGATCGATTGCAGCGGCCAGCCGATCGATGCCACCGAGTCCCTTGAGCCTTTGCACTAACGGAGAGATGTCGCCTCTGTAACAGTCCTCTAGCGTTTTTACCATGGAGAGTGTTCTGAAGAGCTCTTCCAACTGATCCCACTTTCTCCCATCTTCTACAGGACAACACGTACTGGCATTGGAAGTCACCGCTTCAGAGTCGTAGAAATACGCTCTGGAACTAAACGGTTCCGTTCTGCCTTCTTGTGCCGAGCAGTGTTTAACTGCTTGGCACTACCAGCGCACGTGTTTCCCTTCCACTATGATCCTGGGTCCTTTAGGCGGCGCGGCGTGTGAAAATGCATCTCACTAGGCCGTCATAGTGTAGGACGCTATAATGTTGTATACTGAGTATGGTGTTGGATTGTTGGATTCTACTCAAGGTTTCATCAGGCTCAGCAGAATCACTTTCAGGCTATCAAATAAAAAATTAAAAAACATTGTCCACTTGTTTAAAAAACATCGGCACAAGTGATTTTCTTTTTCATTTAACTCTTCACTTCAATCAACAATAATAATAATATCTTTACACAAAAATATTTTTTACACTAAAACACCGCTCCGAATCCGACCCTTACAGAAGCAAAAATGAAGAAACAAGGTTCGCAGGCGGCGTTTGCGACTGGGGCGCGAATCAACTGTAAACAAAGAATTATGGAAATGTCCATAACCATGATCGGTTTAGCCGATTAGTCGGCCGACTAGTCGGCCTTTTCAGGGCCGACTAATCGGCTAGTCGGCAAAAGTAATGATCGGCCCATCTCTACATAAACACTTGTACCAATATGTCCTAGCGTTGAAAATGTGAATGTGTTAAATTGAAAGGGATTAAATTTGTAACCCCTGAACTTGTCAGGTGGATTACTCAGCGGTTAGACCCAGTCAGTCAGTAAGAGCATAAATCCCAGGGCGCCGTTAGAATTTTTAAGAAATTTAAAGTGAGGGTGCCTGTACTAGGGCTCCACGGGTGGCTTCAGTGAAACAGCTTGAGACACATACAACTTTTATTTATGTCTAACAAATTACAATTAAAAGTTACTTATTATAAGTAAATTATTTATAAATGTATACAAGGTAGTTAAGAAAATATAAATTATAACGTTCCTTAGATGTAATCAGGCCTGTTGCTGGGACAGCATTAGGTAGCTACCCTCAGGATCACCTTGCTGACTCGAGGTAGTCAGCCGAAGTCTCTCACCAGCTCAAGGTAGCTTGAGGAGACGTCCAACAGTGATCTACTTGTAGGTGCTAAATAAAAGTATTAATTAAAGATGTTAATCGTTACGTGAACTTCCCTCAAGGTAGGGCAGAAATCTTGAGGAGTGAGCCGTGAGCTGCCAACAATCAAACTTCCTCAGTAATAAATCACGAACCACAGGACGGGTATACTGAAGGTAGATTTTCAGCCGTAATCTATCGACCCTATAAACAAAATTAAATAACCTGAGGACATATTCTACATACTTAAAGATATTAATGAAAACCTTTTTGAGGTTAACTTACCACAGACAGTGGGACTTGATCACTCACAAAACACTACCATCAAAGATATATATATTCACGATAATGAAAACTTCCTCAGAGTTCCAAAGAGAAGATTAAGAATGAATCCTTCATCTGCGACACATCTATTTTTAAAGACTCATCATCGAACTTTCTCGATGAAACCCCCTCCTCATTACTTGACGTGAGAACAAGACGTACAACTACTATACTGCTTGTTTCTATGCGATAAATTTAAATTGTATTGAGAATCGTATGACACACATATGATAATGTATCATTGTTACTAGGCGGCTTAATCTATACTAAAAATCCTTTAAAATAAACGCCACCTGGCGCATCCTAGGTGCACCAGACAGCTAAACAATTTGATCGCACTCCGCACCTAATTGTAGTTCGAACTACAGTGAACGAGAGGGCGCTGAAAACAAAAATTGTTAAAAGATTGAAATGCAAAAAAAACGATGTTACAAATTGCATTTACAACAACAATTTAGCATGAAGGTCGTCCCAGTTAATAAACGGTTTTTACTCGGTAATGTGGTTACAAAATTTATTTACGAACATAATTTCGTTATCATAATACGTAAAATAATAAATCATCACCATCAACAGTCTCTAATAGTTCACTACTGGACCGACGGGAACCAGACAAACTTGACACAAACCCTCACTAATATAGGGTTTGTGTCGAGTTTTCTTTTTCTTTCCAGCGATGACGTCCTGCAGAGTTTGTTTCCTTAGTCGGCTCTTATTTGGACCCACGTAATGAATAGGGTTGATGACAGTCCTTACTCCTTGATCTTAATCTATTAATGAATTAGTTTTACGTTATAAATTAATATTCCTACAGTATTTATAGCACGGTTTCCTGTTTGTATTAAATGCCAATGTCAACTATATTATATGTAGACAATCTCTTAATGTGTCTGTTACTATGCCGCTGAGAACACGCACGTTGAGGAGTGGAAGTAGTAAATATCTCACATTTGTTTGTGAAGTTATAAATGAAAACTGCTGTAGCTATTTTCCTTTTGTTAAACGAATTATTATTAAAAAAAAAAGAGATTGGTTAAACATGTCTGTGATGATGATAGTCTACAAACCTGTGACTGGTACCGCTTTTTTTATATACTAGGCGGGCAAACGAGTAAGCGATTACAGCCGCCCATACGAATCACAAGTGCGTAGCGGGCCTTTGGGGGATGGGGAGGGATATGGGGAATGGTTGGGGTATGGGCCTCCGGTATCCTCACTCACTCGGTGAATCACAGCGCAAGCGCTATTTCACACCGGTTTTCTGTGAGGCCGTGGTATCACTCCGGCCGAGCCGGCCCATTCATGCCGAAGCGTAGTTCTCCCACGGTAGAGGAGTAGGTAATATTTATGTTGTTTATGGAGAGATTTTTACTCTGACATGTTTTTGGTACTTACAAATAAAATAATATATTGTGATAACGTATGTAATATATACAGTACATAGGTATTAGGTTCATTGTTGTAGCTAATAAAAACGTTTTAAGATACACTCAAAAGTATCTACGACAGTGTTTCATCCTAAACATAAAAAGTCCTGAAATTTCAGCTTTAATGTATTTAAAATCTGTCCGCCAACGGCGGTATATTTAAGGCTTTAAATATGACCTTAACTGTCCTGATAACTAAGAAGGTTGATTAGTTTCAATACCAAAAAGTTGATCCTCACTATGATAACCTGTAACCTCGACGTCCATGTTAAGGTCGTTATATTGTACCATAGCCAAAAGTCTATTAGAGACTTATAAATGTATAATAATATATTAATACGTGAATAAAAAAATTACCCCTTTTAAATAAAATTATGCAAACGGAGGAGCATAAAATTTGGTACAGTTAAAGTTTCTATTGAGAAGTGCAGGAAGCAACAAAAAAAAACAAAAATGAATTATGGTCGAATTTCGAACACCAGGCGACCACTACTGTTAAAAAAATATGTGTTTAATTTGTTTGAAATTTATGTGATCTAATTTTACACTCGGTTGCCAAACTACATCCTACAGTACTACATAGTACATATAACAACAAACACCATTCCTAGGTTTGGTTTCTCTTGAAATCCACCTTTTAAGATTGGACCAATTTTCCTAAATAATCCCATGAAATTCCCGGTTAGCTTTTATAAATAAATATACAGGAGTGGGCCATCTACAAACCGTAGGTGACCCGAGGTACGTCGGGATCCCAGCATTTTCCTTTCTAGGGTGCACCTGGTTCCCTGGCTTCTAGAACCCGAGACGGTGTGCGGTTTTTAGTCTGTTCGAGACTGACATAGCCACCAACAGGTGGAATTACCGCACAGAAAAAAGGATCTATATTATAGTTGGAACTTGGTTGGCGGTTAATACTCCCTTCATATTCCCTTCTGGGATATCAGCGTGAGTGTGTAACAACAACATCATCACCATTACCAGCCTTTAATAGTCCTCTTGGACATAGGGTTTGCGTCAGTTTTCCCTTCTCTTTGCAGTCCTGTGTTGTTCCCTTAGCCGGCTTTCACGACACCCACGGAATGAATAGATGTGGTGACACTCTGTATCTATACGATTATTATAAAGCTGAAGTTTGTTTGTTTGTTTGAACGTGCTAATCTCAGGAACCGCTGGTCCGATTTGAAAAATTCTTTCAGTGTTGGATAGTACATTTATCGAGGAAGGCTATAGGCTATAAATTATCACGCTACGGGCAATAGGAGACGCAAACGGGGTTGCGTGAGTCTGCTAGTCTTACCATAAATTAATTCGTCACTCCCTCGGATACAACAATTTACGGATCTTATGATAATATACATGTGTATCCTTTTTGCTGCAGGAATTAATACGGCTGCCAGAGACCCTACAGGGGAGAACAATGCGAGCGTAATACCTTTACAAGAGATGGACAGCATAGTAGACGCTGACATGGCTATGATGGACAATAACAGGCTGCACTACTACAGGAGACTTGACTGTAAGTACGTTACTATTGTCTGCTTAACGTTTTAGATTACTTTATCTAAATAGTCAAAAAAGTCGTGTGGTGTCGTGGAACACCAGATAGGAACGAAGTTCCTTATCATAAAATATAATAATTTATGCAACTTACAGATGGCGCTAAGGTAATTTTTAAAATCTTACGCTTTTCTTATCTAACGTTGCGGACGTTCTTGCCGGCTAGGGTATACAGATGGCGCTATACTATTTTTTTAAATCTTACACTTTTTTGATTTAACGTAACGGACGCTTTTTGCCGGTTAGTTTACCTCTCTGCAACGCCCCATGAGGAACTTCGCGTCAAAAATTGTATAAAAAACTATAGCATTTACTGGGCAGATTTGTTTTAAGTTGGTCACTTCCTTATAAAGTTTGATTTAAATGATTACACGTAATCTATATTGGTTACTTATTTATTACAGGCTTTAGCTTTCTTAAAAACTCGCCTATGTCCTTTCTTAAAAATCGAAGTATGTATATGCCAAGTTTCATTTAATCGGTTCAGCGATTAAGCCGTGAAAACCTAACAGACGGACATAGTAACTTTTACATTTATGATGAAATTGGGATTAATTATTTGTTTTTCATTTAGTTGAATTATGATCATATGTTCCTCAGCTCCCAATACCAATCCCCAACCCACTGCTGAACCTGCAAGTGATGCAAACCAAGTACAAGAGGAATCCGAACCCGCTAGCAATGCACAGATGAGAGAGATGGACAGCATTGTCAGCGCTATGGAAGCCGACGTAACTACTGGCTGTGATATATTCACTAGATCCAATGGTAAGCTACCATACAAATAGTTTAGATGAAAGATGCTCTGATATTGCAGTTCCTATCATCAGCCCGTTGCAGTCCACTGCTGGACATAGACCTCTCCCAAGGAACACCACAGAGCCCGGTCTGTTGCTTTCTGTATCCAGTCGCCGCCACAGGCTTACAGTCCCTATGGCATTAAAATATTTAGGCAAAGGCAGCAATTTTTTAAGATAATTGACCGCTCTAGGAATCCTATGTCGCGGGGGATTTAATAAACATTTTGTAGATCACACAAAGTGTGTTTCCGTATTGGGATCGAACCAACTACACTCAACGCAGTAGGAAGCGACGAGTTGACTGTTCTAATCTCTACGCCATCTATAAATATAATTTGTATTCTTCAAGTCCTGTAAACGAAATAACCGTTTTATAGTGGTAGACATGTGGTTTCGAACTAAATGGCTTCCTTCATGTGCCCGTCAGTTAAAACCTACCAACGTATATGTTTCCCTTCTACTATGATCCCGGGTCCTATAAGTGGGTCGTGAAAAAGCATCTCATTAGGCCACCATAGTGTGTAGGTCACCATTTTGTATTGTATGCATTCGCAATGTGGATGTTTACTGCCACACCTGGACTCCCACTCTCCACCAGGCAGTGTAGTCATTTTAACAGATATTAATAAAAAACAAGAT
The DNA here is from genome assembly GCA_949125395.1 of Diaphora mendica. Taxonomy (NCBI): domain Eukaryota; kingdom Metazoa; phylum Arthropoda; class Insecta; order Lepidoptera; family Erebidae; genus Diaphora; species Diaphora mendica. Next base: position 7,255,871 of record OX421323.1, read on the forward strand.
TACTGGACAAAATCTTGAAATACCGGTAAAAATAAAACTACACTCTATAAATAAACTGACGAATAGCGCGTCGATTAAAAATAGAAACACAGACTATTGAGTAGGCTCAACGACGTCGCTGACGTCAGAGTCGTGCCGATAGTCACGTCACAAGGCCGACTAATTACATTCGTAGTACACGTTGACATTTTAATAAAAAAAATAACTCTGCAGTAAGCACCGAATTCAACTGACATTTGAAACATTTCAGTCTATTCAAATTTGGAAATGATATTTACTTTTTTTAATCTCGATATTGTAATAAAATAAGATTCTATTATGAATATGGTGTTGAGCGTAGCTTTTTAATTGCTTCGATTAGACTTTAAAGTTTCTCAAATCTCTTTAAATAACGTAAACGGTGGGTGGGATTTTTCTGATTAACCACTATCCAATAGATTATACTATTATAGAGACTAAAAATGTTGTTGTTATTCTCAGTATTGTCCATTTTACATCGTGCTATCGTTGAGTAATTAGGGGTGGCATTAATCAATTTCGACTACTCAGCTTTTCTTTTTCTTCCAAGCCTTTATTATTCCCAAGATTATTTGGGGTCGGCTACTAGTTCAACCGGTTCTACCTAAATATCAGTTTTCCCTCGGAGGACTGTCATCGGACCACCGAAACTCTGAGGGCGAAGGTTGAACTAGTTGTCAGTATATTTGAGGCCACTGACTTCCCAATAATAATTGGTATAGATGTTCATAGCAACCGGGACCGACGGCTTAACGCTCTCCAAGGCACGGGCGTGAAACACCGCGATACTTCCATACTCCAGGCTGTTATTAGGAATTTTTGTAAAAATAATTCAACAACACTTGACACGGGAATCGAACCCGAGACGATTGATCGGCAGTCGTACACACTAACCGCTAGACCGACGAGGCTTTAATGGCTACGATTTTTTTTTTCTATAAGTCTTCGCAGAAATGCAGCTCATATTTTAGTACAATTTGCCAATTGCATTAAAAAAAAGTTTTGAGATTCTAAACTTTTGCTTATGTTTGTTAACTCCAAAATTAGCAAAAACACTTGAAACTTGAAAACACATATTAGAGACTAAACATCTATGAAGATTGTAATGTTTTTTTAATACGTCAGAGTCGTATCTAAGGCTGTTAATGAAACATGTTCATCTAATTGATCTAATAATACACCTACTTTAAAAACAGAATCACTTCTCTGGTCCGGTTTTGATATAATGACGTTGTTTGCTCGTTATAATTAAAACTTAATTCATATTAAGTATCTGCAACACTAACTGCAACCAATAAACTAGTTAGAACCTAGCAACGATTTCGGAGAATTTGCGGTTTTTCTGCTCCTTATTGTGTTTTGTTTGTTCTAATCGCCTCATGCGTTTAAAGCCATGTTAAAAATGTGGACCTATGTTGCATGCCATTACATCATCGCTAAATGACCTTCTATTTACCGGACCATCTAAAGTCAAAATATACCTATTAGGTCTTTAACGCTAAAACATTTCCAACTCGCATTCTGGACACCCTAGCGTGTTCTTCGCTACCTTAAAGTTTTATATTTTATCGTGGGAGAGCCACGCTTCGGCATGATTGGCTCAACCGGAGTGATACCACGGCCTTACAGTAAACGGATGTGAAACAGCGCTTGCGCTGTGTTACACCGAGTGAGTGAGGATACCGGAGGCCCATAGCCCAACCCTTGCCCCCATCCCCCCAAAGGCCGGCAACGCACTTGTGACGCCTCTGGTGTTGCGGGTTTCCATGGGCGGCGGTAATCGCTTACCATCGGGCGATACGTCTGCTCGTTTGCTGCCTATTCCATAATAAAAAAATATGCCAAAACCTTTTCTCTAAGGAGAGGACTATGTCCAGTAGTGAACCCTTAAACGGTTTAGCCGTGAAAACGTAAATGAATTATTATTGTTATTAAATAACTAACACGTTAATGTTTTTATTCACGCAAACAACTTAGTGTGTTTTAAATAAAACAGTCTCATATATCTTTGAATACCGTTTAAATCTGTTAACACTACTTTTCTTTCCAGAATCTAACACATCAGCATCGAAACCGGCCGAAAAGAAAGACGAAAATAAAGAGAATCTTCCTTCAAGTGCAAACGCAGAAAAACCCCCAGAAAATGGAAGTACAGACAGTGTAGACGGTGCCACTGACATGCCGGCCGCTGAAGTGCCAAACACAGATTCCGCTGAAAGGGACAGGCGAAAGATATTGATCAAGCTCAAATATCTTAACGATACCCTCAAAGAAGTTGAGGGTAGTCTCGACGAACTTTTGAAGGATTTTAAATGGTATGTAGCTTTCGAGTTTATTGAAATGTTTTTTTATTTAGATATTTTGTTAATAAAACTGCAGGTAACGGCTGGTAGACTGACATTATCTGACAGGCAGGCCTATTGAAATGCTTTTGTATCATCTGGCCTCCGGTCTCGCAGTCGCCATCGATACACAACAGCACGAATGCTGTCAATTTAGGTTGATCTTCTGTGCGAGGGTAGTACCCCGGACCAGCCGGTTAAAAACAGTTAAAGTTTACAATGAGGAGAATTGCTACACAAAGCTTACGCACTGCTGTCTGACACCAAACTAATCAGAGACTGTACTGTGGGAACCAAATAGATATACTAAGATTGACTGCCTCGGTGGCGCAGTGGTAGCGTATGCGACTGCTGTTCTTGAGGTCTCGGGTTCGATTCCCGGGTCGGGCCAAATGTTTGTATGATCAATGACACAATATACTAAATAGACCGACCCTCCCCTGGCCCAAACTGTACACCGATAAAAGCTAGAAAAATTCACTTAAATCTAGATGGCGCGCAAAAATAAGGTACTAGAAATAGTTTAACAAACTCTATCACCATTTTATTGATATGCTTGAATTATAGTAATTATTTTATTATTTTTCGAATATAAATCTTACTTTCTAATGCTTGTTTAAAAAAAAAATTTTTCAATTGCGTAACTATAAGTTATCACCTATTTTTAGGAGATGTCGTTGCAATCGATTTAAATAAACTTGAATAAATGACCTATTTACTACGCTAGATGTCACATTTATAAGTTATTGATATGACATATAGAATATTATATGCTGGATGCGCGATGATAGCGCCACCAAGTGGCTACAATTACGTCGGACTTTGATTTGTCAAATGGTTAGTTGTCTTACGAAGAGTAAGTAAACAAACAAATTATTTCAACGATATATCGTAAAGGGGCGTCCATTAATTACGTGAGGCATTTTTGAGAATTTTTCGACCTCCCCTCCCGCCTTGGTGAGATATCGTAAGATTTTCATCAACTCCCTCCCGCGTCCCCAAATCTCACGCGAGATTCTTCAAATTTATGTTTTGGCTGTAAACGTGTTGGATTATTGAACTGGTTCTATTACTTCGATTGAAGACTAGCAAAGCAAAATCGAATGCTACTTCGCTGCTCTGCGGAGTTCGGACGAATACGACAAACACTATTGTGTCAGATTTGGCCATATTTTATTCGGAAATAATTTTTCACGCAATTTTACACAATAATTACGTGATATTTGCCAAGACCCCCCTAAGTGAGATTTGAAAAGATTTAGCTCAATCCCCTCCCCCCTAAAACACCTTACGTAATTAATGGAAGCCCCCTAATTTAAATATATTCTATTCAATCATGTAAATCTATGGTGTAGATAATAATGTTGAGCGATTTTATTTCCTGTCTGTTATGGCATAATCAATAAACTTTAGGTCATTGTATGTCATTTTAATATAAAATAAATGATTGAACTGCAAAGTATAATCTTTATTTTGGAACGAAGTTCCTTATCACGCGTTGCGAAAGGGGGCTAGACGGAAAAAAATGTAACGACACTTTTCTTGCCAAAAATTGTAACCACACTTTTAACATTGAATTGACGTCATAGTGCTGGATACTCACCGTTAAATATAACAAACTGATTGCCAACGTCCATACCATGTTGAATACACCGGTTCTCGTCCGATCATCGACGTTAAGCAACATCGGGCGTGGTTAGTACTTGGATAGGTGACCGCCTTGGAACACCACGTGATGTTGGGTTTTTGCATTTATTTACATAAAATATATTGTTTTATAGTATATTTTGTAAAGCTTGATTATTACTAAAATAATTTGAGTATTTTATGCGCATTTTTATTAGTAGGAGCATATCAAATATAATATACATATAAACTTCGTTCCATCCGGGTGTTCTTTGACACCTCTCAAGTTTTTATTATACATATTTTAATTTGTACAACAAGTAATATTAAAATCACATTAAATCAGTCAGGAGATTAACAAATAAATATTATTTCATAGACATACACTTTAAACAGTTTTCTAACAATTTTTTTATCCTATTATTTAAATTACGGCAAAATCCAAAATCTGATGACAGCATTTTAAAATCTAAAGAGTTCAGAAGAGGTTTCTAGAGAATTGAAATTGATGCAGCTACGAAAATAAAGGATATGAATTGGACAGAAGACGAAAATAAATTCAGCTTGTCATTATTTTACAAATCTAAAGTGTATTTTTTTCTAAGGCGGCAAGGTGTAGTACTTGCCGCTCCAACCACAATCCGAAACTCCGAAAGTGGCTAGCAAAATCCGATTGTTTTGCCCTGATCTATTTAAAAAAAGAATAACAGAAATTCGAAATGCATTAATTAAAGATAAAGCTTGTGTGATCACTTTCGATGAAATCGCAATAATGTGTAACTTATAATATTCCATCAGCAGTAAAAGCAGAATTGTTACAACTCTTTTAAAAGCTACTATAAATAAACTATTTGATAATAAGTGGGCTTCTGCTAAAAGCTGTTTTTTGCGGTCGGGCTCCGAAAAACCAAAATACATGCAAGAAATCAGGGATATCTAGTAACTTTTCCTTTTTCTTTTGCAACGTTTTGTAAAATTATTTGCGTTTTTTGATGTACCACATTTAATTAAAAGTATTCAAAATCATTTTTTAAACAATAACTACACACATCAAAAGTGTCTAGGGATCAAGCATTTTTATGCGGATTTCTTGAGATTGAGATGTGGCTTTGGCCCTGGCCTGCTCAGTCGCCAGACTTGAACCCGATTGAGCATGCATGGGATATGCTACAGAGAAGAGCTCTGCCGAATATGGAGGGTATCCAGTCGCAAGAAGACCTTTTTTTGTTGTTGCAACGAACATGGGCGGCCATTCCACAGCGTGATTTGGATGAACTCATTTTGAGTATGCCAAACCGATGTTCTTGTGTTAGTGTTCGCGGTAGAAACACGGATTATTAATTGTTTAAGTTACCTAATAAAATTTTAAAGAAAACTGTTATTTCAGTCTTTTTTTCGAACTTTAATGTTAGTGGTTCAAATGTCAAAAATCCTTTTATTAGGAAAATGGCAAATTTCTTTATTAATGCAAAGGTGACTTGGTTTATCGTTACTGTGACAAACGAAAACACTTTATTTGATGAATCCTTAAAGAAAATTTTAATTAATATCAATCAGGAGAAAAGTTATTGCAAAAATATATGTTGATCCCTAGACACATATGTTGATCCCTAGACACTTTTGATGTGTGTATGTTAACGGCAATGAGCAAATTTCGTTTCAAGATGTTACCAAACCATACGAAATAGACAAAACTTAAAACTTGAATCGATCACTTACAAAATTGACAGATAGGCCCATTGAACAGTAATAAAAAAATATGAGATGCCATAGAAACACGCATTGTTTAAAAAAAGTAACACATGCATTAAATGCGATAAAGACGGGCAAAAATTATTTGAAAAATTACACAATTAACTAAAACAAAAACCAACTTCAATGTTCGACTTGATTTCTCTTGGATGCCATTATCAGATCGTAATGTCCTTATCATGGTATCACCGTTGGGACAGATCCTTTCCATTAAAAAAAAATCATCAAAATCGGTTCATAAACGACGAAGTTATCCGCGAACACACATAAAAAAAACATATATACTGTCGAATTGAGAAACCTCCTCCTTTTTTTGAAGTCGGTTAAAAATTGAATCAGGATGTAATAGAAAATTTGTTTGCGCAATTTCGGCAAAAGCAACAAAAATCCAACAGCAAAGTTGCTAAGGACCATATTTAGGAGTAATTTAGTTAATTTCTTAAAGAGTCCCCATAACAAAAAACTGTGAGGATGAAGATGGTGATTTTATCCAGTTAGCCGTTGGAGAAAGCAAATAATTTTCTCCAAAACCATCATTATCACCAAAACACGCAGTAAACAACGAGAAACAATGCACTCATGAACGGCAACTTATTTATTTATTATTTACCGCTGCCCATGAATACCCGCAACACCAGAGGTGTCACAAGGCTTTTAAGGAGAAGTATGCTCTTTTCTTGAAGATTGATTGAAGGTCGTATTGGTCCCGGAATACCGCAGTCGACAGTTCATTCCACAGTTTTGTTGTGTAGGGCAGAAATTTTCTCGAAAAGCGCACAGTTGACACCTAAATGATGATGATGATGAAAGCGTAGGATGATGGCAAAAAAAGGAGGCAGGGATCAATTCAATCAATTGCTCGGAATACTCCCCATTGTAAATACGATAGCAGATGCGTAACGGAGCCACGTCTCCACACAGCGCGTGCAGCGCCAGAGATTCCAGCCGAATTGAAACTTCTTGACAATTGACGATTCGATTCGATTGTATATTAGTATTTCAATCATAGTGAATTGAATTTTGCGTGAAATAAGAAATAGGTACATTTTGTATACTCAGAACAATAAAATTACTTGAGGAACTTGATGAACTTGTAAGAGTTGGTTTGCAGATGTTTATATTTGTGCAAAAAAAAGCTGGCAGGTGGCTTAGAAACTTCAGTGAACACATGTAAACAATGAAGGCCTTGCAAATACTAAGTAAATTATTAAAATATTCAAGGAGCTTTTACAAATGCGTGTGAACTTTTCAACACCTACCCACGAAAAAAAAAAATTAACTTAATAAAGATTAAGTTTTACTTAAATATTTAAAAAGTGAAGATTATGAGCTGTTACATTATTTTTCTTTCAGTAATCGACATAGATATCATTATTGTGACATAATAAAATATACGTGTCGTTCCAAGATGAATATCTGAGGCCACTTTAAGACGCCTCAATCGTGGTCAATTCAGTTCTCGTACTGTATTAATCCCAAATAATGTATCTAGGCCTGTTCCTTAACAGTAGGTTGACGACAGTTTCACACACACACTTTCAATAGTTTGCTCGAAAGCTTTTGCCGAATTTAGGTAAACTGAGTGTTGCGACAAGATGTACCGCAGAATTCTCCGGTTAATAACACTTTACGGTACCCGGTGTAGACGGTAGCACTGACCGCCTAGAGTAGGGTGCGCCACAGGAGAGTAGAGAGTAGACAGTAGAGAGTGTTGTTGGTTTGAGCCACACGCGTTTATTACATAATGTCTACGGAGGCAGAATGCGCGTTGTCAGGAATATCCATGTGAGATTTGTTCCGCGTAACGCAGGTTCTTTCCGGTCACAGTTGCTTCGGAAATACCTGCACGCGGTTACTAAAAGTGAGTTGAATCCTGCCTGTCCAGTGTATTGTGCCGATTCACTGTGCCATTACTTGAGCATCGCAGCGTTGGATATAGAATGCAGTTATGGGAGAATATCTCTCGCTGCCAACCATGTTATGCTCCATAGTGGATAGCAACAGAGTTTTATCTTCTGCGAAGATGAAATTGCACAGAAAGAGGTGGCGGAAAGGACCAAGGATGAAAATTTCTACTTGGACCTAATTTGCCGCCAGCCGCTGAAACAGACGCAGCAGTGCATTCTAGCAACTCATGCCACCTTCAGTGGTAATTAAGAAAATGTTTAGTTAAAATTACTAATTTAAATTGTAAAATTTAACTGCTATTGAGATGTCTTATAAACAGATATTTACAAAGATGTATTTTAACAAGCATATAGAATTTCTCAAACAACATTTTTCTTAAACATTAATACATTATTTCTTCTTGTTAAACTGCCAAGACTTAATTTCTCCATTTCTATTACAGAAATGTAGTTTTTTTAAATCATTTAATTTGCCGCCCCCTAAACGAAGCCGCCCTAGGCTTCAGCCTACTGAGCTTTCATCACTGAATAATATAACCTAATATAACATATATAATATATGGATTTTTTCAACAAATTTTGATTATTATAACACAATTAAGTAGCTAGACCTACATACAGAGTTTTATGTGAAAATTTAAAAAGTTTCATACAAAAATTAATAAAAAAATATATATTCATGTACCGTATTTACTGAGAAGCATTTATGAAGAAGCTGTTTATTTGAAATTATAAACAGACATTTCAATTTTATTTATTTGTGTGCTCTTGGACGATTTAATAAAATATCACATAAATTACTAATGTAATTATGTGGAAAACGACATCTAGTGGGACATTTTCACTAATACAAAAACAAATAAACTTGACAGTTTACTCTCGGATTCGTATCGGAGTAGAAGCTCAGAAAATATCTTTCAAATTTACAATTTGATACACTTAGTGACATCTAGTGAACAGTAAGCTTATTATACATCCGCGTACAACTCTAAGTTCATGCGGTGTAAGTCTATAGATATATTTCGTCAGTGGTATGATCTGCAAATATTTGTTTCGGAGTTTGGGTGTTTTCTATGTATAATATGTGTGTATTTACAAAAAAAAAGTATTAAATGTATTTATATCAGTTGTCAAGTACCCATAACACAAGCTCTGCTTAGCCTGGGACTAGATGGCGTTGTGTGTTAGATATTTATTATTATTATATAAACATTTATTTTCCATGAGTGGACCTCACAATATAACAATACAATGTCACAATATAACAATGTAAAAATCTTGCAGCTATCAGTAAGACCGGCGCATGATTGGTTAGCTCATGGCTGTGCAGCAATGACTCCAACCCTTTTGTTTTGTTTTCTTTGGCCGACTTCGTTCTCATTCAAGTCTCTTAGTAAAAAAAAAAGGTTAACCGTATTATTATTTTTTAAAAGGAGGAACAACGAAGTTTCTTGCCAGATTCTTCTCCATGAAGGGTAGGCTGCACTTGGAACTGGAGACTAGAATCACTCGATTTTTTAATATTAAATATTGACTATAAGTGCCTTTATGAATAAAATCTTTTTGAGTTTGAGTTTGAACAATATGTTTTGTTGTTTGTATGGCAGGCGCCACTTTTCCACGGAGCTGACAGCGGAGTGTCGTGTGCGGCTGATATTCAACGGGCGCGTGCTGATCGACGACGCGGCCACACTGCGCGCGTGCGGCCTGCACGACCGGGCCGTCGTACACTGCCTCGTACACCCCAAGAGGAATAATAACCCACAGGTAAGGGTACCTGTTAAAATCGGTAAATTCACAAGATGTTAATACTATACTAACAAACAGGGCGCTAAAGTCAAAATTGACAACATGTTAACTAATGAAGTCAAAATTGAAAAAGGAGTTAGACAGGGGTGTATTCTTTCACCTTGTCTATTTAACTTATACTCCGAAATGATTTTTAGAAGTGCCTTTGATGAAGTGGAACTTGGAATCTGCGTGAATGGTAAATTAATACAGAATATCAGGTATGCTGATTATACCGTCTTGCTGGCTGCTACACCTGAGGACCTTCAAATAATGCTATAAAAATTAAATGACCAACTTACAGACTATGGACTTAAAATAAATATTGATAAAACTAAATATATGATTGTTAGTAAAACACCAAATTTAGAACCGCAAACACCAATATCCTTAGAAAATATTACAATTGAAAAAGTTAATAGTTATAAATACCTGGGTTCTTGGCTTAATGAAGATTGGGAATCAGAAAAAGAGATCCGGGCAAGAATTGAAATAGCCAGAAACACCTTTCACAAATGAATAAATTACTAACTAATAGGAAACTCAATTTGAAATTAAGATGGAGGTTGGTGAAATGCTATGTTCTTCCAATCTTGCTTTATGGATCAGAAAGCTGGACTCTAAAGCGAACATTGCTTGAGAAACTCAGTGCCTTTGAGATGTGGATGTACCGCGGAATGCTGAAAATCAAGTGGACTGACAAAGTGTCAAAGGTAAAAGTGCTAGAAATTATGGATAAGGATTTAGAGGTGGTAGAAACAATTAAGAAAAGAAAAGCGGAGTATTTTGGGCATATATATAGAAGTAATAAATATGACTTCATAAGGCTGATAATTGAGGGGAAGATTGAGGGTAAGCACAGTAGAGGTAGAAGGCGAACATCATGGACGAGAAATATAAGAGACTGGTTGGATGTGGAAAGCACAGATGCGCTAATTCGCATGACTGAAAACAGGGAGACGTACAGACATATGGTCGCCGACCTCCGGGGTGGAGATGGCACTTAGAGAAGAAGAAGAAGGGTACCTAGCCCCTAACTATTTTATACGTTTTCAGTATGAATTACATATTAGGCGTTTTTCCGCCGCGACAATCGCGTAAATGTAGATTTTATTATTTAACTACTTGAGCCCTGCGGTACAACAACTGCGGGTAACGCCGCGGGGTAAAGCTAGTCTAAAAAGTAGTAGCCGAAACAGACAGAAAAAATTACATTTAGTAAAAAGCGGTTACTTTAATATTACAAACAGACACTCCAATTTTATTTATTTGTATGGAGTTAAGAGAGAGATTATAAGATGGACGTCTTTAATTAATAATTTGGTACTCTTAATTTGTAGCAAAACGGTCCATTGGAAGAGACTGTAGTGAGCACGAGCCACCAGGTGCTCACAGAGCGAGCTCCGGCCGAGCGCGCCTGGGACCTCGAGAACATCCTCATGACCCTCGTGTCCGTCGCACTCACCGTCGTCTGGTTCTTCAGGTAACTACCCCTTATTTATACCGTCTCTATAAAGACAATTAACTGGACCTAAAGCCGCATACCCACCGAAATTGTTGGCAATTTCAGTGTTTGCAACTCTTCAGAAAATCACCAACTTTTGTTTGCATTGTGTCTACACCAAGTAGCCAACAATTTGAAAAACATTCCAACTTAGCGTCTCCACAGAGTCAATAAATATCTGCAACAAGCCTATTCTATTGATGTTTACCGCCAAAAACAGAAACACGGTTCCTAATTTTTGTTCCCAAGACAAGGAAATCACTGAAACTTTTGTAACTAACACGTGTTGACAACACAATTGTTGCCAACTTTTGCAACTTTTTGATGAAGACTCGGCTTAACGTTGTGTTTTAGCGGTCGCCACGCTATTGTCTACTGCGCTGAGTGTTGTGGGTTCAAACCTCACATAAGGCAATACTTTGTATGATCCACAAATTGTTGTTCTGTCGTGTTTTTGGTATCTGCTCCTTGGACGTTTTTAAAGTCCCCTGCGACACAGGATTTTTTCTAATGCGGGTGTTGACTTAAACATATTTTGTGACACATGACTTAATTCAAATTTCTAGATATATCCCAAAATGGGAAAAATCCTGCGTCGTCGTTACAAACATTAACAAACCGTTATTACACCCTCTACTTTTTCTCCCACGCTTAAATAGAACACACACAAACAGACGATAGGATATCATAACATCTTCGGTATTAAATGTTCCGAAATTAATTAAAAAGTGAATTAAAAAGTTTCAAGATAAGAGTTAAAATTGATTTTCCTAAAAAATTTAAGACTTCGCCATAGTCATTGAGCATCTAGCATTTTGTTTATCTACATACTTAAATATGTATAATACAGAACTCAATCACGATAGTACATACAGCTATTGCATATGTGCACATGGCATATAAATATAAAGTCATAAGTCTTAAAGTCCTACAAACCCTGCAAAAAGTTAATAGTTACGGACACATTAATATAGTAGTTATACTCTTAGCGCTGTAGCATGGTGCGTGGTGGTTTAATTTAATTTACTACCGTTATTAATCTATCTATACTAATATTATAAACGCGAAAGTTTATAAGTATGGATGGATGGATGGATGTTTGTTACTCTTTCACGCAAAAAACTACTGAAAATATTTGGATGAAACTTTACAGTAATATACCTTATACATCAGAATAACACATAGGCTACTTTTTGCCGCGATAACCGACATATACGCGGGCGGAGCCGCGGGCAACCACTAGTGATTTAATATATTGCGAATATGTTACAGTTGAAATTTGTATTTTTTATTTTTTTTTTGTATTTCGAATAATTTGTAAATCGCGGCAACTTTCGAGAGTGAAACGAAATGTTACTGAAACGCTCACCCGCACCATGCTACAGCGCAAACAGTATAGTGATTTATATATTTATTAAACAGCTAATTTTCGAAGTGAAAAATCAATTTAACCGGACTATTTAACGACAAAAAGGGCACAGGGCAAAACAAACAATATAGGACTACAACTTACAAGGCTAAACATAAAGGCGTGTCTCCACCGAAATTTGACAACACAAAAAAAGGTTGACAACACGAAATTTGCCAACTTTTGTTCGGTGGAGACTCGGCTCTACAGAAATTTTTGTAACCAACACGTGTTGACAACACAAACGTTGCCAACTTTTGTTCGGTGGAGACTCGGCTCTACAGAAATGTTTGTAACCAACACGTGTTGACAACACAAAAGTTGCCAACTTTTGTTCGGTGGAGTCTCGGCTCTACAGAAATGTTTGTAACCAACACGTGTTGACAACACACAAGTTGCCAACTTTTGTTCGGTGGAGTCTCGGCTTAAGGAGATTTTGGCCTACCGTACCACGATGGCCAGACGGGTTGGTATATGGTTTGTTTCAAGTTTTCCTTCTCTTTGCAGTAACTTTGCCCTGAATTGTTTGATCGTTTGGTTTATTACCAGCGGGATGGATAGGGGTGATCTCACTCCGTATTCTTAATCGGTCACCACGTGGAGAACAACATAGGTAATATCATAACATTATTTAAACTGTAAAGACTTGATTACACTGGCCATGTATTTTTTTTCTTTTTTTTTCCTATACACATACAGACACAGTGATGAAAACTGCACCACGAAGACCTCGCAGGGTCTATCTGGGTAGCAGTGAGTCACTATAAACTATTTCATACACAAATTAACTCACTCATAATTTAACACAATGTTATTTACCTTTTTTAATTAGGACTGTAGTAGTAGTAATACCAGGAAAGCACTAAAGAAAGAATTTCTATGCACAGTTTTGACGCCTAGCCGACGTTTCCAGTAATAAGTGGCAAAAAACACTTAATAGAAAAAAACATACTTTAAATTAAGCATGTAATAGTAGGTATAATTCAAAATGACAAGTTGTAATACTTATAGATTTAATATTCTTTGTGATAAGTCCTATTTTAAAACTAATAATGGCACTATACTAAAAGTTGTTTGATATTTTGTGATGCGTAGCTTGCAAACCTGTCCCTTTCACTCTCGCGAACGTACGTGTGAATTACGTACCATGTGCATGGTACGTTCCGTTTTGATATTTATTAGCTTGTGTTATGTTAGGGAACCAACAATAGTTGATACTTTCTAAAGCTTAATTATTTAAGTTTCTAATTTTTCAACTTTTGTATCTAAGATTGAACTTTATCTATATAGCAGTAACTTCAATTTTTATTAAAATACGGATTTATTAATATATAAACATTTGCAGATAAAGCTACACTACTACACTCGGCCTCTACATCTATGTATTGTTTTCAAATAAAAGTGCAAGTTTTTTAATAATACATACGAGCACACAGGTCACATGATGGTAAGTGACTGTGACGCTCACTTGGTGAAAAGCACCAAAAAAGTAGCTCGACTTACCTAAATATGAGGCCGTGGTGTCACTCCCGTTGAGCATAACTTAATTACTTAATGTGGGGTACATTAAGTGATTAAACTATATGCTTGCACTTATTAACTTTGTGTATTTTGTGAGTGTTTAAGTAAGAACATTTTGGAAACTAGAGTTTTATTGACGGGCCTTAAAATATAGCTTAATCTCTGTCACAGATGGAAACCAACCAAGTAACTTTGAGCTAGCGATTTTATTTTATATTACCTATATTTTTATTCCTGACGTGCTAGTTTCATCACAAATAAAATGCATTATAAATTTACGCCTAAAATCTACCTCTTAAGTTCTAAAATGCCACTAGTGACAACTGTCTCAGAGATCGAGCTATATTTTAAGGAGTTTTAGTACCAAGTTATCATCATCACTTTCAGGTGTGAGTATTCGAACATGTTCACGGCGAGTGCAAGCGTGGCCCTGCTGGGCTTGACGGTGTTCTACAGCGTGGCGATATTCGCGCTGTACCTGTCCGACTCGCTGCAACTGGAACGTCGCCCTCCGGCCGTCCCCCAACACTAGTGCTCCCGACTCACTACTACTTATGGCTCATAATGGCAAGTCGTAACATCATGTAATCAACTCTCCGTACTAAGATATCCATTCAAACTTCGTAGCGGTTTTGTACTTTTAATAGTAGTTCGTATGACAGAGTTACTAAGTCTGAAATGATAATCTGATCTAGATTTTAATGTGCTTTTGGAAAAGTTTTTTTTGCATTGATCTATAATCGTTGAATAATTTCTTTGGTTAAACGTAAGAAACCGGTTAATGTTATACGGTGAATGAATGATTTTAATGCTTACATTCAATAAGAGAAGGTTTATTTGAGTATATTCAACAGATTTAAATTTACCTAAACTTTTCAAACCATGAGTCTTACAAATACTGTTGATATTGATTTCGCGACTTGCCTGCAATGAAATAAATAGTAGAAGATTAACAATGTATATGCCGCCTTTTGTTTTGTGTTAAAGGTAGCGTTTGTGACTGTGTTATAGCAAATAGTAGCATGGCTTTTTGAAGTAATCTCAATCGACTTAGTAGTTATTATATTATATAAATTATCAAAAACAAAGTAGAAAAGAAAACAATCTTGAAAAAAGTATTACAAAAGGTATTACATTTATTGTTAAATATCTTCACCATACACCGATGTTACCTGAAATCGATAAGACAGTAATGGCAGAAGCATCTGTCATAAGAGCTAAGCTATAGTCAAATTCTTTAAAAGTCCCTTGCTGTACTTAAACTGTACCTCAAATAACCACATGCCATGCTACTAGAAGCTAAGAACAGCACCTGTATGCAGGTATCATTATTGTATCATCTTTTGAAATTCATAACAACCGCTTGAATTTGAAAAAAAAAAAAACAAAATAAGAGAAATATGACAGATAGAATATTAGTCATAGTGTAATACAATAATAAGAAATATATTTAAAAAACCGGTAGCAGCTTTTTAAGTGTCTTTAAACTTCTATCTGTTATATTTCTATGTTTGAATCATTATAGCAATTACTGGCTTTAGTCAAACAATTGTGTATTTAAATAAATTGGATAAAAACCATGTAATTCTGAACAAAAAACGTTAACAAATTTGCCCGTAATAATTGCTTAATGTTTACTAAGTTTCGAGATAACAATCGACTAAAGAATAATTCAGTTTGGAAGTTTTTTTTCATTGAATGAAAAAAAACTTCCAAACAAGCAACATACATAATATTATTACTATTTCTAAAAACATGTATGTATGGTTATTTATATTTTTGCCGTTACAAAAATTAGTTTCACGTATTGGTCACAACAGATTCTACTTAATTACTATAAA
This sequence comes from Diaphora mendica, assembly GCA_949125395.1. Taxonomy (NCBI): domain Eukaryota; kingdom Metazoa; phylum Arthropoda; class Insecta; order Lepidoptera; family Erebidae; genus Diaphora; species Diaphora mendica. The sequence goes on from OX421323.1 coordinate 7,271,578, forward strand.
TTAAAAATCATTTAGAAGTAAATCAGTATTTAGATTTTAAACTTTTTCAAGAGTTGGCAACGGTAATCAGTAGAAGGGTTAAAATACATTTACTTTTAAATTTTTGTAATAATCTTAACATCATAAAAAGCAAAGTTTTGTTTTACAAACAAAGGAGTCGATTGCTGTGGTGCTTATAGATTTTGCCAATACTTTACCCCTAAAATAGAGTTAATACTTTGATAATCTGATAACCCTATGATTTTTGTGCATACTATGTTCAGAATCACATGGTACAACATTATGGAATGTTAAAATCACCAAAACTTGTAATGAAAATATAAAGTCTGAATGTGAAAAAACATAATGTTAGTTGTTTATAATTGTAAACGCTTTTAATTTATGAGAGTGAGATAAAAAATCATATAAAATGTGTGTATGTACTATAAAATTTGTATGTCATTTTTACTATTATTAATAAGGGAGTGTAAAAGCTTGACATAAATCTGCAGTTATAATTAAAGTTATGTGTATCTAAAAGTCGGGATATAATTATATCTGAAAGAAAATAATGAAATGTACCGTGAGTAAGTTACGGGAAAAGTATCATAATTCCGAGATTTGTCGAGTAAAATATATTAGTAAATCACTACAATACAGGCATACTTTCATATTTAAAGGCCTGTATTCACTTTGCTTAGTGCGAGTGCAGGTGCTTAGTGCGGGTGATCGGCGATTGGTGAAAAGTACGTGTGGACCGCGAATTCGCCATCCACGCGTATTTTCTACCAATAATTGATCACCTCACTTCACACCTGCACTCGCACTAATCAAAATGAATACAGGGCTATACTAAAAGAACATTGTTTTGTGTATCAACTATTTAATTTATTGCGGTGTTTGTTGTATATCATTTTGTTGCGACTTCATTTGATGTTTTGATGTTTACAGCTTAGTGTCTCGGTATATTAATTGCGTCTATTGTAATTTGTCAAACAATATTATATATGTCCTTAGATACTATGTAAACAGTTAATCTCTTTTTTTTCTTATATGTACATTTGATTGCTAATACAGATGTAACCAAAAATATTAACTTCAATATTTAGCACAAAGACATTATAAAGAATGAGACCTAGTCCCTTTATTAAACCGTCTAAAGATACTTTCACCAAATATCTATGTCTGAGGATGCTGTTTTGATAATTTCTTATAAAATTAAACTGCCTGATTTTAATCTCCTAATGTGAAAATAGGTATTTATTTGGTAGGTATTTATTATGACTTAAAATCTGTGTACACTACGCGCATATGGACTTATTTGGATCACTAGGTTTTACTGAAAAGCTCCTGTGTATAGTGAACATAATTTCACATGGTCTCAAAAATTGTAAATAGTGGTAATAGGTGTATAAATGTTTATATTTATTTAAGCGTAAGTACCAAAATATGTTTATTTGAACCATTGTCATGTTTGTGTTATGTTAATGTGTTGGATATTAGATACCTTTATATTTTAGTTCATTAAAACCCATTTTAATATTAGTTACAGCTTCCGAAATTCAAGTAATCGTAAATTTGGGTACCTAATCGTTTTCTACGCTAGCAAATATTTTTATTGTTATTTACTTTTAAGGAAATAGGTGTATTAAAAATAAATTTAAATTGACTTTCTATAGACTTTTTCTTTAGACACTTTTATATACTCGTAGTTATATAACCCTACAGTCAAATACAGTTTCTGGTAGTCTTTTCGGACGGACGGATCTGAGAAGGACGGGAGAGGAGAGGTATTATTATTGTTACGAGCCGGGTATTAATTAAATAAAAGTAGTCGGTTGATTACCAAAAAATAACACAATACATATTTATTAATGACAACACTTTATAACAATAATTCACTAAATCACTCGTTAGTCGCACTAGAAAATCGCTTCTATGTTAATCTGCTGTATCGTGAAACAATACTCGTTCGTACGGGCTAACACGCTCCGCTTTTATAGGGCTATCGAAATATCTGGAATGATCCCTAGTATTCGATAAACTATTCTTGACCAAATCGAATCTCCTAGAATCAGTAATCTGGCTTTGTCCGCCTCAACCACCAATGTAGACAACTCTACGTGACAACGACCGCTCTGCCAAGAGTGAAACGAGTAAGAAGAATCGTTATCCATTACTTGCAGCGCCATCTAGCGTTGAAAATATCGGAATTATTAATCATAATCTCAACAGTCGTGCGCTACTTGATACTAGATGGCACTGTCCTCCGAATCTCGATGCATCTAGCTAGGTTATACGAGACCCATTTAACTCTATGGCGCAACAGTATCATCATTACAAAAAAAGATGACTACTACACACTTCTGCATTCAACCACTTCTTGTTAGAACCGCTTCTGTTTCGACTATTTCTTCTTATGACTGTCTCAAGTATAATCACTACAAAAATCCTACCTAGTTTAAAGTATTATATTTAAAATAACTAATGAATAAAAAAATATTAAATTACCTACCACCATTTTTGGTTAATTATATTTTCAGAGAGTGACTTTTAGATTTCATTAATTTTATTATAAACTCCGCCCGCGTGTATGCCGGTTATCGCGGCAAATAGTAGCCTATGTGTTATTCTGATGTATAAGCTACATTACTACATATATTACTGTAAAGTTTCATCCAAATCCGTTCTGTAGTTTTTGCGTGAAAGAGTAACAAACATCCATCCACCCATACTTACAAACTTTCGCGTTATAATCATTACATATTGTAAAACAAAGTCCGTCCTCCGCCGCGTCTGTCTGTTCGCGATAAATTCGAAAAGTACCGCACGGATTTTAATGCGGTTTTGACCGGTAGATAGAGATTCTCGAGGAAGGTTTAGATATATAATTTGTTATGTTTTTGTGTACATTGGCTAAAATATAACGATATTTGTTGGAGAAGTCGTCGGCGGTACGAAGTTCGCCGGGTCAGCTAGTATTTTATTATAAATAAGTCAAGTCCTCTTGCCCTTGGACATAATTGTCAGGTAATGTATGATCACACGTGTTGCTAAAACTGTCAGGGTACATTATGCCTAATCAATTGCCTAGTCCACAGCTGGACATGAGCCCAACGAGGTTGGTATTCAAACTTTGTCATGATTTACTCAATCCCACCGAATATCATTCGGGACAACCTCGGATCTTATGTTCCGGTAAGAATATGTCAGGTAATGTATGATCACACGTGTTGCTAAAACTGTCGGGGGTACATTATGCCTAATCAATTGCCTAGTCCACAGCTGGACATGAGCCCAACGAGGTTGGTATTCAAACTTTGTCATGATTTACTCAATCCCACCGAATGTTCATTCGGGACAACCTCGGATCTTATGTTCTGGCAAGAATAACAGTTCCCTATCCTCCGGGTAGTAAAGGAGTGACAATATCTGTCGGACATTCTGGGCAAAAGTCGCCCAAAGGCAGAGGCAGCGTTGACCAGCTTCGGTACAAGCTGTCACAAGTGCTCGTCGCAGAGCAACCTACCGTCGACGATCAGGCCCAGATACTTCATCTGAGTCCGAACCTGTACGAGGACCAAGTTGACCACGATAACCCATATTATGGAACATCAGGGCTTCAGCAGTCTTATCTAGGGCCATCCGTAGGCCCAGTGCACAACCACCAAAGAGACACCCCTAAGGCTGGGCGCGCCGCCTCTTGGAAGTTTGCCCCCCGGGCCGTGACCAAAGTGTCATCGCCGTAACAAATTACGCCTAGCCCGGGGGAGACGAAGACTTCGAAGGACCCAGTCGTAACACCGTGTAGAACACCGTGAGTCATGGGTCGCCGTCCTCTTACATGACGGTACGCTCCTCTAAATAGTCTGCCACTAGCCGCCTCAAGTACTCTGGCACCCCGTGGTACTGGAGTGCTTCCCTGATGCAGCTAAATGGCAGACTATTGAATGCGTTGGCGATGTCGAACGATACAGTCAACAGCACGCCACCACAGCCCACTGCCTCTTCGGTCACAGCCCTCAGGCGCAACATGGCACCGACCGTCGAACGCCCCTCTCGGGATGCGAATTAAGCGTCCGACAGAACGGGCCCAATCTCGCAGAGGTGCCGGACGATACAGGCCTTTCCCTAACCTTTCAAACAATTTGCTGTCCTCGTCCAGCAACACGATGGGCCTATAAGCCGCGACCGAATCGGTAGGGATGAGACCGGTATGGCAGTATAGTTTGCTAGTTACATATTATTTTAGACTGAGACTGAGCCCATGGCTGGCTACGCCCATGTCTACAAGCCCTAACTCTACCCTAATTTCAAAAACTCTACATCTCAGTAAAAATGTATGGCTTCGCCGTTTCGCTACAGTCACGAAGGCGCAAAGAACGCCTTTTGTGTTTGCAAATATCTAGTATCTGAAGTAATGTGTTATTAGGTCTTTACCTATGAAATTGCCTTTTTTCAGTACTGGTCATTTCAAATAAAAAAAATTTGTAATGGCTCTGTATTCTAAATTCAAATTAATTTTGTTTTAAAACCATGACATTCTATTTACAAACTCAGTCTTTTGTTTTTTGATTAGCGTTGTATTTTCATTACATTTGAACATTTTTCGTCAAAATGGATACTTTAAAAATTCGTGTAATTATGGAATATGAGTTCCGTCGTGGCACCAACGCGACACAAACGGCACGTAACATCAAAAACGTTTACGGAGAGAACTGTACAAACGAACGCACAACCCGTTATTGGTTTTCCCGGTTCCGTTCTGGAAATTTTGACTTGAAAAATGAAGCTCGTGGTCGACCGGAGACTTTGGTTTACAATAATGAATTAAAGGTGATTGTGGAAGCTGACGAAACTCAAACTACAGCTGAGCTAGCAGCAGCTTTTAATGTAAGCATAAAAACAATATTGATCCATTTGCGACAAATTGGCAAGGTAAAAAAGCTTGATAGATGGGTGCCCCACGACCTTAACGATCGCCACCGCAACGTACGCGTCGAGACCTGCCTTGCGCTGCTCAACAGGCAAAGAAATGAAGGAATTTTAAAACGAATTGTTACGTGCGACGAAAAATGGATTCTGTTCGACAATCGAAAGCGCTCAGCAAGTTGGTTAGTCCCTGGTTCAGCACCAAAGCAATGCCCTAAACCAAAAATGACCCCTAAAAAGTTGATGGTCACTGTTTGGTGGTCTAGTGCGGGTGTGATTCACCACAGCTTTTTACAAAACGGCATGAGCATTAATGCAATGTGTACTGTGAAGAACTGGAGAGAATGATGGAGAAGCTTGCACATCTGCAACCAGCTTTGGTCAATCGGTCGTCCCCACTGCTCCTTCACGACAACGCGCGACCCCATACTGCGCAACAGACAGTCTCCAAGCTGCAAGAGCTGGGGTTGGGAGCTCTCCCTCATCCGCCATACTCACCAGACCTTGCACCTACCGACTATTACTTTTTCCAAAATTTAGACAACTTTTTAGTGTGTAAAAAATTCAATTCCGAGAGGCAATACAAAATGCCTTTGAAGAGTTCGTTGCCTCCCGTCCAGCAGATTTTTACAAGAATCAATAAACTGCCAATGCGTTGGCAAAGATGCGTCGATTGCATGGGTGATGACTTCGAATAACAGAAATAAAAAAGTATGAAAAAATAAGTACCTACTTTCACTTATTGCATACAAAACGGCAATTTCATAGGTAAAGACCTATTATTATGGGAATATTTAGTTTCTGAAGTAACGAAACAGCCAAGCCATACATTTTTACTGAGATGTAAAGTTTTCAAATCCTGTATTTATAGAATTGTTGCCCTTAAAAGTTCTAAATAAAGTCCGCGAACTGTTAGACTGTCCTATTCAGCACTCATAAAAAAAAACACGATACTGAAACTTGACAACTATTTATTACTGAATTTTTTTCACTCACACATTTTCGGATATAGAATTTCTACTTATAATTACAACTTATACGCGACTTAGATTATAACCGCGGGATGCCCTAGTGAAGGGCAGAGTAGACCCGGAGTATATTCCTAGCTTTCACTGATAGCCAGCCGGCAGGCAAGAACCAGGTTTGTAGCTGGGCAGCAGTTTAGCTGAAGAACAACCAACTGAACGAATTTAGGAAAATCTTGCGTATTTATAGCATAATTATTGCTGATTTTTAATATTGTATTTAAGTAAATCAGCAATAATTGCAAGTCAGCATTTTACCATATCAAATAGTACTGTGACGGAGTAAATAGGGATGTAACAGAACGCTTATCTTTTAAGAAATTGGCTTACTATAAACCACGGGCGTAGCCAGGGAGTGGTTTTTGGGTGTGTAATAATATTAAACATTGAGAGGCGAATAAAATATAGTTTGTCTATAAAGTCGTGACATGAATGTTTAAGGAACTAACATTATTCATGTGTCTGGCAACACCAAAGACAACCAAACTTATGTACATCAGCTGTCATCAAGTTTGAGTTGTGGAATACTTTTCCTGTTGTATTATTTGTTATTTACTTTGATTATAAAATTCCACACCATTGTATTGTATATTTGTTAGTGGTTTTAGAAGTTGAATCTAGTGGAGAGCTAGTTTATCTGTTGGCAACTGTTCGCGGTTTTTAACCGTAGTGTGTGCGCTTCGGGCGGTTTAGCGGTTTAACCGCTAGCTGGAAAAAACCGTAGTGCGGCCTCAGCCTTAGACCTATATGTATTTTGTACTCTCGCTCTATTGTGACACCTCTCTACCGTCATCATTACTGGCTAATTACGTATTTGCCACAGCCGAAGGAGTTTTTAGAGAAACGAAATAGAACTTGAAGTTAATTTAATAAAAGATTATAAAAATTACATTTAAACTATAACTAATTAGTCTAAGTTGCTAACGCGATGTTGGCTTAAAAGTAAGTGTGCGTAGAATGACAAATCTTAAATATATATACTATAACAATGCTGCGTCGGCGCCTTGTGCCAGTGACGTGGTGTTGATCTTATAACAGGCCTTTGTTGTCCATGTTCGTAATGCTGTCATCGCCTTCGTGGCACCGTTGATCTCATAACAGGTCTTTGTGGTGTGTTCTCGTAATTCTACGTCGGCACCTTGTGTCATGGAGACTGCAGCGTTGGCATATTGGACGAGTGCGTGATCTAACAATAGCCCTTTGTATGATGTATGTAACACCTCCACCCTCAGTTCAGCAACTATTTTGTCATGTTAATGGAAAATGTTGCTGAAAATTCTTCTGGTTTAGGGTTGGCTGGATCTTCCATAGTGTGTATCTGGAGTGTTGGGTTCTCTTTTGAACTATTTAGTTTTAGGTGCTAGATCTTGTAGTTACGGCCTACTGCGTAGGTGATAATTGCAGTTGTAACTGATACCAATACATAGAATGGAATGGTCGTATGGTACAGGTTTGTTGACTGGACGTTGTCGTTTTCTATCGGTGTTTCCTGGGATACTTTATTCTGGATGCTGTGAAGATCTTAAAGGTTTACTTCAAAGGTTGACTTTTTATTTCGTTGTTGTCGTTAATGATGGTGAGTTCTGCAGTACTTGAGTGAAATCAGGTTCTGTCCGGATCTGCTGGGCTACGTTTTTCTCACAGACATATGTGCTTACTATACTTCGGGCATTCTGCCTCTATGTACACAAATTCATTTCTATCAGTTGCTATATAAGGATGAGAAGGAATAAGGAATTGGTAAAATTTATGTGGTGCGAGGGATAGTTTACAGAAATCATAGATATTTGGAAAGACTACGGGGAGTTTGAAAACTATAATTTATCTGTTAGACTACAAAATACGATCCTGACCTTATAATATCATAGTATTCCTAAGTACTAACTAACTAAGATCTAAGTTTATTTTTTCCAGGTTTTAGTAAAGGCTAGAATATTTTTGATTCTAACAAGTTATATTTTCCATAATTAATAATGTTATTGGCTCTGTAAGCATTTTCATTTAAGATTAACTGAAGGATATAATTAATATTACTTTCGTTTTCGATAAGTTAAACTAGCTATAAGTTTGTTTAAATTAGCGCGATAATTAAACTCTACAGTATTTTTTTTGTTTTCAAGGTAACTAAAGCTTGAGTGTATTTAAAAGCATCCTGATAATCCAGATTGCCGGTAATGCTTTTAATTATAGACTAATCCATCAAGTAGACCTCTTTTTGTCCTGCCAGGCTCCAAGGTGTATAGATGATTAAGGATATTGGTTTTTTTACTAGGTGTTCTAAATGTATTTCGTATAATAAGTAGGTTTCGTTAGTGAGTCTATTCTTATAGTCCTGTACTTCGAATCTAAGTGTAGAATTAGATAGTACTTACGTACGTACGTACGATGTATTGTAAAAATGTATAATAATGTGTCGTTACTCTAGCTTATCCTAGCCTAAATGGTAATAAATCTAAATTGTCAAGTCTTATCTCTTAAGGTCGTATTAGAAGTGGTTCCAGCATCAAGGTCAGTAGTAGTAACCTGTAACAATTGGTTACTCTTGGGTTTTCGTTTCAGGTCTTTCAGAAAGCATTTTTTTTTTCTTTTTTTTTTTATAAAAACTTGTTGTTCTGGCTTATAGTCAATTTCAGGTTGTCTAGACTTATTACGGGATTCTATAAGAGCAGTTCTATTGGCTAACGAAGTCTTGTTTATGTCATGGACAGTCTTCATCTGTGCTCTATGAGTCACTACATATTGTTGGAGTAATTTTTCGTTTATGTCAATGTCAATAGGGTCCCTGGGGTCAAAATGGCCTTTTAATATGTCATAGGGTCTGCATTTTGTAAAACCATGAATAGAGCTGTTGTAAGCTATTATGGCGTAGGGTACAAGATATGTTATTGGTTCGTCTTTATTAGGTACTTCCAAAATTAGATTTTCCTGATTTGTGTGGGCTGTACTGTCTAGCTGAATTATCTATAGTGGGAGTCTTCTTGGTGGGATTTGCAATGGTCGAACTGGTTTCCTGGTTATGAATTTCAATTCTAGATAAGGCGTCTGCTTTAATTGAGTATTCAAGTGCAAATACAACATCGTTATCAGTAGGGTTAAACATTTCTAAAAGAGCATGGTTATCTTTTACAGTAGTTACACATTCAGCTATAGTGCAGTTACAAATTAATTGTTCTGGAATAATTACATCGCCATCCGGGGCACTTATCGGTAACGTAGCTACCTTATAACTCTTTGCAGGGATAATATCCTCGTATAAATTCACATTTTGGGAGTTGTATATTTTAATAGGGTTTACTGTATGACGTGTAGTCAAGGTCTTGTCTTTAAGGTCTATTTTAGCTTCCCATTTGGTCATTAAGTCAAGTCCTATAAGACCATCGAAATAATCGTGGATCTTATAGACAAAGAAACGTATATTATCCGGGTCATTAAATTCGTTAAAGCACGGTAGTGTTATAGAGTAGTTGTTTCTCGTAGTAGCATGTACATTAGTTACTTCAAATGGATCGTAATTTAAAAGAATATCAGGGTAATAGTTTTGAAGGGCTTCCGGGCTTAAGAATGATTGGTTAGCACCGGTGTCGATAAGTAATTTTAAAGGGGGATTTGATATCTGAATAAATGGTAACTGTCTCTGTGCTTGTAAGTTTATTTCTATCTTAGCTTTTCTAATTTCTGATCCGTCCGAATTTGAATTGGCACTCTTAAGGTTATCGTTTGAATTGTTATAAGAGTACTCTAAAGGAAGATCATGGCCTTGATACTGTGTTTGATTCGTGTCATAGTCGTCATAGGGGGTATAGTCATTGGTATGTGAAAAGTAGTCATAGTCAGGGTTATAGTTGTGGTCGTAATAATAGCTATCATCGTAACACTCATTAAAGTTTATCTCACGAGATTTAAAGTAATTATTAGGTGGTGGATTGCCCTGGGTACGCCAGTCATGTCTGCGGATTCCTCCTGGAGGTGGCATCGGCCTGGGATTAAAGTGTTCTATACCACTCATGGGTCCGGGGCCAGGTGGCTGACTGGGTTGAGTTCTAGGTGGCATCCTAAACGTATTACTTCGAAGATTATAATTTGGAGGCCTAGCACTAAACATGTGTTGTGTGTGTGTGGGCATACGTCCCTGTAGTGAGGGCTGATGCTGCATAGGATTCATCCTGAACCCTTGTGCAAACCTAAAAGGTTGCATCGGCTGAGGTGGCGGCCTATTTGCTACGTGTGAAGGCCAATATGATGCGGTTGGGCTATGGCTATAGTTATTTGAAAGTTTCGGGGTATGTACAGGAGTAGAGTGGGTGACCTTAGGGGTCGGCTGTAATTTACTAGCTATGTCATTGCGCTGCTGCAAATACAATATATTCATTTCCTCCTGAACATATTCTAAAGCTTTCTCAATCGTGTCAGGTCTCATACACCTAATGCGTGAACCTAGAGGTTCCTGTAAACCCCTTACAAACGCTTGCATGGTTAGTTTTCTGTATAAAGTGCGCTTGGCTTCAATAGTAGTGGATATTGTCTCGTGAAGGCTAATATATGTCATAATTGTACTAAATAGTGTCTGACAGTGGTCATAAAATTCCTGTGGTGATCTTTGTCCCTGGTTGGCTAAAGAGAGGTCATTATAAAGGGCAGTTTCATCCCTTTGGTCTGCAAAATTATTGATTAATGCATTCCGAACGTCAGCCAATTATCAGATATGCCATTTGAATTTATAATACTAGCGGCGGGGCCTGTGATTTTATTTAAAATTCCATTTATCAAGCAAAGGTTCGATAACTGATCACAGGGTTCCGTACTAAGGTAGGTATATACTATTTGGTCACATAACTTAATAAATCGGGTAAGTATATGTGGGTTCCCGTCGAACTCCGGTACAGGGCGTAAAGCCTTAAAAATTATGTCCGGGGTGCGCTCCGTCATTATCTTAACTCTAGGTAATTGATTTAATTCTAAACTATAGTCTTCTAAATTTAAATTCCTACCACTATCTAGTTGTACTCGCCGACGAGTCTGGCTCGATGCAGACTCTCTAATACGGGAGTTACTAGGGTGGAAAATTTTGAAGAATAAAAAATTATTGATTTAAGTAATTCTAAACTATAATTATAATCTTTTAAATCCAAATTCCTACCACTATCTAGTTATACTCGTCGACGAATCTGGCTCGATGCAGACTCTCTAATACGGGAGTTACTATGGGTGGAGAATTTGGGAAATAAAAACTTCAAGGTAAAGGAATAGCAACACAAGAACGATTCTGTGCACTCACCCTTTCATTCCGTTTCGCCGCGTATCAATGTTCGGATACTCTTCCCAGTGGCTGCAACTCTCGTAGATTCTGGATACTCGTACAGTGGCTTGAAGGCCGCTCGGGCTGCTCGCGAACGCGGATTTCGATATTAGAGATCTTTATAGCTCGCGAAACGACCCGCGAATATCCTACCGACTGCGCCAATTACGTATTTGCCACAGCCGAAGGAGTTTTTAGAGAAACGAAATAGAACTTGAAGTTAATTTAATAAAAGATTATAAAAATTACATTTAAACTATAACTAATTAGTCTAAGTTGCTAACGCGATGTTGGCTTAAAAGTAAGTGTGCGTAGAATGACAAATCTTAAATATATATACTATAACAATGCTGCGTCGGCGCCTTGTGCCAGTGACGTGGTGTTGATCTTATAACAGGCCTTTGTTGTCCATGTTCGTAATGCTGTCATCGCCTTCGTGGCACCGTTGATCTCATAACAGGTCTTTGTGGTGTGTTCTCGTAATTCTACGTCGGCACCTTGTGTCATGGAGACTGCAGCGTTGGCATATTGGACGAGTGCGTGATCTAACAATAGCCCTTTGTATGATGTATGTAACAGGCTTCACACACAGTCACACAAAAACAGTCAACAACTTTCGTTTTGAGTCTCTGCAGTGTTTCGGAGAAGATGTAGCGCAGTTTTCCGAACGCTACTCAGTCGAGTTGGACTCGACGATTAACCTCTTCAATTTGTAGTGTCGGCAAGTCATAGTATCAAGTCAAGTTATCAGTATTAGGGTCCAGTGTTGTCGTGTATGACTATCCATAGAACTTCTAGTTTTTGGACTTCCATACTCCGTACCGAAACCCATAAAGGATCACTTCACCTTCGTTGGCCGTTTATCTGTCCGTCTGTCAAGAGCTTTTTCTGAGAAACGCATTTTTTATATATCAAGTTAAAATTATTTATTTTTTTATAAATAATTAATTATATATATAATAATTAATAGCAAATACCTAGGCATTTAGTCAAAATCAAAACAATCCAACTTCTAAGTCGACGGGATCAAAAGGGCCTTTTAAGATTCGTTTTGCAGCTTAATTTGATACTCTCAAGGAAATCAAAAAATACTACGAGGTACCTCCTGATGACCAAGAATCAAGGTCTAAGGACTTTGGGTCCCCGAGTCGCGACTCGCGCTTGGCCAGATTTTTATTACCTTGAAAACCCACCTCCCCCCCACCCCGAAACGAACCTGGCTACGCCCGTGCTATAAACCTATTTTATGACCAACAAATTTGTTCACGCTTTATGCGACATCGCCTTACGGACAATATGAAACGCAAACGACGTTGCGTAGGACAGCTATTTATTTATAAACTTAAAGGGTAGGTATGCAAATAATGAACTCTATATTTATGTATTACAGCATTTATTTTATGCAAGTAAGGTATATACATCAAAAATCTTTTAGATATTAACTTAGAATATGCACTCATCTGGTACCGGTATCTGCAAAAGAAGAAATATCAGGTCAATAACTTGCACATATAAACATACTAATTTATCAACTACAATAGTAATAATTGTGGTGTATCTTGTCGGATTGAGGTCTACAGAAAACTAAATTTCAGTATCCTCACCTAGACAAGAAGTTAGTTTTACCAAACTTGCATTCTCGTTAACACTAAAAACTTTAACAAGCTATCAATAAGCTAATTTGGTTGCTTATAAACTCGAGTACTACTTTAAAATTAAATAACATTCAGAAATACCTACCAAGTCATTTTCAGAGACGCAGCGAAGCTGGAATGCCACTGAAAAAGAAAGGCTTAGTTGTAATCACATTCCATGTCTATAAGTATGTTGTTTGTGCATTTATAATGATCAGCCATCCAAGGAAGTTTTAAATGCATCGTAATCAGGGTTGCGCATTTCATAAAGCATTGTGTCATCATGAACATGTTTTTGTAATATTAATTTAGTTTACATATTTTACCATGTGCAATCAAAATATGCTATCAATTAATTTGTGCTAAAGAGACACTATTGGTGGTCAATTCAGTAGGGTTACAACAAGTGCAACTCACAAGAAATATGCTAAGGAGTATACATCACATCATATAAACAGCCTTAAAAATGCCACTGCTGGACATATGCTTCTCCTAAGAAAGGAGGTTGTGCCTTCTGTACCATGATGACCAGAAAAGTTGGTATAGATACTACACTTCAGAAAAAGGCAAGGCTTTTGATGAGCAATGAAAATAGTTTACTTTTGGTATATTGAAAAGAACATTTTAGTTAAATTTGCAAATACATATGTAGATATTGATGTGATTTCTATTTTCATTAAATATTGAAGGTTAATTTGTTACAATTAACTAGTGTATAATTAATAATACTTAAAAAATACTAATAATTACCTGATCTGAATGTGATTGTTAATCAGTCCCGAGTTGGTAGTATCTTGAATCTGCAGAAAAAAATTATCCATTTTATCATCCGTATACTAAGTAACAGTAAAGTATGTAGAAATGTTGCTAAATTAATACTCACTTGATTCACAGATGGATTAAAAGGTATTATATCAACATATAAATCATTAACATTATTGTAAATATTATATTTATTTGGCATTGGCTTTCTACATAAAAACAAATTAAATAGAAAGTCAATGACATGAAATAAAATTAACGTTTGCGGTGTAGCTGTAGTGTGTTGCGGCGGATCCAGGCAGCGCGACGTGAGCCTCCCTTGGTCTGTGAGAAACGGTGACCCTTGCCAAGACCACGTGAGCTGCGGCCGGCCGATGTCAGACCACGCATCTCGCGATGCTTGTGTACTGCATTCACGATCCAGTTGATCTTGGGGTCTCGGCGGATAGCCTAGAAAGAAATACACATGGCTTTACATACTAGTAAAAGTTTCGAAATCAAAATTCTTTGTTATTTAATGCTCAGATTAAATGGTAGGTGAAGATTCAGCAAAACCTTTCAGATTGGTGCATGACATAGAATTCATCATTGAAATGGGGAACTGAATAATGTGACAGTCACAGTTAATCTAATTCTAGAAACAATTCTTACCTTGTGTGAGGGGTCAATCAGAATGACTTCAAAGTATTTGTAAGACGAATCTTGTGCCACCCAGTATGAGTTGAGTACACGGAGACCGCCACAACGACGACCAACACGTTCCTAAAATAAACAGACAATGAATATGAAAACAGTATAGATGGACTGCAAAATAGTATTCTATAACACTCGGTGCAATCCTTGCTATTTAAATGATTTAGGCTATTTACAGTTTATATGTGTAAACCATAGCAAACGTGTATACGACATTACTAACCTCAGCAATAGACTGCAGATTGCGTGTAGGCTTCAACTGGTTCACACCTTGGCTCTTGGGTTTACCATACGTGGCACCCTTGGGCACTGGGCGTTTACGGCCACCACGACGCACTCGAATCCTGAAGACTACATAACCTACAAAAAGTCAATTTAGTTGCAATTTCTATGAGAGTACCACGTGTTAACCCTGCTACGATATCAGGCACGAGACTTACCTTGCTTAGCCCTGTATCCTAGTCTACGGGCCTTATCAGGCCTTGTAGGCCTAGGGGCACGATGCATACGGGTCAACTGGCGGTACTGCCATACCCTAATACGCAAGAGGAACCGCATTACATCGCTTAGCTTTTTTCTGTACAACTCCTGAATATATCTGTACGCACCCATCTTGGAAAGCGCCTGTGGCAGACCTAGCAACAAAATCAATTGCAATTGATCAGAAGTCACATCATCGGTCTGGCCACAAATCGAGTAATTCGAGTAAACCCATCGTGTAAACCATTCCTTAAATCACTGAAATATTAGAATCGTATCATAAATACACTATTACATTGATTCTATGAACATTAAATAAATAATTATTTACGGCAAAAGACTAAAATCTTTGAAGATAAAATAAATATTTTAGGATTAAATTTTCACGTACGTCTCGCGTAATCCACAGGCAAACCGGAAAAGAAAACTGATAGCTGACGTTCTGCTGTGCAGTGTTGCCGTAAATGACTGAATGAACGAAAGTACGAAACCAACCAAACGAAACAATATGAATGAGTAATGTGCACAGAGCACATTACTAATGTGTATCACAAAGAAACAAATACAAAGTTTACCTTATATCTATACAAGTAAATAAAATTGATGTACAATAGAAGAAGTGCTTGTAATTTTTAATTAACAATTTTTTACTAAATGCACATAAAATTAAATACAGTACTTACAGCACAAATGCAATTTTTAAATGTTTAATAAGTCTGTCATGTCTGTTTGAACCGGCTAATCTCTGGAGTCTGGACCAACAGCTCCTATTTCGAGGGGACTTTATCTGGCAGATAGCTGATGATATAAGACGTAACTTAGGCAACTTTTTATAGACTAGCTTCGCCGTAAAGCAAAGACAGCGGGTACCGTAAACGGGTAACTTTAATATAAATTGTAAGATTTGTAAGTTAAGTTTATCAACACTTATCGAAAATTCTACTACCTATTGTATTTGAAAACTGAAATACATGAAAAAGGTATTTATTTTAAACTAAAGTCATATTGTCTGAACTAATTAAGCAAAATGAAAATCAGACAACAATTTGTAAGTTTACGGAAGAAACGATTACGGTGTTAGCATGTAATTTTATCATTTAAAATAATAAATAGTCTGGAATAAACACAGCTAAGTTATTAAATATCAGATTTTTTTTTTACATCATCAAAAGATGGATGGACACGGTGGCGGTTTCGTAGACACATAAAAATGTGTCTACGAAACCGCCACCGTGTCCGTACAAGTACAGAATCAGCAAACAAGATCCATACCATTGCATCGTGGAGTGAGACAAGGGAACGTTATTTTCCCGAATTTGTTCACTAAATGCAATGGAGGATTTGTTCAAGAGGCTACACTGGAAAGGACGTGGCATAAAAATCAATGACAAAATACATCTCTCACTTGCTATTTGCGGACGACATCATTATCATGGCAGAGATGCTGCAGGATCTACAACAGATGCTGAACGACCTGGCTGACTCTTCTGTGCACATCGGCCTACGGATGAACTTGGACAAAACCAAGGTCATGTTCAATGATCATGTACTACCGGAACCGGTTGCGTCTTCGTCGGGTCTTTTCATCGTCGATCCCACAGTGCCTAAAGACAAAAGTTTTTAATCAGTGCGTCCTACCCATCATGGCTTACGGAGCCGAAACGTGAACACTTACGGCACGACTGGTCCACAAGTTTAAAGTCACTCAGCGTGCTATGGAGAGGGCTATGCTCGGCGTTTCTCTGAGGGATGGCATTAGGAATGAGGTGATCCGGCAGAGAACCAAGGTCATCGACATAGCCCAAAGGATTGACAAGCTGAAGTGGCAGTGGGCTGTCCAAATTAGCCACACAACTGATTACCGTTGGGATAAACGGGTTCTTGAGTGCAGGCCAGGTGGAGTGAGGATCTGCGCAAGATGGCTGGCAGGAGCTGGAGCTTTGAGAGGCCCATGTCCAGCAGTGGACTACGATAGGCTGATGATGATATATGTTTACCAGAAATCTACCCACTAACTAGAAGTTTTTAGAGAGTTGAAATAGTAAAGGCAGCACTGTAGCGTCGCATCTGTGGTAGTTCTTCCGTGATGGTGACGAGCAGATTCCCTAGCGGCAAGTCGCAGAACTAACGTATGACAGATAAAAATACGTACACACGTTAACATTCCACTTTTAAAATACTGATCACCCTCACGAAGTGGTCTTATAGTATTTTTTACTACTCCGTAGACGTCTATCAATGAAATCATTGTAGAAAGAATTTAAAATAACAATGCACTCGCTCTGTATATTAAACTGTCAGGTAGAAGTATCTGTCTTACGTTAGTTCCGCAAACGGCCACTAGGGAAATCTGCTCGTCACCAATACACGTTAACATTCCACTTTAAAAATACTGATCACCCTCACGAAGTGGTCTTAAAGTATTTTTTACTACTCCGTGGACGTCTATCAATGAAATCATTGTGGAAAGAATTTAAAATAACAATGCACTCGCTCTGTATATTAAACTGTCAGGTAGAAGTATCTGTCTTACGTTAGTTCCGCAAACGGCCACTAGGGAAATCTGCTCGTCACCATCCCCAAACATAAAGTAACTTCTGTAAATTATTCAGGAGTTACTTCGGTTGACTTTCCCCATTAGATTTAGTGCAATCGAAGTTCTGTGTACCAGTGATAAAAAAATGATTATTTTTTAGTAAAAGTAAAAGTATCAACTTCAAATAATACAAAATCAGAAACTCTTTTTAAGTAGCTCTATACAAAGAATATTTCATTAAGACATAAAGCAGACTGGACTATATTATTTTACTAAACCAAACCTTTTTAATTTACTAAGGATATCTAAATAAACGAAATATTTCTCTCAGAATGTTTCACATTACAATACATCAGATACATTGTTTAATTTATTTGTATTCACAGGACAGGATTCAAAGTTAGCATGCCATTGATCTGTGGCGCTCCGTGATCTTCCGTGATGGGTAAGGATTAAAAGAAAACACTCTATTAATTTCTAAACGAAAACAACGGTTCGTCGTAATATTACGCCGCCATCTTGAAAGCGTAATTGTTGTCATGTTTACGTTGTGTGTGAAAGGTGAAATTTATAATTTTGGGTGTATTAATCTGGTAATTCTATGAAGTTGCTGTAGTAAACATAAACGAAAGTTTTCATCAACATAATCTTTCAGTTTAAATATTCTCAGCTAATAAGAGCAAGCTATAAATGAGCTTTCAGAGATTAGGCGCCAAATTGCTCTCATTAGTCGTTACCAATTTGTTGTAATAAAATATACCATGGCGCATTCAGTGTTCTTTAGTTGTGTTTTCTTGTATTAGTTAATGTTAGAGAGTTACAGTGAAATTTAACATTTCAGTTAAACGTTGATGTGAGTTCAAGCCGGAAGTAGTAAACTATCACGATGTTTTACGGACATTTCGTGCTGGCCAAGAAGGGCCCTTTGGCCAAGATTTGGCTGGCTGCTCACTGGGACAAGAAGCTGACAAAGGCCCATGTATTTGAGACGAACATCGAGAAGTCCGTGGATGGTATATTGAAGCCTAAAGTGAAGATGGCCTTGCGTACTTCTGGCCATCTGTTGCTTGGAGTCGTCAGAATTTATTCCAGGAAGGCAAAGTACTTACTGCAGGACTGCAATGAAGCTTTTGTTAAAATCAAGGTATGTTTATCATAAATACTTATTCCTTGTCAAAACTTTGTTTGTAAATAAAGTACTTGTTACAAAATATATCAGTACTTATTCTATGAATAAGTGTCTATGAGTACAACATTTTAATATTTTTTAAAATATTGTTACGATATATTTATTAGTTACATGTTTGCTGCCACCGTTTACAGCTTTAGATTGTATTTGTAATTTTAATGTTAAACTGATTGATAATAAATGGGTGTTTTTCACAAAAAATTACCCTAGCAAAATCGGACTGTCCCACAACTTCAAACATTTTTATTTTTGTTTTTTTATATGGTACATGTAGATGTGAAATATTATATGATTAAGACAGACATTTTAAAATCAAGTTAAATTGAAAAACACCATAAAAAGACGATAGATATATTTATATTTAAAGAAAAGCACCACAGGAGGTGAAAATTTCGTGTGTCCTACGGTGCTCTCGGAGATTTCGAATACTTCTTACTTGTACACTATTAAGCTTTGAGTATGTTTAGGTGTTCGAACATGATATCTTTATGTCTAAAAGTATGTTTCTGGTCTTTATGTGATTAATTTTTAGTTATTTTTAAGAAATATCATTAAATTAACGTTGTCCTACGAAAACCAGAGTACCGGAAAATCCGGTATCGTCACGGTGAATTTGTTATCTTACATAAGACAAAATCTACTAATTTGTGTTTTTTCTACTTTCCTGGCAACATTGTGATCGTATTTTGATACCGCCATTACTGTTTAAACGTCAGTTGCGACAAAATCTGTGACGAAAGTGTTGGTGTCTTCGGCGTGCAGAAATAGTTTTCTAGATAGTGACAGTATTTAAAGGTAAATAAACTCATTTTCTTTACTTTGGCTTATTGTATTTAAAACATTCAACTAACCTATATTAGATTAATAAAGCTAAAAACAAGTTAATTTAACAGAGTATTAGTTATTTTTAATTTTAAAAGTTTTGTCGTATGAATACGTCACCTCCTGTGCGTCATGTGACATACTACCGGAATAAAATCGTGACGAACTTGAATTATAAAGCTTAGTGTACAACGAAATATTTAATCTTGTAATAGATACTTACCTACATGTTAGCTAATTTTCATAAGAGGTATAATTTGTATTGTTTGTTTGTACGCACGTAATACCCGTGACGATTTATTGGATTTGAATCTAAATTGACTGTAAAAATTGCTATAGACCACTTATTATCCAATTTTACTACAAAAAATGATACCTTTCTTGTTTCAGATATAAGTTCGCATTTAACATACCTACTGGTATGTATGATCACTCTGCTAGCCGATATGGTAGTATATTGGGACGTTGACAAAATCCTAACATATTTTGATTTAAATCAATGTTACATTAATAATGCCAGGTGGCCCTGGCCTCTTACACATTTCATAATCACTGAGAAGTGTTTCGGATGTCACCGAAAAATCAGCAAGAGTATAAAACTGCAGCATTTTACTCTTGCGATGAGTCAAAGCGATATTAGAAAATTACTGCAGTGCTCCATTTTTTGGTGTTCTTTTTGTATGCATTCTATTTATGATCATTTCCCCGAAGACGAGTGCGAGGTTTGTTTGGGAGGAAATAATTAATGGTTATTGGAGAAAGTATTATTTCGTTCGGTAGAGAATGGCGCTTACCGCAGCAGAAAGAGCGAAGCGATATCGCGAAAAATTAAAGCAAAATCCTGAAAATTATGAAGTCCAGCGCCAAAAACAGTTGGCAAGATTAAAAAAGAATCGGAAAAAGATATCAGAACTTACAGAAGAAGAAAAGATAAAACAAAGAAAATTATGGAGAGATGAGAAGAGGAAAATAAAACTTAAAAAAAGTAATAAAGAAAACTTAAAACCGACAAGAGAACCTTTGAAAAGCCAAACTCACGTAAGCAACTTATTTCGACGAAGATATAATGACATTAGCAATATAAAACATCTTATACCAGGCAACATTCGGCCTGTTCCTGAAACCATGAAGTTACATCAAATTATGTCAGGAGGGCAAAATACTATATTTTACAGGCAACTGAGTTGCTTTTGCGGTGACCGACGCGGTCTATGTAACTGTCATTCTCCGAAAACACATATTTTGCTTGAACAAGATCAAAACTCATTAGTTTCAGAAGACTTCAAAGTTCTTGAGCATACCAGTCATGCATTTAACTTTCAAACGCAAGATCAGCAACTCAATATTGAGACAGACCAAAGACTGAAAGCTGGTGAAATGTCTTTCAATCAAGATAGTTTGACTCAAGAGGAAGATCTGGCTCAAATTATGGATACTAGTGCGAGTTTATTTCCCAGTGAAACAAGAAAACAAAATTGCCTTGAACCCATTGAGACTGATGACAGTTCCCTGGTCAGTGAAATTATTTCTATTGACTCAAGTGTTTTGATTGAACTTACAAATTTAATTGACCTAGAAGCTTTAGATGTATCAACACTACCACAAAATGAGGTTTTACACTGTAGTCCTGAACACAATATTGAAGAACCTAGTACTTCTACGGGCTTGAAACAAAATATTGATTCGGAGAATTTAAAAGTACCTAGAAAACGGGCAAAGGTAATGACACCAGTAAAGAGCGATAGAACTTATAGGACCGGTAGAGACACCAGGAAATCAGGATCACTAAAAACTGTAGTTTCAAGGTACTTTTTATGTAATTTATGTAAACGTCGAAAATTTTTTGTACCTACAGATATGACTCGCTGTGTTGCATGTAAAAATTGGGTTTGCAGCTTGTGTTGTGGCCATCCCTCAATTATTGACTATATTTGCGACATATGTTATGGATCTGAATAATACAATTATTCAAATGTGTACGTAAAACGTTCGTTTAAATTATGATTGAATAGTTGATTGAAGTAGAGTGATGATCTCTAAAATTAGCACTCAGTAATATTAAAAGTTATTATCTTTGTCGAGAAGAATATTAAAGTTCCTATGATTCCAAAGTAATTGTGATAATCCTGTAGGTGTAAGTAAAAATATAAAATAATCACCAACGACTACTAAGTTGGTTCTCGTAATATAAGTTATGTGATCTCAAATTGATAATGTTATGTCTTTTAATACTTTTATGTGTATAACAAAAGGTTTAATGAATCTTAAAGATTAATAACATTAATTTTACGCTACACAAAAAACACATTCACAAGATTGTGTTTCAAATTGGCAGTGTGGATACTGCTCAAATTATTCCTATTCGTCACGCTATTTTCGTAATAGTCACTGTCCTATATTTTAAATTGTACAAAACTAGTTTTAAAAATATCTAGATTTCTTTAGAGTATTAAGTTTTGTCACTATTAGAATTTTGTTATTGCCGAAAATTCCTCAATATGCTTGATTTTTGAATTTGTAACACGTATCATTACTAAATAACAACTTTTCTAGGGCGATGTGTCTAAGAAGTGACGAAAATGAAACTATTTGGCTGATTATTTATTATTGCTATAGAATTATGCTAACTTTTTGTTATTTTTTGAAACATTTTAAGCATATCTTTATGCTAATATAAGTTGATTTTATTTCAATATCTGGTTGTTTTATTTCTGACTGATTATATTGTGTGACGTACAGGAACACTTTGCGTCATATGTTGACCGAAAAACTTGAATATTTCTCATATTTATATTAAAATTTTAATTTAAATAGCATATTTAGCTAGTTAATTACATATTCTTTAATACTAGAGTAAATTTAAGCAATTTCACTTAATTCCATAATTATATTTCCTGATCGTCACGGGGTCATTTTTTCTGAAAATTACCCAAATATGAATACCATGACATGAAAAACTACACACCAATACAAATAGTATAAATGTTGACTGTCACATTAGGGATATAAGATGAATAAATTTAAATAGATAATATTTTTTAAGAAAGGCTCTAATCAACATTAACACTTTAAACAATCAATAGCAGACACAGTGAATGAATTTTTGCCGGTCAAATAACACTGATATATATAGCAATCAATCAGTTGAGGCGTTTTAATTAATAAAAAAAGTATATACTGTACAGCCAAGGGGTAGAAATGTAACTTTCATGCAATTAAGATAGCAGGCAAAGGCTATTATTTTTTTTTAACAAAAACCAACTTCAAGGTTCGACTCGATTTCTCTTTGATGCCTCATCATCAGACCTTAGTGTCCGTATCATGGTACCACCGTTGGGATATCTCTTTTCCATTAAAAAAATAATCATCAAAATCGTTTTATAATCGACTAAGTTATCTGCGAACACACAAAAAAAATAACCATATATACCGTCGAATTGAGAACCTCCTCCTTTTTTATCAAATAGTCAAATAATTTGAATTACAATTTGATTTAATAATTTTACTAACAAGTTAAAGTTTAAAGTAAAAGAAAATTTACCTTGTTGCGCTCTTCTGCTGTGAGCTATGACAACATGTTTCACCAACTATCTAAATATAGTAAACTAGCCTACTTTGGCTGTACAAGGGTAGATTTAGGATCCCTAACATTCCTCATTTCTAACCGACTTCAAAAAAGAAATAGGTTATCAATTCAACTATATTTTTTTCATGTTTGTTACCCCATATCTTTTGACTGAGTCAACCGGTATTCTTTAAAGGTGGTACTTCCCATGTGGTCCTGTTTCAATTTGGTCCAGTTTTTGAAGTTGTTTTTTATGTTAAAATATGTGACTATGAAAACATTCTAAAGTCTATGTTCATCAGGGACAATGTGGGATTCTAAAAAAAATTACAAATCCATTCTGTACTTTAGGAGCCTATTCATTAAAATTTGTAATAGAAATAAAAAGCTGTAATAATTATATTTTCCGAGATGTTTTGCCCTACATATTCATTTTAATGAAATAGACATTGCTATTTATTTAAAATACTCATCTTCCCTATTCAAACAAAAATAATCAAATCTTTCCTGTTTATAAGATTAGTGTAGATTTACTTAATAAAAGACATTATCTCCATCATCATCATCATGTTCATCATCATCATGACCATTATCCCAATGCAGCCGTCTACTGCTGGAAATAGACCTTTCACATAATATACCTAATTTAATTCCCATAATAGTAATGAATTGAGTTTTAATAAGTAACAAATTCTAACAAAAAAAAATCAAGAACTGGACCGAATTAAAATGGGACCACGAGGGAAGCACCAGCTTTCAAATATAAAAAGAATCACAAAATTAGTTCACCCAGTCGAAGTTATGAGGTAACAAACATAAAAAAAACAATCAAATTGATAACCTCCTCCTTTTTTTAAGTAAAAACAGCATGTATTATTTTAGATTAGCTATCAGACTTGTTATTTAAAATGATATAACTTTTTAATAATTTAGAAATACTTAATAATAGCGCAGAGTTTGGAAGTTGGGGTCTGAACCGTAGAGCACGTTAAGCTGTCAGACCTGCGCCTGATCTCACCCCGGTCGTATCGGTTAACCGTCCCATCGGATAGCGAGATAGAGGGAACAGAGAGTGCACCTGTGTTTGCGTACACACTTGTGCACTATAATATCTCCTGTGTATTTGGCTGGTCTCTGTTGAGACTGGCCGCCGTAGCCGTAATCGGCTAGGAGAACATCATCATCACTCCACTGGCTAGACTTCAACTTCTCCGTAGAAACCACCACACTGGTCAGATGGTTTCTGTTATATTTTACTACTGAATTTTTAGAGAAGGAGGAAAATCTATCCCTGCCTCCCTGCTATTAGCCATGAAATATTAATTCAAGTTTTAGCATTCATTCAAATTCAATGTTTGTATAATATTTATTTTCTTGCAGATGGCCTTTAGGCCCGGTATGGTAGATTTACCAGAAGAGCACAGAGAAGCAGCTATGAATGCTATCACTCTGCCAGAAGTTTTCCATGACTTCGACACTGCTATGCCTGAATTGAAGTAAGTTTACTGTCTGCTATACATTACTCATGCATGGCCCTTCGATTGTTATACTAATTCTACTAGCATTACCTAGTAATAAAGTAATAACACAAAAAAAAAAAAACTGTAAACTTTCGCAACTTTTACACATACTTTATTTTTTTGTAAAGTGGGACTTATTCACGATAAAATTGTTTAACAGTTTACGATACTTTCTATGTCCACGTTTCGAACTGGGTTATACCGTTTGTGGTCACGGGTAGACTGGTGTTAGGGCTCCCACACATAACTGCGAATTCGCAAATATTTGAGAGCTCGCACGAATGCACTGCGAGAACTTCACGCCGCATCGCATTGCAGTTATGTGTGGGAGCCCTTAACTTAGTGAGGTCTTCGGGATGCTTAGATGTTACTACTACTTTTAAATAGATAGAGTTATACCAGAGGAATGTTTATGTAATAAAAGCAGGGTTGATATGATTTAAATCACTTGATTTAAATCAGTGATTTAAATCGTGATTTTAATCAAATGATTTTTTTATAAAAATCAATGATTTAAATCACTATTTTTTTACTGCAACCAAATCGGCCAAACGACCAAACAAGTATTCGATTTCAGATAGTGTATGATTACTTTAATGAGTTGCTAAGTTTTTACTTTCCTTGTTATTTTTTCAACACTACTGTTTTTTAAATTGTTGATTTTATTAGAACTTGTTAAATTACCTTTTAATTGTAGTAATAACCAAATAAAAAAAATACGTTATTTTCCTTTAAAAAATAACTGACCTTACAGTAATAAAAAAGAGAAAAAAGTAAAAATATCAAATAAGTCTGATTTAAATAAAAAAAATCCGATTTAAATCAAATTAATCCGATTATTAGGTTTTTTTTAAAAAAATCATTGTTTTTATCAACCCTGAATAAAAGTAATACATGCATATTATTATTTCAAAAACTTCAGTGCGAAGCCAGACCGGGTCGCTAGTTTATTCATAAAATAAAATCATTGTTATTCACAGTGAGGTGGACATCGAAGTCCAGTATTCACTGAACCAGTCAAGGGCTGAAGAGATCACAATGCGGGAGGACTATGGATCCTTGAATCTCGTCACTCATGACGATGGATTCGGCGATATGGGGTTCGATACAGATAACCCGGATATTATGCGAGAGGCTATTGGGAACGAAGGTGGATTAGAACAGGTAAGATCAATATGTCATTGATACTGTAGAGCTAACTTTTTAATCTCGCAGTGTCAATAAAATGAACGACCAAAGCATGACCACTCAACAGTTTTCTGGTTCAATCTAACAAGTGATTTATTGAAAAAAAAAATTGTGATGACTTCGTAATGTGCAACAGTGCTTTCATACCCCCTCCTCCATGGTAGCGTTAAACGTTTAACGCAACCTTGTTGGTACTAGCATTAGAAGTTTCACTTCAATAAAAATTTGCGTGGAGTCCCTCCGCGCGGAAGAAGTGAAACTTCGTAATGTGCAACAGTGCTTTCAAACCCCTCCATGGTAGCGATAAACGGTTAACGCAACCTTGTTGGAAGTCGCATTAGAAGTTTCACTTCAATAATAAACTTCGTAATGTGTAAGAGTGCTTTCATACCCTCTCCATGGTAGTGTTAAACCTTTAACGCAACCTTGTTGGAAGTCGCATTAGAAGTTTTATTTCAATAATATATATGAAATCTCAACAATAAAGAGGGAGAGAAAGACCAATTAATCTTAGTTGCTTATTGAAATAAATGTAAAAATTAATATAAATAAAAACAAAATCTCTTTTTATTTACTTGATTATGTTTATAAACATAATTAAATACTGTGTTCTATTCCAGAGTAATTTACTATTCGCCGATGGTTCCTCTCTGGAATTAGGCGGGAAGGAGACAGTAGGATCCTTGGGTGGGGTTGAAGCTCTCGGTGCAGTGTCGCGACGAATGGAGCCTGCTCCTACGCATATGGATGACGGCTTCGGAGGAAATATCGCTGATGTACCGGATTTCGGACGTAAGTACTAATAGAAGCTTTCTGCTCCTTTGTGATTGTATGTTAATGAATACGTATAAATTCATTATATACTGATGAAGGGTATACATATACAGTGGTGTTACCATATAATATAAAAAAAAAACTGGATCTACCGGATCCAAATTTTACATATTATTCGACTGTTAATCGGGTCTTAATCGCGATAATATCTATGAGGTACAATACCTTTTTTGGTAGCCCGACGTTTCGATCGAATTGCACCGATCGTGGTCACGGGTAGACTCTACACACATTTTATTGACACAAATTTTACAGCTGTAACACATGCAGTACCTAAAATTGTAGAAATTTTATAAATATGACATTTTAAGTTGATTACTGTGCACTTCAAAAAACTCAAATAGTACTCCAAATAAGTTTAATTAATGACATGTCACATGTAATATAAATAGTACTCCAACTAAGTTTAATTAATGACATGTAATATAAACCACATCAAAGTTTTTATTTTCTACACACATCAAAAGTGTCTAGGGATCAACATATATTTTTGCAATAACTTTTCTCCTGATTGATATTAATTAAAATTTTCTTTAAGGATTCATCAAATAAAGTGTTTTCGTTTGTCACAGTAACGATAAACCAAGTCACCTTTGCATTAATAAAGAAATTTGCCATTTTTCCTAATAAAGAGATTTTTGACATTTGAACCACTAACATTAAAGTTCGAAAAAAAGATTGAAATAACAGTTTTCTTTAAAATTTTATTAGGTAACTTAAACAAT
The DNA here is from genome assembly GCA_949125395.1 of Diaphora mendica. NCBI lineage: Eukaryota > Metazoa > Arthropoda > Insecta > Lepidoptera > Erebidae > Diaphora > Diaphora mendica. The sequence continues at coordinate 7,298,758 of OX421323.1, forward strand.
TAATAATCCGTGTTTCTACCGCGAACACTAACAACACAAGAACATCGGTTTGGCATACTCAAAATGAGTTCATCCAAACAGGCTGTGGAATGGCCGCCCATGTTCGTTGCAACAACAAAAAAAGGTCTTCTTGCGACTGGATACCCTCCATATTCGGCAGAGCTCTTCTCTGTAGCATATCCCATGCATGCTCAATCGGGTTCAAGTCTGGCGACTGAGCAGGCCAGGGCCAAAGCCACATCTCAATCTCAAGAAATCCGCATAAAAATGCTTGATCCCTAGACACTTTTGATGTGTGTATTTTTCGCGTCAGTTTTGTTCCTGACTTCTCATGAATGGAACCACAATGTGCATGGCAGGATACACCTAATGTTTATATAAATGAAAATCCTAAATATGAAAACGAATCATAATTAGTATCACCACTCATCTATAGAATAAGATGTTCTTTTAACTAATTTCAATATGACCATCTTTACACAGTATGAAATGAAGTTGCCTCCCGTTCTAATGTGTTTAGATCTTTGAAACTTCACCTATAGATATACAGGTAGTTATTCAAGAGAAAAGCTTATATATATGTATGATACATGTATAATATAATAGAGAAAAACCGTCAATTTAAATGTTTTCCGTATGAAGCCGTGACGTTTTTAAAATGAAATGATACTTTTGTTAGACGCGGGCGGTCTGTTTGAGGGCGATTTGTTCGGCGAGGTAACCGGCAGTAGCAGCTCGGCAGCGGCAGCTTCTGGCATGCCCGGCACTTCTCAACAACCACAATCTCTGCAGGTACTATTACTGTTTTTAACCGACTTCAAAAAAAGGAGGAGGTTTCTCAATTTGACCGTATTTTTTTTATTTTTTTTATGTGTGTTCGGGGATAACTTCGTCGTTTATGAACCGATTTTGATGATTCTTTTTTTAATGGAAAGGAGATATCCCAATGGTGGTACCATGATAAAGACACTAAGATCTGATGATGGCATCCAAGAGAAATCGAGTCGAACCTTGAATTCGGTTTTTATTTTGTTAAAATTTTATCATTAATTTTGATGGGCATACTTAGATTACATACATACATTAGTCAGCTAATGCCTGATTAAATGATCATTGTACGAATACTCATATATTATTTCCCACCATATTTTCTAAAAAAAAAAATGTTTCCTGTTTCGATTCGTTCTTGGTTCAAAGGTTGGCCATTACTATACTGCATAGATGCTACAAATGTAATGGGCACCTTTTCATCGGAAACAAGAAAATAACCTGCTTTTGACTGCCTCGATGGCGCAGTGGTAGTGTATGCGACTGTTGTGCTTGAGGCAGGGATATTCCGGTAAGGGTTAACCTAACCGAAATAATCTGTTATTAACCCTTTTGGAAATGGGTTAACCTATATTTAGGATTAACCTAAATATGTGTTACCGAATTATAACTGTTAACAGGAATAATCTAATACAGGATAATTACGGTTAACCTTAACCGAATTTGATATAGCTTTCTGGATATTTGTAGGTCCGTGATTCATTTTTCGTTACAGTCTTCGGTTACGTTCATTATTTGCGTGGAATGGGAAAAGGGGATAACTAGTTAATTTTTTTTCACAAGAGATCAAGTAAAATTGATTAATTTTCGAATCGCGTCACGTCGTAAAATAACCGAAATCTTGGGTTAACATCTATCATTTGGGTTAACAATTTCAAAAACATAAACCCTTTAATTTGGGTTAACCCTTATTGTTTGGGTTAAAACAATAACATTAACCTGTTAACACTGTTAACCGAATTGATGAGTAACCCTTTGAAACGGTTACAGATTGATTCGGTAACCGTTTATAACGAATACCTTTATGCATGGGTTTTCCGATCCCTGGCTTGAGGTCGCGGGTTCTATTGCCGGGTCGGACTAAATGTTTATATGACCTGCAAATATTTGTTTCGGAGTTTGGTGTTTTCTTTGTATAATATGTATGTGTTCACAAAAAAAAGTATATCTGTATTTACATCAGGTGTCTAGTACTCATAACACAAGCACTGCTTAGCTTGGGACTAGATGGCGTTGTGTGTTAAATGTCCGGAATATTTATTTATTTACTTCCATGATTCTTTCTACTGACCTCAAACCACTGACACTAGACTTAGTTACTAAGTGTAACTTTTGAGGTCAGTAGAAGTAATTATGGAAGTTCAACACAAGACTCATTAAAGACTTATAATTAATTTAAATATATATAAACTCTTGTTACATAAATCTATGGAGCTGGCTTGGCTAAATGATGAACAAACGAATGAAACAATTATCTTTTTTTAGGCTGAGATTGACGCCGCTGGAGTAAATGCAGGCGAAACGGGAGGAGACATGGCTGCTGCAGATGCTCCAGACTCTGATGATGATATGGGAGATCATTATGATGCTGGCAACTCGCCGCAACACAGGTATATTAATACAAGTTTTATCGAATAACCACCTGTAAAACATTTTGTACTTTTATGTATTTCAATAGTACTTGCCCTAACTGATTGATTCATCAATGCAGAGCCGGAAACACCCACTAAGAAATGAGCGGTTGTATGAAAGGCCGTCATATTTTCAAAGTTAAAAACACGAAATAAAAAAGAATATGTGGGCGAACCTGCAGACTCTAACTAGTAATGTATACTAGGATTAGGTATTCCCCAATCCAGGCAAGGCAAAGTAACTAATTTGTTTAAACACTTATTTGTATGATTAATCCCCCATGGTATCTAAACTAATGAACCCGTTTTAATGAATGAGGTGTCAATAAATTTGTAATAATCGTCTGGATGACATAGGCTATGTACATTATATTATCAAAACTTTTTATGTAGTTGAGTTAGAGTTTTTCCAACTTTTTCCTTTTACATACATAATGTTACCTGTTAGGGTTCGATTTATTTGAGAAAGAAGCCTTTTGACGTGTTAAAGAGAGTTGTCTTTAAAAAAAAAAAGAAAGATGTTTATCTCACTATCGCTCAAACTGAACTGCCTGCGGCCCGCGAGACGCTCTATTTATACTCATATAATTATTATTCTTCCATTTCTAGAAACGACGATAACACACGAGAGTCGTCTCGTAAAAACGCTAATAAAAATAAAATCAAAGTTAATAAGAATTGGGCAACAACCAATCTATATCCGACACTATGCATATAGAAATAAGCTCCATTATTCCTTGCCTCAGGAGATCGATAAGAAGTGTGTGTGTATTTGTGTGCGCAGATAAGGCTTGAAGATTATTATTTGTAACAATAATTTTGCTAACTAGACATCTTGGAAATGCAGGAAGTAGTAAAACTAATGTTTTTTCTTTCATGACCTTTTAAAGTTTATTTAAAGCATGTGTTAAGTGTTTATCGTAACTTAAAGTGATGTATGTATTTCAGCTGGGCTGGTTCACCTATTCCTGAAAGTATGCCTCCGCCCCCAGCACCTGCTCCTGCCTCACCGCTGGCACCTGTAGCCATGGTGAGATATTTGATTTGGATTCTTTCAACTAGTTAAACTGCAGTCTGTCGTGCTTTCACGTTAAAACTACTGAACCGATTTAAATGAGGTACATAGATAGTTTAGAGCTGGAGAAAGGACATAGGCTACTTTTTAATGCAAAAAAAGCGTTGTAAGGGATTAAAGGGGGGGATGAAAGGTTGTATAAATGTTACCCAAAGTCACTAATCCACGCGGACGAAATCGCGGACACAGCTAGTTTATCTATAAAACGTATGTATTTAGAAAAATATGAGAATGTTTATCAGCAGTTTAGTTATTATAGTACAGGCTTTGCCTAGTTGGGATCAGACACGGCCGTGTGTGAGATGTGTGAGGATATTATCATGTTATTAGCAGCGGCTCGGTAAAGGTCGGTTATTGCAGTGAATCTTCAAGCTCAGTATTTCCCAAAGTGATCCAGGTGGACCCCCAGGGGTCTACGGGAGACTCGAAGGCGGTCTACGTTGGGCGTAATGAAAAATAGGGGTCGACAATCATAAGCGGGGGTGCATGAAAATTAATTTAGTTTCGATAGTAAAGAACTAAAATGTCTACTTGACTTCTCTTATCAATATAGGCAGATAATAATTTAAGAAGCTCAGCAACACTGTTACTTGTAAAAACTTCCATATTCCATATTCAGTTCAGCGCGTCGAGACTTGTCGTTGCCGTGCCGGCCGCCGCGCCGTCTCGTCCGCAACGCTTGTTCAGACCTGAAAATTTGTGGTGTTTGTGCTTGTAATCTTGCATGAACGTCTTTGATTCTTCACCAATATAAATACGAAAATACGAATGTGATGGACACAGAATAACCCCCAATAAATACCGCATACAGGGCCAAAAACGTTCATTTTTTTCTGGAATTTCATAAAGAAAATTACAATATTTCTTTTAAACACTCCGAATGGGACGTTTCTCTAAATAAAATTTGTGAGAATTGATTGGTTCTTGTGCTGTGAGTCAATGTAGATTTCAAAAAAGTAAAGTTGGATGGAGTCACTCTTTCGATTGGCCAACTTTGCTTTTTTGACATCCACTCACAGCACAATCAATTAAAATTTAATTGACAATTTGTTTAGTCGACTTTATTATCAAATAATTAACCCTATCAAGCAATCAATTCTAACCTTTTTTTCGAAAACTGTTAATTCGTCGTTAAAACTCAGCCACAACGCAAGTTTCCATAGATAGATCTGATCTTCACTTTTTTTTTCAAGATTACGAAATTGGTAGTGATGTAGCTGTAGGGGGTCCACCGGATCCAGCAACATTTTGAAAGTGGTCTATGAAACAAAAGAGTTTGGGTACCACTGGTCAAGCTGATACAAGTTTTTAATTTACGAACCGATTGAAATGAAACAAACACTAAATGTTAAGTGAAGTACAGATAGCGACCAGTTACGATTTTATTAAATGTATTGATAATATGTTGTGTGTTATGGTGCAGGACGTGGACGGGCCGGGTGCGGAGTCCCCGGCCCCTGCGCCGGTGGCTGAAGAGGTGGCGGGAGTGCCGGGCGGAGCGCCCTCCACTCCAAGACCCGGCGGGGCGTCCGAGCGAGTGGCCGACAACACCACGCTCCTGCACAACGACGAGGAGTCTTTCGCACTCGCGCCTGTCGACGCCACAGTGCTCAAGGGTACGTACGATACTTTTCTTCTTCTTCCAAGCCTTTGACCCTAGATCATCCTTTCTTCTTCTTCCAAGCCTTTGACCCTAGATGATCCTTTCTTCTTCTTCCAAGCCTTTGACCCTAGATGATCCTTTCTTCTTCTTCCAAGCCTTTGATCCTCGACCATTCTTCCTTCTTTTAATCATTTTTACCAAACTAGATTATGGTCGGCGTTAAGTCTACTACAATACAGCTGAACGTTGTTTTTTTTTTGCCTTACCGTAGACCATCCCGTCTTATTAATACACTACAGGCGAATGTTTGTAATGAATGTTAACTCTTTCACGCAAAAGCGGTTGAATTGATTTGGATGTCATTTGAACAATATAGATTATAGTCTGATATATCTATATGGACCACTTGATTTAAAAAAAATAGTGTATCTTAGGATAAGTATTGCAATAATAATGCTGTATCTAATCGCAGGCATAACGAAAACGAAACGTAAACGCAAGCTAATCGTCGACGAAGTAAAAAATATATCCGGTGAGGAGATGAAGAATCAGCTGAGTAACACGTCGGACATCGTCACCACATTGGATTTAGCGCCCCCTACCAGAAGACTCATGCACTGGAAAGAAACGGGTGGCGTTGAAAAGCTGTTTACGTTACCGGCTAGGCCGATACCTTCTAGGATTCTGTTCAAGGTGAGTGGGATTTTAAGCATACAGAGTGTCACCACTCTTATTTAGTTTCAAGTGTCGTAAAAGCCGAATAAAAGAGTATACTACACATGACAGCAGTTCTGTAAAAAAAAACATACCAATCAAATTGAGAACCTCCTCCTTTTGGAAGTCGGTTAAAAAGGAAGGAGAACTTGAAATAAACCCTATACCAGTGTTGGGCATTAATCAATTATTTTTTAATTTTTAACTAATTAATTGATTATAAAGTAATTGTGATTAAATCAATTGCAATAGAATTAATCGCAATTAAACATTTAATCGTTTTTACAATTAAATTACTTAAATTAATGCACACCAATTGTGAATCACAAATTAAATAATTGCAATTAACTTTATAATTGATCAATTACGAAAAATAACTAACAATTGATCAATTGTTAACTGTATAAAACCACGATTAACAATTAATTGTGTTTTTTACAATTACAATTGTTAATCATTAATTGTTTATAAAATTATAATTTGCCCAACACTGCCCTATACCAACTTTAAGGATAGGTTTATGTCCAGGGGTAGAGCTATAGAGGCTGTCGACGATGATAGCTCTAAATATAATAACAAAACTATTATTTTTTTTAATTTTAAAAAAGACAACTCCCGGTTTATGTATCGTTCGAGTGGCACTCAGTTCCGACTCACTGGAACTTGCGGCACTCAGTTCCGACTCACTGGAACTACTCACTCCTGGCACTGGCAAGCTCCACAACAGAGCACAGACAGCTGACTCAACAATGTATCGACCTCCGGTCTTGGAGGGGGGTGATGTGGCGACTTCCACATACAGCGCAACAATATCCTGTGTCGCTGGGAACTTTACAAACATGCATGAAAAGGACACAAAGAACACCCAGACTCGGAACAACAATTTGTGATCACACAAAGTGTTGTCCCATGTAGGATTTGAACCAACAACACTTGACGCAGTGGAAAGCGGCGTGGCGACCGCTCAAACCACGTTTTTTTTACGTGTGGCAACCCCCTCGGGCCTGAGACGTGAGGGTTCCGGGAACAGCTGTTATTAACACCACACCAACCGCTCAAACCATTAGGCCAACCGTGCAGTCAAATTAGTATTCTCTTATAATTTTGATTATATTTAGATCGGATCACCGAAATTTTCAACACTTTTCTGTAAGTGTACGAGAACGAAATGTAAGGAAATGTGGTGTCTTTTCAGAAATACCAGCGCAACATGACCCTCCGTAGTGAAGCAGAGGAGGGAGAGGCGGCTCGCTCGCCCGACCCCGCCGAGCCCGCGCGACGCAACACGCGCAAGCGACGACACGACGAGGTAAGCGCACACCTGCACGTGCATACACATTATTGTGGCTATGACAATACGACATTAAACAAAACCGCGGGCTATTTAAATGTTTTGGATTACTTTGGAATTGTTTAATTTACCCCAAAATTGATTAAAAAAATAACGCCTTAGGAATATCATGATAGAAAAATACAGGTAAAAAATACAGTCACACACAAAGAAGAACGAGAATTTTTATATCACCAAAGTGTTTTCCCATGTGAGCTTCTCCCATACAACACTCGGCGTAAGAGAGCTTGGCGACTGAGTAAACCACTACGCTATCTACGGCATGTGCACGGATAAATAAATATTTGCATAATATAAAATTTCGTCAGTGTTTTATCTAGCATATTTATTGAGTTGAAGTTATTTACTTGAACATCGAAATATTTATTTTATTCTGTTTAGAAGTGAAACTTCTAATGCGACTTCCAACAAGGTTAAACGTTCAACGCTACCATGGAGGGGGTATGAAAGCACTGTTGCACATTACGAAATTTCACTTCTTCCGCGCAGAGGGGCTCCACCCTTTTTTTTTTAGTATTTGTTGTTATAGCCGCAACAGCAATACATTATCTGTGAAAATTTCAACTTTCGATCTGTCACGATTAAAGAGATACAGACAGATGGACAGCGGAGTCTTAGTAATAGGGTCCAGTTTTTAACCTTTCGGTACGGAACCTTAAAAAATGAGATAACTTTAAATGTCACCTACCGTTTTACACACAACCCACAAACAAGTTTTACACACAATCCACGCTCATTCATCAAATCAATTAAAATGGGCTTACCAACCTTCCTGTCAAATACACACATTCGTCCCTTTTCTCAAAATCACCTATTTCATTTTACAGATCACAGAAAAGACGTTACATAACATTATAAAACTTGTATAAAGTTTATATTGCAGATGCATAAAATCATCTTTCAGATCACAATAGTAGCATACAAAGTCCCAAATTCTTATGCATAAGAGTGTTTCGTAACAAAATTATCATACTTTTTTTTTATGTATATATTTGGGACGTACGTATACGTAGACACGTATACGTGTCTACGTATACGTGTCGACCATCGACCACGACCATCCATGGTGGGTTTCCACACCCACAACACCAGAGGCGCCACAAGTGCGTTGCCGGCCTTTAGGGAATGGGGGAGGGGTTGAGGTATAGGCCTCCGGTACCCTCACTCGGTGAAACACAGCGCATACGCTGTTTCACACCGGTTTTCTGTGAGGCCATGGTATCACTTCGGTCGAGCCGGCCCATGCATGCCGAAGCTTGGCTCTCCCACGGTAGATTAAAATGTTATATATATTTTCAGACTTTACAGCCGCCAGAAACTCCAGCACCAGCTCCAATACCCGACTTAGAACCTCCTACCCCAGTGCCACAAGAGTACGAACCTTCTGTCGGTAAGTCACCATCGATATTTATTATCTGCTTTCATCCAATGGGACATGGTTTTCATTTAGAACACCGCCGCATGACCATGCTTTGGTTTGGTTTTCCTTATTTAAAATACTAAGTCACTGTTATCATTTCTTGTACTATGCCAATCTTTGTAATTACAATAATGCTTTAATTTTAAAAACAATATGGTACCAAAAATATAAAGAGGATAGACCATATATTTTTCATTAAATTCCCAATAAAAACATTAAGTTACTATGGTAGGTACATATTAGTGTTTTAAAGAATCTATTGATTGACTCCGTACTATCAAAGTACATTGTGAGTGCTCGACTGAAATAGTATCTTCAAAATGGTGTGAAAATTAAGCAAATAACTGCACCAAATTCTAAACGTAACGAATTTGACAAAAAAAAATGATGACATTTGGTTTATCATAGAAAATATTGATGACATATCTCTCAGATACAAAATAGAGTACAAAAAATTAACATCAAATATAATTTAAACATAATTCCTGAACTGAACATCGATTCTTAATAACCACTTAATATAAGGACAAAAAGTTACCGTGGAATAAAGTATACTCGTACCTTTACACAAATTTTCTTACATCCATGAATTGGATGTCCCAAGTAAAAATTTTGATTTAATCTTTAAATACTAGCAAACCACCCCAACTTCGCACATTAGAGTATAAATGAAATTCTCGTTGTGAATCGACTTCAAGAAAAGGAGGAGGTTCTCTATTCGACTGTATTTTTTAAATTATTTTATGTTTATTACCACCTCATAACTTTCGACTGGGTGAACCGATTTTGAGGATTCCTTTTTTGTTTGAAAGCTGGTGCTTCCCGTGTGGTCCCATTTAAATTTGGTCCAGATTCAAGTCGGTTTTTTTTAGTGAAAATTTGTATATTATTTCTCTACCTTATATTTTAAAACCGCATTAAAATCCGTTGAGTAGTTTGAATATGAGGCGCTCATAACCCAGTTGCACTCGGTGATTAGAAACAATCACCAAGTGTAACCAATGACAGCGCGGTCAGTACCTGGATGGGTGACCGCTAGTGGCATGATACCATGAGCGTCTCCGTGATTCGGAGGTCACGTTAAGCAGTCGGCCCCGGTTGTTATCGTAGGATAACATTCGTGAAGCTTAGTTGGAGGCCTTTGGGCGGCTTAAAAACATCCAACAGCAAGATTACGTAGCCACAACGTTGTCTTGCCAGTTCCCAACCCGCACTCGCCAGCGTGGGGATGTATGGCCTAAACCCGAGCCCAGCAGTGGGACGTTATGGGTTGTTGATAAGTAGTTTGAAAGATACAGCCTACACAAACAAAAAAAAATTCATTTCATGCTATGTAAAGGTAACTAAGCTTTATTCCATGGTAATTTCTTGCAATAACTGTGTACATATATCACCTAACCGCACATAAATTAACATAACTATAATATGGTGCATGGTTAGAAACGGAACCAGTTGCGGAAAACGTCGGATATCAATCGCCACGGCCCGAATCCAGACTGGATGTGGACCCTCCGCAGACTCCGGGTACACCAGGTGACATTCTTTGTACAATATTTGTTATTACCTCTCTATTCTTGTGTACTTTTACAGCCTACATATTAGTTATATAAGAATATAGCATAACGGCTGATAAAAACAGATTCCTCTGTCCAATCATTATAATCATACATAAAGGATCTTGTTATCGATACATTCAATATATTTGCTATAAACTTCATGAATTTGTTGTTCATGTAGTCCTTTCCTCGAACATACAAATATAATTGATCTTGAAAAATTTAAATAGCAATATAGCACATATGCACAATAGGTTATGATACTATGAGAATCTTGAGTGCACATTCTTGACATTATATTTTGAGTTTAGATGTGTTTGGAAAAGAATCAGTGAAATATTGTCCACTTCCTTGTGATTTCTTATATCCACTATGATATTTTGTTTTTTTATTTTAGAACCATTTTAACTTGTCAACTTTTTACTTCAATAAATTTCACCTAAATTTAATCCAAAATCCATATTGGAAATAAATACAATGCCTATCAATATGTGATAAATGACCAGCAATAATATTTATAATTTATGGCCTTAGTTGTACGATTCTAATTTCCTACTTCAAAACTATAATTTTAAGTAGTATATAACAATTTGAACTAATTGTTTTTCTTAGTTTAATCATTCAATAATTTTAACAGGTATGTTAAGTTCGTTGGGGCCACCGCTAACACCGGGTGTATTAGGAACTCTCACACCCGGAACACTATTACACGGTGGTATCACGCCAGGTGGATTACAACACGGCGCACTCACACCAGGTAACTATGTTTCTGTTGTTTACATGTAGAACAGGTGAACATTTCATCACCATCATCATATAAAACGAGTGCTTTAGATTACACGACTGATGTAAAACTTCTTTATATATGACTGGCTAAGAGAGAAAGAAAATTCAAAATCATTTATTCAATTAAGACACTAAGTGACATTTATGAACGTTAAATTGAAGCTACAGTTAAAAATCATAGATCGACACAAACAGACTCCACAGTATGTGCTGGCTTGTCAAGGTAAATTAGATGAAAATACCAAAATCTACTGTTTGTTGTGTTGATCTTGTGGTTTTAAATAAATAAATAAAAAAGCTTTCCTTCTCTTCACTGTGCTGTTATCATACATCGTTTATTCGCTTAGTTGGAATAATGAATAATACTGTGAAATTCTCCAGGAGGCCTTGCCCACGGAGGCTTGACCCCAGCAGGCCTGCATCACGGAGACGCTGGAGACCTCGGACTCGGAGGAGGCATGACACCTGCAGGCTTGCATCATGGTGGTAAGTTGAGATGGTCAGATTTTCGTAGTTAATTCAATCATCATAGACTACCCAAGCAAAGTTATCAACAAGTCAACTGCTGGAGATAGGCCTCTCCTTAGAAAGCAGGTTAGGAGGAGGAGGCCCAGCAAAGTCATAGCTCCTATTGACAATGAACAGAAATGTTGACTCTTTATAAATATCTGATAAAATGTCCCATATATTCAAGTGGAATTGTTGTTCTTGAAATTGACTGCGCAGATGGCTTATACCACTAAGTCTTAGTGATATAAGCGGTTGCCATGCTTTCTACTGCACTGAATGTTGTGGCATCAAACCCCACATGGGACGACACTTTGTGTATCCATAAATTGTTGTTCTGAGTCTGGGTGTTATTTGTGTCCGTTTCATGTATGTTTGTTAAGCCCTATGCGTCACGGTAAATTTAAAAGTCCGTTTGACACATTTTTTTTTAAAAGGAGCATCAATGGAGTTTCTCGCCAGATTCTTCTCCATGAACGGTAGGCTGCACTTGGAACTGGCGACTAGGATCACTCGATTTTTAAATATTGACTATTCATAAGTGCCTGTAAAATAAGTGTGTGGTTAGGCTCGTATCTGCAACATGCAAAGCTAATATCCACTGATGCAACCAGTAACAAATATTTAAAGTAGTCCTTTATAGGACTGGATCTAGGTGGAAAACTCTTTATACAAACATAATTATTCCTTATGGCTTGACAATAGTAGTCAAATCTCATACGCACTAGCGGTATCAGAATTGGTTACCAGCTCTTTTACTCCCTGGAGTAAAAGAGCTGGTAACCAATTCTGATACCGCTCTGGGCCTGCCCAGGACTACTCGTAGTAGAGCGCATCTGGTGAAAGCTCTGATGTCTTATACGCAAAGTTGTGATAGATTTTAATTTCGTGTAATAACGGTATTTTAATTATCCAGGAATGACACCAGGGTTATTAGAGAGCGGCATGACACCAGCAGGGCTGGTCCATGGTGGTTTGACACCTGCCGACTTACATCATGGTGGTATGACACCAGGTTAGTAGATGTTATAGCAAATTTGTTGACAATCATTTAATAAGACTACTCCTGTCATGGGCCCCTTTAAAATAGCCGTAATATTATTATGAAAAAACAATGAGGTGTAAAAAATATCAATAGTAGAGCCAGGGGGGGGGGGGGGTTCTGAACCTCAAAACCCCCTTTAGCTACGCCCGTGATTCCTGTTCTATGTAAAAAAACTGTTTAGTTAGACAATATCTATTTTCAATAAAAACACGAAAAGAACACAAATCCTGCCCAAGGCTTTGTATTGGTCTGGTGTCTTAAAATAATTATAATGTTTATACTGTGCTATCCGGCAGGTGGTTTAGACCACGGCGGTATGACCCCAGCAGGGTTACAACATGGAGGCATGACGCCCGCGGGTCTACAACACGGAGGCATGACCCCGGCAGGGTTACATCACGGCGGTATGACCCCAGCAGGATTACAACATGGAGGCATGACGCCAGCAGGTCTACAACACGGAGGCATGACTCCAGCAGGGTTACATCACGGTGGCATGACCCCGGCAGGGTTACATCACGGAGGTATGACGCCGGCAGGATTGCAGCACGGAGGAATGACGCCATCTGGTAATTATTTACTTGGGTTTGATTTGTTGAGGTTTTTTCGATTAGTTTAGTTATTTTTTGGGAACAAGTACTTCTTTTCTGGATATTTTGTCGGCAAAATTATATGATGCCCAGTTAAATAGGGATGAGGTAAAGCAGCTAGTAAAATCAAACGAATTATTAGCATTGTGAGATTCTTCGTCTTCTGGATCTAAAAATGTTTAAGATATTTGGGAGAGTTGGGTTCCTAGTAGATAATATTGACTGTAAATAAATGAATCTTGGTTTCATAGGTGTCCAACACGGTGCGATGCTACAGCACGGGCTGGAACAGCTGCCCATGATGCCACAGCTGGGCGGAGAAGTGTCCTCCCTGCTACGAGCCGCTCCTCCGAGCCAGCCTGACCGCACCTCCCACGACTTGCCACACACTGTACCCATGGAACCGCTGTTACATGGACTCGACGACCATGGAGACTATCAGGTTACCATTTAGTTTTTGACCATCGATATCTATTAACATTTATTGCTATGTATCTCATATAAGAGTACTTTTAACCGACTGTATTTTTTTTATGTTTGTTACCACAGAACTTTCGACTGCGTGAACTGTTTTGATGATTCTTTTTTTTTATTGAAAGCTGTTGCTTCTCGTCTCATTTCAATTTGGTCCAGTTCTTCAAGCCAGTTTTTTATTTCTGTTCGAAAATACCCTCGAGTCACCGAGCTGGTTATATCAGACTAGATCCAGGAAACTATGTGTATTCTAGAAAGGAAGTCCCTATTATCCCCGAACGTAATAAACTGACATTAAAATAATAATGAATACTATTATTTTCAGAGTGGCATGCAGATGATGCAGTCAAACTTGGGTTACGACGACCAACAGGGCCATCACAGCCCAGCTCACGATTACGATCTTCCGTTATCCCCAGAACATGTAAGTATTCATTTGATATTACAATAATGAAAATTAGCATGAAATACAAGACACTAAAATCTCACACAAAAATTAGCCATGTTTTTTTAACAATAAACTAGCGACCCGCCGACTTCACACCAGTGCAATAGGGGTTGGCCGCTCTACCCATGGATTTTAATGCTTTGATATCTTCTAAAATATTCCTTTTAATGATAGGCAATTTTGGTTTATCACATTAAATGCATAGCATAACGTATTTAATTGGAATAGAATTAATATTATATTGGCCAAAATTACTTTGAAAGTTTAAACCACAAATAAATTTAAAAAAAAATGGTTACTGTGAGTTACCCGTAGAATATACATATACCATTGCACTCTTTTGTAGATACATTTCCTTAGTCCATCATTTTGATGGGGTGTTTTAGTTATAGAGTTATTATAGATAGAGTAGGGGAGCCAGACCTCCAGCCGTCCTTCGGTTAGAAAGAGAGAGACGATCGCGGTACCCATCTGTCTCTCTCTACTCCGCATGCGCATAGAGAACGATTCGACGATTGTTGTGATTGGATTACCATTAATAGTCCTTAACAGCGCATGCGTCAATAGAAAAAGACAGACGGGTTACCGCGATCCTTTCTCTCTTTCTAACCGTTGGACGTTTCCGCTTACTGTCTCCCACTCTATCTAAAATAACTCTATGGTTTTAGTACTTAGCAAATCAGTTTCACTCCGTGCAAGCAACGAAAGTAAGTCCTTTTTTGTGAGGCCGTAAATTCCCTCTCATGGCTCTACCACTGTAATAAATATTTATGTTTTTTTTCCAGGGGGAAGAGGGTGAGCGTGAAGCCGGCGAAACAGATGAACAGTTCGAAGAGCGAGTATTGAATCGCAGAGCTGCGCAGCTGTTCGCGGTGATGAAGCCCAAACTGGCCTTAGGCTTGCAACTTTCATTCACAGAACTTGCACCCAGACATAATAACAGAAAGCAGGTTAGTGTTGTTGTGTATATAAATGGTTGTTTCAACGTGATAAAGATCACTAAACATTAATTAATCCTTCAAAAATCAATATTCAATCATTGTTTTGGAATTGTTCGGACTGATTCCTGCCGCCTCTTTCCGTCATCGTCCTACGCGACTGCAGTTTCATCCCCATCACTTAGATGGTTGGCAGTCCACAACTGTGCGGTTTTCTAGGAACTTTCTGCCTCGCACAACAAAACTGTGGAATGAACTGTCGCCTGCGGTATTCCCGGACCAATGCGACTTTCAAACCTTCAAGAAAAAAAGTACTCCTTCTTAAAAGGCCGGAACGCACTTGTGACGCCTCTGGTGTTGCGGGTGTCCATGGGCGGCGGTAATCGCTTACCATTAGGCGATATGTCGGCTCGTTTGGGGAATTAAAAAATATAACCTTTATTAAATAATAAATACACTTAAACTTTCCTCATGAATTATTCTCCCCTTCGGTAAAAACCTTATGTAATGATAAATTGTTATTTCTGCAGGTGGCGCAAAAGTTTTACAGTTTACTTGTATTGAAAAAACATCAAGTGTTGAAAATAGAACAGCACGAAACATATGGACCTATATCTATCTGCAGAGGTAGTCAATTCGAAACAGAAGCGATTTAATTACCTCTACATATACAGTATTTAAAATAAAATGTAATATAGATAAAATATCAAGACTAGTTCATAAAAAAAGATTTTATGAGGATAACGAAGATGTTTAGGTGTAAAGTTATGGACTTCACGGGATACGCGTTGAGCCAAAAATATTGTGTAAGTTGGACATGTGAGTCGAATTCATGGAATCCGTTTATTTTTTAAATATTGGACCAAATAATATTACGAGTATTGATCTCACAAAAAATCGAATTGCAATGCATGTTAATATGTAAAACAGTAGTAGTTTTCATGAATTCGATTTATTTGTAATGAACAGTTTCTATTTGGATAATTATGTTTGATAGAGAAGTGTAGGAAAATGCCTTATTTTGTTTTGCTATAGGCTAAGAAATTATTGTAAAGATGTTTTACAATCATTGTTTAAATAGTCAATCATAGAATGCAATAGTATTTGCTATATTGTTAAACCCTAATTCCCCAATCCCCAAATCGTGTAAGGATGTTTACTGATGATATGCCTACAAAGATTATGTTATGTATTTGAAACTAAATCTCAAGGAAGTGTAGATATTAAATTTTGAGTTAGATGGTCCCTGCCTTTTCGTTGGATCTAAAATGTTGTGTTATTTTGTCAATTTATTGAATTACACATTTATTACAAAATAAATAAATGAAAAAATTTTCAGAAAGTGATACTTGATAACAATTGACACCAAATAATTTGATGCGTCTAGTAAAAGTTCTAATTTTATGTTGTGACTTAATTTGGTTTTTACATTTCTTTGAGGGAATTTATTTTACTGTTGTCGTAGTGCAAAGTGAATACATACTGAACATGTCATTGGTTTGTATTCATTTTGGTATTGGTTGGAGACTTTGTAAAATTACCTGAAGTAAAAAGCATTATGAATGCCCATAGCCAATAACAAGTATCATGTTTAATTATTTGAATTTTTTTAAGAGTTTACCTCTGCTTACACCAATAAATGACATTTTCTTTTATACTCGGAGGTATTCACTTAAATGTATTTCTTAAAAACTATTTGCATTAAATTTGTTGATATAAATGAATCTTTTATTGACGTTTTCATACATACTTCAAAGCCATACCATACCTGTATGTAAAGAGTCGACTTGTCGGAGCGAATTAAAGTAGGCAAGGCTATTTCTAGGAATACACTCGGTTCATTCTCAGAGGATCCATGGGTTAGATCATGATGGATCTCATGAGAATGAAGAGAGAACTTGAGGTCTTCCAAGATTTACCAAGTGAAGACACAGCGTGCCAACGTATTTCGTTGCTGAGTGCGAGGCCGGAGACGTTTCTTCAGCTAACCCAATATCTCTTAAGATATTGGGTTTTATTATGAAATGTAGTAACGGGTAATTTTTATTTATGGCCCGCCAAAATGACTACTCTGCCTGATGGAAAGCATAAGCAGAATCCAAGAGTGGTGGTCACCATACTCACTGCGAATGCAGCATGGCGACCCCCACAATGGCGGCCTAGTGATGCTTCTGCATCTTTTAGTCTAGTCAACAAGTATGGAACTTGTTGACTAGACTATATGGGCCTCCGGTCTCGCACTCACCAACGAAACACGACAGCAAGTCGCTATCAATTTACGTTGATTTTCTGTGCGAGGGTAGTACCGCCCCGGTCGAGCCGGCCCGTTCGTGCTGAAATCAGCTTGGCTCCACTACCTAGTACTTTATTTAATGTTATTTTATGACTAACTAGCTGACCCACGTAACCTCGTTTGCGTCTCCAATTGCCCGTAGCGTAAAAATTTCTCCCCGTTTTTTTTACATTCTTAATTGGTGCTCCGCTCCTATTGGTCTTAGCGTGATGTTATATAGTCTCTTCCTCGATAAATGTACTATCCAACACTGAAATAATTTTTCAAATCGGACTAGCGGTTCCTGAGATTAGCGCGTTCAAACAAACAAACTCTTCAGCTTTATAATATTAGTATAGATAATGAGAAGTTTGTCGTGTTAGAGGACAGACCAAGTGTGCTCGGACCCATTTTTACTTGCACTCCAGTGCTATCTTTCTCCTCACCTGTCAAGGAAATATGCTAGCCAGCACCGCCGTTCATTGTTCCTACTTTCTTTAAATCGCTCAGACAAACATAGTTACATGTAACAATATGAATTACAACTTAACAAAATAAAATTTATTTACATTGATGTAATTGAAGAAAGGTGTGTCTTTCTATTCGCCTGGCAGGGACCTACTTGTGCTCATCGGAATCGCCTGTCATTTTGGTTTTGAACTTCTTAATGAATGAACTAAATCCTATAAAAAATTCAGGCTTACAGGACCAAGTTTTTTTTCTCATTTTTTTACACTTTCAAAAACACTTTAGTTGATGTATAGAGGGCCGAGTCCTGCCAGGCGATGGTTACCGCACTTAGCACGTTATGACTCATCACTACAAGTTTCTAGCCTTACAGACACACCGTTAGTCGAAAGGTTATTAAGGTAAATTCAGAAGAACCAAAAGTACCTACATGTACTTCCCGTCGGAAATATCTCCTCCCTTCACCACGCGTCGCCCCGCTTTCGTCTATCTAGTAGGCGAAGGAGGGGCGATGCGTGGGGAAGCGAGAGGTAAGCAAGTGCGCAGATATTTCCGACGGGTTGTACATTCATTACTTTTAATTGAACTATTGAGAAAGTTTCATTACGGTCCGTTCACATAGATGGGCTCGGAGAGCATCGGCCCGCTTTTTTCTTTTCACCTAGACCGGTAGACCGGATCGCATACGCTTGGAATTGGCCGGAGCGAGCCGCCAACTATGTCACATAGACCGGCTGGAAGAGATCTGCTCGAGCGAGAAAGAGCACGCAATCGGAGCCGGTCGGTCGGAGCTCCTCTTATTATTTCACACGAAGCGCGTTCAAGCATTCTGAATGACAAAAGCAGTGCACATGCAAAAGTTACTATAATAATTACTCAACTCTGTTTCCAACGTGTTAAAAATCTGCTCTCCGAGCCGATCTGAGTGAACGGACCCTAAATGTAGTCCTATATAATAGAAATATTATCATCATCCCGTTAGCAATAAACTACGACAACGCGTTGTCGTAGTTTATTACTTGACCATAGGCCATTCTCAAGATAGAAACATGGGCAAGGAATCCATTTTTGAGTCTAAGAGGCTTTGGGTTGAATGCTAATTGCTAACTCAAAGTTGCTCTGTAGCTACACAGCAAGTGTAGATGATTTTATAATATTACTAGCTGATCCGGCAAACGTTGTTTTTCCATAAACACAGGTATAAAAAATAAATGCTGGTCGATTCTCAAGACCTACCCGATATGCACACCAGATTTCATAAAAATCGGTCCAGCCGTTTCAGAGGAGTATGGTAACTAACATTGTGACACGAGAATTTTATATATAAGATATTAATGTTGCTTTACTAGTGTATTTACAGGTGTTTAGGGTGGCAGTATTTGAATTATTATAGGTAAGATATGATAAAAAATGTTTCGAATTAGGTACTCCTAGGTACTATTGTAGGTCAAGGTTACCCTAGATTGAAGAGGGAGGAGGGGTAATCTTAAGGTTGGTACCAACTAACCCCTACTATTGCCTTGTCTGAAAGTTAAAGTCTACTATTTAGGGCGAGGGTTCACCAAAATAACAGTGCCAGATAAGTTAATGACATACGTGTACAATGTTATCAGAAGATAACATCCCGTCTTGGGTACCTACTAGTCGAAACATAAGTCGAAAATGAAATAATAACTCAATAGTATCTATTGTAAACGCATGTATTGTTTTTTATTATTTAATCGCCCTAAAAATGTACATTACAGATGCTGACATTTAAGAACAGGTAAACATTAGATTACAAAAATCGATGGTAATACTCACGCAAATATACGTTGGTTACTGGCTTAACAAAACATATTGCCGCCGATTTTTAATAATAGTTTGTTTGTAACAATACGATTATAACAGTCTAAATTTATCAGGAATAGAGAAACTGCAGCATCAGCTGTGTATTACGTACATTTTATTGCAGATTTATTTATACTACATTATTAAATAAGGTGAATTCCTGATGACGCGCGCACTAAAAAGTGTAACACTTATACACTTATGCAGTCCCTGCATCACTATGAGGGTGAGGTTTCCACACATTTTGATTCCATGGCCGTCCACTCCAGATAGTATACACTGAAACCTCGTCATGTGGGATGGCAGTAGTAGTGTTCTTAAGAGTAAATTGCTTAGAAAGCGAACAGCAACAGGAACGCCATCATAAGACAGAACAGACCCATAGCCTCAGACAGGGCGAAACCCAAAATGGCGTATGAGAACAGCTGTTGTTTCAGAGAGGGGTTCCTGGCGTAACCGATGATGAGGGAGCCGAACACTGTTCCGATACCAGCACCTGAAATGACAAACAGTAGCTTTAGTACATTATTATATAACTTCGTGGTGTTTTAGGTTGTATGGGAACTATATGGGACAACATAAGTGTTATAACCAAAGGACACAAATAACTACATGACTAACTATATTCTAGAACTACTCCTTGCTAACTACTAACAATGAAACAGAATATCTAACCTGGTGATGTTGGTAAGAATTGCCTCTCGGTTCAATACTTGTCAGAATTAAAAATTAAAAAAAAATGATGTAAATATTAAAATGTTAGATTGTCCTTCCCTCTTCATATCATAATTATACACTTTATATACATAGACCAATATAAAAAATAATCATATCTAAATAAAGTATTCTAAAATGCAAACAACATCAGGAATGCAACCATCAAACAAAATAGGCCCATGGCTTCAGTTAATGCAAACCCTAGGATAGCATAGGAGAATATTTGCTGTTTCAATGAGGGGTTGCGTGCATAGCCAATGATTAAGCATCCAAACACCACACCAATACCAATACCTGTAGGTAACATAAAAAGTGCAATTAAATATTGAAAGCGTTAATGAAGCAGTGTTAGTAGGATGTGCAAGCATTTATTCAGAAAATGTGGAATCTTATGATTTAATGAAAATTGTTAAAATTTCTTTATCATCACTTTTATGACTTCTACGTATGACAGTTCAACGAGGTTAAATAGCTAGTTTTTAGGTAAAGTAAACATCCTTCATGAGATTTGAATATTAGAACACTAAATGATCTGACAGATTATTCTGCAACATGCCGATTGTACATTACATTACATACATTCAACAAAGTATTTTTCGGTTAAGGGGTGTTTCGAATTTGATTAATGAAGACCTATTCCTATTACTCACAGGAAAACTTAATTTTTAACCTATCTTATGTAATTATTAAGTTATTTCATTATGAAGTAAATTCTTCTGTGATGGTTGTCTAAAGCTTGACTTTAATTCCACATTTTCTATCCTTTGAACCTGTACCCATAAATACAGACAAGATTAAGCCAAATCAATACTGAAATATCTTGAGTTATGCAATCACTGAAGGTATGAATTACGTTTTAATAGCCAATTTTCTTAACTAAAGTGATAACATGATTTCAGTAAATGGATTTTAAATTAAAGTATATCTTACAAATCTTGAATTTGGTATTAATTAGAGGTTCAAAGATAGTATAAATTAATGCATTTGGGGTCAAACACACACTGAAGGAAACAGAAAGACAACTATCATAATTTGTAACATGAAAAGTGTTGGCAAAATAAAAAACTTACCAGAGCCAGCGACTCCTACTGTGGCTGCTCCAGCACCAATGAATTTGGCAGCAGAGTCAATGTCCTTTGTCACTGAGGTAGTTTGGAAGGACCTAACTGCTGATAATTGAGCTGGGACAACTGGTACAACCTGTGTTTGTGAGGGCACTGCAGCAAGTGGCCTCAAGAGGGCTGCATTGTTGAACAGCTGAAAAAAAAACATGCAATTAAACTTCATTAGTTTTCCTATTAAACATTGGGATGGGTTACACCCTGAAAATCAATAAATTGATTATAGAAAACTCGATTTCGAGACATATAGGAGGCTTTTAACTAGACTTTTCATGATCAGCAGAGACAATTGTTACCTAATGTCTCAACTGAAGATGATTATGTAATTATCTTAGACCAAAAAAAACAATTTCTGAAATAAAATGCATGAAGTTTCCAATAAGATTTATCAAAATGGTTTTACTGCGTGAAACTAAATAACCTCTAAGCCGGTATGCATTTATTCGATACTGCAAAAAGTCAGTAAGGGTTCCCACCCAAGGTTAAGTAATCATTAAGTCACGGTACCAGAGGTACAAGTCCCGATGAGCCAAAATTCTGTATTAATTAATATTGTATAATTTTGAAGAATACTTACAGCAGATCTGGCTGCGGGGGCAATCAATCGGGCGGCGGACAGCATTTTGTGTTTTGATTAGGTTCGGCAACGACAACTGAAAGAAACCGTACGACTTGAGTTAGCTATGTACTCGTCACTACTTGATTACCTACTGATAGTTACTGCAGTAATGTTCAGTGAAGAGAGAATTGACAGTTTGACCGACGACCGCAGAGTTACGTAATTTACGGTGCTACGTAACAAGACAGGAGGCCGGGTTAGTGATGTTCTCTATGAGAAATATACTACGGCGGTATCGCCACAGATGCGATTTATTAACCAGTAAAGCGTATTTATCGCTATGGAATGAATTGAAATTCTAGGGAAAATGGCCGAAACAGTGAGCCGACTTCAAATCTATTGACAATTTATTCTTCTGTGACAGCTTACAAAATCACGAATAAATATTAACACTATCACACACTATATGCCTTAGAAGAAAATTACCAGCACTTTAATGATTAGGATGGCTTAGAATTTTAACACTTTTCCACGATTTCTTTTCACACAATTTTCTGCCCCGCACTTACCAAAGAACACCGAGAGGAAGGTGACCGGCCTTTGGAATGTTCAATTTCTGAATGGTAAAGTGAAACAGAATATAAATACTGCATCACTATTGGTCGATATAACTGCCAGTTCCGTTCAGCGCTGCCAACTGTCGATCAATATGCGCGACTGACAGAAATACTCTGTACTAATTATACAAAAGCGATTAATACGGACGTGTTATGACTATTTTATATCATAAAATATTCTTAAATAATTAATAATGTCTATCATAATTTCATACGTGCTGTTATTAACTCATTAAGTATTATGATAAAACCAGAAACGTGAGTGAGTACAGTTATGTACTTGACTAGTGTATTACATTAATAGCAATGGCGGTGTTCATGATAAACATCTGTAAATATAATGGCTGTGGTATAACATTTCCCAGATTAAATGATTTGATCGAACACATTGAAGATGTACATATCGGTAAGTGTTTAGAATTAATCTGTATATTTAAGCAGTACTTCTTATTTTGCATATGTAATGTAATCCACGACCCTCCCAATTTACGCCTTATCAATGTCCCAATGTTGTCACCATTGGAGGGTATTTTTGCGTCAATTATAAAATTATAGAGATTTTGTACTACAAAAACTGCATTATTATTATGGTTTTATTAACTAATGTGGTTATGTTTTTAATTTTGTTTGTCTGTAAACAATTGTGTTTGAATCATGTGATAAAAAATGTCTCAACAGATAGCTTTCCTACCAGCAATCATAATTTTAATTTTTCAGATTTAGATCCAGCAGTAGTGGAACAGAAAGAATCCTCTCAGCCAGCATGTATACCGCTGAGTTATGTTTTAAAATTTATTACGGAGGCTTCAAGGCGAGAGAACCAAAGTACTGCCCCCGCACCAGATGTTCGCCGCCGTCTTCTGTCTGTGCCAAAAACACCATCAGTGCGCAGCAGCACACCTACTGGTTATTATATCCTTAATTAGGTATCTTATTGTATTTTAAGCTATCTCCTACGCGAAACATACTATTTGCTATGAGAAGTCCAGGGCAATCAACTATCTAGTGCTGGAAGAACTAGCTATTCTGCAACCTAGTCGTTTTCAATAAGTATTGCAATTTGACAAAGCACTGATTTCTAAGCAGACTTTAACAGTATTCTTATTGTGTAATACTTATTAATATTGCGATGGTAAAAAGCATATGTGGCACGGTGGCACAATCCCTAGCATAATTTTGGATTTATCAGGGTTTTTTTTTGTAAATTCAAGATTAAATTAAATCTAGAAGGTCGATGCGTGTTTGTTCTTCTGCTTGGCCATTTAAGTTAAGTACCTAAGGTAATCACAGTTTATTGGATTCCTGTTCTTATGTTATGAAGAGCTGTCACTAATTATGCCTTCACTTCAACCTCCAACTTTAAAATTGGCCGTTTTTTTATGATATATGGGGGCAAACGAGCAGACGGATTACCTCACGGTAAGCGATTACCGCCGCCCATGGACACCCGCAACACCAGAGGCGTCACAAGTGCGTTGCTGACTTTTGGAGGATTGGGAAAGGAATGTATGTGGGGAGGGGTTGGGGTATGGGCCTCCGGTATCCTCACTCACTGGGTGAATCACAGCGCAAGTGCTATTTCACACCGGTTTTCTGTGAGGCCGTGGTATCACTCCGGTCTAGCCGTCCTATTCATGCCGAAGCGAGGCTCTCCCACGGTAAATGCTATGGAAAGCAACTTGAAATAAATACTTTTCTTTTTTTTTTACGTGTGGAATCCCCCACGGGCCGACTACAACCACGCAGTGTGCCACTCTGCGCCTGAGATGGAAGGGATTCCAGAACTGCTGTTATTAACACATACGGACCCCTCCTAGCGCCTGCCCGCACTAAAGCGGGCACCGTCTGCTGGTAAATCCTCTAATTAGGCGATATACGACACACGCGTACGTCGCCCCTTCGCGGCTGGCCACTTAACGGATGGAGGGGGTAAACCCGTCCCGACCATCCGCTGCCACACTCGCATAAAGCGCTGATAGGTCCGAGTGGAGGTCGTCCTCGCGGGCCTTCTCCGCCGCCTCCTTCTGCGAGATGGCGTCTTCGCAGGCCATGGCGTATAACGGCGCGTAACGAGAGATCTCCTCCGATGACTGCAGTGAGGGCCCGACGCTGCGACGCCCAAGCGGGGCAAACCGCCATCGTGTGCTGGGCCGAGTCCTCACTGCAGTCGTAGTGGTGGCAGGCGGGACTCAGGTCCCCCCTGGCGACCGTGTGCAGGTACTTCCCGAAGCAACCGTGCCCGGAAAGAACCTGCGTCAGTCTGAAGGAAAAGGTCCCGTGCTTTCGCCCGGCTGGAGACGCTACCTCCGAGGACGCCAGAGGCGTGCCTTATTCTGGGCGGTCAGGGCCGCCACCCACACTATACAGCGCCATTGACCGGACAACTCCCGTGTAGAGGTGTCTCGTTGCGACGCTGACTTCACGCCGCACGACGACGAGACGTCAGCGTCGCGTCGACTTGAGACGCACACACACGCTGTCTCAAGACGCCCTCTCGGTCCTCGTACATGACGGTACGCTCTTCGAATTGTCCGGCACTCCGCCTCAGGTACTCTGACACCCCGTGGTAATGGAGTGCTTCCCTGATGCAGCTAAACGGCAGACTATTAAATGCGTTGGCCATGTCCAACGACACTGCCAACAATACGCCGCCACAGCTCACTGCCGCTTCGGTCACGGCCCTCGGACCCCCCTCTCGAAAACGAAATTGGGCGTCCGACAGATCGGGACCCACCTCGCAGAGATGCCGGACGATGCGGGCAGAGAGTATACGCTCAAAAAGTTTACCCACCTTGTAGCAACACTATGGGCCTATAAGCCGCAACCGAATCGTCAGGCCGTCCCGATTTCCTCAACAGGACCAGCTTCCCGATTTCCTCAACAGGACCAGCTTCCCGCACTTGCAGCACTCAGGGAAGCGTCCGGACGCCAGGCTAGCGTCCAACATCTCTCTGACATATAGTCGAGAGCTCGGGCCAACACTCCGGGCGGGTATCCCGTCCGGCCCGTGGGCGGTGTTCTTTGAACGGAGTCGCAGAGCAGCTGACCCTACCTCCGATTCCCTGACGGGCGGAACTTGAAATAAATACCTATACTTACCGTCCCGTCTGGCCACCGTAGTATAGTGGACCAATACTTCGTTTTGAAAGAGAGGCTTAGATCAAGCAGTAGACTATTTAAACTGTTGACGATGATGATGGGAAGCAACCAGGATAAACAGTCTTTAGGGCTGTAGGCTAGTGACGTCACCCTAAGTTTTGGTTAACGAAGCGTTGAGTAAATTCAACGCTCAAAAAGATTTAAAAACCACTTAAAATCTTTTGGCTTTTAAATCTTCTTACATACTCTCTAATCCGTGCGGTAACGTATTAAGAATAAGGAGTGTCACCCCCTTTTTTTTGGATATGTGTGAGATTAGCGCGTTCAAACAAAGTTTAACTCTTCAACTTTATAATATTAGTATAGATACGTTTTTTTCCAAGTCTTATTGCCAGCAATGGCCTATTAAAGATTGTGTTGATTATAATGAAATACTTATCAGCTATTCGAGGCACAATACTTTCAAATTGTTATATTTGTGAATTGTTTGTTTATCGTTCTTGGTATGTCGTGAGTCTTCAAGTTAACGAACAAACATTTTCTTCTACACGCTCGCTATCAAAGGAAAAATTTAAATAAGTTTAATGAGCTTTAATCTTGCTTCGCTGTATCGTTATGTTGTTGAGTCTCTATATCCCAAAATATTTATTGTATCATGTGCACACATTTGAGTTTCGAGTTTCGGTCTCGGCATGTTCACAATACCATGTTATACCTACCTATATTATTTTTGACTTGTATCTTGAACGTAATTTTTAAGACACGACTTTTTCTGAAATTATAAAGTCGTTGTTAAGTTAACGTGTACTTGCATGCTGCAATTTCTTTATTGTCAAGCGTTGCTCACAGATCAAAGCCGAAATCTCAGGTCATATAAATAAAATAAAATGATCTGAGGTTAAAACAAAGTCTTTAAACAGTTAGTTTAGTTTAAAACTGTAAGTACATCTTTTTAACCGACTTCAAAAAAAGGAGGTTTCTCAATTCGACCTTATATTTCTATTTTTTATGTGTGTTCGCGGATAACTTCGTCGTTTATGAACCGATTTTGATGATTCTTTTTTTAATGGAAAGGAGATATCCCAACGGTGGTACCATGATAGGACACTAAGATCTGATGATGATCTGAAATCGGAGTCGCACCTGGAAGTCGGTTTTTATTTTGTTAATTGTTGAGAAGGTTAAGAATTTGAGAATTAAATTACGGTATTCTACAGATTTTTTTAAACGTGTTTATAGGAAGCGAGATGGATGAAGACGAAATGCTCAGTCCTTCGGAAGACAGCAACGACTCCTGGACCACCGCAGAAGAATACAGTTCAGAGTTCATCTTGCGTTACGGTGTCAAGTAAGACAACAGTTTACTAGACTAGGTTTTTCGACTGCGTAACTTATTATCAGCTTTTTTTAGGGTTCCGTACCTCAAAAGGAAAAAACGGAACCCTTATAGGATCACTTTGTTGTCCGTCTGTCTGTCTCTCAAGACCCTTTTTCTCAGGAACGCGTGAAAGTATTAAGCTGAAATTCATATGAAATAGTCGGGTCTACTGCCCTTTAGAGCTGTGAATAAATCAAACTTCTAAGCCAACGCAATCAAAGGATACAGCCGTTTATGTTGCAAATTTGCGACATTCGCAAGGGAATCAAAACCTACAGGGTACTTCCCGTGAAGTCATCTTCTTGAAATTTGGTACGAAGCAACATCTTATAGTACTGATAAAGGAAAAATTGCGAAAAGTATACATTTTTAGTTACTTCGTCTAATAAGTCGTTTATGATGCAAATTTTCAACACTCTCAAGGGAATCAAAACCTACAGGGTACTTCCCGTGAACTCAGGATCTTGAAATTTGGTACGAAGCAACGTCTTATAGTACAGATAAAGGAAAAATTGCGAAAAGCATAAAGTTTTTGTTACATCATATAATAATTTTTTTTTTTTTAATTTTAAACTTGCTACTACTTTCCTCATGAACGCGTAGAGGTATTAAATTGAAATTCATTTCAAATACTCAAGTCTATAACACCTTTATGCTGTAACAAAAACAAAAATCAAACTATGTTAACGTAATCAAAAGAAACGGCAATTTAAGCCCCATATTTAGTAGCAAGGGAATCAAAACCTACAGGGTACTTTCCGTGAACTCAGAACTTTTAAATTTGGTACAGAGCAATGTCTTACAGCACAGATAAAGGAAAAATTGCGAAAAGTATTTTTTAGTTACATCATATAACAAATACATTTTAAATTATTTAACTTACTACCCTTTTCCTCATGAACTCGTAGAGGTATTAAATTGAAATTCATATCAAATACTCGGGTCTATAATACCTTTAAGCTGTTACAAAAGCAAATTTCTATATTAACGCAATCTCAAGAAACAGCAATTTAAGCCCCATACTTGGAAACTCGCAACTACTCGCAAGGGAATGAGTATGGCATGAAGCAACGTTTTATAGCACAAATAAAGGAAAAATTTCGAACATCTTAAATTTTTAGTTATATCACATGTTTTTTTTTTAATATAACTATGTATTACCCTTTGCCTCATGAACGCGCAGAGGTATCAAATTGAAATTTATATCAAAATTAGGTCTAATTGCCTTTAAGCTTTGAAAAAAAATTTTGTCTACGCAAAAACGCAAAACGCACAAAAGGTACAAC
Source organism: Diaphora mendica (assembly GCA_949125395.1). Lineage (NCBI taxonomy): Eukaryota > Metazoa > Arthropoda > Insecta > Lepidoptera > Erebidae > Diaphora > Diaphora mendica. Next base: position 7,327,071 of record OX421323.1, read on the forward strand.
CATTTATACTAGTACCGTATATTTTGAAACTCGCGACTGCTCGCAAGGGAATCAAAACCTAAAAGCTGCTTTCCTGTGACGTAGAAAATTAAAATTTGGTAAGAAGCAATAGTTTAACAGCACAGGTAACAGAAAAATTCTGAAAACTTTTACTTATAAACCTACAGGTTTGTACGTAACCCTCGGTGCGAGTCCGACTCGCACTTGACCGGTTTTTTTTTAATATTTCGGACATCTAACACACAACACCATCTAGTCCCAAGCTAAGCAGAGCTTGTGTTAGATCATACAAACATTTGGTCCGACTCGGGAATCGAACCCGAGACCTCCTTCAAGAATCCAAGTATCTCCGTGCCAAATTTCATTGAAATTTGTGCAGCGGTTTAGCAGTAACAGCGTAGCATACAGACACGAGCTAATTTTGGGACTAAGTATAAATAATTTAGTTTAGTCTAATATGACGCTTATTTTTTTCTGTTACAGAAAAAAATAAGCATAGTCTTAACTCAATCTAAACATAAAATACCTGACATTTAGTTTGTGCCTGTAAAAGATGTAGAACAAAATCTATTTTAACTAAAAAAAAAATAGAATTGGCGGACTTCCTCAATCTATATAATAGGTCTTTACCTATGAAATTGCCGTTTTGTATGCAATAAGTGAAAGTACTTATTTTTACCCTACGTTACCCCGAGATGTGCGGCTTAATTTTTTCCGGCTTCTTCGACAAATATCGTTATATTTTTCACAATATACTAAAAAAAATAACAAATTATATAGAAATACCTTCCTCAAGAATCCTATATCTATATACTTATAATAAAAATGTAACAGGTCTAATTCTGTACATTAAAGATATTTTGAAATTTGTTTTTGAAGGGGTTTTTATAATCGATACTGAAGCCAAAACTGTAATTTTTTTCATTTTTGTCTGTCTGTCTGTCTGTATCTTGGCCGCGCATCACGCCCAAACTACTGAACGGATTTAAATGAAACTTGGCATGATTTGAGTTCATACTACGAGGTAGGACATATGATACTTTTTATCCCGAAATTCAGCACGGTTTCCTGGAGATGAAAGTCAAAATAATAGGTCTTTACCTATGAAATTGCCGTTTTGTATGCAATAAGTGAAAGTACTTATTTTTTCAAACTTTTTTATTTCTGTTATTCGAAGTAATCACCCATGCAATCGACGCATCTTTGCCAACGCATTGGCAGTTTATTGATGCCCTTCTTGTAAAAATCTGCTGGACGGGAGGCAACAAACTCTTCAAAGGCATTTTGTACTGCCTCTCGGGAATTGAATTTTTTACCCACTAAAAAGTTGTCAAAATTTTGGAAAAAGTAATAGTCGGTAGGTGCAAGGTTTGGTGAGTATGGCGGAGGAGGGAGAGCTTCCAACTTCAGCTCTTGTAGCTTGGGGACTGTCTGTTGCGCAGTATGGGGTCGCGCGTTGTCGTGAAGGAGCAGTGGGGACGACCGATTGACCAAAGCTGGTTGCAGATGTGCAAGCTTCTCCATCATTCTCTCCAGTTCTTCACAGTACACATCTGCATTAATGCTCATGCCGTTTTGTAAAAAGCTTTGGTGAATCACACCCGCACTAGACCACCAAACAGTGACCATCACCTTTTTAGGGGTCATTTTTGGTTTAGGGCATTGCTTTGGTGCTGAACCAGGGTCTAACCAACTTGCTGAGCGCTTTCGATTGTCGAACAGAATCCATTTTTCGTCGCACGTAACAATTCGTTTCAAAATTCCTCCATTTCTTTGCCTGTTGAGCAGCGCAAGGCAGGTCTCGACGCGTACGTTGCGCTGGCGATCGTTAAGGTCGCGGGGCACCCATCTATCAAGCTTTTTACCTTGCCAATTTGTCGCAAATGGATCAATATTGTTTTGATGCTTACTTTAAAAGCTGCTGCTAGCTCAGCTGTAGATTGAGTTTTTTTTTTTTATGTATGGTCCGCCATAATGACTCTACTCTGCCTGATGGAAAGCATAAGCAGAATCCAAGAGTGGTGGTCACCATACTCACTGCGAATACAGACAATGCAGTATGGCGACCCACACTATGGCGGCCTAGTGATGCTTCTGCATCTTTTAGTGTTGACTAGACTATTTGGGCCTCTTGGCCTTGGTCTCGCACTCACCAACGAAACACGACAGCACGAACGCTGTCATTTTACGTTGATCTTCTGTGCGAGGGTAGTACCGCCCCGGTCGAGCCGGCCCATCCGTGCTGAAATCAGCGTGGCTCTACTACCTACCAGCGTGGCTCTACTACCTACCAGCGTGGCTCTACTACCTACGTCGTCAGCTTCCACAATCGCCTTTAATTCATTATTGTTAACCAAAGTCTCCGGACGACCACGAGCTTCATTTTTCAAGTCAAAATTTCCAGAACGGAACCGGGAAAACCAATAACGGGTTGTGCGTTCGTTTGGACAGTTCTCTCCGTAACGTTTTTGATGTTACATGCCATTTGTGTCGCGTTGTTGCCACAACGGAACTCGTATTCCATAATTACACGAATTTTTAAAGTATCCCTTATGACGAAAAATGTTCAAATGTAATGAAAATACAACGCTAATCAAAAAACAAAAGACTGAGTTTGTAAATAGACTGTCATGGTTTTACAACAAAAATAATTTGAATTTAGAATACAGAGCCATTACAAACTTTTTTTTATTTGAAATGACCAGTACTAAGGAAAGGCAATTTCATAGGTAAAGACCTAATATTATTATATACCTACCTAAATATATCATTCAACGTTATATCTGGTTTAGTTTGCCCTAAATCGAACGATAATATGCTTACCTATTAATTTACAATAAAAAAAACTCGAAACTTGATCTGAGAAAAATTATATAAATATTATAAAAAGCTGTCATAAATTCAACATGTGTGGCTTTGCTTCTGAGGGAAAGGATGCGACTTCGATTACAGAGCGTACAACAACTATTTTTTCTCCTAACAGAAAATAAAGACCTGTGCAGTTGTCAAGCATACTACCTTTTCCAGAAAACAATATAATAACATTGCAGAATGAACGCAAGTGCGTCATCGGGAGCTTTGGGCCTGGCCGCTCAAGAGAAGCCGTTCGCTTGTCCAGTACCTGGCTGCAAGAAACGCTACAAAAACGTCAACGGCATCAAGTACCACTCAAAGAACGGACATAAGAAGGATGGCAAGTTAGTATTGTCCTTTACTTAACATTATGTATGTAACTATTTTTTAACAAGTAACCAGGATAGATTTAGAACTCTTCCAGTTCGCCAGGCCCGGGAACGGGCCTGATACCGCATACAACTGAAATGCCAGAGGTCGTGAAACGTTCTCCGTCTTCCAGAAGCGCAAGCCTGGGGGTGATAGTTAAGGTCATATGTTACCCTAGCAGAAGCAAGTCAGGGTGGCAGCGCTACTAGCTACGAATCCCGCGTACTCTTTTTAGGGGCAGAAGGGGAACATAGGGTTACCACTCAAGTGGGGGTCATCTCCAAGCCGTAGATGGCCCGAGGTACGTCGGGGTTCCAGGGACTTTAGGGTATACATGGTTACCCGGCTTACTAGTACCTGAGATGGCGTGCGGTTTTTCGTCGGTTAGAGTCCGACATAACTACAAGTAGGTGGTATCCGAGGGGATTTTTGAACAGACAAAAATAAAGAAGGTAAATGAGCAGACGTGTCACCTGATGTGTGTGTGTGACTACCGCAGCTCATTGCCACGTGCAACTCAAGAGTTACAATTGCGTTGATGCTCTCTCAGTTGCTACTCCTGAATCAGAGGGTGGGAAGTTTTTGCTCCGGTAACCTCACGAAAACCAACGAAATAATTACAAATTTTAACAAAAAAAAACCAGACCTTAATCTGGACCAAATTTAAATGGGACCATTCTGGAAGCACCAGCTTTCAAATAAAAAAGAATCGGCAAAATCGGTTCACCCAGTCGAAAGTTATGAGGTAACAAACAAAAAAAAAACAGACGAATTGAGAACCTCCTCCTTTTTTGAAGTCGGATAAAAACGGGCCCCCAAAGGGCCGGCAACGCACTTGTGTCGCCTCTGGTGTTGCGGGTGTCCATGGGCGGCAGTAATCGCTTACCATCACGCGATACGTCTGCTCGTTTGTCCCCTATTCCATAAAAAATGTTTTCTGGTTTCCTGTGAGACTAGTCGTTATCACTTGGGTGAAGCCTGGCCTATATTTCTACATGTGGTTCTCGTACGAACAGAATGACAAATATTGATATTTAATAATATTTATCTTGTATAAACAAAGAGTTATTGAATTATTGATGTAAGTTATTAAGTCTAGCGACCATACTCACGTGGGGACAATGTATCACTGCTATGACTCATTGTCATATCGTTAGTAATGTCTTGCCTAGTCATTGTCTTCGACTGCCTCTGTGGCGCAGTGGTAGCGTATGCGACTGCTGTGGTTGAGGTCTCGGGTTCGATGCCTGGGTCGGACCAAATGTTTGTATGATCTACAAATATTTGTTTCAGAGTTTGGGTGTTTTCTATATATGATAGGACATAATAAAGTAAGATGTCCGAAATATTTATTTATTGTTAATGTGTCTATAACTTGTCAATAGATGTGTTAGGTATAGAGTACCTACGTTGTATGCTTTAAAAGAAAGTAGATATACTCATATACTGTCTGCGTGGACAATGTAATTGTAAAGTATTTATGCTTACTGATGAACCTTAAAATAAGAACTTCCTTCAATAGAAAATATCCGATGCTGGCGACGCCTGACCAGTACAATAAAAAGTATATCACTGGACCCAAGAAACGTCTTACGGCTCAGGAGTATTTTTGGAAGAAATGGGTACTAACTTCTTTCGAATTCAGTTCGTAATTTCTTCATAAAATATAGATAATATGTATTGTACTTTTAGTTAAACCATTATATTTAAAAAGTAACATCCACGTAAATATTTATTAGATATTTGTGCGATAGAATCTACATGTTGTGGAATAGATGTAGACGTAATATCATTAACTAATTCAGTAGGTATTAGTCGATTACGATCGTGTCCAAAATTTAATTCTTATGTTATCATCACACATATCTTTCAACTTAAAATACATAATATTTCAGGGTAAAAAAGGCCTACAAATGCCAATGCGGCAAAAGCTACAAAACGGCGCAAGGGCTTAAGATCCACTCACTCTCGCAGCACATCACAAGCTCGCCATCCACTTCCGACCACAAACTCCACCTTCCGAAGATGCCTGGCCTCGTGGTCACCAGCTCGCCGGCTCAGCGTACGATCAACCTCATCGACGCCGTCGACGGTAACAAACTAGTCCGTATCTACGACACCATCAAGACCAAAGACCTCCCGGCCTTTACCATCCCAAAACATAACCTCACCAGTTTGAACATCGTAAGCGCGAGTCAGGCTCGAATGGCACATCCGGGACTCTTAACCCCGAGCTCCACGCCCGGCTCGAGCCCGGTCGAAAAGATTAAACTAGAGCGGTCTCCCAAAGTGACCGTCCAGACTGCACAACTCCCACATCTCACCAACATCTACGGCAGCGAGGTCAACAACTAACCGTCACCACGACGACCTAACCAAACGAATTTAAAGTCACTAGTATAGTCTAACATGCAGTTCCTACGAAATGAAAAAAAAAATCGTTCATTTTCATTAGATTTATTTATTTTAGAAGATATATCAAAGTATTTTACAATTGAGCTTGTGCGTGCTTTTTATTTATCATATATTTTGCACAAACGATTCACGTAACCTTCGTCTAGTGAGGTAATTGTTTCTCAGAGATTGAAGATTTGTTTTTTTGTTTGAGATTTTTACGTTGATTAGTTTGTACGCCTAAGCTATTAGAGCTATATTTATTTACATATTGTTAATTGCATGATTTAGCAAAGTTAATTTTATTTAATAACGGAAATATGTTGGTATTTTATCGTTTTATTTTTTAATAAACTTCACTAACCTAAATTCACGAAAAAACACGTTTTTATGCAATTTTTATACAAGTGCTGTGAATTTAGGAACCATCACCATTGGCCAAAATGTTTTACGAAGTTTGGGGGTAATGTCAATACCCTAATTTGCGTAACAAAGGGATGCATGTCAGTCATAATTGTTGTTGTTGTTGATTGTAGTACTATCTACTGTTGTTACATGCAGTTTTACCAGTACTAGCTACTGTATGTACTACACAGCGTGAAATTTTAATCGTCCTAATATAATGGCTTCCTCAATATTTCTAATGGATAAAAAAAAAAAATTTGTTAATTTTGGAAATATCATAATGCGTGAGAATTTAGTACTCGACTGTTATTTTTATAATATAAATTTATAGTTGTAATACCCCAGGAATCGTCACATGCGAGGTGTCCTATTAATGTATAATGAAGTATATTTTCGTAAAAATACTAGGCTGGATATTATCGACCCTGGTGGACGATTACAATTTCATGCAACACTTTTTATCTAAATGTGAATATACACTTAAACTAAATGTTCCTGAGTATTCGGACCCTGGTTATTTTATATGTATGTAATCCCTATTATTTAAATTTCCTGTGATCTCTGTGCGTGAACATTTTAATGGATGTATTCAATGTCTTCATGCGTTCATTGTGGATATTGCAACCCTTCGTTTGTATCCCCTCGTGCCATTAACACATACACGTAGGTACGTGTACTTAATTGTATAATTCACGCAAAACGCTTTATGTCCAACTTATTACTAGTAAGGTTTTCACAATGTTAGATTTTATATTTAAGGATAAACTATAAAAACTGCGGTCAACCAAGTATCGCATAGAATAAATAATATTATACTCGTAAATGTGATATTTAAAAAAGTCAAAAAAAAAAATGCTAAGCAACTTTATATAGGTAGTTTGTAAGGCTGGCTTCGTTTTTGGTTGTAATGTTTAAACATTTTAGAGCAAATGTGTTTTTCTAATATTAATGTGGGTATAAGATTATTAAGTTATTCCTGCATGTTTGTATTTTGAGTTTCTCCAAACGCTCATTATTCATACTTATGTACATTATGTGCTACGTTCAGATACTTTGTATTTTATCTCTAAATTCAGTTTTGAAAAATATTGTACGAGCGACAGACTGAAACTAAAAAGTTAAATTACTCGATTTTGATGTAGAGGAAAAATTCTACATGTTAGACTTGAACGTAGCTTAATTTTCTCACAGTGAAACATTTTGTTTCAAAAATGAGCTTATCATATAGTGAACTACAACTTCGTATGTCATAAAAGTGTGCCACTTAGTAACATCTCATTCGAAAATTAAAAATCCTTTTGGTCCGTACTCACATACGGTTTTACTCCAAAACGAGTAAAATTAACGTGTGGACCGCAAAACTCACAACTCAAAGGCTCGCACCGAGCTGGCTCGATGCGAGCCTTGCTCCTTTTGCGTTTCTCCTTTTCATTTTCTTTCATTATTTTATAATTAAGAATTGCTATAGTTGCTAAATGTAGCCACCGTCTCCTTTGTTGAACAGACATCATTTGGCTCGAACGGTTTAGTGAATACTGAACGGCGAGCCAAAAGATGCGTCACTCGATCGATCAATGCTGAATGTGTGGACGAAAGCCGTGGTTTTTACTCGACATGTTTGCTCGATCGAGTAAAACCGTATGTGAGTACATAGCATTAGAAAAAGAATAATACGTAGATAATATTATATACATAGCTATTTAAACATATTTCTAAACTGCAGGGGTTGCGTTAAATGCTTAATTAAACATACGCCGTACCATTAATAGATAAAAATATTTTTTTTTAAATTTCACATGAGACACATTCTATCGCGTACGTTGTTGTAGCGATCATTTTTAAGACATTTAGTTAGGAACTAAAATATTCTCACAAATAGGTAGATATTTGGTATACAAAAAAAAAGAATTTTCGGTATTGTTAGAAAGGATGGGTGCTATAAAGTGAGAGGGCACATGATAGACTGTGGAATAAAGTAGGTATACGTATAACGAATGTTTCAAAGGCGAAATTTTGTGTAAAGATTGATCACCACGGTGCTTAACGGGTAAAAGTGTGATATTTGAATATAAAAGTATGTAATAGTAAGACTACCAAAGATAAAATGACATTCAGTCTATCAAAGTGGTTCAGTTCTCGGCAATTCAAAATGGCGCTTGCCAACCTTTTGCATGCCCAATGGCAAGTCATTTCAGTCTGTGGGCACTTTTTCTGTTCTTATATTTTTTCAGTTATTGGTATTCAAATAACTTCTTTTTAAGAAAAATATAACTAGCGATTGTGGTCTGGATCCCCAAACGATCAATTGATTTTTAACCGACTTCCAAAAGGAGGAGGTTCTCAATTTCATCGGTATTTTGTTTTTTAATATCAATTGGTTCGTACTTAATAAAAAGGTCGTCGGTTATATTTCGTTTGTGTAAGGGACTATGCTAACGCAATACCTCCCTTACTTGAAAAAAACAAATGATTATTGAGTTAGCTTTGCTTCAATATAAGGCTGGGCGCACACCGAACCGGTCTTCGACGAGACGGTTTTCGACTGTTTTCTTGTGCTCACGCACACCGCATGAGACCGAACAGCGGGTCTGAGCAATCCATTTCAGTGGCCACTTCATCCCATGCCTTGTCCACTGCTCCCCGATTTTTATGGTCCGATAGTTTGTATTTATAAATTACAGGCCTCTTTTCTACAGCAGAAAATAATCTGTCTGAGTCGCAGGACATCTTTGAAAATAAATTAGCATAATTAATAATAATACATACACACCACAGGATAACATTGCAAAAAAATTAATAAATTAAAAAATAATTACAAGTTTTAAAACAAATAAAACGACTTCAATCTGGACCAAATTTAAATGGGACCATTCGGGAAGCACCAGCTTTCAAATAAAAAAGAATCATCAAAATCGGTTCACCCAGTCCAAAGTTATGAGGTAACAAACATAAAAAAAATACAGTCGAATTGAGAACCTCCTCCTTTTTGAAGTCGATTGAAAATCAAGAAGTTGGTTGCTATTACTAAAATATATGTTTAAAACACGTACAGTGGCAAAGTTGTTGAACATGGGATGGGGTAGTAGGGTCGGCTTCGTTGTCGAGTCGAAAACATTACTATCTGAAGTGGCCTTGGTGTGCGACGCGACGGTCCCCCCTGCCACAACGCTTTTTACGTCAACCTAGTCGAGCCCCGACAATCTGTCTCCTCGGAGATTGTCTGTCGACTCCGGTGTGTGCACAGCCTAAGATGTTAAATATTTAATTAGAAAAGGATTAGAATTCTCGAATCGCTTTATATCGAAATAAACGTTCTTTACACTGACTTGAAAGTTTCCTTTTATAAAAATCCGTCCGATTGATGTGACGCTAAAAATTGGACCCGTGCTTGTTAACCCGTTTAATGTTTAGTTCCATTATTACAATGTTTAGAATATTGATAAATGATAAGGAATTTAATTAAAACTCGTAATGTAGTGTCAGTGCACCATTATTACTCTTTAATATGAGCCTAATGTACGTTGGCTTTGTTTGGAAAATGCAATGTGTCTAACAATCAAACGACCGTTCGGCTATTTCGCGAACACGTTTGGTACATCTAGACATTAAAATAACTGTGTGTTTATCGAATAAGCTGCTCATTATATTGTAATTTCGTTTTGGTAATAGTTTAATTGAACATCTTTAGTCATGTTTGATTTAAGACTGATAGTTGATTTGTAGGTTTTTATCTCCCTTATTTATTTTCTGTGCAATGAAAGACGTTTTATATTTTAAATGGTGATTGTACTTTGTGTTGTATTTATATTATGCTGATCTTGACAACAAAGTAATCATTAATATTGAGATATTAATGACTCGTGGTGTCTTCTTGTTCTTTCTAGAATATATTCTTCACGAATTGTCTACCTTCAAGTTATAAGATGTTTAATGTCAGTATAATACTTTGGTAATCGGAGACATTAAATGTCCCTAAGCTGATTACAGACGCTTCGAAAGTATCTTTAACCCTTAATTCCTGTGTTAGTACATAAAGGAACATCGCATTTTTATTAAAAACTGAAATTTCTGTTAAGAAAATATTCTCATACTTTATAAATACCAACGTTGACTATTTTAGCTATAAAGTAGCCAATGTTGGTAAATGAAATTATTGGTTGATATAATTAATTAGAAATGGGCTAAGAAGTTTTATGTCATATTTGAAACTTACACGCCTTCCTACTCTTTTCATAATTTTATTTAAATTAAATACAGGAATGGAAATGATGTCAGTGTAAAATAACGTCGAGTTTTTGAGGGTTAAATTGAGAAGTGGTCTCGTAATAGTGTTAAAGAAACAGTCGATTATTTTCACGTCAATGCGTGTCGTCAATTAATAGAAACGACCAATTTTGACAATGTTGTTTAGATTGCATACAAAGTTGAAAGTTATTCTTAAATAATATTTGTATACCCACAATAACATTTGTGTGTTATCCATTGCAAATAGTGTTTTAAAGCTCAATACCTAAATCTCATTATCCCAATTAGCGGGTCTAATGACGGTTGTGAATAACTATGTGTGCTCATGATATTTGAAATGTGCAGATCGAACTAATATCGCAAACTAAAACTTGTTTTAGTTCACATGTTAACTGTACCTATCCATATAATAACATCGCATCGTTATAGTCGTTGAGTGAGCTAAATCCATATCACGATTGAGGTTTATCTAATCATATTTGATAATTCTTGTCACATCAAGAACTTAATACTGTATTGACATGCCAAATAATATATGCTATATATAAACTTGTATATGTAAATAAATACATACAAAATTGTATGTAAAATTACATGTTTACGCGTATACCTATGTAGGTACGTAAACAGTCTACGTACATACGTATACAGTCTACGTACGTACGTATACAGTCTACGTACGTATACGGTCTACGTACGTATACGGTCTACGTACGTACACGCGGAGTACGTATATACCTCCGTACTTTATCTGTCTTTGTAACTTATTGGAGGACAAAGAAATATATAATTGTATGTTTTGAGTATAGTTATTAGTCTTGTTTAAATAGAGCGAATCGGTCACGAATTTGCATGGGATGTTTATATAAGGGTCTCATTTGACAATTATAAATTGGGAAGGGCTACGAGAAGGGGCTTTCAAAGTCGCAATTTAACTTTATTCACACCTGATTCGCTCTTGTGAAATATCCAAAGATATTGTGTAATAGCCAATGAAAATCACTTTAAATGAGAAATAAGTTGGCTCTATATCTTTTTAACCATGAATAAGTTGCACTTTTACATGGAGCTTATAATGTTTTGTTTTTGCAATTTGTACTACCCGACTTGTATAAGTAACTAACTACTTGTGTACAAAAAAACAGTCCTAAAACTGGGATAGAAGAGATATCCTCTGTAGTTTCACTGTAAGGCGCTATTCAGTGCGACGCGGACCGTCCGCGCGCGGATTAGGACATGCGTCCGTCGCGGAAGAATTCGTCGTTCAGTGCTGTGCGGGCCGTGATCAAGAGTTGTATTATAGTCAAGAATTAAAAAAAAAATGACCACGACGGCAGTACTTCGCATCCGCCCCGCCCGACCGTCCGTCGAGCACCGAACAACAACGTTACGAGCAATAGGCGTCCGCGAGCGGACGTCCGCGACGCGGAGTGGCGGGGATAGGGATGGCGTCCGCACGCGGAGCTGTCCGTGTCGCGGTGAGCTTCGCGTAGCACTGAACGCGCTGTATAGGCTTAATACATTGTACCGTCCGTCGCGGACTTCCGCGTCGCACTGAATAGCGCCTAAGTTTTTGAAGGATTACTCATTACCAAGTCTAGTAATGTATGCTGCTTCAAAATTCGTGTACGTTTATGATGTTTTTAAAGTATTTTGTACCTACCTAAATTGGTATAATTCGACTTGATGTCAGTACATAAACAATGTGTCGATGTATAGGATGTACGTGCGGTTTCAATGGCCTACATTCATGATCATTGTTTCTATTTAACAAATAAACGCAATCCGCAACAATTTTATTTTGTTTTATTTGAAACTTGTTTTTACTATGGAAGAGGTACATACATAAAATCACGCCTGTTCCTCAGAGGAGTAGGCAGAGACAATTGATCTCCACTTACTACCTAATTGGTGATATTTTGAAAAAGAGACGTGTAAAACCAGACAACAGGAACCGAAGAGCATGCATCAGCATTGATGAATAGCTGGGTCCACACCGGACGATACGTCGCGCTCCGATCGCGCGGCAGCAGCGCGATCCAAATGTGTAGGCGGCGTGGAAGTGCCGCGCGCGACACGTTTTTGAGCGCGCGCTCCTTGCTGCGCGCGATCCGTCCGTTGTCGGTTTTTTGCCATCCTCAAAGGTGCCTCGCCTGCGTGGCACGCGCTATGTGGACGGTGTGCGTGGTTCGTGCGATCCACCACACCGCGGACATCTCGCAAAGTCGCCGTCTGATATCGCTTTATAAGGAATTTAAATGTTTATGGAACCAAAAGATGTTAATTTTATCAATAGAGGTGTAAGAGACGATGCTTGGCGTCAGATTTCTTGCGAAATTCGACACTAACTCTGCGTGAAGCTGAGTCGAGGATCGCCCATGGATCGCTTGGAGCGTAGTTCAGGATCGCAGTTTCAGCAAACTGGATCGGCCTAGTACGATCCACGCTCCACGCATCGCGATCCTAGATCGCGGATTCATTTTGGATCGTCCGGTGTGGACCCAGCTATTGAGGACGAAGCAAAGAGGTGTGTCAGGACTATTGGAAAGGTAAATAAAGGGTAAACAATTAAAAGTATTCTTGACTTATATTTTATCAAGTAAGTGTTAGTACAATTTTGAATTTGGTATCATAGGTCTTCTAAGCTGTGCCCTACAGATTCTATTATTGACTTTGCATTTTTACCCACTACAATTTACATCATAGAAGTAATAAAGTATTGAGTTATGTTGGAACTGTTCCTTAAAATGTCATGTATTCCGATAGGTGCAATATCTATACATAAGAAAGCACTCTAGAGCCCTCTTTTCTGTTGGATACTAGATAAATATAGTCCATAGAAATGATTTTCACATACAAGGAGTAGGATACTATATTTGGAAGAAAAATAATAAATACACTTGTTGTTTATTTATTTTATTCATCGATTAATAAACAACAGTGAAAAGCAATCGAGTACAGATAACCGTTATTTTAGGAAATTTGTAAATAAGTTTTAGCTTCTTTAATATATTATAAGGATATATAGCTAGGTAATTAAACTTAATGGTAATATACATGAACCTAACATAATATGATAAGTATTTCATATACATACTAGCTGACCCACGCAACGTCGTTTACGTCTCCTATTGCCCGTTCATTTGTTACAAAAAATGTTATAACCGCTCGACCGATTTTGTGCAAACTTCACATAAACCATCTACTAAATAGTCCGAACAAAGCCTAAACATTTGATTTGGATAGGTGAGCTCGTTCTTGAGTTATAAAATTACAACGAAAAGTGGCATTGATTTTTATATATATAGATAGATAACACTAATGGGTACATGCAGAGAATATTTATTAAGTTCCTTCATTCTTTTTATAGTATTTATTATAACATATTTGCTCGTAAAGGGTCTCTTATTTCACCAACTTCAATATCTTAATGTATCTCATTACGTACTTGTGCGTTATTGTAATGTAAAACGCACGTTTTTTTTAATAAAGTAAAACTCACGGTTTATCAAGATGCTCGAACAATACTCTTTTAAATATTAGCAAAGAGTTTTTATGACAGAAAAGTGGTCAACATTTTATGAGTGAAAGTAGGAGAAACGAGACCACAGAGTTCCGCAGCCGCCTCCGATTGCTGAACTCTGTGGTCTCATTTCTCCTACTTTCACTCAAGAGAGTGAGAGAGAGACTGGTGAAGTTTTAATTAATAATAATAACTTGACAAGCTCAAAAATGCTAACTGGCAACGTAATAATCAATTTTACAAATTGTTCAAATTTTTATAACTGCTTTAACAAGTAATTAAAGATTTATTCGATCAAGAAAGTCCGAGTTTTATTTATTTCCTCGCAAATATGTTATAAAACGTCGTATGACATACGTGCGCTTTGATAATTACAGCCTCAGCTTTCTTGTAGCAATATCGCCTCGGTTGTAATTTTCAACTTACCGCACTTATATCATAATGAACTATTACATCAGGGCTACTAAACGCCACTACTCACAGCGCAACAACTAGCTAGATCGCGATTGATGAGAGCTAGATTCACTTATAGAATACTTATATCTTTTCTTTTTGTAAATACATTCATATTACATATTATAGGAAATCCCCCAAACTCCGAAACAATTATTTGCAGATCATACAAAAATTTGTTCTGACCCGGGAATTGAACCCGAGCCCTCAGCACAGCTGTCGCATATCCCACCTCTGCGCCACTGAGGCACTTACATATTTAATATCTTTTATTTTTGAACATCAAGTTTATTCATATAAGATATATAGTACAGAGTGGACAAGATCTCAGCACACACAAGATTGATACACTTCAAGTGACATACTTTGATACGAGTTGTAAATTATGCTGTTTTAGTAGCATTTTTATTGATATAATTATATCTTTATGCAGACCCCATTTTTTGTAATAGTTTAAATGGAATCAGTAACTAAATAATAACGCAGTGTCACACAATTACAAAGTTTTACATGGTTCATTTAAAAATAAACTAATGAAATTGATAAGCAATAACAAAAACCGACTTCAAGGTTCGACTCGATTTCTCTTGGATGCCATCATCAGATCTTAGTATCCTTATCATGGTACCACATTTTCATTAAAAAAAGTATCATCAAAATCGGTTTATAAACCCCGAAGTTGTCCGCGAACAAACATAAAAAAACATACGGTCGAATTGAGAACCTCCTCCTTTTTTGAAGTCGGTAAAAAATGTATAAATAACATATTCTCGTGTGAAAACCTGGTTTACGTAAAAAATCCAGGTCATTTCCTAGTGTTCATTTGTTCTACTAAGCTGGCTATCTTGGCGTGTTTGGTGGTCTCTATTAACGGGCACTTATTTTGTACAAACAGAAGACCACTTTCGTCTTTTTGCTCAAACGCTACCTCCGCTGCTTCTTCGTAGAAACTGAAACGAACAAGAAAAAGTTTATAGACCTACTGACTATGTAAAAACTGTAGATAGTGACTAGCTGACCCGGCGAACTTCGCACCGCCATATTTATATATCTGTCTCAGCTTCCCACAGGCAGTGTACAGTCGCGGACAAAGAAAAACACTTTTCCCGTTATCTTTTATTATTTCTATCAAAAAAGAATGAATGTGTTATTAAATTAAAACTAAGTACATTATTTTGACTTTCATCCCCTCGCTCCAGGAAACCGTGCTGAATTTCAGGATAAAAAGTATCATATGTCCTACCTCGTAGTATGAACTCAAATCATGCCAAGTTTCATTTAAATCCGTTCAGTAGTTTCGGCGTGATGCGGGGCCAAGATACAGACAGACAGACGGACAGACAGACAGACAGACAGACAAAAATGAAAAAAAATACAGTTTTGGCTTCAGTATCGATTATAAAAACCCCTTCAAAAACAAATTTCAAAATATCTTTAATGTACAGAATTAGACCTGTTACATTTTTATTATAAGTATAGATATAGGATTCTTGAGGAAGGTATTTCTATATAATTTGTTATTTTTTTTAGTATATTGTGAAAAATATAACGATATTTGTCGAAGAAGCCGGAAAAAATTAAGCCGCACATCTCGGGGTAACGTAGGCTATATTATATTTTCCGTAAAGAGCCCGTACGAAGCCGGGGCAGGTTGCTAGTTACAGATAAACAAGTGTCAGATAACTGGAACCGAGCTGAAAGCTACTTCATCCCATCTACTTAATTATCTCACAGAAGAACAACCTAAAATGAGTGTCTGTCTGTCGTGTTTCAATAGGCCGCCATAGTATGGGTCAACATGCTGCATGCGCAATGAGTATGCCGACCATTAAGCCGGGTCTCCACCGAACAAAAGTTGTCAATTTTTCGTGTTGGTGACAAAAGTTTCTGTAATTTCCCTGTGTTGGCAACAAAAATTGTCAACAAATGTTGGCAACCGTGTTTCCGTTTTAGGCGGTAAACGTCAAAAGAATACGCTTGTTGCAGTTTTTTATTGGCTCTGTGGAGACGCTTAGTTCAAAAGTTTTTCAAATTGTTGGCGACTCGGTGTAGACACAATGGAAACAAAAGTTGGCGATTTTTTGAAGTGTTGTAAACAGTTGGAAACACTGAAATTGCCAACAATTTTGGCGGAGATGCGCCTTTACTTTTAAATTCTCCTCATGCTTTCCAAGAAGCAGAGTAATGTTACTTTGGCAGGCTAAAATTTATAAAAAAGTTCTTTAAGTTTTTGCTTACCCAGCTTTTACATAATACATGACTTTGACCTCATCCCTGCACCTCGGCAAGTATTTGAGTGCTTCGTCGTTCTTGCCATACTTAATACAGGCTTCCACGAAGGGTTCATAGCCGACGGGCGATTTTTTCGACTTAGAGAACTTATCTAGTTCTGCCCATTCGTCCTGTTCAGCCAACTTTAGTATACGAAGCCACCAATACCTGTAACAGTGAATTTAATCTTGTTCATAAACTTTTATTGGACATATTATATCATTATCATATTATGTACATCTTCATTTTCAGGATTCCGTAGTTCACGTTTCGGACCCTATAGTCTCGTCATGCTCGTTACAACTTCCAAACGGTTAGAATTAGATGAAACTTTGCAGATTTTACACACATTTTTTTAAACTAGGCAGAACTTATGGTAATCAGAATTATGATAAATATATTTGTATATTGATAAAACGCACACAAACATTACTAATTAAATCTACAGACATAACATTTGATTGTTCTCATCATAAAGTTACATGTATGCTTTCTACTGGGGCAAGTCATTTACTAGAGATTTTATTTAGAGTTAATAGTATTTCTCAACGGATCGTAGTGAAAGTGACTGGTTGTATGTCATTCCGACAGTGAATGATATACGACCTCACTCTCAGTAATTTGAACTATGAAACTTAACCGAAATTACTTAAATAAACTTAAAACTTTGATTGCCTCGTTGGTCTCGAGTATTACTGCTGATCATGAGGTGTCGGGTTCGATTCCCGGGTCGGACCAAATGTTTGTATGATCTACAAATATTTATTTCGGAGTTTGGATGTTTTCTATGTATAATATGTATGTATTTGCAAAAAAACTATATATGTATTTGTATCAGTTGTCTAGTACCCATAACACAAGCTCACTGTTAGATGTCCGAAATATTTATATATTTTTTATTATTTTAAATATAAAATATTCAGATCCTTTACTATGTACTGTAAATTATATAATACAAGTACAAATTATTACAATATAACATAATAATGAAAAAAAAATGTTACCTTCTGTCGGGCATCTTATACTCTGAACGCAATTTATCAGCTAGTTTGACTTCGCCCTGGTCGAGCAGCAGTTCGACAGTGTCGTGTAGGGACTTGCCCACAAACCTAGCGCCGTACTTGTCCTGCAGTGACGATTGTTGCTTACACAACTTGCGAGCATCCTCGCATATTGATACACCTACAAATACGAGTTTTAATAAAAAAAAACGTTATTTTTAAAAATCCAATTGCTCAATTTTACCGGAACAATAACCCACAAGATTTTTACAAGCCTTTATTTAATTTTTGTATATATGTGTCTCCGGCAGCAATTATATACAATTGGGCTCTAATTTGATGTACATTATGTGTCTTGAGTAATCTACACTATTATATAAAGAGGTAAAGTTTGTGAGTTTGTGACGTTGTAGAGGGGTAATCTCTGGATCTACTGAACCGATTTTGAAAATTCTTTTACCAATAGAAGGCTACGTTACTTGTGAGTGACATAGGATATATAATAACCCGAAAAGTGTAAAGAATTTTTCGTGGCAGCCGGATTTGCAAAGTAAGTCGGAGAAAAATGTTTTTTACCGCCCAACGAAGTGGGCACGGGTCAGCTAGTAGAGTAATATTAAAGAACCATGATGTTATTCTGATGCTGAATCCCAAAGACGACGATGGGAACTTCTAAATGGAACTCCAAATAACAAGGGCTTATTTATTTTGCCTTCATGAGTACTTTAGTGCTACATAACACATAACAACATAAAAAAGCTTGTTTTTAACCGACTTCAAAAAAGAAGGAGGTTCTCAATTCGACTGTATTTTTTTTTATGTTTGTTACCGCATAACTTTCGACTGGGTGAACCGATTTTGATAATTCTTTTTTTATTTAAAATCTGGTGCTTCCCGAATAGTCTCGTTTAATTTTGGTCCAGATTGAAGTCGGTTTTTTATGTTAAAATTTGTAATTATTAATATTTTAATTATATTGACGTGATAACGTCTGACTCTGACTCATTGCCACGTTTCACCTGAGCCGAGCGTGCAAGCGAGAGCGCGGAACAAGCGATAGAGAGCCATGATCGGCCTAAGCGTTCGGCTTGTGACGCATATTTCTCATCAATATTTTCTTATAACGTTATCACGTAAAATTATCGTCCGTAAACCGACTTTACAGACAACCAATTGTTTTTATTCATCCCTGTGATGTATCTATACTCCCGTGTTGTACTAAACCCGTGTCAGCTATGTAGGTAAAATTGTGCCTCACCTAAATCATTTTTCCCTTTCTTGTAACACTCCCTGGCGGATATAAGAGACGCTTCAATACTGCCCGGGTTGGTCTGCTCTATGGCGTCACGGATGTGGGTCGCCGCTTGACCTTGGAAGTCGTCCTCTTGCACGTAGACTTGTCGTAAAGTTTCACGGTTGTGTAAAGCGCAGTATTTGATGTACAAAGCGTGGGCTAGACTGAACCCGCGGATTGTGAGCTGAAACAAAATCTTGAATACAGTATGGGATGATACTCATTAAAAAACATTAGATAGATTACCGTGAGAGAGCCACGCTTCGGAATGAATGGGCCGGCTCAACCGGACTGATACCAGAAAACCGATGTGAAATAGCGCGTGCGCTGTGTTTCACTGAGTGAGTGAGGATACCGGAGGCCCATACTCCCATCCCCCAAAGGCCGGCAACGCACTTGTGACGCCGCTGGTGTTAGGAGTGTCCATGGGCGGGAGTAATCACTTACCATCAGGTGATACGCTTGTTCGTTTGCCCGCTATTCCATAAAAAAAAAGATAATACACACATCAAAAGTGTCTAGGGATCAAGCATTTTTATGCGGGTTTCTTGAGATTGAGATGTGGCTTTGGCCCTGGCCTGCTCAGTCGCCAGACTTGAACCCGATTGAGCATGCATGGGATATGCTACAGAGAAGAGCTCTGCCGAATATGGAGGGTATCCAGTCGCAAGAAGACCTTTTTTTGTTGTTGCAACGAACATGGGCGGCCATTCCACAGCGTGATTTGGATGAACTCATTTTGAGTATGCCAAACCGATTCTTGTGTTGTTAGTGTTCGCGGTAGAAACACGGATTATTAATTGTTTAAGTTACCTAATAAAATTTTAAAGAAAACTGTTATTTCAGTCTTTTTTTCTTCTTCTTTGATGTTAGTGGTTCAAATGTCAAAAATCCCTTTATTAGGAAAATGGCAAATTTCTTTATTAATGCAAAGGTGACTTGGTTTATCGTTACTGTGACAAACGAAAACACTTTATTTGATGAATCCTTAAAGAAAATTTTAATTAATATCAATCAGGAGAAAAGTTATTGCAAAAATATATGTTGATCCCTAGACACTTTTGATGTGTGTAGATAACAGGACGTATTCAATAGACGTCCTTTACCGTATTTAGATAAGAATGCTGCTAAAACATATTTCATTTCGGTTTTTAATTATTTTTCTTTATTTTTCATTTTGATAGCTTGTAAAAATAAATGATTGTTAATTGATATCCTAAGGGGTTCACGAAAGTAATTTTTGACCTTTGTGATACATATAGGAAGGTACAGACAGCACACAAATTTAAAAGCAAAAGCACCATATAGGGTAGATGACTGAATATTAAAAACATCTCGGCAAATATAAATTCTTATAGCTTCTATTATAAATTTTAATCAAATACATATTGAAATATATTGCTCAATTGAGAAGTCTAAAACAGTGACGTCACAAGATTGTATTTTGTACGTTTTTCATATAAAGTTATCATTTAGATAGATGATTAAAAGTAACTCATTTGACTAAGGTGTCATCTACCCTATTTAGTATTTTGCTACATACAGTCGTATAATTGCATTTGTTGCTATTTAAAGCTTTCAAAAAGACCTAAAATTACCTTAGAAGATATTCGAACAAAATTGATAATTGTAATGAAAATTGAGGAAACTATAAACATGACTGCCTCGTTGGTCTCGCGGTTATCGTGTGCGACTGCTGATCATGAGGTCTCGAGTTCGATTCCCAGTTCGGACCAAATGTTTGTATGATCTACAAATATTTGTTTCGGAGTTTGGGTGTTTTCTATGTATATGTATGTATTTACAAAAAAAAAGTATATTATGTATTAAAAGTCGAATTATGAACATTATGTATTTATATCAGTTGTCTAGTACCCATAACACAAGCTCTGTTTAGCTTGGGACTAGATGGCGCTGTGTGATAGATGTCCGAAATATTTATTTCTTTTATTATTATTTCATTAACCGATATTATAGTTTTAACATTTTCCGGATTACTTACTTCAAATTCTCGTTTTCCCATTTTTTCCTTTAAATGCAGCAGCACTATGTAAACTAAATCGGTATCACCGCTCGCAGTTGCTTTCAATAGAGCTGTTGGTCCTTCCCCTAAGGATAGGAGTAAGGGAACTTGAAGTTTACTGTGAGTTTCATATTCTAAGATCTGTAAAAAAATAAAATTTGTTAAAGTACTAATTATTTTTTTATTAGGTCACAATTCTTACAAAATATAACTTGAATCATCTTTATTTAAAAAAGAAATGTTGATTTGTCCACAAAAACTCCGAAAGTTCTACCCCGATTAATCTTAAACTTTGACGCGATTTAAAACCGTCCCAAAGACTGTTTTTGAGAAGATAGTTTTTAATTTTTCGAAAGACTGTTCCAATTTGATATCATGCATATTTTTATATGTTTTATCATTGATTTTATTACTACGACTTGAAGATTGAATATTTGAAATTGGTAGAAATAATGTTTTTATATTTATGTCTTTTTAATGTAACCACAATATGTCACAACGAATCGTGACAGGATACAGTTGGTTGTGTATACTTTTCTCGTATTTTTAACCGACTTGCAAAAAGGAGGAGGTTCTCAATTCGACTGTATTTTTTTTTGTATTTGTTACCTCATAAATTTCGACTGGGTGAACCAATTTTGATGATTCTTTTTTTATTTCAAAGCTGGTGCTTCCCGTGTGGTACCATTTAAATTTAGTCCAGATTGAAGTCGATTTTTTTTTGTTAAAATTTGGGATTATTATCTTGTATTTAGCAAATTGAATAATTCTATATAGTCATCGATGTTAATGAAAGCACTTTTTAACCTTAAAATATATATGAAAACTCTTAAAGAGCTTTACATTGAATTAATCACTGTTATTAGTGATTTTTTAAATAATATGTTATTATTTACTTCTTTTTTGTATTTAATTAGATTTTCCTCTTATTTATTCAAAATTAACTTTTATTTAATTTCATATCAGTTGTAGTACTTACTTTGATAGCGAGTGCTTTCCTGCCTTTGTCGGCGGCTTTCATTGCAATTGTGGTGTATGAAATGCCGGGTACGTTGCTTAGTTTCTCGCCTATTTCGCGAGCCGCACTCTCGTTATCCAGATGTGGCTGAGTTACCTATGCAAACATACTTATTATGGTATAAAATAATGTTCAATATTAGCAACTGAACATGAACATTGCATTAAATGAAAATAAATACAGAAAGATACGAAGACGCTGAACACGAGTAAGAAAAATTTGATAGTTATTTTAGTCCAGTATTCCATTAGTTCCAGTATTTATATTAATATGCGGCATTCCAATTCCACTTCATAAGTTTTATCACGTGGAATTGGAAGGCATTCACAGCTGGTTCAAGCGCTAACACGTCACGTGACTATGTCGACGAAGACTTACATACGTGAATTTACTGCCCATCCAAACATTTTGTTGTGTCTGGCACCGACTATCGTAATTATTTTTAGTTTAGTTTTAAGTGGCAACACAAGTATTAGTTTTTAAGTGGCAACCCTAGTATTAGTTCCTATATAAGGCATCGACAATAAATAATCTCCCCTTTTTTTCTCGCTGTTCGGGACACCACGTTGGAAGTTTTATTTTCCTCTTTCACCACGGTCACAATCATTATATATTTCACGCCGAAACACACTTTACTTTAAAAATAAATCGTTGTTACCTTATAACAAGCCCAGTGTGACAGTACTCTGGTCCTGCCGTCTTTTAGTTGTAGGTACGAGGCAATGTGTCCAGCTAAGCAGTGTAGCCGCCTCCATATGAGTCGGTCGAGAAATACACGTTCGCCAAGGTGCTTTATTCTGATTAGACGAGTTAAGGTCTTGCGGGATTTAATTTATTTTAATAATTTCTTTAACAGGAATCTGAATCTTACGTTGGTCCATGTCTCTGATTATAGTGCCACCTAGCTCATATTTTGAACAGTGT
This sequence comes from Diaphora mendica, assembly GCA_949125395.1. Lineage (NCBI taxonomy): Eukaryota > Metazoa > Arthropoda > Insecta > Lepidoptera > Erebidae > Diaphora > Diaphora mendica. The sequence continues at coordinate 7,349,844 of OX421323.1, forward strand.
TAGCCAAACCAAACAAGCTCAAACCTACCCGATATGCACACAAAATTTCATAAAAATCGGTCCAGTCGTTTCGGAGGAGTTTGGTTACAAACACCGCGACACGAGAATTTTATATATTAGGGCACTCGCACACGGCGACTTTTTTCAGCGCTGCAGCAGCAAGGCTGTCGCGCATTCGCAGCAATACAGTCGCGATGCGGTCGCAAGCTGCGTGCCCTCGCCCACATAACCACGATTCAGTCGCGCTGCAAACGCCACCCTTCCTCCATTCTTCCCCCTATGTCGTCCCACACACTCGCGCATTGCATCGATATAGTCGCGATGCTGTAGCGCCTTGCAAGCGCGAATGCAGCGCTGCAAAAAGTCGCCGTGGGTGAGCGGCCTTAGATTTGTCTAGCCAAGGTAGAATAATAGGTTAAAACCTCTGTTCTAAGAAGATGCCTCGGACCAGCAGTGGCCTACTTCTGATGAGTAGCTTTTAGCTTTAATTATGTTTTTTTTATGTATGGCCCTGCCAAAATGACTACTCTACCTGATGGAACGTGTAGTAAAATGGGTATGATTGTTTAAATAAACACTGGAGTATTTTGATTAATATGTATTTTAATTATAGAAAAAACACTATCGACATTACAGAAAGAGCGGCTAGGTGCCAGAGACGAAGTAGACATTAGGGATGATCGATCAAGGAATACATTATTTTGTTTCATTATACCACAGATAATATTAACTCAACAGAACGCATAAGCAGAATCCAAGAGTGGTGGTCGCCATACTCATTGCGAATGCAGACAATGCAGCTTGGTGACCCACACTATGGCGGCCTAGTGATGCTACTGCATCATTGGGCCTCCGGTCTCGCACTCACCAACGAAACACGACAGATTGTTTTTAACCTACTTTAATTCGACTGTATTTTTTTTAAGTTTGTTACCTCATAACTTTCGACGAAAGCTGGTGCTTCCCGTATTTCAATTTCGTCCAGTTCTTGAAGTCGGTTTTTTTTTTTGTTAAAATTTTGTATTATTTAATGAAGTAATTGTTTTACAGTAATACCTATAATCTAATTTTAATAAAGGATACTGGTCCGATGTTAGCGGTATGGCTACTTTTGGATCACGAACAGCATTCAACACCCTTAGCCACCTGCAGGTCTTCACATAAAGGTCTGTTAATTCCGGGTCCATTAGAAAGCACTTGCCGAATTGAGCGGCTCGTATTAGAGTCTTTTGGACCTCAGGGTTGAATTCGAAGGAAGCCGCTTCGATACAGTTTTGGACGGCAATCGGAAGGTCTGGCTTTACTAGACGTATGTATTCATCGGCTTTGTGGCTGCGTTTCTGTAAAATGTAAAGATTTAATAGGTATTAGAAGATATCAGTTGGTAAAATATTCTAACAAAAAGTATTAAAAAGATAACAATTGCAAATCATATTGAGAATACTTAAAGTTTGTGTAAAAGTATGTACAACTTATATTTTTAATCACTCTGAGTTAGGTATATTATAATGAAAGACGATGTGATAACTCCTAAAAAACTAGTGGACTATTCATAGAGGAGGAGGGCTGTGGATGTTGATGTGGTGTGCGTGATCACCCAATCTATCATGATACTTAATGTATGTTTGTACCTAGTACCTACATACAATGGCATTGTAAGTCAAATCAGTGTGATTTTTATTATCAATAGGCAGCTATTGATATTAAAAATACAGGGTTTTTCGGTACTTTTCATTGGCTGTACAAAACAAAAATTAAAGTACTAAGTTAAAATTAAGTTTTATTTTTCAGAGCATTAGTCGGAACATATCATTATGTAGACATGAAATTCAACACTTCCACCGCCAACGTCCATACCATGTTGAATACACCGGTTCTCGTCCGATCACCGAAGTTAAGCAACATCGGGCGTGGTTAGTACTTGGATGGGTGACCGCCTGGGAATACCACGTGATGTTGGCTTTTTTCCATTTTTTGTATTACCTTTTTACCAATGAATATATTTGATTCAAAATAAGTATTTATTTGAAACACTTATTTTTTAGTTAAGCAACTGTTGTATAATAAGGGGTATTAAAATACGAATGTGGATTTATCTATGAGTGTTTTAATACCTAATTATGTACAGTTGCATACAAGACTTTATCTACACCTATGTTATTAAATCCTCTATAAAAAGTTCTGAAACAGCTAAATGGCGAACAAAAATGGCGGACTACGACATGAATTCGAATCCGTTCTTTTTTTAAATACGGCGCTGTGGTAGTGAAAAGCGCATGCCTTGCCATGCCAATATTGCACCTCCTTGTTCAAAAAAAGAACTGTTATTGGAATTCACGTCGTATCCCGCCATTTTTTTCGATATATGGCCGCCATAGACGTTGACGTAATCTGATCAAATAGGCTGGAACAAACAATTTGATCAAATTATTTGAACGTCTGTGGCGGTCATTAGTAAGCTGTTTCAGAAACTTAAATAGAGGATTCATATCATGATTCATGGGTGTAGATATTATAGTCTTGTATGCAACTGTACAACATAATTAGGTGTTAAAACACCCATGTGATACTATTTTCCACATAAACACATAACCCACATTCGTGTTTTAATACCCCTTATTGTAAAACAAGTGCAGAAGTAACTAAAAAATAAGTGTTTTAAATAAATACTCATTTTGAATTAAATAGTTTCAATGATAAAAAAGTAATACAATAAATATAGGGACGAAAAATGGCAAAAAGCCAACATCACGTGGTATTCCCAGGCGGTCACCCATCCAAGTACTAACCACGCCTGATGTTGCTTAACTTCGGTGATCGGACGAGAACCGGTGTATTCAACATGGTATGGACGTTGGCGAAGGACGTGTTGAATTTCATGTCCACATAATGATATTTTCCGACTAATGCTCTGAAAAATTTAATACCTACCCCAAACTAAGCAGAGCTTGTAATATACTTTTATAGTATACTAGCGGACCCGACAGACGTTGACCTGTCTACACGTCTTTAATTTGAAAATTTCAAAAATTAATTAAAAAAACATTGTCCAGCGGACAAAATTGTGAATCTAAACCATTCCCAGATCCCCTTGAACACACACAAAAAATTTCATCAAAATCGGTCCAGTCGTTTGAGAGAAGTTCAGTGACATACACACTCACAGAAGAATTATATATTTATTTATTTATTTATTTACTTTATTTTAAAGAAAGCTTACAGACTAATAATACTATGAACGCAAGTACATAAGTGAACAATATTGCTTATAACAAGCTTCCACATATGGACAACTTATACAAAAGATAAAATGAGTAAAAAATAAAAACATTCATATTCAAAAAATAAGATGAAGCCAACCATTCATAAGTACATATTTTAAGAGTCATAATCAATGAAATAAGAAATAAAATAAAATATCCAAAAATAAACATAATAGAAATAACAGCAGATTTACAAGATATAAGAAATAAGAGAAATAAACAAATAAAATTACTTTTCCTCCGTCTCTGTACTGCAATACCCTATATGGGATTTACCAATCAGTCAGTCTGTCAAACCAAAGTAATTATTACATAAGAGCCGTCTTATCGAAGATGTGCTCGAGCAAAATAGATCTATGTCTACATTTTCTGATATACTGTTAAATGTCGCTGCGCTGCGAATGAAAAAAGCATTGCGCCTGTAATTAGCCACTGTAAATGGTACTTCAAGTAATGGTCTCTGTCGAAACCTGGTGGGATTAGTACGCAAACATATTTTAGCTGTAAGCTCCGGGTTGTCTACCGATCCATTAGCAATGTTCAGTAGTAATGTGATATCATTAATTCGACGCCTAATATCTAGTGGGAGAAAGTGATACCGTTTGCAACGATGATTGTGGTCAACTGAACATTGATGCGCTCTGAAGTCAAGGTACCGAAGAAACCTGCGTTGAACATTCTCTATTCGAGTTTTGTAAATCTCATACTGAGGATTCCACATCTGTGAGGCATATTCCAAGTGGCTCCGCACAAAAGAACAATACAATATTTTAATAGGTTTAAGGGATCTGAAGTTGGACGAGTGCCGTATTATAAATCCTAAAGCCCTCGAAGCCCTTTTCACTATCATCTCAATATGCTGGTTTAACAAAAGCTTACTATCCATTACAACACCTAGATCTTTAATATTATTAACTTTTCTGATGTGTTCGTTATACAGTGCATACGCTGAGTCAACTGAGGTGTGCCGTCGGGTATAAGTTATATAAAAGCATTTAGATATATTCAGTTCGAGCTTGTTCATGCTGCAGTACATTTCCAGCCTATCTAGATCAGCCTGTAACCCCTCAGTATCCGATCTATTATTTATGACTTTGTGAATCTTCATGTCATCGGCATATAGCAGAATATATGAGTTCTGAAAGCAACTCTGTATATCGGTGATAAAGATAGTAAAAAGCAGCGGTCCCAGGATCGAACCTTGAGGTACGCCTGAGGGGACAGTATACCATCCAGAAGAGTACCCCTGTAGCACTACTGCCTGTAAGCGACTTTCCACATAGGAAGAAAACCATCGAAACAAGTCGCCGTGAATTCCTGCCGATAACAACTTCTGCAAGAGCACTTTGTGGTCTATACGGTCAAAACACTTGCTGTAGTCCGTATAAACCACGTCCACCTGCCCGTGTTGCTCCATGCCCTGCGATATGAATTCATGTGACAAAATCAAGTTGGAGGTGGTGGAACGCCCCAGCACGAATCCATGTTGACTGACACAAATACCACCCTTTAAGGCCGAGTATACCTGTGTGTGTACAAGTCTCTCCAGTACCTTCGAGAAAATACATATTTTGGATATGGGCCTGTAGTTTTCTACATTTGACTTATCCCCTTTTTTAAAAATAGGAGTGACGTACGCCGATTTCCATATCTGAGGGACAACTCCCTCTGCAATAGATCTTCTGAATAAGATACATAAAGGTTTGACAATGCTATCGGCCAGTTTGACTATATAAATCGGTGGTATGTGATCAGGGCCACTAGACTTATTAAGATCCAAGGACTTTAATAAACCCAATACACGCCGATGACAAATTTCAATAGTACCGATAGTTGTCATATTCGTATTAACGTCTTCCAACATCTGAACACCGGCATTCTGATCTGGTTGTTGAAAAGTGGTCTTGAAAAAGGATGCAAACATGTCACTTATTGCCTCGCCGGTATCCGCAGATTGGTCACAGTAATTCATGATGTTTGGTAGTGTACCGGTTGACTTTTTACTTTTGATGTATGACCAAAACGACTTCGGATTACTTATAATTGAAGACTCAATTTTGTTCATATATTCGTCAAAACATCGTTTTTCCACATCAACTACTCTTCTTCTTAGGAGTGAATAAGTGTTGTAATCGGATATATTGCCATAAGTTTTATATTTACGATGAAATTTATATTTTTCCTTTAACATTTTTACCAAAGCTGTAGAATACCAAGGTGGATGTGACGACTGCCTAGCTGGTTTTAGTGGAATATATTTGTCCCTCAATTCGTAAAGTCTGTTATAGAAAACTGTAACCGCCTCCTCAAGTGAGGTTTTTGACAGTAATTCAGTCCACGTAACTTGGTCGAGCTCCGATTTTATGGCTTCGTAATCACCTTTCGCGTATTTAAATCTTGTATTTAATTTTACAGGTAGTTTATGTATTTCTAAGAAGTTGGTCTCGATGGTTAATGGTTTATGATGGTTATCTATTGGCTCGGCTAGAGGGCTACCACATTCTCTAACCAATGTGCTATCGTTAGAAAAAACTAGGTCTAACAGTCTATCATTCACATTTCTAACACCATTATACTGTCTAAGATTTGTGATTTCTAAAGTATCAAAAAATTCGGTGATATAATGACAACTAAAATTATGAGCGGTCAATTCACACCCCTCACTATCTTTGGCTAACCAATCTACCTCGCTTCCGAAGTTAAAGTCACCGAGTAAAACAAATTTATCTAATGGATGCGCAAGTACCAATCCATTTAGATTATTCGTGTAGTTTTGCAACTGTGTTTTATATGAGTTACCAAAATTTTGTTTACAAAGATATATAACACAAATATGTAGGTTGTACGTTACCTTGGGTTTAGATCTCTTCAGTACAACGGTCACCTATAAGTCCTCGGCGGAGCTGCACCAGTCATTCTTTGGAACAACCGTTAATTCCTTTTTCACTGCTATCAATACACCTCCACCCTTAGTCTGTCTAGTACGTGAATAATCACGGTCGCGCCTCCACACAAGAAACCGATTATCAAAAAGTTCTCCATCGTAAAAACTGTCGTCCAACCAGGTCTCGGTAAAAACAATCACGTCGTACGAGCTTAAGCATATATTACGATATAAATTGTTAATTTTGGTACGTAAACCGCGAACGTTCTGATAATAAATCTTAAGAGTCATTTATTTTACTTACAACTATAATAATATAGGTAGAAAAATACAAGGTATAAATGGTATACGATAAGTTTAAATAAAAATTATGTTGCACAAAGTAGGTAGTCAGCAATGACCAGTGGCAAATCAGCAGGCACAGCAATGCAATATATAAAGATTACATTTATAGTAATATAATAGACAACTGATATAAATACATATATACTTTTTTATTGTAAATACATACATACCGTACATAGTAAACACCCAAACTCGCAAAAAAAAAATTTGCAGGTCATACAAATATTTTATTCAACCTGGGAATCAAACCCGAGACCTCAAGCACAGCAGTCACATACGGTACCAATGCGCCACCGAGTCAGTCGTAAAATACTTCTATACCATTTGCAGCACTTAGTACTGACCTGAAAATGTTTAGAAGCTTCAACCAGATACGAGCCAGCGGCAGAACTACTGAGTCTGAATATTTTCTCAACGACAGCCGGGACTTTCTGCATTAGTTCGTGTGTCATCTCGGACACGACTCGTACACAATCCATTTCTTGTATCAAATGGAACGGCCCATCGTATGGGTATGTGAAGTAGTTGCCTTTTGTGCCATAGATACACATTGTGTCGTCCCAGTGAGCTACAACGGCTTCTGATCCGCACCTGCAATAAGAGATCACCACGTAATCCGACTTTATGGTGCCTAATATTTTTACAGTACTTCTAATGTGTGTGATAAATGCAATAAAAAAGATAGTTTAACATGACAACGTCACAACGAAACATTGTTTTACTGCCTCGGTGGCGTAGTGGTAGCGTGTGCGACTGCTATGCTTGAGGTCTCGGGTTCGATTCCTGGGCCGAACCAAGTGTTTGTATGATCTGCAAATATTTGTTTCGGAGTTTGGGTGTTTTCTATGTATTTACAAAAAAAAGTATATATGTATTTGTATCAGTTGTCTAGTACCCATAACACAAGCTCTGCTTAGCTTGGGACTAGATGGCGTTGTGTGTTAGATGTCCAATATATTTATTTATTTATTGATGAAATAATGAGACATGAAGTGTGTAAGTACAATATATGTATTATATATTGCGCCGCATCTATCTCTCGCTTGCACTTCAAGCCTTAAATGGAACGCCTCAGAGCGAGGTAACGCCGCATGAGTCATGCTTTTTCGTGTGTGCAGCCGGCTCCATCGAATTATAAGACGTTGCCACGTCAAAAAGTAAGTTCTAATTAAATAATCGGAAATGGATATTGCTCTACAAAAAATGAAATAACTAGGATCTAAATAAATTATAATTATTTATTATATTAATTAAAATTCTGCACATTTATTTCTTAAACATTTCTACACTGGTTACAATGACGAAATAAATAATTTTCAAGTCAATCAGCAGACGTACCAAGAACAAAAATAACTAGGTGTTTTTAACTAAATTCTGTTGATCATTAATTATTTTTAAACTTTTTTTAACTATTTTTTTGTTAATATTATCTTCGACACAAGAGTGTCGAAGATAATATTAAAATATTAAAAATATTAAAAATATTAAAATAAGAATTTTAGTGAAGCTATTTCCGAAATACAATTTTTGTATGTGTGCTTTTAGATAACATTTACTTTTAGTGTGACATATCTAATTTTAGTCAACCTGTGACATTTAAAACGTCATTAAACAGGAGCAAACAAGTTTTCGAACAACAGAATTAGCACCAATATGTAAGAAGTCTCTAACTAAAACTTGTTAAAGAACAGTTTTAGAAGAGAAAATTAAATAAATAATTAAAATACTAACCACATGAGCTCCTTGGGTTGTTTAATGTAACCAGTGTCAATTTCAGAATAGGGCTTAGTCTTAAATTCAGACGAACCAATCCACAGTATGCCTGAATCAGTAAAGAAGGCGATATGCTTGCCGTTCTGTGATGATACTATCGACAGTATTTGAGTATACGCGCTTGTGATTTCTGGACGCTGAAAAAATATATTAATAGGTAGTAGAGCCACGCTGATTTCAGCACGAACGGGCCGGCTCGACCGGGGCGGTAATACCCTCGCACAGAAAATCAACGTAAAATGACAGCGTTCGTGCTGTCGTGTTTCGTTGGTGAGTGCGAGACCGGAGGCCCAAATAGTCTAGTCAACAAGTTCTATACTTGTTGACTAGACTAAAAGATGCAGCAGCATCACTAGGCCGCAATGGTGTTGGTCGCCATACTAGTCTGCATTCGCAGTGAGTATGGTGACCGCCACTCTTGGATTCTGCTTATGCTTTCCATCAGGCAGAGTAGAGTCATTTTGGCAGGCCAAACATAAAAAATATATATATATTAAAATAATGTTACTCCTTTTCTCAATGAATGATGAAAAAACGTGTAAGATTAGATGTGTTTTTTTTTTTATATTTTAATTTTAAGATAACTTTCGTAAGCGGTAAGCCTCTATTATAGACAACAACCGTAAAACAAACTTTTTGATGTTCCAGTTTCGTTGTTGGAAAGTACACACATCAAAAGTGTCTAGGGATCAACATATGTGTCTAGGGATCAACATATATTTTTGCAATAACTTTTCTCCTGATTGATATTAATTAAAATTTTCTTTAAGGATTCATCAAATAAAGTGTTTTCGTTTGTCACAGTAACGATAAACCAAGTCACCTTTGCATTAATAAAGAAATTTGCCATTTTCCTAATAAAGGGATTTTTGACATTTGAACCACTAACATTAAAGTTCGAAAAAAAGACTGAAATAACAGTTTTCTTTAAAATTTTATTAGGTAACTTAAACAATTAATAATACGTGTTTCTACCGCGAACACTAACAACACAAGAATCGGTTTGGCATACTCAAAATGAGTTCATCCAAATCACGCTGTGGAATGGCCGCCCATGTTCGTTGCAACAACAAAAAAAGGTCTTCTTGCGACTGGATACCCTCCATATTCGGCAGAGCTCTTCTCTGTAGCATATCCCATGCATGCTCAATCGGGTTCAAGTCTGGCGACTGAGCAGGCCAGGGCCAAAGCCACATCTCAATCTCAAGAAATCCGCATAAAAATGCTTGATCCCTAGACACTTTTGATGTGTGTAGTTCAAGAATTTCTTGAAATTAACTAGTTTAATACTATATTATTATGTGTTAAAAAAGGCAGGAGCAAAAAATACCAAAAAGCCAACATCACGCGGTATTCCCAGGCGGTCACCCATCCAAGTACTAACCACGCCCGATGTTGCTTAACTTCGGTGATCGGACGAGAGCCGACGACGAGAACGTTGGCGAATGCTATATTCCATTTAGTGTTATCGTCCAGCCAATAAGACGTCAAAAATACACTCAGACACTCAGTACAACGAAAAACATTAGTGTGAATGCTGGTGTTCAAAGATATTGAATATTATTCAGGTAATTACCATAAGCACGGCTCTCGATTCACCAAGTTGACATTTGTAGATTTCTTTTTCTCTGCACACGAGAAAAGCTGATGCAATAACACACCAACAAGATATTGGTTCATTTGCACCTGGAAATAAAAAAAAGAACTATTTTTAACCGACTTCAAAAAAGGAAGAGGTTATCAATTCGACCGTATATATGTTTTTTTATGTGTGATGATTCTTTTTTTAATGGAAAGAAGATGTCCCAACGGTGCTGACATGATCAGGACATTAAGATCTGATGATGGCATCCCAGATAAATCGAGTCGAATCTTGAAGTCGGTTTTTGTTTTTGTTAAAATTATACTTGTTGTAGTTCAAACTGTTATAATTATATTAGAAGACCAATGTACCTACACTTAGTTGGCAATAAAGATTTTTATTTTTGATTATATATTTATTTATTTTTTAACATAGGAAATAAAAATAAAACAAAAAGAGCAGCACAAATATTTATGGGTCACTTAACCCATTCCCGACCGCCTCCGGTGGAAAGGTGCCCATTAGACTTGCAGCATCGCCGCGTTGAATGGCAATGGCCAACCTTTGCACCAGGAACAAGCCGGAACGGGAGTGACCCTTAAGCCGGTTGCCCGCGGCTCCGCCCGCGGGTATGTCGGTTATCGCGGCAAATAGTAGCCTATGTGTTATTCTGATGTAATAAGTTAAAGCTGTAAAGTTTCATCCAAATCGGTTCAGTAGTTTTTGCGTGAAAGAGTAACAAACATCCATCCATCCATACTTACAAACTTTCGCGTTTATAATATTAGTATAGATTGTCTTAGCTATTGACAGCCACCAAATCCCATCCTCACATAAGTACACGATACTAATCTAGTCTAACGCAATACTCACGCGGTAAATCTGGCACTGATCGAACTTTAGGATCTGTAACATTGCTGACTAAGAACATGCGGTTGGTTGTTGTTATCACTGCCAACCCCACTCCAACCGGGTTTGGGAATAGTACTGCTTTACATACCTGAATGGACAAATGAAGACAAACATTAATTGATTTCTTTATTACAGCCGCTTAATAACAAATCTGACTAATATTGTCATTTTGAGGTGCATGAAGTCGTCGACGGAGTCCAAAGACCTGGACGGATCAGATATCCGACCAACTGGAGAAACTCGTCAACGCCGCACTACACCAAATACTACTATGCGGGAGTTGTCTGTTTAAAAAAAAAGGTGGATCGCGACATACGGAGATGCACTGTAGACCAGCTACATCAGAGTCACGATCCTCAGCAATGACTAGGAAGAAGAAGGCGATGTCGTCGAGGGGTTCAATCTGAAAATCAGCGCTGAGTGTCATCGTAACTGATGACACGTAGCCATATGCTGAGACGGTAAATGTCGTTGCTCATTCAGATGAGCACACATATTAATAGTCTTTTCTTTTATTTTTTATGAACATTGGTGCACCTGAATAAATGTTTTTGTTTAGTATTGTTGACGAATAAACTGGTATACGTAATCTATTAATAGGTTGTTAAAGATTTATACTAAACATTTTCGGACATCTAACACAACGCCATCTAGTCCTAAACTATGCAAAACTAGTATTATGAGTACTAAAAAACTTTTTATTTGTAAATGTATTATACATAAAAAACACCTTAACTCAGAAACAAATTTTTGCAGATTACACAAACATTTGGTCCGACCCGGAAATCGAACCCGAGACCACAATAGCGACTATTGAGGTCGCTACGCTACCAATGCGTCACCGAGGCAGTTAAATATATGTTTATCTAGATACCAAAAATGATCGTGAGCAAGAGCATTGGCAACCTAACTTATTCATAACAATAACATTTACATGTTAATTACATTTTAACAGTATAATATTTACCGATAAATGTTCTGGTAAAAACTTTACTAAAAACTTTAGTCTAACATTACTATTGTTACTTTCATTTCCAACACTATGTTTTTAATAGAATGTCAAGCCCTATTTCATTAAAGAGTATACAAATTCAATATTGCAAAAAAAAACAATATCATATTTTAAGATATTCCAAAAACACAATTATTACAAGTGTTCTTAAATTACAAATCTCCTTATTACCTTAGTATCCCTAACTTCTTGTCCCATGTTAAATGTCCTCTGGTAGGCTCCGAACATGTCATATACAAGCACATCCCCACTCTCTTGTACACACAGCAGTTGCTCGCCATCAGACCAGCCCATGTGGACCAGCACACCACTGTTCCACTGGAATTTTAATCATAAAAGAGGTAGTATTATCACATTGGGATCATCCAAAGCAGAAAAATTGTGGATATGCTGACATTATCTGTGAATTAATTATTTTATTGGTGTAGACAGTAAAGTTTTAGTATAGCCTATTTAAAAAGTGGATATGTACCAACACAATGGGAAACTTCATATATAATCCTACTACATAAGAGAGGCGCAAAGGATGACATCGGAAATTATCGGCCAATAAGCCTAATGTCGAATGTGTACAAAATATTCGCAAAGATCATTTTGGGCAGGATAAGCGCAAAATTAGACAAAAGCCAACCAATAGAACAAGCCGGTTTCAGACGGAACTTTTCAACGATAGACCACATCCACACACTCAAACAGATAATTGCGAAGTATAATGAATTTAACAAAACATTGTATGTAACTTTTATAGATTATGCAAAGGCATTCGATTGCATTAGTCACGAGGCAATATGGGAGAGCTTAGAAAGGCAAGGTATACCTGCAACATATATTAACATTATCAAAAATATATATACAAACAGTAAAGCAAGGATTCAACTGGAAGCTTTGGGCAAAGAATTCCGGATCAAGCGAGGAGTTACACAAGGAGACCCAATGTCCCCAAAGTTGTTTTCAGCAGTTCTAGAGAATGTCTTTCGCAACCTTGAGTGGGAACATCTAGGCCTCAACATACGATGGAAGAAAACTAAACCACTTAAGATTTGCTGACGATCTAGTTCTACTAGAAGAAAATCCAAAGGCACTCGAGAAGATAGTCCAAGCACTAAATAGTGAGAGCTCTAAAGTGGGTTTGAAAATGAACATAACAAAAACGAAACTGATGACCAACTCAGAAATGGAACCCATTGAAATTGAAGGTCAACAAATAGAATATGTCGATGAATATTGCTACCTAGGCCAGATCATCTCCCCTAAAGACCAAACAACCAAGGAAGTTAATAAAAGGATTGCTAATGGGTGGAAAAGATACTGGTCTCTCAAAGAAATTATAAAATCTAAAGACTAGAATATGGCAACGAAGAGAAAGGTATTTAATTCTTGTATTCTTCCATGCATCACCTAGGGCTGCGAAACATGGTCCCTTACAAAATACCATAGAGACAAACTAGCAAAATGCCAGAGAGGTATGGAACGAAGCATGACAGGAACAAGAAGGTAAGATAGAATTAGCAATGTGCAATTAAGAGCAAAAGCCAAATTAACTTATATCCTGGAAAAAATTGGAAGGAAGCAATGGAAACTACTGGAGGAGGCCTTTGCCAAAAGGCACACTGAGTTGAGAGACATCCTATAGCCAAACAAATCAAGCAATAGTCATAAAGATTAATCTCACCCAGTTAAAGGGGCTAAATAAATAAATAAATCACCTATTTACATAACCTTAATGCAAATGGTAAGAAACAAATTCACATGCAAAATCTGTACTTACATTCAACGTTACATGCAATATACTAATTATTTTGTTTTTTTTTTATAGTTAGGTGGCTAACAGAGGGATAACAGATGGATCACCTACAACTCAACAGTCATAAGTGCATTCCCACCTCTGACTTACACACCTCAGAATCAGGTAGAACAGGACTACATTAATGGTAACCTTACACATTTGATGAATGAAGAGTTGCTTAACAATGCTTTTCTGTGAGCCTTGCTTTATTTCAGTCAGCCGATCTATACATAGCTTCACAAATCTCTCACATGGCCATCTAATTCCAAACTAGGCTGAGTCTCTGCTATGATAATCATACTGCTGATAAACATACTTAGGGTCCGTTCACACAGACCGGCTCGGAGAGGAGAGCAGATTTCTATTGCATTGGAAACAGAGGTTTGAGTAATTGTAGTAAGGTTTATTTTTGCATGTGCAATATTGTCATCAAGAATGCTTGAACGCACTTAGCGTAAAATAATAAGAGGAGCCGGTCGGCTCCGATTGCGTGCTCTTTGCGTGGAAATAGTTGGCGGCTCCGCTCCGGCCAATTCCAAGCGTATACGATCCGGTCTGTGTGAAAAGAAAAATGCGAGCCGATGCTCTCCGAGCCGGTCTGTGCGAACGGACCCTTAGTGTTCATTATTGTTAGGACGAGGTTTGTTAGAAGAAAATTAAACCCATAACACCCGGCATAGCAGTAAGGTCATTAACCAAGAGACCAATACAACAACAAATTTAAATAAAAATAATGCAGCATCAAATACCTTTAAAGCCATTATGATGTAATGTTCTTACCAAAATCTTTGAAATAACACTTCCAACACCATTATAGATGGTAATAACTGGTTTGGCACTTCCCATCACCCGTACGAGTTGTTTCCTATCCCTCACGACAGCTATGGGACCTCCGTATGGTGCCCCACTCACTATCATGGTATCTAATCCCTCATCCATTGACCATCTCATGGAATAGAGGTCGAACTTCCTGGAATAGATATACCAAAGGTTTTATAAACAGATATGTAAATTATATTCATACATTGGTTTGGTTGTAATAGAAAGTTTGTGATTAAAGACAAAGAATAAAACATACAAGCTATCAGTCATTTGGTTGTTATCATATCTTGACTCCTCATAGCAGTCTGATCAACTAATATAATATATATGTTACGGGTAATGCTAGAAGATGGAGTAAACCTAGGTTTACCCGGGTTGACTTAGTATTATCCAAGCTTCTTGGGTAAAGTTCGAATAATAAGTTAAATAAATTTTAATTCGGGGTTTACCCATACTCATCTAGGTCTACCCAACTCTGGCTGGGTAATGTTAAAAATTTGTCTAATTAATTAGTGAAATGAAAATCCAAGGGCATTTTAAACTTTTATTATTTTAAAAACATACAAAGGCGAACGTAATCGCTTGAAGAGCATAAACTTAATAGCTTTAATAGCAAAAACGAATAGCGGGATGAAACATGATATATTTAATAGCACAAACATATTAAAACTTTGTATGACAATTAGTTCAAAGTACTACCGAATGGTTTTATTAAAATTAAAATTATGTATTTGATTTGAGATACGGTAAGAGTCCAAATACCAGGAAGAGGCGAGTTTCGGAACGTGCTTATGTCAGTTGTAGAAAAAGCTGATGATCTGTATAGGCTAGGAAACAAACGTGGTACTATTGAGGAAATGTTCTCAAGGAAAGTTTTCTGTGTGTCATGATAAACTGATTGATATCGAAAATATATCACCAGAAAAAAGAAGCTTACGAGAGCTTGCAAATGAACAGTCGCTTTCAGGAGGCCAGGGTTATAAAAGGTGTAATTGCAAAACAAAATGTGCTACAAAAAAATGTTCATGCAGCCGCTATTAGTTTTTGCTATTAAAGCTATTAAGTTTATGCTCTTCAAGCGATTACGTTCGCCTTTGTATGGCGATTATTAGACAAATTTTTAACATTACCCAGCCAGAGTTGGGTAGACCTAGGTGAGTATGGGTAAATCCCGAATTAAAATTTATTTAACTTATTATTCGGACTTTACCCAAGAAGCTTGGATAATACTAAGTCAACCCGGGTAAACCTAGGTTTACTCCATCTTCTAGCATTACCTGTAACATATACAATTTTCATTGGATTCACAATTTTATTAGTATTTTCTGCCAACTATATGGCACTTATTACTAATTGATATAATGCCATATTCATTTTTACTTGACTGCGAAAGGAGGGTTATGTTTTTCGAGTGTATGTATGTATGTATGTGTATTTCTTTGGCACGCCCTAGAGCTTAAACGGCTTGTCGTATTTTTATGTGAGTGGTGTCAATAGATTCGTCTTAGTCGTGAGAGTGACACTTGGTACATCAAAATAAAAAAAAAAAAGGATTTTTTGCGCCAAAAAGTAATAAAATAAATAAATAATGTTATCAAAATACATCGAGTGTGGTATCAAAATAAAGATTTTTTTTGTTTATTAAGAATATATATAAAACTTATGTTTTTATTGTTAAATATTGACGCAGACAGGTTTTTTATTTTTAATAATTTATACTTGTTACATATTTAGGTAGTATCTTTTAATATTCAGTATTATTAATTGTGTGATAAGCTTTGTTGATCAGCATCCATTATTTGTTAACAAAATGGATCAAGATTTAGAATTAAAATACTATAAAAACAAAAATAGTGTTGAATACTTCATTGTGGTATTATACTTAACCAATGTAGATTTAATAGTAAATTTCTCATTAAAAATACAAAGTGCAAAATAATAATTAGTTTTGATGATGATGATTGATAAACAGCATATGAAATGAAATGAAATCATTTATTCTGCAATTAGGTTACATGAACACTTTTGCAAGTAAAAATTTTTTGAGCAGATGAGTTCGGCCTTTCCTAACTGGACTAGCCCTGAGAAGAAAGGACGAAACAAACTCAGGGATCATCGTCTCTTTTAAAGTCCAGACAAAAGAAATAAGTAATGATTTCGTAAACAAAATGAGTAAAGATTTAAAATTTAAATAGTATAGAAAATAGTGCTGAGTATTTCTTTGTAGTAGTAATATATCACCAAATTAATTTTATTATCATACCTGTAATAAGAGTCTAGTTGGAACCAATCCGCAGTTAGTAGGGCCGACATTTTGTATTAATTTATAGCAAACTAATTTCTATTAGAGAGTAATGAGTAGATAACGTCCAATAATTACAGTTTTCCTCCTACAATATCAACAATTAACTGATTTTCCTTCATACATCTGTAACATCATTTCAATCTAAACATAATAGTTAGTGTGCACCAAAATTAAAAGAATTCTAATACTTTTTCAAGAAATAAATTATCTCTTATTTATTTAGACTTCTTAGAGAGAAATTATCAATAACGTTATCAAAATTGTATATTTCTATGGTTTACTTTTGTAATGATTCATTTTGACATTTTGACAGACTATTTTATTTATAATTTTTCTCTTTTTTCCTTCAATGAATGCAGATAATGTGCTCGCTCTCACGAAGATTTTAATGTTAGAAGTATTACGAATTTCACTTCCACTAGCAGGAGGAACGCCAGTGACAAGCTGTTTTTGACATTTACATCTAATATTACGTTCAGAAATATTGTTTTGTATTTTGAGATATTTTTACCTTTATTATATTAGTTGCAATAATAAAATTTATGGCAGCTTTTTTTCGTACAAGTATTTGTGAGATAGTGAGATCAAAGTTATAAGTATTTGGTAAATTAGGTGATTTCAGTGTCATTAGCGTCTGATGTGAAATGAATATTTGTATTACACGATAATTGTGTTCTAATACGGCTAATACGGAATACCTTTGTGATGTTTTCCTTTATCAATTATATAAAGCAGCGCTTCGTTCAGATAACACGCATCGCAATCTGAAAATGATTCCTAGGTACATCTTTCAGCAACTATATTCGACGCTCACGCGACACGACAATTTCTTGAATGTAACTTAAGCCTATACGGGAGATGCAGATTGTTGTATGCATGCACACTCCCCACTACCTTTATTTTTAAACAACTGCCGCACTATTTATTAATTTATCTTGTGTCACAGGGGCCATTAAAACGTACACAAAGGGAGATTAAGAACAGCCAGACTAAGGACAGCATTTGTATGACATAATGTTGTCTTCTGTGAGGATTGAAGCGGCTTTTGCTGTAAAAAAGATTCGACATTTAACTGATGTTGATACAGCTAGAATAGTTTACTTCAGTTACTTTCATAGCATAATGAGTTACGGTATCCTACTCTGGGGTAACTGTGCAGATATTAATGCCATATTTGTTTTACAAAAACGCGCCGTACGAGCCATTTATAAATTAGGCCCTCGAGTTTCTCTCCGTTCCAAATTTAAAGAGATAAATATATACTGTATCTTCACAATATATATACGAAAATTTAGTTTATGTTCAAAAAAATATATCAAAGTTTCCTAAAATCAGTGATGTTCATTCTGTAAATACCAGAAACAAACATAATCTTAGTGTTCACGTCACTCGTCTCCACAGAGTAGGCAACTCGTTCATGGGACAATGTATACGCTTTTACAATAAACTCCCTATATATATTAGGAATTTGCCATTAAAGAAATTTAAGAATACCATAAAATCTAAGTTATCCGCAAAGGGGTATTATACCATAGCAGAATATCTTGATGATAAAACCGCCTGGGATTGAGCTGCCCATTCTGCACATGCTGTTTATTTTGAATGTTTGAATTTATTTTGATGTGACGATAATTTATAGTTTGAAACAAATTCATTTTAAATTATTGCTATTGTTGACATTTTTTAAATTTTATCTTTACTGATTATTGTAATTGTGACTCAAATAGTAATTATCGTATTTCTTTTATTGAAATAATATCTTTTGCATATTGTCTGGACTTTAAAAGAGACGGTGATCCCTGAGTTTGTTTCATCCTTTCTTCACAGGGCTAGTCCAGTTAGGAAAGGCCGAACTCATCTGCTCAAAAAAAGTTTAACTTGCAAAAGTGTTCATGTAACCTAATTGCAGAATAAATGATTTCATTTCATTTCATTTCATTTCATTTCATGAACAGACACTCAGCGCAGTAGAAAGCGACGACGGGAAAACTTAAGCAACTACGTTATCCGTGCAAACAAGATTGACTGAAAATCTTATTTAAAGTGATTTTTCAAGGTTCCTGTATTTCATGCAAATTGGACAAGCATGTTAGAGCACACAGATAGCGAGTTATGGTCCCCGTCAATGTTTCTGTTGTCTTTCGATTCTCGGCGATCGAACGGCACCGATACCTACTTAAAACTGATAAGAATTCTAAAATGTAATCCATCTAGTAATACACATCTGCTAAAATTTGTTGCGTCTTAGCGACCATTGCCTTAAAAACAACAAAGTGGGTCATTATAACATTGTTACTGAGCCTGCATAGACTTTACACGCTGATAGCAACTGTCTCACAGCAATTGTGTGATGGACTAAGCAGTGTCGTTTCTTATAATAACAAATATTGCCTTAATTCCCAGATATCTTGAGAATTTACCTGGTAACGTGAAACATACATACTTGCAATAAATATTACAAATATTACTCATCTCATGTGGTTCTCCAAATCGTATCAGGTTGCAAAAAGATGAACTACTTTTGTGATGTTATGCAACCACATCGTCTTTGTTTTCTTTGACCATTGTTTTCGTTGACCGGGGTCATGGAAGCTATACATGGTAATGCCAATTCTTCTTGGAAATAGGCCAATATGATTTGTATTATTTTACCATTATACCTGCCACTTCACCAGTAATGCAGTTACATAGTGCCTACTTACATTCACATGTAGAATGCACGCAGTGACAGTTGATCTTATCTGTTGTACCATTGGCTGAATTGATATAATTGTTAAGATTTTATTGGAGTCGTATATATATTGTTGTCATTTAATCAAAAGATAGACTTGCTAGTTTGGTTTAGAGCAGGAGTCTCAACAGAGAGTGCTATTTTGAGTTTAAAGCGAACTGTCAGGTACTACACAGCGAGAAGGACGCCGGTGTATGCGTGTTTCCTCGACTTATCAAAAGCTTTTGATTTGGTTACCTAAAATTTATTATGGGACAAGTTGAGGGATGCGGGTGTGCCGGCTCAGTACACCTCCCTCCTCAAATACTGGTATTCTAACCAAAGGAACCGGGTGAGATGGGCGGGTACTCTGTCGGACGAGTACAGGCTGAAATGCGGAGTTAGGCAGGGGGGATTAAGCTCGCCTCTGCTGTTTAATATTTATATCAACCAGCTTGTCGGGCGACTGAGCAGCACACATGTCGGATGCCACATTGACGAAACCTGTGTTAATAATATAAGCTACGCAGACGATATGGTGTTGCTCAGTCCATCGATAGGTGGGTTGAAGAGGTTGATATCGATCTGTGAGGCCTATGCAGCGGAGCATGGCCTGATATATAACTCGAAAAAGAGTGTTATACTCATGTTTAGTGCGCCTAATCAGCAATCACGCAGTGTTCCGCCCGTTAGTCTCAATGGCTTAGAACTAAATATTGTAAATAGTTTTAGGTACCTGGGCCACATTATGACGAGCGACCTAAGGGACGATGGCGATATAGAGAGAGAGCGCAGGGCATTGTCTGTAAGAAGCAATATGCTTGCCCGCAGGTTCGCTCGTTGTAGCGGGGATGTCAAAGTAACCCTGTTTAAGGCTTTCTGCCAGTCTTTCTACACGAGCGGCCTGTGGGTGTCATACACGCGGCGAGCCTACAATGTCCTGGGTGTTCAATATAATAATGCTTTCAGGATGCTGTTGGGACTGCCATGGCGCTGTAGCGCGTCGGGTATGTTCGCGGAGGCTCGCATAGATGATTTCTACGCAATTATGCGAAAGAAAGTGGCATCATTACTACAGCGCCTGCATGGCAGTGATAACAGCATTCTGAAAATGATTGCTGCCAGACCAGACTGCCCATTCCAGAAACACTGGGTGGAGATAGTCACAGGTCAATATAAATAATAAATAAACTAAATAATAATGTAACCAAAAATAATGTAAATACTAACAATACTAACTTATCAACTTAAGCACTATTGTTACTAACACCAATTTACTAACATAAATATGGACATTGATCTGAAATAAAGGGTTTATTATTATTATTATAGACACCAAAGGAAAAAAAGAAATTAGTTCTCCAAGTAACTCAGACTAGGCCGAAAACCTGTTTTTTTATATATTTATAACAAAAACATAGTGCAGATGCAGGTAGCTATTTCATTGATCTGTGTGCAATTAATTATCGCCGTAAAAAAGACGCAAGAAATTTATTTTTTATGAGAAAAGATTTTCATCAAAATTACTAATATAAAATTGTTTCCAGTGTACTAAGTAAATAACTATAAGAACGAAGAAACTTAGAAATAATAATAACAGATGAACAATTCGGAGTTAGAAAGTTCATAATAAAAACATTTATCTTGTTCCTATATAGCTATATATCACAAGATAATAGTGATACGAAATGATTAATGATCATTCTTATGTTGTTAAGAGTACGTGGAACATCGTCGGTGGAGTCCGATTCATTGTTTGGAGTATGATAATGCTGTTTGCTATTTTAGAACTTTTAGAAATTATTGTTTTGAACACAAGTCGTAATCGGACTTGTAACGATGGATAACAGCTATTGAGCTGGTATCAGGTACAGATAACGGTCCTTAATTTTAAAAACACTTTCCCAAAACCTTGACTTTGAAAAAGGACTTTAGCAAAAAGGTAGGTTCGATCGCTTACGTAGGCCTGCTTACATAACTCCACAGTAAGTTCAACATCAGTGCTTCTACACAGCTATTAAGTTGAACGTCTATTTTCCACTTCCACACAAATTTGACTACTGCACGTACGCCTTTGTGGTTTAGCAGTCGCCAGCAACGCCGATTCCTACTTCGCTAAGCGTTGTGGGTTCAAAGGAACAATACTTTGTGTGATCCCATTGTTGTTTTGAGTCTGGGTGTTCTTTGTATTCGTTTGATGTATGTTTATAAAGTGTCCCGCGTAGTCTATATATATAAAAGAAAGTCGTGTTAGTTACACTATTTATAACTCACGTGACGCTTCTGGTGTTGCAGGTGTCCATGGGTGGCGGTAATCGCTTACCATCAGGCGATTCGTCTGTTCGTTTGCCCGCCTATTCCATTAAAAAAAAAAAAAAAAGAACGGCTGAACCGATTTGGCTGAAAATTGGTGGGGAGGTAGCTTAGAACCAGGAGACGGATATAGGATACTTTTAATTTTTTTTTTACTTTTTGCCACGGCGTTAATCGCAGTTGTTGTTGTATCGCGATTAATGCCGCGGGGCTCAGCTAGTCTTATATTTATAAAAGAAAGTCGTGTTAGTTACACTATTTATAACTCAAGAACGGCTGAACCGATTTGGCTGAAAATTGGTGGGGAGGTAGCTTAGAACCAGCAGACGGACATAGGATACTTTTTACGTAGGTTTTTTTTTTTTAAATTTTTCGCGACACGGTAACCGCGGTTGTTATTGTACCGCGGGTAACACCGCGAGGCTCAGCTAGTAAGATAAATTCTTAAAGCTCGAATTGTCTTTCCAAAAAAAAAGTTTTTAAGCTCCTGTAGCCAGTATGCAAAGTATGATAATTTGTAATACCTATATAAAATGTATTGTCCCTACATTCATTGCATAAAATAAATGTAGAGGAATAACTTAACAAGTAGAAGGCGTTGACATTGACGCGTTGGTACTCAGCAAATAGCTAGATGAGTTCGCCGCCATTTTCTCACGCGTCGTCTCTTGTCCACCGGTGGACTATTAAGTAGTGGAAGGAATTTGCATCCATAATAAATGATTCTATCCATCCTTCTTGCACTTTAAGGATATATTTGTCTGCAAGAGCTACCTATTCATGTGGTCTGTTGTAAACTTTTTAACGATATTGCCTGAAGAATCAATTAACCCCTTTTTAAAGTACCTACACTTTTTATCGCTTTAGTAATTGCATATATGTATGAATAACTTGCTATAGATACTAAGACTTTAAGGTGCTTATATATGTAGTTACTTATAAAGTTAAGTGCTTGTTCACGTTGGACGTGTTTATTTATTATAACCAGTTTATTTTACGCTTTTAAGTGTTTTTTTGGCAGAGAGTTTTCGTTGGATGTTTTTTTGGAAGTCGGTTTTTTTTTAATAAAAAGTTTTATAATGTGCGGTTCCAGTGACGTCTGTCAGCTGGAGCTATTAGATATCGTCAGGAAAGGTTAGATATTAGAACCCAATCTAGTTTTTATATCATTTATACGAAATAGACCAATTTCATTATATGCCGAGGGTTCCATGAACACATAGATATTGAATCAGATCGCTCAGAATTGTATATTTTACCAGTAACCAAAAATAATACTTTACATAGAAATAAACATTTAAAATATACCATTGAAACAATTTTGTAATTTTATCGAGTTCCATAACTGTACCTATATTTTTATTATACACGCCAGCCTGCAATCACATAGCTACATAGGGGTTAAGCACGTGTAAATTGTTAACTACCTACTTGCACGCAATCTTTATTCTATTGTTATCTATGATGATGGAGTGAAAATTTTCTTTGAAATACGCTAACTTATTACTGGCAGTCAACAAAATACTCAACTCAGCACTTATCAGCAGGAGCAGTAGTCCTCAATCTCGCAAAAGATCATGATTAGGACGCAAATCAATTACTAACGTATTGTACCTACCTTCTTATTTACGGTGATGTGATGTAAACTAGCCGATTTTGCCACGGCAGCCAGTCTCAACCGAGACCAGCCAACTAATTAACTAACAACTCCTACGAGATAAGATATTACATTAAATAGTCGCCTTCACTCACTCACTCTCTGTTCGTTCTATTATGACGACCTTGTCAAATTAGTTTTTAAAAAAGAAATTTAAGAGAAAACTATGTTAATAAAATATAAAATAAAACAAATAAATTGTTTTTAAAACTGAACCGGCGTTGAAGAGAGATGGGAAAGAACTGAGGATGCTAGGTGTGGGGTGTGTGTGGGAGAGAACAACGGAAAGCTGACAACGCAAAAATGGAAGATGGGTAGGCAAAGTAGCATACAAAGGGGCGACATAACACCTCCCCCAACAAAAGTGAACTCATGGTTGTGATGAGTTTACTTGGTAAATTATATAGTATAATAGTTAGGTAGCGCGTAAGCGGGGTGGAGTAGTTGGAGTTAAAGATGGGATGGATACATTATCAAGGACCGGTTCAACATGTTTATTTCTTAATTTAATTAGGACAATTACACATACACTAATTATAACTAATAACATTGAAACTATACTAAGGCTGAATCCAGCATAATTAAGGACAGTGTCATCAGGAAGCGGTATGTCATCATCATCTGTTATTATGGGTGCGGGAACAAATTCTATGTTGTCCAAATTTACATTTTCGATTTTGGTAGTGGAGATATTGACTTTTAATTTTAAGAATGTATCTATATTACAGCATGTATCATTTATAATATTAAAATTAGAAATGACAGGGCTGGCAGTAATATTTACGTTTTCTACTGCTTGTAGCTTATTTTCTTGGCAAAATGCGATGCAGTTTGGTTCTAAGTTAAGGATACCCGTTCCTGAGATGATATTGTCCTTGAAAAAGTTATTGTTACAATGAATGGTGAGTTTGACAGGTTTCGATTGGATAAATATCCACTTATTACCATTTAATTTGTGCCAGATGTTAATATTGCCAAAGATAAAGTTTGTTTCACAATTATCTGGGAGACTATCGATGGCTTTTGTCATAATATTAATTTCACAAGTTGGGTTAGTTGTAACACTGGAAACATCTATGGGCTTACAAATAAAAAGTTTACTTATAATTAGTTTACATCTAACATCTAAATTATCTATATAAAAATATGTATTACGGTCTTCACTTAACCCTATGTATGGTTTATGGGGTTTGATTAATGCAAAAGAGTTTGGCTTATCACTATTATGTGGAACAGGTATTGGTACAGATTTAAATAAGTCATAGGTGGTTAAGTCGACCATAGGTATCTTAATAACAAAAATTAACTTATCATTAAGAAAGTATGATATAATATCTGATAGGTTTATCAATGAGTGAATATTATCTAAGTTTAAATCTAATGGTAATTCTTTAAATTTTGGTAAGTTTTTTATATTGTTCATTAATTCATTAAACAGCTCTTGTGGGGTAAGAATTGACGGATGTAATGTATTGGTCTTGGCAAATAAAATGCTATTTACAATATCTTCCATTTTATATGAAAGTATTAACAAGTGGGTTTGCAATACATTTAATACTTCTTCTAAGTTATTCTTAAAGTAAACGGAATTCGTAATTTCAGAGATATTCTTAACAACTAATGATATTTTTTCCATCGCATCATTTAGTAGGAACTGATTTTTATTTAATTCTAAAATAGATGAATTAAAATTAGAAATTGCAGTTTTAGAGACGAAAATATTCCGAGAGAGGCTGGTTATTAATTCTTTGTCTGTATTTTGTAATTTTTTGATAGCTTGGTTGTATTTAAACGCATCATCCTCATCTAAAGTGCCAAAAACATGTTTAAAAACCGTTCCAACGGCGGAAAACCAAGCAGATCTCTTTGAGCGTATGGGTAAGAGATGTGAAATCGAATTATAATCACGAATTATATCTTTAAACAGGACATCAAGAGGTTGGATCATGTTATTACATTCAATATTATTTAATAAATAACTTTGTTGGCATAGGTAGCGTATTGTGCCAAAACGGTCTTAATGTTTTCAATGTGAGATGTCACAAAAGAAATGTCTACAGGGATTAGAACATGAGTATGGTCTCTTATTATTTTTATTTTTCCAGAAGGGTCGAAGAAAATACCCGGACTGTCGGTGACGGGTTGAATAAATTCCTGAGATGTAGCAAGAAGAATTTGCATTGGCAGAATAACTCTGAAAAGGAAATATTATTATTTAGTTTTAAGGACAGTGAATTTAAGCAGAGTTAGTCGTGGCTGGTTTGATTTGATCAATATGATGTCTTATGTGTTTATTATTGATTGAAAGAGTAACAGTGTTATTATTATGTACTTTGACAATTTGGTACGGGCCTTTCCACAACGGAGACAATGCCTTTCTAAGTCGCAGATGATTCTTTAGGTAAACGAGATCTCCTACTTCATATATTACGATTCTAGTATGTTGATCATAATAGGTTTTTGATTTCTCTTTAGAATTTTGAATATTTTCGATAGCTTTGTCTCTTGAGAATTTGAGACGGCGACAAAGCACTTTTAAATATTCTGGGTAGGTGGTTTCTGAATGTAAGTCATAGATGGAGTCAGGTAAGAAAGGTTTATGGCCGAATAAGAGCTCATAGGGTGAGTAATTAGTTGTGCAGTGAATATTAGTATTATAGGCAAGGATAGCAGTATAGACATAGCGGGACCAATCACTTTGATCGTCGTTTACGAATGATTTTAAGTACTCTTTTAGAGTTGAGTGGCTTCGTTCAAGTGCACCTTGAGTCTGTGGGTGATAGGGACTTGACCATAATTGTTTTATTTTCAAGTGATCACATGTTTTCTTAAATAGTTCTGCTGTATAGTTAGTACCTTGGTCCGTTAAAATTGTTTTAGGTATTCCAAATAGGGATATAAAATGCAGGAGGCAATCGCTAGTTTCTTCGGCTGTCGTAGATCTAATGGGATAAGCTAGTGAAAATTTAGTAAGGTCGTCTTGTAAGGTAAGGATATATTTTAATTTAGCTAATCCTGCTTCTGGTAATGGCCCAACTATGTCCATTGCCAGGCGCTGGAAAGGAGCAGTGGATGTTGTCGTAATTTGCATGGGTGCTCTATGAGTTTTTCGGAGCGCTTTGTTTTCTTGACAGAGCTTACAGGATTTAATGTAATCTTCGATATCACTACGCATTCTTTTCCAATAATATCTATCTTGTATCCGTTTTAGCATCCTTACATTACCCAAATGACCGGCGATAGGTATGTCGTGGTTTTCACGGAGAATTTTCTTAATTTCGCTAAGTGACGGAAATATGATAGTATTACGATAAATCGTGACAGGGATGTTTGTGTTATGGAAGGAAGGAATTGAGTTATATTATACAGTTTGGTATAGGAGTGTGTTTCAAATGGGTCTCTGAAATCTGTTATGCTTATTGGGGTTGCAGGTTGCTGGATAAGTGAATTACGTATGTTTCTTAAGGATGAATATATGTCTTCGTAACTGGCAGTGTCGAAGTGGTAAACTTTAGTAAACAACAAATAAACGCTGCGTCCACTGTGATGGAAATTAATAAAGGAGTGCAGTGATCGCTCTTTTTCTAAAATTTCGGATTTTTCATTGATTTGAGATAATATTTCTTCAACATAGGGATTACTTTCGTCGAGATCTATGGAAGTAGGTATAATAATTATTTTATTATTGCCTTTAAGAATACTGGTATTGGATTCTAGAATCGTTGCATCTGATATGAATGTCTTACTATTTATAATTTTTAGGAATTGGGAGTAATTGTTATTAATTGACGTATACTGTCTGTTTTCAGTTTCGTCAGAGTTGGTGCTGTCCTGGGCTGAAGGAGGCATATTCTCGTCAGCATGTGGTTCTAACGGGTAGTCAGTAGTCGAACCAGGAGTGAGTCGGGACGTTGAAGGCTGGGCCAGTGCAGAATCAGAGGTGAGTTGAGGATTCAGAGGCAGGTTAATATCGGGCACAGTTATTTCAGGAGCACGTGGAGTTGGAAGCGGTGGAGGTGTGTTTTGCATTGGATTAGGTAATTCGAGAGGGTTGAAGTCAATGTCGGGTTCACCAGTAAATGGGCTTATGTTATCGTCAAAGTTCAATGGATCAGAGTCTTCTATAGGATTTACAGGGTATCGTGAAAGCGCATCGGCGGCTGCGTTTAATTTACCTTTTTGGTAACCAATTTCATATTCATACTCAGAAAGCTTAAGACGCCATCTCTGAAGTTTGCTACCCGGGTCTTTGTGATTCATGAGCCAGGTTAATGGTCGATGATCAGTGATGATGAAGAATTTGCGCCCATAAATATATGGACGGAAGGTTTTGCAGCCAAAAAGGACAGCCAGGAGTTCTTTTTCAGTAGTATTATAGTTTGACTCGCTTTTATTGAGTGTCCGAGACGCGAAAGCTATTGGTTTTTCATATCCTTTAGCCCCTTGAGAAAGAATTGCTCCTATTGCATAGTTAGAGGCATCGCATGATAAAATGAATGGTTTGGAGAAGTCTGGGTATATCAAAACAGGCGCTGAAGTTAGTTTGTTTTTAAGTTCATCGAATGCAACTTGTTGTTGGTTTTGCCAGAGGAATTGAATGTCTTTTTTAAGGAGATGGGATAAAGGTTTAGCAATCTTTGAAAAGTTTGGGATGAATCGGCGATAGTAGGAGACTAAACCTAGAAACGATTTGATGTCCTTGGGACATTTAGGGGTTGGAAATTTAGTAACGGCTTCGATCTTTTCAGGATTAGGCTTAACGCCTTTTTCAGTGATTACATGGCCAAGGTAAGCACTTCTCGGCGCAAGAACTCGCACTTATCCGGTTGTAGTTTCAAGTTAAAGTCCCTAAGGCGTTTAAAGACAAGCTCTAAGTTTTCGATATGGCTGGAAAGATTATGCGAGTAGATAACTATGTCATCTAAGTAAACAAAACACCGAATATCTTGAAGGCCAGCTAATGCAGTGTTCATGAGCCGTTGGAAGGTAGCCGGCGCATTTTGAGTCCAAACGGCATGCGAGTAAATTCATAATGACCCTGGGGTATACTAAAAGCTGTTTTGGATGCATCCCTCTCGTCTATAAGGATTTGATGGAACCCGGATGCTAAATCAAGTGTGGAGAAGTATTTACTTTGGCCTAGTTGGTCTAATATTTCGGATATCTGTGGGAGTGGGTAACTATCACCTATAGTTACGTCGTTTAGTTTGCGATAGTCTATAACAACGCGCCATTTGCGTTCCCCTGAGGCGTCTAATTTTTTTGGAACGACCCAGATTGGTGATGACCAGGGAGACATGGAAGGTTTTATTATACTCTGTTCTAGCATTTGATCGATTTGCCTAGCTACTTCGGGTTTGTGGATTTCAGGGAAACGGTAAGATTTAACGTGAATTGGATTTTGTGACGTAGTTTTAATTTCATGTTTGACTGCAGTGGTAAATGTGAGTTTATCGCCAGGAATATGGAAAATGTCGGAGTATTCACAACAAACATCATGTAGGGCATTAGCTTCTTCTGTATTTAAATGTTTGATTCGAAGGAGATTCAGGACTTCTTGGGTGCGGAGATACGAGTCATTATTTGAGTTCTGGTCGTCCATAGTAACATGACTAGGTAAGCGGGTTGTATCGTCAGGACACAGTGGAACAAGTTGTATATTCAGATTAGGTTTAAGAGTTACAGGTGAGTCGGAGGTGTTGATTACTGAAACATTGATTCTTTTATTTTCTTTAACTTTTACTAAACAATTTGCGATTAAAATGTTTTTGAACTGTTTCTGATCTAGGACTAATCCTTCTTTGATTTCAGGGTTAGAGATGGAGCATTCGATTATAGTTTCAGATCTAGCAGGGAGGTAATATATCGGTTCATGAAGTTGTAGTGGTATTTGGATGTCATTAATGGTAAGTTTATTTAAGTTATAATCAATGTTGCAGCCAAAATTATTTAACATGTCGGTTCCGATCACGCCGTCGAATGGGAGGTGGATTTCGTTAATTACGTGGAATTTATGAAATAATATTGTGCGGGTGTTTGTAGGGTTTGTGAAATGCATTTCTAGCTGTAAGTGCCCTAAGGTTTTTGTAGGGTTTTGTTCGACAGGGTCAATGCCTTTAATTTGGATA
The DNA here is from genome assembly GCA_949125395.1 of Diaphora mendica. Classification (NCBI taxonomy): domain Eukaryota; kingdom Metazoa; phylum Arthropoda; class Insecta; order Lepidoptera; family Erebidae; genus Diaphora; species Diaphora mendica. The sequence continues at coordinate 7,379,336 of OX421323.1, forward strand.
GGTTCTTTCACTAGATCAGGAATTTTAGATAAAGAAGTTGATTTAATCAGGCTCACTGATGCACCAGAATCAATTAAAAGAGTTAGTGGTGCACTGGATATTGTACAGTTTACTTTAACAATGGGAAGTAGTATTTTACCGGCGTTATTGATCTTAAAAATTTCCATTCGTTTAATAGAGTCAGAGTGTTTGGGTTTAGGCTCGTTGAAAGTTTCTGTGGCTGCAATTTGTGCATAAGATTTGGCATTTCTATTAGATGTAGCAAGTTTGGTAGAGATAGTAGATACAGTGGATTTAGTATTTTTAGTAGATTCAGTGGATTTAGTATTTTTATTAGATTCAGTGGATTTAGAATTTTTAGTAGATTCAGTGGATTTAGTATTTTTAGTAGATTCAGTGGATTTAGTATTTTTATTTGATTCAGTGGATTTAGTATTTTTACTAGATTCAGTGGATTTAGTATATCTTTTAGATGCAGTGGATTTAGGATATGTATTAGATTCGGTGGATTTGGTACATTTATTAGATTCAGTGGATTTAGTATATATTTTAGATGCAGTGGATTTAGTAGGTAATTTGGTTAAAATGGATTTAGTAGGAGCAGTGGAGTTAGAAAATTTGATATCGACTTTGGATTCAGAATTTCCTGTGCGACACCGTTCAGGAAATTTTATTCGTTTAAATTATTAATATCGACAGTGTCATAACAGTCTTGACTACGTTCAGTCTCGGCATTATCATATGTCATATTGTGGATAGGGTGATTTAAATTTTTATTAAGTGAATCACCTACGTTTTTGAATTCAGGGTTATTGCGGCGATTATTATTGTATTGTCGTTTACGACAATTTTCGATAGTATGTCCAATATTTTTGCAATATCGGCACACTGGGGCTTGTGAACCAGAGGGTTGATTTGGACCTTGAGGTCTGGCAAAATAAGATTGACCTTGTGGTCTAAGTTGATAAGATTGTCCTTGAGGCCTAGAATAGGATGAGTTAAGAGTGGGTCTGAAATTGTAGTTAGGTTGGTTAGACGGTACAAAAGAATTTCTTTTATAGGTAATACCGAGGATTTTTTCTTCCGCGGTGGCGAAGTTTATGGCTTCGTTCATTGTGGACGGGTCGCGACATCTTACAACTGTTGCTAATCGAGAGTCAAGACCCATCATGAATCTATTTAGTGCTAAGTCTTGCATGGTAGCTACTCGGCCTGACAATTCATCTTTCTTTTTTGTTGGAATCGTAATATTAATTTCGGTAAGTAATTTCGACAAGCAGGCCTCTATTCTTAATGAATATTGATTGACGTTTTCATTTGAGAGTTGTTTGCAACTTTGAAGATCAGCTAGTAGGTGTGCATAATGTTTTCGATCCCCAAATTGGATTTTTAAAAATTCTTCGAGCTGTGACCATTTTGCGAGTTCTTTAACGGCGCATACTGCTTCGGCTTTCCCCGTCAGTCGACTTAATATATATTTAAAAAGAATTTCTTGTTGTGAGGATGATGCTAAATTAATAGCGTTGCGGCAGTTATTAAGAAACGGTATTAGGGTGTCTCGAGAACCGTCGAAGGTTCCGATAAATTTGATAAGTACATTAAGATCGATATCCGACATTTTTACTTGCATTTCTTCGTCTTTTACTTCTGTTGCTCTGGGCATATTAAGGGTATTGTAAAAAAAATAGAAATTTTAAAAAAAGAATATGTCTAAGAAAATAAAAATAACAAGTAAGATTCAAGTTTAAAACACGATTAATAAAATGATCTTATAAATAAGCAGTGACTCGGGTGCGAGACAGTGTTATCAGTTCCTAGAAAATGATGTGTGGGCGATGAGCGACGGTCCGTTGATTGTTTAGACTGTACGATCAATTCTCTGAATTTATAATAAGGTGATAACAATTAGTACGTAATGAACAATTGGAGAGGCCTATGTCCAGCAGTGGACTATGATAGGTTGATGATGATGAACTTATTAAGCATCTAATTTATTATAATATAAATTACTTTTAACACTTTTTTAATCACTTTATATTTTGCTTTTAAATATAGTAAAGTAGTGGTACAAGTCTGTATTTATCACTATTCACCGAAGGTCACGAAGAACACTCAAATCACAGTATATTACAAAACTTTATAACTCACAGGAGAAACAGGAACATTGTAGGTGATGGGGACACGTAGTACTCCTTGCTCGTTACAGGATACAGCGGCGCGGCGCGACAACCACGGCACCACAGCAAATAGCAGTTTGGGTTTTTGATTATTTGTTATCGACTACGATTGCGCTAAGTCGGATTTAGAAAGGTTGATTTTGATTTACTTTGATTTAGTACAGAACTCGAAGGTATACGGAGAGTTTTTTGTTAATAGTTCCACTTTATACTTCACGAAAAGATATGGTAGAAAGTTCAGGAATGTTACACACACAACACGAAGAGTTAATACACTGGATTTTGTAGTTAATACACTGGAAGCGTTACCAGGGACTTTTAAAATCCCACCGCTGCCACCAAATATTATGACGACCTTGTCAAATTAGTTTTTAAAAAAGAAATTTAAGAGAAAACTATGTTAATAAAATATAAAATAAAACAAATAAATTGTTTTTAAAACTGAACCGGCGTTGAAGAGAGATGGGAAAGAACTGAGGATGCGAGGTGTGGGGTGTGTGTGGGAGAGAACAACGGAAAGCTGACAACGCAAAAATGGAAGATGGTTAGGCAAAGTAGCATACAAAGGGGCGACATAACAGTTCGCTCCTATTATCCAATGGGACCGCTATCCTATACGATTCGAGGGCGATTTGGCGCAGGACCGACGTTTTACCTGCTCTCCGACGCACGGGAGTTAAGACGCCAACTTTCAAACTCTAGGCAGTTATGAATAATTTCTATATCCAGAAAAACTCAGTACTAACACTTTTTGGCCAGACCCGGGAATCGAACCTGAAATAAAAGAGCAAAAGCTAGGGAAGTTAGGTTTTATTCAACATAAAATTAAACGTGTTTGTAAGACAGACATTGAAAATACTAGTAGAAGTACTGCATTAAAGCAATGTCAAGTTTTGACACAATGAGATAAATCACGTTGTCTACTGCCTGCGATGCATGCAGCACTGAAGGAGGTTGAATATCATATCATTCTCCCACACTGTAATCTTCAAGGTAGCGGGGTAAGCGTCGAGCTCTCTCGGATCTACGGGGAACATCCTATAATGGAGGTGGTGGCCGTGACGGGTGTCGACGAGATGAAGGAGAGGAGGTTGTAGGTTCTTCACGAGGTGATGCGTCTCTCAGTGACTGTGGACGTGAGATCGGAGGGTCATCACGAGGCGGAGTATCCGATGGAGTCGTATAGTTCAACGAGGAATCATTAAGGCCTGAAAACGGCTCTTCTTCTAGCACTGATTCTTGGCCAGGAAGATCCAATAGCTCTCCTTCTCCTTGTCTAATTGGGGCGAGATGTCGATTGGATACTGTGGTCTCCCTACCTTCTTTGAGTTTAACAAACGAATAATCAGGGTTGGCTTGCAATATTTCCACTTCCTCTACGAGTGGCTGGTACTTATTCTTCCGATCGAATCGTTTCATCAAAACGTGGCCTGATTCAGTTAGCCAAGAGGGTATCGTATTGCCGTTTGGAGGTCGGCGTGTGTGTAAGAACATTCTTTCATGAGGAGTACAGTTAGTCGCAGTGCATAGCAATGGAATGTAGAGCTACCGGTAAATATTGTTCCCATCTTTCAATAGGCGCTTCGTGAGACTCACAGGCCAGTTGTAGAGCTTTCCAGACCGACGAGTTTAGCTTTTCTACTTGACCTTGGGGATTGTACGCAGTAGTCCTACTAGTTGCGATGCCCCTGGAGTTGAGAAACTCTTTAACTTCTGCAGATAGAATCTGAGTTCCTCTATCCGAATGGACGTATGCGGGCATTCCAAACATCATGAAAAGATTATTGAGGTTCTTGATCACCGTTTTGGCACTCATGTCACTGCACGGGAATGCGAAAGGGAATCGAGAATATTCATCTATTACTGTATGTATCGGTTGTTAGTGTTCGAGGGTACTGGTCCCTTAAAGTCAATGCTAAGACATTCGAAGGCTGTCGTAGCCTTTATAAGCTTAGGCTCATCATTTTTATAGTATCTCGGCTTAATTTTAGCACATATCTGACATTCACGAGTCATGGATTTTACATCGTCAAGAGAGTAGGGCAAGTTTTTAGATTTTATCCAGTGGAACATCCGTGTAACCCATGGATGGCAAAAAGCTGTATGTAGCGATTTTAGTCTAGCGGCTCCTGTAGCAGTCGTTATGGCGCAGGAGCATACGCGTGATAAAGCATCCGCGGCTTGGTTGTCTTTTCCGGGGCGGTACACTATGTCGAACTTGTACGGTGTTAATTCCAGTCGCCATCTTTGTATTTTTTCATTTTTGATCGTGTTTGAATGCACCAAGCATTCGAACATAAACGTGACGGATTTTTGGTCAGTGATAACTGTGAATGGCTTTCCTATTAGAAAATGGCGCCACTTTTTCAAGGATTCAAAAATGGCGTACGCTTCTTTTTCGACAGCAGAATGATTCAGTTCGCTCGAATTCAAAGATCTTGAGAAAAAGGCCACGGGCCTAGAATTTCGGCATAAGGTTGCAGCAATCGAATGTTCAGAAGGGTCAGTCTCTACGACTAAAGGCACGTTTTCATCGATAGCATGGACAGAGGACTTTGCGATAGTAGCTTTTAGATTTTCGAAACACGATGTGGCTACTTCGTTTAATGGAAATCTGTCAACATGAGCTAGTGCATGGATTCTTTCAGAAAAGTTAGGTATCCATTTCGCGCAATGAGCAAACATACCTAGTACCCGTCTGAGCGATGCAGTATCATTTGGGGGCGGCATCTTCAGCAGGGGTTGTAATCTGTCATCGTCAGGCTTGATGACATGATCCGGTCCTATTGTATAACCCAGCAAGTTTATTATTGTTTGATTGAATTCGCTTTTCGATTCATTAAGGGTCAAGTTGCACTTGTGGACAGCTCTTAGAAAATTCTCAAGATTGTCATCATGTTCACTCTTCGTTTTACCACAAACAGTTATGTCATCAAGATAGGCGAATGTCCCTTTCAGGTTTTCTGTGCGTATGAGCCAGTCAACCGTACGCTGGAAGCTGGCCACGCCATTCGTTACGTCGAACGGGATGCGACGAAACTGGTATAGGTTCCAAGCCGCTTCAAAAGCTGTGTAAGTCTTTTCATGGGGAAGTATAGGAACCTGATGGTATGCACTCTGTAGATCTATCGCACTGAAGACAGAGTATTGCGATACTTTGGACACCGTTTCTTCAGTATTTGGGAGAGGATAGGCGTCGAGTTGGGTGAACCTATTGATCGTCTGGGAGTAATCAATAACAAGGCGTTTTTTGTGAGTCTCGCTTTTCGTGACGAGTACCTGCGCTCTCCAAGGAGATTGACTCTCTTCGATAGTTCCTTCTTCGAGCAGCTTCTTGGCTTCATTTTGAATAAAAATCTGTTCTTCGGCACTGTGTCTGCGTGACTTTATCGCGATTAATTTACAGTCCGTAGAGAGATTTGAAAATAATGGGACGGCAGGAACGGAGGCTTCAGCAACACTGCATACCTTAAATAACTCTTTAGGTCCTCCGAAAGCGAATTCCAGACTCGAGTGGTTACGTAGGACATCATGGCCAACTATTATGTCAGCACAGAGATTTTTGACTATCAGCAAGGTAGTGTTGGCATAAGAGTGATTACCTATTTTAATGTTCTGGCGGGTAAGACTTTTTACTTGAGAGGTATGTGATAGAGAAGCCATGGAAACGGTCTGTGTGCAAGGCTCTCTCTTGAGGTTACATAAGTTAGCGAAATCTTCATTAATAAAACTGACAGAACTCCCGGTATCAATGAGAGCTTCAGCACGGACGCCTTTGACGAACGTAGTCGAACGAGTGAAGTAGGCGTAGCAGAAATTATGCAGGCTGTGCAGTGATCGCAGCCTTCATATACATTAGAAGACGCACTAGTGTTCTTGGAACGACAAACCTTCGCCTAATGGCCTTTCTTGTCACAGGATTTGCAAATGGCCTCACGGGCTGGGCAATTCTTCCTTGGGTGTAATGAACCGCAGCAGAAGAAACACTTGCGTCCTAAATGTCTTGAGAGTTAAGCTCTGCCATTTCCATCGAAATAGCAGTGTTATACGCAGTGTCTAATGTCAGCGTCAAACTTTTCAACAATCTCGATCGGATCTTGGATGATGTTAAGCCAGCTATGAAAGCTCCTCGTATTGTATCATTTTTATTGGTTTCGGCATCTACGTCAGTAAAACTACAGTCCTTTGCCAGCTGTTTCAGAGACAGCATGTAAGCGTCCACCGTCTCGTCTGCTTGTTGACGTCTAGTAGTAAGCATATGACGGGCGTGGATGATATTGGACTCTTTGATAAAGATTTTATCGAGAGCCCTTATAGAATCTACGTAGGTCTTGCAATCACTTACGTAGGCGTACACTAGTGGTGAAATGTGAATAATTAGCAACTGCAGTTTGATTTCGTCGTCGATGTCTAAATCCAAGGATGCACCACGCATCCTTGGATTTAGTTGCAGCGGGAGCAGTTTGTTGAGCTGCCAAAAAGTTTTGGAAAGTTTGTTTCCAGTGGCTCCACTCCTTTGCCGTAGACTTTACCGTAGGATCCCCGTCGAACCTCTCGGGTCTTAGATACTTCTCCATTATGTTGAATAAATTGAAATAAAAGAGCAAAACCTAGGGAAGTTAGGTTTTATTCAACATAAAATTAAACGTATTTGTAAGACAGACATTGAAAATACTAGTAGAAGTACTGCATTAAAGCAATGTCAAGTTTTGACACAATGAGATAAATCACGTTGTCTACTGCCTGCGATGCATGCAGCACTGAAGGAGGTTGAATATCATATCAGAACCCAAGTCCTCTTGATCAGAAGTCGCAATGATAGTATCGTTGTGATATTGTATTTAGAACTACTTTTCGCCAGGACCTCCAATCGTGCGACGTCGCCAAGTTTTCCTTCTTTCTTCCTTGTTTCCATTTTCATTTCTTGTGTTCAATAATGCATAAGATATATCTTCAGAGATATGTAAGTTGACTTATTGTTTTTATACATATATGGAATGGATACGTAGCCGTCGTTAATACGAGGTCTTCGTAATTATATCCATGAGAAATACAAGTGGTAATAATAGTGTAATTAATTTTCTGATGGTATTTATGTACATCTATATTCCATTACCACACAGTTTTGTTATCGATGTGCAACATATCATAAAATGAAATTTATGTTCAAGATTATTTTACGACGACGACTTTTTTACTAAGTTTAAGCATAAAAAAGCGATAATAGGTGCTATAATTTAGAAAGGATTCGTAATTGCCCAAGTTGATGTTACGTTACTGCTTCTAGAAACATTTTCTTTTCCAAAAAGGTTACACACACTCACGTTTTTACTCCCAAAGAGGAAAACAGGGATTTTTTTAAATTCTAAGTAAACTTAAAAAAACATACATCAACATTATCAACAGCCTATCGAAGTCCACTGCTGGACATATGCCTCTCCCACGTTGGCCATGTTACATATAATTACACGCGGACAGAGAGCTAATCATCACACTTAATATTACAAAGGTGAAAGTTTGTGAGTGTGTATGTTTGTTACTTCTTCACGCGCTAACGGCTGGACCAATTTGGATAAAATTTGGTATGTAGGAAGCTGACGCCCTGTATTAACACATAAGCTAGGTACTATTTGCCGCAAAAACCAATATACACGCCTGCGGAGCCGCGGGCATCAGCTAGTGATGAATCAACACCTTGCCGACAAATATTGTTTCTTGAAGTTGTATGGTGTGTGTGTGTGGAAACCGAACTCAAAACCTGCAGCGCAGTAATTAGGACACAAACCTAAAGACCAACGTGTCAGTCTACCTTAAAAAATACTGACGAAATACTCAATCGACAGCAGAACATCCAAGCCATCAATCTTTAATGGAATTACCAAGAAAAAATACCGTCAACACTATTAAAAAAATGTCAAGGTGTCAGACGCACATGCGACAGCAAATCCATCACTTTGAAACTACACTATTGTATTATTAGATATGAAATATATTCTACACGTAATAATAAACCGAATTGCCTTTCCATTTATAGAGAACTCTAGGATAAGTCAACTGTTTGAAGTTTTTAGATAATTTAAGAGCAGAAATTATTACTACTTTTTAGACTTTTTGCCTTGAGTTAATAGAAATAAATAGAGTCCGACCGAAACTGGTTTTTCAGCCGAAACCGAAACCGAACCTTCGGCCTGGCTCTCAGTTTCGGCTGAAACCGAAACCGAAACCGAACCTTACTTGCCCTTGAAAAATACGTGAGTCAAAACCCATTTTTTCAAAAGTTGGCATTTTAGGTAATTAGGTTATGTATTTTTTTATGTATGTTCACCGTTTACTCCGTCAATTGTGAACCGATTTTGAAAATTGTTTTTGTATTCGAAAGGGCATGCTCCCGAGGTCCCGAGGAGAGCCAATTTATTTTACGCTTTTTAGTGTTTCTAGGCTTGGAGTTTTCGTTTGAAGTCGGTTTGTTTTTTATCAAAATCGAACAAAACAAGAATGTTTAGTTTTTCAGAGAAGTGATAAAATAGTGACCACTATCTGTTTCAGTTTAATTTTTGTTATGTTTATTTTTACTTGCAAATTTATATGTTGAATAAATATTATTGATACGAACTGACTCTTTACGTTTCCATATATATTCAATAATTTCGAACTTATTGTTGTCTTACTAATAGTGGAAATCGAAAGTGCAGAAGTGAGCTAGAAAGGTTCCTTAGTATTTGTTTAGTTAAAAAATGTTTTATCACAAGCAAAATATTCACCATTTGCTTGTCATATGATTTAGCTAACAAGTGAGCTTAACCTAAAAATACATACAAACATAGTTTACGTATTTACATTGAAAAAATCTTATTACTATTTTCGTTAAATAAATTTGCGACAGTAATACAATGGCGCTCGAAAATTATGAATATTTTCACACAAAAAAGATTTGGTCCTAGATAAGTTGTTAAAATAAAAAAAAATAAAAAAATGATGATTTTGTGCCACTGAATAAAGGACAAGATTAGAACTGTAACATTACCGTGCCAAGTTGATTTGGTTTTAAAAAGCTCAAAGTGATGATAGTAACTTTTTTGGAATAAGAGATAAACATATTTAAAATTCCTGTTATATGCTGAAATTTTGTGGATATTTTATGCATGTATTCGCATATTCTATGATTAAAGTACGTAGTAATTTTATAGCTCATAGGTGCTTACGAGAAGTAGAGTAACTGGAAATTATAGAAAAAAGGTAATGTCCGAAAAAAGATAGTGTAAGTCCGCCATGTGCAATATGTTTGCAGGAAGTTTGTATAAATAAATAAATAATGAATAATGCCAGTGATAGATCAAGCGAGAAACGAAAATCTCGTGATTCGCAATTTGCTTTTCAGACATATAGATGCATATATATTTACTTTGTTAATACGAACGCCAAAAAAGTAAGCCTTTGGTATTTGTTGTACTTAAAATTTCTACCTTACCATAAACTAATAGTTTTCTCTATTTACTATCACCCACAAAACAAAAAGATATAAGTAGAAATGACTAGTAGGCGTGGCGAGCGTTCCACTGATAAGCGTTGCAACGCATACCTTTATAAGTTGTAGGTATTTTGTATCATAGTCGTGTTACAACGCTGCGTTGAATAGGTCGTCCAATGAAAGTTCTTTTTTATGCCACAATGCAGTACTGTTCTGTTTTACAGTGTGAAAATGATAGCAGAAGGAAAAAGATTGATAATGGAGGTGTTTCTTACCATCTGTAGGTACAATTTTATATGTTTTATCAATAAAATCTTAGAATTTTATTTAACTAATAATTGACTAGAGATTTAAGCTAAACTCTTCCTTATCCCATTCACATAAATCTCAATCTGGTATGATCGAGTCTTATCAGTTTTCAACGTTATTCTCGTATTTTCTATTCTACTCGATTAGTGATGTAGCCAGGTAGGATGTTAGCTTTATCGATTTCCATACTTTTAAACGTGTTATATTTACTTACTATAATAATTATAAATATTAAATTTTGCTTGTTTGTTTACGTGGCCTTGAAAGAAAAACACTTGTTTTAACCATTGAATATCTATACAAATAAGTATATAGTAAGAATATATATTATATATAATAAGAGTGTCTGTTTGTACTATTAAATATTTATATCCGCTTTTTACTAAATGCATCTGCATGTGTAGGTCCACGGTACAATTTTTTTTTTACGGAACAGGTGGCAAACGAGCATCACCTGATGGTAAGCGATTACCACTGTCCATGGACACCCCCGCAATGCCAGAGGCGTCACAAGCGCGTTGCCGACCTTTGGGGGAGGGGAGGGGGAGGAGTTGGGATATGGGCCTACGGTATCCTCACTCACTCAGTGAAACACAGTGCAAGCGCCATTTCACACTGGTTTTCTGTGAGGCCGTGGTATCACTCCGGTCGAGCCAGCCCATTTATGTCGAAGTGTGATTCTTTTCTCTGCTAAATTTGCAGGCACGGGCCGTATACCAAAATAACATTTTTTTTAATTTTGTCTGTCTCTCTGTCTGTTCCGAACTCTGACTCAGCAGTCAGGATCGCTAAACACTATACCAACGGTTAAGTGGCTAAACAGTATTTATTAAATATAATATGATTAAAATACAGATTCTTAAAATTAATAAACATTATTAGGCAAGTACTTATTTTTTAGCTTCTTCACCTTTATAATGTTACCTCCTCAGATATCCTTCAATTCATGTTTTTTATTCTGCTCCGTCCTAACAACAAAAGTTAGGTATCGATATTATTGATAATATTGTAATATGTGCCACAACACTAAGCAAGTAGCGGTAAATATCGAAGAATGACACAAATATCGAATTTATTCTTATAGTGGTTAATGTTATAATTGCGTGCATTTAGAATAACGCCATCTGTTTTTGAATAGCTTGCAATGAAGTATTCTTACTTTCAAGATTACGAAACGTTGTAAGTTCTTCTTAAGCTATGGCAAAATAACTGTTAATTTTACGCGATAAGATATATTATCATACGTGTGACTTTATGTATTGTAGGCTAGTTTTAAGCAAATACAAAACATCAAATCAAAACAATTCGTTAGTAGTGTGCAGTAATAAAATAGTGCTTTCATTTGTCTGAGTTTGGCGACAGTCGTTCCGTTGTAAATTATGACACATAACATTTCTACCTATTCTTTATGTTCTGTGCTATCACCAAAGACCTTCCTACTGAATTTATACTCTATGGTTAATCTTGTCTAGAATAAATTTATCTCTGTGATTCTGTGGCCTAACGAGTGTACTTATTATTTCACTCACAATTCCTACAAATTTACCATCAAATACAACAGTATTCGTGTTTTCTCATATTTTTTTTGTGTTAAAGAAGACGAGCTAGTCGCCACCAGCCCCAGTTGAATGAGGTGGTCTGACTTAGTGTCTAGTATATTGAACTTGATTGCTAAACCAGAAGTAGTTATTTCCATTTCCACCCAGTAAAAAATCTTGTGTCTGAAAGTAAAATATCTATATTATGAGTTTATGCAGCTGCTGTTGATCTGCTCCTTCGAAGGCTGCTTCCAACCACATCGGGGTCACCACTGTAGAGGAACGGGTGTGATGTCCGTCCAACACAAAGATCCTTGGACCAGGCGAGGTGATCTTGGGTCCCGATGTCTTAATAAAAGTAGTTCCCGGAACCCTCCCTCTTCAGGCGCAGAGTGGCACACCGTGTGGTTTTAGTCGGTTCGAGTCCGACACACCGCCCTGCCGCAAGCCCCGGCAGGGTGACGGTCCGAGGGGATTTCCACACGTAAAAGAAAAAAAAAGGCGAGGTGATCTTGCCTGGCGTACACTGCCCAACGGTTGATGTTGGGATGTTGTATATATGCTAATCTGCGCGAGTACCTCAGGTTTCACCTCCTCGAGGATTCAGGATTAGTAGTGTTGTACGTAACTCCGTAATTCAGTGTTATTTCGGTAGATAATAATATAATAATAACAATAATATTTATTTAGTTAAAAAGGTACAATAATTTACAATATAATTCTTATATTTTATAAATAAAGTACAATAATTGTCATTTGCCCGAACTAGATTGAATCTGTGTCTCGGGCGGAGAAAATGTTTATGAAACAATGGTATTCACTTAAATTTACATAATTCGTGCTAAAAGTAACAATATAATTTAATATCATACGTGGCAATTTTGTGGTACTAGAAATAAGTGGGTCAAAAATAATGCGTGGCAACTCAGCAAAATAATTTTATTTACATACTTCAAGTAACTGCTCAGTTTGCTCATACGATAAAATTTTGTAACCAATTGCGTAATAAGTTTTTATAATCAACATAATTTAGTGTATAAATACTTATTTCTCTATTTAACCTATTATATAAAAAAGCGGCCAAGTGCACGTCGGACTTGTCCATGAAGGGTTCCGCAGTAGCAAGTAACATTCTTTTTTTTTTTTTTTATATTTGGCCCGCCAAAATGACTCTGCTCTGCCTGATGGAAAACATAAGCAGAATCCAAGAGTGGTGGTCACCATACTCATTGCGAATGCAGACAGTGCAGTATGGCGACCCACACTATGGCGGCCTAGTGATGCTGCTGCATCTTTTAGTCCAGTCAACAAGTATGGAACTTGTTGACTAGACTAATTGGGCCTCCGGTCTCGCACTCACCAACGAAACACGACAGCACTGCTGCTGTCATTTTACGTTGATTTTCTGTGCGAGGGTAGTACCGCCCCGGTCGAGCCGGCCCGTTCGTGCTGAAATCAGCGTGCCTCTACTACCTACATAATATAATTTTTATTTTATTTTTATATGTGTGTTGATTGAATAAAAAGTAAAATGCAGTTTACGATTTATGACGTATTAAAAAAAAACTACTTACTAGATTTCGTTCAAACCAATTTTCGGTAGAAGTTTGCATGGTAATGTACATCATATTTTAGTTTTAGTTTTATCATTCTCTTATTTTAGAAGTTACAGGGGACACACACACATTTTACCACTTTGGAAGTGTCTCTCGCGTAAATTATTCAGTTTAGAAAAAAAAAATGTTACAAACCTCAATATCATTTTGGGTTAGATGAAAATTTTTTTTTTGAGTTTCAGTTCTATGTATACCCCCAAAATTTATTGTTTTTTTTCTATTTTTGCATAAAAATCTTAATACGGTTCACAGAATACATCTACCTACCAAGTTTCAACATTATAGGTCTTATAGTTTCGGAAAAAAGTGGCTGTGACATACGGACGGACAGACGGACAGACAGACAGACAGACAGACATGACGAATCCATAAGGGTTCCGTTTTTGCTTGGCACGGAATCCTAAAAATGGACCCAGAAAAGAAAAAAAACTGTTTGAATAAATGAATTTTGATTCTGATTGTGAGGGACAAACTATATCTTTACGTCTTTTGTTAGTAATTTCGGCTCGATAGGGAAGCAATGTGTGTTGTTTTATTACTGTGTGATATATGAAGATTTGGCAGACAGTCATCACTTTGCACGATTGGTATTACATAGTTGTGGAGTATAGGAATGGTGGCTACTTTTAGGATCGCTCTTTGGGCTCGTTCTAGAGGCAGCAAAATAGTTTTTAGTGCTCCGCCCCATGAAGTTATGCAGTATTGGATGATTGATTGACATAAAGACAAATAAACTTGAGTAATCAATTTAGAATCTGCTATAACTACAATTTAAATACAAACATTAATTTACGAACTCTGTTTACTAAAATTTCTATGTGTTTTCTAAAGGAGAGATTATTGTCAATTATGATACCTAGGTATTTTATGTTATCAGTTTTCTGGATAGTAGGACAATTGCATAGAGACACTGACAGATTACAGCTGGAGAGCGGACCTTGGTGTGCGTATATGGATGTGTTAGTTACGGCGCTTTGAGTTTTGCGCATGGAAAATGAATATATTTAGTTTTTTCAGGATTTAACGTTAGTAGGTTATTTTCTAACCAGGTATTTACAATATTAAAGCCAGACTGGGCGCTCTGATACAGTTCGTTGCTATTTGCGTAAAGTTGCAGTTTGCGGTAAAATTAGGGCCGTGTCGTCAGCATATGTTATTATTTTTCCATGTTCTAAAGTAAGATTACAAAGATCGTTAATATATATAAGGAAGAGCGTAGGACCAAGGATACTACCTTGAGGTACCCCAAATCCTGGTATTTTTTCATCATCGCTCGCGACATTTCCTATCTTAACACATTGCTGCCGATTGCTTAAGTAGTTAAGCTGCAAATATTTTAAGATGGCGCTGTAGTGTGCATCTGTTTGCGTTGTATGTGGAAGTCGCCACATATGTATTTAGATATATATTTATGATCAGTCTGTTTATCATAGTACAGGTTCGATCTAGTTTGTCTCACTCTCATAATTCGACGGGACAACCTATCCGACACGACCGGGGAGAGATCAGGCGCAGGACCGATAGCTTTACGTGCTCTCCGAGGTACAGGGTTCAGACCCCAACTTCCAAACTCCGAGCTGTTATTAAGTATTTCTATAATCAGAAAAACTCAATAGCACTTTTAGCCCAACCCGGGATTTGAACCCGAGACCTCTTGATCGGCAGTCGCATACTTAAACCGCTAGACCAACGAGGCAGTTCTATAATGCCAAAAAATCCTCTTTTGAACACCATTTACTATATCACATCATATATATCACATCCATGTGTACGAGTGTACATACTTCTGAAATATTCCTGAAACCTAAGTTATATGTTTGCAAATAAATCGCGTTGTGAATTTAAGGCCTGTCAAGTTTAATCTAGGACATGATTTTGTACGAGAGTACACACCACTTGTCACAACATTAGACGTGTGATCGTAAGATTTATTGCTGTAACTGTAATGTACACTGAATACGTTAGAAATGGCTGTTCAACTATCTAAGGTTTTTGACGGTTTATGACTGATGTTGAGTCCATATATATGGTTCCTATGGTTTTAAACAAATGTAATTAGTACTAGCCTTATTCATAAACGTTATTTAACTCTCAGCTATATGTATGTGTGTTTTCAACTTTACACTTACAGCCTTAAAGTTGAAAATAACACAAAACTGTCGTTTAAAGTTAAGTAACATTTATGAATAAGGCTTTTAATTTTTAATCTGGCTTTTATTTTAACATTTTAGTATTCTAGGATATTAATCCTCATCCGTTTAGTAGTCCACTGCTAAATATGGACCTAAGAAGATTTCGCTGACTGTACCACCCTGGGGTGGAGACTGGCTGATGGGTTAGGTTAGTCTACCGTTTTTAAGAGTTCCATCTTTTTGCAGTGCTGCTGTCCTGCATAGCTAGCTCTCTAAGTCGCTTCCTACTACATGCGACACCCATGGGATGAATAGGGGTGGTGACACTCTGTATCCTTAATCCGTTACCATATGAAACAACCGTTATAAGTCAAATAACAAAACATTATTTTCCATTGGTTAATACTATACCTGAGGTAACGGTATGTTACATGTCGGATGGAGTTAAAAAAAGTTAAATTGTGTTCCCGCGTAGCTAGAAACCCGCGCTATACCTATGTATTTTTTACGGGACAAATTTAATTTAGCCTTGCCATAGGGCAAGGCTAAATTAAATTTGTCAGATAATAACAAAATTGTCATGAGGTAAACAGTTTTCCAAGAATAAATAGCTTTTATTTCGACAGGCACGAATATTAAGCTCCGCCTAAAATTCTAAAAAAAATAATGGTTAACGAATGAAACCTTTCACTTAACATTTTGCATCACTAAGTAACCTATCAAGGCAATCCACAAATGCTACAATTTCGGACAAATAGACTAATAGAACAATAACAAAAGCAAGTCACGATATCGATATGAAGTAATGAAATAACTTAGAAATGTCAAAGTCTGCCGGCTGCCGTGGCGACCTCGCTCCCACTCTCGTGCAACGGTACTCGCGTCTCGCAGTCGGCGCCTGCGCTGCCACAAGCTCTGAGGTCTCTGCCCTCCTCCCGGGCAACTTGTACGCCTCATTGCGCCCGCGCACAGCTCGTATAACCATTCGATTTTTAAACGAATAAATAACGAACACTTTAGTTGCAAAACTTCCTAAATCGTCAAGTCAAGTGCAAGAGGTTAAAGTTTTCAACGGGAACTTTTAATGCGACACATTACCGTACGCAGCCGCGTGTGAGAGAACTTTTATCAATATAGCCTTTTACAAACTCTCAACTCTGCGAGTTAAATGTGATTTGTGAAATGTTGCGAATTATGGAGATTTCATGTTTTCATATCTTCATGGTGATTTCTTATCGTGTTTGAGCTTGAAGTGGAAGTTTGTGAATTATTGAAGGGAGGAACACTTTGTAGGAATACTAGGAGTTAAAGTGTGAGGTGGAAATAGCGACAAAGGTGAGTTTGAACACTTTTGAATTTAGCAGGAAAGTTTAGTCTGAGAATAATGTTGAATAGACCGGGGCAACATCAGAGGTTCTTAAAATATTATACAAAGTTGATCGCTTAACAAGTTCTACGAAGAAACACTTGAATAAATGAATACATTTTGTTGATAATGACGAGGAGGGCTGTGAGGGACAAGGGTACTTGATTGTTCTCTAGCAAAAATAAATCATTACATTCTAATGAGAAGATATTTTACTAAAGACATCATAAAGTTCTAAAATAAATAATTCGTACAATGTTCATGTTCGTTAATAAATTAAAGTACGATCAGTTTAAAAGCTGCTTTGACCTTGATTGTGTTTCGGTTTTTATCGACTCGGTCGTCATACCGTAAGGCTTAACCAAAGAGGTTTATGTAGGCGTCTTAATAAACAATAAATCAGGTTGAGGAAGGAGAATTCCGAAGTAATAAGAATCTCGTCGTAACAGCGAGGATGCTTTTATACCCATACTAGCTGACCTACGCAACCTCATTTGCGTCCAAACTACCATCCCCCGTTTTAACCCCAAAAGGGGGTTGATTTTTAAAGATACATTAATAGTACACCTCAACACCATATATAGAGCATACATTTTAAATTTCAAGTCTCTTACTTCAAAAACATAGGACTTTCATACAAACTTCCAACCCACGTTTTACCCCCTTAGGGGTGGAGTTTCGTAAAATCCGTTCTTAGCGGATGTCTACACCTTAAAAGGAACCTACCTGCTAAATTTCAAGTTTGTAGGTGTTATAGTTTCTGAGATTTCGTGATTAATAAGAGAGTGGTATTTCGCTTTTATATATATAGATAATTACAAGATTCAAAATAATGACTGCACGGATGGCGTAGTGGCTTAAGACGTCGCCACGCCATACTCTAATAGTATAGACTGAGTAGACTAAATAATAGTAATAATACTACTCTAATAGTAGTAGTAGTGTAGACTGAGTGTTATGGGTTCCAACCTCACATGGAACAACACTTTGTGTGATCCTCAAATTGTTCTTCTGAGTCTGGGTATTCTTTGTGTCCGATTCTTGTATGTTTGTAGCGTCTCCCGCGACACATGATACATTGCTAATGCATACGTTGCCTTTTTAAAACAAAAAGTAATTCAACAGAAGCAGCAGGATAATTTGTTGACGAGATCATATGCTACGTAGAATTAGCCAATAAGGAGAAGGCTGTACTTGACTTTACGAAATTAGTTTTCTGTAAACGTTGGTTGAATATTTGAAAAAAACAAAATAAAGAACTCTCTATATACCTTCTTTTTTTAGCATAGAATTAAAAGTGACCAAGACTACACTCCATTAGGCCTGTTGGTTAGTGAAACTGACTGCTAAGTCAGATGTCGTTGATTCAATTCCCACTTAGGGCAAATATTTGTGTGATAAGAATAAAGTGAGTGAGCAAAAGAGTCTTTGTTGTGTGTCTAGGTCTCATTTATCTAGGATATGTATGAATTTAGAAATAAATAAATATGTTTGTCAGCAGTCTAATTACCATTGCACAGACTGTGTTTAGTATCACGATTTGAAAAACATACGGACAAGAAGAAGAATAGCGGATTAGTGTTTCTAATACTCTTTTTACTTTCCGAATTCTTGTAAACAGGATAATACATATGTGAGTATTTCTAGTGTCCACTGTTCAGGATGGTACCGATGTCCCGATACAAACAATTTCATGCGCCAATTTGAGTAAACAAAAAAATAGATTCGGGACAATTTCAAAACATACGAGTACTTGTTGTCTTATTCTATTTATATACAGTTTGTCAAGGATATCTCAAAGTTAGCCTAAATTTTATTTTCATGCAATTCAATTTATAGTATTCAGAAATCACGTGGATTTCTAAATGTAGTATGTAAATTATCTTTAGGTATATTCATCATGCATTTTTGGTTCTTTATTTACTACTTAATGTTTTTTAATTCCTTACGTTGTTTATTATTTAATTATTATTAGGTATTATTTTTACTTGTTTTCCTTAGGTTCCGATATAGTCTAAGTTTTCCGATGTCAAAGTTAAAAAGTTTTAATTTCAAGTAGGCCTTTTCAAGCACTTTCGAAACGTTACATTAATGACTTTGGTTGCGTGGTTCCAAAATGTCATTCCTATGTAGAGGAACCGGCAAAAATCTCCATAACACAAAAAATAAGCCTTTATTGCTGTTACATTTTAACTTATTTAACTAAAAATTACTTTTTTAAAAGAAAATGATAACAATAGTGGTAAGAAAACTATAAATTATGATAAACTAAAACATATTCTCGGCATTCGGCTTATCTCTCCTCTTAACAGCTTGTCTTTCGACAAAGGCCTCCTGTAACTTCATAACATATGGCATTTTAAATAGGAACAGTTGTATTTTCTTTTATTGTTCATACTTATTAAGTAGTATTATGAAACCCAAGTATTAGCTGCGCTTGATTCGGTAAATGCAATTTCGAGGTGTAATCAACCGCAAAGTAAAAGCTTATTAAAAACACCTGTTAAAGAAATCACTTGTGTAATGAATGATTAATGCTTCCTAGTGTTATCAAAACGATTACGTTATCAGGCATAAATATTTTTATGAAAAAATACGTTTTTTAGGTAAGTAGGTGGGTAGAAGACGATGTCAAGTGAATTTTACGTAAGCAAGAATTAATTGCAGGTGTCAGCCAATTTAAACATTATTTCATCATTAACAACTATTATTTACTATTTCTGTACATTTTTAAAATATTGTTATACTGTATATAACTTTTGACCGTGGATTTTAGGTATATCATGTAACAAGATAAAATTTAAAAAGCTATGACCTGACTAGGTAAAAACTTTTGATTAAATCTATATAAGCTATATCACACGGGTCATTATTACGAATTTATTGACACCTTATTACTTTAAATCGTTTTAGTGGTTTAGGCGCTACGGTGGAACAGACAAAGTCATAGATTGCCAAAAATTTTAATCGGTGCAGAACTTTTAGAATTTTTGTGTTAAGTCTGTCTGTTTGCGATAAACTCAAAAGCTACGGACTTTGATGCGGTTTTTTTCAATAGATAGAGTGATTCTTGAGGTAGGTTCTTGAGTGGTTCTTTTACGGTATATTGGCTTAAATATAACGATATTTTTTGAAGACGCCGGAAAAATTAAACCGCACATCTTCTCGGGGTAACATAGGCTATATTATATACGCCGTAATGAGCCCGTGGGAAGCCGGGGTGAGTTGCTAGTATTTTTATAAATATAAAGTCTAAGGGTAACCGCACACACGTAATAACATTTTCAATTAATTCATATTGACAATAATATTGCGTGTGTGTATTGCAGTGGACCATATATTGATGCAGATATTGACAATCTTGATATTCATAATATTAGTGTGTGTATGAGGCTAGCCTAAAATTCTGACATTTTAAAATAGTCTATTTTTAATCACATGTGTATAGACAAAAAGGCAAAAGACTCTTCTGCACATATTGAAGAGCCTTTAATACATTCAAGGGGATAAAACATTCATATTATTTATTATAATTATAATGTCCAAACAAGTTCTCCAGCACAGTTGGCCGGAACATGAGAAACAGGTCCAGATATTTTTCTATGGCCATTCACCCGTTAACATTAGATACTTTTTGTGCCTACTGGTTGATGACACAGACTTAGAGATTAATGAATAAAGCTAAAATTACAAATGTGAATTCTTTTCTTTTCTTTTTCTTTTTCTTTTTAAAAAGACAACTCCCGCACTAGGAATAAATCCTGTGTTGCGGGGGACTTGACAAACATACATGAAACGGACACAAAGAACACCCAGACTCAGAACAACAATTTGTGGATCACACAAAGTGTTTGTCCTACGTGGGATTTGAACCCACGACACTTGGCGAAGTAGGAAACGGCGAGGTGACCGCTAAACCACTAAGCCAATCGTGCAGTTGCAACAAGATAAATTAATAAATTAATATTTCGGACATTTGACATACAATGCCAGCTAGTTTCAAACTAAGCAGAGCTTGTACTATAAAATTTAGATTGGCTGATAGAATACTTATATACTATTTTTTTATAGATGCATACATATTATAACACTAGATGACTCGACGAACTTTGTACCGGCATAATTATTATCTGTCTCAGCTTTCCACAGGCAGTGTACAGTCGCGGACAAAAAAAAAGACTTTCCCGTTATCTTTTTTTTTTCTTTCTAGCAAAAAAAGAATGAATAAAATCGGACTATGTGTTATTGGATTAAAACTAAGTACATGTTTTGACTTTCATCCCCTCTCTCCAGGAAAGAGTGCTGAATTTCGGGATAAAAAGTATCCTATGTCCTACCTCGTAGTATGAACTCAAATACAGAATTGGACCTGTTCCATTTTTATTCTATGTATAGATAGATATAGAAGAAAACACCCAAACTCCAAAACAAATATTTTCAGATCATACAAACATTAAATATTTTCCTATATTAAATATTATTTAAAGAATTATACCGTAAGAAATTACACTTTCAGGCCCTTTAGAAGTTAGATACCTACGTAGTTTTGTTAACGTTTGTCCCTTCGTATATGATCAGCTCATTATCACTTCAGCATTGTAGTGTCAAGAACAAAACGTTCTTCGTCAGATGAAAACTTATAACGAATTTTCTTATTCAAAGAACTAATACCAATGGTCGAGTCCTCTTCTCGGCACCGTATGTTGTGTCAGGTATTAAATTTAAATATATTATTTACTAGTATTTTTTTTTAAATCTCTTTTTAATTTTCTTGATTTTAATGCCCGACTCAATAGGTTTAGTTAGTCATGTTTATAACCTATCACTATTTTTCGCTAAAAATCTGCCATTTTGTCGTTTTCTATCAAAAAGCCACCTAAGGACATTTGATACTTTAAGACGGATGAAACAATACATTTACCGTAGCAATACAGATGAAACAACTGCCTCGTTGGTCTTGCGGTTGACGTATGCATCTGCCGATCAAGAGGTCTCGGGTTCGAATCCCGGATTGGGCCAAATGTGTTAATGAGTTTTTATGATTATAGAAATACTTAATAACAGCTCGGAGTTTGGAAGTTGGGGTCTGAACCCCCGTGCTTCGGAGAGCACGTAAAGCTGTCGGTCCTGCGCCTGATCTCTCCCCGATCGTGTCAGTTAACCGTCCCATCGGATTATGAGAGAGAGGGAACAGAGAGTGCACCTGTGTTTGCGCACGCACTTGTGCACTATAATATCTCCTGCGTAGTTGGCTGGTCTCCGTTGAGACAGGCCGCCGTGGCCGTTATCGGCTAGGAGAACATTATTACAGATGAAACAATTCGAAAGTCATTTAGAAGATATGAGATAATGAAGTTTGCAAACAAACATTAATATAATAAACAATGTAACTCATAACTGTAAGATACTGTTACGTGTTTTTTTTCACTCAAAAGACGAGTTAGACAACTTCGTATTAAATTACCTTCATTATGTCGAACCCGGTAATGGTTACGTTGGCATTTTAATATAATAAAAAAACTTATTTAAATAACAGTTATACTCAAAGCTATTAAATAAAAAATAGATGGCTATATCCTGATGTCATCGTTTTATAATAAACTTTAAAATTTAAAGAAACAGGTTATCGGTTGTTAGAGTAACAAAGAAATCGCGTTTATTAGAAACTGTTTGGAGAGATAGTTAATTGAAAACTTTATCGAATAAAGAAAAGTAAAAAAAAACGCATCCAAATTGTTCCCTATGTTAAGGAGCTGCAATGCCATAGATAGGTACACATAACGGTCAAATTACAATTCTCTTAATTGCGTCGGAGGTTAATAAATAAATAAATAGTTTTCGGACATCTAACACACAACGCCATCTAGTCCCAAGCTAAGCAGAGCTTGTGTTATGGGTACTAGACAACTGATACAAATACATAAATACTTTTTTTTTGTAAATACATACATATTATACATAGAAAACACCCAAACTCCGAAACAAATATGGGTAGATCATACAAACACTTGGTCCGACCCGGGAATCGAACCCGAGACCTCATGATCAGCAGTCGTACACGCCAACCGCGAGACCAACGAGGCAGTCACACACTATACAAACTATAAAAAAAAAACTGAAGTATACCACATTTAAGGCATGTGCCTTATTACATAGGTACTGTGTTATAATACATTTTTGAATTAAAATCACTTGTACTTATTCCACTATTTTATTTTTGTTTACACCTGACCGGTTTCGCCTTATATCATCATCAAAGGTTACCTAAGGTAACCTTAAACAAAAATAAAATAGTGGAATAAGTACAAGTGATTTTAATTCAAAAATGTATTATAACAAGTTCCATCAAGTGCCGACAATCGAGAGTATAAATTACATAGGTACTGTGTGTTATCCGTATTTTTTATACGGCATTATCATTCTTTCTAATAATTTTCGGTAACATTGTAGGTTTTTAATGTTAATTAATAATAGTACAAATAGGTAAACTTATCTCATAAGACTAAAAAGAATTGATGTAGTTTATGTGCTGTTTTCCAAACTTAAATTGTACTTTAAAATTTCCATTAAAATGTGTCTACGTAAATCCGTTTTCAATTAGATATTTTTACGTGCCAAGGTTTACTTTAAGCCAGAATAACAAATCGAATAAATTATTTAAAATAAAACTATTTCTATTTTCGTCACAATCTGATCTGCAAATTAACATTACTGCTAGAGTCGTAAATATTCCATAATATACTTTTAACTTCTTTCATTTTACGATGCGCATTGTAAAAAGTGCAATAACATGTTGTAACGTTAATGGACTTTAACATGTAGTAACTAAGAAGTCACTAACACTAACAAACATTTTCTTTTAAACTTTACACTAACACATATTGCGACGACAGATATGATAAACAGTTTGTATTTCGTTCAAAATCTCCCACATTTATCTACGTTTGTGTAAATGTAATGTAATATAAAGACAATAATGTTTTATATTTCTCATGAAAGTAAGCAAGAATGTGCAATAACTTTTGTGTATGTGGTGAGAGCTAGTAATATAACACGTGATGGAGAAGACAGGAATGAAAGTGTAGCCTGTAATGTTAGATGCACGTGTGATACGTATTCACTTTCTTACATAGACCAACTAAAGGTGATATCGTAAAAATCTTAATTTTCTCCGAGAGCTCTGTCTTAGAGACCAGTTTTCTTTGATCTGGGGACTTGTTTATATTGATTCTGGTATTAGAGTAAACAGTTGTTAGATAAAAGATACTGTTGTAAGCGCTAAGATTGTATCCAACAAAAAAACCTTTTTATTAATTGTTTTCTACTTTCGCGATAAAATTATTTAAAAGGTTATGATATTGTGGTGACCTCCACATACAGCGCAACAACATAACATACTACAGCGCCATCTACCGAAGATACGTCGAACTATGGAGTAACGAAGGAAACGAAGAAACTACTGATCCTAAATCACGCAATAGAAGTTCTCGTGCCGATTATTATATATACACCATCCCAACATCAATCGTTGGGTAGTGGCCCGCCAGGCATGATCACCTCGCCTGGTCGGAGGATCCTCCCTTTGTGTTAGAGAGACATGACACCCGTTCGTCCACAATATTAATTATTAGAAATGCTTAAACCAAATGTTTTTCCTTTTTTATTTAGGATCCTGCCAAAGTGACTCTACTCTGCCTGATGGAAAGTTGAAGAGTGGAATTCAAGAGTAGTCACAGTCACCATACTCATTGTGACTGCAGCCAATGTAGCATGGCGACCTGCACTATGGCGGCCTATTGAGGTTCTTTCTACTACATCATTGGGTACGCATTCTCGCACTCACCAATGAAACACGAAAGTACGAATGCTGTCATTTTAGGTCGGTCTTCACAGATGGTAGTACCGCACTGGTCGAGCCGGCCCATTAAGCTGAACTCAGTGTAGCTCTACTACCTACTATATATAACTAGCTGACCCAAGCAACGTCGTTTGCGTCTCCTGTTGCCCGTAGCGTAATAGTTTTACCCCCGTTTTTGAAACATTCTTCATTGGTACTCCGCTCCTATTGGTAATAGCGTGATGATATAGATAAACTCGATAAACTTCCTCGATAAACGGGCTATCTAACACTGAAAGAACTTTTTCAAATTGGACCAGTAGTTCCTGAGATTAGCACGTTCAAACAAACAAAAACTCTTCAGCTTTATATATTAGTATAGATGACCCACGCAACGTCGTTTGCGTCTCCTATTGCCCGTAGCGTAATAATTTCCCCCGTTTTTGAAACATTCTTCATTGGTACTCCGCTCCTATTGGTCATAGCGTGATGATATAGATAAACTCGATAAAATTTCACACCTTGGGTTACAAAATAGCAATTTTCTTACGGATCTCTATTTTTTATGAAAATAAAATATAGCCTATAGGCTCCATCGAGGAAGGCTATAGCCTTCCTCGATAGATGGACTATCCAACACTGAAAGAATTTTTCAAATCGGACCAGTAGATCCTGAGATTAGCGCGTTCAAACAAACAAACAAACAAACTCTGCAGCTTTATAATATTAGTATAGATTAAGATGGTCAATTACACTGTGTCAATGAAACATTTTATAATCTCGTGAAAGAGTCGTCATCAAGAGCTTCAGCACATAACTTTCCGGGTTTCATTTAAAAATCAGGATAATAGTAAGATGGTTGAAATACTTTTATTTTTGATGTAATTTCCACCATCTATTGACCACATGACTTAGCGTTGAGATGACGTCATTCCCATTCATTTTTTAGTTTTAATAACGTTTACGTTTGTAGAATGGTAAATACTTGGTCAGGTTCCAAGAAATAATCGTTCCGTACCAAAGCTTGGGATGAGTAGAAGTAGTTGGAAGCACGTAACTAGTTTTACATAGCGTACATCTTTTGACATTTTGTAAACAATAAGAGTCTACATAGGCATTCTACGTACATGAAGGACTTACTTAAAAATATAAGTAAAGAGGCGACTAATTGATCGAACTATGCAGGATAACATCACTGTAATGAGAAGTAAAACTCGAAACAAACCTTTTACCAACAGGTCTGATCAGGGTGGTATATTAAGTCTCCTTTCAACAAAGAGGCCTAGGCCTAGGATTTTAATGGTTATTGATGATTATGATAAGAAAAAGTAAGCCGTCACGGGACGTCAGTGTAACAATTGCAGATGTGAAAAAGAATTGAATTGAGAATTGAATTGCGGCACGGCAATTCTCGCCACGTCAAAAATCAGGTTTACACCCCGTCTAGAAGTGCCGTGAGGACTTCAGAAATCTTGCCACGCCAAATATCTTGCCACGCCAAAAAACTCGCCACTCTAAAAATCTCGCTACGCCAAAAATCAGGTTTACCCCTCGCCTATAGATGTTTCACATCAAAATTCCTTGGACGGTCATACACTTTCAGACTGATTCGACTTCTGAATTTTTAAAATTGATTTTTCAATAACTGAAATTATCAATAGAATGAGTTAAGGTCAAATTTCAATCTAGTTGACCAGTAACCAGTAGCCTATATTTACAGTAATAAATAGACAACCACGCTACTTTTTCTAAAGTTAATAATCACATATCACGCTTTGGTTTTTAGAGCCATTATAGAGATTGAGTACTTACTACCCGCATTCCGGCATGACCGTTGCGTGTACCGTTAGGTATGATTGCATTCGAGCAATTAGATGTGTACGAGTTTACACTTACATTTATTTGTACTATGGGAGAAATAGGACACATACGAGAGATAATTATAGTTTTTGATTTAATTTGCTCATGTTGTATGTACTCTGAAGTTGTGTATTGTAATAGAGAAGTTTACTTAGGTACTTAATTAGGGGATGCAAGATATCATTATAGGTTACTATCAGACCCTGCGAACTTGGTTCCAAAACATGAATTTTTACCAAAAAACTTGCCTTAGTATTTATGCATGCCTTTTAATTTAAACCTGAAACCTGAAAATAACGAACACAAAAAAAAAAACAATTTGGTGCAGTCGATTAAAAGATATGCGCATACATACATTTCAGTGATTAATTTTATTTATATAGATAGATATATACTAGTTGATGCCTTTTTCTAATAGTTCTATCAGATGGATGCATATGTGTATGCTACTTCGCTCCATTTTCTTATCCAGGAGTTATTACATATATTCTTCTGTTCTAAATGGGCGAAAGAGGCCCAAAATCCTTTCCTTTTTATTGGATTTTAAAATCATCATATTCCTAAGGAAAGCATACAGCTGGGATTAAAATAAATAAACGAAAACCCCATTACATACATTACACTTTGCGGCGACTTATAACAGTAGATACACTACTATCTAATATAGGGTGATGTGGTCATAATCGTGATGTGAAATTGTGTGAATCCAAATTAATATTGTAGATATATATACGGCATAAGTCCGAATTTAATAGGAATAATGCGCGTCGGCCATACTGTATAATACAATAGACCTATATCACTGATATATATAATACATATATGATATATCACTTCTGCATTGTAGAGTAATTGTTGCCAGTCTTAAGCTATTACATGAACTATCTACTAACATTTAATTTAATTAAGTATAAATTATGCGTGCAAATTGTATTTCATTGAGGCCAGTTTAGCAAAGAGCCACACAAAGTGAGCAATTTAAATGTTATATATTGAAGATGTCATTTATAATATGTATATTTATGCATAACGTAATATTTTCATATTTCCATCAGGCAGAGTAGAGTCATTATGGCAGGCCATACATAAAAAAAAAAATAAAAAAAAAATTTTTTGATGATGATTTTGTAAATTGTAACCGAGTAAATAAGAAGATATTTCATAGTAAGATGTTAACGGAGACAGAGGTTAGTTCTATTAAGGAGACTGTCTGTGACGAAAAGTGGTGGTGAAAGTCAATCTTACGCAAGTTGCTGGCATTTTTTATTTAACTCTATAGGTCGAGATTGTTGGATGTTTATTGTTAGAGCTATATACATAAAATAGTATATTTATTTCTTTAAGAATGTGTTGCACAGTGACATTGATTTTTTTTTTCTAACGTAATTCCAACGTTACTTAATGTTTTTTTACGCTCGATGAAAGTTATCTATTTCATAACTTAACGTGCCATTATTAGACGTAGTATTGTTAAGCATATAGTTCGGGTTCCCCAGAACAAATTTTACAAGTTATTACTATCAAGCTAATTTTTCGTGAGTGGCTTCATTTTGATGAGGGCCCACGGGCCCACCTTTCACCTTAACAAAAATCGATTGTGGGAACTAACAGGGCTAGCAGGGAAAAAAAACTTTTAAGCGTAGGACCGGGATAACGTACCCTGCAATTTGTAGGACAATGTGTCTGTTAAATTACATCAATATTAACTAAGCAACTGTTAAAAAACCAGCTGGTTAGTATCATTTTTTATGACATCGGTATCTGTTAGCAGGATCAAACCATGCATTTTGTAGGACAAATATTTGTTTTCATTATGTAATAATGTTAGTTAATATTTATATAATTTAACAGCCACATTGTCCTACAAATTGCGTAATACGTTATCACGGCCCTTCGCTCAAAAGTTTTTTTTCCTGCTAGCCCTGTTAGTTCCCACAATCGAAATTTTTTTAAGGTGAAAGATGTGCCCTCATCAAAATGAAGCCACTCACGAAAAATTAGCTTGATAGTAATAACTTGTAAAATTTGTTCCGGGGAACCCGGACTAATAGGCGAATTACAAAATTATGGAAATTGGAAATATGGTGTTTCTTTAAAAGATCTTGGCTGCTTTGTTCTGTGTCTGCTCCAACATTATCAGTGATACTAAGGAATTAAATATTTAACTTAATATCGATATGTAATCGCTACTAAAAGGCCAAGCCAAGTTAAGACCCGCGTGATGAATAAACAGTGGCAAAAGCGTCTGTATACTTGCAATCTGAGCGCATTTTCGACCCTTATACGTATGCGTGCCTATAGTAAACAGAAATATAAACTTCGCAGGAGAAAAGGAAACTCTAGTGTGTTTAGTACTAAGGCAGAAATATTGCTAGTTAGAGAAACTAAAGGCATAAGTTACACTGCGCGTGCAAGAAAATACACGTAAGGCGAAGTATCGCAGAATCTCAAATAAGTCACACTCAATGGTTGTAACTATCAACTGATCCACTTTCACATTGTAATTATAATTATTGTAAGATGAACATAAATCTAGGAAATAAGTTAAAACTGCTGAGAAGTAAGTTGTTAGCATCTGTTATCTACCTGCATCCGTTCACTTAGGTAATTTTCTTATATACTGTTTTTTTTATGTCTGCTCGTTTGCCCACTATACGCCTGACGGTAAGCGATTACCGCCGCCCATGAACACTCGCAACACTGGAGGCGTTACAAGTGCGTTGTCGGCCTTTGCGGGATGGGGGAGGGGGTTGCGGTATGAGCCTCCGGTATTCTCACTCACTCTGTGAACCGCAGCGCAAGCGCTGTTTCACAACGGTTTTCTGTGAGGCCGTGGTATCACTCCGGTCGAGCCACTCCATGCATGCCGAAGTGTGACTTGCCCACGGTGGGAAGATTTACTGTAGAATGTTTCTAAACCATTTTAGTTTTAGTTTAGTTTAGGTTTAGCCTAGTGGTTTAAGCGGTCGCTACCCTGCTTTCTACTGGGCCAAGTGTTGTGTTCAAATCCTACATGGAACAACACTTTGTGTGAGCCACAAATTGTCGTTCTGAGTCTGGGTGTTCTTTGCGTCCGTTTCATGTATGGTTTTAAAGTCCCCCGCGACACAGGACGTATATTCCTATAGCGGGCGTTGCCTTAAAAAAATACCTTCCAGACGGCATATCGTTGTTCTGTTTACTATTTCAATTAATTCTTTACTTGAGGATCCATTCGTAGTCATGGAGTGGGAATGAGATTGTACTGATCACTACAAAAAGAAGGAAAATTTAAAACAAACCCTATACCAACCCGTCTGACCAGCGTGGTTAAGTTGGCCAAAACACCATTTCAATGTATATCTATCTATTCTATACTAATATTATAAACGCGAAAGTTTGTAAGTATGGATGGATGGATGGATGTTTGTTACTCTTTCATGCAAAAACTACTGAACGGATTTGGATGAAACGTTACAGTAATATAGCTTATACATCAGAATAACACATAGGCTACTATTTGCCGCGATATCCGACATATACGCGGGCGGAGCCGCGGGCAACCACTAGTTTAATAAATCTCTTTATTTCCTCTCACAAAAGTTCCTAAGGTAAATTACAGAATGCCACGTCATATTCAAGCAACTTCCTGAGAGTTAGTGCCAGAAATAGGTTTTAAAAAAACCTGTAGTTACAGGTCACTAGAGTAATGTATTCTTGAAATTAAACTCACTTGTACTTTGTAACTTGGCGGTGGACTTCGTGGTGGTCAGGTTAAATTTAAGTTCATTAAATCTATACTAACACTCGCTGACCCTGCAAACGTGGTTTTGCCATAAAAAAAGTTGTTATAAAAATAGATGTTGGTCGATTCTCAGACCTACCCGATATGCATACCAAATTTCATAAAAATCGGTCCAGCCGTTTCAGAGGAGTATGGTAACTAACATTGTGACACGAGAATTTTATTTAAATAAGATTATAAAGCTGCAGAGTTTGCGTGTTTGTTTTTTGTTTGTTTGTTTGAACGCGCTAATCTCAGTAACTACTGATCCGATTTGAAAAATTCTTTCAGTGTTGGATAGCCCATTTATCGAGGAAGGCTATAGGCTTTATTTTATTTTCAAAAAAATTAGGGATCCGTAAGAAAATTGCTATTTCGTAATTCAAGGTGTGAAATCGAAAACATATTTTTGCGTGCGCTGCAATTATTATTGACAATAGAACAAAATAATGTATTAAGGGTTTGTAGGTCCCATTAAGATCTACAAAACAGTCCGCGAGAGCATATATCTAACTATCATGGTTTAGCCACAATAACCGCTTTTGTGTTCAAAAAATTTATTAAATCGTCTGAAGAAAGAAACTACGTTAAATGTGTATCTTAATATTAATCCTTATCCAAATAAAGCATTATGTTATCAAGGGTATTTATGTAGAAGTAAAATACTTTTTGTATCATCCCATTCGGACATTTCATTTAGAAGTTATCACGAGTATAAGACGCTAAGAGTTGGTACCTAATAATGAGTTATTTGCCAAAGAGTTTTTATCAACATTATACCTAATATTAATCTTTATCCAAATAAATGTGTTGTTGATTATGAGTATTAGATCTTAGAAGAGTATAATAAATACATCTATATACTAATATATAAAGCTGAAGAGTTTGTTTATTTGTTTGAACGCGCTAATCTCAGGAACTACTGGTCCAATTTGAAAAATTATTTCAGTGTTAGATAGCCTGTTTATCGAGGAAGTCTATATATCATCACGCTAAGACCAATAGGAGCGGAGCACCAGTGAAGAATGTTTCAAAAACGGGGGAAAATTATCACGCTACGGGCAATAGGAGACGCAAACGACGTTCCGTGGGTCAGCTAGTAGTGGTATAAAAGTACAAGTGAGTTTAATTTCAAGAATGTATATTGATATCTGTTAAAGACATGTTCTTTAAAAGCAAGCTTTATAAGGGTTTGAAAAGATGAAAATGTTTAAGTTTTGATCATCCTAATCTGTTATGAGAACACGTCATATCATTATGTGTCAGATACTTCTCAAGCTTGGTACCTATTTTTTTTTAACAAAATCAAAAGCCGACTTCAAGGTATGACTCGATTTCTCTTGGATGCCATCATCAGATCTTAGTATCCTTATCATGGTACCACACCGTTGGGATATCTCCTTTCTAATAAAAAAAGAATCATCAAAATCGGTTCATAAAAAAAGACGAATTATCCGCGAACACACACAAAAAAAAAACATATATACGGTCGAATTGAGAACCTCCTCCTTTTTGAAGTCGGTTAAAAATAGTAAAGTTAATATATACTATGTTCTTACACCATGCTACAGAAGTAAGTATAAAATACAGTTAGGATCAACAAACAAATAGTAGTTGGAATTACGTTAGCCATTTAATAATTAATTAATTACGTGTCGGTCTAGTTATTTTCAAAACACTCGTACATTCATTTACACTTTCTTGACCATTTTATAGCCCCTCTATTAGCAGTATAACACTGCATCATATTAAGAACTAGCTGAGTCCCGCGGTTTTACCCACGGCTATTGTTGTACCTTTATAACCGCGAGTAACACCGGGGCGAAGCTAGTCTAAAAAAAGTAGCCAAAGTTGCTCCTTATTACATCAGCTATCTGCCAGTCAAAGTCCCGTCAAAATCGGTCCAACCGTTCCAGAGATTAGCTGGAACAAACAGACTGACAGACAGACAACATTTGTAGAAAATGTTATTTTGTTACATGTTCCGTGTATGCATTTAGTAAAAAGCGGTTATTTTAATATTAGATACAGATACTCGAATTTCAGGGGGGGTCACTAATACATAATCAATTTAAGTCGAGTAAATTAGACTTTATTGCACAATACACAATTTTATTGCACACATTAAAAACAAATAGATATGTTTTGTTTTTTATTGGTAAATTTATTGGGATGATAATATTTGGTAATCAATCAGGTTCTAGTAGCAGGGAAAAAGTAACATGGATACGATTTTGGGGGGGTCATGTCCCCTGTGACCCCCCCTAGAACCGCGCCTGTCCTGGTACTTTTCGCATGACCCTTCATCAGAACATCACCAATTTGGTCGGCAAATGTTTGCCGTGGAGGACCTCTTCCGACTCTTCCATACACATTCGCTCTATAAATGCCTTCCGTGAATTTGCCTTCTATCATCCATCCTCTACACGTGGCCAAACTATTAAAACTGTAAAAAAATCTCCTTTCAGTATTCTCATTAATTTGAGTTTTAACTGATTTATTAGAAGATTACATGGTCGTAGATTCTAATCATAATCTATACTAATATATAAAGCTGAAGTGTTTGTTTGTTTGAACGCGCTAATCTCAGGAACTACTGATCCGATTTGAAAAAATCTTTCAGTGTTAGATAGCCCATTTATCTAATATATATTTATATATATGCTATGTATAATTACGCTAAGACCAATAGGAGCGGCGCATCAATGAAGAATGTTACAAAACCGGGGGAAAATTATTACGCTACGGGCAATAGGAGACGTAAACGACGTTGCGTGGGTTAGCTAGTATATCCTATACCTAATCCTTTAAGCTTTTTGCCTTCCAATAATAAATAATATATTTCTTCTATCATCCATTCTCCCTATGTGGCTAAACTATTGAAACATATCCTTTCCACTCCTTGTCACTACATCTTCGTTCAGTAGTGAACAGCAGTAGGATAAAGTTGAGTTGAAGTTGAACCTCATTCACTCGGAGAAAAACCATAAAATCATTGCTTAAAAGAAGTTTTCTGTAAGCCTGTGGTATTAATCCGTCCCAAATATGGCCAAGCATAGCTCTTACCTCTTTCACGATCAAAGAATATAAGTACTGGACTCAATAGTAATTTTAATTTGTCTTTACATACTAGTATAGAGTCAACTAAAACCCGACTACTTAAAAACTGTTAATAAAAATATATAGCCTATGACACCCAGGTCATTTTTATAAGCACTTTATTCATTCAAATCGGTTCAGTACTGCCAAAAATATTACCTTATATACACACATCAAAAGTGTCTAGGGATCAAGCATTTTTATGCGGATTTCTTGAGATTGAGATGTGGCTTTGGCCCTGGCCTGCTCAGTCGCCAGACTTGAACCCGATTGAGCATGCATGGGATATGCTACAGAGAAGAGCTCTGCCGAATATGGAGGGTATCCAGTCGCAAGAAGACCTTTTTTTGTTGTTGCAACGAACATGGGCGGCCATTCCACAGCGTGATTTGGATGAACTCATTTTGAGTATGCCAAACCGATTCTTGTGTTGTTAGTGTTCGCGGTAGAAACACGGATTATTAATTGTTTAAGTTACCTAATAAAATTTTAAAGAAAACTGTTATTTCAGTCTTTTTTGCGAACTTTAATGTTAGTGGTTCAAATGTCAAAAATCCCTTTATTAGGAAAATGGCAAATTTCTTTATTAATGCAAAGGTGACTTGGTTTATCGTTACTGTGACAAACGAAAACACTTTATTTGATGAATCCTTAAAGAAAATTTTAATTAATATCAATCAGGAGAAAAGTTATTGCAAAAATATATGTTGATCCCTAGACACATATGTTGATCCCTAGACACTTTTGATGTGTGTATATTTTGGCATCGCCGCAGTCGGGAAAAAAATTTCGTTCTTCGTAAGTACGAATATTTGTAACAATTATGTCATAAGCACCATAATTAAATAACGAAGTTAACCGTAACTAAGATAACAATTGTGAATTAATTAAATACTTTTACACTAATTTAGAAACACGAAGAGAGAGTAAACCGTGTTATATAACAGTTTTTCACATTCTATTCATGGTGCTTTAAGTGATTTAGAAAGTTTTACGGGTATTACACGGCGCGTTATAAGGTATACACTTTATGGATGGTAGAAGTGAAAGAAAAGGGGGAAAGGTGTAAACAAGGTAAATTAGGTAACGTAAACGTAAAATTTATCCCATCGTATATTGTAGGTCTTATGAGGACAGCGCCGGCGATGTCGAAAACATAAACCGAAGAAAAAGACATATAAACACACATATCTGTTTCTCATTCACTGTACAATTAAATGCAAGTATTTAAACAGTAGAACAATCACATTTGGAAACAACAGTGGTGAAGAATTAAGAGCACGAATTGTCACCACCCCTATTTAAGCGCGGATGTCTTAAGAGAATACACGGGAGCAAAATTTCACCGTGGGAGAGCCACGCTTCGGTATGAATGGGCTCGGCCGGAGTGATACCACGGCCTCACAAAAAACCGGTGTTAAATAGCGCTTGCGCTGTTTTTCACCAAGTGAGTGAGGATACCGGAGGCCCATGCCCTAACCATTCCCCATACCCCTCCTCATCCTCCTCCCCATCCTCCAAAGGCCGTCAACGCACTTGTGACGCCTCTTTTGTTGCAAGTGTCCATGGGCGGCGGTAATCGCTTACCATCAGGCAATACGTTTGTTCGTTTGCCCGCCTAGTACCTACATAAAAATAAAACTACGCATGACAAGACACCATCACTCCGAAGAGAAGGAAAAATTGAAACAGACTCTATAGTACAAAACCTCCTTGCTATGGAGAGGCGTATGTCTACCAGTAGACTGTTAAAGGCTGAATGAATTGAATGGCCTGAATGTGAAACAGGAGGTATACACCAGATTTAACCACTCCAAAGATAAGTTATGGAATCAGGCGTTACTTTGCGGAAATCCATGACATTAAATGCTATGAAATATATTTAGCTTTAATTCCGCGAGACAAATATCCAGGTCTGAAAGCAGGGCACAAATCCCACCGTCATACATACTCACATGCACATATGGGTATCATGCATATGCACACATACAAAACAAGTGAGAAATAATTAGCATGCCATGCAACCAAACCTATACTCGACACGTGTTTCGCCCCTCCACGGGGCATCCTCAGGAGATGTTGACTCATCGAGCGTTCGAGCTCGAATGAACTAGCCGCACCGCTGTCGGCCCTTTATATACCGTTTCGATGACGCTGTCGATACAATGTCACAAAGACATCTGTGCCGAACTACCCGCAATCATACTTAGAAGTGGTGATGGAATTAAGTTTGTTTGGTCATTCAACAGTGTATATGCATTATTATTGTTATGTTTTGATATTTCTAACCGTTCCAACACACTCAGCCGGAAACCCTTATCGCAAACATGCATGTATGTGTGCATATGCATGATGCCCATATGTGCATGTGAGTATGCATGACGGTGGGATTTGTGCCCTGCTTTCAGACCTGGATATTTGTCTCGCGGAATTAAAGCTAAATATATTTCATAGCATCCACTCCAAAGAATTCGATTCGATTATTCATTCACTGATAAAAATCTTTAATCGGTCGCTTTTAACATCAGTATTTGAACTTAAACGAAATGTTGTATCACTTAGACTTTATAAAACAAATTAAGATTGGTTGCAGCAATGAATGACAAGCATCGATTACTAATTCACGACTGTTGTTATTGTGTAACTGGCAAGTAGAAATATTGACGTTTTTTTTAAATTAAGAAAAATTACACACTATTTAAGAATACCTCTAAGTTATGAAGCTTTACCGTCATTGATGAGATATACATTAACGGCTATACAATTATGTATGTATTTTATATACACACATCAAAAGTGTCTAGGGATCAACATATGTATCTAGGGATCAACATATATTTTTGCAATAACTTTTCTCCTGATTGATATTAATTAAAATTTTCTTTAAGGATTCATGAAATAAAGTGTTTTCGTTTGTCACAGTAACGATTAACCAAGTCACCTTTGCATTAATAAAGAAATTTGCCATTTTCCTAATAAAAGGATTTTTGACATTTGAACCACTAACATTAAAGTTCGAAAAAAAGACTGAAATAACAGTTTTCTTTAAAATTTTATTAGGTAACTTAAACAATTAATAATCCGTGTTTCTACCGCGAACACTAACACAAGAACATCGGTTTGGCATACTCAAAATGAGTTCATCCAAATCACGCTGTGGAATGGCCGCCCATGTTCGTTGCAACAACAAAAAAAGGTCTTCTTGCGACTGGATACCCTCCATATTCGGCAGAGCTCTTCTCTGTAGCATATCCCATGCATGCTCAATCGGGTTCAAGTCTGGCGACTGAGCAGGCCAGGGCCAAAGCCACATCTCAATCTCAAGAAATCCGCATAAAAATGCTTGATCCCTAGACACTTTTGATGTGTGTATTTCTTCTTCTAGTAATTCTATAAATTTCACGGGATTACTCCCATTTTCCAAAAATACTACTTTCAGTTATCTTTTTCCTCTTATACTTCGGACGCACAAAGGCAAGTAAAATACTGGGCAGGAAAACTGAAATTCTTTTACCATTTTTACCTAATTCCACTGAAAACAACCTGGCTTGTTAAAATAATTCCTAAAAGTTAACTAAATATCGCATAGAGAACACAGGTATTAACAAAATCGCTGTCAAAGAAAAAAAATTAAAACAATAGTTTGCTAAAAACTACAATCTATTGTACTTATTTTTAACCCCCGATGCAAAAAGAGGGGTGTTATAAGTTTGACGTGTCTGTCTGTCTGTTTGTCTGTCTGTGGCACCGTAGCTCGCGAACGGATGAAGCGATTTTAATTTAATTTTTTTGTATGAAAGGTGAGTTACGTGCGAGTGTTCTTAGACATGTTTAATGAAAATCGGTTAAGTCGTTTAAAAGTTATGGGGGTGAAAGTGGGGAAGAATAACCGAATGTCTGCAAAAATATCATCGAGTGGGGTCTCAAATGAAAGCTCATAACGTGTTTTTTACATTTTAAAGGGAACTCAGGTTATTATGTCGGGGGTTTTTTTTAATTTTGAGAATTTATAGTTATTATTTATATGTTGCTATTGCTACGAAGTAGCAGTAGTACATCAACCCTTGAAGTGCAGGCTGCATACACGGGTGTTCATAAGAAACAAGCGTTTAGTATTATGGTTATTATGGTAATCGCAACTAGAAAATATGTTTCACTTTAATTTCTTTTCATTTGGATATAATTGTTAAAACTACCGATGGCAATTAATATTGTTTCACTTTTACCTTGCACATAGACTGCATAGACATAAGTTGGAACATTCAATATGAACAATAAGTACTCTACAGTAGTAAAATAACAACTGGTGTGAAGACATTGCTTTGCATCGCAGTCAATATGTAATAATGTGTCTTGAGGCTGGAGACCTAAAATGAGTAAGTTTCCACTCATTCGTATTAAGAGGTTTGGATAATTTCAAATTGCTAAGCCTCTGAGGGTTTTTAGTACCATAGTAGGCGTAGTTGGCTCCGCGCCATGTCTAACAAAGCGTTTCTGTGCCTTTGTGACTATACATGGGGCTGAAAAAGCATAAACTCGACTATAAACATATTTTTACATAGCTTTTAAGTAACGGTAAGTACAGACGAGATGTGAATTAAACAGGTATTAATGAAAATTTACATGATTATTAAAACAACAACAACGCTATTAAGTATGCTCTGTTTGTCATATCAAAGCCTTATAATCTGTTTAATAGTAAATAAGAAAGATATATGAATAAAGAAACAAATAAACAATTGATTTGTGAACAGATTTCAGTATATTCCCTTTAAATTGAATGGTCTAACTGACCACATTTATTGATGCGAAAAAAAATATTTTCCAATTAAAAAAAAACGCGTCTTAAGGCGCGTCTCCACCAAAATTGTTGGCAATTTCAGTGTTTCCAACTGTTTGCAACACTTCAAAAAATCGCCAACTTTTGTTTCCATTGTGTCTACACCGAGTCGCCAACAATTAAAAACATTCGAACTAGCGTCTCCACAGACCCAATAGGTAGGTAGGTAGTAGAGCCACGCTGATTTCAGCACGAATGGGCCGGCTCGACCGGGGCGGTACTACCCTCGCACAGAAAATCAACGTAAAATGACAGCGTTTGTGCTGTCGTGTTTCGTTGGTGAGTGCGAGACCGGAGGCCCAATTAGTCTAGTCAACAAGTTCCATACTTGTTGACTAGACTAAAAGATGCACAAGCATCACTAGGCCGCCATAGTGTGGGTCGCCATACTGCATTGCTGTATTCGCAATGAGTATGGTGGCCACCACTCGTGGATTCTGCTAATGCTTTCCATCAGGCAGAGTAGAGTCATTTTGGCAGGCAAACATAAAAAAAAAAAAAAAAAAAAAAATATAAAACTGCAACAAGCGTATTCTTTTGATGTTTACCGCCAAAAACAGAAACAGGGTTGCTAACATTTGTTGACAATTTTTGTTGCCAACACAAGGAAATTACAGAAACTTTTGTCACCAACACGTGTTGATAACACAAAAATTGACAACTTTTGTTCGGTGGAGACCCGGCTTTACTTTTAAGCATTTTGAAATTCTATTTTTTGAACATTCTTACATTTCAAATTCGCATTCGAAAAAGTTACGAGTATAATCTTATTTTCTTATTCTGCGATGGGTTTAATCTAGTCTTCGGGTCCTTATAATCTTACCTTGGATTTTACTAAATTTACCGCAAATTATTTTCTACCTTTACTAGTTTTCTTCCTTATTTTCGCGTTTTCTTCATTATATACGCATGAGTTGACAACAACGTGTGTAAACTGATATTGTTCCACTCGATCGTACAAGTTGACGCTACCTGTGTATTTCTTTTGAGAGAAAATGCTACTTAAGTTTACTTTGTAGTAGAGAAAGCCATGAGCATGGTCCCAGGTTTTGTTATTTTATAAATAAGGCTACAAGAAATTATTTATTTATTCATACAACTTCATTGCATACCACAAAAGACAGATCGGAGATCTATATCGATATTTTATTCATACCGTGATGTCCCTTAATCATAGGGTTCATTATCCCTTATTAATTCCTACAATATAATTTTGATTATTCGGGATTTGTTTTTACAAGTTTAGCTTCGTCGACGTTTTCACAGTTCTTAAGAGAGTACTAAATCTCCATGATTAGAT
The DNA here is from genome assembly GCA_949125395.1 of Diaphora mendica. Classification (NCBI taxonomy): domain Eukaryota; kingdom Metazoa; phylum Arthropoda; class Insecta; order Lepidoptera; family Erebidae; genus Diaphora; species Diaphora mendica. Next base: position 7,418,641 of record OX421323.1, read on the forward strand.
TCTGTAGAATTAAGTGGGGTTCCTAAAACCTGTGGAAACAATTTAGTATTCTACTCATCCGATCCACAGTATTAACATCATTATAGTTTATACCAACGTTACGTTTTATTTTGACTTAGGTACTTAATATAATGATTCATAAAGTCAAAATGGATAGGTAAGAATAAGAGTTTAATAAGAATGGTATTTTTCAATCTCAAGTTTAAAATAAAATTTAATCGATACAAACGTTGTTAAATTTTTAAACGCAGTAATGTAATAAGGAGTAAGAACAAAAGGAGGTATATCTTTATAGCCAATCCACTGCTGATTGAAGACCTCCCTAACGCCATTAATAAACACATCATCTCAGGCAAACCGTGTACGATACGCAGACACATATAATTAGTACGTTGGATTATATAAATTTGTAAGTCTCCTTTACTTTGACACTTCGCCTAACTTGTTTTGAGAAGTTTGGATTTTGCCTTGATTCTTAGAACACCTAAAGTTAAGAACAAACAAAAGGATCTAAGGTACCTACTAGAATTCATTTATGTCAGCCGAGTCTAAAACTTTGTAGGATGGAAAAGTTGGATTAAAGATGAAGCGATTTGGTTGTTTTAAAAAAAGAAATATCAACAAAAAGTTTTACAATTCTCTTTAATGACTCCCAGGTGAAAGTGTCAATAGTCTAAGTTACCGTTTAAGTAGCTTTAGGTTACATACAGCTTTAATAAGGCTCGAATCCCTAAAGTTTCCTAGACATTCTCTTTCATCTGAAAAAACATTGTTAGCAGTTCACACGTAAGACACAAGTTATTAAGTAATAACTAAACATATTTTGTATGGATTAATATTTTTTGTTTATGCGAAATTTAAAGAATATTGTTAGTCAGGCGAGAAAGAATTTTTATAGTAAATATTAAGATTGTTCAAGTTTGGGCGATGTTATTTTAAATATTTGCAGTAAGACCTTGTGTGCACTACTGGTCTAGCTAACATGGTCTCGCCTGTAATGTGCAAATGTGTTACTTTGTCTTAAATCTGATTGCCTTGATAGCGAAAACCACTAAATAAAAACTAAATGAAGACGATAGCTGAAGACACTATTATTTACGCACTTAAATCCCTTAATACATTTTTTTTGTATTTTAGATGTTCTTGTATTAAACTAGCTGGTACAAATGACGAGAAAATTGAATCTTATAATACACCCATTTTTTTTTTTTTTTTTTTTTTTTTTTCTTTTCCTTTTTATTCTCCAATGATCGTCAGGCGAGTGGGTAGAAGATTTTAGAAGGCTTTTAGTCTTTAATAACCGACGTTACCCTGTAATAGAGAAACCGTGTTACCTAAAAATGTAATTTATTACTATTTTGTATCGTAACAATAGACAAGTAATAAAATTGAACTTAAATACGCTGTGCGTAAATGTTCAAAAATAGGATAAAAAAGGCAATAAATTATAAATGGAATAAAAAATAGGAGAAACAATTTAAATTATGGCATCAAGCAGACAGCGGGTGTTGGATTATTTTATTTCCTCATAAAATAAAATGTAATCCAATGTATGCACATATAGGTATAAAAAAATCCAGAAACTCATTTTTTTTTTATTTAATTAAAAAGAGACCTATAAGCGGTTGACTATGAAAGACTGTTGATGACAAGAAGTTCAGGGTAAACACAAAATACCTAACTCTAAAGTTGTATAATTTTAGCGGTGAATAGAAATTCTTCAACTACATAAAACTGGCGAGACAAAGGCAAGATATTTAATCATTTTATTCGATGGAGAGAGATCTCGAAAGAATTTACGAGAACAAAAGCGATGAGAATCTTATTTAGTAACCTGTAGAAGAGGGATTTGTTTGTGATCTCGCTACTGTGTTAAGAGATTGAATACGAAACATTTTTAATACATCAACAGATGTTTATTTGTAGATGATATTTACAATTTGTTAAACTGAAATTTGAGATCCTTTTTCTACTTAGTACTCAAGGTATTTTATTTATTTTGAATTATTTTATTTATTAAAGACACAGTTGAATTTTTGTGTTGTGTTGTCGTAAGAAGGACGTAAATTTTACAAGCGTTCACAATCACAAATAAGGCTCGACATAAAATAGGCTCGTAGCACGCAAATGGCATTCAATGATGTGCATCACGAAATATTTGTCAAACTTTATCGATTATTTCGTAAACAAATAGATGGGTGAGACATTTGTTACGTAAGGTGTCGTGGTTTTAGAAATTGAAATAATGTCTATGGAATATTTTATATAGGAAAGAAGTAATTAGCTTCCTAACTAGTTTCTCGAAGACTCCAAGTTCACTAATGAAGTCAATTATTCACTAAAGGTAGGAAACTAAAAGAGAAAACACAAAGATGTAAAGGTAAGTTTTCACTTTTTAAATAACTTTTTAAAATAAAGTCAAAAAGTTCGACATATAGAATATTACAAAAAAAAAACTAAGGTTTTCTAAGATATATGTCTTAAAGCTCGCGGTATTTTTAACCCCCGACTAAAAAGAGGAGTGTTATAAGTTTGACGTGTCTGTCTGTCTGTCTATTTGTGTTTGTGGCACTGTAGCTCGCGAACGGATGAAGCAATTTCAATTTAGTTTTTTTTTGTATGAAAGGTGAGTTACGTGCGAGTGTTCTGAGAAATGTTTCATGAAAATCTGTTGAGTCGTTTAAAAGTTATGGGGGTGAAAGTGGGGAAGAATAACCGAATGTCTGCAAAAATATCATCGAGTGGGGTCTCAAATGAAAGCGCATAACGTGTTTTTTACTTTTTAAAGGGAACTCAGGTAATTATGTCGGGGTTTTTTTTTTTAATTTTGGGAATTTATAGTTATTAATAAAAATAGTCACAAATTTAATATAAATTTTGTATGGATGCCAAACTATTTACAATGATCTGTATTGATAACTTTTTTATTATAATACCAGAAAATCATTATTTAGTTAATAAAGCCTAACTAAGGTATTCAAAACACTAATAATTTTTAAACAAGTAATTCATAGGCATTTATTTTTACCCGACTACGGCAAAGCCAAAGGAGGGTAATTAATTATCTTTCCAGATGAAGTTTCATATCTAGTTGCATAGTTTATTCTCATTGAAGAGATTTCCCATTTAAGATTCCCACGAGCTAGTGTGAAAAACCTTGACATGTACATAACCACATTGACACTTGGTAAAGTCAAGTATCACGTCGCGGCGAACAATGACGGTCGTACGCAATACGATGCAACACGACTTTGCTAACCTTAGCTAATGTAATACTGTTATATTACAATTGGGTTCATAAAAAGTAACGTATATTTTTAGAGGCTTTACGTTCTAATTCTTCGATTTCTGGTTCGATCTCTGGGTATGTCAGTCAGTCAGTCTGTCAGTCAGTCAGTCACCTTACTCTTTTATATATATAGATTTCCTGTAAAGAGCCTGTGCGAAGCCGGGGCAGGTTGCTAGTATATATATAATATAGTGTAGATAACTAACCCAAAGTATCGTTAATTATTCCAAGTTGTTCTTACTGAAATCGCAGTTCCCACTAATTGCTATTTAAGGAACTTGAAAGTGAAGCACGGTAGTTGACAGTCAAGCTTAATCTGTTTGTCTTCGTTTAATATTATTGTGAAACTTTCTTAAGCAATTTATGTAAAATATACACTTGTCCGTATGAAAGCGACTAGGAATACGAAGTGTCTTCACCCCTTTTCATCCCATGGGTGTCGTAAGAGCCGACTAAGGGAGCAAATTACGCAGCACAAAAGCAAAGCAAAGAAGGAAAACTTAACTCAAGGTAGTAGAGCCACGTTGATTTCAGCACAAACGGGCTGGGTCGACCGGGGCGGTACTACCCTCTCACAGAAAATCAACGTGAAATGAAAGCGTGCTGTCGTGTTTCGTTGGTGTGTGCGAGACCAGAGGCCCAAATAGTCTAGTCAACAAGTTCCATACTTATTGACTAGACTAAAAGATGCAGATGCATCACTAGGCCGCCATGGTGTGGGTCGCCATGCTGCATTGTCTGCATTCGCAATGAGTATGGTGGAGTAGACACAAGGAACACCCAGACTTAAAACAACAATTTGTGAATCACACAAAGTCCCATGTGGATGAACCCACAACACTTGGCGCAATAGAAAGTGGTGAAGCGACTGTTTGAACGACTAGGCCAACCGTTCAGTCTGAAAATATTGGTTTAATATATTATTTTAATAAATAGCTAATTTGCTGAAAGTGAACGTACTTACTGTACCACAATCATCGTCGAAGGTTTTCCATTTTCAGTAAAGTTATAGCTCATTTCTAGCTTGATTGCTATTACGAAAATTCTCGAAGCAAATTCGTATGCCAATATTATACAATTTAATGAGCTCAGTGATTCAGAACGAATACCAATGTGTCCGAAAAGTCAGGAGATCAAGGTCTGAATGTAATTAAGTTATCGGAGGCTATATTGTGGGTTTGTTTACCAAACTTATGATGAATGATATTGAGTTATAGTTATATAGTTATGAGTTATATTGAGACTCCTGAATTTTGATATGATTAGAATAAATCTTAGATAAACGGACGTAAGGTATAAATTCGTAGGTAAATTTTTTCAAATTTTACGGCATTAAATTAATACATATAAACATACTCGATCACTGCTTTTTATATAGGTATATCTTTTAATTACAACTTTACTAAATCGGACTTGGTTAAGCTCTACACTTTTAGACATACATTTTCATAGAATTACTGAATCACATATTATCTGTATCACTTCATTGTTGACCGGTAGAAAGTCCGCCAATGTAACTAAAGTTCGTCGGGTATTAAATAAATAAATAAAATAATGCTATAATCTAAATATTAATACGTAAAGCAAAACCTTTATACCACTTTTTACGAAAATTATGCAAAGGGAGGTGTATGAAATTTGGAATAGTTAAAGTTTATATGATTGAGGAGAGCAGAATGCTAAAAATTATTTTAAAAAATAATGATCAATTTCGACCACTAAGTGACCACTAGTTAATAAAGTTCTGTAACACAAAAGTGGCGATTGAATGTCATTTTTCTATACAGACATTAATATTTTTATAAATATATAAAGGCCAGTTTGTGTACAAGTCCAGAGTACGAAAGTTCCTGAAAAGTTAAAAAAGCAGACGTACTTGTATGTTAATGTGTCAGTGATGTTATCTGGTTCATTTGTGCTCCGTTTCAACTGGATTAAGGATAAACGATTGTCGTGAAATATCTGATGTCAAATACCTTTTACGCCTGTAAAGCTCATTAACGAGACCAATGGCGTTTGTGATTCAATTAAATAGTGTTGGGTTTGAGCAAATTGTTTGTTAATTAAACTGTAATCATAAATTGTAAGTGTATTTAACACTATATTTTTTTTAATTAAGGCATGTTTTTTGGTTTTTATACAAGACATTTTATAAATGGAAATCTTGACAGTCAAACTGAATAAAGACAGATTTGGACACGCAGAGTTATAATAAATACCTGAATGTCCCAACTTTGCTCGGTATTTATTTTTCGGAAAGTTTTCTAAATATTAATCCTAGCTTAATCGACTTATTGCTTCGGAAACCCCTGCATACTAAATTTCATGAAAATCGTCGCAACCGTGAAAATTTGTATTGGGCGATGCAAAATTAGTTATATTTAAAACACAATACATAATATATACAATACAATACACAATGTAAAACGAATTATATACCATATAATTCAACGTATATTATTTAGATGATGTAAATAGCTACTGTACATAAACGCTTTGTTTTAAAAAACTTACTTGAATTGGAGAACACTTATTCTCCAATGATTTTATTCATAACATCTCTTTTATCGTAAAACAGTTAAAAACAACGTAGAAATAAATGTTCTACAACATTTTTTCTGCAATTCTAATAATTGCAAAAAGGATGCTAAATAATTATAGAAAGGATGTGATTTATACGTGTATATAAAGGAGAGATAAGGGTGGTCGGTTACAAAAGATAGCAGAAAAGTAAGATTTATGCAAGAGCGGAACTTATCGGATCGTTAACCCGACAATTCAGGGTTCGGTTCCTTTCTTGTTGTTAGTCAAGGTCAAAGTAGACCCTTCGATTGTGTATAATTTATGCGGTATTGACAGAAAGAACGTGTGGACACGTTGTAATCGAAGTATAAACTTGTATGAAAACGAGAAATCAATATCTCGTATGTTTGATGATGTGAAAATATATACTTTAACTAAGTTGAACATAAAATAAATGGAGTGGGACTAAGTTTCCTGTAAATAATCATGAAACCATCCTTTTTTTACTCGATTACGTCGAAGTCAAAAGGATGGGTAATATTTTTGCAGACAATTTTGTATATTGCACTATACTGAATCAATTTAAATGAATGAGATGTCAATAGGTTCGTAATAATAGCCCCGGTGAAATAGGTCAAACAAATTTTATCCAAAATGTTTGACGTAATAGGGTTGTGTTTTCTAATAAACTTTTTCTTGTCATTTAAAAACAGTCGTGTGTGAGATGAGTGAAATTATTTTAAAAAAAGCACGTAGATAAAGACTTAGCTTTTTATTATTGACTTATCAAGTTAAACAGAGGTATGGCAGAGTATTATTATCGCACTTAATTAACAACTTTGACCGGATTGTTTTGTTGTAAACTCCTATAGAAGTATGTAATCAGTTTGCCGACAATTAGGTATTTATTTCGATTTAAGGGAACAAGCCTAGTAATACTCAACCCAGTCTTCTAAAAATAAATAGGAAAGTTGAGAGTATATTGAAAAGGCTAAGATAAATAGGAGCTTGGGGCATCGGAAAGGGATAGAAGATAGGGTCTACTCGTTACTAAACTATTGAAGAGAATTTGAAGATTTATTAATATACGATTATTTTATTCACGAAATAATCTCACGTATGTCCAATGTGTTAAACTACAAATGAATGACGATAGGCTCCAGAAGTTTTCTGGTCCATATCTCCGATAAAGTATGACACATAGGTGAATATAAATTCATTTTATTCACCGAATGTTCACAAACTAAGAAGTCACATTACCGATGATATTATTCACGTTACATTACTGTTGACGTTATAATAATAGCGTGAGATTGTTAATACTACAGAGGAAAGTAAATTTTATGACATTTGAGATAAAGCTTATTATGCAATTAGTTATAATACAGTCTTTTGGTATGAGATCTGGGGGCACGGTCGTGCCACCGCCAAGACGAGCCAAGCGAAGCGCAAGGGCACTACCTACCTTTTCTCGAAGTGTTTCGTCGTTTTTTTGAACCCTCATAACTTTGGTTCCCGATATACCAGATCGTTGAAATTCTGAGGATATGATGTTACCAATAGACTAATGAAACATACAAAGTTTCAATTGCATAGCTCTAATACTTTAGATTTTATTGATACCTATAAAACACCGATTTCGTCACTGACACACTGATGATCATCAAAACTGTTAGGGTACTTCCTGAAGTGCTAGAAAGCTGAAATTTGGTATGTAAACTGAGTTTAGTATACAAACAACAGAAAAATTCATAAACCTATTACTTTTGCCCCCCAACCCCCAAATTTGGGGGGTGGAAGTTTGTATGAGACTTTCACAAATGTTAATGCTAGAGGTTTTATTTTCTGACTTTTTCGAAAGAAGAAAGAAGATGTACAAGAAATACAGCCCAAAATAGAAAAAAAATCTGCCTCAAACAACTTACAAAAAGAAATGAAATCCCACCAAAAACATTTTCATGTAAAATGTTGCCAAGACGACTGCATATGGCCTACCCTGTGAAAAAGATATCAGATCTCATGTAGAGCCAAGGTTCCGAATCTACACGCCCTAACTCTACCAACCCTAACTTCGTTAACTCTACATCTCAGTAAAAATGTATGGCTTGGCTATTTCGTTACTTCAGAAACTAAATATTCGTATAACACATTACTTCAGAAACTAGATATTTGCAAACACAAAAGGCGTTCGTTTCCCCTTCGTGATAGTATGGTAGCGAAACGGCCAAGCCATACATTTTTACCGAGATGTAGAGTTTACGAAGTTAGGGTTGGTAGAGTTAGGGCGTGTAGATTCGGAACCTTGGCTCTACATGAGATCTGATATCTTTTTCACAGGGTAGGCCATATGCAGTCGTCTTGGCAACATTTTACATGAAAATGTTTTTGGTGGGATACTATTGTATAAAAGAGGTTCGTGATTGGAGTGTAAAATGAACAAAATCTACGACCTTGTTATTTCAAGTATATGTCAAATATACTTGAAATAACAAGGTCGTAGATTTTGCATAGATTTAGCATGGGAAAACTAATAGTTATTTCTTAGTTATTTCTTATACAACAGTAAAAAATTGCTTTTTAAGCGCGTGCTCAATTTTGATGACCGAGCAAGCGAAGGATTCAAAAATTAGAATTCTGAGCGTAAGCGACGGAATCAAAACATTTTATACGTCGTGCTGGACGTGAAAAATGTTTGCACTCGAGTGCAACACGTAACTTTTCATCCCACCTCAGCGTGGAAATGACTTAATGCAAAAAAAGCATTAACAATCACAAGATACTTTTATGTATTTCATATGATAGATAATAAAATATCATCATCTTCATCATCTTCCTAGCCTTTATTATTCCCAAGATTAATTGGGGTCGGCTACTAGTTCAACTGGTTTTACCTGAATATCAGTTTTTCCACGGCACTCCGTGGAAAAACTGATATTCAGGTAAAACCGTTGCGGAGGTCCGATTCCTGTCACTACAGGAATCGGACCTCCGCAACGTTGAGGGTGAACTGAATTCGAAAGTTGAACTAGTTGTCAGTATATTTCAGGGCACTCACTTCCTAATAACGATTGCCATAGATGTTCATGATAACCGGGACCGACGGCTTAACGTGCTCTCCGAGGCACGGGCGGGAAATACTGCCATATGCCATACTCCGGGCTGCTGTTAAGAATTTCTTGCAACAGCAGTCCGACCCGGGAATTGAACCCGGGACCTTTTGATTGGCAGTCGCTTGGGCTAACCGCTAGACCAACGAGGCAGTCAATAGAACGGACGGAAAGTATAAACCTTAAAATGAAAAAGGATTACTATATCTCTAATGATTAATCACAGCAAAAGTACAACTGAAACCAAACTTACAACATCCACCTTTTTGATGTCGGTTAAAAAGAAACTTATAAATAATAATGCACAATATAAATAAAATATTGACTAGACCAGAATGAAAAAAATCTGATGAAAGTAAATAGTGGCATTGTTTCGGGGCATTGAACTTATTTTGTAATTCTTATAAAAGAATAATATAACGCATATTATAGTCTAGAAAGAAATAACACACAATTATTTTTTAAATCATACTGTCGAACAAAGGATACTTAAAATAAAATAATACCTTAAGTAAATAAATAAAGGAGACAGAATAATCTCACAGAGCTGCGAGCTTACATACAAACGTGTTTGAGAAATTCAGCTCGAAGCTAGTTACAAAGCATTTAATAGAAATAAAGTTCAAATAAAGTAGAGCAGAGCTTATAATTCTAATGTTTTACGACTCTGTCATACCATAATCTCATCTGGAGTAATATAAATCGTGGTTGTCACCCCTCCCGTCTCGTAACGTACCCCGCCGACGCCCTTCGAATCACCTAATGCCGTTTTTACATTCTCTTCATCAAATTAAGAGTCGAGCTTCAAAGAAATATACGACACAGCAATCTAACAAAGTATCAGTTCTTTTTCGTATCGTTTGCTCGGAAAATCTTATATTATTTTGCTAGAAGTCATCTCTTTTCCCCATCTTTCAAAGCACGTGGTACAATGAAGCCAAATGTCCTTTTGTTCGAGATAATGGTAGAAACCGTGGTATCTCGTCAAAAGTCGGTTTCACTTGGTGAGATTCAATTAATTTAAGTAAGGCGTGGACCGCTGCTTTGCAATTGATATAGGGATATTAAATTTTGTTTTCGCCTTGTTTTATCTAAGACTTCATTACGAACTTTATTATACCAACTTATAATTAGTTGGCTCCGGGCATACTTTGTTTATTGTCGTAAATATCGTTGATTTAGGTGCAGTACTTTTATTAGATGAAGACTTCTAAGACAGTTTTAATGTGTTTTTTTTTTTTTTTTTTTTCTTTTAAAAGACAACTCCCGCACTAGGAATAAATCCTGTGTCGCGGGGGACTTTACAAACATACATGAAACGGACACAAAGAACACCCAGACTCAGAACAACAATTTGTGGATCACACAAAGTGTTGTCCTATGTGGGATTTGAACCCACGACACTTGGCGAAGTAGGAAACGGCGTGGTGACCGTTAAACCACTAGGCCAAACGTGCAGTCAGTCATCATCAGTGCAGTATTAAAATATCTATTTTAAAAATTTTAGTCCACCCTTTTTCTACAATATTAAATCGGCTTAATTGAACCAACTAAGATCTACATTATCTAATTTCTGTATATCAGCAATGTGTTTATGCGGGACTTTGCGAATGCAGTTTTACCAAAAGTATTCGTGGTTCCAGAGTTCAATCACTCTACAAATCGCAATGCTCTTAGGAAATTGAGGTAATTGTAAGGTCTTTATAACTCCTTAAACTACCTCGACATCATCACATTATGTCAATATTTATATTTTTCACCCTGTGTGAGCCACGCTTCGGCATGAATGGGCTGGCTCGATCGGAGTTATACCACGGCCTCACAGAAAATCGTTGTGAAATAGTGCTTGCGCTGTGTTTCACCGAGTGAGTGAGGATACCGGAGGCCCATACCCCAACCCTTCCCCCCCACCCCCCAAAGGCCGGTAACTCACTTGTGGCACCTCTGGTGTTGCGGGTGTCCATGGGCAGCGGTAATCGCTTACCATCAGGCGATACGTCTGCTCGTTTGCCGGCCTATTCCATAAAAAAATTACTAAATACTTCCTTAGTTTAAGTAATATATACCAAAATTCAGTCACATGATTCAATTACGTTGTTTAAATTATAATAATATATCTATATTTCATTTGGATTACTATTGTGAAACCTGTCAGTGCTAATACGCGCTAGGCACAAAAGGATTTCTCTCGGGAAATTCCTGTATTATATTATACGAGATTATGAGTCAAAAGCTAGTATCGGGAAAACAAATATTATATTTGAGCTAACAATCATTGCTATCATCAAATAAGTAGTCGGTCACCCTTTTAAAAAGGCTTGTCTGATACGTTTGGTGCTGAATCAGGTATACGGAGTTTCACCACCCCAAGAGGTGACTAAGAGACAAATTACACAGGGCAACATCACTTCAAGAAGAAGGAAAACTTGAAACAAACCTTAATCCAAACTGGTAGCAGCAGTATCTGGGCAGCGTGGTAGAGTAAAAACCTATAGTAATAAAACCTTCTTGGTTAGGAGAAGCCTATGTCCAGCAGTGGTCTATTAAAAGCTGTAAAAAATAAATTTATATACTATCTCTTAATTTTTTTTCGCTATTTTCACTTTAGCATAAATTCAGTAAGTACGATATAAATTTTTGTTTTTTGTTACAATCAGCCTTGCAGTGAAAAAAATTCTATCACCCTTTAAAGTTTTTACAATTGGCTTACATATAGATATATACACTTATAGAGATGCTGAGAAGATGATTAAAATGCATAAAATATGTTCTAATGAAACATCAATATAAACAAATTTTTCAATCATCATTTTCATCATTCTATCGTCTGCTGCTGAACATTTCCTAAGACCACTGAATTCGATCGCCAGTTCTCTTCACCTAATTGCGTTAGTTGTCGAAATTCGTAAATCATCCAAAAATAAGGCTCCGTGCACTTGCATCCCCTTTTAATCGCCTGGGGATTTGAATTTTTTGTCCACACTGATATCTTCTTTTATAATTTACTTTCCTGTTAGTTCTCTGTCCTTTATAATCCAGAAACAAAACAGAATCCAGAAATAAATTAGAAACTTGAATTATGAAAAAAAGTACGTCATTCTCGGAGCCTTTTGAACCTTAAGAAATATGCACTTCTTTCTTTTAATTTATTTGCCAATGAACTGTATTTATTGCAATTCATATTTCAATCGAATTTCACTGAGGATTTCCATTTGAAGTTAAATTACTTTCTTTACTCGCCATTTTATATAACGCCACCATCAAACTAGTGATGTAGAAAATTGTTCGTTGAATAGATTGATACTGGTTATTAAATGCTGTTTTTTCCTTTAATAGCATTATCGCTAATAGTGCTTAAAATTGGATCGAAAAAATGCAAGATTCCAAAGATAACAGTGATGGAAGATTTAAGAGGGAAGTAGCACTCGTTATTGCAAACAATAAAATGCGTTCTACCCATTCACTATTATCGTGGGAGAGCCACGCTTCGGCATGAATGGTCCGGCTCGACCGGAGTGATACCACGGCCTCACAGAAAACCGGTGTGAAATAGTGCTTGCGCTGTGTTTCACCGAGTGAGTGAGGATACCGGAATATAACCCAATCCCCTACCCTCCCCCCCATCCCCAAAAGGCCGGCAACGCACTTGTGACGCTTCTGGTGTTGCAGGTGTCCATGCGCGGCGGTAATCGCTTACCATCAGGCGATACGTCTGCTCGTTTGCCCGCCTATTCCACAAAAAAATAAAAAACATTTCTACAATTAGAACTAAAATATTTAGTGAGCCTAACTGGAAAATTCCAAAATGCTTCAATCGTAATTGGAGAAGATAACGACAAGATGTTTAGCATCTCATCCAAGATATCTCGAATTAAAACAATCCAAATTTGCTTGTTGGGCCCGAGGGCGTTTGGAATTCTTTACGAATTAACAACCGCTGGTATTCAAAGATTATGTTTTAATTCCTTAGAGAGGTAGTCGAACCAACCGCAATGATTATAAATCGCTTATCAAAGAATTTCTCGAAGTTTGAGTAGCGATATTGGAAAACTTTCTTCGGCGTATTCTCGCAATCTGTAAATGTCTAAAGAGATATCAGTCACAAGTGGTTCACTTAACGACTGCTCTCTGCAACTTTTGGGAAACTATTGATAACATTCATCGGATTGTAACACATTCACTATTTAGAGCATGCTGACTTAAGCGTAATCTATACTTCTATACTTATAATAAGAATGTAACGGGTCAAATTCTGTACATTAAAGATATTTTGAAAATTTTTTTTGGAGGGCTCTCTATAATCGATACTGAAGCCAAAACTGTAATTTTTTAAATTTTTGTCTGTCTGTCTGTCTGTCCTTCTGTCTGTCTGTCTGTCTGTCTGTCTGTCTGTATCTTGGCCGCGCATCACGCCGAAAGTACTGAACGGATTCAAATGAAACTTGGCATGATTTGAGTTCATACTACGAGGTAGGACATAGGATACTTTTTATCCCGAAATTCAGCACGGTTTCCTGGAGAGAGGGGATGAAAGTCAAAATATGTACTTAGTTGTAATTCAATAACACATAGTCCGATTTCATTCATTCTTTTTTTGCTAGAAAGAAAACATAACGAGAAAAGAGTTTTTTCCTGTCCGCGACTGTACACTGCCTGTGGGAAGCTGAGACAGATATGTAAATATGGCGGTACGAAGTTCGCCGGGTCAGCTAGTATAACAATAAAAGCTTATGAGCTATAATCTGACTAACTAAAAAAATTTGATAAAACTTATATAGCCTATATCACCAGGGCCATTATCACAAATCTATTGTCACTCCATTCATTAAAATCGGTTCAATAATTTAGACGCTACAGTGGAACATACAAACATACATAGACTGTTAAAACTTTTCCTTTTGACTTCGTAGGTGGGTTAAAAGACGAACTCGTTTCATATAAAGAGAACACAACCAATCAGCTGGACTGCAACTGCGTGATTGGTGACAACATTTGGTAATTATTTGAAAAAAAAAGTTCAAATATTTTCATGCATTTTCATCGATAAAACAAATTTGTTCCAAAACATCAATCCCGGTTTTTTTTATTGTGAAATGTGAATCTGTACGACCAGCTTCTTTTTATGTAATATTATTTTTAGATATTTTCCATTTATCTTATCCCATTCAATTATCAGCATGTAAAGAGATTAAAATTGTTAAAATTCCAAATTAAAATGATCATATACCTTGTTTAGTCCAATCACCAGGCGCTTCGTTTCTTGAAGTAAGGAACCCTTGTTACTAGTCTATACGGGTCCATCAGATATAAGTTAGACAATCGAAGACCGATCACCTGGTGAAAGGATTTCAACTTAGGGCGCAAACATACCTACTACACAAAATTTAATAACAAAATTATTCATTTGTATCACTATTTTCTTTCATTTAATCTCCATAGTTTAAACATGATAGCAGATACGAAATGTTCACGGATTATTTTGAAGTAACTTATTTCTGAAATTATATTTGGTGTTCTCTGCTGTCCTGTCAGGACATTATTGCATCCACTTCACACTCCACACGCAAATATTGTTTTTCAAAGTATATAATTTGTATTAATATGTTATTGTATAAGGAGAATAAGAAATAATACAGAAAAATATTTCACGCAAGATAAAGATTACGTAAGTGTCTTACGAAGCGCAGTGACCGTGCAGTAATAAAAACATAGAGGTATTTTGAGTCCATTAATCTGATTGGTTGTTTAAAAAAAGTGTTGCTAATGTTGTCAATATAGTTTTTTATCGTTTTTATGTAATATGAACAATTGTATATAATGAAAAAAAATAGAATATAAATTTCTGTATTCAAAACCATTCCCAAGCGATTATATTTTTTAAAGAGTCTATGAAACGCCTATGAAAATATTAAAACTGAGACAGTTTATGAGGATGGAATGTGGATGTTTGTTACTCTTTCCCTAAAAAACTACTTAACATTATTATATCGAATTGAGAACCTCCTCCTTTTTTGAAGTCGGTTGAAAACTACTTAACATTATTATGAAACTTCACAGTAATATAGCTTATACATTGGCATAACACAAATACACATTTGACATACATGTGGGCGGAGCCGGAGGCAAAAGCTAGTTAACAATATTCTAAAATGAGGTTATTAAATGCCGTCGATTGTTGGCTACGTTGACAAAACTGTAAACCAAAATTTCCCGAGTTTATATACTAGGGCGTAATTAGTTCGTACACTACCGTCTACCGTCCGTAGATTAAGCAGTCCGTACATAACTAAACGTTGAAACAAACAAATAATAATAACCCCTTTATATCTTCAAAAATGAAAAAAAAAAAAAACCCCCTACGCAAGCACTTAATCGTGTAATCATACGCCAAAAATAATCGGTCCAGCCGTTTGAGAGCTACGATGCGGCAGACAGGCACAGACACACAACAGGTCAGACAGACATCGACGTCAAACGAATAACACCTCTCTTTTTGCGTCGGGGGATAAAAAATACCTATCACCGTCCACTGCTGGATGAAGGCCTCCCTCAAGGAGCGCCAACTATTCCGGTCTAAGCGTTCAAAACTACAAATAAACTACTATGTTTAAATAAATTGAAAAGTTTGAAAAACCTAAAAAGTCTAAAAACGCCTAAAATCTAATAAGGAAAACGAAAAAACATGCACAACTGGCAAAAAAAAGTTTGCGTCTTTTGTGACGAATTATCAAACAAAACGATTCACGAGATGATGTTGTAACAGTCGTTTAAGTAGTAATCTTTGTAACTCATAAAAACAAGGAAAATACAAATGAGCATTTACATAACTTTATACAACGTAATGGCTAGCGGAACAAATTTAAGAGACATTGAGGATGTAATGCTTGTAAAACCCGAAAATATGTACATATTAATTCACTAATCCTGTTTTTATCTGTTGTGGAATTGATAATCGACGTGTATGAAATAAATTATAATGAAATGCGGTTCATCAATAAGCGTCAATATAGCTGAATAATGATTGGTTTCAAAATACTGGTGATAATCCGAGTATCTTTTAATCAAAGTAAATTGGAAATGTTGACAAAAAAAATTAAAATCTAGTTAAAATAAACATGCTTTACAAAAATAGATTCTGTTGATTTAGAAATACAATGTTGAAACCCATAACAAGTAAAATACATTATTGTTATTATAAAAATATTTATTTAAACAACATGTCACCGAAACAATAGTCGTAGCGTAGACTTAAATAGTAGAAATTAAAAATGCAATATTTGTGTTCCGTATTTCTAGATAACCTTGAAACCACAAAAGCTATTCATCCTTTCAATACTTTATACAACGAATAGATGTAAGGTATATTGAATGCATATAAAAATAGAACTTAATTAAATTACGGATTTTGGGTATTATAAAATAGTAGGAAGTATTCGATTTCATTGAAAACAAGTTTTACATCATAATTTACTAAACACGAAATAAGGCTAATTGAGTAGGCATGCTCTCCATTTTGTAGACAGATAAAGAAATGTAGCTATTCATGGCTTGACCCGTACACAAAGTAAAGCTGCTAACCTGAATATTATCCCGCTTTAACGCGGAGTAAATAACCTATATTATTTCTTATATAACCGTAAGCACCAATCCATTAAGAACAGGATATTAATTAACGAAGGATACCAAAAAACCGTCGAATGAATGATCTCTTTGATCTTGTTGCCGATTAATGTGTATTTTAGTCCGAAAGGAAAACCCACCAAAAAGAGGAAATAAACGAAAAGAAAAAGGTAAAGATAATAATAAACCTTTTCTTTACTTAATAGCGTGCGTAATACGCATAATTGAGGCTTGTTTAATAGGAAAAGTTATTTACATAATTGTAATATAAGGGTTACCACTTATTTATAGAAACATAAGTAAATACTAACTAGCCTATGTCCAGCAGTGGACTATTTAAAGGCTGTTCATGTGATTAGATATGATGTAAAGAGATAAAATAATTGACTACTGTGAGTATAATTTTACAATTTATAAAGTAAACTTACATATAGGTCTGGTTAACCAGTGAAACTGCTCTTAGAGGAGGCTTTGATGGATTCCACTTACATAAAATGTACTTTATGTGAATACATCTTTTAGGTTCCACCTCACCAACCACGCGGCGAAGTTATTATGCCGGAACCGAACCGAATAAGACGACACAGTATTCGGGAACGTATTTCTAAAGCTGACTCAAAACCAAGTACGCGACTCACTGGATCACTTGACTACCTATCCGTGTAACATGCAAACATATTCGTGAGTGGGAGCCATGTTCTCCTATCTAGAGAGGCATGCGAGGAACACGTCTCGCAAACGTCTCGAGGGAGTTAAACAATTGCTTCTGTTCATACTTAAATCTGTTAATCACTCATGGCGTTATAATACAGTACAGTTTACAGTTTGAAGTAGGTCTTTTGTAGGGTGAAGTAGTATTCGCAACGGTATAACACAATTCTTTGCATATTTTATTGCACAAATAAAATTTTAAATAATAACGACGGCGACGGTTTTCGTTTGTTATAGTTGTCTAGTCTAAACCTAGTCAGATATCCCTGAAATACACACGTGAGTTAAATCGTATAATATTACGTAAATTTAAAGCGATCTGCCGAATCGGTGGTAAAGATGTTATTTTATTGTATAATCTTTAGGTAACCAAAAGGTTAGCCTATAATGTAAAAGAGAAACAGCTCCCTATTTGTCCATATTTTATACCTTTAATTCTATCATAATGATAATCAAAGAATTCCTTTTGACCAAGTAAGCTCGCCTAACGAGATTCAATTTCATTTGGAGTGACATCATTTAAGTTGCAGATGAACATTTTGTGATGTTCAAATAAATAGGTTTCACGTTACAAATTTAGTAATTATGTCTAAAAGATAAGTCTGACCTCGTTCTTTAAGATAACTAATATCTGGAGGTTTATTCATTATTTAGACAATAAAATTATAGTGAACCATTAGTTACTATTACACTCTGACCCACTCTTGGTCGCTTTATCATTTTCACTAAAATAACCGCAAACTAGTTTTTCTTTCATAAATGTCAAGTATTTACAAAATTATTAATTTACTTATTTTTTCCATTACAGGTACGTTACATTGCTTGTATGTTAAACCTTGGTGCATTCATGTGAAACTACTAAGGATGGTAAGGATACCCAAGAGATTTTATTTCTATAAAACTGCTTACCTGCTAGTGTTGTGACTATAGACTTACATTTAAAAGAAAACAGAGAACTTAAAAAGTCCTCTTTCCATTTAAGGATAAAGTAATTTATTTGAAAATGTTAATCATGTTAGGAATTAGTTTCAAAAAGTAAAGCCTCGAAGTTTAATGAAGCCAAAAAATACTAAAAGGTGGGGTACTACTACTACTACTATGTAATTTTTTGGTACCTTCATGTAGTTCAGTATAAATACTAATGCAAACTTTTAATTAAACGTTAGCTACGGTAAGGCTGCTAATATCATACAGTTTAAAGTTGTTGTGTTTTAAAGTATACATTATTTATTCATCTTTATTTATTGTTATATATTACTGATTGTGTTTTGTAAGCGGAAAGTCTACAAAATAATCTTTAGAAAGTATCTTATACCTTGACACCGAAATGGAAAAGGACGTACCTACATTTTTATTCATTACAATCCTCAAAGTCTATACACGAAGTTTTAACTAAGACAAATTAGTTGTAGTGCTTTCTAGAGAAACCTATTTTACACTCGACTACATGCTTCTCATATAGATTTTAAGGTGCGTCTCTATTTGTATGTAAATAAACCACTTATAAGTGGTGTATTTGAAAGAGGGAAAGTCATTTATGTCAAGTAAACAAGAGGGGAATAAGAAAGACGATTATGCGCAATGATGTTGACGATGTAAATAGAGGACGGCTTCAATCTTTACACAGTAAATACGTAAGTGTAGAATTGGCTTGGATTTTTTTCTTTTTCTTTCTTTATGTTATCGTTTGTTTCTTTTATATTATTAAGGTGGAAAATACGACATAAGCTGACTTAACGAAAGAGGAATACGTAGACTACTGACATTTTAAACTTCCTTCTTAGTGAGAGGCTTGTTTAAGACTGACGTTTGTTATGATGAAATTTTATGCGTCAAGATTTTTTTTCATTTGCAAACCTGTACTGCGCTATACAGGAAATAGGTACAGGTATTTATTAGACAGTCTTTGTATAGATAAAGGAATGTTTCTGTCAGTTTACATAATGTGGAACTATTTTGGTTGAAAGTATGTGGACAAATTAATTATTTAAATAAAAATATATATATTAAATAATTTAAAAAAAAAAAAAAAAGTTTGTATTTGAAACTCACCGTTTGTTTGTGTATTTGTTGTTCAGTGTAGAATTAAGGCATTTACTTTGTAATGTTGTTCTATATTTATGTTACGTGCCGTATTAAGTATTACCCTGTATGTTCTGATACCTATATATTTTGAAAGATATCTCACGACGTGTTTTACGCAGTTTATTTTTCATTTGGCATCAGACTATTACGAAAAGGAAAGGATATTTCGGAATGTCTCATAAATACGAAAATAATTCATACGGAATATTTAATGAAAGGTTATATTATTTATATCATCATGTCAGAGGAAAAACTGCTGAGCATAACTTCCCCGAGGTTCACGAAACATACAGTCCTGTGCTGCAAGCATCTAAAGAGATCCTGCGTACAAGCGTCAAAAAACTCCGGCCTTCTTAATAACTCTGTCAATCACTCGCTCTGTGGTGTTCCTTATGAGAAGTCTATGTCCAGCAGTAGACTGCGACGGGCTAATGATGATAATGATGGCGTATTTTAAAAACTTCATTAAAGGTATAAAGGTGCGTTGCCTTCAATAATACTTTAAGACTTCCAATACCACTACTCTCTGTCACATTGTGTAAACTTCACTAACATTGGCAATTATTTTTGTCTGTCATTTAACTTTGGAGAAGCAATCTATGTTTTGAATTATTCATAATAATTTGCAAACTTTGTTACAACTTCGCAAACGACTGCTGTCAAGTTGCCGTAAAGCGTAATATTTACAAATGTCTTGCTGTCTTACAGTCAAGTACCTCATTATGAGTTGCAACAAGCAAGGTAGTGATAAATAAGAAAGAAACATGTTTGGAATATTATTATGTAAAAAAATTCTACGGGTTTTTGACTTAGTCTGTCTAACAAGATACAACTCACATGTGGCAATCTAATGCCAAATTGTGCAGAGACTGTGCTATGGTCACCTTGACTGATAAACATGAGATCTAGATACAGAATAGATTAAAAGTTCTCGATCGACGACCGCGTTTGTGGAAGTTGGAACGTGGGTAGGCCCTTCACAAGGTAGTCCGTGGTGAAGGTCTCGGTAAGCCCTTGGCAACGGCAGCACAGAACCGGTTGTTATGGTGAACCTCGGAGGAAGCCTATCTATGCTTTAATATTATAAAACTTAAGAGTTTGTTTTGAACGCGCTAATCTCAGGAACTACTGGTCCGATTTAAAAAAATATTCCAGTGTTAGATAGCCCATTTATCAAGGAAGGCTATAGGCTATATAAAATCACGCTAAGACCAATAGAAGCGGCTCATCAATGAAGAATGTTACAAAAACGGGGAAAAATCATTACGCTACGGGAAATAGGAGCCGTAAACCCCGTTGCGTGGGTCAGCTAGTGATATATAAAAGACAAACAAAGTGACATCCTATGCACTCTCAAGTTGTGTTTTAATCTTTTGTATGTTGTGTTGAATATTTGTTACATTAAATTTTAAAACTTATTATTCTAATGATCTTCAGTAAGACTAGATAAACATATAAACATCGTCTCCTCTGCAAAAGTTTAATTGGTTTAGCATTATATTTTCCCGAAAATAAATTGTACTATACGCCTTACAAAGTTTTAATGAAGAAATTTGATACTTAAAAGTTATTATGGAGCATTTTTCAAAATACGCTGCTAACTCTCAAAAAACCAGAATTTAATAAATATGAATAGTTTCTATTTTGCAGGATCGCTTCCCACTTGTTTTAACTACTCTAAAAGAAAGTCGTATCATTGAGACGAGACGAGACTGAAATTTTGTAGCAAGTGATATGTGTAACTGAAAGTAGATAGTTTATGCACGAACTTGTCTTAATATTTTTTAGTACTGATATCACGTCGAGTCTTCTATGAGACGAAGGTTTTCCCTAGTGGAACAACTTTAACTTTAGGAGTACAATATTGTATCACCTTCGCGAATAGAACAAGCCATAGATCTACACAGCAGGCTAAATCGGACGATAGCGCTTTTTAGCCTGTGGCTTAGTAGTAACAGGGTTTTTTTTAATGTATTGGGAGCAAACGAGCATACGACTCGCCTGATGGTAAGCGATTACCGCCGCCCATGGACACCCGCAACACCAGAGGCGTCACAAGTGCGTTGCCGGCCTTTTAAGTAGGAGTACGCTCTTTTCTTGAAGGTTTGAAGGTTGTAATGGTCCGGGAATATCGCAGGCGACAGTTCATTCCACAGTTTTGTTCTGCGAGGCAGAAAGTCTGTCGTGTAGGACGATGGCGGAAAGAGGCGGCAGGAATCAGTCCGAACAATTCCTTGGAGCACACCCCATTTTAAATGCGGTAGAAGAGTTGTGCTTGATAATTAATATGAAGGTGTCTTTTAGCTAGGCTTGACGTTCAAATGCTGTGAAACGTTAGCGAGTGATTCCTATATCAACTTATAGTAAACTAAGGTAGGATCGCGGTTCGCGTATATTGTTGTGCGTACGGTAATGTAAGCACTCCTCGAAATTGAATGGGCGTGTCTCTATCATAACGGAAGTGTCATAACATAAAGGCTAAACGCTGTAGAGGTTTTACACGTTCATTTTCTACTGTTATCTGTGGAAGGTTTCGTCGCGGTAATAGGGAACGGGCTATGGTAATGGCAAATTATGCTTTAAATATCAAGGAACGGAATGTGTTTTATTATATTTGTGTAAAGAAATTTCTTTGTTATACTTTTCGCAGTAGTAGATTGACTACCTAATCTAATAGTTGTATACAAATTATATTCACTCATGCCAAGTAAGATACAGCAAGAGTATGGCCATCGAAATATTTTCAACATAAACATGGGTTATAATTCGTATTCAAATCAAACTCGTATTAATCATTCTCGACTCCTATTGGTCTAAGCGTGATGTTAACTATCCTATATTAGACACGATATCAAAACACACTTAAAAAACGTGAAAATAGGTTAGATAGCTTCGGAGTTCATCGTGACGTGAGCAACAATGAGACACGAGAATATATTATATAGGTAATAGTTTAGCTTTTGCCCGCATCTCCAAGAGTAAAGAGTAGCCTATCACATAGATACTTTAATTCCCGAGGAAGGATCTCGGGAATTAAAGTATCTATGTGACAAAGTTCATTATAATCATTGCAACGGTTTAGCAGTGATAGTGTAACTGACAAACATAACAAACATACAGAGTTACTTTCGAATTTAGATTATTAACTAGCTGACCCGGCAAACTTCGTACTGCCATATTTTTCTTTCGTAAATATTTCATAAATTTCTGAAAAACTTATTTATTACTTATGCCCGTTTCAGTTTCGTACAAGTAGTGAATAAAAAACTTTTAAGGTTATTTTCTATTTTTTCGATACAAACCTTGTCCTAATAATAACAAACACATAAAAAAATCGTGTGGTGTCGTGGGACACCAGATAGAAACGAAGTTCCTTATCATAAAAATATTTATTTCAAGTTCTATTTAAGGTACAAAGGAAATAATTTGAGTATACATTTTTATCATGATTTTTTTACGATAAAAATAAAAAAGAGGCGATTATAATTGCAGAGAATTGAAGTGAAAGATAGATAGAATACAATTTAAAAATGCACTGTATAACAGAATTTTAAATACACGATATAATTTTGAATCATTTCGCTGATATTTCAGAAAAAATAATAGAAATTTTACCATAGTTGAGACCATCATCATCATCAACATCATATACTGTTTAATGTAATGATAGTGGTCTTAGTTGTGGGTTACTAATATTTTCCTTCAGCTACATTAAAAATTAACGATAATAGCAATACTTTATGTCAACGACAAAATTTATACAATATTTTGTAATTTTTCTACTATTTA
The DNA here is from genome assembly GCA_949125395.1 of Diaphora mendica. Lineage (NCBI taxonomy): Eukaryota > Metazoa > Arthropoda > Insecta > Lepidoptera > Erebidae > Diaphora > Diaphora mendica. The sequence continues at coordinate 7,441,765 of OX421323.1, forward strand.
AATAACCATACACTGTGATAATAAAGCCGTTTAATAATTGTTTTAACATCTAAGTATAATAACAAATAGAATTATAGATAAATTATAATAATACATGCAACTTACAGATGGCGTTATACAAAATTTTTCGTTCAGGTTCTTTAAGAACCACAAAATTGTCTTAACACCTTTATTTTATTAAAAATGATTTATAAAAATATATAAAAGTTCTATGCATAACATGCAATACATTTTTTATTATGATTTTTAACGATAAAAATAAAAAAATAACTAAACTTGTGCTGCCACCTAGTAATCTCTACTGAAACAAGTTCTGTCTAAAGTTATTCCGTACTTGTTACATGCAACTTACAGATTACATAAATTTTTCATTCACGAAATGAATAAAATTTATTTGTATTATATATATATATATATATATATATATATATATATATATATATATATATATATATATATATATATATATATATATATATATATATATATATATTTGTATTTGTAAATACATACATATTATACATAGAAAACATCCAAACTCCCAAAAAACAAATATTTGCAGATCAAAAAAATATTTGATCCTCCACGGGATTCGAACCCGAGACCTCACATCATTCTAATACACTACCATTTTGACTCCGAGGCGTCAATCTTACGTTACGTTACATAAGGAACTTCGTTCCAAAAAAGGAATTATTCGATCGGAAGTTATGCGCGTACATACGTTTCGGCGATTCATTTTTATATATAGATAGATGTGGAAATGTGGAAATGTTCTTGGTATTTCATATCGTAAATGAACTTTATTACTATGATTTATCATTGCTGAAGCTATGAGCCTTAATAATAGTGAATTATAATGAAGTATCAACATCATTTGAATACTATTTATCTACGTTATTTCAGTCCTCAGAGAGGGATGATCACTCCCCAGCTTGATATAAAACTAACTCAGATAGATTGATCATATTATTTGATGTTCCAACAACAGTTCTCCTTAGAGCTTTCTCAGTAACTTATGAATAATATGAGTATAGTTAAGAATAATGAATACAGAAGTAATGTTAGACTCTAGAGTCTTAACATGTAGGTTGTGTGAATAAATAAATTATATATTTAATACGAAAAATATTTTGTCCAATGAAAAAGATGATCTCAAAATTGATATAAAACGATTGTAACTTATATCATCTACACTAATATTATGAATTCGATAGTTACTTAGATAGCATATGATTTCCATCAGGCAGAGTAGAGTCATTTTGGCAGGGCCATACATAAAAAAAGTTACTCTATCTGTCTGTTTGATATATTTTGACGGCTAAACAGCTGCGATGATTTCAATAAAATTTAGCATATCTAGAGATACTATGTCTCTTGAGAGAGGACATAGGTTGTTCTTTATCGCGATAAGCGACAAACATCCTGCCAGAGCTGTGCCTTCGGCCTAGTAGTCAGGGTCACTGACATAACACCACAAGCCCGTCATGCAACGCCGTATCACACTAATATTATAAAGGCGAAAGTTTGTGAGTGTGTATGTTTGTTACTTCTTCACGCAAAAACTACTGGACGAATTTTGATGATACTTTACAGTAATATAGCTTATACATCAGAATAACACATAGGCTACTATTTGCCGCGATAACCGACATATACGCTGTCGGAGTCGCGGGCAACAGCTAGTAAATTCATAAATGAGGAAAACCTGTAATAGAATCATACTGAAAGAAGGAGTAAGGTAATTTCCACGGATATATCTATACTAATATTATAAATTTGAAAAGGTTTTTTTGGTTATACGCACTGTCTTCGAAACTACTTCTAATTGAAAATTCTTTTTTGTGATATGTTTAGCTTATTTATCGAGGAATTCTATGTTATCTACCACGTTACGACCAATAGGAGGATAATGAATCAATGAACAATGTATCAAAAACATGGAAAAATTGTTACCTTTGAAACCATGAAGTTGCACGGGTTTGCTAGTATTATTATGTACTTTCTGTAGCTTAGTCATTCATCTCGCGAATACCACAAAAAAAATCTCGCAATGGAATGCCAGTTGTGGTTTTGACCTAAGGCACATACTCGTATTTCTCTACAAAGTAAATATTTTACTTTTTACAATGAGAATGTGATTGTGCATATATATTGCTGGACCTTGCCAGCTGTCTGAATATCACTTGTGCGAATAAAATCGTCTTGCTTCGTTGGATACTGTTGGATATATTTACCGTTTATTTTACCGTTATCATTTATGGACTTTATAGATCTAGTCTCTAGTTAGGTGTTTTTTATTTCGTTTGTGCTTGAGGGACCAAAAGTTTTTTATTTATATTTAACCAGCTTTTGCCCGCAGCTCCACCCGCATGTATGTAGTTATCGCGGTAAAAGCTCCCGGCTCCCGCAGACTTTTAATCAGCCGATAGTTTTTGGGCTGTTAATCAGTATGAACATGTATGACAGTGCGCACACTACACCGATTTGGTATCGGCCGATAAATAAACCAAAAGCCAACTCTGTGCAACAACTAATGTGAAGACGCTCTAACAGAGTTACTTCCTAATTTAAATTGGATTTAATTAATTTAAAAATGTATTTATATTCATCTTATGACATGTATCAGTGCATACAAAAAGTAAATAAACAACTCAATAAAAAAATAATAATGACGAATTGGGCTCATTTTTTGCTTGTTCATTCTAGTGTTTAGTGTCTAGTGTTTGTTTAGTTCTTAATTGCTAAATCCCAGATAAAGCGGTTGAAATTCTAACCAAGACAAGCGTGCGATAAGCAGAATCGTCTCTTGTGTTTGAATGGTATTTACCTATGTTTACTGTGTGTGTATGTATTTATAAGTTTATGAGAAAGTTTGTAAGAAGTACCATAGCACCCGTTCAGCCCAATTGAAAAGAATAAGAAATTAGACGGCAGTGTGAGATGTATCTCTGTTATTATTTATAATAGGCCGTGCTAAAGTGTTTAGGTTCAGAGCGAGCAAATCCAATATCAATAAATAAACGATAAGAAACCATCTGAAGTGTACAAGCACAACAATTAAAAAATAATAATAATAATAATAAATAATAATAAATATTTTGGACATTAACACACAACGCCATCTAGTCCCAAGCTAAGCAGAGCTTGTGTTATGGGTACTAGACAACACTAGACAACTGATATAAATACTTATATACATTTTTTTGTTAATACATACATATTATACATAGAAAACACCCAAACTCCGAAACAAATGTTTGCAGATCATACAAACATTTGGTCCGACCCGGGAATCAAAGCCGAGACCTCAAGCACAACAGTCGCATATGCTACCACTGCGCCACAGTCAGCAGTCAAATCAATGAATCGTATCCATAAAGCGACATAGCATAAAAGAAGTCAGTAGGACGATTTATAACCCATATTTTACATATTATAATGGGATCACCCCCGTCGTCTAAATCCGTGGATCCATTGAGCACAATACATTGGCGAGGAACCATCAATCACGCTGGCTATACCGTTCGTCACAAATGATACGTCGGTTACCTATTCTTTATTCAACTTCGTTAGGCTTTGTGTCTTTTTAATTCTTTGCGTATTTTGTGAGTTACCGCTTTTTGTGAAGAAATTCACAGTTACAAAAAAGTTTTGCGTGGAATTTTTGAACTATGTCTTGGAAACTATTTCTTTTTTCATGAAAAGTACATAATATAAAGGTAAGGATTCCATCTATTTTTCTGCACTTTTCACAGTATTTACGCAGATTTTCATGTCCAGTAAATGTGAGCGTAACCAACGGTACCTCGTAAAAGTCAACTAAGTGAGTGCGAGCAAACTACACAGAAGAACAGTAATGATAATCACAAATTTTAACAAAAAAAAAACCGAATTCAAGAACTGGGACCTGGGACAAATTTCAAGTTTTGGAAGCACCAGCTTTCAAATAAACAAATAATGTTCAAAATCGGTTCTCCCAGTCAAAAGTTATGAAGTAACAAACATTAAAAAAAAACAGTCGAATTGAATTAAATATATTTCGAAAATTTTTTTTGGGGGGCTCTCTATAATCGATACTGAAGCCAAAACTGTAATTTTTTGCATTTTTGTCTGTCTGTCTGTATCTTGGCCGCACATCACGCCGAAACTACTGAATGGATTCAAATGAAACTTGGCATGATCTGAGTTCATACTACGAGGTAGGACATAGGATACTTTTTATCCCGAAATTCAGCATGGTTTCCTGGAGAGAGGGGATGAAAGTCAAAATATGTACTTAGTTGTAATTCAATAACACATAGTCCGATTTCATTCATTATTTTTTTGCTAGAAAGAAAACAAAAAAAAAAAAAACCTAGAAAAGTCAATTTTTTTTATCCACGTGTGTACACTGCCTGAGGGAAGCTGAGACAAATATGTAAATATGGCGGTACTAAGTTCGCCGGGTCAGCTAGTTGACTTTTAAAGGCAAATGATGATGATGGTAAAAAAAAACATGGGGACAGGCATGTTTGAGGCAGAAAATCAAGCTAACATTCCAATTCGCAAAATTTATTAGAATGATGATGAAATAAATTACAAAAAAATTAAATTCTGCTGTCGCCATTGGTGTAGGTAAGGGTGACTCATGATATCATCGTTCGTTATTTATGTCGGCTATAAATTGACTGTTATCTCCCCATAAATAACATGAATTATCCGTAATAAACGAATTCATCGGAATCATATAATTTCACCCATAAAGAGACGATCTCGCTTCACCTTAACCAAATGATTTTGATCTAAACTCTTTGATAAAATTTTCCTTTTCAATGAACTACTTTCCTAAGTTTTAAATAAGTTTTCTTTCAAAACAGAACATGATATTTTCATTCAAGGTTCAAGTTTACTAGGTTTGTTTGCCTAGTTAAGAATATTCTAATCCGAGAAGAATATATTTTATACTTTTCATTTTCTCTATTCTGTTGCAAAGTTTCTGAAGATGAATTGTTGATCCCATTGCAAAATTTTAACCAAAAAAAGAACTAATTTGAGTGTGGCAAAGCAGTGATCAAATAAGAATCGGACGAAATCATTTTAATGCGCTTTTATTAGCTTTGCTGTATGTTTGATTCTTTACATGTACGTAACCACCTCTTTTGAACTCGATTTTGAACTACTTTTTCAGTCTTAATGATATCATTATTAATGATAAAACATTATTTTTTATTAAATATATAAAAATAATTAATTAAATTATATAAAATGAAAATGAAAAAACGTGTTGTGCTGTTAAAGATACAATTTTATATCGTTATAACTTTAATTATACCGATATATTTCAAAAAAATATTTACAACACTTGATCTATTATCCGAACCATTTTTGCGATAAAATGTTTTTTTTAGAAATACAAAATTACCTTCTACGTTTTAGTTCTTCTCGTTACAAAGGCGTGTTATTAAATTGTAATTTATTTAATTTCAGTATCATACAAAAATTCAATAACGTTTGTTTTCAATTTTTAACGATCTCTCTGCCGCCTATATCCGACAATATATGTACATACATTTTCTTTTTTTTTTATGCATGGCCCGCCAAAATGACTCTACTCTGCCTGATGGAAAGCATAAGCAGAATCCAAGAGTGGTGGTCACCATACTCATTGCGAATGCAGACAATGCAGTATGGCGACCCACACCATGGCGGCCTAGTGATGCTTCTGCATCTTTTAGTCTAGTCAACAAGTTCCATACTTGTTGACTAGACCATCTGGGCCTCCGGTCTCGCACTCACCAACGAAACACGACAGCACGAACGCTGTCATTTTACGTTGATTTTCTGTGCGAGGCGAGGGTAGTACCGCCCCGGTCGAGCCCGCCCGTTCGTGCTGAAATCAGCGTGGCTCTACTACCTACTGCTGTCATTTTACGTTGATTTTCTGTGCGAGGGTAGTATCGCCCCGGTCGAGCCGGCCCGTTCGTGCTGAAATCAGCGTGCTCTACTTCCTACTATTTGCCTATACATTGCCTAGTGTAATATTTTCCCCTTCTTCATTTTTATTCATTCATTCATGTAATTTTTCAAGTTTCTGCCATTGCACAAAGCTCTATGATATAATTATAAGCAACGTGTGTAGCTTAATATAGCCCTTATTACGTTTATTTAAGCATTAGCTTTTTTAGTCAGATTTGTGCTTTTTTTCAGTGTTTTTGTTTTCGCTCGCTACCTACTATCATTTCAGAAACAAATTATCCAAATAAAACTGCATTCAAGTAAACACCCATTTCTTCATTTATTTTCTCATAGTTGTGTTAGTTTAGTGAATTCCTACTGGCGAGAAAATAAATAAGTAGATGTACCTCGAATGCTTGAAAAGATCTTTGACAGTGAATTCTAACTAATTTAGGGCTGGCATTTGATAAGTGTACATTGATATGTCTAATATCCCAAGTTTTTCTAAACATAGATTGTAATTCTGTAAAAATTCTCACTAAATTACAAATGACGTTGTTATAGCTACGGCAAAACTATTGTAAATTAACGAGTATAAAAATAACTGGCAATTTAAGTACTCCTTGTATTCTTTTAATCACCATTTAATTTGCTTATTTACAAATAGATGCTTTTGGTAATTATTCTCTGGAGTATGTTACGAAGGTTTGAACTCAGAGCTACAGTAAACGACACCCAAGGGGTTCAAACGGGAATATCATTCGACCTATTTCGAATTCGGCTCACAACTATGATGAATTACCTCTGAATATTAATAGGAGATTGATCACTGATACATGAATAATTGATGACTTGTTTTAAAATGTCCGTGTAATTGTTTGAAAGCCTGCACGATTGGTTTATACTGCGATTACAGTTAATTTAATTTGACAGTGAAGAGTTCAGTTGTGGAATAAGTAAAATATTAAGCTATTAAAATAATGTTTTAGAATAAGTTATGGAATCAGGCGTTACTTTGCGGAAATCCATGACGTTCATAGCATTTAATGTTTTAGAATATAAATATTTTCGATAGGTTTAGTTTATTGCATGTTAGTAGTATTAATTAATCCAGCATACTCAGATTCTGTCACTGAAATATTTATACCAACCAAATGGTGGTTTACATAATATACTATTAATAAATTATTTTAATATTATTATTTATAAATTACGGCTATGTACATAGGTTTCTATATTTAATTAAATGTATGATTTGATTTAAATAATGTTAACATTGTAATATTTAACATGGAACTACAGCTCACAGTCATTACAAATTTAAACTCAAATAAATATATACTATTTACGTTGCAATGTTCATACTAATATATATTTTGTTTACTTATTCTTTTTTGTCTATAAACCTAAATTATATCGGTGAATTAGTTTTTAAACACACAAATATATACAATAGAAAAAATATTAAATAGAGGTCGGTTCCTATCAGTTTAGGATTCATGGTAAACGAACTCACGAACTTCGATTGAACAGTGAAGATAGATGTAGTATTTGTATGTAGGTATATCTTTAAAATAAAATTTATGCTGTTATGTAAATGTAGTGTGTGTTTATTCCCTTTAGTTGGATGGATGTTAAAATTTTGAGGATCCTACTAATATTATAAACGTAAAAGTTTGTATACGAAGCATTAATTAATAATAGGGTTCGCTTAAAACTTTTAGGCAAGCAAGTCAATCATTACCTAAAAAGAACCAAACAAGCTAATATTCAAAATTTAAAAAGCCCCCTACTCAAGCACTTAATCGAGTAATCATACGCCAATGATATTTTTGCAGACATTCGGTTATTCTTCCCCACTTTCACCCCCATAACTTTTAAACGACTCAACCGATTTTCATGAAACATAATGAATTAATTTTTTCATCACCTGATGACTACTTTGAGAGTCAGGCGTTTGAGTCTTAATTAACTGATTTGTCTACGACAACCCTAAGAGTAATTACAGTAAATTATACCTTTTAATAATTATAACCGATTATTTTTTAATAAATGCATGAATTTAATGACTATATTGATATAGATTCTGTCTAAGAACACTCGCACGTAACTCACCTTTCATACAAAAAAAACTAAATTGAAATCGCTTCATCCGTTCGCGAGCTACGGTGCCACAGACAGTCAGACAGACAGACAAACAGAAAGACAGACACGTCAAACTGATAACACCCGCTTTTTGCGTCGGGGGTTAAAAATAGTTTAAAACTGATCTGAGTTTATAAAATATTAACATTTTTGTAGATGAAGAAGTATTTTGGAAACATAATTTGAAAATTATATAGGAAATTAAGCAACAATGCGGTGGCATTGTTAGTTAATACCGGTGGTGCAATAAATTTTGTTACTACGAGAATGTGAATACATTGTTTTTGTGTGCAACAAATATGGAATGTATTTATTTAATTAATTTTGTTTTAAACTTATCTAACATCTTATATGTCTCTTTACGTAATGTATTAAGTGGACCGGGCCCATAATACAAGTTATCTTATTACTTAGCAAGGGCTTTGGTTGCGACACCTGGTTTGACTCGTTAACGTCCTAGCGTGATCCCAATGTTCAGTTGACTATTATATTTAAGTTAACATTGTAATTATTTATGAATCAATATATTATTAAGAAAAACAGGCATGTATGTATGTATCTGTTATGTTTTTTTTTTATAAAGCTTGTTTAATTTAGATCTAGATGGCGTTGTGTATAATGTATTATTATTATTCATTTTTAATATTAAAATACTTTTTTGTTTTAATAAAAAAAACAAAGATCTTTGGGGTAAAGGCAATATCTGCCGTTAGCTCGTAAGCAAAAATAATTCTCACCACCCTTAATATTAAATAAATGCGTATTTTATACGGTATACGATATTAACTTCCTGTATGGGACATGAAAATTTCATTTTATTATGAATAAATCAAACACGTCAAGAGTTCAATTTGTGGTTGAATCACGAATCCCAAAAAGATACACACGGTAACAAATTGCCAATAAAAAGCTAACAAAATACTGTGGGTAAGCATTTCGGTCAAAGCTGTAAATCCCCGGGCTCGGACAATAAATCCGAGGAAAAAATATCGAAAGCTGTGTAATACAGTTACACTCGGATTGTGCTTGGATAAGGGCCACAGGGAACCAACCATATTTGGGGGGAGTTGATCCCTCAATTCAGAATATAGAGCTGGGTTCATGATTGACCCTATTTAGTCACCATGTGGTTTTACGGTTATTATTTGTATTGACTGGTTATTGTGCAGTTTTTAACCGACTTCAAAAAGCAGGAGCTTCTCAATTCGGCCGGTTATATGTTTTTTTTATGTGTGTTCGCGGATAACTTCGTCGTTTATGAACCGATTTTAATGATTATTTTTTACTGGAAAGGAGATATACTAACGGTGGTACCATGATAAGGACACTATGATCTGATGATGGCATCCAAGAGAAATCGAGTCCAACCTTGAAGTCGGTTTTTATTTTGTCAAAATTTTACTTGTTTATGTAGAAATGGTTAAATCGGTGTATTTTATGTTACAGCATAGTATGAATGAAAGGTAACACTAGTTTTAAACTAATCGTAAGTGTGTTGATGGATTAAAAATATAAGATGTCACCTCTATTCATCCTGCAGTACAACAGCACTGTGAAGAGAACGAAAACTTGAAAGAAACCCTATAAACACCACGCTAATTTAGTACAAGCTAAAATTTCTTTTTAAACAAGACAGACAGTAGTGAAGTGGACTTTTAAAGAAATTGAATAGTATGTAATACTGTGTATGATATTTTCAAAAGTTAAAAAAAGAGTATTGCCACACACGTCAAGTTTTAAATAGCAGAAATTATTTTATAAAGGATTTTGGAGTCAGTAAATAGGTTTATGTCCATATAAAAATTACTAGGATAATTACTGTGTGAATAATTTATTTACCTATTGCAAATACAAAAATAATTGTTTAAATTGTCACTTTGTGCTTTGGTATTGTGAAATGGTATATTTAATAAAGTGTTCTGTTTTTTATAATAATTTTGAAATCACAGTTCATCACCTGATGACTACTTTGAGAGTTAGGCGTTTGTGTTTTAATTAACTGATTTGTCTACGACAACCCTAAGAGTAATTACAGTAAATTATACCTTTTAATAATTATAACCTATTAATTTTTAATAAATACATGAATTTAATGATTATATTGATATAGATTCTGTGTAAAACACATAAACATATTTTTTTAAATTATTATTTTAAATAATAATAATAAACATTTATTGCCTTCCAAATACATAAAAAAGAAACCTCCATGCATAACATATTTTATAAGATGGCAAAGGGTGTAGATTCAGCGGATGTTAAGAGCCTACACAGCAAAACCATGGTGACTCCTAACGCTGGTTTATAATCCACCCCTTTATCTACACTTTATCGATTACACTATTTTCTTGCGGGTACACAAACACACATGTGAAAAAAATACAATAATGTGACACAAAAAAAACAACATTTATACTCCTAATACAGATAAAGTAATACTAGTTTACACGTAGGTACTCATGATAAAGACTGCCTGAATATAAAAAGATTAAAGCTAACAGAAATGCCAGATTACCATCAGCTGATATGACCGCTCGTTTGTCCACTATTCCATAAAAAAATGGTTTCACGGTTCTCTGAGATGATCTTACTACTTTGAGCTACCGTGTATGGTGTGCAGTGACCAATGTGAAAAGAGCGACAAAGGTTTTTCGGTCTTTTTGTCTCTTTTTTTATGGAATAGGGGGCAAACGAGCAGATGTATCGACTGATGGTAAGCGATTACCGCCGCCCATGGACACCCGCAACACCAGAGTGCGTTGCCGGCCTTTGGAGTATGGGCCTCCGGTATCCTCACTCACTCTTAACGAGTAACCCGTATCTATCTATCTTCATATCCCTGGCTCTAATAATGTACATGTGTAATGTACATGTATATAATGTTTACCTGGGTGTATCGGTTTGTTTATCCGCTATCCTAGCAGAGGCAGGCCTGAGACACACTCGTTTCTCTATAGCAAGAGCTTTTGAACGTGTGTTCTGTTGAGAAAGCTGATTGCTCCAAATGTACTGTACTCCTGTGATTTAACAGACGTGCTACGGAGATATAATGATATGAATGAAATAAAAATTTATATGTGAATGACATTTTTGGGTACATATTAATCAATAATTTAAATATAAACTTGCAACCTGTACTGCGTCTTACATAATAAATGAAGTAGTTAATAGAGCTAGTTACAGTATACAATAACAAAATCTACATCAACTAGAAAGAAAACGATTTTTTTTTAATGAACATAATTCAAACAAAACTTACGATTTCAATTTTGTGATAAGAATCAGTTAAATAGATAAAGGCAATGTCCTATGTCTGGTTTGAACTTGACATTAAGTTTCGATATAATTATATCGAAAGTGTTACAGTACACTTTTCTCAATGTTAAACTCAATACTAAAATTTCGATTGATGCTTCTATAAAAATGTTCCTACAAATAAACTCTCTGTGTCATGCGAAGCAGGGCTTGGCAAGGTCTAGAACCGGTTTGAACATATGACCAGTTTCATTGCCGTCGGCGCTCGTCAGTAACAGTTAACTAAACTTTTTTTACCAAGCGCATTCCGCCCGGAAATTGTACAGATTGTACACAGACAATTATATTTATGATGTGAAATTTCACTTTGCTTGTAGCTATTTCTGAATATTTTAGTAATATAATTGAACTGGTATCTTAATATTTAAGATTTTAGACAGTTTGCAAGCATTCCGAAAACTAAAGAAACTGGTAAAGTGATGAAAGGGTATTTGAAATGAAATCGGTGGAACTAGGGTACCTTTTTATTTTAAATTAGAATGTTCTATAGTGATGAATTATTTACAAAGCTGTTCTTAGAAACAGAATGTCCTACGAAGTATAGTTAGTAAAGCTAACATGGATCTTAACTAGGGTATCGATAGGGCTGCCACAAAACGCTATAAAATGCGTTTTAACTAATCGACATTAATCACGTCTATTTTTGCACAACGTATGACACAGCCGTTGGCACCAAAAGTAATTAAGTGGCATTTGATAGTTAGTTTGTAGATAGTTAGCTATGAGAGCTGCCCGGATTCAATTAATATGAAATAAGTGTATACGTAGAAGAAAAATACAATTAAAATTTTCATTTTAAACATAGTCATGTGTCTAGGTACGATAGAAGTTCATAGTGAGGTACGATATCTTATGTCAGTTTAATTTTTTTAAATAAACTAAATATTTTAAGAATATTACTCGTTATTATTTATCAATACTCTACTACATTCAACCATTTTTGAATCAACCTTTCAAAGATAGTAAAGTCACGCTGATTTTAGCACGAACGAGCCAGCTTGACCGGCGCGGTACTACCCTTGCACAGAAGCTCAACTTATATTAACAGCATTCTTGCTGTCCTGTTTTGTTGGTGAATGCGAGATCAGATGCAGAAGCATCAATAAGCCGCCATGGTGTGGGTCACCATGCTGCATTGTTGCATTGTCTGCATTCGCAATGAGTATGGTGATCACCACTCTTGGATTCTGCTTATGCTTTCCACCAGAGTAGAGTCACTTTGGCAGGGCCATGCATAAAAAAATAACCATGAAAACCCGAAATACCATATTTAACACAAATCTCATCATTAATTGAAAATGTTCATTAATTCATGTAATGAGGCAGCCCTATCAACAAGTGTGGCACTCGCCCCAATAGTCGCGGTTTAAGCAATTATCGCTGTTGGGCCAAGCAATCTAACGGCTATCGGTCTAGCCGGTAAGCGTAAGGTCCTTGTTTGTTTAACTGAGCATACTACATTGGCCTATTACGTAATATGTTTATTGTGAGAAATGCTTGAATATTCATAACTTTCTATTTTAGCAATTAAAATAATAATAAATATTTATTTATCCAAAAAATTACAACAACCATCCACCAAAGTAGTTTTAGAAGATATATGAAACAAATGGTTTTGGAACACTGATACCCATGGTAAGATCTAAGTTGTATATCTAAATTGTTGGTATTATATCTTGATATATTTTAGTTTTAAATCCTAACCTAAACATTATGATCACTTCTACTGACTGACTGATTCATCAACGCAGAACCAAAACGTTGGAGCTAAAAACTTGAAATTTTGGCAGCTGATGAAATGTCGCCCCTAAGGGGAGACTTGGGGATGAGATAATACAAAATAATAAATAAACGGTTGTGTGTTCGTCATTTTGAAAAACGGAAGAAATACAAAAAAAAAACAACGTGAAACTGCTAAAACCGCTGAAATCGATTCAAAAATAGAATTCTTTTGCCATAGGTAGGTTGACTTTAAATGGAGGTCGAGAGAAATTGGTCAACATAAACTTGTGTCACGAAAATCCAAGGTTATGACTTCTCGTTCAAAGATGTAGATCTCACTTGTTTGAACATGCATTGCACAGTATGTGTTAATTTCTTGTAGTATCAAAATTTCATCGTACTCACTTGCTGACGAAATGCGTGAATGAACACTATAGAAACACTCCATCTTTGAATCTTTTAATAGTTTTAGCTATTGCTTGCGTCTTCTATCGTTTGATTGTTTCTATTTTCGTGTATCTAACTTTGATAATTACGAACTGCCATAAAACTGTTTTACAACGTAAAAAACATCAGATGCCAAAACATTTTTGCTCCAGTGATAAGCTCTGCGTTGATAAAACCAGTTACATCATTTTAAATGTAGATTAATATTTAAAACATTAATTTTCCAAAAAAAAAACAAGACAAGGAGAAATAAAATAGTGATTTACCTAGAGGCTCTATAATTATATAAATAAATATTTCTGGACATCTAACACACAACGCCACCTAGTCCCAAGCTAAGCAGAGCTAGTGTTATGGGTACTAGACAACTGATATAAATCCATATATACTTTTTTTTTGTAAATACATACATATTACCCAACCACCACCCAAACTCCGAAACAAATATTTGCAGATCATACAAACATTTGATCCGACCCGGAGATCAAACCTGAGACCTCAAGTACAGCAGTCGCTTACGCGACCACTGCGCCACCGAGGCAGTCAAGTATGAACAACAATATTTTTTTTTTTTTTTTTTAAGACAACTCCCGCACTAGGAATAAGTCCTGTGTCGCGGGGGACTTTACAAACATACATGAAACGGACACAAAGAACACCCAGACTCAGAAAAATTTGGTTGTATTAAGTGTTGGTATAAAGGCGCGTCTCCACCAAAATTGTTGGCAATTTCAGTGTTTCAAACTGTTTGCAACACTCCAAAAAATCGCCAGCTTTTGTTTCCATTGTGTCTACACCGAGTCGCCAACAATTTGAAAAACATTCGAACTAAGCGTCACTACAGAGCCAATAAATATTACGGAGCGATACCACGGCCTCACAGAAAACCGGTGTGAAATAGTGCTTACGCTGCGCGCTATGTTTCACCGAGTGAGTGAGGATACCGGAGGCCCATAACCCCAACCCCTCCCCCTATCTCCCTCCTCCCCATCCCCTAAAGACCGGCAACGCACGACTAACTATCATATCATCATAAAATGATGACTACCAGACGCAAATACGGGTGTAACTTCCGAAAATATACGAAAAACATAGTATGTGCCTATAAAAAATGAGAGTTTCCCTCGATTTCCCTGGGATCCCATCATCAGATCCTGATATGCTGGCAATGGGACCACCTCGGAAGCATACCCTTTCGAATACAAATTTTTTTTTTAAATCGGTCCACAACTGACGGAGTAATCGGGTAACATACAGCCACACCTTTTCTCGGGGTAACATAGGTTATTACTTATAAAATCTGTTTGAAGTCGGTGCTAACCCAAAAAGAATACAAACGAACAATTACAAAAGTCTAAGCGATAGTCACTTGGCACCGACTTCAAACAGATTCTAGGTACCTAGCACACATTATATTACTACTTTTGAAATGAATAAAGAATTAGGTATAGGCAATTTATGAAGAACCAGTTTATTTTACGCTTTTAAGTGTTTTTTTGGCAGAGAGTTTTAGTTTGATGTTTTTTGGAAGTCGGTTTTTTTTTATTCCGTAAAGACTCCGTGCAAAGCCTCAAAGGTCTTCGTTAATCACATGTAGTAGAGCTAGTAGTCGATTTAAAAAGTAGTTCACCAGGTTTCAATCCATTTTCAATTCTCATCAAAAATTCTACACAATAATGAGTAGATAACTCATTCAATATTAATTTAGGAACCGGTAGGCACTTATATACAGGTTTCAATAATAAAAATCTTTGAATATTTTCTTGACAATACACGACATTCCTTTTAACGTAAGGAATACGTGTGACAAAAGATTTGAATCAAACGTTTCCCTTTTTGTTCAATCGGTACTTAGGTACACATATCTGTATGACATGAGTATAAAATTTCATATAACAATCATTCGATTACATCGTTACATGCCGTCAATCCATACTGGTATTTTGAATACGAGATATGCTCGTTATTCATTTCATTTATATAATATAATGTTTGAAAAAGACCAGGTATCGAAAGTACAGCTTTAAAGTAGTTCAGTGAAATTGTTATTTAAAATATAATAAAATCAAATACACTACTTAAACAGGGTAGCCTATTTCCGCCCTGTAATTGGTGAAAGAAATGGATATAACCAGAGGAGTTAATTAAGAGGGGTCAAGATAGTTAAAAGAAAACATGATAGTAAAATACCAATCAAAGAATGGATAGCTACATAGATTTAAAGAAGTTATATAAATATATCTCCTTCCATTTGTATCCAGGAGCAGTGCAAGTTTTCGTCAGTATCGTACAAGTATCGACAACTTATACGATACTGACGAAAAGTAGTGTAGTTAATAGCATAGTTAGTGCGTATCGCGTGTGTTTACTTGGAACTACGCGCCTTTTTTCTGCTTCAACAAGAACAAGGCGGTGCGTTATCTACCTTTTTTTTAATTTTATCTGAGCATATATGTTATCTCTTGTCAAATATTCATATTTTATTTGCGACTTGTTTCGTAAATAAATATTGAATGTCTGATATTACCTCTAACATTTGTTTGAATGCCCTTAATTGTCTTTCATAATTTGGCGCAAATACAAGGGTACAGTCAACAGCAAAAGTCAATCTAAAAATAAAAAAGTTGAGCGTAAACGTGAAAGTAGAACGTTACCTTTAAAAAAAGGTTAAAATTTTCCCTAACATTATTCACTTTGTCCATGTTTCAAAAAGAGTGGCCAAAATGGTACATACTAGAATAAAACCTTCTTTCATCGGCCCATATCCAGTAGTCAACTATTAAAAGCTGTTGATTATAATGACGATAATGATTATGTCATCAATATCCTCTAGTAGTCCAAAAAAAAAGACCTTTCACCATCATTCGTGATGTTCTTTCTACTTTGATATCCTCATCTATACAAAGCCTCTTGGGTAGTTATTGCTGTTTATTTTATACCTTTACACGAAGTCAAGAAAACGCCTTGAAACTGTTCAATCTCATATTGAATGCCATTTATTGCCTGTGACTTTGTATTTATTGCGAGTTACAAAATGCTATTATGAAATGTGATGAAGTTTCCTTTAAAATTATAATCCACATTTTGCATGGGTAGGACTTACAAAATTCCTTTCTTAGCGCAAATCTAGATAGATAGATAGAGAACTCTTTATTTGTACACCGTATTACAAGCACGTCTACGTCTACACATCTACGTCAGCTAAGGAACATGAATGCTTCTAAACCCATCGGCTTCAGCTGTGTGTTGATCGAGAATCAGTCTTTCAGTTTCTTTGATTGGCCCGTGACAACTTATTGAAAACAAGAAAAAGTTTTAAAAAACTATAACCCGACTACGTAAAAACTTTTCATAAAAAATATATTGTATACTACTAGCTGAGCCCCGCGGCGTAACCCTCGATACATCAACAACCGCGGTTAACGCCGCGAGGCAAAGCTAGTCTTAAAAAAGTAGCCTAAGTTACTCCTTTTATCACCAGCTACCTGCCAGTAAAGGTCCCGTCAAAATCGGTCCCGCTGTTCCAGAGATTAGCCGGAACAAACAGACAGATAGTAAAAATTGTAAAAAATGTTATTTCGGTACATGTACCGTGTATTTAATGTATGGTTATTTAAATATTACAAACAGACACTCCAATTTTATTTATCTGTATAGATATAGATGTCACACGGGCCATTATTATGAATTTATTGACACCTCATTCATTTAAATTGTTTCAGTAGTTTAAACGCTACCATGGAACATAGAAACACACATAACCTGCTAAAAATTAAAAAAAAAAACAACTCGAGACAAATAAATAGAAAACTTGTAAAATAAATCTACAAATCACTAATCTATTTTACAGATCAATCTGGTTTGATCTGATCCCATTCCATTTCTGTGTGCATTAAATATATTTTCTAAATCACGTCATATTAGCCTCCGGCAAGGTTACTTGACCACTAGTCCAAATTCGTAATAAACCGCTACCAAGAATACTGGCCTCAGTCCCTGTATTTTATTTTAGCTTTATATGACCCACATTTTAAATTAGCCAACTTTGACTCGATTAAAGTCGATAAGCCGACGGGTTTATATATCTTGTTAAGTACAATGGAAATTGAGGCATTTAATCGAATGGGATTTTAGTGGATTTAGTTCTTAAGACGATCAATACACGACTTAGTTATAATTCTATCAGTCAATTTTTTTTATATATCGGTTCAAGTTATATTAAAAAAAAAAATGGTTGTCCGTAAAGTCGGTTTACGACGTAGACTATAGTTTAACGTGACAACGGCATAACAAAGCATTGATGAAATGATGAGATATATCTGCCTCTCATATAACGACGTACAACGAGTGTAACGGGACAATGATTCATCATTTTTCGTGCGTGCAGCCGGCGTTTATCGATTTATTAGACGTTGTGACGTCAAAAATTATGAAAAACTTAGTAAAATTTACCAGTAGTTTGATAGCTTATTTAAAAGCAGTTAAAATTAAACTGTGGCGGTTTACTCGCCACAGTTTAATTTTAATTAATTCTTTCTTCCTAATTCTTTATTCATTTAAATAGTAGTATTATAATGTGTGCTAGGTACCTAAAATCTGTTTGAAGTCGGTGCCAAGTGACTATTGCTTAGACTTTTGTAATTGTTCGTTTGTATTATTTTTGGCTTAGCACCGACTTCAAACAGATTTTAGGTACCTAGCACACATTATAATACTACTATTTAAATGAATAAAGAATTAGGTATATGCAATTTATGAAGAACCAGTTTATTTTACGCTTTTAAGTGTTTTTTTTGGCAGAGAGTTTTCGTTGGATGTTTTTTGGAAGTCGGTTTTTATTTTTATAAAAAGTTTTTATTTTTCAGTTTTTAGTGCAAACAATAGTAGGTAAGTAGTAAGTTGAACTATTTCATCAAATTTCATCATCAAGAATACAAATTAAGGTCTATACGTGTAATATTAAAATCATCCTCTAATCCCTAACTGTTGAAGAGTTTAACCTTCTATCACCAGTTCACCTAAATAACTTGAAAGTATACGACTGAAGGTCTTAATTATCCTCCAACTCCTAACCGTTGAGGAGTTGTACCTTCCACCTTCCATCATCAGCTTACCTAAATAATTTGAAATAATACGAGTAAAGGTAACACATATACATATGATATTTAAAGATTTATCCTCCAACTTACATCATCAGCTCATCATCATAAAATGATGACTACCAGACGCAAATACCAGTGTTACTTCAGAAAATATACGAAAAACATAGTATGTGCCTATAAAAAGTGAGGGTTTCCCTCGATTTCTCCGGGATCCCATCACCAGATCCTTATATGCTGGCAATGGGACCACCTCGAAAGCATACCCTTTCGAATACAAAAAAAAAATTCAAAATCGGTCCACAACTGACGGAGTAATCGCTGAACATACATAAAAAAAAAAAAAAAAAACACAGTGGAACATAGAACCTCCTCCTTTTTGGAAGTCGGTTAAAAAAGGTTTTTTTGGCATAATATACGTACCTATACCATGATGACCAGACGAGTTAAAATAGGATTTGTTTCAAGTATATCTTGTCCTTGCGTTGCTGTTGTCCAACGTAGATTCCTTCCTTAGGTAACTTTTACAACACCAATGTGGTGAAAAGGGGGTGGTGACATACCGTTTTGTATTAGTATTTATTCTTTATCGTACGCACTAAATCCTAGATAGAAAAAAATACAAGGCAGTTTCATGTACAAATGTGTGTTTAACCCAAAATTGAGTTTGCTTAATCCGTTACATCATAATTGCCATGACGTTGTGATTAGATAAATCATTAAGGTAGTATTAATAGATAAATAGTGTTTAAATTCCGATGCAAATTTTATATAGTCTGTGTCTCGAAATGTAGTGTAATATGTGGTTTTCAGGACAAAAGGTCATTGTCCTAACCTCGTTACCTGTCAGCAAGAATTTGTTGAAACAATTCGTTTGCATAAGCTAAATATTCACAAGTTTCTGTGTCTTCATTTAATACTGGGTGTGTACTTCGTTGGCAGTAACAGTAAGACTATGCAGCGGTGTACGTTATATAAATTCTTTGAATATTTTAGTGCTATGACGTCAGCGATTTTATGTTGAACACCATGTAAATCGTTGTCTTCATTTGAAGTATTCGGAAGTGGTTTCTTTAGAGGAGAGCGTGGTTAAAACATTTCTAATGTTTCCTACTAAAGTTTACTACAATTCTTGTATCAAAAACAAATTGATAGTATTTCCTTTTTTTTATGGAATAGGCGGGCAAACGTGCAGACGTATCGCTTGATGGTAAGCGATTACCGCCGCCCATGGACACCTGCAACACCAGAGGCGTCACAAGTGCGTTGCCGGCCTTTGCGGGATGGGGGGGAGATAGAGGTGGTTAAACCACCACGCACCATGCTACAGCGCAAAGAGTATAGTTTTACATTTGCAGAACTATAGTTAAGTCACAGGATAACTTGATTCTTAGGTTTTTTTTATCAAATAACTTTTTGAACTTCACCTCCAGTTATGTCTTTTACAGGAATTATTACAATCTTCATTTTGTAATCAAGATTACCATATCTTATTAGCTAACGTTTGTGTGTAATACTGTGCATAATACTGGTTAAGGCTTTATTTTGAGAAATATCTGAAACAACGTTTTCATGAATATATTAATTTCTGAGAAAACACTCATTTGACTTAATAAGCTTGCGGTGAAAACAATTTAGAATAATACCATGAGCAGTATTGGTAAATATTTTACCGATCTCCTTAGGTGTAGTGCAAAAATATTTCTTTAGTATTTAAAATTTGTGAAGTATAGGTATGTACCTATACTTCACAAATTTTAGGTAGGTATATGTGTACATTAGGATAAAATAATTTCGTTTGGATCCTACTAGTGATAACTTTTTTCAGAATGAGTTTCAGCATCGCTTCCTAGACTACTAGCTCGCTGACTAGAAAAAAAGCTTAAAACAAGAGCGAAATGCCCTGAAATGATACTAGTCTGGAAATACCTCCGAAATACACACAAAAACAAACACTCTCAAAATATTTTTTATTCTCAAAATATTTTAATATTTTAGACTGCCTCGTTGGTCTAGCGGTTGGCGTGTGCGACTGCTGATCATGAGGTCTTGGGTTCGATTCCCGGGTCGGACCAAATGTTTGTATGATCTACAAATATTTGTTTCGGAGTTTGGGTGTTTTCTATGTATAACATGTATGTATTTACATAAAAAAGTATATAGTGTATTTGTATCAGTTGTCTAGTACCCATAACACAAGCTCTGCTTAGCTTGGGACTAGATGGCGTTGTGTGTTAGATGTCCGAAAATATTTATTATTTATTTATTATTATTTTATTTTAGAAAATCTCTACTAATATAATAAATTCTAAAATAACTCTGTCTTTTTGTCTGTTATACTTTCTCGGTTAAACCGCTGCATTGATTTCAATAAAATTTGGCATGGATATACTTCGATTTTTGAGGAAAGACATAGGCTACTTTTCAACCGACATACAAGCGGGCGGAGCATCGGGCAAAAGCTAGTATTTTATATCTGTTAATTTCAACTAACTGTAATATTTTATACGAAGTCATAGCCGGTTTTAACAAATAAAATATGACTGTTTGTAATATCAGTCTTTAAAATTACTTAACAAAAAACATGAAACTATATCGTTTTTTTTCTGAAATTTTAGTTAGTAAATTAGTATGAAGACCGTCTTCGCAAAGGTTTCTGAAAGTAATCTTTGTTTGCAATTGGATGGTTTTTTACACTTGTTAAAAACAAAAAATACATTATATTTTAGCAAGAAGTATTGGTTCAACGAAGTCTTACGTAAAGCGAATGCACATCCAACGTCGAGTGGAAAATCTTTTGCCGCTCCTTCATTACACAAGTTAAGTTTCCACTTAGCGCTCATAAGGTACTGTAAGTGAAAACTTGACTGGTTAAATATATTACGAGTATTTTCAATATATTTTACACCCGTTTTAGTTCAATTCAGTTAAATATTATTAAAATAGTTGCAATTTATAAATATATTTATGTTTAGTGCAGCGTAGTATCTACGTTAGTAAGTATTATGTCCTATATTTGTGTGTGTGTATTATAAGTTCCTTCGATGTGTATTACATATGCAAAATACATTATTATGTTAGACACTGCTCCTCAAGACGAACACTGTTGAATATCATTTTCAATATCGACAAAAGTGCTGTGTGGATTTTAGTGAAATCGTAACACAATTTTTTTTTTCACTATAGTTATGGTTTTGTGATGAATGAAAAAGTAATGGTTGATGACAATTCAAAATTAAACTACGTTGGAGACCGGGAATTTAGATCAAAAATTCAAGACTAACATCTTGTTTTGTTTTTTCTTTATTTTTTTTATGTATTAGCTTTCGAAATGACTCTGCCCTGCCTGATGGAAAGCATGAGCAGAATCCAAGAGTGGTGGTCACCATCCTCAACGCGAATAAGGACAATGTAGCATGGTGACCCACACCATGGCGGCCTGGCTTTTAAAATTTAGCAGTCATAAAAGGAAGAGAATTTAGGTTGTAAAAACGCAAAATCCCCAATTTCGTTCAACGATAACTACTCAAGATAAATTTAATCCCCAGCAAAGGTTAACACTAACACCACTGATCAAGGTCAAGCAACGGAACATGTCCGTAGGCAGTAAAGCCTAAGTAGAAACGAGTACAGCTGCCGATGACTTTTTAAGTTCAAGTGGGGCTAAGGACTGGTTGTACCAAGAACTGACTGTACGGTATTCTTAGGTATTTTTACTTATAACTTAGCTTGTTGTCACAGTATGCTGTTTGTGTAATTGATAGGGAAAAACGCTCCTCCATTTAGACCCTGATGGTTCGCTCCATTTACATTGTAGAGGACGCTCTTAGCTCACTCGAATTTATCGAGTAATTTGACTCTAAGTGACATTAACAATTCGGGAAATCAGTTGATGCTTTCTTGCTTTTGTAACCTAATAGTTATGGTCTGAGAGTCGGTTAATAATTACTTACCTACATATCTAATAACTAGATGTGACATTAAAAAAAATGTTTCATGAATGAACACACCTATGATAGCTTTCCTGTCGCAAAGCTGTCATGACTATTATTTATTTTAATTTAATTTTAGGTAATAGACAATATTACCAGGTAAACCTATATCATTATATTTCCTATTAAATAATCTTTCATTTAATACATATTTCGATTGGTTATCAGCTTGATGTAGTTATGTACCTATATTGATTTACCTTATATTATAGATGAGAAAGCAAAGCATATTCGCTACACAGAAAATTAACATTTGAGACTATATATGGTTACCAAGGACGCGCCCGGCGCCGACGAGATCACTGGAAGCAATAATGAATCGATATTCGACGCTATGAATATCGATGTAAGGTTCAATATTTCGTGTCTTAGGAATGCAACGAGAACTTTCTCGAACGTTGTTCGCGAATAATCTTTCTTCGTGACAGTATGTACCTACTTATTTCTAAGTATTGAGGGATAATGAATGTCTAAAAGATCTAGAGTTTTAGGGATTACAGTATTATTTACTATAATCCTTAAAAAAAGTTGTATTGTTACTAAATATTTTGTCTATCCCGCATTGGGCTTAAGAGGGTCTTCAGAGCAAAATAAAAAGTCTAAAAAGGAGACGAAAAAAGGTATTAGATATAGCTTATGTCTCATGTATTACATTTTTATTCTGCAAGCCTTTAAAAGTTGTTTTGATAAGAGGGCTTAGTTTTCACTCAGGCTTTCGCTATGAAAACCACAAACTTAAGCTGATTGTTTATGGATTAATTTGTAAATGTGCATTTTATGTACTTATTCATTATATCACTATTTAAACAGATTACTAGCTAGATTTAAGTAGAAGTGTACTATTTCTGTTGATAAGTGAGGTCATTAAAACTCCTATAGATGAGGGTAAGATTGGTTTTCCAACTGAGACTTTAAGTACACACAAATTAATATGTTTGCGTATAACATCGTTGATGTCTTGGTTAGTATTTAAACAAGCAACTTTAATTGTTTCTTAATTGCTTCTCATTTGTTTTCTCAACTCTATTCCAGTTTGAGAAATTCAATTAGAGGATTCACAAATTGGACTCCAAAATGAGGATTATATTTCACAAAACAAAACAATTAAAACGCCTACTTGTTGCTAAAAAAACGTAAATACGGTTATGATTAGTTTATCGTAATTTGAAGCCTTAATAGGATAGGACTGTGATTATATTAGCTGTTAACTTTAAGGTTTGGAAACTCTCATTTAGCTTAGAGCGGTCAGGCGGAAAACTGGAAAATTCGTTTCGGACCTGCGCGCCCAACACTGAATACTTCATGATACGGTTCTATTTACGTTTTAGAGTAGGTGTACGTGTGTGTGTGTATGTCTCTGGAGAGCAATTATTCTGTTAAAGGTGATAACACCCTTGGGATCACTTATGTTAATATGTAGCGCGTAATAATTTATAGCATATCTCTACCACTTTAGCACAAATGTTATATTCAAATAATACATACATACAATATGTCTTTATTAGTAACATTAATTTCAAATCTAAGTACGGTATTTCTCTTTTTTTTTCAAAGTTACTTATAAAAAAACGTAAATGACATTATTTTTTTATGTAAGGTCAATAAAGTCATAGGTACCTAACAGTTAGTAAATGTTAAAAGTTAGGATAGTCTCATTATGTAAGTATTACGGACCTTACCTTTTCATACTGCACTGAGTGTTGTGGATTCTATATTCACATGTTTGATTACTTTTGTGGTCTTCAAATTGTTGTTCTGAGGCTGAATATACTTCGTGTCTAGTCTTCAGATATATATTCCTAGTGCGGGAGTTGTCTTTTTTGAAAGAAAAAAGTATGTAATGCCAAATGAAAGTTGGTCAAATAAGAAAAGGATACTTAGTAACCATGATTCTGATTCACTTACATGATCTTGAACTCGCGGGCTGGGTTTCCGCACTCAACGACTTTGTTGCCCCTATTTGCGTATTCACTTCCGTGAATATATATGTATAACATTTAAACTTACCAACAGTACCATATAAACTTCAAAAACATTTAACAAAATACAAAACCGACTTCAAGATTCGACTCGATTTCTCTTGGATGCCATTATCAGATCTTAGTGTCCTTATCATGGGACCTTTGGGACATCTCCTTTCCATTAAACAAAGAATCATGAAAATCGGTACATAAACGACGAAGTTATCCGCTAACACACATAAAAATAAAAAAAACATATTATTATATAAGGACGAATTGAGAACCTCCTCTTTTTTTGAAGTCGGTTAAAAAAGAGGAAGAAAGAAACTAAGAATGTATTATTAAAACTTATAAGAGCTTAATAAAGACTCGTCCTATACTTTTCTACGAAAACAATTTCTGGAAGTTTTCTACTTTTAGTTTATCTTACTTACAATGTAATATTACAGGTTACAAAGGATTGCTTTAATGTTAATCGTAATATGAACTTTAATAAAACGACATAGTACTTATTGTCGAAAAATCTATTACTTTTTAGAGTAGTAGCAGGTATATCGCTATAGCAATAATATATAATTTAGGAGATACTATAATATTATCTAGAGAATATAAAGGTATTGAGGCAGGAATTATTTAATAATTTATGATCATTTATTTCATTATACGTCGTTTAGAAACGATATTGTTGCCATCATATTTTTGGTAGTCCATGAAGATCCATTAGGGTAAAACAAATAAAAACAAGAAACGTAATATTATTTTGACATATCAGACATTTAAGCTTCTAGTCGAAAGAAACCTTTCTTGTTATCGGAGTACGAGGACAAGGCCAAAAGGGCTCCAATTTTTGCCCAAAAAATCGAGACGTATTATTTAGTAAATTTAGTAAATTCTCGTTTAGTTGAATGACAGTACCTTTAAGAACTGTATTTTATCTCGCGTCTAGTATTTGTGTTAGTTTTCACTTGATAAGTAGTACAAAGTTGAAGTCTTGATAAGTATAGTACAAGTAAAACATATTACGAAGAAACTGCATATAAGCTTTATTTTACGCTACCCCGAGAGCTCTTTTGTGAATGGTTGCTTTTATCATAGTAATAACTAATAAGCGAGTATGGAAAAAAGATGCATCTTTAAACCTGACTGTAACCTTTGTTGTAATTAAATACTGATTGTTTATAAATATAAATATAATTGACTTTGTTAGTCTTGATTCCACTTTGAAGAAAACAGACTGTTAATAATTTTCTTTTTCTAATTCTGAAAGACACAAGAATAAAAAAAACCGATTGAAAAACTTCAATCTGGACCAAATTTAAATGGGACCACACGGAAAGTACCAGCTTTCAAATAAAAAAAGAATCATCAAAATCGGTTCACCCAATCGAAAGTTATGAGGTAACAAACAAAAAAAAACAGTCGAATTGAGAACCTCCTCCTTTTTTGAAGTCGGTTAAAAAGAACTTAGATTTGTATTATCGAAGATCTTTTGGGGGCTACAATCGTGAGGAGTGACCTCATAAAAAGAGATATTATAGATAGTGACAATAGTGCAAATGATGAAATTTTAAAAGAAAAATACGTAAAATCTATTTAATTGCTAAGTTTGAACATACTTTTAAATCTTCCTAGCTGGGTTTTTGGCGAACTTAACTTAACCCTAGATAGCTGAATGTGAAGTACGGTATAGAGAGAAGCGTGTCTTTGATGTCGGCAAAACGATTCGAATTTCATTGTGAATAATTTGAGGTTCATGTGTTATTGATATTGCTTACCTAGTATAGGGTGCATTTCTACGTAACGTGTGACTACGGCTTTTGAAACTTGTTTCACACTTTTTCAGGTTCGTTTTTAGTCGTAGTTGGGTTTAAGTTTCTACTTTTTTTCATAAATTCTTATAGATCTCCTAAAAAAGAAGTCAGTATGAAAATGATTCCCAAAAGATTTACAGAGAATTTTCTTGCCTCAAAAAGATTCTATTTATTGCAGGTAAGTTCGAACGACAAAGATTTTGAGACGGGAAGCCCCCCTCAACTAAATGTACTGTCATAAAGTACGCAACTGGGACACGGCTTCGTTCAGTCACTGGTTTTGTAAGAACAAAGTGAATCTTAGAAACTTGCGTCGAGTGTCTCGCTTACTTTAAAACTACTTGAATTAAAAAGTTTTGTTCGCAAACGCAACGGAATACCTAAACAATTTCCACTCTTATTAAAATATAAGAATAATGATTAACTTTATCAGTAAAAAGTGAATTTCCCGTGTTTTCAATTTTTAACCGACTTCAAAAAAGAAGGAGGTTCTTAATTCGACCATATATTTATATGTTTTTTTATATGTATTCGCGGATAACTTCGTCGTTTATGAACCGATTTTAATGATTCTTTTACTAATGGAAAGGAGATATCCCAACGGTGGTACCATGATAAGGACACTGAAATGTGATCTGAGTCGAACATTTATGTCTTTTTTATTTTGTTAAATTTCTTATTATCTCACAAAATAGACTTTGACAGATTTTTTTTTTGCAAATTTTTTTAAGAATGAATACTAGCTAGGTCGATTTATCGCCCCCAAAACCGACTGTCAACTGTCCCTGATTGGTCGGTTTTACAGTAGGCCGTTTAATGGCCATAGAGCTAGGTTAGCTTAGAACTTCTTTAATTTATCACAAATTAATTTTATGTCACAAAAATTCTATATAACTAATTCTAAAGCTGTGAGGTATTTTCAACATGAAATCAATTTACAATCACAAAAACACTTTACATTCGGCAATAAAGACGAATTAAGAAACAAATATGGCGGCGTGGGACATAATGCTGTTCAACCAATCAGCGCGCGACTTGCAATTCGTCGATACCATTTCACAATCTTTCGACTGTTTGCAATCTCGCGAGATAGATTACGAGTACGGTTTTGACAATCTGGCGGTAACATATATGTCGCAGACACAAGAATAAACGAGAACATGAATGACAGATACAGCCAATCTGGACCAAAGCCAAACACTAATCACTACTAAACGGATACGAATTAACTTAAACACCATCAGCAACCCCCACGAGGGGGTTGGGGCAACGCTCACTCCTCCGCGGTGCCCTGTGGAATTCACCACCTAGGCTAGTAATTCCCCCACTGATAAATATAGCCTCGTACACACGATATAAAACACAGAGATACCGACTCATGGAACCGTTCGATTGTGGCAAATGTTTGTAACACTTTTATTATTCGGATACCCTCATTCCGACATATATATATTATCTAAATATTGTAAACGGCTCCAATGATTTTCATGAAACATGTCTAAGAACACTCGCACGTAACTCACCTTTCATACTAAAGAAACTAAATTGAAATCGCTTCATCCGTTCGTGAGCTACGGTGCCACAGACAAACAGACACGTCAAAATTATAACCCCTCTTTTTCCGACGGGGGTTAGTAAAATAATTATTTTCTACGATATACGTAAGTGATCAAAAAGAGGAAAATGGGTAAATTGAATTTCTTTAGTAGATAACATGCGTGCTCGTCTCCGTCGCAAAGTGGTTACATAATATGGGAATGATGTACTGAGGTTTGCGGTTCGATTCCCTGATCCGATTAAATGTTTGTTTGATCTGAAGATATTTGTTTATTTGTTTAAATATTTTCTATGTAAAATAGGTATGCATTCAGAAAAGTATTATTCAGAAAAGAAGTATTTTATCAGTCAATCTACATGCTTTCAAAGTACAAGCTAAGTAGTTTGAAGCTAGGTGTGTCAGATGTCTAAAATTTTTATTATCATTCCAAAAGTGATCTTGTCCTATTAGATAAAAGAGCAAATATGACATCACAAATCACCCGATGTTTTCCGAAGCATGGCTCTTTTACATTAAAGAATTTATTTGTTTATTGAAAGTATTTATTTAAAGAAGATTAATATTTTTTGTTTCAGATTACCGCTACAACAAGAAAGAATAAAAGGTCAGTAATGTATTTTAGAACACAGGCTAATTATATTTTACTCCGAGCCTTTTTTCCACACTAAGTTGGGCTCAGCTTTAATTCTACTACATTACGTTCAAACGTAGGCGCTCATAGCCCAATTGCACTCGGTGATTAGAAACAATCACCGAGGGTAAGCAACAGCGGCGCGGTCAGTACCTGGATGGTGGCATGATACCATGAGCGTCTCCGTGATTCGGAGGAAACGTTAAGCAGTAGGTCCAGGTTGTTATCATATGATAACAGTCGTGAAGCTTAGTTGGAGGCCTTTGGGCGGCTTAAAAAACATCCAACGGCAAGATTACGTAGCCACAACGTTGTCTTGACAGTTCCCAACCCGCACTCGGCCAGCGTGGGGATGTATGGCCTTACCCCTCTCCTGAGAGGAGACCTGAGCCCAGCAGTGGATCATTATGGGTTTTTAATGATAGCGTTCAAGGGAGCATTAAGAAAAGCTATTGTCGGCGAACAGTACAGTTGTGGAACCGAGTAATGACAAAGAGTATCTTCGGCTAATCCATTATCGGTGAATCTCGGTGAACAATCATTCGATGAAGGTCAAATCGGCATTCGATTCCAAGCTAAACTAGGGAATACAGAAGTTCTGTTGAAAGAATTTGTGTATCTTAACAAATCAACGGCCTGTTTATTTATTTATTTAGTATTTACTTGTTATTTACTACCAACGATTTTAGAAGCGTTCTTACGGTCTTAAGTCATAGTAAAGTTCACACACCATATTTCATTACTCACATGATAATTGAAAGAATTAAATATTCGAAGACTGAAGTCATTAATATTGTTTTCACAGAGAGATAGAGTACATTGAACCATGAGCGTTTATTGTTTTTTTTATTTATCTTCAGCTGATAACGACCACTCTACACAATGTTTAAATGGTTTCCGAAACATAACTTTTACCGCACGCGGAAATGAGAGAAAGTTGTCACTTACCCGTATACATAGTCGTATGTTACGCGTATGAATCTGTACGTTTTCACGTCGACGGAATGCTGTCTAGTCCATTTAATTACTCGACTAATAGCCGGATGTTCGTTGCGGATTCAACTATGAATAGACTATTTCCACAATCATTATAAAAACTAGATAAACCAGCCAAGCTTGCAGTTTGTTTTTTTAAAAAGTGCATATAAATTGGTGCTTTTCCCGACGACGAGGAAAAATCGCAGTGTAGGTTAATAATATCTAGTCTAAGCAGAAACTTTTACACAATTCCAGTTACGTTCACTTGTTTGTGACTCAATTTAATAAATAAAGTTCTGTATTAATACGGAAGGTACCACTGCTATTTATGAAAAAAAAAGACGGAAAAGGAA
Source organism: Diaphora mendica (assembly GCA_949125395.1). Lineage (NCBI taxonomy): Eukaryota > Metazoa > Arthropoda > Insecta > Lepidoptera > Erebidae > Diaphora > Diaphora mendica. The sequence goes on from OX421323.1 coordinate 7,471,714, forward strand.
GGTCACTGCATTGTCGGCATTTAAATTAACATTTAGTTCTTAGATTAAATCTAAATTAAAAAAAAACTATACGTATTTTAAAACATTAACTGTTAGTCACTATCACTACTTGACAATATTTCATGACATCTACTGACAGGATATAATTGTGACGATAAACATTATTTAGGACAAATTGTGTTACATAATTGCATTTTTTTCAAAAAACTGTCAAATGTTAAAGAAATATGTGGAACCAATCTGTGGAGCAAATTGTTGCACACGGGGGGCGGTAATCACTTGCCATCAGCCACCCCGCTATCGAAACAGAAAGATGGAAATAAGTCTTCACTTTACTCTCTAGCAACCTTCCAAAATTTAGTGTCGACCTTATTGTAATTATTCTTTGCAGTTTTTAACAGAAATGAGAATGACTCAAACTCAAAAAGATTTTATTCATATAGGCACTTATTTTACAGGCACTTATGAATAGTCAATATTTAATATTAAAAAATCGAGTAATTCTAGTCGCCACTTCCAAGTGCAGCCTACCCTTCATGGAGAAGAATCTGGCAAGAAACTCCATTGTTGCTCCTTTTAAATAATAATAATACGGTTTACAATTTTTTTTTTACTAAGAGACTTGAATGAGAACGAAGTCGACCAAAGAAAACAAAACAAAAGGTTTGGAGTCATTGCTGCACAGCCATGAGCTAACCAATCATGCGCCGTTCTTACTGATGGCTGCAAGATTTTTACATTGTTATATTGTGACATTGTATTGTTATATTGTAAGGTCCACTTATGGAAAATAAAATCCAAATAGCACTTTCACTCAGTCAAATTTAACTGACTGATTAACTGACTGAAGTGTAACGGTATGCAGATATTTCGGCCTGAATACAATATGTTTTCACAGTTAAAAGTTTGTATATCACTTAGCTTCAAAACAACAGTTGTTGCAACAAGTTTGTAAAACGGTATTCTTTGCTGTTTTTGACAAGATCAACAAACTGTAAGTACTTATGAACTGTGTTGGAGCTTGATTGGAGTTTCCACAATTATTGCCTGAAATATTTATACTAATATTAACTTGACCTCGTTTGAACTTTAACTTGACAACTGCTTATAAACTTATTTATAAATAATACGAATACGTACACGAAAAATAACAAAAACGACAATTTATTATCGTGCTCATCACATGTACACTCACTTGTATATTTAAATTAAGATTACATTTCTTCAAAAACATATTTAAGTCTGTAATTTATTGTGCGATAGACTTGATTGGCATATTAATATACAATACTAGTGGTTGCCCGCGGCTCCGCCCGCGTATATGTCGGTTATCGCGGCAAATAGTAGCCTATGTGTTATTCTGATGTATAAGCTATATTACTGTAAAGTTCCATTCAAATCCGTTCAGTAGTTTTTGCGTGAAAGAGTAACAAACATCCATCCATCCATACTTACAAACTTTCGCGTTTATAATATTAGTTTAGATTAATATGTATTCAAAGTTATTTTTATCGAGTTTTTTTTTTTTTTTTTTTTTTATGTATGGCCCGCCATAATGACTCTACTCTGCCTGATGGAAAGCATAAGCAGAATCCAAGAGTGGTGGTCACCATACTCACTGCGAATGCAGACAATGCAGTATGGCGACCCACACTGCTGCTGCATCTTTTAGTCTAGTCAACAAGTATGGAACTTGTTGACTAGACTAATTGGGCCTCCGGTCTCGCACTCACCAACGAAACACGACAGCACGATCGCTGTCATTTTACGTTGATTTTCTGTGTTTCTGTAATATTTGAAGGGTCATTCAAATATTTGACCTAGTAGATACACATTGGCCGAAAACATTGTTTCATACTTTCATTGCCTGATCAAAGTAAAATCTAATTTTACTGGATAATTAGTACATTTACGTTTTACAAACTTTATAGTGCCCTGTGATATTAATAATACATAAAAATCAGAATAGTACAACCACGCAACGAGCGAGCATCTGTAACCAATGATAAATACTACAACACACATCTTCTAAACTACAAGATCGTTTTCGCCCTCAAAATATGAAAGCTGTCAGTTTACAACACATTTTAAATAGCTAAATAAATATATTTTTTAAACAGGATTTGTGTTGTTTTGCAACACTAAGATTAAGCAGAATGTTCACAGCAGCTTCCCTTTAAGTTAACCAATTTAGCGAAAGTTTAAATAAAAGAACTCGTTACAGCTGGTGTGCTTAGATCAAAGGGAACCGAGTACTTTAATTAGAACCAGTGTTATAGAGAAAGAAATAAACGAAACCTTAAGAAATGTACAGGAGGAGAACACGAGTCGGTAAAACTTGAGAAGAGTGAAAGATACACAAACCGTTTTTTATTTAAAGAGAAGAAACCAAATTGGATAGTTAGAATGGTCAGGTGTTCTTGAAGTAGAATTCATACCTTTTCAATTTATAACTATTATAGTGATCTACTTTACAATTAAGTTGACTAGTTCTGCAATTAGTTGACTGATTTCCATAGTAGATGTAGAATCGATGTTGTAGACCTACAACGTAGACCTGTAGACTTACGTGTTGTTGCTCGTTGTAGACGGATATAACCCTAGAGTCTGACAATAACATTACACAATACTGCCCCCCTGCGATCGCAAATCTGACTTGCAAGCGAATTTGGCATCACTCCCTCGAGTAACACTTGACTAGCATTCGAAATAAGACGACCGATCCTTAGTGTGTTTTGACGAAATAATTATTAAAGTTATCTGATTTATGACGGTGGTTAACCATTTATTTAGAATGTAACTTGTAAATGTAATCTAATTTTAAATAATAAACCTGGAATTACTTTCGGTTATGATGTCAGTTTAGCTTATTTTATGCTATGCACTTGATTTAGGGTTCCGTGCCAAAGGCAAGAAACGGGACGGGAATCTATAAGGGTATAGATTCGTTATGTCTGTCTGTACGTCTGTCTGTCTGTCTGTTTGTCTGTCCGTCCGTATGTCACAGCCACTTTTTTCCGAAACTATAAGAACTATAATGTTGAAACATGGTAAGTAGATGTATTCTGTGAACCGCATTAAGATTTTCACATAAAAATAGAAAAAACAATAAATTTTGGGGGTCCCCATACTTAGAACTGAAACTCAAAAAAATTTTTTTCATCAATCCCATACGTGTGGGGTGTGAGGGCGGTTGGGTGTGGGGGCAGTGGGCCACGGGTTCTATGGATAGGTCTTCAAAAATGATATTGAGGTTTCCAATTTTTTTTTTTCTAAACTGAATAGTTTACGCGAGAGACACTTCCAAATTGGTAAAATGTGTGTCGCCCCCCCTGTAACTTCTAAAATAAGAGAATGATAAAACTAAAAAAATATATATATGATGTACACTACCATGCAAACTTCCACCAAAAATTGGTTTGAACGAAATCTAGTAAGTAGTTTTTTTAATACGTCATAATTTGTAAACTGGAATTTACCCTTCATTCAATCAACACAAAAATAAAATAAAATTATATTATGTTACTTGCTGCTGCGGAACCCTTCAAGGGCGAGTCCGACTCGCACTTGGCCGCTTTTTTAATATTTTGATTAATATTTAAACGGGCACTAGTGGATTTCTATAATTAACTTTGTTTAAACGCTCTCATTTTTGTATGTGTTTTAATGCGTATAGTTTTTTTTATTATTTAACATATATATACCTAATACCTACATCGTTAAGTTAGATGCTATACCCACAACTAAAATTAAGGTCCTTACTATTGATATTGTATTGTACTGTGAGAAGGTATTACGTTTGCTTAAGTGTAAGACGATATTTAGATACATGAAGCGTGAAGATACAATACAATATGATCTGTGGACAAAGCTGTTGAGTATTGTATTTTTCAGGGTTGCTAAACATTTCAGTTATTTTTTCTATTGTATTGTCAAGTGATATTGTAGAGATCTAATTACTCTGTGGCGACTTTCACATACTACGCAAACAGAAAAATACTACAGCGCCATCTACCGAAGATACGTCAAACTACGAAATAACGAAGGAAACGAAGAAACTACCAATCCTGAATCGCGCAATAGAAGTTCTCACGCCAATTAGCATATAAATACAATACCCCAATATCAACCGTTGGGCCGCGGCTCGCCAGGCATGATCACCTCGCCTGGTCGGAGTATTCTCCCTTTGTGTAGGAGGGACATGACATTCGTTCCTCCACAACTCATTAAATAGTTCGGACTGATTCCAAATCCTAGTTCAGTTAAATTATACGAGTTTTTCATCAGTTTGACATGTAGTCAAAAATTAACAGAGATTAGTCTTATTTTATAACATTTACATTTAATATTTTTACGATGATGCGGAGTCGAGGGTTAACAAAAATACAAAATTAAAATATATTACAAGAAAAGCGGCGAAAATGTTGTGTATATTACTTAACCTTACTGCTAAAACGTTTAACTCTATAAAGCTGAATATTGCAAAGTAGATCGTCGTTCGGGCTATCGTAAATACCTTTAAATTTACACCCGATAACTTGCTAAATTTATAGAGACTTCAACGTCAAACGTTAACCAAAACCTCAAGAGACAGCCCTGAGCGTTGCCGGGCAGTCTACCGCGAATTGATTTACCTCCTCTATCTCAAGACAAGTGGAACGACCTAGTTTGTCTTCGTCTATAATCGATGTGAACACACCTTAAGTGTTATTGAATATAATACTATCATTGACAGCCTATAGGAGAAAGCTACCATAAAACAACTGACAAATTGTCTGTTGATATTTTAATTTGAGAATAGTCGTAATGAATTGTTAACATTGGTTCCGAAGTTAACATAAATAATTTTGTAAAAGATGAAATGTCAAGTATGATTATAATGTTTATTAAAAATTTGCAATACTGGCAGAACAGGTAGCGTAATCGATAAGACAGTTAACTTGCTGTCAAAGTTGACCAAACGGAAGATAGGACGAAGTTACTCCTAAGACAAACATTTAACTTAATTGAGAGTTCATGAGAATATTAATTAAAAAAAACAACTGACTGTTCTTTGTGTCTAAAGTCTTCATAACTCACTGACTTTTTGACTTAACAGTCAAATCAACTTGTCACTTGACACACGAATCATTATATCAAGTACCTGTTTCATAGATATAAAATGAAACTAATTTATTGTATCCTCTATCACACGCAGATCACTTTGAATATCTGACTAATAGGACATAACCCTAACTTCTGACAAACTTTAATTAAATCTTCTTATTGTTGAAACGCCTATTTACACTCCTCTCACTCGGTTTTCAATTTGAAACTTGCTGAATTATCGTAATTACATCCTTTGTGTCTAAGACAGTCTTCAATCTATACAGACGAATTTATGTATATTTGATATTCACTCTGTCTGCATTATGCAGATTTAGAACAACACTAAAAAGAAAGATCCCAATGTGTCGACATTCTAATGTTGTTTATGACCGTGTGGTGACGAACTCGATACAGAGTGACTCCACCTAGACTACCAACTTAGGGAGTAAAATACCCAGGGCAAATAGCACTGCAAGATGATAAAACTTGACATGAACCATAATATATTCGGCTGGTTAGCGTACGATAATACCTGCTTTCTAAAAAAAAGCATTATGTCCTGTAGTGGACTATTGAAATCTCTTGATCTGATGATCTTAAAAACAGAAAAATTAACAGGTCTTTCAACGTTTAAAAAAAACTTAAATCATTTCTAGTATCATGATTTGATCGTTATCGATGAATTTAATACATTTTGATTCGAGAAAATTTTGAAAGCTTATTTTCGTTGCCAGCAGTTTTCCTTAACTAATAAAGACGCTTATGCACAAGCTGATGAAGATCGCGCTCAATAAAGTATGGGTATGTGATAAAGATGATGTACCAAGTTACCCCAATATCATGTTCAAATACCTGTTCTCTACCTGTCAAAGAAAAAGTTAAAATTTTCAAGTACTCCAGAACGTACATTCCTGAAAATAATGTATTTGAGATTTCGCGAATTCTATCTTGTGAATAGAAGTTCCTATTAAACCTCAGTGTAAGCAGCCTTCCTCTGCTATTAAACACACACACACACCACACCCTTAACTTTCATTGCCCATCTCTCAGTCTCGTAAGTTTGTAATTTATCTAGAGTTGGCGATGCTGGTAAATCTGTTATGCAGGTCTTCCTAGTACAGATACCGGTCCCTTGCACAGTTTCACTTAAACATATCATACCTAATTTCAGACGGAGAAATTGTAAATATTCTGTGTGAGAGAAAAAAAAACGTGTGGCACTCGGGGAATGCCGCGGTAAAGCTATTGCATAGCATTTTTTATCAACTTATGCAATTATAATTATTTATTTATTTTTTATTTATGCAGTTTTTTTTTCTTTGAACATGTATACTTACGGGGCGCACATGCAGTGAGTGTGGCATTATAAAGATATGATGGATACCAATACACCTATATACTTTCTCACAAATAGCTGCTTACGTATTCGTGTGATTTCGGAGCAGCTCGTCTCGATCCGTGCGAGCCTCGGGTGTTCGACTTTATTTTCGTTACGAAATAACTTGATTCGGTCGCCGCGCTCAAAGCCCGCGATAAAAGCTATGCAATAGCTTAAAAATAAAGATTTATTATTATTATTAAAGTTCGAAGTTCAATATTCTAATGGTACTGAACGGTGCGATAATAAGAAAGCGGGTATCACCTTGAACAATTTCTCGGAACAAGGACTCGAAATAACTTCAAACTACTGTTTAGTTAGGTCGGAACGGTTAACGAGTATAAATTAGTTGTAAATTGTAATTGAAAGGAACCAAAAGCACTCAATGTAGTATGTGTTAAATTAGTTCTCAACAGTAAAAACATTGGAGATAACATTATAATGTAACTATTTCCAAGAGAGTAAACTGCAACTCAAGAGACAGAAGTTCGTTGCCACCCTCTGAATGCCAAGAATATGAAGGTGAATTAAGACTAGTTAACCCACGTAACTTCGTCTGCATTTCATTTCAATCACGCTCGGCTTTTATTCGTCTAAGCACGATGTTAACTTACCTATCTTAGGCACAAAAGCAAAACACACACTATAATAGACAAACAGACTTGCATATAATAGAAAAGTACATTGTGTTAAGTGTTTATCAGAAAACTCTAGTTCAGTTTGAAAATACTCCTAGATGGATTATTTTGGAGAGAATAACACGTGTACCGACGTAAAAATATCCAATACACAAACATACTAGCTGTTTCCCGCGGCTCCGCCCGCGTTTATATCGATAAATGAAGAACCGCTCGACCGATTTTGTGCAAACTTCACATAAACCATCTACTAAATATTTCGAACAAAGCCTAAACATTTGGTTTGGATAGGTGAGCCCGTTCTTGAGTTATAAAATTACAACCAAAAGTGGCATTGATTTTATATATATTGATGATTTATTATTGAGTATGATAGAAATATAATGTTTGTTGATAAATATCTCAAATTGAGTGTTGAATCATCTGTATTACGAAAATATTTTTGTATTTTATTTTTTTATGAGATAGCGGGGGCAAACGAGCAGATATATCGTCTGATGGTAAGCGATTACCGCCGCCTATGGTCACCCGCAACACCAGAGGCGTCACAAGTGCGTTGCCGTTATCATTTGTTATACCCGTACACAAATTGTGTTAATTGTGTCCGCTTCATGTATGTCTGTAAAGTCCCCCGCGACACAGGATGTTTATTCCTAATGCGGGAGTTGTCTTTTTTAAGAAAAAAAAGAAAAAAAAATACAATATTAATAGCATACATAGTAAAATTACGTAAACAATATTGTTATCTGCCGTTGTCTCATCTACCGTGGGAAAATTATGTCTCTACACATAATGCACTTTGGCTTCAGAGAACCGGTGTTAGCATTTCTATCATTGTCGATTTCATTTTTTTTCGAGTAAAATGATTTTTGTTTGTTTCGTGGTGACAACTACGCTTGCGTGTGTACAAACCAAAGAAAATTTTACCAAACTACGGCGAAGCGAAAAGGTAGGGTAATAGCGATTTTAATGAATGATCACGGCGAAGCGAAAACGTAGGGTTATAGCGATTTTAATGAATGATCATTCATTATTCGCCGTGGTTTGGTAAAATTTTCTTTGTGAATAGTAATAATTGTTCGGGTGACATAGGCTATATCAATTTTATCAAAAATTTTGACGTGGACGTGTATTTTAAACTTTTTCTTGTTAGAACCATGTTTTTCGAAGCTTCACATTGTTGAAGTTTATTATAACTAACCACTTGTTCTTAGTTTAATGTAACTAATACTGTTTGTTTACTTGGACTTTCTATTTTGTTCACAAAAGACATATAAAAAGTTTTCCTTTCGTTGTGTTCAAGGTTTTTCTTTATTTTATATATTTTTATTTATTTATCTTTATTGCATACATATAATCACATAAAACATAAAAAGAGTTACAAAAAAAGTATAAATGTAACAATCGGCGGTCTTATCGCTCACGGCAATTTCTTCCAGACAACCTTAACACGGATTTTAGCTATTTGAAATTTAACGGTAGTTTAATAAATTTGATATACACACATCAAAAGTGTCTAGGGTTCAAGCATTTTTATGCGGATTTCTTGAGATTGAGATGTGGCTTTGGCCCTGGCCTGCTCAGTCGCCAGACTTGAACCCGATTGAGCATGCATGGGATATGCTACAGAGAAGAGCTCTGCCGAATATGGAGGGTATCCAGTCGCAAGAAGACCTTTTTTTGTTGTTGCAACGAACATGGGCGGCCATTCCACAGCGTGATTTGGATGAACTCATTTTGAGTATGCCAAACCGATTCTTGTGTTGTAAGTGTTCGCGGTAGAAACACGGATTATTAATTGTTTAAGTTACCTAATAAAATTTTAAAGAAAACTGTTATTTCAGTCTTTTTTTCGAACTTTAATGTTAGTGGTTCAAATGTCAAAATTCCCTTTATTAGGAAAATGGCAAATTTCTTTATTAATGCAAAGGTGACTTGGTTTATCGTTACTGTGACAAACGAAAACACTTTATTTGATGAATCCTTAAAGAAAATTTTAATTAATATCAATCAGGAGAAAAGTTATTGCAAAAATATATGTTGATCCCTAGACACATATGTTGATCCCTAGACACTTTTGATGTGTGTATATCTGAAAAGAATGATAAATAATTCATTCATACAGAAACACACACTTATACTCATTACACATGTACAAATACATTTACTTACATACACTTATACAATATATAAATATATTTAAATAAATACACTAAAAAATACGATTGATAAAGTGTTTATAATGACAAATAATAGTCTTTCACTAGTTTTAAAAAAATAGGTTTTCGCTTGTCGGATTGTCACAGGCAAGTTGCTCCAAAGCCTAACTGAGTAGAATGTTTTGGCATTGCTAATATTAAATTCTCCGATGATCTCAGGTCCCTGCAATGTGTGTTGTTTAAGAGCTGAAAACGTTCTTTTAGATAAGGGGGTGTGTGAGGAAAAAACAGAACACTGTATAAAACAGTAAGAATATGCAGATTCCGGCGAAGGCGTATTGGAAGCCACTTGAGTTTAGCACAATACCCAGAGATGTGGTCATATTTGCGTAATCCAAATATGAATCTGATACAGAGGTTTTGGAGTCGCTCAAGTTTATTCAGTTGGTCTTCGGTGAGATCCAGATAGCTGACATCGCCATAGTCAAGGATGGGAAGCAAAAGTGATTGTACGAGCGCAATTTGAGTACAAGTGGGAAGAAAATTCCGTAGCCTTCGCAAAGATCCTGCAGCTGCAAATAGTTTGCGGCTGACTTCCTCAATTTGAGGGACCCAGGACGGGTATCTATCCATACAGATCCCCAAGTTTTTCACTTTTTCACTATACGGAACAGCGGAACCGTTGCAACAAACAACTGGAATCTGTTGAGAGTTTATTTTACAGATAAGCTTGGAGCTGCCCATTATAATGACTTTTGTCTTGCTCGGGTTCACACTAAGTCCATACTCCCCACTCCAGTGGCAAATTTGCGTCAGGTCTCTATTAATGACATCCACTGCTTGCGTTAAATTATCCGGAGTGGCATATGAGTAAATTTGGAAATCATCTGCAAAAAGATGGTAGGAAGAAGCAACGGAGATAGCACGCCGCCCTGAGGTACGCCAGCAGATATATGTATGTGATGCAGCAGGTAACTACGAAACCAGTCAATTACCGATGGAGATATGTTAATAGAGCACAGTATACCCAAGGAGACGTCGAAATCAACAGTATTGAAAACGTTGCTGAAATCTAGCAAAGCTAGAACCGTTAGCTTTCCCTCGTCCATTATTCGGTTATTATTACGTAAATATTCTTTAGAGGCGAAGCAGTTCACAGTTGCTGATTTAATCAAAATGAAAACGTTTAATTAGAATATCTGCAGCGTATCCTTTGGGATTTTGTTGTGAATTATCTAGTTATTCATCATCATCATCTCAGACGAAGAACTTCCACTGGTCGACATAGATTTCCTCCAAGGTTCTCCATAACAACCACTCCTGTGTTGTCCGCATCCAATAGCTTTCACCGGGTTGTTATAAACTGGAAAATTATGATGCTTCTTACTCAAATATTGACAGAAAATTATCTGTAAAAGATATAAACGTAAAAGACAGTTAATATTTTTGACGTGACAACGTCTTATACGATTTTGTAACACAATGTACACTGCTTATATCCTAAGTAAATAAAAGCCTAATAATAGTGTAGAGTAACGTACAGGTGTAGTTAATACATGTACTGCAAAATACAATTTTCAGTTACATCAATACTTTGAAAACACATTAAACACTGTTAACTTAGACATTGAATACCTTTCCTAAAATAATAATGAGAACCAAATTTGATATAACAGCCCTACTAACACAATTCTTTTAGAATAATACTCTCATAATCAAGCTTATTTTTAAAAGAAAACTTTTGTTTAATTAAATTTTCTCAACATTAATGTCGCTATCTCAATTTCCAGTGGTTGGGGATTTATTTTATTATTTTCACCTTGTGAGTGGCATGGCTCCAAACCTCTCTTCTTAGGTTTTGTCATTTTTATTTCATGTACAGAAACTAGTGTTAGGTTTACTTACAAATAACATAAAATAACGAAAAATTTAGAATAGCGTAGTAACCTGTAAGTTGTATGTAATAAGTACGGAGTAACTCTAGACAGAACTTGTTTCAGTAGAGATTACTAGGTGGCAGCACGAGTGACCAGTTAAGTTTTATTTTTAATTTTTATCGATAGAAAATTATAAAAAATGTAAACCTGAATAGTTATTTTATTTATACCTAACATAGAACTTTTATATATTTTTATAAATCATTTTAAATGAAATAAAGGTGTTAAGACAATTTAGATTTATAATTATTTTTGTCACTAATGTATTTCTGAATAGTGATAATAAACATACAATTTTGAAAGTGTATTTTTCTTTCTGGCTAGACAGCGTTAGGTATTTTCTATTTACATATTAACTAATGGCAAAGATTGTACAATGAATGAAGTGTCAATATTAATGATGTCCCTGGTGACATGGACATCCACAAACAACAATTTGTGGAGTAAACCACACAAAGTATGTGTGGGTTCCTATACCATACCCATGTGGAGCTCAAACCTACAACACTCAACGTCGTTGAAGGCGGCGAGATAACCGCTTATGCCACTACACCATCCGTGCAGTCATTTGTTGTATAAATAGGTTTAGCTTTTCTTCGCTCGGTTGACTCAAATAACGATAAAATACGAACCTTGAGTTATCGTTATAAGTTACGTAACGTAGTCTAAGCCTCTGTAAATACCGGAATTGATCACTAAAAGTTTATTAACAAATAAAAAAGACTTTCAACTGGAGAGTTATAGAAACAATCAAACGAAGTGTGTCTGACGACACAAAAGCTAGCGAAAGGAGATAAATCTATTTACGGTAGATTTGAGCAGCAATCCGTTCGGTCGGAGCGAGTCAACGAACCGAAAAAGTATCTCGGATACCTTATGGGCATTACTGTGAGTAGCTAACAATCAAACTGACTAAGATATACTGTTTTTAAAGATATTTAAGAGGACAGGATTTTTATTACGTGACTGTTTCGGGATACCCGATTAGTCGAACCTTAAAGGACTGCTTTTCAAGGAGTTAAAAAAAGGAGGCTCGGACTTAACTTAAAACCTTACTTTAATGATTATTGTATATTCTAAAGTTCATATTGTGTCACGGTGTATTTTATGTAAGTTAGAGTTTACATACGAGACAGCACGAGAAAGGACTTACCCTATCATTGCTCAAACAGAAAACTTTATTTATATAGATCAAACCTGATTAAAATCTTACCATACCATACTCGTGCTGTGTTTACTACTAATGTCCTATCATTTAATTTGGTGTCTATTTGAAAAATGAAAAAAAAAGAAACTGTTAAACCTGTCTAGTACGGCTGTGCAGTTCGCAAAAACGTCGCACAAATATGCTCGAGGGCTTTTTTGCTTGGACAGCTTTCGATTTTGTTTTAGTAATGTGATTTCTAGTTCTGTATTTTTTGCTGATTTACAATACAATCTAGTTCTATTCTATTTTTTAACCGACTTAAAAAAGGAACGAGGTACTCAATTCGACAGTATTTTTTTATGTTTGTTACCTCAGAACTTTCGACTGGGGGAACCGATTTTGATCGTTCTTTTTTTATTTGAAAGCTGGTTCTTCCCGTGTGGTCTCATTTCAATTTAGTCCAGTTCTTGAAGTCGGTTTTTTTTTGTTAAAATTTTTGTATAATCCAGATACATTTATCTGTAGAGCGAGATCAAGTGATAAACTTTAAACACACTTTATGATTGTGGTTTTTTATTGATTTTTCTACGTGTGTCATGTCATATAAATCCTACTAATATTATAAACGCGAAAGTTTGTAAGTATGGATGGCTGGATGTTTGTTACTCTTTCACGCAAATACTACTGAACGGATTTAGATGAAACTTTATGAAATGAAATGAAATGAAATCATTTATTCTGCAATTAGGTTACATGAACACTTTTGCAAGTTAAACTTTTTTTGAGCAGATGAGTTCGGCCTTTCCTAACTGGACTAGCCCTGAGAAGAAAGGACGAAACAAACTCAGGGATCACCGTCTCTTTTAAAGTCCAGACAATATGCAAAAGATATTATTTCAATAAAATAAATACGATAATTACTATTTGAGTCACAATTACAATAATCAGTAAAGATAAAATTAACAAAAATGTCAACAATAGCAATAATTTAACATGAATTTGTTTCAAACTATAAATTATCGTCACATCAAAATAAATTTAAACATTCAAAATAAACAGCATGTGCAGAATGGGCAGCTCAATCCCAGGCGGTTTTATCATCAAGATATTCTGCTATGGTATAATACCCCTTTGCGGATAACTTAGATTTTATGGTATTCTTAAATTTCTTTAATGGCAAATTCCTAATATCAATAGGGAGTTTATTGTAAAAGCGTATACATTGTCCCATGAACGAGTTGCCTACTCTGTGGAGACGAGTGACGTGAACACTAAGATTATGTTTGTTTCTGGTATTTACAGAATGAACATCACTGATTTTAGGAAACTTTGATATATTTTTTTGAACATAAACTAAATTTTCGTATATATATTGTGAAGATACAGTCAGAATATTTATCTCTTTAAATTTGGAACGGAGAGAAACTCGAGGGCCTAATTTATAAATGGCTCGTACGGCGCGTTTTTGTAAAACAAATATGGCATTAATATCTGCACAGTTACCCCAGAGTAGGATACCGTAACTTATTATGCTATGAAAGTAACTGAAGTAAACTATTCTAGCTGTATCAACATCAGTTAAATGTCGAATCTTTTTTACAGCAAAAGCCGCTGAACTTAGCCTACCGGATAGTTTTTCTATTTGGGGACCCCATTGTAACTTAGCGTCAACAGTAATACCTAAAAATACAGTAGATTCCACAGGATCCAACTCTAGTCCATTCAATCGAACATTGGTTGTAACATGCCTAACGTTTGGTGTAGAGAATTTAATGAATTTAGTTTTCTTCTCATTAAGGAGAAGGTTATTTGTATTAAACCAATGTACCACTTTCAAGAGTGCACTGTTGACTTCAGTAAAACTGTCAAGTTGGCGCCTAACTTTAAAAATTAAGGATGTGTCATCCGCGAACAATACAATCTCATGATTGTCACTTACATAATAAGCTAGATCATTTATGTATATGAGAAACAGAAATGGCCCTAGAATGGAACCCTGTGGGACGCCCATTGTTACCGGGGATCCCGAAGATGTTTTACCATTAATATCAACTTTTTGAACTCTTTTATTCAAATACGACGTTACAATATTTACAGCATTATTCATTATTCCGTAGTGCTGTAGCTTCCTGATGAGTGTAGGATGATGGACACAATCGAAAGCCTTAGACAAGTCACAGAAAATACCAAACGCATCCTGTGAATCCTCCCAGTACCCAGTTTACAGTAACATAGCTTATACATCAGAATAACACATGGCTACTATTTGCCGCGGTAACCGACATATACGCGGGCGAAGCTGCGGGCAACCACTAGTCAAATATAAAATAAAAATATGTTATCCTGGTATGGATATGTAATGCGTACGGGCAAATTAAATATAGTGATGAATTTTTTTTAAATATTTAAGTTTACAGATATTTTTATATTCGTCAACGTCTATACTTTCTCTTTCCACAGTTTCTACTCTAGTAGAGAATGGTCAAAGATAAAGGAGAATTGAATAAAAGAAAATGTCGAACACAAATAAATTTGAGAAAAGGTAAGAAGATTATAATGTAGGTAGTAGAGCCACGCTGATTTCAGCACGAACGGGCCGGCTCGACCGGGGCGGTACTACCCTCGCACAGAAAATCAACGTAAAATGACAGCGTGCTGTCGTGTTTCGTTGGTGAGTGCGAGACCGGAGGCCCAATTAGTCTAGTCAACAAGTTCCAAACTTGTTGACTAGACTAAAAGATGCAGCAGCATCACTAGGCCGCCATGGTGTGGGTCACCATGCTGCATTGTCTGCATTCGCAGTGAGCATGGTGACCACCACTCTTGGATTCTGCTTATGCTTTCGATCAGGCAGAGTAGAGTCATTTTGGCGGGCCAAACATAAAAAAAAAAATGTCGTGTAAATTTATATGAATAGGTGGTTTCAATAAGCTTTGTACACGGTACATTGAAACAAAATTATAATATAAAAGGTCACCAAATAGTATTACACTGCCGATTTGATAAAGTCTACTTTCAATTCATCATAAGCATACTAAAGAGCTCTCGCTGGTCTTTCTACTCATCTCTAAAGCTTTTTACATAAAATTCTTTCAACAAATTTTGTAGAGATTTTCAGCACTTGAAAATATTTACATTTGCGAGATAATATTAAAACATATGACTGTTACGCCACTTCTAGTGCAGTTGAAGAGGTATTATTTTGCTTACTGTTAAAATTTTAATGAACAATCTTTTTAACCACCGATGCAACAACTTATAATACCTCTCGTGTTATCAGTTCAACGTCGATGTCTGTCTGTCTGTCGCTGTGTGTGTCTGTCTGTGGCATCGTAGCTCTCAAACGGATGGACCGATTTCGACGCGGTTTTTTTCATTTTAAAGCTAGTTAGCTATGTTTGGTTAGTATCGGCACATCAGTGTAAGAGTATCAGCGCTTTTCCAAAATGATGTAAGGCATTTTTGGCGTATGATTACTCGATTAAGTGCTTGCGTAGGGTGTTTTTTTGCTTGTTTTTAATAAAAATGCTCTTTATTTATTGCTAAGTTATCTATCACTAGCTGACCCACGCAACCTTGTTTGCGTCTCCTATTGCGCGTAGCGTGATCATTTTCCCCCGTTTTCGAAACATTTTTCATTTGTGCTCCGCTCCTATTGGTCGTAGCGTGATGATATATAGCCTATAGCCTTCCTCGATAAATGTACTATCCAACACTGAAAGAATTTTTGAAATCGGACTAGTGGTTCCTGAAATTAGCGCGTTTAAACAAACAAACTCTTCAGCTTTATATGTATATAATAGTATAGATATACATATATTTTTTAGCGGTCTATTTACAGACTCTGCCTAATTTGGATTCAAACGGCAGTGTTTATGATATATACATTTGAATACATTTACATTTTGAAGTGAGAGATAGCATGTTCTTTTGCAAATTATTTTGAGTGGCTGTATAATTACATTAAATACCTACCAACCTACGCACCACCTAAAGGTCGACTGAAAGATAATGCCTATGGCATTAAGTCCGCCTTACGCAATGTAATTGCAGGAAGATTAAATAAATAAATAAGCCAGTTGTTCAATATATGGTTTTATGGATTCCGTCTCTAACGGAGTGATATGACTTTAATAATAAATATAATTAAATGCTATGAAATATATTTAGCTTTAATTCCGCGAGACAAATATCCAGGTCTGAAAGCAGGGCACAAATCCCACCGTCATGCATACTCATGATACCCATGCACATATGGGTATCATGCATATGTACACATACAAAACAAGTGAGAAATAATTAGCATGCCATGCAACCAAACCTATACTCGACACGTGTTTCGCCCCTCCACGGGGCATCTTCAGGAGATGTTGACTCGTCGAGCGTTATTTCATAGCATTTAATGTCATGGATTTCCGTAAAGTAACGCCTGATTCCTTATCTTAATAAATATAATTGTATTTAAAATTTTAGTTTTTTGTATTGTTTAAATAGTTGTAAGCTTGCAATAATGCCTCGGGCATTTATCCTGTTATTACTAGTTAGTAGTCGTATATTGTAAAATTATCTAAATAAATAAAATAAAATATGAATGAGTATGGTGAAAAAAAAAATCGAGTTATTATTAACTAGTGGTCAAATTTGGCCATAATTATTTTTTTATGTCTTTGAGCTTTCTGCACTCCTCCTCCATACAAACTTTAACTGTGTCGAATTTCATATTCCTCGTTCGCATGATTTTCGTGAAAAGCGGTACAAAGTTTTTGCTTCACGTATTAAAATATATACGAACTATATTCTTCACAAGTTACAGCTCTCCTGCGAGTGACAACATGGAATTGAAAACTAAACGAATGGTTGTCGAGAATGTCGGTTATGTTATTGGACGTGGCTTTGATAGCGTCAGTCGTACAATCATAAATGTGGGCCGCGTCGGTTGATTGTGATTGCACTTTGTGGGGTCATCCGGCGTACAGGACCAATGAAAAGCGAGATCAAAGAACATTGTTGCCGATATTGATCTTGTAATTTGTTAATGTGTCTTCGTTGATTTTGTACCGTACTGTACTGTTTGTAAATGATGCTATGATTTGAGTTTCGATCTGTAGTTCTGGCCTTTGATATACCGATTTGGTGTAAGAGCATTAAACAACTACTTTGCAATAGCGGATTTTTTAATAATCTAATTTTTAGATTCAATTATCATAAAGTAAAGAAGATGTATACATTTTGAAGTAGAGATAGCATATTGTTCATTTTAAATTATTTTGAGTGACTGTTAACTAACAATAAATAAGTCAGTTATTTAATATACGGTTTTGAAGGGAGATTCGACCTCTAACGGAGTGCTATGACTTCTAAGAAATTCAATGTCAAGGGGTGTACTAATATCCTAATAGGGTCGTATTAGAAGGTTGGATCAAAGGGTTGACAAAACTGGCACTAGTCCTGAACGTGACAGGTTCCTTAGACCATAATTTATTAATCACTCAACATATCTATTACTAATCAAATTATATAACATTTTTTTTCTTTACTTCAGCTATTACAATGTACAGAAAATTCTGTGCGGCTAGATCTTTCATGAAAAAGCTTCCAACGTTTTGCACACAGCCACCCCTCCCACTGATCCGTAATTACGTTTTGTTTACACACACAACAAAACCTGCAATTAGAATAAACAACAGTGAAATAAAAATGTTGTTGGTAAAAAACAACAAGGATAGGACGTCGGAGGTAAATCGTGAAACAATGCCTGCGAAATTTGCTTTATGAAAAAAATATAAACCCGTTTGTGTCGAATAACTAAGTTGTGATACTTTTTTATGTAGATGTTTTCATAATTTGAATATGATTTACGATAATTGAATGTCAAGGGTTGAAGGTTTGAATTAATTTTGTCAATGTTCACAGATTTATGTTATTGGGTAAAATACAAAACCATTGAAACACTTTCTTTTTTAAGGTAAAGATATTTATCAACTTTTAATCAGAGCTTAACTTGTATAAAATTAAATTGATAGTAATTTTTTCTGAGAGCCTGGAGGGAGATGAATTAAGAGAACCGATTTACGGCACAAATGGTCAACTTGAAGTGGCTCACAGAAAATCGATGTTAAGCATTTCTGTCTTTCCTAAGTCCTAGTTTTTCCTACACTTTCGCAAAGTTATAGATACTGAAACTAACAAATGTATGGGAATGATATCTTTCAACGATAAGTTACGTGGTAAAAACAAAATATTAGCCAATCCATACTAATATTACAAATTTGAAAGTAACTCTGTCTGTTTGCTACGCTTTTACGACTAAACCGCTACATCGATGTTGCAATCGAATTTGGCATCCAGATGCTTTGATTCTTTAGGAAGGATATAGACTGCTCTTTACCCTGATAACCGACATGTACTCGAGTGGAGTCGGGAGTGTAAGCTAGTAATACATACAACAGAATAGTCATTAGCGACGGTTGCGTCGCTGCGAAACTTTTTTTCTGGGCTAAGGAGGCTGAGTCCTAAACTGAGAGGTGGCAGCGTGCGGCATCTCACTTGCGACTCTTCAATTGTATGTGACCATGGTTGGTAGGTGAAAGGTCTGTTTGTTTACCCCGATACCAAAAAATACCTATTTATGCCTGGATGTAGTAAAAAAGGCGTGAAAATGGAACGAAATATGTACTCTAAATTTCTGCCATCTGGAAAGAAGACCGTTTATATTTTAGCCATAACACTCTAGGGGTATCAACGTCTGTACAGATTATGTTATTCAGAGAATTTTTGTTCTATGTCCAAATTTTATAACAATAAGTTAACTAGTAAGAAGTATAAAAAGAAACGTATTTTCTCAAGTGTTCTAGGAGTTATACTAAAACTGACTGTCGAGCAGCATATATATAGAAGCTGTTAGATTAAAATAAAATTATGGAATTACTTACTACTGATGGAGGTAGGTACTTAGATATTGCATTTAACAATGAACTGACATCTTTGCAATTGTTAACTGTCGACAAAATATGTAGGTGTATCTTAACATTAACTCATTATTTTTCTTCTTGACAGCACAGTATCGATTGTTGAGAGCTAAGCCTTAGGGAAAGCCTATGTCCAGCAATGGACTACTTTTGCCTGAACTGATGAACTTAACATACACGAATATTAGGATATTATTCTAAGTAACAAATAGTTTTAATACGAAGCCAATAGCTGCAGAGATTAAAGTAGAATCTAGACGTAAAGCTCGTCGATATTGAATTCTTATCTGCAGATCATTACTCTGTCGGAAGCGAACTGCTGGCTAGTCCGGATATTGCGCTACCGATCGCTATATGTAAGAGCCGATATGAGCTAGATGTTTCCTTTACTTGTTTTACGGAAACAGTGAGTAAAGTTGAACATATACAGCGAGAAAACTGCCCAATATGCTTTGGTTTATTTTTGTATTGTTTCCTTTTCGAAACAAGGCATCAAAAAGTTATATTTTGTATCTTTATACCTATTGTACCTATTATTAAAGAAAAGTATATATGTGCATCTAGCCTTAATTATAAAATATTTATAAATGTACGTAAAACTGTTGTAACAATACGTTAGACGAACGCTACGCATTTGCTTTTGTTTTTCATAAGCTATAATTAATTTATTCCAGATTTTAAAACCGTTTGTGATTGTGGTGAAGGAGGTTAAATAAAACGTTCAACGTGGTTCCTCAAACAAACTAAAAAGAGAAGAATGTTTAATGTTGCTATCTTAACTTGAAACTAGCTACTTCATGGTGTAACCACTTCCTTAACAAATATGGTAGTGCCAATGCCAGATATACTTTGTTTCGAAGCGCAATTTATTAGTAATGGTAAACCTGTACCTTCGCATTTCGACAACAAACTATTAAACATAACTTATTGTGTAGATATATTTCTTACGAACCAAAATGCCTTCTTTTTAAATATAGTTTTTGATTTTATGATCACATTATTGTAATATTTAACACTTTACAAATAAAGACAATTGAAAGGAAGTCAGAAACTAAAAGTGAAGGTTAAAATTTTGCATAACACGGAATGCGATTCGCAAATAGTCTGGTATTATTCGGTAAACAAAATTACTTACAAAATACGACTAAAAAGATTACACAACGAACTTTCAAAAGGAAATTATACACATTCAGTAATTTATATTGTTTTGGGTCGGTTTTAAGCTGAAGGTGAAATGATTAAATCCTAAAGCTGTAACAAATTGTAAGGGTCAGTCCGGTTATTTGTTACAAAAGAGGGTTTAAACTGAACGCCCAGACTAATAAGAAGGTTTGTACATGCTTTGGTAGAGAGACTTTTAGAAAATCATGTAAAAAACTGAAGTTAAGACTGAAGTTAAGTTCGTTGTTTAAAACAATAATCATTTAACAAAAAATGTAAATCACATTTACCACCAACACATGTCAGCGAATGTCACAGATTTCATGACAGAAAACATCGAAATTCGTAGACGCATTTGGTTGGTGTTTATTTAGTTCATTTCTGTAAATAATTTAGAATTGAACTGTCATAATTGTTGGGCCTACGTGTAGTGGTAGCAACTAATTTAATTTTCTACTTTATGCGTAAAATAGAAAAGCCACGCAGTTCATATTTCCGATTTTGCGTGTAATGTTTGAATGTTATAAAACTTGACGCAACTATATCTAAATTTTTGTATCTTTCTGTGATTAATCTCTTAAACAGATTGTTGTGAAATACAATAGAAGACATAAATATCATAAGAAAATGAAATCGAAATAATTGATATAGCTTTCAACTGTTGAAGAATAACATTCACCATGTCAATATAGAATAAAATCCGATAAATAAAAAGCATTACAACGCAATAATATTACGTGATATGATGGTGAAGATGTTGCTCGGCTCGTGAAATCCTCTTTTATTATTTGATACGATGCCCCCGAAGAATATTGGAAACCGATGTGGTGTGTGGCTAACACACCACATCGGTTTCCAATATTCTTGGTTCCAAACTGGATTGCATTCAGTCAAGCAAGTTCAAAAAAAGAAAAAAATTACAATAAACTACAACTTTTAATATTTATGATACAATAACTTTCTGTTTTTATTACATCTGTGATTTGTGGTGATACAAACGAAAGAAAATATTGATTAAAAACTTTTGAAGAAAAACGAAACATGTAAAAATAATAATAATAACTTTATTTGATAAATAGAGCATTCAAATTAATAGTCATTTTTCCATTTTTGAAACACAACACGAAAACACAAACGTTTTGGAGGCTGACGTGGCAATGATGACTTGTATGGACATACCTAAATCTCAAAACTTACGTACATAATCATAAGCAAAAGTAGTTACGAACTTCGTGTTGGTTCAATATATTGTAATGACATGTTCAGTTCAGAAAAACTAATTTTCACTTGACTAAAGATGCAATTTAATAAAAATGATAACATTATACCTACGTTATGAGTTAGCCGCAATATCGCTGTTTTTCCATTCACTGTGTATTCGGGCCTTTACATATGATTCTCTTTGAAAAAGGACTTAATTTCCTTTTTGGTTTATTCACAAAATCACAATATCTAATATGAATATTTTTATTGGATTTGTATGGAAATAAATTTTGTGTAACCCTTTTACTTAATTAAAAAATTCATATACTCACGCCTAATATTCCTGAAAGGGTGAGCAGAGGCGTATAAAACTTTTTTTTGCAGTTAAAGTTTTTTGGTGTTTTAAAGACGTTACAGTACTAGCCAGCTATAGTAGATTCGAGGCATAGGTATGACTCATGTATTCTCATAGAAATCACGTTATGTCTGTATAAGCAATACATATTCTTTTTCAAATACTTTTCTTTTAATATTCCGTCAATAGCAGTATTATAGTTAATCTCGATCGAATTAAATTTAGTTGCGATTGGCTTGTAGGCGTTGTAGGCTCACAATTTCATAGAATTTCTGTTTTCTTTACGAGTATATATATATATATATATAGTATATATATATCGTTTATCTATTTTTGTTAGTTATATTCGCAGTCCTTTGATTTGTATTTCATTGGTTTCGGGTTGAGGTTTAACTAATCCTGGACTTCTTCAGTAAATACTCGGTATTTGTATGTGTATTTGGCTACCGTTATTGATACTGGGATACCGGAGTAGCCGTAACTAAAATGGGAATACATTTTCGTACTAAAGGTTTACTAAATATAAGAATTTATTTAAAAAAGTTAACGCACAGGCACAGATAGAGTATATTCTGGAACAAATATATTTTAATATTATAAATTTGAAAGTATCTTTTTCGATACTCTTTCATGACTGAACCCCTACACGAATTTCAATGAAATTTGGCATAGTCATACTTTGGTTCTTGAGGAAGGAAGGCTTCTCTTTTTTTTTTTTTTTTTTAAAAGACAACTCCCACATTAGGAATAAACATCCTGTGTCGCGGGGGACTTTACAGACATACATGAAACGGACACAATTAACACCCAAACTCGGAACAACAATTTGTGGATCACACAAAGTGTTGTCCCGTGTAGGATTTGAACCCACAACACTTAGCGAATTAGCAAGCGGCGTGGCGACCGCCTAAACCACTAGGCCAACCGTGCAGTCTTTACCGCGATAACTGAACTAAACGTGATCAGAGCCGCGGGCAAAAACTAGTTTGATAATAAATTAGCATTAGAAGCAACTTTTTATTATTTATATTTATTTACAGCGTCACATGCGTACTATATTTTTTATACACACTGCCTCGTTGGTCTCGCGGTTGGCGTGTGCGACTGCTGAATGTTTGTATTATCTACAAATATTTGTTTCGGAGTTTGGGTGTTTTCTATGTATAATATGTATATATTTACAAAAAAAGTATATATGTATTTGTATTAGTTGTCTAGTACCCATAACACTACACACTAGATGGCGTTGTGTGTTAGATGTCCGAAATATTTATTTATTATTTATATTGTGCCCGTGTCCCATGGGTACATCCCAAGAGCGGAGCTGATTTCTACTTTACTTATAGGGTGAATCAAGACACTATTTCGACATAGGTACTTACTTTATCATTCTTTCACTGATGTGATACTTGGAGGTTACATAATACTTTATTTTTATGATCATATTGCCTTTTTATAGCAGTAAATTACTAGGTATTATGGTGTTAAAGCTATTTCGAATGATTATTGTAGTGATATTACATTACATTATTTGCAACTACATATGAACTTATGTTATCGCTATTTCATAAGAAGTTTGGTTATTTAGTTATTTAATTTTTGACATAGTATGAATAATGCATTTCAGCAGTTGATAGGTAAATAAGACTGGTGAATGATTTTTCGTTGACTAGCATCTCGTCCCAGCTTCAATTTACTCAAAAAGTTATCAAATTATATACAAAAACCTTCCTCAAGAATCACTCTATCTATTGGTAAACACCGCATCAAAATCGGTGCAGTAGCTTTTGTGTTTATCGCGAACAGACAGACGCGGTAGAGGACTTTGTTTCATAGTATGTAGTGATTTCAATCTTGTGTCGTCATAGAGAATAATACAGTATCATATCACACATCAACAGCTTATAACACTTACACACACTGCTGGACATAGACCCTCATTATTGGTCTGTTATACCATACCGATCAGACGGGTTGGTACTTTTTTTTTTTTTTTGTGTATGGCCCGCCATAATGACTCTACTCTGCCTGATGGAAAGCATAAGCAGAATCCAAGAGTGGTGGTCACCATACTCATTGCGAATGCAGGCAATGCAGTATGGAGACCCACACTATGGCGGCCTAGTGATGCTGCTGCATGTTTTAGTCTAGTCAACAAGTATGGTACTTGTTGACTAGACTAATTGGGCCTCCGGTCTCGCACTCACCAACGAAACACGACAGCACGAACGCTGTCATTTTACGTTAATTTTCTGTGCGAGGGTAGTACCGCCCCGGTCGAGCCGGCCCATTCGTGCTGAAATCAGCGTGGCTCTACAACCTTTTAGAATCTTTGATGGTTTGCGGGGATGGTCCTGCATAGTTTGCTCTCTAAATGATCTCTTAAGACACCCATAGCATGAACATGGGTGGTCACACCCCGTATTCTTAATCCATCACCATTCGTAGGATGCGGAGGATTACCGTGGGAGAGCCACGCTTGGGCATGAATTGCCCGGCTCGACCGGAGTGATACCACGGACTCACAGAAGACTGGTGTAAAATAGTGCTTGCGTTGTGTTTCACCGAGAGAGTGAGGATACCGAAGGCCCATATCCCAACAACTTCCCCTATCTCCCCATCCCCCCCCATCCCCCAAAGGCTGGCAACGCACTTGGGACGCCTTTGGTGTTGCAGGTGTCCATGGGCGGCGGTAATCGCTTTCCATCACTTACCAAAAAAATTTAAAAATAATAATAAATAAATACATATTTCGGACACACACAACGCTGCAACGCCGTCTAGTCCCAAGATAAGCAGAGCTTGTGTTATGGGTACTAGACAACTAATATTAATACATATCTACTTTTTTTTTTGTAAATACATACATGTTATACATAGAAAACATCGAAGCTCCGAAACAAATATTTGCAGATCTAACAAAAACTTGGTCCGACCCGGGAATCGAACCCGAGACCTCAAGCACGGCAGTCGCATACGCTACCACTGCGCCACCGAGGCAGTCCAATATAATACAGTATTGTTTAGCACATTCACAATAGTTATCCAAATGTTTTAATATTGTCATATGATATACTCGTAAAATTAGAATGGAGATTAGATTTTCACTACAACAAGCAAAAATCTTCTGTCAATGTATTATAAGCACGGTTTAGCGTTTTTTTTTTTATAAAATTGATGTCGGTTTTTTGAGAGGCCGTAGACTCCGGTCGATCCGGCTCCCCAAAGCATGGGATGATCATGGAAAAATATATTACTATGTATATTTGTCGTATCTCCCTGGGTTAATTTATATTCATATTTTATACACGTACGGGACGTAGGATGCTGATGCTGATAGAGGGCTCGCAGGTCAAACGATCAATAAAACCGAATGATGTGTATCGTAGGAGTTAAAATATATCTATTATATAATTTCTCGACAATATGTACAAATGTGTACTTATTTATACTCAGTGATCGCTCAGTGGTCTAAATTCCATTCGTGGTGGACATTCATTATTCTTTTTTCTAGTTTTGGTTTTTTGTTGTTGAAAAAATCGATATATATATATATATATATATATATATATATACATATACATATACACTTTCATCATCGTCATCAATAGCCTTTAACAGTCCACTGCACAGCTGGACATAGGTCTCTCCTCAGAAAGGAAATTTCGTACTCCTCCGTTCGTATGATTTTCATAAAAGGGGTACAAAGTTTCCCAAAGTTCACGTATTTATTTATAGATTTTGTAATCTAGTCCTGTTCCTGTAGTTCCTGCCGTAGAACAATCTACGGCAGGAATAGGCAGCTCCACTTAACATTTTCGTTTAACCATTACCCAATAATTATTATAACATCTCTTGTTTCCCTGTTTTCTGTTATAAGTCGAAGAAAATATTTTTCTATTTTATTGTAATAATAAAGATATATACATCCATTAATGATTATAGTAAGGAGCAGCTTTATTGTTAAATACAATAAAGCAAACTTAGAGCAGGTTTGATAAGAAAGAGGGATATTACAATTTAGAAAAAAATATAACGATGTTGATATAGCTTTCTTACTTGTAAACATTCAAATTATGTTAAGAAACAGATGGAATTAAAGAACGCTTTCTCCACAAAGTGTGTTAAAATTTAAACAAAATAGGTCCAATCGTAATTTTTTAACAGTGAAAAGATACTTGGAAAAAAAAATTGAAGGTTAAGAATACTTTTGAGCGTGATTCAAAGAGTTTTAAATAAAGGAAATACAATTTTGTTTGTATTTCTAAAACTAGCTGCGCCCGCGACTTCGTCCGCGTGGAACAGTGACTTTGGGTAGCAGTTTTAATTATTAAGGCTAATATTATTTTAAAAATAAGACACACTTTTCACTGTTAAAAACATATTTAAGTATTTATATAAGTACATAAAATAAAAAGTATTTTGTATGAGCTTATTTCGACATTCGACATGGCCAAGGCTTTCAACCTGTTCTTGCACCGTTCGCTTCTCTCCGACCTCTAAGCATTCGGTCTGCCTCCTAGAGTCGTCTCTAGATTGACTCTTTTCTTCATCAGCGCCTTCGCATTCGGGTTCTTTGCGACGGACGGCGCGGCCTCTGTTTTTCTGGAGGTAAACGCTAGCGTACCTCAGAATTCGGTCCTGTCGCCCAAGATGTTTCTTCTGCATGTCAATGATATATTAGCCCTTGGCAATATACATTGCTATGCAGACGATAGCACAGTGCATGGGCGATATTATGCATAGCCTGCAGCCAAGATAGTAGACGTTGAGGAAAATGGATAGGAGCTTGTCGCTGAGCTTGACCGGGTTTTGAACCGCATTTAACAATGGGGTGATGAGAATCTGGTCCAGTTCAACGTTAAGAAAACACAGGTGTGCCCGTTCTCTACCAAAAAGTCTCCGTTTCTTCCCCTCCCCACTTTTCAGAGCACTCAACTGCCACTACGGGATAAGCTCGGTGTCCTGGGCATGGATATTTGCCGAGACCTCAACCCACGGGAGTACATCGAGGGCACCACTAAGGCAACCTGAACAGGGTGAGACGGTTTTTCGCGCCCGAGCATTTGTGACTCCTTTATAAGACCCAGGTACGCTCGTCCGTACTGCTCTCATCTTTGTGATGGATCTAGGCATTGATTTTCTCGATCTTTTGCAGCGGCAATCAGTCCGCATTATCAACAGTCCCAATACTACCGATTTCTTTGAGCCTCTGCAGTTGCGGAGAGATATCGCCTCTATGGCAGTCCTCTACCGCTTTACCATGGAGAGTGTTCTGAAGCGTTCTTCAAACTGATCCCACCTTCTCCCTTTCTCTACAGAACAACACGTGCTGGTCTTGGAAGTCACCGCCTCAGTCTTAGAAATACGCTCTCGAACCAAATGGTTTGGTTCTGCATTGTCTGCTTTCACAGCGAGTATGGTTGCCTCAACTGTTGGATTCTGCTTGAGTTTTCCCTCAGTCTGAGCAAATTCTCAATTTTTTCAATTTTAAAATACTACGTTTTTGATTTGCCATCCTTTGTCAAAATATAGTGATTTAGCTGATTTGATACACGCGATTGTGCTGCCCATTTGAAAAACATGTTTTTTTTTTAAATGAACTGCAACTTTAACCGTCTGTCTTTGGGCTTTGATAATTGGTAGTGCAAATGTTGTTTTCAGCGGAAACTGCATTCTTTTAAATTGAAATTGCAAATAAGTTTGAATTATTGGAATACGGGGAATTGAAACATTTTCTTTTACAATGTTGTACCCCAGATGTGTATTTTGTAGCCATGTACCATTACATATCTTTGTCGCTCAATATTTCTTATTAATAGGACTGGAACATTAACTTTCAGTCTTAACTTATGGGAATGCGCTCCTGATGATTCTAAAGATTTAAAAAACTTTATGCATAAGCTATGATATGACTGGTTCAGTTTCCCTTGCATTGTTTCCTGAGAGGTATTCGTTAACATCTTCCTCCACGTCTGACATGATCCGTTCGTTTATTTGATAACTGTCTCATTAGTCGGCGGATCAGAATAGATATTATTTTTAGATCATGTGTGCTATCATATACCAGAACTCACGTCTCAGTTTAATCATGTCGTTACTGTCATTTGGCATACAATCATCTCCTATTTTTAGAAGAGCATTTGTATATTGACACTGCTCATAAATCATTGTGAAATTGTACTCGCATAATTGTAGTAAGACAAAACTTTTTAACATGTACCCATAATACATATGTTTCATACAGGCATTTATTTCATCTTGCGGCGTACCCCTTTTGCTTTTTTTTGTATTTAAATCCCGCCGGATACTTTTCCTTCGGATTTTTTCACGAAGAAAATTATTTGAATAAACAAAATATCATGTAAACAAATCGAATCCTAGTGAATAATAACGAATTTGCAGTAGCAAAATTCAACATCCGCATGCGGCACGGTCGTCTGCCCTCACATATCTGCCCGTTCGGGTAAGCACACTTAAGCATATTGTGATAACTCAGTAAATGTTACATCTGAATAGCTCTAATATTTTGTCTCCTGTCCCAAACTCATGAAGCATTTTCGCAAACCTTGCATCATCATCATCAGCCTATCGCAGTCCACTGCTGGACATAGGCCTTGCCTTGCCTTTCCTTGACAAACCTTGCATATTTCCATACAAACTTTCATCCCCTATTGCTATTTTACCTTGATCTTAAAATTTTATTTATTTTATTATAAATTTAATTATTATCTTATTAATTTATGGAAGCCTTTATGGCTAGCCTTCCTCGATAAATGGGCTTTTTAACACTGAAATAAGTTTTCAAATTGGACCAGTAGTTCCTGAGATTAGCGCGTTCAAACAAATAAACAAACTCTTCAGCTTTATATATTAGTATAGATGTATTTATTATACTCTTCTAAGATCTACTACTCATAATTAACAACACAATTATTTAGATAAAGATTAATATTACGCATTATGTTGATAAAAACTCTTTGGCAAATAACTCATTATTAGGTACCAACTCTTAGCGTCATACTCGTGATAACTTCTAAACGAAATGTCGGATTGGGATGAAACAAAAAGTATTTTACTTCTACATAAATACCCTTGATAACATAAAGCTTAATTTGGATAAGGATTAATATTACGATACACATTTAACGTAGTTTCTTTCTTCAGACGATTTAATAAATTTTTTGAACACAAAAGCGGTTATTGTGACTAAACCATGATAGTTAGATATATGCTCTCGCGGACTTTTTTGTAGATCTTAATGGGCCCTACAAACCCGTAATACATTATTTTGTTCTATTGTCAATAGTCTTTGCAGCGGACGCAAAAATAGGTTTTCGATTTCACACCTTGGGTTAGAAAATAGCAATTTTCTTACGGATCCCTAATTTTTTTGAAAATAAAATATAGCTTATAGCCTTCCTCGATAAATGGACTATCCAACACTGAAAGAATTTTTCAAATCGGACCAGTAGTTCCTGAGATTAGCGCGTTCAAACAAACAAACAAACAAACTCTGCAGCTTTATAATATTAGTATAGATTTTAAAATTTTCGACGGGACGACGCGACACGGTACGATTACAAACGGATAGTTTTAACGTTCGCCAACTTCCTTTTAACACAAGGAAATTACTCATACTAAGTATATTTACTAGTATATTCGTAAAAGAAATGGAACAAGTTAATACACTTATTAAATACTAGTTGTTGCCCGCGGCTCCGCCCGCATATATGTCGGTTATCGCGGCAAAAAGTATAAGCTATATTACTGTAAAGTTTCATCCAAATCCGTTCAGTAGTTTTTGCGTGAAAGAGTAACAAACATCCATCGATATATCCGTCCATCCATCCATACTTACAAACTTTCGCGTTTATAATCATAAGTATATAATTCTCGTGTCACAATGTTAGTTATCGTACTCCTCTGAAACGGCTGGACCGATTTTTATGAAATTTTGTGTGCATATCGGGTAGGTCTGAGAATCGACCAACATCTATTTTTTATACCCCAATTTTTTTTAAATGGCAAAACAACGTTTGCCGAATCAGCTAGTATTATTATAGATTTTTAACAATAAGAGAATAAAAATTTGTAAATAAATATAACTTAATCTGATATAATCAATGATGTTTAAATCATGACGTATGTATCTAGTTCCTATAAATTTGCATTTTTAAAGTCTGGCAAGAAGAGGAAACTTTATTATTTCTTTTATTTAAAACTTATCAAGGAAGCTTTGCCTATCCATTTTATGTTTTACTGTTTATTCTTGATTGTACTAATAGTAGCCAGATAGCGTGATCGAATTCAGACCATCAGGTTACAAGACTCAAGAGGTGTGAGGCATTGTGCTGCTTTTATTTATATACTTTTACATTAAGGAACAGAAAGTGCACCTGTGTTTGCGCACACTCTTGTGCCTAAATCGGATAGGAAGACATCCTATATATACCTTATACTACGAATAAGTTAACGAGTATCCCTGATTACATTGATATTCAAAGCAACGTCAAGCAATTTGTCAATCGTAAATACGAAATTTAAACACGTTCGATTTTCACAGCGCTTTAAAAGCTCGGTTTTTTTACTATCGCCACGTCTATAAATCCTGAGCTGACAGATAGGGCACGTCAGTTGCCTTTCGAACGAGGCTTATTGAGCGAGTGCAGTAGATTGCAGCGCTGCATCGCTGCATGGGAGGGCAATCGATATATACTGGCGATCTACAAATTCCACGGGGATTTCAGACTGTTTGTTATTGCCTTAACGTTTATTGGATTGTACGACTTGGAATTCTGCGGTATTTTCATCTCGTGATGACAAATGAAATCCGAGTAAATATTCTGAAGATTGCAACTGAGAGGAACATAAGCAATACCTATTTATTTTGCAGTTTGTAATGTGAAATCAATTGCTTGGCAAATTATAGGGCTATTTTTGAGCAAGTGCAGTCTAGAACAACGCAGTATAAAATTATAATATCGTAGCAGAAACATATCATCATGCAGTTTTTTTCTAAAGTACTCTGATGATCTCAAGAGATTTCGAGGAGAATGTGACATCACGAAACACAATCATCATTTATGAATTGGTTTTCAGGAAAGGTTAAAAAATGTTGTTTTTACCTTGTTTTATTCAGAATACATTAGTGATATATGTTCAAAAAGTTTTTTGCACACAATTCAATTTGTAATGAATAACTCTTCAAGTTTTTAATTTAGCATATCGTAAACTTAATATAACTCAAAGTGGGAATTTCATTCGGTGACGAAGGTATCATTAGAACCATTCATGAAAATGTATTGTCTTTGCTAACTAATTCGACATAAAAACACTTTCATTATCGTTTCCATTTATATTCATTCAATGCCAATCTAATATACGGCATACCAAGAAACAAAACTACGCTAAAGATTTGCCCATCGAAGGGATTCGCAAATATGCAATAGAACCTTCTGGATAAAGTAGTAGCCGTATACATCAGAGCTCTATGCTCTGCCATAGAACAAATTGGACTGTGAGTAGGGTTGCCACAGGCAAAAAAGTCTTCGTGTGACATCTTTAAACTGTAAACAAAGAACATTTGTATCGAAACGAGCGTTCATTAGATATTTTCTGAATAAAAATACTGCTTTAGATCCTTAGATAATTGATACAGAAGGTGGCTTTGATAAAACTTACAATTTATAAGTTACAAGCATAAATTTACTTATATAAAAAAATGAAATTAAATGTTGTTATTTGCTAATATTCTTACTTAATACTTGCTAGCCTAGAAATTTGGGCATAATAGAAAAAACTCTACATAAATGATGAAGCTCATGCTTCAATAAGATGAATATTATTATTCTCTTTATTTCATTTCTATATACATATTAATTACATTTTTAAATATAAATATAAAAACAAATACATTTAAAAATATAAAAAATAGTAGACCACCGACCTCGGGTACAGGGACCAAGAAACCGGTGGTTAGGGCTCCAGAGACAGGAACCTCCTCACAATATGAGCCGTGTCAAGGAGGACTGCCTTCTGCATCAGACCCTTAATCCAGCCGTCTAACGTGAGCCTCTTAAGGTGTTGGTCGAGGCTCTTGGCAATTAATCCGTGAACAGATATGACTATCGGAACAATGATCACCGAATCAACATTCCACATTTCGACAATCTCGTGAGATAAATCCAAATATTTCATTTGTTTTTCTTTTTCGACTTTCACGAGATTCTCGTCATGAGGAACGGCGACATCGACAATCATTGCGCGGCGCTCTAATCGATCTATCACCACAATATCAGGCTTATTGGCAACAATAGTCCTGTCTGTGATAATAGATCGATCCCAATATAATGTAGCACGACCATTCTCGAGAACTGGGTCGGGCACATACCTGTAGTATGGCACCTCTGAATTCACAAGTTTGTATTTAAGGGCAAGCTGTTGATGTACGATCCTGGCTACTTGGTTGTGTCTGTGCAAATATTCGCCGTTAGCAAGACGAGAACAACCAGAAATAATATGCCTGATAGATTCTCCAGGACGGTGACATGCCCGACAGATGTCGACCGTCCCATCTCTCAGGATATACCTCCGATAGTTATTCGTCATGATAACTTCGTCCATAATCGCACAAACAAAACCTTCGGTTTCTCCGAAGAGATCACCATACCGTAGCCAGGAAGTTGAGGCCTTGAAGTCTATATCGGGCCCATTAAGAGCCCGATAAAACCGACCATGAAGTTCTTTGCCCTTCCATACCTCCCTGCGATCATCAGTACTAAGTACTACAGGTTTGCGCCAATTCTCTTTAGCCAAAGCGAGCGGAGTGAGTCCGGTATCCACTGCAACTACATTACGATGCACTCCCACATCAGTGTGAAGAAAATATTCTCTAAGATTGTATATCTCGCGATTGTGTAGGGTCTTGATATTTAATAGTCCACGACCCCCAAACTTTCGCGGGATATACAACCTCATAACCGATGACCGTGGGTGATGCATTCGGAATGCAGTCAGCAATGTACGGACTCTCCGGTCTAGGGCATCTAATTCAGTCTGAGTCCATCTAAGTATACCAAAGGAATACATCAGAACCGGCATGACCCAACCATTGTAGGCTCGCACCTTGTTACCGCCTGATAAAAGACTTTTAAGTACTTTTTTCAGGCGGCCAAAGAAGCGTTCCCGCAACGACTGTTTCATATCAGATTCTGGTATTCCTAAGGACTGTGAAAAACCTAGATACTTGTAGGTTTCGGCTGCAGACAGAGATCTGAGTCTTGTGGAATCTGAAAGCTCTATACCTTCAGATTCCGCAATCACACCTTTCTTTACATACATGACTGCACACTTGTCTACACCAAACTCCATTTTGATAGAATTACTAAAGTTTTCCGTAACCCTTAGTAACGCTGTCAATTGTAATTTAGTGGGGGCAAATAGTTTTAAATCATCCATATAAAAGAGGTGAGATATAACTCGATCATCTTTCTGCAACCTATAGCCTAACCCTGAACCCTCCAATAGAGTACTTAGAGGATTCAAAGCTAGACAAACCACAAGGGACTCAGACTGTCACCTTGAAAGATGCCTCGCTCAATATTTATAAGGACGTCGTTTACCGCAGTCTGCCGACATCCAGGATAGCGAAGTACTGTTCTCCATTGCCCCATACACGACTTTAAGAAAGTGCACAGAGTTGTATCAATTTTATACAACTCCAGCACCTTCAAAAGCCATGTATGTGGGACCGAGTCATAGGCCTTCTTGTAATCTATCCAACATGTCGCCAGACTCTTACGATTACGACGTACTTGTTGGCTAATGATCATGTCTGTAATAAGGAGCTCTTTAGTGCCACGGGATCCACTTCTACATCCATTCTGAGAAACGGAAATTATCAAATTATTATTAATATGTGTAGAAATTTTGACTCTCAGAATAGATGTCAGAAGTTTATACATAGTTGGTAAACATGTTATGGGTCTAAAATTTTTGGGATCCATGGCACTACCAGATTTATAGAGTAAGTGGGTAATACCAGTGGTTAAAAATTGTGGTAATGACCCCGAATCCAATGCTGCCTGGAATTGAGATGCCAGACACGCATGTGAGCTTCGGAACCATTTAAGCCAAAAGTTGTGCAGACCGTCTGGACCAGGTGATTTCCAATTCGGCAATGAACGGACTGCACAACTTACATCATCTTCATCAATGACAACTGGTTCCATAGATGTTATAGACTCACATGAGCGTCTGACATCCCGCATCCAATCACCATCTGTGTGAGTGACAGGCACCGACCAAATGTTACGCCAAAATGTATTTGTGGCATTTTCATCTGGCAAGTGCCCATCACGCTCACATGGATTCGGTGCCTCCCATTTTCGATACACCCACTTCTCATTTCTTTGGAACATACGATTCTGATTGAACCGGTCTCCTCGTTTTTTGTACCGTCTTATCCTATTTGCCCATGCATAAACTTTCTGCTTCAAGAAGTCAATGCGCTCCGTGACACTCGACATGTACTGTTGAGGACTGATGGTAGTCCCCAAGAATACCTGTTTCACAAAGCGCATGACTCTTGGCCGTGTATTACCTAATTTAAATGCAATTAATTTACCGATGAGTGTCCTGGTCTCAGCAATACGACGTTCTATTCTGTACTGCCAAGCTGGCACAGCATTTTTGGGTCGAGTAGTGATTTGTTCAACAAATTTAACACCAGCTACTCGACAAACTGCCATAGCCGCACAGTACAAAATAGAATGTGTATCACTAAGATCCTCGCTATTACCAAAATAATCTGGTAATAACGAA
Organism: Diaphora mendica; assembly: GCA_949125395.1. Classification (NCBI taxonomy): domain Eukaryota; kingdom Metazoa; phylum Arthropoda; class Insecta; order Lepidoptera; family Erebidae; genus Diaphora; species Diaphora mendica. The sequence goes on from OX421323.1 coordinate 7,506,573, forward strand.
TTCAGGGCACCCACCAATGCTAAATTGCGTCTATGCATGGGCAAACGGGGTAACCGGGGTCTGTTAATAAAGTTAACATACCGGTACTCCTGAATCGCATGCTCCAAAGCATTATTATTATTAATTATATTATTATTATTATTAAATATTATTATTATATACATTAATAGTAAAATCAGACGGTCCCTGTCAAAGCACAGCCCTGTTGTGGTTCACGGTGTCTCCATAAAAGCTTTATGTCGCGTGAAGTGGATTCTGACCGACATTCCGGCCACCTATAGCTGCGTGAACGTGGAATTAGAACGAAAAATGTTAGGAGTTTGCGTTCTCATAAACTACGGCAATGTTCATAGATATATGATGTAGGATATTTACAATAATGTTGTTCCAGAATGGGTTGTGGTCGGTTTGTATTTCGACTGAAACATTTATACGTTATTTTCATAAGCGAAGTACACGGTACCACTTTGTAAATGGATATTAAGGCTTACGATAGCCCATTTGAGTAACACGCAGTCGGCTTCTCTGTTATGTATACCCAGCATGGGGTTTTATTTCTATAGGAAGTTTCATTCATGCCTTTGTTGTTTCTATTGGTGAAATTTGGTATTTTTCCCTGGTGTACATGCGGAAAACGTATTTTGAAATATCAAGTCGTCATATTCACCACGATTTCCATGTAAATATAGTAGGGATAACACAATGTTGGATAGTGATCCGCGCCTTAAGTTTAAAAATGACTGCCTCGGTGGCGCAGTGGTAGCGTATGCGACTGCTGTGCTTGAGGTCTTGGGTTCGATTCCCGGGTAGGATCAAATGTTTGTATGCTAACTTTTAAACTTTCGCGTTCCATGATATAATTATTATTATTTTTACGGGAATTAACGCGATCACTATTTCAAGGTACCAGGTTGCACTGGCCGTGGTCACAGGCTGAAGTCAGCCTGTGACCACGGCCAGTGCAACCTGGTCGAAACGTCAGGCAAAACAGAGGTATGTAGTACCTTGAAATAGTGATCGCGTTAATTCCCGTAAAAATAATAATAAATGTTTGTATGACCTGACCTACAAATATTTGTTTCGGAGTTTGGGTGTTTTCTTTGTATAATATGTATGTATTTACAAAAAAAAAGTATATATGTATTTATATCAGTTGTCTAGTACCCATAACACAAGCTCTGCTTAGCTTGGGACTAGATGGCGTTGTGTGTTAGATGTCCAAAATATTTATTTATTTATTTATATTTAAAAATACTTTAAAAATATTATTAGTTACTAGCTAATCCGGCAAACGTTGTTTTGCAATAAAAAGAAATGGGGTTTAAAAAATAGATGTTCGTCGATTCTCAGACCTACCCGATATGCACACCAAATTTCATAAAAATCGGTCCAGCCATTTCAGAGGAGTATGGTACCTAACATTGTAACACGAGAATTTTATATATAAGAGATAATTTAGAGGGCGGTTTTAGGTCAACATCATGGACCCATAGGGTAAGGTATTAGAAACAACTTAATATTGTCTTAGTAAATAATATTCGAACTTAAATTTAAAAGGTGAAAAAGAACTCTATCAAACTACATGTAACACGTGCACACCTTGGCTGTGTTTATTATGTATTTATTAAATACTAGCTTTCGCCCGCGGCTTCGCGCGCATTTAATAATTATTAAAAATAAAAACCCGACTGCATCAATATTTAACAATAAAAACATATAAGTTTTATATATATTCGTAATCACCGTAAAAAAAAATATTTTTATACCACACTCGATGTATTTTGAAAACATTTTTTTTTATATTAGTTTTCGGCGCCAAAAATTCTTATTTTTTTTTAATTTTGATGTACCCAGTGTCACTCTCACGACTAAGACGAATCTATTGACACCTCTCACATAAAAATACGACAAGCCGTTTAGGCTCTAGGGCGTGCCAAAGAAATATACATACATACATACATACAATCGAAAAACATAACCCTCCTTTCGCAGTCGGGTAAAAATTATCCTATATTATTTCTGATACCTCCAAGAATATGTGTACAAAGTTTCATGATGATCGGTTAAATAGTTTTCCCGTGAAAGCGTAACAAACGAACTTACTTTCACGTTAATCATATTAGTGTGATATTTATACGTATAGATTACTAATTAAAAACCTTAAAAATTTACTTCATCTTATCATAGAAAGCATTTTATCTTGGCATTGTATAAGTTCCTATATAAGATAATGTATAGCATGTTACACGAGGCTGTCGAGAGGCACGTATTTTGAAGTTTGAGGAAAACTAACGAGACATGAACATATATACGGGTACAAGGTGAAGTTTATTTATATTGAGTACATAAGAAACATAAAATTGTTCTACTGAATAAGAGTTCTGATTGAAAAACATATATATTTTTCTCTGGATAACGAAATGTATTGCGTGGAGTTTGTACTTGAATATATTATGCTTGCAATCTTTTCACATTATTGCAAGGGTTTTTTGTTAGAATTTTTTTAGGCAGCGCATTGAATTGTCATGTCAATCATCAAAAGTGCTCTAAATTCAACGTACCTACACGTATAAATTCTGATTGCCAGTTTTCAATAAATTTAATTTCTTTGTAGCATCATTAACAAATATTATTATACATTTTTGATTAAGTGAGACGAACACACATACACACACATGCACATACACACACAAACACACACACACACACACACACACACACACGTTTCGTGAAGATTCGATGTATTCACCAATGGCTACAGTGAAGATTGGAATCTTACTATGGATCAGACCCGTTTGTACTGTCTTCCATAATATTACTGCTCCTAGTAATGTGGACTGTGTTTTGCACAAATCGGTAAACATAAGCCTTCATATAGATTTATTTACAACGTGGTAGCGTACACTTCACTTCTGAAATTAATATAAAATATATTTTCGAAATATACATATAACACTATTAAAATTTTACTACATTCTTTTATTTTTCAAAAAGACCACTCCCGCATTTGGAGTACAGATCCTGTGTCGCGTGTGTTACAAATATAGATGAAACGGACACAAAGAACACCCAGACTCAGAACAACAATTTGTTAATCACACATAGTGTGGGATTTGAACCCACAATAGTTGGCGCAGTAGAAAGCGGCGTGGCGTCCGCTTAAACCACTAGGCAAACTGTGCAGTCAAATAATATGTTTCTGTAAAATCTTGTAAGTATAGTATAAGTAAGGAAAAATTTCTACATTTATTCTATAATATACTAAACTACTACAAAATTATACTCAGTGGACAGCGATATGATGATAATGGTGATACACTAAAATGGCATCAATGTTTCAGCTGCAATGATAAATAGCATCAACATGAAAAGTGAGAAGTACGAAAAGGTTCGAATTATATGAATAGCTCCAGAGTTTTCACTCTCCATATCACTATTGTTTTTTTTTTACAATCAATTGATTAAAAAACTATTTAATTCGAGTTATTTCAGTAGGTACCTATGAAGTCAGTCTCTATCTAACTGTATCAATCTAAGTTCTCATTTATGTTTACGATTTCAATGGCAAGGTGAAGGCGATGGTAGCGACATGAAGGTAAAAAAAATCTGATTATTACTTTGTCTTCATATTCTCTTTAAATAATTTGTATATTAAGTGTAAACTCGTTTGATTACTATTTTGCTTTGTTTTAAAGCATGTTCATCCAAATCCTTATACCTACGTAAGTAATCTCCGTCGAAAACCCAAAACAAGCACAAGATTTACAACAACTGTTGCGAATGCGACGCGACAGTTTGCTCTAAGCCTTGGATAAATAAACAAAGTTAAAGTCGAGGGCACACCATTTCGAAGTCAATTTTAAAGGCATTAGCATATTTGGTGTTTTCCGGCGGATGCTCAGCGGACGAGGGCGATATTCCAATTTTCATTAACCTTCGATGAGATGGTAAATCCAGCCAGGAACTTTGCCTTAACTAACTGTATAAGATTTTGCATAATGGAAAAATCTGGTTGGAATATGTATAGAAGTTTGTTAAGTACTGAAACGTGACTGTGATCGAGGCTTTGTAGGCCAATTTATTAGGTCAGAAGCTCACATGCGTGTACTATCACGGTTTTGGGCAGCTGAAAATATTGTCCACACTTTTATTTTTCGTTACCTGACTAATATATAATAATAACACCATTATCAATAAACTGAACTATAAAAAAGTATCATCGACTTCAACGTGACGTCACGGTGAATTTTAATGAACCTTTTAGAAAGTAAGGCGCAGCGCAGACGACAGACTATCCGTCACGCACTTTTTAGTCTGTGATAATAGAACATATGCAAATATATGCAGTAACGCACACGACGCGCAAAAAGTCCAGCGCTCAAAAATCCGTGTAATTCGGGCAGACCGCACCGTGCCGCGCCACGCCGCTCCGCACAAAATGTGTGCGAAAAAAAATGAACGTTTGCTTCAACGCGCGCTAACGCAGACGGCGCACACTTTAGTTTGCAATCTGCATTTGTTAGGGGTGGAGGTAACGCACGCGATCTTTTACCATGGCGCCAGAGGTCGATGTAACGATCTTAATTCAAGAAATACAAAACAGACTAGCAATTTATGATTCTTCGAAGGCAGAATATCATGATAGACATTTAAAAAGAAAAATGTGGAAAGCAAGATGTGAGTCAAATCAGGTCTGAAAATAAATAGCAACTCATTAAATGTAGTAACAGACATTTTATAAAATTTGAAATAATTATGCGAATGTTATTTCAGAGTTGAATGTTTAATATAGAACTGTCCCTTCAGTAATATTTCCGAAAGTATAGGATTTACCCAAAATTCTCTATTTCTTCTTCTTTTTCTGTACTTCAAGTACAAAATATTACTTCGCGATCTCTACACGATTTCCATAGCGTCTACTTCCCTACAGTTCTGCCGACAGAATGATCGAAGATGTGCGTCGTGTGCGTTGAGTCTGTGAAAAATCGGCGACCGACTTTTTGCGCGCTATGCAGACATTTTGTGCGCCGCAGACTCGATCACACAAAAAGTGTGCCGTCTGCGCTGCACCTAAGAATAACAAATGTCCTTCTAAAAAAAAGTTTTTAAAAATCGGCTTATAAGCTACGGAGTTGTAAGGCAAGAAAAAAGAATTATGCAGTAAAATTTATAGGTTATTTATAGTTTTAGATCCGGTTGACAATAATATATCATTCAAATTTTGCGACCTAAATAAGCTAGAGGAATATTGAAGTTACTGTTACCATGTAAAAGAAAAGAAAAATAAATCTGATTGCTTGCTATATTTTGCTTTGTTCTGAAAATATTCAAGTAATCGAGGGTTGTGAAGGTCTTTAAGCTTTTATTTTATATTTTGTGTACAACTGTATTGCAAAATACATACATTAACTAGATATTAGAATTTTTGACCTTATCTTTATTAATAATAACATATAACAATGAAAATGCAATAGCGATGTAAGCTGTATAATAGCGGACAGCGCTAAAGTGTTTCTGTTTAGGCATTAATATTGAGTGAATCCAAATAAATTCATGCTAACCTTTAAAAGTAAGTTTAAGTAGTCAAGTTAATCTTATAAATGAAATATTCTTGGCAAATCAATATTACCAATTGCCGCTTGAAATGATTACCAATTACCGGCACTGAAATATAGAAAAAAATATTATAATGCCAAGTAACAAATATATTTTTAAATATTTAATTATTCGATTGGAGAGGTCTAAGTCCAGCTGTGGTCGTCTTTCGGCTGAGATGATGATGATGAAATGAATGATAAATCTTTTACAGATATTTTTTATACGTCGGACATTATAGCTATAAGGCGTCAGCGTTTCCTAAGACACCCTCTGAAATAAAATGACGAGACAAACTGCAGATAACATTTCTGAAATAAATATTCAGTTAAAATTTATTGTCTAAACTTTATTTTATTGATACGCACTTTCAATTAAGATACTTATCTACTAATTCAGTTTGCGTGCGCTTTTCCTTTTTAAGAGCGAGGTATTAAATGAGTGGTTAATGTCTATCTATATCATTTTATTGTAGGTGAGAAAGCTAATAAAATTACTATTGAAGTAAAGTACATACACTGCAGTACGCTAAATGTTACAAGCTAAGTTGTTTAAGATGTTGCTGTTATTGCAAAACAAAAACACTGTCAGTCTTTGGACTACTTATAAAGCAGAGTCTTCACCGAACAAAAGTTGGCAACTTTAGTGTTGTCAATACGTGTTGGTGACAAAAGTTTCTGTAATTTCCTTGTGTTAGCAACAAAAATTGACAACAAAAAATTTTGGGAACCGTGTTCCTGTTTTTGGCGGTAAACATCATAAGAATAAGCTTGTTGCAGATATTTATTGGCTCTGTATTGAGACGCTTAGTTGGACTATTTTTCAAATTATCGGCGTCTCGGTGTAGACACAATAGAAACAAAAGTTGGCGTTTTCTGAAGAGTTGCAAACAGTTGGAAACACCGAAATTGCCAACAATATCGGTGGAGACGCGCCTTAAGAGTTTAATAATTATCCACATTCAGCAACTCATTCACTATTTTAAAATGTTGTTGCAGACTTGACTAATGAATGACGTAATTTTTTTTTATTATTTAAGACACAATAAGTGTGAGTTGTATTAATTTTCATATTTTTATTTCTGTGTGTGTAATATATTTAGTAGTTGTTATTACGTAAAGATATATATTAATATTAATATCGTGTAAACTTATTTGTATACTTGTATAACTTATCATTCTTTTAAATGTTGTCAGTCATTTTGAAACTAGCTGAGAAAGTCAGTTAGGCTATATAGCCTAAAAGCTCTTGTCCGTGCCTCCGCCCGCGTATATTTCGGTTATCACGATAAAAAGTACCCTATGTCTTTCCTCAAGAATCAGAGTATTTTCATGTGCAATTTCATTGAAATCGGTGCAGCGGTTTAGACGTAAAAACATAACGGACGGAGAGTTACTTTAGAATTGATAATATTAGCATAGACGACACTCACAAATAATGTGGCTTTCTATTGGTCAAAGAATTTTCAAAATCGGTTTAGTAGATCCAGAGATTAACCCCTTTAACCTCTTTATAATATTAGTGTAGATATCTTATTAAACCATTTATATTTTTTTTACAGGTAAGTCTACAAATGTGACCAAAAAAACGTAGTAAGTGGAGTTACAGTGGTGGGCGTTTTTTTTTTCGATATGTGTACATACATATAAAGAAAATTCCTTGTCGTTGTTGATATGTATGACAAAAATAATAAAAAAATATTTAATAAAATTAATATACACATACGTTGACGTAAACTGAATTCTTTGCACTGGTTTTAAAATAAATTCCGCGATCGGAGATATGTGATATTAGAAATACTTACAAAACTAAATGAATTATTCTCTAAATGAAATTATCATTTAAAGCACATTATTATTCAAGGATTAAGTACTTCAATTACGCTAACAAATTTGTATGTCTAGTGTACATAATAACATTTACCTATTTAAAAAAATATTCCGAAAGTTTAAATCAGTAAACAGACACACAAATCAATAATCAACCTCAGTCCTGAATTCTATTTGGCCTGTATCTTTTCAAAACACGCAACTTTTCAATTCAGCATTAGCATAGAAGTCGTTACTATTATTCTCCCAGACAAAACTAACATCAAAGCACAAGTAAGCAATCCAGATGCCATCAGAAAAGCTATGAATCTAAATCAAGTGGAACTTCATCAAAGTTTGTTGACGTCGGCCCGTAGGCACTTTCAAACTCATTTTCATATTACGAGCGCCCGCGATGTGACAGTCGTTGGATTAAACTAAAGTTTAATGTATTTTTTACTTTTACCGCAGCATTTTATAAGGCCTTACCGCTAGTCGAATTTGTTTTTTTAGTTAAAAATATCGCTTTACTATCGATGTAATATAATCTGTCTATAGATGCATGTAAATAGGTATTTATCACGAACATTATAATCATTGCAGAAAGGATATAAATATGTTAATCAACATCTTCTGACTCTTTTCCGGGCTTTATTTTAGGGTTCGGTGCAATAAGTTTTTTCTTACATTTTCCTCTATCACTCGCCAGTTCACTGCTTACTCCATTTTTGGCCATATCCTCTTTCACGCAGTTCATCAATTTTTTCTTATGTCGTCCTACTACTCTTATTTTTTGAATACCTCGATGGCGATGTGCTTGAGGTCTCGGGTTCGATTCCCGGGTTGAACTAAATATTTGTATGATCGTCTAATATTTTTTTCGGAGTTTGGGAGTTTTCTATGTACAATATGTATTTATATTAGTTGTCTATTACCCATAATACAAGCTCTGTTTAGTTTGCGACTAGATGACGTGGTGTGTTAGATGTACGATAAAAAAAAAAAAAAAATTATATCTCTCGACTTTCACACTTAAAACTTTCTTTACAGGTATTAATATTAACCTAAAATTACATAAATCAATCTTGAAAGTACACAAAATATGCACTGCAATAATATTAATACAACTTTATAATAAGAAATCATGTGATTGTGTGTGGACATTACTGTTCATGTCCATTTTCCTTGTTTATAGTTATTAATGTTATTATACTCTGTCCATTCGTTTATTTTCTTTTGACAGTTCAAGAAATTTCGAAATTAGTGACGCCCTCACACATTACCGATTCGATTTCAAATGATCAGCCATTTTATTGATGAAGAACTTTCAATCGATTTAATTCAACATTTTTATTATATAAATAATAATTATTCCTTTATTAGTTTTTTTATATTATGTAAGAAAAAAACAAAAATAACAATAATAAATGAGTAAATTAGATGAATGAACAAAGTTATCGTTCTTTACTCTTGGTTTGATCCTAAATTCCAAGATTTCGACTTAATTCTTTGCAAATTAATAATCAATCTTGTAGTCATAGATACTATATTTATTTCCTTTTTTTATTAAATTTACAGAAAAAATACATACATGAAGTCAAATTATTTTTATCACATGATCGATTTATCGTATTTCAAAAACTGTTTTATAGTCTGTGGTTGTTTGTTATGCACGGGCCACTTCACTAAAGTACCGTCACCGTCAATAAAGTACGACATTACTGTAGTAACATTATTCCGCAAAAAAACCGGTGATTTATAGGCGTGAGCTGTCAAAAAGAAAATCAACGAATGGACAAAGTATATATATATATATGGTGGCTTTCGGTGAGTGACCCCAAAGGCTGAACCAGACATCGTGGGTGTAATTACTACTCAGGACGAAGTGTGGTACGTTTTGTCAATTATATCAACATGGAGTCAACAAGTCTCGTTTTGACGGTAAACTCTATATCAGGAATCTATCAACTTTATAATTAAGTTTTTTAATTAAAAAAAAGAGGAGTCAAATCATCCGAATTCATAACTCAAGTTAGATAATTAAGAACAGGGTAAAAACATGTGGTTTGCAAAGATTACATGCGTCTTTTTTCAACCCTGGGTTTGTTAGTAATTGAATTAAAAAGTAATTGAAATTATACACGATAGACTATAGCAAAAATCTAGTGGCATCCAAAACCAGTCAACAGAATAAAAAATTAATTAATATCACATTTGAAATAAACACTACTGAATAACACTGTGTGACAGTATTCAAATAATTAATTAATTATTATTGTTTTTTAACGTACTAGATTAAGTACGTGGCATTGTTTGTAAGGATATCGGTTTTTTATTATCAACGATTTATTACTATACTCTGTTCTGTATACATATTATTATATACTTACTATTAATCAATTCAGTAAGGCCTAGCAATTTAGCCACTACTAATCATTTGTGTTTGTAGAACGGGTGCTATGTACAGGCAAGGTGATCATGCCTGACGGACTTGGTCCAACGGTTGACATCGTGCAGTTGGTATCGCATACTAATACAGAGGCATTATTGTGAGGTCCAGGATTATTAGTTGCTAAGTAGTTCGTGGAAGTCACTATACAGTAATTAATACTCTTCATGCGACTATGATTGTTACAAGGCTTCAAAGAAGACATTTTTGATGTTGAGGCCCGAAAACCAAACACTGTACATAAACACTTTGTAATAAAAAAACCGGCCAAGTGCGAGTCGTACTCACGCACCGAGGGTTCCGTACAAACCTGTAGGTAAATTGTATGATGTAACTAAAAATTTAAGTTTTTCGCAATTTTTCCTTTGTACTATAAGACGTTGCTTCGTACCAAATTTCAAGTTCACGGGAAATACCCTTGATTTGATTCTCATGCGAGTGTCGAAAATTTGCAGCATAAACGGCTGTAACTTTTGATTACCTTGGTTTAGAAGTTTGATTTTTTCACAGCTCTAAGGAACACTCGACCTAAGTAATCAGTATTTGACATGAATTTCAGCTTTATGAGCGTTCCTGAGAAAAAGGTTTTACGTTTACCGTGGGAGAGCCACGCTTCGGCATGAATGGGCCGGCTCGACCGGAGTGATACCACGGCCTCATAGAAAACCGGTGTGATATAGTGCTTGCGCTGTGTTTTACCGAGTGAGTGAGGATACCGGAGGCCCATATGCCCCCCCTCCCCGTACCTACCACCCCATCCCCAAAGGCCGGCAACGCACTTGTGACGCACTTGTTGACGTATCAGGCGATACGTCAGCTCGTTTGCCTGCCGATTACTTTAAAAAAAATAGGGGTCCTTACAGACAGACGGACAACAAAGTGATCCTATAAGGGTTCCTTTGTTTCCTTGTGAGGTACGGAACCCTAAAAAAGAGCAAGGCTCAAGAGCTCATAATCGATAAACGTGTATAAAAATCTGAATAATATATGTCACACCAAGTTTTAAATCTAGAACGTAGTAAGCGCCGTCAGGTAATTATTACTCCTCGTACTTCGTATTACCTGTTCATGGTATTAATTCGTTACATATTCATCAAATGGAACCTTTGGCCGGTTTTTAAGACTACTTGTGAATTGGATAACATATTACCAGTGTTCTTGCTGAGTCGTCTGCCAACCCAACCTTATGTTAGAAATGCGTTTAAGTCGTAATAATATATATATATTCTTACCGTACACGATATTATACCCCTCCGTCACTGCCGCTATTAAAATTCTTTACTTAATGGTACTGAACAGAATTTCTTATGATAGCGATTATATTAAGTTTAAAGTAGTTTGTTTAATAAATGTGTTACACACTTCGATCAAATATATTATAGATGCACAGTTCCATACAAAAGTAAACAAAATACTGTCCACGCTTCTATACGTACTTAGGTATATGTATACCACTTGAGATATAGCGAAAAAAGTCCTGAACTGGTATACAGCTTAACCTAATTTTAACTTTAAGCAATTGACGTACGGACGGAAATAAATCCATATTAAATTCACTACATATTACCTTTTAGTTTGATGACACGATAGGACAATAAAATTTTATGATTCTCACAAAAATCAGAAATAAAACAGCACATGCTCAAAAACAAGTGTATTGAAAAATTTAACTTAATGTATTACAATAAAGCACATAATAGTACAAAGAATAGCGAGAGTTACATTCCACTGACATTAAATAGTGTGTTCGCGTCTTATCGCTTCTATTTGGAACATGGACAACATGGAGTTGCTTTTTGATTTAAAAAACATACGGTAGTTGGATGGATCAACAAATAATTAATTCTTCACACATTTTTTATTTCTTCTTTTGATCCTGATAGCTAAAAGATTGAATAGAATTTTATTATAAATTATAATAAGTATTAATTTAATATTGAATATTCCACTTCGATATTAGACCTTCTGTACCTCGTGCCTGTATTTATACATATTATATTGCACTATTCCATAAGTTGGACTATACCTAAACTATAATCATCAAATATATTTTATATTCCAACTTAAATGTTTTTCAGATATTTACGAACGGACGGATAATTTTAAATTTTGGTAATCACGTTTAGAATCTGGTATGGACCAACATTTATAAACAGTTTGCAATTTCGTCAAAAATACATACATGTAGATCGAATTAATAACCTCCTTTTTTAAAGTCGGTTAAATATTCTTAGTAGAATATAATACCTACCTGTGAAGTTGGTAAGGCTGTCTTTTTTATTCTCCTGAATATGTAAATTTCAAAAAACTAAAACAAAAACAAATCTTCAATTAACCTAAAAACATTGTAACGGCGACTCCATCATTATCCTACTGACTTTGTTCGCTAGCACTAGGCTTGTCTTTTTTTCTCTTATGAACATCGCGCGTGAGTGTGAAAGGGATGGATGCGTACATTAGAAGCCGTTCTAAGTCACAAATTTGATGAAAATATTAATAAAATTAGCTTTAAAGCATAACGAAAATACACCAATATGTTAGATTAAAGATAGACTTACTGAAAATATGATATTCCATCCTTCTTTTGCATTTTTAGAGTGTAATTTTTACAATTTTTTGTGTGTAAACACGAGCACGGCCACCAAGCGAATGAGAGCGAAACAAGGCATATTGTTGTTTTATGCCTTGTTTTGCCGGTGCCACTTTTTAAGCGGCAACAGTGCATCTATGATATATTTGATCGAAGGTTACACAAATACAATTTCAACATATTTAAACTAAGAGTACATTATGTAGGTAACATACATGTTTAGTATCCATGTTGTGTTGGATTAAGATTACGGAGTCGACGAAGGAAGTTAAAGTACGCAGGAAAACAGTACTGCAAAGAGGACTAAAACTTTAAATAAACCTTATGCAGACCCTATACCGTGGGAGAGCCACGCTTCGGCATGAATGGGCCGGCTCGACCGGAGTGATACCACGGCCTCACAGAAAACCGGTGTGGAACAGCGCTTGCGCTGTGTTTAACCGGTTGAATGAGGATACCGGAGGCCCATACACATACCCCTCCCACCATCCCCCTCCCCATCCACCAAAGGCCGGCAACGCACTTGTGACGCTTCTGGTGTTGCGGGTGTCCATGGGCGGCGGTAATCGCTTACCATCAGGTGATACGCCTGCTCGTTTGCCCCCTATTCCATAAAAAAAAAACCCGGCCCCTCAACATGAAATAATACCAACCATACCTCCTTTCTTAAGTGAGCTTTTTATGCAGTAATGGTCTATTACTAGCTGTTGATGATGATAATTGAACCAGATCTTCAACTTTTAAGGAAATTTCATTCAAATATTCTTCTTCTTTTTACGGTGCCTCTCGACTAACGGAGGTTGGCCGTCAGCTCTGCGTTCTCCTTTCTGTCTTTTGCTAGACGAAACAGTTTTCGTTTACTCTTACGTTAATAACAATGTGTTAATTAATTAATGAATTAAAAGCCAAAAAAAAATTGTAGGTAAACGTATCTTTTGATAAAAACGGACTTTTTAATAATTCTAAAAAGATATTTAAGGAAAAAATTAGGTAAGGAATGTAACACGGAAAATGAGGAAATCCAAACGCGAAATTGAATATTGAAATTAGGATCGGACAAGGTCAGTAAGTAATTAATATAATGAACTCAATTAAAATATTAACAGTAACATTTTCAGACAGACTGTTAATTTTTATTTGATCGTTTTGAATTAGGAGTGTGATGAATTACTTATGTTTAAAAAGAATAGGAAAGGAATGACTTAAAATTGTGTACTGTGTAAATTGTTGTAAACTGTGGATGAGTAATCAGTAAAATGAGTTACATGTCTGATACATATCTATTAATACAATGAGGATGTTATTGATAATTCCATGGGAGTCTTCAATATATTTGAATTACTATGAAACATTTATAAATGTATATTTACACTTCCAAGTTTTAAATTTGAGCGGCAATTAGTTGCAGATTAAACCGGACACGATACTGGACTGCGGGTTAGTACCGAGAATTTCTTAAGAGAAGTACCTTGTAGTAATAACCTTGGCTGATATTTGAAATCAAGTAAAAACTTGGCCTCTGGATAATTTCAGAATTTTTATAAAAGAATGTCATAATGGTCATAATCATCAACAGCCTTTGATAATTATACTCCATTGCTGGGCATAGGCTTCTCCTTAGAATGGAGGTTTTGAACTACTTATAGTATGTTGGGCAGACAGATTGGTTATGGTTTCTTTATTTATTTTTTATGTATGGCCCGCCAAAATGACTCTACTCTGCCTGATGGAAAGCATAAGCAGAATCCAAGAGTGGTGGTCACCATACTCATTGCGCGCGCACACACACACAACCCTTTTTTTTTTTCTCGTGCGGAAATGCCACAACTCTCTCTGTAGTTCTGTTGAGTATGAATAGGGGTAAAATTACATAGTAAAGAGAAATAGAATTATATATTAAATATATTTAAATATAGAATTTATATATAAAACGCAAGAGTCCCCTGATAATATCGATACTGCCGAAACACTATATTGCGTTAAAAAGATCTTGAAACATATTTTTATTTGCGTATATTTATAGCAACATGCAATATAGTTTTCGTGTTGCAAATTATTATACGTTACAACGAAAACATTTTAATTTAAAGTTTTAATAATCTATTCTTATCACATCAAATAACTGTTACGAATTATTTGCATTTGCTAACAGTTTTATGAAGTTGATTATTTTAATTCAGTTTTTAAACATTTTCATGCCTACTAAGAAGGAGGTTCGCAATCCACTTGTGTTATTTTATGTATGTTGTGTCAGAACCTTATAGTAACCTTATAGGTCAGGTCAGAACTCTGTTATTTATGAAACGTTTTTTTTTTGACATTTAACAAAAAAACATTGGCAACCCAAAATATAACAAAATAAATAATGAAGAATACACGTCTTACAATTTATCTTGTTGTAGGTGCAATGAAATCGCTGATACAATTTAAAAGTTGACTGTTAGAGGGCAACTTAATAACATGATACTAGTTTGACGCCTGGTTGATCTAGCGGTTGGCGTATGCGTCTGCTGATCATGAGGTCTCGGGTTCAAATCCCAGGTCGGGCCAAAAAGTGTTATTGAGTTTTTCTGATTATAGAAATGCTTATTAACAGCTAGGAGTTTGGAAGTTAGGGTCTTAGCCCCCGTGCCTCGGAGAGCACGCAAAACCGTCACATCGGATCATGAGAGTGAGGGAACAGAGAGCGCATATACTTGTGCACTGTAATATCTTCTGCGTAGTTGGTTGCTCTCCGTTGAGAATGGCCGCCGTGGCCGAAATCGACTTAGAGAACCATCATCATCAACATGATACTAGTGGTCTAAATCCGGTTGCAGAATCTATACGTTTATCACGTAGATACTCAAACTTCTACATGCATTTTTGAATTTGGTAACAGGTTGCCACTCAAAAAGTGCCCGCAAATATATTTCATTAAAAGATGGTAATTGATTTTCCAAAAGAATAAATCCTTCATGTTGATGTTACACTTTGTTCGATATTAATATTATCAACTCTTTTTAACCGACTTCAAAAAAGAGGAGGTTCTCAATTCGACCGTACATATGTTTTTTTTATGAGTGTTCGCGGATAACTTCGTCGTTTATGAACCGATTTTGATGATTCTTTTTTAATGGAAAGGAGATATCCCAATGGTGGTACCATGATAAGGACACTAAGATCTGATGATGGCATCAAAGAGAAATCGAGTCGAACCTTGAAGTCGGTTTTTGTTTTTGTTAAAATTTTACTTGTTCAAATTAGATGAGTTGAACGAATGCCTATTAGCCTATAGCCAGGCAGACTTTAACCTGTAAATGTCGTCAGTAATATCTTTTATTAATTTCTGACAACCCACACCACTTTCATGTGGGAATAATTTATGTGAAAACGTTAACCCTGTAGGCGACAGGTGGGCCCTTGTGGCCTGGATACGGACCAATGAGTTGTTAACAGACTATCTAGTGAATATCGTCACAGTCCATGATTTCTACATTCGTATGAACTCTTTGTAGGTAAAACATGATTTACTTTAAGGCATGTGATTTGGTATTACTTTTATACATAGGCATTTACATTTTGTCTTACTTTTACTACCCGACTACGGCAAAGCCAAAGGAGGGTTATGATTTTGACAGGCTATGTATGTATGTATGATCATCTGTTCCCTCATAGCTCCTTAACTAATTAGAACTGGACAAATGAGGTATCGTTAGAATTAGAAGCGTCTTGATTGTCCGCTGGTTATAGGCTATATGACGAGTCACTGAATCTAATGTGGCCACAGACGTATAAAGAGTTATACGTCTGTGAATGTGGCACCCTCTAGCCGATATAAAGTACTGTATTAAATAATTAATTTGAGATAAATATGCCGTGTTTGATATCATTGGAAAGGGCGTGACTTGTACATTTCAATTAGCATTTGCCCGTGACTTTGTCCATATTTATTCGATAATTGTGTTATTTCTATGGTACCTATTTAAAATATACTTTGCATGGAAATCAATATTATAGAGGCACCAAAACATTTTAAATAAAAAAAAGTAAAAACTAAAACCCAACTACGACAAAAAATGACGCTAAAAAAGTATTAAACAAGTTTCAAAAGCCGTAGTCACGCGTTGTTAAATTGTTATGGACTATGGTACAGGCTTTTGAAACTTGTTTAATACTTTTTTAGCGTCGTATTTTGTCGTAGTTGGGTTTTAGTTTTTACTTTTTTTTATATTTTTCCTTTGCACTTTCGAGGAAAAATCAGTTGGAAATTACTAACATTATCATCACCGTTCTTTGTTTGCCACAACTTTGAGTAGATGATATTTAATAGAAAAGTTTGAAATTCTCGCAATTCCTCTACTATAATAATATATGTATGCTATCTATTGCTGAAAACTGCATTAAAATCCGTTGAGCAGTTTAAACATCTAAGGGAACAGACAACGGAAGCCACTGTAGTTTATACTATCTAAAGGTATACTATACATAAAATATACTTTAAGTAGTGTTAAGTAAGGTAAATTATTCATTAAATCTTACATTCTAAAATTGCTAGGACATTCAACTTCATTGCCATACATTTACCTAAAATAATTTTCATCAACAATAAATTACAAGGATAACAATCTTTTTAGATAATAATATATTTCGTCAGTTTCTAAATAAAATATTGAACAAGTTAATGGCATGACATATGAATATGAAAATAGAAATAAAATATTGGAACCAAAAAGTTTCGTTTTGATGCAACCAAAAGTCATGGCACAAAATGTAAAACAAAATCTATTCCAATATAACATTGCTAATACAAAACATAGTTTATACGAAACAATCACCGACCAGTAATTGGAAGCTGTTGTTATATAATTACTACTGTGTTGTTTGTCGTTGACAGTAAAATACAGGAAGCGTGTTGAGGTCGTAGCCCACTAATCAGCCTTTATAAAAAGCTTTTACCAATCAAGTTCGTGTGTTTATTCGTTTTCAATGCTACCTACTGATTTGAGTTTCAATACAGCAAATCTGTATAAATAAAAATGAATCACCGAAATGTATGTACGCGCATAACTTCCGATCGACTGCACCAAATTAGATAATTCTTTCTTTTAAGTGTTTGTAATTGTCAGGACATTTTGTATAGAAGAAAATTAAAACAAAATTGGAAGTGTTATATTTTTCACTACCCGTGGGAAACTAAGAGCAATTTTTCCTAAATTTAGAAAATATTCACATAAAAAGTATGGCAGTGCGAAGTTCGCTGGGTCAGCTAGTGGTATATAATTATCATTCCTTGTTTTGTTATAAATCAAATTAAATTAAGTACGAAACTTTTTGAAATGAAAAGTCACGGCAACTTGTAAACGTCTCGTCCGCTAAGTCATTAAACTGAGTTTAAACACCGGTTAATTAAGTCTACTTACCTTAAGTTAAAACGTTTGTTCACTTAAAGTATAAAAGTTAGATGTGAACCTCCTATAAGTTAGACAATCAAGTAGGTTTAAATATTCATAGTGACGCAATTGTACTGTTTGCTGCCTATAACGGCTATAAAATTTATATAAAAAAAAAACTTTTAACTTCACTTCACAAACTGTCGTTCTGAGTGTGGGTGTTCTTTGTGTCCGTTTCATGTTTGCTTGTAAAGTCTCCCGCGACACTGGATGTATTCCTAACACGGGAGTTTTCTATAAAACAAGTAAAATTTTAACAAAAAAAAAAAAACCGACTTCCAAAAAACATCCAACGAAAACTCTCTGCCAAAAAAACACTTAAAAGCGTAAAATAAACTGGTTCTTCATAAATTGCCTATACCTAATTCTTTATTCATTTAAATAGTAGTATTATAATGTGTGCTAGGTACCTAGAATCTGTTTGTAGTCGGTGCCAAGTGACTATCGCTTAGACTTTTGTAATTGTTCGTTTGTATTCTTTTTGGCTTAGCACCGACTTCAAACAGATTTTAGGTACCTAGCACACATTATAATACTACAATTTATGAAGAACCAGTTTATTTTACGCTTTTAAGTGTTTTTTTGGCAGAGAGTTTTCGTTGGATGTTTTTTGGAAGTCGGTTTTTTTTCTTTATAAAATGTTTTTATTTTTCAGTTTTTGTGCAAACAATCGTAGGTAAGTAGTAAGTTGAACTATTTCATCAAATTTCATCATCAAGAATACAAATGAAGGTCTAAACGTACGTGTAATTTTGAAATCATCCTCTAATTCCTAACCGTTGAAGAGTTTAACCTTCTATCATCAGTTCACCCTAAATAACTTGAAAGTATACGACTGAAGGTCTTTAGATACGTATGAAATTGAAAGAATTATCCTCCAACTCCTAACCGTTGAGGAGTTGTACCTTCCACCTTCCATCATCAGCATACCTAAATAATTTGAAAGAATACGACTAAAGGTAACATATATACATCTGATATTTAAAGATTTATCCTCCAACTCCTAACCGTTAAGGAGTTGTACCTTACATCATCAGCTCATCATCATAAAATGATGACTACCAGACGCAAATACGGGTGTAACTTCAGAAAATATACGAAAAACATAGTATGTGCCTATAAAAAATGAGAGTTTCCCTCGATTTCCTTGGGATCCTATCATCAGATCCTGATATGCTGGCAATGGGACCACCTCGGAAGCATACCCTTTCGAATGCAAAAAAAAAAGTTTAAATCGGTCCACAACTGACGGAGTAATCGGATAACATACATTAAAATAAAAATAAAAAAAATATACATACAGTGGAACATAGAACCTCCTCCTTTTTTTAAAGTCGTTTAAAAATATCAACTTAAACTTTCTTGTGTGATAATGTGGGATTTTAATTGTAGGGACAGCCAAACTGTTTATCATACATATTTTTGGATATGGTCACTATATAACAGAAAGAATATTTTAAAGAAAATAAGTAAATTGAAATTGATATAGATTTAAACTTTAAACCGTAATTACTGATTTAACAGTCGATCGCAAGGTTTCTACTCACCGCAAAATTATCATCAGTACATAAAAGTATGTAGTCATAATACAGAATCTAACAAAAACTAATTTGCTTATTACAAAGCTTTAAACACAATAACAGAACATTATTACTCATACATGAAAGGAAACAATAAACCAAGATTAATGGTACGACTATCGCAGTACATCTGCGGCTTAGACTTTACATGGTTTTTGTGTAAACGGTATTATTTAAATATTTTTACACACAGTTATTTGTCTGTTTGGGCGAACGTTTTAATTCTGAAAATATTTTACTTTGTGCGTATGGACGGCTTTCATTGTGGTGGTGAACCGCGAAAAGAATCTTTTAAAGGAAAAAACGCCTTTGTGCTTCGAAATGAATAGGCAGAGGTTTTGTGTGACATATTTTATTCAGTAAAATAAAAGTTACTGCGTTTTTAGGAGGTTTAAATATGTTGTTGCTGTTTAGGCAAAAATGGGTGTTTATATGGCCGTAATTAGGAAGGATAAAAATGTTAATTTCAGTCATTTATATTTAAGAAAAGACACAAGATACCTCAACGTTAAATTGTCGGATTATCTTTCGTTTTCCAATAAATGGTACGGTACCGTTGAATGTCAAAAGTGTATATACAAATAATTTTTCGTAGATAGAAACAGTAAATTGATTTTTATAAAAGAAACTATATTATGTTTCTTTTATTTGATTAGGACCAAGAAATATAATTGACTATTTATTACCTACCTACTCCAAATCTATAATACTGCCAAATAATGTTTGTAATTCAATTGATATCTAAAATAATTCAGTTTACAAGCAGAGATCCATATTCATTAGTGGACTATTTTTCGTCGATGATAAAAATAAGGTAGCTTGCTAAATTAAATATTCACCAATTTTCAAGAAAATTAAGTACGATCTAAAACTGCATAATGTAGTGACCGTTTTCGAGTTTGTTTGTTAAGTAGGTATAACATCATACTAACTTATTATAAACAAGTTCCTGAAGAACATAGTCTTTAAGGCATTCAAAAAGAAGGAGGTGCAGGTTTTTTTTAAGTTAACTGTAGTATTGACTCATTCTTTTTGACTCATTTTAAGGTGTAATTCACACCGAAACGTTAATAAGGTCACTTGTTCATAGACGGAATTGATTTGCAGTTCAATTCTAGTAAAAGTGTGATTTATTTATTCTATTTGTCGTTCAGAGCCAGAAGGATCTAGCTATTCTCCGTGCTATCAATTCCATTTCAACCAAATTGATTGCAGGACCCTCTACTGCGATTTTCGATTACTCTTTGGAATCGCAACATTTCTCTTGAACAGGATCGGTAGTCTGAAAATATAGTTTTGATATATATAGATAGTTTCAGTATTTGTGTACTTCATTTCACACTGCGAGTTGTTCACGACTACAGAAAACATACCTTTGAGAATGCCATAAGGCGAAACCGGTCAGGTGTAAAGATAATTAAAATAGTGGAACAACTACAAGTGAGTTTGATTCGAGAATATTTTAGTGTAATTGTGTGCAAAATACCAGACATCTTCTGATTTTTATTAAGGAAGCCGCTCTCAGAACCGAGTTGAGAACTCAGAACTGAATTTAAGAATATATATTTTTTTTTAAATATATTACTTTGATGATTGATATTTACCTTGATACGTCTCCTGTTCTCCAATCACAACATAAATCTTTGCTCAGAAAACAATCTGCTTCTTTTATGACTCTCCCACAATTCTGTGAACACTTTGTGAACACTTCGTTCTTTGTTTAAGCAGTCTTATTCTGGAATGCGCTCCCGCTTGAAATCAGGATGTCCACTAATCGTTTCGTGTTTGAAAGATGGTTGACTCAATGACATGGCAGAGTCATCGAAACAATAGCACACCACCATGTACAAAAGTGCATAAAGTTATAAATATATATACTAGCTGACACTTCAACTTCAGCTTACTTTTCAATCATGCTCGGCTCCTATTGGTTTAAGCGTAACTATTTTATGTTAAGCACGCCAGAAAAACACGCATTTATATAAAAAGTGTGTGTATCGGTTCTGACTCACGACTAGAGTTTACACACGTCACGCACTCATACTACGTTGAATAATACACGAAAGTTTAATATAATATTATGTTTATGTATCAGTACAGTCTTTGATCTTTAAAAAGACATCTCCCGCATAAGGAATATACAACCTGTGTCGCGGGGGACTTTACAAACATACCTGAACCAGACACAAGGAACGCCCAGACTCAGAACAACAATTTGTGAGTGGGGATTAAGTGGGATTTAAACTCACAACCTTTGGCAAGTACCACTTAAACCACTAGGCCAACCGTGCAGTCGAAAGTGCAGTATTTCAAATATTGTACAAAATACTGCACAGTACCAACATTAATCAAAATAACTGCCGTGTGTGTGTGTGTGTGAATTTTGCCTGTAGTAACGTCATAAAATACCTGTATAAAATACATGTCGTCATATTGAGATAGCAGCTGTAAAGTGGCACTTCCAAAAGACATTGAGTGCGATTCCATTCAATCATACTATTCTCCTTGCAATATGCAATGCTCTCTTCGCAGTCTCAGTTTGTTAGAATATTCTTATGCTCTATTTCTCACGCTATCTTGTCTGGAAAAATACATCGAATTTGGAATATATTTGTATGTTACTAAATGTCTATATGAAAAATCCGGTAAATAAAGTATCTTGATTGTTACTTTACTAAACTAGTTGCTTTTGAACTTAATTTTTTTAAATAAAACATATTCAATATCCAATGGTTTTGCATGGTTTCATGGGTGTTATAAACAAACATTCAGTAACATTCGATTCCATTTTCAATTCGATGTATTTTCCAAGACAAGAAATAATTTCCAATGAAGTTAATTTATTATTAGTGGAATTATGCTGACAAAGATTTATGACTACTTTTATCAATTTACTAGCTTTTGCACGCGGCTTCGCTCACGCAGATTTTCATCCCCTGATTTACCCCCTTGGGGGTGGAATTTCAAAAATTCCTTTCTTAGTGCTTACTTACGTTATATAAAGAACCTACATGCAAAATTTCAGGATTGTAGCTTCAGCGGTTTGGGCTGTGCGTTGATCTCTGGGTATGTCAGTCAGTCAGTCACCTTACTCTTTTATATATATAGATAGATTAGAAATACTTGCATGTCCAATAAGTAAAAAACCCGCATCAAGCGTATAGCTAAGTGTAGCGTAAACATGTAATAAAAAGAAAAGAGGGACTTTTGAGTTCATTTCCTTTAATGCTATTATTTTTCTCTGTCTATAACATTCATAGTTTGCGTTTTTCATTTTCCATTTCGTTCGGTATCGAGTGAACGAAAATCAACATTTTCCATCAACGGGTCTCGTTACACAAACTTTGCAAAACTTAGTTTACCCAACCTGTTACTCTAACTATATTCCAGTAAAGTAAAGGAAACTTGGAAAATTATTACGTGTTTTCCAGTTTTTATCGTTATGATATAAATTTAAGAAATGTCATACACAGGAACGTTGATGAGTGTGTTACATTATTTGTTACTATAGTTGTTACTAAGTAGATTTACTTTTTACGTCAGGGGTTCTATTTCCCTTCAATTTATACAAATAAAAATAAATCACCGAAATGTATGACGCATAACTTTCGATTGGCTGCACTGAATTGGATAATTATTTTTTATGGGTTTATTAATGCCAGAACAATGTGTGTGTAGAAGTAAGTTCAAAGAAAACCGAAAGTGTAACATGGCGATATGAAGTTAGCCGAGGTAGCTTGTTTTAAACAGTTATTTCAGCAAATATGGGACGGATATTGACTGAATGGATGGCTTAGCGGTTTAAGCGGTCACCTCAGCGGTTTTTACTGCAATTCCCTGTGTATTCTACTGCACCAGTGTTATGGGTTAAAACTCCACATGGGACAAACGTTGTATGATCTCTGGTATTCCTTCCGACGGTCTTATGTATGTATGTATAGTCTGCCGCAACGCAAGAACGTTCCTGGAACTTTTTTTAAAATAATAATGCCAAGTGTATAGAAATTCTCATAATAAACATATGTCCGCTTTCTACAGACGAGGCGGTGTAATGAAAAGAGGGTAATCCCGTATATTTCCCTTGACACATCTCATTCTCATCGTTCGCTCGTTCCTGAACGAACATCCGCAGCTAACGTTATGGCTGCCACTTTGCATAAACGCTACTTTTATTGTTACCACGACACTCGTAACGTAGTTACAACAATAGGAAATGAAAATTACCGATACTTTTAAGGAGTATAATTTTAGTAGATCAAAATTTGAGGGAAAAATATAGCGAAGTGTAGGTACATGTATATTTTATACTAGCAACCCACCCCGGCTTCGCACGGGTTCTTTATGGAAAATATAATATAGCCTATATTACATTGAGAAGATGTTTGGTTTAACTTTTTTCCGACGTCTTCAACAAATATTGTTATATTTTAGACAATATACTCAAAACTTTAACAAATTATATACGAAAACCTTCCTCAAGAATCACTCTATCCATAAGTAAAAACCGCATAATAACCCGTGCAGTAACTTTTGAGTTTATCGCGAACAGACAGACTGGCAGACGCGGCGTAGGACTTTGTTTCATAATACTCGTACGTAGTGATAGTGATTTTCACGTCTGTTTCTTAGTGCGACATATTAAAAGACGAATAAGAGTGCTTCTTGCTTCATTGAACTGCTTTAGTCTCAGTTACTTTTTAGTTCCTTAAATCTTTTGTGGAACGGGTGTGATGTCCCTCCAACACAAAGGGAGGATCCTCCGATCATGCGAAGTGATCATGCCTGGCGGGCCACTGCCCTACGGTTCCTGTTGGGATGGTGTTTATGATATTCGGCGCGAGAACTTCTATTACGCGATGCAGGATTGATAGTTTCCTTGTGTAGTACATTACTCTGTAGTTCGGTGTATTTGCAGTAGATGGCAATGTAGTACATTTCGGTTGCACTGTATGTGGAAGTCGCCACAAATCTAATAGATACGATGCCAAGCCCTTGATTAACGCAAGATGCGTTAACCTTTTTCGAAAATAAAAAACTAACTCTAATCTACTAATTCCTTTTAATTATGAATATTCATACAGTTTACTATATTTATTAAAATGCTTGTTATATAATTATAGCTTCTAAAATCCTGTCTAAAACCGGATAGACGGACGATTATACGTTGATTTGACCGGATACGGGCGTAAAAAGCATAATGAGTCGTTTTTAAGTCCGCAACGAAAGTTCCTAATTGAGAATAAATGATCTACTTAAACCTTTTATATAAATAATGACAGCACAGACATATATCTATACTTAAAATAAAAATGTAACAGGTCCAATTCTGTACGTTAAAGATATTTTGAAATTTTTTTTGGAGGGCTCTCTATAATCGATTCTGAAGCCAAAACTGTATTTTCTGTCTGTCTGTCTGTCCATCTGTCTGTTTGTCTGTTTGTATCTTGGCCGCGCATCACGCTGAAACTACTGAAAGGATTCAAATGAAACTTAGCATGATTTGAGTTCATACTACGAGGTAGGACATGGGATACTTTTTATCCCGAAATTCAGCACGGTTTCTTGGAGAGAGGGGATGAAAGTCAATAAATTAGCCCTCATAAAGTACTCGTCGAGGCAAATCAAATGAGTCCAAACTTAATGGTGTTGCGACGTTTCTTTACAGAGTTCCTATGCCCACCTTCCAGCTCCAGCATCAGATCAGCTCCATGTCATCATAATATTGCATTGTCATGCTGTATACACATGCTTGCAAAATTTCAGCAATATTGGATGAAGGTATCAGCTTCAAAATTGAGTTGCAAGATTCTACCCGAACATACAAGCATACATACATACATTGCAAGTTAATAAAAAGCTTGTAAAATATGTACTTAATTGTAATTCAATAACACATAGTCCGAGTTCTTTCATTCTCTTTTTGCTAGTAAGAAAAAACAAAGATAACGAGAAAAGTCTTTTTTTTTCCGCGACTGTACACTGCCTGTGGGAAGCTGAGACAGATATGTAAATATGGCAGTACAAAGTTCGCCGGGTCAGCTAGTCTATACTAATATTATAAACGCGAAATTTTGTAAGTATGGATGGATGGGTGGATGTATGTTTGTTACTCTTTCACGCAAAAACTACTGAACGGATTTGGATGAAACTTTACAGTAATATAGCTTATACATCAGAATAACACATATGCTACTATTTGCCGCGATAACCGACATACACGCGGCGGAACCGTGGGCAGCAACTAGTTTTTAATCATTTTATATGTTAGTTATCAATGAATAAAACGCTCGCGTTTTTCCGGTTATCCCGGTAAAGAGTACCCTATGTCCTTTCTAAAAAAATCAAAGTGTCTTCGTGAAAACGTTGACCGTTACGTTTTCACGAAGATACTTTGTTTTTTTTTTAAATTTATATTAATAGTATGGATAAGTACGATCTCACATATTAGACCTACTTATAACTAATTTTAACATTATGTGACATCATTTCTATTACTAGCGACCCGCCCCAGCTTCGCACGGGTGGATTTCAGATGCCCCCGCCGACGACACGATTCGTGCATTTTAAATCTGTAATATCTTCGAATATATTTATTTAAATTAGATACTGTAAAGAGCCATTTTGATTTATATTAAATGCACAATGTATTTAATTTACTTAATTGTATAAGGATTCATTCTGTATTGCTTAAAATCACTTCGTAAATAAGCCATTATTTCTCGTAAAAAGAAAGGAATAAAAAATGGTTGTTGTGGGTTATCCCTAAGAGATAGACATATACCGTTGTGGATTTTTTTGTAGTACTTTTTAAGGTGTACAATACTGTAGTACATTATTTTGATCTATCTCGTAGGGTGCAACCAGCTAATGCAATGTAAGCGCAAAAAATGTGTTTATTTGCTACATCACATTAGAAAACTCGAAAATTATCAGTGTTTCCATACTATATTATGCATTAATTATACATGAAAACCTTCCTCTTGAATCACTCTATCTATTAAAGAAACCCGCATCAAAATCCGTTGCGTAGTTTTAAAGATTTAAGCACACATAGGGAAATAGGGACATAGGGACAGAGAAAGCGACTATATATATAGATATATATATATAGTCGCTTATACTATACTATATATACCTATACTATACTGTTTTATACTATGTAGTGATAGTGATGTATGATAATTATATTTTATTATGATGTATTTCAATTATGATAGTTAAATTATTTATATAATTTTAGTGTTGTTGCTTTGTGTGATTGCAATGTTCGATAGAATTAAGGTACTAAGGTAGGTAGTAAGGTACGGTCTTTAGTCGTAATGGGATTCGGTAGATAGGAAAATTTTCTTCTTTTTTAATAATTGTTAAATTATATTGTTAGTTCTTAATTTAAAGGTTTGTATGGGTGGATGGATAGATGAACATTAGATTCACTAAAAATGATAGATTATAGTTTCGACTTGAACAGAAGCTTTTTATGCTGCCAAAATTATAAAATTAACACTTACGTGAGCAAAACCATGAGTAATAGCTAGTAAATTAAAATAAAAAATAAGTAAAAGTATAATGTTACTCCTATTTGAGGAAATTAAAACCTTACCATAATATGTTTAAAGTAAGTTTTCCTACGTAACTTCCTAAGAAATAAAGATTTTTCTTACGTACTAACGTATAAGTTAGACTGTTTTGCGAAACATTTCTTAGGCAAACCAATTATTTTGGGAAGGATATAAAGGAAAAACAATTTCTTCTGTTCATATAATTTATCTTCTTTAAATATGTATGAGGGTAACTACGTAAAATAAATAGGCATGGTAAATATGTATAAAAACAACAATGAAACTGGGAGAGATATAAAACTGTTTCGTGTTTAAAAATAATGTTCCGAAAAAATGGAACACAATTTATGTTTTCGAGATTTTTTTCTGATCATTTTTAATATTAAAAATGTGTTAAGAAATATTTAAGTATGTATTAGCAGTTTAGTAATTACGTAGTTTCAAATCAGGCAGATGTATCCATAGAACTAAATACAACTACTGCTTTCCAAAAATGATTGTCAGAACGTCCTGACAATCTCGAAATTACATATTTCGAGATTGTCATCTATCTTCGATCGACCGAATTCTCTATGAGAAAGACATAATTGTTGTAGGACTCGTAATATTAACAATTTTTTAAGGTGTCTTGCATGCATATTTGCAGAAATGTGACCTATTTCTTCGTGTACCCTATATTGTAGTTCTTCAAATTCAAAATTATGCAATCTATTAAAAAGTTCGATATGACAATTTTTTGTGTGGATACCTATGTTATCGCGCTGGCAATACAGAAATAATATTAACAAATTAAAATATAAGAGAAGATGTCTCGATGCTTATTCGTTAAAATTGACTGCACGTTTGGCCTAGTGGTTTAACGGTCACCACGCCGTTTCCTGCTTCGCCAAGTGTCGTGGGTTCAAATCCCACGTAGGACAACACTTTGTGTGATTCACAAATTGTTTTTCTGAGTCTGGGTGTTCTTTGTGTCCGTTTCATGTATGTTTGTAAAGTCCCCCGCGACACAGGATTTATTCCTAGTGCGGGAGTTGTCTTTTTAAGAAAAAGTTGTCTTTTTTTAAGGAAAAATCGTGTGTGAGTAAGGAAAGCTGCATAAAAACAATGTAGTCTATCAGTATCAGTAGTAAAAAATACATTTTAGCAATGCGAAATTATGTGAAGACGTTTGGATTTTTGATACTCTCTCATGCATAAACTATTGAACGGAATTCGATGAACCTTCCAGTAATTTAACTCATACATCGGAATAACACATAGACTACTTTTTACCGCGACATCTAACATAAAAGCGGGCGGAGCCATAGGCAAAAGTTTGTGTCAATATAAAGTAGCACTGTTATAAAAGCGGCCAAGTGCGAGTCAGACTCGCCCATGAAGGGTTCAGAAGCAGCAAGAAACATAATATAAAAGTTCTTGTAGTTCGTTGTAACTTTGATCGATAAATTAACGATTCACGATTTATGACGTATTAAAAAAAAAACTACTTACTAGATCTCGTTCAAACCAATTTTCGGTGGAAGTTTCCATGGTAATGTACATCATATATTTTTTTAGTTTTATCATTCTCTTATTTTAGAAGTTACAGGGGGGGGGGCGGACACACCTTTTACTACTTTGGAAGTGTCTCTCGCGCAAACTATTCAGTTTAGAAAAAAATGATATTAGAAACCTCAATATCATTTTTGAAGACCTATCCACACGTATGGGTTTGATGAAATTTTTTTTTAGTTTCAGTTCTAAATATTGGGACCCCCAAACTTTATTGTTTTTTTTTATTTTTGTGTGAAAATCTTAATGCGGTTCACAGAATACATCTACTTATCAAGTTTCAACAGTATAGTGCTTATAGTTTCGGAATAAAGTGGCTGTGACATACGGACGGATAGACAGACAGACATGACGAATCTATAAGGGTTCCGTTTTTTGCCTTTGTCACGGAACCCTAAAAAGTAACCTTTTCAGTGAATTTAATACTATACATAATATTTAATGTATGTTTATTTCATATCTCTCGCAGTGGTTCTAACAATTTGGATCAAACTGTATTGACTTTACAGTCTATTTACAAAAACTCTTATTATACCGAATAATTAAATGTTTTTTTTATCACATTGCACTTGTCTTAAAATTATTTCAATGCAAAATTTGTAGTAGAGGTTCTAACATTTAAAGTACCTGTATATCATAATGCAGAGTTAGCCAGAACAAATGGTTTAAAAGCTTGTGATAAAACTTCAAAGTAAATTATGACATGTATAGGGCTTTAGACTTATTAGAGTTTTAGTCTCGGTCTTTACAAAATGATTTAATCTTCGTTATGTTCCCAGAATACTAAATACTCGTCTATGTTTAAAATACTGGTTATAGACAAACTGTCAGTCCGCATTCTTTTATAACGCATTTTATGTAAGCGTCAAGTTTGCTGCCCTATCAGGTTTCACAAGATGGCTTTCTTAACAACCTAGTGAACAGACAGAAATTATAATATCTTAGTATAATGTTTTAGTACTTTATTAAATATAGTACTTTATTCAATATTGTGTACATTTAAATTTTCCTTATAATTTGTGGTCGTCCAGTGGTCTAATTTCGACTATAATCCTTTTCAATTTTTTTTAGCGTTTTGCACTCCTCCATTTAAACTTTAACTGTGCCAAATTTCATGCTCCTCCGTTCGTTAAAGGAGTACAAAGTCTTTGCTTTCTTATTAATATATAGATATGCATTTTGGCTGATAGAAATAAAAAAAAGATCTCTACATACCTATTATACTTGTATGACACATGCTAATACTTTTTTATCTAGGAGAGAAGCAATTAGTCAAGTGCATCATATTTTTTTTATACCAGCACATATTTTGTTGTCAATTACATACGAATTATACGAATCTTGATGGATTTGGAGTCTATAGCACGCATATTACCTAGGTTTTTCAGGGGAAAAACTCATCGAAACTTAACCCATGTGTGTATTCTGAATCTTCTTCTATGTCAGGCCTGACTGCTCGTTTGCCTCTTAGATCATAATCATCATCAACAAACTTGAATAGTACATTGCTGTACATAGGTATCTAGTTAGAAAAAAGGTTTTAGCCTACTCTTCCTACTCTTACAATATATGCTGCCTCAGTTACTATCATTTTGTAAGTTTAGTTTTGGCTTTGATGACTGCGTTAGTCTAGTGGTTAGCGTAAGCGACTGCGGATCAAGAGGTCTCGGATTCGATTCCCGGGTCGGACTGCTGTTGGGTTTTTCTTATAAGAAATTCTTAATAGCAGCCTGGAGTATGGAAGATGGCTGTGTTTCCCGCCCGTGCCTCGGAGAGCACGTTAAGCCGTCGGTCCCGGTTGTCTTGAACGTCTATGGCAATCGTTATTGGGAAGTCAGTGCCCTCAAATATACTGACAACTAGTTCAACCTTCGAATTCAGTTCACCCTCAGGGTTACGGAGGTCCGATGCCAGTCGCTCTGTGTAAAAAACTGATAATCAGGTAAAACCGGTTGAACTAGTAGCCGACCCCAAATCTTGGGAATAATAAAGGCTAGGAAGCAGAAGTTTTGGCTTTGATGTTACGATACTTACACTAGTCTAAACAAAATAGATTTTCCTCTACAAACGTCTATACATCAGTCGACATAAACCCACTATCAATAAATCAACGGTGGTAAATAATGAAGCCCATTGCGAGTCGTACGGCTCGATACATCTCCTACTATCACTAAGCGATGATTCAATGCATTGTACCATAGAAGATACATCTTATGTGTATTTGTGTATGTAACAATGGTGAAAATATCACTCGCAATGATAATAGTTTCTCATGCGAAGCAAAAGATTATGAGAAGCTTACTAAAAATGGACTTGTGTCCATAAGTACAGTTGTATTGTTAGCATTATGTTAAAAATTCGAACAGTACTTAATTTTCACGAAAGGCACCAATATCCTTTCTTTACTGCATATCTGACAACTTGTAGGTTAAAGTTTTGCAATTAAGAAATAAATACCATCTAAATTAACATCACCTGTGGTCTTTTATAGTGGAAATATTAGACCTATCAAAATTTTTATCCTATAAAACTTAAGGCTTTCAAATATATAAATTAATCTATAGAACAGATATTAGTACATAGTATAGTAATAATAATGTGTTCTATCAAATATTAAGTTAAACAAATAAACTATACGAAAATTTATAAGTATCACGTAAAAAAAAAAAAACAGTCGAATTGACAACCTCCTCCTTTTTTTGAAGTCGGTTAAAAAAAAGATGTCTGAAATAATGATAATGTATTCTATCTAATATCAATTAAGTGATACAAATAGATTCGATGTATACGAATACTAATCACGTAGTTTAAATGTACGTGACTGTTTCACGTGACAATCTTGGTATCATTATACACAGTCACGCTTCTGTACTTAAATTAGGAAAAACGGCGTTTGTCACTACGACGAGAATTTTTCTAAACTACATCACATTGCGAAAGATAACATTAAAAACGTGTTCCTAATGAAATGAAAGACGTGAAGAAACGGTAAAATGACCTATATGCATTTGACTGCCTCTTTAGGGTTCGCAGGTGGTACATAACGGATATATTCAGCGCACTTATATACGTATGTAGGATGTAGGTATGTCTCTTTGCGTGGGTCTAAGCTTTTCCATGAATAATGTTAAAAATGTGTTGCTTATTCGTGTCTTTATCTCATAGTATACGCTTAGTTTTGATTTCGATAGCGCTAGAATATTTAAGAAAAGAAATTTTTTTCTAAAAATATTGCAAGAAACACGATTTTAACTGGAGAAAAATCAAATTCGTAGTTCTTCATTGCCTGGTCTGAAACAGTATGTTCATTATAAAAACTTCTTCATTGCCTGGTCTAAAACAATTCGATCATTATTTACATACAGGAGCATAGCGCTTTATATATCTATTTACCACGGTTTCGCTAACAGGTAAAGTCAGGATCAGGATATCGCGAACGTGAAATACCAGAATCCAATTGTGCAATTCAGTGGTGCACTCTCCGAAGTGCTACTCTCTTTGGTATTTAATTTACCCAGGTATAAAACCCATTGAAAGCACTTTAGGCGACTGTTAATCTTACTTTACTGGTCGTAAAAGGTTTTTATTTATGTTTTTTATTATTATTTTATTTTTTATTATACACACAACGCCATCTAGTCCCAAACTAAGCAGAGATTGTAATATAGGTACTAGATAACTGATATAAATACATATTTACTTTGTTTTGTAAATATATACATATTATATTTATAGTTTGTCTGTCTGTAGAAGGTGATTTTGACAGATGACGTTTAGTGCTTGGGTGTCTTTAAGCCATAGTGAAAAAAATCGATAACGGTTATAAATGAACGATCATCAGTATAATATATGCAGCATCGTTAATCGTTTTAAAATTGGAATAATTTTTTCTCTTATTTTTAAGAATTATGTTAGGTACATAAACAATATATATACATGTTGTATTCCACAAATATAGTTAAGAATCGCGGGAGTATTTCTCAAATTGAGCTAAAATTAGACACTATTATGGCTACGTATTGGATTCAGGAATAGAAATTAATTTGGTATATGTCTAGATATAACATCGCGCTGCCAAAGATAAAAAAAGAGCCAAAGTGCGAATCAACTCGCCCATGAAGGGTTTCGCAGCAGCAAGTAACATAATGTAATTTTATTTTATTTTTATATTTGTGTTGATTGAATGAAAGGCAAATTGCAGTTTACGATTTATGACGTATTAAAAAAACTACTTACTAGTTTTCGTTTAAACCAATTTTCGGTGGAAGTTTGCATGGTAATGTACATCATATATTTTTTTAGTTTTATCATTCTCTTCTTTTAGAAGTTACGGGGGGGGGACACATTTTACCACTTTAGAAGTGTCTCTCGCGCAAACTGTTCAGTTTAGAAAAAAAATGATATTAGAAACCTCAATATCATTTTTGAAGACCTACCTATAGAACCCCACACATATGGTTTTGATGAAATTTTTTTTTTGAGTCTTAGTTCTAAGTATGGGGACCCCCAAAATTTATTGTTGTTTTTCTATTTTTGTGTGAAAATCTTAATGCGGTACACAAAATACATCTACTTACCAAGTCACAACATTATAGTTCTTATAGTTTCGGAAAAAAGTGGCTGTGACATACGGACGGACAGACAGACAGACATGACAAATCTATAAGGGTTCCCTAAAAAGAAATGAACTTACTTGTCGATCATTGTATGTTCTAAATTGTGTTGAGTGTCGATACTAATTCTTATCCAAACGTTTTGTTCTATAAGTGACATTAGTTTTTTTCACACACATTTGACCTCAAACTAACTCAAATAAAATGACGAAAAATTTGGTATTTAATTTTAGAAATAATTCAATGGCTTATAATGCTGAAACAGATATAAAGAATGATACTTTCGTATAACGCATTAATATTATTTAAATTGTTCTTTATAATATAAAAATGAATGATATAAGTATTAATGTTTGTTCACTTCAGTTTCATTATACGAAAAGCATAAAATGAAAGTAAAAAAATGAATGAATAAGTATCAGCTACTTAATTATAACGAAAATGATTACTGGCTAGCAAGTCGATTACATCCGATTTGTAAATCAAAACGATTATTCTTAACCTCCGCAACGATCAAAATGTCACTTCACTAAATTTAAAAAATAAAAATCATAGAATGTAACTGTTTTAGGACACCATGCAGAAGTGAAGAATCACGCGACTATTTAATTTTATTTGTGGAAATTAAAACTGAAATATGTCCCATTACATTCATTCAACTCAGTAGTATAAATTATTATATTTATAAAATTTATTTGACTTAAATTAACATAGTTTTATGGTCACTTCCATTAGTGCATGGTTGCATTCTGTCGTTACGGAACGTCAGTCTCACCTGTCAAAATCTACTTCTTAGATCGGACAAACTTTAAAAACACCCAAACTCTGAAACAAATATTTGCAGATCATATAAACATTTGGTCCGACTCGGGTATCGAACCCAACGCCTCAAGCAGTTGCATACGATCCCACTGCTCCACCGAGGCAATAAAAGTCAGTTTATTATATAAACATTAGTGTTTTTGGATATACAAGTACCTAGACACGAGGGGAGAGTCCCATATATCTGGACAAAACATTTAGTATGCTGTTGGAGGATAAACGCAAGCGCCCCAGCAAGGAAGCGCAATGTTTTCGCATTATAGCGCTGAATCTGTTGACTTTAGGCTCTTGACGC
Organism: Diaphora mendica; assembly: GCA_949125395.1. NCBI lineage: Eukaryota > Metazoa > Arthropoda > Insecta > Lepidoptera > Erebidae > Diaphora > Diaphora mendica. The sequence continues at coordinate 7,540,867 of OX421323.1, forward strand.
GTTACAACTCTGTGACAACCCCAAATGTATCCTGAATGCATTGTAATACTGAATACCCAAGTGGCCATACGCACTGGCCTCTGCGTAAACTTAGTCACAGGCTGCACAGTGATAGACAAGTTGACTACACATATGGCCTAGTGGTTAATGCGGTCGTCACGCCGCTTTCTACTTTGCCAAGTGTTGTAGGTTCAAATCCTATAGTGGACAATACTTTGTGTGATCCACATTGTTGTTCCGAGTCCGTTACATATATGTTTGTAAAATCTCCCGCGACACAGATTTTATTCCTAGTCGGGAGTTGTTTTTTTAAAAATCTAAAAGCAAAGTGATAAACTATGCCTCACAGTATTTAAAAGTGTATTAACTACTAGCTGACCCGTGCCCACTTCGTTGGGCGGTAAACATTACTTACTTTGCAAATCCAGCTACCACAAAAAAGTATTTCCAATTTTCGGGTTATTATAAATTCTATGTCACTCACAAATAAGTGCCTTCTAGTGGTAAAAGAATTTTCAAAATCGGTTGAGTAGATCCAGAGATTACCCCCTACAACCTCACAAACTCACACACTTTACCTCTTTATATAATAGTGTAGATTAGAGTAATAATTTTGGTATAATATATTAAATATTTATTATCTATCGAGCTGACAATAGGCCTTTTCAGAAACTTTAAGAGCTATGAAGCCATTAAGCCTCTTCTGATTTCCAATTAAGTCAGTCTGTAGCAAAGAAAATCCCCGACAAGGAAGCCACAGAGTTCAAATTGATTTCTGAAACATGATGAATGAATGTTAAGCCTTTCCTTTTGAAACAGAAATTAATATAAATAGTATTAATAAGTCCACTTAAATAGTAATAAAATCATAAAATGTTTACAAATTTTGAAAAAATCTAATATCCGTTTTAAGGTTGTCTGGGAGAAATCGCGTTAAGCGTTAAATGAAATAAGTAAATATTTTTCAGACATTTAACACACTACGGCATCTTGTCCCAAACTAAGCAGAGCTTGTATTATGGATACTAAACAAGTGATATAAAAACATACATACTTTTTTTTTGTAAATCCTGCATGGATTTTTTTTATTAAACACAGAACACCAACAAACTCCGAAACTAATATGTGCAGATCATACAAACATTTGGACCGACCTGGGAATCGAACCCGAGACCTCATGCACAGCAGTCGCGTACGCTACCACTAACCAACGAGGGCGTTAAAATAGACCGTCAATTGTTACGTCTACATATAGGTACTATTATGTAACCCATCTTTTGTATTTCCTTCCAAATAATTATTTGGAAGGAAATGAAAAAATAAAATACAATTTTCTCTCCATTCCATGGTTGCCTGTTGAGGATTTTATTTTATTTTTTATTTGTATCATATTGGTCCTTAATAAATACGGTCATTATTATAAAAACATCTTGGCCTATTTGCATCACATCACGATTATTCTATTGTTATTGCCGGATATTGCTTTAACAAAACCAATGTCCACGAATGTCCTGTAGAAAAATAAAAAAGACAGTTAATACGGATAAAAACATCTTCTCCACCGATACTAAACAGTTACTAACTAGATTAACTTCTACGGCTGGTCGTAGTAGTTTATCATAATAAGATGGCACGAAACTGTAAAACTTGTTATTTCCTCTAGCTAACTAACCGTATAATGTGTGTAATGTAGTTCAAAGTTTTTAACAAGATTAGGCTAAGGACCGTTACGTAAAGCGGACACGATTTGTGAATACTTACAATTTAATAACAGTTTGTCTTTATTTCCAAAATTCCAGTTTAACGTAAGTAGCAATATTGGATACCGAAAGAACGTCCATAATTTTTCAAGATTTTCTACGTGCTAAACGAAATCCTAATTACTCGTGTATCTATCTATTACAAATTATTTGCTCATAATTGGCCTGATAATGGTGCTAATTCTGTTGTTGTGTAACTAAACTAAAATATCTCTAAAATAATGTCTTATTCTTTTACTTTCGTGAAGCGTATTTCAAAATGCTATTTTTGTTCGTATGTATATAGATAACGTCTATTTTTAGTGTGACATTTTCAATTTTAGTCATTTTGTCATTTGGAACGGAATGGTTTGGAGTAGAGACTGTTTTTAGACTTCTGAGACTTTTACACATAGTTCTTGTTATATAGCGGGACTTATACTAAACTCACATCAGTTTACCCGTGACCACGAGCGGTACAACCCGTTCGAAACGTCGGGATATAGAAGATATCGTAATCTTTTAAATAATTTTATAGCGAAGAAATCTACAACAAAAACTTAGTGTAGAGAGTTTTTTAACAATAGAATTAGCACCAGTGTATATTTCAAAGAAACAGAATATATTTCAATCTAATCCTATCCAATCTTATCCTTTGAACTTTATATATAATCTACATTACAAATAAAAAAGTAGCTAATGTAAATTAGTCAAAATATTATTTCAAGTCCGCCAAAGTACCAACTGTAAGTTAATCCGCAAAAGAACCGACTAGCAGAATACACTAGAAAAATAAAAAAAATCTAACATTTAGAATTACAATTTTATGAATCGGGATCCAAGAGATCTCCATGGTCTTAAACAAGGTTTAAATTCAGAAGTCCACAAACACACTCATAATAAGGTCGTAAGAACTCATAAATGCTGGGTAATCTTAAATATAAAATTCTCGTGTCACAATGTTGGTTACCATACTCCTCTGAAACGGCTGGACCAATTTTTATGAAATTTGGTGTGCATATCGGGTAGGTATGAGAATCCACCAACATCTATTTTTTATACCCCAATTTTTTTTTTTTTTTAATGGCAAAACAACGTTTGCCGGATCAGCTAGTGTTATAATAAAATTTGTCCTAATTTGTGTTTTTCTCCCTTTAAATTATATTTCAAATTCATGATGTTTCAGACTCGCAGGAGCGCCAAAGTACACGCTTAAGTTAAATAGAATTTTAGAATAACTTCAACTTACAAGTCTGTTTAACAAAGCCAAAGGATAGGTATCTAAGTTTGTTTTGCTTATTGATTTATTTTAATGTAGAAATATTCTTAAATTCTAAGCGGAAAATTTTAAATCCGTACCAAGCTGCTTGATAAATATTGATGAGAACCATTTCATGAAGCAGTCACGATGTTCGTTCACAGCTATGAAATAACAGTTAAAAATGGAGGCATGTTGTCTTCGCTTGGAAGCGTTATAGCTGCTTTATGGCTTTGGTTATTACTCCTAAAGCTACGAAAACTACGTACAACTAACGCTTATTGTAAATAAAATATATTTTTCTATTTCTAGTGTATTTGCAGTGTCGTAATAGCCGTTATTTATTCCGTAGATGTCTGAACGTTGCTGAAGAAATGGTGTTGAGGGAAATGGAGGAAAGCGGAAAATAGTGAATTTGAAAATAATCGGAAAAGATTGGAAATATTTCCTAAAGATGCATTATACTATGACTGATTTAAGTACGATGATCCATAAAAATATCCATGATAGCAACATTCTTCAAAGCATTTATAAGGAAATAAGATTTTCAAAAAGTTTTCCTCGAATTTGTCAATTTGATACTTTTCTCACCTACAATTAGATTTACTACATACAATTTACTTTACAAATGTAAATTTACGAATTCAAATACAATTTCATTTATCTAATATTTTAGTCAAATCTGAAAAAAGTTAACTTATTTATGCCATTGAACTAATATTACTAATTTATGCGTTCTGATTTTTCAACACGCATTTATTAGCTTGGTATGTACTTACAAGGGCGAATCCAGCTTTGGCGCCAGGGGGGGGGGTCATATAGTCGTGGTCAAGTCACAAGAAGTTATAATTTAATTTTGATTATAAATAGATAGGTACAGATATAAAGTAGGTATTTTAATAATGTATGTAAGTGTAATAATGTAAGTACCTGGTTGTACCTAATGTACTTGGTTTTCCCGAGCTGTTTCCGCACTTGAGCATGGACACCCAGGCTGCCCCTCGTATTCTGGGGAGGAGGGGAGGGGGGACAAATTGCGCTCAATTATGCCCGGGGTAAGAACAGAATTAACATGGCACCCCCGACCACCCGGTCGTGGACCTTTGCAACTTCAGGGGATTGTCCATCACCACCTCGAGACAGCATAGCAAGCCTTGCTCTTCTTGACCGAGACGTAGATATCGTGTCCAGCGGACACTCCTACCTCACTCACCCTGGGTACGGACTAGAACTCTCCTTCATGTCTACGGCCGGAGTAGCGTGTACGTTTGAGACGACATCAGTTTTCGTCGCCTCAGCAATCTTGAAGGTGTCGACCTTGTCAGCAACGACCACCCCCGCGTCTATGCATGCTTCTATAGATCCCATAGCGGTGATGCTGAAACTGACTGACTCGTTGACCACATCCAGATGGCTACAGACTTCGTGCAACAGCAGATCACGTACGCAGAGATCGTCTTACTTGGTGAGTTTAACACCCACCACGCCGACTGGCTTAGTAATAAAACTGATCATGCGGGGAGATCTGTTCACGACTTTGCACTGATTTATGGCCTGACATAACTTGTTACCACGCCGACGCGAGTCTCAAATGTGGAGAGTCAGAGTTCTTCTTTGTGGGACCTTCTATTGACTTTCATACGGACCGGACGGTTACAACGTATCCGTAGACGCTCCACTTAACACCAGAGACCATTGCCTTGTCCGGTACAGTGCCTCTCACATGCTCGCCGCGAGCCTCTCAGTTGCACGCAGCCGCCGTGTGTAGCACTACAAGTCAGTAGATGGTGTTGCACTACAGTCCTACCCTTGGAGACACTTGGAGCTTCTCGCCGGATGATCCCAACACCGATGCCGATTCTGTTGTTGATGTGGTGGTGCAGGGTATGAAGCTTTTCATTCCATCCTCTGTGGTCCCCATTGGTGGTAAGTGTCGGCCCTGGTTTAGTCCATCTTCCAGAAAAGCTTCTCGCATGAAGCAGGAAGCTTACCAAGCCTGGGCTGACGCGGTGGCGGTACGGTATCAAAATACCTGCGCTCTGAAAAAGGAATACAACTTTGCCTTCAGATCCCTCAAAAGAGACATTGCAAGGGCGAAGTCGGAGCACATTGCTAGGATTCGCGAGAGGCTTCCTCCAGGAACTTGGGCGTTCTGGTCTCTTGCCAAAGCTATCGAAGAGAATTTCTGTAAGCCATCCTTTCCACCTCTACACATAGGAAATAATTCGTTGGCCTATGGCAAAGGAGAAAGCCTATCTTCTGGCCAAACTCTTTGAGTCTAACTCGACCTTGGATAGCGGGGAACAGGATTCACCTACCATAACGCGGTGCGAGAGCTGTATGCTGGATATTCAGTTCCACCAACGCTCATTGCGTTTAGTACTCTCTCTCTTTATAGCGGCCTCACTAATATTTCTCGGGAAAACGTCATTGAGAGTCGAAACAAACTTGTGTCTGAAATTGAGACTCTTTGGAAAAGATCTCAGATTGGGGTAGACTTAAATTTAATTTAGCCATTGGTCGTACATCCTCGTTTGAAGACACTCCCTTATCTGCCTCAGACAATATTGGAATATTTGGTGCCGACATATCGAGTGAAGTAAAGGTAAGGTCAAATTGGCCTCGAAGAAGCTTGGCGTCCTCAATAGATCAAGACTGTTTTTCACTCAGGCCACCGCCTTCTGCTTTATAAGGCGCAGGTTCGGCCTCGTATGGCATACTGTTCTCATCTTTGGGTAGAGGAACCCCTAGTACCAGCTCCTCCCTCTGGACCGCATCTAACGGAGAGCGAATCGAATCGTCGACTACCTGCGACAAATCGGCTACGGCCAGCCGTATACAACTGTGCGCTTTTATAGAAACTTTCTGCCAAGCACAACAAAACTGTGGAATGAACTGTCCCCTGCGGTATTCCCGGACCAATACAACCTTCAAACTTTGAAGAAAAGAATGTAGGTACCCCCATGGGCGGTAATCGCTTACCATCAGGCGATCCGTCTGCTCGTTTGGGTCGATGGGTTTAGAAGTACTATACTTAAAAATACCTATATTTAAATAAAAACATCAGTTTTTCTTTTACGTTTTCGTCCAAAACGCGTTATTACTTCTATTGCTACTTCAATGGGTACGTTTTTATCTTAGAGCATTACAGTTAGAGCATTAGGTTTAATGCTCTAAGGTTTTTATGGATGTGGAGAAGTGTCAGTCCGGTTAGACGTTCTTCAACCATTGAAGCTCTTATCCACGATTAAATTCTATATTGTGTACTATTAAAATCTATATTGTGACAGAAGATATAAAGAACATTATGTTTACAATTTAATTTAGGTCATGACAACAGCCCATGGGGGGGGGGGGTTATGACCCCCATGACCCCCCCCTGGATCCGCCCTTGTGTGCTTATGAAACGGAATGTTAAGAAGTAATTTTTACCCACTTTAAAACTTAAAACGTTGGATTGAATTGAAACTTCGCCGGCTTATCAAGGATTGATGATACTACAACCACTTAATAAATTCGTCCGATTAACCTGTCCAGGATCCTCAGGATTAATGGCTTTTCCATGTCAAAGAATATGATAGTGTCTTGTGTCACGTACCAAGTCGTGTACTGAAGCATTTGTTGTCTTTAGAAAATAATTTACTTTGGGAGAGCTTTACCGTGGGAGAGCCACCCTTCGGCATGAATGAGCCGGCTCGACCGGAGTGATACCACGGCCTCACAGAAAACCGGTCTGAAATAGTGCTTGCGCTGTGTTTCACCGAGTGAGTGAGGATACCGGACGCCCTACCCCTCCTCCCACCCCCCTCCTCATCCCCCAAAAGCCGGCAACGCACTTGTGTCTCCTCTGGTGTTGCGAGTACCATCAGGCGATACGTCTGCTTGTTTGCCCCACCTAGTACATAAAAAAAACTTTTACTTGTTACCTATTTATTTATTAGTGACCTCCGATGAGGAATACCTAACATGCAAGTTTTATAACAAACAAAAAAGTTGTCTTGTGCTTCCTCAGTTATGGGAGATCACAACATGCAACATTACAAAAAATAATTAAATACAAACAGTGGCCACAAACAGCCTATATAGATAAAGATAAAAAGAAATAAAATTAATAAAACAAAAAATAAAATAAAAATGTATTGTGCAAAAAGTAGTAAATTAGAGGCAGTCATATATATAATATACATACACACACGCATATATATTTATATTTTAAACAGTATTAGTACAATTCATTTAAGTAAGACCTTCTTGATATTACACATTCGTTTGTAAATTAATGGACTAAAGTGAAGAAATGTTACCGTATTTGTCGATTATGTAATATGTGCAGTTTACATAAATACGATTATTGCACTATGTACATACATAACAAGTTTAAGTAAAATTGTTATGCCAAGAAAGTTACTATAAAGTACATTTCAGATTATGATTATGGGTCACGGGAAATTAATTCCTATTTGTAATTGTATTTTTCATTAATTTGTGTAAATTGCTTAACAGCTTACCTACTTTTATGACTCTTATTTTTTAATAGTTGCTGTAAGTTACGAAATAACACATTACGTGTTCGTGAAAATACAATCTGTATAATACTAGCTTTTGTCCGCGGATTCACTCGCATATAATATGTCGATTACCGCAGTAAAGAGCAGCGTATATCCTTTCTTAAGAATCAAAGTATGTCCATACTCTATTTTTTTATATTTTTTTTTTAATATTTCAGACATCTAACACACAACGCCATCTAGTCCCAAGCTAAGCAGAGCTTGTGTTATGGGTACTAGACAACTGATATAAATACTTATATACTTGTTTGTAAATAAATACATATTATACATAGAAAACACCCAAACTCCGAAACAAATATTTGCAGATCATACAAACATTTGGTCCGACTCGGGAATCGAACCCAAGACCTCATGCACAGCAGTCGCGTACGCTACCACTGCGCCAACGAGGCAGTCATTTATGTCACCCTAAGGTTGTAAAAACCGTTAGATTATAATCTACCTAGCGAGATTGCAAACTATCGATAGATTGTCAACTACGATATACTGCTTACGCGCGTCAAATTGTCAACAGTCCCTGATTGGTCAGTTTTAGAGTAGGCTGTTCAATGGCCATAGAATTCGGTTAGGTTAGGTTATAACTTCTATAATTAATCACAAATTAATTTTACTGTCACAACAATTTTAAATAACTAATTCTAAAGTTGTGAGATATTTCCAATATGAAATCAACTTACAGTCACAAAAATACTTTATATTCAGCAAAAAAGACGAATTTACAAAGAAATATGGCGGCGCGGGACTGCGGTTCAACCAATCAGCGCGCGACTTGCGATTCATCGATACCATTTCACAATCTTCGACTGTTTGCAATCTCGCGAGATAGATTACAATCTACCGGTTTTGACAATCTGACGGTAACATATATACTCAGTAAAGAGGTACTGCCTCGTTGGTCAAGTGGTTAGCGTTAGCAACTGCAGATCCAAAGGTCTCGGGATCGATTCCCGTGTCAGACTGCTGTTGGGTTTTACTTACAAGAAATTCTTATAGCAGCCCGGACTATGGAAGATGGCGGTGTTTCCCGCTCGTGCCTCGGAGAGCACGGTAAGCCGTAGGTCCCGGTTGTCATGAACATCTATGGCAATAGTTATTGGGAAGTCAGTGCCCTCAAATATACTGACAACTAGTTCAACATTCGAATTCAGTTTACTCTCAGGGTTGTGGAGGTTCGATGCCAGTCGCTCTGTGGAGAAACTGATATTCAAGTAAAATTGGTTAAAGTAGTAGCCGACCCCAAATAATCTTGGGAATAATAAAAGGCTAGGAAAAAAATAAAAAAAAACACTACAATCTCTGTTTGATTTGTTTTATGACACTTAGTTATAACACTAGTAGACCAATCACCACAAAGTTTTATTTATGTATGTTTTATATTATACTAGCTGAGCCCCGCGGTGTTACCCGCGGTAACAACAACAACCGCGGTTAACGCCACGGGACATAGTAAAAAAAAATTTAAAAAGTATCTATACCGACGGTATGCGGCTATATCGACATCAAAAAAGCTATTAAATTGTACAGCCTAGCATATAATATTTAAATTGATACTGGTTTAAGCTAAGGCCTTATGGGACTGGAATACCTTAATAGGGTAAAAGTCACTTAAAAATAAATAAAGAGAAAAAAAAATCCTATGTCCGTCTCCTGGTTCTAAGCTACCTCCCCTCAAATTTTCAGCCAAATCGGTTTAGCCGTTCTTGTGTTATAAATAGTGTAACTACCACGACTTTCTTTTATACATATAGAATAGTCGTTTGCCCGCGGTCCCGCCCGCGTGTATGTCGGTTATCGCGGCAAATAGTAGCCTATGTGTTATTCTGATGTATAAGCTATATTACTGTAAAGTTTCATCCAAATCCGTTCAGTAGTTTTTGCGTGAAAGAGTAACAAACATCCATCCATCCATACTTACAAACTTTCGCGTTTATAATATTAGTATAGATCTAATTACTTCTACTATAATATGCATGTACTATACATTTGAATATTCCTCTTGAATCACTCTACCTATTGCTGAAAACTGCATTAAAATTCGTTTAGTAGTTTAAAAGATCTAAGCGTATAAACAGTGGAAACTGTGTACTCTTTCAAAAATATGTTTAAAACTGTTACGTTAGTGCGTAATAAGTTAAATTAGTATCGGTCACCATAGCCGAAATCGGCTGGGAAGTAGTATTTATACTAAGTATTTTTGTGCGGAAATCCCCTTGGATACCATCAACTGCACACCGCTTCGGGTACCAGGAGCCGGGGAACCAGGTGTACCCTCGAAAGGAAATCCCTGGAACCACGGGCCACCTATGGTTCGTAGATGGCCCCCTCCTGAGCAGGAACTCCGATTTTCTCTTGCTAAAACAGCGCTTGCGCCTCCACCCCGGCCTGCTACTGCTAGGGTGACAGATGGCCTCACCTGCCACCCCCACCGAAGTGTGTTTATACCGTTGCATTAACAGGTTAGTTAATACTTGATTGAACTACAGAACGCTTCGATGACAGAGAATGCGGTAGTAAATCTAATATTTGTACGTCATTTACGTAGCCGTTAATTAACTTGTCGAACATGAAACATGTTATATCTACTCTAAAACTCTATTTTCTATACAAGTGTATGTAACATCGCATCACAAATAAGCTTTAAAAGTCCACTGATAGATAAAAAAAGACTCTCTAGATAGGAGGTTTCGGTCTATTATACCATACTAGCAAGTCGCGTTGGTATAGGGTTTGAGTCAACCTACTATTACATTTGGCTTGGCCCCGACTTCAAGCCTATGAATAGGTAGCCCATACAAATTAGGTTATTTTATACTTTTTAGTTTTTGAAGTCGGTTTTTTTAAACGAAGTTTTTTTTTTATAAAGTACTGGTAGCGGGTCCGCGGTATTAGTCACAGAAAGCAAATATTTTAGTAGACAAAATTAATGTAGGAATGTCTTAGTTATTGGCGGCTAATTATGTGGTTTTAATTAAACATATTTAAATGAGAGTCTCAACCTTTATGCGAAACAAGAACAATCTTCGTATGTAAAACATAATATGAGCACATTATCATGAAAACAAGTTCCTACAAAATTGTATATTAATTTGTAGCATGTGTACTGTTTAAATATTACATTTGAGTTGAAAGCATTTCCTTGTAATGCTAGTAGGAAATGAGATTGCTTTTGCACTGTACCTTGAAGGTACATACATGTGAGTTTATATTAGGTCTTTACCTATGAAATTGCCGTTCTTCAGTACTGGTCATTTCAAATAAAAAAAAGTTTGTAATGCCTCTGTATTCTAAATTCAAATTAATTTTGTTTTAAAACCATGACATTCTATTTACAAACTCAGTCTTTTGTTTTTTGATTAGCGTTGTATTTTCATTACATTTGAACATTTTTCGTCATAATGGATACTTTAAAAATTCGTGTAATTATGGAATATGAGTTCCGTCGTGGCACCAACGCGACTCAAACGGCACGTAACATCAAAAACGTTTACGGAGAGAACTGTACAAACGAACGCACAACCCGTTATTGGTTTTCCCGGTTCCATTCTGGAAATTTTGACTTGAAAAATGAAGCTCGTGGTCGTCCGGAGACTTTGGTTAACAATAATGAATTAAAGGCGATTGTGGAAGCTGACGAAACTCAATCTACAGCTGAGCTAGCAGCAGCTTTTAATGTAAGCATCAAAACAATATTGATCCATTTCCGACAAATTGGCAAGGTAAAAAAGCTTAATAGATGGGTGCCCCACGACCTTAACGATCGCCAGCGCAACGTACGCGTCGAGACCTGCCTTGCGCTGCTCAACAGGCAAAGAAATGAAGGAATTTTTAAAAGAATTGTTACGTGCGACGAAAAATGGCTTCTGTTCGACAATCAAAAGCGCTCAGCAAGTTGGTTAGACCCTGGTTCAGCACCAAAGCAATGCCCTAAACCAAAAATGACCCCTAAAAAGGTGATGGTCACTGTTTGGTGGTCTAGTGCGGGTGTGATTCACCAAAGCTTTTTACAAAACGGCATGAACATTAATGCAGATGTGTACTGTGAAGAACTGGAGAGAATGATGGAGAAGCTTGCACATCTGCAACCAGCTTTGGTCAATCGGTCGTCCCCACTGCTCCTTCACGACGACGCGCGAACCCATACTGAGCAACAGACAGTCTCCAATTTGCAAGAGCTGGGGTTGGAAGCTCTCCCTCATCCGCCTTACTCACCAGACCTTGCACCTACCGACTATTACTTTTTCCGAAATTTAGACAACTTTTTAGTGGGTAAAAAATTCAATTGCCCAGCGGCAGTACAAAATGCCTTTAAAGAGTTTGTTGCCTCCCGTCCGGCTGATTTTTACAAGAAGAGCATCAATAAATTGCCAATGCCTTGGCAAAGATGCGTCGATTGCATGGGTGATAACTTCGAATAACAGAAATAAAAAAGTTTGAAAAAATAAGTACTTTCACTTATTGCATACGAAACGGCAATTTCATAGGTAAAGACCTATTATTACTACTAGCTTTTGCACGCAGCTTCGCTCACGCAGACTTTTATCCCCTAATTTACCCCCTTAGGGGTGGAGTTTAGTAAAATCCGTTCTTAGCGAATGTCTACACCCTATAAGGAACCTATTTGTCAAATTTCAAGTTTGTAGGTGTTATAGCTTCTGAGATTTCGTGATTAATAAGTGAGTGGTATTTTGCTTTTATATATATAGATATATACAAGGACGTTTCAACACACTGTTTAAGTTGATGAAACTGACATTTATTCTAACAATTTATGTCGCAAAACCTAGTTTTTCACTATAATATTATGTTGTTATTGTCTTATTACTATTCTATCACGTTCAGACGACGGCATCTTGTCCAAAACTAAGACTAGCTTGTTCTAGACAACCGATTAATCACATATATATACTTATTTTAAATGTAACTATATACATACATATATATTATACTTATCTGACTACCTCATTGGCGCAGTAGTGACTTACCCGACTGCTATGCATGACTTCTCGGGTTCGATTCTCGGGTCAGACCAAATGTTTGTATTATCTGCAAATATTTCTAATGTAGAGTTTAGATGTTTTCCATGGATAATGCTCTTTTTAGCTTGGGACTCGAGGGCAGTGTGTGATATATGTATATGTCCAAAAATATTTAATATTATACTTATAACACTCAAACCTTGCATATCATACAAACGTTTGGTCCGGGAATCGAATCCAATACTTCAAACACAGCAGTTACGTATGCTACCACTATGACACCAAGGTTGTCAAGCATAATATTTTTAACTATCTTCTACCCTCGTGTTGTGTTTTTTTTTTTAACATGTGGTTCAATAAGTGCAACAAGACCAAAGATACAGCTAACTATGAAAGTTTTTGATCAGCATGACTGCATTCAGATTATTAAAACGACCTACTAAAACGAATCTCGGTGAACCAGTACAACAATTAAGAAAAATTATTTAAAGTTGGTTTAAACATAACCTGTTTTACACCGATCAAGTTAAAATTTTGAGGAGCTATTATAACTTCCTTGAAAATATGATTTGATTTTCTATTTTTGTTTTTTTTTATAACTGCCGCATTAGAAATATACATCCTGTGTGGATACAAATAATACTCTGACTCAGAACAACAATTTCTGGATCACACAAAGTGTTGTCCCATGTGGGGTTTGAACACACAACACTTAGCGCAGTAGAGAGTGGCGTGGTGACCTCTTAAACCACTAAGCCAACTGTGTAGCCAAAGAAGTTTTTTTTTTCTAAAGACAACTCCCGCATTAGGAATATGAATCCTGTGTCGCGGGGGACTTTACGAACATACATGAAACGGACACAAGGAACACCCAGACTCAGAACAACAATTTGTGGATCACATAAAGTGTTGTCCCGTGTGGGATTTGAACCCACAACAGTTGACGCAGTGGAGAGCGGCGTGGAGACCGCTTAAACCACTAGGCCAACCGTGCAGTCAAAAAGTCAATTGGTTTTCTCATTGATTCAATGATAATTAATGTATTATTGCGAAACCTGTAAGGATACTGTACAGGTACTAGTACTATCTATGCCCTATATTGGCTTCTATTTAATCGTGTCTAATCCTGAGTAAATTTGATTAGTGTTTTGAATGTAATGTTAGCGAATGTGCAGACACCATGAAGTACTTTAGCTGTAATAATGTACTAGCAATGCTTTAGCAAAATTTCATCTTAGTACCCTAGTAGAGCAAGCTAATGGGTATTAAAATATTAGCCGAATAGTCCGATTTGGCACTGTCCCAGCATATTTGGCTCAGTTTCGTCGGGACACGCTATGTATACAAAGTTTATGCGACATAATGTTGGTTTATCAGCTTGGTTTTATTTGAGCCAATATTGGATAGAAGAGGCAGGGTACAATATTGCGGTAGGAAGTCGTGAATAAATTAGCAATTTTCCTTCACACCGGCATTTATTTTAAAGGCCTACTTAGTGAATAATTCTTAATGAATTATTTGAGCTCATTATTTAAAAAAAAATATGAAAATTTAATTTAATGAAAAAATCTCTACATACGAGTTGTCTCACAGCAATGATGTTATCTTCAGTGAAGGCGGATTTTGGGCGTCCTTCGCGAAATTTGTCACTAATACTATAATAGTATGTCCACGCTGGAATTCTAAATACCAGCGTTCGACAGTCCGCAGATATGGGGCTTCATCACTGAACACAGATGTTAGCTCTTCAAAACACTGAAGCCGTGTCAGGCCTCTTCTAAAGTTGTAGAAAATTATTGAACGAACATTTTCCTTAGAAAGATTCATTTTCGTACGTAACCTGACAAATCCAATCGACGCTGTAACTAAACAATAACATTAATCCTAATACTTTCAACTGTTTTGAGATTCATAATTTAAACACATTCGAATATAGAACAGTTCCAAATTCAAAATTGCCGGGAAATATGGAAACGACAGAACTTAAAAGGCTTGCCTAGTATATCTCAGCATATAATATAGTTAAATCTTAAGCCAAGGGGTATTCCTCCCGAGAATTTTAATGAAATGATTCTAAATTTTAAAAGTACGTCGATGAATGTTGTATGGTTCCGTTTTGATGTAAAAGACCCTGTTCAAATCGGATACAGGATCACATTTATTCTGGCATATCGCAAGATACAGGACAACGACATAAGAGAAATTCACAACACGTGTTGTAAAACAGTTCCGTTTCTCTTTACGATGATTGGTATGATGTCACATGTGTATTGACTGCCTCGGTGGCGCAAGTGGTAGCGTATGCGAATGCTGTGCTTGAATGATCTACACATATTTGTTTCGGAGTTTGGGTGTTTTCTATGCATAATATGTATGTATTATAAAAAAAAACTATGTATTTATATCAGTTGTCTAGTACCCATAACACAAGCTCTGCTTAGCTTGGGTCTGGATGGCGTTGTGTGAGACGTCCGGAATATTTATTTATTTATTTATTATTATCCTTAAAAAGAACAAGACATTTTCCGTTCAATTTGGACAAACATTTGTAGCTATTGGTTTTTGTTTTACGTGTATCTTGCAAAATAAAGTATTTTATAATGCTCTGTGTTTTATGATAGGTTGCTCTAAAACTCAGGCATTAAGTAAATTGTATAGAGTCATAGTCTTACGACTTTCGCAGTTTCAAAATTTATGTAGTAAGTATACTTCTGATCGAGGATTAATGTATTTATCTTAGCATTTAGTTTAGTTCAAACAGTTATAAATTAAAAAGAAGATGCATTATATTTGGTCATTTGTAATAAATTGTGTATTAGTACATTGCTTTATTTGTGTCACTTACAAGTTGGATTATTTCTTCGATTGGAATCAAATAGAAATTATATCTTCTTAAATCAATAACTTTCCAAATCAGTTCATAAATAATTAGAACTCAAGGTTCCCAACAAAAAGGTATGAGTTTACACTCACTCTCAATTTATTAGTATCGTATAGTGTATTCTTTGTATTTTACAATTTCATTAATTTTTTATATTTTAATCCCAATGACGGAGCACGAAAAATATTTCATAAAAATATCATACGATATTATTCTTTTTAAAGATATTCAAAAATGTTCAACCAAACCCTTTCGAGTCATAACTCAGTTGCAAGGTTTATTTATTGCATAGCGATGTTGCGTTGTGACCCGCAACGTTGCGAGCAAGATTTGTTGTGTGTCCGAAGCGCTGAGTAATAGTGGCTGTTGTCGCCATCTTTTTCACTAGTGCCAATGTGAATATCGTTAGAACTATGTGAAATAGTACCTACAAATTTTTTGTACACCATGTAATCTAAAGTTTACAGCGGAACTTTAGAGATTTTTGAAATTACATTACCATGGAGGATTGAACAACGCCATTTAATCACACGGCTGTACGTCGCTTAGCCTACTTGTTGACTGCAACGTTCAACACTACAGCTTGACGACGCTTAGCCAACTGGTTAAATGGCAAATTAACTAGGGTTACCATTAGTTTAGCATGTGATTTGAAATATATATATATGAAAACTGGCGTCAATTATGAGTCGAAGCTAGACGTGTGATTGAATGGCGTTGTTCAGTCAAAGGGCTAGCTGTTTCATTAACCAGCTATTTTTACCAGTTGGCTGCGATATATACATTTCGTCGATTGATTTTTATGTATAGATATATGGAATTTATGTATTTGGAAATATATGTGTAAGAATGTTAATCGGTAGTTTAATTACACATTATAACAAAAATGTGACAGGTCCAATTCTGTACATTAAAGATAATAGGTCTTTACCTATGAAATTGCCGTTTTGTATGCAATAGGTGAAAGTACTTATTTTTTCAAACTTTTTTATTTCTGTTATTCAAAGTAATCACCCATGCAATCGACGCATCTTTGCCAAAGCATTGGCAGTTTATTGATGCCCTTCTTGTAAAAATCAGCTGGACGGGAGGCAACAAACTCTTCAAAGGCATTTTGTACTGCCTCTTGGGAACTGAATTTTTTACCCACTAAAAAGTTGTCTAAATTTTGGAAAAAGTTATAGTCGGTAGGTGCAAGGTCTGGTGAGTATGGCGGATGAGGGAGAACTTCCAACCCCAGCTCTTGCAGCTTGGAGACAGGCGATACGTCTGCTCGTTTGCCCGCCTATTCCATAAAATAAAAAATATATACATATTGAGTTGTTGAATATCAGATAATGCACTGGAGCTTTAATGTGATCATCAATCAGAGCTGTCACAATTTATTGCAAAATCTCATTTCAAAGCAATTTTAATCTAACTGTTAATTTGATGAATTGTTAGTTTAATATCAATATGATTTTGACCCGTGCTTAAAACTTGCTAATAGTTTTCACGTTTTTATATCTATCCTATATACAAATACGAGTATGTGGGTATCAACCCGTTCTTCCTTCATGTTGCTAGCACAGCTTAGAGAATTGAAGTCTCTTGGTTTTTCCTTAGTCTGTTTATTGTATCTTTGTTTATTTACATTTATTTAGTATTTCCTTAACTCCCTTATTTGTAAAAGGGTTAAGGTGATTATTAAATGACCAGGAAAACTGTATACTGCCACTGTAGCGTAATATTATACTATTTGCGTGCAGAGGCTTGTAATTGCATAACGTTTGGTAGTCGCAATTTGCATATCTGTGTCGTGTAACTTCAGACAACGAATGCTGATCTACAACATTAGCACGATGGTCACGTTTAACACGATCTGCATTGAAGTTTAAACCTTGTTTCTTATTGAATAGAACCGCATTTTAAATGAGATGCAGTTGAAATAAAGTACTTGAAAAAATATTTGGAGTTGTGATCATGTATATAAATACAGTTATATATAGTTGTTTTGTTACTTTAAATTACGTGTAAGACGAAACTTATGAAGTTTATGATGATTAAGGTAACTGGCAAAAAAAAATCGTGTTTTAATAAAAAAAATACCGATCGGTTATAAGATAGTGTCACATTCTTTGTGTAACAAATGACCAACAATTTCTAACATATTTCTATTTTATGCAAGGTACCTTTACTACATAGGTTAGCTAGCTGTACCTTTTCGCGCTTCACTGCAGCATGTTGCATTTATGAGAAACTGGCTTTTACCCACGGCTCTACCTGCGTGTTGGCCGGTTATCGCAGTAAATAGTAGTCTACGTCTGTCTTTATTCGTTACTCGAGATTCAAAGTATATCCATTGTAAATGTCATACAAATCGATTGAGCAGTTTAGTCGTGAAAGCGTGACAGACAGGCAGACAGACAAACAGAGTTACTTTCGAATTTGTAATATTAGTATAAAGTGGTATGGATAAGGATAGAAATCAAAGCTGAAAAATAGATAAAATGAATATTTGATGATATTGATAATTTACATATTTTGTCAAAATTTTTGCGTTTTCTAAACTATTTAAATTTTAAAGCGTTCACGGATGAACTTAATATTCATATAGATTCTTATGAGTGTTCACGACCATAATATAATTATGTCAGTCTTAAAACTTTCACACCGGCATCACTTTTCAGTCTAGACTTTTATGAGGCGCACCAACTTTATCATATCATTACAACTTAGTACTTAATGTATTTCATTACTCAACTTAGCACTTTTCAAACACGTCATCTAAAATAAGACTTTCTTAATTACATTCAATAGGTTAGTCATCTTCCTAGTCTTTATTATTCCCAAGATTAATTTGGGTCAGCTACTAGTTTAATTGGTTTTATCTGAATATCAGTTTTTCCACGGAGGGCACTGACTTCGTAATTACGATTGTCATAGGTGTTCACGACAACCGGAACCGACGGCTTAACGTGCCCTTCGAGGCATGAGCGAGTAACACCCCATCTTCCATACTCTGGGCTGCTACAAAGAATTTATTTTAAGAAAAACCCAAACAGGAATCCGATCAGGGAATCGAACCCGAGACCTCTAGACTAGAAGTGACTGCCAACTTACACTAATTGCTAGACCAACGAGATATTCACATTAAAATTATTATTAATAACATTAAATAAGTTAGTAACACAAGCAATTCATTATCGTATTATTTTGTGTCGTAGTAGAACCATGTTTGCTAGGTTCGACTGACATGATACCAGAAAACCAATCTTACAGAAAATCGATGTTGATTAGATATTTCGCTGTTTTTCGACAAGTGTGTGTAGTTGAAGCCACACCCTGACTATCGTTCCAATACTGTTTGTCACACCATATGGGACAATATTTTGTTTGATTTACAAATTGTTGTTCCGAGTCTGAGTGTTTTTTTATGCCCGTTTCACATGTTTGTAAAGCCTCTAATATTTCTTAAAAAATATTTATGATAAGTTTTAACTTAACTGCTTTTCCTATCTTTTTTTACAATTAGTTCTACCATCTTCAACAGAAATAAATGTTACAGCTGATCAAAATGAATAAAATATCAGGTCGTAAACCTGCTGGCCATGTTTACGAGTCTTTGGTCCATTTTTTATTTTATCTGCAAACATTATTAACGGTAATGACGTAGAATGTTCTCGAAAATAGAGAATAAAATTTGACTTATCAGGTCATTTACTTTTATTGAGTATATAATTTAATAATTTCACATCTTTGTTACATACGGACGTTGAAAACAATTTATAACATTTGCTATTTTTTTTTATGTTTGGCCCTGCCAAAATGACTCTGCTCTGCCTGATGGAAAGCATAAGCAGAATCCAAGAGTGGTGGTCACCATACTGCGAATGCAGACAATACAACAATGCAGCATGGTGAGCCACACCATGGCTGGCTAGTGATACTTCTGCATCATTGGGCCTCCGGTCTCGCACTCACCAACTAAACACGACAGCACGATCGCTGTCATTTTCAAAATTATGTAACTCATAAGAATTGTTTGAAGTAAGCGAATGAGAATACAAATTTCACAGGCAAGATTACAATATGCAGACTTTTCTAGTTTACTGTTGGTATAAACAGCGTTTACCAGACAGCTTGGCATAGTGTTTATTTCAAGATTTTCTTCTCCGTGCAAAATGATCTTAGTTTAAGAGCAAACATTTCCTTAAATTATTTTATCCTATTTCCTATTTTATTTCAATGTTATAAATGCTAAAGTTTGTATGGATAGTTTTATTTTCTCTTTTTCTCTTTCATGTAAAAACTACTGACATCTACTACATCTACAACTACATACATCAGAATAACACATGGCCTATTTACCGCGATAAGTGACGACATATTACGCGGGCAAAACAAGCTCGTTAACAATTGAAAAATTAAATTAGAAGGTATATGTTTTTTCGGGGATAATTAATGTATTCAGAGTACAGTGTATAATTTCCACTAAAGCCACTGTTTTTAGTTTTTACTTGTAAATCATAACAAGGAAAACGAATTCCTTGCTTATACATTTACGTGTCGTAAATAACGTGTGTGTGATTCCATTTCCATCAGATATTAACGTCTATTATCACCTATATTCGAATGCTTCCTCGACATATCTCTTCCCAACATTAATTAATATGATTCACATATTGACTTATCGATAGACTACATATGTACAAACAACGTTAATTGATGAATCTATTTACATGAAATTTTGTGCAGGAAGTATCCTAACTAAATAGGCGTTTTAAAATATATACCAGTAGTGTGACCGCAAGGACGTTTTTTAACTGAGACAATGACGATATTTAGTAATATATTATTATTTTATTGTGTGTACCTATAGTTTTGACTGCACGATTGGCCTAGTGGTTTAGCGGTCACCTCGCCGTTTCCTACTTCGCCAAGTGTCGTGGGTTCAAATCCTACGTAGGACAAACACTTTGTGTGAACCACAAATTGTTGTTCTGAGTCTGGGTGTTCTTTGTGTCCGTTTCATGTATGTTTGTAAAGTCCCCCGCGACACAGGATTTATTCCTAGTGCGGGAGATGTCTTAAAAAAAAAAAAAAGAAAGTTTGAGCTAAGAGAAATATCGAATCGATTATAAGAAACTAAAACCGAGTTTTGTGTATCGATTTAAACGTAGTTACGTTGAAACATGTTTATTACACATCTTTATAAAACTATATATTAAGTACTTAGATATGTTTCCTTCGATGGTTACAAATTGTTTCTCTTTTTTCCAGAACAAAATGCGGCTGCATCTACTCCTGTTCACGATTCCTTACATCGTGGGCCAGCAGCAATGGGTGCCGTGCTCAGAACTGAATGATGATCTTCGTTACCCGTGCCGATGCAAGGTGCAGGTAGACCGGGCGCTTCAGCTGCGGATACTTATGAACTGTGATCGTGTAGTATTCAACGGTGATTTCCCATCACTACCTTATGGAGCTCCAATTATATCTTTCAGCCAGCGATATGCTGGACAGCAAGCTTTACCTACTCAGGTTAGTAATTTTTTACTATAATAACTCTACAAATTAAAATTCATCGCCAAATGCTCAAAAACGCCGTGACTAATTCGGATATTTTTTTTCTAAATTAAGATGGATATAATAATAAAAACAACACAACTTTTTTCATACAAACCACAGACTAAATAAAATCACGACAGGTGAAGAAGCAGAAGTAAATGAATATCAGTAGACACAGGAATTAACAGGACATTGGTTGATTAGTGAGCCTGCAACCATGGGCAGTTAAACCTGATCGACATTTCAGACAATTCACAGGAATTTAATACCTGTTATATGATCACGATAATCTCTGTCAATAAAAAATATGGCTGCATCTGTAGCTTTAAAAGGCTGTGATAAACTATTTACGTTCTCTAACAATATCTTCACAAGTGATTTGGGTAAAAACAACGTTATTTTCAACAAAAGTGGTCCATTCTGTGTACTTTTATCTCGTGATCGTAAAATTAAGGTTATTGTCTTTATAAGGAACATCATCCTTGTCATTGGTAGTAAAAACAGCAAAACTACTACTAACTGATGTAGTATAAAATCATATATATTTTAAGTTACTTTGAGCGATATTGATGTTAAGATTAATTTTAATATCAATATTAATTTTTAACCTAAGAAAATAAAAGGGACAGAGCAAAAAAAAAATTTGCGAGCGAATCCCAGACCCAAGGCAGTTTAAATAAATAAATAAATAATAATAAATAAATATTTCGGACATTTTAACACACAACGCCATCTAGTCCCAAGCTAAGCAGAACTTGTGTTATGGGTACTAGACAACTGATACAAATGCATATATACTTTGTTTTTTGTAAATACATACATATTATACATAGAAAACACCCAAACTCCGAAACAAATATTTGCAGATCATACAAACATTTGGTCCGACCCAGGAATCGAACCCGAGACCTCATGATCAGCAGTCGTACACGCCAACCGCGAGACTAACGAGGCAGTCAAATAAATAAGTTTTTTTTATTTGATTGAAGTGATTAAATTAATTTCAGTCTATGGAAGTTATTCATTAATAGATAAAATTTAATGTAGGTATTTCAACAGTAGTTTTTTATTTTTTTATGTTTGATCCTGACAAAGTGACTCTAATCTGCCTGATGGAAAGCATAAGCAGAATCAAAGAGTGGTGGTCACCATTCTCACTGCGAAAGCAGACAATGCAACAATGCAGCATGTTGACCCACACCATGACGGGCTAGTGATGCTTCTGCATCATTGGGCCTCCGGTCTCGCACTCACCAACAAAACACGACAGCAAGAAGGCTGTCGTGAAGACGAAGTGAAGAGTTAATGAAGAGTTATTATACGTTCCACAAGCTGAAGCATAATAAACTGCCCAAGAAAAGAAAATAAACATACAGAGTGATATACATTAACAATGGTATGCGACGGCGCAGTATTAGCTCTCTACGATGATCACGCGATTTGGCTCGATCTGATAACTAAACCAATGGTTGGAACGGGGGCTCCGATGATGATTTGCTGTGCCACTTTTTTAAGTGTGTTTGTATTGCCATGTCTTCCATTGACTTGTTTGAAATATGTACGCCATATTTTCAAAATTCCTGAAAAACTTGTTTTAATAATTATGCCCGCTTCAGCTTCCTACAGGTAGTGTATAGTCATGGACAAAGAAAAATTATTTTCCGTTTTTTTTTTTTAATTTATTGTCTCCTATACAAACCTTGTCCTAACAATAACGAAATCATAGGCAAAATAATTATACAATTTGATGCAGTCAATTGGAAGTTATGCGCGTACATACATTTCGGCGATTAATTTTCATTATTTTTAACCCCCGACCAAAAAGAGGGGTGTTATAAGTTTCACGTGTGTGTCTGCCTGTCTGTCTGTGGCACCGTAGCTCCCAAACGGATGAAGCTATTTCAGTTTAGTTTTTTTTTATGAAAGGTGAGTTATGTGCAAGTGTTCTTAGATATGTTTCATGAAAATCGGTTGAGTCGTTTAAAAGTTATGGGGGTGAAAGTGGTGAAGAGTAACCAAATGTCTGCAAAAATATCATCGAGTGGGGTCTCAAATGAAAGCGCATAACCTGTTTTTTACTTTTTAAAGGGAACTCAGGTTATTATATCGGGGTTTTTTTAAAATTTTGAGAATTTATAGTTATTAGAAAGATTACATATTAAATATGCTCTTTTATAATGCTATTGTATTTTGCTGATCATATAGTTTACTTATAATGCACATTGAATTGTAATTGACTCAATAAACTACTTTCGTAGATACTGTACGTCTCTGTTATTCTGCAAATAAACAAAAGGCTATGAATAAGGGATCACTATGCCCTAGGTCCTTTTTTTCCTTAAAACTGGAATAATTAATTAGTCAAGAAACCTTGTCAATATGTAGGTACATCTGATCCTAAACTATGTGGATCTCGTACTTAATAAGACTGTTAACCAGCAAACTTATACATTACTAATTAAATAAACGAATACAATATGATCACATTGATTACGTTCAACACAAAATTATTCTCTTCGGGTCGAAATCAAATCTCTGACATTTGGTTCGGAAGTTTGGTTCACAAACCATATACATGTTCATACGTTTCACAACATGTTATCGAGCTCGACTATCAAATTTGATATAAAGTTGATCTATGTAATTGTTTGAATAAAAAAATAGTACACAAAAATGTTGTTGCAGTAGAGATTTGTCAATTTCGCAGACCCGAAAATCTAATTTATGAAAGCAACAGTCAGAATAAATCTTTAATTTTTCATCGTCATCACGCGGCTTTACGCTTTATTTTCTATCCAATATTCCAGTAATTGCCAAATCTAATAAAATACAACGGCTCTGAAACTCAGTTCATATCAATATTATTATACACAAAGTAGAATTTTCAATCAATTTGTTAAATCATTGTGGCGTGTCTCGTTTTCAGCGTGGGCTCAAATTTAACGCCTCATTTGTTTTATCTGTGACGTAACAGCCCTTATTGTGACGTCATTTGGCATGCGTGCGCGAATTCATAACGATAATGATTCATATCAGTTGGGTGGCAGTAGTAGATATTTAGGACAAAGTGTGTTAGAGAATAATGGAGGTAGTTCTGAGAGGGTTTTGTTTTATGTTCGTAGCAATAAAGACAAGCCTGATGATGTACATAATATTATATACATTAAGGCAGTGTTATAACTCACATAGAAACTTTTAGAAGCAATCGTGTCCGAGAGGCTGCCGTCTTTCCTTTTTTTATGAAAGATAACTCTCGCATTTATTCTTGTATCGTCAGAACTTAACATGAACGCAAAGAACACCGATACTAAGAACTATAATTTGTGGATTATACAAAGTGTTGTCTCCTATATTGAATCCACATGCACCCCACCCACACACTGCACAATCAGTGCAGTTCCAAGCGGCAAGGTCGCCATTGGAATCATTATGCTTCTCAATAACGATTGTCATATTTGCCTAGTCATTCCAATTTAAATGGGTGATATTGTGAATATCTCTGTTTATTTGTTTATGTATGCGCTGCGTATTGTTCATGAGATCATAATGATTTTTTCATACACATTGCCAAAAATATAGTACATAATGTTTACATAGTATAAAAAGATGTCGCTTCAGCTGTCTGTCCCTTAGATCTTTTAAACTACTCAACGTATTTTCATGCAGTTTTCAGCAATAGATAGAGTGATTCAAGAGGAAGATTCATATGAGTTATACATTTTGTTTATTTATGAGCCTGCCGAAGTGACTCTACTCACCCTGATGGAAAGCATAAGCAGAATCCATGAGTGGTGGTCACCATACTCATTGCGAATGCAGACATTGCAACAATGCAGTATGGTGACACACACTATGGCAGCCTATCGATGTGCTTCTGCATCATTAGGTCTCCGATCTCGCACATACAAACGAATACGATAGCACGAATGATGGTCATTTTAGGTTAGTCTTCTGTGAGAGGCCCGTTCCTGCTGAAGTCAGCGTGGCTCTAATATCTTGTAATTTATGCATATTTTATTAGAGAATTATCGAGAATTTCAAAAACTTCTAGTAATATAACTAAATTATAAATAATATAAGTTTGTAAGGGATATAAAAGTTCGAACTTTGTTGTAAGATGAAATATTTACACAAACTTCTGCTTTCATCAATATCACTGTAACGAACTTAGATATTAATTTATAAGGTAGCTTTGTACACCAAAGAAACTAGTTATATTCACGAGCTCTTCCAACTTTGTTTTGTTTTATAAAATTTTATGCGACTCAGGAACCCACACTTTTTGCATTTCTAATGATTCTGTTATATTAAAGTTTTTAAATACCTATCTCCAAAGCTTTCTGGAATAATCCAGTGCGTCTAGTAATATCATAATAATTTATTCTTTACAACAATATCTGATTTAATCTAGGTATATCTCATCATATATTGAAATTAACTTTTTCATTTTGTTTGTTGTTATTAGAAAGAAGTTTTTAATTAACCGACTTCGAATTAAGAGAAAGTTCTTTTATATTTATTACCTCAAATCTCGGTCATTTACTAATCGATTGGGAGAAATCTTATATTATATCTTACTATACTAATATTTAAATTTAACATAAAACTTTACTTCATTTATTGTTAATCAGAAGCAAGCGTTGAAAATATGAAGAGATCAAACACTGGAATACTCCATAAAATATCTCATTTTCATGACTTAAAATGATTCACACGGATTACGAACGCTTAAACTCATTTTACGTTTAATTTCTGTTTGAATTCATTTTTAATCTGTTAAATATTCTTTCACATACAACTTTTTGTATGTACAAAACGCGATACTTATTATTTATTTCAACGCGCGAAATTTTATAATTGGATATTCGCTTTGAAGCTTTGTTTGAAAACACACCAGTTTTTGTTTAACTGTATTTTTAGTTACGTATTTATCTACGTTGCACGTACAAGTTATAACTACCTTTAGTGAGGTGGGCCTAGGCGTAGTGATCTTATTCTGTAAAGCTGTAATGCCCCAGATAGAGACCGCGGGATCGAGAAAGGACTTATTGTGAACGTAGAGAATTCACCTTAAGGCAAGCAGCACCGCAAATGTTGTGAATATAAAACAATGCAAAGATAACAATAAAAAAAAGAGTGAAAGTAATATTTTCAATAAGCCATACGAAATAATTTCTATAATTAACGTCTAGTGCTATAACCGAAATTATTTCAATAGTATCAAAGACTGTTTGAAGTTATTTCCCCAAGTAATTGTGCTACTTCAGCGATAGGTAAACTACGGTACATTGTGCTTCTGTCTAAACTAAACTAACTTTGCCAATATTATTCCGAGAGTTCACTATTTTCTCTCTATTTCTCCTCAAAACTTAGCACTATCCAGTGGTATTGTCTGCGAGTGCTCTAGCGGTGTCTAACAGCTAGATAATATATTCTTGATCATAACTTTGCAAACTATTGGACCTTCTGAAGTACTCTGTCTTCGAAATCCGTTGGTATTCAACTAGGAATCAAGTGGTTCAAGTTCCGAGTACGGGCTTTGTGCAAGTAAAGGCTTCTGCGTGGCTCTTTTATTTCTACATTGTTCTTTTTTTTTATAAAAAGTTCTTTTTGCGGAACAATTACTAGATTTTGTAAATAAGTATAAAAAGTTCTTTTTGGAAATTATTAGATTTTGATTGAACACCAAACGTTTAAAAATGACAGGTAAAAACTTCAATGAATATAGAATTATGAATATAAATCTGATATAAAATTATAAAAGTAGGTAGGAAATAGTTTGAAATTTCCTGTCTTTAGGTAGATGATTGGAAAAATAGATATAATATATAGTAGGTACATTTAATAATATTTTACGAATCCAGGTAAGTGCGAATCTGGATTGCGCATCCTCGGATTGTAAAAGTAAAACGGCTACTGGAGACAAGACAGAGATTTAGAAATAATGAACTTACTTTTAAGTAATGAAACCGTAAAAACAGAATTAGTTGACATGCTTCAATATTTAAATGTAGTTGTACCTTTTGTAAATATTTAAAGGGCAATTTTATTTACATACTATGTTCATGTATCTGATGTTTATACCTGTATTTGCTCCGTGGTCACACCTAAGCAACTCTGAATCAACTATGACCACATGACCTAGCTCATTTAATATACTTCTAATATAATTATTGGCAGTAGGTATAAAAATCAATTAAGAAGACAGCAATTAAGATTTCTTGAAATATGTACTATCTACATCTATGTAGTTGACTCTTAGACCGTATTATTCTTTAATCAATGCTAAAAAAAATAAGCTTTCGAGATCGATACACAGTGCTATATGTATCTCACTGACCTATGTATATTTAGAATAATTTCCCCTAATTCAGAAACACTCCAAAATATATTAAATGTAAAATAATGAAAATCATAAAGTTTTTTAACTTCTAAGTAACCTAAAAATTTAAAGAAAGAAAAGCTTCAAATAAGTTATGGAATCAGGCGTTACTTTGCGGAAATCCATGACATTAAATGCTATGAAATATATTTAGCTTTAATTCCGCGAGACAAATATCCAGGTCCGAAAGCAGGGCACAAATCCCACCGTCATGCATATGTACACATACAAAACAAGTGAGAAATAATTAGCATGCCATGCAACCAAACCTATACTCGACACGTGTTTCGCCCCTCCACGGGGCATCCTCAGGAGATGTTGACTCGTCGAGCGTTGGAGCTCGAATGCGCGCAAGCGCACCGCTGTCGGCCCTTTATATACCGTTTTGATGACGCTATAATCACGATCGATACAATGTCACAACGACATCTGTGCCGAACTACCCGCAATCATACTTAGAAGTGGTGATGGAATTAAGTTTGTTTGGTCATTCAACAGTGTATATGCATTATTATTGTTATATTTTGATATTTCTAACTGTTCCAACATCGACACCGGCCACTCCTTGAGCGGCAACAATACCTATAACATTCTGCATGTTTGCGATAAGGGTTTCCGGATGAGTGTGTTGGAACAGTTAGAAATATCAAAATATAACAATAATAATGCATATACACTGTTGAATGACCAAACAAACTTAATTCCATCACCACTTCTAAGTATGATTGCGGGTAGTTCGGCACAGATGTCGTTGTGACATTGTATCGATCGTGATTATAGCGTCATCAAAACGGTATATAAAGGGCCGACAGCGGTGCGCTTGCGCGCATTCGAGCTCCAACGCTCGACGAGTCAACATCTCCTGAGGATGCCCCGTGGAGGGGCGAAACACGTGTCGAGTATAGGTTTGGTTGCATGGCATGCTAATTATTTCTCACTTGTTTTGTATGTGTACATATGCATGACGGTGGGA
This sequence comes from Diaphora mendica, assembly GCA_949125395.1. NCBI lineage: Eukaryota > Metazoa > Arthropoda > Insecta > Lepidoptera > Erebidae > Diaphora > Diaphora mendica. The sequence continues at coordinate 7,569,197 of OX421323.1, forward strand.
TTTGTGCCCTGCTTTCGGACCTGGATATTTGTCTCGCGGAATTAAAGCTAAATATATTTCATAGCATTTAAAGCTTCAAATATATTTTAAATTAACTTAAGTATGTGTGTTTTTTTTTGTAATTTATTTAATCTATAATTTCTATTGTTTTCAGATATTCTCATCCTATGGACTGCCGTTGAAAGAACTAGACTTTTCCCACAACAGTCTCCGCAGACTTCCAGACCGACTCTTGGCTGGTGTTAAAGGAAATATTACCAAACTGGTATTCGCCGATAATTTACTTGGAGATAATTTGAATCCAATCTTTTCAACTGCTGAACTCCATAACTTGCCGGCTTTGGAAGAATTGGACTTAGGTGGGAACAACATTCGTGGATTAGAAGAAGGCCTTTTAATTGGTTGTGACGTACTAAAGGTAGAGTTCTATTAAAATAATAATTTAGTTTTAATAAATACAACTTCTATCTCCTCTGTTTTCTGTAAGTGCTTTCCAAGTACTTCCCATTCGATTAATGGTTTGTTTTCATTCATTCCTCGTCGATGAAGGTGGCTGTTTACTCCAGTTGGGATTTTTGTTTTTAACTTCGTATCGAATCTATTTAGACTGTAATGAAATTTACAAAATCTAACGACTGATGAGTTAAAATCGTTCGGTTTCATAATCGGCAGAAGCATTTTTATCTACATGAAAAACAGATTCTGCTTGTAACTGATATAAGTCATTTAAATTAATTTGGGGTTTGATTAATTTATTTTGAAAATTTTATGTGCCTTTTTAAAACTGATCCTGTTTTTGTACAAAATCATCATCAGCCAATTGCAGTCCACTGTTGGATAAAGGCCTATCCCATTGCACGCTACTCTGATGGATTTTGGACTTCTCGTATCTCGCAGCTCCTGCCAGCTAGCCATCTTGCACAAGTCGTCACTCCACCTGGCCTGTGGACCACTATATTATACAAAATAATAATAATGATCAATAATAAAAAAAACAATCTTTAGATGAACAATAATAATCTATTTAAATTTTACTTGAATGTATAGTGTTCTGCACTTAATTCTTAAAGATATCAGTATGTTATTTCAAATCAAGTTTTGATTATAATGATGAAGTCCATCTTCGGTAGTATTGTTTTAATAGTTACGTTTTCTTCTATTAACAACAATAAGGCTATTTTATCACTTTACACACAATCATTAAGTACCATAAGTTTCACTCCATATTCAATAATCAGATGAATGCGATTAAAATTTTTCTGATTTCGTAGAATGTACTACATACAAATAACGATCTCATCTGGTCAAATAAGATAACGTCTAAAAACAAGTCTATTAACATTCCAATCATGGGAAAGCAAACCCGCAGTTTACACACACTTTTACACACACAAAACACTTTTACTCTTTACATTTCGTGTTTGTACATAATGCACTGTTCATTATTTTGTCTAGTTAGTGTTTCATCAAATATACACATGTTCCCTGAAAGGTATTTTTACTTTATTTTCACAAGCCCAGGGCAAAGTTGTGTGACTAACGTGAACGCATAAGTTAAAGTTTGGTTAGAAAACATAAATTATCTGTGCAGGTCTTGCGACTGGACCGTAATAACATGAACTATGTACCTTCATCTTCATTAAATGGACCGCAGGCGCTGAAAGTGCTCTCTTTGAAGGAAAATAGAATAGGTAAGTTTTATTTTATTACGGAAGAGAGCTATGTACGGAAAATGATGAGAAAATTATGTCTTTTTGTTGAGTTTAGAAGTATAAAATTACCCTATACGACCTATCTACATATTTCTCTTTAATTAAATTATATATATTTCATTATAAAATAATCAATTCTTGCTTACTTTCGTTCTTTTAAATTGTATTTTTATTCAGCTACGAAGATTGTAAGTATCTTACAGTTTCAATTTCAAATAACAGTTTAGAAGTATATTTTTTTATTATTTACTAGCTATGTTCGCCACTTCGTACACGTGACATTTGGTTCTTCAAGGTATTTTTAATTTTTCATCGTTTAAACCGTCTCTGGATTACGACAAACATTTCAAAACCAAAATCAGCTAAATCTGCCCAGCCGTTCTCGAGTTTTAGCGAGACAAACGAACAGCAATTGATTTTATTTATATATTGGACTAAAACAGAAATCATTTCAATATAAAAAACAAATAACAGTAAGGTTGTTGTACAAAATTGTTTTAATTGATTAACTTTAATATTTTATTATAATTTCAGCATTAATACGACAAGGTTCTTTCATCTCTCAAAAGACTTTAGAAGAAATAGACCTTCATGGAAATATGATATCTTCCATCGAAGGTGGAGCTTTTGCTGGCCTCGAAGATCTGCAGTCCTTGGACTTGGGACGGAACAGACTTTCCAAGTTCAATAGTGACGTGTTTCAAGGGGCTGAAAATGTAGAAAAATTGGACCTTTCGGAGAACTTTATAACAGACTTTCCTACGGTTGCGTTGAAGTCATTTGCCGCTCTCAAACATCTGAATATTTCGAGTAACATGATTACGGTAAGACTGAAGTTTCTTTGAAAATATTTCAGGTATAATTTTAGACTAAAAACCTAAATAGATTGTCTTTTAACGACATTTTGTCGTGTTAGTAGGCTTGATACTACTTATAGATTTAACTTAAACTTGGATTCTTTTGGCGATAATACTACTACATATAATAGTATTATGATTATGTGTCTTAGTATGTATATGTATAAACAGTCTTTATATGTACTTTATATGTATAAAGACTCTATTAATTGGTCTCTGCTAGATTTTTGGATTTTGAGAGTAAGCAAAGTTAGAGCAATAAAATTTTTCATCTACTCAATATGTAGAGAATACCTTGAGCATTAAGTCCACCGATGTACACAAGTGCATGAAGTTGTAAAATAAATGAATGCTTCGTTGGTCTCGCGCTTGGCGTGTGCGACTGCTGTGCTTGAGGTCTCGGGTTCGATTGCCGGACTAAATGTTTGTATGATCTGCAAATATTTGTTTCGGAGTTTGGGTATTTTCTATGTATAATATGTATGTATTTACAAAAAAAAAGTATATAAATGTATTTGTATCAGTTGTATAGTAGCCATAACACAAGCTCTGCTTAGCTTGGGACCAGATGGCGTTATGTGTTAGATGTCCGAAATATTTATTTATTTATTTAAATATGTAAATTAACAATGATTTACGTAATCTAATGGATATATCTGGGAGGAGACCACAAAAACACTTTTTTTGTGTATTTTGTGGTATTCATCCTCATACCTTAACGAAAACAAGCAATTCATTTGGTGTTCAGAGTATAATGGATGTTTGAGTTACACCGACTAACGATGCATAGTTAGTTGCGATGAGTATAAAATAGGAATTCGTAAGCTCTTAATAATAACTGATTTCAATTTCTTTTCTTGAAAACGAAAGATATCTTATATATCGCGAAATAAATTGACACTTTATAAACTTAGTTTCGTGTGCCAGTTTTGATAAAGAACGGTAATGTGTTAGTGTATTCAAACACATGTCATATCAAAATTACTAATCTTACATTCAAGATAATTCAATTGTTATAAACTGAAGTTATAAACTACATTAGTTAAGCTCGATTAGGGTTAGATTATCCCACAGTAACACAGTTACGATAGTCAATCTTCTAGAAATTCGACTGAGCCTTAATTTCCCTTTAACAAGTTAATCAGAGGTTTGACACGGGAACTATTACTGGCGTTATAACTGATTGAGGTTATCAATGTATTGATTTGACATCTTGTAAATGAAATTAAAGGTAATAGTCTATGGAATACCCTATCGATTAACAGATCCTTTTGCTAGAAATCAAAAACTTGTGAATTCTGCCACGTTTAAATGTTATGTTACAATTACAAATGTTACACCTTAATATTTTCTGCAAAACATTTTGATAAAACTAAAATAGAACGGATGATATTTTAGTAGATCTTTTATTATCCAATGATTCATTTACAAGACATAGCTTTTCAAATAGCTATTAGTATTTAAGTTTCTATCCACAAGAAAATTATAATTTAATAAATCACTCTAATCAATGACTCGCCTCTAGTCCTGATCATCCCGATGGAAGGACTTTAATAGACTACATCATGTTGCGTTGATTCGCTATCGTGAGTAAATAAAATATTTAAAATTATTCTGAAAATCAGTTGGAGATGTACCAAAATTGATGATTTTACCTGACGTATAACTGATAGACACAGATCTGCAACATTTAAAAGTAAACAAACCTCTATTAATACCTTTAAATATTTAAAATGTAAAAAACGTGTGTATGTATGTATAACATTTATACATACTAGCTGATCCGGCAAAAGTTGTTTTGCCATAAAAAAAAATTGGGGTATTAAAAATAGATGTTGGTCGATTCTTAGACCTCCCGATATGCACACCAAATTTCATAAAAATCGGTCCAACCGTTTCAGAGGAGTATGGTAACTAACATTGTGACACGAGAATTTTATATATAAGATTATTCACGCCAATACGACTGATTTTTTAAATTATTACAGAAAGAATTGCCGTCGATAATGTTTTAATGATAATCATGCTTTTTTTTATTACAGAACATAGACAACAGCCATCTGAGCTCTTTGACTTCTCTTCAAGTTCTAGATCTAAGCAGAAATAATCTAGTTAAGCTGTCACCTGGAACTTTTGTTGGGTTAACTGAGCTGCGTTATTTGGATGTAGGCGTTAATGCTCTTCGCACCGTAAGTCTTATTTTTATAACGGGATTAATTCATAAATGTGATCATTTGAGAACTGAATTTGGAACTGCTACCTATCATTTTCCTTTCCTACTGAAGTCGACTGTGTTATTTACCGTTGAAATAAAATCAACAGGAATGACATGCTCGAAAACGTCAGATGCAATTAAAACAAATAGTTTGTGTGCTTAGAATGCGTTATTATTCTAAGTTTGTGTGATATAAATTCTCCAATAGCAAATGTCTGTCATGTCCAAATTTTTGGACTAAGCAAAGCTAGTGTTGTTAATACTAGCTTAAAAATTTGGACAAATATTTAAGGACTGACTATGTGACTGATATTAGTGACTTTTCAATAGCTACTTAATTCTTGAACAGTAGAATCGCTTAGTGTTAAAAAGTATTGTCAAAGACTTGATGTTTCGTTGTCACGTGATCACTTCCTGATGATTGTAATAAATCGATAGTCGGGAAGACGTTCTCTAAAGTTGCTTATCATGTTTATCAAAGCGAAAAGTGTTATATTCTTAGGACAAATTATATAAGGCTAAGACAAGGGCTTAATCATCAATCAAAAATTTATAAGAAGAAAATTTAATCCCAGGAGAAACTTAACTCTAACGCCTTTTAAAACAACTTCGAAGGATAAAACAAAAATCTTGTTCAATTACTAAGATTTTATGTTCTACATTTTTGGGAAATAAAAGTTTTTTAATCACTTTGAAATGGTTAGGACTTGAATAATGAAGTATGACATTAAGTATTTTACATAGCTAGTTATTTAAAATAGATATTTTACTAAAGACACTAACCCTTTATTTTATCAATGTTATATTTTAACTACCTACAGTTTATTAACTTCATGAAGCCTTAATACAATAGCTTATTTTTTAAGCACTATAATGTGTTTTTCTCTTTCAGGTTGAAGATGATGCTTTCGATGGTCTAACAAGTCTTGAAACACTACTACTTCGTGACAATAACATACTGCTGATACCAGCCACAGCTCTTTCACGTCTGCCAAATCTAATTTCTGTGCACCTCGGTTATAACAGAGTAACTGCGTTGTCCAATGACATTCTCAAGGCGGTTTCTGATAGAGTAACTTCGTTAGTACTTTCACGGAATGTTATCAGAGAACTACCAGCAGCAGCTTTTGATCATTTTACAAATATAAATCACCTAGATCTCTCAGGAAATCTTTTGAATTTCATAAGTGCTGAAGTTTTTAGTGGCTTAGAACAGTCTCTCCAATTCTTATCGCTAAGTCAAAACCGTATCTTAGAGTTTGTAGGAGAACCCTTAAAATTTATTAACTTGTGGTACTTAGACATATCAGATAATCAAATTTCAGACATACCAGTAGATGCATTCCAATATATTCCCAGTCTTGTTCACCTTAACTTGAGTCATAATTCACATATGAGCACACTACATCAAAATGTATTTCAAAATAACCAAGCACTTATGACTGTGGATTTAAGTCACGTCGGTTTAAAGGCACTCCCGGTTAATTTGTTTTCTAAAACTCTTAATTTAAAACAAATTAATTTGTCCAATAATCTGTTACAAGAAATTTCTGAAAACACATTTAAAAATCTTAGAAATCTAACTCATTTAGATTTATCTTTCAATAATATTGTCACTATTAGAACACCATCTTTTGTAAACATTATGAATATACAATATTTATCTTTAAAAGGTAACCAACTTAACGCATTTAAAGGAGAATTTTTCAATACTGGAACGAGTCTTGAAATTATTGATCTATCTGACAATCAACTGAGTTACTTGTTCCCATCATCGTTTAAAATCCACCCACGTTTACGAGAAATCATACTTAGCAACAATAAGTTCAACTTCTTTCCGTCAGAACTTATAAGTACTTTACAATATCTTGAATTAGTGGATTTGTCTGGCAATGCTCTTAAAAACGTAGATGAACTTGATTTTGCTCGTTTGCCAAAATTAAGGACCATTTTGTTGGCCAGGAACGAACTTGAGTCTATAAGCGAAATGGCTTTCCACAACTCCACACAGATTCAACATCTAGATTTGTCGAGTAACAAAATAGATCGACTGGGTGATCGACTCTTTGAAGGGTTAATTCGGCTGGAAGTTTTGAACTTGGGTGATAATTTACTGACTGAGTTGCCGGATAATATATTTGAACGATCAAGAATACATATGTTGGAGAACATAATTTTGAACAGAAATTTGTTTGAACATGCTCCTTTAAAAGCCTTGCAAAAGCAGTACTTTTTCGTCTCTTCAGTTGATTTGTCACATAATCAAATAATCGATATACCAGCAGAGGACAGTGTTATGGTTAATATCAAAAAATTGGATTTGTCTTTTAATCCACTATCTGAGAAAACTATCAGCAATGTTTTAACCGAACCAAAAACTGTGCGTGATTTAAATCTAGCAGGGACTGGTATTAAAACTATTGGCCAGCTAGAAACACCATTCTTACACAACTTAAATTTATCTTTTAACAAAATAACTAAACTAACCGATAAAACTTTCACTAGAACCACATTACTTGAATCACTTGATCTCTCAGATAATGAAATTACTGACGTTTCGGGTTCACTTTCTATATCATGGCCAAAACTTAAAAACCTTCAACGGCTCAATATTTCAGGTAATCCTATGGAAATGATTACGGAAAATAATTTTGAACATCTTGCGTCACTACAAGTATTGGATATGAGAAATTTGGAAAAATGTACAAGAATTGAAAAAAACGCTTTCAGACCACTAACAAATTTAATTGAACTTAGAGCATATGGTTATCCAAGATTAGGGTACTTTGATGTACAAGGTGCGCTACAGTACTTGTTGGCTTTAGAAAAATTAGATGTTGAAGTGAAAGACACTACAATTGGCGCCGATCAATTACACACAATACTTCACCCACGTCTTGAAGAATTGGGCATTAGAGGTTCACGTTTGAAAACTGTGTCATCTGGTGTATTGGCTGGTTTAAAGGCTCCAGCAATAACAGTTAAATTCAGGAATACATCTGTAAGTAGTTTACCACCTGCTTTACTGTTCCCATTGCCTCGATCTTCTCAAATAACTATAGATGTGGCTGGAAGTCAATTAACGACTTTACAGCCACAACTACTAGTAGCTTTAGATGACCGTCGAGCAGATTTATCGATGTTTGGTTTAGATACTAACCCAATTCGTTGTGATTGTAATACTCGAGCTCTTAGACGATGGCTACCAAATGTTGGCATAATGGATGTTAAATGTGAATCTCCAGAACATTTATCCGGATTTTTGTTAGTTGAAATAGGAGATGATGAATTGACATGTGAAACTAAACGGCGAACTACAGTGACATCAACAAGTCTTTCTACTACATCTACTCCGAGGATTGTTCGAACATCATCAGAACCTGATATAATTTGGTCCGTTGCACCAGCTCATGACCGTCCTAAAGCAACTGGAGAGCCTAAGGGAGCACCTGTAGTTGGAGTAGCGACTACAAATAACGATGACAATCTTATAATTGGAATTGTCGGAGGTGTAGTAGCATTTATTGCAATTTTGATAGTTGCCATATGTGTTGTTAGGTTGCGAATGTCGTCGACTTCTTACAGAGGTGGTCCGTTAGCCAGCAGTCCAACAGCTGGTGGTCAACCTATATGGGGACCTCCTTGGCCAGGTTATGCGGGCACGTTGCCACCACCATCGTTATCTAATGCCACTTTGCCTCACAAGATGCAATCTGGTCCAGGTTCAGTTAGATACTTAGCACCACCACCACCAGCACCTTACTTTATAAGCCTTCCCCCGCACGATGAAAAAATTTACCGATAAAACTTAATTTATTCACATAATTATAATTCAGGTTTTTGTAAATATTAGATTTCCTTGTTGTAAGAAACTATCATAATTTCAATAACTAATAAAAAATATTGTTTAAATGTTGTGCAAAGCTCATATCGTTATAGATATCATTTACACACTTAATTAACAAGCTAATGTGACACGTTACATCTAATTTGATATAATAATTTCTCACGTAAAGGCTCGGACTAGGTTTGAATGCATCTAGTGATCATTGATAGATATAAAAATAATGTAAAAGTAACCATGTTTCTGCGGGTATTTGAGTGGAGTAGGTCAAAATTATATTTTTGTAGGTATTTATGATAATAATTAAGACAGGGATGCGCAAAATCGATATTCTGCATGTAAAAATGTATAATTTAAAGAGTGTGGTTGCGAATCAATTTTACGCATCTCTAAAATAAGAACCATGAGGTAGTTTTATTATACAATATTTCTGAAATAAAATTGTAATAAGAAAGGTATTGTTTTAATCTTCTGTCAATGCGAATTTTAAGATAAGTTTTCTTTGACTTACTTTAGGGTGAGTTCACATCAGCGATCAAGGGCGTATAAGAGTTGTGCTCGCATTCTCATCAAAGCAAACACAATTCAGTAAGGCAGCCCTTTCGAGCCTGACTCTGAATAATTTCGAAAAAAAACCCTTTCCTATCCTAAGCCCTCTTTGAGTGTGCGCTGATGCTTTTTGGAAACACATTTTCTCTGATATTCGTGCATTTAATAGAAAGGTTTAGTGTCTATTGTTGTACGTAGGCTTGTATGTATGTATTGTACATAATAAATAATAGTTTGAAAAAACTAAAAGAACACGCTTTTATAATTAAACCAAACTAAAAAGTAGAAAATAATTTTAATGTAAAAAAGTTTGGGGCGATGTTACTGAAATATTTTCAAAAATCAACCAGAAGGCGTCTTTTTTAGTTATTTTAAACTATTATAATTTTTTTCAAATTGTATTGTCATCGGTCCCCGATAAGTCTACCAAGTTTAAATGAAATCTGACCATTCGAAGTGGGTCAAAATCAAGTCCAAAGGAGTCGGTTACAAACATACAGGTAAAGCTACTAAAAAGCGTACTACAAATATTAATAGGTACTATTTACCAGGTACGCCGTTATGGCGACAATAAGACACTTTATAGAGGATTGGCTCGAGAACAATTATGGGACCGCTTCATACCTACTGACGCAGGTGTTCACCGGGAAAGGATGCTTTGGAGATTACCTGTGTCTGATCCCAAAGGAGCCATCGCCTGAGTGCCACCACTGCGATGGCTGTTCGGTGGATACAGTGCTCCAAACGTTGGCAGAGCTGCGGTGTGGGTGAAGCAGACGTGATCTCATGGCGGCATTGTATATGATGTTCGGATCTTCGACCACAGACATCTGTAACTCAAAACTTACAAGTGTTTACCGCTCTTTGAGTCCTTTATTCTAATACGTTGATTACTTTCTGTTATAACACGATATCTTCTGTTGTATTGATGTGTCCATCTACTCGCGCAAAATCCAAGCATATTTTTGTTTTACTGACATATGTATATGGAAATAGATTTTGTAAACAATGTACCAAAAACGCTCTGTACGCGTATTTCAAAATTGAATTGGCCAGTTCCGTCGCTAACATTCTGATTTGATCAACGGCGTTTATGTCCATGCATGCATTGTATTCGCAGCAAGCGAGCATATTACCTCGCTGTACAGTGCATAAAGCCTTATTGTACATATATTAGGTCCTATGTATTCTGGAAACTCTTTGATAATCGACACAGTAATGAGGTGATGAGGTTAAAACTGATCGAACTCTCTTATATTCCAAATAAGTGTAGGTCACTGTAGGGAACACAAACACCTGGTACAAAATTACATGGTCTGTGTTTTCGCCTCAGTAGATCGCATGAAGCTGTCAGGGAGGTTTTTTGGAGGAAACACCGCATATTCTTGACCTCTAAATCACTAAGATGGTGTCGGAACCGAAGGTCCAAAGGGATTTTTCAGTCCGTCAACAAAAAAAGTACTGCCAATATTGTCATTCTCTGCTACGGCAAAAAAATGTTTTGGAATGGTGTGATTAAATTTTAAGAGCCTTAAATGTAGCCCATAAATAGTTGAAAATGTTTCTCTTAGTGAAGATGCATAATTCTAAGCAACGTAATTAGAATGAACTTATTACTTTTCTATGTATATGTCAATGATTTTCTATGTTTCGGCTGAGATGATGATGATTATACCGCTTTTTGGGAGACTTTTAGATAAAAATGGACATTGGGTAAATCAAAAACCTTGATAAAAAAAATCATAGTTTTTTTATGGAATAGGGTGCAAACGAGCGGACGTATCGCCTGATTGTAAGCGATAACCACCACTCAGGGACACCTGCAACACCAGAGCCGTCACAAGTGCGTTGCCGGCCTTTCATTAATCAGTGTCTCACACAAAACATTTTATTTCTCAGATAAGATATTGACTTTATCAGTATTTTAGGACATAGGAGTAAGCGAGTAAATGGATAGCGAGGGCAATAAGTGACAACCGCCGACCCTCGTCGACAACAGCAATAAATAAATAAATATTTTTTCGGACATCTAACACACAACGCCATCTAGTCCCAAGCTAAGCAGAGCTTGTGTTATGTAGTACCCATAACACAAGTTCTGATACAAATACATATATACTTTTTTTTTTGAAAATACATACATATTATACATAGAAAACACCCAAACTCCGAAACAAATATTTGTAGATCATACAAACATTGGGCCAGACCCGGGAATCGCAGCAGTCGCACACGCCAACCGCGAGACCAACGAGGCAGTCAATGCATAATACACAATACATCAACAGCTTTTAACAGCCCACTGCTGTTATGGCCTCCCCCCCCCTTAGAGATTTTGGTCTCCTATAGAACGGTGTCCAAGCGGATTTATTTCAAGTATTCCTTCCCTTTGAAGTGGTGTTGTTCTGTGTGGTTTGCTCCCTTAAGGCGCGGCTCCACCAAAATTGTTGGTGTTTCAATTTCAATTCAATTTCAGTGTTTCTAACTGTTTGATTAAGAAAATCGCCAACTGTTGTTTCCACTGTGTCTACACCGAGTTGCCAACAGTTTGAGAAACATTCCAACTAAGCTTCTCCACAGGGCCAATAAATATATTTGCAACATGCGTATTCTTTTGATGTTTACTGTCAAAAACAGAAACACGGTTCCCAACATTTGTTGACAATTTTTGTTGCCAACACAAGGAAATTACAGAAACTTTTGTCAGCAACACGTGTTGACTACTTGTCCGAAGAAAAAACTTTTGTTCGGTGGAGACTCGGCTTTAGTTACTTCTTACGACACTAATCGGAATAGTAGTAACCGCACGGTTACACTCTGTATTCTTAAACTATCAACACACGGACATAGGACACATACACAAAGACCCAAGCGTTACTATCGCCAATTTACCAATACTAATTCACCAATTTTGAAAATTAAATTTCGGTAATATATTTGACTGCCTCGTTGGTCTCGCGGTTGGCGTGTGCAACGGCTGAGCATGAGGTCTTGGGTTCGTTTCCCTGGTCGGACCAAATGTTTGTATGATCTACAAATATTAGTTTCGGAGTTTGGGTGTTTTCTATGTATATGTATGTTTTTACAAAAAAAAGTATATATGTATTTATATCAGTTGTCTAGTTCTAGTACCCATAACACAAGCTCTGCCTAGCTTGGGACTAGATGGCGTTGTGTGTTAGATGTCTGAAATAATAATAATAATAAAACTTTATTTCTCTCACAGGAAGGTACAATTTTGGTTACATGAGATCTAGGTACAAAATTAAGTTTCTAAAAATTTCCCTAGTGAGAGCTTGAGTCCATACTAGGCTCGAAGCCTGTGTTACAGATCTCCAGGCCCACCCTACGGTCGACCAAATATTTTTATTTTATTAAACAGACTCATCAAAATCAAACAGAAACAAAAGAGAAAAATGCAACTGCACCTCCAAAGAAAAGAAAATATAGACTAAGGTAGGAACTTAATTCTATACAAAATTATCATTAATTTAACAAAAATAATTAACAAAAATGAGATCAAAATCTATCTAAGGTTGTGTGTAGTAGTGTGTGTGTGGGTGTGGGTGTGTGTGTGGGTGTGCGTGTGCGTGTGTGTGAGAGAGAGAGAGAGTTTAAGTAAATTGTGCAAAATAAATGTGAGTTTAAATTGAGTGGAAAGAATTATTTATTTGTTTATTTATATTATTATTTATTTATAACGATAAATTATTTATTTATTTATTTAAGCTTTATGCACAGATGTTGCAAAGGCGGACTTAATGCCGTAGGCATTTTCTGCCAGTCAACCTTAGGGCAACGCAGAGCTAAATATGGTAGATGCACGAAAATTCTAAATGATAGGCTAAAAAGAATGTATTTATTAAATATTGCTTATATGTACAGAATATAATATAAAATATTGATACTACTACTATATACTATAAACTACTGCTATATAATACAAATACATATATACATAAATACTGCTACCGACCGGTCGAAGTGGAAATCAATGGGGGAGGCCTACGTTCAGCAGTGGACTTCTTACGGCTGATATGATGATGATGATGAAACATAAATATAACTACATACTATAAAATTTTGAAGGGGAGAGGCTAAGATTGTGGTGTATCCGAAAGCGTGTCTATAAAATGTTTCCGCAGCTGATTTTTTTTTTTTTTTTTTTTTTTTTTTTTTTTTTTTTTTTTTTTTTTGAATGGCAATGCACGGTTTGTGCTTATGCCAAGAACAAGTAAAGCTTAGGAAATCATTATCAACATAAAAATACTTCAATTACCTACATAAACATTTCAGCAATGTTTATGAAGGCAATTGAAGTCCAGCTGATATTTAAAACTCTGCCGAGATTTTGACATCCTGATCCCGAGAGGAAGCGCGTTCCATAACCAAATTAATACATTGACATGTGCATACAAAAGCAGATTCCACTCTTAACAGAGTTAATTGAAACAGAAAATGTTGTCAGTCAATTAGAAGGTTGTAAACAAATGTTACACCTTCAATGTCTAGAAGACATTTGATACCACTTATTAAAAGAGGTGTAGACAGTTCTTGACTTTATTGGATTTCATTAGAATTTAATTAAAGAGATACTTTGAGCACTAGACTTGCTTTAGTACACTATTTCAATAAAGAACTAAAAAACAAAGGGTATTTTCCGTCGTTTTATGCATAATTAACTGGCGTAGAAATAATTTGTTATTTTTTTCTTGTATATACTTTATATCTAGATTTTATTTATAGGTAATGTTGTCACTTAATTTAATCATATTATAACCAAATTTTATAGTGATTGTATTATGAATCTATACTCTAATATTATTAAGCTGAAGAGTTTGTTTGTTTGTTTGAACGCGCTAATCTTAGGAACTACTGGTCCGATTTGAAAAATTATTTCAGTGTTAGATAGCCCATTTATCGAGAAAGGCTATAGGCTATATATCATCACGCTAAGACCAAAAGGAGCTGCGCATCAATGAAGAATATTATAAAAACGGGGGAATAATATTACGCTACGGGCAATGGGAGACGTAAACGACGTTGCGTGGGTCAGCTAGTATTAAATATACCTACAAATTTATTTATTTTTCAAAGAAAATACTTGGAATTACAGGAGAAAAGTCTACTATTTTCTAAAGTCGTGTACACAAGTCGCGCATAGTCGTGTGTGATGTGATTAGACAGATGATTCTAAACAGTTTATAAATATTCTCAAAAACAGAGCTATAAAACAGCTATAGAACAGGAGTGTATTTTTGTATCCCAAGCTAGAAGATAAATCCACATTTTTGGAATCGAAATTACCATCAATAGCTATGTGTTAGGGTAACAATATTGCTTACACTGCGCAATCCATATTAAATATTGTAAACTCGAAAGTCATTCTATCTGTCTGTCTGCCTGCAGCGCTTTCATGCTTGAAACACTGCACCGATTTTAATACAATTTTAAAAGCAAGGACATAAGCTACTATTTACCGCGATAACCGATATGATACACGTGGAACCGCGGGCAGAAGCAAGAACTTGAGGATGACTTAATGATGGAAAGTGTCCGATTAACGACAAGATGTTTTTCCTTCTGTTACATAAGTGTCACAAAATTAATAATAATATTAATTAAATTGTGACCGTTTTATATGACTCTACCTACCCCTTTGATGATAAGAAGTGAGCGTGTTATGATGTATGTGTATGTATAGTGTAGTGTGTTTTAAAATTACTTTCTAGATGATGGTAACAGTACCTATAGGCGGCTTCTACAGTGTCCAATTTTATTATTGCACAAATTGCATTAAACCCGAAAAGACAAAAAAAATGATTTTTTATTTTTATGGAAAGACGGTAAAGGTTTACAATCAAAGTTGACAGTTAACACTCACTTATATCTATTTGCCAGTCCCATTGAGACTATAGACAGTTAAATGTTTGCGAATAACTCATGCTTTTATTCAAAAAATTCTATTGAATAATTCCATCCACAGTTTTAACTGAAAATCGAGCGTTGTTCACTTTATGGATTGCATCAAAACATGGAATTTCAATTTAACATCACCTGCATACAGGATTAAAGCAAGCTATATTGATATGAGCTGCTGGGTGTTTGGTTTTGGATTATTTCTGCGTTTTCGCTTTGTAAATATAGTCTGGTTTTATGTGTTATTTGAGGACACGTTTCAAAAGAAAGGTGTATTTAACTAATATGTAGAGAGTCATATTTTAATAATAGATAAGTAAATATAGACGACGAAACTTTGATCATATTGAATATGATAACTTTAAAAACTAAATGTTAAATACCTAATAACTTTTAGTTCGCTTTTATCTTAATAGTTTTTTGAGCTCAGCGGCAATCAAGTAAGATTTGGATTCAGGTAATTTTTTTTTTTTTTTTTTTATGTTTGGCCTGCCAAAATGACTCTACTCTGCCTGATGGAAAGCATAAGCAGAATCCACGAGTGGTGGCCACCATACTCATTGCGAATACAACAATGCAGTATGGCGACCCACACTATGGCGGCCTAGTGATGCTTGTGCATCTTTTAGTCTAGTCAACAAGTATGGAACTTGTTGACTAGACTAATTGGGCCTCCGGTCTCGCACTCACCAACGAAACACGACAGCACGAACGCTGTCATTTTACGTTGATTTTCTGTGCGAGGGTAGTACCGCCCCGGTCGAGCCGGCCCGTTCGTGCTGAAATCAGCGTGGCTCTACTACCTACGTAATCTCATATTCACGCGATAGTGAAGATTAGAAAACGCATTTCGGTGTTCTAAAGTTAGTAAGTTGCTTCTACTCGTTGAGTAAAACAGATCTGATCAGTTAAACCCTCAGACTTCCTGTTCTGTAAATTTATACCAGCTTTTATATCGATAGAACAAAACAGTGGAAATTTTAGACGTTATTTTCATAGAAAATAGTACCTAAGTGTGTAGCAGTTTTGCAAAATATTTGTTTACCCAATTATCAATGTACCCAATTATACTTTAATGGTAAATAACTAGAAATATGACAAATAGATGTCGAACTTGAAATTATGAATTTAAAGCATACGTGAATTCTTCAAGCGTTAATTGCTAATCTATATTAATAGAGTTTGTTTGTTTGAACGCGCTAATTTCAGGAACCGCTGGACCGATTTGAAAAATTCGTGTTGGATAGTACATTTTATCGAGGAAGGCTATAGGCAATATAGACTATATATCATCACGTTAAGACTAATAGGAACGGAGCACCAATGAAGAATGTTACAAAAACGGGAAATTTTTTTTACGCTACGGGCAATAGGAGAGGTAAACGACGTTGCGTGGGTCAGCTAGTAATGATGTAAATTTATTAAATAAATTTTGTACGCATTAATTTTTATCTTAGGTACGGGATTGTGGCGACTCAGGTCATTTAAATGAGGCAAGTTGAATCGCACAGTAATTTTGTAACGCGCAATATAAGTTCTCATACTTATTTACAGGTAGTAGAGCCACACTGATTTCAGCACGAACGGGCCGGCTCGACCGGGGCGGTACTACCCTCGCACAGAAGATCAACGTAAAATGACAGCGTTCGTGCTGTCGTGTTTCGTTGGTGAGTGCGAGACCGGAGGCCCAATGATGCAGAAGTATCACTAGGCCGCCATATTGTGGGTCACCATGCTGCATTGTTGCATTGTCTGTATTAACAATGAGTATGGTGATCACCACTCTTGTATTCTGCTTATGCTTTCCATCAGGCAGAGTAGTGTCATTTTGGCAGGTTCGAATATAAAAAAAATACATTTGGAAAGTTTGTGCATCAACGATTGGGCTGAAGTCTGTTAGGGACGACCACCTACTATAGTTAGAGAATTTTCTCTTTGTGAGTATTGTAATCGATACTAAATCGAAGAACGAAGCACATTTATTTCTATCATTTTATTTTGCAATATTTTCTTCAAAAATATATTATATGCCCTTGATAAAATTTGGCTTGAGGTCATTGTTGCAATTTAATTTTCAACTTAAAATTTCAGCTTTTTAGGTAGATTAATAAAATCAGTGAATGAATAAAGGGCCAAAGTTGGTGTAATACAACATAGATATGCATATTACTTGTAGATAAGATGTTTGAGTTACCTAATTAGCTAATATCATCTAATTTGTTTCATAAAATGTTTTAATTAGTGCAAAATATATGCACAAGCATGCAACGTAATGTGAGATATTCATTTTGGAAAATGTGGCAGTATTCTCCAGCTCAATAAAGAGAACAAAGCATTTCGACCATTCTGAAATTATGCTAGAATCACGCAAAAAGACTTTTAAATAGAATGAATGGAGGCACGAAAGTAAAATTATTAAGTTTAAAAGGGGCTATAAAAGTTAAAAAAGGAAAATGTTCTTTATTATTAAGTGAACATAATTATAAAGTTTGAGATTTATAGAATAGAGTTTAAGTTATTCATTCCCCGCCTAACTTAGGTAGATATAGACTGTAGGATAGGGTTCTAATATCTTTGTGTGTTTATTATAATTGTTATAATATTAAGTGCATGATAGTGACCTGAAGAAAATTCATTCTGAGGACTCGTGTCAAATCGTGAACATTTTTTTTTTTTTCTGCTACTTGGCGATCTGTTTTAACACAATGAGCCAATCATTTAGTTTTTATTGAAATTACTGGCTTAGAGCGTAAAGAATATCTGAGAATTCTCTTCAGATTCCTTAATCAAATCTCGCGGTCAGCGTGGGAACATCATGCCGCTTTAACCGGTCGTGTGATACACTGCCTGTAGTCTTGAGGCCAACTCGTTAACGTGAGTAGACATTCTGGTTTGATAACTTCTACTGTACTCAGCAATCTCTTGTCTAACTGTCCTGATGTTTAAATCCGCGTGTATGTGTTTGTTGCTCACGTAATGATCTCAGTATGTAATGATCTTCGAAGAATGAAGATCTCAGTAATGACTTTCGTCCAGGTATGATCTCAGTATGAGGTAGAACGAGTGAGGTAGTAACTGTTTGACTTTAAACAATAGCCCGTCATGACACACTCTGTCAAAAGCTTGGCTGATGTCCAAAAATACGGCAGAGCAGAATTGTTTACACTCCAACGTTCGACTTATGGTGTCTGTTATACGATGGATCTGTTCGATGGTTCCATGTTTCTCTCGGAAGCCGAATTGGTGAAGCGGTATGACTGCTGGTAAATATGTGCGCATCCTATTCAATAATATTCTCTCTAGCAGTTTACCTAATATACAGAGAAGGCTTATCGGTCTGTACGAACAAGCTTCGTGTAGTGGTTTGCCTGGTTTAGGTATCAATAAGACCTGCGCCATTTTCCATTGGGCGGGATAGGTATGGAGTCTTAGACAGGCATTAAAAATTGCTGTGATGTGGATAATGCCCTTTTGAGGAAGTTGTTTTAGTAATCGCGCATCGATTAAGTCGAATCCTGGCGCTTTACCTTCCTGAAGATTCAATATTTCTCTCCGCACTTCCCTGGGGCTAGCACTTTCCAATGGCATGCACATTTGCAGTGGTGCCTCAAGATATTCGTTGACCTTTTTATCATGTTCGGGGTATTTGCTAGGTAGTGGTTGGAACACAGATTGCAAGTGCTTTGCGTACACTTGGGCCTTTTCAAGATCCGTTCTGGCCCACTTGCCTTCAGAGGTTTTTATGGGTGGTATATGTGCTATAGGTCTCTTAAGCTTTTTTGTTATCTTGCATAGAGAATAGTTAGTGTCCACATATGGAGTCAAATTGATGAGTTGATTTTGCAGGCGTTCGTTGTTTGCTTGGCGGATCATGTTCTTAAGATCCTCTGGTGCTTTGTTGAAGGCTTTCTTATCTTGAGGGTATTTTGTGGAATGCCATATTTTTCGCAATTTCCGTCTCTCGCATACTTTATTTTTTATTGTTTTGGAATAGGATGAATTGCAAGTTATTTTTGGCTTTACTAGGGGTGTTGAGTCATTGATGGCTTGGTGTATCAGCTTGCTGAACGATTCAATAGTTAACTCGACGTTGGCTACACTATTTAGTGGTAAGTTCAAGTTAATAGTTTTCGTTACAATAGCCTTGAAATTATCCCAGTTTGTTTAATGGTTGTAAAGTCGTCGAGGATACTCAATCTGCACAGCCTTGCATTGGACATTGATTACAACCGGAGTATGATCAGATGAAAGGTCAATACATTCCTCGATACTTGTATGACTTTGAGAAATATTTTTGGTCATAAAGAAGTCCAACAAGTCTGGTACCTTATTGGCGTCTGCTGGCCAATATGTGGGTGCCCCGTGTGAAGCGCAGTGTAGGTTGAGATCTTTAATTGCTACATATAGCTGTCGGCCTCGTGTAGTAGTTAATCTGGAACCCCAAAACAGATGTTTTGCGTTCCAATCACCACCGCAAACATATTTATTACCTAGTGTTTTGAAGAATGTTATGAAATCGTTCGTTGTAATAGTATGCTTAGGTGGACAATATACTGCAGATAGTGTTATTTCAGCTTTATGGTCTTGGATTCTAACCGATGTAGCCTGTATCTTATCGGTTTGGTATTCCTCAAAAGGGTAATGTTTAAGGTTTTCTCTTACAAGTACTGCTGTTCCTCCATGCGAGTTACCTGGCGGATGATTTGTACTATAAACATTGTAGTTCTGCAGTCTGAAATTACTTTTTGATGTGAACCGCGTTTCCGAGATCAATGCCACATCGACTCGTTCAGTTTTTAGAAATAACTCAAATTCTTGCCTGCGTTCTGTCAGTCCGTTGGCGTTCCAGGTAATTATCCTTAAGTTTAGGGGTGTTTCATAAGACTTGTGACCAGCTGAATCATGCGATCCAAAATGTTGTCGAACATAATATTCATTATGTTTTGAAATTTTTCAAACATGACATCCAGTACCTCAGCAAAGTTGCTTGGATCCTTAATGTCAGTTTTTGTTCTTGTTGCTTGAGCATATGTCATGTTGTTTTTTGTTGGCTTGTCTTTTTTATTTAGATTGCTATTATGTCTAATTGTTTTGTCTATTGGGTGATTATAGGGCTGTTGTTGAGCTTTATCTTCTGATTTATTTTTTCTTTCTGTTTTGTTTTTCGTTATTAAGTCCTTATATTATTTATATTTTGAGCAACCTTTATAACTCGCCGGGTGTATTTCTTGGCAATTGGCGCACGTTGCTTCGGTATCTGGTTTCTTGAAACAGCTTGTTGTGGGATGGTCTTCTCCGCATTTTACGCATCTAAAGGGTCTATTACATTGGTTTTTGGTGTGTCCAAATCTCTGGCATCTCTTACACTGTAAAATATCCAGCTTTTTATACGGCGCCTCAAATGTAATTTTGGTGTGGTTTAATTTGTTGATTTTGAAAACGTCCTTATTGTTATGTTTTGGTTCAAGGTCCACGTAAAATAGTGGCATCGGTTGTTTGAACTTCTATGTCTTATATTTGTAATGTGTCTGACTTCGTATCCTAGTTCGGAAAGCTCATTCTTTATTAGTTCAGTATCTTCTGAACAGTGAAGACCACGTAGCACTACACGATAGGCCCTCTCGCTTTTTAGTTTGTAGGTATAGTGGCTAATATTTTTCTCAATAAAATTAGCTCTAATGCTTTTGTACGTGTCTATATCCAGTGGCATTACCTTTACTATGTGACCGGATCTTAAGGTTGTCATTGTATATTTGTCGATGCCTGTTATTGTAGAAAGGAGTTCCTTTAATTTTTTTATGTCTAAGACTCCTGTTACGAATATGGGTTCTGGTTTCGGTTGTTTAGGCTCCTTGTTCTGCTTAGGTGGTTCATTATCGTCTTCAGTTTCAAATATTTGAAATCTATTCTGTGTTGTCACAGAATATGCTGTTTTAATCAACTTATTTTGGTTCGTTGTCTCAGGGCTCAGTTCTGCTTTCCTTTTAACGGGTACCTGATCATTTTGCCATGATTTATGAATTTGCTTGCCAGGTGTCACGTTTTCTGAGATCGAATTTGTATTGGTGGCATTTTGCATTAAGATTTCAGCTGTTAGGTATCCAAGTGAGTGACTCCTAGAGTGCTTTAACTATTTTCATAATAAGTTCTGTCGGCAGGAAGTTTTATAAATCTGTATTAGGTTTTAGCCTAAAGAGGAATCAATTCTTATAGTAGACTCTGAAAGTTACTTTATGATAGGCTATGATGATGCTGAATTAAAACGCTGTTAAGGTACGAAGGGAAAAGTATAATCAGAAAAATAGAAAAAAATTTGAGGTGTCAAGGGACACCCGAATGGAACGAAGTTTATCTTAATATATATATTTCTTGTGTGCGTGTGTATGTGACTGAACTCCTCCTAAACGACTGGACCAATTTTGATGAAATTTTTTGTGTGTGTTCAAGGGGATCTGGGAATGGTTTAGATTCACAAAAACGACTGGACCGATTTTGATGAAATTTTTTGTGTGTGTTCAAGGGGATCTGGGAATGGTTTAGATACACAAAAACGTAAACGATGTTACGTGGGTCATAAATATGGCGGTACGAAGTTCGCCGGATCAGCTAGTATACCTATATGTATATACTATATAGCTGACCCACGCAACGTCGTTTGCGTCTCCTATTGCCCGTAGCGTGATAATTTTCCCCCATTTATGCAAAATTCTTCATTGGTGCTCCGCTCCTATTGGTCTTAGCGTGATGATATTTCTCGATAAATGGGCTATGTAACACTGAAATCATTTTTAGTCCAATGTCATGTCAGTCTGTCTGTCCGTCTGTCTGTCCGTCCGTATGTCACAGCCACTTTCTTCCGGAAGTATAAGAACTATAATGTTGAAACTTGGTAAGTAGATGTATTCTGTGAACCGCATTAAGGTTCATCAAACCCATTCGTGCGGGGATCTATTGATAGGTCTTCGAAAATGATATTGAGGTTTCTAATATCATTTTTTTTAAACTGAATAGTTTGCGCGAGAGACACTTCCAAAGTGATAAAATGTGTCCCCCCCCCCCTCCTGTAACTTCTAAAATAAGAACATGATAAATCTAAAAAGAATATATGATGTACATTGCCATGCAAACTTCCACCGAAAATTGGTTTGAACGAAATCTAGTAAGTAGTTTTTTTTAATACGTCATAAATCGTAAACTGCAATTTACCTTTCATTCAATCAATACAAATATAAAAATAAAATAAAAATATATTATGTTACAAAAATAAAATAAAAATATATTACGTTACTTGCTGCTGCGGAACCCTTCATGGGCGAGTCCGACTCGCACTTGGCCGCTTTTTCAAATTGGACCAGTAGTTTCTGAGATTAGCGCGTTCAAACAAACAAACAAACTCTTCAGCTTTATATATTAGTATAGATGTATTTATTATACTCTTCTAAGATCGAATACACATAATCAACAACACATTTATTTGGATAAAGATTAATATTAGGTATTATGTTGATAAAAACTCTTTAGCAAATAACTCATTATTAGGTACCAACTCTTAGCGTCTTATACTCGTGATAACTTCTAAACGAAATGTCCGATTGGGATGAAACAAAAAGTATTTTACTTCTACATAAATACACTTTATAACATAATACTTAATTTGGATAAGGATTAATATTAGGTCTTTACCTATGAAATTGCCGTTCTTCAGTACTGGTCATTTCAAATAAAAAAAAGTTTGTAATGGCTCTGTATTCTAAATTCAAATTAATTTTGTTTTAAAACCATGACATTCTATTTACAAACTCAGTCTTTTGTTTTTTGATTAGCGTTGTATTTTCATTACATTTGAACATTTTTCGTCATAATGGATACTTTAAAAATTCGTGTAATTATGGAATACTAGCTGCGCCCGCGACTTCGTCCGCGTGGAACAGTGACTTTGGGTAGCAGTTTTAATTATTAAGGCTAATATTATTTTAAAAATAAGACACACTTTTCACTGTTAAAAACATATTTAAGTATTTATATAAGTACATAAAATAAAAAGTATTTTGTATGAAATTATTTCGACATTCGACATGGCCAAGGCTTTCAAGCTGTTCTTGCACCGTTCGCTTCTCTCCGATCTCTAAGCATTCGGTCTGCCTCCTAGAGTCGTCTCTAGATTTATTCTTTTCTTCATCAGCGCCTTCGCATTCGGGTTCTTTGCGACGGACGGCGCGGCCTCTGTTTTTCTGGAGGTAAACGCTAGCGTACCTCAGAATTCAGTCCTGTCGCCCAAGATGTTTCTTCTGCATGTCAATGACATATTAGCCCTTGGCAATATACATTGCTATGCAGACGATAGCACAGTGCATGGGCGATATTATGGATACCCTGCAGCCAAGATACTACTTATTTTGTCCACTTTTACACAACTGCTTAAAGTCTTCCTCTTTTATTGGTCTATGCGTTGATTTTAAAGTTTTTTTTAAAAGATAACTCACATCATGGGAATAAAATAAATCCTGTGTTGCGAGAGATTTATAATACATGAAACGGACACAAAGAACACCGTAGACGTTGAGGAAAATGGATAGGAGATTGTCGCTGAGCTTGACCGGGTTTTGAACCGCATTTAACAATGTGGTGATGAGAATCTGGTCGAGTTCAACGTTAAGAAAACACAGGTGTGCCCGTTCTCTACCAAAAAGTCTCCGTTTCTTCCCCTCCCCACTTTTCAGAGCACTCAACTGCCACTACGGGGTAAGCTCGGTGTCCTGGGCATGGATATTTGCCGGGACCTCGAGTACTGTCTCATTAGTCGGCGGATCAGAATATATATTATTTTTAGATCATGTGTGCTATCATATACCAGAACTCACGTCTCAGTGTAATCATGTCGTTACTGTCATTTGGCATACAATCATCTCCTATTTTTAGAAGAGCATTTGCATATTGACACTGCTCATAAATCATTGTGAAGTTGTACTCGCATAATTGTAGTAAGACAAAACTTTTTAACATGTACCCATAATACATATGTTTCATACAGGCATTTATTTCATCTTGCGGCGTACCCCTTTTGCTTTTTTTTGTGTTTAAATCCCGCCGGATACTTTTCCTTCGGATTTTTTCACGAAGAAAATTATTTGAATAAACAAAAAATCATGTTAACAAATCGAATCCTAGTGAATAATAACGAATTTGTAGTAGCAAAATTCAACATCCGCATGCGGCACAGTCGTCTGCCCTCACATGTCTGCCCGTTCGGGTAAGCACACTTAGGCATATTGTGATAACTCAGTAAATGTTACATCTGAATAGCTCTAATATTTTGTCTCCTGTCCCAAACTCATGAAACATTTTTGCAAACCTTGCATCATCATCATCAGCCTATCGTAATCCACTGCTGGACATAGGCCTTGCCTTCACAAACCTTGCATATTTCCATACAAACTTTCATCCCCTATTGTTATTTTACCCCCTTGATCTTAAATTTTTTACGAAATTTAAATGACATTTTTATTTATATGTAATCAACAACCTAAAAAATAAAGTTTAAGATTTTAGCTTAAAATGACGATACTGTATACACTGTTTTGTAATTTGTCTTATTTATTTCTATTAATATAATGAACATACAAATCATATTTATGAATGTATGTTATTTATTATATTATTATTATTATATTAATTTAAGTATTCGTTGAAAAGGAGAAATATTTTTAATGAATTTGACATCCTTGTTACCTCGTTGCCAAGAGTGTCCGGTGTACCGGGCGGTGTCACCAAGGTAATGCGCAGGCGTGTGGCGATTAAACCACCACTCTTCTATACCATCTTTCATCCCCCCTTTCAACCCCTTATTACCTTTTTTTCGCAATAAAAAGTAGCCTATGTCCTTTCTCAGGCTCTAGACTATCTGTGTACCAAATTTCATTGTAATCGGTGCAGCGGTTTGGCCGTGAAAGCAAGACAGACAGACAGACAGAGTTACTTTCGCATTTATAATATAAAGTATGGAAGTATGGATAGCCTTCCTCGATAAATGGGCTATCTAACACTGAAATAAGTTTTCAAATTGTACCAGTAGTTCCTGAGATTAGCGCGTCCAAACAAATAAACAAACTCTTCAGCTTTATATATTAGTATAGATGTATTTATTATGCTCTTCTAAGATCTAATACTCATAATCAACAACACATTTATTTAGATAAAGATTAATATTAGGTATTATGTTGATAAAAACTCTTTGGCAAATAACTCATTATTAGGTACCAACTCTTAGCGTCTTATACTCGTGATAACTTCTAAACGAAATGTCGGATTGGGATGAAACAAAAAGTATTTTACTTCTACATAAATACCCTTGATAACATAATGCTTAATTTGGATAAGGATTAATATTACGATACACATTTAACGTAGTTTCTTTCTTCAGACGATTTAATATTTTTTTCCAACACAAAAGCGGTTATTGTGACTAAACCATGATAGTTAGATATATGCTTGCGCGGACTTTTTTGTAGATCTTAATGGGCCCTACAAACCCGTAATACATTATTTTGTTCTATTGTCAATAGTCTTTGCAGCGCACGCAAAAATAGGTTTTCGATTTCACACCTTGGGTTAGAAATTAGCAATTTTCTTACGGATCCCTAATTTTTTTGAAAATAAAATATAGCCTATAGCCTTCCTCGATAAATGGACTATCCAACACTGAAAGAATTTTTCAAATCGGAACAGTACTTCCTGAGATTAGCGCGTTCAAAAAAACAAACAAACAAACAAACAAACTCTGCAGCTTTATAATATTAGTATAGATGAGTTACGTCGTGGCACCAACGCGACACAAACGGCACGTAACATCAAAAACGTTTACGGAGAGAACTGTACAAACGAACGCACAACCCGTTATTAGTTTTCCCGGTTCCGTTCTGGAAATTTTGACTTGAAAAATGAAGCTCGTGATCGTCCGGAGACTTTGGTTAACAATAATGAATTAAAGGCGATTGTGGAAGCTGACGAAACTCAATCTACAGCTAAGCTAGCAGCAGCTTTTAATGTAAGCATCAAAACAATATTGATCCATTTGCGACAAATTGGCAAGGTAAAAAAGCTTGATAGATGGGTGCCCCACGACCTTAACGATCGCCAGCGCAACGTACGCGTCGAGACCTGCCTTGCGCTGCTCAACAGGCAAAGAAATGAAGGATTTTTGAAACGAATTGTTACGTGCGACAAAAAATGGATTCTGTTCAACAATCGAAAGCGCTCAGCAAGTTGGTTAGACCCTGGTTCAGCACCAAAATAATGCCCTAAATCAAAAATGACCCCTAAAAAGGTGATGGTCACTGTTTGGTGGTCTAGTGCGGGTGTGATTTACCACAGCTTTTTACAAAACGGCATGAGCATTAATGCAGATGTGTACTGTGAAGAACTGGAGAGAATGATGGAGAAGCTTGCACATCTGCAACCAGCTTAGGTCAATCGGTCGTCCCCACTGCTCCTTTACGGCAACGCGCGACCCCATACTGCGCAACAGACAGTCTCCAAGCTGCAAGAGCTGGGGTTGGAAGCTCTCCCTCATCCGCCATACTCACCAGACCTTGCACCTACCGACTATTACTTTTTCCAAAATTTAGACAACTTTTTAGTGGGTAAAAAATTCAATTCCCGAAAGGCAGTACAAAATGCCTTTGAAGAGTTTGTTGCCTCCCGTCCAGCTGATTTTTACAAGAAGGGCATCAATAAACTGCCAATATGCAAACTCTGCAGCTATATAATATTAGTGTAGATGGGGGGCAAAAGTAATATATATATATATTCTTGGATATGCTACTGCTAATAAAAATGCGCATAAAATACTCAAATTATTTTAGAAATAATCAGACTGTACAAAATATACTATAAAATAAAATATTTTCTGTAAATGATTGCATAAATTCTGTAACTGACTGCACGTTTGACCTAGTGTTTTAACGGTTACCACGCCGTTTCTTACTTCGCCAAGTGTCGTGGGTTCAAATCCCACGTAGGACAACACTTTGTGTGATCCACAAATTGTTGTTCTGAGTCTGGGTGTTCAATGTGTCCGTTTCACGTTTGTTTGGAAAGTCCCCCGCGACACAGGATTTATTCCTAGTGCGGGAGTTGTCTTATAAAAAAAAAAAAGAAAAAGCGTCACGTGGTATTCCCAGGCGGTCACCCATCCAAGTACTAACCACGCCCGATGTTGCTTAACTTCGGTGATCGGACGAGAACCGGTGTATTCAACATGGTATGGACGTTGGCAATCAGTTTGTTATACTTAACGTTGACTATCCAGCACTATGACGTCAACTCAATGTTAAGTGTCGTTACAACTTTTAACATTGAGTTGTACCATTACATTTTTTTCGTCTAGCTCCCTTTCGCAACGTGCGATAAGGAACTTCGTTCCAAGAACAAAAGACTCGGATCTTGGAACATTTTGTTCGACAATTGTTCATAATAGTTAAATCGCACAAGCAGTTGATGTACCTATGCAGTAGCAACCTTGTTATACAAACTAGTTATTTTTACAACAGAGATATCTGCAATATAACAAATTAATTAAATGTTACGACTATCGTTAATAACCACATTGAATTATCGCTAACGGCTCCACTTTATCATGTGCAAAACGATCTTCTATTATATTTGTTCAAACATGCCTAAAGTTTCGGTAGCAAATTAACTGTTCAATATTTGATTCGAACCTGTTCAGCTAACAATGTTTAACTTTATAATATAGATTACACAAACATATATATGTATATGTATGTGTACATATTAATTGTTCCTAATCAAGGTAAATTAAGTCCGTTTGAATAATATTTGAAGACAGACAAAATAAATAAAACGGTCGGTTTTTCTATTTCAAAATATATGCGTCTGATATACTTTATTCTTCCCATATTTTAAATGGATATAGTGGATTGTAACTATGTTGGTACATATACTTTTTGACCTTATACATTAAGTCGCGAACTTCCAATATTATTATTATATACCTATACGGTATTAGCTTAGATTTTAATCTTTCTAGTGGTGATTACTGACCTTCAAACTAATTTCTATTCCTACTTATATCTGGGGGCACGGTCGGCGGTCGTGCCGCCGCCAAGACGAGGCAAGCGAAGCGCAAGGCACTACCTACCTTTTCTGGAAGTGTTTCGTTGTCATTTTTTTGAACCCTCATAACTTTGGTTTCCGATATACCAGATCATTCAAATTCTTAGGATATAATGTCAGTAATAGATTAATTAAACATACAAAGTTTCAATTGCATAGCTCTGATACTTTAGATTTTATTGATACCTAAAATCACTAGAAAGCTGAAATTTAGTGTGTAAATTAAGTTTAGTATACAAACAACAAAAAAAATCAAAAACCTATTACTTTTGCCCCCCAACCCCCAAAATTGGGGGGTGGAAGTTTGTATGAGACTTTCACTAATTTTTATGTTAGATGTTTTATTTTTGGTACACGGACTTTTTCGAAAGAAGATGTACAAGAAATACACCCCAAAAAAAAAAAAAAAAACAACAAAAATACTGCCCTAAGCAACTTACAAAAAGAAATGAAATTCTACCCAAAAACATTTTAATGTAATATGTTGCCAAGACGACGAAGCCAAGCTTCTGTATCTACACGCCCTAACTCTACTAACCCTAACTTCACAATCTCTACATCTCAGTAAAAATGTATGGCTTGGCTGTTTCATTACTACAAAAACTAAATATTCCCACAACACATTAATTCAGAAACTACTAGATATTTGCAAACACAAAAGGCTTCGTGACTGTAGCGAAACGGCGAATCCATACATTGTTACTGAGATATAGAGTTTGTGAAGTTAGGGTTGGTAGAGTAAGTGCGTGAAGATTCAGAAGCTGCTTTTTATTAACTTGCGATGTATGTATGTATGCTTGTATGTTCGGGTGGAATCTTGCAACTCAATTTTGAATCAGATATCTTAAACCGATTTTGATGAAATTTTGCAAGCATATGTATACAGCGTGAAAATTAAAATATTATAATGACATGGAGCTGATCTGATGTTGGAGCTGGAAGGTGGCCATAGGAACTCTGTAAAGAAACGTCGCAAAATCATCGAGTATGGACTCGTTTGATTCGTCTTGAGACATTCCAGTAAAGGCTTGTTTTTAAAAGCTTTTTAATTTAATTTATCACAGGGTAAGCCATATGTAGTCGTCTTGGCAACATTTTACATGAAAATGTTTTTGGGTGGGATTCGGTTATTCAGTAGTAGGGAAAGGTATTCTTTATCGTCATCATCTCAGTCGAAAGACGACTTCTGCTAGATACAGGCCTCCCTTTAAGGCTCGTGAAAAGTGTTTTTTTTTTTTCGTAATTGAATTAACGACATCATTTTAAGTTCAGAGTTCGAATATTGAAAGAAGAGAGAATTCAATTAATTTGTAGGCATGGATTGGGCGTTCTTTAAATAAACTTTCTTACTTCCTAAGTCAACACAGAAATTTAATTTATACTAGGTAATATTATAAAGCTGAAGAGTTTGTTTGTTTGTTTGAACGCGCTAATCTCAGGAACCGCTGATCCGATTTGAAAAATTATTTCAGTGTTAGATCGCCCATATATCGAGGAAGTCACGATAACACCAATAGGAGCGAAGCATCATAAAGAATGTTTCAAAATCGGGGGTAAATTATCACGCTACGGGTAATAGGTGACGCAAACGGGGTTGCTTGGGTCTGCTAGTATTTTATAATATATATATATCACATATATTTGCTTTATAATTATAATAATTAAGCAGTTGGCTGGCAGGCTGTCACAGAATACGACTGTGCGACTTTACACTATTTTACTATAATAATAGTAATGGTTGGTAAAAATAATTTAGCCAAAACATACACATTTTAAAGGAAAACACAGTAACACAAATCGTGTATTTTTTTTCTGAAGCATGGAAGTATTTGACGAACGATGTATTTCTTTCGTACGCAGGTTGCATTTCGGGTCTTCAATATTGTGTCCAATTAATTTTTAATTGATTTACCACCAAAATTATTATTAGTCTAAGAAGTAATAGTAATAATTTAATTTTATACTTGTGTAATAGACGCCACGTGTGCCAAGAATGTGCGTAGGTGTGACTGGTCTGCATGTACAGAGCCGTCTCTAGCCCATGAAGCGCCCGTATGTAATCATAATTATTCCTCTTGCACCCTTTAGTAAGCGTACCGCCCTTCAGTAAGTGCGCAGTTTTATTAAAGTGTGCAGAAATCTTGTGAAGTATGTGGTGCACCTTACAAGAGGATGGATACAATATAAAAACTAATACATATATAAACAGTTAAACACATAAGAAATGTTTATTTGTTGAAAATCCTAATTATTGAAATATTATTGGATTGTAATAAATTATTATTATTACAAAATCAAACTGAGTTCTACTTATTAGTTATACGTATTTTGTACAAAATTATGTCAAATGTTAATAACTCAGGCTATTGTGTTTAAGAACGTGATCACGTAATAAATAATTATAATATGTTTATGAACAGCCCATGTTTCGATCTAGCTGCTCTGCTCCGGTCACACACAATAATAATAAATAAATAATAAATAAATATTTCGGTCATCTAACACACAAAGCCATCTAGTCCCAAGCTAAGCACAGCTTGTGTTATGGGTACTAGACAACTGATATAAATACACATAATACTTTTTTTTGTAAAACCTACATTTTATTTTTTTTACCTACATATTATACATAGAAAACACCCAAACTCCGAAACAAATATTTGAAGATCATACAAATATTTGGTACGACCCGGGAATCGAACCCGAGACCTCAAGCACAGCAGTCGCATACGCTACCACTGCGCCACCGAGGCAGTCAATACCTACTTATTAGATCATTGTGTCAATTCTTTTAACATTTAGATTATTTAACGTTTTGATATGTTTTAGAATTTCAGTAAACAAGTAAATAATGATATAGAAATACTAGCTTTCGCTCAATAAAAAGTATCTTATGTTATTTCTAATACCTCCAAGAATCTGTGTACAAAGTTTCATGATAATCGGTTAAGTAGTGTGAAAGCGTAACATACAAACTTACATTCACATTTATGATATTAAAGATTAAATCCATACTAATATTATAAGTTTGAAAGTAACTCTGTCTATGTGTCTGTCCGCTTGCACGGCTAAACCACTGCACCGATATCAATTCAATTTGACATGGAGATATTTTGAATCTTGAGGAATAATGTAGGTCCGACATACACGCGGGCGGAGCCGTGGGCAAAAGCTAGTGTAAATATAAGTGCGTTACAGCTTGTATGTATTGTCTAGCCCGCTCTAATTAGGTGGCAGGAGGATAAAGTGTTACATAAAATAACATGTTCACATTGCACATTTATCCAATTTGAAGCTATAAAAACGTTGCTATTTATTACAAAAAACAGTTTATGGGGGACAATTTCTTATCAATCATACGCTCCACTACCCACCATTGCGTATGAGAGTTCTTAAGAACCGTTTGTAGTCTAGCCTGAAGTTCATGACGGTATTAAAATTTATAGCTACAATCATGTTCAGCGGCGAGGTGTAGGTTGTATATGAGCCGTGAAAAATTGGCTTTTAAAAGATTTTAGGTGAGAAAGTTTGTTGTGTTTGTATATGAGGAGGATGATGTTGATACCAATGGAGCATAGAATTTATAAGTTTCTGTATAGTGAAAAGGGCAAACGGGTAGACGGATACCGTCGATCACGCGATAGTTTGTGACCATTGTTTTTGTTGTATAGCGAGACTTATTCACGATAAAGCTTAGGTACTCCAGTCTACCCGTAACCACGAGCGGCGTAACCCGCTTGAAACGTCGGGAAATAGAAGGTATAGTAACCATTTACAAAAAAAATAGCGAATAAATGCTTCTACTCTGGAATGCGCTACCACTTGAATTCAAGATGTCCACTAACCGTTTCATATTTTTGCGGGCTCTTTATAATCGACACTGAAGCCAAAACTGTATTTTTTTCATTTTTGTCTGTCTGTATCTTGGCCGCGAATCACGCCGAAACTACTGAATGGATTCAAATGAAACTTGGCTTGATTTGAGTTCATACTACGAGGTAGGACATGGGATACTTTTTATCCCGAAATTCAGCACTTTTTCTTCTTCACAGGTTTCTTGGAGAGAGGGGATGAAAGTCAAAATATGTACTTATATATTTTGGTTTTACATATATTGAATTATTACAACTAAGTACTTACTTAGTTGTAATTCAATAACACATAGTCCGATTTCTTTCATTCTTTTTTTGCTAGAAAAAAAAAAGATAACGGGAAAAGTCTTTTTTTGTGTCCGCGACTGTACACTGCCTGTGGGTAGCTGAGACAGATATGTGCATATGGCGGTACGAAGTTCGCCTGGTCAGCTAGTCAATTATAAATTGGCACGATTACTCACTTTTATTAAACACGGTCGGTTACAACATAGTAATAAAGGATGCAATAAAAAAGAAGACTTTTGAATGGGTAGATTATGTTCTAGGTAATAATAATAATGATATTCTAGTATAATCTATTGATCATCTCTGGCAGTGAGTATTGCACATGTTAATGATGCGCTATTTGCAGCAAATTACGACGTGCTTGTGTAACTTGTAAGCGGTGCTGACCCATAATATTGAAAACCCCGGCTATATTATTGCGATCATTTGTTATTGATATTGACGTTTGGGTATTGTACTAATTAAAATAAAGCACTTCAATGAATCGATAGCTTAGAGTATTTTTCCCAACTATCGCGAAGTCAAATCGAAGGATAATAGTATTTTCAGTCTTTGTATGATTTTACTAACAATAGAGGTCACAACCTCGTTTACATCTCCTATTGCCCGTATCGTAATAATTTTCCCCCGTATTTGAACCATTCTTCATTGGTGCTCCGCTCCTATTGGTCTTAGCGTAATTATATATAACCTATAGCTTTCCTAGATAAATTGGCTGTCTACCACTGACATATTATTTTAAATCAGAGCAAGTAGTTTTTGAGATTAGCGCGTTCAAGCAAGCAAACTCTTCAGCTTTATACATATTTATTAGTATAGATATGTTCTACCGTACCGCCTGAACTGCGGCACCGATTTCAGTCAATGAGGTATCAATAGATTTGTAATAATGACCCGGGTGACATAGGCTATATACATTTTATCAAAAGGTTTGACGTCGTCGGATTATATTTTCGATTCGATTCGATTATTTTAGATTCCCACCATCATGAATCCTTACTTTACGTAATACATACTACAATTTTGAGTTAGTCTAACCTGTAAAAATAAAGATGGGTTTAATGAACTACAAAACACGCTAACAAAAGTAATTAACACACAAACAAACAAACATAAAGATGAAGCTAATAAAACATGTCAAAATGGTTTAAGTTTATACCTACGAATGAATCCTCAATTAGTCTATTGTAAGTCCGTCTCCTGACTTATAATCGAGTAATTGAGAAATTGAGAATCAATCTAACACTACCAACTTAAAATCAACTCTAATTCAACTCTAATGCAATTAATTAGCTTAACAGTGGAGATTGACAATAATTCTTTATTAGTAAATAAGTATTCTTATTTTATAAGGATCAAAAAATTACTATTCTATCGGAGAAAAGAAAAACAACTTAGCAACTGTTTAGCATCAATACCAACTACATTTCCTCTCGAATTAAACAAGTTAAAATTGGCTAGCTCGTAATAAGAAGTTAAGAGCGAGAACAAAAGAACAAGAAGATCGTGTTTAGCAAGACCTCTTAAAGGGAAATCGGTAAAAAAGTTAATATTAAAACTCACTTCTTGGAATTATGTAGCTAGTTACGTTAAATGAGTACGAGACAATTATTTAACTCTTTTGATTTCCGGTATCATATCAGCATAACCCATCTTATGTCTTGCTTTAAATATATGTACATGAAATATAATAGGGTTTGTCGGTTAAATAAAAATAATGGGTTTCATTTTCTTTACTGGTCTCGAAGTGAAGGTAGGCACAAAGTGATTCGCCATTCAATTTGCACTAAAACCTCGCAGCGCTCCTATATAAAATATACGGAGAGGAAAAATTTATGAGTTTTCAATGTCTATTACATATTATAAACGAAGATTGATCTTTCAAAATTTTTAATATTAAATTTCCGACAATCTGTTACCTACATTCAAGTTCGTTATCTATTGATAGACTTTGTCATCGTAATGTGCTTATAAATTGGTCTTGGGATTCGGAAAACTGTTTACGCTTGATATTACAGTATAATCGATTTTAAGCGTCTATGTAAATTTTAATACAGGACAAAATAAGCAAGAATTTTCGTCGATACTATAGTGTACTGACAAGATAGAGAACATAACCTATCTGTCGAAGAGAATCCTCGAGAAATATATTGTCATTATTAAATAAATCTGCCAGGATTTCCCGCGAAGGAGTCCCTGTGCTTTGTGCCTAAACATTGTCCAATTATTGATAAAGTTCACTTATCACTAAGGTTTATCACTGATTGTTGAGGGCAAAATTATGCTCTCAATTGAGACGCAACAATTGGGAACGCAAAGTATATCACACTTTATATTTTAAACGATTACACTCTGGCAAATGAACTCACTCTAGGTCATGTGTTAGTTACTGCATCTTTTGGTTCATATTCACAAAAGTAAAAAATGAAGATTAAATCACCTGTAAAAGTTAATCCAATTTGAAACGACTTTTAGCAGTAACGTCATGTTTAGTCTCGGCAGTTCCTACCAGTGACAATTTGTCGCCTCTTTTTCTCTCAATTCTCAAAGGGAAAGAATAATCCTCATATGTTTCAGCTTAAAATGTAACTAATAAGTAATTTATTTTCCAGAATAGAACTAGCTACATCCTTTTAACTGATAAAACTTTATCAAAAGAACACCCAGGTAATTAAATAAACTCTTCTTAAAAGTTTACTGTACAATTTGTTCAGTGTTACTGCCTTGGATGTTGGTCCAGTCACGTTAAGAAGCTCAACTATGCTTTTAGGTATTAAATGTTTCATGTGACTTTGAACTCAGTCATGTTGTTTCAAAGTCTGAAGTGAATTTACCTCGAGATTTTTGTCAAGGAAATAAACTTTCTTATCTTGGACGGTAATGCGTTTATTGTATTGCTTCTAAGTTTATACAGTACAATAAGATAGAAACACACTGCGACGTGCGGTGAACACAAGATAATTTATCATTATAAAAGAATCTTACAAATACACACATCAAAAGTGTCTAGGGATCAACATATGTGTCTAGGGATCAACATATATTTTTGCAATAACTTTTCTCCTAATTGATATTAATTAAAATTTTCTTTAAGGATTCATCAAATAAAGTGTTTTCGTTTGTCACAGTAACGATAAACCAAGTCACCTTTGCA
Source organism: Diaphora mendica (assembly GCA_949125395.1). Classification (NCBI taxonomy): domain Eukaryota; kingdom Metazoa; phylum Arthropoda; class Insecta; order Lepidoptera; family Erebidae; genus Diaphora; species Diaphora mendica. The sequence continues at coordinate 7,604,741 of OX421323.1, forward strand.
TTAATAAAGAAATTTGCCATTTTCCTAATAAAGGGATTATTGACATTTGAACCACTAACATTAAAGTTCGAAAAAAAGACTGAAATAACAGTTTTCTTTAAAATTTTATTAGGTAACTTAAACAATTAATAATCCGTGTTTCTACCGCGAACACTAACAACACAAGAATCGGTTTGGCATACTCAAAATGAGTTCATCCAAATCACGCTGTGGAATGGCCGCCCATGTTCGTTGCAACAACAAAAAAAGGTCTTCTTGCGACTGGATACCCTCCATATTCGGCAGAGCTCTTCTCTGTAGCATATCCCATGCATGCTCAATCGGGTTCAAGTCTGGCGACTGAGCAGGCCAGGGCCAAAGCCACATCTCAATCTCAAGAAATCCGCATAAAAATGCTTGATCCCTAGACACTTTTGATGTGTGTATTTTATGAATGAAAATTACAAGCTGTATGTTGTGTAAATGTACAATTTAGTTTTTTGTAAAGTCTACTAGATTTGAAATTAAGCAGTCGCTTTATGCCATTTATGCTATAGGTATCCTATCCTACTATTATTTCACATTCGAAAGTTTGTGAGAATGGGTGTATGAATGCTTGTGTCTCTTTCATGCAAAAACTACTGCACGGGTTTAAATGAAACTTAACAGTAATTATAGCTCATACATCTAAATAACACAAAGACTACTTTTTACCGCGATTTCTGATATAAACGTGTTAAAAGATAGTGTACAATTAATTGTAAAAATATGCATTTTTTGGCACTCCTGTACTATAGTAAGCATGGTAAACCACGAGAAATATGAAAATATAGGTATTTCGCTTAAGTACCAATTAATTTTAAATTACATTTAAAAAAACTAGAATTGAGAACCTCCTCCTTTTTTGAAGTCGGTTTTGATCGAAGTCGGTACAGATTGAAGTCGTTTTTTTTTTAAATTTGTGATTATAAAGTAAGCAACGGATTTAAATGCGGTTTTTACCATTACTTGTGTTTTTTACGAAATTTATTTTGAAGTCGGTTAAAAACTCGTCCGCTCATTTATATAAATAAATAAATAAATATTTTGGACATCTAACACACAACGCCATCTAGTCCCAAGCTAAGCAGAGCTTGTGTTATGGGTACTAGACAACTGATACAAATACATATATACTTTTTTTTTGTAAATACATACATATTATACATAGAAAACACCCAAACTCCGAAACAAATATTTGTAGATCATACAAACATTTGGTCCGACTCGGGAATCGAACCCGAGACCTCATGATCAGCAGTCGCACACGCCAACCGCGAGACCAACGAGGCAGTCGTATATAAATAAAAATGAATTACAGAAATGTATGTACGCGCTTAACTTTCGATCGACTGGATTATTATTATATAAATTGGATAATTATTTTTTAAATATGGTTGTTATTGTCAGGACAAGATTTGTACAGAAAAAAATGAAAAGAAAACTGGCAAGAAAATAATTACGAAAAAAATGGCGGTACGAAGTTCGCCGGATCAGCTTGTTTACGTTATAAAAACCACCACATTTAGAATGAACATTAACAGAAATAATTATTACCCTTATTTTTAAAAAAAAATCCTCGTAAATGAAATGATAGAAAAAACGACAAGATAAATATTTTCACGATTTTTGCGACAGAAACGTGAAAATAAAATTATTTTCCACACAAAATACAGTTTCTTATTTGAGTGTAGGTAGTAGCAGTCGAGGAACATGCTCTCGAGAAACCAATATTGGCTTAGCATTGGCTGACTCGTTCAATAATCTCACTACTGAAGCTCGAGTAGCAGACTAAGCACTAAATTTACTCAAAATTGAGTTTTAATCGCTTGACATTTTTAGTGCACTATATTTGTTATCGACTTAGCTATTCCATATAATATGTATTATAATTTAGAATTATAGTAAATGGGATGGAATTAATTTTTGTCATCATTTTTTCAGAAGTTGCATGGCACTGTACTGTTTCTAGTTTATAGTAGTGCAGTAGTAGCAGTGGGTTTTAAAAGGTATGTTTGCAGAATGGTATTGGTACCGGAATAGTTAAGTACTGGTCCCTAAATAATATTAAATTGTCCAACCCTGTACTCATATTCATTTATATCCCCGACTTGACATTTCATTGTGCTATTAAGGTTTATGTACTAGACAAAACTAACGTTGTCCTCTTAGAATTATTCAGTGATTCAGTATGGCGTCCACTGCGTCCAACGTTTTGGACAAATTACGCTCGTAATTTAACCATGTAAAATTTAAATGCATTTTTATGGCATTTATCGATTGAATAAAAATGTTATGTTTTTTTGTGGTTTAATCTTATATATAAAATTGTCGTGTCACAATGTTAGTTACCATACTCCTCTGAAACGGCTGGACCGATTTTTATGAAATTTGGTGTGCATATTGGGTAGGTCTGAGAATCGACCAACATCTATTTTTTATACTCAATTTTTTTTTATGGCAAAACAACGTTTGCCGGATCAGCTAGTAGCACTATATAATCTAATCAAGACACTTTTCAAAAATGGGTGTAATACCCTATAGCTCGTTTATAGGTATAAGACAGATAAAAAAATCTTCCTCAATCAAAAGTTTGAAAACAACGAATTTCTTAACTGTGGTTTTGGTATTTTATCAAAGGTATGCATCACAGTTTTACTGCTGCACATTAGTTTTTTTGCTGCTTTTTCGATATGTCTATCGGAATAGATACACGGCAATGGTTTGCGTTGTGATTTATGGCCGAACTTCATCGGTTACGTGGTCGAACGAAACAATATGTGTTCACTTTGTTTTCCGTACTGTAAATCACTTTCACAGAAAACACCTGAAAAATATAGTATATTAATTCAAAATCAATCACAAATAAAACCAGAAATTCTCTCTTAAAACTCTCTTAAACATCTCTTAAAACTGACTTTCAATTTTGTGTCCAATTTATCGGTCTTAATGTATTTTTGAAAGGTATTAAAGTTGTGTAGTACTGAATCAAAATGCCCGATGTTGCCGCAACGCATGTCATTCAAATTTTTTTGGTGTAAACGAATGAAAACATGTTTTTCGCTTTTCATTTCATGGAAGAAAATGGAATAACAGAACATCACGTACAGTCTACAAGTTTGAGGTCAGTCCATTAAAATTTTCACTCTACAAAAATAGGGATGTTTATATATTTATAATATAATTTCCATAAGTGCCAAGTTTTGTTTATATCAGAAGGTATCGAAGCATAAAGGATGACTTAGAGTGCTTGTTGAGAGGTGCACAACATAATTACAAATTTTAACAAAAAATAACCTACTTCAATCTGGACCAAATTTAAATGGGACCATTCGGGAAGCACTAGCTTTCAAATAAAAAAAGAATCATCAAAATCGGTTCACCCAGTCCAAAGTTATGAGGTAACAAACATAAAAAATAAAATTAAAAAAATACAGTCGAATTGAGAACCTCCTCCTTTTTGAAGTCGGTTGAAAAGTATGTTTATTTATTGTGATTTTGTAAAGTCGGTTGTGTTTGTATTATACAGGTCTTGTAATCTGAAAATCTTTAAACCATATTTATGTGTTTTTGAATCGATTATGATTATATGCAAGTAAAATTTTAACAAAATAAAAATACAAAATTGGTTTTTTATTCTTCAAAATTGGTTCTTAAATAAGAACGACCAAATCGATCGATTTCTCTTGGGATATCTCCTTTCTATTAAAAAAAGAATCATCAAAATCGGTTTATAAACGACGAAGTTATCCGCGAATTTACATTAAAAAAAATATACACGGTCGAATTGAGAACCTCCTCATTTTTTGAAGTTGATTAAAAACTAGACCAACATGCAAGCAGGCGTAGCCGCGAGCAAACGAGCAACAGCTAATTGATAATAATTTAATTATTCATAACATACATTTAACTTACAATACACAAGAAAATAGCATTGCTGAGGTTCTGCAATCCATATTAATATTATAAATTCTAAAGTAACTCTGTCTGTCTGTCTGTGACACTTTCATGGCTGAACTGACGCATAATCATGATCAGCCTATCGCAGTCCACTGCTGGACATAGGCCTCTCCAACTGCGCGCCACTTGGTTCCTTCCTTGGATCCTTGGCTTCTCGCATCCAGCTCCAGCCAGCCATCTTGCGCCGATCATCACTCCACCTGGCCTGTGCACGTCCTACACTACGTTTGCCGAGACGCGGTCTCCACTCAAGAACACGTTTACCCCAACAGTAAACAATTCTGCGGCTAATATGGCCAGCCCACTGCCACTTCAGCTTGCTAATCCTTTGGGCTATATCGATGACGTTGGTTCTGACGCACAAATTTCAATGAAATTGAGCATGGAAATATTTTATGCCTGAAAAAGGACACAAGCTACTTACTGATACTACTGAAGATACTATATGACCAGTGCGCAATCATGCATTACATAATGAAAGAGTTTTTTTTTATGAGCCTACTGTGTCCCACTGCTGGGTAAAGGCCTCCCCTGCAATAAGCCACTTCCCTCTATCCAAGGCCAGATCCGACCTTCTCTGTGATAGGCATTAAGATCGTCGCGCCATCTTTTACGGGGTTTGCCTCGTCGTCGGCGTCCATCATGAGGCACCCAGCGTTCGACGACGACCTTGCCCCACCGGTCTGGACTCATCCGACATGCGTGTCCGGCCCAGTCCCATTTTAATCTGGCAGTCTTCTTGCCCACATCCGTAACTTTAGTTTTGGAACGCAGCTCTGTGTTTCTTATATGGTCCTGTCGCTTGACACCCAACATACTGCGTTCCATTGCTCTAATAAAGAGAATTATTACAAACTCCAAATAAAACGCTAAAGAAAATCAGTAGTAAACAAAAAGCGATCCTATATACATGACTTGATAGAATAGAAATTCGCAATGCAGTGTAATGAAATAGAACAAGAGGATATTTTATTATCGTATACTACTATGCATCGACATGCAAAGGGTAATTTAATTCCAATCAACTGTACACTAACAAGAGAGCTTTGCACAATGTTATCAATGAAACTTTTAAAATATTCTGCAAATCAAAATCGAGTTCTCCTAGAGGTCTAGTATGGTTTTTCCAACAACTTTTAATATGATATAATTATCTCATATATTTAAGTCAATATATATGACAAGAAAGACAGAGAAACAACAAGGAGATTAGATATATTTTTTTCTTTCTTTCTCAGATATGGAACCTAAATCTATACTATAATATTAAAAAGCTGAAGAGTTTGTTTGTTTGTTTGAACGCGCGTATCTCAGAAACCGCTCGTCTGATTTGAAAAATTCTTTCAGAGTTGGTTAGTACATTTATCGAGGAAGGCTATAGGCTATATATTATCACGGTAAGCTGAATAGGAGCGGAGCACTAATGAAATATGTTACAAAAACGGGGGAAATGTTTTACGCTACGGGCAATGGGAGACGTAAACGACGTTGCGTGGGTCAGCTAGTAGAAATATCAAAATACAATTCCATTTTAAATAAAACTATTTTTTACATTTGTGTAGATAACTGAAACTGAAAATAACGAGTTGAAATTTCGCTCGCATGTATTATTGTTTAATATCGATGTGCAAGCTGAACCAATTAAGAGCTGTAGTGAACGAATGGAACGAACGTTGTTCGTTTATTATATCTACATATATTCCTTCAACTACAGTTTGCAAAAGCTGAACGACATACTGGATGGATGGAAGGGAAGGCATATATTGGTATTTTAGTCTGTTAATTTTTTGGTTTCAATATATACTAAATAGATCTAAAACCTTTGAGCAATTCTTGTATTAGTATACTCTGAATTTCGAAGACTGCTCCAACGATTTTCATGAAATTTTGTATGCATTGGGTTTCAGAGGCGATAAATCAATCTAGCTGGGATTAATTTTAAGAAAATTTACCCATTTTTTATGGTATATATATATAGGGGGCAAACGAGCAGTCGTATCACCTACGGGTACATAATATGTGTAGTAAACTTCGACTGTTTATTGTCTATCTTAAAAAAAATACAATAACAAGGGCTAGTTTTGTCAGTTCCTGATAAATTTTCACATATTAATCTGCCATATAACACTATTTAATAGAGGCAAGTTGTTGATCATTATAAGTATATCAGTTATATCACACTAATATTATAAAAGCGAAATTTTGTGAGTACGTATGTTTGTTACTTCTTCACGCGCAAACGACGGAACGGATTTTGATAAAGCTTGTACATAACACATAGGCTCCTATTTACCACGATAACCGACATACACGCGGGCGAAGCCGCGGGCAACAGCTATTATGTCATAAATGACTCTATCCAACACTTGTGAAACCAATATCCGTTGTCATTATACAGACCAGTTGACATTACTTTATCAGTAAGTGGCGAGACTGCCCCCACTTCTACTACGATTTCATTCTTTTTTTTTAATCAGAAATTATGGGTAAATACAAAAAAAGCTCCAATGAAAGTAATACAATGTTAAGCAAAACTTTTTTACATCAAGGTTTGGATTGCTTACCAATCTTAAGTAAGTTTGTAATAAAAACGACAAATGGAAACATAAAACAGAGAAGATAAACATTTTCAAAATTAAAAACCCGTTGACTTTTGATTCGAGGCTTCGCAATTTTACGGTTATTTTCTTTTTTAAAGTTTAAAGTCTTTCAGATAGCTGTAATTAAAAACGAAGTTATGCGGCGGAAACCTCATTAAAACGGGTTTGTATGAAATACGGTGAATATGTTAAAATAAACTTACAGGAATGAATGACGGGGCCTCGTTATGTCGAACATCTAGGTTTTCAACTTCAATTTTGTACAATTTTTGTATGGGGTACTCAAAAATGAATAGTATTTTTTTTTTTTAAAACTTTTTATAAAAAAAACCGACTTCCAAAAAACATCCAACGAAAACTCTCTGCCAAAAAAACACTTAAAAGCGTAAAATAAACTGGTTCTTCATAATTTGCCTATACCTAATTCTTTATTCATTTAAATAGTAGTATTATAATGTGTGCTAGGTACCTAGAATCTGTTTGAAGTCGGTGCCAAGTGACTATCGCTTAGACTTTTGTAATTGTTCGTTTGTATTCTTTTTGGCTTAGCACCGACTTCAAACAGATTTTAGGTACCTAGCACACATTATACTACTACTATTTAAATGAATAAAGAATTAGGTTAGTCCAGTCCAGGCCAGTTTATTTTACGCTTTTAAGTGTTTTTTTGGCAGAGAGTTTTCGTTGGATGTTTTTTGGAAGTCGGTTTTTTTTTTATAAACAGTTTTTATTTTTCAGTTTTTAGTGCAAACAATCGTAGGTAAGTAGTAAGTTGAACTATTTCATCAAATTTCATCATCAAGAATACAAATGAAGGTCTAAACGTACGTGTAATATTGAAATCATCCTCTAATTCCTAACTGTTGAAGAGTTTAACCTTCTATCATCAGTTCACCTAAATAACTTGAAAGTATACGACTGAAGGTCTTTAGATACGTATGAAATTGAAAGAATTATCCTCCAACTCCTAACCGTTGAGGTTGTACCTTCCACCTTCCATCATCAGCTTACCTAAATAATTTGAAAGAATACGACTAAAGGTAACATATATACATCTGATATTTAAAGATTTATCCTCCAACTCCTAACCGTTAAGGAGTTGTACCTTACATCATCAGCTCATCATCATAAAATGATGACTACCAGACGCAAATACGGGTGCAACTTCAGAAAATATACGAAAAACATTGTAAAAAATGAGAGTTTCCCTCGATTTCCCTGGGATCCCATCATCAGATCCTGATATGCTGGCAATGGGACCACACCTCGGAAGCATACCCTTTCGAATACAAAAAAAATTTTTAAATCGGTCCACAACTGACGGAGTAATCGGGTAACATACATAAAAAAAAAAAAAAAAAATACATACAGTGGAACATAGAACCTCCTCCTTTTTGGAAGTCGGTTAAAAACATTCTTGAATATGTTTTAATTAAACTCCAAAGTGAAAATTTATACATAATAAAAACACGTTTTATAGATGAAGTTTATCTATAGGTACTTTCACACTATTAATATTGTAAATTTGGAAGTACACTTTCTCGTATAAACCGCTGAACCGATTTGGATGAAATTTACAATGGAATTCTTTTCTCTTTTTTCCAACATACACGCGGGTGGAGCCGCGGATAAAATCTAGTGGTATAATAAAAAACATTTCCCGAGTCTCCTCTCAGGTAAAACTGATTTTCCTATCCCTCGAGAACAATACTTTCTGTTGAATGGAAGTTATGATAGTATGAGTATAGAATTTTGTGAGACATAAAATTTTTATTGTTTAGTATTTAAATACTAAAGGGTTCCGTTATACATTACTTAGTAAATTCCTCTATTTTAAATAATTTTTAATTTTCAACTCCCGCACTACTCCTGTATTGACACAATGAAGTAGGACAGCACAGTAGGAAGACTAGTTACACCACCAGGCCATACTTGCAGTCGAGAATTTTTAACACTAGAATGTGAAAAAAGTAGAAAATTGAAACATCAGACTCACACGATCTTTGAAACGGAAGGGTTTACAGACTTTATGTAAAGGCTCTTGGGTTTTGTTACTCAAACCATAGACCTTTAAAATGCTTCCAATAATTTGTATTCAAAAAAATGCGAGTAAAGCCATGAACAAATACTAGTAGATAATAATCTTAATGGCAGTCCCTTCTTTACCACACTCCGAACAAGCAAAAGTTACAGTAAGCTAGATTCGAACGTTATCCGAAGCAAAAAAAAGTGAACGGCCTTTGAATATACATTAGCAGTATTACCTACTCGCTAAATCTCCAAATAATGACGTCGAATATGTACATACTGTAAGCGTTTAGATAATAAGAGGTTCAAGAGGAAACGAACATCAGCTAAGTGCCTTTTGGCTACGATTACGAAATACGCAAGGAGATAATAAAAATCCGTAATATTTTTCTACGGCGGTGAAGAATATTTTGTGAAACGCTCGCGGAGGCATTTTGCGATTTCAAATTGTAGGTATTATGTTCGCGAAAACGTCGCTATCTCTGATATTACATTCCATCTTAAGCCTTCTGTTCGAATATACTAAAGGAGTATGCCACGCACATATATTGTAATATTTGAGAATCAGCAAAAATATCGTATTATCATCGTGAACAAAATGGGAATGCCGAAATTGGAATCAAATAAACAAGGGCAGAGCTGCTTAAAATTTATTCTCCAATAAACATTCCGAGCGTTGTTTTGGGAAGTTAATGAGAATTACTTCGATCAAAGTGATCGAGACAAGTCTTGCGTCAACGATCTCAAATTTGAATCAAAATATTGAATAACACTGATAACGTTCAGTTGCTTTTCAAAGCGTTAATGAAATTTGAAATTAATTGACTGTTGATATTGTTAGTACTTTTGTTAGATGGAACGAGTAGTTATTGTTAACGATTGCTTTTTCATTTTCGTTGAAAAGATATTATTTGTCCAGAAGTAGTTCATAAAAGAACTTAACATAGACGTGAAAGGTATTAGTCGTATCTATCTAAGTTCTCAACCTTAGCATGAGGTTGCCAAATAAGAAGTACTACCAGTGTTTCTAATTTTTGTGACCGGTCAGTCTTACGGCTTACTGATAGGTGATTGACGCTTCTCACGGCCAGAAGGCCGGCCTTTTTTTAGCACAGTAAATCCGCATCGCCATTCAACGTGGCAATGCTGCCAGTCTTTTGGAAACGCTACCAGTAGGCGAAGATGTGGAGGAGTTTTTTGACGCATGTATGTAAATATTGTTATGGAGTTTTAAATTATTGCTATAATTATTTAGATTTCTATATTACGTAATAATTAGATTGTAAGATTACAATAAACTGCATTCATGTCGTACATTGCGAGTTTTTGTATTTATGTTGAGAGTAGCCATTGCTACTCCATTATGTCCAGAGTGGCATTGTGCCAAAACTACCTTTCTAAGAAGAGGCCTATATCTTTTAAATTCATTGATGGTGATGACGAAATGTCATTTCTTTGAGTGAAAAATGAAAATTTAAAAATAACCTTTAATATTTTCAAAAGAGAAGTTTTTCAAAAGGCAAAAATATTTGGCCGCGGATTCATTGTTATCCTGCTGCATCACATTATACAGTAAATGCAATTTGAGTGTAACATTATAAAATTAATTTCAAAATTATTGTAGATTTCATAAGTTTTGTCATTGTTGATTATATCAAGAATTGTAGATTCGATACTCAAATCTGTTTTTTACCCGACTGCGAAAGGAGGGTTATGTTTTTCGAGTGTATGTATGTATGTACATATATATGTATGCATATATATTTCTTTGGCACGCCCTAGAGCCTAAACGGCTTGTCGTATTTTTATGTGAGTGGTGTCAATAGATTCGTCTTAGTCATGAGAGTGACACTGGGTACATCTAAATAAAAAATAATAATTTTCGGCGCCAAAAAGTAATGTAAAAAAAATTTTGTTTTCAAAATACATCGAGTGTGGTATCAAAATAAAGAAAGACATTTTTGCGGTGATTACGAATAACTTATATGTTTTTATTGTTAAATATTGATGCAGTCGGGTTTTTTATTTTTAATAATTTGTACTTGTTTATTCATATAACATGGAGTATATTTGTTAACTCATATTACATATTTAAAAAAGTTGCAAGTATATAAATCCAGGGACGTCCAAATTCCTAATGAAAGTTCAAAGCACTTTGATTTAAGCGTATTGAACCACTAACACTTGTAAGTTTAGTTTTCCTTTAAAAACCGAAACAGATGAAACCACTTGTTTGTTATTTCGATTTTTTTTTCTGCACAAGTTTTTGGTAAATTTGATAACGTTTAGATAAATTTCAACTTTAATTTTGGCCAAAAACTACTACTGTAAAATTTTATGCGATCAATTTATTCAATTCTTCAACGAAATTTTATGCGCATTTAAATTAAGGCGTCATTTATTTGGAATGTCATTTATTATACGAGAAAGGAACTGAGTATTCATATGAATGAATGAGTCATTTCATACTAATTATTCCTCAAATGATCTATACAAATAAATAAATTTAAATTTTTCTGTTTGTCATTTGAAATTGACAGCTTTTCACTAAATACATATGATGTATATTACATAAGAAAAACCTTTTTCTTGTCTGTTCCTGCTTATCTCTGGAACGGCTTTACCGATTTTGACCGGACTTTCACTGGCAGACTGATGTTAAAACCAATGAAATGGTGAACTATATATGATTCAAAAGTAATAAAACCCGCAGGACATAGCTAGTTTTAATACTTTTCAAATTCGCTTGCTTATCTAATAAGCGTAATGGAAGGTGTTTGAATAGCACTTCATCACAGAATCATGCAAATCGAACGAGTAAGTTTCTGAATATTCACAAAAGGAAAATGGACTGCGAGCTACACAGTAGGTATTGTTAAGTTGTTCTTTTGTTAGAAAATAAGGTTTAGTAAGTTTTAATGTAAGTTCCCGGAGAAATCATCCTTGATTTTATTAGTTGACTGCTTCGGTGTGACAATGGTAGCGTCTCGGGTTCAATGCCTGGATCAGACCAAATATTTAAATGATCGGTATCTGTCCCTTTTTTCTATGTATATTTAAATACTGATGTTCAAATCCCGGCAAGTCTTTCACTTAGATATTTTAAACAAGTTAATTTTTGAATAATATTGTATCTCAAAATGCAGAGTAACCAATATTACAAAGCTTATTCATATAACATCTATTCTTTCATTTTGATAAAAAAGGGATTTTAAGTGTCGGCATTTAAGGGTACCGCTATTTGGACCGCGTCCAGCTGCCACCTCGTCATATTACTCTGGCAGAAACCCCTTCCTTTAACTAATCACGTTTTACTAAACGCCTACCGTATCTATGTCGTACGAAATAGCAAAAGGTTTTAGTTAAGATTTCTTTCTCATTAACATATATATCATACTTCCGTATAGCGATTGAGAATGTGGAGCTCTCCTATTCATCATGTGGTTCTAAGAGATGACTAAGGCAGCAAACTATGCAAGGAAACAACACTGAAAAGAAAAGAAAATCTTCAGATGAACTCTGTACCAACCTGTATTATGTGCGTGGTATAAATAATAAGCCAAGGCAAGAAAAGGAGGCCTTCCTCTTCTGAGAAAGAAGATTTTGGAACATTGGTTTAGTACTGGATTTTAAAGACTGTTGATATGATCTGAACATACATACGTATATAATGTCATCGCATAAAGATTGTAGTTTTGATCTAATACCTGATATTGGAATAAAATAAATATGTCGTTTTTAAATGATATGGTGATGACATGTCGATTTCACTTATCTACATAAACCTAGTACACCCAGACCTTTTCAATTTCCCGGTGAAGTGGTACCCTTAACGTTGCCGATACTAAAAAATAAATAAGATAAAATAAAAAAGCTTTAGATTTCTCTAAAAATAATGTTTTACTTAATTGAAACTAAAGAAAAAAAAATAGTACCCGCTGAGGTGAAGGCCTTCTCCAGAGAGTGCCAGGTATCCTTGTTGTTCGCTATTTTTAGCAAATTTGGTTTAGCTATATATATATTAAAAAACTAGCTGTTGCCCGCGGCTCCGCCCGCGTGTATGTCGGTTATCGCGGCAAACTGATGTATCTTCTATACTTATAAAATAACATGTCCTGACTGACTGACTGATTCATCATCGCCGAGCGGAAACTATTAAACTTGGGAATACAAAATTTGGTGAGTATGATCGTTTCATTAAGTAGACACCCATTAAGGAAGGAATTTCGGAATTTCTACCCCCAAGGGGGTGAAATAGGGGTTGAAATTTTTGTATGGAAGTCCGTCATTTTTTAAGTTAGAAACATGAAACTTTATTTTTGGGCTACTGATTAAAAATGAGTAAACACGTATTTAAGCGTTTCTGGATATTCTAATCCATAAGGGTGAAATAGGGGTTGACGTTTTGTATGTAGGTTAGTCTGGAAGTCCGTCATTTTTCAAGTTAAAACATGAAAGTTTATTTTAGGGCTATTTAAAAAATATGAAACTTTATTTTTGGGTTACTTATAAAAATTAGTAGATATGTATTTCAACGTTTCCTAATATTCTACCCCTAAGGGGGTGAAATATGGGTTGAACTTTGTTTGGAACTTCGTCATTTTTAAATTAGAAACATGAAACTTTTCTTTTGGTTTGGGCTACTGATTAAAATGAATAGATACGTATTTAGGCCTTTCTCGATATTCTACGCTGAAGGGATGAAATAGGCGTTGACATTTCGTAAGCGGGTTAGTCTAGAAGTCCGTCAGTTTTGAAGTTAGAAACATGAAAATTTATTTTAGGGCTATTGATAAAAAAATAGGAGATACGTATTTAAGCGTTTCCCAATATTCTACCCGTAAGAGGGTGAAATAGGGGTTGAAAGTTTGTATGGAAGTCAGTCTTTTTTAAGTTAGAAACATGAAAAATTATCTTTGGGCTAATACACACATCAAAAGTGTCTAGGGATCAAGCATTTTTATGCGGATTTCTTGAGATTGAGATGTGGCTTTGGCCCTGGCCTGCTCAGTCGCCAGACTTGAACCCGATTGAGCATGCATGGGATATGCTACAGAGAAGAGCTCTGCCGAATATGGAGGGTATCCAGTCGCAAGAAGACCTTTTTTTGTTGTTGCAACGAACATGGGCGGCCATTCCACAGCGTGATTTGGATGAACTCATTTTGAGTATGCCAAACCGATGTTCTTGTGTTAGTGTTCGCGGTAGAAACACGGATTATTAATTGTTTAAGTTACCTAATAAAATTTGAAAGAAATCTGTTATTTCAGTCTTTTTTTCGAACTTTAATGTTACTGGTTCAAATGTCAAAACTCCCTTTATTAGGAAAATGGCAAATTTCTTTATTAATGCAAAGGTGACTTGGTTTATCGTTACTGTGACAAATGAAAACACTTTATTTGATGAATCCTTAAAGAAAATTTTAATGAATATCAATCAGGAGAAAAGTTATTGCAAAAATATATGTTGATCCCTAGACACATATGTTGATCCCTAGACACTTTTGATGTGTGTAGTTAAAAACGCATAGATACTAAGTGTCTCTGGATATTATACCTACCCCTTTTTTTTGTCCGGAAATTCCCTCGGATATCACCAACTGGTGGTTATGTCGGACTCGAACCGACTAAAAACCGCACACCGTCTCGGGTTCTAGAAACCAGGGAACCAGAGCGCCCTCAAAAGGAAATCCCATAAATGATATTTCTACCCCTAAGGGGTGAATTAGGTGTTGAAATGTCGTAAGTAGATTAGTTTGGAAGTCAGTCATTTTTAATTTAGTAGCCTGAAACTTTGTCCTTAGGCTTTTAAGTACAAATAAATTAATACCTATAACATCATTTATGGGAATTCTATTTCTAAAGGGGTAAAAATAAGGGTCGAACGTTAGTATGAAATCATTTTTAATGGGCTATTGATTAAAAATAAATAAATAGGTACGTTTAAAAACATGAATAAATTATTCATACATACTTACACAGTTTTAATTAAATATATTGTAAATAATCAACTTCCACGCGAGCAAAGCTGCGGGCAACAGCTAGTAAGCTGTATTACTGTAAAGCTTCATCCAATTCCGTCCAGTGCTTTTTGCGTGATGAAGTAACAAACATACACCCTCACAAACATTCGCTTTTATAAATTAGTGTGATGTGATAAAATCGAATACGAAAAACAATGTAAAATTTATCACTACAGTTAAATGAAAAATTAGACGCAACGAATGAAGCTTATTTTCAAAACGTAAATAAAACTAAATTAATTAAGTATCTACAACTAATTCAACGAAAAAAATGGAAGCTATCTACAACTTTATCTACAACTTACGAAAAGAAATTAAAACACCAACAAATAAGGCTAAGTAATTAAATATTTGCAACGAAAAACATCTGTTTACCTATTCCTATACCAATAACCTAACAAAATACTATTAAAAAGTTAATTATAGATACCTAGGTACAGAATTGATCTTATACACTTTTCTTATGCGTTTAAAAGTAATCATATTACGTACCTATTGTAAAGTTAGTTACTTGATTCCAAAAGATGTCGCTGTTTTAAGCACAGAAACAATTTTCAATAAAATGTAATTGCTTCAGTATCGATTAGAGAGCCCTCCCAAAAATTCATCTAAATTTCTTTAATGTACAGAACTGAACTGTGACATTTTTATTATACGTTAAAAAGAGTAATCATATTACGTACCTATTGTAAAGTTAGTTACTTGATTCCAAAAGATGTCACAGTTTTAAGCAAATAAATTTTTCAAGAAAATTTAAAACAACCCTTTCCATGGAAAGAGAGAACATAAAACAAATACCTACCTATCAAATACTAACTATATACCACATTAATCACAATGCTTGTGCATAAAACGTTCCCACGATTATTTTGAATATTTAAGTCATGCGGACACAACCAAACACACAGATTCGACGTCTACAGATAGATATAGATATTCTTCTCCCTATGGATAGAGACGTTGCGATAAATCAAATACGTAATGCTACACCGAATTATACGTAATACATACTTGTGCGTAAAACGTTCTACGATTATTCCACGATATATTAATCAAAGTGTTATTACGTATGGCTGGCAATAGATGTCACCACATGTTGTTTTACGTAATGATAAATTCTTTATATATTTTTTTTTCAATAGATAGAGAGATTGTGATAAATTGAATACTGAATGCTACAATCTTCAGAGTATCTCCTTTCTAACAAAAAGAATTATTGCAATCGGACTACCCGTTAATGAATTACAATTAATTACACATTTTGACTTTCATCTCCCCTCACAAGGAAACCGTCCGGAATTTCGGAATAAAAAGTATCCTATGTCCTACCTTGGAGTATGAACTCAAATCATGCCAAGTTTCATTTGAATCCATTCAGTAGTTTCGGCGTGATGCACGGCCAAGATACAGACAGACAGACAGACAAAAATGAAAAAAAAAATAGTTTTCGTTTCAGTATCGATAACAGAGTGCCCTCCAAAAAAATTTTAAAATATCTTCAATGTACAGAATTTGACCTATTACATTTTTATTATAAGTATAGATAAAGTTAGCTAAATTAAAAATAAAAAGATTACGACGAATTGAGAATCTCCTTTTTTGAAGTAGTTTTAAAAGAAAATAAAAAGATGTAGCAGTTGTATTGTAAATTCTAGATTGTTATAAATATGGTTTAATGTAATGTAGTGTAGTCTGTTCTAGTTTATCCACGAATTTCTATAAATTAATATATTTAATGTCTATAATAGATAACCCTTTATCCTTTTTAGTAGAAATTCGCATTGTCTGAAGTCTGACATTTTCTTTATGTCTATATAATAATCTAGTTAGACCTTGTATTACTAACCCTATTTTGAATATAAATTATGTTGAACTACGTCTACCCTGAATAGACTCCAAGGTAAAAGGATTTTTTTTATATTAATTAGATTTTCGTAAATACACTGTTAAATTGTGATCTCAGTCTGCAAATCTACCTCAAATACCTAAGTGATATTATTGAGCATTCCTAATGTCCAGACTTTCAGGTATTTTGCACTTAGTATAAATGTCAGTAAGACTTGTATCCGCAGTAGTATCCTATGACCATAAAAGTAAAAATGATAATTGCTTTCGTTTGTACATGAAAGTGGAAAGATAATTAGTTTGTCTCTACAAATGTTACTGGGCTGACATAATACAGACTGAACATCTGCAATATCCTAATAATATTATAAACGCAAAAGTTTGTAAGTATGGATGGATGGATGTTTTTACTCTTTCACGCAAAAACTACTAAACGGATTTGGATGAAACTTTACAGTAATATAGCTTATACATCAGAATAACACATAGGCTACTGTTTGCCGCGATAACTGACATATACGCGGGTGGAGCTGCGGGCAACAACTAGTTGTGTACACCGACCAGTGTCCACTTCGTTAGGCGTTAACCAACTTGATTTACAAATAATATTATAGGCCGCCATAGTGGGGGTCACCATACTGCACTGCCCTTATTCGCATTGAGGATGGTGACTACCACTCTTGGATTCTGCTCATGCTTTCCATCAGGAAGGGCAGAGTCATTTTGGCAGCTGAGTTACCTGGCACACATTATAATGCAACTATTTAAAAAATGAATACCTAAATAATTTGGTATAAACAAGAATTGTTACATACTAATTTAAGAAGAGCCAGTTTATTTTACGCTTTTTAGTGTTTCTAGGCAGGGAGTTTATGTTTGATGTTTTTTAAAGTAGGTTTGTTTTTTTTAAGTTATTTTTTCTTTTTTAGTGCAAACAATCGTAGGTAAGTAGTAAGTTGAACTATTTCATATAATTACTGCTGAAACGAATAACTGTAATGGTTTGAAGACGTATTAAAACTGAGCATAGTCTCCTAAATTATGTTGAGTGTGGAACATAGAACCTCCTCCCTTTTTGAAGTCGGTTAAAAAAATCTTCAAAAGAAAATAAATAAAAATAATGGATCTGTAGCATAATATAAAACACATTTTACTTATTACTAAACTATAAGAAGTCAATGATTCAAAACAATTACTTTAATATTACAAAACCGAAACACAGTTGAATTCGAACGCTTTTTTCGTTTCCAGTCCATTTACTTGAAGGGGTACAATCAAGCTATACAGGAACACAGACAGACTTGTATCGATCACAAGAAGTACCTAAAGTTGTTTCAAAACAATTTGCACTTCATTTATAACGAAGACTTGACAATAGGGAATATGCATAAAATTTTTATTTGTCTCAAACATTTTTTTCTAGATTCTTTATTGTCTTTACAATATACATAAATGGTATTTTTTTTATTAAGTGATTATTTAAACCCAGAAAATATTTAATAAAAAGTGAAAATTAAGGGAGGGAAATTCAAACCTGCAAAACGCGTCCTATTGGTCGAAACGAAATGTGACGTCGATTGTTACATTATCAAAATTTTCGGCGTCGAAATTCCTACTGTGTTAGTAGTGTTTGTGAGAAAAAATAACTTCTTCCATGATTTTTATAGCAATCAAAACTGTAAATAGGTACAAAATAACTGAAACACTCAATAGTAAACAAACACGAAATGACAATGACGTCATTTGTTATGTCAATAGCGCGCGAAAAATGGCGGCGTTTGAATAGCTCAAATTTAGTCGGTGTTTTAAATTTCACTTTGAAAATTAGTTTGACTATTTTAAAACCTATTTATATTTTTTCTATGTTATGGGGACTTATATCATCAGATTAAGAAATAAAAAAAGACATGCATATTCCCTATTGGTAGCTGAAGCAACCGACTCTGTTAAATCTTTAGCTTCGATGATGCAAATCTGTTGTTTTGGTGAAGACTTTGTTTAACATGTCCCTTTAATCTCTGAATATGATCTCGATGAACTATACTTTTCTATTTGTTACTAGTTTGAATCTTTTTATGATGAAACCTAATATGATTTTTTTTGGCTACATACATGGCCTTAAATATTTTAATGCCACGTTTAAGAGTTTTTTAATTACCTTCTACAAAGCCGTAACAAAACGTGCTGCAAATTTTAAAGTACTTTTTTAACCGTCATAAAAAGAACCGACAGTGAAACTTAATACTACGTAGTATAACAAGGTCGGTGCATATGAGGCCAATTTCATTATGCAAATTTGTATGAAATGTACGCAGAACACGAACCGTATAGCCACTTAATTGATGAACAAATTTACATGCTAATAAAACTTTGTGTGCTGTATCGCACTCGGCTACAAGATACATAGATTATGAAAATCACTGGAGTTCATCATGTTTACATTTTTAATTTTTACTTTATCTTGAACGTTGCTTCTTCTAGGAAGTGAATTGGTTTTAAAAATTTGATTTCGTTTCTTCGTTGCTTGTACAGAGTAGGATACTGAGATACATTTATTACATACTAGCTGAGCCCCGCGGTGTTACCCGCGGTACAACAACAACCGCGGTTAACGCCACGGGACAAAGTAAAAAAAAACTATGTAAAAAGTATCTATACCTATACGACATCAAAAAAAGCTAATAAATTGTACAGCCTAGCATATAATATTCAAATGGATACTTGTTTAAGCTAAGGCCTTATGGGACTGGCCTAATAGGGTAATAGTCACTTAAAAATAAATAAAGAGAAAAAAAATCCTATCCTATCCTATGTCCGTCTCCTGGTTCTAAGCTACCTCCCCACCAATTTTCAGCCCAATCGGTTCAGCCGTTCTTGAGTTATAAATAGTGTAACTAACACGACTTTCTTTTATATATATAGATACCTAGCTGACCCGGCGAACTTCGTACCGCCATATTTACATATCTGTCTCAGCTTTCCACAGGCAGTGTACAGCCGCGGCCAAAAAAATATTTTTCCCGTTCTCTTTTATTATTTTCTTTCTAGCAAAAAAAGAATGAATGACATCGGACTTTGTGTTATTGAATTACAACCAAGTACATATTTGGCTTTCATCCCCTCTCTTCAGGAAACCGTGCTGAATATCGGGATAAAAAGTATCCTATGTCCTACCTCATAGTATGAACTCAAATCATGCCAAGTTTCATTTGAATCCATTAAGTAGTTTCAGCGTGATGCGCGGCCAAGATACAGACAGACAGACAGACAGACGGACAGACAGACAAAAATGAAAAAAAATACAGTTTTGGCTTCAGTATCGATAATAGAGAGCCCTCCAAAAAAAAAATTCAAATTATCTTTAATGTACAGAATTTGACCTGTTACATTTTTATTATAAGTACTAGCTGACCCGGCGAACTTCGTACCGCCATATTTACATTTCTGTCTCAGCTTCTCACAGGCAGTGTACAGTCACGGACAAAAAAAACCTTATCTTTATCTTATCGTTATCTATAATTTTTTTTCTTTCTAGCAAAAAAAGAATGAATGAAATCTGACCATGTGTTATTGAATTACAACTATGGACATATTTTGACTTTAATCCCCTCCCCCCAGGAAACCGTGCTGAATGTCGGGATAAAAAGTATCCTATGTCCTACCTCATAGTATGAACTCAAATTATGCCAAGTTTCATTTAAATCCATTCAGTAGTTTCGGCGTGATGCGCGGCCAAGATACAGACAGACAGACAGACAGACAGACAGACAGACAGACGGACAGACAGACAGACAGACAAAAATGAAAAAAATTACAGTTTTGGCTTCAGTATCGATTATATTAGCCCTCCAAAAAAAATTATCAAAATATCTTTAATGTACAGAATTGGACCTGTTACATTTTTATTATAAGTATATAGATATAAGTATAGATAGTTACAATATATTTTCATGTAAGAGGTGCTTTCACAGAAATCTAAATTAGGTAATAGAAGTGCTGTGTAGTGCTGGGATCTATCTAACTTATATAAGTCTCCGATGACGCCGTGTCGTGTCATCATCGATGTGCTTCAAGGACGTGACGAACACACAAACTATTTCTCAAAGTTTATTGCGCTTTCATCTTTTTTTATACAATACCCTGTTTAACGACAGTTTTGGATTGGTTGTGAATAATCCTAATAATATTATAAACGCGAAAGTTTGTGAGGATGTTTGGATGCTTACCATTTCACTCAAATACTACTGAACGGATTTTTATGAAATTTTACAGTAATGTAGTTAAAACATCAGAATCACACTTAGGCTACAACTTAATAAGCTCTTGTACCATTTGGTCATGCGTCGGAAAAATGTCTGCCATTGAGCATCTTAACATACGTTGCCTAAACCATTTGAGTTACATGACAATAATATGCTGTGGGATCGTTCGTCTTAAATAGTTCTAAATAAAAGTCTACGACAGCAAATATCTACCTCTTATATGAATACTGGCTGTATATCATTGCCCGTAGCGTGATAATTTTCCCCCGTTTTTGAAACATTCTTCATTGGTGCTCCGCTCCTATTGGTCTTAGCGTGATGATATATAGCATATAGCCTTCCTCGATAAACGGGCTATTTAACACTGAAAGAATTTTTCAAATTGGACCAGTAGTTCCTGAGATTAGCGCGTTCAAACAAACAAACAAACTCTTCAGCTTTATATATTAGTATAGATGTATTTATTAAACTCTTCTAAGATCTAATACTCATAATCAACAACACATCTATTTGGATAAAGATTAATATTAGGTATTATGTTGATAAAAACTCTTTGGCAAATAACTCATTATTAGGTACCAACTCTTAGCGTCTTATACTCGTGATAACTTCTAAACGAAATGTCCGAATGGGATGAAACAAAAAGTATTTTATTTCTACTTATATACCCTTAATAACATAATGCTTTATTTGGATAAGGATTAATATTACGATACATTTTTAACGTAGTTTCTTTCTTCAGACGATTTAATAATTTTTTTGAACACGAAAGCGGTTATTGTGACTAAACCATGATAGATAGATATATGCTATTCCGGACTTTTTTGTAGATCTTAATGGGACTTACAAACCCGCAATACATTAATTTGTTCTATTGTCAAGAGTTATTGCAGCGCACGCATAAATAGATTTCACACCTTGGGTTACGAAATAGCATTTTTCTTACGGATCCCTAAATTTTTTGAAAATAAAATATAGCTTATAGCCTTCCTCGATAAATGGACCATCCAACTCTGAAATAATTTTTCAAATCGGACGAGTAGTTCCTGAGATAAGCGCGTTCAAACAAACAAACAAACTCTGCAGCTTTATAATATTAGTATAGATATAGTATAGATAATGAGACAAAAAAAAACAAAAACTTATAGAACATAAATGAAGTTGCAGGTATCGAAAGATATTCGTGAACCACGTTGGAGCAGATAAAATGTACTGCGTCATAAGGCCTCCACCATTCTTAAAATATCTTCCGAGCTGTCGGTTCTCAGTTTACGTACGCCTCCGACTCATCGATAATTAAGCCTTGAAGGCTGTCGATGACGTCGAGGGACGTGCAAACAGTTTCACAAAGTCTATTACGCTTTCATCATATTCAGGTACTTTCTTTGTTTGGTTTGTTTTGGGTGATGTTGCAATAGTTAGGACACAAGTGTAGCTTTCTTCTGCTTTTAATAGATTATATTAATTTGCCAGTTTTTAAATTTTTGGTTGCTTTTCCCATTATTTAATATCAAGGGTCTGAAGTTAAAGTGGTAGAGTAAATCCACCTACTACTTGGTGGCAAAACATCATTTTATACCACAAAACACTGGCATAAACTTGTTTATTTTCCTGAGCCATGTTAAACAAAGCTAGAATCCGAAAAAAACATTGTAACCAATAACCTTAAGCGGCTCGGATTGAAGTTAAATGGTGGACGTAAAATAAAAGTGCCGTTCTAAAGTAAGCATTTAACCCGTTCAATGCGCAAGGGACCGCCTATAGCCGCCCCAATAGATGGGTTCGTCCCTGTCATTATGCTTAAAGGATAAATATTAGCGAATGGCAAATTAAAAAAGGGTTATTTGATAGAGTTAATTAAAAAGATGGTTCCGGTATTTTAAGCGAAATGTATTCAGAAATTGTATACTGTATTTGATAATACGGCTTTTAGAAGTAAGAATATTGTATGGCGTCTTACGTTTTTATTCATATTTGTTAATAATTTTATGGAACCTACTAAGATTCATTTGAAATTTCATAAAAGACGTATAAAATAAAGTTCATTTTAAAAGTTTTCGATAGATAGATAGAAAACTCTTCATTTGCACACCATAATATTACAGAGTTAGAAGAAAGTATATAAAATGTGAGACGAAGTGTACAAAGGGCGGCCTCATTGCCTAAAGCAATCTCTTCCAGGCAACCTTAGGATAAATCAAAAAGTATAAGAGAGACAGTGGTAGTTTTCGATGCAATGAGTTTTGAATTAATTATTTTTAGTGTGCAATATCCGTTTCTATTGGCCCTCCCACAGTAGACAAGCCTGTTGTATGGGTACTTGGGACCTATGGGTATAATTTCCACATAAATTGATACCCACTGGATAACATAAACGTAACTTTGTTTTTAAAAAGATGAGAAAAATCACATTGAAAAATATACATTTCATTTAATTTACAAATTTCAAGTAAGTAACATCAATTATTATTTCCCAAAACGGATACATTACCTGTACTGTACATATTGATATTAATCTTTAAATGTATGGTTTTTTTAAACAGGTAAAGCTATATATATTATCTTCCAATTACTTACATATAAGATATTTATTTAATTATTACCCTTAACCTGTATACACAACTATAATTAAAAAAAAATCAATTAATCAATTTATTATCGATATGGCATCGCGAAATCTACTACTTGTGCCAAAAATGAAAAAAAAATTTTTTTATGTTTTTTGTTTCGTTTTATATAACTAATAACGCTTTACACTTGCAAATATAATGGAATTCGGCATTTGGTGGCTTCTTAAGTAAAAATCAACAGTTTAAGCATGGAATACTCTCCATATTTTATTATTAAACCGAGAAACCAGATGAATTTGATGTAAAATAAATATATACATATTGAACAAAATATCATAGGTAGGTACTGCTAATATGAACAGAATGTTAGACATGCTCGGATGTCTGAAGCACTTCGTCTTACGAACGATTAAAACTTTAGCTCCGCTGAACGTTCAAATAACTCGATAGGAACTGTTAAATGATGCCTGTAGGCTATACTGGCTACATATTTGAGATAATGGTTTATTCAAAATAGGACAATTTCGGTTAAGTTTATTAATCGAACTTATATATGCAGAAGATGTACTTACCATGAATTACGAAATGATTAAGACGAAATATGACCATAAAGCAGAGCAAGATTGAATTATTTGGCCTAATTATACTCTGTCCATTTCTTTATTTTCTTTTTGAAAATTCAAGAAATTTTGAAATTAGTGACGCCCTCACCCATTACCGATTCGATTTGAAACGAATAGCGATTTTATTTATGAAGAACTTTCAATCGACTTAATTAATTTTTTTTGTTGAAATATTCATTATTCCTTTATTAGTTTTTTATAATAAGTAAGAAATAAACAAAAATATAAATAATATATCTGTTAATTAGATGAATAAACAGAGTTATTGTTCTTTACTCTTGGTTTGATCCTAAATTCCAAGATTTCGACTTGATTCCTTGCAAAAATTTAATCTTGGAGTCATAGATACTATTTTTATTTCCTTTTTTTATTAAATTTACAAAAAAAATACTTACATGCAGTCAAATTATTTCTATCAAATGATCGATTTATCGTATTTCAAGTACTGCTTTTTTTTTTTTTTTTTTTTTTTTTTTTTTTTTTTTTTTCTTTTTTTTTTTTTTATGTTTGGCCTGCCAAAATGACTCTACTCTGCCTGATGGAAAGCATTAGCAGAATCCACGAGTGGTGGCCACCATACTCATTGCGAATGCAGCAATGCAGTATGGCGACCCACACTATGGCGGCCTAGTGATGCTTGTGCATCTTTTAGTCTAGTCAACAAGTATGGAACTTGTTGACTAGACTAATTGGGCCTCCGGTCTCGCACTCACCAACGAAACACGACAGCACAAACGCTGTCATTTTACGTTGATTTTCTGTGCGAGGGTAGTACCGCCCCGGTCGAGCCGGCCCATTCGTGCTGAAATCAGCGTGGCTCTACTACCTATAAATGTTTTATAGTCTGTGGTTGTTTGTTGTGCACAAACCACTTCACTAAAGTACCGTCACCGTCAATAAAGTACGACATTACTGTGGTACATAATTCCGAAAAAAAATATGGTAATTTATAGGCGTGAGCTGTCAAAAAGAAAATAAACGAATGGACAAAGTATAATATATTTAAGCAGAAGCTTGTTTACATGGTACGGTAATGAAAACGTTGTGTGAGTACTACGAACGTTGTAATATTTTTGTTCTTTTACATGGGGTAGTAAACATCATCTCATTAGACAGTTCCTAGAATTTGATCATAAATTTTGCGTCTTTTTTTATTTCATCCATACTATTTTATAAATCTCAAGAGTTTGTTTTTGGTTGAATGCGCTAATCTCAGAAATCACCTGTTCGGTATTGAAATAATCTTATAGTATTTTAATTGAGTAAGTAATAGGCTATATAACATTAGGTTACGACCAATAGGCGCCGAGCATAAACGAAAAATGTTTCGAAAAACAGACAAAATTTATTCCTTTTTGGAGACGCAAACCAAGTTGCACGAGTCAGCTAGTCTATACATACACACAAATAAATAAAATTGGAGTGTCTGTTTGTAATATTAAAATCACCGCTTTTTAATAAATACATATGTATGTAAACACGGTACATGTACCAAAATATGATTTTTTTCAATTTTTGTCTGTCTGTCTGTCTGTTTATTCCGGGTAATCTCTGGAACGGCTGGACTTATTTTAACGGGACTTTCTCTCTAACTTTTTTAGACTAGCTTTGTCCCGCGGCGTTACCCGCGGGTCGACATTAACCGCGGGTAACACCGCGGGGTTCAGCTAGTTTTTAATGAAACATTAATTATTACAAGTTAAATATAAAGAAACTGATTTTACTTAACAGACAACTACCACGTTGCTGCTCAAACTTAAATTCTTGTCAAAATACTAATGAAAGTATTCTCAAATGCGTTATTATAACATTAGTTAATATAATTTTCAAACTAACTCCAACATTTTGGGACAATATCAGTAGTGAAGTGTTATCCTTTCATTACACCACCAGTCCTAAATAAACAGAGTCTTACCAGTTCCCTTGGGAGTTTATAACATCCATGTTAGATAATACTATCATACGTATTTCGTACGGACTATAGTTATTTGTTAAGCAGACATTCTCTCTCACTCACAACTTCGAAGTACTATTTTTTCATTATGACGTGAGTTTTTTTATATGATTTAAGATAATTCAGATAAGTCCTTGGCTCAGTGGTAACCGTGTATGTGAAGATATTGCAACGTTAAGCAATCTTAACCAGGTAAGTCTATCATTCTTAACATATTAAGTGCCCTTATGTGCCTCGGAGAGCACGTTCAGCTGTCCCCGTTGCAATACAAAACATTTGGTCTCGTTGGTCTCGCGGTTGGCGTGTGCGACTGCTGATCATGAAGTCTTGGGTTCAATTCCCGGGTCGGACCAAATTTTTGTATGATCTACAAATATTTGTTTCGAAGTTTGGGTGTTTTCTATGTTTATTATGTAAGTATTTACAAAAAAAAGTATATATATGTATTTGTATCAGTTGTCTAGTACCCATAACACAAGCTCTGCTTAGCTTGGGACTAGATGGCGTTGTGTGTTAGATGTCCGAAAATTTATTTATTAAATTTATTTATTTTTGGTAATCGTTACCGTCAGGCGCCCTAAACAGTTTTTCTACAGAACTTCGACCTCGGAGAGTCAGATATAATTCAGAATTGTATTCATTAGTCACTTTCACGTGTAGTCAGTATAATTTCTGGCATGCACAGTATACAGGTGAGTTTGTTTCGCCATTAATATTCAATAATGTTAAATTTCCCATGTTACGCAGTCAAAAACAAAACGAGGTAGTTTTTGACTGCAATTGTAATAATGCAGCAGTCTTAAAAGTAATTTCTGCCGACTTCCAATGTCATATAAAACAAAATGCTCCTCAGTTAATTCAATAGTTTTAATTATTATAGTGTAGTAATTTAAATATAAATAAAATAATTCAAATATAGTCTAAAGTAATTTATTTTAGTTTTCTTCTGCATGGCATATATACCCGTACACGTTCACGATAATCATTGAAGTAATTAAACTGTAAAAGCTTGTGAAAAATACTCAAATATTCGCGTTCATCCTCTTAAAAAGAAAGACTTCTTATCTTCACCGATTATTCTAATATAATATTATCGAGTTATGATCCTAGATAAGAATTATAATAGAATGAGCCAGTTGACAGTTCATTAGGCAGGGTTATAGGGTCAGAAAAATCGACCTTTGCAAGTTGAATAAATCTTTTTAAGTCAACCAGCCAATTAGCGTTGTCTTTTTCTTTTCAATCAAAATTTAAATTGATTTTTTAAATACGATAGCTTTTTTATAATTGTATTAATGTAAGTTAACTTATATATTATAAAAACATTAGTAATAAATTAATTATTAAATTATTATTTCATGTGTTTATTTCATTCTCTTTTATGATAGGTCAATTTAATAGATAAAAGGTCAGATTTCCGTTGATTTTATCACTTTATCATTTACTTACACTTTATCACACAATAGAAATCTTTTTAAATCTTTTTTTTTTCTAATATCTTCGAAGCAGTTGCATTTGAAGACTTTTTTTATTTTTTCCATTAAATTCTTGTAAAAGTTTTATTGTTACTGCATAATATTGGTAAAGAATTATAGGATTTTAAGAATTTATTTAATCTCTATAATATTTAAATTTCAACAAGGTGCAAAATGTATTGTGTGTTTTGCGATCCCTCAAACTATCTAAAGCGAGCTAAACACCCCAGTAAGATTCTAGTTTCAGTTATTTTTGGGCCACAAAGCCAACAGAAATGGCATCAAAAAGTCACGAAAAGTCAGGCATAGATACTAAGTTCCTCAGAAATCTGAGCTACTGCAAAAAGGTAATCTGAAGCCCGCCAAAACAGCTGCCAGCCAGCTGAAAGGAAAGCAGCACGCGAAACCAAAGCCACGAAATGAATACCTAGTTGTAAGGAAATAGAATTAGAACTAGATTATATTATTACTAATAAATTGCTATTAATTCGAACTGTTTGGTTCAAATGAATAGCCAATTATACTAATACAATAAAATATAAAATGCCTTATTAAAATTAATAATTTGTCTACCAAAATATACCTTATATGAGCAATATCGTTTGACAGTAAGCGGAAATATCTCACCATTTACATAAAACTCGTATCAATCGTGCACAGGGTGCGGAAAAAGTGCTTTTCCTCTTGCCGTCTTAATAAATCACTTTATCTCAACATAAGAATGACTAATAAAGAGGGTACGCTCATGAAAAAGAATAAAACATCATTGAAGTAATCTCTTTGAAAAATAATGTAAAAATCAACACTTAGTGAATTAATTAGCTTATTTTTTAAGACAGTCGTCATTTTTAATTAAATCTTTTAATGAAGCTTGCGTTTGATTGTTAAAAGAACAGCTGGAATAATATCTTGTGCTTTAATGTTTCTGTTTAATTTCTTATAAAATACATTTATACTAGTACAAAATACATGCTATTCCATAATTACTGTTATTTTTTTTGTAAATAAGTTTGTACTCTTACAAAATACGAATCTGCTTTAAAAGTATGTTTTTAATAAATCTGAGAGTTAAAACTTATGAATAAAGATATGCAAGACCAATTAGACGATCATAGATAACTTATATTAGAAGTTGTTTCTTTTTTCCCCATTACGAGCAGGTCTACCGTCTGGTATCGGCTTTTCGTTGAATTTTGGGACACGTTGTATAAATTAAGCTGAATGTTAATATATTATTAAGGAACGTTGTATGTATATTGTATGGGTTTAAGTGGTGTCTCCTGACACTTGAGTTCCTAGGGCGTGTTTTTAACAAAAAAGGCGTGTGAAATATTATTAAAACACTTAAAATATTTATATCTGAAGATAAATTTACACAAAAAAAAAAGTCACATGCTCGTGTGCATAATATTTTTTCGTTTATCAGACGTAAAATGATAAGCATCTCAATAGCCCGCTATGGTGTGGGTCACCATGCTGAGTTGTCTGCATTTGCAATGAGTGTGGTGATCACTACTCTTGGACTCTCCTTCAAGCAGATTAGAGAGACTTTAGCAGACTTATTTGCAAAAAAATAATATTACGGTTCTATTTGCAAAACTAAATGTGCTCGAAGATTTAACAAACTTCAACGCTTTGAAGATATTCTAATAGTAGCAAATTCCAATTTATTTCACATGATCCATTTAGGAGCCAAATTAAGGAATGTCTAATACATTAAGCTTTGGGTATATCGCCTATGATAAAGTTATCCTACAGATTACAAAATTTGATACTATCTACTAATGTTTGTTCCAATTGAACAATTTAATGGACTTTTAATATAGTTAAAATCAAAGTATATTTTTTACGTAAAATGATTTTTAAATTGTTTGAAATCGTCTTTTATTTTATCACTTCAGAGTCATACTCGTAGAACATGAGAACTTCGGTTTTGTCCAATATTCAGCAAAATTGATAACCTTTAGAAAAATATACGTCAAAGTCGATCTAGAACCGCCCATTTCCAAGGGTTTGCAAAGAAGAAAAAGTAAATAAACTCCCAGCCACTAGAAATCCTACCAATGTATGCTTTGGTTTTTGTTTTTTATGGATTAAGTGGCAAACGAACAGACGTATCACCTGATGGTGAGCGATTACCGCCGCCCATCGACACTCGCAACACCAGAGGCGTCACAAATGCGTTGCCGGCCTTTTGGGGATGGGGAGGGGGATGGGGGGAGGGGTTTGGGGTATGGGCCTCCGGTATCCTCACTCACTCAGTGATACACAGCGCAAGCGCTGTTTCACACTGGTTTTCTGTGTGGCCGTGGTATCGCTCCGATCGAGCCGACCCATTCATGCCGAAGCGTGGCTTTCCCACGGTAAGTATTGCACGGTATGCATTGGTTCAAGTACTTAAAATCTAAGACATTCTTTTACATGTTACAAACATCATTCATCATGAACA
Organism: Diaphora mendica; assembly: GCA_949125395.1. Classification (NCBI taxonomy): domain Eukaryota; kingdom Metazoa; phylum Arthropoda; class Insecta; order Lepidoptera; family Erebidae; genus Diaphora; species Diaphora mendica. Next base: position 7,634,547 of record OX421323.1, read on the forward strand.
CGCCTATCATTTTTAACCGACTTCCAAAAAGGAGGAGGTTCTATGTTCCACTGTATGTATTTTTTTTTATGTATGTTCACCAATTACTCCGTCAGTTGTGGACCGATTTTGAAATTTTTTTTGGTATTCGAAAGGGTATGCTTCCGAGGTGGTCCCATTGCCAGCATATCAGGATCTAATGATGGGATCCCAGGGAAATCGAGGGAAACCCTCATTTTTTATAGGCACATACTATGTTTTTCGTATATTTTCTGAAGTTGCACCGGTATTTGCGTCTGGTAGTCATCATTTTATGACGGTGAGCTGATGATGTAAGGTACAACTCCTTAACGGTTAGGAGTTGGAGAATAAATCTTTAAATATCATATGTACATATGTTACCTTTAGTCGTATTCTTTCAAATTATTTAGGTAAGCTGATGATGGAAGGTGGAAGGTACAACTCCTCAACGGTTAGGAGTTGGAGGATAATTCTTTCAATTTCATACGTATCTAAAGACCTTCAGTCGTATACTTACAAATTATTTAGGTGAGCTGATGATAGAAGATTAAACTCTTCAACAGTTAGGGATTAGAGGATGATTTTAATATTACACGTACGTATAGACCTTAATTTGTATTCTTGATGATGAAATTTGATGAAATAGTTCAACTTACCTACGATTGTTTGCACTAAAAACTGAAAAATAAAAACTTTTTATAAAAAAAAAAACCGACTTTCAAAAAACATCCAACGAAAACTCTCTGCCAAAAAAACACTTAAAAGCGTAAAAAAAAAGAGACTATCGCCTAGACTTTTAGCCTTTTTAGTCGGCTTAGCACCGACTTCAAACAGATTTTAGGTACCTAGCACACATTATAACACTACTATTGAAATGAATAAAGAATTAGGTATAGGCAATTTATGAAGAACCAGTTTATTTTAAGCTTTTAAGTGTTTTTTTGGCAGAGAGTTTTCGTTGGATGTTTTTTGGAAGTCGGTTTATTTTTTTTATAATTTTCATTAAGAACTAGGTTTTAAACTTGCAACTCGGCTTGTAGTTCTACTCTCATAAACTGTGATACGAAAAATGAAAAAGCGATGGTCAATATTAGTTTCACTGCTGAGAAGACGGAACTATTCGTGTGTGTATGTGTAATCCTATTACGTTGCGTGGCCTTTAGTTGTTGCATACAACTAGCTAACCCGACGAACTTCGTACCGCCATATTTACATATCTGTCTCAGCTACCCACAGGCATTGTACAGTAGCTGACAAAAAAAAATAACTTCACCCGTTATTTTTAATTTTTTTTTGTATGCAAACCTTGTCCTTACAATAACGAACACATAAAAAACAAAAATTATTTTATTTAGTGCAGGCGATCGGAAGTTATGCGCGTACATACATTTCGGCGATTCATTTTTATATACGAGTACTAGTGGTTGCCCGCGGCTCCGCCCGCGTATATGTCGGTTATCGCGGCAAATAGTAGCCTATGTGTTATTCTGATGTATAAGCTATATTACTGTAAAGTTTCATCCATATCCGTTTAGGAGTTTTTGCGTGAAAGAGTAACAAACATCCATCCATCCATACTTACAAACTTTCGCGTTTATAATATTAGTATAGATATAGATAGATAATATAACTTAACATATTATGTTAAGTTATATTATTGTTAAAGATCTAGTGTTTTTGCTTCAAGTAAATTTTTTTGGAGCCTGTTACTTTAGTTAAGATAATAATGAATTAAAATGCAAAGGGGGCTTGGACTCGATGTTTACGCGGCCCAGTCTGGTTTTGATTGGGTCATTAAAAAGTCTAGCCTTTTATTAACTGTACCAGTTGTGCCTTGGTTTTGAGTTGGTTTGAAAACAAAGGTTTAATTATATGAAATAATAATAATAAATAAATAAATATTTCGGACATCTAACACACAACGCCATTTAGTCCCAAGCTAAGCAGAGCTTGTGTTATGGGTACTAGACAACTGATACAAATACATATTATTACATATATATACTTTTTTTTGTAAATACATACATATTATAATAATAAAATAATAAATATTTCGGACATCTAACACACAATGCCATCTAGTCCCAAGCTAAGCAGAGCTTGTGTTATGGGTACTAGACAACTGATAGAAATACATATATACTTTTTTTTTTGTAAATACATACATATTATACATAGAAAACACCCAAACTCCGAAGCAAATATTTGTAGATCATACAAACATTTGGTCCGACTCGGGAATCGAACCCAAGACCTCATGATCAGCAGTCACACACACCAACCGCGAGACCAACGAGGCAGTCGAAAATGTGGTTTGTTTAAGATAGTATTTGTGGAATTTATCATGTATTGCAATAGTCTTATTTAAATGAAAACACCTAGATCCATGTCTATTTTTAACCGACTTCCAAAAAGGAGGAGGTTCTATGTTCCACTGTATGTTTTTGTTTTTTATTTTTCTGTATGTTCACCGATTACTTCCTTCAATTGTGGACCGATTTTGAAAATTCTTTTTGTATTCGAAAGGGTATGCTCCCGAGGTAGTCCCATTGCCACCATATCAGGATCGATGGGATCCCAGGGAAATCAAGGGAAACCCTAATTTTTATAGGCACATACTATGTTTTTCGTATATTTTCTGAAGTTACACTGATATTTGCGTCTCAAGTCGGTGCCAAGCCAAAAAGAATACGAACGAAAAATTACAAAAATCTAAGCGATAATCGCTTGGCACCGACTTCAAATAGATTTTAGGTACCTATCACACATTATGATACTACAATTTAAATGAATAAAGAATTAGGTATAGACAAGAATTGGCACATAGCAATTTATGACGAGCCAGTTTATTTGACGCTTTTTAGTGTTTTTGGCAGGGAGTTTTCGTTGGATTTTTTTTGGAAGTATTTTTTTTGATAAACAGTTTTTTTATACCTACCGCATCATTTTACCGCATCTACAACACCTCAAGGAAAACTGGTAGAGACTATCCCATGGCGTTAAGTTTGTGTTTGTACACCATGTGCTTTAAGTTTAAATAAATAAAAAATAAATAAAGTTTCATATAAATTCGTTCAGTAGTTTTTGCGTGTAACAAACATCCTAACAAACTATCCCATTTATAATATTAATTATGATTTTTAGAGGTATATGTTGTATTCGAATACGTAACTATTTTTAAAAGCAGTTTGCTATAAATGCTTTCTTTGGGTTTGCAAAGATTTGATGATGAGTCACCCCAATTCAATTTGGTAGTGAAGATAAAAATCCCGTCAAAAACATAACACGTAAAAATGCAAGTCACACAAGGGAGTATTTTGCCACAAAAAGTTCTGATGCCTAATTATTTGGGTATGCAACACGCCGATGTTTGTTTATGTATAAATACTGTCAAACAATTTATGGTTCCTGTTTATTAAATACGTGAAGGAGATCGTTTCTTGTTTTTTCTAAAGACGGTCCCCTCATCCACATTTTTTATAATTTTTATCATTAATTTGATCACGTCGAAGACACAAATACTTAAGATTTGAAGACTTCAAATACTAGAAATTGGCAAAAATAGCTGATCCGGCTGGTTGCCGTCACATCAAAAGAAGAAGAAGAAAATAAATACGTGAAGCAAGAACTTTATGTACCCCTTTTGACGAAAATTATGCAAAAGAAAGAGTTTGAAATTTAAAATTGTGGTCGAATTTCAAGCGGCGACTATTATTATGAAAATTAGGCAGTGAATTTCAAATATTAGTTTTTTTACTGTACTCACGAGTTACTACTACATTTATAACAGTTGCTAAAATTTTAGCTGCGATCAAAAGTTAGCTATCGGTTACACATTTATGAATGCATAGCTTTTTATAGGGTTTGGTCAAAATATTCTTTTGTTTTATATTGGGGGAGTGGACAAATAAATTGACGAGTCTGTTACATGAGTTACATGTCTACCGACGCCCCATTCATGGATACTTGCAACAGCCTCAATAGGCTGGATGACTTCTGAGTCTTCTGGGACACCCACGGGATGAATAAAGGTGGTGACACTCAATATTATTAATTTATCACAACTTGAACAAAAGGAATTCAAATTAATATTATAAATTGGAAAGTAATTCTGTCTGTCTGTAATCTGTAGTCCGCTAATGCGGTGAACCGATTTGGACGAAATTTACACTGGAGATCCTTTGATTTTTAAGCAAGGAGATAGGCAACTATTTACGAAGCCGCGGGCAAAAGCTAGTATTCTTATATAAGCAAAGTTTAAAAAAGCCCAAATGACAGAGTTCATGAATATCGCATATCGTCTAGACTATACATTAATAATATGAGTGAAGATAGTAAACCTAAGTCACGTTTGGAAGCAAAGTCATATTTAAATTATTCTAATAGTTTGAAAGGAGCAAGGGCTCAAGTTTTATTACTATTATATCGATCGAACGGGTAACAGATGTCGTGCAGACGAGTCGGAACCAGTGGTCTTTAGCAAAAACTTTGGAGATTTGAATCACTGAATGGTTGGCTATGTATAACACTAGAACTTCGATTAAAACTGTTCTTATCTTGCATGTAAAAGTAACGACTGTATAATTAAAAAGGACCGTGGGAGAGCCACGCTTCGGCATGAATGGGTTGGCTCGACCGGAGTGATACCACGGCCTCACAGAAAACTGGTGTGAAATTGTGCTTGCGCTGTGTTTCATCGAGTGAGTGAGGATACCGGATGCCCATACCCCAACCCCACCCCCTATCTCCTCCCCATCCCCCAAAGGCTGGCAACGTACTTGTGACGCCTCTGGTGTTGCAGGTGTCCATGGGCGGCGGTAATCGCTTACCATCAGGCGATACGTCTGCTCGCTTGCCCGCCTATTACATAAAAAAGTGGGTAACCGAAAAGGAGATTTAGAAACCAGATATTGTAAAACAAGTTAACCATACCAAATTTAATAACATTTAGCTATTCGTAACACTGGAACTTCCAAGGAGTCTATAAGAAGAGAACGGAAAAAGAAGAGTTGTCTCTGGAAGAATTATCATCGTCGTTCATCATTTTATTGTACCCTGTAATTTTTTACCGACTTCCAAAAGCAGGTGGTTCTCAATTTGAATGGTATTTTTTTTTCTTTTTTTTATGTATGTACACTGATTACTCCGTCAATTGTGGACCGATTTAAAAAAAAAAAATATTCGAAAGTGTATGCTCCCCATGTGGTCACATTGCCTCTATATCAGGATCTGGTGATGGGATCCCAAGAAAATCGAAGGAAACCCTCAAATTTGTTAGGCACGTACTATGTTTTTCATATATTTTTTAAAGCTATTGCAGTATTTACACCTGGTAGTCATCATTTCATTATAATGAGCTGATGGAAGATACAACTCCTCAACAGTTAAGAGTTGGAGGATAATTCTTGTAAATTCATATGTATCTATAGATCTATAGTTGTACCAAATACACGAATAGAGCCTTTGTTGTATTCTTTCAAGTTGTTTAGGTGACCTGACAGGTAAGGTTAGAAGATAGATGAAACTTTAAGATACCGACCTATAAAATTGGTAGCAAAGCTATTAAACAGCCTTAAAAAAAACATCAAAGAAAACTCCCTGCCTAGAAAGACTAAAAAGCGATAAAAAAAATCTTCACTGTTATTTATATAAAAAAACATTGAAATTTAAAACAAATATCAGTTTTTTTTTCTCAACTAAAAGTATATTTCAGTAAATTATACATATTTAGAATCGTGCTTGCAACACTGCATTTACAAAAAAAAAAGAATTAACTGTACTGGTAATATGACCTGTATCAGAATTTATATTAAAACTGCATAACTCTTATTTTATTCATGCTAAAAATATATTTGAAAGAAATACTATTTGATTAAAAAATACAAAGAACATACAATTTTAAGATTGAAAGAACTAAACAAAATAACTTCTGAACTACGTTTTAAAATCTAAATTAAAAACTGTACACTATGTAGATGAAAAACAAGATTACAGATTCAAAATAACCAAGCGAACCATCCTAACATATAAATTTTAGTTCTATGGTCAGATGGCCATCTGTGTTCGGTATTTAAAAACCCATAGCTGGCTGGCACGTACAGACTATTAATCTGACGACAGTTGCAGCTGGCTCTAATACAGTCACGAGGTGTATACGTTGGGGGACTTCATTATGTTTGTGTGTGTTTAGAAAGAAATTAGCGGTGTACATTTTTCTTTGTTTAAAGTTTTATAAATGAACTTTATCTTGTATACTTTTGTTGGATTAATATCAATGACTGACAGTGTAGTATTTCATTGTCCTTTTTGACATAACATAATATCAAAATTAACTTACTACTTACTTCTTCTAACTTACTTATAAAAACATATCGGAATTCAATCTACTCACTTTGTAGATTTACGACCGTTTTTACCCGACTGCGAAAGAAGGATGGTTATGTTTTTCGAGTGTATGTATATGTATGTATATTTCTTTGGCACACCCTAGAGCCTAAATGGCTTGTCTTATTTTTATGTGATTGGTGTCGATAGATTCGTCTTAGTCGTGAGAGTGACAGGGGTACATAAAAAAATGAGTTTAATAAAGATGGCAGATATTGAAGCAGTCGGGTTTTTTTTAAATAATTGTACTTGTTAATAACCTAATTTAAGTTTTAACTAGAGAAATCTTCAGTTTTAGCTACAGATTTGCAGTTTTAACTAGCGATAGGTTATTGAACAAGTTTACCGTGGGAGAGCCACCCTTCGGCATGAATGGGCCGGCTCGACCGGAGTGATACCACGGCCTCACAGAAAACCGGTGTGAAATAGTGCTTCCGCTGTGTTTCACCAAGTGAGTGAGGATACCGGAGGCCCATACCCCAACCCCCCTATCTCCCTCCCCCCAAGCCCCCTATCTCCCTCCCCCCAACCCCCCTATCTCCCTCCCCCCAAGCTCCCAAAGGCCGGCAACGCACTTGTGACGCCTCTGGTGTTGCAAGTGTCTATGGGCGGCGGTAATCGCTTACCATCAGGCGATACGTCTGCTCGTTTGCCCGCCTATTCCAATAAAAAAAAAAGTAAAATTTGAACAAAATAAAAACCGTCTCCAAGGTTCGACTCGATTTTTCTTGGATGCCATCAACAAATCTTAGTGTCCTTATCATGGTACCACCGTTGGGATATCTCCTTTCTATTAAAAAAACAATCATCAAAATCGGTTCATAAACGACGAAGTTATCCGCGAACATATATTAAAATATATATATCGGCGCAACTACAACGATTAGTCTAGAAAACCTAGAATAATTAAGTTAAATCACTTGATTGTTCCAAAATTAGTTTATAAACCACCAGTTGATTACTTTAAAGTTAACTATGATGTAAAATGAATCTCATTATAATTTCAAGACTTAACCTAAAGTCTTACAAACACGTGCACGTGTGCCGCGCCTATAAATACGGCCGCACTATGAGCGATCGAGTCAGTTACACTCGAGCCTTCGTACAGTGCGGCCGTTGTACCAGGAAGGACAGGCTGTAAATAAGCTGAGAACTTGGGCTTCTTATTTGTTGTAATTAATTATTAAACATCTGTGACTAATAATATAAGATGTGACTTTTAAAAGAGTGGCTATGAGTTTCTTTGCCAGTATTCCTATCTTAAGGCTCTACGCATTTTGGTGACTGGAAATTATGGATCAATATATGACCTTGACAATATAGTATACCTGTGGAGTCTGTTTGTTCAATAAACTATTTGAAATTCAATATTGTCTTTGGTTGCGTAAATAAACCCTACCTACCTACGTGTGTAATAATGAATTGATTGAGAGCGATTTCTATTGCTACAAATCATGAGTGCCACTACTGATATTATCAGTGACGTCGGCGAGACTGACGTCACCCTTTCTAAAAATCATTACTCGCCCTATTCTCCGACATATATATACGGTCGAATTGAGAAACCTCCTCCTTTTTTGAAGTCGGTTAAAAAGAACCGGTAGATTTATTAAATTGAGTTACAAGTTAATGTGGTTACTATTCATCAAGCCACTTAACTACTAAACATTAACCATTCTTCATTCTTAGTACGTTTTTTAATAGTAGGTAGCATCCAGTGTACTACGCCACAGTTGAATTTTGATTTTTACGTGAAGCTACTGCCATTGGACCTTCATAACTCTAAAAATACTAAACAATACCGAAGTTCTCTAGATAATTATCTGACTTTATAAGGTTTAACTGCCCGCATCGATTGCCCCTATAAGGTAACCAGGACCGACGGCTTAACGTGCGTTGTGTAACCAAGTCTGAATGTGGTAAGAACGGTCACCCATCGATTGACCTGTCTAGGATTGCTTAAAATAGGCTACTCAGTAGTGTGAGTAGGTTGTTATAATCTACTCGGTTGCTACTGTGCCTAGAGGTAGTACATGTTAATCGTGATAAATGAAAAGTACACAATGAGTTATATGTATATTACCTATATATACTCAGAGTATCGAACACGGTGTTAACCTAGATGTTTGTTTTGTACTGTAAGCTAAGTTTATCCTTTGATCTAACTTAATTGTTCATTAGGGCAGTATTCGGTTACCTGAATTCCCCTAGGTAAGGTAATTAGAGGCTCTTTCCCCGCGATGGATAAACTGCGATTTTATTAAGAGCAATTAGAGTGCAAATTCACTTGCACTTCTAATTTTCATTTCTTTACTATAGTGCTTAAAGGTAACTTCATAGTTTTAAGGGCTCTACATTAAGGCCATGTTCAGATGACGAGCGCTCAACGCGCGTTTTGCTAACGCGCGTTAACAACTCTATGTAAATACGCACGTTAGCATGTGTACGCCTAGAACAAATTACATGTAGTTGTAAACGCGCGTTAGCAAAACGCGCGTTGAACGCTCGTCATCTGAACATGGGCTAATGCACTATTTCTAGTTTTAATTTTTTAAAGTTTGTAATAATTCAAACCTCAATCTAACCTCACAGAAAACAGCTTTAGTTATCCATTGAGTGATGCATAAAGACACCGACCAGGCTCTTAAGTGTACCTAGGGAGAGGCCTATGTTCAGCAGTGGACTGTAATGGGCTGATGATAATGATAGAGTGAGTGAGGTTATCAGAGGCTCAAAAATCCCAGTTAACGAGCACTTGCATGCAATAGCAATGAACTTGTATATATTGAATTGCAGGTATTCGTGGACAGCATACTTTTGACGATGATAAGTTTATATACTAATACTCCATACAAAAAAATCCAATGTTAAAAAGCCGGAGCTTCTTACTACATTGGAAATCAAAAACACAGTTTTGATGTATGTTGGATTAAGAAAGACAAGTATAATTTAGAGCTCCATATATCAGGATTTGTACTCCTGTAAACCTATTGGATGCACAGTAGATTAGCAGAGTTTGGAGTAGCTAATCTAACTTTACTTTCAACTCATTGCACTCGGTAACAGGTTTTGTTCCTGGCTTAACTTGAAATAGAACAGATGGATACGCGTATAGCTCGACAACAAACAATGTTATTATTAAAGAAAACAAAAAATCGTCTGCGTAAAATATATTGTTACTTAAAATTTTAAAGCAAGCGATGTCAAATTTTATAATGTTCCTATATTCAGTGTCACTATCACAATTAGGAGAAATCTAACGATATGTCTCAAGCCAATTTATTAAGCATCTTACACTACCTACAGTGTGTGTCAAAGAAACATACACACATATAACAAAACCCTTTTCTGACACAGTCGAGTTATAATTAAGGAAATACCAAAAGCAATTATTTCATAATATTCTTGTTTAAACGCCATGATGCATGTAGCCACAGACAGACCAATAAAAATAGCGATTAACTTACAATACCCCTTCTTTTTGTTGTGGTATTTAAAAAGAGTCAAACCTTTATATTGTGTTCACAGTTCACAATTTGTATAAGCCTGATATCACGGTATGCGACTCAGGGCGACGCTAATAAATCATTTTGTACTATAAAAGAGAAATATTAAATTGAAGGAGAGAGGGTAGCTAGCGAAGACGAAGGAGAAAGCGTGTTGTGAAAAATTGGGCTATAAAAAGGCAATCCCCAATGCGGCAAAGCGATGAATAGCTACTTTCAATTACCAGTACAGTAAGAACACATTGTGGACAATTAATGGTCCCGTACTAATAACAAGCTATTAATCTTTTAACGCTTACGGTCGCAATAGGCATCGATAGTCAATGGACTGTATCCATAGATTCGATGTCTTTCTCTTCCCTGTGGTAAGGTATAAATTGCATCTTAGCATAAAATCCTAAATATGCACAGATGAAAAAAATATTATAAAAATATCTTTTTACGTCTATAACCTAATAAGGTTTCCCAGTATTAAACGTCTGCCTCCTTGTGGTGGGGTCATCACCCCTCTCAATCCCGCGTCGGAAGAGTCAACTAAAGAAGCAAAACTATGCAATAGCACAGCACTGCAAAGAGAAGGGAAACTTGCAACAAACTCTATATTTGGCCAATATCCAGCAGTACACTATTATAGGCTATGGATAAAGATGAAATATGTCCACTTTGTCTTTTATGTCATCTCAGATAAGAAAATACTTATCTTATTTTCATTTTACTCACTTCGCTTCACTCACTCAAGTATGCGTATATTTTTGTTTTATTTTAAAATTAAGATCCTGAATAAACAAAGAAAAGTTAATCAATAGAAACACAAGCTTATATTAGCAATATCAGCTTAGATATATATATATATATATATATATATATATAAATTACTAAGACAGAAAGTAATATTATCAGAACAATAAGAGGGAGCAAATAGAATCTAATAAATATTTGCTTATTCTGTACTTACTTCTTCTGTGTCCTTGTACATTATATTATTTGTAAAAGTCTAGGTTTTTACGTAACAATAGGTAGGTATTATTTTACAGAATCTAACATTATGTTTTTTATCGAAATTATTTTGCTTCTGTATCTATTACTACGTAATAGTCATGGTATAACAATATACTTCGCCAGGTATACCATTCAGAGACACAAGCTGACGTCATCACCGCTATCGCCGGTTCTGGATGGTCCATTTCGTGTTATGTTGCTATAAAGTGGTAACTGGATAGTGACGTCAACACTCAGATTACAAAAGAAAGCCTTATGGAACGTTCTTGTCAAATAACATGACGCCGATTGATTTATTTTAGTGTGCGTGACAGTCGGTGCGACACTGTAGGAACACGTACATCTTTGTGTGTGTAATGATACTATACGCAGTAAAAAATTCCCTATTTTTTTTGATAAATATTAAGATTGAAAAAAGGGTATTTTAATATTAAAGAACTTTAAATATTGTGGTTTTTATTTTAGTTACTGTTACCTACTATGCAAACTCTCAGCAACCTTTATTTTGCACTAACTATTTATAATATTGTCGTTTTGCGTTTAAATTTCGTGTAAAAATTATAAAAAGCTAAAATACTTTACCAAAAGTACTTGTAATGTATGATTAATATATTTTTTTTAATATTCTGCGATTAAAAGGTTACCTGGGAAACAAGTTTTGTACTATCGATTATTCTCAATCATTCAATTATGATGTGAAGCAAAAGTTAAAGACAAAACACATCTAGACACAGAACAGCAACAAATGTTTGTATGTAATAATTATTAGATATAATTGTATGTATCACCAAAGAATACTTTCAGATGAGAGTTAGGAACCAAGTTCCTAAATATAGAAATGAGGTTCACTAATGTCTGGACTAACAAGTAATTTCCCTTATTGAAGGGAAAAAAAAATAGACAAAAACTGGTATCACAGTCGAGCTACGGTTGAGGTTTTGTGTTCTGACACAACAATATAATTATCGGGTAAATAAATAATTACAGCAACTAAATAATCTGTATTTACCTGTGAAAAGATATTCCATCTTCATTTTTTTTATTTTTGGGAACTACTCTTACCGTGTTTAATGATGGAAGACGGCATTTTGAAAATAAAATTAAAAACCACTCGTGACGTGTACACAATATGGCGGTTTGTCAAACACTGCCGCCAGAATGTATTCGCTTTCTAATTCATATTTACTTTGTAGATTCACTGTCGTGTTCTTTACGGTCTATCTGGCTTTCTTTAGTAATCTGAGCGTCAACATGAGTCGCTCTCACCTTGTTTTCTTAGACCATGGTACTATTACCACGAAGCCATGAGCCTATGCTCACCTCTGTCCAGGTGAGCCTATTACTACAATTTTACAACATTTTCCATGGATGCGCTCTTAGTGGTGGTAACGTGATGTTATAAAGTCTTCTTTAATAAACCAGATTTCCAACACTAAAATAATATTTCAAATTGAATTATTATAGGATTTACTGAGATAAGTAACTTAATGAACAAACTTCTCATATTTACACGTTTACATTCCAAATAACAAATATTGCCTAGGACGTAAAAAATTTAACAAAAACAAAAACCGACTCGATTTCTGTTGGATGCCATCATCAGATCTTAATGTCCTTATCATGGTACCACCTGATATCTCCTTTTCATGAAAAAAAAGAATCATCAAAATCGGTTTATAAACGACGAAGTTATCCGCGAACACACATAAAAAAAAACAAAAAGAAACATATATACGGTCGAATTGAGAACCTCATCCTTTTTTGAAGTTGGTTAAAAAGTATTTTATCAAGTCAAAAGATCATTCGTTACAAATAACCTTACTTCTACCCTACAGTCGATAAATAGGTTTCCCAATCGCTAAGTTTTAACCACGAATAAACTTTTAACGAGCTAAATACACTGTTTTGTGGGATAATGATAGAGTTAGTTTTAGAGATTGGCTTAAGGATCAAGGCTTTGGATGGATGAAGGCCTTGTATTGTGGTTTCCTTCAACGGTTGAGTAATCGACAAAGGATTGGTAGTAAGTATTTTCACAAAGTCCTTTTCGTTTCCAACGTGTATCGTTTTTTTTTTGTGTGGGCCGTTTTATTACTAAGAGGATTGACATTAACATTGCTAGTTGGGTAAGTAAAGGTAAATTTAAGAGTATTAAACAATAAAACAAAATACAATTATTATGGTTGGTTGACCCGATCGCTTGGTTCGCAAGTGACCTGACTGTTTTTGAAGGTTTGTTACCCTTATAGTATTATTGGTTTTAGTTTTTGCTTATGATTCCGTTATTTTTCTCTAGAATCAAAGTCTCTATGCCAAACTACAATAAAATCAGGTCTATGTTTTAGCCGTAAAAGCAATCCAGACAGTATTACTTTTGTATCTATATTTATCTATACTAATATATGAAGCTGAAGAGTTTGTTTGTTTGAACGAGCTAATCTCAGGAACCGCTGATCCGATTTAAAGAATTCTTTCTGTGTTGGATAGTACATTTATCGAGGAAAGCTATAGGCTATAATATCATCACGCTAAGACCAATAGGAGCGGAGCACCAATGAAGAATGTTACAAAAATGGGGGAAAATTATTACGCTACGGGCAATAGGAGACGTAAACGACGTTGCGTGTGTCAGCTAGTTTACAATATTAGTAAGAATTTAAAAAAGTTTCTTTCATCCTCTGAAGGTAATTCTATCGTCATATTGACTAAAAGAAACGGCATTTTAGGCCTAGCGGTAAATATCACGTTAAGTGCATATGGACGGGTATAGTACTACTAAGTATACTCCATTTACAATAGTTTTTATTTAATCAAATGTAAATGGTATTATTCAACTTGCTTCTAGACTATTCCACTATTCAACCTCACAAGTTTTGATATAAACGTCATAGCATATGGTTGTGACAAATGAATTAAAATGAAATAGGCAAACAATGCAGGCTACACCGCAAAACGGGAAGACAGCTGTATTCAGTGTTTATGCTAACCTATGGAAATTATCCCGTCAAAGGATAACGTATAAAATATTAAGTCCCTTAAGACATTTTATTACATTGAGTAAATGACTTTTACAATTTTTGTGGAAGAAGAAATGCGTCAAGACTCACAGTTTCTAATATTTTCATATATCCGATGGACTATAAGTTCTTTAATAGATAAAATCTAGCATATTTTATAAATGTATTGTATGTGTTATATTTATGGAAACATAGTTAGTTATTGATACTACAACTAGCTACCTAGATCATTAAGAAGTATAAGTGATGAAACAATTTTAAAAACTATAATAGTAAATAATCCGCTAAATTCCTATAGAGACCTCTGCAATAGAGATCTTGAGATGGATTTTAGCTTGACAAACTCCGGTAAAAAACCCAGACTTTTTCAAATACATATATAATAGAAGCATAGCAGCTTGCTGTAGATCAAAATGAGGTAAAGAAGCCGTACCAGCTTTAAGAAAATATTTCAATATCAACTTCCAACATTAAATTCGTAAAATAAATATCGTCACGAATATTATCTTAAGATGAAATGGTTTTAGGTTAGGAACTTGAAACGATCGCAGATATTCTAACACTGGGGACCAATATTAGTGTATTCTAAAAGTATTTGTTCGGACACATTCTTGGGATCTAAAGTCACTAACTATACTCAACCTAAATACTCAAAGAAATAAAATTTTACCTCTTTTAATGATCCAATTTCATCATCAAAATATTTCTGATTTTTTACTAATTTTATTTGGAGTTCAAGCAATGTGGCGAACGGCATTTAGATATGGCTGTTTTTTCTAAGGGATGGTCTCTTATTTGACTTCAACGTATAGAGCAAGGGAGCTAGGCAAGCAAGTTTGATAAGGAAAAGGATACACACTCATACGACTGTCCCTACAATACATACATGGCCAGAAAAATAAAATGTGCGCGCTCTAACACATAGCATTCCAAAAATCCATTTACTAAAAAGTCATCGACCGAGCCTGTTGATAAATCCCGATATTTCAATTCCAATTTACAAAAACGTGACACATTTTTACAAAACCGATTTAATTGTGTCATGTAAACTTTTTGTACAATTCACGCGACTATAAATTTTGGATTGTATATAGGAGGTAAACGATAATCCTTGAAAACACTGATAATTTGTGCACGAAGTCTATCGATGACAGTATTAAGCCCCTTTGTGATAAGGGTCAACTAAATTAGGATGTATAGTGTTTAATGCTGAGAGTAGGATTATACCGAAGGTTTAAATACAAATCTGTTTTATTTGGGATACAGAATAGAGGTATTTATTACTTTTTAATCGTTATTTGTGCCTTGTTGGCACAGTGGTAGTGTATGCGACTGCTGTGCTTGAGGTCTGGGATTCAAATCCTGGGTCAGACCACATTTTTGTAAGATTTACAAATACTTTCTTTCGGAGTTTGGGTATTTATATGTATAATATGTTTGTATTTACAAAAAAGAAAGTATATAGGTATTCTATAAGTCAATCTGACTTTCACAGTACAAGCTGCTTAGTTTGAAGCTGGCTGGCGCTATTTGTTAGATCTTTGAACTATTTATTACTAGCTGACTCTGCGAGCTTCGTACCGCTATATCTAAGTTTCCGAAAATCTTGTTTTAGGATTTATGTACGCCTCAGGATTCCACGGGTAGTGTTTAGTCGCGGACTAAGAAAATATAACCCTTCCGATTGCCATATAATTTTCTTTTATACAAACCTTGCCCTGATAGTAACAAACACATAAAAAAACGAATCATCCAATTTAGTGCAGGCGTTCGGAAGTTATGTGCGTACTTATTTTTCAGGTATTTCTGACAGATTTTCTGGTGTCCCAAAAGCAATTTCTCGGGGTAAACGTTTCAAGATGAACCTATTTTTCCTGAATTTTATTGTAGTCATATAATTATGTAGAATCCTATTTTTTTAGATATAACTGTTGTGATTAAAGTACCAAACACCATTTAGATAAGATCAATTACAAATTTAGCATTATTTTATGGATTAAAGTAGGGAGTAGACGTACCTAAAGAGTCCGTTTTAAATCCAACTAAACGAAGCGACCTACAATAGGGAATTTTAGTTGTCAGAGTGGGAAACTGAATGCAATGTAAATCGCCAATTTACCAAACTTTGTCCACATTTTTTCCTAAGAACATGTTTCAAGAACAAACCTTTACAGATAAATGTCGCTATCGGTAGCCATTACGCGATTTACAAATAAATAAGGATATACGAAGGCCCGGCAATAAATTGCCTCATGATAACTTGTATCGAAAAATACTTCGATATATCCGTGTTATTGTTCGAAAACACACTGGATTGCCCTGAAGTCTGTTTTAAAATGCCCTAAAAGAGATTAATATTATTTATTGAAATTTAACCGACAGTTCTTCATGAAGTTTTTTGTTTGAGAGGTATAAAAACACACATGCCAGCCGCCTAAATAATCAAGTTAACATTCTAAAAAAGTAAAGAATATTAGAAAACTAACAAATGTATAAGAATGAAGTTATGCTAATTATTGTGGCAAAACAAAATATTAGCTAATAATGAAAGAGAATATAGGTGTTAGCGATTGTAGAAATAAAATCGACGAGAAACACTTGCATCAGTGTACAGGTGGCAGGATGTTAATGTTAATCTGTTTTCATGTACAATTAAATAAATTTTAAAAAATCTATATTATGAATGTAGTAGATCTCGAATAACTACATTTTATTACCTAAAAGGAAAATGCAAATGTAATATAAACCGATAGGAAGTCATTATTAAAAGAAGATTTAAGTAACGTTAAAAGTATGTTAGTGTTTAGATATAAATAAATATTTGGACATCTAACACACAACGCCATCTAGTCCCAAGCTAAGCAGAGCTTGTGTTATGGGTACTAGACAACTGATACAAATACATATATACTTTTTTTTTGTAAATACATACATATTATACATAGAAAACACCCAAACTCCGAAACAAATATTTGTAGATCATACAAACATTTGGTCCGACCCGGGAATCGAACCCAAGACCTCATGATCAGCAGTCGCACACGCCAACCGCGAGACCAACGAGGCAGTAATATTGAAGTTAATTCATTATAAACTGTGCAACTTTAAAAAATAATAATCATAAATTTTAACAAAAAAAAACGACGTCAATCTGGACCAAATTTAAATGGGACCATACGGGAATATTGAGTTATTCGTTAATTTGTCGCGCACATACTTAATGCAAATTGAAGACTTGTATGGTTTTCTCATGGATGACGTGTCAGAACTGGACGAAATTGAAATGGGACCACATGGAAAGCACCAGCTTTCAAATAAAAAAAGAATCATCAAAATCGGTTCACCCAGTCGAAAGTTATGAGGTAACAAACATAAAAAAAAAAACAGTCGAATTGAGAACCTCCTCCTTTTTTTTAAGTCGTTTAAAAACATTTGTCACGACAATTTACAAACAAAATGGTACGCTGTTTTAATGTAAGCTGTACGATATTGATAATGATCGATATCTTTAATATATGAATGTGTGAGATATTAGACGTCTTTGTTCGTTGTCTGGATGTGGCGAAATTTATATGAAAAAAAATCGTAGAAGTAACCTTAAATTTCAATAAAACTACGAGTGGCATTTATTAAAGAATCGTTTTTGTCAGCGGCTTTGCTTCCATTTTCTCTATAATGTTGACACGGCCTTTTTACTATCTCGGTTTTTTCTGAATCTAATGACAAAAAGGTTTCTAAATCACCCTAACATTCACCACTTAACTTCTAAAACTCCCTCAGACAGAATTATAATCAATATTTTCTTTAAAAACTTATTGAATTACTTTTTTCTGACCCAGCATTGCTTTGACATTTAAACGCACAACACAATTTTCTTTTTACAAAATAATTGAGTTCTGAAGTTCGCATATATTATTTGCTGTCAAAGGATTTCATATTACCTAGCTCAATATTGAAATATGAATAGGTCGCAAAAAAAATTTCTTAATAGGGACTATAATAAGCGTAGAGACTTTTTATGATGATGAGGTACAGAATATTAAAGAGGAATAAATATAATATTACTTTTAGAATTTTAGTGACTTTCACGGCCCATTATATGTAATTACCTATCTTTAAACACGATTAAGAAACAGATATGAATTGTCTTTGATTTCGAATTGCCCAAATCAAAACGTTTTACGTGGTTTTTTTCTTTGTATAATTAAAATTTGTAATCACAGCAAAAGAGGGACATACGAAACCCCTCGAATACAGAGTAGGGTTGTTCCAAGGTTGCTGCTTATCTCCAGTAGTATTTAATACAGTTATAAATATATTAATAGATAATATCGCAACATGCGAAAAGAGGTGGGGCTATCGGTTTAAGGTCAATGGAAAATATACGGAATCCATCTTAGCGTTCGCAGACGACCTTGCGATCATTACACGTAATCCAAAGCAGTGCCAAGAACTACTGCGTAAGGTAGATGTCTTCTGTACCTGGACGGAGGGAATGAGGACAAAACCTAGCAAATGCTATTGCCTTTGTCTGGGCCGGCGAGGCACCAGGTATACCTCATATGACCCCGGGATTACTATTGGTGGGGAAAGTGTTTCAATAATATCAGAAACCGTGCCCTTTAAATTCCTTGGAAGAAAGATAGACTACAAAGGTCGTACTCCATCTATAAACGTAATAGTCGATGACTTCGTAAAAGACATTGACAAGGTAGACCAACAGCCAATTAGTAACGTAAAAAAAGCTTGGATTTACGACAACTACTTAACATCACGTCTCAACTGGCCGTTTCTAGTATATGATATAAACCAGAACCACATAAGAACACTGGACGCGAAAGTCACTAAGACATTGAAGTCGTGGCTCGGGCTAGCACCATCTGCAGACCCGTCAACGTTGTACAGGAGCTCGAATAATTTTGGAATGAAATTAAAAAAACCTTCGGAACTCTACAAACACCTAAGAGTTACCAAAATGCATGTCTTGTCAAAATCCCAAGACGAAATCGTAAGATCCCTTCCAAAAGACAAAAATTCATCAGAGCTAGAGTCACGGCTCCAATTCCACAAAAAATTCATGGTGGGTACGCAGTCCAGTAGAGTGGGATTGGGAAATGCTAGAAGACAGACCGACAAAGAGATAACAAAATCTTTCATACAACAAGATGAAAACGAGACCTATAAGGTGCACGCAATGAACCTAGAAATGCAGAATGAATGGTTAACTCTAGGAGAATTTTGTTTCCCACCAGCTTTGAAATGGCGCACACTTTTATATGATTGGTCACCCGCCCTGTTAAAATTCTACCTCAACGCCTTTCAATTAACTCTCCCCGATCAAAGCAACCTAGTAAGGTGGGGAAAAGCTACAGAAAAGGCTTGTACGATGTGCAATGCGGCAATAGGTACAGCCAGGCACTTACTGACAGGTTGTAAGGCGCTATTAGACCGGGGTCATTATTCACGTCGCCATGATAGGGTATTACTCATCATACGCGAAGCTATGAGTTTATCACTGGCGAGAGCGAAAAAAGGAATAACAACAAACATAAAAACTAACATCGCGTTTGTAAAGGAAGGCTCAACAAAAAAGACTTCACTCACACAAAAGCCGTACTCAATTATAAATACCGCCAGTGACTGGACATTATTAGTGGACACGTATGAAAATCACTACAGAATACCGGAGGATATCTGTGCCCCGGCGTCCAGACCGGACATATTTCTTTATGCAATGTCAATTAAGCGTGTAGTACTAGTAGAACTCACGGTGCCGTGGGAAACGAACATCCCTAAAGACCACGCTTTAAAAAGAAACAAGTACTTTGACTTAACCAACGAAATAACTAAAAATGGTTAGGTCGTTGCGCTGTATGCCGTGGAAGTGGGTGCGAGGGGTATACCAGCGAAATCCCTCTATAACCTGCTTAAAGACCTTGGATTGCCAAGAGCTTCAGTAAGCTCTTTTCTTGAACGAATATCCAAAGCGGCATTGCTAGGCTCACTTCAAATATGGTTAGGTAGAGCGGGAAACACAGCGGACAGTGGAGGTGAGCGTTAACGCGTCGTAAGGAGTGCTCCTTAAACCTAAACCTGGGTCGCAATTCCCAGGCACTGTCGAAGTCGCATGTGTTGCCCCCATCTATCACGCGATGGACCCGGCACCCGCACGGTGAATCCATGGAACGCAAAGAAATAGGTCTCAGGGCCAAATTCATTTTTATTAGTATGTGAATGTTGTATTGTTTTCTATTTGTTATCAATTTCTGGGTAAATTTTTATAGCTTTAGTTAAGTATAGTGAAGTATAGTATAAATAATGTTCTTCTTTGTTTGATGAGATGGCAACCAGCAAATCAGCTATTTTAATCATAATATTTAACAATAATAAAGGTAGTAGAGCCACGCTGATTTAAAGGTAGTAGAGCCACGCTGATTTCAGCACGAACGGGCCGGCTCGACCGGGGCGGTACTACCCTCGCACAGAAAATCAACGTAAAATGACAGCATGCTGTCGTGTTTCGTTGGTGAGTGCGAGACCGGAGGCCCAATTAGTCTAGTCAACAAGTTCCATACTTGTTGACTAGACTAAAAGATGCAGTAGCATCACTAGGCCGCCATGGTGTGGGTCGCCATGCTGCATTGTCTGCATTCGCAGTGAGCATGGTGACCACCACTCTTGGATTCTGCTTATGCTTTCCATCAGGCAGAGTAGAGTCATTTGGCGGGCCAAACATAAAAAAAAAAAAAAAAAAAAAAAAAAAAACAGCCATTTCTGCCAATCTGTCAAGTATTTAAAGTCTTAAAATCTTAAGTATTCGAGACTTCAAGTCACTTCGTGATGAAATTAATGATAAAAAATATAAAAAAATGTGGATGACATGAAATGGGGACCGTCTTTGGAACGATCTACTTCACTGAGAATATTAAAGTGAGTTGAATGACAATTAAAATGACAAATTTCGAAGCGTAAGATTTTTGGCGTATACATCTATCGTCATTTTATATAAATGCCTGCCTGAATAATTAGTCACCTTGTCGACAAGCTATAGAAATCAAATTATAAAATAAACAGAAATATTTATTTCATAACCACTTCAACGTCCCCCGCGCGCGCCTAGATAAACAAGTCAATATACAGTAATAAAAAAATTACTTAGTCATCCAAACTGAACAAACAATTTGCGCTAGAAAATAAAAGTAATCAGTCAATTGAAATAGTTGGGCAAAACATCCATCCAATCAATTAATTAAACTGAAACACTGAACTAGAATTGACTCTGAATTTGATATTCAAATTCCACGTATCAAACTTTATAGAAAGTTAGGACTAACGAGCAAAATGCTAACATTTGAAGTTATTCTCCAAAGAACAATACTAGTAATTGACTAATAAGGGTAACATTTCAAAAGGCACAGAGCACGAATCGATAAAAACTTGTTCGTGACTGTAGCTAACTGCACAACTATTTAACTGTAAGACTAGGTTTAATGAACGGTGCCAATAAATGCTTTCACAGCGAAATAGGAATTTCACTCCCTGATCAAAGAGATAATAAAGGGAATTCAGAGACCAAAGTTTTAGAAATTTAAGAAGTTTCATTTTCGACGGGACATTTAAATTATTTATCTTAAATTTTGAGTTTTGCATAATTCAATCATGAAATCAAAAAGTTCAAAGAAAAATTAGGACTATAATAAAAATTAAATTTTAAGCTAAGAAAACATTTTAAAATAAACTTTTATTATTGCTTCATGGGTGGTTGTCACTTACTATAAAGTGGCCAGTTTGCTAAATTTTAAAGGTAGTAGAGCCACGCTGATTTAGGGCCGGCTAGACCAGGGCGTCACTACTCTCGCACAGAAGATCAACCTATAATGGTTTTCGTGCTATCGTGTTTAGTTGGTGATTGCGAGACCGGAGGCCAAATGATGCAGAAGCATCACTAGTATGCCATGGTGTGGGTCACCATGCTGCATTGTTTCATTGTCTGTATTCGCAATGAGTATGGTGACCACCATTTTTGAATTCTGCTTATGCTTTCCATAAGCAGTGTAGAGTCACGTAGGTAGGACCATAAAAAATATGTATACTGATGTATTTATTTTGGAGATATCTCACTAGTTAAGCTGGTATAAAGAGGCCAAGAAAAAAATCTTTTTTTTATAAAGACAACTCCCGCACTAGGAAGAAATTCTGTGTCGCGGGGGACTTTACAAACATACATGAGACGGATACAAATGAACACCCAGACTCAGAACAACAATTTGTGAATCACACAAAGTGTTGTCCCATGTAGGATTTGAACCCACAACACTTGACGAAGTAGGAAACGGCGTGGTGACCGCCAAACCACTAGGCCAAACCTGCAGTCTTTCAGAGTAGTCAAGAAGGCTTTCGCATAGGTGTCAGAACATTAATTTTGAATTAATTTTTAATTTATATACTTCCAGCCAAATTTGAAAATAAAATATCAAATAAAAAGGGAACTGAAATGTTAACTAAAATATTTAAAAACAAACTCATTTATTTAAAAAGTTTCTTCAATGTGAACTGTGAATATTGCAATACTAATAATATCTGACGTTTCATGCTACGACTGGTTTATTAATTTGATGGTTAATTACATTGATTTAATTAATTATTCACTCTTCGTTTTTGTTTGATAAAAAATATTTAAGTATTCTATCGGTCAATCTAGCTTTCACAGTAAAAACCCTGCTTTGTTTGTAGTAGAGCCACGCTGATTTCAGCACGAACGGGCCGGCTCGACCGGGGCGGTACTACCCTCGCACAGAAAACCAACGTAAAATGACAGCGTGCTGTCGTGTTTCGTTGGTGAGTGCGAGACCCGAGGCCCAATTAGTCTAGTCAACAAGTTCCATACTTGTTGACTAGACTAAAAGATGCAGCAGCATCACTAGGCCGTCATGGTGTGGGTCGCCATGCTGCATTGTCTGCATTCGCAGTGAGCATGGTGACCACCACTCTTGGATTCTGCTTATGCTTTCCATCAGGCAGAGTAGAGTCATTTTGGCGGGCCAAATATAAAAAAAAAAGATAGATGGCATTGTGTGTCATCATCAACAACCCCTAATGTCCCACTGATGGGCTCAAGTCTCCTCTCAGGAGAGGGTTAAGGCTATACATACCCACGCTGGCCGAGTGCCAAGTTGGGGATTGGCATGACAACGTTGTGGCTACGTAATCTTGCTGTTCGATGTTTTTAAGACGTCCAAAGGCCTCCAACTAAGCCTCACGACTGTTATCCTATGATAATAACCGGGACCGACTGCATGACGTGACCTCCGAATCACGGCAACGCTCATGTTATCATGCCACCAGCGGTCACCCATCCAGGTATTGACCGCGCCGTCGTTGCTTACCCTCGGTGATTGATTCTAATCACCGAGTGCAATTGAGCTATGAGCACCTCATTTTGTGTCAGATGTCCGAAAATATATTTAGTTACTTTTAATCGATCATCATCATCAACCCATTACCTACTAACCGAAGAACATACAAAAAGCATGACACCGCCCTCAAGACATATTAACCTTTTTAACATAGTCCTAAGCGCCTTAGTTGTTGTCGGATGCGAAACCGACGTACAAGGGTAAAACCATAAACAAGGCCTTACTCAAAGGGTTTGGGTCATGGCCACATATTAAGATATACATTTGGTAAATGTTATGCTTTCCAACAACGTGAACGATTGTATCATTCACGTTTTATGTTTTCATCCGATTTCAGTAGGTTGTGCCGTATTACACTAATCAGGTTTCAATACAAATATTGAAAACGATTTGGCTACTAAATTGTGTTCTGTAAATTACAATTTGTTAGCCAAATTGTTTTCAGCTAAACTGAGCATCCTTGTAATTTATAGCTAATCCACAAAATGAAAAATAAAGACAATGTTTTTAAATCAGCCATTGGATCAGTAGGACACTCGTCTGGGACTAGTTACCTACAATCTAGCAATACATCTTATTACTGAGAGTATAAAGACGAAGTCAATATAAGGCAGTCAATGGTGGAACTCTAGGAGCTGTGGAGTTTCTTTTACAAACAAACAAAATATGAATACATTTGCATTCTTGTGACATAAGCTCCTAATCTAATGTAAAAGTAACACAAATATAAAGGAAGCAAATAATCACGTAATCTAATTGCATAACATAAATAGCAACCAACACAAGCTTAAATTAAAATGAAAATACAACACTACGCAAGCACTTAATACGCCAAAAATTCCTTACATCATTTTGTAAAAGAGCTGATACTCTTACACCGCTGAACCGATATTAACCAAACATAGCTAAGAACCACCGCAAGGAAACTGGCTTTCAAATACATAAAAACCGCATCGAAATCGGTCAATCCGTTTGAGAGCTACGATGCCACACACATACACACACACACACATACATACACACACAGAGACAGACAGATATTGACGTCAAACTTATAACAACCCTCTTTTTACGTCGGGGGTTAAACATTCATTAAACAAACAGAGTAGATTTTTGCATAATACTTAAAGACAAACTCATTTTCTCAAAGATAACGGTCGGATACGCTTTTTAAACGCGTTTTGTCAGAGAAAACAATGCTTGTTCCTTTTTTGAAAAGGCTTCTCTGTGCTGTAATGAAAAAGTTAAACGACAAGCTTGAGCGGTGAATGTTTGTTTATTTCCTTCTTTGGTTAAAACACTCGTTGTTTGTGGCTTGCTTTTAATTAGTTTTACTTGTGGTCAACGAGTATAAATGCTATTAGAAGGTAACAAAACACAGTTTTATTTTTAAACTAGCGTCCCGGCTTCGCACGGGTGGATTTCAGATGCCCCCGCCGACGACACGATTCGTGCATTTTAAATCTGTAATATCTTCGAATATATTCATTTAAATTAGATACTGTTAAGGGCCATTTTGATCTTTATTAAATGCACAATGTATTCAATTTACTTAATTGTATAAGGATTCATTCTGTATTGCTTAAAATAACTTCGTAAATAAGCCATTATTTCTCGTAAAAAGAAAGGAATCAAAAATGGTTGTTGTGGGTTATCCCTAAGAGATAGACATATACCGTCGCGGACTTTTTTGTAGTACTTTTTAAGGTGTACAATACTGTAGTACATTATTTTGATCTATCTCGTAGGGTGCAACCAGCGTTTGCAATGTAAGCGCAAAAAAATGTGTTTATTTGCTACATCACATTAGAAACCTCGAAAATTAACAGTGTTTTCATACTATATTATGCATTTATTATACATAAACCCCTTCCTCTTGAATCACTCTAACTATTAAAGAAACCCGCATCAAAATCCGTTGCGTAGTTTTAAAGATTTAAGCAAACCAAGGGATATAGGTACATAGGGACAGAGAAAGCGACTTTGTTTTATACTATGTAGTGATAATCTGCAGTACTTGCTTTAGAATATAATTTATTAGTTTTATTTTAAATTCATTTCATATTATTATAAAAGATATAGGTAATTATTTTTATAAACACCTTATTTTTAACTGACTTTAAAAAAGGAGGAGGTTCTCAATTCGACCGTAATACGTTTCTTTTATGTGTGTTCGCGGACAACTTCGATATCCCAATGGTGGTACCATGATAGGGACACTAAGATCTGATGATGACATCTAAGAAAAATCCAGTCGAACCTTGAAGTCGGTCTTTGTTAAAATTTTACTTGTTTTATTTTCGATCTAACAGAATGATTATATTGGTTGGTTTAGTTTAAATTTAAATATTTGGAAAAATCGACATTTGTTCATAAATATATATATATATATATTTAACTAAAGAAACTGAGTTAGAAACGTATGTGCTACTAAAGCTATATGTTACTTTTTTAACTAGATTTACTTGTAAATAACTAATCTGGAGGCCTGTTGAAATTCTTTTTTTTATGTTTGGCTAGCTAAAATGACTCTACTCTGCCTGATGGAAAGCATAAGCAGAATCCAAGATTGGTGGTCACCATACACATTGCGAATGCTGACAATGCAGCATGGTGACCCACTCTATGGCGGCCTAGTGATGCTTCTGCGTCATTAGGTTTGTTTCTTTTTAGCCCCCGACGCAAAAGAGGGGTGTTATAAGTTTGACGTGTCTCTCTGTCTGTCTGTTTGTCTGTCTGTCTGTGGCACCGTAGCTTATGAACGGATGAAGCGATTTCTATTTAGTTTTTTTTTGTATGAAAGGTGAGTTACGTGCGAGTGTTCTTTCGAAAACCGGTTGAGTTCCTTAAAAGTTATGGGGGTGAAAGTGGGGAAGAATAACAGAATGTCTGCAAAAATATAATTGGCGTATGATTACTCGATTAAGTGCTTGAGTAGGGGGTTTTTTGATTTTGTATTTAATATCATAATTCGTAATTCGTTTATTTATTCGTAGTTTTGGTTTCATCAAACTGTATTTTATTGAATGAACCATTAAGTTGAGAGATAACCCAAGAGAGTTTGAATTAAGACCCTTGGTATAATATATTCAAACCTTACTTTAATCCATACTAAAATTATGAATTCGAAAGTAACCATCTCTGTCTGTCGTTTTCACGGCTAAATCACTGCACCGATTTTAATGAAATTTGGCATGGAGATACTTTGATTCTTGAGGAAGACTATAGGCTACACTTAACTGCAATAATCAACAGCTCATCCTACTAATATTATAAATGCGAAAGTTTGTATGGATGTGTGTTTGTTGCGCTTTCACGTAAAACCCCTAAACGGATTTTCATGAAACTTTGAAGTAATATAGCTTAGACATCGGAATAACATAATAAGATTAAATTTATAGAGATTCTTAAAATTTTAATACCGACACAAACGCGGGCGGAGCCGCGGGCAAAAGCTAGTTTTATATAAATGTAGAATTAATTCATCAGTTTTAAATAGCTCTACAGTTCTTTGTGCTTGCACACAGACTTAAACGAAAATGGATCTTCAATTCATCAAAACCATTCACATGAAAAATAAAGTCATATCACAAGAATAAAAATGTTCGTATAATGTTTAGCGGTAACAAAAAAGGGCCAGCTGTGTCATAAAAACTGGTCTGGCAGTAATTGAGTGACGTTTAAAGGCCATGAAGACTAGCTACAATTTATATATTACTAGCTTTCACCCGTGGCTCCGCTCGCATTTAATAAAAAGTATCATAAGTTACTTCTAATACCTCCAAGAATGTGTACAAAGTTTCATGATGATCGGTTAAGTAGTTTTCGCGTAAAAGCGTAACAAATAAACTATCATTCACATTTATATTAATACTACCTTTTATCCGCGGCTTTGCTCGCATTTAAAAAAGTATCCTATGTTACTTCTAATACCTCCAAAAATATGTGTACAAAGTTTCATGATGATCGGTTAAGTTGTTTTCGCGTGAAAGCGTAACAAACAAACTTACATTCATATTTTTAATATTAGTATGAAAAGATAAGTAGGGATATAAAAGTAAAAATTTAAATTTTCTAATAAAAGTGTTAGGAAAAATGCAATTCGAATTTTGAAATCAATAGGCTATTTGACAATATTGAAAATAAACTATGGATTGTGGTCATCCTATCAGAAAATAGTCTAAAAAGACATATTTCACTGTGAATTAAACAAAATAATGTGATTTTTTCGCAGATTGCACGAAATAAATTGTATCAATTTTTTGAAATATTTTCTGCGACATGAACGCCTTGTGGTTTCTTGCAACTCTGGTGACGTCACACGCTAGTAAACGAAAGATTCCTCGACTGAGTATTGTTCGCGTTTTGTGAATTTGTTTACTAGCGTGTGACGTCACACGTGTCATGTGACCAGCGCCATTAAAGAAATGTCGTTTTTGACGCGGTTGTCAAACTTGAACTTTATCTTAAATTTTAATTCTTAATTACAGTAGAAATTCCGCAAAATATTAACGCAGTGTGCTTATTACGTAATAAAGAATAATTTAAAACGATTTCCAAAAATCAGTCAAATAGCCTATTGTGATCCTTGTCTAGATTGCAGTGATCAATGATTTATTGACGCCGAAATTTAAAAGCCAATTAATTCTACTCGATTTGAAAGACGTCACTACATCTAATCCTATTAGTTTTGTCATGAATTGTTTATGGCGTTTTAATAATGACTTGATCGATTTCTTGTAATTATATTTATTTATATATATATATATTTAGATCTCACTGAAGACCAACTAAATAAGCTTGAAAGACTCCAAAATCTCTGTATAAGATTCATATTCGGATTGCGTAAATATGATCACATCTCCGATTATCGTAAAAACCTTAAGTGGTTACCTATCCGCCTTCGCCGGAATGCACATATTCTTTCTGTTCTATATAACATTCTATTTAGTCCTTTTACCCCACTTTACCTCAAATCACGTTTCACTTATTTACACCATACACATTCCAAATTACTGAGATCGTCTGAGAACTTAAAACTAAAAATACCGCTACATTCCACCAAATTTTCCGACCACTCTTTTTCTGTTCAGGCTGCTCGACTGTGGAACGCCCTACCAGTCACAATAAGACGTGCACCAACGATAACTGCATTCAAGAGACTAGTAAAAGAGCATTATCTGGGAGACCTATAGGTCCCATAACTTATGTACTTCTCTCGCGCAGTCATTAGGTCACCATATCCCACAGAAGTATGTTAAAAACATTTTATAGGCATATCACTCACACTCTTCTAAGTTTTTATTTAATAATCCACATTTTGTCTTACTCCACCTTATATATCGTGTATACTGCTCTAATTTCTCTTTGTTATATAATAACAATACACCAGACACAACCCTCTACTTTCCCTAATTTTTTTTTGTCTCCATCCTAAGGTTGCGTGTAAGAGATTGCCTCCGGGCGATAAGGCCGCCAATTGTACCTACTTATCATGTAATAAGACCTTTATAATTTACCTGGTGTACAATAAAGACATTATTATTATTATTATATTATTATTGTAAAGTAATTATATCGGATACTTTCTGATTCATATCAAGGATATTTTCGAATGTCAAAGTCAGACCCAGTCGAATCACTAAGGGACCTTTTCAGTCAGAAAAGTTATTATTGAACTGAAACACTACAGAAGTGTCAGTCAGCCATTATGAATTCAGTAATTGAAACATGTCGGTAAAGTTTATAAGGCAAGTAACAAGGCCGGGCCAAAAGCTAATAATTTCAAATAGGGAACAGTTATAGTTCTAGAGACTAGGTAATGGTGGTTCCTGAGGGAAGCGATTGAATCGCTGAAGCACGTCCCAACCCGGAAGGTAAAGGTAGCGATTGACTATGACAATGTCGTTATTCAGGTGATTGTAGCTCCCAGTATTGAATTTAGTAGCATTTTAGCAAGTTTACGCGTTACTTTTAATGTTAAATTTTTATACCCTCGGATAAAGGATGCTTTTAGGGTTTCGTAGTCCACATCACGGAACCCTTATAGTGTCGTCAGGTCCGTCTATCCGTCCGTCCTCAGTTTACCTCCCAAACGGTTAGTGCTGAAAGATGAAACTCAGCATTGATATGTGTATTTCGACACGTCGACAAAGCACTAAAATAAAATCGTAAAATGGGGATGGTTTTTTTTTGACCATAGAGTGACTACGTACAATGGCCCAATCAAGAGGCTAAGTGTGGAAATAGTCCTGAAAAACTAAACTAAACCCAGAGTGGGCTATCATTTCATAGGTCTTTTAAAAACGTTAAAAGGTTGCTAAGACGATTTTATGATTTAGGTATCTGTTTGCGCGATATTCAACTTTAAAGCGCATTTTTTTTTTGTCAAAGAGTTGTTATAATGACTTTTTAGCGTGATTGAATCAGGAATGAGGAGATGCGTAAACGAACCTAAGTCACTGCTATTGGGCGTGTCAACCATGTACTCAAACTCAAATTCAAAATTATTTATTCAAATAAGATACTAAATGATATTTATGAACGCTAAATTGAAGCTTCAGTAAAAAAATAATAAAAAATAAAATCATAAAATCATAGATCGACACAAACAGACGCCACAGAATGTACT
Source organism: Diaphora mendica (assembly GCA_949125395.1). NCBI lineage: Eukaryota > Metazoa > Arthropoda > Insecta > Lepidoptera > Erebidae > Diaphora > Diaphora mendica. The sequence continues at coordinate 7,664,500 of OX421323.1, forward strand.
GGACTAGATTGTCAAGGTAAATTAGGTGAAAACGTCAAAACCTACTGCCCGCTTGTGTCGATATATAATTTCCAGTTTCCAAAGTGCGTAAAGCCTTATGAGAAGAACACTGGCAAAGAAGCTTATGGCCACTATTTTTAAAAGTCTGATATTCAGGTACAATAGTGTTAGTAGTAGTAGTAAACCGTAGAATGAGGGCAGCACAGGGCCAGTTGTTGTGGTAGAGCTTTGGCGGTAGCCTATGTCCAGCAATATTTCCACTGAGATGACAGTGATGAAAATTCAAAAGGAAAATTTATGGCATTTATAAACTTCCTTAAAATTTGTATAACTACTTTAGCCAATGCTTAAACAGAATAGTGTATGAATACAATTATTTTCGTTAGATAGATTCATTTTAAAGAAATAACTCCTTATTGTCTCAGAAAAGGCTCATTTCTAAAGTTTTCGAATGATAACGACGTTTATAAACTGAACTCAATATTGCTTAAAAAATAATATTGAATATTTTAGTGATTAATTTTGAACTAGGCTTATTTATCATAATTGTTCAGTAACTTATTGAGGGTACACCATTATGACTATATACCTTAAGGATTCGATGCAAAGCGTGCATGGAAGACCTGTAAAAACTAAATCATCTTTGTGACGCACTGTAAAGATTAATAAATAGAAATAAAGTTAAATACTTATTTTTAAATCTATTTCCATCTCTGTGCTATACGCAACCGTAAAAAACAACAATAATTGCATTTACAAAGTTTAAGCAATCAACGTGTAAAATAAAAAAAAAGTAATAAACTACTACTACATATAAAAGTATGTCTATCAGAAGTCTGGTTACTATAATACAGACTGGGATCAGATGGCCCTGAGTGAGAACGTTTAAAGATATTATTATCAATTGTAAATGGTACCAATAAAAAACACAAAAAACTTGGATCACTATTGAAACTCAATTGTTAAATCCCATGATACTCAACGATACGAACAAAAAGCAGCAAATATTTTTTGACAATACGAGATCGAATGTCAATTCGTACAAGTCATAAAACATTTTGTGTATAGAGAACTTTATGTTCGTAACAAATATCGTCGATCTGTCATTATCAAAAAAGAAGTGCTCGGTAAATACGGGAAGACACACAAAGTGACCCAGATCGTAGTATATTGGGTGTATGATATTACGCGACCCCTCTTGGCTTCGAGAGCTCTCGACGGCCTGCCTTCAAATTGATGGTTAGTCTTGAAAAGTAGAATTCATTTTAATGCAAAGCATTTAAAACTAACTTTTAATAAGGTGTTAGAGATCTACGGGTAGGCACGCTGCCACGTCAACGTTTAAAGTATACTGAATTACTATTCATTATACATTTTAGAATCAAACTCACTTGTGGTAGTAGAATATAGCTTGTCGGCACTTGATGGAACTTGTTGCAATACATTTTAGAATCAAACTCACTTGTACTTTCCACTATTTTAATTAACTTTACACCTGACCGGTTTTTTCTTATGACATCAGCAAAGGTTAAATTTATTGCCCTAGGACGAAACCGGTCAGGTGTAAAGTTAATTGAAATAGTTAAATAAGTACGAGTGAGTTTGATTCTAGAATGTATTGCAACAAGTTCCATCAAGTTCCAACAATCGACAGTACTATTCATTAAAAGTCCCGCACGTTGACATTGTCATTGTCATCCACCGCCAAAAAGTACAGATGGCAAACAAAGAAATCTTGTCTGTTTTATATATCTATTTTTCTAGCTACATAGGTGTCTTAAGAGTTGATTAAGGGAGAAACTGCGCAGAACAAATCACTACAAAGGGAAGTAAACTTGCGTAAAAAAGCGTGGTATAGTATAGTCGGCCAAATTATGCATTATTATTTTTATAATATATAGTATTTTTAATAGTAGGGGAGCCCTAGAAGGAATTTCGGGATTTACTAAAGCACGGCAGATTAATATGCAGGGGGATACCTTGTACCCGGTTAAGTACCTCCACCAAATATGAGCCCCGTATATATGGCCGCCTGCCAGGAATAAAGGATCAGATTAGTAAAAAAAAATTGATCATCACACATCTCGAGCGCGTCAGATTAAGGCAGGGTGAGTTAATTACATGCTAAAAAGTGTATATTCAACTAATCTGACAATTTGAGAGAGACGTAAAGACAGGGGAAGGCTATAAAGTTGTAAAAAAAAACGTCATCTCGACATTCTCGAGCGTGGCTATTTTTTTTTATTTACAAAATCATTCAAGGATAACGAAAAATATATAATCTGACGATTGCCACAAGCCGAAGTAACAAAATTTTGTCGATAAAGTTTAATGTGTGCAACTGCGTGATGCCTATATTCAGACTGATAAGTCAGTGTGTTAGAGAAATAAGTCGAAGATATGGAGCAACCGCCATCCCAATTTGACCTTATAATTGTAGATGGCTTCTTTTTTACAAGTTTTTACTTAACTTGCAATTTATTTATGTATGTTTGGGTGGAACCTTGCAACTCAATTTTGAAGCAGATATTTTTAACCGATTTTGCTGAAATTTTGCAAGCACGTGTATACAGTGTGAAAATACAATATTATAATGACACGGAGCTGATCTGATTATGGCGCTGGAAGGTGGCCATAGGAACTATATAAAGAAACGTTGCAACACTATCGAGTTTGGACTCGTTTAATTTGTGTTGACGAGTACTTTATGTTTTCATAGTATTCAGGGTCTGATGATGGAGCCGCCAGGAGTTCGTAGGAACTCTGTAATGAGACAACGAAACCCATTGAGTGTAGAATTATTTGATTCGTCTTGACGAGTACTTTTTGTTTTGATAGTCTCCAGGGTCTGATGATGGAGCCGAGAGGTGATCATTACACAATTTATAGAATACAAAGGCTTGTCGACGAAAAGGAATTCCACTTTTCCGATTCTCAAGGATATAAACTTTAAGGAAGCTATTGTTAAGTTGTTAATCGATCATTGGGCTGATCAGGAGATGGCAACGATTATAGGCAGTATTGTAATTTTATGGAATTTACCTCGATTTGTGTCATAAATATTCAGTTACTGATAATTAATTATAAATTAATTATGATTTGTCATGCCCTGATCATGAAAAAGCGAAGACGAACATAGCATTTCTTGCTTACCAACAAAATGAAGATTCTACTTTTACTATCAGAACTTCTGATACTGATATTGTTTTGTTATTCTGATATGATATGATACTGATATGAGTTGATCGACATAGGCAGGCAGTTGATTTTGGTGTTTCCGCCTAACTTACCTCGACAATACAGCACATGCTGTGGCCTCTGTTTGTGTCTATCTATGATTTTTAATTATAGCTTCAATTTGACGTTCATAAGTGTCACTTGGTGTCTTAGATGAATAAATGATTTTGATTTGATTTGATTTGATATTATGGTAATTTTCTAAAAAGCACGTCTGGATTTGGGATCTTTTTTTTATTGTCAGATTAAGCAAACCCCTCCAGATAATCGTCAGAATATGAGACAGTACGTCTTGGACATAAAGATGAACCATATATCAGATATATATGGTATCTGAGTATGGAATCTGACGCACTTGAGTATGTCAATATGACGATTTTTTTTTGCATATTCTTATAGCTGCCGTTAGTTTGCGTCACATCCAAATCGTCAGATTATTAAATGAAAGCTTTATTTTAGGTTCACTTAACATCCCCTTTGAAAATCTGACGCGCTCGATAAATTTTTTTTTTGTCATTTTCAAACCTTACGTACGACCACCCCCACAATACAAACGATCAGATTAACATACGTACATTATTAAAAATACGTAGGACATGGATGCTATCAATATCTGACGCGCTCGAGTATGTCCATGCAACAGTTTTTTTTTACATTTTTGAACATCCGTAGCTGCTCAGCCCACCGATGAAAAGGTATACCATAACAACATTTTTGTCTTTTTATCATCTAAGCTTTGCAACCAAATAGGTCTCTATGACGCTTGAGCAAATCCCCATTTAGCATCGTGGGCTCCCCTACTATAACGAGAGGTCTAGGTTCAGCTGTGGACGGTTAATGCTGTTGATATTAATATCGATTACTAGTTGTTGCCCGCGGCTCCGCCCGCGTATATGTCGGTTATCGTGGCAAATAGTAGCCTATGTGTTATTCTGATGTATAAGCTATATTACTGTAAACTTTCATCCAAATCCGTTTAGTAGTTTTTGCGTGAAAGAGTAACAAACATCCATTCATCCATACTTACAAACTTTCGCGTTTATAATATTAGTAGGATATAATGTACAATTAGGAAAAGTAACGTATGTCGTTTTTTAACCGACTTAAAAAAAGGAGGAGGTTGTCAATTCGACCATATATTTTTTTATTTTTGGAACGAAGTTCCTTATCGCGCGTTACGAAAGGGGGCTAGACGGAACAAAACTGTAACGACACTTTTCGCGCCAAAAGTTAAGACGAAAAGTTGTAACGACACTTTTAACATTGAGTTGACGTCATAGTGCTGCATAGTCAACGTTATGTATAACCAAAAAATTGCAAACAAAATATAGAACTAGAAATTATGCTGTCACAATATAATTGGTATATTAGCGTACAGCGTAAGTAATGAAACTAGATCAAAAAACCAAATAAAAAAAGCAGTAGTAAGTAAGCCGTAAAAGAAGGTAAAAGTAAATATATATGTAACCTAGTATTAACAAATATGTAGAAGTAAGTATTGAAACAAGATATTATATAATATTTACACATGTTATAGTACTAAAGTAAACATTATACCTGTCATCGACCTATCCTATGAACAGAGAGATTGATTAGAATTAGTGGTAGATGGGAATTCCACCATCCACTCAGTGTGAGAGACAATAGTTTCAAAGAAAGAACATGTATGTGAAATAATAGTGTGAAAGGAATAAATTAGTATCAATGAGTAACATAGCAAAAATAGGCTCCGATTATGTTGGAGGATCTAGATTACAATATAAAAAAAAAAAGTTAAGTATAACAAACTGGTTGCTAACGTCCATACCATGTTGAATACACCGGTTCTCGAACAATCACCGAAGTTAAGCAACATCGGGCGTGGTTAGTACTTGGATGGGTGACCGCCTGGGAATACCACGTGATGTTGGCTTTTTGTATTTATATACAGAAAATATATTGTTTTAAATATTTAGAAATAATCAGACTGTACAAAATATACTAATTTTGTACAGTCTGATTATTTATAAATATTTGTTTTTTTTAAGCTACTACTAATAAAAATGCGCATAAAATACTCAAATTATTTTAGAAATAATCAGACTGTACAAAATATACTATAAAACAATATATATATACATATAAACTTCGTTCCATCCGGGTGTCCCTTGACACCTCTCAAGTTTTTTTTATGTGTGTTCGCGGATAACTTCGTCGTTTATGAACCGATTTTGATGATTATTTTTTTAATGGAAAGGCGATATCCCAATGGTGGTACCATGATAAGGATACTAAGATCTGATGATGGCATCCAAGAGAAATCGAGTCGAACCTTGAAGTCGGTTTTTGTTTTTGTTAAAATTTTACTTGTATTATATTTATTTGGGACAAGAAATAGTTACGGTGTACATATCACACAAAAAATATACAAATGTTTGACTTGTTTAACGTATAACCCACATCATTGTCACGAGAGAACATTGGATTATACATAAAAGGAACGATATGAGGACGCTGTCACTCCATTTGTATAATTAAAAAGAAGTTACAAATATAAGTTTGTGAATTCTATGAAAATGTTTTACAAAACAAATTGTAGTTTGTAAAAGAACAAATGATACATTTGTTTTTAGCCGACTTCAAAAAAGGAGGAGTTCTCAATTCGACTGTATTTTTTGAATTTATTTTTTGTGTTTTCGTGGATAACTTCGTGGTTTATGAACCGACTAGCTTTTACACGCAGCTTCACTCACGCAGACTTTCATCCCCTGATTTACCCCCTTAGGGGTGGAATTTCGAAAATTCCTTTCTTAGTGCTCACTTACGTTATATAAAGAACCTACATGCAAAATTTCAGGATTCTAGCTTCAGCGGTTTGGCCTGTGCGTTGATCTCTGGGTCAGTCAGTCTGTCAGTCAGTCAGTCACCTTACTCTTTTATTTATATAGATTTGATGATTCTTTTTTAATGGAAAGGAGATATCCCAATGGCGGATGGTGGTACCATGATAAGGACACTAAGATCTGATGGCATCCAAGAGAAATGGAGTCGAACTTTGAAGTCGGATTAAATCAACACTTTACGAAGTAACTTAAAAAAGTCAAATGAAGACATTATTTAAAAAAAAACGAATACACCATCTATATAACTATATCACAAATAAAGAATATATGTATATGTATTTTAGTATGTTACGTTTTGAACTTCACCAAGTATTAAGGTGGATAGACAATGAAGTAATATTATACAAATTGATTCTAAATGGTCACAAGATGCATGTAATCCATTGGAATTAAAATTCCGCTTTTATTATGTTCAGGAAAGTTTTTACATGTTGGTAAATATGCTTTGAACAGCAACTTCACTGGACGTGAACCCTCAGGGAGGGTAAAAGTTTGAGTGTTTGAGGCTCGCAGGTAAACAGAGAGGCGATTGGAGGTACATCCGATGTCAAGTTGTTTACAAAACCCTTATAGACTTCGATCTCTGTTTCATCTGCTGACCTCTGCTATTTGTTTTTTCTCCGTAACATTTTGTATTTGTTTAGTGTCGATACCTTTTGGATGAGTAGGCAGAAGGATAGAGCGGTGTAAATTATTACCTTGCGTGTAATGTTAGCGTATATGTGGCGATGCTGTACTATTTTTACCCGACTGCGAAATAAGGAGGGTTATGTTTTTCGAGTGTATGTAGATTTCTTTGGCATACCCTAGAGCCTAAACGGCTTGTCGTATTTTTATGTGAGCGGTGTCAATAGATTTATCTTAGTCGTGAAAGTGACACTGGGTACATCAAAATTGAAAAAAAAACATAAAAAAATTAAATTAAATAAAAACCTGAATTTAATAAAGATGGCAGATATTGACGCAGTCGGGCTTTTTTTAAATAATTTATGAGACTGATTCCTCCCACACACCCACGGCTGTAACTTCTGTACACCAAGTGTTAGTGACACACGAAAACACCGAGTAATGACATTCGAGAAGTATCTTAGAAACCGCAACCAACTTGTATTAAAATGTTTGAAACATTACAAACATTTGTAATATATCATTGTAGTGTGATTCAATTTTCGTCAAGTTACGGGTAACAGTCCATATAAATTATATTGAACCAAGCCAAGTATTTGTATTGTAATCAACAAGTTGTCTATAACTAAATACTATAACTAAAAATAAAAATAAATTATCACCTCTCGGTTTTTTCTTGTTATTCTTCATATTCCGTAAATTTTTATTCTTTTTGTTGAGATACGCTTATATTTTCCAGTAATATATTGTAGCAAGTATTATTGAGGAACTTTAATGTTATTGTGATTATAAAACATAGATAAACTGCAAATTATGAAATAAAACATTGTACAATCATAAATATATAACAGGCAAAGGCAATGTTTTAGTACGGTTGTAGATTTTTTACGATACAGAAAGAATAGCAAATAAATAATAGAATAGTGTTGACAAAGGTCGGCCACATACCAATAAGAAGGCATGAAACATAAACAACGATTAATGTTAGAGCGGTGCTACTCTATAAATCACATTTTCGACCAAAATGATTTACTTCGAGTAACATGTACTACGCGAGGCTTCGACATAACTTATGTCCACAATTCTCGCCTCTATTGCTTTCCATTTGAGTTCAGATCAGTCTGTATTTATTTTGACAAATATGTATCACTACCCCGTCACTATACAATAAAGTGATCCCAGAGGACAAGGCGTAAATAGCTGCATCTCGTGGCTCTTTGTTCATAAAGATAGTATATAGCTCAGATATACAGCTGATAAACAAACCATTTCATACTTAAAATTGATGTACGATAGTGCCAGGAGTAGTTTTACTCTTGTTGTAAATTTTGACCGGTTATTTTAGACCGTATAGGCATAACATTAAGGTTAGTATTTATTGAAGAGTAATTTTCCGTTCGGCTATTTTCAACTATAACATAATACGAAACCTAGCCAAGGGCAAGGCCTTCACTCATTTTTTTAAACCCTCGAACACTGTTTACTTGTGTTATGAAGATACGAAATTGTTTGTTTTAGAAGAGAAATGTGTTTTGGCTGGCTGTTTAAATGTTTTAGTAATACGAATTATTATTTATTTTGTGATTTTATTATTTGATCTTATATAGTTTATTAATGTCATTGGCAGTTATCAGATATGAGATATTAGAGGAGCATATCTTTATTTTTTTTGAAAGACTAGACCTTATGGTATCGATAATAATGTTAGTTATAATATAAAAAGTAGTAGTGATTTCTTTCTTTCATCCTTAACTCTATACGAAAATTCTTACTGATAGTCAAAATTGGCCAAAGAAAACTGAAGTATAAAGTGTTACATTAAGTAATATTCTGAAAAGATATTAGCATCAAAAGCTTTTTTCAAAAGGTATTAAAAACCAGTTACATAAAAGAAAATAAGACGCAAACCTCGTGAATTCTGAAATCTTTCATTAATACGCCGACATTGCTACCAGATGTGGGTCCCTCCCAAGAGAGAGTTTACGAAAATCCCCACACTTAAGAAACGGATTGATGATCGTAGTAAATTGAAAAAGTACAGATGTGGACACTTATAGTATCCCCGAGGTATTTCTGTAGTCACCTTACACTAGGCCTGTGGGAATAATAAAATAGTCCTGTTTAACCTCAAAGGAACAAAAGAAACTTGATATTTGTATGACCTTTTTTAAAGATAGCTGTTTACTTGACAGCTTCTAGTTAACGGTGCTTATAAACGTTTCAGCTTAACCGTTTTATTGACTATTCTTTACTGACTTTTGTAGTGTTTGAATGGCTTGGTTTACCGCTGTAGGTCATGTTATTTAGTTCTTTAGTTATTAAACAATCATGAGATATTTGAGTTTATGTGTGTTTCATTATTTCGATAATAGTGATTATACTCTTTGCGCTGTAGCATAGTGCGGGTGAAAGTAGCCTGTACGACGATTCTGGTTGGTTTAAATTAATTTACTACAGTTATTTATGATTTAATATATTGCGAATGTGTACAGCTTAAATACTAAGTCATAATTTGTTAATCGTGGCAACTTTCAAGAGTGAAACGAACGAAACGACGAAAGTTATCCGACCATGCTACAGCGCAAAGAGTATAGTTTTTCCCTAGTATAATTCGATGTTATTTCAACCGCCCGCAATTGAACGTATATATATATAAGTAGCTTAAAATTATATCTCGAAATATGAATATAACGTGATTACAAGAAAGAAGCTTTAAAATATGTACTTTGATTTTGACAAAGCACAAAGCTTATGAATAAATCTAGAACACGCATGGCCAGTAAATATACGAGAAGTCAGTACCGTTTTTTACAATGTTACCTTTGCAACGTCCCGCAACTCAAGCCTCTACGTGACCGGTCCCTTGGTATAAAAATAAATAAATGTATTCTTTCTGGCCAGCTCCCCAATTTTACGGGGCTCATAAAAAAGCGTCCATTGACAGCGGCCGATCTATAACATCGATACTAATATTTGTTTTATGAAAGGTTTTTTGGTAGCGCAAATTTTCGGTGTTACGGAAAATTTTGGTTCTTCCCAAGCAAATAGGATATCGGAAATTGGTTGTAGATTGTTCTTAGCATTTTTGGTGTGCTTGGATTTTGTGTTCAAGGTAAAAAATAAAAAAAACGTTTATAAATTTATAAGTTTAAAGTTTTCATATTTGATTTTTCTAGGTCTTTCATTACATGTAAATTGCAGTTAGAGTTCTGAAACAGTTTTCACAGTCATTGATATAATTTATGCTTTCTTGTTTATTTCAGTACTTTATTTCAACAATATGCTTAGATAAATATATTTTTCTTTCCCCACTTCGTACTACTTAAGACATTTGCAGAAAAATTATAGATATTTATACAACAAAAGATATCGGGGGCAAAACTGTACAATATAATAATAGCATACGTATTTTTCCTTGTGATCGTTTCCATTATTTTATACGATGCTTTAGTCTCTGCTATTATGGTGAGCATCACATCACTCGGATTGAAATGGATCCATGTTACTTTGGATAGATGCAGAGGTCTGTGTATTAAAAATAGTTATCTGAGCGTCTATTGCTTGCTACGCTTCGAGCGGAATCGAATCAAAATGCAATATTCTTTGATGTTACTTGTGGTGAAGTCTTAAAAATCCTACTAATATTATAAACGCGAAAGTTTGTAAGTATGGATTGATGTTTGTTACTCTTTCACGCAAAAACTACTGAATGGATTTGGAAGAAACTTTACAGGAATATAGCTTATACATCAGAATAACACATAGGCTACTATTTGCAGCAATAACCGACACACACGCGGGCGGAGGCGCGGGCAACAGCAAATATTTTCATATTTATCAGCAGAGAAATGATTTCAAAATTTATGGACTTCTTAATAAAGTAGCAGGTTTACTGATAAATTTTATGAAATATGCTCTCTGCATAAACATCTGTGACTCAGAGATCTAGGGTCAATCAAAACTCCTTGCAGTAGTTTTTATATATCAACTTAATCACTTTTATTGTTGGCAGGTTGAGGTCTCAGGTTGGATTCCCGGGTATAATATATATGAATTTTAAAAAAAGTATATATGGATTCTTTAAGTCAATCTATTGTAGTACAAACTCTGCTTAGTTTGAGTTTAGATGGCATTGGGTGTAAGGTTTGAAAACTTGTTTATGAAAATTTTACGCTTGAATATTATTTTGATTGTGACTGAATGGAAGACCATCAAAAATTTAACTTTTTAACTTCGAGGGTTGCAAGAAAATAGTACTTTCTACTTCTCTTACCTCTATATCTATATTTAAATATCTATTTTTGATTCAACGCTAACGATAAAATAAATGTCAAGCGAATTGTTCTTTTTTTTTAAGTTAGGAAACTTTATTTTTAAGCTATTTTATAGCTTTGAGGCCTTTGAGCGCGGCGACCGAATCAAGAAATTCCGTAACGTAACACAAAAAACCTGACACCCGAAGTTCGCACGAATCAACGAAACTGTGTGAAGCTCGCACGGATCGAGACGAGCTGCTCCTAACGACGAATCAAAAATAAATATGTCTGTATCTGTCCCGTGACAGAGACATAAGTTGATGAAAACTGCTATGCAATACATTTACCGCGGCAGTCCCCGAGTGCTACACGTCTTTTTTTTATTTAAACTTTATGCACATTAAAAGTGACAAAGACTTTCTACCAGTCGACCTAAGGGTGATGGAGAGCTAAAAAGTTATTGGTCAGTGGTAAAGACACAACAGTTAACATACGCTTCGAAATAAAATATTCTGTTCTATATTTATCATAAAATTCAAGGTACTCTTTAATAGGAATACACTCTCAATAAATACACGAATACCAATGGGGCTTAACTTGACGTCAGTCTTAAAGTATACCAAAAGGCTACTGTACCTCAATCGACTGCTGATTGCTTTCCTATGATTTTTTTATGTAAGACTAGCTTTTGCACGCCGCTTCGCTCACGCAGATTTTCATGCCTTGACTTACCAATTGCAAGTGCAATTTCAAAAATTCCTTTCTCAGTGCTCACTTACGTTATATAAAGAACCTACATGCAAAATTTCAGGATTCTAGGTTCAGCGGTTTGGGCTGTGCATTGATCTCTGGGTATGTCAGTCAGTCACCTTACTCTTTTACATATAAGAAGAAGATTATGTTAGATTATTTTATCTATTTTTTTATGGAATAGGCGGGGCAAACGAACAGACGTATCGCCTGATGGTAAGCGATTACAGTCGCCCATGGACACCCGCAACATCAGAGCAAGCGCTGTTTCACACCGGTTTTCTATGAAGCCGTGGTATCACTACGGTCGAGCCGGCCCATGCATACCGAAGCGTGGCTCTATCACGGTATCTATTTTAAAATATCTAACCTATGTTAGATTATTTGATCAAAACTTGAGTTTTTCTCTAATAGTTTTTTCACCTGTCCGGGAAACATCCTATTTATTTCATTTATTTTATGTTTTTTTAGCTTTATTTTGTATCTACTCAGAAATTGAATTATTATTATAAACCTTGTGGATAGATTGTTTCAATTTTTCAAATTGGATATATCGCATTAATTATTGATGCCTTAATGTGTCAAACATGTAAAAACATTACTGTTTATCTACCAAATAAAATGAACTGTTTCAATAAAAATATTTTGTCTTAAAGGTAAAGTCCAGCTCCGACTCAACTAGTTGATTCAAAGAAATCTTTTATATTTACTACCAGCTTCTGTAGAACGTAGAATAAAAATATTCAGTATATTCTGCGACACTACTATCTGTGACCTAAAAACTCGCTATTCAGCTTTGAAGAGGGTAGTGAAATCGTACACGTATCATCGCTATCGCGGTTCGTATGATTCGAAACTCTGTTCAAAGATGCACTCGCAATAGACATAAATTTGAGTCCATTTTTGTACTAGTCAAGTTCCACATCATGGGCTTACTTTTCTAGGTGTTTATAGGGTGTCCCGAAATTCAACGTCCAAGAAGACGTCAAATTTACAAGAAATGTTGTTTTGTACTAAAAATGGCTTTACGTTCTATTTTACTAGTTTAACTAAAAAAAGGCCCAGGGCATGTGTCTGAAAGAGACAGAAACTGACGCCACCACTGCCACCAGTTTAAGTAAGAGCGAGACAGATAGTGACGTACTTATTAAGTAAGAGTATATATACTAGCATGTGCCTCAGCTACGCCTCCATGTGTTGGTTATCGCGGTAAAGAGTAGTCTGTCCTTCCTCGGAACTCATCATCATTATCTCCATGGCAAATTTCACCGAAATTGATGCAGCAGTTTAGCCCTGCAAGCGTAACAAAAAGACATACAGTTACTTTCAAACTTATAATTTTAATATGGATTATAGTTAACGGCGAAAGTTTTCGATTTTGATCAAAGAATTTTATTATGTTTCCTTTTTACGAGTATGTAACAATGTTTGTTTGTATAGAAGTCGTGTATTACGCCAAACGACAACATGACAAGCGTTGGCTCGCGAGCAATGAGATTGCCTCAAGAAGCATCACGGCAATTCTTAACAGATAAGTACTAACTTTAGACCTTACTAAAATAATTTATTAATGCTAACTAAATATTTTCTCTATGTTGCTATCGATGAAAAAAAAATGCTCGCTTGAAGTTGCTTTATGTTTAAGAACGTTATTATGCAAAGTTTGCAGCCGAATTTTTCTCTAAGAAAGTTTTGCTTCAATGTAACTTAAGACAAAGATCAATCTCGTGTAGTAAACGCACCTGTCTCATTGATCAATGAAAAGATATTTCACGTAGCAAGAATATTAAGACTACAATTTGGTTTGGTTCTCCTGAAGAAATGATGTAAAAGTACTCACAGGTTCACAGGTGTCTTGCATCAAATGTATTGTTTTCTTGGGCCACATCTGATAGTCACCTAAAAGGAAATTACACTAAGCTTGCACCGTTCATGTTCTTTTAAAAAAGTTTGTGTTTTCTTTGAAATATTACTGACTTTAAGGGCAGTTTATGAATTATAAAGTCCCAACAAGCGTTTTTTTATTATCTGACGTTATTGTTTTTTAAATTAATATGAGTCTTACTTGACTTGGCTCGCTGTGACCCCCGATCTTATCAATTTTAAGAAAAGTGTTTCAGCAAAGGCGATTATCGGACGTTATGATTTATTGTCATGATACTTTTCGTTAGATTTATGAACGGATATATTGTTACAGTCATAGAAAGATTGTAGGACTGGGTAAAATAAAATGAATAATGGATGGAGCTCAGGTACTGAACCTTTGGTCTTACTTGCGGATAGTGTATGCGACATCCGATCAATTGATCTCGGGTTTGATTCCCGGGCCTAGCCAAAAAGTATTATTGGGTTTTTCTTGCAAGAAATTTCTAATAAGAGTCCAGTCTAAATATAAATTGATGTTGACACACTCGTGTCTTAAAAAACACGTTAAGCCGTCGATGCCGGTTATCATGAACATCTATGGCAATCGTTATTAGGATGTCAGTGTCCTGAAATATTTTGGCAAAACTATTTCAACTTTCGAATTCAGGTCACGCTCAGGGTTACTAAAGTCCGATGCCTATCGCTCCGTGGAGAGCCCAATAAGCTTTCAAGTAAAACTGGTTGAAGTAGTAACCGACCTTAAATAATACTGCACGGTTAGACTAGTGGTTTAAGCGGTCGCCTCACCACTTTCTACTGCGCCAAGTGTTGTGGGTTCAAATCCTACATGGGACAACACTTTGTGAGATCCACAAATTGTTGTTCTGAGTCTGGGTGTTCTTTGTGTCCGTTACATGTATGTTTGAAAAGACCCCCGCGACACAGGATTTATCTTCCTAATGCGGGAGATGTTTTTAAAAATAATAATAATAAACCCTAGGAAAAAACATTTTATTTAGTATAAAGTTAAATGAAATAAATGGGTACAGTCTCTGCTAAGTTCTACAAACCACAATCCTACATGAAAAAATATTTTCGAAAATCTATCGTTGAACTTCTAACTTCTCAATCGACATCACAAGTATATTAATCTAATGCTACTTTAATCCGTTAGAGGCATGGTTCAGATAACAAAGTTCGTGTAATAATAATTGGAGAGTATTAATAACAAGTTTGGCAGTTTAAGTTCGCGACTCATGGCTAAGTTTGTTTTACTAATCGCCTTGTTCGTACAATCTGCCTTCGGTAATAAGTACCGTTACTTGCACTCATATATCACTGTAGTATATTATTAAGAGACCAAACTAGATCCTAGATCTTAAACTCACAGTGTGTATATGTTATTTATGTGCGAATATTCATTTAATCACAGGTCACAAAAATAGGATCTCCCTTGTACATATGGGCTTGCTCGACCGCGGGCATAACGGGGATCTAGCTCAATTCCTTCTATAATTCGCGGAGGAAATCAAAGATGGGCTTCGCACTTGTGACTGTTGAGTAGACGGTTTTTCCCCCCTAATAAATTAAAATATAGACACTTCAATATCGATCTGGATTTTTCTATATTTGTTGCATGCATGTCCTAATATTAAAACATTTGCTATCCGCTGGCTTGCCTTATTAAAGGGGCAAGTTTCATTCGATGTAAATTCATAACAAGGAAATCTTTGACCTTTTGGCTTAGTTAAGTCACTGAGAATGTAGTAATGAGTTTCTTGGAACGCAGGTAGTTCGCGTTTATCATGCGCCGTAGTGGCCGAAGATATTACTGGAATGGAGTACTTGAGTGAACTGCGCTTAATATTCGCCAGGTGTGGGCTTTAGTAGGAGGATTTTATTAAAAGATCTGGTTTGTGAGACAACATGATTAGATAAACATGACTGGAGTCTATTTTGCTATTTTACTGTAACAAATATTTGACATACATTGAAAATTGTTCAAAAACGTCCAACCATGTACGGAATATAACCCAAGGTAATTTGGAGTTAACAAATCTTAACGGTATGAGAAATAGATCAAGAGAAACCATAAACCTCGATGGGTAACTAGACTGAAACTAAAAACCAATGCAATTATCACAAAAACGTTTAAAATCCAAGCCAGAGTTCAGTTGGGTATAATATTTGATAAGATTCCTTTAAGAACTTAAAATAGAATGATATATTTTCAAACAACCCTAACCTCACACAGTTTATTTGTAACTTTCATAGGCCTACAAAATAATGTATGTTCTGAAGGCTGAAGGCAATAAATTTATCTTCTCTACAGATAAAGAAGTATCAGAATACACTATGTTGAAACATCGATAAATTCGTGAAACCTATATTTCCTCAGTATTCAACTATAAAGAGAATTTTCAGGAAGTAACACCTGATTCGTATATATAATAAATTGATGCAGCACATCGCACGGCTCTCTCTCACAAAAGAACTCGATATGCAATGGAAACTGAGAAAGAATTTTGTAAAGATGTACAGCGATGATATATCGTAGTGTAGACAAAGACACTTTGTAATTTACATGTGAATCATGAGATTTGTTGCTGCACTAGTATTTTTAAATTATTTATTTTCTTTTTTTTGCGAATGAAATATAATACTTATGTTGTTAACAAGGATTTTTGGAACGAAGTTCGGCGTTGCGGAGAGGTAACCTAGCCGGCAAAAAGCGTCCGTAACGTAACATTGACTGCCTCGTTGTCGCAATGGTAGCATATGCGAATGCTGTGTTTGAGGTCTCGAGTTCGAATCCCGGGTCGGATCAAATGTTGATATGATCTGCAAATATTTGTTTATTCGGAGTTTGGATGTTTTCTTTGTATAGTATGTAGGATTGTAGGTATTTACAAAAAAAAGGATAAAATAATATGTATTTATATCAGTTGTCTAGTACCCATAACACAAGCTCTGCTTAGCTTGGGACTAGATGGCGTTGAGTTAAAATGTCCGAAATATACATACATATTATATAAATACATACACACATACATACATACATACACATATAAATACATACATAAATACATACATATTATACATAGAAAACACCCAAACTCCGAAAAAAATATTTGCAGCTCATACAAACATTTGGTCCGACCCGGGAATCGAACCCGAGACCTCATGCACAGCAGTTGCATAAGCTACCACTGCGCCACAGAGGCAGTCAATGTAATAAAAGCGAATGTAAGTTTGTTTTTACGATTTCACGCGAAAACTACTAAACCCCATCATCATGAAACTTGGTACACATACTCTTGGAGATATTAGAAGTAACATAGGATACTTTTTATTAAATGCGAGCGAAGTCGCGAGTAAAAGCTAGTAAAATATATTAGTTAATTATGAATTGTGTATAAACTTTTGTTTAGTGTGTTAAAGTGACGACAAATAAATTAAAATATTATCATCTTAATTTAGAGTACTTTTAGCAAGAGATATAAAGCAAATTTTTCAGAACATGATAATATTTTAAAGTTTTAATGTTAAGTTTTATCATCAATAGGCATAGTACCAAAAACTCTCACTCAAAATCTTGAATTACTTCACATGCCTTGACACTCTATTTAACTGCTTATAAGCCACCATACTTAATACCTGCCGCATTACTCGTAAATTTCTAATATCTTTATCTATATCATTTACCTACTCAATTTAACGTATCATGCTTGGTTTTGGCCCGCATGACACGTAAATTACCCCTCTAAAAAGGGAGAAAATTTAAAAATCTAAATAATAATAATATATAAATATTTCGGACATCTAACACACAACGCCATCTAGTCCCAAGCTAAGCAGAGCTTGTGTTATGGGTACTAGATAACTGATATAAATACATATAAACTTTTTTTTTGAAAATACATACATATTATACATAGAAAACACCCAAACTCCGAAACAAACATTTGCAGATCTAAGTAAAATTTGGACCGACCCGGGAATCGAACCCGAGAACCCAAGCACAGCAGTCGTAGCAATAATAGATAATGCCCTAAGACCTCCTTAATTAATACTTTATAATTATGTACTCAATGTTAAGAAATATAATTTATATAATATTTTAATTTGTTTATAATATACAGATTATCTAAAATTATATTATGCTTTTCTAGAAGTAGGTGGCTGGAGAAGATCATCGCTTATATCACTTGAGTTGCATATATGCATGTGCATGTTAGCGACAGTAGTCACTACGAGTACCAGGGAATCTATAACATCGTTTATCACATCTACATATCACATATATTATTATTTATTATATAAAGAGGTAAAGTTTGTGAGATTGTGAATTTGTGATGTTGTAGGGGGTAATCTATGGATCTACTGAACCGATTTTGAAAATTATTTTACCAATAGAAGACTACATTATTTGTGATTGACATAGGATATAATAACCTGAAAAGTGTAAAGACTTTTTCGTGGCAGCCGGATTTGCAAAGTAAGTCGGAGAAAAAAATGTTTACCGCCCAACGAAGTGGGCACGAGTCAGCTAGTATAAAATAAAATGCCTGTACCATACCTGATAACGTTTAAGAATGACTGACAGACTTAATTCAACTATCTCAAATTGCCAATCACATTAGGTATCTACGTTCTCACATGGTATGCAGATATTGGAAATGTACAGTAACGAGTCGAACCATCGAATGCATGCATCTATACCATAAGCTATTGATTTGACATTTGTCTCAGCCACGTGTTACAGCCTCACTTAGTTATATAAATGTGTTTACGTCTATTATTGAAATATTACCAATATAACTGTTCTGTTGCAATAAACATAATGTAATTTTGATTTAGGTTTTAGTGGAAATTTCCATTCCGTCGCTAAACCGAAAGTTCGTTACGTGGTTTTATAATAATATATTTCGCTGTTTTTTCAGACCATGGTTCGTAACTTGTTATTAAGGAGAAAAAAAGTTTTAAAGAATTCGATGACTCAATATATGGTATTGGGTGTTTACAAATTAAAATAATAACTTATGTTATTATTTATATCTTTATTGGTTAAATTTAAAAAATGAAAATAAAACAAAAAAAATGAATTACAAAATTGGCAAATGTTACAATTGGCGGACTTATCTCTCACGGTGATCTCTTTTATATAACCACAATACAGATTATCAGTATCCGAAAATTTTGGGTAGTTTATATACAGGTAACACACTTAATCTTCTACGTAAATATTTAAAAATATAAATAAACTATTCATACACCATAATAACAACCATTCACATTAGACACATGCGCATACACACGTTCACATCATTTTTGTGTTTAAACAGCCAGTACCATTACGAAGAAATGATTTAAGTAAAATGTATAAGGATAAGTAATGATATCTTAATTATCATTACTTAACCTTAGACGTTTTATTCAATTATTAGAAAATGCTTAGAATGGGTCATAGTGAGAAATAATGCACAAAGTGCATTTGTGATGTCTAACGATGCTAAAATTGTTTGAACTACGTCGATTAGCCTCGAACGAGAAAACTAAATGGGACCTAAAAAATTAGATCGACTATCGAGGGGTATTAATTGGCAATTCGATCAATTGCTGTGTAGACTTTGTATAAAGTGAAAACTAAAAGTGAACTGTTACTAAGAAATTATAAGCGTACGGCTTTAAAATATTAACAAATAATTTATTATTACTAAAAATTTTATATTAGTTCTAATTCTATCGTGCAAAGAGTCTCAAAACTAAACTTAAAATCACTAAAAACTTTTGACATGGCAAACGACGTTCTAAAAGTGAAACATTGTCTAAATTAGAAATGTCATACTAAAAGTAGACATTATCTAAAGACATACATACCTACAACAATAGTATTTTGGAAACCGTTACACTAACATAAGAAAACAGAAGACAATTTTAATGGAAATCTTAACTAAGTGACACAAAAACAGAATTAGTACCATTGAAACTAATCATCAAAATGGTAAACCAGAAACAGTTGGATTCAAATATAAAAGTATGTGAAAATAAAAGAGTTCGGGAGCTGAGGCACAATGATACAGAAGCATCATTAGGCCGCCATGATGTGGGTCACCATGCTGTATTGTTGCATTGTCTGTCTTTGCAATGAGTATGGTGATCACCACTCTTGGATTCTGCTTATGCTTTCAACCCGCAAAGTAGAGTCACTTTGGGTTAGGTAGCACATACAAATTAGATACATACAGATTAGGAGGTAATATAGGTTTTATATATTATGAAATTAAATGATGTCTACAGAATATGAAGGCATGCAGACAATTGCTCGTAACTTAATTGCAGGCGCTCACCTAAATTTGAGGGTTTCCTTCGATTTCCTTAGGATCCCATCATCAGATCCTGATATGGTGGCCATGGGACCACATGGGGAGCATACCCTTTCGAATACAAAAATAATTTTCAAAATCGGTCCACAAATTGACGGAGTAATCCGTGTACATACCTACATAAAAAAAAAAAACCGAAGAAATTGAGAACCTCCTCCTTTTGGAAGTCGGTTAAAAATATAGGTTAATGCTTATACAGTATAAACATATTTCCCGAGCAAAGCCGGGTTTTCATCTATCCACTATTTTTATAAAGTACTCACTCATTTTCTTTCACTATTTTTCGTCACCTTTTTCATTAATAGATGCAGTTTGTTCAATTTACATATTTTAAGCACTTTATATACACGAATTTTACAAGTATACAGTCGCGCAAGCACTAGACTCTGCGGCGCCGTCTTACGGTGACGTGTCCTGACGCGCATTTCTGACGCGCTTTCTGACGCGAGTTTAACATTTTTGACGTGACAACGTCTTATAATTCGATAGAGCCGGCTGCACGCACGAAAAAACATGACTCATGAGCGTTACCTGACGTCATGGGACGTTCTGAGGCGTTCCATTTAAGGCTTGAAGTGCAAGCGAGAGATAGATGCGGCGCTCATCATTTCATCAATGTTTCGCTATGACGTTGCCACGTTAAACTGTCGTCCGTAAACAGACTTTACAGACAACCATTTTTTTTTACCGATCCCAAAGTAATTTTCCTAAAGTGCACAACGCAACTAAAATAATTTCATTTCAAAAATATATATTATAAAAGTTCAACAGCTGCGTCAATGTGAAATAAAGTGGTGATAGGAACCTCACCTTACAATAAGATGATTGTTCAATTTGTTCATGTTATATCTTACAGAATAAATGGGAGCAAACATTTTACAAGAATCGCTGCGAGTAAAATATAAATGAAATACCACTGTTATTATTTTACGTACGTACAAACTAAAGTGCGTAAGTAAAAGAGGATTGAAATCAATAATTGTGTTATCGTGGCCTACTTATAACGATGAAGTATTTAAGGATAAACAAGGATTAACAATAACATTTCAAAATATTATTTTAGCCCAGCCAATTATCGCCCACCTAAATGTTTTGAATTGCATTAGGTTTAAATCAGTAGAATATGGGAAGATTCGAAGATTCAGATTCAGATCAACAGCTTTTATAAATCCACTGTAGACCTATGTCCAGCAGTGGACTATTAATTAAAGGATCATATGCCTTTAATAGTCCACTACTGGTCATAGGTCTACAGTGGATTTTTTGAAAGGAGATTTTTATTTGCCATTATTTTTATGTAACTACACAAAGTAACATAGCTCAAATATCTGAAACTCAAAAAAATTATAATCATCATCTTCTAGCCTTTATTATTCCCAAGATTTGGGGTCGGCTATTAGTTCAACCGGTTTTAACTGAATATCAGTTTGTACACGGAGCGACTGGCATCGGACCTCCGCAACCCTGAGGGTGAACTGAATTCGAAGGTTGAACTAGATGTCGAACTCAAATTTATTTATTGTGATTAAAACAGTTCAGGGATCAAGTCAACAAGGAGTTTATAATTGACTTCGAGTCAAATTGACTGCATTCTCTGAAGTGTCGTCTCACACGTTTTTCATCTGTCGTTAAAGGTCGTTCTGATAAAAGATAAAATTATGTCTTTTAGGTATTTAGCTTTGAGTATTTGATTATAAATCAATTTTAACAAATGATATTAAGCTGCCTTTTATATTTTTTGCTCTTACACTTAGCAAAAACGAAGCGTATACTGTTTAAATGTCGACTGCATTGCAAGACATTGATCGGTTGCACACTAAACACAGATTACTATTCACTTCCTCAATGCCCTAAGACATTGATAACTACCAATTTGTTTCTAAAAAGTAGTAGAAAATACAAAAGATTTACTTTTATGTATTCTAAATGAAGAGATGTTTCATATTTTTTATCAAACTATACTCAAAACTACTAACTTCAGTTTCACGTATAATGATACGCAATATCAAATTGTAAAATCTCGTTGTTGGGTGTTTTTTTTTCTTTTAACTATAAATAATAATTGCGTTGTATGATTTTTTTTCATGCTGCTAAATACTGCTGCTTATATGCAATACAAACTTAAAGATTTTTGTTAATTCCAATGGCTTAAAATCACTAAGCGTCTTTAAAGTTCTGAAAAGTTTCTGGTAATGGTAACAATTAAAATATTTCAAAAAGGTGAAGGTTATATTTAGAGGATTATGCTAATTAAGCAAGACTATAATTAAGGAACACGGGCTGTTTAAATGATAGCTGTCTTAGAGGAACTGTTATTTGCGGTTACACAATTGTTTTGCGGGTAAGATTTAAATGGGTGGCATGGCGCTGTCCAAACAAATGGATGTAGTTCTCGGTAATTATGTGGAGTAAGCGTCTTTACATTTATTACGAAATGCTAAGGATTTAAGGCATACTATTATACTGACACTATTAGCGATAATGAGGGGATAAGATAAGTAACCATTACTAGGTGAATTCAGAATGGTATTCGTGAATTAATTAGCGGACGTAATATTAGCTTACCTAGAAAGTTTTACGATACCTATTATTAGGCTTCTGGTTTATGGCTGTAAAAGTAAATGATTGCTGATTCTCATCTGAAACTTCAGAGGTTTATAAGTGATGATGTAAATTTATCTCGGTAGAATCTATTATATTATAAAGTTTATATTTAATAACTAACTTTTGTCCGCAGTAAAATGAAGGCTTTATCCTTCTTTAAGAATCATAGCATTTCCTTGCCAAATTTAATTGAAATCGTTGCAGTGGTTTAGCCATGAAATCGTAAAAGACAGACAGAGTTGTTTTCGAATTTATAATAACCAGAACAATATTCTAAGAATACTCCTGCAGCTACTTTGTTCATTTAAAACAAGATCCTTATCTGACTGAGAAATAAAGAATTCGGTTTACCTCCTTTCTTGCCGGAACAAAAAGGCTTTTTCGAACAAAAAAGTTCAAGAGAACTATTTCTATTCATATTATGCCATAGCTATTGACTTCTGACGTCTATTAGTCGGTGAATTTTGAATAGGGTTTCCTCATTCATGTTCATTTTGAGAGAAGAATTTTTGGATGTTTGTGTATATTTAATTGGGAAAATATTTTATTTAGTTTTTAACCAACGAGACATTATCTAAATTAGCCCACGTTACAGACATTTTGGTTCTTAACTTCTCATCAATGAAACAACTGTATGTCACAGCGAAATAGGGCAAGATATAGCTATATCTATATAAATAAATCGCCGAAATGTATGTACGCGCATAACTTCCGATCGGCTGCACCAAATTTAATAATTCTCTTTTTATGTGTTCGTTGTTGTTAGGGCAAGGTTTGTGTACAAGAAAAATTAAAAGATAACGGAAAAGTCTTTTTTTGTCCGCGACGGAAAGCTGAGACAGATATGTAAATATGGCGGTACAAAGTTTGCCGGGAGCTAGTTTATGATAAAACAAGGTAATTACAAACGAATCTAGCATTTTTGTTCTTAGTTTTAGAATTTTCAGCTATAGCCAATTAAATGGTCGATCCTTAGCTCTATTTTTTTTTTTTGGTTAATTTTATAAAAATGAGACCTACCTAGATTAATTTTTCATCCCCGAAACCTCCTGCATACTAAATTTCATGAAAATCGTTGGAGCTGTTTCCGAGATTCAGATTATATATATACCAGAATTGCTCGTTAGAAGGTATTAGATAGATAGAGAGATTCCAACATTCTGTTCCATTTCAATCTAACTTTCCTTTCAATAACTTCCAATATTTCCTCCTAATCCTTTTATATCAGGTTGCGAGCAATAGACTTGCCCACATTACTTACTAAAATTTTAAAATAAAATTCAATATCTAGTATGTGAAATAATTTATGTTATTTTATTGTTTAGTTTTTTTTATGTTAATTCTCATAATATTAACTTGTTTTTGTTTGTTGTGACTAATAAACGTATTTTTTCTTTCTTTCAAATATCTACTAAGCTACATACTTATGTACTACCACGTATTATTACATTCTAGAAAATCACGTAAAGATATCAAACGTCAAATGTGTCTCAACGCATAATGATATCCGGAATTTCTTATCGAGTCTGCATTTTTTGCTTAAAACAAACGAGAACCTCTTCGCATCAATCCACGTCATCCTCATATCTGTATGGCAAACTTTGCAAAGCTTTATTCCCAAGAGAACGAAGCGAGTTGGGAATTGCTAAAGACTTTGGTTTAAATTCATTACTATAATTATAATGGTCTCTTAACAAATGTCAACATGTGGTTGGAAAAGGTTTTATAGAGATGAAAATCACACTGCTTAATTAATTTTGACGAATCATTGTGAAATATCAAAGACTATATTACCACTTGACTGCGCATACAGTGCCCCGACGCTCGAAAACTATTAGTATTTTGTCGCCTATGCATAGGCTACGGTACTAGTAACCATTTTAGTTGTGTCCAAGTGTTAGACCTATGTGCACGCTAAATTAATAAAAATTTGTATAACATCTTATGCAATTATATCACATCAAAATGCCTTCATGCGCGGTGAAATGGTGTGGGAAACATTCGAAGACATCTAGTTACAAAAAGGATGGCATAACTTTTCATCGGTAAGTAAAAAGTACGAAAATTATGTTTGATTTAAACAGAATAAAGAGCAACCGCAGGGGTCTATTTAAAATGGTTAGCTGAGTAAACGAGCACGCGGTTGAGTCGCACTAGTGCTGTTATCTTTAATAGCTGAAAGACGATATCGAAAATAATAAAATTAAAACGAATATTTTTTTTATTCAATTCACATACTGTAATAATGTAATAAAATACCTATCTAATTTTAACCGATTTCAAAAAAAGGAGGATCTCAGTGCGTCGGTTTTTTTTATGTAGGTATGTTCCGGTATTTTGTTGTTTTGTTTCTGTCTATCCCTTACCGGATCGTGATAACGACCCCCCCCCCCCTCCGCGGTCGGTCAACTATGAATTTGATAATGTTCTATTTGTTCTTTTTAACCGACTTCAAAAAAGGAGGAGGTTCTCAATTCGACCGCATATATGTTTTTTTTATGTGTGTTAGCGGATAACTTCCTCATTTATGAACCGATTTTGATGATTCTTTTTTTAATAGAAAGGAGATGTCCCAACGGTGGTATCATTATAAGGACATTAAGATCTGGTGATGGCATCCAAGAGATCAGGATCCTAAAACTTTAATTCGAAAAACATTTACCAAATTAATTCATTTTAAAAATCAATAGTATAATATAACAGAATACATGTCTTTTTTTGTAATTGATTTTGATTAAATATTATTTCTATGAATATAGTTGAGTATTTTTTATAATGTTAAAATCCATTTTATCGATATCGACTATTTTCTCGTAATGAAGTAGAGCAGCACCAACGATAATGCATACCTACGCAAGTGACCAATTGCATTCGCGCGTTCTTCCTAGTCCCCCGGCCCGCAGTAGTGAGTCGTGTTCTTAGAAGAAATCGGCCCATACGCTCTCTAGTGGTTATATTCTCTATGTGAAATATGAACAAATGTCACTCTAGTTGCTACAGCAGGGTAAATATAGGTTTTTTTTTAATAACTAATAGCTCTACACTTCGGCTCTTCACTATACATGAAACGCACACAAAAAACACCCAGACTCGGAAAAATAATTTTATTTGTGGATTACACAAAGTGTTGCCCCATGTGGGATTTGAACCCACAATACTTGGCGCAGTAGAAGGCGACGTAGCGAGGCCAACCGTGCAGTTTTGACTTTGGAAGAGATATGCTTCTCCATCTCTCGCTCAGGTTCGATAGGAGTGTAATACCAGGTCCCCATAGAAAACCGGTGTTTGGCAGTTTTTTCGCTGATTTTCATTAGTCACTAGACCAACTTAGGCCTGTCACTTAATGAAGACAGTCACTTACTATTCGGTGTCCCGTCTACATGTTTGCCCTCTATGCCATAAAAACGAGTGAAGATGTTTAAATTATATTTATTATACATTCATCAAGAGACTAAGTATAAGTTATAAATCTCATTTTTATGCATATTTTCTTTACTACTGCATTCTATAAACGTTACTCATTTCATTTTCTAATGCATTCCACAAAATATTATTAACACTTAATCGGTACTAAGCTTAGTTGGAGGTCTTTGGGCGTCTTAAAAACACCCAACTGCAAGATTACGTAGCCACAACGTTGTCTTGCCAGTCCCCAACCCGGACTCGGCCAGCATGGGGACGTATGGCCTTAACCCTCTGATGATGAATCGGTACTAAATTAAGTAAAATTTTCTTGAATACACCTCACGACAAGACAAAACTATCGGCAAAGTTTCTCTTTTGCCTTCTAAAGATTACAAATGATAGGAAATAGCTACTGTATCAGCTTATTAAATTTCCTAGAAGAAGTTTGACTTCAATCGATTTATGTTGAAAGACAGTGAAGATTAACGTTATCTGATGCCACATTTCCTTCAACAAATATCGTTCTATTATGGACTACCACTATCTAGTAAGCTATTTAAAACTAGCTGATCTCCAGAACTTTATCTACGTCTTTCAAAAGGACTGAATTTGGCCAGACTTCTAGCGTGGGAGAGCCACGCTTCGGCATGAATGGGCCGGCTCGACCGGAATGATACCACGGCCTCACAGAAAACCGGTGTGAAATAGTGCTTGCGCTGTGTTTCACCGGGTGAGTGAGGATACCGGAGGCCCATACCCCAACCCCTCCCCCTATCTCCCCCCCCATCCTCCAAAGGCCGGTAACGCACTTGTGACGCCTCTGGTGTTACGCGTGTCCATGGGCGGCGCTAATCGCTTACCATCAGGCGATACGTCTGTTCGTTTGCCAGGCTATTCCATAAAAAAAAAGACTTTGCAACATTTCTTATTAATCTCAGATTCCTATTGGTTGTAGCATAATGTCACATAGCCTATAATCTAACCCGACGAATATACTGATCCAGTACATAAAGAATGTTTCGATTTGAATCATCACCGTGTTCAACTAAACAAACAAAATCGTATTATCGGTTTTATATTGATTTACTATTTTTTAACAATAATGAAATTATGCTTATAAATATTTTGAATTATGTTTCAATTATTTCATGTATTCTACTATACTATAATAGTTACTTAAATGAACTGCTAACAGGTTCCGGTTTGAGTACAGCACTATTGCACTATGCATCGTCCGACATGAATGTGTCCATTGTTTATTCATGAGAACAGTACTACGGTCTAGTTTCCATTGAAACAAAATTTGCATGTAGTATGTTATAACATTTAATAGAATCTGAGAATTACAGCAATTTGATTTGAATATAACTATAAATTCTCAAAATTAAAAAAACCCTCGACATTATAACCTGAGTTCCCTTTAAAAAGTAAAAAACACGTTATGCACTTTCATTTGAGACCCCACTCGATGATATTTTTGCAGACATTCGGTTACTCTTCCCTACTTTCACCCCCATAACTTTTAAAGGACTCAACCGATTTTCATGAAACATGTCTAAGAACACTCGCACGTAACTCACCTTTCATACAAAAAAAACTAAATTGAAATCGCTTCATCCGTTCGCGAGCTACGGTGCCACAGACAGACAGTCAAACAGACAGACAGACACGTCAAACTTATAACACCCCTCTTTTTGCGTCGGGGGTTAAAAAAGTGAAAGCTTTGAAAATTCAGTCATTAATATCATTACAATTTTATGAGTTTGCTGCCTGTGTCCCAATCACTGATATTCAGAGGTAACCTAGTTTATACCTTTGATAAAAGACTTCAAAAGATCAAACATTATTATAATTTCAATAATTTACTTTATTATTACACGGTGCCTTTCATCGCTTTTCATTGATTTTAAAGTATGTAAATCGTATGAGTCAGCAACAAAAGTCCACTTTTATATCAACTGTTGGCAAAATTGTCAATAGCATTTCTGGTTCCCAGTGCGGTTTTGCATGAGAATTGAAACACCAAAACCAACAAACTCTGGACCGATTACTTTTTCGAATTGACTGTCGCCACCGTCACAATTCAAAGTTAATCAATTGTGGGGATCCAGTTTAAGCTTTGTTGAAAAGTTTTGGGAAGGGTGTTCGTGTATAGTTTCGAAATGAAGGTTCAAAGTTTGAGCATGGTCCTTTATTAAAATATCAGGACTGTTCTCTTGAATCTTTTATTCTAACAAGTTGTATCAAAAAGTTATAGTTTTCATATATTTTGTTATTTTACGATATAAAGAAAACATCTTACTGTGTGGTTCTACAAAGTAATTCAACATAACAATTTATTGTTTTGTTCTAAACTACAATATTTACCTACTTTCTATCTGGCATGTCTATGCATTTTTAAAATGGGGTCAAACTCCTCTTGCCGAAAGCATTTAATGTGTGATTCTACACTACTATAAATGTTTTGCACTTACCTACTGTGAAACGCTGTACATTAAGTGCAGCCATAAGCTCTAAAACATATTTTGTGTTTATCTAACGTCATAAAATATTCACGTAGGTGAACATAATAAAATTCTCGAACACTCAACACTAGTAAACGAAAAGTAGTTAACGTCTTTTCGCTATCAAGAAACTACGTCACAATTTCAAAACTTCATTTAGCATCGTAAAAAAACATTTAACGTTTGTTTACGTCTAAATAAAAGATAACATCTTATGTTGGATTTCGAACGTCATTGTACTGGCAACATTTTGATTGTCGCTGGTTCGTGTTGACGTTTTGACGTTTGACGTTTGAGGTTGGAATCAAAATGAATTCGTGTTGAAAATGGTCGGTGCCGTAATTGAATTTGATTGTTAATGTTGTGTATTCATTAGCCTCCGCGTGATATTGATGACACTGAGGGTTTGTTAGGCTAAAATACTTATAATAGTTGAGAACGGTTGATCGGCCAGGCTAGGCTTGTGAACAGTTAATATGTGTAAAAGGATTGTGATCGAACGTTGAGATGTTGAACCGGCCGACGATTATAGTTATTGTGAAAATCCCTTGATAGTAAGCTAATTGTATTGTCCATCGACCCGCGGTCTCTTTAGTGATAAACCGTATTGTGTTAGGTCGTGGAGTCGCGAGTTTTTGTAGGCGTGTTCGCGTAAGCTGAAACGAGATTATTGAGATTGGTTCGAATACCTTGGAAGTTGTACAGCATTTTAGGAGCGTGTGTTTGTGTGAAGACGCAAGAGCAGAGGAACCTGCCCACCTACCCAAGAGCTCTTGGGAACGCCGAGAAGAGCGTGAAGCCACACACTCCTGTAAGTGCTTTAATTATTTTAGTATATATTAAGAACACGGTGACACAGCCGTGGTTCATTGCTCCTTCCAGGGGACATTGTTATAGCGATTGAATACCTTATTCTATGGGCCGTAAGATATCTCAAGTATCACAAAGTGATCGCTGCCCTGGTGGGAGAAATGAACATCTTAGATAACTACTTACAACAGTTTTGCAGAAATTAGACCCCTATAGGTAAGTGTGTTGCTTTGAAGAGTTTAATATAAATCAATACCAGTTTATCACTAAACCTACTATCTTAATACATGACATAGACACTATCTTGAGACACTGACTTCCCACTGTACCACATGTAAGAGATAATTTGATCCTAAAATCAGATTAGTAAAAGTTCTACAAAGTATAGCCCCTTATGTATATATAGTACTTTGCAGAACTTTTACGTGCTTAAGTTAAATACTATTGTATTTGTATCATGACTTAAGCGTATTTTACGTATACCCAGAAAATTCACTCTAAAATTAATTTCAATAGACTTTGATATTCAGAGTTACGAAAGTAATGTTGTTATTAATTAATGTGGCGAATTATTGAGCCCTTTGACAGTTGATTGGCAACGATTAAAGAAAGATGATGCGTGTGTAATTTGGCGTAAGATCCACACGTTGACTGGCTTGGCTTGTGATCAAAGATCTGTCTAGTCGTTATTAATTTAGATTTAAGCTCTTGGATTAATATGTAAATTGAGATTTGACATATTCGCGTCTATTGAAAGATGTTACTTTGAAACTAAATGTTAATGCATATTTGTAGTTAGTAAAGATGTGAAAAGTGATTAAATATAATACGAGTATGTGTCGGACAGGCTAAATAATATTATAACCGACTTTAAAAAGTGTGCAAAATAAATTATTATTTTGCACAATTTTTAAAGTCGGTTATAATCAATAAATAGCGGCAATAGATAGCGAGGACATCACTCCTCGCTATTTATTGCCTGATTACATTCTTCATATTTTATTTCTAAGGGTGGAAAATGAAGGTCGGAAGAAAGCAGACAATTTTGATTTTTGAATACCATTTATTTTAGTTATCTATCTATACTTATATTATAAACGCGAAAGTTTGTAAGTATGGGTGGATGGATAGATGCATGGATGGGTGGATGTTTGTTACTCTTTCACGCAAAAACTACTAAACGTATTTGGATGAAACTTTGCAGTAATATAGCTTATACATTAGAATAATACATAGGTTACTATTTGCCGCGATAACCGACATACACGTGGGCGGAGCCGCGGGCAACTACTAGTATTAAATATAATTCCAAAGTTCTTATATAAATAGGTCTTCTATAAAAGAAATCATCAAAACAAACAACAATAAACCTCTACTCCTAATTGTACTTTACAATGAAAAACTAATTAAACAACACTGACAATTACAGCAATCAAAATACAATCAAAATACAGGCTTTGTCAACAGCCAACGTAACAATTCGTTGTTAATTACAATATGCCGAAACAAGTGACTGGAGCAAAACTAAAATATACCTAACAACTTTTTTACAGTGATCGAAACGAATTGACTATTTTATTGTGGATACTATTCTATATTACAAATAAATATATTTATATTTTTGTTATTTAAATTGTTTGCTGACAAGGTGGAAATTTTTTTGGGATCTCCTACACCTTGGGAACTAAGGAATCTGGAATACGTGGTGATTTCATTAAATACCATCCCAAGTTCACTTCTTGGAGAATCTGGAGCTCGTCATTTCAGGCCCACTGAGTCACAACATATGTAGGTTTTCTAAATTTAATACATTAGGTTGTTGAAAACATACGAATTTATTTACATTTGCATTTCTGCGATGCCCAACTGGTTTCAGATGTATGTGGTTTGTTATAAGATGTCTCATCAGTCTGTAAGGCCTCGGTATCACTGTGGTGTGATACCGAGGCTGGCACCAGTACAAGCTAGTACATTTAAGCCAACTGTTGAAGTATAGCTGTCCCAAAACTAAAGATTTTTTATGAACTGATCTCACTAACTTCTACAACACCAATTGATTGGAATTCGATTTACTGTTATCTTATTGCCATGATATGGTAATATTGACTTGATGAGGCACCCAAGAGTTGATACTGGTACTAGGGCTGTTTAAAATGTTTGATTTATTATACTTTTTTTATTTTACCATTTATTGCTCATTACAATGTGAAAGTGAACTTTAAATATATGGTACGATACATCGTTATACATTCGATGTTATTAATGTTCCTCGATTAACATAATTCTTTGAAATAAAAATAGATCAGCGTCAACAAATTATTGTGCTAACCGCTAACCGAACCTATTCGTGTTTCATAACCGGGACAAACCGCAAAAACCCGCCTATACAACGGTCGCTAATTTGCTTCAACCGAAGCCTAATCGATTGGACATCCAACTTAATGTCAGTGGAAAGGATATGACCGCGACTGAATTTTCATTTATATAGGGTCTATTTATATGCTTTTCGATACATTGTATCTAAAATATAAAGTAACATTACTATTTTTTCCAAAATTAAAAAAGTTTGTAAACATTTATCGTTTAAAAATTTAAGTATCAATCATGGAGAATTCCAATAAATTGATTTTTATTCCTTAACTTTCTACCCTCTGTAGTGGTATTTTTTTCTTTGAGGTAGAATATGAAAACGGAAGAGGTAGCTTCACCATAAAAATATATAAATATAATATATAAATATTTTGGACATCTAACACACAACGCCATCTAGTCCCAAGCTAAGCAGAGCTTGTGTTATGGGTACTAGACAACTAATATAAATACATATATACTTTTTTTTTGTTGTAAATACATACATATTATACAGAGAAAACACCCAAACTCCGAAACAAATATTTGTAGATCACACAAACATTTTGGTCCGACCCAGGATTTGAACCCAAGACCTCAAGCACAGCAGTCGCATTCACTACCACAGCGCCACCGAGGCAGTACACCATAAAAAAAACACAATTCGGTTCATGAGTTTGAAATAATAAAAAGCAACCAAATTGAGAACTTTGTTAATAAAAACAGATGCCATGTGTAAAGTTAAAGTTTATTGCAGTCGTCGCTAATTAGCGAAACTGAATCTGTAATTACATACATATACCTATATACATTAATGGAATGGGTTGGCACAATCAAGAGATTGAAATCTATATCTTGTTTGTTTGCGACGCTAAGTACTTATGCGTTTAGTGGTCACGGATATTCACATAGAGTTGTTCGGTTTTACAGTACAGAGTTTATTAAGACGTATCTATACACATCAAAAGTGTCTAGGGATCAAGCATTTTTATGCGGATTTCTTGAGATTGAGATGTGGCTTTGGCCCTGGCCTGCTCAGTCGCCAGACTTGAACCCGATTGAGCATGCATGGGATATGCTACAGAGAAGAGCTCTGCCGAATATGGAGGGTATCCAGTCGCAAGAAGACCTTTTTTTGTTGTTGCAACGAACATGGGCGGCCATTCCACAGCGTGATTTGGATGAACTCATTTTGAGTATGCCAAACCGATTCTTGTGTTGTTAGTGTTCGCGGTAGAAACACGGATTATTAATTGTTTAAGTTACCTAATAAAATTTTAAAGAAAACTGTTATTTCAGTCTTTTTTTCGAACTTTAATGTTAGTGGTTCAAATGTCAAAAATCCCTTTATTAGGAAAATGGCAAATTTCTTTATTAATGCAAAGGTGACTTGGTTTATCGTTACTGTGACAAACGAAAACACTTTATTTGATGAATCCTTAAAGAAAATTTTAATTAATATCAATCAGGAGAAAAGTTATTGCAAAAATATATGTTGAACCCTAGACACATATATGTTGATCCCTAGACACTTTTGATGTGTGTATATTTTCTTACGTATAAGGGTCCCATATTTTTTTAACTTATTTTTTGTTATAAATTACCATTAAAATTGTTAGTACGTTAAATGTTTTATGAGAATTAAATACAGTAGTATATCAATATACTAAAGAAGCCACAAGCTCCTTGTGGCTCAGTGGTAACCGCGTAGGATCCGGTTCTGATTGCTATATAAACATTTTTGGTAATCATCACGAGTAGATCCCTTAAAATTTAACAACAGTATTTCTACAACACTTCGATATCACGTAGTATTTGAGTTTTAGAGGTCTGATGGTACTCCACGAAAAAATATAATTTTAGTCTCATCCGTAGCCGTAAGCTGTAACCTAAAGTCGACCTTGAAAAAGAGTTGGAAAAAAGCTCCGGAGCAAAAGAAACAGATTAATATCAACGTGAATAGTAACGCTTTACCTAAAATAAAACCTAAATAAAGTAAATAACATTAATCGTGGCTCATTGTGACTTTATTGTATTGCCCACATGGTAAAGTCTGAAGTAGCTGTATAAAGGCTGTGTCTGTATAGAAAATAAAGGGATACTACAAGAGTGCAGAAACTATAACGATCTTAGGTTTTTGAGTTTGGTCAGGTAAACTTATGTTTAAATTTTGAAACATGGAATTGTGCCTAATTTAACTACTTGAGATGTGCGAGAAAGGTTCTAAAGAGAAATACACTGTACGGATCAGCCTTCTTCACTAGGACTTCACTGTACTACTTAAGGTTTTAAGCTAAAAATAATTTTGCTTTTTTAAAAAAGAATGTTTATCATATCCTTTTATGTAACTTACAATAAAATGTAGGGAAGGAATTTGTAATACAATAATAAATATTGAATATTCAAAAATGTTAAAAATATATGATAATAATGATGATAAACAAAATATTTTTTTAAATTCAATATCTCCGATACTGTCTTTCAATTACCACGTCTCTTTCAGCACGAACCGGCCGGCTCTACCAGAGTACTACTCTCGCATATAAGACCAACCTAAAATCATTGGTCTATCAAGCATTGGTGTTGTCGTGTTTCGTTGGTGAGTGCGACACCAGAGGCTCAATGATGCAGAAACATCTCAATAGGCCGATAGAGTGTGCATCACCATGTTGCATTGTCTACATTCGTAATAAGTATGGTGAACACCACTCTTGGATTATGTTCATGTTTTCCATCTGGCAGAGTAGAGTCACTTTGGCAGTTATAAATAAAAAATCAACAATCATAAATTGTCACAACATCATAATATATGTAATGTCAAATACAAATTAGAATCAGTAATTAGTCAAATTAATAAAGAAATACATATACATAAATAGCGGCAACATTAAATTAGTGCACCTAACTTTCTTACTGTTCTCAATAAAGGCAAAAATGCATATTTCAAAATGAAGGTTAACTTTACAATTAAATTTACTATATTGGCGTTATAACAACTCTGTACCGATAAATTAATGCTAACTGAGAATTCTGTGGCAATCAAGATATGTTAATAGCCCTCTTTGATATTCAAAGTCGTGAGCAGATGCTCTTTAGTCTATGGTAAATGGTCATCGCCCGATATATTTGACCACAGTGGGTCTTATTGCTGACATAATTTGCTTTAATGATTGTATTTAATTAAATATTTGTTGAAATATTATATAGTGTCTTAATAGTTTTCGCCTCGTTTTTAATAAAAGGTTTTCTGAAAGATTGCTCCTCGCATCCAACGGTTCCTGGGACTTTCGTCGACCGTGGGTTTACCTTGCAAGGTGCCTCGTTATCCAATTATGCAACACGCCGAATAATAAATAAATTAAACACGAAAAAATAGTAGACATTGGTGCTAATTCTGTTTTTCAAAAACTGTCTAAACTAAACTAAAAATCACTTAAAACTAGTTTTGTCCTGACAAACTACTAACTAAATGGCAAACATTTAATAAAATTAGGTAAGTTATACTAAAAATAGACATTATCTAAAAACATACATACCAAATTAGGATCTTGGAAATCGTTTCATTAAAATAATTACGAATTTTAACAAAAAAAACCGACTTCAATTTGAAACAAATTTAAATGAACTGGACATTCAATCTGGACCATTCGGGAAGCATCAGCTTTCAAATAAAAAAAGAATCATCAAAATCGGTTCACCCAGTCCAAAGTTATGAGGTAACAAACATAAAAAAAAAAAAATACAAAAAATTCAGTCGAATTGAGAACCTCCTCCTTTTTTTGAAGCGAATGGAAACTAATATTTTTAATAAAGTGAAGGAACAACAGAATTATTACCGTTGTTATAAAGCAATGTTAGCCTTACAACTAAACTCAACTCGACCACAAAAACGTAGTGGCTTCTGGAAAATGGAAACATAAAGTTTATTTGACGACAGAGACATTAGCTAACAACTTGTTACAGCCATAAAACTACATCCTGGAACATTAAACATGACAACGCAACGGTACGGACAATTTTACAGATGTCGGTAGTATCCTAAAGCTAGGATCACACTAGTACCTTATATTTGGCTGGAGGTTTCACCCGGAGGACTTATTAAAGTATAAATAGAAGTAGTGTGTTTACTTTAACATATAAATAATACAAGATACTGTCCCTTTGGAAATACCTTTTTTTTCAACCGTTTACCAATTTATCAACCCCGATAGGTTACAGCATTAAAAGTATCAGCTGCCGATATTTCAAATTTGTAGTTGGTAACGCCACCTGTCTATAGAGACAGGAACTCTGTTAGTTTATTACAGTTCCGCTAGGTGAGGCTGTCGGCACATACATTACCCACACCTTAACCAATATTTCCCTTCCCGTCGCACGCGCCGCTACAAGAAATAAGAGATAAAACAGTTACGCCCTGGACGCGGACCTCGCCGCACGTTTTAGAGAACGCTCCAGACGCGAAGCTCGCCGCCCGCTTGTCGAGTTTACACCAGTTGTGGACTCCGCCACCGCATATCATATTAACTTTAAAACCGCTGTAAATAGTATAATTACATACGCCGCGTTCAAGTGATTGATCGTGGAATCCGCATTAGTTCGCTGAGTGCAATCGTGCCTTGCCGGCAAGCTAGGGACGTTTTTCCATAGTGAATACGTGCCGCCATCTTCATCCGCAAGCCACACCGCGGTGTGAGGAGCCAGGTCGCCTGATCAGGCCGCCAGGTCTGGACAGCAGCTCAAGATCACCAAAGGTAAGCGTGCTTCCTATATTCTCCTACCCACCTATCCGGCAGCCGCACAGTACTCAGCCCAAATCAGTTTTCAGGCAGTGCCTAGTCGCTGAAGATATACTGCGCACCCCGCCTTATATGTTGGCGTTGACAAATTCTTGGCCACGCCAGTTGGCGCTAACATATAATATGGTCCTTCGAGACGGATCTTAGCTGAGTGATACTTTAGCCCTTGTATATTTATATAGGTCTTTCGACGTTATCGCAGCTAAGAGCTATCCTTTGGGGTCCCTTTGACCCACCGCTTGTCAAGTCTAGATTCGTCTAGTACTTCCTAACCGCCCGCTTATTAAGTCTAGATCCATCTAGCACTTAAAACCGCTTAATTTGTCATGATAGATCTATAACAGCTTATTTTCGCTTCGCATTTTTGCTTCGATCTAGATTTGTACACCCGCATATAGTCTAGATTTATCTAGCTAACGCCGCTTAGTTGTAATATAATCAAATATAATTTCCTACCTAGGTAAACATCACCTACGTACATACTTCGCTTTAAATTCTTCCGAGCCTTAAAAGAGTTACCTACTTACTTAAATTATTTAATTTAACGTCATACGATAACTTGATTTATTAGTCAATTACGTGTAGCTAACTTACTTATAGGCATTTATTTCAACCGCAAAGTTAACAGATAGATATCTCGTTTATTGAAAAAATAATACCCACATTGTATTATTATCGCGCCGCCGCCGCTCGCCCGGTTAGTGAATGTAAACTTATAGTTACATATAGTATAATTTTATTTGCTAGCTGCGTTCTATTCCTTGTGCCTTGTCGCTTCATATTATGGCGCCGACAATGCCCAAGAAAGGGAGTCCTGAGTCTTTCGAGACTAAACAAGACAATGAGATTATTCTCTTAGAAAGTAAACGAGATACGCTATTCGAGTTTGTTCAAATTATTTACGACAATTCGAAACAAGTTCATATAAGTGTAGAATGTTTGGAGGACTTCCTTAGTTCTGTAGGAACCATTGAAGATATTCGCTCTGAGTTTAAGGAAATAGTCAATGAGCACAATCGCGCTTCACTTAAAAATAATCCCGCATTTAAACCTAATTATAAATCTTTAAACTCATTCGAACAGCTGTACTGTCATATAAAACGTGTATTAAAAAGTTTTGAACCACAACCGTCCGCAAAGGACACTGATCGTTATCAGGATGGTTCGACCGACCGCGACCGCTTGGGTTTGAAACATAGATTGCCTTCTTTGCCGCCGATCGAAATAATGTGTTTTGATGGCGACATACGAAGTTGGCCGCTTTTTTACGCTGGTTTCAAATCAACCGTACACGATAATCCTATGCTGACTAACTCTGAGAGGCTGTACTATTTAATAGGGAAGCTCTCAAGTAAGGCTCAGACCGTTTTCTCGGGCATCACGCCGTCTGCTGAAAATTATGACACGATATTACAATGTCTGATAGACAGGTACGAAGACCGACGCACGCTCGGATATACCTACATAGATCAGATGTTGAATGTTAAGTTGAACGGCCCCGCTTCTTCATCCAAATTCCAGACATTCATGGATCACTTTGTCACCGCCGCAAACGCATTAAAAAATCTACAAATCGATAATTTAAGCGACTTTATACTGCTTAACCTCGCTTTAAAGAAGTTGGACGAAGAAACGATCCGCGCGTTTGAGTCTCAATACCGCGATACGAAAGTACCTACTTTCGGTCAGCTGACGGAATTTATTAAGGGACAGTTCAAGATATATAATAACATACGCCCCACCGCAAGTACTTCTACTTCTCATTCTACACAAAATAAACCGCGACGTCATGTACCAAACCCGCATGCATACGTAGCCGTATCTACGCCACACAAGATATGTCTTTGTGACAACTTCGTACATGACCACTTATTTAAATGTCCATCATTTAATAAATTAACGCCTTCCGCACGCTTTAATTGCATTAAAGAACGCAACGCTTGCATTAATTGCCTTAGTTTGAAACACAAAGCACGGGATTGTCATTCAAACAAGAACTGCCGCAGCTGTGGTCAGAGGCATCATACGCTGCTGCATTTCGATAACGCTCGCAGTCGGGTTGCACAGCATACGCCTGACAACCAAATGGCCGCCCCCGGAATCGAACCGGGGACCATAGCCACCGCGCGCTCTCCGCGCCGCACTCACCCGTCGCCGCCGCCGCCCGCGCAGC
Source organism: Diaphora mendica (assembly GCA_949125395.1). Classification (NCBI taxonomy): domain Eukaryota; kingdom Metazoa; phylum Arthropoda; class Insecta; order Lepidoptera; family Erebidae; genus Diaphora; species Diaphora mendica. The sequence continues at coordinate 7,703,145 of OX421323.1, forward strand.
CGTCTGTTACGTCACAGACTAGCTCAACGCGAGATGTGAACGTATCAGCGCTGCATGCGTCCATTGCCGCGCCCGTACCGAATGCCGCAAATAATAACGTTCAGAGTGCGCAATGTACGCAACCCATAACGGTACTGCTGTCTACCGCTCAGGTGGTTGTTTACGATAAGACTAGACGCGCCCATGTCATTAGAGTTCTTATAGACACGGGATCGCAAGTCAGTTTTATTACAAGTGAATGTTGCGCGCGTTTGGGTTTGGATTGCAATAGAAATACGAGGACGATTGTTCGAGGTTTTGGTGGTTCTGAAAAATCTATTAGAGGTTCCACAGAGTTCCAAATAATTTCGCGCTTCTATAATAACGTTCATTTTGACGTATCGGCATTTATTGTCGACCGCATAACGGATAACCTACCTACGGTACCCGTTGATATAACAGCGTTTTCTCACTTGAACTCGCTACCGCTCGCGGACAGTATGTTCGCTTCGCCCGCCGAGGTGCACGTTCTCCTCGGCGCGAATTATTTCCCGCACTTACTGCTACCAGGCGTGGTACATAGTAATGTTGTAGGGATACCGCCCGCTATAGAAAGTGTTCTAGGATATATAATCATGGGTTCTGCTCCCGCATTATTGTCTAAACACGAAATTAAAAATACAACCGCTTGTTGTACTGTTCTTGAACAGTCGTTGGACCGCATTCTCAAAAAGTTTTGGGAACTTGAGGAGGTCTCCGCTCCGCCCGCCCACAGTCAAGATGACCTTGAATGTGAGAATCATTTCCGCGCCACCACTACGCGCGACGCTAGTGGTAGGTATACCGTTTCGTTACCATTTAGGGACGATGTTTATAAATTAGGGGATTCCCTCGCCGCCGCTAAAAGACGCTTTATGTGTTTGGAACGAAAATTGGAGTCATCAACTGCGTTGCGCACGGCCTACAATGATATAATACGCGAGTACATTGATAAGGGCTACATTACCGAAATAGGGTCTATTGATAAAATAACTCCCGCCGATTCCTATTTCGTACCGCATTTTTGTGTGCAACGTTTTGATAAAACGACTACCAAGGTTCGAATGGTTTTAGATGCCAGTTGTAAAACCAGCACAGGGTTGTCACTTAACGAAGTATTGCATTCCGGCCCTAATCTACAGGGTGATTTAAATTGCATACTTTTAAATTTCCGCTTATTTAAAATCGCTATATCCGCTGACTGTCGTCAAATGTTTTTGCAGATTGGTATGCTCGAAGCCGATCGCAAATTTCAACGAATTCTTTTCAGATTTTCGCCGCAAGACCGATTAGTAATTCTAGAATTTAATCGAATTTGTTTCGGGATGAAGTCAAGCGTATATCACGCTGTACGCGTCGTTCAACAGCTAATCGCTGATGAAAAACATAAGTTTCCTACCGCCGCCGCTATCGCGTCCAGTTCTACGTACATGAAACCGCTCGCGCATACTGTGACCGTACCCGCAAATGAATCGCTCATTTACACGCTCGCTCAACGTATATCTTCGTATTCGAAGTTATTACGTATTGTTGTTTTTATTTTTCGATTCTCGAAATTGTTACCGCGCAGACCTTCTGTCACCCGCTCAGATCTCGAATTCGCTGAAACTAAAATATTACTCGAATTACAACAGGTTCACTTCCGCGACGACATTCATAAAATAAGAGTAGGTCAAATCTGCTCGCCCGCCTTACAGAGATTGAAACCATTTTTAGATGAAAATGGTCTTCTTCGCGTCGGAGGCCGGCTGTCGAACGCTGATATCGACTATTCGCAAATGCATCCGTGTGTGCTCCCGCGCCACGATCACGTGGTCGATATATTGATCGATTCCTACCATAAGAAGCATTTACACGCCGGTCCCGAACATTTTATGTCCTTACTCAGGCATCATTATTGGATACTCTCCGCACGACGTGTGTGCGGTGACGTATACCGCATATACAAGTGCAATACTTGCTTCAGAGCAAGGCCGCGTCCATCGTTTCCGATGATGTCGGACTTGCAGCGCTCCCGCGTAAACCCGTCTGTAAAGGCATACGCCCACTGTGGGTGTGACTATGCCGGTCCTATACAGTTCACCCCCACGAGGTAGGGGCGTTAAGAGCCGTAAAGCATGGCTATGCATCTTTACGTGCCTTACTACCCGCTGTATACACATAGAAATAGCTACGGAGCTGAGTACAGTCAGTTTTCTCGCCGCGCTCAAGCGATTTCTGTCCCGCCGCGGACCGGTACAGTGCCTTTATACTGACAACGGAACCAATTTTGTTGGTTGTCGCTCATACTTGCGCGACGTTTATAAATTCCTTGACGAATTTCGCCCGCACCTGGAACATGAGTTGACAGAGAGTCGCATCGATTTCAAACGTATCCCGCCTGCTAGCCCTCATTGGGGTGGATGCTGGGAGTCGATGGTGAAGGTCGTTAAGACTCACCTCTTCAGAGTGATAGGTCAACAGCTACTCACTTATGAAGAGCTCTTAACTGTGCTTACTCAGGTCGAGGCACTTATAAATTCGCGCCCGCTAACCGCTCTAAGTAGCGATCCCGCTGAGCCATCGGCGCTAACGCCGGCTCATTTTCTTCACACCGCACCGCTATTTTCGCTACCCGCACCGCACGTAGAGTCAACTAGCCTGCTCGAGAGACACTCTCTCCTAGACAAGCTGGTTCAATCGTTTTGGCAGCGATGGAGAGTCGAGTATCTGCATAAATTGCAGGCTCGAGCCAAGTGGACCACGCCCACTACACCGATTCAGCTGGGATCAGTAGTGGTCATCATCGTCGATAACGCACCTCCGCTTGCATGGCCGCTCGGGGTTGTAGAAGCCGTCCATCCTTCGAAAGATGGAACAACGCGAGTAGTCACCGTTAGAACTAGTAAAGGGAGCTTCGTGCGCCCAGTGGTCCGATTGTGCCCATTGCCTAGTCAGTAATATATATTGTTTAAATCCGCACAAATAGTTTTAAGTAGGCTTAAGAGTAAGTTAGAGATATGTATAAACATTTACCGCAACTTTTCCGCACTTTACATAGTTTTTCCGCATATATTCCGCACTTTCAAATCTTTACCGCATATATTACCGCGTTTTCTTACGGCGTTTTAGTATTTCTTTAAAGGTAACCCTTTAAGGGCGGGGGGAATGGTAACGCCACCTGTCTATAGAGACAGGAACTCTGTTAGTTTATTACAGTTCCGCTAGGTGAGGCTGTCGGCACATACATTACCCACACCTTAACCAATATTTCCCTTCCCGTCGCACGCGCCGCTACAAGAAATAAGAGATAAAACAGTTACGCCCTGGACGCGGACCTCGCCGCACGTTTTAGAGAACGCTCCAGACGCGAAGCTCGCCGCCCGCTTGTCGAGTTTACACCAGTTGTGGACTCCGCCACCGCATATCATATTAACTTTAAAACCGCTGTAAATAGTATAATTACATACGCCGCGTTCAAGTGATTGATCGTGGAATCCGCATTAGTTCGCTGAGTGCAATCGTGCCTTGCCGGCAAGCTAGGGACGTTTTTCCATAGTGAATACGTGCCGCCATCTTCATCCGCAAGCCACACCGCGGTGTGAGGAGCCAGGTCGCCTGATCAGGCCGCCAGGTCTGGACAGCAGCTCAAGATCACCAAAGGTAAGCGTGCTTCCTATATTCTCCTACCCACCTATCCGGCAGCCGCACAGTACTCAGCCCAAATCAGTTTTCAGGCAGTGCCTAGTCGCTGAAGATATACTGCGCACCCCGCCTTATATGTTGGCGTTGACAAATTCTTGGCCACGCCAGTTGGCGCTAACAGTAGTCAACCAATCCAGTGGTTAAATAAATCAGTTAGTCAGCATAAGTAACGCGGTGTTACAGTACAGAAAGTTACAAACAACTTGAAATGTTCCAGTTATTATTATCCTATATAATAACATGTGGATGGCTAGTATTGAGATTTGGATTCCTATCGAGTACGGTTATATTTTATTTGCAGATTGCTTGGTGGTCGTTCACGAGAAGTTCATAAATTAATTTTATTTACCTTTTCACTTTTAAAGATAGATGCCTCCATTACATTATATCATACTTTATAAGTGCGTCATATTTTACTGCTTGACTCAGGTTCAGGTACTCAAAGTACTCCCAAATTTATGACCACTCTTGCAAGTGATTAAAGAGGCAGTCTTCATTATCATTACTGAAGACTTATGTAGATTTTAAATTGTCTAGTATATAAAACACTTTCATCTGCCTAAACTCGGTAATCATAATGTGAGCTAGGACTCTATTTGGCAAAGTTCATTTTGCCTTGGTCCAATCGGAGTGTTTGTTTTTTTTTTATTCCCGAGCCCAGCAGCAGCAGTGGGACGTTATGGGTTGTTAATGATGATATCTGTTTATAATATTAAAATAACCGCTTTTTAATAAATGCATATGTATGTATTATGCTATTCTTTTGTACATATAGCAAATTAACATTATTTACAATTTTTTGTCGTCTGTCTGTATGTTTGTTCCGGCTAATCTCTGGAACAGCGGGCCCGATTTTGAAGAGACTTTCACTGGCAGATAGCTGATGTTATAAGGAGTAACTCACTTTTTTTCACTAGCTTTGCACAGCGGCTTTGCCCGTGGTTGCGGTAAAACAACAAGCGGGGTAACACCGCGAGGCTCAGCTAGTTTAAAATAAGCTTCCAGTTTGCTATACTAAATTGCTTAAAGTTGCCTAACCATTTCAGCCATACGTCGCTCTATTTTATTGCAATTCTGACGTTTATATATATTATTCACAGGCTTGATTGAAGCCACCGGCAATTATTTAATATTCTACGGCCAGCCGCGCCGGTAAGATACCATTTGCTACGATTTGGTCGTTCGTTTTGATATCTATATGGTTTAATGTTGCTATAAAGTTGAAGTGGTTGGAGGAAGGATAATTGTTGTTTCATCACGAATTTGATATTAAACTTGTAGGATAGTAATCCTATCCAGACATATAGATAAATATGAGCATATATCAAGTTTGTTTGGAATAAATGACGTAGGTTCTCAATTCATTGGGTCAAGAAATCGATTTATTTTTCGAAATGACTATTAGCATATTGATATTTTCGTAGGTATGTATACCTTATATACCTTTTTATAGGTATATATACCTTTTTTTAACATCTTATATGTATAAGATGTTAAAAAAAGGTAATAATAATAATACAATGTGCTTACACCTTGAATTGTTATTATTAACTTTTTTTCAACGAAATCCTTATGGAGAAGTACCTACGTACCTAAGTACGTAGGTACTTCTCTTTATTTATGTAAAAATGAGTTTTTCTAAGATAGGAGATAATTTATGTTCTTAAGTTATTAGATAGAATTAGCAAGATGTTAATTTTATTATTAGTTGTATTTATTCTCAGATAAAAAGGGAAGTAAAAAGGAGGTATAGAAGTATCATTCACAGTTTCTTTATTAAAATCTACTCCTACATCAAAGGACGATCAATTTCTACTTTAGACAGCTTTAATACAACAAAAAGTACTAAAACCTTACCAGCCTACTTTCGCTGGCTGACGTCTGGGCCGCTAGTAAAATCTAAACGAAGTAAACTCTCTCGGATACATAAAACAAGATAAATCGTCCTCGTCATCATGCCTCACAAAATTGCCGTTATTGTTTTATCCGAGGTTCTTACTTAAGATCCTTACATCTAAGAAATCTTATTTCGAAAAATGAAATCCAGAATTGTCTTCAAAGATTACAACGTCAAATTCCTTTGGGCTTTAAAACTAAAAGGCGAAAATGAATATTCTCATGACTGAGGATAAAATTTTGTAAACAAAAATAACGAGAACAGTTACCTGCTACGTTGTTACTTGTGGTTTGGCTACTACGGGTACTACTTTAATACCATGCTTTGGCACAAAAACACAAGCTCGACTTCGCGTGGTCACACATATCATGGCCTCACAGATAAGGAAAGAGATGAAGGGTAGTCAAAAGGTGGCAATAATTGTGATTCTTGAACTAAAACACTACATAATGTTTTAAAGATAGATCTTTAAAAGATCATAAAAGACTATGTAGTGTTTGTTGTTGCACAAAAGATAATATAGGTATTATACTGTGTTTTAAGAGTATAAAACATTATAAGTATAAAAAATCTGCTCCCTTAGCCAAAATGCAAGTGTTTCGGGTTGAATCTTATTCTATAGTTGGTAATGCCTCTATTCTATTGCATTATTAGTTAAATAATTAGTTTTGACTACGTGGACCACCACATTACCACACATACATCACCACTTAACAGTTGTAGAATGTCCACTGGACTAGGGGCGTACGTAAGTACTATTATTTATTCTGTGCTAGGGGGGCGGCTGATCTGAAGTCTCCGTGTCCAAGGGGTTTAAATATCAAAAAGTATTAAACAACGTGCTTGATTATGTTTTATGACGTCACAGTACACATATGATAGTGAACTATAATTAAAGTGTATCGTAAATTTATTTCGTAACTATTAACAATGAAACTATTCCTTTGCTTTCTATAACTGTTTTACTTAGTGAGGTCAAATAAGTTGCACTTTTAAATAAACGCTTAGAGCGTTTACTCTGAAGTGCAGTTGTATAAAGATTTCATTTAAATTAATAAATGTTGTGAAGGTACTGTGATAATTGTCTGTTTAATATGTTGATTACGTTTGTGTTCTCAGAAGTGCCATATTACAAAAGTTAATTTAGTTGGTTCTGTTTCATGCTTCATTTAATTTTTTTAGATATCTAAAACAAATCGTTACTTTTTCTTAATGCTTGGCCCTGCTAATATGACTCTACTTTGCCTGATGGAAAGCATAAGCAGAATCCAAGAGAGTGGCGAATGTAGAAAATGCAACAATGCAGCATGGTGACCCAAAACTTGGCGGCCAAGTGATGCTTCAGCATCATTGGGCCTCCGGTCTCGCACTTACCAACGAAACACGACAGCGTGAACGTTGTCATTTAACGTTGATTTTTTATACAAGGGTAGTACCGCCCGGTCAAGCACGCCCGTTCGTGTTGAAATCAGCGTGCCCCTACTACCTTAGGTTACTTTTCAATTGATGATAAAACAAGTTCAAACTTTTGTAAAATATGTACACAAGTTAAATGTTTGTTACTAAAGTACAAATTACTTTTCAGCTGTCAGTATAGCAGTAGTGATAGAATCTCTAAACAGGTCAGATACGTGACTAAATAAATATGGAAAATATTTCCTTACAGTACGTGTTTGTGGAGTTCGTAATATATTGTTTTATGTCTGAATAGCCAATCTCCGGATTCTGTTTTCACTCCAAAGGCAACATAGTAGTATGGTATAGTACCTAGTTGTGTGTTATATCTCCCATAAAACTACAACATGACAAATTTTGCAAGTATTTTCAATACAATCATACACCTGACATACTGTGTCCAATGCAAAGTATCTAAATAGGTCGCCATAGTGTGGGTCGCCATAGTGTGGGTCGCCATAGTGTTGGTCGCCATAGTGTGGGTCACCATAGTCTGTATCACTATACTCATTGTTGCATTGTCTGCAATCACAATGAGTATGTTGACTCTTGGGTAATGCTCATGGTTTTCATCAGGCAGAGTAGTCACTTTTGTAACCTTATTTATGTTTTTATAAAATTATCTTTTGAGCCCTTTTCACGTCATGTGTAATTTTCTATAAAAGCCTGTTTTGGTGAAAAATGAACATAATTTTATGTTTTATAATAAAGGCAGTAAAAGTTTCTGACGCTCCATTGGGCAAAAATATTAAATCTAATATGCTTTAAATATCCACATCTTTTGGACTATTACACATAGAAAGATAAAGATTCCATAACATAGCGCGTCGTCACACTGGGCAGGTAAATAAGCATTTGGGGCGGGCTGCGAACTAAATCGGCTTCTTCCGTCCTCCGTTCAAGACCCCAATAATGGCTGTTCGTACGAAATGTGGCCTCTGAATATACCTATTTACCCTTCCACTACGGCCAGGCCGGGTATCTCAGGCCAAACAGCCCATTCAATCTCCAGTTTTCCGGAAGGATCGCGTTATTTTTAAATGAAATGCTTAGTTGACGCGGATGCTTTCTGCAGGTACCTTTTGAAACCTCAGCGTAGTAATGTTCCATTGTGTAGTAAATGTGTCGTCTCGTTGGATTTTTGTAAGGTTATGTCGATATTTTGACAGTATAGGAGGAGATTTTTATTCTTTATTATGGTTATACGAAGTCATATCCTAAAACGCATCAAAACCTATTCGGTATACTAATGATTTCAACGAATGGCAGGAGGCAAAATACTGACGTTTAAAAAGGTTTTGCCTATATATATCTACTAGTTGTTTCCCGCGGCTCCGCCCACGTATATGTCGTTATAGCGGCAAAAAGTAGCCTATGTGTTATTCTGATGTATAAGCTATATTACTGTAAAGTTTCATCCAAATCCGTTCAGTACTTTTTGCGTGAAAGAGTAACAAACATCCATCCATCCATCCATACAAATATTAGAAAACTTTCGCATTTAAAATATTAGTATAGATGTATGATGTTTTTATCATTATTCTCTTTTTCAGACTGTGTAAAATGTAGATGATTCATAGTCCTATACATACTCTATACAAATAAATAAAATTGAAGTGTCTGTTTCAAATTTAATATTAAAAAAGCAATTTTTTCAATTCCATCTGTCGGTCGGTCTATCTGTCTGTCTGGCTACTTTTTTAGACTAGCATCGCTCCATAGCGTTACACGCGGTTTTTGTAACAATTGGGTAACCTCACAGGACTAAACTAGTATTAAATAAATTATGTTAAGTGATCTCGGTTTTCTGCTGAGTCAAAACAATTAAAAGTATAAAGTAAGGAACAAACAAGTAATGTAATAACAAAAATGTAGACAACTTGAATGCATTTATTTTGGTTATAAGGGCTCGCTACATACAACAGCCAAATAGAATAATACAATGTTTGTAAAATCCCACCAAAATCACGATATATAGAAATATTTTATAACAAAACACAATATTACTGCTTAAAATTAAATTGTTTACAATCGAGGTCCTCACCGGGTGCGACTAAAAGCCTGTCAGGGTCGCTTTACCAACCAACCTAGCGGGGCTTTGCATACCATTTACTCAAAACTAGATCACGAACTATCGACAAACAAGCGTTTCATCGCCGCTCCACACGTCCATTACGCGGAAACACTTGTACAAGCTTTATAATGTTCTTTGTTCATCTTTCAGTGTACTCTAAACATGGTTAAAAGGTCAAGTTTTGTGAAGTCGGAGCGTGTTGTTAGTCTTCAAGCTTTCTTCGTATGAATATTATTTTCAGTACAGCGACCCGACATTCGTAGCATCTGTTGCTGGCAAATTTTATGTAATGTTCTACGTTATTAAAAACTAGCCAACCTTAATGTTTTAAAACTGAAATTGTTTTTATTTTTTATTTTTAAATTACACGTAGAATAATTTTAAGCACTTAGGGTTAGGGTTTTTATTAAACAATTTACTCGTCAAAGCTTCACACACATTTTATGGCAAACATCAGCTGTGAAAGAAAATTTTTAAATAATAATCTGCATCCTAAATTTTATATTTTTTTTATATTTCTAAAATTTTATAAGTTAGCTACTAAAAAGATAAGAAGGAGTCCTTATTAAATCAAATCGTACCTTACCGTTTTATGTCTCTTATTAGCCCCCGACGCAAAAGAGGGGTGTTATACTTGACGTCGATGTCTGTCTGTCTGTGGCATCGTAGCTCTCAAACGGATGGACCGAGGTCGATGCGGTTTTTTTTTATTTGAAAGCTAGTTTCCTTGCGGTGGTTTTTAGCTATGTTTAGTTAATATCAGTCCAGAAGTGTAAGCGTATCAGCTCTTTTCCGAAATGATGTAAGACATTTTTTAAGGTATCATTACTCGACTAAGTGTTTTTTTGGCTGATTTTAGGGGTGGATCCTTAAACTATGAGTATTTGTTGTGTAGGGGGTTTTTTATTTTTTCATTTAATCAAAAGATTATGTATGTAACATTTTAGCTTTTTATGTTTCTATATTTTAACTTCTTGAGACAATTTTTTCTTTGTTTATTAATATAGCGGCCCGGGCCCGGATTCGCAATTTTAATCTTTGAAATTTTAGGGTTTCCTCCACTGTTATATGCATGTATTATACATAGAAACCCTCCCCTTGAACCACTCTATCTAGTGCTGAAAAGGTTGTTAAAATCCCTTGAGTAGTTTAAAAGATCTGACAGCGGAAGTGCCTATTTAATTTAAAGGTAATTTATGTATTTTTCAAAATAGGCTATCTAGCTTAACAAATAATTTTAACAAAAGTCCTAACTTTTATTTATTAATTTCACAAGAATCAGTTTTTCTATAGCAATACAATATGATACAATTTTCTATTGCAATATAAAATGCGACACAACTTTAATATATTATTAATAACAAAAGTTGTACAAAGAAAAATGAAAAGATAAAGTTTGTAGTCCGTTGAACTTTAAAAAAAATATTGAAGGGTTTTTTTTCGTTTCGCCGCCGATGGACACCTGCAACACCAGAAGCGTCACAAGTGCGTTGCCGGCCCTTGGGGGATGGAAGAGATAGGGGAAGAGGTTAGGGTAGGGTATGGGCCTCCGGTACCCTCACTCACTCGGTGAAACACAGCGCAAGCACTGTTTCACACTGGAAAGGATTGCGTATCTCTTAGATATATCTTAATTTTAGATTCATTATGATTATTTGGCCTGAAACATAGGTCTTACCTAGATAAGGCAGATCACTAAATTAAAATATTGACCTTACTTAACAATGAGTTTAAGAATTGTAATTTTTTGGCAAGATATAACTAGAACTTGGTTCTAATTGTATAATTATTTAAGAATTTGTAGTTTGCTTATTATATGTTACTAAAGTCTGCTCTTAAGTTACGTAACACCCAAATCTTGTACATTGAATATGGAATAAATTTATTATTTTATTTGGGGTATTCATAACTAGCTTCGCCCCGCGGTACTACCCGCGGTATGACAATAAATGCAGGTTACGCTGCGGGTCAATCTATTCTAAAAAAAGTAGCCTAAGTCACTCCTTATATCACCCGCTACATTGGTAAAAGTTTGTTTATTTTAGTCCGTGGCTTAAAACTTCATTGTCAAAAAGAAAAGTAAGTAATGCGTGACGGGCGTAACGATTATTATTATAATTTGATTAGTAGTGGTTCGTCAAGCTTACTAAAAAAGTAAAAACTAAAACCCAACTACGACAAAAAACGACGCTGAAAAAGTATGAAACAAGTTTCAAAAGGCTACAATTACTTATTCTGTGCTACGGCTTTTAAAACTTGTTTCATACTTTTTCAACGTCATTTTTTGTACTAGTTGGATTTTAGTTTTTACTTTTTTAGTAAGCTTGACGAACCACTACTAATCAAATTATAATAATAATCGTTACGCCCGTCACGCATTACTTACTTTTCTTTTTGACAATGAAGTTTTAAGCCACGGACTAAAATAAATACACGGATATACATGAGACAATTATTACTTTTCGGATAAATTTATTAGCTTAAGATCTAATCTATACAAAATAAATGAAATTGAAGTGTCTTTTTGTAGTTTCAAATGAACAGCTTTTCACTCAATGCAAATGAAAGTATATAAAGTACAAAAATTTAACCAAAAAAAGTTCGAGAGATTTCTGGAACGGGTGGACTGATTTTGATGAAAATTTCACTAATGTAGCGGATGATATAAGGAGTAACTTGGGCTACTTTTTTTAGACTAGATTGACCCGCAGCGTTACCCGCGGTTATTGTCGTACCGCGGGTAGCACCGCGGGGCGAAGCTAGTTATAAATACCTAAAATAAAAAATTAAAATAAAATTTAGTCCATATTCAAAGTACAAGATTTGGGTGTTACGTAACTTAAGAGCAGACTTAAGTAACATTAAATAAACAAACTACAAATTCTTAAATAATTATACAATTAGAACCAAGTTCTAGTTATATCTTGGCAAAAATTTACAATTCTTAAAATCATTGTTAAGTAAGGTCAATATTTTAATTTAGTGATCTGCCTCATCTAGGTAAGACCTATGTTTCAGGCCAAATGATCATAATGAATCTAAAATTAAGATAGATCTAAGAAATACACAATCATTTCCAGTGTGAAACAGTGCTTGCGCTGTGTTTCACCGAGTGAGTGAGGGTACCGGAGGCCCATACCCTAACCCCTTCCCCTATCTACCTCATCCCCCAAAGGCCGGCAACGCACTTGTGACGCCTCTGGTGTTGCAGGTGTCCATGGGCGGCGAAACAAAAAAAAACTCTTGAATTTTTTTTTTTAAAGTTCAACGGACTACAAACTTTATCTGTTCATTTTTCTTTGTACAACTTTTGTTATTAATATATACTAAAGTTGTGGTGCATTTATATTGCAATAGAAAATTGTATCATATTGTATTGCTATAGAAAAACTGATTCTTGTAAAATTAATAAATAAAAGTTAGGGCTTTTGTTAAAATTATTTGTTAAGCTAGATAGCCTATTTTGAAAAATACATTTACATTTAAATTTAATAAGCACTTCCGTCTGATCTTTTAAACTCAAGAGATTTTACCAACCTTTTCAGAACTAGATAGAGTGGTTCAAGGGAGGGTTTCTATGTATAATACATGCATAACAGTAGAGGAAACCCTAAAATATCAAAGATTAAAATTGCGAATCCGGGCCCGGGCCGCTATATTAAGAAAAAAACGTCTCAAGAAGTTAAAATATAGAAACACAAAAAGCTAAAAGGAGAGGCCATGAGTTTCTTTGTCAGTATTCTTTTCATAAGGCTCTACGCATTTTGGAAACTGGAAGTTATAGATCAACACAAGCAGGCAGATGATTTTGGTGTTTTCATCTAATTTACCTTTACTATCCAGTACAGACGCCATGCTGTGGCGCATGGCGTCTGTTCGTGTCGATCTTTGATTTTTAACTGCAGTTTATCGTTCATAAATGTCACTTAGTGTCTTAATTGATTAAATGATTTTGAATTTAAATTTGGAAACGTTAATTATTTATGAAGCAACACTCGAGATTCAGAATAAGAAACCCTAAAAGGAAGAAACAGGCATAAAAAGCTAACTTGTTTAGCCATGCTGTAATTGCGATGAAGGCCCGCCAAGATAAGCTCGTTTCTTTTTAATTTTGCTTCTGGAAATTACTTCAATTCCCCAGTTGAATAAATGAAGACTGCACTACCTACTCTATCTTATAATACTGTAAAAGAGATCTCAATATAGTTCTGAAAACCTTTTAGTTTAAAGTTTTATTAGGTTTATTCACAAATGCTGCAAAAATACTGTCTAAGCAAAAAGTTAATTTTGTTTACACAGTCGCTGTTGCAAAGTAGATTAAAAAAATGCACTTTGTTTAAAGATTTCTGGTTTAACGTTCGAATTCAGTTCACCTTCAGGGTTTTAGAGGTCCGATGCCAGTCGCTCCGTGGAAAAACTGATATTCAGGTAAAACCGATTGAACTAGTAGTCCCCAGCCCCAGATAATCTTGGGGTTTATAAAGACTAGGAAGATAATGACTTTTTTTTATAAAAAAATCAATTCAAATTGTATTTTATTTTGGAGCAACATATTAACATCACAATAAGGCACTCTTTCGAGTATCTCGAACTGTTGAGAATTTTGTCATATGTAATATCTTAGGTTATTTATACATCTTGATCGTGAAAACACTCAAAAAGGGTCAACATTATTGAATCCTATAAATTGAAATTCCTATTATTTCAAACAGACATGTTAATCTCAAGTATATTTTTTACTTTCTGAAAATTGAAATAGAAATCTATCCGAGACCTTAGCACCATCTGATATAACTTTTTTGAACACCCGGACACACTCCCGGACAAATACGACCTTCAAACTTTCAGAAAAAGAGCGTACTCCTTTTTAAAAGGCCGGCAACACACTTGGTGTTGTGGGTGTCCATGGGCGGCGGTAATCGCTTACCAGCAGGCGATCCGTCTGTTAGTTTGCCCCTTTTCCATAAAAAAAAACTTGGATCGAAAAGCCGAGGCGGTTTATAATAAATGCAATTGATTAATATGACACAGTGATTTTTAATTACTGTCTATTGGTAGGTTTTAAGAACTCCTGATCAAGTGGGAGTATGTAGTAAAAACCGTAAGTCTAGGCCAAGAAAGTGTAATGGTTTAGGGTTGCATATCTGATCCACGAAATATTCGTCTTTGAGACTTGAACGGATTCTAAAAATATTGATATTTTTACCCTCATTTTCCATTACTGTGAATCTACGTAGTAAACAGTATAAAAAATGCAAATGAACTGTTTCACAATCATTTTAAATATAACATCAATTTGCTATGTTTTTGTAGCGTTTCTAATAAGTCATCTTGTAAATAAAATATAAATGCCCTTATTACTTTTATAATACGTTGAAATATTAATTTAAAATAGAATCACAACGTTTCATTTGAGTCATGTCTTTCATTAATTTCAGTTACATTCGTTCGAATATTTAATGCTCATTCATCTAAACAAAATTGTATCTTCGAAATTGTTTTTTATCAATATCTCGAGTAACATCTGGCATCCGTTTTTCATTTGTATTTCGGTAGAAAATTAAATGCAAAATAAAAAATGGTAAAGCTGTAATACAGATTGAAAATAAATATCGTATTTCAATAATTAAACAATAAATTAAACATGTGGTTCTAGAAAAACTAAAATAATATTAAAATGTGCTTCACGGATAATGAATAGTTTGCCTTCTCTTTTATATATTTTGACAAGACAGGAGTGCAATAAACAATTTGAATTAAAGATAACAAAGATCTGTTCTCATCACTCTCACCTCATCCGCCATACTCACCAGACCTTGCACCTACCGACTATTACTTTTACCAAAATTTAGACAACTTTTTAGTGGGTAAAAAATTCAATTCCCGAGAGGCAGTACAAAATGCCTTTGAAGAGTTTGTTGCCTCCCGTCCAGCTTATTTTTACAAGAAGGGCATCAATAAACTGCCAATGCGTTGGCAAAGATGCGTCGATTGCATGGGTGATTACTTCGAATAACAGAAATAAAAAAGTTTGAAAAAATAAGTACTTTCACTTATTGCACACAAAACGGCAATTTCATAGGTAAAGACCTATTATTAACATTCATCATTCGTTCTCTTTATTGACATTTCAATCATATTTAATAATGGTATTACGATTGACTTAATTTACTGTGATTCAATAATAAAAATTATGTTCTTCATGTAAATTCTAATGTTCCATTTTTAGAGCTGGAATATTAAACCTAATTTCTTCAAATTTTGATAGTACTAACCTTGATAACAACAGTCTTTAACTAATTCAATTATTAATATTATCATTAGTATCAATTTACAAATAATGAATTTTAAAGTTCTTTTCTTTCGGTCGTTTATAAAATGAGTAGCTGTTGCCCACGGCTCCACCCTCGTGTATGTCGGTTATCGCGGTAAAAAGTAGTCTATGTCCTTCCTCAAGAATCAAGTATCTCCAAATCAAATTTCATCGAAATCGGTCCAGCAGTTTAGCCGTGAAAACATAACAGGCAGACAGACCGAGTTTCTTTCGGGTATATCACAAACTAGCTTTCGCCCGCGGCTTCGCTCGCATTTAATAAAAAGTATCCTATTTTACTTCTAATATCTCCAATAATATGTGTACAAAGTTTCATGGTGATCGGTTAAGCGTGAAAGCGTAACAAACAATCTTACTTTCACCTTTAAACTAATAGGTCTTTACCTATGTAATTGCCGTTTTGTATGCAATAAGTGAAAGTACTTATTTTTTCAAACTTTTTTATTTCTGTTATTCGAAGTAATCACCCATGCAATCGACGCATCTTTGCCAACGAATTGGCAGTTTATTGATGCCCTTCTTGTAAAAAAAAAACCGACTTCCAAAAAAACATTCAACGAAAACTTCCGGCCAAAAACACTAAAAAGCGTAAAATAAACTGGCTCTTCATAAATTTCTATGTGCCAATTCTTCTCTATACCTAATTCTTTATTCCTTTAAATGTTAGTATTATAATGTGTGCTAGGTACCTGAAATCTGTATGAAGTCGGTGCCAAGCGACTATCGCATAGATTTTTGTAATTGTTCGTTCGTATTCTTTTGGGCTTGGCACCGACTTCAAACAGATTTTAGGTACCTAGCACACATTATAATACTACTATTAAAAGGAATAAAGAATTGGCACATAGAAATTTATGAAGAGCCAGTTTATTTTACACTTTTTAGTGTTTTTTGGCCGGAAATTTTCGTTGAATGTTTTTTTTTTTTTTTTTTTTTTTTTTTTTATGTATGCCCGCCAAAATGATTCTACTCTGCCTGATGGAAAGCACAAGCAGAATCCAAGAGTGGCGGTCACCATACTCACTGCGAATGCAGGCAATGCAGTATGGCGACCCACACCATGGCGGCCTAGTGATGCTGCTGCACCTTTTAGTCTAGTCAACAAGTATGGAACTTGTTGACTAGACTACTTGGGCCTCCGGTCTCGCACTCACCAACGAAACACGACAGCACGAACGCTGTCGTTTTACGTTGATTTTCTGTGCGAGGGTAGTACCGCCCCGGTCGAGCCGGCCCGTTCATGCTGAAATCAGCTTTTTTTGGAATGTTTTTTTGGAAGTCGGTTTTTTTTTTTATAAAAAGTTCTTATTTTTCAGTTTTTAGTGCAAACAGTCACGTAGGTAAGTAGCAATTTGAACTATTTAATAAAATTTCTGCTGATGCAAATAACTTTAGTGGTTTAAAAAGACGTATTAAATGTCAACTCCTATTTCACCCCTTAGCGATAGAATATCCAGAAACGCTACGTAATTTGTTAATACTCATTTTTATCAGTAGCCCAAAAATAAAGTTTTACGTTTCTAACTTAAAAAATACGAACTTTTACACAATCTTTCAGCCCCTATTTCACCCTCTTAGGGGTAGAATATCCAGAAACGCTTAAATACATTTCTATTCATTTTTAATCAGTAGCCCAAAGATATAGTTTTATGTTCCTAACTTAAAAAATGACGGACTTTCGTACAAACTTTCAACCCCTATTTCACCCCCTTAGGGGTAGAAATTCCAAAATTTCTTCCTTAGTCACTCCTACTCAATAAAGCGATCCATATGAATAACTGAAAGAATACAAATTAAGGTCTAATATACGTAATAATAATAATAATATAATGTACGTGTTATATTAAAATTATCCTCTAATCCCTAACTGTTGAAGAGTTTAAGTTTCTATCATCAGCTTACCTAAATAACTTGTAAGTATACGACTAAAGGTCTTTAGATACGTATGGAATTGAAATAATTATCCTCCAACTCCTAACCGTTGAGAAGTTGTACCTTCCACCTTCCATCATCAGCTTACCTAAATAATTTGAAAGAATACAACTAAAGGTAACATTTATACATATGATATTTAAAGATTTATCCTCAAACTCCTAACCGTTCAGGAGTTTTACCTTACATCATCAGCTCATCATCATAATATGATGACTGCCAGACGCAAAAACCGGTGTAACTTCAGGAAATATACGAAAAACATAGTATGTTCCTATAAAAAATGAGGGTTTCCCTCGATTTCCCTGGGATCTCATCATCAGATCTTGATATGGTGGCAATGGGACCACATCGGGAGCATACCCTTTCGTATACAAAAATAATTTTTAAAATCGGTCCACAATTGACGGAGTAATCGATGAACATACATAAAAAAAAAACAAACATACAGTGGAACATAGAACCTCCTCCTTTTTGGAAGTCGGTTAAAAAATACGACACGACAACGCGCGACCCCATACTGCGCAACAGACAGTCTCCAAGCTGCAAGAGCTGGGGTTGGAAGCTCTCCCTCATCCGCCATACTCACCAGACCTTGCACCTACCGACTATTAGTTTTTCCAAAATTTAGACAACTGTTTAGTGGGTAAAAATTTCAACTCCCGAGAGGCAGTACAAAATGCCTTTGAAGAGTTTGTTGCCTCCCGTCCAGCTTATTTTTACAAGAAGGGCATCAATAAACTGCCAATGCGTTGGCAAAGATGCGTCGATTGCATGGGTGATTACTTTGAATAACAGAAATAAAAAATAAAATAAAAAATAAGTACTTTCACTTATTGCATACAAAACGGCAATTTCATATGTAAAGACCTATTATTAAGTGTAAAGCGTATTTTGAACGTCTATCATTAGATTTTGCTAACTCAGAAGCAGCAGAGTAGGTACTATCTCTCACTTGAATTATCTCTCACTTGAATGATCAGGCCCTAAATGTATCTATCTGTATATCTATATATTATATTTCTGTTGTCGAAATAATATTTTTGTAGTCCTAATGAAGTGTTATTTTTTCTGTCTATTTATTAGTACACATGACTTCGCCCTAACATTCTTCACTATCCTCTTTTCACTCTAAGGTTAGCTGGAAGATAACTCATGTTTGAGTTAAGCTCGCCCTTGTACATGTTATTTCCTTGTAGCTTAACGATTTTTTCCATTTGTGTGCAATAAAGTATATAAATAAAAATAAATACTATTAATTATTCTGTGGCAGCAGTTAACCGTAGCAGTCTACACTTTACTTTACTACACTTCTTAATATTTTAAGACAATAATGATTTAGTAAAGCATTAAGATTTAATTATACATAGCAAACCAAAACTAAATTATTTTCGTAATCTTTAATCCAAACTTCAAATTACAAAGTAAACATATGTCGTACCAACATTTTCTAAGCAAATTTTAGTTTCTACTTTAAAATATCGTACCGTTGACAAATGTCCAGGCGCTGCCCATTTAATTTAATGCAAAATGATAATAAAAACATTGAGTTTGAAGTAGATATCCTGAAGGAAAATAACACAAGTAAAATTTTAACAAAATAAAAACCGACTACATGGTTCGACTCGATTTCTCTTGGATGCCATCATCAGATCTTAGTGTCCTTATCATGGTACCACCGTTGGGATATCTCCTTTCCTTTTAAAAAAAGAATCATCAAAATCAGTTCATAAACGTTGAAATTATACCCGAACACACATAATAAAATAAATAAAAAAACGGTCGAATTGAGAAACCTCCTCCTTTTTTTGAAGTTGGTTAAAAATGAAGAATCAATGTACCTACTCCTATTACTAGTAAGTTTTCTGTACTTATATTATAAATAGATAAAATTTCTTTGTACGTATGAAGCATCTTTGAAACTATTGAACAGATTCTGGAAATTATCTCATAATATATAATTGCATTATGCTGAGTGTTATGATAATATAGCATATTCATTATATTTTCAATATAGCATAGAAAAACAGTAGTACACTCTTTTCCAAGAGTGAAGTGAAGTAGAAATTTATAAGGCAATCATTTTATGCCTGTGTGAATAAACTAATTCAACAAAAAAAATTGACGATCAATAGATAATAGCTAGACAAAATATGTTACTGTTTTTTTTTTTAATTTACTAGGCGGGCAAACGAGCAGACGTATCGCCTGATGGTAAACGATTACCGTCGCCCATGGAAACTTGCAACACCAGAGACGTTCAAGTGCGTTGCCTGCCTTTGGGGGATGGGGAGGGGGATGAGGAGGGGTATGGAGAGTGGTTGGGGGATGAGGAGGGGTATGGAGAGCGGTTGGGGTATGGGCCTCCGGTATCCTCACTCACTCGGTGAAACACAGCGCAATCGCTATTTCACACCGGTTTTCTGTGAGTCCGTGGTATCACTCCGGCCGAGCCGGCCCATTCATGCCGAAGCGTGGCTCTCCCACGGTAGATATATTAACTACTCCTATTCTTCACCGTCAGTTCTCAAGATGTTCTCTTGTATTTTCATTTATATTATATTGGTCTGAAGGTTTATTATACCAGACGTTATCAAGGAAGTTTGAAGATTCTTTTGTAGCATGTATACCATTTCCGTAAAACCTTGAGTTTGTGTCATAATGTTTCTCTTTATATCTCATAGGTATGTTTGTCGCTTCATAGCTGTACTTATTTTTGTAACAACTGTCATCTTTCCATTTTATTAGATCTGCGCCTTCGATGTTGTTGCATGGAACTGGCATATTTCTGAAAGTTGAATATTCAGTTCACGTATTATTTTTTTAAATATTTGTTTGAAAAGTTGTAATTACCATTTTTAGGGTTCCGTGCCAAAGGAAGGAACCCTTATAGATTCGTCATGTCTGTCTGTCTGTCTGTCTGTCCGTCTGTCCGTCCGAAACTCGGTAAGTAGATGTATTCTGTGAACCGCATTAAGATTTTCACACAAAAATAAGAAAAAAACAATAAATTTTGGGGGTCCCCATACATAGAACTGAAACTCAAAAATTTTTTTTTCATCAAACCCATGCGTGTGGGGTATCTATGGATAGGTCTTCAAAAATGATATTGAGGTTTCTAATATCATTTTTTTCTAAACTGAATAGATTGCGCGAGAGACACTTCCAAAGAAGTAAAATGTGTCCCCCCCCCCCCCTGTAACTTCTAAAATAATAGCATGATAAATCTAAAAAAAATATACGATGTACATTACCATGCAAACTTCCACTTAAAATTGGTTTGAACGAAATCTAGTAAGTAGTTTTTTTTTAATACGTCATAAATCGTAAACTGCAATTTACCTTTGATTCAATCAAAACAAATATAAAAAAAATGTTACTTGCTGCTGCGGAACCCTTCATGGGCGAGTCCGACTCGCACTTGGCCGCTTTTTTTTGTCAAATTTATTGTAACAGAATTTCAATTTTATATTGAATAAAAAGAATAACATACCCAGGTTTGACATTCATAAAGGCTTGCGGCTGAATGTATTTAATCCCGTCAGCGTTGTCACAGGCGAGGCGAGCCATGTTGGTCTTTCTGATTTCGTGTAATTGACCTATCGAAAATTTACTTTAGTTAGTGCTCGTATTGATTTTGATTTTATTATTTGTTAGAATAAATTTAAATTTCGAGCATTCTATACATGACAGTATGTCTCTGTCTGTCTTATTATAGTTTTCTTTCACTCGTAGCGTGTGTGAACCCCGTCACTTTTCCTACGATCGTCTTTTGCGACACGCCATTACTGTTTCGTGTATTTTTACTTATTAACACAATTTACATCAATAATACTCGTTTTGTTTATCATTATTTTAGTAATTTATTTAGAATCTCTTCTATCTACCTCCTTTATTCGTCATGACTTTGAAGAAAAGTTTATCAATTGATAGCTTGGGATGCTCTAATTACTGTTACACACAAAAGTGTCTAGTTTAGTCAAGATTTGAGAAGTAAATTAGTCGTAGACAGTCGTGGTTGTATCATGGGCCCCGAAAGTTTAACGATGTAGTACTTCAGAAGGTTTGATTACTAGGCACACTTGTTGAGGATTTTGTAGTGCACGTTGTATTCGTAGTAATTTTTTTCTCGTAATGTCATAAGCCTACCTAAAATTAGAAGGAGCTAGAAAAATCGGGCTGCCTTTTTAATTTTATTATAAACAATAATACCTATGTATATTACTACTCACCTAAACTGAAACTATGCACCTGGTCACCTCTTTCAAACCAGAATCTATCAGAAAATCGAAAGACCTGCAACTGTTTAGTCATGATACAAAACAGTGTAGGCCCGATGTCGATACCTTGAATGTTATTTTCGCACATAATTCCCGCTAATAAATCCACATCATCTACTTCATCATACAGTGTCTTGAGAGCTTCCACTTTCTAGAAAATTTATTGGAAGTAAGAGATTAAAAATATGAACTGGCCTACTGTGTTTGATTTCGACTTGAAATTTTTTTTTTAGTTTTTTTTTATGGAATAAGGGTGCAAATGAGCAGACGTATCGCCTGCAACACCAGAAGCGTCACAAGTGCGTTGCCGGTCTTTTGGGGATGGGGGGGGGAGGTAGGGGTAGAGGATTGGGGTATGGGCCTACGGTATCCTCACTCACTCGGTGAAACACAGCGCACGCACTATTTCACACCGGTTTTCTGTGAGGCCGTGGTATCACTCCGGTCGAACCGGCCCATTCATGCCGAAGCGTGGCTCTACCACGGTAGGGAGTAATTTAGTATTTTATTATTAGTAATTCTAGTCATTGTTTATAAAATGAATACTTGATACGTTTAAACTGAATGATATAAACTTACCTCAACATCCATGGTATCAAAGAGATCTTCAAAGTTACGAGCCGGTTTACTGCCGCATATGTGCCTATAGTCATTATATCCACGTATTCCCATATCCCTACCTCTTTGGATATCTATTGCAGCAAGGTCGTGAGCCTTTTGCAGATGCTTACCAAAGAAATTTTCTGAAATCTTACAAAAAAAATGATATTGATCATTACAACGTTACAATAAGTCACTATTTATTCAACATACATTTTCAATCAAGAATCAAAATTAAAATAAATATGGTTAATTTAGATATGAGATATTTTTAGTAAACCATACCTCAGGATCTTGAATATCGTCAAATTTTGCGGCATTCTGTTGAAATATTCCACGACTGATTTCTTCCAATATTTTCCCCTTTTCAAGGAGACCAGATCTAAAGAGTGTATCACTGTATGAATATACATCCTTATAGCGATAATTCTCTTTGAATGTCCTGAAAAGTTATTGCATTTTTTAGGATTGTGTTGTAGTTATCTGCTTTGTTTAAATTATTTTCGTTTTTATATCATGATTAATACACTTGAAATAATCATTTAGTAGTTTTTAATCTTTGTTCCATTTTCCGATTTTGATTCTTCTGACGGTTATGTAATAGTTTGTTTATGATGCAGTGACTAACCGACTAGCTGGCATCAAATCCTATTTTCCTCGAGTAACGACTGCATGAAGTAAGCAAATAAAGATATAAAAAAATAGGAAAAAGAAAATCAATAAATACTTACTTAATTCTACCATCTAAAAGAGTGTGAAAGAATCGGGTTGCTATTTCGTACTCAGCATAAACAAGGGGTATTGCATCAGTGACGTATGCAGACACATGTTCTACTTTTTCCGATATTAATTCATAGTTAATCATATTTCTTAAACCTATAAATAAAGAAGGGGTCAATAAAAGGCGGTCAGAAAGATAAACCTTTTTTTTTATATATGGCCCTCCAAAATGACTCTACTCTGCCTGATGGAAAGTATAAGAGTGGTGGTAACCATACTCACTGCGAACGCAGACAATGCAGTATGGCGACCCACACCATGGCGACCTAGTGATGCTGCTGCATCTTTTAGTCTAGTCAACAAGTATGGAACTTGTTGACTAGACTATTTGGGCCGCACTCACAACGTATAGAAACCTAAACCTAACTTGAAAAATTTCAAACTCTCCTCGGTTCAATTGCATATAAATTTAAGAGTATCATTTTGTATTTCGTTAATTTTAATTTTTAAAGTGGTTACATGTCAATATAAGAAATGAAACTTACCCAAGAAAGCGGGTAGCAACTCATACATAAATATATTAGACACCGTAGCTATATTAATTTGGCGAGCTACTTTAAATAGACGGTCATCTTTCCAGCAAGGATTCATATGGTGTAAAGCCCTCGCAATTCTATTGTGCTCTCTCATGAAAAATATTGTTAATGCCGTAGTTCGTAAATCAAAGTTACCCACTTCTGGAAATCCTGTAAGAGTTATAAATCGAAATACAGTAACATTCACTTCAAAAGCATTCTCTAATTGTAGCGGTAGGTACTCTTTTTACTATTATGCTATTAATTTAATGGGTTGTTTTGTAGATTGAAAAATGCTTCAAGTTTCTTTAAAATTGTTAATGAGAGTCAATAATATCGCAGCCAAACAACTTTGATTAGCCTTCTTGGGGCTTAAGACTTATCTATACAAATAAATAAAATTGGAGTGTCTGTTTGTAATATCAAAATAACCGCTTTTTACTAAATGCATACACGGTACTGGAACGGTTGGACCGATTTTGACGGGACTTTCACTGGCAGATAGCTAATGATATAATGAGTAATTTAGGCTATTTTTTGGACTAGCTATGCCCCGCGGCGTTATCCGCCAGTGTAAAGGTATTACAATATCCGCGCGTAATACCCCGGGACTCAGCTAGTATCATATAAAATCGGTTAAAGTACAATTTTCAACCGACTTCAAAAAGGAGGAGGTTCTCAATTCGACTGTATTTTTTTTTTTATGTTTGTTACCTCATAACTTTGGACTGGGTGAACCGATTTTGATGATTCTTTTTTTTATTTGAAAGCTGGTGCTTCCCAAATGGTCCCATTTAAATTTGGTCCAGATTGAAGTCGGTTTTTTTTTTTGGTGAAATTTTTAATTATAATATTAGATTTTGTAAAAAAATTGAAAATAAATCTCAAAGATATTTTTTCATACAACTCTTTTAGTTTTTATAGTTTTTTATTACATACAAAGAGAATAAGTACTTACCAAATTGATAACAAATTGTTTCTGTGTCGTTATTTTGGAAACAAATATTTTCTGTTGAATTGGCTCCTAAATTGAATATTATATCAGATGAAGTATTAACCACTGGGTTTTCTGTTAAATTAGCTACCACATCAGATAGCATGTCAGCAGTCATGTTTAATACATTTTTATTTGTATTTATATTTTGTGTCACATTAGGAATCATAGTAGGAGCTATGTCTTCAATCATGTCGTCGACCGTATCTCTTTTAATGTTAGAAACTATGTTATTCTTCAAATCTAAGAAATCTTTTGCTGTTACATCAAGTTTATTACGTGTTATATTTTTAGGCACATAGCGATTTTGCCTTTTCTCTAGTATGAGAAGACCATGTTCATATTTTCTCACTTCATGAAGGGCTTCTTCGTCTACTCCGTATATAGTTGATAAATCTATCACTGGTGTTTGAAAATTGATCTAAAAAGTAATTTTATGTAGTAAAAGGTAAAAACTTCATCATATTTATATAAATATGATGAAGTTTATCTATCATCACAAAAAAGTTAAAGTAGACTATCACTATAAATTGAATAAAGTATTAAATGCCACTATTTTTTTTTTTAATTAGTTGGTCTTTACTTTACCTTTTTGGAAATTCGTTAGGTAAATAAATATTTAAATACAAGCGAAGCAGAGCTTGTGTTATGGGAACTAGACAACTGTTATAAATATATATATACTTTTTTTTTGTAAATACATATATTTTATACATAGAAATACCTAAACTCCGAAACAAATATTTGCAGATCATACAAACATTTGGTCCCACCCGGGAATCGAACCCGAGACCTCAAGCACAGCAGTCGCATACACTTTATATGCGACTGCTGTGCTTGAGGTCTACTGCGCCACCGAGGAAGTCGAGGCAATACGTATTAGTCCGTAATTAATTCGTTGCCTATTTGATTCAAAGTAAAAATCGCGTCGCGTCGTTTTAAATAATTCTAACATGAAACTCTATAACATATTTTCTTTATTGATTGCTATAAATTTTAATTCATTTATAAAAGGTACGATTATAGAGATATTTTATAAAGAGCGTATCAAATTTATAAATTTATAAAGAG
Organism: Diaphora mendica; assembly: GCA_949125395.1. Classification (NCBI taxonomy): domain Eukaryota; kingdom Metazoa; phylum Arthropoda; class Insecta; order Lepidoptera; family Erebidae; genus Diaphora; species Diaphora mendica. The sequence continues at coordinate 7,728,779 of OX421323.1, forward strand.
GGTATTAATTTATAAAGAGGGAATTAACCCGTGGGAGAGCCACGCTTCGGCATGAATGGGCCGGCTCGATCGGAGTGATACCACGGCCTCACAGAAAACTGGTGTGAAATAGTGCTTGCGCTGTGTTTCACCGAGTGAGTGAGGATACCGGAGGCCCATACCCCAACCCCTCCCCCTATCTCCCCCCCCCCCCATCCCCCAAAGGCCGGTAACGCACTTGTGACGCCTCTGGTGTTGCGGGTGTCCATGGGCGGCGGTAATCGCTTACCATCAGGCGATACGTCTGCTCGTTTGCCGGTCTATTCCATAAAAAAAAAAAAAAAAAACAAAACAAAAATATTCTATTTTTTACATAACGTCCTCATTTTACACAAGCCTTGAGAGTTAACGACAAAGGAAGGAACGAGCCAAAGACTCGACAATAATATAATTGTCCTAATGTTTCGCTTTTGATTTTGTATTTTCCCCTTTTTCGTTAAATATTATTACTGCGCATGGAATATTTTTGTGTTTTTTACTCCTTTACAGCTAAAGGTTAAAACATGTAGGTATATTTTATCAGTATAATTATGTTATTGTACATGTTCAATGTATCCAAACATAGAATATAGTTAACAATGTATCCGAACATAAAAAGAAAGGCTAGTTTACCCCTCCGCAGAACGTCACTTTTGATTTCGACCGTTTGTCCAACGGAGTGAGTTATTGTCACAAAAATTAATAGAAATTTATTTTAATATTAAAAGGCAGCTATTGTGCCAATTTTTCAACATTAATTGTATTTACTGAGCTATCGTACATTAAAAAGTGTTTGTAGTATAGGAAATAAACACGTCTACGTTTCTTTTGTGCGACTTTTTATTCATCCGAACCAGCACCGCACAGTACTTATTTATAAGGTAACTGACATTTATTTAGTTCTTCCAGCAAAGTTATCATAAACAGCTTGTAATGTAAATGAATAATCGCAAATATTCTGATTGACTGCCAAAAAGAATTACTTTGAATTCAAGTCGATAAAGATAAACATGTATGCATTACAGAGTGGTCCAAATTTCGACAAATATATAATTAGGTATACAGTTTTAAAGTATGTTTTATTATTTTATTTGCCAATATATATGTTTAGTTACTGAGCCTAATTCATATTTTTAGGTCATACCAGTACACCACCAAGACGCACTACCAGCACGTGTGCTCATGTCTTTTTTTTTACAAATATTATGTGTATAACATAATATTTGAAAGCAGCAACAAATCTCAGCAGGATAAAAAAAATCTATAGAAATTAATTCATTATATTTTTCAAGACGATCTTTGATAAAAATACAAAACATTACTTGCGGGCAGAAAATGTAGATGAAAATAGCAGAACGCCGAATTACTGCTACATAATTAAAATATCATTTCGAACCCAAAATTAATTAAGTTTCTTTATATACTTCAAGCAATATATAAAGAAACTTAAATTTAACTAAATTTGCTATATAATAAGGAATACGAAGAATGTGTATCTTATGCTCTTATATTGAAACTATTAAGCTGGCTAAATGCGATAGTTCTGAAGATTAGTTTCTAAAGTTGAAGTGATATTAAAAGTAGTCCCTGTACAAAAGGCAATATAGTCACGAGTTTCCGTCCCATTCAGTGTTTGCAATATAAACATTAAGTTATTTGGTAAGATTAAGAAGTGATCTAGTAATGTGTAGTTGACGGAAAATTAGAATATTAAAAATCCTTTAGTATTTAAAAAATGAACTTCTTGATAAGGTTCTCTTAGGACAGGCAGTCTACTGTAGATATTAGTATTCTATCAGCGTGGTCGCAAAGTCACGATTAAATTCACTCGTTTAAAATTGAAATGTTGACATTAAGCGACTTCAAAGTAAGACAATTTTCGCACGTACCACTGCTAAATGTAACTTGTGCAGTTAAAAGGTTCTTACCTGTTCGGGGAGTATTATTTCGGGTGAACAATTAGCGTCTTGGAAAGTTTCGGCTCTTGAGAAGTTGAGACAGCGGATATCAGTTACTTTGAGATACGGGTCGTCTTCTGGTACCATTATAGGGATACACCGAGGGTCCAATTCACCAATTTCTGAACAACAATACTGCCTGTTTCTAAGATAATCAACTGAAATCGAAGATTTAATTTTAGAATCTTAATAAAAGTATGCTAAAAACTCAAAACAGTTTAGCTTCCGTGGTTATATAACAAGTGTTAAGTTAACATAATATAGATGACAATTTTAAGAAGTTATTAAAATAATTATTATTGTTACGGGAATTAACGCGATCACTTATTTAGAGGTATTACATACCTGTGATTTGCCTGATGTTTCATCAATCAGAAGTATGTTATACCTATAAATAAGTGATCGCGTTAATGCCAGTAAAAATAATAATTATATATCATAAAACGCGAAAGTTTACAAGTTAGTATAGTTATTGAAAACTTGATCAATAATCTATTTAATATTAAAAGCAATATAATGATAACACACACGATCATTTGTTTCCAAAGAAACCAGAACAGACCAATATTTTTGACTAGAACTAAATTATGTGTAATTGTATTTTCGTGATGCAATTTTTTTTATCAATGAGTTATTCTTTTCCAATTTGACCGATACAAGAGAGTGCTTGTATCGGTCAAATTGGAACCGATACACGCACTCTCTTGTGTCGTACATATTACGTATAAAAGTATTGTAAAATCTGGCATGTATACGGTAAAAATTTACACGTTTAAATTTGAATCGAATAAGTAGTCACAATGTAAACGTGACTCTTGTTAATTTTTAACCCCCGACCAAAACGAGGGGTGTTATAAGTTTCACGTGTCTGTCTGTCTGTCTGTCTGTGGCACCGTAGCTCCCGAACGGATGAAGAGATTTCAATTGAGTTTTTTTTTGTATGAAAGGTAAGTTACGTGCGAGTGTTCTTAGACATGTTTCATGAAAATCGGTTGAGCCGTTTAAAATTTATGGGGGTGAAAGTGGGGAAGAGTAGCCGAATGTCTGCAAAAATATCATCGAGTTGGGTCTCAAATGAAAGCGCATAACGTGTTTTTAAACGGTTTTATTTAGCTCACCCCGTTTGTTTTATTTATTATTCTTGGGTCAAATTTAGTAATTCAAATTTCACCCTCTTTCTGTCAACCGATTAATCTGAAATTTTGTATACACTTTGGATTTTGGTGACAATACAATTATGTTTATTCATTATCATTATAAATTCAAGATGGCCGCCGCTACAAAATGGCGGATAATTTATGTTTTATTAATCCCATCAATATGGGTATCAAATGAAAGGGCTCAACAAGCAGAATACAATATACTATAAAAATTAAAATCCAAGATGGCGGCCTCTACAAAATGGCGGATAACTTAGGTTTTATCAATCCCATCAACATGGGTATCAAATGAAAGGTCTCAACAAGTAGAATACAATTTACTATGCAAAATTGAAATCTAAGATGGCCACCGCTACCAAATGGCTGATAACAATTTTTTATCAATCCCACCAATATGGGTATCAAATAAAAGAGCTTGACAAGAAGAATACAGTGCACTATACAACCTCAATATTTAAGATGGGCGCAGCCACCAAATGGCGTATAATAATAAGATTTAAATTTAGAAATTGAATCTGTAATTTAGGTAACTGATTAATCCAGCCTGAATCCACCACCCAAGTCAAGATTTTGTATCGTGTTGAGGACTGTGTGGCGTTAGGGTGGCTCAAATGATACGTCGTTAGCGGTACACCACCCAAGTTAAGGTGAAAGGTTAAAACGCGCCGAGAACTGTATGGCATTAGGGTGGATAAAAATGATATGTCGTTAGCGTTTTCCCCTCAAGACTCAGGCGCATCTTGTTGTACATAGCCTTGCCCCTTTATTGGACCTCTGGGGGGATCGACCGTTTAAATGTCAATTATGTCAAGTACAATTACGGGACGGCTGAAAGAAGAATGTTGCCTTTAATACTATCATGGGCTTCTACAATACATAAAATGCAGGGCAGCACTGTGGATCACGCAGTCGTATACTTAGGTGCGAAACTGTTTGAAGAAGGTCAAGCCTACGTGGCTCTTAGTAGAGTAAGATCTTTGCAGGGACTACGTATAGAGGAGTTGGACTGCAATAAACTAACGGGCAAGAAACCTTGCAATAATGAAGCACTAAATGAATTAAACAGAATGCGAAATAAAAACTAAAAACTAGAAAATAAAAATAGGTAAAAAAACTTTTTAAATTAAACGGTTTTATGTTAAACATAAATTGCAATGTTTAAGTTAAATGTACTAAAAACCAAAAAATAATAAAATAGATACAGTCGTGGGAATTATAAACATATGCATAGACTAGACTAAAATAAAACCGTGGGGCACGTCAATTGTCTACAAATTATCGACTTAATGTGCGATAGAAGAATCGTTTAATTCGTCGTTAAAATAGGCAGTTGGCCCGCAGACGGTGAGGAAATTACTTACTGTTTTCTTGCTCATGGAAATTCCAATAGTTATACACTCCATGTAAATAAAAGAGATGTTTCAACTAGTTTATCGTTGGACATTCACACTGCTGGCTGGCGAGGAATCGTTTCACTGCTCGTAGTTTGTCTTTAATCGACAAAACATATGATAAAAGTACTACTCGCTCACCACTATGAAACCCTAAAACTCGCTTATAATCGAGCTTGCTAGCTTGTTTCCACATTCTAGCCCTACTTATCACACGTCCATCGTTGTCGGTTGAACAACTGCCTAATTATAGTGTAACATTACAAAACAAACATTTTAATCAACGATTGTAGACAATTGACGTACCCCACGGTTTTATTTTAGTCTAGTCTATGCATATGTTTATAATTCCCACGACTGTATCTATTTTATTATTTTTTGGTTTTTAGTACATTTATCTTAAACATTGCAATTTATGTTTAACATAAAACCGTTTAATTTAAAAAGTTTTTTTACCTTTTTTTTACTTTTTAAAGGGCACTCAGGTTGTTATATCGGTTTTTTTTTAAATTTTGAGAATTTATAGTTATAGTAAACTCAATTTCAATTTTTAAATCAATTATTTATGATTGATCATTTATTTCTTAAATTACAGCCTGAGTAGAAATTCATTATTCGATTCTACCTAGCACTGTTACTCCATCTGGTATTAAATAAAGCAACTTTATCATATCTTACATGGTCCGTTCATGAAGCTGATATCTCTGTGCACAAATTGCAACATGTGAATGGCGGCTGCATTATATTTGTACCTATCTTCGACTCGCCCAGTGGTCTGTAGTTCCGTTCTAACCTTGCGCGCTGATGGCAAAGGCTTTCCATGTCTATTCATGCGGATACCATGATCTAGAACATGAATTCATGTGTATAACAAATGTGTACAAACTTAGTATAGATCTTGAGCTCTCTACAACAACCTGGTAGAAAAAAAAGATTAAGGAAAAACGCAGAAACAGAAAGATCATTGGACCGACAAAAGCACATAGACTCCGGTGGCTTATGTACTTATGTAAAGAGAGCCTATCTGTATCGACCAACGAGACAATACATCCAGTTTGTCTAGCCAGATATAGCTGCAGTGATACAATAAAAGGGGAGCTTGAGGAACTTCTAGCCGACAATTGGCAACAGGCAACCCATGATCGAATAAAGTGGCGTTCTTTCGTATCGGAGGCCAGCTAAGACATACTTTAGGTCGCTTGGCTAATGCAGTAAATAAGCAAGAAACATTAGTAACAGAAACTTTTTGATATGCCTCAAGTATTTCATGTTCCTATTGAGTCTATATTTTTACAAATTACACTGTTCAATGATATTGGCGTAATTAGTAATCGTTTAAACCTTTTTTTGTTAATCAGTAGAGTAAATCGAAAATCGAATAATAAACTGTATTTCTAACACAGTTAGCGTGTTCAGAGAAATTTAATTGATAATTGCGTTAATTCCGAACTTTTGTTAAATGCGAAACGATGAAGACATCGGACACATTAATGCCTTGTTAAGTCATCATCAGCCTATTGCAGTCGACTGCTGGACATAGGTCTCTGCAATTTCACGCCACTTGGTTCGATCTTCGGCTTCTCGCATTCAAGTCCTGCCAGCCGTCTTGCGCAGATTATCACTATTTGGTATGCCAGGTGGGGCTTGTGGACGTCCCACACTACGTTTGCCGAGACGCAGTCTCCACTCAAGAACCCGTTTTCCCCAACGGTATTCAGTTCTGCGGTTAATATGGTCAGCCCACTGCCACTTCAGCTTGCTATTCCTTTGGGCTATGTCGATGACCTTGGTTCTCTGCCGGATCACCTCATTCCTGATCCCTCAGAGAAACGCCGAGCATAGCCCTCTCCATAGCACGCTGAGCGACTTTAAACTTGTGAACCAGCCGTACCGTGACACATTAAGGGCTCGGTGGATATAAAAAATAAATTTCTATAAGTTGATATTCCGTTTTCTTATACTTTAAAACGTATAAATACTAAGTCGACACACATGTACGTATGTACTTTAATATACACATATAATATAAATTTATATTGTATCCGTGGACCATGAATACTACCATCTGATTAAGTAGGAGGTCATGTACATACATGACAAAATATTGATAAACGAGTTGATATAATACATTAATCCCGGTGAGCTATTACAAATGAATTAATCCTACTTACTGTTAGCGTAGTCAGGTTTGAGGAGACGGAGATAAGGACCTCTCGCAGAGCCTCTCGTCGGGTAGTTATAGTTATTACACGTGCCATCAATCCGGCTACCTTCGTGAGGTGTGCAAGGTCTTAATGTTATAGTACATTTTCTATAAATAATATATGTTATAGCTTTATTAAAAATAACTACAAATAAGAACACAATTGTGATTTTTTAGGTCAAAAGTTTATATATCTAATTTGAAATTTTTCCTGATAAAAAAGTTCTTAGAAATTCCATACCAAATAGTTTTACTCGTGCCACTGTACTTGCAAGAAATTTCCAGGTAATGCCGTTATAAATATTACTTTACAAATTACAAACTTACTCAGTGGCGTTTCTTAGTAGTAGTTCCTTTGCTTGACTAACTTCAACTTTCTTTCCACTGTATCTGTGAAATAAAGGCGAGTCGCTTCGGCAAACAGTAATAAATAAAAAAACACCGTATAAATAATACATTTTGCAGTAAACGGCTTTACGCCTTTGATTCGCTTTAATAAATAGAGAAATCATGTTTTGAAGTACTGGATGTGTTTCGTAAGTTAAACGCCGCGATTGATTTCCTTTCATGAATTAAATGAAGGATGGCGTGAATTTGTTAGTCCATTTATTGCATTAGCGTCGTATACTGATATTGTATCACAAATTCCATTAAGCGAGCAGTTTACTTTAATATGATATAGGCAACAGATAGACAAACTCTTTTTTTCCTAATGGAAAATGAGTACCGCCACCAAAGTACAGTTGTAACTTGAGTTGAACTTGAGTTGTAAGAGCATACAACTCTAGTTCTGGCAAGCAAAACATTTGTTGAAAAACGCACAGTAATAGTCAGAAATTTTGGGCGAAAAATTTAAGAAAAAATCCTCGGAGCACTCCTTAACACGAAAATGATACAGAGTATACAAATCCACTTTTCTTCTCAAAGCAAAGAGATACAATCGAGAATGCGCTTCAGAGTGAAAAAGCTGGTACTGTGGTGCTAGTTAGAAACTTAATTAGAATTTTGAGCAAAACCAAAACTAATAGTCCGATTTTGATGTGGTTTTCAGTAATAGATTGTATTTGTTTTTTGTTTTTTGGCCATGCCAAAATGACTCTACGCTGCCTGATGGAAAGCATACGCAGAATGACCATACTGCGGATGCACACAATGCAAAAATGCAGCATTTTGACCCAAACCATGGTGGGCTAGTGATGCTTCTGCATGCGGTCTCGCACTCCCCAACGAAACACGACAGCAAGATCGCTGTCATTTTACGTTGATTTTCTGTGCGAGGGTAGTACCACCCCGGTCGAGCCGGCCCGTTCGTGCTGATATCAGCGTGACTCTACTACCTCGCTTATTGAGGGTTCTTAGATAGATGTTACAGTAGAAACTTCCTAGGCTGCTGTAATATATTTTATTCAAAAGAACTCGATACGTAAGTATTGAGGAATAATGCAGAAAGTCTAAAAAAATATTGTATCTTCCTTTAACGACATTGTAGAGCTACGGCTCAATGTTTTAGATATCATTTCAACTTATCATTTTCACTTTACATAATGATATCTAGTTGAGTTACAATAAAGCTCCAGGCAAAGTTTAACAGTAACTACTTGTATTTTATTAATATTTGTGGAGGAACGGGTGCTATGCCCCTCCAACACAAAGGGAAGATCCTCCGACCAGGCGAGGTGATCATGCCTGGCGGGCCACTGCCTAATGGTTGATGTTGGGATGGTGTATATATGATAATCGGCGCGAGAACTTCTGTTGCGCGATTTAGGATTGGTAGTTTGTTCGTTTTCTTCGTTACTCCGTAGTTCGACGTATCTTCGGTAGATGGCGCTGTAGTATGTTATGTTGTTGTTGCGCTGTATGTGGAAGTCGCCACAATATTAAAAAAAAACTTTATCAATATGTACTATAACTTACATAATATCTCTCTAAAAAAAATTAGTTTTATTGCAAAATAATCATGATTTAAAGAATTTATGTAACAATAGATAATACACGTAAAAGTAATTTTTAGGTAGAGTTTAGAAATTAGTCATTTAAACAATAAAGTACTCGTATCAGTTTACTTAATAAAAACCCAAGGTTATGTATCGAAGTTTTCTTTTAAAAAAATACTTAATTACAGATTAACACAATATATCCCAGTTGAAGATCAGTAATTAATTCAAGCATCCATAATTTATTATGAAATGAAATGAAATGAAATGATATTTATTTGTAAGTAAATCTTTTCAGATATTTTTACACGTCGGACTTTACAGCTAGAAGAGACCGGCATTTCCTACGACTCACTCTGGGAAGAAATGAATTAAATTCATTTGTCTCTGATTTCAACATAAATATTTAAATCAGAACCAAATGGATTAAATTATATAAGGATAGATGTAAAGAAACGCATTACAAATGTTCCAACGAACTCAATAATGATAATTTTTAATCAAAATCTAATACGACGTAGATTAATCCAAAATTTACTTAAAAATTGTGATCCATTTTAAGACCAATTTGTGATCTTATTTAACAGAGATCAACAAAACGGAAAGTATTCAAAGTTAAAAATTCTTTAGAGAGAAAATCAAGATTGAAAATTGGCGACGATTTTTAATATAAATGAAATGGCGTCTGTATAATATTTTACAAGAATAGACTGTTAAGTTTCGCAAGACTAAATACATTATTAAGTCTCAAATCTAATTTCTTGTCAGTAATTATGGCATTTTAGTCAAAACTGAAAGAAGAAAGTTTTAATTTCGTATTTGAAAATAAAATTCTGAACATTGTGAAAACATTAATTTTAGAAATAATAACGAATTCATTAAGAGTAGATTCCTTTTTAGTTGGCGTAATTGTTATTGTAATAGAGTTTCTCGTAACTTTAATCTTAATGGCTGCTTTGTAATTCTAGAGATTTGAAACTTTGTAGAATAAAATAAATAGTTTCATGAAAAAATATGCTGGGTATGGCGACCTATATACGAAAAGCTAAATAGAGGAAATTTAATGTAAATAAGTATAAATGTAATCGGGGTGTTTAGGATACTTTTTATCTTTAAATGAGAAGGAATAAGAACAGACACCTTGCTCTTACGTGTAGACGTAAAAAAGTTCATTCAAAAATCCTTAGAATTCGCCCATGGACATCCGTAACACCAGAGGCGTCACAAGTGCGTTGCCGGCCTTTGGGGGATGGGGAGGGGTAGGGGGTATAGGCCTCCAGTATCCTCACTCACTCGGTGAAACACAGCGTAAGAGCAATTTTACAGCGGTTTTCTGTGAGGCCGTGGTGTCACTCCGGTCGAGCCGGCCCATTCATGGCGAAGCGTGGCTCTCCCACGGAACTGTCAAAGACTGTTGATGATAATGATGATGATGGAATGGACTATTTCCAATATGGTTTGTAACTCTTGCCCCATCTTTTTATAGTTTTTGTTAAAACTTTGACCAAGTTAGTTAGACTTAAATAGGTAGTTACTGAACTTCTTCTTGCAGGCACGAATTTGGGTAAAAATAAATCCTGTCACCATATCGTTATTATACAATTGACCGAAGAACAAGAAATATATTGTTTGTGCTATTATTCCGACCCCGTATAAAGATCCGAGGAAGGAAATCCTGACACATTTAGGTTGCCACTCGACTCTCTTTAAAGTAAATATTCCCAACGCGGAAGACTTCATGTGTAAATTAACCTGAATATTACAAAGGAAATGAGGCCAACGAAATATGTACAAAGGAACCCAGAGACATAATTAAATCCCACAACAGTATTTTATAATTTTGTATCAAGAAAAGAGGATAAAGAATATCAGGTGAGTTTTATATTTAAATTTTTCATGTTTTTATGTTTTAGCTGCCAAAATGACTCTACTTGCCTGATGGAAAGCATGATTAGAGTCTAAGAATGGTGGTCACCATACTAAATGCGAACGCGGATAGTGTAGCATGGTGACCTTGTAACATTGTTTTTTTAGAAGGTAATGAATGTTAATACAGAATTGTTAAAAGCGCCATCTCTGGATATTGGTTTTCGTTTCTACTTAGGTGCTATGCGCGGTCAAGTGATTTTACTACTAGTTCACCATGCGAGATGGCGGTGCATAAGCAATGTCAAGTAGTTTCCCGTCTGGAACGTCTTTGAGGCTCCAGATGGCGTTTTTGTTAGTTTCCTTTAAAATGATATGATTAGTTAGGCCGCGTTGAGAATGACAGGCTATCTGTCATGTCAAAATGTGAGTAGGGGTTGTTCTGGAAGTTTCGAAATAGAAAGAGTATATAAAGAAATGTTTTATCCACTAAGGTCTTTTCTGTACCTGACTCTGAAGTCATCATTGTGACTGTCTATCACCATGTAGACTGTTAATTCTTTGTGTAACTTGTTCCCGCTTTATGGTGAGTTAATCTAACTTTTTTTATTAATCTTGTAAATGTATTTTCTTCCTTTGAAGACATGTTTAGGAGTTCTATTTTATTTGTAGGGCTCAAGGTTACGGCTCAAGGATGGGGCTGAAGGAGTGTTCCTAAGTCTACCCGTTCTGAGTTACGTGGCTTCCTGCATAGGGGGTCATGTTGTATAAGCTGGTGTCCGTTCACTGCACGACTGACTGATGTGTCTTCTGAAAAGGTCACGTAATTTTTACTATTTATTTTTACTATTCTCTATGTAGAATTTAAGAAATCAAACCACAAGCTACCTTGAGCTTGTGGGGAGATGATTGTGGATGGCTGCCCTAGCGCATCACCAGAAACCTTTGAAGAATAATTATCTATCTTTATTCTTTACTTGTAAATGTCTGTATACCTACTTAAATTTTTATGGTGTTAGTTTTAATGTAAAACTATGTAACTTTTATGAAACTTTTAAATAAGAAATATAATTATGTGTTAATGAGTCTATGTTGTTTCTCTGAAGTGTTCCTTAGGACTCCCATACATACACACATCTCTTTACTCTCTCTCTTTATTTTTTTACTATCTCTTTATTATTATTTATAAAAGGCGCCCTGGGCTCGTGCAATCTACCGGTGAGTGGCTTATGAGCTTCTACTAAATACACCTTATATTCTCACTGAGGTCACTGAGGTAGAAATTTATTTGTTTTGTTTTTAAATAAGGAAACTACCGTACTAGGAATTATATTATGTCGCGAGGGACTACTAAACATACATGAAGCATACACAAGGAATATCTAGATTCAGAATAATTATAATTTGTGGATCACATTGTCATAGTGTTGTCTTGGCCAGCATGGGGACGTATGGCCTTAAACTTCTCCTAAGAGGAGACCCGAGCCCAGCAGTGGAACGTTATGGGTTGTTGATGATAGTGTTGTCTTTTGCGGGGTTTGAACCAAAAACATTCAGCGCAGTGGGAAACGGCGAGTTGACCGCTTGATTCACTACGCCATCCATAAAGTGTTTCGAAGTGGTTTTCGTAAATATAACTGTTTTTTTTTCATATGGTAGATAAGTTCACTAACTGCAAGCACACAAGCTAACCGCTAAACCAACAAGGCAGTTACTTCTAATTGTCGCCTTTAAATCAATCTTCGAGCGTACCATGTGCTATACGAATGTTTTATAACGGATATAATGGATGAACTGACTATAAGGTGAAATAATGGAACTTTAGTGGACACGAGAAAATTCCTTTAGATTGTGCACGGGCACAATTGTAATTGTATTGTGATTAAAATTAAAGATGTTGACCGACTTCATTAGAATTACAACTTACTGGACTAATGCTATTATGTATCTACTAGTTGTTGCCCGACGCTTTGCTCGCGTGTATGTCGGTTATCGCTGCAAATAGTAGTCTATGTGTTATTCTGATGTATAAGCTATAAAACTGTAAGGTTTTATCCAAATCCGTTCAGTAGTTTTTGCGTGAAAGAGTAACAAACATACATCCATCCATCCATCCATACTTACAAACTTTCACGTTTATAATATTAGTAGGATTATATCCACTCGATTTCTATACCACAAGTATAGGTAAGTATAGTCAAGGTCCAATCTAAGTGCAGATCATTGTAACCGAGAGAAGTACTTAAGTACAACGGTCATGTTTGATAAGTGTGCTACGTATTGTAGTTCGCTCTTCAAATAATCGCTATTGTTCTGATTGCATTGTGAACGTGACGGGAGGGAGGAATCATTTTCTTTGTAACTTATTGATCTATCTTTACCTAACCTGATCTGACTTTACAATTTATAATTTACATGAAATTATTTTGAACACCTGTCAGTATAAAGTAAAAGGTAGCTACTTGGTTTCAAATATAAAAAACTTATTATAGATTAAATGATAGACAAATATTATATTACTAATACCATTCTTTCATCATTATTGTAAATTTCATCCAAATCGGTTCAGCGGTTTAGCTATGAAAGCGTAACAAAAGAGTTACTTTCGAGTTCATAATATTAATTTATGTATTAGGTACATGACAAAACAAAATATAAAGCAATTTTTACAAAACTATAAATTCTACACAGAGCTATAGATCTTCTTTACTGTAAAAATAGATTATTTTGATATACTTTAAAAGATGTGGAATAAATTTCATAACTCTTCGTAAAGCATTCCAAGTATACATGTAAACAAAGTGCGTGACACTTCATTTAGTTTGTTTGACTCTATGGAGCGATCAACCGTAGTGAATGGCTATTAATGTGTATTATCCATAGACGTTATTATCTATGATAGTGAATGAGCATGATAAGTATGGCGGTCATGTTACATTAAACAAATTTGTATTTCAAAGTGATTTCAAAGTCAATAGTGATTAATAAGAATAGTGAAACAATAGCTTTAAATGTTGTTTCTCTTTTCAGGTAAGATGTGTAACCAATTAATGTTTAAGAATGTTTTGTAACTAGTTAATCTAATGAAAAATAAAACTACTCTTTTCAGAGCAACACAGTTTTGGTTGTAGTTTTACTGTTCACAACAAAATCTAGTGATACAATAAGACCTTATATACATAATAAAAATAAAACGCATAACTCTCGAAATAAAGTTCCGGAGCTTCACAGTACTCGTAAGCTCTCAGGTCAGTCTGAATAATGAACCATAATCCAGTTTATTTTAAACGAAATTTTAATTGTTTTACAGTTAATACAAGGAGTTTAGATACTTAAAGAACCATTGTGCTATTTTATGAATGCAGAGTATAAATTTTAATGATCTATTGCGCGTAGAAATATAATTTTATAACAAAGATGGAGAATTTAATACAGTTTTACGATATTTGATTTATAACATCTAGCGAACGAACTTCAGGTTGTTTTACTAATCAACGTGCTATACGTCAATATTTAAAGGAATATTATTAAAAAGAGGCCCTCATAGCCCAGTTGCACTTGGTGATTAGAAACAATCACCGAGGGTAAGCAACGACGGCGCGGTCAGTACCTGGATGGGTGACCGCTAGTGGCACTATACCATGAGCGTCTCCGTGATTTGGAGGTCACATTAAGCAGTCGGTCCTGGTTGTTATCGTAGGATAACAGTCGTGAAGCTTAGTTGGAGGCCTTTTGAAAACACCCAACGGCAAGATTATGTAGCCATAACGTTATCTTGCCAGTCCCCAACTAGCACTTGGCCAGCGTGGGGACGTATGGCCTTAACCCACTCCTGAAAGGAGACCCAAGCCCAGCTGTGGGATGTTATGGGTTGTTGATTGTGAAAACTTACTGAAAAATACACTATAAACACGCATATCTGATTGTACGGATGGCCTGGTCGCGGTCGCCACGCCGTTTTCTACTGCACCAAGTGTTGTGGGTTCAAATCCCACATGGAACATTACTTTGTGTGATCCATAAATTGTTCTGTACCAAAAATTGATGACAAGTCTGGGTGTTCTTTGCATCCGTTTCAAGTATGTTTGTAAAGCCCTCGCGACACAAGATGTATATTTCTTAAGCGATAGTTGTCTTTATAAAACAGAAAAGTAAAAGTTTTGGATCTACCTACGACCTACACACATCAAAAGTGTCTAGGGATCAAGCATTTTTATGCGGATTTCTTGAGATTGAGATGTGGCTTTGGCCCTGGCCTGCTCAGTCGCCAGACTTGAACCCGATTGAGCATGCATGGGATATGCTACAGAGAAGAGCTCTGCCGAATATGGAGGGTATCCAGTCGCAAGAAGACCTTTTTTTGTTGTTGCAACGAACATGGGCGGCCATTCCACAGCGTGTTTGGATGAACTCATTTTGAGTATGCCAAACCGATGTTCTTGTGTTGTTAGTGTTCGCGGTAGAAACAAGGATTATTAATTGTTTAAGTTACCTAATAAAATTTTAAAGAAAACTGGTATTTCAGTCTTTTTTTCGAACTTTAATGTTAGTGGTTCAAATGTCAAAAATCCCATTATTAGAAAAATGGCAAATTTCTTTATTAATGCAAAGGTGACTTGGTTTATCGTTACTGTGACAAACGAAAACACTTTATTTGATGAATCCTTAAAGAAAATTTTAATTAATATCAATCAGGAGAAAAGTTATTGCAAAAATATATGTTGATCCCTAGACACATATGTTGAACCCTAGACACTTTTGATGTGTGTATTTATTCTAAAACCTTTTTCATTTTTATTTTTTACGCGGGGAATTCTTTTCGCACTATACCCTTGTTGGGGAGACGAAGGGCGTGTGTGGGACTCCCGGAAGACCGGTCTACCCACTAATGTCACAGTCGGGTGGAGCTCCAGGAACGCAACGGCGGCTTCTAGCCTAGTCTTCCTACCAACCACCGATATCCCCGTAAGCCAGAAAGTCATTATCTATACTTCTATACTCTATACTAATATTATAAATGTGAAAGTGTGTAAGTATGGATGGATGGATGGTTCGATGGATGGATGGATGTTTGATACTCTTTCACGCAAATACTACTGAACGGATTTGGATGAAACTTTACAGTAATATAGCTTATACATCAGAATAATACATAGGCTACTAATAGGTCTTTACCTATGAAATTGCCGTTTTGTATGCAATAAGTGAAAGTACTTATTTTTTCAAACTTTTATATTTCTGTTATTCGAAGTAATCACCCATGCAATCGACGCATCTTTGCCAACGCATTGGCAGTTTATTGATGCCCTTCTTCTAAAAATCAACTGGACGGGAGGCAACAAACTCTTCAAAGGCATTTTGTACTTCCTCTCGGGAATTGAATTTTTTACCCACTCAAAAGTTGTCTAAATTTTGGAAAAAGTAATAGTCGGTAGGTGCAAGGTCTGGTGAGTATGGCAGATAAGGGAGAGCTTCCAACCCCAGCTCTTGCAGCTGCTTCACGACAACGCGCGACCCCATACTGCACAACAGACAGTCTCCAAGCTGCACGAGCTCTCCCTCAACCGCCATACTCACCAGTCCTTGCACCTACCGACTATTACTTTTTCCAAAATTTAGACAACTTTTTAGTGGGTAAAAAAAACATGTTTGCCTATCTTAACCTACTGTTGTGTGTATTTTAAGTAATCTGTTTTTATAAAAGAACACTTTTTATACTACGAGTATAATGAGTTTCCAATTTAATTATATTACTACTAATTATACTTTAAAGCATTTCTTAGTTATGATCATAAAGAACACGAGTGACCTAATTAGTAAGATGCACTGGCAATGCTTTTCTCTTAGTGGAGTCTTAAGTAAAATAAGTCTTATTTCTACTTCAGAACAGATGGTCGGGCATTGGAATGGTTCCAAGAAACTGAGATCAAGATCGGGGAGACATTCTTCATAACATTGGGTTGGATATTTTATTGCAATTAATATTTTATACTATTTATCATAATATTTAGTACAAAAAGCGGATCCTTGTGTTCCTATAAAGGACTGTTGGGATGTCACATCACATAATTAAAAAACTGATTAGTATGCTTTAGAATGTCACTACAATTCTCGTGGAAGACCACTTCGTTTAAAGTTGGTGTTGGGATTGCTTCGTCTATCTGTGATCTATATTTGCTGTCTTATAAATAAATCAAGTTCATCTTGAATATATCTTTTATTCAAGTAACCAAACACAACAAAGCCTTAAGGACTAACGGTGGTAGAAAATGACAATATAATAATAAAATATGGCTTTACTGTACACCATATTAATTACAACAGAAACTCAAAGCTACGAGGTACAAGTTGCTTATCGCTCGAAGGCAATCTCTTACAGGCTATCATTGGATGGAAAGAAAGCTGTGGACAGTATAGGGTAGTACCTGGTGTAATAAAAATTATTATAAAAAAATAAAGCAGTACATAAACATCACACTTATATTATAAAGGTGAAAGTAAGTTTGTTTGTTACGCTTTCACGCGAAAACTATTTTATTTATTTATTTATTTATATCTTTATTGTATACATACAAAATTACAAACAGAAAACAAAGGATGAATTACAATATATGCAAATGTTACAATAGGCGGTCTTATCGCTCACGGCGATCTCTTCCAGACAACCACAACACGGATTTTCGATACTATTTAACCGATCATCATGAAATTTTGTACACATAATTCTTGGAGGTATTAGAAGTAAACATAGAGTATTTTTTATTAAATGCGATGGAAGCCGCGGGCGAAAGCTAGTATTATATAACGTAATAATTCTAGAATAGTAATCTAGGAATAAACGGCCTTTTACACACTAGAGTACTCAGTGAAGTCTATGAATCGTGCGCTTTGATGTATCTGGCAATAGTTTTCACAAATAGTTATGTATTTCGAATCACTGGGTGATCGATGAACCCAATTATGTACCTATGTATGTATATAATTATATGTACAGTGCTAAAATTAATTAAAGTAAGAGACCTTAAACAATAAATTTATATTTCAATTTGATGCTTCTATACACATCAAAGAAGAGGCACAAAAAGACACACAGACAGGTGAAGTTTTAAGTTGTTAAATTTAAATTAGTAACTTGCTTTTAATGTAAATGGCCAAAACGTTCGAAAAAAACTGAGAACAATTGACACAGGTAAGTAATACGAGAGGACCAAACGCTTAAAATACAAATAAGTTTTAGTGCAAATAGTGAAGCCCAACAGTCACTGCAATTGGTAACTTGATGCTCTAAATATTTCTGTAAATGGAAACCACTGTATTGACAGATTTAGAGCCGTCAGTGCATTCCGTTTGCTGTCAAATTAACTTCCAATTCTCTAAGAATGGACTAGCCATGAACTGTATTTTGCGAGATTGACTTTCAACATTCGCATTAAATCAGGAAAAGCAATTTCAATATTCAATCAAGTGAGTTAAATTTCATTTACATTAATCTAAATGAGTAAGAATCGTAATAAAGAAGCCAAAGCTTGTTCATAACCGATACCAATATTAATTAAAAGATCAACGGTTTGAGAATTAAATCCATTCAAATGAACAACTAATAATGGATCTTTCATACACCGGGTTTTAATTAAAGTAGAGTATACTTCTCAAATATAGGCATATGTTTATTTGAGTAAGGTCTTTGACCTGACTTTTGCGGGTAGGTACTATTTTATTTTTAGGGGCATAAATCATATTTCTAGCCAATCAGCAATTCGAAATACCTATCAATCCATCAGTCAATCAATTTTTATTTGCAAATGTGGGTTGTCCAATAAGGTGTTTTATGTCATGCATGTATTATAAATGATATATATTATTAGGTAGGCACATTGATTATTATAATTGGATAGGTTCAAAATATTAAAAGCAATTTCAACGAAAAAAATGACTTAAGTCGATTTTTAGTGATTCCAGTGTATGTTCAGGGTTTTAAAATATTTTATTTCATTCATATAAAATTTATATTGATCGAAGAATATTGCAGATAGTGGAGATAAAACATTTCTCTTACTTTAGCCTTCATATTCAAATGCCTATAAAATCTTTATCGTACACGTCATATTGTTTGGGATTATCCTACCCTCAACCCGTTGGGAGGTCAAGCGTTACCCTAATGGGGATCGTATTAACGACCATCAGCCATGCATCCCTCACGATGCGCTATTTGGTATTGCGGTACTTTTTTCGTTGGTGTGATGTGGGTGGTTAAGCTGAAGATTACCATTTTGTAGTACACAGTGAATAAAGCGATATGTGGTAAACTGTTTTTGACGTGGGTCCTTACATTTGTATCTTTTTTGGATTTTCAGTGTGTCATGCAAACAGAAAATTACTATTTATATGTATAACTAGCGACACAGCCTGGCTTCGCACGGAAGTCTTTGAAATTCTCGAATTCCTTCTACTAAAATATGCATGTTTCACATACAAACCTTATCTTGAATCACTTTATCTGTTGCTGAAAACTGCATTAAAATCCTTTGAGTAATTTAAAGGACTTAGTGTACATACAGCTTAAGTCCCTTATGTAAAGATAGCAAACTTCTTTGTAATACGAGCACTATTTTTTTTTGTCCTTTTTGCCTTCATTTTTCATTAAAATCCTTTGAGTAATTTAAAGGACTTAGTGTACAAACAGCTTAAGTGCCTTCATTTTATACTATGTAAAGATAGCAAACTTCTTTGTAATACAAGCACTAATTTTATTTCGAATAGGTTCTTAAAATCGGCAGTCATAGTTTCCTGTTATGACAAATGTGAACCGTAAATATACTTCAATAATTAATATAATAATAAATAACGGAGCGGTCGCTTACGTCTAATTCTTGGTAACCAAATAATTTTTTTCCTGCAGTCCTTAGCCGTCTGATTAAAAAAAAACATCGCGATTAATTAATTGTAGTTCGCATGCTACAAACTCATAATTATGTTAAATCTTATCCATAATATTAATCAGTAAGCTTCAGGTTTCCATCCAATTTAATACGTGAATAAAAACGTAGATACGAAATATCTACTAATTGGGATACGCGCACCGACCGAAGTGATTTGCACCTAGAATGCAATACTTGCTCGTCTATCGGATCCTATAAATAATGAAGCATAGATTTTATCGATAGTAATGCGTCTCGCTCGATTTCACGTGGTCATGTGAAAGAGTAGTGAATGTAACCGCTAGGGCTGTCATGTCACATAAACATAAATAATGTTAAAGCGTTGAAAATGGACCGTGTTATCTGAGAACAGTTGTTAAACACCATTTGAAGAAATTTTATGTTACACGAGATTACGAGTATTAACAAATAAATAGTTTCTGATATCAATGTTTTAGGCATAAATAATAATAAATAAATAATAAATAAATATTTCAGACATCTAACACACAACGCCATCTAGTCCCAAGCTAAGCAGAGCTTGTGTTATGGGTACTAGACAAGTGATACAAATATACTTTTTTTTTGTAAATACATACATATTATACATAGAAAACACCCAAACTCCGAAACAAATATTTGTAGATCATACAAAAATATTGTCCGACCCGGGACTCGAACCCAAGACCTCATGATCGTGTGCATCTGGACTGAGGGCCCATTTTTTTAATTTTGGCGAAACGATATAAAGTTCAAATAGGAATTAGTTAAAAATAGTAAAGATCTGAAGCAATGGGTCATAAATTTCTTAAACGTGAAATAAAGCAGTTATGATCAATTAGCTTGGGCCCTTAGTTCAGACGCTTGCAAAAAATGACATAGCCTAGATCTCAGAAAGTACTGGCTCTAGGTCAATGCATTTTATTTTAGAATTTAGTTAAGAATTTCTTAAAAGTTTTAAGAAAATTTCAAAACTGTAGAATACGTCATTACGGATTTATGGCGATATAATATACGGCCCTCAGTTCAGTAATGTCTCTATGGAGGAATTGGCAAAAAATGCAATTATCTGAACAAATACGTAACTAAAACTTTATAATATTTTAGTTAAATACCTCTGTTAATTAGTTAAAAATAAAAATTGAGACAGAAGCCAATTTTTAAGATCTAAATCAAAGTTGAATTTTTCTAAAACGTTTGAACTGAGGGACCAAGGTTTTTCGCCTTTACTGACTTAAGTCAACCTCACAGATTCACGCAAACTGTACTGAGTTTTTTTACTATTTTTTAACTAAAACCTGACATTTCATCCGTCGTTCTCAATGCTATACTTTAAGAGAAAATTGGTTTTGAATTTTTCATAGGAGAATATTTTGATTATTTGAATATTGTATACATTGAATAAATGATTTTTTTGTTTTTTAGGACAGATCCCTTTGCATGTACCCATATATAATATTTTTTTAGCGACTATAGCCCTTGAAGACCTATACACCTAGAAGAAACGAAGCAACCTAATAGATATCGTAAAAAGGAAAGGCCAGACAGAGAGTCCAAGTGACTGAGCACCGATGACCTTTTCATACAAATAAATAAAATTTGAGTGTCTGTTTGTAATATTGAAATAACCGTTTTTACTTTTTTACTTACGTTTTACTTAATGCATATATATACGTATACACGGCAGGTACATATACCAAAATAACATTTTTTACAATATTTTTGTCTGTCTGTCCGTCTGTCTGTTTGTTTCGGCTAATCTCTGGAACGTCTGGACCGATTTTAACGAGACTCACTGGCAGATAGCTGATCACATAACACTAGCTTTGCCCCGTGGCATTACCTGCGCTTGTTGTACCGCGGGGCTCAGCTAGTTTTAAATTATTGAAAAGTTACCTTGAGTTATTTGTTTAAAAGAAATGGAAAAAGTGATTGTTTTAAATAAAAGATTTTTAATTTATTTTTTTAATTACTTGTTATTTATAGTTTAATGTTACGAAGAAAGAATATTCTAGTACCACGTTGAGAGATAGCCAAACGTCAGAAAGATCTCGTTGATTTCTTGAGGCACGGAATAATGAATCTTACATCAATATGCATAAAATCGAACATGAATTGATCGTCATGAGTTTGAGATGTTCTTTCCGGTGTTATGTTGTCACGGAATCGACTAGAAGTTTCTAGTTTTGCTATGGCGTTGTAACATTATATTTTAGAAATGTATGTGTCAATTTTTTCATTTAAAGTTAATTCATTATTTTATTTATTCACATAGAATATTAAAAATTTGTTCTCCCTACTACTATTATTCATTTATTGTCACTTATCATAATATCCATATAAAGGTTGTCTGTGAGAGATATTTATATCATTTTATTTATATATATATATATACACATATTTTACGTTAAAAATAATTAAATATAAAACTTACGATAAGACAACCCAGCGCCATCTATGAGCGCATTGAGATCAACTTAAATCGTAAACCGATGGTTATTCTAAATCTTCTCGCTTCAAACAGATTTCGCCATCTGTTGTTTCAGTGCAAATTTAACTAACGAAATTCCCTCCGTTACATCTGTAAGAGATCCTAATTGTCACGTTTGTATATTGTTACTCTTGTTTTTCTATTTGTTTATGTTTGTATAATAAACATAAATAAATAAAATAAGACATACATGCTTTTTAATTGACTGCACTAACAATACAAACTCATCTGTCCTGAAAATATAAAAAAAATATTGCCGCCCTATAAAATATTCTCATACAAAAAACAGAAAACCATTTATCTCTTAAAATATAGCATTGAGGACAACGGATGAAATATTAGGTTTTAGTTAAAAAATAGTAAAATAACTTAGTATAGTTTGAGTTAATCTGTGAGGTTGACTTTAGTCAGTAAAGGCGAAAAACCTTGGGCCCTCAGTTCAAACGTTTAAGAAAAATTCAACTTTGATTTAGATCTTAAAAATTGACCTAAGAAAGTTGACTGTGTTTGAAAACAACAAAAAAGGTTTTTGTTGTTTATTAGAACGTCAATAATTACCACAGCTATCGATGTAATGAAAAAATACGGCAATGAATCATCATGCTTTGTGTAACATACAAAAGCATAAAGCTAATAAAAAATATAATAATAATAATACATGCCATCTCACACGAAATTTCTCGAATCATCCTCATCCTAATCATATAATTCCCTCCTGGCACACTTGGCTAAGGCCCGTATGTACGATTTTTCTTCCACTTTAAAATAAAATGGAGACCAAAAAGAGTATAAAAACATAATACTAACATAATAATGCTGGAGATTGATTGTATGTTAGTAGTAAAATACGGTTCGCAATTGTAAGAAATTTACTTACGTAGCTACTAACAAATTATGATAGTAAGTCTTAAATAACCATAACTTAGAAGTTTGATATTTTGCAAACTGATACTGGAACACGTTTTTCAAAAAAGTATTTAAAACAGACAAACATACAGATGAATGAACAAGTGGTCTCAGAAGTAAGTAATAGGAGAGAGTTCCAGCAGACCTATATTATAATCTATCTATAGCTAATCAAGTTTTTTTTTTTTTTTAAAGACAACTCCCACACTAGGAATAAATCCTGTGTCGCGGGGGACTTTACAAACATACATGAAACGGACACAAATTACACCCAGACTCAGAACAACAATTTGTGGATCACACAAAGTGTTGTCCTACGTGGGATTTGAACCCACGACACTTGGCGAAGTAGGAAACGGCGTGGTGACCGTTAAACCACTAGGTCAAACGTGCAGTCAAGTCAATTTATTAACATGAAACTACTAATCTTGTTTCGTATTACTTTAAATAAATTATTTCGCACAATTATCGGGTTTACGGTTTAACAATTTCACTGTGACATAATAAACTCCTATGCTTACCCACCTAATAATACAAATGCTTGTTCATTTGCACATTTATTTTGCGGAAGCACTTGCTGTGAAAACGTTTGTGCAAAACATATTGGTATCAATTTGTTGTTGTTTTAGTTAAATATGTTTTATGCAAATAGAAATGTGCATCTTTAATAACTGGTTAATATTTATATAGCGAAATTTTTTGAAGCATATTGTATTTTGGGGAAAATAGTATTAATAGGTCTTTATCTATGAAATTGCCGTTTTGTATGCAATAAGTGAAAGTAGTTATTTTTTCAAACTTTTTTATTTCTGTTATTCGAAGTAATCACCCATGCAATCGACACATCTTTGCCAACGCATTGGCAGTTTATTGATGCCCTTCTTGTAAAAATCAGCTGGACGGGAGGCAACAAACTCTTCAAAGGCATTTTGTACTGCCTCTCGGGAATTGAATTTTTTACTCACTAAAAAGTTGTCTAAATTTTGGAAAAAGTAATAGTCGGTAGGTGTAAGGTCTGGTGAGTATGACGGATGAGGGAGAGCTTCCAACCCCAGAGCTTCACGACAACGCGCGACCCCATACTGCGCAACAGACAGTCTCCAAGCTACAAGAGCTGGGGTTGGAAGCTCTCCCTCATCCGCCATACTCACCAGACCTTGCACTTGCCGACTATTACTTTTTACAAAATTTAGACAACTTTTTAGTGGGTAAAAAATTCAATTCCCGAGAGGCAGTACAAAATGCCTTTGAAGAGTTTGTCGCCTCGCGTCCAGCTGATTTTTAGAAGAAGGGCATCAATAAACTGCCAATGTGTTGGCAAAGATGCGTCGATTGCATGGGTGATTACTTCGAATAACAGAAATAAAAATGTTTGAAATAATAAGTACTTTCACTTATTGCATACAAAACGGCAATTTCATAGGTAAAGACCTAATATTAGGCCGGTTAATTACGTACTTTTTACTGTCTGGTAAATAATGATTATTTTTACCCGACTACGGCGAAACTAAAAGGAACAATACCATTTTTGGCAGTCTATAGCGCTTTAACTACTGAACTAACTTTAATGAATGAGGTATCAATAAATTCAAATTCAAAATTATTCAATTCATTTATTCAATTAAGACACTAAGTGACATTTATAAACGTTAAATTGAAGCTACATTTAAAAATCATAGATCGACACAAACAGACGCCACAGCATGTGCTGTATTGTCAAAGTAAATTAGGTGAAAACACCAAAATCCACTGCCTGCCTGTGTCGATCCATAACTTCCAGTTTCCAAAATGCGTAGAGTCTTATGAGAAGAATACTGGCAAAGAAACTCAGGGCCACTCTTTTTAACAGTCAGATATTCAGGTACAATAGATAATACATAGATTTGTAATGTATTAATGGCCCGGACTATATTAATTTTAAGGAGCGGGGTTATAGTTCTTTATTTCTTGTCTGATTGTATCGTACCATTAAAATAAAAATATAATAACAATTCAGTGAAGTTCAACAGGAAAATATTGAGTTTCGTAATGAAGGAGATACAGAACTACAAAGTTGCTTAATGATGTTGGAGGCGTCGTTAAAGATTAATACGTCAAACAGTGATTTTAGAACCAACATAAGTGCATACCATCTAATATTATTTTGTAAAATAACATTAATGGCAGCCCTAATAACGTGAATGCATTCGAGTGCATCGAGTCCACTTTGTATAGCAGTAGTAAGTGCGGGTCGCTGCGGATGACGACGGGCAATAAGAGGATTGTCGGCTCTGGGTTATGCCATACATACCCGCGTTCACGGTACACATAAAATATTGATTTGTGAGGAATGCAAAAGGTGGAAAATAATGTGGCTGAATTTTTAATAAGATCAAGAAAAATCTGTAGCAAAACTATCCTATTTAGTCAAAGTATACAATAATATTTTGTTTATATGCGATTAATGAAACAAGTTGGAAAAAATATGTCGAGTTAAATTTGTATGAGGGGATATTAACTACACATTATTTTTTACGATTCCCATATACATGTAGGTAAGTATACGTATATTTGTATATGTTTTCATGTTTCTGTTTAAGTATATTTGTACTTATTTAGAAAAGAAACTATTTTTACTACATTTATGAAGTCCGTCATACGTTTATGAAGTCGATTTCTCAATAAATTTTCTTAAACAGTATAATAACTAACAGAATAGTTACTACTACTGACATAGACGCTATTTCGGACATAAATCCTGAATCAGAAACTTATCCAACTTAGTGTTTTAACGTTCAAATAAATCTACCAACCGAATTAACATTAAGACAATCACGAAACAAAACAGGATCACTGGTGGTCGAGAATTCATTCTGTTTTATTGCACCGCTGTTGTTCGTATCACCTAAGGGACCATTCATATAATCGGATAACCTCGGCAATGTTTAACTTATGAGGCGAGTCCAGATTAAGATTTTATTAATCTTTAGAGAACACATTTTAATGAAGGAATTCTGTGTAAATTTATATTAATTGGATTGCTAACTGAAAATTTCAAATTTTATTTGAACTTAAAGAAGATAGAGTGAGATCATTGGTTTTAAAATTTATGTAGAAATCAGTTTCTATTTCACTTTATTTAAATATCAGCTTTGCCTTTGCCCGAGGCTCATCCTGTGTGTATTTTGGATATCGCGGTAATCATTTTTCGGGTAAATACAGCCTTATGACACTCAATTTTTTAAAACAGATTCAGTAGATCTAGAGATTACCCCCTACGACTTCTCAAATTGTTATTTGCTACCAAACTTCTCCGACACAGCTGGACCGATTTTCATGAAATTTTATGTGCATATCAGGTAGGTCTGAGAATCGGCCAACATTTTTACAACAATTTTTCATACCCCCTAAACTTTAATTTTTATGGCAAAACAACCTTTGCCGAGTCAACTAGTATTAGTATAGATATAAACATGTTTATAGATTGAGTTATAGCCTGTTAAGCAAATAATTAGTGATCCTGACTGCTAAGATAAAGGTCATGGGTTCAGTTCCCACCAAGAACAAAAAATTGTTTAATGATTGTTTGTTCTTTTTCTGGGTACTAATCCTAATTCCTTAATTACTTTATATTATAAATGTGAATGTAAGTTTGTTTGTTACGCTTTCACGCGAAAAGTACTTGACCGATCAACATCAAAACTTTGTACACATATTCTTGGAGGTATTAGAAGTAACCTAGGATACTTTTAATTAAATGTGAGAGAAGCCGCGGGCGAAAGCCAGTAATATTTTAATGTGAATGTAAGTTTATTTGTTACGTTTTCACGCGAAAAATACTTAACTGAGCATCATGAAACTTTGTACACATATTCTTGGAGGTATTAGAAGTAACATAGGATACTTTTTATTAAATGCGAGCGAAGCCGCGGGCGAATGCTAGTAGATTCATAAAATTTACATAATATGTAATTAGGAACATTTAAGTTTGTTTGACAGCAGTCTGGTTATTATGTGACCTCTACTCTATCTAGTTTTTTTCTAGTTTGGGATTAGATGCCATGTGTGGAATGTGTGTAGTTAATTATTATTATTACTATAACTATAAAGCAATAAATAAATAGCTCGTCTTTCATTTGTCTTATGAGCGATCTTAGTAGTTCTACGTCAAATAATTACCTGCTGCCCTGTAGTTATGGACTTAATAATTCTAGTCAAAAGCTAAGTCCTATAATCACCATTAATCAATTGTAGGCACGTCATTAATTAGACCTCATATATCTGAGTTTTGGTACAAACTTCTTCGCTATAATTTTAGTTGTAATGATAGACTTATACATAATAAATTTCTCTACATTGTCTTATTACAAAAGTAAGTACCTAATTAAAATAAATCGTCCCTTTAGTCGTCTAGCATAATCATCTAAGTCTAGTTAGAGTTATGAAAACTTGAGGGATTTCGTTATTATTTATAGATTAGAGACTTAAGTTTTCAAGGACAGTTTTAAATGGTCAGAGGGCAGACCAATATCTCCTTAGATTAGAAATAACATACTGAGATAAGATCTCTGATATGGGTAATTACGAATACATTATAGAGCAACAATGGAGTTTCTTGGCAGATTCTTCTGCATGAAGGGTAGGCTGCACTTGGAACTGGCGACTAGAATAACTTGATTTTTTAATATTAAATATTGACTATCCATAAGTGCCTATAAAATAAGTGCCTATATGAATAAAATCTTTTTGAGTTTGACTCAAGAAATATTAAGAGTTGTATAGGTAGATAAGGCATGAGACGCCGGGGAAATACAACCAGTCCCAATACTGACTTACTGTGTAGAATCGAATCTCCTTTATCCGTATTTGTGAAAAATTTAAAGGAATTCGTTTTTTTCTTTTTTAGGGAATTGGGGGCAAACGAGCAGACTTATCGCCTGGTGGTAAGCGATAACCGCCGCAAATGGACACCCGCAACACCAGTGGCGTCACAAGTGCGTTGCCGGCCTTTGGGGGGGTGGGGAGAGGGATAGGGGAGGGGTTGGAGTATGGGCCTCCGTGGTCCTCACTCACTCGGTGAAACACTGCACAGGCGCTGTTTCACACCGATTTTCTGTGCGGCCGTGGTATTACTCCGGTCGAGCCGGCCCATTCATACCGAAGCGTGGCTCTCCCACGGCCGATGAAAGATTGAAATAAATAGCACTGGTCGTGTGAAACTCTTGTGCTTTTGATTTATAGTGGGGAGTAAATTGTAGGAGACAGGCAGTAATTTGTAGGAAAATTTATTAAAATTCTGTGGGAATTTCTTGCATCATTGCCATCAACTGCCTCTGGTACGCAGTGGTAGAGTATGCGACTGCTGTGCTTGAGGTCTCGGGTTCGATTTCCGGGTCAGACCAAATGTTTATATGATCTGCAAATATTTGTTTGGGTGTTTTCTATGTATAATATGTACGCATTTTAAAAAAACGTATATATGTATTTATATCAGTTATCTAGTACTCATAACACAAGCTCTGCTTAGCTTGGGACTAGATGGCGTTGTGTGTTAGATGCCCGGAATTTTATCATTTCTTTTCACATTAATTAAATGGCGATTCAAATAGTATTTTGCAGTGCGGAGCCTTAGAAAATGCTATTGAAGAGTATAGGAAGCAGGTTAATAATCACATTTTGATTAGTCCATGAACAAGTGACCAAAATCATACGTTTTTGATGAATATAAAATATTAATCACGTTAGTTTCATTATAATATTTTACTTCTTCACCAAAAGTCTGCCTATTATTAGGATATTTTTGTTATAATTTTCGCTAAAATAGTGATCATAATCTTGAATTTCGTGTTAAGTGTAAAACATAAATAGTATCCTAGCACAAAAATCTTTTGCTAAGAATATTGTATTTCATCAAGCTTATAAGCCATGAAGCTAAGTGTTCAGATAACAACATTGCCGTCGAATAGATTGACGTAATATTTTTACAAAACAAAAAAAAAGTGGACAACTCAGGTCACTGTAGTCGTAAAAAATACACAAGGGTCTCATAAAGTAAATGATGATAAGAGGAAACAGAATGTTGCAAACCTTCAGAAGTTTAAAACATTTAGATTAGGGATGAAGAATTATATAATTCGGTCCGTGGAGCTGTTTCGTAGTAAATGACGTAATGCAAGTATTGCTCTTATCTTTTCTTTCTTTTGCTTTTTCTTTTTAGTAATTTTGTTAGATCTTTATTATCTTTTTTGTGTTTAGACTGCATATCTTTATATATATAATTGACTGACACTGAACTTCTCTCAAACGACTGGACCGATTTTGATGAAATTTTTTGTGTGTGTTCAAGGGGATCTGGGAATGGTTTAGATTCACAAAAACGACTGGACCGATTTTGATGATTTTTTTTGTGTGTGTTCAAGGGGATCTGGGAATGGTTTAGATTCACAAAAACGTAAACGATGTTACGTGGGTCAGCTAGTCAATTATATGAGTATAAGTGATTTATATTTTTACTTTAACAATGTAAGTCTCGTACTATAATTTTCAGGTTATAGTTTGTTTTATAAATGTTTATTTTTAAATAAAACAGTTGATATTGTGCCTGTTTAGCTGATAACTAATGGAAATTAATTTAATTTTTAAAATATGTATATAGAAATTCTGCCTGGGTTGGCCAATGCTTTGGAGCAGAATGTACAAAACGCAAAATGAGCACCACACGCAAAATGTGCAAATCGTAAAATGCATTACGTACATTCTGCGTTTTGTACATTTTGCGTGTGGTGCTCATTTTGCATTTGCTTATTATGCGTATTCTACATTTTGCGATTTACACATTTTGCGTGTGGTGCTCATTTTGCGTTTTGTACATTCTACTCCGAAGCGGCCTAAAATAGACTCAAAACTCAATAGTTAGAAGAATTTTTATACTATCCGTGTGTTGATAGATTAAGAATATATAATGTAGTGTCACCACCACTTTTTTATCCCGTGTGTATCGAAAGAGACAACTAAGCGAGGAAACTACGTAGGATAAAAGCACTGTAAAGGGATGGAAAATTTATTACAAACCATATAACAACTCCTCTTGCCAGCGTGGTATAGTAGTAGACCAAAAACTCCTTTTCAAGCAAAGATCTACGTCCAGCAGTGATGAGGATGGTTATAAGTGTTAACTCTCCTTTTTTTTTTTTTTACAGACTGAATATGGACCTTGTTAGTGTGGTATGTGACGGTACATGGCGAAACAAAAATAACAATAATATCGAAAATGTGCGGGTGGAAGAAGAACCTTCTACTTCACGTATTCGACGACAGAGGGCGTGCGCCGCTAAGTCAGTCAGCCTGTGACCACGGCCAGTGCAACCTGGTCGAAACTTCAGGCAAAACAGAGGTATGTAATACCTTGAAATAAGTGATCCCGTTAATTCCCGTAAAAATAATAATTATTAACTCTCCTTTGTTATTTAAATTGCAGTTTTCAACTTTGTAGTCTAATTTGTATTCCGAATATTACTTTGTCTGTCAATTGTCTGTTGTAGACAGTATTTTGTTCCTTGTTCAATAAGAATTTTATATTTTTATTTTATGGTCTCAGATTTAACCACTGAACAATACTGTGTTACACGGCCGAATGAGCACCGATGTTGCTTAGAAACTTTTGTTGTGTGAAGAGATCAATTCGAACATGCGCTGGTCCATTAAGCTTTTCTTCTTTTATATTTATCGAAGAAGTAATTTCCATAAAACATAAAAAGACTAGATTATATTGGACTTATGAGTATGTTACGTAGCATTTTTATGTCTAGTAATAATAATTCATTTCTTGTTACAATTTGTTTTAGAAGGCGATTTTTTTTTAAAGTTATTTTTCATGTTATTCGATTGCACTGAGTGTTACGGGATCCCATATTGGACAAAACTTTCTGTGATCCACAAATTATTGTTCGGAATCTGAATGTTCTTTGTGTCGGTTTCATATATATGTTGATATAGTTCTCCGTATATTAGTAATTAATTAATAAAAAGGGTATAAATGAAAATTGTAAGGTGAATTAATATATTTAATGTAATTTTTATAAAATTTTATGATTTAATATTTATTTAAAATAGTATTTTTATTTGCATTTCTCAACAAACAATTTTTTTTGATCATAATTCCCTTAAGCAGACAGTCAAAGTAGATTTTTGATTGTTTTATAGAATGATAAAATATCAATTTACCGGAAATAGATATTTACAAACAGCTCCATTTAAATTTCAATTAAATGAAAAAGAGTTGCATTAAACTCATTTGCTATGAAAACGAAAGACCGAAATTGTACATATTTTTTCATCTTTAAGAAATATGAAACTGCGAGATACATTCTAGCATCTCGTAAAAAGCATTATGACGTCAACCAAATGGTCGTATATTACGTTAAATCCAAGAATGATAAGCAGTCATATATTATGATGTGTACTGTTCACTAGATTTGCGTGAAACCATGCTTTTAGAGATAGTGATGTGATTCAGTATAAGAGTATATTTTGACTATTTTATGACTTACTAGCTTTTTCTTGCGGCTTCATCCACGTGTATGTCAGTTATCGCAGTAAAGACTAGTCCTTCCTCAAGAATCAAAGTATCTCAATGCCAAATTTCATTGAAATCGGCTTAAGCGTTAAAGTGTAACAGACAGATAGACAAACAAACACTTGTTACTTTCGAATTAATAATATTAGTATGCGTTGCCTTAAACTCAATTTTCTCAAGATAAGTTTTTTGTAAGTCATATTACTGTTCAACAAAAAAATAGTTACCCAGTTGCGCGATTATTAAAAAAAACAATAGGTTTCATCTAATAATATCTCCTACACTTCATTCTCTTATTTTTTTATTTTTCCACGTAAAACATTAACGAAGACGTCGAAATACTATGAAAAATGTGCTATAAGACATTATTTAAGCCCGAGCGAAGAAATTATCTTTGAAATATTATTTTATCCTAACCGTTTTATAAGGAGCTATTAACTAAACTGCGCTTTGTATAGTAATTTATACGATAGCACTAAACTTTTTTACTGAAATACTTACATGAAAGTGCTATCATTAAAAATTATAAAACGATTTCTTCGGCAAAATTACCTTAGACGACTAAGTTGCCTATTATATCTACTATTTTTTATTAATGTAAAATAAATATTTGGTACTAGCTGAGTACCGCGATGTTACCCGCAGTTGTTGTTGTAGCTTTACAACAACTTACATTTTTAACCGACTTCAAAAAAAGGAGAAGGTTCTCAATTCGATTGTATTTGTAATACATGTACATAACTTTTGACTGGGTGAGCCGATTTTGATAATTCTTTTTTTATTTGAAAGTTGGTGCTTCCCGAATGGTCCAATTTAAATTTGGTCCAGATTGAAGTCTGTTTTTTTTTTGTTAAAATTTGTAGTTTCTTTTTTTTTTTAAAGACAACTCCCGCACTAGGAATAAATCCTGTGTAGCGAGGGACTTTACAAATATACATGTAACGGACTAATTTGTAGATCACTCAAAGTGTTGTCCTAAGTGGGATTTGAACCCACGACACTTGGCGAAGTAGAAAACGGAGTGGTGACCACCAAACCACTTATACCATCAGCTATCTGCCAGTGAAGTCCTGTCAAAATCGGTCAAGCTGTTCTAGAGATTATTCGGAATAAACAGACACACACAGAGACAGATAAAACTTTTAAAGTTGTTTTTTTTATGTAAGTAGGTACTGTTATATACTTTCATTTGCATTTAGTGAAAAGCTGTAATTTGAAATTACAAATAAATACTTCAATCTTATTTATTTGTATTGATGGGATGAATATCATACGCATCATTTGATTCCCAACACTAGTTCAAAATAGGCTCGTTACGAAATTATGAAGAATGCCCTCAATTACTCATGCGTTTTTGTATTTGCAAAACATTCTTGTCGTAATGGGCCAACAGACTAACCGAATAAAAAATGTTATAACTGGCGGTGTTGGTGTAATTGATCGATGTCCTAATAACTTTTTTTTTGCACAAGGCGAAGATATAAGACGATAAGTCTTTATTCAGTATTTAGACGCTTATTGTATTAGATATTTTTTGTGTAAAGAATTTTATTCATGTTACTCAGATTTATCGTTTGATTTTGTAGCATTTTGAGTGATAAGAGTTTCGATTATATGCGTGGTCTGTGTGAGTAATGTAGATGATACTCGATCAATAAAGATATGATCATTGGATCATCGATGATGTCATTATTAAAGACTACATAGTGCTGTCAAAATTTATAAATATTTAAATATTATCGTTGCTTTTCAATTGAATTGAGTTACACGAGGTATGCTTCTGCAAAATAAGATAACAGAATACTACCAGAAGAACCATTTTAAACGTCGACAACGTAAAATTATGTGCAATTAGTTTTCTATTGCTGTAGGATGATGATCTGGTCCCAAAAATATGATCCGGCAGCAACACATGAATAGTTGGATCAATAGGAAGCCCGCGGCTTCCAACGAGATAGGGACTGGCTGGGCGCGACGTCGATCCAGAGGGTACCTGAAATAATGTGACTTGGGTCCTCCTTAAAGTAGTGTAAGTCTGACTTGTCTGATTGGCTGTCGGGGTGGTTTTAGGTCTCTTTCCGCAGACGTAACGCCGCAGGAGATTCCAAAACGATCTTTGTCTTTTATGAGCATAAGCGCAAGCCTAAGAGTGGTTAGGTAAGACCATCTCATCATTATAGTAGATGAAGGCCGGTAGTAACGGCGCGACCTCCACGGAGTGCGTGCCCGTGTGTTGGCAGAAAGGGAACATCAGGGGTCCCACTCCGGAGGGGGGCATCTATAAGCCGCCATCCGGGGGGATTTCACTCACACAGAAAAACGTCAATCTTCCATTATGGGCCACCGGGTCTTACTGCGCCGCAGTAACAGTGAGTTTACGGACTCGATTCCCACATGTATGTACGATGTATGGGGATAATAGTTGTAAGCAACTGTAAATGATTTTATAAAATTATTTTATTTGTGATGCAACTACAAATATACGGTTTTCGGATTATTTCCTTTACTTGTGCTTCATGACATTTATTCATGCCTTTTTTTTATGATTCTATTGACTTTGGTTGCCTTGCGCGTGTTAAAATGTGTGGCATAATGTTTTGCCAACGGTTATGTTTTTACTTTCCTTTATATAAAATGATAGGTACACGTAACTTTTTGTCTTGACAATTTAAAATAGTGAGCTGGTTCGTTGGTCTGAAATATTGATAGTGCGTGTAAATTAACGGTTTAATGATCTGAAAATCCTGTTCAGATAAATGTTATCAGCGACTATATTTTAGGGTACACATACGCAATACTTGTACGGCAATACTTTATAGTTGCATTTTGCTTTGTGGTCAAATCTGGCGATTAAATTATAATAATAACAGCATAATATACCTACATTAGAGGTTTATTGTTAAGCTAAGATAAGGTACTCACGAAAAAAGTAATTTTTATTTTCATACGAAATCTATCATGAATTATTAATTTGTAGAAGTATTTTAACTATCTCTTATTCTAATGAACATAATCACAAATTAAAAAAAAAAACAGTCGATTTGATAACCTCCTCCTTTTTTGAAGTCGGTTAAGCTTTATTTTTTAAAGTCGGTTAAAACTGCATTACTTTAAGTAACTGTTTTTTTTTGTGTTATGATATACTATACTCCGCTCAAGACAGACAGAACAGAGGTCAGGACCCTCTGGACTGTTCTGTAGCCTCTGCTATATTTAAATACCGATACAATGAGGAGAAAAATTATAAATGTGTAAGGCTATCGTGGAATATACATGTATTTAAAAAGTAATCCAAAGTAATATTATAAATTCGAAAGTAATTCTGTCTGTCTGTCACGCTTTCGCGGCTAAACCATTACACCGATATCAATGAAATGTGGTATGGAGATACTTAGATTTTTGAGGAAATACATAGGCTACGTTTTACCGCGATAACCGAGATATACGCTGGCGGAGCCGCGGGCAAAATCTAGTAAGTTCTATAATAATGTCAAAATTAAAGGTATTTTGATGGGCTCATTTGAAACAAGTAAAAAATTAAAAACAAAAGAAATATTAAATAAAAATAAATAAATTTCATATTTGTGTGATAAGTATCCTCTACTAGCAGCCAGAAACACTTGATGCAGACCAAAAAGGCTTTGTCGCCAGTGAAGCACCCTTGAAACGTGGCTGCGAATGGTAGCACTTAACCTATTTTATAATAAGCGTCTTAAGCCAGTTTTAAAATAGGTTACTTTCGAAATGAGAAAAATCTTTGATGTTGTCTTATGTTTATATTGATTTTTATAAAATACTAGCTGTGCCCGATACTTCGTACACGTCACACTTAGATTTTCAAGTTATTTTTAATTTATCAATGTTTAAACCTTACCTGGATTACGACAAACATATCGAAACCAAATTCAGCTAAATCGGCCCAGCCGTTCCCGAGTTTTGGCGAGACAAACGAACAACAATTGATTTTTAATATATAAGATTTCAAATTTATATTTACAGTGTAATGAATTCACAAGATACACATTTTTCAATTTAGAGTAAATAAAAACTTACGTGTCAAGTTTTATACATTAATAGCTTTTTAGTTAATGAATATGAAACAATATACGCTACTTACATAAAAAATACTTCTTTTTTTTTTATTTGTTGCGGCTAATGCTAATGATATGAGGAGTAGTATAAGCATAAATTATTGGTAATTGAATAAAGTAAATTATTTCCTATTTATTTTATTACTTTATGCACAAATACATGCATTGGCGTACTTAATGCCTAAGGCATTTTCAGCCAGTCGGCCGATTGGGCAATGCAGAGAAAAGATGAGGTAGGTGCACATATGAGAAAATGATAAAATTATCATTGTTTCGTCAACTAATTCTTTATTTTTAACGGTATCAGTTTAAAAGAAGTCTTCCATTTGAATATTTGCGTCAATATACCAAATATTTCATATACATAACAACGAACTCACTAACTCTATTGCTGTTAATTTGGACAGGGGAAGCAAGTGTCTGACGGTGTTCATAGACCTGGCCAAGGCCTTTGACACCATTTCCCCCCGCCTGCTCATTCAGAAGCTGAATAGAGTTGGTATCAGAGGTCTTCCATTAAAATTATTTGAGGATTACTTGTGTGACAGGAGTCAGCGAGTTGTGATTGATTCGTGGGTCAGTGACGAGCTTGCCATATGCTACGGTGTGCCGCAGGGTAGCATCTTGGGACCAAGCCTCTTCCTGGTGTATATTAATGACCTTTGTCAGCTTAATCTCCACTCTGGAAAGATATTGTCCTACGCCGATGACGCAGCACTTTTTTTTAGCGGAAGTACTTGGGAGGACGTGTTTAGTAGTGCACAGACTGGCTTAGACGTTGTTTGCAAATGGCTAAAGGCTAATGTTTTGTCACTTAATGCCGACAAAACTAGGTACATTGCTTTTGCCCATCGGAAAAATCTCCTACCATCTCAAACACTCTCCGTAACTGCCCACACATGTACACGAATGGATACCATCGCTTGCTCCTGCTCACCCCTTCAAAGGCTAGAATCCATGAAATACCTTGGAGTGCAGATAGACCAAACTCTCAGCTTTAAGCCTCATATAGCTACACTTGTTTCGAGAGTACGCAAGTTGATGTACATTTTTAAAATTCTAAGGCATGCAGCTGATTTAAAAACAATAAAAATGGTATACTATGCTCTTTGCCATTCAATCATTAACTATTGCATTCTTTCGTGGGGGGGAGCAGGTAAAGTCCAATTTCTAGAAATAGAAAGAGCTCAGAGAGCTGTGCTAAAGGTTGGTGCGGGACTACCATTTCGTTATCCGACCACAGACCTTTATAGGTTGTGGGACGTATTAACAGTTAGACAAAATTTTATACTGGCCATCATTTTGAAACAACACACTCAGACAGTCTACGATCCAAATTTAAAAAGAGGCAAGCGTCGCAGGGGTAATGTTTGCAATAATGCACCCTTCCACACTAGTCTGTCACATCGATTTTTCTGTTTTCTCGGCGGGTATCTTTATAACAAAATAAACACCTCTTTATCAATATACTCTCTGACGAAATCCGAGTGCAAACTCAGGGTATGTAGTTGGTTAAAAACTCTCGACTACGATAAAACTGAGAATTTACTCACCGTTTTAACATAACAACAAAATAATTGCATATATAAATAAGTAAATTATTAATGAAAATAATAAATGTATGGTGACACACACACACACACACACACACACACACACACACATACACACACACACACACACACACAAACTAAGGGCATGTGTTAGGTAGTGTTTAATTTTAATTGATTATTAATTTTCATTTCATTTGATTTGGTTTCATTTGATTCTATCGGATTAACTTTAGTTTAATTGAGAATGATTTTAATTTGATTTAAGTAAGTTGATGTGATTTAGCTTGATTTGATTTCATCTAGTTTGTTTTGATTGTTTCTAATTTGATTTGTTTTATTTTAATTTGGCTTATTTTGATTTAATGTTTAATTTAATTGTTAATTTCTATTTTTCTCCTTATTTAACATGTATATCGCTGTCCAATATGTTAGCTTAATTTTTAAATTAAGTAGCGTGGGGACGTGGTGACTTGTAACACAGGTATCTAATACCTATCACAGGCACCAGTCTCTCTCAAAATGTGGTTTAAATTAAATGTATTGGATTTAAGTTGACTGCCTCGTTGGTCTCGCGGTTGGCGTGTGCGACTGCTGATCATGAGGTCTCGGGTTCGATTCCCGGGTCGGACCAAATGTTTGTATGATCTACAAATATTTGTTTCGGAGTTTGGGTGTTTTCTATGTATAATATGTATGTATTTACAAAAAAAAAAAAAAGTATATATGTATTTGTATCCGTTGTCTAGTACCCATAACACAAGTTCTGCTTAGCTTGGGACTAGATGGCGTTGTGTGTTAGATGTCCAAAATATTTATTATTATTATTTATTAAGTATTATTGTAAGAAACATTTTGTGAAGAGAAAAATAAACTTATTATTATTATTAAAAACTTCCTCATTGGTAAGTAGTTCATACTGGTAGACCGATATCTGACCTCATTTACTCTTCAAAGCGAATAACCTTTTATATTACCATTCCGAAAGAATAAGCGACCTTATTCATAGACGTTTATAGATATCAGTATATTATATGAAATCTCTGTAATATGCCTCCACAGAGGGCTTCAGCGAAAAATGTAGATGAGCCAGACAACGTGGGTGTTGACGTCGCGGCGTCGTATTAAATTTTCTATTTTTATTTATAGAATATTAAAGCGCATACGCAAACGTAACTCGACGGCTGATGTGAAACAAACAAACAGGTTGAACGTTCAAGGACAACCTAAAATTAGTTATGAATATGCAAAATGAGTTTTTGGATATTTGTACCCACATTGAGATACTCGTAAATTGAACAAGAAAGTCAACAATTTTGTTTAATTTGTATTGTGATTTCCAGTATAGTCCATTCGCTTAGATACGGTCACTTTGATCGCGCCGCCACGTTGCACGTGCGGCAGCCGCCATGAAATCATATGGCCCGCCTGCGGTGTACACCCACTAGTAAGTATCATAAGTCTGTTTACGCCGTTGTATGAATTAATATATTCGTATTTCACAACAATAATCACAATTGCGTGCGGAAGTGCTGACACTATCTAAACGAATGGACTATAGATGAATTTACCAAGACATTTAACCAAACTTTTTAATTACTAGAAGTTTATTCTGATTGTGTATTATTACTATTCGTGCATATTTTATAGTTAGAATTATAACTAATTTACAGATTTCAACACTGATAACCAGCCATAGAGCTCTGTCAAAGTATAAGCCCAAATGGACCTACGCATTACACTGCTATGACACAGAAGGTATCTATGTGTGCTTGAAATTCTGAATGTTTTATTTTCATTGTTATGTGTGAGTGCG
Source organism: Diaphora mendica (assembly GCA_949125395.1). Taxonomy (NCBI): domain Eukaryota; kingdom Metazoa; phylum Arthropoda; class Insecta; order Lepidoptera; family Erebidae; genus Diaphora; species Diaphora mendica. Next base: position 7,767,638 of record OX421323.1, read on the forward strand.
TAGTGACAGGCGATTGTTTTTGTATTTGGGTATAAAATGTGTATGTGTAAAGATTTCCCCTCACAAAAAATTACAGAATGTTTTGTATCGGAAAAAGATTATATACAGTACTATACGATACTCCCCTCCGTTTGGTGGTCCGTGTATTTTCCGTTTGGTGGTATGAAACGAACATATAAATCAGGATATTATAAGCTTTAAATTCTTCATCATCATCTATATATATAAAAGAGTAAGGTGACTGACTGACTGACTGACAGACTGACTGACATACCCAGAGATCAACGCACAGCCCAAACCGCTGAAGCTACAATCCTGAAATTTTGCACGTAGGTTCTTTATATGACGTAAGTGAGCACTAAGGAAGGATTTTTTGAAATTCTACCCCTAAGGGGGTTAAATAGGGGTTGAAAGTTTGTATGGAAGTTCGTCATTTTTTAAGTAAGAAACATGAAACTTAACTTTTAGGCTGCTGATTAAAAATGAATTGATACGTGTTTCAGCGTTTCTGAGTATTCTATCCCTAAGGGGGTGAAATAGGGGTTGAAAGTTTGTATGGAAGTTCGTCATTTTTTAAGTAAGAAACATGAAACTTTATTTTTGGGGTACTGATTTAAAATAAATAGATACGTATTTAAACGTTTCTTTATATTCTACCCCTAAGGGGGTGAAATAGGGGTTGAAAGTTTGTATGGAAATTCGTCATTTTTTAAGTAAAAAACATGAAACTTTATTTTTGGGGTACTGATTTAAAATGAATAGATACGTATTTAAACGTTTTTTAATATTCTACCCCTAAGGGGGTGAAATAGAGGTTGAAAGTTTGTAAGGAAGTCCGTCATTTTTTAAGTGAGAAACATGAAAATTTAGTTTTGGGCTACTGATTAAAAATGAGTAGATACGTATTGAAGCGTTTCTGGATATTCTACCCCTAAGAGGTAACATAGGGGTTGTTATTACGTATATAAGTCAGTCTGGAAGTCCGTCATTTTTGAAGTTAGAAACATGAAACTTTAGTTTTTGGCTGCTGAATAAAATTGAATTGAAACGTGTTTCAGCGTTTCTGAATATTCTACCCCTAAGGGGGTGAAATAGCGGTTGAAAGTTTGTATGGAAGTTCGTCATGTTTTTAGTAAGAAACATGAAACTTTATTTTTGGGGTACTGATTTAAAATAAATAGATACGTATTTAAACGTTTCTTAATATTCTACCCCTAAGGGGGTGAAATCGGGGTTGAAAATTTGTAAGGAAGTTCGTCATTCTTTACTTTTGGGCTACTGATTAAAAATGAATTGATACGTGTTTCAGCGTTTCTGAATATTCTACCCCTACATGTTCTACCGGAACCGGTTGTGGTTCACGGTGCCGTTCTCGAAGTTGTTCAAAAATATGTGTGGTACCTCGGGCAGACTTTGCAGTTAAGTAGAAACAACTTCGAGGACGAGGTGCACAGGAGAATTCAGCCGGATTGGGCAGCGTTTGGGAAACTTTGTCGGGTCTTTTCATCCTCAATCCCAAAGTGCCTAAATACGAAAGTCTTCAATCAATACGTCCTACCTGTCATGACATACTGTGCCGAAACGTGGACACTTACGACACAGCTGGTCCACAAGTTCAAAGTCGCTCAGCGTGCTATGAAGAGGGCTATAATAATAATAATGATTTATTTTTCTCATCACAAAAGCTCAACGTTTCTCTAAGGGATCGCATCAAGAATGAGGTGATCCGGTAGAAAACCAAGGTCATTGACATAGCCCACAGGATAAGCAAACTGAAGTGAGAGTGGGCTGGCCATATTAGCCGTAGACCTGATAACGGTTGGGGTAAACGGGTTCGTGAGTGGTGACTGCGTCTCGGCAAACGTAGCGTAGAACGTCCACAGGCCAGGTGGAATAATGATCGGACGGCTGGCAGAAGCTGAGGATTGAACCAAGTGGCGTGCAATTGGAGATGCCTATGTCCAGCAGTGGACTGCGTTGATGATAATGAGATACGTATTTAAGCGTTTCTGGATATTCTATCCCTAGGCTAGACTGGAAGTCCGTCATTTTTTTATTTAGTAGCCTGAAACTTTGTCTTCAGAATTTTGATTACAAATAAATGAATACTTATATCAGCATTTATGGGAATTCTATTCCTAAAGGGGTTAAAATAAGGGTCGAAAGTGTGTATGAAAGTCAATTTTAATGGACTCTTGATTATAAATAAATACGTTTAAAAACATGAACACAGTATTCATAGATACTGTTCAATCCTCTCGCCAATGCAGCGTTCACCTTGGGAAATTCGCAATGTCTTAGGGCCCATGAGTAAGGCATTCAATCGCTAACTATGTCACTGGCAAGAGCATTAAACCTTCACTTATTCTAAGTTAATGTAATCAAGCACTTACTGGAGATGCGTGAAGTCCTTGATCTCGTCGGTCGTTTAGGGGTACCCCTTTGCTGTTCCTCTCACCGCGTTTACACATACATACTCCTAAATGGCTTACAGGCTCCCGAAGTATCGTAAATTACAATACACCCGATTTAACTATCGCGGATCGCGCCTAATTGACGTGACTACAAAAACTCGCGAGTCCAAACCAGACCAATCATAACGGTAACCAACGAAACACCGAATTGTATGGACAATTAGCTAAATTTCAATTAAATTAACTTAAACCGGCACTCCTTTACGAAAATCGTGTTCGACCGATCAAAAGCTTCTCATTAGTACTATCTTGTCGCTTCAAAACGTCAAACAAGAAAAATGACAATCAAAATGTTGCCATTATAATGACGTTCAATTTCTAACAGATACTTACACAGTTTTAAATAAATACATATAATCAACTTCCACGCGAGCAAAGCCGCGGGCAACAGCTAGTTATTATATAGACAGGTAGGGCAGTTGAAACAATTGATAAAATCTTGCACCCGATTTCTAGTAATTATTGTTGTAGTTTTTACACGCTGTGACTGTTTTAATACAACCATTCTCTCATACTTTTCATTAAGGAAAATGTTTGTCAAATAAAGAGTAGTCTTATATTTAAAGCTCATATGCCGGGCACGAATGCGACCAGGGTATGCATTATTAGACTGTCGGTCATACAGCGGTGTTTTATTATGCGTGTCGTGTAAGGGGCCTTATGTCCGTTATTCAGCACGTAGTCTGTGTCTACAAAACCAGTTGATTAAAAAATGTGTTGTGTTTTTTTTTTCGGTAAACGTCTTATATGGTTAAACGTATTTAAAAACAATGTTCTATTACATATTTGTAGTGAAATTCATTGCTTTTCTTGATTTCATTAAAACGTAAGGCCGTCTTCATTTTGAGTATTCGTAGTTTTATTTTCTTTCTCTATAAGTAAGCATAGCATTTAAAACTCTTTACATTCCACTCCGATAGCTCTAATTGTTATAGATACTTAAAATATTAATGAAATTATATAGTTTTTTTTTTGAGAGCGCTTATATTGAATCTCATACATGATTTCTTTGATGATATGAAGCAATGATAAATTCCAAAATAACTCTGTCTATCTACATAACTGTCTGTCAGTTACGCTTCCGTAGTGTAGTATATCCATATACTATATTGTCGGCTCCAAGGTACATGTGCACACTCACCTGCGCCGCTCACAGTCGACTGCACTGTGTGCGACCGCACATGCCTAGAGATGACCTAATGCTTCCTTCTCATTCATTCAATGAATGAATGCGTCACTAGTGAAGTGACTGACCATAGACACATACACTACATACCTTCCTTATTTTTTTTTCAATGCTTTGTGGTGACTTCCACATACAACGCAACAAAGAAATCACACTACAGCGCCATCCATCGGATGTGCACTGAATCACAGAATAACGCACCACTCGAAGAAGCCACCAATCCTGAACCGCGACACAGAAGCCCTCGCGCCGATTGGCATATATATGCAATTTCTTAACATCAACTGTCGAGCTGCGGATCACCTCGCCCGGTCGGAGAACCCTCTCTTTACGTTGGAGGGACATGACACCCATGAACAGTAAATCAACAAAATGTAAACTCAGGTGACCGAAATGAACATTTTTTACATCAATCAAAACAGAAATCAATTATAGAAAACTATTGACACTTAAATCCTCTATTTGTGCATCCCATCATTTACAGCCTTCCACACGTCGTCTTCTTTTTTTTCTTTTTTTCTTTTGGAATTGCATCTCTGACATAATGTGTGTCTTGTTTCGTCACTTTCTCGGTTCAGTCCCCCAAACATGCATATCGCAAACCCTGCTCCATTTTCTAGTCTAGTTTTTTTTTTATTCGTCCCAGCATGAAACCTTTGGTCAATAGTGTAACCAAATCATTCAACAAGACTGATCGGAATATAATACATGTTGACCAATTAATTCAAACACCAAATGTTGAAATGATGCGCTTCTTTAAGTACCATCTCCACCACAGAGGTTGGCGACCATAATGTCTATACGTCTCCCTGTCTTCAATCATGCGAACTAGTGCATCTGTGCTTTCCACATCCAACCAGTCTTATATTTTTCGTCCATCATGTTCGCCTACTACCTCTACTGCGCTTACCACTCCACTTCTCAAACTTCAACTTGAAAATGAAACACGACCGTCTGAAAACCTTGGCAGACAATGACGAATTAAAGGTGACAGCAGAAACACCGAAATTTAAGGTCGAACCATAATCAGCCCTCGACGCTAGTATCAAAACCAGATGAATCCACCCGCACGCACGCTGATCACCGCGGCGCAAAGCAGCTCATGATCCTTTAATAAATTTAAACCTTTTAATAAATTCTCATAATATTTAATCTCCTATTTAATAACACAAGCTCTGCTTAGCTTGGTACTAGACGATTATTTATCTATTCCTGTATCTAACATAACAGTCAGCGACTTTCTGAAACACAGGTATTTACACGTAGCTCAGGTCAATCTCAAAAGAATGGTGTATTATTTTGATTTCACTTTTCTCAATTGACTCTTGCACCTTTAGAATAACCATATATTGGTTTCGTATAGCCTTAGTTATAATCCTTGTTTATACATACAATAAAATATGACAATTTAATAATGTGAAGATTTACACCATAGACAACATGTAACCAAAGTATTTGTTCCGCAGATAAATTTTATTATTTTATTACAATGGATGGTCAATAAAGCCAATCATTCCACCCATTTTCATCATATTTCGGAGCACGGCCACAACACCGTGCGTCAGACGTCCAAAAGATGGTTCAATTAACAATTGCGGAACACTTATTGGGACACTCATTCATGGCATGACATATGCTAATATACACCCAACTCAACAACCAAAATACGCCTTAATACAGATTCTAAAGAAAACTCACCAATGCCCTCGGGTTCATCTATGAGCCAGGCAATACGATCACATGTTGCTGGACTGACATATTGACATATCGATCCCAACAGTAGTCCTTACAGAACCGCTCCAGAACTACCAAGCATCGAACTGCATTAATCCAACATACAAGAACCAGCTGGTTATAATAATTCTCTTTACACTCCGTATACAAAACTTCTAATTGCGGGCGCCACCCGAGTAAAACTTCTATGTAATCACACTGACATAACTACTTCGTATCGCATCATGTACTTACAGGCATCAACTGTACTGAACTATATTACGAAGTTCTTACAGGCGTCATCCGTTTTCGGACTAGAATACATCATCTAGTAACCTCACAGTTTAGATTTTGTTCACCTTTATATAGAACTTATGTAACAGGCGTCAACGAAGTCCTCACAGGCATCTTCTGTTTCTGGATTATCAGGAATCCTCTAGTACGACATCATAACTTATTGCTACAGGCGTCACCTGTTTCTGCACTACTAGGCATCTTCTGGTATCCCATTAGAAGTAACAGGCGTCACCTGTCTGACACACAATCACCACATCACTAGCACGGCTTCGCCAGCCAATGGGGAGGACGCGTCGCTGGCACCATATTTCCATCCGCTTCGTATAGAACTAGGCGTCATTCACTGCTCCAGAGAACGCGGCACGCCTCACAGGCAATCCCGTCGTCACATTCATATTGTTTTGCACTAAGCACTATTGAATTAGTTATTATAAAATACCGTCCACTATAAGTAGTTGCCATCTTTTATTTGGCCTTAATACACCTATGATTACATTCGTATTGTAAGAGACGCGTGTTCTCTTTTGTACGAGCATCATTACTTGACACTTTAATCCTCCTCGTTTTCTTATTACCGAGTTTTGTCATTCCTTAGTTGTGAGACGATCTTCTGCCGCACTTATTAGAGTACGTCCTCTTGGACCTTTGCTGTCAACCTTTCCGGTGACTAAACCTTTTGTGGCGATGTAACTAAAGAAAACACTTTTCGCAGGCAGGTAGGCTGGTGAATACATTTATTATTACTCAAGCCCTCTACACAAAAGTATCTGTACATTTACACTCATACATCTCTACATTTTAACATAGTTAAGTATCTGTTAATCAACTTCAATCCACGACATATTTCACGTCCTTCAAATGTTGCTTTCTCTTTTCAGTGATTACAAGAAAAGAGCCCACCTACTAGAATACTGAAATGACACTTTTTCATCTTTAAGATTTAATGAATGGTACTTTACTCACCCATTGCCGCATGCATTGTGTTTATTTCTTATTAGTTTACAATATACATGTAAAAACTAAATGTATTCGTCGTCAATGTAACCTTTGTTCGGGGGATAAATAAATGAAAGATATAGTTTGTGTAACACTAAATATATTAGAATAAAAGAAAGAAATGCTCCGGTAGCTTAAGGTCAGGGTCGCGGGTATTTCGTCTCAGGGTTTTAATGAATCGGGGTCGCACACTGGATAAGACGTGCCTGTGGTGGCCCCTTCGTCGGTGACGCGGCGCAGTGGAGTCTCCCGACGCTCTGGCCGCAGACTGGCCGCTGGCCGTAAGCTTGCTTCGTACCCGTGGGGTGAAATTGTAACCCGTTGGATGGGTTCGAATCCGAAAGGTAGATGCTAACCCGTAGGGTGGATGCTAACCCGTATGTCAGAATAAATATTTTTCTTTCTTTCTTTCTTTCTAGGGTGGACCCGAAATATATTCGGGTCACGTATAGGTAAACTATTAACAATTTCACAATTAACAGTTGCACCAAGCTCAGCACAACGACGGCAGTTCGGTAGTTTTTAAAGCAGTTTGTGGTTTAAGTTTGTAGCACGAAATCTACGACTACGACACGACACCCTCCTACAATTAAATCATATATAGTCACACGAATAGAATGTTTATTTCTCACATCTTATTGTTTTAAATTCAATAGAAGCCAGATAGAATTCAATTCAATAATGATTACTCACAGTAGTATTTTCTAGTTCTAGTAATTTGTACAAAACACCCTCACATATATATTTTATTTTTTAAGAATTATTCACAGTAGTATTTTCTCCTCGTCGCCAAAATGTAGTATATCCATATACTATATTGTCGGCTCCAAGGTACATGTGCACACTCACCTGCGCCGCTCACAGTCGACTGCACTGTGTGCGACCGCACATGCCTAGAGATGACCTAATGCCTCCTTCTCATTCATTCAATGAATGAATGCGTCACTAGTGAAGTGACTGACCATAGACACATACACTACACGTAGCTAAACCGTTCTACCGATTTCAATTGAATTCGGCATAGAGATACCTTATTTATTGGCGATACTTTGAAGGACATAGACAACCCTTTATCACGATAACCGACATACATGCGGGTAGATCTGCGAGCAAATAGTAGAAATATTTGTAATTTAAACTTAAAAGTTTCAATAGTTGCACGAGCTCTGGTAGATGAAATTAAAACTCTTCTGCGGCTGAGTTGAGGCGGTTAACTCCAAGTTCGTGCAAACTTTGAGATTAATGGGAACAAATTTCAACAATAAAGTTTTCAAGTAAAATATTTTAATGTTTGCATATGCATTTTGTTGTGAAAGCAACTTGTTTTATTTTAGTATTGATATGACCACCAAACGGTGAGGAGTAGCTTTAGCGTCTTTTTTCGATACAAAATGATCTGTTCTATGGTGAACTTCATACTTACATTCAAATTCAAAATAATTTATTCAATAAGACACTGAGTGACATTTATGAACGTTGAATTGAAGCTACAGCTTAAAATCATAGATCGACATAAATAAATGCCACAGCATGTGCATTGTGCTGTCAAAGTAAATTAGGTGAAAACACCAAAATCTACGGTCTGCTTGTGTCGATCCATAACTTCCAGTTTCCAAAATGCGTAGAGCCTTATGAGAAGAATACTGGCAAAGAAACTCATGGATATATTTTAGAATCACATTCAAAAACAATCAACTGTCACTACGAACTCAAACATAACAATTAAAACAAAACTAACGATACGTCTGCTCGTTTGCCCACTATTCAATAAAAAAAAAACATTCAGAATTTCACGCACACATAAATTATACGTTCTGGGTCATAACAGTGTAACGCGTAAGCCTATTTAGCCTTTTTGGACTTTCATTTTGACAGAGGGAAACGCCTGTCTTTGGCTAATCCCTATTGTGCTGTTCTATGAAACACTAGGTATAAACGACAAAGAACCTATCCATGGCAGAAGCGCATAGTAAATGTCACTTACAAATAAAATGTAAGTCCCTCCCACCTCACCTTCCAAAAATAAAAAGAGAAGAATTAGACCTTTGGTAACCTCCTCCTTCTTTCAATTCCTAGGGTCATGACCCCTATTTAGACCCCAGTCTTAAGCAGTGTGCAGGGCAGCATGAATGGCTGAGAGTAGAGATTTGTTCTGCCCACTCATCGTTACACACACACATCAGTAAGCTCACTTATATAGTATTTCTGAAAAAATCTACAAATAATCGCTCACATAACTACAACAATGCTGTTCAAAATATTCCGTAGAATCCATATTCTCTCCATCAATATTCCATAGAAGATATTTTTAAACCTGAAAACATAGAGCGTTGTGAAAATTCTGATTTTATGCACATACATCTACGATAAAGTGTGTGTGAGACTGAAAATCTTGGACTAGTTTTAGTTTAAAAACAGAATTTGTATTCATGACTAGAGTAAAATGATTTGCACGTTTCTTCTTTGCGAAGGACATGACCTTTTTGTTTGATGTTCTTTATTAACCTGCTGATGAACTAACCTTACTCACTAAAGTAAAAAAGCGTATCGATAAGCATTTTCCCTTTGTTTGTTTTTTTAAGCTGAAGCCACCTTCTAAAACCTTCCTTCATCTTGTACTTTAACGGGTTTCCTCATTTTCAGTCAAAACGTACTTCTTTTTTGAGACAATTAAGCACAAACAAAAAAAAAACGTTATTTCTAAGATTTTGCTTTTCTTTGCATTATTTTAAAAAATTATCCATCCATAATAATAGAAGTCGAAATACGTACCACAACAATTCAATTATTCATAAGTTTACGATGAAGAAAATTATGTTCATAATTCAATTCACTAAAGTCAGTACCTTTTCGACTTTACCGCACCAATTGCAGATCAAAAGAAGTTCCATTGGAGCGTAAAAGGGTTAGGTCCGAACGGGCTAGAGAGATGCCTTATTGAAATTCGGTGAAAAGTGTTCACTTAGGCTCCACAGAATTGCTTGTCCATCATTCGATGTCTTTCTAAGAAAATGTTCAAAGTAATACAAGGAAAAATTATGTTCATGTAATAGAATCTTATGAAATAAAATGTTTTAAACATGAAGAGAACGTATTTATATAATAGGATTTTTGTCGGCACTTGACGTAGGAAAGACAGAAATATGTGGCTCTTTGTATTCATAAGATAAAAATATATAGTATCACAGTATACAGTTTCAGATGTTTTGAACTAAAGAAATCAAAACACTCTTGAATGTATGATCAAGTATTTTATAGCTATTCACGGAGTATTTCATTTTGATCATTCTTTTTACTGACTTATCTGTCCGTGTTTTCTTTGTTAAAGAATACTTTTAATATCCCATTGGACTATTTCAATTCTGGGATAGTTCTAAGTCCTTTGTAAGTTACTATTCTTCTTCTTCTATTATAAAATAAAATAAAATAAGCCTTTATTTACTCTTTGTCCTTGGGTCACGCCTTGGGCGTTAGGCCAGAACACCTAAAAGCACTCCTGGCTATCTCCGCTCGCTTCCAGTCTACATGGCCGCGTTTATATAATTTTATATACTTCAAAAACAAACTTCAATAGTCAGGATGACCAGCATCGCACCCAGTATCACTACATCGTGTCACTAAGCGATGTACTCAGTCCGGAATTCGACACCGAACCTTAACTGGCAGGGTCGCCATGTAAGGACGGGACTTATGTAAATCAAACGAGATGTTGATGGTTATACGTTACGTTTAATAATCCTCTCTCTCCTCAAAGATACAGTCTTATATACTTAATACTAATGCTTACTTACTACGTCACAGCATCCACAGCTTGTCCTTTGACATAGGCCTCCTCTAGAGTTTTCCATGTATCTCTTTCTTTAGCCATTCTCATCCACTCTGGGCCAGCCACTTTTTTAAGGTCATCTTCCCAACGTTTAATTTGTCTTTCTCTGCTTCTTTTCCCATCTCTGGGGTACCACTCTGTTATCATTTTAGTCCATTTCTTGTTTGTCTCCCTCAACATATGTCCTGTCCTTAGATTATTGATATGTCTAGATGGACTGTCAAAGCTGTAAAAACACACGAAAAAATAGGCTCTAACTGTTGACGCCTAAATGTTTTTCCGCGTTTAGTACCAAATGCACTGTCAGTGGATACACACATGTTGCTGTCATTTTTGTGTTGATAAAAATGGCGAATTGTGCGATACAAGTGTGTAGAAATTACAGAGTACGATCTAAATTAACAAAGAAAGTTACCTATTATCGTTAAGTACCATTGATATGTATCTGTTACAGCAAACAAAGCCATTAAATAATTTCTAAAATAAATAATTATTGTAGTCGCCATTTTGGGTGTTGCTAGTTTTTGAAGTCAAAACTCCCTCATAAAATGTGGTAGGCGGAGTTGTGTTGTATAAAATACTTCATGGTAGATAATTAATAGATACGCTAAGAATTTCAAATCATTTTTGTAATTCAATATGGCCGCCGCATCATTTTTGTAAAATGACACTATGGGTATCGTGTAAGAGGTTTTTAGGTATACCGAGTCTAAATTTCATATCATTTTTTGAATCCAATAATTATGGCCGCAGCACTATTTTTGTAAAATGTCACTACGGGTATGGGTATCGTGTAAGGGATTTTTAGGTATACTGAGTATTAATTTCTTGTCATTTTTTTAATCCAATATGGCCGCCGCACCATTTTTGTAAAATGTCACTATGGGTATCGTGTAAGGTGTTTTTAGGTATGCTGAGTATTAATTTCATGTCATTATTTGAATCAAATATGGCCGCCGCACGTTTTTGTAAAATGTCACTATGGGCATCGTTTAGGGGTTTTTAGGTATACTTACTAGATATGAGCTCCTCTCTGTTTTAAAAAAATAACTCCCGCATTACGAATATACATCACAAAAAACACCCAGACTCAGAACTACAATTTGTGGATCACACAAAGTGTTGTCCTATTTAGGATTTGAACCCACAACACCTGGCTTAATAGAAAGCGGCGTGGCGACAACTTAAACCACTAGACCAACCGTGCAGTCATGCATTTTTCAAGTCCAGTTTTTATGATTTCAAAACAAGTATATCTTCGAATGTTCTTATCAACAGATAAGAATTGAGAAAAATTAACTTAAAAACTACTCGTCAGATCTCATTCAGATAAAAAAATAGATTGTAAATCTAATAAAACAAATTGAAAGCCCAAGGTCTAATCCCCATGATATTAATACTGAGCTATCTTGAAGATGTCCTAAGTCTAACACAAAAAAAATTAAACCGGTCCATTAAAAAAGTAATGTAAACATTTTTTTCTTACCTTTCTTCTTTTTTAATGTTGGTCAAAAAGACAATTAGATGGGCTAATTATATATCTTACATATATTAAAAGGTTAAAAAATCGTTAAGTACTGCTTTTACAATACCAGACCAAAATTAAAATCTAGTACGACATATTTTTAATCATCACCAACAGCCTTTAACAGTCCACTGCTAATAATAATAAATAATAATAAAACACGAGACATATTATTAGGTTGTATCACATTTTGTTTTCCTAGCATAGTTTTCTAGATAGAAAAGTTATTCAACACCATTAAAATTGTTTCCCCATTTTCACAAAAAAAACTCAACAACTGGTATCATTTACGCACTCACACTAGGAAATTTAGAATGACATGAGGCGAGTGTAAGACGTAGCTGTCACGCACACAAATATCGAAAAGTTGTGTCATTTAATTTTGTTCTTTTGTATCGCGATGCTCTATCTAGACATATTAATAATCAAAGGTCCTGTCCATTTCCATTTTAAGGCTTTACATGTGTGTTTTGCGTTTTTAAATTTAGTTACATCTTACTAATAATACTCTAATCTTACTTTATCTTTCCTTCTTACACAAATAACACTTCTCTCTATCCCATTTTGACATACATTTATTTTATTCATTAGTTTTTCTGTCCATGTCCATGTTTGGCAACCATAGATGAGACATGGTAAAATACACATATTGTATACTTTCTTTTTCTCTTTGATTTATCTCTATTATTATTTTTTTATCTCTATTATCTTCTATTATTATTTAGTAAATAAAAAATCACCAATTTTCCAAAAAAAAACAACTTCAAGAAGTGGACCAAATTGAAATGGGCCCACACGGGAAGCACCAGCTTTCAAATAAAAAAATAATCATCGAAATCGGTTGGCGTGATATTAAGTTATTCGTCAATTTGTCGCGCACATACTTAATGCAAATCGAAGATTGTCAGCAAAACATTGTCAGCACTGGACCAAATTGAAATTGGACCACACAGGAAGCTGGTCTTTCAAATAAAATCATCAAAATCGATTCACCCACTCGTAAGTTATGAGGTAACAAACATAAAAATAAAATACAGTCGAATTGATAACCTTCTCCTTGTTTTAAGTCGGTTAAAAATACACTACATCCGCAGCAATATACGTTCTCCGCATATATTATGCCACACGCACGCGCCTGTGTACCGTGAGTAAATATAAAATGAAAGGATTTCACCCTAAAAGTTAAATATTATTTACGGAGAACTACTCACAGAACACCCTAAATAGAAAAAAAAGCGGCCAAGTGCGAGTCGGACTCGCACATGAAGGGTTCCGTAGCAGCAAGTAACATAATATAAAAGTTCTTGTAGTTCGTTGTTACTTTGATAATTTTGTAATGTACATCATATATTTTTTTTTAGTTTTATCATTCTCTTATTTTAGAAGTTACATATACACATTTTACCACTTTGGAAGTGTCTCTCGCGCAAACTATTCAGTTTAGAAAAAAATGATGTTAGAAATTTCAATCTCATTTTTGAAGACCTATCTATAGATAACCCAATCTATCCCAATCTAACCCAATATATCTATAGATAAACCCAAACACGTATGGGTTTGATGAAAAATTTTTTTTTGAGTTTCAGTTCTAAGTATGGAGACCCCCAAAACGTATTGTTTTTTTTTATTTTTGTGTGAAAATCTTAATGCGGTTCACAGAATATATCTACTTACCAAGTTTCAACAGTATATTTCTTATAGTTTCGGAATAAAGTGGCTGTGACATACGGACGGACAGACGGTGTACAGACAGACATGACAAATCTATAAGGGTTCCGTTTTTTGCCTTTGGCACAGAACTCTAAAAAAGAACTACAACTGGTTCAAAGGTAGGCTTTATTGCATACCTTTCTCAAATTACGTACCCTGTCTGTGTCGTAGTATTATTAGTAAAGTATGCGCTTCAACCAGTCCCTTGTACGAAACTTGTATGGAGAACTTTGTATTGCACCTCAACAATTGTGTTCACGTTCCGAGTATATTACAACTTGATTTATTGGTTCAATGTATTGCACAATTTGGAACACTGTTTTATGAAATATTGTTATGAATAAATTGCAAAGAAAACTTATTTTCTTAAACTTTTTGTATGCGTAGGTATATTATAAGTTTTGTATTTATTAGGTAAATGTATGATTGTTATTGAAAAGGTTAACATACTTTCAAAGGAGTGACCTAAGCCCAGTAGTGGACTGTTAAAGGCTGTTGAAAATTCAACTATATTTTTACCAAAAACGACGAAATAATTGTTTTGACTGGTGAGTTAGCATTATACTTAAATATTTAATTAATAAAAGTAACTTGCCACATGTGTGTCGGAGTAAATGACAGAAAATTAACCTGTACATACAAAAAGAACTCAAGCCCGCCGCTTCTTTTTAACCGACTTCATTGTAGATATTACAGACGTCGCACTCAATCCAATTCATAGTTTCTATGCCTTTTGAATAAAAATAGGGCATATATAATCTCAACACGTTCGCCCCGCACTGCTTAAATGTGTAAGTTAGGGTCTTTCTACAATTGTGTCTGGTTGCGAGAGAGTGGACTGTATCTGCGATTTCTAAAACTGACAATGAATGCGACAATAAGGGAGATGAACTGCCTTAGGGAAAATCAGGGTTATGACAAGACAGTTCTACATATAGGTAAGGACTAACCTCTGCTTGGTCTTCCCTTGTGGATGTGGACTGCTGATGCGAGTAGCGGCGGGTGGATCCACGGAATCCTCGATAATCGCCACGGCGGTTAGCGACAAAGTTCGTTCCTGCGGGTGCGGTGAAGTCTTTGCGGGATAGGGTTACGAAAACAACCTTTTCCTTCCGTGGTTCGCGTCGGACTTCTTCGACACTTGTCAAATCACAAGTGTCATTGTATGCGTCGAATGCTTCTCTTTCTCGCTCTCACAATCACAGCTTGAGGTATGAGGGAAAAGGATAGGAGAGGATGGCGCATTCATCAATCAATTATAGATATATTAAATAAATGACAATATGGCGTAACCATTTCCCCCCGGCTTGAAGGAATTGATCCCTTCAAAGTATGAAAGAACAAAGAGAAAACACTAAATAAGCGAAAACACGAGCGAAAAGTACGTGCGATAAACTATATATGCGAAAATTACGAGCTCAACTATATGGGCGAAAATATATCTTAAAACTATAACCTAACCTAAGACGCTATTCGCGATAACACTTATTGGCTAGGTAAAGGGCACAGACGTACAACCGGGCGCAAATACGATCCGGTAGCAGTTCTAACTCTTGCGATACGAACCACTCCATCAGTGGCCGGAAATACTTCTTCAATAACCCCTAAAGGCCAGTGAAGAGGCGGCGCGTTTTCAGTATTTAAAATAACGACGGTCCCTACAGTTATCGGGTTATGCGGTGTATTCCATTTATTCCGAGACTGCAAAGTATGCAAGTATTCTGCTCTCCATCGCCTCCAAAAGGATTGCACTAATCCATCCAGTAAGTCATGTCGAGACAGAATATTAAGCCCGTCATCTTCGATGTCGCGAGCAGGTAAATAACGTAAGGGTGTCGTATTCAGAAAGTGTGCGGGCGTTAATGCGAGATCCTCCGAGGGATCGCTAGAGATGGTGCGACATAAGGGACGTGTGTTCATAACTGCCTCAACTTGAGCCAGTACGGTGGTCATCTCTTCAAACGATAAAATTTGCTCACCAATAACGCGAAATAAATGAGTCTTAAGGCTCTTAATGTTAGCCTCCCAGTTACCACCAAAGTGACTAGCGGCGGGCGTGTTTAGTAACCAGGTTATGCGATTCTCAGCTAATATGTGAGCATATTCACTATTGAAATCTTTGGACTTCAGAAGCCCATAAAGCTCTGAAAGGGTGCGTTTAGCGCCGACATAGTTCGTCCCGTTGTCCGAATAAATACGACCCACAGGACCTCTACGCGCTAAAAACCGTTTGAAGGCTGACATAAAACTTGCTGTACTAAGATCACCAGCTAGTTCTATATGAACAGCACGTGTTGTCAAACAGACAAACAAGCAGACATAAGCCTTTACAGACCGTATACCACGGCCTCGCGAAATCGTCACCTTAAAGGGGCCAGCATAATCTGTACCCGTGTGTACGAACGGCTTAGCGGATTGTACGACACGACAAGACCTGTGTTCCGACATTTCAGGAAATACAGGCTTAGGCCGTACTCGAAAGCAAGAGATACACTTATGTATCCTACTACGAATCAAATTGCGTGCGGACAAGATCCAGTATTTCTGTCGAAGAATTGACATAAGTAAATCTGGACCTGCGTGGCAGTTTAACTTGTGATAATAGTCCACAAGCAAACACAAAACATGATGTTTTTTAGGCAAAACGATCGGATGTTTCTGATCGAAATTCAAATCTGAATTCGACAAACGTCCACCAACTCTAATTATGCCATCGTGGAGAAATGGCTTGAGTCGTTGGAAGGAACGACTACAGGGTTTTCCAGTCTTTAGCTTGACTATCTCATTGGCGAAATGAGTAGTCTGTAATTCACGAAGAACCCTCTGCTCCGCATAAACCAAATCTGCAGCTGAAATCAATTCTCGTTTTGGAAGAAGTTTCATAAATCTGCAGACGTAAACTACGCAGCGCAAAAGTTTAGACCACGAGGAAACAC
Source organism: Diaphora mendica (assembly GCA_949125395.1). Lineage (NCBI taxonomy): Eukaryota > Metazoa > Arthropoda > Insecta > Lepidoptera > Erebidae > Diaphora > Diaphora mendica. The sequence continues at coordinate 7,784,301 of OX421323.1, forward strand.
GATCCGCCAGTGTGAGAATAGGAGATTGTTCCTGTGGTATAGAGGTGAGTAATGAACATTTCTTTTCTTCAGGCGGGCAAGAAACATCAGATGGTTGAAACGTGTACACTGGCCACTCAGACGGATCAAATTTGACCCATGGTGGACCATGAAACCAAAGCGGGTGACCAATAATTTGTGCCGGACTAAGACCGCGCGACAAGCAGTCAGCGGGATTTTCAATTCCTGATACGTGACGAAAACACTGCGGCGACAATAACGATTGAATCTTTGAAACGCGATTAGCGACAAAGGTTGCCCACCTATGGGGTGAGGCGTGAATCCAGCACAAAGCTACAGTAGAGTCTGAAAAGGCGTACACGCCACGAAATTGTATGCGGTTTCGACATGCTTCAATAATACCATTGATTAAGTTTGCGAGCACTAGGGCAGAGCAAAGTTCGAGTCGGGCTAAAGATACCACTTTACGAGGTGCAACTTTGGATTTGGCACTAATAAGGTGCACAACAACATTATCGCCATTTTTGACGTGAAAATATGCAACAGCCCCATAGGCCTTCTCACTAGCATCACAGAACCCTATGATAGTCACTTCGCTACCACTAGTGATGTCCACATGGCGTGGTATATTGATTTGTTCGAGCAGCGGGAGCTCCTGCCGGAACCGTACCCACAAGGAGACAATGTTGTCCGGAGGTGTGTCATCCCAGTCACAATTACAAAGCCAAAGCTCTTTAATTAGAAGCTTGGCATATAATATCACGGGAGCCACGAAGCCCATTATATCCCATAATCTTGCCACGCAAGATAAAATGGTGCGTTTTGTACATTTTTGAGCGGGTGTACTAATTTTCAAACTGAAAAGATCTGATGAATGTGACCAGTTCAAGCCTAGCACTTTATGAGAGTCTGATTCATCAAACTCCTTAACAGATAAAAGGCGATGCGATGGCGGAATAGTGTTTATAACATCTTGCGAGTTGCTAGTCCACTTTACTAGATCAAACTGCCCAGCTTTCATAAGAGAGATAACCTCAGCAGTAGTGGAGATAGCTTCGTTTTTGTTCTCTACACTGAAAACAAAATCGTCCATATATCCAGAATGTTGAACGATTTCTTGCGCCTTAGGGTACGAGTTACCCTCGTCAGACGCTAACTGCTTCACTGTACGCAGTGCGTGAAATGGACTCGACTTGAGACCGAAACATACGCGATTAAATTCATAAACCATAAGCGGTTTATCAGGTGAAAAGCGGTATAATATGCGTTGAAATCTGCGATCACATTCGCGAACTTCAATGTTTAGATACATTTGCCGAACGTCGGCCGAGAGTGCGATTGGAAATAAGCGAAAATTAACGATTATTTTGAACAAATTGCCTTGTAAGTTCTGCCCATTATGTAGAATATCATTGAGGGAAACAGACGTGCTAGTCTTAGCGCTAGCATTTAGCACTACGCGGAGCTTCGTTGTAAGTTTATCCTCTCGGATAACCCCATGATGCGGTATTATATATGAAGGCAACTGGCTGCCCTTCTCGCTCTCAAGAGGAGAGGGTGCGATATACTCCTTCTGCAAATATTCTCTGATGACGTCATCATAAGCTTGCTTTAGCTTTGGCGAGGCTTGCATTTTTCTCTCAAGACAGAGAAAGCACCTCTCAGCTAGGCGTCGGGAGTCGCCGAGCGTACATGGGTCGCCCTTAAAAGGAAGCGCGACACAGTAACGACCATCAGCGGTGCGAGTCGTAGTACGACTATACATTTCCTCGCAGTCCTTGTCATCTGGACTCAAGATTGGTGGGACATTTACTTCTTCGAGTTGCCAGAACTTAGTGACGATCGAATCCAAAGGAGGTTCGACTGAGCAACAGTACGAAACTGGCGAATAAGTAATCCACTTTGCGGGAGCACAACCTACAACAACATAACCCAACACGGTCTCTAAAGCGTGTGGTGCGGTGAGGGTGGAATTACCTTGAACCTTGGAACCCAAAATGAGATGTGGAAAAATAGAGGCGCCTATCAAAATATCAATATCAGCCGGCGTGTGATATGAATCATCAGCTAAAGGCAGATTTTCAAAATTAACCAGCGACGACGTATCAACAGTGACAGTCGGTAAGCGTTCAGTAATTTTATCGACGACTAGTGACTCCATATCAAACTTAACATTTTTATTAAAGCGCGAATAAAAGTTTAATTGTACGGAACCCAGTGTCGTTTTAGTAGAACCCCCAATTCCCTTCACTATAGAAGATGACGATCTTTGGTTCAAGTTTAATCCTAAGCGGTTACAGCATTGGCGCGTTACGAAATTACTCTGAGACGCACTGTCTAACAGAGCGCGGAAACTATGTTCCTTGCCATGCCTATCTATTAGTATAACCCGTGCGGTTGCAAGCAAAACCGTAGTCACGGGTGCGTGCGAAATATTTTTATTATTGCCTGATAATGAGCACAATGCAACATCATCAGCGCTGCGGGTATCATAGGATGACGGAGCGGGCGCCGGACCCAGCTGCCGTCCTCCTCCCACGTCACTGCAAGCGCGCAGCGCCGGGGGGGCGAGCGGTGCGACTACTGCGTTAGATGCAGTATGTTTATTTTCAAAATGTAACATCGTGTGATGTTTCTGTTGACATTTTTTACAACGCGAATCCGAATTACAATCAGAAGCATGCTGCTTTTTACTTAAGCAATTTATACAGTTTGACTGCGATTTAATAAATTTAAAGCGTTCGTTAGGTGTCAATTTTTTAAATGATTGACATTGATACAAATGCTCATGCTGCGATTTGCATAGCGAACACACAGTTTGATACGATTGAGTTTGAGCGGTGTTAACGTAAGTATTAGTAGACTTGCGTTGCGGCGGCGACCTTGGCGTCGTACAGTCTACGCGGTTACGAGGTTCAGTTTTCGATGTGCGGTTTATGATCTTTGCTTGATCGCGAACAAATGAAACCAAACTATCAAAAGATGGAATCTCAGAACCACGACTGTCCAACTCAAATGCGCGAGCGGTTTCAGGATCTAACTTTTTTAATGATAAGTATAAAAACAATAAATCTGAGAGGTCACTGACCTTAAGATTTTTAAGCGCAGCGACTGAAGTTGCGAATTTATCTAAAAACATCTCGAGGCCAGCTACACTGGGAGCACTCAAAGCCTTAAGTTCGAAAATCTGATCCAAATAGGAACATGACAGCGCGCGTTTATCTTCATACCTATTTATTAAAGTGTCTAAAATAACTTTATAATTTTCGGCACACGGAGTAATGCCTGCGAAAACAGTTTGAACCTTACTATTTAACTTACCAATCAAGTAATGCAATTTTTCTGAGTCAGTGAGCCCCGGGTTCTCATGAACGGTGTTTTTATAAGCCGCGTAAAACAATGGCCAAGTCTTAATATCACCATTGAACTGTGGTAATTCGATCGGCGGTAGCCTAGGTCTGTCACATCTTTTGTGTTCCAGGCGAGGCTCAACTAAAGCAATTAACTTTGCCGCGCGTTTTATTCGACCGTAAAGATCGTCGAACGAAAGAAGCGATTGATAATTAATAATATATTTAGGATTCAATTTTAACTCCATCGAATTTATTTGGTCTAAGATTAACTCAAAATCTATGCGTAATTTATCTATAGTTTCAATATCACACAAAAAACTTTCTTTTGCAAATTCATTCGAAAGATTCTTACATCTATCTGAGATAGCCTGTATGCGCGAGAACATAAGGTCTCTCTTTGCGTGTAGAAGCGACAACTTATTCTCGTCCGACATGACGATATCTAACAGATGTTATAAATGATAACAGTGTATAATACGTAAATATTAGCAATAGATACTTAATTATTTTAATATGTGCCGTGTTCTTATTTGTATATGCGACGAACAGATAACTTGCAAACCTATACAGCTACTTAGTGAAACGTGATACGATGCGAAATAAATGTAATTAATTATAATTAATAAGTAGTTAATAAGATATCCGAATAACATCTATCTACTTTCACGAATTTACTAAGTTGCAAGTCTGTGCAATATTAAATTAACGAAAATTGGGTACGACCGATATTTATAATTATTGTACTACCTACGAATTTGAGATATGAACAAAGTTATAGAAATTTAATTTTTATTACATGCTACAACAAACAAGGAATGCGATAATCCTAACTATTAGTAACGTATTGTATGATTGATCGAATTAGATGCCTAATACCTATAGCGGTGCGGTAAATGCGAGAATTAAAGTAGCGTACTGCTACTAAAAGGGTAGGTACTAGCTAATCTAACCCTACAAACAGCACGAAAACGATACGTTTGGATTAGAATAATTAGTTATAATCCGGTTCGTATGGACCAAAAAATAATGGTTGCGAGAGAGTGGACTGTATCTGCGATTTCTAAAACTGACAATGAATGCGACAATAAGGGAGATGAACTGCCTTAGGGAAAATCAGGGTTATGACAAGACAGTTCTACATATAGGTAAGGACTAACCTCTGCTTGGTCTTCCCTTGTGGATGTGGACTGCTGATGCGAGTAGCGGCGGGTGGATCCACGGAATCCTCGATAATCGCCACGGCGGTTAGCGACAAAGTTCGTTCCTGCGGGTGCGGTGAAGTCTTTGCGGGATAGGGTTACGAAAACAACCTTTTCCTTCCGTGGTTCGCGTCGGACTTCTTCGACACTTGTCAAATCACAAGTGTCATTGTATGCGTCGAATGCTTCTCTTTCTCGCTCTCACAATCACAGCTTGAGGTATGAGGGAAAAGGATAGGAGAGGATGGCGCATTCATCAATCAATTATAGATATATTAAATAAATGACAATATGGCGTAACCAGTGTCATTGTTTTAAACATAATTTATGTATTTTCTATGTAAATAAATCATGGAACAACTTCCAATTGTCGTATTAAAACCAAAATATACTTTTGTTGTCAATACATCCATATCCATTTCAATATTATAAAATTGAATATAACTTTGTCCGTCTGTTACGATTTTACGGCTAAATTACTAAACCAATTTGGATGAATTTCGGTATAGAGATGGATTGGACCTTGGAATGGGGCTTAGGCTACTTTTTGTCGACATAACCGTGGGAGAGCCACGCTTCGGCATGAATGGGCCGGCTCGACCGGAGTGATACCACGGCCTCACAGAAAACCGGTGTGAAATAGTGCTTGCGCTGTGTTTCACCGAGTGAGTGAGGATACCGGAGGCCCATACCCCAACCCCTCCCCCTAGCTTCCCCCCCCATCCCCCAAAGGCCGGTAACGCACTTGTGACGCCTCTGGTGTGTCCATGGGCGGCGGTAATCGCTTACCATCAGGCGATACGTCTACTCGTTTGCCGGTCTATTCCAAAAAAAAAAAAACATAACCGATATATACGCGGAAGGAGCCGCCTGTAAAAGCTAGTACGAAATAAACTTCTTATTCGTCATTTCGTCACTGAGTTGATGTGCTAAAAGATGTATAGTAGAATTCTTTAGTGGGTGCTAAAATGTAATACCTACATAGTTTGAGTTTATAATATCATGATTGAGATGATTCTAACGAATCGGTAACAGTGGTTTTATAATAAAACCAGAAAATGAAAAATGAAAATCTTATAATTATGTCTGCTATTATTGCTTTTAATTTAGTTTTAGTGGACTACATTTTAACAATCCTAATACAAAAACGATTGTATGTGAAGGAGACTATCTAAGACTCAATATTCAATAGAGACTCAAAGTATGGAAACGTTTTTATAACTCTTGATATTTACAATAGTTTTAAGAAATTAGCAAACTATCGAAATTTTACCTCTATTCTATTTACAATGACATTCCATAAACTTTAAATTCATTAATCTGTATGAAAACATATTTTGATATAAACATTAAGACAACGCTATCGTTGTACGAGTACTCGAATACGCCTAACGACAAAACAGAAATTCCCTGCTTACATATATTTAATCACGAATGTTTTACTCCAGGGTATAACAAGGCTCGTTATCCCTTCAGTACAAATAGCGTAGTAATAACACAAATCTGGCCGCAGTCTTACGCTGTTTCACGGTGGCTAAGCGGGAGCGCGTCCCTCGTGACCTACGCGACTTCAACCTAAATTCTATGTACTCTTCCAATCCCCTTCTGCATATTTCAGTGCATAGTCCTGGTTTTGCGACGCGTCACCATACTCACTGCTAGTTTTATATTTTGTTCTCTGAATTTATGTATGATTTAAAGGTTCTTTCCCCAAAGCTTACTGTTGAATCATGCTTCTAAAATTCGGAACATTTTTCTATTGACCTTGTTGACTGGCGCTGAAATTGGAATCTTAAATCGAGCGCGGCCAACCACCTATTTCACGTTATATATTACAGTTCATTTTTTCCTACAATAGGTACTTGGGTGTTGCCATATGCTACTGAAATGAAAAGCTATTACATTAGTTTATGGATCCAATACATTTTCTACGTGACAGACATTTTGGTTTACGAGAACTCTGACAACACATTTTTACTAAGCTTGCTTCGAAATAATTAATTTATACTAACAACTTCAATTAAGATTTTGAGATTTCAAAATAATTTTGCGAGAAATTACGTCCACTAAAGACCAATCCTTGCTAATGATGGCTATAAAAATTGAATTAATTTTTAATCTCATTGGTATTCTACAGCGTACGCGATTGCTTAAAAGGGCTTTACCATTGATATTGTAAACAAGATTGGCCACACTAATTGGCTATTAAGTTGACGTGAATAACGGTACCATTTTGTCCCTAGTTAGGGAACGATGGCCACAAGATGAGATTGTTTTAAGAAGTGGTTTAGAGAATACCCCTAAAGATGTACATTTTTAACTGACTTCCAAAAATAGGAGGTTCTCAATTTGATTGTTTTTTTTTATGTATGTACACTAATTACTCCGTCAATTGTAGACCAATTTTAAAAATTATTTTCGTATTCGAAGAAATATGCTTTTTTTGTACCTCATATTGCTTGGCACCGACTTCAAACATATGAATAGGTAGCATATACAAATAATAGTGTTTTATCAATATTAAAGGTTTGCATATAAGGTGTATTTAATTAAATCTTTATTAAGATATTTTATTATTTTTAGTTTTTGAAGTCGGTTATTTTAAACGAATTTTTTTACTAGTATTTGTTCAATCCTCTCGCCAATGCAGCGTTCACCTTGCGAATTTTATAATGCTTGCAGGGCCCATTTGTACAGGCATTCAATCGCTAACTCGTTCACCGGCAAGAGAATTCAACCTTACGGCGTTTCACCGTATTCTTATTCTAAGCTGATGTAATCAAGCACTTACTGGAGTGTGTGTGGATTCCTTGATCTCGTCGGTCGTTGAGGGGTACCCCACTGCCGTTCCTCTCACCGCGTTCACACATACATACTCCTAATGCTTACAGGCTCCCGAAGTCTCGTAATTACAAGACACCCGATTCAACTATCGCGGATCGCGCCTAATTGACGTGACTACTAAAACTCGCGAGTCCAAACCAGGCCAATCATAACGGTAAGCAACGAAAGGAACCGAGTCGGATCGACAATTAGCTAAATTTCAATTAAATTCCACTTTAAACCGGCACTCTTTTACGAAGCCCTGCTCGACCGATCCAAGCGTCTCATTAGTACTACTTAAACGTCAAAACGTCAAACAAGAAAAATGACAATCAAAAATGTTGCCATTATAATGACGTTCGAAATCTAACAGTATTGTTTTTTAATTAAACACAATTGATTTAGAATCCATCACACGGATTATTAATATTTTAATAAGGAATAATAATAAACAAATCTGATTTATAAAACTTAATTTTTAATGTAAGTATATTACTCGCAGCTTAATACATGCCACTCCTTGTATATTTTGTCAAGAATTTTTTAATTATTTGCTGCTTAAGAATAGCTTCCAAGTCGCTTTACCTATTGGCATGCAAAATATTTCAGCAGTTAGAAGGAAAATAAATAAAGATACTTCTGACTGTGTTTCTTTCTCAGTTCGAATCTAAAGATATCTGTCTGTTTCTTCCGGCTAATCCCTGGAATAGCTGGATCGATTTATTTATTTAAGGATCTCACAACGAGGAAAACCCAAACAGAATAGAAAATAACAATTAACAGAATAACAAGTAATGTGCTTCCTCACTTATAGGAGACCACATGATGCACAAAGTTCACACAAATACAAAAATAGTTATACAATAAAATCTAAAAATAATAAAAGTGTAAGTAGAATACATAATGTTATTATTTCCCCCAATTGACACGCCTACAAAAAGAATTTTACAAACCCAAAATATGTAGTAGACAAATGAGCTGATGACTGTCACTTTTAGATAGCAGATGATATAAGGAGTAACTGAGGCTACTTTTATTTCTTTGCCTCCGCTGTATTATATTGTATATTGCTGTATTATCCGCTGTTGTTTTAGTAAAGGTACAACAATAACCATTGGTAACACCGCGGATCGCAGCTAGTAATATTGTTGATGCAATTTTTAAGAAAAAAAATACAACATTGTATTAAATTGAAATTGTTATACACGTTCAATATAAAACCTGAGTTATATTTTTTCAATTACCTATATTTATTTTTCGGCACTAATGAGTAGCAGACATGCAAGTAGGTAGGATATTTTAACATAAAAAGTGGCTCTAAATTTGTAGAGCCTTATTTAATAACATAATTGATTTTCGACCACTGATGTATAAGATAACGTCCATATGCGCCTTTTGAACCCACTACTACTAAATCCATTACAGGACAAAGAAGTTCCGTATAAAAGATAAGACAAGTTAGGGCGGATCGTCATCTGCGACTAATGATAATAGCTCACATAATTCCGAACAAAGAGGAGACGTGCCGAAAACGGACGGCTTATAGAAATGTTGGGTCAATTCACGATAACAAATGCTAAGGCTTTGTGTGTAATATGGTATGATATTTAGTGTCAGAAAGTTATATAATGCGAGAATGCATCTGGTTTATGTTTTACATGCATTTCTAAAGCTTGTCTGTATCCAATTCCAGAAGAAAAAGACTATAACTTTATTGTGAATATAAGTTAGCCCTCGTATAGTACGCAGATTGAAGTTGTAGGTCTGTTAGTACCCACAGAAAATAAGTGTATAAACGTGATTAACTTGGAATCTATGCATATCAATATTGAAGACCTAAAAGAGATTACACTTAACCTTGTCTAGTCGTCGTGAATTTCTTTTGGATTTAAGAGAGGATTTAGTCAATACTTTACTGTAATACTCTTCTCTGGATGACCAAGTAACGAACTATTAAAAAAAACCGACTGCGTCAATATCTGCCATCTTTATTGAAGAACTGAAAAGATAGAAAGTTTTTTATTTTTTTTTATTTCGTTTTTTTTTTAAATTTTGATGTACTCAGTGTCACTCTCACGACTAAGACGAATCTATTGACACCACATAAAAATACGACATGCCGTTTAGGCTCTAGGGCGTGCCTAAGGAATATACATACATACATACCTACATACATACCTACCTACATACATACATACAACACCCTCCTTCTTTCACAGTCGGGTAAAAATACTACTAACTTTATTTCAGATACGGAGCCAGGCGACAGCAGACCTTAAACATTATCTAAACGAAAAGACAGAAAACCAACTATAGTCTACAGTCCATATAACTATTATAATAAGTGTTGAAAGGATGCACATAGGAAAATCAAGAAGCTCTAAACTTATCTATCACAAGGGATCACACGAAAATTTAAAATATATCTATGTGACATTCATATTCTGTCGCAGACGTAGCATAGGTTATAAAACCAAATGTTATCTCGCAATTTTTTACTTGCCTCAAGCCGCTCTTGCTTCGCTAAAGCCCGAATCACCACCAACGATTATGAGGCAAGTTAGCGAAATTTGGTTCACGCAAATCGAAAATTCGCCAAGTCACATTTTCATCAACTGAACGAGATTAGATAGAAAAACGATTTCGGTAGCTGATCATCTATTACTATTTTACCTTCGTAGCTACAAGCGTCTTCGTCTGAAATGTTTATAGGTATTCAACCATTTTCTTTATCTCTCAGTATAATGGTTTGAACAGTATTGATACTTTAATTTTATTACGTTTTCAAGTACCGTCTCTTTTGCAAGTTAATCAAGAGGGAACGTGTTTTGTGCAGTTTGTAGGCCTATTTGACCCTTCATAACTGTCGACCGGGTCCTAATGATATTTTCGTTTTAAAAATGAGTGCGACCGAACTAAATGTTTGGCGCAGATATTGCCCAACTGGCATTGAACCTAATTATCTTAAATATATTTTGCTATCGAATAAACAATGAAATTAATACGTAGAAGTTAAATTGAATGATGTGTAACGGAACTTTGAATACATTGACTCCCACGATGAATATTATAGGAACTGTAAATCATGTCACTTTGTGTACTTTACAGAAGAAAATTTTACATGTTATAATTTGTTGTTGTTCTTATAAATCAGATATCTGATAGAGGTATCAAACGTGTTACATTTGATACAGGATGATTTAAAAGTAACAAATTCTTAAACTAGAAGACGTACACTCGTAAATGTTTGGAACTTCTTTAATTATCGCTAACATCATCTTAAGATACAGTGTACAGACAAGATACTGTTGTTATTAACACTCGAAAATTTTCAGGTTACAATAAATAATGTAATAATTTAATATCTCAAACATGGCAGTCAAAATGATACTTCAATGATAGTTACTTTATTCTAGAGGAGTCTGTGAAACGTGTTTATGTACTAACTTTTTGATTGAATAAATACGCAAATTAAGCAATTTTAATAGTTTAGTTACTACATTGATGACAAGACACAATTTCGTAAGACTTAAAATTCACGTTATTTACAGTTTTTCTTACATTATATTTTATTAAGAGATTTCTGCACTTCCTTTAATTATCAAAAAATTTAGAAAACTGTATGGATATCACTAAATATGTTGTACATAAGCTTATATAACTAAGAGGCAAAGACATATTGAGTCTGATCACACCGCCCAAGGCGTAGGCAAACTCGTTCTCTTTAGTTAGCTGAAAAAATGCCTTCACTTTACGACGCTCGATTTTATCTGCAAAAAAGAAATATAAAATTACAAATGATGAATAAAATGAATCTGTTTATACTGTTGGTAAAATTCTAATCTTAATGTATGTTACTCTTTCAGGGCTAACCACAGTACCAATTCCAATGAAAGCCATGGAAATACTTCGATTGTTGAAAAAGGACATAGGCCACCTTTTACTGCGATAACCGAGAAATCCGAGGAGGAACCGCAAGCAAAAGTTAGTCATTTTTAATGTGTTCAAGGTATCAGGAGGCCAGCGTACTCGGAAAGTTCTAATAGACATACCGAAAATGAACTATATTATGGCATTTCAGTGGACAAGAGTGAAAATAAGAATTGTCAACGTAATGTACTAGACGTGTCTTTATTTTGATCCTTCCCCTGGCTCGCCCACACACACTCACGCGTTAATACTTCTGCCCACCTCTCAACCAAGAGGCTATAGACTCGTCTATAGTCTCTGTGCGTCATTATGTGCTAGAGACATGTATGAACGTTTATGTATGTTTGGATTAGTCCATTATTCACTGGCTGGCCTTTGTAACTGTTCTTACGAGGTTCGTTATCGTATTTTATCTGAGTAATTACATTGTACATGTTAGAAATTGAACGTCATTATAATGGCAACATTTTTGATTGTCATTTTTCTTGTTTGACGTTTTGAAGGGACAAGAGAGTACTTATGGACGCTTTGACCGGTCGAGCAAGGTTTCGAAAAGGAGTGCCGGGTTTTAATTGAAATTTAGCTAATTGTTCATCCAATTTCGGTGTTTCGTTGGTTGCCGGTATGATTGTTCTGGTTTGGACTCGCGAGTTTTAGTAGTCACGTCAATTCGGCGCGATCCACGATGGTTAAATCGGGTGTCTTGTAATTACGAGACTTCGAGAGCCCATAAGCCATTTAGGAGTATGTATGTGTAACGAAGCAGAGAGGAAACTACCAAGAGGCCTCTTGGACGCCGCTATCAAGGAATCTACACATCTCCAGTAAGTGCTTGATATCATATTAGCTTAGAATAAGAACACGGTGAAACGCCGTGGTTTAATGCTCTTGCCAGTGACATAGTTAGCGATTGATTGCCTATATCATGGGCCTATAGACATTGCAAACTTCCCAAGGTGAACGCTGCATTGGCGAGAGGATTGAACAGTACATATAATAATGAAATGGATATGTGACCTCTGTTAGACAATCACAGTGAACCCTCAGACCAAATAAAAAAAGGTAGATAACGCACGGTCTTGTTCTTGTTGAAGCAAAAAAACTCAGCTATTTCCAAGTAAACACACGCGTTAACGCACACACATGCTAAAAAACTACGCTACTTTTCAGTATTACGTAGTTACCACAACTCGTATGATACTGACTAAAAATAGCGTAGTTTCTTGAACCATATAAAATAATAGTAGTTAAACATACCCAAAGGAAAAGAATGGACAGCGTCATGCAACATTGTTCGTATAGCTGCAACTTGCGTTGAGGTAACACTGGAATAGTAGCAAGAGGTCACCACTAACGCGGTATATTTCACAGCACGACTGAACAAATACAATATAGTTGATCTACCAAACTGAAAGAGAAATCAAATAAGGATATCAATTTATTTAGAGCTCTCATCTTATAACAATAATGGAATCTCTATTCGGGTAATTTTACAAAACTAGTTCCTACTTTCTATTTGAAATACATTAAAGAATTTACATGATGCAAGGTGCGGGTTACCTCTGACCTTCAAAATAGGTGTGACCCTATCTTTTGAGTTGCTTTGTCGTTTTTCGAACATTTATTTTTCTATTTTCAACACCTAGAGGTATACCTACATATACTAAGATCCTGTATAGAAATACTGTGTGTGCTCATTTTCTTTTTAACCGACTTTAAAAAAGGAGGTATAAAAGGTAGTAGAGCCACGCTGATTTCAGCACGAACGGGCCGGCCCGACCGGGGCGGTACTACCCTCGCACAGAAAATCAACGTAAAATGACAGCATTCGTGCCGTCGTGTTTCGTTGGTGAGTGCGAGACCGGAGGCCCAATTAGTCTAGTCAACAAGTTCCATACTTGTTGACATCACTAGGCCGCCATAGTGTGGGTCACCATGCTGCATTGTTGCATTCGCAATGAGTGTGGTGGCCACCACTCGTGGATTCTGCTTATGCTTTCCATCAGGCAGAGTAGAGTCATTTTGGCGGGCCAAACATTAAAAAAAAAAAAAAAAAAAAGGAGGAGGTTATCAATGGACTGCTTTTTTTAAAATGTTTGTTACCTCATAACTTTCGACTGGGTGAACCGATTTTGATGATTCTTTGTTTATTTGAAAGCTGGTGCTTCCCGTGTGGTCCCATTTCAATTTGGTTCAGATTAAATTCGGTTTTTTTTTGGTAAAAATTGTAATTATTTAACTATTACTTTAATTGTTGTAATTAACTATCTGAAATTTACTTAGTTTAAAAACAGCCTGCACTCAGGGTACGATAGAGCTGTTATATTGTATTAAAGCCTGTGTAAGTTTAGTAACGCCATCACCGAAGGTATACATGTAGCAAGATGACAAAAACACACAGTCCAGTAGTTTATTATTACTATTAATGTAAAAATACTAAATCCATAAAAAAACTATGATTCTTTACAATATAATTCAATTTAAATTCAATATTAAAAGGTAAATATTAATACTCACGGTGTTACTAGTGGTCACTGTTTGTATTACCGTAACCATCATTTTTAGTAGCATTGTTGTCGTTAATCCAGAAGTCAAGAGTATTATTGTCATCTGTGAAGCATATCGTATAATTATTTTAACCCAAGATAGACGCGTTTGCAAAAAAAAACTTCATGGAAAGCTTATAGCTCATAAAGGAAATGTAAAATGAAATAAAAATTATTATAGAATTCTAGTTTTATATGTATGATAAAACTCCAGTTACCTAAGATTATAAACTTAAAAACATTAGGATCAATTAATAGATTTTACCGCCGCACTCGGCCAGCGTGGGGACGTATGGCCTTAACCCATCCCTGAGAGGAGACCCGAGCCCAGCAGTAGGACGTTATGGGTTGTTGATGAATAGATTTTATTTATACAAGTTAGATGGTCACATATTTGCAAAAGTGAAAAAAAAAAAACATTTATGATAAAGTATGACATGTGTTGTTGTGCAGAGCTTTGGAGGATGCCTATGTCCAGTAGTGGACGTCTTTCGGCTGAGATGAAGATTATGCAAATGTCTTATTATGAATAAAGGAATTTATAAAGTAAATAAAATTTGTAAATATTTTAAGAGACTTACTGGTAGACTCATTGCGCTGTTCAGTTGTTCCGCACACTTGTGAAGTAAATCGTACACTTGGTGCAAAGAAGTTATATCGAGGCGAATATTATTGGACAATGTTTCAACTTTATTCAATGTTTCCCTATAATTACCTGTTCTATCTTCCGCATTATACATTCTAGAAATGTGTGCTTTCAATATGAGAAGTCGCAAATAAATGTTTCTCAGAAGCATGAAGAACAATATCTGTTCAAAATCGTGGGTGAACATCATCACGTATAAACTATAGACAGTGTCATCCAAAAAGAGATACAGAAATATATACACCATAATATATTCGATTAAACTGTATAATACACAACCTGTCAGCCAAAATATACAAATGTAACCAGGATCGATTATTTTCAGGTCTTTGCTTAAGTTTAGTTTCTCATCAAATTTGTCGAGGTTACGAAAGAATCTGATCAAATTCTCTTTCCTAGATATCAAGGAAAGCGACACTATAATAAAATACTCGAGACATAATGTGTATTTAAAGACAAAGTGAGCGACACTTATTGTTTCAGAGTTATACATGTTGAACAGTACGAGCGACGCAACGGTTAACGTGTAGGCGTAACCAAAGAATAAAAATAGTATTTTACTTTGGAGCAAATAGCGTCTGTTGATTCCGAAAACAAATGCTGCATATATTTGAGCTCTCACACAATTTACTGCACTGCTTTTCTTATCGTTAACTTTTGCTTGTTTTACACCAACCGGTACAACAGTTGATTTGACTGCCCATTTTGCTTTTCCATAGGCAGGTAAATTTTTATTTAAAAAATTATTATACAACATGTCTCTATCAAAGTTGTGGAACAAATGATGACGAAGTTAATCGCGTAGATTCATTTCTAAATTGAACTGATGAATTAGACCGATAAAACTTTCATTAATATTGCTTACTAAGTGTTTTCCTTGGATAATTTATAAGGCATTTGGCTTCGTTTAATCTTTCTAATTAACTAACATTTGAAACGTTTATTTATTTGTGATAATGGTGTTTGAAGCACTTCTTTTATTACATTATAGTAAAAGGATAACTATTAATACATATGTATATGGAGACAATGACTTGTTTTACTAATATAATTTTTAAATGTAAAACGACATATCATAACACGTGTAATAAGAAAACAAAATAGCCATTTAATACTAATTATACCGTATTCTTGTGTCAATTTTAAAAATGCAAAATCAAATAACATTGGCATTGTATCTGTAATTAATTCTAATATGGCTATGGATGATGCATATTTATTAGTAAACGTTCTGTATTGTTTGATAAAGGCAATCCCAATTTAAACTATGTACAACATAATACAATCTATTTGTGCATATACTTAATTTCTATGTAGTATAAATTGTAAGATAACTCAATAAATAAGGAGATCGTGAGCCGCGGTAATAGAACTTAGTCAATTATTGTTTTTAGTTATTTCAGCTGAGAGTTTATGTAAGTGAGCTTAAATTAAAATTGGCAAAATTTTATGTCACTCTACTATGTTAAAAAAGGGTGTAAAATCTTTGAAAATGCTATGAATATTTTACTATCGCTGTTTTAAATTCTTTAAATCATTTTTTAAAAACAAACACATCCCATTTTACACTAACCGTTGTTTTTTTAAAAGAGACTAATCTCATAACTTAGATTTATCACACTTTTTTACTGTCTTCGAATTTTTCTGTGACAAAGTTTTAAGAATTTATTTTTGTAACCTTTGTGTGTTTATCTCCTTTGTATATATTAAGTAAAGGCTTTTCATTTTGATTTATTAATCCCCTTTGTTTTAAAAAGTCATCAGCTTTTTGAAGGTGACATCATGAAGATTAATTATTCCTATTTATCATTCTAGGTTACTAGACCTTTAGGCAACTATATTTTATAGTACAACAAGACCGAAACTTATTTTTTTTTTTAAATCATGCGATTATTTAAGACTTTAAATTTTCTAGACCTTTAACAACGATTTTCGTTGTTAAAGGTCAAACAGAGCGTAAATATAAGTATTGAAATTAAAGCACTTTCACCTAATCTTTTATCAAAATCACGCTTTGATACTAAACCATAATTCATTTAGTATGAAACAAATCATGATTGATAGACCTATTTGAGGCGGTAAACACATATAGAAGAGGGTAACCTTGACACCTGTGACGTCACAATGGGCGAGATTGATCGCCCTGAGGCCTGCAAAGATCTTAAAGAGGTTATATGTTACGAGGCTTTGTTGGGGCTTACAAAGGGATTGAGGATTATAGTCCGTTAGGTGCCGGGACAACACTACGTAACGCCTTGTCAAGAAACCTTAAATCTGTTATTACGTTACGAGTAAGAGTAAATTCTACTAGGACTAAGGATGTAAATTAGTACGCAATTTGGTGTTAAGATTATAGACTTATAACACCGTTTACCCAGTATTATAAATAGCCATAATATAGGCAATATAACTTTTAGTAACAGAATTTTAGTTTCATGTGTGCACTTAATTTGTTAGGTAATGAACTATTAAAATTAATATCAAGAGCAAGAGGTTAATTTCCTTAGCCTTAATCGTTAGACCGCAATAGTAATGGTTCCGAAATACAATCTAACAAGCTCGCCATAATATTTGACGAAAATAAGAGCAACGACATACTTCAATGTTAGTGTAATAATATACACATTTAAAAGAAAAAACCGGCTTCAATCTGGACTAAATTTGAAACCACACGGAAAGCACCAGCTTTCAAATAAAAAAAAAATCATTAAAATCGGTTCACCCAGTCGAAAGTTATGAGGTAACAAACATAAAAATATAAAATATTATTTTGGATTTTGGAATATAAAAAAATTGATTCTATGTGGTGACGGATTAACAATGCCGAATGTCACAGCGTCTACTATGCACACTGCCAAGAGAAAGAGATCTTGAAACAAATCTTATACCAACCCATCTGATCAGCGTAGTGCAGTAGGCAAAAAATTTTTTTCTAAGGAGAAGCCTATGACCAGCAGTAGCATGTTATAGACTGTTGATGATGATCGATGCATGACTGGAAAGATCCCAGTATTAAGTGCTGACTGTCAGAGTAGTTTTAGTGTAATCATCCCTGAGTATATAAGGAGCAGAAGATCTGACAGAATTTGCCACCCCGTTACAAAATAGGCTCTTTGTGAGATGCATACGTCGTCTCATTGTCTGCTGCACTATTTATAGTTTTAAAGTTAGTCTAACCTTCAGTACACTCCGTGCACTATATTCCATAACTAGCAGGTAAGACGCGCTTGTATATTTCACATATTTTTTAACTGCCTCGATGGCGCAGTGGTAACGTAAGAGATTGCTGTGCTTGAGGTCTCGGGTTCGATTCCTGGGTGGTCGGACCAAATGTTTGTATGATCTGCAATTTTATTTTCCGAGTTTGGGTGTGTTCTATGTGCAATATGTATGTATTTACAAAAAAAAACATAATACAAGCTCTGCTTAGTTTGAGACTAGAATGCTATTGTGTGTTAGATGTCCAAAATATTTTTTTGGAGTTGAAGAGGTTACCGTAGTCAAAGTCGGTCGAGATTATAGCTATTAGTGCTATATTTTAACTGAAATATAATATTTATCTGTAAAGAATTTTATACCAAACTATTTCCTTTAAGATAACACTGCTTTTGGCTAACATTTTCTACAAATACAAAAATAAAATAGCAACTTATACCTTACCCGGCACATGAACACAATTTTTGCATTAAACTTGAAAAAGATTTATCTTCCAACGCATTCGCGAACAATAATGGACAGGAAAAAGCGGTTCCTTGTAGCGGAAAGTCTTTATTGGATGAATAATAAAGGATACTGAATATATTTAAATATGAATGTAGTTTGTTCGGCGTATCGATGCTAAATGGCTGATGGACTGACAGTTTGTATTTATGATTTTTGTAAATATTTCATACAGGGAAACGTTTGTCTTTATATTTTAATAATAGTTTAAGCAGTGGATGGACCCTTACCAAATTGCTTTTACTTAGTCATGGGCGTATGGATTACTAAAACGGGAGTTTGAGTATATACAACATCTCATCTATAGGCATGATGACTAATTTTGAAAAACTGTTTTATGATGTTCAGAAGTATCTCCTATTGTCAAAAACAATCATATTTAGGAAAAAAAAATGCGATTTAAATTATAAGATTAAAATTCACGCCAAAACGCTCGGTGGTGTCATGGCATCTGCTAGTGTTTGCGACGTGACGTCACCATTTGTCAACCAGTGTTGATTGAGGGCTATCCTCAAGGCCTGTTTTCATCACTTTGGACAAGACAATATTGTGGCAACGTAATCTATATATAAGTATGGTTTTGCTATAAAGCAAAATAACGAGCTTCGTTTTTTATATAGTCTTCCTTATTTCTTTTTCCAATATTCAAATTAAAAGTTTGAAACATTTTATAATCGGTTTTCTTATAGCACTTCTTTAAACCTGTTACATTATTTTACTAATATTAAAGAAAAATTATATACATTTTTATATATATGTCGGAGACACAAGAATAAACGAGAACATGAATGACAGATACAGCCAATCTAGACCAAAGCACTTAAACACCATCAGCAACCCCCACGAGGGGGTTGGGGCAACGCTCACTCCACCGCGGTGCCCTGTGGAATTCGCCACCTAGGCTAGTAATTCCCCCACTGATAAATATCGCCTCGTGCACACGATATAAAACACAGAGATACAATAAATCACAAATCAAATAATAGAAAACTACTACGACTCAGGAGTGACCCACGTCACAATCAAGAGATATGGTCGTCGCGAGATCTGAAGAGAAACTGTGTCCTGTTTCCGATCGCGCCGGTTTATATAGACTGTTCCGTAGTGTTCGATAGTGGCAAATGTTTGTATCACTTTTATTATTCGGATGCCCTCATTCCGACATATATAAAAAAATTAAATAGGAATTAACTATCACCGAAAAGTCTGAATCCCTAACAGCCGAAAAGTAAATTTGGTCAAAAACTGGTTCATACATTAATTTCCTATTGAATTTACCGAAAATATGACTTTAACGCAATAGACGAAACATAATATTATTATCAACAACACAGAAACCGTTTTCGACTGCCTCGTTGGCCTCGCGGTTGGCGTGTGCGACTGCTGATCATTAGGTCTCGGGTTCAATTCCCGGGTCGGACCAAATGCTTGTATGATCTACACATATTTGTTTCGGAGTTTGGGTGTTATCTATATATAATATGTATGTATTTACACAAAAAAAGGATATATGTATTTGTATCAGTTGTCTAGTACCCATAACACAAGCTCTGCTTAGCTTGGGACTAGATGGCGTTGTGTGTTAGATGTCCGAAATATTTATTAATTTATTAAAAATTATGTAGGATATTTGTTTGTTTGGAACATTAATTTACTAAACACAGAATACCCCTGCGCTGGTTATTTTTTTAATTGATATAGACAGGATCATTGATCGAACCTAGTAAAATTCACACTATTGTAGAAGTTCTAGAATAATAATGAGCAACAAATCCACCTAACATCGAAGTCAACGAGGGAAAATTAAACCGTCAGCTTAGAAAAATGTATTTATAAATTCTTACATAACTATTAGAATAGTTTAAATATTGCCACTATTTTACAAGCTTTTTGTTAACTTGCAATGTATGTATGTTTGCTTGTATGTTCGGATGGAATCTTGCAACTCAATTTTGAAGCAGATATCTTCAACCAATTTTGCTAAAATTTTGCAAGCATATGTATACAGCATGACAAAACAATATTATAATGTCATGGAGCTGATATGATGCTGGAGCTGAAAGGTGGCCATAGGAACTCTGTAAAGAGACGTCGCAACATCGTCGAGTTTGGAATCGGTCGATTCGTCTCGAGGCATTCCAGTAAAAGCTTGTTTTCATAAAGCTTTTTAATGTAATTTATTAGTCCTTAACTGTATTTCCTGTTTAAAACCAGGCTTCATTAATTAAAAGTCAAAGGATATATCTCCTTTTTATGTATGTTAGCAAAAACATAACAATAATGAGCTCTAACATACACAGATATACACACATCAAAAGTGTCTAGGGATCAAGCATTTTTATGCGGATTTCTTGAGATTGAGATGTGGCTTTGGCCCTGGCCTGCTCAGTCGCCAGACTTGAACCCGATTGAGCATGCATGGGATATGCTACAGAGAAGAGCTCTCCCGAATATGGAGGCTATCCAGTCGCAAGAAGACCTTTTTTTGTTGTTGCAACGAACATGGGCGGCCATTCCACAGCGTGATTTGGATGAACTCATTTTGAGTATGCCAAACCGATGTTCTTGTGTTAGTGTTCGCGGTAGAAACACGGATTATTAATTGTTTAAGTTACCTAATAAAATTTTAAAGAAAACTGTTATTTCAGTCTTTTTTTCGAACTTTAATGTTAGTGGTTCAAATGTCAAAAATCCTTTTATTAGGAAAATGGCAAATTTCTTTATTAATGCAAAGGTGACTTGGTTTATCGTTACTGTGACAAACGAAAACACTTTATTTGATGAATCCTTAAAGAAAATTTTAATTAATATCAATCAGGAGAAAAGTTATTGCAAAAATATATGTTGATCCCTAGACACATATGTTGATCCCTAGACACTTTTGATGTGTGTATTATAAAATATACGTTGTAAAAGTATGACACCACAGAGATTGGTAAAAACACAAATGATTTATTACAACAAAATTTCCTTTTACGATAAAATTATTATCTTAACGAGCCCTCATTAGCTGTGGTTAGCTTTTGTTTTGCCGGGGCAACGTTCGTTTCGGCTATCTTTTTTTCTTTTGCCCCGTGTTTTTCTTAATTAAATAATTTTGTTATGCTAATTTTAGTTTGTCCTTCTCAAAATAATTTTCCTTTGTTGGACTCTGGCTTTATAGAAGTATGTATACAATATACATGTATAGCCGTAGATTAAAAAAAGTATCTTTTTTAATTTAGGATGATGTCTTAATTCAGAGATATCCTACTAAGTTCAATTATACACCAGGAAAGCTTCCAAAGGTAATTGAAATAATTTTGTTTCCAGGGTTTCCTTATTTAACTTTTTGCCAAACTGCTGTCAAGTAAGCCGTTCTCATCCGCGTATTATCCTGCATTTCCATTTTAAAGCGTAACAGGAAGCCGAGATTTAACTGAGGATTTTATGTAATTCTCTTCAAAGGGTGGCTTAAACATCAGACACTATATAAACACATAATGCTGTGTGTAATTAAATGGTTTACCATTGTCAAAATTACATTCGGGAAAGTGGTTTTGCCTATTATCAAACATAAACTAAACTTTGTAATGTGTAATGTAATGGAAATGTTCTAGAATATCTATACATCTAAATGTGAAGCAAAATCTTTGTACCTTTTTGAAAATAAAAACTTTAATTTATCGGTTTATAAGTAACAATAATAATATAAAATCATTACAGGGTGCATCAGTGAAATTATTTACAGCCACCTTAATCAACATAACATCCTAGCAGAACAACAAAAAGGTTGTAAAAAGAATAGTCAGGGTTGTAAAGAACAATTAACCATAGACTCAATAGTAATGAGGCAAGCGCAAACTAGAAATAGGAATATTCAGATGATGTACATTGATTACAAAAAGGCTTTTGATTCTGTCCCCCATAGTTGGTTAATATATATATTAGAACACTACAAAATTCACCCCAGTCTGATATCATTTCTAGGAGCAACCATGGCTCATTGGAAAACAAAATTAAAACTATTGAACAATACTTCATCAACTACTCAGCTGATCAAAATAGAAAGAGGCATATTTCAAGGAGACGCACTTAGCCCGCTCTGGTTTTGTATGGCACTCAACCCCTTATCTAAGCTACTAGATGATACAAATATAGGTTTTAGATTAAGATCCAATAACTCATTCCACATACTCTCACACCTACTTTACATGGACGATATTAAAATTTATGCAACTAATTACACCGAACTTAGTAAACTAGCTGACATTATACAGTCATTCTCAACAGAGATCCAAATGCAGTTCGGGGTAGACAAGTGTAAAATTCACTCGATCAACCATGGCAAGACAGAATACAACTATTATACACTTAGTACAGGTGAACAAATAGAACCGTTTGACGAACATACAACATATAAATATTTAGGATTCCATCAGTCCAGACAGATTCAACAAAAACACACAAAATTAGAGTTAACAAAGAAATTCAAAGCCAGACTAAATCAGATTCTGAGAACCCAATTAAATTCACGCAATAGTATCAAAGCCATCAACACATATGCAATCCCGGTCCTTATTTATTCTTTTGGGATTATAAACTGGTCTCAAAGCGATCTTATTAAATTACAACACACAATCAACACACACATGACAACCAATAGGAAACATCACCCCAGATCATGCACACAACGCCTTACATTACCCCGCCACGATGGAGGTAGAGGTCTCATCGACATACAGAATTTACACAATACACTCATAGATAAGCTACGCAATTATTTTTATGCCAAAGCCGAACAATCCCAACTTCATAAATTCTTAACCGATATAGACAAAAAATTAACCCAGCTCAACTTATATGACAGAAACATTCACCCAAAATTAGCAAGTAAGCAACAGAAAATAGACTTATGGGCACAAAAGTCTCTACATGGCAGACACCTCGCCGATCTCAGCCAAACACATGTCGACAGAAAAGCGTCGAACGAATGGCTGCTGCGCGGAGAACTCTTCCCAGAAACCGAGGCTTTTGTGATCGCTATTCAGGATCAGGTTATAGATACTCTTAACTATCAAAAACACATAATCCATCTCCCTAATCTTCCAACCGACTTATGTAGACGATGCCATAGCAGTTCTGAAACCATCCAACACATCACAGGCGCTTGTAAATCTATTGTACAAACTGATTACAAACACAGACATGATCAAGTTGCTGCAATTATCCACCAAAATCTGGCTCATAAATATTTATTCATTCCCAATAAAACTGCTTATTATAAATATAAACCCAGTACAGTTCTTGAAAATAATGCATTTAAAATATATTGGGATAGGACAATAATTACCGACAAAACCATACATTACAATAGACCTGACATAACAATCCTAGATAAAGTTAACAGGACAGTTTTTATTGTAGACATAGCAGTATGTAACACACACAATCTTCTTACGACGCACATAGAAAAAGTTTCAAAATATATAGACTTAGCTACTGAAATCAAAAGACAATGGCAGGTAGATAGAGTTAAAATTGTACCCATTATCATATCCACAACTGGTGTGGTTCCCAAGACTCTGCAAAATAGCCTCAACACACTGCAAATGCCGAAATCCACTCTAATGCTGATTCAAAAAGCAGTTCTTTTAAATACATGCCGTCTCACACGAAAATTTCTCGCATCATCGTCATCCTAATCTCACACCATTTCCCCCCTGGCACACTTGGCTAAGGCCCGTGTGTTAGATTTAGCATCCCCTTTAAAATAAAAGGGAGACCAGAAAAGGTATAAAAACATATTAATGCTATATAAAATGCATACACGGATACACATATTAATATTTAAATATGATAATAAATAAATGATAATTATATAAATATTTGATTAAATGTTTATTACAAAATATAGAAACCTATGTACATAACCATAATTTAAAAAAAAAATAACAATATTTACATACAAGCGTCAAAAAACTCCACATCTGCGCCTACTGGTAGCGTCCCCAAAAGACTGGCAGCATTACCACGTTGAATGGCAATGCTGATTCTCTGTGCTAGAAAAAGGCCGGCCTTCTGGTCGCGAGAAGCGTCAATCAGTTGCTTGGCTAGTTGTTTAAACATAGAAAATATTTAAATATTTAAAAAATATTTAGAAAATATTTAAACATATTTACAGCTTTTTTTGAAAATTATGCGTGGTTAAAGTTTATGTAGAGGTCCTTCTTACTCCCAGGTGCGCAGGCCTATAAAAAAGAATTATGGTCGGTATCGACCACTGGGCGACCACTATTAATTAAAGTAAAATCTGCCAAAACACTCATAATGACTCTACTGCGTTAGATAGAATGCGTGAGGAGAATTCAAGAGTGGTGGACTCCATATTATTATATATTTAATGCCCATAGAAGATTATATAATTTTTAACATAATGCACTTACTGTGCATTTGTGATGAACATCAGTTGGACAGAAAAAAGATCTGACGCGGAAGTCCTAATAATGGTTAATGAAAAAAAAGAATTATTGGAATGTATTGACATCAGAAGAGGCAAAATGGTTGGCCACTTGATGAGACACGACAATCAGTTTAAAGCAATAGTAGAAGGAAAGATAGAAGGTAAGAGAAAACGAGGAAGGCCTAGAATAAGTTATATAGAGCAAGTTAATGAGAAAGTAGGGGTCGTGGCCTATCAAGAGGTCAAACAGATCACAGAAGATAGAGAGGAGTGGCGGTTGCTCCACCGACAGGGGACAAGCCCTTAAATTGAGAGAGAGAGAGCACTAACTGTATTTATTTGCGACATTTGTTTATATTTTCATTTGACATTTCTTTCTGCTATTTGTAGATACATAATGACTGCCTCGGTGGCGCAGTGGTAGCGTATGCGACTGCTGTGCTTAAGGTCTCGGGTTCGATAACTGGGTCGGACCAAATGTTTGTATGATCTACAAATATTTATTTCGGAGTTTGGGTGTTTTCTATCTATAATATGACGTATGTATTTACAAAAAAAGGTATAAAAACTCTTTTGCAAAAAAAACGGGCACTTAAGCAAAGAAATATTTTATAGTAATATTAGTTTGTTTGACAATTTTGGGTATTGTTATCCTCAGAATTTTATAAATTAATTAGGAAGGAATAACTCGCTAAATAAAAATGAAACGCGTTAATTTCTTTGTTTTTCTTGAATACATCAAAAGCAGATAAAAGTTTAGTATTGAGTGTGACCCCCTCTTGCTGAAATCACGGCTTGCATTCGTCTGGGCATGCTAGCGAGTATATCTTTTATATCTTTGCTTTTATGGTTTCTTGGGGAAAACGTTCCCACTCCGCGGTAATCACATTCTTTAGCTCTCTGATGGTCTGCGGAGCCGGCTGCACTGATCTCACTCGTCGCTTCAGAACGTCCCAGACATGCTCTATGGGATTGAGGTCCGGACTTCTAGCTGGCCAGTGCAAACGACGAATTCCGACTTCTAGCATATACGCTTCCACATCGCCAGACCGGTGGGCGCGTGCGTTGTCGTCCATAAAAATTGAGTTTTTGTCAAGAGTGGTTAAAGCGGTTTGTGCATAAGGCATTAGAACTTCCGTTATGTATCGGTGTCCAGTCAGTGTACCGTTTTCGATGAAGACTAACTGCGTACGATCCATAGAATTTATTCCTGCCCAAAACATAACAGAGGTTGTGAGGTGTGAGGTGAGCTCCATAAGGTGTGATTTCTTCAAAACATGCCTCTGCAAAGCATTCTCCTCGTCTACGTAGCACTCGCCGACGTCGCTCTTCACCATGCAGATATCCTGGCTTCATCGGAGAACAATACCCTATCCCAGTCTTCATGATTTCAGCACACACAATTTCGAGCGAAGCTAAGCCTGGCAACTCGATGTCCACGGAGTAATTTAGGGCTGCATGCCGGGCGATGACTGTGTATATTAGCAGCGAGAAGCCTCCTCCTGACCGTCCATAGACTAATTTGCACATTTCTTACTTCTTCGAGGCTGTTCTTGAGGTCCACATAAGAAGATTTGCGATTTCTCAACGCTTGACTAACTAGAAAATGATCATCCCGTGGTTCGGTACATGTCTTTCTGCCAGAACCAGGCCTTCTCTTGACAGAATCGGTCTCTTGATAGCGCTGCCAGGTCCTTTGAACTGTCGACTGACTCACATTTAGCCTCTGAGTCACGAAGCATTGGCTGCAACCTTCTTCAAGCAGTGCCATAATTTTGCTCGCTTTTATCACTTTATCTACCATTTTCGAGATTGCTAAACAGCAATAACAATACTTTTAAATGTCAATGACATCAGATAATTTAATAAAAATTGACAAAAATTTGAGTCGATATTAACTATAAGGAATTCGCGCCACAAAATGTAGTTAAAAGTTGTTTTCTTTGAAAACCAGGCTCAGTCAAAAATTTGAATTTAGAATGTACTCTTATAAACATTATGGCACTTTTATAACTTGCCAGTAACATGTTCAAATGATTAAAACCTTTTTGGTATTTTATTTTTTTCAGCCAGGAAGAAAATCGAAACCGCCCGTTTTTTTTGCAAATGAGTGTTTATATCAGTTGTTCTAGTACCCATAATACAAGCTCTGCTTACTGCTTACAAGCTACTTAGCTGCTACCAAATGAAGTCCAGTTTTGAGAGAAAATATTGCGAAAGTGGAAAAAAAACATTTGTGTTGAGTTGATAAAGGCAGACTAAGTTACGCTAGTCAAAACTATTTATATATAAATATATATATCACACAACTTCTTTAATGTACCCAAAAGTACTAAAACACGATTGTTACTTATCCACCATCATTACTATCTTACACATTCTATACTTTTTATCTTTTATATTATTTTGGTGAAAACCTTGTGTATCTGGGTCAGTTTTTATGAAACACGCTGTAAATCATTGTCCCGGTTTTATCTAAGAAATATATACTATTATCTCGATTTAGGAAAAAATAGGGTGAAATCTCACAGTGAATTTCTTTTTTAAAAGTTACTTAATTTTCTAAGACATTTGGCAAGTGTAATGGACAGTATTGTACGTACATACTTACTAGGCATTGTCTCTGATATATTCATGTGTGCTATACATATTATTTTTATTATATTTATCTTAACATATTGGTGATCTTAAAATGATATTATACTAGCTGACCCACACAACTTCGTTTGCTTCTCTTTTCATTCATGTGTGGCTCCTATTGGACTAAGCCTGATTTTAACTATCCTGTCTTAGGCACTCCAGCAAAACGCACATTTAAAATTAAAAACCTGAAAATCAGTTAGTTAGCTTCAAAGATCATAATATATTGAGCAACAACATGACACGAAAATTATTATAGTTTTTTTTTTTTTAACGAACAATGCCATCTAGTCCCAAGCTAAGCAGAGCCAGTGTTGTGGGTACTAGACAACTGATATAAATACATATATACTTTTTTTTGTAAATACATACATAAATATATTGTAAATACACATAGAAAACACCCAAACTCCGAAACAAATATTTGTAGAACATACAAACATTTGGTCTGACCCAGGATTTGAACCCGAGACCTCAAGCACAGCAGTCGTATTTACTGCCACTGAGGCAGTCTAAGCAACAAAAATACTTGTAGTCTATAAAATAGCCCCTTATCCTAATTTACAGATTATGCACAGAGGTTTTTCATTATCGTAAGCATAATACCGCTTTTTCATAAGTAATGAAATAACTCGACTTTGAAATTAATATTTAATACCCTTTCTTGAAAATGTTATTAAATCATTTTTAAGTAAGCTTGATTTGAATCAATTAAATTAAGCTGACTAATAATTCCATATTAAAAGTATATAAAAATTGTATATTATACTAAAAAGGGTAAAGGCAAGCAATATATGTACATCAAAAATAGTCCCATAAGAATAAAACATAACGCATTTGAAACTAAAAGTTCGCAACAGTTTACATTTAAACGAATTAGTATAATTTTCACATTACTTTTAAGTCTCCTGAGTAATAAAAAAGCGCCGAACAAAAATAAGAGACGTTGTAGAAACTGATACAATACAAACTTACGTGAATATGGGTCCCAGAGGCGGTGTGTCGGTCCTAATTATTGTCGAGATAACCAACATTTTTCAGCCTATAAATCATGAGCTTGGTAGCAATGAGAGGAATCCTCCTTTACTTTAGTTAAGTTTGTATACAGAACCTACCTAACCTTTTCTTCAAACTGGGTGTTGACTGTTGATAGTAACATAAGCGTAAATTGACTATATCTATGAGCAAAATATTTTCAATATTCCATTTGGTATTGTTGTACAATTGTGTCCACTTGTGTATACTCATTTAAATTAGTCGATTCACCATTGTGTCAATGCTCAACACCTGATTCTAGCTGTGAACAGTCGGCTCATCATATCCTCTGGGAATGTAGTCTTTGGTACAATGAAGGTAACATGATGCTAAATAGCTTATAAATTACGTCTGGGGTAGTATATTATGGGGATCTTGTGTCAACTGCGGTGAATTTCCTTGCGTTTGGGCGATTCTGCCATACATACTATAGAAATCAAATATAGCTCACTTAGGACCCATCATATTTTATCCGTGGTGCTTCCCGGTTTGAAAAAGGCGTCTGCCTATTTTGACTTCATTTTGTCTCCCGCTTTGCCAAGGAGGGAAGTGGACTTATTATATTTCCAACTCCTCCAGTTTTCTTCAGATTAATTTCGTTGCGGGTTCTAAGACAATTTAATTTTTCCTGGGACTTCCCAAGTGTCATAACTCGGTGTGTTCGTGGGTCACCGCTGTTGATCCTGGTGTACAGGAGTTACAGTGGTGGGCGTGTGGGCGGGATTAGTCCCATAATTGTGTCCACTTTATTTTTTGTGTGTAACTAATCAAATCTATTCTTTAATAGAATTTAAGACAGTTAAAAAATATTTATCGTGCTATATGGTTTTGTTATCTTATATATAAAATTCTCGTGTCACAATGTTAGTTACCTACCATACTCATCTGAAACGGCTGGACCGATTTTTATAAAATTTGGTGTGCATATCGGGTAGGTGTGAGAATCGACCAACATCTATTTTTTATACCCCAATTTTTTTTATGGCAAAACAACGTTTGCCGGATCAGCAAGTAATATATAAGATGGTATAAAGAGTAGATTAGACTTTATATCAAGTAATTTCACCATGCGCTTGTTGTTGTTCCATAAAACACCGCGAGGACCAGCTAGTAGTATTTCATATCAGTTAAAATATATGTTTATATAAACTCTTTTAACTTTTTCAGTCACAAATTGATAGAATAGTCTAGTGTATAGCATTTGACAAGTAATTTTCTGTCCTTGAGTTTGAGAAACACGTATTATACTTAACTAAAATTCTTGTTCATTCGACTGAAATATTTACTAGGGTGATGAACCCTAGTAAATATTTCAGTTGTCAGTATTTAATTTAGATTCAAAGTATTGCCGAGGCAAGTAGAAGATCTTTTAATAGGAAGAGGTTGTGGATATCCACCAGTTCTAGATTGTAAAGGTTACAAGAAACGAACGATTAGTCGTTTGGGAAGTGAATTGCTCGTGTTTTTAGCAAATTAATCCTTCTCTTAATGATAATAGTACTGAAATAGAAGGTTACTGACTTCTAAAAGGACAATGTGCGTTAGTAAGTTGCAAAGATCGTGACAATGCTTAGAATTGTTGGTTCTACTAGAAAATTAAAATAACTCTTTTTGTATTTTTTTTTTTGCTAAAATTGTATTTTCAATATTAAAGATGAGTTAGATAATTAAGAATTTAAGTTAAATCGAATACATGCTAGCGATTTATTTTTAAACTTTTAAAAATATCATCCTTACTTATATTATAAATGCGAAAGTAACTCTGTCTGTCTGTCTGTCGTGCTTTCACGGCCAAACCGCTGCACCGATTTCAATGAAATTTGGTACACAGATAGTGTAGAGCCTGAGAAAGGACATAGGCTACTTTTTAATGAGAAAAAATGATTTTAAGGGATTTAAAAGGGGATGAAAGTTTGTATAGAAGTCAGGGGGTTCACACACGCATGCGCGTTACGTACGCCGGGCGTCTTGACAACCAATAAACAAGGCTGTCACACTCATTAAAAAGATATTCGTCAATCTGATTTGTATGTTCATTGTATTAATAGAAATAAATAAGCCAAATTAATTTGTAAAATCAATAACCGCTAGATAATTATCGTCAATATAAACTAGAAGTTTGAAATTTATTTTTTAAGCTGTTGATTAGATATAAATAAAAATTTCATTTAAAGTTTCCACACGCCTGCGCGTTACCTACGCCGGGCATCTTAATAATAAACAAGACTGTCACACTCATTAAAAGATATTCGTCAATCTGATTTGTATGTTCATTTTATTAATAGAAATAAATTAGCCAAATTTCTTTATAAACTTCAAAATCCTCTACAGAATTATCGTCGTTATAAGCTAGAAGTTTGAAATTTATTTTCAAGCTGTTGATTATATATAAATAAAAATGTAATTTAAAGTTTGTAAAAATTTAACCCTCAAGGGAGTAAAATAGAAACGGGATGACAGTTAGTATGGAAATATGTGAGGTTTGTGAGTTAGTTTGCGACAAGATACAAAATATTTATTAGAGCTATTTTGATATGACATTTACGGAGTTATCACTGAGAAAATTTTATTCTAACTGACATTAACGACATTATTACACTGAGACGTGAGTTCTGGTATATGATAACACATATGATTTAAAAATAATATCTATCCTTATCTGCTGACTAATGAGATATTTATCAATTAATCGAACTTATCATGTCGGGCGTTGAGGGAGATGTTGTCGAATACTTCAAATCTTTAGAATTATCTGGAGTGGATTCCCATAAGTTGAGGCTGAAAGTTAATGTTCCAGTCCTATTAAATGAGAAATCTTAACCGCCAAAGCTATGTAATAGTACACGGCTAAATATTACACATCTGAGGTACACATTGTAAAATGACGTATGGAATGGCAAAAGGAGAAAATGTTTTATTTCCCCGTATTACAATAATTCCAACTTATTTGCGATTTTTATTTAAAATAATGCATTATCCGCTGAAAACAGCATTTTCAATAACAGTATTATCAATACCCAAGGACAGACATGCTTAAAGTTG
Source organism: Diaphora mendica (assembly GCA_949125395.1). Classification (NCBI taxonomy): domain Eukaryota; kingdom Metazoa; phylum Arthropoda; class Insecta; order Lepidoptera; family Erebidae; genus Diaphora; species Diaphora mendica. Next base: position 7,815,677 of record OX421323.1, read on the forward strand.
CAGTTATTTTTTTTTCCCATGGGCAGCATACTCACGTGTATAAAATCAGCTAAATATCTATATTTTTAAAAAAGATGATAAAACAAAATCGGCCAAGTGCAAGTCGGACTCACCCATGAAGGTTTCCGCAGCAGCAAGTAACATTTTTTTTATATTTGTGTCGATTCAATGAAAGCTAAATTGCAGTTTATGATTTATGACATATTAAAAAAAAACTACTTACTATATTTCGTTCAAACCAATTTTCGGTGGAATTTTGCATGGTAATGTACATCATATATTTTTTTTAGATTTATCATGCTCTTATTTTAGAAGTTACGGGGGGGGGACACACATTCTACCACTTTGGAAGTGTCTCTCGCGCAAACTATTCAGTTAAAAAAAATGATATTAGAAACCTCAATATCATTTTCAAAGACCTAGTCATAGGTTATGGGTTTGATGAAAAAAAAATTTTTGAGTTTCAGTTCTAAGTATAGGGATTTAACAAAATTTAATGTTTTTTTTTATTTTTGTGTGAAAATCTTAATGCATTTCACAGAATACATCTACTTACCAAGTTTCAACATTATAGGTCTCATAGTTTCGGAAAAAAGTGGCTGTGACATACGGACGGACAGACAGACGGACAGACAGACAGACAGACATGACGAATCTATAAGGGTTCCGTTTTTTTTCCTTTTGGCACGGAACCCTAAAAAACGTACTTAGTAAAATTGTACTTTTTTATTTGAGGCTGCCAAAGTGACTCTGGTAAGCCTGATGGATAACTCAAGCAGAATCCAAAAGTGGGGGCAACCATACTCACTGCCAAAGCAGACAATGCAGTTTTGCGTCCTACGCTATGACGGCTTAGTGAGATGTTTTTTCACGCCCCACTTAATTTCACGTCCCACTTAGAGGCTCCGGGATCATAGTGGGAGGTAAACACGTGCGCTGATAGTGAGTTCCAGTTTTTAACTATTCGGCACTGGAAGGAAGAACCAAACCGTTTGGTTCGAGAGCGTATTTCCAAGACTCTGAGGCGGTGACTTCCAAGGCCAGGACATGTTGTTCTGCAGAGGAAGGTAGAAGGTGGACCAGTTGGAAGAGCTCTTCAGAACACTCCCCATGATACAGGCGGTAGAGGACTGCTATAGAAGCGATATCTCTTCGCAGCTCCAGATATTCAAGTTGGGTCAATCGTTGGCTTTGGGACTGTTGATAAAGCAGACTGCTCGCCGCTGCAAAACATTGAAAGCATCCAGCAAATACTGCGCGTGTCCATCAAAAAGATGAGAACGCCCGAGTTAACCTGGGTCTTATAAAAAAGACACAAATAGTCGGGCGCGAAGAACCGTCTCACCCTGTTCATTACGCCAATTGTCCGCGAGGCCGCCTTGGTGATGCTCTCGATGTACTTACGCGGTTTGAGGTCCCGGCAAATGTTCATGCCCAGGACAGCGATCTTATCCCGTAGTTGCAGTTCAGTTCTCTGAAAAGTGTGGTGGGAAAGAAATGGAGACTTTTTTGTAGAAAACGCGCAAACCTGTGTTTTCGTAGCGTTGAACTCGACCAGATTTTCATAACTTCATTTTAAAATGCGGTTCAAAACCCGGTCTAGCTCAGCGACGAGCTAATGTCGATTTTTATCAACGTCTGCCAGCTTGGCTGCACGGTGTTCAAAATATCGCCATATATTTTATGTACATAAATAAATAAGTAAGTAATAATTACTTAAATAAGTTTTTAATACTAAAACGCGAAGACACTTATTTGTAAAACAATATTAGCATCAATAATTAAAAATGCTACCCAAAGTCACTGTTCCACGCGAACGAAGTCGCGGGCACAGCTAGTATAGATAGTATATATAGTAGTATATATATGTATTATGTATATATAGTATATATAATAGTAGATATAGTATAGACATCAATCTGGATCAAATTTAAATGGGACCATTTGGGAAGTACCAGCTTTCAAAGAAAAAAAGAGTCATCAAAATCGGTTCACCCAGTCGAAAGTTATGAGGTAAGAAACATAAAAAAAATACAGTAGAATTGAGAACTTCCTCCTATTTTTGAAGTCGGTTAATAACTAAATAAAGGCATATTTCACAAAAATATTTTTTTGCTTAAAAATTTCCAAATAACATAATGATAATAAATATGATTTGATATGCTGCTTCTAGTAACGAATCTCTATAATCTCTCTTTAATCTAAATTGAACGAACCTTCGAGAACATCCGTCTTTCTGACTCAGCTTTAGAGGAAACGAAAACATACATTTTCATCTTAAAATTCCTCAAGACTTCGGCCATGACCTGCTCGCTATCGCGATCAACCCTCCGGGGTAATTAATTAAAAACAACGAGTGCCTGTTTGTTTGTGTAGTTCGTATTTAGAATGGGCGCGAATTAATTATCTTATGCCTTTCCATTGTGTGGACTTAGGCTATGTGCGTAACCTACACAAAGTAAAGGTTTGTTTACGCCTTTGTGCAATTTTAAAACCAAATTCAAGTAAACATGACTTTGTTTTTGGTTATATTTCAAGTTCCCAGAATCTTTTTGCTGTGTGATCTTCTATTTGTGAGAAGTGATGCTTGTTTTCTCTATCCGATAACACCATTTCACCATGAAATAATGACATTGTTATTATTTATTGTTTTAAACTTTCATGGTCAGTAACATTAAAATATAAATCTACGGGATTGCTACCAGGAAACAGGCATGATGTGGAGTCCTATCTGACAAATTTAAATAGTATCCATCCGAAAATTTGCTTCACTTACGAGATAGAGGAAGACAGAAGGCTGGCGTTTTTGGACGTAAAAATCGATGTGCGGAGCAACGGTTCACTGAGCCACTCTGTCTTCAGAAAGTCAACTCATACTGACCGCTATCTCAATGCAAGCTCTCATCATCACCCAAGACACATTGATTCCGTGGTTACATCATTGACAAAACGTGCATATGATTTGTGTGACGACCAACACCTACACCAGGAGCTCAAGCATGTTCGGTGCGTCCTACGGAACAATGAACACAGGGTGAAGTTCCCACCTAGACACAAAGTCAGTCACCAGACAAGGGACAGGGTAGACAGACAACCAGCATTTCTGCCCTATATAAAAGGAGTGACAGACAAGATCTCAAACGTACTTAATAAGTTTTCACTCAATACTGTCTTCACTCCATTCAGAAAAGTGGCACAATGTCTCCGATCCCCAAAAGACAATTTCCCCTTGGAGAAGCCTGGTGTCTACAAGATCGACTGCAGTTGTGGGAGTTCATATATCGGCCAAACTAAACGTACCATCGCGTGCCGCATGAACGAACACATAAAAGCGGTCAAAAACAACGACCAACAGAAATCGGCAATCGCGAAGCATTTGATTGACCCGGGCCCAAATCACTGGATTGAGTTTCATAACCCACAGATAATTACGACAGAACGTCACTACATACCTAGATTGGTCAGGGAAGCGATTGAAATTACTAAACACAAAAATTTCAATCGTGAGGATGGGTTCAAATTGACAAATGTCTGGAATCCCGTGATTCGAATGTGCAAAAACCGGCGTAATCAACAAAATATAGTTTCGCGATCAGATACTGTTGTGTTATGTGTCGAGAACAACTACGAGTGAATAGTGAGTTAGTGAACAGTGGTACCGGGGGCGATCGTAGTAAAAGACTGCGAAAGTAAGACGAGGTAAAGGTAGACCGATATGTCTGCCAATAACATCCCACCCGCAGATCTTCAGTTACTCCGTGATCATGGCGCTTGCAACAGCGCCGAAATATCGGATACTCACAAACAAAAAGGTACATGGTAGCAATCCCGTAGATTTATATTTTAATTGTTATTATTATTTGATATTATGCATATAATTATGTATGCCGATATGGCCCTGTTGTCAGGGCCTAGCTAGCAGTTATTTATCATTAAGGTATATTCGCTTGAAGCTACAAACCTTTTCCTCTTCGTTTTCCCTTTCTCTCTCCTGTTTTGGTCTTTTTTTCTTTTCATTTCCGTAGACTTTTACAGCCATTGGTGGACCTCGCGACTCCTACGTAGTATATGTACTAGAGTTATAGTTTCAATTTAATTTTCGACATGAATTTCGATCACCTTCTTTTAAATTTCTTTTGGACTTTTTCCAAAAGTAATATCTACTTCTTTGTCTTCCACCATATTCACTCCCACTTGGTCTTTTTAACCGACCTCAAACAAATTTTACGTAACTAGCAATAAATTATAATACCATTTTATTTAAATCAATAAATTATTAGGTAGAGACAAGAGACATAGCCACCAGTCGATGGTTTCCGAGGGGATTTCCGCACAAAAAAAAAGGTTGAAACAGAGTTGTCACACAGTAATTTAAGACGAGCTAGTTTTTTTATACTTTTTAGTATTTCTAGAGTTTTGATGTTGGTTTAATTATTATTTTTTGCATTTTTCAGATCGTCTTACAAGTAAACGTGTCCGTTATCGGTTTGACTTTGACTCATTTATAATATTGTAGATGTTTCAATGATTATGTATTGAGATATTATACGCAGGCCTACTGTAATTTATATTTAAAACTAGCTGTTGCCCGCGGTTCTGCCCGCGTGTATGTCGGTTATCGCTGCAAATAGTAGCCTATGTGTTATTCTGATCTATAAGGTATATTACTGTAAAGTTTCATACAAATCCGTTCAGTAGTTTTTGCGTGAAGAAGTAACAAACACACACAAACTTTCGCCTTTATATATTAGTGTGATGTCATTCTTTTATCTAAATGTATAACAAATACAGAGGTACACAAACGAACATAACAATAATCTTGATTATTTATATAGTACTAATGCAATGCTGGCAAACAAGCTTGTTGGCAGTCTGCCGAGATAGTCCTGCGAGTCGGGTGCATATCAGCACTACTCCGAGATTTAGTGACCCTTTTTAATGCCTGTTTGGTAGTCTATTTGCCCTAGTGGAAATAAATATTGTTGTTAAATCGGTATAATAAATACTGTTGTAGCTTTAACGTATTTATGTATTCTGTTTATGGTGTTTAGAAATTTAGGTATACATTTTCACAAATATCAGTGTTCCGACCATTATTATTAGAGACACAATTATTACAAAAACAGCTCACTTATTAGAGCTAGCAATGAATGTTTAAAAACTTAACATCATCATCAACAACCCATAACGTCCCATTGCAGGGCTCGGGTCTCCTCTCAGGAGAGGGTTTAGGCCGTAAGTCCCCACGCTGGCTGTGGCTTAATCTTGCCGTTGGATGTTTTTGAGCCCAAAGGCCTCCAACTAAGCTTCACGACTGTTATCTTACGATAACAACCGACTGCTTAAAATTAAACATAACATTACAAAACAGTACACAGTAAAATGTTTAAATGAGACTAAAAAGAGTCGACTGGATCTCTTAATCTCTTATTAAAGACTAAAGTCTTAAAGCAATGTGACTATTAATAATGACAAATTGAGACAGGAAAAGTCTGAGTGAATTTATATGTAAAATACTTCTAAAAAAAAAAAACGACTTCCAAAAAAACATCCAACGAAAACTCTCTGCCAAAAAACACTTAAAAGCGTAAAATAAACTGGTTCTTCATAAATTGCGTATACCTAATTCTTTATTCATTTAAAAAGTAGTATTATAATGTGTGCTAGGTACCTAGAATCTGTTTTATCTAATACTTTGTCTATGATTAGCCAATGACACACGAGAATTTAGGTGTTAACGATTCCAAAACGAAGAACGCTTGCAACTTGGCTAGGGGGGCTGGTCGCAACGCCCGACAATTGTAAAGTCTGTAGTTTACATTATATATGTTGTTCTCATAGGCAAACGTAAAATACGGCCAAGCTTACATACTCCTAGCTGTTATTAAGAGTTTCTTGTAAGGAAAACACACCAATACTTTTTGGCCCGATCCGGGTATTGAACCCGAGACCTGTTGATTAGCAAACACATACGCTAACCGTTAGACCACCGATGTAGTTAATGTTCAACTCAAGCAACAGTTGAAAATGCTGTTAAACAATTTGATTTCTTCTCTTATTCATCTTAATCGTTTTAGTAAAATAACAGTTATTTCAGTTCAATTGTTTTAATTGAGGTGTCATTCAGTTAAACGTTTATCGTTAGCTTAATGCGGATTTACAAGGAATTTACACCATTCACATTGATATACAGCTCAAACCAGACCCGTCTTAATTACGTGATAAACTGGATGCCACAATATTTCACACTGATTTACCTTTGGTTTCAAATAAGACCTGAGCCCCTGGTAACTGAATTACCATGAAATATGTCACACCTGTGTCTCTCTGAAATTTGTAGGGTAAAGTTATTTATACCTACATTGATTGGATTCATAGGAATATAAATGTTGTAATTTCCAATTATTTTACTGTCGATTTAGATGATGCTTTTAAATAAATAAATAAATCATAAAGGCATTCATTTTATCTTCTACCTAATAGCGGCAGCTTATGCCACTAACTGTTTGTATGATCTGTAAATACGTGTATTTTTTTCGTGTTTTTTTAGTATGAGTGCTTTCTACGTATAATATGTATGTAGGTAGGTATTAACAAATACATGCGTATAATAATACTAGCTGACCCGGCGAACTTCGTACCGCCATATTCACATATCTGTCTCAGCTTCCCACAGGCAGTGTACGGTCGCGGACAAAAAAAAAGACTTTTCCCGTTATCTTTTATTCTTTTTCTTTCCAGCAAAAAAAGAATGAATGAAATCGGACCATGTGTTATTGAATTACAACTATGTACATATTTTGACTTTCAACCCCTCCCCCCAGGAAACCGAGCTGAATATCGGTATAAAAAGTATCCTATGTCCTACCTCGTAGTATGAACTCAAATCATGCTAAGTTTCATTTGAATCTATTCAGTAGTTTCGGCGTGATACGCGGCCAAGATACAGACAGACAGACAGACAGACAGACAGACAGACGGACAGACAGACAGACAGACAAACAGACAAAAATGAAAAAAATTACAGTTTTGGCTTCAGTATCGATTATAGAGAGCCCTCCAAAACAAAATTTCAAAATATCTTTAATGTACAGAATTGGACCTGTTACATTTTTATTATAAGTATAGATGTGGTTATATCAGTTTTACCTAGTATCCATACCTCAAACTCTGTTTAGTTTGGGACCAAAGATAGCTGTTGAGTGAATGTTGTGAATTTGACATTTACGTCCCTAAATTATACAATGGTCCGAGAGCTAGTACCATTTTTTGAGTAGTTATTTGAGGCAAGCTGAAAACTTGTAACAGACCTCTCCTATTATACCCCAACACGGAACTGCAGACCTGGTTGGTGAGTAGTGGGGCTAAATCAACCTCCCCCCCCTCTGGCGAGGTCACGTGACTTACTATAGCCATGGTATAACGATATACTTCGCCAGTTATAGCACTCTGAGAAACAGCGCTCACGTGGGAGACACAAGCCAACGTCATCATCACTATCGCTGGTTGTCAAAAATTTGCCCCACTACTCACCAGCCAGGTCTGCAGTTTCGTGATGGGGTATATTAGGAGAGGTGTGTGACAAGTTTTCAGCTTGTCTCAATACCTACCCAAAAAATGGACCAGCTACTCCTATTTCTACTATCAGGACTGACATACCATAATCTTCCAAAGAAGTCTTTCATAGTCATTTTCCTGCTAAATCACGTTTAATTTTCATTTCATTCTCAATTTCAACATTATATTTACAACACAATCTAATATTTAAGAAACTACAAATAAAATTTCAACCCAAGGTAAGATGAAATTTGTTCGTTACGCAATAAACAGTACGCCACAATATTTCACACTGATTTATTTACAGCCGGCTGCAAATGAGGTGTGAGCCAGCTCTACAATTCATTACACACATTATTGTTCAAGTAATAAGCAGTTAGGCATTACAAAACACCGTTCCCTTGGAACCTGTCGTAAATATTTACGAAGAAGTTATATATTGTACTCTTTTCACGTCGGGTTTTCACTATAAATGGTTAATTCCGTAAGGCTTAGGATCTGTTGGTGAAAATTACATAGTTGATTTGATGAGTTTCTTAATATATGACTTGTCAAGTGTTAAATCATTTGTCGTCTACAAAGTTCTTTTAAAATACTTTAATAAAGAAATATGCGTATTTGATCTTTCTTAAATATCAAGTGGTCTTCACAACAATGTTCAAAAAATCTTTTGAGTAACGTGAATTGCTGAATTTTGCATTGTTTTACATTGACGAGACGATATTAGGAAGTGATGTGAAGTGAGTTTGTGTCCCTTTAAAAGGATTTTATGAATAGTGGTATCGTACTTGTCACTCTTTAGTTGTAGGTGTCAAATGGCAGCAATAGTCATTTGCTAATTTGCTCCGGGGCATCTTGATGACTTCAATATTTCACGCTGCTAAAGCACAATACTGGTTTTCTCTTGCCCCTGAAATTAAAAAGTCCACAAAAACAAGTACAAGTAAAATAATTAAAAAAAAAACAACTTCTAGAACTAGACTAACGAGAAATATGACTGAACTAGACTATTAAATGGGACATGGGAAGCACCAGCTTTCAAGCAAAAAAGAATCATCAAAATCGGTTCACCCAGTCGAGGTACCCAGTCACCAGTTCCGAGGTAACAAACATGAAAAAATACAGTCGAATTGAGAACCTTCTCCTTTTTTGAAGTCGGTTAAAAAGTGGCTCATCCAAGCAATGAGAACCGACGTGTCCTTGTGTTATTCTCACGCGTTATCCGTGTCCACGTCACTAGTTTTGCTATCAAGAGTTTCTATTAGGTTTACCCATGTTACGGTGACTGCTTCCATGGGTCTGACCATGACGTGATGTAATTATGAACCATCCCAGCAAAACTTTATTATCTGAAACTGAATTCAGTTTTACTGTCATAAATTAAGGTAACGATAGCGTAATGGCATCCAATGCGAACGAAACTATTTTAGCTTAGTTGGTAAAGTGAAGAAGTTATTAGTTTGTTAAAAGGCTCCCACACATAACTGCGATGCTATGCGATGCGCCGTGAAGTTCTTGCAGTGCATTCGTGCGAGCTCGCAGATATTTGCGATGCGTTGCGAATTCGCAGTTATGTGTCGCCCGTAATCAGATTACCATACGATTGCACGGGTGGTGTAGTAGTTTGAGCGATCGCCTCGCAGCTTCCTATTGTGTTGAGTGTTTTCCACAAATTATTATTCTGAGTCTGGGTGTTCTTTGTGAGTATTTGGTGTGTCTCTGAAGTCCTTAATAATTAATGAATTCCTGATTCGGAATTTTCCTTTCCAAAGAAAAATCGTTGTAGGTTCATATATTACTATAGTTTAATAAATCTCAAGATAATTAAAAAACATTCATGAACTTTGCACGTATAGTGACGGATTTAGGACTCGGAGTGTCACCACCCCTATCCAGGTATTGTAAGAGGCCACTAAGGAAGCAAACTACGAAGGACAAGATCACTGTAAAAAGAAATTTGACATAAACCCTATATCAAATCGTCTGGCCAGAGTGTAGGCAAAAAAATCCTTTCTCAGGAGAGGCTTACGTCCAAAAATGGACTGTTGAAGGCTGTTGCTGTGATTTAAGGATTTATATGTACCATATTCACTTCATCAACAATACAAAATGTTCCACTGCTGGGCTCGGGTCTCCTCTCAGAAGAAGGTTAAGGTCATAGGCGCACCGAGTGCGCGTTGGGGACTGGCAAGACAACGTTGTGGCTACGTAATCTGGCCGTTGGATGTTTTTAAGCTGCTTAAGGCCTCCAACTAAGCTTCACGACTGGTATCCTATGATAACAACCGGGACCGACTGCTTAACGTGACCTCCGAATCACGGAGACGCTCACGGTATCATGCCACCAGCGGTCACCCATCCAGGTACTGACCGCGACATCGTTGCTTACCCTCGGTGATTGTTACTAAACCGAGTGCAACTGGGCTATGAGCGCCTCACTCTTATATACACAGGTCATTTTTAAACTTCAAAAGATATTAAACACACGAAGCCAGGTAAGTCCCAAATTTAATAACACAGGCGTATTTTATACAAAAGTTTTAGAGCTAAGTCTTATGAGATTGTCTTTAAAGCTCGCGTAAGCATTATTAATTCGCACCGATACCTTTAAAAATGAGTACCGTAGCATAAGTGAAATTCTGCAGTGGTTCTTGGCGATAAGCTTCAGCCTCTCTCATTTGATTTACCGCCCGTCTTTGCAAATAGCCTCGCCGCTCGAGCTACCGTTATTGTGTGGCAAGTTAAAATGCAATGCGTTGATTTTAATTAAATTTTATCAGTGAAAGTATTAGTTGATTACTGAAATTTAATTGTTTGTTTTAAAACTTGTTACGCTCACGACCTGAAATAAAAAAAACGCGTTAGGTGATATCAAGAGTTTTTCCTTTTCGCAAATAAAGTCGTTGATTTTTTTCATTTTTTTTTTATAATTTGTGTTGGGTGTCCGAAATATTATTATTAATGTATTCGGACATTTAACACACAACGCCATCTAGTTCCAAACCAAGCCGAGGTTGTATTAAGACAACGGATATAAATACACATTTTTATGTAAATCCAAACATTACATATTAAAAACATAGAAAACATCCAATCTCCAAAACAAATATTTGCAAATCAGAAAACATTTGGTCCGACCCGGGAATCGAACCCGAGACCTCAAACACTGCAGTCGCATAGGCTACCAATGCGCCAACGAGGCAGTCAAGTAATATTTTACAAGTTTGCGGTAAATTTAAAAATATTTATATTTTATTGTCGCGCGGATGGATCGGGCAATACATTACTATGTAACCTACATACGTAACCCTGGATCCCTCTGACACCTATAACGGTACGTTTAAAGGTCCAGTCAAAAGGTTTTTCTAAATATTATAACCATCTTCAAAATAATCCTAAATATCTCTTTTTTTCTCTTATTATTGTTACACGAGTTACAACTTATGCTTTTTGTTAATGTATTGTGATTTCTTAGTCGATTATAATATCATAGGTATAGGTACTAAAACATGGTTAAATTTTTGAAATTACTGTTTTGATACTTTAAATTTATACTACATAAAGTAATCGTTATAAAATGCAGTTTTCAGCAATAGATAGAGTGATTAAAGAGGAAAGTTTAGATGTGTAATACATGCATATAGTAGAGGAAATATCAAAGACTTCCGTGCAAAGCCGGGCCGGGTCTTATATATAAAAATCAATTGCTGTTCGTTTGTCTCGCTAAAACTCGAGAATGGCTAGGCCGATTTAGCTGATTTTGGTTTTGAAATGTTTGTCGTAGTCCAGGGAAGGTTTAAACGGTGAAAAAAATTATAACTAACTTGAAAATTCAAATGTCACGTGTACGTAGTAGCGGGCACGGGCTAGTCCATATTTTTATATTATAAATGTGAAAATAACTCTGTCTGTCTGTCCTGCTTTCACGGCCAAACCACTGCACCGATTTCAATGAAATTTGGCATGGAACAACTTTGATACTTGAGAAAGGACATAGGCTACTCTTTGCTGCGAAAACCGACAAACACGCTGGCGGAGCCGCGCGCAAAAGCTTGTAATACATAAATCAGATGTTAAAGACTTCTCACTATACAGGGAGACCACAAATTCCATAAAATCCTTCTTTCTATATTTTTTTCCTTGGCGTGAAAGCATTGGAAACGTCATGTTTTTAGACTATTGACGTTTTTATTACTAATTACTTTTATGTTTACAGTTTTTTCTTATTTTTTATTTTTATTAGTTAGTTTACACATTTTGATATAAAAATATGGAAGCGGAGAGTTTATTGCTTCTGAAGAAGATTCCGCAGTCTGGATCATGTCACTTTTGTATAAATGTTCAATGCGGGAGGAACCTTTTTATCATTTTGGGAATAGTAAGTCATCTATGCTAATGTATAGTAATATTATAAATTCGAAAAAAACTCTATCTCTCTGTTTGTCACGCTTGACCACTGCATCGATTTTAATGAAATTTGGCATAGAAATACTCTGATTCCTGAGGAAGGACATAGGTTACGTTTAATCGCGATATTGACATACACGCGGGCAAAGCCGCGCTCAAAAGCTAGTTTTCAATATATATAATATCTTGACAACTGCTATTATACTCTATGCGCTGTAGCATGGTGTGTGGCATGGTTCAGTAACATTTCGTTTCACTCTTAAAAGTTGCCGTGATTTACAAATTATCACTTAGTATTTCAGCTGTACCACATTAGCAATATATTAAATCATTAATAACTGTAGTAAATTAATTTAACTGTAGTAGTGTTTGCTTGAGCCTCCGGGTCTGAGCAGATCGGACGGTAAAAGGCCGGACGGGCTGACTCTGGTGCCCTGGAAGAACGGCAGGTGCTTGATCTGGGACGCTACTTGTGTCAGCACTGTTGCCGCCAGCCATCTAAGTCGCACCATCCGCTCCCCGTCGGTCGCCGCGGAGGATGCTTGTTACAAGAAGAGGCAGATATATGCGGCCTTAGAGCAGCTGTATTATTTCGTTCCGGTGGCAGTGGAGACCATGGGCAGCTGGGCCGCGGATACTCTGAGGTTTGTGGGGGAACTGGGCCGTAGACTTGCGGAGCTTAAGGGTGACTCCCGTTCCGGCTCGTTCCTGGTGCAAAGGTTGGCCATTGCCATTCAACGCGGCAATGCCGCAAGTCTAATGGGCACCTTTCCACCGGAAGCGATCGGGAATGGGTTAAGTGACCCATAAATATTTGTGCTACTTTTTTTTGTTTTATTTTTGTTTTCTTTGATTTTGTATAGACTTGACATGTATTTTTATTTGAGTAAATTAAAGTAAATTAAATTACCTTAATTAAGCGCAAAGAGTATAGTTATAAATTCACACCACATGGTTTGATTTGATTGTTTTTTTTTTAAGATTATTAAGATTTGCAATTTTAAATGTTTCAAATGGTTTCAAAACACCAAAACCTCTTTTCCAAAAAAAGGCATATTATTATGTCTACAGTGGGAAATTAAAGGCGGTTGATAATGATGATCATGATAACACTAATGATCGTATGCACGAAAAAAAATATTTTAGAAGTAATCCTACGAGCAACATGTGGTACACTTTTTTATTGGAATAGTGGAATAAAATAAAAGCTTTTTTTCTTTGATAATTGAGTTTTACTAAGAAACTACCGTGCAATGGATATGTTCCGATAAAATGTACCATCAAGTACAATCAAAACTGTAAGTTCAAAGTTTGCACCGTAAACTAAACGTATCATAATAGATATGATCTCGTAGTCATAATGTTATCTACAATTCACGAAATAATCAGAAAAAAACTCTCTGCTAAAAATACACTTAAAACCGTAAAATAAACTGGTTCTTCATAAATTGCCTATACCTAATTCTTTATTCATTTAAATAGTAGTATTATAAGGTGTGCTAGGTACCTAAAATCTGTTTGAAGTCGGTGCCAAGTGACTATCGCTTAGACTTTTGTAATTGTTCGTTTGTATTCTTTTTGGCTTAGCACCGACTTCAAACAGATTTTAGGTACCTAGCACACATTATAATACTACTATTTAAATGAATAAAGAATTAGGTATAGGCAATTTATGAAGAACCAGTTTATTTTACGCTTTTAAGTGTTTTTTTGGCAGAGAGTTTTCGTTGGATGTTTTTTGGAAGTCGGTTTTTTTTTTTTATAAAAAGTTTTTATTTTTCAGTTTTTAGTGCAAACAATCGTAGGTAAGTAGTAAGTTGAACTATTTCATCAAATTTCATCATCAAGAATACAAATGAAGGTCTAAACGTACGTGTAATATTGAAATCATCCTCTAATTCCTAACTGTTGAAGAGTTTAACCTTCTATCATCAGTTCACCTAAATAACTTGAAAGTATACGACTGAAGGTCTTTAGATACGTATGAAATTGAAAGAATTATCCTCCAACTCCTAACCGTTGAGGAGTTGTACCTTCCACCTTCCATCATCAGCTTACCTAAATAATTTGAAAGAATACGACTAAAGGTAACATATATACATCTGATATTTAAAGATTTATCCTCCAACTCCTAATTGTTAAGGAGTTGTACCTTACATCATCAGCTCATCATCATATAATGATGACTACCAGACGCAAATACGGGTGTAACTTCAGAAAATATACGAAAAACATAGTATGTGCCTATAAAAAATGAGAGATTCCCTCGATTTCCCTGGGATCCCATCATCAGATCCTGATATGCTGGCAATGGGACCACCTCGGAAGCATACCCTTTCGAATACAAAAAAAATATTTTTTATCGGTCCACAACTGACGGAGTAATCGGGTAACATACATAAAAAAAAAAATACATACAGTGGAACATAGAACCTCCTCCTTTTTGGAAGTCGGTTATAAAATGAAATATATCAAATGGCACAAAAGTTTTACGAAATGGGTTTCGATTAAAATTTTTACCTTCGTTTTAAACATTTAGCTCAATTTTTACCACTACTCCGATCCGTTTTACATGCAAAATACAGAAAATACTCGACTTATTCACATGAATAAATTGTAGATCTGTTAGCATTGAGCGTAAAATATTAATTGGATCGTAAGCTAAGCTTAGAACCTAGAATCTAGGTTCTAGACTAAATAAATTATAGAAAATTAAGAACGAAACAACAAATTCTGTTTGTAGTTTAATAATATTTACTGATTAAATTAGTCTTGACTTTGCCTATTGGGGAATTATTTATTTAAGAGACAGTAATTATTCGTTTAGTGGCTTTGAAATCATATTTTACTAGCTGACCCGACGATCTTCGTACCGCCATATTTATTTTAAGTCTTAAATATTTAATTTTTCGTGAATATTTTCTAAATTACCGAAAAACTTCTTTTAGTATTTAAACCCGCCTCAACTTCCCGCAGGGACGCAGGGTATAGAACTAAACGGACTAAGAAAATATAACGCCTCCGGTTTTTTTTCATTTTTTGACGTGACAACGTCTTATAATTCGATGGAGTCGGCTGCACGCACGAAAAAACATGACGTCATGCGGCGTTACCTACCTACGCATGCGGCGTTACATTGAGGCGTTCCTTATGACGTTGTCACGTTCAAATATCGTCAGCAAACCGACTTTACAGACAACCTATTTTTTTTCATTTTCTTCTATACAAACCTTGTCCTGACAATAAAAATTCATACAAAAAAGAATTATCCAATTTGGTGCAGTCGATTGTGATTCATTTTTACCCGACTATGGCAAAGCCAAAGGAGGGTTATGATTTTGACAGGCTATTTATGTATTTATATATATAGACTAGCTGACCTACGCAATTTCGTCTGCGTCTCTTTTCAATCAAGCTCGGCTCCTATTAGTCCAAGCGTAATGTTAACGATCCTATCTTAAGCACGCCAGCTAAACACGTGAAAAAATGTGGAAATCGGTTAGATAGTTTCCGAGTTCATAGTGAGCAAAACGTAACACAAGAATTATTTGTAAATAGATGTACTTACTGCAAAACAACAAATTTAAAGATTTTATACCAAATTTTCCTTAGCTACATTGCATATTCGAATGACTATTAACATAATTTATAAAATTGTGGAGGGACAGGTGTGTCATGTCCCTCCAACACAAAGGGAGGATCCTCCGACCAGGCGAGGTGATCATGCCTGGCGGGCCAACTGCCCAACGGTTGATGTTGGGATGTTGTATATATGTTAACTGTCGCGAGAACTTTCACTGCGCGATTCAGGATTGGTAATTGGTAGTTTCTTAGTTTCCTTCGTCACTCCGTAGTTCGATGTATCTTTGGTAGATGGCGCTGTAGTATGTTATGTTGTTGTTGCGCTGTATGTGGAGGTCGCCACATCACTCCCCTCCAAGACCGGAGGTCGATATATGATGTGTCAGCTGTCTGTGCTCTGTTGCGGAGCTTGCCAGTGCCAGGAGGAGTAGTTCCAGTGAGTCGGAACTGAGTGCCGCAAGTTCCAGTGAGTCGGAACTGAATGCCGCTAGTCCCAGTGAGTCGGGACTGTAGTCCGCTGATCCCAGTGAGTCGGGATGGCGTGCGGTGCGCGGTGCTGCGGTGAGGTCCCCAGTGAGTCGGGGCGGTTGCTGCGTAGTGGCTGGCTGCTGCATAGACGGGAGAGATATGCTCTGCTTACATGAACCGTAGCTGCAGTGTGCAGTGCCTAGACGCTGATGAGGCCGTAGGGTTAACCAGGCTGGAGCGGTCGCGTCCTGCGTGTGGTGTATCCCTGTTGAGGCCGAGGTTGCTGGCTGGCTGTGAGACTTGCTGTGGGAGTGAACAAGATGGTGGCGTGCTGATGCTGCTTCGAAGGCTGCTTCCAATCACGTCGGGGTCACCACTGTGGAGGGACGGGTGTGACATGTCCCTCCAACACAAAGGGAGGATCCTCCGACCAGGCGAGGTGATCATGCCTGGCGGGCCAACTGCCCAAGGTTGATGTTGGGATGTTGTATATATGTTAACTGTCGCGAGAACTTTCACTGCGCGATTCAGGATTGGTAATTGGTAGTTTCTTAGTTTCCTTCGTCACTCCGTAGTTCGATGTATCTTTGGTAGATGGCGCTGTAGTATGTTATGTTGTTGTTGCGCTGTATGTGGAGGTCGCCACAAAATAAATAAAATGATTAGAAGTAGCATTTTTTTTAATATGAACCTAGTTTTATGCCCTTTTTGGTTTGGTTGCTTTGGCGAGCTCATATAAAATATATTTATAATCATACAGATTATCATAAGCTGGGAAAAGGTATCGTGAAGGTCAATTATGAACTTGTTGTATTACAAATACGAATGATAGTCATGCTAAAATATTTATGAGTGTAGGTAATATTTATGCGTCTAAAACTTTGGTTTTAGCTTTCATACTTCTGCAGAATCTTAAAAAATACAACTATACAAGTTTATTGGTTGGTCGGAATTTTATTCGTTCATGCACTTATTTACGTTTGTTCATGGATTAGCGAGCAAACGAGCGGATGTATCGCCTGATGATAAGCGATTACCGCGACCCATGGACACCCGCAACACCAGAGGCGTCACAAGTGCGTTGCCGGCCTTTTAAGAAGGAGTACGAGGAGTGTTAGGAGTATTAGGAGTATTCTTACTTAAACGATTTTTCTTCATTGTATGCACACTTATTTTTAATGATCTACTTTCGTTCGTTCTACATTCATTTACTTTCAACGTTTTCAAAAAAATTGACATTATTGTTATACATAACAACAACCGCTGGTAATATATTTTAGGTATTACCAGCGGTTGTAGTCTAGTATTACCAGTCCTGCCGGGCCGCTTCGTAGTGTTCAAGGTCAAAGTACGCCGAACGTGTCTCGTGAAAAAAAACAATTATGACGGTTTGTGCAATTAAATTGTGTCACAACGCATCTGAAAAACAAAGTGTGATAACATCACTTTTCACAGGTAAGTTTTCCACATTTCACACAATAATTAGTTCAAAATAGAAATGTTTTGTTTCAATATTCAGTGTTGCCAGATTGTCAAAATATTTTTCCATTCTTTATTATTCCGACTGATTAATTTTAAAATAGTTATAACTGATATTTACGTAGGTACGTGACACGTTCAGTAATGTAGGTGTGTCTGTGATTTACCGATATCATATACCAAAAATTGAAAGTTGAAAAGTCTAAACGAAATTTATTCCCACACTTGTTTAAATCACAACTTAGAAGTACCTATTGCGTGTTATTGTTCAAAGGATTCCTATCGACCCTGTTATTGCTGATAAATGGGTGAAAAGTATAAGGCTTAGTCGTGGAGAAGTATACTGGAAGCCAACCAAAAATACACGAATATGTTCAAATATGTTTTATTTAAGTATTCAATTCATATAAACAGTCTTATCATATACCGACTTATATTACCAAACTCACACATAGTTATTTATGTATTATTGCCAAAAACAAATGGATATCAGCGGCTGAATCATTTCCCCACTTTCGGGAAAACTACACTTTATCTGGCAACATTACCCGTTTGCATGTGTGCGTATCGCCGCGCGTGCCTACGTAATCGTCACACCTATGTGAATCGGTTCAGTGCTTCATTTTTGACAGGGCGCTTGTATGAAGACTATCTTTCTATGCGTTATTATTCTAAGGATATTATGGAACTCCCCACTTATATTAGGGACAGAATTATTTAAAAGAAAGTTAAAAATACTTCTAAATGAAAAATGTTGTTATAGTATAGATGGATTTCTTAATGACGAAAGTTTGTGAGACCACTTTATATTATGTAATACTTTTTTTGACCTTATTTGATTTGTTATTGTTTTTATTTTTTTGGCGCATTAATCTAAGTATACTATTTTATTTATAGCTTGAAGTATAATTGTAACATTTTGACATCTAACTATTTTATATTGATTTTTATTTTTAATGATTTTTTCGAATATGGTAAATGTAATTTATGACATCCAATTAAGTAATTGCTATTTTCTCAAAAAAATTGCATGCCGTTAGGGTAGACCAAAGAGGACATGTATGTATATAAAAATGTAACACCATAATATTACCTTTGATCAGCAAATAAATGATTATTATTGTTTGTATTTTATTTTTTTAAACTCCCTATACGAAATGAAATTTGCTGATTCCACGGGCCATAGCTAACTGTAATCAGGGTTCAAGTTATGGTGTATGTGGATGACACTGAGGATGTGGTGAGGAATTAGTATTATTATTATGTACAGTTGGCAATACATTTACACTAATTAATATTTATAATAATAACACTAGGTTTAGTCATTCGGTAAAAAAATGGATATATTGATGAGTCTGAAATAAATAATTTGAATTGCTGGGCAGAAGGTACACCCGATGCATGCCACAGTACTTAGTCTTACAGATTCTACATGTATTCCAATCCGAGTATCATTTTTTAGTCTAAGAGCCACTGAACCCTACGAGTAACGGTATGTCTGTAAGGCTAGAAATTCTTGTAGTGATGAGTCATAGCATATAGTCATAGAGTTCATAGTTAACGTACTTAGCATGCTATGACTCATCACTACAAGATTTTCTAGCCTTACAGACTATTTAGGTCGTTTTAAACATTTTCGCCAAGGAATCAAGGAATATCTAATTGTGCCAGTATTTGACCAAAATTACTTCTGGAAAGAAATGTGGGTTTTCTTAAAATCATTACTTCAGGGAAGTTAATGTTTTTTTTCTTATGTACGTCTACAGTAAGTTTTTTTTATGGAATAGGCGGCAAACGAGCAGACGTATCGCCTGATGGTAAGGGATTACCGCCGCCCATGGACACCCGCAACACCAGAGGCGTCACAAGTACGTTGCCGACCCTTAAGGGAGGGGTTGGGGGGAAGAATGGGGAGGGGCACGGGAGGAAGAATGGGGAGGGGCACGGGGGGAAGAATTAGGAGGGGGGTGGGATAGGACAGGGGTTATGGGCCTCCGGTATATTCACTCTCTTGGTGAAACACAGCACAAGCGGTGTTTCACACCAGTTTTCTGTGAGGCCGTGGTATCACTTCGGTCGAGCCGGCCCATTCATGCCGAAGCGTGGTTTTCCCAAGGTAAAATTTAAAAAATTAAAAGATTAGTTTACGGTATTTAATTAATGACTTGTATTTTAGACGCACTTCATTTCTAAGGTTCAGTCTTTGTCGATTTTATAGTATTTTTAAACGAGACTAATGAATCTTTTTTTTTCAGTTATGTGCCTTCATATGTTCAGCTATAATATTAATAAAGGACAGGAAACATATAACAACTACGACAATAATACTGATTATATTGTTGTCACTCTTCGTGGCAATAACTATGTTGTTTGTGTTCACATCTGTTCTATTACTGTTGGCGGCATTAGATGTACGTATTATATTATTTTATTTCACTATAGTTGTATAGAATTAAGTTTAAGTAAATTTACCAGTAGGCCAATGTGGCGTATGAGGCCAAATCCTCCTTTATAAGGGCAGGCCTAGTACAGAGGTGTAGAAGGTAGTTTATGGTGATTATGAAATTAATAAGAATAATTTAATCATTTTATCCATCTATATCATATTAAAATTGGAATAACAATAGGTATATTGTATATATGAATAGAGTAACAAAGAACACACAAATGGTAAAAAAATCGACTGCTAAATTTCCTTTAATAAGGTATACTTACACATAATTTAAATTTGATCTAATGTTCACAGTATTCACAACGTAAGTTTTAGAAATATAAACTCTACCTAAGCCAAAATAAAAGATACAAAAAATATGTTTCAGAAAAAATAATACGATGACTAATTTAAAAAGTATTTCAATTTTTTTTTAATATTGATAAGTCCACGAAACTAATTTGTTCGTAATGTAACCGTAATGTTCATTTTATAATTGGTACAAAAAGATTTTGAATGCCAGAAATACAAATTCCTGCAAATCACCAACGGCATGCAATACACAATACAAACGAGAATCAATCGAGTTAAAGCTCAACGTTTTAGTTGAAAGTAAATAAAATTTTAAAAGCGATGGGTACTCCCTTATTCCCCTGCTCCAGTTTAATGAATCACCAATTCTTTAACGAATGTTTTGTGTATCCATTCATTTAAAAGCTCGACTCACTAATAGGTTCGTAAAATTTGTTTCATTGTAATACCTCAAAGGTAGATTAAGAGATATTTTCTGAGAAATCAAACAGTTAAATCATAAAATCGAGGCTATAATTCTAGCAGTCACAAATTTGAAAATACCCTTAGAAACTAGCAAAACTCTTGTGAAGGAAAACCCATATTTTCTCTTACTTTTTATTTGTATCGAATAAGTAGCGTATAAATTTTACGCTCAAGTTAACATACAAAGCGTTTGGTAATAAACTGGTGGATTAAACTAATATGCTTCCTGAATTTTTCTTGGAATTTGTTGAACCTATTAACCGTTATAAAGTTTGTTTGTAGTATTAAGTATTTTCTTTTTATGGAATAGGCGGGCAAACAAGCAGACGTATCGCCTGTTGATAAGCGATTACCGCCACCCATGGACGCAACACCAGAAGCGTCACAAGTATGTTGCCAGCCTTTTGGCGTTGGGGGGGGGGGGAGGTAGGTATAGTATAGGCATAGGTAATAGGATCGCTTTATGACTAAGTGGAACGGTGAAACATGCATGACTTTTTACAAAGAGACATACGTGTAGTGAAATTAAACTAGTATAATGTATAATATTATATTATTCTTTACCAAAACAGTGTATATAATCACATGCACACCCCTATTATTAAGTGTGCGTTGTCAACCTTATGTAGATAATGGAGATCTAGAGACTATTCTTACCGGAAGAAAAAGAAAATAATTCCATAAATATATTTTAAAAATGTGTTGAATCCATATACATTTGTGTTCATTTCTAATCGTAGACAGAACTTTTATCATTTTTACTTTTAAACGAATTGTTATTTTTCATTTATAGGAGAATCCAAACCTAATGTCCAACTACATATGGCATAGTATAATATACCTGTGCCTACAACTATTGCTTTCAATAGCCATACCATTGATACTAATCGCAGAAGGAAAGTATTCAGTCACGATAGCATTAGTGTGGATGGTGATAGTCATGATAATAGGTCTTGGTAAGTATCTTAATATTGATATTGTTTGTTCAACTTAAATAGAAGCAAAGGGTTGAGCTACGCTTTAATACATTATAGAATCATCAAACAGCCGAGCCGTACCTCAGATTTGAGAGTGGCTATTCGAAATATGTCTTGTATGCCTTTGTTATTAATTAGTCTCATTACTTTTGATGTCCACTTATCCGTGTGAGTATATATTAAGAATACAGACTCCCACACGTCTATTCATCTCATGAGTGTCGTAAGAGCGGACTTAAGGAGCACATTAAATTACGATAGCCGGCATCCGGAGGATCCAAAATAAAGAAATGTATAATGCTTAAATCAATTTAATTAATTACTAGTTTATAAAATAATAACTATAGCTAATTGCAGGAGATTTTAATCAAAGTATGAAACAGGAATCTCCTTATAATCTAATTTTACTAAAGTAAAACTACACCTAACAAGAAGTGATTCTGTTCCGAAGTGTGAAACAGGAATGAATTTAAAATATGTTTCTGATATTTGGTGGAGTCCCAATGGCGCCATGCTTATCGATGCACATTCCACAGCATCGCCGTTTTAAGTGTTGTTAAGTGTATGCGCCGTGCCAAGCGTCGTTAAGTTCCGTGTGAATTTGGGATTTGTAACAATTACGTAGGACAACAGTACTGCAAAGAGAGGGAATACTTAAAACAAACGTAGTATTAACTTGTCTGGCTATTTTTTCAATTGATTTTTAAATATTGATTCTCAGTTATTTTAATTAAAAGTTAAAATACACAATACGAGTAGTACAACTTAGTTTCACGAATTCCATTTTACTCAAAGTTTTTTCTATTTAAAATCGTGATTCGATTGTTCCTTTATGCCTCTTACAGTTTATTTTATATTTTTTTCAGGGTGGACACATTTTATCTCCGTGGTCAGTACTTATAAGAACAGTTTACTCTCATAATCACAAGTACATAAATAAAAAAAAAAAGTTGTTGTTTTCATTTATGACTAGTTTTTGTCCTGATTTTTGTAACATGTGATATAATATCATGTAATTAATATACATCATATTATTTCACTATATTTATATGCATGACAACTAATGCGTTATATAGAAATAATACTATATAAAAATTTTCGCATTAAAGTCACGTGCTTTACTATGCTAAATATGCTATGACTTAACTCGTTAAGTGGTGTTGTCCGGTCTATACTTATGCAGGAAAAGGTGAATAAGAGATTTCCGTTGAATTTGAAATGCAAAGTTCATTTAAAATCTTTTTCAATGTGTATACACTTTTAACTAATATGAAAAAAGACTGAGATTACCAAATCACTATTTATGTGTCCTTTTTATCAATACATATTATTATAATGAAACCGTAACTGGTCGCTGTCTGTACATGGATATCTTCCATGTACAGACAGCGACCAGTTTCGGTTAAGAAAAACTATTATGGGGACTATACTATTGAGACTTTATGAACGCAGTAGAATCCAAAACAGTGATTTCTAGAATTTATGTCTGTTTGTATGTATGTCTGTTTGTCTGTACCTTTGCGCACGCTAATCTCAAAAACGCTAAACCGATTTGAATGCAGTTTTCACTGATCCGTCGCAGTTTGTTTTACTTAACATTAAGTCATTTGTTTCATTTTAATAGAATCATAAATAAAAAATAAATATCAGTTTAAGGAATCGCCGCAATAACCGACATATACCCGATCGGAGCCACAGGCAAAAGCTAGTATAAAGCTATAAATGTTACAACCACTTTCAGTATCCATGTCCTTAAATTAAATAATATGAATCTCGAATCGTTTTACCTAATTTTTTTTACATTGAAAACCTAAAAAATCCAGTTCCGCAAAAAAATAAATTAAAAACATTTTGAGATTTCGTGATTAATTAGAGCGAATAAATGTCAATTAACACAATTATGTACCTACATATGTATAATATATATTTATTGCTTACATTACTTACTAGACTTTCAATACCTACATATGTTTTCTCTTTTCCATGTTACGATAACACATTGGTTGAATGCTTCGGATTCCCACACAGACAGATAGCCACCTTCGTCAAGTGTTTATTGGCCTGAGCTGAGATACGGTTCTACTAAAAGAAAAAATACTATTTGCTTAGGATTGTCTTGGCACTTGTAGATATTTATTCTAACTGAAGGCATCTTATGAATGTGTCAAATAAATGTAACTTGAAGAGTCGTGAGTGTAATAGATATTGAATATTGAACTACCTAACTCTTAAGACAGTATGAAGGGTCTTGGGAACCAGGCAGTTCAAATTTAAGGTAGAAAAATCTATACTATGAATTATAATTATATTTACCTGGGAGACATCTAGGTCCTATAACCTGTTCCTCTTGTTTAGTCATTAGGTGCTGTTAGAAATTTAACGTCATTGTACTGGCAACATTTTGATTGTCATTTTTTCTGGTTTTTTGACGTTTTGACGGTTGAGGTTAAGTAGTACTTTGAGACGCTTGTGATCGGTCGAGCAAGAGCTTCGTAATTGACTGCCGGTTTTAAGTTAATTGAATTGATATTAAGCTAATTTCCCAAGACTCGGTTTTCGTCGGTCACCGGTATGATTGGTCTGGTTAGGACTCGCGAGTTTTTGAAGGCCCGTTCAAAAGGGCGTAATCCGTGATAGATAATACGAGTTTATTGTAATTCGAATACCTTGAAAGATATACAGCACTTTGGAGCATGTTTGTGTGAACGTACCAAGACAAAGCAGAGAGGAAACTACCCAAGAGATCTCTTGGAACGCCGAGAACAAGGAACTCCAGTAAGTGCTTGATGATTTTAGTTTAGGTTAAGAACACGGTGAATCGCCGTAAAGGTTCATTGCTCTTGCTAGTGAACTTGTTTAGTGATTGTATGCTTATAACATGGGCCTATAGGTATTTCAAACGTCACAAGGTGATCGCTGCATTGGCGAGAGGAATGAACAGGTGCCTTATTTATTTATATAAAGAATATTTTATTCACTCACACCCTTATAAGTATTTATTTAATAACTAGCTTTCGCCCGCGGCTACGCTCGCATTTAATTAAAAGTATCCTATGTTACTTCTAAAACCTCCAAGAATATGTGTAGGGTAGTAGTAGTTGTAGGGTAGTAGTAGTAGTAGGGTAGGTAGGTAACAAACAAACTTACATTCACGTTTATAATATTAGCATGATACATATTTTGTTTAACTCTCACCTTATATATCATGTATAATACTTTATTTTCCCCTTAATATACAGTCTTTAGTACACCAGACACAACCTTCTACTTTTCCCCATCTTGTTTTCTCTCCATTCTATGGTTGCCTGTAAGAGATTTCCTCAGGGCGATAAGGTCGCCAATTGTACCTACTTATCTTGTATTAAGAACCTTCATAATTTACCAGATAATTATATAATACAGACATTATTATTATTAGTCTCTTTATTGCATTACACATTATTATTTATTTCAATCCGTGAACAGATAAGACTATCGGAACAATGATCACCGAATCTACATTCCACACGTCTACAGTCTCGTGAGATAAATTCATATATTTCCTTTTTTTATGTATGGCCCTCCAAAATGACTCTACTCTGCCTGATGGAAAGCATAAGCAGAATCCAAGAGTGGTGGTCACCATACTCATTGCGAATGCAGACAATGCAGCATGGCGACCCACAGCATGGCGGCCTAGTGATGCTTCTGCATCTTTAGTCTAGTCAACAAGTATGGAACTTGTTGACTAGACTATTTGGGCCTCCCGTCTCGCACTCACTAACGAAACACGACAGCACGAATGCTGTAATTTTACGTTGATTTTCTGTGCAAGGGTAGTACCGCCACGGTCGAGCCGGCCCGTTCGTGCTGAAATCAGCGCGGCTCTACTACCTTTTATTTCATCATATCATTTGTTTTTCTTCCTCATTATTATATTTCTAGGTAATTAATATTGTAATTATGTTAAATTGAACAAAGTATTTTGTCTCGTCCTTGTGTTATACTCTGTATATACTTAACACCGTAAGTAGTATTAATCCGTTACGGATTAAGTCACCACCCCTAATCATCCCGTGAATGCGTGAATGTCCTAAGAGTTGACTAATTTGACAAAAACACTCAAGATAAAACAACAGCGCTGCCAAGGCAAGAAACATTCGATATAAATTCTAAATGAAACCCGTCAGACCAACGTGGTATAGTGGACCAAAACCTCATTTCTAAGACCTTTCTAAGGGACTTTTGTCATCCGCTGATATGATGTGATTTTAACCATGGTATAACATTATACTTATTAACCCCCGACGCAAAAAGAGGGGTGTTATAAGTTTGACGTGTCTGTCTGTCTGTCTGTGGCACCGTAGCTCGCGAACGGATGAAGCGATTTCAATTGAGTTTTTTTTTGACTGGAGTGTTCTTAGACATGTTTCATGAAAATCGGTTGAGTCTTTTAAAAGTTATGTGGGTGAAAGTGGGGAAGAATAACCGAATGTCTGCAAAAATATCATCGAGTGGGGTCTCAAATGAAAGCGCATAACGTGTTTTTTACTTTTTAAAGGGAACTCAGGTTATTATGTCGGGGTTTTTTTTTAATTTTGAGAATTTATAGTTATACCTATGTGCGCCTACCTCACAAGATTTCTACACTACCCTAAGGTTGACTGGTAGATAATGCCCTGGGCATTAAGTCCGCCGATGTACAAAAGTGCATATAAAGTTATAAATAAATAAATAATAACAATATACTTCGCCAGGTATGGTATTCCGAGATGCAGTGCCGAGACAGAGAGATTGAGATGACGACATCATCACTATCGCTGGTTGTGGTTGGTCAATGATATTATATAATATCATTGTGGTTCGTTCATTTCGTGTTATGTTGCTATAAAGTAGTAACTGGACAGTGACGCACATCGAGCCGTTCTTGTAATGCGAGACCTTGTTTTCTTATACCATGATTTTAACTTGAAACCATATTTGAGGTGAGTTTCACGCGTTCAATTTCGGCACGTTCAATTCTTGAACTGATATACCGCTAACATTTGTAAGAATGAATTTCAAAAGATTTTTAAAAACATTTAATCACACGCTAAGAAAACCACTATGAGTACCTATTCTATATATTGTAGTAAGAGGATTCCAAGAAACACTCACGGCAGCTCTAGCCCACAGGTAATTTACACAGTACTGATTAAAGTGGAACCGTTATAACAGGAGTGTACGACAAACATTTCTTAATTTATTTAGCTGTTTGTCTCATTAAATACTACGTAACGAGGATGTGAAGTAGTTTAGAAAATAATGTAGCTAGGACTGATCAGGTGTGATTGTTATATATTTTTAATGTTAACTATTTTTTTATCTGAATTTTAAAAATTAAGTAAACATAATTTTTGATGGGTTTATTAGGTGATGGGTCCACGGTTGTAATAAATAAAACAAGTATTATTGATGTAAACTGTGTTTTTAAGTAAAATACACGAGACAGTAATGGCGTGTCGCAAAAGACAATCGTAGAGAAGTGACGGAGTTCACTGGTTCACACATGCTATGAGTGAAAGTAAACTATATGTAAGACAGAGAGAGACATACTGTCACATTGTAGAAGGCTCCAAATTTAAACTTATACTAACAGGTTGAATGATTTTTTCCATCGTTAAGTATAAGTTCCCACTTATTTTTAACCGACTTCCGAAAGGAGGAGGTTCTCAATTTCATCGGTTTTTTTTTTTGTTTTTTTTTTTGTATGTACATTGATTACTCCGTCAATTGTGGACCGATTTTGAAAATTCTTTTTGTATTCGAAAGGGTATGCTCCCCATGTGGTCTCATGGCCACCACATCAGGATCTGATGATGGAATCCCAAGGAAATCGAAAGAAACCCTCAAATTTACGTGAGCGCCTGCAATGAAGTTAAGGCAATTGTCTGCATGCCTTCATATTCTGTAGACATCATGTCTGAAATATTTATTTATTATTATTTATTATACTGTATAGTATGTTGTATGTTACCTTTAGTCGTATTCTTTCAAGTTATTTAGCTGAAATGATGATGAGAGACATGAGAAAGACTAAAAAGCGAAAAATAAAAAAAAACTTCGTTTAAAAAAACCGACTTCAAAAACTGAAAAGTATAAAATAACTTAATTTGTATGTGCTACCTATTCATAGGTTTGAAGTCGGTGCCGAGCCAAAATGCAATAGTAGGCTGCTCTTCGCGTAGGACAAAACAGCCGAAGCCGCGTCGGTGACGTCGTTTACGTTCGTCTCGAAATATAGCGAGTGTGGTACCTACTATTACATTTGGCTTGGCGCCGAATTCAAACCTATGAATAGGTAGCACATACAAATTAAGTTATTTTATACTTTTCAGTTTTTGAAGTCGGTTTTTTTAAACGAAGTTTTTTTTTTAGTTTTTAACGTCGGTTTTTTTGGGAAGTTTTTTTTTTATAAGACTTCGGTATAGCCAGTCTAAACGACAACGAAATAAATATGCAGAGTATTTTTTTATTTTTTTTACGAGCCTATTGTGTCCCACTGCTGGGCAAAGGCCTCCCCCTCAACAAACCACTTCCCTCTATCCAAGGCCAGTTCCAGCCAGTCTCTGTGATCGACGCTCCATCTTTTACGGGGTCTACTTGTAAAAATATCTTAGGTATGAATCTAACGATCTTTAACATTTTTTTGGAAGTTTCTAATTTAAATTCATCTCAAAAGCGACTAGACTAAATAATTTTAGTCAATTATTAATCTGTGCTTGGCTTTTGAATATTTTATATTCAGAATAATATTTGAGTTTTTGCAAAAAAAAAATACATAGACAGAGGTAATTATTCTTCATAATATAGCTTTAAGAGAACAACAAGAACAACAACAGCCTAGAATTATGTACACACAAATTATCAATCAGGTAAGTATTTATTTAAATAAATTGTTGAAAAGATTTTTTTCTAACAAATTTGAACATTTCTAAAAGTGGTTTCCACGTAAACATAGTGTATAATAAGATTACTGAATGTGTACGAGTATAATTGCAAATCAACATTTCAATACTATTGCTCTTATGTCCTATTATTTCAGTTAGATTAAAACAATAGTCTGCAAATTATGGCTATTTAATACACTTTTACTTATCGTTTCGGGAATACAAACGTAAGTGGTCTGTGTATGTAAGTAACCTTTGATAATGCCATAGGGTTAAAAAAAAATCTTATGATCAGTAAATAGTAAATTTTTTTATGTTTTGGCTGCTAAAATGACTCTGCTCTGCCTGATGGAGAGCATGAGCAGAATCCAGAAGTGGTGGTCACCATCCTCAATGCGAATAAGGACAATGCAGCATGCTGACCCACACTATGGCGGCCTAGTGAGATGCTTTTTCACGCTCCGCTTAAAGGAGCCGGGGTCAAGCACGTAGGCAAACCTAAAAGTTTAACAACAACAACAACAAGAGTTTAACATCAAGAAAGTATTTTAATAAGTTCCAGCAAGTGCCGACTTATATGAATAAAAACTGTGTACCTTGATTATACCATTACAAGATCTTACCTTTTGAAAACTTAATTACTTGTTGACAACATGTTTATTTATTGCCTAAACTTGTGGCATTTTAATTTACAGTTTCCAACGTTTGGGGATGATTTATGCAACGTAATTTGTTTGTCCTTATTAATAATGTAATGAAAGAAATTCTTAACAGAAGCTTCAGTAAAATTATTGTTTCCATTTCAAGGATCAGGAATGATTTTAGTTCACTTCAACTCGATCGTCACGATGATCGCGTTCGGCGTTGCGATTGGTCAGCATTGAACTCTTCACCAGTTGCGACGCCAAAAGAGTTCACCACGACGTGTCAACGATGTAAAATAATCCTGATTCAGGGTCTTATTTTTATGATACCAGTGGTAAGATAAATGCCAATATATTCAAGGTTTGAAGAGGCTCGAACGACATTCATGAAATTTAATATTCAGGCCTGCAGGGATTTCGGAGGCGATAAATCGATCGAGCTAGATTTCATTTTTAGCAAATGTACCACAAGTAATAATATCTAGATCATCCAAAATATATATAGTCCATGTGTCTGTTATAATGAATTTAATTAAAAGCAATTAGAACTCATTCTACTTTTTATTGACGTAGTTTTGGCGTAACATATTATTGATATTTAGAAAAATACAGAATTGAAGATCTCGAGTTTTTCAAACGTAAAATTTATGTATAAGTCGGCTCCGATATCGGGCCGGACACTATGATAGACAGATACATATTTCTTACATTTTACTTCCTCCGATATCGTATCGGCGCCCGATACCGATATCTGATCGGATAATGTGAAAACGCTCTTACACTTGCCGATACCTTTTAATAGTTTTGTATTAGGATTTTTACACTACAAAGTTAATGAAATTAATTTTTTTGTGAGTTATGTTATAATTTATAATTTTAAAACAAACTGCTTTTAGAGTACATATACTGATCAGAATAGATACACTAGGTACCTACGGACCTCATAATATTACTGGGAGATTTTACGATTATCATCTATTATCATGGAAAATATGATTTATTTATTATAAAGCTGATTGTTTCGTTCTCGTGGGCACGTATTAATATCAGATTCACTTAATCCGATTTCATTTTAATATCTCTTTCGATTGTTTGATTTTGCTTGTCAATTAGATTATTATAATTGTTATAAAAACAAGATTATTTATTTCTTGCATAGTAATAATAATTTACTTTATTGTACACCAGATTACTTACAAAGGTAACTTAATGATATGAAGTACAATTGGCGCCTGAAGGCAATCTCTTACAGGAAACCATGTACTCGCATACTTATTAGTTAAAACAAAAAAAAATACC
The DNA here is from genome assembly GCA_949125395.1 of Diaphora mendica. Classification (NCBI taxonomy): domain Eukaryota; kingdom Metazoa; phylum Arthropoda; class Insecta; order Lepidoptera; family Erebidae; genus Diaphora; species Diaphora mendica. Next base: position 7,846,206 of record OX421323.1, read on the forward strand.
AATCAAATTGAGAACCTTCTCCTATTGGAAGTCGGTTACAAAGGGTAACATTTGTGGTATATTAAACTTTAAATACCTAATATATTTAATACATTTGATCAAAAATTACAGTACTATTTACTAAGATAATTTTTTGTTATACATAATATTACCTGGATCGGCAAATGATGTTGCATCTTTAATAAATTATCAAAAATGAAATATTAAATTATGTTCACGCAAAAACGTTAAAATCGCGATTCAGAAATGATGGTAGGTGTAGAAAGTGAAAATCATATTAAATAACAATTTAATGTGGTATGTAGAACCGTACTTAGTATTATATTTACATACACACAAACATATAAAGTAAATAAAACATCTAATTTAATTTTACATCAAGCTACAAATACAAAAGGGGACTGACAAAACCCCGAACCTATCTTCGTTAACTTTTTCGTCGAAAAAGTTTTCATTCAATAAGGTTTTTACAAGTAAGAATGTTTTGTATGTTTCCCAGAGTTTTCCTTACATTACATTACTTACATTTGAATGACTTTTCAACTACCAAAGGTTACAGGAATAAAAACTTTTTATAAAAAAAAACCGACTTCCAAAAAACATCCAACGAAAACTCTCTGCCAATAAAACACTTAAAAGCGTAAAATAAACTGGTTCTTCATAAATCGCCTATACCTAATTCTTTATTCATTTAAATAGTAGTATTAAAATGTGTGCTAGGTACCTAAAATCTGTTAAATCTGTTAGAAGGCGGTGCTAAGTGACTATCGCTTAGATTTTTGTAATTGTTCGTTTGTATTCTTTTTGGCTTAGCAGACACTTCAAACAGATTTTAGGTACCTAGCACACATTTTAATACTACTATTTAAATGAATAAAGAATTAGGTATAGGCGATTTATGAAGAACCAGTTTATTTTACGCTTTTAAGTGTTTTATTGGCAGAGAGTTTTCGTTGGATGTTTTTTGGAAGTCGGTTTTTTTTTTATAAAAAGTTTTTATTTTTCAGTTTTTAGTGCAAACAATCGTAGGTAAGTAGCAAGTTGAACTATTTCATCAAATTTCATCATCAAGAATACAAATTAAGGTCTATACGTACGTTTAATATAAAAATCAACTCTAATCCCTAACTGTGGAAGATTTTAACCTTCTGTCATTAGCTCACTTAAATAACTTGAAAGTATGAAGGTCTTTAGATACGTATGAAATTGAAAGAATTATCCTCCAACTCCTAACCGTTGAGGAGTTGTACCTTCCATCATCAGCTTACCTAAATAATTTAAAAGAATACGACTAAAGGTAACATATATGCATATGATATTTAAAGATTTATCCTCCAACTCCTAACCGTTAAGGAGTTGTGCCTTACATCATCAGCTCATCATCATAAAATGATGACTACCGGACGCAAATACTGGTGTAACTTCAGAAAATATACGAAAAACATAGTATGTGCCTATAAAAATTGAGGGTTTCTCTCGATTTCCCTGGGATCCCATCATCAGATCCTGATATGGTGGCAATGGGACCACCTCGGGAGCATACCCTTTCGAATACAAAAAAAAATTTCAACATCGGTCCACAACTGACGAAGTAATCGGTGAACATACATTAAAAAAAAAAAAAAAAATACATACAGTGGAACATAGAACCTCCTCGCCTCGCCAAGTGTCGAGGGTTCCAATCCCACGTAGGACAACACTTTGTGTGATCCACAAATTGTTGTTCTGAGTCTGGGTGTTCTTTGTGTCCGTTTCATGTATGTTTGTAAAGTCCCCCGCGACACAGGATTTATTCTTAGTGCGGGAGTTTTCTTTTAAAAAAAAAAATCTTGAAACTTTTTGAAAATATATGGCATAAAAAAGTAATAAGTTAATTTAAAACCTAACTCGAATATTTATGAATATAATTACCATAATTATGTGGCTTACCAATTACACACATCAAAAGTGTCTAGGGATCAAGCATTTTTATGCGGATTTCTTGAGATTGAGATGTGGCTTTGGCCCTGGCCTGCTCAGTCGCCAGACTTGAACCCGATTGAGCATGCATGGGATATGCTACAGAGAAGAGCTCTGCCGAATATGGAGGGTATCCAGTCGCAAGAAGACCTTTTTTTGTTGTTGCAACGAACATGGGCGGCCATTCCACAGCGTGTTTGGATAAACTCATTTTGAGTATGCCAAACCGATGTTCTTGTGTTGTTAGTGTTCGCGGTAGAAACACGGATTATTAATTGTTTAAGTTACCTAATAAAATTTTAAAGAAAACTGTTATTTCAGTCTTTTTTTCGAACTTTAATGTTAGTGGTTCAAATGTCAAAAATCCCTTTATTAGGAAAATGGCAAATTTCTTTATTAATGCAAAGGTGACTTGGTTTATCGTTACTGTGACAAACGAAAACACTTTATTTGAGGAATCCTTAAAGAAAATTTTAATTAATATCAATCAGGAGAAAAGTTATTGCAAAAATATATGTTGATCCCTAGACACATATGTTGATCCCTAGACACTTTTGATGTGTGTATATTTAAATGTTAACCATATAATTTCACAATAATATGTATGTTGAACACGAAAAAATATTATAGCAATTATATCATTTTAAAAGAAAGTGTTTTCCTTCTCAGCAAAATCTAAATTTACGTAGCTTGGGATGCTGTATGAAGGACAAAAATGGAGATCAATAAACGAAATATGTGAGGGATATTTATTAAGAACGGAATATTGAAGGTAAGAATTTTCAGAGAAGTAACCCTAGTTGTTTATTCACTAAAACAAAATTTTATGTAACGGCGAAAGCTTCTTTTGTTTTGGGTGCCAGCAAATCTCTTTTTTCTTTGTCACTATTTTCTTTTTTTTTTTTTTTAAAAAGACAACTCCCGCACTAGGAATAAATCCTGTGTCGCGTGGGACTTTACAAACATACATGAAACGGACACAAATAACACCCTTTTCTTCTTTTACTCTTGTCATTTGACATTAAAAAAAATTATAACAAATCGAAGGAATTTGCTATTCCTTCGATTTGTTATAATTTTTTTTAGAACTTTTTCAGAAAATCTTAAAAATATGGTTGGAAAACCAATTCTAATGAAAGTAATTCAAAAAAAGTTACAGTAACATTCAAAAAGAGTGTTATCCGAGGTACGGGAAAAGACAACGATGAGATCAAATCAAAAGATAGGAGGACGATTTACCAAAAGGATGGAGAAGGTCTGCCAAGGACAGAGAGTCTGTCATAATTGTGTAAATTACTATAACAAAATATTGTACTACTAGCGCCACCTGGTTGACAGAATGTTAATCTATGTTAGTAGTATTCTTATAAATAAAGTAGTCTGTTGAAAGCCGCCATTGCGTTTTAATAGGTTATGCGCCCAGCCTATATAACTTTAGTTTTTTCGGTGTTAGAAACTAGTAATCAGTGCTTATAATGTCGGGGAATTACGCAATCAACGTCCCAAAACTGAAAGGCCGCGAAAATTATGATGATTGGGCATTTGCTGTTGAAAATTTTATGATTTTGGAGGGAGTGGATGTCAACCACGCGACCACGTTGTCTGCAGTAGATAATAGGAAGGAAGGATAATAGGTGGAAACAATTGGGGGAGGCCTATGTCAACAGACAACCAGACCAAAGTGGTTGCTAATAAATTTATATTTTTTTGCTATGTAAATTAGATTTAAGACTACTACTGTTTTATAAGAATAGCATGTAAGTTAAAAAGGTCAGCCAATAAATGCTTTTATCATTATTATTCTCTTTAAAAAGTAACAGTAACATACAAAAAGACATTAAATTAAAAACGTCTTTTTAATTTTTTTGTTCCTAGAAAAAGTTACGATTAACTAGATGACTCGGCAAGCTTCGTACCACCATTTTTCGTGAATATTTTTTAGTGTAAGAAAAAAATGATTAAATATTTATGCGTGCTTCAGCTTCCTACGGTTAGTGTACAGTCGCAGACTCTGAAATTGCAACACGTCCAGTTTTTTTTTCTTTATTAACCTTGTCCAGACTATAAGAAACACATAAAAACAAAAAAATCAAAACTGACTGCAAGAACTATATGAAATTGAAATGGGAACACGTGGGACGCAACAGCTTTCAAAATAAAAAGAATTATCAAAATCGGTTCAGCCGATCGAAAGTTAGTGTGTATATACATTTCGGTTATTCATAGTAAGAAATAAAAAGCGGCCAAGTGCGGGTCGGACTCGCCCATGAAGGGTTCCGAAGCAGCAAGCAACATAATATAAAAGTTCTTGTAGTTCGTTGTAACTATGATCGATGTTTTAATAATAGTGTTTTTTTTTTGCGGTTTACGATTTATGATGTATTAAAAAAAACTGCTTACTAGATCTCGTTCAAACCTATTTTCGGTGGAAGTTTTCATGGTAATGTACATCATATATTTTTTTAAATTTTATCATTCTCTTATTTTAGAAGTTACAGGAGGGGACACACACACATTTTACCACTTTGGAAGTGTCTCTCGCGCAAACTGTTTGGTTTAGAAAAAAATGACTTTAAAAACCTCAATATCATTTTTGAATACCTATCCGTAGATACCCTACACGTATGGATTTGATGAAAAAAAAATTTTTGAGTTTCAGTTCTAAGTATGGGGAGCTCACAAAATTTATTGTTTCTTTTTCTATTTTTGTGTGAAAATCTTAATGCGGTTCACAGAATACATCTACTTACTAATTTTCAACAGTATAGTTTCGGAAGAAAGTGGCTGTGACATACGGACGGACAGACAGACGTAACGAATCTATAAGGGTTCCGTTTTATGCCATTTGGCTACGATACCCTAAAAAATGAATTCAATTAGTGATTACGATTTTAATAGTGTGCTAGCTAACCATTTATTTCAATGAACAAATACCATATTATTATCTATACTTATAATAAAAATGTAACAGGTCCAATTCTGTACATTAAAGATTTTTTTAAATTTTTTTTTGGATAATCCCGAAATTCAGCACGGTTTCCTGGAGAGAGGGGATAAAAGTCAAAATATGTACTTAGTTGTAATTCAATAACACATAGTCCGATTTTAATCATTCTTTTTTTGCTAGAAAGAAAAAATAAAAGATAACAGGAAAAGTTTTTTTTTGTCCGCGACTGTACACTGCCTGTGGGAAGCTGAGACAGATATGTAAATATGGCAGTACGAAGTTCGCCGGGTCAGCTAGTTTTCTATAAAATTGAGTGTTGTCAAAACTCTTAAGTGGCATTACTTCCCAAATCGATTGCGTCAACAGTCTACTAATGGACATAGATCTCTTTGTTGAAAGGAGGCTTTGGCTTATTATTATACGCTGGCCAGACGGAAGGCATGGGTTGGATGGTCTATGTAGTTTGCTTAAAATCGATCGTTTATCAAACTTTAATCTGCCGTACTTCTCTACATATATAAGTAATATTCTCATTTACATACACATCTCAACTGTTTAATGCACATTATTGTATCATTAAAACACTATAAACAATTCCTTACTAGGTCTGCAAAAACTCCATAAGCAAGAAAACTAGTTTAGTTTCGATTATATTATTCTACAATATAGTAGTACTTTATGACACAATTCTAAATTCACCTTGTACATTAGGAAGGCTCTGTGTAGCAACTAAACATTATCATTAACAGTATACTGTAGTATTGTAATTTATGAAATAATTTCGGTTTCACAAACGAGCTTCCAAAGTAAGGGTATTTAGGACCTATGTGTGTGTTTGTATTTTGTATGTACGTCTTTGTTAGAGAAGAGTTTTAGTGCTTGTCCAGAAGAGGCTAATTCGCCACGATTCTCTCGCGCGTATTACGCGCGACTGTTGCCCCCAGAAGGAGCGTACCAACGCGCGAGTTGCGTTACCCTCAATAGTGCAATCGCTCTGGAGTTCGCGCGTTAACTGGAAGCAACAAGGCGGCTCTAGTATCTCGACTCGCACGCAATACGCGCGAATTACGTGCGAGTCGAGAGTTTGGCGAAGTGCACGCGACTTACGCGCGTATTTTGTATTCGCGCGATGCTTGTGAACTGTGAATTCTAACATAATGTTAAAAAAAATATACGTGACTAGAATGATTAAATAGTATATTTTAATTTAGACATACCCACTTGAATTCACTAGTTTAGTTTCAAAGCCCCTACATAAACTCAAAGACGATGTATGTTTGCGAATAATTAAATTGTTTTAGAAACGGGCAGTCTCTGAGATTATGTATAAATTGTTTTAGACATAATATTGTTAGTAAATTTATTAATGGTATGCGATAATGACCTTTAATTTTGTGGCTGTATATTACAGGGTACTTGATTAAAGATGTCACGACATAAAAACCTTGTTAGCATGGCAGGTAACCAATCTTTACTATTCATTTGTTTATTATGGTTTATTTTTATGTAGCGTATACAAAAGAGCATGGGTAACCTTCCATTCCGAAGAAAATACAATTCCCAGGAAACTTTTGTTTAGTCACGGGCTGAAATAATTAGATCTCCAACTCCTGGACGATGTCGTCGTAATGATGTAAGGGCCAGGAGTGCTTCCAATAAAAATCATTCCGACAGTTGGCGACTGGCGTAAGGTACCTCATTCAAGATAAGAGCCGGACTACGCGAGGAAGTTAAACGGGAGGAAGAATGTATGAAATATGTATCTGTCTTCCATATTGTCCGGCCCGATATCGGATATCGGAGCCGACACATACATTTTACTTCCTCCGATAAGGTATCGGCGCCCGACACCGGTATCGAATCAGTTAATGTGAAAGCGCTCTTAGTCGTGAGAGTGACACTGGGTAAATAAAATAAATATATATGTATATAGGGAACTCATTTCTACTACAAGACTATTTCTATATAACGCGGTACACGGCTATGCTCGCTCACTTGTTATTTCGGCTGCGGTTCGGTAAGAGGTGTTTTTGTAGATTCGTACGGTACTATACGTCAACCATATCTTGTCGTATAATGTTATATCGTTGTAAACCTATTGCTTTATCGTTTTAATGTCGATCTGTTATGTATTTCATGAATTGCTTGTAATCATATGTCGAATTATAATATTCGTTTATTGTGAACTATTAAGTATTTTAATTAATAAAATAAGAACCGAGATAAGACTACCTGCAGTTTGTTTCTTTTATTTAAATAATCACTCCTAGTTTCTAAAAATATATAATTATAAAGAACCTGAATTTAATAAAGATGGCAGATTTTGACGCAGTCATATTTTTTAATAATTTTACTTGTTTGTGATAGTGTTATTAAACTTTCTACAATGTCTAATGTTGACCACCATGATGACATAACAGACAACAGATAGTATAAAATAGAGGTACAATAAAATACAGTACATTGTAAATAATATTTTTAACCTTTTCCTGACCTGGTTTAAGCGAGAATGGTGTCATCACTTTTTATGTTGCTCTTTCATATTTTACATTCAGAATCGTGATATATATTTTTAGTGTTGAAGGCACCTGTGACAAGTTTGAGAGGCCATCCAATTATATTTTCTATCTTTTATCCTATATTTATTTTTATTTTATTCGGGGAGCTTACAGCTATATTTACAGCGTACTTAAAATATTGCAATGTACTTAAAAAAATGAGCCTGTATAATAATAAATCACAATGAATTGCAAAATAAATTGTGGTTATTGTTATTACCTTGAGTGAGTACTACGATAGATTGATTTTTTCTCATCCCATGTTTCTAACTTGGAAAATTACAAATTTCCATACAGTTTACAATTTTTTTTCTTTTTTTATGTTTGGCCGGCCAAAATGACTCTACTCTGCCTGATGGAAAGCATAAGCAGAAGTATAAGTTAGCCGTAAAGGGGTATTATACCATAGCAGAATATCTAAATGATAAAACCGCCTGGGATTGAGCTACCCATTCTGCACATACTCTTCACACTTCTTCCTATGTATAAAATTTCTTATTTTTGTTGTGACGATAATTTATAATTTGAAACAGATTTTTTATTTATTTTATAGCTGTTAACATTTTCTTAAATTCATATTTTACCAATTTATGAGAGTTTTGACTCAAATTTTATGTATCGCTCTTTTTTTTTTATTTGTAATATAACCGGTCTTTTGAATTTTGAGAAGATTGTATGGACTTTAAAAGAGACGATGATACCTGAGTTTGTTTCGTCCTTTCTTCTCAGGGCTAGTCCAGTTAGGAAAGGCCGAACTCATCTGCTCAAAAAAATCTTAACATGCAAAGGTGTACTTGTTGCCTAATTGCAGAATAAATGATTTCATTTCATTTTATATATTGAAGTATTACATTAAAGGTAGATTTTTCTTCTTGAAAAAGCACTAACAGGAAAATTATAAACATAGGTAAAAACAATATAGGTAGTGGACGCTGATAATAACATGAACAGGCCGGCTCGACCGGAGCGGTACTACCCTCGCACTGAAGATCAATGTGAAATGACAGCGTGTCGTGTTTCGTTGGTGAGTGCGAGACCGGAGGCCCAATGATGCTGAAACATCACTAGGCCGCCATAGTGTGGATCACATAATGCTGCATTGTTGCATTGTCTGCAAACGCAATGAGTATGGTGCCCACTTCTTTTAGATTCTATTTATGCTTACCATCAGGCAGAGTAGAGTCATTTTGGCAGCGCCACATATAAAAAAAATGTATAGGAGCATGCAAGAATGTAAACAATAACTGAAATAGGAATTGACAATAACTGAAATAGGATTGACTATTACCGAAAAGTCTGGATCCCTAACAGCCGAAAAGTAAATTTGGTCAAAATCTGGTTCACATTAATTTCCTATTAAATTTACCGAAAATATGACTTAGACGAAACATAATATCAACAACACATAAACCATTTTGTGAATAGTATTTAATATTATTACAAACTATAGTTTTTTAGGTTTCAAGCCATAAAATTAATCCTGAAAATAGAAAGCTTAAAGGCACTTAATATGTATCTGTGACATAAGCTGCAGGCAACAGCTTGTTAACAATAAAGGGATAATGAACCAATAATCAGCTTAAACAACAACTCATTAATGTACAATCATTAACACAGACCTATTTATTGGTTCATTGGTTGGTTATTTATTGTGGGTTAATCATAGTCATTTGGTACAACAGTATTGAGTTATCCAGTTTTATTCAATTTCAGTGATTTTAGTGCAATTGTATTTTCTGATTTATTGTAAATCTTGCTTATCTCATACAATCACATAACTGTGACGTAAGTTAATTTGAAATGCTTCAATACTTTAAAAACTAAACAAAATCCTATTTGACATGTCAACGTGTTTAAAAAAATAGAAAAGAATTCCCCTCGTTTAAATTTATTATTATAAATAAATTGGTTGGACATCTGACACACAACGCCATCTAGTTTTAAACTAAGCAGAGCTTGTACTATGACATCTAGATTGACCAATAGAATACTTTATACTTTGTTTGTAAATACATAGGTAGGTAGAAAATGCCCAAACTCCAAAACAAATATTTTTAGATAATACAAACATTTGGTCCGACCCAAAAATCGTATTCAAGACTTTGGCTACTACTGCGTCACCGGCTATTTATTTTTCTAATATTTTTAAAACTTTAATAAAAGCGCTAACGTTAGTATACAATTTTCGTTATATGATTTAGATATTCTATTTCACTTATAGAATCAGAGTAGTTTTATATCAGCAAAGCAATAAGTGGTTTCCCATTTCCACAAAAATAAATAAATATTTTCGGACATACAACACACAACGCTATCAAGTCCCAAACTAAGCAGCAACCAACAACTCATGTTTTGAGTACTAGCAGGCGCGGTTCCAGGCTCACAGGGGACATGACCCCCCCCCCCCCTCCCCCAAATCGTACCCATGTAACTTTTTCCCTGCTAGTAGAACCTGATTACCAAATATTATCATACCAAGGTAGTAGAGCCACGCTGATTTCAGCACGAACGGGCCGGCTCGACCGGGGCGGTACTACCCTCGCACAGAAAATCAACGTAAAATGACAGCGTGCTGTCGTGTTTCGTTGGTGAGTGCGAGACCGGAGGCCCAATTAGTCTAGTCAACAAGTTCCAAACTTGTTGACTAGACTAAAAGATGCAGCAGCATCACTAGGCCGCCATGGTGTGGGTTGCCATGCTGCATTGTCTGCATTCGCAGTGAGCATGGTGACCACCACTCTTGGATTCTGCTTATGCTTTCCATCAGGCAGAGTAGAGTCATTTTGGCGGGCCAAACATAAAAAAAAAAAAAAAAAAAAAAAAAAATATCAAAAGATTTATCAATAAAAAACAAAATATATCTATTTGTTTTAATATGTGCAATAAAATTGTGTATTGTGCAATAAAGACTAATTTACTCGAATTAAATTGATTATATATTAGTGACCCCCCCCCAAATTTCAGGCTGCGACCGCTCCTGGGTACTAGACACCTGATATAAACGCATTATTTACTTTTTTGAAAATATATGCATATTATACACAGAAAACTTCCAAACTCCAAAACAAATATTTGCAAATGTCTAGAAACGCCCTGACGCTGTCTAACTGATAGAAAATAATTCTAAAAAGGCTTTTCTGTGTTCTATAACCTTGTCACCCTTTTATATTTTATTTTCTGTTTTCTATAACTTTGTCACCCTTTTATATTTTCTTTTTTAAATCTGACTAAGGAATTAAGATTAGAAAGTGAAAGTACTAACAATTGCATAGAGGTTCACTTTATATCTGTGAAAATAATGTTTATCCAACAATTTACATTGTTCATTTCCAGTAATATTCAGGATTTTGCAGAGTCATTAGGTCTACGACATTTTAGTTAGGTTACTGGTATTATGTTCATCATTTTGATTTAATTTCCTTTAAATTTAAAATTGGTAAGTAATTATTATTAATGTAATTGAACCTGGAGACTACGTATTTAGAAGTGTTGGTGCTGCTAGTGGTACTACGAGTATTCACACTAATTTAAAACATGCAAAATTTCATACCCCTTCGTTCGGTGGTTTCGTAAAAAGGTATACAACGTTTTTACTTCGCGTATAATATATAGAGGTATTAGAAACTATTGATCAGACAGAGTGTTAATTGGAAAGGTAATAATATAAATAAGGCGACGAAGTTGCTCAATTCTGACACGATATAAATTATTGTCAAACACAGTCTAGGTAATTGGTGATCATATGACTTTAGAATAATGTTAACGCCCACGAAGTTCCACATGTTTTCGTTCCGTATAGACTCAGTTATACCATGGTCTCGGTTTGAGCTGTACGGTCATCGATCAGTCAGAAATTTAGCTAGTCAGTACACAATCCCAAATACAATAAGTAAACTTAGTCAACTTTTTTAAAGACAACTCCCGCATTAGGAATATACATCCTGTGTCGCGGGAACTTTACAATCTAACATGAAACTTGGAGATGAGATTTAGAGGCGGAAGTGTTCGCTGAAGTTTATCAGCGGGCGGGTTGACTTAAGGCCTCCACCCGAAGAGGTACGCAAGTAGCGTGAAGCCGCTCGCCAAGCCACGATGGCTCGCTCCACTTGCTGGCTTTGCCGCCGTAGAGACTCTCAAGCCGGTTATCCTCGAGTGGATAGGGCGGCAGCACGGGAGGTTTTCCTTCCGATTGACGCAGGTCCTATCCGGGTACGGATGCTTCGAGAAGTTCCTGCACTCGGTCACTAGTTATTCCCACCTGCTACCACTGTGACTGCATTGAGGACTGGGCCCAGCACAAGCTGGCGATTTGCCCCGAATGGGCGTCGCAGCGGATGGCCCTCACTGCAGTCATCGGAGGAGATCTCTCGCTACCTGCCGTCATATGCTTCATGCCCAAAAGCGACAGTTGTTTTACTGCGGTCGCAACCCTCTGCGTAGACGTCGTTTCGCTGAAGGAGGCGGCGGAGAGGGCCCAGGGGGACGACCTCCACTCGGTCCCAATTTGCCGCCAGCAATCCGGGCGGTGGAGACGCGTTTTCCAGTACCTCATGCCACCTTGAGTGTGGCCGTGGATGGTTGGGACGGATTTTCCCCTCCATCCGCTTTAGTGGCCAGCTGCGACGAGGCGACGTTTCACGTACGTCGCTGTACGTCGCCTAAATAGATCGCTTACCATCAGGCGATACGTCGGCTTGCTAGCCACCTATTCCATAAATAAAAATACTGTAACTTCAGACTTAATTTCTTATGTATCTATCGTTTTAATATAGTACTCGAAACTTTTATATAAAGTGACAATTGATTAAATTGATAAAACTCCGACCCAAGCTGGTGAGAACATGACTTTACTGGAACAATGCCCATTGTGAGAGGTGGAAAGAAAGACTTCGGATTGCGATTCACATTGTTGGAAGCCCTGTCAACGAAAGACGGAATATAAATTGCTTATGAGAAAATATGTTTGCATTGTAAGTAATTTATTTCATTTTTATTAGGCTGTGTTTTATACTATTCTACTCCAACTAAGCTTCACGACTGTTATCATATGATAACAACCGGCACCGACTCCGAATCACGGAAACGTTCATGGTATCATGCCACTATCGGTTACCCATCCGGTTACTGACCGCGCAGTTGTAGCTTACCCTCAATAATTGTTTCTAATCACCAACTTTGAGTGTGATAATAAATAATATACATTTATTTTCTTTTACAGCTTCATAATAGGTGCTTTAATGGTAGGCACAGTAATGTGGGGCGCTAAATACTTCACAGAAACCGGCGGTCCTGATCTTAGTTACACACATTCTTCTGAGATCGGTAATGAAGTTGATGACACGAAACCATCATCAACAAGTAACGACCCAAAACCATCAGCAATAAGTAACGACCCGAAACCATCATCAACAAGTAACGACCCGAAACCATCATTATCAACTGACGACAAGAAACCATCATCAATAATAAATGACGGCATAGGCCAAACACTTTTTGGTTGGTCTCACCCTGAAATTCTTGAAAAACCACAGAAAATAACTACCACTAAGGACAGGAAACCATCATCAATAAGTACTGACACGAAACCATCTGCACCAAATGACAACATAGTTTATGATATGTTTTATGATCTTAATCACCCTGAAATATTTAAAAAAACCACAGAAAACAACTACTACTAACAAAAAAAATAAACATACATCAGGCTATGTTGGGAACGGATGGTGGTCGTCAGGTTCATTCTTTGGGTGGGAACCAGATTCATATCCTGGATTGTCTTGGGGATTGTATCCTCAACCTATGCAAGCAAGTCTCAACACCATTGCTCCTCATAACGAAGAACTTACTTCACCTAATACAGATAAAAATGTTTTTTTGTATTCAGAAGAATCTCAGGGACTCGACGTATTATATACCGTTGTTGGTCATGATAAGGTAGCTGCAAAACCGATACTAGAAGCGGTGGCAGTGACGGTAGCAGAGTGGTTGGCTCCAGTTGCAGTTCATTTCAACGATAGTTGGGGAGTTGATTATGAAGCCACTGCTATTTATCACACAGGTTATAATAATCAATAATTTTCTAGTACATAATAATATTATATAAGTGTTTACAAAAAACTAAATTAGTATTCTAACAATCAATCTAGCTTTTATAGTGCAAGCTCTGCTTAGTTTGAAAGTAGATGTCAATGATTGAAAAATTATTTATATTTTAATTTACATTCTAATAAATTCTATTTTTTTTTTTGATAAAAATAACTTGTGTTAAATGTTTGACAGTAAGACTAAGTTTGCTTAAAACTGTAGTTTAAGCTTCTTTGTACTACTCGTATGTTCATACCGTCTCGGAGGCGCAGTGGTAGTGTATGCGACTGCTTGCTTGAGGTCTCGAGTTCGAATCCCGGGTCGGACGAAAAATGTTTGTATGATCTGCAAATATTTGTTTCGGAGTTTGGGTGTTTTCTATGTATAATGTGTAAGTATTTACAAAAAATAAGTATATGTATTTATATCAGTTGTCTAGTATCCAAAACACAAGCTCTGCTTCGCTTGGGATAAGATGGCGTTGTATGTTAGATGTCCGAAATAGTTATTATTATTATTTATTTGATACTTAATTTACATGAGAATTGGTAAACATTTAATTTAGCAAGCCACACTATTTTTATCATTGACGATATTTTATAGTCCACTACTGAACAGACGATATTTTATAGTCCACTACTGAACAAGTGCCTCTTCTTGGGTATTTTAATTATTACTTTAGATATCAATTGAATTACATACGTTGTTAGGCAGTATTATAGATTTGGAGTACGTACTCCAAAGTAAGTTTATTAAGTAATAAACAGCCAATCTGGGAGCACGGTCGTGCCCCCGCCAAGACGAGCCAAGCGTAGCGTAAGGGCACTACCTACCTTTTCTCGAAGCGTTTCGTCGTTTTTTTGAACCCCCATAACTTTGGTTCCCGATATACTAGATCGTTCAAATTATATATTTTGGTCCTAATCAAATAAAAAAAACATAATATAGTTTCTTTTATAATAGTCAATTTACTGTTTCTATCTATGAAAAAATTTTTGAATATACACTTTTGACATTTATTATACTGTAAAAATGGTTGAAAAGGATGAAAAAATGAAATGTTCAACGATAGAGTAGAATTCAGAAATAAAAGACATTCCCATACATATTGGGATAAAGGTAGGAAAATTAGGAGGATTACGATAAGCAGTATTTGACAGAATATTCCTTCTATATGTATCCCTACACACCATTTAAGCATGTTCTCATCAAGTTCTACGAGCAGTTAAATTCGATAAACAATGCAAATTGTTCGGAGGTATTTTAGTGCAGTGTACAATAAACCTATTACATCTATAGTTACAAATAAATAAAATTGGAGTGTCTGTTTGTAATGTTAAAATAGCCGCATTATACTAAATTCATTTGTATGTGTACACGGTACATGTAGCAAAATATCATTTTTTTTAATTTTTGTCTGTCTGTTCCGGATAATCTCTGGAATGGCTGGACCGATTTTGACGGGCCTTTCACTGGCATATAGCTGATGTAATAAGGAGTAATTACCGTAGCGTTACCCGTTGTTGTTATTCTGCCACGGGTAACACCGCGGGGCTCAGCTAGTACTAAATATAATTTCTAGTTTAAATAAATGTTTTTCCTAACTCTATTAAAAACTATTAAAAAATCCATAGGGACTTTTGTTACTTATTTGTATTATTCACAATAGATTGCTGTGTGTAAATCTTACATGTCTTATCGATTATATCAGGAGAAATGCTGCGAAAAATGTTAGATGGCATCATTGCAATGGTACTTACCCAGCCAGATACCAACGATATGTTGCTGTGATCCCCCTCATGGCACTGTCGTAAATGCCAGAAAAGTGTCAGCCTATGTTAGGGAAGGTGCTTGAATCTATAAAAACTGGTACAAAGGTAGTGCATTCTATGACTCACGCATCACACACCACATCCATTGTTGCTCTTCTAGGCGTTCTAAGTGATCGGACTTTTGGTGACAAGGCTCTAATGTCAGTATATGATACCGGCACGCTATGATGGCCAGTTTGACGTTTGTCAAATCATGAAGTTTCTTATTATTAGTAATTATATTTGAAGGAGCAAATTGCTGTTCTTTATTGCTAATAGTGACGTGCTGTTAGTCCTAAAATAGAACCTTTTATTAAACTCATATATAGCTATCATAGCGTGCCGGTATGATATAACTGACATTAGAGCCTCGTCACCAAATGTCAGATCATTTAGAACGCCTAGAAGAGCAACAATGGACGTGGTGTGTAATCATAATTATTATTAGTATCGTTATTAATAAAAGATTTACCATTACAAACACGGAAGATTAATGTTTCGGCAGTGCCACCAAATCGAAATCAGTGTTAAACGATTATTTCTTTGCTTTCACTGAGTGAGTGAGATAACCAAAGGCCAACCCACACCCTGATTGTAGGAGGATAGACTTAAAGTGCGGCATCTAACTAAAATAATATTCTAGATCTGCAGGTGAGAGCGACATATTGCTGGCATATCGACGGCAATATTAACCGCATGCTCGCTCGCTCGCTTTTTAACCGACTTCAAAAAAGGAGGATTTTTTCAATTTGATTGTTTTTTTTTATGTTTGTTACCTCATAACTTTCGACTGGGTGAACCGATTTTGATGATTATTTTTTTATTTGAAAGCTAGTGCTTTCCCCGTGTTCCCATTTTAATTTGGTCCAGATTGAAGTCATTTTTTGTTAAAATTCGTTTTAAATTTATTTACGTAATTGACCTAAACATATAACGACCGACGCTTATGAGATACCCCACAACCACCATACCACTTCATACCGTTTAAGAAAAATCTACTTCATACTATCATATTTTGAAAAAAAAAACGGTAAATTAGCATTAATTTGTTGACATTTCTAGAAAAGTTGCATATTTCACAAATTAAATTCACGTCAGCTCTCCGCGTCATGTTTTATGACATCATCGTAGGCGTTATACCGAAAATTATATGATTTAATTCAGCGTTTTACTGCCTAATAAAATTTGTACCTTATTTCACATCGTGGAAATTATTCGACTTTTAAATATATGTAGAGAAATTTAGTGACAGCTTTTAATTCATTTCAATGTTAAAAAATGGTAATGATAGGAACACAGACGTATAAAAAGAAGGATAGGAATGTTAAAAAAACATTTTAAATCGTTGACAATAGTACGCCTTATGATGTAATCTAATGTACAATAGGACACCTGAGATTGATTGACAGTTTTCAAATTCCCAGCAGTAGTAAAAGGTCATAACTCAATTTATTACAGGAAGTAAATATCTAAGTACTGCATGATAACTAATTACTTTTATTCATTCATTATTATGCAAATGAATAAGATAAAAATAATGCTATTAATATCATTTAACCTAAACTTAAATCAGAACGACAGCACTTGGAGAAAACATCGCTGAATAAAGTCTCTAAAATAATTATGAACACAAAGATAAAACAACGGGTCGCTCCTCTAAGTCCCTGAACATTACACACTATTTTATCCTACACACAGCAGTGTTTAATTTAAAACTTTGTATGTGGGACTAATCTTCCCTCTTGTGTCAGGGTACTCCTGTCTCCGTTTGTCCTATTATCAGGGCTATTGCATGGATAATGGCCACGTTTGAAAATAATTTAATACACACATTTTCACTCAAATTCAGTTTTTGATATAAAACGCAAAAGGTAGAATTTTGCATACAGCTTGCTGGTAACTGTTCATTTATGAATTTTAAAGGGTCAAGTAAGACTTATTGTATTCCCGGGCGAATTAATGCTAATGTCTAATTCTAACGGCCAAGGTAGTAAACTCTTTTTATGACGTACTAATTTTCAGATGAATTTATTAATAACTAGCTGCGGCCGTTGCTGCGGTACTCTCCGCGGTTGTGGTTATTTACCTTGCTCATCCCACGAGACCACCACATTTTTAGGATAAAATGAAGTCTAAATACCATTCCAGACTATAATCTTTCGTTAGCGTTTTTTTTAAAAAGACAACTCCCGCACTAGGAATAAATCCTGTGTCGCGGGGGACTTTACAAACATACATGAAACGGACACAAAGAACATCCAGACTCAGAACAACAATTTGTGGATCACACAAAGTGTTGTCCTATGTGGGATTTGAACCCACGACACTTGGCGAAGTAGGAAACGGCGTGGTGACCGTTAAACCACTAGGCTAAATGTGCAGTCATAATCGACTCTGTGGCAAAATTCTTGCAGATCTATTTAACCGTTTCTGTGCTGCGTTTATCTAACACCCACACAAACTTTCCATATTATAATATTTACTTTTGCCCACGGCTTCGCCCGGGCGTATGTCGCCTGTTTTTATTCTGTATGAGCCATAGTACTGTAAATTTTCATCTAAATCCGTAAAGTAGCTTTGCGTGAAAGAGTAATAAATATTCATACATCCTCATATACTTCCACATTTTTAATATTATAATAGGATATGCCAGTATTAGGAAAATTATAGTTGTGTTATTGCCCTAACTTAAATTAAATAAGTCAGTGCCTAAAAATTTATCATCATTTTGGAGTTTTTTTTTTCTGGAGTTAAATAATCTAGTACTATATTTTCCACTTTATCCATAGGAGATTCACACTTTAGCATATAGAGGATGGCTCAATTAAAGTGACACCATTCCAGAAAACCAGTGCTAAGCAATTCTTTGCAAATCCGGCTACTATGAAATTTTTTTTCGACTTATCGGGCTATTATATCGTAAGTCACTCACAAATAACGTAGCCTTCTTTTAGTAAAAGAATTTTCAAAATCGGTTCAGTAGATCCAGAGATAACCCCCCCAAAACGTCACGAGCTCACAAACTTTACCTCTTTATATAATAGTGTAGATAAAACCAGTTCATTTACAGCACCTCATTTAAAGTGTACTGGGTGGTCTGAAATGTTTCCGACATCAAAGTAAAAATAGCAGCACTCGTAAATAAAAACTAGTGAATGTTGTTGTGGATTACATTTGCACTGTGCATCAACTGTGACAAAGAGATAGTAGAAAAAAAACCAAGAACAAATGTGGTGCAAGATGGCACCATCGTTAGGTCAAAAACTTTTTAGACGATCCACATGTACACACGAACGTGATTTTAGGTTATATAATAATATTAAAACATCCGAGGCATGCATCATCATCATCATAAGCCTATTGCAGTCCACTGCACATAGGTCTCTCCCATTGCACGCCACTCTGATAGATTTTGGTTTACTTGCATCTGTTCCTGCCAGCCATCCTGCCTAAGTCCCGTGAGCATCCTACACTACTTTTGCCGAGACGCGAACTATAAGCGTGGCGAGGCAATGCGTGCGTGAATATTTAGATCAATTAAATTTTGTATTCTTAATAAACGTATATTCTCTCTCTAAATAAATAAAATCAATTACAGTCAGTAAGCCCGCAACTGTGCAACTAATAGAAAAAAAACACATACGTCAAGCTGAAATAAAATTTATTACATTCTATGAGCCCTGGAGGAAAACTATTAGTTTGATTTTCCCAAAAAGAAAATCGTACCGTTATCAGTGCTGCCACACTACCCTTTGAGCAGTCAGCAAAAATGGTCTGAACAGATAAATTTGTGCCATCTAAGACTCTATTTTAGGGTTATTTTTAGAAGACACGATTTTAGACAGATAGAATAAGTACTCTTTATTTCACACCATAATACTTCAGACATCTAACACACAATGCCATCTAGTCCCAAACTAAGCAGAACTTGTAATATGGGTACTAGACAACTGATATAAATACTTATGTACTTTTTTTTGAAAATAAATACATATTAAACACAGAAAACACCTAAACTCCGAAACAAATATTTGCAGATCATACAAACATTTAGTCCGACCCGGGAATCGAACCCGAGACCTCGAGCACAAGCAGTCATATACGCTACCACTTCGCCACCGACGCAGTTAAAAATACAATGTCGAATATACACAAAAACAGTGGTACAATGGGCGGCCTTATCGCAGACTGCGATCTCTTCCAGGCAACCTTTAGATGGACTATTTTATGTTTGTTTAAAATCTAAATCAAAAATGAGTTAACGATTTATAGCACAACACAAAAAACAAAACAGGGTAAATCATTCAAAGAGAATTATTTACCTGATCGATTTAACAGTGATTGTTTTTCTTTTTTAAAACAACTAGGTATATTTGTTTTAAATATAGTTATCAATAGTAGATAAACGGAGTCAAAACCAATTCAAGCCCTTTTTTACGTGTGGAAAACCGTCACCTGTCCCACTCATTTGGCATCACGGGAATGTATATCCTTCATCAGTTTTTGATTGATTTTTTATTAAGTTCGATAGCACTAGTGAAGAATAGATGCTAATCTTTATACTCATACAACTGTATCAGCAGTATATTTAGTAGTTTGGTAAGCACGATCATAATTCGTTTTTGAATCTATACTAATATTATAAAAATCTAACGTAAATCCGTCTTTCTATTTGTTACGCTTTCACGTCTAAACCATTACACCGATTTTAATGAAGTTTGACATAGAGACACTTTGATTCTTAAGGAAAAACATAAGAAACTCTTAACCGCGATAACCAATTGGTTACGCGGGCGTAGCCACGGGCAAAAACTAGTAAAATTATATTATTAATTATTACTTGATAATACACAAACATAATTCGCTTTGGTGGCACAATACCTCGACTTACTATTTACGAAAATGATGTAGATCAAATGTCATTTCACAGTTTTGTGATGTAATGTAAAAGTCATTGCGGTGATGAATTACTTTCACTTACACAGTGTTTTTTAACTCTCAAAAGTTTACTTACATTGCTTTTATTTAAAATAATATATTTTTATACTAGTTGTTGCCTGCGGCTCCGCCTGCGTATATGTCGGTTATCGCGGCAAATAGTAGCCTAACTGGTATTCTGATGTATAAGCTATATTACTGTAAAGTTTCATTCAAATTCGTTCAGTAGTTCTTGCGTGAAAGAGTAACAAACATCCATCCATCCATCCATACCTACAAACTTTCGTGTTTATAATATTAGTAAGATTACCTACTAACTACAAAAGATAATAAGTCAAAATGTAGTATCATTTCAATATCTTAAGTATATTGTGGTTGATTTAATATGTAACACCTTTTCATATTCAGAGACCAGGATTAGAACTGTTTTTGGTATATTTTAATAATTAAAAAAACTTGTTCTTCCATGGGATACCTATATCATTATCAAAGAAACAAACTAAGCATCATAACCCAGAAAATGTTGCAGTCCTGCTCTGCATAATGTTCATTAATGATACTTAACAAAATCGCAGTCTGAAATAGGACGTTTAAATCGTAACGTACTAGTACACGCTTGCAAAACATTTTTCGCAGGCCGGAGTCGGAAAACGTTCGTCAAACCATTTAAATATCCCTTTTGTCGACGATTATACGCTGGAAACAGCAAAATTTTAACAAAAAACGTTACAAACCACAGCACACGTCGTGTTTAAACGTATCCGAAACTCTTTCAGCCGATTCTACCCAAGTGATGTTTTAATTATACGGCCCGCTGGTTACACATTTCGGTGTGAATATGTGTTTTATTTCTCCTTGTTTCGCATTAATTACTGAGTTCACGTACCTACCGAAACCTCCTCTTCCATGTACAAAAACGAAAACTTCTCTTCGTATTTTAGCGCGATTTAACAAACCTTGAAGATATTGGAGCTTGACAGAATTCGAATTTCAGTCTACAATCGAAATGGCAATGTTTCAAGTTAGAAGAGTTAAGGTTATAAAAGTCAAACATGCTTTACTACATTTATGTTACTGGTGTTTGAAGAAAACACCATGATGCATTGCATGCACTTCCTTGGATTCTACTCATGTTTTCTATTAGACAGAGTAGATTCACTTACTCTTAAATACATAAATTCAGAAGTAAGCGATTGGTGTCACATTTTGTTTTTACAAGCTTTTTATTAACTTGCATTGTATGTATGTTTAGGTGGAATCTTGCAACTCAATTTTGAAGCAGATATCTTAACCGATTATGCTGAAACTTTGCAAGCATAAATTATACAGCGTGACAATACAATATTATAATGACATAGAGCTGATCTGATGCTGGAGCTATAAGGTGTCCTTAGGAACTCTGTAGAGAAACATCGCAACATCATCGAGCTTGGACTCCTTTGGTTCGTCTCAAGGCATTCCAGTAAAAGCTTGTTTTTAAAAAGTTTTATGGGCCTCCGGTATCCTCACTCACTCGGTGAAACACAGCGCAAGCACTATTTCACACCGGTTTTCTGTGAGGCCGTGGTATCACTCCGGTCGAGCCGGCCCATTCATGCCGAAGCGTGGCTCTCCCACGTGGCTTAATGCTTTCCGCATTGGATCAACATAACAAGACTTATGTAGTTTATCATTGCATGTTTAATAAATATGTCGTTATGTATATTCACACTAATATTATAAAGTTTTCGTCGTACCGTACCGACTGCACGTTTGACCTAGTGGTTTAGCGGTCACCAAGCCGTTTCCTACTTCGCCAAGTATCGAGGGTACAAATCCCACGTAGGACAAACACTTTGTGTGATCCACAAATTGTTGTTCTGAGTCTGGTGTTCTTTGTGTCCGTTTCATGTATGTTTGTAAAGTCCCCTGCGACTAGTAAACTAGTTCTATCTAGTTTTATAAACAAAACTAGCTGTTTTTCCGCAGCTCCGCCCGCTTGTTTGTCGGTTATCGCGACGAATAGTAGCTTATGTGTTATTCTGATGTATAAGCTATATTACTGTAAAGTTTCATCCAAATCCGTTCAGCAGTTTCTTCGTGAAGAAGTAACAAACATACACTCACAAACTTTCACCTTTTTTTTCATTCTTTTTTGTAAAAGACAACTCCCGCACTAGGAATAAATCCTGTGTCGCGGAAAAACTAGATAGAAACTGCATTTCTAAAAACCTATATTACATTTTCTTAACAAAATATTATAATATTATTTTACGTTTATTTTACAATCAATTCACTTATTATATTATACATACATTATAACAAGACAAGGAAAATACTGGGATACAATCCTTAGGCGTTAATTAGTCTTTTACTTCGACTATTATCCTCTTTGTGAGCTCTCCAGCTCAGCCGTGTACCCTCAGGACTGTTTTTGATATAGTCAGCCCGACCTACTTTTATGCTTATCAATCATTTTATCTATATATTTAGCGTTTTGGCGAAATAAATGATACTAAAACATTGTAATAATAATTATTATTTTTACGGGAAATAACGCGATCACTTATTTAAAGGTATTACATACCTCTGATTTGCCGGATGTTTCGACATTGTACATATGTCTTGTTATAGACTTGTTTCTTAGACTTCTTTCAATTCTGTTAATTTCAGAAGATTACAAAATAAGATCCGTAAGTGTGCATCTTAATCCAAGAAACTTCGTAATATTACAATTTATAAGAAAAAAATGTCTTACTCCTAAAAAATCTATTTTTTTCAAATATAGCCATATCTCAATGTGTTTTTATTTAAACATATCATCCAGATACTGCAACAGATACAAGGGGATCCAGAAAATAATAACAAATAGTTCAACTATTCACATACTACGAAGAGGGGGGAAGCAACTCTGTCTGTCTGTCTGTTACGCTTTCTTGCCTAAGCCGCTGAACCAATTTCAATGCAATTTCACATGGAAATACTTTGATTTTTGGGGAAAAACATAGTCTACTCTTTACCGTAATAACCATTGGGCACCACCAAATACACTTGGGCAGAATCACGAGTAAAAGCAAGTACCAACTTAATAAACTTTAGAACTCAATCTTAATCTTGACAGTCGGACCTCGACATAGGACCTCTAACCCTTACAAGAACAACAACCACCATAAAACATTGTTAATATTTAAGATAAACACTTCGCCGTTATTCAGAGCTGCGTAAAATAAAAGCCCAATTTCAACGGTTCTCTCGTAAATCAGTACAATCTCAACTGGGGGCCTTCTGTCATGATTCTGACGCAACAACAAAAGGTAAGTGTTCCAACAAAAGCTATTGAATGTGGCGACGAAGCGAAACCTCGCGGTGTTAGGGTTGCCATAAGCGACGCGCCATAAAACTAATTGGCTATTACTAAGGATACAGCCAATCCACTTGTCGTAAAGCCGTGATAGAAAGTCATGCGATACTCAGATAACACGGTTGACTTACATGAATTTCCAAAATGTATGTGGAATGAAGCATCTAGAATATAATTGTAGGGCTGTCACAAAGATTTTTGGGAAATTTAAATAGGATCATAATTTTGAGCGCTCACTTTGTTTGTATGAAAATCATAAGGAAATTGATCGACGTTTCACGTGACTTGAAGGCGGGTATTTTTTGTCCATAAAATTAAGACTGCTTTTCAATATTGGAATTTTGGGCTGATTTTTGCGTCCGGAGGTAGTTAATTTTGTTGTAATAGAAATACTTGTATTACGTCGTAACTCTTTTATGATTTTAGCTATAACAATATAAAATGAAATTTAATTTTTTTATGGTCAAGGCTTTAACCTGTTTCCAAAGTTTTATGTAAAAAATTGGTTGTCTGTAAAGTTTACTGACGTTCGTTTAACGTCACAACGTCATAACAAAACATTGATGAAATAACGTACAGTCGACCAAATTGAATCATGACCCACTTTGGCAATTATTCCTTTGTAATCATAAATGTAGTTACTTTCTTCGCTATTTGCACATAGTAAGTTTTACATATAAACAAAAATGCGTCATTACGGGTTAGATGTCAATGCAATTTAAACCTTTGTCATCACTGAACAAGATATATTTTTGATACAGCAGTCTTATTTGAATTTCAAATAATAAAATCGTTTATAATCCAAACTCTTTTCATTGCGGAGAAAAAGTATTATAATTTTTAAAATGAAATGACATTATGTGTGAGATGTCAAGTAGTAGTCAATCTGAAAATCTTAGATTATTAATATGTCTAGATGGACTGTCAAAGCTGTAAAAACACTGGAAAAAATAGGCGCTAACTACTAACGCCAAAATGGTTTTCCCCCATTTAGTATTAAATGCACTGTCAGTGGATACGCGCACGCAGCTGTCATATTGTGTGTTGATAAAAATGACGAGTTGTGCAATAAAAGTGTGTAGAAATTACAGAGGACGATCTAAATCAACAATAAAAGTAACCTATCATCGGCAAGTATAATTGTTTTGTATCTATTACAGCAATCAAAGCCATTTTACAATATCCAAAATAAATAACTATTGCAGTCGCCATTTTTTGTTTAATGCGGGTGTTGCTAGCTTATGAAGTCAAAACTCCTTCATAAATAGGTTGAGTTGTGTTCTATAAAATTCTTCATGGTAGTTAATTGATACGCTAATAATTTCAAATCATTTTTGTAATCCAATATGGCCACCGCACCATTTTTAGGGTTCCGTGCCAAAGGCAAAAAACGGAACCCTTATAGATTCGTCATGTAAGTCTGTCTGTCTGTCCGTCCGTATGTCACAGGCATTTTTTCCGAAACTATAAGACCTATAATGTTGAAACTTGGTAAGTAGATGTATTCTGTGAACCGCATTAAGATTTTCAGACAAAAATGGAAAAAAAACAATAAATTTTGGGGATCCCCTTACTTAGAACTGAAACTCAAAAATTTTTTTTTCATCAAACCCATACGCGTTTGGTATCTATGGATAGGTCTTCGAAAATGATATATATTTTCAGAATACCAAGCGATCCAATACTGAGAAGTCGATGGATAGAGATCATACGGAAAAGTCGTAACGAGGAACTCTGGCAACCAACTAAAAGTTCTGTGGTTTGCTCTGACCATTTCCATAAAAAAGATTTATATTTAATCAACAAACAGAAGCACATAAGATTAAAAAAAGGAACAGTGCCTCGCAAGGCAAGCCTTTAAATTAATATTTTTATTATATTTCCACAGTACCTCAGATACAAAAATGTATAAATTTATTTTGAACCCGGTCCAACATGAGGCTATAATTAGCTTCACATGGGGCCCAGCTATCTGAGTTACTCTCTACCTAATTTCTTAGTAGCACATTATACAATACTACATTGCATTTAGGTTGCTGAAGTCCTTCACCGCTCGTAATTTTTTTTTAGCTATAGCCTTTTTACCGGTAATACGTTTTATTGTTGATAAAGTTTATCATTGTAAACCAATAATCTTTATTATTCCACCCACATACTTAGTTCCTCGCTTTAAGCACAATTTTTTTACACTGGTTACTAAAGAAAAGAAAGACGACATTTTGATGAAAAAAAATACTGAGAATGACGTTTTAGGTTCTCTTAATGCTAATTCCGAAGGGGTTAAAATAATGAGAATGACTGATTCCATGGAAAAGGATATGTAACAACTAGGACCAGGGACATTAAGTTTCGTCCGAATCCCATGCTTAGGAATCATCTTCTTACCGCACAAAAAAAGTATTCTTAAATGATGGCGTGTTCATCGAGAGGTATTTAAGAAATTATCACATGGTAAGAAGATTTTTATCTACACCACCAGGCAGTGTTCCTATCGAACAATTATTTAATAGCGCGGGTTCAATTTACGAACCTTTGCGTAACCGCCTTGAAACAGAAATAATATTACTCTTTATTAAGTATAAGACTCCTATTTTTAACTTCACTTACTAATATGAAAGTTAGAAATTAAAGTTAAAAAAATTGAAGCATTAAGTACAACACTAATTTTCAATTATAAACATGTTAATAATTACTTTATAATTATTTTAGTTCTTCATTAATTCATTATATTTATGTAAAATTTTAAACATCTGCATCCGCATCCGCGAATGTGAGACTTCGAAAATTCGCATTCACATCCGCGGATGTGAAAAAATCGACATCCGCAACATCCCCGAATTCATACATACATACAGGTGAAGCTAATAAAATCGTGTTAAAAAAGTAACTAATTTTTTGGTGCCTTCCTTTTTTATTAATGTCGGTCAAAAAGACAATTCGATCGGTTAAATATATCTTACATATTTTAACAGGTTTAGAATTCATTAGGTGCACATTGTCTTTCACAATACCAGACCAAAATTAATTTCTAGTACGACATATTTTTAATCATTACAAAACAGCATTTAACAGTCCATTCATCCAGAAAATAAATAATAAAAAACAAGAGTCATATTATTACGTTGTATCACATTTTGTTTTCCTAGCATATTTTTCTAGAGAGAAAATTTATTCAAAAGTATTATAATTTTTCCCCATTTCCACAGAAAAATCAATAACTGGTATCATTCTTGCACTCACACTAGGAAATCAAAATGACAAGAGGCGAGTGTAAGACGTAGCTGTCACTCACACAAATATCGAGAAGTTGTGTCATATATTTTTGTTCTTTTGTATGGCGATACTCTATCTAGACATATTAATAATCTAAGCTGAAAATATTAAAATAAAAATCTAAGAATATATTTATATCTATAAACGAATTGTATAATGGCCAATTTGGTAGAACAAAGAGCTCGGATTGTAGTGCTCAGTGAGCAATGTTGCGGCGTTAGAGAAATATCACGTGATTTAAATATAAGTCGTAACACGGTCAGAACCTGGATCAGACGGCACGCTGAAGAGGGTATCCTTGAAGACCGACGACGACATAATCATGGGGTTCGTTGAATCACAAACCAACAGAGAACGGAAATGCAACACCATTACGAAGAACATCATTTTACTCGTACCCGCAATTTTGCAGCACGTTACGACGTTTGTCTAGAAACAATTAGAAATAATTTGCACCGCACTGGGCTGCATTACAGACATTATGCTAAGAAAGTTCATTTAACGGATGCACACAAAACTGCGACATTGAATTTTGCACGTAATTATTTAGATTTCGACTGGACAAGCATTTCGCTCTTCTCAACATGGTTGCTTAACTTTGTGGCGTTACGATAACACGCGATACACAGAGGACCACGTAGTGCCCAACCAATCATCTAGCCGTATTTCAGCTAACATGTGGGCATGGATGGATGCTGGAAACATAGGCGAACTTGTTCCTATTTCTCCTCGTCATAACGCTATCAACTATGTCGATTTATTGGAAGAATCAATGTTACCGACTTTGCGAACAGTTTACCCCCGTGAAGATCTGCCAGTATTCTCCTATGTTCATGATAACTGTCGAGTGCATACTGCCAGAATTGTCTCGAATTGGTTTACGGAGCATGAAGATGAATTTACTCTCATTCCATGTCCGTCTAGGTCACCAGATCTTAACCCAATAGAAAATTTATGGGGTTTGATGGTTCAAATGTGGGATACCAGGAACGAGAGGACTAAAGAAGCAATCGAGCTGCATTGTAACGAAATCTGGGATTTCATGAGGGAAAGTGACATTTGCAGTCGTCTAATCGGGTCTATGCGTAATCGATTATTAGACGTTATTGAAAACCATGGCGCTTACACTCGGTTTTAGGTTTAACCAGTAATCCTACAGACCAAAATCATTGGAACCATTATAACCCACAAATGAACTATTGAGAAGTTTTCTTTTTTATTCGCTTTACGAAGAGAATGCCATTTTTTAAAATTTAATAATATGAAATCACACACAATCACACTTCCCTCCGCGGCTCTGTGCGGTTCACGTGTGGCGTCGCATTTAATAATTTAAATATTGTGTTTGTGTATCCTTGCGACTGTTACCCGGTTGGTGTGCGGTTTAAGGTTGTGTATAGTGTTTCTGACAAATAATCTGTAAGTTTCACGCCTTATAAATACAAATATTGTGTTAGTTTCTTTTATTGCGGCTATCGGTAAGTCAAATTATTTTATTCTTAAAGGTAGGTAGGAGTAATATTTTGTTTGTATTTTTTTTTTTTTTTATGGAATAGGCCGGCAAACGAGCAGACGTATCGCCTGATGGTAAGCGATTATCGCCGCCCATGGACACCCGCAACACCAGAGGCGTCACAAGTGCGTTACCGGCCTTTGGGGGATGGGGGGGGAGATAGGGGGAGGGGTTGGGGTATGGGCCTCCGGTATCCTCACTCACTCGGTGAAACACAGCGCAAGCACTATTTCACACCGGTTTTCTGTGAGGCCGTGGTATCACTCCGGTCGAGCCGGCCCATTCATGCCGAGTGCTTTATTAATTTTCTTTTCGTGTTTTTTGATTCTGAAGTTGTTGTTTTATTGATATTCCTTTTATCCGGTGTGCCCTTGTTTGGCCATGTCGGTTGTTGGCGAGTTGCCGGATCCCGGTGGTACAAATGAATTTCAAACACCAACCGGAAAGGGATTGTTTGGTAGAATGTCGCCATCAAATTTATCGTCAAAGCAAAGTAGAACTGAACGAATTAGGGCTTCGGACTTGGGCGGGAGTGTTTCTTCTCTTAGTGATCGTGATAGTTGTGGAGAGTATGATTATTTTGAGTTGGTGTCTCAGGCAACCGAATATTTGGCAAAAATTAACGAATTGGTAAACGATCAGGGGTCGCGAATGAATGTGGGGAATAGGACCGCCATTATGGATGTAACCCAGCGGATCACCGGTATCGTCTCATTGTTAGCAATTAAATCTGCTAGCAATGAAACGAAATTAGCGAATCTCGAGCGCCAGGTGGGGGGTTTTGCGGTTCAACAGCCAGGTTTGACGTACGCAGACAAGCTTAGGCTTCGCTTACCACCTGGATCAGCCCCGTGTCCGGTGTCCGCTGAGGCGCGCGTATCTAGACCGTGTGTTATTGCGTATCCTACTACTGAACGTTCAGCGGACTATGCAACTTCGTCAGCTACAAAAGAAGCTCTCATGAAGGCTATTAAACCTAGCGACGAAGGTTTTCAAATTGTAGGCGTCAAAAAAAACTGCAAAGGCAGGCATCGTGTTGCGGGTCGCAAATGAAAGGCAGCTTAAAAAACTAGAATCAGTAAACGCCATTAAATCTGTAGGCTTACGCTTAGAAAAACCGAAAGGCCGAAGGCCCCGTATAATTGTAAAAGACGTGCCCGGTTCTATGGAGGATCGTACCTTCCTAACAGCTTTATATCGTCAGAATATCAAGGACGAATTAAAATTAAGCAAAAGCGACTTTTTAAAAACAACCAGGCATCGTAAACTGGAAAACGGACGTTAATGGATAGGCTTAGAATTAGAGACAGAGGTTAGGAAACACTTGGCTAGCACAAAAGATAATTTATATATAGACTGGGCCACTTGTAGGTTTATAGACGACTGAGAAGTAGTTCGTTGCTTAAACTGTCAACAATTTGGTCATGTTCAAAAGTTTGGCACTATTAAAACTCCTACCTGTGCTAATTGCGCGGCCAGCCACGATACAAGGGCTTGCCCGGATAGGGACACACCAGATTTTAAACCGAAATGCGCACAATGCAGCCGGTATAAAAAACCATGTGACCATCGATGTGGATCACAAGACTGCTCCACATATAAACTTAAATTAGAGCAGCTTATCCTAAATACTAATTACTGAATAGCTTATACAGTAGTAGTTGTAGTACCTTTTTTTAATAAAAATGGATAATATCTCAATAGGCCAGTTAAATCTTCATAATGATAAAATAGCCACGTCAGAATTAGATCGCTTGGTTTTGGAACAAAAGTTAGACATTGTCCTTATACAAGAGCAATATCAGAGCGCTCAATTGCGGAATAATGTAGTACAACTAGATGGCCGGTCACGGGCTGGGATATATGTTGCAAGTTCTAATTTTACGGTAACATCTTTGCGTAACCTTATGACGTCACACTGCGCCGTTGCTGAGATCTCATCCTCTACCTGTAGGGTTTACGTAGTGAGCTGTTATTTTCAATTTTCACATCCTATCGATCCTCATCTACATCATTTACGTTTCGTTTTGCGGTCCCTCATAGGACACAAAATTATCATTGGCGCTGATGTCAATGTTTCTTCTAGTTTATGGTATGGCAAATTGCGTGCAACTGACATGGCTCGTCGCTGTGCGGTTAAAGATTTTATTGCGGAAATGAATCTTACTATCCACAATACCCCTGATGCACCACCAACTTTTTGCAGCCCAATGGGTGAGTCTTCTATTGACGTGACGCTTACGCGCGGCGACGTCTCGATATCTGGATGGCGTGTCCTACCGGACGCATCCTGTAGTGACCACCGCTTAATCGTGTACGAATTCATACCAATGGTTGCTCAATATCCACAAAGAACTCCTTACAATTTTAGATATAAAACTAAAGGGGCAAATTGGGCTTTATTTGGTTGACTTTTTGCAGTACATGACAAAGACTTCAGTCGCAGTGATCTATTAGCTGAGGAAAGCGCAAACATATTATCACAGACTGTGCTGATGTTTGTATCGGCCGTGGATCAATCACTAACTCTCGTAGATGTGATTGGTGGAATTATAAATTAGTCGAATTACGTAGAATTTTTCGGAAAGCCCGTAAAAAACTAAATGACATTAAAAAGCGTAACGTAACAGGAGATATTTACAATAATTCTCTTATTGCTCTTAGAGTTGCCAGGTCTCATTATAGAGCTGCTGTGGAGAAATCAAAGGGAAATTTAATACGTAAAATTGTTGATAAACTCGATAGACCCTGGTCACCTTTGTATCATGAATTTAAAGCAAATAGATCAATCGACCTTGCATACATACAGAACATCAAAATTAATAATAGTTATACTACAGGAGTAGAACAAACCATAGAATATATTTTAGAATCACTTGTGCCTAACGATCGGCCGGAGGATGACACGGATTATCACCGACAAATTAGGCAGTGGGCTATTGAACCACCGTTGTCTCCAATGTCTGACTTGCCATCTTCAGACGAATTCCTCAGTATTGTTAGGTCATTGCCACTAAATAAGGCTTCGGGCGACGATAAAATATCAAACAAAATGATAAAAGAAGCTTGTAAACTTTCGAGTAATACGGTTTTAACAGTTTTTAAACGTTGCATTGCGGAAGGAGTATTTCCTAGTGTTTCGCGGTGCGGAAATATCCGTTTAATACCAAAAAGCGGCGATAAGCCGCCGGACGATCCCAAATCCTATCGACCCATAACATTGTTACCATCCCTAGGAAAGCTTTTAGAGCGTCTTGTAGTACCACGACTTCTACCGGGTGGAGTTAAATTTCATGATAGACAATTCGGGTTTACGTTGGGAAAATCGACAACTGATGCGGTTATATCTGTAAGGAAAACTGTCACCGAGTAAAGTTTTCAATACGTTTTAGGCATCTTCTTAGATATATCTGGCGCCTTTGACAATGCGTGGTGGCCCATGCTATTGCTAAAATTAAAATTAAGAGGTTGCTTTAAAAATATTTATTCCCTTATCTCCTCGTACTTCTTACAAGGTACTACTAAATTGAGACTTGGGCATCATTCTGTGTCGAAGGCGCTTACGATGGGGTGTCCTCAAGGGTCAGTGCTAGGTCCATACTTGTGGAACATAGGCTTCGACGATTTTCTGGCAATGCCTGTGCCGTCCGGATGTACCCTGAACGCGTACGCGGACGACGGTTTGTTACTGATAGAGTCGGATACTAGAGCGGGGCTTGAGAGGCTGGCCAGTGAATGTTTGGACTTAATATCTCGGTGGGGTGGGCGTAATCGGTTGACTTTTGCACCAAACAAAACCTTCCAGCTACTTCTGAAAGGTAACCTCAAATCACCGCCGTGTATTAAATTTGAAAATGTTACTATAAAAAATAAAACCACGGTTTGTTATTTAGGATTGGTTTTAGAAAGAAATTTTTCATTTATTGAACATATTAGAACAGTTAATGAAAAGGCAAAAAAGAGTTTCTTTGCACTGACGAGGATATCAACTGCGACGTGGGGTCTGTCATTTCATACACTAAAGATCATATATGGAGCTACTTATTTAGGTTCTATTTGCTATGGTGCTCCTGTATGGGCAGATAGGGCGACTGTAGGTGCTGTCCGTCGCAAACTGTTACAAGGCCAACGACCTGCATTGATTTTCTTGTGCAAGGTATATAGGACGGTTAGCACTGAGGCTTTACCGGTTTTGGCAGGTGTTCTTCCGGTCGATCTCGAGGTGCAAAGACGTGCAGCCATGTATTATTCCACACTACAAAACATGGAATGCGATTTTTTGGGCAAACGAGACCGCGGTAAAATCATAAGATTGTTTCAACAGCAATCCAATGTCTATAACGACCTCTTGGATGAATGGCAGCAACGATGGGACGAATCATCTAAGGGGCGCCACCTCTACCAGTTCTTTCCATCTGTTCGCGAACGGTTGTCAAGGACATGGCTCGAGGTGGATCACTGTGTCGCTCAATTTCTTACAGACCACGGTAACTTTAAGAGCAAACTATACTCATTTAAATTAGTCGATTCACCATTGTGTCAATGCTCAACACCTGATTCTAGCTGTGAACAGTCGGCTCATCATATCCTCTGGGAATGTAGTCTTTGGTACAATGAACGTAACATGATGCTAAATAGCTTACAAATTATGTCTGGGGTAGTATATTATGGGGATCTTGTGTCAACTGCGGTGAATTTCCGTGCGTTTAAGCGATTCTGCCATACATACTATAGAAATCAAATATAGCTCACTTAGGACCCATAATATTTTATCCGTGGTGCTTCCCGGTTTGAAAAAGGCGTCTGCCTATTTTGACTCCATTTTGTCTCCCGCTTTGCTAAGGAGCGAAGTGGACTTATTATATTTCCAACTCCTCCAGTTTTCTTCTGATTAATTTCGTTGCGGGTTCCAAGACAGTTAAATTTTTCCTGGGACTTCCCGAGTGTCATAACTCGGTGTTTTCGTGGGTCACCGCTGTTGATCCTGGTGTACAGGAGTTACAGTGGTGGGCGTGTGGGTGGGATTAGTCCCAACAAAAAAAATATATGAAATAAACAAAATAAAGTTTATATGTAAGTCTCTAATTTTACTGTTTTATTTATTAATATGTATGACTAGCTGTCTCGACAGACTTCGTTCTGTCAAATAAATGCTTTTCTATTTTTGTTCTACACCTACCCTACGCTACCTTTATGGTACCTCTACCCTCCTACCTCAAGTCTACCCATTATTCGAAATAAAGACAATCTTATGTCTCAAACAAACAGACAATCAAATCTTTCCTAATATACCTATAGATAAGGACGTTGACTGGCTAACAAACTTTTTCATGCAATACTTATCATAGTCCATAGTATACTATCATGGCATCTATGTCATGGCTTTGTCAGTGTCTAGTAGAATGATAACGGTTCGTTACTTATGAAATGTATGTTCAAGCTAATTTCAACCTAATGGTATAGAATAATTGTAAGAAAATGACTTTTCATGATGTCATGATTCAATTTGGTCGACTGTACAATGTGCGTAACTGGACAATGAGGCATCCTTTTTCGTGCATGCAGCCGGCGTTAATCAATTTATTAGACGTTGTCACGTCAATAGTGTATCATATTTTTTAGATAAGTTACATTGCACTTGGATATCAGTGGCCACAAACCCAGGTAAAATTGCAGAACACAGTTATGTGAAACAAAGAAATAAAATAATACTACGAATAGTTACATTATCAGATCATCATAATATTAATCTATAAATAAATTAACAGATTATTATCTCTCACATAGGATATAGTCACCAATGAACCGAATCAACAAAGTAAGATCAAAACTTGTCATGACGGTTTTCCTTTTTTTGTACACCCACTCCATGTCCACGTGTCACATTCGGTCAGTTACTGTTCTCTGGTTGTAGTTCAATGAACTTGTCGAAAATTACGCTCTTCTTCAGAAAATTACATCATTGATAAACGTAATGTTCCTTTCAAACCTTTTCAAGACGAAAGTTCTTAGAGAAAACATAAAATTCTAAGGAATTCGTTCAATAGCTCTATCAGAACAAGTAAAACAAAGTGCTTAATAAAAGTCGTATCGCGTGTTCATTAGTCGCAGCCCTGAAGCAAATCGAGCGTAGATGGTATCGGCGGGCCGGCAGGGTCATTAAAATGAAATTTGCTCTTATATTGGCTTGGAAGCAATGCACTGCTTGCCATGTTTGTCGTTCAGTTGCTTTTTGTTTATGGTTGTTCTGTTAACGTAAAATATAGATCGTAATTTTTAATGCAACAGTTCGTTTTTAAATACTGGCAATAATAGTAGCAAAAGGCAGCCTTAAATGGTTGCGATTGCAACACTAGGTACTCGTAAAATCTGGAGCGAAGGTGTATGAAAAAACGTATAAAGATAAACCAAATTTTCTGCACTAGTTTTAAATTAATCAATACGTTGCACGAAAAAGTATAAAGGCTTAAGACCAACGGCCACCACTGAAACTCCCACTACTGGTGGTCGTTGGGAAATTATGACCACCAGTGGTAGCAGTTTTAGTGGTGACCATTGGGAATAAGGTTTATTACCCGACTGCGAAAGGAGGGTTATGTTTTTCGAGTGTATGTATGTATGTTCTTTGGCACGGCTTGTAACATTTTTATGTGAGTGGTGTCAATAGATTCGTCTTAATCGTGAGAGTGACACTGGGTACATCAAAATTAAAAAAAAGAATTTTTGGCGCCAAAAAGTAATATACAATTTT
Organism: Diaphora mendica; assembly: GCA_949125395.1. Classification (NCBI taxonomy): domain Eukaryota; kingdom Metazoa; phylum Arthropoda; class Insecta; order Lepidoptera; family Erebidae; genus Diaphora; species Diaphora mendica. The sequence goes on from OX421323.1 coordinate 7,881,380, forward strand.
TTTTTTCAAAATACATCGAGTGTAGTGTCAAAATAAAGATTTTTTTACGGTGATTACGAATATATAGAAGACTTACATGTTTTTTATTGTTAAATATTGACACAGTCGGGTTTTTTATTTTTAATCATTTATAATTTCTTTTTCTTTCTTTCGGTTGTGGTGGTTGGAAAAAAAAAGTCCCAACCAGCATCAGTCATAGCAGTTTTAGTGGTGGCCATTGGGCATAAACCAGTATTAAAATGGAACGGAAAAAACTAAGGAATCATTAATGATGTTAAGCACAAATTTATAATCATTGTCTTTGATTTCGTTTCAAAGTTAGTGGAATATACTGAATGTGTGTTGCAAGAGATTTTCAGTAGAAACTTTAAAGTAGTTGTAGTGAAGCAAAAAATCGTTAAGTGGAAAACTGTGTAGGGAAATTCTCTAGAATGTTTTTGTAAATGAGAGCATTTAGACGATTTTGCACTACAGGTTACTACTATTTAGTAGGGGTAGTTAAATATTACGGCACACTGGATGTAGTAAAGAATTAAGTTAAACTAATGTTCAATTAACTGCTTTGAGAAAAGTAAATTTATTTAAAATGTTAACTTGGGCAGGTTAAGATTGACCATTGTTTATAAATATCACTATTATTTCCATACTAATCAAGAAAGTAAACCTTTAGTTAAGTATCAAAAGTATTTAGTAAAATTTACAAAAAAAAAAATAGGTAGGTACTTTTATAGAAACAAAGAAATCAACTTTTTATTCATACTTTCCATACTAATGTTATAAATTCAAAAGTAACTTTGTCTGTCTGTCTGGCTATTACGGTTTCACGACTAAACTACTGTACCGATTTTAATGAAATCTGGCATGGAGTTACTTTAGTTCTTGTGCAAGGACATAGGCTACTGTTTACTACGATAACCTAAATACACATAGGCGGAAGCCAAAGTTTTTTTAATCCCAAAACATGCAATATACCAAAAGATCGACAACGGAACCCTAATAAAATAAAACAAATAATGCAATACTTACTGCTTCCTACGTAGTTAATCCTAATAATTGCTTATCAAAATTAGGCAAACTCCTTTGCTGACAGCTGTATGTCTTCAAATCTTAGTTCATTGAATCCGATAATGAACGTCTATAGCAAAACCGAGTTAGCTCTGTTTGATCAGTCACTTCAAGATTCAAGTCTATTTAAACCATAGCTAGCTAGATAGTTATACCTACTGCGGTTTTCATACTGAAAATCTACACATCTAAAATCTTCACTCGAATTACGGTTTCGATAAACAAAGTTTGTGAGAACTGATAATATATATTACAATATATTACAAATGGACTGATAATAATAATTTAGTTAGTTGGATATTATGTATATGTAATTAAAAATCGTTTTAATTATTAGATTAATTTAGATCCACACATATTTTTATATATTTATAATAAAACTAGCTGACCCGGCGAACTTCGTACCGCCATATTTACATATCTGTCTCAGCTTCCCGTCGCGGACAAAAAAAAAGACTTTGCCCGCTATCTTTTAATTTTTCTTATATACAAACCTTGTCCTAACAATAAGGAACACATAAAAAAAGAATTATTTAGTTTGGTGCAGCCGATCGGAAGTAGCCGTACATACATTTCGGCGATACATTTTTATATAAATATATATGTTGATACTGAATTTTAAAAATATTATCTAATATCATTACCATTTACTTGATTAACCATTTTGATATTAAAATAATATCCATTTACTCCCTGCCAGAAGATTAATGGATATTGTGACGCGTCATAAGACCTATGCGTTTCAGACACACGTTTCAATTCATTGTTCCGACTAGTGATTTATATACTATTTGGTTCCGACGATGAAGCATAATATCTCTAGACTGCAAATTTCTCCAACAACGACAATAGCCACTTCGTCGATTGTCGGTGAATTAAACCTCCTTGCACAGCAGGTGTTTTGTCAGCTCTGATTACAATATTATGGCTGTCCGATGGCATGCGATCTAATGCCATTTTGAACATTTTGACTAAATTATTGTTCTGATGAAGAAACGTTTGCAGTTCTTGGACAATGGTTCGTTTCACTGTTGGATTATGAGCACAACTCCTTTCAACTTCCACATCTTGATTGCAGATAAAATACATTTGTAAAAATTGGTGGTCCACATCTGGCAGTGGCAGCATTGCTCCCAGTCAGTGATAAATTCTCCTTGTATCGGCAATTATCTTGTTAAATTATTATTTGTGATACAAATGTATTTTAACGCTTTACAATATTGACAAATAATTGTCATTTCCCCAATTGTCATGGAATTGTTGGTACAATAATCTACTTTCGGTAGTGGTGGATTTACTACTAGGCTAAGTAGGCTAGATCCTAATGCGGCAAATTTTAGGGGGCGCCAGATTTGGCCCAAATTTTTTTGTTTCTTACAAAAATAACATATGATCAAAAATACGGATAAAAGAAATCTTGAAAATTTAACAATACCTTAGGACCAAAGAGTGTGCCTATAGTTTACTCTCAACTTTAAAACAATAGTCGCGCCGACCGAATCATAAGCTTCTCCCTTTTGTCAGTTAAAAACTTAAAAGAAATAAACACTTCGTGACACATATCTTCGTGAATGTGGATTTTTAAAATATTGCAAAAGCTCTAGCTTAAAAGTAGTAATTTTTACTATTTTTTAATCACCACTCAGGGCGGCATGAGACCCTGGAATCAGTGACTCCTGTGACGGTTAATTGAGTCTGAGTAGGAATCTTCCTTCCGAGCCCTCTTCGCCGCCTCTATTCACGATATGACATCGTAGCAAAAGGGCTATGATTACACGGAGGACTCTACGCTTGAAAGGGGATGTGAAAAGAGCAGGGAAATATTAAATTGTAGGCTAGTAGGGGCGGAAAAAATTCAATAGCCTACTGGCGACAAATCTGTAAATCCGCTACTGACTTTCGGATTGCAGTGGAATGCTACTCGTTCCAGGTTCGCAGGAGCACTGTTTCTGCGGTAACGCTCGATTTCATTGCGTCGTGATCGCTGTTGTTGTGTTTGATGTGCCCGAACTCGTTCCATTCTAAGCGGCTCCGTTCATTTGATCCCCTGCTTAGATCCCCTGGGGGATCCATGTAAAAATATCGTCCCCACTGATCCCCTAGGGAATCTATTTGGATTTCGATTCCATTTTGATCCCCCAGGGGATTCATTTAGAAGATTTTCGTCGCCTTCGATCCCCTACTTAAACCGATATGGTTTTATTTTTATTTTTTTGTGTGGCATAGCTATTTATGGTCTATATAGTATATAGGTTTATTACCATACCTATAAATACATTTCACCACCAAAGATTACCTACATAACTTAAAACTCATTAAAAATCCTGGTATTAAATCCATTCATTAAAATAAATTTAAATCGTTTATAAATATGAATATTTATGGAACTTTTGTTATGAAAAACTTCTAAATTAATAATTGAAATGTATAGAAAATTATAAAAGATTCATTTGGAGATCGATGTGGATAAAAAATACAGACAAATCCCTTATCGGTTTAAGCAGGGGATCGAAGTGGACGAAAAGTGGGAGAGCCACGCTTCGGCATGAATGGGCCGGCTCGACCGGAGTGATACCACGGCCTCGCAGAAAACCGGTGTGAAATAGCGCTTGCGCTGTGTTTCACCGAGTGAGTGAGGATACCGGAGGCCCATACCCCAACCCCTCCCCACATCCCTTTTCCCCATCCCCAACCCCTCCCCACATCCCTTTTCCCCATCCCCCAAAGGTCGGCAACGCACATGTGATGCCTCTGGTGTTGCGGGTGTCTATGGGCGGCGGTAATAGCTTACCATCAGGTGATACGTCTGCTCGTTGGCCAACTATATCATAAAAAAAAAAAAAAAAAACTTCCAAATGAAACCCTTGGGAATCAAAATGGAATTGAAATCCAAATAGATCCCCTAAGGGATCCCAGGGGATTTATGCAGGGGATCTAAGTGGACGGAGCCTCCATTATTCACTGTAGAACGCAATTCTGCCATAGCAATACGAATGTTATCATTATCTGTCTCTCGCTGGTCATCAGTGCGGATTGCATGTGAGGTAGCTCGTCGCACATCTGATTGACTTCGACGACCTATGTCAGTTCGTCTTTGCCTTGGCATTTTCAAACAATAATCTCATTATGTAAAATTCTCGTGTCACAATGTTAGTTACCATACTCCTCTGAAACGGCTGGACCGATTTTTATGACATTTTGTGTGCATATCGGGTAGGTCGAGAATCGACCATCATCAATTTTCATACCCCAATGTTTTTTTTATGGCAAAACAACGTTTGCCGGATCAGCTAGTAGTAAATAAAATTCTCACACACTGACAAACCGATGATAGAAGATTTTAATAACGATAATAGAATGACAGGTACTTTATATGCCGTAGGTGCAAAAAATAGCCTGTATTTATAATCTTTTGTCTAACGTTCGACAGACGATTGACATCAATATTTTTTTCGCATTCCAACAAAACAGCGTTATGATTTTATTAACAGTGTTATCTTATTTTGTTTGTGATATGACCTCTATGGATATGGCATAATAAATACTTTTTTATTTGCATTCTAAAAAGTGACAACCATCAAAATATGTCAATTTAAGGTAAAAATTTCTGGATGAACCAACAATAACAACCATCAAAATAATAACATTAAAATACGCGATAATAATATATAATAATATGTGGTGCCTATTTAAAACCCTTAATTTGATTCGTGTAATAATATATATGATGTCTATTAAAACCCTTAATTTAATAAGTGCTTCAAGTTGACAGTCAAAAGTTTGACAGGAAAGTTGGTAGAACAGTTTATATGGGCAAAAGGAAATTATTGTTTTTATTATCTTCCTCGCAAATTTTCCATATCTTCTCACCGTTTAAACCTTCCCTGAACTACGACAAACATTTCAAAACCTAAATCAGCTAAATCGGCCCGGCGGTTCTCGAGTTTTAGCCAGACAAACGAACAGCAATTTTTATATACAAGAAATATAAAATGGAGACAAAGATTAAAATTCTGTTAGTTTTCTCTGTATAATAAATAAAACTGGTTCTAACTGTAAAAAGATTGTAACGTATCATACCAGTACATTTTAAAAGTAAGAACGTGTAGTGTACTTAACCCAATATTTTTTTATGATTTATGAATGGTCCGTATGATACTTCTATACTACGATTGGACCTGATACTGTTTGCTGAGGATACGTCGTTGATATACTGTGCAAACATAAGTCGTCTAAGTTCAGAGTGCCGAAGCAAAAGTAACTTCTGGAAGACGGTCTCTTATCTCTAAACATCTTTAGGGGCAAGTATATTTTTGAGTAACACAACTATTTTATAAAGATGATTGGTACCATTTTGGAGATTCTTATTGCCTCTCGCAACCAAAAAAAAACTATCATCTTTGCTGTCATTTTAAAAGATATTATTAGTGAAACACAGCGGTCGTGGCGTCAGGCTGTACCATGCTTATTATATTTTCAATTTTCTATCAAATAGTTCTACGCCGATCTGGCTAGAATTTTGCCACTCGCTCCAAAAATTTGATTTGCATTTATTTTTTGCGACCACACTGTGCTACAGTAACATGTTTTTTTTTATGCCTGGCCCGCCAAAATGACTCTACTCTGCCCGATGGAAAGCATAATACTCATTGCGAATGCAGACAATGCAGCATGGCGGCCTAGTGATGCTTCTGCATCTTTTAGTCTAGTCAACAAGTATGGAACTTGTTGACTAGACTATTTGGGCCTCCGGTCTCGCACTCACCAACGAAACACGACATCACGAACGCTGTCATTTTACGTTGATTTTCTGTGCAAGGGCAGTACCGCTCCGGTCGAGCCGGCCCGTTCGTGCTGAAATCAGCGCGGCTCTGCTACCTTCCAAAATTTAAAAAAAATTTGGTTAATGAAAAATAGTTAATAAATAAATAAATATTCGATGTAGGGGATCGTTTCCACTCTATGAGTTTTGAGTTATCAATTCATCGAGGGAGTGTGTTGTCTCACGCACCGAGCTCATGCCAAGCATACTCAATCTGATTGGCTCGGGCTGCGTGCAGTTCATTGCACACAGTGACGCATTTACAATTCGACGTGTATTCATATAATTTTCCGTCTATGAAAAGTCTTATTCGATACTACATTTTACGTCATATCATATATATCCTTCAGACAGCATTCCCTCAAAACGCTTTCAAATAGACCATATCAAATACTTTTAAAATTTTCATGAAATTAATATGCATGGGGTTTCGGGGGCGATAAATTGAATAAGCATTTAAAGAAAATATAGCAAAAAAATACAGAATATAAAGGAATATGTAAATATAGGTCAAAATTATAACCAAGCTTTTGCATACGCTTACTCGAATAAAAATAAGATCCTATTTGCAGTAAAGTAGAGAATTCCCTGAACTTAAAAGCTTTCATCGTAAAACGTAACATTTCCTGTAATCATCCTGCGGTTCTTGTGTTTAAGCCAACACATGTAACAAACTCGAGTCCCCTTCATTCCCAGACCAAACATGATAGATGAGGTGCCTATCGCGTCCAATTATCGGCCCAAACCTAAACAACGTTGCTCCAACCTCTCTTCGTCCCAAAACATCATTATGACGCCTAAGATCATGTTGGTCCATCGTTTAACGAAGATTTATGTACTTACTATATATATGAGGGCAAAACACTTGATTAAAACAGTTCCTATTTTACTTATAGCAACAAATAAAAAAATACTCGAAATATAACATTGTCTGAGTAAACGGAATCGTCATACAAAATAATAGGTGTACATTCGAGGGTATACGCATTATCCAGCTTCGTTTAGCTCAGATCGAAAGTCGTCCTAGTAAATATTAAATATGGAATAGAAACAATACCTCGATAAGAAAATAATATGATAATAACAGTGGTTTCCCTGGGACAGAATCTTATTACACGGTACGTTGGCGACTTGACCCATATAAAATAATAATCTTAACAGCACAACTGTTCTACTCCTTATGTGGTATACGAGTATATACATAAAATATATTACTGTTAACTAATAACCAACTCAAATGAAGAAACAACTGAAAATACATACCTCCATATACATTTATTTTGTTGAAATTTGAACCTTAATTAGGGGATTTTAAGGTAGTAATTTTTATGTAGTATCTTGTTGTTATGTCTTTTTACATCGGATTATGTTACAGAGTGTAACTTGTATACTACGTAAGGTAAACGCCGCAACATTGTGTTGCATGGTTATGTTAAATATGCTTATATTAGCCAAATGTCATCATTAATCAAAACTTCACTCTATAGTACTCCTTCAATTATGCTGATCAGCTTATGTGACGTCACTGTATCTGTGAGCGTAGGCGGCCTGCGCTTCTAGTGCCTGAAGTACTGAAAATTAATAATCAATCGAATTTTGAATTGGAATTTCAAAATGTCAAACTATTTGTAAATACGCAAATAGAACTGGGATTGGCATTCCATTTAGCAAGTGTGAAAATCTAACTTTATAAGAGCACATAGCTTCTATAAACTTCAATCGTTCTTGGAAATGTATTTCAATACGTATCGCAATATTGCCAAGTATTCCTTTAGTATTGAATAACTTATTTAATAACGTGACACAATTTAGACAAGAAGAGAAATCCTCTCTTTATTGTGTGAGAACAAAACAACAACGTCAGGCAAAACAGAGGTATGTAGTACCTTGAAATAGTGATCGCGTTAATTCCCGTAAAAATAATAATGATTAAAACAACAACGAACAATTTCTTAACGATGTTATTACAGATAAACCATTATATTGTTGGGAACTTCGACTAATGACGTTGTTAAACATAAAGGTTTGCTTCCCTTCCTGCTACCTGAAATGATGGTGATTCAAGTTAAATACCAGTTTACCAATTTTACTTGTATGAAATAACTGGAACCCTTTTTTCGCGAAAAAACTGATACAAGTATATATTTAGTTTATACTTTACATGTATTTTATCTTTTCTTTAGTAATAGAGAATGAATTCGATAGAAATGCTCTGAAATTAGTAGAGCTATCATTCATCAATTGCAGTCACATACTGCAGTCGCATGACAATTTACGTAGCAACTGACCGACCAGATCTTATCAACTGACAGACTGTAACAAATGAAAAAAAATCTTGAAGGGCTGTTAAGGGTCCGTTCACATAGACCAGCTCGGAGAGCATCGGCTCGCATTTTTCTTTTCACACAGACCGGATTGTATACGCTTGGCATTGGCCGGAGCGGAGCCGCCAACTATTTCGCATAGACCGGCTGTGGAAGAGAATTATAGCCGATCGGCTACGCGAGCAAGAAAGAGCACGCAATCGGAGCCGGTCGGCTCCTCTTATTATTTCACACTAAGTGCGTTTAAGCATTCTTGATGACAAAAGAAGTGTGCATGCAAAAATAAACCTTACTACAATTACTCAAACCTCAGTTTCCAATGTGATAAAAATCTGCTCTCCTCTCCGAGCCGGTCTGTGTGAACGGACCCTAAAGGTACAGGTAGAGGCTAGTCAAGTAAATATTCCCTTTTACTCATATTATAATATATCCCAAAACGTCCATCGTATTATCTTCCTCAAATTTCAGAGAGTGCATTATGTTTAAAGGGTTCTAATTGTCGTATGAGATTCCACCCCTTTAACTGTAAATTTGACTGAGGCATTATATTTAATCGATTTATTTTTGATTCAGAAGCCCTATTGTATATTGAATCTTAGATAAATCACGATAAATTCCAACAAATTGTTTTAAATAAAAAGAAAAGTTATTAAGATATTTAATTTTGGACAAGACTATAACTTCATTTTTGACAGTAGAAAACCCTGGTACTATATGAGGTAAGAAACGTAAAGTATAATATCTCTATTGTCAAACTAAGTATCATAAGCTTTAAAAGTATAATTACAACTTTTTTGTTCGAAAGGAAGGTTCTATGCGCTCGACAGAATAGGTCCGATATCTCTGACAAAAAAAAAACGTGTAGCACTGCGACTGCCGCGGTAAAGCTATTGCATAGCATTTTTTATCAACTTAAGCAATTATAATAATTTATTTATTTTTTATTTATGCAGTTTTTTTTTTGAACATTATCTAGATATGATAGATACTTATACACCTTTATACTTTCTCACAAACAGCTGCTTAAGCCGGACATACACCTTCAAGTATACTTGCGTAAACCCAGACTGTTCGTGCGTGACAGAGACAGACAGATTGGTTGATTCGTCGTTTGGAGCAGCTCGTCTCGATACGTGAGAGCTTCGGTTGTCAGGTTTTAGTTTCGTTACGGAGTTTCTTGATTCGGTCGCCGCGCTCAAAACCCGCGATAAAAGCTATGCTATAGCTTAAAACTCAATGACGACATAAACACTGTTAAAAGTAGAAATAGATTGTCCGCTTAATATTTGTAGATATCACAACATTCAGCAATGTGTCGTGACCTTAGGAGGAGACCTTAATACTGAGGTTATAAAAATGTATTGTAATTTTTCTACAAACAAGGGCACAAAGGCTTCATTCAACTTATGATTGACAATCATTGTTGTTAGTGCTTGTTAGCGTGCCCTAGATGTACCTTATTGTCGAGTAATTTGGGTGATGGTTTGACTTATAAAATAAAGTTTAAAATTATAAGTCTTAGGAAACAAACAAAATTTAATTGAAAACATAATCACAAAAATGAGTCCTGTCGGGAATACTGGTTGTAAATGACATAGGTAGAACCGATCAATATATACAATAAAATAAAATAAAACGTTGCCTAAATATATTTCTATCCAAGAGTAGTTATTATTTAAATATTAATAGAAATATCAAGTTCGAAGGTCCCACAATTCTAAAGTTACCGTTGGATAAAAAAAAAGCAAAAAAGCTTCTATTTGAATATTTTCACGAAATAATAATAACAGATCTTGTTACAGTATCAAAATGAATATCGGAGATAACCTCAACATCGATCACCAAACAGTCGGATTCTGTTACACAAATCAGTGCCCGTAGGGAGGAAAAATAACATCGATCCAATATTTTGCGATTCATTGGCCTCGTTAGACTGGGATTACATTTTCTGGGGATCTAGGATTACATATTGAGTAGGTTTTATGTTCAAGAATCTATTGCTATTTTATATAGTTACGTCTATATACAAACAACCTTTTATATGTAGTTAGTTCCAGATTATTTTTTCCATGAATTGAAATATTTGGTTAACAGACCTTATTAGAATTTTACCATGAAAAACCTATGCGAGACAGCCCATTCGACCCGAAGGTCGAATGGGCTGTCTCGCCCGGAATGGTACCACGAGCTCACAGAAAACCGGCATTTGTTTTGCTTTTCACGGAATCAGTGAGATTACTGAAGCCAAACTGTCCCTCACTTTAAGGAAGGAATTTCTAGGACTGCAATATCTTTGTGCCTCTTGAGCAACAGGTGTCCATGAGGGGTGGTAGTCACTTACCATCAGGTTACTTGTTTACTCGTTTGCCACTTATATCATTAAAAAAATTAAAAGGAAGCCGGTTTGTAAAGTTGTAACATATTTAGTATTACGAGTTTATAATTGATCTAACTGATTGATTGTATCATCAAAGCAGAGACAAAACCGCGGGGTTCACAAACTTATAATTTTGAAAGCTGTTGCTTTTTCATCTGTGTGCACGTATAAAATAAGAAAGGATTTTAGATATTATTAGGATTTAGATATTTCACAGTTGCAGAGGTAAATATTAATAAACGGTTGTGTGAAAAATTGTCATTTTGATTAAAATAGTAATGAAATGGACCTAATAAATATTTGCAAAAATAATTGCACTTCAGGTTAGAAAACTTTCATACAGAAGGTCCATTTCTCTTTTTTTTTACTTCAGATAAAGGTCAATAATGTATATATTTTGTATACTTTCATTGTTTCGTGTTTAAAAAATTCTAGATAGTTATGAAATCTTAACAAGATTAAAATCCGATAATATAGTAGATATGTAAAGAAACAGTTACGTATACACTTTTATTTGCTTATACTCTATTCATCAATAATTATTTGCGTATGTATCCCTCATTGGTATGATTTTATTTGTTATTTAACAGAAACAGATGTATTAGTTCTATGAACTCGACGGCTTTTTTAAAATCATTACCGAAGAATGTCTGAATATCAAATCAAGTGACTCATATGTGATACACGCAAGCATCAGCTTGCATGTATCACATATGAGCCACTATGAAGATATCATTATAAGTACGTACACCACAGATGAGTCTTTCTAATTTGAAGCATTTTTTAGGTTTGCAACGTGACATCTACATCTATTAGTAAAATGTCTAAATATATTATTTTTGTATTTTATAGATACGTCATTACTTACTTGTGCCTATCTTATCAAATATTCGCAAAATATGATTTTTTGCATATGTGGAGTAATTTTCAAATTTATACCTGCACTATTAACGTGTTATGATCCATAATAATTACAAAATTATCTCAAAGTTATTTTTTTAATTCGTGAAATTTATCATTCAGTCTTACACGTGCTAGAATCTAAACCTGGTTTATAGTATACTGCAATGCAGGACTGTGATAATGGAATGTTGTTGAAGAGAACTTTGCAGTGGCCCACAGCAAACTTTATAAGTTTATATTGCATTGACTTAATGCTAAATGGACTAGGACATAACTTGTCTATCAGTGTATTTTGATTAAGTTTCATATTTCCACTGCTTTTAATATACATTGTTTTATGTTATTGTTTTGCTCGTGACCAATTTTCTATGTTTAGGTATTATTAATTTTCGTCCTACTGACACGATGGCATTTGAAAGTGTACTCTATTGAGGCCTGTTCAAAGAAGGTTAATCAAGTGTCAGTATGTTCATGGAAAAAGAACTGAATAGAATATAAAATGTTGTGCGTTAATGATTAGAATTAACTCGGAGTAGAAGCGAGAAAACTATTATACCTAAGATTAAAAATTATTAACATTGTACGGATACTCTTTATCGCGATAAACGACTGACATGTAAGCAGAAAGAAAATTAGTAAAAAAACCGACTTCCAAAAAACATCCAACGAAAACTCTCTGGCAAAAAACAATAAAAAGTGTAAAATAAACTGGTTCTTCATAAATTGCCTATACCTAATTATTTATTCATTTAAATAGTAGTATTATAATGTGTGCTACGTACCTAGAATTAGTTTGAAGTCGGTGCCAAGTGACTATCGCTTAGACTTTTGTAATTGTTCGTTTGTATTCTTTTTGGCTTAGCACCGACTTACGCTTTTAAGTGTTTTTCGGCAGAGAGTTTTCGTTGGATGTTTATTGGAAGTCATTTTTTTTTTTAATAAAAGCATTTATTTTTCAGTTTTTAGTGCAAACAATCGTAGGGAAGTAGTAAGTTGAACTATTTCATCAAATTTCATCATCAAGAACACAAATTAAGGTCTATACGTACGTTTAATATTAAAATCATCCTCTAGTCTGTAACTCTTGAAGAGTTTAACCTTCTATCATCAGTTCACCTAAATAACTTGAAAGTATACCACTGAAGGTCTTTAGATACGTATGAAATTGAAAGAATTATCCTCTAACTGGAACATAGAACCTCCTCCTTTTTGGAAGTCGGTTAAAAATGGATAAATTACACCCAAACACAGAACAACTGATTGTGTTTATCACACAAAGATGTTGTGGCTGATGATTTTTCTAACATTTTTAGCTGTAAGTTTTCCAGGAATAAATAAATAAAAAAAGATTTGTCCTAGGTAGGAAACGAACCTACAAGTCAAGTACTGATAAATAAAAATATAGAAACGATGTGAGGTAGGCAGAATTCTTGAAACAGTCACAGTCAGTGCATGGAACATTTACGATTTCTGGGTTTTAATTTTAATACTCGGATTACTGAGTCAGGTCAGGTTGATATATCTACATAAATAAAAATATACCACTGTACAATCACACGATGTATGTACGCGCATAAGGACAAGGTTTGTATCAAAGAAAACTATAAGAAATCCGGACGTTAAAATTGTATGGTCCTCGACTCGTTTTTTTATGTATGGACCTGCCAACATGACTCTTCTCTTCTCTTCTCTTCTCTCTCTTTCCCTGATGGAAAGCACAAGCAGAATCCAAAAGTGGTGGTCACCATACTCATTGCGAATGCAGACAATGCAACAATGCAGCATGGTGACCCACACCATGGCGGCCTAGTGATGCTTCTGTATCTGTGGGTCTCCCCGTGTACCGTACTGAACTACCCGTGGAAAGAAAAGGCATAAATAATAAAAATAAGCTTTTCGGCGGTACGAAGTTCACCGGGTCAGCTAGTAGATTATAATGTAACATATACAGAATATGCGTTCGGTTACAAATACTTTATACTATACTAGCTTTTACACGCGGCTTCGCTCACGCAGACTTTCATCCCCTGATTTACCACCTTAGGGGTGGAATTTCAAATATTCCTTTGTTAGTGCTCACTTGCGTTATATAAAGAACCTAAATGCAGAATTTCAGGATTCTAGCTTCAGCTGTTTGGGCTGTGCGTTGATCTCTGGGTATGTCAGTCAGTCACCTTACTCTTTTATATATATAGATTATGGGTAAAACCACTTCCATAAATATTACAAACTACTAATGGAAGATGTTACCAGAGACATCAAAGGAGCTCATTAATATGAATAAGATTAAAGTGGGTGGATAATAAAACAAGGTTAAGATAGTAATCATTAGTTTTCTATGATCTCTTTCATTTTTAGGGTCCGTACCTCAAAAGGAAAAACGGAACCCTTATAAGATCACTTTGTTGTCCGTCTGTCTGTTAAGACCCTTTTCCTCAGGAACACGTGGAGGTATCAAACTGAAATTCATATCAAATAATCAGGTCTATTGTCCCTTGGAGCTGTGAAAAATCATACTTCTAAGCCAACTCAATCAAAAGATACAGCCGTTTATGCTGCATAATTGCGACACTCGCAAGATAATAAAAATCTACAAGGAACTTCCCCTGAACTCAGAATCTTGAAATTTGGTACTTAGCAACGTCTTATTGCACGGAAAAAGGAAAAGTTGCGAAAAGCATACATTTTTAAGTTACGTCGTATAACCTACAGGTTTGTACGGAACCCTCGGTGTGCGAGTCCGACTCGCACTTGGCGGGTTTTTAGGGTTCCGTGCAAAAGGCAAAAAACGGAACCCTTATAGATTCGTCATGTCTGTCAGTCTGTAGGTCTGTCTGTCCGTCCGTATGTCACAGCCACTTTTTTCCGAAACTATAAGAACTATAATGTTGAAACTTGGTAAGTAGATGTATTCTGTGAACCGCATTAAGATTTTCACACAAAAATAGAATAAAAAACAATTAATTTTGGGGGTCCCCATACTTAGAACTGAAACTCAAAAAAACTTTGGATATCTATTGATATCCTCATATCAATAGATATCCTCCTATCTATGGATAGGTCTTCAAAAATGATATTGAGGTTTCTAATATCATTTTTTTCTAAACTGAACAGTTTGCGCGAGAGACACTTCCAAAGTGGTAAAATGTGTGTATCCTGTAACTTCTAAAATAAGAAAATGATAAATCTAAAAAAAATATATGATGTACATTATCATGGAAACTTCCAACGAAAATTGGTTTGAACGAAATCTAGTTAGTGGTTTTTTTTTAATATGTCATAAATCGTAAACTGGAATTTACCTTTCATTCAATCAACACAAATATAAAAATAAAATAAAAATTAAATTATGTTACTGACTGCTGCGGAACCCTTCATGGGCGAGTCCGACTCGCACTTGGCCGCTTTTTTCAGTTGCTTCAGCTGTGTTAGTATCGACCTTACTTTGATTTTTGTAATAACAATCTATAGTCGATAACCGTACCGTCGTTTTGTATCAGGCTAATTTCTGTTGACGAATGGCTAATATCTTGAGCTGCATAATGCAATGCTTTCCATTTACGCAGTTGAGATGTGACAACTTGTGGAACATTTTATATCAGAGGATTTTTAAACTGTTAAACTCAAGACTCCTAGAATATTATAATAAGAGTATCATAATAAATAATTACATGTAAATTATGAACTTACCTTAAAAATTTAAAACTAATTAATAAATAATTGAAATAGTTAGCTTTCAATTGTTTTCACCACACCTTGCAAGTTCAGATTATAATATACGCAAGAAATACACTAGAAAGTTTAATCGAAAGTAGAAGTTTAACCGTTGGTGCTTGTACACAGGAGCATTCGAATTTGTAAAAAATATTGTTTTGGCTAATATAATAATAATAGGAAAGAATGGCGCATTCTACTGTCGGAGGCCAAGACACACTTTGGGTCGCTGAGCCAGCGAAGTAAGTAAGTAAGTATTGTTTTGGCTAACAGGTTTATTATCTAATTTGATAATGTAGCTTAAATATATGTACATGCAAGTTTCAAAAATGACTATTTATATTTAATAATCAGTATTATTCACTTGCTCTCATTTGCTAAATTAACCACAAAAACAATTATTAATCCCACCATTTATTAGCTAAATGTAAAATAATAGTACAGTTTTAGCTTAGTAAAACAAACTTTTAAGTGTTTTTTGGCCGAGAGTTTTCGTTGGATGTTTTTCGGAAGTCGGTTTTTTTATAAAAAGTTTTTATTTTTCAGTTTTTAGTGCAAACAATCGTAGGTAAGTAGTAAGTTGAACTATTTCATCAAATTTCATCATCAAGAATACAAATTAAGGTCTATTCGTACGTTTAATATTACCATCATCCTCTATACTCTGTCCATTCGTTTATTTTCTTTTTGACAGTTCAAGAAATTTCGAAATTAGTGACGCCCTCACACATTACCGATTCGATTTGAAATGAAAAGCGATTTTATTTATGAAGAACTTTCAATCGATTTAATTTAAAAAAGTTAGTTTAATTATTCCTATATTAGTTTTTATATTATGTAAGCAATAAACAAAAGTATAAATAATAAATCAGTAAATTAGATGAATGAACAGAGTTATTGTTCTTTACTCTTGGTTTGATCTTAAATTCCAAGATTTCGCCTTAATTCCTTGCATATAGTCAATCTTGGAGTCATAGATACTATTTTTATTTCCTTTTTTTTATTAAATTTACGAAAAAATATTTACATGAAGTCAAATTATTTTTATCAGATGATCGATTTATCGTATTTCAAGTACTGTTTTATAGTCTGTGGTTGTTTGTTATGCACAGGCCACCTCACTAAAGTACCGTCACCGTCAATAAAGTACGACATTACTGTAGTACATTATTCCGAAGAAAAAAACGGGTTTTTTATAGGCGTGAGCTGTCAAAAAGAAAATAAACGAATGGACAAAGTACCGTGGGAGAGCCACGCTTCGGCATGAATGGGCCGACTCGACCGGAGTGATACCACGGCCTCACAGAAAACCGGTGTGAAATAGTGCTTGAGCTGTGTTTCACTGAGTGAGTGAGGATACTGGAGGCCCATACCCTAATCCCCCTACCTGCCCCCCCCCCTCCCCCCCCATTCCCAAAAGGCTGGCAACGCACTTGTGACGCTTCTGGAGTTGCAGGTGTCCATGGGCGGCGGTGATCGCTTACCATCAGGCGATACGTCTGCTCGTTTGCCGGCCTTTCCATAAAAAAAAATCGTAACTCTTGCAGAGTTTAACCTTCTATCATCAGTTCACCTAAATAACTTGAAAGTATACGACTGAAGGTCTTTAGATACGTGTGAAATTGAAAGAATTATCCTCCAACTCCTAACCATTGAGGAGTTGTACCTTCCACCTTCCATCATCAGCTTACCCAAATAATTTGAAAGAATACGACTAAAGGTAACATACATATGATATTTAAAGATTTATCCTCCAACTCCTAACCGTTAAGGAGTTGTACTTTACATCAGCTCATCATCATAAAATGATGACTACCAGACGCAAATACCGATGTAACTTCAGAAAATATACGAAAAACATAGTATGTGCCTAAAAAAAAAAGAGGTTTCCCTCGATTACCCTGGGATCCCATCATCAGATCCTGATATGATCGCAATGGGACTACCTCGGGAGCATACCCTTTTGAATACAATTTTTTTTTTCAAAATCGGTCCACAATTGACGGAGTAATCGGTGAACATACATAAAAAAAAAAAATAACATTTAGTGGAACATAGAACCTCCTCCTTTTTGGAGGTCGTTTAAAAAGACGCGCCTCTAAACTCCTATCCAAATTGGATACAATTGACGATCTTCTTCCTGGCTAGCTCGGATGCCTTCTTCTGCGAGATGACGTCTTCTCACCAGCTTAGTGAGTTTAATATGATAAGTTAAACCCTCTGAATAAGAATGTGAGAAAATGGGTGAGTATATTACAAGACACAATACGAAATTGTATACCTATAATTGCTTAAGGAAAGCCGATACAATAGGTAATCAAGAACAATGGCAAGGCATGTAGGCAAACCACTCGCTTTGTTTGTTCTGTGAACTGTAGTGCTAACGTATCATGCATTGGCTTTTGATTGTTTATGACCTATATTTATCGAATCTCTGTTTACTGTGACGACTTTGTGTATTCAATAATTTAATCGGTGATCAGATTCATAAATTTTACTCATATTGCATAATCAAATACACACATCAAAAGTGTCTAGGGATCAACATATGTGTCTAGGGATCAACATATATTTTTGCAATAACTTTTCTCCTGATTGATATTAATTAAAATTTTCTTTAAGGATTCATCAAATAAAGTGTTTTCGTTTGTCACAGTAACGATAAACCAAGTCACCTTTGCATTAATAAAGAAATTTGCCATTTTCCTAATAAAGGGATTTTTGACATTTGAACCACTAACATTAAAGTTCGAAAAAAAGACTGAAATAACAGTTTTCTTTAAAATTTTATTAGGTAACTTAAACAATTAATAATCCGTGTTTCTACCGCGAACACTAACAACACAAGAATCGGTTTGGCATACTCAAAATGAGTTCATCCAAATCACGCTGTGGAATGGCCGCCCATGTTCGTTGCAACAACAAAAAAAGGTCTTCTTGCGACTGGATACCCTCCATATTCGGCAGAGCTCTTCTCTGTAGCATATCCCATGCATGCTCAATCGGGTTCAAGTCTGGCGACTGAGCAGGCCAGGGCCAAAGCCACATCTCAATCTCAAGAAATCCGCATAAAAATGCTTGATCCCTAGACACTTTTGATGTGTGTATTTTATTATTGATAAGTTATATAATAACGGTACCTAGAATGTTAAAAGGAATTCACCATCACAATACACCATAAGATTTTAAGGTTTCGGAAAATTATTAAATTAATAAGAGAAATATTATATTTATTACATATTAAATAATAAGATAAAGAGGGATCTCATACTGCTGATGCAGTGTAATATTTCTTTATGCTCACTAAATTCTGCTAATTTAGGAATGATTGGAATATCATACAAATAAGTCTAATTAACATCTATTATATCTGTTATTAGTTACAAAAACAATAAACAGTATCTACCTAGAATCCCACTACCCTATTTCAGTTGTCGGAGTTCTATTTTATTTTGTCCGTATCATGCTGTCGTATTCAAAGCCTTTTGCCAATAGTGCACGGAACTTTACTCCTTTACCGATACACCGATACCAACTTCATGAAATTTGTCTCAGTGATATTTGTATTCTAAAGCTGTGGTTAAATATCAGTATTAAACGTAATTTTACTAACATCATTTTTAAGTGGAATTTTTAAACATAACAAATCCAACGTGTCAAATTAATATTCTATTCCAGGGTTATATGCATGTTTTGATAGTTATTACAAATTGGTTAAGCCCGATCTCTAGGTTTAAAGATTTAAATTTAAAGTCAAACTCAAAACTGAACTAAACAACCTCGACGGGTTGGACTAATTCAGTGCGCTGTCGAGTGTCTATCAGATGTCATGTTTTATTAGTCACTCCATTGGTCATTATCAAGACCCTTCAATATCTCGACATTTGATTTCAGCCTCACCTCACTTAATGTTTTGTAAAGTAAACTGTCTGTAGACAGCCAATGACCATTTTGTAATTGGCATTAAAATTAAGACTTACTTTTAAAAGTTTTCCAATCAATTTGTTTACTCTGGATAGTGGTTGGACCCTAACCATTTACAGAAAGCACTTTGGGTACTAGTGTCAATTAAAAAAAAAAAGACGTGTGGCACTCGGGGACTGCCGCGGTAAAGCTATTGCATAGCATTTTTTATCAACTTATGCAATTATAATTATTTATTTATTTTTTATTTATGCTGTATGTATAATATTGTGAATGAAAAATACTAAACTAATAAATTAGTACGAACATCGTCACTAGATGGCGTTGATCACTTTTTTAAGTAGCGATATGGTTTCGTTACACAGCACACTATAAAAGGTTTAAACTATTCTTAATAAAACGTCTTCGTTATTGGGTTGTTTTATTCACAGTATTTTTTTTCAACGCCATCTAGTGACGATGTTGGTACTAATTTATTAGTTTAGTATTTTTCATTCACAATATTATACATACATTATGTTTTGTATATTCCAATTTCAGATTTCGAAGCAGCTCGTCAACGAATCTGTCTGTCTCTGTCACGCACGAAGACATATTCGTTGTTCGGAGCAGCTTGTCTCTATCCGTGCGAGCTTTGGGTGCCAGGTTTTATTTTCGTTACGTTACGGAATTTCTTGATTCGGTTCCCGCGCTCAAAGTCCTCAAAGCCCGCGTTAAAAGCTATGCAAATAGCTTAAAAGTATTACGTAATGTATTTAAGTTGAACGGAGTTTAATAAGAGCATACACAACCTTTATAGAAAAAATAAACATCACATACAAACACATAAAAACAAAATTAATCGAAACCAAAATGTTAGACTATATTTATATTTTAAATTTACCTATTAAAAATACAGCCCTAGATTTTGGTTTCGATTAATTTTGTTTTGTATGTGTTTTTATGTGTGTGAAAATTAACATTATATTCTTTTTATTCACTTATACATATAATTAATTGTTTATGGTACATGTTTTATAAAAAGGAAACAAACCAAAAATATATGCCAATTACTATTTGGAACTGTCTGTGAACAACGGAGGCTCCGTCGAAAAAGGTTGTCAGATTATTTTAATACAGAGGCTGAAAAGGGTTTCGCGTTTTATATAAGTTGATGTTTTATTCCTAACATCAAACAATCTTACGAGCTCTTTGTCAATTTAAAGAACTATTTTCTAGGGCATAGTTTTTATATACGTATGTCTTTATGTGTTAGTATGTATATAAGGTTGATGTATTGACAGACATCTGTTATTTTGGCAAGCTGACCCGCGTTAATTCGCCTGTATTTCAAAAAACCGTACGAGCATACTCCTTCCTTAAAGGCCGGCAAGATATTTGTGACTCCTGCCTGCCTAGCCAAGTTAACATCCTGTAAAAGTGAACGACATAGAAAACCAATAATTGTATAGAAATGACCTTCCTCAATACTAAGCCACGTGGTCAAGCCAAAATATTAGCCAATAATACAAGAGACTAGAGGCGTTATCGATTGTAGAAAGCGATTCGAAACACTTTCAACTTGGCTAACGTGACTGAGTTGCAGGCGATTATAGTCGACGATAGCCAATTTCCATAAGGTGAACCATGCTGCTTCCATAAGAATAACGTCGTAAGAAAACATTGATGAAAAATATGCGTCACAAGCCGAACACTTAGCATCGTGCCTTTTTATCGCTTGTTCCGCGCTCTCCTTTGCTCCCTCGGCTCAGGCGGAACGTGACAATAAGTCATGCTTTTTCGTGCGTGCAGCCAGCGTTCATCAATATATATAAAAATCAATGCCACTTTTCGTTGTAATTTTATAACTCAAGAACGGGCTCACCTATCCAAACCAAATGTTTAGGCTTTGTTTGGACTATTAAGTAGATGGTTTATGTGAAGTTTGCACAAAATCGGTCGAGCGGTTCTTCATTTATTACATTTCCAACGAAAATAAAGAAGTTAACAATTTTTTTTAAAGTGTGCATAACAAATTAATAATTTTATTTAAGTCACAAGGGAATTTATGAATACAAGAATTATAAAACTTACATATTAAATTTATGCGCATCTAATTTGCTATAATTAAAAAAATATTATTATTATTTTTACGGGGACACAGGCTGTGACCACGGCCAGTGCAATCTGGTCGAAACGTCAGGCAAAACAGAGGTATGTAATACCTTAAAATAAGTGATCGCGTTAATTCCCGTAAAAATAATAATTATTGCGAATGCGAAAGTTTAAAAGTTAGTATTAAAAAATAAATTATAACGAAACTGTAAACAGAAATGCAATATCCATGATAAAATAAAATAAAAAGACACTACGATCAGAAATAAATGGCTGTGCAAACTGGATGTTTTACTGATAGGTAGTTTAATCTTTAGATACTTTTATTGTTATAACCTATATTCGCAGCTTTTATCTCCCTAGAGTTTGCCTGAAATATGGGTCAGTAAAATTTAACAGGGCTATTAACGGATGAACCGATAGTCACGTAACCGCGAGCGAGGTCGTGTCAAAACAATGTTGGAAATCGTTCCAAAAATTAAGATCATGTATAGCTGTAAAAAGCTTTGAAATTTTGTTTTACATAAAAAAAATGAAATAAATATCTGAAAGTAGTTCGGCAATTTAAAGTGTTTTGTTACCTAAAAATATAGAGAATAAACAGACGACGCCATTTTCAGTGAAAAATGAAAGTGTGTGTCAGCTCCGTCGCGCGACTGGAGTTTACGTCGCGTCGTGCCACCCAGTTGCGTGGCGCCACACACTTCTTCGCTTATACTCGTACGTTGCTCACTGATATTACGTTAAGGTGCTCCTACATAGCAGTTATATAACGTTATAAAACATTGTGTAACATTTGCTACAACATGTTACATGATGTTGTATAACATCAGTAACAATTTATAACTTTTGTTACACTTTGTTAAAAAATGTTATCCAACATTCTCTAACGTTACATAACTGCTGTGTGTGAGCACCTTTAAGAGAAACGCGCAAGCGCCATGAAATCACATTGAACTCAATCTGTACAGAATTGGGTACGTTCATTGTACAGTCTTTGTTGTTTTGTCATTGCATCCCCATTCATTAAACATTTAAACATCTGCCATCTACTGAAAAATAACTGATAAATTATTTTTTTGTAGAAGGATTTTCCTTTTAACACTATAAATTCAAAGGTCTGTCTGTCTGTTACGCTTCCATGGATAAGCCGCTGTACTGATTTTAATTAAATTTGGCATGGAGGTATTTTGATTATTGAGGAACGACATAGGCTACTTTTAACCGCGTTAACTGACATACACGCAGGCTGAGCCGCGGGGAAAAGCTAGTAGTATTTTATTTGTTGTTAATTAAAGACAACTTCCACTCTAATCCTATGCTGAGTGGGACGTTACAAATATACACACATCAAAAGTGTCTAGGGATCAACATATATTTTTGCAATAACTTTTCTCCTGATTGATATTAATTAAAATTTTCTTTAAGGATTCATCAAATAAAGTGTTTTCGTTTGTCACAGTAACGATAAACCAAGTCACCTTTGCATTAATAAAGAAATTTGCCATTTTCCTAATAAAGGGATTTTGACATTTGAACCACTAACATTAAAGTTCGAAAAAAAGACTGAAATAACAGTTTTCTTTAAAATTTTATTAGGTAACTTAAACAATTAATAATCCGTGTTTCTACCGCGAACACTAACAACACAAGAACATCGGTTTGGCATACTCAAAATGAGTTCATCCAAACACGCTGTGGAATGGCCGCCCATGTTCGTTGCAACAACAAAAAAAGGTCTTCTTGCGACTGGATACCCTCCATATTCGGCAGAGCTCTTCTCTGTAGCATATCCCATGCATGCTCAATCGGGTTCAAGTCTGGCGACTGAGCAGGCCAGGGCCAAAGCCACATCTCAATCTCAAGAAATCCGCATAAAAATGCTTGATCCCTAGACACTTTTGATGTGTGTATATGTAACCCTCGACTTCTCCAGCTGTAGTGGACCAAGTCAGCGCTAAACGTAAGGGACACATAGTCACAATAGTTCCAACAAGCTTTATTATAAAACTTCCCTCTTAGCAATTTTTCAACTGTAAAGCATAAGGACGATTTCATCTATACAAATACATAATTTTGAAGTGTATGTTTATAATTTTCAATTAACAGCTTTTCAAATGCATCTGAAAGTAAATATTATGGTACTTGCAACAAAATACAATCGTTAGAATTTTTGTCTATCTCTGTTTGTCTGTTCAGGCTAATCTTTAGAAAGAATAATCAGTAATATTAATTTTAAACTTTATCCATTAACAGTTAATAATCTGACAAAGTATTCAACAATAGATGTCATTAAAATTGGATGATTTGAAATCTCCATTTTAAATTTACATATCCATTTGAGCGCACGGTTGGCCTAGTGGTTTAGGCGGTCGCCATTTCGCTTGCTAATTCACTACACGGGACAACACATTGTGTGATTCAAATAAATAAAACAATAAGTCTAGTCAACAAGTTCCATACTTGTTGACTTGACTAAAAGATGCAGCAGCATCACTAGGCCGCCATGGTGTGGGTCGCCATACTGCATTGTCTGTATTCGCAGTGAGTATGGTGACCGCCACTCTTGGATTCTGCTTATGCTTTCCATCAGGCAGAGTAGAGTCATTTTGGCGAGCCACACATAAAAAATAAAAAAACAAAATTAAATATTACTCTTAACAGGGTTATTAAAACAAACATAGAACAGATTTTTACCTTATTTATTCAATGTGTGCACAATTAACGAGTAGCTTTGAATTATTTATACAACTTATATTTAGTCAATATTCAGATTACATATCAGTATGTCTAAGTGTGCTGACAACTAAACTTAGGGAACTAAAATTGATGACATTGTCTGCCGCTGTATATAGATTGTTATTTTAAGCGTCTTCGAAAGGTCACAGTCTAATTAGAGATTTAGGTTGTTCAAAGAAGCGATTAGACGTGTCTGTTAAAAATAAAAACTAAAATTGTGTTTGAAACTATGTTTAAGAAATAATAAACGACAAATAAGTTTATCTATATTCTGGCTTATTTTATAAAGTCAAGGTCATGTACCTACTCAAAAATTGTAATAGGTTTTTTTATGTAAAAGCTGTCAAAATGACTCTACATGATAGAAAGAATGAGTAGAAATCAAGAGCGGTGGTAACCATTCTGCGAATGTGAACAATACAACATGGTGAACCACATTATGGGGGCCTAGTGAGATGCTTTTTCACGTCTGACTTAAAGACCTGGGATCACATTGGAAGAGAAACACTAAAATAATTAAGCTGTAGAAATAGGTATTATTTTGAATTTTATTATGTAAATCCTCTATAATAGCATTTTGATCGTCAAAATCTACAATTACCAGAATTTATAATCACAAATGAGAACATTTTCAGAATATAAATGTAAGAAGGAAATAGTAACGAAATAATTTATCGTCTGATGAAATAAAAAATGGAATATTAACTGTGTACAATAATATTTACAAATAAAATGTAAACTAAATGACAAAAGTCTACGAGGAAAATTAAACTCCAATTTCTAATTTAAGTACATAGGATATCGAACATTAAAAATTTTAATTTGCAATAACTTAATATAACTTGAAAACAAGCGCCCATCTCAGATTTATTGAAGTAAAAGTTGAATTAAAGTTAATTACATCTGAGTTTACAGAAAAAATAGCCCTCGGGTAATGGAGATAGATATCATTTAATACAACGATTAATTTAAAACTTATAATCCCATTAAAAAAGCATTTTTTTACAATGGATGTATGCGTGTAACAGTTACTCAATCACGCGATAAAGGCTAAATGATTTATTTTATCTATATTACAGATGATTTCTAAAACTTTGGAATTAGACTGATTGTGTCGATAATTAATCTCATAAAATAAGTGTAACTTGATTTTAAACAAGGACCTGTGATGATGTGACCTTTCACGTGGATAGACGTTTAAATGCTTTACAATTTCATGAAACTTTATAATGTAGTTGTAGTTTATAAGTAGTTTATACACACATCAAAAGTGTCTAGGGATCAACATATGTGTCTAGGGATCAACATATATTTTTGCAATAACTTTTCTCCTGATTGATATTAATTAAAATTTTCTTTAAGGGTTCATCAAATAAAGTGTTTTCGTTTGTCACAGTAACGATAAACCAAGTCACCTTTGCATTAATAAAGAAATTTGCCATTTTCCTAATAAAAGGATTTTTGACATTTGAACCACTAACATTAAAGTTCGAAAAAAGACTGAAATAACAGTTTTCTTTAAAATTTTATTAGGTAACTTAAACAATTAATAATCCGTGTTTCTACCGCGAACACTAACAACACAAGAATCGGTTTGGCATACTCAAAATGAGTTCATCCAAATCACGCTGTGGAATGGCCGCCCATGTTCGTTGCAACATCAAAAAAAGGTCTTCTTGCGACTGGATACCCTCCATATTCGGCAGAGCTCTTCTCTGTAGCATATCCCATGCATGCTCAATCGGGTTCAAGTCTGGCGACTGAGCAGGCCAGGGCCAAAGCCACATCTCAATCTCAAGAAATCCGCATAAAAATGCTTGATCCCTAGACACTTTTGATGTGTGTATATCTGACAAGTACGTAAGTAACTATTTTCATCAACAATGTAAAATAAACCAATTTATTCACGATAATACTTGATTTTTATGTCTGATACAATACTTATATCTAAAACTGTAAGTCCAGTATACCATATATATGTACCTACATCTAAATATACATATAAGATAAAAATGCTAATCAGACCATATTTACAGAACTGAGAAACAGTTTATTACGTACATTTATAAATATAAACTTATCTACTGTAACCTGGAAGCACACAGAAATATAGATAGATACATTTATATTCAATTATTAATCATTTAATATGTTACATTTTATAGATAACAATAATATTATAGCCATTCTTAACTTTCTGTACTTTTTGATCGTAATCGTAGCAAAGGTTACTAGCATGTCATAAATGTATTTGAGAAGATTTTTTTAAACACAATATTGAGGTCTTCAATCTTTTCTAAAACTTTAGTAACTAGAATACAAAGCTTCTCGTTCCCCTCTGTCAAAGTATAAGCCCAAATAGGCATATCTTAGGGACAGTTTCACCACATGCTGATAAAATCTTGAACTTCTCGGCCAGATAGCCTACAGATTTTGGTTTTACAAGTCTTCGATATACATAATTTGTCTACCCTGCCTGATGAAATGCAAGAACGGAATCCAAGAGTGGTGGTCACCATCCTCAATGCAAATGTGGACAATGCGGCATGGTGACTCACACTATGTCGGCCTAGCGAGATGCTTTTTCACGCCTCGCTTAAAGGACCCGGCATCATAGTGGGAGGGAAACACGTGCGATGGAAGTTAGTTCCAGTTTTTAACTGCTGGGCATAGAAAGGAATAGAGCATATATATTTTATATGGCAGTAACCTGTCTAAATCTTTATCAACAAGTGATGAAACTGGCTCTGAATGTATTGATTGTATAGCATCATTATTTGTATACTTAAATAACATTCACAGTTAGAACATTTGAACATTTTAGAACTGACATACGCTGTGCGTAAAAATTCCAAATAAAATAGAATAAAAAAATTGATAACGGGACAACCACTGGGACTACCATTTCCCAATCAAAAGCAATCAACACTTTCTGAAGGAAAAATCATAAGACGATTGATATTAAAAAAAAAACTCTTATAAAGCACTTCATCTAATAATCTATATATATAAAAGAGTAAGGTGACTGACTGACTGACTGACAGACTGACTGACATACCCAGAGATCAACGCACAGCCCAAACCGCTGAAGCTAGAATCCTGAAATTTTGCATATAGATTCTTTATATAACGTAAGTGAGCACTAAGAAAGGATTTTTTGAAATTCCACCCCTAAGGGGGTGAAATAGGGGTTAAAATTTTGTATGGAAGTCCGTCATTTTTTAAGTTAGAAACATAAAACTTTACTTTTGAGCTACTGATTAAAAATGAGTAAACACGTATTTAGGCGTTTCTAAATATTCTACCCCTAAGGGGTGAAATAGGGGTTGTGATGTTGTACATAGGTTAGTCTGGAAGTCCGACATTTTTGAAGTTAGAAACATTAAACTTTATTTTTGGGCTACTGATTAAAAATGAATAGATACGTATTTAAGCTTTTCTGAATATTATACCCCTAAGGGGGTGAAATAGGGGTTGAAAGTTTGTATGGAAGTCCGCAATTTTTTAAATAAGAAATATGGAACTTTATTTTTGGTCTACTGAATAAAAATGATTAGATACGTATTTAGGAGTTTCTGGATATTTTACCCCTAAGGGGGTGAAATAGGGGTTGAAAGTTTGTATGGAAGTTTGTCATTTTTAAAGTTAGAATCATAAAACTTTATTTTTGGGCTATTGATAAAAGAAAATTAGATTTCTATTTAAGCGTTTCTGGATATTCTACCCCTAAGGGGGTGAAATAGGGGTTGAAAGTTTGTATGGAAGTCCGTAATTTTTTAAGTTAGAAACATAAAACTTTATTTTTGAGCTACTGATTAAAAATGAGTAAACACGTATTTATGCGTTTCTAAATATTATACCCCTAAGGGGGTGAAATAGGGGTTGAAAGTTTGTATGAAAGTTCGTCATTTTTTAAGTAAGAAAAATGAAACTTTACTTTTGAGGCTACTGATAAAAAAATAGTAGATATGTATTTAAGCATTTCTGAATATTGTACCCCTAAGGGGGTGAAATAGGGGTTGAAAGTTTGTATGTAAGTCCATAATTTTTTAAATAAGAAATATCGAACTTTATTTTTGGGCTACTAAATAAAAATGATTAGATAAGTAATTAGGAGTTTCTGGATATTCTACCCTAAGGGGGTGAAATAGGGGTTGAAAGTTTGTATGGAAGTTCGTCATTTTTAAAGTTAGAGTCATTAAACTTTATTTTTGGGCTATTTATAAAAAAAAATAGATACGTATTTAAGCGTTACTGGATATTCTACCCATAAGGGGGTGAAATAGGGGTTGAAAGTTTGTAAGGAAGTACGTCATTTTTTAGGTGAGAAACATGAATATTTTATGAATAAAACATGAATATTTAATTAAAAATGAGTACATACGTATTTAAGCGTTTCTGGATATTCTACCCCCAAGGAGTGATATAGAGGTTGAAAGTTTGTAAGGAAATCCGTCATCTTTTATGTGAGAAACATGAACATTTCTGTTTTGGCTGATTAAAAATGAGTAGATACGTATTTAAGCGTTTCTGGATATTCCACCCCTGAAGGGGTGTAATAGGGGTTGAAATTTCGTATATAGGTTAGCCTGGAAGTCCGTCATTCTTAAAGTTAGAAACATGTAACTTTATTTTTAGGCTACTGATTAAAATGAGTAGATACGTATATACGAACATGTTCTACCGGAACCGATTGTGGTACATGGTGCCGTTCTCGAAGTTGTTCAAAAAATTATGTGGTACCTCGGACAGACTTTGCAGTTAAGTAGAAACTACTTCGAGGACGAGGTGAACAGGAGAATTCAGCCGGGTTGGGTTTGGGAAACTTCGTCGGGTCTTTTCATCACCAATCCCACAGTGCCTAAATACGAAAGTCTTCAATCAGTACGTCCTACCTGTCATGACATAAGGTGCCAAAACGTCGACACTTATGACACGGCTGGTTCACAAGTTTAAAGTCGCTCAGCGTGCTATGGAGAGAGCTATGCTCAACGTTTCTTTATCTAAGGGATCGCATCAGGAATGAGGTGATCCGGCAGAGAACCAAGGTCATTGACATAGCCCACAGGATAAGCAAGCTGAAGTGACAGTCGGCTGGCCATATTAGCCGTAGAACTGATAACCGTTGGGGTAAACGGGTTCTTGAGTGGAGACCGCGTCTCGGCAAACGTAGTGTAGAACGTCCACAGGCCAGGTGGAATAATGATCTGCCCAAGACGGCTGGCAGGAGCTGGATGAGAGAAGCTGAGGATCGAACCAAGTGGCGTGCAATTCGAGATGCCTATGTCCAGCAGTGGACTGCGATGATGATGATGAGATACGTATTTAAGCGTTTCTGGATATTCTATCCCTAGGTTAAACTGGAAGTCCGTCATTTTTTAATTTAATAGCCTGAAACTTTATCTTCAGGCTTTTGATTACAAATAAATGAATACTTATATCAGCACATATGGGGATTCTATTCCTAAAGGGGTTAAAAGAGGGGCGAAAGTGTGTATGAAAGTCGACTTTAGTGGACTATTGATTATAAATAAATAAATACGTTTAAAAACATGAATAAATTATTCATAGATACTTACACAGTTTAAATTAAATACATATAATCAACTTCTACGCGAGCAAAGCCGCGGGCTACAGCTAGTGACATATATTTTTGAATGTATCAAATAAATTCCTGTTTAAGCAAAAAAATAAGTACACAAATAATTTTAAAGATTTATGTCACTATTGTTTTGTTTGTTTTTGAACATAATGATTGAACATTTTACAAAATTAGTGTTATTTTCCAATGTCAAACATATTTACATATAGGTTGTGTTTGAAGAAGTTAAAAACACTTATGTAAGTAAAGACATTTTACATTCAAAACTTTAACTGAACTAAATAATTTTGCATATAATTTCTTAATTAATTACTTACACATTATCACTTTAAATATTTTACATTTATACATAATTCAAATATAGTATAATAAATAATTAAGCAGAAATAACTGTAATCGATATTTAATGAGAAAATGTCTTCTACGATTGCTTGGTTTTTCCAGAAACTATAAGTTAACAAAATAGACTGCCTCGTTGGTCTCGCGGTTGGCGTGTGCGACTGCTGATCATGAGGTCTCGGGTTCGATTCCCGGGTCGGACCAAATGTTTGTATGATCTACAAATATTTGTTTCGGAGTTTGGGTGTTTTCTATGTATAATATGTATGTATTTACAAAAAAAAAGTATATATGTATTTGTATCAGTTGTCTAGTACCCATAACACAAGCTCTGCTTAGCTTGGGACTAGATAGCGTTGTGTTAGATGTCCGAAATATTTATTTATTTATTTATTTATAGACGAGAGTAAAATGGGTGAGGTCTATGCCAGCAGCCGACTTCAATAGGCTAAATGAACTATTTGTGTATAGCTTTATGCAAAATTATATATTATGCAAAACATTACATAACACATCTGCCTCGGTGGCGCAGTGGTAGCGTATGAGACTGCTGTGCTTGAGGTCTCGGGTTCGATTCCCGGGTCGGGCCAAATGTTTGTGTGATCTGCAAATGTTTGTTTCGGAGTTTGGGTGTTTTCCATATGTATGTAGGTATTTACAAAAAAAAGTATTATATGTATTTATATCAGTTGTCAAGTACCCATAACACAAGCTCTGCTTAGCTTGGGACTAGATGGCGTTGTGTGTTAGATGTCCGAAATATTTATTTATTTATTATCATAATAGTTATTTCAATGGACTATTAATAGAACGACACGGAAACTCTTTATACACAGAACGTCATTCAAAAAATTATTATTATTCAAATTTCTAAAAAGACCACAGTACAAAAATGGTAAATATCATGAACATCATACCTATGAAAAGAAAATGTTGCTGAATACGAGAAAACGGGAATAGCACAAAACACACAGTAATCCTTTCGCAACCCATAGCAAAGCAGGGACATTAAAATGAAATTTGCACCCAAAGAAATAATCTTTGCAACACATTGTATAATAGTATTGATACAGCCCGGCAATTGTCGGCATATTTTCATAAGTAGGAAAATCAAAACATATTTAAGGAGTACCACAGTATAATATATTTTATAAATATTTATGCGATTAATACATACGTTCACAACAAATATGTACACGGATTACTCCTACAACATACAAGATCTACGCATATGCCCTTGAGTTACTAAAACTATATCGTTCTTAATGTTTCCTTTACCGTAGCATAGCAATTTATTGTCACCCAATGAAGCTTGTTGCTACCGTCTGGTCCACTCGTTCAAGTTGTTTGGGATATGTATTGTTTCTATTCAACACTATACACATATGATACATAGCAGTCTGTGAGAGTTTGTTCACGTGATTCGCGTGCACGAACCATCGACACATTTGAGCCCTGGCTCGCAAGTCCCACTGAATCCGCCGCAGTCTTCGCCTAGCGTCCGCGCGCATACTTTACAGCATCTGAAAACAAAAAAAAACCATTAATGCTATGGTGTTAAGTATATACGAACGGTACATAGAGCATACACAAGTGTTCCCCTCTGTCAAAGAACACACATTGCACTGCTTCTGACACAGATTGAGCATAAGTGTCTGTGAAATTGTGACAGTTTTGTTTTAACTGGTATGTGTGAGTTCGTAATGTCAAGTGATTATTTAGAAGTGCATAATTTCAATTCGATTTGGCCGCCAGAGGCCTAAGGCCTGGGCGTGACATATAGGCAGTCATACAATATAGACCTGATCGTTTAATTAAAAATGGTTAAATCGTACTAATGGATTTTAAAGATAAGCAAGCTTTTATTTAAAGTTTTAAGTTACTGTTATAATTTTTTAATGTAGTTTCACCCTGTAATTGGCTTGATGCAGTTGATGCTACATATCAAACTAACTATTTTCTTTTTTTGTAGCTGATGGTTTTGCAAACTGAAATAAATAAAAAGAATTATTATTATTGCAGGATATAACTGTTCCTTCTCTATTTAATCTTCTTAGGGGTAATTTGATCAGTCACAGCAGGTAGTTTAACATGTTCTACCTTTCTCACAATTTTGAAATTCTAAATTATCGAATAACATTATATTATTTAAGAACTTCTTTTTAAGTTATACAAGTACCTGTAGACTAAAATAACATTAATTTCAAATGAATATTGACTCAAAGGAAACACCCAACTTCAAAATTACTTTTTAATTTTTTGTTTGTATTTATAAATCGCGAGGTCGAGCAAGTTTATCGATGGAGTTCAGTAATTGCTTTACCGGCCAACTTCCTTATTTTGAAGTTCACGGACAAACTCCTGACTAAGTGGATCAGTCCCTTAGCGAGGCAGAAAACTTTTTTAGGTAAAAGCTAAAGGTAATTAACTGAAGATAAAGATTCAGCTTCTTATAATAATTTGTTGTACATGTACCCTTTTATGAAATACTTTTTTATGTACAGTAGGGATCGTTTGGTGGTTGAATTTGGACCAGACCTTATGATTTTTTTGCTGCCTATTTAGTTTGGGCATAGATATATTACATCACATCATCAGCTTTTTATAATCTACTGCTAAGACATAGTCCTCTCCTCAGAAATGAGGTTATCCAGATATCCTACTAATATTATAAACGCGAAAGTTTGTAAGTATGGATGGATGGATGTTTGTTACTCTTTCACGCAGAAACTACTAAAAGGATCTGGATGAAACTTTACAGTAATATAGCTTATACATCAGAATAACACATAGGCTACTATTTGCCGCGACAACCGACACACACGCGGGCGGAGCCGCTGGCAAAAGCTAATTCTATGTAAATTAAAATATAGAAATACTTAATATACTATTATTAGAATTTCGGAAATCAAAGAAACATAATATTTAAATTCCTTGGAAGAAAGATAGACTACAAAGGTCGTACTTCATCTATAAACGTAATAGTCGATGACTTCGTAGAAGACATTGACAAGGTAGACCAACAGCCAATTAGTAACGTAAAAAAAGCTTGGATTTACGACAACTACTTAACATCACGTCTCAACTGGCCGTTTCTAGTATATGATATAAACTAGAACCACATAAGAACACTGCACCCGAAAGTCACTAAGACATTGAAGTCGTGGCTCGGGCTAGCACCATCTGCAGACCCGTCAACGTTATACAGGGGCTCCAATAATTTTGCAATGAAATTAAAAAAACCTTCGGAACTCTACAAACACCTAAGAGTTACCAAAATGCATGTCTTGTCAAAATCCCAAGACGAAATCGTTAGATCCCTTCCAAAAGACAAAAACTCATCAGAGCTAGAGTCACGGCTCCAATTCCACAAAAAATTCATGGTGGGTACGCAGTCCAGTAGAGTTGGATTGGGAAATGCTAGAAGACAGACCGACAAAGAGATAACAAAATCTTCATACAACAAGATGAAAACGAGACCTACAAGGTGCACGCAATGAACCTAGAAATGCAGAATGAATGGTTAACTCTACGAGAATTTTGTATCCCACCAGCTTTGAAATTTACACGCGCACAGTTTTATATGATTGGTCACCCGCCCTGTTAAAATTCTACCTCAACGCGTTTCAATTAACTCTCCCCGATCAAAGCAACCTAGTAAGGTGGGGAAAGGCCACAGAAAAGGCTTGTACGATGTGCAATGCGGCAATAGGTACAGCCAGGCACTTACTGACAGGTTGTAAGGCGCTATTAGACCGAGGTCATTATTCACGTCGCCATGATAGGGTATTACACATCATACGCGAAGCTATGAGTTTATCACTGGCGAAAGCGAAAAAAGGAATAACAACAAACATAAAAACTGACATCGCGTGTGTAAAGGAAGGCTCAACAAAAAAGACTTCACTCACACAAAAGCCGTACTCGATTATAAATACCGCCAGTGGCTGGATATTATTAGTGGACACGTATGAAAATCACTACAGAATACCGGAGGATATCTGTGCCTCGGCGTCCAGACCAGACATATTTCTTTATGCAATGTCAATTAAGCGTGTAGTACTAGTAGAACTCACGGTGCCGTGAGAAACGAACATCCCTAAAGCTCACGCTTTATAAAGAAACAGTTATTGTTAGAAATTAAACGTCATTATAATGGCAACATTTTGATTGTCACTTTTTCTTGTTTGGCGTTTTGACGTTTGAGGTTAAGATAGTACTATGGAGACGCTTGCCGGCCGAACCCATTTTCGCATTTAATTGTCGGTTTAAGCTAATTGAATTGATATTAAGCTAATTTTCCAAAGACTCGGTTTTCGTCGGTCACCGTTATGATTGGTCTGGTTTGGACTCGCGAGTTTTTGTAGGCGCGTTCAAAAGGGCGTGATCCGTAATAGCTAATACGAGTTTATTGTAATTCGAATACCTTGAAAGATATACAGCACTTTGGAGCATGTTTGTGTGAACGTACCAAGACAAAGCAGTGGGGTACCCCGTCAAAGGCACCGAGAACAAGGAAGCCACACAACTCCAGTAAGTGCTTGATGATTTTAGTTTAGATTAAGAACACGGTGAATCGCCGTAAAGGTTCATTGCTCTCGCTAGTGAATTAGGTTAGCTATTTAATGCCTGTACAAATGGGCCCTACTAGCATTATAAACTTCACAAGGTGAACGTTGCATTGGCGAGAGAATTGAACAGTTATGTTGTTGCGCTGTATGCCGTGGAAGTGGGTGCGAGGGGTATATCAGCCAAATCCCTCTATAACCTGCTTAAAGACCTTGGATTGCCAAGAGCTTCAGTGAGCTCTTTTCTTGAACGAATATTCAAAGCGGCATTGCTAGGCTCATTTCAAATATGGTTAGGTAGAGGGGGTTACACGGCGGACAGTGGAGGTGAGCGTTGACGGGTCGTAAGGAGTGCTCCTTAAACCTACACCTGGGTCGCAATTCCCAGGCACTGTCGAAGTCGCATGTGTTGCCCCCATCTATCACGCGATGGACCCGGCACCCGCACGGTGAATCCATGAAACGCTAAGAAATAGGTATTTTTTTCTATGAAACAAATGTCTAGTCGTATAATAACTCAAATTTTGTTTTTTTTAAATACTTATTGATTTACTCTTTGTTTTATATTTATTTGAAATTAAATCTGATTACAATTAAATTAAATCGTAAAACTAAAATAACTCCAATAAATTGACCAAAACTTGAGAGGTGTCAAGGGACACCCGGATGGATCGAACGAAGAAGATGGAAGGAAGAAGAATATATACATGTTTATATATATATACTATTCAGCACTATGACGTCAACTCAATGCTAAAAGTGTCGTTACAACGAAAATTGTCGTTACAACTTAATCCGTCTAGCCCCCTTTCGCGCCGCGCCATAAGGAACTTCGTTCCAACAAGAAAAATAATAAACTAAATTGCTTTGTTTTATATACAGTTGAAAATAAGTAGGTTGGTAATAGTAGTTGAAAGAAATCGTTCAATTTTACAAAATTTTTGACCAGGTATTTGTAGAACTTCAAATTGTTACAAACTGCCACTTGAGAAAACTCGATATAATATGACTTAACTGTAAAAGGAGTTTGAAGTTTAGGTGTTTCCACTTGATTACTTAATAAAGTTAAATATTTGTTATACCTTTAAGTTTTAATTAATTTCTTTGAACTAAGTAGATTTATGGTATACTAGCTGTTGCCCGCGGCTCCGCCCGCGTGTATGTCTATAAATGAAGAACCGCTCTTCCAACTTTGTGCAAACTTCACATAAACCATTTACTAAATAGTCCGAACAAAGCCTGAATATTTGGTTTGGATAGGTGAGCCCGTTCTTGAGTTATGAAATTACAACTAAAAGTGGCATTGATTTTTATGTATATGGATTGGTTAAATTATTTAAGAACTGTTTTTTAAGTTCTTCAAAGTATAGGCCCTATAGCTATCATACCTGTTTAACATTTTGAGATTTGTGTATTAAATAGTAGTAATAAACTAGTACTTAAACCTGCCTATAACAATTATCAAGAGGAATTAAAGCGGTACCGGCAAAACTTAGGGTCCAGCATAGCCAAGTTGATGCGACTTTTTGTAGCATCACTACAAAAAGTCGCTGTGGGCGATCGCCCTGAAACTTCCCAAAGTAGTATATTATATGAAATATAGTATATGCGTGTGAGATAAGGACGTTTTCTTTTTCAAATGATATTCTTCTGTAAAGCATAAACAAAGAGTTAATTGAAAGACCGTTTTAATCATAACTATCAATTAATTTATCTAATCATTCGATTTCTGAAATCAAATGGAGACATATTAATATTTATAATATCTTTTACTTTTTATCTTCCAAGAAGCCCAATTGCCAAGACTAACAAATCATTGAAATTGTCTGTCCACCTTATAAGAGGACTTCTTAAGCTGTGCTTATCAATAATACATATCTAATGAACCACAATTATAATCATCTTCTCTTGACTGTCGAGCATAATTTAAAATAGTTACTAACAAATGCTTCTATCGACTGATTTGTGGTTATGAGATACTATCATAATTTAAAAAGACAACTCCCGCATTACGAATATACATCCTGTGTCGCGGGGGACTTTACAAACATACATAAAACGGGCAAAAGAGCACCCAGACTCAGAACAACTACATATGGATCACGCAAAGCATCTTCCCATGTGGGATTTGAACCCACAACACTTGGCGCAGTAGAAAGCGGCTTAGCGACCGTCTAAACCACTAGGGTAACTGTACAGAGTGTACAGTTGACTAGTCAGCATCTAGAATCAATTTAGATAAAATCATTAAGTCTTTTGTATTAAGACTGGCTTAGAGTTTATAATAATTTCATTTAAATTCTTGGTCTGAATAAATAAATTCGATAAGCCTCTTATTTTGTTAAAGATGTTGTAACAGACGATAGACTTAAGTACCAGTGCTGCGTAGTAATAAAATTATTCTGAAATGACAAATCCTGTTGTCAAGCAATAGGATTATGGAAATATCCAATGTCCCGTTGAAATGGTATTAGCTGATACTGGAGTTCTACTGAGAATGTTGTATACATAATAATTTAATAACGGTCTAAGAGAAGATTTCCATATTTTTTTTTAACAAAAGTCTCGGTACTTAGTCAAATTTTTATTTTTAGCCAAATTAATAAAAGGAGGAGGTTCTCAATTCGACTGTATTTTTTTATTATGTTTGTTACCTCAAAACTTTCGACTGGGTGAACCGTTTTTGATAATTCTATTTTTTTATTTGAAAGCTGGTGCTTCCCTTGCTGTCCCATTTTAACTTGGTACAGTTCTTGAAATTGTTTTTTTTTTAATCTTGCATGCATCTGCCTGGTGCAGATCTAATTTATTTTCACTGGGATTTTTCAGTTTATTTGATCCTAAACCTATATATGGTATATAAGTTAAAGAAAGAAAGTTAGAGTGAACGGCATTCTTGAAATTACTTGTATCTTTTGCCATTGCACTATTTAATAAACTCAAATATTATAAAGTTTAAAATAACTAGTTACCTTTAATAATGACATAAAGTGAAATTCGTTAAGTTATATTTAAGTTCATTAAATAGTAAAATATAGGTACAAATGAGTTTAATTTCAAGAATACGGGTAATCGAGAGGGAAACAAGTGGGCATTTGGTAGTTTTGTAAGACACCTTAGTTCCTGCGTCCTGTCGTCATATTCACTCAAGTCATTTTATAGTTCAGAAATAATTTTAGGAGTTTTGTGTATAGTGTTGATCATTGAGTTCCCATTCTCTTGTCTGGAGATGATCAGGTCATGTTTACAAAAATGCATGTGAATCTAGTTACGATAATTTGGAGATGAACTTACATAATATATAAACAATCTCAGCTTTCACAGTTTTTTTTTTTATTCTTCTTCCAAGTTTTGTTCTAAATTAACAAACTAAAACATTTGTAATTAAACAAAAGCTTTTAATAATCAAATAGTTTTGAATATTGTTCTCTTTTGAGCTCGGTTCATACATAGACAATAGAGAAATGGTTTGTTTGATATAATTCTTTTTTAACCAACTTCAAAAAAAGGAGGAGGTTTCTCAATTCGACCGTATATGCTTTTTTTATGTGTGTTCGCGGATAACTTCGTCGTTTATGAACCGATTT
Organism: Diaphora mendica; assembly: GCA_949125395.1. Lineage (NCBI taxonomy): Eukaryota > Metazoa > Arthropoda > Insecta > Lepidoptera > Erebidae > Diaphora > Diaphora mendica. The sequence goes on from OX421323.1 coordinate 7,919,438, forward strand.
TGATGATTCTTTTTTTAATGGAAAGGAGATGTCCCAACGGTGGTACCATGATAAGGACACAAAGATCGGATGATGGTATCTAAGAGAAATCAAGTCGAACCTTGAAGTCGGTTTTTATTTTGTTAAAATGTTTACACTCTAAAACTTTAAGAAGAAGGTTCAAAAAGAGTTGTTTAATGTTGTAGTTCCTTATCTGTAAGGCTAACAGATGTTAAGTTTGCTTTATAGATAAATAACAGAAAAAATTGTAAAAGTTAGTAAATGTTAAAAATATTTCATAAGTACTTATTACTTTTTAAACAGGCTTTAATTTATTTTAATTTTAATAGCTATTGTTACAAGTATAATACTCATTGAAATTTATCATGTTCAACATTGAATCTTGAAAATGATAATATTTCATATTTTGCATAAGATCGACATAAACAAAACAAAATATGCTACACAAACTAAAGTAACTAGTTAAAAAAACTAATAGAAAATTAGAGAAACAGAACTTTTGACAACACTTACGATATTATTGCATCAAAGGTGCATGCAGTGATCGCTTTTCATTGAATTAAAACATATTTTGCTTTCAAAATGGTATTTAAATAAAAGAACAACGTTACATAAAATATATCCCACAGTTTCATTGTCAGTAAATTATAGTTTAATGGAAATACATCTCACCTGCACGGATCCCACACGACAATCCCCATTCCTGGACATCCGCTGGGCTCCAGCACTTCACACTCCCTTGGATTGCAGACGCAATCCCACCCCCTCACCGCCCCGACAACCACCACCACCGCGACCATCGCCAGCCAGCTACCCTTTGTCATACTGTCACTCACATTTCACTCAAGAAACTCACTATACACTCACACTGTCCGAAGCACATAGTTGCACATTTATAAAAGTGTTCAGGGTTGACTACAGTTCGTCCGCATTCTGAAACAAACATAGAAGTTTAATTGGACAAGAAATTATTTTAGGTGTTTATACAAGTGAGTTAATTCAAGAAGCAAATTCTAGTCGTCGGATATAACACATTATTTTAAATTCAGTGAAAAAATCGATATGAAAATCATGAATATTCCGAGAAAGACATAAAGTTAAGTATTGCGATTTCTTGCAAGTAAGCATTTTTTTTCTTTAAAGTTTATCAATCACCTGTTTATTCTTAGTAGTCCTTGTGAGATACAAGTTTTGCCTTTTAAGAAATGGCAAACACGAAATAATGGTTCAATTTTTTGGATTGAAATTTGTAAAAATGTATAAAGATTAGTACAGTAGAAATGACGATAATACGTATACCAAAATTATAAGATTTAAAAGTTTATCATGTATAGGTTTCGTTCGTAGTTTGCTTAGGATAATATTCTGACCAAATATCTTATCGATGTTTAAATGCGGCTACGAGGGAACCCAATGCAGGTTAACGCGGTATGATATCAAAGAGATTAAACAACAGGGATGCGATAAACTCTGAAACCCTTACCCATTCGATACAATTTAATTTCAAACACAAACACTGGAGGTTAACTTGAGATTGTATAGCACAGAGCAAATTGACGAACATTTTGCAAGTGTTGCTCTTTGACCAGGCAAGACTTCTTTACTTCAGATTGTTGTATTTCTTTGGACTTGAACGTCGCTCATATAACAAACAGTTGGTTAACAGATCAATTTTATTTGGTTTCTTTGTATAAATTATGAGAATACCAAAGTATAGTTTGGAATTAATTTGCATTTGAAAAGAATATGACATAGGTATACCTTTTTTACATAAAAACAACATAATATGTTGTAACAGTCCACTGCTGGACATAGGCCTCTCCCAAGGCACAGCACAAAGCCTGGTCTGCTGCTTATTGCATCCAGCAGCCGCCGTAATATTTAACTATAACCTAACTAACCGAATTCTAATAGAAACCGTAGGACTGCGGGAGAGCCACGCTTCGGCATGAATGGGCAGGCTCGACTGGAGTGATACCACGGCCTCATAGAAAACCGGTGCGCTGTTTTTCACCGAGTGAGTGAGGATACAGGAAGCCCATACTCCAACCCCTTCCCCTATCTCCCCCATCCCCCCCATACCCCAAAGGCCGGCAACACACTTGTGACGCCTCTGGTGTTGCAGGTGTCCATGGGCGGCGGTAATCGCTTACAATCAGGCGATACGTCTGCTCGCTTGCCCGCCTATTCGAAAAAAAAGAAACACTTTCTAGCTAGCAATAGTAAAGTTTACGATTAAGGTTCACCAAAACCTCCATATCCCACGTAAGAAAAAAACTTACGAAAAGGAATAACATACTTCAATAGCTTATAATGCTGTCGTAAATCTACCATTGATTTTTATTAGCGGTTTGCACAAGTTACCTCCAAATGATACGATATCTCTTCAGCTATTATCAGTACCCACACCCTCTTCCATCAGAATGGACCCATTTATCTGAGTTTTTTCGATCACAGTCTTTTCTCTGTTTTCTTTTTCTGATAAATTGAAAGAATATTTCCACATTGCTGCAACTGATAGTTCGCCATTTGAAATTGAATACCGATTTTTATTTCAAATACAATAAATGGTAAAGTTGAAGAGAGACCGTCAATTATTACTGAGCTTTTGTAGTTCAACTGTTCTGCATTAAATAAAATATCGCGTTTAATTGTTTGGTATTTAAAACTCATGTTCACTCAAATACGATTAATTGTTTGAGCAGAAAATTATCTAGTGACATATTTATGTGTATGTATGTCAACGTAAGATTATAAAAACCGTTAGATTGTAATCTACCTAGCGAGATTGTCAACTTTCGATAGATTGTCAACTGTGATATACTGCTTATACGCGTTAAACTGTCAACTATCCCTGATTGGTCGGTTTTACAGTAGGCAGTTCAATGACCATAGAGTTAGGTAAGAACTTCTTTGATTAATCACAAATTCGTTTTAAATAACTAACAACAATTTTATATCACTAATTCTAAAGCAGTGAGGTATTTTCAACATGAAATCAATTCACAATCACAAAAATACATTACATTAGGCAACAAACGAATTAACAAACAAATATGGCGTCGCGGGACATACGTGTTTCAACCAATCAGCACGCGACTTGCGATTTGTTGCATACCATTTCACAATCTTACGACTGTTTGCAATCTCGCGAGATAGATTACAATCTAACGGTGTTAATAATATTACGGTGTTATGTGTACGACATGGAAAATAAAACAAAACACAAAATATAAATAAATAAATATTTCAGACATCTAACACACACCGCCATTTAGTCCCAAGCTAAGCAGAGCTTGTGTTACGGGTACTAGATAACTGATTTAAATACATATATACATTTTTTTGTAAATACATACATTATAATACATAGAAAACACCTAAACTCCAAAACAAATATTTGTAGATCACACAAACATTTGGTCTGACCCAGGATTTGAACCCGAGACCTCAAGCACAGCAGTCGCATTCACTAGCACTGCGCCACCGAGGCAGTCAGTTATATTTACCTGATTTTAAGCGATTCAACTTTAAGCAACGGTTCTGTGTTACTTTTAATTTTAAGCACACATCCTCAAAGTTAAAATAACATAAACTTTATTTAGCTTCTTAAAGTTAAATAAAGTTTATGAATAAGTCTGTCAGTTTGTATTTGTGTTTCAAGATTTACCTTGTTTAAAGTTTGTACAAACATAGTATACTTGGGATATGGAATTGCACAATATGGTATAATGACCGTTGTCTGCTTTAGCATTATTTACTATTTTGTGCAGTAAATAATTAAAATAAAACAATATTAATATATAATCACAAAAATTACCAAAATAATTACAAATTTTAACAAAAAAAAACGACTTCAATCTGGACCAAATTTAAATGAGACCATTCGGGAAGCACCAGCTTTCAAATAAAAAAAGAATCATCAAAATCACCGGTTCACCCAGTCGAAAGTTATGAGGTAACAAACATAAAAAAAAATACAGTCGAATTGAGAACCTCCTCCTTTCTTTGAAGTCGGTTACTAACAATGAATTAGCTAATGTAATCCAGGTTTACAGAACGTATGAGTAATTGGGGGCTCATATTCAATAAAGATTCTGCCAATAGCTAATTTAAAAACTAGTTCAGATTTTCAGCTTATATAACCATTTACCTCTTATCTTATAAATCACCTACTGACCTTTTCCTAAATTTATTATGCCGGAGCAATAATATAGTTAATAGTTTCTTACATAGCTGGCCACTAGCCTAACTCCAATTCTAATTTATAATGTAATTATTTTCAAATGAGGTAGATGAAGAAGGTAAATTGAGAAAAGGAAAAAGAACACGATACAGCTGTTGCTTGTAAAGCTATTGTTGTGATTAGAAAAGTCACAAGGATAGACATTAACTGAAAGGTGATCCGAATAATAATAATATATCTCTTTATTGTACACCAGATGCATTCAAAGGTAAGCTTAAAATTAGAGAAGTACAATTGGCGGCCTTATCGCCCGGAGGCAATCTTTTACAGGCAACCATTGGATGGAGAGAAAAACATGATTATGAGATAGTGTAGGGTAGTGTCTGGTGTAAAACTAGGTAAGACGAAAAAATAAATAAAGTAATAAGGATATATACCGTTATAGTAACACATAGTGTGGTTTAAGAAATAGATACAAGCAAGGAATAAGATAAATATACGAGTATTGCATATATAAATGTGTGGGGGACCCACCAACACAAAGGGAGGATCCTCCGACCAGGCGAGGTGATCATGCCTGGCGGGCCAACTGCCCAACGGTTGATGTTGGGATGTTGTATATATGATTATCGGCGCGAGAACTTTCACTGCGCGATTCAGGATTGGTAGTTTCTTAGTTTCCTTCGGTACTCCGTAGTTCAGTGTAACTTCGGTAGATGGCGCTGTAGTATATTTCTGTTGCGCTGTATGTGGAAGTCACCACATCACAAGTTCGCTGATCCCAGTGAGTCGGGATGTCGTGCGGTGCTCGGTGCTGCAGTGAGGTCCCTAGTGAGTCGAGGCGGTTGCTGCGTAGAGGCTGGCTGCTGCATAGATAAATAAAAAATAGCAGGTTAAGGGGCATTGATGTCTCCCTATTTTACGAGTTTCTTTTTTATGGAAAAAGGGGCAAACGAGCTAACGTATTGCCTGATGGTAAGTGAATGCCGCCGCCCATGGACACTCGCAACACTAGAGGCGTCACAAGTGCGTTGCCGGCCTTTGGGGGATGGGAAGGGGGATGTGAGGAGGGTTTGGGGTATGAGCCTCCGGTATCCTCACTCACTCGGTGAAACACAGCGCCAGCGTTGTTTCACACCGGTTTTTTTGTGAAGCCGTGGTATCACTCCGGTCGAGCCGGCCTATTCCTGCCGAAGCGTGGCTCTCCCACTGTGGACTACTTTTAGTCTCTAGTTAGTTATCCTGACGTCTAAACCCAAACAGGTTAAATAATGGGATGAACATTAACATGTGTTCTATGTTTATATGTATGTATTGACTAATTACTTAGTATGTTTATGAGCAGTCCGGTTACTATGTTAGTACAGTACAGTGAGCTGTGTCAAGTTATTATCCAAATAAAAGATCAAAATTATTTCAATACTAGTTGATGCCCGTGGCTCACCCGCGTATATGTCGGTTATCGCGGCAAATAGTAGCCTATGTGTTATTCATATTTATAAGCTATATTACTGTAAAGTTTCATCCAAATCCGTTCAGTAGTTTTTCCATCCATCTATCCATCCATCCATCCATCCATCTATAGTTACAAACTTTCTCGTTTATGATATTAGTACAGATATGTATTATTTTGATGTATAAGCTATATTACTGTAAAGTTTCATCCAAATCCGTTCAGTATTTTTTGCGTGAAAGAGTAACAAACATCCATCCATCCATCCATCCATCCATATATCCATCCATCCATCCATACTTCCAAACTTTCGCGTTTATAATATTAGTATAGATTATGTGGCAATAAAAAATAATAATATAAGATGGATAAAAAGGAAACCACTATTGTAAATAAATACACGAATAAAAATAAATTTTGTTGCGCAGGGGACATAAGATAAAACTTTATGAAAACGAGTCTTCCTTATTGTTTGGGTAGTTTTACACTGGATATTAATTTTAACAGAGGTGCATGAGGAGAACCCTTTTAATTAAAGTTTCTCCAAACTACTTCATCCTACTACTAATGTTGAGGAGTGGCACCATAAAGTAAGTGCTTTAATTCTATAAATATGCAGTTTTCATAGTTGTAGATTACAATAGTGGTATATTAAATGAAAATACTCTCACCATTGTTGGATTCTGTTCATGATTTCCATCAGGCAGAGTAGAGTCACTTTGGAAGGCTCATACATAAAAAAACTTTTTATAAAAAAAAAAACGACTTCCAAAAACCCGAAGAACAAAAAAGTGCGGTACCCCCTATTACATTTTGGCTTGGCGCCGACTTCAAACAGATTTTAGGTACCTAGCACACATAATAATACTACTATTTAAATGAATAAAGAATTAGGTATAGACAAGAATTGGCACATAGCAATTTATGAAGAGCCAGTTATTTTACGCTTTTTAGTGTTTTTGGCAGAGAGTTTTCGTTGGATGGTGTTTGGAAGACGGTCTTTTTTTATAAAAAGTTTTTATTTTTCCATTTTTAGTGCAAACAATCGTAGGTTATCAGTAAGTTGAACTATTTCATATAATTTCTGCTGATGCGAAAAACTTTAGTGATTTGAACACGTATTAAAACTGAGTATGCTCAGTTTCCAAAATTATGTTGAGATGCAAGATTTCTGTTACCGAGAACGTGGTCTATGGGGCAATAGGAATCATGTCCAAGCTTAAATGTCGTGATGAAATAGAAGCAGGCGAGTTACTTAAAGCAAAATACATTAAGGGGTTAGTCATCATAGCGCCTGTGTCATCAGCTCACCTAAATAACTTAAAAGTATACAACTAAAGGTCTATAGATACGTATGAAATTGAAAGAATTATTCTCCAACTCCTAACCGTTGAGGAGTTGTACCTTCCATCATCAGCTTACCTAAATAACTTGAAGGAATACGACTAAAGGTAACATACATACATACGACATTTAAAGATTTATCCTCCAACTCCTAAATGTTAAGGAGTTGTACCTTTCATCATCATCTCATCATCATTAAATGATGACTACCAGACGCAAATACCGGAGTAGCTGCAGAAAATATACGAAAAACATAGTACGTGCCTGAAAAAAATGAGGGTTTTCCTCGATTTCTCTGGGATGCCATCATCAGATCCTAGTTTCCTTGTCATGGTACCACCGTCAGAACATCTCCTTTCCAACAAAAGAAGAATCATCAAAATCGGTTCATAAACGACGAAGTTATCCGCGAACACACATAAAAAAAAAAAGGTCGAATTGAGAAACCTCCTCCTTTTTTGAAGTCGGTTAAACAGTGATTTTGTAAATTTAAAAGTATTTTTTAACTTTGTTTGATACAAAAAAAGGCTCGGTGGCAATTTGTGAGACATTAAAAAAATTTACTATTTGAAATTTAATGAAAAAATACGATCTTTAGCCATTAGAAAGCTGATGATTTCTATTTGTCATTTGACGGAAAAATCATAAAAATGTTTTTGGTTTTATTTTATATCTAAAAGTGATTGTATAACATTACAAAATGCGATACACTAAATAACTACAGGGTTGTACAACTAAATCAAAGCGATCGAGCAAGTATCACAAAGCCACACTCGACCTCATTTAATCGTTTGCAGCGCAATCAGTCAGCTATATTTTTCATATGGTTTTCTTGCGAAGCCTCTTTAATGACATGGCATAGCTCAATGCAAATTTATTAGTGAGAAACTTCACGTAACCAATTAGTTATTATTTGTACTGTTAAAATTAAAAAACAGAATTATACACTCCTTATTATTCATAGGTATAAATATTTCTCGGTTTGCCTTAATATAAATTCCTTTCCATTTACATAATATTTTGTTTCACGCATATGCCTTGTTTTGTCTGAAAGAAAACTTCACTCTTATTTACGAAACGAACACGAAGTCCTTGAGATTTGATATTGAACACGAGGGTTTTTTTTCAAGCTGTTCAGCTATGAAATTTCAGTTTTTATAAAGTGTGTACAATAGCTACATGTTTTCAACAAAATTGCGAAGACATACTGTTAATAAGAACATTTTTTAAATCAATGCTGAATTCCTCTCCTATCTTCCAACCCTTCAATATTTATTTCTATCAAGGCTTCATTCTTTTTTTAATTTTATCTTCCGATCAGATCATTGTTTACTAATTTACTTATGAACTTCTATTTACCTATGAAATTATTGCTATGTGTACCTTACAATCTTACTCTAACTCTCTCTCAAACACTATCACATAACTGCCTATATTACGCAATCTCTTCATCCCATGCTTGTTTATAAGAGATTACATTTTATGACAACGCAATCAATGGTAAAAATCTGTGTCTATCTTAACTATTTATTGTATTTGATATATGGTGTATAATAATGAGTAATTTTATTATTATTGGCATTGTGTCACCACCCTGTCCACGGGCAGCGGTAATCGCTTACCATCAGGCGGTGCGTCTGCTCGTTTGCTCCCTATTCTATAAAAAAAACCCTATTCATTCCCTGAGTGAGAATAAGTAAGGGTCTGTTCACACAGACCGGCTCGGAGAGGAGATCAGATTTTTATCACGTTGGAAACAGAGTTTTGAGTAATTGTAGTAAGGTTTATTTTTGCATGTGCACTTATTTTGTCATTAAGAATGCTTGAACGCGCTTCGTGTGAAATAATAAGAGGTGCCGACCGGCTCTGATTGCGCGCTTTTTCTCGCTCGCACTCGCGCAGATCTCTGCCAGCCAGCCGGTCTATGTGAAATAGTTGGCGGCTTCGCACCGGTTTGTGTGAAACCCTCATTGTCCCTCCAGTCTCGTACTGGCCAACGAAACACGACAGCACTAGCGCTGTCATTTTACATTGATCTTCTGTGAGAGGGTAGTACCGCCCCGGTCGAGCCAGCCTAACCGTGCTGAAATCAGCGTGACTCTACTACCTTTGAAAGATAATCTATACTATTACTACCTGTAGCCCGCGGCTTTGATCGCGTAGACGTTGATTATATGTATTTAATTAAAACTGTGTAAGTATCTGTAAATAATTTATTCATGTTTTTAAACGTATTTATTTATAATCAATAGGGCCGATGCTCTCCGAGCGGGTCTGTGTGAACTGACCCTAAGCGAACTGAGCAGAAAACGGCACTACAAGGATAAGTTTATCTTAAAACGAAGCATGTACTGCCGATACTAACCAGTTTAGTATGGTAGGCTAATATCACCATTCTAAGAAAAAGGCTACATCCAGCAGTGAATAGTATTGTCAATAATGATGTAATGACAAAAACAGCACGCTATATTAAATATGTAGAATAAGAAAAAAAATGCTACCAGTAATGTTTTTTTTTTTCTGAAAACAGCAATCGTAATTAACGTTACTCATAAAACGTAGTGTTAAATGCTTTACACGTCAAGTTTTGTTTGGTACCGCTAAATAGCGGACTTAATTTAAAACCTCGTGGTAGACAGACGCTTGTAGATCGATTCAGAGAGAGTTTTAGAACTAAATTTTCACTCACAATTTAATTCAATTTATATTTAATGTTTTCAAATTTGATATGAATTAAAAATTATTAATGAATTTAAAAATATTTGGTTATAGAACAACCTACGGACCACTTTTGCTTACTTAATATTTAAGGGTCTCTGCTTCCAAAAATGTATTTGAGTCTACCAATACATAATTTTGAAAGAAAAATAGAATGTCTATGTCTAATAATATTCTCCCAATCTTTCCATCTTGAGTTCGCTTAAACAAAAGTATTTGTCGTTCTAATTTTGAAAGATTTTGACTCCTAGATTTGAGGCTACAGTCTTTCGCATTAATTAGTCACATCAGGCAAAGCTTTAATGAACCTCATCAGCTAACTCTAATGAAAGCAATTTAAAAGAAAAGTAATTTTTAACGGTGCCACGAGAAGTAGGTAATTATATTCGCTACTTCGACTTTACTTTATTAGTAAAACTTAGTTTCATGTTTTAAAAGTTTAGTAGTTTTTATTAATAATAGGTCTTTACCTATGAAATTGCCGTTTTCTATGCAATAAGTGAAAGTACTTATTTTTTAAAACTTTTTTATTTCTGTTATTCGAAGTAATCACCCATGCAATCGACGCATCTTTGCCAACGCATTGGCAGTTTATTGATGCCCTTCTTGTAAAAATCAGCTGGACGGGAGGCAACAAACTCTTCAAAGGCATTTTGTACTGCCTCTCGGGAACTGATTTTTTTACCCACTAAAAAGTTGTCTAAATTTTGGAAAAAGTAATAGTCGGTAGGTGCAAGGTCTGGTGAGTATGGCGGATGATGGAGAACTTCCAACCCCAGCTCTTGCAGCTTGGAGACTGTCTGTTGCGCAGTATGGGGTCGCGCGTTGTCGTGAAGGAGCAGTGGGGACGACCGATTGACCAAAGCTGGTTGCAGATGTGCAAGCTTCTCCATCATTCTCTCCAGTTCTTCACAGTACACATCTGCATTAATGCTCATGCCGTTTTGTAAAAAGCTGTGGTGAATCACACCCGCACTAGACCACCAAACAGTGACCATCACCTTTTTAGGGGTCATTTTTGGTTTAGGGCATTGCTTTGGTGCTGAAACAGGGTTTAACCAACTTGCTGAGCGCTTTCGATTGTCGAACAGAATCCATTTTTCGTTGCACGTAACAATTCGTTTCAAAATTCCTTCATTTCTTTGCCTGTTGAGCAGCGCAAGGCAGGTCTCGACGCGTACGTTGCGCTGGCGATCGTTAAGGTCGTGGGGCACCCATCTATCAAGCTTTTTTACCTTGCCAATTTGTCGCAAATGGATCAATATTGTTTTGATGCTTACATTAAAAGCTGCTGCTAGCTCAGCTGTAGATTGAGTTTCGTCAGCTTCCACAATCGCCTTTAATTTATTATTGTTAACCAAAGTCTCCGGACGACCACGAGCTTCATTCTAATCAAAAAACAAAAGACTGAGTTTGTAAATAGAATGTCATGGTTTTAAAACAAAATTCATTTGAATTTAGAATACAGAGCCATTACCAATTTTTTTTTATTTGAAATAACCAGTACTGAAGAACGGCAATTTCATAGGTAAAGACCTAATATTTCGTTTGTGAACAAACAGAAGCAAAGTTTATGTTTTACCACTTTCATAGGTACATTTTCTGGGAACGTTTGAAAGTGTTTATATTATCAGAACTAGTATTTTGATATCCGTAGTCACATCACTAACAAAAACTATGTATCGATAGATCAAGAGCAGGTACGTGCATGTCGTGCACCAATCATAAAGTAACAGCTAGACGGATGGGATGGAAATTGATTGAAGTACCTATTGTCTGTATCGCGGTCAGTAGTTTCAACTAAGGCTTTTTGACAAAAAAAAAGTAAATAAGAAAATAGGGAAGTTCTATGTTAACTGTACGTTGACGTATGGCCTAAACCCTCTCCTGAGAGGAGACTGAAGCCCAGCAGTGGGACATTATGGGTCGTTGATTATGTTAACTGTAATTTTATCAGTTGAAGTCTATTTAACAGAGAGTCAGTTAAAAAAACAGAGAGTCTCTACAAAAAGTGTAACGTGAAATTGGAATTAAATATGTTAGAAGTTTTCAATCATGCCACAAAGTTTGATTATTTGAAACCACACTTTTACCCTAGTAAACTTAACCCGAAAGGTATGTTAGTAAAAATATTACTACTGTGTGTATTTTCAAATTATTAGGTGAATCAGAACAGACCTAGAACCGCTACAATCGTTCTACTTATCAGCACGATCACAACGTATTACTATAATTTTTACATAAAACAGTTGTCAATAGGAACCTTAAAACTTATGTTTTGATAATAATATCTATAAGTTAGTTACTAAAAATGTTGTAATAGGTCATTGCTTCATTTTAACGGTGAACAAGAGTTAAAATCACTTCAAGGGTAAAGGAAAAAACATTTTGCACTTCTACGAAATTCTTTTAGTAAAATTAATTAAAAAACTCCTAAAAAGCATTAAAACATTATAAATTTTTTAACAATATAATTTTAGAGTAACTCGTTTACTTAATAGGTTATTAAAACATTAGAGGGTGCTAAAAATAGCCGCATTTAAGAAGGAAAACTTTTTTCGTTGTGAAGTAAACGTGATTTTCGTAATATTGTCGTAAATTATTTGATTAAGAAACAAAATAACAACCACATTTTTATTTATTTATTCCTTTTGTTTATGTTTTTTTAAATGAGCTTACCAAAATAACTGTACTCTGCCTGATGGAAAGCGTGAGCAGAATCCAAAGTTAGTGGTCACATTAATTGCGAGTGTAGAAAATATAGATTTTGACGTAATAACTAGATGGAAACATATCTTTTGGATATAGAATGACGTTAGACATAATCAATATATACACATACATTAACGTTTTATAATCAGAAAAAATGAAGGAGGGGCTCATGGATAACCGAGTTTAACACATTGTAAAATTAAGCAATCCTAACCAAGTCAGTCTGTGAATCGGTGACTATTATTAATACATCGAACTCCTCTATGCCTCGGAGAGTACATTAAGCTTTAAGTCCCGATTACGATACGATTGGTGGCTATCGCTACGTCTAATTGAAGCATTATAAAATCCGATAACAGTTTTTCTCCAGAACTTCGAAATCACTTAGTTGGGTTGAAGATGACCAGCCGCGCTACTTAAAAATTTAAGTTCAGTCGTGTCGTAGCAGACTTGAAGCTGAACCCAAGCTAGGTTAGAAAAAATACTCGAAAAATTCAGAGTGCTTAAAAAATTATTCCTTTTCAATTTTAACCAAATAGCAATATTTAAACCTTGTTTCTATATCATTCGTCGTATATTTTTAAATGATTGAAAGGAGTTAAATGAACGTTTATTAACTAAATTAATAAATGTGATGTTATTTACATTTTTATACAAGATTTCTTTACCATTTAAACTTTCGTAGCCTTCGCTCAAAACAAATCAAAGTCTGTATATTATAATACATTATGCCCAAAATACATTTGCGGATTGCGTGCAAGGTAACAGTTCACGAAAAAGGCGTTTATACACATTATTATGTGAAAGGCGAATCATCGATCGCGCTTCAATCACGTATTCACGAACGCTATATAGAGCTATTTGAGAACAGCCAGTAGCTGTATTAGTGTAGTAAAAACATACTTAGATTAGATACTAAGCAGTGAACAAACGCTGGTGGAATGTTAATGTTACTAGAAATTGAGATCTGTGTTGAATTTGAATCTACTTGTACTAAATATTCCTAGTACTACTAATGATTATGTATGATTAAGTTATATATATGAAAATACAATATAGTACAATAACAGATATTATGTTCGCATTCTCAGGACTTAGGGCTGACAACAACTCACGTATGACTACGCACTTTCCAGGTAGTTTTCCATTAAATTATTGTGTCATGTAATACTACATACGTACAGTTATTTAACTTTCTCAACCTAATGAAAACAATGACGCATTGTTATTTGACCAAGTAGTTGCTGTTACAAAAAAACAAAGGATGAAAAAAATACGTTATATTTTTTTATAAACTCTTTTGTAAGGAGTTGCTTACATCCCACCAAAAACATTATCATGTAAAATGTTGCCAAGACGACTGCTTATGGCTTAACCTGTGAAAAAGATATCAGATTTCATGTAGAGTCAAGGTTCTGAATCTACACCCCCTAACTCTGCCAACTCTAACTTCACAAACTCAACATCTCAGTAAAAATGTATGGCTTCGCTGTTTCGCTACCATACCATCACGAAGGGGAAACGAACACCTTTAGTGTTTGCAAATATCTAGTTTCTGAAGTAATGTGTTATACGAATATTTAGTTTCTGAAGTAACGAAACAGCCAAGTCATACATTTTTACTGAGATGTAGAGTTTATGAAGTGAGATGTAGAGTTGGCAGAGTTAGGGCGTGTAGATTCAGAACCTTGGCTTTACATGAGATCTGATATCTTTTTCACAGGTTAAGCCATAAGCAGTCGTCTTGGCAACATTTTACATGATAATGTTTTTGGTGGGATTTCATTTCTTTTTGTAAGTTGCTTGAGGCAGTTTTTTTTTCTTTTTTTGAGCTGTATTTCTTGTACATTTTCTTTCTTCTTTCGAAAAAGTCCGTGTACCAAAAATAAAACCTCTAGCATAAACATTTGTGAAAGTCTCATACAAACTTCCACCCCCAAATTTGGGGTTTGGGGGGCAAAAGTAATTGGTTTATAAATTTTTCTGTTGTTTGTATACTAAACTTAGTTTACATACCAAATTTCAGCTTTCTAGCACTTCAGGAAGTACCCTAGCAGTTTTGATGATCATCAGTGTGTCAGTGACGAAATCGGTGTTTTTTAGGTATCAATAAAATCTAAAGTATCAGAACTATGCAATTGAAACTTTGTATGTTTCATTAATCTATTGGTAACATCATATCCTGAGAATTTGAACGATCTGGTATATCGGTAACCAAAGTTATGAGGTTCAAAAAAACGACGAAACACTTCGAGAAAAGGTAGGTAGTGCCCTTGCACTTCGCTTGGCTCGTCTTGGCGGGGGCGCGACCGTGCCCCCAGATTCAGCGGTCTATTGAAGACTTTTTTCAATGTAATTATTGCGTAATAACTTATTAGGTATACTGTAACCTAATACTTATTTTATAATAAAAACAAACCAGATATTTTCCGGGTCGGACCAAATGTTTGTATTATCTGCAAATATTTGTTTCGGAGTTTGGGTAATTATATGTATGTATGTATTTACAAAAAAAAAGTATATATTTATTTATATCAGTTGTCTAGTACCCATAACACAAGCTCTGTTTAGCTTGGGACTAGATGGCGTTGTGTGTTAGATGTCCGAATATATAATATAACATATATTTATTTAAAAGATGTACGAGGAAAATATATTTGCGGGCAGATACAATGCGTAATAACTGTAAATTTCATCTAAACATTGTATACACAAGAGTACAGAAAGACTTATTTGACTTGACTGTACGGATGGTGTAGTGACTTAAGTGGTCGCCTCGCTACTACCTACTGCACTGAGTGTTTTGGGTTCAATCCCTACACTTATGTGATTAACAAATTGTTTTCCTAAGTATGGGTTTTCTTTGTGTCGGTTTCATAAGTGTTTATCCCCCGCCACATAAGATTTATTCTTATAGTGGGAGTACCGATTTAAAAAAAAAGTTTAGTTCTGTCTACAATGTACATTAGGTATAATAGATGATATATGAGTATTAGAGGTAGTAGAGCCACGCTGATTTCAGCACGAATGGGCCGGCTCGACCGGGGCGGTACTACCCTCGCACAGAAAATCAACGTAAAATGACCACATTCGTGCTGTCGTGTTTCGTTGGTGAGTGCGAGACCGGAGGCCCAAATAGTCTAGTCAACAAGTTCCATACTTGTTGACTAGACTAAAAGATGCAGCAGCATCACTAGGCCGCCATGGTGTGGGTCGCCATACTGCATTGTCTGCATTCGCAGTGAGTATGGGGACCAATACTCTTGGATTCTGCTTATGCTTTCCATCAGGCAGAGTAGAGTCATTTTGGCGGGCCATACATAAAAAAAAAAAAAAAAAAAAAAAAAATTGCACACAGTTTAATTGGCTACCAATAATGTGTACCACAATAATCTCGCTGCACTAAACTGATTTGAAATTCCTTGAAAAGCAGCCGGAACGCGGTGTTTAATTTTACTGGAAAGTCACCTGGTTGGAGTATAAGTTTTGTAATATGTATTATATACATCAAGAGAGACGTAACCGAACTTCAATGTTAGCTGTGCAGTAACTAATGAAATACGCTTAATATATTATTTACAACACAGTGTTAAATGAATACACTATATCTTGGTCCGATAAGGGAAATGTGTTTGAATGTTATCCTCACCCTCAAATATTTTTGTTAATTACCGAAACAATTTTCATCATCATCAACCTATCGTAGTCCACTATTGGACATAGGCCTCTCCAACTGCACTCCACTTAGTTCAACCTCGGCTTCTCGCATTCAGCTTAAAAGAACTTTATTTAATGTAAATGGGATGTGGTGCCGGGACGGAGCTACATTTTCATACTTTTTAACCGACTTCAAAAAAGGAGAAGGTTTTCAAATCGACTGTATTTTTTAATTTTTTTATGCTTTTCACCTCATAACTTTATACTGGGTGGACCGATTTTGATGATTCTTTTTTTATTTGAAAGCTAGTGCTTTCCATGTAGTCCCATTACAATTTTATCCAGTTCTGACATGTCATCCATGAGAAAACTATATAAGTCTTCAATTTGCATTAAGTATGTGCGCGATAAATTGACTAATAACTCAATATCACGGCAACCGATTTCGATGATTTTTATTTTATTTGAAAGCTGGTGCTTCCCATGTAGACCTAATTCAATTTGGTTGTTCTTGAAGTTTGTTTTTTTTTTGTTAAAGTTTTGTATTATACAGCTGTCATTCATATTTTTCTATTTTTTTTTTATTATTTATTACACCCACAGTCTGTACTCACCCTACTAACTAGTAACAAAGTCGTAAGCCAATGCTTACCGTGTTTATTAAACCAACAGCTGCATATGTCATTAGTGTTTTATTACGTGACATGAAAATTAACGACAATACGCAGTGACTTGCGTAATTAACGCTGTGAAGGCGGACTGTGACCTCTAAACTATAATGTTTAAAATTGTAAAAGCTTTCATAAATTTTTTGCTTACACATTTTATGATTAAACGCCTAGGGCCTTTAAGCCTGGCTTTAGTTTGTTTAAGTTGCTAATATTTTCTTTTAATGAATCATAATCTATCGACCGTGACGCCGCCCAAGTGTATATCGATTGTGGCGGTAAAAAATACCCTTTAAAACTTTTTTTTTCGGTATAGGGGGCAAACGAGCAAACATATAACCTGATGGTAAGCGATTACCGCCGCCCATGGTCACCCGCAACACCAGAGGCGTCACAAGTGCGTTGCCGGCCTTTGGAGGATAGGGAGAGGAATGTGGGGAGTGGTTGGGGTATGGGCACACTCAGTGAAACACATAGAAAGCGCTATTTCACACCGGTTTTCTGTGTGGTGGTATCACTCCGGTCGAGCCGGCCCATTCATTCCGAAGCGTAGCTCTCCCACGTAACTTGCCGACAATGTAACTTTCTATTAGTAAAAGTGTTTTTAAAATCGATTTAATGGTTTAGATGTGTAATTATAATGAATAAACAAACATTTACGATTTAAAAACATGACTAGCTTTTGCCTACGGCTTCGCCCGCATGTGTGTCGATTATTGCAGTATCCCACCAAAAACATAAATGAAAAAAGGAGAGCCAAGTTCAATACAAATATTATGCTTGGCTGTGGGCTTCGTCGCAAAAAGAATGGAGATCTAAATGAGTGCCAATTTCTATGCAAAATCCAAATATGTATTAATAGGAACAAAATAAAATATACCTACTTTATTTTTTTACCCCCTATTTTTTTACTTTTTTATTTTTAGATTTTTTCCTACGCTTACACACGATTACTGAGCTGGATTCCAAATTTCATCCTTCTAGGTCATCTGGAAGTAGGTTAGGTTTAGGTACTATATATATGTCAGTCAGTGCTAAAATTTACGACTTTTTGACCTTCATATCTTTATAACCGTTTAAGCTAGTTGCATGAAATTTGGGCTTCTAGATGTACTTATGGATATAATTAAACACACGTAGTTTTATGTGTTTACGTTAAAGAGGTTTTGAGTTACAGAAGGGTCAAAAGTGGCACCAAGTGGTTCGTGTAATATTACACTCGGCGCTGGCTAGCCAGTTCTTTTGCTTGAACTTGGCTCGACACGCTTCCGCGTGTCTAGATAGAGTATTCTATGTTTTATGACAAAGTATATTCATGCCAAATTTCATTGAAATCGTTGCAGTGCTCTAGTCGTGAAATATTTGATTCTCTTTACTTAAAAAGACAAGTACACCATTTATTTATAAGTATTTTTATTACTAGGTAATCTAGTTTCCATAGGCTGTGATAGCTAAAGTTTTGTCTAGTTTGGAATAAGATGGCCGTGTGTATGTTGCCATGTGTGAGGATAACACAGACATGATGACATGATAATTATTATTTTATTTCTTATTGAGTCTTCAAACACATAGCCAACACTTTGCTAACAAGCTAAAATTCAAAATTTATAAAACCCCCTACTCAAGCACTTAATCAAGTAATCATACGCCAATAATATTTTTGCAGACATTCGGTTATTCTTCCCCACTTTCACCCCCATAACTTTTAAACGACTCAACCGATTTTCATGAAACGTGTCTAAGAACATTTGCACGTAACTCACCTTTCATACAAAAAAAAACTAAATTGAAATCGCTTCATTCGTTCACGAGCTACAGTGCCACAGACAGACAGACAGGCACGTCAAACTTATAACACCCCTCTTTTTCCGTCCGGGGTTAAAAATAGTATTGACCAAACAGTATTTGAAGATTTATGAAACTATTTAATAACTAGCTGCACTATTTACCACTCAATATAACTATATACTCAGTAGGTACCTACAATTGTGACAGATGTGACAAATGGTCTGAATGCTCCCAGTTTTTGGCTCCTGCAAGGCCGTTATAACATCGTTAATGTGCTATTTATCTTTTTAGATTACAAAACTTTTCCTGTCTTTTATATAAGTGATACTAAGTGCATTTAAATGTACATTATGATATTAAATGCAAATTAAAGTTGAACATGCGTTACTTTAATTTTATGATCTCCTAATAAATCCTACTAATATTATAAACGCGAAAAATTGTAAGTATGGATGGATAGATGGATGTTTGTTACTCTTTCACGCAAAAACTACTAAACGGATTTGGATGAAACTTTACAGTAATATAGCTTATACATCAGAATAACACATAGGCTACTATTTGCCGCGATAACCGATATATACGCGGGCGGAGCCGCGGGCAACAACTAGTTTATTTATATTCGCTTATTCCCGTGACGTGTTGGTTACCGCGGTACAGAGTATCCTATGCCCTCCCTCAGGAATCAAAGTATTTTCATCAAAATTTTATTGTAACCGATGCAGCGGTTGAGCCGTGAAAATAGACGGACAGACAGAGTTACTTTCGAATTTATAATATTAGTATGAATAAACTAATGAAGTACTGTTGAATTTGCTGTAGTTGAATGTAACTAATTCGTAATTTACTACGTGACATGAATAGTAACTTAATTAAACTATATGTATTTTAGGCTACATGTGTTGACATGTGTTCAGTAAAGATTTCATCGTGTTAAATGTTATTCTAACAATGGTTTTTTGAGATAATAACATTGTCAATAAATATTTTATATATCTAGTATGCTTAACAATTTGAGATAATTCGTGATCACGTTAGTTAAATAAATAAATAAATATTTCGGACATCTAACACCCAACGCCATCTAGCTTCAAACTAAGCGGAGCTTGTACTTTGACAGCTAGATTGACTGATAGAATACTAACATACTTTTTTTTATAAATACACACATATTATACATAGAAACACCCAAGCTCCGAAACAAATATTTGCAAATCATAAAATTGGTCCACCCGGAATTCGAACCCGAGACCTCAATTATAGCAGTCGCATTCGCTATCTCTGAGCCTCCGAGGCATTCAGTTAGTTTTCTTAAAAAACAAAAATTTATTTCTAAACTAGCTGTTGCCCGCGGCTCCGCTCGCGTGTATGTCGATTATCGCGGCAAAGAGTAGCCTATGTGTGATGTATAGCTATCTCACTGTAAAGTTTCATCCAAATCCGTACAGTAGTTTTTGCGTGAAGAAGTAACAAACATACACACTCACAAACTTTCACCTTTATAATATTAGTGTGATAGTGTAATATTACGTTATTATCACGATATATCTATATATCACGATATAGCTATGTGTATAGAAGATTAAAGACAAATACATTATTTCATTAAAGTATGACGGACGTTTTTCTGTTATTTTCATCTCAATGTAATACAAAATGTTCTTGAAATATATTCCAATCCTTTTTACATTGTTATTTTTTATTTAAGAGGCAATCTTCGCTTTTGTTTTTATATCATAAATTGTTTGATGAATCTCGTAGTCATATAATTTTCTTTTGATGAAACGTGTATTCACATCGCTCACACACTTTATGAATAAAAGTCAGTTCAAGTATACTTCATTAAAATGTCTCATGCATTGAGACATGTGATTGATTGGCTCGCATTCAGAATTTTTGAAAAAGAAGGGTAAGTACTTTCACTGTGTATGATATTGAACTTCTTTTGAATTTGAATACTTCTGAATCCTGGAAAAATGTGTCGGATCTTCTTTTGTTTTTTTTTTTTTGTATAAGGGGTAAACAAAATATGATATGAGCTTTGCTTAGTTTGAGACTAAAGGGCGTTGTTTATCAGATGTCAGAAATATTTGTTTTATAAACGAGCTGTTAAGAAACTTTACGGTAAATGTTTAGCATTGGCGTTTGCTCTGTATATTAAAATGTTTGCAATGCAATGCTTCTATTCCAAAATAATAAATAGTTATACAAGTATATTTACTACATGGAACATAACATGTACAAGTGTTTCACTA
Source organism: Diaphora mendica (assembly GCA_949125395.1). Classification (NCBI taxonomy): domain Eukaryota; kingdom Metazoa; phylum Arthropoda; class Insecta; order Lepidoptera; family Erebidae; genus Diaphora; species Diaphora mendica. Next base: position 7,940,219 of record OX421323.1, read on the forward strand.
GTAATAAAATAATGAGGACTGTTTATTAACCGACTTCAAAAAAAGGAGGAGGTTCTCAATTTGACTGTATTTTTTTTATGTTTGTGACCTCATAACTTCGGCTGGGTGAACCGATTTTGATTATTCTTTTTTTATTTGAAAGCTGGTGCTTTCCGTGTGGTTCCGTTCCATTTCAATTTGGTATAGTTCTGACAATGTCATCCATAGCTAGTGTGTGTGTCTTTCCGTGTCTCGAGTGAGAAAACAATATAAGTCTTCAATTTGCATTAAGTATGTACGCGACAAATTGACGAATAACTCAATATCACGCCAATCGATTTTGGTGATTCTTATTTTATTAACCGACTTCCAAAAAGGAGGAGGTTCTATGTTCCACTGTATGTATGTATTATTGTAATTTAAATAATTTAATTGTATATTAATATCATATGGATATTTGTAACCTTTAGTCGTATTCTTTCAAATTATTTAGGTAAGCTGATGATGGAAGGTACAACTCCTCAACGGTTAGGAGTTGGAGGATAATTCTTTCAATTTCATACGTATCTAAAGACCTTCAGTCGTATATTTTCAAGTTATTTAGGTGAGCTGATGATAGAAGGTTCAACTCTTCAACAGTAAGAGATTAGAGGGTGATTTTAGTATTACACGTACGTATAGACCTTAATTTGTATTCTTGATGATGAAATTTGATGAAATAGTTCAACTTACTACTTACCTACGATTGTTTGCACTAAAAACTGAAAAATAAAAACTTTATATAAAAAAAAAACCGACTTCCAAAAAACATCCAACGAAAACTCTCTGCCAAAAAAACACTTAAAAGCGTAAAATAAACTGGTTCTTCATAAATTGCCTATACCTAATTCTTTATTAATTTAAATAGTAGTATTATAATGTGTGCTAGGTACCTAAAATCTGTTTGAAGTCGGTGCTAAGCCAAAAAGAATACAAACGAACAATTACAAAAGTCTAAGCGATAGTCGCTTGGCACCGACTTCAAACAGATTCTAGGTACCTAGCACACATTATAATACTACTATTTAAATGAATAAAGAATTAGGTACAGGCAATTTATTAAGAACCAGTTTATTTTACGCTTTTAAGTGTTTTTTTGGCAGAGAGTTTTCGTTGGATGTTTTTTGGAAGTCGGTTTTTTTTTATATAATTTGAAAGCTGGTGCTGTCCTTGTAGACCCATTTCAATTTGGTCCAATTCTTGAAGTCGGTTTTTTTTTTTTTGTTAAAATTTGTGATTATTATTACACAACATTATTTTTATCTATATATCAAGTTGATACCCAAATTTAGGACGAAGTTTAGAGATAACAAGTATCGAAAAAGTACGAGTAATTTGTAAAGTTTATTCAATAACTACATTTAATACTCTCTTTACAACTCTTTACTGTGTAAATAAATGTAACATTAAAGTCGAGACATTAATATGTGGACTTGTATTAATATAAATAGGGGGTACGCTACAACGATAGCGACCCTTAGCCCTTGCGTGAATACAACGATAACAAACAAAATGTTCTACAACGTAATTAAAACTTTGTTCTACACATGCCATTAACTGGACAGCTGTAGTCTGGTCTCGGCACATTTAGGTGGATAGGCAGCTAAAGGTCAACAACATTTATTATCCAATACGTTTTAGTATACAAGCATTTAGTTTTTGTGGTTCAGGAAATTTACTACAATAGTAAAATAAATAAACTTATTTTGGAAAATTGCTTGTGAAGACTGTGACCAATATCATTTGCGATGATCTTAAACATTTGCTATCCAACAAGTTCGGTTAACTTTATCAGCCTTTACCAATCCGCTAAGAGTAAAAGATCTTATGTCCACAATCCTCTTTTTAACCGACTTCCAAAAGGAGAGGGTTCTCAATTCGGCCGTATATATGTTTTTTTTTATCTGTTTTCGCGGAAATCTTCGTCGTTTATGAACCGATTTTGATGATCCTTTTTTTAATGGAAAGGAGATATTCCAACTGTGGTACCATGATAAGGACACTAAGATCTGACGATGGCATAGAAATAGAGTCGAACCTTGAAGTCGGCTTTTGTTTTGGTTTAAAATTATCTTGTTAGAAATAAGGTTTGACCTTCTGTACGACCCTGGCCTAGCGAGTTGCTATAGGGTGTGTTTCAAGTTTTGATTTTGTACAGTCATATTGTTTTACGTAGTTTGCTAACTTAGTCGGCTCTTATAACTCACGACATGAATATGGTAGATGGCACTTTGCATTATTAATCCGTCACCACACGCAATCAACACATAAAGCAGTTAAAACCAGTAAATACATTCTTTTACGCAGATCTTCATAACCTTATCATATGGAATACAAAGAACAATAAAACGTAACTAAATATGTACCTTATAGCTAAGCTATTTCCATTTCACTCAATAGAGTTGCACGGTAATGTAAGTAACACAGCCTTGATTGCTAGTTTATGGTGTGACGTGAATACGTGGAGCGGTAAAGGTCCTTACCACGTCTAGCGCATTATACTAGGTGTAATTAATTTCCTACCCACTGTAAGGGTATTTTCACCTGTATTACGAATCGTTAAACTTATTTTAGGAGCTAATAAACTTTTGTTTTATTGAGATAAGCTACCCTTTCTATGACAGAATAGTATTTTGAGTCGTAAACCTGGTACAGGTTAACTATTGGTATGGAACCAAATTCATATGAAAACTTTAAATGACTAAAGGTGTAATATACCGAGGTATTTTTAAGGTTTATTACATACGATAGGAGGCTCTTTTCGGCAATCACAATACCAAATAAGGAAAATGAAAAAGTATTCTACTGCATTTTCTCTCCAAAAGTATAAACAGTTTTGCATTTTTCAGTAGAGAACGTGTTTGTTACAAGGCATAATTGACTTAGAAAAGCTACTTGTAAAGAAAATGCAAAGCTATTTCTGCCGTAAATAATTTAATTCAAATTAGTTCAGCGGGTTTTAGCAACTTTGAATTAATTTAATGGAAATGGGTACTTTATTATGTTTAAAATATTATTGTGATATTTACTTACAATACAATAGATACATTTTAAAAGCATATATTATTATGTGGCTATTGTGTACTTGATACAGCTTTCAAATTAATTTCAACTTGTAGAGATGTGAGTTCATAAATGTTAAAATAAGTGTTTGGCACGAAAAACCGGTATTGACCAAGTTACTAAAATACAATTGATGCTCAGTTCATGCCTTAGTCTCTAATTGGAAGTTTGGAAGCTGAAAAAAAGATACGAGATTACGGCTAAGGTATTTTCGAGCATCTGCAATCTCACTTCCATATATTGATTTCTAACCTTTCAAATACGAAAAAGTTGTGAAAATGATTACTCTTCGAAATAAAAATTCTACACAATTCTCAATTCGACAATGGCCTAAGTAACGGAAATGCTCATTTTAAACATAATTATCTACTTATATTAATTTGGCAAAACAATGTTTGGTTTCATTGAAACGATGCTATTATCTGTTTAATTGTTTTGGTATATCGCTGATAGGCAAACTTGTTTCAGAATAAATAAGGGTAATTTGTTATCCGACCCCAGTAAAGGGACCTTCGAACTTGATCAGACCGTCCTTAAAACCCTTCAGAATAGCCTTGATCTGAACGAAATAAGGGTAAGAACATCCTTTGCTTAATTTATAGCCTTTGAAAATAAATAAATGTTTTTTTGTTATTCCTACAAAAGTCAATTACTTGATTTTTTTGGATTTCTTCCAATCAGCACTTAGTTTTTAATTTGGACTGTATTGTTAAGAGCGAAACACGATATTTACATTACGTAATTTGAAAAAAGAAAATTTATATTAATAACATTAGTTTGTCGGCTTATTATAAGATCGACTTTTATTCCGAAAACCCGTAACAAGATAAAAACCAATATCTAGCTATATGCCTCAAATTTTATACAAAGCTTCGCATTGCGGCTTTATAAGAAAACGCCAATATCGCCTCGGGGAGCTGCTTCGAAATTTGAAAACAAAATTTATGTACCCTCAGTGAAATAGGTATATACCATTTCACCTGAATACCGACAACAATTTCATTATGTCGCATATTTAACCTCTGACGCAGTGCCGCAACTATTTCGTTTGCCGCACAATTAATTACCACACAGCTGTTACTGCAAACTTAAGTATACCTAAAGTTTTAATAACTTTGCTGTATTTTGAATCAATCTTGATTATTGTTTAAGTAACATGTCCTTAGTACAAGTTTGTCGTTTAGATACTAAATCCAATTATATTGCTTGCGAATTAAATTGATACGCGTTTGTTTATGAAGCTTCAGAAGTTTAATTACTATTTAAATTGTGTCAAGATGGTGAAAAAATTGCAAGTTGCACATTTAAGATTTATTCATATTTATAATAAGTTTATATAGAATTAAGGTGCAAAATAATTAACATAAACACCTTAAAATTGGTGGTTAGGTATATCTAAGGGAATGTTTTCAATTACGATTATTAAGTATTTCTTTATAAATATTTTAAATGAATTCATTCAGATATTAAATTATTATTATTCAGTAAAAAATAACACTGTACTGTCATTTATAATAATATTTAATTGAAGTAGCACTTGAAGTAACTATAGGATAGGCTATTCCATAACACGTCAGCTTACCAATATTGGAACATAATTCTGTAAACTTTCTTACGCATTTCTTTTGCAAATCTTCATAAACAAAATGTTACTTAGCTACAACTCACTCATTAGTACGCCATAACTGGCTTTGTACAACCCCACGATCTTACCTTATGAGGTTTCTTTACGCTTGTAACAAGAGCTTTAGAGGCTCATAGTACACAGGGTACCAACCGCTTAATGTATTCTTCAAGGCTAGAAGAGGTTAAGAAACTTTGCCTTAAGCTTATTTCTCGTTAATTAAATAAATTACCTTATAAATATTTCAAGCATCAGATACAATGCTATTTATCTTCAAACTAAGTAGATCTTGTACAGCTAGATTGAGTAATAATAAATTAAATTAAAAAGCTTTTTAAAAACAAGCTTTTACTGGAATGCCTCGAGACGAACCAAACGTTTCTTTACAGAGTTCCTATGGCCACCTTCCAGCTCCAGCATCAGATCCGCTTCATGTCATTGTAATATTGTATTGTCACGCTGTATACATATGCTTGCAAAATTTCAGCAAAATTGGTTGAAGATATCTGCTTCAAAATTGAGTTGCAAGATTCCACCCGAACATACATCATACATACATACATCGCAAGTTAATAAAAAGCTTGTAAAATACTCACTTTTTTTTTTGGAAACGTACATATTGTTCATAGAAAATACCCATACATGCGTTGTGTGTTAGATGTCAGAAATATTATTATGATACTCCGAAACAAATATTGCAGATCATAAAAACATATGGTTCGACTCAGGAATCGAACCCGAGACATCATCACAGCAGTCGCATACGCTACTACTACTGCTTCACGGAGGCAGTCAAATTTATTTATTAAAATGTAAAGTTACTAGCGGCATGCCCGGCTTCGCACAAAATATTTGAAATTTTCAATTTTTTTCTACAATAATATGCATGTATAAACCTTTCCCTTGGATCATTATATCTCTCTTTCTGCTGGAAAGTGAATTAAAATTAGTTGAGTAGTTTAAAAGACCTAAGCAAGCAGACATCAGAAGCTATTTCATTTTTAACCCCCGACCAAAAAGAGGGGTGTTATAAGTTTCACGTGTCTGTCTGTCTGTCTGTGGCACCGTAGCTCCCGAACGGATCAAGCGATTTTAATTTTTTTTTTTTTTGTATGAAAGGTGTGTTACGTGCGAGTGTTCTTAGACATGTTTCATGAAAATCGGTTGAGCCGTTTAAAAGTTATGGGGGTGAAAGTGGGGAAGAGTAACCGAATGTCTGCAAAAATAGTCTAGTCAACAAGTTCCATACTTGTTGACTAGACTAAAAGATGCAGCAGCGTCACTAGGCCGCCATGGTGTGGATCGCCATACTGCATTGTCTGCATTCGAGTATGAGTGAGTATGGCGACCAATACTCTTGGATTCTGCTTATGCTTTCCATCAGGCAGAGTAGAGTCATTTTGGCGGGCCAAACAAAAAAAAAAAAAAAAAAAAAAAAAAAAAAAAAAAAAAAAAAAAAAAAAAAAACATCGAGTGGGGTCTTAAATGAAAGCGCATAACGTGTTTTTTTACTTTTTAAAGAGAACTCAGGTTATTATATGTGGGGGTTTTTTATTTTGTATAGTTATATACTAAGTAAAGACAATATTGGATTAACTACACAATATTCAAAGATACAAAAGGGTCGATTGTGCCAGACTTAATATTTACGTAGATTTATTAAAAGCAATCGGTTTCATCTCAAGATTGAGGAATGGCTAACCCACCAAAGCTATTTTGTTAAATTAATTGAAATACTGCGCAGTCGATGTAATTGTTCTAATTAATTTCAATAGGAATAACTTTAGCGGTTGAGGGTTGGGTTTGAATGATGGACATTTTAGACCGCAAAATACTAGGGAATTAGCTCGTCTACATTTAAGGTTTATCTTATATTTAAAATTCTCGTTTCAGAATGTTAGTTACCATACTCCTCTGAAACGGCTGGACCGATTTTTATAAAATTTGGTGTGCATATCGGGTAGGTCTGAGAATCGACCAACATCTATTTTTTATAACAATATTTTTTGTGGCAAAACAACGTTTGCCGGATCAGCTAGTCTATCCGGATCTATATATAAGTATATAAAATTCTGATGTGCTGATGAGTTGATTGAACATTTACAGTAGAAAAAGATAAGTACATAAAAAAAACATGCATTTCTTGTTTATTTAAAATCTGAATTTCGGAAAGGGCTCCAACGATTTTAATGTAATTTAGTATGCAGGAAACATTGGGGTTCCCACACAGGAGGGGGCCATCTATAAACCGTAGGGGCCCGACGTACGTCCTTTCTAGGGTGCACCTGGTTCCCCGTCATCTAGTACCCGAGACGGCGTGCGGTTTTAGTAGGTTCGAGTCCGACATATCACCAGGAGGTTGTATCCTAGGGGATTTCTGCACGGAAGAAAAAAAAAGTGGGGGTTTCGGGGGTGATAAATCCGGATTCACTTTTAGAAAATTTACCAAAAGAACATCCAGGTACTATACATGATGAGAGAAGTATGTATTAATATCTTCTAAGATTCGATGCAAAGTTTTGGTTACCTACCGTTTGGTGGTAATAATGTCCTCCTAGCCGATAACGGCCACGGCGGCCAGTCTCAACGGAGACCAGCCAACTACGCAGGAGATATTATAGTGCACAAGTGTGTGCGTAAACATAGGTGCACTCTCTGTTCCCCCTCTCTCATAACACGATGGGACGGTTAACCGACACGACCGGGAAGATATCAGGCGCAGGTCCGACAGCTTTACGTGCTCTCCGGGGCACGGGGGATCAGACCCCAACTTCCAAACTCCGAGCTGTTATTAAGTATTTTGATAATCAGAAATACTCAATAACACTTTTGGCCCAACCCAGTATTCAAACCCAAGACGTCTTGATTGGTAGTCGCATACGTCAACCGCTAGACCAAAGAGGCAGTTTGGTGGTAATGAGGTAACAATTCGGGAATATTTTTAAGCGTTTTATTGAAAATATTATATTTGGGGTCTCTCTAAAATGGTTTGTTTTAAACTTTGAAAAGTAAGTTAGTTTAAGTTTAGTATTTACTATCATATCTATTATGTCCAGAGTTTCTCTTTCATAGAGTTTTGAAAGAGAAACTCTGGGTTATAACTTTACAAACTACATTCATATCTTAGTAAATAAAATAAAGACGAGTTATCTACAACATTTATAATTAATGGCTGATTTTTAAATTTTCAGATCTATTGGAGCCCCGAATAGGAGATCGAAATCGTACCACTAATGGAAGACGAAGCCTTGACTTAAAACACAGGTTAAGTTGACTACTAATTATACACAAGAGTATATTCTGAAGATTAGTTTCTATACATGTCTTTGTGCCATAATTAACTATCTATGGCCACCGTGGTCGTGTACCGCAACCAAATTCAATTTCACATTGATACCGGGAAACCACTGCACAATTAACTGCATCTCGTTACTTGTCACATGGGCAATGTAACATGTTGGCTTGTAAGCTAACAGGCAAATAGAGCGGCTCATCCGTAGGATTAACGAACATGCACATAGACGCACTCCCTATAGTTCGGGGACTCGGAGAATTGAACATGAAATGCAATTTGGATTTCACTTTACATAGATGGTTTTCTTGGCTTGCTTTTAAAATTTGCTATTCGTACGCGGAAATGGATTTTAAACTTAGTAAAAGCAATTTTTCAATTCCATTCTATTGAATATTGCATGTATTAATGATTCTCTGTTAGAATTATTAAATAATAATTTATTTAAACGGTTCATCGGTTTGTTTGCACAAATTCATAAAATAAAGGTAAGATTTTTATTAAAAACAAAATTGCTTCGAGGCCATGTAACATATTTATCTACGTCGTTCTTTTTATTCATGAACTGTAACGTCAAATGTACGTAACATTTATTCACATTTACTAAACTTTATTCAAAGCCGACGAAAAGTAGAAAAGTTTCTCCAAATCCACCTTTGTAATGAACTTTTTAACTTTCATAATATCACGTAACATCGACGTGCCTACATCTATATTTAAGAACTTTGCACATATGAATTTACTTTTGAAATGCCATTTACAATCCAAACTTTTTGTGACATCTGTCTGAACAGAGAAACGGCTTTACTAATTACGGACTTTTTGATTGTATGTGATTGTCGCAACGGCGAATTAACTCTTTTGCTTAGCGTACGCTATCATTACATATATTTTTTGGAAAATTCAGTCACCAAGCCATTAGCAAGGCCATCTTTAGAAGCTTATAAGGATGGAGATCGTACCGATCGATCAGGTGACTTAGATTCAAGCTGAAGTCTGTTGTATCTATGTGGTTCGTTTCCCAAGCAGGGCAAAACTGTGTTATACTTTGTGCTGTATCAGGGATTTATCTATACATAAAATACAATTTAAGAGTTCAATGTCTGTATATTAGAGTTAAAGAATAAAAATGAATGAAGGGGGTCTTTATCAAAGTAATAGAACTTAAGACAACAGTTTTTAGGTAGTTAGTAAAACTTTGTATGGTTGTCTCTGTGTTTGTGGCTAATCTCAGAAGTGTTTTAATATATTTGAATTCGGTTTTCTTTTATGTATTGTAGTGAACTTCACTAAACATTAGGGTTTGTTTTATTACAATCGGTTGAGAACTAAAAAAGATATATTAGTTTAAAGAATTACCGCGATAGCCAATATATATGTAGGCGGTGCTGCAGACAAAAGACAAAGGTCAAAAAGTTTTTCCCGCCAAAATAACTCTACTCTGCCTGATGGAAAGCATAAGCAGAATCCAAGAGTGGTGGTCACCATACTCACTGCGAATGCAGACAATGCAGCATGGCGACCCACACCATGGCGGGCTCGTGATGCTTCTGCATCTTTTAGTCTAGTCAACAAGTATGGAGCTTGTTGACTAGACTATTTGGGCCTCCGGTCTCGCACTCACCAACGAAACACGACAGCACGAACGCTGTCATGCGAGGGTAGTACCGCCCCGGTCGAGCCGGCCCGTTCGTGCTGAAATCAGCGTGGCTCTACTACAAAGTCTATAAAACGTATGTTTTTATAAATATATAAGAACGTTAAGCAGTGATTTGAATACAATAGTCCAAGATCGGCCTATGTATAGAAGTTAGAAGTGTAAAGTTACCATATTATCACAAATGTATTTTCTTTGTCTAGTTAATCTATTAAAGTCACAAATTTTATTAAATTACTTCAACTATTAATCCATAAATAAATAAAACAGGTATAACAATAGTTGGATTTACTTATTAACGGATAAGTTCCATTCTGGATAAAACATAATTGATTTTACTTTTCTTATTCGTTTAGCTGTTCACCCAACTGTTATAAGTAGTTTTGTTACTCCAATGGAAGTTCGGGTGACTTTGTCCAAGTAAGTTTAATAGCTTACAAATTAATACGTACCTACCATTCCTTATTATCTTTTATCCCCTAGGGCCAGTCCCAAATTGACATCAGAGGACCGAAAATAAATACTTTGTTAGAAGTTTTATCGAAGCTTATTTAAGGAAATTTAGAAGACTCGGCCAAAAAAGAATATACTAATAACTTTTTATGAACACAGTCTAAGGAAGAAAGTAATATTTTTATTACATTGAAAAACCTAAAATATGTACTTTATAACTACTTTCTTGGAATCTAATATTTTATTTACTTTCTTGACTAATTTCGAACTGTAAAAGTAAGTCTACTAAGTACTAAGTAAACTATAGAATTAAGATTTTTCGATAGAATGTATTCATGGTTTTAGTGTTAGCTTCAAGGGATGTCATCATCAACAACAGCTTCAACGAAACTAAGAATTGTGGTTAATGCACAATGATATATTAACCATCTTTGTGTAATGTAACACCAATTGTTACTTTTTGTTAAAAGAATACACTTAAATTGGATAGATATGCTCATTAAACCCGACGATAGAAATAACTTCTACAAATATTCACTACCTTAATTTCAGTTTATAATTACGAGTATTAAATAATAACAAATTATTGGCTGTGTAACATTTTAACAGTGACGTGTTAGAAATAATGCTCAAGTCTATTCTTCAACCAGGATTATCGAGTATGTTTTCTTGTCATGGTTATAAATTATGGCAAACAAACATTTTTAAAAATTAAACAAGTCTTCACAATTTATATAAATTGAACGAGGTATTTTGGTACTCTTTGACTCAAAATACACATTCCTATTATTACACAATATCACTTTTTTATGGAATAGAGGGCAAACGAGCAGACGTATCACCTGATGGTAAGTGTTTACCGCCATTTATGGACACCTGCAACACCTTCACAGCCTTCCAGGCGTCACAAGTGCGTTGCCGGCCTTTGGGGGATGGGGAAAGGGATGTGGGGAGGGGTTGGGGTATGGGCCTCCGGTATCCTTACTCACTCGGTGAAACACAGCGCAAGCGCTATTTCACAATTGATTTAAAAACTTAAACTACATTTGGTGACATATTAAGAGTACGAAGTGCTACTATCGGAGGCGACTAAGGGAACTAACTACGTAGTACAACTTCACAGCAAAGAGAAGGAATACTTAACCAACAATACTGCCTATGAAGAGCCCCATGATCAGCGTGGACTGTTAAAGGCTTTTAATAAATTTAAAACATCTCATGTGAGATATTTTTGAGTGTGATTAGGTTATTACCGCAATATCAATGCGCAAGTGGTATGTTAAAGTTTAGAATCCGCCACTACAATATGAAACCATAGTAACTCTGAAGTACTCATAACCATAAAGTATAAAGCGCTGGTTCTATGGATGTATCTTTGAGTAATAGCCTTTGAAATGCCCCCATAAACCATTTACAAGGTTTATACGTGCTATTTTGTATTGCTACAACATGTGTTGTAGTAAAACATCGCTTTACGGTTCTTAAATTTGTCGATGGCCTAAGTCATATCCCGTGTGATGTCGTAGTAAAATAACAATGTACTGTTTTTAAAACGAATTTTCTTAGTTACATAAAAGCTTAAAACAGATCATCATTTAATGGCTTAACTTTGAGCCTAAAGTACGCGTAAAATTTCATTTTGCTTTGCTTCAGCTACCATTTTGATGCGTCACGTACTACGTCATAAACTGGAGTTTTTACGACATCCGATTGGTTTAAATTCGCCACCATACCCCGTTTCACGTGAGTAGACTGCTTCCTGAATCGCTTTGCTGTGCCTCAAACTAACTAAGCTTTGTGAAATACATATTTTTTTTTTTTTTTTAGTTTATTTTTCAAAACATTCAATTACAATATAAAGTCTTAACCTAAACACAAAAACCTATCTTAGGTTTATGAGTGCTTAGCGAGTCGCCGTTAGTTAATTACATAGAATTATAGATATTTTATTACAATATGTGATTTACTTATTGCCATTACACAAATATAAGTCAAAAAGTCGCGTCTACCCTCCTAAAAATGTCTTTAAGACATTACGTAATTTCTTTACGTTTGGAGCTATCAATAATCTATCGATGGTGTCTCGTGGAAACGAATTTAACACATTTGGCAACAAATACCGTACAAGGCGCTTACCATATCTATTATTGAAATGAGGTAGATTGAAATGGGGTAGATACCTTAGTGTGCGTAACTGGTCGGGTCTTGATCTTTTGTGTAGTGTGTGTAGCCGGTCGTGACCTTCGCATACTATCAATAGCCTATGTTTATCAAATACGAAAAGAACCTTACAATAATTAAATAATCTATTATAATCCTCTTTATGATATTCTCTTACTTTTTTTGGTACTATGGTTTTTAAGATTGATATTTGCAGTTTGTATATTTCATTCAAAAGGGTTTTATATGTTCGTCCATATGCACATAGGCTATAACTTATAACAGAGTCAGCTAAAGATAGATATAACAATCTAAGGGTTTGGTAGTCCATTTTGTATTTCAGAATAGTGAATTTTGCAAGGAGGGATCTCATTTTATTGCAGACATATTCTATGTGGTATTTCCAAGTAAAATGATGGTCTATAGTTACTCCGAGATATTTGTGGGGGTTGACGAGCTCCAACGATGGACATGTGCATGTATGTGTATTACTGTGCAAACAGACGCGACTATGCGGAATGATACGGGGAGTAAATAAAACCTTCTTATAAGGTGAGTGTATGTGCATCAGCTTAGTCTTACTTGTGTTAATTATAAGACCGACGTCGTGTGTCCATTTTAGCATCACATCGAAATTTTGTTGCATAGTATTGATCGCTGTTTGTAGATCGTTGTGTGCGGTTACTAAGCATGTGTCGTCTGCGAATTGATAAAAAGATCCGTCCCTGAACAATTTACTCAATTCGTTTACATATAATAAGTACTCGGTCGGCGCAAGAATCGAACCTTGTGCCGTGCCTTCCTCCGTTAACACGTCATCACTCAGGCTACCACTGATGTTAACGAACGTGTATCTATCTGTGTGATAGCTTTTAAGGCATTCGAGTAGGGGGCCCTGGATCCCATTTTGTTCTAATTTTCGAAACAAAGTTTTGTACCGTAACACGTAGAAGGCTTTACTAAAGTCTATATATATAGTTAGAACATGCATACCCGCATCTAGATATTCATTTATTTTATCAGTAAATATTGAAATTAATTGTTCAGTGTTGCGACCTTTCTGGAATCCAAACTGGTTACTGTTAATATCTTGTTTTGAGATAAGAACATATTTATTTGACGACTAAGAAACGTTTCTATGATTTTATTAATGCATGATAATATAGTGATTGGTCTATAATTGTTCGTGTTATTACGTGCTCCCTTCTTGTAAATGGGCCTTATAATGCCTAGTTTTAACTTGTCTGGGTATATACCTGTGTGAATACATGTGTTGATTAGGTGCGTAATGACTGGGCTTTATTTTTGGGATAATTTTTTTATTGATACATTGAATATCTGCCGCTCTTATCTTATCTATACCTGGGCTTTTTTTACATTTATGTTTTTAATTATGGACTCAACATTGTTTGTATTCGCTTTCCGTAATCTAATAGAAACCTGTGGACACATGCAATATTTACTTTCGTCAAGTATGGGTGTAGTACAATTATATATTATTTTTTTTGTATTCTGTTTAAATTCTTTAGCGAATAAGTTAGCTAAGATGCTGGCAGTATTTTTAAAAAACTTTATTATTGCAGTGTCGATAGATTCTGTTACTTTACCTGTTATTTTGTTAATTATATTCCACACCTTCTTTCGGTTGCGGAAATTATATTTTATTTCTTTTTTTATATGGTTATTACGCACCTTATTTATATGTTTGTTTAATTTGTTTCTGTATTTATTATAAATTGCCCTTTTTTCTCTGTTATTTTCATCTTGTTTCCATATGTTGAACAATTCTACCTTCTTCTTACACATATATTCTATTCTATCACTTTTCCACTCGCACAAAGATCTTTTATTTAACTTTATTTTTACATTGTATTGATGCTTTTTGTAAACTGATTCGAATTGTTCTATAATATATTCAAGGATTTTATTTGGGTTATGTATACTAAGTCCCGGGGACCAGTTGATTTGACTCAATTCCCTTCGAACATTTTTGTCGTCTATTTTTGTTATGATTGAATATTGTGACGCGCCTGTCACTGCCGCCGGTTTGTTTACATAGGTCGTAATGCCGATTATGTAGTGATCAGCTATTGCATTATTGACAACCGCTGTGCGCACGAGTGTATTGGTGTTCGTTGTGCAGGTGAAGATATGATCGATACATGACTTTGTTAATGCGTTTCCTCTATTTTCGACTCGAGTAAACTGAGTAATGCCGCAAACTAGACCTAAGCTGGCCATACTGTTTAGATAATAAGTAGCATGCGGATTATTGTTTAAGATATCTATATTACAGTCTCCTATGATAACCAAGTCTGAATTTGTCGCAAACATCGACGTGATATGCATCACTTCTTCAGTGAACAAAAATTTGTCCATATTTGGAGGACGGTATATTGCACATAGCGCCAATTTATATCTGTATTCCGTAATTATCTCGCCTGTGATACATTCGCAGTGACTTGTTGATACCGGGATCCTCTCAAATTGTACGCTATTATGTATGTACACAACAATACCGCCACCCTTTCTTGATTCTCTCAACTGACTATACATTTCATAGTTTTCCATAGTAAACAGGGATTTGCAGTCTTCTTTTATATTTGCTTCTGTAACGACGATAACGTGGATAATATTTGGGCAATTTTGTATAATAAATTCTAGTTGATTGAAGTTTTTTGTTAGGGACCTAATGTTGACATGAAATAGCGTACAGGCGTTTCCGTGATTTGGGATCACGTTGGTGAAATCATTCCAGTCTTCATATTGATTTTCATGACTAAGGTAGTTCAATGTATCTTCCATATTTAGTAGTATAATAATAGGTGTTTACTAGTTGTCTTGCATTTGTTTTTTTTTTTTTTTAATAAAATTATTATGTACATTTTTTGTATACAACCGCTAGTTTTTTGATATCGCTTTCAATCCTAACTGTAAATATTTTTTCTCCTTCTTCTCTTCGTACTAGTATATTTCCATCTCTGCACCATACAAACTTGTATAATCCGGTTTCATTGAGTTCCATTTTGGTTTTATAAAGTAGAAAGGCTAACTGCCTCGGTGACAGCGCTTCCCTAATGTAGGTATTTTTGTTCGCAAGGAGACTACCCTCGGGTAACTTGTTTTGAGACTTCAATTCCCTGTTAGCCTAAATCCACTTTTCTTTACTCCCGATTTTGAGGGAGACCTTGATTACTGGTGTAGGAAATAAAACACATTTGGATTGTTTTTATTTTTATCTGCTATCTACTATGATCGGAAAGCTATAAAACTTTTTTCGCTAACCTCAAAATCTGATGTTTAGTTTGATACTGTTCTTTGGTCACAGTTTACCTTTTCTTACGATTGACAGTGTTAAGTGAAAATGTGATCATATTATTCGATTTTTCTTTATTAACAGATGCCTTGACGGCATCGCCTAGTTCTTATTTTTTGTTTTAATTGGTATGTTTATTTTATCAACTACCATCGATCTTCTTTTGTAAAATTCAGGATAAAACTATAGTAATTGTTATGGGTAACCTTTACAACAATTATTCAAATGTGACTGCCGTGTCTTAATTCCTTATCGCTACTTTCGAGGTCTCTGAAATCTGTAATTGTTTCGGTTTAAAACCAAGTTGTACACTTTTCATAAAAGGATATCATGCAAGATGAATATAAATACCTAATCTGGTTCTGAATGAATTTAATTAAACGAAATTATATATGCAAACCACGTTCACAGTCGTAACAGACTTTATGCGATTTCGAGTTCAAACGGAATCAGTGATATTGGCAACCAACATCGTTCGACTTGTAATGAATACTTTAGAACATCTTATATGTACCTATCTATGTCTTTTGAATTTGTATTTCTGTAAAGCCTTAGCGGTATAAAATAGCGTCAATTGGAATTCACATTACTCCAATGAGATCTGTGATCTGCCAATGAATGAATACAGTCTTGAAATAAAATTATATTGAAATACTTTTGACGTGGTTTCTTTTTATGTAATAAAACTGAATAAACCGACGTTTTGATTGTATTTTTCAAAGAAAAATTATTATGATCAATATAAATGTTTTGATATTTGATATCAAATGATATCAACAAAAAACGCAATTTTCTTAACCTCGTTTTGGGAAATCCCAAAACGAGGTTAACTTGTTTTGAGACTTCAATTCCCTGTTAGCCTAAATCCACTTTTCTTTACTCCCGATTTTGAGGGAGACCTTGATTACTGGTGTAGGAAATAAAACACATTTGGATTGTTTTTATTTTTATCTGCTATCTACTATGATCGGAAAGCTATAAAACTTTTTTCGCTAACCTCAAAATCTGATGTTTAGTTTGATACTGTTCTTTGGTCACAGTTTACCTTTTCTTACGATTGACAGTGTTAAGTGAAAATGTGATCATATTATTCGATTTTTCTTTATTAACAGATGCCTTGACGGCATCGCCTAGTTCTTATTTTTTGTTTTAATTGGTATGTTTATTTTATCAACTACCATCGATCTTCTTTTGTAAAATTCAGGATAAAACTATAGTAATTGTTATGGGTAACCTTTACAACAATTATTCAAATGTGACTGCCGTGTCTTAATTCCTTATCGCTACTTTCGAGGTCTCTGAAATCTGTAATTGTTTCGGTTTAAAACCAAGTTGTACACTTTTCATAAAAGGATATCATGCAAGATGAATATAAATACCTAATCTGGTTCTGAATGAATTTAATTAAACGAAATTATATATGCAAACCACGTTCACAGTCGTAACAGACTTTATGCGATTTCGAGTTCAAACGGAATCAGTGATATTGGCAACCAACATCGTTCGACTTGTAATGAATACTTTAGAACATCTTATATGTACCTATCTATGTCTTTTGAATTTGTATTTCTGTAAAGCCTTAGCGGTATAAAATAGCGTCAATTGGAATTCACATTACTCCAATGAGATCTGTGATCTGCCAATGAATGAATACAGTCTTGAAATAAAATTATATTGAAATACTTTTGACGTGGTTTCTTTTTATGTAATAAAACTGAATAAACCGACGTTTTGATTGTATTTTTCAAAGAAAAATTATTATGATCAATATAAATGTTTTGATATTTGATATCAAATGATATCAACAAAAAACGCAATTTTCTTAACCTCGTTTTGGGAAATCCCAAAACGAGGTTGAGAAAATAGTGTTTTTATACATAATTAATATAACAATATTATTTTTTCTTTAGTTTAGAATTAAGCAAAATAAATTGCGAATCATACAGAAAAAATTGCACTGTCCAAAATTTCCACAATGATATTTGGTTAAAAGTAGTTTCATTTTATATATTAACATTTCAGAGTAAGCATTACATTACATAGACGTTACTTATTAATTAAATAGTATAAAGTTACAGTCAGTTTAAAGTAACTTGTCACCTATTTGGCGGAGTTCGACCGTCATTATCTTTAACGACAGCTAAGGTGACTCGTGGGGTCTCTGTAAGCATCTTGAATGTTACAGTATTCAAGTTGAAATCATAATCCGACCAGCAACATAAAATCTACTTGAATTTCGCAACTTTGATCTTTCACGTATATCTTATGTACATCAGGAATGAGATGGCTAATTTACAAAATGGCAAAGAGCTTATAATTAAGTTTTAATGTACTGTATTTGTAATAGCATTCATATCATGAAAAGTTAATTACTGACTGTCCTTGGTATTAAATTATTTGGATAATATGATTTTATATTTTTTTGAATTTTTATTAAAGAATACTTTGAAGATTCTTTTGTTTTATTATTTTATTTTAATAAACTATTGGTAGTATAACTGTCAAGTTTGTTTTTTTTTTTTGTTTCATTGTCTTATATGGGTGTAACTCTTAGGGTGTAACCCACTGGTATATAAGAAAACTAGAAACAACGCCTATATGGCCAGTAAAAACAGACATCCAAAAATTTTGAAAATTGATTTTTTGATGCAAGTACTTACTAGTTATTTACTTTCATATGCATTTAGTGAAAAGTTGTTCATTTGAAATTACAAACAGAAATGTCAATTTTACTTATTTGTATAGATTGTTGATAAGAATTAAGAAGGTAGGCCGTAATATCATGACTTACCTTTGACACTGGGATGTTAGTGAAGATTCTAAAGCCCGTTGATCAATTCTGAAACAAAAATATAATACCTAATGAAATCACAGAAAAATTAACTGAGTTCATATAACGGTATGCATCTATGGAGACTTATAATCTCTTACCTCCTAACACCATGTTCCTAGCCTTTATTATTCCCAAGATTGTTCGGGGTCAACTAGTTCAACTGGTTTTACCTAAATATCAGTTTTTCCACAGAGCGACTTTCATTGGACCGTTGCAACTCCGAGGGTGAACTGAATTCGAAGGTTGAACTAGTTGTCAATATATTTGAGGGCACTGACTTCCCAATGATGATTGCTATAAGTGCTCCGAGGTACGGGCATGACAACACTGCCAACTTTCATACTATTAAGAATTTATTTTATGTGAAAAATCCAACAATTGCCTGACTTGGAAATCGAATCTGAGACCTCGGTTTCGGCAGTCGCATTCCCTAATCGCTAGGCCAACGTCCTTTTACCTACACCTATTAAATTAAAACGTCTTCTTTATCATCATTTAAAAAATAAGCCTTTTGTACTTTGTTCTAGTTTGAAAGCGAAATAATTGTGGCAGAAACGCTATGTAACAGAACCTGTCAAGAACAGCCTAAACAAGCCTATATCTTCAAAGAAAACGGAGGTACAAGTACAGGGAATTGCAAAACAGACACAGTTAGTGTTACGGTATTTCATTGTTCAATCATGTTGTAATAAATACACATTTATTTCCGAAGTATGTATTTATATGACGTTTACATGAAGCAAAAACTTTATATCCTTTTTAAGAAAATTATGTGTAAAACATAATATAGTGGAGGAGTGCCGAAAGTTAAAAAAATAAAAATTTATGATTTTTGATCAAATTTCGATCTCTGGATGACCTCTAGTTTGTAATAGATGTGTATCACTGAAGGTACATAATTTTCAATAGTATTGGTATTAAAATTATTAGGGGGCACGCAATAAGAAACCTCACGCATGATCGATCGATGAAAAGTGTACCTACATCTTATATATAAAATTCTCGTGTCACAATGTTACTTACCATACTCCTCTGAAACGGCTGGACCGATTTTTATGAAATTTGGTGTGCATATCGGGTAGGTCTGAGAATCGACCAACATCTATTTTTTATACCCCAATTTTTTTTATGGCAAAACAACGTTTGCCGGATCAGCTAGTATATTATAAAATTATCCATATATACTATACATACAATACAAATAATAAAAATTGAAGCGTCTGTTTGTAATTTCAGATGAACAGGTTTTCACTAAATGCATATGAAAGTATATATGGTAGGTCGGTACTTATTTACATATATCAAGAAATCTTTTTTTTATTGTCTTGTCCGTATGTGTTATATCTTTTTGGCTGTCTGTTTGTTCCAGCGTATCTCAGGAACGATTGGACCGATTTTGACGAAACTTTCACTTGAAAATAGCTGATGTTATAAGTAGTAACCTACGCTACTTTTATTTTAGACTACCTTTACCCCGCACTGTTGTACCTTTACAACAAGAACCGCGAGAATCACCACAGGGCGCAGCTAGTGTTAAAATAAATATTAATTTACCTAAAAGGAAATGGAATAAATACGCTCGAATTAAATGATAAAATATTGAAAATTTTGTCAAAAAAAAAGATTCGAAACGTTTTATCTGATAATTTCGATATTTTAATATTCTTAATAACGACGAGGACCAATTATTTAACTTAATTAATTATGGTTGTTTTTATTGAAGAAGTACTTTTCATTTAATCAGATTGATAAACTTCGCTATTCATAAATTTATCTATTTTGCGACTTTTCGGGCAAATTTTTAAAACTTGAGTAACTAGGAACCCCTGTATTTTTTTTATGGTAAGCGACTACTCTCGCCTATTGTAAAACTACTTGTAGCCTCAAACTAGAACTTCCAAATCAAGAATCACAATGTGTTGCCCCCTCCTTTTAAAATCAAAGAATAGTGGAAATTGGGCTCCAATAACATCATTAACAAGAAAAGCAATGATAGAACTACATATCACTGGTTTCCAATTAGATGAGGATATGGAACCCGAAGTACAATGGGGATCCTACAGCGTGTTTCTAGTAGCTGCTAGAAATATCCTTCTTTATTCTAGCATATTTATCTAATAAAAAGTTAACATATAACATACTCGTATACAATGATATTATATAAAAAAAAGCAGATATGTTATCGAAAAGTGAAGACTCGAATACCATCCAATTGACTTATCTCGCAATTACAGTACGTAATGAAATTAAAGAATATATTTGTTATGTGATAATGAAATATAGCTATCTTTTTCTCTTACGTGCTGCTTAGTATCTTTCGTACTTTTCATCAGTGAAATTTCTCAATGCATGCAGTTTCCAGCACAGTAAGACAGCACGGCCGCGGCCGGCACAGCACAGATTTTGGCGCAAATTATTACGTACGTAATATATCTATGCTATTAAAATATCATTGCTCGTATATTATATTATCTAAACGAACTTATGGATCTGGATGACGACGTTCTCAGGGGAATTGTCCCCAATATTCCAATTTATTATCCGGCCCATGGGCTGGACATGACGTAATGGAAGATGGCTTTTATCTAAAACAGTAGGAAGCTTTATATTGAATAGAGACCTATCGCTTTGTTTTTCGAACAACGTTAGAACAGGTTTATACGAATAGCCTCATTGTATGCTTACTGCACAGTACTAGAAAATAAAACGGAATTAATTATTAAAAAAAATTAATAGAAAGCCGAACATGGCCTGTCTCATTGGTCTAGTGGTTAGCGTAAGCGACTACCGATTAAGAGATCTCGGGTTCGAGTCCCAGGTCGGACTGTTGTTGGGTTTTCTTGCAAGAATTCTTAATAGCAGCCCTGAGTATGGAAGATGGCGGTATTTCGGCTTCGAAGAGCACGTTAAGCTGTCGATCCCGGTTGTCTTGAGCATTTATAGCAATAATTATGGGAAAGTCAGTGCCCCTAAATATACTGACAACTAGTTCAATCTTCAAATTCAGTTCACCCCCAGGGTTGCGGAGGTCCGATGCCAGTCACTCCGTGGAAAAATTGATATGCAGATAAAACCGGTTGAACTATTGACCGACCCCAAATAATCTTGGGAATAATAAAGGCTAAGAACACGAATAGAAAGCCGATCATACAATATAAGATCTACGAGTGACAGCACACGTTAGGCTCAATAACAACGGTATTCCACAACGATATTCACAAGGACATAGACCTCTGAAATTTCACGCCATTATTCCTCGGCTTCTCATTATTATTATTTCACATTACAAATATCACAAAATTATGGATTATTAGGGCTTTATTCTTTTATACGATCATCACGATTCGTTTAATAATCAACTAAAATGAAATTGACATAAAGTGAGTTATATCCTTTAATAAAACATGGCTTCAGCGACACTTTTATAACAACTTTTTTTACAGACAGTAAAATTTAAGTAAAAGCCCCTAAAATACTGGATCTGCGTGATTGTTTTTATACCTGAAACTCAAGAATACGTCCTTGTGACTGTACCAATACGTTCTAATTTTAAACGTGTCGCCCCTAACACACACATCTAAAAATAAGTAACCTTTTAAAGGTGAAGAGGTCATTCAATATTCACCTCAAGTAACTGTTGACTTAGGGGACACTTTTCAATCAGTAGATAAGTTCTCAGTTTTAAAAGAAACTATAATACATCGTTCTTAATAACAAGATGTTCTGACTTTATAAGCACTTTGTGAACGTTGTGAAGTTGACCGTTACTTTTCTGTTTTTTAAGTAAAACAAAGTTGCAAGAATATGTTTGACATCGCTCAGAGCTCAGTTAGCTTACGAAAATCATACGTGAATATAACACTATTCCTAACTTTAGTAAAATGTCGGATTCCCAGAATTGCTGCTTTCTATGCTTCTATGCAGCAATGTGATTTGTGATTTCATTGAATTCGGACCCAGGTCAATTCGATATTTTATTTACCTTAAATAAATACCATCTAGCTTAAGAGCAGCCTTTTTAACCCATTCACGTTGACTTCAGCTGGGTTCCCCTTTTAGTCTAATTTTGCTTACTGTTCTGACAGTCTAAAATTTTTTTTTTTTATGTATGAGCCTGGGTATGGTGCCTTTACTCTGCCTAATGGAAAGCATAAGCAGAATAAAAAAGTGGTGGTCACCATACTCATTGCGAATGCAGATATTGCAGCATGGTGGCCCACATCATGACGGCTTAGTGATGTCTTGCACTCACCAACGAAGCACGACAGCATAAATTCTGCCATTTTAGGTTAAAATTCTATACGGGGATAAGACAGCCATGGTCGAGCCAGCTCGTTTGTGCTGAAATCAGCGTGGCTCTGCTACTTGTAAGTTTATTTCACTGTTATTTCTCTACTGATCGATTGTCACGGTGATTGAGTTCGTTATTGTGATTGGCTCAAACTAAACTGTTCACAAATCACAATACTCAACGCAATCACTATGACGATCAAGTAGAAATGAAACAGATTTACAATACCTCCCTCTGACCAGTTTTTTAATTAAATTAATTATTCCCATTCTTGCATTTTATTATTATGATTGTAATAATTAGCACAATACTAATCTACTCCATTCACTTTTCTTTTTATTTAATATATATGTACAATATGTACATTTATTAATATTAAAATTTCATTTTCATTTACTTGTAGCTGCTAAAATGTAACGTTATATTGAGACGTGACGATGTTGAAATTTACTTAACTAACAGTTATGTGTTTAAATGTCATCACACTATAGCATTTATAACATTGAAAGTAAAACTAATGTTTTCGACAAACCAACGTCATCAAGGAATAATTTACTTACGTATACTACGAAGAAAGGCTTTATATTTTCCTTTTGTTAAAAAACAGTTGAGTGCCCTCTAGTGTTTTACATTATTGTGTAGCTATTAATAACTATGAAAGCTAATGTGAAGGGACAAAGGTTAGGTGTTTATCTTTTGTGTTGGTTTGTAAACGAGTTACACGTTTGCGCGTAGGCGGGAGCGCTTTCTCAGAATCAAACAAAAGGTACTAAAATATCCAAAGTGCTTGCTAAAATATTATATACAAATATTTTCATATTTAATATAAGCATAGCAAGATACCTATTGATAATTTATGATACAAAATAAATAGCAGTGATAAATTTATTTATGATGAAATATAAGGACATGGTTTATTTTTTATTAATGGAAGAAATTTGGCCGTATATAAGGTAAAAAGGAAGAAAAAATACCTCTTAAGTTAATCCATCTCAAGAAATCTCCAAAATAAGGACGTTCAATGAAGCCTACTCGCTCACAATGTAGTAAAATGTCTACGTACACGTAATAAATGACCTACGCATTCAAACCACTTCAATGTCAAACTTACTGGTAACAACCCTCTAATGTGGCGATTGATCGATTAAGATTGACATGATTTTAAATGAGCGTTTAAGAGAACTTTCTTACGTGGAACTTGCTACCACTTACTACGTACCTGCAAAAAATATACTTCCAAGCAATTTATTATGTTTGTGCAAAGACTCGCTGTTTACTAGATTAGAACTGACAGAAACAATGTGTTGTATTAACCAACTTGGTGCTACAAAGGTAAATAATACCATCTTTCATTGTAACGTTAACTTCTAAAGCTTCTAGCGTCTCAGATCTATAACCATCTAAATTAGAAATGGACAATTGACATGCAAAACTTTTGATTAAAGTGTCAAGTTTAAACAAAACTTTTGCTGTCAGCTCGGTTCTGTGCATTTCTAATTATTATCGTGTTATTTATTGTGACTCATAGACACTATACTACTTTAATATCGTATACCTTTCTTGAATAATAGCAGTTACTGAGAAAACCCAGTTTACACACAATGCAGGTCATGCAACACCATTTGTGCCAGTTCTCCACAATCTCTTAACAATATCTGAAGCCTCGCTACCTTCCATAATTTGTATATAATATCTCAATGATGGACGTCATCATTACTACTTATAAAAATCTATTCTACATATTTTCATGTTTCAGGTTAAGCTAGAAGTCTCTCTGGCATTAGAAATTTAGATGCCCTGAGGACTGAAGTTCAAGGAATTACTTTTCTCACTTTTCTTATTAAATACCTACATATGACATAGAAACAGTAAATTCAATTCATGAATAGATTTTTGTCTAATGGCTTGAGCGAAAATGACCTGCGGTCTTTATTTGCATGATGTAGGGTTGTTGGCCTCAGATGGCCTCGGCCTTTGGTGAGTGCCATGGACTCGCAATATTGCCCTTTTTTGTTTCATGACGATGAATGGTGTTTTAGGTTCGGTAATGAACTACGATAAATAATACAATAAAAAATAAATTGATTGTAATCAGATTCTGAAGTCATCGTTTTGACATAAATTATCATTTTTTTTATTTAAAAAAGACAACTACAACAGGCATTAGGAATAAACATCCTGTGTCGCGGGGGACTTTACCGACATACATGAAACGGACACAATTAACACCCAAACTCAGAACATCAATTTGTGGATCACACAAAGTGTTTTCCCGTGTAGGATTTGAAACCACAACACTTGGCGAATTGGCAAGCGGCGTGGCGACCGCCTAAAGCACTAGGCCAACCGTGCAGTCAATTGAATAAAGCAAATCAATTAATTAATGGTAACTTTGTTCATCGCATGTTGAAGCGCATTGAGTATTTATATTCGTAAATTCAGTTCAGAACCTTCAATCGAATAATTTAATTACTCAAGTTTCGTGACGTGATATAATATTTTCATACAACTCATTACCAGTTAAGTGCATTATTCTGATAAAATAACTTTTTTTGGCGTGTTGGGCGCTCATGATAGAATCGAATTAGTTGACGCTGTTACCCTTCGGTGTCTTACTTTTTATACAATAGAAGTATTTGAGATTGTGATTGCATTAATTGTAAGGATATTTGTAACTCTTTTATTATATGAATAAATAAATAAAATAAATAAAAATTAAAAGTTTCCCTTTTCTTTCCATTCTCAGTAAATGTAAATCAGGGGATGAAAGTCTGCGTGAGCGAAGTCGCGTGTAAAAGCTAGTAATAAAATAATGATGATGACCATTCAGGGATAGTGTCAACATCTACAGAAATAATTCTCATTGGAGCATTCGACTATTGATCGATTCAAAGAGCGGTTGACCATTGTTAACTGAAAAGGCAACCTTTTCAGCCGACCTATCTCGGGGAGTAAATATTGACAGTGGGATATATTTCCTGTCCCATGTACATAAAATTAGGGTCATTGCTACAATGTAACCTCCACCCCACTTTATTCCTTTCTTCCCTACCTATGGCCGTACCTATTCAAATAACTTGTATTATACATAAGTAAAAAAAAATATATCAAATTGAGTCAAAGTTATGTAAGCAATTAGTAGGTTTTGAGGCATAAAATATAAAGGTATATCTTGTTTGTAATTTTATGTAATATAGTTGCTATTTAGTGGAAAGTGGAAAAGTTTTTTTTTTTATGGAATAGGCTATCAAACGAGCAGACGTATCGCCTGATGGTAAACGATTAAAGCCGCCCATGGACACCCGCAATACCAGAGGCCTCACAAGTGCGTTATCGCCTTTGGGGGATAGGGGGGGAGATAAGGGGAGGGGTTGGGGTATGAGCCTCCGGTATCGTCACTCACTCGGTGAAACACAGCGCAAGTACTATTTCACACCGGTTATCTGTGAGGCCGTGGTATCACTCCGGTCGAGCCGGCATAAATATGTCTTATTAATGTACCTAAAGGAAATCAAACTCCATATTTATTGAAGATATATCGATTTTCATTAAGGAGCTCTATTTTGAGTTTTCTTTTCTTCTAAATACATAACCAAACCCGATTGATATGCCTGAATTTGTTTTTCAGATTACGATGATTATTTAAAAACACCCTTCAAACTATTCTTGTATTTGAAAAAAAAAATATTAAAAAAAAAAATACCATTTCATACCTAAATTACTCGACTCTAAATTTAATCCACGTTAGTGTATATAAAAAGAAACGACCTAATTACCGTTGAGAAAAAGTCACCTTGCGGGTTTTACACTAGTGACCTTGTCTCTTATCACCAGCACATAAAGAACAACATTAAAATAAAAAAAAATTGCACGATAAAAATATAATAAAGTAAAATTAAAAATATGCAAGGTACGATTCCACCTAATCAGTATTCCATACAGCTCGTAAATACCCGTCACGTCTGCAATTCTCAATGAGGTACACATAAATAGAGATATAACTTTTGAAAGCTTAATGTACCTCCATTTTATAGTACATCACGCCTCGTCCAGGAAAATGGTTATAAACTCTAGTTGTAGCAGAAAGTTTAAATAGCCTGTTAATGACTGGCGTTCGAGTTTTACTGGTAAAGTGATATATAATACAATATGTACATTACAATACAGTACATAGGATTGAATTATGGGTCAAAATCTGCTCACACATTTATATAAATGCATTTTAATACTGAATCCCATGTAACTATTTGTTATTGTTCTCACTATTTTCGAAATTATTTTGACCAAAAACACAGTTCACAATTTACTTCTAGTGACGAGAAACCCACCAACGTTGTCAAACTTAGAATCATGCGAAGGATGGGTGCGCATCCAAACATCATTATTAACTACAACAAAACGTCACAACAATTTCGCATGTTACGAACAAACAGAGTAACTTTGATTATGGCTGAATATCCCAATTTGTTGTAGCACGCTATCATTCCCTCGAGGCCCTAACTTGAATCTTATCTACATCTTTGATTCGTATTTGTGATCCTAATATTATATCAAAGTACGCAAATATTAAACTAAATCTTTGAAACTCTAGTAAAAATTTTATTACGGCAAAACGAACAGGAACGATCTGTTTCTTTTTCATCATCTGACACAAAATAAAGCCGTATACAAATCAGATTACATTTCGAGTTCGTTAAACTTTCATTCAACGAGATGCGGCCCTGATTGGAATTCCGTCTATAAAGCACAGTCACTCGTCGGAATTTTTAAGGTTTTATGTTCGACGCAGTGCCTTTGTAAATCTGATGTGAATCTATTGTGAGTATCGTTAATCTCCACTGTTAGTAGTTTTCGATGGTCTATGTCATTAAAGAAAAAAGTAGTCCTCCATTTTACTCCTCAGTAAAATAATGACTTTTGCGCACAGAAGGTAGTGAAGTGAAAGTGAGAGATAAGTGATGCTTGGCATTTAACAGCAAAATTCGTGAACATCATTTCAATGGTCTGCACCATTTCAAAAACATAACGTGTGGGTGTTTGATGCCATTTTAGTTTTCTGAAATACAGAATTATTGAAGGGTAAATAATAAATTACAAAATGAACGGAGGATATTATTGTATTAATTTTAGCTTCAGGTTTGATATTTTACTGAATAAAGAATTTATTGAGAGTTATACGATAGATTTTACTTATCAAAATTATTAGACATACCTACACATACATAATTATATGAATGTACATACTTTGATTCACTATCATGACTAAAAATGTAATTGCATCCATTTTGTTGTTCCTATGTTATTGGACATATTCTTCCTAATACTAATTTACACGGACGTTGTTTCCATGCAAACTCTAGTACACGCTAAAAATGGTGTTCAGAGCCTCCTACCTATAGGACTAGCGGACTATGGCAAGTAATAAAAAAAAATGTTTGTCAATGGTAGATCACCCCAAATATCATATGATCGACAGACGACACGATATTAGAAAAACCGGTGCTAAGTTATTATTTCGTTCCTTTTCACCAAGTAAGGTAGCCGGAGCCTAACATCTATTTCTTTGAGGGAGGACTCTACGCATTTTGTTAAAATATCAAGATCTAAGGTAGTGGACCAGCTCGATCGGGACGGTACTACCCTACCACGTTCTGTCGTGTTTCGTTGGTGAGTGCGATACCGGAGGCCCAATGATGCAGAAACACCTCAATAGGCCGTCGTAGTGTGGGTCACCATGCTAAGTTGTTGCATTGCCTGCATTCGCAATGAGTATGATGACCACCATACTTGGATTCTGCCCATGCTTTTCAGTAGGCGCAGTAGAGACACTTTGGCAGGCTATACATAAAAAAATAAATAAAGCGATAAACATGTAAACTGTATGTCGCAACGTAAGTCCCCTACCGGTTAATATTTTATTCAAAGAATTATCCTTTCATTTTCTCTTTAAACAGTACTTTATAATTATATTTTAAGTTCAATGGAAGCTTTTAGTATTTGTTATATTAAGAAAAAACTCATTTATGTATTTTCGCGTTTAGTTAGCTTGTTTTGCTAGTCATTAAACATCTTACAGCAAGATTAAATGAGCATTGAGAAAATGTATTGCATTTTACAAGGATGTTTTTAAGTCGATTTTTCTTAAGTAGTAAACTTAATTTTAAAACTGTTGTTTACAACTGTTTTTATAGCGCTTAGCGAGTATAATACATATTTTTACTCGACTTCCGCAAAACAAAAAGGAAGGGCAATAGTTTTGGCAAATTAAGCAAGTGTGTATTTTCTACCGTAGTCTAAACTACTGACCCGATTGTAAGGAATGAAGTGTCAATGGATTTGTAATAATAGCACGGGTGACACAGGCTTTGTAAAGTTCATCAAAATACTTTTACATATTCAAGTCATAGCTTTATTAACCCTTTTTTGTTGTTTAATTTTCTACTAATGACAAAATAGGAATATAAATAATAATGGGGTAGTAAGTATGTCTTAATCCGAAAAGTATATTAATGTTATCGGTTCCCGTCTTTCATGCCACCTACGCAATGTCTTATTCCATTCTGCCAAATGAATATGAAGCATTCTAATATTAGGGTATAAAAAGATATTTTGTCTTAGTTAAAAAACTTTTATGAACATTATAGGTGCGTATCGACTTCGCGCTCCAAGAGGGCAAACATTGGCGCGCGCGCCAGTTGAGACGGGAGCGATAGTATTGTGTAATTTGTTGCGTTCCCAGCGATGGATAACCAAAGTCGCCGTAAAAATACAACTATGTCGTACAAAAAACTACTGAGGAATAGCGAAAATTCTTCAAAACATAAATCGCTCAGAGATGATGCTTGGAGAGAAATAAGTTGTGAAATGGAAGCCCTGTGTCAAAATGGTATCGACTTCGCGCGGCCGGAACGCGCGCCAATGTTTGTCCTCTTGGAGCGCTAAGTCGATACGCAGCTTAACACTGTAAAACCCATACAGTGTAAAACACACACAGTATAATTAACTTAATACTACATATTAAGTAAATTATACATTGTGGGCTATGCGAGTCTTACTTTGTGTTATACTACTATACCTAATTTAGCATGAATAAGTGATAACTTATCCTTCAGAATATATTGACAAAAATTATAGCTAGCGAGCACAAGTACCTTTTATCACCGTAAATATTTTGTCACTCACATCTGATCTATGAATACGTACGAAGATGCGCTCACATTCTAACGTGACAAGTGACAATAAAGTGTCATTTTATTCCGCAGATACTACCTACCGAACTAGCTCTCACAAGTATCAGCAGGCGTTTAGGTTTCAAGAAATGTACGAGTATGGAATGCAAAATATTGAATCTTCTCGTACTATTTGCATTTCTAATTCCCTTTCTTACTCGAAACAAATGCAAAAAAAACATTTTTGTTCTGAAATTACAATTACTTACTTGAAGATGGCCATGGTAAAATTAATGTATTGGAATTATTAAACGACAAAAATGTGATTAGTCTGACACCATAAAGGTACTTAATTTTCTATTTTTTTTCTTCGTCCTGTAAGTTTGGACAGCCATGACTTTTTCCAACACCGTGTCGGCAAATGACGTCTGTATTTCAAAAAGTTTCTTAGCCGTCACCCTTCGTGAGCGCACTTAACTTTGATAACGTGACAGTGACAGGAACTTTTTGTCACGGCGCGGTGGCGACAAAAGTCACCCGTGCGCGCCAGCCCTAATAATGACATCAAAATGAACTTGAAAGACAGGGCAACACTAAGTTTCTAAACACATTTAAATATTATAAAATACTAATAATGATATTAACATTTATTTCAAGAAAACAAAAAACACAATATGTTTAACTCAAAACTAGGTTAAGTTACAAATCGAACATGAGATAGCCTCCGTTGCCAAACTAGGTAAAAACCTTTATTTCGGCTAACGGCGCCACTCTCCACAGGAATTTCAACTTAACTAGTATTGACAGACTACGTTAGTTATAAATGTAACGAGAATAATTCTAACGCATGAAGAACAAAATGAACTGTTAGTATATGAAAAATTGACCAGCAGTTAAGGCCTGTTGACCGGATAAGAAAAATTGATCTTTTATATCATAACCTACATTACTAAGGCCGTTGGTTTGGGTTTGGTGATTGGTAAGCTGTCCTTAATGCCAAAATTCGGTTATATATAGCTCCACCTTCGTCAACAAAAAAAACGGTTATATTAACTCCTGTAACATTGTTTACTTACAAGTCGACACACATGTAGCTCTATGTATAATATATGAGTATATTTAGCATAGCTTTATGCCGCGGCTACGCCGACGTGTATGTCGGATATCACGGTAATAATGTTTTGGGTTAATATATAGCCTACTCGCTTCCGCCCGCGGCTTCGCTCGCATTTAATAAAAAGTATCCTATGTTACTTTTAATACCTCCAAAGTTTCATGATGATCGGTTAAGCGTTTTTCCTTGAAAGCGTAACAAACAAACTTATTTTTACCTTTTAATATTAGTATAATTAGCATAAGGATTAGGATGACACTCACGATTCGACAATCAGAATTGTAACTGTACTATTGTTTTTTAAATCTAACTCATTTAAAAACTAATTTATAGATGACGCATCCACGTTAGTTAAGTAATTGAATAAGTCAATTCTCATTTATTTAATGTGGAAACACACAAAATAATTTTTGAATAAATGTTCTCTACTAATTGTGTCCCAATTTATTTTCAATTAAATATTCCATTAAAACTTCATGATATTTAGACATACGGACCTTTTAATTGCTATAATTAATTACTACCAAAAGTTTCAAGGATATTTCATGTTCTACTTTTGTGGTACCTATCGACAGAACTAACTTTGATTTATCCTAGTAACTACATACATTATTGATAATTTACGGACAAGTAAAGGTCTCGGTAGACTAAAACTTTATATTTAATGTTTCAATATGTCTTCTCTCAAGTAACCTAAAAAGTTTGTGATCACGTGCAGGTCCAAAGTCTTTTTCATTTTCAATGGAGACCTAAAGTTTCAAGAAAATTTCCTTATTCATATCACATGTTTCTGTTAGTCACTGTATAACTACATACGAATTCTCCATAATAATAAATTCGAAAGTAAATATGTCTGTCTGTTTCACGGCAAAACCGCTGAACCGATTTGGATGAAATTTTTAATGGAGATCTTTGAATTTTTGAGTAAAACCAAAAGCTACTCTTGATCGCGATATCTAACAAACACGCGGATGAAGCTACGGGCAAAAGCTAGAGATTACATTATGATTATATCCCTCTTAATTTTAAGTACACACATCAAAAGTGTCTTGGGATCAAGCATTTTTATGCGGATTTCTTGAGATTGAGATGTGGCTTTGGCCCTGGCCTGCTCAGTCGCCAGACTTGAACCCGATTGAGCATGCATGGGATATGCTACAGAGAAGAGCTCTGCCGAATATGGAGGGTATCCAGTCGCAAGAAGACCTTTTTTTGTTGTTGCAACGAACATGGGCGGCCATTCCACAGCGTGATTTGGATGAACTCATTTTGAGTATGCCAAACCGATGTTCTTGTGTTAGTGTTCGCGGTAGAAACACGGATTATTAATTGTTTAAGTTACCTAATAAAATTTTAAAGAAAACTGTTATTTCAGTCTTTTTTTCGAACTTTAATGTTAGTGGTTCAAATGTCAAAAATCCTTTTATTAGGAAAATGGCAAATTTCTTTATTAATGCAAAGGTGACTTGGTTTATCGTTACTGTGACAAACGAAAACACTTTATTTGATGAATCCTTAAAGAAAATTTTAATTAATATCAATCAGGAGAAAAGTTATTGCAAAAATATATGTTGATCCCTAGACACATATGTTGATCCCTAGACACTTTTGATGTGTGTAGTAAAAAGCTTACGTATTTTAACCTTTAACATAGTAGCAACAGTTAAGTCTTTCTGCAAATATTTCTTTCGGAGTTTGGGTGTTTTCTATGTATTAAAATCAGTTGTCTAGTACTCTTTTTTTTTTCTTTTTTTTTTAACGTGTTGAAATCCCCTCGGACCGTCACCCCACCAGGGTTTGCGGCGGGGCGGTGTGTCGGACTCGAACCGACTAAAACCACACGATGACACGATGTGCCACTCTGCGCCTGAGACGGGAGGGATCCAGGAACTTGTTCGGGAGTTGTCTAGTACCCATAATACAAGCTCTGCTTAGTTCGAGACTAAATGGAATTGTGTTAGATGGCCGAAATATTTATTATTATTATTATCTATTAATCTTAGTCATTTGTCTGCTCATCTTCATCGTAATATAGGGCCATAAATAAGCAGATTGACTTAGATTAATCTCTCTCATGAAGCCAAATAACAGTTATAAAAAGTTCCTGAAAACTAACCGACGATGGCTCTATTTTTCTTCAACATGCAGAAGGTAGTAGAGCCACGCTGATTCAAGGTACTAGAGCCAAGCTGATTTCAGCACGAACGGGCCAGCTCGACCGGGGCGGTACTAGCCTCGTACAGAAGATCAACGTAAAATGACAGCGTTCGTACTGTCGTGTTTCGTTGGTGAGTGCAAGACCGGAGGCCCAATGATGCAGAAGTATCACTAGGCCATGGTGTGAGTCACCATGCTGCATTGTTGCCTTGCATTCGAGTATGGTGACCAACACTCTTGTATTTTACTTATGCTTTCCATCAGGCAGAGTAGCGTCATTTTGGCAGACCCAAAAATAAAAAAAAGGAATAAAACTTAAACACAATGTACTCAACACTATGTAATATACTCGTACATTATACTAATATACACAACCAAATATAATAATATAATATACACCACGTGTAACATCATCTACTGTTATTATATTTATAATACAAAGACCGTCCTTTTACTAGTTGCTCTTGTAAGCAAAGCTCGTTATCATGGCTTCGAGGTATACCATTACAAATATCCTCATAAACTAAGTAACTTGCTACCCGTAGGCGATGGGCTTACAAACCGAAGCTTCTTAAATATAAAGCCTTTGTGTAGTTACAATTATAACCACTTATAAGGGTATGGGTTGTATGTAACTTACTAAATTTATTAATAAATTGATGTGCTTTTAAAGAATATTTTAGAATAATGAAAATAACCTTTTTATAAATCTGTTATATTTAAAATACTCCAGCGGGTTTTTTTATTGTTTTTATTTATTTAACGCTAAAAGATTATTATTCAACTAAACAATCTCCCTATATTTTCAGCGGTACATTCATAGATAAAGTAACGCATTCGTCAGTCAATTTTATAGAGGGGTAGGCAGAGATAAATTGATTTACACTTACTACGGTCCTGACACACCTCTTCTGCTTTGTGCACATTCATCAATCGCCGCATGCATGTTCGTCAGTTCCTGCAGCTTTTCACATGGCTCTTCTTTAGGACATTACCAATTTGGTCAGTCAAATGTTCGCCGTGGACGATCTCTTCTGACACTTCCACACAAATATCTGCTCTATAAATTTCATTCACGAGTCTTTTACCATCCAGCCTCTATGTGGCTAAATCACCGAGGCATGCACTATTTCAGTAGTGTTATATTGATAGCATTTTACACAAAAGGAAAGCAGGAAAGACATTGTGTGTGTTATCACAGAATAATTAATAGTACTGTCGTACAGAAGTGTCACTTTCGAACAAAATTCAAGTTTAGGCATAAAAAGTTTTCAACTTTGTCACCTGGCACGCGAATTCGAATCTTGTCGTGTGACTCGAGCGTTCATATTCCGTTAGACACCGCTCGATTTACTACAAGAGCACAGGGCTGCTGCTTGCAGTACATTTAGGTAAATATTAAAATTAATTATAAAAATATAACAAATTTAGTCATGAAGAAGGAAAATTTTAACAAACAATAATCATGTCTAAGTAACGTACCTACTACTCGTTCTAGGTACCTTCGTGACAAGTTACAGATTTATGTATTGACAAAACATGTCTATCATACTGACTTGACTACTTGACTGTGAAATCATTTAAAGCATTATGTTAGCAAAAGTCACAAACAGTTTTTTTTTGTATGTCATCATACCTAATAGTTTATAAGTACCTAGTTGTAAACAAACCCTAACAAACGAGTAAGTACGCCTTATAATCTACTATTCTCAGGCTTCTACTATTGATAATTTCGTAGGCTAGGTGAGTACAGTAGATAGATACTTACTATGTTAAATAAGTAATTATAATTTATTTTAAATTGGTTTTCATTAAAACAATTACTTGTTTTTATTAAATAAACAAACTGGTATTCAATCAACAGTGATTAGAATTTTCTTTGTGTTCTAAGTAGGTAGGTAATTATTTTATCTTTTAATTAGTAGGAGATAAGTAAAGGTAATTAATATGACCTGTCTATAACAAAATCGACCTGATTATTTTCCTATCTACTACAGTTATTTATGTGATGCTCAGTAATCTGAGATGTGATGATTAACATATCAAATTACAGCTTACCTTTCAATATCTTCCGGAATTTTGAAAAATGATAATACGAGTATATATTCATTGTTCTTCCTTTTATTGAAACACCCGTCAACAGAACAGTACCTTAGTACGAACAATTAGGTTCGTTTTGAAGTCATTTTTCGCAGTAAGTACCTACACGTAATATTCAACTTATTTACGCGCGTAAATAAGTTGGCTAGCGGCTAGCGTGCGAGCCGAGCGCAGTGGCAACCATTGCCACATAGTTCTTCCCGGGAGGCGCTCAGTGAAATACACCTACACTGAGAAGTGAAACCCCCCTGGTGTTACCCTAAACAACGCATACTTATAGTTATAGCATTCACAATAGTTATATTTTTTTTTGTTTGTAGCTACACGAAATAAATCCATACTGTTAATTTTTATATTATAAATTCAAAAGTAACTCTGTTTATCTGTCTGACTCGCTTTCAGGGCTAAACCGTTACACCGATTTTAATGAAATTTGGCATGGAGATACTTTGATTCTTTAGCAAGGACACAGGCTTCTTTTTACGCGATTACCGAGATACATGGAGACAAAAGCTAGTAGTTACATGAGATAAATAATGAATTAAGTATATGTACCATAGTAAATGTTATACTCTAGTAGTGGAATGCTTGGGTAAGCTTAATTATGAAGACACAGAAAACATCTCAGCAATTTAAAAATAACCTAGCTTAGGCCGATTGCAAAATAATTTGTAAAATCTATATCTATGCTAATATTATTAACGCGAAAGTTTATAAGTATGGATGGATGGATGGATGTTTGTTACTCTTTCGCGCAAA
The DNA here is from genome assembly GCA_949125395.1 of Diaphora mendica. NCBI lineage: Eukaryota > Metazoa > Arthropoda > Insecta > Lepidoptera > Erebidae > Diaphora > Diaphora mendica. The sequence continues at coordinate 7,976,225 of OX421323.1, forward strand.
AACTACTGAACGGATTTGTATGAAACTTTACAGTAATATAGCTATACATCAGAATAACACATAGGCTACTTTACACATTTGCTGCGATAACCGACATACACACGGGCGGAGCCTCGGGCAACCACTAGTTATTTATAAAATATATACACATAATATTAACCATAGACAACAAAGATTCTTAGTGTGCATTTTTTTTTTGTATTCTACATATCAGTGTATTTTATGCAAGTGTTATGATGTCTACATAAAATTTTCCAAACCACAGTATCTTTCAGATATGCCGAAAACGCAATGTTTCGATCCTTTGATGTTCATATCAAATTATGTAAATGGCGGAATTACCATTTGCCGCCCTTCAATTCTGCATATAAATGAACAGTATTAAACGCACATTGCATGCTATTTGCTTTTTATATTGCTTTATTTCAAAATATATTTAAAATTTAAATGGCCTGTTATAAATAAAATAAAAGAAAACATATAATATAGACTTTATTAGCAGTCTATAAAGTTGGTTGTTCTTTACTCATTTTTTTTTCTTCATTTTATTTTGGAATATAAAGATCATCTCGGGGCAATGTAATCAAATAAGAATAATCTACTTTTTTAACCGACTTCAAAAAAGGAGAGGGTTCTCAATTCGACCGTTTTTTTTTTATGTGTGTGTTCGCGGATAACTTCGTCGTTAATGACCCGATTTTGATGATTCTTTTTTTAATGGAAAGGGGATATCCCAACGGTGGTACCATAACAAGGACACCAATATCTGATGATGGCATACAAGAGAAATCGAGTCGAACCTTGAAGTCGGTTTTTGTTTTTGTTAAAATTTTACTTGTTTCAAATGCGATTGCCATTCTATCTTCTTGATTATCTATATACTTATTTAAGAAATAAATATCATATAACATAAGAATATTCTTTTAGGGTACGTAAATTCTTGTATATATATATATTCTGAAGCTCGAAAACGGCTCCAATGATTTTCATGAAATTTAGTATGCAGGGGATTTCGGGAGCGATGAATCGTTCTAGTCAGGATTCGTTTTAAAACAAATTACCAAAAATAAATATCAAGTAATAATACTGTTTATGATTAACATCTAGATAACATCAGAACTCTATTTACAATAGTATAACAAAAAAGTTGTGATAATCCTAAAAAATGCTTACTATGCAAATACAAAACGATTAATTAATGTAATATAACTGCAACAACGTGTATTTTACTAGAAGCATTTCAGTGTCTACAATACAAATGAATTTCCACACAAGTATCGTCCGTTAAACCATTAATATTCAATTCCCAAATAGTTATTACACAGTATGTGATGCAAAGCAACGTCGGGAAGGCACTCTATGAAATGAAGTTATAATTCAATTTTCACGTCAAAATCATTCCGTTTCTTACTCCCCACCGTGCATCGGCGGCGCCAGCTTTGCGTACCAAATATTGTATTAACTGTAGGTACATACTGTATTTACTAAGTAAATGTCGGTTTTTTTTCCATAAAAAAAAATTATTGACTCTACTCCGCCTGATGGAAAGCATGAGTAGAATCCAAGAGTTGTGGTCACCATACTTATTGCTAATACAACCACGCAGCATGGTGACCTACACTATGAGGACCTATTGAGATGCTTCTGTATCATTAGGCCTTTTTTTAGGGCCTGCCGTCTCGCACTTACCAACGAAACACGACAGCACGAATGCTGTCACTTCAATCTGAAATTCATGTTCCTTTAAACTGTGAAAACTTCATAACTATAAATTCGCAAAATTAAAAAAACCCCGATATAATAACCTGAGTTTCCTTTAAAAAGTAAAAAACACATTATGCGCTTTCATTTCAGACCCCACTCGATGATATTTTTGCATATATTCGGTTACTCTTCCCCACTTTCACCCCCTTAACTTTTAAACGGCTCAACCGATTTTCATAAAACATGTCTAAGAACATTCGTACGTAACTCACCTTTCATACAAAAGAAACTAAATTGAAATCGCTTCATCCGTTCGGGAGCTACGGTGCCACAGACAGACAGACAGACACGTGAAACTTATAACACCCCTTTTTTTGGTCGGGGGTTAAAAATAGATACGTTCAATAATCTTGGGGATAGGATGGGAAAACAAACAAAGAAAAAAGAGACAAAAATAACATAATTCCAAAAATTAATGTAATGTTTTTCGTTCTTTAATCACTAACCTTTTTAATTCATCAATCTTCATAAGTAAATCTTCACATAAATTTATACGGTTACAATATGTGCATAGATTAGTTTGTAACATTTTTAAGTGTAATTTAAATTATTGTATATTAATATAATTGTATATGAATACCAAAATTCAGAAAATATAGTCAAACTCAATAGGTACTAAAACCAAGTTGGTATTATAATTTTGTTAACCATTTAAGACGTTTCATTTTATAATGTATTTTGCTAAATATGACCTACTTAGCGGCAACGTGAGATATGGATCTAATTTCCGCTTAGTACAAATTTCTTAATATGTTCATTCTACATTCCGTTCCCTAATTTATCCTTATCAGTCATAACGTGCCTTGTTCAATATTACTTTTACTTCTTATTCAACGAATATTTCACCAGTGATAACTATGTCCAGCTGTGGACTATTAAAGGCTGGTAATGATGATGAATTTCCCACATAATTCTTAAGTACCTGATTGACTGCAATAGACTTGCTTACTATTACGTAAGATAACCTAAAATATGATGGTCAAAATATCAGCTTTTGAATGTTCCCTAATACCTTTGACGATGTAGATACCTATGTAGGTATGTTTGCGTGTTCATGTATGTATATAAACAGTATCAATAAATTACCAGCATTATAATCTAGATATTTACAGATGACTATCGAGTGGCTATCGAATATTGTAATGTTGGTTTGTTCGATTATACCGATATATCAATAGATGATGTCACTAAGTCTGGATGTTAATTGTTTGTATTTGTGCAACAATCAGAGCAGGTGATTAAATATTAAATGGATTAACCTTTAGATGTATGATAGTAAACCTACTATTTGGTTAAATATGCTTTCTGAAGCTAATATGCAGTTGATTTTAATGTAAATACAAATTAAATTTGATATGCACAGTTGATATGAAAATGTAGGATTGGGTTTTAATCATTTGGTTAGTCATATTTACAATGTTTCAACAAACTTTACATTGCATGTCAGTTTATCGATAATAATAGAAATAGGTACGTTTACCACTAACAAATGTGATAAATAAACTACGACCTGTTCTATTGTCACGCTGTATACATATGCTTGCAAAATTTCAGCAAAATCGGTTGAAGATATCTGCTTCAAAATTGAATTTCAAGATTCCACCCGAACATACAAGCATACATACATACATTGCAAGTTAATAAAAAGCTTGTAATTAGAATACACATTTTTGTCACTCACTTAGTCACACAATTAGATAAGAAGTTTATTGATTGCCTCGGTGATTTTTTTTCAAAATTTCCTAAAAACTTGTTTTAGTAATCATGTTCGCCTCAACTTTCCTCCAGCAGTGTATATAATTTTCCTGTATACAAACCTTGTCCTGATAATAATAAACACATAAAAACATCCAATTTGGTGCACTCGATCGGAAAATATGCTCGTTCTTACAATTCAGTGATTCATTTTTGTTTACATAGATTTTAAGCTCTGCATAATTTTATTCATCACGATTATCCTTGATTTACCTATCTCTCCCGATTTTTTAATCTGCCTAAAGATTGCTTGGAAAATAAATTAAACCACAAACCACTAATAAGTATAATTTGTCAAACGACGTTCTAAACGTTGAGGTTTGAATAAAATTAAATATATCATACTAAAAATAGACGTCATCTGTTAACTACGACGTAACATTATCTATTTAAATTCATAGAAGAATAGCATTTTGGAAATAGTTTTACTAAAATAAGATAAAATTAGAGATATTTTAGGTTAGTTTAGTTAAGTGATAACAAATTTAGCACTATTTACATTTAAAAAAATAATATGAAATAACAATATTCTCTAACTTTTACACGGCCGTGAAGTTAGTAGAATTATAGGACGTACTTTTTTCAACATCTTTATTCGTATACATGTATTTCGATTTCGTCTCCAATATTTCATATTCTACTTATAACTTCCAAATAATAAAGAATTCGAAATGAACGTGACTTTGGCACAACATTTCTCCTTTAATTTGGAACTCAAACAATATTGGAAGAATATTAATTTGGAGGAAAGTCATACAAAATGGTACGTGTTTTTCATTTTTTTGTCATCAAATATTCATATGAGTTTTAATGTTCTACGCTGATTGCTTTTAGTTATAAATAGATTTTTGTATTTAGTTATCATCGTGATCGTCTACATGAGTCTTAATGTTTTACAGTTCTTTACATTCGCTAAATCTCGAGAGCAGGCCAGAATAGTTTTCACAACAGTGGATTTTGTTCTAGCAATATTAACCTGAGAAAAGTTTAAAAAAATAAAGCAACAGTTATTTTCCCTCCCTGCCGAAATCAGGATGTCCACAAATCACCTTACATTCAAGTTAAAGGTCTGTGAACTTCTTCGGAATGAGTTGGCAATACAGTCACAACCCTAGTAGCCGAAATGTAATATTATACTAGCCTGTGTACTAGTATAATATTACATTTATGTATGTGTATGATTATATGTATTTTATATTATTAATTTATGTAATAGTAAATTTATATTAATTGGTCTTATTTGATGTGGGTTAATTATTATTTCGAAAACCATTTTTACCATGAGAAACTCTATCTTTGCACCTACCGCATCTTATTTCTACATCACCTGAAGGTTGACTGGAAGAGAATGCCTCATGGCATTAAGTGCGCCTTTTGTACAATAAGTGAAACAAGTGTAAATAAATAAAAAAAAAAATTTTCTTCATACAAAATGTATATTACAACCATTTGAGGTCGCAGCGATAAAAGTAACTTCAAACATCTCACATTCCCTCTGATTACAACTAAGTAGAGCCTGACAAGATCATTGATATATATCTAATAAGTTTTAACGAGCAATTCTTGTATTTATACATATTCTTGCATAAATATAATCTTTTTTTTATGGAATAAGCGGGCAAACGAGCAGACGTATCGCCTGATGGTAAGCGATTACCGCCGCCCATAGATACCTGCAACACCAGAGGCGTCACGAGTGCGTTGCCAGCCTTTGCCGGGATTTTTTTTTGAAGGGGGGAGATAGGGAGAAAGGGTTTGGGGTATGGGCCTCTGGTATCCTCACTCACACGGTGAAACACAGCGCAAGTATTATTTCACACCGGTTTTCTGTGAGGCCGTGGTATCACTCCGGTGGAGCCGGCCCATTCGTGCCGAAGCATGGCTCTCCCACGGTAAGAAATCTGAATTTCGGAAACGGCGATATGTAATGCAGTAAATGTATTTAGTATGCAAATGTTTTGAAAGCGATAAGTTCATCTACTAGGATTCATTTTTAGAAAATTCATCAAAGAAAAATACCAAATCCAGGTACTACTTATTGTATTGTAGATTCAGACACAGAACAAATGATTGTTCTCATCACATCATTATTTGTCCTATCTGGGAATCGAGTCCTTAGAACTTGGGATCAGGATCAATTAATAACGAAAATCTCAAGGCCCTAAAATTGTATATCTACAGTTTTATTTGTAACTATGGATAAGAATTTCTTTTACATACCAACATATTTTATTTCTTTGACTCATTTTTCTTTTAGTATTAAAATCAATATTAATTAAGTATATTTTTCCTAAACACAGATAAAAAAAAAAAACTGAGTAATGTTCTAATAATATGAATTCAATTCCATTACATTAACCTTTCCTTTTTAGTTCAGCATCTTCAAAATATTGATAGGAAAAAAGACCTATTTCTTAGCGTTCCATGGATTCACCGTGCGCGTGCCGGGTCCATCGCGTGATAGATGGGGGCAACACATGCAAACATCCATCCATCCATCCATACTTACAAACTTTCGCGTTTATAATATTAGTACTGATTACTTAAGTAGATTGATGTGTTTTTCGGTTTACAGCGGCATATGTCCTTCCTCAAGAATCAAGGTATCTCCATATCAAATATCATTGAAGTTGATGCAGTGGTATAACCATGAAAGCATAACAGACAGACAAAGTTACTTTCAGATTTATAATGTTAGTTTGGATTCAGTGCATGACTATCTATACTAATATTATAAACGCGAAAGTTTGTAAGTATGGATGGATGGATGGATGTTTGTTACTCTTTCACGCAAAAACTACTGAACGGATTTGGATGAAACTTTACAGTAATATAGCTTATACATCAGAATAACACATAGACTACTAATTGCCGCGATAACCGACATGAGCGGGCGGAGCCGCGGGCAACAACTAGTTTAGCATATTTTAGACTAAAAGATAGAAGAATCAAATCAAATCAGAACCGAATTATATGCGAAGAATATAGTTTTGTTAATTTACTACCGTAAATCTTTGTGGCAATTAATTATGTATGATAAATGTAAATTACTCATAATTGTAATAAACGAAAAAGATAATGAGTTTACCAGTCCAATTTATAAACGCAAGACATAGTGTGATTGCAAATTTGCAGTCAAAACTTATTTATATAGTCTAATACAGAAACAGTGTGTATGAAATAATGTTACCATATGAATAATTAATTGGGGCCACTCATTAAACATTTACGCCTGGACTGTTTGTGGTAGCATCCGAGAATAGTACTGAAAATAGTTGAGTATTAGATAAAAAAGTTTATAATTATTTCAGTTCAGTATAATTCAGTTCCTTAAATTTTATTTATTCTAAAAAGATTATATTCATTCCATAAGAGCCACGCTGATTTCAGCACGAACTAGCCAGCTCAACCGAGGCGGTACTACCTTATCAGAAAATCAACTTAAAATGATACTCGTAGCCATTCGTGCTGTCGTGTTTCGTTGGTGTGTGCGAGATCGGAGGCCCATCTCAAAAGGCCGCCATAGTGTGGGTCACCGTGCTGCATTGTTGCATTGTCTGCATTTGCAAATAGAGTATGATGACCACCACACATGGATTTTGTTCATACTTTCCATTTAATGAGAGCAAAGTTACTTTTGCTCTCATTAAAAAAATCCGCAAAATAAAACTATGAGAAAGTTGGCCTATTCTAATGTAAAAACATATCAAAAAGTATTTATAGTTCAACTATTGAGACGCGTATTCGTAATATTTAACCAACTTCCGAAAGGAGGAGGTTCTCAATTTCATCGCTATTTTTTTAATGTATGTACACTGATTACTCCGTCAATTATGGACCGATTTTGAAAATTATTTTTGTATTCGAAAGGGTATGCTCCCCATGTGGTCCCATGGCCACCATATAAGGATCTGATAATGGGATCCCAAGGAAATCGAAGGAAACACTCAAATTTACGTGAGCGCCTGCAATGAAGTTAAGAGCAATTGTCTGCGTGCCTTCATATTCTGTAGACATAATTAAAATTTAAATGAAATGATGATGAGAGACTTGAGAAAGACTAAAAAGCGAAAAATAGAAAAAAAACTTCGTTTAAAAAAACCGACTTCAAAAACTTAAAAGTATAAAATAACTTAATTTTTATGTGCTACCTATTTATAGGTTTGAAGTCGGTGCCAAGCCAAAATGTAATAGTAGGTACCGCACTCGCCGCGCGTGACCTTGAGCGGGATAGCTGCTCTTCGCGTTGAACAAAACAACCGAAGCGTCGGTGACGTCGTTGACGTTCGTCTCGAAATATAGCGAGTGTGGTAACTACTATTTCATTTGGCTTGGCACTGACTTCAAACCTATGAATAGGTAGCACATAAAAATTAATTTATTTTATACTTTTTAGTTTTTGAAGTCGGTTTTTCTAAACGAAGTTTTTTTATTGTGAATAAGATTGCATAGGATATATCTATATATTTCATAGTATGCCCGGAACTTTTTTTTTTGGAGTTTGAATAAAAAAACAAAAGGAATATATCAGAATCTTTACGTGTATTTTATTTTCAATAAATAAAATGTTATTGAACGAGTTTTTCTATTCGTAAAACATCACTAAGTCACTCCCGTGCCGAGGGAAATGTAAATATTATTGGATTCGTTCTATTCGGTAGCGCAAGAGATTTGAACAAAATCTGTTTTCGTGACATCCAAGGCATAAAACAGAGGCTCCAAATACTTACTAGATATATGTATGTATACACACAAATAAACATGTACGAGTATACATTTATGATACAGCAAGTATTTTCGTTTCACTCAAACAAAAAACCGGCGACAGATATCAGGATGAAGAAACATTCACCTGTTTTTGTTTAAAAAATTATATCCTCTGGAATAAAGCTGCGGTTATTCACTAATTCACTACGGTGTTGCTAGATTAATGCATTAAATGTTATTCGGTTTATCATTAAAGATAGTTGTTATAGTCCCTTTAATATATTTAAATTTAAGTCTTATAAATGAAATTATTTTAGTATTTATTACAAATATTTATAATATGAAGACTGACAAATGTTCTCATAAAATAAAAACAATGATTACCCTTAAAATATGGTAATCCTTGAAAATGCTTTTTTTTTGTTTTTTGTTTGTGGAATAGGCGGGCAAACGAGATATTATAATACAAGTTATAGTTGCCTCTAAAATGTGTGATATTTAAAAACGCGTTAATAATTAACAATAATAGACATTTATGTGTAGTCTAAGGATCGAATAAAATATGCTACAAAAATCTCGTCCATATGTATTACGTTCAAAAACACGCATTAACAAAAAAATATTATAATCGGTTGTTAAAAATTACTATTTTATTTAACTTTACAGTCTATAACATTAAAGCCACAACATTAATCAAAAACGTGTTTAAACAGAAAACACAACGAGATCTCATTAACCACCACTAGAAAGTAAGCAGTATTCATCTAAAATACAACCCTCAGCTATTTATTTCACCATAATTTAAATACACACTTCCAACCCTATACGCTGAAATGATTAAATATACTGCAACACGTCATCATACTTGATATAAGAAGTTTAGGGACGAAAAGGTTACCTTGCATTATTTACGAGACCTCCAATCCCCACCCAGTAAGCTGGTAAGGTACTAACCTTACATCCGTACACACGCACACACATAAACGCCTCAAAGACGGATCAACTCCCATTAAAATATTTTATAACAGTAGTAAAACTTCGTACCAAATAACATAATTAATTACTCAAAATATAAAACACAATTTCATTTTATGTTCATATAAAATAAAGAAAATTACCTCTGCAAAGTTCAATATATCCGTAGTTCACTTTAGGGTCGGCTCACAAAACAAACAGCACTCGGTTATATAATGAACGGTTGAACTATCACGTCAGGGTCGTAATTTTCTGGAGCAGCACGACCGCCCCCCACGACGCACAGGAGGATACTGATACGCGTTAACGTCAACGCCAGCAAGCTTGCGAAGACCGGTGTGAAATGCGCAAGTCACGCGGAGCTTAACTTATACTACCTACTTTTAAAATTCAAATTGTCATTTACTGGGTCTTATTATACATACATTATACACGCAAAGTGGGGAACGACGTTTCGTGGGCAAAATTTCCGCTATACGGTTCTACGTGTTTTCAACATTTGACCTCTCTGAATAGCAATAGTAAGTTACTTTCATAAATCCGAGGAATTTTCATCATTATTTAGATAAGAATATTTCGAAAATAACGCAATTTTTTCGTGTTTCCTCAGTGACCACAATTTTCGTAGCTCGTAGAGGTTTCGTAGCTTCATAAAAGCGTAGCTTTCTCGTAGACGAACGTAGTGGCAGATACTTCATAACTTGGTTCTGTTTGAGAAAAATAAAGCTGTAGAATTCTGACTTCTATATGTATATATTTGATTTTCTTTCTTCTTATACTAGTAGAACTTTTCACTTCATTTCATGTTTATTGTAGACTGCACATTTCAGTCTAATTAATTTATAAACCATACTCGGCTCACTTAGTGGTTTACTAGCAAAAATATTCTTACATTAAACTCCCTTTGTTGTGTTTTCCCTTGATGTTGCCCACCTTTGTTTATATTTTGGCCTTAATCATACATTAGAAATTGCCGACCCTCGCCTGAGATGATGATTTATGTATGTTCACTGATATACCTCCAAGGCACTTAAAATTGTGATATTTTATATATTTACACTCAAGTTATACGCCTATATTGTTTTCACGTATATTTAAGCTCTTCTCATGAGCCCTACGCATTTTGGAAACTGGAAGTTATGGATCGACACAGGCAGGCAGTAGATTTTGGTGTTTTCGCCTAACTTACCTCGACAATACAGCACATGCTGTGGCCTCTGTTTGTGTCGATCTATGATTTTTAACTATAGCTTCAATTTGACGTTCATAAGTGTCACTTGGTGTCTTAGATGAATAAATAATTTTGATTTGATTTGATTTGATAAGTTCTTAGTGTTACCTTAGTGCCTCTAACTTCAATTTTTTATTTATTCAACTGAAAACTAGTTAATACTATGAAAACGTCTTATTGTAATTCATGTTTATAGTATTTTTAATTTCCACGCTTACTTGTTTTTTTCCTTTTTTTTTTGGTTTGGCCCTGCCAAAATGACTCCACTCTGCCTGATGGAAAGCATAAGCAAAATCCAAGAGTGGTGGTCACCATACTCACTGCTCGTGCAGACAATGCAACAATGCAGCATGGTGACCCACACCATGGCGGGCTAGTGATGCTTCTGCATCATTGGGTCATCGGTCTCGCCCTCAACAACGAAACACGATAGCACGAATGCTGTCATTTTACGTTGATTTTCTGTACGAGGGTAGTACCGCCCCGGTTGAGTCCAACCGTGCTGAAGTCAGCGTGGCTCTACTACCTTTAGTGTTACTAAAGATTATTTATGTCATAGAGAAAGAGAAAATTAACAAAAAGATTTTATTACTCAGGTTTTTGTTAAGCCATAAAACAACTATACCTTTCCTATACTAGTGGTTTTGTGAAATCCGAAAATTTTGTGTAGATATATTTCACACAGAACCGAGATGAAAACTTTTGAATGTCTATGATGTCAACATCTTAGAACCAGAATAAATCAAACCACAAATTTAGTAAAATCAACTCAAGTTATTAATGCCATATAAAACTGGTAGGTTCTGGCAAAGCTTATGATTTTCGATTGGATCATGCTGTAATTTAAATAAGTTCTAACAATATAAGGTAATATGTCCACTATAGTGCAACCTTACTGTAACCATTCGATTGTTACAGCGAGGTTAAGTTATTCATCTGATGATAAAAATAAGAAGGTGATAAAGACTAACTTCATGTACTTAATTCATAATAATATTATATTCGAAAGTATAAATAAATATTTCGGACATCTAACACACAACACCATCTAGTCCCAAGCTAAGCAGATACAAATACATATATACTTTTTTTTAAATACATACATATCATACATAGAAAACACCCAAATTCCGAAACAAATATTTGTAGCTTATACAAACATTTGGTCCGACCCGGGAATCGAACCCGAGACCTCATGATCAGCAGTCGCACACGCCAACCGCGAGACCAACGAGGCAGTCGTATGGTTCTTTTACAACTAAACCGCTGCATTTTTTAAATGAAATTTGGCATGGAGATACTTTTTAATTATTGAGGAAGCATACAGGCTTCTTTTTAACGCAATTACCAACAAACACGCAAACGGAGCCGCGAGTCAATTTTTTTTCCATAAAGCTTCTACTCTGTTGTATTAAGGCAATAAGGAAAATGCGTTCAACTTACTGTCGGTTATCGATTTCCTCATCTGTGCAACTTTTATCATGTATAAAAAAAACACGCCTGAAATTCTAAAGAAAATGTATTTTGAAGATAATTTAATATTTAGCTCAATATTAAGGCGTTGGCTACAGTAAAGGTTGTAGGTTTTTCGGACGAAATTGGGCATTTTTATAAAAATCTTTTTCCTAAATAAGTTACTCACGTAAGTGTTTTGTTGATGAAAAGGTTAAGTGTTCTTTTATGACACGATAATAATGTATACAGTGGATTAATAGAGAGATTGATAAAATGTTATATATATATATATATATATATATGTCGGAGACACAAGAATAAACAAGAACATGATTGACAGATACAGCCAATCTGGACCAAAGCCAAACACTAATCACTACTAAACGGATACGAATTAACATAAACACCATCAGCAACCCCCCATGAGGGGATTGGGGCAACGCTCACCCCTCCGTGATGCCCTGTGGAATTCGCCACCTAGGCTAGTAATTCCCCCACTGATAAATATCGCCTCATACACACAATATAAAACACAGAGATACAATAAATCACAAATCAAATAATAGATATGGTCGTCGCGAGATCTGAAGAGAACTGTGTCCTGTTGCCGATCGCGCCGCTTTATATAGAGTGTTCCGTAGTGTTCGATAGTGGCAAATGTTTGTATCACTTTTATTATTTGGATACCCTCACTCCGACACGGCCGTCCTGACGTATTACACGTCCTCGTGTGATGTTGAAGGCATCATCATCATTATCCGCAGAAAAGAAAGAGATTTTTGTGTTGTTCGGCCACTCCTGACCAAGGACATTGGGTACATTATTACATTTCATCTTCTGTGGAACAACTTCATTTAGGACATTCTCATAAAATAGGCTTTTCGTTATCAAATCTGAATGCTAATAGACTTCTCGCTACATACTAAATTAATAACACCAGTAAGTAGTATCGCAACAGTCACCTCACCGTTTATCGCGTTACACATTTTTGGATTATTATTATTAACAATATCTACATGGCCTCTTATTATACCAATTTCACTTTTCAATGGTCACCTCGCCTTTCAGTGGCCACCTCGCCTTTCAGTGGCCACCTCGCCTTTCAGTGGCCACCTCGCCTTTCAGTGGCCACCTCGCCTTTCAGTGGCCACCTCGCCAAAAACTTAACTTACTTACTTTTAACAAAACTTAACTAAACTTTAACAACCATTACGCTGTTAGGATATCTCATAGTCTCATTATAGAGACTACTCGCCACACAATTACAACGCAATTTCATTCCATTGCATCAGCATTAATTAACCCTTGATTATCATCATCAACATCAATAGGGACTTGATCTAAAGGGATTTTCCTCACTATTATCAATGCCAGACAAATCTACCTCCTCGGGTATATCACTTAAAGGAAACTCTCGTATACGAACGCAAGCGCATTTGTAGATTCTGTTACCAGTTAAAGATTTCAAAGTATAACGATAGCCGTCGAGCAACTACAATTTTAAACGGTCTTTTATATTTAGGATTTAACTTTGTCTAATTTCTTTCTTAACTTTGAATCAAAACTAAGTTACTGAGATCAAACTTTACATATTTACACTTTCCCTATCAAATGTCACATACGTGTACACACAGTATCTCTCTCACTCTGCCATATCTGACCTCACTGTCTATTCTGTCTCAATAAAACAGTACACTACTGAACAGCAAAAGAAAACAGTAACATCGTTATTAAAATCAAAACAACATAAAATAAGAACTTTAGTAATTGACTACTGCTGCAAATTCTCAAAGCAATTCAAATAAATAGTATCGTAGGTCATCCCTGTGACCACCACAAATGTAACAGTCAGTCATCCCTTGTGACTACCACACGTATATCTGCCAACTACATAGACATGCCAGCTACAATCACCCGCTGCTGGTGAGATAGCTGACACCAAATAGAAGTCCGACCAGTTTTTTTTATCTTTACTGAAAATATCGACATTTCATCACAAAATAAAAAAACGGTAATTATAATTCGAGTCACAACTATCTCAAATTGGTCAAAATAATAATTAAAAAAATGTTAACAGCTACAATCAAAGATGAATCCGCCTCAAACTAAAAATCACATCACAATCATAAATTTAAAATTGAATAAATAAAAAACCCCTTAAGCAGCATCAGGTCGAAGTTATCAATTACACAATTGTCATTTAACGATTATACTGGCACGTTTTGCAGACATTCGGTTATTCTTCCCCACTTTTACCCCCATAACTTTTTAAACGACTCAACCGATTTTCATGAAACATGTCTAAGAACACTCGCACGTAACTCACCTTTCATACAAAAAAACTAAATTGAAATCGCTTCATCCGTTCGCGAGCTACGGTGCCACAGACAGACAGACACGTCAAACTTATAACACCCCTCTTTTTGCGTCGGGGGTTAAAAATAAGAAATAAATTTAAACAATAAACAAACAGCATGTGCAGAACCGGCAGCACAATCCCAGGCAGCTCCATTTCTGACATTTCTGCTATGGTATAATACTACACTCTAAATTTCCTAAATCGACTACCTTTGTACCGATGCTACCAATAGAAACGACCTTATTATTTTTAAGAACAAGATTCTTTTCGAAAATTGCTGCTTAAAACCCTAATGCAAGCAGATCTCTTCCATAATTATGTCGTTTGAAATACAGTAATCGTGTACTACATGAAACAATAACCGCAATGAATAAATCTGGATTAAAACTGTACATAGAATTTCGATGCTACAATAAGTGCGGGCATTACCTACCCTCAATAATGTTACTGCACAACATTGTCCATTTTTGAATTAAAATCACTTTCACTCACTCCATTATTTTATTTTTGTTTACACAAAAATCAACAATCAATCAAACAATCGAGAGTATAAATTACACAATATTGTCGTTTGCCTAGAAATTCATCTGACAGAACTTATCTTATTAAAGAGCACTCAGCACAAAATAAAAATAGTACGACTCACCGGATTGTTAGAGTTGTCCGTACATACCGGTTACTTCCCAGTTACCGATGCGTTGCTTTTACTACCGCACGCTGCCGCTGTTGTAGGCCGCACGTCTCATAAACCGTTCGTACGCGAAAAGGCTATACCGACACTTTGATACTATGTGAGCGTTCTCGCTTACAAAAATTTAACAAATGACACCTCGTACGATTTTCGAGCGGAGGGTAGTTCGACAGCTCGCCGCGACTGACGATCCGTTACACTCTCAAACGTTGTGGGCAAATGAGAGTCAGATCCCACTTCTGATGTCGGAGACACAAGAATAAACGAGAACATGATTGACAGATACAGCCAATCTGGACCAAAGCCAAACACTAATCACTACTAAACGGATACGAATTAACATAAACACCATCAGCAACCCCCCATGAGGGGATTGGGGCAACGCTCACCCCTCCGCGATGCCCTGTGGAATTCGCCACCTAGGCTAGTAATTCCCCCACTGATAAATATCGCCTCATACACACAATATAAAACACAGAGATACAATAAATCACAAATCAAATAATAGATATGGTCGTCGCGAGATCTGAAGAGAACTGTGTCCTGTTGCCGATCGCGCCGCTTTATATAGAGTGTTCCGTAGTGTTCGATAGTGGCAAATGTTTGTATCACTTTTATTATTTGGATACCCTCACTCCGACATATATTATAGAAAAGAGGCAAACGAGCAGACGTATCGCCTGATGGTAAGCGTATACCGCCCCCATGGACACCAGTAAGAGGTGTAAGTAACACCAGAAGAGGCGTCAGAAGTGTGTTGCCGGCCCTTGGGGGATAGGGAGAGGATGGGGGGGAATGGGGATGGGTATGGGCCTTCGGTATCCTCAATCACTCGGTGAAACACAACGCAAGCGCTGTTTCAGACCGGTTTTCTGTGAGGCCGTGGTATCACTCCGGTCGAGTCGGCCCATGCATATAAGTACATAATACACCAATATTGTTAAGATAATTATGAACTTACACTTATTTCACTTTATTTGATTATAAGAAGAACTGTTCTTGCTGTAAGTTCGACTTCGACTCACTTAGTACACAGTTATCAAAAATTATTAGTAATGTACTAAAAAGTTTTGAAATATAATTTTATTAGTGTTTAAATAATACTTACTATTATTAGAAGACATTTTCCACTATAGGAAATCAGAAGAATGTTAAAACTTATAATTTTAGTAGAACAATACTGAACTTTTCTTGATCTCGGTAGTTTGAGGAGGTATAATAGATTTATAGTATAACGAATACAACACTCATGGTTCAAAGTTAAATTAAATGTATGTTTTAATAGCTGACCCTCGCAACCTCGTTTGCGTCTCTTATTGCCCGTAGCGTAATAATTTTCCTCCGTTTCTGAAACATTCTTCATCGGTGCTCCACTCCTATTGGTTGTAACGTGATGATAGTTAGCCTTCCTCGATAAATGGGCTATCTAACATTGAAAAAACAATTTCAAATCGGAACAGTACTTCTTAGCATTAGCGCGTTCAAGCAAACAAACTCTTCAGCTTTATATATTGGTATATATATTATTGGTTTCTCGATTGACTAATGTAGTTGTTAATTAACGTATAAGGTACACTAATAAGATATATAAAGTAGTTGCTTTTGCCCGTGGTTCCACTCATTTGAATGTCTGTTATCGCGGTAAAAAATAACCAATGTCCTTCTCCAACAATGAAAATATTTCCATGGCAAATTTAATTGAAATCAGTGCAGCGGGTTAACCTTGAAAGCGCAACATACAGACAGACAGAGTTACCTGTGAATTTATAATATTATTATGGATTCCCTATGACCGGGATGGTTGGCACTCTTTGGGGGAGGCGTTCGTTCAGCAGTGAACGGCAGTAGGCTGAAGATTATGGATTCTCAATAAAATTATGAAATAATTTCTGCATTATTTAGTTCATTTTAAGCGACAGTCGTATCTCTATTAAAATATCTTTCAGCGTATCATGGTTGCCTGTAAGAGATTGCCTTCGGGCGATAAGGCCGTCAATTGTACCTCATAGCATTAAGTTACCTTTGTAAGTAATCTGGTATACAATAAAGTGTATTATTATTATTATAAGTACATAATTAAGTTATTACTGAACTGAACTATCACTGGTGTTTTCATT
Source organism: Diaphora mendica (assembly GCA_949125395.1). Lineage (NCBI taxonomy): Eukaryota > Metazoa > Arthropoda > Insecta > Lepidoptera > Erebidae > Diaphora > Diaphora mendica. The sequence goes on from OX421323.1 coordinate 7,993,279, forward strand.
ATAGTGAAACTTGGTTAAGTGGGACCTGGATAAGTGAGAAACCTCCATAACTGGAACTCATGCTGACGTCCCAGCACTTAGGCACTGAATTACCTCTGCTAGTGGGACGAAGCAAACCTCTATATCTGGGATACGTTCTTTCAATTTGACTGCCTCGTTGGTCTCGCGGTTGGCGTGTGCGACTGGTGATCATGAGGTCTCGGGTTCGATTCCCGGGTCGGATCAAATGTTTGTATGATCTACAAATATTTGTTTCGGAGTTTGGGTGTTTTCTATGTATGATATGTATGTATTTACAAAAAAAAAAAAAGTATATATATATTTGTATCAGTTGTCTAGTACCCATAACACAAGCTCTGCTTAGCTTGGGACTAGATGGCGTTGTGTGTTAGATGTCCGAAAAAAAAAAAAAAAAAATTTATCGTCATAGTTACCTCTATAACTAAGACAGCGAGAGGATTTTAAATACATTAACCTCTGTAACTGAGATAACATCGTTTTTTTTGCTTAAAAACGAAGAAGATGACGGAAAAAAAAAAAAAAAAAAACTAAACGCGAAGCAGTAGGACAGGAAATAGGGACCAAAGCCTTTTTGATAAAATTTATAACATCGAAAAACTAAAAACTGATACTTCCAAAATACAAACTAAAAATGACTGATTTTTATAATTGATACATTCTGTTCACATTTTTGTGTCAATTAAAACTCACTTATAATGTTTACATAATACGTTAATTTATTCAATAATCGCACCTCTATAACTGAAATAACCTGTATTCTGACCTCTATTAATGTAATCCTCTGTTAATGAGACAGATATTTATTTATACCTGGATATCTGAGACACTGGGTAAGTGGGATACCTCTATAAGTGAGACAAATTTGCAGGTCCCTTGATATCTCACTTAACCAGGTTTCACTGTATTCTAAACTTTCTTTTTTTATCCAAATAATTCTCAACAGAGTTCAAGTAAAAAGATTATCTGAAACGAAAAATAAACAGAATAGTAGGTATATTGTACTGTTATAAGTTTGATGCTGAATAGCTATTGAGTGTGCTCAGGGTTTTACAAGACGCTGAGTTCTAGTTTTTGCAATACTTCTACGTAGCCGGAGTGAACAAGAAAACTTACTTACGAGCTTTACTCTGGAAACTTATTAAAATATTTCATTTACTTACCAAAGCGCTACATAGAACTTTACAAAACAGATCTCTTTTCGTAATAGGGAAACTTCTTTCTGCTTGTTATGACAGATTCTTTTATGTCGGATGTTCTTTACAGCGAAAAATTGATTTTTATCTAATCCTACAGATCAGCCTCACATTCGCCAAAGGTTTAGTGGTATACATACTGGAACTGACCTAAATCCATCTGGTTTTCTTTTACAATGAGTCTGTTGCAGGAAAGCTGGAATACTCTAACCAGAAGTTCAAATCATAATATAGTATGCATACACTAGACTGCCATAAAAATATGAAAACTATTTTTTTCATGGTGTAAAGACGATGACGAGCAGATGATTACCTGATAGTGAATACCCTTGCTAGACATCAGCATCACGCAATAATTACGGGTGCATTGCCACCCACCCAAACGGTCAGAATTAATTAATTGTGCAAAAATATGATAATACTAAAATACTGTTATCCCATTTCATAATCTTTTATAAACAAAATATTATTTACTATTTACACATATCACTAGTCCATTTATAGATTATAACTTCAGCAGTGCCGATAAATGAAAACGAAGCATCGTAACCAATGTCCAATATTTTTTCTCCGAGATAAGGTACAAGCAATAACAACATTTTGTTTATGTTGACGCAGGCCAAAGCCTCACGGGATCGTGAGATCTGCAAAGCCCACTGGCTTAAAAGACCTATCTTGTGGATAACCACTATAAATTGAACTTCTTACCCCTCTTATTCTTTTGACTATGAGGATACGGCGGGGAAATAGCACAGGTATTGATGGTTCAGTTCGAATTGGGTTGTTAGAATTTAAAGCTATACCCATGAGAAAGCCCGCATCGTATCTATGATAGACTGTTTTGCCCTTTTCATCTTGAGTAATAGCAAGACTTTAATAAGGCTCTAGTTTCTGAGTACGTTAAATTAAACTATCATTTTACTATAGTAAACAGAAATAAAGTTATTTTATGAGTACAAGGAGGTTTATTTTCACATAAATATCCAGCCTGCTAATTAATTACATACTTAAAATTATCGAACTGTAACTATGTATCTACAATTATGTTTCAACTGTTGTTTTTTTAAATATCTTGGACGTTCTTATTGACCTGACGATTATATATATAAATATTTGGTACTGTAGCTTTTACGAAAAAAAACATGTTCAGTTCAACAGATGTTTCCAGATATGTTACAAGAAGTATTCTGTGAAGGTTATCAAATAAAACAATTTTGATGTTTCATGTCTGTTTGTAAAGCCCACTACAACACAGGTTCATTACATTATCATAAGGAAATAAAATGGTGTTAGAACACTAACGATAAAATATTAATTGCAGTCTGCTAACTTGTTAAATGCTTGTTAACTGCTGTTACAGCAACACTTTGCTACATCTCACACAATAGGTACACAGTCAGTCATTGAAATTAGAATGTTCATGAGATTCAAATCAAGGCCTCTTTTGGTTTCTACTAGCTGTAGATTCTTAGTCTTAGAAAGATTAACGTAGGTATATTATTTTAAAGAATAATCCGTTAAGAAACTCGAAATAAATAAATAATTAATTTCAACAATATAAAATCCTTAATAAATTTAATGTCGTATGAGCTTTAGCATCATCGGTTATTTTTAATCCTCGCCTTACATTATCGCTACATTCAAGTTGTTGTTTGCAATATTATTCTATTGATTATATTATTACATATGAAAAACCTTCAATAGCTTAATAACATAAAACTGGCATCTATGCCTTTGAAAACAAAGACATCAAAACGCCAAATAAACTCGAATAACCTACAAATTCAAGTCATATACTTTAAAATAAACCCTATTTGGATCCTTTACCAGTTCCTAATATCCTCTCAGAAACAGCAATTTCAATTTCTATATTGCTTTTCTGAGTCCTCCATTTATGTCTAGTAACGCGAACTCGACCTATAAGGGTAACAAGGGGTAAAATATGCTATTACATAGTATGGACACCTCTACATTATTAATAAACCACAAAAAGGTCATGGCCCTATTATTTAAACAAGTTATACAGAATAAGTATTTCAAAAACTGTTATAGAATCTGTTTTTATGTAATCGCTTTTGCATTTCTTAATATAACGTTTGTTTGAAATATTGACTTAAAAGTTTTCTCGATTTATCGATAATAGTTTTATGGAATTCCTCTTATTCGCTCCCTAGAACTGGCACGTCATAGATTGTTTATAGTGCCACTGCTATACATAGGCCTTTCTAATCACACACCACTGTATTCAGTTCTCAGCTTCTCAAATTTCGTTTATTCGTTAGTCAACAGTTTTTTTCTTGAATTCATAGATATTAAGAAGAAGTAAGGATTAATTCTGAGTCAAATAAGAACTGCATAAGTAAAATAATTACACATTATATATCTAAATATATCTATTTGTAACATTACGATACTTGACAACAAATAGTAAATATTATTTTTTAACTCTGATCACATCTCAAGAAATTATCATGTAATGACATCTAAAATTGCGTCGCTAAAACTAATCTGCGAGGTCGCAAATTGCAGTCATTTCCTCGAACGGTGAACTTGTTTTTTGAAGAAACGTGTACTCACATTGGCAATTTCCTGGCCGAGTCTGATGGACGATTCACCGCGCGGTGTAAAATATCCGCTCGGACCTCTTTAAAGACGTGACTTGTTCTTTCTATATATTGGTCGTGTTATTGATGGTCTTGGGCATCATATGTGTTTACTATTATGATGTATATTTCTTTTATCTATATCTATACAAATAAATAAAAATTTAATATCTGTTTGTAACTTCAAATTAATAGCTATTTATATAATATATGGTACTAATATCAAAACATCAATTTTAATAAGGAGGGTGAGAGAGGGTGGCGCAGTGGTAGCGTATGCGACTGTTGTGTTTGAGGTCTCGGGTAAGATTCCCGGGTCGGACCAAATGTTTGTATGATCTGCAAATATTTGTTTCGGAGTTTGGGTGTTTTCTATGTATAATATGTATGTTTTTACAAAAAAAAAGTATTTAAGTATTTATATCAGTTCGCTAGTACCGATAACACAAGCTCTGCTTAGCTTGGGAATAGATGGCGTTGTGTGTTAGATGTCCAAAATATTTATTATTAGGAAGATATCTGCTTGTTTGCCTCCTCTAGTGAAAATATGTGGCAACTTCCATATACAGAAACATACTGCAGCGCCGGCGCCGTGTACCCAAGATTATGACAATAACTATGGAGTGACTTCTAATCCTGTATAGAAATTAGCATTTATACAGCATCAACCCTTGAGCTGTAGCCAACCAGCTATGATCAACTCGCCTGGTCGGAGGATCCTCCCTTTGTATTGGATGGATATTACACACGTACCTCTACAAATATAAGACAGTTAACGATAAATTATCAAATACTTTAAAAAAAAATACCGACTACAAAAAAATCTAATGAAAACTCTACAACTATATTTTACGTTTGGTTATTATACGTGTTTTATATTTAAAGACGTCTATTTTTTGTTTGTTAATTGAGAGTCTGAAATGTTATAAGATGTGTTTTATTTGCGTTAACGTTCACGTATTATAAGGTATCTAACCATTTAGTGAGATCGCGAGAAATGCTGTTTTTATGCGCTCTCCATAAATATTTTTATTTTTACAATCCACTAACAAAGTGGTAACGTCGGCGTATAAAGTGCGTTTATAAATGCCATTTGTTTTTCCTTGGAATCCCACCATCAGGTCTAGACATGGTGACAATGGGACCACCTGGAAGCTTCACCAAACACAACACAATTTTTTTTATAAACGGCGAAGGTATTGACGAACATACATAAAAAAAGATTCCGGCGAATTGATAACCTCCTCCTTTTTTGAAGTCCGTTAAAAATAGTAATAAAACAAAAAAAGATACATGAACATTATAAATAAGTACTCGTATTAAACATGGTTATTGAATTGTCTGACGTTTTGAACAGATTTCAATGACCGCGGTTACAAGCGATGGATTGCATGTTATCTTGACTACATCATCAACAGCCTTTATTTGACTGTTAGACACAGTTCTCATCGCATAAAGGAGGTTTTGTCCACTGACGCCCCATCAGTGGACAAAACCTCCTCCAAAACCCTACCCCTACCACCCTGGACAGACTTATGTTAGAATGTTTTCACAGAATATTATAATAAAAATGAAAAAGAAATGTTCGCCTATACTTTTACCGCACGCATTAGGTCGGTGTGAGGCAAACATTGGCAATTTCCTGGCAGGCTGATGTACGCCACTCATGACTTGTACACAATATCCGTTGTTTTCGGGAGGCGCTAAAAATGTACCTAAAACAAATACCTATTACTATTATATTTTTCGGACCCATCATAAATTTAGGTACTTACCTATACTCTTTTGTAATATTAATCAATAGTGATCTAAAAATACATTTTAACAGTATTGTTTATTTTATCTTTCTTTCAGTAACTTTTTTAAGCTATTGCATAGTTTTTTTGGCTGGCTTTGAGGCCTTTGAGCGCGGCGATCGAATCAAGAAATTCCGTAACGTAACGAAAATAAAACCTGACACCCGAAGCTCGCACGGATCGAGACGAGCTGCTCCGAACGACGAATCAACGAATCTGTCTGTCTCAGAGACAGACAGATTCGTTATCATATCTTTATAATGCCACTCTCACCGCATGTGCGCCTCATAAGTATACATGTTCAAAGAAAAAAAATGCTGTGAATAAAACAACCCGTTCAATGACGAAGACATTTATTAGGAATATTTTAAAACTTTTATAGTATGCTGTGTAACGAAACCATATAGTTCACTTAAAAAAGTGATCAACGTAACGATGTAACGATGTTGGTACTAAGTTTATAGTTTAGTATTTTTCATTCACAATATTATACATACTGCATCAATAAAAAATAAATAAATAATTATAATTGTATAAGTTGATAAAAAATGCTACGCAATAGCTTGACCGCGGCAGTCCCCGAGTGCCACACATCTTTATTTCTACAATAACTCTACACTGTCAGATAGAAAACATGAGTATAATCCAAGAGTGGTGCTCATCATCCTCATTGCCAATGTGGATAGTGTAGCTGCACACTGTGACAGCTTAATGAGGTACTTTTTTACGCCACGGATCATAGTGCCCCGAAACCCGTGCATAGCTTGTGAGTTCCAGGTTTTGAGTGATTGACACTACTCTTTACTTCACCCTATTACCGTTTACTGTTGAAAGAAGACCTGTTTACTTAAGTCCTTGAATATTTTGACTTTTTTCATAAAACATGTTGAGTGATTTTACAGGCGTATTTTGGTACTTGAAGTGTTAAGTACACTTTTAAAGATTCTTACTTCTCATTTGACTTATTAATATATTATTATTATTATGTATACTGCTGCTGAAAGTTAGTTCATAAACTGTGCAATTCAGATTAATTAAGTAAACAACAAGGTGATTTTGAATCAGTCAAATGGCTGATATAATAACTTATGGTTGGTCGTGAGGTGAAAGTGTGATTGTAAATGAAGCACAAGCAAGTAGCACAAGAAAGTCAGTTTATTTTGCACAGCAACACATAAGAAATAGTTCACACAACACACGACACAAAGTACATAGAAAATAGAAATAAAGGAGTATGAAAGATGATAGTGATAGCAAGAGAATAACACAAATTAAAATATTATATCCGTCCGCGTAAGTAGTACGTACAACCGAACGAGCTGCGAGCGACATGAGCTTCGCGTGACAAAGGCAGATATCGACTGGCGCGGGCGGCTGCGCGAGCGCAGGGTCTCTGTAGGAATTCAACGAAACCGGTTTTGGTGGCGAGCCGACGGAGCGTTTCCAATACACGATATGAATAATAGAATCATATACTTGTTATAAATGTTTATGTTTAATGTATGTGATATGTGTAGAAAATATGTGTGTATAAATAATATTAAATGTTGTAAATAGTTTTAATATATGTAAATAAAATGTATGTAATAAGTAGGCTACATCACTCCCCCCCAAGACCGTCACGACGGGCGATAAAAATCGGGGAAGTGGACTTTGCGGCCAGAACGCGTTCTTCTAACATCCTCCTGAGTTGGAGAATTAGGAATAGGTAGTCTCGAGGACACAGGATCTGGCAGGAAACTAAGATCGGACTTTAAGGTGTGAGTGGTAGTAGAAATAGGATCGGGAGATGGATCAACCAGCGTATAGGCCGGTTTGAGGCGGTCTATGGATACCGTAACAATCTTCCCTTTCACAAGAATTTTAAAGGTTTTGTCACCTGGTTCAACGACTTTATAAGGGCCGGAGTAGGGTGGCTGTAAAGAAGCTCGTAATGCATCGGTCCTTAAAAATACGTGGCTGGATGTCTTCAGATCTTTGTGAACAAAGATTTTGTCCTTACTGTGACGTGCAGCTGGTGCCGGTCGTATTTTCGATGCGAAATGCCACAAGCGAGTGGTGAAGTCCGATATATCGGTATTTTCAGGAACCGTTGCCTGGAAAAATTCACCAGGTAAACGTAACGGCTCTCCGTAAACTAATTCGGCCGGTGACGATTTTAAGTCATCCTTAAAAGCGCTCCTTATGCCTAACATTACCAAGGGTAAAGCGTCAACCCAATTGCTATCGGCATGGCACATTATTGCTGCTTTCAATTGGCGGTGGAATCGTTCCACTAGCCCGTTACAGGCTGGGTGATACGCGGTTGTCTTTCGATGTTTGAATCCAATCATTTTTTCAAGAGACTGGAAAAGTGACGATTCAAACTGTCGACCGCGATCGGTGACAATATCCGAGGGACATCCAAATCTGGATATCCAGGATATTAGTGCCTTCCCAACTGTCTCAGCTGTGATGTCAACCATCGGGATAACTTCTGGCCAGCGAGTGAAACGATCCACCGCTGTGAAGCAATAACGGTAGCCTTGTGACACAGGGAGGGGGCCGATTATGTCAACGTGGATAAACGTAAATCGAGTGCGAGGAAGATCGAACACGCCCAAAGGAGAAGACGTGTGTCGATGGACCTTGGCACGTTGGCAAGCCAGACATTGACGAGTCCACTCACGGCAATCTCTGCGCACTCCAGGCCAAATAAAACGCTCAGCCACAAGTTTAGCACTCGCATTAGCGCCTGGGTGACTGAGGCTATGCAGACTAGTAAAAATTTGTCTCCTAAAGGGTTTTGTCACATAAGGCCTTAGGGAAGTAGTGCTGACGTCACAATAAAGCTCTGTTTGAGAGTTAGGAATGCTCAACTTTTTCAGTTGCAAAGACGATTCTTCTCTCAAAAGTTGAGCCAATTCATCATCCGAGGCTTGAGATGAAGCCAGGACGTCCAGATCGACTGGCATCTGCAGCTCATCGACACGTGACAGAGGGTCAGCGACAACATTGTCCTTTCCCTTAACGTGTCTAATGTCAGTCGTGAACTGCGAGATGTAGTCGAGGTGGCGAAACTGTCGAGGCGAGCAGTTATCCTTCCTTCCACTGAAAGCATAAATAAGGGGCTTGTGATCGGTATAGACTACGAAATGCGTCGCTTCTAGCATATGACGAAAGTATTTTATGCTTTCGTAAATCGCCAAAAGCTCACGGTCGTAAGGTGAGTATTTTTGTTGGGAGGGGCTCAGCTTTCGAGAGAAAAACGCTAGGGGTTGCCACATACCATTCTTAAATTGCTGCAAAACTGAACCCATTGCCAGGTCGGACGCATCCGTCACCAGAGCGAGCTCGGCCTGAGAATCTGGGTGAGCGAGTAGTGCAGCGTTGGCTAAGCTCTCCTTACTTTGGTTGAAAGACAACAGTGCCTCACCAGATATGTCAACAGCTTGAGATGCCTTGACGCAACCACAAAGAAGGGCGTTTAAAGGTGCTTGTATTGCAGCTGAGTGAGGTAAAAATCTTCTATAAAAGTTGAGCATCCCCAGGAATCGTCTGAGTTGTCGAACTGTCTTGGGGACTGGGTACTCCCTTATAGCTTGGACCTTGGATCCCAGCGGTTTGGTGCCGGATGCAGATATATAGTATCCCAAGAAAGATACTTCAGATGCCCCAAAAACGCACTTAGAGGTGTTAACAAGTATACCATATTCCTTCATGCGAGTGAAAAGTTGGTGAAGGTGGGTCTCGTGGAGTGCGTGGTCTTTGGAGAACACCAAAAAATCATCACAGTAGGGATATACAAAGTCGAGTCCTCTCGTCATCTCATCAACAAATCGCTGGAATGTTTGTCCAGCATTCCTCAAGCCAAAGGTCATGAAGGGAAATTCAAATAAGCCAAATGGCGTGGTAATGGCTGTTTTCTGAATATCAGGCTCAAAGACCGCGATCTGGTTGTAAGCTTTAACCAGATCGATGGTACTGAAGACTTGACAACCTGCTATAGCGTGGGAAAAATCATGTATGTGTCTGAGTGGATAACGGTCTGGTATTGTCCGTGCATTAAGCATCCGGTAATCGCCACAAGACCTCCATCCACTATCCTTCTTAGGTGCCAGGTGAAGAGGAGAAGACCAGGGGCTGTCGGAAGGACGCGCCGTACCGTTATTAAGCATGAGCTCAAATTCACGTTTGGCAATTTTTAATTTGTCAGGAGCCAGTCTTCGGGGGGTGCAAAAAATAGGAGGACCAGGTGTAGTTTTGATGTAATGAACAGTGTCGTGTTTTGGAAACATCGGTGTGCCTGAAGGGCGTGTAATTTCGGGAAACTTACTTAAGATGTCGTGGTAACGCGTGTCGCCAGTCGAAACCTTTACAGAAAAAATATTTGTTTTAGCGAGAAAAGCACAAGCAGACAAGCTAGTAGTATTGTCTATTAAGCGCTGGTTGCGACAATCCACAATTAAATTGTAAAAGCACAAAAAATCAACGCCTATTATTGGCTTAGTAACATTGGCCACAGTAAATCGCCAGATAAAACTACGCCTTAAACCTAAATTTAAAGTAAGCTCAATAAAGCCGTAAGTTTCTATTGTAGAACCATTTGCGGCGCTGAGCTGGAAATCCGCCTTGGACCGACGCTCCCGAAGTGCAGAACGGGGGTAAACACAAAGATCGCTCCCAGTGTCTATCAGGAATCGGACGTTGGTGCTGCGGTCGGTGACGAAGAGGCGACCTGAGGCCGAAGGACAGTCGTCAGTCGCCATTAGCGACTGTCCTTGTTGTTTACCGCCTTAAAAGTGGAGTAGTCACAGGGCTTGATGCAGGTGTGAGCCCGTGGTCCAAACTTGGCATGGTACCAGCAGATAGGGTACTTCTGGTAGCTGGAACTGGAACGACTTCGCTGTGGTGATGATGACCGACGTCGGGGCTCACGAGATCTAGATCGGTCGGCGGCACAGCAGGCTACGCGGGTATGCTCTTCCAGCTTCATGGTCAGATGCTGCACCATCCTCTTAAGCTCCGCGATTTCATCCGATTGATGAGATCCATGTCCACTGCTAGACGCGGCAGCCACAGTATATGGCGATGCCAGTTCTTGAATGCGGTCTGCTAGGTCTGCCAGTTGCTCTAAAGAATGAATGGGTTGAGACGCTAGCACAGTCTGGATGTTGTGAGGAAGGCGGTTACTCCATATGGATCTGATGAAGTCATTGGGTACAGAAGGCCCGGCCAAGTCTTGAAGGTGTCGGAGAAATTGAGACGGTTTTCTGTCCCCGAGTTCTTCATGAGTGAGCAACTGTTTTACTTTCTTTTCATGAGAAGCAGAAAGTCGCTTCACTAACTCGGTCTTTATTTTGTCATACCGGTTCATTGACGGCGGGCTAATGATAATGTCCTTTACTGCCTTGGCGTATTGTAGATCTAAATTGTTTGTGACATTTGTGAATTTAATATAGTCATCGGTGATACCCTGACTCTCAAATTGACCTTCCAGGAGTGCAAACCACAACTCCGGATCCTCAGGTGAAAACGATGGCACTTTAATCCTTTGTTTTCGCACGACATTGTCCTCGCGGTCAGTGGAAACGCGCACTTTGCGAGTGCGTCGCGTGGTGATATTGGCGTCCGGTTTTGAATTAACTGATTTTAACGAATCACTGCTGTCACTCATCTTAACTAATTGTATGTTCTGTTCGGGGTCACCAGTTATGGTTGGTCGTGAGGTGAAAGTGTGATTGTAAATGAAGCACAAGCAAGTAGCACAAGAAAGTCAGTTTATTTTGCACAGCAACACATAAGAAATAGTTCACACAACACACGACACAAAGTACATAGAAAATAGAAATGAAGGAGTATGAAAGATGATAGTGATAGCAAGAGAATAACACAAATTAAAATATTATATCCGTCCGCGTAAGTGGTACGTACAACCGAACGAGCTGCGAGCGACATGAGCTTCGCGTGACAAAGGCAGATATCGACTGGCGCGGGCGGCTGCGCGAGCGCAGGGTCTCTGTAGGAATTCAACGAAACCGGTTTTGGTGGCGAGCCGACGGAGCGTTTCCAATACACGATATGAATAATAGAATCATATACTTGTTATAAATGTTTATGTTTAATGTATGTGATATGTGTAGAAAATATGTGTGTATAAATAATATTAAATGTTGTAAATAGTTTTAATATATGTAAATAAAATGTATGTAATAAGTAGGCTACAAACTATTTTTAGTTCCAATTATTTTTTTTTTGTTTTTACTTTACTCTGCCTGATGGAAAGTATGAGCAGAACCCAAGCATGGTAGTCACCATAGTCATTGCGAATGCAGACAATGTAACAGCATACCGTGACCCACACTATGGCAGCCTATAGAGATGTTTCCGCATCATTGGGCCTCTGGTCTCCCACTCACTAACGAAACCCGACAGTACGAATGCTGTAATTTTAGGTTGTTCTTTTGTAAGAAGGTGGTACCGCACCGGTCGAGCCGGTCCGTTTGTGCTGAAATCAGCGTGTCTCTACTACCACGAAGCAAATACTAAGAGGAGATGCCCTATTGAAATTTTTGTATGAAACAATGCGTGACAATTTGCGGAGGTGAAGGGGGGTTACTTAGCCCTTTGCCATCTACCAATCAATAGCAAAACTACTTGCATCGTTACATGTTGCTGTTGCTATGTAGTTTAGCTATTTGATACTAAGCGTACGGTGTAAGGGGCATACAGGGACGTACTCAGAATTTTCTTATCAGGTAGTTATTTTTTTAAAGTCAATTTTGTAAATCATTTTGATGTATGTATCGCAAAAATGTTATTAGTAAGAAACATCGTACATAACATCTATACTAATATATTCTATACTAATATATAAAGCTGAAGAGTTTGTTTGTTTGAACGCGCTAATCTCAGGAACTACTGGTCCGATTTGAAAAAAAATGTTTCAGTGTTAGATAGCCCATTTATCGAGGAAGGCTATAGGCTATATATCATCACGCTTAGACCAATAGGAGTGGAGCACCAATGAAGAATGTTACGAAAACGGGGGAAAATTATTACGCTACCGGGAATAGGAGGCGTAATCGAAGTTGCGTGGGTCAGCTAGTATAGTATTAAAGCGAAAGTTTGTGTGTTCTTTATATCTTCCCAGTAACCTTGGTGATATATTTGATTTATTACTTATTTGAATATGTCACCGTAAGATTATAAAAACCGTTAGATTATAATCTACCTAGCGACATTGCAAACTATCGATAGATTGTCAACTGTGATATACTATTACGCGCGTCAAATTTTCAACTGTCCCTGATTGTTCGGTTTTATAGTAGGCCGATCAATGCCCATAGAGTTAGTTTAGGTTATTACTTCTTTGATTAATCACAAATGATTTTTTCTGCCACAACAACTTTATATAACTAATTCTAAAGCTGTGAGGTATCTTCAACATGAAATCAATTTACAATCACAAAAATACTTTACATTCGGCATCAAAAACAAATTAACAAATAAATATGGGGGTGCGGGGACATATGCTGTTCAACCAATCAGCTCGCGACTTGCGATTCGTCGATACCATTTTACAATCTTTCGACTGTTTGCAATCTCGCGAGATAGATTACAATCTAACGTTTTTGACATATACATATATTAAAGAGAGAGAACAAAAACAAAGAAATATAGTACAACAACAAACACATACAATAAAGATAACAATAACATACAAGTAAGAGTATAATACAAAAAAAAATGTTTCTACAAATTAATTTTTCATTTATTATATTTTCAAATTCTTCAGTTTTCGTTTGATTAATTTTGTTGTGGGTTCCGAGACAGTTTAATTTTCCTGGGATTCCTGGGATAGAATTTTAGTTAATTAGAAAACCTATCAAATAATCAGTATAAGTAAAATTTGTTTCATTTTAAAGTAATTTAAATTCTAGATTAATATAGTCGTTAACAGATAAAAATTTGAATTCTAATTACGACCCTGTCTCTTTGTTGTGTTGATGTTTGTTTTCCTAGCTGACGATAGACGTCAGTGTTTACAAAATGATTACAAAAAATAATACTTTTTCGATTAAAAATCCTTTAGGCAAGAATGCCGAACATATTCAATATTTTTTTATGATTTACTTTATAAATACTCAGCTCTACGAACTTTTGTATTTTTACTTCTCATCACACAAGTTTTTCCATCTAGTGGCGAATAGATTTAACTATATTTCAACAACACACTGGGAGATTTTTCTAGAACTATTTTAAGAAATTAAGTATAAAATTATTTACAAATTAAATGTGATGCCATTCATGGAACTAGAACGTCTATCCGAGATATTTGTACAAGATAAAACACAACACTTCATCTTTTACTTAATTGTATCGAGAATATTCAAGGATTGCGATTTTTCGATAAAGTTCTAGAACATTGACGTTGACTGTCTTATTTGTAAGTCGCGTTAACTGCGATGACGTCGGGGCCAGCATTTTGTCACGGGCCTATGCGCTTATGCCATCTCCTCTTTGTATTTGCTTCGTGTCTACTACCTACCTAGGGTTGCCATCTCTAAAAATCAAAAATCCGGACTTACCCGTCAAAATAACAGGACTTTTGGGACCCAAATCTGGACATTAAGAAAAATTAAAAAAAATGACAAAAATATCGATTAAATCACATATTTAAAAGTCGGACTTTTGAATACCAAAACCAGACGCTAAAAAAATAGGATTATTGATAAAAAAATTATGAAACACATACTTTAAAATAAAATTTTCAATAACCTTAATTGTTTTAATACTTGAAGACACCCGTTTAGGAGATCTAATTCATTAAATTGAACGGTAGTATAAAAAGCGGGACGAGCCTGACGCAGTGAAATTTGGCCGGACAAGAGGTCAAAAAGCCTAACACTGTCCGGCTTTATCCGGACGGATGGCAACCCTATACCTACCTATTATATAATTGGTGCCAGACACGACACGGATACAACTAATCTAATACTCAACCATGAATCTAGTCATGATAGTCTATGACCCCTTACATGAACTAACTAGCCAATCTGCTTGTCCAACAACTGGACCCTATATATTGTCCATCTTGATATCATTCTTGAGTTATATATTCTTCTCTAACATACAATTGCTATTATAATAATTTTTGTTCACATCTACTACACTATTAAAATATATTATCTATGTCACGGACATTGAAAAACTTTCATGAAACTGATACCTACAAGGATCACGTAGTCTTAGGTCCTTAAAGTATTATCTCTTGTAGGAACGAACCCAGAACACAATAGTAGGAAATGGTGAGATGATCGCTTCTACCACTACGTCATCCGTGCAATCGTAAATTAAATGTATCACTTTTTTTTTTCACCCATCTCACACTCGGCTGTCTGGTTTCAAACTAGGCAAAGCCTATAACTATGATAACCAGAATGCTGACATACATATTAAATACTAGCTGACCCACGCAACCTCGTTTGCGTCTCCTATTACCCGTAGCGTGATAATTTTCCCCCGTTTTTGAAACATTTTTCACTGGTGCTCCGCTCCTATTAGTCTTAGCGTGATGATATATAGCCTATAGCCTTCCTGGATAAATGGGCTATATAACACTGAAATAATTTTTCAAATCGGACCAGCGGTTCATGAGATTAATATAAGTATAGATTAATTACACCCAGATACAGAATAAATGATCATGTTCATCCCACAAATATTTATCCTGGATGAGAATTGAGCCCAAACTCTTTGGTTCAGCAGTCAGAATCACTAGCCACCAGACAATATGCCCGTTTGTTTGTCAAGTTTGTTTTAACATATGTACATACGTATAATAACTCCTTTATATACAACTCAGTGCATTGTAGCTATGCTGACATGTTGGATTTTGTGTAACATTTATGCATTCAGTTGTATGAATTCAAAAGTACATTTGAATAATAGATGAAAATTTTATGTGGAAAGTTTTGCCTGAACTCCGCTCTATTTAATCTATGCATAATTTACTTTTGTAAACAATATTCTTTGCTGAAGTATACATATAATGGTATATACTTATTTATTGTAGATTTTTAGTTTAGTTTAGAAACTTTCGAAAAATAGTACCGTTATTAACGGGATATTACTGATTGCGTCAACTCCCGTGAGTGTATAAAATTACGTAGCCACAATATTCTCTTAGGGTATTCTAAGGTAGGTATAGGTATTCTTGGTCTATATGGTCTATTTGTAGGTATTCTAGGGTAAACTTATGAAAAAGCTGCTACAAAAGCGTATTAAAGAAAGAGATAATATGACTTATTATTTCACGTTTTTTATTTATTCAGAAAATATACACTAATAGCAAAAGGACTTAACACGCAATACATTATTTACATGTTTTCAAAATTATAATGATGTAAATAAAACTAGCGTCAGATGTTTTGTCTATCACAAAACTGAATTGGGTCTATTTTGGGCCTTACAAAGTTGTGGTATGCTACCTTTTTGGTTTTTTATTACTTTTGTTGCCAAAATAAATATTTTTCTTAAAATATTTCGTGTCAACTATGTTACGTACGGAACCCCATAGGGTATCGCCGATGCAGCGTATTAACCATAAAAAGCACACTCGTCCAATGTGCCGATGCTGCTGCTACCATGCAACCAAACCGACGACGCACGGCGGAAACTAGCGACGACGTCAACGGTGGCACGAGGCACCGACACAGCATTATGCGACATAATTAATAAATTACTTTTATATTATATCTAATTCTTACTTCAAATAGGTTTCACATAAATGTAAATTAGTTTGTAATTTCATTTAATTAAATTTATTTTAAGAAAACTTGTTTCGAAACTCCGGCTGCAGTGTACATAATTGATATAACAACACCGGTGCTGTCACTTCTGTAAACAACTATGTACCCGTAATTCCAAGCGTTTTGAATGAAACATAGCTATCAAAGTAAATTATGTAGAACTAGTAAAGTAAATACAGACAGTTTGACAACGCAAAGGCTTCCTTCGTGGCTGTACAGCAACGACAAAGCTCGGTGACCGCACGCACCTTACTGTAAATACATATGTACACAACACAAGTTAAATAATAAGTTGTAATTCTCAGGAAACTTCCCAACTGTTTTGAACAAATGAAAAACAAAGAAAGGTAGTCCAAATAATTCTAGGAAGGTTATCCGACGCGAAATTATATTGTTTCCCACATTTTGTCTCTTTGTTTATTTTGTACACATATTTACGAAACACAATATGTGTGGTTAAGATAAACGTGATTTAAATGGTATTTTATTTTCCACGTATTTCACTAAAAATGTTTATGTTATTTAAATTTATCGCTATGTGGCTATTTTTATATATCGGTAAAAGCTCCCAGAACTGTTTTAAACTTAGTTTTATAAGCCCGTGCAAAACCAAAGGCAGTATCATAATTTTTAAATGCTTGTTTGAATGATATTGACATTATAACTATTTTAGGTCCACTATAATATTTGTGTATAATTTTTAACCCCCGACTCAAACGACGATGGGGTGTTATAAGTTTGACGTGTCTGTGTGTGTGTATCTGACTGTGGCATCGTTGCTCCCGAACGGATGAAACGATTAAGATTTTTTTTGTTTGCAAGGTGAATTGGTCGGGAGTGTTCTTAGCTATTTTAATGTTTTAGTTGTACGTCCCACTGCTGGGCTCGGGTCTCCTCTCAGGAGAGGGTTAAGGCCATACGTCCTCACGCTGGCCAAGTGTGTGTTGGGGGCTGGCAAGATAACGTTGTGGCTACGTAATCTTGCCGTTGGATGCTTATTAAGCCGCCCAAAGGCCTCCAACTAAGCTTCACGACTGTTATCCTACGATAACAACCGGGACCGACTGCTTAACGTGACCTCCGAATCACGGAGACGCTCATGGTATCATGTCACCAGCGGTCACCCATCCAGGTACCGACCGCGCCGTCGTTGCTTACCCTTGGTGATTGTTTCCAATCACCGAGCGAAACTGGGCTATGAGCGCCTCATTTGTTCATAGTCATTGTATATTGTTTTAGTTAGCTATGCTAGCTAAGCTTAGTTTAGAAATGGAAATTATAAAAACGAATGTTTTACATCCTTAAGTAGAATATCAAATGGAAGGGCGTGATGTGTACGTTTCAAAATTTTCAAAATATTGCGCGTGAAAGTAGTAACGAACCAAATAATGTTTGGAAACAGACCTGAATGTGATATCAATAATGTCATGATTTGTACAGTTCTCCTAAAAATGACTGTCTTGAGGTATCAAATGAAACTGTAAAATAATTTAAATATACCATACTGTAAGTTTTATGAGATTTAAACTTCCGACGCAAAAACTGTTGTTTTCGGTGTTTTTTTTTAATTTTGTATTTTATATGTATTATTTCATGAGAAGTGTCCACTTAAATAAATATCCATTCATTTTGCTACTCCAAATTACACTTAAAAGTTATTTCATTTTCACTCTTTGTTCCATTCCGTCCACAGATTTTTATTCCATCCGGAACATTCAATCGGGCAAGTATGACACATCAAATACTTATATCACCATACACCCAAGTCACGTTCCGTCGTGTCAAGCAGTGGAACTGTGTTTAGTCGGTTCAAAAGCGACGACAAATTTATGCAGAAATGTGCAAGGGTTAAGAAAGTGAGTGAAATTCTCCGCGCTACGTGACTTACCGCGTACTCGTGGGTACACTCAGCCCATGATATAAAGTAAACACGAAAAAATTAAAGCTAACAACTTTTAAATTAAATGTAAATAAATCTCTTAAAGCACTCAAGTTTTAGGAAGTATACGGATTAAAGATTTATTTATGATTAAAATATACTGCAATTTTAACAATATATTATATTTTGTTTATATTTGGTTTACTTTAATATATTTTGAACCATATTTTAGTTACAGTAGTAGTCCTGATAATATTAATCAAGTTCTAATTTATTTAAGATTTCACTTTTTTTCACAATATTTTTTTCTACAATTTTCCTTTGCACTTGCTAGGTGTTTGAAGGTCTCATTTACTTTATTTTAATTATTTTATCTTAAAGTTTATCTACTGTAATTTAGTGATATGAATATCTTAATTTCATAAACAGTGAATGGATGTTGGTTTATGAAATTATGGTAGATGGTAGACCGCCGCGCGGTATTCTATGCGACTACCGCACAGCGCTGTCGCCATGCCGCTTTCTACCGCGCCAAGCATTGTGGGTTCAAATCCCACATAGAACAACACTTTGATTGGTCCACAAATTGGTGTGACCCATGACCCAAAACGCAATGACCCATCGGTAAACATTTAAAAAATTTCACCGTCATCATTTTTAAACTCGCGTTCATGCTAATATTTTTGTTTTGCGTCTGAATGTACCGCACTTTACTCGTGCACTGACGGTACGTAATTCAGGCACTGACTGTAACATAACAAGCGCCGTCTTACGTCCAAGAACCCGTGAAATTAATTAAACGAAATGCAAAGCGCTATTCTAAGTTCTTGTAGTGAAATAATCTAGATGTTACAAATACTCATATATGCTCAAAGAAGGATTCCTTACCATCCATCTAGATGAATTACTTAACTCTATTTAAGTCCTAATTTCTTGACCCAATCTTTCTAGGATTGCTAAGAAACTGAAGTCAACTTTTTAAATATCTGACCAAATATACTTACATATTCATAGTTTTTGTAATATGATTTGAATTTGTAATGACTTATTATAAAAGTCGTGAAAGTCTTAAAACATTTACTTACATATATTTAAACGATGACAAGGAATCAATATGTATTCAATATGTTTTTAGTTTCTGCTGATATGATCCTGGTATCACTCGGCATCAACCCCAATTCTGTTTTTAATTGAAACCGAAGACATGCGGGCAAGAAAAAACAAAGTCTTGTTCTGTAGTACTTCACTCGAGAAGTTAAATTAAATTTGAACAAATAATATTGAATTTTGATGTTATTTACTTATACTAGGTTTTTCCGCGGCTCCGCCCGCGTATGTGTCGGTTATCGTCGTAAAAATGCCTATGTCCTTCCTCAAGAATAAAAGTATCTACATCCCAAGTTTCATTGAAATCGGTGCAGCGATTTGGCCGTGAGAGCATGACAGACTGACATAGTTACTTTCGCATTTATTATATTATTATAAATATGGATTTTATACTACAATTGACCAAACGTAGGTAATGTAGGGTCCAGGGGTGACTCTCGTCACCCTGGGATGTACCTCAGTCGTGAGGTACGACAGGGGGGACTCCAGAAGCCGCTGGTGCGTGCCTGGATCTCCTCTCGACTGCCGAGGTAGGCCGCCGCGGGGTTTAGTGGGTAGACCGGTCCTCCGGGAGTCCCACACGTGTGAACGACGAAGGGTGTACCCTTCGTCTCTTCACGGAGGGTATGGTGCGAAAAGCATTCCCTGCGTAAAAAAAGATAATGTAGGGTTTTCTCCAGCATGATGGACCGACAACTTGAGCAAAAGCCACCTACTACCACTAGAGAATCCTCGCCGGAACAACACAAAAACCTTTCTCCAAGTCTTTTTTCTCAAACTAAGTTTGGATCGGCTTTATCTACTACATAGCATCTCAACTTCGTTTTTTTTCACGTGGAGCGACTACCATCAAACCTAAACAATCCAAGTACTAAGCAATGTCGAAAAAGTAAATAAAATGTTCACAAAATAAATATAATACAAAATCATTTTACAACACTTTCACAATACTTTAAAATAAGAGCACACTTTCAATAACACAATGTAACAAAATACTTTTTCGAGAGAGTGTCAAGCAACAACAAAGTTTTAATATATACGGACAGTGTTCAATTTAGTTAGCAATTAATTTATTACAAGAAGTTTCCAATTACATCATAACAGTTATTCATTATTATCAAACTTTATTCAGTGATTTTGATTTAATTTGACATCCATTGTCACTGGTAATTAATGTTTAAGGTTTAAAAATAATAGTTGCAATAATATATTCACTTTAACCATTACAAGTAAAAGGCAGATATTTATATCCTTTTTCAGCTCTGGTCTATAAAAGGAGGAACATCGTTATATAATTAACATTATTGCGTATTTTTTTACTGTTCTTTAATATTCACTATCAAACAAAAATCACCCATTGTAATTATAATTATAGATTCTTTGATAGCAACAATTTATAACCTAAAATATTTAACATTCACACAGTCACACCTTTCTCTCAGAGGGATAGGCAGAGACAATTGATCTCCACTTACTACGGTCCTGACACACCTCTTTTACTTCGTCCACATTCATCAATCGCTGCATGCATTCTCGTCGGTTTCTGGTGCTCTTCACATTACCCTTTTTCAGAACATCACCATTGGTCGGTAAATGTTCGCCGTGGACGACCTCTTCCGACACTTCCACACGCATTCGCTCTGAAAATTCCTTTCGTGAGTCTTCTATCATCCATCCTCTCTAAATGGCCAAACCATCAAAGCATGCTCTTTTCAATCCTTGTCACTACACCTTCTTACAATCCACAACGTTCTCTTATAACTACATTCCTGACTCTGTCACTAATTTTCACATCACACATACTTCTTAGAGACCGCATCTCCTCACATTTATTCTACTTTCGTGCTTCTTCTGCCATACCCAAGATTCTTAGAAGAAGCTACCATACATAAGGGTTGGGACGAGCAAACCATTGTGCTGCTACACGCGCCCTTTTCTTCACGTTTTTGTTAATAAGTGTTTTATATATTCAAAACAATTATTAGTTTAAAACCTTTTAATTAACTCATAAATAACAGTACTTAAACACGTATCATTGAAAAAGAACAGGGTAGTTAAACTTCCTAATATAAATCTCATTGTCCAACACATCAAAATGTTCATTGTTGTTTAACTAAATTACTCGGGGACCATAGACATAACCGTAATTTGTACAAACTTTCGAACGGACAAATGGAGATAATTTATGATGGAATTTTCAAACAACGTGATGAAATATAAATGTACAAAATTGTGAAGTTCTGTTCAGCGCGGGTCCCTTCACCGGCTCACGTTGAAAGGGTTTAAGTGTACCGGGAAAAGCATTTTAGCTTTTGGATTACGGCGGTTCCCTCGTATAATTTTGTTTTGCACTTCTTTGTGATAGAATATTTTGGGTACTGTATATGAATGACAGCGAGTTTCTAGGTAAAAATGTATGTACTCGGATTTAGCTTATAAAACTTATTGCTTTATTAAATAATATTTCTAATATTATAGTAATACTATTAGTTGCCCGCGGCTCCGCCCGCGTATATGTCGGTTATCGCGGAAAATAGTAACCTATGTGCTATGCTGATGTATAAGGTATATTACTGTAAAGTTTCATCCAAATCCGTTCAATATGAAAGTCCACGGTATTCTGCGCATTAGTCATATTACAGTCAAAGCTCATAACTTTTAGTGGTTAACTAACAATTAGTAATCATTAAGTTCAACCGTCCAATGAAAGTTTAACTAAGAAATATTGCAAGAGATAGCATTTTATTGAGAGATTTAAGACGTCATGACCATTTTTATTGATATAATCAAGATTTTAAAGAAGGATGCGTATCGTAATACAATTATATCTTTTTGTTTATACTTAAATAATGCTATGAAAATGTTGGGTTTGTTACCCATAGGGGAAATACGAGACCTTATTACTAAGACTCCACTGTTCGTCTGCCTGTCTGTCACCAGGCTGTGTCTTACGAAACGTGATAGTTACAACAGGTAGACGCTTGGAATGTAAAGATTTCGGAACCCTTTCTGAGCGAGTCCGACTCGCACTTGACGGATTTTTTAAATAATATTCTTAAATAAATAATTGTTTTAAAATAAATTACTGAATTGTTGTTTTTTGCGTTCAGTTTTTGCGTGAAAGAGTAACAAACATCCATCCATCCATCCATACTTACAAACTTTCGCGTTTATAATATTAGTATAGATATAGATTGTAACTTCTATATCAGCAGTATATTTTATGGGCATTAGAAAAACCATGCCTAGGTCGAGGTTAGACGGTTTTTAAAAGTATTTTTATATTTTATCCATATTATAAATTTATCCATATTTATATGATAGATGTTAAACAAATCCGTATCCTTATATGAAGTAATGACTGGTTAGCGAAAACTAGATACAGATGATTAAGGCTTTAAATATAGTAAATTAGGGCTGTATGTTTTGTGATCCCTTTCCTAGAGTTCTAAAGCCTAGAAGTGTTAAGAGCTTATTCAGGACTCTAAGTTAAGCAATTCCTAAAAAAATATTGTCCTTACAATAATTGCCTAAATCCACATTGCTCATCAAAGCGCAGTCCACCAGCACGTAGGCAAAATTCACATCTATTTTTGTTATTATTTTTTCCTTCTTCACAAACTATCACCTATACTATTATTTGACCTGTCAGTAATAATAGAATGATCTCAGTACAATGTTGTGAATAACATGATAGTTATACACCATTGAAAACCTATATTCATCACAAAAATATAAAATAATTACAAATTTTAACAAAAAAAACCGACTTCAATCTGGACCAAATTTAAATGGGACCAATCGGAAAGCACCAGCTTTCAAATAAAAAAGAACCATCAAAATCGGTTTACCCAGTCGAAAGTTATGAGGTAACAAACATAAAAATATACATATTGAAAAAAAAATATATTGACAGGATTGAAAATGTACAAAAACGGTTTGTCAAATACCTCTGTTTTCACCAAAGGATCCCCTATCGGTCAGAAAATTATATCTCACTTTGTAAGCGATTCCATCTCTTGCCTCTTGCAGATCGCCGTATGATAGCTGACTCACTGCTTTTAATGAAAATAATTAATAACAGTATAGACTGCCCGGAACTTCTATAAAAAAATAACTTTCATGTTCCCAACAGACCACTCCGTCACAACCCTCTTTTAAGCGTACCAAGGGCATCTACCAATTATCGGCAGAACAGCTATATTGTGCGTGTGAGTAGGGCTTTTAATGAGCTTTGTAAGCAGGACAATATAGATCCATTCTCTATGAGTGTCTCAAAGGTGCAAAAGTGTCTGAGCCTTAAGTTTTTTAAAAGTTAAAGTAATATCAATAAAGACAAAAATTGTTGTATGCTGTCGCTCACATCATTATATTTAGCATATCACTACAGGTGAGGACTTGTAATTGGCTCACTGTTGTCTACTTAATTGCAAATGTTATTATGTTAGCTGTAAGTCCTCCATATCATAAATAAATAAATAAATATATATATATACAGTCGAATGGAGAACTTCCTCCTTTTTTTGATGTCGGTTAAAAAGATCACTGAAAAACCTATGACAATTCTAAGTGAAGATTTGGAACATTTTATACTTAAGTAAAAAGAGGGCTTAAAAGTCTATAAATTGTAGGTCCATCAATTTACATGCTAATACAGTGTCAAGCTGGTTCAGACAAGTGAGTGACAAGGCCACAACTTTACTACCGACCGGGCCACACAAACGATCCCACGGGTATTAAGACATTCTTCTTTTTTTGGCAATTATATTAAATTTACAGCCTTCAAAGAATCATCCCCGGCTGTCTTATTAAAAAACTTAAGAGTCTCATTCCGTGGAGTAATTTATTTCATCTGGCTCAGCTATTGATACTTGTATTTTGTCTTACTTTGACTTTATATAGAAGGTATTTGACTTTGACCGAGTAATATTAAGTAAAATAAATATTAAATGCGAGTAATAAAAGAGAGATAGCTAACGGAAAAGCTTTTTATATTTTTTTTTATGTATGGGCCTGCCAAAATGACTTTACTCTGCTTGATGGAAAGCATAAGCACAATGCAAGAGTGCTGGTCACGATACTCATTGCGAATGCAACAATGCAGCATAATAACCCACACTATGGCGGCCTACTGATGCTTCTGCATCATTGGGCCTCCGGTCTCGCACTCACCAACGAAACACGACAACACGAATGCTGTCATTTTACGTTGATTTTCTGTGCGAGGGTAGTACCGCCCCGGTCGAGCCGGCCCGTTTGTGCTGAAACTAGCGTGGCTCTATTACCTAGAAAAATTTTGAAAATTTGTTGAACTTTGTTCGTTGAAAATTGTTGAATTATAAATGAAATTAATTGCGCTGGCTGAATATCTCGACATGCCAATATTAACGACATTATCCGTCGTGCTCTTGTTACCGCCGGCGTTCCAGCTGTACGCGAACCAAATGGTCTGGTACGGGACGATGGCAAGAGACCAGATGGTATGTCGTTACTGCCATGGAAGATGGGTAAGCCTTTGGTGTGGGACGCAACTGGCGTTGACACCCTCGTGCCATCTCATCTTCCAAGTACTGCTGGTTATGCCGGCGCTGCTGCTGCTTCTGCGGAAAGCCTCAAACGGCGTAAGTATCTAAATTTAATAGGTAATTACATTTTTGAACCGTTTGGGGTAGAGACGCTAGGTTCATGGGGTCCGAGTGCTCGCGCTATGTTTAAACAACTAGCTAAGCAACTGATTGACGCTTCTCGCGACCAGAAGGCCGGCCTTTTTCTAGCACAGAGAATCAGCATTGCCATTCAACGTGGTAATGCTGCCAGTCTTTTGGGAACGCTACCAGTAGGCGAAGATGTGGAGTTTTTTGACGCTTGTATGTAAATATTGTTATTTATTTTTTTATAAATTATGGTTATGTACATAGGTTTCATTATCTTAATTAAATTTATAAATGAAAATCCAACACAAAATTTATGTCTGCACTTGTATAATTATATATTTCTATTAAGTCTGTCGATCTGTCGCATTAATGATACTAATGCCTTTAGACTGGTACAAAACATGATTTTTTTAATACATTTTAGACATCTGACACAGAACGCCATCTAGCTTCAAAGTAAGCAGAACTTGTATTTCATAAATCTTAAATATATAAGTCATATTGATTTTAAACACACACTTTACCTATATGTCTGTGGACCCGAGATTGACCGGAAGCCTACCCGCCAGTGTCGGCGAAAGCTTCGATATTATACTACTATACTATAACTCTTTCACAAGAATTTCAAAAGCGATATTTTGACACTTTAGTTAACAACTTTTAGCGTATTCGTCCAATATAAGAACTCAATGTTTACAACATTTTTGACACATTTTTAGGGTTCCGTGCCAAAGGCAAAAAACGGAACCCTTATAGATTCCTCATGCCTGTCTGTCTGTCCGTCTGTCTGTCCATCCGTATGTCACAGCCACTTTTTTCAGAAACTATAAGACCTATAATGTTGAAACTTGGTAAGTAGATGTATTCTGTGAACCGCATTAAGATTTTTACACAAAAATAGAAAAAAAAACAATATACTTTGGGGGTGTATACTTAGAACTGAAAGCCAAAAATTTTTTTCATCAAACCCATACGTGTGGATGAATAGGTCTTCGAAAATGATATTGAGGTTTCAAATATCATTTTTTTCTAAAATGAATAGTTTGCGCGAGAGACACTTCCAAAGTGGTAAAATGTGTGTCCCCCCCCCCTGTAACTTCTAAAATAGGAGT
This sequence comes from Diaphora mendica, assembly GCA_949125395.1. Lineage (NCBI taxonomy): Eukaryota > Metazoa > Arthropoda > Insecta > Lepidoptera > Erebidae > Diaphora > Diaphora mendica. The sequence goes on from OX421323.1 coordinate 8,019,437, forward strand.
ATGATAAATCTAAAAAAAATATATGATATGCATTACCATGGAAACTTCCACCGAAAATTGGTTTGAACGAAATCTGGTAAGTAGTTTTTTTTTAATACATCATACATCGTAAACAGCAATTTACCTTTCATTCAATCAACACAAACACGAAAAAATAAAATAAAAATTATATTATGTTACTTGCTGCTGCGGAACCCTTCATGGGCGAGTCCGACTCGCACTTGGCCGCTTTTTTAACCGTTAATCTACGTAATGTATGACATCTTAGATTTCAATTTACTTACGCCTGGTACCTGGCAGCTTCTTTATTTTTATTTTATTGTCTTTAAAAATACTACTTCCCATCAGAATCTAACGATACTAGTGGTGCTGGTGAAACTGACAGTGCCACGCAATAAAAAGGAACTAGAAAGAGAGATTACAGATTTGTCTGTTCCTAAGAAAAAACCTTCCACCCGCAGTTACTCAGTTCATCCACGATCATGACGCTTGCAACAGCACCGAAACATCGAATACGACTGAAAATATACGTAGTAATATATTAGCAATTGAAAGTTATCAAAGTAGTTATTTTATAACTAAAATATGATTAGATCTGTACTAATCATGACGACGATCAATCTCTTAGTCTAAGAATATAACTTCTGCAGTAGCACAGTAAGATATACTGAGGTTCCCTCGCTATCACTTTTTTTTATTTCGGACATCTGACACACAACACCATCTAGTCCCAAACTAAGCAAATCTTGTACTATGTACTAGACAACTGATATAAATACATAATTATATACTTTTTTTACATACATATTACACTCGTTATCACTTTTTTTATATTCGGACTAGCTGTTGCCCGCGGCTTCGCCCGCGTGTATGTCGGTTATCGCTGCAAATAGTAGCTTATGTGTTATTCTGATGTATAAGCTATATTACTGTAAAGTTTTATCCAAATCCGTTCAGTAGTTTTTGCGTGAAAAAGTAACAAACATCCATCCATCCATACTAACAAACTTTCGCGTTATTAATATAGGTAGGATTTTTATCGATATAAAATCATGATACAAACTGTATTGGTACCTGAATAGTTTTATTTTCTTTACCTCACATAGAACTTCTATATATTTTTATAAATCAGTTTAAATAAAATAAAGGGGTTAAGACAATTTTGTGAAAACTAAAAATTTAGTGTAGCGCCATCTGTAATGATTTATTTATTTCGTGAACGAAAAATGTAGTCTAGCGCCATTTTACAAATAATACACACACGTTTTACTATTAAAAACTTATTTAAGTATTTATATATGTACATCTATACTAATATTATAAAGCTGCAGAGTTTGTTTGTTTGTTTGTTTGTTTGTTTGTTTGTTTGTTTGTTTGAACGCGCTAATCTCAGGATCTACTGGTCCGATTTGAAAAATTCTTTCAGTGTTGGATAGTGCATTTATCGAGGAAGGCTATAGGCTATATTTTATTTTCAAAAAAATTTGAGATCCGTAAGAAAATTGCTATTTTGTAACCCAAGGTGGGAACTCCAAAACCTATTTTTGCGTGCGCTGCAAAAAGTATTGACAATAGAACAAAATCATGTATTACGGGTTTGTAGGTCCCATTAAGATCTACAAAAAAGTCCGCGAGAGCATATATCTAACTATCATGGTTTAGTCACAATAACCGCTTTTGTGCTCAAAATATTATTAAATCGTCTGAAGAAAGAAACTACGTTAAATGTGTATCGTAATATTAATCCTTATCCAAATAAAGCATTATGTTATCAAGGGTATTTATGTAGAAGTAAAATACTTTTTGTTTCACCCCATTCGGACATTTCGTTTAGAAGTTATCACGAGTATAAGACGCTAAGAGTTGGTACCTATTATTGAGTTATTTGTCAAAGAGTTTTTATCAACATAATACCTAATATTAGTCTTTATCCAAATAAATGTGTTGTTGATTATGAGTATTAGATCTTAGAAGAGTATAATAACTGCATCTATACTAATATATAAAGCTGAAGAGTTTTTGTTTGTTTGAACGCGCTAATCTCAGGAACTACTGGTCCAATTTAAAAAAGTTCTTTCAGTGTTAGATAGCCCGTTTATCGAGAAAGGTTATAGGCGTGATGATATATATATATATATTTCATCACGCTATGACCAATAGGAGCTGAGTACCAATGAAGAATGTTTCAAAAACGGGGGGAAATTATTACGCTACGGGCAATAGGAGACGCAAACGACGTTGCGTGGGTCAGCTAATCGCGCTAATCTCAGGAACTACTGGTCCAATTTGAAAAATTCTTTCAATGTTAGATAGCCCATTTATCGAGGAAGGCTATAGGTTATATATCATCACGCTAAGACCAATAGGAGCGGAGCACCAATGAAGAATGTTTCAAAAACGGGGGAAAATTATCACGCTACGGCAATAGGAGACGCAAACGACGTTGCGTGGGTCAGCTATACTAATATATAAAGCTGAAGAGTTTGTTTGTTTGTTTGAACGCGCTAATCTCAGGAACTATTGGTCCAATTTGAAAAAAAATTACATTGAAAAACATTATAAATGCGAAAGTTACTCTGTCTGTCTGTCTGTCTTGCTTTCACGGCCAAACCGCTGCACCGATTTGAATGAAATTTGGTACACAGATTGTCTAGAGCCTGAGAAAGGACATAGGCTACTTTTTAATGCGAAAAAGGGGTTGTAAGGGGTTTAAAAGGGGGATGAAAGGTTGTTCTGGGAGTTCACTCGCCACACGCCTGCGCGTTACCTACGTCGGGCGTTTTGATAATGAATAAACAAGGCTCTCACAATCATAAAAAATATTTCACTTTTTCAAAGAAGACTTAACAATGATAGCGATGATATTATATATATAAAAAATATTATATATATAAAAATTAAATATTAAGATATTTAGTGTATATTCGTTAATCTGATTTGTATTTTCATTATATTAATAGAAATAAATAAGCCAAATTAATATAATTAATTAACAGCGTTTCTTAACTTTAAAATTCTCTACAGAAGTATCGTCATTATAAGCTAGCTGTTGGTTAGATATGAATAAAAATGTAAATAATATCGATCCTGATCAGCTGACTAATGAGATAGTTATCAATTAAACGAACGGATCATGTCAGGCGTGGAGGGACATGTTGTCGAATACTTAAAGTCTTTAGAAATATCAGGAGTGCCTACCCATAAGTTGAGGCTGCAAGTTAATGTTCCAGTACTATTAAATGAGGTATCTTGAGCGCCAAAGCAATGTAATAGTACATGGCTAAATATTACACAACTGGGGTACAACATTGTAAAAGCTACAATCATGACGCATGGAATGGCAAAAGAAGATAATGTTTTAATTCCCCGTATTCCAATAATTCCAACTTATTTGACATTTTAATTTAAAAGAATGCAGTTTCCGCTGAAAACAGCATTTCCAATAACAATATTATCAAAACCCAAGGACAGATGCTTAAAGATACAGTTTTTTTTTCTAATGGGCAGCATACTCACGTATATCAAATACGCAAAATCTCCATATTTTGGCAAAATATGGCAAAGAAAAAACGTAGTTATTAAAATTGTACTTTTTTTGTTTGAAGTTGCCAAAGTGACTATGGTCAGCCTGATTGAAAACTCAAGCAGAATCCAACAGTGGGGGCAACCATACTCACTGGGAAAGCAGACAATGCAGTATTGCGTCCTACACTATGACGGCTTAGTGAGATGCTTTTTCACGCCCCACTTACAGGCCCCGGGATCATAGTGGGAGAGAAACACGTGCGCTGGTAGTGAGTTCCAGTTTTTAGCTGCTCAGCACAGGAAGGATGAACCAAACCGTTTGGTTTGAGAGTGAACATGTTATTCTGCAGAGGAAGGGAGAAGGGGGACCAGTTGGAAGAGCTCCTCAGAATACTTCCAATGATACAGATGGTAGTGGACTGCTATAGAGGCGATATCTCTACGCAGCTGCAGAGGTTCAAGGAACGCGGTGGCTTCGGGACTGTTGGTAAAGCGGACTGTTTGCCATTGCAACCGATCGAAAGCATCAAGCAAATACTGCGCGAATCCATCACAAAGATGAGAACAGTACTCGAGGTCCCGGCAAATATCCATGCCCAGGACACCGAGCTTACCCCGTAGTGGCAGTTGAGTGCTCTGAAAAGTGGGGAGGGAAAGGAATGGAGACTTTTTGGTAGAGAATGCGCACAACTGTGTTTTCGTAGCGTTGAACTCGACCAGATTCTTATCATCCCATTGTAAAATGCGGTTCAAAACCCGGTCGAGCTCAGCGACAAGCTTCTGTCGATTTTCCTCAACGTCTGCCAGCTTGGCTGAACGGTGTCAAAAATATCGCCCATGAACTGTGCTATCGTCTGCATAGCAATGTATGTTTCCAAGAGCTAACATGTCATTGATATGCAGAAGAAATAGTGTGGGCGACAGGACTGAACCCTGAGGTACGCCAGCGTTTACATCCAGAACATCAGAGGCCGTGCCGTCGCAAAGGCTCATAATGCGGCGCTGATGAAGAAAAGCGTCAATCCAGTGACAGGGTCTAGGAGGCGGACCGAGTGCCGAGAGCTTGGAAAGAAGCGAGCGGTGCCAGACCCGGTCGATGTCAAATTTCGAAATGTCGAAATGAACTGGATTGACGCTTTTCTTCATCAGCGCCGCATTATGGGCCTTTGCCCATTTGGAATTATTGGAATACGGGGAATTAAAACATTATCTTCTTTTGCCATTCCATGCGTCATGATTGTAGCTTTTACAATGTTGTACCCCAGTTGTGTAATATTTAGCCATGTACTATTACATTGCTTTGGCGCTCAAGATACCTCATTTAATAGTACTGGAACATTAACTTGCAGCCTCAACTTATGGGTAGGCACTCCTGATATTTCTAAAGACTTTAAGTATTCGACAACATGTCCCTCCACGCCTGACATGATCCGTTCGTTTAATTGATAACTATCTCATTAGTCAGCTGATCAGGATCGATATTATTTACATTTTTATTCATATCTAACCAACAGCTAGCTTATAATGACGATACTTCTGTAGAGAATTTTAAAGTTAAGAAACGCTGTTAATTAATTATATTAATTTGGCTTATTTATTTCTATTAATATAATGAAAATACAAATCAGATTAACGAATATACACTAAATATCTTAATATTTAATTTTTATATATATAATATTTTTTATATATATAATATCATCGCTATCATTGTTAAGTCTTCTTTGAAAAAGTGAAATATTTTTTATGATTGTGAGAGCCTTGTTTATTCATTATCAAAACGCCCGACGTAGGTAACGCGCAGGCGTGTGGCGAGTGAACTCCCAGAACAACCTTTCATCCCCCTTTTAAACCCCTTACAACCCCTTTTTCGCATTAAAAAGTAGCCTATGTCCTTTCTCAGGCTCTAGACAATCTGTGTACCAAATTTCATTCAAATCGGTGCAGCGGTTTGACCGTGAAAGCAAGACAGACAGACAGACAGAGTAACTTTCGCATTTATAATGTTTTTCAATGTATTTTTTTTTCAAATTGGACCAATAGTTCCTGAGATTAGCGCCTTCAAACAAACTCTTCAGCTTTATATATTAGTATAGCTGACCCACGCAACGTCGTTTGCGTCTCCTATTGCCGTAGCGTGATAATTTTCCCCCGTTTTTGAAACATTCTTCATTGGTGCTCCGCTCCTATTGGTCTTAGCGTGATGATATATAACCTATAGCCTTCCTCGATAAATGGGCTATCTAACATTGAAAGAATTTTTCAAATTGGACCAGTAGTTCCTGAGATTAGCGCGATTAGCTGACCCACGCAACGTCGTTTGCGTCTCCTATTGCCCGTAGCGTAATAATTTCCCCCCGTTTTTGAAACATTCTTCATTGGTACTCAGCTCCTATTGGTCATAGCGTGATGAAATATATATATATATATCATCACGCCTATAACCTTTCTCGATAAACGGGCTATCTAACACTGAAAGAACTTTTTTAAATTGGACCAGTAGTTCCTGAGATTAGCGCGTTCAAACAAACAAAAACTCTTCAGCTTTATATATTAGTATAGATGCAGTTATTATACTCTTCTAAGATCTAATACTCATAATCAACAACACATTTATTTGGATAAAGACTAATATTAGGTATTATGTTGATAAAAACTCTTTGACAAATAACTCAATAATAGGTACCAACTCTTAGCGTCTTATACTCGTGATAACTTCTAAACGAAATGTCCGAATGGGGTGAAACAAAAAGTATTTTACTTCTACATAAATACCCTTGATAACATAATACTTTATTTGGATAAGGATTAATATTACGATACACATTTAACGTAGTTTCTTTCTTCAGACGATTTAATAATATTTTGAGCACAAAAGCGGTTATTGTGACTAAACCATGATAGTTAGATATATGCTCTCGCGGACTTTTTTGTAGATCTTAATGGGACCTACAAACCCGTAATACATGATTTTGTTCTATTGTCAATACTTTTTGCAGCGCACGCAAAAATAGGTTTTGGAGTTCCCACCTTGGGTTACAAAATAGCAATTTTCTTACGGATCTCAAATTTTTTTGAAAATAAAATATAGCCTATAGCCTTCCTCGATAAATGCACTATCCAACACTGAAAGAATTTTTCAAATCGGACCAGTAGATCCTGAGATTAGCGCGTTCAAACAAACAAACAAACAAACAAACAAACAAACTCTGCAGCTTTATAAATTAGTATAGATTCGGATATCTGACACACAACGCCATTATTGTAAGTTCCAAACTCAACAAATCTTGTACTGTGGGTACTAGACAACTGATATAAACAGATGGGTATATACTTTTATAGATACATACTATTTATTGTAATTACGTACATAATTATACACAGAAATACACAGTTTGTATAAGTCGCATATGCTACCACTCCACCACCGAGGCAGTCAAATTGCTAGTTAATTCAAATTCTATCTTTCCATCACTGAGACATATACCTATTACCGTTTCATGTTTAATTCCCATATAAACTTTTTTTACTGTAGTTGGGAACATACAATAATACAAGTTCATAGCTTTTCAATCTAATAATTTTGTTATTTAAAGTAATGAATAAAAAATGAAAGAAAACATAAAATATTCTCATAAAACTTTCCAATTAATATAATTTGAAGAATTATTTATTAGGTATTTAAATAATTTATTCGAACGTTGTAATTACTGTACAAACCTTATCATTTTTGAGATTGAAATTTTACAGATGTTGTATTTGATCTGGGGTTTATTTTGTGAGGGTAATCAAACATTATATTTATTTAGATTTACAAGAATATATTTATTTAGGCCAGTGACACAAAAAGTTAACAAATATTTGAAAACCAGGCGAGAATTTGTATTATACATTGTTTTGTCACAAATAACAAAGTTGATGAAACAAATTACAGCTTATAACTTGGTCTACAATAAATCAAATCAATAAAGTACTTAACTACTTGTATTTCAAACACTACAAGTTTTTTTTACGCCTGGAAAACGTGTATAGCGGGATATCTATGCTATTTTTAGCATAGACATCCCGCTTAGACCAATAGACGCTGATCATGATTGAAAAGGAACGTAGATAAAGTTGCGTGGGTCAGCTACTATATTATACACTAGTAGTGAGAGATGATATTTCAACTCTTGTTTCTACAGAAATGTGCAATAATTGGGACAATACTTTTCAGCTCAGTCTTTAAAGAAAACCGAACTCTTATACTTTCCTTGCTTCACACTGCATCCAGTGGTAAAGTTAGTCATCACTAGCTTGATGAACGTCTCCGACAATACTAGACATAAAAGCTAACCCTAGTTATAGGCAAACATTTTTGATTGCCAAAGCACCTTAAATTATCTGGATTCAAGAAAATGAATGACTTACAAGTCGAAAATATTTGCAACTAAACTCCTAAAATAAATGAATGTCTATAATAAGACTATTAAACCTAGCATTAAAACCTAATGATTACAATAAACAGTTGGCAAGTAATTATCGGCAAACGAGTATCGTAGTTCGTAGTAAATAGCTAAAGTCAACCAAAATAAACAGACTAGCATCACCATAACATAAGTCTGATAAGCGCATCATGGCAGTATAATGCCTATAGACATTAACTGAAGTGTAAGGGAAATGACAGACTCTATTTGTAGTTGAGTGGGTAGACAAGTGGGACGCTTGGTCCATTCATATCTTGTGTTATTTGTACTCCAGAAGTAATATTAAATTTATAGACCTACGACGAATAGTTCGTTAAGTGTATTCGATAAGTTATTATAAATATACGTCTAAAAATATGTAGTGTCCAATTCAAAGACTATTGTGAATAAAATTATAAAAATAAATGATGGATTGAGTAACATCCTTCAGTAAATAAAGAAGGAAATGAAATACACGGATATTTGGGTATCTATTACAATGATTGAATAATAAAGATTTAATATTCCCGGTCTGTAAAATTGTAGTGATATGTAAAATCTTAGGCCGGGCGCACACCGAAATTGTCTTCGACGAGACCGTCCGCGACACGACGGTTTTCGACAGTTGTTTTGTGCTGACACACACCGCATGAGACCGAACAAACGGTCGAAGAAGGGGAAGGGATGATTTGATTATGGATATTACGCCTTTAAAGGGTGTTTGTTTACTTTTTTTATACTTATACTTCCTGCATTACAATTCCACAACGCATGTTCAGTCCTCCCACCAATGGAGCGATCACTTTGTGATACTTGTAATACCTATAGGACCCATGAGTATAAGCATTAACTCGCTACTAGTCCATTGGCAAGAAGAATGAACCACGGCGATTCACCGTGTTCTTAATCTAAACTAAAATCATCAAGCACTTACTGGAGTTGTGTGGCTTCAGTGTTCTCGGCGTTCCAAGAGATCTCTTGGGTAGTTTCTTCTCTGCGTCGTCACACAAACTTGCTCCAAGTGCTGTATATCTTTCAGGGTATTCGAATTACAATAAACTCGTATCAGCTATCACGGATATTCGAATTACAACTCACTCGCTTCAGCTATCGCGGAACGCGCCTACAAAACTCGCGAGTCCAACCAGACCTAACAAAACGGTAAATCACTAAAGGGACCGGGTCGATGTACAATTAGCTTAATATCAATTAATTACGGTTCTCAAAACAACAATCGTCGACCGTTCACAACACGCGTCTTTCTAGTACTCAATTAACCTCAAACGTCAAAACACGAAAAAAATGACAATCGAAAAATGTTGCCATTACAATGACGTTTGAAATCCAACAACGCACGTCCCACCTAACACAACGCTTTTTAACGGCAACCTAGTCAAGCCTCGACAAACTGTCTCGTCGGGGACAGACTGTCGACGACGGCTTTGGTGTGCGACGGTCCCACCTAACACAACGCTGTTTACAGCAATCTAGTCGAGCCTCGACAAACTGTCTCGTCGGAGACTGTCTGTCGACTCCGGTGTACGCTCGTACATATAGGATCAAAATCTACCTAGCGAGATTTTAAACTGACATCAAACAATAAACTGGAACTGCCTACAATTAAACGCACTATTTTTAGAGAGATTAAATCTATCATGTTAAGCCCCTTTTCAAGGTCTTTAAATACCTATTAAAAGTCACAGGAAAAATCTAGCTAGATAGATTTAAATCTTATAGGATTAAAATATATCTAAAGGGTTTTAAACTGACATAAAAGTATAAGCCGGAACTGCCTTTTTAAACTCACTATATTTAAAGAGATTAAAATTAATCGAGGGTGGACCCCTTACAAGGTCTTCTAAAGACCTACTGAAAGTCACAGGAAGCCATTGGATGGGGACAGCACAGAATCGGTTATTGTGGAGAGCAAATAGGGTCAATATCTAACAACGGACGTCCTTCGGCTAAGAGTGTGATGATGATGAAAATCTATCAAAGGAAACCCGTCAAATTTTCAATCTTTCAACAATTGATCCTATATCTCTGCGACATAATATTGCACGAATTGATCTTAATTTTTGATCACGATTTTTTTTAAGACCACCTAAGTCTTACAAAAATTCAGGACAGACAGTATATTTTTAGTTCATAATATTTAAACAAATTATAAGCACAGGAGATGGTTTCAGAAATCTTTATTCTCATAAGAATTTGTACATTCACTTAAATGAGAATTTATTTATTGTTATCTACAAAATATTTCGACCAGCGTGCATTAGTGTCAGATAAATATTACGTTACAAAAAATCAATTAAGTCAGTCAGCTAAGGAACATCAAGTGAAAAATATTTACATTTTACACCACTTTTTAAACTTATTTTGCAATTCATTTCGGTTACTACATGGTACATTAGTAAATACATAGTACATTTAAAATTTCTAGAGATTTGGAGATAATTTTTTTTTTTGATTAGAAAATAGATTACAATTAAAGTTATAATCTAAAGGTATTTAAAATATTCCGGTAACATATATAAACAAGGAAACTTAACGCATCTACAATTTTACTATAAGGATTTCAACTGTATCACAAGAAATCATTCCAAGATTTTCCGTCAGTAAGATTAAATATTTATTTGATCTAGTTTTTATATACTTTTTGCTCAAAGTAATCTTGAAAAACAAACAGACTAACTTCTGTGAATGATTTAGGTGCAACCAAAGTTCCCTACCCTAGGGATCCAAAAACAACATTTTCATTTTCCCCTCCAATGGTAAATTTATTTAAATTTACATTGATTAAAATAGAAGTTCACAATACTAACGGTATATACTCGTTCAATATCAACTTAGAATCAATTCTAAGTAACATTACAAATCTTAGAGAAACTAGTACCCCAGGGACTCTTCAAGAGTCAAACACAAGTACTAAAATTTAACGCTAAGCCGATAACAGAACATTTACTTCAAAATCTCAAGGATAGCAAAAGCTTTCAAGATAAATCTCCTTTAATTTCAACCGTTGTACTAACTCCGCATGAAGTATTGTAATTGGAAAGTTTCAATAACTCAACCACTTAAATTTTAAACCAAACCATAAAGTACACGTTGGAAATGTATTTTCGGCTTAATTATAATTTAAATAGCATTACGGTCTTTTGATCTGTTTAAGATAGAAATAACGATGTTACTTGATGTATTTCGTAAGTACCTACGTTTAAATTTGTATTTTACTGAAACCCGTGCGTATTGCTTAAATTTGTACTAAACTAGCTAATACTTTACCATATGTAAATATTTTATTAACAACTTGCTTTTACAAATGGTTTACAGTACCGTGTTTTATTAAACTGACTATAATATCAGTGTATGTACTTTTAACTTCTGTAAAGTAATTGGCATGTTAGATGAGTAATTTTCCGTGGGAGAGCCACGCTTCGGCATCATGGGCCGGCTCGACCGGAGTGATACCACGACCACACAGAAAACCGGTGTGAAACAGCGCTTGTGCTGTGTTTCACCGAGGGAGTGAGGATACCGGAGGCCCATACTCCAACCCCTCCCTCCGTCCCCTTCTCCTCTCTCTTCTTCTTCAAAGGGTGGCAACGCACTTGTGACGCCTCTGGTGTTGCGGGTGTCCATGGACGGCGTTAATCGCTTACCACCAGGCGATACGTCTGCTCGTTTGCCACATCATAAAAATAAATAAATAGAAGCGCGTTTGAGAGTTTACAAAGTTTAAATTCATAAGTAGCTGATTTGTGTAGCTTAAGGACTAAAAAACTAATCAATATCCATTTAAATCTTTTGCAATGTAATAAGGTTAAATTTTATCTGTCATAAGTTAAAACTAACCAATTATTTTTATTTATTTTATATACTAATAATTTTCGCATATTTAGGTTAATAAATAATTTGAAATTCTACCGTTTAGACGGAGCTTGTTGATAAAGCACTGTGACCTCTATGAGCTTTAAGAAGATATTAAACTATTTTTTCATCCTATTTCCTACAAAATTAACAATTGAAAGATGTTTCAGTCATGCTAACAAGAAATCTGCGCCACTAAAATATCGATGTGTTAGCTATCTAATAGATTCTTGAATTAAAGACGGATTAGTCCTGTGTCGGTGGTGACATACACACATTTAGTACGTTAACTATTCCAGATAGAGTTTTGCTAATCCTCGACTGATTGCAAATCAATGTAATTGGCTCCTATCTCACCGAATTATATAGTTTACGGTGTGGAACCAAAGTAGAGACGTAAACCAGGGTGACACATTAACTCAAAAAGTAATATTATGAAGTTAAATTTTGGAGTAGCCGGGCCACTGTAAATTATAAAACGGAATCACGTAAGAAAAAAATTGAGGCTGTATTGTTAATTAGTGAAGAGTTGGTGGTGTAGTGGTTTAAGCGATCACCCCTCCGCATTTTACTGGGCTGAGTATTGCGGGTTCAACTACTACACAAACCCTACATGGGAGAACACCGTGTGATCACCAACTTATTGTTCTGTGTCTGGGTGTTTTCGTGTCTGTTTGTAAATTACCCCGAGAAACAGGAACATTCCTAGTGCAAGAGCTGTCTTGTTTAAAAAAATCCATATGTTAAATTTAATGTCTTCGTGGTCAGACGGTCTCTGCTGTTGTGTCAAGTTAACTCTAAAATATACTATCATAATATATAAATATATTTATAAACTTTTATTTTAAAGTGAAGTCGGGCTTGAGAAATTACATAGTCTAAATAAAATATTGTTGAGAGTTAATATTGAATAAGACATAAAGGAATAAGCAAAAACTTCAATAAGCAAATAAGCAAGATGTCCCAATTGTACGGTCACCCTGTCGTAAACAAAAAAAAACATGGCAGGTTTAATTAGGACTTACGCTGATACCTATTTGCTTTTAACTAAAATTCAAAGTTTCTAACTAAAATTTCGTGTTCAACCGTTTCTGTGGTTTTAAATTTACAAACTACTGAAAACTATCCACAAAAACTTACTGTAATGTACTCTGTGTTTTAAAAATAAATGCTAGTACCCAAAAGGTGTGTCAAAAAGTAAATAGATAGAGTTTTAGAATTGTTTTTATTTATTTGTTTATTTATTTATATCAACTGCTCACTACACTCACAGATACCCAACACGTGTAGCGAGCTATTATAACATTGTTATTACAAATATGGTAATTAATAATAGAAATTCACAGTCGTCCTACCCAAACCAGGCAAAGCCCGCACCAAGGCATCCAGACAACTGACAAACACATTTCCAAACACATACATATTATAAGTAAATTAGACCCAGACGCAGAACTATCGATCGTGCTCATCACACAAAAGCTAGTCATGGGTGGGAATTGTTTGCTAATTATATTGATTACTGACTCCAACATTCCAGATAAGGACGCCTTTTTGTTGTTTCTATATGTTCATTATTTGTCATAATGACTTGCGCATCTCTCAATTTCATTAAGTGGAAAAGAGTAATCCCGTAGTTTAAAAGTCATATACATGTTTATTGATATTTTTTAGTAGCATATAGACCCACCTCGGTCCTAAAAACTACCCTAAACATTTAATTAGTAACCTCATAAACCGTTGCAAAGTAAAGCTATAACAATTTAGTTTATTTTTGCTTCGCGCTCTGTTGATTGGCAAGAAGCCTCGTTTAGTTGCCAATAAAATAAAACCCTGTGCTTAAACAAGGCTTTGTAATAATGGTGAACTAAATAACGTAAAATTAGACAGCCTTCAGCTCTTATATTCCGAAGTTTTCGAATCGTAAAATGTAAAGTAAATTGAACAGTTGCGTGAAAGGCGTGTAGATCCTCGGCCTTATATTTTATATTTTTTAGATTGCAACATAAAATTTGCGTGAGTCATTACTCAAAGTTGTCTTTAGTAATAAAGTAAAAAACATGTACACGAACAACATATTGTTAAATCTTCGCTAGAGCTGACAATGTGCAGATATTAAAATAACTTTTAAATTTTGAATTCGATTCACAAAATCATTTTGATTCACGAAATTAAAGCAGACGAACTCTTAGTCTGTGTCGTCCCTACTATCGTCTATATCTATACTAATATTATAAACCGAAAGTTTGTAAGTATGGATGGATGGATGGATGTTTGTTACTCTTTCACTCAAAAACTACTGCACGGATTTGGATGAAACTTTACAGTAATATAGCTTGTTAAGGTGATGTCCTGGTGGTGTTAGACAATTAAAAGCGGACTGTAGTTTGCGCTAGTTTTTAATGTCTCCAAGGATATGACACAGTACAGAGCAGTGATCCCGAACAATGTCTTGAGGCGAGTGTCCTTAATACGATGTATGTAGTGAGAGATGCTGCCCGCACCCCGCTTCTCCTTGCGTCCCCGTCACCTGCGTCGCGCGCCGTTCGACAGTGATACAACCGGTTGGAAGCACCGGCCCACCGCGATGTCGAGGATCCAGGTTCGATTCTCGACATATTCCCCCCAGGGTGAAGAATCAAGACTCTTGAGCTGGAAGAGGGCAAATATTATTATAGGCTCTTCGTACGACGCCTTTCCTTGTCTTTATCTCAGCGACACGACTGATCCCGTCGACACCAGAATAAGTCTTGATGATCCTTCCGAGAGGCCACAACAGTGGTGGTAGGCTCAAATCTTTAACGAGGACTAAGTCATTGGGTTTAAGTTCGTTATAAGACGATGTAAGCCACTTCGTCCGCTGTTGAAGAGTGGAGATGTATTCATTTCTAAAACGGACCCAGAAATGTTATCGGATGTACTTAATCCTTTTGAAGCGGTCAATGATGGTAATATCTTTCTCCAAAACGTGTGGATGTGGATAAGCAGTGAGTGGTCGTCCTATTAGAAAGTGAGCGGGAGTAAGAGCTGTGAAGTCGAGGGGATCTGTGGAAATATGAGTGAGAGGACGAGAATTTAAAATAGCTTCGATCTGAGCCAAACAGGTAGCCATTATTCGTATGTAAAATGGATAGCTTGTAATTGACGCCTAAGATGATGCTTTGTTGAGCGGACAGCTGCCTCGGCCATGCCATTAAAATGTGGGCTATAAGGAGGAGTACATTTAAATTCAATACCTTCCTGGGCTATTTCATTTTGAATATTAGATTCAAGAAGACATCTTTCTAAATCATTTGATGCACCAACAAAGTTCGTTCCGTTATCGGATGAGATGCTTTGTGGCTTCCCCGGCGAGCAATACGATTGCGATTTAAGGCGGCTATAAATGCTTCTTTCGTAAGTTCTGTAACAAGCTCCAAATGTACAGCCTTAATAGAAAAGCAAACGAAAATGCACAAGTAAGATTTTAAGAGCCTGCAGCCCCTACCCTTACAGTCAGCTATCAGCACTGGTCCAGCATAGTCTAAGCCACAATGCAGGAAGGGAAATTCCAAATTTGTTCTATTAAGAGGAAGTTGGCCCATTAAGGGTTGTACTATTTGAGCCTTAAATCTAAAACATTTTAAACATTTATGTACTGTCGCTTTAGCTAAATTTCTGCCGTTTTACGGCCAATGTATTTGATGTATATTTGATAATAAAGATTGAGGACCGGAATGCAATAATTTAATATGGTTTGTTTGAAAAAATAATTTTGTAAAACGATGTTTGCTACACATTAAAATTGGATGTTTAACATTATAACAATAAGGCGAGTTATCCAACCTACCACCTACACGAATGATCTGGTTTTCATCTACGAACGGTGATAAAGACAGTAATTTATTTTTTCTGGGCAGAGTCTTTCCTGTTTTCAGGATAAGAGACTCCGTGGGAAACATCTCAGACTGAGCACATAAAATAATAATATTTAATGATTGCTGTAATGCTAGATTGGTAAGGTAAGACTATTAGTTAACTGTTTTGTTTCCTTTTTATTTTTAAATTATATATAAGTCTTTGTATGTAAGCTCTTTGTAATTTAAGTAAATTTGAATATTTATTAATAAGAGAATATATTAGATTGCAGTTTTGATTGTTGTTATTTAATATTTTATTTGTAGATAGGCATATTTTCTTCGTACTGATTTGTTAGCTTTATTTGTGTTTAATTTTCGCTCTAGCGCTAAAAACGCGATTTCGCCATATGAAATGAGTCACCCAAAATAAGAGGATCACATTTCAGAGGCATTGTAACGACAAAACGACTGTCATCATTACGATATGTTTAATCAGCAATACTTTGATCACAAGCCTTTTCTTTTAATGGCAAAGAATGCTCAGGCTGAATTGTATCTAACACCCTAAAACGCGAAAGATCGGTGTTAGAATCACCTTGGGAATAAAGACATAAGTTAGAGGGATGTTGCGTTGCTATAACATGTCCAGTGACTAACCATCCTAGCTTTGACTCTCGCAATATTGGCATATTTTTACCTAACTCAATAGATTCTCTGCCTAATACATCCCTGCACTATGTCTGCACTCAGGAGAATGTCTATACTCGAAGGAATGTTGTAAGAAGGATCGGCTGTTGCTGTTGTCTATGTATGACGATGGAATTGGAGGAGTTATTGTAGGGAAAAGAACACAGTTTATATCTGCACTATAGTTACTAAAAAGGGACTTAATTGTAATGTTACAAGTTTTTGTACTAGAGGTTACATAATTATTAAAACCCGATACCGCCGTAGTAACGCTGCGTTGTGGCAGTTTCAACATATCAGCGCAGGATTGCGATATGAGATTAATCGCGCTGCCGTTGTCCAATAATACTCTCGCGATGTGTTCTTGGTTGTAACTATCCATCACTCGTACGACCGCTGTGGATAGAAACGCCCGAGAGGCAGTAGTGTCTGGCATAGTATCACTAGTTAGTATGACGCCCTCACTGTGAGACTTGGAAGAATTAGGCATAGGGTCGGTACGATCGAGGTGTAACAAGGTACTATGTTTATACTTACAATATTTACAATGAGTTAAGTTACACTTGTTACTCGTATGACCATGACGTAGGCAATTTAAACACACTTTGTTCTGCTTAGCCTTGTCTATACGAGCCTCAACAGAAAGTGCCCTAAAAGATTCACAATTAAATAAATAATGTGACTGATTACACATGGGGCATTGTAAGAAACCGGTTTTATTATTGTTATTTTCGTTTAATTTCGATTTAAATTTGTTGTTTGTGTTGAAAATCTTTAAACGATTATCGTGGTCTACCAAACTTTCTAATAAATCGGCCCTATTTCTCAAAAACGAAAGAAAGATGTCTAAGGTCGGACTATCACTCAACATATTTCTATGTTCCTCCCAATGACGGAGGGTAATACTATCTAATTTAGAAGACATCATAAAAACAATTAAAGTATCCCAGTACTGTGTAGGCTGATTTGATGTAGTAAGTGCTCTAATATTCTTAATAGTAGTGTCAATAATGTAACGGATAGACTTACACGATTCTTTATGTATAAGTTCAAGGTTGAATAACGCCCGTACATGGTTGCTAACGAGTAAACGATTGTTATCGTAACGTTCAAGTAATAAGTCCCATGCAATTTTATAATTGTCACTCGAAGCATTAATATGTTTAATAATCAAGGCCGCGCTTCCATGAAGAGAAGCACGGAGGTAATAAAATTCATTTACGTTATCTATGTTTTTATTTTTGTGAATAATTGATGTGAAGGTATCCCTAAACTCAAGCCAGTGCTGATAGTCACCGTTAAAATGAGGTAAATCTATTTTCGGTAATCTAACGCTGCAAATCTTGGAATCATCACCTGATATGGCATCATTGAAGCTTGCTACAGATTCACGACGCTTACTCGAAGAGAGAAGGCAGCGCGCACGCGCCACCAATGCGAAATATTCATTTTCGAAACGCTCACGCTCGGAGATGGACTCGTCATCCTCCCTGCTCGTGCTGGACTCATCACAAAGTGCCTCGATCTCATCCTGTAACGCATCGAATTCGCAATTTAAATTTTCAATTTTGCTTAGGCGGCATTCTTATTCAGCAATCTGCAGTTCACTGAGGCTTTTACAGCTTTTAAGGATATTAAGATGTTTATTGAAGGTAGTAAGTTTTGATTTTAAAGCAGATCTTTTCTTAATCAATGTTTTAATATGTTCAGGCATGATGAAAGGATATAAAATACGCAATAAACTGTTCAATAACAGCTATACATCAAGCAAAGACGTTTATAATATTTGAAACTAAGATAAACTATTGAAATAAAGGTATTTAAGAAAGCTTGTAGGTAATAAAATAATACAATGAATAGCTGCCCGCTAAGAAAGCCACTCGCAAAGCCGGCGTAACAAACTGGTTTTGTACATACGACGATGAATAGATAGGCAAAATAACGTTGTTAAATTTATTTTTTCTATAATAAGAAATGTATAAGATCACTAATTAAACTTTAGCAATGTTCAATAAAATATGTGAATTAAGTTTAATATGGCGACGGTATATGGCTCAACTTAGCTATTTGAAGCGAGACAGGAAAGAGATTGATGAAATATGTGGAAAAAGAGATAAGCAGGAGTAAAAAGGAAAATGGAACGAACTCACAGAATGTCTTATCCAACCACTATATTCTTCTCTTTGTCTTCACTCTTCAAATTTCCTTCAATGTTGAGAAAGCCAACACGACTCGAAAAAGAGGGGTCGAAGTCCGCTCGCACACCGTGTTTTTAACTTGCAAACACTATATGTGTGCGGACATATTGTCACCTGTTATAGCTCACCTTATAAATATAAGCTTTTTTGCTGAAGAATATCCAATAGAACTCAAATATTCTATAGTTAAGCCGATTTATAAAAACAAATCTAAAGAGGACTTGAACAATTATCGACCGATAACACTGGTACCAGTAATTTCAAAAAATTTCGAAAGAGCAATGTATAATCGCATCAATGCATTTTTAATTAAGTATGACATTTTAAGTAAATTCCAATATGGATTTCAAAGAGGAAAGTCAACCAGTCTTGCTTGTTTTCAACTTATTAAGTCAGTTACTGGAAACATAGATAAAAAATACCTACCACAGCAGTATTCTTCGATATGAGCAAAGCATTTGATTTTGTTAATCATGATATCTTGCTCAGCAAGTGTGAAGCTTATGGAATTAGGGGTAAAGCACTAAACTGGCTCAAAAGCTATCTTGAAGATAGAAAACAATGTGTTGAAGTCATGGGTATGAACCAGAGGGGTGAGTTAATAGGAAATAGATCTCAATACAAGTTTAATAAGTTTGGTGTGCCACAGGGAAGTATATTGGGGCCACTCTTGTTCTTACTCTATATCAATGATTTGCCTACTGTTACTGGCCATGGCTGTATCTTATTTGCTGACGACATTTCATTAATAATAACTGGAGATAGAAGTGATGAGTCGTACGAGGAGAAAATTAATACAGCTGTAAATTCTGTACTTCAATGGCTTAAAACAAACAACTTAAAGGCAAATATTGAAAAAACTAAATTCATTACATTTTCGAATAGAATAAACTTGATTAAACCTTTAAATATTGCTGGGAATGGTATTAAATTAGACGAAGTTGACCACACAAAGTTCCTGGGTTTCATATTGGATAAAAACTGCAACTGGAAACTTCATATAGAAAACTTGTGTTGTAGACTCAATGGTTTTTCATTCGCTTTACGGAACTTGAGGAGGACGGTTGGTGTAGATGCCGCTTTACTGGCGTATCATGGATATGTTTCCAGTGTCCTAAGGTATGGAATAATTCTCTGGGGCAACTCAACAACTATAAATAGGGCTTTTATAATTCAGAAAAGGTGTTTACGTTCAGTTTTCGGAATAGGACCATTAGAGTCATGTAGACCACTGTTTGTGAGACATAAACTAATGACATTAGTGTGCATATACGTATTTGAAATGGGTGTGTTTGTAAGGAAACACCCTTACCTATTTGAAAGGGCTTCAGATGCGACTTTTAAAATTGGCAAACTTTCAAGAGACCCCACCAAACTAGCCTTACCTATGTGCAACACAACATACAATAAAAAAAATAGTAGTATAATGGCGGTAAAGATTTTTAATGGAATCCCCAAAGAAATCAGAGAACTACCAATCAATCACTTTCAGAAGGAATTGAGGGTTTGGCTAATCAAAAATTGTTTTTATACCATAAATGAGTTTATGACATATAAAATAAATAAAATATAAAATAATATGATGACATGACATGGTCACATTGAAATGACTATTGCTTTATATTATACGAATATTTATGACATGGCTTACTATGTGATTTTAAATTCAATCAATTATTACTGACATTATTTTTTGTTTTTTTTTTTAATTCTTTTATATTGACATTGTTATTAATCATGATAGTAAAATTATTATTGTATATTTGCATGCCAAATTCAGTAGGCGAAATATGAAGAACTGAAAACTAGCCCTAAGATCTCTAATGTACCTACCATATTTCTAGCAAATAAAGAATCTTATCTTATCTTATCTTATCTTATCTATAGCGAAGGACCAATATATTAAGTGATGATGATGATGATACGATTCAGTTGTTTACAAGGACTATTGAAGAGCCGTAACAATTTCAAATTGTATATAGGCACGATGTACAGGGCAGTGATCCCGAACAATGTCTTGAGGCGAGTGTCCTTAATACGATGTATGTAGTGAGAGATGCTGCCCGCACCCCGCTTCTCCTTGCGTCCCCGGCACCTGCGTCGCGCGCCGTTCGACAGCGGTACAGCCAGTTGGAAGCACTGGCCCACCGCGATGTCGAGGATCCAGGTTCGATTCTCGACAAGCTTATACATCAGAACAACACATAGGCTACTATTTGCCGCGATAACCGACATATACGCGGGCGGAGCCGCGGGAAACCACTAGTAAACAATGTATAACTACATATATCCTTTATATAAAAGAAACAAACAGTTCAATATAAAGAAATGAAGTAATCGTGTCTAACCTGTAACAAAAAAAGACCAAATGGAAAAATTCGACCCAACCCCCATTACACGAATACAATACAATTCTATTTCGGAAACTTATAATATAACAATAGGAAACTGTTAAATTCAATACAAAAACTTTTCTGTAGGTATATTCTAGAGATACAAAGGAGAATTACCCAACCAATACAGTGTTATCTTTGAGAATGGTAGTCAAATATTTTGTTTTTATGTGGAACCCTTTTCAATGACAATCACATTGGGTCGGCTCTTCATATATTTTGGTTTATGCTGATTGTCTTTTGTGTTTTAAAGACAGTAAATAAGCTGTCGTAACATAAAGTAGCAAGGTATTTCTTTGAAAAACAATATAAAGAGATATCAAGACCAAAACTGCAGTTAAGGCAAGTTGTGTTTTACATGCGAAAAATGTACCAAGATATTATCATTGTTTAACGTACTGCTCCATGGCTTTTCTTTTTTTAATGTGATACAAAATTTCATTCGAACCAATAATCGCATCATAACATGCATCCAAACAACTAGAAGGTTTTTTTGGAATCGTAAGTATAACTTCCAATGGTTTCCACAGGGAATCGAATTATTGGAAATGGATGAGTTTTGTTTCGGATCATTATCTTTTATGTACGATGGACGTGATCTTATCAAACTTAGAAAAGAATTAGTGTATTGGGAGTAATGTAAACTCAAGGAAAATAATAAAGGGAAGTTTCTGTAGCAGAGTTGCTAAGAGTTAGAAATTGGAATTGCCAAACTCGTAACAAATTTTAATTACGAAAAACTTTTAAGTTGACGCAAAGTTTGTTAGGTTTATATTATATGTTAACTTATTAAATTCAACTTTCTAGACTCATACTAATTTTGACTTTGTAGCACGTGCTTCGAGAGCATGTATAAACTTTTTAGGATAGTGTTTTTAAGCTATTGCATAGCTTTTATCGCGGGCTTTGAGGCCTTTGAGCGCGGCGACCGAATCAAGAAATTCCGTAACGTAACGTAACGAAAATAAAACCTGACACCCGAAGCTCGCACAGATTGAGACGAGCTGCTCCGAACGACGAATCAACAAATCTGTCTGTCTCTGAGAGAGACAGACAGAATATGTCTACAGCCGGCCGCGGAGGCGTATTGAAATACGTCAAGAAAGATTCGTTGCCTTGGACACGAAGATTTTTTATGTCATATAATGTATAAAATTATTCATGGTAGTCATACACTACTGCATAAATAAAAATAGTTATAATTGCATAAGTTGATTAAAAATGCTGTGCAATAGGTTTACCGCAGCAGTCCCCGAGTGCCACACGTCTTTTTTTATACGTATTGTCTATTGGCGGTAGGACAAATTAACATGTCATATCATCATTGACATAAGAAGTACATATTTACTAATTGTACTATGGGTAATACATATCTATACATTACATATATAAATTAACGAAAAGTAAAAAAGTGCTGCACCGAGTGAGTTCAAATTTTAAGACTATAAGTAAACCTCCTTTTATAAAACAGTTTTTTTCAGACTTCAAAAAAAGGAGGAGGTTCTCAATACGACTATATTTTGTTTTATGTTATGTATGACTGGGTGATTCGAATTTGATGACTCCCTTTTTATTTGAAAGCTGGTGCTTCCCGTGTGGTCACATTTCAATTTAGTCCAGTTCTTGAAGTCGGCTTTTTTTCACCACAATGTGCATGTAGGTTTTTAGTTATATTCATCGCTAAATATGTCAATACACTCGATTGACGGAGATGTGCCGTAAAAATAAATGTAACGATAGTTTTGTTACCAATTTTAGACTAAATTGGAATGTAAATGGCGTATCGGTAAACTAAATAAATCAGTGATAAACAGTGTTCCAGCTTAGTGTAAATATAGAAAGTGAAAAAGTGCCTACGGGATTTGTATTTAACGCAGCGCTTTTTTTAGCACAGCGAAGTGTATCACACTTAGTCCATACTTAAATTATACAAGTAAAATTTTAACAAAATAAAAACCGACTTCAAGGTTCGACTCGATTTCTCTTGGATGCCATCATTAGATTCAGTGTCCTTATCATGGTACCACCGTTGGGATATCTCATTTCCATTAAAAAAATAATCATCAAAATCGGTTCACAAATGGCGAAGTAATCCGCGAACACTTAAAAAAAATCGTATAAATAAAAAAGGTCGAATTGATAACCTCATCCTTTCTGAAGTCAGGTAATAATCAAAAGTAACTCTGTTTGTCTTGTTGTCTGTTACAATTTCACGGCTAAACACTGCACCGATTTAAATGAAATCTGGCATGGAGATACCTGGATTATTTTATTTATATTATAGGAAATAGGTTACTTTTTACCGCAATAACTGACATACACACGAACGGAGTTGCAGACAAAAGCTTGTAACATATAAACCCAGAATACCCATTGAACACGGTTGTCGCATTTCTTTTAGTTTAAAGTATGTAATCGAATTAAAGCACCTTTCAGCGACCTGACTGTCCTGATAATGGCGTCGGCTCCAATTAATAGGAGCCAAATTACAACAATGTTTTCAACTGATTGGATATTGGCTTTCACAAAGTACTGTATTTATTTTGAGTTTGTTTACTTCGCTTCGTTACTGAATTGTGATTCTACTACGTACAAGCATTAATATATTTTTCGATGTGAGTTTTAGCGGTATTTCTTACGTTATTTCACTTTACATTTTTTTTTAAAAGACAACTCCCGCATTAGGAATAAACATCCTGTGTCGCGGGGGACTTTACAGATATACATGAAACGGACACAATAGGGTAGATGACTGTATCGTAAATAAATACCGATGTCTCCTTCATTAAAAGTAACATTACAAAACATCTCGAAAAATAGAATTATTACAGTTTTTCATTTCCATTACAAATTTTAGTCAAATAAACATTGAAATATATTGCTCAATTGAGTAGTCTTAAACAGTGACGTCATAATTTTGTATTTAGTACATTTTTCATACAAAGTTATCGCTTTGACAGATGATAAAAAGTAACTAATTTCACTAAGGTGTCATCTACCCTATTAACACACAAACTCAAAACAACAATTTGTGGACAAAGTGTTGTCCCGTGTAGGATTTGAACACACAACACTTGGCGAATTGGCAAGCGGCGTGGCGACCGCCTAAACCAATTTTTTTTTTTTTTTTTAAACCACTAGGCCAACCGTGCAGTCAACTATGCAGCGATTTCTATCATCAGCTGCTTGTAATAATCCACTGCTGGACAAAGAAAGTTTTCAAGCCTCTTCTTCGAAAGGAGGTTTAAGACTACTATACCATAAATATTAATTTGTTTGTTCACTAATTTCGTAGAAATTTTGTACACACTACACACTAACTTTTGCCCGTGGTTCTGCCCACATGTATGTCAGTTATCGTGGTAAATATTGGCCTATAAAGGATCTCCATTGTAAATTTCATCCAAAGCGGTTTAGCAATTTTTTTTTGTCTTTTTAGGGTGCCGTGCCAACGGCAAAAAACGGAACCCTTATAGATTCGTCATGTCTGTCTGTCTGTCCGTCTGTCTGTCCGTCCGTATGTCACAGCCACTTTTTTCCGAAACTATTAGACCTATAATGTTGAAACTTGGTAAGTAGATGTATTCTGTGAACCGCTTTAAGATTTTTACACAAAAAAAAAACAATAAATTTTGGGGTTCCCCATATTTAGAACTGAAACTCAAAAAAAAATTTTTCATCAAACCAATACGTGTCTATCATATCTATGAATAGGTCTTCAAAAATGATATTGAGGTTTCTAATATCATTTTTTTCTAAACTGAATAGGTTGCGCGAGAGACACTTCCAAAGTGGTAAAATGAGTGTCCAAGGGGGGGCCATTTAACTTCTAAAATAAGAGAATGATAAATCTAAAAAAATATATGATGTACATTACCATGCAAACTTCCAACGAAAATTGGTTTGAACGAAATCTAGTCAGTAGTTTTTTTTTAATACGTCATAAATCGTAAACTGCAATTTACCTTTCATTCAATCAACACAAATATAAAAATAAAATAAAAATTATATTATGTTACTTGCTGCCGCGGAACCCTTCATGGGCGAGTCCAACTCGCACTTAGCCGCTTCTTTTTATGATATAGGTGACAAACGAGCAGACGTATCACCTGATGGTAAGCGATTACCGCCGCACATAGACACCCGCAACACCAGAGGCATCACAAGTGCGTTGTCGACCTTTGGGGGATGGGGGAAAGGGATGTGGGGAGGGGTTGGGGTATAGAGTATCCTCACTCACTCGGTGAAACACAGCGCAAGCGCTATTTCACACATTTAGCCATGAAAGCGTGACAGGCAGACAGACAGAGTTACTTTCGTATTTATAACATTAATTAGCATGGATTTGTACTTTAAGGAGTAAGATTTGCTGTAATGCAAAATATGGAGACATGTTTGTTTTTCAAACTAAGTAAAGATAGGACTAAGCCGACTTTAACAAAACAACAGTACTGTTCATTGTTTCACAATGGTGTAATGTATTAACATTAAATCAAAAATCTATCGATCTTATCCAAACAACTCTAGTTTACAATTTGAAAACAAGTACACTCCACTAACTAAATAAATTACTAGTTTAATTAAAACGACGTCGTATTGAGCCTCGATTGCCATGACAATATTTATCAAGATTTCATTTTCTTCAATTTAAATAATTCATAGGAGCGATAAACTTATTTTTGATTTTTTTTTATTATTACTTATACTTATTTTATAGCAGGCAATATTAAAAATTCCTTAGACTCATTCCATATTTGAATCTAAGGGCTTTTAACATTGGAGACAGAAGATAATTTCGATAATCATACTGGATAATAATTTTTTAAACCTCTTAAGTATTTTAAACTACACTTTAGATTATATTTAAATTATGAAAGTGGTAATAAGCAACAGGAGTTATCTCTGTATTTAAGATATAAGAAATATTGGCCGCATTGTAAGCGGAAAAATATTATTACAAAGAAAACAATGCTTTAATTGATATTAAATTAACATATAATATAAACGCGTGAGTTTGTAAGTATAGATGGATGGATTAATGTTTGTTACTCTTTCACGCAAAAACTACTGAACGGATTTGGATGAAACTTTACAGTAATATAGCTTATACATCAGAATAACACATAGGCTACTATTTGCCGCAATAACCAACATATTTGCATTTATAATACTAGCAGTTGCCCGCGGCTCCGCCTGCGTTTATATCGGTTATTGCTGCAAATAGTAGCCTATGTATTATTCTGATATATAAGTTATATTACTGTAAAGTTTTATCCAAATCCGTTCAGTAGTTTTTGCGTGAAAGAGTAATAAACATACATCCATACTTACAAACTTTCACGTTTATAATATTAGTAGCATAGTAGGATTAGTAGGATGTTTATCTGTGTATTTACCTCATTTTATGTCTTATACTTCAAACACATGTTTTATCATTAGTAAAAGACTTCATGCTTCAATTACTTAGCGTATTAGCTGTGAGGCGTTTTAATTAACGTGAGTGATTACATACAATGATTTGTTCAAGTTTTACGAACAAGTAAATGAAATGTTCTAAGAAATTACACATTGTAGAAAAAGTTAATCATCGAGCTAATTCATTATGAAATCTTTAATTCATTCGACAGATAGTTCATTATGAACACAGTTTAATGTATAAAACAATTATAATTGCTGTCAATATATATATATCTGTACAAGCTTTTATTCAGTTTCACCTGTCCCGATGTTTGTCTGTAATCAAATATTGCAAGTTAAATTAGAACCACTTCTCACAAAGCCCTTTAATAAAAAAAAAAAAAAAAAAAAACCACTTCTCGATTTTCAATTGAGCTGAAATTTGAATTATACCTTTAGTTTTGATGACAATGCAATTATATATAATCGGTATTATTATTATTCCGCATTATGGCGGCATACATATTTCTGAACAACCCACCCAATATGGATATCAAATGAAAGGGCTTAGTTATTTTTTTATAAACGACTAATAAAAGCTTGTTTTTAAAAACAACGTTTTAAATTAATCACTTGTTTAATTGGTAGTGGCAATTCATTGCATGTTATTTTGGTTATAGTCATAGCTCTGAGCATAATCGAATCAAACTATTTATTAGTAGATGAAATACAATCCACACAATGTTTTTCTTCGAGAACTAAAGTTACATCACCTCCGATCATGTTCAGACTATAACATGACATAAATAGATCTTTCCATTAATATTTGTTTGTATTTATTTTATGGTATCAATAAATTTTATAATTACTTACAGAAACAAAACGATGCTCAAGAATAACCCCTTTAAATGAATGCTTGTTTTAGCTTTTGCTGATTAATCACTATTGATGTTATGTGTTGTCCTAAAGTTTAGTTAAAATGTATTTTTTTTAAATCGATTTTACATAACCCTAAAATACACCAGCAGAGAAATTAAAGTCCTCCCTATATGTGATACGACTAGGTATAACGGCTTGTTTTAACTTAAATGTCTTGAAATGAATGCTTATCTTTGTAAAGCCGGATTAAGGCTGATTTTGTGTAATGAAATCGTTGTATAGACTTACGCATGTCTTAACTTATTGCCAGCCGAAATTAATTATCTACTACATCACACTAATATTACAAAGGCAAAAGTTTATGAGTGTGTTTGTTTGTTACTTCTTCACGCGCAAACTACTGAACGGATTTGGATGAAACTTTACAGTAATATAGCTTATACATCAGAATAACACATAAGCTACTATTTGCCGCGATAACCGACACACACGTGGGCGGATACGCAGTCAACAGCTAGTTTGAAAATAAATTAAAGAGCTATTTAGAAAACATACTTTTGCCTATGTCACTGAAAGTAAGTTTTTTTTTATAGAATAGGGTGCAAGCGAGCAGACACATCGCCTGATGTTAAGTGATTACCGCCGCCCATGGGCACCCGCAACACCAGAGGCATCACAAGTGCGTTGCCGGCCTTTGGGGGCTGGGGAAGGGGATGGGGTAGAGGTTGGGATATGGGCCTCCGGTCAGTGAGGCCGTGGTATCACTCCGGTCGAGCCCATGCATGCCGAAGCGTAGCTCTCCCGAAGCATAATCTTATTTTTTATATATGAGCCTGCCGAAATTCAAATCAACCATACTCGTTGAGAATGAAGACAATGCAACAATGCAATAACGACGAATCAGAACTGATATATTAGAACTATTTTGTAAGACGCGCTACTTGTAAATAGAATGTATTTCACTGTGTAAAACTAGTGATAAAACTTATTCAAACAACAGTCAGGAAGTTTCAAAACTTTGCATATGATGACAGGCAGCAACATTGTTCTACTCAGAACTGACGTTCCGACAGTACTGACCTAAATAACTTAAAACTATTTACTTGTTAATTTTCGTCATTATTTCGTGTATATATTGGTATTGCAAAGATCATGCTCGGGTTTGATTATTTTTAATAGGGTATTGGGAGGGTCAATTCTTATGAAATTCTAGTAAAACAAAGAGAGATGGTACAGTAATCGCTAGGAAATAAATGGTTGATATATTCTTATATTAGTAATATTAGATAGATGCATAATAATGTTCAAAGTATTTTTTTTTTTAAGACAACTCCCGCACTAGGAATAAATATATTCTATAAAATTTGTTACTAAGTGTATATATTTCAATAAATATTTTTCTAATACAGGCTCTTTAGGCTCTTCAGGCTAAATTAAATGAAAAAGCTTTTTAAAAACAAGCTTTTAGTGGAACGCCTTGAGACGAATCAAACGAGTCCAAACTCGATGATTTTGCGACGTTTCTTTACAGAGTTCCTATGGCCACCTTCCAGCTCCAGCATCAGATCAGCTCCATGTTATTATAATATTGTATTGTTACGCTGTATACATATGCTTGCAAAATTTCAGCAAAATCGGTTGAAGATATTTGCTTCAAAATTGAGTTGCAAGATTCCTCCCGAACATACAAGCAAACATGCATACACACATTGCAAGCTAATAAAAAGCTTGTAATATAAAAATATTTCTAAATAGTTTAAAGGCAATTTGTATTATATTTTCGATTGTAAATATATGACTATTATTTCAATCCATCCTTATAATCTTCAGAAAAGTTCCTCAGAAATCGAAACATCATACAAGCAATTCAATACTTCATTACAATATAAATAAGGGTTGCGGTTTATTGGTTTTAATATAGTGACGATAGGTTAATTAAATCGACTTCTCACGTTGCCATTTGGCATTGAGAGTCTTTAATAGGCACGGATGGTTATGTATTCATACATAACTTTACACATAAGGAAATGGAACATGAAATGAAAGTTATAAAAACTGGGTCCACTATTACGTTCTACGCACGTTTACATACGCATACGTTTCAGATTTACGACACGACGAAGTTCGTCGCTCGTTCGTCCCCGGTCTAAACACGTACACCTCAAAAACTACCACTGTACACTGTGGGACAACCTGCTTAAAATTCAACAATTGTGCTACGAATAACAAATTCAACTCGAGAGACTCCCTGGCGTAGTAAATTTCGTGCTTATTTTCTACAAATTATTTCAGTTAAGCGCTTAGCTTCCTAGATGGGAGAATACAGCGTAGGCGAAAAATAGTTTTTCAGGCATGCTTTACTTTAAAGCTAAATTGTTAAAGTTAAGTCGCTGTAATACATAGGGGGATCGTACCAATAGTTTTATTGCTTCGATAAATTTGGATTGGAAGATTTTGCTTTGGATGGAAATTGGTGTTTGCTGGAAAGATATTGCATTAAAAGATACTAATAATTCGGAGTCCTTGGGATAGATGAGCTAATTTTGTTAAATTACTACAAAATACAAAACTTCACAGAAGCGTTAAGAATTACACGCACAATTTGTCACATATCATATTACTATAAATACTTGATATTATTATATTTATTTTGGTGTTTATATCGTTTGCGTATATGAATAAAATAATAATATCCCTAAATGAATAATTATTAATTTGAAATTTAAAATACTGGTATGGATTATTGTATCATCTTTCTATTTAAAATCTCACCTTTCAAAATTTATTTCTATCAAATATTGAGAATCGTTCAGAATTAAGAGTCAAAAAAACCGACTTCCAAAAAAACATCCAACAAAAACTCTCTGTCAAAAAACACTTAAAAGCGTAGAATAAACTGGCTTTTCATAAATTGCTATGTGCCAATTCTTGTCTATAACTAATTCTTTATTCATTTAAATAGTAGGTAGTATTTTAATGTGTGCTAGATACCTAAAATATGTTTGAAATCGGTGCCATGAAATATACGTACGTGTAATATTAAAATCATCCTCTAATCCTAATCCCTAACTGTTGAAGAGTTTAACATTCTATCATCAGCTCACCTAAATAACTTTAAAGTATACGACTAAAGGTCTTTAGATACGTATGAAATTGAAAGAATGATCCTCCAACTCCTAGCCGTTGAGGAGTTGTACCTTTCACCTTCCATCATCAGCTTACCTAAGTAATTTGAAAGAATACGACTAAAGGTAAGATATATACATATGATATTTAAAGATTTATCCTCCAACTCCTAACCTTTAAGGAGTTGTACCTTACATCATCAGCTAATCATCATAAAATGATGACTGCCAGACGCAAATACCGGTGTACCTTCAGAAAATATACGAAAAACATAGTATGTGCCTGTAAAAAATGAGGTTTTCCCTTTGATTTCCCTGGTATCCCATCATCAGACCCTGATATGGTGGCAATGGGACCACCTCTGGAGCATACCCTTTCGAATACAAAAATAATTTTCAAAATCGGTCCAGAATTGACGGAGTAATCGGTGAACATACATTAAAAAAAAACATACAGTGGAACATAGAACCTCCTCCTTTTTGGAAGTTGGTTAAAAATAATTACCGCTACTGTGTGATACACCACCGACTTATTAAACAATTAACGCGACTAACACTAATCCGTACCCTTCATTTGTGTACAGAAATGTCTTCGTGTACTTCTAGTTTACATTACCAATAAAACATTTGTGTGTACATAAGCATTTAATAGCTACAGAAACTCCAAATTCTCTGTAGATCTTTAACTGTAAATCTTATTACATCAATGATAAACTGCTGCGTAACATCCAAATTCTAACGTAACGACTAAAGTTTGAAGCAGCAGTAACGTCAATATTACACACGTGTAAAGTACATTGATATACTCAGTATATATACACAGTCAAATTCTGCGATATGAATATATTTCGTTATGAATCACATCTTTAAACATACGTATAATTATATGGATACATGCTTGAGGCTTATTGCGATAGTTAATCATCTCTAATATGCAATCATGTACCGAACACCTAATTTTATTTTCTTTTTTGACTTCCTGAAACTGTATAGAATTTTAATCGCATAGTTACTATGGTACCCACCTTGACGTCTTCACATGGCGTTGGCGCCATATGTCGCGCATATTGTATTGGATTTTAGAAGGCTTGGGCAAACGCGTACCTGAGTAACCTTTTTGGGCATGTAATAATCTTTAGATTTGCATCTGGATCACTTGAAAGATGGGGGTAAATAACGGTATGAAATAGGCATGGATCAGTTCGACTGGAGTAGCTTTACGCCACCAATGTCACACAAAAACCGATAAAAAAGTAATTCTGTTACTGCTTTATAACTCTATAACAATGTGCCACTATTAGGTATAAATTGGATCTATACACGAGATGAAGAAATTAATGAAGAAGTTTCCAATGCCTCATAATTTACGTATGCAATATATATACAGTTTTATTTCTTATTTTTGTGGCATTTGTTGTACAATCTCAAAATAAATTCGTAAACAATCTTAAAAAAATGGTAAAGTATGACCTCTGGTTGTCCAACAAAAGTATTTATAATAAATGATATATTCGAAAAGACATTAAGCAATTTTTACATTTTCCTGTGACCAAGAATATATTTCACTCGAACGCAGGAAATTTATGGCTTCCCTTATCAATTTATGAATAATATAGAGTATCCTGCATGTTTTTTTCTAAGAAAAAACTTGATTTTAGACCTACATTGCTCCTTTTATTACAATTTTAATTATTATGCTTTTAGTTTTTAAGTAATGAAATCAAAAAGTAATTGTTAAAGGGAAAGAATACTTTCCTTAAATCGAGAATTAAATTTCAAGCAAAAGTAATTTCAATTTTGATTGAGCCCAGAGACTATTTTTTGTTTACTGTATACCAAATCTCATTACTCAACAAGTTTAATATATTGAATAAAGAAAAGAATTTATTTCCATTACAAATAGTAGTGTATTAGATACTATTACTAGTTCATATCTTAACAAAGCGTGTCTGTAAGAAATATACAGTTGTAACTGTTGTCTTTCAATTTTGTTTTAAAATGGAACCGTTGAGATATGAGAACTAATTTTTTCTAAACTAATTTTAAAGGACTTCAGGAACTTCAATCTGTTAAATAGTGTTATTTTGTAGATAACTACCTGAAACTGATGGAACTGGAAAGATCAGTATACTTATGTAAAACAAATATACATGTTAATTTTATTTCTCATTCAAATCCCACAAAGCATGCAAAGCTTATCGGCTTGATTAAAAAGTAATTCATAACAATTCAACGTTCCAATAGGAAACGGAATGGTTTTGGTGCATATCGTGATAAGTTTGTGGGCTTGTGTGTGTTTCTCTCAATTCATTCTAGTGTCGGGATTAACTCAGAATGTCGATTCAAGTAAGTTATTTCTTGTTTAAATAAATATTTAGGTTAAGATTTAAACCATACATTATTTAAACTAGGTTAAAATCAATTAAACTAAAACAACGATCATTAAATCAAAAGATGCATTTAATTCACATACATACATAATTACTTATTAAGAGGTCTCGGGTTCGAATCCCGGGTCGGGCTAAAAGTGTTTTTGAGTTTTTCTGATTATAGAAATACTTAATAACAGCTCGGAGTTTGGAAGTTGGGGTCTGAACCCCCGTGCCCCGGAGAGCACGTAAAGCTGTCGGTCCTGCGCCTGATCTCTCCCCGGTTGTGGCGGTTAACCGTCCCATCGGATTATGAGAGAGAGGGAACAGAGAGTGCACCTGTGTTTGCGCACACACTTGTGCACTATAATATCTCCTGAGTAGTTGGCTGTTCTCCGTTGAGACTGGCCGCCGTGGCCTTAATCATCTAGGAGGACATTATCTATACCATTATATAAAGCTGAAGATTTTGTTTGTTTGTTTGAATGCGCTAATCTCAGGAACCGCTGGTCCGATTTGAAAAAATATTTCAGTGTTAGGTAGCCCATTTATCGAGGAAGGCTATAGGCTATATATCATCACGCTAAGGCTAATAGGAGCGGAGCACCAATAAAAAATGTACCAAAAACGGGGGAAAATTATCACGCTACGGATAATAGGAGACGCAAACGAGGTTGCGTGGGTCAGCTAGTTATTACATAATTACCGGACTCCGTGAAAACTACAGTAGTGTTTTTTTTTAATTACAAGGTTTTATTAACATCTTCGATGTAAAAGTTAATGGTTAATTTTAAGATAAACACAAAAGGGAAAAAGAAGAAGAATTGGAAGAAATTCAGCAGAAAACACCGTTGATTGAGTATGTATAACTTTCAATATTGTCTACAAACTTTAAAAACGTGGTAACACAAATATTTTCTTACGCTTTTTACAGATTATTTGGAATCGGCTCAGTGTATTTTTTTTATCCGTCGTTCATCACTTAACTAATTATTTCTACATCTACCTAACTACATAATTTATACCTAACATACAGTATCTTTAAGATCCTTCTCTACTCTTATATTTGTCAACTTTATACCTATCTATACTTAATATATAAATCTGAAGAGTTTGTTTGTTTGTTTGAACGCGCTGATCTTAGGAACCGCTGGTCCGATTTGAAAAAATATTTTAGTGTTGGATAGTACATTTATCGTGGAAGGCTATAAGCTATATATCATTGCGCTAAGATCAATAGGAGCGGACCACCAATGAAGAATGTTTCAAAAACGTGGGAAAATTGTCACGCTACGGGTAATAGGAGACGCAAACGCGGTTGCGTGGGACAGCTAGTAAATTAATAAAGTTTTGAGAATCACACATCGCTACTATTACCGTGTAAGTCGACATAGTCACGGGCGGAGCCGTGTGCAAAAGCTAACACTTAAGAATATACTGTCTTTGCCCCATATTCTCATACCTAACAGAAATGTTTTAAAAGACCAGACAGGTGAGCAAGCTTAGCAAGGCGCTTCAAAATGAGGTTCAACTAGTATAATTCTGACATATACTTACATCTACTCGAAGTATCTTTTTAGATCTCAGTACTAGTCCTATTACTTGCCCTCGTAGAACAATAATCGTCATCTATTTGTTTGTTTCAATATAAATTCCTGAAGATTATTTTAGAAGGAAAATACCTGGCAGGAAGACACCAGGTCGACAACGAAGGAAGTGGATAGATGACATCAGGGCCTGGACTGGACTAAAATAATACCCATTAAAAGAGACCACTCATAATCGCGAGGGATACCGTCTACTGGACTCCAAACTTCATCTTTAAGATGGCTCCCCATGCTGAGACACTCATACATAATATGATACGATTATAAGCTCAACATTGCTTTGCGATTGTAAAAAGAAATCAAGAGAAAACGTACACCCACTTAACTATATATCTAAACTAGCTTTTGATCGCATCTTCTCCCTCGGGTATCTTGGTTATCACGACAAAAGTAACCTATATCCTTCTCCAAGGTCAAATCTATCACTAAACCAAGATTCATTCAAATCGGTTCACCGGCTACATCGGAAGAAAGCGTAACAGACAGATTTGAATTTATAATATTAGTATGGACTGGATATTAATGTAAAGTCTACTTTGTTTTGTAGTATTATCTTCACCGATGGTACGTCACGAACCTGCACGGGTGCAATAATTCATGAGTATGTAGTTATCACAGCTGGACACTGTTTGTAAGTATTTGTAGATCTACAAATGAACCATTTTTTTTTTAATATTTCCTTGAATAACCTACCTGCAACAATTGTCAGTTGTGGTCTATTTTAAGTTTAGATTCTTACTCGTTATGTAAGAAAGAAGTCTACCTATAAAATCAGCCTAGATAATATATATAAAACGGATCCCCGAGAGTCTGAGCCACATATTGTTGAGGAATATCCGTCACCTTAAATGTCGATGTATTTTGATGAATATAAATAATCGTAGTATAATCAACACTTTATGATAGGTACAAAGGAGAAATTCAAAGTGATATCTTAATTCAATTCAAATAGATTTAACCACCATAAGGTTTGTAAGTCCTCACGAGCTGTTTGTCTTCCGCGAGACATGACATACCTACGCAACTCTATCCAGTATTATTTGTTCCAATATTTACTACCCACATGGCCAAAATCAACCTAATTTCGTGATACATAATAGTTTTTTTTTTTTTTTTACGTGTGGAAATCCCCTCGGACCGTCACCCCACCGGGGCTTGCGGCGGGGCGGTGTGTCGGACTCGAACCGACTAAAACCACACGGTGTGCCACTCTGCGCCTATGAAGGGAGGAATCCGGGAACTGCAGTTATTAACACGTCTGGACCCCTCCCAGCGCTTGCCCGCACTGAAGCGGGCACCGTCTGCTGTTAAAAACTCTCAATTTAGGTGACGTACGGCACACGCGTACGTCACCCCCTCGCGGGTGGCCACTAGAGCGGATGGAGGGGAAAGCCCGTCCTGACCATCCGCGGCCACACTCAGGCCGAGTCCTCACTGCAGTCGCAGTGGTGGCAGGCGGGACTCAATTCCCTCCTGGCGACCGAGTGCAGGTACTTCCCGAAGCAACCGTGCCCGCAAAGGACCTGCGTCAGTCGGAAGGAAAGAATCCCGTGCTGCCGCCCTGCCCACTTGAGGATGACCGGCTGGAGAGCCTCCACGGCGGCAAAGCCAGCGCGTGGAGTCTCCAGCCGGAACGACCAGCGAGCCATCGTGGCTCGACGGTGATACATAATAGTTATACTAACCTTATAACTAAATAAATAAGTAATGTAAAGTGCTAATATTTCACAGCGTACCTATAGCAAGTCGAACGCGTCATCGGGACCTAGTAGCTGAACTAACAGGCTCTTTTGTAGTTATTGGCACGAAGAAAAAATTTGAATCTGGCAACGAGCAATATTTACCCATAGAGAGAGTTATAACGCATCCAAATATGAAAGGTTGGAGTTGTGATCTAGCCCTAGTACACACATTCACGAGCATGACAGCAGATAAAATTGGAGCTGTTATGCCTTTGGCAGGTGAAAAGACATCGACTTCTATAGAGCCGAATGTCACGATTTTAAGTTGGGGAAGTGTTGTAGAGGCGGTGAGTGCTCATATTCATGATTGGTCGTTCAAATATTGTTGTTAGGATTTATCCAACGCTTACTGCAAGATTTATTGTAATATTCAAACCTTCTATACAAAACAAACTGAAGTTTTTAAATAATATGAAATACTGCACGGTTGGCCAATTCACCAAGTGTTGTTGGTTCAAATCCTACACGGGACAACACTTTGTGTGATCCACAAATTGTTGTTCTGAGTTTGGGTGTTATTTGTGTCCGTTTTATGTATGTCTGTAAAGTCCCCCGCGACACAGGATGTTTATTCCTAAAGCGGGAGTTGTCTTGTTTCAAAAAAAAAAAAAGAGAATATACGATATTTACATAAAAAAAGCAATTTTTAAAATGTTGTACATCAGTCTGTCTTTTTGTTCCCGCTAACCTCTAGAATGGCTGTACCGATTCTGACGGGACTTTTACTGGTACATAGCTGATAACGAGATAGGCGAAGAGTAACTTAGACCACTTGTATTTTAGGGAAAAAGCCAATGAAGTAGTAAACAATATCCGATTCAAAAGCAACGACACTCGCGGGTAATGCCGCGGGGCGTGGCTTGTAATAAGTAAGACAGAAAAGATATTGCATTTACATAATATTATGTAGTCCATAATAAAGAAAACCAATTAAAATAATGAATAAATTAGCTTAATGGTAATCTTCAACAAAAAGAAAGTTCTAAATTTAAATAAAATTAGGTATCTATCTTTTAGGTTGAACAAGAGGAGACTACTAAAGAAGATCCCTGCTGTGTTGGTGATAAGGTATTTTTAGTTGCTGGTACAAATATTTATGACATGATTATAGTGTACTCTATATTTAGATGCAATATATGAATCAAAATGTTATTACTACTGTAACATAGTGGTACCTAACTGACTTCTAATGGTACTTATTTACCGTAACACAAAGACTGTCGTATATGTCTTCTTTACAACAGTGTCACTATGAACGCTTCTCTAACGAAACTAAAACTGCAGCTTAATGCTTAATCAGAAGTGTTCTAAGCAAAATTATTACTATTAAGACTGAGACTTACCTAGAGGAATTTTAAAGCAAATCGCTGCGTACTTAAATACAGTATCTTCCTACACATGATTATTTCTTTAATCGTTTTACAAGCTTTTTATTAACTTGCAATGTATGTATGTATGCTTCTATGCTGGGTGGAATCTTGCAACGCAATTTTGAAGCAGATATCTTCAACAGATTTTGCTGAAATTTTGCAAGCATATGTATACAGCGTGACAAGGCTGGAAGCTGGAAGGTGGCCATAGGAACTCTGTACAGAAAAGTCGCAACATCATCGAGTTTAGACTCGTTTGATTCGTCTCGAGGCATTCCAGTAAAAGCTTGTTTTTAAAAAGCTTGTCAGTCAAATATCCTGTACTTTTATCGAACGGCTAACTGATGTTATTTAAGAAAGAGAAAAAGTCTACGATCACAATGAGGAAAATAATTATAATCAAAAAGTTTTTTCTGTTTCATTTCAAACAATTTATTTAACAAAGTTTGCTGAACAGAAAAAATATTTACTCTAAAAACGCCAGTTCAATAAAAAGAATGAGTTGGAGTATTATTAATTATGAAACTGGGAAAAGATCAACTTAGGAACTTTGATTATTCTTCGAATTTTAGTAATACCATAAAGATTTTAATTTAGAAGTGATTTGAATTTGAGTGTAGGTGTACACCAACACTCACTACAAAACTATCATTTTTTAACACATTTCCCTCAGTGGCGCAGTGGTAATGTATGCGACTGCT
This sequence comes from Diaphora mendica, assembly GCA_949125395.1. Classification (NCBI taxonomy): domain Eukaryota; kingdom Metazoa; phylum Arthropoda; class Insecta; order Lepidoptera; family Erebidae; genus Diaphora; species Diaphora mendica. The sequence continues at coordinate 8,057,581 of OX421323.1, forward strand.
GTGCTTGAGGTCTCGGGTTCGATTCCCGGGTCGGACTAAATGTTTGTATGATTTGCAAAAATTTGTTTCGCAGTTTGGGTGTTTTCTATGTATGATATGTATATGTTTACCAAAAAAAAGTATATATACATTTATATCAGTTGTCGGTACCCACAACACAAGCACTGCTTAGCTCGGGACTAGATGGCGTTGTGTGTTAAATGTCCGGAATTTTTATTTAATAATTTATTTGAACCCTCAACACCTTAACGCAGTAGAAAGTGGCATGCCGACTACTTAAACCGCTACGCCTTCCGTGAAGTCAAATAATATGAATATATATCATGTTGTTCCAGTATTATTTACAAAATTTTAATTATTTATTTTGTTATCATTTAGTTCTGTTATTCCGAAGAGCAAGCTAAATGTCATCGAAAAAATGAAGACCACAAAGAAGGAATTAAAGATGAAGAAAAAGAAGACCACAGTCATGTTATTACACACGGAAGCGAAGCCGGTCATATTGAGGGAGCGCCGATGGCTGAACCGCCGTCGACCGTTCTATACCGAGGCCGAGAATTTAAAAGATTTGATAATCGTTTTATTTTGCGCAAAGGTGCGAACATAGCATATACAACCGAAAGTGGAAGCCGGTATTTATCGTCCGTTGAAATTTTGAAGACTGTAAGTAGTTGATTAAGTACATATATTTTCATGGCAGTGAAGAATAGAAACCACATTTATTAGACAGTACTACCAGTAGTACCATAGGAAAGAACATTCAAAAACGGAGAAAAGTACATCGGGAAAAGAACTACCCATGGTACCATTAACATTGTCGTCTAATACTTTTAGATTTTATTGCCCTTTACTGCTCGTTATAATTTAGTAGTCTAGTTTTACTTTAAAACTTTTGTTTTTTTTTTAAATTTGGTGTAAAAAGTAAAATTGGCAATTTTAATCAGAATCATTTATTCGTCACTGAACACAGTTAGAATCAACAAATATTCCAGTGGATTTGTAAATATACAGTCCACTGTGCTGTGCCTGGTTGAGTGTGCAATTATAGTTAACATGAATTTTGATAATATTAGTCATAGGCAGTAAACGTTAAATTAACCTCTATTTCTATTGTTTATTTGCCAAGCTCATTTCAAATATATATTACTTACTCAAATAACTGTACAATTTACTTGTGAGGCAGAGCTTACATAATAGGTATAATATTACTGTACATATCAGAATTTTGTTATTTGTTTTTGTCACTTGTATTTTTTTTACTTTACGTTATTGACTTGAACGTTTGTGTCAAATCGACTAACATTAGTTTCTATATAAAACTTTGAAGAACTATATTTTATTCTGAGTTAATATATATTTATTACATGAGGTCAATTTATGTTTTAAGCTCGATCAACCTCCTGAAACTCAAGTGCGAGCAGAAAACGAAGAATATGATACCTTGGTAAAAACACTAAACCTTTTAAGAAATGTTGTCTATGTAATATAATATTTCTTTCTATTTAATTCTATCAAAAAGTTGAATAATACAAAGTAGTAGTTAAATAATAAATAGTAGGATAAAAAGTTATGCGATATGCACAGTCATTTATTGTGTGCCTGAATGTAATTTATTATTTTGCCCCCTTCTCCACCCGCGTGTATTTTGGTTATCGCCATAAACGCCACGCCACGCCACTTAGTTTGATCCTCGGCTTCTGGCATCCAGCTTCTACCAGCCGTCTTGCGCAAGTCATCACTCCATCTGGCCTGTGGACATCCTCCACTACGTTTGCCGAGACGCGGTCTCCACTCAAGAACCCGTTTACTTCAATGGTTATCGGTTCTACGGCAAATATGATCAGCACACTGCCACTTCAGCTTGCCAATTCTATGGGCTACGTCGATGACCCTGGTTCTTTGCCGGATCCCCTTGTTTCTGATACGATCCCTTAGAGAAACGCCGAGCATAGCCCTCTCCATAGCTCACTGAGCGACTCTAAATAATAGCAATACATATATTATTAGCAATCTGATTACCATACGACAGGTCAGTACATAATCGGGATCAGACGACCGTCTGTGAGATGTGTAATGTTAATATTATTATTTTTAGGAAACTACGCAACACCGAAGGTTTGTTTACGAAGGTGAATCACCAATGGTAAGTTAAAAATAATGGAGATACCAATTTATTAAACTTACATTTTTCTACATTACATTCCAGGATCTTAAAGAAAAATAAATTAAAAGAGGCTCCTTAAATTCTTAAACTTTTGAATAATATATAATATTAGGAGTAGTTAGTTATGTGCATAGGCTTCTTCTTATTCTCTAGAAAATTGTGAATAAATTCGACCAATGCATAAAACAAAACTACACGTAAAACCAAACCGCTTTGTGTAATTGTAATCCTAAATTTATTGGTCTCTATTAAAATATTTCAAAGTTATTTGTAGTTTATTCTACATACAAACATACATCAACATCCTTTAATAGGTCGCTGCTGGAGATGCTTCTCCTCATAAAGGAGGTATTAGCCTTGTCAGCATGGTATAGATGCTGACCAGACGCATTAGTATAAGGTTTCTTTTAAGTTTACCTTTTCTTTGCAGTGATGTTGTCCCGCTTACTTTATTCCTCTAGGGTCAATTCCTACTAGTATTGAGTCGAAGAGCATTGAAGCGTTAAATTCTTCACTAGTTCTACGAATGTGATATTGAAGAAAATTTGCATGCTTATACGATAAATTTTGTAGTCTGACGCATACCAGTTTCTTTAGCTCTATGGAATGTCTGTAGACGAATGGAACGAAGAGTGACGACGTTGATTCGTATAATAGGCATTTAGGTTCCTGCGATATGCATGCACCAATCAGCGCTGGTTGCGCTCTGTCATAGGCGCGGGAATTCACACATCTTTTTTTTGTCTAGAAGAAATACGAGTATTATGTTGTGGAGATAAGGGTGAATTTACTATGTTAAGTTTCAGATTTCTAGTATGAATTGTCTATTGACCCTACGTTTTCGTACATAGATAAGTTTCTTCTAAACATAGGTTAAATTATCGAATAGACACTTAAGTAAGAAATATTCATATTTTAAGCAATGTCTATAATTTTTCGTTTTAATATTTTACCCTTTATCTAAATAGGAAACCAAGAAACCTGAAAATTGGGCTCCTAAAGCTACGAACTGGCGTCGACAATTAGGAGCTAAGGTAAACCTACACCTTTTTTTTTTTTAAATTGTATTCATATCGTGAACAATGTGTTTTTATATAGGAGCCTTCCAAAATGACTCTACGCTGCTTGATACAGAGCATTAGGTAGAATCCAAGAGTGGTGGTTACACTGGTTACGTATGCAAACAATGCAGCATAGTGATCCACACTATGGTGGTCTAGTGAGATTATTTCTCCCGTCTTAAGATTGTTTTTGCACAAATGTGAAAACCGCAAAAAGGCTAATTTAACGGCTATGTAAATTCGTCGTATATAGTAATAATATATACATATATAATTAATATTTAATAATATTTCGGACATATAACACAACACCATCTAGTCCCAAACTAAACAGAACTTGTACTCTGGGTACTAGACAGCTGATACAAATATATACGTACTTATATACTTTTTTTGTAAATACATATTGGAGATCAGACAGCCGTGTGTTAAATGTGTCAGGATATTGCATTATTATATTATACTTTTCATTGGATATGAACTGAGTAAGATATTATAAAATTAAAAAATATATTTATTTGTATCCATTTCAGGACGGAAACAAACTGACACTTGAAACTTTCGGTTTTCTAAATGCGGCCACTTGTAAAAAAATGCTTCAGAAAGCCCAGCCTGATATGGTGCTTCGTAAGTATCTCTTAAATTGTAATTAACATGTGAACAATCGAAAATACTCAATTGATTAGTGAAAAAAGTAAGAGCGTAAGTGTTTAAAAAAAGAGCGTTGAAAAGAAAAAGCGTAAACGTATAATAAAAAAGCGAGATCATACAACAAAAAGAGCACGAGCGAACAACAGAAGGCATGTAAGCGTGCAACAGAAAGAGCGTAGGCATAATACTACACACATCAAAAGTGTCTAGGGATCAACATATATTTTTGCAATAACTTTTCTCCTGATTGATATTAATTAAAATTTTCTTTAAGGATTCATCAAATAAAGTGTTTTCGTTTGTCACAGTAACGATAAACCAAGTCACCTTTGCATTAATAAAGAAATTTGCCATTTTCCTAATAAAGGGTTTTTGACATTTGAACCACTAACATTAAAGTTCGAAAAAAAGACTGAAATAACAGTTTTCTTTAAAATGTTATTAGGTAACTTAAACAATTAATAATCCGTGTTTCTACCGCGAACACTAACACAAGAACATCGGTTTGGCATACTCAAAATGAGTTCATCCAAATCACGCTGTGGAATGGCCGCCCATGTTCGTTGCAACAACAAAAAAAGGTCTTCTTGCGACTGGATACCCTCCATATTCGGCAGAGCTCTTCTCTGTAGCATATCCCATGCATGCTCAATCGGGTTCAAGTCTGGCGACTGAGCAGGCCAGGGCCAAAGCCACATCTCAATCTCAAGAAATCCGCATAAAAATGCTTGATCCCTAGACACTTTTGATGTGTGTAGTTGTGTTGTTGAAGTTTTATTTTATTTACGCGTGTAGTTCAAGCTACTAGTATGAATATCACGCTGCTCGAGGTGTTATCGATTCTAAATCGATAGACCATGATGTTGACTGAACGATATTGTCCACTGAACGGCTTGCATCGCAACTTGAGCGAAATTTTACGTAACGACACTTTATGGAAACTGTAAGTAATCAACCTATCGCCATCTACTGCTGAAGGTCTCCATTTGAGAACGCTAACTATCCCGGTCTGGGGCTGTCCGCATCCATCCGCTGCTAGTCATTTCTTTCAAATGGTTGGTCTACTGTGTCGCAGGTCTGTACTACGATTCTCTAAACACGATCTCCACTTTGCCACATTTCATTTAATATTATTTTTATAGTGTCATACTTCGACGCCGATGAATACCGCCGGCCACATACACCTGAAACATGGATGTTCTATTTTAATAAAGTTGAATTAATAAATAACTTTGTGTATATATTTCTTTTACAGAGGGCAATGAAATTATGTGTTACTCTAGTGATGATCACTATGTGAATGAAGTGAGTAACTCTTTTGACGTGTATTTTCTTCGAGATCTTTTATCTATTTTTAAGGTTCCATAGTTCACGTCTCGGAACCCTTAAAATTTTATCACGTCCGTCCATCCATTCTCGGTTTACCTCCTAAACGGATAGTGCTAAAAAGATGAATTTTTCGACAATGTGTGAAATTAAATCAATTTTTTTTGTGTACCTCCTCTACACGTAAAGTGAGGATGTTTTGTTTTCTCGCGTCTACCCTATAGTGTCGCTAGATAGGTCACATTAATTGATAGGTCTTTTAAAAATATTGAGAGGTTGCTAAGACGGTTTTTTGATTTAGGTATCTGTTTGTCAGATATTTAACTTGAAAGCGCATTTCTTTTGTTAAAAAGATTCTCCCCCCCCCCCCTCTCTAACAGCTAAACGGCTGGCTCAAAAAATTAAAATAAAAATTATAATGGTATAGTCCATGTGATGAACTTTGAAGGGCGCAATAACGGCTTAGATTATTTGTTAATTCAGGAGTTATAGAGGCCTAACTTGTACAATGCGCTTACTTGGAAAACTTCGTACAAAAATAATGATATAATAAGTAAAATATATTCATAGTAATAAAATCCAATCTCGCCTTTTAAATGTACGTACCATTATGGGCAACTACGGAACCTTATTTTCTGCGTGGCCGGACACGTACTTGGCCTGTTTTATATATTAAATATAAAATCATAAACCAATGTATGTATCTTCCTTGTACCCGGTTTAAGGTAATTGTATAACATATTCATATTTCATGAATAATAGGTGTGGTCAGCTTTTGTCCATGTTGTAGACATTTTCATCTTAAGCCATTATTCAAAAGTACTAAATTGCAGCAGTCAATACATACATCTTATGCTAAACAGGCTTTCTATACACTATGATCAATTTTGAGTACAAAGAAACTTTAAACTACTCTTAGTTACCTTATTTAATTATTAAAAATCGTATCTCATTTAATAATCCTTCGTTAAAAAAAACAAACTAGTTGGAATACAAGGTTAATCAATCCCACATTATTTTAGCCTGATAGAGGTTCTGTCTAATAAACCTGGAAATAGTTCTCAAATACACAACTTAAATAGTTGTAAAGTTGTAACTTTTTGATTCAGCAACAAAAAAATACACCTTGTTTTCTTAGTCGTTTAAATTTCAAATTTTAGTTAGCAGTAAATAATATGCTCGGCAGGGAGACTCAGGCGCTCCGGTGGTTCGTTTTGGACAACTAATTGCTATAACAGTAGGTGGAATCAAATCTGAGGGAGATCACGTAGCTGTCGGCATGAAGCTTAGTTACTTCTGTCCGTGGATAAACGAGAATTTACCGTAAGTTTAATAATGTAGTCTTATTTCAGTAACTTCCTTCTGTATTATGTCTGGGCAATCCCTACTAATATATTAAATGCGAATGCAACTCTTTTTATATTTCGAACAGTTAGACATTTTTTCGGACATCAAACACACCGCGCCATGTAGTCCCAAGCTAAGCAGAACTTGTGTTATGGATGCTAGACAACTGATATAAATACATAAATGCATTTTTTTGGTAAATACTTACATATTATACATAGAAAACACCCAAACTCCGTAACAAATATTTGCAGATCATACAAACATTCGATCCGACCCGGGAATCGAACCCGAGACCTCAAGCACAGCAGTCGCATAGGCTACCACTGCGCCAACGAGGCAGTCGATATATGTTACGTTTTCACTGCTAAATAATTATATTAATATCTTTACTATACATCAGACGATTATAAAATAAACTGGCTGGACGTAGATTGGTTAAGTTACTTTAGAGTTTAGAGAGTGTATTATATTTATAGACTGTATAAATAAATAAAAAAATAGTACGAAAACATTTAAAAAATTACGATCTGCGTATGCACGTAAATATATTCATACATATATAAGATAAAAAATGCTACATCTGAAAAATATCCTACTAAAATATAAACTTTCACTATTTACACAAAATAAAAAAAAATATTTTTATATAATCTAAGACACTACTATTCCGAAGAATGTTACACTGTGACAAGCTTCCTACGGAAATAGAGAAGCATGAAGCGAAAATTCTCCCCGATATGTTACTGAGCACAATAGCGATGTCAGTTATCATCGTGACGCCGTCAATTACCACTTTTCTTTTGTGTTCCACGACAAAGCCATTTGATTTTAAATAATATTGTGCATCTACTTCAAAATCTTACTATAATTTTACATTATTCGCTAAGGCTTTAATAGTATGGAAGTAGTAAGGCACTAATTTAACCTCCTTTCAAATTAGAGCCTTAAATTCAGAAGTAAATATTGAAGGCTGTTGATCATGGTCATCAAGTAACTATTGTGTCGTTATTGTATACCTATGTTTTTTTGAAACGAAGTTCCTTATGGCGTGTTGCGAAAGGGGGCTAGACGGATTAAGTTGTAACGACACTTTTTGTTGTAACGACACTTTTAACATTGAGTTGACGTCATAGTGCTGAATAGTATATTTATACATATATCTTACATATAAAATTCTCGTGTCACAGTGTTAGTTACCATATTCCTCTAAAACGGCTGGACCGATTTAGCTAGTATATATATATAGACTTCGATCCATTCGGGTGTCCCTTGACACCTCTCAAGTTTTTTAAATGGAATAGGCGGGCAAACGAGCAGACGTATCGCCTGATGGTAAACGATTACCGCCGCCCATGGACACCAGCAACACCAGAGGCATCACAAGTGCGTTACCGGCCTTTTGGGATGAGGAGGAGATAGGAGGAAGGGGTTGGGGTATGGGCCTCCGGTATCCTCACGCACTTGCTAAAACACAGCGCAAGCACTATTTCACACCGGTTTTCTGTGAGGCCGTGGTATCACTCCGGTCGAGCCGGTCCATTCATGCCGAAGCGTGGCTTTTCCAAGGTATAGGATAATGGATTATGTAAACTAAATGTGACTGTATTAACTTTGTAAGATAATTAATTATTATGATTATTTTTATATATTATATTATATATATATATATTACATATTATATGAAAGTCATGTATTGTTCTGGAAATCTTAGAAAAAATGGTTTTTCTTTCTTTCTGATAAAAACAGATGTTTCTACTGGGTTCGTGAAAGGATACTTCCGGTTACTGGATTGTTTCTGAAACGTGTGTTAAAAAATCTTTTTTTTTTTCTCATGCTTTAAAGCTTTCATCATCATCTTTAAACTACTACTAGACATAAGAGTCTCCTCTCCTTAGAAATTAGGTTTGCCTACCCGCCTGGCTAGCTCACACTGGCCAGGCACGTTGTATAGAGTTTGTTTCAAATTACTCCATACAGTGCTCTTATTTGTCTCTTAGACACAACTAACAGCATAGGGATGCATTAGGGTGTGGGGGACAGGTGTGTCATGTCCCACCAAGGGAGGATCCTCCGACCAGGCGTGGTGATCATGCCTGGCGGGCCAACTGCCCAACGGTTGATGTTGGGATGTTGTATATATGATAATCGGCGCGAGAACTTTCCCTGCGCGATTCGGGATTGTTAGTTTCTTAGTTTCCTTCGTTACTCCGTAGTTCAGTGTAACTTCGGTAGATGGCGCTGTAGTATATTTCTGTTCCGCTGTATGTGGAAGTCGCCACAGGGGTATTATCACTATGTATTCCCACCAGACGAATTATAGTATTTACTTACTGTAATTAAGATTAACTTTAAATTGGTTTTTTTGGTTCTTTATTTTACAGGGCTGGTGATTCTAGTTTAAACTGCTGGGCACAAACCCAAACCATCCCCAACAACGACACCTTTGATTCCTGTTTGAATCAAGAAATTAAAATTATATTTGTAAAATAAATTAATTACTATGTAGTTTATTTGTTGTATTATTTCCAATGAAAATTGATTTGATAACTGACACAAGTAAGAAATTCAGTTTCAGCCATTTTTTCTTAATTGTTCAAAACATTACATTACATTAAAGTCTCTCGTTTAAGCCAGGTACGTTTTTAGATGAGAAAGAGTTGGAGAGAAACAAAACAATAAAAAAATTATATTGGGGGCAAACAAGCGCACAGACAACATCTAATGGATAAAAACTAAATACTGAGTTTTCTAGTGCCAGATTTAATAGACGTAACGTTTTAAACGGCATTTTGTACTTTAATATATACTGTTTTCTCATTAGAACTGCTAACTTCACATCACCACAGGAAAGTAAAAGATGAAAATTATAACTAGAACAATAACTATGATTAGTCACAGTTAATTATGAGAGGCGCTCATAGCACAGTTGCACTCGGTGATTAGATACAATCACTGAGGGCAAGCAACGACGGCGCGTACAGTACCTGGATGGGTGACCGCTGGTGGCATGATACCATGAGCGTCTCCGTGATTCGGAGGTCACGTTAAGCAGTCGGTCCCGGCTGTTATTGTAGAATAACAGTCGTGAATTTATTTGGAGGCCTTTGGGCGGCTTAAAAACATCCAAGGGCAAGATTACGTAGCCACATCGCGGTCTTGCCAGTCCCCAACCCGCACTTGGCCAGCGTGGCCTATGGGCGTATGGCCTTAAACCTCTCCTGAGAGGAGACCCGAGCCCAGCAGTGGGACGTTATAGGTTGTTAATGATGATGATGAATTCTGATTTTATCACATTATTAAACATAATAAGAAACGCATACGGCACAAAACAATATTTTCAAAGAAAGTTGACTCGCTGGCGCTGTAATTATCGCGCTTTGCTGGCAAATTACAACTTACTCGAACAAGAACTAAAACTAATATGGTAACGGTTTCACTTTCACAATCCTGTTTTAATCCTTAATCCAATGGAAGTAGTAAAACGTCTCAAGCGTACTTTTACTACGTGTACATTCACGTAGTATTAGGATGTAAAAATTCCTCATATAACATTATGTGAGTCGGTTAGTAGGTTCGGCTTTTCGGCCAAAAGCTAATAAGTAAACAATTCGGATTTATTTGAACTATTTTTTGAATTCTAAAATCCATTAGGATACATGCAAAATATCTTACCTGCAACTGCCTTAACTTTTACGTAACGTTAAGTGACTTAACCTTTCCTAATTATTCTATCTTTCCTTAAAGTCATTGACGACAATATTATGGAAGTATTACTAAAATGATAACATGTTAACAAGGAACTGGTGAAGCTGGCTCTTAGTGTTCCAAAGCCTATATTGTTTGGAATGTGGCTCTTCTTGGAACTCCTCGTGAACTTCCACGCTTTAATAATTAAATAAAATTATAGTTGTTAAAATGTATGCCCTAATTGATCATCTTTGATAGGCGAGACACTTACGTGTACATTTTTATTTTATTCACCGACTTCAAAAAAGGAGGAGGTTCTCAATTCGATCGTATATATATATATATATATTATGTGTGTTCGCGGATAACTTCGTCGTTTATGAACCGATTTTGATGATTGTTTAATGGAAAGGAGATATTTCAACGATGGTACCATGATAAGGACACTACGATCGGATGATGGCATCCAAGAGAAATCGAGTCGAACCTTGAAGTCGGTTTATGTTTTTGTTAAAATTTTATTTATGTTAAATTTTAACTCTTAAATAGATATAACAAAAATCTAAATTTTACAGCTGAAACATAAAACAATTTCATGTACATAACTTTACTTTATACAGATCGTATCGTGTCTCTTATGCTCTACACAGTTAGATATGGAGCGCCCTAGGCGACAAAATGGCTCAGTATTGATCTGCCATGTATTGGTCTAGACGGGAAATGATACAGGACTTAGAATAGCTCCCTTAGCGACATGTAGATACAGTTCGAATACTTTCCGGCGAAACAAGAATGAAATTTTATTGTACATTCGGCGGAACAGTAACAGCATGAATAAATTCAAAAGGAAAATAATACCGATACTAACTGTCAGAGTTTTGGAAATATAGAGTGTCCAAAACTAACACAAGATTTGAATCAAACAGAAAATACAGTTTTTAATCTTCAAATTGTGATTTTTTATACATAGGGTAGGGGTTTTTTTTAAATCTTTTTTTAAATCTAATTTTATTTAGGGGCTTTTAGTCACACATAAGACTATGTCAGCCCCATCGTACCCTAAATTTACAATGTATTCATTTCTAACTTATACTACACCTTAAAAGTAAAAATATACTTGTTTGCAAAACACTGCAATACAGAGTATATTTCGAAGAGTTTATACATTAACAACGCCGCTTCTGACAGAGGCTTTGATAATATACTTTGGAACATGGCAACATCTACAATATTCATCTTAAGCCTACTTAGCAAAGTCTCCCTCTCAAACCTAGTTTTAACACATTCCATTAAAAAATGATAGACATCCTCAACAATACCACATTCGTCACAATTTGGGCTTGTTCTTATACCCATAAGATGTCGAAACTTATTCAGTGGAATGTGTCCAGATCGTAGCCTATGAGCTAATACAGTGTATTTCCTACTAAGAGTTTTGTTGGCAAACCATGGAACACGTGGAGGTTCACATTGAATTGTTTTATACCAGATTCCCTTTTCTAGCGATATTTCGTCAAAATACTCTTTCCAATTGTTCTGACACATAATTTTTAAATTTAGGTAAAATTTCAAAATAACTTGGAGTGACATTGATTTCTAAACCATCTGAAATAGCTTTCTTTGCCAATCGATCCGCCTCCTCATTCCCTGATAAGCCAACATGTGACGGAACCCATTGCAATACCAAACCAGTATCAGCAATGGTTGTGAATGCATAAATTTGTTTTAAAATAGTATAAGCTATCGAAAAACTTCTGAATCCAGAGGCGCATCGAGCCATATGTTGGAGAGCGCTCCTGCTATCGACAAAAACAATACATCTCTCACCATTACCATTTCTGCCGTACCATTTAAGGGCTTCTGATATTGCTACAAGCTCCGCCGTCATTATACATATATGACTACCAGTCAGCTTAAACATGCCACTAATTTTATTTGTAGACTCGAAAAAGGCGGCACCAATTTTATCATTAGTTTTAGATGCATCGGTATACAATTTTAAACAGTTATTATATTTACTACATAGTTCTTGTAGTTCTTTCTTCTAGGGGTTATTTATGGAATATCATATCGAGCAAATGACATCCAAGGCTTTGCTGGCTCATAAGCACTCTTAGATCGACATTTTTCTAACCATTTTGCATAAATGTGGCTGAATTTTGTTGATGAAGTGTTGTGGGCTTGTTGACATAGACCTTTGACTTCAAATAACTCCATAAAAAGAAATCTAACGGTGTTAAATCACAAGATCTAGGGGGCCAATTTTGATCACCGAAACAATAGAGTACACGACTAGGAAATGTCTCATGCAGTAATTAAATTCTTTCACGGGATGTATGGCATATAACACCATCTTATTGAAACCACATGTCGTCTATATCAATATCACCCAACTGAGGCAGAAAGAACTGTGTTATCATGTCGCAATATCGATCACCAGTAACAGTCACTGCTTGACATTCCTTATTTTCAAAATAGTATGGTCCAATGATGTCTCCAGCCCAAAATCTGCAGCGAAAGTGACACGTTGTGGATACATTTGTTTTTCAACAGCCACATGTAGGTTCTTCGGACCCCAAATGCGGCAATTTTTGCGATTAACAAGACCATTAAGGTAAAAATGTGCTAGTTTTGCTCGAACTGCGGCTGCCAAACTTTCAATATTTTAAAGATGTTGTTCTATAGTGTAACGCTCCATTTTTACCTAACCGAACATATTATCAGCTATCAATTGTTTTTTTTTTTGGGTTGCCAATAGTTTACTACACAAATGATAGCAAATTCTAATCTTGCGTTAATTTTGGGAAAACATAAATAATACCTTTAAACAGCACAATATTAGTTTATCTATAATACTAATTTTATTTAAACTATGAGAATTGACTACTCAGAACTGAAATAGTGAGCCTCTTTGGGGAAAGGTCTTGCTTCAGCAGTGAACGGCGATGGGCTAATAACGATAGTGGAATTCTGTTTCTTACTTTTGAAAAGCCAATTGTCTACTAATACGACTTGCCCCTGTATTCATGTTAAAATATTTTGAATGTGCTTGATTTATACAGATATAATACTCAGTAATCATTACCAGTAACTTATATTTTACAAACATTTAGTCACAACATAAACTAATAGAAATGTGTTATTAAACAATATGAATCAGGTAATCCTCACTATCAAATTAAATAACAAACGCTATGTATCCAGTAAATCCAGTAGATTATAAATTGTTCATAAAAATGAATCGATAAAAACAAAAACACAGATGTTACAAAATACAATACAATTGTATAATAAATAGATTTTGTAAAGAAATATAATTTCAATAACATAACAATAGTAAAATAAGGTGAACAGGAAAACAATGCCTCCGTGATTGCAATCAAGATAAATAGTCTTTCTTGTTTAATACAATATGAAGCGTTTTATTAATTTTCTTTATATCTATTTTATATTCCTCGGTATTGTAATTTTTTTTTATTGGAATACCGAATTAAAATATGGAAACAATAAGGTCCTATATTGTTTCATTTATTCATTTTCATTTGATGTTATAACTTAGAAAGCTGAAAAAATGTGGTATTTAACGTAACGTTACTTAAGCTGCTTGCACATACTAGAAATTTAAATAATTATAGTTTAAAAAGCTAAAAAACACGCTTTAATAGCAATCAACAATAACATTATTGAAATATATTCAGAAAGCACACCACGCTTTTAAATTTGATTGCTATTAAAGCGTGTTTTTTTTTAGTTTTTTGAACTATAATTTATTTTCTACTTGTTAGTTTGGTATTTTTACAAAAGCGTGTTTGATTCGTTTTTCAAAACTATTTTTTTAGATAGGAGATAAATATTTTTTTGTTTTTTTTTTTTCAAATTACTGTATTGTCATCGACCTTTGCAAATTTTAAAGTTATTTAGACTTCTAGAAGTAGGAGAAAATGAAGTTACAAGATTCAGTTACATAAATACAGGTCAAGCTGATAAAAGCGTGTTAAAAAAGGAGACAATATTTGGGTATGCATATGCACACTGTGCGTGAAACAATATTTATAAATCGATAGCTTAAATTTGAAAGCAGCGAATAGCAGTATAGTTAATACCGTGGCATTGTGTTCGGATAATAATCGCTACATTGTCGCCGAGTGGGGCACTGATCTCGGATTATCAGTACAATTCCTGGGGACTGAACCCAAGCTCAACTATGGAGCTGTATTCTGTGTAGCCTACATATACACATACTATACAGAGATAGTTAAGCCATGTAATCCCTTTCAAACACGTGATCTCAGTAGGATTACCGATATGGATGGCTTAAACAGAATGTGTTTTTTTTTTAACGTTTTTAGGATCGGAAATGGCGTGATGTAAAGTTCACTGTAGTGTTTTAAGTAACGATTTCAACCTCGTATTAACGGTCGGTGGTTTTAATCCTAATAATTACTAGGCAAACATTAAAATATATTATAATCTTATAATTCAATTGGTGATTTTATAAACAAGTAAATAGTTGATTCATATTAATATCTTGGCGCCTTCCGCTTGTCAGCTTCCGGCGCAATTTATATTTCATCATAACTCTATTTCCGGCGTTATAAATCTTTAATGTTACAAAATCATGTATTATCAAATAATAATTGTATGTTAATAATCATTAGAATATTTATGATAAACAATGTTTGATATTATCTACTAAATACGTGAGTTTAGTATTAAATTGGGTCAAGCCTGGCAAATACTATAAAATAACTTCAAATCTAGTCATTCGGACGCATTCATATTCTAGACGTTCTTCTTGGTGTGCATTGGAGAGTATTGTGAGGTTGTGCTACTACGAGTATAATGTGTTTGCTTTGCCGCCGTCTTGGCTAATCCACCGTTACAATAGTTTTACCTGATTGTACCAGGGGGAGTTTTATTTTTGTTAATGTAAGAATGTATGTTATTTTTGTTACGCTCGGTAGCTTTGATGGTTTTTGGAATATCGTGTCGTGAGTCTTAATTAAGAGTGATACTGGTTTGGGCATGGCGTTATTGTGGCGATAAGATCAGTTATGGAGCACCCTCTCATTTCGGTTGAAACAGGTGATCACTTAATTTCATAAATATTGCGTACTTGACAGACCTGTATAAATTGTTTAATGTCAACCTCCAATTTTAAGGTGATGACTTATACTTGATTAAGACAAATAATCACAAATTCCAACAAAAAGAAAAAAACCGACTTCAAGAACTGGACCAAATTGAAATGGGACCATACGGGAAGCACTAGCTTCTAACTAAAAAAGGAATCATCAAAATCGGTACACCCTGTCGAAAATTATGAGGTAACAAACATAAAAAAGAACCTCCTCCTTTTTTTGAAGTCGGTTTAAAATAGCATTGCTGCTTTCGCATCCAAACTACTATTATACAAAAGAAATATCGGCAGACGGGAATTCAATAACTTATCAAATTTATCAGGAGTACCATATTCTCAAAACATATTCTCAAAGTGAGCAAAATAAGGTTGAAAAACTTTGCACTAGATCAACGAGGCAGTTAGGCAAAAAAACATTGTACCCTTTTTTCAAAAAATATGCAAACGGAGGGGTATAAAATTGGTGCAGTTAAAGTTTATACGGATGAGAAGTACAGAAAGCTAAACGAATTATGTATAATGTATTATGATCACACCTTACTTAGTTATAGGTACTAAACCAAATTTGTCACCGAGTTATAATAGGAAAAATCTATATATAAAAGCGAAATACCACTCACTTATTAATCACGAAATCTCAGAAACTATAACACCTACAAACTTGAAATTTGGCAGGTAGGTTCCTTATAGGTCCTTAAGGTGGTAAATCAGTGGATTTAAGTCTGCGTGAGCGAAGCTGCGTGCAAAAGTTAGTAAAGAATAATTCAAGTAAGTATAGTTACCTAATTCAGTATTTATAAAACAAATAAAGAGCCTTAATTACGAACCCTTTCGAGCGGTTATCGACGGGTTACTAATCTGTTAATCTGTGATCGTGAGAGATATCCCTAATATGGGGTATTTGCAATATAATTAGTGGACTCCGGCTACAGCCTGATTAGGTGGAAATAGATTGATGTAGGGAATAAACCGATTCAACACATATCCAGAGCGGGCTTATAGATATCTCCGGGTATTAATGGCACCGATTTGGGAAGGCGTAATATTTTATTGGTGTTTCTGTACGATTCTTTCTTGTGTTTTTCTTGTGGTTAGTACGAAAAATGTTTCTTTTTTATTTTGGTTCTAAGTAAATTTGCTATCTTGATAGTATGAACTGTTTTGTCGTAAGATAATACAATGGGTAGGTAGACTCCAGATTTGAGTTTAAATCTACAATTGAACACGCCTTATCAGTAGACTAAAAGTAAGTGTTAGATTTATTTAAAACTGACGGAATATGATGTCAAATAAGAATTATAAATATTCCGCTCAGTGTTGTAATTTCTGTAAAATAATTAGATTTCGAAATTTGTGTTACAGCTATCATTCTCAGGCTTCTCCTATGCTTTTCTTTAGCCTGTTGGTAAGTCAGAACCTTTAGTATTTTTAAAAAAAACTTTACGCACAGCTTTATTTTCTCACGTTGAGTGAGAAAATTCAATAAACTTTTTTAAATGACTTCCGTCAAATAATTATAGAGTGGTTGATAGACACGAGATTTCCTTTGAGTTCGGTTTTTTTTTCATTTCTTTTTCAACTGATTCACAATTAGTGCCAGTCAAGCTTAGCAATCGATCATGGAAAATTAATGTCATTCCTATTTCTATTGTATGAAAACTCATTTTGCCGCAGAAAATATTCTGACGTAAATAAAATTCCAATATATGGGCCATAACAGCAAATAGCCCCCCCAGCCTAAAGCGATATCTACTTAAGGCATGTTGCCGTTAAAGGCGATGCCAGGTACAGGCGAGCACAAAATATGCACGGAACACAATGTGTATGCAGTTTACTTTGAGCCTGGCTAAGGGCGTTTGAAATTTGTTAAAGGTTGCTTCCATGAAAGCTTGAAAATTTGTAAGGCATCGAACCAATATTTTGGTTCATTCTCTTTTGGAATGGAGTAAAAAGGTCGCCTGGAATTTTGTTTTCTAGAAAGTACTATCATTGATTGTAAATTTAATAAACCGCGTGCAATTCAAATTTCATGTGTGATTTTGTTGTTTCAGTTTTGAAATTCTGTGACGGTCCGGGACTTTATACTTTGATGTGTTAAAAGACTTATTTGACTAGAGATTAGGGATTCGGTCTTTTGAGCTTGAGGAATTATCTAGCTCTATTTACATACTTGTAGGCTTCAAGACCGTGAAGTCCATCATTTAAAATTGACAATCCTACAGTAAAATCGAGTAAGTAAATAAAATAAGACATGAAAATGTTCTGCCTTCTATAACAAATTAACGCATGTTAGTATGACATAATAGATATGATTTTTGCATCGAATACTATAATAGTAGTATATAGTAAATAAACAAGACAAGTTAAGAGATAAAACATTACTAACAAGACAATAAAAAAAGGAATCAGGAAAACAATATCAAACTTGTTTTATAATTCAGTAGTGATTTATAAACAAAAGTAAAACAAAAATATAAATTATACTAACGACAAGGTAGGAATTGTAACAAACATAATTTGAAAGCGAAAAATTTGGCAAAAAAGTTTAGCTACTCTCTTGTTTGTTTCGTATTTCATTAACATCTGTCCCCGAGCGGCCTGCTGAATGTTAATAATACGGAATGAATATTATTTGGTATTTTTTTTATATGCCAAAATGACTATTCTCTGCCTGATGGAAAGCATAAGCAGAATCCAAGAGTTGCGGTCACCATACACACTGCTAATGCAGACAATGCAGTATGGCGACCCACACCATGGCGGCCTAGTGGTGCTGCTGCATCTTTTAGTCTAGTCAACAAGTATGGAACTTGTTGACTAGACTATTTGGGCCTCCGGTCTCGCACTCACCAACGAAACACGACAGCACGAACGCTGTCATTTTACGTTGATTTTCTGTGCGAGGGTAGTACCACCCCGGTCGAGCCGGCCCATTCATGCTGAAATCAGCGTGGCTCTACTACCTACCGTTTACGAAAAATAAAGCTTAATCCAAATACATAGTTATAAAAATTCAGTTATTATCAATAATCTTAGATGGAATACAAAAGAAATGAATGTGAAAATCCTTGCAGTTCAACAATAGGTATTTATTATCCTAAGAAAAACAATACACTAGCAAAAACTATAGTTAAAAATTGACGATTAAGATATAAACACACCATTTAATTGTCTACAACCGTTCATAAAAAATTTCTTTACATCTGCTTTACATCCGAAATCTGTTCGCTTAGATCTTTTAAACTATTTGTCAGATTTTAATGCAGTTTTCAACAATAGATAGAGATTCAATAAGAAAGTTTATATGCATAAAACATGCATAATAAAGTAGCCCAGGATCGAACTAAGTGGCGTGCAATTGGAGAGGCCTATGACTGCGATAGGCTGATGATGATGATGATGATTATAGTAGAGAAAATCTGAGAGTTTCAAAAACTTCCGTGTTAAGCTGGACTGGGTCGCTAGTAATTTATGTTTTCGACGTTTTCCATATTACTCTACATTATACTACCTAGTATATTATCCAGAAGAATTGTGATATGTTAAAAACAATACTACTAATTGGAATGCACACAGAGTACGGTAGATACCAAAGGCTGTATGCAAATCTGGATTCTACGAACTGGGTTGGCTTAATCCCATTTATTCGTATGTAAAAACTAGAAGCTAGCATTTATGCCGATATAGTTCACAAACATATGTAGAATTTATGGCATAGGCAATGGCACAAACATAGATGAACTATATCGACATCAATGAACATACGATAAGAATAAGAACTAAAATTACTTTATTTGTACTATATTATATTTGTATCAAACAATAATAACAAGAGTGTTGGATGCAAAAAAGTTGTCTTTAAAAAAAAAAGTTACTAAGCATAGAAATATAACGTGTTTTAAATTTCTATTCACAAAAAAGAAGCAATTTATTATGTTTAATGATGTTTCTAAGCAGTAATTGACGTATATTTCACAGAATACATTAAAACCGGGATAGTTTTAATGTATTCTGTGAAAGGCGATAAAGGAGATAAATTAATAATTCAGAGCAAGGGATCAATCATGAAAGTAACTAATTTAACCTGAATGAATAGAAGTTCACTAAAAACTAGAAGCGATGTTTACCAAAGCAGTCCTAATCGACCCTTCTGGTATCTAGTAAAGGGTAGGTACACTTAATTAGACCGTGGGAATATTCAACAGCTACAAAGGAGCACAGAAGGTCAACTCACGTTATAAAAAATCGTTCAAAATTTAGTTTCGACATTCTGTCGATCTTACAAGTGCGATAAATGTTATTCTCCTAGTAAAGTATCACTAAGACTAGCAGAATACCGATTCATCTTTCGGTCACAATATGAAGTAATCATATTTCAGTCAGCATTGGATGTTTTGTTTTTAAATTTATTTATTTAACAACATTTAACAAAGAACAATAAATTAAATACTCGCTAAGCTGTTAGACTTGCTGGCGACACGTGCATATCTCTTACTACTTCATAAAATGACTTTCTACCACTATTTTATAAAATCCCTTTTCTCTACAACTCCAAAAGAGCCTTTAGTTTCGTTTTCAGTAAACATGAACTCAACTTAGGTATTTTTTCAACTTAGATTCACAGCCTTTCATTAAATACATGTGGACCTAGACTGCCTCGGTGGCGCAGTGGTAGCGTATGCGACTGCAGTCTCGATGTCTCAGGTTCGATTCCCGGGTCGGACTAAATGTTTGTATGATCTGCAAATATTTGTTTCGGAGTTTGGGTGTTTTCTATATAATATGTATATATTTACAAAAAAAGTATATATGTATTTGTATCGGTTGTCTAGTACCCATAACACAAGCTCTGCTTAGCTTGGGACTAGATAGCGTTGTGTATTAGATGTCCGAAATATTTATTTATATAAAAAAGACATTCTTTAGCCATAGTTTCTTTGGAATATTCTGACATTAGTGAGATCGAAAGTAGATCGAAACTGTATTTTGAACGACTTTTTATTTACGAGAATTGATCTTCAGTCATACATTTTTAGGAATTTAATATATATTTACAATGTAAATATATATATATTAAAACAATTCATATCTTTAAATATTAAAATTCAACTACATATAAATTCATGGAAATTTCATACAGTGTTTTGTAGAAATTTTTCTGCACACTCAGCGAATGAATAGCTACGTGATGGAAAAACTGAGTAAAAAGAAAACGTTCCATTCTTGTGCTTTCCGTACCTGCACCAATAAGCCAATATAGACACATGAAAATTCCCGACAAACATCGAAATTCCCGTTCGTGACTTTTTCACGTGAGGTTCGCGAAAGAGTGCTGTACATTCAATAAAGTTATCATCTAGACTATTCTAGAGTAACTTTCAAACAAAGAATTGATCACGTTTATATGTACCTACCTATATTAAAATTATTTCGTAAAAAGGGACACATACTTTTCTTTTTCATAAAGTAAATGATAAAAACTGTTATTAAATGTTCTTATTACAAGTTCTTATTTAAAATTAAGTGCTTTCCTCTTTTACCGATAAACCAAAAAATACAGGACAAACACATTACTCCACATAATATAAAGTAGGGAAATATGCATTTTTTTTTATTTGTCTCAAATATTTTTTTCTTTATTGTCACACGATCTTAAGGTAGTAGGACTGGGTGAATATACCTGTGACATTAAGTCAGTGGCATAAATTTTACTTCTGCATAATTTAAATAAATAAAATGACAGTAAGGTTTGAAATACCAAACTTATCCCATCAAAGTGTTTGCACAAAATTCCTTTAAACAACATGACAAAACATGGTCAGGCCATTAGTCTGCAAGGATGTTTGCACTCCCCATCTAATGGTTTTGTGTACCTACTCGCAATATATTGTCTGCGCAACTTTTATTGCACGCCGAGGATATTTAAACGGCCGAAGGGGAAGCCTCATAATTGGACTCTCCTTCTTGGAGTCCGCATTCAACCGTAACGAGATTTAAAGCCATAATTTCAAAAGTGATTTAGATTGGCTATTATGAGAGTTGTTAATATTTTAAGAAGAATTTCCTCAATATTTCTTACTGAGTTATACAACGTGTAGGTACACTGAGGAAACAAAATCACTGTGCCCGTCTATCTGTAGTTTTGTTAACTCCCAAACTACGCAACGGATTTTAAAGCAGTTTTCACTATCAGGTAGATACCTTTTGCAAGGAGTTTGATATTTGTGAAAAAAAGGCTACTTTAACTAGAAAAAACAAAAAAAAAGCAGCCATGTTGCCAAAAAAATAAATTTATAGCCAAAGCCTATTGTCATACAGACATGGTGTACTTAAAAACGGTAAAACATTATAAGTAGACTGCAATCCATCTGCAAATCCATGCCGTAAAACCCAATTATATAACTATTTAACAACATTTAAGTCATGAAAAGTCAGATTCAAACGCGACAACGACATCACAATGTAAAAATATATCATATTAACACAAATTTTTCCTATTTAGTATAGCCCCGAGCCAAGTTGAGAACTCCCACCATTTACCCGCTCCTGAATTACCATTTGTGAGACTATACGCCAAAATATTGTGGAACTTTTATTTAAACGTCAGTGCCAAGCTTTACTTCGACCGACCTTTGTGTAGATTATGTTGCGGAGTTCTTCCTCCAACTTTAATGTAAATAACAGCAATTTGCAAATTGTCGGTCTACTATATATATTCTAGTTTTTTTTAAGTGGACCTACGTTTTTTTATGTGGACCTACGTTACACCGTTAGTAAAGGAATATAATTCAAATATTTTCAAAATAGTTATATAATTTTTTCAGGTATTCAATGCATTCAAATTACTACTTATTGCATATTTGTGTACTGTTTAATACATATTTGAGTATCCTTATACTTTAATCGGTATGTAAATCACTTTTTAAAAATATAATTCTTGTATTGTTAATTTCTGTATTAATAAATAAAGCGTATTACGTTATTTCCGATGTAGTTCATATAAAACTCTTTTCTATAACAATCTTTAAAACATATTACACCCTTATTTAAATAAGTAACACATACTGATGGCACGTGATTGCATGTCGCGACGCCATTCTACTGTCATTTCAATTACTATTTGACTATCAACATTGTGCGCGGTACTGAATACACAATTCTCAATGTTCTGGCAAATTGTTGGTACATCATACACACACACTCTCACACACACATACACATATGTATTTATAACACTAACATAGAATATACGGCAAGGAATATTATAAAAAAATGTAATAGTATGTACTTAAGTAATGATAAACATTAATGCAAAAGTTGTATTAAAATACAAAATGTATCTAAACGCCGACCTAGTAGTGTTCTTTGAGCAGATTAGGTACAAAGGTAATAGTCTCTTCGACTATTGAACTCTCTATAGATGGGATACAGCTCTAATCCTACGCTTTGTAACGATACATTTTTCTCTATCGAAATCCTGCAGGAAATACCAATGCATGCTTTATCCAAGGAGCCATTATCCGTTTTGTTCGTACTCTATTGTAAACAGTCTTCGAAACATCTTTCCATCGTTTTTCAAAGAATGATCTTTTAGTTTTCTTAGATTTTAAATTCCCTAGAGTTCAAATAACCTTTAAGGAATACAAGAAAAGTCAATTATAGGAAGATGGAGTGGCTATGCTTTACAAACAGCCACTCGCGACTTCCCATCGAATCTCTTAAAATTTTCTCAATATTTCTACTTTAACGCTGTTAGCTACTTTAAAAACATTTAAGAGAACAAGAACAACCTTTTGGTAAATTTCCACTAAGCTCTTTATTGGGAGTTTGGATAATTTGTTAAAATTTCAGGCCTTGCCTAATCGAAAAATGTTTCCAGATGAAAAATTCAGTTAACATTTTACAACTTCGTGTTTAAGTAATGTTCGGATAAAAGCTTTTCCTAAATCAATCCACCTTATAATTTGACATTTATTTATTATATTACATCAGTTATTCTTGTCCTCCAACGTACTTTTAATAATTTATTTTATGTCAGTATATATTTAAGGACATTCAGGGAAGTCAATATATTTTGCAACAAATTAAGAAACGGCATATAAAACCTTCTTGCGTTAAATAGTTACTATGATAATAATTAATCTTCTTTCTCAGGAAATGCCTATAATTGATAACTGTTATACAAAATTAAACATGTAGTATGTCTAATTTCAAGTGTGTTTTAAAGTGATGTAACTTCATGCTGTTTGCCCAAATTTAAGTCTGGCCTGTGATGTAGTAAAATTATAATGTGAGCATGATACGTAACCTTTGCTATAAATATGTTATTCTTTCCAAACCTTTACTACATTTATTCAGCAGTCTGTGGTTTTAATGTTTTCTAATACATCATCAAAACATCGCCTGATAAATGTTAAACATGATCAAATAAACACATTAAACTAATACGCTAGACTTTGCTTTTCAGATTCAATTCTGATTAAAAACAATCCACTATGGTGTCTTTGTGCAGTAATCTCTCTTTGCCACTGGAAACTAACGTTCGTACCAGATACTTAATACTACCATTCAAGCTTTGAACGCTTTCATTTCCTATCTCACACTCTGATAAAATAAATTTAATGCATGCTTTAAAGGATCAATTAGATTTGTTCAAAATTATATTGCTATAGCTTTTTGCAAATAAAATAAGACATTCTTTTGTTTTCCAAAAATCATGTGATTATTCCTTTTATCGTGTATCAATATTTATAATATGCTAATTTAATATAGATTATTTTATTTTAAATTATTTTATCTTAATTGGTTGAAAAAAGATTTATTTTATAATTGAGTCCGTCACCTGGGCTATTATTACAAATATATTGACACTTTGATACAGACATACATAGACTGCCAAAACTGCAACGCAGCCAAACTAAGTTTGCACCTCGCGAACAAACAAACAAACTCAAAACTTCTGTCTGTCTTCTATCGCAAACTTGTGCGACCTGTATCGATGACAAAGACGCTAACCGTACTTATGCGACAGGGCGATCACGAGAAGGTGAGCGGGGAAGCGGGCGGGGCGCCGCATTCCAGCGAGGTGCAAACTTAGCTCGGCTGTGTAGTATATTATGCTTTCTTTTGGCTTCGCCGTAGTCCGGTAAAAAGACTCACGGGACTTCTAAAAAGAGTTACTAGATGTTGTCTATCACTACATTACTCATCTTCAAGTATTAATAAACAAATATCTTTATTGTACACCAGTTAATGTGATTATAAGATAAACTTAAAACTATTATAAAGTATGTACAAGTGGCGGCCTTATCGCTCCAAGGCAAAATATCAATAGGCAATATATAATATCTTACAGGCAATCATGGGATGGAAAGAAGAGTAGGGATGAAAAAGTATATGGTAGTGCCTGGTGTATTATTGGTGGAAAGGAAAGTAAAATAGAGTTTATACATTACATAAAATAATAGCTACACGTGGGATTAAGTCAATACATAATAAAAGATGAGTAAAATATACCTACAGGCATTCCATGCAGTCTACGTCTATGGGACGTCAATGTCCCATAGCAAGCTATGGGACATTGACGTCTCTCAGGTAATATTCCTTTACTAGTTTCTTAAAGGCAGTTAATGTTTTCGCACGTCTTATTACGACTGGTAGGGCGTTCCATAGGCGAACTGCTTGTACAGAGAAGGAATGGTCGAGGAATTTGGTTGTATGTCCTGGCATTTTCAATTTCAAATTCTCTGACGATCTCAACGATTTAGGATGTGAGTCAAGTAGGAAGTTAAACCGAGATTTCAGGTAGCGTGGAGTAAGTGTATTGAAGAGAATATTATATAGAAGAGAAAGAATGTGTGCATTCCGGCGAAGGCGGATGGGTAACCACTTAAGCTGTTTACGATAATAGGAGACATGATCATATTTGCGCAATCCAAATTTGAATCATATACAGAAATTTTGGAGTTTCTCAAGCTTTTTTAATTGGTCTTCGGTGAGATCAAGATAACTGGCATCAGCATAATCAAGGATGGGGAAAAGAAGGGATTGTGAAAGAGCAACCTTCGTAGATATGGGTAAGAAATTTCGTATTCTGCGCAAAGACCCTGCAGCGGCAAATATTTTGCGACTCAGCTCCTGCAGCTGAGGACCCCAGGATAAGGTACTATCAATATAGATCCCCAAGTTCTTCACCTTGTCACTGTATGGGATAGGTGTGCTATTGCACGTGACTTGAAGCAATTTTGTCCAATCAATTTTGGAAACCATTCAATTTAACCAAGTATTTTATTTTAGTTACCTCTTAAAACTTACATCATAAATACACGTTGTAATTTCTCCATAATACCTTCGAATCCATGATCTCTGAATTGTTCAGATTTCCATTTTGGTTCGATGAGCCATGTCATTAATAACTAGTAAACTGTGTACGTTTCAATTTTATGCTCCGATGCCTCTTTGTGGTTTGCGTGTAGGAAAATATCGTGTAAATTTAATGAAGGTATAATCTGCTGTGATTCAACAATTCCATTAGAGCTTTAATTTAATTACTAATATAATTTGCTTAAAAGCATTCTGTAAGTTTTTAGCTTTTTTCCTCCGAGCCTTTTGCTGAAACTAGCTTGGGGTTGGCTTTTTTTATTGTTATTTTAATGTTCGTCCAAAGACTGACTGAACTTATTGTTTAACTTTGCAATGTTTGTTTGTTTAACTACGCGAGTATCACTTGACTTACGAGCTTCTCTGTAAGTTATTAACTGTGGAAACCTTAAGTTCTCCCTAAACATAGTTATGTCAATATTATTTTTAAAGTGATAAGTTCTTTTGGGAGGGTAAACCACTTCGTTACGTAAAGCGTTACGGCGCCAGTCTGTCTGGCTTCGCTTTATCTCACGCATACGGCAGCGGTAGGCAGGCTCCTCCTCTCTCACTCTAACCAGAAGATAACTAGAAAATCAAAAAACATTTTTTTATAGGTATGCTAATTTACTACACATCTGATCAACCCCTTTAAAAAACACAAGTCATACAAATCATAATAAAACAAACTTATCCCATATTTTGCAAAAGTCAACTTGACAAAAATATTACCTACAAACGTGACAGAGAAAAAACATTTTATACAGCTGTATCAGCAAGAAAATTGTGTCACAGAGTTGTACCCCCAGAGGCGGAAACAAATACACTGCAGTGGAACAAAGGAAGCTGAAATCAAAATGTGCCCGTGTGCGCCCAGTTACGTGATAAACGAAGTCGGCATTTAAAATATCAGAAGGTTCAGTGCACAGAAGTGGAGCTCATTAATCAGTCCCTGAAGCATTACCTCATACTACAACTACAAAATTTATTTAAACATGAATTGTTAGGTTTCAAATGTTAAATAGTCTTACTTGGATTGTGCCAAGAAACTGCAAATTTTGAAAGCAAAAGTTTTATTCTATGTAATGAGATAATTAGTATTTGGTAAAGTCTTAAAGATGTTTATTTTTCTTGCTGCCTACACTGATTGTTGCAATCTATCTCTTATTGTGTACATTATTTATTTACTGTAAACTAACTTCAAGATAATGGTTAAGTTCATATGCCATCGTACTGAAAGCATACTGCAGTCAGTATTCATATTGATTAGCTGTGTGATATCAAAAAGGTCTGAGACATCCAAGTGATTAAAAATGTATTTCAAAATCCTTTCCCGTACGGGCTGATTTTAATATGTTAATGCCCTTTTTAGAGAGAACACAAGCAACATTTACCTATTGATGTAACATTTTATTGAAAAATATCTCGCTATTCATCCACAAACGTTTTCAAATCTGTAACAAAAAAAAGTGTTTTTTTGTATAGGCACATACTAGCTTTTGCCTTTTTATAATATTAGTATAGATAAACAAGTTATTAAGTCACCTAATGTAAAAGGTCGTCGTCACCCACTGCAACCTAAAATTTTAGGACAGAAGTGTGTTGCCACTTTCGATAACCTCACTTACTAGGCGAAAAGCAATAAAAATGCTTAAGTTCGGGTTTCTGCTATGTGTGAAGATTGCATTTCAGGAGCATTTACGATTTTCCGTACATTAACAAGCATTGCCACGAAGGCGCAGTCTAAATCATCTGAAAAAATAGAAAAGCCATATTATGATGATATACCTTACCTTATACTATTCTATTCTTATACCTACCCTATATCCCCCGAAGGTGAAAGAGAATACTCTGAACATTATGTTCACCGATGTACAAACTTAGTGCATAAATATTAAAAATAAGTAAATATCTAATATTTAATAATAATAGATACAAACTACATTTACTTGTAGTCTACATAACTACAACTTAATTTAGTTTTCACTTTTAAAGAAATCTTGATAGCTTTAGGTTAAAACACACTACTGTAGTTAACAAAGCTTAGAGCTGTTGGTATATTGCAAATTAGAGCAACACAAGCCTTACAAAATGTTTGCCTTGTCACAGCAAACAGCTCACATGGGGTGTATAATAAAAATGTAAATTGGCAAAGTAAAGCGGTTGCGAATAGCACGTTCAATGCAGGCTTGAGCACGGTAAATCTATTCATAAATTACTGGTATAACGCTTATCTGCACGCAATATATTTGGATAGAAAAGTTTGCATTTCAACCGTATTTAACTAATCATTCCTATTGTAACTGTATCATTAATATTAGATTACTTACAATAAAACAGAGTACATTGTGAATTTGTTTTTGATCTTTTGATAAAAACCAATTGTGTCAACTTACATAATCAAATGTGTCTAAAATCGTTCAACTTTATTTATTTCTCAAATAAACAAAACAATACCCAAAAATACACCATTAGCTAGACAAAATGGGAGATTAACTAAGTCGTAAGCAAAGATATGCTCAGATGCTCAGCAACAAAGTTGATGCCGATGAACAAGAAAAGTATTTTGTTTTATACTTTTTCCTCAAACCTTACCTTTAGACAACTTCCACTAACATTTTAGACAACTCATCCTCTATCTTAACTGTTACATACCTAATTAATGTTATTTAGATTACTCACACAATCTGAACCAAGTCAGTCTATAATGAGTGGCCATTGCTGACAGATTGACATCCTTTCGGGCCTCGGAGAGTACGTTGAGCTGTCAGGTTACGGTTGTTATAAGTAGTTAGAGCCCTAAAAATTATTTCTATAGAACTTCGATGTTACCTACTACTTAGGATATGCAGGTCTGAGAGTATTGTATTTAGTCGAAGTTCGGATGTATTGAAGTATCGAATGCTGATCCCAACCTAATTTGGGGAAAAGGTTAGAAGGAAAAAAAATGTGTTAAAATGTTGTAAATACTTTTTGACTAAGGTACATTCTTGATTTTTTTACATTTTTTATGCTATCAAACAGTTTAAATTCTTATTTTAGTCTTCTTGTCTTTATCGTAAATCACAATCATTTACATATTTTCAATTCGTTATCAAGAAAATTACTAGCAAATTTTCTGTTACTACAGAAATTAATTTAGATTGTTCAGAAAATTACTCCATCTCAGCTAATGAATGTCATATTAAAATGTCATTTTAAAAAAGGTTCCTTTCATTAAATACTGAAATAACATTTATTTACTGAATTTTGGAGCTTCGATGAAACTGTTTTCTATTTAGTAGTTTTAAGTTACAATTTTAATTAAAATGTGTTTATTACAATTTTTACTAGTTCTGGACAGGTCACTGATCAAAGAAACTATTACCTCTGTAAGAAAGTAGGTTCTGTAGGTCATCAATCAATGTCAATCATATTCCCCAAAGCGCTTTTGTGACCCTAATTCCCAACGATATTTATAAAAGATAATGATCATAATATTATAATACATGAAGTATAAAGCCGATTCTTCTTTCACCTGCAGAAAAGGCTTACATGGGGGTTTGCTTGATTAACTAAGCGTTCACGCTGAAATATCACCAGTATCGAAATACGCAAAAGGTCAGTTAAAGTTAATGCTTTCCGTCGATTACCATTTTTTTTTTTTTTACGTGTGGAAATCCCCTCGGACCGTTACCCCACCACGGTGTGCCACTCTGCGCCTGTGAATCGAGGAGTCCGGGAACTGCAGTTATTAACACATCCTGACCCCTCCCAGCGCCTGCCCGCACAGAAGCGGGCACCGTCTGCTGGAAGACTCTCAATTAGGCGACGTACGGCACACGCGTACGTCGCCCCCTCGCGGGTGGCCACTAGAGCGGATGGAGGGGAAAGCCCGTCCCGACCATCCGCGGCCACACTCAGGGCGGCATGAGGCGCTGATAGGCGCGCCTCCGCCGCCCGGTTCGCCGGCGGTGGATTGGGTCCGAGTGGACTTCGTCCTCCCGGGCCTTCTCCGCCACCTCCTTCTGCGAGATTACATCTTCGCAGAAGGTTGCGACCGCGGTAAAACTGCTATCGCTACCGGCCATGGAGCGTATGATGGCCGGTAGCGAGAGATCTCCTCCGATGACTGCAGTGAGGGCCCGACGCTGCGGCGCCCAAGCGGGGCAAACCGCCAGCGTGTGCTGGGCCGAGTCCTCACTGCAGTCGCAGTGGTGGCAGGCGGGACTCAATTCCCTCCTAGCGACCGAGTGCAGGTACTTCCCGAAGCAACCGTGCCCGGAAAGGACCTGCGTCAATCGGAAGGAAAGGGTCCCGTGCTGCCGCCCTGCCCACTCGAGGATGACCGGCTGGAGGGCCTCCACGGCGGCAAAGCCAGCGCGTGGAGTCTCCAGCCGGAACGACCATCTAGCCATAGTGGCTCGACGGGCGGCTTCACGCCACTCGTGTACCTCTTCGGGCGGAGGGCGGTAGCCATACTCCGCCCGATATTCAGCCACCCGTCGATAAACTTCGGCGAGCACTTCCGCCTCCAAATCCCACGGGGGTGTTCCGGCCAGGGCGCATGCCGCCTCGGTCGACACCGTGCGGTATCCGCGTATGGCTCTGACTGCCAATACCCTCTGAGGCCGCCAAAGGCGGTCCTTATTTAGGGCAGTCAGAGCCGCCACCCACACCGGTGCACCATACAGCGCCATCGACCGGACAACCCCCGTGTACAGGAGTCGCGTTGCGACGCTGGCTCCACCCAAGTTGGGCAAAAGTCGCCCAATGGTCACACACCAGAACACGGGATTCGGGGTGATTTTTATAGAGGTTTTCTTCCTCGCAGTCCGGGCAGTTAAGCCAAGACCCACGGTCCCAGTCGAGTCAGAGACGTGACCTAACTCGACGTACCTACTGGGATTACGTTGTAGCGGCGGGGACAACAAAAGACTAATTCTTATATTGCCCGCTCGGAGGCAGGGTAAGTGCTCACCAAGCTCGCCCTCTAGTCGCATTCAAATACGCCCTCTGCTAGAGCAGAGGGACGTTTGGAGTGCCCTTCGCGGCAGTCTCTACAGACTCCGTCTGGTATCCTATTTAGTCTGGAGTCTCCTTCCGGGCCTATCCGGCATGAGTGGCTCTACCGGCATAGCCCCAGAGATCATCGACCCACGCAAGCCCCACCACGACGACAACGTAGGGATACATTGGGGGGGTCCGTCGATTACCAGCGCCAACCTGAAAAGCACCTCCATGAATAAACACTACAACTGATAGATTATTTTCCTCCGTATCGGGCACATAAATATTCAATATAAGACGATTCTCTTGCATTGTCCTCTTCTTTACAAAAAAATCCGTTCTAAAGTCTGGTTGGGGGCAAATTATTCCTTTGTCCACTGCCTCAAAAATGTCGGTCCAGTTTGGTGGTGGAAGTGGTGCCTGCAAGTTTTTAAATGTAAAAATAAACACGATTTACAAAACCATTAAAAAAAGCAATTTTCAAGAACTACCTTAAACTTATCTGATCCAGTAGGTGCAGTAGCATACGGTATACTATAAAATGCGTACACGTCTTCAGACTCTTTGTACCCGCGAATCGGTCCTTGCGCAGTTATAACGAAATTCCGTTCATCTTCTGTACCTAAAATAGAAGTCACAAAGTAGGACATAACTACTGAACACCACCACATAGTCTCTGACACGATGTAAGACTCAGGAAAGACTATGAGTGTGTAACATATGCAACATGTTTTATACTCGTACTTCAAGTATCACAACAGATCTTGGCATCATTGTCATTAACCCATTAAGCGCCAAAGTAAAACTACCAATGTTTTAGCTATTAATCGTTTATTTTCTAATTATTGGTAACACAAATAAACATATTAGAAATAAAAAAGAAAAGTTTATAACTTTTTGGAGATTTTAGAGGGGTGTACTCGTACGAGTACAGCGGCCACTTAGCGGTGATAATGTTCAAAACACTCTCTTTCTATACATAGTGTTTTCAAGCAATGTTTGCATTGCCATCGATCTCTTGCGTGACAAAGTGCATAGCGTAATTGTTTTTCTGTTTTTTTAAGGTAGTGTCCCACACCTTGCGCTAAACCTTGTACTGTTGATGAAGAAGGGCGACTTTTTGTTTGGTTTGGCGTAAATAATAGCGTGCCAAATTACGCCTCAAACAGCTGGTCCATATGATCATCGTGACTGAGAGTATGTAAACACCAGGCATTAGATATGGTCATATCTACCATGTATGTAAACAGGACCCACCACCACCTTATTCTGTGAATAGCGATCCTGCTAAGCGATATGGGTTGGTCAAGTTCATCGACTCCTCCCATTTCTCCATTATAGTTTTGGAACAAATGTGGTATGCCAACATCATCCTTTTCACGATTTATAGGACACCATCTCTTTATTGCACACAGCGGTTCAATCGTGTCATAGTTGGTCGCCATAGTAATATGCTATTATCTTTCCATCTTACGATACTCAATCTCATTTGTTTTGTCGAATCTATAGTCATAAGCAGCTCGACTTTCTTCATCTCCTTTATGCTATTTAGAGGGCATTTCTTAGTCCTGTTATCACGAATCGTACCAATAGCACAGTATCCGAGTCTCCGCAAGTCAATCTCCCCATTGTTTGAATTTAGTCAAGAGAATATCGCATAGTGGTCTTACTTTGAACATTTTATCGCATGTAGATGTCGCCTGGTCATATTCGCCAAATGGAGGTTCTT
Organism: Diaphora mendica; assembly: GCA_949125395.1. Classification (NCBI taxonomy): domain Eukaryota; kingdom Metazoa; phylum Arthropoda; class Insecta; order Lepidoptera; family Erebidae; genus Diaphora; species Diaphora mendica. The sequence continues at coordinate 8,090,037 of OX421323.1, forward strand.
TTTATATCACTTTGGAAACAAATGAAGCACACATCTTTGTCTAAAGACCAATATAAGCTCTCCCTAGGTAGTTTATGATAACCCGAAAGAATCAAGATACCAATGGACTTTTTCAATTCATTTGAATCCAACTAAAATGAGTGTCTGTTATTTTGTCGCGCATATAAATTAGTATTGGAAACAATTAGTTCAAAAACCTCTTCATCACACAGCTTTTCAAAAATTTGGACAGGATTCAGGTCTTTGAGACCCTTTTGACAGCCGCTTTTCTTTGATCTACTTCCGACACGACTTCCGGCTGTGAGGAATAAATTGGTTCACACTTACGCCAATTTGGAATTCTTTCCTGCTGGTGTCGTCGAAGACGCTTTGTGGCTAATGGTTCTTCATCACTACTATCTTCATCAGTATCGCGTGAATGCACAAAAACTTCAATATTCCCGGAACATCTAGTGGCCGTGTCGAAGTAACCATATCCTCATCAGCTCCTTCCTCTTCATCTGTCGCAATACTTGGTGGTGGTGATACGATGGCTAAATCATAGTGAGCCTCATCATCGCTTTTATATAATCCCACTTCGATAGCTTCATCTAACCCCTCGTAGTTGGTAGTATGCTCAAAACCTTTCGAAGACATTGTTAGTAAACTGCAAAAAAAAAAGGTTATTTGCGTATGCTAGTTGCCACTGTACTCGGACGAGTACGCTACTACACACATCAAAAGTGTCTAGGGATCAAGCATTTTTATGCGGATTTCTTGAGATTGAGATGTGGCTTTGGCCCTGGCCTGCTCAGTCGCCAGACTTGAACCCGATTGAGCATGCATGGGATATGCTACAGAGAAGAGCTCTGCCGAATATGGAGGGTATCCAGTCGCAAGAAGACCTTTTTTTGTTGTTGCAACGAACATGGGCGGCCATTCCACAGCGTGATTTGGATGAACTCATTTTGAGTATGCCAAATTGATTCTTGTGTTGTTAGTGTTCGCGGTAGAAACACGGATTATTAATTGTTTAAGTTACCTAATAAAATTTTAAAGAAAACTGTTATTTCAGTCTTTTTTCGAACTTTAATGTTAGTGGTTTAAATGTCAAAAATCCTTTTATTAGGAAAATGGCAAATTTCTTTATTAATGCAAAGGTGACTTGGTTTATCGTTACTGTGACAAACGAAAACACTTTATTTGATGAATCCTTAAAGAAAATTTTAATTAATATCAATCAGGAGAAAAGTTATTGCAAAAATATATGTTGATCCCTAGACACATATGTTGATCCCTAGACACTTTTGATGTGTGTATTTGCAAGGACATATTTTCACTTAGATTTACATTTGATTTCTAAAACATATATGATTATATGCAATGACAAGTGCTTTATTGTGATATTTAGTGAAAACAAATGTGAGTCTAAAAATTGTGGTTTACATAACAATAATGTGCATTTACCTGGACGACGTTCTGTTCACTATATTCGTGGCTCTCAAAATGACATTTACAAAAAGTCTACCCTCAGAAAACTTTAATATTTGAATAAGTTATTTTGCTTAATATAATAAATACCCACAAAAATCTTAAGTAACTTATAACTGTCACACAGAAGATGCAACATTTAACTGTACTCAATGGAGTACGGCGGCGCTAAATGGGTTAATAAATAACAAACAAATACGTGGAATCCAGTCATTGTTGCGGTGATAATAATATATTTAAAACAAGGTGTTACGTCCTTCTTAAATAAACACAACGCAAGCCATTCAAACATTTTATAAATTTTATTTTAATCTAATCGACGGGGACCCGGTCGGTTGTGACGGTCCGGTCCTGTGTCCGGGTCCGGGGAGCGGTCGATGACGGGATGACGAGTTGTGGTGACCTCAGGGAAAGATGACTGTCAGAGTCATGAGAGTAAGGGTTTTATGCTTCGCCGCGATAAATCTCCTGTGGTGCAATGGTCATGTGATGAACCATATTAATCATTCATGATGATGTCATGATATTCCTAGATTAAGAGTATATAATCCATGTATCTATTAGAATTAAGAGACTATTAAATCATACATCAAGGTATCAGGTTGTGTCACTCAACTCTCCCGAATCGAACCTTTATATGGCGACCCTGCCAGCGCGACGCAATGTTCCGCAAAAGGAATATTAAAGGAATGTAAACATTCGAGTGATTCGTACAGTGAATAAGTTAAATATGAATAATAATATTATTACTGAGTGAAGAATTTTTTCTACGTGTCGTAACTTTCGTTGGGTGGACAAATTTTTTTTTGTGAATTTATCGTGTTGCAAAAATGCACCATGGGCAAGCAACAATCTAAGGAGCAAGAGCTCATAATAGCACAAAATGGTGCTGGGAATTCCGCTACCACGGACCAGCTGTTAAGACATGCAAGTAGCACACAATATATACTAATAATAATCTGCATTGTATTGGTTGTTGGAGGAGCGATATTGTTGATGCGTTTCTATAAAAAATGCCACAGCAACTGGATAGAGCGAAGAATCAATGAGCATATGTTGCGAAGATCGTTGAGCTTGTTCCGTAGACAGGCCACTGGTGTTCCAGATGCAGGGACTTCTCCAGCGTGAGTACGTACATAGTGAGTGAAGTGAGTGAAAATAAATGCGGGCGGTAACAAGTGCGATAACAAGTAGTATAACCAGAAATCGAGTATGTTTAAGTTTTTAAAGCTATGATAAGTTTAAATATCTAAACGCTATTTTACTAATATATCGAAAAACAAAATATTATATAATTAATTATAAAATAGAAAATTAATATATTTTCTTTTTAATGTGATCGTGTATGTGGTCAATTTTTTTGTTTACTCTACTTATTTTTCTTTGTAACGTCATGATATCGTGACGACTATATTATGATATAAAGTTATATGTTATGGCAAATGAAGCTAGGGAGATATTTGATAAATTAAAGTATATTAAGGATTACCTTACCAAACTAGGCCCGAGTCGAAGGTCTCCTATTATAAGAGAAACTAAATTAAAGGAGACAAATGATATATATACACAGTTTTGTTCTTTACAAAATATAATTGATTTAAAGATAAAAAGTAAAGGAATCGAGAGTGTGGAAATTCATACTGTGACAGAGTTATATACAAAAATAAATAATTTATATTCAAAAATATTACAGCTTTGTTCGTATAGTACAGAGGATACGATGGAGAAATTTGACTTGAAAACTGCCAATGCACTATTACCCGTAATGACAGGGGATATTGATACCACCAAACGATTAATATCAAGTATCGAAATGTATGACTCTATGATTGATGATAGTGGCAAAAAGCAACTAATACAATTTGTTTTAATGTCTCGGATATCCGAAAGCGCCAAGCTGCGCATGCGTAATAGTTATTTATCTGTTGCAGACTTAATTAGTGACATGCGTAACATATTGTTGCCCAAAAAGTCAGACACAGCTATCCAGAGTAAGCTGCAGCATGCGAGGCAAAATAACAAGAGTATAGAGGAGTACGGTAAGGAACTTGAACAGTTATTCGTCGATTTGACTATTACTCAGGCGAGCGGCGATCCCGGTGCATATCAAATTTTGAGGCCAATAAATGAGCGAATTGCGATTAAAAGATTTGCCGACGGCCTGCGTAACAGTCGACTCAGTACGATTATTGCAGCGCGAAATTATAGCACTTTAAAGGATGCCATTCAAGGTGCATTGGATGAGATGGTGCCGAATGCAGAAGGAGAACGAGTGCTGAGCTTCCAGCAGAACCGAGGTAGGTCAAGCCGTTACCAACGTGGTAAGCTTCAGAATAGTTTTAATAGGGGTGCGTTTAGAGTATTTTCAAATTCTCAGAGTTATAATAATCGTGGTCGTGGTACTAACTGTGGTCAAAGTGGAATTCGTAACTTTGCTAATTCATCTAATTTTCGCGGTCGCGGTGGTTTTCACACAACATTTCGTCAACCGGCGCGTCATCATCAGATTAACTTAGCCGACTCGAGTAACAACTGTAATAGTTCTGATTCCATTCAAAACAATGAAAGAAAGACTGAATCCGAGGACAGAAATTTGTTTTTTCGTGCATGAACATTTTTATTGTCAAAATATTAATTAAATTAATTTAAATGTGTTTCAAATGTCCCGTAGTTGGTTACTTGACACCGGCGCGTCGTTGTCCATAGTTAGACAGGACATATTAGAGAACTGTAAGATTCCGTTCCATATAGAGCGTATTAAAATAAATGGTATAGGAGGTCACGTATATTGCGATGGCTTTGTTTATCTTAGATTAAGTTACGGTAATGTTGAGTTTGAGCATAAGTTTTATGTATTTAAAAACTTTTCTTGTAGAACCGATGGCGTTTTGGGACAAGATTTTTTGAGTAAATTTAATTGTATTTTAGATTTTGAACAAAATGTTCTAACTATTAACTATAAGGTACCCGTTAGTATCCCGTTACAAATGGGGCAACTTGGGAAAAATAGTTACATGACAATACAGGCAAGGTGTGAAGTTACATACTTAGTGCAGACACACCTAAGAGATGAGTGCGTTATTATGCCTAAACAATTATGCGATGGTTTATTTTTAGCTTCTATCTTAGTCAAACCTAAGGACGGTAAAATACCGCTTAAGTTTTTAAATACTAGGGAGACAGACGTTTGTTTAAGTTATTTTACACCGGAAGTTGTAACTTTAAATGATTATTATTTGTGTTCTTTTAGTAGTAATAATGTAAATGCCGACCGTGTCAAGAGTTTGTTTTCTACTTTGAATTTTAAACATTTAAACAGAGAGGAACAAATTTCAATTGAAAACATTTGCGCAAAGTACTCAGATGTGTTTTTGTTACCAGGTGATAAGTTAGGTTTTACCAACTTATACCAGCAGTCTATACATCTGAAAGAAAATACTAGCCCGGTATACAGCAAACCATACCGACTCATTAAAAGTCAAAAAACTGAAATTGATAGACAAATAGGCGAAATGTTACGAAATGACATCATAGAAGAAAGTATTAGTGAGTGGTCAAGCCCTGTCCTACTGGTCCCAAAGAAAACTGATAGTAGTGGTACGAAAAAATGGCATGTTGTTATTGATTATAGAAAATTAAACGACAACCTTCAAGATGATAAATTTCCGTTACCTAACATTTCTGATATTCTCGATTCTTTATCAGGGGCGATATATTTCAGTCATTTAGATCTCAGTCAAGGTTACTTTCAATTAGAATTAAGCCCTGAAAGCAGAAAATACACAGCCTTTACTACAAGTAAACAATATCACATGAAACGACTGCCAATGGGTTTAAAAATCAGCCCTAGTGCTTTCAGTCGCCTAATGACAGTAGCAATGTCTGGTTTGAGTCATGAAAAGTGTCTTGTTTATTTGGATGATTTAATATGTATAGGAAGAAGCTTAGAAAATCATAATAAACATTTAATTGATATTTTTGAAAGACTTCGAAGCGTAAACTTAAAAATAAACCCCGAGAAATGTCAATTTCTAAAGAAAGAATTGTTGTATTTAGGCCATGTTGTTTCCGCTAGTGGAGTGTCACCTGACCCTGAAAAGACACGAGTATTAAAGAACTATCCTATTCCAAAAAGTAGTGACGAAGTAAGGCGGTTTGTCGCTTTTGTCAATTACTACCGTAAATTTATACCACATTTCGCTGAAATAACAATTCCGTTAAAGAAACTTTGTAGAAAAGGTGTTAAATTTGTTTGGAACACAGAGTGTGAAAATTCTTTTCAATTATTAAAGCGGTCCTTGACAAATCCACCAATATTACAATATCCTAATTTTGACGACGAAAATGAGTTTATATTGCACACAGATGCATCTGGAGTAGCCATAGATTCCGTTTTATGTAATAAAAACGACTTGCCAATTGCTTATGCAAGCCGGCCATTAAATAAAGCAGAATTAAATTATCCAACGATTGAAAAAGAGCTCCTTGCTATTATTTGGTCAGTTAAATATTTCAGACCCTATTTGTTTGGTAAAAAGTTTATAATTAAAACCGATCATAAGCCATTACTTTACCTGTTTAGTTTCAATAATCCCTCTAGTAGATTGCTAAAGTTTCGGTTAATTTTAGATGAATACGATTACGTGGTTGAATACGTTAAGGGTGTGAATAATGTGGCTGCAGACGCGTTATCTCGCATCATTATTACGTCCGATGAATTAAAAAGTATTAATCAAAATGTTCTAAATGTCATGACTAGGAGTATGTCGAAAAATCAATCGAGTAGCAACTCTTCGGTCGATAAGAACAAAACAGATAATCGGTCTGATCAGCCGAGAATCGTTGAAATTCTTAGTAAACCGAAAAATTGTACTGAATTAGTAATTTCTAATTATGCATTAACGTCCAATGCTAAATGTACTAAAGTAAATGATTTTATTTATATACCATCAAAGATGTCAATTTATATAGACCCAAGTTCTCGATCATGCTCAGCGCGAGACGCTTTCGTGAGAGATTTGGAATCTATCTGTAATAAAGTATCAATTAATGAGATTTATATTCTGAAGAATAATAATAATGAGAAGTATATTAAATGGTTGAATAAATGTTGTGGAAATAATGACTGGACCGGTCCACGAATTTATATTTTAAAAGGATTAATAAGAATAGTAAATGATGATGACAAGAGAGTAGTACTTAATGACTTTCATTTGCTTCCCACGAGTGGGCACGCAGGTACTAGACGTATGATACGTAATATAAAAAAATATTACTTTTGGCCAAGAATGGATGTAGACGTGGCTGAATTTGTCAAGAAGTGTGACAAATGCCAAAAACAGAAGCATGCTTTACATACTAAGCAACCCATGGTTATTACTACAACTGCGCAGTCGGCTTTTGATAAAATATTTTTAGATATAGTTGGGCCCTTAGATAAGGATTATTATGATAACTCGTATATACTCACATTACAATGTGAATTAAGTAAGTATATAGAAGCATACCCATTAGCAAGAAAAGATACCGTTAGCGTGGCTCGAGCTTTCGTAAACAACTTTATATTAAGGTATGGTATCCCACGTGAAATTGCTACAGACCGGGGAACTGAATTTATTTCCAGCACTATGAGTGAGGTATGTAAATTGTTAAATATAAAACGAACAGTTTCTTGTGCCTATCATCATGAGTCGATTGGTTCTTTAGAAAATTCCCATAAATCATTGAATGCATTTTTGAGAATTCAAACAGATAATAACAGTAGGTATTGGAGTGAGTGGCTTCCATATTGGTGTTTTGCCTACAATACCTCTGTACATTCATCAACAAACTATACGCCTTATGAGCTTGTATTTGGTAAATTGTGTAACAACCCTAGAAATTTGAAAAATTGTACTGTTGAGCCTTCATATAATTTAGAAAGTTATCCCTTAGAATTAAAATTTAGATTACAAAAATCACAGTATGAAGCGCGGCAAAAATTGTTACAATCAAAATTGATACGAAAATGTAAATTTGATGCATATTTGAAACCTGTTATGTATAAGAAAGATGATTTATTGTTAAATTAAAAATGAAACAGGAAATAAGTTTGATAATGTGTATGATGGTCCTTTTAAGGTTTTAGATGATATTGATCCTAATGTTATAATCTTACGTAATAATAAAGAAGAAGTTATACATAAGAATAGGACAAAATTATATAATGTTTAAAAAAAAAAACTTAGTTTTTTTTTTTCTGTTTTGGTAGGGCGTGTGGTGCAATGGTCATGTGATGAACCATATTAATCATTCATGATGATGTCATGATATTCCTAGATTAAGAGTATATAATCCATGTATCTATTAGAATTAAGAGACTATTAAATCATAAGTTTGATAATGTGTATGATGGTCCTTTTAAGGTTTTAGATGATATTGATCCTAATGTTATAATCTTACGTAATAATAAAGAAGAAGTTATACATAAGAATAGGACAAAATTATATAAGGTTTCAAAAAAAAAAAAAAAAAACTTAGTTTTTTTTTTTCTGTTTTGGTAGGGCGTGTGGTGCAATGGTCATGTGATGAACCATATTAATCATTCATGATGATGTCATGATATTCCTAGATTAAGAGTATATAATCCATGTATCTATTAGAATTAAGAGACTATTACATCATACATCAAGGTATCAGGTTGTGTGATGAACACAATAATGTCTTATGAGTGTGTATGTAATTTTTGCTATGATACGAGTATAATCGCACGGAGAATCAGTACCGTACGTTAAAGTAGAAGTGGGCCGGTCATGTCTCCAGACGAACTGATGTTCACTGGAGCCGAAATGTGCCATAGTGTAGACAGCGACTTGACTGACAATTTGAAGACAGTGGATGGCGGCGGTGCTTCTTGGGGGAGATCTTCGGTGGACGGCTATAGGTTGATACTATTAGTATTATGTTTTTGTTAGGAATATACAAGTATGATAATGAGCAGTCTGGTAATCTAATTACATAGTTTGTGTTATAGAAGCTGTGACTAGTTTCTGTTCATACGGCCGTATCTGTATGTGGCAATTGATCCGATTGAAACCAGTGTTTCGTTACATGTGAGTCTATTGCGAGAAACTCTAGTATACCCTAGAAAGCATGTCCTCAAGAATTTTGACAGATTTTGTTGCCATTGAAGACAAGAGGCATTATCTTCTGTCCGATTGGGAACTACACTGCTAAGGAAACGAGCAGCTCTACCATAACACACAACCTGATACCTTGATGTATGATGTAATAGTCTCTTAATTCTAATAGATACATGGATTATATACTCTTAATCTAGGAATATCATGACATCATCATGAATGATTAATATGGTTCATCACATGACCATTGCACCACACGCCCTACCAAAACAGAAAAAAAAAAAAAACTAATTTTTTTTTTTTTTTTTGAAACATTATATAATTTTGTCCTATTCTTATGTATAACTTCTTCTTTATTATTACGTAAGATTATAACATTGGGATCAATATCATCTAAAACCTTAAAAGGACCATCATACACATTATCAAACTTATGATTTAATAGTCTCTTAATTCTAATAGATACATGGATTATATACTTGTCGGAGACACAAGAATAAACGAGAACATGATTGACAGATACAGCCAATCTGGACCAAAGCCAAACACTAATCACTACTAAAAGGATACGAATTAACATAAACACCATCAGCAAGCCCCCATGAGGGGATTGGGGCAACGCTCACCCCTCCGCGATGCCCTGTGGAATTCGCCACCTAGGCTAGTAATTCCCCCACTGATAAATATCGCCTCATACACACAATATAAAACACAGAGATACAATAAATCACAAATCAAATAATAGATATGGTCGTCGCGAGATCTGAAGAGAACTGTGTCCTGTTTCCGATCGCGCCGCTTTATATAGAGTGTTCCGTAGTGTTCGATAGTGGCAAATGTTTGTATCACTTTTATTATTTGGATACCCTCACTCCGACACGGCCGTCCTGACGTATTACACGTCCTCGTGTGATGTTGAAGGCATCATCATCATTATCCGCAGAAAAGAAAGAGATTTTTGTGTTGTTCGGCCACTCCTGACCAAGGACATTGGGTACATTATTACATTTTATCTTCTGTGGAACAACTTCATTTAGGACATTCTCATAAAATAGGCTTTTCGTTATCAAATCTGAATGCTAATAGACTTCTCGCTACATACTAAATTAATAACACCAGTAAGTAGTATCGCAACAGTCACCTCACCGTTTATCGCGTTACACATTTTTGGACTATTATTATTAACAATATCTACATGGCCTCTTATTCTACCAATTTCACTTTTCAATGGCCACCTCGCCTTTCAGTGGCCACCTCGCCTTTCAATGGCCACCTCGCCTTTCAGTGGCCACCTCGCCTTTCAGTGGCCACCTCGCCTTTCAGTGGCCACCTCGCCTTTCAGTGGCCACCTCGCCTTTCAGTGGCCACCTCGCCTTTCAGTGGCCACCTCGCCTTTCGCAAAACTTAACTAAACTTTAACAACCACCACGCTGATAGGATATCTCATATCTCATTATGGAGACTACTCGCCACACAATTACAACTCAATTTCATTCCATTGCATCAGCATTAATTAACCCTTGATTATCATCATCAACATCAATAGGGACTTGATCTACAGGGATTTTCCTCACTATTATCAATGCCAGACAAATCTACCTCCTCGGGTATATCACTTAAAGGAAACTCTCGTATACGAACGCAAGCGCATTTGTAGATTCTGTTACTAGTTAAAGATTTCAAAGTATAACGATCGCCATCGAGCAACTCTACAATTTTAAACGGTCCTTTATACTTAGGATTTAACTTTGTCTAATTTCTTTCTTAACTTTGAATCAAAACTAAGTTACTGAGATCAAACTTTACTAATTTACACTTTCCCTATCAAATGTCACATACGTGTACACACAGTATCTCTCTCACTCTGCCATATCTGACCTCACTGTCTATTCTGTCTCAATAAAACAGTACACTACTGAACAGCAAAAGAAAACAGTAACATCATTATTAAAATCAAAACAACAAAAAATAAGAACTTTAGTAATTGACTACTGCTGTAAATTCTCAAAGCAATCCAAATAAATAGTATCGTAGGTCATCCCTGTGACCACCACAAATGTTACAGTTAGTCATCCCTTGTGACTACCACACGTATATCTGCCAACTACATAGACATGCCAGCTACAATCACCCGCTGCTGGTGAGATAGCTGACACCAAATAGAAGTCCGACCAGTTTTTTTGTCTTTACTGAAAATATCGACATTTCATCACAAAATAAAAAAAACGGTAATTATAATTCGAGTCACAACTATCACAAAGTGGTAAAAATAATAATCCAAAAAATGTTAACAGCCACTATCAAAGATGAACCCGCCTCAAACTAAAAATCACATCACAATCATAAATTTAAAATTGAATAAATAAAAAAACCCCTTATGCAGCATCAGGTCGAAGTTATCAATTACACAATTGTCATTTAACGATTATACTGGCACGTTTTGCAGACATTCGGTTATTCTTCCCCACTTTTACCCCCATAACTTTTTAAACGACTCAACCGATTTTCATGAAACATGTCTAAGAACACTCGCACGTAACTCACCTTTCATACAAAAAAAACTAAATTGAAATCGCTTCATCCATTCGCGAGCTACGGTGCCACAGACAGACAGACACGTCAAACTTATAACACCCCTCTTTTTGCGTCGGGGGTTAAAAATAAGAAATAAATTTAAACAATAAACAAACAGCATGTGCAGAACGGGTAATTCAATCCACCTCCATCACAGATATTCTGCTATGATATAATACTACACTATACTTCCGAAATCGTCTACCTTTGTACCGATGTCACCAATAGAAACGATCTTATTATTTTAAGAACAAGATTATTTTAGAAAACTGCAACTGAAAACCTTAATGCAAACAGATTCTCATTCTTCTCTTTAAATAATTATGTCGTTTGAAATACAGTAATCGTGTACTACATGAAACAATAACCGCAATGAAAAAAATCTGAATTAAAACTGTACATAGAATTTCGACGTTACAATAAGTGCGGGCATTACCTACCCTCAATAATGTTACTGCACAATATTGTCCATTTTTGAATTAAAATCACTTTCAATCACTCCACTATTTTATTTTTGTTTACACAAAAATCAACAATCAATCAAACAATCGAGAGTATAAATTACACAATATTGTCGTTTGCCTAGAAATTCATCTGACAGAACTTATCTTATTAAAGAGCACTCAGCACAAAATAAAAATAGTACGACTCACCGGATTGTTGGAGTTGTCCGTACATACCGGTTACTTCCCAGTTACCGATGCGTTGCTTTTACTACCGCACGCTGCCGCTGTTGTAGGCCGCACGTCTCATAAACCGTTCGTACGCGAAAAGGCTATACCGACACTTTGACACTATGTGAGCGTTCTCGCTTACAAAAATTTAACAAATGACACCTCGTACGATTTTCGAGCGGCGGGTAGTTCGACAGCTCGCCGCGACTGACGATCCGTTACACTCTCAAACGTTGTGGGCAAATGAGATTCAGATCCCACTTCTGATGTCGGAGACACAAGAATAAACGAGAACATGATTGACAGATACAGCCAATCTGGACCAAAGCCAAACACTAATCACTACTAAACGGATACGAATTAACATAAACACCATCAGCAAGCCCCCATGAGGGGATTGGGGCAACGCTCACCCCTCCGCGATGCCCTGTGGAATTCGCCACCTAGGCTAGTAATTCCCCCACTGATAAATATCGCCTCATACACACAATATAAAACACAGAGATACAATAAATCACAAATCAAATAATAGATATGGTCGTCGCGAGATCTGAAGAGAACTGTGTCCTGTTTCCGATCGCGCCGCTTTATATAGAGTGTTCCGTAGTGTTCGATAGTGGCAAATGTTTGTATCACTTTTATTATTTGGATACCCTCACTCCGACATACTCTTAATCTAGGAATATCATGACATCATCATGAATGATTAATATGGATCATCACATGACCATTGCACCACACGCCCTACCAAAACAGAAAAAAAAAAAAACTAAGTTTTTTTTTTTTTTTTTAAACATTGTATAATTTTGTCCTATTCTTATGTATAACTTCTTCTTTATTATTACGTAAGATTATAACATTAGGATCAATATCATCTAAAACCTTAAAAGGACCATCATACACATTATCAAACTTATTTCCTGTTTCATTTTTAATTTAACAATAAATCATCTTTCTTATACATAACAGGTTTCAAATATGCATCAAATTTACATTTTCGTATCAATTTTGATTGTAACAATTTTTGCCGCGCTTCATACTGTGATTTTTGTAATCTAAATTTTAATTCTAAGGGATCACTTTCTAAATTATATGAAGGCTCAACAGTACAATTTTTCAAATTTCTAGGGATGTTACACAATTTACCAAATACAAGCTCATAAGGCGTATAGTTTGTTGATGAATGTACAGAGGTATTGTAGGCAAAACACCAATATGGAAGCCACTCACTCCAATACCTACTGTTATTATCTGTTTGAATTCTCAAAAATGCATTCAATGATTTATGGGAATTTTCTAAAGAACCAATCGACTCATGATGATAGGCACAAGAAACTGTTCGTTTTATATTTAACAATTTACATACCTCACTCATAGTGCTGGAAATAAATTCAGTTCCCCGGTCTGTAGCAATTTCACGTGGGATACCATACCTTAATATAAAGTTGTTTACGAAAGCTCGAGCCACGCTAACGGTATCTTTTCTTGCTAATGGGTATGCTTCTATATACTTACTTAATTAAATAATAATAATAATAATAAATATTTCGGACATCTAACACACAATGCCATCTAGTCCCAAGCTAAGCAGAGCTTGTGTTATGGGTACTAGACAACTGATAGAAATACATATATACTTTTTTTTTGTAAATACATACATATTATACATAGAAAACACCCAAACTCCGAAACAAATATTTGTAGATCATACAAGCATTTGGTCCGACCCGGGAATCGAACCCGAGACCTCATGATCATCAGTCGCACACGCCAACCGCGAGACCAACGAGGCAGTTAGTTAATTCACATTGTAATGTGAGTATATACGAGTTATCATAATAATCCTTATCTAAGGGCCCAACTATATCTAAAAATATTTTATCAAAAGCCGACTGCGCAGTTGTAGTAATAACCATGGGTTGCTTAGTATGTAAAGCATGCTTCTGTTTTTGGCATTTGTCACACTTCTTGACAAATTCAGCCACGTCTACATCCATTCTTGGCCAAAAGTAATATTTTTTTATATTACGTATCATACGTCTAGTACCTGCGTGCCCACTCGTGGGAAGCAAATGAAAGTCATTAAGTACTACTCTCTTGTCATCATCATTTACTATTCTTATTAATCCTTTTAAAATATAAATTCGTGGACCGGTCCAGTCATTATTTCCACAACATTTATTCAACCATTTAATATACTTCTCATTATTATTATTCTTCAGAATATAAATCTCATTAATTGATACTTTATTACAGATAGATTCCAAATCTCTCACGAAAGCGTCTCGCGCTGAGCATGATCGAGAACTTGGGTCTATATAAATTGACATCTTTGATGGTATATAAATAAAATCATTTACTTTAGTACATTTAGCATTGGACGTTAATGCATAATTAGAAATTACTAATTCAGTACAATTTTTCGGTTTACTAAGAATTTCAACGATTCTCGGCTGATCAGACCGATTATCTGTTTTGTTCTTATCGACCGAAGAGTTGCTACTCGATTGATTTTTCGACATACTCCTAGTCATGACATTTAGAACATTTTGATTAATACTTTTTAATTCATCGGACGTAATAATGATGCGAGATAACGCGTCTGCAGCCACATTATTCACACCCTTAACGTATTCAACCACGTAATCGTATTCATCTAAAATTAACCGAAACTTTAGCAATCTACTAGAAGGATTATTGAAACTAAACAGGTAAAGTAATGGCTTATGATCGGTTTTATATATTATATATTGGTCGTAGCGTGATGATATATAGCCTATAGCCTATCTCGATAAATGTGCTATCCAACACTGAAAGAATTTTTCAAATCGGACTAGCGGTTCCTGAGATTAGCGCGTTCAAACAAACAAACCCTTCAGCTTTATATAATAGTATAGATATAATAACTGGCTATAGTTATTACTAGACTTCAAACAAAAAAACATTAATAGTCACAACATTTTGCTAAAAAGACGAAAAGCAAAGAAAAAATATCTGTCTACTTTATTGAGTAACTTAAAGAGATGCCCACCTAAATACCAATAAACAGCCAGCGAGTGTCGTTACATCATGATAGATGAAGGCTTCGATTGGACAGCAAAATGTCAATCTGAAGCAGGTCGACTACTCAGTGATCCCTTTTCAATTTACGGCAAACTGTCCCTTTTGACTACTAAACTTTTAGTATTGAATAAGATCGCGTAAAAAAAGTCTGAAGTACTAGCAAATAGATGTATTTTAACCATTTATTTTCCCAAATATACTACGTTATGATTGAAATAATGTTATGTAAGTTTGAATACTTATAACATTTAATGTTGTTGTATATTTTATAATTATCTTCTTCGTTTTCCAAATTTTATTTTGTTAATATAATTCCCCTTATTGTTCTCAATATTCATTGATCTTGTAACTCACCACCTTCGGTATTCGTATCACCTGTACGTATGTGTATTTATTTGTAAGTCATCAGGACTTACAAATAAATACACATACAGTTAAGGGTTGATGACATGTGATACACCATTGACAAAGTTAACAAATCGTCCTTTGTATCATCTCTGTTATTAATAACAAAGTTTAATAAAAATTAAATAAAAAAGTTTATTTCTACGCCTTTTTAAGATTTTTTTTTAAAGACAATGCCCGCACTAGGAATAAATCTTGTGTCGCGGGGGACTTTACAAACATACATGAAACGGACACAAAGAACACCCAGACTTAGAACAACAATTTGTGGATCACACAAAGTTGTCCTATGTGGGATTTGAACCCACGACACTTGGCAAAGTAGGAACCGGCGTGGTTACCGCCAAAGCACTAGGCCAAACGTGCAGTTTTTTAAAACTCTATATGGACTCCGTCTCATAGTTATGTCACACTATCGTTCGTCAATGTAAGTTCCATCGCTCTATCGTTTGTCGATCACAATCGGTCACACTAACGTTCATCACATCCTGACGTGCTGTTGCACCACTAATGGTCGACATATCACATATCGTTCTATCATCTTAACGTTTGTTATGTAATTGTTTGTCGCAACTATGAGACGGTGTTACTTAGATGTATGGAGTTTGAAATATTTTAAGTTTTTGTGTAAAAGAAGTGTGGAAGCCTATGATTTTTCAGCAATGTTATGTAATAAGTATACGAATGATTTTAAATAGGCTACAAGCTGCAGACGATCAATATACATGTGTGTTTAGTCCGGGATCCACGAAAAAACATTACAAGTTATTACTATTAAGCAAATTTTTCGTGAGACCTTACAAAAATCGATTGTGGTAGCTAACAGGGATAGCAGGGACAAAAAACTTTTGAGCGTAGGACCGGGATAACGTACCACGCAATTTGTAGGACAGTGTGGCTGTTAAATAATATAAATATTATTTTATTCCTGAAAAAATGTAGTATTTCGATTACTGTGCAAGAACCGGAAAATGGACGCATCTGCCATTTAGTTTGAAATGCAACACGTTGGCGAGTAAACTCAGGTAATATAAATGTAAATTTAGTAAAAGAAACGCAGCCTGAAGTGGCAACTGTAATAGTACCCGCAACGTGCAATGCTTAAATGTATCCAGTATCTATTCCACGGTTTTAAAGAAATAAGAGATCGCATGCTTTTGGAATTACGACCGCTATTCATTTAGGTACTTACTTTTTTGTCCACTCTACGGTATTAAGCTTTAAACATGCAGGTTAAAAGGTGAAAATAACACAGAACTGTTTCTAAGAGTTAAATAACGTTCATGATTAAGATCGTATATTGTTAAAAAATAAGCACTATGTAGGTACCTACTTATTATATTCATTGTTTTAATGGGTTCTTTGAAAACATTATTGTGTGTTACAAAAACAAATATGTATATACAAACAAGCGTAATGATTAATTCAAATAACCCACGAATTATTAAGTTGAAAACGTACGGTAAACACAATGTCACAAATACAAAATAAAATAATTATTATTTGTCGTGAATCCCATGTGACAGAGAGTTTGATGCTTGTATACATATATTTAATGTATTATCATTTATATACATGTGCATGAATAAATATTGTATGTTTTCTTTGCCTATACCTACGCATAAGCCTTATTTGTCAAAGGGTTACCTGGGGACATATAACAAAGTAAAATTCAGCGTTACCATATCTTTTTGTTTTCAACATATCAAATAGATATGAAAAAAACTTTAGATTATAATATCCTGTTATTTTTACATTACTCAGTAGTTGAGAAAATATAAACAATAATAGAGCTAATTGCGCGTCTCCTGCAGATATTGAGAGTGCATCTCAACGTATATTTCCAACCCACATGCTCTTTTGAATGTTCAAGAATGAAGATATTAATGATGTTCCTTTCAAGTAAACTCACATGAAGCATTACAAAAATAGAATAACATTAAAACAGTATTAGATCTTTTATTCAATACATCTAATACAATTTATGCAAACGTTTACTTTTATTACAAGCTTTTTATTAACTTGCAATGTATGTATGTATGCTTGTATGTTCGGGTGGAATCTTGAAACTGAATTTTGAAGCAATTATCTTCAACCGATTTTGCTGAAATTTTGCAAGCATATACACACATCAAAAGTGTCTAGGGATCAAGCATTTTTATGCGGATTTCTTGAGATTGAGATGTGGCTTTGGCCCTGGCCTGCTCAGTCGCCAGACTTGAACCCGATTGAGCATGCATGGGATATGCTACAGAGAAGAGCTCTGCCGAATATGGAGGGTATCCAGTCGCAAGAAGACCTTTTTTTGTTGTTGCAACGAACATGGGCGGCCATTCCACAGCGTGATTTGGATGAACTCATTTTGAGTATGCCAAACCGATGTTCTTGTGTTAGTGTTCGCGGTAGAAACACGGATTATTAATTGTTTAAGTTACCTAATAAAATTTTAAAGAAAACTGTTATTTCAGTCTTTTTTTCGAACTTTAATGTTAGTGGTTCAAATGTCAAAAATCCTTTTATTAGGAAAATGGCAAATTTCTTTATTAATGCAAAGGTGACTTGGTTTATCGTTACTGTGACAAACGAAAACACTTTATTTGATGAATCCTTAAAGAAAATTTTAATTAATATCAATCAGGAGAAAAGTTATTGCAAAAATATATGTTGATCCCTAGACACATATGTTGATCCCTAGACACTTTTGATGTGTGTATGTATACAGCGTGACGTGAGGAACTCTGTAAAGAAACGTCGCAACATCATCGAGTTTGGACTATTAACTCTAAGGTTTGGACTCGTTTGATTCGTCTCGAGGCATTCCAGTAATAGCTTGTTTTTAAAAAGCTTTTTAATTAAATTTATTATGATGTGTTTCTAAAGATTGATCATGTACCTACCATTATAATAGTAATCGTAATTTCCTACTAATGTTATAGGTAATTGAGAATTTTTTTTAGGATGTATGGAAGAGTGGATGTTTGTTCCTCTTTAACGCAAAAAATAATGAACGTATTTTTATCAAACTTTAAAGTAATCTAGCTCATACATCACAATAACACATTTTACTGTGATATCAGATAAAAGCGACCGGAGCCGTGGGCAAATGCTAGTTCAATACAAATTGGCATTAATTAACAGCTCTAGCTGTAACTATTCTGTTTGAGATTATTTTTAACCTGCAACATTCAAACATAGAACTAACTTTACAGTGGGAGAGCCACGCTTTGGCATGAATGGGCCGGCTCGACCGGAGTGATACCACTGTAAACCGTAAGAAAACCGGTGTTAAATAGT
Organism: Diaphora mendica; assembly: GCA_949125395.1. Lineage (NCBI taxonomy): Eukaryota > Metazoa > Arthropoda > Insecta > Lepidoptera > Erebidae > Diaphora > Diaphora mendica. The sequence continues at coordinate 8,108,638 of OX421323.1, forward strand.
GCTTGCGCTGTGTTTCACCGAGTGAGTGAGGTTACCGGAGGCCCATACCCCCAACCCCTCCCCCTATCTCCTCCCACCCCCATCCCCCAAAGGCCGCTAACGCACTTGTGACGCCTCAGGTGTTGCAGGTGTCTATGGTTGGTGGTAATCGCTTACCATCAGGCGATACGTCTGTTCGTTTGCCCACCTATCACATAAAAAAAATACTACTATGGAAACAGAAGATTTTAAAACTTAACTGCTATACCTGTACAGCTCAAAAATGTTATAAGTTAAATTTAAGTAGAAATTGTTAAGGAATAGAAATATTTTACCATACCTACTTATTTCACTTTTATCCATTCAAAATCAAGTTTGCTTTAAATATTGTGATATTCATTCTGACAATAACGAAAATATATCTACAACAGTGTTGCAGTTCTCAAAACTGTATTTTAATTGTTTATACTTTAAACAAAACGATCTAAACAGGATACGACCATGTTCTCGAAACATTACTACTACAAAATTTCATTAAACTATAACCACAATTGCTATGTTATGCATAAGCAGAATGCGTACATATACACAGCCAGCGATAATGATTTTAGTGATAAAAAAAAAAGCGGCCAAGTGCGAGTCAGACTCGCCCATGAAGGGTTCCGCAGCAGCAAGTAACATTTTTTTTTATATTTGTTTTGATTGAATGAAAGGTAAATTGCAGTTTACGATTTATGACGTATTAAAAAAAACTACTTACTAGATTTCGTTCAAACCAATTTTAAGTGGAAGTTTGCATGGTAATGTACATCATATATTTTTTTTAGATTTATCATGCTCTTATTTTAGAAGTTACAGGGGGAGGGGACACATTTTACCACTTTGGAAGTGTCTCTCGCGCAATCTATTCAGTTTAGAAAAAAAATATGTTAGAAACCTCAATGTCATTTTTGAAGACCTATCTATAGATACCCACACGCATGAGTTTGATGAAAAACATTTTTTTGAGTTTCAGTTCTATGTATGGGGACCCCCAAAATTTATTGTTTTTTTCTTATTTTTGTGTGAAAATCTTAATGCGGTTCACAGAATACATCTACTTACCAAGTTTCAACATTATAGGTCTTTTAGTTTCGGAAAAAAGTGGCTGTGACATACGGACGGACAGACGGACAGACAGACAGACATGACGAATCTATAAGGGTTCCTTCCTTTGGCACGGAACCCTAAAAACAACTGAATTTTTATTTCTACATTATGTAGAACCAGCATGCATAGTTGTGAATATAGTTATTCATACATTACGCTCTTGATCAGAACGCTCCTAATACCTGTCATTTTAAATTCAAAGAACTATACTCATAACACAGAAATTATCACGCTATCAAAATAAATAAATGATGAAATTTGTATGTAAACAAATAAATTAACATGCTGCTACTGTTTGTGACTTCTGATGCCTGGAAAAGGTGCTAACAAAAAATACCGTTATACAGTACCTATGTGTCTCTGTTTACTTGCGTATGCGCAGTTAGCGCGGAAAACAGCATAGCAGAATTGTTGTGATTGGATTACCATTATTAGTCCTTTACTGCGCATGCGTCAGTAGAGAAAGACAGATGGGGTACCGCGATCTTCTCTCTCTTTTTAACCGTTGGACGTTTTCGCTTACAGGCAGCCGTATGTCTTAGTAGTCCGTCGTTTGTTGCTTTTTAAGGTAAACTCGTTTTCAATTGAATTTTACAAGACTAGACTGTAATGAAGTAGTAAGGAGTAAAATTGATTTTTTTTTATTTATGAAGCTGCCAAAGTGACTCTACACTGCCTGATGAAAGCATGACTACAATCAAAGCGTAGACTGTAATGAAGTAGTAAGGAGTAAAATTGTTTTTTTATTTATGATGCTGCCAAAGTGACTCTACACTGCCTGATGAATGCATGACTAGAATCAAAGCGTAGACTGTAATGAAGTAGTAAGGAGTAAAATTGTTTTTTTATTTATGATGCTGCCAAAGTGACTCTACACTGCCTGATGAATGCATGACTAGAATCAAAGCGTAGACTGTAATGAAGTAGTAAGGAGTAAAATTGTTTTTTTATTTATGATGCTGCCAAAGTGACTCTACACTGCCTGATGAATGCATGACTAGAATCAAAGCGTAGACTGTAATGAAGTAGTAAGGAGTAAAATTGTTTTTTTATTTATGATGCTGCCAAAGTGACTCTACACTGCCTGATGAATGCATGACTAGAATCAAAGCGTAGACTGTAATGAAGTAGTAAGGAGTAAAATTGTTTTTTTATTTATGATGCTGCCAAAGTGACTCTACACTGCCTGATGAATGCATGACTAAAATCAAAGCGTAGACTGTAATGAAGTAGTAAGGAGTAAAATTGTTTTTTTATTTATGATGCTGCCAAAGTGACTCTACACTGCCTGATGAATGCATGACTAGAATCAAAGCGTAGACTGTAATGAAGTAGTAAGGAGTAAAATTGTTTTTTTATTTATGATGCTGCCAAAGTGACTCTACACTGCCTGATGAATGCATGACTAGAATCAAAGCGTAGACTGTAATGAAGTAGTAAGGAGTAAAATTGTTTTTATATTTATGAGGCTGCCAAAGTGACTCTACACTGCCTGATGGAAAGCATGACTAGAATCCAAGCGTAGTGGTCACCATACAATGCAGCATGGTGACCCACACTTTGGCGGCCTTTTGAGATGCTTCTTTATCATTGTGCTTTCGGTTTCGCACTTACCAACGAAACACGACAGGCTACGAATGCTGTCATTTTAGGTAGGACGGTAGGACTTCTGTGAGAGGGTTTTTTTTTTTTTTTTTTTTTTTTTTTTTTTTTTTTTTTTTTTTTTTTATATTTTAGCTGCCAAAATGACTCTGCCCTGCCTGATGGAAAGCACAAGCAGAATCCAAGAGTGGTGGTCACCATCCTCAATGTGAACAAGGACAGTGCAGCATGGCGACCAGCACTATGGCGGCCTAGTGAGATGCTTTTTCACGCCCCGCTTAAAGGACCCGGGATCATAGTTGGACGGAAACACGTGCGCTGGTAGTGAGTTCCAGGTTTTAACCGATCGGCACAGGAAAGAAGAACCGAATCGATGAGTGCGAGAGCGTATGTCTTCCACTCTGAGGCGGTGACTTCTGAGGCTCGCACGTGTTGTCCTGTAGAGGAAGGGAGAAGGCGGGACTAGTTGGAAGAGCTCTTCAGAACACTCCCCATGATAAAGACGATAGAGGACTGCCATGGAGGCGATTTCTCTACGCATCTGCAGAGGCTCAAGGGACTCGGTGGCTTCAGGACTGCCGACAATTCGGATTGCTCGCCGTTGCAACCGGTCGAGAGCGTCGAACAGATACTGCGCGGCACCATCGCAAAGGTGAGAACAGTATTCCACGCACGAGCGAACCTGGGTCTTATAAAGAAGACACAGGTGCTCCGGCGAGAAGAACCGTCTCACCCTGTTTAGAACACCTAACTTCCGCGAGGCCGCCTTAGTGACGCCCTCAACGTACTCGCGCGGGTTTAGGTCGTGGCAGATGCCCATGCCCAGGATATCGAGTCTGCCTTGTAGTGGCAGTTGAGTGTTCTGAAAAGTCGGAAGGGGAAGGAATGGAGATTTTTTGGCAGAAAACGCGCACACCTGTGTTTTCTTAGCGTTGAACTCGACCAGGTTCTCAGAGCCCCATTGAGAAATGCGGCACAGAATATGGTCGAGTTCAGCGACAAGCTCCTGTCGTTTTTCCTCAATATCTGCTGACTTTGCTGCAGGACGTCCGAAGTATCTCCCATGAACTGTGCTGTCGTCTGCATAGCAATGAATGTTGCCAAGGGCTAACATGTCATTGATATGCAGAAGAAACAGCGTGGGGGACAGGACGGAACCCTGTGGCACTCCGGCGTTAATCGACTGAAAGTCGGAGGCCGCACCGTCGCAAAGGACTCTGATGCGGCGCTGGTGCAGGAATGCGGCAACCCAGTTGCAAAGTTTGGGGGGCAGGCCGAAGGCCGGCAGTTTGGAGAGAAGCGAACGGTGCCAAACCCTATCAAAGGCCTTGGCCATGTCGAGGCTGATGGCCAAAGATTCTCCGTGCCTGTCAATAGCCTCACTCCAAAGGTGTGTGACGTACGCTAGAAGATCACCCGTGGATCGTTTCGGTCTAAAACCATATTGCCGATCATTAAGTAGGGAGTGATCCTCCAGGTAGTGGATCAATTGTTTATTGATGATCCGCTCGAACACTTTGCAGATAATGGGGGTGACAGTTATCGGGCGGTAGTTGGCTGGGTTGGAGCGGTCGCCCTTTTTGGGGATGGGTTGAACATTCGCCTCTCTCCAGGCATCCGGAACAGTTCCCGAGGAATATGACAGGCGATACAGGCGCGTCAATACCGGAGACAACTCTGGTGCGCAGTTCTTAAGAACCACCGCTGGGATACCGTCGGGTCCACTAGCTTTCCGGACGTCGAGTGACCGAAGCTCCGCTCGGACATCACTCAGCCGGATGCGAATATCCCGCATTGTAGCGTCGCAGGCCGGAATGGTAGGCGGGTGCATGCCACGGTCATCGATTCGGGAGTTAGCCGCAAAGAGATCTACAAGCAGTTTCGCTTTCTCCTGCGGCTGGTGGGCAAGTGATCCGTCAGGATATTTCAGCGGTGGTAGCGAGGCCTGGCAGAAGTTGGACTGCACGGCTTTAGCCAATCGCCAGAACTTTCGGCTACCCGTAGGGTATGCGACGAGTTCTTGGCCAAATCGTGCAATGCGCTGGGCATCCGCTGTTAGGTAAGCCTTCTTGCATTCCCTGGTGGCTTTGTTAAACGCTGCTTTTAGTCGATCCACGTCGGGGTGGCCGTGAGCGCGGGCCCTGGTCCATGCGCGGTACGCCGATTGCTTTTGGGCAACAGCTTGAGCGCATTCGCGATTGAACCAGGGCCGGGTAGTTGCGCTGGCGACCTCACTGTAGGGAATATAGTATTCCATTCCTAGAGTGATTTCGCCAGCCACGGCGGCCGCACTTTGCGTCAGATCTCCATATTTAAAGCAGCGTTGTGCCCACGGGATGGATGCGAAATAGTCCCGCATTCCATCCCAGTCTGCTGACGAGTAGTGCCATAACCGTCTCTTAGCTGCCACTGGTCGTGGGGGGGCAACTAGAGGCACCGTGGTGGATACCAGGCAGTGATCGGAGGATCCCAGAGGGGCGAGCACCGATACACTGTACTGCACTGGGTGACTCGTCAGCAGAAGGTCCAGCAAGGAAGGCGCTTGACTCACTATATCTGGTATCCTGGTGGGCTGGAGTACCAACTGGGTGAGGTCATGCGTGAGAGCGAATGCGTGGACAGTCCGACCCGCGTGGTCTGTTCTGGAAGATCCCAACCAGGACTCATGGTGGGCATTAAAGTCTCCCAGAAACACCAGTTCGGCGGTCGGAAACTGTTCCTGCGCTTTGTCCGCGTATTACCGTCCCGATCGAGCCAGCCCGTTCGTGCTGAAATAAGTGTGACTTTACTATCTTGTAGTCTTTGTTACAGATAAGCTATTAAGAGTGCTAAAGTTTCGTTAGTTCTAACATCTTAATAATCTCGTCTAATACAAGCGTAGTATGTACACGCCTTAATATCTTCTGAATTACGTCCAAGCTTTTAAAATGTTAGTTGCTCTGGCAGCTGTTGTGTTTAATTAAAAATATAATATTACTGTCTAGACTGGTTTCATTTGGGATTTCTGTTTACATAGATAATAAATTGTAGATATAATTTGTCGGCCTCGAAATTCGGCCTGTAATTCGATATAATACAAGCATTTGTGTTTTTTTACGGTACTTATTATGAATTTAAAATGAATGTTTTGTTTGTATAATTAAAATAATACCAAAGAGGGTGATTTAATACTTTTATTTCATTTATTTTAGTTCTAAATGTAAATTAACGAATAACTGGCCTTCAATTGTTATTTTACTCATAGATATTGAATAGCTCTTATTGAGAATGAATGCTCCTTATATCATTTTCTGTATGATGTATTCATGATTATCGAGTAAATGATTATTCATGATGTTCATACACCACGGTAAAAAATATTTTAAATAGGATAAGAGTATCGATTTATATAAACAATCTATCGTATAGTTAGACAGTTACATCAAGTTACTGTGTACCACCTTTCTACTAAGAGCCTGTCATATCCTACTAATATTATAAATGCGGACGTTTGTGAGGATATATGTATGTTTGTTATTCTTTCACACAAAAAATATTAAACACTTTTAGATGAAACTTCACAGTCATATAGATTATACGTCAGACTAGCCGAACCCCGCGGTGTTACCCGCGGTTATCGTCGTACCGCGGGTAATGCCGCGGGACAAAATTAGTCTGAAAAACAGTAGCATAAATTACTCCTTAGAACATCAGCTTTCTGCCTGTGAAAGTCCCGTCAAAATCGGTCCAGCCGTTCCAGAGATTATCCGCAACAAACAGACAGACAGACCGACAGACAGACAAAAATTGTAACAAATGATATTTCGGCACATGTACCGTGTATACATACATATGCATTTATTAAAAAGCGGTTATTTTAATATTACAAACAGACACTCCAATTTTATTTATTTGTATAGATATAGAAGATTAACATATAGGCTACTATTTACCGCGATAAGTGACATTCACGCGGACGGAGCCGCTGGCTTGACTGCACGTTTGGCCTAGTGGTTTAAGCGGTCGCCACACCGTTCTCTACTTTGCCGAGTGTCGTGGTTTCAAATCCCACATGGGACAACACTTTATGTGATCCACAAATTGTTGTTCCGAGTCTAGGTGTTATTTGTGTCCGTTTCATGTATGTTTGTTAAATCCCCCGTGACATAGGAATTATTCCTAGTGCGGAGTTGACTTTTAATAAATAAAAGAAAAGACTAGTGTATTCAGATAGATATAGTAGAGTTGGGACACCTATCAGCTTAGAAATAATTTTCATGTGGTGACGGATTAACTATACAAAGTATCACCATCCTTATTTATCCCGTAGGTGTCTAAACTAATTAAAGAGAAAGTAATCACTGGACAATAGCACTCCAAGGACAAAAAAGTAGAGTTGGGACACCTATCAGCTTAAAAATAATTTCGATGCGGTGACGGATTAACTATACGAAGTATCACCATCCACATTTATCCCGTATGTGTAAACTAATTAAAGAGGAAGTAAACACTGGACAATAGCACTGCAAGTAGAAAATAGTAGAGTAGGGACACCTATCAGCTTAGAAATAATTTTCATGAGGTGACGGATTAACTATACGAAGTATCACCATCCTCATTTATCCCGCAGCTGTCTAAACTAATTAAAGAGGAAGTAATCACTGGACAATAGCACTGCAAGTAGAAAATAGTAGAGTAGGGACACCTATCAGCTTAGAAATAATTTCCATGTGGTGACGGATTAACTATACGAAGTATCACCATCCTCATTTATCCCGCAGCTGTCTAAACTAATTAAAGAGGAAGTAATCACTGGACAATAGCACTGCAAGTAGAAAATAGTAGAGTAGGGACACCTATCAGCTTAGAAATAATTTTCATGAGTTGACGGATAAACTATACGAAGTATCACCATCCTTATTTATCCCGTAGCTGTCTAAACTAATTAAAGAGGAAGTAATCACTGGACAATAGCACTGCAAGGAGAAAATAGTAGAATTGGGACACCTATCAGCTTAGAAATAATTTCCATGTGGTGATGGATTAACAATACGAAGAATCACCATCCTTATTTATCCCGTAGCTGTCTAAACTAATTAAAGAGGAAGTAATCACTGGAAAATAGCACTGCAAGGAGAAAATAGTAGAATTGGGACACCTATCAGCTTAGAAATAATTTCCATGTGGTGATGGATTAACTATACAAAGAATCACCATCCTTATTTATCCCGTAGCTGTCTAACCTAATTAAAGAGGAAGTAATCACTGGACAATAGCACTGCAAGTGGAAGGAAAACAAGAAACAAACTCTACTCTACCTGACCAGCGTAGCAAAACCTCTTATAAAAGGCAAGGCATATAGCAAAAGTAGGCTGTTAGAGACTGCTGGTGATTTTCTCAATCATAGTAATGGGCTATTATTGAACTTCATAGACATAATTGAAATTACTTACTTGAATCAAATATAAAACCAAACACAGCACAAACAAATATTGGTTTGCAGCCGGGTCTTTGCTTTCAAGTAATTAAATTGTTAATTACATCAAAAACTAGATAGACACAAAGATAGTCTGAACATATTTGTTGTATACCACATCTTAGACTGTAATTAAAGATGATTAGAAACAATCGAAAATAGACCGTATGAACAATGGAAGGCCTTATCGCTTTAAGTGATATATTTCAGCCTTTGTAAGAAATCTGCAAAGAAAAGTAAGTAGTGGTATACACAAGACACAAGTAATATTTTAACAAAAACCGACTACAAATTTCAACTCGATTTCTCTTGGATGCCATCATCAGATCTTAGTGTACTTATCATGGTACCACCGTTGGGATGTCTCCTTTCCATTAAAAGAGAATCATAAAAATCGGTTCATAAACGACAACGTTACCGGCGAATACACATAAATATATATATATATTTACGGTCGAATTGAGAACCACCTCCTTTTTTTAAGTCGGTTAACTTTTTTGAAGTCGGTTAAAAAATAGAGGATGAATGGGTACACTGAAAGAAATCACGTTACATTATCACATCAACATTCTTTAACAGGCCATTGCACCTCTTCCTAGCAATACCATATACCATACCACACTGATCAGACGTGTTGGTACAGGGTTTTTTTTTTAAATTTTGCTTCCCTTACAGAGCTGTTTTCCTACATAGTTGCCCCTCTTACGACAAACACTAGACGATTAGAGGTGGTGACACTTTGTACTCTTAATTCGTTGCCACAAGGTAAAGAGCTATTGACTTTTTTTATGTTTGGTCGTGCCAAAATGACTCTTCTCTGCCTGATGAAAAACATAAGCAGAATCCAAGAGTGGTGGTCACCATACTGCGAATGAAGGCAATGCAGCATGGTGACCCATACCATGCGGGCTAGTGATGCTTAGTGCATCATTGGGCCTCCGGTCTCGCACTCACCAACGAAACACGACAGCACGATCGCTGTCATTTTACGTTGATTTTCTGTTACTTCATAATGTTTCTGATATTTCATATGTTTATAGCAAGTAAGCTGTGGAATTAGTCTTCTTAGGGCCGGTTTTTCAATAGTCAGATAAACAGTCAAATAGCATTTATTCCTCAGTTAGCGTAAATTTGGGTCTTTCAATAGTCAGACATCAGTTAACAGACGAATAAAGCTGTAATCTGACTGATAACTTTATCTGTGCTTTCAAACCTCAGTTAGTGTTTTATTCTGTAGAATAGTGATTTGACGTTGTGTATTTCTCTTGTACCTATTTGTGGTAAAGTTTAAGTACGTTGTCGTTATTGAATATTTGATAGATTATGGATGTTTTTGACTCGATTGACTTTTTGTTCTGAGGTAAAAAGGGTTATTAGAGAAATATAGGTTATAGATACTATAGAGAAGATGAAGAATTTTTATTTCACACACTGCTATCTAGTTCGAAACAAAACAGAGCTTGTACTATTGGTAACGAGAAGATTTCCCTAGTGGCCGTTTGCGGAACTAACGTACGACAGACACTTCTACCTGGCAGTTTAATGTACAGAGCGAGTGCATTGTTATTGTTTCATTGATAGACGTCTACGGAGAAGTAAAAAATACGTATTTTAAAAGTGGAATGTTAACGTGTATACGTATTTTTATCTGTAATACGTTAGTTCTGCGACTTGCCACTAGGGAATCTGCTCGTCACCATTTAAATTCTTTCTACAATGATTTCATTGATAGACGTCTACGGAGTAGTAAAAAAAATATTTTAGGACCACTTCGTGAGGGTAAACAGTATTCTAAAAGTGGAATGTTAACGTGTATACGTATTTTTATCTGTCATACGTTAGGTCTGCGACTTGCCGCTAGGGAATCTGCTCGTCACCAGTAGGTACAGAGAACTGACATAAATACAAATATACTTTTTACGTTTAAACACATATTTATTAAACGTAGAAACACCTGTTTAAAAAATTACTATGCACCACCCGCAAACCCGGCATTTCATTTTTATAAATTTTGACTACAATAATTGTTATGGACTCAACTACAGGAATATCATAAACGACTTTTTACTAAATTATTATTTACTACATCTATTATAGACAAATAATAATTATAATCGAATGCTTTCATTTCATTTAATTAAATATCCCAAACCGGCAATCATAAAAAAGACAAAAAGAAATAGAAAAAGAACAGTCAACTTGAATGTTGTCTAAAAGTTTCTGGTCCTTATCTAACGTGTGACTACCTGTATAGCTGCATCTCACTTGCGCATGATTACAGTGAACATAGCTGTGAAGGACCATCAAGTAACTATCTGACTGTTTACTCCCGATTGAAAAACACAAAAAGTTTATTCGCTTGTTAAAGAGCTGGATACATTTATTCCCTTGTTAGTTATTAGACCGTTTAACTGGGGATTGAAAAACCGGCCCTTATTCCGATAAGATTCAATGCATTTTATAAGTAAGTATATTTACACATTAACATTTTCATCGGTTTGTCGTACAAAACAATTGCAAGTTTCATTTCTGTATGCACAAACTTGTGCTATAAAAGCGAATGATGTTTGTGCACGAGCATAAGGAAGTATTAAGAACTGTTCGCTTATGCATTCAGGCTCTGTGACAATACTATAAACTTTAAAGAGCTCGTTGAGCACTTACACAGACTCAACCGTAACAAGGATGAACGAAAATACTATTCAATTTTAGTGCGATGGAATATTCAATTCGCAACTGTAGTGGCCACCACTTCTGTGTTTTACTCATGCTTTCCATCAGGCAGAGTAAGTTACTTAAAAAAATACATATGAAATAATATCTTTTAAACATGTGTAATATCTATATCTTTTTGTAAACTGGGCTCCCTGGACCCGAAGTGATAGATTGGCCTAACAAAAAAACTGTGTTATATATTATTAAATCGATTAATTAATTAGTGAGTCTACCGAAAGAAGTGTGATGGGTGATTCACCCAAAAGGAGAACTATGTACTACTTGTATGTAACTACTTACTGTCTCTCGACTAAAATACAGGTAACATTTCTGCATTAACATTTTGTATAGGACCAGAAGGCATTCTGGTCCTATACAAAAAAAAAAACAACTTTTGAACTCTTTAGTTACATTTTTTTCCTTTCATATCCTTAGATATTGTTACATATTAATAATCTAAGTTCATATCTTATTTAGGCCTGACCAGTAAGTTACTAGACAAACATACCTAGCTAGGTATGTATGTCCGATACATAGGTATGTATGTACCTACACACATACAGGTCAGATACATAATTCGATTTTTGAATTTTGGTTTTCTTTTACATAAATCAATTAGTCTATTATCAAGTTTAATCAGTCTTTATAAATATTACATGTAAGTGCTTGAAATCCTTTTTAATTTGAAGTAGGTAATTACAGTTCTTACTAATCTTTTTTCACCCTTTGCCGTCAAAGTTAGCATCTTTTACTTGTATCCAAACTTCAACATTTGTTCTGACTTTTAAACAAGATATCTTACTCTAGCCAGCAGTATCTTGTTCTTCGGTATTCCAATTTCAAAGTAGCAATAGTCAAAAAGATTTAAAAAAAAGGAGGATTGGCGAACGGCAAGAAAACTTAGCCTCCCCGTTAGGTAACATAATCAGTTTCGATAAGATAATATTGTGAGTGGCTTGCTTCTGCCAAAGCTACGTAATGCTATCTTAGAGATCTTGCAGGCATCGTCTGTTACAATTGGCCTGGGTTTCCACTTAACATAATACTTTTTGGTTTCACGCTTCATATTGTTCGTTTTCCCTTCTTTATTGAAGTAAACGTGACGTAAAACTTGTGTTTCAATATACATCTGCAGAATTGAATTGACACTTAGAGAGATAGGTACTAATCGATGTATTTCTTAGAGAAATTGAACACAAATTAAGTGAGCTATCCTAAAATATCAACAGCCTTTAGGCCATAGGTCTTTCCTTAGAAAGTAATATATATAATGTTGTAGTAAAGGGTCGGTTGTAACCTTATTACTGTAATAAAACATTTTAAATTATACTAGCCCCTCGGTGCTACCAGCGGTTGTTATTGTTACTTTACAACAAGACGAAGCTTGTCTAAAAAAATGCGTGGAGTCTCTCCGCGCGGAATAAGTGAAACTTCGTAATGTGCAACAGTGCTTTCATACCCCCTCCATGGTAGCGTTAAACGTTTGAAAACTTCGTAATGTGCAACAGTGCTTTCATACCCCCTCCATGGTAGCGTTAAATGTTTGAAAACTATGTAATGTGCAACAGTGCTTTCATACCCTCTCCATGGTAACATTAAACGTTTAACGCAACCTTGTTGGCAGTCGCATTAGAAATTTCACTTCAAAAAAACATAGCCTAAGTTACTCCGTACATTATCAGACAGACAGACAAAAAAGGTTTTAAAATGATTTTTTTATATAAGTGCCGTGTGAACTATCATATTTTCCTTGGATTGCACGGTTGGTTTAGTGGTTTAAACGGTCGCCACGCCGCTTTTTACTGGCCAAGTTTTGTGGGTTCAAATCGCACATGGGACAGCACTTTGTGTAATCCAAAAATTGTTGTTCTGAGTCTAGGTGTTCTTTAAGTCCATTTCGAGTATGTTTTTAAAGTCCCCGCGACACAGGATGTATCTGGGGGCACCGTCGTGCCCCCGCCAAGACGAGCCAAACGTAGCGCAAGGGCACTACCTACCTTTTCTCGAAGTGTTTCGTCGTTTTTTTTAACCCCCATAACTTTGGTTCCCGATATACCAGATCGTTCAAATTTTCAGGATATGATGTTACCAATAGACTAATAAAATGTACAAAGTTTCAATTGCATAGCTCTGATAGTTTAGATTTTATTATTACCTAAAAAACACCGATTTCGTCACTGTTTATGCTAGAAGTTTTATTTTTGGTACACGGACTTTTGCGAAAGAAGAAAGAAAATGTACAAGAAATACAGCCCAAAAAAAAGGATTTATAAAAAAACAAATGAAATCCCACCAAAACATTTTCATGTAAAATGTTGCCAAGACGACTGCATATGGCTTACCCTGTGAAAAAGATATCAGATCTCATGTAGAGCCAAGGTTCTGTATCTACACGCTCTAACTCTACCAACCCTAACTTCATAAACTCTACATCTCAGTAAAAATGTATGGCTTGGCTGTTTCATTACTTCAGAAACTACATAAATATTCGTATAACACATTACTTCAGAAACTAGATAATATATTTGCAAACACAAAAGGCGTTCGTTTCCCCTTCGTGACGGTATGGTAGCGAAACGGCGAAGCCATAAATTTTTACTGAAATGTAGAGTTGGTAGATTTAGGGCGTGTAGATACAGAACCTTGGCTCTACATGAGATCTGATATCTTTTTTTTTTTTTTTTTTATGTTTGGCCCGCCAAAATGACTCTACTCTACCTGGTGGAAAGCATAAGCAGAATCCAAGAGTGGTGTTCACCATGCTCACTGCAAATGCAGACAATGCAGCATGGCGACCCACACCATGGCGGCTTAGTGATGCTACTGCATCTTTTAGTCTAGTCAACAAGTATGGAACTTGTTGACTAGACTAATTGGGCCTCCGGTCTCGCACTCACCAATGAAACACGACAGCACGCTGTCATTTTACGTTGATTTTCTGTGCGAGGGTAGTACCGCCTCGGTCGAGCCGGCCCGTTCGTGCTGAAATCAGCGTTGCTCTAGTACCTTCAGTGAAGGTAGTAGAGCCTACCTACCAGATTTAGTGAAAAGCTGTTAATTTGAAATAACAAACAGACAATTCAATTTATTTATTTGTCTAGATACTCCTCCCAAGGCACTCACTATGTAAAACTAAAGGTTGCTACAAGATAGCCGCTTCCAAGTGCTGGAATGTTCTTCCCCCACCCATGTTACGTCTAGAATTAGGCCCATTCAAATCACGCTGTAGCAAGTGGTTATTAGTGAGGCAATCCGAGGTCGCTACTCAATAATGTGTTGCGTTGCTCTGTGTTCGTAGCATCTATCTATCTATACTTTTTTATATATTTTTTATTATTATTCCACTATTCTATAATTTTATGTAGTGGGACTTTCCTGGACATGTATGTATTTATGAGACGATACTGTATACGACGTGTTCTGTAGCAACGACTGCACTGTCCCCGGCATGTTTAGTGATTGTTGTGTTCGTGGTCGGGATGGTGTCATTGAGATTATATAATGTTATGTTAATCATGATTGGCTTGGACAGAATAACAGCGGCTGGCATGCTCTGCATCGTCATCCATATGCTGAGTCCAAGACCATTTTGTCTTTTTAGTCATACTTTAAACACTGTTAATAATTATAAGTAACTCTGTAATTAGGCAAATAAAGTTTTTCTTATTCTTTTTTCTTATTCTTATATGACATATTCCAGAGTGTAATAATTTATAATTAATTTGCAATTTTTTATTTATTTATATCTTTGTTATATACAAAATTTAAGTTACAAAATATGCAAATGTCACAATAGGCGGTCTTGTCGCTCACGGCGATTTCTTCCAGACAACCACGACACGGATTTTCGGTATCCAAAAATTTTGGGTAGCTTACATACAAATAACACACCTAATCCTCTACCGGAAAGGTTAAGAATATCATTTAATATTTTTATTTCTTTCACTAAGGTCGTATATAATGAAGTTAATACTTGACAAAAAGCAAAACGTGTTACTACATATTTATCTTTTCTTTTTATACTTATCTTAGCATTTTAGTTCTGATAAACATATATTAAGATGACGTCATAATAAATGATGACGCCCATAAAAACAACATCTCTTTAATTAGATATTTCTATACCTACATTTCAACTCAAGATGAAACTTAAGTCTCGCCTTGGCAAATAATTTCTGTAATTTGATTCTATTTCGTTGAAAATTAATAAGAAACGTGCGTCGGCTACGAATTTCCCCCAGCAGCATGACGAGTCCCTCAATTTGTTCAGCAGTTCCAAATTATTGCGCCTTATTAATTATCGTGGTTAAATAATTATAACATGCCGCCAAAAACTTTTCCCAGAAATTGCAAGACTTCGTAAGAAATGTAATAATTATACTCGGATAATTTATCCCACCAAAGTGAGCCAGAACAGTTTTGCTGTAGTTAAGTAAACAGTTCCCAACCTACTGTCCAGTATCTTTATTAGACCAAAATAACAGAAAAGTGCCATTCACGGACGCGGCTCACGTACTTAGTATTAATTTTGGGTTTATTGAATAATACGTGACCAACATAAGCAATCTGTACACGCTACACTTGATAGAGGTGCCGCAAAATTGCGTTCACTCAAGTGGATTGGGCCACTTATTCCTAATAGAAGGTGTTCCCCGACCTAAAGACCTTTTTTCGAAGGTCTGGTTACATAATCACTGTCAGCTTTAAGTATCTATGTACGGAAATTACTTCGCTAGAGCAATCGAGGAATCAATAAACCAACAATAATGGCGGTACCTGACCCTTTCCTTAAACAGAGAATACGTTCGAAACAATTTTGTGTAATGTGAAATATTCCGATGAGGGTATTCGAACTTCACCCGTCGCCGCGTCGTCGTGTACTTAATGACGTTAAGCGTCCTCAAACGCGACAGGGTTAAAAGCTTGTTTCGTGAAAGAGTACCTAATGTCAAATAACAGGGGGACTTCTCAGTAAGAAATGAAAAATAAATTGTATAGCTGGTGCCACTGGTGAAAACTCGCAGCAAACGAGCGACAGAACGAATGACTTATAACGATGTCTGACGATCGAAAAGCGTCTCAAGCACCTCACTCCTCTACATATGACCTTCTCTAATATTTTGCAGTACATATTTTTAATATTCATTTTACTGGGAGCGATCTCTTGAATTTATAATAATTGCATTGATTGTTGAATTACCGATACGGGTATATTGCTATTAATAACCACATTTAAACAAATAATTTAGTAGCACAATACATGATTAATTATTTACAAACATGTACTTAATAATGATAGGGGTTCGTTTAAATGCTGAATGTATTATTATGATGGCACCGATTCGATTAATTTGCGTCGGATTGTGGTGTACTGGGGAGCGGTAAACTCAGTAATTTATAATTCTTTTATTAATACTACTAAATTATGCGTAGGGAATTAAAAAAACTTTTACAGGGAGGCACATATTACTGATTTTCTTATATCATATCATATTTTATAGCAACCTTTTATTCGTGAGGTAACAGATTAAGAATACAGAGTGGCACAATCCCTTTTCATGGCAGTGGCTTCGTCAGAGGGGACTAAGGGAACAACAGGACAATTCGCAGGACAATATCACTGTAAAAAGAATGAAAACTTAACACAAACCTTATATAAACCCGTCTAGCCAGTTTGGTTTAGGAAGTCAAAACCTACTTTCGAAAGAAAGGCTTATGTGGACATAAGTCTTCATTGGATTGTTAAAAGCTCTTGATGTAATGATGTTTCTCAGACCAATAAGTAATTCCTCCAAGTGATTACATCAGTAGCAGAGAGTTAGGATGGAACTCGCAATCATTAAATCGGTAGTCCGACTCGACCGTGGGAGATCCATTTTTCGCCACAAAAGGTACCGGAGATATAATTGCCATTAGAAAACCAGTGTTAATCAATTTTTCACCAAATGAGTGAGGTACAACTATTCCTCCCTTGCCCTTAATCTAGGGGAGAAGCCTTCTCGTTTGTAACTCTTGACTTGCATAGAAACGTTCATGGGTGACAATAATCAGAAACTAGTCTTCTCATATCATTCAAAGTAAATGTACATCGACTAATCTTATTTCTGGTTTATTTTAATCATCCATTTCATTCGAATTATAACTATTAAGAAAATTTAAAGCATAGCTCTCTAATTATGTGAAAATGTGGGTTTAAGCTTCCCCAATACTTCTATACGTATTATCACATTAATTTATGTACATCTAATCTGCGCAAGAGCGAAGTAAACGATGCTTTGCTAAGCATTCTAAACCAATAACAAAATTATCTAAGTCATTCTTCTTTTCGAATCATGAATTAATTTTTCCAGGTTTTAATTTTGTGAATTTTACTGAAAAAATTTCAAGCAGACAGACATTGTAGAATTATGAGACTTGCTCGGTCCTTGGAGGAAACCTTCGTTCGGCAGTGGAGGGCGAGAGGTTGATAATAACGATGCTGATAATTGGTCTACTGACTTCATATTTTACTTCCATCACATATTTTATACTATGAGAAACTTACCCACAGTTTACTATTATCTACCTGCTAAGAAACATACACATGGCTCTTTATATTATATCTACTTTACTCTTAGGAAGATAGATATCTCACCCAGCTTAGACGTTAATGATCATGAATTACAATAAGACCTTAATAATGTACTACGAGTTGAGAAATAGTAAGTACTAATGTATATATGTAAGTATATACTAAGAAGAGTTTTTGATATTATTAAGCTTATTATTATTGTTAAAATTCGTGACATCATTACGCTTTATATAAAAAAAAATCTTCTTTTGATGAAATGGCAACCAGCCGGATCACTCGGATCAGCTATTTCTGCCAATGTCAAGTCTTAAGTCTTCAAGTCTTTTTCTTTTTTCTTCATCATGACTAAGTTAATGATAAAAAATAGTTGTCTGTAAAGTCTGTTTACGGACTATAGTTTAACGTGACAACGTCATAACGAAACATTGATGAAATGATGAGATATAGATCTCTCGCTTGCACTTCAAGTCTTAAATGGATCGCCTCAGAGCGAGGTAACGCCACATAAATGAGTGAAGTGCAAGCCTTGAATGGAACGCCTCGGAGCGAGGTAACACCGCCGATTTTTTGTGTGTGCATCAGGCTCCATCGAATTATAAGACGTTGTCACGTCAAAAATTTAAAAAAGGTGGATGAGATGAAATAGGGAACGTCTTTCGAAAAAACAAAAAATCTCTCCCATAAAAAAATGTTGGGACAAAACATTGTAACACGGTGACACTTATACTGAGCTTTTATCAGATTTGACACTCGTTGTCAAACTTCGAAGTCAATGGTTACTTACGAAATAGTCCTATATGACTTGATTCTCAAATTCTTTTTACTCATTCTGTGTACGGAACCTGAATGAGTGTCATCGAATTGAGTGGCTCACGTACTCTGTATCAATTTGTATGTACGTGCCTGAGATGGCAATAGTGACGGTATTCAGTCCCAAATTAGAGCCTTATTCTTTGGCCCACTGTAATGATTGCCAATTAATTAAAGGTTTTTTTTTATAATAAATAAACTGTTGTACGTCTACGTGTCGCAAATGGGAAAAGTTAATTAATTGGCAACAGGTTTTCGTTATATCATTCCATGAAAATGATTTGAGTTTGATTGTTTTATAAATACTCTTGGAATTCTAAGGCGTGAGTGATTTATACGTGTAAGTGATTTACTTCTATTAATGATTTTAAAAATACATTATACATACATTTATTTTTTGTGACTGCACGGTTGGTCTAGTGGTTAAAGCGGTCACCACGCCGCTTTCTACTACGCCAAATGTTGTGGGTTCAAATCCTACTTGGGACAAAACTTTGTGTGATCTACAAATTGTTGTTCTGAGTCTGGGTGTTCTTTGTGTCTGATTCTTGTATGTTTGTAAAGTCCCCACAGGCGACACAGGATTATATTCAATGCAGAGTTGTTTAAAAAAAAAAAAAAGACGTGTGGCACTCGGGGACTGCATTTTTTATCAACTTATGCAATTATTTATTTTTTATTTATGCAGTATATATAATATTAGGTCTTTACCTATGAAATTGCCTTTCTTCAGTACTGGTCATTTTAAATAAAAAAAAGTTTGTAATGGCTCTGTATTCTAAATTCAAATTAATTTTGTTTTAAAACCATGACATTCTATTTACAAACTACTCAGTCTTTTGTTTTTTGATTAGCGTTGTATTTTCATTACATTTGAACATTCTTCGTCATAATGGATACTTTAAAAATTCGTATAATTATGGAATAAGAGTTCCGTCGTGGCACCAACCCGACACAAACGGCACGTAACATCAAAAACGTTTACGGAGATAACTGTACAAACAAACGCACAACCCATTATTGGTTTTCCCGGTTCCGTTCTGGAAATTTTGACTTGAAAAATGAAGCTCGTGGTCGTCTGGAGACTTTGGTTAACAATAATGAATTAAAGGCGATTGTGGAAGCTGACGAAACTCAATCTACAGCTGAGCCAGCAGCAGCTTTTAATGTAAGCATCAAAACAATATTGATCCATTTGCGACAAGTTGGCAAGGTAAAAAAGCTTGATAGATGGGTGCCCCACGACCTTAACAATCGCCAGCGCAACGTACACGTCGAGACCTGCCTTGCGCTGCTCAACAGGCAAAGAAATGAAGGAATTTTGAAACGAATTGTTACGTGCGACGAAAAATGGATTCTGTTCGACAATCGAAAGCGCTCAGCAAGTTGGTTAGACCCTGGTTCAGCACCAAAGCAATGCCCTAAACCAAAAATTACCCCTAAAAAGGTGATGGTCACTGTTTGGTGGTCTAGTGCGGGTGTGATTCACGACAGCTTTTTACAAAACGGCATGAGCATTAATGCAGACGTGTATTGTGAAGAACTGGAGAGAATGATGGAGAAGCTTGCACATCTGCAACCAGCTTTGGTCAATCGGTCGTCCCCACTGCTCCTTCACGACAACGCGCGACCGCATACTACGCAACAGACAGTCTCCAAGCTGCAAGAGATGGGGTTGGAAGCTCTCCCTCATCCGCCATACTCAGCAGACCTTGCACCTACCGACTATTACTTTTTCCAAAATTTAGACAACTTTTTAGTGGGTTAAAAATTCAATTCCCGAGAGGCAGTACAAAATGCCTTTGAAGAGTTTGTTGCCTCCCGTCCAGCTGATTTTTACAAGAAGGGCATCAATAAACTGCCATTGCGTTGGCAAAGATGCGTCGATTGCATGGGTGATTACTTCGAATAACAGAAATAAAAAAGTTTGAAAAAATAAGTACTTTCACTTATTGCATACAAAACGGCAATTTCATAGGTAAAGACCTATTATTGTGAATAAAAAATACTAAACTATTAAATTAGTACCAACATCGTCACTAGATACCGTTAATCACTTTTTTTAAGTAGCGATATGGTTTCTTTACACAGCATACTATAAAAGGTTTAAACTAGTCCTAAGTAATGTCTTCGTTATTAAACGGGTTGTTTTACTTGTTTTATTCACATTATTTCTTTTTTTTTGAACATGTATACTTACACATGCGGTGAGTGTGGCATAAGGCATTATAAAGATATATAGTAAGATGATAGATACCTATACACCTTACACATACACGGACGGACATACACGTTCAAGTATACTTTGGCAGAGACAGACAGACAAAACAGAGACAGACAGTTTTTTTTTAATGTAAATTACCTGCCAAAGTGACTCTGCTCAGCCTGATGGTAAGCTCAAGCAAAATCCAACAGTGGGGGCCACCATATACTCACTGCAAAAGCAGACAATGCAGCATGGCGTCTCACACTATGGCAGCTTAGTGAGATGCTTTGCAGATTTCGGAGCAGCTCGTCAAAGAATCTGTCTGTCTGTCTCTGTCAAGTTACAAAGTTATACAAGCAGTACAAGTAATAATGACCATTACATAAATTATTCAAAAAGAAGATATTTATTTACCTCTTTACTGAACTGTTTTGTAGTGGTGTTCGTATATTTTCCCAGTGCTGACTACGTACTAAACTACTAACGTTGCTAATAAATAACCACCCACGACTAATAATAGTCTAATATTGTAACTATAGATTACCAACAATTAGTTATAACTAGCTGACCCACGCAACGTCGTTTCCGTTTCCTATTGCCCGTAGCGTAATAGTTGCCCCCCGTTTTTGGAACATTCTTCATTGGTATTCCGCTTCTATTGGTCATAGCGTCATGATATAGATAAACTCGATAAACTTCCTTGATAAACGGGCTATCTAACACTTAAAGAACTTTTTGAAATTGGACCAGTAGTTCCTGAGATTAGCGCGTTCAAACAAACAAACTCTTCAGCTTTATATATTAGTATAGATGACCCACGCAACGTCGTTTGCGTCTCCTATTGCCCGTAGCTTAATAATTTTCCCCCGTTTTTGAAACATTCTTCATTGGTACTCCGCTCCTATTGGTCATAGCGTGATGATATAGATAAACTTCCTCGATAAACGGGTTATCTAACACTGAAATAACTTTTTGAAATTGGACCAGTAGTTCCTGAGATTAGCGCGTTCAAACAAACAAAAACTCTTCAGCTTTATATATTAGTATAGATGACCCACGCAACGTCGTTTGCGTCTCCTATTGCCCGTAGCGTAATAATTTCCCCCCGTTTTTGAAACATTCTTCATTGGTACTCCGCTCCTATAGGTCATAGCGTGATGATAAAGATAAACTCGATAAACTTCCTCGATAAACGGGCTATCTAACACTAAAAGAACTTTTTCAAATTGGACCAGTAGTTCCTGAGATTAGCGCGTTCAAACAAACAAAAACTCTTCAGCTTTATATATTAGTATAGATGGATTTATTATACTCTTCTAAGATCTAATACTCATAATCAACAACACATTTATTTGGATAAAGACTAATATTAGGTATTATGTCGATAAAAACTCTTTGGCAAATAACTCAATAATAGGTACCAACTCTTAGCGTCTTATACTCGTGATAACTTCTAAACGAAATGTCCGAATGGGATGAAACAAAAAATAATTATACTTCTACATAAATACCCTTGATAACATAATGCTTTATTTAGATAAGGATTAATATTACGATACACATATAAAGTAGTTTCTTTCTTCAGACGATTTAATAATTTTTTTGAACACAAAAGTGGTTATTGTGACTAAACCATGATAGTTAGATATATGCCCTCGCGGACTTTTTTGTAGATCTTAATGGGACCTACAAACCCGTAATACATGATTTTGTTCTATTGTCAATACTTTTTGCAGCGCACGCAAAAATAGGTTTTCGATTTCACAACTTGGGTTACAAAATCGCAATTTCCTTACGGATCTCTATTTTTTATGAAAATAAAATGTAGCCTATAGCCTTCCTCGATAGATGGACTATCCAACACTGAAAGAATTTTTCAAATCGGACCAGTAGATCCTGAGATTAGCGCGTTCAAACAAACAAACAAACAAACTCTGCAGCTTTATAATATTAGTATAGATAATAATGTTCTCCTAGCCGATTACGGCCACGGCGGCCAGTCTCAACGGAGACCAGCCAACGCAGGAGATATTATAGTGCACAAGTGTGTGCGCAAGCACAGGTGCACTTTCACCAACAATTATATAACTCACGGATAATAGAAGTGAAATGTGTAACAATGACAATTTCAACTGTCTAACTATCACGGCTTATGAGATACAGCCTGATGACAGACGGATAGACAAACGGACGGACAACGGAGTCTTAGTAATAGGGTCCCGTTTTTCCCTTAGGGTAGTGGACCCAAAAAAGAAAAAAATAGGGTTTACCCGTAAAATTCACAAACTATATACTACCTAACTAAATGTTTAATTATTTTCTACATTTTTACAATTTCAATACGGAAAAGTTGTAGGTCTGTAGTATATAACTCTCCATCACGAAAAGTATGACAGGAATGGATTACTTTACCATGAATTGTTCTGACGTGATGTTGTTCAGTATTTGAGCGAAACTTTTAATAAATACATACATCAACTAAAAGATCACTTAAAGCGAGTTGGTTTCATGAAACTGATTTTAGTTTTCATGTTTAAATTTTATGTGGATACAATTACGTAAAGGGTTAAGGACCATTATAGATTCGTGTTTGATATATTTAATTATTTATAATACATAGATAATAGGGGCAAACGAGCAACTGATTAACCTTACCGAGACAATTAACAAGCGCAAATTTTGAGTTGTTCACAAACGCGTTGTTGGCCTTGTATGTCCCACGCACGAAAAGTATCAGGTAGCTTCACTAACCTCATTCATAATTATATGCGTTAAGTAGCTGACCCGCTAAATGTAATTTTGACATAAAATAAATTTGGGTGGGTCCCTTATCATTCTGGGGTATGAAAAATAGATGTTGGCCGATTCTCAGACCTACCCGATATGCCACAAAATTTCATAAAAATCGGTCCAGCCGTTTCGGAGCAGTTTGGTAACAAACACCGCAACACGAGAATATACTAAATAGAACATACTAGAATTAGTTTTTTGTAGTACAATGTAGGTCAATCCAAATTCTTACCCGCTCGATTGCTTGCGACCAATAACTATAAATTCTCAAAATTTAAAAAACCCCCAACATAATAACCTAAGTTCCCTTTAAAAAGTAAAAAACACGTTATGCACTTTCATTTGAGACCCCACTCGATGATATTTTTGCAAACATTCGGTGACTCTTCCCTACTTTCACCCCCATAACTTTTAAAGGACTCAACTGATTTTCATGAAACATGTCTAAGAACACACGTAACGTACCTTTCATACAAAAAAAAAACTAAATTGAAATCACTTCATCCGTTCGCAAACTACGATGCCACAGACAGACAGACAGATAGACACGTCAAACTTATAAGCCCCTCTTTTTGCATCGGGGGCTAAAAAAATGAGCATCTTACTTTGCCAGTTGCTTTGGACCGCTTACAGCGCGTTCTGCCCGCTGTTACTAAAACTCAATTTATGGCTTCCTCGAACGAAGCATTTCAATTGTGTTTACTGTTATGAATAGCCCTCGATAAGAAAGAATGTCTGATTGTTTCTTTTTTTAAATAACGTAACAATCACAGAACTACTAGAAAAGCCTTTGACGTAATTTCGTAAGTAATCTTTTGTCGCCGGGACGCACACATAAACGATTAATAATATTATACACACATAACTAAGTCTATTCTAATTCGTCCAAGGGATTTAATGAATATAATATTAAACTACAACCTTATGCTCTTGGCATTAAGTAGAGTTTTACGTGCAATTTTGTGTTTAGAGGTGGACCTTCGTCTTTATGACCCACCCACCGTAGAGATGTGGTCTTGTCGATTGTAATAATTAAATTTGCTTAATTTCTATATGAAATAGTTCTTACTTTTAAATATCGCTATCCTATTTTTTATATGAAATTCACTGTCTTAGAAATTGATTGAGTGAAATTGTACTAGTTTCTTGTGTTAATATCAAAATAAGACATTTGTTTTGTCAAAACATAAGTACATATTGTACATCTAATTTTGGAGTTTGACTTTTCCTACTTATCAACACGACACAACTTTCTATAGACGTAACACACATAATCTTAATAATTTTTCTGTAGAACCCTGTAATCAACAGTAATTATGAGGTTATTTTTATATCCTCACAAGATGTACATTTTTTATATCTAAATTTAAATACAAAAAACAATGTATAGACGTCGGACGGCCTGAAAATGTTAATCTTCAAAATATGTTTTAAGTTTTAAAAGAAATATTTCTATTATTCCTATTCCATTTCATCAAAAAGCTTTCCAAAAAAAATTTCGAGACGAACGTCAACGACGCCACCGACGCTTCGGTTGTTTTGTCCTACGCGAAGAGCAGCTATCCCGCTCAAGGTCACGCGCGGCGAGTCCTACTATTACATTTTGGCTCGGCACCGACTTCAAACCTATGAATAGGTAGCACATACAAATTAAGTTATTTTATACTTTTCAGTTTTTGAAGTCGGTTTTTTTAAACGAAGTTTTTTTTTTATTTTTCGCTTTTTAGTCTCTCTCAAGTCTCTCATCATCATTTCACCTAAATAACTTGAAAGAATACGACTAAAGGTAACATACAACATACTGTATAAAATAATAAATAAATATTTCGGACATGATGTTTACAGAATATGAAAGCATGCAGACAATTGCCTTAACTTTATTGCAGGCGCTCACGTAAATTTGAGGGTTTCCTTCAATTTCCTTGGGATCCCATCATCAGATCCTGATATGGTGGCCATGGGACCACATGGGGAGCATACCCTTTCGAATACAAAAATAATTTTCAAAATCGGTCCACAATTGACGGAGTAATCAATGTACATACATCAAAAAAAAAAAAAAAAAACCGATGAAATTGAGAACCTCCTCCTTTTGGAAATCGGTTAAAAACAAATCAACTCTTTCTACTTAAGAAAAACACAAACTAATATCATCGACATCCACAATTTTGCGGTATCGATTGCATTATAAATATTTGGGCACACCCCTATGCCTTACACTAAATCTGTTCGGGTGAAATAAATCGAAATATTCACGCAGGAAATGCAGTTCATTGCGTACTCTTGTGGAAACAATGTAGTTAGTAATCGAATTTAATACGCAATGTATGATTGTTTTATTGTTTTTTCCCGTTGAAAGTAAAATGCGAATGCGACCGTTCAGTTAATGCCAGCAGACAAAATAGAGGTATTTGGACTTATTTCGCGGCGCGCCTGCCCCGCCTACATAACATTTCTACCTATATTTTTTGTTCTGTGGTAACAATAATATTTTAGAAGTATTGAAACTGGAGTACTAGCCATTTTAGCGACTTTTTGTAAAAAAAACGGTTTTTAACAAAAAATAAGATCGATAAGTATATAGTTTTTTATTTTATTCTTGAACTATTACTAGATATATTAAACAATATTTAAAAACAATTTACATATTAAACCATAGTAAAAACATGATGTTAACCAGGCGCGGAATTCACGGATGCGTAACACAAAAACTTAAGTGACGAAATGTTGTTATTTTTCTACCGTGATGTTGGTAATATGGGCATACGTCTGTGAGGAATGTATCTATCGTTGGCTTAAATTTATAATATTAGAACTTAATGCGTTTTAAATAGAGTATAAATTAAATTGAAAAAACTTCGTCGCTCTGCAACCGCAGTTGCACGAAGCAAAGCTCATGCTTTTTTCTATGCAACCGTGGTTACATGAAGCGATCAAGCGGGTCTCGTGCCAAAGCGTACCATTTCCACGCCTAGGATGGAGATACATCTACATTCAGAAAGTACACAGGGTTATTTTATTAGATGGCAGATATATGAAAACAATACAGAAAATTACGATAAGTAACTCATAAAGAAGAACCTATTAATAAAGAACAAAAAGCAGCAGAATGGGAGCATAACTGAAGTTGATTCGAGTTGTTCGATAACAATCAGGAGTTCTAGAACCTGGAACAAACGAGTACAAAGCTTACTTAGGAAGATAAGAAACTTTCCTGTCTCAAGATATAAACTTTAAAGGCTATGATTCAAACAAAATGGCCACGGCCACAAAGACAGCCATAAACATGAATCTTCATAATAAAATGGCAAGTTATTGCTAACATTTAGTGACATGATTTGTGCCGCACGATGACCTCAAATATGCTTTTAAAGTCCGACTGTTATCTTTTCTTTGAATACACTTCTAGTAAAAGTGTGAGAAAAATGTAGATCCCATCTAGTGACTATAAAGGAATAATAGACTTTCATCTCTTCATATTATATCATTATAAATTACGATTTATCAGTTCGACCGTATTATTGTTTAATAAACAAAATATATTTGTTTATTACTGACTTTAGACTGCCTCGGTGGCGCAGTGGTAGCGTATGTATTTACAAAAAAAAAGTATATATGTATTTATATCAGTTGTTCTAATACCCATAACACTAGCTCTGCTTAGCTTGGGACTAGATGGCGTTGTGTATTAGATGTCAGAAATATTTATTTATTATTATTTAAGAACTATTTTCCTTACTAATAGGTCTTTACCTATGAAATTGCCGTTTTGTATGCAATAAGTGAAAGTACTTATTTTTTCAAACTTTTTTATTTCTGTTATTCGAAGTAATCACCCATGCAATCGACGCATCTTTGCCAACGCCTTGGCAGTTTATTGATGCCCTTCTTGTAAAAATCAGCTGGACGGGAGGCAACAAACTCTTCAAAGGCATTTTGTACTGCCTCTCGGGAATTGAATATTTTACCCATTAAAAAGTTGTCTAAATATTGGAAAAAGTAATAGTCGGTAGGTGCAAGGTCTGGTGAGTATAGCGGATGAGGGAGAGCTTCTAACCCCAGCTCTTGCAGCTGCTTCACGACAACGCGCGACCCCATACTTTTACGAATTTTTAAAGTATCCATTATGACGAAAAATGTTCAAATGTAATGAAAATACAACGCTAATCAAAAAACAAAAGACTGAGTTTGTAAATAGAATGTCATGGTTTTAAAACATAATTAATTTGAATTTAGAATACAGAGCCATTACAAACTTTTTTTTATTTGAAATGACCAGTACTGAAGAACGGCAATTTCATAGGTAAAGACCTAATATTTTTTGTTATCTTTATGTTGTTTGTGTCTTTAATATTTAAAAAAAGTCTTAAATAATTAAAGAAGTACCATCATCAATAAAAAATATAATTAAATTTGTTTATGGGCTCAGAGAGAAAAACAAAAGAGTTCTGCTGAACCTTTGTCTGCTCTGTTTCTCAGTAAATTTTTACTAATTTTGAAGGTTGAGGGCTAGTAAAGAATACATTACAATACTATATTCTATAGTCAAGATGATTACGGTCGATTGTCGATCAGTGAATATTATGCAGAAGAGTAGATATTAAACGACGAGATATTAGCGACTATACTTTTAATCAAACTAACAAAATAGAAATATACCTGATGCTTTCAAGATGAGATTGTAGAAAAACTTAAATTCAACGTAATTTTAGATACGACTACGTACTGGCCGTTACTGGAAAATCCTCTAACTTAGTAAAACAAATCGCATTATTTTTCTGTAATCGTATATATTAAATAACAAAACATGGGACAGTCGTCTGTAATAATCCCTCATGCGGCTAACTTAAAATGCATGAGGTTCAGCTTCGCTGCCGGCGGTCACGCATGCAAATTGTGATAATAATATAAAGGGAACATTTCTCATTTATGAAAGTGATTAAGGGCTTGCTTAAATTAAATATTAATCATATAAAAATATCATGGAAATGAGATTTCTATGTGTGTTAGTCTTCTAAGTCACAACTTACAAGCTTAGCTGGAGGGGCTTTTCTTGGTAAAATTTTAATCCTGGTACGGTATTACGTACCAGGATTAAAATTTTACTAAATTGTCATAGAATACAACAATTACTTGACTTGACTAGATATTCTTTAATAGAACATTGACATTGTTATAAAAACGGTTCTGCTTAGATTGCTACCACAGTACCGCTGCTTCACTTGCGTGAATTTTCCTTTTTCGTTTTTCTATCTTGGACGATGAGATACTTCTTAACAACTATTCATTCTTGACAAATATTTCACTCCTAAGGGTAACATTTCCTAAAACCGTTTCATACTAGGTGCTAAAAATATATAAAAACATTTACCTACTGCCAAAATTGCCTCATTGGCGCAGTGGTAGCGTACGCGACTGCTGGGCATGAGGTCTCGGGTTCGACTCCCGGGTTGGATATATGTATATATTTACAAAAAAAAGTATATATGTATTTATATCAGTTGTCTAGTGCCCTTAACATAAGCTTGTGTGTTAGAATGTCCGAAAATATTTATTTATTAATTATTTTAATTTATATTTGTAAACCAGCTATAGAGGCTTTGCCTTGGCAGGGCAAGTAAATTTATATGTTTACACTAAATACAATCAAACCTTCCTATTCGTTTATTATCCAGTCAGAAGGCCTAAGTAGTTACATAATAGACGTAAACGTTAATTAATCAACCGGCTATCTCTATATGAGAAATATTCAGATATTAATGTCGTAATTACCGCCTTAGATGGCGTTGCAGTTCCGCCTTAAATGTGAATATTTGGTTGAATGAAGTAGCAATTAATATTGCTTTCTGCTGTTACTCGCATTAATTTAACTTAACAATACAGAGTTGGCGTTTTGCGTGACTGAATGAATAATAGGTGCCTTCTGAAGCGCGCAGACAAAGGGTTTAAAGAAAACATGCGAGCTATCTTGTTCCTAAATATCGTAACATTATTATTAGTTTTTTGATTGCTTCAAATTTAATTTTACTGAACCATATACATATACTGAATTTTAATTGATTTTAATCAAATATGAAATTTAGAAAAATGAATATTTATTTGTTTGACGTTACAAAACATACAAATTATTACTATATGACTTCAATCTCATTTGTTTTAACCGTTTTAAAAAAAAGACAGGTTTTCATATTTCACTGCATGTACCTACTTTTTTAAATTATCAACTTCGAAAATCTTGTCTTCGATCTTCTTTCTTTAAAATGCATAATAAGCTATATTTATTAATTACATATTTTCTCTATTTTTGACGTGACAACGTCTTACAATTCGATGGAGCCGGCTGCACGCACAAAAAAAAATGACTCATGCGGCGTTACCTCGCTCTGATGCGTTCCATTTAAGTGCAAACGAGAGATAGATTTTTTTTAATATTGGATAGGGGTAAACGAGCAAACTTATCACCTGATGGTAAGCGATTACCGCCGCCCATGCACACCTGCAACAGCAGGGGCGTCATAAGTGCGTTGCCGACCTTTTAAGAAGGAGTACGCTCTTTTTTTAAAGTTTTCTATGACTTTTATATAGTACTAGCTGTTGCCCGCGGCTCCGCCCGCGTGTATGTCGGTTATCGCTGCAAATAGTAGCCTATGTGTTATTCTGATGTATAAGCTATATTACTGTAAAGTTTCATCCAAATCCGTTCAGTAGTTTTTGCGTGAAGAAGTTACAAACATACACACAGACTTTCGCCTTTATATATTAGTGTGATGTGATGTGATTAGTTTAAATATCGAGCAATTCACATAATTCTTTCGCAAAAAGTAACTTATCGTAGTAAATGTACCTCTTCTCACCACTTTCCAGGTGAAATATGTAAACTTGTTTCAAGTGATGATCAACTCATACAATAATTTTGCTGTGTTTAAAATATGTAAACTTGTTTCAAGTGATGATCAACTCATACAATAATTTTGCTGTGTTTAAAACTCTATACAGTATTCACCAGAAAAATAGATATTGCAATTTTACAGTTAACTTAGTGTTAGGTGTATCCCAACTCTAGCGATAAATTATGCAGTGCGAACCTATAAAAAGACGCTGCTTGGCTATGCACTCTCACTTGTTGTTGGAGAAGCGTTCGGTAAGGTGTTTTAATAGGATCGTAAGGCATACATCAACCCCTGTCGTTTAATGTTATATCGTTGTAAACCTATTGCGTTATCGTTGTAATGTCGATCTGTATGTGTTTCGTGAATTGCTTGTAATCATGAATTATAAGATGCGTTTGTTGTGAACTGTTTAGTGTTTTAATTATAAATGAGAACTGAGGTTAGGCTACCTCCAATTTGTTATTTTATTTAATTCTCACTCCTAGTTTATAACATTAGGTATATTGCATTATATATATAAATTTCGTGTAAATTCGAAAAACTTAACGAAACGACTTTCTGTGGCACAAAGTACGAAGTACAATTGAACTGAAATCAACGTTCCTAATTTAATGAGTCGCTGTCCGTCGCGTCGGCCATTTTGTGATTTAATTAAAACCAGTGGTTTCCGTTCGCTGGTTTTAGTTGTGATGAACTTCCTTTAACTCGAAATCATTATCAGTTAGAGTTGTTTCCTAAAACTTTGCCACTAAACTTGTGGTTTTATGTAGGTTTTAATTAAAACAAATTACACTTATTATCCTTTCACTTTCATTTTATATTTAGTACCGTTATACTAGGAATGGTAAATAAATTATATTCTTATTTAAACACGCTTTTATTAGCTTCAATCATAATTATGTTCACCCCTTTTCATCGCATGGGTGTCGTAAGAGCCGACTAAAGGTGCAAACTATGCAGAATAACATCAATGCAACGAGAGGAAAGAGGAAAAACTTAACACAACCCTTGCAAACCCGTCTGGCCAGAGTGATATAGCAGGTCAAAATCCAATTTCTGAGAGCCTGTGTCGAGTAGTGGAATGTTGGAGACTGTTGATGATGATGATTATGATCTGCATGTTTGTTCGTTTGTTTGTAACCAACCTACTTTATATAAAACACATACTTTTACCCACTAATAGATAAACATACATACATATAATAAGCATAACTATAATTAATGAGAAAGAAAAGACTCTTAAATCATACCCCAATGCGTGACTGACTCAATTATGATGCGTAATATTAGGTCTTTACCTATGAAATTGCCGTTCTTCAGTACTGGTCATTTCAAATAAAAAAAAGTTTGTAATGGTTCTGTATTCTAAATTCAAATTTATTTTGTTTTAAAACCATGACTTTCTATTTACAAACTCAGTCTTTTGTTTTTTTGATTAGCGTTGTATTTTCATTACATTTGAACATTTTTCGTCATAATGGATACTTTAAAAATTCGTGTAATTATGGAATATGAGTTCCGTCGTGGCACCAACGCGACACAAACGGCAAGTAACATCAAAAACGTTTACAGAGATAACTGTACAAACGAACGCACAACCCGTTATTGGTTTTCCCGATTCCGTTCTGGAAATTTTGACTTGAAAAATGAAGCTCGTGGTCGTCCGGAGACTTTGGTTAACAATAATGAATTAAAAGCGATTGTGGAAGCTGACGAAACTCAATCTACAGCTGAGCTAGCAGCAGCTTTTAATGTAAGCATCAAAACAATATTGATCCATTTGCGACAAATTGGCAAGGTAAAAAAGCTTGATAGATGGGTGCCCCACGACATTAACGATCGCCAGCGCAACGTACGCGTCGAGACCTGCCTTGCGCTGCTCTACAGGCAAAGAAATGAAGGAATTTTAAAAGGAATTGTTACGTGCGACGAAAAATGGATTCTGTTCGACAATCGAAAGCGCTCAGCCAGTTGGTTAGACCCTGGTTGAGCATCAAAGCAATGCCCTAAACCAAAAATGACCCCTAAAAAGGTGATGGTCACTGTTTAGTGGTCTACTGCGGGTGTGATTCACCACAGCTTTTTACAAAACGGCATGAGCATTAATGCAGATGTGTACTGTGAAGAACTGGAGAGAATGATGGAGAAGCTTACACATCTGCAACCAGCTTTGGTCAATCGGTCGTCCCCACTGCTCCTTCACGACAACGCGCGACCCCATACTGCGCAACAGAAAGGTCTCCAAGCCGCAAGAGCTGGAGTTGGCAGCTCTCCCTCATCCGCCATACTCACCAGACCTTGCACCTACCGACTATTACTTTTTCCAAAATTTAGACAACTTTTTAGTAAAGTAAAAAATTCAATTCCCGAGAGGCAGTACAAAATGCCTTTGAAGAGTTTGTTGCCTCCCGTCCAGCTGATTTTTACAAGAAGGGCATCAATAAACTGCCAATGCGTTGGCAAAGATGCGTCGATTGCATGGGTGATTACTTCGAATAACAGAAATAAAAAAGTTGGAAAAAAAAAGTACTTTCACTTATTGCATACAAAACGGCAATTTCATAGGTAAAGACCTATTATAATAATAATAAATCGTTTATTTTCTTCTCTCACACAAAAATTACAGAAATTAGTTATATCAATAATATACACAAACAATTCTAGAAACAGGATTTGTGTGAGAGACTGGTTTCCGTACTAGGTAGAACCTGTATGACAGACTAACCAGCCTCTCCTAACTCCAGGTAAGTAGGTATAGCTATAGGTTCTTTAGAGTGTAACATTTATATACATTTGCCGTACATGTGAGATGAATTAACGAAAGAGTTAGTGTGATT
This sequence comes from Diaphora mendica, assembly GCA_949125395.1. Lineage (NCBI taxonomy): Eukaryota > Metazoa > Arthropoda > Insecta > Lepidoptera > Erebidae > Diaphora > Diaphora mendica. The sequence goes on from OX421323.1 coordinate 8,141,642, forward strand.
CAAACTGTGAGTGTGAACGTGTTGTGTATGTCTTTTGTGTGTGTGTGTGTTATGTGGTGTGTGTGTGTGTGTTTGTGTGATATGTAATGGGTGTTCGAGCTACCCCTTGGATAATGAGGATTTGATAGTAGGCCAACATATCCACCATTGATGTTAAATGCTGGGCGTGTTCTCCTGTTAAATTTGTCTATGAAGGTACATATAGCAATTTCTCAGTCTCCTCATAATTCAAAGATTTGAGCCAGTGTGAAATAGTACGCTTGCATTTGAAATTCGATGAGGAGTAAATATTCAACCTTTGATTTACTTTATTATAAAGGTATCTTCCAAGAAAGCCGAAAAATCTGCCAGAGAATGCCGTACTGTGAATCTCAGTTTGGGGACAGACTTTATGTTTGAGGCGCTTGTTGCTGATAGAGGCATCATATGAAATTAGTGAGTGCTGTTTTAGGACAGTGTGCAGGATAAATAGTTGTCGAACCGTGAGTACGTCTGAAAGTTGATAGAGGTCACTGGTCGGGTATATGAACGGCAAGGAGTGATCCACTTTAAGAACCGCCCTTTGAGCCCTTTCCACCTTTATAAAGGTTAGTTTTGGATGCTTCACCCCACACTGAGATACAGTACGACAATATGGGTTGACATAATTGCGTATAAACCATTCTAATGATTTTTTTGTCAGCTATGTTGCATAAATTTTTAAAGATAAAAATCAGTTTCCGCGTTCTAGATGATAGTAGGTCAATATGGTAGTTGAAGTTAAGGGTACCATCGATAATGATGCCTAGATATTTAATTTTAGTGGTACTTTCTAAATGGTCACATTTACAGGACTTATAATCTAAGCAAGAGTGGGCCACACAATATTCGTGCACCATCTTCTTGAATCCACTTATTGTTTGCGCTTGCCTAGTGTTAATGGGCTATGCATTCCACAAGCGTACAGCTTGAACAGTGAAAGACTGATCATAAAACTTTGTGGAATGCGGAGGCATCTCCAATACCAAATTGTTGGTTGACCGTAGACATTTTACATGGGTGTCATTAAGGAACTTGAGGAAGAAGGGAGCTCTAGGATTGAACAAAATGTTATAGAGAAAAGTGATAATAAATGTAGTTATAATGCGTCAGAAACAATCACAGACACAAAATTATATGTGAAACATGGTAAAAGTATTACAGTGTGAAAACTTATTTATATTATTTTCTAGTGTTTAACTAGAAACACGAAGAATGCGTTTGCACGAACGTGTAGGTACTCAGGATAGTGGTAGTTTCGTCTTTGTCGCGCGCTCGTTTCCTTAATATACTACTGTTCAACTACTAAGTTTTGTTATGATATACTTACTTGGAAAAAATCTTTATTTAAATTATTAACTTGGTACTAAAAAGAAAAAAATGCTAGTTTTCAAACAGAAGAACAGCAGAAAAAGAAGAAAGCAGACAAGTTGGTATGAGGTTTGTTTCAAGCAGTCCTGTTACTTTATGTAGTAGTAGTAGTAGACACACACTATGCACTGAAAGTTAGTATTGCAATTTATTGACATACACACACGTACACTTGCTACTATTATTACAGACCATTAACCTAATGCAATAGTGAAGTAATCAAAAATATTAGCTGGACATAACACAATAAGCGACTCTTTAGTAAATTAATTCAGTGAGCATGAGAACAAGTCAATTCTATTCGCCCTCGGGTTGAGAGTAGGGAATATGCATAATTTTTTTTTTTGTCTCAATCATTTTTTTCTAGATTCTTTATTGTCTTTACAATTTACATAAAACGTATTTTTTATATTTAGTGATTATTTAAACCCAGAAAATATTAAATAAAAAGTGAAAATTAAGGGAGGGAAAATCAAATTTACAAAACGCGTCCTATTGGTCGAAACGAAATGTGACGTCGATTGTTACACTATCGAAATTATCGGCGTCGAAATTCCTACTGTGTTAGTAGTGTTTGGGAGAAAAAATAACTTCTTCCATGAATTTTATAGCAATCAAAACTGTAAATAGGTATAAAATAACTGAAACACTCAATAGTAAACAAACACGAAATGACAATGACGTCATTTGTTATGTCAATAGCGCGCGAAAAATGACGGCGTTTGAATAGCTCAAATTTAGTCGGTGTTTTAAATTTCACTTTTAAAATTAGTTTGACTATTTTCAAACCTATTTATATTTTTTTCTATGTTATGGAGACTTATATGATCAGATTAAGAAATAAAAAAAAGACATGCATATTCCCTATTGGTACCTATGTGTTGCAGCTTGCAGCAGACTCTTGTGCGCGTTTCGTACTACGATCATCGACGATCGCCGCCGAAGCCCTATATTCCCATTTGGTACACACAGCCGCACTGATTTTAGCATGACAATGCTGACAGCCTTTTGAGAACGTTGCGTTAACGCAAATTGTTATTAATTATATATTTATGTGTTAATATTTGTGAGTTGAAATAACATGTTACAATTACAATTCACGTTTCAAAAGCTTAAAAACAACGACTCCAAATCTATTAATTTCTGACTTATCACATCAACTATATTTCGAATTAAATTGTATTTATTCCTACTAAACTTAGACTAACGTAAACTTCTTTGGTTTAAATCTCAAGTAAGTAAGTGACATCGTTTATATGTATAACTCAACTTTGGACACCAATTTTTGTTAAGAAAACTTTACTAAAATTAAATAGAATGAGAATAGAGCTTTTTCAAGAAATGCACATGCATTTTCTATTTTATATTCATACAGCAGGACATATTGCAGTCATATTTTATGTCAATGCTACGTGTTGAGTTTGAATAAACGAAATACTGAAAGAGATATTGTTTTCCCGTACTTTATACTAGAGAATTGTAAAAAAGAAAATATTGAAGGATACTGAAAGCAAAATATTATTTTGAAATTTTACCTCAAGAGATATCCTATCCTACATGCTATTACGGGTATATTCAATATTTTACCTGCTATCTTTTTACGAAAAAAAATATCTCAAAATTATTTTACTTGTTTTCCGAAATTTAAAACAACATTTGTAAATATCATTGTGCGAGTTTTTTTGTTACATAATTAATCAATGTAACATTATACACAAATTATTCATTTCAAGATTTTAATGCTGTACTGAACTTGAAAAGGAAATAAGATTAAAAGTTTCGTACTTTTTATAGGGATTTTATAGGGACCGGGATGTTCGCTACGGCGCGAACAAACGATTTTTACTCACTTATCCGTATTAAAACCAACTCGCTGCTTACAAGAATGCGGTCTAGTTCCAACGGTATCCTAATGATGCTAAGCAACAGACTTGAGGCACCCTGGTTACGTCATGCAATGACAGTCCTAGTGAGGTCAGGAAGTGTGTAATCATTATAATATATTTTATGTTACTAATATTAGACGTAAGTAAATTGTTACTAACACATTGGGCCTAGTTGCCATTTAATAAAGAACTATTATTCTTATTATAGAAAAAAATTCAATAGTTTTAAAACATTTAAGTTACGTAACACATACTATATGTACTTCTAAATAGATGTATCAACCCTCGACGCTTAATATATTTAATTTAATTATTTATCAAAAGTGCAGAAAGCTAAAAAAAAGAATTATGGTCGAATTTAGACCACTGGGCGGCCACCGGTATCATTTATAATATCATGCAAAGCGAAATTCATACGTATATTATGTTTCCAACGAAAACGCTCACGGTGACGCACGATAAGTGCTTTTGAATTTCTATCCAGAATATTCTCTCTGCTTAGTTAAAATTTATTTGAGATTAATAATTATGTGTTTTCTGCAATGACTCAGTCTTGCAAGTGCACATTGCAACATTTAGATACCTCCAAATTACGTATGCAACACGTTTCGTATACAGTCGAAATATTCAAAACACTGTTCAGATAATATACAATTCGCCGGTGAACAGGTACCCGAGCTATTTCTAAATTATATTTTTATAAACGTGCCCCATGTTTGAACAAGGCTAGTATTATGTGAACATTCTCCAGTTGTTCAAGAGAATACTTGATCCGTCTGTGGAACAAATACAATTGTTGTCGTTTTTTTGCCATTTTAAAGAGATTATACGTTACGTTACGAACCTATTTCTGTTTTTTGTTTTAGCTTGAGTATTAAAAGTAGTCTATTTATTCAATATTGAGTTCAAGAAATATCTGACAGTTCCAAGCCTACAAAATAATTTTTTCGGTGAAGAAGATGTACTTATAGATTGTCGGTTATCGTGGTAAAACAGCCAATGTCTTTCCACATGAATCAAAGTATCTTCATGCCGAATTTTATTGAAAAGGGTTCAGCGGCTTAGCCTTGAAAGACAGACATACAGATACATTTTGGATTTATAATATTAGTATGGAGGAGCTATAAAATTCATTTAACAACCCACATTATATCATTATGAAACAACTGAAGGTCCTATGACCTTGAGTTGTTGTTTCGAGTGTAATATTAAAATTTTAGTCTTCTTGTTTTTTTAAAAGATATTCTTTCTCGAATTTCCAATTTACTAAATACACATTCGGGATAGTATATATTTGTTTCGTTAGTTTATTTAGGCCCGGTGATGATTCGAGTGCTAACATTGATCGCAGGTTACAGAAACACTTTAGTTAAGTGGTCCTCTTCCAGGCACTAGTTTTATTATTTGGTCGCTCCGGGCAAAAATAATATTTGACGCCCTTCACTATAACTTACAAATCATATGAGTGTGTTATTGGAGAAATGGGTTGTTGAAATTTTTACCCAACTATACATAATATTGTCGGAATTATCCACATAAGAACTAAGTCTTCTGAACAAGAAAACCAATATTTATGTTTGTATGTTTCTCTTTGTATATTCAGATAGTACTTAAATGGAGTTACGTGATTTTTTAACTTTTAAATATCTATTTCTGGCAAAAAGTAAAAAAAAAAACTTTTTCGAAAATGTTATGTGAAGTTGATTGCTATCTATTTAACTTTTATTGTAATTTTAGAGAAACCTCAGACATATAAAGAACATTTGAAATAGTATTATTAGTAAGCTGCTTTGTGCCTTTTCAGACGATGTATTTTAACACAAAATGTTTAACACTAATTTAAAATACACAAACTTATCTGAAATTTGTGGTCGTCGATAGTCAACGATGGAGCTATTTAATAAACATTTTTTTTTACTATACGTAGACAACGAGAATAAAATTAAAAATATGTTTTACCGAAAAGTATCATTTCGTCACGTCTCTTTTGTCACGTGCTACATTTGCAATTGTAATGAGAACAATTTTTTGGCCCTGAAATAAATCGTCATAAGTGTTGTGAAGAAAAAGTGCCGTTCTCGGTGTGAAATATATAATACTCATTATGTTTATAGCACTTAGTGTGTCAAAGAAATAATTCTCATTATTTACATTTTATACGAAGTATGGCTTGTTTTGTAATTAAACTTTTTTCCATGTAACTTCGTAAGAGAGTGTTTCATGTGTGACAGTTTTAATTTTCTCTTTTTATGGTGGGACCTCAATCCTAAGACACAGACAATCATAATACTCGTATGTTGAAGTTGGCTCTTTTTATGTTTTGTTGACGAGGTGGAAAATCCCTGAGGGTCTTCGACTCCTCTGGGACTGAGAAGCCAGATGTGTGGTGATTCCACTAAAAATCACACCGGCGACCGGTCTCAGGCACCCTGCTATATGGGCAACCTGGACCATGTTATTTCAGGTCCCCCCGAATCGACGCCGTGCCTATCTAGACTATCCTGGAGAAACCCCAGGCTTCCTCCTGCCGTTTTGCGTGATGCAGTTTTGCGACCAGGCCCTCCTATCGCTCACCGCAACAATTAATCTGCCGCCAGGGGTCCCCACTCTCTGGCAGCTTGCGGCCCTGTCGACAGCTGGTGTCGCCGCCGACGTCGTCTACGCTCGGGATCGGTCTTCTCCCGATCCCGTTCAGCGATCTATTTCTGGAGCATTGGTTGCCCCATGTTCGCCCTAGACTTGCTAATAACGAAAAGGATGTGTCTAAAGGCGCGTCTCCACTGAAATTTGACAACACAAAAAAAGGTTGACATCACAAAAATTGCCAATTTTTGTTCAGTGGAGACTCGGTTTTACAGAAACTTTTGTCACCAACACGTGTTGACAACACAAAAATTGCCAACTTTTCTTCGGTGGAGACCCGGCTTAAGACTACCAGCCATCTGGTGCACGATGTTTGAAAAATACATAAAATATCTTGTAGGAAAATTGTATATTAATTTATTCTCCTTATTGTGTTTAATCTCTGAATTTAAATAGATTTTACTACACACATAATAATTTCTTCAAACATTCAAAGTTTATTTATTTTTGGATTACTTTTGATATTTACCTATACTTTTATTAGTTTTAAACAAAGGAGACAGAAAAAGTTAGTTTTTAAAAGAATGTTAATTTCATCTTTTATCTTCAAGAAAATAAACGAAAAAAGAAGAAATATTAAATGAAATTCCGTAAGCGTGGAGACATATCACGCAAGGCGTGCGACTCGAGTTCCACGAATCCATTTCGGGATTTCCGCGCATCGTCTCCATATAGTCTAGGAGCTGGGTATACATGGGTAATGGGATAAAAAAAAATGACACGTTAGGGTTTTAACAAACTTTATAGATGCGATTTTGACCATTCGATTTTTCCCCTTGAACCTGGATTGTTCTCAAGTCTTTTGCTACATCATCATATCAGCAGCCTTTAACAGTCTACTACTGGACATAGGCCTCTTTGAGGAAAGGTATGTTTAGGTAGGCCATATCACGTTGTCCAGACGGGTTGCTATAGAGTTTATGTCAAGTTTAGGACACGACTGGGTCGAAGTCGTCGCCCCTGAGGCGACCCCTGCAGTTTTTGGAGGAGATCTTTCGCTACAGCTGTTATACTGCGGTAAAACTGCTGTCACAACTTTCTGCGACGACGTCTTTTCTCAGAAGGAGGCAACAGAAAAGACCCAAAGGAGTACAACTTCCACTAAAACCCAATTCGCCGCAATAAAACCGCCACCGTCAAGCGCCTCATGCCGCGCTGGGTGTGGCCACGAATGGACTGTCAGCTCCCCGACCACAAGAAGACTCATATATGGGAAAAAAATTAATTTGAAAATTACTTCTAAACATTTGTGTTTAAGGAGTCACTTTGACGGAACAACTTTAAGAATGTGTTTAACAACGCTTGCTTGACTTAATATCAAATAATAATAACACAAATTAAATTCGTGTAGCTTATTATGTACACATTTCTAACTAAATTCACATTCGTTAAAATGTTGCTCCTAATTAACTTTTGAAGTGGTATTGGCTGTACATTTCCAATACCGAATTATAATATTAATACTCAGAAGTGACTACAAAATTCATGATGTTCCGTTTATTACGTTCTATTACTATTGCGTGGTAATAAAACTACTCAAATACCTAAATGAATTATTTATTATGATTTTGAAACAGATGTAATCATTCCCGGTAGTTCATTGACGCCTACAAAATACAAACACCTACAAGCACCAAACAAAATGTGTGTGGTGATGAATAAATCCTAATTATTTATCTATTTATTATAAATTTACGTACATGGAATTCATGACTCTTTAAGAATGGTTAGAACAACAAAGTGGCATAATAAGCTAATAAGATTAGTCTCAAGTTGGTAAGTCATTAAGTGGTGCATAGTCACGATCACAAACCAAGCACATCCCTAAGATATCTAATACCTACCTTGTTAAGTGCTTAGGCTTGTTAGTGACTTAGGCGGTATTAAATACGATATTACTAATATATTATTTTATTTTTAAAAACTCCATGTCGAAAACATAAACAATAAATAAACTGTTAAGGAAAGCAATAAAAAATAAGAAGTTCTCTTTTTAAATAAATGTTTTAAAGTCGACGAAAAGAAATTTCAAGTAAATTAAATCAAAGCATCATCATTTTCTTACGTTATACAATTTTATAAGACATAAAATCTTGTCACAAGTCTTCTCCGAGCAAATTTAATTTGCGAGAAATTCATAGGTAGGTAGACACCTTAGAATAAAATCTACTTAGAATTACTTGTATAAACATTTCTCGCTACAAAATTACTGTAAAGAAGTATCTTATGAATACCTATATACATAGATATGCACGTATACAGAGGCATGTAAATTTCGTTTCCTAATTTTTTTCTCATGTCATATAATACGTTTTTACGTAACTGAACTTTCAAACACTAAAGTTAATACAACCGCACTAACTTCTAGTGCAGAACAAGGAGACCTACCACTAGAATCAATTTCATCATAATAAAGAGAAACATCAGACTACGAACAAATAAAATAAAAATGGTTGTCTGTAAAGTCTGTTTACGGATGATAGTTTAACGTGACAACGCTGCAACGTCATAACGAAACATTGATGAAATGATGAGAGATAGATACGGCGCGAGCGCTAACGCAATTAACGCACTACACGCTACTACGCGAAACAACTAAAGCAAGCCTCGCATCTATCTCTCTTGCACTTCAAGCCTTAAATGGAACGCCTCAGAGCGAGGTAACGCCGCATGCGCCTTTTTTCCGTGCGTGCAGCCGTCTCCATCGAATTATAAGACGTTGTCACGTCAAATTGCTCTCTAAAAATTGTGTAATCACCAAACGATTGTAATTATATAGATGTAATACATTAATTTTAAGGATATGCCATACTCATGCTACAGAATAATGTATTCAGTTATTTAGATGAGAATATATGACGGTATTAGGAGGCTCATTAGAAGCAGGCTTGTTCCACACGTTATGGTCGGTTCTATCACGAAATATGAAGCGTCATCCTCATTAATATGATAGCAGTGTGATAGGTAACACAGCCCCTAACGTACACCGAAAACGTAATACAATAACGGTACTTTCAGATAAGAAAATGTATTTTCAACATAAAATGCTTTCGAATTCTACGTTTTGTCCCGAAATGCTGTGGAATAAATTGATAACGGTTTTCTACCGTAACTAGCAAATTAAGGAAAATTGGATTAGGGTTCTCGATATAACCTAGATAAGGACTTATCGGTGTATCTATATTCGCTGACTGATTCGACAAATGGAGATAAACATGCTGCTATGTTACCACTACAGAGGTTTAACCATATTACAATGTATAAGTATTTTAAAAATCTTAACATTTCAAGTTTGACATATTACTATATACATTTAAAAATCTTTCTGACCATGGGAATTAGAGAATAGCTTGATGATATTTAACTGTTCACGGTCATTTAGTAGACCGAGTAAATTCCACAGTTGCTTTATTTTTGTAATTTGGAATCTAGACTTTAAGTGGTCGTGAATATTCTTAAATATTTGAAACTTAGAGTAAATATAACCAGAATTTTGAGAGTCTCAACGCAAAGTTTATTCGATTAAAATGCCTTTCTTACCCCCTTCGTTTGTTAGTAATGGTTGGTGAAAGGTCTGAAATAATTGCTTTTTTATTAATTACTAGGTGAGCCGACGAACTTCGTACCGCCATATTTTTATTTTTTAAAAAGATCTCGTTTATCTTTGATTTTCTTCTATACAACCCTTGTCCTAATAAAAACAACATAGTATATGGCAAAAAGAATTATCCAATTTGGTGCAGGCGATCGGAAGTTATGCCCATACATACATTTCGGGGATGCATTTTTAAATATATAGATTTTTGTTAGTTGCATATAAGTATCTGGACACTATAACAGTCTTTGTATTAGGTTTTGCTTACATTTTTTTTTTTTTAAGTTTTGGCTGTGCCAAAATGACTCTGCTCTGCCTGATGGAAAGCACGAGCAGATTCTAAAAGTGGTGATCACCATCCTCAATGCGAATAGCACATTGCAGCATGGTGACCTACACTATGGCCGCCTAGTGAGATGCTTTTTTACGCCCCGCTTAAAGGACCCGGGATCATAGTGAGAGGGAAACACGTGCGCTGGAAGTGAGTTCCAGGTTTTGACCGCTCGGCACAGAAAGGACGAACCGAAGCGATGAGTACGAGATCGTATGTCTACCACTCTGAAGCGGTGACTTCCAAGGCCGGCACGTGTTGTCCTGTAGAGGAAGGGGGAAGGGGGGACCAGTTGGAAGAGCTCCTCAGAACAGTCTCCGTGATACAAGCGATAGAGTACTGCCATAGAGGCGACATCTCTACGCAACTGCAGGGGCTCAAGGGACTCGGTGGCTTCAGGACTGTTGACAATGCGGATTGCTCGCCGCTGCAACCGGTCGAGAGCGTCAAACAGGTACTGTGCGGCACCATCGCAAAGATGAGAACAGTACTCTACGCACGAGCGAACCTGGGTCTTGTAAAGAAGACACAGATGCTCGGGCGAGAAGAACCGTCTCACCTTGTTTAAAACACCTAGCTTCCGCGAGGCCGCTTTAGTGACACTCTCAACGTATTCGCGTGGGTTGAGATCTCGGCAGATATCCATGCCCAGGATATCGAGCCTACCTTGTAATGCCATTTGAGTGTTCTGGAAAGTGGGAAGGGGAAGGAATGGAGACTTTTTGGCAGAGAACGCGCACCCCTGTGTTTTCTTGGCGTTGAACTCGACCAGATTCTCACAGCCCCATTGAGAAATGCGGCCCAGAACATGGTCGAGTTGAACGACAAGCTCCTGTCGTTTTTCCTCGATATCTGCAAGCTTGGCTGTTGGATGTCCAAAATATCGTCCGTGAACTGTACTGTCGTCTGCAATGCAATTAGCAATGAATGTTGCCAAGGGCTAACATGTCATTGATATGCAGAAGAAACAGTGTGGGCGACAGGACGGAGCCCTGCGGTACTCCGGCGTTTATCGACTGAAAATCAGAGGCCGCACCGTCGCAAAGGACTCTGATGCGGCGCTGGTGCAGGAATGCGGCAGCCCAGTTGCAGAGTACATCAGATATTTATGACGTATATAATATTAGGGCATACTAAAAATAATATATTACAATGTCTTAATTTTTATGAATTTCGAAGAGAACCATGTTCTGTAACGTACTTCGCCTCGGTTTTTTTCTTTATTATTTAACTGTGTATAATGTGATATTTATTTACTTTGTGACTAAAAAAAGAAAAACACTGAATAGGTTAAAACAAATGTTTGATTTAAAAATATGATCTGTCAGTTTTTTTACCTCTAGATCTAAAACGTGGGGTATGATATGGGGACATTTCCTCAGGGACTTCGACCTCTCACGCTAACTTTTATTACATTATAAGACACTGTTTATAACGTATATTTTATTTCAAGTTAACAGAATAAGCTCAATTTGTACATAATAATGTGGCTACTAAAACCTTGTTTGGGTCTAAGACAAATAAGTAAAACTTTTCTTACTTGTTAACATAAACTGATTCAGATTTGTTTCTTATTTGTTCATAAAGAAAATCCAATTCACCACGTCGTTTACTTATAGTTAAACTTATGAATGTAAACTATAAAAAAAGTTTGACATGTATATGTGTGAGCAGAATGCAATTGACGTTCTATTAGCCTATACATATAACAATATTGAAAAATGTAATATACTTAACTATTAACGTAACTTATAACTTGGTGAAGGATATTTCATTTTATTCTGTCCAGATTTCTTGGGACATTAAATTAGGTTTGCGGATAGCGAATTTTGACCGTTATAAAAGACTTATTTTATATCCAAGTAAACCCGTATGGTGACGGACGAAGAATGCATAGTACCCATCATAGTGCATGCATAGCATGCATTCCATAGGTGTCATAAGAGGCGACCAAGGGAGCAAACTACGTAGAAAAATATCACTACACAGAGAAAGAAAACTTGAAACAACCCACCTTGAAACAACTCCGTGGGAGAGCCACGCTTCGGCATGAATGGACCGGCTCGACCGGAGTTATACCACGGCCTCACAGAAAACCGGTGTGAGACAGCGCCTGCGCTGTGTTTCACCGACTGAGTGAGGATCATGGAGGACCATACCCCAACCCCTCCCCCCATCCCTCCCTATCCCTCAAAGGTCGGCAACGCACTTGTGACGCCTCTAGTGTTCCGGGTGTCCATGGGCGGCGGTAATCGCTTACCATCAGGTGATACATCTGCTCGTTTGCAGTACTAATAGACTCTTAATTCCTAAAATAAACAGGGTAATTTAAATCAATACAGCTCACATTCTCCCTACGTACTCATATGAGTATCGGTAATATGAAGGAAACAATAGGCATGAACGACAAGGTCTCTTAGTAACAAAATAATATCGTAGATATTCTAAAATAATATCTTCATTTTCTAAGCCTATGTTCGTGCCTGTAATTCTTCAGACAGTATTATGTCTAATACATAAACGGTACTTCATTTTACACATTTTATGGGTATCTTGATGTTACAACTTGGCAAAAGATATTTCATTTTATTTTGTCCAGATTTCTTGAGGCATTAAATTAGGTTTGCGGTCCGCCGCAGATGTCTTCGCGGGTATATCCGGGGCTCCGCGAGCATATTATGCCCGACCCGCACAGATTTGAATAGATTTCCACGCTTGCCTGCTTTTATGTTCTCTACGCATTTTAATATAAAATACAAGAAATTATTACAAACACTATTTTATTACATTACATTTTATATTTTTCATATACATATTTTGTTGTTTTCCTATACGTAAAAGGAGTACTTTTCTAGAAAGTTTTTAGTTCACTTCATTAGACGCAATCTGAAACACCAAGTAAATAGAAATTAATTAGACAAAAATACTGACATTTAAAATTTCAGTCAAACAGTTTACATCTACAACTAACTACTAACAGTAAGTTACCTATAATACAAAATCGAATATCCCAGCAAACTAACAACAATATTAAGCAATATTTCAAATATGTCATCATCATCAATACATATAATAAAATCGTAACTGGTCACTGTCTGTACGACTGTACTTGGAAGATATATCAGGAAAACTAAACGAAACCATTAGGGGGTTTATGAACGCAATAGAACGCAAAACAATGATTTTTAGAATTTTAGTCCGTTTGTCTGAGCATTTGTAGGCATTAATCTCAGGATCGGCTAAACCGATTTGAATGCGGTTTTCACCAACCTATTGTGGTTTATTTCACTTAACATTTAGTGTCTGTTTCGTCTAAATAGCTTCATAAATAAATAAGTTATGTCAGTTTGAAGAATCACCGCGATATTCGACCTAAACGCGGGCGGAGCCGCAGGCAAAAGCTAGTATTAGTATATAATTCTCATTTTACGTTGCTTCTCTTGATGAACTCTAAAAATAATTAATCGATTTTCACGTTTTTTTTTTCTTTGAATGGATGTTTTGCTGGTGTTCCTAAAATAGCATAGATAACATCTCGCTTACACCAAGCATGATTTAAAAGAGACGCAGATAAAGCTGCGTGGGACAGCTAGTATATTATGTGTTCAGTAGTATCTAAGACAGCCTCGTTGGTCTCACGGTTGGCGTGTGCGACTGCTGATCATGAGGTCTTGGGTTCGATTCCCGGGTCGGACCAAATGTTTGTATGATCTACAAATATTTGTTTCGGAGTTTGAGTTTTTCTATGTATAATATGTATGTATTTACAAAAAAAAAGTATACATGTATTTGTATCAGTTGTCTAGTACCTACCCATAACACAAGCTCTGCTTACATCTAACACATCTAACACACAACGCCATCTAGTCCCACTAGCGTTGTGTGTTAGATGTCCGACATATTTATTATTTATTATTATTTTATTTATTATCTAACCGTAGAAGATTTACTGTTTTTTCTGTCTGTTTTTTTTCAATTATTTTTTTATGTTGCATTTTTTTAACACCGTTATAAAAATTATAAAATGGAATATGTACATAAATACTATTCAAAAAGCTTGAAAGTTTATTAAGATACTGTTTATTTTTGTAGCATTCGCCTACAATAGTTTAAAACAACTAAGAGTTCACAAGATTCTCTTCATTAAATGCATTTGTCATACTCATTAGAAGCGCCTGTACACAGTCATTTAGTTTTAGATACACATTCTGCACAATTGTCGCTGAGACTGTCTGCGACTGTCGCATTTGTTACCTTTCTATGTAAATGCGAATTAATCAGCGAGTTAAAAGGAAGCACTCTGTTTAGTTTCTAGCCATACCTGCAGTGTCTTTTAATTCAAAATGAGCAAATTTCATTTAAGATTTATTTACTTTTCAAACAACTAAATAATAACAGTAATAAGAACAATTAACACTTCATACATCTATCACATAGCAGTCTGATCCCTATTTACGCCTAGCATGGACTAATATAATCAGAAATATCTTAATGACCCGATGGCAAATCGTTTCCTATAAACTCTGGCAAAACCAGCTAATCATTCAATTGCTACTTGGCTCCTTTAAAATCTGGTAATGCTACTTATCAGTATAAATGAAATACATTATTGTTTACATTTCAAACTGCATTATTATTGCTAAACTAGCTGACCCGGCGAACTTCGTACCGCCATATTTACATATCTGTCTCAGTTTCCCACAGGCAGTGTACAGTCGCGGACAAAAAAAAAACACTTTTCCCGTTATCTTTTTTTTTCTTTCTAGCAAAAAAAGAAAGAATGAAATCGGACTATGTGTTATTGAATTACAACTAAGTACATATTTTGACTTTCATCCCCTCTCTCCAAGAAACCGTGCTGAATTTCGGGATAAAAGGTATCCTATGTCCTACCTCGTAGTATGAACTCAAATCATGCCGAGTTTCATTTGAATCCGTTCAGTAGTTTAGGCGTGATGCGCGGCCAAGATACAGACAGACAGACAGTCAGACAAAAATGAAAAAAAATACAGTTTTGGCTTCAGTATCGATTCTATAATCGATACTGAAGCCAAAACTGTATTTTTGGGGGCTCTCTATAGAGCCCTCCAAAAAAAATTTTCAAAATATCTTTAATGTACAGAATTGGACCTATTACATTTTTATTATAAGTATAGATAAATAACGTACGAAATGTTAATCCATTCATACTTGTATGGATTAACATTATTAAGCAGCCACCTCGGTCCTACTGCACTGCTTCTGCAGTATGCACAATACTTTATAGTACCTTAAATTGTTGTCCTTAATCTGAATGTCATTTGTGTACATTTCATGTATGTTTATTATGTTCGCAGAGACACATGATATATTCCTAATGCGGGGTCTTTACATTTCAGAGTAAATGACCGAATTCAGTGAAATACATTGCTCATGGTACCTAATCTTATTACAGGTAATGTACACTAGACGGTAGAATATTTCGTTCTACTCCACAATTAGCCAAAGCCTATCACTGTTATTGCTCTTCTCGGTCAAATGTCTCATGTGACCGCTAATCCTTAAACCGTAATGAGCCACCTTTGGCGAACATTAAGCCGCTTTCCACGAAGAGGTAATAAAGCCGCAACTAACATCTACAGAATGGCAGGATTACTATTTAGAACTACTTGCCTATAGGTGTAATAGTCTGAGAGCTGGTACCATTTTTTGAGTAGGTATTTGAGGCAAGCCGAAAACTTGTCACAGACATCTCCTATTATTCCCCAACATGGAACTGCAGACCTGGCTGGTGAGTAGCGGGGCTAAATCAACCCCCCCCCCCCCCTTTGGCGAGGTCACGTGACTTACAATAGCCATGGTATAACGATATACTTCGCCAGTTATACCACTCTGAGAAACAGCGCACACATGGGAGACACAAGCCTACGTCATCAACACTATCGCTGGTTGTCAAAAATTTGCCCCACTACTCACCAGCCAGGTCTGCAGTTTCGTGTTGGGGTATATTAGAAGAGGTGTGTGACAAGTTTTCAGCTTGCCTCAAATACCTACCCAAAAAATGGTACCAGCTTTCCTACTAAAACGTTATTGAAAACAGCCTCAAAAACAATTGCCTATTAATATAATTTATTTACCTCTAAGCAATAAAATATATCCCATGTACTAACTTTTAAACTTTCGCGTTCCATGATCTAACAATAATTATTTTTACGGGAATTAACGCGATCACTTATTAAAAGGTATTACATACCTCTGATTTGCCTGACGTTTCGACCAGGTTGCACCGGCCGTGGTCACAGACTGACTGGCTCAGCGGCGCACGCTCTCCGTCGTCGAATCCGTGAAGTAGAAGGTTCTTCGTCCACCCGCACATTTTCGACATTATTGATAAATTTGTTTCGCCATGTACCGTCACATACTACACTAACAGTGTCCCTATTCTGTAAGCAAACCGATGTGTTCCTATTCTGGTGTTTATCCGACTGCGCAGAAAAGCGAGGTGGTATATTTTTTGCCAGTCAGCCTGTGACCACGGCCGGTGCAACCTGGTCGAAACGTCAGGCAAATCAGAAGTATGTAATACCTTTTAATAAGTGATCGCGTTAATTCCCGTAAAAATAAATATTGTTATATCCCATGTATACGTACTCCTAAACAGTATTCTATCACTTTATTTCAATTGTGTAAGGATTTTCTAGGACCACCACCGCCTATCAACCGCCTATCACCACTGCGACAGCAATGAGGAAAATCAATCAGCGCTGGTAGACGCCCGCGCTGGTGTCTCGCTCAAGGTAAGCAACATAAGGCCCTCACTGGAGACATTGGTTGATTTAAGTAACAATCGTATAGTTTTAATTTGTTTATAATTAGAAATTTATCTGGGAATATAACTTGGCCTTTATACTTGGTTAATTATTATATACCCTTCATCAGTACAGCATAAAATGTCTAAATAACCTTTTAAAGCAACATAAATTAAATTTACTCTATTTACATTAATTCATGTGATTCGCTTCTAACAACATAAGGGCTTAACGGAATAAATCCTTTTTAAACCGTAATATATACATCAAATGCTTTACGAAACGAAACAGACATAGCTTTCTTTGAAGTCAAAAATCGTTTTAATTATAAAATCTTTTTGGCTTATCAGCCATTAGAAGGAATCACTGAATTGAAGAAATTCGTAACATTTTAATGAAAATACTTAAGTGAAAGAACAATATCATTAGACCTTTTACATTTTTGATTTTGTACAACGTATTGAACGTACGAAATTATTTTTACATAAATCTTTGTGTTTATTATAAATAACTTGAGTAAATTACTTTTTAAATTGCTTATAAAATATTTGTTTTGTGATACAGTTTGTATATTTTTGCATCTATTGAAAACATGTGATTATTATTTTGTCTAAGTAAGAAGCAAAAACTCATTAAATACATTTTAGAATAATCTATAGAGTACGCAATTTCTAAAATTAGGTTCACATCTAAAATAAATACAAACAAGAATAATGTTGTAGTAATGAAAATTTAAACTATAATTAGGTGCGTAAAACTAATTCAATTTGAAGTAAAGAGCTTTATTACCTGACTACGAAAGAAGGAGGGTCATGTTTTTCGAGTGTATGTATGTATGTATATTTCTTTTGCACGCCCTAGAGCCTAAACGGCAAGTCGTATTTTAATGTGAGTGGTGACAATAGATTCGTTTTAGTCGTGAGAGTGACGCTGGGTATATCAAAATAAAAAAAAACTGGATTTAATAAAGATGGTAGATATTGACGCAGTTGTTGTTTTTTTTTTTTAATAATTTTACTTGTTTAACATTATTTTTTAGCGGTTTCAGAGATAGTCGAATGAAGTTTAGCCTCAGGAGAGTACTGTTCTAGTTCAACTAAGGAAATACTCCTTTTGAGGACTTGCTAGCTACTCCGATGTTAGCAGTAGGCATCTAGGTATAAAAATAACTGACTTCCAAAAACATGCAACGAAAACTCCCTGCCAAAAAACACTAAAAAGCGTAAAATAAACTGGCTCTTCATAAATTGCTATGTGCCAATTCTTGTCTATACCTAATTCTTTATTCATTTAAATAGTAGTATTATAATGTGTGCTAGGTACCTAAAATCAGTTTGAAGTCGGTGCCAAATCTTTTTTTTTTACATTTTAAACAAATGTTTAAAATGTTAAAAAAAATGTTTTCCATTTGTAAATTATCAATAAAACCAATAAAAGACAAACAAACAAATACCAAATGTTTTATTACGTTCAAAGTGATTATTAGTCTACACAAGTTAATAAAATTGATGTGTCTATTTGTGATTGCAATTGTGCAGCTTTTCAAAATGACTCTACTCTGCCTAATGGAAAGCAGCAGAATCCAAGAGTGGTGGTCACCATACTCATTGCGAATGCAGACAATGCAGCATGGCGACCCACACCATTGCGGCCTAGTGATGCTGCTGCATCTTTTAGTCTAGTCAATAAGTAGGGAACTTGTTGACTAGTGTATTGCGGGTAACACCGCGGAGTCAGTTGGTTAAAAATATTATTAAAACGTTTTAATGTTATTAGGAAATAAAGATATATCTTACATATTCCCAGATAAATACAATCATTTAATGTATCTTCAAACGTAACGTAACAAAAATAAAACCTGACACCCGAAGCTCGCACGGATCGAGAGGAGCTACTCCGAACGACGAATCAACGGATCTGTCTGTCTAAACAATTATAATTGCAACAGTTAATAAAAAATGCTATGCAATAGCTTTACCGCGGCAGTCCCCGAGTGCCACACGTCTTCTTTTTTATTTGTGTATATGGTATAACAACAGCACACATACTACACTCTCTTAAAAATATTAGACAAAAATATTACCTAGTATGCATGCCCATTAAAGGTACACCCAAATACTTAACTATTTATTTGTGTGTACCCAACATAGAAAATGCTACCAAATGAAAATGGCTAAGAGTTATAATGTAACGAAGAGTTTTATTACGTTAATTAAGGCAATTGTAATTATTAAAAAATGTTGAAAGCTTAGGAATTCAGGTGGCATTCCTCTCCATCTCGGGAAAGATTGTTACCGGCAAAGAACAAGAAAATTCGTCGCCGTAATTTGTAATTCCAGGCCGTTTTTATTTTTATGAGTCTCAAAATGAAACTATTTAATGTTTTACTGTGTTTTTATTACAGCTATTTTTCTTTCTATGTCGAGTAATGAGGTTGAAGTATTAAAGATGCTGAAGGAAGTAGGTCTCATACTCAAAGTTACGGGACAGTATTTACAACTTTTACATATCTGCTTTCTTCCAGCCAGCTATCTTATTAATGTAACTGAAAAAGAAGGTTAAAAGAATATTATCTGCAAATCCTTGTTTTTGGTGAAAAAGTAAATAAAAAATTAATAAAAAAAAGTAAATAAACATATATTTATATCAGTTGTGTGGTACCCTTAGTACAAGCTCTGCTTAGTTTTGAACCAGAGGTTTGTTTCAGTGTCAGATTTCCGAAATATTAAAAAAATATTGATTTGGCTTCATGAGTGTTGTAAGATTTTGAATTTAACATTGACTCGTTTACTCACAATACCTATATGAAAAAAAATTACAAACATAGCATTCTAAAACAAGACCTATAATGTTAAGTACGTTTTGTAAGCAGATACGAGGTAAACCTAAAGTTTTATGGCTGGCCGTTTTATTGCCGCCATAAACGAGCTAAGTCTCAGCTGTACGAATAAATACAAGTTCGAAAGACGTCAACATAACAATAGGTAATTGCATATGTGGACACTAGTAGAAAAGTAAACACTCCTGCGGGTATCATTATGCATTTAGCTTCTACAGAACCGTTTGCAAAATTAAGTATGCAATTACCAAACGATTCTAGGGTTAATATTTTAAGTTCACCGCACATAAACACTTGGAGCATTTGGTTTTATTAATGATCACTGATTAACTTTTATGGTTTTGTTTGTGTTCTTTCCAATCTTTAATGGTCAGGATGCAGTTGGATATTTTTTGTTTACTGGACGTACGATAACTGTACAGTCGAACTGTGCAGTCACATCGCAACGATAAATTGTAGTAGCGTATACCGACCATTAAAGTTGCCAAGTTGGATTACTAAACCGGTAACTGCGACTTTCATCGAAATTTATCAATCATTCATTTATTGGTAACTTATCATTGATACTATTAGCATTTGAATATATTTCACATTTCACAAGCCTATAAAACATATCTAAATTAAAAACGCAGAGATAAATAATTGTCCTTTTTTACCCGACTACGGCAAAGCCAAAAGGAAGAGTAATAGTTTTAGCAGTCTATGTCTGTCTGTGTTATGTAGCGTCTAAACAACTAAACCGGTCCTAATAAATGAGGTGTAGATGGATTTGTAATGTTAGCTCGGTTGATATGGGTTACAGGTACAAATTTCATGAAATATATGTATTACGAAGTATAGCTTTTCTTACTTTTACTTATCACACTTCCATCTTTGAAATGAATTATAAGAGTCATACAACTGTAGCTTTTGCCTACGGCTTTGATTGTATTGTTTTTTCTCGTGAACTACCGTTCAAGTTTGTGAGTCACGTCAATTAGTTTGACATTTGATTGCACACCTTGAACTATTTTACTCTACATTTAGTGAGTTTTACGGGCTCGTTGGCCTGTTGGCTAGTGAGTGAGTGAGTCTGGCTGTTTAGATAGAGCTCGAGGGTTCTATTCCCACTTATGACAAATAAAAGCGTGATGAATAAAACCGACTTGGGCCAAATAATTGCGCGATAGGTGATGGGGTACCCTTACATTTCAATTCAATTCAATCAAATTTTGATGAATGTACCAGACTACCAAATGCATTGTACTCCTACTCGTAACCTGACAGTGTATTAGCTTTTAATTCAAATTCAAATCGTTTATTGCACTCCATAAGTTGTCCACTTGTACTCTCGCGAAAGTGGTGTATTAGTTTAATACAAATAACCTTCTCCTAAATGAGAAGAAAACTAAATTTATCAAATTCTCTTTGCCAAACGTTAGGCATGCTACAACCAATGTTCTATTGAATGGACTAGAGTTGGATCCTGGAAAACTATCCGGTAGGCTAAGCTCAGCGGCTTTAACTGTAAAAAAGGTTCGAAATTTAACTGATGTTGATACAGCTAGAATAGTTTACTTCAGTTACTTTCATAGCATAATGAGTTACGGTATCCTACTCTGGGGTAACTGTGCAGATATTAATGCCATATTTGTTTTACAAAAACGCGCCGTACGAGCCATTTATAAATTAGGTCCGCGAGTTTCTCTCCGTTTAAATTTTTTGGAAATAGGCATTCTGACTGTATCATCACAATATATATATATAAAAATTTAATGTATGTACAAAGGAACATATCGAAGTTTACCAAAATCAGTGATGTTCATTCTGTAAATACTAGAAACAAACACAATCTTAGTATTCACTCGTCTCCACAGAGTAGGCAACTATTTCATGGGACAATGTATACTCTTTTATAATAAAGTCCCTGTTGACATTAGAAATTTGCCCTTGCGGAAATTTAAGAATACCATTAAATCTAAGTTAGCCGCAAAGGGGTATTATACCATAGCAGAATATCTAAATGATAAAGCCGCCTGGGATTGAGCTACCCATTCTGCACATACTCTTCACACTTCTTCCTATGTATAAAATTTCTTATTTTTGTTGTGAAGATAATTTATAATTTGAAACAGATTTATTTTATATTTTATAGCTGTTAACATTTTCTTAAATTTATAATTTTACCAATTTATGACAGTTTGACTCAAATTATAATTATCGCTCTTTTTTTTTATTTGTAATAGAATGTATTCTGAATTTTGAGAAGATTGTACGGACTTTAAAAGAGACGATGATCCCTGAGTTTGTTTCGTCCTTTCTTCTCAGGGCTAGTCCAGTTAGGAAAGGCCGAACTCATCTGCTCAAAAAAATCTTAACATGCAAAAGTGTACTTGTTGCCTAATTGCAGAATAAATGATTTCATTTCATTTCATTTCATAATGTACATTAAGGTGTTAACAACTTATTAGAGGAAACAATTATGGACCCTGTTGGGCACGGCAACTGGAAGAAAAGACGAAAAATCTACTATCAATGAAGCACATAATGATACTTTAATACTAGTCTATTCAGATACGCCAGAAGTACATTATTGTTTATTTATTGTTCACGTTTATAATGTACGTACATATGTTTTAATTTTATTTTGTTATTATTATTTTAACATAGAATCTTATTAATAAAGAGTAATATTTTTTTAAAGTATGTCGTGATATGTATCATAATGATGATCAGTTTAGTAAATAGTATGTAAAAGCGTAAAAGAAAACCTGACATTCGCCATTGTTATATGTATAGTTAAAACCAGGAAGTCAGGAGGTTTTCTTAAGATATTTGCGCCATATATACTCTGCACATCTATTTCATTATTTTCCACTACCACAACCACCGTACGTGATTGTAAACTGAAGGTTACTTCAAGTAAGCAGGTAAAATCAAAGCAAACACACTCACTGTTTGGCATCACTGAGATTTTCAGGCAGGGTTGACGGTAGGTTTCCAAGAATTCAACCGATATAATTGCATATAGAACATGTACATTTTTATATGTTTTGAATAAAATAATAACATTGGCTTATACTTTTGTTATTTACTTATTTATTAAAGATAAACTTATTATTCATATTTATGTGAACCATGTGAAACACTATAATTCACATAAGTTATAACTGTAACAGAATCGTGTATTATAATTGAATGTAAATTATACATTTAAAAGATACTTCTCAACAATGTTATCCTCAAAAATGATTTCTTTACGTTTATTTCACTTGGATGAGCTTCAAAGTTTGGGTCTTATTATTATTTTGATAAAGTTTGAAAACATTGACTGCCTCGGTGGTGCAGTGGTAGTGAATGCGACTGCTGTGCTTGAGGTCTCGGGTTCGATTCCCGGGTCGGACCAAAGGTTTTCTATGTATGTATTTACAAAAAGAAGTATATGTGTATTTATATCAGTTGTCAAGTACCCATAACACAAGCTCTGCTTAGCTTGGGACTAGGTGGCGTAGTGAGTTAGACTTAGATGTCCGGAATATTTATTTATATTCAAATGGCTACACCTTCTAGATAGCTTTAAATTAATTTATTTTATACAGAATCGTTTTGCCCTAAAAGTCAATGTTTTAGATAAAAACCTTTAAGCAGTTGCGATAACCCTATTGGTAGTATTTAAACAAGTCGTATTCGAAGTGTTCTCTGCGTGAGAGTCCTTTACAAAATGTTTTCATGGTAACTCTGCTATCTGAAGATATTTAGTTTTGACTCTTAGTATATTGTCTTTAATTTTCCAAAATTAGTCAACTTACACTGACGGACATCCGCCATTTGCAAAGAAGTTGGAACAATTCCAACTTCATCAACGCCATTTGCAACAAAGGAAATTGAGGACTCACTATTATATTTCCAACAGATGCTTATAGTCTCACTACCAAGGATGCCGAAGACCGGGCAAAGTGGAGAAGAAAAAGTAGGAAAGCGGACCCCGGGCTCCAAAGTGCCAGCTTTGGAAGCAACCGGGAACAACGCTAAGACGATGATGATGATGATGCTTATAGTCTTTTGTTATTTTTGTTAATTTCTAGACATATTAGGGACAAGTCCTGGACTGGTAAATTTTCTAGTTTTTGTTATAACTTTTTAATCATTAATTATCTTTTTAAAATATAATAATATGTATTGCCCGTATTTTTCTCATGTCTGTAATTATAGAAGATTAGAGTTTATCCACATCATAAAAATATGAATTATGTACATACATGTGTCACGTAGAGATTTTTTTTTTTTAAAGTACACCAGGCTAATGTTATATTTACTTACAATCAGACTCAGAAAGAGAGTAATGATCGCCTTAATTGAGTTTGATACCTAATCTAAATTAATGTTCCCTAACATTTAGATCAAACATTAAAAGTCGATATTTGACTTCAAGTTTTTATGTTATTTCTGTTCAATCAGGTACATACAACACATAAAAGACATTTTGGAAATCTGGAAAACCTTCCTTGATGAACTATTATTGCTTTATAACACAATATTCCTAAACGTACAAGATATTTAATAAAATTAAAAAACTTTTAAAAACAAGCTTTTACTGGAATGCCTCGAGATGAATCAAACGAGTCCAAACTCGATGTTGTTGCAACGTTTCTTTACAGAGTTCTTATGGCCACCTTCCAGCTCTAGCATCAGATCAGCTCCATGTCATTATAATATTGTATTGTCACGCTGTATACATATGCTTGCAAAATTTCAGCAAAATCGTTTGAAGACATCTGCTTCAAAATTGAGTTGCAAGATTCCACCGAACATACAAGCATATACATACATTGCAAGTTACTAAAAAGCTTGTAAAAAAGTTAGCCAGCTAGTAGGTAACATTGCCAAAAACTATAAAGAAATAAAAGCACTTTATTTTTAGTTTATGATCTTTCAGAAGAAAAGTAACTTCGAGAAATCTGTCCCTCAGCGTGCAATATAGTCTTCGTTGCTGTAAATAGCGTCGGATTATGAGAATCGATTCGTAGCTGCTTTAACTTCAGCACTATCGCCTGCAAAAGCTGTAACAAACGTTGATAATGTTGTCCACGCTCGCTCAAGGGAATGCACAGAATGGCCCATTTGCCAGTACGACGGCGACAACGTGACAATATTCCCAAGAATGTCCCCAATAATGGGAAATCACGATGAGCTTCGACATCGCGTATTGATTCCAGAATACGTGCTCAGTTTTATGTAAATGGCCATCGAGTTAATTTCTATTTTCGTTGGAGAAAATGCTTTTTGGTCGTGACAGCCGTGGTTGCTAGGATTTTATGATTGTTAAAGAGTAGCGCAGCTTTAGAAATTATCTTATAAAATCAGAATTTACCTTTGCCTCATTCATAAATATAAAAAACTTCTTTTTGGGACAATTCAGTTGAGAAATCTTTACCATATTCATAATATCTGGACATTGGACATATAGGATAAGGAAATTTAATAGAAATATTATAAGGCTATAAGTCTTGTAGGAATTTGTAGAAGACAAAGAAAAATATATTTTCATCTTATAGCGCATAAAAGGACTATTTATTTTAGTGCCATCACCAGAATGAATTTTTCAGACATTTTAAAGTGGTCGTAAGATTAGGTGAGGCCACGATTTGTTTGATGTCACGTCATTACAGATTTTATTACGGAGCCTTCGCAAGTTTTAAGGCTTGAACAGATGAATTAAAATTATTCCGACAGCGATGCTTATAAAACTGTCATTAAAATATACAGCGGTGAGGATAGGGTTGGCAGATGGGACTTTCGAGACAAAAATACCGTCTTGAGACTAAAATGTCTGGTGAAAGACCAAAATAAAAACAGTTAGTGTCAAGAACTTACGGAACGAAAGGCATAATTAACATAGACTACTAATGTACAAATTTACCGACCGAAAGTTGTTTTCCACGTAATAAATAATATCAAATTGATACAAAGGTATTTATTATTATTAATTGTAATTTTACTAGTAGTGAATATCGGTTAAACAATTACAACAGAGTTAAAGTTTCACGGGATATAGATCTCGATTGTTATTATCCTTTCTCGAATATTTTAAATATATTCTCGAAAATATTATTCAAAATAATATATTTGACAACCTTAAGGATAATCAGCAGTGTGTGTGAGTCGAAATTGTGCGTGTGTATAATGCGGGTGTATTTTAATTCATGCAAAATTTTGTTTGACAGTCGTATGTATGAATGAAAGCGAGAAGTCACGACAACAGAACAATTGAAGAGACGGCCCTCTTATCATTTCACTGTCTGTTTTGTTCTGGCTTCTAAGAGCGATTGTGAAATCCAGAGATATTCACAAAATTTTACTTATCAAGTTGTTTATCACTTACATTCAAAAGACCCTTTCAAACTTTATTATTATGTTTAAAATGTATTATCTATACTAATATTATAAATTCAAAAGTAGCTCTGTCCGTCTATCGGTCTATCTGTTAAGCTGTCACGGCTAATCCGCTGAACTGATTTAGGTGAATTTCGGTATAAAGATAGATTGAACTTTGAAGAATTTTATATATAGGCGACTTTTGGTCGAATAACCGAAAAAACGCGGGTGGAACCGCCTAATATTTTCCGCGACATACACGCAAAAGCTAGTTATAAAATAATTGCAAAATGTAGGCGATTGAAACGCCTCTGCTTACCCATGAAAAACTTTATTAGTTATAGGTGCATTAACTATAATTTAAAAACAAACATACATAAGCTTAATTATTACAAACAAAATTTTCGGTTGCGTATAAACCACCGATATTTTGTCAAGAAAAACACATATACCGTTATCTATTTGAAAGTATCTATGTTGAGGTAAACGGTACGGAAGAGAGCGTGTAAATAGACCATGTTTTATATAATAAATTGGCTGTCTATAGCCTCCTTGAGCCTATTAGCTCTGGATGGCTAAACCAACAAGTATTAAATTGCTTTTTCGACGGTTCCGATTTCTGATACACATCGTTCATTACTGAATAAATATTTATGAGTCTTTATACCATTTGTGTGCACAGATCTACGCATTATCTACCTATTTGAGGTAATAACGTTCAAATATTTGATAAACTTACCTTAACAATTGAACAGAGATTGATTTATTTAGTATCACAGTGTTCTCTTGTTATTTTTTATATTTATTCATCTACTGGCGTATGTTGCATATATTAAAGACTAGCTGTTGCCCGCGGCTGCGCCCGCGTGTATGTCGATTATCGCGGCAAATGTAGCCTATGTGTTATTCTGATGTATAAGCTATACTACCTTAAAGTTTCATCCAAATCCGTCCAGTAGTTTTTGCGTGAAGAAGTAACAAACATACACACAAACTTTCGCCTTTATATATTAGTGTGATATTAGTGTGATTAGTGTGATGTGAAGTGTGAAGAGACATATATTTTTAACCGACTTCCAAAAAAGGAGGAGGTTCTCAATTCGACTGTTTTTTTTTTAAGTTTGTTACCTCATAACTTCCGACTGGGTGAACCTCCGTGAAGTGCGAGTTTCACCAACTACCCGCACTTGGTCTTCTTTATTTTCATTGTCTTTCGTACTGTCGGTACCTCGACACACCACACTCACGACGTCCGCTGAGTCCTGTCTAGCAACATGTACTCGCCGACGATTGCATTTGCTGATGACAGGATTCCAAGATGTTGACAAGCGGTACCCATCTTCTCTGTTGAAATTTTTTATTTTCTACTGCTTCCCTTACTATTCTGGAGTAATAGTGACGGTCGGTGGAGAGGACTTGTGGTTGGTGTAGTTCTATCCAATGGTTTGGACCTGACACCAGCAAATGCTCGGCTGTGGCTGATTTGTTTATTTGACGGTTTTTCACAGCCGTGATATGTTCATTGACCCGTTCTGCGATTGTGCGTTTGGTCTGACCGATGTACGAACTACCACAGCTGCAATCCACCTTATACACTCCTGGGGTCTGCAGAGGAATGACATCCTTCGGTGTTCTTAGGCACTTTCCTATCTTAGAGTGCGGACTATATACAGTCAAGTAAAGTAAAGTTTTTTTTGCCTAAATTTGTATATTATTATTGTACCTATGTGCGGTTATAATGTGTATGTGTAAAGCCGAGTCTCCGCAGAACAAAAGATGTAAACTTTTGTGTTGTCAACCTTTTATTATGTTGTCAAATTTCGGTGGAGATTTCGGTGGAGACGCGCTTTATTTGGGGATTGCTCCACACCCACACGCTATGGCTACTCCCATCCGCGCCTGTATTGTTCTATCGTTTCATGTATAGTCCATTCGATGAGATAGTGTCGGTGCACCCTCACGCAATTGTGGTTATTGTTGTGAGATACGAATATATTAATTCATACAACAGCGTAAACTGACATAATATATCTTCTTTTTTCTTTCTTTCTTTTAAAAAGACAACTCCCGCATTAGTAAATGATCCACAAATTGTTGTTCCGAGTCTGGGTGTTCTTTGTGTCCGTTTCATGTGTGTTTGTAAAGTCCCCCGTGATACAGGAATATTTCCAGAACTTAAGTTGTCTTTCAAAGAAATCTATAATATCTAATATTTATTTACTTAGAATTATATCCAGTTTTAGACAGGTTTATGTTGGAAAATGAGGGCACAACATATTTATTCATAACAAAATTATTTAATACAAAACTCATAAAGAACCATAATCTCCCTCAGGGTACGTATAAGTTTCGCAATTGATTAGGTACGAGTCGGCTAGTAACTCAAGCTTGTTTTAGTAACAATTTGAAAAGACCGACGGTAATAACTGTTTCGTGTCATAAACTCAAAATTAGGTCGCGTACGTCAAAAACACACAACATTAAACGAAATTAATAGTTTATAGTGAACCATTAAGTGCGCATACTCGCATGAACGTGGTATCAGATATGATAAATCACAAATATATTTCACTATTACTACATAAATATTATTATAAAATCTGTGAAGTGACGAGTTAAGAATGAAAAATATCTCCACTCATATTCGTCCCATTTGTGTCATAAGAGGTGACTACGGGAGCGAACTAAGAAGGAGACCATCACCGCAGAGGGAAGCTAAACTTGAAAATATGAACCCATCTGGCCAGTGAGATCTAGGTAGTTGAGCCACGCTGATTTCAGCACGAACGGGCCGGCTCGACCGGGGCGGTACTACACTTGCACAGAAAATCAACATAAAATGACAGCGATCGTGCTGTGGTGTTTCGTTGGTGAGTGCGAGACCGGAGGCCCAATGATGCAGAAGCATCACTAGCCTGCCATGGTGTGGGTCACCATGCTGCATTGTCTGCATTGTCTGCATTCGCAGTGAGTATGGTGATCACCACTCTTGAATTCTGCATATGCTTTCCATCAGGCAGAGTAGCCATTTTGGCAGGGTCAAACATAAAATATATATATATATATATACACCGAGCTATAACCTCGTATCAAAAGAGAAGTATACCTCTAGCAGTAGACTAATAAAGACTGTTGATGTAGTGTGATATATTACTTCACTAGCTGAACCCTGCGGTGCTATCCGCGGTTATTGTCGTACTGCGCCGGCCGAAGCTAATCTAAGTAGCCTGTCACTCCTTATATCATCAGCTACCTATTAGTGAAAGTCTCGTCAAAATCGGTCCAGCCGTACCAGCGATTAGCCGAAGCAAAGACAGACAAAAATTGTAAAAAATGTGTTTGTGTATAATTATGTACCGTGTAAACATACGTATGCATTTAGTAAAAAGCGGTTATTTTAATATTACAAAAAGAAACTCCAATTTTTATAATTATTTGTATCCATAGATAAGTATTTTTACTATAGACTATTTTAAGCTAGTCATCTCTCTGCATATTACGCTTGCTTTCAAAGCCTACATTAGTCTATTGCTATTTAAAATGTAAGACCCGTTCTCTTGAAATAATGACGTTCTTATAAGACCATTTCGTGGCAATTTAAGAAAATTACATTTCACGAGCACAATTGAAATAAAACTACATTTGAATCTATTTTAACGATATTTTCAAAGGTTTAACATATTTTGACAATAAGTTAGTCTTATGTGAATTATAAAACGGTTTATTTAACGATTCGATCGTAAAAATAACCACCAAATTAATATGAAGCTATTAAACTCATAGTAAGGAATGTTCAAAGTGGAAAAGCCGTTTTGGAATGTTTTGGAATATTAGTTCAATGTTTTGGAAAATTAATTTTATTTCTTTACGACTCACTTGTAACTGAAGAACGGAGGATTTACAAAACTTAAATTAGAATGTGAGGGTAGATAAAGATCTACTTTAAACTCGGGTTGCACGTGAGCTGTTCTGTTTAAATAGTAATCTTATATGAGAATCTTAAAAGGACAGTAGATGGTGGTAGAACTCGATTCGAACTTCGAAATAAAAGCAACGTGAATCGCATTATGACACTAAACGCAGTATCTTAGACAACAACATTAAAAAAAAACAGTTTATTTCTCTATTTCTCTATTTCTCACTTTATGCTTTTAAATATATCGATGGACTTAATGCCCTAGACATTCTCAACTAGTCAACCTTTGGGTGGTGTAGAAAGGTATGTGTACAAAGGTTACAGTTGTAATTAGTTATTATATAATTTAGTGTTTCATCATGCGGTAAGAACAAATATTTTTCTTGTAAAGTATTTGTGTAGCGTTATTATTAAGCAGAATGTAATTGAAAAGTGGTTTGAGAACTGTCGCAATTAAGCAAACATTGTGAAAACGAAAGTTATTCCCTAAATTACATTTTTGAAGTATACAGACGGTTTTGCTACTAAAATTATCTCGTAAACCTTAAATTATTTAACCTATTTTGTTATTTTAGACAATTAAATAACATTGTATTCACCTCTAAAGAAATAAAACTGTTTACAATGTAACTACGAGAAGAATCTTATAAGTGGTTTTTTTAAATCGCACGCTTTTTGGATGGTATTTATTTTGGTATTTAGAGTGTTGAATTATTCAGCAATTGCATTAATTTCAAGTCATTATTCAGATAAGAGTTAATCAGTTCAACCCATGTTAAAAATAACAATAGCCGCATTATTTACCGCTGTGAGATAAAAGTGGTAAAAGGGTAAAGTAACAAGAATAAATGGTATTGGTTATCTTATAAGTTTTTGTTACTGCGGGTATATACTCGTATATTAACTCTCCGAAATAATGAAATAGGTATAAGTGTAACTATTATAAAGAATACTTGGGTAGTCCGTTTCTACACAGTGAAGCGTGGTTGGGCATAGAGCTGTGCTAATTCTACCTCACAGTGGTCCCCGTATTGACTCGGTGAAATGCTGTTACTATTGAGGTTCACACAGTCTGTGGAGTTAAGGTAACAAAAGTTTTAGGGGACACAACGTTTTAAATTCGACGAAATCCCAAACTCATCTTCTTTGAAGGTTTCGGAGCGGTAATTAGGATGAAACCGTGAGAAAGACTCGAAAAAGGAAAATCTTAACAAGCAATAAATAATGAGATAATTAATATATATGCCTCAGATCAACTAAAAAAAAGTAGATAACGCACCGCCTTGTTCTTATTCAAGCAGAAAAAAGTATCGTATTCCCAAGTAAACACACGCGTTACGCACTAACTACGCGTTATCTACCTTTTTTTATTTGATCCCCCCTAGCCAAGTTGCAAGCGTTCTTCTTTCTGCAATCGTTAACGCCTAAATTCTCGTCTGTCATTAGCTAATCTTAGACAAAGTAATCTAAGATAAAGTATTCAGTTCAGACATAAGTTTAAAGAAGAAAATAACACAGAACCGTAGCTTAAAATAAAGTATCTAAAACTTTATCATGAACTGCTGAAATTGGCACCTATCATGTTAAATGTCACATCTCTCAAAATAGTTTTACAAGTACCTACTTTATTATTTAAAATGACAAAGAAATGGTACATCTACGTCTGTCTATCAAAACATGACACGCTTTTTAGAACTTTCCAACAGGAATAATTCAGTAATATCTTTGTTGTTTTGTACTGCTTTAACTATTTAAACAGTATTTTAGATGGATGCTTTTACGTAGCTTCTTTCCCGACATTTTATTTTATTTATTTATTATAATTCATCACTTAGTTTTACAATTTTCTCTTATTTCTATTTCAATACAGATTTAAAATGACTTGACAATTCGTTATAAATAAGAGGTTGTCGATGACGACCGCACTAATATAATATATTGTGTTGCAGTCGTCGGTCGGTGCGTCGGGGGTCGACATAGTTGAATAATAAACTTCGTCAGCTAAGAAATATGTGATACAACGATATTATTTATTAAAGAGAACAGTATCTAGACAGCTGTAAAAATCTTGGACCACTTATTATACCTGGGAGAAAATACCAAAAAAATAATAAGAATTCTAACTGTAAAACTTTCAACTCGGAAGTTACACACTTCAAAGTGATCGAATTTCAAATATTGTTGAAGTGAATTATTTGCCAATCAAATTAAGTTTCAGTGATATGTGGAACAATCCAACAAGCTTCCTGAAGTGTCACCCCAAACGAACTAGAATTTCGATTGAACTAGCGCTTTGAATCTTCCCCCAAGAGTCATTGAAATAGTCATCACACTTAGTCGAGCGCTCCACTGCATTTCTTGGCACGTCTAGCGTATCAAATTACATGTCTACAGACTTCGGACAATTTTACTGGCAGTTTGGCAACGCGTCTAAAGTGTCAATTACAAACGTTTTTCTAGTTTCAATATTGTGATGGTCATTTCAAGCAAATAAACATAACAAAAAAAGCTCTGTAGAGTAAGCCTCCTTATAATATGGTACCGTTTTCTAATAGTAAGAAGGTTATTAATCCTCAAGTGAAAGAATTCAAGTGACGAATGCTCCATCCTCATACTGTTGTCTGCTATAGCTGAATACGACACGGAAAACTTTCCGGAAGGAATCAGGAAACGATTTATGAATGGAAATACTTTAATGAGGTGCAACGGCTTTGTACAAAACAATAATAAGTAACTATAAATCTTGATCCAAAAAAAGCGTAGGACGAGATTCATTTCTTTATTAAAAATATAATATTTTTATATAAACAGTTCTAAAGATTTTGTTTTCAAATAGCTTTATTCTAAAACAACAAAACTAAACCTGTTGGCTGGGAGACATCTGAAACAAATAAGCGATATAACAGAAAAGAAACAAATGTGCACATATAACGAAATTGAATTTCATTGAAAAGATACGGACAAAGATTTGCAGATTCCCCAGGGCCGGATTTAGAGGAATTCTTAAAGTGGCTTACAGTCCGCGATTGCGTGTGATAGGCAAATCCTACGCTCGTTTTCTAAGGAACATAAAATAGCCTTAAAGACGAACATATTTGTTGTAAATCTATCTCACAGATTTGGAATAACATTCAATAAAATTTCAAATCACATTAAAATTGTGTTCTTTGTATCCGTTTCATGTATGTTTGTAAAGTCCCCCGCGACACAGGATTTATTCCTAGTGCGGGAGTTGTCTTTAAAAAAAAAAAAAACTTTATGTTATGAAAAATATAGACCAAACAGCTTTTATACGAACTCTTCATTGTTTCAAATATTTCAGACGGTAATATTCAGATTAATAAACGTTCTATGCTTCATAAAGTCCTACGTTATTTACTGGACAATAAGGAGAGGTTGTTTACTTATAATTCTAAACAATTACATAATGGGGGGTCATCGTTTCTAACTGAACTATAAAATGATGATGACTGTTCATCATCTCAGTCGTCCAGTCCTGGACATAAGCCTTCCCCCTGGGGCCCTAGGTTAGTCACAATAACAGGTTCTGTGTTGCCCGCATCTGATAGCAATACATTGATGATATGATACTGGGTATGCAGTGCAGATTCATGGCAGTTTCATAATTTAAAAAGTACAAACCTGTGCCGTGAACTAAGGTCGGTTTAATATCAAATAAAATTCCATAGTAATTTTCGGAAATATGTGTTTTTACACGCTCGAAAATTTGGTTTTATACTTTGTATTTGGCGCATCGCCATACTCTAATAAATTATTGAATTACATCAAAGTTATTACTGAATAGTTTCGAAAACAAACGAAGAACAGAATTGGAACTACTAACTTCTGTTCTTCAACGCCTTAATGTTTTTTACCTTTCTTTGACTATCTGAATAGTTTAGACTTTGTAAATAATTAATTTGTAGAAATTATTTTTGAGCAATATTTTCTTTTCTTTGGTATATATCAAACAACTACAACTAGATTAATATGTAGTTGTAGTTGTTTATATTATATATCTTGTATAACTAATGTAAGTAATATATACGAAAGAACTGATGTAAAATAAAAACTTTTAGATTAAACCTAAGTTAAAATAACCATTCATCATTGTAATAACAAAAGTCATACGCGGGTCAAATTTAATTAATATTAAACCGTGTATGAAATAATTTGTGTACACCAAAGAAATTTGCTGGTATCGCTTTGTCCAGGTGGGTTTCCCATAAATTAGGGTTAAAATATTAATCGCTTTTGTGGTTTGGGCCATAAATAAGGTGCGGGTAGTCGTATACTAAAGACATTAATTATTATCATATTGTTTCTGTAATCGTTATTTTTAACGATGTTTTAAGATTTTGTTCTCGCGATAAATAGACTTAAAAATGTTGATTCATTCTTATGTATTATAATTCAAACTGATAATAATATTCTACCACATTCACAGAACTTCATCTAGTTCCAAACTAACCAAAGCTTATACTATGGGTACTAGACAAGTGATACAATACTTTTTTCGTAAATGCATTAATATTATACATAGAAACACCCAAACTCCGAAACAAATATTAGCAGATCATACAAACATTTGGTCCGGGAATCAAACGAAACCTCAAGCATAGCAGCATACTACCACTCCACCACCTAGGCAGTCAACAATGAAACGTAAACTATTAATATTGACAATGAGTTTTAACCTGGATTAGGGTGAAATACACATTAATTAATTAATAGGCAATGATAACAATAAAAAAAGAAACAATAACGATATTTACATACAAGCGTCAAATAATTCCTCCGCATCATCGCCTACTGGTAGCGTTCCCAGAAGGCTAGCAACATTGCCACGTTGAATGGCAATGTCTAATTCTCTGTGTTAGAAAAAGGTCAGCCTTCTTGTCACGAAAAGCGTCAATCAGTTGCTAAGCTAATTGTTTAAAAATAGCGCGAGCACTTGTATTGAAATTGACAATTGTATTCAAATAGCACGTTAAACCGATTAAGGTCCCGGTTGTCATACGAACATCTTTGGCAATCGTCACGAGTTATGTTGAATCTCTAAATAGTCCGTCAATAGTTTTCCTACAGAACATCTATATCTCCTAATACTTGGATTGTGAAGGTCCGTTGGTAGTCGCTCCACATTAAAAATCGAAGTTCAGCCGTACCGTAGTAGATTTGAAGCCGACCCAACCTAATTTGGGAAAAATACTTTAGAGTATATTCAAATATAGTTTTATCCTAATTAATAATGTAGGCGAAACTGCTTTCAAAACTGAACTAACAAAAGTTTTATGAGATTATAAGTGTGTGTGTTAAACTGGTTGTAAATGTGTAGTGACAAAAGTTTAAATTCGAAATCAGAATTTTAGGCTTTTCTTTGGACCCTTAATTTTCTTTTATCGTAATTTACATGTGTAAGCGGAATTTCATATTATTTGAAATCTACAAAATGAGCGCCTTTAAATAATATTATTTATTATAGTAATTTATATACAGAAAAAGTAACTTTATAGTAACGAGACACAATAATTTTTATTATACATATAACGGTTTAAACTCTCCCGATATCGAGAAAGCTTTTCAGCTCTTGAAGGAAATGTGGCATCCTTAGTCACTTACAGAATCACTTGTATTGGCTTCTCCGTATAGTAAGGCTACAGAGTGTCACCACCCCTTTTCATCTCATGGGTTACATAAAAGTGTTAGAGAGCAAACTACACAGGAAATTTTCCTGCAAAGAGAAGTAAATCTTGAAACGAACACTTTACCAACCCACCTAGTCGGCTTGGTATGGGTTTCCACACATAATTGCGAATTCGCAAGGCATCGCAAATATCTGCGAGCTCGCACGAATGCACCGTAAGAACTTTACGCCACATCGCATCGCAGTTATGTGTGATATATAGGCCCAGCCCATTCGTTACCTACATTAAAATATACAGTTTTTTTATAAAAAATCATAAGAAAATCTTAATTTAATTCTTCAAATTTATGTTGGAGGTAAATCAAACAATCTTTGGTTACAAGAGTCTCAGAATCAAAACTCAATTATTGTAAACAATATCTTCAGTTTGAATTTTACAAGATTTCCTTTCTTGAAGCTGTATTGTTTTTAATTGAAGCGAAGTAAATTGAGACTGAAATTGGTACCCGTGCCAGGGCAGGTAACGAAGGGCTGGATTTTAATTTTCTTCGTAATTTTCTTTAAGTTTCGTTTATATTGCTTCCAAACAAACAACTTTTTGTACAAAATTGTAAGCGATATACAATTCCTAGATATATACATCGTTTTGTTCTACATCTCAAATTTGTTTGTGAAATTTGTTTTGTTTGTTAAATACTTGACGGTGCTACATGTACTGCACAAATTAAAAATATACTAGAACGCTAATTGATCTTTGAAACTCTCTTCGAATCGAGTCCAAGTAAATTAAGTTGCGATTCGATTCAATTCGATGTTTTGGTACACATAAATTTTCAATTTTTTTTTTTTTAACCAACTTCAAAAAAGGAGGAGGTTCTCAATTCGACTGTATTTTATTATTTTATTTTTTTATGTTTGTTACCTCATAACTTTTGACTGGGTGAACCGATTTTAATAATTCTTTTTTTATTTGAAAGCTGGTGCTTGCCGAATGGTCCCATTTAAATTTGGTCCAGATTGAAGTCGGTTTTTTTTTGTTAAAATTTGTAGGTAATTTATATAGTATTATTATCTGGAGTCTAGATAATAATACTATATAAAAATATATATAAGTCTACATTCTAGACTTTAATGCATCCGCTAATACTTTCATAATTTTTAACAGACTTTATGCATAAATTGTAGTCTTCTTGAGGTAATTTGTATTTGAAGTATTTGGTATTCGAAAGAGCATGAGCCAATTTTCTTATCGAATATCTATTTATCAATGTATTCATTCGCCACCCTTATCATTTAGGGGTATAATAATAATACAATAATACAAAATTTTAACAAAAAAAAACCGACTTCAAGAACGACCAAATTGAATTGGGTCCACACGGGAAGCACCAGTTTTCAAATAAAAAAAGAATCATCGAAATCAGTCGGCGTGATATTGAGTTATTCGTCAATTTGTCGCGCACATACTTAATGCAAATTGAAGATTTATATGATTTCCTCATGGATGACATGTCAGAACTGGGTCAAATTAAAATGAGACCACATGGGAAGCACTAGCTTTCAAATAAAGAAAGAATCATCAAAATCGGTTCACCCAGTCGAAAGTTATGAGGTAACAAACATAAAAAAATAAATTAAAAAAATACAGTCGAATTGAAAACCTGCTCCTTTTTTGAAGTCGGTTAAAAATAGATGTTGGCCGATTCTCAGACCTACCCGATATGCACACATAATTTCATAAAAATCGATCCAGCCGTTTCGGAGGAGTTTGGTAACAAACACAGCTACACGAGAAATTTACTATAATATCATTACTGCCATAATCCTAGACTATCATAAATAAGTGTCTCTCTTCTAGATATTCAAAGAATTGCGGAAAGAACTAGACGTTGAGTATTTATTAGAATGAATCAAGAAACGATTCTTTATATTTGTTGACTCTAGTCAAATAATTTTAAAATTAGAAAAATAATAGGTTATAAAAGAAAATAACTGTGATTTAGAACATTTTATTTTTTTCTACATTTATTTACTTTACAATAAAAGAACTGTATATTATGATCGAAATAAATACTAGGTTACTACATTAACATGTCATAATAAATGGTGTTATCTAGGTCAGGTTAAATATATAATATATACGCTCTTTTATATATGACCGTCTATTCTAGAGGCTCCGTGTTGTCTCTCAGAGGTCTTTCAGTACTGAAACAAAGATTTGAAACATTTTAGTTGATATTTTCAGTTAAGTGATAATGTGAGACCAATGATGTCATAAGAAGTGTGAGGTACGGGAGTAAAGTGTACTAGAGAAGAGGAAAATTAAAGAAAAGGTGAATGGACTATACTAAAGAAGATACGGCTAAGAGGGGAATTTTATCATGTGAGAGCCACGCTTCGGCATGAATCTTCGCTTCGGTATCACTCCGGCCGGCTCGACCGGAGTGATACCACGGCCTCACAGAAAACACCGAGTGAATGAGGATACCGGAGGCCCATACCCTCCCTCCATCTCCTCCCCATCCCCTCCCTCCATGCCCCTCCCCATCCCCCAAAGGCCGGCAACGCACTTGTGACGCCTCTGGTGTCCATAGGCGGCGGTAATCGCTTACCATCAGGCGATACGTCTGCTCGTTTGCCCAGGATTACCTAAAAAAAAACAGTGAAATTTAACGACCAGATACAGATTTATAAAAAATACTACATATTTCTTTCATCTTTTCTTTTAAAAAAGACAACTCCCGCATTAAGAATATACATACTGTGTCGAGGAGGACTTTGCAAACATTCATGAAACGGACACAAAGAACACCCAGACTCAGAACAATAATTTGTAGATACAAAGTGTTGTCCCATGTGGGATTTGAACCCACAACACTTGGCGTAGTAGAAAGCGGCGTGGCGACCGCTTAAACCACTAGGCCAACCGTGCAGTCAAGTCAGTATATTACCAGAGCAAAGCCTTTCCTCTCAGGAGGATCCTGAGAGGAAAGGGTACACAAACAAATTGCTGAACAGGATATTATATGAAGGCGTGTAATTAACCCGACTGAGTTCAAACCATTAATTAGGTGCTAATATAACTTCTGCCTTTTTTTTACATTTTTGAATTAAAATCACTTGTACTTATTCCACTATTTTATTTTTGTTTAGGTTACAGGATTTTAATTCAAAAATGTATTATAACAAGTTCCATCAAGTGCCGACAATCGAGAGTATAAATTACGTAACTTCTGCCATTTATGACTATGACTCATATTTCTGTTTTGTTGCTTTTGAATTGATTTTTTTTTCAATTTTTTATGAAAATAAAAATAGGGTAGTCCTTAAAACATCAGCTATCTTTAAGAGCCAGTAAAAGTTCCGTCAAAATTGGTACAGCAGTTCCAGAGAGAGAAGTTTTCCATAATTTGCCGTATATGCTTTCATCTGCAATTTAGTGAATATAGTAGGAGAGCTGGTACCATTTTTAGGTAGGTATTTGAGGCAAGCTGAAAACTTGTCACACACCTCTCCTAATATACGCCAACACGAAACTGCAGATCTGGCTGGTGAGTAGCGGGACAAATTTTTGCCAACCAGCGATAGTGATGATGACGTAGGCTTGTGTCTGCCACGTGAGCACTGTTTCTCAGAGTGCTATATCGAAGTATATCGTTATACCATAGCTATTGTAAGTCACGTGACCTCGCCAGAGGGGGGGGGTGTTGATTTAGCCCCGCTACTCACCAGCCAGGTCTGCAGTTCCGTGTTGGGGTATAATAGGAGAGGTATGTGACAAGTTTCAGCTTGCCTCAAATACCTACTCAAAAAATGGTACCAGCTCTCGGACCAATAGCTTTTAATTTTAAATTACAATCAGACACTTCAATAGCAATTTTTGTATTAATTGTTTTTGCTGTGGTACATCTAATGTGGAGGGTTCAAAACTCAGACTGGCTGTCACAACAGCATGCATCGCCACTCTATGTGAAAGAGTACATGCATTAACATATTATACCGTGGGAGAGCCACGCTTCGGTTTGGACTCTGTGTTTCACTGAGTGAGAGAGGATACCGGAGGCCC
This sequence comes from Diaphora mendica, assembly GCA_949125395.1. Lineage (NCBI taxonomy): Eukaryota > Metazoa > Arthropoda > Insecta > Lepidoptera > Erebidae > Diaphora > Diaphora mendica. Next base: position 8,181,096 of record OX421323.1, read on the forward strand.
ATCCCCCCTCCCCATCCCCCAAAGGCCAGCAACGCACTTGTGACACCTCTGGTGTTGCGGGTGTCCATGGGCAGCGGTAATCGCTTACCATCAGGCGATACCTCTGCTCGTTTGCCCCTATACCATAAAAAAAGGTGCAAAACATTGACAGCAAAGAATACAACAAATGCAACTAAAAACGTAATTGTACATTAAAAATGTAAACTTAATATATCATTTTAAATTACCTATCACCACCATTCCTGTTAGCCGTAAGGACAATAGTGTCCTTCATCCCTGTAATATACACGATAAATTTAAAAACTATCAAAAGTTAGTCAATTATAAATAGTTTCGATCGAAAAGCTATTAAAATTAAATCGTGCTAATTCATTTACGACGTTTTTATGCCAACACTACGTTAAAGTAAGAGACCTAGAACAATATTTATACGTCGCATAAATAACTATACGACTATAACTGATAGCGAACCCTTACCTTACAGGCAGTTACAGTTGACAAGGTTATCTTACACCTAAATCACTGGAACATATTGCCAAGTAGCAGTTTGTCTAATCTAGGCTTTATGCTTTACAGACATCGGTGTAAGTGTTGTAGTAAGCTTACGTCACGATGCATTTGATTAAAGCGTATTTTTTATGGGCCTATCAAAGTAACTCTACTCTGCCTGATGGAAAGCATGAGCAGAATCCAAGAGTTGTGGTCATAAATATATCAAATTTATTTATTGAATGTAATTAGAAAATAAAATAATATTTTAAATGGGTCTTCCAAAGTGACTCTACTCAGCTAAAATTCTTCTGCTAAATAGATTATGTTTGAACCATTTTTTGATTAAAGATTAGGTACTAAAGTCATAACTAAACTACTATTTCACGACTTAAAATCGGTCGAGCCGTTTCGGAGTGCAACAAAAACGTGACACGAAATTTTATATAATAAATAAATATTTCGAACATCTAACACACAACGCCATCTAGTCCCAACCTAAGCAGAGCTTGTGTTATGGGTACTAGACAACTGATACAAATACATATATACTTTTTTTTTTCTAAATACACACATATTATACATAGAAAACACCCAAACTCCGAAACAAATATTTGTAGATCATACAAACATTTGGTCCGACCCGGGAATCGAACCCGAGACCTCATGATCAGCAGTCGCACACGCCAACCGCGAGACCAACGAGGCAGTCAATAAATATTTATTAGATAGGTATAGTCCGTCGTGTTAAAGAACCTACAGCAGTTGAAACCATTCTACTTTTGTATCTAGATAGGGTCAGTAATAGTAATAAATGACTTTTTTCGTGAGACTCTGACAAGAAACTATTCTACCCCATATATGATCCATTATTATAGTACAAAATGACAATTCACTGTTTCTAAATGTGGCCTTATTCACTGCTCTCAAACATATTTAACTGCTTCTGATTTATCTAAACAAATAAATAAAATTGGAGTGTCTGTTTGTAATATTAAAATAACCGCTTTTTAATAAATGCATATGTATGTATACACGATACATGTACCAAAATAACCTTTTTTACAAGTCTGTCTGTTTGTTCAGGGTAATCTCTGGAACGGCTGGACCGATTTTGACGAGACTTTCACTGGTAGATAGCTGATGATCTAAGGAGTAACTTTTTTTAGACTAGTTTTGTCCCGCGGCGTTACCTCCTTACGATAATAACCGCGGGTAATACCGCGGGGTTCAGCTAGTTTGTAATAAAAATATATAAGATAGATACTAAACTTTTATAAGTAAAAGCCAAATAAAAATCAAAAGGCTTTGTCAAATGTATGTCAAATATAGCTGAACTAGATAATTAAATGAATTTAACATAAATCTTACACGTCATATGGATGTTTTCCTTGCATGATAAGAGATATAGCCGTTCTGGAACTTCTCTTGCGTAATCCTTCTCCCGCGTCATCTGCCCAAAACTCTTTACTCAGTAGGTGATCTGTAAAGAGAAGAGGAAAAATAGCAGGAAAAGACGACAAACGACGATTCATTAGTTCTTAAATTAGAAGGTAACTCATATATTTCTCATTAACATCTGTATTTTTATTTAATGCTCTGTTTATTGATTTTCAAAGGGGAATTACCTGATAGTACATGATCTTCGGCGCCCTTGGATACTTACAACTCAAGAGACACATTTTTTTTACAGGTGTGAATCCTAAGAATATGGGGTTTGAGGCTTCAGTCATTCACTCATTCACTCGGTAAAAAACCACATAATAACAGGTTTTTTACCCGACTATGACAAAGCCAAAGGAGGGTTTTGATTTTGACAGGCTATGTATGTATGTAAGTATGTATGTTCATCTGTTCCCTCAGAGCTCCTCAACTACATATTAAAACTGGACAAATGAGATATCGTTAGAAGCGTCTTAATCGTCCGCTGGCTATAGGCTATATGACGTGTCATTGAATCTAATGTGGCGCCTAGTAGTAGTATCTCACAGAAAAAAGTAAAACCCAACTACGACAAAAAACTACACTGAAAAAGTATGAAACAAGTTTGAAAAGCCGTAGTCACACGTTACATAGAACGTACCATAATACTTTAACAACGCGTCTTCTTATCTTCGAGATCTTGTTACCCCTTGTGTCGAAGCATGGATAAATAATTTTAATAATAATACTCTATCCTCCTACTACTTAATTAAGTATTAAGAATATGGAATGTCACCACCCATACTCGTACCGTAGTTGTCGTATGCCTTTGCGGGAATGGGGAGGAGGGTGGGTAGGGAGATGAGGAGGGGGTGGGGAGGCAGATGGGGGAGGGGTTGGGGTGGGGTATGGGCCTCCGGTATCCTCACTCACTCGGTGAAACACAGCGCAGGCGCTGTTTCACACCGGTGTTCTGTGAGGCCGTGGTATCACTCCGGTCGATTTTGCTGCTTTGTATTAAAGTAATAATTTAGGGCACAACATAACTTACTTTTAAATGCATTCCCTGTTCTTTTCCTGTATTCTTGTTCTACTACTGGCAATAATCCTGGATAGAGCTGCAAGGGAGCTCGATAAAGATCTGAAAAAATAAGTTAAGGCAGTATAAATATTGAGAGTTTTTTTTATTATAAATCGAAGTTCAGCCGTATCGTAGTAGACTTAAAACCGGCCTCAACATTTTTTGCAGAAAACGGCTTGGGAAAAATAGAAGATACTGTTTTATTAACCTCATCCTCACTGTACTGAAATGTTCATTCTTCAGAGTGGTATCGTATAAGAAAAGTACATGTTAATAAGCCGGTCGAAAAGCGTTTAGTTTATTTATAATTTACACATAAAACTGCACTACACTTTTATCCAATACTAAAAGTTGTCAACCAAATATTATCATTAATTTTATAGTTCAGTAAGAATCAAACAAACAACATGCTTGACATATTAGCTTTGAAATAAAAGTACACGGATACAATTAAAACATCGGGACTCTATTGAAACCGCTAACGTGGGGTGATAAATCAAATCGTCTCATTAGTATAGAACTACTAGCTCATGACCGACAAACTACACACATCAAAAGTGTCAAGGGATCAAGCATTTTTATGCGGATTTCTTGAGATTGAGATGTGGCTTTGTAATAAATTTATGATTTTATAAATTTATATGGATCCTTTTTGGTGCATTTCATAATTTGAATCAGGAACTGTTAATCAAATTGGAGTAAAAGATGAAAATCAGCTGTCAATATTTTCCCTATAAAAACATACAACGCATTGAAGACATTATTAGTGCTACTGTTTCCCTACTACTGATTAAAACCAACGTTATTATGGAGCGGCGACGTCATTTAAGCAGGGAAGAAATGCTCAGAGCCGTGGGAATGATAGAAGCTGGTTCCCGGCAACGTACTGTGGCTTTAGCTCTGAATACAAGTCAGAGTGTTATCAGTCGACTTTGGACACGTTACCGAAGCACTGGTACCGTGGCTGAGCGCCATGGAGGACGGTATCGCTGCACCACACGGAGACAAGACCGATACATTCAAATCTTAACTCGAAGAGCTCCAACAATAACTGCCATGATGTAAGCCGTGAGGCTTCATCACTCTTCAGGGAACTTAATTAGCGACCAAACAGTCAGAAACCGCTTGCATGAAGTGAACCTTTATTCCCGAAGACCGTTACGGGTACCACCTATAGCAATGCACAATCGTAGGATTCGATATCAATGGGCTCTTGAACACAGAAATTGGGCAGAAGAACAATGGCGTTCCGTGTGCTTTTCTGATGAGTCTCGTTTTGGTATGAGACCGGATACAAGACGTATACGACACTGGAGAACCCCTGGACGCCAACAGCGATTAAAATCCTGCCAGGAAGTCCATCCTTATAGTGGTGGAACCATCATGATATGATCTCTACAAGTGCAAATCGGTCCCTTAATTCAGTTAATGCATGATAATGCACGACCGCACACCGCAAGAGTTGTAAGACAGACTCTCGCCGCAGCTAACATCAATGTCCTGCCCTGGCCTGCTCAGTCGCCAGACTTGAACCCGATTGAGCATGCATGGGATATGCTACAGAGAAGAGCTCTGCCGAATATGGAGGGTATCCAGTCGCAAGAAGACCTTTTTTTGTTGTTGCAACGAACATGGGCGGCCATTCCACAGCGTGATTTGGATGAACTCATTTTGAGTATGCCAAACCGATGTTCTTGTGTTGTTAGTGTTCGCGGTAGAAACACGGATTATTAATTGTTTAAGTTACCTAATAAAATTTTAAAGAAAACTGTTATTTCAGTCTTTTTTTCGAACTTTAATGTTAGTGGTTCAAATGTCAAAAATCCCTTTATTAGGAAAATGGCAAATTTCTTTATTAATGCAAAGGTGACTTGGTTTATCGTTACTGTGACAAACGAAAACACTTTATTTGATGAATCCTTAAAGAAAATTTTAATTAATATCAATCAGGAGAAAAGTTATTGCAAAAATATATGTTGATCCCTAGACACTTTTGATGTGTGTATGTGATAAAAAGGCTTTATAGTTTTGTCTTGTCCCTATTTTACAAGGATTTTGTGAGTGTGGTGATGGACTAAAAATAAGATGCCGTAGGAGCCGAGTAAGAAAGCAATCTAAGCAGGACAACAATACTACGAAGGGAAGGTATTCTTGTGACATATTCTATTCGCCTGGTTAACATGATATGTTCCGTTAAAACCTACTTTCCAAAGAAAGACTTGCGTCCAGCAGTGAACTATTAAAGCCCTTTAATGATGATTGATCGTGTTTAGCAATGTGATCAATGTGATTGATGATATAAGTGCTTATGGCTATTTCTTTTAATGCATGGAAAACTTCAAGGACCACCACTTTACCGAGCAGATCCACTATATACCCTTCAACTTCAAAAAAGTAACTATTGCTCGCTGATTGACATACTAATTATATATTTATACTCTTTGCGCTGTAGCATGGTGCGTGGTGGTTTAATTTAATTTACTTTAATTTACTACAGTTTATTATTTAATTTAGTTTACTACAGTTATTAATGATTTAATAATTTGTAAATCGCGGCAACTTTCAAGAGTGAAACGAAATGTTATTTAACCATGCCACGTCCCATGCTACAGCGCAAGGAGTATAGGAGACAGTATAAAAGTTACAGCAAATCTATAAATAAATACAAGCAGATAAATCTAGACAATACAGCTGAACAAAGCAGTTAATTTCAGTATGCGAGAGTAATGATTATAGATATAGATTTTTAATATCAATATACAAATAATTAATTCACCAAAATGTATTTATAACATTCTAATATTGCAAAACGAGGCATGAATAAACTTTCTGAGATAGCAAATACTTCTCTTGACTTTGCGAGATATCATTACATTAATTGTAAGGTCTGGTTCATTCAGTCGTGTATTCTTTGATTATGTTTCGCCAAAATTGTGTTGTTGTGATTTCTAACTCATTATAAACTTTCGTTAAACTAGCCTAAACAGTAAAGTACTAAAGTTTTAGGTAGGCGTGACTCAATTAAGGAGTTAATTAATTGTAATTTTAAATAAAATACAACTGTAAACATGTTCTTTAAATTATTAAATATGGGATAGCTAGTGTAATCGTTTAAAGCCATGCATAATAATGTTGGCAAATTGAAGCCTGTCCGAATTCCTATCTCTATAATAGGATTTGTGTTCTCTGAATTACACCCATTGTGATTGTACAGAATTTATGTGAATTTCGAGAGAGAGATGTAATTAGTAATTAGTAGTAGAAATTACTGTGATAAAGTAAAAAAAATCTAATTCTGCTTACAAAGCAACTACTTGCTTTAAGCAAAGTGAACCGCAATAAACTACTTTCTGAAAAAAATATCATCCATTTATATATATATGGATTAAAGAAATGTTAGACCTAACAAAGCACTAGCTAATACCAAATTAGGCATATGTATACAAGTACTGGATTAAGGTTAAAATACTAAAGACATAATTTTTTTGTAAGTGTAAATGTTACATATTGGGAAACACCGTTAGAAAAGGGAAAATTATTTAATTAAACTAAACCAAACGACAATCGAATTAAATATCTAGTCACAAATTATGGTATATTGTGACTAGTTATTTGAATAATACTCATATACTTACTTAGCATAATACGTTCTGATGGTCCTAGACCGTCCGCATCCTCAGAGCGCGCCCTTAAGTAATCTAGAAAAAGATGTACTAAAATTAACCAGTATTATCCAACAAATTTATTAAGGCAGCTTTAGGCTTCGAATAGTCTACGAAAGTGCAGTAAGCGATTTTTCTTGGGCATAATCCTTGAGTATTCTTAGTCCCAAGATATCTCTAGATTATAACATAACGTAGTGGTTTTATTGAAATACCTCGTGATGGTATCTACCACTACATAAGGGCCCTAGCAACTCAAATGTCTCACAATCTAATGGTGGAAGGCAGTATGACTTTGCAACTTTTTGAAAAGGCAAGGCAGCATTAAATATAAAAGCCGTGGGAGAGCCACGCTTCGGCATAAATGGGCCGGCTCAACCGGAGTGATAGCACGGCCTCACAGAAAACTGGTGTGAAATAGCGCTTGCGCTGTGTTTCACCGAGTGAGTGAGGATACCGGAGGCCCATACCCTTTCCCCTATCTCCCCCATCCCCCCACGCACTTGTGACCCCTCTGGTGTTGCAGGTGTCCATGGTCCAAAACAATTCTTACATCGCAAAACTGACAATGAATACTTCTATAGTAATCAACCTTTCGCCCTCCACTAATGAACAAAGGTATCCCAATTTTTCTTTAAAAGTATACTAAGTAAGGCAGATTAAATGTACTCTGAAACAGTTACCCAATAAATATTTGTGTAAAAATAACGTTTGAGACTCTCGACGGGCTCGGACGAATTCAGATATTAAAAATGTATATTATTTTTATTTTGAATTCTCTTTCATACAATAATGTAAAAAGGCTGTCTTTGAAAACATAATAATAAACTTTTCATCTTTTCTGCCGACGAATGATGAAAGCGAGAAAAGGCATCTAAACAGAATCATTATAGTAATTAAACTTAATCTACTTTATAATATTTTTTTTTTTTAGTTTTATTTTAAATAAATGAAAGTCAATTCATTAGTTTTAATTATAATTACTTTCTAAAATCAAATGCTATATAAAGAATTCTAGTAAATCATACGCATTAAAAAATATATATACATAATAATAATAGATTGACCTTTCGACGGAGAGGCCTACCAGAAATTCAATTCAGAATAGACATTATTCCGAAACGTTACATAAATCGGTAAACAATAATATAATTTATAAGTTAGAACTCATTCGATTCTGACCTATGAGCATATGTTGGAAGTAAGCACATGAAGAAACAATCCTAGGTATTTTTAAACAAATAACGTGTTCAATACTATTCAATGTCAATAAAAGAGTTGTGTAAAAAAATTCATAAATATTTTTTATAAAATGAAAACTATTCATATAAATGCCTTTGCCTTTGGGGAGGCCTTCGTTTAGCAGTGTAGGTACTTGGATAGATGGATTGATAACAATTAGTGAACTTCTTAACCACCAAAATAATGCTACAAAAAACTTCTTAAATCAATAGATACGAGTACTAATAAAAAAAACATACACAAACAAACAAACTTTTTACCTTTGTACAGATTAAAGCCGTCCTTCCCAATTTCCGAGGTTTTCGCGAATGGGGCTACGGTAAGAAGCGCAAGAACTGATATTAATGCCTCCCGCATTTTTGTGACCTGTTTATTGAGACTAATGAGCTAGCAGGACAAAAAGGCTCGACCGGAGAGTTATAGATGTGAGGCTCAACTGCCACCTTAAACCAATCTGACCCTTTTTATAATTTCTATCCGATATAGGTTAGCGAGGAGGGAGCAGTGGTTTAAATGACGGAGAGTGCTAGTTCGATTTCAGTACCGTGTATACGTATAAGGAGGTAGCTAAGAGGAGGTAGCTTTTCAGAGCAACATTTTTTAAATACCAGCAGCTCGATGTATAAGGAGGGAGTACGCTCTTTTCTTAAATATTTGGAGATATTATCGTTAGTGGCTTTAACCAGAATGCTGCAAAAGACAATTCGACCGTATTATATACACAGCTTTTAATGAGATAATATATTTCCATTAATTTCTATCAAGTTGTCAATGAAACGTCCTAGGTGATCATATTAAAGTTAAATTATTATCTGTCCCAACTTTATCTGAAAGTTGACTTTTATGTCCCATTTATCGATAAGTTTGCGATAACTTTGTAAGAAAGTATAAAATGTAATTTATTCTCTTTTCAGTTGTAAAAACATCTGAAGGCATGCTCGTGTATTTCGGAATAAAAAATTATTAAGATTCGAAATATACTGATATTCACTGATCATTAGTTTTCTGAAAATGAAAGCTTGTTAAATTCAGTACTTATTCCGTCAATTTTAAGATTTGCCTGCACAATTATGCTGAAAAGCATTAAAATTATCTACTTATTTGAATTAATTAGTTGGGAATTGAATGAACGAATGAATTTGTAATCACTCAAATTACAAATTCATTTCAAATGTCTTAAAAGTGAGTAATTTCATATTTTCTGACTTGTTTTTACAAAGTTACAGTGTGTTTATAAAGTTACAACGTGTTTCGTTGGTGAGTGCGAGACCGGAGGCCCATTGATGGAGAAGCATCACTAGCCCGCCACGGTGTGGGTCACCATGCTGCACTGCCTCGGTGGCGCAGTGATAGCGTATGAGACTGCTGTGCTTGAGGTCTCGAGTTCGGTTCCCGGGTCGGACTAAATGTTTGAATGATCTGCAAATATTTGTTTCGGAGTTTGGGAGTTTTCTATGTATAATAATAATATGTAAGTATTTCCAAAAAAAGTATATATGTATTTATATCAGTTGTCTAGTGCCCATAAAATAAGTTCTGCTTAGTTTGGGACTAGATGGCGTTGTGTGTTAGCTTGACCGAAATATTTATTATTATTGTTGTATTGTTTGCATTCGCAATAATTACGGAGACCACCACTCTTGGATTCTGCCTATACTTTCGACCAGGCAGAGTAGATTTACTTTGGCAGGCCCATACATAAAAGAAAAACACTTTTATCTTCGTACAATAATTTTTAAAATAAAAACATTTAATTAAACTTAATACAAAATCTATAAGTGAAGCTACCTGAAAGGAAAATAGTCTTCTTATAAAACTGGCTATGACATGCGGTGGGAAGGGCCAGCCCCTAGTATATTACGCAAGTGAGTTGTAGCTGGCACTTTTCTAACGGGATTTACCGGGACATACGCTTTTTTCCATAATCAGTTTTTAACATTATCTACCTATTGGTCCAACATTTTACTTTCGATTTGACGCCAATAAGTTTTAATATTACTAAATTTCATCTTAAGACTAGGAGCTTGAAAAATTATCAATTACAAAATGTAGCATCTTTTATTTTTAAGAATCTATCTGTTGCCCTGTTGTGTACTTTACATACATATTTTTATTCATAGTGATTCTCCAGATTTAAAACGACTATTATATTATATTGTGTATTACTAGCAAAAATACTAATATTATTTTTCTAATCGTAATAGAATAATAATAGAATGTTTAGCTTAAAAACTGTTGCATTGATATTTATTCTCTGTAACTGGGTAACGTTATTTTTGTTTAAACTACTGATTACAGTACTCCACATATAAAATATTAAAACATGTAACAGGTGAGTATATAAGCGATATATCATACAAATTCTCATTGGCATTTCTACGAAAGAGTGCGCAAAGACGTGTAAGGTGCGGTAATGCAGGGTATGCGTCTAAGCGTCCACTACCTGGCAAAGGTAAACCGCATTTTGCCAATTATAATTTTTATCTCACTTATGTAGGTACGGTACGTCTGTTGCACTCACTCGAGCACTTTAAGGATTATTTGAGGGAGTATATTGGAGGCAAAAGAAAGGAAGAAAACCGTTAGAAAAGGGATAGTGATTATATGGATGGATTGGGGAATATAAAAATTACCAGAGCAGCTCTGGCTTGTAAACTATAACTTGAATTGGTGATGACCAGAAGGAAAGCCCTCTAACCGATATAACACTATGGTGACAAGTAATTTTAATGACAATTAAGTAAAATATTGTTTAACATAATTGGGATTACATCCCGTACTCGCGTCCCAAAGTCGGCACATCCCTAGCTTCCTGAGCCGACAGCACGGTTGGGTGCCGCGACCGACAATCTTATGCAAATGGCGGGTGAGACAGTGCCCAGATATTTTTACAATATAAGGATGATTGTTGCGATTCTAATGCGGACCTGCGAATGAAGGATGGTAAGGCCTACATTTACGTAAAAGGCTGCGGTAAGTATGAATAGGTATTTATTATATGCAAATGCTTGATTGTTTGAATTTACGTTGCCCATGTATTTAGTTTCTACGCCTACGCAACCTGCATAGCGTTTCCCACTCTTGATTACTTGATGAATGAGGTATAAATATGCTTGTATTAAAGAGGCTTGTAATGTGTGTATGAATATAAATGTTGTATTTCAAACTGTAGATTAGAATTTAATAAACATGAATTAAATTCCTAAAAACCAGATCAATGAAATTGAGTCAATCAGTTCATCTTCTGACTTCTTTAGACGATGATCTATCACCATGGATGGTATATCATCATTTAAATCATAGTATTTACGGTCAACTATTTCTTTTAATTAATAGTTTTTAATAATTAAATTAAAATACTAGAAAATAATAATTACGAAAAAAACAATAACAATACATATTTATTTACATACTAGCGTCAAAGAACTCCTTCGCATCATCGATTACTGTTAGCGTTCCCAAGAGACTGGCAGCATTTCCACGTTGAATGGCAATGCTAATTCTCTCTGATAAGACCGGTTTTCTGGTCACAAGAAGCGTCAATCAGTTGTTTAAACATAGCGCGAGTTCTCGAAACTCATGAACCTAGCGTCACGACCCCACACGGTTCAAAAATGTAAATACATATAATATTTTAGTACTTACGCCGTTTGAGGCTTTCCGCAGAAGCAGCAGCAGTTCCGTCATAACCAGCTGTACTTGGAAAATGAGAAGGCGCGAGGGTGTCGACACAAGTTGCGTCCCACACAAAATGTTTACCCATCTTCCATGGCAGTAACGACATATCATCTGGTCTCTTGTCATCTTTCCGTACCAGACCATTTAGTTCACGTACAGCTGGAACACCGGGGGTAACAAGAATACGACGGATAATGTTGTTAATATTGGCATATCGAGATATACGGCCAGCGCTTCCGCTACAAGAAAAGCCATGATGTCCGAGACTATAAACAGCTTCTTCACAGTGACAAAAATGCGGAGAAACAGAAGGCGCTCCTAAACGGAAGCAAATGGCAAAGCGAAAAGTAGTATCTTCCAATAAGATGCCTATGTTGGGCGATGGAAGTGCCTGAATCCATAAACCTGATTCCCACTCTCCCACAGCTAACAAACGAGCCCGCTCTGCAAGACTGGTTGATGTATCTAAAAGTGTATTCTGCTTTAAATACATAACGGTGAGTCCCTCGCTGAGATGGATTAGCAGGTAATGCAGTACTGCTATCTGCCAAGCATCTATGGCAATGCCTTGCATGATACTTCAGAATCAACCAGTTTGTTTATAAGAATTTTCCTGGTTAGCTCTTCTATGCCATGAACCGAAGACAGAAATGCTGGAAGGCAGACATCTACAACTTTACGTACTCCAAGCCACCCAAACAAACTGGTAAGAATGCTTAGAGCCAGGCTCAATCGTTTAAGCCACATTAAAAACTGTGCTAAGCGTGTTTTGTATAATTTTATAATTTTTTTCCAAAGGTATGATGCCCGAAGCGCATGTATAAAATTAGGTACAAAAAGACAATAACGAATACCGAATGAATATTAATTTTAAGTAAACGATCCGAAAGTTCATCAATTTTTTTTATTTTTTCTTCTATGAATGTCTGAAAACCATCTTCTAAGACCAGAGAACCAAAAGGCGAAGAGTCGTTTTCTCTAAAACTTTAATGTTAGTGTCAATGAATTAAATAGTCCGGGTTCCCCAGAACAAATTTTACAAGTTATTACTATCAAACTAATTTTTCGTGAGTGGCTTCATTTTGATGAGGACCCATCCTTAACCTTAAAAAAAATTTGATTGTGGGAACTAACAGGACTAGCAGAGAAAGAAAACTTTTGAGCAAAGGGCCGTGATAACGTACCACGCAATTTGTAGGACAATGTGACTGTTAAATTAAATCAATGTTAACTAACATTATTACATAATGGAAACAAATATTTTTGTCCTACAAAATGCATGGTTTGATCCTTGATTTTTTAACAGTTGCTTAGTTAATATTGATATAATTTAACAGACACATTGTCCTACAAATTGCGTGGTACGTTATCCTGGTCCTACGGTCAAAAGTTTTTTTTCTCTGCTAGCCCTGTTAGTTCCCACAATCGATTTTTTTTTAAGGTGAAAGGTGGGCCCTCATCAAAATAAGCCACTCACGAAAAATTAGCTTGTTAGTAATAACTTGTAAAATTTGTTCTGGGGATCCCGGACTAACATTTTTGTATAGTCAAGAGCCTGTCTGTACTGTCACAAACAAAAAATTCACATTTGTCAGAGTTGAGGGCTAAGCCAATGGATTTAAAATTTTTTTTAATAAAAGATAAATCTTCTAAAACCGTATCTATTTCCCCTCCTAAAGTTCCGTCGTCAAGGTACCAAATGTTAAATTTAGATTTTATCTGCTCTATAATGGGATGTATTGCTAAACTGAAGATAACTGGTCCCAATAATGATCACCTGAAATCCGACGCCAGAGTCTAAAATATGGTCCTTATACATTAATTTTATTGGATTTTTATAACATTGCCAAAGAAAATTATATATATTTCACCGTAGCGTCTAAACTACTGAACGTAGTGGGTATTTTTTGGGATTACGTATCATTGGTGGTAAAATTCAATTTCTATATACCTAACTACCCAATCATAGTTCATGTGCTGATACCGGTAAAGAGATTTTGGAGTTCATCTATGAACCCTAATAAAATATTTTAGAATAATTTAAATAGCTTTTACCTTTTTTATGAAAGTTAACTACAACTAGTTAAGTTTCATAAAAAAGGTAATATGTTAATGACGTCATTTATGTAAGAAGTGCAAAACTAATACTTGAAACTTCAAAATATTAAATAGAGAATTATACAGAATTTATACTCTCGATTGTACTTGATGGAACTTGTTATACTCGTAATACTACATTCTAGAATTAAAATCACTTGTACTTATTCCACTATTTTATTTATGTTTAACTACACCTTATTCGTTTCGCCTTATTGCATCATCAAAGGTTACCTGAGAATTATATATACAGAACTTGCAAAAGTCTAATTAATTCCGTTTTTAGGGTTCCGTGCCAAAGGCAAAAAACGGAACCCTTATAGATTCGCCATGTCTGTCTGTCTGTCTGTCTGTCCGTCCGTATGTCACAGCCACTTTTTTCCGAAACTATTAGACCTATAATGTTGAAACTTGGTAAGTAGATGTATTCTGTGAACCGCATTAAGATTTTCACACAAGATTAAAAAAAAACAATAAATTTTGGGGGTCCCCATTAGAAATGAAACTCAAAAAAAAATTTTTCATCAAACCCATACGTGTTTGGTATAGTTTATACGTTTTTATCTATGGATAGTCTTCGAAAATGATATTGAGGTTTCTAACATCATTTGCTTCTAAACTGAATAGCTTGCGCGAGAGACACTTCCAAAGTGGTAAAATGAGTGTCCCCCCCCCCCCTTTAACTTCTAAAATAAGAGAATGATAAATCTAAAAAAAATATATGATGTACATTACCATGTAAACTTCCAACGAAAATTGTTTTGAACGAAATCTAGTAAGTAGTTTTTTTAATACGTCATAAATCGTAAACTGCAATTTACCTTTCATTCAATCAACACAAATATAAAAATAAAACAAAAATTATATTATGTTACTTGCTGCTGCGGAACCCTTCATGGGCGAGTCCGACTCGCACTTGGCCACTTTTTTTTTCTAAACCAAAAGAAACAGCTTTGTAGCCAGTTTTGAAGTTTCCACGTAGCTTGCAGTCAAAGTTTCAAACAGTTTTATTATGTCTCATTTTGAACTGGAAGGCGAAACGAAAATGGCCGGATTTCTGACGAAACTTCAAGCGAAGGCTTTCAGCAAATGAGCGACGGCCTCCAGTGCTCCAAGCGACGCGGACAAAGGAGCCCTTCTTGCGTCCTCGGGTCTTATACACAAACCAACATATTCAGACCCACGGGGCTAAAAATACTGCTTAAATAACAAGAGCTTACTTCGAAAGGCCACGGTTCTATTTAAATTAGTCAGCCGTTCAGTAAAATTCGCGTCATTCCGTTGCATTTTCTGTTGAAAGCATTGTATCCTGTAATTTTACCTACCCATTTTCACTACTTTTTTTTATCTCTTATGCGGAGGTTTGCCCCTTTTGTATGTGTTGTCAGCAATTTAGTTCATTAAACTTTTTGAATATTTAAGCAAGCAATTTATCTAATTAGGATTAATTGGAGTCGACTACTAGTTCAACCGGGTGTAAACCCGGTGTAAACCCGTAAGGTAACTTAATAGCAGTTTTTCCACGGAGCGACTGGCATCGGACCTCCGCAACCCTGAGGGGAACTGAATTCAAAGATTGAACTGGTTGTCAGTATATTTGAGGGTACTAACTTCCCAATAACCAATGTCATAGGTGTTCATGACAACCGGGACCAACGGCTTAACGTGCACTCCTAGGCACGGTCGTGAAACAGCGCCATCTTCCATCGCAAATGCATACACATATAATATATCTATATAAACACAAACAAATAAATAGGTGGAATAAAAATAGTAGATGACAATTATGTGGCCATAATTGGCCACATAATTGTCATCAAGTACACATAAGTACACATGACTTCGACCCTTACATGCACCAATGTCCTCTATTCACTCTAAGGTTAGCTGGAATGAACTCAGGTTTGGGTTTAGCTCGCCTTTATATAATATGTAATTTTCTTGTCACTAAAATGTTTTCATTTGTGTACAATCTATACTAATATAAATTTAAAAGAAACTTTGTCTGTCTGTCACGCTTTCACGACTAAACCACTGCATCTACTTTGATTCCTATGAGGAAGGATATTTCAAGAGTGAAACGAAATGTTACTGAAACTGTCACCCGCACCATGCTACAGCGCAAAGAGTATAGGTACTTAACTTTCGTCATAAAAGAAAAGTACAAAGAAAACTACCTTGCTGGATACTTTCCTAGCGATACTTAAATTCGTATACTAATAATTTGGAAAGAAAAATACCTCTTCTGAAATACTTAGTAAAGTATCACTTGGTAAAAAGTAACGAAAGCATTGCTTCACACTGGATTTCTCTAACGTATTTCTGATTGCTCCCTCACGGTCACTACCTCACTTTTTCTGACAATTTTTTCTCTCTCTCTGTATATCTATTAGTATATAAATATGCGATATAAATTAATGTTGCAATAGTTTGACTAGTCTTCTCTCTGTACTCTCTGACTAATTTAATTTCTGTAATTTTGCTAATTTGCTCACTCTCATATTACATATGCTATAGAAATGAATGTTCTCATAGTTTGATTTTTTTCTGCTCTCTATTTACAAGTACACATGACTTCGACCCTTACATGCACCACTATCCTCTATTCACTCTAAGGTTAACTGGAAGAAAACTAAGGTTTGGGGGTTAGCTCGCCTATATATATTATGCAATTTCCTTGTCACTAAAATGTTTTCATTTGTGTACAATTTAAACTAATATAAATTTAAAAGTAACTCTGTCTGTCTGTCACGCTTTCAAGGCTAAACCACTGCATCGACTTTGATTCCTGCGGAAGTACATAGGCTACTTTCTATTGCGATAACCAACATATACGCGGGCGGGACCGCGGACAAAAGCGGGTAAAGAATAAATGAAGAATTTTTTTTGCATTGAGCAGATGAATATTTTATGAGAATTTATTCATTATTTCCTTGGGCTGGCCATCGGGGGTCGGCGATCGCAATGGAATCACACAGTGCTCAGTAGTAAGCTGCTGCCCATTTCTGGAATACTAGTCGACTTTTACGACACCTAGTAGTAGAAGTGGGGTAGTGCAACGGGCGTAGCCAGGGGGGAGGGGGTTTGGGGTTCAAAAAAGAAAGTTTTTACACTATTGAAATTATTAATATTAAAACATTGAGAGGCGAGTAACATAGCTAATTAGACAAATCCTACTTCTATACTAATATTATAAACGCGAAAGTTTGTAAGTATGGATGGATGGATGAATGGATGGATGGATGTTTGTTGCTCTTTCACGCAAAAACTACTGAACGGAATTGGATGAAACTTTACAGTAATATAGCTTATACATCAAAATAACACATAGGCTACTATTTGCCGCGATAACCGACATTCACGCGGGCGGAGCCGCGGGTAACAACTAGTATATTATAAACGCAAAAGTTTGTAAGTATGGATGGATGGATTGATGCTTGTTACTCTTTCACGCAAAAACTACTGAACGGATTTGAATGAAACTTTACAGTAATATAGTTAATTAAATACATGAGAATAACACATAGGCTATTTGCCGCGATAACCGATATATGCACGCGGAGCCGCGGGCAAAAACTAGAATGTACATATTTTGAATTCCCGCTCTATTATGAGCGACCACGTCTCTACACTATCATCATCACTGACAAACACACACTGGTTAAAATTTTTGTTTTGAGACTAATGACTAAATTTTGAGAATACCGCAGGTATTTGGGACCAGAAGATGTAGCCCAACTTGCCGAACGCCAAAATCAGCTGAGTTAGACTCCAAGATTGACCTCTTTTTCAAAATTAGGCCTACCTAGTTGGATAGAACCTATATCTTAGGTACATGGAATCGTCAACAATCTAGTAAGAACATTGAATTTTTACTGAAGTGGGTGCGACATGGAGGTTCGACATAATTTTCGTTTAATCCGTGTTCAGATCAGCGTGTCGTGAAACCCTACTGCCATCGAGCATTGTGCTAAGGTCTTCCATGATTTCAGCCATGTTGACTAAATCCTCAGCAAATCGAAAGTGGGTAATATACTCGCATTAATATTAATGCCAAGTTTATTCCATTCTGGAAGTCTAAAAATATCTTCCAGACTGGTGGTGAAACACAGCCCAAGCGCTGTTTCACACCGGTTTTCTGTGAGGCATCACCGGCCCATGCATGCCGAAGCGTGACTCTCCCACGTTTTAGCCGCATATTTTGACACTTTACAAGAAAATCTAAACCTTTAAGGTACCTCCCGTTGACGTAGAATCATAAAATTTAGCATGAAGCAGTGTCATGCAGGCCATGCAGCAAAACTGAAGGAAAAATCTGAAAACCGTAAAATTGTACATTTAAAAAAATTGCGATTAAATACTTACCTATTTGCAGTTGACACACTAACCGTGACCTACGTCTATGCATGGGGACAGCAGTTTTCTAACGTAACGGCATACGTCCCTACTTCACTTAAAGTTTGTACGGATCTCTCGGTGCACGAGTCCGACACGCACTTGGTTTCCTTCCTCTTTTTATCTTTAAAACTTCCAGAAATTGAAACTTGGCTACGCCCGTGGGGGTTGCTATTCTTAGACGACACAACACAACGCAGCCGGCACCACACACCGCCTGGAGAAAGTCTGTGTGCAGCATTGGACGTCTTTTGGCTGAGATGGTGATGATGATTCATAATTAACTAAACGACCTATGATATAACCTGGGTACCTAAGCTGTTGACTATACCTAATTTCTAAATTAATTTCTAATTATAAACAGGCAATTATGATTTCTTCGCACCTAAAAGGAATTTCATAATAAATTATGAACAGTGGAAAGCTTATCAACAACCGGAAAACTTGTCTAACAAATTAATTGTATTCAGATTCTGTCGCGTTAATACCTCGTTAGTCGTCAACGTCATTTAACCAGAATGATTTATGTTTTGCTGCCTTTGTGCTTAGATCCTTTGACGAGACTACTACCATTGTGCCTGCTTAGCATAAATTTTCACCTAGGTAAGCTTTTATATCTTTGAAGCTTTTAAATGTCATAATAGTGGATAGAAAAAAATATGTTTCCTGTTTATTGTGTAGGTATGTTTTGTTACCATAAATTAACTGGATCAGGTAGGTAGGAGCTGCCCCGATTTTGGCCCTTACTTTTGCCTTTTTACAGAAGAGTTTGGATTGGTTGTATTGCTGAGAGTTATCAAACACATCAAGGCATTATAAAATTACAATAATGTAGGTACTTTACTCTGAAATTACAATACAGTACCTATCTACGACATGATTTTATACCTTTTCCATCTCTTCTTATTTATTTTTCTTTTCCGATTTATCCTCAATTTGATCGTGTCCAGTTTACGGCGGTGGGTTAGTTTCCTGTAGGTAAGTGATATGATATTCAACCTCCTTCAGTGCTGCATGCATCGCAGGCAGTAGACAACGTGATTTATCTTATTGTGTCAAAACTTGACATTGCATTGATTCAATGTCTGTCTAACAAATACAATACGTTTAATTTTATGTTGAATAAAACCTAACTTCCCTAGGTTTTGCTTTCTTATTTCAATTTATTCAACATAATGGAGAAGTATCTAAGACCCGAGAGGTTCGACGGGGATCCCACGGTAAAGTCTACGGCAAAGGAGTGGAGCCATTGGAAACAAACTTTCCAAATTTTTTTGGCAGCTCAACAAACTGCTCCCGCTGCAACTAAATCATTGTTTCTAATCTAATCAATTTGTACAACTTTTTTATTTTGTTTTATATTGTAATTTTACAAACTGTAAATGTATCTTTGTGTTTATGTACAATAAAGAGTTATCTATCTATCTATCTATCTATCTATCTAAATCCAAGGATGCAAAACCCCTAGACATCGACGACAAAATCAAACTGCAGTTGCTAATTAATCACATTTCACCACGAGTGTACGCCTACGTAAGTGATTGCAAGACCTACGTAGATTCTATAAGGGCTCTCGACAAAATCTTTATCAAAGAGTCTAATATCATCCACGCCCGTCACATGCTTACTACTAGACGTCAACAAGCAGACGAGACGGTGGACGCTTACATACAGTCTCTGAAACAGCTGGCAAAGGACTGTAGTTTTACTGATGTAGATGCCGAAACCAAAAAAAATGATACAATACGAGGAGCTTTCATAGCTGGCTTGACATCATCCAAGATCCGATCTAGACTGTTGGAAAGTTTGACGTTGACATTAGACACTGCGTATAACACTGCTATTTCGATGGAAATGGCAGAGCTTAACTCTCAAGCTTACTCTAATCAACACCCAACTATCAGCGCAGTACCTCTACCGCAGTATATCTAAATCTGAATCGACACACACTTCTGTGGATGCCGAAAGAATCAACGCGGCGGCTGCCAGTAACTCGTCCTCTGGCTCATCAAGACATTTAGGACGCAGGTGTTTCTTCTGCGGCGGTTCATTACACACAAGGAAGAATTGCCCAGCCCGTGAGGCCATTTGCAAATCCTGTGACAAGAAAGGCCATTATGCGAAGGTTTGTCGTTCCAAGAACACTAGTGCGTCTTCTAAATCTAATGTATCTGAAGGCTGCGATCACTGCACAGCCTGCATAATTGCTGCTACGCCTACTTCACTGCGCAAAGCCATCGTCTCTGCGTTCGTCAAAGGCGTCCGTGCTGAAGCTCTCATTGATACTGGGAGTTCTGTCAGTTTTATTAATGAAGATTTTGCTAACTTATGTAACCTCAAGAGAGAGCCTTGCATGCACACAGACTGTTTCCATGGCTTCTCTATCACGTACCTCTAAAGTAAAAAATCTCTGTGCTGACATAATAGTTGGCCATGATGTCCTACGTAACCACTCGAGTCTGGAATTCGCTTTGGGAGGACCTAAAGAGGTATTTAAGGTATGCAGTGTTGCTGAAGACTCAGTTCCTGCCGTCCCATTATTTCCAAATCTCTCTACGGACTGTAAACCAATCGCGATAAAGTCACGCAGACACAGTGCCGAAGAACAGATTTTTATTCAAAATGAAGTCAAGAAGCTGCTCGAAGAAGGAACTATCGAAGAAAGTCAATCTCCTTGGAGGGCGCAGGTACTCGTCACGAAAAGTGAGACTCACAAGAAACGCCTTGTTATTGATTACTCCCAGACGATCAATAGGTTCACCCAACTCGACGCCTATCCTCTCCCAAATCGGACCGGATCATGTCATCAAGCCTGACGCTGGCAGATTACAACCCCTGCTGAAGATGCTGCCCCCAAATGATACTGCATTGCTCAGACGGGTACTAGGTATGTTTGCTCATTACGCGAAATGGATACCTAACTTTTCTGAAATAATCCATGCACTAGCTCATGTTGACAGATTTCCAGTAAACGAAGCAGCTACATCGTGTTTCGAGAATCTAAAAGCTACTATCGCAAATTCATCTGTTCATGCTATCGATGAAAACGTGCCTTTAGTCGTAGAGACTGACGCTTCTGAACATTCGATTGCCGCAACCTTATGCCGAAATTCTAGGCCCGTGGCCTTTTTCTGAAGATCTTTGAATTCCAGCGAACTGAATCATTCTGCTGTCGAAAAAGAAGCGTACGCCATTTTTGAATCCTTGAAAAAGTGGCGCCATTTTCTAATAGGAAAGCCATTCACAGTCATCACTGACCAAAAATCCGTCACATTTATGTTCGACACCAAGCATTCAAGTAAGATCAAAAATGAAAAAATACAAAGATGGCGACTGGAATCAGCACCGTACAAGTTCGACATAGTGTACCGCCCCGGAAAAGACAACCAAGCGGCGGATGCTTTATCATGCGTATGCTCCTGCGCTACAACGACTGCTACGGTGGACTAAAATCGCTACATACAGCTCTTTGCCATCCAGGGGTTACACGGATGTTCCACTGGATAAAATCGAAAAACTTGCCTCTCTACTCTCTTGACGACGTAAAATCCATGACTCGTGAATGTCAGATATGTGCTAAAATCAAGCCGAGATACTATAAAAATGATGAGCCTTTGCCTAATCTCATAAAGGCTACGACAGCCTTCGAACGTCTTAGCATTGACTTTAAGGTACCAGTACCCTCGAACACTAATAACCGATACATACTTACAGTAATAGATGAATATTCTCGATTCCCTTTCGCATTCCCATGCAGTGACATGAGTGCCAAAACGGTGATCAAGAACCTCAATAATATTTTCATGATGTTTGGAATGCCCACACACGTCCATTCGGATAGAGGAACTCAGTTTCTATCTGCAGAAGTTAAAGAGTTTCTCAACTCCAGGGGCATCGCAACTAGCAGGACTACCGCGTACAATCCTCAAGGAAATGATCTAGTAGAAAAGCTAAACTCGACAGTCTGGAATGCTCTACAACTGACCTGTAACCACGAAGCGCCTATTGAAACATGGGAACAATATTTACCGGTAGCTCTACATTCCATTCGATCATTGCTATGCACTGCGACTAACTGTACTCCTCATGAAAGAATGTTCTTACACACACGCCGATCTCCAAACGGCAATACGATACTCTCTTGGAACTGAATCAGGCCACGTTTTGATGAGACGGTTCGATCGGAAGAATAAGTATGGCTTGCAATATTTCCACTTCCTCTTCCTTATAATAAGTATAAGGAAGAGGAAGTGGAAATATTGCAAGCCAACCCTGATTATTCGTTTGTTAAACTCAAAGATGGTAGGGAGACCACAGTATCCAATCGACATCTCGCCCCAATTGGAGAATGAGAGATACTGGATCTTCCTGACCAAGAATCAGTGCTAGAAGAAAAGCCGTTTTCAGGCCTTAATGATTCCTCGTTGACCTATACGACTCCACCGGATACTCCGCCTCGTGATGACCCTCCGATCTCACGTCCACCGTCACTGAGAGACGCATCACCTCGTGGAAAACCTACAACCTCCTCTCCTTCATCTCGTCGACACCCGTCACGGCCGCCACCTCCATTAGAGGATGTTCCCCGTAGATCCGAGAGAGCTCGACGCTTACCCCGCTACCTTGAAGATTACAGTGTGGGAGAATGATATGATATTCAACCTCCTTCAGTGCTGCATGCATCGCAGGCAGTAGACAACGTGATTTATCTTATTGTGTCAACACTTGACATTGCTTTGATTCAATGTCTGTCTTACAAATACGTTTAATTTTATGTTGAATAAAACCTAACTTCCCTAGGTTTGGCTTTCTTATTTCAGTAAGTATTTAAAATTATTAAGACTAATATCGAAGAAAATAGTATAGGTAGGTACCTATGGTAATAACCCTCTTTCTACCTGGCATTACTAATAAAGGGTCCAAACAACAGTGTCTGTAAAACAATCAATTAATGTAAACTGCTTATTTATCGGCACATAATCACGTAAGGCCGCTTCGCCGTCGTCGTGACAAATGACGCGAGCGACGTGATTCTTGACGCAAGACGCAAATCTATTCGACGTGACATGACGAAACATCGGTCGGCGTTACATGAAATTCGATATGACGCGACGTGTCAGTAATCGAATTTTGTCGCAGTAAAATCTTTTCTTATTTAAAACTAGCATTTTTATTTTTATTGCATGTACAGAATGGTGTACCTAGTCATATAGGTAATTGGGAATGCTATGTGGTACCGGTAGTAGCCAAATAAGAGTCGAGTCCCTCTGATTTTGTTGTTGTAATGTAATGCTTTAATTCTTGATTTAATAATTTTACGCACAAAATGTACAATGGCGTACTTAGTGCCATTCGACGGACTGAGGCATTCTACCAAACTACCGCTGAGTGGTGTAAATAAATTTAAAAGTAAGCAAAAAAGAACTACAGTTTAGGAAATAGGTAGGTACATAACGCTATTTGACTTTAACTGTTCTATGTACTTTTTAAACAACTTGTTATTATTTTTACATATTTTAGTGGACATCTTCAGATGAATCCTGACCGATATCAAGGGTTATCTGTACCTTGGTACCTATTTATCTATTTAGTGTCATTCATATTAACCAAATTTGCATGTTCAATTGATCAGTTTCTGAATGAGATTTCCTTAAGCGTTATGCTATTCGGTATTCGGGGTTACGTAAGGGTAAGTTGAAAATTACAACCGAGGCGATATTGCTACTACAAGAAAGCTGAGGCTGTAATTATCAAAGCGCACGTATGTCATACGACGTTTTATAACATATTTGCGAGGAAATAAATAAAACTCGGACTTCCTTGATCGAATAAATCTTTAATTACTTGTTAAGTTATAAAAATTTGAACAATTTGTAAAATTGATAATTACGTTGCCAGTTGGCATTTTTAAGCTTGACAAGTTATTATTATTAATTAAAATTTCACCAGTCTCTCTCTCACTCTGTTGATTGAAAGTAGGAGAAACGAGACCGCAGAGTTCAGCAGTCGGCGGCAGCGGCGGAGGCGGCTGCGGAACTCTGTGGTCTCCTTTCTCCTACTTTCACTCATAAAATGTTGACCACTTTTCTGACTTAAAAACTTTTTGCTAATATTTAAAAGAGTATTGTTCGAGCATCTTGATAAACCGTGAGTTTCACTTTCTTAAAAAAAACGTGCCTTTTAATTTACAATAACGCACAAGTAGGTACGTAATGAGATACATTACGATATTGAAATTGATGAAATAAGAGACCCTTTACGAGCAAATATGTTATAAAATATATTATGTCTAACTAAGTACCAACTTGTAATCAATTATATAATGATATAGTAGGTAAATACAGAGTATCACCAACCCTTTTCATCCCGTGGCTATCGTCACAGCTACGCAAGACAACAGCACTGCTGACAGCACGAAAACTGCCAGCGTGGTATCATACACTGAATTTTGCTTGCTAATGAGAGGCCTATGTCCGACAGTGAACTAATAAAGGCTATAAAAATGAAGATATCTATAACAAAAACCGTAGGTATTTACATACAGTAGGTATTGCCTCAAAATCACGATCAGTAGGTACAACCTTGCTGACTCACATGCGAGACCAAGTCCATTTGCCGTCCTAACTGAAACTAATGCACCATATCTGTCCAACTTATTAAAGTTTACGCCCGAGAGACGTGAGCACGTGTCGAACAAAGTACGTGGTACGAACTCTGTAGGTAGTGTATTGCTACAACCCAAAAAGGTTGACCTCAGTTGACTGTAAATTTTGATTACTTAGTGGTTTTAGGATCAAGCTATCAATTTAACTTTGGGTAGGTAGTATATTTTTTCGTTAGATTCATTGTAAGTGCGTGTATTATTTTGTACTAATAAAAATCAAAGTTACTCACACACACTTTGAGAGGCATATTGATATTGAGTTAAATGGGGAGCTAAAAGCATTCCGTAATAGTTGCACTTACATCTGTGTGCGTGTGAACTGAGGGACCATAGTGATATTTTTGTTTGAATTTTTTATAAGATTTAGTAGTAGGTTCAAAACAATTGTAGAAGAAATATGAGAATTTGTAAAAAGATATGTTAAAAACTACAGCCCTTTAAGTGTGGTCCCTCAATCCTCACATACCATCAGCCGGATCTCGGCAAGTATGTAAAAAAATAAGGTATTGTGACTGCAGACATTTAGTAGAGAATTTGTAAAGATATATACTAAAATAACTGAGCACAAATCATCAACGATTAAAAAAATACAACGACTATACTGTGGTCCCTCAGTTTTTGTGGTCACACTACTCGTATATCTGTTCATAAGATCACTGAAATGCTATAATCTCATTTTAGAGGTAAGATACACACAATTTTAGATACCTATTATTTTGTAGAAACTTTTTACAAAAAGTTTAATACACTACACTTTGTGATACTTTAGTCGTCTAGCAGCTAGACATGCAAGTATGTTTGAGAACGTGAGGATTGAGGGACCACACTTAAAGGGCTGTAGTTTTTAACATATCTTTTTACAAATTCTCATATTTGTTCTACAATTGTTTTGAGCCTACTACTAAATCTTATAAAAAATTCAAACAAAAATATCACTATGGTCCCTCAGTTCACACGCACACCTTACATCTTACATAAATATTTTGGGTAGTAGGTAGGTAGGTAGTAGGTCGTAATTCGCAGAAACAAACATTGAGGTGCAACAAATAATTGACTAAGAAAATGTATTTTAAAAAAAGTATCAAACCTGTGGCTACTTTTCGAACTGACTCATACTTATGTGGTACGACAAGTATAATCTGCAAATAGTACACAGTAGGAGCATATAGTTCATAGAAAGACTATGTACAGATTGTACAGCATTGGACATGGTCTGACACTTTTTTTTCCTTTTCCCTGTGCGTCAAACAGTAATCCTGGCGGCATCGGTGCACTTAGGTGCTAAAGTTTATGTCTGCAATGCCAAAACTCTTGAAAAAATTGCCAAAGGCGCTGTAATCTTGTTCTCGGTACAGTTTTACTATCCAAGCCTAAAGGAGATTGCGAAAAAATTAAACCACATAATGACTTACTAACTTATAAGCGTATGTTTTTTTAAATACAGCTTTACTTTTATATCACTTCTGGCACGCCGATGAGTGAGAGACATCTGACAATATCTTTCTGGCGCCCAAGATAAAGTGAAACTGGTGTTACACAATAAGTAATATTAGACACAAAAGGATTTAATAGAACAGATGTAATTCCAGTCAATCTTAGAACACACGAAATTGCATCCGGCTTAACATTTTCTGAATGATGAATCGAATTGATAAAAATAAAATACATTTATTGTATATCGTACTTATATTTCCATACAAAATATCAATTTTAAGTCATTCTTAGAATTACATAAATACTATTATTATTATTTGAATATATGGACAGTTTACAACATCTGGTGTCATAAACCTACACCAGACTCTTCAATACTTTATTTAATACAGTTCATTTTTAAATACAATACTCGAAATAATAAAAAAATACAATTTTATAATCAGTTTTGTGATATATTACTAATTAAAATTTGTTAAAATAACAGACAGAAACACAAAAATTAATACTTGCCAGTTTTGAAATTATCATATACAGTATTAATTTCAAAACTGGTAATTTCAATCCTAATTAAAATTTGTTAGAATAACAAACAGAAATACATTAACTAATAATTGCCAGTTTCAAAATTATTAATAACAATGTCAATTTCAAAACTGGTAATTTCAATGCGTCTATCTATCTATCTATAACCTACCGCGTTTAAATTACCAGTTTTTTTAATATGTAGTTATGTTTAAAAAACATTTTTTTTTATTATACTTATTGTTTTCTGTGGCGGCAAGTCTAGGTTCATATTTACTTACAGACTAATTTCTATATACTGTGGCAACTTATACCTTAAATTGGGCACGTCATTTCAGTACTATTACAACTTCAACTTTACAGACTATCATAATACGCATTAGTTAACATACGCAGGTAAATATATATAAGCAAAAGCTGCTAGTGTTATGAGAATCAACTTTATAAATAATTCCTACTTATTATCTGTTATTACCTTAAAAATATAGTTGTAATTTTGTTGTTAATAAATGAGGTTATGAAAATTATCGAATTAAAAAAGGCGCTATAATTCAGCTGCTTCGTTTTTTGAGATAAGTGGTCCTCTTCAAGAGTATATCCGTTATGTTCTATGTACAATCAATAGGTTCGATATAGGTGGATCTGGTTTATTGTTTCGTTTCAGACTTGTATTTCAAAAATATATTGCTTGACAAACAACGAAACAAAAATATAAATCCTTTGGTGGTATTTTTTTATAACTTTCTTATAAACGCTATTGCTGGTACACAGGTACCGCTCCGAACAAAAGACTATTTACTAACGTAATATAGCATAAAATATTTTAATTAAATTTCAGGCACATACATTTTTTACTGCGAAATATAAAAAGAATGTAAGTTATACTGTTGTGAGATTGCTTTATTTTCCATGTAGAACACGCGTATTTTTAAAAAAAAACAATGATGTTTTAAGTAATAAAGTAGTAGATTAGA
Organism: Diaphora mendica; assembly: GCA_949125395.1. Classification (NCBI taxonomy): domain Eukaryota; kingdom Metazoa; phylum Arthropoda; class Insecta; order Lepidoptera; family Erebidae; genus Diaphora; species Diaphora mendica. Next base: position 8,208,759 of record OX421323.1, read on the forward strand.
ACGGAAATATAACATAATAGGCACTTGGTTATGACCACATTTTAAATGTAAAGGTTTTCTCCAAAGGATATGAGATCCTAGTAATATTATAAACGCGAAAGTTTGTAAGTATGGATGGATGGATGTTTGTTACTCTTTCACGCAAAAATTACTGAACGGATTTGGATGAAACTTTACAGTAATATAGCTTATACATCAGAATAACACATAGGCTATTATTTGCCGCGATAACCGACATACACGCGGGCGGAGCCGCGGGCAACAACTAGTTATCCATAATTGCATGGCGTTCTTCATGACAGAAGCAGGGGTCGAACAAAGTTGAGTGCAATTGGAGAGGTATATGTCCAGCCTGCAGCAGACTGCTATAAGCTGTTGATGAGGCAATGTATTAAAGCGTTTTACTATGTGTAAAAAAAAAATTGGACAGATCTTTAATTTAAAAAATGTTACAACGTACACACAATGTCATCAACATTACGTTGCAATATTCGTATCTATAGAGCAACAAGATAGGGAGTAGCCATACGTAGGTGTCCCCTCTGTCAAAGTATAGAACGAGTTTATGTGTGCGAAATTGTGAATGTTGTTTTATATATATATTTTTTTGTGTTAGTTCGTAGAGACAGGCGATAGTTTTTGTATGTGAGTCTAAAATGTGTATGTGTGAAGATGTCCCCCGGCAAAAAATGTATAGCGTATAATTATGTTACCGTCAGATTGTCAAAACAGTTAGGCAGTAATATATCTCGCGAGATTGTAAACTGTCAAAAGATTGTGAACCGTAACACACTGCTTACAATTTAACGTATTTTTTTTAGTTAGATTATATTTTGCGAAGTGAAACCGTTAAATTGTAATATGATTGGCGACGAATCACATTTCGCGCGCTGATGGGTTGAACAGCATATGTCTTGCGCCGCCACATTTGTTTGTTAATTCGTTTGTTGCCGAATGTACTTAAAGTATTTTTGTGACTGTAAACTGATTTCATGTTGAAAATGTCACAGTTGACAATCTTTCGATATTTTACAATCTCGCTAGGAAGATTATAATCAATAGTTTTTGCAATCTTATGGTGACATATACTTTTTTCAATAGAGAAAAGACGCTATGGCTACTTTCCTCCGGTCCAAGCGCCTATGTTGCTGCTGTATGGTCATAACAATGTAGGTATACCGTAGCCTTGGTCACAACCTCGGCATTGACTAACAATCCATCTCTATTTACTTATAACGTCATTGTAAAATATATGAAAAATATAATACGTGCCTAACAAATTTGAGGGTTTCATTTTGAGCATACCCTTTCGAATACAAAAATAATTTTCAAAATCGGTCCACAATTGACGGAGTAATCAGTGTACATACATAAAAACAAAAAAACCGATGAAATTGAGAACCTCCTCCTTTTGGAAGTCGTTAAAAACCACAAACTTACATATAAAATCTATAATAACTCTTACAAATAACTTGTGCTTAATAAATCCTAGAAAAGCTTCAACAAATACAAAAGTTACAGATAACATATTTTTTTTTTATATCTAAAAGAAATACTTTTTATAATCATTAAGTAAAATAATTTGTATATTATTTTTTTTGTCTTCTAAATGAGTATTACTTATTAATAATTTGGGTTAATAATAAAATACGATCTATGTTAAAACGACATTACAATTACACACAACAGTTGGGTCGAGAAATAAGTGGTTTTTTAGTATAAGTAGCGTTAACTTATAATAAAACCAAAATTTGTAATAAGAAAGGACAAAATATGTAAGCGTTATATAAAACTGACAATTAAACTATCAGAACAAAGCTGCTATAAATAGATGCTTCATTCACTTATTCCAAGGCCCAACCTTAAAATATTGTCAACCATTATTCTCCTGCTGCTAACGCACGCCTAACATTTCAAGTACACTCATTCTATATTAAATACGATAAGGTTACCACTTTCGCCAGCACCATTTTTAAAATTGTCAGATCTGTTTTATCTAATAACATTGTAAATGGCAACCCTTACATCAGTAAAGAATAACATTTAAACAGCTGTCTGAATAAACAAACTTTTTAAATCTTTTAATACTTGTATATTCCAATACTAAATTCATCTCACAGCTCCCATTAAGGCTAATTGGCCAATTTGAACACATCGCTTTGGAAAGTACAGTTAACTGTATAATATTGACCTGCTTTTTGTAAATTGAAATCACTTTCAAATATCAAGTAGAGACCATTATCTATTGATTTGTATTTCAAAATGTAGTATCTAAAGAACTAATGTCATTACATATTGCACATATATTGCCGTTTTGAAAACGATAGTATTTTACATTGCGTATTATCACGATGCCAGTTTCAAGTTATAAACCACAAAACAAGCAATGGACAGCAAAAACACTTCCAGATCATAATTTACGGTGTATTTTGTTAATATTATAAAGTCTAACTGTATACTTTTGGACATTCACATTTTGGATAATACTATAGCAAAGTATCAACATCATATAAACGTTATTTACAAGAATAGTGATGTTAAGGAAGTGTCCAAATAATGTGGGCATTTCTAGAGTGGTACGTAGAAGCTAGTGCAAGAGATTTTGAAGGAACTTTCTCGAAGTCATAGGGATAGTAAAATGAGCACTTATGGTGTAATAACAACGTGTAAATAGTTTCATTTGCACGACATACATTTTACGCTATTAATTGTAAAAATTGTATTTATATAGTTCATGGGTTTGAGTGTGTATTAATAAATACATATTTCTTCAAAGTAATTTAAAATATTATACATTTGACTAAAAAAAATATTGCAAGTAAAATTATATCATTGCTTTAAAACTTATTACGTTTAGTTGCCTTTGAGGTAATTTCGTAAGCATTTATGAAGGTTTAATATTGCACAAAAAAAAATCTTATTTATAAAAATATTACTCTGAGATTTCTCAGTGACAACGAATGCATACACTCTTATTTGAGACGGAGCGAAATTTAAAACTAGACATTGAGATCATTGAGATTGAAACTCTTGTCCAACTGTTTCTCTCAGTTTATTATCCCGTAAATTCAGATTGTGATAATAATTTAATAGTTATTTATGCAACTGGTGTATAATAAGGGGTATTAAAAGACGAATGTGGGTTTATCACACAAGGCGAAGCCGAGTGTGATAATAGTATCACATGAATGTTTAATACCTAATTATGTACAGTTGCATAGAATATTTTATCTACACCCATGATATAAATTCTCTATAAAAGTTCTGAAACAACTAGCTAAATGGCGAACAACAATGGCGGGATCGGACGTGAATTCGAATGACAGTTCTTTTTTTAAATACGGCGCTGTGGTAGTGAAATGCGCATGCGTGACAATGTTCTTTTTCGAAAATGGAGTTGCATAATGAAATTTAGTACAACATTATGGTGATATAATGGTTATTATGACACCGGATGTTTTAATGTTGGCAATAAGATAACTGTTTCAGAAACTTTTATAGAGAATTTATAGCATGGGCGTAGATAAAAATATTTTTATCAAATTAACCTTGTAACAAATCCCTTTACGAGATACGGCTAAAGAACACTTTTTTACGTATTTATGTCACATATATGTTAGCAAATAAGTATTAATTTGTGCGACAATTATCCCATCAACATAGTGCATTCAGTACTAACAATATGAGAAACTACAAACAGTGTTCAAAGTTAAGAAGAGTAAGAGAATGAGTTAGCAAGAGAGTGTGACATAGAGTGAGTGGTTAGGTAGGAGCGTGTAGAGTGTCGGCGTGCGAGTGTGTGCGTAGGCGCGTCACACGGCGGCAGGAGAGGCTGATTGTCAGTGCCACTTCGCCTTCTGGGCGAATATGTCCGCGCGCAAGTTCTGCGCGAAACAGATGCCTAGGATCTGTTGATAGATAGAAAAAACGCTACAATAATAATAATATAGTTATTCTTCTCTTTAAAAGACAACTCTCGCATTAGGGATAAATCCTGTGTCGCGGGAGACTTTACAAACATACATCACAGACACAAACAAACTCACAGCAAACCGGTATGAAATAGCGCTTGCGCTGTGTTTCACTAAGTGAGTGAGGATACTGAAGGCACATACCCTCCCCCCATCCTCCTCCCCATCCCCAAAAGGCCGGCAACGCACCTGTGATGCCTCTGGTGTTGCGGGTGTCCATGGGCGGCGGTAATCGCTTACCATCAGGTGATCCATCTGCTCGTTTGCCCCCTACTCCATAAAAAAAAACATGGAACGGACACAATGAACACCCAGACTGAGAAAAACAATTTGTGGATCACATGAAGTGTTGTACCATGTGGGATTTGAACCCACAACACTTGGCGACATACGAAACGGCGTGCGACCGCTTAAGCCACTAGGCCAAACGTGCAGTCACACACAGCTGTCTGAACCCAAACTTGGTAAACCCTGTAATATGGTACCCAAACTGTTCATAAACATATATATTATGGATAAATAACACCCAGACACAGAACTGTCCTAGGTGGGGATCAAACCCACTACCTCCGGCTTAGCAGTCTGGGTCACTAACCACTAGCCCTACAAGGCCGTCAAACAATAACAGGCATTTATGCAAATATTTCAATAATGAAAGCAAAAAAAAGTACTTACGGAAAACTAAAAGCAATGGAATTGTACAAATTCAGGCTTTTAGAAATTTCAATGCAAGGAATGTCCAATTTTATCTATTAAAGTGAATTTTCTGAACATACAACGACATCACTAACACATGAAAATCATTGGAAATATCTATGAACTATGTCAGACAGTTCCATCAGAAAATGAGATTGTGCCTTTAGATAGCAAAAGGATGAGTTACAGATTTTTGTTGATCCGCAGATTTACATTAGCAACAGCAACTATTTTAACTATACCAAAACTACATAATAGTTAGCGTTCAATAGATATTTCCATCGATGTTGGCATTCAATAAATATTCCAACGGCTGAACAAAATACAGGTGCATTCTACAAACAAAAACTTACTTGTGCAAAAGCGGTACAAACAGCGGACGTGGCTACTATCAACAGGTTATGATCAAACCACTCTTCCGCGGCCTCTAAACATCCCTTGTCATATATTTTCTTGGCAATATCAGAATTCTAAAACAAAAAGAAACCAAAAACTGAAAAATTGTTTTTTTTTCTCTAATAGGGAATATGCGTCTCCATAATATAGAAAAAAATATAAATGGGCTTTAAAGTAGTCAAACTAATCTTCAAAGTGAAATTTAAAACACTGACTAAATTTAAGATATTCAAACGCCCGTCATTTTGCGCGCGCTATTGACATGACCAATGACGTCATTGTCATTTCGTGTTTGTTTACTATAGTGTTTCAGTTTTTATACTTATTTAAAGTTTTAATTGCTATAAAAATCATGGAAGAAGTTATTTTTTCTCACAAACACAACTAATACAGTAGGAATTTCGACGCCGATAATTTCGATAATGTGACAATCGACGTCATATTTCGTTTCGACGAGGACGCGTTTTGTAGGTTTGAATTTCCCTCACTTAATTTTCACTTTTTATTAAATATTTCTGGGTTTATATAATCACTAAATAAATACCTTTCATGTATATTGTAAAGACAATAAAGAATCTAGGTAGGTAGTAGAGCCACGCTGATTTCAGCATGAATGGGCCGGCTCGACCGGGGCGGTACTACCCTCGCACAGAAAATCAACGTAAAATGACAACGTTCATGCTGTCGTGTTTCGTTGGTGAGTGCGAGACCGGAGGCCCAAATAGTCTAGTCGACAAGTTCCGCTTGTTGACTAGACTAAAAGATGCAGCAGCATCACTAGGCCGCCATGGTGTGGGTCGCCATACTGCATTGTCTACATTCGCAGTGAGTATGGTGACCGCCACTCTTGGATTCTGCTTATGCTTTCCATCAGGCAGAGTAGAGTCATTTTGGCGGGCCATACATAAAAAAAAAAAAAAAAAAATGTTCGAGACAAATAAAATTTTTATGCATATTCCGTAGTCGTTGGATCGCATAATATTTTTTCTCTGTCATATTGTATACGGTTTTAGTACATTACGATAAATCTCGGGTATGTTTAAACGTTATATAAGATACCAGCTGACGAGACGTATCGCCGAGAACTTCGTACCGCCATGTTTTCTTTCGCAAATATTTTTTAAATTTCTGAAATATTTGTTTTAGTAATTATGCCCGCCTCAGCTTTCCCCAAGTAGTGAACAGTCGCGGACAAAAGAATAATAACTTTTCCGGTTATACATACTTTAATTTTCTTCCATAAAAATCTTGTTTTAACAATAACGAACACATAAAAAAGGATCATCCACTTTGGTGTAGTCGATCGGAAGTTACGTGCGTAAATACATTTCAGCGATTAATTTTTATTTATTTAGATTTGCAGTATTAATTATCGTTTATACCAACATAATATAGTCGTAGATACAACTGTAATTAAGTCTATAACTAAGAACCTATAGGCGCTGCGCAAACGTGTTGCCCGTTGCTACTACTGGCCACTGGTAACCACAGTTGCTGTGTCCGGTGGCGGCAACCGTAAACAGTCACCGGTTGCTACTACTGGCCACAATTCGTGTCTTCAACAGGTTTCCAGTTACCGACACGGAACACATTAAGTGGAAGCAACTAGACACAAAAAATGTTTACGTATGCGCAGCGAGTGGATGATTTCATGCTGGTTCTATAGAAATCAAATATTCATCGGTGGCTTGTATCCGCCACAAGACGCAAAAGTGTCCACGTTTGTGATCTCCCTTAGACACGCTCGCTTTACAACTGAGGGATAATTTGCTTTTTACGTTATTATTTAATAAAAAGGTCCACGTATTATACTGACTATAAAATTATTATTTAAAACACTACTACAAAACTGACTACTAAAAACTAAATCAATAGCTAAAGTGCGGTTTTTTTGCTACATTTAAAACAAATAACAAAAGCAATCACAACTAGTACATATAACTAAGTGTATGCTCCGAACCAGTGACTCCGATACAGAACATAAAGGTGCTACTTCTGTTGTTGCCTCACTAAACTAAAATGATCTCCTATTTTGTTATTTTATTAAGGCTATTTCAAAAATTTTTTTTTTGTGTATGTCTATTTTTAGTGTGACATAACTAATTTAAGTCAATTTTTGACATATAGAACTAAAATTGATTGACAAGAGAAAGCTAATTTTTAGTTTAGAATGTCTTCGAACAACAGAATTAGCACTAATAAGGGGTGTGATTTAAAAGGACCTTTAACGCCAATGGTCCCAATAGTACAGCGGCTACTGGAGTGAGGTGACGTTGCAGCCAGTCCTCGGCGGATGATAGGCAGCCACGCTCGTGGATTATGCGCTCCGTGTTTTGCTATTTCATTATTTATTGTTCAGTACCATCACAAAAACAATAATAGGAATATAGGACGGTAACGCACTTGCGATTCACGTAACGCACTTGTGACTCACGTAACGCACTTGTGACTCACGTAACGCACTTATAACTAAAGCACTTGAAACACTGAGTTACAGTTGTTCATGGGCGGCGGTGGTTACTTACTATCACAGGTGACCTATCTGCTCGTTTGCACCTATACTAGTATATAGATATAATAAAATATGTTAAGGTCGGTCTAAATCTAACCTTTTTTGGAAAAAAGTTTTTTTAACTTAAAAGCAAAAATAGTAGTAGTTTTGGCATAGAAAGAAAAAAATCATTTATCGAGGAGTATTATTCAAAATCATTTTTAACATACAAATAAATACGTAAGCCCTATATTAGTAATAACATTTTAGAACCCTGACATGATACTTGAACGATGTTTTAATACTTGTTACAAACATTTTATTAACATTGTATAGTATATAACATACCTTTATCGTATCGGTCTATTTAATTTAACGGTATTATCATAAACTGTAACGTAAACTTATGACCACAAACAAAGGCATTTGCAATGGTAGTTTGACTTATGTTTTACTAGAAACTATAATGTGCAATAACGCGACAGACTGCTTCGCTTCTTGATAAAATATCCCGTGTACTACAGTTACTCGACCTCCTTCGAAAAGTATACATATGTTTGAATTGTAAATCTTTATCATACTACCCACAGTCCCAAACTAGCCAAGCTTCCAGTGGTTCGCATCGATTCTCTTTCCTTCCATCAATTCCTTAATATTATTAGGATATATTTTGTTCTGAACACTTGACTTATCGTTTAAAGACGTCATTACCATTAATTTGTTAGTTTTCTATTATCGTTTACGTTTATAGAATGTCAACCTGACTAAGGGGCTGTTATCGTAACACTTATTTTGATGTATAACTAAATAGGAATAAATTTACAATATCTACAAATTAAAAAGTACTTACAAAACTGGGTTTCCTAACGTCATAACCGCACTGTTTGTTCCGAATGATATCCTGAGGCTTGCTGCGACAACAACTGAAGGGTACACCGCACGCTTCGCGGGACCCGACCGCGCTGCTAGAACAGTTGAAGTATGCATTGCTATCCCAGTCCCTCGGGCCTTCTACACCGCAACATTGTAACTGAAAATAAATTAACATCATCAACAACCCATATAAACGTCAGGGCTCAGGTCTCCTCTCAGGAGAGGGTAAATTAACATAATATAATATTATTCCACCACACATTAAAATTAATTCAAACACGATAGTCGCAGACAAATACCCTTTCGAATACAAAAAGAATTTTCAAAATCGGTCCACAATTGACGGAGTAATCAATATACATACATAAAAAAATGAAAAAACCGATGAAATTGAAAAAACCGATGAAAATGAAATTGAAAATTAACCTCCTCCTTTTGGAAGTTGGTTAAAAAGTGAACCTATTGTATATTATTTTGTTTATGATATTGCTACAAATAAATAAAATTGAAGTGTCTGTTATATTTTACAAATCTGTGTTTTATTTATATATGTAATAGGTCTTTACCTATGAAATTGCCGTTTTGTATGCAATAAGTGAAAGTACTTATTTTTTCAATTTTTTTTATTTCTGTTATTCGAAGTAATCACCCATGCAATCGACGCATCTTTGCTAACGCATTGGCAGTTTATTGATGCCCTTCTTGTAAAAATCAGCTGGACGGGAGGCAACAAACTCTTCAAAGGCATTTTCTACTGCCTCTCGGGAATTGAATTTTTTACCCACTAAAAAGTTGTCTACATTTTGGAAAAAATAATAGTCGGTAGGTACAAGGTCTGGTGAGTATGGCGGATGAGTGAGGGCTTCCAACCCCAGCTCTTGCAGCTGCTTCACGACAACGCGCGACCCCATACTGCGCAACAGACAGTCTCCAAACTGCAAGAGCTGGGGTTGGAAGCTCTCGCTCATCCGCCATACTCACCAGACCTTGCACCTACCGACTATTACTTTTTCCATCATCACATCACATTAAAATTTTATTTTACTTACATACTTAAAAACAATAAAATACACCCACATTTTGCCCACTACGATTCGGGCCCACTCATGTGAGCAAACCTATTCTCGCCAAACTGGCACTTTGGGAATTAAATATGTACATATACGCTATATTACACTAATCACACTAATATATAAAGGCGAAAGTTTGTGTGTATGTTTGTTACTTCTTCACGCAAAAATTACTGAACGGATTTGGATGAAACTTTGCAGTAAACTTAAACTTAAACATCAGAATAACACATTTGCCACGATAATCGACACACACGCGGGCGGAGCCGCGGGCAACAGCTAGTACATAAATAGTTAAAAATCTAATATATTTTTAAAACATCACAAAATTCAATGCGATCAAATTAAGAGTGATCATTGTAATGAGTTGTATTTTGCATCTCTCAAATTTTTTACACTTGAAAGTAAACTTTTTTAAAATAAACGTGACCTGTCTGACTGACTAATAATTATTTTTATGAAACTGTTGTTAATCAATCAACAACTTCATAAAAAACTAGCTGAGCCCCGCGGTATTTCCATATATTAGCCGAAACAAACAGACAGATGGAATAAAAATGTTTTATTTTTTATTTTGTACGCATTTAGTAAAAAGCGGTTAATTTAATATTACAACACTCCAATTGTATTTATTTGTATAGAATTATCTTAGATAATTACTGGTTTCTATGTTAATATTTTTTGTATGCATATTAGCTACAAAAAATATAACCGAAAGGCCAAGTCGGTTATTAATAGTAGTAATGGTACGTGACTCACCCAACTTTCTTGTATCCAGTCAATCAAGTTCTGTTGGTCCGGATCCTCTCTATAATGTGTGATGAATGTTTGGAAGCCCATCGTTGCTTGTTGCTTTATCTAAAACAAAAAGTAATAATAATATTAACAATCAATCATTTTCTTACACAGAAGTTACAGAAATCAGTATATGCATTACAAAATTCTCTAAGCAAGCAAGGTTGTATTACACAGTAGCTGACCCGGCGAACTTCGCACCGCAATTTTCCCTGAATATTTTCCAAATTCCCAAACAAAATGTTTTAGTATTTGCAGTGGCGGACTCAGAAAATATAACACTTCTGGTTTTCTTTTAATTTTTTGCTATACAAACTTGTCCTGACTATAACAAACACATAAAAAAAGATTTATCCAATTTGGTGCAGCCGATCGGATGTTATACGGGTACATAGATTTCGATGATTCATTTTTATTTATATAGATTTTGCGAAAGCTAACTTGCGTCCATGGAAATAAGATAACAGATTTCTAAGTTTGTTTGTAGGTCGAAAATGCTACTCTCAGAAACTACTGGTTTGATTGAAAAAAATATTCAGTATTGGATAGCCCATTTATCAAGGAAAGCTTCATAACATTACGCTACTACCCATAGCAGCAGAGCATCAATAAAAAATGATGCACAAAAGAGAAAAAAAATTGTAAGACAGAAACGAAATCGCGCGAAGTAGTGATATATTAAGGTACAATCACAGGTCTTCTTAGCGTTTCGATGGTAAACGATTCGTGTCAGTGTAGTTAGATCTTAATAGACCAGACTGACTGACTGCATTGTCCGTGGCAGCCATCATGTCCTCCCCCGTGCAGGTATCCGGGCACGCAGGGCATGATGCAAAGTGGCACATCGTTTGGGTTTCACCGCATAAACAGCCCAGATTGTAACCGTCCGTCCGCAAATCCCCACCTGGACATATTTTCCTTGCTCCGGCCGACCCGAGTACGAAGTCTGTTTAAGAATCTCCAGGTCGGCCACGGTAATTCGTGTCCAGGCGGTAGGCACTCAGCCGTCACCACAAATGGATCTGGCAATGACGCTGTCGCTCCACAATTTGCACCTCTCTTGAGATGGGCCCAAGGTCAATGGGTCGACACATTTCGCAAAACTCCTACGGCTCTTTAGTCTCTGTTAGGGCAGGGTGTAGCCGTGCATGGGGTGTCGTGGGTCGCTCTCCATTTTTGCCCTCTCTGCGGAACTCGCCACAATCCTCCGAACCACCGGTGCCGCAGCGGATACAGTAGTTTGGTAGGGGTCGGTTTGAGGCAACCTGTAATTATCCTACATGTGTCATTTAGTGCTGTATCCACTAACCTCGCGTGAGCAGATCGGCTCCACACGGGGCACGCAAATTCGCCAGCAGAGAATGAAAGCGCCAGGCCAGATTTTCTCATAACCGGCGGCGAGGCTCCCCAGTTGGTAGTGCAGAGACGTTGTAGTACATTTTTGCGGGCGGATGGATACAGGTAGGATGATCATGGGTGATACCCGGGTAATGAAATGAAATATACTTAAATATATAACTTACCCAGTCTTTGAAGACGAAAAACAGTATGCCCGTAGTCATCTCAGCTAATAACAGTAATGCCAGGAATACTGCATACTGTGAAACCAAAATAAAAACATATATAAACCTTAAAAAAATTGTGATAACATACCGTCGATGACGCAATCGTCCTTGAAAACATTCATTGCAACATTATTCGCATTTTAGATTAAACCTTAAACAATGGCCATACAGAAACCAAGGTTAGATAGAGGCATCTGACCTAAATATTTCTTTTAAATATTTATGAGTTTAATGGTAATTCTAATGATGATACAAAAAAATACACTTAAAACATAACAAACATATTATATTAATATAGTCTGCCTTGTATCTAGCCGTTGATTGAGGACCGGTTGCTATAAAGATGACGTCTTATGACATTTTTGAAGTTTAGTAGTAACTTTGATAGGGCAAAAATCAGGAGACAGATCACCTGAAAGTACACAACTTTCATCACCCTTAGACACTTACAGCTCAAAAGACAAGTGTTTTGACGCTCTTTGACTCAAAAGTTAGGAGGGGGGGAGCTTCACCAAGTACCAAAAACAGGGCTCTGAACTAATATGAGCATGACTGTAGACAATTAAATACCACACATATTTTTTATTTTAGCATTAATTTTCGCATGAAACGATTTCTTTGGTATACATTACATGTACCAAAAACCACAGACATTATTGCGCAAGGTTAACGGATACTTACGCATGCAAGCAGACAAGTGTTCTCACGCAGAGCGCCAACGCAGCCTGTGAAGCCGATTATGAACGTAATCGTGCCTGCAATCATATCATTCAAACATAATAGTCCCGTTGTTTTTACTAAACTCTGTTTCAAAACGGAGGCATCATTATTTCAAGACTGAACCGTTTGGCTTTTGTCTATCACCCACTCTATTACCAGGTCATATTTTTTTAAATTTTACTAATTAAATTGGTAGTAACGCGTTTATTTTAGGGTTTCTTTATGATTGCATAGTTTTTTTTTAAAAAACCCAAGTTCAAGTTCTTGAAGTCAGTCGTATTCATTAAGTCGAAAACTAACTGACTGAATCACTTTTAGACTTGATGACGAATAACTCACTTCCTCTCGATAAAAATTAAATTACTTGATATTTAGATTCGGTTGATAAGCATTAAAATTCTTTCGAATAGAATTAAAAAAAACTCGCATGACAATTTTATAACTAAACATGATCATCATCAACATTAACAGGCTTAAACAGTCCACTAGTCACTACTGGCCTTAGTACTGTACTTAAATAGGAATTTTCGGCCTACCACGCAGGCAAGACGAGTATTTAAGGTTTATTTCGAGTTTTCCTTTAGACATGATGCCGACATTGATTTACGTTCGGGATTTAAAAGTAACGTCAGCAGTTGGAATAATGCCAAAATAATACGTCTACTTAATATGATACAAAACATTCAAGGATATTTTGAATCAGAATCAAGCACCTATTTCCTTAGTATATTAATATTTATTACTAGTTATTATCCTAATAATATTTGTAATCTCGTAATTTGTTCTTGTGAAACAGTTTTATTTTATTTTTAATGAGATTTTTAATGATGATAACACTTTTCGTAATTGGTTACATCAGAAGTAAATAAAGATTCTCAACAATGTAAGTCGACCATTAAACAAAGAGGGGCCGTGAGTTCCTTTTCAGTGAGTGTTTGTACCAATTACGTCACGAACGTGACAGTTAATTGAGTCTAACTGTACTTCAGATGTATCGACGAAGGCATTGCATCAACGGGCTTTTGCTTGTTAACTGTTTACTTAAGTTATTAAAAAATTCAGGATAGATAGAATTGAAAGAAGTTATGTAGGGTTAGGTAGGGTTAAGAATACAGGGTCACCACCCAAGTTAATTCAATGGGTGTCGTAAGAGGTGACTAGGGAACCAAACTAAGCAGGACAACATGACAGCAAAGAGAAGGAAACATACCTATCTCCCCAGTGTGGTTCTGTAGGCTAAAACGGGAAGTTTTAGCCTACAAAGGCGATGTTTAGCAGTGGACTGTTGCTGATGTAGTATTCATCATCAGTTTAAGAAACTATTAAATGCCAGCTACACAAAGTATATTCCTAATGCAGTAGTTGACTTTAAAAAAAAAACAATATATTCTTATAAAACTTATAAATAAATAAAATAAATTCTAAAACTTGATTTCCTTCAAATAAAAAATTATTAACAATTACCGAGGTTCAATGACAATGACCGTGATACTCACCCACACATATTAATATGAATGCTGGATCCAACGCAATGTTAGTGAGACGAGATAGATTATTGAATGTGTCCTTTTCAGTCCATGCCCAGATACCGACAGCTAACACAATTAACCCGAGGAACTGAAAATATGAAATACACACATCAAAAGTGTCTAGGGATCAAGCATTTTTATGCGGATTTCTTGAGATTGAGATGTGGCTTTGGCCCTGGCCTGCTCAGTCGCCAGACTTGAACCCGATTGAGCATGCATGGGATATGCTACAGAGAAGAGCTCTGCCGAATATGGAGGGTATCCAGTCGCAAGAAGACCTTTTTTTGTTGTTGCAACGAACATGGGCGGCCATTCCACAGCGTGTTTGGATGAACTCATTTTGAGTATGCCAAACCGATGTTCTTGTGTTGTTAGTGTTCGCGGTAGAAACACGGATTATTAATTGTTTAAGTTACCTAATAAAATTTTAAAGAAAACTGTTATTTCAGTCTTTTTTTCGAACTTTAATGTTAGTGGTTCAAATGTCAAAAATCCCTTTATTAGGAAAATGGCAAATTTCTTTATTAATGCAAAGGTGACTTGGTTTATCGTTACTGTGACAAACGAAAACACTTTATTTGATGAATCCTTAAAGAAAATTTTAATTAATATCAATCAGGAGAAAAGTTATTGCAAAAATATATGTTGATCCCTAGACACATATGTTGATCCCTAGACACTTTTGATGTGTGTAGTTATTTGTAATATAACTTTAGTTTTAGTAATAATTGTTGCTGTAAGCTCCGTAAATAATATAGTCTATGCATTATCACTATAAAACAAATTTGTTAAGAATGTGGAGGAACGAGTGTCATGTCCCTCTGACACAATAGGAGGAACCTCTAATCAGGTGAGGTAATCATGCCTGGTGGGTCACTGCCCAACAGTTGACGTTGGATGTTGTATATGTATGTTATTCAGTGCGAGAACTTCAATAGCGGGATTCAGGATTAATAACTACTAATCTCCATAGTTCGTCGTATCTTCAGTATATGGTGCTGTTGTATGTTTTTATTGCATTGTATGTGGAAGTCGCCGCAACATAATAAGTAAGGCCAACATTTGTTACACAAATCTATTCTTCGAGATGTCATTAATACAAAACATTACCATACAATCTTTTCTATAGCCATAAAGCTTATCCTTGACTTTATTATTTTTGTAGTTTTTAGCATTTTGATAGTATTTTGGGGATATAGATCATACACTTACTTTAAGCTAGTCAAAAATGTGATAGAAACTATTTTTTTTTTTTTTTATGTATGGCCCGCCAAAATGACTCTACTCCGCCTGATGGAAAGCATAAGTAGAAACCAAGAGTGGCGGTCACCATACTCACTGCGAATGCAGACAATGCAGTATGGCGACCCACACCATGGCGGCCTAGTGATGCTTCTGCATCTTTTAGTCTAGTCAACAAGTATGGAACTTGTTGACTAGACTATTTGGGCCTCCAGTCCCGGTGAACCCGATTGAGCATGCATGGGATATGCTACAGAGAAGAGCTCTGCCGAATATGGAGGGTATCCAGTCGCAAGAAGACCTTTTTTTGTTGTTGCAACGAACATGGGCGGCCATTCCACAGCGTGATTTGGATGAACTCATTTGGAGTATGCCAAACCGATGTTCTTGTGTTGTTAGTGTTCGCGGTAGAAACACGGATTATTAATTGTTTAAGTTACCAAATAAAATTTTAAAGAAAACTGTTATTTCAGTCTTTTATTCGAACTTTAATGGTTCAATGGTTGAACGTTAGTGGTTCAAATGTCAAAAATCCCTTTATTAGGAAAATGGCAAATTTCTTTATTAATGCAAAGGTGACTTGGTTTATCGTTACTGTGACAAACGAAAACACTTTATTTGATGAATCCTTAAAGAAAATTTTAATTAATATCAATCAGGAGAAAAGTTATTGCTAAAATATATGTTGATCCCTAGACACTTTTGATGTGTGTATTTTCCATTTTAATTTTTTTTTTTTTTTTTTTATGGATGGCCCGCCAAAATGACTCTACTCTGCCTGATGGAAAGCATAAGTAGAATCCAAGAGTGGCGGTCACCATACTCACTGCGAATGCAGACAATGCAGTATGGCGACCCACACCATGGCGGCCTAGTAATGCTTCTGCATCTTTTAGTCTAGTCAACAAGTATGGAACTTGTTGACTAGACTATTTTTATTATTATTCTCTGTTATGATATTCAAAACGATAATTTATGTACCATTACAAAGTCCATCAAACCCATAAAAAACCTCTTCTAATTAGTTTACTACAACACTATCAGATTTTTAATTCTAAATATTTTTTCACTGAAGTTATGCAGACATAATCCACAACCCGTCCAAAATAAATGCTAATACAAATCTATAAAAAATGACCTGTATTTACAACTACTTTAAAAAACTACTTTTTATTAAACTTTTTTCATTTCTACTATGTAAATTTTTTATTTATATATGCATACCAAAACGGTCAGATAATCGTAGACAGCTATTTCACATTCTAAATTTGAATTAAATTCTGCACAAGCTGGTTCAACTGGTAAGCATAACTATCCATGTAATTATTCTTCATTACAACTGGCAGTATAAATTGTACCTACTTGAGAGAAAACAATGATTTTGTGAAACATGTTCATATCCAAATTATTAAAATGTTAATAACTATCAGAATATTTACCTAAGCAAATTGAATCTACCTTATGGAGTACAAATGTTTAACATGGATGCTAAAACTCTGATAATATTATCTTAAAAGATCCAACACATTTAAATTGACTCAAACAAACAAACCACAGTAAAGTCAGCTCAATTTTTTTGTATTGTTATATTTCTTGATTTCAAGGCTATACCTACTTAATTAGATGAATATTAGATGAATTTCTACGGCATAAGAGCTACCTACCTTGCTTTATCAATTATATAACTAACTGTGAGTAACCAAGTATTAAGATGACCCCAATACAAGGAGGACTTACTCAGTTATGATCAAACCGGTAATAAGAAGCTTATTACAGGCTGGCGATACTTTATATACGAGTACGTCAATCCATTCTCATTCCTTAACAACAGAAAAGGAGCTTTCAAATACATATTTACGTTTAGAAATCTGAAACGAACTTAATTAAGCTACATAAATAACTTAATTTCTTACTTCTCATATTAGCATAATTATGGTTATGGTCAATATGCTAAATATACGCCTAAATAGACAAATAAAACGTATTCACTTACCCAGAACAAAACATTCACACCAAAAATAACATATTTCAAGCAACAGCTGACTTCGCTTGTGTCGCGTCGATACTTTCTCATGCCAGGCATTTTACAGCTTATCACAGAATCATGTCACTGAAGTTATAATACTAAAAGCTGTACATTACATCTAAGAGATTCAGATTTCGGAACTAAAATCTACGAAGAAAACTAGACTACATACACATCACTCGAATAGAGGAGCATGAAGTGAACGACCGTCAAACAAAAGAAAGGAAGACTTATTATGTTCATAAATTTAATAGTAACTACTAATTTGAAAGTAGCTGAGTGTAATGTCAAAACAGTATTACATACAGCACGCTAGAAAGAGATAAAACGAAAATCGTTGTTTTCACAATATGCATTATACATTTGCCGTATAATAACTAAAATGACGAGTGTAGAACGTTCAGAAACAGATGTTTACTAAATCGAAAATTCAGATGATTGGTTCTAATAATAATATAAATAATAAATAAAATTGTAGATTAGTTCAGAATAATTTAACTTTTTTAAATCATATTTTTGTATGGTACTGTATCATCATCTTCCTAGTCTTTATTATTACCAAAATTAGTTGGAGTCGGCTACTGGTTCAACCGGTTTTACCTGAATATCAATTTTTCCACGGAGCGCCTGCTGCGCCTGGTCCATGCGTCATACTCGTGAACGGATGCTGCTTGGGGTGACTGTCGGCTGGGTCAGCGATGCTTTAGCCTATACTATTATTTTGTTTCGTTCAACTGCAACTCCTGCCTGTTAATCCAGTCACGAAATTATTTTTAACAGTAGATTTTTGCAACTGAATGTTAGAAGATGTGCACCTTGAATAATTTCTATGTTTAATAAACTCAAACCTTCAACGTTATTACTGAGTGGTTTTTTTTTCATTTGTAGGTACTTTAGATTTTGGAGCATTTTAATAAAATGAAATTCAGGTGGCAACAGCTTACATACTGTTTAACTTTCATGTAATACTAACACTATTGCCTGCGTCGTTGATCTAGTGGTTAGCGTAAGCGACTGCAGATCAAGAGGTCTCGGGTTCGATTCCCGGGTCGGACTACTGTTGGGTTTTTCTTACAAGAAACTCTAAATAGCAGCCCGGAGTATGGAAGATGGTGGTTTTTCCCGCACATGCCTCGGAGAGCACGTTAAGCTGTCGGTCCCGGTTGTCATGAACATCTATGGCAATCGTTATTAAGAAGTCAGTGCCCTCAAATATACTGACAACTAGTTCAACCTTCGAATTCAGTTCACCCTCAGGATTGCGGAGGTCCGATGCCAGTCGCTCCGTGTAAAAACTGATATTCAGGTAAAACCGGTTGAACTAGTAGCTGACCCCAAATCTTGGGAATAATAAAGGCTAGGAAGGAAGAAGAACAAGTAATAAATACTAACACTATTGTACCTGAATATCTGACTACTTTTGAAAAGAGTGGCCATGGGTTTCTTTGCTAGTATTCTTCTCAAAGGCTAAAAGGCTCTACGCATTTTAAAAACTGGAAGTTATGGATCGACACAGGCAGGCAGTAGATTTTGGTGTTTTCGCCTAATTTACTTTGACAATACCTACAGCACATGCTGTGGCGTTTGTTTGTGTCGATGGAGAAGGTATAAATATACGTTTGGGGTGAGGGGATGTTGAGCACACCAATGTAGCCCTTTATCTCCAAAATTACTAGTTCGATTTCGATGCGGTTTTCAGTGATGGATTCGGGTTTGATTAGAGCTTATTGTAAGATAGGTTTTCTGGTAGTAACTGACTAGGGGACGCTGAGTAATACATTTATATTAGCTACTACATAATAAAGAAACTCGATACATTTTATAGAATTATGCGATGTATAAATAGTACCATGCTCTCTAAAAGTTTGAAATTAAAAAACCCAAGATGCTTAAAACGTAATTAAAAGAGGATAAAATAATTTACAAATCCCCAACTTATATTCATTTTTCATAGCACGTCTCCTACCTAAAATTTTCATAGCACTTCCATTTGTACTATCGACAAATTTGAATCATGACCCACCATAAGCTTACTTTCTTACAGACATTCAAATACAAATAGGTCGACGGTCGACATTAGCGTAAATTTGCATTTCCACGGTAACAACCTTGTTATCCGTCATTTCATTACACAGAGAATTATCTGTTGCAGTGAAATGTGAGATGTTTTTCGTATTTTGTTCCAAATTATAGTTAATTCCAAAGAGCATGCATTCAAAACATGATTATAACTTTTTATTAAATATAATAGGTCTTTACCTATGAAATTGCCGTTTTGTATGCAATAAGTGAAAGTACTTATTTTTTCAAACTTTTTTATTTCTGTTATTCGAAGTAATCACCCATGCAATCGACGCATCTTTGCCAACGCATTGGCAGTTTATTGATGCCCTTCTTGTAAAAGTCAGCTGGACGGGAGGCAACAAACTCCCAAAAAACTCAACAAAAAAAAAAGTAATAGTCGGTAGGTGCAAGGTCTGGTGAGTATGGCGGATGAGGGAGAGCTTCCAACCCCAACTCTTGCAGCTGCTTCACGACAACGCGCGACCCCATACTGCGCAACAGACAGTCTCCAAGCTGCAAGAGCTGGGGTTGGAAGCTCTCCCTCATCCGCCATACTCACCAGACCTTGCACCTACCGACTATTACTTTTTCCAAAATTTAGACAACTTTTTAGTGGGTGAAAAATTCAATTTCCGAGAGGCAGTACAAAATGCCTTTGACGAGTTTGTTGCCTCCCGTCCAGCTGACTTTTACAAGAAGGACATCAATAAACTGCCAATTCGTTGGCAAAGATGCGTCGATTGCATGGGTGATTACTTCGAATAACAGAAATAAAAAAGTTTGAAAAAATAAGTACTTTCACTTATTGCATACAAAACGGCAATTTCATAGGTAAAATTATAACGAAATTGATCACTGGTTAGCAAGTCGATAACATCTGATTTGTAAATCAAAACGATTAATCTTTGCCTCCGCAACGACTAAAATGAAGAATGTTATGTGGTAAATGCACAACCCTATGTTAGCAAATGAAATCGCCCTCCCCCCCCTTGCAGGAGAACACGGGGATGTTTTTCGTCCGCTTCGGATAACGCGTTTGCTTTGGCAGAATTGTCAACGTCGGCACAGTTTGCCATTTCTAAGAGAAAGAAGAAGAAGAACGCGTTTGCTTGTTAAAAATAACAAAACAGATAGGCCACGCCCATATTTTGATAAATATGTGATGTTTGGTGTTTAAAAACATAAAACAGTGTCGCAGGAGACCCGGCTTAAATGTGCTCACAACTAACACAATCACAAATGAAAAAAGGTGTTTACACAAAATGTTGCCAGTACTAATTCTACCCAAGTGAAGTCCCGGGTACCAGTTGAATATATTTAAATCCGAAAGCGATTTTATTTCTTGGTTCCGCTTTCACGCCTTAATTACTCAACCGATTACCTACCACTGAGGCACTGAATTTTGCATATATTTTGCCAGGTTTACACACAAAAATTGACCAGGGTATACTTCACCTAGAATCCATATGTACAAAAATTTTATGTAATAAGGGATAAACAAATAATTTTTACAAAATGGTAATAACACTGATTTATTTATATAATAAATATGTAGGCATTTACTATTTTCGTCAGTGATCAATTTTTGCATCTAAGTCCATCTTTAGTATGTCTCAGGATCCAATCGATGTAGTTGCTAACTTTTGTATAAACACCTGTAAAATAAATAATTTAAATGTAAATAAAACAGGGTAAATTTACGATTAAAAAGTTATTTTTATTTTCTAATTTCTTATAAACTATAAATCGGGTTAATCCAAGTCCTAGTAAACCATTGACAATAAGGTATTTTTTTGTAGTCTGCATCCTTTAGGTACTAATATAGCTTCTGATATTTTGTTGAGTTTGCTAGTCACATTAAACTAATAAAAATTATAAAATCCTCACACATCTTAGGGCTCCCACACATAACTGCGATGATGTCATGCGATGCGGTGTCGCACGATGCGAGTCGGATCGGAAGTTCTTGCATTCGTGCGAGCTCTCAGATATTTGCGATGCGTTGCAAATTCGTAGTTATGTGTGGGAGCCCTTACATACGGCCGTCTGATCACAAACTACGTAAAGCTTGTACTATAGTGACCAAACTGCTAATAAACATACACATTTCTAAATACATATTATAATAAATTACCCCTAGACGAAGACCAAAGATTTGAAGCTCCCCCCCCCCCTCCTTTAGCTACTCCTATGCCTGGATGAAAATCGTACCTACGACCTCTGGCTTGGCTTTCAGGACTACTAATCAATAGAACTATAAGACGAACAGACCCGTCAATCCATCAAAATATAGTAATGAGCAAACTACTGTAGGTAATTATAGTTCTATTTAAATATAGTTAATGTCATTGTAACTGTAAATTGATATGTAAATGAGCCGTATACACAACGATTGGGTATTGAATGAGAAAATGAGGTCTAGAATTTGACCATGACAAAATAATTTCGGTAACAAAACAATTCAATGTTTGATCTTGAGTCAATCTGGACAATAGCAATTATTTGGTAATTTACACATCGTTTTATTGAATGTAAAAGTCAAGTTTACTTCACACAATGCACAAAGGATTGCGTTTGATCTCAAGGTTGACCTCGCGGGGTTAATACCCTTTTTTAAAACCAACCCTTACTGATCACGAAAATAAATATTTTCTATTCTATTCTATTTCTTGGCATGGAGATATTTTGATTCTTGAAGAAGGACATAGGCGGGTCCGCGGGTAATAACTAGTGCCAACCTAATTTAACTAAACTAAGTAGTTGTGTAATATCGAACTAATGAAACGTATGCGTATTGTCACGTAGCACTTACACGCAAAATTCGTCACTACATACCTAATTAATGTTTATCGCTACAATGAGAACCGATCAGTTGAACAACACGATACTGAATTATTTTTTATGCAATAAACTTAATGTTTTACTTCCTGGTTATTAATTTGAACAACAATAAATCTACATACAATCACACACACTTGGCTCCATTCCAGTTTTTTTTTTACTTCCCCAAGCTTCTGCACTATATTCATAAATTATACATAGTTGTTTATTTCACCTATATTACATATTTCTACAAAATAAGGCGGACTTATGCCAACGACATTTTCTTTCCATCAAACTATAGGTTGTTGCAAATCTGTCTGGATTCTGTGTATATTTAAACAAGTAATACGATAGAGTAAATTAAAGTATATTAGAAAACCAAAGATTCTACAGATATATATATTATATCTGACTGAGTGATCATCCGTAGGTACTTCAAGTTTGAAAGTGGATCGGCTAGTGGACGTCCTGATTTCTAGTGGGAGTTTGTTCCAATGTATGTGTATCATGTCTCGAGAAGGACTTTACAGACGTCTATAAAACCCATTTGGGCATGGGGCCCCCAAGAATTAAGAGAATCGGCATGCTTAAATTACTACAAAATCCGTGTAGTCAATATAAGGCATTCTCATTATTATTTATACTTTTTATTATATATATTATATTATTTATTATTATCAACACATGATTAAAGACTTATGATTACCTTTTGTATGGTGACGTGCCCTCTGATCACTGTCCAGTACTTAGGCATCACCTAAAAACTTCGTCCCTTACGATAATCAGTTTTATGTGATCCACAAACTGATGTTCCTATTCTGGGTGTTCCTTGTGTCCGTTTCATGTATGTTTGTAAAATCCCTCGCAACACGGGATATACTCCTAATTGCTGGCGTAGTCATATAAAAAAAGACCACTGATACTTACCAGGATACCTCGGATCTGCACATCCAATGCCCCAAGACACGATACCTAAAAAGGGAGATATCATTAACTTTATCGGTGTACGTGTACCTACACCTATTTAATATTTTTATGAATTATGAAAAAAATCGTTCCTTATTTCCTATCAATACAACCATGATGTACCACAGTGAATGTGACATTGTACAGTTCACCTATTATTTCAAGGATTTTTAAAGGACAAATTGCTGATAACTATTATTCTGTAAATTAAAGGCAAAACAGCGTGCGCACCAATACGGCGAAAACACTTGAGCATTGAAACAAATAATAATAAAAATAATAATAATAAATACGAGTATCTAGCCTGAACTTTTACTCGGCTCATTTAGAAAGTAAGATATTTTTATGGAATAAGGGTCAGTGAAAACTAGCAAACGAGTCGCCCGAGGGTATGTGACTGTCGTCAGCCATACCCCTGAAGAGTCACAAATGTGTTACATGTTACAATTGAATAAGGGATATCACACCGCACTGAAAATGGTTTGCTTTGAGGTGTGGTGTGTGATTCATGCATGATTAGATTAGGTAAAACAACAAAATAGAATTAAATTTCACAAAATTCAATTTTAAGACTCACCCGCTTGGACATACTTTTCATCAGTTTGAAAAACTAATAAAGGACCTCCGCTATCACCCTGTAAAAAAATGCATATTAGGCTTTCTATTAAAAATGCTAGCTCTCAGGTTGCAAAATCAATAGGTAAATTACGTATATCAATTAACTAATTCTTGGCTTTATATGTTTTTAATATTTAATTAATTTTTAAACTTTAATTAAAAACACAAAAACCCAAGTAACTAAAAGATAAAATTCGTGTATACCTAACTAACTGTTGTTGTTTCTAGAACATATGTTTCTGAATATTTGAAATTATTTTCTGCTTTAATTGATTTTTAGTTACTTTTAAAAACAAATATTTAGAAGACATATTTCACAAAATTTTACATGCATTTTTCCTGTATCTCTACTCGTAAATTTGAATTCCAGCTGCTGGTTTTTATAGAGAGCAATGTAATAAACTAATTAATTTTAACCAATTTGCCCAAACTGGATAGATCATAGCAACTCATATAAACTTTGACATAATTATATAAAAACTGATTTTTCCTTTCAATACAATAGCCCACGCATCTAAAAGTATTAAACATTTCTCATAGTATTTTCAAATTCCACAGATTAAAGATTTATTGAATTCGAGTTGATATACGTAATCTTAAATAATTACAGGCATAAACTCTAATCCAGAGTGTATACCTAGATGGCAAAATTTTACTTTAGCTTATATTAAAAACTTTACTTTTTCTTTCAAATAAGTTATGATAAAGTTTCAGATGAAATATTTTTATCACAAACGACAGTTTCCGACCGTAAAAGATTATACAGCAGCCAATAATGGAAAACATTATATAATTATGTATATTATTATTTTGAACACTGCTTGAGAAAATTCGATTAAATTTCCAATCACCTGGCATCCATCTTTTCCTTTAGAAAATGCACACATCATAGTTGGTTTCAAATGCTGTGCTAGCTGTGACTTTGAACAGTCTTCATCAGAAAGAATTCGCAGGTTTGCTTTTAGAAGAACCTTTGATGATGATTTTTCTACAGCCACGCGGCCCCAACCAACTATTGTTCCAACCCTACCTGCGAAGCTTTCCCCTGAAAGATTCAAATCATTTTTAAAAAGAACATAACATTTAGTCATTAGGCACATGGGACTTACATTGATATTTTTTTATACCAAATAGAAAAAAATTGACCACATTTTCACACAGATAAAGTAGTGTATTACTCTGGTCTTAGACCGGAACCAAAGCGTGGGTGTTTGGAGATTTGTGATCAGCAATTTTGTTCTGTTGCTTAGAGGTTGCATCACAACGTTAACTGTCACTGCTTGTGGGTCTTTCAGAGATAATAGTTACCTTACAAGTTTACACCATGTCAGACGCGGTCGTCTGATCCCAAACAAGACTGATTCACCGTGGGAGAGCCACACTTCGGCATGAATGGGCCGGCTCGACCGGAGTGATACCACGGCCTCACAGAAATCCGGAGTAAAATAACCGCTTGCGCTGTGTTTCACCGAGTAAGTGAGGATACCGGAGGCCCATACCCCATCCCTCCCCCCTATTCCCCTCCCTCTAAGACCGACAACGCACTTGTGACGCCTCTGGTGTTGCAAGTGTGACAAGTGTCCATGGGCGGCGGTAATCGCTTACCATCAGGTGATTCGTCTGTTCGTTTGTCCCCAACCTGTGTGTTTGTAAAAATAGACATTCTGTACAATGGTAACCAGACTGCTGATAATATTTCTAAATGCATAATATACATAAATTATACCAATGCATGTAAGAAATGATGGTGCTCAAAACACAAAATCAATTATTCTGAGTGGAAATCGACCAAGTGCCTCGTCACACGTCGTGTAGTCGTGTGACGAGGCTCTTACACTTACACTTACAAGTAGTAGCAAGTAGTACAAATCGGCAAAAAGTCATCCTTATGTGTCCCACTTTATGATGACCTTTTGCCGATGCTTACTATATAGCTTGTATTTTTATAACACAATTGTATTAAAAAGGCAGAATACAAACAAAAACAGGTACTTACCTACTTCAGGTAAACATATAGGAATAATATTTTCATTAAAGCGAACCGGTGTTTTGAGTGTAGCTATTGCAATATCGTTTTCATCTCTAACCGCAGTTGAGGTAAACACCTCGTGTATGACAACACTTGAAATGTTACGTTTCTCTACATTCTTTAAGTCGTCCATATTGTCTAAACCTATTAATACTTCCATCAGCTTAAAATTGTCCCTGAAATGAAAATTATAACTTACTAATGACCGTTTGCATATTGCAATTATTTTACAAAATTTTACAAAAATAGTTTTTGAGGCTTTTATAACATTAATATAATCACCTTACAAATCTTACACCCGGCAGTCTGATCTGAGTCTGATAAACATACTTAAATACAAACTAGCTGACCTACGCAACCTCGTTTGCGTCTCCTATTGCCCGTTTTTGAAACATTCTTCATTGATGCTAAACTCCTATTGGTCATAGCGTGATGATATATAGCCTATAGCCTTCTTTGATAAAGGGGCTATCAAACACTGAAAGATTTTTTCAAATCGGACCAGTAGTTTCTGAGATTAGCGCGTTCAAGCAAACTAACTCTTCAGCTTTATTTGGTAGTATAGATTTCTAAACGCGTGCATAGGGACTAGCTTTTGCTCTTAGCTGTCGGATATCGCGGTAATCATTTTTAACCGACTTCAAAAAAAGAAGGAGGTATCTCAATTCGACCGTATATATGTTTTTTTTAGTGTGTTCGCGGATAACTTCGTCGTTTATGAACCGATTTCGATGATTCTTTTTTTAATGGAAAGATGATATCCCAACGGTAGTACCATGATAAGGACACTAATATCTGATGATGACATATAAGAGAAATCGAGTCGAACCTTGAAGTCGGTTTTTGTTTTTTTTTAAATTTTATTTCGTTGAATATAAAGCCTATAACACTCAAATAACGTGATTTTCCATTGGGAAGAGCCAGTTTACCAAATCCAGAGATTAACTTACAAACTCACAAACTTCATCTCTTTATAATATTAGCATTGTTCATTCTTCTCAGAAAATTAGACAAAGTTCAGCAAAATAATTTTATTGGAAACATATTTACGTAAAGAAAAGGTTTTCTTTGTATAGGTATTTGTTCTTATTTAGAAAATTGAATAAGGTCAATATTTTATCAATGCAATTAACTTTTTACTATTTAATTTTAAACTCATAAATCTTATACATAATCATTATGATAATGTGGCATCACTAACCAGGTTTCTAATCAAGATTGTTTTGTATAACTTAAAATAATGAATGTATACTATATCTAATTAAATTAAATATTATGTATTAAGCTGAACGTCCTACGTCACTATCCTATGGAATTCCACTAAAACACTGCACGCAAGAGAATGCCGTAAACTCTGATTTTAAACGAAATGACTTCTTTCTTACGTGTAAAATGTTCGAAGCTGAAGCGACAAAAGTACGGTTCTCATGAATGGGTCAGATTTGTCACTGGATGACAGCAGTGTTATCATTGGGTTGGTATTGTCAACGTTGTTCTGTCAGTGCAGACTAATCCTAATCCTTCTAAGAGAAAAGCGCGGGAAACATGTTTTGGACCGGGTGTATTTTTTGGCTGTTATATTTTTTTTTATAATTAGTTTGTATAAAGTATCAGATAAGTTCTTAAATATACATATTATTGTTTATTTATTTATGTTAAAAGTTGTAGTATAGTCTTCATCATCATTTGGTAAGTTTTACATACATATTTTTATTTTCATGAACGGGCCAGACGATCCTGGCGGGACTACTGTCCCCCAGGTGTACAATACTGTAACAATAACATATGCTGGTTCGGGAATGGATACGGAGGGTTCTGTAATAGAAACAGATGGATCTGAACCTTCGCGAACCATTTCTAAAAGAAAAAGATCTCTTTCCAGAAAAGTTTGTAAACATTGTAATAAAAAGCGTCGACATCATGAATCTTCTACGACAGCTCCATACATATAAACATAGGTAATAGACTGTCAGTGTGAAACTTCTGATTCAGATTTTTTAAAAGTTAAGGCTAATGTTACGGATTGCCCTCCACCGCTTATGCCTATGCCACCCTCTCAGAGTAATAATAAAAACCTTTAAAAAAAATCAATAAATATGAATACTGACAATGTACCAGAAAACAGTCAACGTAACCCAGTAGGACGAGTTTATTATAGCGCTTCAGATGCCTCACCATTTGTAGTCCATGTGCAGAGAGAGCAAGTGTCTCCTAATGACAATACTTCCATTCATCCCATATCATTTGGGTATTTTTTAAAGAACAACAATATTAGCAACATCGTAAATGGAAGTGTTAAACGTATTGGTCGAAATAGAGCCACTCTTGCCTTTAGTAATTTTGAGACTGCTAATGCATTTATTACGAATTCTTCATTGAAAAAAACAATTACAAAGCTTTTATTCCCTCATTTAACACTACACGCATGGGAGTTATTAGGGGTGTACCAATAAATTGGTCTGAAGAAGAACTAAAAGAAAATATTACTGTGCTTATAGGGGCTGGTAATATCTTAAAAGTCAGACGTTTGAAGAGAAAAAGTAATGTCAATACCAATAGTGAATTTGTTCCTATAGAAACTGTGTTTTTTTTTTTTTTTTTTTTTTTTTATGTATGGCCCGCCAAAATGACTCTACTCTGCCTGATGGAAAGCATAAGCAGAATCCAAGAGTATTGGTCGCCATACTCACTGCGAATGCAGACAATGCAGTATGGCGACCCACACCATGGCGGCCTAGTGATGCTGCTGCATCTTTTAGTCTAGTCAACAAGTATAGGAACTTGTTGACTAGACTATTTGGGCCTCCGGTCTCGCACTCACCAACGAAACACGACAGCACGAACGTGGTCATTTTACGTTGATTTTCTGGGCGAGGGTAGTACCGCCCCGGTCGAGCCGGCCCATTTGTGCTGAAATCAGCGTGGCTCTACTACCTCGATTTAACTTTTGATGGCCAAGTGTTGCCGAAAAGAGTGTTTCTATGTTATAACGCTCTTCCTGTTGACCTTTACATATACCCTACTATTCAGTGTTATAAGTGTTGCAGATATGGGCACATAAAAAATCAATGCAGGTCAATGCCCAAGTGTTATAAATGTGGTCAAGACCACTTAGGAGAGAATTGTTCTAAAAATGACGATTTT
This sequence comes from Diaphora mendica, assembly GCA_949125395.1. NCBI lineage: Eukaryota > Metazoa > Arthropoda > Insecta > Lepidoptera > Erebidae > Diaphora > Diaphora mendica. Next base: position 8,237,777 of record OX421323.1, read on the forward strand.
GTTACTTGCTGTCTCTGCACTGGGCAACACTTTGCCACTAGCAGAAAATGCCCTGAATTTTCACGACAAAAATCCATAAAAGAAACAATGGCAAAAAATTGCATTTCATATTCTGAAGCGGTAAAATTACACAAGCTAATAACCAAATCGTACGCAGATGTACTTACATCTATAGCACCTCAGACTTATAACGCTACTCTCTCTCACACTCTGAATTCTCCTTCTAATAATCAATTCCATAAAACCTCATACAAGAAAACAGTTGCAATAAAAAAAACCCTCCTTAAATTTATACATACAGGTTATGATCGTGCAGCTCATGAAATATTAATCAAAGATTTTAATACTCCATCTCCATCCAATGGATATGGGTATGGTAATTCTCCTCTTTCAGACATGTCTGTAAGACAATTAATCATACATCTAATTAATAAATTATCGCAATCCAGTACTCCTTTACCGTCCAACGTTGCTGTTTCTTTACCAGACAGATTAATCCCAAATAATACCGATAATGGATCAAATCCCATCAGCAATACAGTGGAATTGCCGTAGTATTAACAGCCAGTAGCAGTAATATCCCTTGTTTCCCTTCATATCCTTTTTCCTTTCCGACTTCAATTACATAAAAATTGTTATTATTTATATTGTTCATGAAAACGCAAGATCTGATTGGTAATCACATTCATGACACATGACAGTCATGACTATGACACATGAGACATATCAATAGTTTTTTTTTTATCCATTTCATCTTTCATTACATCATACATTACTTTTAAAACCTATCTGATACCTATCCTATCTAAATTCCGTTTTCCTAAATTCCATTGTTTTATATGTTACTAAATGATTTCCTAAGCTTTACTTGCTCTTGGCTTAAGCACAAACCGTGCATAGCCATAAAAAAAAAAAAAAAACCTTCTAAGTTTTGTTATTAATCTCACAAGTACCTGCACTCTCATGTTCCTAGCTAGATTTCAGTGTGAACTTGCCAAAACTCGGAAAATTCCTACTAATGTAGATGGGAAAGTGACTCTGTCTGTCTGGAATGCGTTTATAGCTAAACCGCTGAAACGATTTTAATGAAATTTGGCACGGGGATACTGTGATTCTTAAGTAAGGGCATAGGCTATAATTGACATTCTCTCACAGTTATTGATTTTATATGTATAACATAAAATCAATAACTTAAATAGCCGCCTTAAATAGCCGCCGTAGATGCTTAGAGATATTTCTCAATTTTTCAATTGGATAGAAATGTTAGTGAATAAAATGATTGAATATTAATTTAAATAGTAATTACACTACACAATTTAAATTCTGAACAACACGTTGTGGTTATGAGTCTGTATCATCAACCACGATGTACCTAACTTACCTATTTAAGCCACCCAAAGGTTGGCTGGTAGAGAATATCTACGGCATTAAGTCCAGCGATGTAGGTACATGTGTGCGTGAAGAAATTTAAAAAAAGATATATTATGGTGATTTTAAGATATGTACCGAATAAAATAATTTTTTAAACGTCAGAGAGCCATGCTTCATCATCCAGGTCGACCAGTGTCAATGGCTTTACAGAAAAATGATGTTAAGTATTTCTCTCATTACCTTTTATCTACAGAGGGAGGTTACCGAAGTTTTCACTTCAAACAAATCTGAATTTACCTACTGCCAACTTTTCCATGAAGTAAATAGGCAAAGAAAAGAAAGTAAAATTCATTGAAGAATACAACAGAATCACAATATTATAATTTACTTAAATTTTTAGTATTAATAAAATTCTTTCTTTTCGTTACAAAACCCTTACACCTTTGCAAATGACGTTATCTCCAACTCAAAGGAATAAATTATAATACTTTTATAATCATTTTTTACAGGATTAACTTAGGGTGACAAGTTTAAAAAGATCTCCTTCTTCATGACTGGAGGTATTTCATGCATCAGCAGGATAAAGTGAGGTCAAGGTAATTCGATAGTAGGCTGGTTGGTTGGAGAATAGAAGACGCTCTAATCGCAGCAGGTATAATAAGGCACGAATTGAATGTATAACCATTCATTGGATTATAAATTCGGAAATTCACTACCCATCCCAAGGGTGTCGTAATAGGCGACTAAGGGAGCAAATTATAAAGGATAACATCACTGACATATAAAGGATTACCGTGGGAGAGCCACTCTTCGGCATGAATGGGCCGGCTCGACCGGAGTGATACGACGGCCTCACAGAAAACCGGTGTGAAATAGCGCTTGCGCTGTGTTTCACCGAGTGAATGAGGATACCGGAGGATATCCTAACCTTCCTCCCCCATTCCCATCCCCCAAAGGCCGGCAACGTACATGTGACGCCTCTGGTATTGCGTGTTTCCATGGGCGACGGTAATCGCTTACCATCAGGCGATACGTCTGCTCGATTGCCTATCTATTACATAAAAAAAAACTAGTAAAGAAAGAAAACTTGAGACAAATCCTATAACAACTTCTTGCTAAGGAGAGGCGAGGCCACCTTATTTTTCTTTAAAAATTTGCTAAAAATATGACTGAAATCATTTACAGCCACTAGATAAATCTACCTCCTTAGCCTGAATGCCTAGCCCTAGCCTAGAATGGGGTCTATTAACGCTAATTCACGTTCTCAAAACAAAATCTTAGCCAATAACATAAGGTATTAGAGGCGCTAGCGATTGTAACAACAAACATTTTCATCTTGGCAAAGGGGCCTGAACTATGTATCCTAAGTTTATTTTAATTATTGCTGATTAATTCAATTATAACATCTACAATATACATTTAACAATAGAAGAACACAGAAAATAGAAGATGACTATCGACGCTCATGAACGCTTGTCACTCATCAGACACAAGTGGGAGTAACTACGCTCTTCTTTGAAGATTTTTTTTTATGTTTGACCCTTTTTTTACTCGGGGAATGCTTTTCGAAGAGCTTTTATAGACGAAGGGCGTGTGTGGGACTCCCGGAGAACCGATGTACCCACTAAACCCCGCGGCGGCCTCGGCAGTCTGGAGGAGCTCCAGGAACGCATCAGCGGCTTCTGACGTCCCCCCTGCCGTACCTAATGACTGAGGAACATCCCGGGCGCCTCCTACCGCTCTACACAGTAAGTCGGAACACCAACCCGCCTTAGACGAAACCCCCGGCCGCACCGGGGTGTCACCTGTCCCGGGTCGTTTGTAGCGGTCCCATTTCCCCAAGACATGACAAAGTGCCAAAATGACTCTACTCTGCCTGATGGAAAGCATAAGCAGAATCCAAGAGTGGTGGTCACCATACTTACTGCGAATGCAGACAATGCAACAATACAGGATGGTAACACACACCATGGCGGACTAGTGATGCGTCTGCATCATTGGGCCTCCGGTCTCGCACTCACCAACAAACACGACAGCATGATCGCTGTCATTTTACGTTGATTTTCTGTGCGAGGGTAATACCGCCCCGGTCGAGCCGGCCCGTTCTTGCTGAAATCAGCGTGGCTCTACTACCTTGGCTTGATTTGGAGGTTTAGGGATTTTATATTCATATTCTTCACTCATTGAATAAAAGGCATTGAAGAAAAACCTTAGAGCTATATTTACAACATTGCCAGCCGAAAACTATTCTATTTAATTTTCAAACATCAGTATTTTGAATGTATGAAATTTAATTGAGTACTGGAATAAATTTTAAGAAGTGTACAAAAAAGATGATAGGTAATTACTAATTATATTAGCCGTAGGTCAGTTAACTGTTTCGAAACAATGGGAATAGGTTTCACTGACATGGTAAGTCGACGTCCTGAGAATACATAGCTTCAGTGCAACGGTGCGTGCTTCACATACAAGACTAAGCAAAACCCCATCAACAAGTCAGAATTTGTCATACATCTAAGTTGAAAGCTTAGAATCCCAGATCATCCTACTTATTAATTACTTACCTTAAAAACTCCTCTTGATGTGACATCAAACTTTTAACTAATACCTACAAGTACCTGCCTATTAAATAAAATTATATTTCTGTGATTGTTTTCTTTGGTATTAATTCTATGTAGGTATTAATTTGACTAACACTAAAATATTTTTTCTTCTAGTTTTAACATGTCGGATATTTCTAAAAGAAGTAATTCACTTACGACAGTCAAAAGCCCGCACCAGCACCACCTAAAACATGATCACTCTGTGATAACGCGTGTTACGTGAACAGTAAATGCATTGATTAATTTTGTTTCATTATACAGACCTGACCGATTCCGATTAATAAATAAACAGTACTTAATACAGTGAACATTTCAGTATGTGTTTGTTGACACTTCACTCACTCATAGCCACTGCAACCGCACTGTTTTCTGCAACTGATGTTTGCTTATTTACGCTCTGCACGGATTTAAAACGAAGAAATTATTCACGCGATAATATCCTTGTAAATTAAACACAATGAATGTTACAGAATATTTATCTTGAACATTAAAGCTCCAATTTATCTCAACTACACATTAATTAAATTCTCATATTAACCATAGGAGTCATTGGTTTTGAGGCTAAAAAACGTTGATATTTCCACTAATATTACAGAAATATGTTATCATGCGTCGTAAATAATGTCACGTCATATTCGTTTCAATTTGTTTCTGAGACCAATTTACCTACCTATTTTCTTATCGCCAAAACTAAACACGTTCTGCTCGATCAGGTAATATAAAAAAGTTCTTGCACAATAACACTTTCCAGCTATTATTTATTAAATAAAACAAGTGTAGTTACGGTCCGTAAATAAATTAGACAAATATTTATCTCGTTTAATATTAGTAATTCTTTTATAACTAGTAAACTGTGTGCCTATAAGACGTTCATTCTGCACAGTAAGTCCCCTGTTGTGTTTGTTTCTTAATCCAGTTTATATATTTTTCGACTATTGTATAGACACCTGAAAATGTTACAAAAATATATGAATATCACACTCATAATAATGATTTCATTATAAAAATGAGAAAGTTACCTGGATAGTCTGGCATGGCACAGTCTATTCCCCATGAAACTATACCTAAACAATGAAAAATAAACATCAATATCATATATTAAACAAATTAAATACAATTAAAAGAACAAAAATTAATAAACGCACCAACTTGATACCATTTCTTATTGTGTGTTCTTCGGTGTGTAGAAAATAATGGTCCGCCACTATCGCCCTGTAAAGTACTCGGAAAATTACATTGTTGTAAGCTGCTCCGTTGTTTTAGCAGTTAGTGTATATGACTGTCGATCAGCTGGTCTCGGGTTCGAATTTCGAGTCAGGTCACAAAGTGTTATGGAGTTCTTGTGACTAAAGAAATTCTGAATGACAGCCCCAAGCCCGGGTTATTAATCGCCATGCCTTGGAGAGCACGTAAAGCCGTCGGTCCTGCACCTGATCTCTCCCCGCTCATGTTGGATATATGTCCCATTGGATTGTGAGAGTGCGAGAACAAAGAGCTCATCTGTGTTTGTGCACACACTTGTGCACTATACTCGTAATATCTCCTGCGAAGTTGACTGGTCTCCGTTGAGACTGGCCGCCGTAACCAAAATCGGTTAAGAGTACATCATCATCATTGTTACATTGTGGCTAAGTACAGAAGTTTAAAAACGACCAATGTCTATAACTAATATCTATCTATACCAATATATATATAACTAATTGACATAAATAATTACCTGACATGCGTCTTTGCCGAGGCTGTATGCACACATCATACTATCAGGTACGAGGTTGTCTTTATATATGGCAGATTTTCTGCATTTTTCGGAGTCTACAATTTGTACTTTTGTCTCCAGTAAGTATCTAGACGATGTTAACGCACCTTGTCTGGTCTTACCCCACCCTGCCACGGTCAGGGGTAAATTTTTAAAATCCATGCCTGTAAAGCAAGAAAATTACAATAAGTTACTGGACTGGATTGAGGCGCCAATAGCCCAGTTGCACTCGGTGATTAGAAACAATCAACGACGGCGCGGTCAGTACCTGGATGGGTGACCGCTAGTGGCATGATCCCATGAGCGTCTTCGTGATTCGGAGGTCACGTTAAGCAGTCGGTCCCGGTTGTTATCCTATGATACTGCTGATGATATGAGACTGTTATACTATTATAACAGTCGTGAAGCTTAGTTGGAGGCATTTGGGCGGCTTAAAAATCCAACGGCAAGATTACGTAGCCACAACGTTGTCTTGCCAGTCCCCACCCCGCAATTGGCCAGCGTGGGGACGTATGGCTTTAACCCTGTCCTAAGACGAGATCCGAGCCCTGCTGCAGTGGGACGTTATGGGTTGTTGATGATGACTGGACTGGAGTGTAGGCAAATTCAAGGAGAAGGTTTATGTATAATACACGCATATTACAGTAGAATAAATCTGTGAATTTCAAAGACTTCCGTGCGAAGCTGGACTTGGTCGCTAGTGGTTAGTAAATTCACTAACGGTAGCAAAGTAAGTTGTACGTTCATAACGTTGATTATTTTTTGAACATCGATTTGTTTAAGCATTTAAATTCCTAAGGTATTAGATTAATAATATTAAATTCAAACTTTAAAAAACCCCCTACCCAAGCACTTAATCGAGTAATCATACGCCAATGATATTCATTTGAGACCCCACTCGATGATATTTTTGCAGACATTCTGTTATTCTTCCCCACTTTCACCCCCATAACTTTTAAACGACTCAACCGATTTTCATGAAACATGTCTAAGAACACTCGCACGTAACTCACCTTTCATACAAAAAAAAAACTAAATTGAAATCGCTTCATCCGTTCGCGAGCTACGGTGCCACAGACAGACAGACAAACAGACAGACAGACACGTCAAACTTATAACACCCCTCTTTTTGCGTCAGGGGTTAAAAAACGATGAAAACCAAAGAGGTTACATATCATTAAAGTAAATTAATGCATTGAAAACATCAAAACAATTTGAACGATCTTAAACCAACTGTGTATTTGATACAAATATTACAAAATTAAATCTCAATATCACTTACTATCATCCGGCAGGCATATAGGACGAACTTTATCTGAAAACCGAAGTTTCCTATCGAGAGTAAGAACTGCTATATCATTGATGTCCCTGACAGCATTGGATGTAAATTGAGGGTGTTTTACTGCATTTATTACGTGCATAGTTATATATGTTGTATCCAAGCGGTCGTGCATCCCCACATATACATTTAAGTCACGATAATGGACGCTGTAAAAGTATGTACACAATAAATTAAATAAATAAGTACTTCGGACGTCTAACACACAACGCCATCTAATACCAAGCTAAGCAGAGCTTGTGTTATGGGTACTACACAACTGATATAAATATATATATACTTTTATTTTGTAAATACATCCTATTAATATTATAAACGCGAAAATTTGTAAGTATGGATGGATGGATGTTTGTTACTCTTTCCTGCAAAAACTACTCAACGGATTTGGATGAAACTTTACAGTAATATAGCTTATACATCAGAATAACACATAGGCTACTATTTGCAGCGGGCAACAACTAGTATTAGGTATACATTGAAAACACCCAAACTCCGAAAGAAATATTTGCAGATCATACAAACATTTGATCCGACCCGGAAATCGAACCCGAGACCTCTAGGACCGCAGTCTCATACGCTACCACTATGCCACCAAGGCAGTCAATGTAAGTATTATAGGTCTCGTTGTCTTAGTTCCGTACAAAAAGATTAAAGTTCATCACTTAGCTGTAGTGTTCAAAGTTTCAAAAAGATTTTCATTAATCTATATCTATACTAATATTATAAACGCGAAAGTTTGTAAATATGGATGGATGGATGTTTGTTACTCTTTCACGCAAAAACTATTTAACGGATTTGGATGAAACTTTACAGTAATATAGCTTATATATCAGAATAACATATAGGCTACTATTTGCCGCGATAACCGACATATACGCGGGCGGAGCCGCGGGCAACGACTAGTATTATATAAAAAAGAAATTAGTTTACCAAAATGATTAAACACAGACCCAAATGTAATGCAATGACCAGCGGTGAGAATGTGTACATCCGTGATAACTGCTCCACCACAGTGCAGCTTGGGGCCAAGCATGAGAGACACGAGCCAAGGATATTCATGTGGTTGGACGGTTGTGCCTCCCACTATACGACGGTTGTGCCCGGCAATACCACATTCTAAGGAAATGTTTACTATAATTATGATTATTCTAGCTAAAGTAAGCAAGTGCGCCTTTGTACGTTTGTAAATTCTTTAACCGCGGGTAATACGTGGAGCTGTAAGTAGATTATAATTACTTGCTTCGGTTAAGACTTCCTAGGAACAGCCAGTTCGATTACAGGTTACAGGAAGTTTCACAATCTGTTGCTTAAATTCTCCAATGAATGCGTTTACGCTACATTCTTTTATTTATTTATTCTTTATTGTACACAAATGGAAAAAAACATTAAGCTACAAGGAAATAACATGTACAAGGGCGAGCTTAACTCAAACATGAGTTATCTTCCAGCTAACCTTAGAGTGTATAGAGGATAGTGAAGAATGTTAGGGCGAAGTCATTGTACTAATAAATAGACAGAAGAAATAACACTTCATTTGGACTACAAAAATATTATTTCGACAGCAGAAATATAATATATAGATATACAGATAGATACATAACATATTTAGGGCCTGATCATTCAAGTGAGAGATAATTATCTTTGGTTTTCCTCCTGAAGACATCCAGAGAAGGACTGGTACGTATTTCCAGCGGCAAGGCATTCCACAGCCTCACAGCCGCCACACTGAAGAAGTTGTCATAGCGACTTGTCCTATGGGAAGGAGTTCGCAGGAGAAGGGAAGAGGAAGAGCGACAGAGGTTACTCCTGGGAACGAAGTGCTCGAAACGCTCACGAAGGTATGATGGAAAATTGGGGTTGTATAGCGTTGAAAAGAGTAAGGAAAGAATGTGGACATCTCGACGCCGCCGGATAGGTAGCCTCTTTTCCTTTAGATAAAATATTTTCCGCAGAGAAATGGCGTATAGCCGGGGAACGATCGCGTGTCTATGTAAAGTATTAACTAACTCAAAGCCTGAGTATCTTTTTAAATACAGTAAAATAGTTCTGAAAATGAAATCCTAATGCTAGGGCCACACTACCGGGAAACGTCAGTGATGATCATCACGATAAATACTGCGTTAATTATTACGTTAATTTTGATCACAACGACAAACGTAGTGTGGCCGCTTCATTAATCTCTGATGTACCACCACTCAAGTTATTGCCAAACGGGAAACGGCAATGTGAATGCCGTTGTAAAATTATCGCAATAAGTCAAACAACGTCAAACGTTCATCATCGCGATAATTAACGGCGTTTCTCGTAAGTGTAGCCCCAGCATTAGCGCCTTTTCGTAACTATGTTAAACTACCCTACCCTATGTTTTAAATTACATTTTAATTACAGTTGTAATAACAAAATCATTTACTTTCAAAAGAATAAGTATATAAAGTGACAGTATACCATTCTTTTCAACAGAAATTAAAACTAGACGTTATAAACTAGACTAAATGTAAATTATGCAACTTGCGTAAGACTTACCACAGGAATTATTAACATTTTGTTTAATTTGTTCTCCATATACCTGAAATAAAAAAATTAACACCACTCTTACCTAATTTATCAGCCATCATCAAAAACGTTATTGAACTTTAGGCAACGGTTCTTTGTAATTTACAACTTTATGCTTACAGTCTTAAAGTTGAAAATCAGTAGAAGTTCAGTTAAGGTAAATTCAATTAGTGAACATAAATATACTATAGTTTATTTCAAGTTAATGTTTTATAATTTACTAGAGTTACAAACTCACCAAGCTGATTCCGATGCAGAGTACGGACCATATTTGTATCATTTTATTGGTGTACTTTGTAGGTAAAGAGAATTCGAAAATCCCATCATCAACAACATCGGAATGATATCTTTGCCAATAAATTGTAATACGAACACATAAGAAATTAATTAAATTTCTGTGTGTTTATCGAAGCTCGATGGTGCGTGAAAACTTAATTAAATTTACATCTTTCAGTTTTATACACGAGTACATAGTTATGTAAATAACTTGAGACATTTGAGGTAAAATATATGAAATACAATATTATTCTAATAACTGATTCTATCATAACGATCACTATAACGATTTACACTACAATTAAATGTTTAAAAACTATGACCCTAACCCTATAACATATCAAAAGTTATATACGTTATAAGTTTTGATAAAATTTATATAGTTTATATCACCAGCGCCATTATTACGAATCTGTTGTCACTTCTTTCAGAGACCTATTTCTTAGCGTTCCATGGATTCACCGTGCGGGTGCCGGGTCCATCGCGTGATAGATGGGGGCAACACATGCGACTTCGACAGTCCCTGGGAATTGCGACCCAGGTTTAGGTTTAAGGAGCACTCCTTACGACGCGTCAACGCTCACCTCCACTGTCCGCTGTTTTACCCCCTCTACCTAACCATATTTGAAGTGAGCCTAGCAATGCCGCTTTGGATATTCGTTCAAGAAAAGAGCTTACTGAAGCTCTTGGCAATCCAAGGTCTTTAAGCAGGTTATAGAGGGATTTCGCTGGTATACCCCTCGCACCCACTTCCACGGCATACAGCGCAACGACATAACCATTTTTAGTTATTTCGTTGGTTAAGTCAAAGTACTTGTTTCTTTTTAAAGCGTGGTCTTTAGGGATGTTCGTTTCCCACGGCACCGTGAGTTCTACTAGTACTACACGCTTAATTGACATTGCATAAAGAAATATGTCCGGTCTGGACGCCGAGGCACAGATATCCTCCGGTATTCTGTAGTGATTTTCATACGTGTCCACTAATAATGTCCAGTCACTGGACACAGTCACAAACTAAAATTAAATATTTGAATAACCCCTTATTAATCAGTAATCATTCGCCAAAACACTGCTGGACCGATATTAACCAAACATAGCTAAGAACCACCGCAAGGAAATTGGCTTTCAAATGAAAAAGCCGCATCGAAATCAGTCCATCCATTTGAGAGCTACGATGCCACAGACAGAAACACACACACACAGACAGATAGATATAGAGGTCAAACTTTAACACTCCTCTTTTTGCGTCGGGGGTTGAAAATAGGTTCCGTAGTTTAGGCGCTACGGTGGAACCCTTCTCTTTTGACTTCGCCGTAGTGGGATAACAATATCATATATTAATCATTATATCATTTCATTTATTATTAATCATATATCATTTATTAAGTAGAATAATCTGGCTGAACTATTAGCCGACTAAAAATTATCTCGGGATTAAAAATGGCTAGGCAAAAGAAAAAAGTAATTTTCCGATTTACGAGCATTACCTTAACAAAAACTACTTTAAAAACATAAAATATACTACATAAATTAAAGGTAGGATTCATCAACAATATAATATTACAAAACAATGAGTTCAGCCATAGTTCAAATTACTTAAATGCAGACGACACCTTGAACAAACCGCTTATAAAATAATGGAGCAACGACGAAGCAATCATTAATGAAAGCGAAGGCACAGGTGCAAAAAGGGCCACGGAAACCACAACAATAAAAAATGACTGCCAGTGATATTCGCTTTTCTAATGAACCCAGTGTTTGTGAAAAAAGTTCTATAAACAAAATGGAAAAAATACCTAAAGCGAAATTCCCAGTCACCAAATACATTGGAACCGATTACTCATATACACATGAGATAGTATGGAAAAATGCTATTGGATTTTTAATTCTACATTTATTAGGTATATGGGGTACACTTATCATGTTATCGGGCAATATTTATATGAGCACCTTAATATGGGGTAAGTACATCATAAAAAATATATAATTATTAAGTTTGGTTATGCTTATCATTTGCTATTGTCTGATTATTTCAGCTTTTTGTGTTATGTATGCTGGTTCCGAAGGCGTGACGATTGGAGCTCATAGATGTTTTACGCACAAATCTTTCAAAGCTACACCGGTACTAAAGGTTATACTCATTGCCTTACAGACAATAGCTGGTCAGGTAACTTAATTTTTTATCGTCCTATTAAACTTACTTCACTGCTTAGCTTTTAAAAGAATTTAATACAAACTTCATCTTGATAAATGACAATCTTTACCGTAAGTTGTACGAAAATAATGACCAATTCCCCATGGATTGTCACAAATGAACAACTGTATCACGACTTGAAAATTGAAACGGTCAGACAAGAAATACTCCATAACCCGAAATCCTACAGGAAAATGATATATACACCCCAAAAGTTTGGCAAGTGACTTAGTGAACGAAAAACATCCAACTAGCAGATTAAAACGCTAAATGCCTCAAGGCATACTCATACAGCAATAAAGTAGAGTAGGAGAATTACTATAATACTAGCTGACCAGGCGAACTTAGTACCGCCATATTTACATATCTGTCTCAGCTTCCCACAGGCAGTGTACAGTCGCGGACAAAAAAAAAAACACTTTTCCCGTTATCTTTTATTTTTTTCTTTCTAGCAAAAAAAGAATGAATGAAATCGGACTATGTGTTATTGAATTACAACTAAGTACATATTTTGACTTTCATCCCCTCTCTCCAGGATACCGTGCTGAATTTCGGGATAAAAAGTATCCTATGTTCTACCTCGTAGTATGAACTCAAATCATGCCAAGTTTCATTTGAATCCGTTCAGTAGTTTCGGCGTGATGCGCGGCCAAGATACAGACAGACAGACAGACGGACAGACAGACAGACAGACAAAAATGAAAAAAAATACAGTTTTGGCTTCTGTATCGATAATAGAGAGCCCTCCAAAAAAAATTTCAAAATATCTTTAATGTACAGAATTTGACCTGTTACATTTTTATTATAAGTATAGATTTTCGCATAATTTGAAGATTTTTAACAATTTCCTTGGTTAATTTTGATTACAATTTTTACAAATTTACAATTTCAGAATTCTGTTTTCATATGGTGCCGTGATCACCGCTTGCACCATCGATATTCTGATACGGATGGTGATCCTCACAACTCAAAACGTGGGTTCTTCTTCTGCCATATGGGATGGCTTATGAACAAAAAACACCCTTACGTCATCGAACTTGGCCGTAGGATTGACATGAGTGATTTGCAGGCCGATTGGATGGTTATGTTTCAGAAGAAGTAAGTCTCAACTCAATATATTACATACATGCAAACAGATTCGTTTATATGCTTAATGGGGTAGAGGAACGTAAATACTAGAGCTTGTTAACTAGTCGAATTAACTGTTGGCGGAAAAGCTTAGTCCAATAACCGATAGCATAACATATCAGAGTAAATACTCACATACTACAGCAAACACTAAATAATCATTCATTATTAGAAAAATATTAATCAAAAATTGGTAGTTGAAAATACTTTATAATATTTTAGGAGCCACAATGAGTTATAAATATTTCAGCAGACATTAATAACGTAGAATTTTTTTAATTTTAAAAGAAGAAAATCTTTTTCCGTTTCCAACTTCTCTTGATTATCCTGATCTTTGGATTCCTTCAAGAATCAGATTAAATAATTAAGCTGCCCAATGATACAGAAGCATCTCAATAGGCCGCCATAGTGTGGGTCATCATGCTGCATTGTCTGCATTCGCAATGAGTGCGGCATAGGCAAGTGGCGTGCAATTGGCCTATGTCCAGAATTAGACTGCGATAGGCTGATGAGTATATTGACAACCACTCTTGGATTCTGTTCATGCTTTCCATCAGGCAGTGTAGAAGCACTTTGGCAGGCTCATACATAAAAAAAGCTTTTACTTAGGCTTACAATGAAACATTCCATTAGAAAATTGAGTTACCATTTAAAGAGCTCTAGAGAAGTGACTGCACGGTTGGCCTTGTGATTTAAGCAGTCGCCACGCCGCTTTCTACTGCGCCAAGTGTCGTGGGTTCAAATCCCACATGGGACAACACTTTTTGTGATCCACAAATTGTTGTCCTGAGTCTGGGTGTTCTTTGTGTCCGTTACATGTATGTTTGTAAAGTACCCTGGGACACAGGATGTTAATTCCTAATGCGGGAGTTGTCTTTATAAAACAAGGTAAATATTATTGACTAAACTTTGTCTTGTTTCAGGTATTATTACTACTTATATTTTTTACTAGCCATATTTGTTCCTACGGCAGTACCAGTGTATTTCTTTGGAGAAAACGTATGGAACTCTCTTTTGGTTTGCTACTTCGCCCGTTATATCCTGGCATTAAACGGAACTTGGCTTGTCAACAGCGCTGCGCATCTTTATGGAACAAGACCTTATGATCAGTTTGTACTATTTGCTTAATTAAGTGGATGACTTGTGTTTTAGACTTGAGATTTGTGTTTTTAACACAGCAAAAAAAAAACTAACAGGGAAACAGCTATCTTACTTACTAAACTCTGAAAAGACATTTGTACGTTCATAACATTCATACATACAGTCCTTAATTTAAAACTTAAACTAGAATTCGTAGTTTCAATTAATGACTTTTTGCTGACTGACATGTAGATACATACCTTAAACTTCCATCTCTCTCGGATGTCGATCCCATGAAAGAATCGTGGTTATAAATAAATTCCCATCGTTTTCTGTCAATATTATGTGTATTGGTATATTATTACCTACATATCATGAGGAGAAGCGTAAATTCTGGTTTTACGGGATATCTGTCATTTATATCAGTTGTCTAGTACTCGGATTAGCTCTACTTAGTTTAAGACTAAATAGCGTTGTGTGTTAGATATCCGATAATATTTATTTATTTAATTTTTTTTCCATAGAAATTTGCAGCCTGTGGAATCTTGGTTTGTATCCCTGATAAGCCTGGGCGAAGGTTGGCACAACTACCACCACGCATTCCCCTGGGACTACAAAGCTGCCGAACTTTCTATGCACTTCAATCAGTCAGCTAGTATCATTAGGTTTTTGGAGAGAATTGGACTTGCATACGATTTGAAGACTGCTTCACCAGAATTAGTAAGTGATGATTTATTATTCTTGTGTTATCGCCTTGTTTCGGAACATATAAGTTAGCGGAGTGACACCACGGTCACCTGGATAATCACGTCTCATCAAGCCTTTGACAGTCCACTGCTAAACTTAGGCCTCTCATTAGAAATGAGACTTTGGCCTACCTAAACAACACTGGTCAGACTGGTTGGTATAGAGTTTGTTTCAGATTGTTCTTCTCCGTAGTTTGCGCCCTAAATTACCTCTTATGGCCATAATGACACCCACTGGGAGGTGACACTTCGAATTTTTTATCTGTCACCACAAAGTTTTACAACATTGTTTCCTTGTATTTCACCGAATGAAAGAGCTGCATTTGTTGATAGGCAGCGATGTTACGTACTATTATCTGTTAGCTCCGTTCATTAGGATCCCCTGCTTAAATCCCCTAGAAGATTCATTTGGAATTTTCGTCCCGGCCCCCCATTTTTTAATTTCATTACCATTTTGATCCTCCAGGGAATACATTTGATTTTCTTTCTTCTATTTGGAAACAATCTGCGATTTATTTGGAATTTTTGAGATCAGACAGTCGTGTGTGACATTATTATTTAGAGACACACGCAATTAAAGATTAAACGAACACAAAAATGTTTAATTGCTTAACAGTCTTATAAACATCTTATCATTTTTTTTAAATTTTCTATAGGTAAACAATCGTATAAAACGAACTGGTGATGGAAGCCACTATGAACTTGGTACAGAAGAAGCTCGGTCAGCTGTAACGACCTTGTGGGGACCTCTTCATCCTCTAAACCCTGTGTACAACACTACACTTAAAGCACCGGACGCCATTTTGAAGCCAGGTGGTCTTCCCCTTTACCACGAAAAGGATATTCTGGATTCGGATGTAATGAAAAGAAATACTAGTCAAGCTTAAATTTATTTGTAGTATTTTAATGCATAATTTTAATAATGGCGGTTTTATTAGTCAGGTCGATCTCTTGATAGTGTTAGTAGTAGTAGATAGTAAGATACTAAGGTAGATAATGTACATCATAGTTTTTATCTATTATCTAAAACTAACAGTTGGTACATAAAGTAGTGTACCTAAGTGCTCAGCATACTACATACAAGGCTTGGCTTTCGTGACTCAAAGAGCACGAAAACTCTGACAGTTGTGAAATGTTTAGAATGCGTAGTACTGACTACAATCGCGCAGTTATTTTAGTTTGAAGCCATAACACTGTTAAAATAATTGTTACACGAAGTTTTCTATCTTTTTGTATAAGTTTGTTGATGTTATAGCTTGTTTCTCGAAAAAATTAGCACGCTTAATAGTTAGTTATACGTTAGAACAATGTGATTTATTTTTTATAAAATATCTTTTCAATAATTAACATTTGATTTTGATTACTCTTACCCCGTAATTTTATACTTCCTACTTTGCTAATAAGTGTATCACTTAAAAATAATATAATATTATAAAATATAATATCTTTCAATTAGAAAAAAACCCTTCAAACAAAGATTTAAATTACATTTTTAAACCTTCCTTGAAATGAAACGCAGCATAAATGCAGTTGTAACATTATAAAATTAAGTATAATATGATGTAATATTAAGTGGTTAGAGTTCAAGTTGCTATTTCAAAAGTGAACCTATGAAAATACCGATAGGCACTTTAAAATAGTTTGAACCTTGAATAAAACAATGTAGCTGAGTCTATGAACGAAATAATTAACATATAAAGTTCAAGTACTTTCAGATTCACGGACATTGAATAAATTTATAGAGAGCATTGTTTTGATTGTTGGTTAATAATATATGTCAGTTTGATTCATTGGAGTTCAGCGATAGAACACAAGAGTATTCAATATAAAGAAAATTGGTGTTAGAAGAAATACATTAAGTATTGTGAGATTAAGGAACAGTGGGTGTCTTTCATTTGCAACGAATAAAAGTTGAATGGCAATCGCAGAAGTTATAAAGCGAAACATAAAAACAAAATATATTTAGGAAAAAAAAGAAATAATGGCCATGGTGTGTATCATTCCATTGTAATTTTTGTCTTTAGGCCATTTAAATTTAATAAAAAAAATCCTTAATTATAAATACGATATTCAGATAACTGATTCTAACGTGCCACTATTTACTAGACACCGGACAACCCTAGTACCTAGTTGAAATTAATTAATCTTCCCGGTAATCATGTGAAATCGAGCTAGATGCATTACGTACGAACCATAAATCGTGAACCATAGTGAGTAATATTGAACTTTATTGGATTGGACTTGTTTAGGACAAGCAAGACAACAGTCGGTGTATTTGATGTTCAGTTTTTTTTTTAATATTTGGACATCCAACACACAACGTCATCTAGTCCCAAGCTAAGCAGAGCTTGTGTTATGGGTAGGTACTAGACAACTGATACAAATACATATATACTTTTTTTTGTAAATACATACATGTTATACATAGAAAACACCCAAACTCTGAAACAAATATTTGTAGATCATACAAACATTTGGATCGACTCGGGAATCGAACCCGAGACCTCATGATCAGCAGTCGCACACGCCAACCGCGAGACCAACGAGGTAGTCTAAATTATTTCAGCAGATAAGTTAATTTGTGAGTTTGTTTCTTAATTTCAGGGGTTCTCAATCCAATTAGTGTTTTTATACTTACTTCATAATTGTATCATTTGTAAACCAAATTCAATTTTTTAAAGGGGAACACATACCTTTTGATTCAGAATTCTCTTTTTATTTTTGGGAATAAATACCGTCTGTTAAGTGAGAAATAACATAATGAATGAAAAAAATATTTTCTAACAATTCTGTAGGCGTAAGGAAGTCAGTGATATTTTTAACGGTTTTTATTTGTTTACTTAATTCACCACATGAATTGAGAAAAGTTTGAATAAATTTACATACAAATATATGATCTAGAAATCGATTTTTTTTTATTTGGATCCTAATTTTAGGTACCACTTTATGCTTTGAATACAAGCGTCAAAAATTCCTCCACATCATCGTCTACTGGTAGCATTCCCAAAAGACTGGCACTTACTTTTGAATTTGAGTGACACTGTAATTTGTTTCTTCCAATATAGCTATATTGTTTTTTTTTCTCTTGTTAAAAAGTAGCTAGTAGTAAAATTTTAAATATATATAATTTTTAAAACTATAAAATGTATTCGTTTTAAATTAAAAGGCAACCCTGACAACCATTGGGTCCTCAGATAAAGAATATCTGAGGTTGGGTCTAGTGAACTTTGTAAACTGGCACGCACCTAAACAGGTGCGTCTTGTTATAATAAGGCTTAAATCAACTCATGGTGCTTAATACTAACCTGGGTTATCCCACGTTACTCAGTTACTCAATATTTGGTTTTTTTATGGGACTAATCCCGCCCACACGCCCACCACTGTAACTCCTGTACACCAGGATCAACAGCGGTGACCCACGAAAACACCGAGTTATGACACTCGGGAAGTCCCAGGAAAAATTTAACTGTCTTGGAACCCGCAACGAAATTAATCAGAAGAAAACTGGAGGAGTTGGAAATATAATAAGACCACTTCCCTCCTTAGCAAAGCGGGAGACAAAAAAAATTCAATATTTGGTTTAAAGAAATAATCATATCTATCTACTTTTAGGAAGCTGCCTATTCTTTTAGGAAATCAGCACACCATTCGTTAAAATATGCCTTTCCCGAACAATAAGCATTTAGATTTCCTTAACTAGAAGAATCAGAAACGTTTTTCGCTAAGGACTGCTAAATCACTTTGGTCAAGGATCGGTATCGGTACTTCTTCTGCTCGGTTAACTGTCGGTTTCTGAGTTTTAATCCTGAACAAACATTCAAAAACTTTGTTACTGATTGACACTTCTTCCTATTACATTATAGATTGTCGATTTAGTTTTGGGAACAGTTTTTATCTTAGTCGCTATTTTATAAATAAGTTTAAGTTCAGTCGCAATTTAAGCCTCACTTCGTGACAAAAACTTGTAAAAACAAACAACGGAAAAATATTTTACATTTAATTCATATTAAATGCACTGGCAATCGCGTCGTATATGTTCATGAATCCATCCAATGTAGTCGATGACTCTGGTATACAAGGATGACGTGGTGATGTCACACGATGATGTAGAAAGAACACCTGCTAAACGAAGTGATGCGTTGGATGACCAGCGGATCATTACTGGAGCACCTACATCATTCTGTCAAACGAAATAAAAAGTAATTAACAACTGCACTTACTGTTGCTATTATCCTTTCACGAGGCTTTTGAAATATGAGGCATTAACATGTAAATATTTAAAAAGTGTTTTAGGAGATGTATGATATGTATTAGTACTGATATGAGTGGGTGACATGCATGTCCTGTTTCTTTAGAGACTTAGGCTGACTGAGGAGGGGGCGAGCGGGGTGCCGACCCGGACCGTTGCGAGATTACAAAAAGAACGAGAACCTTCGACCCTCTTTCTTGGTTTACCACCGTGGACGGTCAGGCCTTTGTAAACTATTGTACTTCTTAAGGCGAGTAAATACCAGCAAAATACCGTCCACTGCTTTTATTACGTCCGCCTGGACCCTAATCATTATACAAGTATATTAGCAATAACTGAGAGATTAGACGGGAAATTCCCGAGATTGGAGTCTCACCGAATATGAACACTATAAGCGAAACACTAGCGTAGTTACCAAAATGTGCGACCTTTCACTGTGTAACCATTATTTTTTGTATATTTATAACTAGTCAGTCATCATCGTCATCACCAACCGTCTTTAATAGCCCCTTGTTAGACATAGGCCTGTATTTAGAAAGGAGATTCTGTGATCTGTCCTACTATCACGCTGGCATGACGGATTGGTATAGGGTTGGTCACTAGCCAGTAAATAAACTTTTATATTCTATTCAAATTAAAAGCTTTTATGCTATTTAAGCATATGGTATACATGGACAAATATTTTTTAAAATATTTATGTGTCTGTTTATTTCGGCGAATTTCTGGTAAGACTGGAGTGATTTTGACGGAACTTTAACTGGCAAATAGCTGATGTTATTAGGACTAGCTGCGTTAAGCGATGTTACCTGTGGTTATTGATGTAAAGGTACAACGGGTTTCACTGCTTTACAACATATGTATGTGTAAAAAATCTTTTCAATATGAAATTTATAATTAATTTCAAAAGATATAGGTACCTACAATGACGGGAATTCCCATGATAACGGTCAGAAGTGTGTCGAAATTATCAAAACGAATTGTAAATAACTTCACCTTACAAGTTCCATTTTGAAAATTTAACGGCCCAAGACATCCTTTATCATTTCTTGATAGTTTATTTCCAGTCTCCTGGAGACAGGCTGCTGTCGGAATCGAGGGCAGTATGGCAACGTGTGGAGTACAGCTTAAACTAATTGGTGACCATCCAGCGATCCAAGTCAATTGTTCATTATACCTAGATCCTAAAAATATTTATAAACAATACATGCACACGTCATACTCAACTTTTAAATACCTACCTATCACAAGTTTTTAAATCCATCTTGTCCACCCATAGATTTAAAACGTTGGTGTACAAATAATGTCTTTTCTGACTCACTCTTCGCTGTCTGATTCTGTCACTCTATTGAACCCAAACCAAGCAGAGTCTGTACTATGATAACCAGACTGCTGATAAACATCTATACTATAATATTATTAAGCTGCAGAGTTTGTTTGTTTGTTTGTTTGAACGCGCTAATCTCAGGAACTACTGGTCCGATTTGAAAAATTATTTCAGTGTTGACTAGTCCATTTATCGAGGAAGGCTATAGGCTATATTTTATTTTCGAAAAAATTAGGGATCCGTAAGAAAATTGCTATTTCGTAACCCAAGGTGTGAAATCTAAAACATATTTTTGCGTGCGCTGCAAAAACTATTGACAATAGAACAAAATAGTATATTCAGGTTTTGTAGGTCCCATTAAGATCTACAAAAAAGTCCGCGAGAGCATATATCTAACTATCATGGTTTAGTTACAATAACCGCTTTTGTGTTCAAAAAAAATATTAAATAGTCTGAAGAAAGAAACTACGTTAAATGTGAATCTTAATATTAATCCTTATCCAAATTAAGCATTATGTTATCAAGGGTATTTATGGAGAAGTAAAATACTTTTTGTTTCATCCCAATAGGACATTTCGTTTAGAAGTTATCACGAGTATAAGATGCTAAGAGTTGGTACCTAATAATGAGTTATTTGCCAAAGAGTTTTTATCAAAATAATACCTACTATTAATCTTTATCCAAATAAATGTGTTGCTGATTATAAGTATTAGATCTTAGAAGAGTTTAATAAATACATCTATACTAATATTTATTAGGTCTTTACCTATGAAATTGCCTTTCTTCAGTACTGGTCATTTCAAATAAAAAAAAGTTTGTAATGGCTCTGTATTCTAAATTCAAATTAATTTTGTTTTAAAACCATGCCATTCTATTTACAAACTCAGTCTTTTGTTTTTGATTAGCGTTGTATTTTCATTACATTTGAACATTTTTCGGCATAAAGGATACTTTAAAAATTTGTGTAATTGTGGAATATGAGTTCCGTCGTGGCACGTAACATCAAAAACGTTTACGGAGAGAACTGTACAAACGAACGCACAACCCGTTATTGGTTTTCCCGGTTCCGTTCTGGAAATTTTGGCTTGAAAAATGAAGCTCGTGGTCGTCCGGAGACTTTGGTTAACAATAATGAATTAAAGTCGATTGTGGAAGCTGACGAAACTCAATCTACAGCTGAGCTAGCAGCAGCTTTTAATGTAAGCATCAAAACAATATTGATCCATTTGCGACAAATTGGCAACGTAAAAAAGCTTGATAGATGGGTGCCCCACGACCTTAACGATCGCCAGCGCAACGTACGCGTCGAGACCTGACTTGCGCTGCTCAACAGGCAAAGAAATGAAGGAATTTTGAAACGAATTGTTACGTGCGACGAAAAATGGATTCTGTTCGACAATCGAAAGCGCTCAGCAAGTTGGTTAGACCCTGGTTCAGCACCAAAGCAATGCCCTAAACCAAAAATGACCCCTAAAAAGATGATGGTCACTGTTTGATGGTCTAGTGCGGGTGTGATTCACCACAGCTTTTTACAAAACGGCATGAGCATTAATGCAGATGTGTACTTTCTTTTTGTGTTTCCCCTCACGTTTATTATATTCTGGTACATTCTGCAATTTGATACAGAAATATAAGGTGTATGTTTCTGACTGGTTTTACGTTAATTAATACATTGGAAATCAACAACTGCAGTACACATGCAGATGTGTACTGAGAAGAACTGGAGAGAATGATGGAGAAGCTTGTACATCTGCAACCAGCTTTGGTCAATCGGTCGTCCCCACTGCTCCTTCACTACAACGCGCGACCCCATACTGCGCAACAGACAGTCTCCAAGCTGCAAGAGCTGGGGTTGGAAGCTCTCCCTCATCCGCCATACTCACCAGACCTTGCACCTACCGACTATTACTTTTCCAAAATTTAGACAACTTTATAGTGGGTAAAAAATTCAATTCCCGAGAGGCAGTACAAAATGCGTTTGAAGAGTTTGTTGCCTGCATCAATAAACTGCCAATGCGTTGGCAAAGATGCGTCGATTGCATGAGTGATTACTTCGAATAACAGAAATAAAAAAGTTTGAAAAAATAAGTACTTTCACTTAGTGCATACAAAACGGCAATTTCATAGGTAAAGACCTATTATAAAGCTGAAGAGTTTGTTTGTTTGTTTGAACGCTCTAATCTCAGAAAATACCGGTCCAATTTGAAAAATTATTTCAGTCTTAGATAGCCCATTTATCGAGGACGGCTATAGGCTATATATTATCACGCTAAAACCAATAGGAGCGGAGCACCAATAAAGAATGTTTCAAAAACGGGGGAAAATTATCACACGACGGGCAATAGGAGACGCAAACGACGTTGCGTGGGTCAGCTAGTATTTATATATTGGTAAATATATTCATAACTAGCTGACCCGGCGAACTTCGTACCGCCATATTTACATATCTGTCTCAGCTTCCCACAGGCAGTGTACAGCCGCGGACTAAAAAAAACACTTTTCCCGTTATCTTTTATTTTTTTCTTTCTAGCAAAAAAGAATGAATTAAATCGGACTATGTGTTGTTGAATTACAACTAATTACATATTTTGACTTTCATCCCCTCTCTCCAGGAAACCGTGCCAAATTTCGGGATAAAAAGTATCCTATGTCCTACCTCGTAATATGAACTCAAATCATGCCAAGTTTCATTTGAATCCGTTCAGTAGTTTCGGCGTGATGCGCGGTCAAGATACAGACTGACAGACAGACAGACGGACAGACAGACTGACAAAAATGAAAAAAATTACAGTTTTGGCTTCACTATCGATTGTAGAGAGCCCTCCAAAAAAATTTTTCAAAATATCTTTAATGTACAGAATTGGACCTGTTACATTTTTATTATGAGTAAAGATATACCTAGGTAAATTGCACTGCACTGCACCGTTGGTCTAGCGGTTGACGTATGCCACTGCCGATCAAGGGTTCAAATCCCGAATTATGCCAAAAGAGCTATTGAGTTTTTCTGATCATGGAAATATTTAATAACAGCTCGGAGTTTGAAAGTTGGAGTCTGAACCCCTGTACCTCGGAGAGCACGTAAAGCTGATTACTCCCCGATCGTATCGGTAATCCGTCCCTACGGATTATGAGAGAGAGGGAACAGAGAGTGCACCTGTGTTTGCGAACAACTTGGCAACCCGTAAAAAGAATTAAAAGTAGGTATATTATTACTAGCTTTTGCCCGCGGCTTCGCGCGTCCGCGTGTATGTCAGTTATCGCGGACAATGGTAACAGTAGACAATGTCCTTTCTCAGACTCTAGACTACCTGTATACCAAACTTCATATAAAGCGGTTCAGTAGTTTTGTCGTGAAAACATAGTTACAGTAGTATATATAGTAGACAGATATAGTTACTTTCGCATTTATGATATTAGTAAGGATTTGGTACAGTATACATATAAGGCACTAGCTGACCCACGCAACGTCGTTTATGTCTCCTATTGCCCGTAGTTTAAAAAAATTCCTCTGGTTTTGTAACATTTTTCATCGGTGCTCTGCTCTTGTTGCGAGCGTGACGATATATAGCCAATAACCTTCACTGAAAGATTTTTTCAAATCGGAACAGCGGTTCCTGAGATTAACGCGTTCAAACAAACAAACAAACTCTTCAGCTTTATAATATTAGTATGGATTATAAACTACCATCCACGTTTTTACAATCAGTGTGTTTTCAAGTCAATTTTTACTTCATCGTCAGCATTTATTAGACCTCTCACGCTGCCCAGATGAGTTGGTATGCTCAGAATTTATTTGAAGTTGTTCATCTCTTTGCAGCTATATAGTCCTACGTAGTTTGCTCCCTTATTCGATGCTTACAAAATCCAGGGGATCTTCTTAGCGTTTCGACGTCAAACGTTTCGTGTCAGTGTAGTTAGATCTTAGCAGACCAGAACGCGGCCACTCTGACTGCATTGTCGTTGGCAGCCATCAAATCCTCCCTCGTGCAGGTGTCCGGGCAGGCAGGGCATGATGTAAGGTGGGACATCGTTTGGGTTTCACCGCATAAACAGCCCAGGTTGTCACCGTCCGCAAAGCTCCACCTCGACATATTTTCCTTGCTCCGGCCGACCTGAGTCCGAAGTCTGTTTAAGGACCTCCAGGTCGGCCATGGTAATTCGTGTCCAGGCGGTAGGCGCTCAGCCGGCACCACAAAAGGCTCCGGCAATGACACGCTGTCGCTCCACAATTTGCACCTAGCTTGAGATGGGCCCAAGGTCAATGGGTCGACACATTTCGCAAAACTCCTACGACTCTTTAGTCTCTGTTGGGGCAGGGTGTAGCCGTACATGGGGTGTCGTTGGTCGCTCTCCATTTTTGCCCTCTCTGCGGAACTCGCCACAGTCCTCCGAACCACCGGTGGCGCTATGCCGGCCAGCGGATACAGCAGTTTGGTAGGGGTCGGTTTGAGGCAACCTGTAATTATCCTACATGTGTCATTTAGTGCTGTATCTACTAACCTCGCGTGAGCAGATCGGCTCCACACGGGGCACGCAAATTCGCCAGCAGAGAATGATAGCGCCAGGCCACATGTTCTCATAACCTGCGGCGAGGCTCCCCAGTTGGTAGTGCGGAGACGTTGGAGTAAATTATTGCGGGCGTGTACCTTCTTTTTAATATTCTCGCAGTTTTTTCTGAATGTGAGTGACCTGTCGAAAATAGTACCCAGGTACTTTGGATTGTGATTGTGGGCAATGAGTTCACCCTGCCACATGATGTTGAGCCTTCGGTTCGCCTGGTTGTTGCGAAGATGAAACGCGCAGGACTCAGTTTTTGTTGGATTTGGCTTGAGCGAGTTATCCCTGTAGTACCGACTCAAGGCGCAAAGAGCCGCAGTGAGGTTGACCTCTACTTCTTCGAAACTGGAAGCTTGGGATGTTAGCGCAAGATCGTCTGCGTATATAAAGCGGAAGGTGTTCGGGCTGGACGGTTGGTCGTTCGTGTAGATGTTGAATAAGAGCGGGGCTAAGACACTGCCCTGTGGCAAACCGTTCCGCTGGGATCGCCAGCGGCTTCGATCCGTGAGGAGATGAACCTGAAAGCGACGATTATGGAGAAGCTCTCGGAGTATCATGACAAATTTTGAATCGCCAGTCATTACTTCCACCTTCCACAACAGTCGCCCAAGGTTCACCGTATCATATGCCGCAGTGAGGTCGACGAAAACAGCGCCGGTTATTTTTCCCAACTCAAAACCGTCCTCGATATGTTGCGTGAGTTTTAAGGTCTGGTTGCAGCATGATTTCGCTGGTCTAAAGCCCGCTTGCTCTGGTATCAAAACCGGGTCTATAAAACTAGTAAGCCTGGTCAGCAGCAGTCGTTCAAACAGTTTATATGTGTGGCACAATAATGATATAGGCCGGAAGTTTTTGGGGTTGTCTGTTGGTTTCCCTGGTTTTGGTATAGCGATAACTTTGGACTTTCTCCAGACCCTTGGTACGGAAGCGGATTCCAAGCAGTTGTTAAACATCATCAGCAACCATGACACAGCAGCAGGGTCGAGGTGCTTTAATTGCTCTACAGATATGCATCTGATATCCATCTGATATCTGATATCCAGGGGATGAATAGGAGTGTTGACACTACGTACTCTTAATCCGTCACCACATGAAAGTCGAATAGTAAATAATTTCAATCGATACTTACCTAAAAATGGTAAACAAATTGGCGATATGTACTGACTGAAAGCGACCGCATGTCTTAGTTTTATCAAAGCCAAATTGTTTTCTAAACTCTTCGGGGAATATCCTGGCCTTAGGATTATGGATTCTACGCTTACATTCAGTGCAGAACCACCGACAGCACAACGGTCATGTGCTCCAAGTGTTACAGTAAGGCGATCTGGTGTCAAACTGAAAGGAGAATTTCATTAACAGTCTTTAATGGTCCACTACTGGTCACAGGTCTCTCCGGAGGATCACTGGGGATTTGACTAATGGGCCCGTATTTCCATCCAGTCAACTCAATTTACGCTACGCCCAACTATTTTATTTTTGTGTTGTTATTTTTAATATGTAAATTAATTTGTAAAATTAGAAATTTCATAATGTTTAAATTAAATCATCATCTCAGTGACGCGTTGACGCGAATTCATAAGATTTTCCCCTACCAAAATTGCTTAAAGCGGCTAAAGAAGATTTCACTTCGTTTTTTTTTTTTATTAGTTATTGTAAGGAGTAGTCTATGCCTTTCCTCAAGAATCAAATGTCTCTTAGGAATCAAAGTGCCAAATGTCAGTGAAATCAGTGCAGCGAATTGGTGTTGAAAACATAAAAGACAGAGTTATTCTAAAAATTAATAAAATTAGTATGGATGACAAAAAACCATTTTAACTTGACCCATTTTGTCTCACGTACATTTCGAAGGGAATTTAGTAGTAGTCACAAAATGCAGTGAGACGAAACCAATAAATGAATATAGTGGAACCTAGTGGAACAGTACAAGTTAATTTATTCAAAATCTGTATAATGTTAGTGTAATATCAGATCATTTCGATACGTGAGTATATCGGAAGAAAATTTAACGCCAATGTTACTTAACACGAAAATGAAATAACATTTTAACACATGTAATGATTTAAATCTGTAAACTATATCATGTTACATAAAAAATATTGTTCTTACCACTTGACAATGCTAGTCTGCAACTATCTATCTAACTATCTAACTGCAGTATTCTGGAGGGCGAAGCTAATGGACGAATTAGACGCTCCATTTTGAGCAAACATCTTTAAAATTCAGTTTCACGAAACTGATCTACATCTTACTAGCACTGGACAAGACTACCTTTAGTTGTCTTAACAACACGGTCGTGGGTGTTAGTATAAAAAATGATGTCATGAATGTGTCTTACCCATACAAAGGAGATGCAGCAGTAAGTATATGACTGTCTGATATCAACGAGCCTGCTATAACCTGTGGTCCAATGTTGATGGCTACCAGCCAGGGATACTCATGGGGACTCACATACCATTCCCCTAACACACGGCCTGTTCTCGTGTTGCCAGAATTCCCATTAGTAACTCCACATCCTTTAAAATCAGTTGTTATTTGTAAGAAAAGTTATTTGATGTGTTTTTCTCTGAGCACTACAAAAGTACAGGTGCAGTCTACAAAGTTAATTCTCATTTTCCTACCAAATAACTGATTAAGTCTTACTTTTCCAGAACTATAATAGTTTGAAAGAAAATGCTTAACTAGGAGAAATACAGAAGTCGATTTTTTTTATTTTGGTTAAAATGATTTATGAATTCGTTCCCGAACGTAATTTGCTTCCCCATGTACTTTTTATTCTCAATATTATCGCTTTCAAATTGATACCACTGACACAATATATTCGTCAGTTTTGATACGAAGAATAAAATAAAATTAGCTAGTCGTACTAATGTGATTCTGTTTTGAATTAATAGTTACTGACTGACAGTTTGATATACTTACGGCAAAAACATACTCTTTGAAATCCATACCCCAAACCAAATATTCCTCTAGTGCTTTGAACGCCAAGCTGTAATATAATATAATAAATAAATAATAATAAATAAATATTTCGGACATCTAACACACAAAGCCATCTAGTCCCAAGCTAAGCACAGCTTGTGTTATGGGTACTAGACAACTGATACAAATACATATGTTGGATTTCGAACGTCATTGTAATGGCAACATTTTCGATTGTCTTTTTTCTTGTTTGACGTTTTGACGTTTGAGGTTAAAAATAGTAAGTACTTTAAGACGCTTGTGATCGGTCGAGCAAGAGCTTCGTAATTGACTGCCGGTTTTAAGTTAATTGAATTGTATTTTAGCTAATTGTCAATTCTACCCGGTCCCTTTAGTGGTTTACCGTTAAGATTGGTCTGATTTGGACTCGCGAGTTTTGTAGTCACGTAAAAAGGCGCGTCCGCGATAGCTGAAACGAGTGTGTTGTAATTCGAATACCTTGAAAGATATACAGCACTTTGGAGCATGTTTGTGTGAACGTACCAAGACAAAGCAGAGAGGAAACTACCCAAGAGATCTCTTGGAATGCCGAGAACAAGGAAGCCACACAACTCCAGTAAGTGCTTGATGATTTTAGTTTAGATTAAGAACACGGTGAATCGCCGTAAAGGTTCATTGCTCTTGCTAGTGAACTTGTTTAGTGATTGTATGCTTATAACATGGGCCTATAGGTATTTCAAACGTCACAAGGTGATCGCTGCATTGGCGAGAGGAATGAACAACATATACATACCTTTTTTTGGTAAATACATACATATTATACATAGAAAACACCCAAACTCCGAAACAAATATTTGTAGATCATACAAACATTTGGTCCGACCCGGGAATCGAACCCGAGACCTCATGATCAACAGTCGCACATAAAATTAAAATGATGTTTCATGGTCATCTTCATGTTAATCTGTCCACCTTAGATTTCTTACGCCACGCTTTCCAAGTAACTTGTTGTCTTATTTAAAACTAATGACGTTGCATACTCGTAGTGATGTAAAGTTAAAATTCAAAATTAGGAGAAAGAAAATAATTTACTTTAAAGTATTATTAATTTGTATTAGTTTCATAATAAAGTGAAAAATTCTAGGTATATAAGGACTTAAAATAGTTCTTGTATGTTCATTTTATACACTTTGTAAATAGCACACAACGTAACAATTAGAGCCTTGAGTAACTTGAAATCAAGCATGTCAGGACACGCTTGCATTTATACATAATTGCAATTAACTTAGCAATGCATACGTTGTAACTGTAACTATATTTGAATAGTTTTTGTTATAAAATATTTAGGTAATAGGTTTAAGTTGCGGGTTGGACGGAACGAAATGGTACTGTAAGGGTGCCGACTTACCTAAAACATTTCGGCGTAACGTAACGTTACGTTACGCCGAAATGTTACAGGTCAATCGACACCTTAAGAAATAATTTCATACTGAAGAATGATGCCCCACAGTTTTAAGGAGTATAGTTCATATAATATTATAAATTTATTTTAGTAACTGTACAGAAAGTTTATTTTCAATTAAATTATAGAAACTTAAAGAAACCTGCACTTTTACTGCACGTTTGGCCAAGTGTCGTGGGTTCAAATCCCACGTAGGACAACACTTTGTGTGATCCACAAATTGTTGTTCTGAGTCTGGGTGTTCTTTGTGTCCGTTTCATGCATGTTTGTAAAGTCCCCCGCGACACAGGATTTATTCCTAGTGCGGGAGCTGTATTTAAAAAAAAAATCTTATAACGTTACTTATACAAAATCAATCATTTTATTATTTGAGCTCTTCTTTGGAAACTCGTAGCTACTTAGTAGAAGTATAGTAGTATTTCCAAACTTTCGCGTTTGATTATATTTATTATCATTATACGTATACGTAATTGTATACGCGAATTATTAAAACCATGTTATAGGTACATAGCCAACCCCAATTAATCTTGGTAATAATAAAGGCTAGGAAGAATAAGGTGCTGAAAACTAAATTAAAATCGGTTCAGTAAAAGATCTAAGCGAACAGACAGCTGAAGCGACTTCATTCTTACTATGTAAAGATAAACATATGTAGAATGTATAAGTTTATATATGTAGAGAATTGTGTATATTTTGATTGATGACACAATATGTAAGCTCTGTGCACCTATTTTAGAAGACATTGGTCCTTATTATGGTCATTATTTCACCGATGTACAAAAGTGTATAAAGTTTAAAATGAATAAAAATAAGCACTCACCACAAATTGTAGATAAACATACAACAAAGTGCTAATGATCATTACTGTGTTGTCTGCTTCGTTGATGAGTTAAAACTAATTAGAAATTGTAAACTAACAGCCCTAGTCCTTTAAATAGAAATGCGGGCTATAGTGAGAGTTGCGACATTGATTACAATTTGAAAGTACTAATTCTATTGATATAGGTATAGTATTGCGTAAAAAACATTGAAGTTCAAAAATACATAGTCGTACAAGTACGTATGTTAAGAATTTATGAATATTTTTAGG
This sequence comes from Diaphora mendica, assembly GCA_949125395.1. Lineage (NCBI taxonomy): Eukaryota > Metazoa > Arthropoda > Insecta > Lepidoptera > Erebidae > Diaphora > Diaphora mendica. The sequence goes on from OX421323.1 coordinate 8,268,424, forward strand.
TAGCTAGTTAGTGCACACAGATTAGAGAGATAAATTTGTGATTGTAGTCTTGGACTGAGAGCAATGCATCGAAGAATAACCGTTGAAAATAGTAGACGTAGTACTGATTTCTAAGCTGACAGTCGGGGAAGAGGGAGATAAGCTCTTAAAGGTACAACTGTTCATGTTTTCGAATTTAGATCCAACAGAATAATTTACTTTTCGTATTTAGAAACAATGACTATTAAGGCGTAAAAAATCAGATTCGTTTATTGAAGAGGGAGGAAATTAATTTAATATAATATTAATTACATAAAACTGTTACGTGACTTAATATAATAACGATATATTCAAGCCGTACAGAAACAACCAGGTTTTGCTTCATTGTTGATCCAATCCAGGTACTTGGTCACTCTAGTGTAGACTCCTGGATAACCAACTCGGCCGCAACCAATGCCCCAAGACACCACACCTGCAATTATTTATAAAGTTTTTGAATTGTGTGTGTGTGAGTGTCACCACCCTTTTCATTCCATGGGTGTCGAAAGAGCCGATTAAGGTAGCAAACTACATTGTACAACAAACAAGGAAACAACAAAAAGAAGAAAAAATTACACAAAGCCTATACCAACCATAGAGTTATTATAGATAGAGTGGGGTAGACATACGGCTGCCTGTAAGCGGAAACGTCAAACGGTTAAAAAGAGAGAGAAGATCGCGGTACCCCATCTGTCTTTCTCTACTGACGCATGCGCAGTTAAGAACTAATAATGGTAATCAAATCACAACAATTAACCATCGAATCTGCTATGCTGCTTTTCCGTGCTAACTGCTTATGCGTCATTAGAGAAAGACAGTTAGGTACCGCGATCGTCACTCTCTTCCTAACCGAGGTACGACTGGAGGCCTGGCTCTCCTGCTCTACCTAAAATAACTCTATGATACCAACTTATCTAGCGTGATTTGTAAAGTAGGTCAAAACCTCTTTTCTACGGAGAGGCTCTATGTTCAGCAGTGGACTATCAAGGTAAGAGCCTTTTCTGATGATGATAGTATTCTCATCACTATTAAATTGTGTTGGGATATATCGATAGCCTCTAATGATAATTGTATTAACGATACACATAAAAATCGAATAATATGTATATCAATATGATTTAATATGTTACAAATAATATAGTATGGTAAGGTCAAATTTTCTAAACTGCTAACAAACAAGAACCAGGCGTCGATCAATTTGACTCAAAAATAAATTTTATAGAACGATTTAAATTTTGAGCGGTTCTGTTCATAGATATAATTTTCATTATAACAGGGTATTTCTCAAGTAACTCATTATTCAGTTGACTTCGGTGGCTGTTTTTTTTTTCTAAATTTCAATATATTAGTAAGAAATTCAAATACTATATTTTATTTGGAAAATATCTGTACTGGAGGGACTCTTATTGGATGAACGGTTACGAAGTTTTTTTTTTTTTTATAATGGCGTCCACCGAAATCAACTTTATTTTCACCGAAATCAAAAATGTTGATTATGTTTTCAAATTATTTACATGGTAGTTCTATATAAAAAAAAAAGTATTTTATTATTAATTCAGGTAAGCAAAACTAATACCGTTAAGGGACTTCCGATGTATTTTACAATAAAACAATTATTTGATTAATTACACGTTGTTTATTAGGTTACATAAACTTACTACAATAAACTTTGGCATGAAGCTTAAAAAAGTTAAGTTTATTTCCTAAATCAAAAAGGTTTCTCTGTAATTCATACAAGATGTATGAATAACATAAATATTCATGCGGTATTTATGTCTACGTATAATAACTTTGCTATCTGGCAGTCCAATGTCTATAACGACCACAGGGATGAAAGGCAATAACGATGGGACGAATCCTCTAAGGGGCGCTACCTTTACCAGTTCTTTCCATCTATTCGCGAACGGTTGTCGAGGGAATGGCTCGAGGGTGGATCACTGTGTCGCTCAATTTCTCACAGGCCAAGGCAACTTTAAGAGCAAACTACACTCTTTAAAATTAGTCGATTCACCTTTGTCACACATTGTGGCAACGCTCAACACCTGATTCTAGCAGTTAACAGTCAGCTCATCATGTCTTCTGGGAATGTAATTTTTGGTACAATGAACGTATTTAATCAAGCTTACAATTAACATCTGGGGCGGTATATTATGTCGATCTTGTGTTAACTTTGATGAATTTCCGTGCGTTTAGGCTACTCTACCATACATACTATAGTAATCGAATAAAGTTCACTTAGGACCCATAATTTTCTTATCCGTAGTACTTCCCGGTTTGAAAAAGGTGTCTGCCTATTTTGACATCATTTTGTCTACCTCTGTGTAGTAGCCTAGGGTTAGGTAACCTCAAACCACTATCTTTGGAGGATGCGATGAACTAAGCAACGAGGTATATGTATATATGCCTGCCTCGGTGGACTGCTGATCATGAGGTCTCGGGTTCGATTCCTGGGTCGGACCAAATGTTTGTATGATCTACAAATATTTGTTTCGGAGTTTGGGTGTTTTCTATGTATAATATGTATGTATTTACAAAAAAAAAAGTATATATGTATTTGTATCAGTTGCCTAGTACCCATAATACAAGCTCTGCTTAGCTTGGGACTAGATGGCGTTGTGTGTTAAAATGTCCGAAATATTTATTTATTTATTATTTATTTATATTGTTTACAATAATAATGACAACAACAAGTTAGGAATCAATATGTCTTTTATTACTAGTTAACGGAGGTATATATAATAAATGTTTTGCACGCGACACTATTATAATGGAGAAGGGACGCAGGTAGCAAGTGCGAATATAGCCGCGCGACATCCCTCTCTGTTGCGCAGGCACCGTCTATCCTAGGATTCTGCGGAGCGTTTAGACGGCCTACTCAACTGGCTTACTCGCTACACCACTCCCCCAGTGAGACCGTAACTACGGGCGATAGTAGTTTGGGAATCTAACTGTGCGCCCGCTTCTGGTTTTTTGTACGGGGGTCTGGTCATGGTTGACGCCCTGGTTAGTCTCGGTGCCTATTGGTGTTTCTTTCGCCACGAAAGCTGGCTTCAGTCGATCTATTGTCACCTTTTGTGGATTTCCTTTTACTTCTATGTCGAAGGTCTTGTCTTCGAGTCAAAGAATCTTCTATGTTCCCAGGTAGGGTGCTTGAAGTGGTCATCGTTCCAGACCCTGACGAAGGAAGACTTGAGTAGCCTCCAGGTCTTTTGGAATGTAAAAGGGTCGGCTGGAACTTTCATGCCAAGTTGTAGGTTTCGGCGTTAGCTTGTTCATGTGCGAACGTAGTCAACCGATCAGGCTGCTTAGATCGACTGTCTGATTGGTGGTGCTGCTGTCCAGGTGAACGTAGTGTTTCACCGTAGACCAGTTCTGCTGTGGAAGCTTGGATATCCTCCTTCCCTAGACTTGCCGAGTGTCATAACTCGGTGTGTTCGTGGGTCACTGCTGTTGATCCTGGTGTACAGGAGTTACAGTGGTGGGTGTGAGGGCGGGATTGGTCCCATTAGCCTTTAGAGTCAAAGGCAACTCTCTATCAGTCATAAGAGCTGACAACTCCAGTCTGTGAGTTTGAAGCAAAACTGGCATCACTAGATGGACACAATGGTACTGATAATTCTCGATAAGTCTTAATACGTTGTGTTAAGGAAGATTAAATTATTGACTGACTCTATAGTAATAAATCTCTGAAGGAACTTGATTGAGTGCTAAACCGAGTCCTTACTATCGGTGGTATTAATTGGCGTTGTTATAAAAGTTTCAGTTGCGATTGTGAAGTTATCAAAGGATCATCATTTGTATCGACTACTTCTGGTATGACTATTAAGTTTTCTTCAAGGCATTTCAACTCTCTGAGCCTTTTTTCCGATTATGTTTGTCCGAAGATATTCTACTCCTCTCTCTATGTATGCGTTGTTAACGACGAATTAATTCACTAACAGGTTTTTCTTCAATCTTCCTTTCATAATAACGCTTCTTGTCTTTTTCCTTGTGTATGCGTAAAGTTCTGAATGACTCTTGATTCGGGCTTTCCGACGTCTTAGCCAATCATTTCTTAGCCAAGTGACCTGACCTGACCTCTGGCATAATGACAAGATAAATATAAAAAGTGGAGAAAGATAAATATAACAAGATAAATATTTTATGATTTACGGTCTTAAAAAGTTAGTAGAAGGTGGACACATTTAGTAGAAGGTGGACACACTGCCACGGAAAACACCGAACCACTTAAATCAAAATATTAAGGTATTTTGTAAATAACGTAAAAAATATATTAAAATGCTAATATTTACATTTTCTACTAAAATCTATTACATGTAATTTAGACTATTTTTATATTTTAAATATGATAGTTTAAAGTATACATGAAAAAGGGTTCACCGAAATCAAATTTTTAGTATACCAAGCCAGCGAAAACAGTTACTTACCTCTATAAAAAGGTGACCATAAGACGTACATCCATGGTTTCTTCGTTGCTGTCGTGACACGACTGATGCTTCAGCTAAAGCCAATAACTATCCTCACAGATCACAGACAGTTTAGTTTAAGAAATATGAGCAGATCGGTGCGCGCCACTGATATCAACTCAAAACGTCGGACGTGTATACAATCTGTTGTATCTTCTCTATTGTGACATATCATTATTTAATAATAATATAAAATGAACAAATAACTATTTGGTCATTTGTGAACACATGCAAAATAGCGTAATTTGTTAGAGGAAAAAAATAAAATAATAATTTCCGCTGCAACGTAGTGTTCAGACGCGCCACCGAGGTCAATATTTTAGTAAGTTTTTTTTGTTTTTTACTTACTTCTACTTAATTTATCTAAAAAAGGACATAGGCCCCCCCAATTATTTTCAAATTTTCTATTACATGTAAAAAAATTGAAATAGTAAGTAAACAATTCAAAGAGATTTCGATCTGGACACGTTTTTTCAAGCGTTCGGAGAATGACCCAACATTCACTTGGATGTTACCTATTTAATCGAATAATCACAGTAAAATAAATGATAGACCAACCTAACTGTTCGTGCCGCTTGTCACTTCTTTCAGCTGTCAGTGGACCACCGCTGTCGCCCTGTAATATGAAATTACCTTGAAATAAATTGCTTAAACCTATCTTGTCACAAAATCAAATTTAAAACAACTTTTTGTGTGATCTACAAATGTTGTTTAAGTCTGTCCGTCCGTTTCATGTAAGTGTCCCCCGCGACACAGGATATTTTAAAAAGTAAAAGAAAAACAATTTAATAGTACCTTTTTAGTTATGCACATGTCACCCGAAAAACAATATAAAAGGACAAAAAAAAACTTCGTTTAAAAAAACCGACTTCAAAAACTGAAAAGTATAAAATAACTTAATTTGTATGTGCTACCTATTCATAGGTTTGAATTCGGCGCCAAGCCAAATGTAATAGTAGGTACCACACTCGCTATATTTCGAGACGAACGTCTGCAACGTCACCGACGCTTCGGTTGTTTTGTCCTACGCGAAGAGCAGCTATCCCGCTCAAGGTCACGCGCGGCGAGTCCTACTATTACATTTTGGCTCGGCACCGACTTCAAACCTATGAATAGGTAGCACATACAAATTAAGTTATTTTATACTTTTCAGTTTTTGAAGTCGGTTTTTTTAAACGAAGTTTTTTTTTATTTTTCGCTTTTTAGTCTTTCTCAAGTCTCTCATCATCATTTCACCTAAATAACTTGAAAGAATACGACTAAAGGTAACATACAACATACTGTATAGAATAATAAATAAATATTTCGGACATGATGTTTACAGAATATGAAAGCATGCAGACAATTGCCTTAACTTTATTGCAGGCGCTTACGTAAATTTGAGGGTTTCCTTCAATTTCCTTGGGATCCCATCATCAGATCCTGATATGGTGGCCATGGGACCACATGGAGAGCATACCCTTTCGAATACAAAAATAATTTTCAAAATCGGTCCACAATTGACGGAGTAATCAATGTACCTACATACATAAAAAAAAAATTAAAAAAAATACCGATGAAATTGAGAACCTCCTCCTTTTGGAAGTCGGTTAATAACACGTCACTACACTGTGCAATTTTTTTTTTTTTGCTTGTTATAAAAGGTAACTTTTGCACAACTTAAGAAAAAAGTCCTTTATGAAAGAAAAAGTACTGAAGGCACGATGCACTTAAAGTAAGATCACTAGCATACTGCTTTTTAAACTGGTATTTTTTTTAAAGACATCTCCCGCGGGGGACTTTATAGACATACATGAAACGGATACAATTAACATCCAAACTCAGAACAACAATTTGTGGATCACACAAAGTGTTGTCCCGTGTAGGATTTGAACCCACAACACTTGGCGAATTGGCAAGCGGCGTGGCGACCGCCTAAACCACTAGGCCAGCCGTGCAGTTAAATAACCTGCACGGTTGCAGAATTTAAATAGTTGAATTCAATGACAAGGCGAAATATTTCGTATAGTTGTACTCTTACTATGTGTTACCCATAGCTGAATAGTTTCTGTGCTAAAAACTTTGTTAAGATTATTATATGTATGTTTTATGTAACAATTTACCTGACACGTATCCTTTCCCCCCTCGCTAAGATAACCAGCGCACATCATCGTATCGCTTATCGATTTGTCAGAATATTTTGCTTCCTTGCATTCCTCGTTGCTCAGGACCGGCACTTCAACTTCTTGGAGGTAACAAGAGTGGTTCTTCTTTTCTCCTACGGTACCCCAACCAGCTGCTATTGCGTTGACTCCCATGTAAGTTTTTTCTTAAACAAAGGTTTTAATGTAAAATATGAGGAGAGAAGATGAATCAGGTTTGTAGGACCTCAGACTATAAATATATGACTTTAAAAGAATAGAAATATTATTTCGTGATGAATTAAAGTTAGAGCTCTATATATTATTTTTAGTTTTTGGCTAAGCTATATCCATCGTAAAAGGACCGCGGTTTATGTTGTATAGTATGACGTCAGTCACTAAAGTATTCCAGGGATGAAAAGATGATGGAATATCGAATGTGAAAGAAACAATCCAGTCTTTCTCTACATAAACATTAAAGGATTTATTTATTAGGTAAAACTACGACATAAAGATTGCCATTAATTTTTTAATACCATGCTAGCAATTGCCTTCGGCTAAGCGCGCACTACGATTTTTATTCGTTGCGATTTGGAAATTGCGAAATAATATCGCAAACGACAATAGCTCCTACGTGCACTATGATTTATTTACATACAAAATTTACATAAGATTTCGCATCTGCAGTTTTAAATCGCAAACGATTTATTTTCGTTGTGCGCGGATTGTAGTGTTTTTCTACTTTCCGCGCTGTACCCTGTACTTTTTTCGGATTGCTCGTTTGTTCCCTGTTACATAAGAAACAAATAAGTAGGTTTATAAAATAGAAGAAAACGAAAATTAGGTTGACCTGACCTTTGACCAACTTGTTATTACTCTTGATATTTCTTACCATCATCAATTGGCAGAAACGAAAATTAGTAATTAGGTAAAGGTTTTAGGGACACCATTGACCAAATTATTATAACTTTGAAATTTCTTACCATCATCAATTGGCAGACACACGGGCTTTACAGTATTCGTAATTTGTACGACGTTATTCAGCCTTAGTAATGCAATGTCGCCATTGAAGTTATTGTAGCTGAAGTACTGAGAAATCACCTTCGTCACGAACCGTGTGACGGGATGGCGCGTGGTATTGCACCGGTCATGTTCACCTAAGGTTACTTTTATCATGAACCACATAAACCTGAAAGTAAGGTGGATTTTTTGGTAATATCTAGGTTGCAATATGTTTCTTGATGCTTTATTACATAATATAGAAACATATGTACATAACCATAAATAAAAAAAATAAAAAACATTAACAATATTTACATACAAGCCTCAACAAACTTCACATCTTCGCCTACTGGTAGCGTGTCCAAAAGACTGGCAGCATTACCACGTTGAATGGCAATGCTTTCTCTGTTTCTTGATTAATAAATACCTATATTATTATCATATTAAATTCTTAACAACACTAACAAAAAAACAAAATTGAAAGTAATTATTCATTTCTGTAGCTTCAACATGATATTACTTAAAATTCTTATAACCCTGAAACAGTGTACTTTTTTTAAATCCTCTATTATAATCACTTTTCTATTAATAAACTTACGCTTTTACACAGTGAGCTGCAGTCAGTACAAATCTGTCGTTGATGAGGGAACTACCGCAGTAAAACCTGTTGTGGTAAGACAGTCGCGCAACCCAAGGGAACTCATTCACCGTTGTCTCAACACCACCAATTATACGAGAAGCCTCGTTGCGCTCTCCACAACCTTCAAGAAATAAGCCTTTTATTAAGTAAAATTTTGACTTATTTACTTATTTTGAATCTGAACCACTGGAAAACAAGTTTTAGCCTAATCACTCTTGTGGTGTCTGCTTTATAAAAATTGCGCTTGTTCAAACATAGAGATTGTCAGTTGTTTTCAAAAAATCCTTCACGTCATCGCGTATTGGTAGCATACTCAAAAGACTGGCAACATTGCCACGTTGAACAGCAATGCCGATACCGATACCGGCCGGTCGGCCTTCTGGTCACGAGAAGCGTCGAGAAAAACAACAAAGCTAGCTAGGTTAAACAACTAGCTAAGCAACTGGCTTAGCTAGTTGTTGTTTAACCTAGCTAGCTTTGTTGTTTTTTTTAACCCCCAACGGAAAAAGAGGGGTGTTATAAGTTTGACGTGTCTGTCTGTCTGTCTGTCTGTGGCACCGTAGCTCGCGAACGGATGAAGCGATTTCAATTTGTTTTTTTTTTTTTGTATGAAAGGTGAGTTACGTGCGAGTGTTGTTAGACATGTTTCATGAAAATCGGTTGAGTCGTTTAAAAGTTATAGGGGTGAAAGTGGCGAAAATACAAAAATATCATTGGCGTATGACAACTCGATTAAGTGCTTGAGTAGGGGGTATTTTAAATTTTGAATTTTAGATTATTTATATATGTTACTCGGTTACCTAAAGATGCCATAAAAAAGTTTTAACTATTGTCAAACTGAAGACGAAGACTACAGATAACCACCGGCAAGTACACAACAATAAGTTCTTTACTCTTGAAAGTAATCGGACTTAAATATGAATTTCATGTTCAGTTGTTCTGGTAAGTACACTGCTGGACATAAACCTCTCAAGGATTATATTAATAATATCTGAAGCAATTTATACTCATCTAAACTAAAATATTAATAATGGCGAATCAATAGAATAATATCGAGAAAAGCAATTGTTTGTAAAATGTGATCAACCGTTAACATAAGACCACATTGCAATATTTTTACACTATAACACCACTCACGCAACAAACAAAATTAAAAGAATTTGATAAACATTTTAAATAATTAATAAAATTGAATTCGAAATAAAAATATAGATTTATTAACTATTATTAGTTATTCGTGTCAATCATTCTTTTTTTATTGAATTGAAAAACAGTCATGGAAACAATAAAACACTTTTAGTAAAGAAAACTGAGAGATAAAGAATAAAGCTTAGTATCATAAAAAAAACAAATAAATGAAAAAAAAAAGTATTTTTAAGAAAACGGTACTTTTTTATAAGATTAATATTATTACTTCGTCAGTGTTATTACTTACGACAGTGACATTTGTGTCCACGTTCGTTATCAGCCACGACTGGTTCTGGCTTAAATTCCGCATTCGATACCGTGGTTTTTGTAGCGTTTGCTGCATGCACCTTCACAATAGATTTCAATTAATAGACAATCCTAAAGTAAATGTACAAAATTACTGCGGTATTCAATCATCTTCTTTTATTCAAATAAAGAAAATTGGAGTATCTGTTTGGTATATAGGTATATACCAAAATAACATGTATTCAGTTTTTGTCTGTGTGTCTGTCGGTTTGTTCCGGCTAATCTCTGGAACCGCTGCACCGATTTTGACGGGACTTTCACTATCAGATAGCTGATGTTATGAGGAGTAACTTAGGCTACTTTTTTTGACTAGCTTTGCCCTGTGGCGTTACCCGCGGTTATTGCTTTTCTGCGGGTAACACCTCGGGGAGTAGCTAGTGTTTGATAAATTCGCACAGTAAAGTTTTTTTTATAAACGCAATGTTTGCACATTTTCACAAAATACAGTAATATAATACTAATAATTTTCATAATATTCTTACGTTTTTTTTATTATTGTAATGTATATATGTTTGTATATTATGTCATAATTAGATTTAAAAAAAAATTACTAAATAAAAAAATTATGAACAGGTGTATACTTGTAGAGTGTAGATTTGCCTAAAATTTATATGAATTTTATTATCTGTTTTTACTTGCAATATTAATTTATAACATAGAAACCTATGTACATAACCATAATTTATAAAAAAAATAACAATATTAACATACAAGCGTCAAAAAACTCCACATCTTCGCCTACTGGTAGCGTTCCCAAAAGACTGGCAGCATTACCACGTTGAATGGCAATGCTGATTCTCTGTGCTAGAAAAAGGCCGGCCTTCTGGTCGCGAGAAGCGTCAATCAGTTGCTTGGCTAGTTGTTTAAACATAGCGCGAGCACTCGGACCCCATGAACCTAGCGTCTCTACCCCAAACGGTTCAAAAATGTAATTACCTATTAAATTTTGGTACTTACGCCGTTTGAGGCTTTCCGCAGAAGCAGCAGCAGCGCCGGCATAAAAAGCTGTACTTGGAAGATGAGATGGCGCGAGGGTGTCAACGCAAGTTGCGTCCCACACTTTGGCTTACCCATCTTCCATGGCAGTAACGACATACCATCTGGTCTCTTGCCATCGTCCCGTACCAGACCATTTGGTTCGCGTACAGCTGGAACGCCGGCGGTAACAAGAGCACGACGGATAATGTCGTTAATATTGGCATGTCGAGATATTCGGCCAGCGCTTCTGCTACAAGAAAGGCCATGATGTCCGTAACTGTCAACAGCTTCTCCACAGTGACAAAAATGCGGAGAAACACAAGGCGCTCCTAAACGAAGGCAAGTGGCAAAGCGAAAAGTAGTATTGTCCAACAAGGTACCTATGTTGGGTGATGGAAGTGCCTGAATCCATAAACCTGATTCCCACTCTCCCACAGCTAACAAACGAGCTCGCTCAGCAAGACTGGTTGATGTATTTAAAAGTATCTTTTGCTTTAAAATACATAACGGTGAGTCCCATTGTCGCTGAGAAAATGGATTAACAGGTAATGCAGTACTGGGACAAGCTATCTGCCAAGCATCTATGGCAATGGCCTTGCATGATACTTCAGAATTAACCAGTGTGTTTGTAAGAATTTTCCTGGTTAACTCTTCTGTGTCATGAACCGAAGACAGAAATGCTGGAAGGGTGACATCTACAATTTTGCGTACTCCAAGACCACCCAAACGAACTGGTAAGGATGCTTGGAGCCAGGCTCGATCGTTTAAAGCCACATTCAAAACTTTACTAAGCGTGTTTTGTATAATTTTATCAACTTTTTCCAAAAGTGATGAATATTTCCAAAGGGGTGATGACCGAAGCGCATGTGTAAAATTAGGTACAAAAAGACAATAACGAATAATAGTAAAAGCCGAATGATTATTAATTTTAAGTAAACGATCAGAAAATTCATCAAAATTTTTAATTTTGTCATCTATGAATGTCTGAAAACCTTCTTCCAAGACCGGAGAACCAAGAAGGCGAAGAGACCTTTTCTCTAAAACTTTAATGTTAGGTGCCAAGGAATTAAATTTTTGTATAGTCGAGAGTCTGTCTGTATTGTCACAAATAAAAATTTCACATCTGTCCGAGTTGAGGTCTAAGCCAATGGATTTAAATTTATTTTTAATAAAAGTTAAATCTTCTAAAACTGTATCTACTTCACCTCCTAAAGTTCCGTCGTCAAGGTACCAAATGTTAAATTTAGATTTTAGCTGCTCTATAATGGGATGTATTGCTAAACTGAAGATAACTGGTCCCAGTGGATCACCCTGTTGACATCCAACGGCAGAGTCTAAAAGATGGTCCTTATACATTAATCTTGTTGGATTTCTATAACATTGCCAAAGAAAATTATAAATTTTAGGAGTTTCAATTTTGGCTTGTGTCAACAAAGCATCCCTATTAACAGAATTGAAAGCATTCCTCAGGTCAACCTTCAAGATCACCTCCCCTTTCCCGCTGCCAAGATATGTGGACAGAGCATGTATGGCAGCCTCACAACCACCTTTCGAGCCAAAACCAAGTTGCACTGGTTGAAATTTTGCTGCAAGTTCAGTACTGTAATATTTACAACAAATTTTGGCAACTATGCGTCGTAACGTACATCCCACGGCAATCGGACGAATGCCACCATCATTTTTACGCAATGCACATAAATTGGCGCCATATAAAATGTCGATTATGCCTTCGTCCACATTGCCGGAGAGCATAAGGTTCACCAAAGCCGTCAACTCCTTCAAGAGAGCATCGCCAGCCTCTCCAGCGCTTGAACAAACTAGATCTTTTAGATGTTGTGGTGTCAATCCGTCGAGACCACCAGCAGATCCACTCTTAAAGGAGGAAATGGCTGAAAAAACATCCTTAGCGGTAACATTAATGTATTCGTTGTCAATAGTAGGTGGGTCAGGAAAAGAGAGATCATCCCGAGGTGTGGGATGTTTATTCTTCAAGCCTGCAACTGTATCAGGCGAGTAAGGCGCTACCACATCGCTGCTGAAAAGTAACCTAGCTGCCCCTCTTATATCACCCTCCCTTAGTTTTGTCTCTACAAAAGAAAAATTATAACAACAATGTTAAAAGTTATAATTATAAAAATTATAACTTATAACATTCTAATAAAGTCCACTATGTAAAATTCCACTCTAAGGCTATGCGCGCACTGCGATTTTTATTCGTTGCGATTTTTAAAATGCGAAATAATATCGCAAACGACAATAGTTCCTACGCGCACTATGATTTGTTTTCGCTTGCGGAATAGCGGAGGCAAAATATAGTTATGGTCTAAGATCCGACCCAAGAACAACCTTCACCGAGCTGATAATAGAATAAAACTTAGTTTATAATAAATTTAGTATATTAAAAACATATTAAAAATGGGTTGTCTAAGAAACACTACCTTACGCGCACTACGAAAATAAATCGTTTGCGATTTTTTCCGCAATGCGCGAGATTTGATACCACTTCATACGGTACAAAATTTACATTTGCAATTTTAAATCGCAAACGATTTATTTTCGTAGTACTCGGATTGTAGTGTTTTTCTATTGTTCACAGATTTGCAATATTATTTCGCACCGATTTTTAATCGTAGTGCGCGCTTAGGAAAATGTGGCAAGAAATTGTTTGAAACATCTCGTCTATGTATTTTTTGGCTTCTACATGGAGTTATCTCTATGTTAAATTGATTGATGGTTTTAAAATAAAATGTAACTTATTGTAAATATCTTTATTAAAATTTTACAAAAAAAAACTTAAAATGATAATAATTATTAAAAAACTTACCTCGCATTTTAAAGTGCTCAAACATACTACAATCACTGTTACAATTTTCCACATACCGTAATTAAATATATGCGAATAATTGTAAATAAAATTCACACAGATGTACCAAACCAGGTTAAACGTGAGAGTACAACGGGACACTGAGGATAGAATGGGGACGTTGCACTCAGCCAACAGGCATCACAAATTTAAACCTGTACTATCATACTATGTATACATAACATACTTCTTAAAGATGCAAATTTCCACCCTAGATCTTCATATGTTTATCGTACATTGCTGTAATAGTGAGAGTTGGATAACGATGTGAATGTTGAAAAAGAGCAATGGACAGGTTGTACTGTTAAATTTGCGTGTAAAATGTGAAATTGCCATTCAGATTCAGACGATATCGCTACCCTATCGCTATAATGCAAAGGTATATCGCTATAATAAATATTCGTGAGTAGTAAATTAATAAGTTAATTAAACCGTATCATAATCGTATAATTTATTTATTATTATTATTATTTTATTAATCAATCTAAACATGGACATCTAATGTATATTAAGATAAAAACATAAATGTGAGGTCAAATAATATTTATTAATTAAAAAGGTGTTCATCTTAAGTCGTAAATTTATTGGAACATCTTATAATAATGAATTGGTTTCTAGAAACTAAGAGTCAGCATTACAATATATTTCAGAACTACAAGGTTTGACTCGATTTCTCTTGGATGCCATCATCAGATCTAAGTGTCCTTATCATGGTACCACCGGTGGGATATCTCCCTTCCAATAAATAAAGAATCATTAAAGTCGGTTCATAAACGACGAAGTTATCCACGAACGCACATAAAAAAAACATATCACACATAGCGGTCGAATTGAGAACCTCCTCCTTTTTTGAAGTCAGTTAAAAAGTTACACACATATATATTAGTTTTTAAGTTTGGATTGACTACCTAATGAACAAAAATTGAGAAGAAGCGAAATATTTATGAGTCAATTCTATTTATAACAAAAAACAGCAAGAAAGAAATGCACTTCTATTCAATTAGTGTAAGAATAGTACATTGTTCACCGAGGTAGGAATGGGACTTTCACCCGAGTACTACACAGTGCTTTATACTACACCATGTAAGACACAATTTAGCTTAGAATTTGATCGATATTTCGCGCTTCTTTTGTTTTTTTTTTATTCTTCACAAAAGGATGTCAGTGGCACGGAGATTCCATATTTAAATTATATGAAAACTCCTTGAGCAGGCGCGCGCCATAGATAAGATAACACATGAGAAATGAAAATTCATACAACTTTCTCTCCCGCTAAAACACGTTAGAAATGGATTTTCATAAATTTTTTCCTCCCGCTCAGGTCAAGGAAAAGACTAACGTTCTCTTTTCATTTTCAGGGAATAATGACTACTGTTCCGATCAGGTGTAGTATAAACATTATTTTCTATCACTTACTTAAAAGGTAAACATGCGTAGAAAACTATTTTATTTTTGTGTCTTTATGGTCAATTTGTTTAGAAAAATGTTTAAAGAAAACATTAGTTATTATTTTATGTTCATGGTTTTAGTAACATACAACTTTTTGCTTTCAGAGAGCGTTTCATGGTTAAAATTACATCTATTCTTAAAAATTAGTTTTTATTCAAATGTCGCATACGACACTGATTTTGCTCTGAATATCATTATTTCTACGTGTTTCTACGTATTAAATTAAAATGTACAAGTACATTTATAGCTTAAACCTTCACTCTCGTAATTATATAATTCGTGAATTTTATTTTCTAAAAAGATGTATAATCTCCCATATACAACTTATATAATACATACAGTAACTTTTTAAGTATATTTTATAAATTTTCGAAAATTATGGTCATATCAACACAATTATTATATTTATAATGTCCAGCGGAATTTCAAATCGTTTCTAGGATAACTTTATTTGAAAAGTATTTTTGAATATCAAACCATTATTGTAGCATTATGTAATGTCCCATAGGTTATAATTTTTACGCTTAAGATTAACGTTATTGAATACTATCACATTTTTTTAGCTTATGCAATTAATATGCTCAATACATTTAAATATACCTTAATCTAAAAACATTTAATAAATCAATACTGGCAGTAACATCCTTCTTCCGTATTATCTTTAATCCAGTCCAGGTATTTCGTAACTCTGGTGAACACACCAGGATACCCTTTTCTAGCACATCCATATCCCCAAGAGACTACACCTGTAAATAAAATGGTGTTCAAAACAAAATCACTCAAAAATAATCCAATTTGTAGCACAAAAATTGAGAAATGCATATTATATAAAGTTATACCTATTAACTCATACATGTGCTCATCGTTCTCAGCAATCAGCGGACCTCCACTATCCCCCTGAAATACAAAACAAACTGCATTAAGATCTCATATTAATTTTTATGTATCTGAGATTTTATCCAGGTATTGATGTCTCTTATGCACGGTTTATGTATCGAGTACCATCTGAAGATCGAGCTGAAACACTGTGTGTAGCTTGCTTTCGAAAAACAATCTCCTGTGTGTCACAATCATGAGAAGATCTACATCATCTAGAATATACTTCTGAGCATTATGATGATGATGAGTTTTGCGACACAAAAGAAATGGTTATTGCCAAGTTGGATTCTTCTGCACACAACTACTATATTTTCAACGAGTCTGTGTTCGGGTCTAAATTCTCCCCTTTTATTTTGTATATCTCAGACACAATGTGTACTAAATTTCATGATAATCAGTTTAATAGTTAGTAAGCATGAAAGGGTAATTTACTAAGAGATATCAGAAGATCATTTTTATTAAAAACTTCTTATATTTAAAAATTAAGATTACAAACAAAACTAACTGTGCAAGCATCTTTATGCGCTGTTTCAGGAAATCCGGCACACATCATGACCTCCGTGATTTTTGATGCGTTGTACTTCGTGTTACGGCAGGCTTCGTTGCTCAAGACAGGCAACTCAGCTTCCAAGACCGTGCAAGACCATTTACCGGTCTCGTTTATAGCACCCCAACCGGCTACCAATGCTGTTGCATCCTTATATAGTTTCTCTGAAATGCCAGTAAGAATAATATTATTATAAATTAATGAACAACAGTGTTAAATGTTTTCATATTGTCTACCCATATCTTTTTTCAAGTTTTCCCGAAGGATAGCTTAGTATTAGCTTAGGGAAATGCTAGAAGACAGACCGACAAAGAGATAACAAAATCTTTCATACAACAAGATGAAAACGAGACCTACAAGGTGCACGCAATGAACCTAGAAATGCGGAATGAATGGTTTGGAGAATTTTGTATCCCACCAGCTTTGAAATGGCGCACACTTTTATATGATTGGTCACCCGCCCTGTTAAAATTCTACCTCAACGCCTTTCAATTAACTCTCCCCGATCAAAGCAACCTAGTAAGGTGGGGAAAAGCTACAGAAAAGGCTTGTACGATGTGCAATGCGGCAATAAGCACAGCCAGGCACTTACTGACAGGTTGTAAGGCGCTATTAGACCGGGGTCATTATTCACGTCGCCATGATAGGGTGTTACACATCATACGCGAAGCTATGAGTTTATCACTGGCAAGAGCGAAAAAAGGAATAACAACAAACATTAAAACTAACATCGCGTTTGTAAAGGAAGGCTCAACAAAAAAGACTTCACTCACACAAAAGCCGTCCTCAATTATAAATACCGCCAGTGACTGGACATTATTAGTGGACACATATGAAAATTACTACAGAATACCGGAGGATATCTGTGCCTCGGCGTCCAGACCAGACATAATTATTTCTTTATGCAATGTCAATTAAGCGTGTAGTACTAGTAGAACTCACAGTGCCGAGGGAAACGACCACGCTTTAAAAAGAAACAAGTACTTTGACTTAACCAACGAAATAACTAAAAATGGTTATGTCTTTGCGCTGTATGCCGTGGAAGTGGGTGCGAGGGGTATACCAGCTAATTCCCTCTATAACCTGCTTAAAGACCTTGGATTGCCAAGAGCTTCAGTAAGCTCTTTTCTTGAACGAATATCCAAAGCGGCATTGATAGGCTCGTTTCAAATATGGTTAGGTAGAGGGGGTAACACGGCGGACAGTGGAGGTGAGCGTTGACGCGTCGTAAAGAGTGCTACTTAAACCTAAACCTGGGTCGCAATTCCCAGGCACTGTCGAAGCCGCATGTGTTGAGCCCGTCCATCACGCGATGGACCCAGCAACCGCACGGTGAATCCGTGGAACGCTAAGAAATAGGTCTTTCGAAAATGAGAACATCGTTTTTTCAAAAGGTCCGTCGCTTACTGTATCGTAAATAAATAGTTAAATACCGATGTCTTCTTCATTAAAACGAATATTAGAAAACATCGGAAAATATAATTATTACACCTTTTCATGTCTATTACAAATTATTGAGTAGATTAAAACAGTTACGTCACAAGATTGTATTTAGTACATTTTTCATACAAAGTTATCGTTTTGACAGATGTTAAAAAGTTACTATAAATAATTTGACTAAGGTGTCATCTACCCTATTGTAGTGGTCCATTGAGAGAGCGCCAAGGTCTTAAAAGTATTTTAAAGATTTAAAAGTAAAGGTTAGTGCACCCAACGGACAAAGATGCTCTTTGAACGGTTAAATTGTACTTATTTCCCAATATCAATATTAAAAGGCGTGATACGTATAAAAAGCATTTGGAAAAGAAGTTATAAAGTGATTAAATCTTTAATGAAAATAAATGAATACATGTGTTTTTTTCTCTTTATTTATTTAATGAGAGCTAAGTCACGAAGTGATTATGCTGCATAAAACTTGTTTAACGACTCAATATTAAACCATAAACGTGTTAGAGACCAAGGCACCCTAAATTATGTTAAAGAAATCAATAAGGTCTCCAGAGATTAATACTAAGTATACTTTCAAGTTCAAATTCTGTTAATGCAAGTTTCATCACCGTTGCTTTTGGTCCGACTCATGAATTTGCTGATTGGTACAATTTTTTTTATCTTTTTCTTATCCATAAAAACCTTAAAAACCTGAAGCCTTAAAACTCTGCTATAGCAAAAGAACATTACGCTTTTAGTGCGTTCTGCAATAGCGAAGTGCTTTAAAATCTGGCGGCTCATATTTAAATACAAGTGTACAATAAATTTGCAATGATTTTTTTTTTGCAATAGTAGAGTTTATAAAGTTCCGTGAGAGCTGGAAGAAAGGTTTCGTTTGATACAGATTCGTTAAACAAAAGATTTTCACAATTTACGTTCAAAAACAGAACAGAGTACTTAAATATTGTCACAATCAATAAATTGATGAGTTGATCTAAAAGCTGGTATTTCTTTTCACGAGATCTTATGTACTAACCTTCGTTGGTAGGCAGACACACAGGACGCACTGTATATGAATACTCCACAGGACTGCTAAGCTTTAATAACGCTATATCATTGCTCAGGTCAGTCAGTGTGAAGTTGTGTGCTATCACCTTCACAACAGCACGAGACATGGCCATTTGAGACAAATCGCAGCGGTTGTGCTCCCCAAACGTCACACGGAACAAAAACCACATGAATCTAGAACAAATTTATACTATTATACACAGCGTAGTAATTTTTAAAAGTAGTTTTATTTACTGTCGTGTAATATTCTATAGGAAACTAAAGCCAGTTCTATAAAACCCAAGAACTTTTATTTTGTTTTTCAACCGACTTCAAAAAGGAGGAGGTTCTCAATTCGACTGTATTTTTTTTTTATGTTTGTTACCTCATAACTTTGGACTGGGTGAACCGATTTTGATGATTCTTTTTTTATTCGAAAGCTGGTGCTTCCCGAATGGTCCCATTTAAATTTGGTCCAGTTCTGACATGTCATCCATGAGAAAACCATATAAGTCTTCAATTTGCACTATGTATGTACGCGACAAATTAACGAATAACTCAATATTGCCGTATGGTCCCATTTAAATTTGGTCCAGATTGAAGTCGGTTTTTTTTTGTTAAAATTTGTGATTATTACTTATATTTATCATGTAAGTATTTAGTGTAACTATACTATAATAGGTGTTGTATACTAGATCATAATTCCATCACGATATCAATTTTCTTGGAAAGTAGCATATTCGTACACTTTTACTCTCATTTAGATTCTAAAAGATTTAATAAAACTTGTTTGGTTTCGGTTATTAAATAAATAATCGTAGAATGTATCAGTAAATGATGTACGGACGTTCCGAGATAATAGCGGTCTCATTGACTTTCAAACGAAAGGCTTTATATTCTAAGTAGTAAATTTTATTTTGTTGATACTAAAAAGTACATTAGGCCTAGTATGAGTTTATTTCACATCACATCGATCGGTCACGGTGAGCGCATACGGCATGCAATTGGCCCGCGCTGATGTCTTCACCAATCGCAACGTAATGTTCCAATTAACATACAATAAAGTCACACTGGGCCCTCAGGTATCAATTAACTTACCCTTTCATACAATGAGCTGCAGTAACGACGTATCTATCGTTGATGAGAGAACCGGCACAACCAAATGACTTTTGCAAGATGACCCGCGCGAGCCACGGGAAAGCGTTGACGCTGGAATCTGTTCCTCCAACTACTCGGCCAGCTTCGTTGCGTTCCCCACACGCTATTAAAAAAAAGGCTCCATCAGATTAATGCTGAGGGATCAAGATACGAAATTAAAATAAATTTTCAGATTGCGTATTTAAATAAAAAGCCCTCTATATTAAACTTATGCAAAGTGTAAATATTTGTAAACTGGAAACACGTTAAGGGTCAGGAATACCTCCGCATACTGATAACAGTCAAGAAACTTTTAAACGGCCTTCTCCTCCTCGTTCCTGGAAAGTTTGCTTTATTTCTTTAAGATTTCTTAAAATTTTGGGTTTCTAGAAAGTTTTATCTAAATCTATCCCAGAGAACTGGGTCGAAAACAAAATTTCTAAAATTTACTTACCGCAATCCTGACATGGCCGTAATTCTCTCTTTGAAGGAAGTCGGAATGAATCTTGGGATAGTACTAAGTGTTCCTGTTTACATGAAAACAAATAAAGATCTGATTAAGAATGGTATTTATTGCAGTTGATTTCTATACAAAGACTAATTTTTCTTGTGTTTTTTCTATTTTTGTGTGAAAATCTTAATGCGGTTCACAGAATACATCTACTTACAAAGTTTCAACATTATAGTTCTTATAGTTTCGGAAAAAAGTGGCTGTGACATACGGATGGACAGACAGACAGACGGACGGACAGACGGACAGACAGACAGACAGACATGACGAATCTATAAGGGTTCCATTTTTTGCCTTTGAAACGGAACCCTAAAAATGTGTCGCCGGTAGATGGCTCAGTAGTATGTTTCTGCCACACGTAACGTACGTACGTACTTGCAAACATTGTAGTAGTAGAGCCACCCTGATTTCTGCACGAACGCGCCGGTTCAACTGGGCGGTACTACCCTCTCAGAGAAGACCAAGCTAAAAAGACAACATTCGTGCTGTCGTGTTTCGTTGGTGAGTGCGAGACCGGAGGCCCAATGATGCAGAAGCATCACAGTAGGCCGTCAAAGTGTGAGTGACCATGCTTTTCATGCTTTTCTTGTATACTTCAAAAAAAACATGCTTACGAAGGGTTCTTGTCAAAGTGCAAGGCTGACTTGCCACTTGTCATTAAACGAAATAGCCGTGCTCTATTCGTACAATTACAGCCGGATATCCGAATATCCGGCTAGATTCACCAATATACAGATAAGGCTAGTGAATCTAAACATTTTAATTGTTTTTTACGCCTCAACTAGATTGTCATTACATGAGATTATGTAATGACAATCTAGTCACGTGAATATAATCAATTAAAATACCATATAAAACTTAGACTAGACTTAGGACTCGAGGCTAGAAAAAATGTCAAGAATATTAGTTAGTTCGCAACCTCTCTATCCATAAATTCAGCACGGTTTCCTGGAGAGAGGGAATGAAAGTCAAAATATGTACTTGGTTGTAATTCAATAACACGTGATTTCATTCATTCTTTTTTTGCTAGACAGCAAGTACTTTAAATATTGTTCCGTGATCTATTTATAAATATATCACGTATAATAAATCTGTAGACGTTGAGTTTGTCAGTTTCTTTGCTTAAAACAGCGACATCTCTTGGAATCAAGTAACTAACTTTACAATAGGTACGTAATATGATTTTCTTTTGAACGTATAATAAAAATGTGATGTAACAGATAAATTCTGTACATTAAAGAAATTTAGATGTTTTATCGGGAGGGCTCTCTAATCGTTACTGAAGCAATGAAATTTTCTTGAAAATTGTTTGTGAACTTAACAGCGACATCTATTGGAATTAAGTAACACTAACTTCACAGTAGGATATACCTATCCTATATACGAGTAATCTATATATGATTAATTTTTAAAGTAGGAATAATAAAAAAAAACAGATTAATATAATTATATTATAATTATAATAATTCTGTACATTAGAGAAATTTTTTGGGAGGACGCTCTAATCGATTCTGAACCAAAAACTAAAATACCATAATAACGTTAAATGGTCATTGTAAAGGAGCAAGGTCCAAATGTATGAAGGAAGACGTCTTTTCAGTAGACTGTATTTAATTTGCTGGTTTTACAGTAATAGATTACTAGAAAAAACTTGCAAAGTTGACAAAACAATTTGTATATCTTCTTCTTCTTTTATATCCTATAAAAAGCGGCCAAGTGCGAGTCGGACTCGCCCATGAAGGGTTCCGCAGCAGCAAGTGGCATAATACAATTTTTATTTTATTTTTATATTTGTGTTGATTGAATAAAAGGTAAATTGCAGTTTACGATTTATGACGTATTAAAAAAAAAACTACTTACTAGATTTCGTTCAAACCAATTTTCTTTGGAAGTTTGCATGGTAATGTACATCATATATTTTTTTTAGATTTATCATTCTCTTATTTTAGAAATTATAGGCCGGCTCCCCCCCCCCTGTAACTTCACACATTTTACCACTTTGGAAGTGTCTCTCGCGCAAACTAATCAGTTTAGAAAAGTATGATATTAGAAACCTCAATATCATTTTCGAAGAACTATCCATAGGTACCACACGTATGCGTTTGATGAAAAATTTTTTTTGAGTTTCAGTTCTAAGTATGGGGACCCCCATAATTTATTGTTTTTTTTTATATTTTTGTGTGAAAATCTTAATGCGGTTCACAGAATACATCTACTTACCAAGTTTCAACATTATAGGTTTTATAGTTTCGGAAAAAAGTGGCTGTGACATACGGACGGACAGACAGACGGACAGACAGACGGACAGACAGACGGACAGACAGACGGACAGACAGACGGACAGACAGACGGACAGACAGACAGACATGACGAATCTATAAGGGTTCCGTTTTTTGCCTTTCGCACGGAACCCTAAAAATGAATTGCTGTTCGTTTGTTTCGCTAAAACTCGAGAACCGCCGGGCCGATTTAGCTGATTTAGGTTTTGGAATGTTTGCCGTGATTCAGGGAAGGTTTAAACGGTGAGAAAATATGGAAAAATTGCGGGGAAGATAATAAAAACAACAATTTCCTTTTGCCTGAAAAAAACTGTTCTACCAACTTTCCTGTCAAACTTTTGACTGTCAAATTGAAGCACTTATTAAATTAAGGGTTTTAAATAGGCATCATATATTATTACACGAATGAAATTAAGGGTTGTGTATAAGAAAAATTAAAAGATACCGGGCAAAGTCTTTTTTTTTTGTCCGCGACGTCTGTCTGTATCTTGGCCGCGCATCACGCTGAAACTACTGAATGGATTCAAATGAAACTTGGCACGATTTGAGTTCATACTACGAGGTAGGACATAGATTTTTTTTAATTTAATTTTTTTTTAATAACGGGAAAAGTATTTTTCTTTGTCCGCGACTGTACACTGCCTCTAGGAAGCTGAGACAGATATGTAAATATGGCGGTACGAAGTTTATTTTTATTCTACCCTTCTTGAATATTTTCGCTCGATTTCTATTCTTCTCTTCCTGAACATTTTCACCGTATTCCTATTCTTCCCTTCCTGAACATTTTCGCCCTAATTCTATTCTACCCTTTCCTGAATATTTTCGCTTTATTTCTATTCTTTCCTTCCTGAACATTTTCGCCCTATTCTTATTCTTCCTTTCCTGAAAATTTTCGCCCTATTTCTATTCTTCCCTTCCTACTCAAAGTGCTGCAGCTTTCAGAATTTACTTACAGACAAGTCTGTTCTGATTTCTGAGGACTTTTTATTTTTTATTCTGTAATTTCTGAGATCTTTTTATTTTGTCTAAATCTGCCTAACCATAAAACTAGATAAGAAAAATTTAAAGTTATGTGGATTAGGATTTTTAACTCTTACCACAGTAAAAAACAAAAAAGGGAACGCCTCAAGACGATCGACGAGAGATGAGACCGCCTATGCTCAATTAAAGTGTAAAATAAAAATATAGTTTTGTGACTAATAAGAAACATTGTTTTTTATTACTTAAAAATATTTTTAAATTATGGTGTACCTCCAAAATTTTTAATCTTCCTAGATGTACCTTGAACCCAAAAAGTTTGCGGAACACTGAATGTACTATGGTGATGTGTGTTACTTCGACCTGAATGCAGACCTCCTTAACAAGCTTGACCGTCTTCTTAATAACTGCATTCGATTTATTTTCAATATTCGAAAGTATGACCATGTGTCTGCTTTGCGTTCCCAGTTAAAATGCAATCCTATTCGCCTACAGTGCAATCAGCGAGCTCTTACCTTCCTATTTTCATTTCTCAACTCGCCATCCTTACCTACCTACCTTGCTCCGTATTTCCGATACCTGTGCTCTAATCACGATAGAAATCTTCGCTCAGTTAATAATCTGCTTTTTTTTTTTTATGGAATAGACCGGCAAACGAGCCGACGTATCGCCTGATGGTAAGCGATTACCGCCGCCCATGGACACCCGCAACACCAGAGGCGTCACAAGTGCGTTACCGGCCTTTGGGGGATGGGGGGGGGAGGTAGGGGGAGGGGTTGGGGTATGGGCCTCCGGTATCCTCACTCACTAGGTGAAACACAGCGCAAGCACTATTTCACACCGGTTTTCTGTGAGGCCGTGGTATCACTCCGGTCGAGCCGGCCCATTCATGCCGAAGCGTGGCTCTCCCACGGTCTCTGCTTCTCTCATGTCCGTCTCATTACTCTGACTTCGTGAACTGTTCCTTCTTTGTTCAAGCAGTACTACTCTGGAATGCGCTCCCGCTCAAAATCAGGATGTCCACTAACCGATATACATTCAAAAATAAAGTACATGAGCTCTTTCCCAATGAACTGGCAGAATTATCTAATCTATAGCTTACCGTCCTTTTTAAACGACTTCCAAAAGGAGGAGGTTCTCAATTTCATCGTTCATCGTCACAATGTATGTACGTACACGGATTACTCCTCCGTCAATTTGTGGACCGATTTTGAAAATTATTTTTGTATTCGAAAGGGTATGCTCCTCATGTGGTCCCATGGCCACCATATCTCCTGATATGGCGTGACCTTGAGCGGGATAGCTGCTCTTCGCGTAGAACAAAACAACCGAAGCGTCGGTGACGTCGTTGACGTTCGTCTTGAAATATAGCGAGTGTGGTACCTACTATTACATTTGGCTTGGCACCGACTTCAAACCTATGAATAGGTAGCATATACAAGTTATTTGATACTTTTTAGTTTTTAAGTCGGTTTTTAAACGAGGTTTTTTTCCATTATTTAGTGTATAAATGTTGTATTTATTTATACGTAATCTGTATATGTATATCTACTTATATATGTATGTTTGTATGTATAACGTTGAATATGATGTGATTATTGTAAATTTTAACGGACTTCTTATGTATATGAGATTTCACACACCTGCCTTATAAGATTTCTCCACCACCCGAAGGTCGACTGGAAGAGAATGCTCTGGGCATTAAGTCCGCCGATGTACATTCTTAGTGCATAAAGTTAATAAATAATATATAAATAATCTACATTGTATTTATATTTCCAAAAAAGTGTGTGTGACCAGTTCCTAAAATTATCATCTCAATGTCAGGTTTAAGATCATTTATTTCTCATAAAGAATAAAAATACAAATTCACTTACATGAGAAAATACAAAATATATAACACTTAACTTACTGCGATACAGAAAAGAAGAACTCACGTTATTTATACAAAATAAAAATCACAACAATCCATTTCAAAACATAGTGAGGGTACAT
This sequence comes from Diaphora mendica, assembly GCA_949125395.1. Lineage (NCBI taxonomy): Eukaryota > Metazoa > Arthropoda > Insecta > Lepidoptera > Erebidae > Diaphora > Diaphora mendica. The sequence goes on from OX421323.1 coordinate 8,294,255, forward strand.
TAAAAATCATACATGCATTTCGAAACATTTGTAGAACCGTGCCAGCAGTAAATACAAAGATTTAGTGAACCTAGAAGCGACAGATTGGTTTGCACAAAATAACAACTTAGCATTGTCACATATTCTGGTAATTGAAAAGTTTTAGTGTAAGTATTGGTTAATTTATGTATAACAATATATGAATACATAATATTAAAATTTATGCAAGAGATAATGATTGTTATAAAAGTGTATTTATGCTTGTATTATTTATAATGTGATTTTTTAACATTTTTTTAAAATTTTGCATATTTTTTGTTTCTTTTATCAGATTAGGCAGCTGATTATATATTTTAGAACCTTCGTACATAATGCATCTCTTGCCATAATTCGTTCGTGACTTTAACAGAAATATGTCATTCCTACTTCTGAGACCGATACTATGCACATCTTTTTTTTTAGTTAGTTTTATTTGTGTATGTATATTATTAGTTAGTATTTTTCTTATAAGTAAACAATTATAATATTTGTATGTCTGTACAATAGTCATGATTTTGGTCTCCTTGTAAATTTTTTGAGTTGATGTGAGAAAATCGTAATGAAATAATTTTTTGATTAATTTATTTTGTGCTGTTTGTAATTTTGTTAAATTGCTTTTAGCAGCTGTACCCCAAACCTCTATCAGGTAGTCTATATGCGGTTTTATAAGCGTATTATATATAGTGTGTCTTAGTTGACGTGGTATGCAACGTACGAAGCCACTCAACATTCCTGACAATGAGATAAATTTATTTTTTAGTTTTTGTATGTGCGGTTTCCATGTAAGATGGTTATCCAAAATCAGACCTAAGTATTTTTCTTGATTTACTTGATTGATCTTAACATTATTTATAGTTAAGAATGGAAAATTGGTAATTTTTTTGTTTTTAGCCGAGAAAATAATATAGTTCGTTTTGGAGGTATTGATCGTTAGTAAATTACTGAGAAACCACTCATTCAAACGTTCAAGATCACTCTGTGCATCTGCAATCACAGTGTCTATCTGGTGGCCAAAATAAAATAATGAAGTGTCATCCGCGTATAAATTCAAGTCCCCTTTTAATCCTAGTTGGTGTACATTATTAATATATATGAGAAATAACAAGGGGCCTATAACTGACCCCTGCGGAATACCGTATGTAATATTTTTTGGTTCGCTCATAGTCTGACCGACTTTAACGACCTGTCGACGATCGGATAGATATGATTTTAATATATTATATGCATCCCCGCCAATACCGATGTCACTAAGCTTTTTCAGAAGGATTTCGTGGCTAATTGTGTCAAACGCCTTCTTCAAATCAATAAAAATACCCAGAGCAATTTGTTTGTTGTCGATATTAGTTTTAATTTTTGTTATAAGGTCTATAGTTGCCGACAACGTATTAGATTTCGATCTAAATCCGTACTGCTTTGTATATAGAAAATTTTGTTGGTTTAAGTAAGTTTCTAGGCGGTTATGCAAAATCTTTTCAAAAACCTTTGACATAACAGGAAGAACCGATATCGGCCGATAGTTACTTGGATCACTCTTCTTACCAGATTTATGAATAGGTGTTACCTTTGCAATTTTAAGGCTTTCTGGCACTCTTCCCCGATCAAGACAGGTGTTAATACAGTTCGTAAGTTCTTCAAGTACCAAAGGGGACACACATTTGAGAGATTTGGCATTCATACCATCCAGGCCTGTGCTGGTGTTATTATCCAGATTCCGTATTATCTTGGCAACTTCAGTTGGATTAGTATGTTCAAATTGTGTTATCCTGTGTTTACTGTCTACTACTCCCAAAGGATTGGTGTAAATTGTAAGGTTGTGGTATCGTTTTGGAATCTTATTAGCTAGGATTGAACCAATATTTGAAAAATACTCGTTAAAATAGTTGCTGATATCTTTTTCGGTGGTAATATATCCTTCTGGTGTCAAAAGTTTACGTGGCCCAGTATTTTCTTTTATTTTATTCCGAGATAGATTATTTATGAGGCTCCACATTTTTTTTGGCTTGTTTTTGCAATCAGCAAACTGCTTATGATAGTATTGGGATTTCTTTCCTTGTATCATGCACGTTACTTCGTTACGTTTTACAACAAATTTTTCCTTTTTGACTTCGTCATCGGGGTTGCTTTTATATTGTTTCCATAATATGTTTCTTTTATTTATCTCTTCTATTATTTCTTTATTTATCCAATCTTGGCGAGGGGGATTTAGGGTTTTAAATTTAGTAATTTTGCTTTTGGTAATGCCTGATAATATTTTTTGTTCAAGTAGATGATAACAACAGCTGTCATTTCGACTTTTATTTTCTCCTACAACATTGTAAAGTTTCTCATAGTTGATCGCTTCATACTTTGCTTTCTTAATAGGCTCAGATTTATGTTTTCTTATTTCAAAATATATTTGCTTATGGTCAGACATAGGTGTATCTACTAGAGCAAGATGAAATTTGTTTTCTGTTAGGCTACAACTCACATGATCAATTATTGTTTTTGAGGATACAGTTTCTCGGGTGGAATATTCGGTGTCAATTTTGTTCATAATCTTGCAACCGTTTTCATGTAGAATGTCTTGGTATTCAGAAACCACAGGGTCAGCACTCAATAGATTCAGGTTAAAATCCCCAAATACTATTACTCTCTTAGATCTTTGCAAATATTCACTGTAGCATTGAAGGAAATTTTTGATGTTAGTAGACTCTGGTTTCCTATATACAGCGCCAATGTCCAAGGAATAACTTTTAGAGTGTATCCAGACATAGTGATTTCCATTTGAACTATCTTCTTCAAGTTCATAATGGTCCAGACTTTTTAGGGCAAAAATAGAAACTCCTCCCCCCCTAGTATCACGTCTATAACTGTAATAGTGCTTATAACCAGCAATTTGAGTTCTTTTCGCTTCGTCTTCACTTTTTATCCAGGTCTCCGTCAGAATAATGTAGTGTAGGGTGTTTGAGAACAATTTAACTATACACCTTAGTTCATCCAGCTTTTGTGGTTTTACTATACTACGAACATTGGCGTATAAAAACCGAATCGCTTTTTTGTTACTTAAGATGTGATCGTGGGAATCAGTGATTTCATAAGTTATTAAATCGTTTATAATAATATCGCGATCCTTAGTAGCGCTTAGTTTTTTGAAATTTTGTTAACCTCGATCAGTTTTGGCACGCCATTAATGTACTTGATTTTTAAATTAGTGTTACCACTTTCCATTTGACGCTTCAGCTCACTCACTTGTTCATTAAGATATTTCTGCTGTTGCTTTGTCTGATCCGAATAAATCTTGATATTTGAGTTGGGGTTTAGGTTTTTGTTGCGTAGTATATTCTTGACTATTTCTATTGAGTTGAAATATACTTTTATGGGTCGATTTTTGCTAGTATTATATTTTCCCAATCTAATCATGGTTTTGGGTTCCGTACAGTCGTTCTTTATAGTTTTCAGTAGCTTCATGACTTCTAGCTTGTCTGCGGTATTTCTATCTTCTTGGTTTGTCGAGACTGGTTCTGGTATACCAGTTATAACAATATTCTTGCTTCTTATCTCACGTTGTTTAATTTCGGTTATTATATTTTCAGAAATGTTAATATCGTTACCTGATTTTGAACCCGCTAAATTCAGCTTCTCGACTTTTAATTGCATGTTGTACATAGATTTTTGCAGCACATTTTCTTTGTTTTGTAGCAATGTAACTAACACAACATCCACTTCTGGTAGTTCTTAAACAGTTTCTAAAAGATACTTTACAATAGGTACCTACGTTATATGATTACTTTTTTATCGTATAATAAAAATGTAAAATATCAATTTTAAGTTTGAAATACTTGAATCAGGAGTTATAATTTTTAATATAAACAAACATATAACTTAGTAGTTATGATAATTTACCAGAAACAAAACACAAAATGTGTGTGAGTGTGTGTGTTTGTTACTCTTTCACGCTAAAACTACTGAACGGATTTGGATGAAACTTTACAGTAATATATCTTATACAGGATACTATTGGCCGCGAAAATCGACATTCACGCGGGCGGAGCCGCGGGCAACAGCTAGTATTTTATATGATAGGTATATTAATGAAGTCATAAGTAAAAAAAATTAAAATTGTAATTGTCTAATTTAATTTTAAGTCCTTAAAATATTTTTTTTATTTAAAATAAAAAGTAGAGCATCCTGCAGTGTATTTTAACTATATTAGACAAACTTCATTTAAATTTCGTCAACACAATTTGATCACAAACGTCGCGATATCTCGATTAGTCATTTTACGTAGATCACATGTCATATTAGCGCACCTAAATAACATTATTTTTAAATAGATACACAATAAACAATTATTATGTGTTCTCGCCAAACAGATGACAAGTTATGAAAGCCCGTTACCATAACGCGCGTGGGAGGTACCTACTACCGTTTAAATTTTGGGGCAAAAAAAATGTCATCCATTAAGTACAGTTAGACCACCTACCTTGCTTAGAGTCTGCGGTGTGCTGTCGACCGACGCACATAGAAAACAAAATAGCACAGGCCACAACATTTCTACACTTTTTTTTCAAATACGACGCACTTTTATTAAATTTGAAGGTTTATTTAACACTCTCTAGAAAGTTGCATGTGTTTAAGGTTCAATGTTTTTGATACACTAAGTCATGTCTTCGATCTCGACGCACTTTATGGGTACAGAGACTTTAAAATGTTACACCCCGGACAGAGCCGCAGTTTTAAAATAATGTTTACTGAAGAGTTATTCCTACGGTTGTTTGGTGTTGTCCGTTATATTCAACAAACAATGTCGAAGTAGCTACGCTTCTATAGAAATGGTATGCTAGATACTGTTGTTTTTTTTTTTAATTAGAAGGTGCGGCATTTTAGCGTTTCGAGGGCTTCGCGAATGAGCGCTTTATTTGGCAATGACCTCCGCGGTCATTGACACCTGCTTACGTCTACCGGTAAGAACGTGATAATTTTGAACCTTATGAAGATGTAGGTAAATGCATGGTTGCTTGCATTTTATGAGATGATGAGATGTAATACGGAGTAATAAATATGTGGTTGCGATCCCTTCGCATCCATATGATTGCGTCCGATTACACGTGCTTTTAAAAGAATGCCGAACCCTTAATGATAGCGTTAAAACGAAACGTGTTCTCTAAATAAATTATAATACCTGATAGGTCTGTTTTGCAATATGTTACAAAGCTGCAAGGTCTATGAACTGTCTTTGTTTAATTACCACCTCTGGTATGGTACACTACACGCCGTTTTTTCATCAACATACAACAACGTAGGCTGGCATGTTGGTGATACTTACAAATTAGTGAGTGACGACCTACTTCCTACTATTATAAATTCTACTAATATTTTGACTGCAAGGCCCAATTGGCCTAATAGTTTAAGTGGTCGCCACGCCGCTTCTTACTGCGCCAAATGTTATGGGTTCAAATCCTACATGGGACAAGACTTTGTGTGACCCACAAATTGTTATTCTAAGTATGAGTGTACTTTGTGTCCGTTTTATGTATATTTGTAAAGTCCGCCGCGACACAGGATGTATATTCCTAAAGCAGGAATTCTCTTTAAAGCGTAAGTTTGTGAAGATGCATGGATATTTGCTATTATTTCGCGTAATAACTACAAACTTTTTAGTAATCCATTCTTAATTTTAATATAAATGCGAAAGTAACTCTGTCTGTCACTCTTTCACGGCCAAACAGCTGCACCGATTTCAATGAAATTTGGCATGTAGATACTTTGCTACGCGGGCAAAAGCTAGTAGTGTTATATGGCAGATAACTGTCTGAAACTGTATCAGGAACTGATGAAACTAGCCCTATGTTTCATTTCATGACACTTGTGAAATCGAGAGTAGACCAGAACTGAATTTCTAACGAATTTCATAACAAGATTAATTGATCTTCAGATGTCTGGGTCGCCGATTAGACAAAAACAATCGGGAATACAAAATGTCAAGCGCTGGTGCTGCGCTGCGCTATGCTTGACGTCTTGGGTTTGATTCCCGAGTCTGGTATGATATTATGATCTGTCTGTTTGTGTGATCTGATATTTGTTTCAGAGTTTGGGTGTTTTATATCTATATCTATATATACTTATAATAAAAATGTAACAGGTCCAATTCTGTACATTAAAGATATTTTGAAATTTTTTTTTGGAGGGCTCTCTATAATCGATACTGAAGCCAAAACTGTATTTTTTTCATTTTTGTCTGTCTGTCTGTCTGTCCGTCTGTCTGTCTGTCTGTCTGTCTGTATCTTGGCCGCGCATCACGCCGAAACTACTAAATGGATTCAAATGAAACTTGGCATGATTTGAGCTCATACTACGAGGTAGGACATAGGATACTTTTTATCCCGATATTCAGCATGGTTTCCTGGGGGGAGGGGATAAAAGTCAAAATATGTACATAGTTGTAATTCAATAACACATGGTCCGATTGCATTCATTCTTTTTTGCTAGAAAGAAAAAAATAAAAGATAACGGGAAAAGGTTTTTTTTTTCGTCCGCGACTGTACACTGCCTGTGGGAAGCTGAGACAGATATGTAAATATGGCGGTACGAAGTTCGCCGGGTCAGCTAGTACTTACTTATAATAAAAATGTAACAGGTCCAATTCTGTACATAAGATATTTAAAAAAAAAAATTTGAGGGCTCTCCATAATCGATACTGAAGCCAAAACTGTATTTTTTTTCATTTTTGTCTGTCTGTCTGTATCTTGGCCGCGCATCACGCCGAAACTACTGAATGGATTCAAATAAAACTTGGCATGATTTGAGTTCATACTACGAGGTAGGATATAGGATACTTTTTATCCCGAAATTCAGCACGGTTTCCTGGAGACAGGGGTTGAAAGTCAAAATATGTACTTAGTTGTAATTCAATAACACATAGTCCAATTTCATTAATTCTTTTTTTGTTAGAAAGAAAAAAAATAAAAGATGACGGGAAAAGTCTTTTTTTTTGTCCGCGACTGTACACTGCCTGTGGGAAGCTGAGGCAGATATGTAAATGTGGCGGTACGAAGTTCGCCGGGTCGTTAGTACTTATAATAAAAATGTAACAGGTGCAATCCTGTACATTAAAGATATTTTGAAAATTATTTTTGGAGGGCTCTCTATAATCGATACTGAAGCCAAAACTGTAATTTTTATTATCTTGGTATCTTGGCCGCGCATCACGCCGATTTACCAAAAAAGTATGATATGTAGTAGTATGGGTACCAGTACCCATACTACTAGCTGCTTCATTTGCGTTTTAGATGTTTATTAAAAACAGATGTTTTATTTTATTCTATTGCTTGTATGGGAAAAGAAAAGTATTCTTTTACTATTTTCCTCGCAATTTTTAAAAAGAATTAACCGAATTGGTCGAGCGGTTTTAGAGTTTTGCGCTTAGCAACACGTTTGGCGATACATATTTATTTATATATATAGAAGCGGACAAAGCGTATATATATATATATAAAGATCGCAGGTTGACAATTATATGACCGCGTCCTATCGCGTCAAATCAGGATTGTATTTATTTTTTAACAGGCGAGGTTTCTGGCGTCAGTTAGAGTTAGTTTTATTTAAGTACACGACATCATTTTAAAGCCTTGCGCAACATCTTTAGGATTCTGAATATGAAGCCCTTAAAGCCTAAGACTAATTAAAGAATTTTGTCTTCACGCGTTCAGATCAGAATTTAAATCTTTATCTAGTCTTGTAAAACCCTTACTTGATAACCTGTGGACCTATGCAGCTTGAAAGCAGCAGAGCTAATACTTCTGTATAATAATTTACAATATAATAGTATTTATATTATAGAATTCTGGAGGCCCAATGATGTTGAAGCATTGTTGCATTGTCTGCAATGAGTATGGTGATCACCACTTTTGGATTTTGCTTATGCTTTCCATCAGGCTGAGTAGAGTCACTTTGGCAGGCCCAAGTATAAACCAAAGAAGATTAATTTGAGTCAGATTACTCTTTTCTACTTTTGTACCCCTTACGTGCAAGAAAATTTATGAATATGTATGTTGCACGAGTATATAGTGACTGCATGGATGACAAAGTAGTTTAAGCGGTCGTCATGTCGCTTCATACTACACCGGGTGGTGTGGTCTCAATCTCCATATGGAACAAGATAATCCAGAAATTTTTGTTTTGAGTCTCTTGAGTGTTGTTTGCGTCCGTTGCATGTATGTTTGGAAAGTTTTCCACGACGCAGGATAATATTCTTAGCGCGAGAGTTTTCTTTTAAAAAAAAATACAGATGCTTGAATGTATATAACTACTGGTGTAGCGTTTTTTTGTTATTGCTCCATGGTTTTAATACTCAATACCTATTGCAGTAAGGCTCAAAATTAAATGAACATATCTTTCAACTTTAGTCGTAGCGCGAGTGCCTGAGGCCTCTACTTGAGCAAACCCCGGGACGGTTTTTCAGCTATTCCTTTAATATTTAAGTTACCAGGGGCCCAAGACCCAAGGCTCTAGAGCTTCACTTCCTTATTCTACGCATTCAGAGTGCTGTAACGTTCTTCTGTTTCTTGAGTTGCAGGTGTCCACTAACTGTCAGGTAAAATCTGATCTACCGTTTCGTATAGGTATATTTAATACCAAGACATGCACTACGAATTACGTGATCGATATCTGCTGTGTTGTACATAGTATTAATTACTAGTTTATGGCGGCAGCTCCGTCCATATATATACCTGCTATCGCGGTAAGCCTTTGTCTTTCCTCGAAAATCAAAGTTTGTATCTTCATGTCAAATTTCATTGAAATTGGTGCTCGGTTCAGCCGTGAAAACATGACAGACAGACAGAGAGACAGACAGAGTTACTTACGAACTTATAAGTAATTAGTATAGATTTTGACAAAAAACGATGTTACTACGTACTACAGAAAGGTTGTAATAAAATATGTATTTTATATTATTATATTTGAGGTACTTTATTGGTTTAAATTTCTTACAAAATTATAATATACTTTCAAACTGTATCTTAACTCTATACCCTTGGCATGACTCCTATAGTTCACGTATAAATGACTATCGTCAACTTTCCAAACAAGTTCTGCGGAGTTCTTAGTGAAAACGGTAATTTACTATTCTATGCTATGCTAACCATAAACTATCAGGAAAAATATTATACTAAGGGCACTGTATTCTATGGCAAATTAAATATGTATTTTATAAAAATAAATCAAAGCCTTAATAACTTAGAATTATATAATATTTTCTAAATCAGAATTAAATAAATCGCAATAAATAATGTTCTTAAAATTTAATATATTTTTAATAAATACAGTCAAGTGTACATAATTTCATCCAAATATTTGGTTATAAATTACTTAAGTACATAAAATCTTCACCTTTCTAAAATAACTTATTATTCTACTATTAAAATAAATACAACGCCATCTATCATTGATATTAAAACACTTTCTCATAAAGTTTAGTTTAAGGCAACAATGATGGCATTGAGAGTACATTAAACGAAGAAATAAATGCTGGCAATTTTAATGGAGTACAAATACTCTCTCTAATCAGTGCAGTAGCATCCGTCTTGAGTATTTTCACGAATCCACTCCAAATATCTGTTAACCCTGGTATATACGCCTGGATACCCAGGCCTTGCACAGCCATTACCCCAAGACACAACACCTGCAAATTTAATATTAAGAAACTATTTCACACATCTACACTTTTCAAAATTAAATTTGAGTAATCCAAAAAAATATTTATAAACAAAACATCCTACTTGTAAAGACAGTAATTGTATTCATGAAAGTTAGTCTAAAAAAACCATGGTCCTTCTATATAACCACGATTCCTTCTATATAACCATGATTCCTTCTATACAGCGTGTAAAAAAACTACCACCGAAAACTTGGGGGTTGCAATCAGACCATGATTCTGAATAGACTTAGCGTAAAAAAAATTGTTGACTTATCTACGTCCTTTTATGGTTTTTTCTGATAACGTGCACATAGTTAATACAGACATTTACACGCTCCACTGTAATTAATCATTTCCCACTCTAATGAGTAAATCCGTCGGTAGTCGTCTTTTTACACCCTGTATAACCATGATTTCTTGTGCATAATCGTGATTCTTTCTACATAACCACGATTCCTTTTAAATAAACTGGAGGTAAAAGAGGGTAACTTAGTAGTCAAACATATAAAAAGTAATCTAAATGGTTCCACTATTTCAAGGTTCTCAATTAATAAGCAGGTAATCATTCATACCGACTATATGTATTGCTAAAAAACTTACAAAGAAGGTTTTTTTTATAATTTTTTTGGAATAATATTTTTTAATGTCCAAAGCATGTGAACTGATGTATTAAAATAACTGTGTATATATTACCAATCAGCTCATAACGTTTGTCGTTCTTTCTCTCGGCTATGAGAGGACCGCCACTGTCACCCTGGAACACAATGTTATTCAGATCAGATATTAATTAATAATAGGGCATTTACCTTATTTTTTGAGGTAAAACTGCTTTACGCACGCTTGACTTGGGGAGTAAGCTGGTGAAGGCGTGACGAGAGCGTTATGAAAAGTGTGATCGGGCGAGGCGAACGCAAGTTTAGAGGGAGATAGGTATAAGTTAGTGAAGAGATAAATACGTTTCTTATATTACTGTAGGGGCAAGAGAGAGAGGTGCTAGCACACATATCCTTTCTCTCTTTCCCTCATAGCCAGTTATATACAGGTTGGAACTTAAAATATGTTTTTTTTGAGTAAAATATTCTATCCACAATATCCTACCAATATTACAAATGCGAAAGTTTGTAAGTATGGATGGATGGATGGATGTTTGTTACTCTTTGACGCAAAAACTACTGAACGGATTTGGATGAAAGTTTACAGTAATATTGCTTATACATCAGAATAACACATAGGCTACTATTTGCCACGATAACCGACATACACGCGGGCAGAGCCGCGAGCAAAAACTAGGTAAGAATACTTTCCCTTCAGGTGTCATTACAAAATTCCTCTCTGTATAAAGAAGTTACTTCAGTCGTGTGGTCTAAAGCTCACTCGTTTGTTTTATTTATATCGATGTCATACATAATTATTTTTAAACAAAATCTACATCAAGAACTGGACCAAATTGAAATGGAACCACACAGGAAGCATCAGCTTTCAAATAAAAAAGAATCATCGAAATCGGTTCACCCAATCGAAAGTTCTGAGGTAACAACCATAAAAAAATACAGTCGAATTGAGAACCTCCTTCTTTTTTGGAGTCGGTTAAAAAGAATTAACACTTTTAGCTAATTTCTACCAGGTGGTCTGTAAAGTTTCCGACCTCAACGTGAAAATTGCAGCACTCGTTAATAAAAATGTAGTTGTGCATCGCTTTGAGAAGTGTGTAGAGTTAAAGAGAGGGTGTATTAAGTCTAAAGAACGGAAAGATATTGTAAATAATTTGTCTACTGAGCGCACTGTAGAGCTTTGTTGTGTAGAACTGGAACACCATATTATAGTTAGTGTGTATCGGCCACCACATAGTGACTTTAGCATTTTTGAGATAGTTACCGAAGAAATATTGAAACGTTTATGTGTCAGTAGTAAGATTTTGGTAGTTTGTGGAGATTTTAATATTAATTTATTAGAAAAGTGTCCTATCAGTATACGATTATTAAGCCTATTTGAATCATTTGACTTGAATCACTTATTTTCTGAGCTCACAAAAATTACTTCTCACTCGGCAACTTGCTTAGATAACATCTTTTGCAATGGGGAATATTTAAATAGGTCAATTTTAAGTGATTTAACATCTGATCACTGTGGGAAATTTGTTACATTGCCTTGTATGAGAGAAAATAAAATAAACAAAACCATATGCAGGCCCATTACTAGTAACCGATTATTAAATTTTATTATTAACATTAGGGATAAGGTTTCCAATTTAGATTGGACTCAAAGGGATCCGGATAAGCTTTACGGCTACTTATTCAACATGATAGAAATCGAATTTACCAGTATATTTAAGACAAAAACAATAATGCAACGGCCCAAAACGACGTTCTGTGACTGGGCGACAACAGGAATATACGAAATTAGGGAAAGTCTGTATGATTTGTATGCTGTGAAAAAGGGTAATTTTGACCCAAAATTTCATGAATATGTTAAAAATTACTCAAGGATTTTTAGGAGAGCCTGTGGTGTGGCGAAGTCTTTGTATATAAGTGATAAAATTAAGTCTTCAAATAATAAAATAACAGCTACATGGAACATTATTAATAATGAAACGGGACGTTGTAAACCTCGAGATAATGATTTAAAATTAAATATCAATAATAGGTTTATAACAAGCAACTTAGACATAGCTGAATCTTTTAATACCTTTTTCACAAGTGTACCAGTTAGTACAACGAGTACCTTGAATTCTTGTGCGTCCGGGTCTGAACTGCTGTTAAGGGCCAATGTAAATGAATGAACTCTAAGAAAACAGGGGACTTATGGGGGATTTAAGTTAAATTAATAGAAACTATTATAATTGCTATAGCACCATTTCTAGCAATAACATTCAATCGATGTGTTGACTCTGGGGTTTTTCCTAACCTGATGAAGTATAGCAAAGTAATACCTTTATTCAAGAAGGGTTGTACCACTGAACCAAGTAACTTTAGGCCAATCTCAATCTTACCGGCTATTAGTAAAAATTTTGAAAAAGTTATTTTGCAACAACTAGTAAGCCATTTTAATCTAAATAATTTATTTCACAAAGAACAATGTGGCGATAGGTGTATTTTGCGATCTCTCAAAAGCTTTTGACTGTGTAGAACACAGCACGCTTTTTCTTAAACTTAGGCATTATGGTGTTAATGGTATTGCTTTGGAACTAATCGTTTCCTACTTGAAAGATAGAATTCAACATGTAGATGTCAATGGTGGGAAGTCATCTGGATTACCTGTTACTATGGGCCGTTCCGCAGGGCTCTATACTGGGTCCTCTACTTTTTCTCATATATATAAATGACTTACCATATTATTTAAAAGATCTCTGTGATATAGTTCTATTTACTGATGATACGTCACTTATTTTTAAAGTCGATCGTAAGAAAACAGTTTTTGACGATGTGAATAGGGCACTAAATGATGAATTGAATTGGTTTACAACGAATAATCTCCTACTGAATTCAATTAAAACAAAGTGTGTGAGATTTACTATGCCAAATGTAAAACAACTAGGCAGTAATCTAACATAAATAATGAAATCATAAGTATTGTAGATTCAACAGTATTCTTAGGAATTACATTAGACAGTAAACTTCAATGGGGAGCCCAGATGGATTGCCTTGCGGGTAGACTTAGTTCGGCAGCTTATGCAGTATGGAAGGTACGTCTGCTCACTGATACGTACACAGCTAGGTTAGTTTATTTTAGCTACTTTCACAGCGTCATGTCCTATGGTAGACTACTTTGGGGCAAGGCGACTGATATTGAAACGATTTTTATTCTACAAAAACGAGCCATCCCCTCAATGTACAATTTAGGTGCTAGAGTCTCTCTTCGAGAGTTGTTCAAAGATATAGGTATTTTAACTGTTGCAGCACAGTATATATTTGCTAATATTATGTTTGTTAGACATAACATTAATGACTATAAGAAAAACAGTGATGTACACAATATTAATACTAGAAACAAATCTAAACTCGTTGGTACCTATAATCGATTACATAAGGTACACAACTCGTTCGAAGGTCTCGGTGTACGTTTTTATAATAAAATTCCAATACATGTAATCGACCTTCCTGTAAATAAATTCAAGCTAACTGTAAAAAATCACCTTATTAGGAAAGCTTACTATACGATCAACGATTGTCTAAACGACAAACAGTCAGAACAATCAGAGTAGAATTTAGATAGATACACACAAACTTCTTTGTCTTATAATAAAGCTAAATATTAACAAACCATTGTTAGTTGACAGTAATGCGTGACGATTATTATGGTAATTTAATTAGTAGTGATTTTTATCAGTATCTCGACTACGGTTTGTCATGCTCACTAAAATGTCATTGCTTGCGGTGTCGTCGTGGGGCGGGTCGTTTCCTTCCCTCTGATATGGCGAAGGAGATGATAGCTGGTCCATGCGTCATACTCGTGAACGGGTGCTGCTTGGGGTGACTGGTCGGCCTAGTCAGCGATGCTTTAGACAATACTATTATTCTGGTTCGTTCAACTGCAAACCTAGCCTCTTAATCCAGTCACGAATTATTTTTAACGGTAGATTTTGCAACTGAATGTAAGTAGATGTGCACCTTGAATGATTTCTATGTTTAATAGACTCAAACCTTCAACGTTATCACTGAGTGTTTCTTTTTTGTTGGTGCGTTAGATTTTGGAGCTTTTTAATAAAAGGATTTCAGGTGGCAACAGCTTGCATACTGTTTACCTTACATGTAATAATAACACTATTGTACCTGAAAATCAGATTTTGAAAAAGAATAGCCATGAGTTTCTTTGCCAGTATTTTTCTCATGAGCTCTACGCATTTTGGAAACTGGAAGATATGGATCGACACAGGGAGGCAGTAGATTTTTGATGTTTTCGCCTAATTTAAGTTTGTGTCGATCTATGATTTTTAACTATAGCTTCGATTTGACGTTCATGAGTGTCACTTGGTGTCTTAGATGAATAAATGATTTTGATTTGATTAAAGAAGACTATGAAGAAAATAAAATATCATCGTCAGTTCGGAAACTTCTCAGCTCTAAAGAGGTCTGTTCTTCAGAAGGAGCTATGTTTAAATTCTAAAATCATTTCAAAAGATCAATCCTTTATTTTATGTTTGTTACCCCCGCTGACATGCACTTGAATTTATTTACAACAAGACAAGCTTTAGCCCGCGCGCGTGTATGTTCTTCAATAAGAATAAAAATACATATTTCCATGCCAAATTTCATCGAAATCATTGTAGCGGTTTTTAGAACAGAGTTCATTCAAAAATTTATAATATTGAATATGGATTCAGTTACATATTTCTCCTTCTTATCAATTCCTTATCTATAAATAATATAAAATGAAGTCGTCTTCCTCTGTCTGTTCGCATAGATCTTTTAAACAGCTCAACTGATTTTAATGCAGTTTACAGCAATGTATAGAGTGATTCAAGACTTTGTTGTCGTACCTTTATAACCCCAACCGCGAGTAATACCGCGGGGCGCAGTTAGTGGCTTATAAATGAATGGATGAATGGAGGATGATGAATAAGCCGACTTTCAAAAATGCTGATAACTTTTGATTTAGTTGCAATTTGCACATGTTTTATGATTGCGTGAAGTAATTTATGAATCTAAATAACTCAATCATTCACATAGAACAAATTTATCGACTAACAAACAAGTATGTCATACCTGACAAGAATCCTTTCCTCCTGTCTTGGGATATCCAGCACACATCATGTTATCTGTTATCATAGAAGGGGCGTACTTGGTTTTTCTACACTCCTCGTTGCTGATAACTGGCACTTCGACTTCTTGTAGGGTACATGAGACTTTACCTTCTTCTGTCAGGGTCCCCCAACCTGCGGCTACCGCTTTCACATCCAGGTATAGGTCTTCTGTGAACGAGAAATAAATAAAGATTAAGGTATAACAGACAACTGTGCCTACCTGCTTCTACAAACATTTGTGAAACGAAGACAAAGGGCATCTAAACTCGGAACATACAGTTGTGGATCACAGGTACTTAATCTATTGTAATATGCAGGGATCGAACCCACAACACCGAGTACAGTAGAAAGCGGTGAGGTAGCCGCTTAAACAAATACATCATTCAGGGAATCAAGTTATAGATAAGTACATGTTTTTTTATTAAGGCACTGTCAAAATCTTTGACCGGTGTCTAACTTTAACGAGCTACTTCTTAATAGTGTTTTATCGAGGTGTATTTTCAGAAATCCATTATTAAATTTTCAGGGTCGTCGTAAGCTACGTTTCAGGGTGTGCGGTGCACACTAGCGCAGCAGCGTTAGGAGCGCCAGCCAAGACACTTTATTGCATCTGCGCACTTGACGACACACGGGCGCTTCACGAGCCAGAGACACCTCTGCATATTTTTACGAAAAATATAATTATTTTAAAGGAATACTTACTCTCATTATCAGGCAAGCAAATTGGCTTAATGGTTTCAGAAATAGGCACCTTCTCGTTAAGCCGCAGTAGTGCTATATCATTGTCGAAGTTACTGAGCGTGAACTTGTTAGCGATGGCTCGTAGCACGAAGCGAGTCTCCGGCCTTGTAGTCGCGTTACAACGATTGTGCTCACCAAAGGTTACTTTAATCACGAACCAAATAAACCTAGAATGTAAGAAAGAGGTATCTTAAACACCGTTTTAGGCCTATTTTTATAGTATAAGAGGGATGACAGGTCAACTGAAGGTAATGCAGAATGCTGCTCCGTGGGAAGAGGAATGATGCAGGACTTCCGGAAAACCGGTCTGCCCACTAAATCCACCTCGGCAAAAGGGAGGCGCGCCAAGCATCAGGGGCTTCTGCAGCCCTCCCTGCCGTACCTCAATCAATCAATCATTTATTCTGCAATAAATAAATAATTATTTGGACACTTGACACAAAACGCTATCTAACTTCAAATTTATCACTTGTCCTATTAAAAGATAGATTGACTGATAGAATACTTATATTTTTTTTTTTGTAAATACGTAAACGTTTTAAATTGGTAGAACAAATATTTACATTTGGGCCGACCCGGGAATAGAACCTGAGATCTTAGTACAGTACGCTACGAGACTGTGCCACCGAGGCAATTAAAAAATTATTCACATACATAAAAGTCGTTACTTTGACAGACAACAGAGTTAATATCGAACTAGCATCTCCAGCACGTTATGCAAAAAGTCTTTATTTTTTTTTTTCTTTTGTCAACAAAATGCGTTAGCTTAGGCTATGCTATTTAGAATGGAACTTTTCTTTTTGCATCTAGTACTAAAAATATATATGGTAATCTACTAGTTTGTATAGATTGTGGTGTTTCTAAAGCCCATTACCGCTCATCACCATAACGAAGTTGTCTTTGATCTGAATATAATATATACTTTCATTTTTAAGGTTATTTAGATGCTAAATGGACCAAAAATAATTTCATACAATCGTCTATATTCACATCAGACTCCATAAAAAGGTGCAAAACATGTACCTAAAACTTAAAATCATCGAAACAATAGCTAAGAGATGTCAATACTAAAAGTGAAAGTATCTATTGAAACGAATTAAAATAAAGTTTTATGAGAAAAGAATAGTCGAACTTATTTGATCAAAATAGTATCAATTTCGAAATTTACTTATGACCTTTTAAAGTTGAAATCTCCTAAGTATAACGAAGATAACTCTATTGATATTAAATTAATAGCACAAGTAATTAAATATATCTTTAATATAACTCAATCTTTTGTTTTTTGCGTAGTAATTTGACGAAGGTTAGGTACCTACCAAGCTACCTATAATTGACTATAACGTTCCTTACATTTTTCGTTGTTTTTGAACGTAAATTTTCAATTTAAAGTGTCTGATTTACTTCATACCAGTGATTAGACATAAAAACTTGACTTTTAAAATAAATACATGCTACGATTTCACAAACTTTAAAATGGAAAATATATCAAACTTTTAAAAACTTCGCCTATGCGACGTATTAAATATAGCTCTGTTGTATAACTAATTAAGTCAAGTTTGTGTCGACAGTGAGCGAAAGTGAGACTCAATGTTTTGGCAGGCCACGGACATGAATACTATTAATGGATACTCATTTACGCTTTCACCCGGGAACATTTGTCACTGTGCTACTGTATTTAAACAAAATAAATACTTATAAGAAGACCTGCAAGTGAACTTTAGGCTCTATATTACAGTTTTACATACGAATTGGCTTCGTACCTGTCCAAGATTTGCATTCAACCTAAGTGCCTAAAATGGTCATTTATCGAGGATAATGAACTCTAGTTTGGGACCTGCCCCGGGCCGGTTTCAAGGTGAATGTACTTATCGTCACTGATTGGAATTCAGAATTTCGTGGCATGAATTTATTTTGGACTTGTTTGCCAATTCTTAAATTATCGGCGCCGTATTTGGTGATTGAAGATGTCTTCCAAATTTTGATAAAACAAAAATTTTTAGTGATAATTATTTTAAAAACCATTAACATGTCATTGCCATATTTACTCGTTCACTGAGCAAATTCACTAGTGTCGCCTACTGAGTATTTAGCAATAGTTGATTAATTAATAAACCACAGACCAAATTGTCTGCGTACATTAGATTAATCTATAAAGGTAGACGTAAGCATTTTACAAATAAATTAAAAAAAAAAATACCGTGGGAGAGTCACGCTTCGACATGAATGGGCCGGCTCGACCGGAGTGATACCACGGCCTCACAGAAAACCGGTGTGGAACAGCGCTGCGCTGTGTTTCGCCGAGTGAGTGAGGATACCGGAGGCCCATAGCCCAACCCATCCCCCTCCCCATTCCCAGAAGGCCGACAACGCACTTGTGTGTGACGCCTCTGGTGTGGCGGGTGTCCACGGGCGGCAGTAATCGCTTACCAAAAGGTGATACGTCTATTCGTTTGCCCCCTGTTCCATAAAAAAAGACTAATATCAGTGTGGTGATGGTGACGGATTAAGCATACAGTGTCATCGTCCCCATTCATCCCGGGTGTGGTAAGAGGTGAAAGGGAACAAATTACGCAGGACAACAGCACTGCAAAAAGAAGGAAAACTTGAAACAACTTTTACCGTGGGAGAGCCACGCTTCGGTATGAATGGGCCGGCTCGACCGTAGTGATACCACGGCCTCACAGAAAACCGGGGTGATATAGTGCTTGCGCTGTGTTTCACCGAGTGAGTGAGCCATACCCCAAACCCTCCCCCTATCGCCCTTCCCCATTCCCCAAAGGCCGGTAACGCACTTGTGACGCCACTGGTGTTACAGGTGTCCATGGGCGGCGGTAATCGCTTACCATCAGGCGATAGTTTGCTCGTTTCCCGCCTATTACATTAAAAAAATAACAATAACCTAACCTAACCCGTCTGGCCAGCGTGGTATATTAGACCATAACCTTTCTTATAAGGAGAGGCTTATGTCCAGCATTGAACTTTTTTTTTTCGGACATCTAACACACAACGCCATCCAGTCCCAAGCTAAGCAGAGCTTGTGTTATGAGTACTAGACAACTGATACAAATACATATATACTTTTTTTTGTAAATACAAACAGATTATTCATAGAAAACACCCAAACTCCGAAACAAATATTTTTAGATCATACAAACATTTGGTCCGACCCGGGAATCGAACCCAAGACCTCATGATCAGCAGTCGCACACGCCAACCTCGAGACCAACGAGGTAGTTGAAGGAAAGTTAATAGCTGTTGTTGATGATGATATCTATTAAATAAACATAGCGATTCAGAAAAAACACTCTGTATAAATTTCCACGTGTAATAAAGGGACACACTACAGTGTGTCGCAGAATAATGGCATTAATGATTTCCCAATATTAGATATCATCATTAATGTATCATTACCCTACTTCTATTTAAGTCAATCGCTATTGTTACTTTAAAAAAATAACATCAAAACGTCGTTTCTATTAACCTTAATTACAGGTGAATTTCTGGTAGATCGATTAGACTAATCTTAAGAAGTTGGACACTTAGGCCGTTTTAAAAGTTAAGCTCCTGCAAAGTGTAAGTTAAATATTTGATAATAAAAACTGCAAATAATTTTATGTTTGATACTGAAGTATTAATATTTATTTTCTCAAACATGCATGGAAATATTGTCATTATTTTCGAAAAAATAACACGTAAAGTGTCTAATTTACGGACAGCGAAAAATAAACATTACAACGCTCCAGCAATGTTGTATGAAACGGCGTTCTGAGGTTATTATATTATACTCTTTGATTGGATCTCTTTTATCATTCTTGGCATACCAAAATCTCTTTGCTTAGTACAAATTGCGTTCACGTGGCTGTATATGCGTAAATGCGTTTGCCTTTCGGTACAGATGATAAATAGAAAATCGGCGGCAAAGCTGAAAATTCGTCTTGATTTGTTATTTTAATTTTAAATTGAATAATTAAAATGAGTTCCAACAGTTCCAACAGTTTAGAGAGTGAAATAGAAATTGATTGTACTCCACCAGATTTAAGATTTTCTTGTAGTGATTGCCCCAATATGAGTAATGTAACTTTTAATATTAATTAAATTAAATGTATAATATAAAATTATGTTTTATTTCCCTGCATTCTTTTGAGAAAAGCACTATATATGCCTCGGCGTAAAATGTCAATTGCCTGTCTCGTATTAGTGAAGTCCTCGCCTACCGCTCGGCCTTCAAACCCATACTCGACCTGCAATTGCCTATTTTCCGGCCTTTGCAATCATGTACTATTATTAGGATATCATCTTTATGCATGTGTGTGTATATGTATGACAATATATTACAATGCAAACGTTTACTACTGATTTAATTTATGGCCAGCTACATGCTTGACTTTGAGAATTTGATACTTTTTAGACAGTAAAGAAAGAAAGTAAGTTGTTTTGAAGGAAATGGGTAGGACGATGTTGCTAAGTTAAAGGGGCACGGAACTGAAACCAGCAGTTTTAAATGACAGCTACGATATTTAAAACAAGGAATAACTTTAAAATTTCTAATGACAGGTGTCTGAGGTGTATGGAGATATCTCATACAGTTAGATTTCATTTTTAAAACTATTCAATTATAAATCATCATCATCTTCCTTGCCTTTATTATTCCGAACCAGTTTAACCAGTTTTACCTGTATATCAGTTTTTCCACGGAGCGACTGGCATCAGACCTCCGCAACCCTGAGGGTGAACTGAATTCGAAGATTGACCTAGATGTCAGTATATTTGAGGGCACTGACTTCCCAATAACGACTGCCATAGATGTTAATGACAACCGGGACCGACAGCTTAACGTGCTCTGCTTTTCTTGTAAGAAAAACCCAAGAGCAGTCCGACCCGGGAATCGAACCCGAGACCTCTTGATCGGCAGTCGCTTACGCTAACCACTAGACCAACGAGGCAGTTAAACTATAAATATTAAAATAAAACTATTAAAATATTAATAATTCTTAGAAAACTATTAATATTTATTGGCCTACAAGTTTCTTTTTTTACTGACTACGGCGTCGCAAAAAAGAAGGGGTATGCTATGTAGCGCCTAAACTTCTAAACGAATTTAGATGAAGGGTCAATAGATTCATAATAATAGCCTGGGTGAAATAGGTTATTTAAATATTTTCAAAAGTTTTTAAGTTGTCGGGTAATAGCTTTTAAACTTTTACTTGTTACTTTTACTATCATTATAGTCAGGCCTACATCATTGCTATTAGTTGGTAGTGTCCTCAAAAGACCATGGTGCACAATAAATAATAACATATATTTTTTTAAATGACATGTATAGTTTTTTGATAGTGTCACCAAAATAGCTGTAACTTTCGTTTTAACGCACGTAAAGTTATAGGTAGAGTTACAGCCTTTCCTACTTCCACTTATTTTCTAAATTTCATGTAGACCCCAGATATTCATTAAATCTACAACTACGTGACAAAGCATTTAATAATCTCGATTTAAATACGCTTGCAAAATTTTAATCAGTGGTCAAGAATTATATAGTTGCACATCATCACAAACGTTTATTTAGAAAACCTTAATCAGATACAAAGACATGTTTTATTTATAAATTTAATTTAAACAAAAAAACGCCTACTAGAACTGGACCAAGTTGCAATGGGTACACAGGGGAAGCACCAGCTTTCAAAAAAAAAATGGAAATCGGTTGGCGCGATATTGAGTTATTCGTCAACTTGTCGCGCAGATACTTAATGCAAATTGAAGACTTATATGGTTTTCTCATGGAGGACATGTCAGAACTAAACTAAATTGAAATGGGACCAAACGGGAAGCACCAGCTTCCAAATAAAATAAGAATCATGAAAATCGATTCTCCCAGTCGAAAGTTGTGAGGTAACAAACATAAAAAATAAAATAAATACAGTCGAATTGATAACCTCCTCCTTTTTATGGAGTCGGTTAATAATAGAGGACGGTTTTAGACATTTCGAGCATCAATATCTCAAAGATAGGTGAGCAATATTATGAATGCAAAGGCGACATCCAATAAACTGCAAACTCAAATAACAGAGAAAAGTCAACGCGTGATCGTACTTCCGATTTAAATATAGTTATACCAATCGCTGTTTAGAAGTCAGTACAGTTGAGCTGATCTGCCGTTTGACAAATGGATGTCTTTCATTTGTCAGTCAAGAGGAATATTGATGCGCAAACGCAATACCCTCTTACTTTCTCCACTTACTGGTTCTAACATCTTTTTACGTGCTTATGAAATTTACATACATACTTAAGAAATACAATATAACTGGGAAGTGGTATATGTGCAGTGTTCAACAGGTAAGAATTACTTTTACGACAGGACGCGGACGTGGTCCTACGTTAAGGAAATGATGCTCGCAATTTTATATAAAAGTTTTAAGTTTTTTTGTATTAGGACCCCTGTCTTTAAGAACTCTGCATTGGGGAAGGTGTGCACGAAAGTTGAGAATGAATTTTAATAAGAAAGCCGGAATCGGAAGGTGAGAGGTCAGTATATTAGGTAGGTATAATTAATTTATATGAAATACATTTTTTAATAATTTAATTATAGGGAAGTAGTTTCGTTGCAGAAAATATCAGTTAAAATATAATTTTAAAACAGGATTGAATTAAGAATTCATACAATAATAGCAATAGTTTTTGCTACTTTGTTTTACTTTTAAAACGGCTCATACGACTTTTATTAATTCTATCTTAAGAGTACAATCCGTTCGATCGATCAGATATAATTTTCAGGAAATGCACAAAGATACAAATTCGAAATCTATTTTCTCGTTAATAGAGATGTTGTAGTATCATTAACAAACTCTATTTGTCCCTGGGCTAAATATAGTCTTCTCCAATGAAAGGAGGTTATTTATTTAGAAACTTTTACAATATAATAACAAAAAATTATGGCCTAATATACCAAAGAAATTTAGTTTTCCTTATCTTTGCAGTGCTAACTTTCTGTATAGCGGATCTTACGACACCCACGGGATGAATAGAGGTTGTGTCATTTCGTTTATGCGAACTAAGTTCTTTATGTAGCGTTGCCGAGGGGTACCCTAGCCGGCAAAAACGTCCGTAACGTTAAATAAAAAAAGCGTAAGATTTTAAAAAAATTGTATAGCGCCATCTGTACACCCTAGCCGGCAAAAAACGTCCGTAACGTTAATAAAAAAAACCGTAAGATTTAAAAAAAATTGTATAGTGCCATCTGTATACCGTAGTTGCATGTATTATTATATTGTTCCTATCTGGTGTCCCACGACACCACACGACTTTTTAATCCGTCACCACTCAGACCTTTATTGTATGTTCATTTAGACTATAAAATTATCTTACCCTTTAACACAATGTGCGGCTGTTAGAACATATCTGTCATTAATAAGCATGCCTCCGCAGTAGAACCGCTTGAAGTACGACAGTCGAGCCATCCATGGAAATTCGTTGACACCGCTTTCTACTCCCCCCACGATACGTGATACCTCATTGCGTTCACCACATTCTGGAAACAGAGACA
The DNA here is from genome assembly GCA_949125395.1 of Diaphora mendica. Lineage (NCBI taxonomy): Eukaryota > Metazoa > Arthropoda > Insecta > Lepidoptera > Erebidae > Diaphora > Diaphora mendica. Next base: position 8,317,967 of record OX421323.1, read on the forward strand.
GGAGAAATATAAATAGGTTGTTTTAAAAAAAAACAACTCTCACTAGGAATAAATTCGATGCCACGTAGGACTTCACAAACATAAATGAAACGGACACAAAGAACACTTAGACTAAGAAAAACAATTTGTGAATCGCACAAAGTGTTGTCCCCTGTGGGATTTGAACCCACAACACCCAGCGCATTAGAAAGCTGCAAAGCGACCGATAATACCACAACGTCATCTGTGCAATCAATTTAAATAGGTACTGCGTAACTAAGAATAGATTATCACGTTAATTGATACTTTAATATTATCCTAATTTTGTATATAGATGAAGCCATTAGCAATTGATTGAATAGACATGAGTCGACGCTTAGCTTAACGGATTAATAAAGTTCTTATTTTTTTCTATTCTTCTCTACTTTCTACTCTACTCTGCCTGATGGAAAGCATAAGCAGAATCCAAGGGTCGTGGACAATGCAGCTGGTGACCCACACCATGGCGGCCTAGTGATGCTCCTGCATCATTGGGCCTCCGGTCTCGCACTCAGCAACGAAACACAACAGCACGAACGCTGTCATTTTACGTTGATTTCCTGTCCGAGGATAGCACCACCCCGGTCGAGCTGGCCCGTTCGTGCTGAAATCAGCGTGGTTCTACTACCCTGACTGCTGCTTGAGCTGAAGTAAAATTTTGCTTTATATCCCGTATCCTTGATGGAACGTAATAACATGTGTATACCGTACTCCAAATTGTATTATATCAGCGGACGGGTTGGTAAGTACCTATAGTTTTCAAGTTTCAAGTTTTCTTTCGCTTCGCATTGATGTTGTCTGGCGTAGTTTACTGCTCAGTCGGCTCTTACGACATTCAAGGAATGATTAGGGATGGTGACACTTCGTGTTTTTAACCCTTTACCAAACGAAGAGTAATTCACTGATGAAGTAATAAAAATAAGAAAATATTTCGGACATCTAAACACACAACGCTGTCTCGTCCCAAGTTAGTAGAGCTTGTGTTACGGGTACTAGACAACTGATATAATAGCATATTTACATTTTTTTTGTAAATACATACATATTATACATAGAAAACACCCAAACTTCGAAACAAATATTTGCAGATCATACAAACATTCGGTCCGACCCGGGAATCGAACTTGAGACCTCATGCGCAGCAGTCGCGTACGCTACCACTGCGCCAACGAGGCAAGTATTTTCAAACACCTTAAATATTGATAAGGTTTGACACCTTAAGTGTCCTAGGAAGGCAGAAAAAGCATAGGACCCTAACAAATGTATGATTAAACTTAAATAAGATATCATCATCTCCCTACCCTTTTCCCAAATTTATATGGGGTCGGTGCAATGAGTTTTCCTCCTCCATTCTCCTCTATCACTCGTTAGTTCACTGCTTACTCCCTTCCTGGCCATATCCTCTTTTATGCAGTCCATCCATTTTTTCTTTGGTCGTCCTCTACTCTTATATCCGTCGACTTCCATACTTAACACATTCTTAACTACATTTTGCTCATCTCTACACATCACATCACAACTTACATAAGATATATTTTTTATATTTTTTTATGTATGGCGCGCCAAAATGACTCTACTCTGCCTGATGGAAAGCATAAGCAGAATCCAAGAGTGGTGGTCACCATACTCACTGCGAATGCAGACATTGCAGCATGGCGACCCACACCATGGCGGCCTAGTGATGCTTGTGCATCTTTTAGTCTAATCAACAAGGATGGAATTTGTTGACTATACTATTTGGGCCTCCGGTCTCGCACTCACCAACGAAACACGACAACACGAACGCTGTCATTTTACGTTGATTTTCTGCGCGAGGGTCGTACCGCCCCGGTCGAGCCGGCCCGTTCATGCTGAAATCAGCGTGGCTCTACTATCTACGATATGATAAGATTAAACTTTATTTATTTAGTAAATATATTTAGGCTCATAATAAATTTGTTTTGAATAAGCAACACATCTATACGTGTTTGTTTGTATGGTTGAACGCGCTACTTTCAGGAAAACTGTTTCGATTATTTAATTCTTTCGTTGTTAGATAGTGCATTTATTGAAGAAGGCTATAGGCTAATAACAAATGAAAAAATAACACAATGAAATAATTTTATTACCCTTATGTACCTACTACAACTACTTTTTCCTTCCTGTTACTTTTTTTCGTTACATTGGCGGCTTATTACTTATTACTTGTCAGTATCGCATATTTTTTTAGTTTCCGTTTTTTTTGTTTAACGTACTATCGCCTAATTGTCATTGCTTGTACACCCGTAAAATAAAACCCTATATTATATCTATACTTATAATAAAAATGTAACAGGTCCAATTCTGTACATTAAAGATATTTTGAAAAAAAATTTTGGAGGGCTCTCTATAATCGATACTGAAGCCAAAACTGTATTTTTTTTCATTTTTGTCTGTCTGTCTGTCTGTATCTTGGCCGCGCATCACGCCGAAACTACTGAACGGATTCAAATGAAACTTGGCATGATTTGAGTTCATACTACGAGGTAGGATATAGGATACTTTTTATCCCGAAATTCAGCACGGTTTCTTGGAGAGAGGGGATGAAAGTCAAAATATGTACTTAGTTGTAATTCAATAACGCATAGTACGATTTCATTCATTCTTTTTTTGCTAGAAAGAAAATAAAATAAAAGATAACGGGAAAAGTGTTTTTTGTCCGCGATTGTACACTGCCTGTGGGAAGCTGAGACAGATATGTAAATATGGCGGTAGGAAGTTCGCCGGGTCAGCTAGTTTACTAATAAAGAGGTAAAGTTGCTCGGGTTTTAGGTGAAAATCTATGGATCTAACGAACCGATTTTGAAATAATCACAAATTTTAATAAAAAAATAACCGACTTCAATCTGGACCAAATTTAAATGGGAAGCACCAGATTTCAAATAAAAAAAGAATCATCGAAATCGATTAGCGTGATATTGAGTTATTCGTCAATTTGTCGCGCACATACTTAATGCAGATTGAAGACTTATATGGTTTTCTCATGGATGACATGTCAGAACTGGACCAAATTGTAATGGGACTACATGGGAAGCACCAGCTTTCAAATAAAAAAAGAATCGTCAAAATCGGTTCACCCAGTCGAAAGTTATGAGGTAACAAACATAAAAAATAACAAAAAATACAGTCGAATTGAGAACCTCCTCCTTTTTTTGAAGTCGGTTAAAAAAATACCAATAGAAAGCCAAATTTATTTGCGAGTGTCATAGTCATAGGCTACAAAAATTATTACCACAATATCCGATATACTCGCGGGCGGAGCCGTGGGCAACATCTGGTATTTAAAACATCTATAACTCCGTTAGTAATTTAATAACATCAACTAATATAAATTTTATATTGTATGCCGAATACAAGATTAATAAATTCTTAATTTAAAATGATGGAGAATAATCATTATTAAACGCTTTGCGAAACCAAAAGTTCAATTAGTGAAAGCGAGTTAATCTGGACCACACCACATAGCAGGTAATCAGTTACCCTGTCAATCATTATTTGCAATTAGACTGTTAATGGAGTGAATATATGCTAAGTATAGTTATATTCGAGATAAATTATGATGCCAATGTGAAAGCTAGAATTTAATAGAATACAGGTCTAATATTTTATAGCGCATCGGCTCAGTATGTTTAGGTAAATATATTTTAAGTAGAGAAAGTATAACCAATAAATATTAAATGTACACATAAAAGTCACACGTTGTTCCTTTTTAGTTAACGTTAGACGATACACATATTGTTATATCGACATATTGTCATTAACAATGAGCTTGATTGCCAATTCATTACTAAAAACTAAAATTAACTGATATGGCTATGGAAGTTATTGCTTTCGATACCTACCAATATTCCAATTAAAACTGCCAAAAATTAATCATTTTTAATGTTCCAAATCAGTCTCAAGCTCAATCTGCATAAAAAGTATTTCGAAATAGCACCATAGTTTTCAGTTTCAAACAAAAAAACGTGAGCCGTCACGAGACGCCTGGCAGATGTGAAACATAGAAATTGTTTTGTATAAAATAAAATGACTGTTTATTACATTAATATTCATTTTTACTAAATTTAAATACAAATAACAATAAAATAAAAAAATTGATTCGCCACTCGCCACGCCAAAAATCAGTTTTACCCCTCGCCTGTAGATGTTTCACATCAAAAATCGCAGTTCTATTGTACCGAGTTTAATAAAATAAATAAATATCTCAGACATCTAACACACAAAGCCATCTAGTCCCAAACTAAGCAGAGCTTGTATTATGGGTACTAGACAACTGATATAAATACATAATAAATACTTTTTTTTTGTAAATACATACATAATATACATAGAAAACACCCAAACTCCGAATACTGTAGATCATACAAACATTTGGTCCGACCCGGGAATCGAACCCGAGACCTCGAGAACAGCAGTCGCATACGCTACCACTGCGCCACTGAGGCCACTCAGTCAATGTTTGCAGTCTCAGCATAAATTGATCGATTAATATTTTGTAAGCGAAGATTGTATGAAGATAGTTTTATAAGGGAAATATAGTCATCAGTACACATAAACGAGTGCTCTCGGTCGGCTAATTTGCTATTAGATATAACATAAGGTTACAATACAGTAATAACTTTTCGGACTCAGTTAATAGTCAAACCGTATGTTTAATTTTAGTATGAAGTGAGGGAAGTAAAACTGAAAAAGTTTCCTACCTGTAAGAACGGGTATCGCTCTTTCTTTCGGTATCTTTAACGAAACCTAAACGGTATGGAACAGGGTAACCAGTTTGACTATTAACCTTACCACAACAATTCTGAACTATGCTTTGCTGGCCAGTGAATGTTTGGTTTTAATATCTCGGTGGGGTGGGCGTAATCGGTTGACTTTTGCACCAAACAAAACCTTCCAGCTACTTCTGAAAGGTAACCTCAAATCAAATCCGTGTATTAAATTTGAAAATGTTACTATTAAAAATAAAACGTCGGTTTGTTATTTAAGATTGGTTTTAGAAAGAAATTTTTCATTTATTGAACATATTAGAACAGTTAATGAAAAGTCTAAAAAGAGTTTCTTTGCACTGACGAGAATATCAACTGCGACATGGGGTCTGTCATTTAATACACTAAAGATCATATATGGAGCTACTTATTTGGGTTCTATTTGCTATGGTGCTCCTGTATGGGCAGATAGGACTGTAGGTGCTGTCCGTCGCAAACTGTTACAAGGCCAACGACCTGCATTGATTTTCTTGTACAAGGCACAAAGGACGGTTAGCACTGAGGCTTTACCGGTGTTGGCAGGTGTTCTTCCGGTCGATCTCGAGGTGCAAAGACATGCAGCCATGTACTATTCCACACTACAAAACATGGAATGCTATTTTTTGGGCATACGAGACCGCGGTAAAATCATAAGATTGTTTCAACAGCAATCCAATGTCTATAACGACCTCTTGGATGAATGGCAGCAACGATGGGACGAATCATCTAAGGGGCGCCACCTCTACCAGGGCTTTCCATCTGTTCGCGAACGGTTGTCAAGGACATGGCTCGAGGTAAATCACTGTGTCGCTCAATCTCTTACAGGCCACGGTTACTTTAAGAGCAAACTTTACTCATTTAAATTAGTCGATTGTGTCAATGCTCAACACCTGATTCTAGCTGTAAACAGTCGGCTCATCATATCCTCTGGGAATGTAGTCTTTGGTGCAATGAACGTAACATGATGCTAAATAGCTTACAAGTGACTTCTGGGGTAGTATATTATGGGGATCTTGTGTCAACTGTCGTGAATTTCCGTGCGTTTAAGCGATTCTGCAATACATACTATAGAAATCAAATATAGCTCACTTAGGATCCATAATATTTTATCCGTGGTGCTTCCCGGTTTGAAAAAGGCGTCTGCCTATTTTGACTTCATTTTGTCTCCCGCTTTGCTAAGGAGGGAAGTGGACTAATTATATTTCCAACTCCTCCAGTTTTCTTCTGATTAATTTCGTTGCGGGTTCCAAGACAGTTTAATTTTCCCTGGGACTTCCCGAGTGTCATAACTCGGTGTGTTCGTGGGTCACCGCTGTTGATCCTGGTGTACAGGAGTTACAGTGGTGGGCGTGTGGGCTGGATTAGTCCCATTAAATTCTGAACTATGAAAATTCGAACAAAAACCAACTTGAATGCCTTTGTTAAAGAATTTATTCCTTCCTTGCTTAATGCCGAATGAATGCTTTAAATGTTTCCGATTGTAAACTTTTGATTGGTTTGAATGGAGAGAATAACAGTATAAACTTAAAAAAATAACCCGACCAGATGATATCATCTGCGCAAAAACTACTTCTTTCCTAAATACCTCCACTCTGTAAAATAGTGTTTTTAAACAAGAAAAGATTTAAAAAGTATAACCCGACTACATAAAAACTTTTGATAAAATTTATATTATTATTGTATATGTCACCCGATATTATTACAAATATACTGTCACCTCATTCGTTAAAATGAGTTCAGTTGTTTAGGCGCTACAGTGGAACATATAAACATACATAGTCTGCCAGAACCGTTACCCTTCCTTTCGGCTTCGCAGTAGTCGGGTAAAAAAGAAACGCAAAAGTAGTAGCCGTAGGCTACTGATTTTGTGTTTATTTAGTAGTATAGCTAGAGAGAACTGTAAAGAAACACGCATCATTGAAGTTATGTGTACCTATAAAAATATTTGCACTAAGCAGAAATTAAACTCATGGTCCAAACGTGTAATCAAGTACTCTACCGCTACGCCATGCGACAACGTTAGCCATTGTTTACTATAGTTTTTAGGGTTCCGTACCAAAGGGCAAAACGGGACCCTATTACTAAGACTTCGCTGTCTGTCCGTCCGTCTGTCACCAGACTGTATCTCATGAACCAATCGTGATAGGTAGACAGTTGAAATTTTCAGAGATGATATATTTCTGTTGCCGCTATAACAACAAATACATACTAGAATACAGAACAAAATAAATATTCAAGGGGGCTCCCATACAACAAACTTTATTATTTTCCTAGTTTTTGCTCGATAGTGATAACGGCAACAGGTAGACGCTTGAAATGAATAGATAATGGTACAGAACCGTACCTGCGCGAGTCTAACTCGCACTTGGCCGATTTTTTCCTAATACTGATACAAAATGACACCAAAAATATAGAAATATTCTTTGTTGAACTCTTCTTATTCCTCACAAAAAAAATATATATGTTAATAATTTAAAAAAGTATAATATGAGCAGATTCTATTATAGTGATTTTTTTATTAAAAAGACATCTCCCACATTAGGCATATTTCTATGTCGCGGGAGACTTTATATTTACATTAAACGTATACAAAAACACTCAGGCTGAGAACAACAATTTGTGGATCACTCAAAATGTTGTCTCATGAGGGGTTTGAACCTACAACACTCAGGGTAGTGCACACAAAGTGGCGACGCTACCGTTTAAATCACTGCGACATCCGTACAGTTAAATTGTTCTTGGCAACACTCCAACATAAATACTCTTTTAATCACAAATTTTAACAAAAAAAAACCGACTTCAATCTGAACCAAATTTAAATGGGACCACGCAGCAAAGCATCAGCTTTCAAATAAAAAAGAATCATCAAAATAAGTTCACCCAGTTGAAAGTTATAAGGTAACAAACATAAAAAAAACAGTCGAATTGAGAACCTCCTCCTTTTTTTGAAGTTGGTTAAAAATAACTGAATTAACAATGAAATTGTAACAAATACGAAAAGTACTAACTGCAGCTACATGTTGCCTTTGGTTGGTTGGCCTCCATCCATGGCGGTCGGTTGCCATACAAACTGCCGAAGAAATTCTTCGTTGACACTTCACGCGACTCCACGACATCACCCTATACACAAAAACATTATTTAAAAAGTCAGGAAAATTTCAAAGATAAGGGACATACTTAAGTCCTGAACGGTAGACGTCAATTGCTTTGAAACGTATATTTAAAGATGCAAAAATAGTGCTTTCGAAATATTGATATATAATAATAGGATCAGGTGAATCTATTCCCTTAAATAAAAATATCTGATGTATTTTTAATAAAAATATGTAATAACTGCATTGCAGTTATTACATATTTTGCATAAAAAAACAATCTTAAAATACTTAATCATCAACCACTAATCAACCACGACGTCGCACCTTAAATAACTAGTTGACTGACTTTAAGAAAAATAAACGTTTAAAAAAAAAATACTAACATTTTCTTTTAAATAACATAATATGCATTAAAAACCTAGACATAATTAATCTAATAAATTAGGTCTACTAAAATTAGCAAGCCTATTAAAACAACGGTAAATTTTCTGTTATAAATATTAATTAAATCTATTTTCCAAAGAAATCTAACTCAGCTTGATAAAATGAAAGGATATAGAATAAATTACAATACTAGTCAAACGATAATAAATTGTGATACCAACCTCAGAGTAAGTGAAAGCCAAAGTCACGATCACCAATATAAATAAACACTTCCACATTCTGAATCTGGTTTTAAAAAATAAACAAAAGAGTAAAAAAGTGACAATTCAAATATCGAACTCAGATTTTGGCGGTCGGCTAGCACATGGTCTGCTGTGGTGAAGTTGTCGCGCGCGCTCGCAAACGGACACACACTGAGATGCGCATGCGCTCAACTGTTTTCAAACAACGGACGTGTTTTGGATACGTCAGTCCATGCCCCACTAGTCCAACACTTTAACTCTTTTGCATGATACGAAACAAATTAAGCTTAATCGACAAATTAATGTGCTATAAATATTATTTAATAAAGAATATTAAACAAGTACTAATAATTTTATGCAGACGGTAACCAGTTAATTATTGAATGTAAATGGGTCAGAATTTTGCTATTTATCAGTACTGCTCAAACATTCTCTTTTCTGATAAATAGGCAATTTAGTTTTCTTTAGTTCACTTTTACTAAATTCTGTCTAAATTCTATAACACTGAAAGTAATTTTATCCATCAAACTTTTTTCCGAATCTCATTCGAATGTGATAATAAAAAGGGAATTTTAGTGTTAAAAGAAGACGAAACGAGACGAGAGAAAGACTTAAGTCTTCGTAAATAAAAATGAGTAAGTTAGATCTTAGGTCACGAATTGCTATCGTATAAAATATCTTAACCCGGATGATCTGATCCTATACCAACCAGTCTGGCTATCGTGGTGTCGTAGGTCGAACTCAAAACTCAGAAATTTTAAGAAGAGGTCTTGGTATGTCCAGCAGGGAAATATTAAAGGCTGTTGACGAAGAATAGCTAAAAACTACCTATTATTTTCTCTTTTTTAATGTAAAATATAAGTTTTATTAAGTTATTATTTATCTTCAGTATATATCGTGGAAGCAAAGGTCAGGAACCTCTTAATTATTTATATTAAGATGTTTAAATATTCACAGTTCAATATCCTTATATGAAAAATGATGTCATGAACCTCTTGAATATCCGGACACCATTTAGATCCGATTCGCCGTATTGTTGTCGCAAATTCTGTGTTTTTACACTATTCTATAGTGATGATTTAAAACACTGTTTTTTATTACTGTCCCAAGAACAGTGACTGAATCATAAGAAATCGTCTTCCTAGTCTTTATTATTTCTATGTTTGTTTGGGATCGGCTATTAATTCAACAGGTTGGACTTGATTATCATCAGTTTTCCAACAGAGCGATTGGCATCGGGCCTCCGTAATCCTGAGAGTGAAATGAATTCTGAGCCATGAGCAATACGAAACCATGTGCTTGTGGTGGTATGTGTAAAACAATGTGACAAACCTACGTCTTGTTTTCAAAAGACTATAAGCATATTTAATTAAGTACAGTAAGTCGGTACGATATAATTGAACATTAGGTAGATACATGTATTTTTTCACATTTGTCAAGAAATAAATACCTTACCCATTCAAGTCTATATTTTACCTTTATAATTACTGCCGCCCATGGATACCTAGATCCTTAGGGGCATAACTGTGTTGCAGACTTTGAGACTTCCGCAGAAAAAGTATAGGGAGATGATTGGAGCTTCGTAAATCTCACTTGTGTTATTAAGTATTTCTATAATCGGAAAAACTCAATAACACTTTTGGCCCGACCCGGGATTCGAACCCGAGACCTCTAGATTGGCAGTCGTATACTTCAACCGTTTAATATACACACATAAAAAGTGTCTAGGGATCAACATATGTGTCTAGGGATCAACATATATTTTTGCTATAACTTTTCTCCTGATTGATATTAATTGAAATTTTATTTAAGGATTCATCAAATAAAGTGTTTTCGTTTGTCACAGTAACGATAAACCAAGTCGCCTTTGCATTAATAAAGAAATTTGCCATTTTCCTAATAAAGGGATTTTTGACATTTGAACCACTAACATTAAAGTTCGAAAAAAAGACTGAAATAACAGTTTTCTTTAAAATTTTATTAGGTAACTTAAACAATTAATAATCCGTGTTTCTACCGCGAACACTAACAACACAAGAATCGGTTTGGCATACTCAAAATGAGTTCATCCAAATCACGCAGTGGAATGGCCGCCCATGTTCGTTGCAACAACAAAAAAAGGTCTTCTTGCGACTGGATACCCTCCATATTCGGCAGAGCTCTTCTCTGTAGCATATCCCATGCATGCTCAATCGGGTTCAAGTCTGGCGACTGAGCAGGCCAGGGCCAAAGCCACATCTCAATCTCAAGAAATTCGCATAAAAATGATTGATCCCTAGACACTTTTGATGTGTGTATGAAGAGAATGTACTGCAGTTTGGATTCCACTGGTAGAAAATATACATTTTCATCCCACCAGCTCGAAAAGAGTATTTTTGCCCTTCGATATCTGAGTTTAAAAGCCGTTTTTATCCTCTAGAGAATAAAGTAAATTGAATTTAGAACATCGCTCGGGTGCACTAAGTTTGTGAATTCAAAACATCATTAAACCTATTTACTTCTACCTCCATGGTACCGAATTAATCATACAATATTTTTTAATTTGTTAAAAACTCAGACTCGGCACCTTCTTGGTGTAGTTTTTTTTTTATTTGCTCTGGCCGCACCATTTTCTTCTTAAGTAACTATAGCAACGTAACTTTGTTACACTTTGTTAAAGTGTTATGGTGCGTTTCTATGTAACGTGTGACTACGGCTTTTCAAACTTGTTTTATACTTTTTCAGCGTCGTTTTTTGTCGTAGTTGGGTTTTAGTTTTTACTTTTTTTTTTATTTAAAATGTTTTGGTGCCTTTATATATATATATATATATATTTGAAATGTACAAGTAACGCCCTTTCTAGTGATACCAAACACGGCATATTTATCTCAAATTTATTTTTTAATGCAGTACTTTATGTCGGCTAGAGGGCGCCACATTAGATTCAGTGACACGTCATATAGCCTATAACCAGCGGATGATCAAGACGCTTCTAACGATACCTTATATGTCCAGTTCTAATTAGTAGTTAAGGAGCTATGAGGGAACAAATGAACCTACATACATACATAGCCTGTCAAAATCATAACCCTCCTTTGGCTTTGCCGTAGTCGGGTAAAAATAAATCTGTAATACTTACCTATCATAATGTAGTACCTAATAAATATTAATACCTAAACTGAAACAAAAGTATCTAGTGATTGTTTATGCTTTTTTGCATTTAGTTGTTTCCTCGCTGAGGTGGAATGAAAAGTTACGTGTTGCACTCGAGTGCAAAGATTTTTCACCTCGTGCTTTTTTGATTCCCTCGCTGACGCTCAGGATTCTAATTTTTTAATCCTTCGCTTACTCGGTCATCAAAATTGAGCACGCGTTTAAAAAGCAACTTCGCACTCTTGTATAACAAATAAATATTAAAGCTAATACGGTTCTATTTCGACATTTAGGTTTGGCTCGTGCCTTTATAAAAGTAGTAAAATTTGCAAACTTTTAAAACTAGGGCATAAATAACGTTTTATTGGTTAATGTGCAAATTAATATTCTACACGTGATACTTGTATAGCTGACCAATTACAAATGCGGAGAGTTGTAACGGGACTAATTCACTGAATAGGAACCACTTTTTGTAATAGCGAATGTGGCTGACCAACACATAAATAGAACACCTGACCGAAGCAAAAAGTTAACGAAATTAAAATTAGTTTTCTTGGAACATAAAGTATTTATCTTGTAATAAATAAAACGCAACCTCTTAATGTTGATTGAAAAATAAATAACAAGTATCTTCGTGAATGATAAACCCATCATTAAAACATTGCTTTGTTAACGACGCCTTTTTTACAAGCTTTTTATTAACTTGCAATGTATGTATGCTTGTATGTTCGGGTTAAATCTTGCAACTTAATTTTGAAGCAGATATCTTCAACCGATTTTCCTAAAATGTTGCAAGCTTATGTATACAGCGTGACAATGGAGCTGATCTGATGCTGGAGCTGGAAGGTGGCCATAGGAACTCTGTAAAGAAACGTCGCAACATCATCGAGTTTGGACTCGTTTGATTCGCCTCGAGGTATTCCAGTAAAACCTTGTTTTTAAAAAGCTATTTAATTTATTCAAGATCAGTGTCAGCTTGATGAGTAAAATCTTCAAAGAAATCTTTACCTAACTGCACTAGCACCCGCGTATCTTCGCATTCGTCTCACAACAAAAATAAATATATCTTTGAAACATTTCATTCATGATCCTCTTTGCTGGTGATGCCGTGATATTCATAGTAAAGGATTCTTCGATAAATAGACTATTAACACTAAAAGGATTTTTCATCTTAAACTAGTAGTTCCTGAGATTAGCGCCTCCAATTAAACAAACACACTCTTCAGCTTTATACTATTAAACAACATCTATTAGTTACATGTAATTTTACTTTAAAAATATTAATTCGTAATTCTGTTTCCTATCCTAACATTATAAAAATTATACACGTTTCCAATAACAGTAGGAAACTATTAATAGATTATTATACGATCGACCTTAGTCAGCGGGGGGCATCAGTCAATGGACCGCTAACAAGGTTTTGACGACGACCGGTCGCGAGGGAAAGTGTCACTTTCCAACCCAACGGCGCCACAATGCTTGGCTGTCTTTTTGCACATTCACTTACACTGTGCACATCTAAAGAGCTTTAATTATGTTCGCACATGCAAATAGGCGTGATCTAACAAGCAGTCACGTGATTGAGATACGTTAAGGAGGAATGGTGGAACGCATAACTGTAAAACAACGCATTACATTAATTCCTTTTTCTATGGAATTGTGGGCAAAGGAGCAGACGTATCGCCTGATCCGCAACACTAGAGGCGTCACAAGTGCGTTGTCGACCTTTGGGGGATGGGGAGGGGGATGGGTGGGGAGGGATTTGGGGTATGGGCCTCTGGTATCCTCACTCACTAGGTGAAACACAACACAGGCGCTGTTTCACACTGGTTTTCTGTGAAGCCGTACTATCACTCCGGTCGAGCCGGCCCATGCATGGCTCTCTCACGGTTCGGCATGCATGTTTTAGCGTACTAGTTGCGCTTCGTGGAGTTTCTCGATGTTATGTCAAATATTGCTCAATTCCTTGCTCAACCTACACATACTGCATATTTTTTGGTTTGTGGTAATCCAAGGTCAGCTCCCTCCATACCGTATTTTCTCAAAACTTACCCAGTCGTTTGATCGTAAAACACAAACATGAACTTTGGTCTTTGCATTATTATTGCAAATAGTTCAACTTTATATAGGAATATAAAAATCGTTGTTTAGTATAATCAAGTACCGATAATCCGTTATCTTCTTGCTTGTGTTTGATTGTGATTATTTAGAAAAAAAAGTTTTTTCATTGTTGTTAAACTTTGCTGAAACCCAATGAGCCAAATCTCTAACTATTTACTTATATCAATCAATACATATAATAAAACCGTAACTGGTTGCTGTCTGTGGATGCAAGGTATATCAGAAAAACTATTATACTCAAGAAAAGGCTTTATGAGCAATAGAACCCAAGACATGATTTTTGAATTATTGGATGTTTGTCTCTTTGACTGTATCTCTGTTTGCCTGTCTGTCGGCTAACCGATTTCAATGTTTATTTATTTATTTATTTACACTTTAAAACAACAATCATTACAGGCATAGCCCAATGCGACAGTGTTATACAATCTATTCATTATTATCTATTCATGTTGTTTTGACTAATGTGTTGCGGTTTGCTCCACTTAACATTTATTGTTTGTTTCATTTCAATCATTTCATAAATAAAGAGTTATATCACTTTGAATAATCACCACGATAACCGACATTTACGCGGGCTGAGCCGCAGGCAAAAGCTAGTTTTTGAATAAAAATAATGTAAGCAAACTCCCCAACTATATTTCGCTTGATATATTCTCTGCAACTGTGTATTCTCTACGACACTCGCCGACACTCTGATTTTCCGTGATTATCACTTCTTTTTAACCCCCGACGCAAAAAGAGGGGTGTTATAAGTTTTACGTGTCTGTCTGTCCGTCTGTTTGTCTGTCTGTGGCACCGTAGCTCGCGAACGGATGAAGCGATTTCAATTTAGTTTTTTTTTTGTATGAAAGGTGAGTTACGTGCGAGTGTTCTTAGACATGTTTCATGAAAATCGGTTGAGTCGTTTAAAAGTTATGGGGGTGAAAGTGGGGAAGAATAACAGAATCTCTGCAAAAATATCATTGGCGTATGATTATTAAAATCATATATATATTATATATATATAATATTATATAACCCCCCTATAACTTCTAAAATAAGAGAATGATAAATCAAAAAATAATATATGATGTAGTGTCGACTAAGTGCCTCTCGTCCTTCTCATAGTTTTACTGAATTTTCACTACTCTTACAATTTTATATCCTATTTAATTAATAATATGTTTTTAAATTTATTTTTTTGTAATTCCTAATAGTATTATTTATTTATTTATTTTACAACTTTATGCACTTGTGTACATCGGCGGATTTAATTCCCAGGGCATTCTCTACCAGTCAACCTTTGGGGGGTGTAGAGATGTGGTAAGGTAGGTAGATCGAGGTTACAGCTGTAATCAGCAACAGGTATAGATGCAATTAACATGAACTAACCAAAATAAAAATGCACATAAATATATACATACATACACAATACATAAATACATAATACATATTCTTTATAATCGTACACTGTAGAAAGTAGACTATAAGGAGGAGTACTGTCGAATAAGTTATTTTGCCATCTGTAGAAGGTGATTATGCACGCTCTTTTTAAATGTGTAACGGTTAGTGGACATCCTTATTTCGAGTGGGAGCGCAATCCATAGCAGCACTGCTTGTACAAAGAACGAGGCGTTTACGATATCGGTGTCGTGGGAAGGACACAGGAGAAGCAGATTATTCGTAGAACGTAGATTTCTGTCGTGATTAGGGGACAGGAATCGCAAATCAGGATGAAAATAAGTGGGTGAGAATGGGGAATTGAGAAACTTCAAACAGATTTTAGGTACCTAGCACACATTATTTATTTATTATTTTATTTTATTTAAAACTTATTGCACATGACGTACAAAGGCGGACTTAATGCCATGAGGCATTCTCTCCCAGTCAACCTTCAGGTGATGTAGAAGTATGATGTGGTAGGTGCAACGACAAAGAACGAATTTATATAAAATCACAATAGTTACGTAAATAAAAAATTTATTTACATCAAATACAACTAATATATACTACCAAAACTATATTTATTTATACATATATAATTGTTTAAGCATACACATACATATATTTAATAAGATATGAATATGCACAGACAAGTACTAGCGTTGTGTTTGTGCTGCCAATTCCCCCCGAAGGAGTTCTCGTACTTTTCGCTTAAATGTGAGGCGGTTTGTGGACATCCTGATTTCAGCTGGAAGTGCGTTCCAGAGTAGAACTGACTGTACATAGAAGGAAGAATTGATAAAATTAGAGTTGTGGGAGGGGCATAAAAGAAGCAAGTTGTTTGTTGACCGAAGACTCCGGTCGTGATTGGAACATAAGAAACGGAAGTGTGGAACAAGGTATTCGGGTAATGAAGGGGAGTTGAGAAAAGAAAATAGACAAGTCAGAGCTCGCAAACTGCGACGTTGACGAATTGGAAGCCATTGCAACTGGGAACGTAAAGCAGATACATGATCATACTTGCGAAGATTGAAAACGAATCGAATGCAGTTATTGAGAAGCCGATCTAGTTTATTGAGAAGGTCTGCATTCAGGTCAAAATAACACACATCACCATAGTCGATCAAGGGAAAAATTAGGGATTGCATGAGCGTAGCCTTAGTTTTAACGGGAAGGAAGTTTTTTAGGCGATATAAAACGCGGAGACACGAGGTGACTTTTTGGCTGACGTGTGAAATCTGTGCCCGCCAATCAAGGGTAGAGTCCACATATAATCCCAGGTTCTTGACCACTGCACTCAGAGGTATGCTCGCGTTATTGTAGACGATTGGTGGGAGGGTTGCCATATCCAACCTACCTATCATATATTTACTCCCCAAGACAATCACCTGGCATTTGGTAGGATTAACTGACAAACCAAACCTAGCCGACCAACACTTTATAAAGTCCAGGTCTTTGTTGATTTTGTCGATAGCATAAGAGATGTCCTCAACCCTTGACTGTGTGTACACTTGCAAGTCGTCAGCGTACAGGTGATACATACACTGAAGGTGGGGTGTTACGAGATTAATAAATATTGAGAAAAGTAATGGAGATAATATACCGCCTTGAGGGACGCCAGTGAAAAGATCACACCAACTCGACGACCGATCATCGATATGAACACACTGTTGTCGTCCCTGAAGATAGGAAGAGAACCATTCCAGAGCTTCTGAGGAGATCATAAGATGGGAAAGGATGGCCAGTAGGATGTCATGACAGACGGTATTAAAGGCACTCGAGAAGTCAATCAAGGCCAACACTGTGACTTTGGTGCCCTCCATGCCATCTCTAATATCGCCCGTCACTTTAAGAAGAGCGGTGGTTGTGCTGTGACCGGGCCTGAACCCAGATTGCAAAGGACTAAGGAGATTCTGCTGATATACAAAGTGTGAGAGCTGCTTTTTTACGCAGGCCTCTAGCACTTTAGAAAGAAAGGGAAGTATGGAAATAGGTCGGAAGTGTTCGGGGAGAGAGGGGTTACTCTTTTTAGGTAGAGGAATGATGTAGGCCTTACGCCATATAGAGGGAAAGGTTCCAGAGTCCAGTGAAAAATTTATGATGTGGACTATTGTAGGTAGAATAGGATCCAGGATGGTAACAATCATGCGACGACTGATGCCGTCGCATCCCACAGCATTGGAACGAATGGACAGGATAATCTTTTTGACATCCTCAGAAGACACCGGAGAAAAGTCAAATGTTTGAGTGTCCGCATGGATTAGACTATTTATGTAGCTGAGGGTTTGACTCTTGGTTTGATGATCCAACTGAGATGTGGTTGAAAAGTGACGGTTGATTTCATCTAAGCCAATTGTCATCCTAAACTCAGGGCGCTGTTGCTTCCCGATGCCCAGTGTTCCAAGAAACTTCCACACATTGGACGGTGAAGAATTTTTTATATTTTGAGTTATGTGGCGGCGTTTAGCGTTACGTATCACCTGATTACACCGATTTCTAGCAGCCTTGAAAAGGTTCCAATTCTCCTCGCAGCGATCCTTCCTGTACTTATTGTAACAACGATCTCTCCGTCTCATAGACATTCGAATGTCCTCCGTTATCCATGGCGCCGGTGGACGCTTCAGCTTAACTTCCCTCACAGGTGCGTGAAGGTCATATAGATTTAGAACTGCGTCATTGAAAATTCTGATCTTATCGTTGATGTCTGCAGCCGCTGCCAAGTTATTCCAGTCAAGTACAGAAGCATCTGCACACAGTTTATTTATATCTATTCGTCTAAAGCTACGAATATGCAAAGTTTTAGGAGGGGATTTGGGTGGTTTTAGGAGATAAGAAAGGAAGATCAAATCGTGATGGGAGAATCCAGGAGCTGGATGTTGACCATGGGAGCGGATAAGGTTAGGAGCAGAGGTAAGCATGAGGTCAAGCCAAGTATCCTGGCGCTCAATGTTGTGGTGAGTTGCTTGTAGGGGTAGAACATGGAGGCTAGTGGATTGGACGATGTGGAGTAGGTTACGAGTACGGGATGAGCTATGTGCTAGGAGGTCTGTATTAAAATCACCCATGATGACGTGGTGTGAGTATTGTGACCCTAAAGATTCCAGAACTGTTTCCAGACTGGAGAAGTAGTTAACAGCAGGGGGCAGTAGACTACCCCAAGTAAAACATTAGTACCCTTTACACAAATTTCAAGAAAGAGGTATTCAGCGGTAGTAGAAGCATCAGAAGAGGAGGCGGCGAGGATTTTGTATGGTATACAGCTACGGAGGTAGATGGCAACCCCACCGCCTCTTCTCGTCTCCAGTCGGTCGTTACGAATAAGCACGAAGTCAGTGAGGGAATAAGACGTGGAAGGTAGGTGAGCCTTAAGCCACGTTTCTGAAATAAGAATGGCATGCACATTATTATCTGTAAAAGTTTCAGTCAATTCGCTAACATGACTAGGGACACTCTGAGCGTTTATGTGACACACATTTAGTAGGAATTTGGGTTGGTTGTCAAATATTTGCCGTAATCGGTCGCCCAATGTATCTGGTAAGGAACCGAAGCTCCCCTCCTCAGAAGAGTCATTGGCAGAAAAATACTCTTCGTCATCATTATCAATCATAGTACAGATGTGCACTCATATTAAATACAGAAAAAATACTAATAAGAATTATACATATAAATAAATAACAGAAATAAATTAATATTATATATATATAAACTTAAGCAAACAGTATAACTGTATCTTAAAAGTTATTACCTTAATTGAAGTTGCGGCGTACTTCTACACCACCATTATAATACTACTATTTAAATGAATTAAGAATTAGGTATAGGATATTTATGAAGAACCAGTTTATTTTACGCTTTTAAGTGTTTTTTTTGGCAGAGAGTTTTCGTTGGATGTTTTTTGGAAGTAGGTTTTTTTTTTTTATAAAATGTTTTTTTTTTCAGTTTTTAGTGCAAACAATCGTAGGCAAGTAGTAAGTTGAACTATTTCATCAAATTTCATCATCGAGAATACAAATTAAGGTCTATACGTACGTGTAATATTAAAATCATCCTCTAATCCCTAACTGTTGAAGAGTTTAACCTTCTATCATCAGCTCACCTAAATAACTTGAAAGTATACGACTGAAGGTCTTTAGATACGTATGAAATTGAAAGAATTATCCTCCAACTCCTCACCGTTGAGGAGTTGTACCTTCCATCTTCCATCATCAGCTTACCTAAATAATTTGAAAGAATACGACTAAAGGTAAAATATGTACATATGATATTTCAAGATTTATCCTCCAACTCCTAACAGTTAAGTTGTACCTTACATCATCAGCTCATCATCATAAAATGATGATTACCAGACGCAAATACCGGTGTAACTTCAGAAAATATACGAAAAACATAGTATGTGCCTATAAAAAATGAGGGTTTCCCTCGATTTCCCTGGGATCCCATCATCAGATCCTGATATGCTGGCAATGAGACCACCTCGGAAGCATACCCTTTCGAATACAAAAAAAAAATTCAAAATCGGTCCACAACTGACGGAGTAATCGGTGAACATACATAAAAAAAAATAAAAAAAATACATACAGTGGAACATAGAACCTCCTCCTTTTTGGAAGTCGGTTAAAAAGAGAGAGGTCAGCGCTCGCTGATTACGACGTTGACGAATGGGTAACCATTGTAATTGGGAACGCAAAGCAGATACGTGATCATACTTCCGAAGATTAAATACAAATCGAATGCAGTTTTTTTTTTTTAATTATAATTATATTTATATTAGTATTAATTTCTAAACGTCTTTTCTTACTATTTTGTCTATGGATATGACTTTTAGACTTGTGTGTTTTATATTCTTTTAATTTCTATTATTTGTTCTGATAATGCAGTTTTCTTTATTGGTTACAATTTTTTGTTTTCTATATCTTTTTATATGCCGCTAACTTAATTTTGTGTTCCTTCTGATGTTAGTCTTTCCAAGATGCCTTTATGGTTGTTGTTTTTTTTATGTGAGATCGTGAATTTATGACTCAGTGTGTGTCTGTTTTCAAATTATTAAAATTTTTCCTTGTCAATAAAATATATACATATATTCCCAAATATATATACTTATTACAAGTTTTATTGCAAGATTTTTCTTAAACTGTTTATTAGTTTTTGTATATGTGTTCGGTGTTGTGTTAATTCATAATTTTTCTCTAGGTTACAATTTTTATTTCTAATAATAAATTCTCAACTTAATTTTTTGGTTCTAATAGTAAATTTTCCAAGATTATGTGTACGTGTCCAATGTTTGTCTGCATTTCTTGATTTGTTCATATATAGTTATTATATACTTACTAAATCTGTGTGTGTGTATGTTTGTGTCGTGTGTGTACGTGAGTGTGTGAGTCATGAATATGCCGTGTTAGATCTCGCCAGGTAGTCCCATTGTAAGCGGGTTGGGCACTCGCCGCTAAAGGCATTGTGACCTGTGTTCCGCAGCCCAGAGCGTAGGCAGTTGCAGCACTGCGGTTCGCTGCCCGCAGTGTAGTCGGAGCTCACGTAAGTGCGGACTGTCCACACCCTCGGTGCAGAACTTGCGGCCATGGCCGAACGCAAGGCACTTCGTGCATTGGATGAGCAGAGACTGGTCCTCCACTCTGACCCTTTGCAGGTCCAGATAGAGGATTCCAGCCTCCGTCATCCTTTGCCACACCCTTGGTTTTACCTGCAATACTACATGAGCGGTCTTTGGGTTTCTAGTATTCTTTTTATATTTAACAGCTAAGTCCCTCTCCTCTTGTAGTAGGCCCATGAAAATGTCGGTGTTTTGGGTGTAAAGAGGCCGTACCATCTCGTCGTCGTCACCGTCCACAAAGACGTCTTTGAGGACGACGAGTGGATCCTTATTTCTCATGGGCACCACCACAAGCCCATCATCGCGGTTACGGATCTTCTCCGTCACCCTGTCCCGTTCCACTTCCGTGTCACAGTCCAGGATGACGGTGCTGCCTTTGGCCTTTCTAGCCTTGCTGATCCCAGTACCCTGGCGTCGACCGCACACTACGGGCAACAGGAGCCGCAGACGATTGTACGGCACAGCTAGTATATTTTATACTAACTGAGCTATAATAGAGATGATTCCAATATACCATATTAAAGTCACCGTCATTCCAAAATTCATTACCTCCAACAGTTATTGTTTTTTTGTTCTTATTATATTCGAAGACTCACGGGCTTTTAAGGTCACTTAAAAATAAAATGCGGTTTTCCTTAATTTGCTTTTATAACTTTTTAGGATGTGGACCGCATAAATATCACGCCTTAGCAATAAAACCTCGGCCCGACTTCTCACGTTGATGGTAAAAATAAAACGAAAACGTAACTTTAAAAATATATATTTCAATGCACCTCGATAACAAATTAAAAATAATATTTCAATAAAACTTTAACATCATAAGTTAATTACTTAATAAATTAATTAACAAAACTTGAGAAAGGTGGATAATAATTAACTTACATCAGATAGAAATCATTTACTATAAGCCATCGTGATAGCGATCACAGTTGTAGCCTAAAGAGCGTTACTAAAACTAAGTTGAACTAAACACAAAATTATCATGATTATATTTAGTAGGTTTATAGTCCGGGATCCCCGGAACAAATGTTACAAGTATAAAAAAAAAATTTGCTAATTTTGGTTGTGAAATGTCGTAGTCCAGAAAAGGTTTAAACGATGAAAAATTTTAAAAAACTTGAAAATCCAAATATCGCGTGTACGAAGTAGCGGGAACAGCTAGTTAATATATAATTTACTTAATTTTTCATGTTTAACAGATTCAGATATCTCATGAGGAAAATGAAATAGATGAAGATGACAGCGATGTTGGTAGCGACGATTTATCAGATGAATCTGATGAAGATTTTTTTTTCTATGCATATACACAAATTTTTGTACCTAGTTTACTAAAAAATAAAATTGCTTATTGCTATGCTATTTTGAAAAGATGTTTTCACTGTATCTATATGTTACAAATAGGAAAACGAAAAATTACAATTCTTGTCGGACTAGTGATACAGACAATTAAATAATTATCTTGAGAACTAATAAAAAAAAACAGTTAGTAATAATTTTTTGAGAATCATCAAATCAACATATTTAATCCCTGCTACCTCTGTTAGCTACCACAATTGAGAATTTTCGCAAAAGAAATTGTTGGGCGTCTCATCGAAACGAAGCTATTTACGAAAAATTCGCTTGATAGTAATAAATTTGTTTCGGGGATCCCGGACTATTTTATACGTTTAGTTTCTTAAATAAAAACAAAAAAATTCAACGAAAAACCGTTTGGTTTTATTTTTATTTTGCATTTCTTGTAGATATATTATTCTCAGGCTTAATGTCGCGAAATATCTTGGTTATCTAGACGATAACTTGATGGGTGTAATTAATAATAAAACAGATAAAACTAAAGTGCTTTTGGAATTCAATGGTGACGGGTAATTAATAGTTCTATTTCTGTTCCTATTTCCCTTAGTCACGGCATCACGCGTGGACGGCTGGACCAATTTCGTTAATTCTTTTAGTATTGGATAGCCTGTTTATCGGGGAACTTTTTAGACATTAAAAAATTAAGATCAAAAGAGCATAATATAATAATAATAATGTTGCGAAAACAGTGAAAATTTATTCCTTTTGAGAGACGCAAACGGAATTTCGTGGATTAACTACGTGAACTATAAAGTAAGGAACTAATGACATTATTCGTAGTCTAAAATACGAATGATGATCAATAATGTTATTTTATAAGTTAGGTACCTACTTTTTCAGACAATATATACTTTGTATATAAAGATTACAGTATTAGAAGAAGTACACAGCAAGACGTGCATGACTCTTAATCGGGCAACTTCTTGCATAAATACATCTTCCTGAGTCAATATAAAATTTTGATTTTTTTTCCTAAAAATAGAATGGCTTAGATTCTAGACTGTTTATCTTTTAATAATGATGAAAAATAAATTAAAGTATAAAATTCTACTACTACAATGAAATCATCTTATTAGAAATATTTATTACAAAATTACATTACACTTACAAATAAATATTAAACTACTACAATGATACTAGACGACTTAGGGTTCTTTATTGTAAATCGATGTCATTTATTGTAATCTGTTTTAATTAATAATAAATTGAAACAACATAAAGAAACGTTATTTCACGAATAAACCAGTTAGTAAAATTAGAGAGAAACTAACTAGCACTAAAAACTATTTTGAAACGAAAGCAAGCAAACTGGGAATTCGTCTGTTAACATATGAATAACAAAAACCGACTTCAAGGTTCGACTCGATTTCTCTTGGATGCCATCATCAGATCTTAGTGTCCTTATCATGGTACCACCGTTGGGATATTTCCTTTCTATTAGAAAAGAATCATCAAAATCGGTTCATAAACGACGAAGTTATCCGCGAACACACATAAAAAAATACATTCGGTCAAATTGAGAACCTTCTCCTTTTTTGAAGTCGGTTAATGAGCCCGTTGAGTGTAAAAAATATTTTTCAAATATCTATCATTTTGTGTTTGTTTCTAGCATTTGTCTAGAAGTCTAGATACATTTCAGATTCATTAATTTATCTTCATGTTAAAAATCTACGTGACATTTGCATTTCGCTTCACGCAAAACTTCAAGCATAACTAACCACGCTCATTGGAATGTGAATTTGTAATCTAAAAAGTAATTATAAAAGTAGTATTATATTAAAAGTAGTATAAAAATAAATTAATTAAAACCTATGTACAAATAAAATACAATGAACACTTAGGTAGTAGTAATAATCCCTTTCTTATTTCTAATGGTAATCTGCACCACCGGCCTGTCCGAAGATAGCGTATTTTAACTTATAGTAAGTAAATCGAAATTATTATATTAATTGCAACATTTATTGTTTGGCACACAACTAGATTTGTTGACTACTTGCAATTTACAAACGACGTTCGCTGTCATCGTAACTGACACTTGTGACAGAATAATGATTTTTAAAATGACAGTTGGGTGTGACAGGAAAATTTTAGTTACATTGAAAACAGTTGGTGTAGACTTTGAAATGACCGGCAGAACGTCGTTTGTCTGACAAAAGACTTAAACGCAATATCTTAAACTTACATTAACTTTTGTTAATTACAAATCTCTATTTACACCTTATTATAATCAATAAATTAGAAATACTTTAGTCATTATTAGTTGTCATACGTATTGGTGACTATCAAAATATTAAAAAAAACTTTGTTAAAAATTCAACATCACACGTTCACATTGTTAAAAGTCTTATTTGCAACCGATATTTTTTCAGCATTTTAATGTTAAAAAGAAACACCATACTTACTCGTTAGCAGTAGCGTCAAATTTTATAACTGTCAAATTTAAAAGAGCCTTTCATTAAAAGAAGCGATATGAAATGAGATGTGAGAAGAGAGATCACTAGACACTATGTTAAGCACACAGGAAATTAAGTCACACAAGGTACCCAATATTTGTCTAACATGATAGAAAATCGACCTTCAGAATATACTTATCAATCGAAAACCTTGCATTTCTAGTTACGTAATATTATACCTCATGTTTTCTTTATTCGATTGATAGTAGCCCTATTACTTTGATTTTTAAATAATTATCTACCAATAAGGTTATTAATCACATGAGGTTATTTTAAAATTGGAATCACCAGACTTAGTCTCTAAAAATAATGATATACATTTATTCAAATCTAGAAGGTAGTTTCGTAACTAATGTAAAATTATACTTTTAGAACGTACTCTTACAACTACAATTTTAACAAAATAAAAACCGACTTCAAGGTTCGACTCGATTTCTCTTGGATGCCATCATCAGATCTTAGTGTCCTTATTATGATACCACTATTGGGATATCTCCTTTCCATTAAAAAAAGAATCATTAAAATCGGTTCATAAACGACGAAGTTATCCGCGAACACACAAAAAAAAACATATATACGGTCGAATTGAGAACCTCCTCCTTTTTTGAAGTCGGTTAAAAATGTTTTTTTCTGAGTCTAAACAGTTCCAAAACTTAAAAAATTATGAACTAAAACGTATACTTGTGTTTAGGTAGATGTACCTAACTGTTCTAAGAAACTACGAGTATTATTTCAGATTTGGTCAGAGTTAAGTTTTCTCTATTAGATAGACATTCGAACATACTTCACTTGGTACTAATATAACCTCTATTATTAAGCCAATTACATAATTAAGTAAATGTATTACAAAATAAAGTACTGTATACATTATTTAGCTATATGTACAATTTTTATGTGTCTGTTTAATGTAACTATTACACACAAAAGTACTTAGGCTAAAAGATTTTAGCTTAATTTCATAATTCGGTAATGTTAAGGTTATAAATATAGTTTTCAAACAAATTGAGGTTGAAGTTGAATGATACGCTGTGGCTTCTGTTGACTAATCAATTAGTTACCACAAAGACAAGAGTCCCTTAGATTAGCTCTAAGCCATGGTAAGTATCGCGTGATCCTTGTATAAACACCTGGATATCCAGGCCGGCCGCAACCTACACCCCATGACACGATACCTGAAAAAAAAATAGGTTTTATGAATTTAAAAAGCTATATTTGATAGGTTTGAAATACATTTACTTTAATTTTATGACATCTGTTGAGAGAAAACCAAACTTGTTTAAGTTGCCTATACTTCTCAATAGATGACACTCACAGCAATGTAAGTTATTTAAACAAATAGGCCAAGTGCGTGTCAGGCCACGCATAGAATAGGGTTCTGTAGTTATGCATTTGTTTTAATTTTATTTTAATATAACTGTTTTAACATAAAAAATGTGCTGTAACGTTGAATATCGCGCAAACAAATACCTAGATCAAAAAATTATCTTAGCGACCTCTCAATATTTTTAAAAGACCTATCTAATGATACCTCACACTATAACATAAACGCGAGAAAGAAAAAACATCCCCCACTTTACGTGTAGAGAAGGTTCCCAAAAAAGAGTTTTCGTGATTTTATTTTTTCACTTTGTCCTCGTAGTAAATACACACATCCAAGCAAAGTTTCATCTTTCTAGCTCTAACCGTTTAGACGTGAACTACGGAACCCTAGAACCAAGACCAAAATGATGCGTACAGGAATATACATATTGTAAAAGTGTAATCTGTCTGTCCTCTTATGAGCTTTTACTCTTCGGTGCTTATTTATTTATGTACTACTTTTTATTACTATAAATGCGAAAGTTTTTAAGGATGTATGAATGTTCGTTATTCACGGAAAAACTACTCAACAGTCACAGATTTAAATGAAACTACACGGTAATATAATCTATCCATGAGAATAACGCATAGGCTACTATTTATCGACATACGCGGGAGGAGCCGAGAGCAAAATTTATTAACTATACTATGTCCGTTCGTTTATTTTCTTTTTGACAGCTCACGCCTATAAATTACCGTTTTTTTTTTTAATAATGTACTACTGTAATGTCGTACTTTATTGACGGTGACGGTACTTTAGTGAAGTGGCCTGTGCATACCAAACAACCACAGACTATAAAACAGTACTTCAAATAGGATAAATCGATCATATGATAAAAATAATTTGACTTCATGTAAGTATTTTTTCTAAAAATTTAATAAAAAAAGGAAATAAAAATAGTATATATGACTCCAAGATTGATTATTTGCAAGGAATTAAGTCGAAATCTTGGAATTTAGGATCAAACCAAGAGTAAAGATCAATAACTCTGTTCATTCATCTAATTTACTGATTTATTATTTATATTTTTGTTTATTTGTTACACAATATAAAAGACTAATAACGGAATAATTAATATATAAACTAAAAATATTTAATTAAATCGATTGAAAGTTCTTCATAAATAAAATCGCTTTTCATTTCAAATCGAATCGGTAATGTGTGAGGGCGTCACTAATTTCGAAATTTCTTGAACTGTCAAAAAGAAAATAAACGAATGGACAGAGTATAATATTATAGGTTATGCCTTTTATTTTTATGCATTGTTTTTCACACCTCACATCGCACACCCGACAGTCTAATGCCAAACTAGGTAGAGCTTGTGCTACGGTTATTAGACCGTTGATTAACATACTTATATATTTCTTAATATTATTATCTATACATGTTATAGATAGATTACAGAATAAATTATCTTGCTTATTAAGCCGAGTCTCCACCGAACAAAACTTTTGTGTTATCAACCAGTGTTGGTGACAAAATTTGTTGTAATTTCCTAGTGTTTGCAACAAAAATTGTCAACAAACGTTGGGAACCGTGTTTCTGTTTTTGGCGGTTAACATCAAAAGAATACGCTTGTTGTAGATATTTATTGACTCTGTGGAAGCGTTAAGTTATAATGTTTTTCAAATTGTTGGCGACTCTGCGTAGACACAATGGAAACAAAAGTTGGTGATTTTTTAAAGATTGGCCAACAGTTGAAAACACTGAAATTGCCAACAATTTCTGTGGAGACGTGCCTTTACACAATATCTGTACAGGGTGAGAATCGAACCCAAAACCTACGGCCTAACTTAATTGTTACAGGTAGAGCCGTGTTAACTGCGGGAACAGTCGAAGTTCTTTTAAATTAAAAACTATGTTAGAATTTGAAGTGATACCTACCAACAATTTGAAATTTATCACCCTGTTGTAAGAGCAATGGACCACCGCTGTCTCCCTGACAAGAATCTGTGGAAGCTCTGCCGGCGCAAAGCTGTAACAAAACAAATTAGATTTTTAACTACGAGTATATACAACGAGAACAGTGAAAAACATTGAAAACAACTAAGGAATTATTGTATATACCTACTTTAAATTTCTTTTGAAATTTGGAATACTTAAAGTTTATATCTCACAAAATCTTTCCCAATAATAGAAAATAAGAGAAGCGTTAGCGATTGTAGAAAGAGAAATGTCATGAAACACTTGCAGCTTAGCTAAGCGTACCATAACGAAAAATTAGTTATATAATAACAATTCCAGTAGTAAAGATGTTTTTTTTTTGTCAGGTTTGAAGGTCATATTGGTCCGGGAATACCGCACGCGACAGTTCGTTCTACAGTTTTGCAAGAGTCCAGCCGAATTGAAATTTCTTGGCAGTCGACGATCCGAGTCGCTCTCCGTTGAATGCGGTCTAGAGGGAGGAGCTGGTACTGGGGTGCCCCCGCCCAAAGATGAGGACAGTATTTCACATGATGCCGAACCTGCGCTTTATAGAAAGCGGTGGGCCGGAGTGAAATACTGTCTCGATCTGTTGAGCACGCCAAGCTTCTTCGAGGCCAATTTGGCCTTATCCTCCAAATGGCCACGGAACTGGACATCTTCTGTTGTTGTTTTAGTTGCGAACTAATAAAATAGTTTTTTTTATTATTTAAATTTATAAATAAAATTGAATTGCTTATACAATAACTTTGCAATACATATATATGGTTAAATTACGATCGCTACGTGAGTTCTAGTTCAAGTAATAAGGCTTTGAAATTATTCACGATATCTGGTAGCATTCTTATTTTCTACCTAATTCTACCAATTATCTGACTAATTTAATTATGAAAACATATATTGTGCCAGGCAATTTTTGCACTTATCTTATATATAAAATTCTCGTGTCAGAATGTTAGTTACCATACTCCTCTGAAACGGCTGGACTGATTTTTATGAAATTTGGTGTGCATATCAGGTAGGTCTGAGAATCGACCAACATCTATTTTTGTACCTACCCCATTTTTTTATGGCAAAACAGCGTTTGCTGGATCAGCTAGTATTCTATATAGGTATTAGTGACAATCTCACTGCTTCTATGAATCTTTCGTAATCGTCTACTTTTAAACATAAAATTCTCATTTCTTTTACAACATACAAATATGTCGTTTGTGACTACTTCCACATACGGCAATAAAACTACTACAGCGCCATCTATTGAAGACACACCGAACTACGACGTAACTATAAACTCTGTATCGCGAAGTAGAAGTTCTCGCGCTGATTAGTTCACCGCCTGGCTGCTCGGAGGATTCTCTCTTTGTGTTGGAGGCATGACATGACACCCTGCACAAGTTCATACAAACAAACACAACACCTGTCGTTAGCTCCTTTTACCTACTTACCATGTTGTTAGTAATACGTGACGCTCTGTACTTCATTCCTCGACACTGATTGAGGGACAGGATCGGCACACGTACTTCCTGAACAATGGCAGGCAGTTGTCCACCCTCGGAGGTGCGTCCCCAGCCAACAACGATACCTTGTTTACCAGATGGATCTATACCTAGAAAAAAATATGAACTTTAGAATTATACATTACTAGCTCCACCCGCGTGTATATCGATTATCGCGGTAAAAACATAGCCTATGTTCATGCTCGAGAAATAAAAGACATCCATTGCAAAATCATACAAATCCGTTCAGCGGTATGCCGTGAAAGCCCAACAGTCAGACAGAATTACTTTCGAATTTATAAAATAATATTGTAATGAAATGACGTGTAAACATTATAATAATATCAAAACTTCAGAGTCAACTCTAGAAATATCACTCGCGCCTCGCTAACTTTATGCACTTTTCGTGTGTTGGCCCTGGCACTAGGATAAATGGGGATTTATCCCGTGGTTCTCGTAAGAGCGCAAAATACGTACGTGAATACGTGATATCGTACGCCAAAACTTCTTTTCTAAGTAATAAGTTATAATATAACTCATAATACTGAGAATAATAACTTATATTATAGTAATGAGTTATGCATACGTAGCATAAGTAACGTATGTACATAAAAGCTCAAGTACATAAAAAAATGGTGCGTGGTCATCTGGATTACCTGTTACTATGGGCGTTCCGCAGGGCTCTATACTGGGTCCTCTACTTTTTCTCATATATATAAATGACTGACCATATTATTTAAAAGATCTCTGTGATAATGCTCTCTAAGAAAACGATTTTTGACGATGTGAATAGGGCACTAAATAATGTATTGAGTTGGTTTACAACAAATAATCTCCTACTGAATTCAAATAAAACAAAGTGTGTGAGATTTACTATGCCAAATGTAAAACAACTAGGCACTATAAATAATGAAATCATAAGTATTGTAGACTCAACAGTATTCTTAGGAATTACATTAGACAGTAAACTTCAATGGGGAGCCCAGATAGATAGCCTTGCGGGTAGACTTAGTTCGGCAGCTTATGCAGTATGGAAGGTACGTCAGTTCACTGATACGGACACAGCTAGGTTAGTTTATTTTAGCTACTTTCACAGCGTCATGTCCTATGGTATACTACTTTGGGGCAAGGCGGCTGATATTTAAACGATTTTTATTCTACAAAAACGAGCCATCCGCTCAATGTACAATTTAGGTGCTAGAGTCTCTCTTCGAGAGTTGTTTAAAGATATTTTAACTGTTGCATCACAGTATATATTTGCTAATATTATGTTTGTTAGACACAACATTAATGACTATAAGTAAAATAGTGATGTACACAATATTAATACTAGAAACAAAGCTAAACTCGTTGGTACCTATCATCGATTACATAAGGTACACAACTCGTTCGAAGGTCTTGGTGTACGTTTTTATAATAAAATTCCTATACATGTAATCGACCTTCCTGTAAATAAATTCAAGCTAACTGTA
Source organism: Diaphora mendica (assembly GCA_949125395.1). NCBI lineage: Eukaryota > Metazoa > Arthropoda > Insecta > Lepidoptera > Erebidae > Diaphora > Diaphora mendica. The sequence goes on from OX421323.1 coordinate 8,348,809, forward strand.
AAAAATCACCTTATTAGGAAAGCCTACTATACGATCAACGATTATCTAAACGACAAACAGTCATGGGCTTAAGGTGTCATTAGAATTTAGATAGATACACACAAACTTCTTTGTCTTTTAATAAAGCTAAATACACACATCAAAAGTGTCTAGGGATCAACATATGTGTCTAGGGATCAACATATATTTTTGCAATAACTTTTGTCCTGATTGATATTAATTAAAATTTTCTTTAAGGATTCATCAAATAAAGTGTTTTCGTTTGTCACAGTAACGATAAACCAAGTCACGTTTGCATTAATAAAGAAATTTGCCATTTTCCTAATAAAAGGATTTTTGACATTTGAACCACTAACATTAAAGTTCGAAAAAAAGACTGAAATAACAGTTTTCTTTAAAATTTTATTAGGTAACTTAAACAATTAATAATCCGTGTTTCTACCGTGAACACTAACACAAGAACATCGGTTTGGCATACTCAAAATGAGTTCATCCAAATCACGCTGTGGAATGGCCGCCCATGTTCGTTGCAACAACAAAAAAAGGTCTTCTTGCGACTGGATACCCTCCATGTTCGGCAGAGCTCTTCTCTGTAGCATATCCCATGCATGCTCAATCGGGTTCAAGTCTGGCGACTGAGCAGGCCAGGGCCAAAGCCACATCTCAATCTCAAGAAATCCGCATAAAAATGCTTGATCCCTAGACACTTTTGATGTGTGTATTAACAAACCATTGTTAGTTGAAAGTAATGCGTGACGATTATTATGGTAATTTAATAAGTAGTGATTTTTATCAGTATCTCGACTATGGTTTGTCATGCTCACTAAAATGTCATTGCTTGCGGTGTCGTCGTGGGGCGGGTTGTTTCCTTCCCTCTGATATGGCGAAGGAGATCATGGCTGGTCCATGCGTCATACTCCTGAACGGGTGCTGCTTGGGGTGAGTGGTCGGCCTAGTCAGCGATGCTTTAGACAATACTATTATTCTGGTTCGTTCAACTGATACTCTAGCCTCTTAATCCAGTCACGAATTGATTTTAACAGTAGATTTTGCAACTGAATGTAAGTAGATGTGCACCTTGAATGATTTCTATGTTTAATAGACTCAAACCTTCAACGTTATCACTGAGTGTTTTTTTTTGTTTGTGCGTTAGATTTTGGAGCTTTTTAATAAAAGGAATTTCAGGTGGCAACAGCTTGTTGTTGTTACCTTACATGTAATATTAACACTATTGTACCTGAAAATCAGATTTTGAAAAAGAGTAGCCATGAGTTTCTTTGCCAGTATTCTTCTCATGAGCTCTACGCATTTTGGAAACTAGAAGTTATGGATCGATACAGGCAGGCAGTAGATTTTTGGTGTTTTCGCCTAATTTACCTCGACAATAACGCACATGCTGTTGCGTCTGTTTGTGTCGATCTATGATTTTTAACTATAGCTTCAATTTGACGTTCATGAGTGTCACTTGGTGTCTTATATGAATAAATGATTTTTGATTTGATTTGCTCACGACAGTCACCCAACAATTTACTTTTGCAGACAGGATTTTCTGATTGTTACTGTCTAGCCGTTTCTTTGTACATAAGTACCTGAATATATTTTTTTTAAACTGCATAATTTAACCAAAATACTCGTAGACCAATACTTACTAGAGCCCGGTAAACAAACAGGCTTGATGATTCTTGAAAAGTTGACCGGCTTACGGAGTTTGAGCAGTGCAATGTCGTTATTGTAAGAGTCGGGATCGAAGCTGCGATGACGCACGATGGAGGTTACAGCACGCATTATTGCAGCGCTCTCGGTGGTAATCGTTTGATCGTGGTCGCCTAGGATTACTCGGATCTTTGAACGCTTGAGCCTGAAATTTTATTTTGGAAGGATTAGTTCCCTACCTTATTTCTTAGCTGTGTATCGACATACTTAAGATTAAAAATAAAGTATATTTAAATTATGTAATCAGTAAACGCTTTCAATGCGCTAACGCTGACTTTATAATTATATTACTCATGCAGTTAACGTAAAATATTTGTGCATTGTTTTTACATTGATACCGTACGTCTTTGTCGTTTTCGTGACCATAAATTTACTAGACCAAATTGAATCATTACAATTTATTAAACTGAAAGAATATTAATGGTCGGCCTGCAGAAAAAAATTATACTATTTATCTAATACTCCTAACTAAAAAATCCATGGAAGATTAATGTGCATACCATACCACACTTTTTGTGGTTAAATATTGTCATTGTAAATCAACAATAATTCGTGACTTTTTTTACGCTTCTTACCAAAACGTAAATGATAAAAAACGCTTTCCAAATTAGAAATGATTTTAGAAAACGAATCCGAATTAGCTAATTGTGCTTCTAGAGTTATATCTTTTTAATAATCAATTTAGCGATCAAAATCGATTGATTAACATAATATTATTTAGTACCTACGTAGCTCGTAGCCACGAGTGTGCTGCATCACTAAAAATGTCTACATGCTTCTTGCACACTTATTATGAACATACTAATACGACGAGTAATTTAATTTGTGTACTTTAAGCACAGAATGGAGATTAGGTACGTCTATTAAACATCAGATAACTTTTTAACTTAAATTACTTTGACAATGCAATTTGCCGAGTAAATATGTACATTTCAGTATGATTATATATTTAACTAGCGACCCGCCCAGGCTTCGCACGGGTGGATTTCATATGCCCTCGCCGACGACACGATTCCTGCATTTTAAATCTGTGATATATTCATTTAAATTAGGTACTTTAAAGGGCCATTTTGATCTATATTAAATGCACAATGTATTTCATTTACTTAATTGTATAAGGATTCACTCTGTATTGCTTAAAATCACTTCGTAAATAAGCCATTATTTCTCGTAAAAAGAAAGGAATAAAAAATGGTTGTTGTGGGTTATCCCTAAGAGATAGATATGTACCGTCGCAGACTTTTTTGTAGTACTTTTTAAGGTGTACAATACTGTAGTACATTATTTTGATCTATCTCGTAGGGTGCAACCAGCGTTTGCAATGTAAGCGCAAAAAAATGTGTTTATTTGCTACATCACATTAGAAACCTCGAAAATTAACAGTGTTTCCATACTATATTATGCATTTATTATACATAAAAAACTTCCTCTTGAATCACTCTATCTATTAAAGAAACCCGCATCAAAATCCGTTACGTAGTTTTAAAGATTTAAGCAAACAAAGGGATATAGGGACATAGGGACAGAGAAAGCGACTTTGTTTTATACTATGTAGTGATGATGATGATACTTTCGTGTATTTCATTTCAAAAAATCATTATCTACGTATGATTTCATAAAGTTTTATAGTTTGAGCTATAAGATCTTAGGAGATGACGGTAACGTTTAAAACATTGGGAGAAGTGTTTTTAGCAAGCTTCATATTTGAATACATACCTACTACTAGTTTCTCTTACGTTTATTACGTTTCTGAGTATGATGGTGTTCTATTAAAAAAGAAGATAATGACAATTACCTATATACCTATTCTAAGCAAGACACTCTGGGACCTCGGTTATTCTTCGTCACTGTAAAATTATAAAATTCTCTGTTCTGTTCCTAAAAACATAGTTAATAAACAGAATACTTACTTCCTGACACAATGTGCAGCTGTAAGCACATACTCTTTGGTAAGCAAGGAAGCACCGCAGTGGAACTGTCCATCGTACACGAGTCTTGCCATCCACGGGTATCTGTTGGTGCCGGCGGGCATCCCACCCACAATGCGGTTCTCCTGGTTCGACCCACCGCACTCTAGAAAGTAAACGCAGTTTATTGAACCGTAATTGTCGTAATTGCAAATTTCCTGCGATCTCGTGCTACTGGTACTGACGAGGAGTTCAATTTAATCAAAAATTATAATGAAGTTGAGAGTGTTTTTACATTTTTAGAGTATAAATAGTTTTATCTTCTTTGTAAATCGAAGGCAGAGAGTATCTTTTGTATAAATATGATCATATAATAATAATAAATATAATATATCAGCATAGACTTTGGACATAAAACCCTTGTTTCCATTTGTCTGTCATAAAGTTACGTAAGCAAATACTTCTGATTTCTTTTTGAGAAAATGTCTAATATTTCATTTGTATCATAAAAAATAGTTTTTAATGCAGGAAATGAAGATAAAGGATATTCAAATAGGTCAAGCCTCTAAAGTACCTCCTTGATAATTATTACATACAAATCCATCTACGGATTTAAAATGGTTATTTTATTAGTTTTAGATACAATAAGGTTATAAACAGCTAAGTGCAAAGTAAAGGAACAAGCGTGGGGATATATTTATTATCTAAATACAATTTATTTATGAACAATAATATATTAGGCACAACTACTACTTAATGTATATACATCATAATACATGTATATACATCATACATAATATATTATACATCTACTATTATCTTTTAAGGTTAAGCATCTACTTTATATTGACTAGCAAATAAAAATGCATACCATCATTTAGGAACAGTTTTTAAATAATTAACCTATCCTTGTAACTCATTTTGTTGTACTATTTTACTTTGTGTACAATAAAGATAAATAACTGAATAAATAAATGAATAATGCCACTGTTTTTTTTATAACGTAAGGAACAAAGTTATTGAATTTCTATCAAGAAGACTAATCACTTAATCAAAATAAGTTACAAGTTTTAACAAAAAAAAAACGACTTCAATCTGGACCAAATATAATGGGACCATTCGGGAAGCACCAGCTTTCAAATAAAAAAAGAATCATCAAAATCGGTTCACCCCGTCCAAAGTTATGAGGTAACAAATATAAAAAAAAAACAGTCGAATTGAGAACTCCTCCTTTTTGAAGTCGGTTGCAAAGTGTTGGACCATCGAATTTGTTAGCTTTATCTTGACATTTTGAGTATTTTTACAAGTTTTTTATTATCTTGCAATGTATGTATGCTTGTATGTCGGGTGGAATCTTGCAACTCAATTTTGAAGCAGATATTATCAATATTTGCTTAAATTTTGCAAGCATGTGAATACAGCGTGACAATACAATATTGTAATGACATGGAGCTGATCTGATGCTGGAGCTGGCAGGTGGTCATAGGAACTCTGTAAAGAAACGTCGCAACATCATCGAGTTTGGACTCGTTTGATTCGTCTCGAGGCATTCCAGTAAAAGCTTGTTTTTAAAAAACCTTTTCAATTTAATTTATTAGTTAAAGATATATAAATTCCCTAGAAATGAATGATGATCTAATGAAACCTCTACGTCAAACTATGCTGTTAAAATAACATTATTACTGTATAGCCGAATAGTTAGTACCTAGTTACTTCATTTTAATTCAAAATAGAACATATACTTTCGATGTTCATTATTAACAGTGCTGCATTAATGCAGAAAGATTTTTTATTACCCTACTGTTGTATGTATTGTACTGTTGTTGTAGGTACTATTTCTAGTTATCCAAAGAAAGGTGTAATCGCTAATCCATTTTTAATTCAGCATATCGCACAGTTAAATTTAATTATTGAAAAGACAAGCATTGGAAAATCGATGTCCATGCATGGATATTTATGAATGAAGCTGATAAAATTGAATGTGTGTTGAATGGCTCCAATGATTAAAATATGATAACATCACTAAGAAATAATCTGTAGCTAATTGGAAATGCAATACTAGTAAAGCATTAGAAATATTTCGTTTTTATTTCATTTTTAGGGTTCCGTGCCAAAGGCAAAAAACGGAACCCTTAAAGATTCGTCATGTCTGTCTGTCTGTCTGTCCGTCCATCTGTCTGTCTGTCCGTCCGTATGTCACAGCCACCTTATTCCGAAACTATAACAACAATATTGTTGAAACTTGGTAAGTAGATGTATTCTGTAAACCGCATTAAGATTTTCATATAAAAATAGAAAAAAACACAATAAATTTTGGGGATCCCCATACGTAGAACTGAAACTCAAACATTTTTTTTTCATCAAACACATACGTGGGTATCTATGGATAGGTCTTCAAAAATGATATTGAGGTTTCTATTATCATTTTTTTCTTAACTTAATAGTTTGCACGAGAGACACTTCCAAAGTAGTAAAATGTGTGTCCCCCCCCTCCCCCCTGTAACTTCTAAAATAAGAGATTGATAAAACTAAAAAAAATATATGATGTACATTACCATGTAAACTTCCACCGAAAATTGGTTTGAACGAAATCTAGTTAGTAGTTTTTTTTTAATACGTCATAAATCGTAAACTGCAATTTACCTTTCATTCAATCACAAATAAAATCAAACACAAATATAAAAAAAACATAAAAAATATTATGTTACTTGCTGCTACGGAACCCTTCATGGGCGAGTCCGACTCGCACTTGGCCGCTTTTTTAAAAGACAACTCCCGCATTAGGAATATTATACATTCCTGTGTTGAGATAGACTTTACAAACATACATGAAATGGACACAAAGAACATCTAGACTTAGAACAACAATTTGTGGATCACACAAAGTGTTGTCCAATGTGGGATTTGTACCCACATCATTGGCGCAGTAGAAAACGGCGCGCGTGGCGACCGCTTAAACCACTAGGCCAACCGTGCAATTATTTAATAATATAATCTACTTGTTAGCTAGTAAACGTGCATGTGTTGCCTCTAGTTTTGAAATGTACAAAATATTCCTAACCCATCTCAAAATCTTAGCAACCTTCCCCGAAATACAATAGGTACTTGTGAGGTCTTTCCATTATAATAGGTAGGCAATGTACAATGTACCTTTTCCTCCAAATAAAGAGGTTAGAAATAGCAACAACAGGTGAACAGAGCAACGAAATTGTCAAACTCAAACCCAGTCGTCTGAGTCTGACAATTAGTCAGTCATTAGAATATTGGACTCTAAAGGAACTTAAAAACGGATACGGCTACCCGTGTAACAAGTCTACCAAAACATTCCTGCTTATGTAGATTTCTGAGCTGTCAACACGTAAGCTACATTATTTTAGATACAACTCTTCTCGTAAACAATGCTGTTACCGTTTTAATTGAAAAGGACTTCAGATAAGAAGTAGACATTGGAGTAACGTAATTGAGTACCCTTCGAATGGGGGGTATGTACAAATACAATACATTAGATTGTTATCTCTTCAAATCTTCTCCACCTCAAAGGAAACGATAATACATTCAATCCTAAATTAAATTGCTCTCGACTGTACTTGGACAGGAACGGGAAGTAATAGTAAAGCGCATGGAACGAGTTAAAGCAGCAAACGGCACTTGCCGATCAGTCCGAGATCGAGTCGAGTCCATCACACTTTCACTGTAATACGAGGTTCAACGCACAAGGAATGTTGTGTTGACGAACAGCTGTTTGTGTAAACATTACTCGTCACTTTTGATTTTGACTTAGTTAAACGAGTGTTTGAACTAAATATTAAGAATTATACGAAACTAAATTTTCATCCTAACGTTATTAAAAGAAATCATCCATACTAATTTATAAATTTGAAAGTAACCGCTAAAGCTAAGCCTCTGAGGCGATTTTAATTAAATTTGGCATGGAGATACTTTTATTCTTTAGGAAGGCTACTCTTTACTGCGAAAGCCGGAATACAGGAGAGGGTTAAGGCCATATGTACCCACGCTGGCCGAGTGCGGGTTGGGTACTAGCAAGACAATGTTGTGGCTACGTAATCTTAGCATTGGATGTTTTCAAGCAGCCCGAAGGCCTCCAACTAAGCTTCACGACTGTTATCCTATGATACCAACCAGGACCGACTGCTTAACGTGACCTCCGAATCACGCAGACGCTCATGGTATCATGCTACCACCAACCAAGGTCACCCATTCAAGTACTCACCGCGCCGTCGTTGCTTACCCTCAGTGATTGTTTCTAATCACCGAGTGTACCTGGGCTATGAGCGCTAGTATTATATATTCTTTTTTTACTGTTTTATTATTCAATAAAATTGTAACATTATTCTTTGACTTCTCATGCTGTTGTTTACTCTCCAATTCTTCATCTCTTCTATTCTTTTCTACCTTTCTTTTCATTAAACACTAATTCTCCCTATTTTCCTAGCAGAAACAGGCCGGTATGGTAGTGCGTCACGCTATGCCAGCGTAGCGTGACGCACTACCACTTTATACTGTGACACCGGCCTGTTTCTGCTAGGAATCTCATAGGGTTCCCACTCAGGAGGGGGTCATTTGCGAGCAGTAGATGGCCCGAAGCACGTCGAGGTTCCAAGGTTTTCCTTTCTGGAGTAGGTACACTTGAATCCCCGCCTACCTTGCTAGTACCTTAAGACGACGTGCGGTTTTTGGTCGGTTCGAGTCCGACATAACCACCAGTATGATGGTATTTGGCGGGATTTCCGCACCGATAAATAAAAAAGAATTTTGCATTCAAGATAGCAAGCTGACTGCTTGCTTTAATTGTGTTAGGTTATCTTACAATTCTAAAATAGTGTCTGCAATAAAATAATAAATTCTCGATATCGGATATTAATTGCTACTGTTTTCCTTGCAAAAGATAATTAAGCTACTGATAACTTTACAAGGTATAATTTTGATCGTGTTTACTTTTATAGCAAGATGACTAAAAAGGAAAGTTAGAATAGTCAATGTTATCAGTAACAAGAGCACGAGTATTACTAATTAGGTAGCTGTTTAGAAAGGATTTCCTTACGAACAAGCTTTCTTGCCTCATGCCGTAACTGTATGTAGTGGTACCTTAATGTAAATTAAGCCCAACTCAAGAAGAAATAATTTTATGATGATTAAATCTCAGATTACTGTCTTTTGTTTTTAAATTGTAATTATGAATGAAATAGATCAGGGATTCCCAAACTGGGTTCCGCGAAACCTAGGGATTCCGTAGGATAGTCGTCAGGGTTCCGCCAAAATTAGTTATTATTAGTACGGTTACAAATATTATTTTGAAATAGCGCAAAATATGTGATGAGAAGGACTCATTACTTTTATGTAAATAGGTAGGTACACGGAAAGAAAATTCAAGTTAATTTGCGATACTAACATCGTAATTTGTCCTATTGATTATTATTGTAGTGGTGGACTATACCTTTAGCGGTGTCATTAGACATCGCCAACGCATTTATCAGTCTGCCATTTAGCTGCATCAGGGAAGCACTCCAGTACCACGGGGTGCCAGAGTACCCGAGGCGGCTGGTGGCAGACTATTCAGAGGAGCGTACCGTCGAGTACGAGGACCGAACGAACCAGCCCGGGGCTGGGCGTAATTTGTTACGCCGATGACACTCTTGTCACAGCCCGGGTGGCGAAATTCCAAGAGGCGGCGCGCCTGGCTACCAGTGGTGTTTCTTTAGTGGTCGGGCGCATCGAGGCGCTGGGCTTACGGGTCGCCCTGGACAAGGGCTGTTATTTCATGGGCCCCGTCGTGGTCCGCTCCCCGGCGCCTCCATAGAGGTCAACTCGGTCCTCGTACTGGTTCGGGCCCAGATGAGGTTTCTAGGCCTGATCCTCGACGGTAGGTGGCTCTTCGACGAGCACTTCCGACAGCTTGGTCCGAAGCTGGTCGACGCTGCCTCTGCCCTTGGGCAACTTTTGCCTAATTTGGGTGGAGCCAGCGTCGCGACGCGACACCTCTACACGGGGGTGGTCCGGTCGATGGCGCTATATGGTGCACCGGTGTGCCGGCTGCTCTGACTGCCCTGAATAAGGCTCGCCTCTGGCAGTCTCAGAGGGTATTGATGGTCAGAGCCATATGCGGATACCGCACGGTGACGACCAAGGCGGCGTGCGACTTGGCTGGAACACCCCGGGATTGGGATGGGGATTGGGATTTGGAGGCGGTAGTGCTCGCCGATGTTTATCGACGGTTGGCTGAATATAGGGCGGAGAGTGGCTTTCGCCCTCTGCCCAAAGAGGTACGCGAGTGGCGTGAAGCCGCCAGTCGAGCCACCATGGCTAGTTGGTCGTTCCGGCTGGAGACTCGACGCACTGGCTTTGCCGCCGTGGAGGCTCTCCAGCCGGTCATCCTCGAGTGGGCAGGGCGGCAGCACGGGACCCTTTCCTTCCGACTGACGCAGGTGCTTTCCGGGCACGGTTGCTTCGGGAAGTACCTGCACTCGGTCGCCAGGAGGGAATTGAGTCCCGCCTGCCACCACTGCGACTGCAGTGAGGACTCGGCCCAGCACACGCTGGCGATTTGCCCCGCTTGGGCGTCGCAGCGTCGGGCCCTCACTGCAGTCATCGGAGGAGATCTCTCGCTACCGGCCGTCATACGCTCCATGGCCGGTAGCACAGCAGTTTTACCGCGGTCGCAACCTTCTGCGAAGATGTAATCTCGCAGAAGGAGGTAGCGGAGAAGGCCTGGGAGGACGCTGTCCACTCGGACCCAATCCGCCACCGGCAAACCGGGCGGCGGAGGCGCGCCTATTAGCGCCTCATGCCGCCCGGTTATGCCCGGATTTGCCCGGCCACAGACGACGTTTTGGCTACGTAATCTTGCCGTTGGATGTTTTTAAGCCGCCCAAAGGCCTCCAACTAAGCTTTACGACTGTTATCCTATGATAACAACCGGGACCGACTGCTTAAAGTGACCTCTGAATCACGGAGACGCTTATGGTATCATGCCACTAGCGGTCCCCCATCCAGGTACTGACCGCACCGTCGTTGCTTACCCTTGGTGATTGTTTCTAATCACCGAGTGCAACTGGGCTATAAGCGCCGCGCCGGCTATGAGCTATGAGATTTGATATGGGGTTCCATAAAATAAAAGGCATTTGGTTGGTGTTCCGTTATCTTTAAAGTTTAGGAACCCCTGAACTAGATCGTTCGTTAGTACACAATTAAAGACGAAATATATATGTTACCACTTTTCCGGTCAATAGAAAGACTTCACAAAGTTTCAACCTCTTTAATTTACCATTAGTTTACTAAATGTGAGCAATATGCATTTTTGACATTAGGTTCTACATTTACCTATATAAATTTTGTTAACACAACTAAGAAGAATCTACGATACTCAATATATTTTACACATTTTGTTAGTAACATTCCTTACCGTAATTGACTAACTTATAGTGATATATAGGGTTCTACATACAGGGTGCTGCACACTTATAACTTACCCATCTTTCTAGGGAGTGGGTTTGCCCTGCCGCATTCTAAAAAGTGAATGTGATGGATCATTAAAATTGCAGACAAATGTGCTAATAAATAAGTGTGGTAAAAGGTATGTGTACATAGGGAAATATTTATTATAATTATATAACTGTAATTTCTTCAATAAAAGCTAGAAGTCGAAAAATAAACACAGAATCACAGGGACAGTTCCTAGATAATTTTATACTTCCCTTAAAAATTACTTTTTAAAATGGACGCCTGGCGGATGTGAAACATCGAAATTGTTTTGTATAAAATAAAATGACTTTTTATTACTTAGCGGTTGGCGTGTGCGACCGCTGATCATAAGGTCTCGTGTTCGATTCCCGGGTCGGACCAATTGTTTGTATGATCTACAAATATTTGTTTCGGAGTTTGGGTGTTTTCTATGTATAATATGTATGTGTTTACAAAAAAAAAAGTATATAAGTATTTATATCAGTTGTCTAGTACCCATAACACAAGCTCTGCTTAGCTTGGGACTTAATGGCGTTGTGTGTTAGATGTCCGAAATATTTATTTATTATTTTTATTAAATACAAAATTCAAATACAAATAAAAATACAATTAACAAAACAAATAAAATAAAATTTTGAAATCGTGGCGTAGCGTCGCCACTCGCCTCGCCAAAAATCAGGTTTACCCCTCGCCTATAGATGTTTCACATCAAAATGGATTTTTATCAGTCCATATGAAAAGTATCTAAGAAACAGGAGAAGCAATGCTTTAAATTTCTTGGAAACCTACCATTTACTAAACTTAAACTAACGCATTTTCAGACCTCTATTTCTATTTAATTGAATTTTGAGTAATGGCTGAAATTAACGAGGTATGTCTTTTTCACACTAACTGTGTGAAATACCTATCACATTTACAGTATTCCTGTGTGGACTGTTCTAATGTATCTTTTTCAGTGTTCTGTAATTTATTTACTGCATTTAAAATATCTTAGACTTGTAACTATTTTAAAATTTTACTGAAAATTTACTCAAATCTATACTGAATCGATTAGTATTCAATGCGAGGGATACCTACCTAATAAAATATAACTACACTGATCTTTTGTAGTCTCTGTAGTACTGTATTACTTAATTATTTAAATAATACAACAGAAACTACGATTTATTTGAATGCTGGTTGAAAAGATTTTATAAAATGCTTAGAATTATTGTATCGTTTGATATACTTAGGTATAGCCAATTCGCTATTATGGACTAAAAACACAATATACTTTACTATATTAAGAAACAGCTAACAAAATATTATAGAATGTTCTATAGCTTTTAATATTAATTAAAAATTATTTCTATGAATTTATAAATAAGATTTTGGTTTGCATCAATCGAGACTTAGGATTACGACCATTAGCATTTCAGATTTCATACCCTTTATCACCCTTTACCCCGAAATAAAGGGTATGAAACTCCTCACCTCTTGGCACTGATTGAAACATGTTTTTCTGGGTGTGTTTTCTATAAAAATGAAGAATCTTGCCAATGTCAAAATATGCAGGCCCACGCAACGCGACGAAGCGTTTTGCAGTGTGATAATCGTATTAGGGAGTTATTAAATACCTAAATATACATAAATTTATCATTTCGTACTTACCACATGAGCACTGCTTGACCTCATTATCATCTTCATCGTCCTCGACGCTCTGTTCTTCGAGAATAGGCACCTCTAGACCGAAGATGGCATCGAACAGGAATCTCTGAGTTCTGTTACCTGAAGAAACCTGGAAAAATTGTGGATGATATTGTTTATTTCTTAAATCATTAAAATCATATTTTTAAAGAACAGGTGATTTGTCGATAAAACTTTGTGTAAATCTCGTTTAGGTAAAAGTGGTAAAATGTACTACTAGGGTGTGATGTCTCATGTCTTACATTTACTTTTTTTTTAACTTTAGGTAAATACAGGACTTACTTCCCGTTTATTCCCATTCAAATTTAAAGTATAATTCGATATACTTAATTTACTTAATAGCATTGAGGACAACGGATGAAATGTCAGGTTTTAGTTAAAAAATAGTAAAAAAACTTAGTATAGTTTGCGTTAATCTATGAGGTTGACTTTAGTCAGTAAAGGCGAAAAACATTGGGCCCTCAGTTCAAACGTTTAGGTAAAATTCAACTTTTATTTACTTCTTGAAAATTGGCTTCTGTCTCAATATTTAGTTTTAAGTAATTCACAGAGGTATTTAAATAAAATATTGTAAAGTCTTAGTTACGTATTTTTTCAGATAGGTAGGTAATTGCATTTTTTGCAGATTCCTCCGTAGAGACGTTACTGAACTGAGAGCCCTATATTATGTCGCTGTAAATCCGTAATGTCGTATTCTATCTACAGTTTTAGGATTTTCTTAAAACTTTTAAGAAATTCTTAAATAAAAAGCATTGACCTAGAGGCAGTACTTTCTGAGATCTACGCTATGTCATTTTTTGCAAGCGTCTGAATCTGAACTGAGGGCCCAAGTTAAGTGATCATAACTGATTTATTTCACGTTCAAGAAATTTATGACCCATTTCTTTAGGTTTTTACTATTTTTAATTAAATTCAATTTGAATTTTATATCGTTTCACAAAAAAATTAAAAATGGGCCCGCGGTCCTGATGAACACGTGGGAAGCTGGTGCTGGTTGCTAGTCAATATATTTAAAAATATTAAAAATCAATGCCACTTTTCGTTGTAATTTTATAACTCAAGAACGGACTCACCTATCCAAACCAAATGTTTAGGCTTTGTTCGGACTATTTAGTAGATGGTTTATGTGAAGTTTGCACAAAATCGGTGGAGCGGTTCTTCATTTATATCACATTTTTTGTAACGCGAGCGGAGCCGCGGGCAACAGCTAGTTTGTTATAATTATCATGATTTTGGCTTATTACAGTCAGTGACATTTTTAAAAGTGAATTATTTGGAAGCAACTTTACACTATTCATCCAGATATCTAATCAATCAAAATTAATAACTATTCTACAGATTTATTAGCAGTGCTTATCGTTTAACTTTATACGACAATCGATATTTGAGAATCGACTATTAGATTATACATTGAGTTCTTGTTGACGTTGTATAACAAAACCGTTTACATCACACACAACAAAACTTCTTTCTAATAGGAGTCATCAATATGACGCATAGAAGGTAGGTAGGTACCTAAGTGTTGCTTTTTGTCTGATCGATGTTTCATAACACTTTTTCTGCCTCGCATGTCCGAGTCGGAAGTAGGTAATCGTGCTAAATTACTTAAACACCGCATTCAAATTGGCATGTTAGCTTTTATGTTTAATTACATCATAAGCATACAAAAATGATGGTACCGTAGGAAATGCACTTATGTAAGTTTTGTTTACCATTTGAACGTTGGCAACACGGCTTACTTTCGCGGCGAGACGGCCGCGCACGCTATTCCATGGTTATACAATCCCGTTGTTAATTGGCGACTAATGTCAATGTTGCTTTCACAATCTTAACTGCCTTGTTCCGGCTGCTATTATCCTTTTTTATTCCATTTTTATTTTAACTTGACTTTACTTTCTCATCTGATCTCGTGACGGGTAATCTTTAGTGCGTTAAGAAGCCATTAGTGCGCTCATAGGTTTTATAATGTTTTATTTATTGCGTAACATATAAGAGTAGGTGTATATATCTTTACATTAGAATAATTTAGAGCAATTCGTCACGTCTTTCTCTTCGACGCATTGTTTACCTGATAGTTACCAGTTAGATAATAACTTGCATAGACTATTCAATTCATTACTATTCATTCACTAACATTAGACTGCTAACATTTAGGTGTTTATACCTATACTTTAATTAACTTTTTACAATGCTTGAGACGACACAATTGGGCAGATTTTATTAAAAACTTGTGCCTACTGATTAATTGTTGACAAAAGTACCGCATTGCCAGCATCATCAACAACCTTTTAATAGTTCAGTGCTGGGCATAGGCCTCTTCTCAGAAAGGAAGTTTTGGCCTTTGGTTGAAGGGTCAAATATTAAGTGTTTTGCTGTCCAGTTACTTTACTCCTCAATCGGCTCTTACAACACCCACGAGATAAATATGAAGCGATGACACTCCGTGTTCTTCATCCGTCACCATTTAGAAGTAAATAGGCACTTAATATTATAATTGAACTAACATGCTCTTTTCTCTTAAAAATCACCTTTTTGATTTGAAACATCTACAGGCGAGTTAAACCTGATTGTGGCGAGGTAAGAATTGCCGTGGCAATACCGTGCCGTTTACATCGGCAATAGGGAATATGCATGTCTTTTTTTTATTTCTTAATCTGATCATATAAGTCTCCATAACATAGAAAAAAATATAAATAGGTTTTAAAATAGTCAAACTAATTTTCAAAGTGAAATTTAAAACACCGACTAAATTTGAGCTATTCAAACGCCGCCATTTTTCGCGCGCTATTGACATAACATATGACGTCATTATGATTTCGTGTTTGTTTACTATTGAGTGTTTCAGTTATTTTATACCTATTTACAGTTTTGATTGCTATAAAAATCATGGAAGCACTTATTTTTTCTCACAAACACTACTAACACAGTAGGAATTTCGACGCCGATAATTTCGATAATGTAACAATCGACGTCACATTTCGTTTCGACCAATAGGACGCGTTTTGCAGGTTTGAATTTCCCTCCCTTAATTTTCACTTTTTATTTAATATTTTCTGGGTTTAAATAATCACTTAATAAAAAAAATACCATTTATGTATATTGTAAAGACAATAAAGAATCTAAAAAAAAATGTTTGAGACAAATAAATTTTTTATGCATGTTCCCTATTGTTTCACATCTGCCAGGCGTCCCGTGATGGCCCACTTTTTTTTTACTTGTGGAAGAACGCGCCTCAGATCTGAGAAGGGAAGGATCCGGGAACTGCTGTTATTAACACATCTGGACAACTTCTTAAAAAGCACCTACAACAACGAAAGGGCATTAAGGATTATTTGTTTTCTCATTTCTAAAGAAAAAAGACAGGTAAATTTCTTGAATTCTCCATCCATTAATTTACTTCTGATTAAATTAGTTAAGTA
The DNA here is from genome assembly GCA_949125395.1 of Diaphora mendica. Lineage (NCBI taxonomy): Eukaryota > Metazoa > Arthropoda > Insecta > Lepidoptera > Erebidae > Diaphora > Diaphora mendica. Next base: position 8,365,013 of record OX421323.1, read on the forward strand.
AACATTCTAGAAACATTAAATTTTCCTTGATCTCTCCAAACGCTAGCACTCCGTGTTTTAGAGTAGTCGGGAGTCGGATAATTAATAATTATACAAAAACGTGCACAGACAGAGCTTTCGATACAATACTAATATCGATGCCAAATGTAATGCCAAATGTAAGTAAATGATTGTGAGTCACGAATGAGTGTGACTGGCTTTGCCAAATATTTACACAGCAGTGTCTGCCATATCCAGGAAGCACTTGTAAACATTTTACTTAAACTTATCTCTTTGCCTAACGACGTACTAGCTCTAGAATAAAGTTAAAAGCAATAAAAATATCAAACATTTTCAGATTCAGATTATTAGGATAGGATAGGATTCGGATACTAATCTTGTACCCTGTCATTGGTTAATTTGCTGTTAAGATGTATTCATGAATGTACCTATCCACCGGCGATTGTTCAAACTAATTAGTACATCAAGACTTAGAAGGGTTTATTTACTTAGGTATATATTTACATTATAGGTATATACTAAACTTGTCAGGATACCGAAATTACACAACGATCGATTTCAGATGAGTAACGAAGTCGATTAACGTATTACGAGTAGATCTAAATTGCGTTCAGTTTCGCAAATAAATATGTATACCAGAATTGGATTTCTAACCTTACTTCTCGCCTTAAAAGCAGACTGTTACGAAAAATAGTAGAAATTCCGGATTAAGAAAACAATAAATGTGTGTCAACATAACCAAACTGGGAAGTCTGAAGCCGACCCGAATGTCACTCGACAGTCTCCGAGACTCAATTATCATTTATTACGTACTTTCCCTCGTGCGACCTACTCATGTAAGTGTGACGAAACAGTGTCCACAAGTCCACATTATTATCTAACAATGTGGTATTGTGACGTAACAATAGCGACATAAGAATTGCTTACGAGGCTAAGGTTGGCTTATATAGTGACCTATGAGTAGAAATTGAACTAGATTTTTTCTCTACATGTATGTAATCAGCTTCAATCTTAGTATGTAATGGTACGGGTAGTCACGGATATAAATAAATATTTTAAATTCCTATAATTGATTACATGTGAGATGGAGCCTATTGTCCTTATAAAGACCTGAAATAATAAACAAAAATTTGGCCCGCCAAATTGTCTCCTGTTACAACTGTCTCCTAATATTATAAGATCAACATAAGCGTTTCATTATGAAACAGATCCTATTATAGCAATTAACGATTATAATTCAAAAACCTATATACCTATGTATAGTAAAATATTGAAGTATTTACTTGATTAAATAAAACTAAACGAGCAGGCAAAAGACTGTTGAGCTATCAAATAATTATTTTGGCGTACCTACTCATGGCAGTGAGAAAGGAAAATATTTTCTTTTGTCAGTCTAGGGGAGTTGGTGAGGTTTGTACCTATCTAAAACATTTCCCTTAATAATTATATACCTATTTTGATAACCTTGATCCATACAAAATTACTTGTCCTAACTGGCTGATTACCTAGTCTGATTACCTACACGCAAAGCCAAAATAAAGCCACTGAGAAAACCTGAAATTTTGGTAGCTGATGATTTTTTGTAATAGGATTAAGAAAAGATTTTTGGAAATTTGACCCCTAATGAATCCCAATTTTTGTGTGAAAGATCGTCATTTTCAAAGTTAGAAAGTCGAAATCTTATAGGTATATATAAACCAATAGTTGTTCGTTTGTCTCGCTAAAACTTGAGTACGGCTGGTCCGATTTAGCTGATTTTGGTTTTGAAATGTTGTCGTAGTCCAGGGAAGGTTTAAACAGTGAAAATATAACTTGAAAATGTCACGTGTACGAAGTAACCGGCACAGCTAGTCAGTAATAATAATAACTACACGAGCGATGCCGTGCCAATAGCTAGTACCTACTAGGTATACCAATATAAAAATTTGAAAAAAGCTTACACGGACAAGTGAGTAATACCTACTTATTAATTATTCGTAGATTTTGTTTAGGTGCAAGTCTATCTATGTTTTATTTCACCAGTCAAAGTAAATACTAGACGAGTCCTGTGAAACACTGAAGCCTGGGAGTTACGGGACTGAATTAAGTTATTATGAATCAGGATTACCTAATTTTCATACAGAAGTAATAGGACCTTAAGAGAGAGAAAGGTAACGTTTTGGTGCGAAAAAATACTTAAAAATCGTGGCACCAGGTATTAAATAAATAAATAATGCAAAGTCAAAGTCCATGACCGCGTGACACGGATAATATTCAACTTTAATTAAAAAGACGGACTTAATTTTAACTAATGCGAATGCAAATTGTTTGGTTATTTATTACTCTTTCACACCTTTACTGCTCAACTGATCATCATTAATTTATGCATAATTTGTCATAAATACAGAAAACTTTCATAAAAACAATAATCCAGAAAGATAGAGAAATTATATGAATGCAAAATAAAATCGCGAGCTGAAACTATAGGTAAACAAATCATTAAGCAATTGTAGAACAATACTTCAGCTCAAAAAATAAAATATAACTATTTGTCCTACTATCAATGAAATTAGACCAAGGTTTCTAATGAAATAAAACAAAATCTTGAAATGATATTCCACATTCGAACCTGAAAGCACCGTGACCTGGTTAATGAATAGACTTGGATGTCGTAAGCGGCCATGGCAGCGATTACATGCTAATTCTTGATTACCGAAGTTCAAGGTCTTGAGGGTCGAGGTACAAATGTAGATGCAGCAATGGAAGAGTGTGACAGTGGAAGTTAGATAGTTGATTTATGTTCTGACGCAGAAACTTGATGCCATTAAGAATCGTTAAAGTACGTTTTGCTGTTTGAAATTAGAATCACAAATCCAAAAAGACTGTACATGGAATACTAATACACACATCAAAAGTGTCTAGGGATCAAGCATTTTTATGCGGATTTCTTGAGATTGAGATGTGGCTTTGGCCCTGGCCTGCTCAGTCGCCAGACTTGAACCCGATTGAGCATGCATGGGATATGCTACAGAGAAGAGCTCTGCCGAATATGGAGGGTATCCAGTCGCAAGAAGACCTTTTTTTGTTGTTGCAACGAACATGGGCGGCCATTCCACAGCGTGATTTGGATGAACTCATTTTGAGTATGCCAAACCGATGTTCTTGTGTTAGTGTTCGCGGTAGAAACACGGATTATTAATTGTTTAAGTTAACTTATAAAATTTTAAAGAAAACTGTTATTTCAGTCTTTTTTTCGAACTTTAATGTTAGTGGTTCAAATGTCAAAAATCCTTTTATTAGGAAAATGGAAAATTTCTTTATTAATGCAAAGGTGACTTGGTTTATCGTTACTGTGACAAACGAAAACACTTTATTTGATTAATCCTTAAAGAAAATTTTAATTAATATCAATCAGGAGAAAAGTTATTGCAAAAATATATGTTGATCCCTAGACACTTTTGATGTGTGTATGTATATCTTTTTCACCTCTACGAGGATAACGGTATGCCGGAATCGAAATAACTAAAGGTGCTTAGTAATATTTTTAGGAAGGAAGACCCCCCCGAGAACCCCAGCAGACTTGCTTGGGCCTCCACTGTCACGAATAGGTACCTACGCTTCTTTCGGTTTAGAAAAGTACCTACGAGTATTCGTTTAGTCAGACCTAGTTAACAATATAAAATATTACAAACCAACTTTTCTTGATAGGTACCTACTCAATGATATTATTCAATTTTGCCAAAAATTACCACACTATATTCGCAGAGGCAGATCATGAATCCGTAATATACAATACTAATATCATACTTATCTATAAACATCTAAGGTGCTTTTAAGCACAAAACATAAACCTAAAATCGTGTTGTTTTAAAAATATATTGTACAGTACATGTTTTTGCCTGACGATGAAAATTTATAAAGATTATAGCACGCACAACTATGATAAAATCTATTAAATTGTTAAAATAAAACAAAAAAGATGGACCATAAAAAAGGTGAAGACGAAGAAAATTCGTCAACGTATTCATCAGTCTCGGTTGATCGCTTCCATTTTCACTTATTCGCTTTTGTTGTGTTACCTGTGAATTTGTAAGGACAGAAGTAAACTACTTTCCAAAGTATGATTGCCGTGCTTTCACGAGGTAATTGTAGTTGTGCTCTCGTTTTTGTTATCCGTTGCCGTTTATTAAAAGAAAGATGACAACGCTGGGCGATAAATTCTGGGTTGCATTTACAAGGAAATTCAAAACCATTGTCTTTCGGCTTACACCACAATAAATATAATTTAGAGTTTGAAATTAGCGAGGTTGGATTGGCAATAAATCTTAATGCAATTAGTTTGAATTGAGTCTTTCCTTAGGGTAGGGCTCTAAATTATATTAACTTGATTATTTTCCGATCCAACTATGTTGTGTTCAGCTATGGCAGGTTCATACCTACTTAAATAAATTTTAATGCATGATAATAAATAGCGACTATAGCACACCTAATTTACGAATTGTTTCTTAATGTCTCTAAGCGTTCATGCAAAGTTAGTCATTGATCTATGACTAGGTTACCTAACGATGAATGATTATCGCAGTTCTGAAGAGGCTAGACTATTAATTTGAAAAAAATAATAACACGAACGGAAATCCAAGCGAGTAAATTATACATATACACATTATATAACAAAGAATACTGATACGTAATCAGCGAAAGTGGAGCGTTTCCGTATTATCGATATTAATGTAATTATGTATGGAATGAGATTTTTACATAATTAGAGTGCCCTCCTTTGGTCATTTTTACCCGACTACGGCAAAGCCAAAGGAGGGTTATGATTTTGACAGGCTATGTATGTATGTTCATCTTTTCCCTCATAGCTTCTTAACTACTTATTTGAACTGGACAAATGAGGTATCGTTAGAAGCGTCTTGATCGTCCGCTGTATAGGCTATATGTCCTGTCACTGAAAATAATGTGGCGCCCTCTAGCCGATGTAAAGTACTGTATTAAAAAAAACATTTTAGATTAATAGGTCGTGTATTATTAATATAAATAATATCGTTAGAAAGGGCGTTTTCAAAAATACATTATTAGCATTTGCTCGTGACTTTGTCCGTATTTATTCGATAAGTGTGATATTTTTTAAAGGTTGAAAAGTATAAGTAATAAGTTAAAAAAGAGAGTATTAAATTAACAGAATCAGGCAATTTGGATAAAGTGAAGCAAAAACTTTATACCCTTTTTTTACGAAAATTATGCCAACAGATGAGTGAATTTGGCACAGTTAAAGTTTATATGGAGGAGGAGTGCAGAAAGCTAAACAAATAAAAATATAATAAAAAATAAATAAATGAATTATGGTTGAATTTTTACCCCTGAGCGACCACTATGTTCACTTATATTTTCTTTTTATATAATAAAATTTTCTTGTCGTAGCTTTAATAACTGCATGAACGATACTTATTATACCTAAACCTATTTTTGTTTTGTTGATAAAGTCAGACACAAAATGTTTTTTTAATGTGAATGTTCTTTTTTAATTCTTAAAATTTGTTGTGCTGTGATGCATGCATCCGCAGGATGATGTCTAATGATATGCTAAAGAGAAGAATTATTAAATTGTGTTCGATCACACGTAAGTATAACTCTAAGGGTGTAGACTTGTAATTAATTAGTTTACTAGTGACTGTGAAATATGATATATTAGTCTAGTGATGTATATAATAAATAAACAAACCTATAGGTACCTAATATCCCGCGGTGTCATAATCTTTATTACCTAATTACCTGTACCTACTACTTATTTAGTTATTAGTGATTTGCGTTTTTTAGTAACATAGGTTTGGAATTAATTTTCAATTTTCAGGGGATTTGCGGACTTTATTTAAGATGTTCTTTTGTACAACTAAATGGCACCGTAGTCCGTACCTGACTGTTTTTTTTTTTTTTTTTTATGGAATGGGCCGGCAAACGAGCAGACGTATCGCCTGATGGTAAGCGATTACCGCCGCCCATGGACACCCGCAACACTGAGGCGTCACAAGTGCGTTACCGGCCTTTGGGGGATGGGGGGGGGAGATAGGGGCAGGGGGGTTGGGCCTCCGGTATCCTCACTCACTCGGTGAAACACAGCGCAAGCACTATTTCACACCGGTTTTCTGTGAGGCCGTGGTATCACTCCGGTCGAGCCGGCCCATTCATGCCGAAGCGTGGCTCTCCCTTGTTACTGTAATTATGATTAAAATAATACTCTTTTACAGTTCATGCATTAACTGATGATCTGGTGACCATGATTCACCTACTAATGCACGCAAAATAATATGTATCTACCTAGTGATGACAAAATATAAAGGCTTATTTCTTACCGATGATGGTTATTCATGGCATAATACATTTTGAACCATATTATCATCACATTTTTTGTTATAATATTGGTCTGGTCTACATGGGGCATCAGAGCTCAAAATCGAATGTCAAATAGATGAAGCACCGATTTATCAGTATTACGAAAACACCCTTCGTCCATATACTCGGTTCTAAAACTGTTCTGTTTGGGAATAATACCGATTCTCACATATTCTGATCTATTGAAACATAACATACTTACATACTCATCAAAAACACATTTCGCACTCCAGATACGAGTTTTTAAGTGACGACAATAATTAGAATTAAAAATTGATTTCCAGAATTTGTTAATTCAATTGTTTAGAGATAAAGATAATAAAAGCAGTTTTAAAAAAATTAAGTTCTACTTTAAACTAAAGTTGGTAACAAAAAAGATACCATCAAATTGAGAACCTCCTCCTTTTTTTAAGTAGGTTAAAAATCTACAGATAAACATTCATTCAGTAGATTCTAAACATCAGAACTATTATGCATCATTAACTTACATAATAATTTTTTATATGAAAGTTTTAAATAAAAATTGCATTAAAGTAATTACATAACATTAGTAAATGTCATGCATGACTATAGATCATGAGCACATAGATAAACAATGAGTTACATATAGCAGTACACATAAACGCAATAAGCTAGACAACCGCATCTGATGAAAGTAAAAGTGCGTGCATAATGTCAATGCACCGGAGCACATGCTGTGACCGATAACAATATTACCGCATAACGATATTCTTAAATAACTACCTAATTTAGCCTCGTACTTACATGATTGTCAAGGACACTGACATCCGGTGAACTGATCTCTCTGGCGGACGAATTTAATACAAGGATCACGTATATTATGGTCACAATACTCCATTGGCACATTTTGAGTATCCTATACTATTACGTGGCTTTATCATTAGTCCGCACCGCTATTTATTTGCGCGGCATCTCCGCGCTCAGCGCGTTCACTGGCCAATTTGGTGTCAGCGATTCAAAGGCATTATTTCGCAAACAGACCGCCCATGAAACGCCGGCCGAGTGTCGGCCGCGGCCGCGCGGATACCACCGAGTGCTGTTGAACAGGGGTCTTCGGCCACCACCAAGCGTACTTTCTCTCCGCACCAAAAACCTATAGCTGAGATCCAGTCCCCACTAACGCCTTCGCGATGCATTTATACCATTTCGCACACACATAAGGTATACAGTTTAATTGTATGTTTAAATTTAAATGAATCAGGATACATTAAAAAAAAAAAACATCTATACTAATATTATAAACGCGAAAGTTTGTAAGTATAGATGGATGGATGGATACATAGATGGATGGCCATCCATCCATCTATCCAAACATCCAATGGCCAAACATCCATAAGTTTGTTACTCTTTCACGCAAAACTACTGAACGGATTTGGATGAAACTTTACAGTAATATAGCTTTATACATCAGAATAACACATAGGCTACTATTTGCCGCGATAACCGACATATACGCGGGCGGAGCCGCGGGCAACCACTCGTTGTTAATAAAAATGTTTATAAATTCATTATTCGGTAGGTTAATAGCAGTTTAATAACAAATTTAAAAACAAACTAAAATAACAAGACAAAACACAAATTAAGAAATTCAGCAGTCTCGTTTCAAGAGCTTAACATCTGATATTCTGATGTAAAGAATAAAATCCAAATATATTTTAAAACTGTACTTTGAAGCTGAAATACATGGGTAACATTCAACTATCACGAACATGTTATGTTTATGAAATACTTATTTAAAATTATGTTGTGTTTCAATACATTTTGAACCTTCTGTTTAGTGCGATGTGAACTCGAATTTCGTAATTGATCATTTTGATGGGTAGGTACCTACCCTATGACATATTTTTTAGCTGAATCAATTAAATAAATAACACACCTTTAACAGATAATTTTCTAAAGGTTACTCTTCTGGGTTTTAAGTTCCTGGTCCCAGATTTTACGAGACAACAAGTTTCTGTTTACTCTCCAGGCATTTTTTTGAAAAAAAAAATAAGTGGATAGAAACAGCCAGAGCCACGTAAGAAATTAGCTATATTTTGCTAGTAAAATGTAATTTCAAAAAACAGAACTTAAAATAAAAAGTTAACAACTGTGGGAATCCGCCACGGATAACAGTGGATTTTCCACACTGATAAATGAAAGTGAAATCAACGGTCGCTTCGTTTCCGCAGCACGATCGACGCGCCTGCGCAGGCCGACCAACGTAAATTGTGACGTCGAATTTAACCAGTGCCGTTATCTCGTGAACTCCCAATTTCATACATACAGTTTATACTTTATTCGTTGTATACTTCAATCAATACCTAAGGTTAGCCTTAGGTATTGATTGAAGTATTTTATTGAGTTTTGGGTTCGCGACTTCTAAAAATGCAATAAAATCTGCAGTTACCGAAGCTCAGTCTTGGTGGCCTAAAAGGAAAACACTATCTTTATAATTTTGAGCTAAATAACATTTTATTTCAACATTTTCATTTTATTTTACCATTTTTTTTATTAACATTTTAGGGCTATTGATAAAAAAATAGGAGATACGTATTTAAGCGTTTCCCAATATTCTACCCGTAAGAGGGTAAAATAGGGGTTGAAAATTTGTATGGAAGTCCGTCTTTTTTAAGTTAGAAACATGAAAAATTATCTTTGGGCTAATAGTTAAAAACGCGTAGATACTAAGTGTCTCTGGATATTATATCTACCTCTTTTTTTGTGCGGAAATTCCCTCGGATATCACCAACTGGTGGTTATGTCGGACTCGAACCGACTAAAAACCGCACACCGTCTCGGGTTCTAGAAACCAGGGAACCAGAGCGCCCTCAAAAGGAAATCCCATAAATGATATTTCTACCCCTATGGGGTGAATTAGGTGTTGAAATGTCGTAAGTAGATTAGTTTGGAAGTCAGACATTTTTAATTTAGTAGCCTGAAACTTTGTCCTTAGGCTTTTAAGTACAAATAAATTAATACCTGTATCACCATTTATGGGAATTCTATTTCTAAAGGGGTAAAAATAAGGGTCGAACGTTAGTATGAAATCCTTTTTAATGGGCTATTGATTAAAAATAAATAAATAGGTACGTTTAAAAACATGAATCAATTATTCATACATACTTACACAGTTTTAATTAAATACATTGTAAATAATCAACTTCCACGCGAGCAAAGCTGCGGGCAACAGCTAGTAAGCTATATTACTGTAAAGTTTCATCCAATTCCGTCCAGTGCTTTTTTTTTTTTTTTTTTTTTTTTTTTATGTTTGGCCTGCCATAATGACTCTACTCTGCCTGATGGAAAGCATAAGCAAAATCCAAGAGTGGTGGTCACCATGCTCACTGCGAATGCAGACAATGCAGCATGGCGACCCACACCATGGCGGCCTAGTGATGCTGCTGCATCTTTTAGTCTAGTCAACAAGTATAGAACTTGTTGACTAGACTAATTGGGCCTCCGGTGTCGCACTCACCAACGAAACACGACAGCACGCTGTCATTTTACGTTGATTTTCTGTGCGAGGGTAGTACCGCCCCGGTCGAGCCGGCCCGTTCGTGCTGAAATCAGCGTGGCTCTACTACCTACTACTAGCTTTTTGCGTGATGAAGTAACAAACATACACCCTCACAAACATTCGCTTTTATAAATTAGTGTGATGTGATAAAATCGAATACGAAAACCAATGTTAAATTTATCACTACAGTTAAATGAAAAATTAGACATAACGAATGAAGCTTATTTTCAAAGCGTAAATAAAACTAAATTAATTAAGTATATACAACTAATTCAACGAAAAAAATGGAAGGTATCTACAACTTACTAAAAGAAATTAAAACACCAACAAATAAGGCTAAGTAATTAAATATTTGCAACGAAAAACATCTGCTTACCTATGCCTATACCAATAACCTAACAAAATCCTATAAAAAAGTAAATTATAGGTACCTATGCTATAACCTTACAAAATTCTAAAAATACCGAGAAAACCAATTAGTATCTACAAAAGACTATTTGCTAATTATTTAGGTACAACAAAAATCGCCTGCTTATACCTATGCTATAACCTGACAAAATCCTAAAGAAAAACTTCGTTTAAAAAAACTGACTTTAAAAACTCAAAAGTATCAGTTAACTTAATTTGCATGTGCTACCTAGGTTTGAAGTCAGTGCCAAGCCAAATGTAATAGTAGGTATCATACTCGCTACATTTTAAGACGAACGTCAACGACGTCACCGACGCTTCAGTTGTTTTGTTCTACGCGAAGAGCAGCTATCCCGCTCAAGGTCACGCGCGGCGAGTGCGGTACCTACTATTACATTTTGTCTTGGCACCGACTTCAAACCTATGAATAGGTAGCACATACAAATTAAGTTATTTGATACTTTTTAGTTTTTTCGGTTCGGTTTTTTTAAACGAAGTTTTTTTTTATTTTTCACTTTTTAGTCTTTCTCAAGTCTCTCGTCATCATTTCACCTAAATAACTTGAAAGAATACGACTAAAGGTAACATACATGCTGTATAAAATCGAAAGGACTTCAGGTATTTTTTTGTAATAAAATCTCAAATGGACTATCTTCTATAGGTTACTATAATTCAAGTGATTTGAGGTAAACTGACTATCTGAGGTTAACTCTGATATCGTTAAGACCCGTTTTATATATTATGAAATTAAATGATGTCTACAGAATATGAAGGCATGCAGACAATTGCTTTAACTTCATTGCAGGCGCTTACATAAATTTGAGGGTTTCCTTCGATTTCCTTAGGATCCCATCATGAGATCCTGATATGGTGGCCGTGGGACCACATGGGGAGCATACCCTTTCGAATACAAAACGAATTTCCAAAATCGGTTCACAAATTGACGGAATAATCCGTGTACATACATTAAAAAAAATATACCGATGAAATTGAGAACCTCATCCTTTTGGCAGTCGGTTAAAAAAAATATAACGATGAAATTGAGAACCTCCTCCCTTTGGAAGTCGGTTAAAAATACAGAAGAAATATTATAATACCAAGTAATATTTATAGTAGGTAGAACAAAAATCAAGTAAATAGTTCCAAAAATAACTTTTTATCCGAATTTACATTCAAGAACTACTACTGAGTTTTTAAGTCGATTTGGGTGCGTGTGTCGCGTAGGGAGCCGACCGACCGCGCGGGTACCTACTGCTTTTTAAACAATTTGGACGTGTTATCATAATTATAAATGACCATTTAACGTTTATGGCATTCTAGTTTTTGGTTCAGTATCAATAAGAGCATCCTCCCAAAAAATCTAAATTTCTTTAATGTACCTACAGAATTGATCTTATACACTTTTCTTATGCGTTTAAAAGTAATCATATTACGTACCTATTGTAAAGTTAGTTACTTGATTCCAAAAGATGTCGCTGTTTTGAGCACAGAAACAATTTTCAAGAAAATGTAATTGCTTCAGTATCGATTAGAGAGCCCTCCCAAAAAATCATCTAAATTTCTTTAATGTACAGAACTGAACTGTTACATTTTTATTATATGTTAAAAAGAGTAATCATATTACGTACCTATTGTAAAGTTAGTTACTTGATTCCAAAAGATGTCGCTGTTTTAAGCAAAGAAATTTTTCAAGAAAATTTAAACAACCCTCGACGGTAGGTGGCTCTTCGACGAGCACTTTCGACAGCTTGGTCCAAAGCTGGTCGACGCTGCCTCCGCCCTTGGGCGACTTTTGCCCAATTTGGGTGGAGCCAGCGTCGCAACGCGACTCATGTACACGGGGGTTGTCCGGTCGATGACGCTGTATGGTGCACCGGTGTGGGTGGCGGGTCTGACTGCCCTAAATAAGGCCCGCCTCTGGCGGCCTCAGAGGGTATTGGCAGTCAAGGCCATACGCGGATACCGCACGGTGTCGACCGAGGCGGCGTGCGCCTTGGCCGGAACTCCCCCGTGGGATTTGGAGGCGGAAGTGCTCGCCGAAGTTTATCGACGGGAGGCTGAATATCGGACGGAGAGTGGCATTCGCCCACCGCCCGAAGGGGTACGCGAGTGGCGTGAAGCCGCCCTTCGAGCCACTATGGCTAGATGGTCGCTCCGGCTGGAGGAGGAGATCTCTCGCTACCGGCCGTCATACGCTCCATGGCCGGTAGCGATAGCAGTTTTACCGCGGTCGCAACTTTCTGCGAAGAAGTCATCTCGCAGAAGGAGGTGGCGGAGAAGGCCCGGGAGGATGATATCCACTCGGAACCAATCCGCCGCCGGCGAACCGGGCGGCGGGGGCGTGCCTATCAGCGCCTCATGCCGCCCTGAGTGTGGCCGCGGATGGTCGGGACGGGCTTTCCCCTCCATCCGCTCTATTGGCCACCCGCGTACGTGTGCCGTACGTCGCCTACATTGAGAGTCCATCAGGTGACGGTGCCCGCTTCTGTGCGGGCAAGCACTGGGAGGGGTCCGGATGTGTTAATATCAGCAGTTCCCGGATTCCTCCCTTCACAGGCGCAGAGTTGCACACCGTGTGGTTTTAGTCGGTTCGAGTCCGACACACCGCCCTGCCGCAAACCCCGGTGGGGTGACAGTCCGAGGGAATTTCCATACGTAAAAAAAAAAGGTTTAAGGCCATACGTCTCCACGCTGGCCGAGCGCAGGTTGGGGACTGGCAAGACAAGCGTTGTCGCTACATTAGCTTGCTGTTGGACGTTTTTAAGCCGCCCAAAGGCCTCCAACTAAACTTCACGACTGTTATCCTATGATAACAACCGGGACCGACTGCTTAACGTGACCTCTGAAACACGGAGACGCTCATGGTATCATGACACTAGCGGTCACCCATCCAGGTACTGACCGCGCCTTCGTAACTTACCCTCGGTGATTGTTTCTAATCACTGAGTGCAACTGGACTGTGAGTGCCATAGTTTGCTAGTTACATATTATTTTAGACTGCTGCCCCACCCTGAGCCCATGGCTGGCTACGCCCATGAACAAATACCTACCTATCAAATACTAACTATATACCACATTCATCACAATGCTTGTGCACAAAACGTTCCCACGATTATTTTGAATATTTAAGTCATGCGGGCACAACCAAACACACAGATTCGACGTCTACAGAGAGATATAGATATTCTTTTTCCTATGGATAGAGAGGTTGCGATAAATCAAATACTTAATGCTACACCGAATTATACGTAATACGTTCTACGATTATTCCACGATATATTAATGAAAGTGTTATTAATTACGCATGGCTGGCAATAGATGTCACTACATTTTGTTTTGCGTAATGATAAATTCTTTATAATTTTTTTTCCCAATAGATAGAGAGATTGTGATAAATTAAATACTTTATGCTACAATCTTCAGAGTATCTCCTTTCTAACAAAAAAAGAATTATTGCAATCGGACTACTCGTTAATGAATTACAATTAATTACACATTTTGACTTTCATCTCCCCTCCCAAGGAAACCGTCCGGAATTTCGGAATAAAAAGTATCCTATGTCCTACCTCGGAGTATGAACTCAAATCATGCCAAGTTTCATTTGAATCCATTCAGTAGTTTCGGCGTGATGCGCGGCCAAGATACAGACAGACAGACAAAAATGAAAAAAAAAAATAGTTTTCGTTTCAGTATCGATAACAGAGTGCCCTCCAAAAAAATTTTCAAAATATCTTCAATGTACAGAATTTGACCTGTTACATTTTTATTATAAGTATAGAAGATAATAAATAAATAAATATTTCGGACATCTAACACACAGCGCCATCTAGTCCCAAAGTAAGCAGAGCTTATATTATGGGTTACTAGACAACTGATACAAATACATATATACATTTTTTTTTGTAAATACATACATATTATACATAGAAAACACCCAAACTCCCAAACAAATATTTGCAGATCATACAAACATTTGGTCCGACCCGGGAATCGAACCCGAGACCCCAAGCACAGCAGTCGCATACGCTACCGCTGCGCCACCGAGGCAGGCTGAATGAAATAAGTTGGCTGACGTGCGCGGACGCGTCCGCTTACAGCAAGATTTGTGAACGAACTGAGCGATTGCACCGACTTCCGTCCACACGCTACCGATAACTGCACAGACGAACTGTGCAGATAAATCGACGTCGATTTAACGAATGACTTTTGCTCATGCCTCCGATCGTTTGCACCAACCAAAAAATCTGAGCCAATTTGCGTCCACACGTACGATAAAACTGTACAGATGAACGGCACAGTTAAATCGCTACGATATATCGTTGTAGTGTGGACCGCCTATAAGAATGGATATCACGATCAACTTCAGGACTTTGTCAAATGATATAACTTCTCGAAGCAAAACCAAGTAGTTAGTAATTTCCGGGAGGGCGAAGCCCATATGCTATAGGACAATTGCAAGATAGGTTCCTGAGATGTCCGTGAGTAGTAAATAATTATTTTTTAGGTTTTAGTAGGTACATTCCCTATACTATTATATAAAGCTGAAGAGTTCGTTTGTTTGTTTGAACGCGCTAATCTCAGGAACCGCTGGTCCGATTTGAAAAATTATTTCAGTGTTGAATAGTACATTTATTGAGGAAGGCTATAGGCTATATATCATCACGCTTCGACCAAAAGGAGCGGAGCACCAATGAAAAATGTTTCAAAAACGGGGCAAAATTATCACGCTACGGGCAATAGGAGACGCAAATGAGGTAGCGTGGGTCGGCTAGTTTTGAATAAAACCGTTTAAATAAAGAATATTTTTTACATATTTTTTTATTTCGAAAGATGGTCCCCATTTCATGTCATTCACATTTATTAAATTTTTTATCATTAATTTCATCACGACTAAGACTTGAAGACTTAAGATTTAAAAACTAAATACTTATTTAAATACTAAAATAGCTGATCCGGCTGGTTGCCATTTCATCAAAAGAAGAAAAAGAATGTGAATATTATACAGTTTTCGTACTGATAGAGCGTTAATAATAGAATATAGACTAGCTGTTGCCCGCGGCTTTGCTCGCGTGCAAGTTGTTTATATGTAGGGTAAACTTACCAGTAAGTGGCCACTTTACGTTTTTGGCCAATTTAAACATGCGCTTCTAATTTCACATTCATATATTCAAGTTTGTTATGATAGATTCGTGTAAAGGATATCTTAAATATAGGTATTCATTGGCGTAAAATAAAATAAATCAACTTTCAATATATTTATTTTAATCTAAACCAAAAAATTGCATTTTTTTGCAGTAATTGGCCACAAAAATTCAGTAACGGGCATACATCTTTTTAGTAACTGGCAACATGAAATAAACTCTACTGAATAGTGCTTGACAAACATTTAAACTTATGGAGTGTAGAGATGAGGAGTACAATCTAGAAGTTAAAAAAGTGTCCGCCAAAATGCACTAATTAGGTGACGCCACTGTGCAACGAGTGTAAATAAAGAATTAGAAAAGATAATCAAGTGAACTATAATTTGTTTGTTTGTCGAACAGGATACTACGCAAAGTTTTTAATTTTTAAACCACAATTAAATTATTTGATTATGTTTGTCGGACACTTACTACGCAAAGTTTTTAATTTTTAAACCACAATTTAATAAAAAGAATTAAAACGATATCATACACTCTTCTCACTCAAGCGCCTATGTGGTCGGTTTTCGAACTATTATTCAGTTTAGAAAAAAAATATATTAGAAACTTCAATATCATTTTTAACCGACTTCAAAAAAGGAGGAGGTTATCAATTCGACAGTTTTTTTTTAATGTTTGGTACCTCATAACTTTCGACTGGGTGAACCGATTTTGATGATTCTTTTTTTATTTGAAAGCTAGTGCTTCCCATGTGGTCCCATTTCAATTTGGTCCAGTTCTGACATGTCATCCATGAGAAAACCATATAAGTCTTCAATTTGCATTAAGTAAGTGCGCGACAAATTGACGAATAACTCAAATCACGCTAAGCGGTTTTGATTCTTCTTTTTTTAATTGAAGGCCTATGTGGTCGGTTCTCGAACTATTATTCAGTTTCGAAAAAAAATATATTAGAAACTTCAATATCATTTTTAACCGACTTCAAAAAAGAAGGAGGTTATCAATTCGACAGTTTTTTTTTATGTTTGTTACCTCATAACTTTCGACTGGGTGAACCGATTTTGATGATTCTTTTTTTAATTGAAAGCTAGTGCTGCCCATGTGGTCCCATTTCAATTTGGTCCAGTTCTGACATGTCATCCATGAGAAAACCATATAAGTCTTCAATTTGCATTAAGTAAGTGCGCGACAAATTGACGAATAACTCAAATCACGCTAACAGGTTTTGATTGTTCTTTTTTTAATTGAAGGCTGGTGCTTCCCGTGTGCTCCCATTTAAATTGGGACCAGATTGAAGTCGGATTTTTTTTTGTTAAAATTTGTGATTATTGAAGACCTATCCATAGATATACATACAAATCCATACACAAACACGTATGGGTTTGATGAAAAAAAAATTTTTGAGTTTCAGTTACCCCCAAAATTTATTGTTTTTTTTTTGTGTGAAAATCTTAATGCGGTTCACAGAATACATCTACTTACCAAGTTTCAACAGTATAGTTCTCTTAGTTTCGGAGAAAAGTGGCTGTGACATACGGACGGACAGACAGACATGACGAATCTATAAGGGTTCCGTTTTTAGCCTTTGGCACGGAACCCGAGACGTGGTCTCCACTCAAGAACCTGTTTACCCCAACGGTTATCAGTTCTGCGGCTGATATAACCAGCCGCCTGGCTGGCACTTCAGCTTGCTTATACTGTGGGCTATGTCGATGACCTTGGTTCTCTGCCGGATCACCTCATTCCTGGTGCGATCCCTTCGAAAAACGTCGAGCATAGCACTCTCCATAGCACGCTGAGCGACTTTGAACTCGTGAAATAGCCATGTCGTAAGTTTCCACGTTTCAGCACCGTATATCATTTGGGATCGACGATGAAAAGACCCGAGAACGGCACCGTGTACTACGACCGGTTCCGGTAAAACATGTTCATTAAACATACGTATCTACTCATTTTTAGAATCCCGTGCCTCAAAAGGAAAAAACGGAAACCTTATAGGATCACTTTGTTGTCCGTCTGTCGGGTAAGACCCTTTTTTTAGGAATGCGTATCAAGCTGAAATTTAAATCAAATACTCAGGTCTACTACTGTCCCTTGGAGCTGAGGAAAAATCAAACTTCTAAGCCAACGCAATTAAAAGATACAGCCGTTTATGCTGCAAATTTTCGAAACTCGCAAAGGAATCAAAACCTACAGGGTACTTCCCGTGAACTCAGGTAGTATGAAGCAACGTCTTATAGCACAGATAAAGGAAAAATTGCGATAAGCATAAATTTTAAGTAACATCATATAATAAACCTACAGGTTTTCAAGGAACCCTCGGTGCGGGAGTCCGAATCGCACTTGGCCAGTTTTTTTTAGCCCAAAAAAGTTTCATGTTTTTAACTTTAAAAAATTACGGACTTCCGTACAAAATTTCAACCCCTATTTCACACCCCCAGGGGTAGAATATCCAGAAACGCTTAAACACGTGTCTTCTCATTTTTAATCAGTAGCCCAAAAATAAAGTTTCATGTTTCGAACTTCAAAAATGACGGACTTCTTTTTTTTTTTTTTTTTTTTTAACGTGTGGAAATCCCCTCGGACCGTCACCCCACCGGGGCTTGCGGCGGGGCGGTGTGTCGGACTCGAACCGACTAAAACCACACGGTGTGCCACTCCGCGCCTGTGAAGGGAGGAATCCGGGAACTGCAGTTATTAACACGTCCGGACTCCTCCCAGCGCCTGCCCGCACAGAAGCGGGCACCGTCACCTGATGGACTCTCTAATTAGGCGACGTACGGCACACGCGTACGTCGCCCCCTCGCGGGTGGCCACTGGAGCGGATGGAGGGGAAAGCCCGTCCCGACCATCCGCGGCCACACTCAGGGCGGCATGAGGCGCTGATAGGCGCGCCTCCGCCGCCCAGTTCGCCGGCGGCGGATTGGGTCCGAGTGGACATCGTCCTCCCGGGCCTTCTCCGCCACCTCCTTCTGCGAGATTACATCTTCGCAGAAGGTTGCGACCGCGGTAAAACTGCTATCGCTACCGGCCATGGAGCGTATGACGGCCGGTAGCGAGAGATCTCCTCCGATGACTGCAGTGAGGGCCCGGCGCTGCGACGCCCATGCGGGGCAGATCGCCAGCGTATGCTGGGCCGAGTCCTCACTGCAGTCGCAGTGGTGGCAGGCGGGACTCAGTTCCCTCCTGGCGACCGAGTGCAGGTACTTCCCGAAGCAACCGTGCCCGGAAAGGACCTGCGTCAGTCGGAAGGAAAGGGTCCCGTGCTGCCGCCCTGCCCACTCGAGGATGACCGGCTGGAGAGCCTCCACGGCGGCAAAGCCAGCGCGTGGAGTCTCCAGCCGGAACGACCATCTAGCCATAGTGGCTCGACGGGCGGCTTCACGCCACTCGCGTACCTCTTCGGGGGACTTCTAGATTAACCTATAAACGAAATGTCAACCCCTTTCACCCCTTGAGGGTAGAAAATCCAGAAACGCTTAAATACGTGTTTACTCATTTTTTATCAGTAGCCAAAAACTAAAGTTTAAGATTTCTAACTTAAAAAATGACGGACTTCCATACAAACTTTCAACCCCTATTTCACCCCCTTAGGGGTAGAAACTCCGAAATTCCTTTCTTAGTGGGTGTATGAATCAATCTCGGCGATGATGAATCAATCATATATACATATATTATACACTAGCTATTTTGCCCGCGGCTCCGCCCGCGTGTATGTCGGTTTTCGCAGCAAATAGTAGCACAAGTGTTATTCTGATGTATCCTATCCTACTAATATTATAAATTCGAAAGTTTGTGAGTATGTGTGTGTTTGTTACTCTTTCACGCAAAAACTACTGAACGGATTTGGATGAAACTGTACAGTAATATAGCTTATTCATCAGAATAACAATAGGCTATTATATGTCGCGATAACCGACATACACGCGAGCGGAGCCACGGGCAACAGCTAGTAAGCTATAATAATATTACTGTAGTTTCATCCAAATCCGTTCAGTCGTTTGTGCGTGAAGAAGTAACAAACACACACACTCATAAACTTTCGCCTTCATAATATTAGTGTTATCTAAATTATTTGAACTATGACGCAATCTTTGGAGCAGAGCTGGACTTTGAAAGAACTGGAATAACGGAGTTAATTCAAGTAGCAGAATCTGTTTAGCCGATGGTGTAGACATCCCTAGAAATTTTACTAGCAATGCCTTATTCCACTGCTACAATAGGTCGGTCAGCATACCCAGATGCGTAAAAACGTGGATATGGTGGTCTGTGATCAAAAATAGTATAAATAGGCTTTGTATGCTCAGTGTACATATAACATTTGCTAATGGCGATTCTTTCACGAAAGATGTCTGAAACCGTTTTGCTGAAGATCCTCGAAAGTTACTTTTAAAAGAGCTAATAATTATAGAATTTATATTTTAAAAATTCTATTATAAAAATCTGATTTGCCCCTGTTATTAATGTCATTATACACACCATTAACATTACTAGACACCTAACAAATAATATTCATCACACAGATTTGGTGTGCGTGTGAACTGAGGGACCATAGTGATATTTTTGTTTGAAATTTTTATAAGATTTAGTAGTAGGCTCAAACAATTGTAGAACAAATATATGAGAATTTGTAAAAAGAAATGTTAAAAACTACAGCCCTTTAAGTGTGGTCCCTCAATCCTCACATACCATCAGCCGGATCTCGGCAAGTATGTAAAAAAATAAGGTATTGTGACTGCAGACATTTAGTAGAGAATTTGTAAAGATATACTAAAATAACTGAGCACAAATCATCAACGGTTAAAAAAATACAACGACTATACTGTGGTCCCTCAGTCCACACACGAAAGATTTTGTTATACTGAATATTACCACATCAACGGAATAAAATCTTTATTTTCTTGTAAGAAAATAAAGATTTTCTAAAACATTATGTATAATGTTTTAGAAGTCAAGTTTTGAGCCTACTACTAAATCTTATAAAAATTTCAAACAAAAATATCACTATGGTCCCTCAGTTCACAAGCACACCAGATTTGTCCTAGAAAGGAATCGAACCCACAACCACTAACTTAGCAGTCAGGACCACTAACCACTAGACCAACAGGTCTACCTGTGCCATACGTGCAGAAGCGAAGAGTTCGTCATGCTGGCCCGAATTATGTAATTTGGTTACGAGATTCGTATCAATCTATTGTACTGCTCGACACAAACATAGGTACTGACTATTCAATGTTACTATTTTGTAGAAAAGTTAAGAGGCACTTGCTATCCCGGCGCCAACTACTAACTCGAGAAGTTGGTGATGCGTTCCTGGAGCTATTCTCGTCTACAGATGGCCGCCGCATGGTTTAGTTAGTGGGTATACCAGTCCTCCGGCAATCCCACACATTATTCGTCTACACCACGGAGCGTATGGAGCGAAATGGTATACATAGCATACCATTTCATACCATAGCGTCACGTCACCATTGGCTTCTTGGAGTGCCCCCTGCCTTACTACATGACATATCGCGGGGTGACCTGAGCACCACCAGGGCAGGATGCTGTCAATTCTCTTACCGTACTTCACATTCTTTACACACATTCGAGTTCGATACACAACTAGTCGCGCCTGCGCCGCAGTGAATTGACGGTGCGGCATGGTGCTCTTCTTACAACCGTTCGTATGAAGACCGTATACTGTTAGATAATAACGAATAGTCCGAACCAAACTTTATGGCGTTTCTGAAGTTGGCTGCGCCAGCAGGTCGGCGCAGGTACAGTTAAGTCTAAATAATTATAATATGAAATTTAATAATACATGTACCTACTTGTTTTTAACATATTAATTTATAAAAACATGAGTAGATTCCTACCGTTCTTATCCAACTATAAACCGAATAAATATTTCTGAGATGTTTTTCGAGGCAAATAAAACGTGATCTCAAATATTAATCTAATTCTATTTAATTATACTAAAAGTTTTCTAGCAAGTTGAAGTATTTTGTGAAAACCTATTTACAGAAATAATTTACCTTGACTTAAAAGACTATACAATCCGCGAGTCATTTTAATCGACATCAAATATGTAACCATTGAAAAGTTGACGTAAAATACACTAAACTACAACAGTCAATAATAAAACAAGTAACCAAAAAAAAAAAAAGAACAAGTAGGTTACGAAACAATTCAAAACTATTAACAACTCGACTGTACGTAAACAAGATTATGAGTGCATGTGTACTATACGGACAAGTCACACACAAGAAACATGCACCGTGTATTGGTCTACACCCGCACCCCTGTACGTTCCCTCCGATACCTAAAATTGTTTGCTGCGCATCGACACGAAGTTCCTTGCCGTCATAAAGATTGGTTCGGGCTATAACAGCAGTGTTTTGTTATCTTCGTATATTAAATCGGGTGACTTTGTAGTATTTTAACAAGAATAAAGAGTATCCATACAGCGAATGTTGTTACAAATACGCGGCCATCATAAGAGAAAGCCGACCTGTACACTCTGTGCAGAGTGTACAGGTCGGTCATATAGTTGTGATTTAACAGTGCAGATGGATTTATAAAATAAAAATTCGAAGTGTATATTTATTAAAGATTTATTTTCAAATAAGCGTAATAACATTAGAACATACATACGCACACAAATATTGTTAATTATGATTTCAATTTACTTACCTGAAGCTGAAAGTAATTAGGCAGATCCATACATTGGCAGTCCCCCGAAGTATCATCATGGAAATAAAATTAAATGATTAGAATGAAAATAAATTATTAATAAAACTATACCTACGTAATAATCCTCACTTCTGTAAACATAACGGTGTTTTAATAATTTCATGAACGTATCAATAATGTGTATTGTTTCGTGAATGTATCAAGAACTACCACGTAACTCCTAATTGTTTTTGTAATCAAAGTAGGTAAATAAAATTAACTAAAATATTTTTTTTTTTTTAAGAGGAAGTCCAATGAATAAAAAACGTCTGTGTAAGGGGTAAAATAGTGTAGACGGTCGACGGATCACCTTATGTATCTACTATTGCCCGCCGACTGGGAAGTAAGGCTGTCCCTAACCTTATTATCTCCTTATAAGCAATTGTTTAACAACTGTTTTCTGCGAGGCCCTGGCATCACTCCGGTCGAGCCGGCTCCTAACAATGAATAAACCATAGACTTTAGTTCTATTTGAATAATGGAGTAGGTAATGGTTCAACAATTAAAATATGCAGATGACTTTCGTATGATAGGAACGAAAATTTTTAAGTTAGTAGAGCCGCGCTAATTTCAGAACGAATGGGCCGGCTTTACCCGGGCGGGTACTACCCTCTCACAAAAGACCAAAATGGCAGCATTCGTGTAGTTTTGTGGGCGGTTTTTAATGATGCAGAAGCATCTCAATAGGCTGCTATTGTGTAGATCACAATGAAAAGCATTCTGGATTTGCAATGATATGGTTACCACCGCTCTTGGATTCTGCTTATGCTTTCCAGATCTAAAGCATCAGCTGAAACCAAGTCACTTTGGCAGACTCATACATAAAAATACTATACAAGTTTAACTGAGATGACATCTACATCTAGTCGATATTATTCGAAGTAGACGGCGGAGCGAGATTGGCAGATAAATACTCTCGTACCGGATCAGTTCTTAAAAAGTTCATCGGGCTCATGGCTCGGGACGGGCGAAGAACCCCAGATGACTCCAGTGTCACAGGTTGCAGAAAATTCTGTTCTCCATAAGAAGGCGCGGGGTGTTGGTATCACGCGTCCTTTGAAAGTCGAATGGGAACGTCGTGGTAAAAGTTCATCGGGCTCATGGCTCGGGACGGGCGAAGAACCCCAGATGACTCCAGTGTCACAGGTTGCAGAAAATTCTGTTCTCCATAAGAAGGCGCGGGGAGTTGGGATCACGCGTCCTTTGAAAGTCGAGTGGGAACGTCGTGGTACCCACCCCGCAAACGACACGATGTGGCCGGTGGGACAAGCCGGATAAAATGGCCCGGAAACCGTCTATGTAACAAGAATTTCCTTTCTATAGAAGGTACACCTAGTTCCCCGGTTACAGATTACCCAAGCGTTTTTAGTACCCATAACTATCCACGTGATAGATGGGTTTTGTAAACGGGAATTTCTAGGGAAAAAAGACGTGCGGATATCCCTTTCAGCAATAATCAGAGCAGAAAAAAACTGATTTCACTACAAATTCCACCTACGTAAAATTCCATACGATATCTGTAACATTATATTCAAGACTACCACATACATAACCAACCGATGAATCTTCAAAAAGCGCCCAAGGTAAGTGTAGGATGAGAAATATCACAGCCATATTATCTGGATGGCAAATGTCTATGGTATTTGCAGGTCTTACCTAATCTATATAAATGTTAGAGGTAAAGTTTGTTCGGTAATCTCTGGATCTACTGAACCGATTTTTGAAAGTTCTTTTACCAATAAAAATCCCATTATTCTTGTCACAGGCTATAAGATATTATATACCCTACAAAATGGATACTGCGATTTCCGATGTACACGTGGGCGGAGCCGCGAGCAAAAGTTATCTAAACAAAGCATCAGTCAGGAAGAATCGTGTTCGGTGGAACGTTGATCAAGTAATAGCGATTCTAATACGATGGTCTTGGGCTTCCTCGTTTTTCTACCATATGCGCCAACACTATAGTGTTCGAGGGATGTATCGAAAAGTGATATTTGAAGTCAATAATCCTCACACGGGTAACTATTAAAACGTATAATTTATGAATGAATATATATAATGTTCTCTGTTGCAAACATCATAGCCACTTGTCTAAAAATCCTAACCTTAAAATAGTTATGAACCAATCTAGTACAGATAGGTAGGCTTGAAGTAAAAATCTAACAATATCATAACTCTCAAACGATTAACCAAAACTAACGAAACGAAAAAATCCTACAGTACATACCTTGCTACTTACGATATACACCTTGATGAATTCTTGTAATAAAACTACGTAGGTACCTACCTTCTCTAAAAGATTGCGCCTATTTTCAAACATAACTTGTAAATAATGACATGCCACTAGATGACTTCATTTTTGTTGGTAATTTACCGTTGTGCACAACTGTTTAAATACCGTTACAAAAAATGAAGCCTTATAACGGGCTTTTAGAGGCGAACTATAAAAATAAGTTCTAGGGTCGAAATAACAACACTATACAACACGATACTAAATTAATCACATATGTTTTATTTATTTCTTATCCAGGTAAATCTTTTTATAACAAATGAATTTGCCAGCAATTCTATATTTAAGAGAGAAAATCTCACTTGGCTATAGTTTCTACAAGTTATGTAGATGCTGACAAAAAAAAGGAATATTTACAGACAGATCTAAATAAACAACCCTAATGTATTTGTATTAAAGTTTATTATACAATAAATTAGCCTACAAGTCCATAATTCTAAACCTATATTCATGTAACAGCTATTTGAGAACTTAATACTGAGTAAAGTCAGGGAAAAAAAGATTTATTATGTCAACTACTTTTGGGTCTCTTGTTCACCTAGCTTCTATATGAATCTTACAGAATTATCCTAAATTGTACTTAAGTCGTAAAAAACGTAACTAATTCTCATTTTACATTTCTATATCCTTAAAAGTATGTCATCAAAGTACCTGAGTACTAGACTACAATAAATAGAAGACCATCTTACAAATCAGTACACATATTCAAATAATCTAATATTAATCTTCTAAAAGATAATAGAGACAAGAGCTTCAGCTACATCTATTGGGTTCCTGACGCCTTCTCCTATGGTGGTCTCGCGGGTGGACCATGAAGTGTGTAACTAGTGCTCCGGAGCGTACTGCCTACACTAGCACGGTAAACACTGCTTTACTAGTGTACTTAGCACGTAACCTAGAGATTGAAAAAACCTTTTATGAGATATACAAGTTATACAACTAACAATTAAAAGCTACCTTCATAGCATTAATCACGGGAACTAACTGGAGTATGAGTTACTATCGGTCTGAATCTATCATTTCCTATCCTTAATTAATGCTATGTAGTGCTCCTCATAGTAACCTAATTAAGACAAGAATGAACTAATTCAAACAACTCCGCCTAAAATAGTGGCAGTGGGAATGTTAATGTCATTTAATGAAATTTGTGTGAGGTGAGTGAGAGCAACAAACTACTTACATTTATTTAGAACCTTCCCCCACGTCCACCTTGACCACCGCCATAGCTGTTGCTGGCGTAGCCTCCGCCGCCACCGCCACCACCACCCTGGTTCATGTTGTAGGGCTGGGCGCGATTGTTACTGTACTGCTGATTCCTAGTTGGGCCTCCACTGTAACTCTGTTGGTTATAGCTACCAAAGTCTTGGTTGCCCCAACCCCCACGGCCATTGCCACCACCTCCATAGCCGCCGCCGCCGCCGCCACCGCCTTGATTGCCGCCCCAGCCTCCTTGGTTGCTTTCCCAAGGATTAGAATTATTCCAACCTCCCTGACTGTTACCATAGCCACCTGTAATTTTGTAATTTAATTATTTTAAAAATTATACACATTAATTGTTACTCATATCAACTATAAAGTTTAAAAATAACACATACCACCATTACCCCAGCTATCATTCCTGCCCTGTCCTTGTCTTCCACCGCCTCCTCCTCCTCTTTGTTCAGCCCCATCCTTAGGAAGGGCTTTCTTGACATCCAATTGTTTTCCATTGATTTTATGAGGGCCATTCACTACAAAATAAAATTTTGTGTTAAATACAAGATGAAATACTATAAAGATATATTAGTAAGATTTAACATTGTGTATGAAGTTGTTTATAAAAACAATGTCTATTAACTTGCGTACCAGATCTCCCATTGATATAAATGAAGTCAGGTATAGCTAAAATTAATATGATAATTTCCACAATAAGAGAAGCCAGATCATGACAATTAAGTTCAGAACTGGGGCAAAATTGTGGGAATAGAAAGTAAAACAAATAATATACTTACAGCAAACTTTATCAACTGGGTCATAGTCATCAAATTCAACAAAACCGAAACCACGTTTCTTTCCAGTAGCTTTGTCAGTGACAATACTAACATTTTGTACTGTTCCATAGTTAGCAAAATACTCTCTAAGTTGTTCCTCATCGTGGTCATCCTTGATGCCACCAATAAACAATTTCTTTACAGTAGCACCTGCCTCAGGATTTTTGATATCTTGTCTTGCTACAGCACGTTTGGTTTCAACGACACTAAAAAAAATTTTAAAGTCTTAATCATTTACTCTATTTGAATACGTATGGACTGAGAAAATACCACGTGCTCAACATTCACAAGAAATACAAGTGAAACCACATTAAGAACGAGTACATATTAAAAGTATAGTTTTTTCACTCAAGCATTTTGCTAAGAGAATACATGTCGACCCCACAGAAAATGCCATGTGCAAAATATTCACAAGACATTCACCAAGTAGTGTCATTCAGTCTCTGCAGCATAAAACGATACGAAAGTAACAATTAAACTTTCATATAGCTGGACTGCAGTGCCTAAATTAAAACAAAGGCTTAAAATTCTTACCGGCCATCGATTCGGTGCGGCCTATTGTTTTGCGCGTCGTCCACCATGTGCGCCTTGGAATACGTGATGAAACCGAATCCACGGGACCTCTTCGTCTTGGGATCTTTCATAACGACGACATCCACAATTTCTCCCCATTTCTCAAAATGGGATTTCAACGATTCATCTGTAGTTCTATAGTTCAGACCCCCAATGAAAATCTTACGGTGAACTTCGGGCTCATCCTGAAAGTAGGGTGCGGCGTTAACAAAATGGCGGACATAGACACAGCTAACGCATCATCAAAACGAAGCCGAATGCGTAACTACAGATATATTAAACAAAAAGAACCAAACATGTTAATTTCAATACAGAAATTTAAAATAATGAAATTTAAATGAACGTTTAAATTTAAAAACAAAACTTAAATAGCACTTAATTATAGGTCGTAACGTGATATCGTTATACGTATAGTTTATGTCGAAAATACTTACAAAGCCATCATCACCATTTTGTTGCGGCCTCATGTTGTAAAATTAGTTCACTCACACAAAAGCAAAAGGAAAACTTTTTAGTTGTAGCACAGACAGAGCCCAGAAATACAAAGCACACGACTGTTCTCGACCGATGCCACGCCAAAAAGAATGACGCTAGCGACGCTTCCTTCTTCCTTTCCTTCGTTCTTTTCTTTCAATCAATAGATTAACAGTGTTGCCAATTCCCAAAAATATTTGTCCCTTAATTTTTATACGTATCAAGTGGTAAGTAAACGATTTAGTGAAGAAGTGGAATAGAATCGAGTCTATTTTTTGATTAAGTAACCACCGTTCCCGCGCCGCGCGCATTCCCCGGTGAGCGTGGCCCGTACTAGATTTGCTTTTGCGTGTGGACGCAACAATTTAGCGAAGTACATATTGAACTCCAGATTTACATCGTCCATTATAACTGTTAGGAATAATCACTCATGTAAGGTAACGCTGTTTCCCTGTACATCACTAGTTTAGTTTGTCTATACTGTAGGACTTCACTACAACTCTATTCTCGATGGTTGCTTGTCTATGTCTTTGGTGTGCGTGTGTTACGAACTTATGAAAATAAAAGTTAATTCTATCGGCCACTGAATTATTAATCAATGTATTTAAGAATAACCAAACTAAATAGAATTTAAGTTAAACACGTATAAACATTCGTTTACTTAACAGGTAGTTACAATTATATTAAAAATAAGCTAACCACTTGCCTACTTAATACGTGTAAACTAGCCATGAGGCCTGAGTCAAAACTCTACGGTTCCCCTAAAAATAAATATTATGAAAAACATTTTTATTTTGGTACTTATTAAATTTTAGATCTCAAAAATGTCTAATACACCCATTTTAGACTCAAGTTTTTATTTTAAGTCCTAAATTAATGATTTGCTCGATATCATATTAAGTATATTTCTACTAATTATTTAAATGTCAATATTATACATACAACGGATTTGCTAAGGGTCACGGTCGAAAACATAAATGCTATTCTTTCATAAATTAAATGTACTGTTTCTAACGAGTCCTAAGTTTATGTGTGTAATGTCCTGCCAGGAGTATGACATTTTCATAGATTTTTGGCCCTGCAAATCGCTAATGCGCTGGAATTTTGTAACATTAAACTTAAGGCCATGTATCGATATCCAAAACTAAAAAGAACAGCTTGCATTGAAAATGTAACTATGTTTTTTTTTTCAGATTTCTATGGCTTAATGTAACGTGACCTTAGACTTTAGAGCATTAAACCAATTTAATGCTTGGTTAGTTTAATGCTCTAAGATCGTGACTGTATACCTAATAAGAGTCTTGGTTAAGTTAGATAACAGATAAAATATCATAATATGTACTCATAAATAATTAACTAACACATTTTTATTACATTCAGCATCAGTTAATTATATTGATCGATTATATTTGGTATTGACGCACTGACCAATCACAGTCAATTTCTGTTTGCTTGCTCTCATCTTTGTTGTGTACATAAGTAGTTAAAAAATTACTAGGATATTCCCTCAAATCTCTGCGCATTCAGAGAATGTACCCAGAATGGCTTCTGTTTACTTTTTTCTTTCTAGCGACACAAACCGCTACTGCTAGTAATTTAACTTTATTCATTATTTTATTTTTTTCCGTCTAACTTGTATCCCCTGAACTTGTCAGGTGGAAACTCACCGGCTTCGACTCAGGGTAGAAGATGATACCTCAGGGCGCCGTAAGAATTTAGATAAAATTTTAAGGTGAGGGTGCGGAGGGTCCAAGGAAGACTTCAAAAAGACAACTTACAATTTAAATAAACTTTTATTCCAATTCCTGCTATCTTTACATATGAATTTAAAGTAATTTAATTAATTTAATATATTGACAAAAAAAACTTAAGAGGTAGTCTTAAAAAATAAAAATAAAATTATACAGTCTTTTCTTTCACTCTTTAAGCCTGTAGACTGGTCTGCACAGGATAGCCACCCTCTGGTCACCTCACTGACTCACAGTAGTCAGCCGTAGACTCTCTCCAGCTCAAGGTAGCTTACAGAGACGTCCACCAGTGATCCAACTTGTGGGTGCTAGGTAAAAAAGTAATAATTAATTTCCATATATATAATATGAACTTCCCTCAAGGTAGGGCAGATAGGTCTTGAGGAGTGAGCTGTGAGCTGCCAATAGTTAACCGTCCTCAGCACAAATCTTGAACCACAAGACAGGCAAGATGTATGATTCTTTCTGCGGTAATCTAACGACCCTATAAACAAAATTAAATAGCCTGAGAACATATTCTACATACAATAAGATAATAAGGAAAAACCTTTTTGAGGTTAACTTACCACAGACAGTGGGACTTGAACACTCACAAACACTACCAACAAGAATATTAATGTACACTGTAAGCAAAGCTTCCTCAGAGTTAATGAGAGAAGGTTTTAAGAAATAAAAAGAAATATGCCACGCAGCCTGCTATATAGACATTTGATCGAACAATCTAGATGATTCCCCTACTACATTTCGGGATGTGAGAACAGGACGTACAACTTCCATACTCCTTGCTTATTTGAGATCAAATTTAAGAAGTAATGAGAATCGTATGATACACATATGATAATGTCTCATTATTTCTAAGCGTCATAATGTCAACTACATATCGTTCATAAAATACGCCCCCTAGTGCCACCTAGGTGTACCAACAGCCCGATACTTCGATCGTGCACATCATTCAATTGTAGTTCTAACTACAATGAACGAGAGGGCGCTGAAACAAAATTTGTTAAACATTGAATACTAAAAAAAACGATGTTACAAACTAAGACGAGAGATGAGGCAAGAGTGAGTAACAATGTCTGACAATGATGCAGAAGCATCAATGGGCCACCATAGTGTGGGTCACCATGCTGCATTGCATTCGCAATGAGTATGGTGACCACACCTCTTGAATCCTACTTATGCTTCCATCAGGCAGAGTAGAGTCATTTTGGCAGGCCCATACATTGCAAAAACTAGCTCTCTACTAGATTCAACTTTTAAAACCACCAGTACCACCAAAAAATACACTATCTGTAGGTATATCAACATAAAATTTATTCATTATCAACTAATCTAAATTAATTTATCTTCTTCAGACGAATCATTTTTGTCTGTCCATTCCAGATTGATATGACTCTTTCATACCGATTTTTTTTTACAACGGCTTCTGGAATTTTGTTATCATTGCACATTTTCCTCCCAACCTCAAACCACAACGTACTCTCAATATAACAGAAAATTCCTTAAACCTCGATTTTCCTTGAGCGTATTTGAATTACAATACTTCAATCCAAAAAATTTCATTCGTCATCCTCTCTTACATCCGAAGAAGTAAATATGGATATTTTTAAACATGTAAATGAGTTAGTGGCTGAGAGATCACAGTTCTAGTAATTATTATAATTTTTTAAAAACCACTAGCGATGTCCACCAGCCACTAAAACCATTATTTCGCCACTAAATGAAGGATTCAAACCACCAGTTTTAGTGGAAAATCCACTAAGTTGGCAGCACTGGTGATTAAATGAGTTGTTATTCACACGGGCGTAAAAAGTACGTCAACACGCGACATAAATTTTACGCCCGTGCGAACGGGATCTTAGAGTATCTAGACGAACTTATAAATTTACCAATGAGGAAGTAAAAATACTACTTTACGAACAATACATTATACAAATACTATATAGTGGTTGTCCGCGGCTCCGTCCGCGTATATGTCGGCTATCGCGGCAAATAGTAGCCTATAATCTATAGCCTATAAGCTATATTACTGTAAAGTTTCATCCAAATCCGTTCAGTAGTTTTTGCGTGAAAGAGTAACAAACATCCATTCTTACAAACTTTCGCGTTTGTAATGTTAGTATAGATAAATAAGATCGACACATAGAGTCTGGCCAACGAAAGCTGTCCACGTATTATTTTCAGAAGTTTTGATATGGCAATAATTTAAGACTGTCAAAATTGACACTTTGACGTTTCGTACTTGAGTCATCTTCTGTTTACGTTGGTATATGTGCATCATATTTTCATTGATTTTGTTTAAAATAATGCCGAGAACAATTAAAAGTTCGACGAGGAAGCTTCTATTTACTATGATTGACAAATATAAAGACATAAAAAGTGATTTAAATCAGAAATCTGCAGAGAAAATACTACGACTGGATTCAATCCTTTCACTTTCAGGTTAGTTTATTGAATTTCTAATGAAACATTTTGATACTTTTAGACTATTTAAGACAAATCGCAATATTTTTCATGGTGTATCTACTTTTCAGGAAGTATTAACAACGAGGAGACAAAACTTAAAATTGTGGAAGCAGTAAAGAAATTGAAAACTCTCAAAAAAAATGAAATGGCGACTTCTGAAACACATTATTTAGAAAAGATATCTTCAATGACAGGTATTACTTTAGAAATTATAGATTTTAACAGTTACTTCGAAGAGTTATATAAATTTATGACAATGTATGGATGGCTAAATTAAATAATATAATATTATTGTTTTGTAATAATGTCTTTGTATATTATTATGGTTTTTGACTTTAATGACTGATAATTAATAATATACTGTTGCATACATAATTTATTGTATTTGTTATCTTCAGATGTCAGTGTGAAGACTCTAAGAAGAATTAAAATTGAAGGGTCTAAAAATCAAGGACAGTGGAATACTCCGGGGAAAAATCGTCCACATTCAGCAACAGTTTCCAATTTGGATAATTTTGATATTTCAGCTATAAGAAACAAAATAAACGAATTTTATGGAGTTAGAAAACAAGTCCCAACACTGAGAAGCCTGCACAATGAGCTGAGGGAAGCCATTGAATTTAAGGGATGCCGTGAAACCCTTAGAAAAATTTTACACAAGAACGGGTTTGAGTTTCAAAACAATAAAAATGAACGGGCTTTACTTACAGAAAAATATGAAATTGCGGCATGGAGACATAGATTCTTGAGGACAATACATAAAAAGAGGCTAGAAGGTAAACAGATTATTTACCTTGATGAGACATATGTACATCAGAACTATAAAGTTAAAAAATCATGGCAAGGACCTTCTACAAGCGGTGTCACTACTAATATATCATCAGGAAAAAGACATATTATTGTGCATGCCGGATCGGAGGAAGGGTTCGTGCCAGGTGCATTATTGGTATTCAGCACAAAATCCAAATCAGCTGACTACCATGATGATATGAATGCTACCAACTTTATGAAATGGTTTGAGGAAATGTTGATACCTAATCTCACTAAACCTAGTGTAATCGTGATGGACAATGCAAGTTACCATGTGAAACAAGTAAACAAACCCCCTACTATGTCTGATTCTAAAGCTAATCTCCGAATATGGCTTCAAGAAAATAATATTCATTTTGAAGAATATCACACCAAAGCTGAATTAATGTGTTTGGTGAAAGATAATAAACCTGCCGTTGTTTACGAAGCAGAAGTGCTTCTAAAAAAACACAGTCATATCCACAATCACGAAATTTTGTTGCTGCCACCGTATCATTGCGACCTCAATGCTATTGAGCTTGTATGGAGTCAAGCGAAGAGAAAAGTAGCAAGCAAAAATATAGGAATACCAGGGTCTGAAATGCAAAATTTAATAAAAGAATGTTTTCTATCCATAACTGCTGATGACTGGAAGAAATACACTGATCATGCACTAAATGTGGAAAATCATTACAAATTAAGGGACCGTATTACTGAAAACGAACTTGAACCATTCATAATACATGTTGGGGACAGTAGCAGTAGCAGCGAAGAAAGCAATGAAGCTGATTCAATATCAGGTGTAGAGTTTTTGGAATCCGATTTTAACTATGACTCATAGCTCCTATATTTGTACGGCTCCTCGGGGTCCTCGACTGTACATAAATAATGGATTATTTGAAAATAATAAAAAGACAGAATTAAAAGTAATATTTTATTTGATATTCTTCATAATACATTCGAAAATTTCAACAACAGTTGCTAACAAAACAAAATTTTTACAACTCGAAAAAAATGTACTTGCTGAAAAATAAATAGTATCAACTCCGTTTATGCAGTGTATAGCCAGGGTTAACAGCTCTTGATTTTTTAAAATTCCCGCCTTTTTTCTTGGACAGCTTTCGTTGGCCAGACTCTATATACGAACAAGCATTTTATTTCTTTTTTACTTATGTTTACCTTAGTGTGAAAAGAGAGATAAACATAGTTTAGTGAGTAGGTACTAATATTGGCAATACTTTTGAGTGACGTCATGTTAGTACTAGGCCGCACTACGGCTAAACCGCCGCGGTTTTTAACCGCCTGATTTTGTAACTAAAGGAAACTAATGGAAGCGGCCGCACGGCAGGCGATACATCTGCTCGTATGCCCCCTATTCCATAAAAAAACACAGCGTACTCTAAATATAGTAGATAAAAGATTTAACCTCATTCTATTTCTCTGCTTGTTTTTTAATATTTTCATACTGCTAAATAGTCTCTCAACATTTTTTGTATAACCTAAAAGTAACCAAGAGATGAAAAATCACCTGAAACATTACAAAAGTAACCTTCTGGCAACACTGGCAGAACCACCCGCAGTTTCGTGGTTTTTCCCACTAGCCATTATGTAGGAGGTCGCGGTTTTAAAATCAGTCGCGGTAAAAAACAGCCAGTGCGGCCGCTTCCATTAGTTTCCTTTAGTCACAAAATCAGGCGGTTAAAAACCGCGGTGGTTTAACCGTAGTGAGGCCTCGGCCTTATACTTGTCAATTCGTGACGCCATTTTATGTTCCAAGTTTTGAGGTAGATAGGCTGTCAAACGGTTGTTGTTGGTTTTTTTTTGTTTTCGTGCCTAATAAGGCTGTAAACTGGTTTTTATTGTATCCAATCAGACCAGACATGAAAATCATGCCTTCGTGCTCTATTAAACAATGTGGTGCAAGAAAAAACAATAATCATACTACACTGACTCTTCACAGGTTAGTAAAAAAAAAAACATTAAAATTGTTTAATATTTAAGGATTTTGTTTAATGTGTTGTATTAAACATGATCTTTTTAAAATTTCTGAAGATGTTTGTTAGTTCACCTAAATCACTCAGATATTTGTCGCACTATAGCTGTATAGCTCAAACTGAACTGCACTGCGGTCCTCGAGAAACCTTTTAAGGGTTCCGTGCCTAAGGGAAAAACGGAACCCTTATAGATTAGACATGTCTGTCTCTCGTGCTGCGGTGCCGTGATTCGAAGGTCACGTTAAGCAAGTCGGGCCTCGTTGTTATCATATGATAGCAGTTGTGAAGCTTAGTGGGAAGCCTTTGGGCGGCTTAAAAACATCCAATGGCAAGATTACGTAGCCACCACGTTGTCTTGCCAGTCCTCAACCTGCACTCGGCCAGCGTGGGGACTTATGGCCGTAACCCTCTTCTGAGAGAAGACTCGAGCCCAGCAGTGGTACGTTATGGGTTGGTGATGAATCTCTGACTGTCTGTCTGTCCGTATGTTACAGCCACTTTTTTCCGAAACCATAAGAACGTTGAAACTTGGTAATTGAATTATTTGAATGTTGAAACTTGGTAAGTAGATGTATTCTGTGAACTGCATTAAGATTTTTACACAAAAATTGAAAAAAAACAATAAATTTTGGGGGTCCCCATACTTAGAACTGAAACTCAAAAATTTGAAAACCAATGCGTGTGGGTATCTATGGATTGGTCTTCAAAATGATATTGAGGTTTCTAAATTTTTTTTTTCTAAACTGAATAGTTTGTGCGACGGACACGTCTAAAGTGGTAAAAGGCGTGTCCCCCCCCCCCCTGTAACTTCTAAAATAAGAGAATGAAAAAACTAAAAAAATATAATAATATGATGTAAGTACATTACCATGCAAACTTCCACCGAAAACTAGTTTGAACGAAATCTAGTAAGCAGTTTTTTTTTAATACGTTCTATATCGTAAACTGCAATTTACCTTTCATTCAATCGACACAACTATAAAAATAAAATAAAAATTATATTATGTTGCTTGCTGCTGCGGAACCCTTCATTGGCTAGTCCGACTCGCACTTGGTCGTTTTTATATTATATGCCGCTGCCCGCTATAGATCATTCGACAAACGGTCTCTCGAAAGGACCGTTAACAACGCGACAGTCAGTCTATATTCGATGGTATGTATATTCACGTTAGGTTTATTGTTCTGTGCCTCAAGAAACCGACTAGAACTTTCACGGCTAAACCGATTGACGAGTTTTTTTGTGGAATGATCTTGAAAGTCTATTTATTTATGGATTTATCTAAGAATGAGGTGGTCGTTCAGTTCGGCAATGCAAAAAGTCTTACTCCTTCCTGAAGAATCATCAGCATTAAAATACAAATTCGTGTTACGTTACAGATTAATTAGTTTATATTTTGGAACGAAGTTGGCGCGTTGTGAAAGGGAGCTAGACGGATCAAGACCAAAAGTTGTAACGACAATTTTCATTGTAACGACACTTTTCGTTGTAACGGCACTTTTAACATTGAGTTGACGTCATAGTGCTGGATAGTACATAAATATGTTTAAATATATAAACTTCGTTCCATCTGGGTGTCTCTTGACACCTCTCAAGTTTTTTGTACAAGTTGTTTTTTACACCGAGCATATTAGTGGCAGATACAATTTTTACTATAGCAATTTTTACTTTATTATAGCAATACTGATTAAATTCAATTCTGATTTGGCGTAAAAGAGCTAGAACCCAGAGACGTAAAACCACTGGGGAAAAAAAAACTATTTCTATTTCAGTCTCTGGTTGGTTATTCGGTATTCGTCATTTTCTGATTTTCGTCAATCGTCAATTCTTTTTTGTTTTGCGCGTCGGGTTTTGTATTTTGCGGTTGATAAAATATTTCTGAAATTATACCCATTCGACATAGAAATAGTGTAAAAGGAAACTTTTTACTATCTATTAATTCTATTTAGAACATTCACACGCTCCACAAGGAACCTTTTAACTGTGGCGGAAGACATGAAACCCAGCGGTGGAGGTGACGAATATGTAAGTGAAAATGTTGAATTCTAATTTCTTTGAACTTAGGTACTCTGGCTGGCTCTTAGCTCTTATGAATAGTAATAGCAAAATGTAATTAATTTAAAAATTATGGTTTACAAATATACAAAAGTGTCATTCGTCGTCGTGGCTTTTTTCTTTTGTGTGCATGTAGTGAATTGTAGTGACGTTAATACTTACTTTACAGCTAAGTTAAAGAATTCGTATTTTAATTTCATCAAGTCATAGTCGTCACCACTGCTGCACTACCTACTCTGTTTAAAATAGTCATTTAAAGTGTGAAGTTTTACTGAGTATGAGTACTACTAATTATAGGTCAAATTGTAACGAATGTTTTCAATTCGTACTAAAGGAGTAACTATATTTTTGAAACCAAATAGGCAAGGTTGCCAGAAGTTATAAACAGGACTGTAGGTATTAGGGCAAAAACCAAGAAATTGAGGCAAACATATCTGATACTTGTTCAGGTCTGTAATGATCAGATTGCATTTTTTTGTGTTTAATAAAACAACTGACATGTTGGAAAATCTTGTCTTAAGAACATTGTATTGTAAATCAATGTTTCAATTGATTTACAATATAATGTTCTTAAGACAAGATTTTGATGGTGAGCGACATCTGAGAGGATCATATGAAATGCAATTAACACATTTTCACCTAAAGTGTCTGTGTTTTTATAACTTCTTAATTTAGTACCACAACTATTAAATCATAACTCATATACTCCACTGTAATATTTTTATTTAAGTTTAATCTTGCTAAAACAGTGTTCATATTCCGTTGTATTTTTACTAATGTCCTCTTTTTGCATGCAATATAAGAAAAATAGGGTTGCTAGGCAACTTTACACAACTGTTTATTTTATTATCCCTACTTCCATACTTACATTATAAATGCGAAAGTAACTCTGTCTGTCTTGCTTTCACGGCCAAACCGCTGCACCGATTACAAACAATGAAATTTCATTGTAATCGGTTGATTGATCAAATCAGCTAAATCACTAAATTTTGGCAAAAGATGGTAAATCAAAAATGTAGTATTTTAAAATTGTAAAAATTGAGAATTTGCTCAGACTGAGGGAAAACTCAAGCAGAATCCAACAGTGGAGGCAACCATACTCGCTGCGAAAGCAGACAATGCAGAACCAAACCGTTTGGTTCGAGAGTGTATTATTTCTAAGACTGAGGCGGTGACTTCCAAGACCAGCACGTGTTGTTCTGTAGAGGAAGGGATAAGGTGGGATCAGTTGGAAGAACGCTTCAGAACACTCCATGGTAAAGCGGTAGAGGACTGCCATAGAGGCGATATCTCTCCGCAACTGCAGAGGCTCAAGGGACTCGGTAGTATCTGTTCATAATGCGGACTGCTTGCCGGTGCAAAAGATCGAGAAAAATATCTTATCGGCGCCCGACACCGTAATCGGATCGGTTAGTGAGACTCCGCTTTTTGTCTGTCTGTCACCAGAGTGTATCTCATGAACCATGATAGTTAGACAGTTTAAATTTTCACAGATATATTTCTGTTGCCACTATAACAACAAAGAATACTAAAAAACAGAATAAAATAAATATTTAATATTTATACAACAACCCTGTTTTTTTTTTGCCATTTTTATAGTAAATGGTTCGGAACCCTTCGTGCGCGAGTCCGACTCGCACTTGACTGGTTTTTATTAAGACTGAAGTTAATAACATAATTCTGTTTTCACTAAATACTCCTTAACACTAAAAACAAAATACTTCTAGTTACTTTAATGTGATATCCTTATCTTTTAAAAGATTATGATGTTATAACGTAAACATAGCAGTCATTGAACCAGTATTTCAACGAAATCCCTATTTAGCTCATATTTTTCATTGATGCTCGACTCCTGTTGGTCAAAATTTTGTTGAAAAGAGAATTTGTTCATCTAAATAGTTAACTAGCTGACCCAGGGAACTTCGTATCGCCATATTTACATATCTGTCTCAGCTTCCCACAGGCAGTGTACAGTCGCGGACCAAAAAAAAGACTTTTCCCGTTATCTTTTACTAGCTGACCCACGCAACGGCGCACAGTATATTATTTTCCTTCAATTGAGGACACCCTTCTTTAATCGCTGAATAGTATACATATAACTGTAATACACCTAAATATGAAACACGACTTTAAATATATTTTATAATTTTGAAACTATAACGCGTTTATTGAAAGGTCAATGAACTTTGTCAAAAACATTTTTGCAGATAATTCACAAAATAACCAACACTTACTTTATTTAAAATTAGCAATAAATTTAAGAATATAAACATAATTATTTTTATTAATAACAAGTCTTTATGTACTCCAGAAATTGAGATAAAAAATATTTTATAATTTTCAGAAAAAAAATTATATAAAATTTCCTATGGGACGGTCGCATTTTTTTTTACCAACAAAAAATACTTCAGTCCTGTACCTTCCTATTCTGAAAGAATTGAATTTTTATAATGCAGGACTTCAGAGATATAACGATTCTAAGTTTTTTCGAATTTTCTATGGAAATAGGGTTGTCAAAAAAAATATGTGTATAGATGCTTTAGATACCATATATCTATTAAGTTAGTTAAATCGGATACTTGTATGACTGTGTTTGTGTTATTTGTGTATGTTATCACAGTTCCTTAGAGTAAAGCATAGTGAAAAAATTTCGTTAGCAGATAAATTACTATACCTAGTTAAATCTTTGTGAATTCATTTTACACTTTTGAAGTGGATTTGTTTCACAAAATAGAAAGCCCTATTGCTGTTTTATTTTCCGATAACATTTCATACAAGCCGAGTAGGTCAGGCTCTAATAAAACATACAAGATTATGATGAATTTAAATAATTTTCTATATAATCTCTATCTATGCAAAATATTACTTTAGGACAAAGATTTTTTTTGGATAATTATCACATATAAAACTTAAAAAACTGATATAACTGTCACTGTAATAAAACCCCGGAATCGAGTTGCAATCCTAATTCAAATTTTTAAAATTAAATATACTACGGACATTAACACACAACGCCATCTAGTCCCAACCTAAGCAGAGCTTGGGTTATGGGTACTAAACAACTGATACCAATACATATATACTTTTTTTTTGTAAATATATACATATTATACATAGAAAACACCCAAACTCCGAAACAAATATTTGTAGATCATACAAACATTTGATCCGACCCGGGAATCGAACCCGTGACCTCATGATCAGCAGTCGCACACGCCAACCGCGAGACCAACGAGGCAGTATATATATACTAAGGATTATACATTTTTTTTTTTTAATAATTCTATACCAATTTTTTTATTACAATTCAGATGTACACACATCAAAAGTGTCTAGGGATCAACATATGTGTCTAGGGATCAACATATATTTTTGCAATAACTTTTCTCCTGATTGATATTAATTAAAATTTTCTTTAAGGATTCATCAAATAAAGTGTTTTCGTTTGTCACAGTAACGATAAACCAAGTCACCTTTGCATTAATAAAGAAATTTGCCATTTTCCTAATAAAGGGAGTTTTGACATTTGAACCACTAACATTAAAGTTCGAAAAAAAGACTGAAATAACAGTTTTCTTTAAAATTTTATTAGGTAACTTAAACAATTAATAATCCGTGTTTCTACCGCGAACACTAACAACACAAGAATCGGTTTGGCATACTCAAAATGAGTTCATCCAAATCACGCTGTGGAATGGCCGCCCATGTTCGTTGCAACAACAAAAAAAGGTCTTCTTGCGACTGGATACCCTCCATATTCGGCAGAGCTCTTCTCTGTAGTATATCCCATGCATGCTCAATGGGGTTCAAGTCTGGCGACTGAGCAGGCCAGGGCCAAAGCCACATCTCAATCTCAAGAAATCCGCATAAAAATGCTTGATCCCTAGACACTTTTGATGTGTGTATTTTAGGTACTTACTTATTTAAAAAAGTTTAATATCTAATCTTAATATAAACTTAGTCTTTTTCGGCCAAAATTTTTTATTTCTATATTTTGTTTTTTTTTCTGAGGCATCTCATCACGGTCGCTTTTTCTTTGAATACCAGATTAAAAGTTTCAGTTACCATAACGACTACCAAAAAAACCAAATGCTTCCAACACAGGACTTCAGAGATATTTAATTTTAAAATCTTGGATTGGGATTGCCACCCAAGTCCATGGTTTTATTTCAGTGGCAATCATCTAAGTTTTCTAAAGACTTATGTGTCATAATAATTTATTTACAGATGTATTTGTATATAATACATCGGAATTGTTATAATAAAACATCCAATGGAAAAAATGCTTAATTATAGATATAAAGTGGTTTTATAGTTTCTATAGGTATTTATATTTCTATATTTCTCGTTTCTAAATTTCTTTGACTATGCGAAATATTATTTTAGGAGGTGTAATAATTTTTTCCTTGGATTGTCACATCACATTCAAACTTAAAATCTGGGATGACTACCACTGAAAATAAAAACAGACATGAGTGCCAACCCTAATTCAAAATTTTAAAACTGAATATCTCTGAAGTCCTGCATTTGAAGCATCTGGTTTTTTTTGTGGTAGTTATAGTAACTGCAACTTATAATTTAGCACTTAAAAAAAAATGCGACCTTGACTAGATGCCTCAGAAAAAAAATAAAAACCAAATCATAGAAAATATTTTTTTCTCCCGAAATAGATGACATTTTTTAATCTTTTTTAATTAAATTAATGCCTGAAATACATCTGAATCTTAATAAAGAATCCTCCTCTTGAAAAAATGTTTTATTATGGAGATAAAGCGTTTTTCTGATTTCTATGGACATTTCTCGATTTTCTAAATTTCTCTAAAACTAATAATAGAAAAATTTTGGGGATTTTAGTAGAAGTGTTGTTTACCTATCACCTATCTAAAACGCAAATAAAATAAGATGTCCGCAATTGAAGGGAAATAATATACTGTGCGGCGTTTGCGTCTCCTATTGCCCGTAGCGTGATAATTTTCCCCCGTTTTTGAAACATTGTTCATTGGTGCTCCGCTCCTATTGGACTTAGCGTGATGATATATAACCTTTAACCTTCCTCGATAAATGGGCTATCTAACACTGAAATAATTTTTCAAATTGGACCAGTAGTTCCTGAGATTAGTGTGTTCAAACAAACAAACTCTTTAGCTTTATTTATTAGTATAGATGTATTTATTATACTCTTCTAAGATATAATACTCATAATCAACAACACATTTATTTGGATAAAGATTAATATTAGGTATTATGTTGATAACAACTCTTTGGCAAATAAACTCATTATTAGGTACCAACTCTAAGCGTCTTATACTCGAGATAACTTCTAAACGAAATGTCCGATTGGGATGAAACAAAAAGTATTTTACTTCTACATATATATACCCTTGATAACATAATGCTTAATTTCGATAAGGATTAATATTACGATACACATTTAACGTAGTTTTTATTTTTCAGACGATTTAATAATTTTTTTGAACACAAAAGTGGTTATTATGACTAAACCATGATAGTTAGATGTATGCTCTCGCGGACTTTTTTGTAGATCTTAATGGGACCTACAAACCCGTAATACATTATTTTGTTCTATTGTCAATAGTTATTGCAGCGCATGCAAAAATAAGTTTTCGATTTCACACCTTGGGTTACGAAATAGCAATTTTCTTACGGATCCCTAATTTTTTTGAAAATAAAATATAGCCTATAGCCTTCCTCGATAAATGGGCTTTCCAAAACTGAAATAATTTTTCAAATCGGACCTGTAGTTCCTAAGATTAGCGCGTTCAAACAAACAAACTCTGCAGCTTTATAATATTAGTATAGATTTTTTTTCATTCTAGCAAAAAAATGAAATAAAAGAAATCGGACTATGTGTTATTGAATTACAACTAAGTACATATTTTGACTTTCATCCCCTCTCTCCAAGAAACCGTGCTGAATTTCGGGATGAAAAGTATCCCATGTCCTACATCGTTGTATGAACGCAAATCATGCCAAGTTTCATTTGAATCCATTCAGTAGTTTCAGCGTGATGCGCGGCCAAGATACAGACAGACAGAATACAGTTTTGGCTTCAGTATCGATATTATCAATGTCAGTGTCAATTTCGTATTAAATGTGTTAGACATTAATTTAGGGAAATTTATTTGAATTCATGCTATAAATGTGTACACATTTTTATGTAGGCAAGAATAAGTTAATTTTACATAATTTATGTGATTTTTAATGGTTTTTAGGAAGAGCCAGAACACTTACGCAAACTGTTCATTGGGGGCCTTGACTACAGAACTAATGATTCGTCACTAAAAGAGTTTTATGAGCAATGGGGAGAAATAGTGGATGTAGTGGTAATGAAAGACCCTCAGACGAAAAGATCAAGGGGTTTTGGTTTCATCACATATTCCAGAGCACATATGGTAGATGATGCTCAGAAGAACAGGCCGCACAAAATAGATGGAAGGTAAGACCTTTAAAGTTTATTTTTTCAACTAGCCAAAAATTTGTATTGTT
Source organism: Diaphora mendica (assembly GCA_949125395.1). Classification (NCBI taxonomy): domain Eukaryota; kingdom Metazoa; phylum Arthropoda; class Insecta; order Lepidoptera; family Erebidae; genus Diaphora; species Diaphora mendica. Next base: position 8,408,092 of record OX421323.1, read on the forward strand.
TTTTCAAGACTAGGTTCAAGATTATTTATAGCACAAAAAGGCGTATTATTGGATTTTAAAACTGGCCATACACAGCAGAGTGAGTGTACCTGACAGGTTTACATGCATAGAAACACCCGGGCAAGCTTGAGCTAAGTGTAGGACATACCTGCACAGTTGTGGAACAGATATGCTTTTGTTTACCTGTTACCTGTAAAATTCAACTGGAAAAGTGTGAGCCCTAATGTGAATGGCTAGCTTAAGGAATGTTAATAAACGATGGCATACATACTTTGAGTGGGGACTTAAAAAGTTTCAATTTGTCAAGGTATTAGAATGCTGTTAATTACATAATAATATGGACTGATATAGACTGTTTAAATAAATAAATAAAAGCCTTTATTCTAACTTAGTACATGCAGTTTTCCTTATAATTATATAACTGCCTCGTTGGTCTCGCGGTTGTCGTGTATGACTGCTGATCATGAGGTCTCGGGTTAGATTCCTGGGTCGGATCAAATGTTTGTATGATCTACAAATATTTGTTTCGGAGTTTGGGTGTTTTCTATGTATAATATGTATCCATTTACAAAAAAAAAAGTATACATGTATTTGTATCAGTTGTCTAGTACCCATAACACAAGCTCTGCTTAGCTTGGGACTAGATGGCATTGTGTGTTAAATGTCCGAAATATGTATTATTATTAATTTATACATCTTAAACCCTAAATCTAAGTTTTCTATGTAGTCGCCTCCTCGGCGTAGTCCTCCCCCATCTTCCTCCACAGTTTCCTATCTCTTGCTTTTCTTTCCCGAGTATTGCCGCATCTTTCTTTAAATATATCGCTCCATCTTCTTCTTGGTCTTCCTCGACTCCCTTCCCTTGGTGTCCATTCAATTAATCTTTTTGTCCATCTGTTGTCTTTTATTCTGCATATGTGGCCCACTTCCACTTTAAGGTGCCAATTATTTTTACGATATCTGGTATTTTTGTTTTTTCTCGAATAACAGTGTTTGGTATTTACTTACTATCATACTTCTTTCCATCTTCCTTTGCTGTACAGCTAGATATGTTTCGTCCTTTTTCCTCAATGTAGATGTTTGGCAACCGTATGTTAGGCATGGTAATATAGTAGATTCATATACACACATCAAAAGTGTCTAGGGATCAAGCATTTTTATGCGGATTTCTTGAGATTGAGATGTGGCTTTGGCCCTGGCCTGCTCAGTCGCCAGACTTGAACCCGATTGAGCATGCATGGGATATGCTACAGAGAAGAGCTCTGCCGAATATCGAGGGTATCCAGTCGCAAGAAGACCTTTTTTTGTTGTTGCAACGAACATGGGCGGCCATTCCACAGCGTGATTTGGATGAACTCATTTTGAGGATGCCAAACCGATTCTTGTGTTGTTAGTGTTCGCGGTAGAAACACGGATTATTAATTGTTTAAGTTACCTAATAAAATTTTAAAGAAAACTGTTATTTCAGTCTTTTTTTCGAACTTTAATGTTAGTGGTTCAAATGTCAAAAATCCCTTTATTAGGAAAATGGCAAATTTCTTTATTAATGCAAAGGTGACTTGGTTTATCGTTACTGTGACAAACGAAAACACTTTATTTGATGAATCCTTAAAGAAAATTTTAATTAATATCAATCAGGAGAAAAGTTATTGCAAAAATATATGTTGATCCCTAGACACATATGTTGATCCCTAGACACTTTTGATGTGTGTAGTTTTCTTTTGATGTGCAATTTTATTTCTCTATTTTTCATGATTTCCTTTAAATTCCAGTACTTTTGCCACGATAGAGCTACTCTTCTTTTGATTTCTTTTTCTGTTCGGTTTTCAAATGATGTCAGCTGTCCAATATATATAAATCCCACCAAAAACATTGTCATGTAAAATGTTGCCAAGACGACCGCATATGGCTTAACCTGTGAAAAAGATATCAGATCTCATTTAGAGCCAAGGTTCTGAATCTACACGCCCTAACTCTACCAACCCTAACTTCACAAACTCTATATCTCAGTAAAAATGTATGGCTTCGCCGTTTCGCTACCATACCGTCATGAAGGGGAAACGAACGCCTTTTGTGTTTACAAATATCTAGTTTCTGAAGTAATGTGTTATACGAATATTTAGTTTTTGAAATAACGAAACGTTCGTCTCGGCAACATTTTACATGACAATGTTTTTGGTGGTATTCATTTCTTTTTGTAAGTTGCTTAGGGCAGTATTTTTTCTTTTTTTTGAGCTGTATTTCTTGTACATCTTCTTTCTTCTTTCGAAAAAGTCCGTGTACCAGAAATAAAACCTTTAGCATAAACATTTGTGAAAGTCTCATACAAACTTCCACCCCCCAAATTTGGGGGGCAAAATTAATAGCTTTATGATTTTTTTTGTTGTTTGTATACTAAACTTAGTTTACATACCAAATTTTAGCTTTCTAGCATTTCAGGAAGTACCCTAACAGTTTCGATGATCATCAGTGTGTCAGTGACGAAATCGGTGTTTTTTAGGTATCAATAAAATCTAAAGTATCAGAGCTATGCAATTGAAACTTTGTATGTTTGATAAGTTTATTGGTAACATCATATCCTGAAAATTTTAACGATCTGGTATATCAGGAACCAAAGTTATGAGGGTTCAAAAAAACGACGAAACACTTTGAGAAAAGGTAGGTAGTGCCCTTGCGCTTCGCTTGGCTCGTTTAGGCGGGGGCACGACCGTGCCCCCAGATTCCTTTACATATTCGATCCTTTCACCATTATAGACTGTTTACTTGTACATAAAGTCAAGAAATTGCCAAAATCATCTTGTGTAAATCTATGTTCCTATTTTTAGAGTGGTGGAGCCTAAAAGGGCAGTGCCCAGGGAAGAAATCAAACGACCAGATGCCGCTGCTACAGTTAAGAAAGTGTTTGTTGGTGGACTGAAACAAGACATTGAAGAAACAGACTTAAAAGAATACTTTAGCGCATATGGCGATGTTGTATCTGTAAGCGTAGTCACTGACAAAGGTACAGGGAATAAAAGGGGCTTTGGATTTGTTGAATTTGAGGACTACGATCCAGTTGATAGAATATGTTGTAAGTTATTTGATGAGATTATGACGTTTATTCTGCCATTATGTAACAACTATTTCCATATCTTCTGGTTAACAGAGTACAGTGAGAATAAAACTCTTTGAGACTACTTTAAAAACTTTAGAAAACCTCACGTAATCTTTAAAAAATATCTAATACAAAAGATAGATTAACTGTTTCTGGCATATACGAATTTACTGATGGACCCTGTGGCCACATTCATTTATTAAGTTCATATGTATATATACACTATATACATATTTGCAACTACCACCTCAAGCATTATGATTTCAAACTTCAATTGATTGACAAGTCACATCTTGAGGGTGGTTGAAGCAAGAGTGGAACAAAGAGTGTATGATTAATGGGGAAAGGCTTTTCGTATTATGTAAAATACTTAGGGCCAGTTTCACAACTTCCTGATAAAAGTCCAGATAGTTATGTCTTAAAATAGTATTTGATAGATAAAATTATTAATTATGTGTATTTGACATATTTGTCTATCCAAGAATTATTGTTAAACCGAAATCTGTAGTTATTTTACAGATGAGTTGACATTACCTGGATGATTGAGCATCGCTTGTTATTTTTTTTGGTAAATTATCTAAAAATGAATCCTAGCTAGATCGATTTACCGCCCTCAAAACCCCCTGCATTATTAAAATTTAGTCCTGATATTAACCGAAGACTTTTTTTAGTGCAACTAAACCACAAAGTCAAAGGTCATCGATTGGATGTGAAGAAAGCTTTACCAAAGTCTGAGATGGGAGGCGGTGGTGGTGGCGGCGGCGGCGGAGGCGGAGGCGGAGGTGGAAGAGGAGGCGGGGGTCGGCGCGGGGGCCGCGGGGATGGCGGCGGTGGAGGGGGATGGGGAAACAGACAGAACCAGGACTGGGGCAACTCAGGTTTGTTTATACCATTCATATTGCATTTATACAAACTATAATCGACTCAAAAAAGCACGGATTCGTATTGGTTAAAGCTGTCACCACGCCGTTTTCTACTACGCTTGGGTACAAATCTTACATGGGACAACACTTTGTGTGATTCACAAACTGTTGTTCTGAGCCTGGGTGTTCTTTGTGTCCGTTTCGTGTATGTATGTTTGTCCCAAGCCCTCTTTGAACGTATTCTGGTTCTAGAAACACAGTATTTGGGTTTTATTTTCGAATAAAGTGGTTTTTCTAATCTTTCTCATGATTAAATGAAGTTGCTAAACTACTTACACTATCATTTGCTGAATCACTTTTGACGATAGTAATTGAAAATGATGTTGATAATGGACTTTCTTACAAAATTACATTCTTAGAGCTAAGTAGTAACTCATTTGTCAATCACCATGATGATGGTTGAATTATAAAATGATTCTATTGACACCAGAATTTAAATATTTGGAATTTAATTTATCATTGTCCTGTATTTATAATAATATCAATATACCTATATAAAAATCAATGCCACCTTTCATTGTAATTTTATAACTCAAGAACGGGCTCACCTCTCCAAACCAAATGTTTAGGCTTTGTTCGGACTATTTAGTAGATGGTTTATGTGAAGTTAGCACAAAATCGGTCGAGCGGTTCTTCATTTATCAACAACAACACAGGCACAGTATCTATACTTATAATAAAAATGTAACAGGTCCAATAGGGAATATGCATAAAAAATTTATTTGTCTCAAACATTTTTTTCTAGATTCTTTATTGTCTTTACAATATACATAAATGGTATTTTTTTTATTTAGTGATTATTTAAACCCAGAAAACATTAAATAAAAAGTGAAAATTAAGGGAGGGAAATTCAAACCTGCAAAACGCGTCCTATTGGTCGAAACGAAATGTGACGTCGATTGTTACACTATCGAAATTATCGGCGTCGAAATTCCTACTGTGTTAATAGTGTTTGTGAGAAAAAATAACTTCTTCCATGATTTTTATAGCAATCAAAACTGTAAATACACACATCAAAAGTGTCTAGGGATCAACATATGTGTCAAGGAATCAACATATATTTTTGCAATAACTTTCTCCTGATTGATATTAATTAAAATTTTCTTTAAGGATTCATCAAATAAAGTGTTTTCGTTTGTCACAGTAACGATAAACCAAGTCACCTTTGCACTAATAAAGAAATTTGCCATTTTCCTAATAAAGGGATTTTTGACATTTGAACCACTAACATTAAAGTTCGAAAAAAAGACTGAAATAACAGTTTTCTTTAAAATTTTATTAGGTAACTTAAACAATTAATAATCCGTGTTTCTACCGCGAACACTAACAACACAAGAATCGGTTTGGCATACTCAAAATGAGTTCATCCAAATCACGCTGTGGAATGGCCGCCCATGTTCGTTGCAACAACAAAAAAAGGTCTTCTTGCGACTGGATACCCTCCATATTCGGCAGAGCTCTTCTCTGTAGCATATCCCATGCATGCTCAATCGGGTTCAAGTCTGGCGACTGAGCAGGCCAGAGCCAAAGCCACATCTCAATCTCAAGAAATCCGCATAAAAATGCTTGATCCCTAGACACTTTTGATGTGTGTAGGTATAAAATAACTGAAACACTCAATAGTAAACAAACACGAAATGACAATGACGTCATATGTTATGTCAATAGCGCCCGAAAAATGGCGGCGTTTGAATAGCTCAAATTTAGTCGGTGTTTTAAATTGCACTTTGAAAATTACTTTTACTATTTTGAAACCTATTTTTTTTTCTATGTTATGGAGACTTATATGATCAGATTAAGAAATAAAAAAAAGACATGCATATTCCCTATTCTGTACATTAAAGATATTTTGAAAATTTTTTTTGGAGGGCGTTCTATAATCGATACTGAAGCCAAAACTATATTTTTTTTCATTTTTGTCTGTCTGTCTGTCTGTCTGTCTGTATCTTGGCCGCGCATCACGCCGAAACTACTGAACGGATTCAAATGAAACTTGGCATGATTTTAGTTCATACTACGAGGTAGGACATAGGATACTTTTTATCCCGAAATTCAGCACGGTTTCCTGGAGAGAGGGGATGAAAGTCAAAATATGTACTTAGTTGTAATTCAATAACATATAGTCCGATTTCATTCATTATTTTTTTGCTGGAAAGAAAAAAAATAAAAGATAACGGGAAAAGTCTTTTTTTTTGTCCGCGACTGTACACTGCCTGTGGGAAGCTGAGACAGATATGTAAATATGGCGGTACGAAGTTCGCCGGGTCAGCTAGTAATATATTATATATAAATTAGAGGGGATAAAAGACTTACACAATTGTTCTATAGAATTAACTAGCGTGATAATTTACTCTCATTTTAGATAAAGCAAAGTTATCTCAAATATCTCTTTAGAACGTTAATTAGATTTAACAATGATAGCAGTATGTATAGGAAATGATTTTTTCGCTACAGTTTTATCCCCATAATGAAATGTTTGCATACCTTTAAGGTAAGACAAGTATAGTAATCTTAATTGTTCTATCTTATCAGATGGTGGTGGATACAACTCGGGATATGGACAAGGAGGATGGGGAAATCAAAATCCTTGGGAATCGAACAACCCTGGAGGAAACTGGAGTAACCAAGGCTATGGAGATCAAGGAGGGTGGAATCAGCCTTCAAATAACTTTGGCTCTTCATACCAGCAAGGATATAGTGGGGGTCCTGTGAGACCTAACTACAGTACAACACGGGCTCAACCATATAATAATTCAGGTTAGATTCTACTAATATTATAAACGCAAAAGTTTGTAAGTATGGATGGATGGATGTTTGTTACTCTTTCACGCATAAAATATTGAACGGATTTGGATGAAATTTAACAGTAATATAGCTTATACATTAGAATAACACAGGCTACTATTTGCCGCGATAACAGACATACACGCGGGCGGAGCCGCGGGCAACAACCAGTATTTTTATATATACATGTATATAAATATAAATGAATCGCCGAACTGTATGTAGCGCATAACTTCCGATCGGCTGCACTAAATAAGTATTTCATCAAGTAAATCATCCATAACACCCGTTTAAACAAATATGCGTGTCTAAAATGCACATAACGAGCCGTTCTATTTATGGCTAGTAAATGTCATTGTTACAATATATGCTGCAATAGTTATACAATATAAAGTGTGATTTTTAAATATTTGTTGTGGTTAAATGAATTTGCCAATCGTTAGTTTATACACTGTTAATGGTTTTATAATCACAATGATTAAGAATTATATTGATTATATACTTTTTACAAAATTGCTTTCTATGCGCTAAGTAACTTATTTGTTAATCATCTTGATTATGGTTGAATTACTTAGAACAACACGGGTCACCGAACGGAGGGGAGTAACCATTACGTTTTTTCTGTTACAAAACAGTTTGTCATTTTTTGCGGGGCGAAATCTTCACACATACACATTTTAAACTCACATACAACAAAAAACGACGCTGAAAAAGTATGAAACAAGTTTGAAAAGCCGTAGTCACGCGTTGTTAAAGTGTTATGGTACGTTTTTATGTAACGTGTGACTACGACTTTTCACACTTGTTTCATACTTTTGGTGGCGTTTTAATATTATTTGCTTTGCAAAGTATATTATAATACTATAGATATAAAACATTTTTTGAATAAATACGGACAAAGTCACTTGCAAATGCTAATAATACATATATTTTTGAAATGTACAAAAAACGCCCTTTCCAATGATACCAAACACGGTATATTTATCTTAAATATTTTTTTTAACATAGTACTTTATGACCGCTAGAGGGCGCCACATTAGATTCAGTGACATGTTATATAGCCTATAACCAGCAGACGAATAATACGCTTCTAACGATACCCCATTTGTCCAGTACGAATAAGTAGTTGAGGAGCTATGAGGGAACAGATGAACATACATACATAGCCTGTGAAAATCATAACCCTCCTTTTACCCCGGCTTTGCCGTAGTCGGTTAAAACAGTCGCCTGTCACTACGAACTCACACATAACAATTAAAACAAAACATTCACCATTTCACATACACATAAACACATTTTGTGTCATAACAACACAATCATGTAAATAAAATGATTAAACAATGATTTTAGTACCAATTAAAAAAAAAAACATGTTTGTTTCAAACAAAGGATATTCTTAAAGCCTGTTATTTAAGCTGATGCATCTCTGTAATCGACAGATGCATTTATTTCAAACCGCTTAGTCTAACTACACAAATATACATAACACATACATGGATAAAAGGTTTAGGATCTACTGAATAAGGGGTGGTATAAGGTATATTATATGCGTAGCATGTCACTTATCTTATTATTAGCTGGACCAAATACAAGGTATTCACGTGTTCAATCAAATTGGGTTTATGCTCTCCAAGCACAAGTTTATAACATAGAGCATTTGGAAGTATAGTTAGTAGGTTAAGTTTGTTGTGTGTAGGTATGTTCCAAAATTTTCCTTCCAAATGCGCCAGAATTGAATTAATTCCTTTAGATTTTCTGACAAACTAATAGTTGTTCACAACTAATTTGTCAATTATTATAAGTTACTATATTTTATTTTTAGGTGGCGGAAGCGGAGGTTATCCTGGAGGTAATGGAGGTGAAAATAACGGTGGCGGCGGTGGGTACAGTAACATGGGCAATGTTGCCCAGACTGCCAACCAACGTCGGTTTTAGACTGGGACTGTCCTCTTGTAAGTATAACCTTTCTTTTTAACCGACTTCGACTGTATTATTTTTATGTTTGTTACCTCATAACTTTCGACTGGGTGAACCGATTTTGATGATTCTTTTTTTATTTGAAAGCTGGTGCTTCCCGTGTGGTCCTATTTAAATTTGATCTAGATTGAAGTCGGTTTTTTTTGTTAAAATTTGTGATTATTTATCCTGTACACTACATGCCCTTACACAGTCATAAATGTTTTGAACTTAAATAACAGTAGAACATACGAACCTCTTTTAAGAAACTGTTTCGGCCTAACTTGTATTTACCACGAAATTATACATTCATAAAAGCTTGCTGTGAAATAAACACATTCTAAATCCAATTCTAAAGTAAAATGTTCTATGAGACTACGCGGAGAAGCTGTGCTTACACCATTGTCTCTAAAGTGTACTACAAATATTATATCATTAGCTGTTGCCGTTGGCTCCGCCCTCGTGAATGTCGGTTATCGCTGCAAATGGTAGCCTATGTGTTATTCTGATGTATAAGCTATATTACTGTAAAGTTTTATCCAAATCCGTTCAGTAGTTTTTGCGTGAAAGAGTAACAAACATCCATCCATACTTACAAACTTTCGCATTTATAATATTAGTAGGATTACAGCTTAAACGAATAACGATCGCAATATAAAGTAAAGCGTCCACTAGGTAAATGGACTGCTGTCATGTTGATATGCATTACTATAATCCAGTTTACGACGCTGTTTTCTTTTAGCCTATGGGTAAAACTAATAATCAGATATATATAAACATACACACATCAAAAGTGTCTAGGGATCAACATATGTGTCTAGGGATCAACATATATTTTTGCAATAACTTTTCTCCTGATTGATATTAATTAAAATTTTCTTTAAGGATTCATCAAATAAAGTGTTTTCGTTTGTCACAGTAACGATAAACCAAGTCACCTTTGCATTAATAAAGAAATTTGCCATTTTCCTAATAAAGGGATTTTTGACATTTGAACCACTAACATTAAAGTTCGAAAAAAAGACTGAAATAACAGTTTTCTTTAAAATTTTATTAGGTAACTTAAACAATTAATAATCCGTGTTTCTACCGCGAACACTAACAACACAAGAATCGGTTTGGCATACTCAAAATGAGTTCATCCAAATCACGCTGTGGAATGGCCGCCCATGTTCGTTGCAACAACAAAAAAAGGTCTTCTTGCGACTGGATACCCTCCATATTCGGCAGAGCTCTTCTCTGTAGCATATCCCATGCATGCTCAATCGGGTTCAAGTCTGGCGACTGAGCAGGCCAGGGCCAAAGCCACATCTCAATCTCAAGAAATCCGCATAAAAATGCTTGATCCCTAGACACTTTTGATGTGTGTATTTGATTAATTGTTTAACACCTACTTCTGCAGATTTTTTAGCTAAAAAATGTGCTAAAATGATCATTATATTAACACGGTGTTTTAATATTTATATGTGAGGTGTGTACTTATTAAAGTTTTTTAATACGTAGGTCTCAAGTTACGCTTAGTTGAAGCTAGGCAGGCAGACGGTATAGTAGAGACGAGGTAGGCCAGGAGTCAGCTAGCTAGTGAGGGACAAGTGGACTTAGTGAAGCGACTGCATTACGTAGTCATTTAACATTTTTTTTTATTACTTCAATTAAGGTTTGTTCACAATAAGGTACTGTGTAGGCACTAGTTTTCTTTTAATTGTTAGTTATTTAGCACGCAATCACAGTTTTTACATTTTCTAATAACACTTTTTTAATTACTTTCCGCACGGCAATATGTTCAGGTCATGCAATTAAATGTTTACTCAAGCCCTGGTGAAAAAACTGTAAAAGCTGTGGCTTAAGTTAATACTATATGAGTTTTTAGTCATTAAGCGAGGAGATTTTCATTATTTCTGTTAATAATAATATTGTAGTTTATAATTTTATTCTTGCAATTCGTTTTCAATTAGATAGATAGCTATAACATTCCAAAATAATCAAATTAAATATTATAACATTGTGTTCAGTTTAGTAAATTTACCAATCTATGAAATATATTCCGAAATGTCTTGATGTTAGTAATAAAATGTAATATAAACGTGACTTATTTGTTAAATCATAAATTCGGCGCAACCGTCTTGTAATTGTAGTCTATTCGGTCAAAAGGAATACATGAATTACATTATAGGTATTCTATCTAATACAACTGTATGAGTTATATGTATAAGCATTATAATACTATTCGTATACTATACATGTTTTAAAAAGATATTTTAGTTAAGTTATTCTGACTTACGAGTTATGATTGTTTTTTTTGTGTGCAACAATTAAATAAATACTATTTTCCATGGACTGTTCTACACGCGGCGAGCGTTTCTCCGTGGAATAGGCCATGGTAAGTTGACTTTATTATAAGGAAAATAAAACTATGCAATATTCTATAAAGTGTTTTATTTCAAATAATTTAAACGTACATAAATGTATCTATTCCATTTACAATTAGAACATAATATATTTCTTTAGTTTTACTAATAGACTTAGTTTGTTTATCTGTTTTGGTAAACTTCAAGAATATAATAAAATTACACTTTGTTGTGCTGAAAGGATTCAGTTGATAATTAACTGATACCTATGTCCCAAACAAAACCAAAAGTTACATAATAAAAAGAGGGTATATATACTATAGTATCAAACAGACGTTTTTATATGTATAAATGCAGATATTTATTTATTGAGAATTTTACTTTAAAGTATAATAAGTTTAAATAAAATGAATAAAATATTGCTACAAATTGAAACACCAGTAACTTTTGTATATATATTTATTATTATAAGCAATACGATCAACCAATTCACGTTAACATACAAATGCTTATTTGTTACTTATATCTACATTAATTAGGTATTATATCCTTATTATCTATATTTATTTGTAATATCTGAGGATCTCATGGGTTCATTCTAATGGTCGGTATACACTACTACGATTTATCGTTGCGATGGGACTGCACAGTCCGACTGTACAGTTATCGTACGTCCATAGAGCGTCCACACGTCAACGATATCTGCATCGATCGTCAGTTCTCTGCAGAAGCTCAGACTATAAACATGTCGTCCGCGATGGAAGGCGATGACGCGCTTGCGATAACATGGCTTAATTTGACTGCCTCGGTGGCGCAGTGGTAGCGTATGCGACTGCTGTGTTTAAGGTCTCGGGTTCGATTCCCGGGTCGGACCAAATGTTTGTATGATCTGCAAATATTTGTTTCGGAGTTTGAGTGTTTTCTATTTCTATTTACAGAAAATAGTATACATGTATTTGTATCAGTTGTCTAGTACCCATAATACAAGCGCTGCTTAGTTTGAGACTAGATGGCGTTGTGTGTTAGATTCCCGAAATGTTTATTTATTTGTACAACAAGTAAAATTTTAACAAAAACAAAAACCGACTTCAAGGTTCGACTCGATTTCTCTTGGATGCCATCATCAGATCTTAATGTCCTTATCATGGTACTACCGTTGGGATGTCTCCTTTCCATTAAAAAAATAATCATCAAAATCGGTTCATAAACGACGAAGTTATCCGCGAACATACATAAAAAATACGGTCGAATTGAGAACCTCCTCCTTTTTTGAAGTCGGTTAAAAAGAGAAGAAAATCACATAATGTGTGGTGTAAGGAGTGGCTTCTTAAAAGAAAGTCATACTTCTATAACATACAAATAAATAAAATTGGAGTGTCTGTTTGTAATATTAAAATAACCGCTTTTTGCTAAATGCATATTATGTATGTATATAGGGTACATAATATACTAAAATAACATTTACAATTTTTGTCTGTCTGTCTGTTAGTTCCAGCTAATCTCTGGAACGGCTGGACCGATTTTGATGGGACTTTCACTGATAGGTAGCTGATAATATAAGGAGTAACTTAGGCTAACTTAATTTTCTTAGACTAACTTCGCCCCGCGGCGTTACCAGCGGTACGACAATGACCGCGGGTAATACCGCGGGGTTCAGCTAGTCTCACGTAAATTTATTAAATAATAAATAAATAAATATTTCGGACATCTAACACACAACGCCATCTAGTCCCAAACTAAGCAGAGCTTATATTATGGGTTACTAGACAATTGATACAAATACTTAAATACTTTTTTTTTGTAAATACTATAATAAATAGATTATACATAGAAAACACTCAAACTCCGAAACAAATATTTGCAGATCATACAAACATTTGGTCCGACCCGGGAATCGAACCCGAGACCCCAAGCACAGCAGTCGCATACGCTACCGCTGCGCCACCGAGGCAGTCTGAATGAAATAAGTTGACTGACGTGCGCGGAAGCGTCCGCTTACAGCAAGATTTGTGAACGAACTGAGCGATTGCATTGCACCGACTTCCGTCCACACGCTACCGATAACTGCACAGACGAACTGTGCAGATAAATCGACAACGATTTATCGAATGACTTTTGCTCATGCCTCCGATCGTTTGCACCAACCGAAAAACCTGAGCCAATTTCCGTCCACACGTACGATAAAACTGCACAAACGAACTGCACAGTTAAATCGCTACGATATATCGTTGTAGTGTGGACCGCCTATAAGCCATCTAAAGGCTTGACTATCTTAAAAAAGTTGTTTGAGTCATACAGAACTAAATAAATTTTTTTAATAATAAAAAAATAATTTATTAATATTATACAAAAAATAAACTACTGAATTATCTACAAATATTTGTTTCGAAGTTTTTATAAGTATTAAGCCTGCTAAAATGACTGCTCTGCCTCATGGAAATCATGATAAGACTACAAGATACTTTTTTCTAATATTATGCACATACATTGTATGTGCATAATATTAAAAAAAAAGTATTCTGTCAGTCAATCTAACTTTCATAGTTCGAGCTCTACTTATTTAAGTATGTGGCGACTTCCACATACAACGCAAACTGAAGTACACTATAGTGCCATCTACCGAGGTTACACTGAACTACGGAGCAACGTACAATACGAAGAAATTACCAATCCTGAATCGCGCAATGGAAGTTCTCGAGCCAATTAACATATATACTACAACATCCCAACATCAACCGTTGGGCAGTTGGCCCGCCTGGCATGTTCACCTCGCCTGGTCGGAGGATCCTCCCTTTGTGTTGGAGGGACATGTGACCCGTCTCTCCACAAGTACTAGTTCTATTAAAGTAACTTTACAACCAAATATAAACTCTAAACGTAACTTGGTAGAAAGCGTATGATTAAATTAATGGTTCTTTAAATAACTTGCAATGTATCTATTGTTTTAAAGCATATAGGTATGTAATGAACGGAAATAAATTATTAGTTATACAAATTCATTATTATTAAAATATATTCATTTTAATAATACCATGAATTTGGAGGAGATAATGCCGTACCACTGCCTGCCGTACACAATTACAAGGAGACTTTTTCTCTCTAGTGGTGTTCATACGGCAACTGAGGATTTCAAAAACAAATCTGTCTACTTAAAACCGTTTAGGATCACCGTATATATGTACATAACAATATAAAAATATACATTTGAGGAAAACCAATCCCTTTTTAAATTAATAAGAGTGTTTCACTCAGAAAATCGTTTCATAAAGTTATTTTGTTTAAAAAATGTCCCACTTTAATATTTATTATCTGAACTTAGAATAACTTCTCTATTCAATGACTAACTGAGACTGAAACGGTTATAGTCCAAGAGCTGATGACGAATTTTGAGAAGGTTCTTTAGGCAAGCTGAAATTGCGAAAAATTATAATTTCGTCAACTGGCGAATCTAGACCTGGGAGTCTTTAGCGTGTTAGCGGTTATTTCGCATATAACATTTGCAAAAAAAAACAAAAGAATATTCTAGGCAACTCAAATTATTTTTTATCTTTTTATTTATTATTTCTAGAATTTAAAAAAATCCAAGACGTTTTTGTCGGATATTAAGTATTGCCTTCAAAATTGTTTTTTTTTAATTCCCAAAAAATATTCTTTAGGCAATCTAAACTTTATGTCACGTATTTATTATTATTAAGTAATTTCAATAATACCTGCAAATCGCCAGACGATTTTTCCGGTTATAAACAATTCCCAGACGTTAATAAAGTTTGTAAATAAGTGCGATAAAAAAGTCTTAGCGCGCAGCCGTAAGTGCGACAAGGATAGCTAATCGAGGCATGCCGGCGAGCTGCCGAAGCCCGTGCTCCTCGCGCTGTGATTCCAGCTTACTACGACTTCGGCACTGCGTTCACAACAGATTATTTTGTGTTATATGCTGCGCAGTAGCGAAATAACCGCTAACTCTCTAAAATAGGACCAGGACTGGATTCGCCAATTGACGAAATTGTAATTTTTGACAATTTCAGCTTGCCTAAAGAACCTTCTCAAAATACGTCATCAGCTCTCCGACTATTAATTCAATAATTACTATGATTTGTCCTGAAGGCATTACAAAACAACTTTTTTGTGATTGTTGTTCAATTATCATTTATTGTTGGCGGTTGGTGTACCGGAAGGCATGGGCAGGATGGTGGCATGCAGTATGTAGGAGTCATCACGGTGGGAAATAAGCCTGAAGCAGCCGCTAAATTTCTGCAATATAAATATAGGTACACATATTGATTATATCATCATTATATGGCTCTGTCCACTTGGATCGGTGCTTAGATCCCTTGGGGGATACATGTGGAATTTTCGTCCACACTGATCCCCTAGGAAATATTTTTGGATTTCAATTCTATTTTGATCGCCCAGGGGATTCATTTGGAAGATTTTCGTCCACTAGCATCCCCTGCTTAAACCCCTGGGGGATTTCTTTGGATTTTTTGTCCACACCACACCTGCCCATTATATCCTTAATCCGGTTTTGTCGCAATATTATGGTTGGCTATCGCGTTGTCTAATCGTAAACTAACATCACGAAATTTTAATTTTTTTGGGAGAATTAGTAGAAGGCTTAAAACAATTGTAGAACAAATATGAGAATTTGTAAAAATATATATTAAAAAAAAACGACGCTGAAAAGTATGAAACAAGTTTTAAAAGCCGTAGTCACGCGTTGTTAAAGTGTTATGGACTATGGTACATACTAAACTACATGGACTACAGCTTTTGAAACTTAGTAATGTACCGTAGTCCATAACACTTTAACAACGCGTGACTACGGCTTTTGAAACTTGTTTCATACTTTTTCAGCGTCGTTTTTTGTCGTAGTTGGTTTTTGTTTTAACTTTTTTTTTATTTAAAATGTTTTGGTGCCTCTCTAATATTAATTTCTTTGCAAAGTATATTTTAAATAGGTACCATAGAAATATCACAATTATCGAATAAATACGGACTAAGTCACGAGAAAATGCTAATAATATATATATTTTTGAAAGTTACAAGTAACGCCCTTTCCAATGATAACAAACACGGCATATTTATCTCAAATATTTTTTTAATACAGTACTTTATATCGGCTAGAGGGCGCCACATTAGATTCAGTGACACGTTATATAGCCTATAACCAGCGGACAATCAAGACGCTTCTAACAATACCTCATTTGTCTTATTCTGACTAGTAGTTTGGAAAAAATGTGGGAACAGACAAGCATACCATAGAAATATCACACTTATCTAATAAATACGGACAAGTCACGGGCAAATGCTAATAATATATATATATTTGAAATGTACAAGTAACGCCCTTTCCAATGATACCAAACACGGCACGGCATATTTATCTCAAATATTTTTTTAATACAGTACTTTATATCGGCTAGAGGGCGCCACATTAGATTCAGTGACACGCCATATAGCCTATAACCAGCGGACAATCAAGACGCTTCTAACAATACCTCATTTGTCGTGTGCGTGTGAACTGAGGGACCATAGTGATATTTTTGTTTGAAATTTTTATAAGATTTAGTAGTCGGCTCAAAACAATTGTAGAACAAATATGAGAATTTGTAAAAAGATATATTAAAAACTACAGCCCTTTAAGTGTGGTCTCTCAATCCTCACATACCATCAGCCGGATCTCGGCAAGTATGTAAAAAAATAAGGTATTGTGACTGCAGACATTTAGTAGAGAATTTGTAAAGATATATACCTACTAAATAACTGAGCACAAATCATCAACGATTAAAAAAATACAACGATTATACTGTGGTCCCTCAGTCCACACACGAAAGATTTTGTTATACTGAATATTATCACATTAACGGAATAAAATCTTTATTTTCTTACATAATGTTTTAGAACAAGTCCTATAGCAATTTGTAAAAAATAAATTTAAAAAAAATATCGACGCACTTTGAAGATATTTATAATTAAAGCTGGTCCCTCAATCCTCACGTTCTCAAACATACTTGCATGTCTAGCTGCTAGACGACTAAAGTATCACAAAGTGTAGGGTATTAAACTTTTTGTAAAAAGTTTCTACAAAATAAGGTAGGTATCTTTAATTGTGTGTATCTTACCTCTAAAATGAGATTATAGCATTTCAGTGATCTTATGAACAGATATACGAGTAGTGTGACCACACAATGAAAAAAAATGTAGACTAAAAATGCGATGAAATGACTCTGTTTTGTGAAAAAAAAGCTAGATAGAACTTTTTTTCACAAAACAGAGTCATTCGCATTTTTTGCCAGGGCGTTGTTACAGTACGGACCAACAAAATAAATCTTCTTACATTTTTTTTTGTCGTTGTATTTTTTTAATCGTTGATGATTTGTGCTCAGTTATTTAGTATATATCTTTACAAATTCTCTACTAAATGTCTGCAGTCACAATACCTTATTTTTTTACATACTTGCCGAGATCCGGCTGATGGTATGTGAGGATTGAGGGACCACACTTAAAGGGCTGTAGTTTTTAATATATCTTTTTACAAATTCTCATATTTGTTCTACAATTGTTTTGAGCCTACTACTAAATCTTATAAAAATTTCAAACGAATATATCACTATGGTCCCTCAGTTCACACGCACACTCATTTGTCTTATTCTGACTAGTAGTTTGGAAAAAATGTGGGAACAGACAAGCATACCAGATAAATATTTTTTTTTTTATGTATGCCCGCCAAAATGATTCTACTCTGCCTGATGGAAAGCACAAGCAGAATCCAAGAGTGGCGGTCACCATACTCACTGCGAATGCAGGCAATGCAGTATGGCGACCCACACCATGGCGGGCTAGTGATGCTTCTGCATCTTTTAGTCTAGTCAACAATTATGGAACTTGTTGACTAGACTATTTGGGCCTCCGGTCTCGCACTCACCAACGAAACACGACAGCATGAACGCTGTCATTTTACGTTGATTTTCTGTGCGAGGGTAGTACCGCCCCGGTCAAGCCGGCCCGTTCATGCTGAAATCAGCGTGGCTCTACTACCTTTTATCACACTTATCTAATAAATACGGACAAAGTTACGGGCAAATGCTAATAATATATACATTTTAGAAATGTATAAGTAACGCCCTTTCCAATGATACCAAACACGGCATATTTATCTCAAATATATTTTTTTAATACAGTACTTTATATCGGCTAGAGGGCGCCACATTAGATTCAGTGACACGTCATATAGCCTATAACCAGCGGACAGTCAAGACGCTTCTAACGATACCTCATTTGTCCAGTTCTAATTAGTAGTTAAGGAGCTATGAGGGAACAGATGAACATACATACATATCCTGTCAAAATCATAACCCTCCTTTGGCTTTGCCGTAGTCGGGTAAAAACTACAGCCCTTTAAGTGTGGTCCCTCAATCCTCAAATACCAGCAGCCGGATCTCGGCAAGTATGTTAAAAATAAGGTATTGTGACTGCAGACATTTAGTAGAGAATTTGTAAAGATATAGTGTATGATATACGAGTATGGTAAAGATAGGGGGCATTTCACGTCAAGCGGACAACGAAAAAAAAATGAGGTCGTGAATTTGGTTTATACTCTGGTCAGTTATACTTCTAGGAGACGTGGTACACACTGGTACACACAATATTTTTTTCATAATATGATGCTTTATTGCTGAGTTATGAGCTTTTAAAAAATTACTAAAAATGAAGTCTGTTATTTTTGGATACTTATTATTTGCATCAAATAATTTGTAAAAAAGTAAAAAAAAGTATTGTTTCTTAGAGTTAAATACACACATCAAAAGTGTCTAGGGATCAAGCATTTTTATGTGGATTTCTTGAGATTGAGATGTGGCTTTGGCCCTGGCCTGCTCAGTCGCCAGACTTGAACCCGATTGAGCATGCATGGGATATGCTACAGAGAAGAGCTCTGCCGAATATGGAGGGTATCCAGTCGCAAGAAGACCTTTTTTTGTTGTTGCAACGAACATGGGCGGCCATTCCACAGCGTGATTTGGATGAACTCATTTTGAGTATGCCAAACCGATTCTTGTGTTGTTAGTGTTCGCGGTAGAAACACGGATTATTAATTGTTTAAGTTACCTAATAAAATTTTAAAGAAAACTGTTATTTCAGTCTTTTTTTCGAACTTTAATGTTAGTGGTTCAAATGTCAAAAGTCCCTTTATTAGGAAAATGGCAAATTTCTTTATTAATGCAAAGGTGACTTGGTTTATCGTTACTGTGACAAACGAAAACACTTTATTTGATGAATCTTTAAAGAAAATTTTAATTAATATCAATCAGGAGAAAAGTTATTGCAAAAATATATGTTGATCCCTAGACACATATGTTGATCCCTAGACACTTTTGATGTGTGTAGTTGAAATTTAGATTTTTTATTCGAATTCTAAATTGATTTTGAATTTTTATTTTTTTTTCGTATAGTATTATATTCGTATAGTCGTATAGTATTTTTTCGTATTCATACAATACATCAATTATACATCATCTCATAGCTTATTTAATGACCATTCTAATGCTTCTAAAATCGTATATAGCCCCAATACATTTTTTATTGGAAATCGGCAATTCAATGAGAGTCGGGAATGGGACGGGAGTACCACTGAGGTATTACTACTAGTAATATAGTTCAATGGGGAGTACTGTCAAAATCGCTCCACTGTAGGGCCATTTTGAGCGAAATGGCCGCTACAGTTGAAGGGACTGATATGAAACAACTCGCCAAAGAACAACAAAAGTGAAATATGTTTGCCGTAAAACTGTAACACGTCTGTGTACTGTCTGAGTGCCGAAGCGATTTTTTATTTTTCAGTTTTTAGTGCAAACAATCGTAAGTAAGTAGTAAGTTCAACTATTTCATAACATTTCTGCTGATGCAAATAATTTTAGTGGTTTAAATGTCAACCCAAGGGCGGATGCAGCTTTGGCGCCAGGGGGAGGTCATATAGTCGTGGTCAAATCACATGAAGTTATAAATTTAATTTTGAAAATAAATAGATACAGATAAAAAGTTGGTATTTTAATAATGTATGTAAGTGTAAAAAAAATTAACAAAATAAAACCGACTTCAAGGTTCGACTCGATTTCTCTTGGATGCAATCATCAGATCTTAGTGTCCTTAACATGGTACCACCGTTGGGATACTTTCCATTAAAAAAAGAATCATCAAAATCGGTTCATAAACGACGAAGTTATCCCCGAACACACATTAAAAAAAAAAAACGGTCGAATTGAGAAACCTCCTCCTTTTTTTTTAAGTCGGTTAATAATGTAAGTAATGTACCTACTTATTTTTCACAAAATTGCACTCAGTTAAGCCTGGGGTAAGAGCAGAATTAACATGGCACCCCCTACCACCTGGTCGTGGACCTTTGCAATATCAGGGGATTGTTTAGTAATGCTGTCCATCAGCACCTCGAGATAGCATAGCCAGCCTTGCTCTTCTTGACCGAGACTCAGATATCGTCTCCAGCGGACACTCCTACCTCACTCTCCCTGGGTAGGTACAGGGTACAGACTACAACACTCCTTCACGTATATGGCCGGAGTGTGCGTGTACGTTTGAGACGATATCAGTTTTCGTCGCCTCAGCAATCTTGAAGGTAGAGACTTCTCAATGTTACGGCTCCGTGTGGGCGATCTTGTCAGCGACGACCACCCCCGCGTCTATGCGTGCCTCTATAGATCCCATAGTGGTAATGCCGAAACTGACCGACCCATTGAGCACATCCAGATGGCTACAGACTTTGTGCAGCAACAGATCCCGTCCGCAGAGATCTGGTCTTACTTGGTGATTTTAACGCCCACCACGCCGACTGGCTCAGTAATAAAACGGACCATGCGGGAAGATCTGTTCACGACTTCGCACTGGTATATGGCCTGATACAACTGGTCTTCACGCCCACGCGAGTCCCAAATGTGGAGGGTTCAAAAACGAAGAATTCTCTTCGTTTTTGGACCTTCTGCTGACTTTCATCCGGACGGTTACCACGTATCCGTAGACGCTCCACTTAAGTCCTGAGACCATTGCCCTGTCCGAAGTCTAGTGCCTCTGACATGCTCACCGCGATCGCGTCAGCCGTCGTGTGTAGCATTACAAGTCAGCAGATTGTGTCGCAGTACAGTCTTACACTTGGAGACAGGTATGCTTCTCGCCGGATGATCCCAACACCGCTGCTGATTCTGTTGCTGATGTGGTGGTGCCGGGTATGTAGCTTTCCATTCCAACCTCTGTGGTTCCCATTGGCGGCAAATGTCGGCCCTGGTTTGGTCCATCTTCCAAAAAGGCTTCTCGTAGGAAGCAGAGCTTGAAAAAGGAGTACAACTTTGCCTCCAGGTCCTTCAAGAGACACATTGCAAGGGCGAAGTCGGAGCACATTGCTAGGATTGGCGAGAGGCTTGAGTGTCTTCCTACGGGAACTCGGGCGTTCTGGTCTCTTGCCACGGCTTTCGAAGAGAATTTCTGTAAGCCATCCTTTCCACCTCTACACATAGGAAATAATTCGTTGGCCTATGGCAAAGGAGAAAGCCGATCTTCTGGCCAAACTCTTTGCGTCTAACTCGACCTTGGATGACGGGGAACAGCATCCACCTACCATACCGCGGTGCGAGAGCTGTATGCTGTTTATCCAGTTCTACCTACGCTCAGTGCGTTTAGCACTTCTATCCCTAGATATACATAAGTCGAGGGGCCCTGATG
Source organism: Diaphora mendica (assembly GCA_949125395.1). Taxonomy (NCBI): domain Eukaryota; kingdom Metazoa; phylum Arthropoda; class Insecta; order Lepidoptera; family Erebidae; genus Diaphora; species Diaphora mendica. The sequence continues at coordinate 8,429,922 of OX421323.1, forward strand.
GAATCCCTCCTATTGTGTTAAAGATGTGCGCTCCAAAGTTGGCACCGGTCTTAACGCGTCTTTTTCAGCTCTCCTATTCTTCTGGCGTAGTCTCATTAGACATTGCGAAGGCCTTCGATCGGGTCTGGCTCAAAGCGTTTCTTTCAAAGCTCCCTTCCTATGGGCTTCCTGTGAAATTATGCGAATGGATCACTAGCTTTTTAGCAGATAGAAGCATAAAGGTCGTAGTCGACAGTGAGTGCTCTGACTTCATATATGTGAATACTGGTGTCCCCCAAGGCTGTGTACTATCGCCTACTTTGTTCCGCCTCCATATCAATGACATGTTGCAATTTAGCGGCATTCATTGCGGATTAACGGCATGCGGATATCAGCACGGGCGATGTACTAATATTATTCATTGAGAGGGAAAACGTCATTAAGAGTCGAAACAAACTTGTGAAATTGAAACTTTGCAAAAGGTCTCAGATTGGTGTAGACTTAATTTAAATTTAGTACAATTTCACCGCTAAAAACTGCCATTGGTCGTATGTCCTCGTTTTGAAGACACTTCCTTATCTGCCTCGGCCAATATTGGAAAACTTGGTGGGGCAGTGGGACATATCGAGAGAAGTCCAGTTTGTAAGTGTCAGTAAGGCCAAATTGGCCTCGAAGAAGCTTGGCGTGCTCAATAGATCAAGACTGTATATCACTCCGGCCCACCGCCTTCTGCTTTATAGGGCGCAGGTTTGGCCTCATATGCAATACTGTTCTTATCTTTGGGCACTTCTTCCTCGCACAACAAAACTGGAATGAACTGTCGCCTGCGGTATTCCCGGTCCAATACGACCTTAAACTTTCAAGTAAAGAATGGTACTCCTTTAAAAGGCCGGTGACGCACTTGTGACGCCTCTGGTATTGCGGTAATCACTTACCATCAGGCGATCCGTCTGCTCGTTTATCACATGAAAAAATACCTATATTTAAATAAGAAAATCACGTTATCACTTCTATTGCTACTTCAACGGGTACGTTTTTATGGATGTGGAGAAGTGTCAGTCCGGTTCGACGTTCTTCAACAATTTAAGTTCTTAGCTACGATTAAATTCTATATTGTGTACGATTAAAATCTATATTGTGACAAACAATATAATTTAGTAAAGTAAACAATTTAATTTATACAATTTAATTTAGGTCATGACAACAGCCCAGGGGGGGGTCATGACCCCCATGACCCCCCCCCCCCTGGATCCGCCCTTGTGTCAACCCCTATTTCACCCCTTAGGGATAGAATATCCAGAAACGCTTAGTAATTTGTTAATACTCATTTTTATCAATAGCCCAAAAATAAAGTATGACGTTTCTAACTTAAAAAAATACGAACTTTTATACAATCTTTCAACCCAGCAGCAGTCAGCCTGTGACCACGGCCAGTGCAACCTGTTCGAAACGTCAGGCAAAACAGAGGTATGTAATACCTTGAAATAAGTGATCGCGTTAATTCCCGTAATGCTGGGGCTCCACCTGCGTTAGCGTTAACTTTAATGGTAATGGCACACTACGCGTTACTTAACGCGCTAAAAATGCACGTTGCCTACATTAAGGTTATAATGCCGTTAAGACCTAATTCCTCATGAAGTAACGCGTTAACACAGTACCACAATAGAGCTTGAAGCAGCTACACTAGTTGCGACAATGAGCGTCATAAATTATTTTATGCAATTATTTTTCTTTTAAAACATAACTCCCGCACTAGGAATAAATCCTGTGTCGCGGGGGACTTTACAAACATACATGTAACGGACACAAAGAACACCCAGACTCAGAACAACAATTTGTGGATCACACAAAGTGTTGTCCTACGTGGGATTTGAACCCACGACACTTGGCGACGTAGGAAACAGCGTGGTGACCGTTAAACCACTAGGCCAAACGTGCAGTCAGATTATATAGCAGAAGTCAAATTATTCCGGCTAATCTCTGGAACGGCTAAACGGATTTTGATGGGACTTTTACTGATAGGTAGCTGATGATATAAGGAGTATTTTAGGCTACTTTTTTTACTAGCTTCGCCCTGCGGCGTCTAGTTCCAAGTTCCATCAAAATCGGTCCAGCTGTTCCAGAGATTACCCGTAACAAACAGACAGACCGACAGACAGAAGACAAAAATTGAGTGATACAAATCATACGTGGGGAATAAATGGGTACGAAAAGTACATACATACTTTTAAGTACTATATGTAAGTTATAATAAACGTAAATAGGCTAAAAACATATAAATCATATTTTCCAAAAGGGTAGTTGACTGTGTCGTAAATAAATACCTGTCTCCTTCATTAAAACGAATATTACAAAACATCTCGGAAAATATAATTAAGTATTACAGCTTTTCATTTCTATTACAAATTGTAATCAAATAAATGTTGAAATATATAATATTCTATAAACTCTAACGCTTTTTCGTTTGACCACTCCATTGTCGTTCTCAAAAAGCAGTTCCCGCCTAAAAAAAATTGCACACGTCCTTGCTATGTGCGCGCGTCCAATAGAATAAGACGGCGTTAATGTAGCCAACATCAATTATCGCGCTAAACTACGCGCTAAAACCCTTTGATGTGTCCAAAAAATCGACACTCAAGTTATCGCTTAACGTCTAACGCCGTTAATAATGCCATTACAATTTAGCGCGTTAAAACGTTGGCCACATCTACGTGACGCCTAATTTAACGCGCCAATGGGGGCTATCGCGTGTGAATTTGCCACTAGAGGCGCTTGTGTCGCGTGAGGTCCAATAACATTCACTTTTTACTGGTTGTGGGCGGGCTTCGTGACATAAATTATAATTTATTTAATTTATCTGTTAAAAAGTGATCTCCTTCGTGAAATTATCGCAAAAATGGCTATTTGGTGATAAATGTGAACGCTTTGAAAGCGGAATGTAGAACAAGAGGCGCAAAAATAATAATAATAACAATGTTGTGGATAACAATGTTGTACAATCTGGTGGATTTTGTATTTCTAATAAATCTCCATATATTGGAGCTTCGCCTGACGGATTAATTGGTGCAGTAACAGTATTGGAAGTGAAATGTCCTTTCTCTATAAAAGATGAGTTTATCAGTGAGGATAATTTTAAACACATTGAAATAAGCAATAATAAAATTGCTTGAAAGAAAGTAGCCCCTACTATTTTCAAATTCAAACACATTTGTTACTGAAACAAAGTATTGTGATTTTTTTGTTTGTACAAATAAAGATGAAAAGAGAATTTATGTAAATAGAAATGATAAGCATATACTAACTTTTAAACTTTCGCGTTCCACGACATAATAATAATTATTTTTACGGGAATTAACGCGACCACTTATTTATAGGTATTACTTATCTCTGATTTGCCTGACGTTTCGACCAGGTTGCACTGGCCGTGGTCACAGGTTTGACAAAGTAATAACTATAGATTCTCAAAATTAAAAAAAACCCCCGATATAATAACCTGAGTTCCCTTTAAAAAGTAAAAAACACGTTATGCGCTTTCATTTGAGACTCCACTCGATGATATTTTTGCAGACATTCGGTTACTCTTCCCCACTTTCACCCCCATAACTAACATAAACGGCTCAACCGATTTTCATGAAACATGTCTAAGAACACTCGCACGTAACTCACCTTTCATACAAAAAATACTAAATTGAAATTGCTCCATGCATTGCATCCATTCGGGAGCTACGGACTCTACGGTGCCACAGACAAACAGACAGACAGACACGTGAAACTTATAACAGCCCTCTTTTTGGTCGGGGGTTAAAAATAACAATTATGATAAGCATATTTCAGAAGTTATTATACCAAAAATCCTTCTTAGAATCCTTATTTATATTATGTTCTTTCTGAAATTCGGTAAGTTGAAAGTTTCGGTAAGCGTAAAGCATACAAATATGATTCTTCCTCAAAGACCTACCAAACTAAATGGTAACTTATTACTCAGTATATTTATCCTCGGGGTTAAAATGTTTTTATTACAAACACGAGAATAGTTATTCCTGCCATTCGACACTAGCCACTGTTTTAGAACAGTTTTATCTATTAGAAACATGTGTACTCCTTTTTTCGAACAAAACGGAACTGCACAACATTGCGGCATAGCTACTCGATATGATGACAGTTATTTATAATAAATAAACTTAATGAGATCCAAGATTTCAAATTTTATTTCGGCGCCGATCTTATAAAGTCGCCTTTGACAGCTATACCTCTGGACCTTAGTCAACAGTGGCGCCAACTGGTGAGCAAAGAAACGATAGTCCCCATTAGCGCGTTACGACGCAGATGGAGCCGTAGCATAAAAATAATTATTATTATATAAAGTTTCATGTTTTTAACTTAAAAAATGACGTACTTTCATACAAACTTTCAACCCCTATTTCATCGCCTTATGGGTTAAAATTCCAAATTTCCTTCCTTAGTGGGTGTCTACTCAATAAAACGATCCATTTGAATAACTGAAAGAATACAAATTAAGGTCTATACGTACGTGTAATATTAAAATCATCCTCCAATCCCTAACTGTTGAAGAGTATAACCCTTTATCATCAGCTCACCTAAATAACTTGAAAGTATACGACTAAAACGTATGAAATTGAAAGAATTATCCTCCGACTCCTAACCGTTGAGGAGTTGTACCTTCCACCTTCCATCATCAGCTTACCTAAATAATTTGAAAGAATACGACTAAAGGTAACATATGTACATATGATATTTAAAGATTTATCCTCCAACTCCTAACCGTTAAGGAGTTGTACCTTAGGGGCCGTTCAAGTATTACGTAAGCAGATTTATTACAATTATTTACCCCCCCACCCCCCTTGTCAGCAAAAGTAATCAAAGCTCTTAAATGCTTACGTAAACATTACTAAATAATCAAATATTTTGGACATCTTACACAACGCCATTTAGCCCCAAACTAAGCAGAGCTTGTATTATGAGTACTTAGGGTTGCCAACTTTTTTTACAAGGAATAAAGTATATATTTAGCTCTGAAAAGAATATTAAACAGTATTTTAGGAAAATGATCAGTATTTTACTTATTTTTAACTGATTTCTTGGGCACGCCGTTATTGCGGCGGTAAGACCCGTTATGGAGGATTGGCTCAAGAGGCATCACGGGAGCCTCTCATACCGGCTGACACAGGTGATCACTGGGAAAGGAAGCCTTGCAGAGCACCTGTGTCTGATCCGTAAGGAGCCAACGTCTCAGTGCCACCACTGCGATGGCCAGACCGTGGACACGGCACTCCACACGCTGGCAGAATGTCCGGCGTGGGGCGAGCCGAGGCGTGATGTCGTGGCAGCCATCGGAGGGAGGGTTCTCTCGCTCGCTTACATGATTGCAGCCATATGGCGGAGCGAGAGCGCGTGCAATTCTGCCGTCTCTTTCTGCGAGCAAGTTATGCTTGCGAAGAAGATGGTAGAGCGGGACCGAGAGACTTTTAAAACTCTTCCTTTCCGCCAGACCCGGGAACCGCCGCAGACGACTCGAGCGCCGGAGATCGCAAAACGATCTCCGTCCTCCATAAGCGCAAGCCTGGAGTGACAGGTGACGCTACCAGTCACCCTAGCAGAAGCAGGCCGGGGCAGTGGCGCGAGTTCTACATAGTCATCAAGGTTCCTACACAGGAGAGGGCCGTCTACAAACCGTAGATGGCCCGTACACGTCGGGGTTCCAGGGATTTCCTTCCGAGAGTGGACCTGGTTCCCCGGCTTCCCTTCCGAGAGTGCACCTGGTTCCCCGGCTTCTAGTACCCGAGACCGTGTGCGGTTTTTAGTCGGTTCGAGACTTCGAGTCCGACATAGCCACCAGTTATTTAGGTAAACTGATGATGGAAGGTACAACTCCTCAACTGTTAGGAGTTGGAGGATAATTCTTTCAATTTCATACGTATCTATAGACCTTTAGTTGTATACTTTTAAGTTATTTAGGTGAGCTGATGACACAGGTGCTATGATGACTAACCCTTTAATGTATTTTGCTTTAAGTAACTCGCCTGCTTCTATTTCATCACGACATTTAAGCTTGGACACGATTCCTGTTGCCCCGTAGACCACGTTCTCGGTAATAGAAATCTTGCATCTCAACATAATTTTGGAAACTGAGCATACTCAGTTTTAATATGTGTTCAAACCACTAAAGCTATTCGCATCAGCAGAAATTATATGAACCAGTTCAACTTACTGATAACCTACGATTGTTTGCACTAAAAATGGAAACAAAATATTTTATAAAAAAAAAACCGACTTCCAAAAACCATCCAACGAAAACTCCCTGCCAAAACAAAATATGTCGTTTGAACACAGACAGATTTTAGGTACCTAGCACACATAATACTACTATTTAAATGAATAAAGAATTAGGTATAGACAAGAATTGGCACATAGCAATTTATGAAGAGGCAGTTTATTTTACGCTTTTTAGTGTTTTTTGGCAGGGAGTTTTCGTTGGATGGTTTTTGGAAGTCGGTTTTTTTTATGAAAAGTTTTTAGAGGTAAGATACACACAATTTTAGATACCTATTATTTAGTATAAACTTTTTATAAAAAGTTTAGTACACTATACTTTGTGATACTGTAGTCGTTTAGCAGCTAGTACATGCAGGTATGTTTGAGGACGTGAGGATTGAGGGACCAGCTTTAATTATATATATCTTCAAAGTGCGTCGATATTTTTTACAAATTGCTAAAAGACTTTTTCTAAAACATTATGTAAGAAAAGAAAGATTTTTTTTCTGTTGATGTGGTAATATCCAGTATAACAAAATATTTCGTGTGTGGACTGAGGTACCACAGTATAGTCGTTGTATTTTTTTAATTGTTGATGATTTGTGCTCAGTTATTTTAGTATATATCTTTACAAATTCTCTACTAAATGTCTGCAGTCACAATACCTTATTTTTTTACATACTTGCCGAGATCCGGCTGATGGTATGTGACTATGTAAGGATTGGGGGACCACACTTAACGGGCTGTAGTTTTTAATATATCTTTTTATAAATTCTCATATTTGTTCTACAATTGTTTTGAGCCTGCTATTAATTCTTATAAAAATTTCAATAAAAATATCACTATGGTCCCTCAGTTCAGTATAGTTTTAGCTACAGAATATGTTGGTAGCTCTTTGTACATTACCATTTTTGATGAGAGGTTACCACGTGCATCGAGAGGACAGCAACAATGGGGGCCTTGAGTTGCAGAACGATGACCAGTTTTGCTTTGTTTGCTACATTATTTTGTTATAAGTACCTCGTAAATATTTTTAGATGAAAAGTACAAAGACAGCTTGAAATGCCTAATGTCATGATAGTAGCATACTGACCTGTACTGCTGATCCAGTTGAGCTTTTTCAATTCTTTTGTCTTTAGCTCTTCGATTTTGAAACCAGATTTTCACTTGGGTTTCGCTTAGCGATAATGTGGATGCCAATTCGCACCTAAAGTTTAAAAAATAAACATATATTATTATTTTTCTTGCTGAGTCCCGCGGTTTTTTTTGTACCTTTACAACCGCGGGTAGCGCCGCGGGTCGAAGACAGTGAAATAAAAAGTAGCCTAAGTTACTCCAAATTACATCAGCTATCTGCCAGTGGAGGTTCCGTCAAAATCGGTCCAGTCCTTCCAGAGATTAGCCGGTACAAATAGACAGACAGGCAGACAAAAATGATATTTTGGTATATGTACCGTGTATACGTACACATGAATTTAGTAAACAGCAGTTATTTTAATATTACAAACAGACACTCCAATTTTGTGTATTTCTATAGATTGATTCACTAAATTAAATGTTGTTAAAATTATCAGGGGCTGGTCAGATCGAAAAATAGGCAGAACCTGTATGAGACTCGTCGCAAATGGGGAATAAAATACTGAAAAGTTACAGACCCCAACGTTAGGATAGCAGCACTCGTAAAAAATCTAGTGAATGAACTTGTGCAACTTTGCATTTGGATTGTGCATCGCTTTGAGAATTATGTAGTATGTACTTTTTGTTTGAGAATTATGTACCTACTTTTTTTAGACTAGTTTCGCTCCGCGTTGTCCGCGGTTGTAAAGGTTCCTACAACAATAGCCGCGGTAACACCGCGGGACTCAGCTAGAACTTTATAAAAGAAAGATGCCTACATTACAAAGAGAGCAGAACTGATTTTTGCGTATCGTAGGTATCTACACATGCAGTTAAACAGCAACACAACAGATAGGGTTCTTCTTCGTTTTTAGTGAAGAGCAAGATAGCAAAACTCCTCGTCTTATGATGTTGGTCTTTCGACGACTAATTACCTACCGGTTACGAGTAGAAATGATAAGTGAAACCCCGATATTGTCTTTGAACAATGGAATACATACATACCTTCTAGCCCTTGCTACATATTCTCCTCGTGCATATTCAAGCTCTAATCGTAAAGTCTGGTGGGCAGAGAATGTAGTGCGTTGCCGACGGGGCCGGCTTTCCTTGCGTCGTCTTCGAGCCACTTAGATCAAGAAACAAAATTATATTAATTTGTGTTCCAAAAAAAATATTTTCATTATACTATTAGAATTTTTATAAAGGATATTTTCCTATCTAGTATCCATGAATTCCAAGTTGTTTAAAAAAAAAACGGTCGAATTGAGAAATCGGTTAATAATAAAACGACCAAGTGAAACGTAAAGCCCCATTCACATGCGTGGTGTTTGCCACAAATGCCAAACACGACGAACAAAGCCCTAAATGTCGACCACAATCACCAAACACAAACAGTCGTCCTCACGCTTGGCGAACGTGCCAGTACTTACTGAATCGGCAAACATGACGAACGCCGACCTTGTAGCAGCTAGCACTTTCGGGTTGATCCATTTTTAATTTATATTTTTAATAAAATGAACTCTAAAGAAAAAGACATAGGCAATAGTGTATGATAAAAATTCTCAATTTCTTTTTGAACCATTAGCACAGGTTTTATAACTTCTGCCGTATGAATTTTGCAGAATTTGAATATTTGGTAAACATTATTTCTGACATACATATTTCAGACATTTAACACACAACGCCCTCTAGTCCCAAACTAATCAGAGCTTGTATTATGGGTACTAGACAACTGACATAAATACATATTATATTTTATTTTTGCAATTACATACATATTATACATAGAAAACACCCAAACTCTGAAACTAATTTTTGTAGGTCATATAAACAATTGGTCCGACCCGGGAATGGAATCCGAGACCACAAGCACAGCAGTCGCATACGCTACCACAACGCCACAGAGGCAGTCGATCGATGAATCCACACGTCCATCGCCCGTAAGCGCGCAGCGCGCGCGCAATACTGAATGTATATCAAGCGTGTGGACGCATTGCGAACTGTTTGCCGAACACACTTTGATCTGTGAAGAAAAACCGACACCGACTCCGAACAGTGGCGAACACAAACAAGAACGGGCAATGACGTACAAACACCCATCCCCATGTCCGTGTTTGCTGTTTGTTTTTTGCTGTTCGCCATTGTTTGCCGAGCGTGTGGATTAAGCTTAATATAAATATATTTTCGTTTTCTCTAAGTGTTCACCTTATCGCGAAAATAAATTTTACCTAAAATTCTTCGAATACATAGAAGTGCAAAATCCAGTTCTATGTTTGTTCTGCATAAGATTTTTGACTAACGTTATCGTGTGTATAATATTTGCTACTAGTAAAAATCCAATCAACTGTATAATTAAAAATTTCACACTGCGAACTACGTATCTTTTTAACCGACTTCCAAAGAGGAGGAGGTTCTATGTTCCACTGTATGTATTTTTTTAAATGATTTTTTTTTGTATGTTCACCGATTACTCCGTCAATTTTGAACCGATTTTGAAAAAAAAATTGTGTTCGAAAGGGTATGCTCCCGAGGTGGTCCCATTGCCACCATATCAGGATCTGATGATGGGATCCTAGGAAAATCGAGAGAAACCCTCATTTTTTATACGCACATACTATGTTTTTCGTATATTTTCTGAAGTTACACTGGTATATGCGTTTGGTAGTCATAATTTTATGATGATGAGCTGATGATGTAAGGTACAACTCCTTAACGGTAAGGAGTTGGAGGATAAATCTTTCAATTTCATGCATATCTAAAGACCTTCAGTCATATACTTTCAAGTTATTTAGGTGAGCTGATGATAGAAGGTTAAACTCTTCAACAGTTAGGGATTAGAGGATGATTTTATATTACACGTACGTATAGACCTTAATTTGTATTCTTGATGATGAAATTTGATGAAATAGTTCAACTTACTACTTACCTACGATTGTTTGCACTAAAAACTGAAAAATAAAAACTTTTATAAAAAAAAAACCGACTTCCAAAAAACATCCAACGAAAACTCTCTGCCAAAAAAACACTTAAAAGCGTAAAATAAACTGGTTCTTCATAAATTGCCTATACCTAATTCTTTATTCATTTAAATAGTAGTATTATAATGTGTGCTAGGTACCTACCTAAAATCTGTTTGAAGTCGGTGCTAAGCCAAAAAGAATACAAACGAACAATTACAAAAGTCTAAGCGATAGTCACTTGGCACCGACTTCAAACAGATTTTAGGTACCTAGCACACATTAGAATACTACTATTAAATGAATAAAGAATTAGGTATAGGCAATTTATGAAGAACCAGTTTATTTTACGCTTATAAGTGTTTTTTTGGCAGAGAGTTTTCGTTGGATGTTTTTTGGAAGTCGGTTTTTTTTTTTTTATAATATTATTACAAGCTTTTATTTAGCTTCACTTGTCCCGATGTTTGTCTGTACCCAAATCTTGCAAGTTAAATTTGAAGCAGATCTCTTCAACCGATTGCGCTGAAATATTGCAGGCATATGTAAACAGAGTGACAATGCAATATTATGACGACACAGAGCTGATCTGATGCTGGAGCTTGAAGGTGGCCATAGGAACTTTGTAATGAAACGACGAAACCCATTGATTGTGGAATCGTTTGATTCGTCTTGACGAGTATTTTATGTTGTGATAGTATCCAGGGTCTGATGATGGAGCCGGGAGGTGGTCATAGGAACTCTGTAATGAAACGACGCAACACCATCGAGATTAGAATCCTCAAATTAGTTTAGTCAAGTATTTAGTTTTAAATGGTAACCAGGGTTTGACGATGAAGTTGATAGGTGATTATAGGATTTGTCTTGATAAATAGGTACGTCGGTCGTCAAAGTCTTGCAATATTGATGCGTTTGAATGAGATGAACAGACTGTCCAGCGATAACTAAAAAGTAAATAAATAAATTAAATAAAAAAATATTTTTAAAAACAATCTTTTATTGGAATGCTCTAAAAATAATAAAATAAAGTATTCCTTGAAAACTTTTTCTATCAAATTATAATGTCATTACACAATTTATATAATACAAAAGCTTGTCTCGAGATTTTACTGTGTAGATAAGAAAGTAAATTAAAGAACTTGATTTGACTGATATCAAAGTTAAAAATTTTCAAACTAAGTAAATACTGGTAACGAAATCTCGCGACAAGCTTTTGTATTATATAAATTGTGTAATGACATTATAAGATGATACAAAAAGTTTTCAAGGAATACTTTATTTTATTATTTTAGAGCATTCCAATAAAAGATTGTTTTTAAAAATATTTTTTTATTTAATTTCTTACACTTTAATTACCTATAACTTTGACGCTAGTTTGTCATACCATACCGTGAGTCAGTCTGGTCATGACAGCCTGTGGGAAAAGGCTTACCTAGGTATTGCACTATGTACATATTTAAAATGATTTAACGAACTTTATTATAGTTAGGATCAAAAATAAAAACCGACTTAAAGGTTCCACTTGATTTCTCTTGGATGCCATCATCAGATCTTAGTGTCTTTATTATGGTACCGCCTTTGGGATATCTCCTTCCCATAAAAAATAATAATTAAAACCGGTTCATAAACGACGAAGTTATCCGCTAACACATGGCTAACACACATAAAAAACATATAGGTACGGTCAAATTGAGAACCTCCTCTTTTTTGAAGTCGGTTAATAAAGAGCTAGGTACAATAAGGACGTCTTTTTAAACGTAGGTACTAACATAACTTACCGCAAGCGATCGGGTCGGTAAGTTCCTAACCACCATTAAACAACAATAAAAAAAAACCTACAGTAAGGATTCCTTGCAATTCCTGTATACCAAACGCTTGAGGCATGAGAAAATTGTGCTTGTAAGAGCTCTGATTCCGCACCATATTGTAGTCAAGTCCCGGAAGTATCCTGGACGAGTGAAACCTTGCTCGCGCGTCAAGGGTGAATCACGATTATTTAATCAATCATAATTTGCTATTCGATATTGGAAGCTAATTAGCCATGAACAGTGTCCGCCGAGGGGTCGATGACTTAGATTTAATAAATGCGTGGAGTTTTACACTAATATTATTTGTTTGAAGAGTTTGTTTGTTTGAGATTTAAAGAAATCTTTCAGTGTTGGAAAGTACATTTATCGAGGAAGGCTATATTTATCATCACGCTAAGACCAATAGGAGCGGGGCACCAATAAAGAATGTTGCAAAAACCCGGGAATTTTTTTACGCTACGGGCAATAGGAGACGTAAACGACGTTGCGTGGGTCAGCTAGTTTGGTATATACGGGTTATCCATCTACATTAATACCTACTATGAATTCGAAAGTAACTCTATAGATAGTGTGTACCTATACCTACTTATATTTCCACGTAAATATGAAAAGGTGTAGGTTGTAGGTAAGGTGATTTTTTCTACTGCGTGGTTGCGCTGAGTGTTGTGGTTTCTAGCCCTACAATGGACAACACTGTGTGATCCACAAATTTTTGTCTTAAGTCCAGGTGTTCTTTCGTTCGCGTCTGTTTCGTGTATGTTTTTAAAGTCATCTGCGACTCGACATATTCTTTTTGAAGAAAAAAAAAACAATTCGTGCTGTCTGAAGATAAAAAGAGCATGATGGCCAAACAGTAAGAGAGATGATGGTATCTCTATCTATCTTAACCTATGTCTATGTCCAACAGTAGACTACTAGGAGCTAAATAGGCAAAATAGGGTCCTTATGCGTCGTTTGAAAACAGCTTATTAGCAACAACGCGTGAGTTTTAGCGACTTTGCCTACCTACATATAAACATGAAAAATTTAAAAAGCTATACTTAACCCGACTACATAAAACTGTGATAAAATTTAAATAGCCTGTGTCTTCCGGGCCAATATTATGAATCTATTGACGCCTCGTTCATTAAAGTAAGTAGGTAGTTTAGGCACTACGGTGGTACATATAAACACATGTTCATCTTCCCCAAAGTCGGTTAAAATTGATTAAAATAATGTTATTATTAACCATAATTTACCGTGATTTTATATCATCACTACTGGTCGTGACAAAACAGAGCAAGCGAGAGGGTTGATCGTGCAGAGCTTCCCAAAACAACATATGGTCCGGGGTGTAGCGGTGTCTGTTACAATACTGTCCGGTCAATTAGTGATTTATTTACGAGCCGTTTCCCAGCCTTCCGTATCCTGTGATTTGTAACCAACCATGTTGAAATAAACTGATGACATCCGATATTAACGAAATTAAATTAAGTATATGTAGGGATATTTCACAAAGTACTAGGTACTATGACATTATTCTCTAAAATCATATTACTACCTAGGTAGGTATGTCTGTATGCCTACAGATGGAGTTACTATACTTCAATTATTATTGATGATCAAATTGTGAAAATGTTTTAAAATCAATGACAACTGCATCGGTTGCGCAGTGGTAGCGTATGCGACTGCTGGGCTTGAGGTCTCGGGTTCGATTCCTGGGTCGGACCAAATGTTTGTATGATCTACCAATATTTGTTTCGGAGTTTGGGTGTTTTCTATGTATAATAATGTATGTATTTACAAAAAAGTACCTATATATGTTTTTATATCAGTTGTCTAGTACCTACCCATGCCCATAACACAAGCTCTGCTTAGCTTGGGACTAGATGGCGTTGTGTGTTAGATGTCCGAAGATGTATTTACGATGCAGAAAGTTCTAAAAGTTGAAGAATTTGAGGAGTTTTTATGAGAAGAATTGTGCTGTGTTTGAAAACTCCAATCTGAGCGTCTTTTTGAGGCACTATTTATTCACATTCGCTCTGTTCGAGCATCATAAAACGTAGTAGAAACAGAACTTAATTATCACTATCACGCGAACGTCTCTTAAAAGAAACAAGTGATTACCTAAATCTATTTCTGAGAAAGAAAAGCTTGTAATAAATTTGCTGTGGTTTCGCAACATTTTTTATTGATGCTTGGTACCTATTGATCGTAGCTTGATGTTATATATCCTAATCTAAAGCCTTCTTAGGAGCTATTTATAACTATAATATTTTTTCAAGTCAAACCAAAAATTCCCAAGATTAAGTGCAATCAATAGAAAAACTCATAAGCTTTCTAACTTTAAGAGAGATTACAAGTTCACTACTTTCTTGTTAAATTCACAAATAAAAAGAAAATTAAGTAATCTAGAGCAGTAACCACCTGAGTTCAGAACTGGTTCAGAAATTGCAACGCATTGTGAGGTTCAGCTTAATTGTCTGATAAGACTCACGATCGCTCTGATTATAGCAAGCAAATATCAAAAAACTATGGAAATGATACATTTCTGTCACAAATCACCTCTAATGCTTACTGCACTTGGATGTATCGAAGTATCATCTTTTTTTCTGTGCGGAAATTCCCTCGGATGCCGCGCTTCAGTGAGGTGGTTATGTCGGAATCGAACCGAAATAGTCAGTTAACCAGGTGTATCCTAGAAAGGAAATACCTGTAATAACTTAAAGTACCAATACTTACCTGGCCAAGACATTGGTACTCAGATACTATTGTTATTGCCTTTCTTTAAAACTCCTAATTGAGCCCGAATAATACCTAAAGGAGTTTTATTTGAGCAATTTTCTTAACCAGAAATAGACACGTTATTCCTATTAAGATGAATGAGAAATAATAGCTTCGCATGATCTGAATCGTTAGTAGCAAATGCGTGCGAGATTGTTCTCATATTGTATGTTTCCTTTATTGGAGAAATCATTATTGTAGCTCCGAACTAATGGAGGATAACAAATAGAGGTTTATAAAAATACTAGCAACCCGCCCCGGCTTCGCACGGAAAATTTAATATAGCCTACGTTACTCCGGTTACTCTAAAGAAGTTGTGCGCCTTAATTATTTCCGACGTCTTCAACAAATATCGTTATGTTTTGCCAATTTATTCAAAAAATTTACAAATTAGGTATATACGAAAACCTTCCTCAAGAACCACTATTGCTAAAAACCGCATAAAAATCGGCAGTAGCTTTTGGGTTTATCGTGAACAGACAGATAGACAGACACGGCGAAGGACTTTGTTTTATAATATGTAGTGATTTTGATATAGCTACAATCACCTATATTGGTAAAAAAAATCTCTTGCAAAATTGGAAAGTTTAGAGATTTAAGCTTATATATAAGCGTAAGTTAATACAAGCCGACCACGGGAGCAAACTACGCACGACAAGTGCACTGCAAGAAGAAGGAAAACTTAAAACATACCTACTTTATTTAAAGCAATCCTTCTAATCTAGCCAGACCAAAGCCATTTTCTAAAGAGAGATCTATGTCCATTGTTCAGCAGTTTACAACTAAAGGCTGTTGAAGATGATGATTGGTTAATCCATTAGCTAATCT
The DNA here is from genome assembly GCA_949125395.1 of Diaphora mendica. NCBI lineage: Eukaryota > Metazoa > Arthropoda > Insecta > Lepidoptera > Erebidae > Diaphora > Diaphora mendica. The sequence continues at coordinate 8,445,643 of OX421323.1, forward strand.
AACTATATCTATATATATAAAAGAGTAAGGTGACTGACTGACTGACATACCCAGATATCAACGCACAGCCAAAACCGCTGAAGCTAGAATCCTGAAATTTTGCGTGTAGGTTCCTTATATAACGTAAGTGAGCACTAAGAAAGGAATTTCTGAAATTCCAACCCTAAGGGGGTAAATCAGGGGATGAAAGTCTGCGAGAGCGAAGCTGCGTGTAAAAGCTAGTCTATCTATATATATAAAAGAGGCAGGTGACTGACTGACTGACATACCCAGAGATCAACGCACAGCCCAAACCGCTGAAGCTAGAATCCTGAAATTTTGCATGTAGGTTCTTTATATAACCTAAGTGAGCACTAAGAAAGTAATTTTTGAAATTCCACCTCTAAGGCGGCAAATCAAGGGATGAAAGTCTGCGTGAACGAAGCCGCGTGTAAAAGCTAGTATATATATAAGAGGAAGGTGACTGACTGACATACCCAGAGATCAACGCACAGCCCAAACCGCTGAAGCTAGAATCCTGAAATTTTGCATGTAGGTTCTTTATATAACCTAAGTGAGCACTAAGAAAGGAATTTTTGAAATTCCACTCCTAAGGGGGTAAATCAGGGGATGAAAGTCTGCGTGAGCGAAACAGCGTGTAAAAGCTAGTATCTAATAAATAACAAATTACTGTAATTGAATATTAATAAATATTAAGTTTAAAAGGGTGTTTACATGGCTGGGAGTCGTCATCTGCGCTCCCCTCGCTTTAAGTACGGTACAAATGTAATTGAGGCACAATGCCTGTATTATCTGACTGAGTGTTGTCACATTTAATCGTTATGCGCTTAATCGAGTCGAATGTAAGTGTCGTGTTACAACTATAAATTTTATTCATACTAATATTATAAGTGCGAAAGTAAATCTGTCTGTCTGTTGCGGTTTCACGGCTAAACCGCTGCACCGATATCAATGAAATTTCATGAAGATTCTTCAGGAAGGCTTTCGTCCTTCCTCTTTACCGCCATAACCGACAATTACGCGGGCAGAATCGTGCATAAAACCTAGTCTATACTAATATTGTAAATTCGAAAGTTACGCTGTCTATCTGTTAGGCTTTCAGGACTAAACTGATGCACCGATTGCAATGAATTTATGGCACGGAGATACTTTGATTTTTGAGTATTGGATATAGGCTAGACATGGACTCTTTACCGTGATAACTGATATAATCGCGGACAAAAGTTAGTACGATAATAAAATTATAATTTAATGTTTTGGATCAAATTGATATATATTTTGAAATAGTTGTTGCCCGCGGCTCCACCCGCGTGTATATCGGTTATCTCGGCAAATATTAGCCTATGTGTTATTTTGATGTATAACCTATATTACTGTAAAGTTTCATCCAAATCCGTTTAGTAGTTTTTGCGTGAAGAAGTAACAAACATACACACTCACAAACTTTCATCTTTATATATTAGTGTGATGTGATGATATGATGTGATTAGTGTGATATCGCGGCAAATAGTAGCCTATGTGTTATTCTGATGTATGAGCTATATTACTGTAAAGTTTCATCCAAATCCGTTCAGTAGTTTTTGCGTGAAGAAGTAACAAACATACACACTCACAAACTTCCGCCTTTATATATTAGTGTGAATTAGTGTGATGTGATGTGATGTGACAAGATAGATGTTTTCTGGCATAGCTGTTGACCTACGGTTTAATAAAAGAAGCAAAAGCTGATACCTATAGGTACGGTATCTAAATAATATTTACAAAAAATCAAACAACTTATACACCATCATTGCCCAAACTTCGCTTGTTTACACGTTCATTCTTTTGTAGTTTTGTCTTCATTTATATCGTCTAATTCTAATCTTAGAACATTACTTCTTCTAATACTCGTATAGACATAACAGACACGAAGACAATGTTATCTTTAAAAATAATTATTTATATATACCACAGATTTAACTACAAAAATATTGCTATTGTTGTGTGCGATTAAAAAAACTGATTGTGTTTAATCAACAATGCTATTAACAATGCGAATTGGACGAGTGTTAGGGTTGCACCCCTTAATATTCATTAGTGAAGATCCCCTAATTACGGGTTTATTCGACCGTTTACCCGCTTAGAGATGAGAGAGCCACACCTGACTTATTCATGTTTTGTTTTCAATGCCTTCGGAAGAGATATTGATATCACGAAGGTGACGGTTCACTGCATTTCAATTGTGCCCAGCAGAAAAATCGTGGTGAAATTGTTTTCTTATTACTGGCCAGTCTGGCCACCTATTTTGCTATTCCGCCAGCAGAAAAGTAACACATAAAAGAAAATGTTTGTTTTTCAGCTATAGTACGGAGTACGCTAACTTACAGATAACAATAAGAAACTATGTTCTGATTGAAGTGGTCGACTGTAAAAAGTATATTGAAAAGTAGGTACAGTAGGGATCTGTAGGACCTACCTACAGATCACTACTGTACTTTTCAATATACTTTTTTACTTACCTACATGTTTTTTTTTTTTTTTTTTTATGGAATAGACCGGCAAACGAGCAGACGTATCGCCTGATGGTAAGCGATTACCGCCGCCCATGGACACCCGCAACACCAGAGGCGTCACAAGTGCGTTACCGGCCTTTGGGGGATGGGGGGGGGAGATAGGGGGAGGGGTTGGGGTATGGGCCTCCGGTATCCTCACTCACTCGGTGAAACACAGCGCAAGCACTATTTCACACCGGCTTTCTGTGAGGCCGTGGTATCACTCCGGTCGAGCCGGCCCATTCATGCCGAAGCGTGGCTCTCCCACGCTTCGGCATGAATGTATTGTGGATTTCATTGTTTTTGTTTCAGTTTTTACTGCCTCGATATATTATATATACCAGTTGTCTAGTACACAGTACAAGCTCTGCTTAGTTTGTGACTAGATGGCGTTGTGTTAGACGTCCGAATTTTTTTATTATTTAATATTATTTTTATGCCAACTTATTTTTAGAAATCTTCTATTTAAGAATGTAGGTACCTTTTTCAACACTATTCTTAAAGTCATATTTGTCTCAGACAAATAACGGTAATAACTTCTGCCAACTAGGTATTTGTTTCGTTTTTTTTTAAAGACAAAGAAACGATAAATGTTATAAAAGTCGAATATGTTGGACGTAACTGGGAGATATTTATGTACCTACCTGATTACTTGCTAACTGTTTAACATCTTTCCTTTCTCTATGCAATCTGTTTTATGAAAAGGGACGCAACTCTGTAACAAAAAGCCGGAGAAGCGTTATTTAATTTGAGCACCCGTTTCTAAAGTTGACCGTCAGTAATAGACTCAGAATAGATTTCAGACGTTTCAAATTATGATGCAAGTATTTAAAGGCTCCCTGTTTTTTTTGGTTTTTTTATTTATCACTTAGGACAAAAAGTTTCTTCTTCAATCATCAATTAATCTTTAACTAAGATTTTGTATTAGTTTTATATTTAAGTTTAAACCAAAGATATTTCTACTCATTTTAATATTTGACAACTATACAAAATAGTATAAAAAACAAGCATAAATAACAATATAATTTAAAGAGTAGTGCTTATCTAAGCATCGATTGTAGCATTTGTGCCAGGCTGATGAGCACCTCGACACAATCCGCATTCAATGCGTACCTCGGCCAAATGCGATGTGAAACGAGGACGATACAAATTGCGACTAATATAAATCGAAATGTTATATCGCCAGACAGTGGATCGGAGATCGGAGCACGTGCAAATTCCCACGCTTGCCCATCGAAATAAGCAAAACTTAAATCTTTCGACAATATAGATTTAGGTGTGCCTGTCCACGGTTGATAAAAAAGTGATTTTTGATTTTGCTATAAGTTATCGATCCTTTTAGGGTTCCGTGCCAAAGGCAAAAAAACGGAACCCTGATAGATTCGTCATGCCTGTCTGTCTGTCTGTCTGAAAAAATATAAATATGGTACTTGCTGCTGCCCTGCTGGAACCCTTCATGGGCGAGTCCGACTCGCACTTGGCCGCTTTTTATTTAAGAATCGAATTACGCTTAGGTAGGTACTACTAATACTGTTAATGATGGAGGTTATTTCAGACTTTGTTTATGTTGATCTAGTGACTGGTATTCCTAACTGCTTAACCAGAGGTCGTGGATTCGATTCCAGCCGAGGACAAATAATTGCGTGATTAGAACGATCATTTGCTCTATGCGTGGGTATATTTTTAACCCCCGACCAAAAAGAGGGGAGTTATAAGTTTCATGTGTCTGTCTGTCTGTCTGTGGCACCATAGCTCCCGAACGGATGAAGCGATTTCAATTTAGTTTTTTTTTGTTTGAAAGGTGAGTTACGTACGTGCGACTCGTGCGAGTGTTCTTAGACATGTTTCATGAAAATCGGTTGAGCCGTTTAAAAGTTATGGGGGTGAAAGTGGGGAAGAGTAACCGAATGTCTGCAAAAATATCATCGATTGGGGTCTCAAATGAAAGCGCATAACGAGTTTTTTACTTTTTAAAGGGAACTCATTTTATTATATCGGGGGTTTTTTTTAATTTTGAGAATTTATAGTTATAATTTGATTTAATGGGTGCGGTGTGTGTTTCAACCTAAGTATGATTTCTGTAGTAGGTAAATAAGTATGTCTTACAACACATGTAGCCTTCAAGGCTCGACCGAGGCGGTAATACCTTCTCACAGGAGACCAACCTAAAATGACAGCATTCGTTCTGTCGTTTTCGTTGGTGAGTGTGAGAGGTGCGGAGGCCTACTGATGCAGAAGCATCTCAATAAGCCACCATAGTGTGAGTCACTATGCTCCATTGTTGCATTGTGCGCATTCGCAATGTGTATGGTGACTACCATTCTTGGATTCTGCTTATGCTTCCCATCATCAAAGTAGAGTCCTGTTTTGCCTATGGGAAGCACGACTTTGATAGGTTCATAAATAAATAAACATGGAGTAGGTACATGACGCGTAATTGATGGGTTGTGTGATTTTAGGGTCAATTGTTTGTCTATTACATACCAAAATATTTCTGTAGGAGTTTTACACTGTTGATTGTTTTAAGTTTTTTTTATTTGGCTAGGAAACGACGGTTCTTATCGGAGACATAGAAGCTACGAGGGACTGTTCTACCAGATTAAGCTTCCTCTGGACTAGAAGATCGAGATTAAATATTGAGAAATAAAGTTAATACATATAAAAAAAGTATCGTCGACTTCAATATGCCTTCAATTTCAATGTCTTCATATAATATATCTAACAACTAAGAATATCCTCTTGTTATTGCACATATGTGTACAATGTTAAACGAAGTAGGATTGATTTCTAAGCTTTAATTCAATATTTCATGTAAGTATTAGGTACCCACCTAAAATACTTAGTTAGTCTTTGAGTTCTTCTTGTTAGTCATATAATGCACCTTTCTTGACTTGAATGAAAGAAAATGATTTGTCTTCAAATCTTGAATTGAAAGCAAAAAGTAATAAGCTATTTATTAGCACAAATAGCACTAAATATAATACTAGCTTTTGCCTGCGGCTCCGCCCGCGTAATTGTCGGATATCACGGTGATTCTTCAAACTGACATAAGTTTTTATTTATGAACCGATTTAGATGAAACAAACACTAAGGTGAAAACCACATTCGAATCGGATAAAGCACCCCTATAATACTTTTCCTGATATAACTTCCATGTACAGAAAACGACCAGTTACGATTTTATTATAATGTATTGATTGATGATGTATTGATTTGACTGCACGGTTGGCTTAATGGTTTAAGCGGTCGCCACGTCGCTTTCTAGTGGCCAAGTGTTGTGGGTTCAAATTCTAATTGCACGGGGCAACACTTTGTGTGTTCCATAAATTGTTCTTCTAAGTCACGGTGTTCCTTGTGTCGGTTTCCTGTATGTTTGTAAATTTTCTCGTGACTCAGGATGTAGGTAGGTATAAGTTTTTTTATTTTTTATGTGTGTTCGCGGATAACTTCGTCGTTTATGAACCGATTTTGATGATTCTTTTTTTAATGGTAAGGAGATATCCCAACGGTGGTACCATGATAAGGACACTAAGATCTGATGATGGCATCCAAGAGACATCGAGGCGAACCTTGAAGTCGGTTTTTGTTTTTGTTAAAATTTTACTTGTATGCTAGAGTTTATAGAGTTTACAAAGCATTCAATTGAAAAGCAGGGACAAATATCTTTGTTTCTTGAAATCAGCTAAGTATGTACCTAAGTACTTAACTCTTGAAAATATAACTACGGAGGTACTTAAGGTACTATAACACTATTGATTATTTCACTGATGGTCTCCTTGAAACAAAAACAATCTGAACACAAACTTACTTATTTATTTTATGTAAGTAATCAGTTTCATGGACTGTTATTTCGCAATAGTTATTAGACTTGAACAATGGATTTTACAGAGTAACGGAACAGTGCCGACAATTTTAACACGAGAGTAACTTTGAATGGGTGCTGGCACATCTCTATTGGGAGGCAGTGAGACGTGGTGTTGTAATCGTATCAGAGCCACTGTCGACGCCAGGCTCTGCCGCCCATCTCCCCGCCTCAACCTCCCGCTTCAGACATTTCACCAACGCTTTTCAGCGACGCGACAAACCATTATGATTCTATTTTCATGGCAATAAGACTCTTCTCAGGAAAATGTTTTCACACTAGTAACTTTAAATGAAAATTATGCTATTGTCAAAGAATTTATTATAATATAAGCCATTGTTAAATACGTAAAACTGTTATGATAATAAACAGTCATTGTCATAAAAATGTTGGTAAAAGTTATATAGGTTTATGTATTTCATACCAGTCATACCTAGAACGCATCACCACCGTGTCTGTTTTAGCAAGATCAAACGATAAAAACCATTGCTGTTATTTGGTTGGTAGACTTGATTTGACAGTGACCTGGTCGCGAACAACAATAATATATTTTTCATCCCACCATCTCGGAAAGAGTATTTCGATATCTGAGTGCAAAAGCTGTTTTTATTCGCTAGAGGATAAAGTAAATTGAATTTTGAACATCGTGTGCACTAAGTTTGTGAATTCAAAACATCATTAAACCTATTTACTTCTACCTCCATGGTGCCAAATTTATTATACAACCTTTTTAATTTGTTAAGAACTCAGACTCGGAACCTTCTTGGTGTACTTTTTTTTTAAATTTGCTTTGCCCGCGCCATTTTCTTTTCACGTCATATTAATTATTTTATTGTTAAAACCGCCATTCTTGTTAAAACCTTAGATTAAAAACAAGAAACTTGAAAACAAGTGAATAACCTAAAATGAGTAATTCTAGCGAGGAGGAAGTTTATTTGACGCCAACGGTACTGACTGAAATTGTTACTAGGCGCTAATGAGTTTTTTTGCATTTAGTCATTTCGTCGCTGAGGTGGGATGAAAAGTTACGCGTTGCACTCGAGTGCAAAGATTTTTCACCTTGTGCTCTTTTCATTCCCTCGCTAACGCTCAGCTCAGGATTCAAAATTTTAGAATCCTTCGCTTGCTCGGTCATTAAAATTGAGCACGCAGTTTTTTTTTTTAATTTTTTTTTTATTTAAAAGACAACGCCCGCACTAGGAATAAATCCTGTGTCGCGGGGGACTTTACAAACATACATGTAACGGACACAAAGAACACCGAGACTCAGAACAACAATTTGTGGATCACACAAAGTGTTGGCCTACCTGGGATTTGAACCCACGACACTTGGCGAAGTAGGAAACGCCGTGGTGACCGTTTAACCACTAGGCCAAACGTGCAGTTAAAAAGCAACTTTGCACTCTTGTATAACTAATAACTATTGTTATATAGTAGATAGGTTGAGTAGGTGTCATAAGTGCGGTCTGGATGTCATAACAACAGCAGTACCCGGATTCCTACCATCTCAGGCGCAGAGTGGCACACCATGCGGTTTTAGTCGGTCCGATTCCGACACACCACTCCGTCGTAAACCCCGGTGGGGTATCGCCCCGTGGGGGTTTGCACACGTAAAAAAGGTATTTTAAGTGAATTTTTAACCGACTTCTAAAAAGGAGGAGGTTCTGTGTGGTATGTATTTTTTTTTTAAAGAAAGAATAATAAACGGAATCACAAGTTTAAAAGTGCTAATTTGTAGAGTAGGTATATTGAGATGATACTGATACTTGATTATATATTTGATTAGCTGAACACCCATTTTCAGTCCATTTGTAGTTCAGTCTTGATTATATTGATTTGTTTTAAATTGTGAGAATTGGTCTTCTGTTGAACGGTAGGTATGTTGATGTTGTACGGTGCATAAATTGCTCTTTGACACATGTCAAGATATCGACCACCGCGTGGTGCAGTGGTGCAACCAGGTTTTTAACAAAATTGAAAATTCTAACTACTACTTCACCGTCATCATCATAACCGGCCTATTACAGTCCACTGCTAGATAAACACTATGTGCGAAAAGAGCGTGACCGGAAAAATTTAATGAAAATCTTAGAAATATTAAACGATAAATTGTAATCAATTAAGTCTTTTATTGCTGTTTGATGCTTTATATTAATACGGGGTCCAATCTCCATTATTATCCATAATCGCTTAGCACCTTCGCGGTATACATTCCGCCAATTTTTCAGCATAGCTACGAGGTACCTAAAGACTTCCATGCACGCGGACTTCAGTTCACGAGTAAGGTCAGCGACGGTCACTACATTTTTTGCAATCCCTAATCCAAAGTACTGGTAAACAAGTGCAAATTTCCGAAACCCTTTTTTGAGAAGCATCCCCAAACATGCAGCTTTAAAGGGTGTTTCACGGTTCGTACCATCAGTCTATCGTCAGCCGTAGTCCAAGCTCGAGTCGAGTAACCGGTTGCCCAATATGAAGCTTCATCAGAAAAAATGATCTTATCCCAATCGCGGTCTTTGTTTTCGCACGCCCAATGCAGCCTTTTTTCAAAATGCGTTTCGTTTATGATTAAACCCCTTTTCTTCAACTTTCCTTGCCCAGAGCCAGAGCGAAGTGATAATAAAGGATTCCTGGGGGCGGCATGGTCGCGGGACATTTTGGGTCCTTTCGGATGAATACAGAGAAACACAGCTTCAAATCGGGAAGCGTACGCGGCACTCATTGTAAAAAATAATATTTTTAACAAGGAAAACTGGAGGGAAAACTTTTTTTTACAATGCATTTTAGGCAAAGGATTGTTCTATTGAGACTAATATTTATTTTTATAAATTGTATTGAAAAATTTAAAAATATGCCGTTCACGTTCTTATCACACACACTGTAGATACATGCCTCTCCAATTCCACGCCACTTGGATACTCAGGTGGGGTTAGATGTTTGATATGTGTTTTGTTTATTTTCCCTTCTCCCTTCGATGGGGTTTCTATAAATTCATTTGCGCTATAATAAACAGATCGGTACGTAAGCATTTATTTTCTAATATAATCTATGTACTCTGTCTTATTTTGTAGTATTTTTTTAAGTTGATTTTTTATAATATTCATCTTTTACTTCAGACCTTCAATACGATAAGAGCTTTTACTTTGATAGAAATCTTTGCAAGGTTGTTTTTATTAAAACCATAAAGAAATGTCCGGCAAAGAGTTGTGTGAAAGGATTAAGTAAAGAGGTTCTGTGCGAGTGAAAGGCTTATCTATGGACACCCTCCATTATATTCAAATATTTTTCTAGTGATATTATATTTAAACGAGTAAGCTGCCAACTTAAGATATATCTTTGATCTTTGTGATTCTTAGGAGATTGAGTACAAAATAAAATTTTGTGCTATTTATTTTTATGGTTGTATTTTCAAAAGAATCTTTAGGTATATATTTATTTAAAAAAATGCCGATTGTAAAAAGAATTTACATCTACGCTACTACTCGACGATATTAATTATCATAGTACCTTATAGATTCGTCATGTCTGTCTGTCTCTCCGTCCGTATGTCACATCCACTTTTTTCCGAAACTATTAGACCTATAATGTTGAAACTTTGTAAGTAGATGTATTCTGTGAACCGCTTTAAGATTTTTACACAAAAATAAAAAAAAAACAATAAATTTTGGGGGTCCCCATACTTAGAACTGAAACTCAAAAAATGTTTTTTCATCAAACCCATACGTGTGGGGTATCTATGGATAGGTCTTCGAAAATGATATTGAGGTTCCTAACATCATTTTTTTCTAAACTGCATAGCTTGCGCGAGAGACACTTCCAAAGTGGTAAAATGAGTGTCCCCCCCTTTAACTTCTAAAATAAGAGAATGATAAATCTAAAAAAAATATATGATGTACATTACCATGTAAATTCCAACGAAAATTGGTTTGAACGAAATCTAGTAAGTAGTTTTTTTTTAATACGTCATAAATCGTAAACTGCAATTTACCTTTCATTCAATCAACACAAATATAAAAATAAAACAAAAATTATATTATGTTACTTGCTGCTGCGGAACCCTTCATGAGCGAGTCCGACTCGCACTTGGCCACTTTTTTAATGGTAGGTTTACGTTTGCTTTTTATGACTTTCTTAGCTACTTACACAGCAGTTATATAATGTTAGAGAATGTTGCATAACATTTGTTGTCTAACATTTTTTAACAAATTGTAACAAAAGTTGTAAATTATTACTAATGTTATACAACTTCATGTAACAAAATGTTGCAAATAATTATAACATGCAAGAACAAATTATAACTTTTGTTGTATAACATCATCGGAGCTGGCTTTGGCTTTTATTTTCAGCAAATAACTGCATTTAGTCGGTGGCGCATTGATTGGGCTTGTTTCTGTCGCTGACATGTCTAGTATTTTTTTTTTGTGTTGAGTTTGTATCTTACCTAGTAGTTATTTTGAAAACAGTAAAGTTAATAGGTAATCATGAGTCATGTGAAAACATCAATCATGCGACGATAAACGTAAATTTTATAAACTTTCTCATTTAAATAGGAAAAATTTATTTAAAAATTTATTTGTATATTTTTCTACAAAACTTCATAAAATACTTCAAAATTTAAAACAACAATGTAAAAACCGAAGAAATAGATGAAATGTATTCAAATTACAATAAAATAAAATTACCTACCACCTACATGTTTTGTATGTGTACATATGCATGATACGCATGTGAGTATGCATGACGGTGGGATTTGTGCCCTGCTTTCAGACCTGGATATTTGTCTCGCGGAATTAAAGCTAAATATATTTCATAGCATTTAATAGTAGTAATTTAAATTTAGAGATTCTAATTATTAATTAAGTATTAAAATTAAGAATTGCTATTTGTTTATTCTAATAATTACGAAGCATTTAAGTAGGTAAATAATGTAGATATACGTTAGTAGATGACGTAGATATATAACTACCTATTACATACTGGTCAATATCCTAACCATCCTAACGTAGATATTTTGAATAGAATCTCTACTCCCAAAAAGACAGATTCCCTCTCAAGCGGATTTGGATTAGAACTTCAGCCAGTAGGTATCTTTAATTCAACTAACTGAAATCTTTAGGCTCTTGCATAGCTTCAAAAATATAAATTTTAGGTATGTCAACCTCAGATCAAATGTATATTGCATTGATTTAGATGCTTCCGACGATTTAATGTTATTTATGACTAATAATGAGAAGTCTGTCGAGTTAGGACCGACCAAGTGTTCTCAGACACATTTTTACTTGCACTCAAGTGCTATCTTTCTCCTCACCTGTCTAGGAAATATGCTAGCTTGCACCGCTGGTTATTGTTCCTACTTTCTTTAAGGCGCTCAGACAAACATATATATGAATTACAAATTTACAGAATAAAATTTATTTACATTGATTATGTAATTGAAGAAATGTGTGTCTTTCTGTTCGCCTGGCAGGACTCATCGGAATCGCCTGTCATTTTGTTTTTGAACTTCATAATGAATGATATCCTATAAAAATTTCAGCCTTACAGGAACAAGTTTTTTTGTGTCATTTTTTTATACTTTCAAAACTATGAAAGATGATGATGTGCAGGGCTGAGGACTGCTAGGCGATGGTTACGTACTTAGCACGTTATGACTCATCAGTACAAGAGTTTCTAGCCTTACAGACACACCGTTGGTCGAAAGGTTCAGTAGCTCTCTTACTATAATTATGTAGGTAGGTACATTAGGGACATTTTGATTACTATTTTTGTACCTAATGCAATGCTCGATTCTGTCAGTAAGTACCAACATACACCTTTGTTATATTGTAAATAATGATAAATACCTACTTAAATATTCATTCTGTGAATAAAGAAGAGAATAAGTTCTCTTCTTATTATTTTTTTATATTAAAATTCAAATTAAACTGTAGTAGTGACCTACTACAGTTTCTAGGCATCTATACTTTTACTACCTCAATTAATTTTGTATTATATTTTTCAAATAGCTATAACTAGCAGCGTAGGTATTTAAAATATTTGTTTCACTATTTGATCATAATATAGCCTAATTCCTAAACATACTAGGTAGTATGCTCATAAATTAGGCCATATGAACAAATTAACCATAAGGAATTTATTTATATAAAGATACTTACAGAAAGCAGCAAGTCCAGCTCCAAACGCTAATTGCTGATGAGGCAGTAGAATAGGTCGTGGACACAATGGCAGCGGAGGTGGCGACGGCCACATCGGAGGCGCCATCGGCTGGACGTCCAGAGGGCCCTCACTCTCCTCTATCTCCACATCAGATGAAGACTCGCTTCCAAACACATTCTCGACTACACTACGACTTTTAGGTTCTTCAAGATGCCCATATATTCTAGCAAAAAACTTTCGCGGAGAAGACGGTCGCGTTGCTTGAACCGGATTCGCTTCCGTTTGATGAACTTCAACTTCTTCGGTCATCTTTATAATACGTGCTCTCTGAACCCGAGAGGTGTACAGATTGATACTCGTAGTGTCAGGTGTGTACACTGTCCATTAACTGAGCCCCGCCCACTGCGCTCTCCCTCGTCATCCCGAAAAGGAATAAAAGGGAACGGGTGTATAACAGCCAATGGCGGAGTTCGCTTTACATAAACCCATCCCCACAGGCGGGGTTGAAAGTAGAACAAAGTTGATACGTAACTTTGTTGTTTTGTAACTTGTTTCCCATATTTCCAATTCGTAATAATATTTAGGCTACCAGATAATATTTTTCTTGGTAATAAAAATATTAGAAAGTGAATTCTTGTGATTTCTTCATTTCATTAACTGTCTATTTAAAAATAACTTTATTTATTTAGTATATTTTTATTTATAAAATAAATAAAATATATCCGTTACAGAAATGTATGGTTGATTTTTTGTTTTTCTCCTTTCATTTGTTAGTGCTCAGATGCATGTATAGAACGGACTAGAACGCTGACTGCCTAAGCATCTTTAATTGCCCATTACTAAGGGCAAGGTGCATTGTGCATTTTAAACGTTCTTACGCCAACGTGAACAAGCTATCAAACACAGAAAGAATTTGTAATCGGACTAGTACCTAGTTCCTGATTTCCTGAAATTAGTGCATTACCAAACAAACTCTTCAGGTTTTTACTTCGTATTAATTAAGGACCTATTAATTAATTTTACTTAGTATTAATTAATTAACCTAGATAATTTGAAAATATTGATCACCTCATTTTTAGGGCTTTGTAAGTTTAAGGTTTTGTAGTTTAATATTAATTATTATCAAAGAGGTTGGTATTGGTTAAATAAGTCCTTTTCACAGACGTATAAAGAATAGGTCCTTTTTCCTTTTATATTTTGATTACAGTTATCCCCTTGTCTATTGCACTACTTAACCTACGTTGCCAAAGCGACAAAATAAAAAATCACACAGTGCGTGTATATTACAGAACTGTCGTTTTAAAAATGGCATGTGTCGGTGTATTTTCAGGCAAATTTATTCCATGATTAAATATTTTGCTAGGACTGTCATAATGCATCGGAATGCGGCGGTAATTAGCGTCACATGCATATTATTATGTCTTAGTTTCAATTACACGTTTCCTTTACGTAGAGGCAATTGGAATATGGACTCTTATAACAATCGTGAGTAAATGTTTTCTGTATTGTGGTACGGCCGTAGACCTAGAGAAGTCATCCCGAGACCCCGAGCTAGGGTCTACGAGAAGAAACCAAAGAGAAGACAGTCATCAAATATGTATAGGTAGTCCATTCGCTTAGATACGGTCACATTTATCGCGCCGTTGTATGAATTAATAATTAATATATTCGTATTACACGACAATAACCACAATTGCGTGCGGGTGCACCGATCTAAACGAATAGGCTATACCTACCTATATAGATCTGAGTTGATGTACCTAAGTAGCAGGTATATAAAGTACCTAGGAACTTAAAATAGAAAGCGAATGTAGCATGTATGTTTCGTTATTGTATGTTTTTATCTAATAGACCTACCTGGATGACCGTTTTTGGTAAAGTTTCTAAAAAATGAATCCTAGCTAGATTGGTTTATCGCCTACAAGTCTAAACTCGTTGGTACCTATCATCGTTTACATAAGGTACACAACTCGTTCGAAGGTCTTGGTATACGTCTTTATAATAAAATTCCTACAGATGTAATTGACCTTCCTATGGATAAATTCAAGCGTACTGTAAAAAACCACCTTATTTGGAAAGCCTACTATACGATTGGCGATTATTTGAACGACAAAGAGTCATGGGCTTAAGGTGTTATTTTATATACACACTAACTTCTTCATCTTGAAATTGTGCTAAAAATTTGAATAATGTATTAAAATTTGACATGTTGGTACTCCGGTATGAATATTGTTTTTATACTCTAACCTAACGACATCTAATTCCGACAAATTATTAAGTTAAGATTTTGTTTGGGACTATTTTCTGTACTAATTTTCTTTAATAATTTCCCTTTTCTCTTAATTAGTTTGTCCTTGTTTAAATTTTCCTTTATTTTTATCTTTGTCTTGTATCAATTCTACTTCATTTCATCTTTCTTTTTTTCTTAAATACAAATTGTTGATTGTTTTAGTTCTAACTTATAAATGAAAACATACACACATACTTGTATAATGTAAATGAATACATGATGGTACTTTGGTACTTATCTAACAATATGTTTCCCCATTTATTAAATACGCACTTGTTATTGTATAAGCACCTTGTCGACTATGATTATTATTAATTTCTTTGATATGACCTGATGATTTGCTGTGCGGCCTGAGTACGCAGCTCAACTATGGTTGAATAGGTCGATGGCTGATCCATGCGTCTTACTTTATTTTACATTTGTGACATTTATTGATTATTTCATATTTGGACATATTACATCTTTTTAAATTTGACTGTGAGTGAAAGTGCTATTTGGATTTTATTTTCCATAAGTGGACCTCACAAAATAACACAATATAACAATACAATGTCACAATATAACAATGTAAAAATCTTACAGCTATCAGTAAGAACGGCGCATGATTGGTTAGCTCATGGCTGTGCCGGTGCAGCAATGACTCCAAACCTTTTGTTTTGTTTTCTTTGGTCGACTTCGTTCTCATTCAAGTCTCTTAGTGAAAAAAAAAATTGTAAGATTATTATTTTTTAAAAGGAGCAACAATGGAGTTTCTTGCCAGATTCTTCTCCATGAAGGGTAGGCTGCACTTGGAACTGGCGACTAGAATCACTCGATTTTTTAATATTAAATATTGACTATTCATAAGTGCCTGTAAAATAAGTGCCTATTTTACAGGCACTGCAAGAGCTGGGATTTGAAGCTCTCCCTCATCCGCCATACTCACCAGACCTTGCACCTACCGACTATTACTTTTTCCAAAATTTAGACAACTTTTTAGTGGGTAAAAAATTCAATTCCCGAGAGGCAGTACAAAATGCCTTTGAAGAGAGCCTCCCGTCCAGCTGATTTTTACAAGAAGGGCATCAATAAACTGCCAATGCGTTGGCAAAGATGCGCCGATTGAATGGGTGATTACTTCGAATAACAGAAATAAAAAAGTTTGAAAAAATAAGTGCTTTCACTTATTGCATACAAAACGGCTAGTTCAACCTTGGAAATCAGTTCACCCTCAGGGTTGTGAAGGTCCGATGGCAGCCGCTCCTTGGAAAAACTGATAGGTATTCAGGTAAAACCGGTTTAACTAGTAGCCGACCCCAAATCTTGGGAATAATAAAGGCTAGGAATATGAAGATGATGAAATAAATATGTTTTGTTACAGTATCAATAAAATGTGGACCAAAAGTGGACCGATCGAAGAAAATGGCTATTCATTTTGAAAATGCAATGAAAAGGATCAAGGAGTCGACTCAAGATTTTTCCAAAAATTTTAGAGCTCATTTTACTGATAAAAATGATTTTACTGAAGAAGATTTTCGTCATTTCGAACAGTTGGTCATCATGAAAAAGAACCCGTACATTGACTTGAAGGAGATAGAATTAAAATTTAGTCCAGCGGACAAAAATATTAGACAAAGTATAAAATTTGAAGCAGGCCCTTTGCCACAAACCTTTTTAGGGGAACCTAGCATTTGGGAACCAATGGAAGAAGGGCCTAACGTAGAAATTATCAATAGGGGTCTCACAGGGTTTGCAATACCAGCTAAACTTGCGAGTCCTAAAGTTTTAAACCCCAAGATCGTCAGTAAAATAAAAAGTAATTCTGTAAAGAAATCGGAAGATGATATTGAATTAGGAAATATCGACTAATCGATGTATTGGCGATTATTAAATATATATTAATTAAAATTGTTATTGTTCATATTTGGAACTATTAAATCAACTTTAGCCTAGTTAACTATTTATTATAGGTGAGTAAAATTCGTGATGTAGGTAGGTACTTAGCTTGTTTCTATCATTGAATAAAGTGAACGTTGTATTTAGAAAAAACTTCTAAATGAATCCCCAACAAGAATCTATAAAGATCCCCGAGGGTATCAGTGTAGACAAAAAATTCAGACAAATCCCCCAGGTTCCCCTGGGGATTTATCTGAATTTTTTGAGACAATTTTTTTATTTTTTTATTTTGTGGCCTAAACTGAAATTTACAGTCGATTTTCAAAGTGTGAGTCCCTATTTCTAATGCAAGCACGCATTCTTTTCCTTAATTGAGTTTTTACAACACCACTAGACAATGAGTTTTTGATTACACTTGCGGCCTTAACTATGCGGATCCTTAGACCTACAATATTTGTAGGTCTAAGGATCCGTCTAAGGCTCACACACACGTAATAATCCATCAGGGTAAGATCGGGGCACCTTGCTGGTCATGGGGTAGGTCCTCCACTACCAACAACTATCAGGAAAATTTACGGGAGACGATTCTATATTACTAAAATGTATAGAACTTTTTCTGCCAAAAATTAGTGATGTTTAAGCAGTAAGCTTAGACCCTAAGCTTAGAGCATGGCTTTTTGTTGAGATTAATTAAAAACTTAAACGGTAAATTCTTTCTCTATACTTTTGTCGCACGATTAAAAAATAAAATAAAATAGAGCAACAAAATAGCAGAGAGAGCTAAAAAAGAAAAGGTCGATTTCAATGACTTTTATCAATGTTGATTTTTTTTTCTCGGAAAAGAAAAAAATATTTCATAAAAGTTACTCGGTAGATTTGTAGTCTGATTTCTGCTACTGACATTTTTTTTAGTGTCAAATAATTAAGCGAGTTGTTTGCCTTTTGGAAAACTATACGGGGTTACTGGTAATATGTAGCGATTCCTTTAAGGGGTGATAGTAGAGATCATTAGCTGTAAAATTTTCCTCGGGTCAAAAATGTACCTACCGTTTTGGAAATAAAATAAAAGTGGATCACGCTACTTCAAAGTGCTCTTAAAACAAACACTTACGTATTTAATGGTTGTTTTTAGTTTGCTAACACCCTAATCACTACATAGTATAAAACAAAGTCGCTTTCTCTGTCCCTATGTCCCTTTGTTTGCTTAAATCTTTAAAACTACGCAACGGATTTTGATGCGGGTTTCTTTAATAGATGGAGTGATTCAAGAGGAAGGTTTTTATGTATAATAAATGCATAATATAGTATGGGAACACTGTTAATTTTCGAGATTTCTAATGTGATGTAGCAAATAAACACATTTTTTTGCGCTTACATTGCAAACGCTGGTTGCACCCTACGAGATAGATCAAAATAATGTACTACAGTATTGTACACCTTAAAAAGTACTACAAGAAAGTCTGCGACGGTATATGTCTATCTCTTAGGGATAACCCACAACAACCATTTTTTATTCCTTTCTTTTTACGAGAAATAATGGCTTATTTACGAAGTGATTTTAAGCAATACAGAATGAATCCTTATACAATTAAGTAAATTAAATACATTTTGCATTTAATATAGATCAAAATGGTCCTTTAGAGTATCTAATTTAAATGAACATATTCGAAGATATTACAGATTTAAAATGCACGAATCGTGTCGTCGGCGGGGGCATCATGAAATCCACCCGTGTGAAGCCGGGGCGGGTCGCTAGTCTATATATATAAAAGAGTAAGGTGACTGACTGGCAGACTGACTGACATACCCAGAGATCAACGCACAGCCCAAACCGCTGAAGCTAGAATCCTGAAATTTTGCATGTAGGTTCTTTGTATAACGTAAGTGAGCACTAAGAAAGGAATTTTTGAAATTCCACCCCTAATGGGGTAAATCAGGGGATGAAAGTCTGCGTGAGCAAAGCCGCGTGTAAAAGCTAGTACGTAATAATAACACACAAAAAAACAGAAATGAGACAATTTGATAGCTAATGATCTCTACTATCACCCCTTAAAGGCATCGCTACATATTACCAGTAATCCTGTCCTGTATAGTGCAAAACTGTAAGAGCCTTTTCGCGCGTTTTTAGGGACGCGCCCCTTAACGAACATTTTTAATACATAAATACAGTCACAGGGTCTCACTACATTATCCCCTGGCCCGTCAAAACAATTTTGTTATGTCAAATGCGAATACTCATAAACGTTACGCGCGGGGGGACCCCACCCCTCTACACTTCCGGCTTTCGTTAAATTGCCGATTCATCATCATCATCAGCCTATTGCAGTCCACTGCTGGACATAGGCCTCCCCAATTGCACGCCACTTAGTTCGATCCTCGGCTTCTCGCATCCAGCTCTTGCCAGCCGTCTTGCGCAAATCATCATTCCACCTGGCCTGTGGACGTCCTACACTACGTTTGCCGAGACGTGGTCTCCACTCAAGAACCCGTTTACCCCAACGGTTATCGGTTCTACGGCAAATATGGCCAGCCCACTGCCACTTCAGCTTGCTAATCCTGTGGGCTATGTCGATGACTCTGGTTCTCTGCCAGATCACCTCGTTTCTGATACGGTCCCTTAGAGAAACGCCGAGCATAGCCCTCTCCATAGCACGCTGAGCGACTTTGAACTTGTGGACCAGCCGTACCGTAAGTGTCCACGTTTCGGCTCCATATGTCATTACGGGTAGGACGCACTCATTGAAGACTTTCGTCTTTAGGCATTGTGGGATCGACGATGAGAAGACCCGACGAAGCTTCCCAAACACTGCCCAACCCAGCTGAATTCTCCTGTTCACCTCGTCCTCAAAGTTGTTTCTCCCTAACTGCAAAGTCTGCCCGAGGTACACGTATTTTTGAACAACTTCGAGAACGGCACCGTGCACCGCAACCGGTTCCGGTAGTACGTGTTCATTGAACATGACCTTGGTCTTGTCCAAGTTCATCCGTAGGCCGATGCGCACAGAAGAGTCATTCAGCTCGTTCAGCATCTGTTGTAGGTCCTGCAGCGTCTCTGCCATGATGACGACGTCGTCTGCAAATCGCAAGTGAGAGATGTATTCGCCATTGATGTTGATGCCACGTCCTTTCCAGTGCAGCGTCTTGAAGAAGTCCTCCATTGCATTAGTGAACAATTTCGGGGATATAACGTCACCTTGTCTCACTCCTCGATGCAATGGTATAGGTCTTGTATGCTGATTCTGTACTTGGACGGACATAGTGGCTTCGTAGAGACATCTGAACACTTGGATGTATCGCCAATCCACTTGGCAACGCTGCAGGGACTCCAGAACAGTCCAGATCTCGATCGAGTCGAAGGCCTTCTCATAGTCCACGAATGCTAGACACTGGGCTGATTATACTCTTCGGTCTTCTGTATAATCTGCCGCACTGTGTGGATGTGGTCTATGGTGCCATATCCGCTCCGAAACCCAGCTTGCTCTGGTGGTTGGAATTCGTCGAGTCTTCGCGCAAGACGGTTCGTGATGACTCTTGAAAACAGCTTGTAGACGTGGCTTAGAAGAGAAATGGGCCGATAGTTCTTCAACATGGTCTTGTCACCCTTTTTGAAGAACAGGACGACCACACTCCTGCTCCATGCCTCTGGAGTTCTCCCTTCGAACAGGACAGCGTTATAAAGCTTTTGGAGCTCCCTCAGTACGGGCATACCCCCAGCTTTCAACAGCTCTGTTGTAACGCCGTCCTCTCCAGGGGCTTTTCCATTTTTCAGCTGTTTAAGAGCCATCACGATTTCATCAGTGCTGACTTCTGGCAGATCTTCGGTGTAGTGGCGTGTTAATGTGGCTCTAGGGTCCTCATTTTCGGGATCAGGTCAAGTTGCATGCGAAGCGTATAAACTGCCGTAGAAGCCTTCGAATTCCGAAAGGACGGCCGGTTTGGAAGCAACGACTTCTCCACTTGATGTGGTCAACTTCGTCAAGTGGCTTCTTCCGAGAGATTGTACTAACACTTTTGACCCCCGATTTCGCTCGATCGCTCTTTCGATCGAAAGAGTATTGGAGCATCGGAGGTCGTGTCGTACAAGTCTGCTGATCTCTCGGTTTAGAGTCCGCTTTGCCGACGAAGTGACAGGGGGGTTCTCACGTCGTTCCCTCATTAACCCTAGTGTCCTCTCTGAAAGCTTCGACTTCCTGCTATTACGCTGCATTTCACAAAATCTCGTACCTTCGTCCCTGAGAATCCGAACCACATTTTCAAGGTTCTGGTTTACGTCTGTTGTGGTTTCCATGGCAGCAAATCGGCTTTCCAGATTTGACTGGAATTTTTCAGATCCCATCGTGACTTGGAGCAGAGTTGGTCGGAGCCTGGATTTCATCAAACGGACACGTTCAGCCTTAAAGTCGATATTCAGAGAGCCTCGGACAAGTCGGTGATCACTACCGGTATTGAACCTATTGATCACTGAGACATCTCTGAATATATGCTTTCTGTCCGTCAAGATGTCAATAAAATCAATCTCATTTTTTGTCATAGCGTCGGGGCTTTGCCACGTCCACTTCCTTTGGGGCCGTTTTTTGAAGAAGGAGTTCATCAAGAACAGCCCCTCCCGCTCGAGAAAGTTGACGAGCATTTGCCCCCTATGATTCCTGCTTCCAAATCCATGGGATCCTATGACCGATTCGCTGCAAGTTTGTACTCCCACTTTGGCGTTGAAGTCACCCATTACAACGTTGTAGTGGGTTTTAGTAGTGAAGTGGAGGGCCCTCGATATGTCATCGAACATATTCTCCACTTCATCGTCCGAGTGGGCCGAGGTCGGTGCGTACACTTGTACTACCTTGAGGCTATACCTCTCGGTAAGTTTAATAATAAGGTAGGCTACCCTGTTCGACACACTGGAGATTTCCACCACGTTGTCAGAAAGGGACTTATTTACCAGAAACCCCACGCCACCTTGGGATTGTTGGTCTCCCTCCTTCCGCGAGGGAAGTACATCAGGTGGCCTGAGTCGAGGGTTATGGTATCCTCCCCCTCTCTTCGGACTTCACATAACCCTAGGATATGCCACTTAATCTTCCCAAGTTCCACCTCAAGTTGTGCCAGATGCGAGTCTAGCCGTAACGTGCGGCCGTTAAAAGTTGCCAAAGTCAGTTGCTTATGGTGGCCTTCCGTAACCCGGTGATTCTTAGCACCCCCTGTCCCGCCGTTACCGTGGTCGCCACCATGACCAGGAATAGCGAGACTGCCGGGAACTGGGGGCCGTGGCCTTTGTTGCATATTCATGGAGGATTTGAGCCCATAATCACCACGCTGGGCAGGCGGGTTGGTGATCGCAGGGCGTAGCTTGTTGCACCGGTGACGCTGCTGCCCGTCACCGGCCTATTTTATTTAGATACGCCTCTTCTGATGGATATACCGCCATCAGTCGGTCGCCAGAGCCTCGTTTGTCGTTCAGCCGAAATTGCCGATTACCATAAAAAAATGTATTGGGGCTATATATACTTTTTGTCATCATTAGAATGTTTAGTAAATAGTGGACGCACATACCAGTTTGCATGACTGATTTGGCGGGAACTACACCAACCAATCAGAAGTTTGCTTGAGAGAGACAGACGCTAACCAAACTCAATCTCTACTCCGATCACGCTTTCCGCCCCCCAGTTCAGCTGCCCCTTCAGATTTATTTGCTCTAAGACTTATAATCGTTTAATTCTGAACGAAACAATAAACGCCTGATAAAGTTGACATGACGTGACTGTTTGACATTCGTTTCGACATTCATTTGGCATTTCTCAATGAATTAATTTTAACCGAGGCATTAATCTTGCTAAGATGATAAAATTATATACTATTGTCGGTTATCAATCGTATCGTACGCAGTAGGCATTACGTGGTTAGCACTGGTTAGTGAGTTCAATGAAAAGGACCTCTATCTTTCATTTGCAACGCATACTCTATAGATATTGATACAGTAACTATGATGTATTCAATGTGTAAAGTTGATAACGACAATTGATATTAATTTCGACATTTTGGACATTATTGGTGTTATCTTAAAAGGTCTGTATCAGTATTTAAAGTTAAAACTATCTCCTGATAATACATAGTAAATGTCTCTGAACTTGTTAACCGACTTCCAAAAGGAGGAGATTCTCAATTTGATTGGTATATTTTTTTTTTCTATTGAAGAAAGTATTTTTATTTATTTTTTAGATTTTCAATGGAGCTGCAGTGTAAAATACAGAATTATGACTGGGGTAAATTAGGAGAAGATAGCGTAGTAGCAAAATTGATAGCTAGTGCTCATCCAGACATTGAGATTATTCCAACAAAGCCATATGCAGAGCTATGGATAGGAACTCATCCCAACGGTCCATCTCTCATTTTAGAAAGAAATGTGTTACTATCAGACTATATTAAAGATAACTTGGACGCTCTAGGACCTGCTGTTAGAAAACAATTTGGTGTTTCCGTTCCATTTCTGTTAAAAGTATTATCCGTTAGAAAAGCACTATCCATACAAGCACATCCTAATAAGGTAAGTGTCTTATTTATTTAAACAAGTAAAATTTTAACAAAATAAAAACCGACTTCAAGGTTCGACTCAAGTTCTCCTGGATGCCATCATCTGATCTTAGTGTCCTTATCATGGTACCGCCTTTGGGATAACTCCTTTCCATTAAATAAAGAATAATTAATTGATGGATTTTCAGGAACATGCAGAGGAACTTCATAAACAATTCCCAGATATATACAAAGATCCTAACCATAAACCGGAGCTAGCCATTGCCTTAACTCCCTTTGAAGCACTCTGTGGATTCAGGCCATTATCACAAATTCAAGGATTTCTTAAAAGTATGTTAGACTTTAATTATTTTAGTTGCTTAATTGCTTTTCATAATTTAAATCTCACATACATTATATGGGACAAGGGGCAAGCCTATTGGAATCAACTGGGCACAAATATTTCCTAAATAAACATAGCTGTGTATTGCTAATTTACATAGACTACACCTAGGTATATATTGAACAAATAATCTTCTCTCTTCACATAACATTTTGCCATGGGTGACCAATGGCACTGTTGTAATAGAGTACATAGTTATTAAATTATACCTTTCCATTAATATGGAAAGTATTATGTCCATTAAAACATACGTTGCATTTGCAAGTGTTATGCAACACTTAAGATAGTATGAGTAATACTGCACTTGAAATCCTTTTTACATCTAGTACTCTAAAATAGGATTTTAAATAGATGTTTAATTTAAATTTGCTATTTTCAGATTTGCCGGAACTCTCGAATATGTTGTCTAAGGAAAGTGTGGACGCATTACAAAGTTGTGAGGAACAGGGAGATGATGGGCCCATACTCAAGTCAGTGTTTCAATCCCTCATGGCATCTGATAAAACTATTGTAGCAACTACACTGCTCACGATTTTGGATAGACTAAATAATGAAGGTAAGAATTGATCCTTAAGATTTCATGGATATTTAAATTAGTTGAGCTGAAACTAAAATAATTTGAATAAATACTTCAGTTTAATATCATCATAGCACAATAAAGGAACAGACTTCTTTTGTAGGCACATAGTGATCAAGGTACATAAAAGTATATTTTGGTACACAAATTACTTATATACTTACATACCTAGAATTAAATGATTTTTAATGTTTTTTTAAGAAACTATTTTATGAATTAAATATAGTTTTATTATTTTGATAATACACTGCGACCTGCGACTTGTACAATTACTATTAGTTTTGTTAAAATGTGAAGGTCAAACAAAATAATTTACTGTTGTCCTTCGAAATAGACTGAAGAAATGGTTTTATAGTTGACAAACAATAAGAAGGGAGTCCAATTAAATTATCAGAATGTGGTAAATCACAGTGTGTAAACAAAATAAAGTTATAAATAAAAACAATAGTCTTTTAAATGTAAGTCGAAGTTTATAGTATGTTAAAAAGTTAATTATTGTTACAGATGAGACAACCCAAGTCTCTTTACTATATCCATTGGTGAAAAGGCTACATACAGACTTTCCAGGTGATATTGGCTGTTTTGCACCATATTTCATGAACTACATGCTTCTGCAGCCTGGACAAGCTATCTTCCTCAAACCAAACTTGCCACATGCATATATTAGTGGAGGTAATAATTATGAAATTTTATGGAACCTACTGTTAGAAATAGTTTAGCCATATTTGTTGTATATCAGCTTAAAGTTTCATATAAGACCTGTTCTGTTCATCTTGTGAAAGATTATGGCAGTTTAAAGCAAACCAGTAGTGTGACGTAGATCCTCTAGTGTAAACGTAACCTACCTACGAACATACCTTAACCCTTTGACCGCCAAGGCCGTATTAAAGCGTCATTCAAAAATTTGCTCGAGACGCCAACGAGGACTTAAAGCGTCCACCGCACTTCACTCTTTAACCCCCGATGCAAAAAGAGGGGTGTTATAAGTTTGACGTGTCTGTCTGTCTGTGGCACCGTAGCTCGCGAACGGATGATGTGATTTCAATTTAGTTTTTTTTTGTATGAAAGGTGAGTTACGTGCGAGTGTTCTTAGACATGTTTCATGAAAATCGGTTGAGTCGTTTAATAGTTATTTACTTGTTAAAGAGAACTTAGGTTATTATGTCGGGGATTTTTATCCTTAGATTATTAATGAAGAATAAAACTTGGGTAATACTGATTTTTAGAATCAGGCACATTTATAACAGTTCATCATGATTTTGACTACTATAATTAAACATTTAAACAGTGAGTTAAATTTAAACACTAGCCAGGTAGTAAAAGTAACTAGTGATATTTAAAAAAACTAAAACTTTCGTTCCTTTCAGATTGTGTGGAGTGCATGGCTTGTTCAGATAACGTGGTTCGCGCTGGGTTGACTCCTAAACACATTGATGTACCAACATTGGTGGATATGCTAGATTATTGCAGCTACACTTTAGATCAGCTGCTATTCAACCCAGAGCTCGAAGACCCGAACACCTGTATCTGGAGACCACCTGTACCCGATTTTGCTGTTGTAAGGATACAAGTAAGTTATCAACTGATGATTTTGTTTTGTTTGTCTATGACATGCCTGTATTTAAAAATGTATATTAGCTGTCTGCATGGTTGGCCTAGTCGTTTAAGCGGTCGCCACGCCGCTCTGTACTGCGTCAAGTGTTGTGGGTTTAAATTCCACATGGGACAGCACTTTGTGTGATCTACAAATTGTTGTTCTGAGTCTAGGTGTTTATTGTGTCCGTTTCATGTATGTTTGTAAAGTCCCCCGCGACACAGGATGTATATTCCAAATGGGGAGTTAAGTTCTTTAAATAAAGAAAAAAAGTCTGGTTAGTATGGTATACGGACTCAACGTAGTTTGGGATCAGACTGCCGTATGTGAGAAGTGTAAGGGTCCGTTCACACAGACCGGCTCGGAGAGCATCGGCTCGCATTTTTATTTTCACACAGACCGGATCGTATACGCTTGGAATTAGCCGGTGCGCAGCCGCCAACTATTTCACATAGACCGGCTGTGGAAGAGAATCAGAGCCGATCGGCTGCGCGAGCGAAAAAGAGCACGCAATTGGAGCCCGTCGGCTCCTCTTATTATTTCACACTAAGTGCGTTCAACCATTCTTGATGACAGAAGAAGTGCACATGCAAAAATAAACCTTACTAAAATTACTCAAACTCTGTTTCCAATGTGATAAAAATCTGCTCTCCTCTCCGAGCCGGTGCGTGTGAACGGACCCTAAAGTTATAATATTTAGTTACAAACTTGTATGTCACAGGTGGAAGGTGGCGATTCGTACAACACTATAAATCGTGACAGCCCGAGTCTACTAATCGTTATCTCAGGACATGGCGAGGCTTGTGACACGGAGCCCATACAGGTTCAGCCTGGCAGTGTCTTGTTCCTGAAGGCGAACAGACAGCTGAATCTGACACCAGCTCGAAGAAGTCACTTGGAAGTTTATCAGGCGATATGTAATGTGTGACATAAGCATCATGCTTTTAAGAATTAACAAAAATAGAATAGTTTATTATTAGAAATAATCTCAGAGAATCTATACTTATTTCGTGACCCGTTAATATCACGGGTAACGTCATGGATACCAATGACAAGGTTATAGGACAAATGTCCCATAGCAGGCAGTGGCAATAGTTATATAGCCCATTCGCTTAGTTACGGTCACTTTGATCGCGCCGCCGTCGCACGTGCGGCAAGCCGCCACAAAATCAAAGGGTTCGCCTGCGGCGCACACCCACAAGCTAGTATGATTTGTCAGTTTACGCCATTGTATGAATTAATATATTCGTATTTCACAACAATAACCACAATTGCGTTCGGGTGCACCGTCACTATCTAAACTAATGGACTATACATAGTCTAATCAATTCAAAGGAATGATTCACACTGACTAGCGTGAAGTACGCGTGTTTCGTTTACTCATGTCACGTGGTTCACGTTTCCATTGCCACTATCTTACATGCTCAGGAGGTAGACGATCGTAATAAACTCGCACTAGATCCCCTTAATAAAAATCAGCTGTTTTTACACTATGTAAAATGTAGGTATGATGTAGCCATAGTTTACGATCTGTGAATGTGAATGTACTAATGGTTGCGTTGAAAGAAGTAAGTCAGATTCGTCCCGCGAGATTAAAAAATAATACCTAACACAATGTGTTTTCTTTTCTGTAATTAACAGTGTGAATCATGCCTTGGAACACTTGTATATTTTTAAGTAATAAATATTTTAAATACACAATTTAGTGTGATGTTCGTTTATATTAAAATATTACATTTTATTAAAAGTTGTTAAAACACTTGTATGTTTTAAGCAATAAATATTTTAAATATACAATTTAGTGTGATGTTCGTTTTATATTAAAATATTATATTGTATTAAAAGTTGTTATGAAAATTACAGTTTTTATTTAATAAATAACCATTTTTTTTGAATTTTTGTTTTTTTTATTAAATCGCGACTAAGAATTGCAACTACATTACCTTTCACGAGTCACGATACTTTTTTTATATATATGCCCGCCAAAGTGACTCTTCTCTGCCTGATGGAAAGCATAAGCAGAATCCAAGCGTGGCAATCCACTCTTTGCGAATGCAGACAATGCAACAATGCAGCATGGTGACCCACACAATGGCGGCCTAGTGAAGCTTCTGCATCATTGAGCCTCCGGCCTATATTACTATCTAAATAATTACTATTAATAGCTTATCTAATAAGTATCTTGTAACGTACAAGGCGTAGGTAAATATACTTTAAATATACTTTACTTTTATTCAATCACTTTTTTCTATAATTACTGTCTGCGTTTGGCGACATCGGTAAGTCGACCGGTGCCAGTTGAAAATCAGGGCTGAGCACTTTGTGTCAGCATTTACCTGAACTGGACACCTTTTTGGCCGCAGCTTCGAGACACATAATAAGTATAATTTTTACATGTATAATAACGTTTTTATTTGTCTGTATAATTTATTACTGCCTCGTTGGTCTCGCGGTTGGCGTGTGCGACTGCTGATCATGAGGTCTTGGGTTCGATTCCCGGGTCGTACCAAATGTTTGTACGATCTACAAATATTTGGTTCGGAGTTTGGGTGTTTTCTATGTATAATATGCATGTATTTACAAAAAAAAAAAGTATATAATATGTATTTGTGTCAGTTGTCTAGTACCCATAATACAAGCTCTGCTTAGCTTGGGACTAGATGGCGCTGTGTTATGTTAATTTATTTATTTATTTATGTTACTTTCTCTTTTCTGTCTCTAGTGTTAAGTTTCTTGTTTATTTTATTTTTGTAATAGTTTTTTTATGTTTCGGCGTTGGGCCAAATAAACGATTATTCTATTCTATTCTAGGTGCAATATTTTAAGTATTTTCCAATGTGGAGGTATACAACTCGATTGTTTATTTTACATTCTATGCTACTTCTAAAAAATGTCTTAACCTTACTACACTAAGCACATAATAAATATAAAAATACAAAAAGGTGGCCAGATTGAGGATGGAATATAACAGGTGGCATAGTGTTGTGAAATATAAAACCAATTCGACTGCCTCGTTGGCGCAGTGGTAGCTTATGCTGGGTAAATGTTTGTATGTTTTAACCGACTTCAAAAAAAGGAGGAGGTTCTCAATTCGACTGTTTTTTTAAATGTTTGTTAGGTACCTCATAAGTTTCGACTGGGTGAACCGATTTTGATTATTCTTTTTTTATTTGAAAGCTGGTGCTTCCCGTGTGGTCCCATTTAAATTTGGTCCAGATTGAAGTAGGTTTTTTTTTGTTAAAAATTTGTGATTATCTTGGTATAATTATGTATGTATTTACAAAGAGAAGTATATAAGTATTCTATCTAAGATTCTATCAGTCAATCTAGCTTTCATACCACAAACTCTGCTTAGCTTGAAGCTAGATGGCGCTGGGTGTTAGATGTCTGAAAATAATGTTTACCTCCACCTCATTTCTAGTTTCTTCATTATTAAGAAAGTATGAGATCATGGGAATGATTAAGTTTCAGTAAGCTAGAACGTCGATTGCCGATGGAGTTATCTGTCTGTAGCAATAACCCATTGTTTAACAGCGTAGGTACCAGTAACAGTGTAACAGATAACTCCGATAAAAACTATCTTTCTCAATCATATAATTGCCAATTGTCACTAAAATACAAAAAAAACGATCAAGCCCTTCTCAATTTGTATCGTTACAAGGTAATTACATTTACCAATAACTTGTTACCGACCTACGAATAGTTTTTTTGGCCAATATAAGCGTTTTGCTCTAGTTTTAGACGAAATAAGTATTTACCAAGGTGGGTGGGTTTGTAAGGAATTTTATAAGGTAATTAAAGTCATAGAGTATCCTAAATACCTGCAATAGCAAAAAAACTCCCTAACACTTTTTAATGTTCATACTTCGTTCGAACTTTACTTTTATTTTCGTTACTTGAAACCACAGAGGCACAGGGCACAGGCCATAGACATAGGTAATATAATTAGGTATTAGGATGATAATTAACACCAAAAATTACAATGTTTAACTACAACTACTTACCTACCTATTATTTTTATTGTTTTCAATGTTAGCCAAAACACTCTAAAAGAAGAGATAGGTACACTCCGGGGTTAATTTGAGACCAATCTGTAGGTAATTCAGTGCTAATTTCTAGTTATTTACTTTCAATTTCAATCATCGTATAATACTAGATGACCCACGCAACGTCGTTTGCGTCTCCTATTGCCCGTAGCGTGATAATTTTCCCCCGTTTTTGAAACGTTCTTCATTGGTGCTCCGCTCCTATTGGTCTTAGCGTGATGATATATAGCCTTCCTCGATAAATGTACACATCCAACACTGAAATAATTTTTCAAATTGTAACAGCGGTTCCTGAGATTAGCGCGTTCAAACAAACGCTTCAGCTTTATATATTAGTATAGATGTATTTATTATACTCTTCTAAGATCTAATACTCATAATCAACAACACATTTATTTGGATAAGGATTAATATTAGGTATTATTTTGATATTAACTCTTTGGCAAATAACTCATTATTAGGTACCAACTCTTAGCGTCTTATACTCGTGATAACTTCTAAACGAAATGTCCGATTGGGATAAAACAAAAAGTAATTTACTTCTACATAAATACCCTTGATAACATAATACTTAATTTCGATAAGGATTAATATTACGATACACATTTAACGTAGTTTCTTCAGACGATTTAATATTTTTTTTCAACACAAAAGCGGTTATTGTGACTAAACCATGATAGTTAGATATATGCTCTCGCGGACTTTTTTGTAGATCTTAATGGGACCTACAAACACGTAATACATTAATTTGTTCTATTTTCAATAGTTTCTGCAGCGCACGCAAAAATAGGTTTTCGATTTCACACCTTGGGTTACGAAATAGCAATTTTCTTACGGATCTCTATTTTTTTTGAAAATAAAATATAGCCTATAGCCTTCCTCGATAAGACGACTATCCAACACTGAAAGAATTTTTCAAATCGGAAAAGTAGTTTCTGAGATTAGCGCGTTCAAACAAACAAACAAACTCTGCAGCTTTATAATATTAGTATAGATATCTATATATATAAAAGAGTAAGGCGACTGACATACTTACCCAGAGATCAACGCACAGCCCAAACCGCTGAAGCTAGAATCTTGAAATTTTGCATGTAGGTTTTTTATATAACGTAAGTGAGCACTAAGAAAGGAATTTTTGAAATTCCACCCCTAAGGGGATAAATCAGGGGATGAAAGTCTGCGTGAGCGAAGCCGCGTGTAAAAGCTAGTCTTTGATATATGAGCATAAAGACTTAGGTAAGTTTATTTTAGATGGTAATTAATAATAACTTTAAGTTATTTATAGACAGTTTTTAGAGTAGTTGTTGACTACTTCTGAAAAACAAATACCTCTCTACTCTATAATCATTTGTATAAATGACACAATTGCGTACGCATTCATTATAAACTAAGATGTATGAATTAGACGAACCAACACGATCTGTTGTCTCAATACCTAACCTACTTCTACCTAATATTATTTTGCGTCAATCTGCGAAATAATCGCATTAGTTACGATCAAATAGTCGGTCTATTTAACGCTCATTATATAGGTAACCGTTCTTTTAGAGTGTTACCTAAGGATGTTTCTTCATCGAAATCCGCATGACATAGATGATTTAACTAAGTATTTTCATCTTCTTAAGTTCTGACATAGATAAGTCAATTTTGATGTGTTTATTGAGTTTGGGTACAATAATAATGAACCAGGGGACAAGGCATTTCAAAATTTATAAAGAATGTTTTCCAAGTATTTGGCAATCATTTCCTGAATAGGTACTGACAGTGAAAATATAACGAATACTTACACCCCAGTAGTTTGGCAAACAGGTTGATATTTCTCGGTCTCGGTGATAGTGTATGCGACTGCTGTGCGTGAGGTCTCGGACTCGATTCCCTGGACGGTGCAAATATTTGTTACGAAGATTGGGTGTTTTCTATGTATAATATTGAAAAAAGAATATAAGTATTACTACTACTAAAAAAAGAATATATTAGTACTAAAGGAATAACTTAACGTGCTCTCATAGGCACAGGCGGGAAACACCGCCATATTCCATACTCCGGGCTGCTACAGGCGCGGTTCACAGGGGACATGACCAACCCCCCCCCCCCCAAATCGTACCCATGTAACTTTTTCCCTGCAACTAGAACCTGATTACCAAATATTATCATCCTAATAGATTTACCAATAAAAACAAAAGATATCTATTTGTTTTTAATGTGTGCAATAAAATTGTGTAGGTATTGTGCAATAAAGTCTAATTTACTTGACTTAAATTGATTATATATTAGTGACCCCCCAAAATTTTAGGCTGTGACCGCTTCTGGGCTGCTATGAAGTATTTCTTGTAAGAAAAACCCAACAGCAGTCCGACCCGGTAATCGAACCCGAGACCTCTTGATCTGCAGTCACTTACGCTAACCACTAGACCAAAGAGGCAGTCTTATTATTATTCTCTCTAATTTTTATAAATGCACTGTCGATTTAACTTAAATTACAATTACAACACATTGACTTCGAAGAAATTCAAAAGGGCTAATGTAATTTGACGTTAATAGAAGATTATTAATGTCAGAACAAGTTAAGCCTCCGTCGATTGTGCATATACCCGTATGTAATGAGTAGGCAGTGCGTACATACCGACATGTTAGCAATTCGCTGTAAATCTATTGCAATTGCGCCACAACACGTCGCACCTGCGGTCTCACCGCCAGTGATCTGGTTGACCCCTAATAAATGCTTGCGGGTAAATTACTATACCGATCTGTACCGAAGCTTAAGCTACATGATGCAATAAAGATTGGAGTTGTATAGTCTATTCATTATTCTAAGTATTACTGTAATAACAGGTGTATCGTGCTAATTCCAGAGGAATACTAACTTTTTCGAGATAAAAAGTACCTAGGCTATATTCTAATCCAGATTATAATCTATCTCTGTGCTAACATTCATTTAGAT
This sequence comes from Diaphora mendica, assembly GCA_949125395.1. NCBI lineage: Eukaryota > Metazoa > Arthropoda > Insecta > Lepidoptera > Erebidae > Diaphora > Diaphora mendica. The sequence continues at coordinate 8,478,422 of OX421323.1, forward strand.
CCGTTCAGCTGTTTTTGCGTGAAAGGGTAACAAATATCCATACAAACTTTTACCTTTAAAATGTTAGTTAGTGTAATAAGTAGATGATTTTCATTCCATTTAAAGTCTAGTAGTAGGTAAGTAGTAATGCATTTAAATATATACGAATTACATTATAATAATTTACCTAATTAAGTAGACTGCAATCAAAACAATAACAACAATTTATAATGACAATTAACAAATTCTTCTTCTTCGGCCTAGCGTTTTCCCTGCTTAGTGCTGGGGTCCGCTTTCCTACATAATCTTCTCCACTTTGCCCGATCTTCGGCATCCTCAGGTGTGAGATCGTTCTCTTTCATGTCCGCTTTGACGACGTCCAGCCAGCGCTTTTTGGGCCTGCCGCGTGATCTAGGGCCTTGGACAGTGAGGTCGAGGCATCTATTTCCTACATAGTCAGACGGCCTGCGTCTTACATGGCCATACCATCGGAGTCGACTTTCCTGCAGCTTTTTCGCTACGTCACGGACTCCGAGGCTGCCACGGATGTGTTCGTTACGTATGCGATTTAGTCGCGTAACGCCACACATCCACCGCAACATCTTCATCTCCGCCACGTGAAGCTGCTGGACATGTCTTCCGAGGACAGGCCAGGTCTCGCTGCCGTATAGTAGGACTGGTCGGATGATGCTCTTGTACACAAGGCCTTTTAGCTTCACCGGTATCCTACGGTCGCAGAGGACGCCGGTTAGTTCTCGCCATTTTCACCAAGCAGCGCTTATTCGGGCCTGGACGTCGTGATCGAGTTCACCGGACTCGTGCAACACGGACCCAAGGTACTTGAATTTATTCGTTTTCACGACCAATTCATCTCCTACCTTTATGGGATTCGGGTCGCAATTTTCTTCAAAAATGACAATTAACAAATTGAAGAAAAATAACAGTTTTGCCGCGAAAAGAGTTTAGTAAAAGTGGAAGTTTTACCACGACGTGGGTGCATTGATACATTCTTTAAAGTTTTTTTTATTACGAATCTCTATAGTGACATTGAACAGCCAAGGCTGGTGGTGTCAGTCAGTGTCGGATTCTGTGCAAAGATTAATCTTACTTGACAGTGTTGGCACGAAGTTATTTGTTAAGCTATTGTGATAAGATTTATTGATTGAATCCATGTACTCCGAGCATTTCATTTATCAAATCTATTGTTGCTTTATATTGAATTATTCTTTTCATTATTCAGCGAATGGGTCATTTCTATTTATTTTGTTTTTGTTTTATCAGACTTCACAATATAGGACGGTTACAATTTTGATTGAACATTCCTTTTTAAGTTACGTGATATATAGGTAATATGCCCTCGAAAACAGATCTCAGACATCCTTTTTCTAATTTAATTGATACTAGGTACTCAAAAATAATTAAATTGGATGAATATTTTTCACTTCTCAGGGTCTATCCTAATTTTGGGATGAAAACACAGCTTATTATAATTTATTGTGATATGCTTAATGCGCATTTAAATAAGCATAATTTAATTAAATGCTTACTAATTAAATTAAAATTCTTCTTGCGGCTTCTTAAACGTTTCTTTATGTACTGCGCCTTCAATGTATCTGTAGATGTTGCCTTTGTTTATAGTTTTCACACTGGCTTTCACACCTTGTACAGTATATTGTACTACTAGAATGATCGTAAATCAGTTTGGGATAACCTGATATCCACTTTTCGACTGTTTCAGCCTTGATATTTTTTATTTTTTTATTTTATTTATTAGGACAACCAACAAGAGCATACACCTTAAGAGCTAAGAGGCACAACAACAATAAAATACAAGCATTGGCGCTGTCTTAATTATAGGTTGCCACGGAAAGCAAAATTATGTATTAACAGATAGTAACAGACAGTTGAGAGCATAAGGCATCCCTTAACTTAAAAAACTTAAAAGAATTTGAAACATAAGAGCAACAAGTACATGCAAACACAAGAGCGTCAAAAAGTACTAATACATGACAAAAAAAAAAAACTAGATTCGCTTGTCCCAGCTTTACAATTACATTTTTTCCTTTCAAAGATTGTAAACTTAAATGAAATAAAAATATGGATGACATTAACATATATAAATCCTTGTCCAGATAGTTGGGATGGGAGCAAAAGGCAGTCCTTAACTTATAAAGAATAAAGTAGTTAAAACACGAAAACAACAAGTTTATACAACAAACAAAATTACATAAAGTACGCAACACATAAGAAATTCTAAATTCGCTTGTCTTAGCTAAACAACGAAAGTTTTCTTTTAAAAGATTGTAAACTTGAATGAAATATATCAATGACCTTATTTTTACTGACAGAATTATACTCTGCTTGGAGTCTATTTAGAGGAGAGAAATGGCCCAAGTTAGTTTTTGACCTTTTAGGTGTAAACAAGGAGTATCTAGTAAGTCGCGGCAGCTTATGAGAGATCGTTATATTAAGTTTTTGTAGCAAATGGGGGCAGTTTATATTACCATTAACCAATTTATGCAAAAATGACAAATTTAAAATTATATAAAAATAAAGATATAATAACTTAATACTCCTTTTTATATAATTAAGTTTGTTGCGATTTAAAAACAATCTATAGCTTACTTATATAAAAGTCTACTACCAATTATATTGATTTATGTAAGATTCGCGACTTGATCGAAAAATGGTACAGATTTTTATTAGAATTTAACGATTTAATAGGCGTATCTATTTAAAGTACATGAAAACCACGTATTGTTTTTCAACTGTGAAGTAACAAAATATATAAAAAATAACTAAATCGAGCAATTAATATTTTATATTGCAAAGAAAAGTGCATTTAAAGCATACGTTACATAAACAAAGTCAAATTGAAATTGGTAAATCGTCAATATTTACCTGGGACATTAGAAAAATATTTAAAAATACACTCTATTTTGTATAGTCGTGTAAAAAGTATGATCTTTCTTACGAGAATTTTACTAGAAAATCATAGTTATAAAAGGCTGAGGTACTCGAAATATGAAAAATAATATTAACATACCAAAGTATAAAAATAACTTCAAAAAGGTCCACTTAACGTTTTCTACATTTTTACTCAAGTGGCATAGATAACATGCCATAGTTTTTTTACAGTAGAAGGCCGATCATCTATATACTCTTAAAAAGACAGCGAAAGGGTTAAATAATTCATATTGATATATTTTTCATCCTACACATTTCAACATTTGAAATGCGGAAAAAAATCTTAATAATTTCAAAATCCCGGAGGCATATCCAATTCATATATGCGTGCCAGCTCATTGAACCCAAATCAATCTACCTACTCCGATCTATGCTAATAACACATCCAGCACTCTATACTTCTAAACTGTTAGTTGAAGAGATTTGCAGATATTAAGACACTTTGCACCACTAGTTTTTCAGAATTAGTTTATAAAAATATTACAGTTTTGTTTTTTATGATAAAGGTAACATAAAGGTTCCATGTAAAAAGCGGCCAAGTGCGAGTCGGACACGCCCATGAAGGGTTCCGCAGCAGCAAGTAAAATAATATAATTTTTATTTTAAATTTGTGTTGATTGAATGAAAGGTAAATTGCACTTTACGATTTATGACAAAATATATATTAAAACAGATATATTAATTATAAAAAAAAAAAACGACTTCCAAAAAACATCCAACGAAAACTCTCTGCCAAAAAACACTTAAAAGCGTAAAATAAACTGGTTCTTCATAAATTGCCTATACCTAATTCTTTATTCATTTAAATAGTAGTATTATAATGTGTGCTAGGTACCTAAAATCTGTTTGAAGTCGGTGCCAAGTGACTATCGCTTAGACTTTTGTAATTGTTCGTTTGTATTCTTTTTGGCTTAGCACCGACTTCAAACAGATTTTAGGTACCTAGCACACATTATAATACTACTATTTAAATGAATAAAGAATTAGGTATAGGCAATTTATGAAGAACCAGTTTATTTTACGCTTTTAAGTGTTTTTTTGGCAGAGAGTTTTCGTTGGATGTTTTTTGGAAGTCTCCTCCAACTCCTAACCGTTGAGGAGTTGTACCTTCCACCTTCCATCATCAGCTTCCCTAAATAATTTGAAAGAATACGACTAAAGGTAACATATATACATCTCATATTTAAAGATTTATTTTCCAACTCCTAACCGTTAAGGAGTTGTACCTTACATCATCAGCTCTTCATCATAAAATGATGACTACCAGACGCAAATACGGGTGTAACTTCAGAAAATATACGAAAAACATAGTATGTGCCTATAAAAAATGAGAGTTTCCCTCGATTTCCCTGGGATCCCATCATCAGATCCTGATATGCTGGCAATGGGACCACCTCGGAAGCATACCCTTTCGAATACAAAAAAAATTTTTTAAATCGGTCCACAACTGACGGAGTAATCGGGTAACATACATAAAAAAAAAAATACATACAGTGGAACATAGAACCTCCTCCTTTTTGGAAGGCGGTTAAAAAAGAATATTGAATTTCCTAGCAATACTAAAAATAAAAACTAATTATGCACCGATAGTGTTAACAAACCCAATCGAACTATTTAATAGTTATCAATATTTTTGAAACTTAACGGTTTTCCTTAAGTAAGTATACGTAGATAGATAATTTAATGTTGACACTATTTACGAGTTTCGCATACTCGACTCTTACAGTCACCGCCAAATGTATTAAATATATTTAAATTAGCACTTACGATCATTTACTAGTCCAAATTTTACCGTGTAAAGTTTACACAGTAAAATGTAACATGGTGTTGTTCTGTGTCCTGTCCTTTTAAGCTAATATTAGTCATACCTTGCAGCTTTATTAATGTTAATCATCCCAGCTTCGCTAGCGAACCGTATCGTGCGTTACATCTATTTATGATACTCTATTAAAACTATAAATAAAAAACATTTATTTTTATAATTTATACTTAGGTACGGTTGTCGGAATTTGGTTGAACTTGTTAAAATACATTCTTGAAATTTAACTCACTTGTTAATAAAATAATTTAATCAGTAACCGTTAATAATGCCATAGATAGAGAATAAACCGGTTAGATTATATTAACCTTAGTATTACCAAGAGTGGAATAAAAGCACAAGTAAGGTTTTTTTTTTTGCATGGGCCTTCCAAACTGACTCTATTCTGCTTGATGGAAAGCATAAGTAGAATCCAAGAGTGGTGGTCACCATACTCATTGCGAATGCAATGCAACAATGCAGCATGACCCACACCATGGCGGCCTAGTGGTGCTTCTACATCAGTGGGCTCCGGTGTAGCACTCTCGAACGAAACACGACAGCACGAACGCTGTCATTTTACGTTGATCTTCTGTGCGAGGGTACTACCGTCCATTTCGAGCCGGCCTTGAACCTACCTTGGCCTACCTTGAAGAATGTATTCGAAGAATGTATTTTATTTTAATAATAAATAATAATATTTCAGACATCTAACACACAACGCCATCTAGTTCCAAGCTAAGCAGAGCTTGTGTTATGGGTACTAGACAACTGATATAAATACATATATACTTTTTTTTGTAAATACATACATATTATACACAGAAAACACCCAAACTCCGAAACAAATATTTGTAGATCACACAAAAATTAGCTCCGACCCATGATTTGAACCCGAGACCTCAAGCACAGCAGTCGCATTCACTACCACTGCGCCACCGAGGCAGTCGATGTTGACTGAATTGGTGAACATAGATGAGTTACTGATGGTTTCTCAGTGTTGCAGTGATAGATCTTCGACGATATCATTTCTTTGGCGCATATAGTACAATAACGAAGGCTATTTTAACTTATTTAAAAAAGCAGGTATTGATTGCGTCTACAACGCTGTCACTCATAAACTATTTATGAAACAATATTTTAATCAGGAGCCTGTACTTCTCAGTAGGTCCCATTCGGAAGAATAAAAACCATTCATAAGGCAGAAAATTAGGGATCTTTAGTGAAAAGTCGGTGGTCGGTTGATGTCCACCACATCAATTTATTTAGTGATTAATTTTGGATTTATTTTGTGTGACTTTTGTGGTTAATTGTACATTAGTAAGAGGTGGGCGAGGCATGCGTATGCTTCCACGCGTGTTGTCGTACGTTGATATGAGCACGAGCAGCATCCGGTTCACCTGTCCTATTTCGTAAGAACTAATGGACATTAATAGTTTATTACTTATCTCATTAAATATTTTGTATACATATGAACGCTGTCGCAATTTGTGACTATGATCTCTGACCTACTACGACCTAAGTCCCTAATTCCTCCCACATGTAGTGAAATCGATTACTCCCTATCGCTATTAGAATTTACTTATACCAATTTACCTTCTTCTTCTACTTTGGTAACTTATTCAGTGTCTTAGTACTGGACTGTGCTGATTTTCTTAAGGTCTACACGTAAATCACACTAGTGAATGCACTACCGTGGCTCACGGATTTCTCTATCATTGTAATATTGTAGCAGTGACTTAAAAAGAACCGTTAATCTAAGCTGTGTTCGTTTCCGAGGCATTTCTACCACAGAATGTGATTCATCACTCAACTCGATACTCTGTCAGTAATATCAAATGGTCTATCGCGCAATAAAATTCATGTCTGTTGGTATCATTAAGTCAGATCTTATGAGTATCTTTGCGACATGTAATGTGTCGGCGGCTTCTTATCAGATCTAGGTTATTATTATTGCAAGCAATTGATCTTATTTGCATATCAGCCATCAGAAATAAAATTGACCATCATCATGAACCTATGGCAAACTACTTCTCACTACAACCGATTTATCAGCAATAAAATGTTGATCACGTGATTCACGCGTGGGATACACCTCCTTTTTTTTTTTTTTTTTTTTTTTTTGTGCGGAAATCCCCTCGGATACCACCGGCTGGTGGTTATGTCGGACTCGAACCGACTAAAAACCGCACACCATCTCGGGTACTAGAAGCCGGGGAACCAGGTGCACCCTCGAAAGGAAAATCCCTGGAACCCCGACGTACCTCGGACCACCCACTATTTGTAGGTGGCCCCCTCCTGTGTAGGAACCCTAACCGTTCTATTTGGAATAAGGCGCGAGCACGTTATAGAGCTCGCGCCGCCGCCCCGGCCTGCTTCTGCTAGGGTGGCTGGTGGCCTCACCTGTCACCCTCAGGCTTGCGCTTATGGAGGACGGAGATCGTTTAGCGATCTCCGACGCCCGAGTCGTCTGCGGTACCTGGCCCGTTCCCGGGCCTGGCGGACAGGGAGAGTTCTAAACCTCTCCCGGTCCCGCTCCGCCATCTCCTTCGCAAGCATAACTTGCTCGCAGAAAGAGACGGCAGAGTTCCACGCGCTCTCGCTCCGTAACATGGCCGCAATCATGTTACCGAGCGAGAGGAGCCCCACTCCGATGGCCGCCACGAGATCACGCCTCGGCTCGCCCCACGCCGGACATTCTGCCAGCGTGTGGAATGCCGTGTCCACAGTCTGGCCATCGCAATGGTGGCACTCAGGCGTTGGCTCCTTGCGGATAAGACACAGGTGCTCTCCGAAGCATCCTTTTCCAGTGAGCACCTGCGTCAGCCGGTATGAGAGGCTCCCGTGATGCCTCTCGAGCCAATCCTCCATAACGGGTCTTACCGCAGCAATAACGGCGTGCCCAGCGCTCGGTTGCCCAAGTCGTTCCTTCCATTCCTCCACGAGGACCTGGCGGAGTTGGGGTTTCTGGTCTTCGATTTCTCGAATCTCAGGGCTCCTACCCAACTCCCGCGCCTCCTTGCGCCACTGATAAAGACCCGCAAGGGCTCTCGCCTCCAGGTCCCATGGTGGAGTTCCGGCCAGGAGACTTGCCGCCTCGAAGGAGATCGTGCGGTACCCCCTTATGATCCTGATGGCCAGCACCCGTTGCGGTCGTCGCAATAACGCAATATTGCTGGCCTTCAGGACCTCCGCCCATACTGGGGCCCCATAAAGGGCCATGGACCGCACAACCCCTGCGTATAGTCTCCTGCAGGAGTCATCGGGCCCTCCCATATTTGGCAGCAACCGTGATAATGCACGCGCTGCGCCAACCAGCTTGGGGACCAGACTTCGGAAGTGGTATCCGAAGTCCCATCGGCCGTCGAGTACGAGCCCCAGATATCTCATAGAGGGCTCGATGCCGATGCGAGTTCCTCCTACTGTAAGGCTGAGTCCATCAGGCGGCTTCCTCCGAGGCCCATGAAAGAACAAGGCCTCGGATTTGTGTAAAGCCACCTCGAGACCCAGCTGCCGGATTTGCTCCACGACTTGGGCAACCCCGGCCGTGGCCCTCAGGGTTGCCTCATGATGCGTCTTGCCACACGCCGTCACAAGCGTGTCGTCCGCGTAACACGTGACGGCGACACCATCTACGAACGCACCACGAAGCACCCAGTCGTAGCCAATGTTCCACAGGAGCGGCCCTAAGACCGACCCCTGCGGAACACCGCACGACATTTCACGTCGACCGGATACACCTCCTGGTCACCATTTTATCCATGAATAGAGTAAGCAGTTAAACGTTTTTATGAACATCGTCAAAGGTCAAATTTCTTTATTGATCCTTTATTCCTTAAACATGTTTTAAAGAGTCTCAAGAAGTGGAATAAAAAGTCAGCCTCATTAATTAATAACATTAGTTCACATTGACTCTTCTGTAGGGAGTTGAGGAAGAGTTGTAGCGAAATTTTAAGTAACCAAATGCTATCCTCAAAATTAGCACTATTAAAAACAAAAATCGTGTTTGAAACGCAACTTTTAGTCTCACAAACTAACACTAAGAAAACAAAGCTTCTAGGCTATGATAGTCCTATAGTATGATTTAAACGGTCATTCATTTGTACATTAGTTCGTAGTATACCGGGTCAAGTTTTAAACCGACATACAGAAGACCAAGTGCTGACCAACTTCCTAGTTGCATTCTACTGTCGTTATTTATTAGAGTCTATTTATTTAGCGACGTGAAGGTAATTAGAGTTAACAGTTGAGTACCTTTATTATAATTTTAATGTAGGAAAAGGTTATCTTTCCTGAAAAATACTATCCTAACTACTTAAATGTTGCTTTACCAATGTTATTTTAAAGTAAGTTTGATTTTCCTTTTTGCTTTAATATTTTCTAGTACCTAGGCAACGTGAAGCTGCGACTTACAAACCTTAATTTTCCAGGCCAGTAAATTAATTAGTAACATTTCATGTAGTTCACACTCCTTGGGTGTCCCCTTCATTTAGAAGTAAACGGTGTAAGTGAAAGTTAGATGGCCTAAATAATATAATATTCAGAAATTTTAAATTTTAACTTTTGATCTCTTGTTTCGATAACATGACTTACTTGACTTAAGATCCTATGACCCTAGATGGGGCAGAGGGCGTCCACAGCAATCCGCCATCGCGTTCGGTCGTGAACTTCGCATTCCATTTCAGTCCACGTCTTTCCGACCTTCTTCGCCTCACCTGCAACTGTGCGTCGCCAGGTCTGTTTGAGACGGCCACGTTTCCGATTTCCTTGCGGATTCCAATCCAGCACCTGTTTGGCGATATGATCGGAAGCTCTTTGCAGTGTATGTAATGTATACCATTTTTAAAATTGACAGCTTTGACACCTGTTAAAACTGTCTTTAGTTCATTATATTTAAGTTGTACTCGTAGTTATGGTCTATGATGTAATAAAATTATAGGCATACGGCATATATCTGTCGTAAGTAAGTAAATAACAGTAACAAAAAGTAACAGTAGGTAGTAGAGCCACGCTGATTTCAGCACGAACGGGCCGGCTCGACCGGGGCGGTACTACCCTCGCACAGAAAATCAACGTAAAATGACAGCGTTTGTGCTGTCGTGTTTCGTTGGTGAGTGCGAGACCGGAGGCCCAATTAGTCTAGTCAACAAGTTCCATACTTGTTGACTAGACTAAAAGATGCAGAAGCATCACTAGGCCGCCATAGTGTGGGTCGCCATACTGCATTGTTGTATTCGCAATGAGTATGGTGGCCACCACTCGTGGATTCTGCTTATGCTTTCCATCAGGCAGAGTAGAGTCATTTTGGCGGGCCAAACATAAAAAAAAAAATTAAAAAAAAAACACAGTGCAACATGTTGATTATGTTGTAATCCTTTTGTTCGAGTTTAAGGTGGAATATCTAAACGATATAAATCAACGTTATGACACTCCTTTTACCTGTAAAGCCTATGAGAATAGTGATCTATTGCGCTAGCTAGAGTTAATTTCATTATACAGTTTTTTAATGATTATATTATTTGATGTAAATAGGTACTAAATGTTAATGTGTTTTTCAGGTTGAGATTACTCATTCATAGAGAATTTAAAGTACTAAAATCAAACTACTTTTCTTAAAGGAGCAGTTTAAGACTCGTTAACTGTTATAGCAATGATTGAGATAAGAATAGAATGATGAGATAGAGTTGGAAACAAGTATTGAAAACCGGCTGACATATGGCAATATGGTACATACTCAAACCATAAAATTCAATAACTAGTTTTTCTAACTGCAAACATCAATAATCTTCTTTAAATTATTACAATATTGCCTACTGACTTTAGAGGAACACAAACAAAGTTATGCTCCAAATGCGAACGTTACCAATTCAAAAACTGTCGAAAACAATCATAATCTCTTTGGCAATTTGAATGAATAAGGATAGTAACTTTTGCCTAACGTAAAAGTAGTTTTACCATTTTTCATCATTAAGTATGTGAATCAATATGAGTATATTCTAAATTTCAACAATCCGATAATACAGCATTAACAATATATGTTACTTTTGAATTTTAAAATTAGACATCGTCTGTTTAAATATGTCTAGTAGTTATTTACTTGGACCATTTTGCTGGAGCTTCCAGCATCGAGATTGCGTGGCTAAGCTATTGGCTTCTAACGACGTATTGTTCAATACAGACAATGTCTGATTGCAATTATTTGCAATATATAGTGGTAGTTCATGCAATGTGAGATATGATCCTTAAAATTTTAAACATTAAGTGTATGTAAACCGGAATGAATAAAAAAATGAATATTGAACTCTAGAGGTAGGTAAGATGCCTGGCCCATAGAAGTACCAAGTAGAAAGGTGCTCTCTTAACAACGTAATTTTTCAATAATTTATGCCTCTATTGTATTAAGTATTAGATATTGATAAACTATGTACCTATTATTACTTGCTGACTCACGCAACCTCGTGAGTATCTCCTATAACCGTACTGTGATGTTAAATAACGTGAATAAATTTGGTTCCAAGAAAAAGGTTGTAGTGCTACAACGTTAAAAGATAGCGTATATATGTGTGATGTGTGTGTATATGTAAGTGTATGTGATAGTACATAAAGTCGCAGACTTTTGTTAAAGTTTTTAAATAATAATAATATATATTATTATTTACGTACGTAAAGTAAGTAAGTAAAAGTAAAACTTAAGTTTTAAGAGCCTTCGTATGTATTGCCACTGTATTATTGAGGATTGTGAAGTATAGGAAATAATTAAAAAGCAAAAACCTGTTATTGTGATCTCAGTATCGACTATTTTTAAAAGAGAATTGTGCACAAATATTAGGTTTTAAGCTGCATATGTTCCTAAAAATATGCAAATGTGGACTTCTTATGTTTTGACGTGTTATGAAATTATCCATATAAAAATACTTTTACACGAGCGAAGCCAGGGATGAAAGATAGTTTTATCAAAACTGAATGTAAAAAGTTATTGTCTCCTATATCCACCAAACAATAATAATCAAGGCTGAAACGAGCGTAATATATTTAATCTCCAAAGCAATTGCGTAAAATTGTATTTATCAAACCCCTGAATCGGCATGCGATGTGTGACCTAGTCATAATTTGACAAATGCGGTTATAAACCACTCGTGCGTAGATCAATATCGAAACGACGGCGACACAACCCAAAGAAAATCATAATTTTGTTACGGGCACACCTAAGCACGACTTAACCATATTGCATTCTTATTAAAAGTAGTTTGCTTTTCAATGTGATGATAAAAGCAAAATTATATTATCGGCCTCAAAAACCAATCGACACACAAGGTCAATATGTGTAGATCGATTATATAGATATTTAAAACTATGCATTTTTATTTAATTTTTTAAATTGTACTGTGTCTCTTTACGAGAAGTGTCTTAAAATCAGTTGACAAGATTTGTCAGTAGTTGGTGACTAAAACGCTTCATCCTTTGTCTATGTATGTGTACTACTTTCAGAATGAACAATAGTTTGGAAATTCGAGACGCCGCGCCGTGTGGTTTTAGTCTGTTTTACGTACTATTAGTTATTCTGTGGTTTTACTAAAGCGCTATACTGTTTCTAAACGTAAAAGGTTTGAGAAAGGTTGGTTTTAGTGCAGTACTTACGAGTATAGTGCAGAAAATTACTTTATCGTTTGTTGACACTAACATTTTGAAACCAACTTCTAATTTTAAACAAGTCGGCACCTACTCCACTCGAACGTTTGATATAGAAGTGCAATAATATCATTCCTTTGAAAATATATTTTGTCTATCTACCTTAACATAGATCTTTCAGTTACGAGTTTACATAAAAGTTATTATTTGCTTAACGTAAGTCTAGTTGTAAAAACGTATTAATAACAACATAAGAGAAACAATTAACTGCTTGACAGATCAATTTTTCAAACGCATTGTTGCAATTTTAGCGCGTCATTAATACAGTGTGTATTGGCCTATTTGGTAATTTGTCAAGTCAAGGCCTTATGGTATTATAGGTAAGTGGCTGTAAGATCCGAGATTACTCCTACATGTCCACTAACGCTGTTACACATAAAATATCAGGGTACATTAGTGTGACACTCCCACATGTACAACAATACAACACATGCAATGTGTATTGCAAGAGATTATACAATCAGTATTATGCCTTTGTCATTTGTATTAATGATCCATATATAAAGCCCACGGAATAATAATGGAACGTTGTGACAGACAGAGAGCAAAACAGAGACACCAGCTGACCACGTCTATGATGTTAGGCCACTGAATTCGGAAATTTGTAGAATTTAAAACTATTTGCAACTTGTTATTAGTAAGCCACACCCACAAATATGTATATTACGATGTTAACAGTCACAAAAGAATTAATCAATAATAATCAGTTTCGAAATACTAGCAGTTCAATATGTTCGAACTGAGTGTAATGATTGGGCGAACCATATCATAGCCTGCGGGGCTCAGTTTTATCGGCAATAGTCCTTGGACTACTCATGACAGTACATTAATTTTAATAGAAGACTACATCATGTTTTCTTGCTAACTAGTGATGTATGCTATAAATAATATTCAAAATTACTGGATAGGATAGAATAGTAATATCAAAACTATTAGTACTTCAAAAAGAAACCTATCACTCACATTAAATACTATTGGTGAAGTTAAAGCATTAACCAATGTTGACGATTTTGACAATTGGTTTGTAGATGATTTTGACAACTGTGCAAACTTGTAATGTTATTTATTTTATTAGAATAACTTAATTCATCTAACATACGGCAATCTGACGCCAAACAAGGAAGAGGCTGCACTATGATAATCATACTGATAATAAACTTAATTATTTATTTTTAAATCACACATATTATTATACATCTACTACACCTATAATTAATGATTTCTTATTTGAATAATTAATTAATTTTAAGTTATACATAATATACATACAAAGGTCTCTCTCATCTTCCTAGCCGTTATTATTCCCAAGATTTGGGGTCGGCTACTAGTTTAACCGGTTTTACCTGAATATCAGTTTTTACACGGAGCGACTGGCATCGGACCTCCGCAAGCCTGAGGGTGAACTGAATTCGAAGGTTGAACTAGTTGTCAGTATATTTGAGGGCTCTGATTTCCCAACAACGATTGCCATAGATGTTCATGACAACCGGTACCGACGGCTTAACGTGCTCCCCGAGGCACGGGCGGGAAACACCGCCATCTTCCATATTCCGGACTGCTATTAACAATTTCTTGTAAGAAAAACCCAACAGCAGTCCGACCCGGGAATCGAACCCGAGACCTCTTGGTTTGCAGTCGCTTACGCTAACCACTAGACCAATATACATACATAGGTAACTTTAAATAGTGATGTTTTATCTGCACATATTCAAGGTCGTTGATAATCCTATTAACCATATGTATCAATAATATTCGCAATGAAGAAAAAAAACCTTTGTCGATGACCTCATAAGAACGGAAACACTCTGTTTTGGTAAATGGACAAAATGCGAATGTTTCAATTATGTTGGTGCTATAATAACCACAGGGAGCGCTAAAACTTTTATTACGTGATATAAATGTAAGTATTTTATATAATTTACAGGTTATCCAAAACAAAAAAGAGATTCAGGAAACATACGCCATATAAAACAAACATAGGTGTTAAATACTTCCCGCTATTAAATGTCATGTATTTTATTTTATTTTGGTAGAAATCTTTAAAAATATCTACACACTAGCTGACCCACGCAACGTTGTTTGCGTCTCCTATTGCCCGTAGCGTGATAATTTTCCCCCGTTTTTGAAACATTATTCACTGGTTCTCCGCTCCTATTGGTCTTAACGTGATGATATATAGCTGAAATAATTTTTCAAATTGGACCAGTGGTGCCTGAGATTAGCGCCTTCAAAGAAACAAACAAACTCTTCAGCTTTATATATTAGTATATATGTATTTATTATACTCTTCTAAGATCTAATACCCATAATCAACAACACAATTATTTGGATATAGATTAATATTAGGTATTATGTTGCTAACAACTCTTTGGCAACTAATTAATAATAAGGTACCAACTATTAGCGCCTTATACTCGTGATAACTTCTAAACGAAATGTCCGATTGGGATGAAACAAAAAGTATTTTACTTCTACATAAATACCCTTGATAACACAATGCTTAATTTGGATAAGGATTAATATTACGATACACATTTAACGTAGTTTCTTTCTTCAGACGATTTAATAATTTTGTTGAACATAAAAGCGGTTATTGTGACTAAACCATGATAGTTAGATATATGCTGTCGCGGACTTTTTTGTAGATGTTAATGGGACCTACAAACCCGTAATACATTTTTTGTTCTATTGTCAATAGTTTTAGCAGCGCACGCAAAAATAGGTTTTCGATTTCACACCTTGGGTTACGAAATAGCAATTTTCTTACGGATCTCTAATTTTTTTGAAAATAAAATATAACCTAAAGCCTTCCTCTTTGTTCTTTGTAAGTAGACTGAATTCATCTTCATCAGAATTAACTAATACACGTGCTACCTATTAAGTTACGCTTACGCATACTACTGACTTACACTCAAACACAATCACACCCACGTGAGTGAGTATGTATAGCCCGAACCAAACTTTATGACAGTTCTGAAGTTAGCTGCGCAAGCAGGTGTGCGCAGGTACAGCTAAGTCGAAAATAATTAGACGAGTGGATTTAAATAAAATATGAAGTCTATTATTGCATGTAGGTATTTATTTTATAGATACAATTTAATTTATAAAAATATGAATAGGTACATCCCGGCCGGCAGAGGCAGCGTGTGTCTCTAATAATAAGTTTGCATCGAAATATACAGTTAACAGTCAAGTCGAAATTAATTACATGAATGTCAATATTCACGTACTTATTTTAAGACTACATTATTCATAAATATGAATAGGTGCCTACCATACTTAACTGACAATAAATAGAAAGACGATTTCAAAGGTGCTGTTCGAGGCAAATAAAATTCAAACTGTAAATATCAATTTAACTTTATTTAAATAATACCATTATCGACGTAGGCATTGTAAAAGTGTTTGTCAAAATTTATTTACAAAAATAAATACCTTGGACTTAGTAGATTACACAGTCCGCATGGCATTTAATCGACACATTAAATAAGTATGTAACCATCGAAAAGTTTACGTAAAATATGTGTATTTTACACAACCTTACACACACAAACTTACAAAAACAGTCATTAATAAAACAAGTAAAAATAACAAAACAATTATATAACGAAACAATCGAAAACTAATAACAACTCAAATGTACTTAGATAAGACTATGCTTGTTTGTGTGTGTGTTTGTAGTGTAGGGACACAGCTCACACACACAAGCAAGACTCGGCGTGTGTCGACTTCCCCCCTCATCCCTTTATATCCCTCTGATACCTACAACTGTTTACTGCGCAGCGACTCGCACGATATTCCGAGCCGTCATAAAGTTTGGTTCGGGCTATCATTATGTATACTCAGACACCAGACACACAAAAAAATCGTGCCCATCATTGTGTGATTCATATTTCTCATTGTAGATTTACTGTAAATTATGAGAAAAGAAACTAGACAATCGGATGTAAATATTTTCATTCGCATGCCAAATATTAAATCAGAATTAAACAACAAGTGTAGTTAGTAGCGTTATACATTCAACATTAACGATTTAAACAAAAAACTTGAAATATAACTGAAATATGGTGATTCATATTTCTCATTGTAGATTTACTGTAAATTATGAGAAAAGAAACTAGACAATCGGATGTAAATATTTTCATTCGCATGCCAAATATTAAATCAGAATTAAACAACAAGTGTAGTTAGTAGCGTTATACATTCAACATTAACGATTTAAACAAAAAACTTGAAATATAACTGAAATATGGTTGCCTGTAAAAGATAGCCTTCCAGCGATAAGGCCGCCATTTGTACCTCCTCTTGTTGTAAGATACACACATCAAAAGTGTCTAGGGATCAACATATGTGTCTAGGAATCAACATATATTTTTGCAATAACTTTTCTCCTGATTGATATTAATTAAAATTTTCTTTAAGGATTCATCAAATAAAG
This sequence comes from Diaphora mendica, assembly GCA_949125395.1. NCBI lineage: Eukaryota > Metazoa > Arthropoda > Insecta > Lepidoptera > Erebidae > Diaphora > Diaphora mendica. The sequence goes on from OX421323.1 coordinate 8,495,293, forward strand.
TGTTTTCGTTTGTCACAGTAACGATAAACCAAGTCACCTTTGCATTAATAAAGAAATTTGCCATTTTCCTAATAAAGGGATTTTTGACATTTGAACCACTAACATTAAAGTTCGAAAAAAAGACTGAAATAACAGTTTTCTTTAAAATTTTATTAGGTAACTTAAACAATTAATAATCCGTGTTTCTTCCGCGAACACTAACAACACAAGAATCGGTTTGGCATACTCAAAATGAGTTCATCCAAATCACGCTGTGGAATAGCCGCCCATGTTCGTTGCAACAACAAAAAAAAGGTCTTCTTGCGACTGGATACCCTCCATATTCGGCAGAGCTCTTCTCTGTAGCATATCCCATGCATGCTCAATCGGGTTCAAGTCTGGCGACTGAGCAGGCCAGGGCCAAAGCCACATCTCAATCTCAAGAAATCCGCATAAAAATGCTTGATCCCTAGACACTTTTGATGTGTGTATAATTTCAATTTCTCTGATATACAATGAAGCGATCTATTTTTAAACCCCGATGCAAAAAGAGGAGTGCTATAAGTTTGACGTGTCTGTCTGTCTGTCTGTGGCACCGTAGCTCGCGAACGGATAAAGCGATTTCAATTTAGTTTTTTTTGTATGAAAGTTGAGTTACGTGCGAGTGTTCTTATGTTTCATGAAAATCGTTTGAGTCGTTTAAAAGTTATGGGGGTGAAAGTGGGGAAGAATAACCGAATGTCTGCAAAAATATCATTGAGGGCCTCAAATGAAAGCGCATAACGTGTTTTTTACTTTTTAAAGGGAACTCAGGTTATTATGTCGGGGTATTTTTTTAATTATGAGAATTTATAGTTATAATAATAAACCTACTTTCATTTTCAGATTATACAGTCTCATAGGTAATAAGGTTTAAGGCACTGTGTTAATGTTGTGTAGTTGTGTACTTACACCTATTATTCACAAACGCTTTCACGCATCTCTTTGTAGCGTTCTCATAATGTATCAAATTGCATAAATGTAGGTCACAACTAATTGACATAACATGATGATATCAAATATTAAGTAATGTACTCATCTTATATTACGACAGTATGTTTACATTACAAAAAATATTCGATTTTAGTGCGTAATAATAAGACGATTTCACGATCCGTTGTTACGATTTTGTATTTTGCAACTGTGAAACTTTAAGGTATCATGAGCATTTAGTAATTATTATTAGAAAAGTATTGCTTTTCTAATAATTAGTGATGTGGTGGTTTCACGAGTCTTGGTCACGGATGACATGGTCGAAACGAAGGCATGTCAAAAATGTATACATACTATCTCTTAATCTCGTTAGTTATAGTTATATATGTTATATAAGTTAGTTATAGTTATATATGACTATGACAATACTTTCTTTGCACCAAACGACTTGGTAAAGTTTCGATTTCGTATCACGTGATAAAGGTTCTCGTGCCAAATTATACATGGCTCCAAAAATCAACTTCTCAACATCGATCATTCTGCAGGCATGCTTGCCTAGCCTGGTCGCACGATTCTCTTTTAGGCCGCGTTTTCGAACTCAGCGGGCAGCGGAGCGGGAGCGGAGCGGCAGCGGGAGCGGAGCGGGGCCGCTAACCCGTTTTCAAAACCAGCGGGCTAGGAGCGGGCGCTAGAGCGGTTTAGTGATGTGTTATAAGAAACAATACCTCGTAAAGTATAGCTTGATACGGATGACAGATTTCACAAAAAAATTATTAGTGATTTTAAATAATTATTGAAAACGACTGTTTGGTAATATTTGATATAATCATAATATCTACATATGCAATAGCGTCATAAATTAGTATATTAAATTTATTTTTCTAAAATCGTACAACCCAAGCCTGATAACCTTAAAAAAATCTTGATTAGTCGTTATTGTAAACACAATAATTTACTATATTGACAAGTTAGGGGGGAATTAGGTTACTATACTCGATCATCATAGAAAATAACAGGGGGTACAATGAAAAAAAAATAACATCAACAAAGCGAACAAATTAACAAGTTATAAAGATGATTAAAATCTTTTAATAACAACAAATAAATAAAATATAAAATATTAATAATTAAATAAACTTGCAAAAACCACAACATTGATAAAATTAAAATCATTTTTTATTTATTTTAAATGACCTTAGACTTGACATATGCGTACACCCGTAAGGAATAGAAACCATGTACATCAAATATTAACGTTGCCAGGTTAAAGCCCATTCTCCCTTATTAATGTTCCAAACGTTCAACAAATCTGGTTACAATTTGGTCGGTTAATTACAAAATTGTGTCAAGTCTATGTAATACTTTGTCTAAGATTGATGCGCCTGCTCGTATGCCGCTCGTCACACGCTCGACGCTCGCTCGTCAAATAAAAATAAAAATATTTTCGGACATCTAACACACAACGCCATCTAGTCCCAAGCTAAGCAGAGCTTGTGTTATGGGTACTAGATAACTAATATAAATACATAAATACTTTTTTTTGTAAATTCATACATATTATACATAGAATTTAAATATTTTTTTTATAATGTTTACGTTCCTATCAAAATAAAATTAAAAACAAAAAAAAAACAACCGTTCGAACAATATTGCAAGTAATAAAGATGAATAAAATGTTTTTTTAATTAACTATTAAAATTGTTATTTTAATAAGTAAATAAATTTGGAAAAATCACAAACTTGACAAAATTAAAAATCAATAATCACAGGTGATTGCTATTTTATTCCATCCCTAGCTGACACCGCGACACTGGTGCGCACCGCCATAGAGATATTATAGATAGAGCAGAGGAGCCGTGCGAGTCATAATATATGTTCGATGAATGGAAAGTCGTCTGAACGTTACTTCGAATACTTTTTACCGATAAACTCTTCTTCTACTGAACGATGCCAAATTTCATGTTTTTAAATTTTAATGTACGGAAGGAACGTTTGATATCTCAAAGCTATTAGATTTTCTTGATTTTGTATGAAATAATACACCACACATATTTTCTTTATATTTTTATTATCATTATTATATTCATTCGAAAAAGCATTCATTCGATTCAAAAATGTTCGATGAATCATTCAGTAGAAGAAGTGCTGATCCAGACCCGGGGAGGGCAACCAGGCCTCCAGCTGTTCCTCGGTTAGAAAGAGAGAGGCGATCGCGGTACCTATCTGTCTGTGTGTACCTATAATTTTTTACTTCTAACAACTTTATAAGGTACAGCTTTTACACACGGCTTTACTCACGGAGACTTTCATTCCCTGATTTACCCCATTAGGGGTGGAATTTCAAAAATTCCTTTCTTAGTGCTCACTTACGTTGTATTAAGAACCTACATGCAACATTTCAGGATTCTAGGTTTAGCGGTTTGAGCTGTGCGCTGATCTCTCTCTATGTCAGTCACCTTTCTCTTTTATATATATATAGAAGATTTTAGAGTTAGTTTTATTTTATTATTCGAGGTTATCATAATAACAAGCAGTCCTTTACTGCGCATGCGTCAGTAGAGAAAGACAGATGGTGTACCGCCGATCTTCTCTCTCTTTCTAACCGTTGGACGTTTCCGCTTACCGGCAGCCGTATGTCTTCCCTACTCTATCTATAATACCTCTATACGCACCGCTCGTCCGCCGCTCGTCACCCGCTCGTCGCCCGCTCCCGCTCCGCTGCCGCTCCGCTGTGTTCGAAAACACTCCCATATAAATCCATACATTTGAACGTGCCGCTGCCGCTCCGCTCCCGCGCCCGCCCCGCTCCCGCTGAGTTCGAGTACGCGGCCTTAGTGAATTAAAAATATTACAACCATTTTTGCAATGATCACCGTTCACACTTTGGTTAACGTTAGTACACTTAAAGTACAAGAAATGTAGTATATAATAGGCAATTATAAAATTTAGAATACAAAACAACATAGTTTTAGCGATAAGCATTCAGACTGAATTTTAATTTCTATTACTTACTGCAATACAGAATCTCGTTCTGAAGGCAACAGAAAGGCATATCCATCCCCCCTAGCGGATGCACTCAAATGACCTTCGTAGTCATATGACTCCGAAGCTTCGCCTATTGATCTACTTTTCACGTGCACTCCTATGTAATACGCAATTAAGCGCCCTTCAACAGGCGTTCTAATCGCCGTGAGGAATCTCTCATTCAATGCTCGTTACTGGTTTCGATCTGACACGATACCAGTTATTTAGTGTTTAATCAACGGTAGGTATCTTTTTGTTACCGCAATGCAAGCGGAACAAATTTATTTCCTTTTTTTTAAGTAATTTTAGAAAATAAAACGTGTAAACTACGATTTTAAAAGGCAAAAGAAGATTAATCTATATAAATAAAATGAATCGCCGAAATGTATGTACGCGCATAGCTTCCGATCGACTGCACCAAATTGGATCATTATTTTTTCATGTGTTCACTCTTGTTAGGACAAGGTTTGTATACCTCCTCCTCGCGTCGTTTTCCTCATTACTGAGGGTCGTGATTCCCCAGGTGTGGGATGATACGCAAGGAGGCGCGGGAGTTGGGTAGGAGCCCTGATATTCGAGAAATCGAAGACCAGAAATCCCAACTCCGCCAGGTCCTCGTGGAGGAATGGAAGGAACGACTTGGGCAACCGAGCGCTGGGCACGCCGTTATTGCTGCGGTAAGACCCGTTATGGAGGATTGGCTCGAGAGGCATCACGGGAGCCTCTCATACCGGCTGACGCAGGTGCTCACTGGAAAAGGATGCTTCGGAGAGCACCTGTGTCTTATCCGCAAGGAGCCAACGCCTGAGTGCCACCATTGCGATGGCCAGACTGTGGACACGGCATTCCACACGCTGGCAGAATGTCCGGCGTGGGGCGAGCCGAGGCGTGATCTCGTGGCGGCCATCGGAGTGGGGCTCCTCTCGCTCGGTAACATGATTGCGGCCATGTTACGGAGCGAGAGCGCGTGGAACTCTGCCGTCTCTTTCTGCGAGCAAGTTATGCTTGCGAAGGAGATGGCGGAGCGGGACCGGGAGAGGTTTAGAACTCTCCCTGTCCGCCAGGCCCGGGAACGGGCCAGGTACCGCAGACGACTCGGGCGTCGGAGATCGCTAAACGATCTCCGTCCTCCATAAGCGCAAGCCTGAGGGTGACAGGTGAGGCCACCAGCCACCCTAGCAGAAGCAGGCCATGGCGGCGGCGCGAGCTCTATAACGTGCTCGCGCCTTATTCCAAATAGAACGGTTAGGGTTCCTACACAGGAGGGGGCCACCTACAAATAGTGGGTGGTCCGAGGTACGTCGGGGTTCCAGGGATTTTCCTTTCGAGGGTGCACCTGGTTCCCCGGCTTCTAGTACCCGAGATGGTGTGCGGTTTTTAGTCGGTTCGAGTCCGACATAACCACCAGCCGGTGGTATCCGAGGGGATTTCCGCATAAAAAAAAAAAAAAAAAAAAAAAAAAAGGTGTGGGATGATAGTTTGTATACAAGAAAATTAAAAGATAACCGGAAGAGTTTTTGGTATTTTGTTGTCCGCGATTGTACACTATCTGTGGGAAGATTTAGCAAAACAAAAATAATAAAAAAAAAGTTTTTCAGAAATTTAGAAAACATTTACCAAAGAAAAATATGGCGGTACGAAGTTCGCCGTGTCAGCTAGTTTTATAATGATTACTTATTTAAACCAGACAATCTATTGAGCCATCAGTGACATTTGAATAAATTATTATAGTTGGATGGGGTACAAAATTTAATTACAAGCTAACGAAATGGAAGGAACACTATGCAAGTGAAACTGGCAGAAACAGCTATTTTTAACCGACTTCAAAAAAGAAGGAGATTCTCAATTCGACTGTATTTTTTTTATGTTTGTTACCTCAGAGTTTCGACTGGGTGAACCGATTTTGAGATTATGTTTTTATTTGAAAGCTAGTGCTTCCCGTGTAGTCCCATTTCAATATGGTCCAGTTCTTGAAGTGGTTTTTTGTTAATATTTGTATTAGGTGTATTTTATATACAACTCTACAGTGTAGTGTAGTAGTGTTCCGTATTCGCTTCTAGGTGACTGCGACCGAAGAGTGACAGTCGCAATGAGTGACAAGACCTGTCTAGGGTAAGAGAGGTCAATGCCTGTCGGGGGTTGTTTAAGAATGGAATTGTAATTCTCGCTCCGGGAAAGTGAAAATCAATTGGTAAGCAGAAGAACACTGGAGTCGTTCTTTAGTTGGTAAAACTTCGTCAGACACCTTCACCGCGAAATAAAGTGAAAGACTTCCATGAGAATCTTCTACTACCCTGTTAACAAATAAAGTCAAATTACTATGGAGAAGTCACATAAAGAATCGTAATGTATAAAAAGTAACAAAACAATCCGAATAGCTGTCGTAAATAGTAGTGGACTAATGTTTAGTAGCGTGCCGTGGAATCAATTCTTTCTTTTTAATCAGCTAGGCTATTGCGACCCAATTGTTCATTCAAGGCAGACTTACAAGAATTATCAATTGACCAATTTAAATCGTTTTATTCTTTGCTTATGCAGATTTGCTTATACCAAATGACACAATGATGAACAAATGGTTATGAACTGTGATAACTATGATCTTAGTTTTTTATATTACACTACGATAAAATTTGGAGATTTTTAAAATAAAGTAGGCTAGTGTTTCATATTACCTACTTACTAGTGTTCATATTAATGCCTACAGCCAATTAATAAACTTGTGTTATATTTATAATGATGTAAGCTGCCTCGTTGGTCTCGCGGTTGGCGTGTGCGACTGCTGATCATGAGGTCTCGGGTTCGTTTCCCGGGTCGGACCAAATGTTTGTATGATCTACAAATATTTGTTTCGGAGTTTGGGTGTTGTCTATGTATATTATGTATGTGTTTACAAAAAAAAAGGTATATATATGTATTTGTATCAGTTGTCTAGCACCCATAACACAAGCTCTGCTTAGCTTGGGACTAGATGGCGTTGTGTGTTAGATGTCCGATATATTTATTATTATTATTATTGATAGCTGCGTCGTTCAAATTTTGCAGTCTACATGAGCGAAGGTTAAAGGTCGCATTAATTTTTTCAAAAATGTAACTTAAATTACAAGAGAGAGATTATATCTTATGCTGATTAGTATGATTGGAATTTGAAGAAAGCGTACTACCTACTATGAAAAGGGTGAAAATTAATGGGTACCTGTTTACTGTAAGTTATCATTACTACTACTATACACTGAAGTAGGTTATACTACTACTACTTTAAGCAAGTTAATTCTGAACACCGCGCATTGGAAGAGAACATCTAAAACTATAGGTAACACCAAAATTCTGCTCCGTGGTTCAAATTGCGAATCAACCCAAAAGAAACACACTAGTTAGTTTTATTTTTAAAACTTACAAGTTCAATAGCCATTAGTTTGTTTCTTGATACCTCTTTGTGTCAAGCGAGCTGTATACATGACATGCTGAAATGAGTTCCTATTTCAAGTATAGGTACTTTCATCTATCTTATGTAAAATCTGACAAAGCACAAAAAACAGGTCTTTAAATCGAGTAAATGAACCGTGAAATGGAAAGTAAATCGTTGTGCAAAATTTATTTGCGTGATATAATTTAAGACAACCCGCGAACTATCGCGAATATTATGAAATTGTTTGATGAAAACTAGATTTGTTTGATCTACGCTAATGTAACCACGATTTTTTGAATTAGTAATATTTTGCTGTAAATCGACAAAAATAGAGCATGTCTGTCACAATTCGCAGCAATGAATGAATTAGCAATCAAAAAAGTTTAGCATAGTTTTCTAATACAAAGAAATACTCCGTGATCGTCTATTTTAGAACACTACCCAATCTTAAAGATTAAGGGCAATATAGTCTAGAAGTGTTTTAAAGTACGTAAGCAATTTGTTATACAAGATTTATGTATTAAAAATTAACGGTGTCTAAAAAGGACAAAAAGGGTTTCTACTTTTCTTCCTAAAAATGTTTATATTCCCAAATGTATGTATTTGTTAGGTACCAACACATAGATTTTAGGAAATATTTGTATTTTATATATTTTATTTTTATATATTTTACTCGTGTTGTGTATGCTAAATTTGGATCACTATCTAGACTTATATATGTATAACATGTACTGGCAGTGTACCTTTGATAAATGAATTTAAAAAAAAAAAACAGTGCACCATTAAAGGCTGTTGATGATGATGAAGATACAAAGTACTAGCTAGTATTCATAAACAATTAAAAAAATATTGTATGATAAATTCGGCATCATGGAGGTAGAAGTAAATAGGTTTAATGATGTTTTGAATTCACAAACTTAGTGGACACGATGTTCTAAATTCAATTTACTTTATACTCTAGCGGATAAAAACGGCTTTTGCACTAAGATATCGAAGAGAAAAAATACTCTTTCCGAGATGGGGGGATGAAAAAGATCTTTTGTTGATGCACAATGACAATGATGGATGGTAGACTTTTTATAACATCTCAATTACTATTATTAGAAGCTAATCACGAGGCCACGATAAAATAACAAAACATGTTTCTGATGCAATCAATTTATTAAGATAATATTCACAAATAATTGAATGTTACATGTTTCACACCAAAATTTAGTTTTTGGTAGATTTGTCTAAATGTTGCAATTTATTGAAAACAAATTAAATTATTTCACTGCATAAATAAAAGCAAGACGTATTAATGCACTGCACTGAATCGTATACATAATTTGTACCTACATCAGTATTACGGTAAATGTTGGTTCTATAGCCAAACACCATTCGAATTATTTAGGTATTCCAAATGCATTAGAGCGCATCTTACGTAAATTGAGAAATGCTAATGAAGGAGAACGTAAAGCATCTACTTATTTCGTGTAGGTGTATATGTGCGATTGATTTAAAATTTAAATATTTTGGTCAACCTTCTATGTAAATACCTACTTTATTCTTATTTATTTTACAACCCGATAACCGTAATGTATCTTCTCTTGTAAACACGAGATATTTTTAATACACAGACATGATGTGACACAATTTTTATTATGTATTTGAATCCTTAAAGCCGGGTCTCCTGCGACACTGTTTAATGTTTATAAACACCAAACATCACATATTTATCAAAATATGGGCGTGGCCTATCTGTTTTGTTATTTTTAACAAGCAAACGCGTCACGATAATAAAAAATAATTAGATATTCTCTCTCGAACCTCTAAAGACAGTTGGCATTATTTTTTTTAAAGCAAGTTGAAATTGCCGGAAATAACTGAACTTTATAAAGCTATAATTTAAGACAACCTGTAAACTATCTATATTAAACTATTTCATATAAAGCTATATATAAAGCTAGGTCATCGAAATCAGTAGAAAAAAAATGAATACCTATACTCTTTGCGCTGTAGCATGGTGCGTGTGACAGTTTCACTCTTGAAAGTTGCCGCGATTTACAAATTATGACTTAGTATTTCAGCTGTACCATATTCGCAATATATTAAATCATTAATAACTGTAGTAAATTAAAGTAAATTAAATTAAACCACCATGCACCATGCTACAGCGCAAAGAGTATAGTAGCAAAAGGTATTTATAATAGTTTTATTGTAAGGGGCATCAAATATGTAGTGTAAGTTTTTTATGTACGGGCCTGCCAAAGTGGCTCTTCTCTGCATGATGGAAAGCATAAGCAGAATTCAAGAGTGGTGGTCACCATACTCATTGCGCATGCAACAATGCAGCACCATCATTGGGCCTCCGGTCTTGCACTCACCAACGAAATATGACAGCACCAATGCTGTCATTTTACGTTGATCTTCTGTGCGAGGGTAGTACCGCCACGGTCGATCCGGCCCGTTCGTGCTGAACTTAGCATCATAGCATGGCTCTACTACCTCTATCCAGTCGATCCTGACTGACCAATTTTGCCAGAAAAAAACATTATTATTTTACAAAAAATGCCTGAGTCTTTTACTGATGGCTGTAACTAGTAAAATTGCGACGAAAATCCTAACAACGGTAACATGGAGATTAGATTATCGGGTCATTTTTTCGTCGACTCTCATTGTTGACAGTATTTTAACTATTACAAAGAACTTCCTTTCATTTGATCTCACCAAAGATGCGAGTGATGTAAACGTTGTCACAGTCTGCAGACCAAAGTGTATCACGGCGTGAAATGTCGTTGGTCATGAAGTCGAATACTAATGAAATGAGATCCCATTTTGATGTAACTATTGTTATTTGCAATCTGTATTCGCTACTTCTTGTGATAGTTTACTTTATAAACTATCGTAATGAGGAAATGCTTTTCGAAGTGTGAGTCATCTTTATGTAATGATTGGCCATTTATATTTCTACATGTCTGTCTTTTAATTTGCATATTAATTTGTTTACCTTGTTTAAAGATGCTGATGAAGTTATTCTAATTACAAATCTCAAAATTAGATCGTTTTAATTTGGATTTATAAATAGTAAAAATATATAAACAATCTATATACATAAAAAAAAGAATCGCCGAAATATATGTACGCTCATAGCTTCCGATCGACTGCATCAAATTGGATAGGATTATTAGGACAAGGTTTGTATACAAGAAAATCAAAAGTTAACGGGAAAAATTTTTTTTAGTCCACGACTGCACCGAGGGAACCTGAGGCTATAACTACTACCTACTACTAAAAACAAGTTTTTCAGATATTTAGTAAATATTTACGAAAGAAAAATATGGCGTTACGAAGTTCGTCGGGTCAGCTAGTTAATAAATATAAATTACTTAATACATCTGGATCTCACAAGTTTTTCTGTAATGACCAATATCTCTTTTTATTTTGGAGGCAAACCACAAAACTCCTTAATAATCTTAAAGTTGTCAGAATGAGCTAAAACCAGGATCACTTGAAAGAGGTTATTTTCCCAATTTCAACTGCATATATAACTCGATGTCGCTTAAAATGGCTGTTAACACAATTTGCCTATCCACCGTTGATAAACATACTACATGACCTGCCTGATGGTTACCTGTACCTTAATTACAGCACAAATTGTGTGACAATATCACACAGTATTACATTTCATTAAATAAGTTGCCGCGAGCATGCAGTTAGTGGAAGATGTAACGATCCCCTAATGACTTTGTCGTGCAGAAATACCAAGGTGAAGTTATAATCTGATAGCATTTTGTTAAATTCTTAACTACCTTGCCTAGAATTTGAGTTCATAAAACAGATAAGTAATTATAATAATTGAAGCACTGAATGTATGCACTTATCGTCAATTAAAGCATAACTTTGGTACTAGGTATATAAACAAACTGCTTAAGGCTTTAATTATATGCCACGTCAGTTCTTGAGGTTTTCATTTTTTAAGAGATATTCTTGAAAGTAAATCCGGCTGTGAGTAACTCATGCACTTTAAGAGTCATTAAGGTGCCACAGCTGATTTACATTTTTTTTCTTGAAACAAACTATTATGCATATTTTTTAATTCTGTTTCCTATAAACAGAATTAAAAAATATGCATAATAAGTAATATGTGACTGAAGGAGGAGCATAGCATAGCGTCAGAGTATGAATAGTGACAATCTATATATTATTATTATATACTAGCTGACCCGGCGAACTTCGTACCGCCATATTTACTTATCTGTCTCAGCTTCCCACAGGCAGTGTACAGTCGCGGACAAAAAATGACTTTTCCCGTTATCTTTTATTTTATTTTCTTTCTAGCAAAAAAAGAATGAATGAAATCGGACTATGTGTTATTGAATTACAACTAAGTACATATTTTGACTTTCATCCCCTTTCTCCAGAAAACCGTGCCGAATTTCGGGATATAAGTATCCTATGTCCTACCTCGTAGTATGAACTCAAATCATGCCAAGTTTCATTTGAATCCATTCAGTAGTTTCGGCGTAATGCGCGGCCAAGATACAGACAGACAGGCAGACAGACAGACAGACAGACAGACGGACAGACAGACAAAAATGAAAAAAAAAACAGTTTTGGCTTCAGTATCGGTTATAGACAGCCCTCCAAAAAAAATTTCTAAATATCTTTAATGTACAGAATTGGACCTGTTACATTTTTAATATAAGTATAGATATATTATCTATACTATATATATTGTAACACCTTGACCTATCAAACCAATACGCAAAGATGGCGTTATTATCGATTCCTTATTATTATTTTTTACCTTCAAAAAAACAATGTTACACCATATATATATAAAAGAGGAAGGTGACTGACATAGAGAGAGATCGACGCACAGCCCAAACCACTGAACCTAGAATCCTGAAATTTTGCATGTAGGTTCTTTATATAACGCAAGTGAGCACTAAGAAAGGAATTTTTAATTTTTTTCCCTAATCAGGGGATGAAAGTCTGCGTGAGCGAAGCAGCGTGCAAAAGCTAATATATATATATGAAAGCGAAATACCACTCACTGATTAATCACGAAATCTCAGAAACTAACATCTACAAACTTGATATTTGCCAGGTAGGTTCCTTAGGATAGGTTGAAGACATCCGCTAAGATTGGATTTTACGAAACTCTACCCCTAAGGGGATCAAACAGGGGTTGGAAGTTGTATGAAAGTCCTATGTTTATGAAGTAAGAGACTTGAAATTCAAAATATATGCTCTATAGATTAGCGTGTTCTCCGAGGCACGGGCGTAATTCCTCATTTTTCATACTCTGGGCTGCCATTAAGAATTCTGGCAAGAAAATCCCAACAGTAGCACGACCCGGGAATCGAACCCAAGACCTCTTAATCGGCAGTCGCTTACGTTAACCGTTAGACCAACGAGGTAGTCCCTCTGTGTGATCCCTAAAGTGCTGAAAATTGCAATAATTTTCTTTATAGTTTGAAAGATTTCTTGTCTTATCTACTCTAACTCAATCTTGGCCAAATCCAATTACTTCACTACAATCTTTTATTAATACCTGCTTTTAGTATAAGAGAAACGAAAACATCAATTCCTTATAAAGAAACGTACATATACTTCTGTTTTCATGTACAGAAATTACTATTAACATTCACGAGTTTATTTTCTCACAATTAATACTATAATACATTATCTAAATAACATAAGGTCGATAGTGGTCACACCTTAGTACTAAAATACAGATCTAGGCTATCTAGTGTCCAGACCCGAGTGTTATATGTAAGGCATTACCAATGACACAATATACCATTACCTACTGTCGACCTAGTAATGGGCAAGTTAGACTTACGAAACTTATTGTAACTCAGATTGGCTTTATTTTGCACAATGTTCTGTCTGTAAATTTATTCTTCGTTAAATATTCAAGGCTTATGAATCTGCGCTAATATTATAAAATTAGGAATAATAAATCTTACCTATGCATGACACGCCTTTATAGTATATAGTATAGTAACCAACCTACTGATAAAATACTTTAAGTTTTCAAATACATAAATATCATAAATAAATTACATTTCGACACATAACAAATGTTCGTGTTCATCTTAAAGACATTTGCCCTAGGTAGAAATCGAACCCCCGTTATCAAGTTTAGTAGACAGTATCACTTACCATTAGGCTAACAGAAGAAATTAAGAATTGAAGATGACTTCAAAATCTGTCTAGTTAAATTCTTTATACGTTAGTTGGATAGTACAGAATATACTCTTATGCCAAGTACTTAGGTACATACATATGGTTTTACTCAATCGAGCAAACATGTCGAGTAAAAACTACAGCATGGGCTTTCGTCCACACATTCAACATTTATCGATCGAGTGACGCATCTTTTGGCTCTCCCTTCAGTATTCGTCGAACCGTTCGAGCCAAATGCTGTTTGTTCAAAAAATGAGACGGTGGCTACATTTAGCAAGTCTAGCAATTCTTAATTATAACAGGATTAAAGAAAATGAAAAGGAGAAACGTAAAAGGAGGCCGAGCCATCGAGCCGGCTCGATGCGAGCCGTGTGTCGTGCGAGACGTGAGTTTTGCGGTCCACACGTTAATTTTTAATCGTTTTGCAGTCAAACTATCGAGTAATACCGTATGTGAGTACGGACCATTAGATATTGAATTGATAGCCGAATTCAAAGGAAGAGTATAAAGTTAACTAGTTTTGATGATAAAATAATTCGAATTCGAAGACAGATTTCAAACCTAATTTTAATCACTAAACATAATAATATGTAACATTTAACACGACGGCTAATAAAATAAAATTAAATTTTATAAACAAAAATTAAAAAAGTATTCGTATTTATTTTATGGTAAATGAATATTTAAAACAAAGAAACCAGTATTTTTACCTCCCTAAATAATATTTATTTACCTCTTCCTTCTCTAAACAAATCAAAGCTAGGGATAACATAATAAAATTTATTTAATTTGATAATTATAGATGTTAAAGTCATTAAGATACACTCACGGATTTATTGTGTGTAATTCTAAGTAAGATTTAAGCAAGACTTAATTAAAAAGTATGCTGCCATATCCTTATTGCTCAAAGTCTGGTTTATTTTGATCAATGTACTTATTTATTAAGTAATATTTACATTAATAGTTTTATACTTTCTATTGAACATTTATAGTTACCAAATTAACTTAGATTAAGTTACATACACATGTCATATAACCGATAACACAGCGCGCTGTGTTACACCGAGTGAGTGAGGATACCGGAGGCCCATACCAAAACCTCTCCCCGTCCCCCTCTCCATTTTCACAAAGACCGGTAACGCACTTCTGACGCCTCTGGTGTTGCGGATTTCTACGGGCGCGCGGCGGCGGTAATCGTTACCGTCAGGTGAAACGTCTGCTCGTTTGCTCCATACTTATTATTTAAGCTTTTGAGTTTATCGCGAACAGACAGACAGACAGACGCGGCGGAGGACTTTGTTTTGTAATATGTAATAACCATAATTCACAATTCCTTTTATCAATTACACCGAAGCGACGCCATGACACCGTCCGAATTCTAGCTTAGATCTTTTTAACTTTTTTGACATTTTGACATAACCTAGTGTTGCCATTACGTTGTCATAGTTTATACTAAATATACCAAATTGATGATTTGGTATCGAAAAATATACATTTTATAGATAAATTCCACTCAAACCCAAACAAATCATCGTACTCATTACTCAATTATTTATCCTTGGCGGAAATCGCACCCACAAAACTTCATTTATAATTGAAGTTTACTTACGAGTGTTTACATCATTCGCGAACCATTTTTCTTCTGAGGTCACTACGTCACTTTTTATATTACATGTCAACAAGTCGCATAGAAAAAAAAACAATTTCGTAATTCGTTAATCATCTACTTTATCGATAAATTATAAGTGAACATAAATTTATTGTCGCTTGCGTAATATAAGTTCATTTAAGTTTATTAGTTTTAAGAAGGCCACAGTGCGGGCAATCAACTTATATATGATTATAGTGGCTGAGCTTCACAGTTTTGCCCACGATTATTATTGTACTTATACAACAACAACAGCGGTTAACGCCGCGGAGCGAAGCTAGTCTAAAAAAGATAGCCAACTCCTTGTATCATCAGCTATCTCCTAGTGAAAGTCCCGTCAAAATTCAACAGCCGTTCCACAGATTTGCCGGAACAATCTGACAGACTATCAATTTAAAAAAAATGTAAGTACTTTACCTATATACTTTCATATGCATTTACTGAAAAGCTGTTAATTTTAAATTACAAATAGTCACTTTAGGTTTATTTATTGAAATTAATATTATATATATCTAAATGGATATTAGTTTTAAGTTAAAAGACGTTATATCTCAGGAACAACATCTTCACTCACATACTATGCTCACGATTTAATACGAATTACTCTGGTATTTGTGTTTATAATGAAAAGTTGCCAAATTATTTTTAAGACACAGTTAGAAACTAGTGGGTGTAAATATAATAAAACTTGAAATAAATATTAAATTTTATATAAATATATCCCTTTTAGGTATTTTTATATCTATTTTAATTCATTTAGATGACATTCTGTTTTTGTTTGAATTATCTCTATTTAACGCAACCTTCAATTAAAAATATTATTTCTATTTCGCTCCAACAATCCAATTTCTATTTTGACTTTATAAGTACATAGACGTGTATAAACAAATTCAGAATTCTAATCGTTAAAGTCATGATAGACCTCCCACTAGAAAACTACTTGATACATCTATCAAGTAGTTTTCAAGTGGGAGTCAGATGGTGCATTAGAACTCCAATCAGGTTACGTAACGACCGTCGGTCATCTAGCGGATTCTAGCGTATTACGTGGTTTCACAACTCAGACATGCTCTTACCGAAACTGATTGCGGAAAACAAGCCAATAAAATAAGAAGAACCGGTAAGGAGATCGTTTAAAGCACGTCACATTCCTTCATTTAATTTAAACATTTAAAAGTGAAAGAGGCAAGAAATGTATAGATTTTGTAATTACCGTGTCAGTGATAAATTGGTATAGTTTATTCTAAAACTTGTAATTAAGCGCAATAGGATATGTGTGTAAAAGTGTAATCAATAAAATCTATACTAACGTTATAAAAGCTGAGGAGTTTGTTTGGTTGAACGCACTAATATCAAGAAGTGAAGTTTCAAAAAAAGATTTTAGTGGTGTGTAGCCTATTTATCGCGGAATGCTAATTGTTAACAATTGTTGTAATTGAGATCAGTAAATTCCGGAAAGAACACTTTTTTATATAAAGTTTCAACAACATAATCCCATGAAAACATATTCAGTGGAACCAGGTTCCATGATTTTTAAATATTTTTGTCTTACGGCACTCCACTAATAAACATAATAATTACAAATTTTAACAAAAAAAAAGACTTCAATCTGGACCAATGGGACCACACGGGAATCACCAGTTTTCAAATAAAAAACAATCATCAAAATCGGTTCACCCAGTCGAAAATTATGAGGTAGGTAACAGCATAAAAAAAACAGTCGAATTGATAACCTCCTCCTTTTTTGAAGTCGGTTAAAAAGGCAAATAACATGCTAACCACCATAGAATTGATGTCGAAGAAACTCGCACTAGCCCGTCTGTATATCAGCCCCCTTGGCCAAGCTGCAATTGTTTCACATCGATTCTCTTTCTACAATCGTTAACGCCTATATTCCATTGTATTATTATCTAATACTGGCTGATCCGACGACCTTCGCTCCGCCATTTTTTTTTAAGTATTTATACCCGCCTTAGTTTCTCACGGGTAGAGTTCAGTGGTGGACTTTGAAAATATAACAGTTCCAGATTTCTTTTAGCTTCCTTTTATAAACAAACCTTGCCCTGACAATAACCAACACATTAAAAAAATAATTGTCCAATTTGGTGCAGTCGATCAGAAGTTATGCGCGTACATAAATTTCGGTGATTCATTTTTATTTATATAGATTTTGTTTTGACCACGTGACTATGCGTTCAGATGATGCAATTCCCAGACATTTGTTAGTTTTCTAATAAAGTTTACGATTTTAGAGTGTCATTTAAATATATATCTTCAGCATATTACAGGTATTACAGGGCCTCCTTCAAAGTACGCCACTAGTTGCATTCTTCTACGATCAGGGCCGCAATCCTGCTATTTTATGTTAACATACTCTGTCATTCCGCTATTGAGATGCCATTGCTATCGATCAAGATATTAGTATTCTACTGTATTTGATAATTGTTTCAATGACGTCACGACAGGTTCAAAAGTATGTGGTAGATTACAGTTAATACTATTTAATAAACTATAACAAAGATATCGATGGCATTAAAATTTATATTAATTTTATTTATTTATAAAACATTTTCGTCTGCCATTATAGATTACTCTTGTGCAGTATTTGAATCAACTCTTACTAAGTCATGACTTATGCATGGCAGCCATGGCAGGTTAGTGACAACTAACCATTTGTCTTACAGTGAAAAACAGCATAAAAGTGCAAAACTATTCTGACAACAGTTCATTGACAGTCTATTGCTGCAATGATAAAATAGCAGAATCGAGGTCCTGAAATGTTGGTACAATTGTCATTAAAAGAACTCGTTAAAAACAACAAATGTGAGAAAAAATAACAGTCACGAGACATGTTGACAAACTTTCCTTTCTTCAAACGTCTGCCTTTCACATCTTCTCATTATTACAGTATCTATTAAGTAGTATTAAGTTGCCATGATGTCATCACGTCATCTTTTTCTAATTGAAGTAGGTAATGCTCTACATAACCAAGGCGGAATTATATTGAATCTCGTACACTAAGTTAATTTAATAAACCAACTTGTGACTCTTGCAGTTCTTTTAGTGCTACTACATAAACTTAATGTTAAGCGATCACTTTAATCTATGGATATTTACACTATAAATAAAATCACGCCTGTTTCCCCGAAAGGTGGCAGAGGCATTTATACGCCCACTTTTCGCCAGTGTTTTTGTCTCACGTAATAGGTGGCGAGCCTATTGTCGCTAATCGAAATGTTTTCTTGGCTAGAGACTCGTCAGTCGATCAGCAGGAGAGGTTGGCTTGGGGTTCTTTGTGTGAACTTTATGCATATTTATATCACTGGTGTCATTATGTACTTGTGGTAATATCTTACTGAATAATAACTTAACTTGAGATGTGTGATCTTAAACACGGCCAACTGATCCTAGCTATGCAGAACCTGTACTATGGTAGCCACACTGCCGATAAACCTAAATATCTATAAAATACATAGTACACACATATTATTAGACTGGCTGACCCGTGCCCACTTCGTTGGGCGGTAAACATTTTTTTCTTACTTACTTTGCAAATCCGGCTACCACAAAAAAGTCTTTCCACTTTTCGGGTTATTATAAATCCTATGTCACCCACAAATAACGTAGCCTTCTAGTGGTAAAAGAATTTTCAAAATCGGTTCAGTAGATCCAGAGATTACCCCCTACAACGTCACAGACTCACAAACGCACAAACTTTACCTCTTTATATAATAAAAATAGACAAAAGATCGTGCTCACACAGTAGATCTATAATTTTGGTATTGTTTATAATCGCATATTTACAATACGATATTCTATAAAAATATAGGTAAACTTTCAACCAATATCTGTTTATGTAATATCTATCGTTCTGAACATACACACATCAAAAGTGTCTAGGGATCAAGCATTTTTATGCGGATTTCTTGAGATTGAGATGTGGCTTTGGCCCTGGCCTGCTCAGTCGCCAGACTTGAACCCGATTGAGCATGCATGGGATATGCTACAGAGACGAGCTCTGCCGAATATGGAGGGTATCCAGTCGCAAGAAGACCTTTTTTTGTTGTTGCAACGAACATGGGCGGCCATTCCACAGCGTGTTTGGATGAATTCATTTTGAGTATGCCAAACCGATGTTCTTGTGTTGTTAGTGTTCGCGGTAGAAACACGGATTATTAATTGTTTAAGTTACATAATAAATTTTTAAAGAAAACTGTTATTTCAGTCTTTTTTTCGAACTTTAATGTTAGTGGTTCAAATGTCAAAATCCCTTTATTAGGAAAATGGCAAATTTCTTTATTAATGCAAAGGTGCCTTGGTTTATCGTTACTGTGACAAACGAAAACACTTTATTTGATGAATCCTTAAAGAAAATTTTAATTAATATCAATCAGGAGAAAAGTTATTGCAAAAATATATGTTGATCCCTAGACACATATGTTGATCCCTAGACAATTTTGATGTGTGTATTTTGCTTATTGATCAGTATTAAGCAACTTTTTGTCCACTTTATGCTCAAGTTGTTTAATATTTGAGATTAGAAATGTAATATTATACAAACTTTTTACATGCACCGGACGTTACAGAAATAATCGCTAATATAAATTCGCACTTGACACCTATCAAGCAATTTGACACTCACAGCGGCAAACTTAATTGCTCTCTTGATAAACATAATTAATATAATTAAATGTAATGTAATACATTATGATGCAATTATTCAAACATACCATTACTATGTCAAAGTTAAAAGCCCCAATTCTACTTACAGACCTGTATTTAATTCGTATTCCCAATCGCTGAAGACCTTGGCGCATGAAATTAGTCGTATGGCAGGCCGAGGCTGAATGACTAGTATCTGTCACCGATTTTCTGAATAACGATGTTAGAACGACTTGCTATCGATTTTTCGACTGACTTAGAACCCTCAGGCATACTACAAACCTAGCTGGTAAACACGAGCTAATACTAGAAATTTTGAGAGCATAAATTGTAATTTTAATAAGGAGGCTTTATAATAAAAATGTTAAATGAATATTATTTTAAATCACAATTAAGTTCTTCAGATCATTCTAAAAGTGTACCTTGTATATACCTTTACTGCGTTAATTTCGGATTGATTCAGTCCTTTACAGTATATTGTAATTTCGAATAATATTGTCTGTGTGAAAATGTAAAATCCAGAGCAGGCCTACCTACAAACAAGGATCTGCGAGTCAAATTTTCAACAGCTTTAAACATCGCACTGCTAAGCTAAGTATTTCACTGCCTAAGGTTAAATAGTTCAATTATGAATTCTTATTCGTTATATCATAAACATTTATAACTTAATTAGAAGATAAAATATCATTAACCTATTAAATTCTAATTATCTGGTTGATCTTACGAACACATGTTTCTAATAAAACATTCTTTTGTACTTTTATGTGGTGTTACAGTAATTGATGATTTAAGTTGTTTTTTTAATTGGTAAATGTTAGTTATTCTAGTGATGAAATTAGATGATGAAGTAATTACATTTTTCCACCATACCTAACGATCTTATAAATAAATGATTGTAATAGTTAAACCATATAGGATGGGTTTGACGTTGCTTATAAAGTCGTGATGCATTTGATTTGTTTTGCTGTTAGTGGCATTTAGCGCAAATAAATAAGTAATAATAATAAGTATAAATAAAGTATATTATTTTTTAAATCATTGACTTAAACGAGCCATAGTTAAATAAAAAGTAACAGAAAATGTTTCAAAATTTCTTTATAAAACCGTTGTTGAAGCTACTAATAAAAAGTTGTCTTAAAAAAATTACAAAACATTTTTCAGAAACTTACAGATACGCTCGCTAATTTACAAGTGTTTGTACATTTCAGTTACTTATAAGTGAAAAATAGTAAAGCAAGATTTATAATTGCAAAGTTTTTTGCTTGCTTTACTTGAATTGTTATATTTAAGGTCAATCAAATTGAATAATGTTGTACAAAAAAGGCAGTATAAGTGAGATAAACCACACTCTGGTAATGAGCTTTTTATAATAGGTCTTTATCTATGAAATTGTCGTTTTGTATGCAACAAGTGAAAGTACTTATTTTTTCAAACTTTTTAATTTCTGTTATTCGAAGTAATCACCCATGCAATCGACGCATCTTTGCTAACGCATTGGCAGCTTATTGATGCCCTTCTTGTAAAAATCAGCTGGACGGGAGGCAACAAACTCTTCAAAGGCATTTTGTACTATTTTCTCGTGAATTGATTTTTTTACCCACTAAAAAGAAGAAGAAAATAACAGAAATAAAAAAGTTTAAAAAAATAAGTACTTTCACTTATTACATACAAAACGGCAATTTCATAGGTAAAGACCTATTATTTGACATTTCAACCACAACATTGCAAAAATTCTAAGTGGTATAATCGCTCGAACCAATTAAAAGTAAAGCGAGCTTTAATTAGAAGCTGCTTCATTAGGACATTACCAATCAGATTAATAATAATAAACAATTGTGTATGGTTGGACATATGTGTATAGTTTAGTTACGGTGTTATATTCTTAAAATCTTATGCAAAACTCTGTCAGAGACTGTAAAAGTTGACCACATGTTGCATTTTTTTAATTAGATGATTGCACCCGTTGATAACTAGGTAGTATATTTCTAAATCTAAATAATTCAATACAAAAATAACTTATTTAGTGCCACAAAATAACTACTTTCAGCTATCGTTTTTATTTCCCCCTATTCGATTTCTAAATTCTGATTGCACCTGCGCCCCATACCTTGCAATGTCACTCCTAGTGTACCTCATAATTATTTTAATTTCAATACCACCAAGAGTTTCAACTTTTATCACTGAAAAATTATTCTTTTAACACATTGATACAAGATTTATATAATTTAGAAAACAGTTCACAGTTTTATGTTCTTTAAATTATATATAGTCTTAAAGTCGAAAGTCTAAAACTAATAAAAACAGTATAATTATGTTAGTATCTTTCTGGGTTCTTTCAATAATTCAGAAATCATTTCATGGTTGCAAGTTCTTTGCAATATATATAGCCGAAAGGGGTTTGCCTCAAAGCCGATAGCCTAAAAGCCGGTAGCCTAAAACTCCCAATCAATAAAGACTGTGTAATTGTGTTAATATCTTTCTGGATCCCTGGGGATACTATTAATGGACGGGCCAGCGGCGTGGCTTTACCTGGGATACCGGATGACACTGACCCCGATACCTACAGCCTTCTTTATATTAGCTTAATATTTAGATCAAACAGATTTTAACGAATGGGGCCATAAAGTTTTATGAAGTTATTAAAATACGATTATAAATCGTGCAAAGTAAATAAATAGTAACGAGTTCTCCACACATAGGTTTAAATAGTTTGGCCGAAGAAGGCCAATGTCAGCAACTGTGTATGACAACGTATCAGCATAGTGAACAAATATGGGAACAGGCGCGCCCGTATGTTCGAAATTTAATAAATTACACCTAACGTGATCAACATGTTCTAAATTAAAAGGTTGTTTGTGAGTAATCGGTTGGTTAGTACATACTGTTTAGTATGACGAGGTACGTTTCGTAACAGACTCGTTGATACGGGTACCATTCAACTTTTTTCTTTCTACTTATTTAGAAATAAACATGAAGGTGATCATTAGCAAGAGCTTTACTAGAGAAGCGATGGATTCGTAGAATAAAGTCAAAAACAGGAAAATAGAAGTTTTGTAGAACTTTCAGGTTTGAATAAACATTAAATGTATGTTAATACATAGAAAACAAAAGAAAAACTTTGTATACCTATTTAAGAAAATTATGCGAAAAGACGAGGATGAAATTTGGCACAGTTAAAGTTTATATGGGGGAGGAGATCAGGAACTTCGTCCTCTGGACGGCCACTAGTGAAATTAAAAGTGCTGTGTCGCTACAAAATTGTAAGAAGTGATGTTTCTAACCATAAGTAAAAGCTAGCACATGTAAAGTGAATTGCCGTTCAAATGGTGATATCTTATAAAATGTTTTATAATTATAAACATATATGTATACGATACGTACTGTAGGGACGCGGAAGACAAGGTAGAGTGACTATTAGGAGGGGGTCACCTACAAACCGTAGGTGGCCCGAGGTACGTCGGGGTTCCAGGATTTTCTTTTCTAGGGTGTACCTGGTTCCCCGGCTCCTATTACCCGAGACGGCGTTCGGTTTTAGTTGGTTCGAGTCCGACATGCCACCAGGAGGTGGTATTCGGGGGGAATTTCCGCACGAAAAAAAAAAAGGTGGAGTGATCGGAGTGAATCGGAGGGAGGAATCGATCAGAGTGGCGTGCAATGAGAGAGGCCTATTTCTACAATAAGCAGATCATGATCAGCCTATCGCAGATGATGATGATGTATACATTAATATGTGAGGTGTATTTAATTTTTAGGAAAAAAATAGTAACACTAAGAAAACAATTGTAGAACAAATCAAAAATGTTAATATTCTACACAGCATTTTGCAAACACGTTAAAGAAACTATTGCATTATTATTCACATATATTACGTCTGTTATCACAGCAACTCGACGTAGATCATTTCTTATCGATAATCGCGGTATGATTGAACTTATTAAGCATTGATTGATTGTGTTAGGTCTTGCGGGCAAACCCGGGGCGGGGTTGCGACATTTATTTAACAAATCAACTCCACACTAACAAGAGTACGACCTCGAACTACATTGGTTTTAAGTCGTGTATGAGCTATTTGAATTACACATGCGAGTTTTCAATGAAGGTTACTCGGAAGATGTTGTATTCGGAGATCTTATACATGCTTATCACGGTTTTATTGTTTAGTTGTATCTCTGATATACCGAATATCTGAGTTTTGCAATTTAATGGTATGTTTGTAGTTTATGTGTATACAAGATAATATTATCGTTTATTAATGGTATTGATTTGTGGGCTAACTTGTGCTCGCTAGACTTACATATATATTATGGGGTTAGCAGAATGAATTGAATATGACTTACTTATAACATAACGAATATAATTAAACATGTCCTTCAAGTATTATGTTTTAACTGTCTATATATTAGAATCAG
This sequence comes from Diaphora mendica, assembly GCA_949125395.1. NCBI lineage: Eukaryota > Metazoa > Arthropoda > Insecta > Lepidoptera > Erebidae > Diaphora > Diaphora mendica. The sequence goes on from OX421323.1 coordinate 8,519,570, forward strand.
TTCCATTTTGATGGCAAACTTGGCTTTGAAATCACATTCCTATTTTAGGATAAGAGGAAAAAATAAAAAAAAATCACATAATGTCAGAGATCGACAGTCAAAAACTATAAAAATAGTAGCTTATTTTCCATTATACACTATTATACTCTTTAGATTATTGAAAAGTCATAATGCGTTTGTGGGAGGTGGAGAGGTTTCAGAGGTGTATGAACAACTTTCTATTGTATGTTGTTAGTTTACCGTGCAAGGTCATAGTAATGTTCCAAACTTGACATATAATATATGACATGGTTGTCTCAATGACGACTGTCATTTGTGCAAACATTCACGAATTAGGCCCTGTTCAGATGACGAGCGCTCAACGCGCTAACGCGCGTTAACAACTCCATGTAAAAACGCGCGTTAGCATGTGTACTCCTAGAACAAATTACGTGTAGTTGTAAACGCGCGTTAGCAAAACGCGCATTGAGCGCTTGTCATCTGAACATGGGCTTAGTCTCATCATTCTACAACATATAATACTGATGTTCAAAGTCTAAATCTGCATCCTGTAATGACCTATGGTCCTTCTAATCTGAGAGGCACCGATTGACATTTCATCATTTTTAAACTTTGTGGTGGCGTAACCCGCGCAATTAAAATAAACTTTTTCATAAAATCATGACATTAGGAACCTATTTGTATTTTATCACAAGATTTATAATTATTAATGTCTCTATTTAAATTAAATGCTATGAAATATATTTAGCTTTAATTCCGCGAGACAAATATCCAGGACTGAAAGCAGGACACAAATCCCACCGTCATGCATACTCACATGCACATATGGGTATCATGCATATGCACACATACAAAACAAGTTAGAAATAATTAGCATGCCATGCAACCAAACCTATACTCGACACGTGTTTCGCCCCTCCACGGGGCATCCTCAGGAGATGTTGACTCGTCGAGCGTTTGAGCTCGAATGAGCTAGTCGCACCGCTGTCGGCCCTTTATATACCGTTTCGATGACGCTATAATAACGGTCAATACAACGTCACAAAGACATCTGTGCCGAACTACCTGCAATCATACTTAGAAGTGGTGATGGAATTAAATTTGTTTGGTCATTCAACAGTGCATATGCATTATTATTGTTATGTTTTGATACTTCTAACTGTTCCAACACACTCAGCCGGAAACCCTTATCGCAAACATGCAGAATGTTATAGGTATTGTTGCCGCTCAAGGAGTGGCCGGTGTCGATTAAATGTTTTGCGAAATGTGATTTATCTGGATGGCCATTCCTGTGAACGGCAACATGTTCCCTGTACCTAATTTCAAAACTACGGCCTGTCTGACCCACATAGCAATCATTGCATACTAATTTGTAAACTCCGGATTTTTTTGAATTCTCTAATTTATCTTCACCGTTACATAGTTTACGCAAGTTATGACCCGATCGAAAAGCTACGTAAACATTGTGTTTTCTTAGAATATTCGCGATTCTATCTGAAATTGGGCCTATGTAAGTGAGACTCCCGATATTCTTGTTAATTCTTTCGGGGGTACATGCATAAAGTGCTGAGCGCGCCCGGTCATTCTGCTTTTTCTTAATTATATTATCAATAACTTGTTTGGTGTATCCGTATGAAGTCGCGATTTGATACAATATTTTGAGTTCTTTTGCGTAACTATCCGTGGACAGTGGGAGTGACATTAAACGGTGGACATAGCTGCGGAAGGCTGCTAGTTTATGCTGTAGTGGGTGACAGGATGAAGCGGGAATCGTTGTGTCCGTGTGTGTGGGCTTTCGATAAATTTGGAAATCGAGTTTGTTATTGACTCTAGTGATTGTTAGATCCAAAAAATTAAGGGACTGATTTGATTTTAATTCTAATTTGAATTTAATTTTGGGGTGGTGAGTGTTGAGCCTATTCACGAAAATATCCAATTGACGATTAGTACCTGTCCAACAGATAATTACGTCATCCACATATCTATAATAAAACAGAGCTCGCCCACCACATATTTACATTCGAAGTAGTTCATAAATATTTCCGCCATTAATGGTACTGGTAGTAGTTCAGATCCATCTAACTTCCGACCTATCTCAATACTTCCAAAATTGAGTAAAATTTTTGAAAAATTGCTTTTAAACCAAATGTTACAACATTTTATTAAGAACAACTTGCTTCATCAAAAGCAATTTGGTTTTACTAAAGGTCGTTCAAATACGGACGCGGGCGTGGAATTGCTTAAACACATATATGGCGCCTGGGAGGATTCACAGGATGCGTTTGGTATTTTCTGTGACTTGTCTAAGGCTTTCGATTGTGTCCATCATCCTACACTCATTAGGAAGCTACAGCACTACGGAATAATGAATAATGCTGTAAATATTGTAACGTCGTATTTGAATAAAAGAGTTCAAAAAGTTGATATTAATGGTAAAACATCTTCGGGATCACCGGTAACAATGGGCGTCCCATAGCGTTCCATTCTAGGGCCATTTCTGTTTCTCATATATATAAATGATTAAGTGACAATCATGAGATTGTATTGTTCGCGGATGACACATCCTTAATTTTTAAAGTTAGGCGCCAACTTGACAGTTTTACTGAAGTCAACAGTACACTCTTGAAAGTAGTACATTGGTTTAATACACATAACCTTCTCCTTAACGAGAAGAAAGCTAAATTCATTAAATTCTCTACACCAAACGTTAGGCATATTACAACCAACGTTCGATTGAATGGACTAGAGTTGGATCCTGTGGAATCTACTGTATTTTTAGGTATTACTATTGACGCTAAGTTACAATGGGGTCCCCAAATAGAAAAACTATCCGGTAGGCTAAGCTCAGCGGCTTTTGCTGTAAAAAAGATTCGACATTTAACTGATGTTGATACAGCTAGAATAGTTTACTTCAGTTACTTTCATAGCATAATGAGTTACGGTATCCTACTCTGGGGTAACTGTGCAGATATTAATGCCATATTTGTTTTACAAAAACGCGCCGTACGAGCCATTTATAAATTAGGCCCTCGAGTTTCTCTCCGTTCCAAATTTAAAGAGATAAATATTCTGACTGTATCTTCACAATATATAGACGAAAATTTAGTTTATGTTCAAAAAAATATATCAAAGTTTCCTAAAATCAGTGATATTCATTCTGTAAATACCAGAAACAAACATAATCTTAGTGTTCACGTCACTCGTCTCCACAGAGTAGGCAACATTATTTTTAAATTATTATCTTTACTGATTATTGTAATTGTGACTCAAATTGTAATTATCGTATTTCTTTTATTGAAATAATGTCTTTTGCATATTGTCTGGACTTCAAAAGAGACTGTGATCCCTGAGTTTGTTTCGTCCTTTCTTCTCAGAGCTAGTCCAGTTAGGAAAGGAGGAACTCATCTGCTCAAAAAAAAAGTTTAACTTGCAAAAGTGTTCATGTAACCTAATTGCAGAATAAATGATTTCATTTCATTTCATTTCATTTCAATGTACTTAAAGGTGATCCCATTGCTAGACCCTCTTTTTGGCGGTAGTATTCGTTATTGAATCGAAAGTAATTTTGTTCCATGCAAATACGTGTGAGGTTAAGTAGGTCATTGGATGTATGTAGGAATAACTAAAATAAAATATTTACATAGTAGGAATGACCAAACAAATTTAATTCCATCACCACTTCTAAGTATTGATTTGTGTCCTGCTTTCAGACCTGGATATTTGTCTCGCGGAATTAAAGCTAAATATATTTCATAGCATTTAATGTCATGGATTTCCGCAAAGTAACGCCTGATTCCATAACTTGTCTCTATTTAAATTTAGCGAATCTTTTAAACAAAATAACCAATTTCAGCAACATTCAGTTTTTTTTACTTTGTTTCAATTCTATAATATAAATATTTATATAGCTATGATCTTATACTTACCCATCATACACTCATTTAGTGGGTATAATATAAAGTAAAGACCTTCATTCATTCTTTCATGTACCTAAACGCTAAGGCACTCATTGGAATGCAAAAAACGTATGCAAATTTGGTTGAATATGAATTAATCAAAACGAGCCATATCATGTAAAATTTTGCATAACTATTATGATATAGTTTTATTTGATTCTATCGATAAGCGAACTTTTTTTACGATTCTTTAATTAATTGTAAAAGATAAAGTTATATAGTTCATTAATATGTATATCAATGCTAATGACACATCGATTAATAGTTAAATGTGCGCTAATTTGAGCCTAGAGATATTAAAATTTAAACTAGAACACTGTCTGAGATTGCGTTTACTGTAATTAGTAACTATATTGCCTTATTAGATACGCGCGGTTAGAAATCACTTTTCAGAAATCATATTTTGTTTGAAATTAAACCCTTAATATTTTACGTATTTGTTCAAAATACATACAGCTATCCTGAAAAATATATACAGTATAATACATACAGTTTTAGATACTGTAATGATGGATTAATAATAGAGAATATCACCACCCCTATTGTTGTTGTGTGTATTGCGTTGTGTGTTGTAAGATACGGCTAATGAAAGCAAATTTTGCGGGACAACATCATTGCAAAGAGGAGGAAAACTTGATAAAAACCCGATACAAAACCCATTTAGTAAGCGTGGACACAGGAATACTGTACTGAGAAGGAAAATTTCAAATTAATTCTATGCCAACCGGTCTGGCCAGCGTGATATAGTAGTCCAAAACCTACTTTTTAAGAAAAGTCCTATGTCCAGCAGTGGACTTCTAAACGCTGTTGATATAAGATGTGATGATTCCCAAACTAGTAGTCAAAGGTAGTAGAGCCACGCTGATTTCAGCACGAATGGGCCGCCTCGACCGGGGCGGTACTACCCTCGCACAGAAAATCAACGTAAAATGACAGCGTTCGTGCTGTCGTGTTTCGTTGGTGAGTGCGAGACCGGAGGCCCAATTAGTCTAGTCAACAAGTACCATACTTGTTGACTAGACTAAAAGATGCAGCAGCATCACTCGGCCGCCATAGTGTGGGTCTCCATACTGCATTGTCTGCATTCGCCGTGAGTATGGTGACCACCACTCTTGGATTCTGCTTATGCTTTCCATCAGGCAGAGTAGAGTCATTTTGGCGGGCCAAACATAAAAAAAAAAAACTTAAAACCCATATTTTAACAAAATCGATTTTAATTACATATTACAATTTACCCGCACACACACACGAACACACACACACACACGCGCGCACACATACACACACACACACGCAAAAACTAAACCTACCAGCAGAAGTCAAACTCGTGGCATATGCGGATGACGTTGCAGTAGTGATCGTTGCCAAACACCTAGAAGAGGTAATTTTCGCCATTGACACTACCATTGAAAAGATCAGGCACTGGATGGACACAGTCGGACTGCAGCTAGCAGAACACAAGACCGAGGCTGTACTGATTACTAGTAGGAAGCAGGTGGAAACCATCACATTGCGAGTTGGAGCACACCAAATCCAATCTCAGCCGTCAATTCGGTATCTGGGAGTAATAATCGATGCCCGACTAAATTTCAAGCATAATGTACAACACGTCGGTGCCAAAGCCTCGGTGGTAAGAGCGACCTTATCGCGATTGATGCCCAACATAGGTGGGCCGAAACAAAAAAGGAGGGAATTACTAGCATCCGTAGTAACATCTGTTCTAACCTATGGGATACCTATCTGGGCTGATGCGCTTAATGTACAGGAAGCGAGACGGAAGATTGCACGGGTCTATCGGCTGAGTGCTTTGAGAGTCGCAAGCGCTTTCCGCACAGTGTCAGACGACGCAGTATGCGTTATTGCTGGGATGCTGCCAATTAGAGTACTGGCCGAAGAACGAAAAGCCCTTTACCGGAGAAAAAGAACAACTACGCTCAGCCCTGAAGTGGATTCCACAAGTGGATGTCTGGCTGAATCGCAGTCACGGCGAGGTGAACTATTACCTGACGCAGATGATCTCAGGACATGGGTGCTTCCGGGCTTACCTATATCGTTATAAGCACGACGTCTCCCCAGAATGCCCGTCCTGCCCGGGAGTTAATGAAGACGCAGAACATGTGTTTTTCACGTGCCCTCGTTTCAATATGACACGTAAGGATTTGGAAGATGCCCTCGCGCATAAAATACAGCCAGAGACCTGAACAGCAGCTATGCTTTCCTCAGAGGCAGCCTGGCTAGCGATAAGTGGTTTTGCGACGGAAGTGCTCCAGGAACTACGGAGACTAGAAAGGAAGACGACGGGCTGAAATAAGACAGCTAGAATAAAGCTAGAAAAACCAAGAGGGAAGAGCAGTAGCTAGAGCCTCCCTCCACGAAGTAAAGCCTAGCGGCGGTTCCGTGGGGGAAGAGGAGGTTGACGCCAGAGGAGGTGTTTTATTTAGTCGGTATGGGTGTAATCATAACATCGAGTCTGACATACCAGGTTAGACCCTGATGATACGTAAGAGTAGTTTTTCTCCATACCTCTGGGAAAAAAAAAACACACACACACGCACACAAGGCACGCATACAAACACAAGAACACGCAAAATTAACAAATCAATTATGTTTCATGTATCCACTTTTAAATGTTTATTGTATCATTTTTTTTTTGGGAAGGTACTGATTCCCGACATTACAGCTCACGCTAGTTTGGGAATCACGGCTTACACTTGAATTGTATCCATACTTTGTTACAATAAAGAATTCTTCTTATTAATTTGCGAATAGCTCGCCATGTGAACGTAGTCTAAATGCATCCGCCATCTTTGTCACGACATGGACTAAAAGTAATTCGAGTACAATATGCCTTTTCAAAAAACTAACTAACCAAAGGTCTCATGAAAAACGGATACGGTCGTTGTCCTAGATTTTAATAATGAATGAGAGACAATGCTGCATTGAGCATATTATGCACGTGTGATATGTTACTTGTAAATGCATGTCTGCATGTTGAACGTAGCAATTGCTTAAACATTGTACATATTTAGAGTGCGATTTTATCTGAGCCTTGCGACATGACGGAATGATTTAGGGAGATAATTGTTTTGTTTGAATTCTGTTAACATATGATAAACAGTTTCCAGATTTATTTGAAAGTACAAATTTACGATTATATTAATTATAGCATTGTTGATTAAATCTCGGTTTAAGATAAAATTAATTTTAAAATCCTTCGCATGCCTGAAATAATATTTGTTTTATTTAAAGTCTTACTGCTTTACTTGTTATGGAATACGAGCTGATAGATAATATTTCATTTGTACACTAGGGTTAACAAACAATTTACGGTCATAAATGTTACTTTAAGCTTTAATTTACTTAAAGTCATACAGGAGTTCAACAGAAATCCAATTTTTTTTAATTTATTTATATGGTATACCAACAGCACACATAGGACACTCTCTTTAAAATATTACACAGAATAAATATTATCTGGTATACGTGTCCATTACAGGTAAACACAACATACACCATATGAAATAACACCTAACAACACAGTATTAGGAGTAATTTAATAGTTACAAAATAAAAAAGTAAAGGAGATTTAATACTAACTACTTAATTCGAGATTACAATACTCTAATTAATGTAATAAAAAGAAAAGCAAGAACACACAATAGGAACTGAAGTAAATGAACATATAGTAAAAAGAAATAAAATGAACATAACATAATGGAAAATGTATGTCATTGCATTATGACCTCGGCGTCCAGTGGATGGAGAAACTCAAGATATTCAATGATGTACCGAATCCCCTTTGTAGTCTTCTTCTTTTGATGAAATGGCAACCAGCCGGATCTCTCGGATCAGCTATTTCTGCCAATGTCAAGTGTTTATAGTCTTCATATGATAAGTCTTCAAGTCTTTAGTTTTCGTCGTGATGAAATTAATGATAAAAAATATAAAAAAATGTGGATGAGATAAAATGGGGACCGTCTTCCGAAAAAACAAAAAACGATCTCCTTTTTAGTCTTAATTGACCATTTGTTTTCTTAATCCAATAGACTCAATTACGAAAGACAGGAATACTTTTTATTTTTCTAATAACATGATTTACACGTGATTAACATGATTTTTGTTAACTCTGCTTGTAGTAGCATGTGTTAGAAGTGGATTTATTCATCCCATTTTTGGTAGTCACCACCACAATTTGTACGTTGTGGTGGTGGCCAAGCAATGGTAATGAACTGGTAAGGGTTTGAAGCACGTTAGTTGTTAGTTAGTGTTAGTTGCTGTTAAGCAACAATTTTCTTCAACTTCTTCTTCGACTTCTTCAACAAAACTCCAACTTCAGTTTGAGCTCTTAATTTAACATTAAAATCTGTTTTGGAAATTAAATCCCTATGTAAACCACGAATAATGTAATTATATCATTAATAAAAATAAAGGCGACAACAGTTTCTTACCCAATATTTTATTAATTTGTTTTTCTAAGTTTTCTGAACTAAAGGTTAGTTTAGAAGAAATAACCTTATTAGAAACTTTTTTTTAACTATCGATTTCCTTTAAAAACTATTTGTTTTTATTTAATTAATATGTCAATTACTAAATGTCAATATATACGATCTCCTAGAATAATATTATAATAATACGGTAGGTATTATTATAATATTATTCTAGGAGATCGTATTTTGTTTTTCCGGAAGACGGTCCCCATTTCATCTCATCCACATTTTTTATATTTTTTATCATTAATTTCATCACAACGAAGACTTAAAGACTTGAAAACGTATTATATGAAGACTATAAACACTTGGCATTGGCAGAAATAGCTGATCCGAGAGATCCGGCTGGTTGCCATTTCATCAAAAGAAGAAGAAGAATATGATTCTACATTATTCTTAGTTGCGAAATGACTATATTTAAGAACATTTTTAAATGTCAATATCCATTTAAAAAACTTATGTTTATATTAAAATTTCATGCTAATATTATAATTTCGAAAGTAAGTCTGTCTGTTTGTTAAGTTTTCATGGCTAAACCGATGTGCATGAATTTCAGTATAGATATCGATTGGACCTTGTAGAAGGGTATAGGTTACTATTTACCGCGATAACGAGCGCTGTTAGAAATTTAACGTCATTGTAATGGCCAACATTTTTGATTGTCATTTTTCCTAGTTTGACGTTTTGACGTTGACGAAAGTACTTGTGACGCTTGTTGTCAACGGTCGACGATTGTCGTTTTGGGAACCGTTTTAATTGTAATTTAGCTAATTGGCCATCCAATTCGGTGTTTAGTCGGTTACCGTTGTGATTGGTCTGATTTGGACTTGCGGGTTTTAGTATTCACGTCGGTTTAGGCGCGTTCCGCGATAGTTGAAACGAGTGCATTGTAATTCGAATACCTTGGAAGTTGTGCAGCGCTTTAGGAGTCATGTATGTGTGACGACGCAGAGAGAATACCAAGAGAGAATCCCTTGTTATAGGAGCAAGGCTGCCACGATGCAGCCTCACATGGGGGATCTGCCCCCTGATCGGGTGAATGAGGCTAGGCCATGGGCGGGTGTTGGTACAGACTTTGCGAGCCCATTCTTAGTGAAAAGCTCGCGGCTGCGGAACGCGAAACAGTACAAGGCGTACCTTTTCGTGTTCGTCTGTTTATCCACCAAGGCGGTGCATCTCGAGCTCGTTGCTGACCTCACTACGGAAGCCTTTATAGCGTGCTTGGACAGATTCGTTTCCCGAAGGGGACTGCCAGCACTGATTCGTTCCGATAATGGAACCAACTTCGTAGGTGCAGAACGATACTTGCGAGATGTAGTTAGGTTTTTAAATGAAAACAAAGTGGATATTGGAACAGCCCTCTCCCGTCGGGGTATACAATGGACCTTCAGTCCACCAGGTTGCCCCCACTGGGGCGGGATTTTTGAAGCCGTAGTTAAGTCAGCTAAGACGCATTTAGGGCGTATTGTAGGTCAGACCGCGCTGGCATTTGAGGAACTCGCGACGTTGTTTTGTAAGATCGAATCCGTTCTCAACTCGCGACCGTTGTGTCCGCTCAGCTCAGATCCAAATGACCTGGAGGCGTAGACTCCAGGCCATTTCTTAATTGGTCAGCCACTTAACGCGCTGCCCGAACACCCATACGAAGGTGTGAAATTGTTTCGGTTGTCTCGGTATCAGATGTTGCAGCAGTTTTCACAGAATTTTTGGAAACGATGGTCTCTAGAGTATCTGCACATTCTGCAACAGCGCCTTAAGTGGACTGACAAAACTAGTCCCCATAATGTTGGTGACCTCGTGCTGGTTAAGGATGCTAACCTACCGCCACTGCGTTGGCGCTGGGGGCGCATTGTTAACTTATTCCCTGGTAAGGATGGGACCCCCTGGTCCGCAGAGGTTCTAGTTGGGGACTCAGTTATCAAACGAGCGGTAGCAACGTTATCTCGCCTGCCTGTAGATTAGGGAACAGGTACGGACCTGTTCGGGCGGGTGACTGTTAGAAATTTAACGTCATTGTAATGGCAACATTTTTGATTGTCATTTTTCCTGGTTTGACGTTTTGACGTTGACGAAACTTGTGACGCTTGTTGTCAACGGTCGACGATTGTCGTTTTGGGAACCGTTTTAATTGTAATTTAGCTAATTGTCCATTCAATTCGGTGTTTAGTCGGTTACCGTTGTGATTGGTCTGATTTGGACTCGCGGGTTTTAGTAGTCACGTCGGTTTAGGCGCGTTCCGCGATAGTTGAAACGAGTGTATTGTAATTCGAATACCTTGGAAGTTGTGCAGCGCTTTAGGAGTCATGTATGTGTGACGACGCAGAGAGAATAACAAGAGAGAATACCACCAAGGGCCCTTGGAGCGCCGATATCAAGGAATCCACACATCTCCAGTAAGTGCTTAGTTACATTAGCTTAGAATAAGAACACAGTGACACAGCCGTGGTTCATTGCTCTTTCCAGTGACATAGTTTTAGCGATTGAATGCCTTACTGATGGGCCCTAAGACATCTCAAATTTCCCAAGGAGAACGCAACATTGGAGAGAGGATTGAACAAGCGCTAAAAGCTAGTATTTAATAAGCAGTCGATATCTAAGTTGAAAAGGATTCCGTGGCTTACTATCAGGCGATAGGTACGTCTGCTCGTTTGCCCCCTATTCCATAAAAAACCCTGCGATACAGTAGATCTTGCGTCTGCGATATTTCTGGTTTTATAACTAAATCTTCTCTCCATCCTATAACTCAACATAGGAACTTACAAAAACATCATAAAACTCGAAGTAAAACATTACATAAGACACATTCTATTCCAATTAAGCGATTGCAAAATTCACATAGATTCAATTTTACTAATTCTCAATATTTAATTTAAGTAATTGAACTTTAGTTTTAATTGGAGACATGCTTATCAATTTAAGGCTTACCTAACCGTCTGCATATTAAATTGGAAGCAGTGCTATGAGCATATTATAGACTAGTTTTTACACGCGGCTTCGCTCACGCAGACTTTCATCCCCTGATTTACCCCCTATTTAGGGGTGGAATTTCAAAAATTCCTTTCTTGGTGCTCACTTACGTTATGTAAAGAACCTACATGCAAAATTTCAGGATTCTAGCTTCAGCGGTTTGGGCTGTGCGTTGATGTCTGGGTATGTCAGTCAGTCAATCAGTTAGTCACCTTACTCTTTTTTATATATACCTAGATAGATTACTAGCAGTTTAAACTCGTAAATATATACATAGATATAACTTGTTGGTGATATCTATGTAAGCGACTACTTAGGTGTCCTTGTTGTAATTAAGTACCTAAGTACTTAGGTAGGTATAACCTAGCCGATAGCTAGCATTTGGCGTACATGTTTTCGAATGTTTCTATTTGATATATTTTTAGATATAATCATGTGTTTTTTTCTGAAGAATTCTGAATAAAAGAAAAGTATTACATTCAGAATTCCAATATATATTATTGGATTTCTGAATGTAAGACTCCTTATAAAAATATTTTGGATAGTATTTTTGTGCATTTTTTTGTAGTCAATATGTATGTGTGTATACACTATTTTCCCTTAGTGTTCTGTAACTATTATATCGCAGTGAGCACAAAGTTAAAAAAAAACTAAGGGTAAAATCGGTTTAACGATGGTATGTCACATTATTTGCTGTATATTAACCCAAATAATGTTTTTTGCAAAGTTTGATATACACGCGATCGAAGCCGCGGGCAAAAGCTAGTTTGTCTATAAAATAGTAATAATATAACTGGTATTTGTCAGTTTCGTATAAAGATAAAATTTATAAAAATGTATAAAAATTTAAAAATAATAATTTTACTAGGTATTCGTTCCTAGAGCTTCTCCCGACTTCCGAGGTAGTCCGACGTGGGGTCAGTAGTATAGTATTGGGCATTCTGCCCCACTATCGTGGGACAGAATTCCCAATACTATTTTTGCGAAACAATAAAATCTACAGTGGGGTAGAATGCCCAATACTATTTTTTCGAAGCAATAAAATCTACAGTGGCGTAGAATTCCCATTACTATTTTTGCGAAACAATAAAATTTATGATGGGACAGAATGCCCAATACTATTTTTACGAAACATTAAATCTACGATGGGACAGAATGCTCAATACTATTTTTGTGAAACATTAAATCTATAGTGAGGGCAGAAAGTCCAATACTATTTTTGCGTTTGTTGTATAATTTTTGTAGTTTGTTTTTGCGCGTCCACACTAGCAACACAGTTATCTGACATAGACTATGTAAAGCATGTTGTTTCATCGCAAAATTAGAACTAAAAATCAGTGTTCATAGTTTGCTTTTGCGCGCCCACGCTATTAACACAATCGTATGATATACAGAATTTTGTGATTAGTATGATGTTTCATCGCAGTAGCAATCAGAACTAAATGGTATAGTTTGCTTTTGCGTGCCCACACTAGTATCACAGTTATCTGACTCAGACTTTTGCGTTCAGCATGTTGTTTCATCGCAAAATTAGAACTAAATAACAATGTTTATAGTTCGCTTTTGCGCGCCCACGCTATTAACACAATCGTATGATATACAGAATTTTGTGATTAGTATGATGTTTCATCGCAGTAGCAATCAGAACCAAATGGTATAGTTTGCTTTTGCGCGCCCACACTAGCAACACAGTTATCTGACACAGACTATGTAAAGCATGTTGTTTCATCGCAAAATTAGAACTAAAAATCAATGTTCATAGTTTGCTTTTGCGCGCCCACGCTATTAACACAATCGTATGATATACAGAATTTTGTGATTAGTATGATGTTTCATCGCAGTAGCAATCAGAACCAAATGGTATAGTTTGCTTTTGCGCGCCCACACTAGTATCACAGTTATCTGACACAGACTATGTAAAGCATGTTGTTTCATCGCAAAATTAGAACTAAATAACAATGTTTATAGTTTGCTTTTGCGCGCTCACGCTATTGACACAGACGTATGATATACAGAATTTTGTGTTTAGTATGTTGCATAAAACAAAAAAAGAAAACAACGTTAATAGTTTACTAAAAGAATATGATTATTTATTTTATTAATTATATAAATTATGTAAAATAAAATGTTTATAAAATGTATATAAAACTCATGAATTATTTGAGTTAAAACTAGGTTGTTCGTCACATAATGAGTCTATAGATTGTATGAGAGATTGAAGCTTACACCATTGGGGTGTATCTTCGTTGGTCTGAACCTTTATTCGGACCAACGCTTTTCTCCAGAGGTCTTGTGGTTCCGTTTTAAGAGCATCATCAGTTCGATACACTTTGAGATCCACGAGATAGTCACCCGTTGTGTTGAGAACTCGACGTTCGTTACCGTTTGCAACTCTATTCACAAAATATGTTGCTAGCGGGGTTGAGGAAGCCACTTTATATTCCCTGTTGCGGCTAACATTAAACACATCAGAAGTTTTCACCTTTTTGCTGAAACAAAAATTTAAAAATCATACATAAGTAGAACAATAGCTTAGTGAGTGTCATATAAATGTCGTATTACTTTGTTTGCGTTTTGATGTAACATCAAAGTATGATATAATTATATTTATCACTAATTATACGATAAATTCCTGTGGAATGAATTACTAAACAATATCGAAAATTTAACTCAAAAACAAAACTCAATAATGTACATACTTTAACTAACCATAAGCTTGCGTAAATTTAAACAATAGATCTAGGTATGTAGATATTGTATAATTAAAGCAGATAATTACCTTATACTAGTAGGCGATTTCTTCACTCTGGTACCTTTAGGTTTGCTTTTATGCGTGACTGGGTTTCGGAGATTGTGGTCATCATCTATTGTAGAGTTATTGAATAGATCACACTCAGAGTCTGACCTGTAAAATTTCAAATAAGATTTGTTTAACATTTTTATTTATTAAATATTTGTAGGTGTAGACAGCGACAATTATACCTCGAGCTCGTTACACCCCTCACAATACTTCTACACATAATTAAGGATAATGTGTAATAAAAACATAAAAGTGGTAAAAAATATTAAGGTACATATTATCAAGAACAAAATCAGGTGAATTAATTTAAAAACAATAATTAAACTTATAACACTTACATTTTATTCCTGCGAAGTAGTAAATAGCTTCCAATCAGACTGAGGCTCGAATTTAATGTATCGAGTTCAGAAAACCATGTTGTTTATATATCAAAATACAGATATAATATTGAAATTTAAAAGTATAGTTGTACTCAATGAAAATGTTTATCAAATAAGACATATTTTATTGTATGTATTATACTACAAATAAAGCAGCAGAAGGTTCCAGTATATTCATACATTATCATCATTTGTAAACTCAGCAAAAAAAAAATGCAGGGCTGCCAAACCGAATTAATAGCGTTGTGCAAATATAACATTTAATATTGTAAATTAAAACCATCACCAACCAAAGAGTAGACATAATATATATTTTTACATTCGCTATCTAACGGTAAGGTAAATTGTATTGCTAAGAAATTCAACTTTATAAGGTTATTAGAGTGTAAGTAACTATATTTTATATAATTTTGCATGAAAATGTGAAATAACACAGTATAATAAAAACAATTAATTTCACAAACCAAATCACATTTCAAAAGTTAGTTACTATTTTTCGAACTTGGTGTGCTGATGTTGTATCTATATGGATATATGGTGTAAACCAATAACGGTAGATGATGCAGGCATTAAAATTAATAATAACAAACGGTTCTGATAGCGTAGTGCAAGCCTCGGATAGGCAACGGTGTGGGTTCAAGTCCCGTCTATGAGTTTTGCTTTACGTCTCTAATATATTTCAAAGGATTTTAAAACTATGTTTATCACCCCTGATTATAAATGCATGACAGCAAACATCATTTGTAAATTCAGCAAAAAAAAAATGCAGGGCAGCCAAACTGAATTAATAGCGATGTGAATATAACATTTAATATTGTAAATTGAAACCACCACCAACCAAAGAGTAGACATAAAATATATTTTTTACATTCGATACCTAACGGTAAGGTAAATTGTATTGCTAAGACATTCAACTTTATAAGGTTATTAGAGTGTAAGTAACTATATTTTATATAATTTTGCATGAAAATGTGAAATAACACAGTTTAATAAAAATAATTAATTTCACAAAACAAATCAAGACTCAGATAGGTAATGGTGTGGGTTCAAGTCCCGTCTATGAGTTTCACTTTACGTCTCTCATATATTTCAAAAGATTTTAAAACTATGTTTGTCATCCCTGAGTAAAATTGCACGACAGCAAAACCTGGTTAAGTAACTCAACACTTTTGTTATGCAGTCATATGAGTAGAGCAAGTTCGCGATAAATTGAGTCATTATATTTTAATCAATTTCGTAATATATTTTATACTAGCTTTTACCCACGGCTTCGCTCACATTTTTATCTTTCGTAAAAATATTTTTCATTTTTACTTTTTAAATAAAAAGTAGTCTATGTTACTTCTAATACCTCTAAGAATATGTGTACAAAGTTTTCGCGTGAAAAACGTAACAAACAAACTATGTTCACATGTAAAATATTAGTATGATATATTTTTTATTCATGATCCGTCATAACTCTATCGTATATACCTATGGGTAGACGGATTTGCAAAATTCAAAGTTTATTTATTTCATAATATATTCATTCTTATACAAAGACTCAAGTCTTAAAGTCTCAAGTAATTAAAAAAATTCAATCTCTATATAATTATAAGGTAATTATAATGGTTCATATATTTATTTATGTATTTGTAGTGTTTAAATTATTATTAAAGTGTGATTTTAATTTCAGCGTGAGGTCTGTTTCAAACAAAAGTTTTGTTTGCTGACAGATTAAACAGGACATTAATTAATCACTAAGATTTTTTATTATTGTAGACCACAATAAACATAAGGTAATTGATTCATAGTACATTTCTCGTTACTTAATTATATGAAGTTATGGTGGATATTTAATATTGTTATTGAAGTGTGATTTTAATTTCAGGGTGGGGTCTATTTCAATCAAAAGTATCGTTTGCTAGCAGATTAAGCAGAACAGTAATTTAACACAAAGATTTTTCAATATTGTGGACTCTAATAAACATAAGGTAATTGATTACATTTATCGTTACTGTAATACGTATGGTTGAGATGATGTGATGGTTGAGATTATTTGATTATCTAATATCACAGTTCTATAAAAATATCTAATTAATAACCTAACGACTCTAGTGGTTTGTGTGATAATATCATCCACTGGCTGTAGGTTTGAATCTCCCAAGATTCGAGTAATCCAAGAATTGATGTTATAAGTTTGAGTGTTCTTGGTGTTTACATTATTATGTATTTATGTGCATTACATGTCTAATTCCAGAACCAGTCAAGGACAACAAGAACTATAACAGATTGTAATTATATTATGAACAAACAATTGAAGTTCTGAAGGTTCAATTGCAGTTATTAGGTATATGTAAAATAAGTAAAATTAATTTTAATATTATTTAACTTATATTTTAGTTTGAAAATGCCTTTCTGTTCGGTTTGCAATATAGAAGTGAATTTTAAGCGTTGGATAAGTCACTTAAGGACCAATAAACATAAAAACAATAGTTCTGAACGTATCAGTGAAAATGTAGAAATAATACATTCTTCTTTCAAGAGTCGTATTACAAGTTACAGAATTATCGCATCTAAAAATGAAGTAAATATTTATCCAGAATGTTTTTTGAATAATATTTATGATCAAGTTAAAATTTTAATATATAGCGCACTTGAAAAACATTATTCAATTAAAATCAATTTTGAATTATTTGCAATTTTTTTAATGGTAAAAAATGACACCCAGGAATTGAAATCTTTTGCTAGTAAAAACTATGTTATTCATTTAAATTATAATTTTAAGGTTACTTACGAAAAACTTGTTTCATATTTATTAAAAAGAATTGAAGAATTTCAAGAAAGAGATAGTGGGTGGACATTTCTACATAATTCACATTTAGAAATCAATATCAATAAATACCAACCTCTTAGTGGCTCGCGATTTATTGATTTACCTAAATTTATAAAAAATAAGAAAGCCTGCTTAAATATTCAAAACGATGATAGTTATTGTTTTTTGTGGTGTGTTGTTGCTGCTTTGTATCCATCCACTCGACACCCTGAAAGAGTCACATCATATCCACATTTTCGTGATGTCTTAAACGTGAACGATATCTCTTTTCCTATCACTTTTTCACATATAAATATTTTTGAAAGAAACAATCCTTCCTTAAATATATTTATTTATGGTTTAAAAGGTAATAGAACTATAACAAGACCTCTCTATAGACCCGATAAAGTCAATCATGGATCAAAAATAATTCATATATTGTTATTAGAAAACGGTTGTTCTTCTCACTATTGTCTAATTAAAGATTTACCTCGTCTTGTTAGATGTCAAATAACTATGCATCACGGTAAAGTGTATTTTTGTGAAACCTGTTTATTATTTTTCCAAAGTGAAGATAAATTTGAAAAACACCTATGTGGTGGGATTGTTACTATTTTGCCTAATAAAGGATCAGTCATACAATTTAAAAATTATAACAGAAAACAAAATATTCCATTCACAATTTATGCTGACTTCGAGACGATACTTGAACCAGTAACCTGTCATGAATCTGATACAAAAAATACGACACGTTTACAACGCCATATCCCATCTGCCTTTGCCTACAATATTGATTGTTCATTTAATGATGACTATAATGAATTCAAAACGTATCGTGGGATAGATTGTGTTTCTAAATTTGTTGATTTTCTTACTGAAGACGTTAAGAGGATTTATAATATTTTGACTCAAAATGTTCCAATAGCATTTACCGAAAAAGATGATATTGAATTTAAAAAAGCACAGAAATGTTGTATATGCGAAAATTTGTTATGGAATAATAAAGATAGAGATCATTGTCATATTACGGGTCGATATCGTGGTGCAGCACACAGGCACTGCAATTTGCAATATAGGATACCTATGTTCATACCAATTTTTTTTCATAACTTGTCAGGATACGATTGTCATTTATTTATTAAAAAATTAGGTGAAAAACCTGGAAAGTTAAATATTATACCTAAGACTAAAGAAAAATACATTTCATTTTCGAAATTTATTCAGATCAATGACCACGATTACGTACAGATTAGATTTTTAGATTCGTTTAATTTTTTAGGTACTAGTTTAAATAAGCTTTCAAAATCTATGCAAACTGAAGATTTTATTAGTTTACGTTTTCATTATCCTAATAATACTCATTTTTCTTTACTTAAACGAAAAGGTATTTATCCATACGATTATATAAAAAAATGGAAATGCTATGAAGAGAGGTCATTACCAGCAAAACATTATTTTTTTAATTCAATATGCAATGAACATATTTCACAAGAGGATTATGATCATGCTAAATTGGTATGGCATACATTTAACATAAAGACATTGGGTGAATATACTGATTTATATTTAAAAACAGATGTACTTTTACTCACTGATATATTTCAAAATTTTCGAAAAACTTGTAAACGATATTATAAGCTCGATCCGGCGTTTTATATTACTGCACCTAGTTTATCATTTGATGCTATGTTATTAAAAACAGGAGTTCAATTAGAACTCATAGCTGACTTATCTATTGTACGAATGATCCAAAGCGGCATCAGGGGAGGATTGTGTATGTGTTCTCATCGTTACGCTAAGGCTAATAATAAATACATGCCATCGTGTGACACAACGCAACCTCAGTGTTTCATAGCTTATTTGGACTGTAACAATCTCTATGGTTTTAGTATGTGTCAATACTTACCACATTCAGATTTCCGCTTCTTAAATCAAAAGGAAATAAATCATCTATACATAGAAAATGTAAAAGACAATGCCGATTGGGGTTTTATATTAGAAGTAGACCTTTATTACCCTAAATCTTTACATATTCTACACGATGACTTACCTTTTTGTCCTGAAAAATGTATACCACCTGGAGGTAAATCGAAGAAACTTATTTCAAATCTTTACAATAAATATAATTATGTGATTCATTATGTTCATTTAAAGAAATGTCTCGAACATGGTTTAGTATTACGTAAAATACATAGAGTAATTACATTTAGACAAAGTGCATATCTGAAGGAATATATTGAATTAAATACGCAACTACGACAAAACGCTAAAACTATATTTGAGCAGGATTTCTTTAAGTTATTAAATAATAGCGTTTTCGGGAAAACATTAGAAAATACTGAAAAGAGAGTGACTGTTCATTTAGTTAACTCATGGAATACCTCAAACAATAAAACCAAAAAACCCATCTGCGCTGAAAGACTCATAAGCAATCCATATTTCCACAGCGCATCAGTTTTATCGGAAAACTTAGTAGCGATACAGATGAAACCTGATCATATAATTTTAGATAAACCTATATATATTGGTTTTACTGTTTTAGAATTATCCAAGACACACATGTATAATTTTCACTATAATATAGTTAAACCTTTTTATAACGATAGAGTACAATTATGTTACACCGATACAGATTCTTTTATTTATGAAATATATACTGATGATTTTTATAATGATATAAAATCAATGTTTATACAATATTTTGATACTAGTAATTATAGTGCGCCAAATGAATATCTTATTCCTCAAATTAATAAAAAAGTTCCAGGGTTATTTAAAGATGAAATGGGTGGCACACTAATTACTGAATTTATTGGTTTGAGATCAAAGTTATATTCTTTAAAAACGACTGATAGTATAGTTAAAAAAGCAAAAGGTATTAAATCCAGTGTGATACGCGATTTAAGAATAGATGATTATAAGAACGTTTTATTTAATAAAGAAGTAATCCATCGAAAAAATATTCTCTTCAAATCCATTAAGCATGAAATATTTACACAAAGTGTGAATAAAATAGCACTGTCTAGTAATGATGATAAACGATTAATATCAAAATGTAATATTGCAACCCGGGCATGGGGACATGTAAAATTTAACAGGAATCAATAATTATTTGATTCCTTTTAAAATTTCAACATTTATCATGTAATTGATTACTTATATGATATAATTTGTATTGAAATTAATTAATAATATTTACATCAATACATATTATCAATATATATTAACCATTATAATTAATTTATAATTATAGAGACATTTCCCTTTGTTTTATATAAGAATAAATTTTATTATTTTTTTCTTGTATAAGATTAGGTAATTTAGAAGAAAAATCTTTCTATAAGATATGTAAGTATAAAGATATAAAGAAAATTTATACTGAACAATATTCGTTTTATTTACATTTTTAGTTCAAGTAATTTGCACGTGTACCTAGTTTCATACTGTAAATGTCTTCAACACTTTATCTCTTTGTTCATAATGCAATTAGCATTATTTAATACCAGAAAATCGGTAAGTTAGTAGGTATATCACTCAACATGTTCGTACATGTTCGCACATAAGACTTGTGTGAGTGTTTGCTAAAATATCGAATTTCAATTAGTATAGCTGAAAGTATCTAGGTAAGCAAAATTAGCATTGTATATGTTTTTAGTTTATTTTCATTTACTCATAATTACTCATATCGAGTGGTGTTACAAAATATATTTAAATTTTGTCAATAGTAAGTAAAATATTTTTTATATGTTCTAATAGTAATTATGATACGTATATGTATCAGCGTTGTAACATATTATGTGTTTCGTTCTAGATGTCTGATTCAGAGATTATCCTCAGCCAGTATGCTCAGAATCCCTATGAAGAATTTTATGAGCTACAACGCAATGAAATCAATCAATGCAAACGGACTAAAGATAAGAAACCAAGACAGCGTCGCAAGGAACTATCACACAACACCATGAAACAAAACTCAACTAAATCTTTCGTTATGAGCCGTTCGAAACGAAGCGGAATTAAGTTAATAAAGATATGTGTAATCGATCTCTGTAATAACAGTACTCAAACTTGTGATGGTGATAGTGAAAGTGAAAAAGTGTTAATTAATGCCCAGTATATTGTAAAAGACTCTATGGACAGTGTTATGGACGAAACAGATTCGCTAATTAAAAAAATATCAAAATGTTTAATTGATAATGATTTTTAATATATCTACTTTAATTAAAAATGTAATTAGATATTATCAATTATTTCTTATTTCTAGGTCAACTATATTTTATTTTTATTACTTTGTGTGTGCTTTAAATCAGTTTATAAAATAAAAATGCATTTTACTGTATATCTTACTTTTATTTATAAAAACACATCTGAAAAATACTTTATTACCACTCCAAGTACTTTCTTAAACATAACACATTTTTGAGGGCACATTGCTTTGAATGTTTTATACAATTAAATTTAGTTTTTCCGTCACAGTATTTCTTATACAATTCAGACATTTTAGGACACTGATCTTCACCTAAATCCGATACACTACAATTTCCACAAATGTTCTTTACCCATTTCACCTTCTCCAATCCTTTTACAATAACATTTTTATTTTCTAGATAAGGAAGGATTATCCTATGAAATTCTCTGTAATCAATATATCCTTCATTCCATGAAATACCTCTATTTATCTCCAACCATTTTACTTGTCTTTTTTCATCACATGTTAAATGTTTAAATAAATATGGAGGTTTTATTAAGAACAACTGAGTATAATCACGAGTAGCTAACGCTAATTCCTTTACTATAAAGTTGTTGTAAAGATCTTTGAATCCTTGAATATCCAATATTATGGTATCTTGATTCATGATATTTTTTTCACAGTATTACTTAGAGGTTTGTATTCAATTATACAATCGTTTAATATAAGACAGTATGCTGATGTTTGATCTGGTATATCAGAATCGCTTTCAATTTCCACTCTCACGTCCACAACCGGGCCAGTCTTCAAATTATCAGCTTGTCGCGAGCAATCAATAACAAATAAAGGTGCTAAGTCTTTAAATTGTTTCTCACTTAATAAGGGTTCTGAACGCCGTCCGTAATATGACTGTTGAAATCTAGCGTATTGTTCGTATAATAAAGCAATTTTGTTATTTGCAAAATTTATGTTTAAATTTTCATATGGAAAGTAAGTTGAATTCAAGTATACTTTAACACTACGAATATGACAATGATCAAACTGAGACATGTCAGAACTTGCATTATTTTTTCTGTTTGTCTGTAGACCGATAATTATATATCTTGGTTTTTCTATTTGAGATGAAGTTTTGATAGCCCAAGTATGTTTTGTTGTTTTAGGTAGAGCTGGATATTCGTATAAATCCCAATTTCTGAATATCACTTGAAGTGGTCGATCCTTTTCTAGCAATTTTAAGAAGTTTATTTTTTCTCTATCAGATATTTTAATATGTGGTACACGCCAAATAATTTTATTTATTTGTACATCCTCAATAATTTCACCTGTATTTAATTTTACTGCATTTAGGTTTGTGTTACTTCTTAACAATATAAGCTCGTGTCTACTATTTATCACTACTTTTTTAAAGTCTTCTGCAAAGCCCAATATATTACAGAGTGGTATAGAAGCAGAAAAACTACCACTATTGATATTTTTTACACCATCAATATTCCACCCCCATGCATTAGCTACTTTAGATTCGTTCTCGTTCATTGATATTAAAGATTTGATAGTAGTAGTTATGCCAGCATTTTTTATCTTATCAATCTCCACTCCATTTAGTTCATACCTTATATCTTGAAATAAGTATAGTAAAGCGTTATTTGTAAATTGAACACTAGTAGCGAGGTCTTTAGATTCCTTTTTTTTGATGATTAGCTTTCCTTCTAAATATAGAGTGCTTGCTGATGGTAATACATAGAGATCCTGTTGATTGATAGGTATACGGATTTCATCATTTCTATTGAAACTAGTCACATAGGGCTTGTAAGAATGATATTCAATTCCTTCGACACTGTTATCGTAAGTCGGAGTCGATAAAACATCCAAAATATTCATTTTAATAGACCGATCGCTTTTAAGAATGCCTTATTGTCTTTTGTTAATTTTATTTTCTTTTTAGAGCGAGGTCTTATATGTTTGGTTGCTTGAAGAGAACTGGAATTTGTAGGTTGTTGATTTACATATTTATTGTAGTTATAGTGTGCGCGGAAGCGCTAGTCACCTCCTGAGGTATGTGAGCGGCAGGGCGGGGGAGGTAGACAAACGTCAAGCTAACTCAGTCTGCCGTCGACCACCGCGACGGTTACACGATTCAGTTGTTCTCGCCAGTTTGTTCCAAACATACACGAGATAAAATATCCTAAGATGGGTCCGCCAATTACACGACCAGTAAAAAATATAATTTACAATGTGCACAGTTTTTTTCTCAGACGAAAGGGTGACAAGGAAAGTATTGAACACAAAAATGATATGAACATAAATAAATTAGTAGCAGAGGCTACAGGAGTGTCAGCTCGCAGCGTAATGAGAATAGTTGCTGAAGGAAATTCGAATCGGCAAACATCGGAAAAACCAAAATTTACTTCCCCACGAAAACCAAAAGAAATAAAAAAGAGAATCCACATTGATGATTTTGACATGGGGGTGATACGACGAAAAATTCATCAATTTTATACTGTTGATAAAAAAATCCCAAGTATTCGTAAGCTGCTTGCAGTTTTAAAAGAAGATGGCATCCTGCATTGCGGTTGTACCTATTTACGAGAGCTTTTACGCAAGATGGGATATTTCTTTAAAAAATGTAAATCTAAAAGACACATTTTAACTGAAAGACCCAGTATTGCTGAATGGCGAGTAAGATATTTAAGAGCTATACGGAAATATCGAAATGAAAACCGAAAAATATATTTTCTGGACGAAACCTACGTTAACAGTAGCCACAATTCAAATAAATGTTGGCAATCTGAATCTGAGCCCGGAATATATGCTGATATTGGCAAAGGGCGTCGTTTAGTAATTATACATGGGGGAAACCGTGAAGGATTAGTTGACGGGACCTTAACCATTTTCAAATCTGATTCAAAATGCGGGGATTACCATAGCGATATGAATGCCACAAATTTTCATAACTGGGTTAACCATAAATTGATGAATAAACTAGCGTTAGTGGTCGTAATGGACAATGCCTCCTACCATTGTGTACAGGTTGAGAAAATACCTACTATGTCAAGTTTGAAAAGAGTCATGCAAGATTGGTTACGTGAACATAATGTTGACTGTACACCAGACAATACTAAAGCCGAACTCCTTTCTCTGATAAAAAGAACTCAATCCGAAAAAAATTACACAATTGACGAAATGTTAAAGGCTGCAGGTCATATCGTTCTTCGCCTTCCGCCGTATCATCCCGATCTCAACCCCATTGAGCTTGTGTGGGCCGACATCAAGAATAATTTAGCTTTAAATTATATAAATTCTTCATTGGACGACAAAATTACAATCATCACAAGATTGTTTTCTGAATTCACTCCCGAAAAATGGCAAAAGTGTGACGACCACGCACAAAAAATTGAGAACCAATATTGGAACCACGACATGAGGTTTGACAATGTGATAGACGAGTTGATCGTAAATATAGGAAACGAATCAGATTCTGAGAAGGATATGGAAATTGAAGACATGTCTAGTAATGAAGAAAATATGGATTAATTTTTAACCGACTTAAAAAAATCATCCAACGAAAACTCCCTGCCTAGAAAAACTAAAATGCGTAAAATAAACTCTTCATAAATTGCTATGTGACGATTCTTGTCTGTACCTATTTCTTTATTCATTTAAATAGTAGTATCATAATGTGTGCTGGGTATCTAAAATCTGATTCGTTTCCTACATTTATGATCAACTCGTTTATCACATTGTCCAACCTCATGTCGTGGTTCAGATATTGGGTCTCAATTTTTTGTACGAGGTCGTCACACTTTTGCCATTTTTAGGGTTCCGTGCCAAAGGCAAAAACGGAACCCTTATAGATTCGTCATGTCTGTCTGTCCGTCCGTATGTCACAGCCACTTTTTTCCGAAACTATAAGAACTATACTGTTGAAACTTGGTAAGTAGATGTATTCTATGAACCGCATTAAGATTTTCACACAAAAATAAAAGAAAAACAATACATTTTGGGGGTATCCATACTTAGTACTGAAACTCAACAATATTTTTTTCATCAAACCCATACGTGTTGGGTATCTATGGATAGGTCTTCGAAAATTATATTGAGGTTTCTAATATCATTTTTTTCTAAACTGAATAGTTTGCGCGAGAAACACTTCCAAAGTGGTATAATGTGTCCCCCCCCCCCTGTAACTTCTAAAATAAGAGAATGATAAAACTAAAAAAATATATGATGTACATTACCATGCAAACTTCCACCGAAAATTGGTTTGAACGAGATCTAGTAAGTATTTTTTTAATACGTCATAAATCGTAAACCGCACAAAAAAAACACTATTATTAAAACATCGCTCAAAGTTAGAACGAACTACAAGAACTTTTATATTATGTTACTTGCTGCTTCGGAACCCTTCATAGGCGAGTCCGACTCGCACTTGGCCGCTTTTTAGGGGGTGAATTCAGCAGGGGCAGGGAGTTTTCGTTGAATATTTTTTCTGAAGTCGGTTTTTTTTTATAATGTACTAAGAACGGTGATAGTGTTTTGTTTATTTACTTATTGACAAATGTTAATTTGCTTAATTTTTTTTTTTAATAATTGCGTTAATAATTGCGTTAATAATAAAATATAATAAACACTTTTGAATATGCATTTTTTTGTTTAATCAGGAAATAGAAAAATACAATATTACAATTAGGTACCCATGACATTAATTATTACATATTATTCTGAGATTTATCGGCACTTAAATTATATCGTGTGCGTCTTGTCAATCGCGCCCTCCCCCGTCTCACCCCCCCGCATACCTCAGAAGGTGACTAGCGCTTCCGCGAGCACTATAATCATTTCTTTTTCTAAGATGTATATACAACTGCACTTCTTCACCACGTAAATTTATTAAACGATTATTTATATCCAAAAGTCTAATATGTAGACAGCTTATGTTACTCTGGTTAACAGGGAAGTAAATAACGGTTTTTGGTATTTCTATAACTCTATACCCAGGTGGTACGTTGAGTGCGAATTCGTGAATAATATGACTTGGTTCTCCGTTTATATACGAACCACTTATAATATCACATTCAACCCTGATCACGGTTGTTGGTAAAATGTTTACTGGAAACTGTGACACATGCCATTTATTTGCTTTCAAAATTTGATTTTTAAACCCTAATAAACTTCTGAATGTATTCTCCTTCGTAAAATTTATGTCTTTCGCACAGTATAAAGTAGCTTTTAAAGTGTTGTTATTACACTGTAGTTTGATTGATGTATCTTTTAATTCAGATTTTAAGTAATCATTTATATCCTGTAATTCATAAGTACCTTCTGGTATTTCAATAACGTTATTAGAACCATAATAAAACTTATTATTTGTTTTGTCAATATTTGGAATGGAATTAAATGTTGATATATGTAATAAAGCACATTCATACTGTCCATCTAGCTGCAAGGTGTTAGGATAGTATGTAGATAAACTTGAAGAATTACCAGTTATCGACAAAGTGAGTGACATCTTGTGAATGATGAAAATGAAAGAAAAGTCAATATTTTATACGTTTTTATTCCAAAAATTCTGTAAATAATCTAAACATAAGTGTCCACAATTGATTGTATCAAATTCCTGGTATCTAGTATAATTATAAAAAACATTACAATTCTTAAAGTAACGCATTATTTCTCTCGGTGGTTTTAAATCACCAAAGCTATCAAAATATTCACAATAGTTATTTACTTTAACATAAGCTACCCAATGTGTGCCTTCATTTCTAGAATCGTCTAAGTTAACGATACCACATTCTATACCGCTCGGTCTTCTTGGTAATTGATCTTTCATAAAAACTCCTCTAAAGTAAGGGATATTAATTGCATACTTTTCAATATCTATATTGGTTAAAGCACGATTAGGTAGCTTATATTTCAGTTTTTTGCAGTTCTTATAAATATACCGTTACCATTTTTGTGCGGTTTAATGTATAACCCCTTGCCTAATGCTAAGACTTCCATAGCTTTATTATGTCGTTGTGTTTCTTGCAAATGATTCTGAGCTGATTTGTAATCATTAACAGTTTTTGCAATGCCTGCTGCACCACCTGCTAAAGTACCTAAAGCTGATAAACCAGCGAAAATTGGAATTAAGGGTAGAATTCCTCCAGTCTTAGGTATGGGTATAACTCGAGGAACTTTTATTTGCTGAATGCAAGGAAACATTTTTTTAGCAGTGGAGTAAGCGTACTTAATTAAAGATTTATTATTCTTGGGTTTCCTTTTCTTAATTTTTGATCGTATTTTTGACACAAAACTATTAAAAGTTTTAATGCCTGCACCAGACTTTAACTTGGCTTTCATGACTTTATTCACTAACCATGAGCTAAGTTTTTCACCTTTAGTTGCATCTTTTGATTTAAGCCTTTTTTTAGCCATATTCAGTAGTTTTAAATCTGCTTTGTGACGATTGGACAAATCTGTATAGTTTTGATACGCAATATCGTGATGCATACAAGCTTCGTCTAATTTATTTACACCTCGGTCACCTCGAAGTAATCGTTTCTGAAGCTTTGTACCCGGACCACAGTAGTTGTAACCAGGTAAATGAAGTTCGAATGGTAGATTATTAATAACACTATTAACTAGTCCACCACCTTGCATTGCTTAAAGTAAAATGAACTAGAAATATTATAAAATAATGTTTAAATAATTAAATATAGTGATATAGTATCAGTCCAGTATCGCAGTTTTGTCAACCCAACTGTTTTCTTCGTCATTAAAACCCAACCATTTCACATATAACTTATTTCCTTTTCTCTTCAAAACCTTTTCTATTAAGTAAATATCAGGATGGTAACATTTTTGAAGTTCCTGTTCGTAAAAAGATCCTAATATAGGTTGTTGTCGCTTATCTTCTATGTGATATGTTATTGGCATAGTATGGTTAACTTTTGTTATGGTAAATAATTCAGTTGACCAATTAGGAGTATACCCTTTTTCAAAAATATGTTTGTATTTACTGATTCTAACACTGTCTCCAACTTTGAACTTAGGTTGGTGTCGAACGATTGCAGATTTATAAGAACTTTTAATATTGTGTTTTATTATTAACTGGTTGCTTTTATTTACTTCAATAGGTTTATATTGAATAGTACGGTGTTTAGTATTGTTATATGTATTCAATGTATTTTCTAACACCGAACCTAACCACTTGTAGTTACCATTCAAACTAAAACATTTATACAACTTATTTTTTATAGTTTTTATCAATCGTTCTACAATGGAAGCTTTCTTGGTTGAAAACGATGAGTAGTGATTAATATTATGCCTTCTCATGAGCGTCTGGAATGTTGTATTATAAAACTCAGTTCCTGAATCAGTTTGTAAATGAATTGGTTTACGCTGACTTAGACTTAGTATGTGCTCAAATGCTCGAGTAACATCAAGTTTATTTTTTGATTTTAGCGGTTCTGCCCAGGCGTACTTTGAGAAACAATCCATTACCAATAAAATATAACGGTAACCTTTATTATATTTTTTAAGAATTTGTATGTCTATCAGATCAGCTTGCCACAAATCATCGATCCCTTTCAAAATTACTGAACGTCGAAGAAAATTTTTTCTTGCTGCTTTATGAATTTCGTTAACAATTTGCTGTTTAGACATTATGGAGACTTTTTAGATGCTAGTAATTTATCGACCGTCGCTTTTGAGTAAAACTGATTCTCGAAATGATATAAAATCTGAGATATCCTTGCTTTTAAACTGTTTTGAAGATCTGTTAGTTTTGCATCCATGTTTTTATATAACTCTTTTGTTATGTTAGCAGTACATTGATCTACATATTCTTTATTTACAGCATCGTCTGGTTCTACTGGAGTTCTGATACCTCTCAACCTTGTAGTTTTCAAATCGAAATCACCGCTATCTGATTTTAGCAATGCATTATCATTGGCTTCAAATAATTCTGATAATCGCATTCTTTTATGAATATAATGTCCAAATTTGTCCACATTCATGTTTAATGTGTATTGTATTGAAAGGTTGGCAGTTAAATGAAATGTGTACAGGAAATAACATAATTTTATTTATTAATAATTTTACATTCACGTAATTCTTCAATGATGGATATTATTTCATTGTCTAGCCCAGTGTTACCAGCATCTCGGGATGCAATTAATAGTTTCAATCTATCTACCAACTCGTTTGGATCATCCCAATATACAAAGTCTATATTTTTTCTCCACACTTTTTTCAAAGCTAGTCCGTTTCCCTTTGGTTGACTTGTACTTAGTTGTTGGAAAAGAGGTTTAATAATTTGCAAATATTTTAAGCCTTTATTACTTTTAATTGGTTTGGTTGGATCAAAATCCCGACGATGTGCATTTGTATCAAGCAGCATTGATTTATAATGTTGCGTATCGTTATCTGTTACTAAGCTTAAATCTATGTCTTTTTTTAATAGCAACTGATTTAAACCCGGAGTATTTCGATATTTGTGTCCCGCTACAGTGATAAATTTTTCACCAATCGTTATGCTAGCAGAACCTAACATAAGTTTCCCACGCTCTATCCGAACACCAAACGGTACATCGGTTAATACTTCTGGAGAAACAGACCAAGAAGATATGTCTGATTCTTGGTTTCTATCAACCAATGATTGAAATGACGCTTCACTGACGTTCTCAGATTCATCACTGCTTTCCACATGATCTTTGCTACTAGAGTCTTCCTTGTTTAATGTTTCCTTACAATACGAACCAGGGTTTTCTTCATTTTCATCAAGAGAAGTTTGGTTATGGGTCTGAGCTAACATGTTCAATGATTCAGTCACAGGCTTAAAAACTGTTTCTAAAGTTTGCTTCTTGTCGATCTCAAGTTCCCTCATGGTACGTACTTTTTTCTTTACAGCTTCTACCGCATCTATAATTTGTCTTTTCAATGATTTTTCCATAATAATTATACAGATGGTTATCGTTTAAGAGTTCATTGAAGAATAATGATATCACAAAGTTGGTGGTCTTAAATAATTTTTTTTGCGGTTAATCAAAAACTACGAAAGTGTCAAATTTATTTCTGTAACAGCCATTATTTTTAGCGCAATCCTTATCAATTACAACATAGTTGTAAGGCTCACTCCAAATTTTTGAACACATTTCTCGAAATTCACGCCACGTCATATCTGTGTTGACGTGCTCTTCATAAACATGTTTCAGATTAATTTCATCTTGTTTGAATAGTATGATAAGGTTAGCATTATCTCTTACTAACTGTTTAGGTACTTTACTATATGTTTGATTTAGATAAAAACAGTCGATGTATTTGTGTCTACCCATTGCAAAATAATCGCGCATATTACTTTGGTTTTCACATGCAACGTCATCAAATATAATAACAGAGTTAGGCTTTGCATCTTGAACACTCAAAACATCTTCATGTCCATGATAGTTAGAATAGGATATACTTGGTATTCGTTGCAATACTTTTTCTAAAAATATATATTTAGTTTGATACAAAGTTTTTGAATAAACATAAAGATTTTGAAATTTTAAACCATTTTCATGTAGTAGGAGACCTATAATTAAATTAGTTTTTCCACAATTCGACGGACCGCAAATTATAGATCGTATTGTGTTAGGTAACAATTTGCTATGACGAAAACCAGACTTAGAAAAACCATCGCAAATTGTATCGACGTGCAGCGATTGTGGTTGTTTGATAAATTTCATGATAAATGCGTGATAGAGTTCATTGATAAATGAGAGAATGAATATAAAACACTACCTATATATAATCTGGATTTATACTACTACTGATCTTATATCGATATCAAGAAATTAGCAGAATTCTTATTGGTGCATTCTAAAAATTTATAGATTTTCCTAAATCACAAAAATAGTATTGGATGTTTTGTCTCACGAAAGTAGGATAGATTGTCCATCATAGATTTTCTTGATTCGCAAAAATAGTATTGGGCATTCTACCCCACTGTAGATTTTATTGTTTCGCAAAAATAGTATTGGGAATTCTGTCCCACGATAGTGGGGCAGAATGCCCAATACTATACTACTGGGGTC
The DNA here is from genome assembly GCA_949125395.1 of Diaphora mendica. Lineage (NCBI taxonomy): Eukaryota > Metazoa > Arthropoda > Insecta > Lepidoptera > Erebidae > Diaphora > Diaphora mendica. The sequence goes on from OX421323.1 coordinate 8,551,195, forward strand.
TAGTGGGTAGGCCGGTTTTCCGTGAGTCCCACACACGCACTTCATCTCCCCTACGGAGGGTGTGGTGCGAAAAGCATTCTAAGCGTAAAACAAGTTATGAGATGATTAAAACTATAGTTTAGAAAACTTCTAAGACAGACTAGTCAACCGAATCACCCGACAAGAGTAAAGTTGAACTCATTCGCTTTCTAACCTACATACACGAGATCATCTTATAGTTAGTGTAGCATAATACCTCCATATTCCGTCAAACAGATTACACAAGCAGCATAATATACACACATCAAAAGTGTCTAGGGATCAACATATGTGTCTAGGGATCAACATATATTTTTGCAATAACTTTTCTCCTGATTGATATTAATTAAAATTTTCTTTAAGGATTCATCAAATAAAGTGTTTTCGTTTGTCACAGTAACGATAAACCAAGTCACCTTTGCATTAATAAAGAAATTTGCCATTTTCCTAATAAAAGGATTTTTGACATTTGAACCACTAACATTAAAGTTCGAAAAAAAGACTGAAATAACAGTTTTCTTTAAAATTTTATTAGGTAACTTAAACAATTAATAATCCGTGTTTCTACCGCGAACACTAACATAAGAACATCGGTTTGGCATACTCAAAATGAGTTCATCCAAATCACGCTGTGGAATGGCCGCCCATGTTCGTTGCAACAACAAAAAAAGGTCTTCTTGCGACTGGATACCCTCCATATTCGGCAGAGCTCTTCTCTGTAGCATATCCCATGCATGCTCAATCGGGTTCAAGTCTGGCGACTGAGCAGGCCAGGGCCAAAGCCACATCTCAATCTCAAGAAATCCGCATAAAAATGCTTGATCCCTAGACACTTTTGATGTGTGTATTTACGATTAGAGAACGCGTCTAGGAGCACGTGATGTTGTGAAAGTTCACGAATTCACAATTCACGCACACATAACCAAGAAACTTTGTTTTATGTAAACATTTAATAACAAACATTAATGTTTTTAATGCTTTTTATGTATCACTATCAGTTCTAATGAATCAACTAGATACATTCATACATTACAGATGTTATGCAGTGAGTATACTACTCATAAAAACAAAGCCTAGTAATGCCTAGATATTTAAGAGGTTTAACAACAAGAAAATAAAACTTTGAAGTAGATAGAATATAATAGAATAGAATAAAGTTAAATGTACACCAGATCAAACGGATTACGTAAAATCAATATATCAATAGAATGACCATCTACAAATGGCGGAAAACGTAACGTACAGAATGCGCATACAACACTATTAAATTATTTTTTTAAATTGGATGCACAATGCAACTTTACTTAGGTAATTCTATTGGCATTCTCTATCAACTTTAAATTTAATTTCTAGAAATCTATTAGTGATTTATCTTAGAAAACTTATTTAACTTACAATTAAAAATATAAAACCTAAGGTGCCAATATATTCTTTTTACATTATTTTGATTGGGCAGCTTTTATAATATTTAAATGCATGCATGAATTATGTCCTTAATAAAAATGCATATTTACTAACAGACTGCATATGTTTATCCTTATCTTTTGTAACTGATTGTCGATAGATCAAACAACAAAGAAGCAACCAAAGAGAAATAGATTAAAATACCTAGTTTTTCCTGTATTTTAACTACTTATCAAATTTAATCTTATCGGAACGAAATCTGGCCTATATTTCAAAATCTATTTCAACAATTTTTTAAATTATAAACCAAATAGTTTCAAAAATACACGATCCAATTATTCCCACAAGTAAAATGATGAACGATCGTTGCGAAACTGACACAGATAACAGCTTACCGATTATTAGCGCAACTACTAAGGACTTGCGATGAATAAAAATTGTTAGAAAATAGTTGCATCTAGTGTTACGAAAATGTTAGACGTTGCATATTTGTTTCTCGTTGTATAAATAAATCGATTCACTGATCTGCAGTGTCACAATCAATTCGTGGCAAGCGACAAATTATTCGATCCGCTCGCATAACTATCGATTTATTGTTTACTAATGTTTTAAAAAGTGGTGTCTTGAGAAATTGGGTTCAGTGATCCGTTTTACTGAGAAACTTGGAGACTTACATCTATATAAATAATATCAAAAAAATAAAACTAACTTTATTTAAGAAAACTTTTTATAAAAAAAAAACCGACTTCCAAAAAACATCCAACGAAAACTCTCCGCCAAGAAAACACTTAAAAGCGTAAAATAAACTAGTTCTTCATAAATTGCCTATACCTAATTCTTTATTCATTTAAATAGTTGTATTATAATGTGTGCTAGGTACCTAAAATCTGTTTGAAGTCGGTGCCAAGTGACTATCGCTTAGACTTTTGTAATAGTTCGTTTGCATTCTTTTTGGCTTAGCACCGACTTCAAACAGATTTTAGGTACCTAGCACACATTATAATACAACTATTTAAATGAATAAAGAATTAGGTATAGGCAATTTATGAAGAACTAGTTTATTTTACGCTTTTAAGTGTTTTCTTGGCAGAGAGTTTTCGTTGGATGTTTTTTGGAAGTCGGTTTTTTTTTTTATAAAAAGTTTTTATTTTTCAGTTTTTAGTGCAAACAATCGTAGGTAAGTAGCAAGTTGAACTATTTCATCAAATTTCATCATCAAGAATACAAATTAAGGTCTATACGTACATTTAATATTAAAATGATCCTCTAATCCGTAACTCTTGTAGAGTTTAACCTTCTATTATCAGTTCACCTAAATAACTTAAAAGTATACGACTGAAGGTCTTTAGATACGTCTGAAATTGAAAGAATTATCCTCTAACTCCTAACCGTTGAGGAGTTGTACCTTCCACCTTCCATCCTCAGCTTACCTAAATAATTTGAAAGAATACGACTAAAGGTAACATACATACATATTATATTTAAAGATTTATCCTCCAACTCCTAACCGTTAAGGAGTTGTACCTTATATCATCAGCTCATGACTACCAGACGCAAATACCGGTGTAACTTCAGAAAATATACGAAAAACATAGTATGTGCCTGGAAAAAATGAGGGTTTCCCTCGATTACCCTGGGATCCCATGATCAGATCCTGATATGGTGGCAGTGGGACCACCTCGGAAGCATACCCTTTCGAATACAAAAAAATAATTCAAAATCGGTCCACAATTGACGGAGTAATCGCTGAACATACATAAAAAAAAAAAAAAACATACAGTGGAACATAGAACCTCCTCCTTTTTGGAAGTCGGTTAAGAAGCTTTAAGGTTTCCGTTGATATTGTGTTTCGCAATTGATATACAATTTCAAGATAAGATTCTTAACAGGTCGTCGGACCTTCGAACATATGCTTGCAGGTTTGAATCCCACCCACCACAGTAAACTGTAACCCAAAACAAGCATTTCGCTTAGATGGAGAGCTTAACTATCTTGGCTATGTTAGCATTAGTTATGTTTTAAATTTTAACAAAAAAAACGACTTCAAGAACTAGACCAAATTAAAAAAAAACTCTTCAGCTTTATATATTAGTATAGATGGATTTATTATACTCTTCTAAGATCTAATACACATAATCAACAACACATTTATTTGGATATAGATTAATATTAGGTATTATGTTCATAAAAACTCTTTAGCAAATAACTCATTATTAGGTACCAACTCTTAGCGTCTTATACTCGTGATAACTTCTAAACGAAATGTCCGATTTTGATGAAAGAAAAAGTATTTTACTTCTACATAAATACCCTTGATAACATAATACTTAATTTGGATAAGGATTAATATTACGATACACATTTAACGTAGTTTCTTTCTTCAGACGATTTAATAAATAAAATTAACACAAAAGTGGTTATTGTGACTAAACCATGATAGTTAGATATATGCTCTCGCGGACTTTTCTGTAGATCTTAATGGGACCTACAAACCCGTAATACATTATTTTGTTCTATTGTCAATAGTTACTGCAGCGCACGCAAAAATAGGTTTTCGATTTCACACCTTGGGTTACAAAATAGCAATTTTCTTACGGGTCCCTAATTTTTATGAAAATAAAATATAGCCTATAGCCTTCCTCGATAAATGGACTATCCAACACTGAAATAATTTTTCAAATCGGACCTGTAGTTCCTGAGATTAGCGCGTTCAAACAAACAAACAAACTCTGCAGCTTTATAATAATAGGTATTTTACCTATGAAATTGCCGTTTCGTATGCAATAAGTGAAAGTACTTATTTTTTCAAACTTTTTTATTTCTGTTATTCGAAGTAATCACCCATGCAATCGACGCATCTTTGTCAACGCATTGGCAGTTTATTGATGCCCTTCTTGTAAAAATCAGCTGGACGGGAGGCAACAAACTCTTCAAAGGCATTTTGTACTGCCTCTCGGGAATTGTAATTTTTACCCATTAAAAAGTTGTCTAAATTTTGGAAAAAGTAATAGTCGGTAGGTGCAAGGTCTGGTGAGTATGGCGGATGAGGGAGAGCTTCCAACCCCAGCTCTTGCAGCTTGGAGACTGTCTGTTGCGCAGTATGGGGTCGCGCGTTGTCGTGAAGCAGCTGCAAGAGCTGGGGTTGGAAACTCTCCCTCTCTCAAACTCTTCAGCATTATATATTAGCATAGATGTATTTATTATACTCTTCTAAGATCTAATACTCATAATCAACAACACATTTATTTGGATAAAGATTAATATTAGGTATTATGTTGATAAAAACTCTCTGGCAAATAACTCATTATTAGGTACCAACTCTTACCGTCTTATACTCGTGATAACTTCTAAACGAAATGTCCGATTTTGATGAAAGAAAAAGTATTTTACTTCTACATAAATACCCTTGATAACATGATGCTTAATTTGGATAAGGATTAATATTACGATACACATTTAATGTAGCTTCTTTCTTCAGACGATTTAATAATTTTTTTGAATACAAAAGCGGTTATTGTGACTAAACCATTATAGTTAGATATATGCTCTCGCGGACTTTATTGTAGATCTTAATGGGCCCTACAAACCCGTAATACATTATTTTGTTCCATTGTCAATAGTCTTTGCAGCGCACGCAAAAATAGGTTTTCGATTTCACACCTTGGGTTACAAAATAGCATTTTCTTACTGATCCCTAATTTTTTTGAAAATAAAATATAGCCTTCCTCGATAAATGGACTATCCAACACTGAAATAATTTTTCAAATCGGACCAGTAGTTCCTGAGATTAGCGCATTCAAACAAACAAACAAACTCTGCAGCTTTATAATATTAGTATAGATAGTATAATAGTATAGATACACACATGTTACCTTTCTAAGGCCCTGTTTCACCGGTTAGAGATAAATGTCGGATAGCTTATCTGACAGATGGATGAACACACTTGATGATGATGACACAATTGATATGGAAATACGTCAAACTATCTGTCAGACAAGCTATCTGAAACTCATCTGTAACCGGTGAAACAGGCTAAAACTTTTTAACCCCCGACGCAAAAAGAGGGGTGTTACAAGTTTGACGTGTCTGTCTGTCTGTCTGTGGCACCGTAACTAGCGAACGTAAGAAGCGATTTCAATTTAGTTTTTTTGTATGAAATTTAAGTTACGTGCGAGTGTTCTTAGACATGTTTCATGAAAATCGGTTGAGTCGCTTAAAAGTTATGGGGCAAAGTGGGGAAGAATAACAGAATGTCTGCAAAAATATCATTGGCGTATGATTACTCGATTAACTGCTTGAGCAGGGGGTTTTTTAAATTTTGAATTTTAGCTTGTAGTCATTTATAACATACTATTTAAGAAGGTTAAATATCATATCATACGTACAGAAGAATTTGATCATATCATCAGTTTATCACACAAAAATTACATAAAATGAGCAATAAAACATTCCAAAATTAGTACCATACCATTATATATATCAACCGTCTTTAGACTCAAGACAACATAACTATATGTATTAACAATTTAACTAATTACATACGAGTGAGCGTGTGGGTATAATTATTCATGAAATGTGTTACTATAGCGGCGATGGGTGTAAGATTCCCATAAGCGGAGCATACATTTACGGATATGTCGAAAGTACTCGTTATATGAGGTACTATGCCATTTACAAACATAAATAAACTGTTAGAAACATCCCCAACATGTAAAGCAATAATAACTTAATGGTTAAACTTAATAAATCTTCTTTTATAATCTACTAACTTTTTTCCGCTGCTCCACCAACGTGTATGTCGGTTATCACGATAAAAGGCTTATATTCTTTCTTAGGAATTAAGGTAATAATAATAAATAATAAATCTTTATTTAGGTAATTTACAAAATTAGTGCATAATGTCCAGTTGACATACAAGGATTTACATGGGGGCAAACAGCGAGTCGCCTCTGACTCTCAAACTAGGTATAAACCTGTGTGATGAGTCGTCAGTGGTTTGTCGCTCTGGCCACTTACTAGGTACAAGCTCAAATAACAAACTAGTAAAGGAAACATGCGGCGTGTGTATCAGGTATTATCGTAATTATTGTATAGGCTCGTGTGAACAAATGTATGATTATTTTATGGTATTATATTATAAGGTATTTCTATGCGATTTTATTGAAATCAGTGCAACTGTTTAGCCGAGAAAGCATAGCAGACAGATACAGTTCATTTCGAATTCATAATTTTAGTATAGATAGGTATATATAAAATAATTTACCCTGATTAATAATTTCTAACCAAGGCTCCAAGGTACCTAAGCCACAGGGGCTACAAACTTGAATATTTTCCCCGTAGAATGTAAAATAAGGAAGGAACAGTTGTACGGAAGTTCATCGTGTTCAAAGATAAAAATACGAAATGTGTTTGAAAGTGTGGAAACTGGCATCCATACCCTGACCCTCTCCCTGATTCTGTGGGAGGTAGTGAAAAATGAAATTTGATAAAACTTGATAGATTGTACAGTTTATTTTTAAATAATAATGCCTAGTATATTACTATTTAGAAACAAACTCCAAAATGATTTTTTTATTGAATAGGGAGCAAACGGGCAGACGTATCACCTGATGGTAAGCGATTACCGCCGCCCATGGACAACCGCAACACCAGAGGCATCACAAGTGCGTTGCCGGCCTTTTAAGATGGAGTACGCTCTTTTCTTGAAGGTTTGAAGGTCGTATTGGTCCGGGAATACCGCAGGCGACAGTTCATTCCACAGTTTTGTTGTGCAAGGCAGAAAGTTTCTGGAGAAGCGCATAGTTGTTAACTGCCAAACATCTAGATGAATCTTTAGAAGTCTAACTGACGGTAAAGATAGAAAAATTGTAAGAAGTTAAAATTTAAAATTCTAAAAGTAAAAATATTTCTCAATTAAGAACGGTTCGCCTCCTTGATGAGTCAATGTTATTTGTACGTAATTATATGTTAGACTGTGCTTACAACTCACGTGATCGGATGAGTTGCCTCATACATTTTCTCCACTCCCTACGTATGCAATATGAATGAAGCAGTTTTTGAAAAACAGTTGTGTAAGAATTTAGCAATACATAATGCTGCCTTTTATGGTACTGAAGTATTATAATAATGAATTTCATTGAATTGTAAATATATATGCAATTTCTTACCAATTACATTTTTATAAACTATCCAATGCATAAATTTTTATATATTTATCTTCTGTTAGATTTTTTTAAAAATTTTATTCACAAAAGTACAATGGCGGACTTAATGCCAAAGGGCGTCTCTACCAGTCTACCGTCGGGTGGTGCGGAAATAAATGAGAAGGTGCACTACACTTTGGTTAGGAATTCTAAAATAGACATAACAAACTTAAAATTAAGAAACAAATGAAAAAAATAGAAAAAAAAAACCAATGGAATACGATAAATCTAAACAACCATACAAAAATACATAATAAGTATAAACATATACACATACAGTTATACATAAAACACACGAATACAATTACATATACATACCAATATAATAAATATCAAGATTGTGATGATTCCGCCATGCTTACGGCAAGGAGAGCCCGCACCTTGACCCTGAATGAGTTACGACTAGGTGTCATTCTGATTTCTTTGGGAAGGGCATTCCAGAGAAGGACAGATTGTATGAGGAAGGAAGAATGAACGCATGCAGAAGTGTGGGAGGGGGATGACAGAAGGCGGCTATTTGTGGAACGAGGGTTCTGTCATGATTGGATCCCAGGAACTGGAAGGAGGAAGTCAGGTATGTAGGCGAGTAAGGGGATTTGAGAATGGTGTAGAGAGTCGTTAAGGCGCGCAGGTGACCACGCTGACGAATAGGTAGCCAATTTGATTTAAGACGAAAAAAGGAGACATTATCGTATTTACATAGATTAAAAACGAATCGAATGCAGTTGTTAAAAAGTCGGTCGTAATTGTTGAGAAGATCTGCATTCAGGTCGTAGTAGCACACATCACCATAATCAAAGATGGGTAGAATCAAGGTTTGCACCAACATCGTTTATATCTCGGCAAGTAGAAAGTTTTTGAGTCGGTATAACGCCCGCAGGATTCCTGTAACCTTCTGACTCACGCTAGTGACCTGAGGTTGCCAACTAAGATTGTTATCAATGAACAGGCCCAAATCCTTCACTGTAGAGCTAAGAGGAATATAACACTGGTATATTCTATATATCAGTAGAAGATCGGGTTTAGAATGTCGATTGACAAGTCCAGAGGTCAACCACAAAGTTTTATTACTTGCCCAAAATTTTAAAAGATAACATCTTATAAACGCGAAAGTTTGTAAGTATGGATGAATGGATGTTTGTAACTCTTTCAAGCAAAAACTCCTGAACGCATTTGGATGAAACTTTACAGTAATATAGCTTATACATCAGAATAACACATAGGCTACTATTTGCCACGATAACCGACATACACGCGGGCGGAGCCGCAGGCAACAACTATTAAATAAATATTTTTACACAACGCCATCTAGTCCCTAACTAAGCAGAGCTTGTAATATGGGTACTAGACACCTGATTTAATACATATTATTATTTTTTGTAAATACATACACATTATATATAGAAAACACTCAAACTCACACACTGAGGTTTGCGGCGGGGCGGTGTGTAGACGAACCGAGTAAAACCACACGGTGTGCCACTCTGCGCTTGAGACGGGAGGGATCTGGGAACTGCTGTTATTAACACATCCGGACCGAAAACCCTATACTAACACGTCGGCATATTGTGGTCTAGTGTACCAAAACCTCCTTTCTTAGGAGAAATCTTTGTATGTTCAGCAGTGGACTGTTAAAAGCTGATGATGCTTTAAAACGTTGAGACATATTGCCGACATGGATGTTCTGCGTAAAATTTACTATGCACTGGCTCACTCTGTGCTTGGATATTGTATAAAAGCGTGGGGGGGTGCATGTAAATCCTTTATGATTGATCTGGAAAGAGCCCAGCGCTCTGTTTTGAAGGTCATGACTTTTAGTCCGTACAGATATTCCACGGTAAAACTGTACGAAAAATGTCAAGTGCTAACAGTTAGGCAACTGTACATATTACAATTAGTTATCCAACAACATAAGCTCATCCCCTATCATGAAGACGAATATAATAAGCAGCGGGTAATACGAAATATTATTCCAAATGTGGTATGTCGAACAGCAGCAGCCAGGCGGCAAAATAAGTATAAGGCGGTTTATCTATATAATAGAATAAATAAAATAATAAATGTTCATCCTAAATCAAGCCACGAAGTTAAAACTATTACTAGAAATTGGTTGTTAGGACTTAATTAGAAAGAAACTGAATTGTTAATGTTGTGAAATGTAGTATCCGAATCTTACATACAGACGACACACACATACACCTACACATACGCACACAAACACACACACACACACACAAACACACACACAAACACACACACATACATACACACACCCACGCACACTTAAACACACCCACACATGCACGTGCACACACATAAAAAAGTATCATTTAAAATTGTGTTATATAGGTATTACTTGTTTTTTTGTGGTTAACCTCTGCATTTTGTTTTTTCCATAAAATACTATTTATGTAATTTAACAACGAGAGAGAATACTGATCACTGTAACACAGGTCATTGAACCTAGCTCAGAGGTCAGGGAGCTCAATATAATTTGTAAAAAAATTGTTTTATGGGAATAAATGCTTATTATTATTATTATGTGATGTGGTGAAATGCTAAGCTAATCTACATCTACACTATATTATCATTATTTTTATTATATAAAGAGGTAAAGTTTGTGAGTTTGTGACGTTGTAGGGGGTAATCTCTGGATCTACTGAACGGATTTTGAAAATTATTTTACCAATAGAAGACTACATTATTTGTGAGTGACATAGGATATATAATAACCCGAAATTAGAAAGACTTTTTCGTGGTAGCCGTATTTGCAATGTAAGTCGGAGAAAAAAATGTTTACCGCCCAACGAAGTGGACACGGGTCAGCTAGTGAATGATATAAGTTGTCTAGATAGACAAATGGATACAATCCATACTTATATTATAAATGCGAAAGGCATCTGTCTCTCTGTCTGCCTGTCACGCTTTCACGTCCAAGCCGTTGCACCGATTTCAATGAAATTTTGGCATGGAGATACTTTGATTCTTGAATAAGGACATACGCTACTCTCATTTGTGATAACCGACAAACACGGGGACGGAGCCGCGGGCAAAATCTGGTAATAAAATATATCAATAAATGTCCCCTGCCTTCCAGATTTTCACTTGAATTGGAGATATATTTTTAACTACACCTTAAAAGTAAGTAAATTCTTCAAAACAATGGGTTTCTTTGTCAAAAGTAAAGGTGATACATAGCTTATAATACCGTGTTGCTAAGAGATGACTATCTGCCAATGTCGATCTATTACCGCCAGTTTCAAAATAGTTGGCCTTATGTTTCTCACGGCCACATAATTATCTATACGTACATACAAGAAAAACTACAGAGATCAATTGGTATTACATAATCATAATAATATAATACATCTTTGAATTATCTAATGTTCCTATTGGGATGCACCGGCCGTGGACATAAACTATGAAAACAGTCTATGACCACGCTCTTACATAATCATCTAATGAAATGCGAAAAATGATATGTTAGACTGATGAATTACTGATAACATATTTAAAAAATCTTTTACTCAAAAAAACTACTCACTAACAGAAAAGTTGCTTTAGGTATTGCAGAAGACTGAGGTATTATAGACTATATTCATGTATGGGTACATCACAAGTACAAATACTTGCATATACATACACACACACGGCCACATTGACAAACAAACCAAATATCCTTGCTTAAGCTTAACGTTGACAACATTTCTATACATTGAATATTGGGAGGGTCTGGAGTTATAAAATACAGGCCAAGGTTTAGTTTTGACCTCAGAACACTCAGAACTTTTTTTTTAAAGACAAATCCCGCTTTAAGAGTAAACATCCTGTGTCGCGGAGGACTTTACAGACATACATGAAACGGACACAATTAACACTCAGACTCAGAACAACAATTTGTGGATCACACAAAGTGTTGTCCCGTGTAGGATTTGAACCCACAACACTTGGCGAATTGGCAAGCGGCAAACTAATTAATGACAAGTCTCATCACGTTCTTATATTTATTATTATTATAAGTTTTAGGCATAATCTTAATGGTCTAACAACTGTCATAGAGTGGATGAATATAGTGAAATGAAACAATATCAGAAGGTATAATAACGGTTTCATTGGTCTAGCGTTTAGCGTATTCGACTGCCTATCAAGAGGTTTCCGCATCGATTCCTCGGTTGAGCTAAAAAGTAATATTAAGTTTTTTTTATTATAAAAATGCTTAATAACTATCCGGAGTTTGGAAGTTGGGGTCTTATAATATCTCTATATAAAATAACTATTCGGAGTTTGACAGTTGCCTTGGAGAGCATGTAAAGGCATTGGTCTTATGCCTAATCTCGTGTCGGATAACCGGAGTGAGGGAACAAAGAGTGCTCCTACGCAGTTCGCTGATCTCCGTTAAGACTGGCCACTGTTGAATACATCATCAACTTGACAGATCTTACACGCGTTTGTTGACCCTAAACTTAACAGAAAATATACAATGATGTTAATGTTTTATATTTAAATAAATCAAAATGTTGTAAATAAATAACACGCCAATTTGTACCCCGGGAGAGCCATGCTACGGCATGCATGGGCTGGCTCGACCACAGTGATATCACGGCCTCACAGAAAATAGGTGTGAAACAACGCCTGCGCTGTTTCACCGAGTGAGTGAAGATACCGGAGGCCCATACCCCAACCCCTCCCCCCATCCCCCAAAGGCCGCCAACGCACTTGTGACGTCTCTGGTGTTGCGGGTGTCCATGGGCGGCGGTAATCGTTTACCATCAGGCGATAAGTCAGCTCGTTTGCCCCCTATTCCATAAAAAAAACACGCAGATGACCATCACACAAGGCAGGCTCATATAAAAAGTAAATAAAAAAAGTTGTACTAAATATAATGCTACTATATTTTCTATTGCTTAATTCCTTATAATACAGTTTTCATCTTTCGAAATACATTTAAGTTAGTATAATAAAATCAGGTTGTATGGCCAAAACACGTCATATAAAAGTGGTGGTATCAACAGCGTCCTTCTGTGCCGTCACGTGGAGCACTTTCATCGCAGCTTATCCGCAGGCTTCGACGAGCCGGCGCCCGGGCACCGCTTCAGTGCTAACCACGTCGCACCACCGCTAGCACGTACACAATACAAATACAAATTATAACTGACAATACAAATTATGATACAAAATTGAAAATTGTATTTAGTGATCGCGTTTTGTGCTCCATGGTATAGTGTTGTGTTCGGACATAAATTGGAGAGTGAGGTGTTTCGTGATAATGATAGCAAGGTATTTAATCTGCAATATTTTAATTTTTATATATCAATATTTTTTAAGTATGTGTTTAATCCATAATTATTACAAACATACCATAATTATTACAAATAAAAAAAGATCATAATTTTTATTTTGAAGTTTAGTTTGTTGAAAAAATAATTAAATAATTTTCTTTGGTGGGTACTCGTTGATGTCTTTTGTGCTAATAACGTAGCTGCTACGAGCTGCCAAGCTACGTAAAGCAACGTAGCATGCATAATTATACATCGTTAAGAATGTAATGATTTAATTGTTATGCATATGATTTACACGAAGCTTTTCCAAAGTTACTTTTTTAAATGTAATAGGACGATTAAACTGCAGATCAAAATCAAGCCGAGAAATCCCATAATTGATTTTAGAGATATATATTAATCTAACGTTGAGACGATAACCGTTTTAAAATTTCAAAAATAAAATGAAATATTGTTTTAATTTTTGTTATAAAACTTAAATTTACAAAGCATCAGTATTATTTGTTTCAAAAAATAAAATTATAATTTGCCAAATTGCAAATATAAACGGAATGAGCCCGTAGCACGCTTCTCATTCAAATTTGTTTATAAAATATCAACAATGAAATTACGTTTGCATATATCTACATAGGTATGCATATATCACACACTAGGTCGTATATTTTAATAATAAATTTATTTCATATTTATCAGCATATTGTGTAAAACTAGTTACAATTTTTAAGATAATTTTCAAATTTCAACATTTTGGTTAATAAAATAAATTTGTGTTAATTTTATTTTTAGAGGACCTTTATTATGAAAAACAGTTTTCAAAATTTTAATGTTCTATACAGTATGTTGTATGTTACCTTTAGTCGTATTCTTTCAAGTTATTTAGGTGAAATGATGAAAAGAGACTTGAGAAAGACTAAAAAGCGAAAAAAAAGAAAAACTTCGTTTAAAAAAACTGACTTCAAAAACTGAAAAGTATAAAATAACTTAATTTGTATGTGCTACCTATTCATAGGTTTGAAGTCGGTGCCGAGCCAAAATATAATAGTAGGACTCGCCGCGCGTGACCTTGAGCGGGATAGCTGCTCTTCGCGTAGGACAAAACAACCGAAGCGTCGGTGACGTCGTTGACGTTCGTTTCGAAATATAGCGAGTGTGGTACCTACTATTACATTTGGCTTGGCGCCGAATTCAAACCTATGAATAGGTAGCACATACAAATTAAGTTATTTTATACTTTTCAGTTTTTGAAGTCGGTTTTTTTAAACGAACTTTTTTTTTTTTTTTTCAAGTCTTTATATATATATTGGAATACATATAAGCCTGTATGTAATAATATTAATACAAATGACTTTATTCTACACTAACCTATACGTAAATAATAAAATATTTAAATACACACATCAAAAGTGTCTAGGGATCAACATATGTTTCTAGGGATCAACATATATTTTTGCAATAACTTTTCTCCTGATTGATATTAATTAAAATTTTCTTTAAGGATTCATCAAATAAAGTGTTTTCGTTTGTCACAGTAACGATAAACCAAGTCACCTTTGCATTAATAAAGAAATTTGCCATTTTCCTAATAAAGGGAGTTTTGACATTTGAACCACTAACATTAAAGTTCGAAAAAAAGACTGAAATAACAGTTTTCTTTAAAATTTTATTAGGTAACTTAAACAATTAATAATCCGTGTTTCTACCGAGAACACTAACAACACAAGAATCGGTTTGGCATACTCAAAATGAGTTCATCCAAATCACGCTGTGGAAAGGCCGCCCATGTTCGTTGCAACAACAAAAAAAGGTCTTCTTGCGACTGGATACCCTCCATATTCGGTAGAGCTCTTCTCTGTAGCATATCCCATGCATGCTCAATCGGGTTCAAGTCTGGCGACTGAGCAGGCCAGGGCCAAAGCCACATCTCAATCTCAAGAAATCCGCATAAAAATGCTTGATCCCTAGACACTTTTGATGTGTGTAAATCTGTACCATATTTTATGTACTCATTTGAAGATTTCGAGGCAATCACTTTATTCTTTTCTTTAAAGTATAATGATGTGCGATTTATACACCGATGTTTATCTTTGTTTACATACATACATTATGTCAAACAATGTGTATTATTTTGTTGATATAATAATACTATGATATACTTCTGAGTTGAAATATTATTTTGTAGAACTCTTGTGAAGTAAAAACAGTGCAGTAGACACAATATGTGAGCTTGACTCTAAGCTGATTGCAATGGACGACAACAGGCGGATGTACGTAAGCTACTCCGTACGTGCATCAGGAAATCTGGTGACCTTATCGAACAGGATGTTCGTTAATACCAGTATACAAAAATTATTAATTAAACATATTTTATGTTACAAACTAATTAAATGTTACTGTTATTACGTATAAACGCGAAAGTTTATGAAGGTGTGGTTTTATTTATTTTGTTTATTAGTCTTTTACGATGCAAAAAGTTTTCTTAAACAGTTGTACAGTTTTGGATTAAATTTAGCCAAATATTACATAGGTGTACATACGATATATAATAATATAATAAATAAAATAAATATTTCGGACATCTAACACACAACGCCATCTAGTCCCAAGCTAAGCAGAGCTTGTGTTATGGGTACTAGACAACTGATACAAATACATAATATACTTTTTTTTTGTAAATACATACATATTGTACATAGAAAACACCCAAACCCCGAAATAAATATTTGTAGATCTTACAAACATTTGGTCCGACCCGGGAATCGAACCGGAGACCTCACGATCAGCAGTCGCACACGCCAACCGCGAGGCCAACGAGGTAGCATATATGTATATAAAAATACACTATATTTATGGACAAGTAAACCAGGAGACGAGTTTTGGAGAGAGTAGCCACTTATACTAGCTTGGTCTGTGTAGTAATGCCCCCCCCCCCCCCGACTAAGCTGCAAAATACTTTGATTACATTATACACATCAGATGATCTATATAGCTAGTTCTTCCGTATAGAGTAATAATTACAGCAAATGCAAACTTTCAAAGCTTGATAAGAATCTTCGATCAAAAATGCCAAAGAGAAAATTAAAGAGACCTAAGCACACGAGTCTCCTACGTACAATTTTATGGCTAATTTTTTGCACTACGTATTAAGGCTAAAACAAAGAGCGAGACTAGCGAGCCCTATATGCGCTCAGAGCACTAACTATTCCTTTTACAGCTCACTGTTAACAAAATCACCAATTAAAACTATACTTTATAAACAGTCCCAGATTGCAATGCCTCAGGTAAATCTCAAGCTTTCACGGCGTTTTTAAAATTTTATTAATCATTAGTAAATTGTGTATTATTAATATTCATTTGATCTGAATATTTGAAAAACCGAATACTCTAGTTCATTTGTTTTATTATTCTACTTACATTTCACGGGTACATAATTAAATGAAGTGACTATGTGAAATTATCATACACGACGACAATAATATGTTACGTTGTATAGTGTACGCTACAATGCGGTCTAAAAATAACCGACTCACACCATTTCGTCAATCATATTACGAAGCACGTAAAATATTCCATAAATAGTCGTGAAATTTGTTTAACAGTGTATCTGTTTGTTGACAAACGATATTAAACCTTATGTTTAAACCTTTTACAAATATAATTGAACAGAGCATGCATTAGTATTTTTAACGTAAAAAAAGAATATAATAGATAATACCGTTCGTTGAATGCGATGACACAGTTTTACACATTCTTGAAAAAAGGGTACAAAAATTCTAGAAACTCATTGATATATTTGTAGTGTTAGCTAATCGCCTAATCGTAAACAAATAAAAGTTTAATATTGCAAAAAAAACTTTACTATCCTATAATTTCATGAAAAAATATACATCGCATACTTACTAGTACGAAAGTGCCTCGTTGGTCTTGCGGTTGACGTATGCGACTTCCGATCAAGAGGTCTTAGGTTCGAAATCCGGGTCGCCAAAAGGGTTATTGAGTTTTTCTGATTATAGAAATACTTAATATTACAGTTCGCAGTTTGGAAGTTGGGGTCTGAACCCCCGTGGCTCAAAGAGCACGTAAAGCTGTCGGTCCTGCGCCTGATCTCTCCCCGGTCGTGTCGGTTGATCGTCCCATCGGATTACGGGAGAGAAGGAACAAGGAGTGCACCTGTGTTTGCGCACACACTTGTGCACTATAATATCTCCTGCGTAGTTGGCTGGTCTCCGTTGAGACTGGCCGCCGTGGTCGTTACCGGCTAGGAGAACATAATCCTACTAATATTATAAATGCGAAAGTTTGTGTTTGTTGCTCTTTCACGCATAAAATACTGAACGGATTTTCATGACACTTTGCAGTAATATAGCTTAGACATCGGAATAACATAACAAGTTAAAAAAAATAGAGATTTTTAAAATTTAAATACCGACATAAATGCGGGCGGAGCCGCGGGCAAAAGCAAGTAAAATATAAAGTACGAAAGTAAAAATATTTAAAATGAAATGTCACCAAGACAATGTTATACTTTTTTTATCATTAATAACCTTCAGTAACCATTTGGAACCAACCTTAAGTTTGGTTCAAAATGACATCATAAAAACGGTTCTTCATTGAAAGCGAAAGCTCACTCAAGTTTTTGATAGATTACATTAAACTAGTTGCGTTTTTCGAACATTATGATATAAACGTAATGATGGTCAAAAGTCGTGTACTCATTTATTATAGCGTTCAAAGTCTTGCATAATGTTATGATGTTTTAAGTCGTTAGAACACACATGTGCGTTTTGTAGTGTCACTGTTTAGACGTTTCTGTGGTTTAAGATAATTATGATGATGTGACTAAGCCATTTGTTTTATAAAAAATAAATATTTTTACCATCAAGTACTTAGTTTGCATTTTACGTAAATTTCTGAGCTACATAAATTTGTTTAGCTTTTTTGCAATAAAAAAACAAGCTTTGGCATTTTAGTAATACTATCGAATTAAATTAAAATGTTCAAGTTAAAGTTCATATCATTTTGATAATAATTATTATACTTATTTGTGGAGAATGTTGGAATATAAAAATAGCAACATGCCCTAAAAAATCGTAGGCATATATTCATCTCGTCTAGTTTAAAAAAAAAGAATATTATTACATTACTGACATACCCTTAAACACACACAAGTGGCCGCAGTACTAGACAATAACAAATAGTAGAAGGTGGTATTACAGATAGGTAACGAAGTCTCCTACAACCACGATTTCATAATTATACACGATTCTCAAGTTTCAAAATATTTTACATAATCGTTGCCATCAAGGTCAGGGCCTTTTACATTAGAAACACATAATATTTCGTTTTTAAATGACTCTCTAATGTTTATTTGTATAATGTTCAGCGAAATGTTTACAAGAAACTTCTTCTTCACAGAAGGGGCCATCTATAAGTTGTACATGGCCGGGGTTTTAGGGATTTCCTTTCTAGGGAACACCTGGTCTCCTAGTTACTGGAACGGAGACGGCCTGCGTGCGTTTTTTAATCGGTCGGTGGATGACATCCGAGAGGATTACAAAAAAGGACTACTTCTTTCTAAAATCTTATTCATGTCTAATAAGGTAATAGAACTTTATTTAAAAAAAAGTTAATATACTAAAAAATTTAGAGGATGGAGCCTCATATCAAATCAAGCAGTAAAACGGATTCATGTCAAAACTTTTAGATTTACTTTAATTGTTGAAGAAGGACATAGGCTTTTTTCGAATGCAGACAATGCAATAATGCAGCATGGTTACGCACACCATGGCGGCCTGGTGATGCTTCTACTACATGTATTTTATCTATCTATTAATACTAGTAACGGTAATAGACCGTTGATAATGTGGTGGAAAACAGAGATGGTGGTATATTGAAACATTAACAACCCATAACGTCCCACTGCTGGGCTCGGGTCTCTTCTCAGGAGAGGGTTAAGGCCATACGCCCCTACGCTGGCCAAGTGCGGGTTGGGGGCTGGCAACACACCGTTGTGGCTACGTAATCTTGCCGCTGGATGTTTTTAGGCCTCCAACTAAGCTTCACGACTGTTAACCTACGATAACATCCGGGACCGACTGCTTCACGTGACCTCCGAATCACGGAGACGCTCATGGTATAGTGCCACTAGCGGTCACCCATCCATGTACTGATCGCGCCGTCGTTGCTTACCCTCGGTGTTGTTTCTAATCACCGAGTGCAACTGAGGTATATTGAATATTGAAATAAAAATAAACAATGGTTTTAGCATCGCCATTCGTGCGCAAACTATATAATTTAATTTAACAGTCTTTAGTTCTATCCAATAAAAACACAAGTTGTGAGAATCTAACTTTTTATTTTATCTAACTTTGTTGTAACAATCAATGGGTTACGGTCTATTTGAACTCGGTTTATCGCTGAGTTAAAGATTGTGAAAATTCAATCACTGCAAACCATTTCCCGCATTGCATCTAATGATTTACTTAATTTTTAAAATTTCCTTGTGTAACCCAAAACCAAACTAGGTTATGAAATTGTGACAGTAAGATGTTACAACAAATAATTGATGGTGTCAATAGTTGTTTTTTACTAAATGCTTTTAACCGATTGTAAACAAGGCGTAGGTTCTCATTCGGATTGTATTTTGTTGTCTGTTATATTAGAACTCCGTGATTTATGAATCAACTAGCTTTTGCCCACGATTCCGCCATGTGTACGTCGGTTATCGCGGTAAAGAGTAGCCTATGCCCTTCCACAAGAATCATAGTATCTCTATGCCAAATTTCATTAAAATCGGTGAAGTGGTTTAGTCGTGAAAACGTAACATATAGAAAGACAAAGTCACAGAGTTACTATGGATTTGCAAAATTGATTTTTTTTTCTGCGACGGTATGCTTTCTTTCTAGTCTTATTTAAATTTGGAGGAAAACACCCGCCCTGAGGGTGGCAAATTAAGAAATATGATTTATTGCAATTGATCACGATGTAGGGACATTGAGGTCGGTGTTACATTTTTAAAAGTTAATTATCATACAAATGTTTAATTACGAAAATTTGTTATTAACTTAAAAACATTTCTAAAATTTAGGGCCGTGACACGTTGAAGGGCGCAATTTCTTCTTTAATACATACATTTTTATTACGTAATTAATATAATTTATAAAATAATAATTGGCTTACGTAAGTTATTTTCAGTGAAGTTTAATAGTGTTCCTTGTTAAGAGGATGCTGTTAATACTACAGCAAACTCTTAACCATAATATACATTATAGTTCTTTCCGTTAATTGGCTAAAGCCAATTAGACGTTTAAAAAGTTTATTCAAAGAGGCAGTAAAGTGACTTCGCACAACACTCAAATAAATAATTTTTAAGAGAGTTAGAAGAGCATAATTATTATATAACAAACCCATTCAATACTTGAAGAAAAAATACGTACCTTCTTATGAATATATTATCTCCGCTTTTCGATGCTATCCAAGCGAAAGTGGGAGTAATCACCCTGAATGGAGAACTACGGCATCACGGGAGAACCAAGGCACATATGAGCCAGCTCGACCGAAATTCGTTTTAAACAATTCTTTTACTGCATGACTTCCACCGATATATATGTATTTTTGCATAAAGTAAGAACAATCTGGTATACCGGGAACCAAAGTTATAAGGGTTCAAAAAAACGTCGAAACAGTTCGAGAAAAGGTAGGTAGTGCCCTTGCGCTTCGCTTGGCTCGTCTTGACGGGGGCACGACCGTGCCCCCAGATAAATAAATATTACCGGAGGTCTAATGCCTTCATACCTACCTCTACTTCTGAGGAGCGACTATGGGTCCACCTGATATGTAGTGACTACCTCCGTCCATAGAAATGGACGGAGGTAGTCACTACATATCAGGTGAACCGCTTGCTCGTCATATGCTCATAACATAGACAAAGAAATCATCATAAGAATAATCAAGTATCAATAAGTAATTATTGTGGTTTGCTTAATTTTTAATTATGGTGTACTAGCTTTTTACCGCCCGCATGTATGTCGGTTATCGTAATAAAGAGTACCTCATGTCTTTCCTCAAGAATCAAAGTATCTTCATGCCAAATTTTATTAAAACCGGTTCAGTGTTTCAGCCGTGACAGCGTAACAGAAGAACAGAAAAAGTTATTATTATAGTTAATTAATAATAGTATAGATGAGAATAATATTTTATAGTCGTCTAAGAACCTATAAGAAAATTTATATAATAGAGAACAGTGAACTAAGTAGGAGAATTAAGGTTACATAATTATTACTATTATCATCAAGATGAACTAATAGTGGATAAAGCAAACTGTTGCAAAGAACCGACAACCGTAATCGAAAGATAATAATTACCAATCAAACACCATGAGCGAGGCAGGCGCAGCAGCTTCCCTCCAATTTAGACAATTAAAATTAACTAAAACAATTAAGTAAAAATATTAACTAAAATTGTCTATAATTAATAATCGTATATCTAATGCCTAAAAATAGAAAATACAATCAAAATAAGTGTAAGTTCTATATAATAGTGAGTTACGGCCAATTATGTTACGTTACCCTAAATTTTGAGATGAATGAGATGCTCTCAAGTGCGAATATTAAAATTTACGAGCGAAAGTTAAGAACATTTATGATGATTATATAAACCCATCCTATTTTTAGCCAATCAAAATATTACGTGTAATATTTTGATTAACAGAACTATAAATGCTGTTAATCAAAATGTTAAATATAAAAACGTAGGCTATTTTATTATACGATTATACGATATTATACGAACGAGTGGTTGCCCGCGGCTCCGCCCGCGTGCCCACGTATATGTTGGTTATCGCTGTAAATAGTAGCCTATGTGTTATTCTGATGTATAAGCTATATTACTGTAAAGTTTCATTCAAATCCGTTAAGTAGTTTTTGCGTGAAAGAGTAACAAACATCCATCCATCAATCCATACTTACAAACTTTCGCGTTTATAATATTAGTATAGAAGTATAGATGTTTTTATAATTTAGTATAGGTACCTCCTTAAAAGCGATTTATCATCTATTTTTAGAAGATTGAAAGGTGACATCTCATCATAATTACATCTATATTTATTAAGATGATGTTTTGGGTTGTAAATCATCTTTTTTATATTTGACTAGCTTTTGCCCGTGACTCCGCCCCGTATGTTCGCTATCCCGGTATAGAGAAGCCTATGTATTTCCTCAAGAATCAAAGTATCACCATACCAAATTTCATTAAAATCAGTGCAACGGCTTAGCAGTGAAAAACAGAGTTACTTTCGAATTTATAATAATTAGTGTAGATTTGTACAGACGTGCAACCAATCAAAACAAAGTTGTAAATTAAATAATAAAATGTCATCATTTTTAGAATAATTTGAATGAGTTCAAATTTCAGCACTGTTGTGATTCAGTTGAAATGTTTATTTCTTAAGTAATAAATAAATTAAATTCAGTAATTAATAAAACTAATTAATTACAGAACTACTAATTACTGCACTGTCGCATTGAACACTGAACTACTGCTACAAATGTCTGCAGGGAAAATATGTCAATCAGATATAATAATTCCTCATAAAAAAAGTTTGTAAAAAAAATATCCTTTCATATAATATAAAAGCTATTCATTGTATAATTTTGTCAAAATGTCTCGATGTGTTTAATTAATCAATTGTATAAGGTAACAAATGAACATCATTTAAAACCAAGTAATCTTTAAAACTTACTACTCAAAGGCAGAATGTGGTCCTATTACCGTTTAAGGTCCTATCTATAACAACCTTCCGTAAGATCGAACTACGTTCCGAGTCCGTGGTCAGTGGTGTTACTTAGTTGGGTACACTAACATTTAATGGTATTTTTCTAATATCATGGTCGCTAGTCATAGTGGCCACGCAAGATGCGCCGGCGCTCGGTCACTAGGCCAACAATTGCGTCATGCTGGGACAGAAAGAAAACACTTTTGTTCCGTATTTTATTTTTATGATTATTTAGTGTTATTCCGATTTGTGTTTAGGAATATTTAAGTAATGATTGTAATTGAACATTCTGATCCGTTATAGGTACTGTATACTAGCCATATAGTACTATTAAAAGCTTAAAATTTAACAACATTGGAAACGAGAAAAAGATATTTAACTCTCGACTTTTTTCTTTTCCAAAGGCTCAAACTTTATAAGCTTAGTATAAGGTGAAAATAGCGGTATTCGCAGTTAATTCAATAATGTACCAAATATTTACATCTCGCGTATAACGCTTGACGTGGTACAAAGATAATTTACGATGCAGTGAGAGGATTAACAGTCCATGATGGCATTTAGTGAGGCGAGGCCGACGGGTCCAATATCAGTCACGACAGGACTACCGACTAACGGAAACGGTCACTTATTACAAATCACTGCTCATTAACCTTATTGGAGTTTGTAGTAACATAAGCATCGTGAATTAATTAAAAAAGAGTTGTACACAATATATTTCTTTATTTACGCTTTATGCACTTTGTACATCGGCTGACTTTAATGGCCTAAAGGCATAAATCGGGACAGGTTATTTAATGGAGTGATAAGAGCGCCAACGTTTTATCATTTAATAATTTTGAAGTTTGAAAATATGATATTTCAGCTCACTTCTTTACAAATATCTTCAATAATTAATATGTGTCAGTTCCTAAAGTATCTTCAAGCCTTAGTAAGCGTTACTTTGCTGTATTCTTATTTACTGTTGCAATAGATCTTCTAATATATAAAATTCTCGTGTCGCGGTGTTTCTTACCAAGCTCCTCAGAAGCGGCTGGACCGATTTTAAAGAAATCATATCATAGTGTGCATATCGGGCAGGTCTGAGAATCAGCCAACATCTATTTTTATGACAAAACAACGTTTGCCGGGTCAGCTAGCAATATATAAGAATATTTAGGTAAAAATTAGTTAGTTTACTTTAATGCCTATTGAAGTTCTGAAATTAGGAAAGAAATTGCAATAGAATAAAAAAATATTAAATGGTTTTAGTAAATACTAAGATAAAATTAATTTAAATGTTAACAAGTCGCCTTAAGGCAGAAAGATTCAAAACAAAATTGTTTAACATAATCACTACATCCTGATACAAAAGAAGAAAGTGAGTTTTTAGTATGTGTTTGTCTGTTACGCTTTCAAACTTTAACTGCTCAACCGATCATCATGAAATAAACATGTTGTTAGAGAAATGTACCTACTAGTTCCTTTCTAGTTAAAACAATACAAAGTTTATGAAACTATAAGCCGACTACATAAAACTTTTAATAAAATTTACGTAGCCTATATCACCGGGGTCATTATTACAAATCCATTGACAATTAAAATCGGAACAGTAGTGTAGGCTCTACGGTGGAATATCCAAACATACACTCACTGCTAATTCTATCACCCTTCCTTTTGGCTTTACGGTAGTCATAAAATTAACCCGAGCGAAACTGTAGACATAAACTAGTCCTAAAATGTCGAACGATTGCATTGAACCGTCTTGTGTTTAATAAAATTGATCTCTTTATGAATAGGTTGTAAAGTTAGATCGTCATAGTGACGCAACACGTTTTTGCTGTAAGATCTTCATCGAGAGACATGGCAAATATTGAAGGAACACTTTACTTACGTAACTGAATTGAATTTAGATGTAACTTGTATGTTAACCAACAAATGTTATAAGTACACCTATGTCATATGTTGTGGTTATTAGTTAATACTAAGAATACAGAGAGAATACCCCATGAGTATCGTAAGAGGCGACTCAGGAGCAAACTAAGCAGGACAAAACTTGTGTCCGGTGTGGGCGTCAGAACACGAAACCCTAGTCGGCCAAATTGGACGAGATCTGTCCCCGCCAGCAATTATTGCTGCCATGCGGGTTCATGGCGGATGAGGAGGGCTGGGACGCAGTGGTCTCTTTCTGTGAGGCTGTAATGCTCCAGAAAGAGACCGCTGTACGGGATCGGGAGAGGGCCGATCCCGAGGGTAGGCGACGTCGCCGGTGACACCAGCCGCCGACAGGACCGCAAGCTGCCAGAGAGTGGGGACCTGGGGTAGCTGATTATTCGATGTGATCAGCGATAGGGGGCAGCATGGTCGCAAAACTGCAGCCAGGCCGCAACATAACGGTTGGGCCGACAGGCTGGGTGAAGCCCAGGCTTCCCCCAAGATAGTCCCTATAGACGCGCCGTCGTTCCTGGGGGGGACCTGAAATAACATGGTCAGGGTCCTCCTCAGAGCAGGGCGTTTTTAGTGAAATCACCACATACCTGGCTCCTCAGTCCCCGAGGAGCTAGAGATTCAAAGGGATTTTCCACGTCGCCGCATCGTCAACAAAAAAGGTCAAAACTTATTTTCTCAGGAGGAGTTTTTGCTCAGCAGTGGACTATTTTAGGCTGCTGATGATGATGAAGAAATGATTAGACTTCCTCTAAAATAGCCGTGTATCATAAAATATAATAACATTATCCTCACACACGGAGCCTGATCCCAAAATAGGCAAAACCTGTACCATGGTAACCATTCTACTGATAAACGTACGTATATATTTCTAAATACGTACATATTATAAATAAATTACTTTCAAACATAGAACAAATTAGCGTGCTCATCACTGGGCGAGAATCGAACTCATAATCTCTGGCTTAGCAAAACACTTATACGAGTATAACATATAGATATACATTCTAGAATCAAATTCACTTGTACTTAGGTTGTAGGTTTCACCAAGGTATTAACTTTGATAATGCCAATAGGCGAAACCGGTCTGGTGTAAGCTTAATTAAAATAGTGGAATAAGTACAAGTGAGTTTGATTCTAAAATGTATTGCAACAAGTTCCATCAAGTGCCGACAATCGCGGTTGGCGTGTGCGACTGCTGATCATGAGGTCTCGGGTTCGATTCCCGGGTCGGACTAAATGTTTGTATGATCTACAAATATTTGTTTCGGAGTTTGGGTGTTTTCTATGTATAATATGTATGTATTTACAAAAAAAAGTATAAATGTATTTGTATCACTTGTCTCTAGTACCCATAACACAAGCTCTGCTTAGCTTGGGACTAAATTGCGTTGTGTGTTAGATGTCCGAAATATTTAGTATTTATTTATTTATATAAATTACATATATATACCTATATAGTAAGTAAGGAACCTGGAGACCTGGGATTCATTCACTCACTTGTCAGGTGTCCTTTGGCGGAGGTACTTATTTACAACTAGGTGACACATCTGTCCCCATGTAACATGTCACTTATGGATTTCAGCTTTATTAGTAGTAACCTAAGTATGGTCAGAAATCCTTTCTGTCATATATCCGATGCCTAACATACCTCTCTCGCTTGCACATTCCTTACCCAAGTTTCGCCAACTTCTCCTAAACGACTAGTTTTTACCGTATCCATTGAATTCCATTTAAGTGGAACTGTAATAGAAACTGCTCGTTAACCTCGCGATAACTGAATTTTAATCCATAAAAAATATTACTAACATTTTAAGGAAATGTGTATCTGTGTCAGTAATGTTGTACCTACTTATGCCATAATTAGATTTGTTCCAATAAACTGCCGAACCAGATGCTGTTTGAGCTGTGAGCTTGCAATACTGCAACTGAGTCACTTGTGATTCAAACCATACGTGAATAAAATAATTCTAATCTATATATAGCCTTTAAAAGTCCACTGCTAGACATTGGTATTTCTTTAGAAAGGATGGTCCGAGAGCTGGTACCATTTTTTGAGTAGGTATTTGAGGCAAGCTGAAAACTTGTCACAGACCTCTCCTATTATACCCCAACGCGGAACTGCAGACCTGGCTGTTGAGTAGCGGGCGAGGTCACGTGACTTACAATAGACATGGTATAACGATATACTTCGCTAGTTATAGCACTCTGAGAAACAGTGCTCACGTGGGAGACACAAGCCTACGTCATCATCACTATCGCTGGTCGACGAAAACTAGTCACAGACCGCGGTCATTCAGTTAAGTTATTTTCATTGAGAAATAATTAAAATACTTAAATAAACAATAGATTAATTATATACTCGTAATTATTGTACATCACAATTACTATAAAATTATTTTAACATAATAGTAATAATTTTGCAACATAGACTGTTGGAACCGTACTGGTTAGAATTAAAGCGATGTGCCAAATAGGCGTCTACTTGATTACAGAATAGTAACTATTTAACTACTATATTTTGAAACGAATTCCGTTCACTTCTTACTAAACCCGTATGTGTTGAATCAATGCCCAGTTCTTACCACATCGCTAGACTTTAAACTTAAACAAGTACCAATAACTTTAAATTTGAAATAGGTTCTAAACTTAAAGGCCAGAACCTCTTTTCTAAGGAGAGGTATTTGTCCAACAGTGGACTATCAAAGGCTGTTGGTGATGATGATGAATAAACTTAAAGTAACGTTAAACTTAATTACTTAGTGATAAGAAGATCTGAGTCCTTGGTCTGTCCAATCAGAGGCCTTTTAGTCCATTCAAAAGTTACATTTGGGGTTGCGTTTTTTAGAGGACGCAATTTTATTTTTTTGATGTGTAGGGGGGTCAGTGTAAAGCTGAAACCAAGTTTGTGGGGTCGCCACCCTTGTCCCACTGCCGCCATCTTGAAAATAGGGGTTGAAATGGTTTTTACGATATATCTCTTTAACTATTTATTTGATAAAAAAAAATTGTGAACATTTTTTGTTGCAAATTAAATTTTCTACAACTTTGGTTCAGTAACTTTTTGTCGTGGAACTATAAATAAAAAAGTTATAAGTGAAAATGTTCAGAAATTCGTTTTTTTTTTAAATATTCGATATAACTTTTTTTTAAATCATTTTACGAAAAAATTATATCAGACCATTTTTAGGGTTCCGTGCCAAGCAAAAAACGGAACCCTTATAGATTCGTCATGTCTGTCTGTCTGTCCGTCCGTATTTCACAGCCACTTTATTCCGAAACCATAAGACCTATAATGTTTAAAACTTGGTAGGTAGATGTATTCTGTGAACCGCATTAAGATTTTCACACAAAAATAGAAAAAAAACAATTAATTTTGGGGGTCCCCATACTTAGAACTGAAACTCAAAAACAATTTTTCATCCAACCCATACGTGTAGGGTATCTATAGATAGGTCTTCAAAAATGATATTGAGGTTTCTAACATTATTTTTTTCTAAACTGAATATTATGCGCGAGAGACACTTCCAAAGTGGTAAAATGTGTGTCCTCCCCCCTGTAACTTCTAAAATAAGAGAATGATAAATTAAAAAAAAAATATGATGTACATTACCATGCAAACTTCCACCGAAAATTGGTTTGAACGAAATCTAGTAAGTAGTTTTTTTTTAATACGTCATAAATCGTAAACTGCATTTTACCTTTTATTCAATCAACACAAATATAAAAATAAAATAAAAATTATATCATGTTACTTGCTGCTGCGGAACCCTTCATGGGCGAGTCCGACTCGCACTTGGCCGCTTTTTGTAGATTGTTTTTTGAGGAATAACTTTTATTCGCAACATTTTTTCATTAATTCAATAGCTAAGGTAGCTCCGAAGTGAGTACTATTTTTCAGTACTCTTAACTATACCTATATTATACGTGTTCTAATGATGTGTCATCAGTTATTGTTTTTTTATTTTGTTATTATGATTTTTTAATTTCAAATTTATTATCGGTTCGATTGTCCACGTAATAACATTAACACGTAACATGTACAGTAACTTCCGAAACAGTTCGTAAAAATTTTTCATTATCCTCATCATTTTTTGCTACAGCTCGGTCTAGTAAAGTTTTTTTTTTTTTTATGTATGGCCCGCCAAAATGATTCTACTCTGCCTGATGGAAAGCATAAGCAGAATCCAAGAGTGGCGGTCACCATACTCACTGCGAATGCAGGCAATGCAGTATGGCGACCCACACCATGGCGGCCTAGTGATGCTACTGCATCTTTTGCTGGAACTTGTTGACTAGACTATTTGGGCCTCCGGTCTCGCACTCACCAACGAAACACTACAGCACGAACGCTGTCATTTTACGTTGATTTTCTGTGCGAGGGTAGTACCGCCCCGGTCGAGCCGGCCCATTCATGCTGAAATCAGCGTGGCTCTACTACCTATTTAGTAGGTAGTTTTACACCTTTTGCCTTCACAGTTCTTATTTTATTTTCATCTAAAGGTTTTTTACAAATAGACAATCACTCATGATGATGGAATAATAGAAAAAGCACGCTTAAAAAGTCTAAATGCTAATAAAAAAAAATAGTTTTCACTGAAGTTATAATTGTGTTTAAAATCATTCGAAATCGTCTTCACAATTAAAAACAGAATAAAATACGTCCGCACGTAGAGAAATATGTAGCACAACTAAAAGATATAAGTTGAATGACAACTTCAACACAATATTATTAGCTATTCTTACAATAAGAGAGGTTAGGAATAATAATAATAATAGCAGGCCGCTGTTCTTTTGTTCCCTTGCGGTCACTTGGGTATTTACTACCTGAACAGTATTCTCGGTAACGGCCATCAGATTTAAAATTATTTTAAAAATCAATAATTGTAAAATCCTGTAATGGAGTGGCAAAGAGTCAATAATTAATTATTTATAATATTGCAAAATCTGTAATTAAAAAATTATAATAACAAAATAAAAAATAAAACTATAACTGATGACACATTATTAGTACACACGTATAATATAGGTATAGTTAAAAGTACTAAAAAATAGTACTCACTTCGGAGCGCTGTAAGACCTTACCTATTGCTTAATGAAAAAATGTTGCGAATAAAAGTTATTCCTCAAAAAACGATCTACAAAATGGACTGATGTCATTTTTTCGTAAAATGATTAAAAAAAAAGTTATATCGAATATTTAAAAAAAAAAATAATTTCTGAACATTTTCACTTATAACTTTTTTATTTATAGTTCTACGACAAAAAGTTACTGAACCAAAGTTGTAGAAAATTTAATTTGCAACAAAAAATGTTCACAATTTTTTTTTATGAAATAAATAGTTAAAGAGATATATCGTAAAAACCATTTCAACCCCTATTTTCAAGATGGCGGCCGAGAAACAAGGGTGGCGACCCCACAAACTTGGTTTTAGCTTTACACTGACCCCCCTGACACATCAAAAAAATAAAATTGCGTCCTCTAAAAAACGCAAGGTAAGGCCCAAAAAAATTTAACATTTCAATGGACTATTTTAGGACTAATGACCAACACAAGTTTTGGCGTTAGAAAAATATCACGTTGCATTTACATATAAATATTAAGATTATTTCATGTCACAATTCCAACTGTTATAACGGAATATTATAATGAGGAATAAAGCTTATTTTATATTCAAACGATCATTGTAAAGTTTTGTGTCTTTTTCCCTCGGGAAACAAAAATAACTTTAAATCGATGCTGCAGACAAGCGAATTAGATAAAAGCAAAATGGACGTGTGGACACCGTCCTCGTGAAACCAGTACATCATAAAAGTTCAAGTACTTTCTCACTTACAAATCGTTACATTAAACTTGTTTTGGAAATGCGTATTTTTTATGAGAAACAAGTCAATGTTTTGTTTGTTTACATATTCGTTAAGCGAAGTAAATTTTTGAGCTTCATACTTTTTGCTTTTATTAATGGAGTGATCGAAATCCCTTAGGGTCTCTAGCTCTCTGGGGACGCAGCAATCATGAGTAAACAGTATTTTCACAAAAGCGATCGTGACATCCGGCTTCAGGCAATCTACTCTAATATATTATGATACTTAGACGAGCATGTCATTAATTATATTCTTGATTAGTGCACTCTAAAGGAATTTAAAAAATTACTTTGTGTGCTGCATGTGAAGAAATATTTATTATTTTCCTTACCTTAATAAGAGCACATCAACGCTTTATTCGACTTTAATGTTACTAACAGACTAATCCAGATAGACATATATGAATAAACATGACTACATAAATTATTGCACTGAGCGGGAAGCGAACTCACAGCCTTCAATATCGCAATAGTACTACCGCTACTTTACAGAGGTCGTCGAAACACAGCTTTGTAAATTAAGTATGTTATTACTACAAGTATTTTGGAGGCCACTAATTTAAAAGTCTTTCATCATTATAGAAAATTATTGAATAAATATTATAACGTTACGTTACGTTAGTTTATTTAATATATGAAATGTTGTAACAGACATAGAAGCTACAAGGACACTCTGTTTGAATACTCGGTGAACGTATGGGAAAATCATACAGACTTATAGGTCCTACGTCAAAATTTGGATTAGTATTTATTTTTAAATACGTAGTAACCCAATAGAATTTTATCTCAAACATGCTGCAATTTCATCCGTTCAAATATTATGCGACATCAAAAGGCCGTTTATTTTTTAATTATTTTAAATGAGAAAAACCAACGGGTTTTCAGTTTCAGTATATTTTACTAATTTGAGAAATATATATAAATATATATATATATAAACTAGCTGATCCGGCGAACTTCGTACCGCCATATTTATGACCCACGTAACATCGTTTACGTTTTTCTGAATCTAAACCATTCCCAGATCCCCTTGAACACACACAAAAAATTTCATCAAAATTGGTACAGTCGTTTAGGAGGAGTTCAGTCACATACACACGCACACAAGAAATATTAAGATAATATGAATTTGAAAAACCAACGGGTTTTCAGTTTCAGTATATTTTACTAATTTGAGAAATATATTTATATTTTTTTTATTTTAAGCAAATTTGTCAAGCAAGGCGTCTAATAATATGACTGAAAATCTTCAAATTATGTATTAATTATTATTATGTTTAATTATTCCTTGCACTAGATTTTATACTATATACTGATTATCTCAATTACTTAAAAAGTAACAAAACAATTTTTTTTTTCAGAACTATAGCGCTAGCGCTATTATGCGCGTGGACGCAGGCGATATCGCCGGTAGGAGACAGTAACGAATGCGCGCTGTACCTCACCGGACCCGGCCGCACATCCGTCTACGACTATAGCATTAATCTCCTTAAAGGAAACTTGTAAGTATTCAGAACACTACTCCTACACCCATTCAAGGTGGAGGCTATATTTTAGATGACATCCTAGCATCGAAAAGACTTCATAAATTTGCCCTAGTTTAAACGTTCCAATCCGAAAATGTTTAGAAATAGTAATTGAATGCAGTACAGTATTCAGACTCTGGGCATGCCTATAGAAGTACCTCAAACCTACTAAAGTAAGGTATGCCAAGAAAAGCTAGAGCTTTATCCATTTCATTTATATACAACAAGGTTAACCAGACATGAGTTGACTGCACATTAACGTGGAGATGTAAGCGGTCACCTCACCGTTTTGTACTGCACTAAGTATTAGATATAGGTTCAAACCCCACATGGGATGGAAGGTTCCACAAATTCTGAGTCTGAGTGTTATGTGTCCGATTCATCTATATTTGTAAAGTTACCTGCAATACAGGAATTTTCTTAGTGCGTCAGATGTCTTCAAAAAAAGAGGAAAAAATAAATAAACGAGGCGGTGAGATTGTTCGAAATAATTATATGTCTGTCAAAGTGTACATTAAATTTGTATGTACACTACCAGAAATTTGATAATTAAAAATACATTACAAAACCAATTTTGTAATCTAGCTTTCTTTCTTAAAAAGTACAACAATAAACAATATAAAAATCAATCAAAAAATCTTGCAGTTTTGAGTAATAACGGCGCATGATTGGTGATTGGTTAGCTCATGGCTGTGCAGCAATGACTCCAAACTTTTTGTTTTGTTTTCCTTGGTCGACTTCGTTCTCGTTCAAGTCTCTAAGTAAAAAATATTTTGTAAGCCCCAGTTATTTATTTTTAAAAGGAGCAACCATGGTGTTTCTTGCCAGATTCTTCTCCATGAAGGGTAGGCTGCACTTGGAACTGGCGACTAGAATCACTCGATTTTTAAATATTAAATATTGACTATTCTTAAGTGCCAAAAAATGTGTTACAAAAATATTTCGGACATCTAAGACATAACGCTGGCTAGTCCCAAATTATGCATAGCTTGTATTATGGATACTAGACAACTGATATAAATACATTTTTTAATACCTACATATTATACTTGGAAAACACCCAAACTCAGATACAAATATTTGCAGATCATACAAACATTTGGTCCGACCCAGGAATTGAACCTGAGACCTCAAGCACAGCTTAACGCTACAACTGCGCCACTTAAGCAGTTAAAAATATTTAAATATGATGTCCTAAAGTTTTGAAAACGACAGCGATTTTATTCTTCACCCGTCACTTATAAGGGTAATGGAACCAATATACAGCTCAAGAGTTGTTGACCTTTGCAACGTGACACCTTGATGTTCTGTGTGATGAATGTGACAATGAATTATTGCAGTTTCTCTATCAGTGCACTAAAGTGATGCTGTCTGACCGATATTAAATACTAAGTTGATGTGTTTGAAACGTTTCGGATTACGTTTATTAGTTTGGTTTCTAGAGCATGGTTCAAATGTCATGCTTTCACTACACCTATGACTAACACTTTAAAAACAACATATAATTCCAAACGAGCAATAGTTTGCGACTTCGCTTGCGTGATTACTTCTTGTCTATTTTTTTTAAAACACAAGAATTGATTCAAAAAGTGGTGGTCATTATACTCATTACACATGTAGACAATGCAGCATAGGAACCCTATGACAGCCTAGTGATATGTTTTTTTAACGTCCCGCTTAAATTAACCGAGATCTTAGTGGGAGGTAAATAACAGCTAAAGCTGCCAAAATTTAAAATTTGTAGCTCTACTTACGGTTAAACCTTCACTTTGATAACTAACTGATTCAGGGTGAGATATTATATTTGCATAAATTAGAGATTTAACTGTACGGATTGCCTGATTCAAGGGGGCGCCACGCCACGCTACTATCCTGAGTGTTGAGGGGTTAAACCCCACACGTGACAGTACTTATTATTGTTCTAAGTCTGAGTCCCCTTCCCCGCCACATATAATTTATTCCTAAGGCGAGTGTTGTCTATTTAAAAAAAATTAATTTGTTCGAATAGATGATTTGCCGATTATAAGGCGATTTAACACCAATGATTTGATTATAAATATTTTTTCCCAATAAGATCTATTAACATTGAGGCGTTATCAACGAGTTCTACAATGATGGGTTACAAGCAACAGTTTGGCAATTTTAGTGCAAGCTTGTGCGTACTTACTTTCAAAAGACATTAATCACATCGCATCTTTTAACAATAGTCAATAAAAATAGGCTTTAAATCTAAATACTATATTAGATACGTTTTCTAGTTTGCCTAACTGTAATCTTTGCAATGTTAAACTTTCTACGTACCACCTCAGAAAGTTTGGTATTAGCTGATTAGGAAAAAAGCTGTCAAAAACATAAGACTTGCTTGTGTGTTAAGTTTTACGGGTTAGTGTAGGACAAATAAACTCATGATCATCTGGGTATAATTCATCAGTAATATAAAGCATGTGTTTAGAAATAAATAAGTTATTCGATAAATTAACAAGGAAGTATTTAAATGCCAAAAAAGATGTGTGCGAGCTATGTGTGATCTCAAAAGAACTGAGAGTTGCAGAGAATATTTCAAAAAATTAAAAATACTTACCGTGCCATCTTTGTATATTTTTGAAATGGCTTTGTTTATTAGACATCATCCATCCCTGTTTACACTTGAGCTTAAATCACGAAATAGGTCTCATTTGTATTGTAATCTGTGCAGTCATTATAGAACTACTCTATTTGAGAAGAGCGTGTTTGTAATGGCCACAAAAATCTATAGTAGAATTCCTAGTTACATAAAAGAGTGTAGCAATATAAATGTTTTCAAAAACAAATTATTCCAATATCTGGTAGACAAGAGTTATTACACTGTTGATGAATTCTTGTCGACCACAAATTTTTAATGTTACAATATTTGCTATATAACATATAATCCAATGTTACCGTACTATTTCAATATACTTTAGTAGTTCTGTTTTCTTCGACAATTTTTAGCTACCTGTTATTGTAATATCTGAAACCTTTTTTTTTTTTTTCTTCTCTCCCATTGTTTTGCATTGAAATTATTTGATGTATTAATTGACATATCTTGATAATTTAATTTAAGTGTTTAAATAATTTAACTTATGACATTTCTGTTTATATAAGATTTGCACACCGCATAATGTGGTAGGACATAGTGTACCTCTAAAATAAGCATAAGATCTGTAACTAACCTATGTTTCCGCAAATAAACGATTGATTGATTGATTGATTAATTGATTGGAAGAATTTAACTTAAAACACTGACCACTTAAAACATTTGATAAAATGTATGTGCCCTATATCATCCGGGTCAATATTATAAATCTACTGGCATCTCATTCATTAAAATCGGTTTAGCAGTTTAGGCACTAGGGTGGAATATACAAACATACATACATAGACTGCAGAAACTATTTCCCTTCTTTTTGGCTTCGTCTTAGTCGGGTGAAATGACAAGGCAAAACAGTCTATTAGCATACCTCGTAGGAACCACCGACCCAAAAACCTTCTGAGAAATTACTAACTATACTTTCTAACGAACTTTAAAATAAACGAAAATACACAAAATTATTGGTAACCTGTTAATTAAATTACCTACTTTTAATATACTTTCGATTATGCGATTTTAAGCTTAACGACGGTATCATCTTGTTTTAAGGCACGTATCCAAGTATCCAAGTACGACTCTCAGCTGAATGGTAATAACGTAGATTAACACTTTGCAATGTTATTCATTTGTAACTAGGTGCGTTTCTGGATGGGTGAGCAATAGTGAGCATTCTTAACATACTCGTACACGTTAACATAAATGTTCTCCGTGCCTCGAAGAGCACACTAAAGCCGTCGGTCTCGTATTGAAATTCAGCTTGATACCTCACCGTGTTCCTGAGAAAAAGGGTCATGACAGACAGACAGATGGACAACAAACTGATCATTTATGGATTCCGTTTTTCTTTTGAGGCTCGGAACCGTAAAAAGGCTCTGAGGAGGATAGGATGATATTACCTAAATTAAATACTAAAAATATAGTTTATACTAAATTAAATACATCACTATAAGCTCATTAAACATTCTAAATAAGCACAGATAACCTTTGTGAGCCTATGAACCAGTACCATATGGGCGCGTGTGTGACGGAGCACATTTACTACCGACACATGTTTAAATTCGTTTCATTCATTCAAACTTTCGATAAATAGTTTAATTAAAAAATCTAGGTAAATATCTCTTCTCGCCGATTTTGACTATGATGACCGCTGCTAAGTATTGGCCATAATTATAATAAAGTATGAATTCATTTTTAACACTGCAGATCAAGAGGTCGCGGGTTTGATTCCCGGGTCGGACTGCTGTTGGGTTTTTCTTACAAGAAATTCTTAATAGCAGCCCGGAGTATGGAAGATGGCGGTGTTACCCGCCCGTGTCTCGGAGAGCACCTTAAGCCGTCGGTCCACGTTGTCATGAATATCTATGGCAATCGTTATTGGGAATTCAGTGCCCTCAAATATACTGACAACTAGTTCAACCTTCGAATTCAGTTTACTCTGAGGGTGGCGGAGGTCCGATGCCAGACGCTCCGTGTAAAAACTGATATTCAGGTAAAACTGGTTGAACTAGTAGCCGACCCCAAATCTTGGGAATAATAAAGGCTAGGAAGATGATGATGAATTCATTTTAATGCTGGTCCCAACACGTTGTTACTCATCGCGGCTCTTGAGCATTTCACATCTCGCGGTCGATGTCAAGTAAATAAAAATAACAATAAATTTTTCGAACATCTAACACACAACGCAATCTAGTCCCAAGCTAAGCAGAACTTGTGTTATGGGTACTAGATTACTTATATACTTTTTTTTTGTAATTACATACATATTATACATAGAAAACACCCAAACTCCGAAACAAGTATTTGCAGATCATACAAACATTTGGTCCTACCCGGAAATCGAAGCCTTAAGCACAGCAGTCGCATACGCTACCACTGTGCCACCGAGGCAGTCAAAAGCATTGTTATTATATGTTTATATTGGTAATTCGATAACTCAAAACTGGAAAATTGCACAGCCGAAAATTATTATTTTGACAATCCGTTCATATGTAAGAAAGTGGCAATACTATCAATATCACTACACCTCGTGAGAACATTCGTATCTTAGATACGTAATTTAAACAAATTAAATTAATTGCATTATCTAAACTATCTTAAGTCGTTTATTAATGTAACCAGTTTATGATACATGTCTTACAATCTCTTTTTATTTTTATACTAAGTTTAAATGTAGGTAATTTAATAGTCATACATAAAACATGACTTTAATGTATATTTATGCATGTTCATAATAAACTTCAATTGTTATTTTATCATTTCAAATTCGTAAATTAGTCGTTAATTTTGTAAGAGTTTGTTTTTTATATATATATATTAGGCTATTATATTTATTATATTTTATAGCCTATGTATTTTATATATGTATAGTATATATATTAGCCAACTGCCTCGTTGGTGTAGTGGTTGGCGTAAGCGACTGCAGATCAAGAGGTCTCGGGTTCGATTCGGGCTATTCGGTTTTTCTACCAAGAAATTCTTAATAGCAGCCCGGAGTAATGGTAGATGGCGGTGTTTCTAGCCCGTGCCTCTGAGGGCACTTTAAACCGTCGGTATCTATATGGAAATCGTTATTGGGAAGTCTGTGCCCTCAAATATACTGACAACTAGTTCAACCTTCGAATTCAGTTTACTATCAGTGTTGCGGAGGTCCGATGCCTGTCGCTCCGTGTAAAAACTAATATTCAGGTAAAACTGGTTGAACTAGTAGCCGACCCCAAATCTTGGGAATAATAAAGGCTAGGAAGATGATGATATATATACTAGGCTGCCTAAGTGACTCTAGATTGTCTGATGGAAAACATAAGAAGACTTCCTAAAAATAATATATAATTGATTTGAACTCCACTTAACGCATAATAACCCTGCCATAGATTACCATAACTTAGTTTAGTAGTATTGTTGTTTTTTTTTTACTTTTACTACTTAGTAAGTCTTAAAACGCTAATTAAAAGTATTATATTAAAAGCTACAAAACTACATGGTTGAATGTGTTTTTCTAATCTTTTATTAATATAAAAATAAATTGCTGTTCGTTACTCTCGCTAAAACTCGAGAACGACTGGGCCGATTTAGCTGATTTTGGTTTTGAAATGTTTGTCGTAGTCCGGGGAATGTTTAAACGGTGAAAAATTAAAAACTTAACTTAACTTGAAAATCAAAATGTCACGTGTACAAAGTAGCGGGCACAGCTAGTATTCAATAAAAAGGTACATCTTCTCCTCAAAACACCCTCCTATTTCGAAACTCCACATCATAAATATACCATACCGTAAAAATACCCAATTGTATTCTCAACTACATATATCTTATTTTATCCGTTATACTAATACAAGCTGTCAATATTAATGTTCCTAAATATTGCCATATATCGAAATGTCAAGAGTAATCAAACGTTTTTTGTGAAATATTTTCCTCCATATTAGGCGTCAATATTATTATTACATTTATAGAAGCATCTTAACTACTGTGAGCCAAATAAAATTCTTTCTTTGTGAAATATACTTCAGAAATCTAGTCGGTAAATTAATCGAATCCGTATCAGGAGAACATTAAGAAGTTATCACAACAGTTAACCAGAAACTTTTAAAGAATTCCAGGTAAAATATATAAATAAATAAATTTTTATTCGTTTCATAGCTCTCATTTTAAAAATATTTATAACCTTTTTTGTTTTAATTTGCCTTGGGTAGTAAACCGATCAAACTCTAATTTTGCAGGCTCGCTCGCTTTTCAACATCTCACTGAGTGCCTTTAATCCTAAAAAGAACTCATCAACACAGACAATCCAAAAATAATCGATACAGCTTACTAAGTGTTAAAAACTTTCTATATCCGAAAGTAAAGCAGAAGATCCACATTAATATAAAACCTTTTTCCTCTGTACCAGTATACCGTTCACTAGTTGACCTCTATCACGTAACACGTCACAAGATAGGACCATAATGCTTTCTCATCTCCGAGTTAGCTAACAGATCGCTTACATTCACTTTCAAAATCCTTTCGCTTAATTTGTACCTTGGGTACGATTACCGCGTGGAATAATATATCTTTATTCGTAACTCGGTTTATCTTGATGCTACGGGTCGACGGACAACGATCTTGGACGCCTCACCTTTTATAAAGTAAACGTTCGCGTGTAAATGTTTAAAGTAAACGTTCTACAGTTACTATGATATCTAAACTACGTTATAATAAAGCTCTAGAGGTTTTTTGTTATTTTGTATCTAGTACACCGTAAATAAGAGCCACATTTGGATTCACATTCCCTTTGTAATAGATAGGATAGAAGTTTTATTAAGAAGTTATGGGATATGTAAGGGTCCCTTAAGACAAAGAGAGTGATTACAAATGGAACGGCAAGTTAACTACATAAATAGTATGTTTCTTTCACATGTAACAGTACTAATGTTGGCTTATCCTGAAATCT
Source organism: Diaphora mendica (assembly GCA_949125395.1). Classification (NCBI taxonomy): domain Eukaryota; kingdom Metazoa; phylum Arthropoda; class Insecta; order Lepidoptera; family Erebidae; genus Diaphora; species Diaphora mendica. Next base: position 8,590,716 of record OX421323.1, read on the forward strand.
AATACTTAAAAAAAAGAGAATACTCACAAATTTTAACTAAAAAAAACCGACTTCAATCTGGAACAAATTTAAATGGGACCACACGGAAAGCACCAGCTTTCAAATAAAAAAAGAATCATCAAAATCGGTTCACCCAGTCGAAAGTTATCAGGTAACAAAAATAAAAAATAAAAATTTTGAAGTCGGTTAAAAATATATATCATGGACGAAATAAATGAAAAATAATAATATTGATGACTATTGTCAAGCCTCACGGCTTACACACAGTGTGCATTCCAGGCTTCAAACAGTTATTTAGAAATAGTTTTTATTTCTGAGAATTACCATTTAAATCGTCTGCGTATAATCAAAATCAGAGAATAGACGACTACCAGGGACAGGTACTTTGAAAACCATAATTGTAAATAAATTCACTCACAAGAGCTAATACAGTTAATTAATGTTGATTAACACTATAAAGAAGAATTTACAAAACCATAACCACATTACTATAAACCGCGGTCATTGACCTATTAAATAACAGTAAAAAGTACAAACGACAACAAAATCGTCAGGCTAATATTTGTTGTATAAATTATTACAAATACACTAACTATGGAAACAAATATGTTTACTGTATGCTGGTATATACAATTTTGTTGCTGACAGTACAGTCATCAGTAAGTCTGTATAACGGTGCGACCCGTTCAAGGTAAACCTCGCGCCCATCACATCGTTTGTCTAACACTCAGTCACGTTTGTCTCACGAAGATCATCGAGTTATATGGTCATAACGGTATTCTATCGTTAATTCTAGTAATTATAAAAAAAATGGACAATAACTGCTGTATACAATGTTGTTATTGACGCGTTAAAAATTTCTTCTTATAGATTAGATTAACCAGGTTAATTGTACTCGTTACTTTTAGCTGCGCAGGTATATATAACACATGTTTGTAAATAAACAAAATAAAGCTTTTAGCCTGCTGAATTTTCTAAAAAGTTGCTAAATAATTTGTTTTGTGGCAATTAAAAGAGAGAGTGAACAGCGTCGGCGAAAAAAGGTTTTGGCCTCCGGAGCTTGCGAATTTCTTCTGAAATACCAGGGTTGAGGCCTGGTTATATATAGATGCAATCCGGCCACCATGGGGATATACGAGTATGATAGGGATAGAATAAATTATTTGAATTGAAAACTTAAATTGATTAAAATCATATGGTAAGGTCCTCCCTAGCGTCTGAGGCTGGCTGTCAGGATGGTTCTTGGTGGAAACACCACACTCTGGCTCGTACATGGGTTAAGTTAAGGGAAACACAAAGAGGCCAAAAGGATATTACAGATATCTTAAATAATAAAAATATCTATATTAGATACTAACGTAAAGAAAAATGATTGCATTAGTTAAAAAACTGTGTCGCAGGGTAGGCACATCATTATACACACATCAAAAGTGTCTAGGGATCAACATATATTTTTGCAATAACTTTTCTCCAGATTGATATTAATTAAAATTTTCTTTAAGGATTCATCAAATAAAGTGTTTTCGTTTGTCACAGTAACGATAAACCAAGTCACCTTTGCATTAATAAAGAAATTTGCCATTTTCCTAATAAAGGGATTTTTGACATTTGAACCACTAACATTAAAGTTCGAAAAAAAGACTGAAATAACAGTTTTCTTTAAAATTTTATTAGGTAACTTAAACAATTAATAATCCGTGTTTCTACCGCGAACACTAACAACACAAGAACATCGGTTTGGCATACTCAAAATGGGTTCATCCAAATCACGCTGTGGAATGGCCGCCAATGTTCGTTGCAACAACAAAAAAAGGTCTTCTTGCGACTGGATACCCTCCATATTCGGCAGAGCTCTTCTCTGTAGCATATCCCATGCATGCTCAATCGGGTTCAAGTCTGGCGACTGAGCAGGCCAGGGCAGGACATTGATGTTAGCTGCGGCGAGAGTCTGTCTTACAACTCTTGCGGTGTGCGGTCGTGCATTATCATGCATTAACTGAAATAAGGGACCGATTTGCACTTGTAGAAGAACGATGACGTCTGATACAATCGTCTCAGCATAAATTTGAGCGTTGAGGTTGCCTCTGATCCAAATCAACTCAGTTCTTCCGCCGATCCAAATACCCGCCCATACCATGATGGTTCCACCACTATAAGGATGGACTTCCTGGCAGGATTTTAATCGCTGTTGGCGGCATATCCCATGCATGCTCAATCGGGTTCAAGTCTGGCGACTGAGCAGGCCAGGGCAGGACATTGATGTTAGCTGCGGCGAGAGTCTGTCTTACAACTCTTGCGGTGTGCGGTCGTGCATTATCATGCATTAACTGAAATAAGGGACCGATTTGCACTTGTAGAGGAACGATGACGTCTGATACAATCGTCTCAGCATAAATTTGAGCGTTGAGGTTGCCTCTGATCCAAATCAACTCAGTTCTTCCGCCGATCCAAATACCCGCCCACACCATGATGGTTCCACCACTATAAGGATGGACTTCCTGGCAGGATTTTAATCGCTGTTGGCGTCCAGGGGTTCTCCAGTGTCGTATACGTTTTGTATCCGGTCTCATACCAAAACGAGACTCATCAGAAAAGCACACGAAACGCCATTGTTCTTCTGCCCAATTTCTGTGTTCAAGAGCCCATTGATATCGAATCCTACGATTGTGCATTGCTATAGGTGGTACCCATAGCGGTCTTCGGGAATGAAGGTTCACTTCATGCAAGCGGTTTCTGACTGTTTGGTCGCTAATTAAGTTCCCTGAAGAGTGATGAAGCCTCACGGCTAACATCATGGCGGTTATTGTTGGAGCTCTTCGAGTTAAGATTTGAATGTATCGGTCTTGTCTCCGTGTGGTGCAGCGATACCGTCCTCCATGGCGCTCAGCCACGGTACCAGTGCTTCGGTAACGTGTCCAAAGTCGACTGATAACACTCTGACTTGTATTCAGAGCTAAAGCCACAGTACGTTGCCGGGAACCAGCTTCTATCATTCCCACGGCTCTGAGCATTTCTTCCCTGCTTAAATGACGTCGCCGCTCCATAATAACGTTGGTTTTAATCAGTAGTAGGGAAACAGTAGCACTAATAATGTCTTCAATGCGTTGTATGCTTTTATAGGGAAAATATTGACAGCTGATTTTCATCTTTTACTCGAATTTGATTGACAGTTCCTGATTCAAATTATGAAATGCACCAAAAAGGATCCATATAAATTTATAAAATCATAAATTTATTACAAAGCCACATCTCAATCTCAAGAAATCCGCATAAAAATGCTTGATCCCTAGACACTTTTGATGTGTGTATTTGGTTCCGACTTCACCCCTCCGACTCTAAATCGATATGATAAGCCAATTTCTGTTTCTAATTCAAGTTGCGATATACTCGTAATTAGTTGGCTAGAGGATTTAGAACAGAATATGGTGCCATAGTATTTTTGGTTAAAACGTTTGGCTGAGCACTCACTATAAAATCGCTATACAAACAACATAATTCGTACCGCTAACAGAAATTTAAAGATGCTAGTTTTAATTTTTGCATCGTCTAACCCTGGCCTTAATGTTTTGTTTGTATAGTTGTGCTAATACAAAGTCATTACTCTATAAATATTCACAAAAGCTAAATTTCAAACATGAAAAGAGGCTAAGAAAACAAAACATAAGTCATTTTAAACTATCAACTAACAATTCAATCACCATGTAAACGTTTTCGCGTGGTTAATGTGTGTTAAAACGGAGGTTGGTGCTAGGGTTGTCTGATACGATATTATTATATCAGAACATCGTTTTAAATGTCGATATATCGACATTTAAAACGATGTTTTCGCCATCGTTTGATTCTCCGTACTACCAAAAAATAAGGGAGTAACGTACGGTATAAACTATTAATTTAATGCCACTGTTCATAATTCAAAATGCATTTTGTATTACAACAAAATGTGAAAAATACTAAATTACAAACACTATATTTTACATCGATTAAAATTCACATAATACGATTAAGATATATTATAGTGAATTAAACATCTTGTTTTTTTTTATTCGTTTAGATAAAATATATTGAATTGAATAGGCTTCGTAGGCATCTCTAGTGGATACAATCGTGGGAGGTGCAATCTTCTTTACTAAACTGTTTCTTAATCATGAGAACAGGATATTTAGAAACCAAAGTAGATAAGATTTATGTAGTTACTCATATTAAATAAGGCAGTCCCGCTCGCAGATTTTTGCAATAAACATGTCAGACTTATGAATATATTTAACTCTAGGTTATAACAAATTTCAATCTCGAGGTTAATATAAATAAAAGCGTTAACTACAATTCTAAGGAAAATTCGGTTCGAGGTTATTTTTTAAAAACCGTCGAAATAAAATTGAAAATATGCAAGAAAGACATGAATAGATAGATTTACTTCCAAGCTTGTTAATCGAACTCGAACATACGGATTCTGCAGATAATCTATATATATAAAAGAGTAAGGTGACTGACTGACTGACAGACTGACTGACATACCCAGAGATCAACGCACAGCCCAAACCGCTGAAGTTAGAATCCTGAAATTTTGCATGTAGGTTCTTTATGTAACGTAAGTGAGCACTAAGAAAGGATTTTTTGAAATTCCACCCTTAAGGGGGTGAAATAGGGGTTGAAAGTTTGTATGAAAGTTCGTCATTTTTTAAGTAAGAAACATGAAACTTTATTTTTGGGCTACTGATTAAAAAAGAGTAGATACGTATTTAAGCGTTTCTGGATATTCTACCCCTAAGGTGTTAAATAGGGGTTGTTATTTCGTATATAGGTCAGTCTGGAAGTCCGTCATTTTTGAAGTTAGAAACATGAAACTTTATTTTTTGGCTGCTGATTAAAAATGAATTGATACGTATTTCAGCGTTTCTGAATATTCTACCCCTAAGGGGTTGAAATAGGGGTTGAAAGTTTGTATGGAGGTTCGTCATTTTTTAAGTAAGAAACATGAAACTTTACTTTTGGGCTACTGATTAAAAAAGAGTAGATATGTATTAAAGCGTTTCTGAATATTCTACCGCTAAGGGGTTAAATAGGGGTTGTTATTTCGTATATAGGTCAGTCTAGAAGTGCGTCATTTTTGAAGTTAGAAACATGAACCTTTATTTTTTGGCTGCTGATTAAAAATGAATTGACACGTGTTTCAGCGTTTCTGAATATTCTACCCCTAAGGGGGTGAAATAGGGGTTGATAGTTTGTATGGAGGTTCGTCATTTTTTAAGTAAGAAACATGAAACTTTATTTTTAGGATACTGATTTAAAATAAATAGATACGTATTTTAACGTTTCTGAATATTCTACCCCTAAGGGGGTGAAATAGGGGTTGAAAGTTTGTATGGAAGTTCGTCATTTTTTAAGTTAGAATCATGAAACTCTATTTTTAGGCTACTGATTAAAAAAGAGTAGATACGTATTTAAGCGTTTCTGAATATTCTACCGCTAAGGGGTTAAATAGGGGTTGTTATTTCGTATATAGGTCAGTCTAGAAGTGCGTCATTTTTGAAGTTAGAAACACGAACCTTTATTTTTTGGCTGCTGATTGAAAATGATATGAATTGATACGTGTTTTAGCGTTTCTGAATATTCTACCCATAAGGGGGTGAAATAGGGGTTGAAAGTTTGTATGGAGGTTCGTCATTTTTTAAGTAAGAAACATGAAACTTTACTTTTGGGCTACTGATTAAAAAAGAGTAGATATGTATTAAAGCGTTTCTGGATATTCTACCCCAAAAGGGGTGAAATAGGGGTTAAAAGTTTGTAAGGAAGTCCGTCATTTTTTAAGTGAGAAACATGAAAATTTAGTTTTGGGCTACTGATTAAAAATGATTAGATTTTTTCGTATTGAAGCGTTTCTGGATATTCTACCCCTGAGGGGGTGAAATAGGGGTTGAAATTTCGTCTAAAGGTTATTCTGGAAGTATATCATTCTTGAAGTTAGAATCATGCAACTTTATTTATGGCTACTGATTAAAAATGAGTAGATACATATGTACGAACATGTTCTACCCGAACCAGTTGCGGTTCACGGTGCCGTTCTCGAAGTTTTTAAAAATATGTGTGGTACCTCGGGCAGACTTTGCAGTTAAGTAGAAACAACGTCGAAGACGAGGTGAACAGGAGAATTCAGCCGGGTTGGGCAGCGTTTGGGAAACTTTGTCGGGTTTTTTCATCGTCAATCCCACAGTGCCTAAATAAGAAAGTCTTCAATCAATACGTCCTACCTGTCATGACATACGGTGCCGAAACGTGGACACTTACGACACGGCTGGTCCACAAGTTCAAAGTCGCTCAGCGTGCTATGGAGAGGGCTATAATAATAATTTATTTTTCTCATCACAAAACCTCAACGTTTCTCTAAGGGTTCGCATCAAGAATGAGGTGATCCGGTAGAGAACCAAGGTCATTGACATAGCCCACAGGATAAGCAAGCTGAAGTGACAGTGGGCTGGCCATATTAGCCGCAGAACTGATAACCGTTGGGGTAAACGGGTTCGTGAGTGGTGACCGCGTCTCGGCAAACATAGCGTAGAACGTCCACAGGCCAGGTGGAATAATGATCTGCCCAAGACGGCTGGCAGGAGCTGGATGAGAGAAGCTGAGGGTCGAACCAAGTGGCGTGCAATTGGAGATGCCTATGTCCAGCAGTGGACTGCGATGATGATGATGAGATACGTATTTAAGCGTTTCTGGATATACTATCCTAAGGCTAAACTGGAAGTCCGTCATTTTTTAATTTAGTAGCCTGAAACTTTGTATTCAGGCTTTTAGCATTTATGGGAATTCTATTCCTAAAGGGATTAAAATAAAGGTCGAAAGTGTGTATAAAAGTCAATTTTAATGGACTATTGATTATAAATAAATACGTTTAAAAACATGAACACAGTATTCATAGATACTTACACAGTTTTAATTAAATACATATAATCAACTTCCACGCGAGCAAAGCCGCGGGCAAAAGCTAGTCTATCTATATATATAAAAGAGTAAGGTGACTGACTGACTGACATATCCAGAGATCAACACACAGCCCAAACTGCTGAAGCTAGAATCCTAAAATTTTGCAAGTAGGTTCTTTATATAACGTAAGTGAGCACTAAGAAAGGAATTTTTGAAATTCCACCCCTAAGGGGGTAAATCAGGGGATGAAAGTCTGCGTGAGCGAAGCCGCGCGTAAAAGCTAGTGTTTGTAAAAAAAAGTTAAAAATAAAATTGAAAAAACGCTGCTTTCTAAGCCTTTTTGTTCTTACACTTTCTAAAAAGCAATATATAAAAAATGAATATACAAAAACAATTTACGATATAACTTTTCGATATCTTTTTCAATTATAGTTAATCATTTATCTTATTTCGTTTCTTATTTCTAATGTTACTTTCAGATCCAATACATAAAATATAATTGTTAATTTTAGATTATATATCGCGTTATAAAGATATCTATCTTAGAAAGAAAAAATATCTTTAAAACTTCTTTAGAAACCGGTCGTAATATTGAAGTATATCTAAAATGATCACTTCAAATAAAATACAATGAAAGCTATTGCTTAAGAAATGCAGCAGGGGTCTAGAGTTGTTTTTTTATCGTACATTTTTGTAAATTTCACTTGTAAGACTAGTATAGTAGTATATAGTATAGATTTAAAAAAGCACAACGGTTACGATATTATTAATGTTATCATAAATACTTTTAATTAACTTCATTCCTAAATTCAAAATAACAAAACGTTGTGATGTCACAATGTAGAAAACATAATAATACCCTAATCTCAATATCAATTCAAATAGAAAATGATCACGTATACCTTAGTAGTAATGATCGCCTATACTATACTAGTAAATTTAAAAAGAAAAAGGTATTTTTTAATGACATTCATATAGCCTATATCATCCGGGCCATTATTACTAATCTATGTACACCTCATTCTCATAAAATTAGCTCAGTAGTTTAGATACTATGGTGGAACGTAAATACATTGACTACCAAAACCATTGGATCCATGCTATTGCTAAAATTAAAATTAAGAGGTTGCTTTAAAAATATTTATTCCCTTATCTCCTCGTACTTCTTACAAGGTACTACTAAATTGAGACTTGGGCATCATTCTGTGTCGAAGGCGCTTACGATGGGGTGTCCTCAAGGGTCAGTGCTAGGACCATACTTGTGGAACATAGGCTTCGACGATTTTCTGGCAATGCCTGTGCCGTCCGGATGTACCCTGAATGCGTACGCGGACGACGGTTTGTTATTGATAGAGTCGGATACTAGAACGGGGCTTGAGAGGCTGGCCAGTGAATGTTTGGACTTAATATCTCGGTGGGGTGGGCGTAATCGGTTGACGTTTGCACCAAACAAAACCTTCCAGCTACTTCTGAAAGGTAACCTCAAATCACCGCCTTGTATTAAATTTGAAAATATTACTATTAAAAATAAAACCTCGGTTTGTTATTTAGGATTGGTTTTAGAAAGAAATTTTTCATTTATTGAACATATTAGAACAGTTAATGAAAAGTCTAAAAAGAGTTTCTTTGCACTGACGAGGATATCAACTGCGACATGGGGTCTGTCATATAATACACTAAAGATCATATATGGAGCTACTTATTTGGGTTCTATTTGCTATGGTGCTCCTGTATGGGCAGATAGGGCGACTGTAGGTGCTGTCCGTCGCAAACTGTTACAAGGCCAACGACCTGCATTGATTTTCTTGTGCAAGGCATATAGGACGGTTAGCACTGAGGCTTTACCGGTGTTGGCAGGTGTTCTTCCGGTCGATCTCGAGGTGCAAAGACGTGCAGCCATGTACTATTCCACACTACAAAACATGGAATGCGATTTTTTGGGCATACGAGACCGCGGTAAAATCATAAGATTGTTTCAACAAAAAACCAATGTCTATAACGACCTCTTGGATGAATGGCAGAAACGATGGGACGAATCATCTAAGGGGCGCCACCTTTACCAGTTCTTTCCATCTGTTCGCGAAAGGTTGTCAAGGACATGGCTCGAGGTAGATCACTGTGTCGCTCAATTTCTTACAGGCCACGGTAACTTTAAGAGTAAACTATACTCATTTAAATTAGTCGATTCACCATTGTGTCAATGCTCAACACCTGATTCTAGCTGTGAACAGTCGGCTCATCATATCCTCTGGGAATGTAGTCTTTGGTACAATGAACGTAACATGATGCTAAATAGCTTACAAATGACGTCTGGGGTAGTATATTATGGGGATCTTGTGTCAACTGCGGTGAATTTCCGTGCGTTTAAGCGATTCTGCCATACATACTATAGAAATCAAATATAGCTCACTTAGGACCCATAATATTTTTATCCGTGGTGCTTCCCGGTTTGAAAAAGGCGTCTGCCTATTTTGACTCCATTTTGTCTCCCGCTTTGCTAAGGAGGGAAGTGGACTTATTATATTTCCAACTCCTCCAGTTTTCTTCTGATTAATTTCGTTGCGGGTTCCAAGACAGTTAAATTTTTCCTGGGACTTCCCGAGTGTCATAACTCGGTGTTTTCGTGGGTCACCGCTGTTGATCCTGGTGTACAGGAGTTACAGTGGTGGGCGTGTGGGCGGGATTAGTCCCATACCAAAACCATTAAACCTTTTTTTTAGCTTCACCGTAGTTAGTTGGGTAAAATATAAACAAGGAAACAGACTCTTCAAAAATTCCTTTCAACAAATAAGCTTACTGCAATTTTAGAGCATAAAAAATTTTCCTTGCTTTTGTTTAAAGCTTCCCACAAGTCGAACTTACGTAAAAAGGTATTTATTTCTTATCGAGAAACATAATGAATATCATATCAAACGATCCATCACTTACATTACCAAATGTTGGAATCACGTGGAAACACTCGAAAAGCATGTTGAATAACAACGATTACTATCATGTTAAGTAATGGATGGCCTCTGACATCAGACGCGACTATTTGATTTAGGTTACCAGGCCAATTGCGATGAGATTTTATTTTATTTGCCAAACTATCACCAATTTCGGCATATCGTTGATTAATTAAATAAAAAAAAACAGTAATTTAATCAATTTCACACTAATTAAAAAATACATTATTTAAATATGTTTTCTTTTTTCTTTATTAATTTAAATATAACTTTTGCCTGCGGCTCTGCCTGCTTGTATGTGGGTTATCACGGTAAATAGTAGCATATATCCTTGCTCAAGCTTCAAAGTATCTCCATCCCAAATTTCATCAAGCGGTTAAGACAGACAGACAAAGCTACTTTCAAATTTATAATATTAGTTTAAAAGTATGAATTACTTTTCATTGTTCACAGCTTAGCTTTACATTTTGGCGAATACATGTCAATAACTACGATGTTATTAGTTTTATTTATAGAAACAATATTTAATGCTGTTGGTATTCCAAAAACAAAAAAATCTAATAATAATTACATTGAATTTTATTACTTATAGACTATGAGCCCGTGTCGAAAATTAATGGGTCATTTGAACCACCAGGAGAAAGATAGATTAGAAAGATAGGTACAGGGGCATAAAACAATAACATCAGCACTATGCCGTCACTTGTAAGCTGACCAACTGAGTACTGGTGAAGGGGACGGGGTAGCTACTCTGGATTTTTCTCCCTTGTCACATGATTTTTGAACGGGCGTTTCGGAATAATGGTATGGTAAGATTGGTATTGATATTATATGGAACCGATGCCGGACAAAATCAAATGACCAAATTAACCGAAGGAATCGCCGGGAAATCAAAAAAGAAATCAAACTTTGTGGCGCACTATTTTGTACGGCATCGGTACATACAATTTCAAGTCCTCTGTTAAGACATTATTCCGCAACTCCATACCAAAATCATGTGACAAGGGAGAAAAATCGAGGGTTGCTACCACCTCCCCTTCACCTGTACTCAGTTGGACAGCTTACAGGTGACGGCATAGTGCTGAATGGTATTGTTTTATGCCCCTGTATCTTTCTAAAAAGGTCTCCTGGTGGTTCACATGACCCATCAATTTTCGACACAGACCCGTAGTCATTATACAGACTTTTACCCGACCAAATAACAAAAAAGTTTTGATTACACACACAACCGAGAACTCTTTTAGTGCACCATCATAATAATAGCGGCCGGCATTATATCATTTGTGAATACAATAATTAAAAACAAATAATTACGCGGTATATCTTGATACAAAGTAAAAATAAAAGCTAAATAAACGACTTATCTTGTTTATCTAACACGAACATAAATAAGCATGTTTATTAACATTTTATTTACGTTTTATTATTTCAAAATTCATTTTTAGTAAATTATTTTATTTGTGTTTGTTCTAGCGGATACGAAGGGCAAAGTAATTGTATCACCTACGAAGCAATTAATCAAGCTTATCTGGAGGCAAGAAACAGAATCCGTAAGTATTGTGTCCGTTTGAATTATTTTATTGCCAGTGAAATCCTATTTGTATTCTTCAGTCAATTTAGGTCTTGGTTATTTGCGTAACAGAATTTTGGGCACTAACATTATGCAGAGCACATTACCGATAACGGCTTAGAAATAAAGGTTTTATTTTGAGCATGGTAACTTTTCTTATTTTTTTATTTTAATATGTTCTCTATTAACTTCCTCTATAGACTGTAGAACTCAATAGGTGTAAGATAATTTTCTAAAATCGAATATTTTAGCACCAAGATATAACATTTAGATTTTTTTCTTAACCAGTGACGAATGAAAATTCACAGTGAACACACTAAATGAGTTGCAATTTATTTACATGACATGTTCATTGCACTTATTTTTGTATATCTTAAGTGAGATCGTAAATTATACTCGTCATTTTGATTTCTCGTATTTTTTGTTCCTTGACTCGATTTTTTGTATAAATTAGTTCCACCGGTATCTGTTGAGTACAAAATACCTCTGTTGCAGTTCGAATAGTGTGCCAATTATAATATAATGTACTTACCACAATATAACTAATAACCATCATCTTTCCTAGCCTCTATTATTCCCAAGATTATTTGGGGTCGGCTTTCAAACGGTTTTACCGGAATATCAGTTTTTTCACCCAGCGATTGGTCTCGAACCTCTGCAACACTGAGGGTGAACTGAATTCGAAGATTGAACTAGAATTTCTTGTAAGAAAAACCCCACAGCAGTCCGACCTTGGAATCGAACCCGAGACCTCTTGATCTGCGTTCAACTAATATACCATAATAGGAGTATTACAAATGTATGCGTAAATTGTATCATCACGTGCGCGGCACGGAAGAAATCTCATCTCGTTATATTGTTATATCTCAAAATGCATGCACTTTTGTATTACATAATATTAAACCGGTTCCCACAATGCTTAATCGTGCTGTATTATTGTTGGTGATAGAAAGTTTTCTAATATACAATAAAAATCTTTTCGCATCTGTGTAAAACAATTAATATAGTACTTAATTTTGTTCTAAACAGTTTACATTCCTGTTTCACAAACTAAACCTTATAACTGTCATGCGTACCCCCGCAAAAATTATACATGAACACCTATTCCCACTGAACATGGAGTTATTCATGCTTAAAGCGTTACTTGTAAAGTCATTTTCTAAGTTTTCATACATGACATGGAATATTTCTAATTAAGTGTTATTTTGAACTAACATTGCATTATTAACATTGAGCTCTCGCATGTTATATAGTCGGCATACTTACTTAGCAAATGCCCACCCAAATAGGTCTTTACAGCTTGTTAGCTTAATCAAAGGAATGAAACAATAGTGACTAATGAATACCATATTCTCCACAGTGGTGTCACAGCCTAAAGGAGACTGGAAGGCGGAAGACTTTGCAAGTGTCGGTGAGCTAATCCTCGATATCTCCACAAATATAGCTCGAAGGTAAGTCTCTTTATGATTCTTATACTCGAAATATACTACTTTCTACTATGAAAATGTCAACAAAGGTAAACTAGTTAGATTATCTAATAGTTATGGGATTCTCAAAGAATAAAATTTAAACTATGCATTCAAGCATTTAAGCTGAGAGCAGCAGTTGCCTCGCCGTTTTCTACTGCGTTGAATGTTGTAGGTTCACATTAAAACCCCCTTTGTGTGTTTTACAATTTGTTGTTCTGAGTCTGAGTGTTCTTTGTGCCCGTTTCATGTATATTTGTACACACAACACAAATATTCCAAGTGCGGGAGATGCCTTTTAAAAACAGAAGAAAATCGTGTCACCTCAATCGAGTGATATTTACACGACGTGACATTAATGTAAACTTTTGTACTCATTAATTATTTACATTATTATCTTTTCAAGTGAACTTTCGTTTGCCGTTCACCTTCTGAACTACTAACCTTTCTGTCATGGAATGATCCGTACATGGTTCTTTAATTGGAAACAATGCACGTGAATGTACAAGGCTAATCTTCTTTGAAATTCACTTTTGGTTTCTTTTAATATATTCAAGGCCACTTACAACAGACATTTCTGATATATTGGATCGTGATAAAGAAAAACATCTAAGTAAGGATAGATAGCCTAGAACTTTAAAAAAGTCTAAGTTACCCATAGACGCATTTTCCCATTTTTTCCAAATTCTTTTTACGTAAGTCATTGGGTCTGCTTTATGACCTTGATAATGACCGCATCTCTCAGTATCAATTATAATTTATTAAGGACCTCTTTGAGAAATAAAAACCAAGTTTCTATGCTAGAAATATCAACAGTGAAGTTGAATGATTGTTGTTTGAACAATCGTAGCATTTTTTTTTCTGTATTGGTCTGCCAAAATGAGAGTCTTTTTGGCAGGCCAATACAGAAAAAAGAAATCTGCATGATGCATGAATCTGATGGAAATCATAAGCAAAATCCAAGAGTGGTGGTCACCATACTTATTGCGAATGCAGACAATGCAACAATGCAGCATGGTGACCCAGACTATAGCGGCCTAGTGATGCTTCTGCATCATTTGGCCTCCGGTCTCGCACTCACTAGGTAACGATACACAACACGAATGCTGTCATTTTACGTTGATCTGCTGTGCGAGGGTAATAACTACCGCCCCGGTCGAGCCGACCCGTTTGAAAATTGTCTGCATTCTCAATGTGTATGGTGTCCACTACTTTTGAAATCTGCTCGTGCTTTCCATGAGGCAGAGTAGGGTCATATATGAAAGAATAAAAAATATAAGTCTGAAATTTTGACATACTTTTCGACAACAATACGTTTAATACCTAGTCCTTGATCTTACCGACAACGTGTTGGTGCGCCTACAAAGCGCACTGACCTTTCTAGTGAACGGGAGTGTGCAAAATGTCATCTTGGCTCATTAGCGCCCACAAGTTATGTCCATAATGGTCAAATGATTATCAATTTATAAAATAAGAAATTTTTTTTTTAAACCTACTTGCACGATTAATCAGTCTGAATTATTGACTGTATATTTATATCTTGAATGGACACAGCTCCGAATTGTATCTACAAAAAAAATATTACAAGAGAGGTAATATCTCCCCGTTATATTTAAACGATTTACTGGATTATTAAATATATATATATATATCTATATATTGATTTCCTATCGCGATTTTTTGCACAAAACCTTATCATAAATAGTATCACTGTATCAGAGTCAAGACAATTACAAGAATGGGAACAATAATATCAATTCAAAGTCAACATAAAATGCTATGACCAGACGTATAAAAATAATAATAAATAATTAAATATTTTGGACATCTAACACACAACGCATGCCATCTAGTCCCAAGCTTAAGCAGAGCTTGTGTTATGGCTACTAGACAACTGATACAATGATACATTTTTTTTGTAAATACGTACATATTATAATAGAAAACACCCAAACTCCGAAACAAATATTTGTACATCATACAAACATTTGGTCGGACTCGGGAATCGAACCCGAGACTTAAGATATACCGCACACGCCAACCGCGAGACCAACGAGGCAGTCAAAATTAAACATAATGTAACATTGTGGTAAATTAAACCATGTAGTAATAGTTTGTAATAAATAAATGTCTTAAGTATCGATAGCGTATGCTGTCGAAAGCTACACGGCTGTATTATCCCGTGGGAGAGCCACGCTTCGGCATGAATGGGCTGCCTCGACCGTAGTGGTACCACGGAACCACAGAAAACCGGTGTGAAATAGCGCTTGCGCTGTGTTTCGCCGAGTGAGTGAGGATACCGGAGGCCCATACTCCTACCCCCACCTCCCTCCTCATCCCCCAAAGACCGGCAACTGACTTTGTGACGCCTCTGGTGTTGCGGGTGTCCATGTCTGTTCGTTTGCAGCCTATTCGATAAAAAAACATATCAAAGGCTAGGGTGGTACTATGGTATCCAGACTGCTGCTAAACATACTTTTATACGTCTCATACAAATTATAACCAAACAATGAATTATTTTATTTTAATTATATTGTACAATTTGTAAACTTGTAAATTTAATAGAGATGCTCTGAATAATTTAGTACATCATTTGGAGAGGTTTTAATTGTTTTATTGCGTTTGTTAACCACATTACGACAGCACTTGTTTTGTAGTTGCAAAACGTATGATGATACCAATACAAGGTTATACAAAGGCTATATAAAATAGCCGTAGAAAGATGTTATCTAACTAAATTGAATGTAAGAAGCGTAATGTTTTTATTGTTGCGCTTATTATGAAACTAATCATATTCACTAAGTTTTCTATTCTTATTGTTCAGTCCTCTCGCCAATGCAGCGTTCACCTTGGGAAGTTTGCAATGTCTATAGGGCCCATGATATAGCCATTCAATCGCTAAGCTTGTTCACTGGCGAGAGCATTAAACTTCACGGCGTTTCACCGTGTTCTTATTCTAAGCTAATGTAATATCAAGCACTTACTGGAGATGCGTGAAGTCCTTGATATCGGCGGTCTGAGGGGCGCCCCTCTGCTGGTACTCTCTCCGCGTTCACACATTCATAAACTCCTCAGTTGCTGTACAGGCTCCCACGTATTATTATAATACACCCGTTTTAACTGTCGCGGATCGCGCCTAATTGACGTGACTACTAAAACTCGCGAGTCCAAACCCGAAACGAAAACGAAAACGAAACACCGAATTGGATGGACAATCAGCAAAATTTTACTTAAACGGCAACCCGACGAACCTTGTTCGACCGTTTTTACAAAGCTTCTCGATAGTTCTAACTTGTCACTTCAAAACGTCAAACAAGAAAAAATGACAATCAAAAATGTTGCCATTATAATGACGTCCGATTTCTAACACTTATTGTTTAACACGTTCGCAGCGGCACTTTTTTATCTGTATTTTCCATTAGTGCGTTATGAGGCCTTTGAAACCTCGTTCTGAACCAGACGTTGTAGCGGCACGAGGCTTAATAAACCCCACCGCCCACAGGAGACAAAAATCCTTTTTTTGGCGCCAAATAAGGCGAATTTTACGATTTTTGTCGCTATTATTATCATCAATAATCTGCCCACAGGCGGCGGCAGATTTAGGTTAATCAACTCGATTAACCTAAATCTGCCGCCGCCTGTGGGCAGATTATTTAGTTTAGATTCTATAGGTAAAATAAAATGTGGGGTCTTATGTACCCCATACCGCACTGAAAAAGGGCAGTTTTTCATATTGTTTAGTGATGGTAAATGAAAATATCGATTTTATTTAATTGTAACTACAATTACTATGGATGCTTTTTATTAAAACAGGTCAAACAATAATATTTTTTGCAACCGATACATTCTGTGAGAATTTTCTTTACTTTTTTTTGTCAGCCTCACGACTTGATAAGAAGGTGCGAAGTTTTTCGTAGCATCCTACACATCTCCTCTTCTTTGATTCCGATTGACAAACACGTACTCGTCTAGCCTAGTGACAATTACCTTACAAACATATAAATTATGTTACATAAAATAAAATAGTCTCACGCCTGTATGCCCGAAGGAGTAGGCAGAGGTGTATTATAGATACACCCTCATTTCGCCAATTATTTTTAAGTCCCACGTTTACTGGGCACGTATTTACCAGTCTCCGTGCTGCTAATAGGAATTTCCTTACAGAAAAACCCAATAACACTTTGCCCGACCCGGGAATCGAACCCGGGACCTCAGGCACAGCAGTATAAATAATGAAATAATATCAAAATACTTAACACAAGGAACAAGGATAGAAAGCGTTATTATATTATAATCTCTAACTATACATACATACAATACATTACAGTGTAAAATTTATTATATTATATATTGTATTTTATACACCATATTTTAAATATACATAGCTGGAAATCATTTATTATATTTCCACATAATTATTTCACTTAGACTGAGTATAATTTGTAAATATTGATTGGAAACTTACCTGTTTTTCAAATATCGGTAATTTTGAATTTGGTTTACCATCCAATTCCTCTTCATCATCAATAATATTATTAATTAACTTTCTTCGGCAACGGTTCGACATCCTATTATATAGTCGCGAGCGCAGCGTTCAACGTTTTGCACAACACTAACCGCGTGAAGCTAGTGCGGGGGTACGAGGTGTTCGCAACCTCGTAACGCACTGTATTAAACTTTTATTTATTCAGTGCAGTACGAGGCCTAAAAAACCCGGTATTAAGGTAGGTATACCAAAAAACTCGGCATCAATAGCACATCTCAGATATATAGTTATCTCCTTCCTAGACTGAACCAGACGGAAGTTACGCCTCTCGCACGACAGAGAAGTTTAAGTATTTCCTTACCTCTATAACGACGAGACACGGACGAGGTGTTTCAAGCCTCGTTTCGCACTGAACGTGTTAACTATCATCAAGAACTTTTAATAGTCCATTGCTGACTGTATTGTCTATACTGTTAAATTATGCCTTTCCATAGCCACCGAGTCCCTTGAGCCTCTGCAGTTGCGTAGAGATATCGTGTCTAAAGCAGTCCTCTGTCGCCTTTATCATGGAGAGTGTTCTGAAGAGCTCTTCCAATTGGTCCCTCCTTCTCCCTTACTCTACAGGGCAACACGTACTTTGGAAGTCACCGCTTCAGAGTGGTAGATATACGCTCTCGCACTCATCGCTTCGGTTCTTCCTTCCTGTGTCGAGCGGTCAAAACCTGGAACTCACTACCAGCGCACGTGTTTCCGTCCCACTACGTTCTCGTGTCCTTTAAGCGGTGCGTGAAAAAGCATCTTACTAGGCCGCCATAGTGTAGGCCAGGAGGGTGGTGACCACCACTCTTGGATTCTGCTCATGCTTTCTATTAGGCAGAGCAGAGTCATTTTGGCAGCTCATATAAAAAAATGAAGTTTTGACCTGCTTTAAACCAACCTGGTCAGACGTGTTGGTATATGGTTTGTTTCAAGTTTTTAGCAGGGATGTTGTAGAAGCGTATTTTTTCGCCATTATTAAATTAAATAATCTATCTATCTCAAAACAATAATTAACAACAAATAAATCAAAGGTAGTAGAGCCACGCTGATTTCACCACGAACGGGCTGGCTCGACCGGGACGGTACTATCCTCGCACAGAAAATCATCGTAAAATGACAGCGTTCGTGCTGTCGTGTTTCGTTGGTGAGTGCGAGACCGGAGGCCCAAATAGTCTAGTCAACAAGTTCCATACTTGTTGACTAGACTAAAAGATGCAGAGCCATCACTAGGCCGCCATGGTGTGGGTCGCCATGCTGCATTGTCTGCATTCGCAATGAGTATGGTGACCTACATTCTTGGATTTTGCTTAGCTTTCCATCAGACAGAGTAGTCATTTTGGCGGGCCATACATAAAAAAAAAATTAAAAAAAAAACAAAAAAACTCTATGTTCGTTGTTTCTCGTTGTTTGTCTTTTACAACTCAATGTGTCAAAATTCAAGGCTTAACTCTGTATTAAGGCCAAAAATACCAATTGAAGACTGATTTCCATAATCTAACCTAAATTTCTAAATATTGTCTTTTTTAATTTTTTTATTGTAGTGTTGTAATCTTTAAGCTAATTGAGACTAAACTTATTATGTTGTTATCATTGCGTATCATCTCGAAGGTCAATACATTATGAATTCGATTTCATGTCTGTCTGTCGACATGATTGACACATGTAGGTCAATAAATAATACCCACATTGTTTCAAATGTAACTTGTCAAACGGCTCCTGAACTGAGTAGTCGTGCATTTAATTGCTCAGTTACCTATTAGATTACGCGTTTGTGTTATATCAATATTTATATATGTTTGTATCTTAAATGAGAAAGTTATAATATTTGTACTTTCACTGACAATTACTTGATAAATGTTCTATATTATGATTAGATTGTTGAGCAAGATCTCTTATCCAGAACGGTGTTTGTATAATTGAATAGCTAACTATTCAACTTTAGTACTCGTAACAAGCGATTTGTTACTGACCACAAAAAAAGTAGAAAAAGAGAGACTAAGCTTCTTCGACAAATGTTTAAATATTTATATATTTTTGCAGAACAGTCTGCTGTACATACCAGCCGTTCGTGGATAGATTTATGGCATAGAATATTCAGAGAAGAAATGTAATAAAATTTAACTAACATAGAAATTTACGAACAAAGTCGTCGAGTTGCGGAAACCCAGCCCACGCGTTCAAGAACTAACATAGAATAAATTGAACACGTGGTTCTTGAACCTACCGATAAATTAGTGATTTTGGGAAATATCCTTTGTGTTTTCGTCAAATAAAACAGGACCAGGCTACTGACAGCAAATCTGCATCAAAGCCCATAAATATTTATATTCTTCGCTAAATAATATTACAGTTCTTCCTCTTCTTCTAGTGCCTCTTCAATCTCGAAGGTTGGCCGTCAGCTTCCTGTACTCCTCCTTGTCGTTGGCCGAATAATATTATTTAATAATATTACAGTTAATATAGTCTTTACGTTAATAATAAAATTTAATAATATCTTTTTAATTATTCATATTTCTTTTATTATACTGACTTCTGGCTGCTCGAAAAACGAATATAACTTTGTTTCTAACTGCGATATAATTTGGTACGAATACAAACTATTTACAACACAATGATATGAAATGACATCTCTGCTACTACAAGTAACGTGACTCAGCCACCAGCTAACTGTTCAAACAAATGCCTCGCTGAACACTTCAATAAAATGTCACCTTAGTTACTGGAATAAGATTCCATCTTCTGTGATCGACTCAATACGACTTACTACTAGTGTTTTTTTTTTTCAAAGCCTGATCGACCCTGTCAATTAATATAATACTGTGTGAATTGACATGGTCGGTTAGCTGCACAATCTTCGTGCCAACATTCGCATTAGAACCGACGGCCTAGAGTATGTTGTTCAGTATTCAATTCAATTAAAAACTTGTACATGGATGCCTTGACCACATATGAATGTATATAACCTTTATAGTTTAGGCATAAGCATAGCTTAATAAGATATTTCTATCCAAGAAATTATTTTGTACCCGATTACACCGAAACCAAAAGGAAGGATAATGATTTTGGCAGTCTATTTATGTAAGTTTTATGTTCCATCGTAGCGCCGAAACTACAGAACTGATTTTAATGAATGTTGTGTCAATAGATTTGTAATAATAGCCCGGGTGACATAGTACACTATAAAATATTATCAACATTTTATGACGGCATTTAAACCTCAGATTTTAATCTCGAAAACAATTACACTATTTCTCAGTAGATCACGTGTTTGGTATCAAAAGAAAGGTATTGGTGACACATTGCAAATATGTGTGATCTATATACATACCTATTTAATTGTAATTAATATACATTTTATCTACCAAGGCTTGATTTCGACCCAGATTTCGTATTTCTGGATTTCTATCTGAATTATTTTCTTGTCTCTTTCTTTTGATCCCTTTATAAAAGTAGTCGGGTCACATTTTTAAACTCTTTTTTATTGTTTAAGAAAAAGAGGTTGCTGATACAATACATTCATAGGATTTTTTTAATATTGTCATATACTTTCCGAAAACAAATCCATCTATATTAGTAGTGCGTAGAAGGATTTTTCATTATTCTTAAATTTTTTATTATGGGTACAACATCCAGCTAAAAATCTCTTTCTCACTCTGAAAACATCAAAAACTTTATCACAAAATTGGAACGAATTTATTTGTGTGATCTTTCCCAGATGAAAGATTTAAATATTTTGTTAATATAACAATGATACTTTGAAACTAGTGGTACTACTACTGATTTATTATTGAGTATGATAATATGTGAATATATAAAAAAAATCTATAAGTTCTAGTTCTAAATAATATTTTGAAAGCTACATTAATGCGTCAAAAAACAGTGAATAAAGTTACAGTCTAGCCGTACTTCGATCTCCACACCTACTCCAGACAAAACCTTTCATACCATCACTTTCTCTATTTCTACTTTTACCAGTTACTATCTATTTAAGTCTAGACAAGATATATTACTAAGTTCCTATATTGAAGAACAGGTTCATTCATACCTATATGTATGGCTATAACTCCATAGTCCTGTAGTTAAGAAACAAAGTTCATTTGAGAATTTGCAATCAATCATGTGCGATTATGTTTTAGTTTAGCGGCCAAATACATAAATATTACCACATCAAATTTTGATCTTGACAATATTTACTCTGAGGCCTTCAAACAAATAAAGCCATTATATGGTTGCGCAATTGTCTATGACAACGTTTGGTCCCTTACGTTCATGACATTTAGTACCGAATGTATCTCTTGCACCGCATCGCATTCGACATTCGAAATTCTCATTTTCAATACAATCACAATACTATCTGTGCGGTGACGGATTAAAAGTACAGCTATTCACCCCGTGGGTGTCTGAGCCGACTAAGAGCGTTTTCACATTATCCGATCCGATATCAGTGTCAGGCGCCGATGCGATATCGGAGTAAGTGAAATGTATGAAATATGTATCTGTCTTTCATATTGTCCGGCCCGATATCCGATATCGGATTCGACAAATACATACATTTTATTTAATCCGATATCGTATCGGCACCCGACACCGATATCGGATCGGATAATGTAACAACAGCACTATAAAGAGAAGAAATGTTGAAACAACCCCTATAGTTATACCACCACTAACCCGTCTGGCCAGCTTGGTAAAATAGGTCAAAACCTTCTTTCTTTTTTTTATGAAATAGGGGCAAACGACCTGACGTATCGCCTGATGGTAAGCGAAGGGGATAGGGGGACGAGTTGGACCATGTGCTCACTCACTCGGTGAAACTCAGCGCAAGCGCTGTTTCACACCGGTCGAGCCGGCCCATTCATGCCGAAATGTGGCTCTCCCACCGTAATTTACTTTCTAAGGAGAACCTATGTCCAGCAGTGAACTATTAAAGAATGTTGATGTGATTTTGCAATTGATGTTATATTATGTTATAAATAAACAGAATAGCGGAAGTCAGGTGATCTCATTGCATGTTAGAAATCCTAAATAAACGGTTAATTGGCGTACTGGTCTGATTTGCAGATATAAATCATTGACAAACTCTTTGGTGCAATTATCCTTGACATTTATCGTATCCGTTACTGAATTGCAAGCAATAAGCAGTTATGAAGTGTATCATGTGATTATAGTGCGCTAGTTAAAAATGCCCATAAGCTGCTTTATGGTATGACCGTCGCAAATTGCAATCAATGTTCCTGTTCGGACGTTATGTTGCAAATAATATAATTGTTATAGGATGCATATTTTTTGTTTGCAATAGGAAATAAGAAATCTTATGAGTTTAAATTAATTTACATAACTAAGTTCAGTTATTACTTGATAGCTGTACTAAGGTATGTAAATCAATTTTGTTGTTTATTGCACTTTTAAAATTGAAACATAATTTGGAATTGCTTTAAAGAAATTTTGCTAGATTTTTTTAATAATAATTGATGTGTATAATAAGTGTAACTTGACAAAATGATATATATAATATAATTAATAGTAAATAAAAGGTAAAAAAAACAATGTCGTCTTAATTTAAGTCTTATTTCACCAGATACGGACTGACTTACGAAGAAATCGAGAAGGGTCTGCCGCTTATCGACACATCCCGAACATTAATCCGCGAAGTATGTCCTCCGGTCTTCTCTCACGTGGAATGCAGGGCTGGCAAATACAGGCGGTTGGATGGACTGTGCAATAATCTTCAACATCCGACGTGGGGTGCGACCATGGCTCCTTTCCAAAGGTCAGTAACGAGAAATTATCTTCTTTAATTCGTGATATTTTACAATAAGTGGTTGTGAAAGCGACTTAGAATAATCACAAATTTTAACCAAAAAAAAAACCGACTTCAATCTGTACCAAATTTAAATGAGACCACACGGAAAGCACCAGCTTTCAAATAAAAAAGGATCATCAAAATCGGTTTACCCGGTCGAAAGTTATGAGATAACAAATATAAAAAAAACTTTTTATAAAAAAACCGACTTCCAAAAAACATCAAACGAAAACTATCTGCCAAAAAAACACTTAAAAGACTTCAAACAGATTTTAGATACCTAGCACACATTATAATACTACTATTTAAATGAATAAAGAATTAGGTATAGGCAATTTATGAAGAACCAGTTTATTTTACGCTTTTAAGTGTTTTTTTGGGAGAGAGTTTTCGTTTGATGTTTTTTGGAAGTCGGTTTTTTTTTTGTAAAAAGGTTTTATTTTTCAGTTTTTAGTGCATACCTACAATCGTAGGTAAGTAGTAAGTTGAACTATTTAATCAAATTTCATCATCAAGAATACAAATTAAGGTCTATACGTACGTTTAATATTAAAATCATCATCTAATCCGTAAATCTTGAAGAGTTTAACCTTCTATTATCAGTTCACCTACATAACTTGAAAGTATACGACTGAAGGTCATTAGATACGTATGAAATTGAAAGAATTATCCTCCAACTCCTAACCGTTGAGGAGTTGTACCTTCCACCTTGCATCATCAGCTTACTTAAATGATTTGAAAGAATGCGACTAAAGGTAACATTCATACATATGATATTTACAGATTTATCCTCTAACTCCTAACCGTTAAGGAGTTGTACCTTACATCATCAGCTCATCATCTTAAAATGATGACTACCAGACGCAAATACCGGTGTAACTTTAGAAAATATACGAAAAACATAGTATATACTTGAAAAAATGAGGGTTTCCCTCGATCACCCTGGGATCCTATCATCAGATCCTGATATGGTAACAATGGCACCACCTCGGGAGCATACCCTTTCGAATACAAAAAAAAATATCTAAATCAGTCCACAATTGACGGAGTAATCGGTGAACATACATAAAAAAAAATACATACAATGGAACATAGAACCTCCTCCTTTTTGGAAGTCGGTTAAAAATACAGTCGAATTGAGAACCTCCTCCTTTTTTTGAAGTCGGTTAAAAATAGGCTACAAAAGTAAGCAGTTCATTCCAGACTTTGGCGACTTCAAAAAGATGCAGTCAAAGCATTTGCTTCTTCACCTAAATAAACGAAAAAAAGTTAATTGTAAAAACACATTTCTAACATATCCAAAGTAAAGTTTTGGAACCAAATTATTTGGTTGCATTGATATTGTCTTCTAATTTTCTTTCAGTGCAAAGTAAAAATATTATAAAACGTATATTTTATTATATTAAGGTGAAAGTCTACTCTAGCTAACCTACAAGTTTAGCTACTAGTTGACACATAATAAAGGAAATATCACATGTGTTTACCTCTTTACAGATTAATAGGTCCACTTTTCTCCGACGGTATCAACGCTCCTCGTATCGCTCACCACGGTCGAGACTTGCCGCTTTCCCGAGTCGTGTCTCGTACTATGCATCCTGATGATGGCTTCCATGATCACGCCGGCACTGTGATGGTTATTGCTTGGGGACAGTTCATGGATCACGATTATACGCTTACTGGTACACCACTTGGTAAGTCAAAAATTTTACAAATTGATTTTCTTCGAACTCTTAGAATCACACATCTACGACAAAATGTGTACTAGACATTATTAGAACACATTTAATAAAAAAAAACATCGTTTAAAAAACCGACTTCAAAAACTAAAAAGTATAAAATAACTTAATTTGTATGTGCTACCTATTCATAGGTTTGAAATCGGTGCCAAGCCAAATGTAATAGTAGGTACCACACAAGAAGAAAACATACTTTGAAATTCAAATTTAACAAAGAATACAGTACTAATTATTGAAATATTAATATGAATGCCTAATAAATGTCATGTCATATCAAAAAAAGAAGAAATGTCAATAAAATATCAAGTAACAACAGGTCAGTTAGAAAACAACAAATGATTAACGTTTAAAATTAAAATTAAGGTGCGTTTTTATTTTGTTAATGTGTTTGTAAACCTCCTTTCTAAAGAGAGGCCAATTTCCAGCAGTGGACTGTTAAAGGCTATTGATGATGAATCTGTTTTTAATTTTAACAGATCCCAAGAGCCGCAACGACCCTGAAGAGTGCTGCAACCGTCCACCTCACCTAAAGCACCCGTACTGTAACGAGATCCGCATCCCTGATGATGATTACTTCTACCGCTTGTTCGGAGTTAAGTGCATCGACTTCGTGAGAGGATTCCCCTCGCCAAGACCCGGCTGCAGACTGGGTAAGATAAATTTTGAGTCTTGTAGTATTTTACGGTTTATTATGCATTGAGGTTCATTTGATATACAAAGATTCTTATAAAAACAATTGCACAATTTTCTCACCTCATGAATTGATAGGTATTTAGTTCGAAATTTTATAATTAAATTGATTTGATTTTTTTGGTTTATAGTGCCTAACCTTTGCTTTCAATCTATAAAATATAAAAAAGCAGATTAATGAAAAGAAGACTTAAGTACAGATTCTGGTAATGGCAGTTATTAATAACTTAAAATGTTTCCCCTTTTTCTACGGAAATATATTCCTATCATTCTATAAAAATAAATAGATATCCTTTTAGTCCCTCAATGCGTTCTTGTTACAACAACATTTAAATATCCTATTAATTAGTCCGCCATCAGCAGCGTGACACAATAATAAACAAAACCAATGTCACCGTACAAAACCTTAGATATTTAATATCTTTCTTGGATTGAGCAACTACTTTGGTCCCAATGTGGTCGGTACATGATATTTTATATTGACACTTGAAACGTCTGCTGATATTCATTGAGATCACCTAATTCTTAACACGTTGTGGGCCACATAATGACATCGTTACGTGAGCTAAATTATGGCAACCTTTCGGCCCTGTTGGGATTTTTTAAACAAACTGTAAACATTATTTCTATCATATTTTTCTTTATATTATTTATCTATTTGAAATAATCATCTATTTGAATATTGAATATTCAATATATCTAATAGGTCTTTACCTATGAAAGTGGTATGAAAAGCTGGGTTTGGAAGCTCTCCCTCATCCGCCATACTCACCAGACCTTGCACCTACCGACTATGACTTTTTCCAAAATTTAGACAACTTTTTAGTGGGTAAAAAATTCAATTCCCGAGAGGCAGTACAAAATGCCTTTGAAGAGTGGGTTGCCTCCCGTCCAGCTGATTTTTACAGGAAGGGCATCAATAAACTGCCCATGCGTTGGCAAAGATGCGTCGATTGCATGGGTGATTACTTCGAATAACAGAAATAAAAAAGTTTGAAAAAATAAGTACTTTCACTTATTGCATACAAAACGGCAATTTCATAGGTAAAGACCTATTATTTGAATATTGAGTAGTACGTTTGATATTTAGTGTAAGGTTTAGTACAAGAAACAAAACGAATTTAAATAATATCCGAATGCAACTCCCTAGACAACTTACAAGCAATTAAGTTCATGTTTATATTAATTAGACAAGTCATAAGGTATATATTGAAATAGCTTTTTATATGCCTATGTATATAGCATCACTGGCTTATTTATGTAAAACTTGAATCAAAAAACGACACAGTCCACAAACAATGCGGAAAAGGATCTCCTCTTTTACGAATAAAATAACAAAAATATTAAAATTCCTAGCATACGTTCTAAAAATATTATTTCATGTCAAATTAAGAAAACCAAGTTCAATATAGAGTCCTACAGATACGTAAAGAGTTGGGTAGCGTAGATAATTTTTGTTGAATGGTATACAAGCATTAAGCTAAGACAAGGAAGTCTTCAAAACATTTCTATTCATTAAATTTTACTTTTTCTTATTGTAACTCATAAATGTTATCTCACTGTACATACTAGTATACTTTTGTGAATATTTTGTACACCGTTATTGTTGTATATATCAGAATAGATGCTTACCAACAACTAATAATACTAAGTGAATTGTGTAATATATGCAATGTGGTTGTACTAATAAACAAATAAATAAAAAAAGCATGAACATGCCAATGACTAGATGACCCCAGTGACCCACAATGGTTTTTATTATTAGATCTGAGAGCAATCTTCATTGCTGTCAGTCCCTGTGCCGACAGGGAAAGTGTGAGCGTAATTACGTGTTGCTTCTGATTTCGAATTGCGTAATGTTATAGTGCAGAATATCTGAGGGCGTATTATACCGGAATAGTACATTTGCTTTTCTCTTGACCTCTGAATCCAAATAAGGCTAGTGTTTTCTCGTGCACAAGTAAAGCAACAACTTGCAAGAATCTTTAATAGAAATAAGGAATGATATGATTCAAGCATGTAATATAATAACTTCTTACTTGTTAAAACTTGGGGCATCTTACTGGCCAACTTTACGTGTAGATAACTTTTTTCATAAACTTTATTTTTAAATTCTTCATTTTACCAATTTGCAATGCGTGTCTTTAAAGGGGAAAGAGAACCCTAATAACAACCAAAAACTCACATCTTAAGAATATTCTTATTGTGTTATATAATATCGTGTATATAAAAGATATAATCAAAGTAGATTTCATAAAAATCAATTATAGGCAATTACAATATGAATAAAGATTAATATAATTAGTTCATTATAAAACTTTTAACATACAAAATCATAAATCAAATTACCGAAAATCACAGTAATTTAATAACAGTTATGATGTTTAGAAGCCTCACCTTCCTAATTTGGTAGAATGTAAGCGTTTCTCGATATTTTCCAGTGCTTTCGAAATGAAGGTATTGCGTTTCCAATATTCAATAGAAGTCACTGCTAACTTTACATATAGACAAGTTTCATTTAAAATGTATATTAAAATGCTAACCTGTTCGTTTGAGCTAAGGGTCTAAGCTGATCCGCTTTTATTTTAGGACACATGAAGTAAAAGATACAGTGGTTTTTGTAGTCTTTGGAAACTCACATAGAGTCGTTTAAGAAAATATTGAGCACACACTACGTATTATAGCAGAAAGTATTCTTTCACTAAAGACCATATAAAAACTGTGCGACGCAAATTATTTGCGAAACAAAAATTATTATTGGCACAATGATGTTGACGTTAAATACGCCTGTACGGGTGTTTATTCGACCGGTAAAGCTATATTATAAAACTAATTGTTTTGTTTCAGGTTCAAGAGTTCCATTTAACACTTTAACAGGGACCCTTGATGGTAACACCGTATACGGAGTGACTGAGAAATTTGCTCGGTAACACCACTTTATTATTTACTTTATTCATACCATATTTCCCAATTTAAGAAAATTCATTTCCCAATGATTTAATAACTACTTGGCAACAAATTACATATTGAACTAGCTGAACCCCGCGGTGTTACCCGCGGTTATTTTCGTACCGCGGGTAACGCCGCGGGGCGTTACTCCTTAGGTATATCATCAGCTACCTACCAGTGAAAGTCCCGTCAAAATCAGTCCAACCGTTTCAGAGATTAGCCGGACCAAACAGACAGACCGACAGACAGACAAAAATTGTAAAATATGTTATTTTGGTATATGTACCGTGTATACATACATTTGCATTTAGTAAAAAGCGGTTATTTTAATATTACAAACAGACACTCCAATTTAATTTATTTGTATAGAAGATATTCATAGGCTCAGGAGTTTTAAGTTAATATGAAGAAGTCTTCGATTTCTACTCCGTGTGCTAAGATTATTAAGATTACAAGAATTAATAATTACGTAATGAGTTACGTAAAACCGGGTCTCCTCCGAATAAAAGTTGTCAATTTTTGTGTTGTCAACACGTGTTCGTGACAAAAGTTTCTGTAATTTCCTTGTGTTGGCAAAAAAAATTGTCAACAAATGTTGGGAACAGTGTTCTGTTTTTGGCGGTAAACGTCAAAAGAATACGCTTGTTGCAAATATTTATTGGCTCTGTGGTGACGCTTAGTTCGAATGTTTTTCAAATTATTGGCGACTCGGTGTAGACACTCAATTTAATACAGATTATATCGGTTAATCGAAATGTGCCACTTAATAATATTAACGGTCATAAAATGATGTTACGATGTTTTTAACGGGCACAGATTTGTATGAAAAAAACTATTCCCTACTCTAGATTCTTCAGAGTTAAGCCTAAAATCTACCCTAGGTAACTATCTAGGTAATATCTAGGTAACGCGGGACCGCGGGATGAAAGTATTATTCACCCATTTATTCAAAAAAAGACTAAATAAACAAATTAAATTGTGATACATTTAATCAAAAACAGAAAGCTGCGTACTGGTTTTGGTGGTCTACTAAGAATGAACCCCATATTCAAAGAATACGGTCTCAAGGACTTGTTGCCACTCAAACTCGACATCCCAGAAGAAGGCTGCACTAGACCTAATGATAATATGTACTGCTTTGAGGCTGGTAAGTATCTTTGCAATCGAATTTCAATTACACATAAAAAAAAAGATTTAAAATTCGTAAAATATAGATATCATAGCTATATTTAAAACAATAAAGACAAGAATATATTCAAATAGGAACTTAATATGTTTTTAGGTGAAATTCGTGTAAATGAACAGCTTGTTTTAACGGTCATGCATACTTTAATGGCTCGTGAACATAATCGTGTTGCTAACGCCCTTGCCGAAGTTAATCCTCATTGGGATGACGAGACTTTGTACCAAGAAGCAAGACGTATCAACATTGCCGAGATCCAACATATTACTTATAACGAGTTCTTACCAATCCTACTCGGGAAAGACGTTATGGAGAAATTCGGTTTGGTACTCGAGAAACAGGTAACAATAATAAATTTAGATTAATCTAAAATAATAATATCAAGTCAAATCAGTGCCTATATTTAAACGTCAAAAGGTAACGTATATTCCGTTCAAATCCTTAATAAATTATGAGTAGCGAACGACTTATAGCTCATTATTGCCTTACCATTTACTTACTATTTAATATAATAATATGATTTACCAATCAAAATATTTAAAACGAATAATAATTTTCAGTCGCATTTGAACTTTAACTTCAGAAATGAAACAATTTATTTAAAAATAGCCTTAAGGAATTTCTTACCACTTTTGTTTTTAAGTGAAAAATGTTATAAAAAAATTAATATCTTGACCCACATAAAGTCATCACATTTCTGGATAAACATAAATTAATTATATTACTGTATAATATTACTCCAAAATTAATAAAGCTTAACAAAAACAGCAAACTGTGGATTGTTGAACTTATCCACAAAAAAACTAAATGTGGATCTCAATTTAACCGATTTTTTCAGGGTTATTGGGATGGCTATGATACAGAAGTTAACCCTGATGTTATTGACGCCTTTGCTGCTGCTGCCTACAGATTCGGGCATTCGCTATTACCCACTGCCGTCGAAAGATGGTCGAAAGCACACAAATTCATTGGTACAAAAATATTGAAAATTATATATTTAAACCTAACAATAACCGTGTAAACGAACTAAATATTTATTTACTATTTTTTCTAGCCTCTAAGAGACTGTCGGATCTTATTCGTAGACCATTCGACTTGTACAGAGCTGGTGTACTTGACGAATACGTCATGGGTCTCATGAACCAAGTTGCTCAAGCTATGGACGACTCTATTACTCAAGAGGTCACTAATCATCTATTCAAGAAAGTTGGTTCTCGCTTCGGAATGGACTTGGTATCGTTCAACATGCAAAGAGGTCGTGAATTCGGTATCCCTGGTTATATGGAATTTAGAAAGTTCTGTGGTCTTCCTCAAGCTGATACCTTCCAGGATCTCTTTGGATCTATGCCCAATAAGACTGTGCAGAAATACGAGACCATCTTCGACCATCCTATTGATGTAGATCTCTGGTCTGGTGGTGTATCTGAGCGCCCTCTACCAGGGTCTATGTTAGGACCCACTTTTGCTTGTGTCATTGCTACTCAATTCTCTTACTCAAGACGTGGTGACCGTTTCTGGTAAGTGGTTATAAACTTTATTGATCAATAGTAGTCATATAAGTACTTACATATATTGTAATTATAATTATTTTATTTTTAAGGTTTGAACTGCCTAACCAACCTTCGTCGTTCACACCTGAGCAACTTACTGAAATCAGGAAATCTCGTCTGGCGCGTGTAATTTGCGATAACACTGACATTATCGATACTGTTCAACTTTACCCCATGGTCTTGCCTGATCATGAACTGTGAGTAAAGATTTATTACCTCTAAATTCAACAACTACAAATGAAGTAATTTCCAAGAATCAATTTGAACCAAAAATGTTATGTTGTCACTGAGTGATACCAGTCTTTTAACTTTTATCCCATCTTATCTTACTACTATTAGAAAGTTGCAAAAGTTTAAATGAACAGCCAGTTTTGATAGACATAAGTAATCTTTTTAGCTGGTGCAAATAATATACATGCTTTAATTTCCAGAAATCCTCGTGTACCGTGCAGAAGCGGTATCCTTCCACAAATGGACTTCAGTAAGTGGGCCGAGCCCGCACCGTTCCATGGATCTGCTAAGCAGTTTGTGAGTAGTTTTACACACAATCCGTATTTGGGCAAGAAATAGTGTCACATGCACAATTACAGTATTCACGTATTCGTAATGTCTTAGCCAACGGTTATTGTACCATGTTCAAGCTAAATACTATTCATTGTTATTACAAATTTGTATGTAGACGTTTTTGGTTCGAAAATATAAACAGTTTGTTTGAATTTTGGTTAGTGTGTTTGTTTTTGTAGACGTATTTTGTTAAAATTGCTTTAGATTAGTCATAGTGTACATAAAATGATGTATTTAGAAATTGCGAAAGCTTTAGTGAGATAGCTATCATTTGTTTGAGAGAAAAAAAAAATCTTAATATGAATTATGTAGTTAAAAACTGTTTAAATACCACATTGTTTATTCGTCGATATCAAGGTACTAACGATTGTTAAAAATACAGCTTAAAAATGTATTTGTGGTAGCTATCCTATCAAAGTAATCGGAGTGTATTTCAAGTCACTGTTAGTTTAGACAAAATTAACACTTGGTCATTACTTGCGCCTTTTAAATAGGAAGAACTGTTTAGTTCGACTAAAGTTATTTAATAAAGTATGTATACATACATATAAATATTTAATAAAATATACGATATAGAGTCTAATTCTGATACTAAACGTTCATTCCGATTTTTCGACATTCGATAGTTTTTACACGAACATTTAGATAACTTATCTTGACTGACGTGTATTTTTGCTAATGAAACAAAAAAACTCAATTCCGTCGCTAAAAAGTACAGTCAACTTATGGATTTATGATATTTTTAATAATTATGAAAAAGATTTAAATTTTGAAGTCATCTAGAGGTCCTTAATATATTTGACTTCCAATAGCAGCACTCTCTATTTTAAATCTGGTGATATTAATTGCTTACGTGTTGGCCAAGTGTAATTCATGCATGCTAGCAACATAAGAAAACTATTTATAAATAGAATAAGCCCTTTGTACAAAATTAATTAAGGACTTGGCTTTATTTTAGTGAAAAATGCTTTTACCTGCCATATATTTTAAGTTACTGTAACTTTGATGTTGGAGCTAGTTGTAAACTACTCTTGAAGTACGAGTAATGTATTTCTGGTTTGAGTCGACTGAAAATGTGGAAAATTGAAATTGTAGTACATGCACTGCTTTAACAGTCAAACATTATCATCATTAAATATACTCCAATAATGTTTTTTTCGTATGGTTTACTCAAACCAAGATACTTTTTATATGAAAATCAGTTGTAGCTTAGTTCCGTTTTACTCATTTGCTTATAATATGTCACGACCGAAACAAGTAATTGTCTAATACTTGTCTCAATGAAACAGATCTGTTTAATGCTCCTAGTTAGGAAAGACATAAAGTAGACATTGAAGGGAATCTGATAATTGTACTATGTATTTCACTTTAATTAACCCTTAATTATTTAGCACTTAGTAATGTAGAAAGTAGTAGCTGTATGTAGAGTAGAAATTCAATAGATTGGTTACCTGCTTATTTTAATAGAAGAAAGATGGTATGTATAAATGTAATACGATGCACAGAATATCCAAAATATTATAGTAACGCACCAAGTGTATGTTTAGTTTCTTAATAATTTAAAGTTATATATCCTTCTCGTTGCTTATATTTCACACAGCTAAATAAATAATAATAAATAAATAAATATTTCGGACATCTAACACACAACGCCATCTAGTCCCAAGCTAAGCAGAGCTTGTGTTATGGGTACTAGACAACTGATACAAATACATATATACTTTTTTTTTTTTTGTAAATACATACATATTATACATAGAAAACACCCAAACTCCGAAACAAATATTTGTAGATCATACAAACATTTGGTCCGACCCGGGAATCGAACCCGAGACCTCATGATCAGCAGTCGCACACGCCAACCGCGAGACCAACGAGGCAGTTAAAAAATAATACTATAAAATAGCTCTCTGAAATTTAATATACTTGTAGGCAAAATGTGAATTGTGCCATGATTTCTGGCTACGATACAAAATGGAACTCCATTTATCAATGTGGTTAAGTAGCTGTTGAGTAACCTCAATTGCCCAATCATCATCTGCTTGCCATTATTCCAGTTTTTTCTAAGGTCGGTGTAGTATGTTTTAGTGTTCCATTCTTTTCTATCACTCGTCATTTCACTGTTTACTCCCTTTCTAGCCTTATCCTCTCCCTCATAGTCCATCCGCCTTTTTTTTAGTCTTTCTTTTCTCTTGTCCCCTTTAACTCCCACACTTTCCTCGTTATAAGTCTGAATTTCCCAATATCATGAAAAAAATCATCAAATCGCGAGATGGCGTCTTATCCGATTCCACAATTGACCCAGAACGCGCATATTTTGTTAATAAGTTTAGAATAGCACCTTTAAATAAAGTTACATTATTTTTAATTTACTGCAAACCTTCTTGATGAAGTGTTTTAAGCTTTTAAGATTCTATGAAGGAGATAGAAACCCATTATCTTGACACGTATAGGTATACATAATGATAAACACATTGTTAGTTGATAGAATATTGGTGTTAATGTACATTCTGTATTGTTGTTTGTATTTATTTTTAGCTCAAGTTACAGTATGATTTGTAAAACATAGTTTAATACAGTAGATCGTGTAAATATAAGTACCACAAAATAAATATTAGTCTATAGTATTTGTTTTATTCAGCACCAAAACGCTGTTGATGAATAAATGTTATCCCTTATACGTTAAGTTTTAGCTTTTTGTTGATATTTTTCGGTTTATCTAAGTTAAATCTAATAACTCGTTTAATTCTCAGATGACCAATGCAACTATCATGGAAAATAATACCACGAAACACGAAGAATTAAGAAGTGACGTACAAAATTGTACTAGCGAAAAGGTTTGCAACCAAACACAATTTTCAGAGCAGATTAAACAACTCCAAGCAACAAATAATACTAACAACGATATTACTAATATTACAAGTAAAGCTAATACTAGTACCGCGGAAAATCAGAGCACAAGCATTATTGCTGACCAAAATACATTACTTAAATACGTTTACAAGAATAATGAAAAATTAGAACGAGATACTAAAAATAAAGGCCACATTAAAAACAGTTTAAAACGACGAAAACGTTCAATAGAAGATCCATTAAGTCCACTTCCAAGCAAATTTCAAAAACCAGCCCTTATTGTTGACTACGAAACTTCTCATGGACCTGCTGCTATAGCAAGCTGGTCACCTCCAATAAATTCAGTCAACGCTATCAAGAATGATGACCGAGCTGACTTTGAAATCTTAACTCATCATCATAATACTCAGGAAAATAACGAGAAGGATTTAGACAAACTAAGTAATCTAGATTCTAGAGAGGCCGCAAACTTGAACGAAAACAGTAATGAAAGTACAGAGAGGCTTGACAATCACAATAAAAAAGGCACAAGCCGCGAAAGTGATGAAAGTCGTGAACTACATGATTATAAAAAGGTAAAGGAAACACCTTATAACCAAAATCATGCTGATAATTATCAAGACGACACTAGAAAAAATGATGATAGCAATGAAAGTACAGAAAACCACCGAAGCAAATCAGATTCTGGAAGTGTGGAAAATAGTGAGAGCGTAGAAAAGAATGGCAAAAATAATTATGCAAGTAGTGAACAGTCTCTTGATAAAAGTCGAGAAAGTAGTAGTTTCAATCAAAATCCTTATTCATCTGAGCATTCAAAAGACCGTGAAAGAAAAAATGAGGACTATAAAAGTTACAATCCTTCCAAAGAGGAGAGTACTGAAAACAGTAATGAAAGCAGTAATGAACGAAACGATCATACCTCTAAACCACATAATTCCAAACTTTTTTATAATAAAGAAAATTCCCAAAGAACATCTCAAGAATCATTAAATAGTAGGGAACATGATAGATATAGTGAACCTCATACACATCACCAAGAAAATAGCAAACCAAGTCACATTGGAGATAATCAGGAGTCTTCTAATGAAAATAGCAGCGAGGGTAATGTCAAGGACACAAATTATCCCAAGAATGAAATCAATTTTGAAAATGATGTGCCGAATCCTATTCATAATAAACCGTCACTGCCTATACAAGATATTGATTTAGGAGATTTTAGTTATGAAAAAATAAATGTCAACCAAGACGGAAAAGTGGTGACTGTCGAGGATAGCTCTGAAGGCAATAATACTAACTCAGCCGTTAAAAACATATCTCCTAAAGTAGATGCAAAAAGTCACCATACCTTACAGCTAGTAAAAAATACCCCATTGACTAACTATTCTAACAAATTAGTGAACATAAATGACGGTGAAATAAAACCTGTTGTAGAAATCAATTCAGAGGATAATGAAGATTCTGACGAAAAAAGTAATAAAAGCAGCTTCAACAATTTCGACAGTTTGGAAACAGATTTGAATAGTAAGGATAGTGGAAGTAGTAAAATACTTAATGCACAAAATACTAATGAAGGAGGAGACGTAAAACAGCAGTTTGAACGAATTCCATTAAACTATAATCATAACCAGAAGGTTAACACTGATGATGATACAAACTCTCTTAAAGGCGAGTACTCGCCTATATCACAAGATCTACCTAACAAAGTAGAAACTGTTGTAAAGTCTGAGGGAACAATCGACGTATTTGCACCTAACGATGAAAAATATGATGAAAATCTTAACCTAAAATTCAGTGATTTACATATAAAATTACCTGAAATAGTGTTACCCGAAGATATATTAAGTTTTACGAAATCCCATTCACCCTTTAAGGATGACATTAATGAAGAAGACAAAAATGAACGTTACCATTATCCTGGATATACAGAGCGACGTAGTAAAAGTAAAAAAAATCAAGAAGATGACAGTGACAATGACGAGGAAGATGCACCTGTTTCTGATTATTATAGATATTATAATGACAAGGATAATGAACAAGATTATAAAAAGAAAGCAGTTGAAGAGGAAGAAAGCGATGAAGAAGAAGATTTGTATGAAAAATTCGTCCGAGAGAGATTTGGTAAGCGTGGTACTTTCGAAAAAAGATCCGAAAAATTAGTTGAGCCCCCACTAAATCCAGATCTGAGAAAAACTATTCAGAAAATTCTTAAGAAGACTGCAAGTCTTGATGAGCCAATCAAGGAAAGTGGTGATCCTAACGCTAAATATATGTGGACACTTGAGTATGGAGAAACCTTGTAGTTAACAGTCGACACCGATAAGTACAGTTAGCTTAAACAATCATTTCAATAAAGAAATCGAAGTAGTTACATAAGATAGGCTGATAGTTTGTAAGTTCTAAACACTTTTTTTTATTTTAAGTTATGACAATCTTTAAATAATCTCGATAGTTCTACGAGCAGTAAATTTCATTAAAAGCGTTTAAAGTTTATCAGTAACAAATGCAAACACTGCGCTGGATGAAGTCGATGCGAGTAACCCAAAATCGATCAGAGAGGCGTGCACTGGGATAGGCCTATGTCCAGCAGGGAATTGCAATAGGCTGATGATGAATGCAATTAACGTACTGCTTCACACTCTCCATTTGACTATATTTAAGTTAGTATACATATTTCCATAACGTTTTCTGGTGTAAATATAATGTGTGAGTATTTATTAAAGCGTTTTATTAAAAGTGTTGTTTTTTTTGATACTGGCAGATATGTTTTTATGGCAATATCACATCACACTAATATATGAAGGCGAAAGTTTGTGTGTGTGTTTGTTACTTCTTCACGCAAAAACCACTGACCGGATTTGGATGAAACTTTACAGTAATATAGCTTATACATCAGAATAACATATAGGCTACTATTTGCAGCCATAACCGACATAAATAATTAATAATTGTAGTGTGATTCTAATACATTTCTATCTATATACCTATAGTACCTACAGTATAGTATTACCTTTTGTACCTATACTATAGTAGTATATATCTATAGTACCTTTCGAGAGTATGTGATGAACCTGCTGCGTGTTTACAAGCCAGTCAAGAAAAGGGACAGATACCCAAATTACCAAATTGTGTTTAATTTTCAATAAAATCTATACGGCAAACTTCAACTTTATTCTGCAACATACTGACAATAGTCATGTTACATATATTCATGCCCACAAGCTTTCACGCTGACAAACTCAGAAAAAGGAACAGAAGTTTTAGGCCTAGTTAATCATTGCCTTTGCGTTAGCAACTACAGATAAGTTGCGGATAACTTATATGACAGATAATTTGACGTATCTGCCGTATAAACTGTGTCCGACCATATGTCAGATAAGCTATCCCGTCAGATAATTATCTGAAACTGGTGGAACAAGGTCCTAGTTTTGTACTTAAAACAGTAACTAGGAAGAGAATCATAATAACACACATCGATAAATACCATATCATGCAAAGTGTGTGACTGCCTCATTGGTCTAGTGGTTAGCGTAAGCGACTGCAGATCAAGACGTCTCGGGTTCGATTCCCGGGTCGGACTGTTGTGAGCCCGGAGTATGGAAGATGGCGGTGTTTCCCGCCCGTGCCTCGGAGAGCACGTTAAGCTATCGGTCCCGGTTTTCATGAGCACCTATAACAATCGTTATTGGGAAGTCAGTGCCCTCAAATATACAACTAGTTCAATCTTCGAATTCACTTCCCCTCAGGATTGCGGAGTCCAGTCGCTCCGTAGAAAAACTGATATTCAGGTAAAACCAGTTGAACTAGTAGCCGACCCCAAATTATCTTGGGAATAATAAAGGCTAGGAAGATGATGACTATGTGGGTTTGCCAAACAAATGATGAAACCCAGAATGCTGACAACCATGCATTGGCATACTAGTATACTGCCACGCTTACGATAAATACAGTAAGTCACATTTTGTCGATATTGAGTTAAGTATAAATTTGGAATGTAGAGATTGAGACCTACAAATAGTTAAAATCTATAGAAATCCATAGAAGTAAATAAAATTTAAATGTCTATTTGTAATATCAAATTAACAGCTCTTCACTAACTGGATATAAAAGTAAATACGGTCATCATCATCAGCCCGTTACAGTCCACTGCTGGACATAGGCCTCTCCTAAGGAACAGAACAGAGCCCGGTCTGTTGCTTGTTATCTTAGTAAATGTAATTTGGGACGCCCTCTGGCCAGATGGCAGCAACTGGATGCAAAAAGCAACGTATACTGTACTTACATCAAAAAAACAATTTATAATTTTTTGTCTGTCTGTATGTTTGCTATGGCTGGTATATCTCTGGTATGGCTTGACTTACAGCTGTAAGGCATGACTTGATTTTGACGGGACTTTGAGTAGCAGATAGCTGGTGATACAATAAGCAACTTAGGCTACTTTTTCTCAGTGTGATATATACACAAAAATAGAAATAGAGTCATTAATGTAACGTTTCGAAAGTGCCTGAAAATGCCTAAGTACTTGAATAAAAACTGTTTGATTTTGTTTTTCTCTTCGCCCGCGGTTTGTGTTGTAAGCAGGGTTGCCACCCGTCCCGATTTAGCCGGGACAGTCCCGATTTCGATGAAATCGTCCTGGGTCCCGAAGGCCTAGCAATTTTGTCCCGATTTTTAATGACTTAAGTCAATCGCTCAATTTGAATTGACGATTGTGTATTTAATCCCACTTTTGGACCGACACGAGAACGCGGTGTGTGACCGCGCCGTACGCGCACACGCACCACGTTCTCCTTCACCCCGTCGCGCGCAGTGTACTTATTCTAGCGACGAACTGGGCTCATACCAACCACCTAACTATTCAAATTTTTAGCAGATATTGCAAAAAGTACCTGGCTTGTTTTAAAATTGATAGCCACAGACTAACTACAAGCAAATAAATAATATTAAAAAAAAACTACACATAGGTGGCTAGTGATTTTCATACAACATATTATGTTTAAAGATTATCTGTCACTCTTCTTTTGTTTGTGACAATGGACGTCTCGCTGGAAGCTTTTCGTGCTATGATTTTCTATGATTATAAACGGTTAAACTACAAGGAACCTTAAGAAAATTTACAAGTTGCTTTTGGGGAGCTTGCTCCTGCTTTAGCAACAATTACTTATTGGTTTCGTGAATTTAAACGTGGTCGAGAGAACTTAAGCGATGACCCCAGTCTCGTACCTTGAGCATACTCCTTCAAATGCTTATGTTGAGTGTATTTTCACTAATGACAATAAAATGGTCTAATTTCAAGAATTATTGCCCGGTAGATTTAATAAAAGCAGAATTGCAAATTTCGCTAAACAATAAACATGGACATGTCTTGTTCTAAATTCTTGTATAAATGTAAAAATTACTTTAAATTAATGAACGCGACCCGCAATAAGTTTTTTGTTTTTTATGAGCCTGTTGCGTCCCACTGCTGCAAAAAGGCCTCCCCTGCAACAAGCCACTTCTCTCTATCCAAGGCCAGTTCCGGTCAGTCTATGCGATAGGCGTCAAGATCTTCGCGTCATCTTCTACGGGGTCTTCCTCATCATCGGCGTTTACCCTGAGGCCCCCAGTGTTCGACGACCTTGGCCCACCGGTCCGGATTCATACGACATACATGTCCAGTCCAATCCCATTTTAATCAGGCAGTCTTCTTGCCCACATCATCGACTTTAGTTTTGGAATGCAGCTCTGTGTTTCTTATACGATCCTGTCGGATGACACCCAACATTCTGCGTTCCACTGCTCTTTGGCAAATCTTAAGCATGGACTTCTGACAAAGACCAAGTTTGAGCACCATAATTAAAGATGGGCAGGAGAGACATGTCAAGGAAAGGGAAATTTAAATTAATTTAAATTTAAAAATTTAAGGTAGCTATTTCAGGCGTTATCGATTCGGCGATCGATTTCCCTTTCTTACCTGTTCTCACAGGATGCTAACTGACCCAGGTACAAGTATTCTTCAACATATTATTGTATCTCTTGCCCCTACCTCCATCTTACATTTTCTGCCGTTGGTCATATGTTGGGTCTTGGATCAATTCATTTGAATCCAACCTCAAAGCTCGCTGCGCTTAGTTTCGGGGATAGAGGGTCTCCCTGTTTCACACCCTTCTCTATTATAAAAGAAATGTGCATGGAAAATATTTCAATAATACGCATAAATACAAAAAAAGGGTTTTTATTTTTCCCGCAGTCTTTTTGATGACCTGAATTGAACTGAAATCCTACCGACCGTCTCTGATAACCATTCGATTGTCCCGATTTTTTTTTCCAAGAGGTGGCAACCCTGGTTGTAAGGTACAACATCTCGAGTTACATCTAAATCTATAAATATATTTTACCTATACATTTTAATGATGCATTAAACAATTTTTGATTGATTTATTCCGTCTATGAGAATAAAAGAAGACTATGCTTAAAAACTCAAAGTACCTATTATGTCAATGAATAAATACTGTTAGATGTAAAGTAGAGAAAACCTAAAATAATAACTTACTGGTAGTCTTAGCACAAAACAAATAAAATATAGGTACTCGTAGATACATAAAAACTGTCTATAAGAATTGACAACAAAAAA
Organism: Diaphora mendica; assembly: GCA_949125395.1. Taxonomy (NCBI): domain Eukaryota; kingdom Metazoa; phylum Arthropoda; class Insecta; order Lepidoptera; family Erebidae; genus Diaphora; species Diaphora mendica. The sequence goes on from OX421323.1 coordinate 8,632,084, forward strand.
CTTAATATAGCATTCTAGCATTTCTATAAAAATCAGAAACACATACCTACACACATATTATAAAACAGACTGCACGGTTGTCCTAGTGGTTTAAGCAGCCGCCACGCCGCTCTCTACTGCATCAAGTGGTATGGGTTCAAATCCCACATAGGACAACACTTTGTGTGATTCACAAATTGTTGTTCTAAGTCTGGGAGTTCTTGTACCTATGTATGTTTGTGAAATCCCCCGCGGCACAGGATTTATATTCCTAAGCGGAAGTTAATTTTACAAAAAAAAATAGTAATAAATATAACTTGTCCTGACTGATTCATCAATTTGATGCAGAGCCCGAACTGCTGGGATGGGAATGGGACTACAAATTTGAAATGTTTGCATCTTTTTATGTTGTAAACACCCACTCAGTAATGGTTTTCGGAAACACCACTAAAATAAGATAAAATAAGAAATAAACAATTTTATGGAAATTTGACATTTTCAAAATTAGAAACATGAAATAATATATAGTCACGCAAGTGAAGCCGCTGACAATAGTTACTATAAAAAAAAGTAAAAACTAAAACCCAACTACGACAAAAAACGACGCTGAAAAAGTATGAAACAAGTTTGAAAAGCCGTAGTCACAAGTTGTTAAACTGTTATGGTGCGTTTCTATGTAACGTGTGACTACGGCTTTTCAAACTTGTTTCATACTTTTTCAGCGTCGTTTTTTGTCGTAGTTGGGTTTTAGTTTTTAGTTTTTTTTTATTTAAAATGTTTTGGTGCCGTTATTGATATATAATATATATATATTTGAAATGAAATGTATCTCAAATATTTTTTTTATTCATTACTTTATGTCGGCTAGAGGGCGCCACATTAGATTCAGCGACACGTCATATAGCCTATAACCAGCAGACGATCAAGACGCATCTAACGATACCTCATTTGTCCAGTTCTAATAAGTAGTTAAGGAGCTATGAGGGAACAATTGAACATACATACATACATACATCAATCAATCAACCAATCGCCGTCCACTGCTGAACGTAGGTCTCCCCCGAGGAGCGCCAACCATCCCGGTCCTGGGCAGTCCTCATCCATCCGCTGCCAGCCACTTTCCTTAGATCGTCAGTCCACCGAGCCGCAGGGCGCCCTACACTACGTTTGCCTAGTCGCGGTCTCCACTCAAGCACATTTCGGCTCCATCGACCATCGGTACGTCTAGAGACATGACCGGCCCATTTCCACTTCAGCGTACTGATTCTCCGTGCGATGTCGGTCACTCTAGTTCTCTGTCGAATAGCCTCATTCCGAATTCTATCAGACAGAGAGACACCCAACATCGCACGCTCCATCGCCCGCTGAGCCACTTTAAATTTGTGGACCAGTCCAATGGTGAGTGTCCACGTCTCGGCTCCGTATGTCATCACGGGTAGGACGCATTGGTTAAAAACCTTGGTTTTCAATGACTGCGGTATCGGCGACTCAAAGATATGATACATACATACATAGCCTGTCAAAATCATAACCCTCCTTTAGCTTTGCCGTAGTCGGGTAAAAAGAAAGAACGACAAGGAGCAGAATATATGTTGACAAGCATTTTAATGCATTTAAATAATGGTTTCATAAAATCAAAAAAAAAATCATGAGAAGGTGAAACTGTTCCTTGTAACATTTTACTATTTTATCTCAGTAGAAAACCTTAACAAACTTCAAAGATCAATTTGCAGCTTACGAGTTAATTTACAGTATCAATTTCATAAAGAAAATGATATCGATTAAATGTCTCCTATCTGGTACAAACAAAGCGAGTGATTTTTGTTCATCGGATAGTACCACAAATTTAAACTGAAAAAAAATATGAGTTACGTAGGTATTGTTAAAACGTCAGTGACGAAATGCTATTTAATATGCATATTAATAATAAAATGTTAATATTTCTGATGGTGGGACGTACGCGTCTCTACCAAGCTAGAGTGACAAAAGTCTCAAAGAAAGCAAGGTCCCTCGCACTCGGATGTGGTTCCTTATTGTCCGAGAGACGGCTAAACAAAGAGGCTTGAGGAGACAAAGATTGATTTATTGAATTTAGAAATAAAAAATAAGTAGCAGTTTTCGTATTTGTCCGTTTATTTACTCTTTACCCTAAATTACAGTATCGTACTTGTATATATTTACAATAAAGTTTCTGGTTTTAAGACGCGTAAACTCGCACATACATGGTTCTGTATTCCGTACAACTGTGTTCCGTATATCATAATTGTGACGTTTTGGTTTATTTTATAACGTTGGCAGTAATTTATTTTAAAAAAGTAAGATTAAAGTTCTTCTACCGCTGCCCCCGACGCCGGCCAAATTAGAAAAGAGCTATGGCGAATGGGACCTTCTACAAGCTTCGACAAATTTACTCAGCGAATGCTACGGAATATTTTTTTATTTCAAGAGGCTGTAGCATAAATTTCATTGAACTGGCCCATATGTGCCCTAACCTAACCTGGTCCTTCCACGGCTAATACGCCTAAATTAATATATAAATTACTACTACTTTTCATTAAATGCAATTCTTACTAGAAGACTAGATACTTTATTAATCACCAATATTCAAATACCTTTGCCAAACCCCACAGCAAAATTCGCGCCCGTATCATAAAACATGGATAATTACCCCTCTCCCTTACATGTGCATAGTCTCCAGAATCTGCGAATAAGTTTGTTCTATTAGTTGCTTGAAATGTGCCCCTGTTCTTCCTTGGTTTAACACTTTCTCCATCTCTGTCACAATATAATGTTACTGATTCGCCAAATGTTACATCCAGGCAGTCACGAGTTTTTTGTTTGATGTTACAATTTTCGGATTTTAAGGTACATTTGGATTTTGGTACAGACACACGTTTTTTAGGCATAGTCACTACATTGAAATCTTCGTCATCTGATACAACACTAAAGTCTTCTTCAATACTTAATAGTTTGGTTTTCACGTAATCTGCTGTCAATGCAGTATTACATGTCTCAATTGCAACTCGGATGGGAATATATTCTTTTGTAAGCCCTTGAAGTAAAATTGTTGCCAGCAGTTCATCATTTACTTCTTTACCCATAGCTTTTAATTTTTGCGCCAGCGACATGACTTCAGCTACGTATTCTTTCATACTCTTAAACTGACCTAATCTCAACTTCAGTAGTTTTTTTAATAATTTGCTGCTACTGTTATCTTCATTGTTTTCAAATGCTTTGCGCAGTGCCTCCCAAGCCTGTCGAGTATTTTTTGTGTGCCTTAAATAACTAAGGCAATCTTTTTCTACCATTAAACCGATTTTAGCGTGTGCTAATTGATCTTGCTTAAGTTCTATCTCATCATTTTCCGGTGTAATCGTCGTGTACTTCCAGAGATCTTCGTGAATTAGGTACAATTCCATTTGAAATTTCCAGTCTTCATAGTTTGATGCACCTTTCAATTTTTCAAAAGTTAAAAGATTTTGACCGCTGCTGCCACTACTGCTGGCCATTTCGAATACTACTCTAAAATAAATTTTGAGTAACTGTTATCATAATCTATTTGACTTTTCAGTGCAATCAATTAACATGTATCTATTTTGACACTAATTGTAAGGCAGATATACATACTTTTAACTTACGTTGATATAGTCACATTTTCAGTTTAGTTTTCCTCGGTCGTCACATAAATAACTAAGACATAAGGTAAGCGTTCGTCCATTCTCTTTTTTGGTGAAGTTCAATAATATTTTGACCTCGAAAACTGATGATGTCATGTATAAGTCATTCATATCATAACAGTAATATGCTTATATTTATTAGACATACTAATTTACTCCAGAATTTTTAGCTGATGATAAATTCTTAAGCAGATTGTAGCTTTACTCTTGCTTCGGACAATTTCAAGTGTAATAATTCGGTTCTCTGTTTTTAAATTTTTCACGAGTTTTTTGGTACACACACTTGCTAGCCTTTCTTTCCAATCACTTTATGATTAGCACTTATATTATACTAAACATAGTAAGAAATTCAACTGCACTTATGAGATGTTTATTTTTCACTGACACAAAACATCTTAAACCCATAGGTAGGTATATTATATTTATCACCAGTCTGAAACGGTTAATCCCATGTCTACTTGTTTATTAGCAATGCTCAGACAAAACAGTGCGTCTTTCTATAAGGAAAATATTTACACAGTATATTTTAAATCTGTGGTTGAAAAGCCGGGGATCTGTGGTTTTGAAATAGGTAATATTACGTCAACCATAATTTTGTAGACAAATGTGCTATATCAGGCACATCTCATAAACCGTGCTTCACTTTCAAAATATATTTCTACACTTAGATACTTTTACATGCTATCTCGACAGAGGAAGGCGAAATATTTCTTTCACCCTTAGAAAATTGGTTTTATTTTCACTATATACAGTGTTTGACAAGAACGTGACCGGAATATTTTTAAATTTTGGAATGCAATCTATAAAAATAAATTTTAGGCTGAATAGAACAATCTTTTGCCTATAATGCATTGTAAAAAACATATATTTTCCCTCCACTTTTTCTTGATACACTATATTATTGTTTACAATGAGTGCCGCGTACGCTTCCCGCTTTGAAGCTGTGTTTCTCTGTATTCATCCGAAAGGACCCAAGGACGCGGGATATGAAAAAGTCTAAGGCCTTCGTGAGCAACTGGGTGGAGAGATATTCACAAACACAAACCGTCGATGACTTACCAGTTCGTGGCAAATCGAAAAAGACGTCTGTCGCAGAGGATAAACGGAGTGTGCAGCTGTTTGCCAAGAATTTTTTATTATCACTTCGCTCTGGGCAAAAACAGTCGAAGAAAAATCGGTCCAAAATTAACGGAGTAATCGGTAAACATCCATAAAAAAATGCATACAGTGGAATATAGAACCTCCTCCTTTTTGGAAGTCGGTTAAAAAGGGGTTTAATTATATCACTTGACACCATGAAAAGGCGTTTAGTTAACACTGTGAAAAAACCTCTTTTTCTGAAATGCATTTTGAAAAAACGCTGCGTTTTTTTCAAAATGCATTTCAGATTCAAATTCACGGTCTTTGTTTTCGCACGCCCAATGCGTGCGAAAACAAAGACCGTGATTGGCAGTGGCGTAGCTAGGCGTGGGCGAAGTGGGCCCTCGCCCACGGCCTCGCACTTAAAGGGGCCTCGCGAGGCCACCAGACTTATTTTTTTTATTAAATAAATACCCAAAAAATATTGGCCACACTCGTCACAGACTGGCAACACAGCTTAGCTTTGTAAAACGTTACTTTACACACATACTTCATACAAAACAGCAAAGTTGATAGTAATTTTGGAAAAAAAGGGAGGATTTCTAAAATTCTGGTAGTAATTAATTCAGATTAAGATTAGATTAAATTAAATACCATAATTTTTTTTCGTCTCCAGCTGACACATCCTACCTCACTTACTCTGGGTACGGACTTGAACACTCCTTCATCTCTAACGCCGGAAAGAGACATGCGTGTACCTCAGAGACGATGTCAGCTCTCGTCGCCTTGCAGAGGCGATCTTGTAGGGACCTCTCCATCTTATGGCTCCGTGTAGACCGCGACGACCATCCCTGCGTCTATGCGTGCCTCTACAGGTCCCATAGCGGCGATGCCGAAACTGACCGACTTATTGAGCACATCCAGATGGCTACAAACTTCGTGCAGCAGCAGATACCCTCCGCAGAGATCATCGTACTTGGTTATCGTACGAGATTTTAACGCCCACCACGCCGACTGGATCAGTTCTAGTGAAACGGATCATGGGGGGAACTGTTCACTACTTTGCCCTGGCATATGGCCTGGGATGGGGATGCGATCCTTCTTTGCGTCCTACCCTTAGAGACTGTTGTGCTTCTCGACTGATAATGCCAACACCGCTGCTGATTCTGTTACTCATGTTGTGCTGCAGGGTATGGAGCTTTTCATTACATTTATTGCGGTTTGCATTGGTGGCAAGTGTCGGCCCTGGTTTGGTCCATCTTCCAGAAAAGCTTCTCGCATAAAGCAGGAAGCTTACCAAGCCTGGGCTGATGCGGTGGCGGTACGGGATCAAAATACCAGCGCTCTGAAAAAGGAGTACAACTTTGCCTCCAGGTCCCTCAAAAGAGACATTGCAAGGGCGAAGTCGGGGTACATTGCTAGGATTGGCGAGAGGCTTGAGCGTCTTCCTTCGGGAACTTGGGCATTCTTTGGTCTCTTGCCAAGGCTATCGAAGGGAATTTTTGCAAGCCATCCTTCCAACTCTGTACATAGGAAATAATCAGTTGACCTATGACGCAAAGGAGAAAGCCCATCTTCCGGCAAAACACTTTGCGTCCAACTCCACCTTGGACGACGGGGAACAGAAGCCGCCTACCATACCGCAATGCGAGAGCTGTATGCTGGATATCTAGTTCCAACAACGCTCAGTACTTAGGTACGCTTAGCACCTTTATCCCTTGATATCCATAAGTCGAGTGGCCTGGGTGGAATCCCTCCTACTGTGTTGAAGATGTGCGGGCACCGATCTTAACGCGTCTTTTTCGGGGCTTCTACTCTTCTGGCGTAGTCCCGACATCAATAAAGGCATCATTGGTCCACCTTATCTCTAAAAAAGGCGATCGCCCAATTCCGTCCAACAACAGGCCGATAGCCATAACTTCCCTCTGCTCGAAAATCATGGAGTCCATCGCATCATTAACCATCAACTCCTGCGGTACCTAGTGGATTATCATCTGCTTAGCGACTAGCAGTACGGTTTCCGTAAGGGTCGATCAGCTGGTGATCTTCTGGAATACCTGACACATCGCTGGGAACAGGCGATTGAGACTAAGGGGGAAGCCTAGGCCATTAGTTTGGATATTGCAGAGGCCTTCGATCGGGTCTGGCACAAAGCACTTCTTTCAAAGCTCCCTTCCTATGGGTTTCCCGAGAAATTATGCGAATGGGTCACTAGCTTTTTAGCAGGTAGAAGCATAAAGGTCGTAGTCGACGGTGAATGCTCTGACCTGTGAATACTGGTGTCCCGCAAGGCTGTGTGCTATAATCTACTCTGTTCCTCCTCCATATCAATGACATGCTACAAACTAGCGGCATTTATTGCTATACGAATGACAGTACGGGCGAGGCTCTCTACAGCCGCGCTAATATATTCTGGGACAACGTCATTGAGAGTCAAAAAAACTTGTGTCTGAAATTGAGAACTCTTTAGAAAAGGTTTCAGATTGGAGTAGACTCCATTAAGTATGGGGAGTGCTCCGAGGAATTGTTCGGACTGATTCCTGCCGCGTCCTACACGACAGCAGTTCCATCCCCATCACTTAGATGGTTGGCAGTCCACAACTGTGCGGTATTCTAGGAATTTTCTGCCTCGCACAACAAAACTGTGAAATGAACTGTCGCCTGTGGTATTCCCGGACCAATACCACCTTCAAACCTTCAAGAAAAGAGCGTACTCCTTCTTAAAAGGCCGGCTACGCACCTGTGACGCCTCTGGTGTTGCGGGTGTCCATGGGCGGCGGTAATCGCTTACCATCAGGCGTCTGCTCGTTTGCCCCTAAAAAAAGTATTCTTCCACTACTTATTTGTATTATATTTTTACTACTATGAGTATCGAAATCGAGAGGCATGTCATATCGAATCATGTTTAGTAAGATAAATTTATTAGGTAGATCTTGGGAGCGAAAGAAAAGGGGCCTCGCTGATGTGACTTAGCCCACGTCTATGTAAGTCCACGCTACGCCACTGGTGATTGGAACAACTTTTCTTTTCTGATGAAGCTTCATTTTGGGCTACCGGTTACTCGACTCGAGCTTGGATTACGACTGACAATAGACTGATGTTATACCTAAACCATGAAACACCCTTTGCTCTCTTGCGATGCGTCTCAAAAAAGAGTTTCGGCAATTTGCACTTGTTTACCCGTACTTTGGATGCTGAGTTTTTTTTATTTGACAACCTGCCAAAGTGACTATGCTCAGCCTGATGGAAATTGAGTAGAATCCAACAGTGGGGGCCAACATACGAGGTCTGTTAAAAAAATAAGGTGAATTTTCAAATTTCGTGGGCTAATTACATTCGATTATCGATTTTTTCATTTTGTTATTGGTACACTCGTCTCGAACATATGTTCACAGTTTTAGCTATATAGCACACTAGCGACCCGCCCCGGCTTCGCACGGGCGGATCTCAGATGCCCCCGCCGACGACACGATTCGTGCATTTTAAATCTGTAATATCTTCGAATATATTCGTTTAAATTAGATACTGTAAAGGGCCATTTTGATCTATATTAAATGCACAATGTATTTAATTTACTTAATTGTATAAGGATTCATTCTGTATTGCTTAAAATCACTTCGTAAATAAGCCATTATTTCTCGTAAAAAGAAAGGAATAAAAATGGTTGTTGTGGGTTATCCCTAAGAGATAGACATATACCGTCGCTGACTATTTTGTAGTACTTTTTAAGGTGTACAATACTGTAGTACATTATTTTGATCTATCTCGTAGGGTGCAACCAGCGTTTGCAATGTAAGCGCAAAAAATGTGTTTATTTGCTACATCACATTATAAACCTCGAAAATTAACAATGTTTCCATACTATATAATGCATTTATTATACATAAAAACCTTCCTCTTGAATCACTCTATCAATTAAAGAAACCCGCATCAAATCCGTTGCGTAGTTTTAAAGATTTAAGCATACATAGGGATATAAGGACAGAGAAAGCGACTTTGTTTTATACTATGTAGTGATTTAGTTTGTGAGGCATAAAAGTTAGAAGTGTTTTGCGTGTTCGGCGATTTTCTGCGGTCGAAAAACATTGATTAAAGAGTTTGCATTAAATGTTGTGTGAAAAATGGAATCAAGTGCTCCAAAACACTTGAAATGTTGAAAGTGGCATACGGTGAGTCTACTTTAAGCAAAAGAAATGTTTACAAGTGGCAGGTACTAGCTTTTCACAGAAGATCGAGAAGATGTGAATGACGACGCTCGCCCTGGACGCCCCAGCACATCAACAACCGATGAAAATGTTGAGGAAGTGAAGAAAAATGTTATGGAGAGTCGTCGAATCACTATTAGAGAAGTTGCTGAGGATGTCGGCATATCGGTTGGCTCATGCCATGCAATTTTTTCGGAAATATTGTGCATGAAGCGTGTGGCAGCGAAGTTTGTTCCAAAATTGCTGAATTTTGACCAAAAAATCGTCGGATTTTTTATTGGATTTTCGGAATTGTTGAAAGACGTCAACGGCGATCCAGATTTGCTTAAAAGGGTCATAACTGGTGACGAATCATGGGTATGTGGTTATGACATCGAAACTAAAGTCCAATCGTCTCAATGGAAGAGCCCAGAAGAGCCAAGGCCAAAAAAAGCACGCCAAGTTCGATCAAATGTGAAGGGTTTGCTGACTGTTTTTAACCGACTTCAAAAAAAGGAGGAGGTTTCTCAATTCGACCGTATATTTTTTTTATGTGTTTTCGAGGATAACTTCGTCGTTTATGAACCGATTTTGGTGATTCTTTTTTTAATGGAAAGGAGTTATCCCAACGGTGGAACCATGATAAGGACCTTAAGATCTGATGATGGCATCCAAGAGAAATCGAGTCAAACCTTGAAGTCGGTTTTTATTTTATAAAAAAATTTTTTCGACTACCGTGGCGTAGTGCATCAGGAGTTCTTACCGCATCGTCAATAAGGAGTATTATCTTGAAGTTATGCGCCGCTTGCGAGAACCAATACGAAGAAAACGTCCGGAATTGTGGAAAAACAATACATGGCTTTTGCACCATGATAATGCACCTGCTCACTCGTCATTGCTTGTTCGTAATTTTTTGACCAAAAACAACACCGTAATCACGCCACTGTATTCACCAGATTTGGCCCCCTGCGACTTTTTCCTGTTCCCAAGATTGAAGAGACCCATAACAGGACAGCGTTTTGAGACGATTGAGGAGATACAAACCGAATCGCTGAGAGAGCTCTCCAAAAAGTGCATATTAGAACTGCTTCGAGGATTGGAAAAAACGCTGGCACAAGTGTATTATATCTGAGGGGGACTACTTTGAAGGGGACAAAATAGAAATTGATGAATAAATGAATATATTTTGAGAAAAATGAAAATTCACCTTATTTTTTGAACAGACAGTGTACTTACTGCGAACACAGACAATGCAGTATGGCGTCCCACACTTAATGCGGCTTAGTGACATACTTTTACACGCCCCGCTTAAAAGATTCGAGATCATACTGGGAGGGAAACACGTGCGCTGGTAGTGAGTTCCAGGTTTTAGCTAATCGGCACAGGAAGGAAGAACTAAACCGTCTAGTTCGAGAGCATAATATTTCTGCGACTTTGAAGCGGTGACTTCCAAGACCAGCACGTGTTGTCATCTAGAGGAAGGGAGAAGCTAAAGGAAGGGAGGGCTTGGATCAGTTGGAAGAGCTCTTCAGAACACTCTCCATGGTAAAGGCGGTGGAGAGCTGCCATAGAGGCGATATCTGCAACTGCAGAGGCTCAAGGGACTCGGTGGCATCGTGACTGTTGATAATGCGAACTGCTCGCCGCTGCTACCGATCGAGAGCATCAAGCAAATACTGCGCGAATCTATCACAGAGATAAGAATAGTACTCCACGCACGAGCGAACCTGGGTCTTATAAAGAAGACACAGATGCTCGGGTGCCAAGAACCGTCTCACCCTGTTCAGTAAGCCAAGTTTCCGCGAGGCCGCCTTAGAGATGTTCTCGACGTACTCCCGCGGGTTGAGGTCCCGGCATATATCCATTCACCGAGCTTATTCCGTAGTGGCAGTTGGGTGCTCTGAAAAGTGTGGAAGGGAAGAAATCGAGACTTTTTGATAGAGAACGCGCACACCTGTGTTTTTTTAGCGTTGAACTCACCCCGGTCGAGGTCAACGTCAACTCAAGCTCCTGTCATTTTTCCTCAACGTCTGCCAGCATGGCTTGGTTGCAGGGTGTCCAATATATCGCCCATGGACTGTTCTGTCGTCAGCATACCAACGTATGTTGCCCTATGCCCAGGGCTAACATGTCATTGATATTCAGAAGAAACAGAGTGGCTACAGGACCGAGCACTGAGGTAAGCCGGCGTTTACCTGCAGAAAATCAGAGGCCACGCCATCACAAAGGACCTTAATGCGGCGCTGATGCAGAAAAGCGGCAATCCAGTTACAGAGTCTAGGAGGTAGACCGAATGCCAGAACCTTGGATAGAAGCAAACGGTGCCAGACCCGGTCGAAGGCCTTGGCCATGTCGAGGCTGATTGCCGAGGACTCCCCATGCTTATCCATAGCCTTACCCCAAAGATGTGTGATGTACGCTAGTAGATCACCCGTGGAGCGGATCGGTCTTAAACCATATTTCCGATCATTTCACAAGGAGTGGTCTTCCAGGCAGCGGACTAATTGGTTGTTGATAATGCGTTCAAACACCTTACAGAGAATGGAAGTGACGGCTATAGGTCTGTAATTGGCTGAGTTAGAGCGGTCGCCTATTTTGGGTATGGGTTGAACATTCGCCTCTCTCCATTCACATCCGGAACAATTTCTGAGGAATATGACAGGCGGTACAGGCGCGTCAATACGGCGGAGCCATTTCCAGTGCACAGTTCTTGAGAACCATCCCTCGGAATACCGTTGAGACCACTGGTTTTCCGTAGGTCGAGAGACCGCAGCTCCGCACGGACATCACTTTGCCAGATATGAATATCATGCATTATGAATTCGCAGGTTGGTAGGCGTACACGTGCCCCGGTCGTCGATTCAGGAGTTAGCCGCAAATAAGCAGTTTCGCTTTCTCCTGCGGCTAATGGGCCGTTGGGATATTTCAGCGGTAGTAGTTGTAGTGGATGTTTCCACTCTTGTACCCCAAACCCCCCAAAACACCTTGCTACGCCCATGGTATAAAGAGGCAAACGAGCGAACGGCTCACTTGATGGTAAGTTACAACCACCGTTCCACAAGTTCCTTGATGCCCTTCAAAGCCGTTTCCCTTGAGACAGGAGGGGGAATGGGGCTCGTAGCAAGCGTTGCCCTGTTGGGCGGATATAGTTCTATATATAAATAATAGAGATAATTGTTTCTTAAAACCTAAATTCCTTTTATATGCCGATGACCTCAAAACTTGTCGCAGTATCTGCTCAACTCATGACTATCATCTTTTCCTACAGGATTTTTTTTAAAAAAGCTACGCACTATGCATTTTGCTAATGCTGTACCTATGCAGCATAAAGAGATTGAAGAGGTACAAAATGCTCATTTTAAAATCTGTTTCTTCATGAAATATGTCACAACGAAATTGGTTGTAATTCACCCTGCACGACTGCAACGACTTTTTCCTTTTTTTCATTTAGATTTTTTTAGTAATATAATGTAAACAACGTATTGTAACGCCGCTGTAGATGTGTACCTAATCCTTTTTAACCGACATCAAAAGAGGAAGTTTCTCAATTCGACCATAGTTATATATTTTTAAATTATGTAAGTGGAAAATGTTGTTGGTTGTATGTTGATGATTGTATGTTTTTCCACTCATTGTAATCTTAATTTCATCTTGTGTATAATTTTAAAATACAATTATTTGTTTACTTCAATAAATAAAAATAAACAAGTTGCAATTATTAAACATTCAAGAAATATTAATATACTTCGAAATAGAGGCTCAAACAGACCCAAAAAAAGGTCAGTAACTAAACGTTTTGGAATACAGTAAACATAGAACTAATTAAACGAAGGTGATCTGTCAAAAATAATAACCTAACTTCTTTTCTTCACAATAGAGACTTACAATCGTGAGTCAAAAACATTAATTAACAAGTTAACAACTTGATTTAACTCAACTATTAAATTAAAAAAATATTTCTTCACAATGGCTGAAGAAATCCAAAAGAAAATGCAGAAGGAACTTGAATTACTTGGTGGTATCCAAAAAGAGTACCGTAAGGGGGTCGCTTTGAAACAACAATTAGATAGTCAGTTAAATGAAAATAAAGCTGTTAAAGAAGAACTAGTGCTATTGAAGAAAGATGCAGAGGTATACAAGTTAATTGGTCCGGTGTTAGTAAAGCAAGATTTAGAAGAGGCAACACAGAACGTCGCAAAACGTATGGAATATATCAGCAAAGAGATTAAAAGAGCAGATGACCACATATCGGCCTTAGAAAACAAGCAGGAAGCCCATCAGGAAAACCTGAATAAGCTGAAGAACGATCTAAATAAACTTAAAATAAAGGCTTGAGAATAGTACAAGCATGTATATTTTCAAAACATTGCATACTTAAAAATTTGGTTTGCGACTAATAACAAATTTTTCATTATATAACTGTATTTAAGTAATTTTACAATAAACATAATATTAAAAGTTTAATAACATAAATTGGTTTAATTCACTATTCATTTTTAGACAGCCTTAAATTAATACACCAATAGTTGAATAGTTGTTGATTAAGATATTTAGATACAATGCATTCATAGTACATTTTTCATGAGTGTGGATATAGTTGTTCAATTTAGTTTAAATAATCCCTAGAGATGATTGAGATCTATCGTAACTATCCTAGTTACTAACTCTAACTAAACTAAATAAGTTTGTTAGACTTTATGCATTGACAACTATAAGAGTTGTCAAAGCATAAAGTCTAACAAACTTATGTTCTTATTTATACTGTCATGACCACATGATAGTATAAATAATAATTTCTTCTGTTCTGGTCAAATTCAACAAATTCCTGAGAATAACCTTATTCTCAAGATCTCAGGAGAAAACAGATCTTCTCTAGGTCCTCTAATTGTTAAACTAAAAGTGTGGCCAAGCTGAGGAGACTGACCACAGATCGACATCCAACCACTGACATCCAAACACAACTCGTGAACCAGTGACTGTCAAATTCCGATGCTTGGTGACCATGGTGACAAATCTTTACATAGTAAAAAAGACTGGGAGCGTGGTGTCTCTTTTAATCCCGCGACTCAGAGGTCGGGAATGATTTGGATGGTTGCTTTGTAAGCGGGCTGAGAAAAGAACTTTGGACTCTGCGCTTCTACGATGTATGGCCTCTACGAGCATCGTCAACGTGGCAGTTGGCTACAACCACACACCAAAGAACAAAAGTAAAAAATAAATTGGCTTCCGCTGTCTGTTTACTTAGATCTTTTAAACTACTCAATTGATTTTAATACAGTTTTCAGCAATAGATAGAATGATTCAAGAGGGAGGTTTAAATGTGTAATTCATGCATATTATAGTAGAGGAAATCTGAAAATTTCCGACTTTTGGCCTGGGTCACTAGTTTTCTGTATTTCACTAAATATTTGTTATTGAAATATAATATGGTACTGTGGCCAGTACCATATTATATTTCAATAACCACCAGTGTGGCCACTGACCAGTGTCAGTGAAACTACATTTTTCATTAACAATAGAATAATCAATCAATATAAATAAAAAAATATTTTGGACATCTAACACACAACGCCATCTAGTCCCAAGCTAAGCAGAACTTGTGTTATGGGCACGAGACAACTGATATAAATAAATATATTTACTTAATTTTTTGTAAATACGTACATATTATACATAGAAAACACCTAAACTCCGAAACAAATATTTGCAGATCATACAAACATTTGGTCCGACCCAGGAATCGAACCCGAGACTCCAGCACAGCAGTCGCATACGCTACCACTGCGCCACCGAGGCGTTCAAGAATGTGGTTTTTGAAGTGTATTTGGCTAAGAATGTTTATTGTTCTTCAAATTAATTTAAATATATGATTGCACAGTTACTTTGAAGGGAATTGTATACACCTTAATAACACTTAGTTCTACTGCCAAATAAAATAAAAAAAATTTTTTTAATTATATGCCTCCAAACCTGCATACATGTTAAGGGCCCATTCACAACAGTTATACTTTTAATTTATTAAATTCAACCAGGGTAATTCATATAAATAAAACAAATACTTTGATTAGTAATCTTTATTTTTGATAGCATCCAAAATATAATACACATGGCACTTTATTTCCTCTGTAATACAGGTTACAAAATATATATCATCTTTATATTTCTTTACTCTTATAATATATAATACTACACCTAAGTACAAAAATATAGCTTGCCCTCTGATAAATATGTAATAGAAAAATATAGGATCATTTGAAAAAGGGTATTAAAATATGTCTGTACTCAAATTATATATGCTCTCATTAATTCTCTTAAACATAGTCTACCAACAGGTTGGTTGTGGCTTTTCTTGACATGATGTTGTTAGCATCTATCGTCCAGTTATGAGTTTGTGCATGGTCTTATATTGTTATACCATGGTCTCTGGCAGGCGCGGGTCTAAGAGGGGGGGGGGAGGAGGGGGTCACAGGGAAGTGACCTCCTCCGCCCCCAAAATCGTACACATGTAAGTTTTTCCCTGCTACTAGAACCTGATTACCAAATATTATCATCCCAACAGATTTACCAATAAAAACAAAAGATATCCATTTGTTTTTAATGTGTGTAATAAAAAAATTGACTTCGATTGTTTGTTATGTAAATAGTAAAGTTTGTATGCTTGTAAATAGTGATGTATACTTATATTTATAAAAATATTACATTTCTGACTTTAGTATAGCGCCATTTCAGTTTTATTTCATCACATTTCAATTCATAAAAGTAGCTTTACCTAATCTAATATGCAGCATAAGTCACAAAATATAGGAATTTCATATGAAATACTTTCTAATACCTAATTAATTGCATTCGACGAATAACGCATTAATAAATTACTTATTCAAATATTGGTCCCTAAGTAATGTAAGGAATGTCATGTCTATACCTACCGTATTAGGTCTATCTCGGTTCAAATCCGTCTGCAACTCAACCTTTTATTTTTAGAGACTTACATTATATTGCCCATTCATAAACATATATTAAAATATAAACTACACACAAACTACCAAAAAATATAACTATGGCATTTTTAACTGCAATAAAATATACTTTCTCTGTAGTAAATCTTCTAATCTGTCTACTTTATCCTGCTCTGAACACATGGCACACTACAAAATGGCATCTCTTGTTTAACAACGAAGCGGCCACTTAGTAAACTTTTCCCACACATTCGACCAGAACAAATAAAGCAGTCGGCGTGCCAATGTGTATTACCCCATGACACTCCTTGCTGTTCCGGTCCAATGACCCCACCACAAGCCCGACAACGTTCAGCATAAAACTGATCATAGCACTGTAAACATATTGGAAGGCCAGTCTTGTCATCGGGTACATATTTTTTCCCACCGAGGGGCGCATCGCAGTGATAACAACAAAAATGTTGTACATGGAATGCCCTGCCTTCTGCTGCAGTATAAGGGCGGGTGAAAATCAACTCATCACAACCAGCACAACGTGGAATCTCCAAAACATTTGC
Source organism: Diaphora mendica (assembly GCA_949125395.1). NCBI lineage: Eukaryota > Metazoa > Arthropoda > Insecta > Lepidoptera > Erebidae > Diaphora > Diaphora mendica. Next base: position 8,648,517 of record OX421323.1, read on the forward strand.
CAAATCTCTAGCGCAGTATATCTCTCCCTTGTAAAAGAAGTAGACAAGGTCAGCAAGCAACTCACCACATTTACTGCAAGTAAAGCACTGTGGATGCCAAATAGCTTCTTGACCAGCCCTCTCAGCTTTGACCGCCACTTCGCCAGCGAACATTGACTTCTCACAACGTTGGCATGGAACACCTTCATTGTAAAGTTTCCTGTTGAATTCTATTTCATCAGGACTTAGAGTTAAGTCTGATAGCTGATTAATAATATGTTCTGGGTTCTCTGAATAGGCCTGTGCCTGAGCCATGTATTCAAGATTTTCTATAGGCTGTATATTGTCGACAGGTGGATTGTTCCATTCTGAACTACTTGGTGATGGTGGAACAGCACCAGGATAAGTATTATAGTTTGGCAGTGGTGGTGGTGGGAGGTCATCTTCAGATTGACTTCGTAGATACTCCCTCAAAGGTGTTGTCTGCTGTGGTTCGACCTGATTAATTGGTTTTGTGACAGTGGAGTATTGTGGATTAATTTTCGTTGACCGTAGAGTGCCGCTATGCTCTGGAGTTACTGGTTCATGTTTCCAGCTCCATATTTCTCCATTCGGAGCAAATATTGTTCCTTTCTGTATTCTACTATCCAACAACTTTGCAGTATTCATAACATTATTGTTACTAGCGGACCACAAGTCTGGCATGATTTGAGCTCCAAGAGCTTTGCTTGAGAATTCATTTGTTTCTTCTTTGAACTGAGGATTATTGTTATACTCCTCACGGAAGAGTTTGATTGGTTGTAAGTATACATCATTAGCGACGGGCATGTTTAAATCATCTAAATTTTTCAACAATTTATCGTAAACTGGGCCATGTTCGACAGCACTCTTGATTCGATCTGATTCGATACGCATAATATGTAGTTTATCCTTAACTATACGAGATAGTATAGGACTTGATTTATAGTCTGGAAGGTTAGCAGCACTGCTGACGACATTTCCTTGCGTATCCAAAACAAGTTTTTTGTCGGAAGCATTTTTGGGTACAATGTTATACTTGACTCCTCTAGATACGTTAGATATTTTCAGCGGTAGAGCGTAGGATTTGGGTGCAGAATGGATCTTGCTGTTCTCGATAGAAATGACCTCACCGTTCTGAAGTGGGCCAACTCTGACGACGTTACCCATACCCACGACATGATCTTTGATGCGCGTAATGTATTCCTGGAAACAAACAGACCTATAATTAAAATACAGCACGAAACAAAACTAAATTTATAAGTGATAGTGCCGTAGTCGTTATCACAGCCTGTGTCCTAAATATGACGTCATTTTGTTGTATTAATACTGGAGTGCGCATGAAATAAATCCCTGTTACGCCTCTAGTCGATAAACATGATCTAGAATTATAACTTACTAGTGGTTGCCCGCGGCTCCGCCCGCGTATATGTCGGTTAACTAGCAAATAGCAGCCTATGTGTTATTCTGACGTATAAGCTATATTACTGTATTATTAGTTTTTGCGTGAAAGAGTAACAAACATCCATCCAGCCATCCATCCATCTATACTTACAAACTTTCGCGTTTATAATATTAGTATACATAGATATTTGCATAGATGAAACAGTTCAGTATATTTTCTCTTTTATTTGTCTATCGATTTTCTTCGAATGCTACTTGTTTATTAGAAAGATGTATAATTCAAAACAGTCTTTTTTTAAAGACATCCCTCTCTCGGATTTATACGAATAATGCCTGTGTCGCGGGTGCCTTATACAAACATGAAATGGACACAAAGAAGACTCAGACCAAAAAAAAAACAAAGTGTTGTCCCATGTGGGGTTTGAACCCACAACATTCAGCGCGGTAGAAAAAGGGTAGCGACCGCTTCAACCACTACGCCAACCGTGCAGCTGTTGTTATCAAGGATTAAATGTTAGGGTGGATTTTCGATCAAGCTCGCTCATGAATAGGCAGTACTTGTTTGTAGTAATAGTAGCTTTTGAACTAAAGGACACTCAAGAGACTTTAAACTATTTTTAATAATAATGAAAATTTTATATTTATTTATCTTTATAACACACACCGCCATCTATCAAACTAAATAGAGCTTGTACCTACTATGAAAACTAGAGTGACTGATAGAATAATTTTATACTATTTTCTTGAGATTAGATATAAGAAGAAATGGACATAGGAAACACCCAAACTCTAAAACAAACATTTGTAGTGTGATCTACAAGAGTGCCTGTGCTAACATTGGGACCGACTGTACAGCAGTCGTATTTCGTATACACTACCACTGTACCACTGAGGCAGTTAAACTTGTTTAGTTAAATGGTATGTACTTACAGTATGTTCCGATTTCTCGAAGTCCGTCGCGTGTTGTCTGACGGCAGGGGCAACATCATGAGGTGGCAACTGTGTCCTTAGCTGCGCTCGTCTCTTCTTTGCCGCCTCGGACCCAGAAACCGGCGCCAAAGGCCCGAGACATGACATGTACTCCGATACCTACAGCAAAAATAATATGAGAGATGTTTTTTCTCTGCTTCCAATCTTAGTTCTTAATCCAGAACTTCAATGCATTCTTTTTTTTTTTTATATGCGGGCAAACGAGCTTACCTATCGCCTGATGGTAAGCGATTACCGCCGCCCATGGACACCTGCAACACCAGAGGCGTCACAAGTGCGTTGTCGGCCTTTGGGGGATGGGGGATGGAGATAGCGGGAGGGGTTTGGGTATTGGCCTCCGGTATCCTCACTCACTCGGTGAAACACAGCGCAAGCACTATTTCACACCGGTAGATGAAAGTTTACAAAATGCCCAGACGAACTTTCAAGATATTGCATGGTTACCCTATATAAAAATACTAAATCTCGTCAATTCCTGTTTAAAACCTACCCATTCCTAGTGAATGTCAACTTTCGCTATTGACAACTCATAACGTTTATGAAACGGAATGTGGGTTGCGACAGGGAGGGATTACCTCCCCGCGCCTTTTTAACCTGTATATTAACCGGTTGATCCTTGAACTCAGTAACACCAATGTCAGTTGCCGTGTCGATGGCGTTTGCATTAACAATATGAGTTATGCTGATGACATGGTGTTGTTGAGTCCATCGATTGGCGCTCTCAGACAGCTCCTTAAACTGTGTGAAGATTATGCGGTGGCGTATGGGCTTAGGTACAATGCTGGGAAGAGTGAGTTGCTCGTGTTTAAGGCTGGCACTAAATGCTACGCCAACATTCCGAACGTAACCATCTATAATACTCCTCTAACGAGAGTAACACGTTTTAAGTAACTGGGTCACTAGGTCACGGATAGTTTAAACGACGATGTGGACTTGGAGAGAGAGCGCAGGGCGTTGGCTGTCCGTTGTAATATGTTGATTCGCAGATTTGCGCGGTGTAGTAAACAAGTAAAAATAACTCTTTTCAGAGCTTACTGCACGTCATTTTACACGTGCAGTCTGTGGGTTAAATATACGCAGGGGGCATATAACGATCTGCGTGTCCAATACAATAATGCGTTCAGGATGCTGATGGGACTGCCGCGTTTTGCAGCGCTTCCGGGATGTTTGCGGAGGCGAGGGTTGATGGTTTTCAAGCCATCATTGGCATCATTCGCAAACGAAGCGCCTCTTACTTCATAGAGTGCGCAACAGTACTCACAGCATTCTGAACGTATTTTGTGATAGATGGGATTGCCCAATGTTGGGACGCTGGATACGTTTACATACGTATACAGGGTCCTAATGTAAGCTTAAATTAGTGTAAGTACAATTTGCTTGTATGTTTTTCTCACTTTTACTAACCTTAGGTAAGACTTTTATAACTAACAATACAATATGGATCTAGGTCCGAAATAAATGATTAATAATAATAAATATTTGTAGTTCCAACACCGAAAGTTGTCATCCCCTAACATGGTGAAGTATTAAAGAGGAATTCACGAGATGTAGTATCGCTTTATCATTAGACTAATAATATCCTATCTACATGCAGTTATATATTTAGCCCTGATACATTTTCAAACACGAGATACCATTTATCAATTCCATCTCATCATAATGAGTTCACATTGTTTTATCTAAAGGATAAAATCAAAGTCGTGTTCTCATATATAGCTGGTTTAGTAGTAGGTACTTAGTAGGTAGGTTCAGAGAGTGTCTTTTTTCCCGAATGTGTGCATTTTTACAAGTCGAGAAAGGCAAAAAAATACGTTACGCTTTTAATTTTTTGAGTGTAGTTTTACATTCAAGCGAATTGACCGTGGGAGAGCCACGCTTCGGCATGAATGGGCCTCGACCGGAGCGATACCACTGCCTCACAGAAAATCGGTGTAAAATAGTGGTTGCGCTGTGTTTCACCGAGTGAGTGAGGACACCGGAGGCCTGTACCAGAACCCTTCCCACCATCCCCCTCCCCATCCCCCAAAGGCCGGCAACGCACTTGTGACGCTTCTGGTGTTACAGGTGTCCATGGGCCGTGGTAATCGCTTACCACCAGGCGATACGTCTGTTTGTTTGCCCTCCTATTCCATACTATGAGGACGTTATAGATAATTATAAAACGGACATAAAGGAGCAGTAGTGTACGTAGTAGTAGAACCTTGACGGAAAATCCCAGTAATATTTATTGTTTGACCTGCTATTTGAAGCCTAGAAGCTACAATCTCAAACGCATAAACAAGATAGGGGGGGTTAAATAGTGATCTTATCTGCCGCTGTTACAACATTATGATTAATGTATATTGAGATTAAATAACAGAAAAACACAATACAATTTAATATTATCTAACAAGAATATGTTTTGTTTTAGAAAAACCTCTCAAATTCTTTATTATGGCATTTTAAAGTACAGGCAGGCGTAGCAGTACATATAGTAATTTTATAAAAAAAAAAGTCCTGCCCTCCTATACACAACATCAACGGTCAACGTGCAAATGACGTCACTACACTCTTATCCAATCGCGAACGATTTCAATCACGTGAACCAACATTTAAATAATGTATTCTATAAATCGGTTTAACGGTTAATCGGTTTAACTAACAGCATTTTTATCTTTATCTTTTATCCAGTCTATTATAAAAGATAACATAATAGTGATTCATTGCGAGTATAGCTGAAAAATAACCACTTACATAGTAAAACACTATCCAAATAGAAATAATCATATCAATAGAAACAGGAATTTTCCAAAGGAAGACAAATTACGTATTCCAAAACTATAATTTCCAGGTAACAAAAAATAATTCACACTTTATCAGGAATAAACATAGATAAACACTGATAAATAAAATTGATTTGATATGTTATCTGTTTAATCTAGTGAGTAAGTATATTATCTATGAAGTTTTTCATTCAAGTTATAAAGGTCAATGTCACTTACCAATTCAGTAGAAGCATTCGGCGGCACCCAGTCAACTTTGACCGGCTTGTCTGTTACTCCACGTATTTTGATCAGCGGCACTGAAAAACGAAGATTTTTATATCATAGAGTTTTCATTACAAAAAATAATATTTAACACTACATGTATTTGAATATATTGAATAATCGTGTATAGAGATTTAGTAGGTGAACCAAACTTTAACAGAGAATCAATCCAATACAACATTGCCCGCCCCGAGCATGGCCTTTCAAATTATTCTAAAATGTTCTGGTCTAAAATAACTTCTTCTAACTTCTGGCTTTGCACGGAAATCTTTGAAGTTCTCGGATTTCCTCTACTATAATATGCATGTATTACACATATAAACCTTCCTCTTGAATCACTCTATCTATTGCTGTAAACTGGATTAAAATCCATTGAGTAGGTAAAAAAGATCTAAAGCTCAACACGTGTTGGTGACAAAAGTTTCTGCAATTTCCTTGTGTTGGCAACAAAAATTGTTAACAAATGTTGCGAACAGTGTTTACGTTTTTGGCGGTAAACGTCAAAAGAATACGCTTGATGCAAATATTTATTGGCTCTATGGTGACGCTTAGTTCGAATGTTTTTCAAATTGTTGGCGACTCGGTGTAGACACAATGGAAACAAAAGTTGGCGATTTCTTTAAGTGTTGCAAACAGTTGGAAACACTGAAATTGCCAACAATTTTGGTGGAGACGCGCCTTAAGAAACCCGATAGTGGAAGCGACTTCATTTTGAACTGACTTGAAAAAGGAGGAGGTTCTATGTTCCACTGTATGCATTTTTTATGTATGTTCACATTGTTCACTGATTACTCCGTCAATTGTGGACCGATTATGAAAATTATTTTTATACTATGTAAAGATAATGAGACGCTACAGTGGTTTCCGTAATTACCATACATCGGTATTGTGGCTCAGAGTTGAATTGGAGGTTTATTTACATACATATTATATGTATGAAACATTACCAAACTATTGGTCAGGTGGGTATGGTCCCAACTAATATTTATTTCTTTAAAAAATTGTATATTTAATTACGAGTGCGGAAAGCCTGTCATTGCAAAGTTCCGACTAATGTCTACCCGAGCCGAGGCGCAACCGAAGGTGAGGGTTGAAAGTCGAAACAAGTTACAATGAAGTTCCGCACGTGTACTTAACAACTATTTTTAATACAGTTGCGAAAAAATGAAGCAATTTAATATAAAACAAACAACTAAACTCGCAAAGATTTTTTTTGGAAAATGGCGCCATGCAACCGTAAAAGAGATTTTTTTTTGTTTTCTTCACCCATTCTGGGTAGGCAAAGGAAACTATGCCCATACAGCCAAGTCTTCAGTAGATTTTTTTTATTGATATGAAATAATAAAGAAATTAAATGAGATGAAATGAAACCTACTTTCCGATTACCGCCGCCCATGGACACCCGCAACACCAGCGGTGTCGCAAGTGCGTGCGTGGAATACAGCAGGCGACAATTTATTCCACAGTTTTGTACACGAGGCAGAAAGTTCTTGGAATAGCGCACAGTTGTGGACTGCCAACCATCTAGCTAGATGATGAGGATGAAACTTCTGTCGCGTAAGACGATGGCGGAAAGAGGCGGCAGGAATCAGTCCGAACAATTCCTCGGAGCACTCCATGGGGAGTAAATGCGGTAGACGATGCATAGCGTGGCCACATGTCTACGCAGCGCCAAAGAAAGAGTCTAGCCGAATTGAAAGTTCTTGGCAATCAAAGATTCGAATCGCTCTCCGGTCAATGCGGTCCAAAGGGAAAAGCTGGTATTGGGGTGCCACTCCCCAAAGATGCGGACAGTATTCCATGTGAGGCCGAATTTGTGCCTTATAAAGTAAAAGGCGGTGGGCCGGAGTGAAACACTGTCTCGATCTATTGAACACAACAAACTTCTTGGAGGCCAATGTGGCCTAACCCGACACCAAGTATTCCAATATTGGCTGAGGCAGATAGGGGAGTGTCTTAGAAACGAGCATATACGACCCACGGCAGTTTTTTAGCGGTGAACGCGCAAAGTCTTAATGGGGTTAAATTGGACTAAACGAAGTCTACCCCAATCTGAGACCTTTCCCGAAGAGGTCTCAACTCTCAATGACGTTTTCCCGAAAAATATTGGCAGCCGGTGTAGAGAGCATCGCCGGTGCTATGGTGCTATCATCCGCATAACAATGAATGCCGCTAATAAAATTTGCAGCATGTCAAACTTGAACAGATTTATATGAATCTTTAGTGCTCCCGCAGATATACAATTGTAAGTTGGCCGACTAAATCGCAGAGTATACTAATAGGTATAGTGACATATGCTAGCCCGCACATCTTCTCCAACTAAATTGTCCAACTAATTAATTGGATATCGACCGCATCAGAATCGAAATTCACTTCCGATTACGCACAATTAAAAAGTTGTCCAACTATCGGCCAACTGTTCGTTAGCACGGTTACCTTATACAAGCTCACTGACTATCCAACTTTGTTGGTCAGACGCACGGCAAAATGGAAGACGACTACACGCGTGCGCGTAGTTTCCCTACGCCCGGAATTTCATCCGAATATTTTTTCTGGATAACATCTGAGTTTAGAATGCAATGTATGATGCACCCAAAATGTTCTCTTTTGTTTTCATATTCTTTTTATTATTAGAGCAATTAGAGCGTTTTTTTCCGCATTTTCACGCACACGCAATGCGCTAGCAACACCGACACCGATTAAATCGATTAGTCTGCGGCTGGTAACCAATAAAATAAAGTTGATCAACTAAATAGTAAAAGTACGCAATTTAGTTGTTCGATAGTCGGCCAACTTACAATTGTATATCTGCGGGAGCACTTACAGTAATATAGCTCATATATAGGAATAACACATACGACTACTTTTTATCAAGGAGCCTCGAGCAACAGCTAGTAATACATACATATACTCTTTAGTAATTATACTTTTTTTTTTCACAAAAATTATGGTGTAAACCACCAGAAGGTAAATTCACATAATAAAAACTCTCTGTCAAAAAACACTTAAAAGCGTAAAATAAACTGGTTCTTCATAAATTGCCTATACCTAATTCTTTATTCAATCAAATAGTAGTATTATAATGGGTGCTAGGTACCTAAAATCTGTTTGAAGTCGGTGCCAAGTGACTATCGCTAAGACTTTTGTAATTGTTCGTTTGTATTCTTTTTGGCTTAGCACCGACTTCAAACAGATTTTAGGTACCTAGCACCCATTATAATACTACTATTTAATTGAATAAAGAATTAGGTATAGGCAATTTATGAAGAACCAGTTTATTTTACGCTTTTAAGTGTTTTTTGACAGAGAGTTTTCGTTGGATGTTTTTGGAAGTCGGTTTTTTTTTTTTTATAAAAAGTTTTTATTTTACAGTTTTTAGTGCAAACAATCGTAGGTAAGTAGTAAGTTGAATTATTTCATCAAATTTCATCATCAAGAATAATACAAATTAAGGTACGTGTAATATTAAAATCATCCTCTAATCCCTAACTGTTGAAGAGTTTAATCTTCTATCATCAGCTCACCTAAATAGCTTGAAAGTATACGACTGAAGCCCTTTAGATACGTATGAAATTGAAAGAATTATTCTCCAACTCCTAACCGTTAAGGAGTTGTACCTTCCACCTTCCATCATCATCTTACCTTAATAATTTGTAAGAATACGACTAAAGGTAACTTATATACATTTGATATTTAAAGATTTATCCTCCAACTCCTAACCGTTAAGGAGTGGTACCTTGCATCATCAGCTCATCATCATAAAATGATGACTACCAGACGCAAATACCGGTGTAACTTCAGAAAATATACGAAAAACATAGTATGTGCCTATAAAAAATGAGGGTTTCCCTCGATTTCCCTGGGATCCCATAATCAGATCCTGATATGCTGGCAATGGGACCACCACGGAAGCATACCCTGTCGAATACAAAAAAAAATTTCAAAATCGGTCCACAACTGACGGAGTAATCAGGTAACATACATAAAAAAAAAAATAAAAAAAAAATACATACAGTGGAACATAGAACCTCCTCCTTTTTGGAAGTCGGTTAAAAAATTAATTCGAAATTCGGTTCCAATCCAATCTCAATCTCCCAAATGTCATTTTCTGAAAGTGTATTCTCGTATACTAAGACCTTAGAATAATAACGCATAGAAACCAAGTCCGCGCGTCCGTTTTGAAGCACCTGAAATGGAGCCATATATGGCTCCAAACGCCGGGCCGCTTCGTAGTGTTCAAGGTCAAAGTACGCCGAACGTGTCTCGCGAAAAAAAAACAATTATGACGGTTTGTGCAATTAAATTGTGTCACAACGCATCTGAAAAAGAAAAGAAGTGTGATAACATCACTTTTTAACCGACTTCCAAAAGGAGGAGGTTCTCAATTTCATCGGTATTTTTTTATTTTATTTTTTATTTTTTTTTATTTTTATGTATGTACATTGATTACTCCGTCAATTGTGGACCGATTTTGAAAATTATTTTTGTATTCGAAAGGGTATGCTCCCCATGTGGTCCCATGGCCACCATATCAGGATCTGATGATGGGATCCCAAGGAAATTGAAGGAAACCCGCAAATTAACGTGAGCGCCTGCAATAAAGTTAAGGCAATTGTCTGCATGCTTTCATATTCTGTAAACATCGTGTCCGAAATATTTATTTATTATTCTATACAGTATGTTGTATGTTACCTTTAGTCGTATTCTTTCAAGTTATTTAGGTGAAATGATGATGAGAGACTTGAGAAAGACTAAAAAGCGAAAAATAAAAAAAAAACTTCGTTTAAAAAAACCGACTTCAAAAACTGAAAAGTATAAAAAATAACTTAATTTGTATGTGCTACCTATTCATAGGTTTGAAGTCGGTGCCGAGCCAAAATGTAATAGTAGGACTCGCCGCGCGTGACCTTGAGCGGGATAGCTGCTCTTCGCGTAGGACAAAACAACCGAAGCGTCGGTGACGTCGTTGACGTTCGTCTCGAAATATAGCGAGTGTGGTACCTACTATTACATTTGGCTTGGCGCCGAATTCAAACCTATGAATAGGTAGCATATACAAATTAAGTTATTTTATAAGTTTCAGTTTTTGAAGTCGGTTTTTTTAAACGAAGTTTTTTTCACAGGTAAGTTTTTAATATTTCACAGTATTTTGTAAATATTTGTTTGTTATTTTCTTTCACATTTGAATTTAACTGTGTTTCAATCGAAATAAAAATAAATTGTAATTTTTCACGTGTTGTTGTTTTTATTTAATAGGCGGTCCACACTACAACGATATATCGTAGCGATTTAACTGTGCAGTTCGTTTGTGCAGTTTTATCGTACGTGTGGACGGAAATTGGCTCAGATTTTTTGAGAAATATCTGAGCCAATTTTCGACCGCCTATAAGTATTCAATTCATATAAACATTCTTGTCATATACCGTCTTTGCATAACCATACTCACACATAGTTATTTATGTATTATTGCCAAAAACAAATGGATATCAGTGGCCGAATCATTTCCCCACTTTCGGGAAAACTACACTTCCTCTGGCAACATTACCCGTTTGCATGTGTGCGTATCGCCGCGAGTACCTACGTAATCGTCACACCTATGTGAATCGGTTCAGTGCTTCATTTTTGACAGGGCGCTTGTATGAACACTATCTTTCTATGCGTTATTATTCTAAGACTAAGACTATAGACCTATTTCTTAGCGTTCCATGGATTCACCGTGCGGGTGCCGGGACCATCGCGTGATAGATGGGGGCAACACATGCGGCTTCGACAGTGCCTGGGAATTGCGACCCAGGTTTAGGTTTAAGGAGCACTCCTTACGACGCGTCAACGCTCACCTCCACTGACCGCCGTGTTACTCCCTCTACCTAACCATATTTGAAATGAGCCTAGCAATGCCGCTTTGGATATTCGTTCAAGAAAAGAGCTTACTGAAGCTCTTGGCAATCCAAGGTCTTTAAGCAGGTTATAGAGGGATTTAGCTGGTATACCCCTCGCACCCACTTCCACGGCATACAGCGCAACGACATAACCATTTTTAGTTATTTAGTTGGTTAAGTCAAAGTACTTGTTTCTTTTTAAAGCGTGGTCTTTAGGGATGTTCGTTTCCCACGGCACTGTGAGTTCTACTAGTACTACACGCTTAATTGACATTGCATAAAGAAATATGTCTGGTCTGGACGCCGAGGCACAGATATCCTCCGGTATTTTTTATTTTTTTCATATGTGTCCACTAATAATGTCCAGTCACTGGCGGTATTTATAATTGAGTACGGCTTTTGTGTGAGTGAAGTCTTTTTTGCTGAGCCTTCTTTTAAAAACGCGATGTTAGTTTTTATGTTTGTTGTTATTCCTTTTTTCGCTCTCGCCAGTGATAAACTCATAGCTTCGCGAATGATGTGTAATACCCTATCATGGCGACGTGAATAATGACCCCGGTCTAATAGCGCCTTACAACCTGTCAGTAAGTGCCTGGCTGTACCTGGCCGCATTGCACATCGTACAAGCCTTTTCTGTAGCTTTTCCCCACCTTACTAGGTTGCTTTGATCGGGGAGAGTTAATTGAAAGGCGTTGAGGTAGAATTTTAACAGGGCGGGTGACCAATCATATAAAAGTGTGCGCCATTTCAAAGCTGGTGGGATACAAAATTCTCCTAGAGTTAACCATTCATTCTGCATTTCTAAGTTCATTGCGTGCAAGGTGCACGGTGTCGTTTTCATCTTGTTGTATGAAAGATTTTGTTATCTCTTTGTCGGTCTGTCTTCTAGCATTTCCCAATCCAACTCTACTGGTGGTACCCACCATGAATTTTTTTGTGGAATTGGAGCCGCGACTCTAGCTCTGATGAACTTTTGTCTTTTGGAAGGGATCTAACGATTTCGTCTTGGGATTTTGACAAGACATGCATTATGGTAACTCTTAGGTGTTTGTAGAGTTCCGAAGGTTTTTTTAATTTCATTCCAAAATTATTCGAGCCCCTGTACAACATTGACGGGTCTGCAGATGGTGCTAGCCCGAGCCACGACTTCAATGTCTTTCGCGTCCAGTGTTCTTATGTGGTTCTGGATTATATCATATACTAGAAACGGCCAGTTGAGACGTGATGTTAAGTAGTTGTCGTAAATCCAAGCTTTTTTTACGTTACTGATTGGCTGTTGGTCTACCTTGTCAATGTCTTTTACGAAGTCATCGACTATTACCTTTATAGATGGAGTACGACCTTTGTAGTCTATCTTTCTTCCAAGAAATTTAAAGGGCACGGTTTCTGATATTATTGAAACACTTTCCCCACCAATAGTAATCCCGGGGTCATATGAGGTATACCTGATGCCTCGCCGGCCCAGACAAAGGCAATAGCATTTGCTAGGTTTTGTCCTCATTCCCTCCGTCCAGGTACAGAAGTCATCTACTTTACGCAGTAGTTCTTGGCACTGCTTTGGATTACGTGTAACTAACACTAAATTCAACTTTTCGTATTTATACCATAATGATTTTAGTCAAGAAACGTTTTTAAAGCCTACTTTGAAGCATAATCTCCATGATAAATGAGTTGTACACTGATATTCGTGCCATTCATATGTGGTTCATAAACTATCCTCTCTGTACTGTACCTGAGCCATGGCAAATTGCTAATGATTCCACAAGGATATTTGATAACATATTTAAAATGTACTGAAATTTCCTGTCAATGTGCAGTTTACACTATCAAATTTTTTAATGAAAAAAATTACGAGTTTTTAGATGATGAACATTGGGAGGTCCCTTATCGTCACTTCCAGTTACAAAGATAAGAACAACAATATGTATACTTACATGTACCCTTTTTAGGTTTTGCAGTGCCAAGTAATTCAAACTGTGCCCATCCAGATAAATCATCATCCTGAACATCGTGGACGTCTTTGCTGCAGTGACAAGAACGGCATACTTTTCTCCAAAAATGTAAATCCAATCCAGGGCATGACGGGCCTAGAACAACAATAATATGAATTAACTAAGTAATCTGTACTGAACCTATAATGTATATTTCTTTGAGGCCATATTTCATGTGACATAATTTTCTTCGGCCAACTATGCAAGATATAGTGCACAAGCATGCTGTCTGTTCCTTTACTCTCACAATTCAATTGGATGGGTATTGCCTATCTGACACTACCTGGGAGAGATCAGGAAAAGGGACCGACAGCTTAACATGCTCTCTGAGGCATAGGGGTTGAGATCTCTGTCCTGTCACCCTAGCAGAAGCAGGCCGAGGTGGCGGCGCAAGCGCTTTTTCTGAGCATTATAGGAACATCGAGGTTTCTGCACAGGAGGGGGTCATTTACAAACTATAGGTGGCCCGAGGTATATAAGGCTTCCATGTTTCCTTTCGAGGCTGACTGGTTCCCCGATTTCTAGTACCCAAGACGACGTGCAGTTTTAGTCGGTTCGAGTACGACATTGCCACCAGTCGGTGGTATCCGGGGGGATTTCCGGGGTCGAGACCCTAGCTTTCAAATTCCGGCGTGTCATTTAGGTAAGCACTTTCCATTAGGTGATGTGTCTTCTTGTTTGACTGTTTATTATAAAAAGTTGTAAATATTATATACCTCTCAATAATATTTGTTTTTATTGTAATCTCTAAGAATTTATTAAGTACTTCTGCATTATGATGAGTAACAATATTTAGTATTACTGTATTAGTGTGATCAATGAGTCAATCAGGAAAATTACTTTAATCTAAATTGGTAACAAGATTCCTAGAAGGTGTCCAGGAATCATGTTTATATTATAGTAAATTAATGTGTAATATATTTATGAATGTCTATAATACAAATATAATTTAATTCATACAAATATAGTGAGTCAGTGTCATTACTCAGTTGATACAAGGTGAAATACATACCTAAAAAAATATACTTTTTAGTGGTCGCCTTAAATTTGATGCAAGTAAAAAAAAAAAATGCAAATACTTTTATAGTTGTCCCTAAAAAACGAAATATATAAATATTAGCTTTCGCACGTGGCTTCGCTCGCATTTAATATAAAGTATCCTATGTTACTTCTAATACCTCCAAGAATATTTATACAAAGTTTCATGATGATCGGTTAAGTAGTTTTCGCGTGAAACTGTAACAAACAAACTTACTTTCACCTTTATAATGGCGATGGGCCGAATGTATTTTCAACTGAATACGAACTTCGGGCGAACATTCGGTAAAAATTCGGCCGAAGTTCGGTTCTGTTCAGAGCACTTTCTCAGGTGCGAGAAGTCCTAACTTGTTTACGCGTCAGTCAGTCACTAACGTTAGAATAGTACTTTTTATATGGCTGAGAAGTTATCAGAACCAAAATAACTATTTCGTTATACATATCAGAGAATAGTGGCACAAGAAACTTTCAATAAAGACATTCATAAACGTTCTGGCTCTGCTATGAGGAACTGGCAGCAGTAAATATACCGAACAAAGAAGCAACTAGAATCCTGATTGCATCAGAACTATATGGATATAATATTTTGACTGCCTCTGTGGCGCAGTGGTAGCGTATGCGTGCTCTGTTGTGCTTGAGGTCTCGGGTTCGATTCCCGGGTCGGACCAAATGTTTGTATGATCTGCAAATATTTGTTTCGGAGTTTGGGTGTTTTCTATGTATAATTTGTATGTATTTACAAAAAAAAAGTATATAAGTATTTATATCAGTTGTCTAGTACCCATAACACAAGCTCTGCTTAGCTTGGGACTAGATGGCATTGTGTGTTAGATGTCCAAAATATAAATATAAAATATGTAATAATTAAAAGAAAACGCTATTTTCTTTCACCGAATGTTCGGCATTTGAACTGAATGTCAAACGATATTCAGCCCATCCCTACTTTATAATAATATTAGTGTGATATGATAAGGATATATAATAAATAAATAAATATTATATATATATATGGGACATATAAATAAATAAATATTATATATATAAATATATATATGGGACATTTCACGTCAATAGGACAACGAAAAAAAAATGAGGTCGTGAATTTTGTTTATACACTGATCAGTTATACTTCTAGGAGACGTGGATGTGTACACACAATATTTTTTTCGTATGATGCTTTATTGCTGAGATTTACTAAAAATGAAGTCGTGTTATTTTTGGATACTTATAATTTGCATCAATTAATTTGTAAAAAAACTAAAAAGTATTGTTTCTTATAGTTAAATAGTTGAAATATGTTTTTTTTAATCGAATTCTAAATTTGAATTTTTTACGTATAGTAAACCGGAAGCGAAAATTTTAAATCGATTTTTGAAACATCGACAGTTTTTTTTTTTTTTTAATCTTGAGTTAAAGCTTTACATGTATGTAGTCATTCTTCACAAAAAATATTAAAACGTGATCTCCAATAGTTTAGGACTTAGAGTGGTTTTATTAATAGAGAGTGAAACAGTATTAATTAAAATGGAGTGTTTTATTTTCAAATTTTTACAATTTATCATTTGCACTAGCGCTAATTGCTTTTTACACATACATTTTAGTTGATTGACTTCCTAGGACGGTGATAACCGAAGCAAAAGTGAATTCGTAGAAAACCTCGCTCTTGTTGAACATTTTCCTTAGAGCAGTAGTATATAGAATGTCATTTAATGTCTACAAAGACAGCAAAATCATCAAATGAGAGTTGCTATCCTTTCCTGGTTTTAGAGGAATATGTGATCATTTAAAAATGGCAATTGATGAGAATTAAGTAACAAAGATTCAGTTTGAAAAATGTGAAGGTACAGACCGATACGATAGCAACCCAAGCGCTTTCTGCTGATGATTTTATTGATTATTTGTGTACCACTTTGGACATTTTGAAGCCGCTTGCTTATATCGCTTAACAACAAGTGCTTTATTTTAGAACTCAGAGTAAACCATCTCTGAAAGCGAAATTATCGTTCAACAAGAACGAGCTTTTCTACGAGTCAGTTTTGCTTCTGCTATCACCGTCCCAGGAACTCAAAAACTGCATGCTTTTTTTTCAACCAACGAAGGAGTATGTGTAAAAAGAATTAGAGCTAGTGCAAATAAATAGTAAAATTGTAAAAATTTGAAAATAAAACACTCCACTGTTTCACTCTCTATTAATAAAACCATTCCAAGTCCTAAACTATTGGAGATCACGTTTTAATATTTTGTGTGACGAAATACTACATGTAAAGCTTTAATTCAACATTAACCCGTGCCGACAGATGCCTGAAGATTTTGAAAATTGATGTTTTTAACAGATTTCGTTATGTAATTAAATGTATTGAAATATTAATGTTTTATAAAAAATTATTAAAGGAAGATAAAATTACAGACCAGGCAGTATATTTTCTTTTGAGAGTCTCATTTTTACAGTCTGGATCTGGATACAGATTTCTATGCTCCTGAGCACAGTGTACCAAAAGTTGCTTTTGCTCTTTCTTGGCAGTGATCAAACCATGAAGATCTTATAAGTTTTACAGCTCTTTCAGCTGTATCATTAACTGTCCTTAAAGAAATCATTTTTTTTAACATCTTCACATCCATGTAGAAAGGGGTCTCTGGAGGAAATTCTTAACACATTTATCCTAGAAAATAAATTTTTGCTGTGTGGCTCAAGCTACAAAATAACTTAATAATTTTCCTGCGATAATAGATAAGACTCTATTTTATTATCAATTTATTGAGAGCATTATAGTGTTGTGTATTGTATTTCTATTTACAGATGTAATGAATCTCTTCCCAGAATCATACATACTCTCTCTTTGTAACTTCACTGTAATTTTCATATTGGTTTGTTCATCAACTTTAAAACGGTGAGTTTTTCTGACAAGCCCCAAAGATGTTGACTTGCTTGCTTATGGCTGCTTTGGAGATTAATGTGCTTCATATTGCTTAAGCCTCTTAAAAATCACAAATCTTGATTTGGTGGCCGCGTCGCGCGTCCAGGCAGGCAGGATGTAGTGTGGCGCTGAAGACCGCCAGACTACATCCTAGCCATGGTTTCAAATATGTAATCGCAATAAACAAACAGATGTTTTGATGTGCTTGTTTATCCTTGGCCCTAATTTTGAACTGGTTTTGCAACAAACATATCTTCAAAGAGTAAGCTCTAGCCATCCACCTTGCTTGATGCATCGCTCCAGGAGGTCAAACTTTTTTTATTTTTTTTATGGAATAGGCCGGCAAACTAGCAGACGTATCGCCTGATGGTAAGCGATTACCGCCGCCCATGGACACCCGCAACACTGAAGTTTTACAAGTGCGTTACCGGCCTTTGGGGGATGGGGGGGGGGAGATAGGGGGAGGGGGGTTGGGGTATGGGCCTCCGGTATCCTCACTCACTCGGTGAAACACAGCGCAAGCACTATTTCACACCGGTTTTTTTTTCACTGTCTTCTCCTAAGACAATAATAGATAGCTCAATAAGTTCCCGATAATCATAACGTACTATGGTTTTTTGCAGTTCTTGATTATAAAATGTCAACAAATCTTCTATTGTTGTATTACAAAAATGTCGTGTGACAATATCGGTGTATGTTTCAATGGTAGCAGAATTAATAGTTTTCCAGTTGTCTTTAAACTTTTTGCAACAGTGACAGGTGGGGATAACAGTGCATTATCAGGGCTACTTGTGACTTGGTGGATTTTTGTTACGAACACAAATTTTAAAACCAGTTCGTAAACGTGATGGCGGCAAGCAAAGAGTAGTTATTCCCTGTTTAGTTTTTGTTTCAAAAGTGCACAAGCTCCTTTCAGTCGTCCTGTATTAGACGCAGTTGTGTCAACACACATTATTTAATTCCATTTTCATTTTGTAATTGCGGTTCCAGGCATAAAGTGCGTTGAACACAGCTTTAGCTTGATGTTGGTTGGAAGAGCTCACCATTTGAGTACCTACAGCCAGAAGTTGTAACTTTTTTCCAAAATATAATACACTCTGGAGTGACGAGATTAGTGCTTTCACTAACACTTAGTTTAACTTCACGAAGGTTAAAAAGTACTGCAAGAACTTGGCGATTAAACTGTAACTTTGCGCCTATTATTTAATAATTATTTATGTCACCAACTAAGAAAATACTTGTTTTATTGCTTCTTAATTCCATTATCATCTATTAAATATAAAATAATATGTATTAATCGCGAGTATAATCGAAATTTAATGACAAATACCGCGACTACGCACCGCTACAGCCGCACAAAATGTATGAACATGATTGAATGCATGTCGGCACGGGTTATCGTACTCCAAATAAGGTAAAAATTTCTTTCCGGGTGTTTTAGAGGCAAATTAACAAAACTAAGACCTATGCGTTACAAATTTAAAACTTCGGAAAATAAGGGACACCCTAACATCCACGTCTCCTAGAAGTATAACTGATCAGACAACAAAATTCACAACCTCATTTTTTTTTCGTTGTCCGCTAGAGCTTTTATCAGAATTATACTTTAATAAATAGGAATACAACATAAACACTTCACTAAGGCTCAGTTTATTCTGGTTGGTGAAAAAATTAAAAACATTATTATTAGAATATAATTACCAAGATATTTAGATGAAAGATTGAAAGAAAAGGAAACAAACAATGAAAGCAAATTATATTTAAAGGTTTGTTAATATCTTCATTGTTTTGAAATGACGTCATACATAAGACTTCGAATTGCGAAATATTTATGCCAAATATGCAAATTTTAGCCGTTTCTAAATATAAAAAAAAATGAAGTGAGAATATGAATGATTAAGAATAAGTTAAACAAAATAAAAAAAAGCGCTAAACTTACCGCAAGAATTACAAGGGGCACCGGCGCCGCTATCGTGACCGAGTCGAGCTTTACTTAATTTTTCTCTTTGACTTTCGAGTTTTGATAGCCAAGCCGGAGCTTCCGGAGTCTCTACACAAGACCCACTCATCTTCTAAAATATATTTTTATTTTATTAATTATAATAATTCACGTTGTTAGTTTTTATCCAGATAAAACATCACAATAACTTTATTATAATCGTTGTTACTTTTACCTACCTTTTTATCTTGCAAGGAAGCCATGGTGCGCTTCTACGGTATTAAATATTAATCACATTAATCTTAATTTAATTGCAATAAAAGTGAGAAAAAAAACTTAGAAACGTGATATCGTACTGTATCCTGTGAAAACTACTGATAATAAAAATGACATAAGACATGTCACAAGTGAGTGATGAAGCATCCGCGTCACGTTTTGAAAAAAAAATCTGTTTAAGTTATTTTTAGCTATTTATAAATTAATTAAATGTGGTGAGAAAATAGATTTCCAAAACTAGGCCTAATTAAAATAACTCAAGAAGATGAAATCAAAATATGAAAAAATCAAGGATTTTACATATTGTTAATTACCAGATTTGATAATATAAGTTGTAAGATTGTATTGTTTAAAAAGTTTTTCAAGCTGCAAAAAGGGACGGCATCGGACAAATTGTTGAATAACTTCGTTGGTTTAGTAATTTACAATCAGACCAAAATAGCTTAGGTATAATACATATTCTATGTACACTTCCAATGTATTGTGTCACTTTACATATAAATGAACGCACCCACTCCATCCGTCACCTCAGTTGTGTTTTTAATCTGTATTCCTTCCGTAATGTCCCCATCCATCTTTCAATGCGTTTCCTATTCCAATTCGATATAAAATTTCGAGAAAATTGTTGCTTCTTCTATAAATAGTTTACTAGCGTTTCAATACCACTTGATAATTAAAGTGTCTGTAATTCAAAAGCAGTGATAAAACTTTTTTTACGGTAATATTAACTGATTGTTTTCAACATACGTTAAGGTTTTACAATGAGTCATAGGTTTGTCTTTATTTATCAATATTATTCTGTTTTATAGATGTCGTCAGGAAGGCCAATCAAATGCGTGGTTGTTGGCGATGGCACTGTTGGTAAAACTTGTATGTTAATATCATACACCACAGATAGTTTTCCGGGTGAATATGTGCCCACAGTGTAAGTTATGTCCTTCATTCTACTGCTGTGAGATTTTGCAGTTCACGGGAAATAATATTACTGTAATTGATGTTTTTTTTTATAGTTTTGACAATTATTCCGCACCTATGGTGGTGGATGGAGTAGCAGTGTCTTTAGGTCTATGGGATACAGCAGGGCAAGAAGATTACGATAGACTAAGACCTTTAAGTTATCCACAAACAGATGTCTTCCTTATATGCTTCAGTGTAACAAGGTAAGCAAATTTTTGTGTTTTTGCTTGTAAAATTTCCATGGACAAAAAAGATGTTAATAAAATCTTATTAGAATCTATTTAATCCAGAAAGTTGTAACTGATAATCTCAGTCTGAAAGAGTCAAAGACAATATGAGAAGTTAGAAAAGTAAGGAAATATTAAGATTTTGCCTTTGCCCACCACTGCGCCTGTGTGTATTTTGGAATTACAGTAAATAGTAGCCTATGTCCTTCCTCAAACATCAAAGGATCTCTATTGTAAATTTCATCCAAATAGGTTTAGTTGGGAAAATGTAATAGACAGGCCGAAAGAGTAACTGTTGAATTTATGATATTAGTATGTATTTTTAAGATGGAAGTGCTGGAATAGTTGCCTACTACAACTGCCTAGTTGGTCTCGCGGTTGGCCTATGCAACTGCTGATCATGAGGGTATGGGTTCGATTCCTGAGTCGGACCGAATGTTTGTATGATCTACAAATATTTGTTTCGGATTTTCGGTGTTTTCTATGTATAATATGTACGTATTTACAAAAAAAAAGTATATATGTATTCGTATCAGTTGTCTAGTACCCATAACACAAGCTCTGCTTAGCTTGGGACTAGATGGCGTTGGGTGTAAAAAAAAAAAAAAAAAATTGTACAATGGCTCCCAATTTGTCAGTGCCGTAGTTTGCGTTCACTCACTTCTCTTTTTCTTTTCTCAACTCCCCATCGTTACTGGAATACCTACACCCCACTTTCGTCTCTTAAGCTGCAGTCATGATTGAAACCTTCAGTCAAGAAACAATATGCTTCTTCTTTGCCACACCTCCAATTTTATAAATTCTTCATACTTTGTGCAGTCAGTTCTTCTTTGGAACACGCTCCCTACCGAAATCAGGATGTCCACATGTATTATTTATGTATTTTGACTTCTATGTTTGTGTCTATTATATTTATCAGTGAGTTTGTGTACCTAAGTTAAATCCTACATAAATTCTATTTTTGCACCTACTGCATCACATTTTTACATCACCCAAAGGTTGACTGGCAGAGAATGCCCCTTGGCATTAAGTCCATCAATGTACAAGATAAGATGTGCAATAAAATAATAATAATAATAAGCCTTTTTTATTTCCATGACATTAAAAAAATACATGTATAAAAAAATATGTTTAGCAAGTAAATATTTCTATTCTAGTTATATGTGGCCCCTTTTGGGTATAGGCCTCCTCCAGTTGCCCCCATTTTTTCCTGTCGTTGGCTGTTTCCATCCAGTCTCTTCCTATCAATTGAAGTATGTCATCTATCCAGCGAGCCTTTGATCTGCCCCTCTGTCTTTTGCCTCTAGGACCTGTCCACCTTGTTACTTGTTTAGACCATCTCTCTTCAGAAGAACGGGCGATGTGTCCTGCCCATTTCCACTTCAAGCGCTGTGCGTGTTGTAATATGTCTATCACTTTGGTTTTGTGTCTGATTTTTTTGCTATTGACTTTGTCAATTTTCTTGATGCCAAGGATGCTCCTCTCCATAGCCCTTTGGCAGGTACGTAATTTTGACAAGGTGTTTTTGTTAAAGATCCAGGTTTGGGCACCGTACGATAAACATGGCAATAGGCTCGAATCCATCACTTTTTTCTTTAGTTTAATTGAAAGTTTAGATTTTAATATATCTTTGTAGCTCCAGTATTTTTTCCAAGTCATGATTATTCTCCTGTCTATTTCATCTTGGTGTCTTGTGTTTTTAAATGATATTTGTTTTCCGAGGTAGGTATAGCTCTCTACGTATTCTATAGGTGTTTTGTTTAGTTCTGCTTGTTGTTCTGTTGTTCTGATGTCAGCTAAAAGGACTTTAACGTCGGCAAATCGTAGGTTACTGAGGTTTTTTCCGTCTATGGTTATTCCTTTTCTGCCCCAGTCTAGACTCTTTCATTATATGTTGTAAGACAGCTATGAAGATTTTTGGTGATAGCGGGTCTCCTTGCTTCACGCCTCTACGGATGTTAAATTCTGGGCCTAGTCTATCTAATTTGACCCGGCTTGTACTTTTTCCATATATATCCTTTATGATGTTGATGTATTTATATGGAAGATTTTGATGCTCTAATGTGTCCCAGATACTCTTATGTGAAATGGAATCGAAAGCTTTCGCGTAGTCGACATATGCTATGTATAGATTTTTATTATATTCGACATATTTTTCTATTATTTGTTCTAAGGTGTGTATGTGGTCGATCGTTGAGTACCCTTGACGAAAACCTGCCTGTTCCACTGGTTGGCTCTTTTCTATAGTTGGTTCTATTCTTTTCTCCAGGCACATTGCAAATAGCTTATACATTGTTGGTAGTAGACTAATAGGTCGGTAGTTATTTATATCCGCCTGGTCTCCCTTTTTGTATATAAGAATTATCCGTGATTGGGCCCATCTGGTAGGGATTTTTTGTTCTTCCAGTATTTTTGTAAAGAGATTAGTGAGTGAGGGCCTATCAGCAGATGTTTTCCAACTATCAATGCTTCATTGGGGATATTGTCGACACCCGGACTTTTATCTTTTTTTAATTTTTAACATTATTTCTTCTTCGTAGAAGGGTTGGATTAACAAGTTCTTTTCATTTGTTTCTGAAAGCTTTTCATAGTCGTAATTTTCGGCAAATTTATCGTCGTATACCTTTGTGTAGAAGTCGGAGGCAATTTTTACAAGTTCCTTTCTAGTTTGTTGTTTCTTTGTGGTTTTTTTGCGCCTTCAATGTCGGAATCCATTTTTTTTCTGAATTTAACTGTTTATAGGCTTTTCTTTGGCTTCCCGTAGTTAGAAGATGTTTTTCAATTATTTTCATTCTGTAGTTTTCATAATCTTTTTTAAGTGATTTATTCGTGGTTTTGTAGAGTGATGAAAGTTCCCTTTTATCCTCCTTGTTTTTTGTAGGTTTATATTGTAACTCTGTGCGTTTTCTTATTAAGTTTTTACTATCTTCGGACATTATTTCTTTCCTTGTTTTAATTAACGTAACGCTCTTTAAACTTTCCTGTATGGATGACTCTATTTTGAGGTAGTATGACTCGATGATATCGTTAGCTTCCCAGTTTATTCGTTCAATTTGCTTTCTCAAGGCAGAGAGATATGTTTCTTGTGATTTCTCGTTGGATAGGGTAACTATTGGGATTGAGTCGAAGGTAGCTCGACTTTTCTTTTGGTTACCTAAAGTAATTGTTCCTCTCAAGAGTCTATGGTCGCTTGGAAACGAGAGTTTGTTAAGGATTTCCATGTTGGTAAAGAGTTTTTGGTCGTTACTCAAAATATAGTCTATTTGGTTTCTCTTTTGTTTATCTGGTGTAATCCATGTCCATAGGTTCTTTTTAAATATTGTGTTAATTATTGTAAATTTATTTTTAAGAGCGTATTGGACAAGTTTTTCGCCTCTGGGGTTTCTTTTACCGTAGCAGTATGGTCCCAGTATTGTACTTTCTTCAGGTTTTCTTTGACCTATCTTTGCATTCAGGTCTCCCAGTAGTATAACTTTTCCGATTGCGAAATTCCTGGCTTTTTCTATTTGATCATAGAAGGCATCAATCTCTCCTTCTGTTGCTTCAGAGGTGGGTGCGTAAATTTCTATAATTGAGAGTTTTGCTGTCTCGAAACGTAGATTCAGCAAACAGACTCTTTCAGATATGCCTATGTAATTTTCTATGTTACTTTTGTATTTTTTCTTGATTAAAAAACCAACTCCATGGAGCCCTTTAGATTCTCCGGTGTAACAAAATATGTGGTCATCATCCAAGAGTACTATTGCCATTTCTTCTGACTTCCGCTAGGCCAATGATGTCGTATTTTATTTTTTCTAGGGAGTACTTTAACAGTATCATTCTTTGTGGTGATAATAGCGATTTCACATTGTATGTGCAGATGTAAAGTTTTTGGCACGTTGGAGGGTTGTAGTCTAGACCTCCCGCGGTGACAAGCCGTGTTGGGAGATCGAGAGGGGGGGGGGCGTTAATTGCTATTCTGTACTTTGTTTTGAATCAGGTGTTTGAGAAGAAGTTTTGTCGGATAATGTCAGCGTGGGTTTTTTTTAAATATAGCTATTCAAATTGTTGGGCTTGTTAAGCTTGGTAGGCTGCTTTTCAGTCTTCTTATTTGTACCGGTAGAGCAAGTTGCCATCTCAGGGGATTCAGTTAAGCTTCTTTTTTTATTTTGAGTTTTTTGTAATTCTGCATGTTGGTCTCTATTTTTTAGTAAAATGATTTTATCATATTTTAATATAGCATTTTTGCCTTGTTCTCATAATATCGCTACCTCTCTTTGAAGTTCTTTTCGCTTATTGAGCACCCCTAGTGGGTAGTCTTCTTTTATATAATAGGACGAGTTTTCTAATTTCTTTTTGTTTTTTAAGATTTGTATTTTCACCCCCATAGTAAGTAAAGTGATCACAATAGGTCTGACTTTATCGGTTTTTATTCCAAGCCTTCTCACTGATTCAATGTAGTGCTTTTCGCATTTGATGTTCAGTTTGTTGTTTATGATATCTAGGACTTTATTCTCCAACTCTTGATAGCTTTTTTCTTGCTCTTCAACTCCGAAAAATAGTAGATTTTTTCTTCTCAAAGATTTCTCCAAATTGTCAATTGCCAATTTTTGTGAATCTAGTTTTTGCTCGAGTTGTTCGTTTTTGGTTTCTAAATTCTTAAATTTCTCGTTTATATTATTATTGATGGTGCTTTTAATGTCTTCTTTCATGGCTAGAATATCCACTTTTTGTTGTCTCATTTCCTCTTGCATCATTTTCAACATCTCTTTAATATCTTCCATTTTTTATTTTTATTTAACGCCCTCTGTTGGTGAATTGTTGTATTTTTATTTTTATTTAGCTACTTGGATTTCGGCGCAGCAGTCATTTATCAATACTGCCAATACTAACGTACTACGTAGTTCCTTGAAGATCCGTTATGTTACACTTGCGCCCACACCAAGTTCTTTAAAATGCCGTTAGATGGCGCTTGCAGATATTTTTAATGGAGTTTTTCACTTTTTTGAAAATAATTAAGATGTGTATTAAGCTTAAGTAAATAAATAGTGTTTTATAGAAAGGTATTACAATTTAAAAATAATAATGAATAAAGAATATGTGAACTCTTAATGGATGATTTTTTTTTCTTTACAGTCCTTCATCTTATGAAAATGTAACTTCAAAGTGGTATCCTGAAATAAAGCATCACTGCCCGGATGCTCCTATTATATTGGTTGGTAAGTAATACTTTATCTTGTAAATTATTAAAGTAAATCCCAATTACTTTGATTGGTGATTATAAGAATTTTATTTGATGTATCAAAAGTTGTGACGGATCCAATTGCTTCAAAATCAAAGATCAAATTCTGTACAGACTGTTCCTGTAGTTCCTATTAGAGACTTAAGAAATTAAGCTTAACTTTGCAGAGTTACATTTGAATTGCTTCAATCTTGTTTAAAAAAATAAAATAAAAATAGCCTTTATTTCCTGTAACCTGTATACTTTTTTTTTATCTAATTGACAATATAGGTGATAATAACTTAAACTAAAATGATATCTGATCAACTAGCATTATCAGTAACCTCCGTCAGGTCTCCTTTAATTCCCTCCACTTATTTCGGTCTTGTGCAGTTCTTCTCCATCCCTTTGGCAGATCGTCTTCCCATCTTTTTACTGGCCTTCCTCTATGTCTCTGCCCATGCCTGGGATACCATTCCGTAACTTTTTAGTCCATTTCTCTGAATCTCTCAATCTTGTTTAAACACTTAGAAATTAGCTGAAAAATAACCTTTGCTAGAAATAAAAAGTGGTAGTAATTTTCTTTGGAGACCTATAGGCCAACAAGTTATAAGAATTTTTAAAACCTAAGTATGATTTTCTCCCTACCTAAAGGGATTTTTTACAAGAGTTCTATCATAAAATGTATAGAATATAATAATTAAAATATAAATCTACGGGATTGCTACCATGTACCTTGTACAAGGTACATGGTAGCAATCCCGTAGATTTATATTTTAATGTTAATGACCATGAAAGTTTAAAACAATATATAGAATATAATAACCTTTCCAAATTGTTGGATAGGTATTTATCATTGTAATTTTTTTAAGACAAATAAAAATATAATTTTATATATAAAACCCTCGTGTCACAATGTTACTTACCACACTCCTCTGAAACGGCTGGACCGATGTTTATGAAATTCGTGTGCATATTGGGTAGGTCTGAGAATCGACCAATATCTATTTTTTTATACCCCAATTTATTTATTTTTTATGGCAAAACAATGTTTGCCGGATCAGCTAGTATGGTTATAAATAATGTGTTATTCTGCTGCTTAAGCAATATTTCTGGATTAATTAAAAACTATTAATTACTCTTTGTGTACAAGAGTGTCAAATATCTATATATAGTAGGAGTAGGCTTCCTTTCTAGAGAGAGGTCTACATACAACAATGGCCTGTTAAAGGCTGTCAATAATGCTGAATAATATGTAATTAAAATTAACCAATCTATATCTTACGTGTTGCAGGTACAAAAATTGACTTGAGGGATGACCGTGAAACCCTCAGTTTACTTTCTGAACAAGGCATGTCGCCGTTAAAAAGAGAACAAGGACAGAAACTGGCCAATAAAATTAGAGCTGTGAAATATATGGAATGTTCAGCACTCACTCAGCGTGGGCTCAAACAGGTGAGAAAATATTTAGATTTAGCTCTTACCCGCGGCTCCGTCCGTGTGTATGTCATTGGTAGAGAATAGCCTACGTCGTTCCTCAAGAAGCGTAACAGAGTTACTTCCGAATTTATAATATTAGGTCTTTACCTATGAAATTGCCTTTCTTCAGTACTGGTCATTTCAAATAAAAAAAAGTTTGTAATGGCTCTGTATTCTAAATTCAAATTAATTTTGTTTTAAAACCATGACATTCTATTTACAAACTCAGTCTTTTGTTTTTTGATTAGCGTTGTATTTTCATTACATTTGAACATTTTTCGCCATAATGGATACTTTAAAAATTCGTGTAATTATGGAATATAAGTTCCGTCGTGGAACCAACGCGACACAAACGGCACATAACATCAAAAACGTTTACGGAGAGAACTGTACAAACGAACGCTCAACCCATTATTGGTTTGCCCGGTTCCGTTCTGGAAATTTTGACTTGAAAAATGAAGCTCGTGGTCGTCCGGAGACTTTGGTTAACAATAATGAAATAAGGGCGATTGTGGAAGCTGATGAAACTTAATCTACAGCTGAGCTAGCAGCAGCTTTTAATGTAAGCATCAAAACAATATTGATCCTTTTGCGACAAATTGGCAAGGTAAAAAAGCTTGATAGATTGGTGCCCCACGACCTTAACGATCGCCAGCGCAACGTACGCGTCGAGACTTGCCTTGCGCTGCTCAACAGGCAAAGAAATGAAGGAATTTTGAAACGAATTGTTACGTGCGACGAAAAATGGATTCTGGTCGACAATCGAAAGCGCTCAGCAAGTTGGTTAGACCCTGGTTCAGCACCAAAGCAATGCCCTAAACCAAAAATGACCCCTAAAAAGGTGATGGTCACTGTTTGGTGGTCTAGTCCGGGTGTGATTCATCACAGCTTTTTACAAAACGGCATGAGCATTAATGCAGATGTGTACTGTGAAGAACTGGAGAGAATGATGGAGAAGCTTGCACATCTGCAACCAGCTTTGGTCAATCGGTCGTCCCCACTGCTCCTTCACGACAACGCGCGACCCCATACTGCGCAACAGACAGTCTCCAAGCTGCAAGAGCTGGGGTTGGAAGCTCTCCCTCATCCGCCATACTCACCAGACCATGCACCTACCGACTATTACTTTTTCTAAAATTTAGACAACTTTTTAGTGGGTAAAAAATTCAATTCCCGAGAGGCAGTACAAAATGCCTTTGAAGCGTTTGTTGCCTCCCGTCCAGCTGATTTTTACAAGAAGGGCATCAATAAACTGCCAATGCGTTGGCAAAGATGCGTCGATTGCATGGGTGATTACTTCGAATAACAGAAATAAAAAAGTTTGAAAAAATAAGTACACTCACTTATTGCATACTAAACGGCAATTTCATAGGTAAAGACCTATTATTAGTATGGAATGGATATGTTAGTACTATATTAGTTATTCTTTAGTATGGATTTATGTTTTAAAGACATTGCCCTAACTAGAAATGTATTCTATATGACAACTTTACTATAAAATCATTACGGACACCCACACTCAGAACAATAATTTGTAGATCTCACAAAGTGATGTCCCATTTAAGAATTAAACCATCAACACACAGAGCAGTAGGAAGCAGCCAGATGATCGATTATGTAATCTATGCAGTTGTCTTCATATATGTTTATCTTATAGACTTTCAATTATTAATGGATTTTCCTGAAACTAAATCAATCCTCTTTTAAGGCTGCACTGAGACACTTCTAGCAACTTTTTACTGTTATGTATGTCTTATAAATATTTATATGTATGTTATATTTAGTTACACACAAAAGTTAATAGTGTACCACTCCATGCCAATATAATATCTACTATACATCTATACAAATAAATAAAATTGGAGTATCTGTTTGTAATATTAAAATAACTGCTTTTTACTAAATGCTTATGTATGTATACACGGTACGTACACCAAAATAACATTTTTACAATTATTGTCTGTCTGTCTGTTTGTTCCGGCTAATCTCTAGAACGGCTGGACCGATTTTGACGGGACTTTCACTGATAGATAGCTGATGATATAAGGAGTAACTTAGGCTACTTTTTTTAGATTAGCTTCGCCCCGCGGCGTTACCCGCGGTACGACAATAACCGCGGGTAACACCGCGGGACTAAGCTAGTATTTCGTAAATCCGCTCACAGTAATAAATTCAACAAAAAACAAAGTCTTAGGCTGAAATTTATGAAGCTTGCTTAGGCTTTGCTTAGACTTAACTCACGAGTTAAGTGTGCATTGAAATTTATAGTCATTATGCTTAGCTCAAGCTGAGCAAATGCTTAGCATAGTCTAAGTCACCGAAATCCTTGACTTAGCGAATACTTACGCGCTCGTAAAGATGGTTCGATTGACCAGGTAAAAAACCGTAATTTAGTTTGAAAACGTTATAACAGAAGTCCGTAAGGGCATGCCAGGTTCAAAGTAAAAAGTTCTTTCTAGAAATTGGTAACTATATGTAAATGAAATCGAGACAATCTCAAATATTGTTGACATTTTTTTTTATGGAATAGGCGGGCAAACGAGCAGACTTATCGCTTGATGGTAAGCGATTACCGCCGCCCATGGATACCTGCAACACCAGAGGCGTCACAAGTGTGTTGCCGGCCTTTGGGGGAGGGACGGGAGGGGGTTGGGGGATAGGCCTCCGGTATCCTCACTCACTCGGTGAAACACAGCGCAAGCACTATTTCACACCGGTTTTCTGTGAGGCCGTGGTATCACTCCGGTCGAGCCGGCCCATTCATGCCGAAGCGTTGCTCTCCCACGGTGACAATCCAGTTTTTTTTTTGACTGACAAGTCATTTAAACATTCTATTTTACTTGTACATGTGTTATTTTGGGCCTTTTTCACTTAAAATCAATAAAAACTAACGGTTTAAATTGATTGATATACAATTAATAATAAAGATTATAAGATTTACTAGTATTTTAGTTTAATACAGCTATTTTAAAAATAATATGTGTTTGAAATACCTTTATAATTTAAATAAATATGCTATGCAAATTGAAACGTTTGAACATTTTTTCCTGAGCTCTTGCTTAGCATACACTCAGTAAATACTTAGCCCAAAAGACTATAAATTCGAATGCTAAGATTACACTGAGCAGGAACTTAAGTGAGTTCAGCGTAAGCGAAGTCTGAGCAATGACACAATATACTAAATAGACCGACCCTCCCCTGGCCCAAACTGTACACCGATAAAAGCTGGAAAAATTCACTTAAATCTAGATGGCGCGCAAAAATAAGGTACTAGAAATAGTTTAACAAACTCTCACTATTTTATTGATATGCTTCAATTATAGTAATTATTTTATTATTTTTCGAATATAAATCTTACTTTCTAATGCTTGTTTAAAAAAAATATTTTTCAATTGCGTAACTATAAGTTATCACCTATTTTTAGGAGATGTCGTTGCAATCGATTCAAATAAACTTGAATATAATGACCTATTTACTACGCTAGATGTCACATTTATAAGTTATTGATATGACATATAGAATATTATATGCTGGATGCGCGATGATAGCGCCACCAAGTGGCTACAATTACGTCGGACTTTGATTTGTCAAATGGTTAGTTGTCTTACGAAGATTAAGTAAACAAACAAATTATTTCAACGATATATCGTAAAGGGGCGTCCATTAATTACGTGAGGCATTTTTGAGAATTTTTCGACCTCCCCTCCCGCCTTGGTGAGATATCGTAAGATTTTCATCAACTCCCTCCCGCGTCCCCAAATCTCACGCGAGATTCTTCAAATTTATGTTTTGGCTGTAAACGTGTTGGATTATTGAACTGGTTCTATTACTTCGATTGAAGACTAGCAAAGCAAAATCGAATGCTACTTCGCTGCTCTGCGGAGTTCGGACGAATACGACAAACACTATTGTGTCAGATTTGGCCATATTTTATTCGGAAATAATTTTTCACGCAATTTTACACAATAATTACGTGATATTTGCCAAGACCCCCCTAAGTGAGATTTGAAAAGATTTAGCTCAATCCCCTCCCCCCTAAAACACCTTACGTAATTAATGGAAGCCCCTAATTTAAATATATTCTATTCAATCATGTAAATCTATGGTGTAGATAATAATGTTGAGCGATTTTATTTCCTGTCTGATATGGCATAATCAATAAATTTTAGGTCATTATATGTCATTTTAATATAAAATAAATGATTGAACTGCAAAGTATAATCTTTATTTTTGAACGAAGTTCCTTATCGCGCGTCGCGAAAGGGGGCTAGACGGAAAAAAATGTAACGACACTTTTCGTGCCAAAAGTTGTAACCACACTTTTAACATTGAATTGACGTCATAGTGCTGGATACTCACCGTTAAATATAACAAACTGATTGCCAACGTCCATACCATGTTGAATACACCGGTTCTCGTCCGATCATCGACGTTAAGCAACATCGGGCGTGGTTAGTACTTGGATAGGTGACCGCCTTGGAACACCACGTGATGTTGGGTTTTTGCATTTATTTACATAAAATATATTGTTTTATAGTATATTTTGTAAAGCTTGATTATTACTAAAATAATTTGAGTATTTTATGCGCATTTTTATTATTAGGAGCATATCAAATATAATATATATATAAACTTCGTTCCATCCGGGTGTTCTTTGACACCTCTCAAGTTTTTATTATACATATTTTAATTTGTACAACAAGTAATATTAAAATCACATTAAATCAGTCAGGAGATTAACAAATAAATATTATTTCATAGACATACACTTTAAACAGTTTTCTAACAATTTATCCTATTATTTAAATTACGGCAAAATCCAAAATCTGATGACAGCATTTTAAAATCTAAAGAGTTCAGAAGAGGTTTCTAGAGAATTGACATTGATGCAGCTACGAAAATAAAGGTTATGAATTGGACAGAAGACGAAAATAAATTCAGCTTGTAACCCCTGAACTTGTCAGGTGGAAACTCACCGGCTTCGACTCAGGGTAGAAGATGATACCTCAGGGCGCCGTAAGAATTTAGATAAAATTTTAAGGTGAGGGTGCGGAGGGTCCAAGGAAGACTTCAAAAAGACAACTTACAATTTAAATAAACTTTTATTCCAATTCCTGCTATCTTTACATATGAATTTAAAGTAATTTAATTAATTTAATATATTGACAAAAAAAACTTAAGAGGTAGTCTTAAAAATAAAAATAAAATTATACAGTCTTTTCTTTCACTCTTTAAGCCTGTAGACTGGTCTGCACAGGATAGCCACCCTCTGGTCACCTCTCTGACTCACAGTAGTCAGCCGTAGACTCTCTCCAGCTCAAGGTAGCTTACAGAGACGTCCACCAGTGATCCAACTTGTGGGTGCTAGGTAAAAAAGTAATAATTAATTTCCATATATATAATATGAACTTCCCTCAAGGTAGGGCAGATAGGTCTTGAGGAGTGAGCCGTGAGCTGCCAATCGTCAACCGTACTCAGCACAAATCTTGAACCACAAGACAGGCAATATGTAGGATTCTTTCTGCGGTAATCTAACGACCCTATAAACAAAATTAAATAGCCTGAGAACATATTCTACATACAATAAGATAATAAGGAAAAACCTTTTTTAGGTTAACTTACCACAGACAGTGGGACTTGAACACTCACAAACACTACCAACAAGAATATTAATGTACACTGTAAGCAAAGCTTCCTCAGAGTTAACGAGAGAAGGTTTCAGAAATAAAAAGAAATAGGCCACACAGCCCGCTATATAGACATTTGATCGAACAATCTAGATGATTCCCCTACTACATTTCGGGATGTGAGAACAGGACGTACAACTTCCATACTCCTTGCTTATTTGAGATCAAATTTAAGAAGTAATGAGAATCGTATGATACACATATGATAATGTCTCATTATTTCTAAGCGTCATAATGTCAACTACATATCCTTCATAAAATACGCCCCCTAGTGCCACCTAGGTGTACCAACAGCCCGATACTTCGATCGTGCACATCATTCAATTGTAGTTCTAACTACAATGAACGAGAGGGCGCTGAAACAAAATTTGTTAAACATTGAATACTAAAAAAAACGATGTTACACCACCCCCTCCCCACAGTGTTCCTTGAGTAGTGTGCTCAAGGAACAATTTGAGAAGTGGCAATGGAACAAAAAAATTTAAACAAACTCAAAAAAAAAAGCTGCAGAGAACAAATTTAAAAAAATTAAGCTCCAAAACAAACCAACGAAGTCTAAAGAGAATCTATAAAGCTACTACGACACTATCTTTGATGTATTGCTAAAGCTATTGAATGTTAAAATGGAACTACTTATTACTTCATCAAACACATACAACCTTTTTATAAATATAGACAGTACATTGCAAACTCCATCCGGAGCACCTGAATGCGTTCGTAACAGTGGACATAAATAGTCCTCAGTTAGTACTTGCAAAACGAGGCGACATCTTATGCACTGCCTATATCCTATACCTAATCAACACCTTATACCTAAATGAAGGAACAATACGTTATAGACACCGTCCAGTGCACCTGTTCTCGTTCGTAACAGCTGACATAATAAGTCCTCTGTTAGTACTTGTAGAAACGAGGCGATAACATATGTACTGCCTCCCCAACTACATCCTGATGTTGATTTAGGTCTTATGCAAGGAGTGGAATGGAATATACTTGCATAGATACAAGATTACTACATTATGATGTGGTTCTCTATAACACACACAATAGACTTCAGCACATAAAACCATTTACAAAAAAAAGTTAATAAATTATATCTGAAATACATTTGTAAAACATGATATTTTAGTTTAGTCATTACCACATCTTGCCAACCTAGCGAGAAGATAATTAGCCCTCAAGGAAACTCTTAGGCGACTAGTCTTATTAGAAACGAAATCACCTGAAGAAAGGACTCCCTCCAGTTCCATGACCTTCGGCTCGCAGAAAGACAGCTCGGAAGCAGCAGAAGCTGGGACGACAGTGCTGGCTTTAATGCTGCCATGCCGTATAAGGCGCAACGCAGTGCGCAGCTCACTCCTCAAATTGACCACCGTGTCATCGGGATTCGCTGAAACACCCATGGCAGACAACTCGTTAATAAGTTCATCCTTCTTTAGATAATTTATACATTTAATCAGCTGGGCCATGATGTTAAAATTCAAAAATAAATTTGTTGACAATTAAAAAATTTATATATAAAGCACTAAGTTCTTCTTAGTGAGAAAGTAAAAGATTCAGTCCTACAAAACGATTAGGCTGAATGTTATAAAAATAATGTGTTACTTTCTTAACACAATGTTTTAAAATTCAAAATTAAAATTAATGACAAGTTACCAAAGTTAAAACAAAGCACTAAGTTCTTCTTAGTGAAAAAATTAAAAGATTCAGTCTTACAATAAGATCTAGCTGAATTGTATAAAAATAATGTGTTATTATATTAACACAAAACAAAAAATTATTCTCAAATGTTACTTTTAATTTCAAGTTTACAATTATTCTAAGCAGTTTTTCCTAATTTGTGGGGTAACAAAAGAAAACTTTTTTTTCTTTTAATCCCCTTTCAAACTCTAAGTTAATTATAAATTTACTTCTAATACATTAATTATGTTTGCTTCATGTTTCCACAACTATAAAGTAGTTGCTAACAATCCACATTCAATGAACAAAAAATTCAAGTTTTCTTTACTATAGATAAAAGTATACCCTACTTTTATTTATGCAAAGTGTCCTAGATTGAAATTTAAATTACACTATTAAATACACAATTTAAATACACTAAAAGGTTAAATTATTATGTTAAAATTACAAACAAGTTAAAGGGAAGCACAATATCCCTTTAATTATATTATGCAAACCCACTTATAGAAATAAAATAAAGTTAATCTCACATTTATTTACTTAAGTTGTAAGTAGGTAGGAATATAAAAAGTAAAAATAAAGTTATTCCAGGAAAACCTGAACAAAATACAAGCTATATGTATGTGCTGCTCCCTTAGGGAACACACACATGAACTGTGAAACAACAGGAAAAGAAAAAAAGAAAAAAAAGAAAAAAATGTTCTTGCCAAAATAAATTCAAAAAGACTTACCAAAATTTGTGCATTTAAAATTTTGATTTAATTTTGAATTTTGCTCAATGCTTTTCCACACCGCAGAGATGGTAATAAAGTGCTGAAAAATGCAATGAGATAATTATTACATGTGAACTGCACTTCACAAAACCAATTAACGTCCTGGCTAGTCTCGGACGGATAGTAAGCGTCTCATCCAAAGTCCTCCCGGGAACTACACTCAGCACACCCTCAAGGTTCGAAAGGTTAGCCGAACGTTGGTCGCCAATTTGTAACCCCTGAACTTGTCAGGTGGAAACTCACCGGCTTCGACTCAGGGTAGAAGATGATACCTCAGGGCGCCGTAAGAATTTAGATAAAATTTTAAGGTGAGGGTGCGGAGGGTCCAAGGAAGACTTCAAAAAGACAACTTACAATTTAAATAAACTTTTATTCCAATTCCTGCTATCTTTACATATGAATTTAAAGTAATTTAATTAATTTAATATATTGACAAAAAAAACTTAAGAGGTAGTCTTAAAAATAAAAATAAAATTATACAGTCTTTTCTTTCACTCTTTAAGCCTGTAGACTGGTCTGCACAGGATAGCCACCCTCTGGTCACCTCTCTGACTCACAGTAGTCAGCCGTAGACTCTCTCCAGCTCAAGGTAGCTTACAGAGACGTCCACCAGTGATCCAACTTGTGGGTGCTAGGTAAAAAAGTAATAATTAATTTCCATATATATAATATGAACTTCCCTCAAGGTAGGGCAGATAGGTCTTGAGGAGTGAGCCGTGAGCTGCCAATCGTCAACCGTACTCAGCACAAATCTTGAACCACAAGACAGGCAATATGTAGGATTCTTTCTGCGGTAATCTAACGACCCTATAAACAAAATTAAATAGCCTGAGAACATATTCTACATACAATAAGATAATAAGGAAAAACCTTTTTTAGGTTAACTTACCACAGACAGTGGGACTTGAACACTCACAAACACTACCAACAAGAATATTAATGTACACTGTAAGCAAAGCTTCCTCAGAGTTAACGAGAGAAGGTTTCAGAAATAAAAAGAAATAGGCCACACAGCCCGCTATATAGACATTTGATCGAACAATCTAGATGATTCCCCTACTACATTTCGGGATGTGAGAACAGGACGTACAACTTCCATACTCCTTGCTTATTTGAGATCAAATTTAAGAAGTAATGAGAATCGTATGATACACATATGATAATGTCTCATTATTTCTAAGCGTCATAATGTCAACTACATATCCTTCATAAAATACGCCCCCTAGTGCCACCTAGGTGTACCAACAGCCCGATACTTCGATCGTGCACATCATTCAATTGTAGTTCTAACTACAATGAACGAGAGGGCGCTGAAACAAAATTTGTTAAACATTGAATACTAAAAAAAACGATGTTACAAGCTTGTCATTATTTTACAAATCTAAAGTGTATTTTTTTCTAAGGCGGCAAGGTGTAGTACTTGCCGCTCCAACCACAATCCGAAACTCCGAAAGTGGCTAGCAAAATCCGATTGTTTTGCCCTGATCTATTTAAAAAAAGAATAACAGAAATTCGAAATGCATTAATTAAAGATAAAGCTTGTGTGATCACTTTCGATGAAATCGCAAAAATGTGTAACTTATAATATTCCATCAGCAGTAAAAGCAGAATTGTTACAACTATTTTAAAAGCTACTATAAATAAACTATTTGATAATAAGTGGGCTTCTGCTAAAAGCTGTTTTTTGCGGTCGGGCTACGAAAAACCAAAATACATGCAAGAAATCAGGGATATCTAGTAACATTTCCTTTTTCTTTTGCAACGTTTTGTAAAATTATTTGCGTTTTTTGATGTACCACATTTAATTAAAAGTATTCAAAATCATTTTTTAAACAATAACTATGTTAACGGCAATGAGCAAATTTCGTTTCAAGATGTTACCAAACCATACGAAATAGACAAAACTTAAAACTTGAATCGATCACTTACAAAATTGACAGATAGGCCCATTGAACAGTAATAAAAAAATATGAGATGCCATAGAAACACGCATAGTTTAAAAAAGTAACACATGCATTAAATGCGATAAAGACGGGCAAAAATTATTTGAAAAATTACACAATGAACTAAAACAAAAACCAACTTCAATGTTCGACTTGATATCTCTTAGATGCCATTATCAGATCGTAATGTCCTTATCATGGTATCACCGTTGGGACATATCCTTTCCATTAAAAAAAGAATCATCAAAATCGGTTCATAAACGACGAAGTTTTCCGCGAACACACATAAAAAAAACATATATACGGTCGAATTGAGAAACCTCCTCCTTTTTTTGAAGTCGGTTAAAAATTGAATCAGGATGTAATAGACAATTTGTTTGCGCAATTTCGGCAAAAGCAACAAAAATCCAACAGCAAAGTTGCTAAGGACCATATTTAGGAGTAATTTAGTTAATTTCTTAAAGAGTCCCCATAACAAAAAACTGTGAGGATGAAGATGGTGATTTTATCCAGTTAGCCGTTGGAGAAAGCAAATAATTTTCTCCAAAACCATCATTATCACCAAAACACGCAGTAAACATCGAGAAACAATGCACTCATGAACGGCAACTTATTTATTTATTATTTACCGCTGCCCATGAATACCCACAACACCAGAGGTGTCACAAGGCTTTTAAGGAGAAGTATGCTCTTTTCTTGAAGATTGATTGAAGGTCGCATTGGTCCGGGAATACCGCAGTCGACAGTTCATTCCACAGTTTTGTTGTGTAGGGCAGAAATTTTCTCGAAAAGCGCACAGTTGACACCTAAATGATGATGATGAAACTGCAGTCGCGTAGGATGATGGCAAAAAAAGGAGGCAGGGATCAATTCAATCAATTGCTCGGAGTACTCCCCATTGTAAATACGATAGCAGATGCGTAACGGAGCCACGTCTCCACACAGCGCGTGCAGCGCCAGAGATTCCAGCCGAATTGAAACTTCTTGACAATTGACGATTCGATTCGATTGTATATTAGTATTTCAATCATAGTGAATTGAATTTTGCGTGAAATAAGAAATAGGTACATTTTGTATACTCAGAACAATAAAATTACTTGAGGAACTTGATGAACTTGTAAGAGTTGGTTTGCAGATGTTTATATTTGTGCAAAAAAAAAGCTGGCAGTTGGCTTAGAAACTTCAGTGAACACATGTAAACAATGAAGGCCTTGCAAATACTAAGTAAATTATCAAAATATTCAAGGAGCTTTTACAAATGCGTGTGAACTTTTCAACACCTACCCACGAAAAAAAAAATTAACTTAATAAAGATTAAGTTTTACTTAAATATTTAAAAAGTGAAGATTATGAGCTGTTACATTATTTTTCTTTCAGTAATCGACATAGATATCATTATTGTGACATAATAAAATATACGTGTCGTTCCAAGATGAATATCTGAGGCCACTTTAAGACGCCTCAATCGTGTTCAATTCAGTTCTCGTACTGTATTAATCCCAAATAATGTATCTAGGCCTGTTCCTTAACAGTAGGTTGACGACAGTTTCACACACACACACTTTCAATAGTTTGCTCGAAAGCTTTTGCCGAATTTAGGTAAACTGAGTGTTGCGACAAGATGGAACGCAGAATTCTCCGGTTAATAACACTTTACGGTACCCGGTGTAGACGGTAGCACTGACCGCCTAGAGTAGGGTGCGCCACAGGAGAGTAGAGAGTAGACAGTAGAGAGTGTTGTTGGTTTGAGCCACACGCGTTTATAACATAATGTCTACGGAGGCAGAATGCGCGTTGTCAGGAATATCCATGTGAGATTTGTTCCGCGTAACGCAGGTTCTTTCCGGTCACTGTTGCTTCGGAAATACCTGCACGCGGTTACTAGAAGTGAGTTGAATCCTGCCGATTCCCTGTGCCATTACTTGAGCATCGCAGCGTTGGATATAGAATGCAGTTATGGGAGAATATCTCTCGCTGCCAACCATGTTATGCTCCATAGTGGATAGCAACAGAGTGTTATCTTCTGCGAAGATGACATTGCACAGAAAGAGGTGGCGGAAAGGACCAAGGATGAAAATTTCTACTTGGACCTAATTTGCCGCCAGCCGCTGAAACGGACGCAGCAGTGCATTCTAGCAACTCATGCCACCTTCAGTGGTAATTAAGAAAATGTTTAGTTAAAATTACTAATTTAAATTGTAAAATTTAACTGCTATTGAGATGTCTTATAAACAGATATTTACAAAGATGTATTTTAACAAGCATATAGAATTTCTCAAACAGTACTATTAATACATTATTTCTTCTTGTTAAACTGCCAAGACTTAATTTCTCCATTTCTATTACAGTAATGTAGTTTTTTTAAATCATTTAATTTGCCGCCCCCTAAACGAAGCCGCCCTAGGCTTCAGCCTACTGAGCTTTCATCACTGAATAATATAACCTAATATAACATATATAATACTAGCTGTTGCCCGCGGCTTTGCTCGCGTGGAAGTTGATTATATGTATTAATTTAAAACTGTGTAAGTATCTATGAATACTGTGTTCACGTTTTTAAACGTATTTATTTATAATCAATAGTCCATTAAAATTGACTTTCACACATACTTTCGACCCTTATTTTAACCCCTTTAGGAATAGAATTCCCATAAATGCTGATATAAGTATTCATTTATTTGTAATCAAAAGCCTGAAGACAACGTTTCAGGCTACTAAATTAAAAAATGACGGACTTCCAGTCTAGCCTAGGGATAGAATATCCAGAAACGCTTAAATACGTATCTCCTCATCATCATCACAGTCCACTGCTGGACATAGGCATCTCCAATTGCACGCCACTTGGTTCGATCCTCAGCTTCTCTCATCCAGCTCCTGCCAGCCGTCTTGGGCAGATCATTTTTCCACCTGGCCTGTGGACGTTCTACGCTACGTTTGCCGAGACGGTCACCACTCACGAACCCGTTTATCCCAACGGTTATCAGTTCTACGGCTAATATGGCCAGCCCACTGTCACTTCAGTTTGCTTATCCCGTGGGCTATGTCAATGACCTTGGTTCTCTACCGGATCACCTCATTCTTGATGCGATCCCTTAGAGAAACGTTGAGCTTTTGTGATGAGAAAA
This sequence comes from Diaphora mendica, assembly GCA_949125395.1. Classification (NCBI taxonomy): domain Eukaryota; kingdom Metazoa; phylum Arthropoda; class Insecta; order Lepidoptera; family Erebidae; genus Diaphora; species Diaphora mendica. The sequence continues at coordinate 8,689,043 of OX421323.1, forward strand.
ATTAATCATTATTATTATTATAGCCCTCTCCATAGCGACTTTGAACTTGTGGACCAGCCGTGTCGTGTCCACGTTTCGGCACAGTATGTCATGACAGGTAGGACGTATTGATTGAAGAGTTTCGTATTTAGGCACTGTGGGATTGACGATGAAAAGACCCGACAAAGTTTCCCAAACGCTGCCCAACCCGGCTGAATTCTCCTGTTCATCTCGTCCTCGAAGTTGTTTCTACTTAACTGCAAAGTCTGCCCGAGGTACCACACATATTTTTGAACAACTTCAAGAACGGCACCGTGAACCACAACCGGTTCCGGTAGAACATGTTCGTACATACGTATCTACTCATTTTTAATCAGTAGCCATAAATAAAGTTGCATGTTTCTAACTTCAAGAATGACGGACTTCCAGAATAACCTATATACGAAATATCAACCCCTATTTAACCTCTTAGGGGTAGATTATCCAGAAACGCTTAAACACGTATCTACTATTTTTTAATCAGTAGCCCAAAAGTAAAGAACGACGAACTTCCTTACAAACTTTCAACCCCAATTTCACCCCCTTAGGGGTAGAATATTAAGAAACGTTTAAATACGTATCTATTCATTTTAAATCAGTAGCCCAAAAGTAAAGAATGACGAACATCCTTACAAACTTTCAACCCCGATTTCACCCCCTTAGGGGTAGATTATCCAGAAACGCTTAAACACGTATCTACTATTTTTTAATGAGTAGCCCAAAAGTAAAGAATGACGAACTCCCTTACAAACTTTCAACCCCGATTTCACCCCCTTAGGGGTAGAATATTAAGAAACGTTTAAATACGTATCTATTCATTTTAAATCAGTAGCCCAAAACTAAAGAATGACGAACATCCTTACAAACTTTCAACCCCGATTTCACCCCCTTAGGGGTAGAATATTAAGGAACGTTTCAATACGTATCTATTCATTTTAAATCAGTACCCCAAAAATAAAGTTTCACGTTTCTTACTTACAAAATGACGAACTTCCATACAAACTTTCAACCCCTATTTCACCACCTTAGGGGTAGAATATTCAGAAACGTTGAAACACGTATCAATTCATTTTTAATCAGCAGCCAAAAAATAAAGTTTCATGTTTCTGACTTCAAAAATTACGAACTTCCAGACTGACCTATATACGAAATAACAAACCCTATTTCACCCCTTAGGGGTAGAATATCCAGAAACGCTTCAATACGTATCTACCCATTTTTAATCAGTAGCCCAAAACTACATTTTCATGTTTCTCACTTAAAAAATGACGGACTTCCTTACAAACTTTCAACCCTTATTTCACCCCTTTACGGGCATAATATCCAGAAACTCCTAAATACGTATCTAATCATTTTTATTAAGTAGCCCAAAAATAAAGTATCATATTTCTTATTTAAAAAATTACGGACTTCCATACAAACTTTCAACCCCTATTTCACCCCCTTAAGGGTAGAATATCCAGAAACGCTTACACGTATCTACTCTTTTTTAATCAGTAGCCCAAAAGTAAAGTTTCATGTTTCTTACTTAAAAAATGACGAACTTCCATACAAACTTTCAACCCCTATTTAACCCCCTTAGGGGTAGAATATTAAGAAACGTTTTAATACGTATCTATTCATTTTAAATCAGTACCCCAAAAATAAAGTTTCATGTTTCTTACTTAAAAAATGACGAACTTCCATACAAACTTTCAACCCCTATTTCACCCTCTTAGGGGTAGAATATTCAGAAACGCTGAAACACCTATCAATTCATTTTTAATCAGCAGCCTAAAAATAAAGTTTCATGTTTTTGACTTCAAAAATGACGGACTTCCAGACTGACCTATATAGGAAATAACAACCCCTATTTAACCCCTTAGGGGTAGAATATCCAGAAACGCTTAAATACGTATCTGCTCTTTTTTAATCAGTACCTTAAAAATAAAGTTTGTTGTTTCTTACTTAAAAAATGACGAACTTCCATACAAACTTTCAACCCCTATTTCACCCCCTTAGGGGTAGAATATTCAGAAACGCTGAAACACGTATCAATTCATTTTTAATCAGCAGCCTAAAAATAAAGTTTCATGTTTCTAACTTAAAAGATGACGGACTTCCAGACTGACCTATATACGAAATAAAAACCCCTATTTAACCCCTTAGGGGTAGAATATCCAGAAACGCTTAAATACGTATCTACTCTTTTTTAATCAGTAGCCCAAAAGTAAAGTTTCATGTTTCTTACTTCAAAAATGACGAACTTCCATACAAACTTTCAACCCCTATTTAACCCCCTTAGGGGTGGAATTTCAAAAAATCCTTTCTTAGTGCTCACTTACGTCATATAAAGAACCTACATGCAAAATTTCAGGATTGTAGCTTCAGCGGTTTGGGCTGTGCGTTGATCTCTGGGTATGTCAGTCAGTCAGTCACCTTACTCTTTTATATATATAGATATGGATTTTTTCAACAAATTTTGATTATTATAACACAATTAAGTAGCTAGACCTACATACAGAGTTTTATGTGAAAATTTAAAAAGTTTCTTACAAAAATTAATAAAAAAATATATATTCATGTACCGTATTTACTGAGAAGCATTTATGAAGAAGCTGTTTATTTGAAATTATAAACAGACATTTCAATTTTATTTATTTGTGTGCTCTTGGACGATTTAATAAAATATCACATAAATTACTAATGTAATTATGTGGAAAACGACATCTAGTGGGACATTTGCACTAATACAAAAACAAATAAACTTGACAGTTTACTCTCGGATTCGTATCGGAGTAGAAGCTCAGAAAATATCTTTGAAATTTACAATTTGATACACTTAGTGACATCTAGTGAACATTAAGCTTATTATACATCCGCGTACAACTCTAAGTTCATGCGATGTAAGTCTATAGTTATATTTCGTCAGTGGTCTGAGCAAAGTCTAAGCACGCTTTATAAATTTCAGCCTTAGATAAGAGCTTATGAAAGAAGAAAGAAATTTTTCAAACATTGTTTTAGTGTAACTTTAACCGTTTACGCAGCGCACGCAATGGAAGCTCTCAAAAGGAATAATTTTCTCCCGTTTTTGCAAAGCCTTTTGTTGATACTCCGCTCCTTTTGGTCGCAGCGTGATGATATATAGCCTATAGCCGATAACTGAGCTATCTTATACTTAAACAATTTTTCAAATCGGACCAGTACTATCTGAAATTAGCGCATTCAACCAAACAAACAAAAAGAATTGAGTTGCCACGAATAATGATTTGGCCGAATACCGAATATTCGGCAACGCTGTCGACCGAAGTGCCGAATATTATCGCCGATATTTGACTGTTTCAATTGCGAGTAAATCACGTTACGGCACACTTTGTCAGATCATTATCACTATACAAAGTCACATTCTCTGTCTCTATATCCGTATGTCCCTATGTATGCTTAAATCTTTAAAACTACGCAACGTATTTTGATGCGGTTTTTTTTAATAGGTAGAGTGATTCAAGAGCAAGGTTTTTATATATATAATGTATAATCTATACTTATAATAAAAATGTAACAGGTCCAATTCTGTACATTAAAGATATTTAGAAAATTTTTTTTGGAGGGCTCTCTATAATCGATACTGAACCCAAAACTGTAATTTTTTTATTTTTGTCGGTCTGTCTGTCTGTCTGTCTGTCTGTATCTTGGCCGCGCATCACGTCGAAACTACTGAACGGATTGAAATTAAACTTGGCATGATTTGAGTTCATAATACGAGGTAGGACATAGGATACTTTTTATCCCGAAATTCAGCACGGTATCCTGGAGAGAGGGGATGAAAGTCAGAATATGTACTTGGTTGTAATTCAATAACACATAGTCCGATTTCATTCATTCTTTTTTTGCTAGAAAGAAAAAAAATAAAAGATAACGGGAAGTGTTTTTTTTTTGTCCGCGACTGTACACTGCCTGTGGGAAGCTGAGACAGATATGTAAATATGGCGGTACGAAGTTCGCCGGGTCAGCTAGTGTATAATAAATGCGTAATATAGTATGGAAACACTGTTAATTTTCGAGGTTCCTAATGTGATGTAGCAAATAAACACTTTTTTTGCGGTCATTGCAAACGCTGGTTGCACCCTACGAGATAGATCAAAATAATGTACTACAGTATTGTACACCTTAAAAAGGTCTACAAAAAAGTCCGCGACGGTATATGTCTATCTCTTAGGGATAACCCACAATAAACATTTTTTATTCCTTTCTTTTTACGAGAAATAATGGGCTTATTTACGAAGCGATATTAAGTAATACAGAATGAATCCTTATACAATTAAGTAAGTTAAATACATTGTGCATTTAATATAAAAATGGTCCTTTACTGTATCTAATTTAAATAAATATATTCGAAGATATTACAGATTTAAAATGCACGAATTGTGACGTCGACGCGGCGCGGGGGCATCTAAACTCCACCCGTGCGAAGCCGGGGCGGCTCGCTAATAAATAATAATACATAAACATAACTACATATTTTGGTTGCTACTTTTTTTGATACACGTTTCAAAACAAGTTGCCTAGTATTGGTTCAGAGTGTTTAGTTTAGACAGAAACAACAAGATAAAAAATTCTTCTATAAGCTCTGAAAATAAGTTGTAATAAATATAATAGTACCGATGACGATTCTCTTCCACTTCGTAAGAAAAGAAACTTGCATGAAAATTATAAGACTATTGAAATATACTACAGTGTCTGGAATTGCTTTGAGAAACTCGCTACAGATAATATCCGAAATGGTAATGATAAGGAGGATGTGGAGAAGCATTTTATGGCAAATGAATTGAATTTTAATTTGCAAAACAATTCGCCTAGATCAGACAGCTGATCCTTACAAGTGGTGGTCAGCAAACGAAAAACAATACCCAAATTCATCTCTTCCTCATTCCTCTCAAAATTTTCCAAAATTTATCTTTCGTTTCCTGGGAGTAGCGTGTATAGTGAGGGGTTATTTTTTAACCTGGTATCATTTACGATGAAAAGCGTAATCGTTTGCTAGCAAAAAATGCTGAAATGCTTGTTTTTATCCATCACAGTTACCACTGATCAATTTTACTGACTAAAGTTGTGTAATTTCGTAATAATTACCTATAATCTTGAGTAATATAACGTGTCTTTTTTTCATGATTAGGTATTCGGTATTCGGCCGAAAAGTACACATTATTCGGCCGAATACCGAATACCTAAAAAAGTGACCAAATACCAAAAAAAGTGGCCGAATACCGAATAGTAGCCAAATATTCGTGGCATCTTTAAACAAAATCTTCAGTTTTATAATATTAGTATAGGTATGTAGTTCGCAAAAAGACGTATATTCTTTTGTAGAACGAATACTAAACTATTTGCAGCTTATTTCTCTATAAGATTACGCCCAGAATGATAGACGTTAGAGACGGATAGAACGTTCCTTGTTTCCCCACCTATGCAAGAACCAGAACATTATAAACCGACCCGCGCATCACGGAAGCGCGTGTCGTCCTCACAAACACTCCAACTGTAAAATTAGTATTGTATAACTCTTTTCATTTAACCTCATTTAGGTATATGCCGTATATGTCTATTGTAAATTCTGAGGTATGTCTATTCAAAGTTAAATATTAATTTGCAATAACGTACAACCTGAAGTACCTACACTATTAACATAGTATAGGCACAACCATTAAAAAAAAACAGGATTTAATATCAAAATTATAATATCTATGATTTGCATACAAATAAGGATAAGATTTACGTAGAAATAAATAAATAAATAAATTACATTTAATTAATATAAATAAATTACAAAACTGATAGCTTTAACATTTATTTTTGTTTATTATTATGCTTATTACCTACTAATAATATTATTATAAAGCTGAAGAGTTTGTTTGTTTGAACGCGCTAATCTCAGAAACCGCTGGTCCGATTTGAAAAATGCTTTGTGTTGGATAGTACATTTATCGAGGAAGGCTATATATCATCACGCTAAGACCAATAGGAGCGGAGCACCAATGAAGAATGTTTCAAACACGGGGGAAAATTATCACGCTACGGGCAATAGGAGACGCAAACGAGGTTGCTCGTCAGCTAGTATCATATACATACTGACTGAATTCTATAGGATCGTATAAAAGATCGAGATAAAAAAAATTATAGACACCTGGCAAAATGTGTTACTTGTTAATGATTAAACAATATTTTCGAAGCAATGATGTCAATTAGTATGTTTGTTAACAGGTATTTGACGAAGCTGTGCGTGCAGTATTAAGACCAGAACCTCAGAAGAGACATCAGAGGAAGTGTTTAATTATGTAAATAAGAAAATCCATGACGAGATCGACACTTAGACATGCAGGAATCTCTTGACGACAGTAATAATGTGTTTCTATACCAATATGTACTTCCAGCATCACATACCATTCTATTATAAACAGGTTGATCAAAATTACAGTCATTGTAGATTAGTGCCATATATACATTCTTCATACTGCATAGAAAATAATTTCGAATATTATACAAACTTAGAAACATCACACAAATAATTTTAGTTATTTTTCTGCTTATATTTAAGCAACTGAAAATGCCAAAGATTTTATGAATAGTTGTAAGACTCAGTATATAATTTAGTATGTTTTAGTAAAACCTCGAATGGTTAGAAACAAATTGTTACTGTTATATAAATGACAATGTTATTTTTGTATATGCAACTGGACCTCAATATTGGATGTTTAAAATAATATATTCTTATGCAAATTGTGAATAACGACTGACTGTAGATGCTAGTTTCTAACATACTCAATTTAATATCCAATTAGTTGCAGGTTTCAAGCATTAATTATCCAGTGAACGACATATTATTTGTTAAGCGATATTTTATTTAGATATATATACTAATAATTATTATCTATGCTTATAACTTATAGGGTTTGTGCTTTATTTTCATTTAGTAAAGTGATATTGATTGAGTTTGATAGTCATTTTGTATTATCTATGATAATTCTGATAAGCCAACGATTTCTACAAGTCATATTTGATAATTGCATTGTATAGAAACGTATTACATACGTAATATCATGATCTAAGAAAACAAGGTTTCGCATTCCGAGAGCGACACATGCTGACGTCACTATCCAGTTCCACTTTATTGCAACATAACACGAAATGATGGAAACATTTTCAGTAACCATTCTACTTCAAAAATTGTAAAATGCATTTAAATTGTTGTTTTGTGTATATAATCAAATAAAATATTTGAATTTAAATATATTATGTTAACATAAAACTCAATTGTTCTATAGAATTCATTATGTTATTCCGTCATTGTGGCGCATGTCGTTATCCTCGTTACACGTTTAAGTCTGTCTCATTCAGTTCTAATTTATACAGCTATTCTCAAATATTTGTTTGTATTTTTCAAAATGGTTGGTTGTTCTATTCGGAACTGTAAGAGCAGAAGTAGAAAAGGCGGTACAATAAAAAAAATTCTATTTCCTCAAAAATAATCTGTAATTAATGAATGGCTCCGCTACTGTGGCCCTAAAATAAAAATTTCCCCAAAAGTGTTAAGTTTGAGAACCAGCGATAGCGGTGATGACGTAGGCTTGTGATCCCACGTGATCACTGTGTCTCGGAACGCTATACCTACCTGGTGAAGTATAGGTATTGTTACCATGCGTAATATGAAGTGACAAATATCCGGCAGCTGAAGTGACTGTTGTAAAGCTTTATTGACGGTGAAGTTTAGTCTGCATTATTTTACGAATATTTTCGAATTTCTATTTTTTTTTTTTTTTCGAATAAAGTTTGTGATTAGACAAAGTGTGTTAATAGTGATTTATTAGGGCGAAATATTTTTGTATGTGAAAATCTTAGATTTAAGAAATATAATGCATTTAAAAAGTACTAATTTCTCAATGAAGGAAGAGCACAATTTGAAAATGGTCGCTCATGGTAACGTAAACAAGGAAATATTATATTAGCTCTTTATCTATATTGAGTCTGGTTAGAAACAAGATTTTTTCGAAACGGAAATGTGTGCATGTTGATATTATGCACCATTGATATTATTTGTAGACTGCTTGATTTACGTGTAAGCTTCAAAAATAATTCATGTATATACCTATTTATGTAAGAGCTAAATGAAACTTGTGTATTATGCACTTCATAAATTATTGAACTTTATTGTGGTTCTTTTAATTTTACAATCCTGCCCTGTCCCTTCATCTATTTATGGTCGTTTTCAAAAAAAACTATCTCCAATTTTAACTAGGAATATAGGAAAATGACCTAAATTTACCCTAAAAATAGTATCTGAAACAGCTCCAGGTACTAAAATGTTTAAAAAAGAAAAGAATTCGATCCTGGCTAGCAATGAAAGTACCTATTGAATAATTCTTGAAGAACAATAGGTGATAGGTGACCCATTATTTTAAGTGACCTGTACTAAAGGTACCGAAGTTAAAAGATAGCAATACGAGGAAGTACCTCGAAGTTTAAACAATACCTACTATTCCTCCATAATAACAAAGTTGTGATGGTAAAACCATGTTTATAAGACACGAAACTATCACACATGCCTTCAGTATTAACAAGATCTTTGCATCTTAGTTTGATCTTTGAATATTAAGAGCTACAAATTATAGACCTTGGATTGGTCTAGTGGTTATTGATTCTGACTGTTAATCAAAAGTCATGGGTTCGATTCCTACATTTTCCACCCAGGACACGATCAAATGTGCAGTGCATCTGTAAGTGTATATTTATTTATTTATTTATATAAGGAACATCAACAATATACATATACAAAACTGGTTAACATTAGGAGCTGAAAACATAATCTTATATGTATATCTATTATAGATGTACACAACAATGTTTGTAAAGAATAACACCAAAATAAAAAATAAAAATAATTCAACACAAGTTATACACAATTACAAGCAAAAATTCTGACAATATTGAGAATAAATAAAAGCAGAAGTAAAAATAAAATAAAGCGAAAACACAAATACAGTTCCACAAAGGAGAACCAGGTCTATTACTGCATTATTCTTTGCCTAAATGCCCTGTAGGAATCGTGAAAAATGTCAAGATCATCTGAGCGTCCACATAAAGTATTGTATTCGAGACACATACGCACTAGTGGTGAGTGTTTGCCAGCGTTTGTTCTGCAGAATGGTATGTGAAAGGTTTTTGTGATGGGGTGTCGCGGAATTTTGTATGGTACTGTTAACTTGATGTTACTTAGCAGTTGACTGCAGTCAACTCCACCGTTGAGAAGTTTGTGGAGGAATAAAAGATCCTGAATTGTACGCCGTCGATTAAGGCTGTTCATTCTGAGGAATTCAAGTCTGTCAGTGTAGGGGGCTCTGTGGGAGATACCTGACGATATGTATGCCAAGTGTCTCGTAAATGCCCTTTGGATGCCTTCAATTCGCTGCGATTGTATAACATACGAGGGACTCCAAACTATACATGCAAACTCGAGGACGCTTCGCACCAAGGCGTTGTAAAGTAGCATCTTTGTTTGTATTAGACGAAAACTACTGGTGCTTCTTTTAACAAACCCAAGCAGTTTAGCTGCCTTCCTAGCAACTCCGTCAATGTGCGCTATAAAGTTTAATTTGCTACCAAGTGTAACACCGAGATCTCTTATTTCAGGCACTTCTTGTAATAACGATCCGTCGACTTGATACTGAGAGGGAAAGGGTTGTTTCTTTTTTGTGTATTTTATGTGGTAACATTTTGCTGCATATAGGCGGAAGTAGGTATATTTATGTATAGTATCATACATACTATTTAGAAATATGTAAATAGGAATGTTTATCAGTTGACTAGTTACCATAATCATAAAACGGTTCTACCTAGATTAGCATCGGTGGGGGGTGTGTGTTTATAATTAGTAGTATCTCATAATTGTGCCAGGCCCAGGTATTAGGTAAAATATTACCTAAACAAATTGCCGAAGCAGAATCATTCAACAATGACCAGGACTTATAAAATCACAGGTTTTGTTAATAATATCTACGACATTTTTATACCAATAGGAAGTTTCGATCAAAGTCACCAACTGTATTTTCGGCACTCATATCATATACCTAACTTAATAAACAGATAAATGAATATTCTTAATGACTCAGAAATTGAAAAACATTAGGTACCTACTTAGTTAAATGTAGTATGTCGGAATGGAACCTACTCTTCGCTCCTTCGGGTATATCTTCTGTTTAGGCGACGCACTCGCGGACGACTGTCCGTGTGACGCATTAAGAATACGGAGTGTCACCACCCCTATTCATCTCGTGGGAGTCGTAAGAGGCGACTAAGGCAGTGGTCCGACCGCTAGAAAACGACTAAATATCGGCGATTTTCTCGCTCAAGAAACGTAAAATAAATAAACTCAAAGATAATCTCGCTCGCTTGATCATTTCTATACAGTGCGGCTTTGAAAGTACACGTATGGATTTGACGATGATGTATTTTACGATAGAGATATTGTCGGACACATTCAATAAAAAACTCATCCATAGTGTCTTGAAATGTGGTGTTGGCGCGAGTAATGGCTCATCGCACTTGAACACTCGCTTATAGCCTAGCCCAGCGACAAAACTATCGAAACTACACACCCGCTGATCGCCAACTCGTTTCTCGTTCATCGTCGGCGGTGGGACCACTGCCTGAGGGACAAACTAACGTACGTTACGTAGGACATCATTAATGTAGAGAATAGGAAAACTTTAAACAAACCCTTTTTTTACGTGTGAAAACCCTCACGGGCAACTGAGGTAACTACCTCACCGGTGTTTGCGGTGGGTGTAAGATCGGAGTCGGACCGACACTGAGTAAAGGAAGATACGCAAAAACTTGAAACAAACTATACCAATCCGTCTGGCAAGCGTAGTATAGCAGGCTTAAATCTCCTTTCTAAGGAGAGACCTATGTCCAGCAATAGGCTGTTAAAGGCTGTTGATGATGTCAAGGGGCGTGCAATTGGAGAGGCCTATGTCCAGCAGTAGACTGTGATACATGCTTGTGGACTGATCTTGGTGTCAAGCGGACGTCACCTTCAGCTATACTCAAAGCGGCACGAGGCTCTATAAGCCCGGTTCGCTGGCAGCGAATTCCGGCCTCGCTTCACCTCCTGTAAGTTGACGATGACTAGCTGAAGCACCACTCTGGAATAGTCAGCCTGAACGACTAAGCAGCACTCGTCTTTCCACGAGCGGCCTTACACTTGTACCTCTTCGGGCAGAGCACTTTTTATGTATTGTCTCCTTCAACCAAACATCTTACACGAATAATCAACTTAAAACTTGTATACGAATCACGTCGGTTGTGCATGAGCCAGGGTTCAAAAATTCTTCTGTAAATTGGTTGGCTACCAGGAAAAAAAACATTTACCTTGAGTTAATGAAACTTCATATTACTATATAATTATTTTATTTCATTTAACATGTTTACATGTCACTGAAACATTGTTATAAACAAATACCTACACAGGGATTAACATTTAAACAAGGATAGGTTTAGACAGAGCGCTTAGCACATACCTACTGCAAAACTCCTTTTAATAACAATTATCATGGTATAAAGTTGCGAAATGTCATGGAAAAATTAACCGTTTCTAATCGCCGCTCAGAAAACAATTTGTGACTAGAAAACTATTTTATGCATACAAAATGTGGATATCAATTAGCTTTAGAACTAGAAATATAAAAGTTGTAATGTTGTTTTTAACCGACTTCAAAAAAAGGAGGAGGTTCTAATTCGACCGTTTTTTTAATGTGGTCGCGGATATTTATGAACCGATTTTGATGATTCTTATTTTAATGGAAAGGAGATACCCCAACGGTGGTACCATGATAATAAGATCTGATGATGGCATCCAAGAGAAATCGAGTCGAAAATTGAAGTCGGTTTTTGTTAAAATTTTATTTGTAGGTAATACATTGTTATTCACTAAATTTAAATGTGCTTAAAATGACACACAAATTTGTATGAAGTAGATACATAAACCTACATCATATAACATCCCCTGAACTAATAACTAACATTTATAAACATAGAATATTAAATGCAATTAATAGGAAATAAATCAATATTCACTAAGCTAGTCAAGTTTTTAATTTCCTTATATGCAAATGTAGCATAGCAAGCATGCCACTAACTCAACTTGCATCATGAGATCTTATAAAATGTTCAATCTATAGAAATAACTTGTCTATAAAACATGAAAATCGAATTAACATGTAAAATACTGATTACAAACTTGTGTCTAAAATGATTAATTTACGAAATCTACTGAACAGATTGAGAAAATATTTTCATATTACAGTATCAGCATCACTAGATATTGTCCAAACAAACAATTTATCTGCAAGTGGTTTTAAACAAATGTTTCATTTCATTCTTAATTAACTGGTATAATTGTATAATGCTAAGCTCAATAAATTGCACATCCCTGTCATTATGGATGATACATTATACTGTTAAAAATCTGTTAATGCCTTACAAAACATTGATAATATTTATTGTGCATTTACATTATATACAGCATTATACAATAAAACAATAATTTGTAACTACTAACACTAATAAGTAGTATTTTTTGTATTTTTTATTATTTTTGTGATACAGATAAAACAGTTACTTAAATCTTAAACATCTATGTCATAAAAACATTAAATGGATAAATATCTTATAAAATGGACACAAAATTATGTAAAACCAATTGATAGATAGAACCTCATACTTATATAAAACATGATAGTACACAAATAGGAAAATTCTTAGAATGGAAATTTACTCATAGCATACAAGACAGTATTGGCTATATGTATATACTTTTTTTTTATATTTCACAACAGATTTTTTGAGTATACATCTGACAAAGCTTACACTTTCAATGCATCTACCAAACTTAAGTGGCTTCACTGCTTGGTAAAAAGTCATCTTCCTGATATCACATAGCTCTGTATGGACCCTGAGACTTCAAATATTGAATAACTAATGACGGTCCTGCCGACACAACTTCTGGTGGGATTGCTGTCAGGGGGCAATTCTCAATGCTCATTATTTGCAGACTGACACATAATGCCAGCTCAAATGGTAAATTGCATAAGTTAGGATTATCATTTAAGTACAGTGACTCTAAGTTTTCTAATGTACCTATTTCTTCTGGTAAATACTGTAAGTTATTTTCACCAACACTTAAGTATGTAAGATTTGTCAGATGGCCAATCGAACGAGGGAGTGATGTCAACTGGTTGGACTGAACTATCAGTTTCTGCAGTTCATGTAAGAACCCAATTTCATTTGGTAATACTTCTAATTTGTTTTCCTCCAAATCCAATACTCTTAATTTTCTCAGACTTCCAATGCTCGGTGGAACACGCTTCAAACAATTGTTTGATAATATTAGGATCTCTAAATTTTGTAAGCATTGTATGTCATCGGGCAATTTACCTAATTGGTTTGTTCCTAAGTTGAGCTCTACCATATTAACCCATGTTCCAATATCTAGTGGTAGTGATGTTAGCAAGTTCTCCTTCATGTTCAGTTTAGTCAAATTCTTAGCCCGTGAGAATATACCGTAGGGAATCTTGTCAATCTGGTTGTGTTCCAGATTGATAGAAAACACATTAGTGAATTGTGCTGGTCCTCCTGAAGGGTAACTTTGAAATGAATTGCGAGAAATTGTGATGCTTGTTAGCTCATTCAAACTAGATAAAAGCCCTTCAGGTAGCTGAGATATTGAATTTCCTTCAACATTAAATTCATCCATATGTTTACAGTTGCTCAGTGTAGATGGGATGGCAGTTAGCCTATTGTATCTTAGACCGAGACGGTTAATAGCATGAAGATTACCAATAGTCTCTGGTATATCAAGAAGTTCATTGTGCTGCAGGTCCAATGTTGATAAATTAACACAGTTACCTATTTCCCTTGGCAAGTGTTCTAGATGATTGTGCGAGACATCAAATGTCACTAGATTGACCAAGTAACCAATTCCTGATGATAGCTCCTTTATTTTATTTTCCCTCAGGCTCAGCATTGTCAAATTAGTAAGATTAGCTATTCCATCTCCCACCACTCTAATTCTATTGAATCTTAAGAACAGTGTCGTCAAAGATGTTAATTTGTACACTACTTCTGGTATGTCACTTAGTTTATTATGTCGTAGATCTAATACTTTAAGACATCTCAGGTTGGCGAGAGAATCTGGTAAGCTGGTGAGTGAATTTTCATTCAATGCTAGAGTTTGTAAATTTGCGAGACATCCAAATTCAGCAGGCAATGCCACAAGCTTATTTCCATACAAATAAAACTCAACCAAGTGAGTCAAATCTCTGACATTTGGTGGCAGAGATGTAATAGAAGACTTGCTGAGATCCAATCGCTTAAGGCCTTCATCACGACACCTGATGAACTCTTTTATTACATCTAAATCTGCTTGAATAGGTTTATTTTTTTTCGCAGTCGGTTTAGGTTTGTTCGACTCTGGATGTTTCACTGTGACGACTTTAGGTCGAGCACCCTCGGTGTTAGTCAGCGACGCAGTCGATAACTTCTTTTCCCTCATGCTGTGATATTTTTCTCTTGGACTTACGGTACCAATGGAATCCAATGCTTCAGAATTATCTCTCGAATTATCGAGATTCATTCCGTAATATTCAAGTCACGGACACTGTTCGTGACAAAATTTACCTCCTTGAAGATTATTTATTATAACACACTTGACATGGTTTTGTCATCTCATCGCTTAGAAACAAATCAATATCTATTTTAGAATGTTATAAAATGATCGACTTCCTGAATTCTTTCACACTCAGTAAAAATACTTATTAATTGAATGCGGCATCGATTACACACTCATCTATAATATCTTTAATTAATATTTTTACCAAAATATATCCAAATACACCCAAAAGTAATGATTTTTACGAAAACAGATTCTGCAATATTCTGCACATAATGAAAATGGAGCAGAACAGAATTCGATATTCGATTCGATTCATTCAGATCTTTCAGCTGACTAATAATGACCGAAAACCAAAACGACAAATTCGACTAAAAATGTTGTTACTCCTTAGAGCATTTATGTCTATAGGGGCAGTCCAACGGACGGAAAGCGTGCATGACTGGAATAGAGAGAGAGAGAGAGACTGAGTTTGGATAGTTTCTGTCTCCCTCACGCAAGCTGCACTCGGTTGCCCTTCCCAATATATATGCTCTAAGTTGTCACGAAGTTGAACGAGGTTAGGCGAATCAATGAGTAAAGAAAATATAAGGAGATGCCCTATTCTACTATACGACCAATTCATTATACAAATATATATAAGATCAAAATATATAAGATATATATATATAAAATATATATATAAGATACAAAAAAGCATTTTGTCTCTTTTTAACTTATGTTTACCTTGAAAAGAGAGATAAACATAGTTTAGTGAGCACTAATATTGGCAACACTTTTGAGTGACGTCATGCACTTGTCAATTCGTGACCGGCGACGCCATTGTATGCACCGAGTTCTGAGGTAGATCTGTTGTCAAGCGGTTGTAGTTGGAAATTTTGTTTTTGTTTTCGTGCCAATAACGGCTTTAAATTGGTTTTAATTGTATCCAAGGCTTTGCCTTAGACATGAAAATCATGCCTTCGTGCTCCATTAAACAATCTGGTGCAAGAAAAAACAAGAAATATTGTACATTGACTGTTTACAGGTTAGTACAAAAATGCATTGAAATTGTTCAATATTTTACGATTTTGTTTATTGTATTGTATTAAACATATTCTTTTTATAATTTCCGAAGACGTTTGTTAGTTTTTTGAGGTTCTCAATGGTATTATTTGCTTTGTTTCACTTTGATTTGTTTACATACGATTAAGGATAGTGATGATAGAGTTAAAGTGTCGATACTTATATTCTTATATAAAAAAATATGTTAACATGGAATTTCTTCATCAGATTTCATGTAAATGAAATTTTAAGAAAGAAATGGATCGAAATCATTGGTTTGGAAAATATAAACCCTCAACATAAAATGTGGTATGTCTGCTCGATGCACTTCCATGAAACATCCTACAACAGAACTCTCGACGTGACGCGATTACGTGACTGCGCAGTGCCCTAACCTGAATGTGTGAATAAATATTACAACTATTTAAAACGTGTTTTATTTACTCAATTTGTTATTTCGCTCAATGTCAACATAATATAAGTACTTTTATGTTGATATTGGTATCCCAGAACCGTCAGAGCTACGAAAAAATAGGTAAACAACGATTTACATTCTCGTTGGTTTGAACACGGAGGTATTCTGTTCTTTCTTTAGTCTTGTTGCTGATAGAACGGATAGGGCATAGCCGATAACCAACGATTGTAAAATAATAATTTGAGAAACCTCACCTACGATCATCTATTCCCAGACTACAGAAAGACAAGGATTTTAGGGATTCCAAGAGGAATCCACGGCCTCATTTTGGGAGGAGGTGATTTACGCCTAAAAGGTGGGAAAAGGGAGAGGACTAGCACTCTCCCATCCCACAATGGACTCACCAAACGCTGTATCACTCCTAATGGCCTACGGTTTCTTGTGTAGAAGCCCAAGAATCGTTTAAGTAATATTTCGCTCATATCATATCTAGCCGGGTGTCCCGTGATGGCCTGCTTTCATTTTGGATTTTAGTCTTAAGTCCATCATTCAAAATTTAATCCATCCATTATATCCATTATAAATAATAAAAAACAATCGGAATTAACTATAATTATTTAATGTTATCGTTATTTTTGCAATTTATTAAATATTTCAGTTAAATATCGATATCGACATTTCGAGTCACTCTACAAAGGTACAACCCTAAAGGCAGCCATTTTATGCGCCAACTTCTTGTGTAGGTAGGCACGATAATTTTGTAGGTATGCGTAGTCCATGTACTGTAGGTCAATCAGGCGAATACCATGGTGTAGAGAGAGAGGCACCTCGTCTTACTCTTAGAGCATATATATCTAGAGCGGCAGCCAAACGGGCGGAAAGCGTGATCGGAGTATAGAGAAAGAGACTGAGTTTGGGTAGTGTCTGTCTCTCTCACGCAAGCTTCTGATTGGTTGGTGTATTTCCCGCTAAATCAGTCATGCAAATCGACTGATCACGCTTTCCGCCCGTTCGGCTGCCCCTCGAGATATATATCCTCTAAGGTCTTAGGCCGAAGCCGCACTACGGCTACGGTTTTTAACCGCCTGATTTTGTGACTAAAGGAAACGAATGGAAGCGGCCGCACTGGCGGTTTTTTACCGCGACTGATTTTAAAACCGCGACAACCGCGGGCGATTCTGCCAATGTTGCCAGAAGGTTACTTTTGTAATGTTTCAGGTGATTTTTCATCTCTTGGTTACTTTTAGGTTATACAAAAATGTTGAGAGACTATTTAGCAGTATGAAAATATTAAAAAACAAGCAGAGAAATAGAATGAGGTTAAATCTTTTATCTACTATATTTAGAGTACGCTGTGTTTTTTAATGGAATAGGGGACATACGAGCAGACGTATCACCTGATCGTAAGCGATTACCGCCGCCCATGGACACTCGCAACACCAGAGGCATCACAAGTGCGTTGCCTGCCTTTTAAAAATTTTAAAAAGGAGTACGCTCTTTTCTTGAAGGTTCGACGGTCGGAAGGCAAATGCTGCTTTGATTATAAAATTCCAGACCATTGTATTGTATATTTGTTAGTGGTTTTCTGGTAGTTTTAGAAGTTGAATCTAGTGGAGAGCTAGTTTATCTGTTGGCAACACTGTTCGCGGTTTTTAACCGTAGTGCGTGCGCTTCGGGTGGTTTTGCGGTTTGGCGGTTTAACCGCTAGCTGGAAAAAACCGTAGTGCGGCCTCAGCCTTACTTCGTACCACCTCGGCTCGTCTCGGGC
This sequence comes from Diaphora mendica, assembly GCA_949125395.1. NCBI lineage: Eukaryota > Metazoa > Arthropoda > Insecta > Lepidoptera > Erebidae > Diaphora > Diaphora mendica. The sequence goes on from OX421323.1 coordinate 8,706,986, forward strand.
AACTTCAATTTCTCGTCGGTTTTTGCACCCGATTCAAAGGATTCCAAGTTACAAGAATAAATAAAATTGAAGCGTCTGTTTGTAATATTAAAATAACCACGTTTTACTTAATGCATACGTACAGTTGTCTATAAAGTCGTGACATGAATGTATTAGGAATTAACATTATTCATGTGTCTGGCAACACCAAAGACAACCAAACCCAAAGGTGCGTAAATCCACCAAAATTGTTGGGAATTTCAGTGTTTCCCACTGTTTGCAACTCTTCAGAAAATTTCATTGTTTTCAGTCGCCAACATTTTGAAAAACATTCCAACTAAGCGTCTCCACAGAATGTCAGAGTCAATAAATATTTGCATCAAGCGTATTATTTTGATGTCTATCGCCAAAAACAGAAACACGGTTTCCAACATTTGTTGCCAACACAAGGAAATTTCTCTGTCTACGGAAATTACAGAAACTTTTGTTACCAACACGTGTTGACAACACGAAAGTTGCTAACTTTTGTTCGGTGGAGACCTTGGAGACTCGGCTTAATACACTATCGTATTCGCCTAACCTCGTTCAACTTCGCGAGTAGTGTGGAGGCCATGTAACTTTTGCCGATGATTGAGTACTGTTGAGCGTTGCGGAGTGTTTTGTACTTTTGAGTTTTGTTTGACAGATTGAAGTGTTAATTTGGAACGTTTGACGGCATACTCGGCTTAGGTTAAAACTTAGTTTAAATTGATTTATTTTATAAAGAGCAAGAAAAGATATCAACAATGGATAAAAGCAAGGAAAAAGAAGAACAAAGTATCATGGATAAATCCATGAGATCTGTCTTTGGTAAGTAAGAAACTTTCTCTAAAATGACCACGAACTCCGGCAACAGTTTACTAATAAATTGTAAATGTTTTAGTTGGTAATATACCGTACGAAGCAACAGAAGAAAAACTAAAAGATATATTCAGTGAAGTGGGTCCTGTCTTATCCTTTAAGCTTGTTTTCGATCGAGAAACTGGGAAACCTAAGGGTTATGGCTTTTGCGAATATAAAGATCAGGAGACAGCCCTTAGTGCCATGCGAAACCTTAATGGCTATGAAATTGGTGGACGATCACTTCGAGTTGACAATGCTTGTACAGAGAAGTCAAGAATGGAAATGCAAGCCTTGATGCAAGGACCACAGGTGAATATCTTGGTTTCATTTTACATCATAGATCTTACATACCTTAGTAACTGTAAGCACAGACTATTTAACCCATAGTAACATATACTAGTAGTCTATGAATGGTAATCAGCTCTAATAATAAATTCAGAGTACCCTCTCCTCATCTACTGTCAGTTTCAATGTAAAATGCATATTCTGCTCTCTCCATTAATTTTAGAGAAACTAAGACTAAAAGAAGCAAAAGACTATTCTTTTCATAAGGGGGACACATTCATGATTAAAAGGGATAAGTTTTCATTTAAAACCTATTATATGACTGTTCTGTTAGTCTAATGGTTCTTGATCTTCAATGATAATTCAAAAGTTGGGGCTCAATTTCTTTATTTAAAAAAAAAAAAAACTCCTGCACTAGGAATAAATCCTGTGTCGCGGGGGACTTTACAAACATACATGTAACGGACACAAAGAACACCCAGACTCAGAACAACAATTTGTGGATCACACAAAGTGTTGTCCTACGTGGGATTTGAACCCACGACACTTGGCGAAATAGGACACGGCGTGGTGACCGTTAAACCACTAGGCTAAATGTGCAGTCCACAGTTGCCACCCATTTCAATAGGTATACTTTGATATGTTAAATATTCAGTCTCTTGCAAATAAATTATGCTGTAACAACTTTTGGTTTTTAACATAAATAAGCATAACTAATATGTGTATACATACATAAATAAGTATGTTTACTCTTGTATATATATACATAAACACCCAGAAGAATACACACACATCCATATCCATATTATCCATACTTTATATTATTGAAAATAACTTTATCTATTACTTTTTCACTGCTAAATTGCTGTATGGATTTTGATGAAATTTGCCAAAAGAGATACTTTGTTTCTTGAGTAAGGCGGAGCTGTGGGCAAAAGCTTGTAAAATATACTTGATATATCTCACACAACTGATCTCAAAATAGGTAGAGCCTGTATGGAAACCAGACTACTGAAAAACATACTTATTTTTATTGAAATTGACACATAGATAAACTAGCTTCTGTCTGCAACTCCGCCTGCTTGTTTGTTAGTTAACGCAGTAAAGAGTAGCATATTACCTTCCTCAACAATCAAGATTTCTCCTAGACACAGAACAAATGAAGATGCTCATCATACAATGTTTTGTTGATGGTTTGAATATCTGTATAAACATTTGTATTGAGTAGAATTTAAATCTCAATGCTTAAATTCAATGCTTGACTGATACTACTACTACTAAAGAGTTAATACAAGTCATGAATACTTCGACAAATTTTGTGTTTCAATTTGATTCCAGATAGAGAATCCTTATGGTGAGTCTTGTGAGCCAGAGAAGGCTCCCGAAGCAATCAGCAAGGCTGTAGCAACCCTTCCACCAGAGCAGATGTTTGAGTTGATGAAACAAATGAAACTTTGTATTCAGGTAAATGGTGTAACCAGTTAAGACATGATAACTATGCCATCACTTATCTGTGTGGTGCTGAATTAAGACTTTGGAGTGTCAATAACCCTTTTCATCCTGTGAGTGTCATAGAGCAAAACTATATAGGACCTTACCAATACAAACAAAAGGATAACTTGTCACAAACAAAACACTATACTACCCAACTGGTTAGTGTGTCCCTTTTTATTTGACTGCCTCATTGGCGCAGTGGTAGTGTATGTGACTGCTGTTCTTGAGGTCTTGGGTTCGATTCCCGGGTCGGACGAAATGTTTATATGATCTGCAAAAAATTGTTTCGGAGTTTGGGTGTTTTCTATGTATAATATATATGTATTTATATCAGTTCTAGTACCCATAACACAAGCTCTGCTTAGCTTGAGACAAGATGGCGTTGTGTGTTAGATGTTCTCTCAGCCCATTGCAGTCCACTGCTGAACGAAGGCCTCCCCCAAACAGCGCCAACCATCCCGGTCCTGGGCAGTCCGCATCCATCCGTTGCCAGCCATTTTCTTCAAGTCGTCGGTCTATCGTGCCGCAGGGCGCCCTACACTGCGTTTGCCTAATCGTGGTCTCCACTCTAACACTTGTTGGCTCCAGCGACCATCAGTCCGCCTGGAGACATGACCGGCCCACTTCCATTTCAGCGTGCTGATCCTGCGTGCGATATCGGTTACACCGCTAGATATGGAAGATATGACGAAGCTTCCCATATGCTGCCCAGCCTAGACGAATTCTTCTATCGGCCTCCCGATCGAAGTTGTGCCGGCCGAGTTGAATAGTTTGGCCAAGATAGACGTATTCTTGCACAACCTCGATAATAACGCCATTAACGGCCACGGTACTCGAAGGTACATGCATATTATGCATGACTTTAGTCTTGTCAATGTTCATCCCGAGTCCCACTCGTCTCGAAGAATCGTCCAAACCGTTCAGCATTTTCTCGATATCTTGCAAAGACCTTGCCAAGACCACAATATCGTCTGCAAACGCAAGTGTGAGATGTATTGACCGTTAATGTTGATTGACATCTCAGCACTTGGATATATCGGCAGTCGACCAGACACCTCTGCATGGATTCCAGAACAGCCCAGGTCTCGATGGTGTCGAAGGCTTTCTCGTAGTCCACATACGCTAGGCAGAGAGGTTGGTTGTATTCCTCTGTCTTCTGAATAATTTGCCTTAATGTATGTATGTGGTCCACGGTGCTGAAGACCTTTCGAAACCCAGCCTGTTGTTAGATGTCCAAAATGTTTATTTATATGTATTTTATCATTTTATTTTAATCGTTTTAATCTGTTTTTTGTATCTTTCATTTGTGTATATTATATTACTATATTTATTTTTGTTTGTGATACCTTTTATTTGATTTTTTTTCTCTCTCCTTAATGTAAATTTGGCTATGAATCTTGTATTTGAAAAAAAATTTTCAAAGTCGGTCCACAACTGACGGAATAATCGGTGAACATACATAAAAAAAAATAAAAAAAATACATACAGTGGAACATAGAACCTCCTCTTTTTTGGATGTCGGTTAATAAGTATTATTAACAGCCATTAAATGTTCAGTAGTGGATCATTAGGCTGTTGATGAATTCCATATAATATATTTCATGAATTACTAGTAACCCAGGCTGGCTTTGCACAGGTTTTTTACGTACAATTTAATATAGCCTATGTTACTCTGAGAAGATTTGCGGCTTAATTTTTTCCACGTCCACAGCAAATATCATTATATTTTAGCCAATTAACTTAAAAAAATTACAAATTATATACGAAAACCTGCCTGTTGGTAATTTTATTGGTAAAAACCACATAAAAATCCATGCAGTAGCTTTTCAGTTTATCGCGAACAGACAGACAGACGCGGTGGAGGACTTTGTTTTATGTGTGATGTAGTGTAGTACTAGTTAATTTTATGCCACATTTTTATTTTATAAAACTAATGTAATTGTGATGAACGTTAATAACTAAATATTCTTATTTCAGAATAATCCAAATGAAGCTAGGAACATGCTTTTGCAAAATCCCCAACTGGCTTATGCATTGCTGCAAGCCCAAGTCATTATGAGGATTGTGGATCCAGCCACAGCTGTGGTAAGTTCTTATAAGTATATATGTATTAATATAATAATATGAAAAAAAAAATTGTTGTCAGTAAAGTCGCTTTACGGACGATAATTTTACGTGATACCATCAATCATAAGAAAACATTGATGAAAAATATATATAATTTAAAGAAAAATATATATAAATATATATATAATAAATATATAAAAATATATAGAAAGCCGAACATACACGTTTAAGTATACTTGCGCAAATTCAGACTGTTTTTTGTGGCTATCTCTGTCACGCACGTCGTGCGTGACTGAGACAGACAGACAGACTTGCGCAAGTATACTTGAACGTGTATGCCCGCCTTTAGGCGCTTTCGCTCGCACGCTCGTCTCAGGCGGAACGTGACAATGAGTCATGCTTTTTCGTGCGTGCAGCTGGCGTTCATTGAACTTAACAGCTTCACTGCTGAAAACACGCACCTTGTATTTAAAAATTTTCTCCAGTGCACAATCACACAGATACTGTTTACAATCCACAACCAATGATGATGACAAGGTTAAAACAGAGCTTCGAGTTCTCACTCGAAAGTATTACCCAAAAATCCTTTCAGAATTATGAATCGCGACGATACGATGACGGAAAAATCGCTCGTTCATGGGAGACTACCCGACGATAGAAGAGCTGATTCGTCGCGATTTTCTCACTCTTGGAAACGGCTTCTAACTGTGTGTAATCTTCCTCAGACTATGTTGCATCCAAGTAACCCGGTGCCGCCAGTGATGCAACCCGGAGACAAAATTCCACCACAAAACACATACATTCAGAACAATCCCCCACCACGTAAGATATTTTCTCATAATCCATTATATATATATCTCATTGAATTCCAAACGTTGAATTGAAAAACTAGAAAACGGTGGTATTTTTAGCATATATTTAAGCTAGTTGGTTGTATATAATATACTGTAAACTTAAATCTTTGCCAGGATGAAGATTAACATTTGGGAAATATTAAAGAAACATAACAAATATGTATTACTATATAGGAAATAGTGAGTTTTGGGATTTAGAGACTACAAAATTATTATTTAAAATGATATTTCAGCACCACAGCAAGCAATGCCGCCAGCGCTGCTGAGTACTCCTGTACCACCGCCTGCTCAGTTTCCACGTAAGTCGTCACAAATATCTTCAGGTATTCAATGTATGTATAAAATATTTTTTTATTTTATTTTTATATAACGTGTTGGTCATTCATTTTGTAAGATTTTAAATCTATATACTAAATATTTAAGTGCCTTGACTAATTCATCTATGCACAGTTGAAACTGCTATTGCCTACAAACTTACTTGAAATGTTGGCAACTGATGCTTCATATGTTGTTAGCACTCACTAAGAAAGTATTTTTGAGAATTTCACCACTAAGAGGATATGATCAGGAAAGAACGTTTGTCATTGTTGGAGACACAAAATAAGAAATAATCACGCGAGTGAAACCCCTGGCAATAAACAAGCAAACCCGCAACACTAGAGGCGTCACAATTTTAAATGTGTCATTATCAGATTAATAGTCGACTAGAATCACCAGATAATAGAGTACATTTGTGAGAAGACTACTGACAGGGGCTTGCTAAATGGATGATGATTGTTGGTTAGCCTATGAGATTTCTGATCGAAAAGTCTCGGGTTCGATTCCCGGGTCGGGCCAAAAATTATTGACGGGTGTTATTGAGTTTTTCTTATTATAAAATTGCTTAATAACAACTCTGACTTAAGTTGGGGTCTCAACTCCTCCTCTCCAACTCTGAGAGCACATTAAGCCACCGGTTCTCCGCCAGATATCCCTGGTCGTGTCGGATTGCCGGAGCACCGGATTGTGAGAGTGCGAGAACAGAGAGTGCACCTGTGTTTGTGCACACATTTGTGCACTCTCTCCCGCATTTGGTTTGTCTTCGTGGCCGAAATGGGCTAGAAGTACATCTTAATGACCTGTAACTGACCTTCTCTCAATTGGGTCACAAAATTCCACTTGAGTATATATTGAATATCTATTGATTTTACTTACTTATTAATATTTTTATGTATTTATTTAATCATTCACACTGGGTGTTACTATTACTTTATATATTATGAATTTATACTACTTCTATTTCTTTTTCCTATCAACTTTAAATACATCAGGCACTACCCTATACATTCCACGTATTTCTTGTCATCCCATGGTTGCCTGTAAGAGATTGCCTTCGGGCGATAAGGCCGCCACTTCTATCTTCTAGCTATAAGTTACCTTTGTAATAAATCTGGTGTAAATTAAAGAGATTATTATTATTATTTCTGTAGCGCGACCAGCGATGGTGGACGTGGATCTTCGTGGAAACCGAGGCTCAAGTGGTCCGCCTCCGCTACTGGACCAGGACATGCGCAGCCTGCCACCTGTCCCGCCTCACCCCGTTCCACCACCGCAGCATCACGCCTCGGACGGGTCTGTTGTCTATACCTTCTTACTATCATTATCAACAGCCTGTAACTGACCACTGATAGACATAGGCCTCTTAGAAAGAAGGTTCTGACCATGGTCTAAGAAAACAAGATCTCGCATTCCGAGAGCGACACAGTGTGACGTCACTATTCAGTTACCACTTTATAGCAGGGGCATTTCACGTCAAGCGGACAACGAAAAAAAATATGAGGTCGTGAATTTTGTCAGTTATACTTCTAGGAAACGTGGATGTGTACACACAATATTTTTTTCGTATAATATTTTATTACTGACTTATGAGCTTTTAAAAATTTACTAAAAATGAAGTCTGTTGTTTTGGAATTGTTTCTTATAGTTAAATAGTGGTTATTTTGTTTTTTTAAATCGAATACTAAATTTGAATTTTTTAAGTATACCAGACCAGAGCATAAACAAAATTCACGACCTCATTTTTTTTCGTTGTCCGCTTCACGTGAAATGCCCCAGCAACATAACACGAAATGAACCCACCAGAACCAGTGATGGTGGTAGTGACATAAGGCTCGTGTCACCTACGTCATCGCTATGTCTCGGAATGCTTTACCTGGCGAAGTATATTGTTACACAATGGTTCTGACATACTGTACCACACTGGCCAGATGGGTCAGTGTAGGGTTGATTTCAAGTTTTCCTTCTCTTAGCAGTACTGTTGTACGTAGTTTGCTCCCATAATCGGCTCTCGGGATAAATAGGGGTGTTGACATTCCATGTTCCTAATCCACATGGACAATCGTTCATTGAAATCTTAAAACAAATCCACTCGGAAGTTAGACGTATTGGTTATGTAGACGTTAGAGGAAATTCCCTTAAAAATTAAATTTTACTCAAAAAAGAAATGCAGTCCATTAAACTCAACTTATAAAAAATATACAGTCTTTATGATTCTGTAACTGCATTTGTTCAATAAACTTGTTTGTATCATTAAATTTTCCTACTGAAATAATGTAGTAAATAAATTTTATAATGTGTGTGTGCGTACATAATATACACAGACATGATAAAATTTGCTTAAATAATGTGTGTGCATTTTACACACACACACACGTTAATACTCATGTCTACTCTTATTAAGAATATCAATAATACAATTTTTGTTATATAAGAGAATTAGTTAAATATAAGTAGATTTATAAAAGGTACATTAGTTATACATTGTAATGTCAATTTACAATTTTTCTTCAAGTACTGCTTCTCCTACGGAGGCCATACCTCCACCAGAAGTGTAAGTTCTCTTTAGAAAATATCGTCATTTTACTTCCTACTATGTTTTTATCCTTGCTTGCATTTTTTTCACATTATGTTCTAAACTTCTCTTCAAATTCAAACATATATTTTCATTTCTACTCTGATGACATTTTTCCACATCAACTATACACTATTTATAGGAGTTCAAAGCTGTTAAATAATAGGATAAATCTACAAACAGGGATGGTTCGGCATTGGGGCAACTTATTTCTACAATTTTGAAGTTCATATCAGTATACAATAGGCATTTCACTTGCCTTTGAACATAATGAGTACTATTAAATGCCATTTACAATGTTGTTAATAAACATACAAAAAAAAAGTAACTGTCAATTCAGTCAAGCTATACACGGCCGAGTGCTTGAGAAGCAGACACCCCAACGCACAACACTCCATGTACCCAAATTCTTCTGCCGCTACATTGATAGTATATTTTAATTTTACCATGAAACCATCCATTTTTCATATAAATGTACTATATGGTATACAAGAAATTGCGAATATTATTTTTAAATATTAACTTTTATCATGATTTACAACGGTCGGAACAAATGTTTATATGATCTGCAAATATTTGTTTCGGAGTTTGGGTGTTCTCTATAATAATAATTCTTTATTGTAACAAAAGAGGATTACAAAACACTGTATACCACTGACTCCCAAAACAGCGTTACCTGTGTTGGGAGTCAGTTACTTTTCTATGTATAATATGTATGTATTTACAAATATATATATATATAATATATGTATTTATATCAGTTGTCTAGTACCCATAACATAAGCTCTGCTTAACTTGGGACTAGATAGCATTGTGTTTTAGATGCCCGAAATATTTATTTATTTAAGTTTTATATGTTGGCACTTACTTTATTTAATTTTAATTATTGACAATATTTAGTGATTTCTAGTAGTTAATATAATAAAGATGGTATTGTAATGCGATTTGTGTATAAAAAACAGTGGTTTCCCTCGTGATCCTCGGCTAGCGGGTATGCAGCCTCAGACGTTCAACGCCGACCCTCGCGTCAGACCAAGTGATCCTCGCGGACAGCCCAAACTGCAGCAGCGTAAGTTTATTTTTACGAAACCGACTTCAAAAAAAGTAGGAGGTACTCAATTCGACTGTTTTTTTTTTCACTTCAGAGTTTTCGATTGGGCGAACAAATCTTGATGATTTTTTTATTTGACAGCTGATGTTTCTCGTGTTGTTCCATTTCAATTTGATCTAGTTCTTGTCGTTTTTTTGTTAAAACTTTTCGTGTTATTAAATTAATTTTCAAATATACCATGTTATTCCTTTAAATAGTTGTACCTCATACTGTACTATTATAGAAAGGTAACTATTTGCGGCACGGTATATATTTTAGGACCATCTGGGTCTACTTCTGGACCAGAACAAATAAAATAGTTTTTCGATATTATAAATTATTTATTACTAGTTGTTCCCCGCGGCTCCGCCCGCATGTATGTCGGTTATCGCTGCAAATAGTAGCCTATGTGTTATTCTGATGTATAAGCTATATGTAAAGTTTCATCCAAATCCGTTCAGTAGTTTTTGCGTGAAAGAGTAACAAACATCCATCCATCCATCCATATTTACAAACTTTCGCGTTTATAATATTAGTATAGATTAGCCCATCTGAAGGGCTCTTATCTCATCATTATCTATTTAACGTTTTTTTTTTACCGCGGCTCTTCGATTTTGCTTTTACATTTTATTTTCCAATATTTATTAATTATATCTTTGATGACAATGAAGCTACTAAATATGTTAGGTAAATAATGGATCTACGATAGACTCATGTCGTGCACACATAAGTTTGAAGATAAATAGGTACATATTTAATAGGTATACAGAGCGTTGATATAAAATGATATTCATTGCACTTGTATGGGCATTACTTTAAGTTGGGAAAAATTTAAGTAAAAACCAGTTAGCATAGGTCCGACTTCTTACAAAAGGGAAACTTGTTTGTATTTAATGTTTTGTTTTCAGAACAAATGCCGCCCGGCATGCCAAGCGCAGCTCAGGCTAGAACCATTCAGGGTATTCCTTCTGGTGCTTCGGATCAAGAGAAGGCAAGTATTTCTTTACATATTTATGGATCACAAATTCGAATATGGTTTTTAGTTGCTAACTCTTCATTCTTCTAATAATATTCATCACATAATATCCTTATAATCATCGCCACCTACTAGCCCTTTTCAGAGAGTAATTTGCCATCGATGTTTTTTTTTTATATATAATAGGCGGGCAAACGAGCAGACGTATCGCCTGATGGTAAGCGATTACCGCCGCCCATGGGCACCTGCAACACCAGAGGCGTCACAAGTGCGTTTCCGGCCTTTGGGGGATGTGGGGGGAGGTAGGGGGAGGGATTGGGGTATGGGCCTCCGATATCCTCACTCACTCGGGGAAACACAGCGCAAGCAATTTTACACCTGTTTTCTGTGAGGCTGTGGTATCACTCCGGTCGAGGCGGCCCATTCATGCCGAAGCGTGCCTCTCCCACGCCCCACGGTAAAGTACGAGTACGGATTTAGTGACGATTCCTCTTCTATTTACTCCTATTCCGTACTGATGAATGATGGGAAAGAATGGAAGAGAATATGTACGGACTGGAGGGAACTAGTGGGTGTAGTGGGTAGAACCAGTGAACTATCGCTGCTTATCTCCTTTCTAGGCATTTACGCAGTCCATACTTTTTCTGTTTTTCTCTTTTAAAAGACCACTCCCGCACTAGGTATAAATTCTGTGTTGCGAGGGACTTTACAAACATGCATGAAACGGACTCAAAACAGCAATTTGTAGATCGTTTTTTCGTGGGAGAGCCACTCTTCGGCATGAATGGGCCGGCTCGACCGAAGTGATACCACGGCCTCACAAAAAAAGGTTGTGAAATAGCGCTTGCGCTGTGTTTCACCGAGTGAGGATATCAGAGGCCCATACCCCAACCCCTCCCCCCTCCTTATCCCCCAAAGGCCGGCAACGTACTTGTGACGCCTCTGGTGTTGCTGGTGTCCATGGGAGGCGGTAACCGCTTATCATCAGGCGATACGTCTGCTCGTTTGTCGTGCCTATTCCGTAAAAAGAAAAAAAAACACAGTGTTGTTCCATGTTGGATTTGTACCCACAACACTTGGCGAAATAGGAAGCGGCGTGGCGACCGCTTAAACCCCTTGGCCACATGTAAACAAAAACTTTGTATTTTGAATACAAAGTTTCTTTATTTCTTTCAATGTGATTACTCATCTCTCTTATGTTCCACAGGCCGCGCTGATTATGCAAGTTCTGCAGCTATCTGATGAACAGATCGCGTTATTGCCGCCGGAACAGCGAGCCAGTATTCTAATGCTCAAGGATCAAATCGCCAAGAGCACTCAACAACGTTAGAATAAAGCTTGTACAAATAAAATAGTAGTTTTATTTTTTAAACTTGTAACACTAATAAATTATTTAAAAAGATTAAAAGTAGATTCAACCTTATCACACTTGATTAATGTTTTGCATCTTAAATAATATTTCATAAATAAATAATATATTTCGGACATCTAACACACAACGCCATCTAGTCCCAAGCTAAGCAGAGCTTGTGTTATGGGTACTAGACAACTGATATAAATACATATATACTTTTTTTGTAATTACATACAAATTATACATAGAAAACACCCAAACTCCGAAACAAATATTTGCAGATCATACAAACATTTGGTCCGACCCGGGAATCGAACCCGAGACCTCAAGCACAGCAGTCGCATACGCTACCACCACGCCACCGAGGCAGTCTTATTCTTAAACATTTTGAAAAATATGAACGAAAGAAATTCATAATCACCAACAGCCTTTAACAGTCCACAACAGGACATAGGCATCTCCTTAGAAAGGAGATGTTGGCCTACCATACTACGCTTGATTCTATGGAAGAGACTCTAAGGCCCCCTTATACCATAACTAGTTGACCCACGCAACCTCGTTTACGTCTCCAATTACCCGGAGCGTATTAATTTTCCCCCGTTTTTGTAACATTCTTCATTGGTGCTCCGCTCCTATCGCTCCGTCGTAGCGTAATGATATAAAGCCTATGGCCTTCCTCGATAAATGGGCTATCTAACACTGAAGGAATTTTTCAAATCGGACCAGCGGTTCCTGAGATTAGCGCGTTCAAACATACAAACTCTTCAGCTTTATAATATTATACTAGCTGTCCCACGCAACCTCGTTTGCGTCTCCTATTGCCCGTAGCGTGATAATTTTCCCCTGTTTTTGAAACATTTCTCATTGGTGCTCCGCTCCTATTGGTCGTAGTGTTATGATATTATATAGCCTATAGCCTTCCTCGATAAATGTACCTACTATCCAAAACTGAAAGAATTTTTTAAATCGGACCAGCGGTTCCTGAGATTAGCGCGTTCAAACAAACTCTTCAGCTTTATAATATTAGTATAGATATACACACATCAAAAGTGTCTAGGGATCAACATATATTTTTGCAATAACTTTTCTCCTGATTGATATTAATTAAAATTTTCTTTAAGGATTCATCAAATAAAGTGTTTTCGTTTGTCACAGTAACGATAAACCAAGTCACCTTTGCATTAATAAAGAAATTTGCCATTTTCCTAATAAAGGGATTTTTGACATTTGAACCACTAACATTAAAGTTCGAAAAAAGACTGAAATAACAGTTTTCTTTAAAATTTTATTAGGTAACTTAAACAATTAATAATCCGTGTTTCTACCGCGAACACAACAACACAAGAATCGGTTTGGCATACTCAAAATGAGTTCATCCAAATCACGCTGTGGAATGGCCGCCCATGTTCGTTGCAACAACAAAAAAAGGTCTTCTTGCGACTGGATACCCTCCATATTCGGCAGAGCTCTTCTCTGTAGCATATCCCATGCATGCTCAATCGGGTTCAAGTCTGGCGACTGAGCAGGCCAGGGCCAAAGCCACATCTCAATCTCAAAAAATCCGCATAAAAATGCTTGATCCCTAGACACTTTTGATGTGTGTATATAAGTATAGAAGATTAAGGTAAACCAAAAAAATAGACTAATACAGAAAAGGAGACACAGAAAATCAAAGTTCTACCGTGTAAGCCGATTATTTTATTGCGTAATAAAACGAATATAGAAATGGATAAATGTTTAACCTTTGTTATATCTTTATTGGTTTGAGATAACGTGATTGAATAAATATTTTGTTAACCTTTAGACCGCTAAAGTGTGAATACAGGGGCGTGTCACTCAGTAAATTAATCTGAAATACCTACAAAAATCAATGGGATTTCTATCTAAATCCTATCGATAACTGTATTGCGAAAGCTAACAATTTTATTGAAAGACGTTGCAGCTTACTCAAGGCAGTAGAGCCACGCTAATTTCAGAACGAACGAGGCAGTTCGATCGAGGCGATACTGCCAGCTCGATCGAGGCGATATTACCCGCTCACTGGCTCTCACAGAAGACCAACCTAAAATGAAAGCATTCGTGCTGTCGTATATCGTTGGTGAGTGCGAGACCGGAGGCCTAATGATGCAGAAGCATCTTAATAGGCCGCCATAGTGTATTGTTGCGTCACGACAGCAAGAACGCTGTCGTTCTACGTTGATTTTCTGTGCGAGTTCGAATTCAGTTTGCCTTTAGTCAGTTGTTAGTCATGCAAGTAACGGGCGTAGCCAGGTTTTAGTTTCGGGAAGGGCGTTTCAAGATAATAGTATGTTCCTTTAATCATAATATTATTAAGTATAAGAAAAATGCCAATCGCCCTGTGGAAAAACTGATATTCAGGTAAAGCCAATTGAATTAGGTACCTAGTAGCCGACACCAAATAATATTAAGAATAGTGAAGGTCCAGGAAGAAAAACAAGGATGTAATAGATATTTTGTGGATAAATTTGAAATCACACTAATATTATAAAGGTGAGAGTTTGTATGTTTGTTACTCTTTCTCGCAAAAACTACTGAAAGGATTTGGATGAAACTTTGCAATAATATAGCTTATACATCAGAATAACACTTACGCTACTATAAGCCGCGATAACCGACGTACACGCGGGCGGAGCCGCGGGCAACAGCTAGTACAAAATATATGTACCTAACTACTTCATTTTTATATACAAAATATCCCACCAGTATGTGTTTAAGATATTACGAGTAGGTAAACTTATCCTACCCCATTGCGCTGGACCGATTGATTGATGAATATTTTGTGTGTCACTATTTATTATTTGCGGCCGGTTACGGCTAATCATTGAAAAATGATAAACTCTTACTTCATAATTTTAGTTTTGGTCTTGGAAATAAGACATTTTAAATTTTATCGATGTATATTTATCAAATTTATGGTTGAATTAAGTCACCTTATCGCGTACGTGATGCGATTGTAACATTTATATATTAATAAATTGATTTGGTCGAAACTAATAATTTCATTTTTCTGTAAGTAGTGTGTGTTAGGAGTGTTCAGACGGGGTAGGTACATGTCTTTCCGTTATTTGTTTTTTTTTTGTTAAATGTAGGATGTATATTGCTAACTTCAGCTGTGTGCACCTTATTAAAAAATACACAATATAGTTTTAATATTTTTGACTAAAAAAAAAGAAATCAATCATATGTTAGCAATACCTTTTCTGCAAGTAAAATCTGCTTACTACATGCTCCATGAGCCTAACGGTTAACTGTATCAATGACTTTTAGTTTTAATAATTAAATTAGCGCTATAGCAGTTAGGGGCCCTACATCAGGCCATACATCATTAGTCCTTTCACCAACTATTTACTTATCAGTCGATTTTTCTTATAAGTTTAGCTTTGTACGGCAAACATAACATCTGAATTTAGAATAACATTTCAGCTGGAATATCAAGAGTGAGACTCAGTTTTAAAAAATAGTTTTATAGTTCTATTTCAACTTCTTAGTCACACTAATATATAAAGGCGAGTGATATTGTGAGTGTGTATGTTTGTTACTCTTTCACGCAAAAACTACTGAACGGATTTGGAAGAACCTTTACAGTAATATAGCTTATACATCAGAATAACACATAGGCTACTATTTGCCGCGATAACCGGCATCCACGCGGGCGGAGCCGCGGGCAACAGCTAGTATAATATAAATATACAGACTAAACGAAAACATTAACGATTTTTGTAAGCGCCTAACGCTAGTAATATAGCAACCTGTCTCTCTTAGAGAAAGGTTCATAAATGTTATTGTATTAATATTTATTAAACTGCTAATATTTATATATATGTTACATTGTTCTAAATTTAATTTATTTTTACTCAGATAATCTGTTACTCTTCACATTACGGGATATGTGGTTATTTTATAAGTTCATTACCACACCACGCTTCCCCACCCACACTCACACACAGGGTCTCCACCTTGTCTCCACCTAACAAAAGTTGTCAATTTTTGTGTTGTCAAACTTGTCAACACGTGTTGGTGACAAAAGTTCACAAAAGTTTCTTGTTTCCTTGTTTTGGCAACAAATGTTGAGAAGAGTGTTTCCGTTTTTGGCAGTAAACGTCAAAAGAATAAGCTTGTTGCAAATATTTATTGGCTATAAGGTGAAGCTTAGTTCGAACGTTTTTTAAATTGTTGGCGACTCGGTGTAGACACAATGGAAACAAAAGTTGGCGATTTTTTGAAGTGTTGGAAACACTGAAATTGCCAACAATTTTGGTGGAGACGCGCCTTTAGGATAATCTGCAAAATCATTCAGACAGTGATTCATTCATTCAATTTGATTCAATCGGTGGCCGGCAGGCGTAAGAGTCAAACGTGTGCGTATGTATTTTCTATATTTAATGTTTTGCGCATAATGTTAATGTGTGAAATTAAAAATAAACACGCGTTTTTCGTGTCTGTTGTGGCACTGATTTGAAATATACATTTAGCATTCATCATCTGCTTCTAGTTTGTTTTGCGAAAACGATTAAAAGTGTATTAAATAAAGGAACGTTTATTTAGTAAACAACATTATATTTATGTTTTAGCCTTACAAAATGAAGTGGCAAGTTATTGTCTTGGCGGTTTTGAGTTTTTTAAACTCTTATGCTGAATGCAAGTGGAAGTCTCATGACAAACGTGGTGCAAACTGGCGGGAAACTGCTAACGAATTGACACCAGGGATACCGGACCCACCTGACCACAAAAAACTGATTCCAATGGCCAGATATGTGTTACACAATGCAGGTACCTATCTTACAGATTCTTAAGTTTTTTTTAACTGGATAATCTATACAATAGTCGATAGTTCGATACTCGACCTGCTATTGTTACGAATAGTGCAATACTATAATAGAAGTAAATAAAACTTGCACTTAAATGTTTTGAAATAAAAATGTATTCATGTAATATATTTTAATCCATACTTATTTATAAATGCGAAAGTAACTCTGTCTGGCTGTCTGTCTGTCCTGCTGTCTTGGCCAAACCGCTGCACCGATTTTAATGAAATTTGGCATAGAGATACTTTGATTCTTGAGGAAGGACATAGGCTTTTACTGTGTTATCCGACAAACATGCGGGCGGAGCCGCACGCAAAACAAGTAATAATATAACTACTAAGTAGTTAAGGTAAGTTAGTTTCATTGAGAAATAATGCAACGTAGATTAATTTTATTGTTATGGCATCCATTTATTATCTTCTAATTAGCTGTCTTTAATTTCATTACTTATTATATAACTTGATTACTGTCATTATTACCCATATTCGTTGATAGGCTAACAAAGAAACAAAAACATTTCAGCAACTAATTAATTAGGTACATTTGTCGACGTGAAGTGAAGGCATGAAAGCGTAACTGCAGGCAAACATATAAATTTGCAACTATGCTCTACCAGCTTTTGCCGCCGGCGTGTACCCATGTTATTTTATCGCGGTAAACAGAATTCTATGCCCTTCCTCAACAATCAAAGTATTTGCGAAATTTTATTAAACCGTAACATACCTACAGAGCTATACTATTTCCATTTCTTTATTTTATCGATGACAGCTCTTTGTGGAAACATGAACGAGCGTCTTTTTTACATTATGTATACATTATTTAATAAAAATATGACGCTAACGCACGTACAAGGTCATAGCAGATGGATGGAAACTCACAGGGATGGAGCTATCGATAAACGTAATACGATAACAGACCCGATATTTTTTTACAAAGTGTAAGAAACTAAACTATTGCCGGATAATTTTGTACAAATCTATTAACTAATATTACATTTCATTACAAGATGTAATTATATTATGTTAATTCTTTATTTATTTATTTTAATCAAAATCTAATGAAACGTCACTGTCACTCGATGAGCTCTCCACATGTATTATAAGTTCCTGTACTTCTATATTATCGAATGCCACATTAATTTCCCAATCCGACGCTATAATGTTTTACTTCCGCACATGCATTTTTTAATAAATCTAACATCTTGTTTGCCGTAAAAGGGGGATGGGTATTGTTTCGAGCGGCGTGTCCTTTGATTTGTGCCCATATTAGTTCTATAGCATTGTACTGGCAATGACACGGCGGAAGTTGGAGAACCCAATGACCACATTCGGCAGCTATTTCGTCGGTAATATATATTTTAGGGAGGCTTTTTTTCGATTTTAAAACATTCACTAATTGTACTTTTAATAAAGTATAATCCACATTTTCGCCATGACGTTAGAGCCAGTCAATTATCTCTTGTTTTTTATTGGCTTGCGTCGGCATTTTATCAATTTGTGTCCGTTTCATGTATGTCTGTAAAGTCCCCCGCGACACAGGATGTTTAGGTATTCCTAAGGCGGTGTGATCCACAAATTGTTGTTCTGAGTTTGGGTGTTAATTGTGTCCGTTTCATGTATGTTTGTAAAGTCCCCCGCGACACAGGATGTTTATACCTAATGCGGGAGTTGTCTTAAAAAAAAACGGTTTGACGGTTTTTCCAGAGATTGCACCATTTCTTAGATTGCATCATTTCTTTAAACCATCCTTCGTAAATCTCTGCGTTCATTTCTTCGTGGTAGTCCACTGTTTTCTTGGATTTAAAGGCCAGTAAAGCATCTGACACGAATCCTTTCGTAGACCCTGCATGGCATATGATAAAGCGTTCACTTTTTCCCATTGAACTAGTGGAAGCGGTGGTGTCGTCAGTCCAGTTCTTAGATACTGTGTGGTTTGCATTTAACCAAGTCTCGTCAGTGAAAATAACATTTGACCAATCTGATATCTTTTTGGCTTCGCTCAAAAATTCGAAGCGAGCCATAGCAATGTCGTGACGCTCCATCAATATTTTACGTATGTTCGATTTTTTATAAGAAAATCCAATTTCTTTCAAAACCAAGCTAAATGACGATTTTTGGCCATGTAACAAACCACTTTCTCGTAAAGAATCAACAAGTTTTTTAAGTGTTGGAATTTCTTTGCGCAAGTAATAGTCATATATATGACGGCGAATAGCGACAGCGTCGAAGTTATCAACCGATGTCACACGACGTGGTTGGCGTTTTATCTTCGGCGTACGAAGCTTATTTTCCTGTGTGCCGCTTGTACCGGTAGTAATTTTTGAAATTGTACTTGCGACAGTGGTAATAGCGGGCTACCATTTAGATACTCTGCTTCAAAGTAATTACGAACCTTGATCATCAGTTCTCTCGCCTGCCTTTTCAGAACAGATCCTTTAGGCATTTTGTCATTTGACAGCTGGGACAGCAATCAACACGGAGGAACACAAAATACACAGCGTAACCTATGTATGGATAATCTGAAAAAACTCAGCAAACAGAAATGTAGTGACTAGCACGACCGTCTTGTTGCGAGTGACAGATTAAAACAAACACAAAATGGTGGTGGGTCATTGAGTGTTTCCAGCTTGCAAAAATATATTTGAATGTTTTTGTTGTATTTGTCTTTGTTCAAAACATGATAAATATATGCGATCGATATCATTACTTATTTGGTCACAATACTACAACTATCAAATTAGAACTGTCATCGAGAAAATAAAGAAATGGAAATAGTATAGTTTCGCATTTTGAGTAAGTACCTAAATTCTGAATAATCTAAATCACCACCATATTCTATTATTTGAAATTTAATAAAGTACGTACCAATAATGTCAATTTTAATTTGGTAGATAAATATGGTAAGTAAACTCATTGTTCTTTTGTTTAAATGGAAATTTGTTTGAGAAAATCAATACCCACCTAAAGTGTTAATTCGAAAATTTAACAAACAAAACTGAGAAAAGTTGGCAATTTTTGTGTAGTCAACACGTGTTGCTGACAAATGTTTCTGTAAAACCGAGTCTCCACCGAACAAAAATTGGCAGCTTTTGTGTTGTCAACCTTTTTTTGTGTTGTCAAATTTCGGTGGAGACGCGCCTTTAGATATATATACGCGAGACCTTTGCAAGAAACTTACATAAGATGAAACACCGTGTGGTTGTAGTCGGTTCTATTCCGACATAACTACACTTCACCGAGAGCCCCAGCTAGGTAATGACCCCTTGGCTGTCCCCTGTTGTTAGAGATAGGTACAGTAAATTGGGTTCCTTGGCCTTATGACTTACTGTATATATATAACTAGCGGTTGCTCGCGACTTCGTACGCGTGGAGTTTGTTATTTCGATTTTTTTAATACTTAAATACCATTTAAAATCGGCCATAACTACTTTAACTTCAATAACATTGGACTTTCATACAAACTACCATCCCCCGTTTTATTACGTATTATTTAATCATTGAAGTAATATTTATTTATTGAAGGTACGAAGGAGACGTGGCTTGCGCAAACCGGAGTACCTGTTTTCAGTCGTATTTTCAACCCTCTGGTAATATAATAAATATTGGTCCTACAATTCCGGGCGTCAAATTTTTTTTGGGAAATTTCCTCCTCTTTTCGAATCTTTCATATTTGAAAAATCTTAATAAGTTTTTGAGGAATTTGCAAAATACCAAACCCCTTATTGTGTTTTTAGTTAATTGTTAATAACTTTTGCAATTTTTGCAAGCGCAACTTCATTTTTTTCAAAAATCATCTAGATGCCATTCCGAAACGAATGACACCTCAATCACAATTTTTGGAGACTGCTGAAAAAAGTTGACCAAAAAAGCACTTGTTGACTAGACTAATGTAGCAGAAAAACAAAAATATTGAGAAAGACCTTTTTTTCCCGTCAAGTTCTTCATTTTTCTTCCTAAAATTCGTTACCAGTTATTTAAAGTCGACTTTTGTCGTTTTATAGGTATGTTACATTCAATGAATAATACATCATTATAACTCACGTCAATATTTTGTTTACAGACTGGGCGTCAGTAGCGACAATATCGGTTTTACCAGCAATAGAAGGGTTTCCTTTCTCTAATGTTAAGTCTGTCGTAGACGGGTCTCTTGCCAACTCTACAGGTGTTCCATATTTCTACATGGCGCCTATGGATTTTACTGCTAAAGATTTGTCGGTAAGTGCTTTGGTGCTTGGTGACTATTCGTGTGGTGACACATTAAGGATATAGGTGTGTCACCACCCTGATTCATCCTAGGGTATCATAACAGTGGACTAATCGAACAAAACTACGTAGGACAATGGCATTGCAAATAGAAGGTACCTAGTAGGACGTGAATTCAATTAGGCATTATTCGTCGACAAAAATGGCGATTGTCTTTATATATACAAACTTCGTGGACTGAGGTAGGTACATAACCAACCTCAGTCCACGAAGTTTATAGGTATATAATTATTATGTTAATGAATGAACATTTTTACAAATCGATCATTTTTGTCCTTGATTTTTAAATAAGACACGCACTGAAAAACAAAGATAGGTAGGTACACAAATATTATATGTTCCGAACTCAGTTTTTATTTGATCTGAGGTTCCGAAATGGTTACTTTCTTTATCGTTCAATTTAATTGTTTTGTTTTCCTATGGTTACTCTATCATGAATGATTGAGTATCTATCTTTTTGACATATATAACACATATCGTCACTGACTTATCGCAATGATTTAAAATAACAGTAGGTCTGTAATAAACAAGTAGGAACGTGTTGTTTTGTATGGAATTTCCGAATGCAATCTGAGAGGAGAAGTCATTACTTAAGGACCTTTTCATAATCACTAACTGGTCTTGTTTATTTCTTCGATAATGTACTTCACTATCATCACAATATCATCAACAGAAAAACAACCGTGCCACCGTGTTGGTGTCGCTTGAAGAAACGAGGTATTGTGAAAATCAGAAAATTGATCCTGAAGACCCTCGATGCACGCGCTTGATGTTATCCGGAAAAATGAAGAAGGTATTTTTATTTAAGATCTTATTCCTACAATTCTTTATCCCCAATATTATTTGGGGTCGACTACTAGTTCAACTGTTTTACCCCGTTACCCGAATGTAAGTTGTTTCCATGGAGCGAATGGAATCGGGCAATCCCGATGGCGAACTGAATTCCAAGGTTGAACTAGTTGTCAGTATATTTCAGGCATTTTCAGGATAACTTCCCAATAACAATATTGTCATAGTTAATAACAACCGGGACCGCTTATCATGCTTAACGAGGCACGGCCGTAAAATATCGCCAACTTCCATACTCCGGGCTATTGTCTTGCTATTGGAATGAAGGAATTTGTTGTAAGAAAATATCAATAAAACTTTTCGGCCCGACCCGGAATTTGATACTCTTTATAGCCTTAGAGCTAACCGCTAATACGAGGCAGTTTTTTATGTTACATCGTGCAAGTAGTTTATTGTTTAAAGTTTTTTTACTAAAGTTTAAAGTTTAGTTAGCTTAGTAAAGCTAAAGTTTAGCAATTGTTTTCAATTCTTGTATCGCATCTGGTGTGTTTCCCGATCTGATGAAACAAAGTAAAGTGATTCCATTGTTCAAATCGGGTAGCAGTTCAGATCCATCTAATTTCCGACCTATCTCAATACTTCCAACATTGAGTAAAATTTTTGAAAAATTACTTTTAAACCAAATGTTACAACATTTTATTAAGCACAACTTGCTTCATCAAAAGCAATTTGGTTTTACTAAAGGTCGTTCAACTACGGACGCGGGCGTGGAATTGCTTAAACACATATATGGCGCCTGGGAGAATTCACAGGACGCGTTTGCTATTTTCTGTGACTTGTCTAAGGCATTCGATTGTGTCCATCATCCTACACTCATCAGGAAATTACAACACTACGGAATAAGGAATAATGCCCTGAATATGCTAACGTCGTATTTAAATAAAAGAGTTCAAAAAGTAGATATTAATGGCAAAACATCTTCGGGATCCCCGGTAACAATGGGCGTCCCACAGCGTTCTATTCTAGGTCCATTTCTGTTTCTCATATATATAAATGATCTAGCTTATTATGTAAGTGACAATCATGAGATTGTATTGTTCGCGGATGACACATCCTTAATTTTTAAAGTTAGGCGCCAACTTGTCAATTTTAATGAAGTCAACAGTGCACTCTCGAAAGTGGTACATTGGTTTAATACAAATAACCTTCTCCTTAATGAGAAGAAAACTAAATTCATTAAATTCTCTACACCAAACGTTAGGCATGCTACAACCAATGTTCGATTGAATGGACTGGAGTTGGATCCTGTGGAATCTACTGTATTTTTAGGTATTACTATTGACGCTAAGTTACAATGGGGTCCTCAAATAGAAAAACTATCCGGTAGGCTAAGCTCAGCGGCCTGTAAAAAAGATTCAACATTTAACTGATGTTGATACAGCTAGAATAGTTTACTTCAGTTACTTTCATAGCATAATGAGTTACGGTATCCTACTCTGGGGTAACTGTGCAGATATTAATGCCATATTTGTTTTATAAAAACGCGCCGTACGAGCCACATATAAATTAGGCCCTCGAGTTTCTCTCCGTTCCAAATTTAAAGAGATAAATATTCTGACTGTATCTTCACAATATATATACGAAAATTTAATCTATGTTCAAAGAAATATATCTAAGTTTCCTAAAATCAGTGATGTTCATTCGGTTAATACTAGAAACAAACATAATTTTAGTGTTCACGTCACTCGTCTCCACAGAGTAAGCAACTCGTTTATGGGACAATGTATACGTTTTTACAATAAACTCCCTATTGATATTACGGATTTGCCATTAAGGAAATTTAAGAATACCATTAAATCTGTTATCCGCAAAGGGGTATTATACCATAGCAGAATATCTTGATGATAAAACCGCCTGGGATTGAGCTGCCCATTCTGCACATGCTTTTTATTTTGAATGTTTAAATTTATTTTGATGTGACGATAACTTGTAGTTTGAAACAAACTCATCTTAAATTATTGATGTTGTTGACATTTTTTTAATTATTATCTTTATTGATTATTGTAATTGTGACTCAAATTGTAATTATCGCTTTTTTATTGAAATAATGTCTTTTGCATTTGAGAATATTGTCTGGACTTTAAAAGAGACGATGATCCCTGAGTTTGTTTCGTCCTTTCTTCTCAGGACTAGTCCAGTTAGGAAAGGCCGAACTCATCTGCTCAAAAAAAATTTAACTTGCAAAAGTGTTCATATAACCTAATTGCAGAATAAATGATTTCAATTCATTTCAAAGAAAGCAGAAATGCTTATTGAATAAAAATCCTTTCTGTAAAATCTTTTTTTTACATCGCGTGTCGTCAAACGTATTTTTTTTACATCTCGTGTCGTCAAACGTCATTTTAGCCGCTAAACCGTAAAAACATAAAACCCCCTTCTACGTACCCATGTTATCTATAGACTATCTATCAGCCAGCCATGGGTTACCATACATCGACTTATGGTAATGTATGTAGTTAGCTGTTACCCGCTACTTCTATGATTACTTAATATCATGTTTTTTTTCACGAGGAACCCTAATTATTTTATTATAAAAGTAGCCTAAGTTACACCTTATAATGTTAGCTAATGAAATCCCGTCTAAAGTCGGTTCAGCTATTCAGGAGATTAGTCGAACAGACAAACATAAATAGTAATAAAAAAAATGTATAAATATCGTATCTACCTATAGTCCTTAAGCCGGGTCTCCACCGAACAAAAGTTGTCAATTTTTGTGTTGTCAACACGTGTTAGTGACAAAAGTTTCTGTAATTTCCTTGTGTTGGCTACATAAGATTGTCAACAAATGTTGGGAACAGTGTTTCTGTTTTCGGCGGTAAACGGCAAAGGAATACCCTTGTTGCAAATATTTATTGGCTCTGTGGTGACGACGCTTAGTTCGAATGTTTTTCAAGTTGTTGGCGACTCGGTGTAGACACAATGGAAACATAAGTTGGCGATTTTTTGAAGTGTTGCAAACAGTTGGAAACACTGAAATTGCCAACAATTTTGGTGGAGACGCGCCTTTAGATTATATAATTAATTAGTCTAAGATACAGTCATTTGAATTTTAGTAAAAAACTCGCACATTACAATCGGACACTTCAATTTTATTATCTGCATAAATAATTAAACATTGTTTATCACAGACGCGCCATAACTAACATACTTTTGCCAATATGTAAGTAAAGTTCTATGACAACGTCTTCAAGTATGTGAAGATAAGTGTATCAATTTTAAAATAGACATCAAACTGTTTATTTTAGGTGATAATAACAGGTGCAAGATAAATATCTCTAACATTGTCAGAGGTCGGGATGTTTGTTATCCCGTCTCAAACTTTTTATTTTCCTCTGACGAAAAAATAATTTTTAAATATTCTTGGCTATTAAAAATTTAAAATTGGTTCATCTTATTTCATTAGAATTCGAACATTTGTGTATTGCCATACGTTCTAAGCTTTAAAATGTTTCAAATACTTGTTGTTGTTTTATTCAATCTGTTCGAAAATCCTATGTCTAAGAAGAAGTATCTTTTTTTCTCTATTTTAACACGCCTTTATTTACTTCACGTATTTTTTTAAAACTGTATTTTATTATTATCGTTACGGTCAATGATATTATATATTGTTTTAAAATATCATTGGTTACGGCTTAATATTTATGCATGCGGCATGACTGCCTCGTTGGTCTCGCGGTTGTCGTGTGCGACTGCTGATCATGAGGTCTCGGGTTCGATTCCCGGGTCGAACCAAGTGTTTGTATGATCTACAAATATTTGTTTCGGAGTTTGGGTGTTTTCTATGTATAATATGTAGGTATGTATTTACAAAAAAAAAGTAATATATGTATTTGTATCAGTTGTCTAGACCCATAACACAAGCTCTGCTTAGCTTGGGACTAGATGGCGTTGTCTGTTAGATGTCCGAAATATTTATTATATAATTATTATTTGCTGAGCGCGAAATATTGCTCGACATTTGATTATCCACGGAACAGGGAAATAAACATCTGTTCTGGCTTCCACCTTACTATAAAGATTGGCTGTTTCAACTATTTAAATAACTTCGCTACACAAAAACAAGATTGAGAATGTTATGAGGTCGATAAAGTCAAAACAATAATAGCATGTGTCCATGACACATACGAACTTACTCACCGTTCAACTATCTCCGTATGTAGGTAATACAATATAATACAATGCTCTGTTTTATGCCAGATGAAGAATGGCACGCCGGAATACACGTTTGCAAAGGCCGCCTTGTTCGAGAGACATCCGGCTATGGCCGACTTCCCTCCGGGTATGTATTGATTGTCAATAACCCTATATGTACCTTTATACTTATATAGTATTTATGTACACATCTATATATGGAACGTGTTTAATATTTTGCAATTTAAATTTCAACTATTATCTGACTTTTATGAATACGTAAGAGAGCGTAAGTTTACCTATGTTTTCGGGGCGGCCGCCATTATATCAACAAATTCTAAAATATATGGAACATTTTTTTTAAATGAAATTACTCTGTCCAACAGTCCAACTAAAAAGAATGTTATACATATTGTTATTATTCATGTAGCAAGTATTCATGAAGGTCAAACGTTTGCGCCATTCAAATAATTTTGTAATGTATTAACGACATTTTTGTAAATGCTAAGTAGTATTTAAATCCTATAAAGAACAAGCTCATTTCTCCTTATATTAAAGGCAGTAAACTATAGATAGATCTACTCAAGCCCATATCATGTCGAAGCCCACAACACACATTACCTACTTGAAAGAGAAAATTCTGAGTACTTAGATTGTAATGGAATTCTTCTACATTCCATACTAATGTAGGTAATGTAGATAATAGGTGCAAATTATGACTTAAAAGTAAAATAAAATAGATAGATAAAAAGAGAATAATGCGAACGAGATTTTACTCAAACGCGTGGATCAAAGTCCAAAAGTAAAAGTAACAGGTCAAAGTCCTCCACACCTAATTCGAATTAGCTATTTCCAGAAATTTCGAGTTATAAATAACATAATGATTATACCATTTTAACGTTTTTCAGATCACGATTGGTTCGTCGCCAAGTTGAAAATAGTCCAAATCGCAATGGTCGACTGGTTTGGCGGTGCTAAATACATACCTGTTAAAGACTATCTGGCATACAACTATACTGGCATGGAAATGCTACAATATCACAACCAACACATACAGAGAGCTGTAATTCCTTGAATCACTGTGATAGATATCTTGTATACATGTAGGTCTTTTAGGGTTGCCATTTGCAAAAAAAGAATTTTAATTAATTGACAGTAGATAAAAAGATTTTTCCAATAATAATTTTACTTGTATGCTTTTATTTTTGTTTTTAAATAATCATTAATCATTATTCTTGTATTCAATTTACATTACTAATAATGACCATTCATTGTAACATCGGGGTTTTTCATAAATAGGTTTAGGTAATTCTATTGATGACGGATCGACCACACGGATGGCGTGGTCGTTTAAGTGGTCACCTCGGCGCATTCTACTGGTCTGAGTGTTCTGGGTTCAAACCCCACTTGGGGCACCTTATGTGATCCATAAATTGTTGTTCTGAGTCTGTTCTTATCCGTTTCATTTAGTTTGTAAAGTCCCCCGTGACACAGGAATATTTAGAGTGCCGGTGTTGTCTTTTAAAAAAGCAAAATTGTGAGGTCAATATATGATAATTTTATACCTAGTTTAAACTTAGGTAAGTATTGTTTGTGTAAATTAGTATTTACCTAAACGATATGGTACAGTAGGTAATAATGCCAATTATAACTTAAAAAAATGTATTACTATTATGGGCATAAAGGATTATTTCGGGCGATTATAAAAAATGCTATTATTTGATAATCATCAATTTTTATTTCATTTTGTACGTTTTTATTGTTTATTGTCGGAAGAGGAATCTTTACCTAATGTTATATACATCGACGTGAAAACTGTGATAAATCAAATAATACTTGGTATTGTATCTATTGGAAATAATTGAAAATAAAAATCGATAATAACGATCAATAATTTTATTATTAGTATTTTTTTATTTACACCATTTTATACACAATTCATGATTGGAATGCTATTATTTTATTAAGGCTTCCATAATGTATTAGTTAAAAACAATTACATGGATAGTAAATAAATACAATATGGTTAGTTAAAAAGTTTTTGTCAATTTATAAACAATTTAATGTTATTATGAAATTGAGTGCATGGAAGGCGTAGTGGTTAAAACGGTTACCTCACTGCTTGTTGCCCTGAGTGTTGTGAGTTCAAATCCCACTTGGGACAGCACTTTGTGTGATGTGAACCACACATTGTTGTTCCGAGTCTGGGTGCTCTTTGTGTCCGTTTCATATATGATTGTAAACACTTAAAAAAATATTTTATAAAGCTTTTCTACATTTGACCATTATTTGGATAGTAGGTACACATCTAGGAATCCTTGAAGCGGATGTAAAGACCTATTTGCAGATGTAAAGAGACATTTTTTGCATTTCAGTTTACAAGTGAAATATCTAGCAGGAAACTCTTGTCAGAAGAAAGTAGTTCCATCAGTCGGTTTTTAATTAAAAAATCTTAATTTCATTTATCACTGTCCTTGGCCAGAATGGAGCGAGATTGTACTGATATGGTTTTTCAATTAAATTGTTTTCGTATCTTGTGTTGAAAGTCATTTAAAAAACTGTTAATGGGTTTATTTATCGAACTTCTACTAGTCATGGGACTAAGTCGAATGAGCATGAGATGGTTCATGTTCATTTAATTAGCAAATTTCTTAATTTTTGAACTTGGAATGACTTGCCTACATTTTGTGTTACTTAGAAACAAAGTCAAGTAACAAAGAAAATTGTAAGTTATACTTCTTTTACATAAGTAACGGCTTACGTAACGTAAATCATACTTATGTACTACTCGACAAGTTGTTTATTTCGTAAAGCGATCGTTCATTTTCCTTATAAACGTGTATCTTTCATACACATACCTTTTCCTTACCGCACTATTATGATGAAAGGTCAGTTATCAGTGTACTTAATGGCCATATTGCCGAGACTACGGAAATGTCAGGTGCATGAAAAAAAAATCTCGTCGCGTCACACACAGCTTCCTAGGCCCATATATTCCGTAAAACTGACGAACATGTATAATTTAACTTATACAGTCACGGTATAGTTGAAGGTGAACTAGTGGAGATTGCTCATGAGTTTTATAAGGTTCAAAACAAAGACACGTAAGTACCTATAAGTTAGGTCTGCCATTCGTTCGGATTTTCCCGGATTTGTCCTAGTTTATTTAGAGTTTAGAGAGCGTCCGAGCGGGGTTTCATTTGCAATTCGGGTTATTTTAAGTTTTATCGAAAGTAAACAGTTTATAACAGATTGGATTTATATAGATACCACCACTTCGTCGATTCCTAGGCTCGATTAATGGAGTATGCAAATTAGTTGGGTTGGTCAAGTATACTTGCCGTATTCAAGAAGGTTTCAGTTAACTATTTTATTAAGTATTTAGTGACAATAAATATTTTAAATGAATTTTGAGATCAAGGAGCTTACTAGTTGTTGCTAAATATTTAAAAGCACTATGTTAATATATACTGCTTTCAAACATTTAGAAACAGCAGGCTTTTTGTTAGATTTGTGACGATTTAAAGGTAATCGTACACTTCGAGACACCGCATTAAGACCTCAACACAATTTGTGATGTGGAATTGATTCCGACGATTTTTTACAAAATTCCATTTGATGTAATAGTTTAAAGTTAACATAGAGTTAGTCACCAGTTTTACACAACCTTTTTTTTAATCTTAAAATATACTTTTATTACAATAATTGCACTTTTCCGTGGCAATGGACGCAAGATGCTACAGGTCGAACTGTGTTGCCGCTGCTGCTGTAAGCGTGGTGGACTAACGCGTTCACTGGGGCTTCGTTTACTTGCTTCACAAGTAAAGGCATAGCCATTATCTGAAAAAAAATAAGTTTCAGGTAAAACAATTTTACTTGACCATAGGTTGAGAGTGAGGAGTGTATTTTTCAAGAAAAAAAAAAAATTTACTGCTGACAATGGGGGCTATCGCGTGTGAATTTGCCACTAGAGGCGCTTGTGTCGCGTGAGGTCCAATAACATTCACTTTTTACTGGTTGTGGGCGGGCTTCGTGACATAAATTATAATTTATTTAATTTATCTGTTAAAAAGTGATCTCCTTCGTGAAATTATCGCAAAAATGGCTATTTGGTGATAAATGTGAACGCTTTGAAAGCGGAATGTAGAACAAGAGGCGCAAAAATAATAATAATAACAATGTTGTGGATAACAATGTTGTACAATCTGGTGGATTTTGTATTTCTAATAAATCTCCATATATTGGAGCTTCGCCTGACGGATTAATTGGTGCAGTAACAGAATTGGAAGTGAAATGTCCTTTCTCTATAAAAGATGAGTTTATCAGTGAGGATAATTTTAAACACATTGAAATAAGCAATAATAAAATTGCTTGAAAGAAAGTAGCCCCTACTATTTTCAAATTCAAACACATTTGTTACTGAAACAAAGTATTGTGATTTTTTTGTTTGTACAAATAAAGATGAAAAGAGAATTTATGTAAATAGAAATGATAAGCATATACTAACTTTTAAACTTTCGCGTTCCACGACATAATAATAATTATTTTTACGGGAATTAACGCGACCACTTATTTATAGGTATTACTTATCTCTGATTTGCCTGACGTTTCGACCAGGTTGCACTGGCCGTGGTCACAGGTTTGACAAAGTAATAACTATAGATTCTCAAAATTAAAAAAAACCCCCGATATAATAACCTGAGTTCCCTTTAAAAAGTAAAAAACACGTTATGCGCTTTCATTTGAGACTCCACTCGATGATATTTTTGCAGACATTCGGTTACTCTTCCCCACTTTCACCCCCATAACTAACATAAACGGCTCAACCGATTTTCATGAAACATGTCTAAGAACACTCGCACGTAACTCACCTTTCATACAAAAAATACTAAATTGAAATTGCTCCATGCATTGCATCCATTCGGGAGCTACGGACTCTACGGTGCCACAGACAAACAGACAGACAGACACGTGAAACTTATAACAGCCCTCTTTTTGGTCGGGGGTTAAAAATAACAATTATGATAAGCATATTTCAGAAGTTATTATACCAAAAATCCTTCTTAGAATCCTTATTTATATTATGTTCTTTCTGAAATTCGGTAAGTTGAAAGTTTCGGTAAGCGTAAAGCATACAAATATGATTCTTCCTCAAAGACCTACCAAACTAAATGGTAACTTATTACTCAGTATATTTATCCTCGGGGTTAAAATGTTTTTATTACAAACACGAGAATAGTTATTCCTGCCATTCGACACTAGCCACTGTTTTAGAACAGTTTTATCTATTAGAAACATGTGTACTCCTTTTTTCGAACAAAACGGAACTGCACAACATTGCGGCATAGCTACTCGATATGATGACAGTTATTTATAATAAATAAACTTAATGAGATCCAAGATTTCAAATTTTATTTCGGCGCCGATCTTATAAAGTCGCCTTTGACAGCTATACCTCTGGACCTTAGTCAACAGTGGCGCCAACTGGTGAGCAAAGAAACGATAGTCCCCATTCAGTACCTTTCAAGCTCGACAAACCATTGAAGTAGTGTAAAATATATGCTTAATTATAAAAAAAAAAACCGACTTCCAAAAAACATCCAACGAAAACTCTCTGCCAAAAAAACACTTAAAAGCGTAAAATAAACTGGTTCTTCATAAATTGCCTAAACCTAATTCTTTATTCATTTAAATAGTAGTATTATAATGTGTGCTAGGTACCTAGAATCTGTTTTAAGTCGGTGCTAAGTGACTATCGCTTAGACTTTTGTAATTGTTCGTTTGTATTCTTTTGGCTTAGCACCGACTTCAAACAGATTCTAGGTACTACTAAGGTAAGGTAAGGTACAACTCCTCAACGGTTAGCCGTTGAGGAGTTGTACCTTCCACCTTCCATCATCAGCTTATCTAAATAGTTTGAAAGAATACGACTAAAGGTAACATATATACACCTGATATATAAAGATTTATCCTCCAACTCCTAACCGTTAAGGAGTTGTACCTTACATCATTAGCTCATCATCATAAAATGACGACTGCCAGACGCAAATACCGGTGTAACTTCAGAAAATATACGAAAAACATAGTATGTGCCTATAAAAAATGAGGGTTTGTCTCGGTTTCCCTGGGATCCCATCATCAGATCCTGATATGGTGGCAATGGGAGCATATCCTTTCGAATACAAAAAAAAATTCTAAATCGGTCCACAATTGACGGAGTAATCGGTGAACATACCTACATAAAAAGGGCCGGACTCAGGGACGGATGGGGGCAAGTACACAGGGCCGGACTTGGAACCAGGGTCCACGGGACCAGGGCCCTCATAGGGAAGATGTTGGGGGCGATGTTCAGGCCAACATCGCGCGCGGTTCCCCGACCTATTGGCAGGCCAGTGGCTCAGCTGGAGCTGGCACGGGCGGGTGTGCGGATGCGCCCACGAGTACGGAGCGGTTAGTTAGGACGCCGCCTCGGGTGTCATCGCGCTCGCCGCCGACCACTAGAACGCCGCCCCGGGTGTCATCGCGCTCGCCGAAGATGACGATATTTCGTCGATTTTCGCCGCCCATCATGGAACGCCCTCGGTTGGATCACCGCATCCCCCTATCCGTGGACGGCACCAAGTGGAGCGCCGCGACTGGAGGGGCACTTACGAGGGACCATGGGATCCCTACCACATTGATATGCCCGGTTGCTCGGGTTATAATGCGTGGGGCCCCGGGGGCCCCCGCTAGGAAATCGCAGCCCAATCAAATTCTGGTCCCCCACCGGAGGCTATAGTCTTGCCCACTGCCTCCGTGTGTGTTTGGGGGTTGAATGGCAAGTCAACACACGTTCGCGCCCTGTTGGATTCCGGAGCCCAGGGCTGTATTATGTCGAACGAATTGGCGATTTGGTTGGGCTTGAAAATTACTAAGTATACCTATTATACTTATTCGAGGCGTGGGGAATGTCGCGGTAACGAACATCGTTGGGCAAACGACGATTACGTTCTCCTCACGTTTTGACACGCTGCGTAGGACATCCGCCCCGGTTCTAGTGATGACTGATGTGATGGGGCGACACCCTCAGGTGAGGTTGAATTCGGCTGTTCGACTCCTGACATCAGATCTGAAACTGGCGGATCCCGATTTCGACACCCCAGGTACGGTTGACGTGCTACTGGGAGTAGACGTTCTGGGTAAGTTTTTGCTGTCGGATCGGCGAGTCTTGCAGCATGATCGACTCATGGCTGTGGAGACTAAGCTTGGGTATGCGATAATGGGACCGGTATTACCCATGGTTAGACCAATTGAGTCGGATGGTATGCTCGTAGGTTCAGCATTATCCGAGACGATGCAAAGGTTTTGGGAGGTCGAGGAGGGGGCAGCGCGTCGAGTAGACCCAGACGAAGAGGAGTGAGAGTTGTTTTACCAGAATAATACTGGTCGCCTTCGTTCTGGTCGGTTTGTAACTCGGCTCCCCTTCAGGGCAAATAGACCACTGTTGGGTGAATCTCGTAAGACAGCCGAGACTCGATTGTTGTCGATGGAGCGTCGTATGGCTCGGGATACTGTATTTAAGTCCAAATACGTGGAATTCATGAGGGAGTATGAATCTTTGGGACACATGTCTGTGTCGCGTGTGGATTGGAGATCCGAGGATCATTGCTTCCTTCCACATCATGCTGTCCTAAAGACCCCCCCTACTGGAAAGATTAGAGTAGTGTTTGATGGGTCTGCTCCAACTTTGAACGGTATGTCCCTGAACCAATGTTTGCATTCGGGACCGAAGTTGAGTCGGGACGTGTCGGATATCCTCACGAGCTTTCGGAAACACCAGGTGGTTTTTGTTGCTGACATAAGGATGATGTTCAGACAAACGGTGATTCATCCGGAAGACAGGAGGTATCAGCTGATCCTATGGCGTGAGTCGCCCCACGAACCAATAAAGGTTTTCGAGTTGAACACAAACACGTACGGTTTGCGTTCTAGTCCCTTCCTCGCGATTCGTACACTGCGGGAGTTAGCGGTACGGGACCGCTTAAACTACCCTAGGGCTGCTGCCATCCTGGAGCAGGATCTTTATGTAGATGATGTCTGCTCAGGGGCAGCCAGTGTCGAGGAAGCGCTTGCTCGCCGGGACGAGCTCATCCAGCTATTAAAGCGTGGAGGTTACGAATTGCGGAAATGGATGTCCAATTCTCCTGAGTTGGTGGAGGGGTTGCCGGATGAGTTCCAACAGGATCCGCACGTCTTTGAAAATCCTGACAACCCTAATATGCTGTCAGTGCTCGGCATACAATATCGGCCAGTCCAGGATGTGTTCACCTATCAAGTGGCTTTGGACACCCCGAAGACCTGGACGAAGAGAACTGTGCTATCGACGATTGCGAGAACGTTCGACCCGAACGGTTGGATCGCTCCAGTCACATTTTTGTTAAAATGTTTCATGCAGCGGTTATGGACGGCGCAGCTAGGCTGGGATACCCACCTCTCAGAGGAGTTGCTGAGGGATTGGATAAGGATATTCTCCTCGCTCACGGAGATTAATAACGTCTCACTGCCACGAAAATTGTTCCCTGCTGGTGATTTCAGGGCTACCCTTCATGGGTTTTGTGATGCCTCTCTGAACAGGGATTCGCGGCATCGGTATATTTGCGTACGGTCACTTCCGCTGGTGATGTTGACGTTCGACTGGTTCTGGCTAAAAGTAAGGTGGCTCCCATACGGACAAGATTGACGATTCCGAAGCTGGAACTGTCTGGGGCAGCTCTTTTAACCAGACTCCTGAACCACGCGGTGTCGGAGTTCCGCGGTTCATTGGAGTTGGAGAGCACGGTTTATGCATGGACTGACAGTCGGATAGTGTTGTGCTGGCTGAAGGCTTCAGTTCACAATCTGGAGATTTTTGTAGCAAACCGTGTCTCCCAAATACAGGCATCAGAAGTCTCGTTGACATGGAGACATGTGCCAGGAGAGTTGAACCCGTCGGATTGTGCATCCAGGGGATGCCGGGCTCCTGAATTGGTTAACCATCAGTTATGGTGGGGCCCTCCTTGGCTGGCAAGGAAGGAATCGGATTGGCCCCTTAACAACGCGAAGTTGTCTATGGACTGTGATTTAATCGCAGCCGTGTATGTGACCCAGGAGGTCCAGGAGACTGACGCGAGTTTCCTGATTGAGCGGCATAGCTCTCTTGATAAATTGATCAATGTCAATTGTTGGATAAGGAGATTCGTTCGGAATTGTCGCACTCCGCGCGAACAGCAAACGCTAAGCCCAATTCTGTCACCGGCAGAGCGAAATGAGTCGCTTCTGAAATTGATCCGGTTGGTACAGTCTTCGAACTTTGGAGCAGAATTGGCGAGTCTACGAACTGGGCGTTCCAAATTGAAGGGTGCTGTCGCGCGTCTCAACCCGTTTATAGATTCGGCCGGGTTGCTTCGGGTAGGAGGAAGATTGCGCAATGCGAATCTGCCGTATTCGGCTCGTCACCCCCTACTGCTCCCCAAGGGAGGGCAGTTGGTTGAGTTGTTGGTGACTGACCGGCATGTTAAAAACGCTCATGCAGGTTGTAACGCCTTGTTAGCTACACTCCAGAGGGAGTTTTGGATTTTGTCTGGGCGTCGTACCATACGGAACATCGTGTTTCGGTGCATGCCTTGTTATAGGAGCAAGGCTGCCACGATGCAGCCTCACATGGGGGATCTGCCCCCTGATCGGGTGAATGAGGCTAGGCCATGGGCGGGTGTTGGTACAGACTTTGCGGGCCCATTCTTAGTAAAAAGCTCGCGGCTGCGGAACGCGAAACAGTACAAGGCGTGCCTTTGTGTGTTCGTCTGTTTATCCACAAAGGCGGTGCATCTCGACCTCGTTGCTGACCTCACGACGGAAGCCTTTATAGCGTGCTTGGACAGATTCGTTTCCCGAAGGGGACTGCCAGCACTGATTCGTTCCGATAACGGAACCAACTTCGTAGGTGCAGAACGATACTTACGAGATGTAGTTAGGTTTATAACTGAAAACAAAGTGGATATTGGAACAGCCCTCTCCCGTCGGGGTATACAATGGACCTTCAGTCCACCAGGTTGCCCCCACTGGGACGGGATTTTTGAAGCCGTAGTTAAGTCAGCTAAGACGCATTTAGGGCGTATTGTAGGTCAGACCGCGCTGACATTTGAGGAACTCGCGACGTTGTTTTGTAAGATCGAAGCCGTTCTCAACTCGCGACCGTTGTGCCCGCTCAGCTCGGATCCAAATGACCTGGAGGCGTTGACTCCAGGCCATTTCTTGATTGGTCAGCCACTTAACGCGCTGCCCAAACACCCGTTCGAAGATGTGAAATTGTTTCGGTTGTCTCGGTATCAGATGTTGCAGCAGTTTTCCCAGAATTTTTGGAAACGTTGGTCTCTAGAATATCTGCACATTCGGCAACAGCGCCTTAAGTGGACTGACAAAACTAGTCCCCCTAATGTTGGTGACCTCGTGCTGGTTAAGGATGCTAACCTACCGCCACTGCGTTGGCGGCGGGGGCGCATTGTTAACTTGTTCCATGGTAAGGATGGGACCCCCGGTCCGCAGAGGTTCTTGTTGGGGACTCAGTTATCAAACGAGCGGTAGCAACGTTATCTCGCCTGCCTGTAGATTAGGGAACAGGTACGGACCTGTTCGAGTGGGTGACTGTTGGATTTCGAACGTCATTATAATGGCAACATTTTGATTGTCACTTTTTTTTGTTGACGTTTTGACGTTTGAGGTTCAATAAAATAAAAAGTACTAGAAAAGACGCGCGTGTTGAAAACGGTAGATTATTGTTTGAAAACCGTAATTAATTGATATTAAGCTAATTGTATTGTCCATCGACCCGGTCTTTAGTGATAAACCGTTGTGTGTTAGGTCGTGGACTCGCGAGTTTTGTAGGCGCGTTCCGCGATAGCTGAAGCGAGTGAGTTGTAATTCGAATATCCGTGATAGCTGATACGAGGTTGTTGTAATTCGAATACCTTGGAAGTTGTACAGCACTTTAGAAGTTTATGTTTGTGTGACGTCGCAGAGAAGCAGCTACCCAAGAGATCTCTTGGAACGCCGAGAACACACAAGCTACACACTCCAGTAAGTGCTTGATGAATTTAGTTTAGATTAAGAACACGGTGAATCGCCGTAAAGCTCATCCTTCTTGCCAATGGACTAATAGCGATTTAATGCTTATACTCATAGGGTCCTATAGGTATTACAATTATCACAAAGTGATCGCCCCATTGGTGAGAAGAGTGAACACAGATACTCACCCATAAATACTATTATCATTAATAAGCGTTTAGATAACTGCTGGACATAGGCCATAAATACTAGTAAAATGACCAGAGCATAAAATAATATGGTACACAGAGAATATTTGCTCGTCATTTCGTTACAGGAGCTGATGTTAAAAAAATATGTATTTTTTTTGTAATTTCGGAGTCCTAATCTAAAGTAAAAGTTTCTACCGTGGGAGAGCCATGCTTCGGCATGCATGGGCCGACTCGACCGGAGTAATACCACGGCCTCACAGAAAACCGGTGTGAAACAGCGCCTGCGCTGTGTTTCACCGAGTGAGTGAGGATACCGGAGGCCCATATCTCAAACCCCTTTCCCCATCCCCCAAAGGCCGGCAACGCTCTTGTGACGCCTCTGGTGTAGCCGGTGTCCATGGGCGGCGGTAATAGCTTACCATCAGGTGATACGTCTGCTCGTTTACCCCTATTCCATAAAAATAAATAAATAGAAGAATACTTACGTTTTCAGCATTCTTTTCCCCATCGGTAACAGACGGTAATGAATTTAAATGGGTAATATCTTGTTTCACTACCGAACTGCTTATGTTTTCTGACAGTTTCAAGTTCACAGATGATAAATCCAAAATGTTAGTTGAATGGGGCATTGTCGCGTTGAAATTAAGATTCCCAATTGGTCGATTAAACATTTTATTTGTGCCCGTGTATTCTGAAATGGTGATGTTCTCAAGCCACTTCTCATGAAGACTGTACAGATTTTTGTATGTACACAACATCATGTCCCTGGCGCGGCATTTTTCGTCCAATAATTGTTTTATTGCTTGTTGCAAATTGTCAGTCTTTTCTGTTAATAACTTCTTGCATTGTGCTAATTCTTCTACCATTAAACTGGAAATAAATTGAAATGTCTAATTTAAGTCGGTTTATGGTACTAACTTGGTACAGCTAAATAAAGAATTTGAAATATTAAGGTAGCATTTATAGCCTATTCGTTTAGATAGTGTCGGTCCACCCGCACGCAATTGTGGATATTGTTGTGAAATAGAAATTTATTAACTCATACAACAACGGCGTAAACTGACAAATCAAACTTTCTTGTGGTGTACGCCGCCTTTGATTTTGTGGCGACTTGCACCGCACGTGCGACGGCGGCGCGATTAAGGTGTCCGTATCTAAGCGAATGGACTATAAATAATAATAAATATTTCGGACATCTAACACACAACGCCATCTAGTCCCAAGCTAAGCAGAGCTTGTGTTATGGGTACTAGACAACTGATACAAATACATATATACATTTTTTTGTATATATACATATAGAAAACACCCAAACTCCGAAACAAATATTTGTAGATTATACAAACATTTGGTCCGACCCGAGAATCGACCCCGATACCTCATGACCAGCAGTCGCACACGCCAACCGCGAGACCAACGAGGCACTATACTTCACCTTCGTCATCATCAACGGCCTTTTAACAGTCCACTGAGGGATATAAACCTCTCCTTTTTAAGGATTAAGCATTTCCTTACAAAAATCCAATTAAATATTAATTTATCATATTCACGATCGATGTAGATATTTATTTAATTGAAGGTAAAAAATAGAAATCGTATATCTTATTTATAATACTTGACTCAATACTATATCAAAAGGTGTCAAATAATGACCTAGTCTATGTTTTTTTTTATAAAAGACATCTCCCGCATTAGGAATATACATCCTGTGTCGCGGGGGACTTTACTAACATACATGAAACGGACACAAAGAACACCCAGACTCAGAACGACAATTTGCGGATCACAAAAAGTGTTGTCCTATGTGGGATTTGAACCCACAACACTTGGCGCAGTAGAAAGCAAAGCGGCAGTCTATGTATGTGTAAGGTCTAGTATGTATGTTTAACTACTCATAAACATGAAAA
This sequence comes from Diaphora mendica, assembly GCA_949125395.1. Taxonomy (NCBI): domain Eukaryota; kingdom Metazoa; phylum Arthropoda; class Insecta; order Lepidoptera; family Erebidae; genus Diaphora; species Diaphora mendica. The sequence goes on from OX421323.1 coordinate 8,746,102, forward strand.
AGTTTTAGTCGTGGCTTTAGTTACATGTAATACAAACATGACAAATTAACATACAAAACATCTTTTATGGTTTATCCGTAAGGCAATGAGTAATAATAACATAATTTACCTGCTAGCTAAAAACTTGCTTCTCCATACTTCGCATTGTCCTGCTAGCCATTCAGTTTGTTCCTTAAGAAAAATATAATAACACAACATTAGGTATTTTACAATATACTTATGTTAATAAAAGAAATTTATGAAAACGTTTAATGTTGCAAGAAATAAACCAGTTAGATAGAACACCTTTGGTCAAACAATGGCAGAAAACCTTACTTGTAGCTATCTCACTCCATAGAGACGTGTTGGATAAGTTGCATAAGGATTGCATAAGTTGATAAAAATGCTATGCAATAGCTTTACCGCGGCAGTCCCCGAGTGCCACACGTATTTTTTTATAGTAACTGCTTAGAGAAAATAATTCACAGACCTGATGTGTAGATAAATGTTGTGCGGAACTGAGTAAAGCATTCGCCAAATGCTTCTTATCTTCATTCAAAGATTGAACTTGAATCTCGAGATCTTCCCCCATAGATGCTACCAACATTGTTTTTAATTCTTTATTAACCTGCAAATAATATAAATAGAAATGATAGTGAACTGTTCATTTCTTTCAGAACATTTCTTTCTCCGAGCCTTTATACCAAACTTGATAGGGGTCGGCTTGAAGTCAACTATTATACAATTTTACTTCAATTTTGTATTTAGTGCGACTGCCATTAGAATTACGGAACTTCATCTAGTACTTGGGATGTGGACCCAAGTACTAGATGATGTTTGACAGAAAGATCGCTTTCAGACTTTTAATAAAGTCTGAAATCTATTTACTACTGAGCTGCAAGCCCCTTGATGATGTATCCTTTATTGTGATAGAAATTGCGAAGTTAATTAATATTTTTGTTATTATACTTGGATTACTTACTGATAATTATGTAGGTAGTTATAAAAATTTACAGTAATAAGATGTAGTAATAAGACTAAGAATAAAATAATCACAAATTTTAACAAAAAAAGAAACCGACTTCAATCTGGACCAAATTTAAATGGGACCATACGGGAATATTGAGTTATTCGTTAATTTGTCGCGCACATACTTAATGTAAATTGAAGACTTATATGGTTTTCTCATGGATGACATGTCAGAACTGGCCCAAATGGCACCACATGCGAAGCACCAGCTTTCAAATAAAAAAAGAATCATTAAAATCGGTTAAGGTGAACCAATTAACATAAAAAAAATAAAAAAATAAAAAATACAGTCGAATTGAGAACCTCCTCCTCCTTTTTTTGAAGTCGGTTAATGAGTTAAGATTTTGAATGTGTATAGAATAAAATATCTATTGTTAATATTTAATAATAACAATGTTAGTATTAGTAATAAAAAGGTATTATTAACAATACCATAGTAATATGTATATGTATATCAACAACGGTCTTTCAACAAAGATCGGATTTGATTTTTAAGAGTCCTTAGTTAAGTACAATCAAATTCATAAACAATTTACTTTTACAAATAAATTTTGATAACTATAATTATTTTATTGTAGTAAATATGCCCCAGAGTGAAGGGAACAAAAATGCCTAAAAATAAATAATTTTTTAAACCAGTATCTAAGTTTTCTTTTTCAGTTTGCAGACTTCAGTGTTATTCTATTTTACATGAAATTTTAAAATTTATTAGCCACCATTTTTTGTAGCAAATCTTAGAAAGCAATTAAACTTCCTCTTCTAAAGACTAGAGAATTTCCCTAACACATTTTGAATCATAATCCAGTAGTCTTAACTTTTAATTTCTTTTGAGTTTGTAATATATAATCTGTCTTGTCTTTAATAAATACCTGTCTTGTTGGCAAAATGTAATCTCCTAATATATTTTTGAATCTTTTGATTAAAACTGCATTATAATTTATTGCATAGTTTGAAAGATCTAGTAAAAGAACGGGAAGGAATTTTATACTATGAAGGATTTTTTTTTATATATTTTTTTTTATGTATGGCCCGCCAAAATGACTCTACTATGCCTGATGGAAAGCATAAGCAGAATCCAAGAGTAGTGGTCACCATACTCACTGCGAATGCAGACAATGCAGTATGGCGACACACACCATGGCGGGCTATTGATGCTGCTGCATCTTTTAGTCTAGTCAACAAGTATGGAACTTGTTGACTAGACTATTTGAGCCTCCGATCTCGCACTCACCAACGAAACACGACAGCACGAACGCTGTCATTTTACGTTGATTTTCTGTGCGAGGGTAGTACCGCCCTGGTCGAGCCGACCCATTCATGCTGAAATCAGCGTGGCTCTACTACCTATATTTATTAATTGTATATTATAGATATATCAGGTGTAAAATATTGTATTTTTTTTGTTTTATATAATTTTAAACATAGACTAAATAGTAAATGCTTGAGCTTGACCTGCTACACAACTTTGATCGCCTATTACTAAGATTGTGGAGGTCGAATGGTAGTCATTCCACTTAAAAAATCTCAGCCACTCAAAAGTTCAGCCGCATGATGCTTGGTAGACTAAAAGTGAAATCCAAAGTTTGGGAAAAGTCCGAGAAAAGGTTTGAGCCTGAGCTACTACTGCCCTAGTAACTCTAAAGTACAATCTCAGTAACATAACTTGGCTATTTTAAAATTCATTGCATTGAAACAATATTACCATACTTTCTCTTTGATCTGTATAAGACTTTCTAATTATAGTCTTTGCACAGTAGTCTCTTTAAAATCACTAACAAAAAATCCTTCATTATTTTTTCATGTAAACAAGTAAAACAGTAGTGTTAAATTTCATGTTTATTTTAATGAATTGCAGAATATTATTTGCCTACTTAAGTATTCTCAAGGCTAACCATTATACTGTTTATGGAAAATAACTAACAATTCACAACTTACTTGAACTTGTTGCTTCAGCTGTTCTCGTAGAGCTTCATTCTCTCCAGTTAAAAGGTTTATTTTCGATTGCATTTCATCTTTTTCAGCACTTGGTTTGTCAGTTTCTACACAAGTTTTGTCACTAGTGGAGTTTAACTTTGCTCGAGGTTTAAATTCACTCAAATTTGTATCCATTTGTGACATTTGAGTTATTAAAGTGTTAATATCCATATTATTTTTCGATTTTTTCGAACCTTTCTTAACTGCTGTAGGAGTGATTGGTTTTACAGCACCTGCATAAGGCTCATATGGTACAAACTTTGGTGTCTTCATATTAATTGATTTTCTTTTCCCTGATCTTATTATATTGGTAGGGTAAACTTGAACTAACCGACCAAGGAGAAGACTATCTTTTCTATTTATATTTACTTTCAAGTCCACTCTTTCAGCCCTTTCTGATGTACTTTCGTCTGATTCCATCCCATCGCCGGCTGTTCTTGTTTTGTTCATTATTTCTAAAACAATAATGTTAATATGTGACTATCTGTAGATATAGATCAGCTGCTTGCAAATGTACACGATTGAAAATAGAAAATAGGTTGACACTGAAACATACTCGAATGATAAGGATAACGGTTATTCATGGTTACGAGATAAGAAAATCAGAAGGATTACAAACTACAGTCTGCACAGATATCTATCATAAATTTTGTACTAATACCGAAGTCGATAAAGTCCTTTTCTTTTAGCTTTCTTTATTATTTCGATGTCAACAACGCATTAAAATGTCACTTGTCAAATGACGTACTTTTGACGGTTTCAATCAAGCGCATGATTGCCAAGAACCTTAGAGAATATATACCTGAAGGGGCGGCTGAACGGACGGAAAGCGTGATCGGAGTAGAGAAAGACTGAATTTGGGTAGTGTCTGTCTCTCTCACGCAAACATCTGATTGGTGGACGCACATACCAATTTGCATGACTGATTTGGTGACAAATACACCAACTAAACTAAACAGAAGACAGACACTATCCAAACTCAGTCTCTCTCTCCCCACTCTTTGCTTTCGCTTAACTTCGGAACTAAATGACCTACAGACTTAATATTTTTTATTTTAAGTGTGATTTTATAGCTTACTGGATGATGAAAATTTCTGCGTTCTGGTCTTATCCAGAGGTTCTCAAATAGGGGCCTGAAAATGCGGCGAAATAGTTCCAGTAAAGGATGGTACGGCAGTGTTTGCTTCGCGCTCGAATTGGCGGGGGCACTGCCGTGCCACCCGATTGAATTTGTTTTTTTTTGCGTGGCTTACCATTTGTTTAAACCTCCTAAAGTAAAACATCTGGTTTACTCCGTATAGTCTTAGTACCTACGTTTCTGCGTCACAGTACATATTGAAAATGTTGAATTGTAAATATTGATTTTCTTATCTCCATGCTTCGAATTTGATAAAATGTATGGCTGTAACTACCGCTCAGACTCAACAGTTAGTGTATTATGTATTATTTGATTGACGCTAGATCGTGTTTTAGAACAAAACTGTTGGCACCGGGCGCATAAAATCTTAATAACGCCTCCTTGCCATATCTTTTTTTTTTGACGGGCGGAAATCCTCATGGATGTCCTCCATCCCAGAGGGCGAAGGCATGGGCGTAGCCAGCCATGGGTTCAGGGTGGGGCAGCAGTCTAAAATAATGTTTAACTAGCAACCAATACCCGCGGCTTGAATAGTTCAGGCAAAATCCCCCAATTGAAAAATAATAATAAAAACCTAATTGCATTTTTGAAACAAAGTGACATTTATATTTATTTTTTAACAAAACAACTAATTATGAAAATATGTTACTTTTATATGTTTTAAATAGTACATACCTTCATCACCACTCATGATTTTTTTTCTAAACTATACGTTCTTACTTTTACAGAAATATTTGTGTAAACTCTGAACTAAACTTTGTTATTAACAATGAACATCAATGAAAACCGAAAATAGGTAACGTTTAACGTGTCATATAAATAATACTAGACGACTGATTCTAGTTAGTTCACCATAGTTTATTATATATAAGATATTAAATCGAAAAAAACATCAAAAATACATTTGCAAAAAAAAATTTTTTGGCCAAGCTCTCCTTAGTACAGGATCCACCGTGCGGCGTGCTGTTGACGATTTCGTATGACATCGCCAACGCATTCAATAGTCTGCAATTTAGCTGCATCAGTGAAGCACTCCACAATCGAGGCGCGCCAGAATCCCTGAGGCAACTATTTAGAGGAGCGTACCTTCATGTACGAGGACTGAGAGGCTCGCGGAGACGAGAGAGACCGTCTTGAGACGGCGACTCATGTCGTGCGGTGTTCCGCAGGGGTCTTTCCTTAGACCACTCCTGTGGAACGTGGGGTACTTTGAAGTCATCTTCCCCCCGGGCTAGGCGTAATTTGTTACGCCGATGACACTTTAGTCACGGCCCAGGGGCCCAGGGGGCAAACTTCCAAGAGGCGGCGCGCCTGGCCGCGAGCAGTGTCTCTTTGGTGGTTGGGCGCTTGGCCTACGGATGGCCCTAGATAATACTGAAGCCCTGATGTTCCATGGGCCCCGTCGTGGTCCGGCCCCCGGCGCCTCTATCGTGGTCAACTCGAACTCGGTCCTCGTACCGGTTCGGGTACAGATGAAGTATCTGGAACTGATCGTCGACGATAGGTGGCTCTTCGACGAGCACTTCCGACCGCTTGCTCCGAAGCTACATGGGGGTTGTCCGGTCGATGGCGCCGTATGGTGCACCGGTGTGGGAGGCGTCTCTGATCGACTAGAATAGGGCGCACCTCTGGTGTCCCCAGACGATATTGGCTGTTAGAGCCATATGCGGTTACCGCACCGTGTCGACCGAGGCGGCGTGCGCCTTGGCCGGAACTCCCCCGTGGGATTTGGAGGTGGAAGTGCTCGCCGAAGTTTATCGGCCTACGGCTGACTTACGGGCAAAGAACAGCTTTCGCCCTCCTCCCGAAGAGATACGCGAGATATGGTGTAAAGCTGCTCGTCGAGCCATCATGGTTCGCAGTTCGTCTCGGCTGGAGACTCCACCCGCTGGCTTTGCCACCGTGGAGGCTCTCCAGCCGGTCATCCTCGAGTGGGCAGGGCGGCAGCACGGGACCCTTTCTTTCCGACTGACGCAGGTCCTTTCCGGGCACGATTGCTTCGGGAAGTACCTGCACTCGGTCCCTATGAAGGAAATGAGTCCCGCCAGTCTTTACTGCGCGCAATGAGGACTCAGTCGCTGGGCTGAGTTCACTAGCGGGTCAGCACCCGCTAGTGGTTTGCACATCAGGCGACGTACGCGTGTGCCGTACGTCGCCTGATTAGAGAGTCCGTAAGCAGACGGTGCCCGCTTCAGTGCGTACAGGCGCTGGGAGGAGTCCGGATGTATTAATAACAGCAGTTCCCGGATCCGTGTGGCTTTAGTCGGTCCGACTCCGACACACTACCCCGCCGCAAACCCCGTTTTGGGGTAACGGCCCGTGGAGTTTACCCCACCGTAGCTACGCCCATGGGCGAAGGGGTCTGTCAGACTTACTGACTAAAACCCCCTGGTGTTCCATCTCTCACCTACGCCGGGGATCGCGGGAACATAAGAGACAACCGCAATCCCCGACAGGTGCTGGCCCGCCGCCGCGGGCCACATGTCCCCAATTGGCGTATTGGCCCCAAGTCCGCCGCCCCTGGACCCAGTTAGGGGGGCCGGTGGAGAGCAGCGTATGCGCTTCTCTAACGCCCGGTGCGCCTGCTGCGGGCCGAGAGAGAGGTCAGGATCTCCCTTTCCGCAGCCTCCTTCTGCAAGATGACGGTTTCGCAGAAGGACACCACCGCGTCCCAGGACTCCTCGCCGTCGACCACAGAACGAACTACGGCCGGCAGCGAGAGGTCACTGCCCTACTAAGGCCCGGTTCACCTCTCCTTAGTCAACCTGCGCCCCTCCGACTCCTCGAATGGAGGCATATTAATACCAGGCTTAGTGTGGACGTCCAGTCAACATGAACGACTTAGCAACAGGATTCCCGACCACAAACCATCCCTCAGTTCCCGACTTCCGAGTAGCCGTATTACAAGAGGCGCCACGCTCCCAGTCCTCTTACCTAGTTCAATTTCCTGCGTTTATTAAATCATATTCTATCTTGGTTAGTTGGCATGGTATGGTACGGCAAAGCTCTGTGGGCAAAGCACAGTAGCGGTTTTTGTATACGTGTCGTATTTAAATTTATAGGTTCCTTTAATAGACTGCTAGGTAAATTATTAATATTCCGTAGATCATTGGCTAGAAATAGGGGCTATTTAATTAAACACACATTACATCTACCGTACCGTAGTACTACAGTACTGGGGCGGTCAGGAGGTTAACACATTCGTAAACCTGTAAAATTAATGTGCAATTTGGTGCGTGGGTATTTTAGCTGTAGGTAGTTCCTGTTTATCGTCAATGTGTTTATTTAAGAGCATATATTAATTTTAAGAAGTTATCAGCTAACTATGATCTTTGTGGTTCAGCATGAATTACTTACAGAAATATGAACTCAGATATTATTAAAATCATTTATTGAAATAAATTAAAAATGTCTATATTCACTTGACCATACTTAAGCTTTAAGTGTAGCATCCAATTCTCCATTAGCTAACAGTTCTTTGATAATATCTAGTCCTCCAATTAATTCTCCTTTAACATACAGTTGGGGGTAGGTAGGCCAGTCTGAGTACACTTTGAGACCTTGGCGTACCTCTTCATCGCCCAATATATCAAATGTGTCGTACTCCACACTGAAAAATAAAAATTAATTAGGTCCCTCATATTAAAAACCCACAAAAAATGTATTAACAATACTTGGATTCTGGCTAAATTAATGTAATATGTTTTCGTGTATCTTTTCCGGCTTTGGTGATTCATCGGTGTTTATCAATATATTGCTCCAATTAGAACTCATACAGGCTGTCACATAGTATGAAAGTTTGGGAGAAAGTTATTGAGAATCTTTTCGTGAGCTAATTTGGGTTTATGCCGCGGCCGCGGTTCAACAGATGCCACTTTCGCAATTCGATAATCATGCGAGAAATACAGATAGGTGCACAAAAACTTGCATATTGTATTTGTTGATTTAGAAAAATAAACTGCCTCTTCATAAATTCCTATGTGCCAATTCTTGTCATACCTAATTCTTTATTCATTTAAATAGTAGTATTATAATGTGTGATAGGTACCTAAAAATCTGTTCGAAGTCGGTGCCAAGCGACAATCGCTTAGATTTTTGTAATTGTTCGTTCGTATTCTTTTTGGCTTGTATGGTTTTTTTATGGTATTTAATTTAATCTAAAAAAAATACTACAACTTTCATCATTGATATACCATTTAAACAAACGAATAAACTATCTTAATCTAAATTAATTACTTCTAGAACTTTAGAAATCCTCCCTTTTTTCCAAAATGACTATCAACTTTGCTGTTTTGTAGGAAGTACATATGTGTGTAAAGAAACGTTTTACAAAGCTAAGCTGAGTTGCCAGTCTGACGAGTGTGGCCAATATTTATTAGGTGTTTATTTAAAAAAAGGGCTGGTGGCCTCGCGAGGCCCCTTTAAGTGCGAGGCCGTGGGCGAGGGCCCACTTCGCCCACGCCTAGCTACGCCACTGCACACGTGAAGATAAAGAGTGTATTAGGGGCTAAAAAAAGATTTTCAGAAAGACAATAGAGTGTAAAATAGTGTTACGATATTTACCCAGAGCTATTCAGGATTTGAATTAAGGTCTTGCTAAATCCGCACCTGGGCTGGTCACGGTTGCCTTTCATGAATATCATAACATTATGTCTATTAATCAATGCTTTCAGCCTGTCTTCCAGTTTTTGGGGCGCGATGTCCCCTGATGCCGCCTTGTGTGAACTGTGAGCCTTCACTTTGGAAGATATTTGTGCTGCATCGGCACCATCCACTCTATCTACTTGTGCACCATTCCTGAATAATATTACAGTAGGAACTGAATCAATCTGAAAACGAAATGTTTTTTTCATTAAATTAATAAGTTCTCTCAACTGAAAACCAGCGTCAGGTTTTTCGCCTGGCACCATGCTGAGTTGGGTCCATTTTTGGTACCGTATATAGTTTTTAAATAGTGTAATTTTTTTTGTTGCCAAAGTAAATATTTTTTCATTTCATTTCAATTTCATTTTTTTCGTTTTGTACTAACAAAACGAAAAAAATGAAATTAATATAATATACACACATCAAAAGTGTCTAGGGATCGAGCATTTTTATGCGGATTTCTTGAGATTGAGATGTGGCTTTGGCCCTGGCCTGCTCAGTCGCCAGACTTGAACCCGATTGAGCATGCATGGGATATGCTACAGAGAAGAGCTCTGCCGAATATGGAGGGTATCCAGTCGCAACAAGACCTTTTTTTGTTGTTGCAACGAACATGGGCGGCCATTCCACAGCGTGATTTGGATGAACTCATTTTGAGTATGCCAAACCGATGTTCTTGTGTTAGTGTTCGCGGTAGAAACACGGATTATTAATTGTTTAAGTTACCTAATAAAATTTTAAAGAAAACCGTTATTTCAGTCTTTTTTTCGAACTTTAATGTTAGTGGTTCAAATGTCAAAAATCCTTTTATTAGGAAAATGGCAAATTTCTTTATTAATGCAAAGGTGACTTGGTTTATCGTTACTGTGACAAACGAAAACACTTTATTTGATGAATCCTTAAAGAAAATTTTAATTAATATCAATCAGGAGAAAAGTTATTGCAAAAATATATGTTGATCCCTAGACACATATGTTGATCCCTAGACACTTTTGATGTGTGTATATAATAAAATTGTGGTAAAATGAAATTGTAGATTTTTCGAAAACATTCGTTCAAATAAACACAATAATTTTTTTAACGGTAATTTATTATCTAGTTTATGGTCCATTTTTTTTTTTTGCCTTTTTGGATGTCGAATATTATCTACTTTATTACAACGAAGTGGTAAAACAGTTCAACTAAAGACGTTAAGGCTGAACTCTCGAGAGGTATTGATCGTCTGCCAGACTTGCAGGTTTAGTTTCGCTGCTTTTTAGGTTCTCCATTCATTTTCAGTCCTTTTAGGACAACAGATAGACCAGTCCATGCCTACAGGGATCATGGAGGTCAGAACATATTCTTATCTATGGTCAGAACTTCGTATGCAGAGATTGCAATTCTCAGACAGCGACGGCTGGATTGCCTATTTAGAAGATTTAACGCTAAAATCCAGAAGATCAGATGCTTATTGTGAGGGCTCAGCATAAACATAATTAATACGGGTATTTTATGTTAAGGTAGGCAAAAAAAAAACGATTTTAAGCAGTAATGAAATTCCAGTTTTTTTAACACATGTTTCAAAAATAATTATTATTTACATGAATTACAAATAGCATGTACAATAATTTAAATCCAAGTAGGTAACCAGGTGTTGGCTACTTAAATTTCAATTATTTTTCATATTTAGAAACATGATTCAAACGAAACTGATAATGCAACGTAATCATGATTAAAAACGAAACGACACTTAATTTTTATATTTTCTAACCCATGTATGAACCTACTACTACGCCCGCGTGTATCTCGGTTATCGCGGCAAATAGTAGCCCATGTTTTATTCTGATGTGTACGCTATATTACTGTAAAGTTTCATCCAAATCCGTTCAGTAGTTTTTGCGTCAAAGAGTAACAAACATCCATACATTCACACTTACAAACTTTCGCGTTTATAATATTAGTAGGATGTACTTTTGTCCGCGGCTCTGTACGTGTAGTGCATGTTAGATATGACGGTAAAGAGTAGCCTATGTCCATTCTTAATAATTAAATTATCTCCATGCTAAATTTCATTAAATTTGGTGCAGCGGTTTACCCGTGGAAACGTAACAAACAGTTACTTTTAAATTTATAATATTAGTGTGGAGTATGAATGTAAATTTACGATATTTGGAGTAAGTTACGATTAACAGTACAAGTATATGGAATTATTATCATCTTTACAAATAAAAAAAATTGGAGTGTCTGTTTGTAATATTAAAATAACCGCTTTTTACTAAATGCATATAAAAATAATATTTTTTTAATTTTTGGCTGTCTGTCGGTCTGCCTGTCTGTTTCTTTGTTCCGACTAATCTCTGGAACGACTGGACTGATTTTGACGGGACTTTCACTGGCAGATAGCTGATGTAATAAGGAGTAACTTAGGCTACTTTTTTTAGACTAGCTTCGCCCCGCGGTTGTAAAGGTACAACAATAGCCGCGGGTAACACCGCGGGACTCCGCTAGTATTTTATAAATTACTAACTGTGCCCGCTACCTAATTCATACACGTGACATCTGGATTTTTCAAGTTGCAATTGTTTAAGTTTTTCACCGTTTAAACATTCCCTGGACTACGACAAACATTTCAAAACCAAAATCAGCTAAATCGGCCCACCCGTTCTCGAGTTTTAGCGATTGATTTTCATATAGAAGATAACGCAAGCTGGGACGTAGATAAACTTCGACCTCTCGATTATTAAAATAAGTTTAGATTTTATTTATCGACTAGCTGTGCCCGCGACTCCGTCCGCGTGGAATAGTGACTTTGGGCAGCAGTTTTCGGACATATCTTTTGATTTATAAATACTGTCATTTGGGTATTTAGAATAATCGAATTTAAAGTAATGCTTCTCTGTACACGACATTAGACGCATAGCCATCGGGAATCAAAGCATACAGGTTGCCGAATCCGAGGAATAAAAACACTATCACCTTTACCGCACCCTGTTAAATCTTTGGTCACTTTTAATCTGGTACCGTTGCAACGTTTTGGCGGGTTTAAATTTTTAAGGATCATTATGGGTACGCCGACTTTTAAATTTATTTTATGAGCTGGTAGTCCAGTAGCACTGAGGGATCACGCGATAATGCATGAGATTCACGATCGATGGACAAACGTGCCTCACGCTGTTCCCTGTTCTACCTAATTCGAGTGGCCATCATTCGAGAACGATGCGAACTGAATCGAGATTCTCGCTGAGCCGAAGTTTCTGTAGCACGAAACCTGGCCTTACGTTCTTGAGATGCAGTGAGAGCCTCATGATCTTCTTCAGATTCCTGTGATCGAACTAAACTCATCCTTTTAGCATTCCTGCTGCACTGGGTGAGGTTGGATCTTTTTCGAGGCATTCTTACAATAGGTACACTAACACAACATAGTTTAGTAAACCCGTACTTATCATAAAAAACTAAATTATAAATACTTACAGATTATTACACAGTTTCATTTATTACAGTTTAATAACTATTAAGACGTGTCAACCCAATCTATTAACTATCGAAAACAACCAAAGGTGTTAACTGTAAGTACTTCCTGTTTTTTAGAAAAATAACCAAAGCAAGTCAAGACAAACTTTTCATAAAAAAAAACCGAATTCCAAAAAACCATCCAACGAAAACTCCCTGCCAAAAAACACTAAAAAGCGTAAAATAAACTGGCTCTTCATAAATTGCTATGTGCCAATTCTTGTCTATACCTAATTCTTTATGCATTTAGAGAGTATGCTCAGTTTCCAAAGTTATGTTGAGATGCAAGATTTCTGTTATCGAGGACGTGGTCTACGGGGCAATAGGAATCGTGTATAAGCTCAAATGTCGTGATGAATTAGAAGCAGGCGAGTAACTTAAAGCAAAATACATTAAGGGGTTAGTCATCATAGCGCATGTGTCATCAGCTCACCTAAATAACTTAAAAGTATACAACTAAAGGTCTATAGATACGTATGAAATTGAAAGAATTATCCTCTAACTCCTAACCGTTGAGGAGTTGTACCTTCCATCATCAGCTTATTTAAATAAATTGAAAGAATACGGCTAAAGGTAACATACATACATATGACATTTAAAGATTTATCCTCCAACTCCTAACCGTTAAGGAGTTGTACCTTTCATCATTAGCTCATAATCATTAAATGATGACTATCAGACGCAAATACCGAAGTAGCTTCAGAAAATATACGAAAAACATAGTACGTGCCTGAAAAAAATGAGGGTTCCCCTCGATTTCTCTGGGATGCCATCATCAGATCCTAGTTTCCTTGTCATGGTACCACCGTCGGAACATCTTCTTTCCAACAAAAGAAGAATCATCAAAATCGGTTCATAAACGACGAAGTGGAAGGACTTTAGAATCTATACAATCGATTTCGGGGGCGGGGGTAGGGGGTGGGGGAGGGGTGGTAGATAGCCCCCCTTGAAGGGGGGGTTGCGATTCCTCATAGTTTTTTTTATATGAATTTTTGAAAATTTTATAGGTTAGGACGCATTTCGCAATATATACAATAGATTCTCACCATTTTCACCCGCCAAAAATTGTTTGTATATTCCACTTAATAAACATGTTTTATCGCTGTTATTTATTATATAAATATGTATATAAAAACTGGCTTCAATTATGAGTCGACGGAGCCCCGCTACGCGGGGCTCCTATTTCTGGGTGGTTTATAAAAAAAATAACCACGATGGCTAAGGCGGGAGCTTCGCTGCGCTGCGCTCCCGCCTTAGCCATCTAACCTAACCCAATCAAGTCGGATTGTGCCAACTCGGAGTAATACATTGCTATTAATTACCTAAGAATTATATCCTGTTCTTATACATTTCCTATAACACATAATATATATAATTCACAACTCTAACCTAACCTACAAAGTTAGCCACTAACAAAAACATTAGGGTGTTGCTAAGTTGTTGTAGTTCTATAATTGAAATGGCGTCGCGTCATTAGTGTTGCGTTTTGGTTCTCCTTTTTTAAGAAAATATGTCCTTTATTAAAAGTGAATATCAAAACGTAATATATAAAAAAATACTCGAAAAGTATTTTTTCGTATATTACGGTGTGTATTACAATAAAAACTAAATTAATTTAGCAAAAAATTACACAAAAACTATTTTGAGAGTTCGAAAAAAGTTTAAAACGAATAACGTAAGGAATAACAAAACGCAGAGAAGATGTTAAAATTATTTTCACGTATTTTATTTATAATTTCAAAAATTTATATCTCAAAAACTACGACTTTCCGCAAGTTGAAATTTTAGGAGTAGACTAACAAAAGCAAGAACTATCAAACATAAAATCGTCAACTCTCAAATCGATTGTATAGATTCTAAAGGTTAGCCGACGAAGTTATCCCAGAACACACATAAAAATATATATATATATATATACGGTCGAATTGAGAAACCTCCTCCTTTTTTGAAGTCGGTTAAAAAATAACCTAACTCGGACTCGAACCGGCTAAAACCACACGGTGTGCCTCTCTGCGCCTGAGACGGGAGGGACCCGGGATCTGCTGTTATTAACACATCCAGATCCCTCCCAGCGCCTTCCCGCACAGAAGCGGGCACCGGCGGCGGATTGGGTCCGAGTGGAGGTCGTCCTCCCGGGCCTTCTCCGTCACCTCCTTCTTCGAAATTATGTCTTCGCAGAAGGCTGCGACCGCGGTAAAACTGCTGTCGCTACCGGCCATGGAGCGTATGACGGCCGGTAGCGAGAGATGTCCTCCGATAACTCCGCCCGATATTCAGCCACGCGTCGATAAACTTCGGCGAGCACTTCCGCCTCGAAATCCCACGGGGGTGTTCCGCCGCCTCTCTAGACACCGTGCGGTATCCGCGTATAGCTCTCCAATACCCTCTGAGGCTGCCAGAGGCGGGCCTTATTTAGGGCAGTCAGAGCGACATCGACCGGACAACTCCCGTGTACAGGAGTCGCGTTGCGACGCTGGCTCCACCCAAGTTGGGCAAAAGTCGCCCAAGAGCGGAGGCAGCGTCGACCAGCTTTGGACCAAGCTATCGGAAGTGCTCGTCGAAGAGTCACTTACCGTCGAGGATCAGGCCCAGATACCTCATCTGGGCCCGACGATAACTCTAAAATGGGACCACACGGGAAGCACCAGCTTTCAAATAAAAAAATAATCAACAAAATCGGTTCACTCGGTCGAAAGTTATGAGGTGCAAACATTAAAAAAAAATACAGTCGATTTGAGAACCTTCTCCTTTTTGAAGTCGGTTAATTACTAAATATAATGTTTTTTTTAAACATAAAAATTTGGAAATATTTCAAACTAAATAAGTAAATAGGTATAAGGTTTATAAAAGAATCAAGAACTTGAAATCAAACTAACCTATACAAAATAAACATACTACTCGTATATGTATTTACAATCCCTATAAACCCTAAAGAAATAATATGTTCTTATAACAAACGACTAAATTGTAAGTACTTTCAGATTTTTACACATAAAATTAAGAAATAAAAAAATCAAGAAAAGAAAATAATGCTCTCGGCGCGCTATAAATACCCGTGCGGCCGTGCAGGCGTTTACAATCTAGAAACGTCCAGCACGTGATTCTTTAAATTGGCATAACTTTTTTATTTATAAACCGATTAACATGAAACAAACACTAAATGTTAAGTGAAGCTTACCACAATATATTAGTGAAAACCACATTTCAATCGGATAAGCTGTTTCTGAGATTAGCGTGCACAAACGCACAGACAAACAGACAAAAATTCTAAAAATCATTGTTTTGGGTTCTATTGCGTTCATAAAGCCCCCCTATAATGGTTTTCCTGAGATATCTTCCATGTACAGACAGCGACCAGCTACGATTTTATTATATGTATATGTATGATATATGATATGATAGACAAATAGGAGTGACGTAGTAAGATTTGTTGAGTAGAAAGAGTATAAAGACTATAATATCTTTAGCGTTGATTTAAAAAAGTATGCTGCACGCTGCTTTGCAATAGTTTACGCACATAAAACTTTATTTTTTTTAAATGAATTACATAAAACAAACGTAAATTGCATACTTCTAAAAATGTAGGGATATGATTTAATTCACGGGAGAAAGCTCGGTTTTGGTTGTTAAAATATTTTAAAGATACAATTAATATAAAAAAGCCGACTTCAAGACTGGACACAATTGAAATGGGACCACACGGGAAGCACCTGCTTTCAAATAATTAAAGAATCATCAAAATCGGTTCACCCAGTCGAAAGTTCTGAGGTAACCAACATTAAAAAATATAGTCGAATTGCGAACCTAATCTTTTTATGAAGTCTAACCGAGCGACTTCATAAAAGGAGGTTAATAAGATGTAAAGCACTATCTTGGGTCTGCTTTTGAGTTATTTCAAACTATGAATTAATCTTTCGCTTTTAATTTCGACTCTAGTTTCAACTGCCCCATACACCGAGTGGATAGTAATTTTGTCAGTCTCATTGATATTAATTCTTAGTGCGCTCGCCCACGGCAACTTTTTGCAGCGCTGCAGCAGCTAGGCTGTCGCGCGTTCGTATCAATACAGTCGCGATGCGGTCGCAAGCTGTGTGTCCTCGCCCACATAACCACGATTCAGTTGCGCTGCAAACGCCACCCTCCCTCCATTCTTCCCTCGATGTCGACATCGATATAGTCGCGATGCTGCAGCGCGTTAGTAGCGCTGCAAAAAGTCTCTGTGGGCGCGCGCCCCCTAATCTCAACAATCCTATTCAAGATAATGGGACCAATCTATAGAAATCTTATTTTTTCACAAGAGAAATGCATCACTGCCTATTATCACTATAATTTGTAATTTTTCTCAGTATACAGGTATTATGATACTAGTTTTTGTCCGCGGCTTCGCCCGCGTGTACGACAATTACGACGGTTATCGCAGTAAGAGTAGCCTATGTTTAACAATCAAAGCATCTCCATGCCAAATTTCATTGAAATCGGTGCAGCATTAACAGTGAAAACGTAACAGACAGACTGATAAGAGTTACTTTCGAATTTATAATAATAGTATGGAACTATAGATCCTGTGTAGTGTGGGACTTTTAAATAAACACGAAATAGACACAAAGACCACCAGGACTCAGAAAAACAATTTCCAGATTACACAAAGTTTTGTCCCATGTGGAGTTTGAACCTAAAACAACCAGCGTAGTAGAAAACGGCGTGGCGACTACTTAAATCATCTGTGCATTCAAAACATAGTGGATATTATCTTTGTGTTTCAAGTATATCTGTATACTTATGAGATATAAATGAATAATGATTATTTTATTGATTTATTCACATAAGACCTTGATAATTATGTACTTACAAAATTTAAATCATGTTCATAGATTGTTACATACACATAAACATACATGTAATTCTTACATAGTAGGTGCTTCTATAACGTTGAATTTTATTCCTTTCTTTGTATGTTCAAAAGTAGAATGAGACATTAATATATTCTATACTAGCTGACCCGGCGAACTTCGTACCGCCATATTTACATATCTGTCTCAGCTTCCCACAGGCAGTGTACAGTCGCGGACAAAAAAAAAGACTTTTCCCGTTATCTTTTATTTTTTTCTTTCTAGCAAAAAAAGAATGAATGAAATCGGACTATGTGTTATTGAATTACAACTAAGTACATATTTTGACTTTCATCCCCTCCCCCCAGGGAACCGTGCTGAATATCGGGATAAAAAGTATCCTATGACCTACCTCGTAGTATGAACTCAAATCATGCCAAGTTTCATTTGAATCCGTTCAGTAGTTTCCGCGTGATGCGCGGCCAAGATACAGACAGACAGACAGACAGACAGACAGACGGACAGACAGACAGACAGACAGACAGACAGACAAAAATGAAAAAAATTACAGTTTTGGCTTCAGTATCGATAATAGAGAGCCCTCCAAAAAAATTTTTCAAAATATCTTTAATGTACAGAATTTGACCCGTTACATTTTTATTATAAGTATAGATTGACTGTACGATTGGCATAGTGGTTTAAGCGGTCACTTCACCACTTTGCCGAGGGTTGCGGGTTTTTTTTTTATATGGCCCTGACAAATTGACTCTACTCTGCCTGATGGAAAGCATAAGCAGAATCCAATAGTAATGGTCACCATACTCCTTGCGTATGCAGACAATGCAACAATACAGCATGGTGACCCACACCATGGTGGCCACTCGGGCTTTCGGTCTTGCACTCCCCAATGAAACACGTCAGCATCAACACTACGTTGATTTTCTGTGCGAGGTCAGTACCGCCGCGGTCTTGCCGGCCCATTCATGCTGTAATCAGTGTGGTTCTACTACCTTCAATGGGGGGTTTAAACCACACATGGGACAACACTTTGTTTTAAAATAGAAATCTACGGGATTGCTACCATGTACCTTTTTGTTTGCGAGTATCCAATATTTCGGCGCTGTTGCAAGCGCCATGATCACGGAGTAACTGAAGATCTTGCGGGTGGGATGTTATTGGCAGACATATCGGTCTACCCTCTTTCGCAGTCGACAAATCGTGCATATGATTTGTGTGACGACCAACACCTAAACCATGAGCTCGAGCATGTTCGGTGCGTCCTACGGAACAATGGACATAGGGTGAAGTTCCCACCTAGACACAAAGTAAGCCACCAGAGAAGGGACAGGGTAGATAGACTACCAGCATTTCTGCCCTATATAAAAGGAGTGACAGACAAGATCTCAAACGTACTTAACAAGTTTTCACTCCATTCAGAAAAGTGGCACAATGTCTCCGATCCCCAAAAGACAATTTCCCCTTGGAAAAGCCTGGTGTCTACAAGATGGACTGCAGTTGTGGGAGTTCATATATCGTCCAAACTAAACGTACCATCGCGTACCGCATTAACGAACACATAAAAACGGTCAAAAACAACGACCAACAGAAATCGGCAATCGCAAAGCATTTGATTGACTCGGGCCCAAATCACTGGATTGAGTTTCATAACCCACAAATAATTACGACAGAACGCCACTACATACCTAGATTGGTCAGGGAAGCGATTGAAATTAATATACACAAAAATTTCAATCGTGAGGATGGGTTCAAATTGTCAAATGTCTGGAATCCCGTGATTCGAATGTGCAAAAACCGGCGTAATCAACAAAATATAGTTTCGCGATCAGATACTGTTAGTGTTGTGTGTCGAGAACAATTACGAGTGAATAGTGAGTTAGTGAACAGTGGTACCGGGGGTGATCGTAGTAAAAGACTGCGAAAGAGGGTAGACCGATATGTCTGCCAATAACATCCCACCCGCAAGATCTTCAGTTACTCCGTGATCATGGCTTTATTCCACACAGGTTTTATTCCTAAAGCAGATTTCTTTTAAAAAAATCATCTCGCAAAGGATGCACCAGAACTAAGATAGCAAAATATTTCTATTCTCAATGAGTTTGCCTGAGACCAGCAAACAGGGTTATCTGGAATGTGGCAATAGGAATGCAAGTTGACTACTTTTATTTAACAGGCAGCTTAGTCTGCCAGGTTTATAGAAATTTTGTAGGAAACACCTAAGTATATACTGTTATTGGTTGTTTCTCTACATTTTGATTCGTAAATACAAACCAACTAATGATGATATCATTAAAATTAATGATATACACTATGACAACACTCCTTTTTTTCTCTCATAGGTTTTAAAATTAACTATAACAGACACTGAAGGGTAACTAAATATATTTGGTTTGACATATAATCATATATAGATAGTAATATCACTGAATTTTTAATATATAAGGTACATTACATTTTTTAGCTCAGAAAATATTGTTTTATTCTATTACCTTATATTGCAATGAGATTTCAGATAGTTTTTCAGCATCACAAATGGCTGCTTTGGTCCCATTTGCCTGTACTTCAGGCAGTTTTAATAATTCTTTAAGAACTTCAGTCACTTGTTTACATTGCTCTGCCCAGTCAGCAGCAAAGTGTACCACTGTTAGTGCAGGTGTGCTGAAAATTATAAAGTTATTAATTTATGGAACCATCACTTAGTATATAATTATGTATTTAAATCAGTTATCTAGTACCCATAAAACAAGCTCTGCTTAGCTTGGGACTAGATGGCGTAGTGTGTTAAATGTCCAAAATATTTATTCAATAATTATGTTTTTTATAGACTGTTAGTGACATACTCACACCAACATATAATATTTTTTTTGAATTTGTTTATTACCTCCTAAGAAGAATATTAAACTAAGTTCTAGTTGCTAAGTCTTATTAGTCCATCGCATGAACAGTCTCTTAATATACATACAAAAAGTTTTTTATTTTCCGATTAATTTATATAAATGTGTGTTATATTTTTCTGTTTAGAGGTTGCCAGAGTTTTACTATAGAAAAAAAATATAATTTTAAGACGATTAAGTTATTATTATGCATGATAAAATATTTACTAATCACTTACCGAACAAAATTTTCAAAGTTCGCGACAGTGTCCAAATTCAGAAGCGACATGACTGTTTAAAGTGTTTAATACAATTAAGGTTATGAAGTTTGTATCTTGAAATTAAAGTATCTTATTCATTCACAGTTTCAACACCAAAGTTCACGGTATACTAATCACTTTTATAGGTTGATACCATTATATAAATTCTAAAATAATCTAGAAGACTGTTGCCCTGGAAAAGTAACTTTTTAGAGATGTTCTGACTCTGACGTTGTACTGCCGTACTGGCAATATTTTTGTTCTTGTTTTTGACGTAGGTATCAGTTGTATTGTTTTCGATTATTGACAATAGAATTTCACTTATCTGAAAATAATACTACTATTCAAGTCCAAGTATATTAATAATTCACTTTACAGTAAAAAATATTTTGGGAAGTAGATATTATATAAATTGCGAAAAGATAGAATTTAGTAGGCACCTTTTGAAAACAAATATTTTTCAACAGCCCATCCCTATCATCAACTTTGACAGACTTCATTTTTCAACTTGTAGAGGATGGGAATTGCATTTGGGGTTATGTTTGACTAATTAGGAATGCTGCTAAAAAAGTCGGTATAATAGTTAATACAATCCATTTTGCCTTCCCAATAGTAAAGTAAAACGAATTTTTTAAATAATGGCTACTGTATCAAGTGCGCCGGCGCCTGGGATGCACCAGATTGATTTATCCAAGCTAAGTATACAACAGTTGGTTCAACTCAAAACTCAATTGGATCAAGTAAGTTGCCGAAAATACAAATAACTCTAATAACTCGATATATTTAAAGTAGATAATAATGTATGTTTTTTTTTACAGGAAATTAATGTATTCCAAGATTCTCTGCAGACACTAAAGATAGCTCAAGGCAAATTTATGGAATCTGGGGAATGTGTTGAGAAGATGACACCGGAAGCAAAGGGCAAGACTATATTAGTACCGTTAACAGGTTCCATGTATGTACCTGGTACAATATCAGACACTGATAATGTACTCATTGATATTGGAACTGGATATTATGCACAAAAAGTGAGTAATAATTCTAATTTTCTATTGTGCTGTTGTGGAGTATATGTCATGTTAATATATTTATAAAATACTAGCTGACCCACGCTACCTCGTTATGTCTCCTGTTGCCGGTAGTTCAAAAATGTTCCCCTGCTTTTGTAACATTCTTTGTTGGTGAGTGATGATATATAGCCTTCCTCGATAAATGGGCTATCTAACACTGAAAGATTTTTGTCAAATCGGACATGTAGTGCCTGAGATTAGCGCATTCAAGCAAACAAACTCTTCAGCTTTAGATATTAGTACAGATTTACTTGCTAAGATGAGGCCTATATCCAGCAGTGGACTAATGAAGTCTGTTGATGATGATGATGTCTTGTCTTTAGAAGAGCTATAAATTCAATTAAGTACAAACTACTTACTTTTTTATCGATATGACCCTCATTATTTTACTAGTTTATGAATTGAAATCCTTTTATTAACCGACTTCAAACAAGGAGGAGGTTCTCAATTTGATTGTATTATTTTTTTGTGTGTTGCCACATAATCTAAAAGACTAATCTATGTTTTCATTCCATTCACATGAAATACTTAAAGCTGATGATGCCAAAGACCTATAACATAGTGATTAGTTTACGATGAACCCAGAGCTGTAATATACTTTTAAAATCACTGAATAGTACCTTGACTAAACATGTCCAAAATTTTGATGCTAAAACAGAATAGGTAGCTTTAGAAAAGTATTAGTTTTCTTTAGACAAGTATATTAGGTCTAAATGGACTACTAAAAAAAAACTAAATGGAGGAAAAATGAAAGCCGATAGAAGTGAAAACTTATAACTTAAAATGTTTTTTGTCAAATTAATGTGTAAAATTTGAAATTTAATAATGTTTAAATTAAATCATCATGTTGGTGATGCGGTGACGTGAACTCATAAGATTTTCCCCTATCAAAAAGTTTTCACTTTAAAATTTAAGTAAAATTTCCTTCTCTTTCCAGGATGCTGCTGGTGCTAAAGATTACTTCAAGAGAAAAGTAGCATTTGTAACAGAACAAATGGATAAGATCAAAACACTGGGTGTGGAGAAGTCAAAGGTTCATAAAGCTATCTGTATGATGCTTGAGATGAAAGTACAAGCACAGATGCAAACTGCTAAGCCCTCAGCATCATAGGATTAAAGGAATACTAAGTTATAATTTGCTTTATATTTAGCCATGATGGATTTTATTGCGTTTGTTATATAAACATCATTGCTTTGGTATTTACAGTTGTTTAACCACAGGGTAGAACTGAACAATACAACCTTATTCATAAATATTATTTACCTTTAAGCAGCGGTTTGGGGTTATTTTAATCTTTATGTCAATAAGTTTAAAGTTGAAATAATACAGAACAGTTGCTTAAAGCAGTGTTGCAAGGTGGAGTTATTAAGAGCCGATGGGGCTATCTCCCTTGCCGAGCGGCTATACTATTTTATGCGCTGGCTACATGTAGCCGATAGGACTATATTTTCAGAAATAATTCATTATCAAACAATCATTTTTATGCAGAAAAAAGAACTTTTACAGCAACAATCGGTTTCAGTTTCTGTGTATATCAAGCATGTATTTTGAAATGTTATCTGTCTCGCAATACATATAAAGGTACACAATTAAAAGTCAAATCTTGAGTACTAGTGACGTGACTAGATGGGGGGCTATCTCGGGGATACACGCGTGCTCCGGCAAGGCTATTCGAGAAAATATTCTGGCAACACTGGCTTAAAGTAATGTTTAGTAATAAGGCTGATATGATTTATATACTGATGACCTATTTTTAATAAAAATAGAAAATAAATAAACATTTGATTGTACTAGAATTTTCTATTCTTCTTTTTTAACAAGCGCTAATGGATATATCAATGAACAAAGCAGACCTACAAATGTAGGGAATAGTTGAGTTTATGTACATGTAATATTATGTTATTGGTTTTAGAATAATATTTTTATTTAAAGCAATGTCTTCTTGAATGATCACAACTTTGTTACTCTCTATATGATGTAATGATCTAGCTTAATAATAAATTAATACCAGTAAATTCTCTATACATTTATTTTAGTTTAAGACTGTCTCAAAACAGCATAATTATATCAGAATCTATAAATTATTTTCCTTAAAGATGTTGGAAATCTAGAAAGTTATTGAGAATATGTTGTTACCATACTGTAACACCACGTTTTATTGAAGACTAGTCTTTGTCCGCGGTTTCGTCTGCATTAATATCGGTTATCGCGGTAGACAGTAGCCTATGTACATCTCTATAATCAAAGGACCTTTTTTGTAAATTTCATCCAAATCAGTTCAGCAATTTAGCCGGAAAGCGTAACAGACAGACAGTTATTTTTGAATAAGTACTAATATTTTAAACGCGAAAGTTTGTAAGTATGGATGGATGTTTTGCAACGAAGTTCCTTATTTGTTACTCTTTCACGCAAAAACTACTGAACGGATTTGGATGAAACTTTACAGTAATATAGCTTATACATCAGAATAAATCATATGGTTCTAATTTGGCGCGATAACCGACATACACGCGGGCGGAGCCGCTGGCAAAAACTAGTTTATAATATTATTATGGATGTATGTTTTAGTCACACATGTACTTTATGGATACTGAACTAGTTCAGGAACTGAGTAGGTCCCTTATTCGAGAATTCAACATCCAGCTGCCTGATCCCTTAGCTGAGTGTCTCAGACATCACTCACAGTCACAGTATACAATATGCTGCACACAATAGTGTACTCGTGATTTTTTAGTGCAAAATACATGTTGTTCAGATCTACTCTAAACTACTTTTTCATTTTTTTTTTATTAACGGGTATCTTATATAGATTAGGGGAAGGAGAAAACACAAAAAAAATGTGACACCAAATGATTTATTTCTTTTAATAGGCCAAAATGATAGCGCTGATGATATCTACAATAATAATGACTTATAATAAACTATCCTATATTGTATCTACAGTATGTCTTATAGTCACAAAACAATATTAACTAAATAAGGCAACGACTATTCCTTAGGTTTGTAAACAATTACTATTAGTAAGTGTTGTAAAATGAATTTTTATTTTTTATTCAAACCTATCTTATTTTGAACACGTAAAAAGGTGTTTGGATACAAGATTACGTTTTAATTTTTTTGTAATAGATTTACATGGATTTGAAAGAAAGAAAGAAGGAAGATTTCATTTGTTATTACAAATTATATATATAATATTAAACAGTAATTATTGAAAAGGCGCATTATGTAGCAAATGATGGCGCAAAGGTGTCCATTACACAGTTCATTTTGTAGAAAGTTTTACAACAATCAAGTTTATGACTGATAGATGACCTATCATCTAATCATGTAAATGTGTAGGTACCGATGGTTGATGCCCCAAGTAAATAATTTGAGGTTTTAACGACCATGCAATTATCAACCATGACTTAAAATTAAGTGATGCTTGCATGCTTGTGAATGTGTAATAGACGCCAATTAGATTGAAATTTTTTTTCACAGATATTTAGAATAATGTTTTTAACAGTTATTTTTGTTCTTGGATATATTATTTTAAATTAACATTATAATATCTAAGTAAATTTTACGCGTACACGCATTCGAGTAAAAACATTAGTTTTACCTATTATAGTTAAGATACAAGTATTTATTTACACTTTATTACATTATCATTTCATTGCAGTTATTATAATATATGGAGTAGAATTAGTCATGAACAGCAACCATAAACTTCGTCGCCTTGGGCGAACATTGAAGTTCAACACCATAACCCTTATTATATTAACTCTTTCGTAAGAAACACATCAATAAGCTTACACGAACAGATCATTCGCCTGCTCGGCGAAGTCCTTATCTCAAATGGTATAGTACTCTGGTGCGAAATCGTTTGCAAGATTACTGAGGAAATGAAAGTCTGAAGAAGAGTTGGAGTTTTCACCAGCTGTGGCGGGTGTGGCATGAGTTGCTTCATAGAACTGCTGGAATGAACCGTAGGTTTCACTGCATTCAGGACCACTAGCGTTGTATGCGTCACTGGCAGCGCCAGTTTGTGCGGCACTCGGAGTATATCCCGCCTGTTGCGCATAAGCATTACTGTCATAATAATTCTTTGCATATTCCGCACCATGAGTATTCTTCTGACCATCACTGGCATAGTAGTTATGTCCATGCTCATGCTGTCCGCCTTCGTGGTAATGGTATCCGTAGTGGCTATTAGGATATGCCATGTGCTCTCCGCTGTATCCTTGCGTTTGATCATAGCCTGGATGTCCGTATGCGACTTGATCCTTACTGTATCCTGGATATCCATAGTTTTGATACATTTCATGCGGGTACGTTTGCCTGGACCCTATGCCATTAGTTGGTCTAGTTGACGGTGATACATCTTGTCTAGTGTGTTGTTGATTCCGTGAGTAACCGTGTTGTTCGGCAGATTGTATACCAGGTCCGTAGTTCTCGTAGTTTCGGCTTCCTTGAGGATATTGAGCCAGCTTTCCGAGGAACTGTTTGGAATCCATTCGGAAGTCAGGATGGGGAACAAATTGCCCTGGAGGTGCATTACCCCTTATAACGTAAGGTGGAATTGCATTAGGTACTGCCTGGGGGTGTGGAGGTCCAGAGGCAACATTTGGCGGTGAAGGTCGAGGGTAATGGCTCAGTGGACTTGGGTGCATACTCGAAGGAGTACCGGGTGTCGATGATGGCGTCAAATTTACTGAAGAAAATTTTCCACCATCTGGTAGACCTGATACCGTTCCTAGGCCATCCTTCGAAGACGATGGCGATACTTTACATGCGGCATCTAAAGATGGCGAACGTTTTCTTGATTCTTGTTTGATCCTCTTTGAAAGGTTCCTAGGCGCTGTACTCATGGAAGCAGTCGCAGGATGACCGTCGTGTGAGTCGTCCTCTGCTAATTTATCAAGGGATGAAGAGGAAGCTACGCTGGAAGCTCCATCGCTAGCGAAGCTATTGTTATTCGTTGCGCTCGGAGTATTGTTATTTCGAGTGCGCGAGACTAGCTCTGGCAGATCTTCTGCAGGGGAACAAAGGGCACCGGGTGGTAGTTCACAGCCCTGGCAACTTTTCTTGCCTGATAGTGGACCATCGTCGTCCAAGAATTTGTCAAGCCCCGTCTTGGAGCTCTTTCCACCTTCAGATGTCGTCGAATCCTTATCGTCGCCATCCTCAGTTTTGCTCAGTGTTTGTCTTTTATGCTTCATTCGTCTGTTTTGGAACCATACTTTTACCTGTAAAATTCAAAATATCGCTCGTTAGTTTTTCAACTTATCGTTTGAACATTAAGGCTAAAACGAAGAAGGCGGCCAATATGGTAAGTAAGTCTTTTAAGTTAGGTTTTTAACCGACTTCCAAAAAGGAGGAGGTTCCATGTTCCACTGTATGTATATATATTTTTTATTTCTTGCAATGGAATTGAAGACTATAAAACTCACGCTCGAGAAAAACTAGAACACCTTAAATATGTAGAATTGATTCAAATCAGATTGCAAAGTATTTAATATTCATACGCGTTTGAAATTATTTAAAATAACCATATTGGCCAAGATTTATGAAATTGATTAGATACTGAGCTAATCTGTATTTATAACACAAAGATACTTTATCTCGATTCAGTTGAACGTTAAATCTTAAAAAAGTATTTTTTTCTTAACAATCTCAAGGTATTTCAATATAATAATTATTATTTTCCTTTTTTTAAATTAAAAAATGTAAGGAATATGTTTATAAAATGTAATAATAAGAATAATAAATATTTCGGACATCTAACACACAACGCCATCTAGTCCCAAGCTAAGCAGAGCTTGTGTTATGGGTACTAGACAACTAATACCTACAATTTTTTTTGTAAATACATACATATTATACATAGAAAACACCCAAACTCTGAAACAAATATTTGTAGATCATACAAACATTTGGTCAGACCCGGGAATTGAACCCGAGACCTCATGATCAGCAGTCACACACGCCAACCGCGAGATCAACGAGGCAGTCAATATCTTTTAGGTAAGGTACCTATTTATTTGCGTCATCTGACTGTAGGTAAGTCTGTCATTATCTGCTTTTTATCTTTTGTTGTCAATTTACATGTTTGCATGTAGGTAATCTAGTCTATTCTGGTATTTGGAACACTAAACATCATATCACGGTATCAAGGTGTCATATTCATATCATCTACGCTATGATACATTGAATTTAAAGATTTACCTAACATAATACCGTTTCGTCATTTTAATTTTCAGTACCTGGATGACCGAGCGTCGCTCGGTATTTTTTTTTATAAATGGGTTTTTTGGCAACATTGAGACTATCCAAACGCCACCTTTTTGTTATTTTTCTTCCAATAAAAAAATTAAGTTAAGTGACGCCCTCTCTTGGTACGCCCTGATACTGTTTATTCTATACCTTATTCCAGTATAGTTTAATGTAGTTCCCTCGAGTTGCGATAGATGGCGCTAGATGTACATTGATTTTATATATTTGATTGTTAATTAAAAACACGAATAAAACGACATTTTCTAAAAATGAATCCTAGCTAGATCGATTTATCGCCCCCGAAAACCCCCTGCATACAAAAATTTATGAAAATCGTTGGAGCCGTTTCCGAGATTCAGATTATATATATACAAGAATTGCTCGTTTAAGGTATTAGATTGTAGACCTAGTTATATAGATATGAATTTTCCTTCTTGGTGTTACCTACCTGTCTTTCAGTTAGATCAAGAGATGCAGCGATTTCAATTCTTCTTGGTCGACATAGGTACTTATTGAAGTGGAATTCTTTTTCTAATTCCAACAGTTGTGTGTTCGTGTAAGCCGTTCGTAGTCTTCGAGGCAATCCGTTTTCTGAAACAAAAGTAAATAAGTTATTAATTGCTCATCCGTGCTGTAAAACGCTTCCATTAGTAGTGAATGCTTTGAAGCGTGTCCTATAAAATATGAAAGGCATGTTTCAAATTAATATTTTAGAATGCTATTCCTGGAAGCTTTCAATACCGTGGTGGCAAGGCGGGCTAGCGGGTAGGTACGTTTTCCTTTAATGTAATAACTTGATCGCATGTCAGAGCACCGCCCTTGACGCCATTGTGTCGAAACGGTGTTCTTTTTATTTTACCACATAATACGAATTGGAATTCGAAATTCAAATTACAAAAGGGCGGCAAATAATGGGGCGATCGCGTTCGCATGATGGTTCGACCGCAGCGCCAGCTTCGTGCGATGTCATCTGTGCATCGCTTGTAGCCCTTACGACATTGCAATAAGGTCCAGAATGATGTGTTTGTTACACTGATAAGGTGGGGTTAGCGTTTGATTGACGTGTTCGTCAGTCCTCGCCAATGCTATTGGACAAGGGCAGTTGTCAATCAAAAATGTAATGCGGCCCTCAGTTATGCATGGTTGCGCAGAGTTAAATATTACATTTAATTTAAACAAACATGAACCCCTATATATTCAACCATTGTGTCTGCTATTTAAATAAACCTATTTGAATTCTTTGGAATAATTTATTGTTTAACTTGTAGTCCTAAACTTTGGTGCAAGTGAAATTAATTTACATAACGTGCACAAGTTGGCATAAAGTGCTTGAATAGCATTAGATACATACTAAATTAACTGTTTATTGGACCCGAAACTCGATAGCCCTTGGTCATTCGGTAGTATTATCATATCTTCGTTGCAGAGAGGGTTAGATGTTAGGTATTGTCTGAATAAATTTTGAGGAATTTGGGGCATCTGATAGTTGTACCTTATTAGATTATTACGTAAACTTGAATTATTAATTTCTTCAAAATTTTGATTATTTACATGTTTATTTTTTTGATTATATTTTGATTACCTACATACTGTGAGCAGTATGATGGTTATTTATTTATGATGGTTAACCTTATGATACATACCTAGGTACTGATGCTAGGAACGCTAGTTTGTCGTTCGGTTGCCTACTGTGGTCTGCAAGACTTTTGCAAAAAGAAAAAAGAATTCGCAAAATCAATTGCACATAGGTGCAATTGATTTTTATGACATGAACACCATACTTCAGGGATATTAATGCGTTTCGATTTTAATTTAAAATGTTTATTATCTTTATGTAACATATTTTTTGGATCATTTGGATAATCTTAGTATAGATCTTCAGATATTTTAGTATAGACTGCCTCGTATCTAGGCGCAGTGGTAGCGTATGCATTTACCTACCCCTGTGTTGAAGTCTCGGATTCGATCGAACGGTTTCGGAATTTTGCGTTTTATATCTATGTACTTACCTATTTAAAAAAAACATCCAACGAAAACTCTCTGCCAAAAAAACACTTAAAAGCGTAAAATAAACTGGTTCTTCATAAATTGTCTATACCTAATTCTTTATTCATTTAAATAGTAGTATTATAATGTGTGCTAGGTACCTAGAACCTGTTTGAAGTCGGTGGCAATGGGACCACCTCGGGAGCATACCCTTTCGAATACAAAAAAAAAATTCTTAATCGTCCACAATTGACGGAGTAATCGGTGAACATACATAAAAAGAAAAAAACATACAGTGGAACATAGAACCTCCTCCATTTTGGAAGTCGGTTAAAAAGTATAAGAGTATTCTATCAGCTAATATTAGCTTTCATAGCGTTGCGTGTCAAATATCTGAAAAAATATTTATTTATTTAACTTTTGAAACCGATCAACAGGTTTCAATGCTGTTGTTTCAGTACGCAATTTTAAATACATCGGCCGACTTTGACCTTTTTTATTCTGAAGGAGAGTAAAATTTCGTGTCATGTTTTGTTGGTGAGTGCGACCGTAGGCCGAATGCAGAAACATCTCAATAGGCCGTCATAGTGTGGGTCACCAGGTCACCATGCTGCATTGTCTTCATTCGTAACGAATTTGGTGACCAGCACATTGGATTAATTCCATCAGGTAGAGTGAGTATTAAAAAACAACTAACTTCTTTAAAAATGGAGGACCATTAAAATTGACAATAAGTAGCTACAATATTTTAACAAAAAAAAACCCGACTTCAAGAACTGGACCAAATTGAAATGGGACCACACGGGAAGCACCAGCTTTCAAATCAAAAATAATCTTCCAAATCGGTTCATCCAGTCGAAGGTTCTGACTTCTGAGGTAACAAACATAAAAAAATAGGAAGGTAAGTAGGTACCTTCGAATTGAGAACCTCCTCCTTTTTTGGAGTCGGTTAAAAATACAAGTAAGTACATAGTAGTTAGTAAGTAGGTATATCGTATTCAAATTAGTATCTCTATCTTAATTGGATATGTACCTACCTATATCATATCAAGTAGGTACTTAGGTACCTACATTTCACTTAATGTTTTTTTTTTATATCAGGTAGATATAATCTGAAGAGTAGTTTTAGGAAATTATTTGTGGAGTGTGCCTATTAGGAGTCTTTAGAGGGCAGTCAATGCTATGTCGTGGGGGATTTTACAAACATACATGCAAAGACACAAAAATCATCCAAACTCAGAACAACAATTTGTGGATTGCTCAAAGTGATTGCATTACATTGCATGTTAGATTTGAACCCACAGCACTTGGTGAAGTAGGAAGCGGCGTGGCTACCGCTGAAACCCCTAGGTGCAGTCAAATTCGGAAAAAATCTTTAACTTTACTGTTCTTAATCATAATATAATATATTTCAATAGGTATTCACTTGTTAGTAAAGAAAAGCAGAAGAAATTTATAATATAATATATAAGTTAGTTTAAGTACTTAAGTATAAGTTAATTTATGTGCACGCATATCTGGGGACGAATGTGCAAAAGATGCAAGTTGGTAAGTTTTTGCGGGTCACAGCATAATAGGCGCTTCGGGATTATGCGGACTCGAGAGCTTCGTATAATGTTCACATTATCGCTACGTACACACTTCCAAACCACTGAACAACCATTTTTGATGGTCTTCCCCTTGTATCCTGCTATCGGTCGAGTTCCATGAATATTTCCTACAATTCCATTGTGATAATTTAAGTGAATAAAATTTGTTCCGATCCTTGTGTTCAAACTCTAACGTGCGACTGTGGCCCAATTTTCTTTTACTAAAATAATACCTAACTCTGAAGTGTTGACGAAAATAAAATCCTTATATTTGAAATTCCTAATCGATTTGTCACAAGTGCGAAGTGAAGTCAAACGCCGTCTCCTTCATCATGACTAAGTAAACAAGAAACTTATTGAAAATTGTTGGTGAATATGTGGATTATCCACTTGCATTGGACAAGAACCATTTTTTTTTTATAAAATATCAGCTTTCGAGAAAATGCAGCGAATTAATTGAGTAGGTACATACCAAAACATTTTTTTGAATTAAGCCAAAAATACATTTAGAACATTTTAAAAACGATAAGTAAGTTTTTTAAAGTAGATGGTATATGATAGAATTTGAAGATAAACTCATTAATTCTGTAAAGATCAGTTTTAAACGTAGGTACCTACTAGAGTTAATTGAGTAAAAAATTTGTTACTCAAGATATTTTTAGCAAGGTGTTCCATAAATCACTACACAGGTGCAGCTACGTGATAAGTCTACACTAGGTATTTTCTTTTTCATCCACCCGTATCCCGTGGAGCAATCAAATTCTTTGGTATATTAAATTATGAGTGTATGTAAATTTAATTTTTCTTTATTGCGATCCCCTGTCTTGTCTACAGGGTGTAACAAATGATTGCCAAGTAGGTTGTTTAACCCTCCCGTGTTTCGCGGACAGGGTATGGGCCGAAGATTTACTGCGGATTAGGGGGTCACTACATCGGTCAAGTCAAGAGTCCGCTTGTCGGAACTTAATTTTGTAATATCAACGTACGGGACACGGTTCTCACCGTATAATTCTGTTGAGGAAGGAGGTGACATTATGTGGTTTAATAAAATATGTTAAAGATGTCTATTGTCTAAGCATTTAGATAATAATGTGTGGAGAAGTGTTAATCATTATTAACACTCATCCTCCTTTCAGTACATTTACTGAAACATAAATAGGCTGGGTTTATATGTTATGTAGTATGTAAGTAAGTGTTTTCTAGAAGGTATATGATATCTGATCGCAAGGGATTTTAATTCATTAATATTTAATCTTACGATATATACACCTTGTATTGTTTGCCAGTGGTTAAATGTTATTAATGACATGAAAAATATCCAAAAAGTCAAACTTTACTATAGTAAATTATGACGTTTGACTTTTTGGATAGTATACTACAGGACCATAATTGGTCTATAATAGGAGATGATTCTAGATCGAAAAAGCTACTGCTTATAAATATAATTTAGTTCAAATTTGTAAGCCGTTGCATCGTAGCATCGGTAATTCTACTTTTAAACATATTAGACGTGTATTTAAATGTAACCTAACAAGCAGTTGTAAACAATTTTCGTAGTAGTCCCTCGGGCAACTTTAAATAATTAATCAAGAGTCGGTAAAGGATTAATGCGGTGGCCAGTTGGTGGTTGGATGCCATTAGAGATCGCTCGATGGCTTGCGAGGGCCGGAGCTGCAGACTAAATGCTGCGGTCACATTATTTGTGTCAGCGTGAGGAATAGAGGGTGTTCAAACACCACTGCCTAATTGGTTTTCTCAACATGTGTAACGTATTAATAAAAGGTTAGTTTATTTCAATATATATACTTATTTATTAATTTATTTAAAAATATATAAATGAATAGTAGGAACTCGGTGACAAATTGACTTTTAGTATAGTTTGGATCAGAAAAAAAGCCACGTTGAATGGTCTGTGGCTCATTACGTGAAGTAACACTAACAGAAATATCTTTCGAATTTCAACTTTATATCTTTATGAATTTTTGAAATAAATAAATAAATATTTCGGACATCTAACACACAACGACATCTAGTCCCAAGCTAAGCAGAGCTTGTGTTATGGGTACTAGACAACTGATACAAATACATATATTCTTTTTTTTTGTAAATACATACATATTATACAGAGAAAACACCCAAACTCTGAAACAAATATTTGTAGATCATACAAACATTTGGTCAGACCCGGAAATCGAACCCGAGACCTCATGATAAGCAGTCGCACACGCCAACCGCGAGACCAACGAGGCAGTCAATGGTTATTTGGCTCTGGTCTGAGGTTGGATATTTCGAGATACCTACGACTTTTTTGATTTCTGACGTCGATATGTGCAAATATTTTGATATATTATTTGAATTTGATTGACAAGTGATTTCAACTAGATATTTATTTAGGCCTATGTCCAACAGTGAACTGTAACGGGCTGATGATGATGTTCATGATTTATTTATTTAATCTAGCTTTCATAGTACCTACAAGTTCTGCTTATTAAATGCTATGAAATATATTTAGCTTTAATTCCGCGAGACAAATATCCAGGTCTGAAAGCAGGGCACAAATCCCACCGTCATGCATATGTACACATACAAAACAAGTGAGAAATAATTAGCATGCCATGCAACCAAACCTATACTCGACACGTGTTTCGCCCCTCCACGGGGCATCCTCAGGAGATGTTGACTCGTCGAGCGTTTGAGCTCGAATGCGCGCTAGCGCACCGCTGTCGGCCCTTTATATACCGTTTCGATGACGCTATAATCACGATCGATACAATGTCACAACGACATCTGTGCCGAACTGTAACGAAGATGTCGTTGTGACATTGTATCGATCGTGATTATAGCGTCATCGAAACGGTATATAAAGGGCCGACAGCGGTACGCTGGCGCGCATTCGAGCTCAAACGCTCGACGAGTCAACATCTCCTGAGGATGCCCCGTGGAGGGGCGAAACACGTGTCGAGTATAGGTTTGGTTGCATGGCATGCTAATTATTTCTCACTTGTTTTGTATGTGTACATATGCATGACGGTGGGATTTGTGCCCTGCTTTCAGACCCGGATAATTGTCTCGCGGAATTAAAGCTAAATATATTTCATAGCATTTAATTTCATGGATTTCCGCAAAGTAACGCCTGATTCCATAACTTAAGTTCTGCTTAGTTTGAAACTAAGTAGGTAGATGGCGTTGAGTGTCAGATATACAAAAACATATTATATCATTTTATTATAATTTAATAGAAAAACGAAATTTTATAAATAATGCTAGCTCTACTCAGTCACGTTACACACACTGAAATAATAAAGTGCCAAACATTTATTCTGAATGTTGGCATTGCAACGGAAAAGTTAGCGAGCGAGGGGTTCCCACCAAGAATTATTACGTTATGAGGTGTGAAAGGCATAAATGTAAAAATTCAATATTTCAAAAGGGAAAAGCTAAATTTTCGATGTTTTTTTGCATGCAACAATGTCGTTGGCGTGAGAGAGTTTAGTGATTTAGTTAATATCTTGCTTACTTGCTACATTTAACTTTATCAAGGCGTAGAAATGTATAAGTTCCTACTTACATACTCGTATATGCTTGCTATTTGAAAGACGTATGTAACATACAGATAGTACAGACCTGGATTATTATCAGATTCTAAATGATTTTCATTGTTTATACAGTGCTATAACTGTAAAAGTTATAGGTACTATTACCTACTAGTTGATTAAAATCTACGAATCATACAAGCGCTCTATGTCTAATACATAGTTATACTATTTTATTGTTATAGTTGAATGTACAGGTAGTACCTATAAATAAAAGTAGATACACACATTTTAATAGTTTATGCAAGTTTACTGTATTTGTGTATACTTAGATACCCTACAGAAGTATCTAGAGCTCAAGAAAAAGGCACCTCACACTAAGCACTAGGCACACACTAAGCGTATAGAAACTGATGTTGAAAACCAAGACACAGACAATTATTTGAACATATTCCTACAGAAGATGACACCGTTCGTATATAAGGAACACTGAACACTTATTCAACAAAGTAGATTTCAATGTGCTGCGCCTACGTTGAATTGAACATTTGATTGCAAGTGTTCCAATGTAGGTCTTTGAAAAGTAAAGTTTGTAGCTAGTAAGTTGTACTATTATTTTATGATAAAAGTATATTAAAAATTTATTAAATTTTTGAGGTTAATTGAAAACTACCTCACTAATAATAAAAGAAAATAATTACAGTAAATTAGTGGTTACTACAAAAAACCTTAGCTTTTTATTCAAATCCAACTGTCAAAATAAATATGAAACGATTGACTTGCTTATGAATTGTACTTGAGTGTGTCAGTGTTGCAACAATCGATCATGCTGTCGCGGATTGGTATTTTTCCGATTAGCCGGCTGTATTGGGCCCTGTTTGACATTGTCGCATCAATTATAAGCGTGGATTACAACGAGACAGATCTAAGACGGTTCAATTTCGTTTCGGTGCAGGGCGAGTGGGGAACCGAAGGGTGATATCAGGAAGTGACTTGAGATTGCCTTATCAGGGCTTGATGAAGGCCTGATGGTCCCCATTATGCACGGATGGGAAGTACCCTATGTGTTGTTGAACTTCTTGGGGGTTACATTTGTTTTTAAAATCTTAATGTAGCACTTTTTTTGTTTAAATTTATCGTTTGAAATTTGTTATTCATGTTTAGAATGAGAATAGTTTTAAAATTTTATTTGTGTTAATATTTTGATTTTTAGATAATAACAATACATATAAATGACTTTAATTTTCTCTAATCACTTAAATTTTCAATATTTCAGACCAAAAGTAGGCTAAAAATATGTTTGTTCATTTCTTTCTGAACATATTTCTACTGATTGTGCAATTGGTTTCATCTCGATCGACTTGTCTAAAATAGAAAAGCCTAATTTGATTAAATAAGTAGTTTAAAGATTTTAGCTAAAACCCATATAATACCATGCTATTATGCAACGGACTGCCAAATAGGTAAGCCAGTTTGATTGTATTTCCTTTTCCGAAATCGACAAGGGGAAGCTCTTTAGCTAGTAATGAATAGCGCTTACTATTTCCAATGTAGGTAATTCAAAAACAATCAGGTAGGCCACCCTTTTAACAAACTTTGTATTCACATTAACTTTGTTTAAAACAGAACAAGTGGCGGATTGCGCCGGGTCCCAAATCCATTTGGCTGATACAGAAGGTTATTAAAAGTTGTCACACAGACAGGCGGCGCAAGTTTTGGAGTACTTTGACAGCCTGTCCCGGGGGAATGCGGTTCGATTCCGTCAACTAAGCAATTTCATTAATTCCGTTATTAAGAAGTTCTGTTTTCGTAATCGTTTAGTTACGATTTGTCATTATTTTGTTTTATATACTTTGTTTATGTTTACCTAATATTTTGTTTTGTTATAACTAATTTAATATTTTTTATATTAATAATATAATAATAATAATAATTTGACTGCCTCGGTGGCGCAGTGGTAGCGTATGCAACTGCTGTGCTTGAGGTCTCGGGTTCGATTCCCGAGTCGGAACAAATGTTTGTATGATCTGCAAATATTTGTTTCAGAGTTTGGGTGTTTTCTATGTAGAATATGTATGTATTTACAAAAAAAAAATGTATACATGTGTTTATATCAGTTGTCTAGTACCCATAACACAAGCTCTGCTTAGCTTGGAACTAAATGGCGTTGTGCGTTAGTTTAAAAAATATATGATATTAAGCGTATAATATTTCCAACATTAATAGTGTCATAAATGATACTATCCTTAATTTTTATTACATTTGTTCAATTGTAATATATTTGTAAAATATTGTGTTTTCAATATATTTTACAATCCTTATGAAATAGCTATTGTTGACATCATATTTTCTTACACTTTTGTTATACAAATAACAAAACAAAGTTATAAGAATAATAATTGCGCGTTGAAATCTAACATCAACATCTTACATGCAAAACGTCGTTGCTGCATTCGACGTAGGCGCCCTACAACTTTTATAGTAGTGACTTTTCCAAAATTAAAATATACCCATTAACCTGTGAAAGATCAAACAAATATCCTGCGACATTTTTCCTTTGCGACATTTACCTTTTATCTTTATTAGCTGGTCGATAATAAAGTCGACTGGAATATGCAAAGAGCTTAAGACTGGCGGTATTTAATTGCCCTTGAAAGGGGCCACAAAAAATAAACGATGGTGGGGTATAAATAACGGTGCACTTTTCATAATCGCAATTGTCGCCGGGAGAATATTTAGTGCGTAGTAAAAACGTCCCGATTGCGATCTCGGGGGTGCCGAGGGTTAATAGTTGAGGGGCTTCAAGACTCTAACTTATTTCAAACGAGATGCAAGACCTTATCAGAATTAATTGACAGGTGGTATTGACAAGTCTTGATATTTAGAGAGGTATAAGATATGGTCAGGATAATTTGATTTGTCCTATATATTATACTTTTAAGAATAGTTGTGAAATATTATCAGTACTCATTTTCTTATCACCATGTTATGACATTATCACTTAAAGAATTCCTCATTAATGTTCCAAAGAATAGTTGATACAATATCGAATCAGAGAGAAGGAGTGGTAGAAAAAAAATTAGTTATTGTAAGACAATTGGAATTGATGAAATTTATGCCGTGGAATATAAAACAACTTCGAGTTCAATTAAAGAAGATAGAGTTCAACGATTCCTTTGCTTCTCATTATTCCCGAGCCTTTAGTTGTTTGCTTGCTCTTATTGCTTCTATTTAGGTAAAGTCCTTAATGAAGTTACTGGTCTAACTATAACTCTAAATACCTGCCCAATCAATTTTATTACTTTGAAAGCATTTTCTTGTCTGTAGTAATTGTTTTATTGAAGTAACCTTAATTTGAATTTCAAGGCATTCCTAAATATAATAGTAACTATACCTGAGTACACTAATTGATTAGGCCACACTAAGTCGCATGGAGTAATATCGTAATCTCACAGAAAACAAGTGTTAAGCAGTTGTTCCATTGTTTTTTTACATATATGTGCATGCCAAAGTCACTCTACCCGGCCTGATGAAAAGACTGAACACAATCCAAGAATGGTAGTCACCATACTTATTGCGAATGCAGACAGTGCATCATGGTGTCACACACTATTGCGGCCTGTTGAGATGCTTCTGCATCATTGTGGCTCCAGTCTCCAACAGAACAACGAAACACAACAGCACGAATGCTGTCAATTTAGGTAGGTCTTCAGTTACCGAATAAGTAAGGACTCTCTCTAGTAAGTACGGAGTAAGTGTGACTCTTGAGTTCCATGTTTCCTTGGCCGGAGATCGTTTGCCCCCTATACCATAAGAAAATCTTGAATGAAAGTCGTGGTTTTTAAGCAGAGTACAAAAAAAATTAAAAACTATAACCCTACGTAACGTACGTATCTTAAAAACAAATTATAATATCCCATGTCACCCCGGCCATTATAAAGAATCTATGGACACCTTTTTCATTTAAAATCGGTTTTAGTAGTTAAGACGCTACAGTGGAATATACAAAAATACATTAACTGCCAAAACCAGCCCTTTTGGCTACGCCGAATTCGGGTAAAGAGTAAGGTCACCAAAGTGCTATTTTCGCAAAACTCGTTAATGCTTAAATCTGTCTCGTCTCGTAGCACATATAACCTAATTCCGTGTATGACAAACGCCTTTACTCATCTACGAAAAGCAGTTCTGTGTGTTTACAAATGTAGTGTTATTTTGCAGAAATTTAACTTTTTTTTCTCTCTAACAACGTTCATTTGGGCAAATGATTTTGATACAAAAACTCGCCTACTAAATTCCATTAATTAATTAAAAGTTATTAAATGCCCAGTGCTCTTTTATTCTTTAAATATAATCTGTATTGAATCCAAACGACAAAAGTTTATCCTAAATTATACTTTTCCGATAGAATCGTCATTTACATTTCTCCTTTTTTCTATAAACAAAGACAACGGCTTATAGGAAGTAAAAGCCCACAAAGACGGGGGAAAGGCGGCGGGGAATAAATTTTATTTATCAAATAAAAAGGATGGCGCGCTCGTTTTTCACCGCTCTACGGACATTATCGCTTCTTTTAATTATTATCCCGGCCGATATTTTATGCGACCTACACTATGCCTCCTCTTGTACTTGCGGTGCGTAAACCGCAGTTTAGGGGACAACGCAACGTACTAAATAGAACATTTAAGATGTTGATAGCGCGATCGACGATTTTAAATAGGCATGTATTTTGAATTTTAAAATTATAACCTGAAAAAGACATTTTTTTCCGAGAAAACTCAATTAAATATTTAACTTTAGTTACTTAGTACACGTGTACAATAATTTATGTAGTTATATTTACAACTGTGACATAAACAGTCGTGCAGTACTTAATATCAAAGAGAGAAACGAGGTTTTCGTAGGTGTGAAGACGGAAACCTTTTAAAAAAATATTAGTCTTCATAAAATATAAATAAATAAATTGTTGGTACAACTCAATATAATACCTTCCATGCCTTCCATTAGGTTGGCAACACTTTGTTAGAAAGTTAATAAAGACTGTCATGGCGATTTTGCTTGTACGCAAATCACATTGTGGAAAGTGCTAATAAAACTGCTGTTATTAAAAAGATCCAGTTTATTTATAATTCCTTCAGGTTATGGGCCCAGACACATAATCCTGCATTATTTTAAATAAACTAAGGATCGAAGTCGTCGTATTATATACTGTCGGTGATCGGCATCCGTGTGACCGCGTGGTGCAGAAAAACCGCGTGGCGCGGCAAGACGAAAAATACTTGTTACTACAAGGAGGGGACAAGCAGGAAGGAAATAAACACAATGGAAGAAAACAAAATACCTATTTCTCACATACGACTAGAAGGAGCATCAAATTGGAATGTATGGAAGTTCCAATCCTTAATTTTATTAAGGAGTCAAGACCTTCTAGATGTGGTTCAGGGGACAAAAGTGAAGCCAGAAGTGGCGACGGAGAAAGAAAAATGGGAGAAGCTTGATGCAAAAGCTCAAACATGGATTGTGACAAGAATGTCTGAAACCGTTATGACGCATATTTTGACTTGTACTACGTCTGCTGATATGTGGAAGAAGCTTTCTAGCGTTTACGAACAAAAATCAGAAACTAGCATACATATGATCCAACAACGGTTCTTCCAGTATAAATATGAGGAAGGGACAGATATGTCCACATTTTTATCTAAAATCGAAGAGTTAAACAATCAGTTAAACCAGATGGGAGAAAAAATCTCTGAAAAGTTCATTATAACAAAAGTGCTAATGTCGCTACCAGAGAGGTACAAACATTTTGTGTCTGCGTGGGAATCGGCACCGGACGACAAGCAGACATATGATAACCTCGTAGCAAGATTGCTAATTGAAGAGGAACGGTTGAAAGATAAAGAAGACGTGCCTCAGCAATCATCGGCATTCGCTGCAAAGAAAATAGAAAAGAAAAACGTAAAGTGTTATAAGTGTAATAAAACGGGACATTTTCAAAGTGAGTGCGGTAGTAATCGTAATTACAATAACAGTTCGAACAATAACTATAAACCGGTCAAAAAGTGTTATTATTGCAAGAAAGCGGGACATTTGAAAAATGAGTGTTGGTTTAAGAAAACTAAAGACATTGATAGTAAAGTGGGTAATTCTTCGAGTAATGCATTCGTTATTGCGAATACCAGTGGACATTTAAAAGAAACGCAATGGTTAGTGGACTCAGGTGCGAGCCAACATATGTGCCGAGACCGCAATCTTTTTACGACCTATCAAGTCTTGTTAAATAAATATGTCATTATTGGCAATGGAAATACAATTAAAGCACATGGCTGTGGACAGGTGGCGCTACAAGTTAATGACGGACGTCAGTGGATTGACACTACCATGGAAAACGTCTTGTACGTACCAGAATTAAAGTCAAATTTGTTATCTGTGAACTGCATAGCAGATAGAGGTTATGTTATGATTACTATGAATAAAATTTGCAAATTTTATAAAGAAGACAAATTATGTGCAGTAGCTAAACGTAAAGGGGATATGTATTACATGGATGTACGTTATGAGTGGGAAGTTACAAATGTATGTCAAGTGCAATTAAGCCTCAAGGAATGGCACGAAAGACTAGCTCACCAGAATTTTCAATATGTGAAAGGTGTACTTAAAAGTAATAACATCTTGGTGACAGACGATAACAATGTAAAGTGTGAGAGCTGCTTGGAGGGCAAAATGCATCGTTTGCCTTTCAGTGCTAGTGAAACAAAGACAACTAGGCCGTGTGAAATCATACATGCTGACACATGTGGGCCTATGGAAGTGCAGTCTGTAGGCGGTGCCAGATATTTCATTATTATAAAAGATGACTACTCCAACTACCGTTCTGTGTATTTTGTAAAAAGGAAAGATGAAGTGAAGGCCTGTATTGAGAACTTTATAAACAAATCAAAGAATATAACAAACAACAAAATAAAATTCTTCAGGAGTGACAATGGCTTGGAGTTTGTGAACAAGGGAGTGCAAGACCTGTTCAATGCACATGGCATAATTCATCAAACTACCGTGACATATTGCCCAGAACAAAACGGCAAGGCCGAGAGAGAGAACCGAACCTTGGTTGAAGCCGCAAGGACCATGTTGTGCGCAAAAGGTTTACCTAAGATGTTATGGGCAGAAGCTGTTAACACTGCAGCATACGTGTTAAACAGGACAAGTAAAAGCAATGAACCAGGAAAAACTGCATTTGAGACATGGACAAATAAACATTTTGACATAAATTATTTGAAAACCTTTGGTACTCCTGTTGTTGTTCACATTCCAAAAGAGAAAAGACAAAAGTGGGACTCCAAAGGAGAGAAAGGAGTCATGGTGGGATACGGAGAAGAAGTGAAAGGATATAGAATATTTTTCCCGAAGAAAAACAGTGTACAGATAAAGAGGGATATTGTATTTCTCGAACAAGGCAAAGAGAAGACGGAGCAATTGGTTCTGTTGGAATATGATACGAATATACTTGAAAATAATAAAACAATTACTGAAGAGACTGTTAAAGATGGGGCTATTCCGCAGGAAGACTTAAATGAAAGTGAACAGTGCTCTAGACAACTTACAGAAAGCTTAGATGAATCCACAGAAACTGATACCAGTGTGTATTCACCATGTTCCAGTGAAGAGAGTTCCGGCTTTGAGAGCCCTGCTAGTGAAGAGAGAAACTTACCGCTACGTCAGAAAAGTACTCGTATTAGGAAACAGACTTCATTCTACAACTGTCATAATGTTTCCTTAGAGAAGGATGAACCTAAATCATATAAAGAAGCCATGCAGAGGCAAGATGCTGAAAAGTGGAAGGAAGCCATAGAAAGAGAACTGGAAACTTTGAATGAAAACGACACTTGGGAGGTTTGTAATCAACCATTGGATGTAAAAACTGTAAGTAGCAAGTTTGTATTTAAAATTAAAAATGGTGTTCAATATAAGGCTAGATTGGTGGCCAGAGGTTTTGAACAAAGTGATGTAATAGATTTGTATGAAACTTATGCTCCAGTAACTAACTTAACCACTTTTAGATTATTTGTGTCGGTTGCTACAAAGTTAAATTTGGCCATTTATCAGATGGATGTAACAGGTGCTTTTCTTTATGGCAACATAGATGAATTAGTGTATTTAGAATTACCAGAAGGTGCCTACAAAGGTGATAGAAATATTGTTAAATTAAATAAATCATTGTACGGTTTAAAGAAATCACCAAAATATTGGAATGATAAATTTAATTCTGTAATAATGGAACAAGGTTTTATAAGGTCTCATAGTGATCATTGCTTGTATGTAAAAGTAAGTGGTGACGACAGAACATATGTGTTATTATATGTTGACGATTTGTTATTTTTTGGAAATAATAGTAATGAAATATGTAATCTTAAATTACTATTGAACAGTAAATTTAAAATGAAAGACTTGGGTTTGGTTTCCAATACTGATTGTATCAAGCGATTGAAACACATAAATATAAGATTTCATTACATAAAAGAACTAATTAAAAAGGGTAAAATAACTTTAAATTATATAAAAACAGAGGACCAGATTGCAGATATGTATACAAAGGCTCTGAATAGAAATTTGTTGTCTAAGTTCACACATAGATGTGGAGTGTATGAATACTAAGTTTATTATTGGTTATTTTTCTGTTATATTTTTATATGTACAGGTATTACATTGAGGGAGGGTGTTGGTACAACTCAATATAATACCTTCCATGCCTTC
This sequence comes from Diaphora mendica, assembly GCA_949125395.1. Lineage (NCBI taxonomy): Eukaryota > Metazoa > Arthropoda > Insecta > Lepidoptera > Erebidae > Diaphora > Diaphora mendica. The sequence goes on from OX421323.1 coordinate 8,789,517, forward strand.
CATTAGGTTGGCAACACTTTGTTAGAAAGTTAATAAAGACTGTCATGGCGATTTTGCTTGTACGCAAATCACATTGTGGAAAGTGCTAATAAAACTGCTGTTATTAAAAAGATCCAGTTTATTTATAATTCCTTCATAAATGTTAAAGTTACATTAGAGAAGTAGATGCTGCAAGACAATTTATGTCAAATAAAATTTCATATTTATTTCTCTCAAAATGTATTTGAGTGATATACAATTTAATTCAAGATGCTGAACCTAGACAGAATATACTTATGTGATTTGTGTGCAACCAGCAACATTTAAATTAGTTTAAAACTAACACATTAAGTGCCTTATTGCATGTCTATATGATTACATAGAAAAAAAATAAACAAAGGTTTTAATTCTAGGTAGGGTGCCGCCCTAGACACGCGGCCTTAAGGAAATGAAGGAAAAAAGCGGCGGAAGCTGCGGACCACCCTTCGTACCCCCAGAACCCCAGGCCGCGGCCACCTTGCGGCTTTTTAAATGGAAATTTATTGTTAAACACTTCGTCAGCGTGCCGAAGTATTCTGTTCAACAATTGCTGTCTAGTCTCAGCCTTGGATCGCGTCTCGCAAAGCCCTTTGTTTGATTTTGCTGACCTCACATCAAGGTTATCTTTTGATCCAACTTAAAGCATCGTTTACAATGTGAATCGTGGAATTTAATGAAAAATCACGTGTTTTATTATATGTTTCATATTAATAGTTTAAAATTATCCAGTTACAGTGACATTAAAAAGGGCTATTGTTTAAGTTATTTATAACTGTGGCGCTCGAGGTGATCTGAAAGACTGAAATGATAAACGAATTATATTTAAACATTATAAGAAAAAAAAAAAAAAAAAAAAAGCTTCTAGTTTTACTCCCAATATTCTTGGCAATATAGCTAGATATACTGCCATAATTAATTGTTTTCTTTTATTTAATGATTTATTGTCCATAGCTTAGCTTCTCTTCATAAGATGTGCACCTGCCATGTCCCTTACTGAACCATGTCAAGATTGAGTGATAGAAAATGCCATATGGATTTAAGTTCGTCTCATGCGAAATGTAATGTAGGAAGTGTTAATGAACTAACCATACCATACTTAGTGATTGCATAAAGCTCTATCTACTGTGTTCTCATTGGTTTTCATTGCATTTGCCAGTTTTCAAGAAAGGTTTTAAATAAGTTCATGATAACGAAGTGAACTTGTTTAAAAGTCACAACTCTTTGTGAGTTCATAAAATTCACTCCAACCGAAAAGCTGGCCGCGTTCCCCACAATTGAAAAGCGCGAGGGAGCTCGCCGCGTAGATAGGGCACTTACTGTAAAAGTTAAAGCTAATTGCCCTTAAGACATATTTTTAATTTCATTGCCCATTCCTTCTTTCTTAGTGTTTGTCGGAGTTTACTAACTCTTGGTCCCGACGAGATTGCAAGGGTAGCTGTAATTGCCATTTTTACGAGATAAGGTCCAACTTTGAATGTCGAACATATTTTATGTTGCACTTTAGGAGATTATTCATGTTTAGCGGAATATTTATGCATTAATTTTATTTTGTGTGAGTGATTACGATTTATTACTTTCTTTTTCATATCCGTAAAAAGTAAAATTGTCTGTAATTATTATTATTTTTACGGGAATTAACGCGATCACTATTTCAAGGTACTACATACCTCTGTTTTGCCTGACGTTTCGACCAGGTTGCACTGGCCGTGGTCACAGGCTGACTGGCTCAGCGGCGCACGCCCTCCGTCGTCGAATCCGTGAAGTCGAAGGTTCTTCATCCACCCGCACATTTTCGATATTATTGATATTTTTGTTTCGCCGCGAAGTTCCTACATAGGCCAAACGAAACGGACTATTGCTGAAAGGGTCAAAGAACATATCGCTGCTGTGAAGAACCGACAGACGAGCAAATCGGCGATTGCAGAACATGCACTCGATGCAGGCATCAACCACTGGATTGAATTTCACCGCACGCAAGTCCTCTCCACCGAACGTCACTTTTATTCAAGAGTTGTACGTGAAGCGATTGAGATTAAAAAGCATAAAACTTTCAATCGGGAAGATGGTTTTAAATTATCTACAGCGTGGAATCCAGTGTTAAAAAACATACCACCTCGCTTTTCTGCGCAGTCGGAAAAACACCAGAATAGGAACACATCGGTTTGCTTACAGAATAGGGACCCTGTTAGTGTGGTATGTGACGGTACATGGCGAAACAAAAATATCAATAATATCGAAAATGTGCGGGTGGATGAAGAAGGTAGGTAGTAGAGCCACGCTGATTTCAGCACGAATGGGCCGGCTCGACCGGGGCGGTACTACCCTCGCACAGAAAATCAACGTAAAATGACAGCGTTCGTGCTGTCGTGTTTCGTTGGTGAGTGCGAGACCGGAGGCCCAAATAGTCTAGTCAACAAGTTCCATACTTGTTGACTAGACTAAAAGATGCAGCAGCATCACTAGGCCGCCATGGTGTGGGTCGCCATACTGCATTGTCTGCATTCGCAGTGAGTATGGTGACCACCACTCTTGGATTCTGCTTATGCTTTCCATCAGGCAGAGTAGAGTCATTATGGCGGGCCATACATAAAAAAAAAAAAAAAAAAAAAAAAGAACCTTCGACTTCACGGATTCGACGACGGAGGGAGTGCGCTGCTGAGCCAGTCAGCCTGTGACCACGGCCAGTGCAACCTGGTCGAAACGTCAGGCAAAACAGAGGTATGTAGTACCTTGAAATAGTGATCGCGTTAATTCCCGTAAAAATAATAATAATTATATCATGGAACGCGAAAGTTTAAAAGTTAGTATAAAATTGTCTGACCTAATGTGACATATTTGTGCTTGAAAGAATACCTATTTATTAATTGCATTTCGTGAATATGCTAAATTAACCTATAAAATGATATTATGCAAATAAAACGTCTGTGGCAAGAATAGTGTTAACCTGTTTTACGGTTAATATAGACTTTGATCGTCAGTTATAAAACTAATACTTAACATAACTCTCGCTAAAACTTAATTTGAAGAACATTTTGATATTAAAAGAAAAAAATAAGTGTTAATATAAAATTATTGTACCAATTTTTAGAAAGAAAGTGATTATTTTTAACCGACTTCCGAAAGGAAAGGATGTTCTAATATTGATTCGTATTTTTTTTAAGTTGTGTAAAAATACAGCTAGAATACGAGATTTCGATAAATATATTCTTTCTTAACCTTTTTTACCAATGAATCTTCATATATTGTTACTTGGTGCTTAAGGTTCCGACCGTTAAAGTCCCGCTATTCCACCATTCATTAAAAAACTGCGACATTTTGACTTCGGCATAACTGTGGTTACAGTAGCCTCCGAATATTTCCCAGCCTTCGGTTACCGTATAATTCTAAACAATTCCCTGAGGTACGTGGAGCACGTGTTACGAAGCACAAAGCGGTGGCCAGTAGCCGCTTCTTTGTAGGTTTCTTTGCATTCATTCAATCTGTCATTTCATTTTCATAAATGAATCATTCTTCATTTGAATTAGACCCAGAATTGTAAGGTTTTTTTCTTGGCCACTGACCTGCCCACCGCGGGGGTCGTTTATGACTGATGATATTTTAATGGTTTATTTTTCTTTAACATTCTTATCACCAACTATTGTAGTGGGCAGCGTGTAGATGTAAAAAAGATATTTCGTTTGAGCATTTAATGTTTTGATTTGTTAATATGGTCGGTCTTATTTAAGAAAGTTAGACCTAATAACTACGGTTTCATGTTGTTTTATGCCACAGTAGTGCAAAATACCCGTATTAACAGTGACATATTCGACTATAATGTAATATTTTACTACTGAGTAAGTATTTTAGAAGTAAAACAAGATTACTAACGAGGCGATAATATTAAACAACATTTTAATTTAGTGGGCAGCGTGGTACAGAAGCCGACTGTCAATAGATGTCGCTGACAAGGCTGATGAATGAGCGCGACCGTTACATGCGCCTGCGCGGTCCGGCGGCCATCATTAGCTTCATTCACGGCACAGATTAAAAGAAACAATCCGACAAGGCAAAACAAGGGAACGGAAGTCTATACATGGTCGGCATCTACGTTTTATCTATTTTTTGGTCGTCATTCTTTAGTGTTAGAGTTAATTTTTGTGGCAAATTATTGTAGATCGGTAAGATAAAATATTTAAAAATTCGTATTTCATACTTACATAGTAGTCATGTCGATAATTTATTTATTTATAATAATAATAAAGGTATTTAATTTCTCCCACAATGTACAATATTATTAATGGCACATGTAGCTAAGAGATTTATTAATAATTTTATTATAAAACATTCTACTATCACCAAATTATATCTATTTCTATTATTCATGAACAATTTACAAAAAAAAACAGTACCTACATTTTCTAATCATCAACTTTTCAACTTTTAAACTAAAGGCCAATGTAAATCTAAAGACTTTGGATTTGTTTTGTGTTTCACAGAAATAAAAGATCGAATATCTTTGATTTTTCGTCTGTGTTTGAGTTATTTTAGTGTTCGTCTGTTGTGACGATTGATGCGTCTGTGAAGACTTTCCGGACATCGCTGTGGAGCCGAACTTGTCATTTATACGTCAGTGATATGTACGTAAATATGTTGGATGTATTATTGGATATTGATGATATAATTATACTCTTGGCAACTTTTTACAATTGTTACTACGTTGGATTTCAGAATATATCGCTTTTTTCAACAAGACTGTTGTTAACAATGTAACGTGTTCGCGTACTAATTCTTGATACCTACGGACCATTGTCTATTACCTATATCCAGCATGTCAATAGCCTTTAATAGTCCACTACTAAACCTATGTCTCTACTTAGAAAGGAGGTTATGGCCTAAAATACAGGTTAGATCGTGTTTTTCTTCTCTGTTTAATGCTGTTGTCCTGCACAGTTTGCTCTTAGTCGGCTTATATATTTATTTTATGATATTAAACAGAAACAACTATACTCTTTGCGCTGTAGCATGGTGCGTGTCATTCTGTTCAGTAACATTTCGTTTCACCCTTGAAAGTTGCCGCGATTTACAAATTATGACTTAGTATTTCAGCTGTACGACATTCGCAATATATTAAATCATTAATAACAGTAGTAAATTAAATTAAACCATAAACTGTATTAAATTAAAGTAAATTAAATTAAACCACCACGCACCATGCTACAGTGCAAAGCGTATAATGAGTGACTGACTGGCTACGTTTCCGACAGCTTAAAGCTATTCGCAACATTGTTTAAATTGACGATGGAGTTCTTTGAAAGCAGATAAAAACTACGTTCGTTATTCTTTTGTATGAGATGCCATGTTCACATATGAGTCGACTTACTTTATCGGGAATATCAACATCGTGACAAGTTTTTATTTGTTTAGATGCGACGTAGGGCTAAAAACACAGATATCTGCCAACACAGGCGAGACGTCGGACGGACCGACGAGTGATGCGGCGCGTCCTCTTGTCGTACACCGATGTCACATAACATGAGTACAAAACTAACATTTTATTCAATTCTTTTAAATCCGATGCCGATGAAATTTGATGACAAAAATAACATCGTGTTGGATGTTTGACTTTTATGAATTCTGGGAATATTTTAAATAACATCAAATTATTATCTGTTCAATTGTTAAATTTGTTAAAAGTTATACTGATTTGCAATATTGTAGCAAATCAATTTGACTTAAATCACTGATATTTTTAAGTATCATAATATTCAGAAAGTAATATTGGGTAATTCGGGCAAGTGTTTTAATCTTAGGATAAAAACACTTTCCAGGCTAGGAGGAAAGCTACTTTGTAAACATTGAATACAATATACATAATATACATTATACTTTAATTTAATTTAATATATTTATATATACATATTTAATAATTTGTAACATTATAATAAATAATTATACCATATATACAATATATATAGAAGCACAAATACGTATTGAAATAGATTTCACATTATACTATAGGTCCCCATAGTTTTCTTATAAGTATCACTCGCAACTGTGTGCTAAAAAACTTTTTATTGCGGCTAACAATTGGATTCATATTCACAGTTGAGTCGTTGCGAACTTGGTCCCATCCGCCTTTGCGATATACAAAGACCAAAGAAACTTTGTGTAGGCGTTTATACGTTAGTAATGTTACAAACTCGCTTGAATAGTTACCATCTTTTATTCTTTACGCGTATCCTTTGTAGATAATAATAACAGTCTAAGTATTCGATAATATATATCAATAGATAAGGCGCACTTGTAAAGTTTAGATAAAGTAAAGAACAGTCTATGCTATCTAAGGAATGTAATTGTAAAACCCTTGGGACCTTTAAAATTGAGTCATGAAGGATATTCAAGAAATTTGGTTAACAAAATTTTGTGTTCTTTTGGAAAGTACCTAATCTAATATAATTAGTGGATTGCAAGAAAGATTAAAGTTAAACTCCGGACAATTGTAAGTTAAATTTGGACATCGAGGATTCCATACCATCTTGTATATGGTTCGTCTATCTCGAACCTAATTTTTGTAACGATTTCTGACAGTTTTTTGCTAGAAACAAACTTTACTTTGCCGCTCCAAAGCACCCTTCTGTACATTCATATATTTATATACTCCACAGTCAATTGCCTAGTAAATAAAATATAAAAAAAATGTGTAATTTTTAAGGAACTTTTGTACACGGTTCATGCCAGTTCTTACTCCGATACAGTTGGTTTTGAAAAACTATTCATTATGGTTGTATTAACTATGAAAAATGATACATTTTTTACCTGAAATTATTAAAATATTCAGGTTAGAATGCTAACGACACCCTAGTCTGAACTGATCTGATGATGAAGAAACATCCTGCTCACCGCAAACTCAAATCGTTCAAAATATTTTACAAAGTTATCAAGTTATCATGGCGCATAATCTACAGAGTTTATAATGGCAAAAGTTGCTAACTATTAAGTAGTGGCAGAACATTTAAGTGGCCATCAAACCGTGCTTCGGCTATAAGTTAGTATGGCAAAAGTTGTTTCAAACTTCATTAAGGGGACAATGCAAGTCCTGACATACGGGCGGTGGACACCGACGATCAACATGGACCAACTCGGCCCGTTATATACAAGTGTTGCCCACTGAGTGGACTCGGACAAACTTTCCTCTTGAATATTCCTATCGCGCCTACCCAGCTTGTTTATGGGCAGTTCACCCCGTTTTTGTGGTTTCACAACTTGCTCAAAATGTCCAGTTAAGTATGGATAAGATTTAGATAGCAAATTTTGGGGTCTAGTATTTGCATGTGGCGTTATATTTACGTGTTGCTGGAATGTAACTGTTGTGATAAAGTCTTTGGTTGTGTTATAATATCTAATTTAAAATTAAAAATAAATTTAAACATAGTTCACTGTTAAAATTGTAGACAACAACTCGGTGAATTTTATAGTTCTATGATGGCAAGTTCTCAAAGATGTAAAAAGTGTTGTGATTGAAATACATATTTAATAGCACTGGACACAAAGCTATGAAAGGTACAAATAAAGTGCTTTTTTTATATCTGAATGTCTGGCGCAGTTATTACATACAATTATTTTGCTATGAAATGCAAATTTATAACCATTAGTGAAGTTAAACACATAAATGACTTATTGTTTTATGTATAATTGACGCTCATGTTAAAACAAGTTTACGAATTATCGACAAAACTAACAATACTATTGGGTAAATATTGATCTATAAATTGCCTAAATAAACTCTCATTAAATATCAACAGGTTAACTTTGTCTTTCAAATTTCTCTCTCAGACTACAACTATGTAGATATGAATAGAGTTAATACATTTTTTCATTGTATTTCACGAAGTTACAAATACGCATGAATTTGTACGTCTGTGGCTATGTCTGTGGTAGCGCATAGGTTTCTTAGTTCACTAACACAACCTTTGGGCTACCACAGACGACTGACGTGGCCAGATATTGGTCACTGAAAGTGAAAATATATAGGTAGGTTGCCGTCCACACGAAAAAGAATCAAGTGACAGAGGCAGCTGTCTATATTATCCTCTAATTCTCGCACTCAAAGCCCAATAACGAATGTGAGACACTTGATTTGCTGGTAGACCCTAGCCAACGGGTACATGTTAACTCGTACTCCTCTCATACCATAAAAGTAGTATAGTCAATGTCAATTCGATAGATTAACACATTATTCGTACGCAACATAAATAAGATTACGTCACGAGTACTGTTTGTCATGACAATATTTGTTAAGCAAACACTTGGTAGGGATCGAAGGGCGCTAGTTGTCCATAACATCGTTGCTCCGACAAAGGGAAGTAAGTGCAAGTCACTCATATCAATATCAGGCGTCGCCCCCGGGGTATCGCGCTTCGTTTTGTTTCGCTACTGTTTACCTAACTTGTGAGTTTGAGGCAGCGTTTTAAACTTTGAGACAACAGTTATCGGAACAAAGTGATGTAGGAATTTTTTAGGATAAGCGTATTTCGTTTATGGTTTTGGTATCGCTGTTAAATTCGTTTTTTAAATATATTTTTTTATACAGTTATACATTATATTTAATTGTTTTTAACTAAATAATTATAACATTTCTAAAGTATCCACTTTTAATAGTAGAAAGTTAAGAGATGAAGAATATGGATTATAAGAAAATGAATATGAATGAAAATAATTTATTACAATAAGTGTCTGCAATGTGTGCTTTGCATACCTACTTCTTTTAAAGTTTTTCTACTAACTATTATGTAATTGTGGGATCAATTACGTCAAAGTGTGACCATGTCATTTAAGTATTAGTGCTTTTTAAACTTTCTTAACACAAACAAAATCAAAGGTAACCATGCTAAGCTTATGAAACCACCAGGACAGTATAAATCGGTATGTTATTCTTGATTCATACAGAGTTCTGTATATAAAAAGTAACCTTATGAATATTTGTCTATATAAAATATGGAATTTTATTTAGCAAAAATAATTCGCCATCAGAGACTTTATCAATACGAATAAATACAATCAAAATGGTCATTACTTGCAGTTTTCTCAATTTCTATAATTTTATATTATTACTAGCTGATTCGGCAAAGGTTGTTTTGCCATAAAAATTTCAAAAAAATCGGTCCAGCCGTTTCAGAGGAGTATGGTAACTAACATTGTGACACGAGAATTTTATATATAAGATATAAAGAATATCATTGTAGTAGTCTTTAATAATACACCGACAAAACGATTTCGAAACGAATCGTGTACAAAATGTTTCTATGCTAATGACAAATGTTACACATTACCTTAGTATATTTCGGTCTCTTTCTAGTAAAATCTCGACTTTAGAATGTTTCATCATTTATATTAGACTGAAATGAACAATGTTCTTTTCTATTTTTAGCGCTTCAATAAAATTTGCTTCAATAAAACTGTACTAGTTAATGGCATGTAATTACTTTATGATGTGTAGTAATCTTGGCAAGGATAACTCTTTTAGAGTCTGTTCTTAATCGGATACTCCGTCAAGTGTTTACTTAGATATTTTCCTCTTTATCCGTCCCCGTTTGTTCTTCTAGTTCGCGAGTAACCTCTGTATAATAGAAAAACATTTAATAGTTCGTTTTTCGAATATTTCAATATTAAACAAAATTCATAAAAAAAATTGGGGTTTAAAAAATAGATGTTGGTCGATTCTCAGACCTACCCGATATGCACACCAAATTTCATAAAAATCGGTCCAGCCGTTTCAGAGGAGTATGGTAACTAACATTGTGACACGAGAATTTTATATATAAGATATAAAGAATATCATTGTAGTAGTCTTTAATAATACACCGACAAAACGATTTCGAAACGAATCGTGTACAAAATGTTTCTATGCTAATGACAAATGTTACACATTACCTTAGTATATTTCGGTCTCTTTCTAGTAAAATCTCGACTTTAGAATGTTTCATCATTTATATTAGACTGAAATGAACAATGTTCTTTTCTATTTTTAGCGCTTCAATAAAATTTGCTTCAATAAAACTGTACTAGTTAATGGCATGTAATTACTTTATGATGTGTAGTAATCTTGGCAAGGATAACTCTTTTAGAGTCTGTTCTTAATCGGATACTCCGTCAAGTGTTTACTTAGATATTTTCCTCTTTATCCGTCCCCGTTTGTTCTTCTAGTTCGCGAGTAACCTCTGTATATTTTGGCTTCCTTAGGTCTTCGTTAGACTTCTACCAGTGTTAGCATAAGCGTACGAATTAATGAACCAAGATTTAAATCGTAGTTTTTTAAAGTAACATTTAATGAAACATCCATATCTTCCAAAGTCAGCAATTAAAATTTTAATCTTGTAGCTTCAATTACATTAAAGAAGATGCAATGATCATACTCATTAGACAATTATTTGTTCTGGATGGGAATTAGACTCAAGATCTCTGTCTGGGTAGTCCGCAGAACGTAGAATACGTAAAATGTCAGACTTTTAAATAAGATCAGATACGCACAGCGTCAGACAGGCTTTGCGTTGTACAGTTAGCAATACTAAGTGATAAAACATATTTTATAAATAGAAAAACATTTAATAGTTCGTTTTTCGAATATTTCAATATTAAACAAAATTCTTTTCCCACATAAAGAAGACGATAAAAAGGTTTCCCATCAACTTTCTCTGAACTCAATGTTAGTAGAGTAATGATGTCGATGTAGTACAAACGGTACATAGCGCTCGACCATTGCTGCACAGATTTTTTCTTCCCCGTGTATTTGTCGTGATAGGGGGAGGTAGAACTTGCCTGCACGACTAGTGTATAGTACATTTTCCCGTTTTGACGATAGGCATCCGATTGCGGTGACGGAGCAAGACCGTTACATTTGCATTGCATCATTGTTGGTACGGTCTGCAAAAGTACACACACTCTTGAATAAAAAATAATTTCGGCCGATAATTTGAGACAGGAATAAAATAAAACGTGCAAATTTAAATATAAGGTACGCGCGGTACGGCAGACGTTCTTTTTTTAAAGTTCAACGCTTAAAATGGCTAATGTGCCTACCTACCTATTCGTCATTAACGAAAAATGACTGGAAATAAAGTAATTCTAATCTTTACAATACTTTTGCGTACAAAGATAGTTAACAGAACAGATAGGATGAAAAAGTGCCTAGAAATAAGTATTACTGAGAGCTACTAAGATGATGTTCAAAATAATCAGGCCTGTTAAAAGTATTATTAAATTACGCCAATAATGTATCAAAGACCTATTTCTTAGCGTTCCATGGATTCACCGTGCGGGTGCCGGGTCCATCGCGTGATAGATGGGGGCAACACATGCGACTTCGACAGTGCCTGGGAATTGCGACCCAGGTTTAGGTTTAAGGAGCACTCCTTACGACGCGTCAACGCTCACCTCCACTGTCCGCCCTGTTACCCCCTCTACCTAACCATATTTGAAGTGAGCCTAGCAATGCCGCTTTAGATATTCGTTCAAGAGAAGAGCTTACTGAAGCTCTTGGCAATCCAAGGTCTTCAAGCAGGTTATAGAGGGATTTAGCTGGTATATTTCTTTTTAAAGCGTGGTCTTTAGGGATGTTCGTTTCCCACGGCACCGTGAGTTCTACTAGTACTACACGCTTAATTGACATTGCATAGAGAAATATGTCCGGTCTGGACGACGAGGCACAGATATCCTCCGGTATTCTGTAGTGATTTTCATACGTGTCCACTAATAATGTCCAGTCACTGGCGGTATTTATAATTGAGTACGGCTTTTGTGTGAGTGAAGTCTTTTTTGTTGAGCCTTCCTTTACAAACGCGATGTTAGTTTTTATGTTTGTTGTTATTCCTTTTTTCGCTCTCGCCAGTGATAAACTCATAGCTTCGCGTATGATGAGTAATACCCTATCATGGCGACGTGAATAATGACCCCGGTCTAACAGCGCCTTACAACCTGTCAGTAAGTGCCTGGCTGTACCTATTGCCGCATTGCACATCGTACAAGCCTTTTCTGTAGCTTTTCCCCACCTTACTAGGTTGCTTTGATCGGGGAGAGTTAATTGAAAGGCGTTGAGGTAGAATTTTAACAGGGCGGGTGACCAATCATATAAAAGTGTGCGCCATTTCAAAGCTGGTGGGATACAAAATTCTCCTAGAGTTAACCATTCATTCTGCATTTCTAGGTTCATTGCGTGCACCTTGTAGGTCTCGTTTTCATCTTGTTGTATGAAAGATTTTGTTATCTCTTTGTCGGTCTGTCTTCTAGCATTTCCCAATCCAACTCTACTGGACTGCGTACCCACCATGAATTTTTTGTGGAATTGGAGCCGTGACTCTAGCTCTGATGAATTTTTGTCTTTTGGAAGGGATCTAACGATTTCGTCTTGGGATTTTGACAAGACATGCATTTTGGTAACTCTTAGGTGTTTGTAGAGTTCCGAAGGTTTTTTTAATTTCATTCCAAAATTATTCGAGCTCCTGTACAACGTTGACGGGTCTGCAGATGGTGCTAGCCCGAGCCACGACTTCAATGTCTTAGTGACTTTCGCGTCCAGTGTTCTTATGTGGTTCTGGTTTATATCATATACTAGAAACGGCCAGTTGAGACGTGATGTTAAGTAGATGTCGTAAATCCAAGCTTTTTTTACGTTACTAATTGGCTGTTGGTCTACCTTGTCAATGTCTTTTACGAAGTCATCGACTATTACGTTTATAGATGGAGTACGACCTTTGTAGTCTATCTTTCTTCCAAGGAATTTAAAGGACACGGTTTCTGATATTATTGAAACACTTTCCCCACCAATAGTAATCCCGGGGTCATATGAGGTATACCTGGTGCCTCGCCGGCCCAGACAAAGGCAATAGCATTTGCTAGGTTTTGTCCTCATTCCCTCCGTCCAGGTACAGAAGTCATCTACCTTACGCAGTAGTTCTTGGCACTGCTTTGGATTACGTGTAATGATCGCAAGGTCGTCTGCGAACGCTAAGATGGATTCCGTATATTTTCCATCCTCTGTATTCGAGGGGTTTCGTATGTCCCTCTTTTGCTGTGATTACAAATTTTAATTTACTATAGTATGATGCAATTATTTCACAAACTGTTGGCGGGAAGTTATACCATTTCAAGGCAAATAACATAAGCTCGTGCTGTACTGAGCCAAAGGCATTTTCTAAATCTATCCAACAGACTGTAATTTGCCTTTCATTTTTCCTAGCATCTTTGAGACTTTCCGCAAGTAATGAGTTATGTTCCAGACATCCAGAGATTCCGGGCATGAACCCTTTCTGGTAATTTGGTCTGAAGTAATTATTGTTGGACATATACTGTATTATTTTTAATTGAAGACAGGAGAAAAATATTTTAGAAATTGTATTGGTTAGGGCTATGGGTCTAGTGTCCCTGGGATCTACTACTTCACTTTTCTTAGGAATGAGGACAAAATTAGCTTTGCCAAAGGTTGCTGGTATTTCCTTGTTCGACTAGATCTTGCTGAATATACTTAGAAGGTGTTTACGCACTGATGGACATTTTTTATATACTATATATGGTATACCATCAGGCCCTGGAGCTGATTTTGAATTTTTCCTCCTAATTTGGATTTCTATGTCTTCTAAGGTTGGCGGGTTACAATCAAATTTAAAACGAGGGCTTGCTGGGTTTTGTGCACTTGGTTCATGATAGGTCTTCTTATGTGTTTGCACCTCGTACGTAGTTTTATAGTGTTCGTAGATCTGGTCGGCCGTTAGAAGCAGTTGTCCGCGCTTCTCTTTGAAAATATTTCTGGAATATTGGTAAGGGTTTCTATCGAACTCTACTTCATGCTTTGCTCTGTTTAAGTTATCAGTTTCGTAAGCAATTTGTTTACGAAACTGATGTAAAGTTGTTGCAAGTCTGAAGTTTCAGTGTAAGTGTCGAAGTTTACTTAGCGACTAGACTTACTATCACTTGTTGTTCAGACTCTATTATATGTAAAAAAATCAGCATATGTAAAAAAATCAGCAACATATATAAAAACTAGCTGACCCACGCAACGTCGTTTGCGTCTGCTATTGCCTGTAGCGTAATAATTTTCCCCCGTTTTTGAAACATTCTTCATTTGTGCTCCGCTTCTATTGGTCTTAGCGTGATAATACATAGCTTTTTCCTCGATAAATGGGTTATCAAACACTGAAATAATTTTTCAAATTGTACCAGTAGTTCCTGAGATTAGCGCGTTCAAACAAACAAAACAAACTCTTCAGCTTTATATATTAGTATAGATGTATTTATTATACTCATAATGAACAACACATTTATTTGGATAAAGATTAATATTAGGTATTATGTTGTTAAAACTCTTTGGCAAATAACTCATTATTAGGTACCAACTCTAAGCGTCTTATACTCGTGATAACTTCTAAACAAAACGTCGGATTGGGATGAAACAAAAAGTATTTTACTTCTACACAAATACTCTTGATAACATTATGCTTTATTTGGATAAGGATTAATATTACGATACACATTTAACGTAGTTTCTTTCTTCAGATGATTTAATAATTTTTTGAACACATAAGCGGTTATTGTGACTAAACCATGATAGTTAGATATATGCTCTTGCAGACTTTTTTGTAGATCTTAATGGGACCTACAAACCTGTAATACATCATTTTGTTCTATTGTCAATAGTTATTGCAGCGCACGCAAAAAAAAGGTTTTCGATTTCACACCTTGGGTTACGAAATAGCAATTTTCTTACGGATCCCTAATTTTTTTGAAAATAAAATATAGCCTATAGCCCTCCTCGATAAATGGAGTATACAACACTGAAAGAATTTTTCAAATCGGACCAGTAGTTCCTGAGATTAGCGCTATCAAACAAACAAACAAACAAACTCTGCAGCTTTATAATATTATATTAGTATAGATGTTTTTGCTTGCTGTCTTTACTTCTTTCACCGTGATTTTGCGCTTTTGACCCCAACTCACTCTAATGCTTGTGTCTGTTTGCAAAATAAAAATCAAACATGCTTCTATTTATTCAAACAGAAATATTACGATCATCATTTAATATTGATTCTTGATTGTTGTATTAATACTCTATAAGTATTTAAGACAAGAGTCAAACACTAGATTTAATATTATAAAACAAGAGAACAGAGTTCGAAATAAATGAACAGTCTTTCTTAATTCTCATATTTTATTTTTATGACTTATGTCTGCGAGTGCCAGCTTTTAATTTCACCCAGTAACGACTTCGATTTTCCTGCAGTTAAAAAAAGTAACTTATCAGTTCAAAAGAGCAAGACAGCTTTATTATGTTGCTAAAAGTTGAAAGGAGATAGAAAAGTGCACAAGAGGGAACGAAAAATAAAACAGGGGAAGAAAGTTAAGCGTCCGTGACTTTTCAAGATTTTTTCGGCGTTTATTTTTAAACTTTACGCCCGGCGCAGTTCTGTAGCGAAGTATATAAAAGCGAGCGTTTTCCGATTTGTCTTTTGTTTTCTTCTTTTATTTATTTTGTTCCATTTCTTTTTATAGAGGCAGCGGGAATACGGAAAATGTAAAGGTTTTATTTGCCCCTCTCTACTAATTTGGTTCAAGTAATAAACATGGTAAGGTACACTATCAGTTCAATTATATAAAATGAAGTTAGGCCTCTATATTATTTGTAATATTCTCAAGCTAGTAATAAATATAGGACGTCAGCAAATGAAATCTATATTAGAAACTGTAATAGGCTCATAAGCAATAATATAAGTAAACTTCGGCACCCCCTAATTATTGTGGAAAGAACGAAGGTAAATAGTATGAAGGCACTGTTCGATCATCCATCACGGATAGAAGCCTTCTTTGTGGCCACCGACCAATTACTGGCATGAAAATTAAATTCACAAAATCTAATTAAGAACAAATTGTTTTATTTATTATGATGCGTCGGGGTCATTTGTTCTTGTCGCGGTGCGGAGTCCGTCGGCGCCCAGGGCGGGTCCCCGCCTGTTTGCGTCGAAGCACCCATCAAACTGAGCGCCACAGTTTTTTTGTAAGATCGAACGATACCTCGGAGACAGTCATGATGTAATGAAATGGACCCTGGAGACCTTGAACTTGACATTACAAAACCTACACGTAATGATTGACCAAAATTTTATTAATATTCTACTTCCTTATATGGGCCGTTTTAAGGTAGGTATACTGGTATGGCCAGGTTTGGCCTTATTTGTTAGATATTTTCGTGAAATGGCCGAATTATGATCTAACATTTAACATAAGGCATTGTGAAATTATCGATATCCCGTGTTTGAGCTTATCAATGATTTTGATTCTGAACTTAGGATATTTACTTATTACTTAATTTCTTATTTGAATGGCTGGTTCTTCTTGAAGCTATGACTGATTCAATTATATAATTAGTAAGTATTAATAATATGTTTATTTTTGAGTTAATTATTCCTTAATGAAAGTGATTTCCGACACTAAGCTTAACACTTATCCAAGATAGTATAATATATTAAAGACCTTTTCCTATTAAAGGCCACGAAATGTATTGAACATTTCGTGGCCCTGCAATTTAAGGTATTTTATTTTAATAATCTTACTACATACTTGAAGCAACTCTAAATACATATTTTACTCACGCAAAATAATAATGATTTTTATTTACTTGCTATGTGTACTGTAATCAATGCCCACTTTCCAGCTACAAGGAATAAACCACCCCATAACATTTAAATAAATGGTTACAACATGCGTGATAGGGCTCGTGTCCCACCATATATCATTCTACGGAAGTCCCAGGTCAGCAGAGTACCGGCCCAGATCCCTTGATATGCCTCATCGAATGACATTCTCATCATGGCTTATAAAACTCAGGAAAAATATCCGAGGTAACACAGAAATAAATTACTAGTGTCATTTTTATACAGTGTTTCAAAAAATCTGCCACTGCCTCAGTCCCAAAACACTGACCTAATTCAGCATGAAATTATACTAAGATTGAAACAGTGGCCCCCGGCCGATGTCGTATTCACGTTCTGCTCTGGACAGTTCATTTTTAATAATAAATGAGACGAAATCAAGACATGACGAATAAATGAATCCAGAACTTGACGAATAAATGAATATGGAATATGATAAATGGAAGGCTCGAATCCCTCGCGAAGATTTTTTCTTTGGCTCCGGCCGAACGGAAGACGCTGGCTTTTTCCTTTTGTAGCGGGACAAGTTAAGCGTTTTTTGGACGGCCGAGGCTTGCGGTGTGATATTTATCATTTGATATAAAAGTCGGATCTCCAATTGTGTTCTTACTTTGACTTCGGCCACTGGCTTTCAAATCAAATGTTACGTTGACTAATGTTGTATATCATGTTGGTACGTTTTAGAAGTTGTAGACAATAATTTATATTAAATTTTAAGTTATGTTGAAAATCGGCACATCGTGTGCAGACGCGTGATTCAAACGACCTCGCGTTGAGACGGGCGACGGGCCGATTTAATCCGGGCCGGGAGTAATCCGCGACTGCACTAGTCACTGCCACGTGGTTCTATGATAAAGTACCCGAGCAGATTATGCAAATTCTTCAAATTCAATCTTTGTCCCTTTCCTGCACAGATTTATATACATCTAGCTCTCCCGCTCTCACAACGTAACGTTCACCCCACGGACGCGCGCGATTTCTGATGGATGATGCGTTATTCCAATAACAATTTGGATATCGTATGTTGAACGTTTGAAAGTCACAAACGTTTTATATGAGTGTGTACCGCTCTTCCGTTGCGTTTTCATACTCATCACCATATTTCATTTCCTAAAATGTGTAACATTTTGTCGATTTGTTTTTGTGTGTTGACAACAGATACCTAATTAAATATAGAAATATATCATTTTATTTCGGAGATAACGTTGCATTGACGAAAAATAACCTGACTATCATTTTGTCTGTAATCAATGTAATTTCCTGGTAACAGTATGATATGTACTGTTATATAATAGTAATCAACGTCCAGCGATCTATGCGTAGATGAGGCCAACACGTCATTTCTCAGTAATAGTGTAGGTAACTCCGTGCGAACAGACATTTTATAGCTGGCATATATTTACTAGGTACTACATTAACTAACTTTTGATGCTAGCGACTTTTATTAGTTATTCACTTGTTCGTTCTCAACGGACTATCCATTTTGAGGGACTTAATGTGCGACATTGATACACACAGGTGACATAGTTTCATAATAAGTTATGGTACGTAACAAACAAGATTCAATGGTTGTCACTCAGCTTAACTCTCTGCTTAGTGCATACACAAGCATCATATAAGTCTAAGTAGTAGGTATAGTACCTTTGTGAACGTACCTACATAGGTATATAATGCTAAATTTCTACACATGTGCTAAACATCGGGTTGACTGTCCATCGAGATTTGACACGGGGTCAGTGAGTCAGCAGTAGCAACCGACTTCTGTATAACACATGCATGGAGCATGACTTGCTAGAAACTTTGACAGACATTTTTAATTGCTTGTAACTTAGACAGTTCAATACTACCGACTGACGACTCTATTCTAAATTCTGAATTTTGTTAAACCACAAACTTGTAAGTAAATAAAAAATATATTTATTCCTTGTCACACATTCTTTCGAGTGTCAACTTGGTGTAACATAACAGGGCTCATTTCAAATATAGCCTCATGAGAATCAGAACAGGCCTTTCTCAAATTCTTTGATTGTAGTTATTGTTAAGTAGTAATAAACTATTTTTATATTCATTAACTTACAAATAATATTATACGACTTAAAAAGTACCAAATTCTCTTTTCTCCTTAATAAACAGTTCATTTTGTGTGTTACTGAACTGCCTCATGCCGCAAAGTAGTGACGGTGGGAAAAGAAAATAGTGCACGTCGGAATAATAACTAAAAAAAAACAAAGCTTGTGGGTCTGTGTGTGTAGAAGTGTGGGTAGGCAGCCTGCTAAACGCAATATAAAGTGTGGTTGTAGTGGCATGTGTAGGTATAGGTAGGTAGAGCCTCTCCCCGCGCGGTCATTAGCACCGCAGCCCCCGCTCGCGCCAGGAGAAAGTATGATTTTACTCCTATAAAGCCGTATTTCTACTCCATACAGGAATTCGAATACGCGTGGCGAAGTTCCCGGGTTCCGAGAAGGACATGTGGCGGTTGCTTGTACATAATTTCCAAGTTTAAACAATCTCAATATGGTAGGGTGTGCGTTAATTTTCTCGCTCGCTGTTTGATGGTAACTTCTCGGAATAAATAATATTATATTATAATTTGCTTTCGCAAAATCCTTGGATATTCATATTCTAGCGTTTACTTCTAAAAACGTTGTTTGAGGAGTGTTCTCGTTTAATATTAGCTCTATTTATATATAAATTGGTTTGATAAATATGTAGTTATGATTCTGCAAGTAAACGGTGGAAAATAGTTCTTCACATTCTGAATTTTGTTTAAAGGAAAAGGATAATCAATACTTAGATTTGTCATACAAAACTCTGTAAGTTTCAACAGATTAAAATAAATTGCGTAAATAGGTACTAAAATATGCTGTACTGAGCACATACAATAAACTGGAACTAAGTTTCCTTTAAAACAATTAATATACACACACAACATAGTTATGTGTACTTTAAGTGTGTGCGATGTTCATAGTTTAGTTTTCTAATATATATTTTATTATATATTATACTGTTTTATGTAGCTGTAAGTCTTCCATAGTGCTTAAATAAATAAATAAAAGTATAAAATTAGGTCTAAAAATAATACCATTCCGTTACTAGTTACCCGCATAAAAATTAGTACTAAAAGCTTTCAATAAAATGTTGTCTGTGAACGCATATTTACTTTTAATCTTTCATTTTTAATGTTTAACTAAAAAAACCTTTTTAAAGTAAGTTTACATTGTCTACATTCATTGAATTACCTTTATTTATAACTCGTTCCCTTTTGTAATTATGAAAACGTATATTACATATGAATTATATGTATTTATTTAAGTGGAAAACTCACATTTAGTAGCGTGGGTTGTCCCAGCTGTGCAATTAGTGACCACCACGTGTCTAGGGGGAGTCGAGGTAAAGAAAAAAAGGTACGCTCGCTGTCCGAATGATTGTGAGGTCTTATTGTAGATTATTATAGGTTCGGAGTTGTATGAGAAACGTGTAGTGCTTGATAATTACTATAATAATACATTCAATTTTAATAGGTATATGGCGGCTATGTATATGGACATTGTGGTGTACCTACTTTCTTGAAAAGCGTCGATATTGTATGGTACTGTAATTAATAGTTTCTGTGCTAGATATTGTTTTGTGTTTTATTTTGAGGATGTAGGTACTTTGTCGTGCATGTAGAAAATAATAATAAATGATAATATCCAAAACTTTGATATCTGTTAGTTTAACTTGGTTGATGCATGTTTAAAGAAGACTAATGATTCCATAACGTATTTTTTGTTTTATTTATATGTTACTAATACTTACCTGTACATTAATTTCAACCGACTTCACTTAAATACTGTTATTAAAGACTTTAGTTGTCATTGTTTGTTTCTACTGAGGTATATTATATAGTCTCTAGTGATAGTTGCATATATACATAGATATATATAGATAGATAGATGTATATATACATAGTTGTATATACTTTCTACTCTAATCAGTTGTATCATCATCACCAGCCTGTTGCACTCCTAAAGCACACCACAGAGCCCGGTCTGCTACTTTATACAGTTGATGCCGGCCCCCTTACGCAAGTCGTTCCTATATCTAGCCAGAGGGCACAATAAACTTTAAACACTTGTATAAACATATTATTGAAATAGAAATCAACTATCAAAACATTTAAAATTTATAAGCTAGCGATTTTAATGTTTAAATTTTCATATATCACTTTCAGAATTGAGACGAGACACTTTTCAAGTCAATATCTACCAAGCTATTTGGACTACAGAGTGTAATGAAAATTTTACCTACATACATACGCTCTAAAAACATAACCATCCTCCGTAGTCGAATAAAAAAAATAAAGAAAGGCGGGCGAACGAAGCGCACGAGTCCCGTGTCTATGGTAGCGCTGTGCTTGTGTAGGTAGGGTCGTTGCCACATCGATTTTCGATTTACACCCGCTGCACCCGATCTGGGTCAAGTGCCCGTGGATCATCATCTGATCCTGCACGCATCCTCATACATACTTTTGTAATATTGATATTTGTGTAGTTCTGGTTCCATAAAATATTGGATATCCTTTCGAAATTGTGTTCGATATTGTATCCGTGATTGAATATAGAATACAACATATTGTCTTCCTTGTTTTCGAAATTTAAAAAGTGAGAAATAGTATTCGAAAATTAAAACATGACTACTTTGCTTGATTGCAAATTAAGGTTTTTGGGAGCTAACTTTGTACTCGTATTCATATGAATATAAAATATTTTTAAAGAGAAAAAAAAACTAACTTTTAAACCATAGCTTTAACAATCTCTTTATAAATATTAGTAGAAATTACAAAACAAAATAATTAGGAATTTTGGTTTTTCAGTTGATTCGTATAAACAATGGACGGACGAACGATATTTGTTTTTAAATAAGATATCTTAGAGAAAGACTCTCTATTGAGGGCTTAGTATTACCCGCTAACACAGTGCAATTTATTCAAAGTCGAGTAACCTAAAAATTATTCATTCTTATAATATCATTAGAATTAAGTTAGGATTTGAATTCGACTGTCTATTCAATTTATTTATAGATTTTTTTCAAAGTTTAGCCCTTTATAATTTGCCTGTGTACATACAGTTTGTTATTGGGTACACATAAGCTTAATTTGTAATGGTATTATTTGTTTGTTAAAGAGAACCGGATTGTGATAAGCATCAGCACTGTAAATTAGAATAACGATAGATGTCACTGCTCATTCTGGGTCAAACGATAAAGATTTATAGATTTTTACATTTGTTGATAATAGGAAAGTGATGTTATAACTATGTACCTACTATTTTTAATGTTGTAATTGATATGTGTGTAGTCAATAGTTCATATTCAATATCTTTTGTAGCGTTCCTTAAATGAAGCAATAAATTATGTAGATTACAAAAAGCTGTTTTCTCAAATTGAGTTATTAAATTGTTTGAGTAACACTTGGCGTGTGTCTCTGTAAATAGAAAAGTTATCGATACTGAAATGAGGAGTTTTGGAGTTTTCATTAGGGTGCGATTGGGGCAGTTAGAGCCCTTTTATTATCTACTCGCCTCTAAATTGCCGAAAAGAAATTCCTCCCCAAGAAAAAGGGAAACCGGGGACAAAACCTTGTCCTTAACTTAGCTACCGATGGCACACCGTTATTTAAAAATCGAACACGATAAGAGCCGAAATGTTTTTATTTTTTAAAATGGAAAGAATTTATGTTCGCCTTTAAAAGTAAATATTGCAATCGATGGCAGTTTACAATGGCGCAGCTTCGATAAGAAGTTTTTATTAGATTTAGGGACAGTTAGGTTTCGGACTGTGCGTGCCTAATGTAGCATTCGATTTTCGGTAATGGTCAGCTGATAAGCAAATGACATCATTATTGAGTCGGTCTTAGTTGTATCGTTCGCGTTCCATTTCACTTTGGCGAAATGAGAGGACTTTCAAACCAATATAATATCTCGTTATTGGTTTACAAAAATAAAATTTAAGTGTTTGAGCAGTAAAATGTGAGTTTAATTAAATTTCAATGTTGTATTGAATGAGATAATCGGATGGCTGTCATCGGGCTATACATTACAGAACGACGTGGTGGCGGGGGTGAATCCGGCCCAATGTGATACACCCCCGCTGATAAAGAATTGAGGGTATTAAACGATTACAAATGCTTCGCGGTTCAATAAACAATCCACTGGAGGAAACCAGCGTCTTAGACGAATTACTTACCGTCTAAAATTTTGTATGTATTTCTTTAAAAAACAAGAGTTTCAATGTATGTATTTTTTTTCTACTAACTTTATTCAAGTATTTCGTTTTTTACATAATGTATATTGTAATTATAAAATACAATTTTGCAATCGATCTAAGTAAGAAATCGTGTGATGTATTTTCCATGACTCCCGAGTTTTAGATTCCACATCTACGCTTGTTTTGTTTTTTTTTTACGACAACTTTCGCATTGAGAATAAATCTTATGTAGCGGGGGATTTTTAACACAAAGAACACGACTCAGAACAACAATGTGTGGATCACACAAAGTGTTGTCTCATGTGGGGTTGAACCCAGAACACTTAGCGCAGGAGTGAACAGTGTGACGACCGCTAAAACCACAAAGACCTCCGTGCAGTCAATCATTAATTTGTAAAAAGTTTATCTAGGTAGCTTGCTCCTAGGTATATACTTATACAAACAAACTTACAAATAACAATACATATTCACAAGCAAGTTAACGGAAACCTTTCTCACAGACTACATGTTTACAACCGCATTCAAAAGTAAGAAGTGAGGCGACAAAACTGCTCAGATAAGGGCCACCTTCATCCACTCTTATTTATGTAGCCCAGCATCCGATTGAGAGCTCGACGAGAGAGGCCGGCATTTACACGCGAACACTTATCTACCCTCCGACCCTACATTTATTTCCGTTGAACTTCCCACAGCCTGATTGTGCACACCTTTGCCTACTTTCAAAACGAAAAGCCACGTTTCTGAAAGCATTCGCATTTCGAAAACACCTACGTTCTCGATTTCCAATACCTCTAAATACATAAACTTGATAAATAAAATAAATGTCTCGTAAAGGGATGCAGAGAACAAAAAAATTTAAGCAGAGAAATATATTTTAAGGAGATATTTTTGAGCCAAAGCTTCGTAAAGTTAAATGAGTTTCTTGGCACCGAGTAATCGCGCCTTTGTTGCTTTACTGGATCTGATAAAGATTGCCGATGCTCTTCCCTTGATATCGATACTTATTTATGTTTACCTAATACCAGTTATTGAGATAACTGTTATTTATTTTTAAACTTACATAAACAACAATTTTAACAAGTAGGTACTGTTTGGAAAGGAGTGTTAAGTTTCAATTTTAAAGAACCCCTTTTACGTTGAATAAATTTTAATGTTAAGAAAACCAATAAGATTGTTAGATCTAATAATCTTAAGTGTATTGTGTTGAACATAACATTTGAAACCCCCGTAGCTTTTTTTTCACGACGACTTTTACACTTCCGTGTTTCCATAGATAAGCAAATACGGGGACGCGTGTGATGGATATTAAGGGCACACCTTACATCATTTGCGTTATTACCCGCCGCCCCGCAACCCCGCGGTGAACGGAGCGAGGAGGGGTAGGGCGCCACAAGACGCGCTCCTTATATCTAGATGTTACACCCCCTTAATATGCTAAAATCAAATTAGTTCCAAAGCAGAGTGATTCCCTCGTGCCAATCGATCGCCCACGCTTAATATCATGACATAGAGGGTGGAAGCAGTGTTATTTGAATAATATCCACGTTCGCATAATTAAACATTGTATTTTTACCTATTACTTGAGATGTAACAGAGTAGATATTATCAGGGTTTAAAGTTGGATATGGTTCAAAATACCAATTTCCTGTGGAATTCTTGTGAGAGTTTATCGCAATGGGGATCGGGCGAGACGTCAGCGGTAAGTCGCGGGTTTCATTAGTAGCCGAGTCTTAGCAAATTAACACCCTCGTGACGAGACGAACGAGCCTTGGGGCATGTACCTACTTGTGCCCACTTATTGCCGACAATGTCCCCTGTAACACCGTTGTTAATGATTATTTGGGAACTATACTAATCATAATGACAGTTTCTCGTATGTAAGTAACACTATTTCCTTTGGCGACTTCAGGTCTTAACATATGACGTAGGTACCAGATAGTTAGATTATATTTTGATAACTCAAACTGATTTAAAGATTTACTATATCATTTGTAGGTCTTGCTTTTTTATTAAATGTGCTAACTTCTAAACGAAAGATATATAATAAGTAAATATACAGGGTGTCCCAAAATTCAACGATAAGCGGGCGCCTAAAGGTAGACCTGCTAATGAGTACATAAGGAAAAAAAAAATATATACCTAGTTTTTTTTTAGTTACAAGAAAAATTTAGAATTTCTTTGAAAATTTATACCTTTCATGATATTGCTACTATTCACCACAACTCTTAAAAACACCAAATTGCCCGCAGTTTTTACACAAAAAACGTTCAAAATAATTTTTTGCCCTTCAATTTTGAAATATTTTTACTCTTAGTGTACTTTGGCTCATGGTCTTGTAAAAAAAAGTATGGACACCACTACGTAATAAATAAATTAAAAAAAATGAAGGGTGTAAACTTTCAAAGAAATTCTAAATTTTTCTTGTAACTAAAAAAAAATCTAGGTATATTTTTTTTATTTTTTTTCCTTATGTACTCATGAGCAGGTCTACCTTTTGGCGCCCGCTTATCGTTGAATTTTGGGACACATGGTATATAAAGATATATACGAAATTAAAAAATAAATAAATTGTTACAGTTAAAAGGATACTATTTCAAATGCCTTGATATAAAATGAAGATAAAATCAACTAATAAATGACGTGACAAAAAGTTTAGTGTACTACTCGAAATTATAAAGTGTTTTAAGTTACCTAAAAATAAAAAAAAATACAATTAAAAGATTATTTAAATAGATTTCTTTTTAATAATTGAAAGACGTACTTAAAGCTCACCTAAAGCATAGTATTGACAAAGACGTACTCTCAGTGGGGAGATGTAGTTGTTTATGCAGCGGGGCTTGCCGGCTAAACGTTCGTCTGACGTAGACTAATGACGGATGCACTAATAGTTGTGTCGCATTCGCCAACGCTCCTCACCATATATCATGCGAGGGTAATGGGGGGAAAACGCTACTATCACCCTTGGACGTGATAAGGTCAAGAATCGTTTGTCTCCTTAGATATTTTATCGAATATCATTCGTTTGTGTGATCTGGTGTTAAACAAATAGATAGAAATGAGTAAGTCATTTTGGATACGTAGTTTTTTTTTTTATCGAGAATATGTGTCAGGTATAAAGCATACACATTTAGTAAAACGTATATATTTTATTCATTGGTTTAATCCTACTACTTTATGTGGCGATAGCTTAACTATTTAGATACATCAAGCGTTTAAACCGTGTGAACCCTCCATCCAACAAGAATCTAAGACCTACCTTCTGACAGGATTATTTACAAGCATTATTTATTAAGTTAGATTGGAACTGTTAACAAGAATACTAGTAATATGATAAGAACGGTAGCAATACTTTTTCTTTTTTAAAAAGACAACTCCCGCACTAGGAATAAATCTTGTGTCACGGGGGACTTTTCAAACAAACGTGAAACGTACACAAAGAACGCCCAGACTCAGAACAACAATTTGTGGATCACACAAAGTGTTTTCCTACTTGGGATTTGAACCCACGACACTTGGCGAAGTAGAAAACGGCGTGATGACCGTTAAACCACTATGCCAAACGTGCAGTCACTGGTACCGTTCTGTGCTGTTTACATTTAAGTAATTTTAAAAAACATGCACAAATAAATCACTCATGGTTTTCATGTAAGTTCCAACTCTATGATGTCAAAATAATAATAACTTGTATGTCCAACTAATCACAATTTAATAATAAATATGAAGTACAATTTGTTTGCTGATAATATATCATAATAAAATTAGATCTCGTTCAAACTAATGCCACGTTCATATACACTACATTTAAACAGAATGCAGTATTGAAGAAATTGATGATATAAAACATTAATACACGAACAGCATTAAAATAACGACAAGCATCATATAAATGACTTTCATGTCTAAACAAGTCAGCGGTCACATTACCATTAGCATAAATAAAGTACTTTTCTGTACGTTCATACTTCATGAAATCATTTGACAAGATATTTTTTTATGTAAAGATGTGGTATATTGCGTAGTCACGGTTGGACGTTTTCTAAGTGTGTGCGTGCACTTGTGTAGAGGGATCTCCCTGACTACGACAGGCGTAGCGACGCTACGCGCTACGTCTCAAGATTAATATATCGTAGAGGCCGTGTTAGTGGTGCAACAATTTGTCTCTATAAATGTTGACTCAGCGAGCGGTTGGTTTGCGGTCGCCTCGCGCGATTAGCTTCGCTAAATTTATTGTTTAATTTCAAAGGCGTTATTAATAACTTGCGAGGTGATTAAACGGATTCGCGGTTTGGCTTTAAGATGTTCGGTCTTTGATTTATAAGTTAGAGCTTAATATGCGGTATAGAGGTTCTGTGCAGAAGTGTGTTGGTGTGAATATTTAATATAGCAATTTGATGTCTAACTGATTGTACTGTTATAAAATGCACCATAAACTTCATTTTGTGTCTATGTTCATGTTAGTTAACAGATATATTATAAACTTACTGGATTTGACGCAAGTTTTAGTGCTAGTTTTATCAATAAGCGATTATGCTTACGGATCATAGAAACTTAGTTAATTATACGCGGCCAGGCAAACTCGTGTCCGGAAACCGGACAACACGATACGTCGGGCGTCGCACCCTTGTCTCAGACATACTTCTGCTCGTCGACAGCCGTAACTTGAGCAACAGAACAGTGCCAATAACCTGCCAAGATAATTTGAACTCTAACACTGGGATAAAAAGCATGTACCCGTTTGTAGAATTTGTCAGAGTTAAGACGTTTTAAATTAGAGGATAAAGTAAAGATGATGTAACAACGTTATCCAAATATGTGCTATATGTTTTGGAGCATATTGTTGAGAATGTTTTGGCTAGTTAGCCATACTTCCCGACTGCTTTACGAGGGTTTATGCGTGTAAGATGATGCTTGTTTAGAACTCTCGCTGATATGATAAATCAGTTTAGAGCCACCAAACAGCTCACTCGAGACTCATGTAAGGGGTGAGAAATGGTAAACAATCTTGTGTTAAATGAACAAATTGATTATGCACAATTGTTTTGTCATAGCGATACGATTATGTGAAATAGGATTTTCTTTGTATTTATTGTGGCAAGGAACTCTTTGGATCATATATAGTATTTGTTTGGTAAAAACAGCACACACAGTCTACTCTTCAAAACAAGTTCTACAATAAGGCTTTAGATATCATTGTTTGATTTTAAATTTAGATCAAAACAGATTAGGTAAAACAATATACTGCACGTTTGGCCTAGTGGTTTAACGTCACCACGCCGTTTCCTACTTCGCCGAGTGTCGTGGGTTCTAATCCCACGTAGGACAACACTTTGTGTGATCCACAAATTGTTGTTCTGAGTCCGGGTGTTCTTTGTGTCCGTTTCATGTATGTTTGTAAAGTCGACAAAGCATTTATTCCTAGTGCGGGAGTTCTTTAAAAAAAAAAAAGTTTTTAATTCTATATTAATAATAGTTTGTGATTTCACAGACACACACAGGGCTTGTGTGACCGCTGACTTATATATTTCTTATTTCATACATACATAGATATCTCACTTTGTGTTACTTTGATTTTTAACCGACTTTCAAAAGGAGGAGGTTCTCAATTTCATCGGCATTTTTTTTTATGTATGTACATTGATTACTCCGTCAATTGTGGACTGATTTTGAAAATTCTTTTTGTATTCCAAAGGGTATGCTCCCCATGTGGTCCCATGGCCACCTTATCAGGATCTGATGATGAGATCCCAAGGAAATCGAAGGAAACCCTCAAATTTACGTGAGCGCCTGCAATGAAGTTAAAGTAATTGTCTGCATGCCTTCATATTCTGTAGACATCATTTAATTTCATAATATATAAGTCCATTTGAGATTTTATTAAACAAAATTACCTGAAGTCCTTTCGATTCTATACAGTATGTATGTTACCTTTAGTCGTATTCTTTCAAGTTATTTAGGTGAAATGATGATGAGAGTCTTGAGAAAGACTAAAAAGCGAAAAATAAAAAATAAACTTCGTTCAAAAAAACCGACTTCAAAAAGTAAAAAGTATAAAATAACTTAATTTGTATGTGCTACCTATTCATAGGTTTGCAGTCGGTGCCAAGCCAAAATGTAATAGTAGGTACCGCACTCGCCGCGCGTGACCTTGAGCGGGATAGCTGCTCTTCGCGTCGGTGACGTCGTTGACGTTCGTCTCGAAATATAGCGAGTGTGGTACCTACTATTACATTTGGCTTGGCACCGAATTCAAACCTATGAATAGGTAGCACATACAACTTAAGTTATTTTATACTTTTTAGTTTTTGAAGTCGGTTTTTTAAACGTAGTTTATTTTTTATCAAGAATTTGTTGCAGATAAAAATATATTTTCAGAATAAAAATTGAGGGTTTTTTTTAGGTGGGAAAAGGCCAATAGCGTGATTCAATATGATATTTGTTAGATCGCTTTTTCTGTGCGAGGGTAGTACCGCCCCGGTCTGGCCGGCCCTACCGTGCTGAAATCAGCGTGGCTCTACTACGTTGAGGGAGGTGGTTGGAGGCAATCTTATACACTTGTTTTGTGTACTAAATTGCTGTTAGCCACCCTTTTACATCAGGCAGAGTAGAGTGCCTTTGGTAGGCTCACACATAAAAAAATAAGTCTAATTTAAAACTTTACGGATCCGTGTCTGCTGTAGGTGGTATTCCTCTTTCATGTACTCAAACGTAATTAAATAAAAAATAACACTTAATTGAAAGCCATTCAATATCAATAATCGGACAAAAGAAAGGAAGGTGCGAGAATTAACAAACATCGTAAGGCAACCGGTTCAAAAACAACAATTTCATCGTGCTATCTATTGATATAAAAGTTTAAAGAAAAGCGCTGAGCAAGAGCTCCGTCCCGTGCCCTCGACCGCCCACGCGGATACTTCTGTCTCGCTCACCAATCTTCTAATAGGATTACAGTGGACCGTGGCAGGTAAGTGTCTCTAATTGCTGTAAAAATCGGCGCCGACAATGTGGACCACAAAGAGGCGCCCAGTGTGCGGCTGCCCTTAGTGAGAGTGATTTATCGATTGGCGCGTTCTTTATGTCGGTTTAGACGGATTACGTTCTGTTTGTAAGCTGCAGGTGAGCGGCTCCCGTTTCGTTTGTATCTCGCGTTTTTTGTTAGGTCGTGTGTGGATTTGCTTGTGTAAGACCTATTGTACATTTATTATTTTAAATAGTTTATTGAAATGGGTATTAATTTCGAAGTCTTGATTCGCTCACACCGTTTTTAATTTATACTTCGATTTATAATTACTTAATGTATGTAGTAAATATCATTATACTTTTATTTCCGAATAAACGTAAGGTTGTCTAACTTATGACTATAAACGAAAGGTTGAAAAAGACTTAGTCTGTTTTTTGCAAGCAAGTATATCGGTTATCTGACGGTAAGTGGCTACCGACATCGACATCTATGGAGACTTGCAAGTTAAGTAAAGAGTCACTAGTGCGTTAACGCCATTAGAGTTCTTCATTCAGAATCAGGTTTTTTAGGCTCACTCTCTCAAATGCTTTAGAGTACCTATTTTTCTAATGTCTATATTTATCATTACGTGAACCAAAAACACCTTTTTTAAAGTTAAGTTAAAGTTTATGTGGGGGAGGAGTGCTGAAAGCTAAAAAAAAGAAAAAAATAGAATTCCGGTTTAATTTCGATCACTGAGGTAAGATAAAACATCTGGAATCTGTTGGACGTAATTGGTTTACACCAAGCTAAATAAAAAAAAAATATCATAATATCTTTACTACTAATCATCATATTATTATTGATTTTAAAACAAAATGTCATTAAACATATCGTATTAGTGTTTTAACCTTCGGCTGTCGGGTGTATTATTGTGTGGCACAAAGGGGCAGTTGTCGCCCGCATTGATTTATGTCGCTTCGATGATAGCCCGGGGCTCCGTGGCGGCGAAAGTGTTACTGCCGTGTAAATCATAGCCGGTTGTGTATTGACAGCCACTGAATACCGTTGTTATAGCCGAAAAATTATTGTGTTTTAGTGCCAGCTTCTTATTCCTTTCGGTGATTAGGTAGTAGTGAAAGTGTTAGAGGATTTTGTGAGTTTTTATATGTGTGTGGGTTTTTTTGTGTGAAAACTGTTAATGAATAGTTTAATGCCATACGCACAAAAACATGATTTTATATTGGGTTAAGGTTGTTTGTCTATTAATTTTAAAATCATTGCCTATCATTAAACAGATCTGGTTAGGGAAAATATCATGTTTATGCAATTATGTTTTTAAATTACCACTCGATGCAATTTTACCTTAACCTGTATACAGTAAAGCTATTGTCGGTTTCATATACGCGTTGTCAATCCTGTCCTACTGATGGAGCTCTTACTACCGCTCAGAAGTCAACACAAATCTTTTTTCTAGCATAAATTTTTATCATGACAAAACCCACGACAAAAATCATGCACTGGTACAGTTGAGGTATTTAGTTTTCAGTTCCAGTAATAAAAATATTATAAGATGACAGACGAACCAGACGCATATGCTTTATAACTGTGTAGATACAAGCACACTTATGTATAAGCACAAACAAGAAACAATTCAAAATGAGGCTTGATACACAGCAAATCACAATAGGTTCTAAAATATCCACTTAATAACGGTTGAACTTAATAAAACATAATAGGTGAGAGTACCTTTAAGTGATCAAGAAGGGACTTCGGATATCGCCGTAACCTTAAATTTACGATCATTTTTCACATAAATCAAAGCGGGCCGACTAAAAGATTTATTGCTATATTTGCGAGATGTGGTCAACTGTTAGATAACTACCTGAGTTTTGATTTGTGTTAACCGTGGCCAATTTGCACGATTTATGGCTTATTTTGCATAGAAATTGAAAGTGCAAACTTGTGCAACTATTGATATTTGAAGCTAATTCATTTCGATTGTAGGACAAAAGGTGTCCATTGTTGTACCGCATTTATATGTGTCGCGCTGAAAATAATGTAAATAATCATACGCATAGGAGTTAAACAGTCAAATGAAATACACTCTTATTTCCAATTATAATTCTTTCGATTAATCAAGATAATATCATAAAGTCTTTGCAATAAATAATAACTTTAGAAAGTTTACTATGGTTATTTTATACAGATCCGTCATTACTTTCAATATTTCTTCCGAATTGTAAATTTCGTTGATTGCATTGGGGGTTTGTCAGGGTTGAGTATTACGGAATTTACTGAAAGTACCTTTAAAAAGTTCAAATATTTAAATGTAGTTATCATCATCAGCTTATTGGAGTCCACTGCTGAACATGGCCTCTCCCATTGCAAATGCAAATTATAGTAGGTATTTATCACAAGTGGATTTTGCATATACATATGTTGAACTCAGCGCGTAATCTTTTTAATTGCTTTTTTAAATACAAATAATGTTTTCTAGACAAATCGTTGAACTTATGGTACTAGTATTAATATTAAAAATGGTCCACCAGCATATTCAAGCTTACGTTTATTTACAAGAACTATTAGAACATTTTGGTTTTGACTGCCTCTGTGGCGCAGTGGTAGCATTTGCGATTCTTAGGTCAACAAATGTTTGTATAATCTGCTAAAAACTTGTTTCGGAGTTTGGATGTTTTCTCTGTATGTTTTTACAAATAAGAGTACGTAATTATGTATTTATTCAGGTATCTAGTACTCAGAGACCAAGCTCTCCTTAATTTGAGACTATATGGAGTTGTGACCAGATCTTCGAATTATTATTTGTTCTAGAGGTCGTGAAGAAATATTTTACTAGCATTGGAAATATCGTTTGGATATGCTCTTGATAGAGTTTCCCTTTGAGGTTGGTTGGAAGGTAGTTTACACTCCAGATTTTTTAACTTCTTTTCTAAGCTTTTGACTTACTTTAATTGCATATTTTTTTTTTTTTTTTTACACAACGCCATCTAGTCCCAAGATAATCAGAGCTTGTGTTATGGGTACTAGACAACTGGTACAAATACATATATCCTTTTTTTTTGTAAATACAGACATATCATATATACAAAACACCCAAACTCCGAAACAAATATTTGTAGATCATACAAACATTTGGTCCGACCCAGGAATCGAACCCGAGACCTCATGATCAGCAGTCGCACACGCCAACCGCGAGACCAACGAGGCAGTCATGGCCATAATAGGCTATGATGTAATTAATAATGTTTAATATTTTTAAAAATATAAGGTTTAATATTTAGCAAACACTCAAGAGTTATTTTCACATCTCTATACTATATAATAATATAAAGCTGAAGAGTTTGTTTGAACGCGTTGAAAAATTCTTTTAGTTTTGGATAGTACAGAGGACATAAAATACAAATACATATTTACTCTTCCATTGAGGAAGACTATATCCTATATATCATCACGCTAAGACCAATAGGCGCGGAGCACCAATGAAGAATATTACAAAAATGGGGGAATTTTTTTACGCTACGGGAAATAGGAGACGTCTTAGAATAATAACGCATAGAAAGCGAGTCCGCGCGTCCGTTTTGAAGCACCTCAAATGGAGCCATATATGGCTCCAAACGCCGGGCCGCTTCGTAGTTTTCAAGATCAAAGTACGCCGAAAGTTAACGAAAAAAAACAATTATGACGGTTGGTTCAATTAAATTGTGTCACAACGCATCTGAAAAACAAAAGAAGTGTGATAACATCACTTTTCACAGATAAGTTTTTAATAATTCACAGTATTTTGTAAGTAATTAGGTCAAAATAGTAATGTTTTGTTTCAATATTCCGTTTGCATGTGTGCGTATCGCCGCACGTACCTACGTTATCGTCACACCTATGTGAATCGGTTCAGTGCTTCATTTTTGACAGGGCGCTTGTATGAAGACTATCTTTCTATGCGTTATTATTCTAAGGGAGACGTAAACGACGTTGCGAGGGTAGGCTAGTTTATAATACTAATAGGTATTTTATATGAACACTCAATCGCCTCGGTGTTTTTTTTTTGGAATGGAGAGATATTATTTTTTTAAATATTTTTTAAAATATATTTATGTAAACGGTTGAAGTACGTACTATTTGGGACTAATCCCGATCAACAGCGGTGACCCACGAAAACACCGAGTTGTGACACTCGGGAAGTCCCAGGAAAAATTTAACTGTCTTGGAACCCGCAACGAAATTAATCAGAAGAAAACTGGAGGAGTTGGAAATATAATAAGTCCACTTCCCTCCTTAGCAAAGCGGGAGACAAAATGGAGTCAAAATAGGCAGACGCCTTTTTCAAACCGGGAAGCACCACGGATAAAAATATTATGGGTAGGACCCATAATATTTGATTTCTATAGTATGTATGGCAGAATCGCTTAAACGCACGGAAATTCACCGCAGTTGACACAAGATCCCCATAATATACTACCCCAGACGTCATTTGTAAGCTATTTAGCATCATGTTACGTTCATTGTACCAAAGACTACATTCCCAGAGGATATGATGAGCCTACTGTTCACAGCTAGAATCAGGTGTCGAGCATTGGCACAATGGTGAATCGACTAATTTAAATGAGTATAGTTTGCTCTTAAAGTTACCGTGGCCTGTAAGAAATTGAGCGACACAGTGATCTACCTCGAGCCATGTCCTTGACAACCTTTCGCGAACAGATGGAAAGAAATGGTAGAGGTGGCGCCCCTTAGATGATTCGTCCCATCGTTGCTGCCATTCATCCAAGAGGTCGTTATAGACATTGGATTTTTGTTGAAACAATCTTATGATTTTACCGCGGTCTCGTATGCCCAAAAAATCGCATTCCATGTTTTGTAGTGTGGAATAGTACATGGCTGCACGTCTTTGCACCTCGAGATCGACCGGAAGAACACCTGCCAACACCGGTAAAGCCTCAGTGCTAACTGTCCTATATGCCTTGCACAAGAAAATCAATGCAGGTCGTTGGCCTTGTAACAGTTTGCAACGGACAGCGCCTACAGTCGCCCTATCTGCCCATACAGGAGCACCATAGCAAATAGAACCCAAATAAGTAGCTCCATATATGATCTTTAGTGTATTATATGACAGACCCCATGTCGCAGTTGATATCCTTGTCAGTGCAAAGAAACTCTTTTTAGACTTTTCATTAACTGTTCTAATATGTTCAATAAATGAAAAGTTTCTTTCTAAAACCAATCCAAAATAACAAACCGAGGTTTTATTTTTAATAGTAACTTTTTCAAATGTAATACACGGCGGTGATTTGAGGTTACCTTTCAGAAGTAGCTGGAAGGTTTTGTTTGGTGCAAACGTCAACCGATTACGCCCACCCCACCGAGATATTAGGTCCAAACATTCACCGGCCAGCCTCTCAAGCCCCGTTCTAGTATCCGACTCTATCAATAACAAACCGTCGTCCGCGTACGCATTCAGGGTACATCCGGACGGCACAGGCATTGCCAGAATATCGTCGAAGCCTATGTTCCACAAGTATGGTCCTAGCACTGACCCTTGAGGACACCCCATCGTAAGCGCCTTCGACACAGAATGATGCCCAAGTCTCAATTTAGCAGTACCTTGTAAGAAGTACGAGGAGATAAGGGAATAAATATTTTTAAAGCAACCTCTTAATTTTAATTTTAGCAATAGCATGGGCCACCACGCATTGTCAAAGGCGCCAGATATATCTAAGAAGATGCCTAAAACCTATTGAAAACTTGACTCGGTGACAGTTTTCCTTACAGATATAACCGCATCAGTTGTCGATTTTCCCAACGTAAAGCCGAATTGTCTATCATGAAATTTAACTCCACCCGGTAGAAGTCGTGGTACTACAAGACGCTCTAAAAGCTTTCCCAGCGATGGTAACAGTGTTATGGGTCGATAGGATTTAGGATCGTCCGGCGGCTTATCGCCGCTTTTTGGTATTATTCGAATATTACCGCACCGCCAAACGCTAGGAAATACTCCTTCCGCAATGCAACGTTTGAAAACTGTTAAAACCGTATCACCCGAAAGTTTACAAGCTTCTTTTATCATTTTGTTTGATATTTTATCGTCGCCCGAAGCCTTATTTAGTGGTAATGACCTAACAATACTGAGGAATTCGTCTGAAGATGGTAAGTCAGACATTGGAGACAATGGTGGTTCAATAGCCCACTGCCTAATTTGTCGGTGATAATCCGTGTCATCCTCCGGCCGATCGTCAGGCACAAGTGATTCTTGAAGTACGTACTAGTACAATAGAACTGTCATGCGATATCAAGGTTCTTTATAAGATACTAACTTTTGCAAGCAGCTTCGCTTACGCAGACTTTCATCCCCTGATTTACCCCCTTAGGGGTGGAGTTTAGTAAAATCCGTTCTTAGCGGATATCTACACCCTATAAGGAACCTACCTGCCAAATTTCAAGTTAGTAGGTGTTATAGTTTCTGAGATTTTGTGATTAATAAGTGAGTGGTATTTCGCTTTTATATATA
This sequence comes from Diaphora mendica, assembly GCA_949125395.1. NCBI lineage: Eukaryota > Metazoa > Arthropoda > Insecta > Lepidoptera > Erebidae > Diaphora > Diaphora mendica. Next base: position 8,825,914 of record OX421323.1, read on the forward strand.
TAGGATTCATCACCCTATTCTAGTTATATATACTTAATGACGGTAATAAATAGAAGTACTATAAAATCGCCATAGGATTAAATATAATGTTATACTAATCTCCGTCAACTGTGCTGTATATATCCTACCCAATTTAGACAAAAAACCTAAAACGCAGACCTCCAAAAAGTAGTGTAACGGCATTGTAGCGGTAAGAAGGCAAAATGACAAAGTTCCCATGCCATCATCATTACGTATAATAGGTTCGTATTACAGTAAATATTTCAGCTGCTTATTTACAGAACGCGATACGGCGCACCCCGCACGCAATTCCGTCACGTTCTATTTTTGAAATTTTAGTTAGTTATTATACCGTGGTTATAGGTAGGTATTTCGGTTATGAAAATTCGGTTAGTATATATGTGTATATATTTTCACAATAGTGTGGTGTGTGAGCTCTGAGTATTTCATTGCTCACCTTAAATAACTGTTAAATGGTGGCGAACCTTCAGGTTACGGTTGTAGATTTCCCTAAGATTTTTCGAGTGCCATATATGACTGACTTAACTTACTTATAGATTTAATAATTATTATTTTTACGGGAATTAACGCGATCACTTATTTCAAGGTATTACATACCTCTGTCAGTCAGCCTGTGACCACGGCCAGTGCAACCTGGTCGAAACGTCAGGCAAAACAGAGGTATATAATACCTTGAAATAACTGATCGCGTTAATTCCCGTAAAAATAATTATTTTATTTTATGTAAAAAATTTATTTAATAAAATAAAAATCTTTTGTTAGTCAAAACTCATTACAGTGAACAAGGGAGGCAAAGTTGGCAGTGCGTCACATGCCACTCACTCGATCGTCTGAACAAATTGAGACAGTGTGCAGAAATACCGCATTGTATTAAAGAATTGGAATGATCGATCGAGTCAGGGCGTTCATTTTAATTTCTATCTCCAGATACGGCCCGGGGCGTGGTTGTGAGAACAATTTGTTTCATGTCCCTGCTATACCTATACTTTACTATATCTCCGGATCTATCGAATAATGTGTCCCTATGGTGTATCGTATTTGATACACGGTTGGCGAAACTATAAAAGCTTTAATGTTAAATGAGGAATCAGTTACTTAAATTAAAATTAACCTGTTAATTTTTGAAGAAAGGAAAATGTTAATAAAGAAGAGTCTTAACGATTATCTGAATTTTTTGTCTAAGTTTAATGGGAAAATACTTATCGTCTGAATTCTGGAAAAAAGTTATCAGATATAATAACTGATTCATTTTTAGAAAAAAAGGTACTAACCCAAGATAAGCATACACATGCAAAAACGTTTATTTAGCTATTTATTCTGTACCTTTAGGTATACTGAGCTATCTAATTACGAAACTTTTACGAAGGTTATTAATTTTGATCTTGTAAGAGACTCAAAAAACATATTAGGGAAATACGTTACAATTCAATTTTTGTATTCCTCAATCATTTTACAAAAATACTATTATTGTTAACCTAAAACATTTAAAATCAGAAAATAAAAACAGGAAACGCTATTGAAACACGATCCGGATATGTACGCCATTTGGAAATAGAAGCGGAGATCAGTCAAAGTTGGTGAAGGCAATATCTAAGTTTAGGAGTACAAAACCGTCGCTGGGTGTCGGCGCGGTGTGGCCCGGTGGTGCATCGAGAGAGCGCGGGCGTGCATCGCTCGATAGCGCTGACAGTGACGGATTACCCCGGTAGCGCCGGTTCACGGCCGGCTCTCTACAGCCCTTAGTTCTAGGGTTGCCTACAACTATAATAGCATGTTCATTCGACACTATTACTTATTAAAACAATTACACTGAGTAATTTTTATCTTCTAACTCACTTATGCAAAGTCACATTTAAGATAATGATAGTATGCGCAAATCTGTGAAAAATTAACAGTATTTTAATAGTCAAAGGGCATTTGTTTAGGAATGCCGATTTATCATATTTATTTATCATATTCATTTTTTTCAAATTTTGGCATTTCGATGATAAAAGATAAAACAACCCCCGTTTCTTCTTTTTCTGGTAGTCCAATAAAGAAACGGTGATGGGATAATTACTCGAAGACATTACTCTCGTTCTGTGACAAATACAGCAACGTGATTTCTCATGGATAAGACATCAAGACAAAGGCATCTTTGGTTCTTTGCTCATTTCTTACATAAATGCTCAAAAAATGCTAACTGTCGTTTGTTTGCAGTTGCAGACTCATATCTGTCTGATTCATTAGTATGATCTACAAGAAGTCACAGGTTATTTTTGAAGCAGTTCTAGAGATTAATTTTATTATTAGGTAATAGACACGAACGAGACACGACGTATCCAAGAAAAAAATCTATACTAATATTATAAACCCGAAAGTTTGTAAGTATGGATGGATGGATGGATGGATGGATAGATGGATGGATGGATGGATGTTTGTTATTCTTTCACGCAAAAACGACTGAGCGGATTTGGATGAAACTTTGAAGTAATATAGCTTATACATCAGAATAACACATAGGCTACTATTTATCGCGATAACCGACATATACGCGGGCGGAACCGCGGGCAACAACTAGTAAGTTATATAGTTGTTGTGTATAAAGTAACATTAAACACTTCTCATCAAAAAAATCGAAATTGTTTAATTTTTTTTATGAGATGTGTGTATTTTGAAAAATAAGGTTATTGACAGCCCTAAATATTCGTGCAAACTTACATATATTTGGCATAATACCTATCATCTGGGTGCCTATAAGCGCAAGTTTGTGAGGAATAATATCTTTAATAATATAACTAAACAAAATATGACTATTTTGTCAATCCATTCATTAATCATGATCATAACTTGTTCTTACTACAAATAACTGATATATTATAGGTACAAGTGTACATTGGATTAGTTCTTTTATTTAAAAATGACAATTGTCGTATCATATTAAATTTCAAAAAATAATTAACAAAGTGAAACATCTAGGGTACTTAGGGCTACCAACAATAGCTATTATAACAATTTGGAGTCTTAAATGGAACTCAGATTTCTTCTACTCACCGTAAAGATTCAAAGTCATGTTTTTTTGTCGTCATATATTTGCCAATTTTATTTTATGTTATGGCACTAGAATTAAGTCTTTCGCGTAAGTAAATATTATAATTATTATTGTATGAATTCGTACTGATTATTGTTAAATATGTTTTTTTTCTAAATTATAGTAAATATTCAGATATTTAGTTTATAAAAGTGAACAATGTAACCCGGGATTTGTATGTAAAGATTTGAGTATAAATTATAATTACTTATACTATCTTTTAGCTACATTTAGATGTTATTGTTTGTATTATTATTGAGCTAACTGCCCAAAACACTTGTCCTTTCTCTGTAAAAATCTCAAGAACGATGCTCTATTGTCCATAAGTCGTAATACGCGTGCGTTTTGTCGGCTCGGCCCCCCGCGGAGCCCTGCGGGAGTCCGCTCCTGTTCGCCAACAAGCGTTAATCGCCTTAAATCTGAAAATATTATCTATTACAAGCTATAAAATTGTTCAAGTTTTGTATGAAAAACTTGGGATATCGCTGAACATCGCTACTGTGAATGACCGAGACGAAAGTGTTTACTCATCGCGTCTGATTGGTTTTGTAATTTATAGAAAGGTGTACGTGTAATCAGTTCATATTATGGTTTATAGAAATTGATTCATGCTGTAGTATAATAACTCAGTAAGTTATACGGGTTGCATAATCTTTAAAATGTGAAGGCGCCATCATTGTAGGCGAATCTTAATTTGAAAGTAAATAAGTCATGATCAAAGTATAAACGCATTTCAAGGCTATATAAAATGTATGCATGTCTCCGAAAATCAGTGCTTTTTCTAACACAGTCCGATTGTAAAAAAAAATATTACTGCAAAAGGAATTATTAATCTAAGGATACTTCAAATATGTTATCTAATAAATTTATTTCGCGTTTTGTTTAAATTCCGTAATTTGTTACTGTCACGTCTTTTGAATTCCTTTTAAGAAAACTAAATAGGTACATTATTAACAGTAAAGTGTAATGTTTTTTTTAATAACTGTAAATAAAGTATTGATGCGAAACTTGAACAATATTTTTTAGGAAAAGAAAATATGGGAAACTCTGATGAATAATGTTCTATGGAAATTATAAAGTAATGATTAAAAGAATAACATTTTATTTGTAGTAACAAACTACCAAATAATGTGAATAAAACTAAATTAATTTTAACCTAAGTTAAGTAAATTAACATGCTATAGGTACATTAAAGACAAGCAACCGTCGAGTCTGTATGTCAAAAGAGGTGTGTCAGGATAGTGGAAATCAATTGTATTTTCCTAACCCTCTGAGAAATAGGCGAGGTATGATGTTATGTTACCATAAGATATTAAAAAAGCGGCCAAGTGCGAGTCGGACTCGCCCGTAAATGGTTCCGAAGCAGCAAGTAACATAATATAAAAGTTCTTGTAGTTCGTTGTACCTTTGATCGATGTTTTAACAATAGTATATTTTTTTTGCGGTTTACGATTTACGACTTATTAAAACTACTTACTAGATCTCGTTCAAACCAATTTTCGGTGGAAGTTTGTATGGTAATGTACATCATATATATTTTTTAGTTTTATCATTATCTTATTTAAGAAGTTAAAGGGGTGGGGGGGGACATTTTACCACTGTGGAAGTGTCTCTCGCGCAAATTATTCAGTTTAGAAAAAAATGGAATTAGATACTTCAATATCATTTTCGAGGACCTGGCCATAGATATACCACACGTATGGGTTTGATTAAAAAAAATATTTCAGTTTCAGTTCTAAGTATGGGGATCCCCAAAATGTATTGTTTTTACATACATCGGAATACATCGACTTACCAAGAATCAACAGTATAGTTCTTATAGTTTCGGAAAAAAGTGGCTGTGACATACGGACGGACAGACATACAGACATGACGAATCTTTAAGGGTTCCGTTTTTTGTCTTTGGCACGGAACCCTAAAAATTATAATTGAAATAATTGAAAGTGACTTTTAAACTCGGTGGCAGCTCATCACCATAATCTAATTTTAATAATTTGTGTTAATTTAAGAAGTAGTCCTTTAAAGTTTTTAAAAACTATGAAGATTTTGTTTATTTTAAAGATAAATGTTGTGATCGATTTGTAATTAAAAAGTTGGCTCCATGGAAGCTGTCCTATGCTAATTTTGATTGATATAAACAGATTGTAAAGTAAGATTTCATCATTGCCTTTGTTAATTTTGTTGGAACGTTTTTATGTTTATTTATCTTAAGCTGTTCAATACTAAGTAGTACATATATTGATCATGAAAAAATATCTTAATCTCTAAGTACGATCACTGCTTTACATGAATATACTGGCGTTCGCTAATAAACAGAAATCGATTTCCATAGATTAACTCTGCGGACTTTGAATTCTTCAAATCCACTAATTTCTTAATGCCAGTCACATTATTAGCTCTAATATTGTACAATCATGTCAAATAATTATTTGTGCTAATATTTTCCCAAGCTCAAGGTAGCAGTTGTCGCAATTTGTATCACATGCTCATGATGTATCGGTTACCAGGTGAGGGTTGCCCGACGGATGGTGATGGATCATCCAACATTTATTGTTCTGATACGAGAGACCTTTGTACCGGCGACAAATTTGGGGTCATTCTGTCTTTTATGAGTTACATAATTGTAAAAAAAACAAATATCTGGTTGGTTAGAATATAAAAAAATACTTCGTTTTTAGAGAGATCACGAACTTGACGAAGATAGTACATTCATTAAGTACATCAGCTTAAGTTTTTACAAGTCTGGTTGAAGTAATTTCTTTTCGGTATTTGTGCGCATGAAATTGTCGGTCTTAATTTCAAAAATTGTTAATTTTTAAAATACTTATTTAATATTGAATTGAAAACATATCACTTAGGGGTATTGATGATGATAAGTAGTAACTGATTCTTGTAGATAAACAATAATTACATAAAATATGCCCATAGAGCTTTGGAAACGCAAGAAGGATTAAACAGGATAAGAAACATTACCAGTGTTGGTGAAATATCTACGATCTTTTCTAAATACCAGATGATCTCTACACCAGATATTTACCTTAGATTATCGTCTAGTTGTCTGCAGATTCGAACTCGTGTATTGCAAGAAAAAGTAACCTTCCTCAAGTATTAATCTATGTCTATATCGAATTTCATTTAAATCGGTTCAATGGTTTAGCCTAGCTAGCTTTAGCCAACTGTGCAAGCCTTACAGACAAACAGAGTTACTTTCGAATTCATAATATTAGTATGGATTACAAATATAATTTCAATGTAGATAAGTTCGATTTCGTTGAAATTAAGATATAAGGAAATCCTCCAAGTCTTGTCATTGTATAAAAATACATATTTTCTAAAGTGTTCTCACTTATAATTTGTGGTTATAGTGCATGTCGGGTATTCCGTTCCGTTACACGGCATGTTGGAGCGAGTCGGTGGGTCGGATAATACTTCTACCGACGTGTAGCGACACCACTCCCACACCTAACAACAGTTACAGACACAAAACGTCGTCGCGCCACACAATTCAATATATTTCAGAGTAATTTGATGTTCATTAAAGAACCTCTGGGACCGTGAACCAGAACACAATGGTTGAATAGCCATTTGTTGTTGCCGTTGAAAGCCATAATAATAATTCCAAAGTAGTTATTCACGAAGCAGTTAGACGCACTTACGAAAACGAGAATGTCCGCGTTTGATGGAGTAGCCATTTTTGTATTGCCAAAGTACGAGCTGACGGCAGTTAATAAATGTTCAGAAGCCTTGTCTCATTAGACTAGGCTTTTGAATAGGCCTTAGTATACTCAATTTTTACCTTTAATCCTTAACGCAAAACTACTTTAGTAACACCTGCAATCTGCATGCTTATTATTCTGCAGAATTACCTAAGCTTAATTTTAGAACGAAACATACCTTGTTGACTGCTTTTTCTTGAAGTTTTTTTCTCTTTCATCCACGGGTACTCCGGAACATTTAGTCCGCCACCAGGTGACGGTAGGTCAGGCGCATATCCTGGGGGCGTGTGCTGTGGACTGAGTTCACCTGCGCCTAACTGCGGTAACGCAGTCATGAACTCCGCCATTGAAGGTTGACTGTTTATGAAGCCGGTTTCAGTGCACGTTTCAAGCATAGGGTGTGGTGCACCAGCGGTTGTTACTGCTGCGAGCCAGAAGCCGTTGCCTCCGTGCTCCATACGCGGGTGTTCTTGTCCCGGCGCCGGCCCCATCGGTGGCGTGTTCCTCGTCTTCACGGCAAACTCCTCTTCCATTTCATCTCGAACCCCCATACCAACTCTCGTGTGTTGCTTCCCTCTGATCGTGGGGAACTCTTCGCATTTTATCTTGCGCACCAGGGGGTTAGTGTCGAGCGGCAAGGCAGCGGTGTTGCAAATCTCTTGCATCGCTATCGGTGTGCCGCGCCTTTGCCCAACGCGCGATCATTCACGTGACGAATACTTTCTACGTTTTGTGGCATATGACATTTTAATTTCTTACCAAGTTCATACTAAAGTGATAGTTTGATTTTCAGACGATGATTTGGATAATAATGAAGGCATCGCGTTATCTGAAAAAGAAGATAATTTATTTGAACACATGTTTTGTATAGGGATGCTCTTATTTAAAGTTTTAAATATTCTGTGAATTTAGATGTGTCTTAAGGCGCGTCTCCACCGAAATTTGACAAAACAAAAAAACGTTGACAACACGAAAATTGCCAACTTTTGTTCGGTGCAGACTCGGCTTTACGCTTTACCATGAAAACTACTATACTAATTTACCTAACTATAATATCTCTTGTTAACAACCTACACTTAATAAAACTGTAAGTGAGTTGACAATTCAATTCGCAGAAAGTAATATTGTGAATAGTGAAGCACTATTCAGTTTTGAAAGTTCCATCAAGTGAATGTCAGTGCCTACAATGTAAGCCGTGGCGATGCCTAATCGACGACAATTTGACGCAAATAGAGAGGCGCCAAATTAAATGTAACGGGAGGAGGCTGTTTCGCGGTTTATTCGCAATTACTCGCGGACATTCGACATTACTGGCTTTGTGTCGAATAATTTGTACGGATAACGTCGTGATGAACTCGCGAATAATGAGCGCGCCAAATTGTTTATTGTAATTTGGCGGCCTCCATGAACTGTATTGCACGTGACCGACAACAATAAAGCTATTAAATCTTTATGAACATCACTGAAAATTATGATATTCAGATGTAGATAACATGAAAATTATATAATAGCATATGTACCTATAGCGTATACGTATGATGAATATTATACTAAGCTATAAGTGGAGACTATAATATTCGCATGTACCTAATGTTTTACATATTATTATACCTGCTTGATATATAATTAGAGTTACCGTGTATTTTTTTTTATTACACTTATAACTACTTATAAGCCTTATCAAGATTGTGTATTTGAAATCGGATTTTTAAGCCCTATGAGGACGAATACGGTTTAGAATTAAATAACGGAGTATACTACAAAATACTTTCTATAAAGTATACTTTACGTTTTTCGATTAGCCTACTACTGGTGCTTAAGAATAGCATAAAAAGAATTTCCACAGAGACTTTTAGCACACTGTAACAGTTATATATTTAAGATAGCTATAGATATAAGTCTCCGTGTCAAGTAACAGATGTTAGAAAGGATATGTTTAAAAGATTGACAAGCCTTACATTTACATGGCTACGCACCGACCGGGGGAGGTTGAGGTTGCGGACGTGTGGCGTCACTTTTATAGCCCACATGTTGTGGGCCCCAACCGACAGCAATGTAAAGTCGAAAATGTTCGTCGCACCGATAGCGTTGTTGCCTCAACGTCAATTAAAATTCAAACCGCGTTCGAAATACGATTTTTTCCACTGGAATTTGCGGTGCGGCTCCGAGAAATTTATTTTTTGGAAATGGAACGGCTGGCGGTTAAACCTATTTTAATGCGTATGGGTTGCTGTGTGTTTTGAATTAAAATTTTCCGTCTGTTCTCTTTGCACGCGGATGGACAGTGAAATGTAATTTCCTTTTTCTCGTGGCAAGTAATGAATACATTTTATATCAGGCTAGTGTGCTTCAGTTTTTTTAAAAATGTGATTTTTTTGAGGTATACAAAAAAAATAAGCAGATTCTTATATCTATCTATTCTTATATCTTAACCGTTTAGAATATGAGAGACTGACCAGTAAAAGACAGTCTTGAAATTTATACTAGGTAAGTTAAAACATCTAACTGTTCTTTTACAAAAGTAAATATATTTTTTAAAGAGTTCTTTAAAAATAATATAAACCTAATACCTATAGTTTTTGTTATTTCCTATGAAAACGATCGAAAAAATATCATTGGCATTTACGTAGTTTTGGAAAGTACAGTACATTTAACTAATATTGAAACATACATGCTACTTTTATTCTCAAGAATCTAATTTAAAGTAACCCTCTCTAAATTTTAAATCAGTGCCAGAAAAAATAAAAGAAAATTCGAAGGGCCCCCTTTCCCCTTGTTTCCCAGCAGGGATCCGCAGGTTTTACGCCGCGTTTCACTTTACCGGCGCGCCCTCAAGGGGGAGCCTTTAAAAAAACATAAAACTCGAGCAGATCCTACTTATGAATTTGTTTATGGCCCCATTTTTAGAGGAGTCGACGCCAGAGTCTCGGGGCTTACGAAATAACAATATTCCTAATTTAATGCCACTAAACCTTTATTGATACGAGCAGTTTAGTGATCTCATAAAATTTACTAACAATTTGAAATGGGTTAACAGGTATGTCCTATTCTATCCTATTAATATTTATTTATTTTATTTTTTTATACAAACTTCCTGCAAACATATTGCACAAGGTGGACTTAATGCCACAGGCAGACTTAATATTATAAATTCGAAAGTTTTATCATCATCCGATGAGTATGGATATTTTGATGTATAGCTGTTTGTTACTCTTTCACGCGAACGGCTGAAGCCATCAGAATGAAATTTAGCACAGAGATAGATTATAGTCTGGAATAGCACATAAACTACTTTTATCCCGAAAACTATAATATTCCCATGGGATACACCTTAGGGTGCAGCTTGTCATTTATATTCTTATAAAAATCTGCCCTTTTCCTGATACATAAAAATGATTTTGTTGTGTTGTGTCTTTTTTGCATCGCCCAATGGTTGACTGGTAGAGAATTTCTAAGGCATTAAGTTCGCCAATGCATCAAAAGTGCATTATATTAAATAAATAAAAAGTTACACAAATCTTAAAAGTTATGTTTTTTCTTTGGGTATAAAAATGTCTTAAAATGTATTTTTGTTGCAGAGATTTGTTTCAAATAACTCGTTGAACTAAAGAACACTATTGTTAAACAGGCAAGGGATAAGCAGCTATTATAGTTAATTTTGTTATTTAAGTACATGGCATAGAGTATATAAGTGAACATGCGTGCGGGGTCGACCAAACTAGTGGTTAGGGTCCAATTTGCTGGCCGTAACGATTTCCTCTTCGGGGAATCGAATCGCGTGAGTCCGGACGCCGCCCACAATATTCTCATATAAAATTGTATAATACATATTGCACGAAACTTTATGTGATGGTTAAATGTACTGTGTGCAGGAAAAAAGCTAAAATTATGGTTAATTTTATAGGTATGTAAAAAGCTTTTACTAGAAGCATACCTAGCCTTCTATTATAATAGGGATAATTTGGAAAAAAATACGCAAACAAGTACAAATTGTGACTGCACGTTTGGCCTAGTGGTTTAACAGTCACCACGCCGTTTCCTACTTCGCCAAGTGTCGTGGGTTCAAATCCCACGTAGGACAACACTTTGTGAGATCCACAAATTGTTGTTCTGAGTCTGGGTGTTCTTTGTGTCCGTTTCATGTATGTTTGTAAAGTCCCTCGCGACACAGGATTTATTCCTAGTGCGGGAGTTGTCTTTTTTTAATAGAAAAAAAAAAAAAAACCCAACTGCGTCAATATTTAACAATAAAAACATATAAGTTTTATATATATTCGTAATCTGTAAAAAAATCTTTATTTTGATAGCACACTCGATGTATTTTGAAAACTTTTTTTTATATTACTTTCTTGGTGCCAAAAATCCTTATTTTTTTATTTTTTTATTTTGATGTACCCAGTGTCACTCTCACGACTAAGACGAATCTTTTGACACCACTCAAATAAAAATACGACAAACCGTTTAGGCTCTATGGCGTGCCAAAGAAATATACATACATACATACACTCGAAAAACATAACCCTCCTTTCGCAGTCGGGTAAAAAGTGGTAATATTGGTATAGACTTAGAAATAGTGAAGTAGAATAATATTGCATGAATTGTCTTCCATTATCAGGAAGGTATGTTTGTATGTTCCACTGTAGCGCCTAAATTACTGAAAGATTTTAATAATTGAGGTGAGGCCTAGGTGACATTGAAAGTTACCGGTTTGAGAAGTTCATTATCAGACCTATCACGGGTAGGTATATACTAGATAACTGCTTAGATAGGTTTTTGTGAGTAGGTTAAGATACTACCACTGACGATTGTGTCATTGATACTACTAATGTAATAAGAAAAAAACTAAGAATTACTTATTCTTATTTTATTTTTCATACTTCAACTTTCAAATACATCACGAATATTAAAAAAAGCTACTAATTTGACTTGGCAGTCATCTATTTTATTTTTCAACCTTCAAGATGTAGATTAGTTCTTCGTATTAGTTATAGATTCGAGTAACGTAGGTTTATTTAAATCTAAATAATATATGTTTGCTTTATTTATAAATTACTAGCTGACCCGGCGAACTTCGTACCTCCACATTTACATATCCGTCGCAGCTTTCCACAGCCAGTGTACAGTCGCGGTTAAAAAACTGACTTTTCCCGTTATCTTTAATAATTTTTTTATACACAAACCTTGTCCTGACAATAACGAACACATAAAATAAAGATTTATTTAATTTGGTGCAGCTGATCGGAAGTTATGCGCGTACAGACATTTTGGCGATTCATCTTATATATAAAATTTTCGTGTCACAATGTTAGTTACTCCTCTGAACCGGCTGGACCGATTTTTATGAAATTTGGTTTGCATATCGGGTAGGTCTGAGAATCGACCAACATCTATTTTGTATACATTTTTTTTGGCAAAACAACGTTTGCCGGATCAGCTAGTTTTTATATATATAGATATTACTTTACTAACACTTGTAGGATCTTTAAAAAATGAAACATACATTAGGTCAAAGCAAAAAGCGTTGTTTCTAAATGAAGTCAAATTAGACTCAGCCTACTCTGAAATATTTGGGCAGCAATGGTAAAAATTACATGCAGTATTTTAGTCTGTATCTGGAGTTGCCAGTCAGGTCAGTCCATGGATGGGTAACCACTATATACTACAGGATTATGCTTCTCGGTTGCCATGCGAACGTCTTTGGCAATCGTTATGTGTAGTTAGAGTCCTAAGAAGTCCAAAAACAGGATTTCTACTGAACTTGTGGGGGTTTGGTGACAGTCGTATCAAAGCCGACCTCAACCTTAATTAGAAAAAATACTCGGACAAAAAATTAAAGTAGCCATCTTTATGGACTCCTCTATTTTCTGCCTATTTATGGAATTTATTTCTAAAAAGTGGTTTTATACTATTTGTTAGAATCTATGAAATTTATTCATGCGATGCCTCAGGGAGAATGAGAAGCCTATGTCTAGGCGGGTCGGTGTTCCGACTCTTGCTGTGTAGAACGGTGAGGGGCGCGATAGCGACCCGCCCCGGGTGTGACGCTGGTTACCCTGGGATGTACCTCAAACGCGAGGTACGGCAGGGGGGCTCCAGAAGCCGCTGATGCGTTCCTGGAGCTCCTCCAGACTACCGAGGTAGGCCGCCGCTGGGTTTAGTGGGTAGACCGATTCGTCGGGAGTCCCACACACTTCCCTTTGTGTGTGTCCCCCACGGAGGGTATGGTGCGAAAATCTTTCCCAGCGTAACAAAAAAAAAAGGAGTGGACTGCAATTGGCTGATGATGATGATGAAATTTATTAATAACCTTACAACTCTACTTAAATTTTCTCTTATTCAATGTTAACGAAGTACATTATACTACCGAAGATTAACGCAAATAAACATACTGCAACATCCATGTACTTACATGTGTGTGGTCTAACTATTCAGTCATTATCAACAAGTTCAAATACGAGACGTCCACGCAACAATCTTAGTCAATTGCATGCCTTTACTTGTCCATCTTTGTTGTGTTGGTACATAATGTCTAGAGGTTCGGAATGTTAGTATCAGACTCTTAAAGGAATGGTTGAATTAAATGGCTTAAAACTTGCAATGTCTTGGAATGAAAGTGTACCTCCATGTTCGTAACCGTATTTCAACTTTGATGAAATTAAATTAGACCGTAATTATTAATTTTAGTACTAACATTGCTATCATTCATCAAATAATCTAAATCTATACTAATATTGTAAAGCTGAAATGTTTTTTTATTTGGTTGAACGCGCTAATCTCAGTATTCAGCGTTAGATAGTCCACTTATTGAGAAAGGCTAGACTATATATCATAACGCTGCGACTAAAAGGAGCGGAGTATCAATGAAATATGTTTCAAAAACGGACGAAAATTATTACATCTTCGAACTTTAGTTGCTTGCGCTGCGTAAAGGGTTAAAGTTTCGCAAAAATAGTGAATGGAAGGATTTTTCCCGTTTAAAGTTCTAAAAAAAAAGTCCGGGACACCATATATTTATCTTTTAAGATTAGTTCACTAAACCACTTTTATGGCAAACAAATTTATTCAAGGTTATGTTATAACATTATGCTGCGGGCAATAGGAGGCAAAGATGAGGTTGCGTGGGTCATCTACGAGTAGTAAATAATCTAGTAAGTAATAAATTTTCTGCCATTTCTTCTATTGTCACATTTCCTTTTGACTTTTTTTTTTTGAGTTTTATACACCTTTTTTATACGTTTAGTTTTATACACCTCTATAGTGAAAATGATTCTGTAATCTAGATGAAACCATAAGAATATAGGTCCCAGTTTGTGGAAATGCCAAGAGATGCCTTAGATAAAAAAAATGTTTAATAAAACAATTAAATTTCGCAGCTTTATTTTGAACAGTCAACTGGCCCTATACATTTTTTTCATACGAATGAAATTACTTGTGGGTTAGTATATCTATTTTTACAAAAGTTTGTGTTTGTAGAAAGTTTAAATAACTTCAGAAATTAATCAAATTTGTACTATAGGTATTGAGAACTACTTAGTATGAAAAAAAGAGATTTTAAAACGCACTAAAATCTGTAAAAGTAAATATTTATATATTTAGATTACATACTGTAACTCTGGTTGATTTGTGTACAGCTTTTGCTTTTAACAACACACGTTTTTAATGTGGCGATAGTCAAAACAATTATGTTATTTAGTAGACCGAGTGTACCTAACCGATAACAAAAAATGGCAGACAAAACACACAATATTGGCTAATAAGTAATAAAAACAAGTAATTTACGAACGGAAGCTTTATAATTACAGCATCATATAATTACCTACCGGAGTTACTGTGTAAATCTTGAAATCTGTGTATTTCAACATTAGGTAACTAAGAACCTTTAAAGTTTTTATAAGTCACTCTAGTTACCCGTGTGGTATCAATGTATTAGGCTCGGCTCTCGAAGTTGTTGATGACTATGTCTATCTGGGATAAACGGTCCAACTAGGCAAATCCAACTTCGAGAAAGAGGTCAATCGACGAATCCAACTCGGCTGGGCTGCGTTCGGGAAATTACGCAGCGTCTTCTCGTCCAAAATACTACAGTCCTTGAAGACGAGGGTTTTTAATCAGTGCGTGTTTCCAGTGATGACCTACGGTGCCGAGATGTGGTCTCTTACTATGGGCCTCATAAGGAAGCTCAGGGTCACAAAGCGAGCTATGGAACGTGCAATTCTTTGGGTCTCTCTTCGGGATCGAATCAGAAATGAGGAGATCCGTAGACGAACTAAAGTTACCGACAGAGCAGAGTGAGTCAGTAAGCTGAAGTGGCAGTGGGCAGGGCACATAGCTCGGAGAACCGATGGCCGATGGGGCAGAAAGGTTCTTGAGTGGAGACCACGTGACGGCAAGCGCAGCGTAGGAAAGCCTCCCGCAAGGTGGACGACCTAGTTAAAATCGCAGGGACTCCTTGGATGCAGGCCGCTGTCGACCGGTCGAAATGGAAATCAATAGGGGGGCCTACGTTCAGCAGTGGACTTCTTGCGGCTGATGTGATGATCAATGTATTAAGAACAAAGAGTGTCACTGTTCCCATTCATCCCATGGGTGTCGTAAGGGCCGACTAAAGGAGCAAGCTACGCGAGACAAAAAAAACTGTAGCGAAAAGAAAAATTTGACGCAAACTCTATACCAAATCGCCTGGCCAGGATGGTGATGCCTATGTCGAGCACTAATTGTGTGAGTGTCAGTGTTTGATAAGTGAGTCAATTGACTCACCGTTATCTACATGATTATAAATCTTATAATGTTAGCTAGGAGTCCTCCATAACATTAAATACAGAAACCTTTGTAATAAATACGTGTTAGCAATCACATGCGTTAGCAAACATAAGCCATTTTTGAAAGCGTATACATTTCCAAATAAAAAAACTCATCAAAGATCATCAGTTGTTCAAAATTTATAGGTGAAACTGTCATAAGAAAGAAGCTAAAAGGTAGGATGTATTAGAAATTTTATTATTTCATATGGTATTAACTTTCTATTTCAATCTGGTCGGCCTATACTGGCAGGGGAGTAATTACTTTTTGTATTGCAAGAACAAATTATGCTAGTTATATACCTACTCTTTGGAAACAAAAACTGGTTGACATGAAAACTGACATGACAGACTAAGGTTTCTACTAGCAGGTGAATGCACGATGAAAGTGGTAATATAACTGCTACAATATGATGAATGTCATTAAGTTTCTACAGGAACATCTTTATAAATAGGTCCAGCATATTACAAATTATACTAGCAACCTGCCCCAGCTTCACAATGGCTCTTTATAGAAAATATAATATAGCCTATGTAATCCCGAAAAGATGTGCGGCTTAATTTTTCCCGACGTCTTCAACAAATATCGTTATATTTTAGCCAATATACTGAAAAATTTAATAGTTTTAATA
Organism: Diaphora mendica; assembly: GCA_949125395.1. Lineage (NCBI taxonomy): Eukaryota > Metazoa > Arthropoda > Insecta > Lepidoptera > Erebidae > Diaphora > Diaphora mendica. Next base: position 8,842,151 of record OX421323.1, read on the forward strand.
CGGAAACCTTCCTCAAGAATCACTATCTATTAGTAAAACTGCATCAAAATCCGTGGAGTAGCTTTTGGGTTTATCGCGGACAGACAGACAGACGCGGCGGAGGACTTTATTTTATAATATGTATGTACACTTAGTAATTATATTGCTTATTCCCTGCCTCTCTAAATATGTGTATATGTTTGTGTATGGATACAGACTGTATCTTTTTAATTAATTTCTTTTTGAATAATGAACCTGCCAAAGTGACTATACTCTGCCTGATGGAAAGCATGAGCAGAATTCAAGTACCATTGGGTCGTCGGTCTCGCACTCACTAACGAAACACTACAGCTCGAATGCTGTCATTTTAGGTTGGTCTTATAGGATGCGTCATGCGAAGTTCCTCCTTTGAACTTTTCTAATATAAATTTGCACCAATCAACACGACGGTATTTTTGGTCATCGGCGAGAGAATGAGATATCCATCGCGAAGCAAGCTTCCTAACTTTAAGGTGTTCATGCAGAATGGTGGAAACTGCCTGTGATCCAATGTTTGGTGGTCGGCCGGGTCTGGGGTCATCGTTTAAATTCTCTCGACCACGTTTAAATTCAGGAAACCGATAAGTAATTGTTGCTAACGCAGGAGCAGACTCCCCAAAAGCAGCTTGTACATTTTCTTGAGATTTCTTGACATTTTACCCTCGTTTATAATCATAGCACGAAAAATTTCCCGCGAGACGTCCATTGTAGCAAACAAAAGAAGAGCGACAGATAATTTTTTAACATATAAAAAACTACACATAGGTGGCCAGTGATTTTCACAAAGGCGGTTTGTGTTGAAATTAGCCGTCAATCCAATATAGTTTCATGAAAAAAGAGATTGTATTTATTCTGTGGCTATCAATTTTCGGAACAACCTAGGTATGTGGATAATATTTAAAATTATTAAAATACTTTGAATTTATAAATTTATTCCTCTTCCTTCCTCTCACATTCCCTCTTGTGCAAAATTTACCAAAATAATAACTGTTCTAACTCATTTTATTAAGAACAAAAAAATGTCACCGGTACAATCCGAGATGGGTTAAAGTGTTACCAATATGAGGCAATAAATAAAGCGAACAAGGTTATAAGGGTCTATTGTGACAAAATGTATGTGTGGCGGAAGGTATGCGTCATAATTCTGCTCGTAAATGTCGAGGAACATCACCCGCCCCGGTGTTAGCGCTGATTCGTGATGGATCGCTGGAGGGTCACACTGTGATACACCGTACTGAAATTGCTATCATGCCTACGAGTACAAACGAGATTCTCTAAATCTGACTAAAAATGCTTGGTGGCAGTATCGGAGAAATACAGCATTAAGTTTGTTAGGGCAGTACAATGACAAATTTCTCATAAAATTTGGGTCTAGCTGTATGCAACAAATAGCTGTATGCTTATTCTTTTATTAAGACATTAGCTAATGAAATGCTAAAATAAATATCATCCAATTTAAGTCCAGTCACTGGACATGGACAAGCCTTTCTTTTTTTTACTTTTGACCAAATATTCTAGCGCTATTTGTCCACATTTTCTATCATATGAAAATACAATTCTGGCTTCATCTATAAGTTTCAGGTAGTAGCACATTCAAATAGAGATACTCCTTAAGATTCGTTCTCATAAATTCCACTGGCTGTACCTACTTTAAACGTGGCCGATATACCTAATTATTTTAATTCCTATAATAATGAATGAATTTATTTAAAATTTATTTTATACTATCGCAATCGCATAGTCTATTCATGACTAGTACTCTCACAAAAATGTGGTATATCAGGATTTAACTCCCTCAAGTTCAACTATAAAGAGACTATAACTAGTCTCTTTCATCTAAGCTAGAGGTTCGACACGTAAGAAAACTTAAAATGAACATTAGAGACGAGAAAATGAGGTTAATTTAGTCGTCAGTCGTGTTTATTTCATGCACATATGTAATCTATGGGTCGACGTTCTTTTAATTACTGTGTTCATAAGAACAGGTACAATTAGATATTTGTTTTTCTCGTAGTAATACGTTTATTTGATTACCTTGTGTACCTATCTAAAAGTAAAACAAAAACATTTACAAAAAATATTTTCATAGGCTGCTTTATTTCTATTTTTTAAGTTATGACGGATTGAGCATTTGTTGGAGCTACCTTCTTCATCTATACTAATATTATAAACGCGAATTATTGTACGAGGGTTATTGTAGTATAATTATTTTATTAACTTAACGCAATGAAATAATCAAAACTTTCCTATTACGTTAATATAATTGTTTCAAGACATCACGTAGAGTCTGAGAGTGTTCGCTGTGATTGAAGTGCGTGATGGATCACGGAAGGGGTGGGTACATCCCTCACTTATTACTTAACACCGGTATACACTTACCACTGTCTCTTATAAGAGATTTTCCCTTATAGTATAGAAATAGGAAAGCGCTTTTGGAATTGAGAGCTTTTGGTAGAAGGGTAATACTGTACAATTACTGTGCCTGAATATTGATTGCGATGAAAACAGTCAGATTGAATGAATCTGCATTGTGTTGTTTTTATATAACATTCGTTGATACCTGAAGTTTTGAACTCTCGTTTGTAGAGAGAGTCTATACACAATAATTTAAACTTTTAACAAAAAAACCGAATTCAAGAACTGGACCAAATTGAAATGGGACGACACGAGAAGCATCAGCTTTCAAATAATAAAAGAATAGTCAAAATCGGTTCACCCAATCGAAAGTTCTGGGGTAACAAACATAAAAAAAAAAACAGTCGAATTGAGAACCTACTCCTTTTTGAAGTCGGTTAAAAAAGTACTTGCCCTAACTGTCTGTTTCCTCAACGCAGAGTTTAAACCACTGGTGCTAAAAAAAAATTGTTTATGCAAAAGAACCTTTTTATGTTGTAAGTAGGTACCCACTAAGAAAGGGGTTTTGGAAATTTCACCACTAAGGGGGCACAAAAGGGATAATTGTTGTATGGTGACGAACTGTCCGTCATTTTAACCCCACTACAGTGAATATTTTTTGGCAGTCTATGTATGTACGTTTGTAGGCATTTTCGAACATAGGTACCTAGTATGTGTAATGAGGTGTCAATAAATGCGTAATAATGGTCCAGACAATAAGAGCCATATACCTAAACTTGCGGACCCACGCAACCTCGTTTGCGTCTCCTATTGCCCGTAGCGTGATAATTTCCTCCCGTTTTAGAAACATGTTTCATTGGTGCTCCGCTCCTAGTGGTCGTAGTGTGATGATATATAGCCTATTGCCTTCTTTGATAAATGTACTATCTAACACTGAAGAAATTTTAAAAATCAGACCAGCGGTTCCTGGGATTAGCGCGTTCAAACAAACAAACACACAAACTCTTCAGCTTTATATAATAGTAGGTATATTTTACCAAAAGTTTTAAAACAGTCTGGTTATAACTGTTTACACTTTTTCTCATTCCGATTTCATCATGTCCGATCAGTAAGTAATGTCTAGGATAAGTAAATAGATAGAGATATAACATTACATCCCTTTTTCAATGGAGATTACCTAATATAAAACAGAAAGAAAAAATTCTTAATAGCAACCCGGAGAATGGAAGATGGCGGTATTTTCCGCCCGTGCCTCGCAGAGCACGTTAAGCTATCGGTCCCGGTTGTCATGAACATCTATGGCAATCGTTGTTGGGGAATCAGTGCCCTCAAATATACTGAAAACTAGTTCAATCTTCGAATTCAGTTCACCCTCAGGGTTTCGAGGAGGTCCGAACTCCGATGCCTGTCGTTCCGTGAAAAAACTTATATTCTGGTAAAACCAGTTGAACTAGTAGCCGACCCTTAATAATCTTGGGAATCATAAAGGCTAGGAAGATGATGAGTAATAAAAAGCAGAAACGAACTTTTGAGAAATAACTATAGAAAAAGAAAAGAAAATCATTTAAATTGTAGCCTCCTCAGACAGGTGAACTTAGTAGGTTTTACCAAGATATGCAGACGGGTTGGTATAGGTTTTGTGTCAAGTTTTTCATCTCTTCACAGAATTGTTATCCTATGTTGTCTCGTCCTATGACACCCACGAGATAAATAAGCGCTGTGATAATCCATGTTCTTATTCCAGCACCGATGTCAGATTAGGTATACGTGTGTTACTAATTAAATGCTTTGATTTTATGGTCACTATTATCAATTTTTTACCAAGGTAGTAGAGCCACGCAAATTTTAGTACGGTTGGTCCGACTCGACCGGGGCGGTACTACCCTCGCACAGAAGATCAACGTAAAATGTCAGCGTTCGTGCTGTCGTGTTTCGTTGGTGAGTGCGAGTCCGGAGGTTCAGTGATGCAGAAGCATCACTTGGCCGCCTTGGTGTGGGTCACCATGCTGCATTGTTGCATTGTCTGCAATGAGTATGGTGATCACCACTCTTGGATTCTGCTTACGCTTTCCATCAGGCAGAGTAGAGTCATTTTAGCACATAAATAAAAAAAATTAAAGCTCTTTATCCAATTTATTTTGGGGTAAGTTTAATGAATTTAAGACTTTAACATCTTATATTGTCTTACCTACTGAAATTAGGTACTTTTTTAAATTAGGTAAAATATGACCGTTTTAATACGCCTCTGTCTACCGTTATGAGGATAAAAGACGTGAGTGTAGGAATCTATATGTATTCTTACTTCCTTTTACATAATATTATATATTTTACCTTTAAACAAGGTTTCTTGTATATACGTGTATATATACATAATCTGAATCTCGAAAACGGCTCCAAAGAGACATACCTATGTACCTGCAGTAACACGGACAAATTGGTTGAGGTTAGTGAAGTCAATATATACTACCATATACCTCACCAAAGATTTACATGAAATTCGTTACGCAGGGGGTTTTAGGGGCAATAAATCGATTTAGCTATGATTCATTTTTAGAAAATCTACCAAAAAAAAAAATAACGAGCAAAGCTAGGTCATCCAGGTAGGTACATATTATTTAACAGAATAAGATGCAGTCCCTCTATTAACTGGTACTACTGATAATAAATAATAATAATGTCTAAAGTAGGTGAGGGAAGAGTCACAGCATTTAACAGAGAACACTACTGTTTAAGTACAATATAAATTCACGACACGCACTTGGAGCCACCCAGATTTGTCACATGAACATCACAATACGAGTTTTATTAACTTTGTGTGATATACTTACATGGTTAATCTATACTTATAATAAAAATGTAACAGGTCCAATTCTGTACATTAAAGATATTTTGAAATTTTTTTGGAGGGCTCTCTATAATCGATACTGAAGCCAAAACTGTAATTTATTTCATTTTTGTCTGTCTGTCTGTCCGTCTGTCTGTCTGTCTGTATCTTGGCCGCGCATCACGCCGAAACTACTGAACGGATTCAAATGAAACTTGGCACGATTTGAGTTCATACTACGAGGTAGGACATAGGATACTTTTTATCCCGAAATTCAGCACGGTTGCCTGGAGAGAGGGGATGAAAGTCAAAATATGTACTTAGTTGTAATTCAATAACACATAGTCCGATTACATTCATTCTTTGTTTGCTAGAAAAATAAAATAAAAGATAACGGGCAAAGTGTTTTTTTTGTCCGCGACTGTACACTGCCTGTGGGAAGCTGAGACAGATATGTAAATATGGCGGTACGAAGTTCGCCGGGTCAGCTAGTGTTATATAAAATTGAAATATATTTCATATCTTGTCCTCTTACAGTTTAGAGTAAGGTAATAACTTCAACGTACCAAAATACCGCGTAGTGAAGCGCTGTGATGGACAGTTATCTATTTAATTTATATTTTTTTGTGCAAGGTACAAAACATTATATGAGACAAAGAATACAAAGTAGACCAGGAGCTTTTTTAATACAAGCAATGTTGTGGTTTTAAAGGAGTTTCAAAGGTAGTTTAGCTACGCTGATTTAGATCAACCTAAAATGACAGCGTGCTGTAGTGAGTGTGAGACCGGAGGCCCAATGATGCAGAAGCATCACTAGCCCGCCATGGTGTGGGTCACCATGCTACATTGTTGCATTGTCTGCATTCGCAATGAGTTGGTGACCACCTCTCTTGGATTCTGCTTATGCTTTCCATCAAGCAGACTAGAGTTATTTTGGCAGGCCTATACAAAAAGAAGTTATTTAAGTTTCACAACTAACGGAAAGCAAGTAGGTACGTAAGTACTTTTCGAACCTCGTAGTAAAAAAAAAATCGGGTATGGGATTTATTTTGCTACATAAATACAAAATTTTTAAAGTTCAGTAATTGATTACAAGACATTTATCACAAAATATTCATTTTCCTGACGTAAAAAGTGTTAACATACGGTTTTTTCAAAGCAAACTTTACTACCATTTATTTTAAATATATTTAGCCTTAACAAAAGTTTTAAAAATATGTTTAAACGTATTCTGTAAACAACATTGTCAGTACAATAACACTTAACAAACTTGAGAACACATACTTACGTACCGTACATAACAAACCCAGGAAACCGAACAGTTTATAGAACCAAGTTGGAATTCTATATACAATCCTTCCCACGCTCTTAGATTCTGATCACGAAACACATATTATGTACTAGAGCCTCAATTCCGAGAGCGTCGGCTCCACGATAGCGTCGGTGGGCGTGTCGGCCCAGTAACCGCCCAGCCGGCCCGCCCTACGGCCACAAAACCTTCGAATAGTGCCTAGGTGAGAATTAGTTTTCGATAACTGTTATAGGGTTATAAAAACCTACCAGGTGTGAGTACTAGGAGTACTGAAATTTAAAGGTTTGGATGCAGGTCTTTTATCCACATGTTACCTGTATGTTATTAATTGTACGTTGTTTACACTCTAATAACATATATCGAGGAGTACCTAAAGAGTAATATCAGAAAGTAAAGTTTTGCAAATGGCTTCGAGATCTAATATTTAGCAGGTGTGATGTTAACAATAAATATATGTAAGAGTAGTCTTTCAGTAATAAGATAATTAAACATTATTGTTTTTTATTATTTTTATACTTAGGTACTTTCTTATTGGTGGCAGTAAAAGATTTTATATTATAAAACAGTAAAAAAAACAGTAAGCTGTAAGTGGTAACAATCTAAAGATTGATGGTTAAGGCAGTAAATATTGCAAGGAAAAGTGTTATTTTCTGCATCTGTACATAAACAAAGCTACCGTTTCAAAAATAGAAACTTCTTCCAATATATGGCCTGTTAGGAAGTATTGCTTTCTGCATTAACTAAGCATTATTCCAGCATATAATATTATATAAACCTCGGCGATTTATACTTTTAATTTTTGTATATGCCAAACTAAGTCGGTGTACAAGGTAGTAGAGTCACGCTGATTTCAGCACGAACGGGCCGGCTTGAGCGGGGCGGTACTAAACTCGTACAGAAGAGCAACGTAAAATGACAGCGTTCGTGCTGTCGTGTTTCGTTGGTGAGTGCGAGACCGGAGGCCCATTGATATAGAAGCATCACTAGGCCGCCATGGTGTGGGTCACTATGCTGCATTCGCAATAAGTATGGTGACCACCATTCTTGGATTCTGCTTATGCTTTCCATCAGGCAGAGTAGAGTCATTTTGGCAGGGACATACATAAAAAAAAGTCGGCATTGTCGACTGTGTGATCGAGATGCGTGTGTTTGTGTGTATGTGTTGAATGTATATGATTTGTCCCTTGAAATTTACGAATGTCAGTGGAATGAATGTGGCCTAAATGTACTCGTTATAATATTCGTTAAGCCCGCTTTTATATATTTACAGCAACAAGGAAATGAAACAATGAAATGAACAATGAAATAAGAACGAACGAAGATTAGTGTCTACTAAGGATTAGTAATTGTTCATCAACTGTTCAATAATCAATCATACTTAGTTAAATAATTATGTTATTGAAGCAAAAAGGTTAAAGGTATCCAATAAATTAACTTTACTTACTAATAAATAAAAAAATACTTAGGTATTAGTGAAATACTGACTGCCTCGTTGGTCTCGCGGTTGGCGTGTGCGACTGCTGATCATGAGGTCTCGGGTTCGATTCCCGGGTCGGACCAAATGTTTGTATGATCTACAACTATTTGTTTCGGAGTTTGGGTGTTTTCTATGTATAATATGTATGTATTTACAAAAAAAAAGTATATATGTATTTGTATCAGTTGTCTAGTACCCATAACACAAGCTCTGCTTAGCTTGGGACTAGATAACGTTGTGTTAGATGTCCGAAATATTTATTTATTATTTATTTATTTATTTAAATAACTTTATTTATTTTTTATTTTAGCGTAATTTTTAAACCGTAGTTCATTTAAAGGAGGTCATATTTAGTTTGTATCTATAATGAAGAAAGAAACTTCTTAAACTGAAATCAAAAAATTTAACCCCATTGGGAATGAACCTCTATTGTGTAGGTAAGTAGAAGATGCCATACAAAAGAAAGTATCACAAAATAAGTAAATAAAAACAACTTTAATAATTATTTTTTATATTGAATGAGTATTAAGTAAAAACATAATTATGTCTTTCTTTGTATCCTCTTCATTGACTTCCTAAAGTTTTTATTTTGATATTTTTTGTTTAGATGTATAAATTGACTAGCCAATATTAATTAGGTAGTTACCTAGGTATAGGCAGCTATAGCAGAATTAAACCTTAACCTAATAAAACAAAATTACCTATTCACGAAATTAAACTCTATCAGGTACCTACACATCTAGGCAGGTGGGTTAAATTTTACCTATATTTACCTTATATAGGTAGGTATAGGCATGTATCCATATTATGGATGTAGGTAGGTATACCATGCACCTATTACCTGTCTATAGCAGAAATTTAAACAATTGGTAGGTGCGTGTATATACCTACTCAATAAAAAACAATAAATTAATATCTAATTAATATTATCGAATGTTTTTTTGAAAATATAATTAATTCATACCTACCTATTAAAAAAACCCTACAAGTGTTTTCCTTATCATTTAAAAAAGACAGTTAAATTCTAATATATCTACCTACCTACTACCTGAAGATATCTAATCATTTCGTAGAGATTCCCTCCGACGTTTGAATATGCAGCAATAGTTTATTAGACCTTCTTGACTTAGTAAATAATTTAAAAAAATATTATTTAAAAAGGTAACTTACACACTAACACGATGTCAGTATACCGTTATGTACAGCCAACACAAAAATCTCAGTCATAATTCAATCACTAAACACAGCACTACACTTCAATAGGAGTATTATTATTGTATCCGATCACATAAAGTTCACAGTTCCTAAAACACTAGGCACCAACAGTCAGCAAAAAAATGATCAGAACAAAATAATTGTTATCAGCGTTACTATCGGAATGTCAGTGTGGCGTGGCGACTGTCAACTGTCTACTAAACGAATCGTCAGTGCTCGCTTGCCGCCATGCCCACTTCCATACAACAAATATAACAAAGTGCAACAACACGTAATAAGCCACAAACAAAATGTATACATAAACGTAAGACTCTATGGTTCATAATTCGATACCACGTTTGTGTCGCTTACGACGTTTTTGACAACAGGAAATTGTATCAAATATATTTTCCGTGTCGCTCACACCATGGTACAAAATAATCTGCTATCTCTTTCACACCATGTTTGGAATGTGTGTTTTAAAATGATGATTTGTTTTAAGTTTTATAAAATTTTTTTTAGATAATCTAGAGTTTTCTGTGTAGTTTTAGATCAAAGTGCTATAGATCCACTTTTCCTCATATTTAAAAAGTATTGTAGGACTAGTAAAATACAAAAGTTGTTTTTGTGGCGCATCGCGTATAGATAAAGTAACGCTATCTCATTTACTCTCATATTTCTTGTTTGTTTCACATTGCGCGATTGGGCCAATAGCATTTACGGAGCAACCCACCTTACAGCATATAAACTAGCGTGGAATATTGTGCTCTATCACTTGTGAATAAAGTTTAACTTTTTACCATTTAATTCCAAGTTACCGGCGTTTGTCACGCAAGAGTTCTAATTTTAAATCAAGTGTAGGCGGAGCTCTCGTATCGGCGCTTTTATATTGAAAAACAAAATGTCTTTAACGAAAACCTGCTTTGAGAAACTTAAGCCTTTTATGTATGGAAGTTTTAAGTTTAGCGTTGTAAGTGACATAGGACGTTTTGCCACGGGGGCTACATTCATAGTCGTTCTGAAATAAAGTAAAAAAAGTTTAGTAACCGGCTTGTCGGTATTTTCCTTTTGTTTGATTTTTGTTTTGTGAACGGGACATTGCATGAGAAATGCAATGCAACAATATGGCGTCGTATTCATATGTACCGTACGTATGCAATTTTCATACACTATTGAGATCCAAGAATGATGAATAGCAATAGATAGTACCTAGGTACCTATGCTTATTTATTTTATATATATTTATAGATATATAATGATTGACGCTAGATCTAGATAGAGTATGTTCGAACATGTGTAGGTACGTATAAGTAGGCATTATTGGGGTATCTGGTTGTTCGTCTGGAGTCGTAGTCTGTCGGCGGGTGAACTCATTACGGGTGTCGGTCAAGGCCTCGAGGTCGATGCGGTGGGTGGCCGCCTTAATTACACCCTACGATATCTCGGGTGGGACTTCTTTTTCGTTTTCTCATGCCTTATGGCTACGTTCTGGTGGATGTGTAACTGTCGAGATGTTTAGTTTCTTTATAACTAAGAAACTTATAAGAATAATATGAGCTGTAGACAGGAGCGGTCCCAGCCTGAAATTTTGGGGGATCACTAATATTAAATCAATTTAAGTCAAGTAAATTAGACTTTATTGCACAATACACAATTTTATTGCACACATTAAAAACAAATAGATATCTTTTGTTTTTTATTCGTAAATCTATTGGGATGATAATCATAATAATATTTGGTAATCAGGTTCTAGTGCAGTGAAAAAGTTACATGGGTACGATTTGGGGAGGGGGGGGGGGGTCATGTTCCCTGTGACCCCCCCCCCCCCTGGAAGCGCGCCTGGCTGTAGATGTATTTTAAACTGCCTCGGTGGCGTAGTGGTAGCGTATGTGACTGCTGTGTTTGTATGTGTAATGTTTGTATGATCTGCAAATATTTGTTTCAGAGTTTGGGTGTTTTCTATGTATAATATGTACGTATTTACAAAAAAAGTATACATGTATTTACATTAGTTGTCTAGTACCTATAACCATAACACAAGCTCTGATTAGCTTGGGACTAGATGGCGTTGTGTGATAGATGTCCGAAATATTTAATATTTAATTTTGATTTGTTTTCTTAAGTTGAATATCAGACCTATATACTGAGAAGTTCAAATTTGACTTCACAGTAACTAAAACGAAAGAATGGATTATTACAGATAGTTTTTATTTAAAGACAACTCCCGCATTGGGAACACATCTAGGTACATACTGTGTCGCGGGGGACTTTACAAACATACATGAAACGGACACAAAGAACACCCAGACTTAGAACAACAACTTGTGGATCACACACTGTGTTGTCCCATGTGGAATTTGAACCCACAATACTTGGCGCTGTAGTAAACGGCGTGGCCACCACTTAAGGGCCGGCGGTCACTGAGTTCTCCATACAAATTGAATACCAAAATAATTTGTAGTTTGAACATATTTCCACCATATTATGTTGATATCCAGATTTAAACAGTATTAACCAGGCTCCTTTTCCCTTTTTATTTAAAAAAACTTACCTACGTAACGAAAAAGTTGAATTTAATTTTGCACATTTTTACAGCGTAAATGGCATGTTTTATTTTCTATATTATAAACAGCAATACGTATAATATTTATTATAAAAAAGCATAGCTTGTATTATCAAATTACTAATTGTCGAAAAGAAAATGAAAAAACATTGAGTTTTCATTGATGATTGTTGGTAGTCTACAACACATCCATATTTATTATAAAAACCAAATAGTAGTGCTATCGCAGCAAACAGGTGACAATATACTACGCCAGGTATGGCTTACCGAGATACAGTGACGAGATATTTGATATATATTTTATTTTATTTATTTATTATTATTTTTATTTATTTATATATTAGATACAGCAATATTCCGAACAAATTTCAATTTGCAGTTGCGAGCGTCGGTCGCCGCGCTCTTAAGCCACTAGGCCACCGTGCATTCAAACCACCACTTAGATTAGATACCTACGATTTCTTTTTAGTTCCTAATTATTACCATAGCTCCTATAGGTAGACTATTCAACAGGAAATTATCACTAATACTTACCTTTCTTATCTTCAACTATAGATATTGCTTCCTTATCTGTAACACTTATCGTCTATATTTCTATAGGATTATCTTACTGATAATTTTTTATTCTTAAATATTTTGATTTAGTTAGTAAAAATATAAAAGAAAAAAAAAATAAAGAACGGGTAATACAGGCAGGTGAGTATAGGTGGTAATAGTCAAGTATAGGCAGTCATATCTATCTAAAAGAGTATGCAGCTTACATTAAGGTTACAACGAAAATATTTTCAATTTTACCAATAGGTATATCAAATAAGTTTTATTTCCTTTCACCTTTATTGTTGATTATTTCGAAAACTGTTTCAGAACTAAGTTATCTTAAAATTCTATCATAATACTTAAACATCAGGTTTCTCTATAAAAACTATAAGAAAATCTATTATCTACTTACCTATTTAAAAATCGTCAGTAAACAACATTTGAGAAAAATTACTTAAAACTATTTTTGCTATCTGTACTGTACCTAAAAGTTTTAATACGACTTCTTATTTTAGGACATAGGTCCCCTAAAGATTCTTCACTAGATTTTATTAATTACAAACTAGAAATAAAAAGATTGCTTCATTTAGTGCGACAAGTTCGATTGTAGATATACCTATCGAAATATTTCACTAGACGATCCTTTCATTATGTTTATTTATTAGTAGTGATTGCCCAGTGGTTGAAATTCGACCATAATTCATTTTCCAGCTTTAGCTTTCTGCACTTCTTCGTCAAATAACTTTAACTGTACCAAATTTCATACTGCTCCATTCGCATAATTTTCGTAAAAGTGGTACGAAGTTTTGCTTCACGTACCTAGCTAGGTAATATCTAAAGGCGTGGACAACCAGTTGCTTAAGTTTTATAAATGATCGTTCATAACAAGTTATAGCCTCTAGAGTCTAGCAGTTAGTTCCATCGTTGAATTTGCAGGACACTTAAAAGGAATAATTAAATTGTTAAAAACGTATTTACGTATTCCACAGAGCGGCGTCCTGTTGCCATCAGCTATTCAAAACTTGTTCTACTCATTAGTTAGGCACATACTTCGCAAAGTTGCTGTCTCGCAATTACTAGGTTTTACGCAGAAAATTTTCTTTTTATTTATTGCGTTCCAATTTCAAAAAGAATTAAAATTTATAGTACCTATGAATTTTAAAAGTGCTTACTGGTTTACAAATGTGTAAACCTTAAATCTCGACTGTTGCGTGTAAAAATAATATCGATAGAACATGCATTTGTAGTACATCTAAAATGTTTAAGACAATATCTACTGGCCTATGTCTTCCTTGGCTTATTTAGAGACACGGTTTATTATTTTTCAACCGACTTCAAAAAAGGGGGAGGTTCTCAATTCGACTTTTTTTTTATGTTTGTTACCTCATAACTTTGGACTGGGTGAACCGATTTTGATGATTATTTTTTTATTTGAAAGCTGGTGCTTCCCGAATGGTCCCATTTAAATTTGGTCTAGTTCTGACATGCCATCCATGAGAAAACCATATAAGTCTTCAATTTGCATTATGTATGCACGCGACAAATTAACGAATATCTCAATATCCCCGTATGGTCCCATTTAAATTTGGTCCAGATTGAAGTCGGTTTTTTTTGTTAAAATTTGTGATTATTTAAAAGACAAGTCACATACTGGGCATTATTTCTGTATCACGGGGGACGTAAAAAATATATCTATATGAGACAGACACAAAGAAAATTTAGACAAACAATTTGTGGATCACACAAAGTGTTGTCCCATGTGGGGTTTGAATCCACAACACTCAGTGCAGTAGAAAGCGGTAAGATGACCGCTTAACCATTACATTATCCATGCTGTCAATTTTAGATTACCTCATCAACAACTCATAACGTCTTTTTGCTGGACTCGGGGCTCCTCTCAGGAGAGGGTTAAGGCCATTCGTCCCCACGCTGGCCGAGTGGAGGTTGGGGACCGGCAAGACTACAAAGGCCTCCAACTAAGCTTCACGACTACCTACGATAACAACCGAGACCGACTGCTTAACGTGACCTCCGAATCACGGAGTCGCTCATGGTATAGTGCCACCAGCGGTCATCCAGGTACTGACCGCGCCGTCGTTGCTTACCCTCGGTGATTGTTTCTAATCACCGAGTGCAACTGGTCTATGAGCGCCTCTCTCTTAGATTACCTACATACCTACTTTTATTCCGAACATTTTAAAGTTAATATCTAGAATAGAGAGGGCTTCCCTATCTGGGAAGATATCTCTTTGACTCCGAATATTGCTGTCGTAATTATTACTTTCCGAAAACAACAGTCAGTACCTAGTAGTAATACCTTCGAGTATTTTGTTTGATTTCTTCAGACAAAGGGATACAAAAAGAAAGTATTAATTGCAGCGTTTACTGTAATTGTAACTTATTGTAGGAACATTACACGTTGTTGATTGATGTTCGTATCGCGGTACTGACTGTTTTAATTAGAGTGTATTATACGCTAATACGTGGTAATTACAGATTTAATGTACGATTGTTGGCTATTGAAACAATCGTTGTTGTTTTTCTATCTATAAAAAAAGTGATGGAAGAAGTATTTAGAAGAAGTAAGAAGGCTTATTTCGTGTAATACTTTTGTTTAATTTACATTACATCATTAAAAAAAAATGTTGTCCATGGACTGCAATATAATAATGGCTGATGATGACAATGTTGATGAAATTGCTTTTTATGTGTTATTTTTTAGGTAGGTCTGTGTTCCTATTACGAATTTGAAATTTAAAATTTATGAACATGGTTGAATTTATTTTTTGGCCCGAGTTTAGTGAGAAATGGGAACCTTAATATAATAAATACTCAGATAGATTATCCATTATACTGTCACTGCCTGCTTGTTATAGGTAAGGGCTAAAGTTTTCTCTAGAAGCCGCCGATGCGTTCCTGGAGCTCCTCCCGACGTCAGTAGGTACATATTCTTATCTATGCTCCCGACTGCCGAGGTAGGCCGCCGCGGGGTTTAGTGGGTAGAACGGTCCTCTGGAAGTCCCGCACACGCCTTTCGTCTCCCCATGGAGGGTATGGTCCGAAAAGCATTTCCCGAGTAAAAAAGGGCTAAGGTTTTAAAATCTTTGCAGTGTAATAATATTCTTTTTTTCTAATTTAAAAAGACAACTATGTTTTCAAATTTTATCGTGTGTGGTAGTGGAATTTACAATTATACATGGAAATAAACACAAAGTATGACGAAACTCAGAACAATATTCGTGGATCTCACAAACTTAACCACATTACCCGGTAGGCAGGCAGGCATTGCACGTAGGTAATGTTAGGTTTTTTTTAATGTCTGGCCTTGCCAAAATGACTCACTATGCTCATTCCGAACGCAAACAATGCAGCATGATGACCCACACCATGGCGACCTAGTGATGCTTCTGCATCATTGGGCCTCCGGTCTCACACTCATCAACGAAACACGACAGCACATACGCTGTCATTTTACGTTGATTTTCTGTGCGAGGGTAGTACAGGTTGAGCCTGGAGATTCATGCTGAAATCAGCTTGGCTGTACTACCTTGTAAGTGCTATTCAACATTTGAACCTTTTGCTGTTACTACTGTTTCTTCATCGAGAAATAGTTTAAAAGATTTTCTGTACTAATATGTCACAAGAGATAAATACTTTCACATTCCATTGTCTTTTTTCATATTCCTGCATTTCTTTGAATGTGATTTTTATCTACTTCTCTGTCCATTCACGTATTTCACACCATTCGAATTAAATTTGATCCTAAAAGAGTTTTCAGCGAACGATGTTTGAACCTAAGTACCATTAAAGTTAGCGCACAGAAGTATAATTATTTGTATATTTACCATTAATATTCTGAAATTTGGGTAGATAAATATCTGACCTCACCCGACTTGTATATTCAGCTTAGAGCGTCATTTTTACAGGGGTAAATTGAATGCCCGTTTTGGTACCTAGGTAAGTGTAAAGGCGTGTCTCCTGCGGCTAAAAATAACAAAACAAATTAACAAAACTTGTTAACTAAACATGTTAGCGAAAAGTCGCAGGAGACGGACTTTTAAACGAACATCAAACACGATTACACGAAAAGCAAAAATCTTTTATCTACTCGATAAAATGACTTATAGTAAACTTACTTACTTACTTTTATAGTATAAATATGAATAATATAAGTATTAATGTTAGTTCAGTTCAGTTTCATTATACGAGAAGTATACGCTGGGATGTGTTCAGTCCGCTTTGGATAACATGTTTGCTTGTTAAAATTAACAAAACAGTTAGGCCACGCCCATATTTTGATAAATATTTGACGTTTGGTGTTTAAAAACATAAAACAGTGTCGCAGGAGACCCGGCCGGCTTAATAGAAACATAACGTATTTTTGTTTTTATCACCGAGTTAAATACATTTCTCACCGAAAAAAATCCATTTATCTACATAATTTCACGCTCAAACAACTTTTTTTTAAGTTAACAATTTCGTTGCCTTGGTAAGTTGGGTGACAAGTGATAAGCTATAATTTGGCCTCATATGACATGACATCTGCATGAGAGGGTTGAATGTCATTAGTGTCAGATGTGCAACTGTCTGTCAATGTGATGAGACTGCAGTTAACGGGTTATATTATATGTTACTTATTCTCAGTCAAGGGAAATACTTTGACTAAATGTTTTCTACTGCGCTGTGTTGCAGGATCAAATCCCACAAGGGATAACTTTTTTGTGATCCACGAATTGTTGTTCTGAGGCCTGGGTGTTTTTTGTGTCCGTTTCATATTCCGAATACGGAAGTAATCTTTATCAAAAAACAAAAGAAGTTTTGTTGACAACAATTTTCATTAAAAGTTTTGTGGCGATGACTAAGTACATTCAGAGGAATAAGAAGGAACAATAAGACATCTGAAGAAACTTCCAATTTAAAATAGAATTTTATAATCACAAAACGTAAAACATTACGGTACATTTATTTCATTAATACGTTGACTTACGGCCCTTAATTAGGCCCAGTTTCCTGTAGATTTGCGGCCGTTTGCGGCGTTTGCGCCCACCTGTCGTAGTGCGTCTGACGTACCTATCGCCAGCTTGCCACCGAAATTAATTATACCAATTGATTAATACTCGAGCCAGCATCCGTCAAAACTTAATTATACGAAGAAATTTTGTTTTGCTGTGTGAATTTTTTTGTTCTTTAACATTTTATAGATATTTGAGAGAATTAGCGATATTCAATTCCAGCTATTAACATTTGTAAATCATTCCTAGTAATAAATTCAATTGTGAGCCATCCTTAGACATGTCTCTAATACAGAATTCAATTTCTTTATATCTATCTATATATATAAAAGCGAAATACCACTCACTGATTAATCACGAAATCTCAGAGAGTATAACACCTACAAGCTTGAAATTTAGCAGGTAGGTTTCATAGAGTGTAGACATCCGCTAAGATCGGATTTTACGAAACTCCACCCCTAACCTAAAGGGGGAAAACGGGGGATGGTATTTTCTATGAAAGTCCAATGTTAGTGAAGTTAAGATAATTATGGCAGAAGGATTTTAAATGGTATTTAAGTATAAGAATTATTGAAAACAACTACTTACTATTATAAGGAGGGATGTTTTATTAAAAAAATATGTGCAAATAAATAACTTCATGCGTACGAAGTCGCAGGCGGCGCTAGTGTAATATATTTGTAAAAGAAAGCTTGTGTATGAGTATAAGTATAAGTATTGCTAAATTTAATTAAAGATTGTAAGTGATGATCATATAACTTACGGTAGTAGAATTAATCAAAGTAGCATCTACGAACAGACCCAACAATAATATGTATATGTCAATAATAGTATATTAGTACTAAAAAAAGCGGCCAAGTGCGAGTCGGACTCGCCCATGAAGGGTTCCGCAGCAGAAAGTAACATTTTTTTTATATTTGTGTTGATTGAATGAAAGTTAAATTGCAGTTTACGATTTATGACGTATTAAAAAAACTACTTACTAGATTTCGTTCAAACCAATTTTCAGTGGAAGTTTGCATGGTAATGTACATCATATATTTTTTTTAGATTTATCATGCTCTTATTTTAGAAGTGACAGGACCACTTTGGAAGTGTCTCTCGCGCAAACTATTCAGTTTAGAAAAAAAATATCTTAGAAACCTCAATATCATTTTTGAAGACCTATCCATAGATACCCCACACGTATGGGTTTGATGAGAAAAACATTTTTGAGTTTCTGTTCTAGGTATGGTGGTATATGCTATTTTTTTTCTATTTTTGTGTGAAAATCTTAAATGCGGTTCACAGAATACATCTTATCAAGTTTCAACATTATAGTTTCGGAAAAAAGTGGCTGTGACATACGGACGGACAGACGGACAGACAGACAGACAGACATGACGAATCTATAAGGGTTCCGTTTTTTGCCATAAGGGCATAAAATTTATACATAAATAATTATATCTATTTAGTTAGCTGAGAGACTAGCAAATTTTATTAAGATCTGCATGTATGAAGACACTTTCACTTTAAAAATTGCTTAACACAGTTTTACCAATGACCGCAAAACTTAAACTTGTAGTTACAGGCTGAAATCTGTCTGGTATTTAATATAGGTAGTTTTATACCAAATAGATTTAATTTTGAAAGATATATAATAAGTGTTATTAAAATTTGCAAAAACATTAAATGTTGTTCTATTAACTATCCCTGTTTTAAACTGTTAGTAGAAAAAACATAGATGACGTTCCTACCTAAGTTCTAGAAATGGGAATATGTTCTTTGTATACCCGTATAGATGAAACGTGTATATAAAAAAAAAAGTGTGGCACTCGGGGACTGCCGCGGTAAAGCTATTGCATAGCATTTTTTATCAACTTATGCAATTTTTTTTAAGCAATATGTTCGTGCGTGACAGTGACACAGATTCGTTGATTCGTCGTTCGGAGCAGCTCGTCTCGATCCGTACGAGCTTCGGGTGTCAGGTTTTTTTGTTACGTTACGGAATTTCTGCACAAAGGCCCCAAAGCCCGCGATAAAAGCTATGCAATAGCTTAATAACAGAAAATGGAGGAACGGTTGTCATTGTCCCTCCAACACAAAGGGATGGTCCTCCGACCACTCAAGGTGATCATGCCTGGCTAATCGGCGCGAGAACTTCTATTGCGCGATTCAGGATTGGTAGTTTCTTTGTTTCCTTCGTTATTCCGTAGTTCGACACATCTTTTGGTAGATGGCGCTGTAGTGTGTTTCTGTTTTGCGTTGTATGTGGAAGTCACCAGACTGAACGGTTTCATTTGGTTCGCATCATGTCAACAGCATAAATATAAATTTATAGGTACTCTTTTTATACATTTTTTGTTTGTTACCATCAGTATACCATCATAAATGGCTACAATGCGTATCAAGAATGATCCCGGGGCAGTTCACTGCACCTCGCTGCACGGCCACCGCTTTTTGTGGCGTCTCGAACACGCACACCCGCTTATTTGCCATCATTAATCATTATTTCTGCCCGACGATGGACCGCCGTATGCTTCACAATTTGAGAAAATAACCCTTTTTTGTAATTTGAGTAAGTTTGCAATACGGTCCTTGAAGCGTAGCGATTACATACATTTAAATTATTCTAATTATGCGTACACGTTTTTGATGACGTATAACATTGTGTTCGGATAGAAAAAGATGAAAAACAAAAGTGATCGTAAAAAATGCGATTTAATTGTCACAAACGAAAGATGAGCTTGAACTTGAACTCGCGGGCTGGGTTTCCGCAACTCGACGACTTTGATGCGCCTATTTTGCGTAGTGGGTCGGCACTAGTGGTGCCAGCCCAGTTCCTCCAGGAAGCCTAGCAGACCCCTCGCGTTGCCGACGACCTCCTGAAGCGACCTCGGCGATCCGAGGTGTTTCGCCCGGTATTCTGCCACCCCAGAACATGCCAAGATGACATGGGCGGCTGTTACATCTTCCTCCATGCATGCTCTGCACAGAGGGCTGTTCGTTACACCTAGAGTAAAAAGATGTTTGTTTAATAGTGCATGACCAGTCATTGCTCCGATCAGAAGTCGAAGCGGCGGCCTCTTAAGTTGTTTCAGCTTCCGTGACAATCCGGGGTTGATTGTCGGGAGGGCGTCGCAGCCAAGCAGCTGGCAAGGGCAATATTGGTTCTGGGCTGACTGCCGTTGTCTCCGATCCGCTCCTTGCTAGTGCATCAGCTGCGTCTTTTCCGCGTGAGTTGCTATGTCCTTTGATCCACTGGAGAGTTATACTATTTGTAATACTTACGAATGCCACAGAGCCCTGACGTAGGCTCTGTGGCATTCGTAGATCAGCCCTGATCGATCGGCTGTCGGAAAGTATGCGGATGGGGTAGAGATTTTGTTTCTTTAGCCGCATTGCTGCAGCTAGAGCCTCCTGCCTTATAACGAGGTGGAGTGGTGGTAGACCTATGATGGCTTCCAGAGCCGCAGTCGGTGTAGTCCTCATACAGCCCGTGGCCGCCAGACAGGCTAATCTCTGGAGTTGTTGTAGTTTAGCTTCGGCTGTGGATAGTTCGGTCCGTGGCCACCAGACTATCGCGCCGTAACTTACCATTGGTCGGATAACTGCCTCGTACAGCTACAGAGTGGTCTTGGGGCTTAGTCCCCAAGTTTTACCTACCATTCTGCGGCACTGCCAGAATACGACTGTTGCTTTTTCAATTTTGTTGTTGAGGTGGGCGCTCCAGTTTAGTCTGTGGTATAGTAATGTAATGTTTACTAGTTTAAACAGGCATGTCTCCTTTTTATGGTATTACAAGACAAAAGTCGGTTTTCTTTCACCACTAATTGAGCAAGTTGTAACGTTTATTTAAAATCAGTTTTACAAAAATTATGACTTCTTAACCATTTTTCCGTTACTTTATGCAATACTTAAATACCTTCACATACGTGTTTCCCCCTCTTTATGATCCCGGGTCCTTTAAGCGGGACGTGAATGCGGGGCATGAAAAGCATCTTACTAGGCCGCCATAGTGTGGGTCACCATGCTGCATTGTCCACATTCGCACATTATTCCACTCTATGTCCACTCTTGGATTCTACTTATGCTTTCCATGAGGCACAGTAGAGACATTTTGGCAACTAAAACATAAAAAAGAAACTTCAGTCATATGCATGTTATGCGCTCATCCAACATTTAAATACGACTGGACTCTTCGATCATATTTGATCGAAGACTGGACTGGACTTTAAATTATTTGAGCTTTAAATTATTGTTTGCAATTGTATTCGAAATCAAAATCAAATAGCTTTTATTTAAAATAGGCTTTTTGAGGCACTTTCGAAACGTTACATTAATGATCTAGTTGTTCGGCTCCGAAATGACATTCTTATTGAGAAGAACCGGCAAGAAACTCCATAAAATGGTAAAATTAGTACCTAATTTTCGAATATAAAATGATGGAAAAAAAAGAATATTTAAAAGAAATCTGTACATTTACTAAAATTTACGCTGTCTATACACTTACAAAACAATATTATAATCATACTAATATTATAAATGTTAATGTAAGTTTGTTTGTTACGCTTTCACGCGAATACTACTTAACCGATCATCATTAAACTTTGTACACATATTCTTGGAGATATTAGAAGTAACATGGGATACATTATTAAATGCGAGCGAAGCCGTGGACGAAAGCTAGTACTGCAATAATACAATAGTATAGGTAGTGCCGATTGTTGTCGTCCTGACAACGTTGCATTATAATACCTACGTATAATGCCAGATAGGAAAACATCGAAATTATTTTGCTTCCTATTTCTTGTTAATAGGTTGGTTTCCGTTACCTTAAAAAATAATAAATGATCGGTGTTCCTTTCCGGTTACAAAAATGAGAATTACATTAATGGAACTTCTGGCCGTTTTTATGTTGTGGACAATTAACAGACCAAAACAGGTGAATAGATATTCGTAAATCGGTGGCTACTTTTTATGTATTATGAATTTATAAATATAACTACAGTACAGTATGTCTATGTTTATTGAACTTGTAAATGTGAATGACAGTTGTTTCTTAACCAAACATTAAGACATTTTTAACTCACATTGGCAAGGGCATGAAAATAATCTGAGGATACAAAAATACCATCTTTCAAGGAAACAAACATTTACAGTATAGGCACACTTTTTCTTTTTTATGAAGTAGTAACGAGTAGATTCAATGGTTAGTGACAAGTGAAGTGCTGTGCCTACTTTCAGGCTTACTCATTTTAGAGTTGGAGTGCAGAAAAAAAAGTTCCTTAGGTTCTGCATTGATCACTCCAGTCAGAGAGTGCAAGTAATTTTATATTCATTGATTCATTTTAGGTCACTAAGTAACATTCGAAGAAATTCGAAGAAGAGAGCGGGAAGACTTTTCCCTATATCAAACTGTCCAGCCAGCGTGGCATAGTAAGTCAAAACCTCATTTCTAAGTTCCAGAAGGGCCTACCCATGAAGATCCAGTACAGTGAACTGTTAAACACTTCTAAAAAGTACCATTCTTGTGTGTTCTCAGAGTACCGTACTAAAGTTGTATAGATTGCAAACATTGATGTTTATTTATTCTATATACAGAACATAAATATTTATGGGTACAGTGTTCAAAGGTGTGAAGGTACTCACTTCGCTATTTATTATGCGATAGTATCGAAGATGTCAGTTGGCCGCTGTTTTCGCTCGGATCGTATGATCGTATCAAGATAGGCAAGTCGCAAATTGTATGAATAATCACCCACATGGGCCGCATGAAGTGTAATAAAACAGTTTTTGCTATCGTGAGACTATATAGGAAAATTGCAACAGAAGTACTTGCATTTTTTATGGGTATCAAACAAGCCGATCATCACTAAAGCGTCAGTGTTTTATCGATTATGATAAATAATTTGACAGAGAAATGCACAACTGTCTTATTACTTTAATGAACTATCTTGATAATAAGAACATGAGGATATATAATGCAGTAGGAATGACTGTGAATCTAATTAGCAAGAACCCGAAAATATAAAACTAAGAGTTCTCCCTTCCATAGGCATAATAAGATATCTGTGACAGACCATCAAACGTGTGTTCAAACATAAGTAATAGATACAGTTTTCATAATTGATTATGACGGGCACAGTTATGCTCAAGAGAAAAATTGGGAGTAGGAAGAATAAATAACCAGTGTGGTATATTAAGCCAAACCTCCTGTCTAAGAAGAAGCCTATGTCTAGAAGTAGGTCAGTAAAGACTGTTGATGATGCTAATGTAGTAAAGGAATGTCCGGGAATAAGCAGTAGTTGAGAATGTTGCAGAACTGTTTTGACGTATAGTAAAGACGAGACATAACTTGCAGAGCGATTGCCAACCTTTGCTTGTTGCAATGGCACCTTGAGAAGAATCTTACTACTTATTCCCATTTCTATGTCTGTGTGTTGAATCCCCCGACGAGAGGGTGCTGTTTGCATTGCATTTTCCCACTTGCAATCAATATGCTGGACCCTATTTCTTCTAAGTTTAATTATTATATATATATATATATTATATTAAATAGGCATTTTCAAACAATTTTGCTTGTTCTCTTGTGTAACGTTCTGTATGTTTTTTTAAAAATCAGATTATATTACTGTAGATACAAATTGATCTAGATATACTAAATTGCTTTCATTTAACTTGTAATGAAATTTTGATGCTCAATATTTTTTTATTTTTTTTATGGAATAGACCTGCAAACGAGCAGACGTATCGCCTGATGGTAAGCGATTACCGCCGCCCATGGACACCCGCAACACCAGAGGCGTCACAAGTGCGTTACCGGCCTTTGGGGGATGGAGGGGGGAGATAGGGGGAGGGGTTGGGGTATGGGCCTCCGGTATCCTCACTCACTCGGTGAAACACAACGCAAGCACTATTTCACACCGGTTTTCTGTGAGGCCGTGGTATCACTCCGGTCGAGCCGGCCCAATCATGCCGAAGCGTGGCTCTCCCACGGTCTATATACCGCCCACGGTATAAATAATCAAATAACGCATAAAATATTCCCTACCTACCTTAGAATTCAAATTTTTTAAAAGACTACTGATCACCGTTTTCTATAGCGTCAGTCTTAAATCCAAGAAAGTAATTTCATTTTATTTACAGAAAAATCAGTCTTTTATTATTATATTATATATATTATATATTATTATCCATTCACGATAATCATGCTTAGGAGGGACTTATAAAACTAATATACTATAATTTTAAAATTCGGATGTTTCCTCGCTATATTTTTACCGTTAAAGTAATGGTTTTCATAAAGTTGTCTGCGGTGCACAGGTGCAGTACCTATGTAGCCGGTATGGAATGGAACTGAAGAGCGTCGTTATTGTCGAGATATTTGGTCAAATGGAGCGCTATTATGGTAATAAACTATTCCTATAATTATGTTATTTAAAGTTTCTTTTCTTTTATGATTACACAACTGAGTCTCTTTTTCCTAATATTTTCATTGGCTTAGAGTTTTAGAATTGTGATAGTGATTACGATAAATAAAAGAAATAAACATAATGTGCAATGCGAAATCACAAGTGTTAAATCCTAAATCTAAAAAATTGCATTAATGTAGGCAACACACCTACTACTTACTAACTTTTGCATTAATGTACATTTTACCTAAAATTGGATACATATTATTTATATCTGGGAATCAGTACTTCTTTTTAATGAAAGATCTGCCTTTTTGTTAATAACATCGGTTGAGTAGCTAAGACGTGAAAACATTATTACTTATGTTGGGGTTATCTCGTCGTTAACGGTACCCCGGTAGTTGATAGTTGTAGTAATAGGTAAAAGTTCACACCAAACCAGTATTAAGCTTTTGCAAGATTTAATTTATAAGTAAATAAAAGTTAGGCTAGGTTTAGTAATCTGAGTCGTACGTTATGTTACCGAATATTGACACTAGCACGCGTGACGGAGTTGTTGTTACGACTGACTAAAATAATTAAGTACTACTATTTAAAAGTAAACTAAACTAAAATAGCTGCATGAGCATTATTGGCTCGTACAACTTATTTTAGACTATATTAAAAACTTATTTTAAATAGGTTACGGTCTATTACTATAGTAACCGACCGTTTACTATAGTAAACGTTTTAGTACTATAGTATTTTAGTACTAAAATAACCTATCCTATTAGATAGGATAGGTTATTTTAGATAGATAACGATAGGAAGTCGACACAATGTCCACTATCTATTGTTATCGGCTTTCTTGCTTGATGTTTGATTGTGGGTTTGAAGCGTACAAATCAACTTATCATTTTATGTAGATACATATACATATATATACACTAGCGGACCCACAAAACTTCTTTTGCGTTTTTTAATCATGCTCTATTCTTTCTTAGGCACGCCAGCAAAACACTCATTTTAAAGAAAAACACGAAAATCGATAAGATAATTTCGGAGTCATTGTTCATGAGCAACAACGTGACATGAGAATTACCTATATAGGGTAGACATTATAGATGAGCCTATATATATACACACATCAAAAATGTCTAGGGATCAACATATGTGTCTAGGGATCAACATATATTTTTGCAATAACTTTTCTCCTGATTGATATTAATTAAAATTTTCTTTAAGGATTCATCAAATAAAGTGTTTTCGTTTGTCACAGTAACGATAAACCAAGTCACCTTTGCATTAATAAAGAAATTTGCCATTTTCCTAATAAAAGGATTTTTGACATTTGAACCACTAACATTAAAGTTCGAAAAAAAGACTGAAATAACAGTTTTCTTTGAAATTTTATTAGGTAACTTAAACAATTAATAATCCGTGTTTCTACCGCGAACACTAACACAAGAACATCGGTTTGGCATACTCAAAATGAGTTCATCCAAATCACGCTGTGGAATGGCCGCCCATGTTCGTTGCAACAACAAAAAAAGGTCTTCTTGCGACTGGATACCCTTCATATTCGGCAGAGCTCTTCTCTGTAGCATATCCCATGCATGCTCAATCGGGTTCAAGTCTGGCGACTGAGCAGGCCAGGGCCAAAGCCACATCTCAATCTCAAGAAATCCGCATAAAAATGCTTGATCCCTAGACACTTTTGATGTGTGTATATTATATCGATGTGTTTAACAAATTTCTTTATTTCTCAGAGACTAAGGTGAGGTGAGTGCAGTACATACGTATAGATGTGCAGGCGTGTCGGATGCGCGGTGCGGGGAGCGGCCGGTAACAGATGCACTGCATTGCCGCCGCGCCAACTCTTCGTCAAACACAGGGATGGACTTCATAAATAAACATTTATTTTGTATTGCTTAGAAATAATCTGCCCCGGACATCAAAGGAAGAAAAAGGAAGATGGATTATTGAACTGTACAAGTACTGAGTTAAGTTGTGATTTAATAAGTATGGTTTTATTATATGTTACACATAATAAAAAATTGTTGTCTGACGGACGATAGTTTAACGTGACAACTTCATAACGAAACATTGATGAAATGATGAGAGATAGATGCGACGTTAGCGCCGCATCTATCTCTCGCTTCCATTTAAGGCTTGAAGTGCAAGCGAGAGATAGATGCGGCGATAAAAGTACTTTTTCATCTATAAATGTAGGTAAATAATGCTAGTTAAAATATAATACCGTAATTTAACGTGAGACACTGTAGAGGATAATTAGATACTATTTTATAAAAATACACTTACCTAAGGGTTTTTCGGACTAAAGCTTTTAAATTAGATGTTTCACACACACCAACACATCTCCTTTTTAAAATTTCAGGTTTTTACTCATTTGCTGTTTACTTTATAATATTACATTGACAATGACATTGCATGTACATAATATGTAAGTGTAAGATCTGAATGTAGGAATTGACATACTTAATCAGAAAAAAAAAACGTTTCAATAGTTCAATGTTTAAGCAACATAAGTGATTTAAAATCAGTATTGTTTTTTATATCTCAATATTTTTAAAAATTTTGTAATTGTAAATTTTTATATAGTTGTAATCTTCATTTTGGCAATATGCTATAAAATACATTCTCCTAATGGGTATTTACCTATTATTATTATTATTATTTTATTTACATTTATTGTAGGGACCAACTTTATACACTTTGACTTTAGAAATATGAGAACAACAACAAAAAATGAATACGTTGATATTAGTTTTCAACCAAATATCTTATTCCCCCCGAATCCGTATCTGGAATAAAACGCGAGGGAGCGCCGATGACAAAATACAAATTTTATTTTATTAAATTCAAAAAAAGCCTCCAATGATTGATAGGAGCGCGCCCTCTCAGTGCGCTGCATAACTCTTGCTACTCAATAAAATGGATCATTGATTTCGTAAAGGAATACAACGAACATAGTTCGATACAAATGATAACGACAAACGATAGTTTTATACGTACTCTTATACCTACTTTTTGATATTTCTGCCAAACGAATAAAAACATTTCTCAAATGGCTTTTTAAAACATTCTTTATAGATAAAAAACTCAGATTTTTTGATTACGTAATTTCCATAATAACGTTTCTATAAGTGTTGGTTAGTACTTAGGTACTTACTATTTACGCAAGTTTAGTTGTTGAAGTGAAAATACTTTTTTGGAATGGGTAAACAATGTTAAGCTCGCGTCAGACACTCACGTCAGGACACTTGACCTGATCGAATATTCGTAAGACGGAGGCGTGGCATAAGAGTCTAATCAATTTTACTTTCATTTAAAATTCAACAGTCTCAACTTCAGACTTACTAAAAATGTCGAGCATTTGTAAGAAGACTAGACAAGAAACAAAAAAATAATAAACTAAATACTTGTTGCTTAAGGATACATAAATGTATAAATAGCACAGCCTCAAAGGATAATTACTGCTTTATTTTTGATTTTCGTAGCTACTAATTTAATATTATCCAAGAGAATAAATACCTCTGTAACGAGTAATAACAACAAGGCAGGAGGATCAGCCAGGTTTAATGTGGTGACCGCGCTAAGATATATCAGCGACAAGTGGTCGCGACTTGTTTACAAGAACGCGACATAATGGCCTCGGTGTAAAAATGAGTATGGTCTCTATTCGACCCACGAATACTATTCTAAAAATATTATGTTCAACATATATTTGACAGTGAATTTCATTCTTACACTGTATATTATTATTCTGACTGCCCCGGTAGCGCAGGGGTAGAGTATTTGACAGCTGTGCTTGAGGTCTCGGATTCGATTTCCGGGTCGGACCAGATGTTTGCAGATCTGCAAATATTTGTTTCGGAGTTTGGGTATTTTCTACGTATAATATGTACCTATTATGTATTTACAAAAAAGTATATACGTATTTATATCAGTTGTCGACAAGTACCCAAACTGTGAAGAAACGGGTGTCCCTGCAGCACTGTAAGATCTTAGAACCAAGTGAGATGATCCTCCCCAGGGGACCGTCAATCAACGATTGATGTCTCTGAATTGTCAATTATAAATTAAATAAATAAATAAATATTTCGGACATTTTAACACAAAACGCCATCTAGTCCCGAGCTAAGCAGAGCTTGATTTATGGGTACTAGACAACTGATATAAATACATATATACTTTTTTTTTGTAAATAAATACATATTATACATAGAAAACAAACTCCGAAACAAATATTTGTAGATCATACAAAGATTTAGTGCGACCCGGGCATCGAAACCGAGACCTCAAGCACAGCAGTCGCATACGCTCCCACTGCGCCACAGAGGCAGTCAAATTCAAATTATATAAATATACTAATCGGCTTTAAAACTATTCACACCGCATACGTGATTAGTAGTACTGTGTGACTTCGTTAGATGGCACTGAACTATGTTTTAACCGATTTCCAAAAAGGAGGAGGTTCTATGTTCCACTGTATGTATTTTCAACCGACTTCAAAAAAGGAGGAGGTTCTCAATTCGATTGTTTTTTTTTTTATATTTGTTACCTCATAACAGTCATAACTTTGGACTGGGTGAATCGATTTTGATGATTCTTTTTTTATTAGAAAGCTGGTGCTTCCCGAATGGTCCCATTTAAATTTGGGTCAGTTCTGACATGTCGTCCATGAGAAAACCATATAAGTCTTCAATTTGCATTATGTATGTACGTGACAAATTAACGAATAACTCAATATTCCCGTGTGGTCCCATTTAAATTTGGTCCAGATTGAAGTCGGTTTTTTTTGATAAAATTTGTGATTATTATTGTTTTATTGTGTGTAAAAGTCGCTTTATAACTTTTATTTCTGGACTAACCGTACTCAATTTTACTATAATAATTAAATGACTTAGACATGAACTTTAGAACTGCAAAGTCTATAGGTCTGATTGATATCGATTCCCAAGATAATCAATTGGTTTATGTATATATAAATTGATACGGAAAACTCATATGTGTATCACACTTGTACGTTGTCTTGTAAATAAACTCAAAGTTATTTACTGGATACGAGTATATCCCACAAAAATAACTACTCTTGGGTATTACATGTATCTAAGGGTTCCAAGTAGAACACACTAGAACATGTCGGGTCCGCCGATACCTCTCGAGGGCTTGGGGCAGTGTCCTCGCCGGGGATGCTTTACACAGTTAATTTAAAATTCTCACTCGTATAAATAAAGGAGGGTAGCGTTTGCGTTTTATGGCTTACAATGTGCGAATGCAATGTTTGTGATGCTCCTTTGCGGTCGCCTACGTATTTTAATATCGTTAATTAGGTGTTACGAGCTTTTACGACTGCTTTGGGCTCGTTTAAAATGTGTTCTATTTAGTATAATATGCAACATGAATTTTGGGTGCGAGTGTTAGGTTCTAATAAGAATAATTATGTTTGAATTTTCGTATGTGTTACAATTTAGAAGGAAAATTATACATATGTTACAGAATATAAATATGTAAGTGCTACTAACTTAAGATAACTAAGTAACATAAGCAATGATAAAATTCGTGAGTGCATGACTTACAGTCCAATATCGTGTAGGATTCGTTTTAGGAACAACTTTAAAACAGATGTTGATGTAATTATGAAGTAATTTCTCTTTGTATTAAAAGCAACACGTAAACCTTGTATTATTCTTGTTCATTCTTGATTTATTAGTCTTATTTGTGTAGTTTCCACTCAAACTAGATACATACATACAAAATATTGTCATGTAACAAAAATTATCTAGTTACTTAAATGTAATTTATTATATATATAAAAATACATTTTGGACACGACAAATTCATTTTCCACTTACCACAATCTCATTGATATATCTAATTTGCTTAGTAGAGAAAACAAAAATCCAAGACACGGAGGCAAACAAAGGCGTCGTCACGAAATGGAGCAAAACTTTCTTACTAATTAATTTAATCCCTTCGAGCCCTATCCCATTAGCCTAATTGAACTGCGGTGTACATGTCAGTTCTTTGCTCCTGTTTAACAGAACCCAACACACATATTGAATTTTATTTCTCTGCTCAAAGAGTCTATTTTTGCTTGGCAATTTCGTATTAAATTTCATGTTAATGATATGAGGGGCACAGTTTGTAGCGTTTTGCATAAGTGTTCAATAACTATCTGTTTCTAAAAATATTGGTTTTTAATTTCACTACTTCTGAAATATACCTTAATTAAGACTAAAATGCCTGCGGCACGATGGACCGAAGATTTGGAGAAAATGGCTGGTTGCAGTTGTATGCGAACTGCCCAAAACCGGGATAGTCGGTGATCCTTGGGGGAGACCTTTGTTAAGCAGTAGACGGCAATAGGTTGTAGCAATAGGTTAACACTAAAATGGTAATCTGTTAATAATTAAGATATTACATTTGTAACACTTACAAAAGATAGACTTAAAGTGATGTACCTATCATCTTTTTTTGTTTTATTTTAGTCCAATGTCATACTACACGACGAAGACTTTCACTTTGTGTCCTAAGTATACCTATTTTTAACGATGGACTTTAAATATATTAATCCTATCAATATCACACATTGCTTGAAACTATCTGTAGTTCTTTTACATAATTTAATTAAGTTCAAATAGTTATAAATGTTATAACAAAACATCCTTCTCACTTTGCCACATTACCGCACCACCCAACGGTAGACTGATAGAGGATGCCTTTGGCATTAAGTCGACCATTGTACATTTTGTGCATTAAGTTAATAAATAAATAAAATAGATAAATCATTTATTAAATGGTCTTATCTAGTGAAGATGACGGGACGCCGTTGAATGAGAGAATCACAAGACCAGCTGTTGTGGAGAGGTTTGGCTTATGTCCAGCAGTGGACGTCTCTCGGCCAATTATAATTATACATACATACATACATAATATTATCCTTAAGTAAATCAAACAATACATGCTTACAAACGTCATATTTATTTAACAAATGACAACTGAAGTCTGCGCTTCACATATTTATTTACATACACTCAACAGTAAGTAACATAATTTTATTTCCAATGAAACAAACGAAAAACGAATTGAGGCACAACACACTTTCTATATACAAAGTAACATTATTATTACAAAATAACATGTTATATGTAAAACAAATAAAGGCTCATAATAAACAGAGGGCTATGAAATATGATGTCTTATTTCTAGTGTTGTTTAACTTACTGAGTATAACTTTATTAGTACTTAATGTAAATAAAAGTAATTTGTACTAAAGTGGTATTTTGCTTTTAGTACGGGGAAACAAAAATAGAGAACTGTAATTTATTTTGTATTGATTTATGGTGTTGTTTGTGGTTACCCATAGATGATCATCAACAGTCTTAATAGTTCCCTGCTAGATATTGATCTCTCCTTATGCTAAGTATTCACTCTATCGAGCAAAAATGTCGAGTAAAAACCACGGCACGGGCTTTCGTCCATTGATCGCATTGACCGATCGAGTGACGCATCTTTTGGCTCGCCGTTCAGTATTCACCGAACCGTTCGAGCCAAATGATGTCTGTTCAACAAAGGACACTGTGGCTACATTTAGCATGTCTAGCAATTCTTAATTATAAAAGAATTAAAGAAAATGAAAAGGAGAAACGTAAAAGGAGATCGAGCTATCGAGCCGGCTCGATAAGAGCCTTCGAGTTGTGCGTTTTGCGGTCCACACGTTAATTTTTACTCGTTTTGGAGTAAAACTATCGAGTAATACCGTGAGTGTGAGTACGGACCATTAGAAAGGAGGTTGTAGCCTATTATCCCTTCTTAACCTTCAGCCTTTCTAGTTTTCTTCGTCTTTGCAGTTCGATTTGGTTTGTAAGTAGTACTGTATCCATATTCTTCCTTCTCTATATTTTCATTCTGAAGAAATGGGAGGTGAATCTGTGACGTCTACCACCATCATTTTGAGAGTCCATATTACTTTTTAAATAGTCCACTTTTTAAGCCTTTTAAGGTAGTCACTATTATACCTGTGGGAGTGCGTTTAGTAGGTATAATTTGTGCCAAGTTTTACGTCTCAAGTGTCAAGTTAAAGATCAATGACGACCGATCGACGATCAAGAGGTCTCGGGTTCGATTCCCGGGTAGGGCCAAATGTTTGTATGATCTGCAAATATTTGTTTCAGAGTTCGGGTGTTATCTATGTTGTATATCTATGTATGTATTTACAAAAAAGTATATAAGTATTCTATGAGTCAATCTAGCTTTCGTAGTACAAGCTCTGTGCCAATTTGAAGCTAGATGGCGTTGTGTGTGAAATGGCCGAAAATATTTATTTATTTATAAAAAATATCGAATTTAAAATTCAACCCTCATTTTGAAGACCGTACGCCACCGTACGCAAACAAAAATACAAATAAATAAACCTTTAAAAAATTTGGCATATTATAAAAATAAGCTTTATTCAAATTGTATGTGAATAAATGTAAGCTCATATTTATTTTGTGGTATTTCAAAGGAGAGAGTGAATTAAGCGATCAACGCTCGTCAATAGGGATTCTCTGTAAACACGTATTTTGTTTGCTGTACCAACTGTATAGTTGGGAAACAGAATGTTAACTTTAAATTATTATTTTTATCGTTTTTAATCTTTATCATTAATAATGTAATATTACTAGATATATAATAGTACTAGTTAGTATTTTACTAATAAATAAACCCGAATCGACTGATTCCGTTCCTAAGAATAGCTCTAAAATTATTTTAAGATTGATTTATACAATTTCCAATCAAAGCAATTTTAATTGGATTGGAACCATTTTAATAAAACACATATTTAAGATTTTTACAAAGATATAATTCAAAGACTTAATTCAAAATATTGTTCAATTTATTCGTTATTCAAAAACTTTACGTAACAGAAGTATGATGAGACGACTGTGAATTAATCTACTGTGCATTCACTTTTTTGTGGTTATATTGACAAACACGCTGCTGACACGCACATCCTTTTCATGGCACCATCATTGCTCGGACACAAAGACCTCCTAAATTCGGTCGTTTAAACTTTTCAACATTCCCTACAGATATTGTATGAACGATCTATGGTGAAATTATATTAGATATTACGTTTACAAATTTAAAAGGTTTACATTATAGCAGAATACCTATTTAAAATTGTTTGGTCGATGCTTGCTTTGAGAAGTAGAGTTCTGGAAGTTAGGTATGTGTATTGTGATTTTCAGGGCAAAATGTCCTTAAAGTCTTTAGTCATAAGCTACAAATTCAAAGACTCGAATTTTAACGTTATACAACAAGAAAATTAAATAAATCTTTCCGTTTTAAACAGATTTAACGTAATTAGTAATCAATAGTTTAACAAAAAGTTTCCTAAAATAGTAACAGAGTTCAAAGCATATCAAACTTCCGTGAATTAGGGTAAAAGTTATTTGTGTCCGGTCAGCATAAACTCGCCATGTGTCGATCCCGTGTTCGATTCCCGTGGGGTGACCGCGCGTCTCTAATGTCACGCCTATTATTCGCCGATATATCTTCCGTTCGCGTCAATATTTTCATTTTCGTGGACTTTTGTCCATTTGGGAGATCATTATGTCCCCTCGGCATTTATCTGTGTTTCATCTTATTATGTTACTTGATCTCATTTATTAGGTGTTTTTAACCGACTTCCAAAAAGGAGCAGGTTCTATGTTCCACTGTATGTATATATATTTTTTTTTTTGAATGATGTTAACTGATGGTACTAATGAGTAAAGAACCAGTCTTAATTTTTGTTCAATATTTAAATTATCAGATTTTAAACCTATTTGTCGGTTATCGCGGTAGATCGCTTATATCCTTCCTCAAGAATCAAAGGATCTCTAAATCAGTTCAGCAGTTTAGCCGTGAAAGCGTACCAAGCAGACAAATAGAGCTGTCGAACTTTCGAATTAGTAATATTGGGTGGTATAGAAATCTTATGAGGCACCGAGGTTACAGTTGTAGTCAGAGGTTATAAAGGCCGACACACACGTTCAAGTATACTTGCGCAATTCCAGACTTTTGTCTGTCTGTCTCTGTCGCGCAAGACGTGCGTGATAGAGACAGACAGGCTTGCGCAAGTATACTTGAACGTGTGTGTCGGCCTTAACTTTCTTCATCAATAATTATATAGAGCTGACATAAACTTACATATACAAACACACATAATTAAGAAAATATATATACCTATGCATAAATGTATGAAGTGTCTATTTGAATTAATGTACCCTAGTGTAATCATAATATCTAAAAATAGAATTGAGATTTAATTTCTTAAATAGAAATCCATTGATCTTTCTTCAAGAAAATATTTATCCAACACGAAATCCAAAGAAGCTATGGATGTCTATATTCATAATATTATCGGACCCAATTCTGAGCTTCATGATTGAAGATATAGGTTATGGTTCAGTCATCGTCCGATATTTGTAGCCGTATCCATGCATCAAGCTCGTTGAAGGGGACTAGACAATCTTATAAAGCACCCAGAGCATCTCACGTCAGACCCCGAGCCCGGCGGCCATCCTTTATTCAAATAAACCCTATTTTTATGGAAAACTTGCCCTTTCCACATCAATATCAATTTCCAAGCGATTGTTGTAGAAATAAAAGGATGACCCTTCGGAGACGGCAGGTTATCTGCTCAACTATATTAGAGGAGCTTTTAAAGGGTAGTTTTTCTGGACCGGGCATGTTATTTTTCAGGGATTTTCTTGTTATTTTTTTAATAAAAGCGAGGGCGTCTTGACCTTGTAACTTAAAAGCTTTATATAAAGGATGGACAGTGTCTAAAAGTCGTGAATGACGTAATTTACTCTGTTATAATGCTTCAACGGGTTCGTCAATTTAGTTTTTTATCGTCTTTAATTGAGGTACGATGTGACAGGATGAGAATCAATGGCTTTTCACTAAATGAATATGCGAGTATATACGGTAGTTAACATCACAAAACTTTTTTTTAATACAGTTAAAAAAATCTAGAACAATAGTAAAATCAATGAAATAGTGAACAATATTCGATTTAAAAGCAACAAACGCACAGGTAATAGGTACCGCGGGGCGTAGCAGTAACTAAATTAAAATGAAGTCATGTAAAATAAATGAAAAGACACAAACTTATGTCTTTTCATTTATTTTCTAAATTGTTTAGTCGTATAAGACTGCAAGATGTGTATTGCTGTTTTTCACTTTCATGGTACAATGTCTTTTTACTTATGAACATATAGTTTGAAAGAATGATACAAATTCAAATCTATCTTGTATTAGCACTTCAGTGTACCATTGGGTCTCACACTCATCAATCGATGTCCACAACTATAATAATAATAATAATAATAATAATAATATAACTTTATTTTGCATAAACACAGTGCACAACACATAACGCAGTTTAAACAGTACATAATGTAAAAGTATGTATTAAAATATAAATAAAAAAGATAACAAACATTTTTTTTTTCTCTGGCTGGTAACATCATTTGAGAATATCAATTATTGTCATCAAATATCAACGACTGGGTTTAAAGGGCTAGAATCCAGAGCCGTAAAGTACAGTAAAAAAAAAAAAACAAAAAAAAAGTGTAATCAAATATTGTCATTTGTCAAATGACGTGGCACTGGTAGTGATGACGTGTCTTCACAATATATAATATACGCCACAAACTAAGCCTCTAAGACAAAAAAGTACTGAGCGATTGAATATGCTGAATGTTCGTTGTACACCGTGTTCAACAAAATGGGTGGACTCTCAGCATTCACTGCGATGGACATGACCCATCCCAGCACTGATTTTCAGTGCCCACCGTAACAGTCGACCTGACGCCGACAGCCGCGGCCACCACTAAAGTATTTGGTAAGTGACTAATAAAGTACTGTGCAATAGTTTGATGTTAAGACAAGTTATACACTATAACATACTTTACACACAAACAGTCAAATATTTTCTGCACATTTACGCTGAACTAACAGTAACCAAGCATGCACAGGATACCATTATTTTCATGAAAAATTACAAACACTTGATTTATTTCAGGTTCAAAGTCTTGAGAGACTAAACAAACAAGGAGAAAAGAAAACGATACAAAAATGGAAATAAAAAATAATTTCACAGGCACTAGTACAAAAAATATGTATTAATTTTTTTAAAATAAGAAAAAAAAAAAATATAAAAAGAAAAATATATTGACATCCCACTAGGACATGCTATACCGGGATGACAGCGCCTGTATGCATAGAATTCCACACACCTATAACACGCGACTCTCTAATAATGTACCTCATATATTTATTTCCAAGTCTCGTAAATAACTCGTACATGATCGATGTTCCTTTATTTAAATACATCAACTAATAAATACCACATAACAGTGAACGACACGACCATTTATAAAATGATAGGTAGGTGAGTTCTCGAGATCGTCCGGCAGAACGGTCGACACTGTGATTACGAACGATTACCCCGTCACCAGACCCGTATTCGGTCCCCACTTAATATAATAAGCATCGCTGAATCGAAATCGATGCTATTACATGTCTGGTCCCATTTATAATCAGTACATTACGTCCCGGCCATGCCGCCTTAGGGCCGCCCCATAATCGGTCAATTATCCATAATTTTCCACCATCAGTCTTTACCCGAAGCGGGCTAGATTCCTGTCAGCCCTAGTAATGATCCTTCGGATATCGATCTAATTTTCAAATTATGTAATGTTTTATGTTATTATATTTTATTTCGATGTCTGAAATCGTATATTGTTTTTGGGTAGGTACATATTATACACGGTGTGATTTAAAACTGTTAGTTTACCACTGAAAATATTAATTGCCAAATAAGTAGTATTTACAACATTGTACGTTATTTATACCGTGGCCCCACACCAGGCAAACATGTCGTATAACTGCTAGATGCGATATAAACAATGGTATAAAAACCTAGAATTTACTAAAATACTCGTAGTCATCTGGCAAACTCAACATACCCTTAGAATTGAATGTAATCTTTAATACTCCGTGACCGTCTCATCTTTTATTTTAATCCAAAACGAATTATGCCTTATAGGAAAAATATACAACACATATATACCAGTAATATTTAAAACAAAAACAGGTTGTAGTTGAAACCGAGCCGCGGTGAGCATTTGATCCGCCCCCAGCGGCTGCAAGCGACCACATTTTTTATTTACTTTTTTTTTCATACAAAGTTTAATAAACTTTTTCTATTGGCCGCAAGGAAATTATAATATTTTTTGTTTAAGACAAAATAAAATTTATAGCAGGTGGATTGTTAGTTATTGTTCGTAATATCGATTGGTATCGGTTGATCGATCTCTGCGATTGGTCGGTTGAAGCCCAATGGGACGATGAATCGATATGTTTAAATTGATTGCTGTAATTATCTGATTCAAAGTATAATTCTTGTTCGGTTTCATATAGAAACTAGTTTATTACGATATCTGAGCAGTGGTTTTTGTTTAGGGCTATATTTTGGTGGGTGTTGGTGGCAAACGCGATCTTGCGTGACCGTGAGGCGGGGCATGCGATTACAATTAAAACATTGTTCGGTGGTTGTTCGTTCCAAGTAAAGCACCGTCGTATTATCCAGATTCGATCAAAATCTTTGTTATACCTCAGTTTATTGTAAATGTTACGTTGATGTAGTAGATAAGGACTTTGTTGAATTGTGAATGTTGTTTTTATTATAATTTATATTCGTGTTCTCTCTGACTTACAGGTCATTGGAATGCGTCATTATCGTAATTAAAAAAGTAAAAGTCAAGTAAAATGTTTAGTACAGATAAGTGTAAGATAAATAATTTTTATTGTACATCATTACAAGCACGCGTAACAGTGTACCTGAAATTCATATCATTTTTAGATACTTTTACAACACGGTTATCCACAGGCTTATCGCAAAGAAAACCTTTCGTACTTGAGAACTTTTAAATTAAGAGGTACATAATTTGAATTTGGTTAGGTAATATTCAGAGTTACAGTAAACCGTCTACAGTTCTACGGGATTTAATTCATTTTTTTTATATATATTAACAAGGAGGCAACAGGGAATTGGAATCTGAAACAGGATACGTAGGCGTAGGTATGTGGGTAGGATATTTTGACACAAGTCAACCACATTGTTATTTATAAAAGCGATTGTCTCGATAATAATATTTTTTTAATCTAAAAACGGGTGGCTGTAAGATTTGTATTAATTTCTTGTAATTTAAAAATGTTTTTAAAGAAATTAAGATGTCTAATACTGGCTCGACATTAGGTATCTAGTTAATTATTAAATGAAGTAACAATTGGATATGATCAGATTTCGCGGTGGAAGAACTGCATTGCAATTTCACAGACTTGGGTTTTGGATATACTATGTCTCGATGGGCTTTTTTCAGTAAATCATGTTCGACATTAACTTTTCAAGGATTTGAGACATTTAGTAAACAATAATATCATCCAAACTCTTAAATAATCTAACGACTCAAAATCTGGCAACAGTATGCTTCTGAAAATTAAGTAAAATAAAACCTACAAAATAATATTTTTAAAAGTACACCGCGACGCATTTCACATGTAAACTTAATTTTTTTCGTAAACAGGACTGTTAATGTCCGACTATGACGAGATAAAGGACATCAAAGCCAGCCGGTATGTTAATTTCGTTAGAAACATATTAATGACGTCATTAGTACACGTCACCACAAATGGGATTCGTGACAAAATATTGACACGAGTCCAGACGAGTGCGCAATAAAAACACGAATTAAATGATATTATAATAAAAACGTGGGCTGTCAAGTAACACATTTATCTACCGTCCGGCACTAATTCTATCATAAGTTATAGACATACAGGGTTCTTTCGTTAGAACGGAACCACTGTAGTTAAAAATGTAAAAATAATAATTCTGACAATAGAATTATATTAAGTTTTTACCTATATCTTTTTGTTTTCTTTTTATGAGTAGCCCAAATCGATCGTAGTGGCATGCAGTGGTAAAGACCTATTTTTAGGAGTGGACTGCAATTTGGTCATTTCAGGTCGGCTATCTATCTTGGGTATTTAGGTAATCGTATTCACACAATATGAAAGAAGATGAGGTAATGATAAGAAAAAAAAATAGGTCTAAGGAATTAGGGTCAGGACTACAGCTACAAATTCTCGAAAGACGAGGAGTCATAATGTTGATTTTCTAAAACAGAGATATCCTTGACTTAGAAGATCTCTAATCTAAGATTGGTCAGCTTGAACTGACCAAAAGACGAGACACTATAATTTTACGATACTAGATGCAGAAAGTTGTTAGTACTAGGGATGTGGAGGTTTGATAGCAGTCGCTTCAGCCGATCATAGTAGACTTGAAGCTGATCCCAACTTAGTACCTATAACGTAGAAGATGCAGAAGTGGAATGGAAACGTATGACATTATTTAATGGCCGGTTGTTATCTAGAGAGTCAGAAAAATTAAATATACTGAACCTTTTGTATTTTTTTTTTTATCAAAACGGATGAGTCGTCACGCATATGTACAAATTCGTTACGATTTCTTGCGGTACATTTGTTTCGTGACGCGTAAAATATAAATTTTACAAAACACGTTACATGACAAATCGAACGTGTGAATCGTTTCATGGTCGATTTCGTTTTCATATCACTGGGTGTTTGGGAGATTTGAAGATTGTTCCGGTTTTTTGTTTTATTTAATTAATGTTACAAAAACTTGTTTTATGTTTTGATTGTATGGATGGAGTAGTTAGCTTTAGTGGTCGTCAGTGTGAGTTCTCTGAATGTTGTTGGTTCGATCTACAAATTGTTTCGAAAGATGATCTTTGTGTCCGATTCAAGAATGTTTGTAGCACGACACAGGATATAGAGGGTCATCTATTAAATAGAATGTAAAGATGGAAATGTATCATCATCTTCCTAGCCTTTATTATTGCTAGGTTTTACATGAAGTTCACCCCTCAGGGAGATCCTCCGCAACCCTGAGGGTGAACTGAATTCGAAGGTTGAACTAGTTGTCAGTATATTTGAGGGCACTGACTTCCCAATAACGATTGCGCTATATGTTCATGACAACTAGGACCGACGGCTTAACGT
This sequence comes from Diaphora mendica, assembly GCA_949125395.1. NCBI lineage: Eukaryota > Metazoa > Arthropoda > Insecta > Lepidoptera > Erebidae > Diaphora > Diaphora mendica. The sequence goes on from OX421323.1 coordinate 8,882,968, forward strand.
GCTCTCCGAGGCACGGGCGGGAAACACCGCCATCTTCCAAGGTCCGGGCTACTATTAAGAATTTCTTGTCAGAGAAACTCAACAGCAGTCCGACCCGGGAATCGAACCCGAGACCTCTTGATCTGCAGATCAGAACCACTAGACCTTCGAGACAATTTCAAAGATGAAGATGTATGGCTTTTAATAAATTGAATGGTCAAAACAGGCATCAGTTCACTCGCAGGTAGTTCTTAATGTAAGCGGTGGAGATGACCAGCATTTCAACATCAGATTGTTTGTTGCGGTTGAAGACGGTCTGTAAAGGTACTCTACACGTGTGGTGGCTATAACTGGATTTATTTAGTCTTTTTAGATCACACTATGGCGGCCTATTGAGATGCTTCTGCGTCATTGGGTCTCCGGTCTCGCACTTCCCAACAAACCATGACAGCGCAAATGCTGACATTTTAGGTTGATCTTCTGTGAGAAGGTAGTAGGGCTCCGGTGGAGTAGGCCCGTTCGACTCTACTACCTTAAAGCTTAGTAAACCTTAGTATTTATTTTACAAGATTTTATTTCAAAAAAATTATTGACTACCACAGTCTATTTCTTTTAATGGCAGCGTTGTCTAAACACAGTTTCTATATCTATGGGATAATTTATGGATTGTTAAGTTCTAATTCTCTTTTAGAAAAAAAAAAAATATCTTGTACCGGAACGCTACAGTACTTACTAAGATGTGTACTGAGAGCATTAAGTATACCCAAAAATCGTAAGGACACGTAGTAATCAACGAAATTCATAGAATAATCCTTTATTAGTGTCATCAAAAATATTACATTAATAAAGTCAATTCGAGCAATTATGATAGTTACGGGTTCTGATGGCATAGCCTTTCCTTCATAGGTGAGGATAATTACGGTAAAGATATTGAAACACTTTCGTATAATTTCAGGCTTAAAAGCCATATTAATATGTATTAAGTGACGGAGTGTCCACAAGGTTTGATATTCAATGGGTTATACGTTATCCGTATAGTAAAAGGACAAAGTTCAAACTCATCAAATTATAAAATGTATTTTTTATAGGTTAGTATGGCAACACCGATCCATATAAAGTATTGGTGCGTCAATATTTTATAGGTGAGTTATAGTTTAATTGTTCTAATTATAAGGAGTAGTCAGAGCCATTGACAATACTTAATTGTTGAGAATCCAATTTACTTTTTTGTATTTGAATATTCTTAAAATAAAGTAATCATTCTAAATGTTTAGGAAATTCGTTTCACAAAGATATTCCTTCCTTTTGTATACCGGCATTGTTCTAAACTACCCGTTTATTACCTTCCTCGTTGGTCTAGCGGTTGACGTATGCGACTGCCGATCAAGAGGTCTCGGGTTCGAATCCCGGGTCGGGTCAAAAGTGTTATTGAGTTTTTCTCATTATAGAAATACTTAATAACAGCTCGGAGTTTGGAAGTTGGGGTCTGAACCCCGTGCTTTGGAGAGCACGTAAAGCTGTCGGTCCTGCTCCTGATCTCTCCCTGATCGTGTCGGTTAACCGTCCCATCGGATTATGAGAGTGAGAGAACAGAGAGTTTGCGCACACACTTATGCACTATCTATAATATCTCCTGCGTAGTTGGCTGGTCTCCTTTGAGACTGGCCGCCGTGGCCGTAATCGGCTCGGAGAACATCATCACCTTCCTATATGAATATATATTACAACACCATACAAGAATAATTGTTTATGATATACACATTATTATGTAGTTCTAATAATAATAAAAAATGGGCTTAGGTCACATGCAGGTATGTTACTTACAACATACGTAGGGGAGGGTGGGGGAATCACGGACGACGGGTAATGGCGGACACACAGGTTTCAGTATGTTAGAACAGGACAGTAGATATTTTGAATGACGCAATCCTAAGTCGACCTCAAACACAGTGCCGAACAATAAGTGTTGAAGTAAGGACGCGCTCGTGCTTAAAGGTAAGTTAACTTAAAGATTTTTTAATAATTTCAGCTTATTTTTGTGTAAACTTGAATGTGTGTTTTTTGCTGTACGAAAAATATAATACCATGGTGTTTTTTTTGTGGAATAACATTTAATTGAACAACGTTTTAATGCACTCATATCATGCACGACGTGGTTCTAACCTCAAATAAAATATTTATAATGCGTTTCTGTGCTAGTCGGTTAATGGCGGACGATTTGAGTGGGGTAAACACGAACGTCCGTAGTTTCCCCCTAAACAATAAGTGTATTGAATGCTGAACTTTTATTTTAAACTTTGTAGCTAACAGTCGAATACCGTAATCAAATTGTTAATAAGTATAATAAAAATACAATATTTTACTAATATATACATCAGTTTAAAATAAATACATAAATGTATCTACGTGTATTTTGATGTAAAGATTTATCACAATTAATACATATGTATACGTTATTTCTCATACTGTTATTAAATAATTCTTATTATTTAATATTTCAGATGGCAAGACATTACCAAAGAAAAACAGAGTCTAAATATAAATTGGTGGACTTGGAAAAAGCCGTTGAGGCTGTCAAAAATAAAACACTTTCACTAGGAAAGGCAGCTATTACTTATTCTGTACCAAAAAGCACTATTCATGACTATCTTAAGCACAAAACTATTACGATTCCAAAAACTGGAAGAAAGGCTATATTTTCTCAAGTACAAGAAATAGAACTAGTGGACCATATTTTGAAATGCTGTAAACAGTTTTATGGTTTAACCATAGAGATGAGATTTAGATTTAACATATTTTGGACCCCTCAAGACTGCATATAACCGCGAATGTGACTTATACATGGCTTCCAACGTAGGCCAAAGAATTACTCAGTACGAAGTCGTCGAACTTTTCACTAAAGCTTTCAATCGAATCAGCAATATTGAGAAAGCAGCAAATGGATTCCGGTCAGCTGGTATTTGGCCATTAGATACAACAAAATTTGATGAACAGTTCTTAGAAGCGACATTACCTGATACTCAATCAATACCCCCGCCAAATGTTCAAACCCCAGCAACTCGGGCAGCACAAGCATCAAAGGAGAAATCACCTATAAGACCCGATGCTCAGATAATAAAGCCAATCAACAAAATAGCTCAGTTGGACGATTCAATTCCACTTCAGGAAATTGTTAATGTTCCCCAAATATCACAACCCAAAACAAAGCAAACTTCTAGAAAGAGGCATTCCATTATAGTAACCAGCACGCCCATGAAAGATTTTTTAGAAGAAAAAGAAGAAAAAAGGAAGAAAAAAGAGCAGAATAAAGTTAATGAAAAGATTGGCAGTAAAAATAAAAGTAAAAAAGGCGTGAAGAATCTAAAAGCATTTGAAAATACATGTAAGAAAAATGAAAGTAAAACAAAAGTCAAATCTAAGGATCAAGAAGAGTATTATTGTCTGATTTGTAATGAAAAATATGTACAACCAATCACCGAAGATTGGATAATGTGTTATAAATGTAGATTATGGGCCCATGAGAAGTGCACGAATGGGGAAAGCACTTCGAAAGGCTTTTTATGTGATTTTTGTGCCAATTAGAGTGTGTCCGGGATTACCCCATTCAGTATTCGTAATTACCCCACAAGCTGTGGGGTAATCCCGGAAACCAGATGTTTGGTTTTTTTATTACAACTTGATTATATTCAAAAATTTATCACTGTTGATTATAATAACATAAAGTTTATTAGTTTATCTAAAGACTGATTAATAAAAATATCTTCAATAACTTAATTTGGTTAAGTTTATTTTAGTTTTCCCTTAGGTGTTCGCAATTACCCCACTCTCCCCTAGTCATCTAGAATGAACTTCGTATGCCAAGTGATTTTTAGATAGGTATATCAGATTCTTCTGGATCTGATGTATCTCGTATCTGTTCATATATACCAAGTTATTTTTGAATTTAGTGATATGACGTTTATATTTGAGTCTTTATACATAAATTATTTACTTTTATCACCAGAGTTATCCAATCGTAAGTCAAGTCTCAAATCGATGATGAGGGATCTTCTTTCACGAAGACAATATTTCGTCAACGTTTGTAGACGTGCGTCGTTTAAATTACATGCTGTCCGCGTTGTTGCTATGCCAGTCTAAAACTATAACGATTCTGAAAATAAAACACAAACAAATAAAATTTGAAAAATTGAAATTTAAACATGAAAACCTGGAACTCACTACCAGCATACGTGTTTCCTTTCCACTATGATACCGGGTCTTTTAAGCGGGGCGTGAAAAAGCATCTCACCAGGCCGCCATAGTGTCGGTCACCATGCTGCATTGTCCTTATTCGCAATGAGGATGGTGACCGCCACTCCTGAATTCTGTTCACGCTTACCATCAGGCAGGGCAGAGTCATTTTGGCAGCTAACTATAAAAAAATAAAAAACCTATACACAGAGATGAACTTGACCTTGACTACTACTGATTTAATTAAATAAAATTATTATAGGAATCTGTTCAAGAACATATCACGTAAAATATAAAAAGAAAGTAAGCTGAGAATTAATGCCTTTTAAAGTCTGTTAGTTTTGATATTTTTTCGTTGCATGAAAATTGTTGATGGTATTAAAAAAGCGGCCAAGTGCGAGTCGGACTCGCCCATGAAGGGTTTCGAAGTAGCAAGTAACATAATATAAAGGTTCTTGTAGTTCGTTGTAACTTTGATCGATGTTTTAATAATAGTGTTTTTTTTTTGCGGTTTACGATTTATGACGTATTTAAAAAAAACTACTTACGTTGAAACCAATTTTTAGTTTTATCATTCTCTTCTTTTAGAAGTTACCGGAGGGGGGGGGGGACGACGACGACGACGACGGCGACACATTTTACCACTTTGGAAGTGTCTCTCTTTCTAAACTATTCAGTTTAGAAAAAAATAATAGTAGAAACCTCAATATCATTTTTGAAGACCTATCCATAAATACCCCAAAGGGTTTGATGAAAAAAACATTTTTGAGTTTCAGTTCTATGTAATTTATTGATTTTTTTCTATTTTAGTGTGAAAATCTTAATGCGGTTCACAGATTACATCTACTTACCAAGTTTTGAAAAAAAGTGGCTGTGACATACGGACGGACAGACAGACAGACATGACGAATTTATAAAGGTTCAGTTTTTTGCCTTTGGCACGGAACCCTAAAAAAGGATAAGAAGTGCAATGAAGTAAAATAGACTAGACTGAGAAATATACTGACTTGTACCTATCGTAGTGTTTTGAAGAGCGCAGCAAGTTGCAAGACTTACAAGAGTTACTCAACTGATTTGAGTAGTACCTACCTACCTAATTAGGCACATTTATCATACAGTTACGTGTTCCGGACCAGATCAATAGTTACCTTGATTTATTTGTAACGAGAAGTTACTTGATTGTTTTTTAATATTCATTTAGCGATAACTTATGATTTTGATAGACATGTGACATTTAAATCTTTTTACAAAATCATCCGTAAGATATCCGATTAAGAGACTTAGCTGTACTAAGTCTCTTAATCGGATATCTTTTGGTAAATTATAATAACTTTTTACTAAAAAGGTCCTTACTTTTAAGTAGTAGTAGAAACGCCTGTCCGATATTATAGAATAATATAGAAAAATTATATCCACATTTGTTTAATTTAACATTGTATTAAAAAACGCACAAATACTTATGTAATGTTATAGAATATTCAAAACTTCAAATCCATCTTTAAACACAAGAATCACTTTTGTTTATCGTGTCTGTTTGTGTTAACGGAACCGTAAACATCAAAGAAATCTTACCTGGATTATTGCCACACTCTGCTAGAAAACATTCAGAGAGATTACAATGTTCTTACATTGTGTATCGTGCATTACGTTTATCTGTGGCACAAAGGCGCGCTCAGGCGGGATAACGTCGGCTTTGTGATCGCTTCATATTCTGCCACAGACTATTAAATATACACATACATACGAAACTTATGTCGAGAATTACTTACAATGGGACTTGAGTTTCTTTTATGTAGATATCTAGCCGGTTGCGAAAATATTACATAACTATGTATTTGAAAACACTATGTTGAGCAACTTAGTTCTTTGTGGTTAAAAAAGCTGGTTTGTTAATAGAAATCAGATCATCAAATAGTAATTAAATATCTGTTATTTTGAAATATTACTTAATAGTCTTAATACAATTAAGACAACTTAGTCATGGCAACTACTTATTTTTAGTTGTTTACGGCTCTAATATTACCAATTCTAGTGCAAAATGTTTTTTTTTGTTAAATTTTTTTTGGATTAACAAGTGGTTTTAATTATTTGGTTTATTAGTTATTAAAGAGCTATATTAAAACAACTATCGAGTTCGCTGATTCTTCAGTTCTTACTGATGTAATCACTCAGCGTATCGAACAAGTCCTGTTTTTTCATTTCTTATTCAGAATCCTAGTGAAAGTAAATAGTAGAAATGACTAAAAACAGTTAAATCACAGAAACTAGTTTAGAAAGTATTTCCCATGAAATATGTTACATGCATGCCAGAATGAAAAGGGCGTCAGATGAAATATTGCATAGAGCCTCAATACCGTTAAAGGTATTCCATTATTCTCACGAGCTAGGTAAGTTAGGATTGTAATGTTGCGCGGCGATGGTCAAAGTGAGGCGTGACCTCAGAGGCGTGAGAACGGCCTGGCACCGCCCGCGTCGAGATGCATAGAACCTCCGAGTCCCCCCTCCGCCTCGTCTGACCTCAACACTCCCCCCTTCCGCGCGCACCTGACTACTTTACTAGTCACGAATAATATCAACACAACTCAAGCGAGCTCTGAGATATTGTTGCTGTTCAACGTAAATGTATGACCAATTAAAAGGTGATATTGCTAGTTTTAAATAACTTGTTTTAGTACTGACAACTAAACATGTAATCTATAATTTTTTATTTTTTTTAAGATGACCTTGTGAAATGAAATTAGAAAACGACAAAATTGAATTCGAATTCATTTACGATTAATCATATACAAAAATGTTTTTAAGTATTTTAAGCACCTTAATTTGAAATCTTTGCAAGTTATTTCTAAAATGCTTGCCATCACTACATTACCCTTGGCAGACGATGCTATATTGTGGAAGGGGCAGTATGAAGTGAAAATGTAAACTATTAAATAAACCATTTTCACATCTTATAAAATGACTAAAGATGAAATCATCAAAACAAGGCCTTATGGTACTTAACGTCTGTCTGAATTGAATTACTTTTTTTTGGCAAGGCCATAAACTAGTTCCATTTCTCGTTTTCCGTCACTCTATTTTCTATGATGTTCTTAAATTCATTTTATTCGACATTTAAATTTCACGTACGGAACAGGAAATGGCACTATCAAATAAGTGAAGCATCACCGCGGGCAGTAACAAATGATCGTATGGCAGTAACCCTTCCGCCGCGAAACGTTTAATTCTATTAAACGCTGTCCGACCTCATTAGGCCTGGGTTAATGCTCGAGCCCGCGACGCGTATTGATGACCGCCATACGTCATCATATCACCCTTTAGCGGTTGTAAGTGACTTTAAAACAAAACTACCACTATTTTTTTTATACACATATATGTAGTATGTTTGTGGCTACATGTACGATACGAACAACATAATAGTTAATTAAAAAGCAAGTTAATCATTGTGTTTTTTTTGTCTCATTCTCTTCTTGTGTTTAGTTTGAAAAATGTATGGACATTATCATATATTTTTTTATGTTTGGCCCTGCCAAAATGACTCTACTCTGCCTGATGGAAAGCATAAGCAGAATCCAAGAGTGGTGGTCACCATACTGCGAATGCAGACAATGCAACAATGCAGCATGGCGACCCACACCATGGACGGGTAGTGATGCTTCTGCATCATTGAGTCTCCGGTCTCGCACTCACCAACGAAACACGACAGCATAATCGCTGTCATTTTACGTTGATCTTCTGTGCGAGGGTAGTACCGCCCCGACCGAGCCGGCTCAACCGTGCTGAAATCAGTGTGGCTCTACTACCTCTAAGAGTGAGATCTTATGGATATATAAAAGGTTCATGTGCATGTGGGATTAAGAATACGTAGTGTTACTGACCCTACTGCCCTCTTATGACACCCATAGGTCATCCTATGGGTGTCATAAGCGACTAAGGGAGCAATCTACGCAGGATAACGTTACAGCAATGAGAAAGAAAACTTGAAACAAACCCTACACCAATATGTCTGGCTAGAGTGGAATAGCTGGTCAAAACCTCCTTTCTAAGGAGAAGCCAATGTCCAGAAATGAACTGTTAAATGCTATCGATGTAAAAAGGTTCTATGGTATGTCTTATAAGAATAAAATGGTAGATTGTCTTGTTAGAATATGAATCCATTTTAGAATGAAACTCACTTGTACATAATAACCAGTTTCGCCATATGGCATCCTCAAAGGTACCTTTGAGGAAGCCATAAGGCGAAACCGGTCAAGTGTAAATGTTATTAAAATAGTGGAATAAGTACAAGTAAGTTTCATCATAGAATGTATTACAATAAGTTCCATCAAGTGCCGACAATTGGGAGTATAAATTACAGAACATGAATCCATCACTATTCTATATTTATACTTTTTTTGAGCTGTAGGTAGGTACTTTCAACAGTATCACTTTGAAAATCATTTAATCTAAATAAAGAGGCCTTTTTCTCATTTTACTATTTTCTACATAACATATTAAATCAACACAAATAAATAAAGTGGCAATTTCTGCCTGCAGTGGCTTAAATTCAGATACTTGCATCAAAATTTTTAGTTTGACCAAAACAATGAATTGATAATAAAATGTATTCCTATGATCTCCAGAATGGTTGGACTGATTTTAGAGTAATTATGTTTCCAAATAAAAAAATTATTAACGATTTCAATATAAGCCAAATTCCGAATTCCTTGGCAAATATACCTACTGTGACTGAAAGAAATCAATTGTCAACTTTATATCTTATTCTTTACAGTGTATTGTATTCAAAATTAGTATTTTAATTGAAATTTTTTCTCAATAATAATTTTCAATGGTTTTAACCATCAATATTTTTAAATTAATTTAAGTCTTATTAATAGTCTTTAAGGGGTGTGTCTCGAACTGTAGGTAATTGTAACTAATGAAATTACATTTTACCTGACCGAATATAGATTATCTATGGCCATAAAAAAATTGACGTGCCAAACTTTAGTAAACTTTCAGCTGTCGTGTCTTACACACAGCTGATGTAGAAGGCTTAGGGCATCTCTCACATGTTTAACTAGTCAGTAGGTAAGAGTTGTATTAATGTAAATAAAAAAATAAAAAAATGTATTTTTTAATATAGTGCCGTATTTTTTGTGTACTCATGTAATACTCGTGCATGACACACACAGTGCTCACGATACTTTCACGAAATGCTTTTCAAACAGATATATTTTTCGCAATGTGGAATTCGCCTACGCGGGTTAGGGTTCAGCTCGGCGTGACGCTGCAAAACTCACTGAAAATAACACCTTTCCAGCCCCAATTCACACCAAAGCCCCGTTGAAACGATTCAAATCAGAGATTTCAGGACGACACCCGATTGTATTATTCCGGTTTCGTAACCAGAAATCCAATTGTAGTCGAATCCCTTTTGGGAAAATTTCGGAGTCCCGCTGAGATTGGCTGAATTGGCCTCCGTAGGAATGAATAACCTCAAATAATACATTGTCATCCGCCATTATTATCTCACAATGATATAGTGCTTTTTCGATAAAAATCTCAGATAACAATCGGTCAACTAGATCAATCGAGATAATGTTATTTTAAATAAAAGAAGATATCATGGTTGTTTATGTAATACCACCAATAATGTGGCCCATTACGATAATTATTTCAATGTCTTTATTATGTGTATATGTAGTTAATAATAATAATATAATAATAATAACGTTTATTTGTCTTAGAAGAGAATTTACAAATGTGTTCTTAAGCTAAAAATATGCACTGAGCTTACATAAGGGTACTAGCACTGGTTCCCAAACTAGGCTTTGAGCCTGTATTTTGGGAGTCAGTTCACAAGTTGGGACCTATAGTCTACCGCAGTCAGTACTGCGAATGCGTTTTGATAAATACAGTGGTGCAGCTTATAATATTAATTTATTAAAGATAAACAGTATTTGAAAAGAATGAATGAAATGAAATCAAAAGAAAAACATGTGTGTGCGTGTGTGGGTGCGTGTGTGTGTGTGTGTGTGTGTGTGTGCGTGTGTGTGTGTGTGTGTGTGCGTGGGTGTGATAAACGCGGATGATTATTCTAGAAATTTGAGTAATGTTTCGGTATTTTCATAATCTAGTTGGAGAAGCCAACTATTTGCTATATTTTTGACCTCATAGCTATTGAGTCCAACAATATCCTCTCTTTTGTTTAGAGCATTATAAAGCTTGAGACCCAGACTCTTAAACTGCCGTTTGGCAAAAGTGGTTCTGCAACGAAAACTAAGACAAATCGATTTGCCACTACGTTTTTTCTTATCTTTGTTAGGTATAGTTTGGTGAGTCTTCAATATTGCTCTGAGGACAAACAGCTGCCTCACCGTCAGAACTTTATTGTCTGCGTAAAGTTGTGTAGTTGGGTATCTAATAGGTTTTTTGTTCATGACCTTAAGAACGGCTCTCTGTGCTCTCTCCAATCCAAGTAAGTGGTTTTTAGCAGTCCCTCCCCAAACGGGAATGCAGTACTGAATGATGGACTGACATAGGGCAAGAAAGATCATTCTCAGTTTTTCTGGGGTGGTTGCATCACGAAGAGTTTTGAAGAGGTGGATTAACTTTCTGATTCTGGTTTTTAAGACGTTAACCTGAACATCCCACCTAAGTCTACAATCTATATGAACGCCAAGGTATTTGCTATTTTCAGCTTGAGTTAATTCCTTACACGTACAGTCATTACCTGGTAAGCAAGTGTGAGCTTTTATAACGAAATCATTGGGCGGAGAATTGATATTTGAAATTGAGAAAGGGACATAAAGTGTTTTATCTATGTTTATCGTTAGTAGATTGCCAGATAGCCAGCTCATTATTTGTTTGAGAGTGGATTCTGCTCGCTCCCCCACCAGCGGCCAGTTTGGCCCCTCCACAATAATCGCAGTGTCATCAGCATAGGTAAAAATGTCAGTATGTGGAATTGACATAGTACAGAGATCATTAATGTACAGTTGAAAGAGTGTAGGGCCTAGGATGCTCCCCTGAGGTACGCCGTAGGAAACTGAAAACTCATCACTCAAATGGTCTGCGATTTTTACCCTTTGTCTTCTATTTGTTAAGTAATCTTTGAAAAGATTGTATGTAGTGCCTCTTATTCCAAATTTTTCCATTTTGCTCAGTAAGATTGGGACAGAGACTGTGTCGAATGCCTTGGAAATGTCTAAAAATATGCATAAACATCTTTTTCTGTCATCTAAGTTCTTGACTACCGCGTTAACTAGGTCAAGTACAGCGTCTTCGGTGGAAAAATCCGCTCGAAAACCATATTGGTTTTTCGCTAATGTGTTACTTTTGCCAATATAATTTTTGAGCGCATTGTTTAGGACCTTTTCCAGAATTTTTGATAACGCAGTAAGTACCGAAATGGGGCGATAATTATTTACACAGGATCTGTTTCCAGTCTTGTAAATCGGGTGAATGATTGCCCTTTTGAACGCATCGGGGAAGACCCCACTGTTTATAGCTAGATTACAGATGTGAGTTATAGGGGGGATTAGAGTTTTTCGGGAGTTTTTCAAAACTTTGGAGGATATACCATCCCATCCCACAGCGCAGTCTATTTTAAGCTGTGTTATAATAGTTCCTATTTCCGTTTCGGTAACTTCTAGTAGAACCATTGACTTAGCGGTATTAAATGAGGCAGGAGTTGATGTTGACGCGGAAGCCCTCAAGTTATCATCAGAGGAAGTTATTTTTGCGGCCAAGTTTTTTCCGATAGAGGAAAAGAAGTTACAAACGCTGTTAATAGACTGTTGAGGGTTCATGTGCGACAAGAGTTCTGTAGGACTATCTTTTGATTTTTGGGTGTTGGCAACGGTTTTTATAGCTTTCCAGAGAGCTTTAGGATTGGAGCCTGCTTGAGCTATAAGGTTTTTGTTGTAAGCCAGTTTAAGATCACGGAGAAGACGGTTGCAGAAGTTTCTATATCGGGTATAGGTTATTTTGAAGGTCATATTTTCAGGAGATTTTCTGGCCCTAATGTGTAATCTGTCGCGGTTTCTAATACATCGCACTAATCCTGGTGTCATCCATGGTTTAAGGATTCTATTTCTTTTGGAAATTTTAGTTATTTTTGTGTTTGCTGTTAATATTAATGACACCGTCTCAATAAGGTTGTTTGCCGCCAAGTTTGCATCAGTCATATCCAGAATGTTAGAAAAATCAGTATTTTCAATTTCTGTTTTCACTCTTACATAATCGACGCAAGATTTTGTACACGGTTCATTACGGGTAGATTTTGCATGAGTCAAGAATAAAACGATGGGTGTGTGGTCAGTTATATATGATTCTAATATTAGAGTTGTAGAAGGAAGGGTAGTTTTTACGAAAAAGTGGTCTATACATTTTTGACTGGTTCTTGTTGGGTAAGTGTGAGTAGGAAAGAACCCATAACTTGCATTAAGTGTCAAGTACTCCTCACCAAAGGGATCTACACTATTAGGACCTATGTTAATATTCGTATCACCCACTAGTATTGAATGTTGGGTTGTCAAAGTATTATAGACTCTATTCAAACTATCTATGAAATTATAATGATCGTCAGAGGTTCTTAGAGATGGTGAGCGATAAACTGCCACTATACTGATTTTTTTGTTGATTTGACAAACTAAGCAGCTAGCGCCCCTAAAATAAGGTTCGTCTACATTACATGTAAGATTTTTATTGGTAAAAATTATAATACCATCGTTTTGATTCATTAAAGATTTTGAAGAATGTGTTAAATAACCATCTAAAGTAGGGAGCCTGTCGCATTTACTGAGCCAACACTCGGTCAACACAATAACGTCGAAAATAACGCCGGTTACCGATAGCATTATTCGAAATTGGTCAAAATTTTTGTTAACACTACATATATTAATGTGAATAATTTTAAGGGCTTGTTTGAAGTCACTGAGATGGCTCGAGCAGTCCTCTGGCTGGCAGATGCATGATCTTGAAGTCCGTGTAGAATCTAATTCTACATTAATATCGTTTATGGTAGCCATTTGAAAAAGTGAGATCTAAATAAAAGCTCTGATAGGGGCAAGAGAGTATCAAAGTCGATATTTTTTGAGAGCAGATTCATTAAAACATTAACGTTTACAATTATCGAGAGTAGAAATAGTACTATGAGGGATTGTGTGTTTAATTTTATACGTAATAGTAGTATAGAATGAGTATTGTGTGAGTGTACAATTTTGTTGTTGGGTGTGTGTGAATTTGTTTTATATAATAATATTGTGCTTATAAAATAAAAATAAATTTCCGTTTCATGCAGATGAGAGGAGAAACATACACATACATTGTCATGTTGTAGAGATATCTCGTTACATTTTATAGGAGGTTCTATGGAAGGTGTTACAGTTGCCGGCAGCGATTGTCAGATATTCTTACCCAGATCCAATAGATACTTTTCGGAGGAAACCAAGTATTGCTTCTCTCCATCCGTCTTACGCAGGAAAATGTTGCCATTTGAAGACCAACAATATTTGAAGCTGTTTTGCTTTGCGAATTCTCGTGCTTGATGGAAAAGTTTCTTAGAGCTTGCAGGAAGAAAATCAGATACGTAAACGGCAAGTCGTTTACCAGGGATTTTAATGGATTCCGTATTTAATTTGTCCTCCGGTTTTTTTCCCTTATTGAACTCTCTTACAGCAGTGATTGTATCTAATTTCATTTGTACAGTGTTGAACTCGGCGATGATTGGGCGCATTGTACCAGGCTTTCCAGGAAGGCGGAATATGTCCCTGAAATCCGAAGAGGAGATCGTGGATCCAATAGCTCGCCCTATCGAACAAACTGTATTTTTTAGATCTGCCGTTGTTTCTTTTTCAGACTGAGGTACATTCCTTATTTCCACATTAGAAGATCTGGTTTTCAGTTGTAGGTCCTGAACCTTTCTTTCGAGGTTTTCAATGCATCTTCTCTGATCCAATCGATCTTTTTGCAAACTATCTAGGCCATTTTTTATACTTTCGTATTGTTCGTTTATGAACGACATGGACAGTGCCATGTCATCGTTTGACTTTTGTAGTTTTATATTTTGAGCCTTCAGTTCCATCATATCTGAGGACAGCTTCGAAATAAGCAAGTTTTGTTTATTACACATTTCTTCAATTTTTGTATGAAATTCCTCTTTCAAGGTGATCAAAAGTTCCTTAATTTCCAGGTTAACACTTTGTACCGCCTCCGGCGGGCTGGGCTGACTAGTGAGGCGTCTTTTGCTACGTTTAGTATTAACAAAGGAAACATCACTTTGTTGTAATGTTTTCGAGTCAGTTTCTGACTGTGTGTGCTCCACAGAAGTAGTTTCAGTAGATACGGGTGAACGACGGATAGACATACTGTCTATACTCGTATTGAGTTACTGTTAATGAAGCAATAAAAATAATTAAATGTTCACGAAATATACCATGCAGTAGTACAGCAATAAACAGCACAGCAATAAATGCCTTGTATCGGGTGCGAGATGAGTTGCCGTTAAAAAGGTCCTAAGCGCCGTGCTAATCGTGTCACTTACGCGTTTTGTCCGAAGCTTATATTTGCTTTGAGTGCTTCTCCCCCGAATGAGACCAAAGTTCAACCTTTAGTTGAAGTCTAAAATACTTCTACCGTTTAAACACAATAATAATCAAAAAGTCGTGATTTTAAAGTTATTTCACACTTTCTTTTGCACTATAGTGTCAATTATACAGTTAAGTTTCTATGTAACTGATTATTACGACTATAAAAGTACTTTTAACACCAATTTCGATTTTAAAACACAGAAATCACGTCTAACTGGCGGTAGTACGCACGGTTGTGTTCGTGTTGTGAGTTCAGCCGTAAAAACATAAGGTTAAATAGCCGGATTTGAATCAACTTTATATGAGTTGCGTGTGTGTGAGATAAAAACTAAAATATGTTACCTGCAATTATGTATGTATAATTGCGACAGTCCAAGTTCAGCAAAATTATGAAGGTTTTGTGTGACGTTGATCTTCTGTGCGAGTTTTGATTTTGAAACGTTGAACTACCAGTACAATGCGGTTGAATGTAATTTTTTTACGTGGAGCGACTGTCATCAGACCTCCAAAACCTAAGTACAATTACAAAAGAGTGTTGTCGGACTGAAATTATCACCAAAGATGTTCGTTGGTAACTAGGGCCAACGGCTTAACGTGCTCTCCGAGGCACAGAGGGGTCTCAATTTATTTAAAATAGTCACCCATATCCATGGACTTACCAGACTAATCATATTCAAACGATTTTTCATATTTGCCGGTAATAAGAGTAACTCTGTAGGCTAACTATCCGCCTCTAAATTGATAAATTATAGTAAAATATATGGAAAAAAACATAGTACGTGCCTAACACATTTGAGGGTTTCCCTCGATTTCCTTGGGATCCCATCATCAGATCCTGATACGGTGGCAATGGGACCACATGGGGAGCATACCCTTTCGAATTCAAAAAGAATTTTCAAAATCGGTCCACAATTGACGGAGTAATCAGTGTACATACATTAAAAAAAAACGATATAAAAAACAAACTTCGTTTAAAAAAACCGACTTCAAAAACTGAAAAGTATAAAATAACCTAATTCGTATGTGCTACCTATTCATAGGTTTGAATTCGGCGCCAAGCCAAATGTAATAGTAGGTACCACACTCGCTATATTTCGAGACGAACGTCAACGACGTCACCGACGCTTCGGTTGTTTTGTCCTACGCGAAGAGCAGCTATCCCGCTCAAGGTCACGCGCGGCGAGTCCTACTATTACATTTTGGCTCGGCACCGACTTCAAACCTATGAATAGGTAGCACATACAAATTAAGTTATTTTATACTTTTCAGTTTTTGAAGTCGGTTTTTTTAAACGAAGTTTGTTTTTATTTGTCGCTTTTTAGTCTTTCTCAAGTCTCTCATCATCATTTCACCTAAATAACTTGAAAGAATACGACTAAAGGTAACATACAACATACTGTATAGAATAATAAATAAATATTTCGGACATGACGTTTACAGAATATGAAAGCATGCAGACAATTGCCTTAACTTTATTGCAGGCGCTCACGTAAATTTGAGGGTTTCCTTCAATTTCCTTGGGATCCCATCATCAGATCCTGATATGGTGGACCACATGGGGAGCATACCCTTTCGAATACAAAAATAATTTTCAAAATCGGTGAACAATGGACGGAGTAATCAATGTACATACATAAAAAAAAAATACCGATGAAATTGAGAACCTCCTCCTTTTGGAAGTCGGTTAAAAATTGAGAACCTCCTCCTTTTGGAAGTCGATTAAGAACACATTTATCTGTGTTTTTCTAAGCAAAATGGTATATTCTACAACTAATCCTGGATCGAACTAAATGTTTGAATGATCTGCAAATATTTATTTCGGAGTTTAGATGTTTTCTATGTATAATATGTTTTTTTTAAATATTCTAGCAGTCGATCTAGCTTTTATAGTACAAGCTCTGCTTAGTTTGAAGCTAGATAGCGTTGTGTGTCCAATGACTAAGGTATTTATTTATTACTTATACCAATAGATTAGTTCATTATACGTAATTACCTGTAACTCAAATGATAACTAGAAGAGAAGTTAGTGATTTATTTACCTTTAAAATAAATTTACAGAAATGAAATACACACATCAAAAGTGTCTAGGGATCAACATATGTGTCTAGGGATCAACATATATTTTTGCAATAACTTTTCTCCTGATTGATATTAATTAAAATTTTCTTTAAGGATTCATCAAATAAAGTGTTTTCGTTTGTCACAGTAACGATAAACCAAGTCACCTTTGCATTAATAAAGAAATTTGCCATTTTCCTAATAAAGGGATTTTTGACATTTGAACCACTAACATTAAAGTTCGAAAAAAAGACTGAAATAACAGTTTTCTCTAAAATTTTATTAGGTAACTTAAACAATTAATAATCCGTGTTTCTACCGCGAACACTAACAACACAAGAACATCGGTTTGGCATACTCAAAATGAGTTCATCCAAACACGCTGTGGAATGGCCGCCCATGTTCGTTGCAACAACAAAAAAAGGTCTTCTTGCGACTGGATACCCTCCATATTCGGCAGAGCTCTTCTCTGTAGCATATCCCATTCATGCTCAATCGGGTTCAAGTCTGGCGACTGAGCAGGCCAGGGCCAAAGCCACATCTCAATCTCAAGAAATCCGCATAAAAATGCTTGATCCCTAGACACTTTTGATGTGTGTAAATACAAACAGATATAACATCACCAGTACCTGGGAAGTACTGTACTACTAAATTTTTCTTGCGGCATGGTCCGCGTGTAGGTCGGTTCGCACTGTACAACGTAGTCATAATAAAGATTTTACGAAGCCATATTAAGATAAATACAAAATTTTTAAGTAAAATTCTGGAAATACAGATTAAAAAATGTCCTTCGTCAAGAATCAAAGTATCGCCAAATTAAATTAAAATCGGTACAGCAGCTTAGTTGTGTAGGCATAACAGACGTAGTTACTATCACATTAATAATATTTCTAGAACAATATATTCTTGCACTTACATCAACCACGTTATTTGTATCAAAATATTAAAGATGTCGCTAATTATTGTGATTGGACATGTACGCGCCGTAGTCTGCTCGGTGTGCTGTGATAAATGACTGCAGGGTACGCGGTGCGTGTACCGTCGCGGATGGGATAATACAGAGCGCATCACTAAAATTGGCGCACAGCTGTAATTTTTAAATGTTATTTGTTAAATATTTTTATATTACTACGATAAAATAAAACATGTATGAATTCGGCAATATGTTAATGTTGTCCTAAATAAAAAAATAATAAATAAAAATATTATCTATTTCTACATAGTCTTTTTAGAGTACCTAAATAATATAAAACGTCACTTTAATAATACAAAATTTTTACAAACAAAAAACGACTTCAATAACCACCAAATTGAAATGGGTCCACTCGGGAAGCACCAGCTTTCAAATAAAAAAGAATCATCGAAATCGGTCGGCGTGATATTGAGTTATTCGTCAATTTGTCGCGCACATACTTAATGTAATTGAAGACTTATGTGGTTTTCTCATGGATGACATGTCCGAACAGGACCAAATTGAAATAGGACCACACGGAAAGCACCAGCTTCAAATAAAAAAAGATTCATCAAAATCGGTTCACCCTGTCGAAAGTTATGAGGTAACAAACATAAAAAAAAACAGTTGAATTGAGAACCTCCTCCTTTTTTTTAAGTCGATTAAAAAAACCATAAGACACGTTTTGAAATGTTATAGGTAAATGAGAAATTAGTCTGTCCAATAAAACTCAATTTAATAACTTGGCACTTCTTTCACAGAGCTGTCTAATTCCAAAATTAAGTAAAGCCTATGCCATGCTTACTAGACTACTGTTAACCAAACATATATTACTTGATACATATATAAGTAGGTACATGTTATTAGTTCTACTGAGATTGTGCTTTATACACAAATATTTAGTAAAATTTATTTGTGGGAATCGAACCCACAACCTAATCCTATGCAGGATGACTAAATGCTGGATTAACAGGGCTTATTTGACTTAACACTTTTATTTAAACTGAAATGAGATGTGATAATTAAACTTCATTCCAACCGCCAATACAACATGAGCGCACTTTACCAAACGCGAAACAATGTCAATTGAGGTTGACAGTGAGATGATGACGTCACTAAACGTCACTCCGTTTTACGATGAGAGTAAGACAAAGATAACGAGCTCCTCACAGATTTGTGTACTTAAAATTTATGGGAGCCTCGGTATTCCTCGATGACATAGCAAAATATGGGACATTTTATAAATTTTGTTTAATTTATTGCATCTAGTATTCATTGTTAATGCTGTATAAATATACTGACATAATATATATTGCACACATTAGCCTATGTGTTATTCTATTGTATAAGCTATATTACTGTATAGTTTCATCCAAATCCGTTCAGTAGTTTTTGCGTGAAAGAGTAGGTAATAAACATCCATTTTTTTAGAAGTAATTTTGAGGTGTTTAAAAGTCTAGAAGTCTAAAATCTTGATTTAAAATGTTTAGTTTGTTTTAAATATTAAAGTTTTTCATTTTGCCAATATTTCTAATGAGTGAGTCCATGCAAAATTACAGCTTTCTAGTCCAACGCGGATAGTCGGCATACTCATAGATGATTACATGACTGATCGCCTCAGTGGTGCAATAGTAACGTATGCGACTGCACTGCTAGGAACTCAGATTCAGTTCCCGGGTCAGATCAAAGGTTTGTATGTTTTAAAGATTCTATGTTTTCCATGTGTGATATGTACGTATTAACAAAAAGTGAGTAGGTATACCGTCAATTAATCTAGTTTTGTTGTACGAAACTAGATGGCGTTGTATGTTAAATGTAAAAATAAAAAATACGGTGTGACAGATTGAAAGCCAGACGAACATGGTTAGGTACATTATAAAGATTCCTTGAAATAATTAGTAAAATTGATTCTTAAAAAAATGTTAGAAATCTCCTGAATTTGATTACGAAGAATCTTCGATGTGGAAGTCAGACTCCTACTAAGTGTTTTTTAACCGACTTCCAAAAAGGAGGAGGTTCTATGTTCCACTGTATGTATTTTTTTTTTTTTTTTTTTATGTATGTTACCTGATTACTCCGTCAGTTGTGGACCGATTTTGAAATTTTTTTTTGTATTCGACAGGGTATGCTTCCGTGGTGGTCCCATTGCCAGCATATCAGGATCTGATGTTGGGATCCCAGGGAAATCGAGGGAAGCCCTCATTTTTTATAGGCACATACTATGTTTTTCGTATATTTTCTGAAGTTACACCGGTATTTGCGTCTGGTAGTCATCATTTTATGATGATGAGCTGATGATGTAAGGTACCACTCCTTAACGGTTAGGAGTTGGAGGATAAATCTTTAAATATCATATGTATATAACTTACCTTTAGTCGTATTCTTACAAATTATTTAGGTAAGCTGATGATGGAAGGTGGAAGGTACAACTCCTCAACGGTTAGGAGTTGGAGAATAATTCTTTCAATTTCATACGTATCTAAAGACCTTCAGTCGTATACTTTCAAGCTATTTAGGTGAGCTGATGATAGAAGATTAAACTCTTCAACAGTTAGGGATTAGAGGATGATTTTAATATTACACGTACCTTAATTTGTATTCTTGATGATGAAATTTGATGAAATAATTCAACTTACTACTTACCTACGATTGTTTGCACTAAAAACTGTAAAATAAAAACTTTTTATAAAAAAAAAAAAACCGACTTCCAAAAACATCCAACGAAAACTCTCTGTCAAACAACACTTAAAAGCGTAAAATAAACTGGTTCATAAACTGGTTAATAACTGGTTTGAAGTCGGTGCTAAGCCAAAAAGAATACAAACGAACAATTACAAAAGTCTAAGCGATAGTCACTTGGCACCGACTTCAAACAGATTTTAGGTACCTAGCACCCATTATAATACTACTATTTAAATGAGTAAAGAATTAGGTATAGGCAATTTATGAAGAACCAGTTTATTTTACGCTTTTAAGTGTTTTTTGACAGAGAGTTTTCGTTGGATGTTTTTGGAAGTCGGTTTTTTTTTTTATAAAAAGTTTTTTGTTTTTCATGTTTTCTTAAACAAATTGGTTGCTTTATTGTTTAATTTCCTTTGAGTATTTTTTGTTATTTGTATTAAAACATTTGTTTTTTATATACATATTTAATTCCAATGACTCATTTTGTTCAGTGAAATATTTGTGAGAGAAATTATAATAGTCTGCAATATGATTCTACTTCATATGTCTGAGTACGTTGATACCAAGATACAAGCACTAAAAATTATTACCAGCCTTTCGGTGTTCCTTTAACAGACATAAAACACAATATCTTTGGGCACTTCCTTCGATTGGACGAGGTGCACGACAGGAAGTGACGTCAAAGCTCCTATCTGAAACGCTGATTGCTCATAAACCCGTCGTCGAGCCCGATAAGGCGACGAACTTTGAGAATAGACCTTCGAGATACGTATAGCCATCGTATATGTATATGTAGTCAAACGCCCTTATTATGATGTTATTAGCTGTTGAAGATTAGGACACGTAGGTAAGGTTAAAATTTGTTAAGATGTTCCAGCCTATTGACAAAGATAGTGAAGTCCTTGACACTACGCAGTCATATGTACGCTTGCGCTTACTATTTATAAATTACGCTTTTTATTTATAAATTAACTGCCAGCGACTTGCTCTTACTGTCGTGTTTCAAATTAGAAAATAACTGACATACGCTGTACTATTTTTTTATTATATTTTTCTAATATCTAATAAAAAAATATTTTAGAAAATAATGAAAGACCATAACACCATTCTTCTCTTATTTTACCCTCTTAGGGATGAATTTGCGAGATTTTTTTATACTGGATGTTATACAGCATAAAAAGCATCAACTGTTAACATTTCATGTTTGTACCCTATCGACAAGCCCTTTTCAGGCTATAAAAGATGGTGGTCATAGGACTCATAGGTGATGTTAACAATCATTGTTCGGCGTTCTAATCTGTCTATCATTACTATATATTTATATAAAATGTATCTACACACATCAAAAGTGTCTAGGGATCAAGCATTTTTATGCGGATTTCTTGAGATTGAGATGTGGCTTTGGCCCTGGCCTGCTCAGTCGCCAGACTTGAACCCGATTGAGCATGCATGGGATATGCTACAGAGAAGAGCTCTGCCGAATACGGAGGGTATCCAGTCGCAAGAAGACCTTTTTTTGTTGTTGCAACGAACATGGGCGGCCATTCCACAGCGTGATTTGGATGAACTCATTTTGAGTATGCCAAACCGATTCTTGTGTTGTTAGTGTTCGCGGTAGAAACACGGATTATTAATTGTTTAAGTTACCTAATAAAATTTTAAAGAAAACTGTTATTTCAGTCTTTTTTTCGAACTTTAATGTTAGTGGTTCAAATGTCAAAAATCCCTTTATTAGGAAAATGGCAAATTTCTTTATTAATGCAAAGGTGACTTGGTTTATCGTTACTGTGACAAACGAAAACACTTTATTTGATGAATCCTTAAAGAAAATTTTAATTAATATCAATCAGGAGAAAAGTTATTGCAAAAATATATGTTGATTCCTAGACACATATGTTGATCCCTAGACACTTTTGATGTGTGTATATACAACATATGTAAAAAATTGGTTGTCTGTAACGTCGGTTTACGGACTATAGTTTAACGTGACAACGTCATAAAACTGACTTTACAGACAACCAATTTTTACTTGTCTTCTACTTTACCTTCCAGTATTATTCTGTAGAAATGATCGTGTGTTATCCTACTTTACATTTTTTTCAAATTACGGGTTGTCACGAAGGGGATTTCTTTTAATTATACTGGTAGAAAATAAATAAAATGAATGAGAATAAGGTGCAGTGGCGTTGTCTATAACAAGTCTTATTTCAAAGAATCAGATGACTATTCATCCTTTCACAATGGGTTGCGTGCCCTACCCCGTTCTCATTGTTTTAATATTAGGGCTTGTTCGCATTTGGCGCAATATTTGCTGCAAAATATTAGCTGTACATGAATTCTGTCTCGGTAAGAGACAAGGAATAATGTTGGGGCGTAAAGGGTGATGAAACTCAAGTGACGTATGACTCAACTAGAGTTACAAATAAATAAATAAAATAAATAAATATTTCGGACATTTAACACACAACGCCATCTAGTCTCAAGCTAAGCAGAGCTTGTATCATGGGCACTAGACAACTGATTGAAATAAATAACTATAAATAATATAAATAATAATAACAACAATATAAATAATATATACATTTTTTTTGTAAATACATACATGTTATATATAGAAAATATATTTTTAATATGTGTACATAACTAAAGTATCATAGTTAATTGTATCAAATTAATACGATCTGATTGAATTTAACACACAACGCCATCTAGTCTCAAGCTAAGCAGAGCTTGTGTCATGGGCACTAGACAGCTGATTGAAATACATAATATAAATACATTTTTTTTGTAAATACATACATATTATACATAGAAACATATTTTTAATATGTGTAAATAACTAAAGTATCATAGTTAATTATATAAAATTAATACGGTCTGATTGAATTTAACACACAACGCCATCTAGTCTCAAGCTAAGCAGAGCTTGTGTCATGGGCACTAGACAACTGATTGAAATACATAATATATATAGGTTTTTTTTTTAAATACATACATATTATACATAGAAATATATTTTAATATGTGTACATATAAATATAAATAAATAAATAAATATTTCGGACATCTAACACACAACGCCATCTAGTCCCAAGCTAAGCGGAGCTTGTGTTATGGGTACTAGACAACTGATACAAATACATATATACTTTTTTTTTTGTAAATACATACATATTATACATAGAAAACACCCAAACTCCGAAGCAAATATTTGTAGATCATACAAACATTTGGTCCGACCCGGGAATCGAACCCGAGACCTCATGATCAGCAGTCGCACACGCTAACCGCGAGACCAACGAGGCAGTTTATAACCAATATAACTAAAGTATCATAGTTAATTATATCAAATTAATACGGTCTGACTGAAATTTAATTATATTGAGTTTGTCGGTACTATCGAAGTGACTAATTTAACATCTTATGTCTATTCACCAATAAAATGAAGTGAAATGAGTATCTCTAATCAATAACTTTTTATGTTGAGCATAAAGTTAAGTTACGAGTTAGTCTAATGCGTTCACGCCCTTACACAGCCCACTAATTGCCAAAGACCCAGGGATGGCGGACGGCGTATTTTAAATTTCCTCGCAAACGTTTTTAACAACCACCTCATTGCATTTTAAAAGAAAGGATTATAATTTCTTTTACTCTTAGGTAGGGATCTTTTATTAATTCAGTTGAGTTGTTGTTTGAGGTTTTTTTCCAACTTATTTTTTCTTGGGTACTGGGGAACACTTTACATAATCTGTGCTTAAAAAGTTTGGAAAAGAATAGCGCATCGTTACTAGGTTTGATATAAGCGATTAGTATTACTAAATATATGTTAACAGTACGTATATACCTACTAGGCATATTATTTGTAAGAAATCTTACTTTTTTATATTTAAAAAAAAAAAAAACTTCAATTTTGTTCATGAGTCAATTCGAGTAAGATCTAAGTAATAGAATATTATTTAAAGTTACTTAAAGGGCTCGTGGGTAAGTAGTTACCCAATAGGTTAAGATATTGTACAGTTAAGGAATCCTAGACAAGTCACTTTTTAGGTGGACACATTATCGAAATCATTTCACAAATGGCGTAAAATATCCACACAAAAACTATCCAATTGAGCCTGCTTCTTTTGAAATTTAGTGTGTCACTATTCTGCATTGTCTGCATTCACAATCACCCATAGCCATCACTCTTGGATTTTACTCTAGCTTTCCATCAGGCTGGGTGAAAAAAAAAATGAAACAATTTTCAGACTACATTAGAATATCTAATCAAAAGTCAAGACAGAAGCTAAAAATTCAAGCAAAGTCTTTAGATTATACATAAAGATTAGTTAGTAGCAGATACGAAATTCGTTCATAATCGAACGAAGTTATTCAGCTAACATAAACATAAAATAAAACTATCTCTCATAGATATAAACACTACATAGAATAAAATAATATGTTCATTTAAATATCACAACACAGTACGGGACGGACGAACGAAAGGTGATTTGTTTTTGCGCACAAATGGTGAAATAATGACTGCAGTGCGAGTTGGCTTACCGCGTCCACTCGCATGCTAATACTATATTATGAATATTTATAAATGTGATCCGACACTGGAAAAAATCAATTATAGATATATCACACTTTCGTATCAAATCAAATAAATAATAAAAATAGGAATTCTCTACTGAACATTGGCACTGAAAACATTTTTTGATTGCAGACAAATGTAACAGAGTAGATTGATTTAAGTCAAATATTTTATTCAGCAAAAATGTTTTAAGTAAGTGATAGTAGAATTAAATAGACAGAACCTTAAATACTCTCTTAGATAATTATTTGCAAGCAAAACCATTAGTAGAAGTGTTAGTGACTGCTTTAGGTTAGGACTTTGTAGCTTACCAATATTACATTGATAAGCTATTACCTAATTCATTTATATTATAAAAAGTGAATTCATATATTTAACAAAATATTTCACTAAAACAAACCAAGATCCCAACAAACTTTGTAGCCGTCTCTTCCAAAATAATCGAATCAGAACGGACATTGAGAGAGACCAAAGCCTTGTGGCCCACAAGTTGTGGGCAGCAACTCCTCTCTCGAAACTTACTTTACTCGACACGTTGGGATCGTATTTCGGTCTTAGCAATGGCATAAATATTAAAAACCAGTCTAAAAATTCAAAATCAAATCTGAGAAGAAACATAAGGGAAAAATAAATAAGGGCAATTACAGGATCGAAATAACAGTAACACAATTTAAAATACTACAGGGTAATTGATACATTACAAGTTTGTGATGTATAAAGATATTAATGGGAATTGTTTTTACTTGTAAAAATTGTAAACAGTTAAGAATTCTGTGCGTTGCTTAACAGCGATGAGTATCTCCAGCTGCGTGTATATCAGAATAGGGGAGAGGATTTCTCAGGATTTAAATTTAAATTGCAGCGGCTCTATCTAACAAGTGTCAGTCATGTCGAGAGCGTGATAGATCGGTGATTGTATCGAGAGCTATACCGTTAACATTATCCTTCATACGTAAGTGTTTACATATAGTTAGATATAGAATACTTTCTACTATGTACTTATAGATTGCAAAATCAAATTAAAATTAACTCTGGTACAGTTAAACCCTCTTAAACATTTTGACGTCAGTCTTATGACATGAACAGGTATGAGTAAGTACGAAGAATGGGACCACAATTTTAATCATATTTTCATAGCGATGTATCAGTCTGCTTAATAAAGTCACCACTAACGTGTGTTATTATTTTCACACTGGCCCATTTTTTTCCATATTAGACGTTCACATGGGAAATAAGTATAAGTATAATACTAACATTACTATAATTATAACCACAATCATAGGTATACTCTAGTTATATGTCAAAGTGTTATACCCGTATCGAAATAATACTACTTCGCGTC
This sequence comes from Diaphora mendica, assembly GCA_949125395.1. NCBI lineage: Eukaryota > Metazoa > Arthropoda > Insecta > Lepidoptera > Erebidae > Diaphora > Diaphora mendica. The sequence continues at coordinate 8,909,358 of OX421323.1, forward strand.
AAAGCTCATTCTACAATGGCTAATGCTACTACTATTTTCTCTTGTTTTGTTTTGACCACGTGACTTAATGTTGAGATGTCAATGAAAATGTTAACTAGGCTAAAACTGCAATTCGTTCCTTCCGCTGGTAATATCACTGCCGATCATCTTGTGATTCATTATAAAAGTTTCGTTTAGTTTTCTTAAAAAGTATGATGACATTATGAGAAAAGGTGAACTTGGGCACTCAAAAAAAGAAAAGACAGAGCCAAGTTTCATTTCAAAACAGACAAAATAAAAACACAATTTTAAATGCACATAATTTGAACAGCAGGCCGCGAGATATCTAACAGACGGAAAATATTAAAGGGAACTTTACCTACATTTTTAAAAGAAGTTTTCTTTATCCAACGAATAAATCGAAGGTGGGAGGGAGAAGTTACCCGGTGGAAGTAGAAATCTGTTGTTTTATTCATGAAAAAAAAAAGAAGGGAAAAATGTGGTATGCCAAACTGTTTGTTTCTGAAACTTAGTTCTTGTTTACTCACAAACTAAACCACACTGAACTGAGAGCTTAAAATTTTAGTATTTTTTGACAACTCCCGCATTACGATTATACATCATGTGTCGCTGGGGACTTTCCAAACATACATGTAACGGGCACAAAGAACACCCAGACTCAAGACACCAATTTGTGGATCAAACAAAGTGTTGTCCCTTGTGGTATTTAAAACCACAACATTTGGCGCAGTAGAAAGCGGAGTGGCGACCGCTTAAACCACTAAGGCCAACCGTGCATTCATTGTGTATTTAATATAATTTAATTGTTTGAAAACTCGCATTTAGCCGCAGCTTCGTCCGCGTGTGTATGGACGAAGATGCGGCTATGATAACCGACATCGGTTATCACGGTAAAAAGTACTGACCTTACCAGCCTATGTCCTTCCTTAAGAATCATAGTATCTCTATGCCAAATTGATTATTTAAAAACCTGTCAAGAACATGTTATTTAATATCCTATCTAGCATTCTATACTGATAGTATCATTATACAAAGACCGTTATAGGTGTATTATGTTCACAAAATATACCATAAGTAATACAATATTTTTTCTACATAATTGTAGCCTGTTCGGAAGGAAACCCCAAAATCTCCAACACCTTTGTTCAAAACAAGTGAATTAGTTGACAAATCCTCACGCACGGTATCCATTAAATAATGCAAATTTGTTGTAATCCCCACTCTGCGGCACCCTGGCTCACAGCGAAATATTTAATTTTCATAAAGTATACATTAGAGAAGTCGCGGGGGCGACGCTCTTGTGAACTGAGCCGCACAAATACTTAGAATAAAGTTATGTTGAACGTAAATTTGTAATTAAAACTGACAGTAAAAATTTCTTAGACTCTGGCTTTTATATTTACAGAACTATCTATTATTACTATTTCATTAAATAAGTTAATAAAATAGGATTTTCAATAAACTCACACATGTGTGTGATCTTACATCGGTGTGTGATGCTTAATCGAACCCATGGTCTCCAGTTTAGCAGTCAGTAGGATCAGTAGACCAACAGATCCCTAAAACAATGGTATTTAATATTAAAACAGCATGAAATAAATATTATAATACAAACGTGTGTTTGTATACAAAATGAGTAAAATGACAGCGTTCGTGCTGTCGTATTTCGTTGATGAGTGCGAGACCGGAGGCCCAATGACGCAGAAGCATTATTGCAAATTGATAAACCGTTCTATATGACTTATGCTCGGCCACGTGTTTAGACAGAAAATATATAATACTAGCTGATCCGGCAAACTTTGTTTTGCCATTAAAAAATTGGGGTATAAAAAAATAGATGTTGGTCGATTCTCAGACCTACCCGATATGTACATTAAATTTCATAAAAATCGGTCCAGCCGTTTCAGAGGAGTATGGTAACATTGTGACACGAGAATTTTATATATAAGATATATATATATTTATGCTGCTTCAATTAATAATAATGGGCAAGATAGAAGGGAAGAAACGCTATGGAAGAAGGAAGAAATCGTGGCTGTGAAATATCCGGGAGTTGACCTGTATCACCTCCGTTGAACAACTGTACCGCTTAGCCAATGACAAAGAGGAGTACAAGAAGCTGAAGGCCAACCTACAAGATTGAAGAGGCACTTGAAGAAGAAGAAGTTATGACTTACCCAAGAAGCACAATATTCTTGTTGGAATACATAACTAATACCAACTAACAACCATTACTTATATGGTTCCATGTATGTAGTATTTTAAGTTGATACATATAACAGTTTAAGTTTTTACCTATATTCAGTATGCTTTTAGTACCTACTCTAAAGCCTGGTGATGGTCAAAATGTCACCTTAGAACTTAGAACCCTTATGTTTTTTTTTATGGAATAAGCGGGCAAACGAGCAGACGAATCGCCTGATGGTAAGCGATTACCGCCGCCCATGGACACCTGCAACACGAGAAGCGTATGTACGTACGTACGTATGTTAGTTAGAGAACGTATTTTTGTATAATTTTCTTTATATAAGTGGAGGGTTTGACCACAATAAGTAAATATGTAGGGTTTATCGCGATTGTGTAGAATAAACGACACATTGCATGTTTGTCGCATCTCCCGGCAATAGATAAAATGATGGTCTCTTCTGAATCTTTAGTCTGTTCGAGTATTAGAAGTTAAAAATATTAGAATTATAAGATTTAAAATAAATGATTAGGAAGATACCAGTAAGCTCAATTATGTACTCTAAATTTTGTTTGGGTAAAATGAAATATAAAATTTGTCTAAAATAATAACCTTCATAGTCCCATTGATTTGAGCATGAGGCATTAATGTAAAGAATAAATAAAAAAGAAGACACTGTTAAAACTTCTTTTAGGGTTGTAGTTTTGAAACTAAATGTTTCTATTAAGTCTTTCCCATTTAAACCAGACATCAGATATCAATAAAGTTAATATACTACCATTCTAAATGTCTAACAAAACTTTATAATACTTCTTTGAAAAGTATAAAGAGCCGGTAATAAACTCAATTTCATGTTTAACTATTATACGGGTACAATCGATGGCAGTTCGACGCGACCGACAGCAAATTTGCATATCACCAATATTATATCGTCACGCGAAAAACGTATCCCTTACGCCTGTGTACACATGAATGACGTGTGATGCTGCCGACCTTCCCTGACGTCATCCATCATTCGACATGGCGCCTGCACCTAGACTCGTGACAGCGCGGGTGGAAAGATCAACGGTACAGGAAAAATCAACCTTATTCTGTAAACCTGAAGTTAGTTTTCTGTTTTTCAAAATGGAGTAATAGGTGGCTCTCCACCTCCCCGCGGGCGGGGGAGGATCCCTGTCAAACGCTGGCGAAGAGTTTGACAGACGCGGGGCGCGGAGTATTTGACATGAAGGGGCTTGTTTGATACGGGGGTGAGCTGACAGCGGAGAGGGGGGTGAATTCTGCCCGGTCATGAATAGGCAATGGGCTCGCTTTATTTATAAAGATTGTTGCCCGAACACGGGCCCAGTGAACTTGTGTTGGAAAATAAACACGTCGTTACTATTGACTTATATGAGAAAATATATCTACACCTCACTCAATATAGATTTCGGAACACCTAATTGAAATCCTAATTGGGTTCTTTTATGTTTATTTCTAATTGGAATGGGACTGATTTTCTTCAATTAAAAGTTTCAAATTTCAAAAAAGTAACAGATAATAAGTTCTTTAGTAAACAAAACTATCTTAACATTTCAAATTTCTATTTTTTATTAAATCATAATATATGAAGTAGAAAAGTGCTGAAAACATTTCTACATATCTGAATGTTTGCTACACTCGGTGGTGAATAACACTTATTTAATATTTTGAAAAGTGTGTTCTAGAATTAATACTTTAAAAACTTTTGTTCTAATTAGAAGTTTATTACAGTTTACTAAAAACGGACCCAGAACTTCTCTAAACATTAATAACGAAAATCAAAATTAGCAAGATCAAGGAAAAACAAATTTATAGCGCAAACAATTTAGGAATAAAATTGCAACTTGGATACGTCGATTCTAAATGAGCTGTTCAAGTTACATTTTTATTCCACCACCACATAAGAGTTTATCAACGACAATTTAATTCAAGCAACCGCAACCCTCAAGCATCTTGTTAGGGGGAATAAAATCCATAAAGAACACGGTACAGAGGCAGCGTTGGGAACAAAATTTGATTATTCCGCGAGGTTGGCCTATCGCCAGCGTCTCACTATTTATCAAGAACGTCGAGAGCTCGACGGTTTACAAGGATACTAATCATCGATACGGGATTTGTATACAGTGGGAGAATTATTATGAATAGACAGAGTTTTGCTTTCAACTAACAGGTTTATGAAGCTGTCTTTGTTTCCTCGGTAACAGTTAGACCTGATTATGTTAATTTGACAAAAAACAAAAAAAAATATATTTAAGATTAAAAGGTTTGTTGGTTGATTTTTATTAGTTTCAATATTCCCATGTGTTATTCGGTAAATATATATCAATTATTACAATATTTAGAAACACTATTGTTTTGTTTCGACTTTTTCGCGATCCCCACGGGACGACACTTTATGTGATCCACAGATTGTTGTTTCGAGTCTGGGTGTTCTTTGAGCCACAGGATTTATTCCCAGTGCGGGAGATTTCTTTTTCAAACGTATCTAGTTTGTAGTTAACTCATGCGAAATTTAAGCCGCAGGAAAATGCCGAATGTTACTGTTGTCATGCCGATTACCATTCAGTTAATATTTCTTGTTTATTAATTATTACTAATTACATTACCATTAGCCAAATTATGCGTGAGTCACGACTACTTGTCACTCAGTACAAGTTGTTCGTAATGATCTCTTACCTTAGTTATTTTAATTTACTATTCCTAGGAAATCATATATTATCATTAAAATTAACAATTGTTATTAGAATACTCGGGCATGTAAAATTATAATAAGACCTGTTTATTATGAGTCACTTTAAGAGTCGAAAAAGTAATAAAATGAACTCATTTTTTTATGGACTAGTGGACAAACGAGCAGACGTACCGTGATTACCGCCGCCCGTGGACACCCGCAACACCAGAGGCGTCACAAGTGCGATGCCGGCCTTTGGGGGATGGGAAGGTGGATGAGGGGAGGGTTTGGGGGTATGGGCCTCCGGTATCCTCACTCACTCAGTGCAAGCGCTATTTTACACCGGTTTTCTGTGAGGCCGTGGTATCATTCCGGTCGAGCCGGCCCATTCATGCCGAAGCGTTGCTCTCCAACGGTAATTTATTACACTATTTGCAGTGCACTATTGCAATAAGAATTACCTAATAAGCTTTTATTCAGGAAATTGAGTTTAGTATTATTCTTCAGTAAAAACAACTTGACTCTAAATACTATTAAAAATAATAATACCAGATAAATATTAACGCATTAAAATGAACCCCTTGAGTTTGGATCTAGGGTTGCTTGCCTCCATGATTTATGGCTCGCGAGATTTCGCCTCGGGCTCGCGTTTCCTTTTGTCGGTGTATCCGGCTTTGTGGCAGCCCTGGTTCGTATAATAGACAGCCGATGATTCGATCCTGTAATGAATTCACGGTGCGTTCTCGCCTTTATATAGTTGTTTTAGCTTAATTAATATGCTTAATGGAGTTTAACGGTTCAATTAGTGCTGTGGTGGGTTGATGCTGTATCTTTTTTAACGTTCAAGAGCGTTTATGAAACTTGCTATTTTAATGTGACACGCTGAAGTAAAAAAAAATTGTAAGTACCTACTTTCTTTTTGCCTACTTTGAGATTGACTATACTCAATAATAAACATAGTATAACACATTTGTCCTCGGCTTTGCCAGCGTGTATATCGTTTATCGCAATAAAAAGTAACCTATGTTCTTCCTAAAGCATCAAAGCATTTCCACGCCAAATTCCATTGAAATCGAAGCAGCGGTTTAGCTGTGAAAGCGTGACAGACAAACAGACAGACAGAGCTACTTTTGAATTCGTAATACTAGTTTGAATTGCTTGAATGGAATATGTAATATCTATACGTTAATATTATAAAATTGAAGAGTTTGTTTGTTTGTTTGAACGCGCTAATCTCAGGAACCACTGGTCCGATTTGAAATATTCTTTCAGTGTTGGATAGTATTTCTCGAGGAAGGCTATATATCATCACACTAAGACCAATAGGAGCGGAGCACCAATGAAGAATGTTTCAAAAACGGGGGAAAATTATCAGGCTACGGGCAATAGGAGACGCAAACGAGGTTGCGTGGTCAGCTAGTTGTATAATATTTATATCTCTAATCGCACAGATAGGTACAATTTTTTAAGTTCACAAACAGTTTAGTCAGCCTACAGCATTCTTTTGTGGTGACAGGAAAAACCTGTATAACAGATCACTAGTTAGCTTCATGAAGCAATGAAATCTACAGTAACCGCTATAGAAAACGCCAAGGACCTGGCTATTGCATCGCAAAGTATAATCAAGGGGATGTTGTAATTCTGTCGACTGTCAGAATCTTGCTGATTCCATGTATAATGCTGTTTTCCATAGTGACTAGGGCTTAGCAATAAACTGTAGATATACATTGGTGATTTTTTCTAGACTAGAAAATAATCGTAGAACAGTAATAGTGTAGTATTAGACTACTTTTTAACACACATAGACATCCCGTGATAGTTTTGTCTGAAACTTGTCGTAGCTTATCGCCGCAGGCAAGTAGCTCTTTCCTTTTTTATGAAACTAGTTATGGAGTACCTTTCAATTGAGTCAATTGCTATAATAACAATAATATGATACATACACATGATGCGAAAGTCAATCAGAAAAAGTATAGGTATATACTTCAGTGGAGCATGATTGTGACTTATCGTATCGTATTTTAGCAGGTTAGTAAATACCTTCTTGTATACCTGCTTATAGATTTTTTTATAAATTACTAGCGTTTGCCCGCGATTCCGTCCACGTAGGTATGTATCGGTAATCGCAACAAAAAGTAACCTATGCCCTTCTCCAAAGTTCAGTCTATCTGTATACTCAAAATCATCCAAATCGGTTCAGCGGTTTAGCCGTGAAACTATAAATAATAGGCTGACAGTTGGCCTAGTGGTTTAAGCGGTCGCCACGCCGCTTTCTAGTGCACCAAGTGTTGTGGGTTCAAATCCCACATAGGGTAACACTTTGTGTGATTCACAAATTGTTGATCTAAGTTGTTTCCGTTTTATGTATGTTTGTAAAGTCCCCCTCGACACAGAATATATATTTCTAATGCCGGAGTTGTCTTTTATAAAAAAACAGACAGACATAGTTACTTTCGAGTTTATAATATTAGTATGGATAATAGATATAGACAGATATAGACAGATAGAGACTACAAATTGTTAATTAGATGCATAAAAGAAACTGACATAGTACGAGTTACGACGTATCTAGTTATAAGACATCCCGTGTACAAAAAATTCCTCCACTTTAGTGAAACTTTACCTCATAATACTAACATCGTATTATGTACCGTCATCCCTCACAACATTGATGTTGCGGGGGTTGGTTTAATAAAACAAAAGACAACAGCATGTCGACAGTGCGGCCCGATCTACCGTCTGTCAAATAATGATACTCATTTGTCAAACGCAATCGGCCCGTCTGCGATATTCTTTATTACGCATCCTAATACACTTACTATATAAGTATATTATTTTATTTGATATCAAATGCTATTTTCATGTTTAAAAGTGTATACTTATATATAGTTATGAATATTTATTATACAAAATATTATTTCTATTGAAATTATATCCTGTACCGCTAGCAATATGTAATAGATATTTATGAGATTTACACCATTTATAAAGTAAATTATCCTAATCAATTTCATATATCTATCTTAGATTTTAGAATGTTGCTAAAGTAATTTGAATTCTTTGCAAAAAGTTGTCACAACTGCAATAAAAAAACACATTTTTACATTTCTCAAAATCTACTTAGTTTGAAAACTAGATGGCATTGTGTGTCAGATGTCTCGAAATATTTTAATATTATGTATTAAGAAATATAAATTACATTAAAAAAACGAAAAAAAATAAAACGATATTTATGAATGAGCTTACTAGTAAATTTAGAAGCTGAACAACATTTTATTGACAGATCAAGAAAAAATCGTAAACGAATAATTTTGATTTCTAAATATTTGTTAAAGCACAGTTTTAAAAATCTGTGAATTTAATCTATTATTGATGTCATAAAAATAAAAAAAACAAATCTCTAAAATGAAAGTAACGTAAGGCGGTCCCAAACATTCCTGCCACTTTTCCTTAAAAAAAATGTTTTTCGTTGTGAAAACTAGTGTGTTAAAGAAAAAACCTGCACCAAATTAGTTCAAAAAATGTAATCTCGTACTGAAATGCTGATTAACATACTTATACATTACTTAAAACAAACACAACTTGTTGTCGTACCGCTAAGTAGTACCGCGTAGTAAGTCGCTGAAGCACCTAGTTCCACTTCTTTGCTTCTACCCTGGTAGTTTAAATGAATAAATAATTATGACAGTGGAAATTTAAAACGTTTTACGATTTCGTTTATTAAGAATTCTTCATGATTTTCTCTATTTCATCGTTGGCGTGCTTCGTGCAATACATTTGATATGATACATTTGTTTATTTGTCCTGCCCGGACACCAAATCCATGACCTCTTGCTTAGTAAGAAATAGGACCACTAACCAGCTGGTTAATAAATACATTTCATAGTAAAAGACACTAAGTATTGACGGAATAAATTGTGACTAGTATAACCAAGTTTAATTCCCGGGTCGTGCCAAATGTTTCTATGATCTGCAAATATTTCCTACTAGATGGCGTTGTGTGTCAGATTTTCTAAATATTATTGTTATTAACCTTGTTGACCTTTTTACATTAAGAGTTTAAGATACATCTGTGATTTATTTAAGATCTTTGGTGTATTTTATAAGACAATTCTTTGTACGAACACACATGTATACTTGTACCTATCTATATGTAAACAGACATCTTATAAAGACAGGGAACAAGCTCCACATCGCGAGCTCCGTCGATCCCATCATTTCTTTTATATTTTTTCATCAATGTCACACGTGACGCCTGAATGTCATTTTCATATGACGAAAAAAAATGTTTATTAAGACGACGGCCCACGATATTGCAATATTCTACTAGTGAAATATGGAAAGTGATATTTTACGAGAAAATAACAAGGTGCATATGACGAGATTAATACCGAGAGGGTTAGTACTGCTGTTTGTATTAATATTTATGGAACGTTTAGTTGAAAATGTTTTATTAAAAAAAAAAAACATAATATATTTCTACGGGAAATGAATGATGGGTAATGATGATGAATTTAATTATTATATGGGCAATATGATTTCTGAATATAGGTAACCACTAAATTTAAGATTATCATGTTCCATAATACATAGTTGCGTAGTAGTAAAAACAAAATAATATGCAAAAAAAAACCGACTTCCAAAAAACATCCAACGAAAACTCTCTGCCAAAAAAACACTTAAAAGCGAAAAATAAACTGGTTCTTCATAAATTGCCTATACCTAATTCTTTATTCATTTAAATAGTAGTATTATAATGTATGCTAGGTACCTAGAATCTGTTTTAAGTCGGTGCTAAGCCAAAAAGAATACAAACGAACAATTACAAACATTTTTTTTTTTTTTTTTTTTTTTTTTTTTTTTTAAGTTTTGGCTGAGCCAAAATGACTCTGCTCTGCCTGATGGAAAGCATCAGCAGATTCTAAAAGTGGTGATCACCAACCTCAATGCGAATAAGGACATTGCAGCATGGTGACCTACACTATGGCCGCCTAGTGACATGCTTTTTTACGCCCCGCTTAAAGGACCCGGGATCATAGTGGGAGGGAAACACGTGCGCTGGAAGTGAGTTCCAGGTTTTGACCGCTCGGCACAGAAAGGACGAACCGAAGCGATGAGTACGAGATCGTATGTCTACCACTCTGAAGCGGTGACTTCCAAGGCCGGCACGTGTTGTCCTGTAGAGGAAGGGGGAAGGGGGGACCAGTTGGAAGAGCTCCTCAGAACACTCTCCGTGATATAAGCGATAGAGTACTGCCATAGAGGCGACATCTCTACGCAACTGCAGGGGCTCAAGGGACTCGGTGGCTTCAGGACTGTTGACAATGCGGATTGCTCGCCGCTGCAACCGGTCGAGAGCGTCAAACAGGTACTGTGCGGCACCATCGCAAAGATGAGAACAGTACTCTACGCACGAGCGAACCTGGGTCTTGTAAAGAAGACACAGATGCTCGGGCGAGAAGAACCGTCTCACCTTGTTTAAAACACCTAGCTTCCGCGAGGCCGCTTTAGTGACACTCTCAACGTATTCGCGTGGGTTGAGATCTCGGCAGATATCCATGCCCAGGATATCGAGCCTATCTTGTTATGCCATTTGAGTGTTCTGAAAAGTGGGAAGGGGAAGGAATGGAGACTTTTTGGCAGAGAACGCGCACCCCTGTGTTTTCTTGGCGTTGAACTCGACCAGATTCTCACAGCCCCATTGAGAAATGCGGCCCAGAACATGGTCGAGTTGAACGACAAGCTCCTGTCGTTTTTCCTCGATATCTGCAAGCTTGGCTGTTGGATGTCCAAAATATCGTCCGTGAACTGTACTGTCGTCTGCATAGCAATGAATGTTGCCAAGGGCTAACATGTCATTGATATGCAGAAGAAACAGTGTGGGCGACAGGACGGAGCCCTGCGGTACTCCGGCGTTAATCGACTGAAAATCGGAGGCCGCACCGTCGCAAAGGACTCTGATGCGGCGCTGGTGCAGGAATGCGGCAGCCCAGTTGCAGAGTTTGGGGGGCAAACCGAAAGCCGGTAGCTTGGAGAGAAGCGAACGATGCCAAACCCTATCAAAGGCCTTGGCCATATCAAGGCTAATGGCCAGGGATTCCCCATGCCTGTCAATAGCCTCACCCCAAAGGTGGGTGACATACGCTAGAAGATCACCCGTGGATCGGTTCGGTCTAAAACCATACTGACGATCATTTAGTAGGGAGTGATCTTCCAGGTAGTGGACCAGTTGTTTGTTTATTATCCGCTCAAACACTTTGCAGATAATGGAGGTGACGGCTATCGGACGGTAGTTGGCCGGGTCGGAGCGGTCGCCTTTTTTGGGGATGGGTTGAACATTCGCCTCTCTCCAAACCTCCGGTACAGTTCCCGAGGAATATGACAGGCGATACAGACGCGTCAATACCGGAGACAACTCCGGTGCACAGTTCTTAAGAACCACCGCTGGGATACCGTCGGGTCCACTGGCTTTCCGGACGTCGAGTGACCGAAGCTCCGCACGGACTTCACTCAGCCGGACGAGAATGTCCCGCATTGTAGTGTCGCAGGTCGGAATAGTAGGCGGGTGCTTGCCGTGGTCATCGATTCGCGAGTTAGCCGCAAAGAGATCAACCAGCAGTTTCACTTTCTCCTGCGGCTCAAGGGCAAGTGATCCGTCCGGATATTTCAGCGGTGGTAGCGAAGGCTGACAGAAGTTGGACTGCACGGCTTTAGCCAATCGCCAGAACTTTCGGCTACCCGTAGGGTATGCAACGAGTTCTTGACCAAGCCGCGCGATGCGCTGGGCATCCGCTCTGATGTAAGCCTTCTTGCATTCCCTAGTGGCTTTGTTAAACGCTGCTTTTAGTTGATCAATGTCAGGGGAGCCGTGAGCGCGGGCCCTGGTCCATGCGCGATACGCCGATTGCTTTAGTGAAACAGCATGGGCGCACTCGCGATTGAACCAGGGACGGGTCGTCGGGTTGGCGACCTCACTGTAGGGAATGTAGTATTCCATTCCGACAGTGATTTCGCCAGCCACGGCGGCTGCACTTTGCGACAGATCTCTATCTCTGAAGCAGCGTTGAGCCCACGGGATGGATGCAAAATAATCCCGCATTCCATCCCAGTCTGCCGACGAGTAGTGCCATAAACGTCTTTTTGCTGCCACTGGTCGTGGTGGGGCAGCAAGAGGCACCGTGGTGGAAACCAGGCAGTGATCGGAGGATCCCAGAGGGGCCAGCACCGATACACTATACTGCGCTGGGTGACTCGTCAGCAGTAGGTCCAGCAAGGAAGGCGCTTGACTCGGAATGTCTGGTATCCTGGTGGGCTGGAGTACCAGCTGGGTGAGGTCATGCGTGAGAGCGAATGTGTGGACAGTCCGGCCTGCGTGGTCAGTTCTGGAAGATCCCAACCAGGACTCATGGTGGGCGTTAAAGTCTCCCAGAAACACCAGTTCGGCGGTCGGAAACTGCTCCTGCGCTTTGTCCGCTGCCTGACTGAGATATTCGAAAAGTCGAGTTGTCTCAGAATCTCCAGAGTGGGATCGGTATAGGCATACGTAGATTCGGCTCGTAGAGCCAATATCTACGTGGAGCCAAAGGGTGGAGAAGGATGGGTCCTCAAGGCAGCGCAATCGGCGACAACAAACATCCGCCCTGACGAAAAGACATACCCCAGCCTTCGCGAGGAAGCACTCCTCAAGCACGTAACCGGGGTAGTGAAGATATGTCGTGTCGGCAGGGCGGCGTATTTGAGTCTCCGTTAGAAAAAGGATGGCGGGCCGTGCCGTCTCTAGATGCTGGTGGACGGCGTTGAGGTTTGCATGGAGTCCACGGATGTTATTGAACTCCACCTCAAAAAGCGAGTTGGTGGGAGAGAGGAGTGCCGCTGTGCATCGTTTGTGCTTTTTCTGTGCTGCCATGAAAAAAATAGGAGGAGGGGGATGGGAACGTAAAAGGCGTGACAGTCATCGCGGCAGTGTAATACTGAGACTCGGAATGCTGTTTCGTCATAACGGTGAGGCATGATGGTGACCGAGCCGTCGGACGGAAGGGCTCCCGTACCCTCCCGGAAGTGGTCGCCTGGTCCCACCGTCCGGTCACCAACCGGCACGACGAGCCACTCCGTGGATTATGCGCGACCTGACGGGGCAGCCTCCCAGGGTGGTTAGCCGCGGTTGGGCCCCTCTCTATGCCGCGGGCGGCCAGCGGCACCACCGTTTCTACAGGTCTCCCTGGCCGACGGCTCGATCCACGTCACCCTCAATATGACTCTACGAGCATTCCACTGCTCACACACTTACCACGATAACTGTCACCCCTGCATCATTGGGCCACCGGTCTCGCACTCACCAACGAAATACGACAGTACTAATACTGTCATTTTACGTTGATTTTCTGTGCGAGGGTAGTACCGCCCCGGTCGAGCCGGCCCGTTCGTGCTGAAATCAGCGTGGCTCTACTACCTCTAAAAGGTAGGCCTTTTTGGAAGTCGGTTAATAAAATAAATTAAATAGCTTTTAAAAAACAAGCTTTTACTGGAATGCCTCGAGACGTATCAAACGAGTCCAAACTCGATGATGTTGCGACGTTTCATTCTGAGTTCCTATGGCCACCTTCCAGCTCCAGCATCAGATCAGTTCCATGTCATTATAATATTGTATTGTCACGCTATATACATTTGCTTGCAAAATTTCAGAAAATCGGTTAACGATATCTGTTTCAAAATTGAGTTGCAAGATTCCACCTAAACATACAAGCATACATACATACATTGCAAGTTAATAAAAAGCTTGTAAAATAGACCCACACACGCATTCTATTTTGCATCTTGTCTTGTATCTTAATTTTACAGTGAAAGGAATTAAATAAAATCAGGAGGAAGTTAACTTTTATCTTAAAATAAAGTCAGTCAATAATAAAGCTTAGCTTAGCATTGTTAAAGAAATGCTGTTAGCATAATATCTAATAGTTAATTATATTTTTAATCCAAAAGAGAGTCTAGAATAAATCTTTTAATAATAACAACAATCTATACGTAGTATATAATAAAGTCGCTTTTTAACCGACTTCAAAAAAGGGGGAGGTTCTCAATTCGACTGTTATTTATTTGTTACCTCATAACTTTCGACTGGGTGAACCGATTTTGATGATTCTTTTTTATTTGAAAGCTGGTGCTTCCCATGTGGTCCCTTTTCAATTTGGTCTAGTTCTGAAATGTCATCCATGAGAAAACCATATAAGTCTTCAATTTGCATAAGTATGTGTGCGACAAATTTACGAATAAGTCAATATCACGCCAACCAATTTCGATGATTATTTTTTTATTTGAAAGCTGGTGCTTCCCGTGTGGGCCCATTTCAATTTGGTCGTTTTTGAAGTCGGTTTTTTTTTGTTAAACTTTTGTATATATTATTGTTTTTATAAGCGTAGAGCTTTTACTACGCAACAGATTTTAATGCGGTTTATACTCATAGAGAGAGCAAGAGGAAGGTTTATTTGTATAAGAGATGCATATTTTACTGAAGAAAACTTGAGTACCTACCAAGCGTGATGATGTTAAATTTGCATCCCTGTGAAACCGGAACGGGTTAATATTATAAGATAGAGATGGCAAAGCTTGTAAATCGTGTTTCAAATAAGTTCCTAGAACACAAAAGAATAATAAGAATAAGATGCTTAATAGAAACAAGCTTGTTACAACACTACTTTCACAAAAATAGATAAATCAAGAAACTTCGAGAATAATAGGATTTTTGCAAAGAAGAAAGGGCAATTCTTTATTTTGTAACTATGTATATAAAAAGGTCACTTTAGTGACGTTTACTAAAGGATGTAGGTATTTTTAAGCTATAGTTTAACCAGACGAACATCATTATCGTATCTATATGGTGATCAGACGGGTCGTGCTATTATAATGGTGAATACAAACATTTCGCAGACTATAGAGAAAACGGAGAGCAGTGATTATTATACCTAGGTATCTACATTTTCTTTGATTCAGTGTTTTGGAAAAAAACCGTTATTAAAACGTTAATTAATTAACAATCTCAAAAGTAACTAAATAAGGCAATTGAGCTCAGTAAAAAAATTACACGTCATAACTAGAATTTATACTAGCAAATAATCACAACATTTGTTCTCCAAATTTCTTATCGTGTACGGTCGGTAGGTATCTATAAGACAATATCGTATTGAATCAGTTGATACCAATTCGATAATTGCCACCATCCCTTACTAGAGCTGTTTGCATCGTCACAGCGCTTCAACGCTACGGCATGGCACGGTGTGACGCGGCACGACGGCATAGCGGCGACGAGCGTGGCAGATGTGCCACCGGTTGTGATTGTCTTGCCGCGATGATTGATGATCTTCCGCGGCGGCTGTGAACAAGGGCTGCCACGTAATACATTTTGTATTTAATTTAAGTCGGATTTTTGTGCTTATTAATAAATTAGCAAAAGACAGTTACAAAAAGTATTCGTTTTTACCAGGAATATTCCTGTATTGCACAGGACTTTTATAAACATGAACAAAACGGACACAAACAACACCCAAAGTCAGAAAATCAATTTCTAGGGTTGGGGCGTAAGAATGAAATTTGTAATAAGTCCATGTATGTGTACCACAACTTCGTGAACTGCAGTTAGAAATGTACTTTACATTTTAACTGAATCCATTGCCTGGTAGCTTCTAAATCACAAGGCTTGTGATGAATTCTACTGTCTCTTTCTATGATTAAGTAATCAATGAGAGAGAACTACTTCTGTTTCGTCGCGCAGAATCCTCAATAATATGTTTAATTAAAAAGAGATAGAAACATAGCTGTCGCGTCACACTGATTGTTCCTATTACAAGAGAGAAAGGGACAAACGTACACAAAATGCGTCCTTCTGATAATTTATCCGTTGTTCGAGATTTAAGAACAGTATTTTTCCTACATATACATATTTTGGTATTTTCGGATAGCTTAAATTATTATAATTTTAAATATATGAAATAAAAATTTTACTTCCTGTTCTTTAGTTTTTCATAAGGGTTTTTAAAAAATTCTAAGTGATCATTAAAACCAATGTCATTTCGTGAAAAAATAAATTGAGTTATTAGCAATACGATTTTAAACTTACCACTCGTTTCAATACAATTCGTTTTATAGTTAAAATAATAGTTATTAACAGTGTTAAAATCATTCTAGATAATGATATTATTTTTGTATATTTTAAAAGAAATAAAGCAAAAAAAAATGTCTATCACCTAGTAACAAAAACACTATTTCATACCAAGTCAAGAATAATACTTTCTTAAATAGATGTAAACAACAAACAAATTAGGAAAGAAAAAAAACACAAAGCAAATAAACAAAGTGATTAGCATAACTACTTTCGTTATCAGTGGCATAGATAATGCAAATAATATAATAGTTCTTAGTTACATAGAGATACATGTTAGTGTACACTTACTACCCTTCCACAACAAAAGGGTAATCCCCGTGATTGACATGACAGGTCTCGCCGTCTCTTTTCATTCCTTTGTTAAAGACTCCGCCTCCAATCATGTTTTCGATTGCGCCATTGTATTTACTAAACCACTTTCGGATCTGTTCAAATAATTTCGAATTTTTAAAGAAATTATTTAAAAATATAAACCATACATGTAATTTACTCTATTACTTAAGTAACTTTTTTGCATTTCTTCATCCTAGGCGAAAAAAAAATTTTTTGAAGCCGCCGTCCGTTAGTGACAGACATTACTCTGTCATATACGATTTAAAAGACACATACTTGTGAAATTAAGATTTGGACATAATGTGAATAAGTTTCAATATATGATATGAAATTAAATAAATAGTTGACGTGACAACCCTAGTTGTCTATTCGACTCACGTTTATTCAATATAAGCAAACTCAAGCATAGGCCACAGTAAAAGTACTTTGGCGAAATATTCTACATTCGTCAACAGTTGTGACGATTCTTATGTTCATATGCAGATATGACTATTTCGACTGTATATGTAAGTGAATATGGGTAAGTTTATACACAGAGGATGATTTATTTACTTTATCTTTCATGGTATAAAGAGGCAAACGAGCAGATGGAATCACCTGATGGTAATTTACTACCGCCGCCCATGGACATCTGCAATTCAACAGTCACAAGTACGTTACCTAGGAGTGTGGCCCTTTCGAGGGTGCACCTGGTTCCCCGGCTTCTAGTACCAGAGACGGTGTGCGGCTTTCAGTCGGTTCGAGTCCGACATAATAACCAGTCAGGGGTAACAGAGGGGATATCCGAGCAACAAAAAAAAAATTGGGAAGAAAGGGCTCTGCTTAACTTACACAGTAAGTGAAAAACAGTGAAAAACAACGATAGAATTGCTTTAAGACTGATTTCTGTGAGGCCGAATCGGACCTTTCATGCCGAAGCATCACTGTGATAACTTTTATCTCATCTTAGGAAATTAGGAAATCATAATGATGTTATAACTTAGATAAGGATGATTTCTATACATATTTCTAAAGAGAACTGACTGCACGGTTGGCCTAGTGACTTAAGCGGTCGCCACGCGTTTCTCTATTGCGCAGTGTTGTGGGTTCAAAACCGACATGGGACAACACTTTGTGCGATCCACATATTGTTGTCTTGAGTCTGGGTGTTCTTTGTGTCAGTTTCATGTATGTTTGTAAAGTCCCCCGCGACACAGGATGTATATTTATTTTCTAATGCGGGGGTTCTTAAAAGAACAAAAGAAAACTATAACTTTGCCGATTTTAAACAGTATTTGTTGAGAATCCTTTAAAATAGTAGCTATATGTACTTCGTTGGGGATTTCATCTGTTAGATAAAATTAAGTTCCATAATAACATTTTTAACACGATTTTATTAGCTTCACTTGTGTGTTTTTTGTTTGTAACCGACATTTGTAAGTGTTTTTTTGAATAACTATTAAATCACAAAATACAAAACTTAACTGAGTAATAACTTAGTAATATGTTAAACAAGTATGGTCACTATAAATAATTATGTAATACAAACTAGGCACTCGTCCAACTATTTTACTCCCAACCGAATAAATGTAACTTAGTAAGAAATATTTATTACATGTACATACCTCCTACTTAGACAGTTGAGATTTAAAGACATTGAAAGATTGCATTTGTTATCTCCACAGACGTATGTTACATCAGATGGTAAATTAATATTATAGATATGTGTTCCTTCGTAGGTGATATTTATAGCATAATCTATACTAATATTATAAAGCTGCAGAGTTTGTTTGTTTGTTTGTTTGTTTGAACGCGCTAATCTCAGGATCTACTGGTCCGATTTGAAAAATTCTTTCAGTGTTGGATAGTTCATTTATCGAGGAAGGCTATAGGCTATATTTTATTTTCAAAAAAATTTGAGATCCGTAAGAAAATTGCTATTTTGTAACCCAAGGTGTGAACTCGAAAACCTATTTTTGCGTGCGCTGCAAAAAGTATTGACAATAGAACAAAATCATGTATTACGGGTTTGTAGGTCCCATTAAGATCTACAAAAAAGTCCGCGAGAGCATATATCTAACTATCATGGTTTAGTCACAATAACCGCTTTTGTGCTCAAAAAATTATTAAATCGTCTGAAGAAAGAAACTACGTTAAATGTGTATCGTAATATTAATCCTTATCCAAATAAAGCATTATGTTATCAAGGGTATTTATGTAGAAGTAAAATACTTTTTGTTTCACCCCATTCGGACATTTCGTTTAGAAGTTATCACGAGTATAAGACGCTAAGAGTTGGTACCTATTATTGAGTTATTTGTCAAAGAGTTTTTATCAACATAATACCTAATATTAGTCTTTATCCAAATAAATGTGTTGTTGATTATGAGTATTAGATCTTAGAAGAGTATAATAAATACATCTATACTAATATATAAAGCTGAAGAGTTTTTGTTTGTTTGAACGCGCTAATCTCAGGAACTACTGGTCCAATTTGAAAAAGTTCTTTCAGTGTTAGATAGCCCGTTTATCGAGGAAGGCTATAGGCGTGATGATATATATATATATATTTCATCACGCTATGACCAATAGGAGCTGAGTACCAATGAAGAATGTTTCAAAAACGGGGGGAAATTATTACGCTACGGGCAATAGGAGACGCAAACGACGTTGCGTGGGTCAGCTAATCGCGCTAATCTCAGGAACTACTGGTCCAATTTGAAAAATTCTTTAAATGTTAGATAGCCCATTTATCGAGGAAGGCTATAGGTTATATATCATCACGCTAAGACCAATAGCAGCGGAGCACCAATGAAGAATGTTTCAAAAACGGGGGAAAATTATCACGCTACGATCAATAGGAGACGCAAACGACGTTGCGTGGGTCAGCTATACTAATATATAAAGCTGAAGAGTTTGTTTGTTTGTTTGAACGCGCTAATCTCAGGAACTACTGGTCCAATTTGAAAAATTTTTATTATTATAAATGCGAAAGTAACTCTGTCTGTCTGTCTGTCTTGCTTTCACGGCCAAACCTCTGCACCGATTTGAATGAAATTTGGTACACAGATAGTCTAGAGCCTGAGAAAGGACATAGGCTACTTTTTAATGCGAAAAAGGGGTTGTAAGGGGTTTAAAAGGGGGATGAAAGGGTGTTCTGGGAGTTCACTCGCCACACGCCTGCGCGTTACCTACGTCGGGCGTCTTGACAACGAATAAACAAGGCTGTCACAATAATAAAAAATATTTCACTTTTTCAATGAAGACATAACAATGATAGCAATGATATTATATATATATAAATTAAATATTAAGATATTAAGTATATATTCGTTAATCTGATTTGTATGTTCATTATATTAATATAAATAAATAAGCCAAATTAATATAATTAATTAACAGCGTTTCTTAACTTCAAAATTCTCTACAGAAGTATCGTCATTATAAGCTAGCTGTTAGTTAGATATGAATAAAAATGTAAATAATATCCATCCTGATCAGCTGACTAATGAGATAGTTATCAATTAAACGAACGGATCATGTCAGGCGTGGAGGGAGATGTTGTCGAATACTTAGTAAGTCTTTGGAAATATCAGGAGTGCCTACCCATAAGTTGAGGCTGCAAGTTAATGTTCCAATACTATTAAATGAGGTATCTTGAGCGCCAAAGCAATGTAATAGTACATGGCTAAATATTACACAACTGGGGTACAACATTGTAAAAGCTACAATCATGACGCATGGAATGGCAAAAGAAGATAATGTTTTAATTCCCTGTATTCCAATAATTCCAACTTATTTGACATTTTAATTTAAAAGAATGCAGTTTCCGCTGAAAACAGCATTTCCAATAACAATATTATCAAAACCCAAGGACAGATGCTTAAAGATACAGTTTTTTTTTCTCATGAGCAGCAAACTCACGTGTATCAAATCCACAAAATCTCCAAATTTTGGCAAAATATGGCAAAAGAAAAAACGTAGTTATTAAAATTGTACTTTTTTTATTTGAAGCTGCCAAAGTGACTATGGTCAGCCTGATGGAAAACTCAAGCAGAATCCAACAGTGGGGGCAACCATACTCACTGGGAAAGCAGACAATGCAGTATTGCGTCCCACACTATGACGGCTTAGTGAGATGCTTTTTCACGCCCCACTTAAAGGCCCCGGGATCATAGTGGGAGAGAAACACGTGCGCTGGTAGTGAGTTTCAGTTTTTAGCTGCTCGGCACAGGAAGGATGAACCAAACCGTTTGGTTTGAGAGTGAACATCTTATTCTGCAGAGGAAGGGAGAAGGGGGACCAATTGGAAGAGCTCCTCAGAATACTTCCAATGATACAGATGGTAGTGGACTGCTATAGAGGCGATATCTCTACGCAGCTGCAGAGGTTCAAGGAACTCGGTGGCTTCGGGACTGTTGGTAAAGCGGACTTTTCGCCATTGCAACCGATCGAAAGCAAATACTGCGCGGATCCATCACAAAGATGAGAACAGTACTCGAGGTCCCGGCAAATATCCATGCCCAGGACACCGAGCTTACCCCGTAGTGGCAGTTGAGTGCTCTGAAAAGTGGGGAGGGAAAGGAATGGAGACTTTTTGGTAGAGAACGCGCACAACTGTGTTTTCGTAGCGTTGAACTCGACCAGATTCTTATCACCCCATTGTAAAATGCGGTTCAAAACCCGGTCGAGCTCAGCGACAAGCTTCTGTCGATTTTCCTCAACGACTGCCAGCTTGGCTGAACGGTGTCAAAAATATCGCCCATGAACTGTGCTATCGTCTGCATAGCAATGTATGTTGCCAAGAGCTAACATGTCATTGATATGCAGAAGAAATAGTGTGGGCGACAGGACTAAACAATGAGGTACGCCAGCGTTTACATCCAGAACATCAGAGGCCGTGCCGTCGCAAAGGCCCATAATGCGGCGCTGATGAAGAAAAGCGTCAATTCAGTGACAGGGTCTAGGAGGCGGACCGAATGCCGAGAGCTTGGAGAGAAGCGAGCGGTGCCAGACCCGGTCGATGTCAAATGTCGAAATAAGCTCATATAACTACTTTATATTTTATGTACATATATAAATACTTAAATAAGTTTTTAATAGTAAAACGTGTGTGTATTAGTTGTAAAAAAAATCGGATGGTGTCGTGGGACATCAGATAGGAATGAGTTCTATATCAAAAATACAGATGGCGCTATACTACATTTTTCGTTCACGAAATAAATAAATCATTACAGATGGCGCTATACAAAATTTTTAGTTTTCACAAAATTGTCTTAACCCCTTTATTTTATTTAAACTGATTTATAAAAATATATAAAAGTTCTATGCGAGGTAAAGAAAATAAAACTATTCAGGTACCAATACATTTTGTATCATGATTTTATATCGATAAAAATCCTACCTATATTAATAACCCGAAAGTTTGTTAGTATGGATGGATGGATGTTTGTTTATTTTTCACGCAAAAACTACTGAACGGATTTGGATAAAACTTTACAGTAATATAGCTTATACATCAGAATAACACATTAGCTACTATTTGCAGCGATAACCGACATACACGCGGGCGAAGCCGCGGGCAACAGCTAGTATCTACATGTTTTTAGACAATACAAACTAAGCTGATGCCTGCTTTAGTAACCTACGAAATTTTTATATATTATATGTTTTTTTTTTTTTATTATTTGGTAGATACATTACTAAATATATTAAAGCTGTCTAAATGTAGCTTTATGGGTTCATATTACTACCCATTTAATTTATCGAATACAAGTAGGTACAAAAATGTATCCCATGATTTTATTTTAGAATTACCTATGTAAAATACCTTTATTAAACAATATTGTGTTTCATTATTTAATTCTATGTTTTTTTATACGGTATAAAATGGGTTTTTCGTTAACACCTATATTAGTTTTAGGGATAAAATCCAGTTAAATATTTTGAATGTTTAATGTTTAGGTTTCGGTCCTATAAAGTTACTGCTTCATTTTTCCAAAACCATACTCGCTACGCCATCTGTACATATTTACCATACTTAAAGTATGATTGCTCAGTCGCCCTTGGTCAAATTCAAAATGTATACTCATACTATCTTATTTAAAAAAATGTGTAGGTAAATATGATAAGTAGGTAATAGATAAGTAAATGTTTTTTCCTGAAATCATAAATATAGTATCAATGTTTGATTTTATTTCAGAATGGCGTCTATTGGCAGTGGTTCGACATCGTAACTCAACAGGAAGATGGTTCTTCAGCCTTGTTTGTAATAGTCATGTTATCCAATAGATGGCGCTTTCTAGATTTAAAGTTTCCTTTTTTAGATTGAAAGCTTATGGAAACTTATTAATATATTATTTAGCTTTTCTATATTTTAAGAGAAAACATAAGTATAGGTATTTTATACAATATAAAATTGTGGAAGAAACGACCTTTAAGTTCACTGTTGGTTTTCAATAAATAAGTAAATAAGTGGTTTTAGACTTTTGATTACACTATGTACCAAGTTAGTTATTTTCAGTTTTTTTAAAAGAGGTTTAAAAAAACACTTACCCAAGCACACAACCAAAAATGTTATTTTTCGTTACTTTTATAACCGATTTTTTTGTTTTTCGGGGCTTTCGGGCGATCTAGCTAAGATTTTTCATTTCAAGAAAATTTACTAAACAGAAATACCAAGTAAAGCTCGATCGTTCAGGTACTATTAATTTTATTTTAAAGCCTAGTCTTTTTTATTTATTTAATTAAATTAGGATCTCCAACAAAGGATATACACATAATTATGTACAGTATACAATAAATTACTGGTATTATACCGGTGTACTCCTTCACTTACAGGAGACCAGAGCCAGAGACTGAGTCTTGGAACGAATCAGGTAATAGTTTTTATTGGTGAAAAGTTGAAATAAGATCAGTGAACGGCAAAAGTTATTCGAGCAATTTTTATTTGAAAAGTACACACTGTAATGAATTGAATCTGCAACGACGATATTCAATCAAAATTTGGAATTGCGTAAGTATTTACTACTTCAAGGTTCACAAAGGGTAAAAACGGATCTCTATTATCAAAACTTAACTGTCCGTCTGTCTGTCCGTCTTTCTGTCACCAGGCTGCACCTTATAAAACGTGATAGCTCGACAGTTAAAATTTTCACAGATGATGTATTTCTGTTGCCGCTATAATGAAAAATACTAAAACAGAATTTTAAAAAAAATAAGGAGGCTTCCATATTATAAACGTAGGTAATTGTTTTGCTATCTTTTTCTTGATATTAAAACAGGCTGGTGAAACTACAAAAAAAGTTAAAATATAGAGTCTAATAATGTATAAATATCAGGGTTGATAATAATCATGTTTTTTTTAAAACAATTTTAAAAATCGGATTAATTTGATTTAAATCGGATTTTTTTTATTTAAAATTAGAATTTTTGATTTCTTTTATTTTCTTGTCTTTTTTATTACTTTAATGGTCAGTTATTTATTAAATGAAAACAACGTATTTTTTAATTGACTTAATCAATCAATTAAAAGGTAATTTAACAAGTTCTACTAAAATCAACAATTTAAAAAACAGTAGTGTAGAAAAAATAACAAGGAAAGTAAAAACTTAGCAACTCATTAAAGTACATATTCTAATTCTTTCCAGATGAGTTCACTATCTGAAATAGGATACTTGTCACTTTGCATTGAATTTGAATAGCAAGCGTGAAATGATTTCTGAAATATTTGATAACTTTTAGTACATGTTCTACACAGGGATCGGAAAACCCATGCATAACGGTATTCGTTATAAACGGTTACCGAATCAATCTGTAACCGTTTCAAAGGGTTACTCATCGATTCGGTTAACAGATTATATATGTTATTGTTTTAACCCAAACAATAAGGGTTAACCCAAATTAATTAACAAATATCCAGAAACCTATATCAAATTCGGTTAAGGTTAACCGTAATTATCCTGTATTAGATTATTCCTGTTAACAGTTATAATTCGGTAACACATATTTAGGTTTATCCTAAATTTAGGTTAACCCATTTCCAAAAGGGTTAATAACAGATTATTTCGGTTAGGTTAACCCTAACCGGAATATCCCTGGTTCTACACTGTATAGCATTTGGACTCCCGGATCTGATCGGTAATCGCTCGTTCGCACGGCATTGTGCACGTGTGCGAGCCGTAGTCCATGTCGGGGGAAGTCCCTAGACAATTTTTAGCCGATTTGGTTGCAGTAAAAATGTAATGATTTAAATCATTGATTTTTATAAAAAAAACATTTGATTAAAATCACGATTTAAATCACTGATTTAAATCATATCAACCCTGATAAATATTATGGTACAGAACCCTTGGGCGCTAATCCGAAAGCACTTTGCCAGTTTTTTATATATTGAGCTTATAGAAAAATGAGTATCATCCATGAGTGGTGGTTATCATCCTTATTACGAATGCGTAGAATGCAACAATGTAGCATGGTAATCCACACTACGGCGACCTATTGAGATGGTTCTGCATCATTGGGCCTCCGGTCTCGCACTTACCAACGAAACAAAACAGCACGAATATTGTCATTTTAAGTTGGGCTTCTGAGAAAGAGTAGTACCGTCCCGGTCGAGCCGGCCTGTTCGTGCTGAAATCAGCGTAACACCTTGTTAATCAATCGATTGGAGCCGAGCACAATTGTAAACAGATGCAAGCGAAGTTGCAAGGGTCAGCTAGTTTCTTACCTACATATTATTATACATATCTCAAGCAAAAGCCGTCGATAGGCTTAATCCAACACACATCCAGCTTTCGGCGAACGTGAAAATGCGCAATGCATTTAACAAATGGCTCTTCTGAATAAACATTGGTTGTATACGAACAAATAAAAATATCAGTAGATAGATATATTATCTTCTACAGTATCTAAAGTACATAATAAATTCCAATCAGCAAGAATAGCGAGTCACTAACAGCAAAGAAAGAAGTTATGTGAATTTTTAATGTTCTCAATTTTTGAAATAAGATTTTTTCTGCAACCTCTTTAAAGATCCACGTTTCTTTAACCAGTATCCTATAAAGCTAGCTCAGATAATTAAAACTCAGATACAGAACCAATAAACAGTTATTTGTTCTGTATCCA
Source organism: Diaphora mendica (assembly GCA_949125395.1). NCBI lineage: Eukaryota > Metazoa > Arthropoda > Insecta > Lepidoptera > Erebidae > Diaphora > Diaphora mendica. The sequence continues at coordinate 8,934,828 of OX421323.1, forward strand.
GGTCCTACTTAGGTATGTGCACAAGCACAGTAGATCACCGTAAAATGACAGTGTTCGTGCTGTCGTGTTTCGCTGGTGAGTGCGAGACCGGAGGCCTTATGATGCAGTGTGGTGGCATAGGTCGACATAGTGTGGGTCACCATGTTGCATTGTCTGCTTTCGCAATGAGTATGGTGACCACCACTCTTGGATTCTGGTTATGCTTTCCATCAGGCAGAGTAGAGTCATTTTGGCAGGGCCATACATAGAAAAAGCTCACAATATTGCTTTTGTGAGCTAATGTTTTTGTGCCGATCTCACAAAAACATTAGATAAATACTGCGAATAAAATGAGTATTGGCACCACCTTTGGAAAATACAGGTGTATTTAAAATAGTAACCTTTAAGGTGCCGACTGACCTAAAACATTTCGGCGTAACGTAACATTCGTGGCGAGCGTGTAAACGTTACGGCGTACCGGTTCCATGAGCGGCGTGCGCTCCACCCGGTTGTCGGTATTTTCGCCAATCCCTTTAAGTGTTACGTTACGCCTTAATTTTAGGTCAGTACAACACTGAGCACTGTCGCGAGCACGATTTAACGAACGCGCGAACGCGAAAGTACGATTTGCCTAGTGGTTTAAGTGGTCGCCACACCGCTTCCTACTGCGCCAAGTGTTGTGGGTTCAAATCCTACATGGGAGAACACTTTGTGTGATCCACTAATTGTCGTTCTAAGCTTGGGTGTACTTTATATCCGTTCCATGTATGTTTGTAAAGCCCCCGCGACACAGGAGGCATATTCCTAATGCGTGAATTCTCTTTTTTTTCAAAAAAAAAAGCTTGTACATGAAGAGAGTTGTCCGACATTTTGAGTACCTACCAATAATAAAATAATAATAATAAAATAATGCTCAAGGTGGAGCGCAGTTTCGCACAGTGCTCGCCACAAGCAAGTGTACAGGTCAGTCAGGTAATGCCGTAACGTAACACGCTCTCCACGAATGTTACGTTACGCCCAAAAGTTTTAGGTCAGTTGGCACCTTTATACTCGTATTACAACAACTATCTTCAGTACCAAGTATTGGTTAAATTACAATATAATTAGTTGTTTAATGATGGATGGTTTTGAAATTATGTCCTAGTATGGAATGTGAGCATTTTGGAATAGTTAGTCATAGGTAGTCGGGTATGTCACAGTACCTAATTATGAATCATCCATAAAACCTGTAACGTAATATAATAAGTCAGACTGGGTGGAATCTCAAATGCATAATATAAAAAAAACCGGGGGACAAATAATTATGCAGAATACACATGAAGGTGTCACGTGCACTATTAATAATATTTAAAGGAAATAATAATAGGTTTAAAGTAGGTCTAATAAGAATAATAGGTATTGCATTCAAAATAAAATATTTAAATAGTGTGCACCTTAAAGCGTGTAGTTATAAAAATATTGCAGTAAAAGCTTTAAATACTCACGAATCACAATACATTTTTGATTGACAAAGCCTGAAACTTGATGTTCTATCAGAGAATTTTGGCAATGCTAATTGTTTATAGGTACCTGCCTCTTAAAACTTTTTGTAGCGTAAGTAGAGGTACCTACTATGTTTAATATGTATTAATTTAGGATATTAAAAGTTTTAATGGATTGGTATGCTTTTAATAATCATAAGAATTGAAGATTTTAATAAATGGAGACGGAATGACTAAAGAAAATACGTGATAGAAACAACAATAAAATAGAAATATGCTAAAGTACCTTACTACCTACCTACCTACCTACTAAAGTACCTAACTATAATTTAAGACAATTTTTAAGGAAATTGTTATTTATAAGTTTTTAAAATAAATCGTAGTAAGTAAATCGCGATCTTACTGATAACAAAAGTTCTTCTTTGGAGATGTTATTGGAAACATTTAACTGGTAATATCTACAAGTTAACTATAATTATTAACACCTTGTAAATAACTATTCAAAACTGTTGTCGTCATCGGAAAATATTGATAACGATTCTAATCACCAAGTCTGTTATCGTAGAATCTAAATCTAAACTAGTTAACCAGTTAACTAATCACCATGGTCTATAAATATGAAGGAAACGACAAAATTTGGCATTCCTACTTCAACTTTCACAGTGAAAGCTGCTATCTACCAATAAGTTATCAACATGATAGCGAATACATCGTGTCAATTTTCGTCACCAAACGTTGAAACCACGGGATCGAGTAACGGGAGTTCTGGTTCGTGGAGTCAGCCAATCCGTCAGGAGAATTTTTTGGACTCATTGGTAATTTATTTCATATCTATTTTAACCTTCTTTTCAATATATGTATATTTGTAGCTCTGCCTCAGTAACCTGATATAAAATTTTGTTATCTGGTCTTTCTGCCGAAGAGCAATTTTACATCGCAATTATTGACTTGTCCATGTCCGCAGTAGTCACTTACCATCAGATTACCGGTCTGTTAAATTGTCACTTTATGCGATAAAGAGTAATTTCAATTTTGATTTGTGTAAAATTAGATTTATTCATAGTTTTTTTTGTCTAGCCTGTGCCGTGGAATGAGTCACTTATTCCAAGCATCGCACCATCGCCAATGAGTAACACACCAGTGTCAACCGGAACAGTGCCAACAAACAGTGTCCAGTACTACACCAACAATGGTAATGGAGTACCCAAATATCCACCAAGCATACTTCACTTAGGACCACCCATTTCCGAAGGCTATACAGCAACGAATACCTGTGCAATAATTGAAGGACGAATCAATGAACCTAACGCTATTTCTCATAGCCAAATTATCAATGGTGCTAGCTGGAGTAATCAACAAGCACAAAAGCAATACGCCTCTCAATCTACCAACAAAACATCCGTCAAGAAAGAAAAAAGAATCAGGACTGCTTTCACCACTTCGCAAATTCTAGCATTAGAAAAAGAATACGCTAGAAATCGGTACATAGATCGTTCTAGGAGACTTGAACTTGCAGAAGAATTAGATATAAATGAGAGGACCATCAAAATTTGGTTTCAAAACCGCCGTATGAAAGAGAAAAAAGATCATGCCGAAGTATGTGAAGAAGCGTATATAATTGAATCAGTTGCGGATTCGACTGTGAATAACTTAATAATGCATGAGCAATACCAAAATATCTCAAATGATGTCTACAATCAAGGGGATATGTATATGCAATATATACCAAAAACAACTAATGATGTTCAAGTACCAGCATTTAACATGCCACAAATAGTCCAACAAGTCCCCCCAGTATATGAGAATACATATCAAGAGTCTGATAATATTTACAATGGATATCAATGGCAACAAAGCCAACAAGAAAACCTGCAAGTGCAACAATATCCCATGGAGTAGGTACAATAACCAAACGTGAACATTATTCAAACCACACTAGGAAAATTTAGCTTGAATAAGACTAGGAAAATATCGTTATAGAACCGCTGCATTAAGAAATCTCAAAGAATGCGAATAAATATCTTTAACTCAATTTTTTCGTGATATGAAGAGCGTCCAAATGACTATGTTATGTCATGAGCCATATTCCAGTATTCTAAATACACACATCAAAAGTGTCTAGGGATCAACATATGTGTCTAGGGATCAACATATATTTTTGCAATAACTTTTCTCCTGATTGATATTAATTAAAATTTTCTTTAAGGATTCATCAAATAAAGTGTTTTCGTTTGTCACAGTAACGATAAACCAAGTCACCTTTGCATTAATAAAGAAATTTGCCATTTTCCTAATAAAAGGATTTTTGACATTTGAACCACTAACATTAAAGTTCGAAAAAAAGACTGAAATAACAGTTTTCTTTAAAATTTTATTAGGTAACTTAAACAATTAATAATCCGTGTTTCTACCGCGAACACTAACACAAGAACATCGGTTTGGCATACTCAAAATGAGTTCATCCAAATCACGCTGTGGAATGGCCGCCCATGTTCGTTGCAACAACAAAAAAAGGTCTTCTTGCGACTGGATACCCTCCATATTCGGCAGAGCTTTTCTCTGTAGCATATCCCATGCATGCTCAATCGGGTTCAAGTCTGGCGACTGAGCAGGCCAGGGCCAAAGCCACATCTCAATCTCAAGAAATCCGCATAAAAATGCTTGATCCCTAGACACTTTTGATGTGTGTAGTTTTAACAATCAAGGCTAAATGAAAGCCATGGCAACAACTTCTAATTATATTCAAGTAATACTCGTAGTAGTAGATATTATACACGCACTATACAACAACGGAGTCCACAAGCTATCATCACAAGCCGTGCCTTGCCGTCTCTAGCGTTTCGCTACCATACCATCACGAAGGGAAAACTAACACCTTTTGTGTTTGTAAATATCTAGTTTCTGAAGTAATGTGTTCTACGAATATTTAGTTTCTGAAGTAACGAAACAGCCAAGCCATACATTTTTACTGAGATGTAGAGTTTACGTAGTTAGGGTTGGTTGAGTTAGGGCGTGTAGATTCGGAAACTTGGCTCCACATGAGATCTGATATCTTTTTCACAGGGTAATCCATATGCAGTCGTCTTGGCAACATTTTACATGAAAATATTTTTAGTGGGATTTCATTTCTTTTTGTAAGTTGCTTGAGGCAGTTTTTTTTTCTTTTTTTGGGATGTATTTTTTGTACATCTTCTTTCTTCTTTCGAAAAAGTCCAAAAATGAAACCTCTACCATAAACATTTGTGAAAGTCTCATACAAACTTCCACCCCCCAAATTTGGGGGTTGGGGGGCCAAAGTAATAGGTTTATGAATTTTTCTGTTGTTTGTATTCTAAACTTAGTTTACATACCAAATTTCAGCTTTCTAGCACTTCAGGAAGTACCCTAACAGTTTTGATGATCATCAGTGTGTCAGTGACGAAATTGAAGTTTTTTAGGTATCAATAAAATCTAAAGTATCAAAGCTATGCATTTGAAACTTTGTATGTTTCATTAGTCTATTATTTACACCATATCCTGAGAATTTGAAAGATCTTGTATATCGGGAACCAAAGTTATGAGGGTTCAAAGAAACGACGAAACACTTCGAGAAAAGGTAGGTTGTGCCCTTGCGCTTCGCTTGGCTCGTCTTGGCGGAGGCACGACCGTGTCCCCAGATTGCCGGCTCGACCAGGGCCGTACTACCCTTGCACAGAAAATCAACGTAAAATGACAGCGATTGTGCTGTCGTGTTTCGTTGGTCAGTGCGAGACCTTCAGTGCGAGACCGGAGGCCCAATGATGCGTGCCCAATGAAACATCACTAGCCCACCATAGTGTGGGTCAGCAGTCACCATGCTGCATTGTTGTATTGTCTGCATTCGCAGTATGGTGACCACCACTCTTGGATTCTGCTTATGCTTTCCATCAGGCAGAGTAGAGTCATTTTGGGCAGGGTCAAAGATAAAAAAAATGTAAATAAGATGGTTGTTAATAAATTATGTTTAAATATAACTACAAGTTTTTAATTACCATATATATTATTGAGTCAATAGACAGAACACAACACAACTTTAAATAATATTTAAATTATTCCAAATTGCAAAACTTTTAGCCCGAAGAAGTACCTATGGGTATTTTAAGTTTCATTGCGATATTTTAGTATTTTCATTTTGTCTTTACTCTAATAATTTGTATACTATACCTATTTGACATAATTATATGAAATATACGACAAATCATAGTATTCTAGTCTCATGTGCATAGGGCTTAATACTCTGTAAACGTGTAAGTATTTTGAGACACCTTTGTACCGTAACGTAGTTTTAACGTAATATTACGTAATACCACGTTAACTACGTATTTAGCAACAAGCTACGTAGTCTATATAGGTTTTCTTACTATGTATATATCATAAGTAGAAATTATTTATTTTGAAATCCTTGTGAATGCAGCATAACTATAGCAGGTAATTAATTATTTAAGAAAAATACGATGCGATTTATTTGTTTTTTTATTTTTATTTTGATGTACTCAAACTGTCACTCTCACGACTAAGACGAATCTATTGACACCACTCACATAAAAATGCGACAAGCCGTTTAGGCTCTAGGGCGTGCACACTCGAAAAAAATAGCCCTCCTTCTTTCGCAGTCGGGTAAAAAGAGTATATTCCAACAGTGGCGGACTAATCCCGTTAGAAGCCTGGGGCAGCATAGATGAATGAGGTCCTGTAAAAAGATTTTTATTAATTTCACATTATTATCAATCTCAATACAATATTTTTGAAAGACCCATCCAACGATACCCCACACTATGAAAGAGATACATAGAAAAAACATTATCCCCACTTTACATGTAGGGGAGGTACTCAACCATTTTTTTTTCAATATTTTATTTCACCTCTTTGTCGGCGGCGTAATTAATGTGAATAACCATGCCAAATTACAACTTTCTAGTACCAATAGTTTTTTATCTAAACCACGGACAGACAGACGGATATGGCTAAACTGTTAGGGTTCCTTGTGGACTACGGAACCCTGAAAATAGGTAGAAAAATTTCATTACGGGAGGGACTTGAACCCACGATACCGGCAACGCGTGCCTTGCTTTTACCGACTGAGCCACCCGCCCGTGGTGAAATAGTTCTTCCCATTTTCTTACTCTATTAAAACACACACACCACAGATTAAAATCACAATTAGAAATATGTGAAGCGGGCACGGGTCAGCTAATTACTTATATGAGGATTGTGCGAGCTCGTACGTACGAGTACGAAGAGGTATCGGGCAGTAGGATTCTTATCCTACTGCCCGATACCTCCTTTTCGGGGTCTGGAATATGTACGAGCTCGTACATGATTTGATGACTCCGCACCGCACTCAATGTTTCTTCAAATGTGCGACAATATGACGACCAATATTAAAACTCTTTTGTTCATACTCTGCAACAAAAACCAAAACCACTATTACTAAAACTAAACTTACTTTATTACCCAATATGATTACGAAATTAAATTAATTACAAAAGACTGTGTGCTCATTCGACGTATTTAGGCACATGGCGCATGAGAACTACGAGAGTAAAAAATACACTTCATTCTCCCGTTCAGGGATTCCCCGCTAAGACGGGGATTCCCCGATCGAGTATTGGACGCCAACAATATAAAAGAATATTAGTACCGCGTAGGTATACAATATAAAATGCTATAGTATTTTAAATATGATGTAAGTAAAAAACTACGAAACGTAACATTAAATAGATAAGGCGGTAAAAGTAATTTTAATTTAAAAAATGTTAACTACCTGTACAGTGTACAGACTGTAGGTACTTTTAGTAGGTAGGTAGGCCAAAGTTAAATCCCACGTAGGACAACACTTTGTGTGATCCACAAATTGTTGTTCTGAGTCTGGGTGCTCTTTGTGTCCGTTTCATGTATGTTTGTAAAGTCCCCCGCGACACAGGATTTATTCCTAGTGCGGGAGTTGCCATTTAAAACAAAAAAAAAAACAAAAAAAAGCCTTTATTATTTCCAAGATTTGGAAATAATGATAGTTCTGAATGTAAATATTGTTCTTAATAGTAGGAGCTCAGCCCACGATGCTAAATGGTGATTTACTCGACCGTCATAGAGATCCAAGCATAAATGATAAAAAGAATAAAAAATGTTATTACTGTATACCTTTTCATCGGTGGGGAGAGCGACTATGGATGTTCAAAAATATAAAAAACACTGTTGCATGGACAAATGGACATACTCGAGCGCGTCAGATTTTGACAGCATCCATGTCTTACATATTTTTAATAATGTACGTATGTTAATCTGATCGTTTGCATGATGGGTGTGGTCGTACCATACTGTGAGGGTTGAAAATGCCAATTTTTCTTTTATCGAGGTTGTCAGGTTTTCATAGGGGATGTAAAGTGAACCTAAAATAAAGCTCCCATTCAATAATCTGACTATTTGGATGTGACGCAAATTCGCAATGCAAGGGCTTGTCGCGAGATTGACCTGTGTGTAAGGAAGTAATTGAAATATATGAATTGTAAATAAATAAGTGTTCCTAATAAAAACAATGAATTAAAAATTTTAAATAAAAAAAAAATATTGACTAATTTATTATATGTCACTTAAATAATTAATTGCAATACATTCACAAATTAGATTGACTTTAAACATTGTAACGTAGTATAAACATACATAGGTATTACCTTTTCAAGCTAACTCGATAATTAAAAGTTTCTAAAATGTAAATAATTATATATATATAAATGGTGGTTAATAATGGTGTTATTATAAAGTTACAAAATTTAACTGCATCATAGGTTTGTGTTCTTCTGTCTATTGACTCAATAATATATATAGTAATAAAAAACTTCTAGTTAAAATCAAATATAATTTACTAAAAACTTTTTTATTTACATTATTTACAATCATGTGCATTTATAAATATATTTACAACAACATTGAACGCCTTACAATCTAAACACGTTGCTAATATTACCTATCCCTATCTGAGATAATCCAATTCAAAAACGAACCTTATTCCCCAACCTTTATCGGACTTATCACAGAAATTGTTTGTCGAGGGTATAGTCTCATATCGAGGCACTGCTTGTGAAGATAGCTTGTGGACTTCGTTGTTGTAAGGTGCATGTATATCGACTACTATTAATTGAATATAATTAGAAGTTGTTGCCATGTGTTTCATTTAGCCTTGATTGTATAAATAATTTAGAATACTGGACTATGGCTCATGACTTAACATAGTCATTTAGATGCTATTCGTATCACAAAATAATTGAGTTAAATATATTAATATTGGAATTCTTTGCGACTCCTTCACGCAGCGATTCTATAACCATATTTTCCTAGTCTCATTCAAACTCAAGTTTCCTAGTGTGGTTTGAATAATGTTCACGTTTGGTTGTTGTACTCCATGGGATATTGTTGCACTTGCAGGTTTTCTTGTTGGCTTTGTTGCCAATGATATCCATTGTAAATATTACCAGACTCTTGATACGTGTTTTCATATACTGGGGGGGCATTTTGGACTATTGGTGACATGTTAAATGCTGGTACTTGAACTTCATTAGTTGTTTGTGGTATATGTTGCATGTACATATCCCCTTGATTGTAGACATTATTTGGGATACTTTGGTATTGCTCATGCATTATTAAGCTATTTACAGTCGAATCCGGAAGTGCTTGCATTATATACGCTTCTTCACATTCCTCGGCATGATTTTTCTTTTCTTTCATGCGGCGGTTTTGAAACCATATTTTGATGGTCCTCTCATTTATACGCAATTTGTCTGCAAGTTCAAGTCTCCTTGAGCGATCTAAGTACCGATTTCTAGCGTATTCTTTTTCTAATTCTTGAATTTGCGAAGTGGTGAAAGCAGTCCTGATTCTTTTTACTTTCTTGACCCCGCCGGAAGTTTTCCTGATAGATTGAGAGGCGTATTGCTTTTGTGCATGTTGATTACTCCAGCTAGCACCATTGATGATTTGGCTATGTGAAACTGGGATAGCGTTAGGTTCATTGATTGATCCTTCAATCATTGCACAGGTATTCATTGCTGTATACTCGTAGCCGCCGCTTGGTGGATCAATTGGTACTCCGTTATCATTGTTGGTGTAGTACTGCACACTGTTTGTTGGCACTGTTCCGGTTGACACTTTTGTGTAACACATTGGCGATGGCGTGATGCTTGGAATAAGTGACTCATTCCACGGCACAGGCTAGAAAAAAATATCCTATGAATAAATCAATTATACAAAAAACAAAGTCTAAATTACTCTATAATGCATAAAGGGACAAATTAACAGACCGGTAATCTGATAGTAAGTGATTACAGCTACCCATGGAGATGGACAATTAACAATTGCGATGTAAAATGGTTCTTCGGCAGAAAGACCAGATACAACAGGTGACTGAGGCAGAGCTACAAGTATATACTGAAAAGAAGGTTAAAATAGATATGAAATAAATTACCAATGAGTCCAAAACATTCTCCTGACAGATTGGCTGACTCCACGAAGTACAACTCCCGTTACTCGATCCCGTGTTTTCAACGTTTGGTGACGAAAATTGGCACGATGTATTCGCTAACATGTTGATAGCTTATTGGTAGATAGCAGGGTTCACTGTGAAAGTTGAAGTAGGAATGCCAAATTTTGTCATTTCTTTTATATTTATACATTATGGTGATAAGTTCACTAATTAAGATTGAGATTCTACGATAACAGACTCGGTGATTAGGATTGTTATCACTAATTTTCGATGACGACAATTTGTATTAAATAGTTTTTTACAATAGTTAATTTACAATACAATAGGTGTTCACAAGGTTTTATAATTAACAATTATGTTACTATAGTTAACTTGTAGATATTTACAGCTAAATATTTCCAATAAGATCTCCAAAGATGTACTTTTATTTTCAGTAAGATACGTGACGTATTTATAGTAATTTATTTTAATAAATTATGAAAATCATTTTTTTTTATTTGATATCCATATCTAGCTGTTTTTCTTTTAAGCATTTTTCTATTACATTGTTGTTTCTATCATGTATTTCTAGTCATTCTGTCTCCATTGAGTATTAAAAACCTCAATTATTAAAAGCATTCCTATTCAATTAAACTTATAATCTGTATCTTCTGTAGATATAGATCTTATGTATAAGTTGTAAACAATAAAAGTTCTATGGAATTTTTGTATGTAGCTTTTCTTCTCTTGATTTATAGTGAGTTCAATTAATTTAGCATATTCCTAATCTGTTGTTGTCTTTATGCTATGCCTATTCATGAACTGACATGACTTTAACCGCTTATGTACAGTATGCATTCAGTCCCCATTTAGTATTTAAAATCTCAATTCTTGGGACAATATAATTAATATTCCAATTCACTGCGAACTAATACATCACCTATAAACATTTAACCGCAACAACTTTCTCACATAGAAATATCAAATGATTTGATCGATAACTTTGGTTCTTGTCGGCGATAGATTGCAACGATCCAATCTCATAATATAGCCCAAAAGACCCGAAGTTATAGATTAAATCATGAATCAAGTTCTAACTCAATGGCAACTTACCAACTCCTCAAAAATTCGTAATGCCTACCTTAATGTTTACAATCCACAAGGCATGTAAAGGAATTTTCTGTATCCATTTTGGTAATTTGGAAAACCCCTCTAAGCATGTTGAAACTCTGAATGATGCTTCTGAAGTCTAGAGTAGAACTCTTGGCTTCATAGTCAGTGTGTAACTAACCTGAACTTCAATTTGCCACTAAACTATATTCTAGATATACAATCAATATTTAAATGATGTAGAAATATAAATGTAATAAGTTTTTGCGTTGTTAATTACGCGACACTCAATTCGTTGGTATGTAAATCTTTTATGGTTGATGTTGCATATTTGTATGGACACATATTTTAAGGTTCACTAAAACAATTATTTTAAAAGTCTGACATTATTTCTAAAAAGGTTTTTAATTAGTAAGTATACTTGAAAGTATTACGTGTACTCAAAAACAGGATTAATACAAATTGTTCGCAGCTATTTTGTCTTCATAATTATTGTAATATATTGTATTATAAACCGGTTTTACTTATTGCGTTGCAGATTTTAATTTGTAATTTGATGATTCATAATCAGGGAAAGGGAAGGGAAAGGGATTGATATACCCGGTTACCTTTGACTAATTGCTCACATTTCATTCCTAGACATAATTGTTTCGTAACCTTCACACAATTAACTACCTACTTGTAAATTAGCCAATACTTGGAACTTAAGATATTTATTATGATATGAGATTACTATTATAGACACCTGCACTTTCATAGCAAGTTGGTGCTAATATTCTTCTTACTTAAGGTTTTTATAAGATCGTTACATGCAAAGACTACTTATAGAGCAAAACTAAAATCACAATGTGTTCTTTATGCATACTTGCTTGATGGTAAGAAGTGCTGAAGACTTTATAGCTACCCAACCCGCTTGACATCGATAATGCATTAATTTTACCGACTTATTGTTTTCAGATTGGAAAAAAAATTGCTCTAGACTTGAAAACGCCACTAAACGACCTAAAAGACATTAGTGAGACATTACATGGTTCTAGACCTAGCTGTTTCAGATATACTCGTATGCCGATCAATCGGTCAGTGAATCAGTCTGTGACATAAACATTCTAATACAACTACGTATACGTACCTATCCTACTTTTTATCTGACTACGGTGAAGCCAAAGAGGAAGGGTAAAAGATAAGGCAGTATATGTTTGTTTGTATGTTCCGCCGTAGCGCCTAATCTACTAAACTGATTTTAATGGATGAGGCGTTAATACGCTAGGGTATATTGGGCTATATAAATTTTATCAGCCGATTAAAAAAGTCGTAATCTGCGGGGGCTGCTCTAAACGTTACGCGTACGTATCGAAGCCGAGTCCGACCAAGCAGGAGCAGGTAGGCTCGGTGATTACCGTCACTCACGCACTCACGCCATATCGTTCCGTGAGAGAGAGCGAGCGAGCGTTATATGTTTAGAACCAGGAGAGTGGGACGGACGCACCGTTCGTAGTGCGGCGTAGAGCTTACTAAGAACTTAATTGCGCAGTTATAAGAGTTAGTTTTTGATACTGCCCTTCTGGTAATTATTTTTATTGTAAACATTATTTTTGATTTACACGGCATTGAGAATAACTAAATTAAGCTTTGTTTAAATATTTATGTCTTAGTCATCTTGTTGAAAACTTTGGTACCTAATCAAAATACCTAATAAAGCTAATAAACTTTGGTACCTAATAAAAATTATTTCGTACTTTTTCATTGCTATTTTTTTCTAGTTTTATTGAATATTTAACTTTGTAGTAATTGGTTGGGTATAAAAGTCGTCATTAACAATGATTACAAATACCCACTTGAAACTTACACGCTGTTAAATTGTAGATTTTATGCAAACGGAAAACTTCTAATACAGTTTCTTTATTTTACAGCCCATGCTATGGTACGAGTCACTGATTCCAAACATCGCAGCGAGTGCACAGTACTTCTCCAACAGTAGCAACGAAATACAGGCAAAGCCACCGAGCTACTCCAACCAACCACCAAGTTCAGAAGCCACCGTGACAAGAGGTGCCTCGGAATGAGACTCGTTCGTTGGGTTCATTCGTGGATTCGACAATCTGAGATAGGGAGATCAGTATTGTGTAAGATTAAAGGGTTTATTGTTATTGTAAATATATATGTATATGTGCGTAATTGTAAGTTAAGTATGTATATAAAGCACTCGTTTATTAAATTATATTTGGTTTTGATTACAACTTTTATGATACAATTGACACCATTGTTTTGCCGATTAATAGACATAGGGACACAAACCCAAGGAAGCAGCTATTTCGAAACATTAAAATCATATACTTTATTTTGCAACCTTTTACATATACCGTAAAATATTGAATAAGCAAAAGTTTAAAATTATACAGTGACTAACGAAAAACTTTATAAAATTTACATAGCCCAATACACCCTAGCGTATTAACGCCTCATCCATTAAAATCAGTTTAGTAGATTAGACGCTACAGCGGAACATACAAACAAACATATACTGCTTTATCTTTAACCCTTTTTTTTGGGTGCACCTTAGTCGGATAACAAGTAGGATAGGTACGTATACGGAGTTGCAATAGAATGTTTATGTCACAGACTGATTCACTGACCGATTGATCGGGATACGAGTATATCTGAAACAGCTGGGTCTAGAACCATGTAATGTCTCACTAATGTCCTTTAGGTCGCTTAGTAGCGTTTTCAAGCCAAGTGCAAAACTTTTTCCAATTTGAAAACAAAAAGTCGGTAAAATTATTGCGTTATCGATGTCAAAGCGGGTTGGGTAGCTATGAAGTCCAGCACTTCTTACCATCAAGCAAGTATGCATAAAGAATACATTGTGTTTTTAGTTTTACTCTATAAGTAGTATTTGCATGTAACGATCTTATAAAAACCTTAAGTGAGAAGAATATTAGCACCAACTTGCTATGAAAGTACAGGTGTATATAGTAATTTCATATCATAATTATTATGTAAAGTTCCGAGTATTGGCTAATTTACAAGTAGTTAATTGTATGAAGGTTACGAAATAATTATGTCTAGGAATGGAATGTGAGCAATTAGTCAAAGGTAACCGGGTATATCAAAATCCTTAATTATGAATCATCAAATTACAAATTAAAACTTGCAACGAAATAAGTAAAACCGGTCTATAATACAAAATATTACAATAATTATAAAGATGAAATAGCTGCGAACAATTTTTATTAATCCTGTTTTTGAGTACACGTACCTAATACTTTCAAGTATACTTACTAATTAAAAAACCTTTTTAGAAATAATGTCAGGCTTTTGAAATGATTGTTTTAATGAATCTGCACCTTAAAATGTGTGTCCATGCAAATATGCAACATCAACCATAAAAGCTTTACATACCAACGAATTGAGTGTCGCGTAATTAACAACGCATAAACTTATTACATTTATATTTCCACTTCATTTCAATATTGATTGTATATCTAGTATATAGCTTAGTGTACTCGTCGACAATCAGTGACTCGTACCATAGCATGGGCTGTAAAATAAAGAAACTATATTAGAAGTTTTCCGTTTGCATAAAATGTTAAAATTATCTACAATTTAACAACGTGTAAGTTTCAAGTAGGTATTTGTAGGTAATCATTGTTAATGACGACTTTTATACCCAATCCTCGAGCTTATCTAGTTTTATTGAATTTTTTTTCTAGTTCAATAAAACTAGAAAAAAATTGCAATTAAAAAGTACGAAATAATTTTTATTAGGTACCAAAGTTTATTAGGTTTATTCAAGTTTCCAAAAAGATGAATAAGACATAAATGTTTAAACAGAGCTTAATTTAGTTATTCTCAATGCCGTGTAAATCAAAAATAATTATTTATGATAATTACCAGAAGGGCAGTATCAAAAACTAACTCTTATAACTGCGCAGTTAAGTTCTTAGTAAGCTCTACGCCGCACTATGAACGGTGCGTCCGTCCTACTCTATTTTATCGGCCGATGGTTTGATCGGGTTGGCTTTTTCTTATTTGTCGGCCGATACCGAATCGTTATAATGTGTGCACTCCCATACACCTTCATACTGATTATGAACCCAACCAGTTACAAAACCACTAAAGTACAGTTTGCGGGGGCTCTTAGTGTGGTTTCTAATGCTTTATCTCGATCCGTACTGCGTAATGCCTTACTACGTGGTGTAATGATATTACACGTATGTATCGCATTACTTGCATATAATTGTAACTAACTTAACTAAATTAAGTATACAGCAATACTGTTTTTTAATTAGTTAGTTATGAGTTTAGTTAACGGCTTCATAACTTTCACTTTCGTACCAAGAGATTGTAGGTTCGATTCCTGCATAGGACAAATAATTCTATAATTCTGTTCTTGAATATGTTTGGCTTCATTTGTATCTAGAAATTACATTCTTTTTAATGTCTATTTATGAATTTGTAAATGCTAGACGCCATTTCCACACACAAATAAGTAAATAATATTATCATCAGTTTTAAACATTATCTTATTTTTGTTGCAAATAATAAACCATTAGAAGATAGACACAGAGATAACATTCAAAATAAAAGGGTCGTTTGTCAAGCGGTCAAATGTAAACAACTCAATGCCAGTCATATCTAATCCTCGTCCTCATCTTCCTAGCCTTTATTATTCCCAAGATTTGGGAATAATGAGAGTCCTGAATGTAAATATTGTTCTTAAGTTTAAACTATAGGTATTCTTTGTTTACGACACTGCAACATCAGAAAGAAAGACTTGGTGCAAAAATATGATGTACAAAATGAAACTCGTTTGAGCTGTAGGTTTTGATCACCCTTTTCTAAGAAGAATTTAAATTATTTCAATTATAAGTAAGTAAATTTTTCAAGCCAGGTTGTATTTAATACAAGGTTTTAGTAAAGAAAAACACGGGTAAATGATTTTGTAAGACGTTTTTTAGGATAACAACTAACTGAGAAGTACACACATCAAAAGTGTCTAGGGATCAACATATGTGTCTAGGGATCAACATATATTTTTGCAATAACTTTTCTCCTGATTGATATTAATTAAAATTTTCTTTAAGGATTCATCAAATAAAGTGTTTTCGTTTGTCACAGTAACGATAAACCAAGTCACCTTTGCATTAATAAAGAAATTTGGCATTTTCCTAATAAAAGGATTTTTGACATTTGAACCACTAACATTAAAGTTCGAAAAAAAGACTGAAATAACAGTTTTCTTTAAAATTTTATTAGGTAACTTAAACAATTAATAATCCGTGTTTCTACCGCGAACACTAACACAAGAACATCGGTTTGGCATACTCAAAATGAGTTCATCCAAATCACGCTGTGGAATGGCCGCCCATGTTCGTTGCAACAACAAAAAAAGGTCTTCTTGCGACTGGATACCCTCCATATTCGGCAAAGCTCTTCTCTGTAGCATATCCCATGCATGCTCAATCGGGTTCAAGTCTGGCGACTGAGCAGGCCAGGGCCAAAGCCACATCTCAATCTCAAGAAATCCGCATAAAAATGCTTGATCCCTAGACACTTTTGATGTGTGTAGTTGGGAGTTATCGTCGTCTAAAAAGTGAGGAAAGAACTAATCCTATACAAGTTAATTACTAAATGAAAAATAAAATTTAGGAATTAAACTCTGACTAAAAAAGAGCTCTACCTTGCCCATTTTTGTAATTATACATTTTTGAATTTATAATTGTTTTTTTTTCATAATTCTTCCTTTTTTTCTCATTCATTTACGTAGTCGAGTTTTAATTTTTTAAACTTAGCTTTTTAATCTAATACCTTTGCGTTTCCCGACCGGGCATATATGTATATGTTTTTTTTTAATATAGGTATTCACTAGACATGAAGTATCAGAAGAAGTTGTTATTTACTTAAACAAGTGGGTAGGTAGGAACTTTACGGCTGTATTTAAAACTTATGTTTAGATTTGAGCAATATGTTTATAATATTGCTTAAATCTAAACATAAGATTGCCAAGATTCCTATTTCAAGACGAAACTCGTGATTCTTATCTTAGTTTAATGCTTTTCGAAGTTCAAATCTCTAAATTTATTATTTTAAATCTATTGGCACCTTATTTATTACAATCAGTTCAGTAGTTTAGGCGCTACGGTGTAACACATATACTTTTATTTTGCTACTTTACTATATTGGTGTCCTGATCTCGAGAGAAAGCTCATTAAAAAGTGGAAGAGACCTACACCTAAAAGTCAGATGTATGTGAAGGGGTAGTCCCTTCCTAGTCCTAGCGAAAATAATATGAAAATACCTGAATTATTATTAGGTATCAGTCAAATGAAATATGAAAATGTACCTAGTAATAATAATATGATAATACCTGAATTATTATCAATGACACAAATTCACGACTGTACATCCCCCGTCCGTCCAAACTTACTGCGCACTTCGACTTGCACGCGCCGCGCTGCCGAGCTGCATATGTGTGCGAAATTAGGTGTAATAATAATGAATGTGGTAGGTACCTATTGTACCTAATATTAAACTTCGTTGGCTGACACTGACTCCAAAAATAACAATAATTATATACACAAGCATATGTATTAACTTTTTTAAATTCCAGAGGCTCTTAAAGTTTTGTTTCAGAATATTTTTGTTTGAAGTCAGTTTTTTTATTGAAATAGTGGAATTAAAGTACATGCGAGTCTAATTTCAAGAATTCATTTATATTGCATATTATGTAACGTATTTTGGTTTTATTTTTAATATATTTAAACATATATTTAATATGTAAGCACACAGTACTTGTTTTACCTTAGGCAAACTTTTTCGGTTGACCACCAGTTTTGGAGGCCAGACGACGCTAGTTGTCCTGCGTCGCGCCGTACCAACCCTATAAATCATGTCTAGATTTATTTTTTTATCAAATTGTTTAAAAATAATTTGAAGTTTAAAATAATTCCGTGTTTTAAATATCTTAAATCCCGACTAGGAACATTGCTAAAGTGCAAAGTAATAACAACAGGAATCAGTGACTATAATCTTTTATTTAGAATAATTAATCACAAGAAATAACAGTGATCATTAAAATACAAATATATATGTACTATCTACAAACTTGAGTCATGACGCACTTTCCCTATAAATCGTTTGAAACCGTAAAAAAACAAAGATTTTCTCCTTGTACATTGCATGCCGCACCTACACCGTTTTAAATAGTAATCTATAGATACTAACACTGATAATAAGAGTGGTATTCTACTCATTATTATTAATTAGACCCTAAAATAAACATAAAGATAGGTTGTGATCAATTTTGATTGCTGATTCATACATTACAATATCCTAATAAAATCAGTGTATTGAAAATTTATAATAAAAATATAAAAAAATACTAATTTCTTATACGACAAATATATAATTAATTGCAATACATTGACAAATTGGATTTACTTTAAACATTGTAACTTAGTATAAACATAGGTATTACCTTTTCAAGCTAACTCTATATTTAAAGGTTTCTAAAATGTAATGATTTATATATTATTATAAAGTTACAAAATTTAACTGCATCATAGGTTTGTGTTCTTCTGTCTATTGACTCAATAATATATATAGTAATAAAAAACTTCTAGTTAAAATCAAATATAATTTACTAAAGACTTTTTTATTTACATTATTTACAATCATGTACATTTATAAATATATTTACAATAACATTTGTCGAGGGTATAGTCTCATATCGAGGCACCGCTTGTGAAGATAGCTTGTGGACTTCGTTGTTGTAAGGTATATCGACTACTATTAATTGAATATACTTAGAAGTTTTTGCTTGTGTTTCATTTAGCCTTGATTGTATAAATAATTTATATATAACATAGTCATTTGGATGCTATTCGTATCACAAAATAATCTAGTTAAATATATTAATATTCGAATTCTTTGCGATTCTATAACCATATTTGCCTAGTCTCATTCAAACTCAAGTTTCCTAGTGTGGTTTGAATAATGTTCACGTTTGGTTGTTGTACTCCATGGGATATTGTTGCACTTGCAGGTTTTCTTGTTGGCTTTGTTGCCAATGATATCCATTGTAAATATTACCAGACTCTTGATACGTGTTTTCATATACTGGGGGGGCATTTTGGACTATTTGTGACATGTTAAATGCTGGTACTTGAACTTCATTAGTTGTTTGTGGTATATGTTGCATGTACATATCCCCTTGATTGTAGACATTATTTGGGATACTTTGGTATTGCTCATGCATTATTAAGCTATTTACAGTCGAATCCGGAACTGCTTGCATTATATACGCTTCTTCACATTCTTCGGCATGATTTTTTTTTTCTTTCATGCGGCGGTTTTGAAACCATATTTTGATGGTCCTCTCATTTATACGCAATTTGTCTGCAAGTTCAAGTCTCCTTGAGCGATCTAAGTACCGATTTCTAGCGTATTCTTTTTCTAATTCTTGAATTTGCGAAGTGGTGAAAGCAGTCCTGATTCTTTTTACTTTCTTGACCCCGCCGGATGTTTTCGTGATAGATTGAGGGGCGTATTGCTTTTGTGCATGTTCATTACTCCAGCTAGCACCATTGATAATGTGGCTATGTGAAACTGGGATAGCGTTAGGTTCATTGATTAATTCTTCAATCATTGCACAGGTATTCATTGCTGTATACTCGTATCCGCCGCTTGGTGGATCAATTGGTACTCCGTTAACATTGTTGGTGTAGTACTGCACACTGTTTGTTGGCACTGTTCCGGTTGACACTTTTGTGTTACACATTGGCGATGGCGTGATGCTTGGAATAAGTGACTCATTCCACGGCACAGGCTAGAAAAAAATATCCTATGAATAAATCAATTATACAAAAAACAAAGTCTAAATTACTCTATAATGCATAAAGGGACAAGTTAACAGACCGGTAATCTGATAGTAAGTGATTACAGCTACCCATGGAGATGGACAATTAACAATTGCGATGTAAAATGGTTCTTCGGCAGAAAGACCAGATAACAAATTTTTATAACAGGTGACTGAGGCAGAGCTACAAATATATACTGAAAAGAAGGTTAAAATAGATATGAAATAAATTACCAATGAGTCCAAAACATTCTCCTGACGGATTGGCTGACTCCACGAAGTACAACTCCCGTTACTCGATCCCGTGTTTTCAACGTTTGGTGACGAAAATTGGTACGATGTATTCGCTAACATGTTGATAACTTATTGGTAGATAGCAGGGTTCACTGTGAAAGTTGAAGTAGGAATGCCAACTTTTGTCATTTCTTTTATATATATACATTATGGTGATAAATTCACTAATTAAGATTGAGATTCTACGATAACAGACTCGGTGATTAGGATTGTTATCAATAATTTTCGATGACGACAATTTGTATTAAATAGTTTTTTACAATAGTTAATTTACAATACAATAGGTGTTCAGAAGGTTTTATAATTAACAATTATATTATTATAGTTAACTTGTAGATATTTACAGTTAAATGTTTCCAATAAGATCTCCAAAGAAGTACTTTTATTTTCAGTAAGATACGTGACGTATTTATAGTAATTTATTTTAATAAATTATGAAAATCATTTTTTTTATTTGATATCCATATCTAGCTGTTTTTCTTTTAAGCATTTTTCTATTACATTGTTGTTTCTATCACGTATTTCTAGTCATTATGTCTCCATTGAGTATTAAAAACCTCAATTATTAAAAGCATTCCTATTCAATTAAACTTATAATCTGTATCTTCTGTAGATATAGATCTTATGTATAAGTTGTAAACAATAAAAGTTCTATGGAATTTTTGTATGTAGCTTTTCTTCTCTTGATTTATAGTGAGTTCAAGTAATTTAGCATATTCCTAATCTGTTGTTGTCTTTATGCTATGCCTTTTCATGAACTGACATGACTTTAACCGCTTATGTACAGTATGCATTCAGTCCCCATTTAGTATTTAAAATCTCAATTCTTGTGACAATATAATTAATATTCCAATTCACTGCGAACTGATACATCACCTATAAACATTTAACATCAACAAATTTCTCAGATGGAAATATCACATGATTTGATCGATAACTTCGGGTCTTGTCGGCGATAGATTGCAACGATGCAATCTATCGCCCAAAAGACCCGAAGTTATCGATTAAATCATGAATCAAGTTAATGATAACTCAATGGCAACTTACCAGCTCCTTAAAAATTCATAATGCCTACCTCAATGTTTACAATCCACAAGGCATGTAAAGGATTTTTCTGTATCCATTTTGGTAATTTGGAAAACCTCTCTCAGCATGTTGAAACTCTGAATGATGCTTCTGAAGTCTAGAGTAGAACTCTTGGCTTCATAGTCAGTGTGTAACTAACCTGAACTTTAATTTGCCACTAAGCTATATTCTAGATATACAATCAATATTTAAATGATGTAGAAATATAAATGTAATAAGTTTATGCGTTGTTAACACTCAATTTGTTGGTATGTAAACCTTTTATGGTTGATGTTGCATATTTGTATGGACACATATTTTATCTCGGAACATTAGATATTTATTATGATATGAGATTAGGTACTATTATATACACCTGCACTTTCATAGCAAGTTGGTGCTAATATTCTTCTCACTTAAGGTTTTTATAAGATCTTTACATGCAAAGACTACCAATAGAGTAAAACTAAAAACACAATGTGTTCTTTATGCCTACTTGCTTGATGGTGATGAGAAGTGCTGGACTTCATAGCTACCCAACCCGCTTTGTCATCGATAACGCAATAACTTTACCGACTTATTATTTTCAAATTGGAAAAAGTTTTGCACTTGGCTTGAAAACGCTACTAAATGACCTAAGGGACATTAGTGAGACATTACATGGTTCTAGACCCAGCTGTTTCAGCTATATGCCGATAAATCGGTCAGTGAATGAGTCAGTGACATAAACATTGTAATGCAACTCCGTATACGTTGCTATCCTACTTTTTATCCGACTACGATGAAGTGAAAAAGGAAGGGTAAAATATACGGCAGTATATGTTTGTTTGTATGTTCGTAGCGTCTAATCTACTAAACTAATTTTAATGGATGAGGCGTTAATATGCTAGGGTGAATTGGGCTATGTAAATTTTATAAAAGTTTTTCGTTAGTCACTGTTAAAACTTTTTCTTATTCAATATTTTACGGTAAATTTAAAAGGTTGCAAAATAAAGTATATGATTTTAATGTTTCGAAATGGCTACTTCCTTGGGTTTGTGTCCTTATGTCTATTAATCGGCAAAACAATGAGGTCAATTGTATCATAAAAGTTGTAATCAAAACCAAATATAATTTTATAAACGAGTGCTTTATATACATAGTTAATTTACAATCACGCACATATATATATATATTTACAATAACCATAAACCCTTTAATCTTACACAATACTGATCTCCCTATCTCAGATTGTCCAATCCATGAATTAACCCAACGAACGAGTCTCATTCCGAGGCACCTCTTGTCACAGTGGCTTCTGAACTTGATGGTTGGTTGGAGTAGCTCGGTGGCTTTGCCAGTATTCCGTTGATACTGTTGGAGAAGTACTGTGCACTCGCTGCGATGTTTGGAATCAGTGACTCGTACCATAGCACGGGCTGAAAAATAAAGAAACTGTATTAGAAGTTTTCCGTTTGCATAAAATGTTAAAATTATCTACAACTCCTCAGCGCTTATGTCGATTTTCGCGACAAATAGTAGCCTATGTGTTATTCTGATGTATAAGCTATATTACTGTAAAGTTTTTGCGTGAAAGAGTAACAAACATCCATCCATACATACTTACAAACTTTCGCGTTTATAATATTAGTATAGATAGATTTAATAGCGTGTAAGTTTCAAGTAGGTATTTGTAATTATTGTTAATGACGACTTTTATACCCAACCAATTACTACAAAGTTAAATATTCAATAAAACTAGAAAAAAATAGCAATGAAAAAGTACGAAATATTTTTCATTAGGTGCCAAATTTTATTAGTTTTATTAGGTATTTTGATTACGTACCAAAGTTTTCAACAAGATGACTAAGACATAAATATTTAAAATAAGCTTAACTTAGTTATTCTCAATGCCGTGTAAATCAAATAATGTTTACAATAAAAACAATTATCAGAAGGGCAGTATCAAAAACTAACTCTTATAACTGCGCAGTTAAGTTCTTAGTAAGCTCTACGCCGCACTACGAACGGTGCGTCCGTCCTAGTCTTGGTTCTTAACATATAACGCTCGCTCGCTCTCTCTCACGGAACGATATGGCGTGAGTGCGTGAGTGACGGTAATCACCGAGCCTACCTGCTCCTGCTTGGTCGGACTCGGCTTCGATACGTACGCGTAACGTTTAGAGCAGCCCCTGCAGACTACAACTTCTTTAATCGGCTGATGAAATTTACATAGCGCAATACACCCTAGCGTATTAACGCCTCATCCATTAAAATCAGTTTAGTAGATTAGGCGCTACGGCGGAACATACAAACAAACATATACTGCCTTATCTTTTATCCTTCCTTTTTGGCTTCACCGTAGTCAGATAAAAAGTAGGATAGGTACGTATAGGTAGTTGCATTAGAATGTTTATGTCACAGACTGATTCACTGACCGATTGATCGGCATACAAGTATATCTGAAACAGCTGGGTCTAGAACCATGTAATGTCTCACTAATGTCTTTTAGGTCGTTTAGACGCGTTTTCAAGTCAATTTTTTTTTCCATTTTGAAAACAATAAGTCGGTAAAATTAATGCGTTATCGATGTCAAGTGGGTTGGGTAGCTATAAAGTCTTCAGCACTACTTACCATCAAGCAAGTATGCATAAAGAACACATTGTGATTTTAGTTTTGCTCTATAAGTAGTCTTTGCATGTAAAGATCTTATAAAAACCTTAAGTGAGAAGAATATTAGCACCAACTTGCTATGAAAGTGCAGGTGTATTTAGTAATCTCATATCATAATTAATATCTAAAGTTCCGAGTATTGGCTAATTTACAAGTAGTTAATTGTGTGAAGGTTACGAAATAATTATGTCTAGGAATGGAATGTGAGCAATTAGTCAAAAGTAACCGGGTATATCAAAGTCCCTAATTATAAATCGTCAAATTACAAATTAAAACTTGCAACGCAATAAGCAACACCGATAAATATATTACAAAATATTACAATAATCATAAGGACAAAATAGCTGCGAACAATTTGTATTAATCCCGTTTTTGAGTACACGTACCTAATACTTTCAAGTATACTTACTAATTAAAAAACCTTTTTAGAAATAATGTCAGGCTTTTAAAATGATTGTTTTAATGACACCTTAATATGTGTGTCCATGCAAATATGCAACATCAACCATAAAAGCTTTACATACCAACGAATTGAGTGTCACGTATTTAACAACGCATAAACTTATTACATTTATATTTCCACTTCATTTAAATATTGATTATATATCTAGTATATAGCTTAGTGTACTCGTCGACAATCAGTGACTGATCGTTATAATCGTTATGATCGTTATAATGTGCGCACTCCCATACATCTTCATACTGATTAAGAACCCAACCATTCAGTTACAAAACCACTAAAGTACGGTTTGCGGGGGCTTTCAGTGTGGTTTCTAATGCTGTAATGCCTTACTATATGGTGCGATGATATTGCATGTATGTATCGCATTACTTCCATATGTATATGTCCAACTGTAACTAACTTAACTAAATTAAGTATACAGCAATACTGTTTTTTAATTAGTTAGTTATGAGTTTAGTTAACGGCTTCATAACTTTCACTTTCGTACCAAGAGATTGTAGGTTCGATTCCTGCATAGGACAAATAATTGTATAATTCTGTTCTTGAATATGTTTGGTTTCATTTGTATCTAGAAATTACATTCTTTTTAATGTCTATTTATGAATTTGTAAATGCTAGACGCCATTTCCACACACAAAGAAGTAAATAATATTATCATCAGTTTTAAACATTATCTTATTTTTGTTGCAAATAATAAACCATTAGAAGATAGACACAGAGATAACATTCAAAATAAAAGGGTTGTTTGTCAAGCGGTCAAATGTACACAACCTAATGCCAGTCATATTTAATTAGAGTCCTCACCTTCCTAGCCTTTATTATTCCCAAGATTTGGGAATAATGAGCGTCCTGAATGTAAATATTGTTCTTAAGTTTAAACTATAGGTATTCTATGTTTACGACACTGCAACATCAGAAAGAAAGACTTGGTGCAAAAATATGATGTACAAAATGAAACTTGTTTGAGCTGTAGGTTTTGATCATCCTTTTCTAAGAAGAATTTATTTCAATTATACGTAAGTAAATTTTTCAAGCCAGGTTGTATTTAATACAAGGTTTTTGTAAAGAAAAACAGGGGTAAATGATTTTGTAAGACGTTTTTTAGGATAACAACTAACTGAGAAGTAGTTGAGAGTTATCGTCGTCTAAAAAGTGAGGAAGAACTAATCCTATACAAGTTAATTACTAAATGAAACATAAAATTTAGGAATTAAACTCTGACTAAAAAAGAGCTCTACCTTGCCCATTTTTGTAATTATACATTTTTGAATTTATAATTGTTTTTTTTCATAATTCTTCCTTTTTTTCTCATTCATTTACGCAGTCGGGTTAAAATTTTTGAAAACTTAGCTTTTTAAACTAATACCTTTGCGTTTCCCGACCGGGCATATATGTTTATGTTTTTTTTAATATAGGTATTCACTAGACATGAAGTATCAGAATAAGTTGTTAGTAGGTAGGTAGAAACTTTACGGCTGAATTTAATACTTATGTTTACTAAACATAAGATTTTTACATCTTTATTTTAATAAGCTTCCGATATGTACATATTTGTAATGTGCTTGCCAAGATTCCTATTTCAAGACGAAACTCGTGATTCTTATCTTAGTTATGCTTTTCGAAGTTCAAATCTCTAAATTTATTATTATAAATCTATTGGCACCTTATTTATTACAATCAGTTCAGTAGTTTAGGCGCTACGGTGTAACACATATACTTTTATTTTGCTACTTTACTATATTGGTGTCCTGATCTCGAGAGAAAGCTCATTAAAAAGTGGAAGAGACCTACACCTAAAAGTCAGCTGTATGTGAAAGGACTACCTAGCGAAAATAATATGAAAAAATACCTGAATTATTATTAGGTATCAGTCAGATGAAATGTGAAAATGTACCTAGTAATAATAATATGATAATACCTGAATTATTATCAATGACACAAATTCACGACTGTACATCCCCCGCCCGTCCAAACTTACTGCGCACTTCGACTTGCACGCGCCGCGCTGCCGAGCTGCATATGTGTGCGAAATTAGGTGTAATAATAATTAATGTGGTAGGTACCTATTGTATCTAATATTAAACTTCGTTGGCTGACACTGACTCCAAAATTAACAATAATTATAGACACAAGCATATGTATTAACTTTTTTAAATTCCAGAGGCTCTTAAAGTTTTGTTTCAGAATATTTTTGTTTGAAGTCAGTTTTTTTATTGAAATAGTGGAATTAAAGTACATGCGAGTCTAATTTCAAGAATTCATTTATATTGCATATTATGTAACGTATTTTGGTTTTATTTTTAATGTATTTAAACATATATTTAATATGTAAGCACACAGTACTTGTTTTACCTTAGGCAAACTTTTTCGGTTGACCACCAGTTTTGGAGGCCAGACGACGCTAGTTGCCATGCGTCGCGCCGTACCAACCCTATAAATCATGCCTAGATTTATTTTGTTATCAAATTGTTTAAAAATAATTTGAAGTTTGAAATAATTCCGTGTTTTAAATATCTTAAATCCCGACTAGGAACATTGCTAAAGTGCAAAGTAATAACAACAGGAATCAGTGACTATAATCTTTTATTTAGAATAATTAATCACAAGAAATAACAGTGATCATTAAAATACAAATATATATGTACTATCTACAAACTTGAGTCATGACGCACTTTCCCTATAAATCGTTTGAAACCGTAAAAAAACAAAGATTTTCTCCTTGTACATTGCATGCCGCACCTACACCGTTTTAAATAGTAATCTATAGATACTAACACTGATAATAAGAGTGGTATTCTACTCATTATTATTAATTAGACCCTAAAATAAACATAAAGATAGGTTGTGATCAATTTTGATTGCTGATTCATACATTACAATATCCTAATAAAATCAGTGTATTGAAAATTTATAATAAAAATATAAAAAAATACTAATTTCTTATACGACAAATATATAATTAATTGCAATACATTGACAAATTGGATTTACTTTAAACATTGTAACTTAGTATAAACATAGGTATTACCTTTTCAAGCTAACTCTATATTTAAAGCCACTATATTTAAAAAAGCCACATCTCAATCTCAAGAAATCCGCATAAAAATGCTTGATCCCTAGACACTTTTGATGTGTGTAGTTGGGAGTTATCGTCGTCTAAAAAGTGAGGAAAGAACTAATCCTATACAAGTTAATTACTAAATGAAAAATAAAATTTAGGAATTAAACTCTGACTAAAAAAGAGCTCTACCTTGCCCATTTTTGTAATTATACATTTTTGAATTTATAATTGTTTTTTTTTCATAATTCTTCCTTTTTTTCTCATTCATTTACGTAGTCGAGTTTTAATTTTTTAAACTTAGCTTTTTAATCTAATACCTTTGCGTTTCCCGACCGGGCATATATGTATATGTTTTTTTTTAATATAGGTATTCACTAGACATGAAGTATCAGAAGAAGTTGTTATTTACTTAAACAAGTGGGTAGGTAGGAACTTTACGGCTGTATTTAAAACTTATGTTTAGATTTGAGCAATATGTTTATAATATTGCTTAAATCTAAACATAAGATTGCCAAGATTCCTATTTCAAGACGAAACTCGTGATTCTTATCTTAGTTTAATGCTTTTCGAAGTTCAAATCTCTAAATTTATTATTTTAAATCTATTGGCACCTTATTTATTACAATCAGTTCAGTAGTTTAGGCGCTACGGTGTAACACATATACTTTTATTTTGCTACTTTACTATATTGGTGTCCTGATCTCGAGAGAAAGCTCATTAAAAAGTGGAAGAGACCTACACCTAAAAGTCAGATGTATGTGAAGGGGTAGTCCCTTCCTAGTCCTAGCGAAAATAATATGAAAATACCTGAATTATTATTAGGTATCAGTCAAATGAAATATGAAAATGTACCTAGTAATAATAATATGATAATACCTGAATTATTATCAATGACACAAATTCACGACTGTACATCCCCCGTCCGTCCAAACTTACTGCGCACTTCGACTTGCACGCGCCGCGCTGCCGAGCTGCATATGTGTGCGAAATTAGGTGTAATAATAATGAATGTGGTAGGTACCTATTGTACCTAATATTAAACTTCGTTGGCTGACACTGACTCCAAAAATAACAATAATTATATACACAAGCATATGTATTAACTTTTTTAAATTCCAGAGGCTCTTAAAGTTTTGTTTCAGAATATTTTTGTTTGAAGTCAGTTTTTTTATTGAAATAGTGGAATTAAAGTACATGCGAGTCTAATTTCAAGAATTCATTTATATTGCATATTATGTAACGTATTTTGGTTTTATTTTTAATATATTTAAACATATATTTAATATGTAAGCACACAGTACTTGTTTTACCTTAGGCAAACTTTTTCGGTTGACCACCAGTTTTGGAGGCCAGACGACGCTAGTTGTCCTGCGTCGCGCCGTACCAACCCTATAAATCATGTCTAGATTTATTTTTTTATCAAATTGTTTAAAAATAATTTGAAGTTTAAAATAATTCCGTGTTTTAAATATCTTAAATCCCGACTAGGAACATTGCTAAAGTGCAAAGTAATAACAACAGGAATCAGTGACTATAATCTTTTATTTAGAATAATTAATCACAAGAAATAACAGTGATCATTAAAATACAAATATATATGTACTATCTACAAACTTGAGTCATGACGCACTTTCCCTATAAATCGTTTGAAACCGTAAAAAAACAAAGATTTTCTCCTTGTACATTGCATGCCGCACCTACACCGTTTTAAATAGTAATCTATAGATACTAACACTGATAATAAGAGTGGTATTCTACTCATTATTATTAATTAGACCCTAAAATAAACATAAAGATAGGTTGTGATCAATTTTGATTGCTGATTCATACATTACAATATCCTAATAAAATCAGTGTATTGAAAATTTATAATAAAAATATAAAAAAATACTAATTTCTTATACGACAAATATATAATTAATTGCAATACATTGACAAATTGGATTTACTTTAAACATTGTAACTTAGTATAAACATAGGTATTACCTTTTCAAGCTAACTCTATATTTAAAGGTTTCTAAAATGTAATGATTTATATATTATTATAAAGTTACAAAATTTAACTGCATCATAGGTTTGTGTTCTTCTGTCTATTGACTCAATAATATATATAGTAATAAAAAACTTCTAGTTAAAATCAAATATAATTTACTAAAGACTTTTTTATTTACATTATTTACAATCATGTACATTTATAAATATATTTACAATAACATTTGTCGAGGGTATAGTCTCATATCGAGGCACCGCTTGTGAAGATAGCTTGTGGACTTCGTTGTTGTAAGGTATATCGACTACTATTAATTGAATATACTTAGAAGTTTTTGCTTGTGTTTCATTTAGCCTTGATTGTATAAATAATTTATATATAACATAGTCATTTGGATGCTATTCGTATCACAAAATAATCTAGTTAAATATATTAATATTCGAATTCTTTGCGATTCTATAACCATATTTGCCTAGTCTCATTCAAACTCAAGTTTCCTAGTGTGGTTTGAATAATGTTCACGTTTGGTTGTTGTACTCCATGGGATATTGTTGCACTTGCAGGTTTTCTTGTTGGCTTTGTTGCCAATGATATCCATTGTAAATATTACCAGACTCTTGATACGTGTTTTCATATACTGGGGGGGCATTTTGGACTATTTGTGACATGTTAAATGCTGGTACTTGAACTTCATTAGTTGTTTGTGGTATATGTTGCATGTACATATCCCCTTGATTGTAGACATTATTTGGGATACTTTGGTATTGCTCATGCATTATTAAGCTATTTACAGTCGAATCCGGAACTGCTTGCATTATATACGCTTCTTCACATTCTTCGGCATGATTTTTTTTTTCTTTCATGCGGCGGTTTTGAAACCATATTTTGATGGTCCTCTCATTTATACGCAATTTGTCTGCAAGTTCAAGTCTCCTTGAGCGATCTAAGTACCGATTTCTAGCGTATTCTTTTTCTAATTCTTGAATTTGCGAAGTGGTGAAAGCAGTCCTGATTCTTTTTACTTTCTTGACCCCGCCGGATGTTTTCGTGATAGATTGAGGGGCGTATTGCTTTTGTGCATGTTCATTACTCCAGCTAGCACCATTGATAATGTGGCTATGTGAAACTGGGATAGCGTTAGGTTCATTGATTAATTCTTCAATCATTGCACAGGTATTCATTGCTGTATACTCGTATCCGCCGCTTGGTGGATCAATTGGTACTCCGTTAACATTGTTGGTGTAGTACTGCACACTGTTTGTTGGCACTGTTCCGGTTGACACTTTTGTGTTACACATTGGCGATGGCGTGATGCTTGGAATAAGTGACTCATTCCACGGCACAGGCTAGAAAAAAATATCCTATGAATAAATCAATTATACAAAAAACAAAGTCTAAATTACTCTATAATGCATAAAGGGACAAGTTAACAGACCGGTAATCTGATAGTAAGTGATTACAGCTACCCATGGAGATGGACAATTAACAATTGCGATGTAAAATGGTTCTTCGGCAGAAAGACCAGATAACAAATTTTTATAACAGGTGACTGAGGCAGAGCTACAAATATATACTGAAAAGAAGGTTAAAATAGATATGAAATAAATTACCAATGAGTCCAAAACATTCTCCTGACGGATTGGCTGACTCCACGAAGTACAACTCCCGTTACTCGATCCCGTGTTTTCAACGTTTGGTGACGAAAATTGGTACGATGTATTCGCTAACATGTTGATAACTTATTGGTAGATAGCAGGGTTCACTGTGAAAGTTGAAGTAGGAATGCCAACTTTTGTCATTTCTTTTATATATATACATTATGGTGATAAATTCACTAATTAAGATTGAGATTCTACGATAACAGACTCGGTGATTAGGATTGTTATCAATAATTTTCGATGACGACAATTTGTATTAAATAGTTTTTTACAATAGTTAATTTACAATACAATAGGTGTTCAGAAGGTTTTATAATTAACAATTATATTATTATAGTTAACTTGTAGATATTTACAGTTAAATGTTTCCAATAAGATCTCCAAAGAAGTACTTTTATTTTCAGTAAGATACGTGACGTATTTATAGTAATTTATTTTAATAAATTATGAAAATCATTTTTTTTATTTGATATCCATATCTAGCTGTTTTTCTTTTAAGCATTTTTCTATTACATTGTTGTTTCTATCACGTATTTCTAGTCATTATGTCTCCATTGAGTATTAAAAACCTCAATTATTAAAAGCATTCCTATTCAATTAAACTTATAATCTGTATCTTCTGTAGATATAGATCTTATGTATAAGTTGTAAACAATAAAAGTTCTATGGAATTTTTGTATGTAGCTTTTCTTCTCTTGATTTATAGTGAGTTCAAGTAATTTAGCATATTCCTAATCTGTTGTTGTCTTTATGCTATGCCTTTTCATGAACTGACATGACTTTAACCGCTTATGTACAGTATGCATTCAGTCCCCATTTAGTATTTAAAATCTCAATTCTTGTGACAATATAATTAATATTCCAATTCACTGCGAACTGATACATCACCTATAAACATTTAACATCAACAAATTTCTCAGATGGAAATATCACATGATTTGATCGATAACTTCGGGTCTTGTCGGCGATAGATTGCAACGATGCAATCTATCGCCCAAAAGACCCGAAGTTATCGATTAAATCATGAATCAAGTTAATGATAACTCAATGGCAACTTACCAGCTCCTTAAAAATTCATAATGCCTACCTCAATGTTTACAATCCACAAGGCATGTAAAGGATTTTTCTGTATCCATTTTGGTAATTTGGAAAACCTCTCTCAGCATGTTGAAACTCTGAATGATGCTTCTGAAGTCTAGAGTAGAACTCTTGGCTTCATAGTCAGTGTGTAACTAACCTGAACTTTAATTTGCCACTAAGCTATATTCTAGATATACAATCAATATTTAAATGATGTAGAAATATAAATGTAATAAGTTTATGCGTTGTTAACACTCAATTTGTTGGTATGTAAACCTTTTATGGTTGATGTTGCATATTTGTATGGACACATATTTTATCTCGGAACATTAGATATTTATTATGATATGAGATTAGGTACTATTATATACACCTGCACTTTCATAGCAAGTTGGTGCTAATATTCTTCTCACTTAAGGTTTTTATAAGATCTTTACATGCAAAGACTACCAATAGAGTAAAACTAAAAACACAATGTGTTCTTTATGCCTACTTGCTTGATGGTGATGAGAAGTGCTGGACTTCATAGCTACCCAACCCGCTTTGTCATCGATAACGCAATAACTTTACCGACTTATTATTTTCAAATTGGAAAAAGTTTTGCACTTGGCTTGAAAACGCTACTAAATGACCTAAGGGACATTAGTGAGACATTACATGGTTCTAGACCCAGCTGTTTCAGCTATATGCCGATAAATCGGTCAGTGAATGAGTCAGTGACATAAACATTGTAATGCAACTCCGTATACGTTGCTATCCTACTTTTTATCCGACTACGATGAAGTGAAAAAGGAAGGGTAAAATATACGGCAGTATATGTTTGTTTGTATGTTCGTAGCGTCTAATCTACTAAACTAATTTTAATGGATGAGGCGTTAATATGCTAGGGTGAATTGGGCTATGTAAATTTTATAAAAGTTTTTCGTTAGTCACTGTTAAAACTTTTTCTTATTCAATATTTTACGGTAAATTTAAAAGGTTGCAAAATAAAGTATATGATTTTAATGTTTCGAAATGGCTACTTCCTTGGGTTTGTGTCCTTATGTCTATTAATCGGCAAAACAATGAGGTCAATTGTATCATAAAAGTTGTAATCAAAACCAAATATAATTTTATAAACGAGTGCTTTATATACATAGTTAATTTACAATCACGCACATATATATATATATTTACAATAACCATAAACCCTTTAATCTTACACAATACTGATCTCCCTATCTCAGATTGTCCAATCCATGAATTAACCCAACGAACGAGTCTCATTCCGAGGCACCTCTTGTCACAGTGGCTTCTGAACTTGATGGTTGGTTGGAGTAGCTCGGTGGCTTTGCCAGTATTCCGTTGATACTGTTGGAGAAGTACTGTGCACTCGCTGCGATGTTTGGAATCAGTGACTCGTACCATAGCACGGGCTGAAAAATAAAGAAACTGTATTAGAAGTTTTCCGTTTGCATAAAATGTTAAAATTATCTACAACTCCTCAGCGCTTATGTCGATTTTCGCGACAAATAGTAGCCTATGTGTTATTCTGATGTATAAGCTATATTACTGTAAAGTTTTTGCGTGAAAGAGTAACAAACATCCATCCATACATACTTACAAACTTTCGCGTTTATAATATTAGTATAGATAGATTTAATAGCGTGTAAGTTTCAAGTAGGTATTTGTAATTATTGTTAATGACGACTTTTATACCCAACCAATTACTACAAAGTTAAATATTCAATAAAACTAGAAAAAAATAGCAATGAAAAAGTACGAAATATTTTTCATTAGGTGCCAAATTTTATTAGTTTTATTAGGTATTTTGATTACGTACCAAAGTTTTCAACAAGATGACTAAGACATAAATATTTAAAATAAGCTTAACTTAGTTATTCTCAATGCCGTGTAAATCAAATAATGTTTACAATAAAAACAATTATCAGAAGGGCAGTATCAAAAACTAACTCTTATAACTGCGCAGTTAAGTTCTTAGTAAGCTCTACGCCGCACTACGAACGGTGCGTCCGTCCTAGTCTTGGTTCTTAACATATAACGCTCGCTCGCTCTCTCTCACGGAACGATATGGCGTGAGTGCGTGAGTGACGGTAATCACCGAGCCTACCTGCTCCTGCTTGGTCGGACTCGGCTTCGATACGTACGCGTAACGTTTAGAGCAGCCCCTGCAGACTACAACTTCTTTAATCGGCTGATGAAATTTACATAGCGCAATACACCCTAGCGTATTAACGCCTCATCCATTAAAATCAGTTTAGTAGATTAGGCGCTACGGCGGAACATACAAACAAACATATACTGCCTTATCTTTTATCCTTCCTTTTTGGCTTCACCGTAGTCAGATAAAAAGTAGGATAGGTACGTATAGGTAGTTGCATTAGAATGTTTATGTCACAGACTGATTCACTGACCGATTGATCGGCATACAAGTATATCTGAAACAGCTGGGTCTAGAACCATGTAATGTCTCACTAATGTCTTTTAGGTCGTTTAGACGCGTTTTCAAGTCAATTTTTTTTTCCATTTTGAAAACAATAAGTCGGTAAAATTAATGCGTTATCGATGTCAAGTGGGTTGGGTAGCTATAAAGTCTTCAGCACTACTTACCATCAAGCAAGTATGCATAAAGAACACATTGTGATTTTAGTTTTGCTCTATAAGTAGTCTTTGCATGTAAAGATCTTATAAAAACCTTAAGTGAGAAGAATATTAGCACCAACTTGCTATGAAAGTGCAGGTGTATTTAGTAATCTCATATCATAATTAATATCTAAAGTTCCGAGTATTGGCTAATTTACAAGTAGTTAATTGTGTGAAGGTTACGAAATAATTATGTCTAGGAATGGAATGTGAGCAATTAGTCAAAAGTAACCGGGTATATCAAAGTCCCTAATTATAAATCGTCAAATTACAAATTAAAACTTGCAACGCAATAAGCAACACCGATAAATATATTACAAAATATTACAATAATCATAAGGACAAAATAGCTGCGAACAATTTGTATTAATCCCGTTTTTGAGTACACGTACCTAATACTTTCAAGTATACTTACTAATTAAAAAACCTTTTTAGAAATAATGTCAGGCTTTTAAAATGATTGTTTTAATGACACCTTAATATGTGTGTCCATGCAAATATGCAACATCAACCATAAAAGCTTTACATACCAACGAATTGAGTGTCACGTATTTAACAACGCATAAACTTATTACATTTATATTTCCACTTCATTTAAATATTGATTATATATCTAGTATATAGCTTAGTGTACTCGTCGACAATCAGTGACTGATCGTTATAATCGTTATGATCGTTATAATGTGCGCACTCCCATACATCTTCATACTGATTAAGAACCCAACCATTCAGTTACAAAACCACTAAAGTACGGTTTGCGGGGGCTTTCAGTGTGGTTTCTAATGCTGTAATGCCTTACTATATGGTGCGATGATATTGCATGTATGTATCGCATTACTTCCATATGTATATGTCCAACTGTAACTAACTTAACTAAATTAAGTATACAGCAATACTGTTTTTTAATTAGTTAGTTATGAGTTTAGTTAACGGCTTCATAACTTTCACTTTCGTACCAAGAGATTGTAGGTTCGATTCCTGCATAGGACAAATAATTGTATAATTCTGTTCTTGAATATGTTTGGTTTCATTTGTATCTAGAAATTACATTCTTTTTAATGTCTATTTATGAATTTGTAAATGCTAGACGCCATTTCCACACACAAAGAAGTAAATAATATTATCATCAGTTTTAAACATTATCTTATTTTTGTTGCAAATAATAAACCATTAGAAGATAGACACAGAGATAACATTCAAAATAAAAGGGTTGTTTGTCAAGCGGTCAAATGTACACAACCTAATGCCAGTCATATTTAATTAGAGTCCTCACCTTCCTAGCCTTT
This sequence comes from Diaphora mendica, assembly GCA_949125395.1. Taxonomy (NCBI): domain Eukaryota; kingdom Metazoa; phylum Arthropoda; class Insecta; order Lepidoptera; family Erebidae; genus Diaphora; species Diaphora mendica. The sequence goes on from OX421323.1 coordinate 8,970,920, forward strand.
ATTATTCCCAAGATTTGGGAATAATGAGCGTCCTGAATGTAAATATTGTTCTTAAGTTTAAACTATAGGTATTCTATGTTTACGACACTGCAACATCAGAAAGAAAGACTTGGTGCAAAAATATGATGTACAAAATGAAACTTGTTTGAGCTGTAGGTTTTGATCATCCTTTTCTAAGAAGAATTTATTTCAATTATACGTAAGTAAATTTTTCAAGCCAGGTTGTATTTAATACAAGGTTTTTGTAAAGAAAAACAGGGGTAAATGATTTTGTAAGACGTTTTTTAGGATAACAACTAACTGAGAAGTAGTTGAGAGTTATCGTCGTCTAAAAAGTGAGGAAGAACTAATCCTATACAAGTTAATTACTAAATGAAACATAAAATTTAGGAATTAAACTCTGACTAAAAAAGAGCTCTACCTTGCCCATTTTTGTAATTATACATTTTTGAATTTATAATTGTTTTTTTTCATAATTCTTCCTTTTTTTCTCATTCATTTACGCAGTCGGGTTAAAATTTTTGAAAACTTAGCTTTTTAAACTAATACCTTTGCGTTTCCCGACCGGGCATATATGTTTATGTTTTTTTTAATATAGGTATTCACTAGACATGAAGTATCAGAATAAGTTGTTAGTAGGTAGGTAGAAACTTTACGGCTGAATTTAATACTTATGTTTACTAAACATAAGATTTTTACATCTTTATTTTAATAAGCTTCCGATATGTACATATTTGTAATGTGCTTGCCAAGATTCCTATTTCAAGACGAAACTCGTGATTCTTATCTTAGTTATGCTTTTCGAAGTTCAAATCTCTAAATTTATTATTATAAATCTATTGGCACCTTATTTATTACAATCAGTTCAGTAGTTTAGGCGCTACGGTGTAACACATATACTTTTATTTTGCTACTTTACTATATTGGTGTCCTGATCTCGAGAGAAAGCTCATTAAAAAGTGGAAGAGACCTACACCTAAAAGTCAGCTGTATGTGAAAGGACTACCTAGCGAAAATAATATGAAAAAATACCTGAATTATTATTAGGTATCAGTCAGATGAAATGTGAAAATGTACCTAGTAATAATAATATGATAATACCTGAATTATTATCAATGACACAAATTCACGACTGTACATCCCCCGCCCGTCCAAACTTACTGCGCACTTCGACTTGCACGCGCCGCGCTGCCGAGCTGCATATGTGTGCGAAATTAGGTGTAATAATAATTAATGTGGTAGGTACCTATTGTATCTAATATTAAACTTCGTTGGCTGACACTGACTCCAAAATTAACAATAATTATAGACACAAGCATATGTATTAACTTTTTTAAATTCCAGAGGCTCTTAAAGTTTTGTTTCAGAATATTTTTGTTTGAAGTCAGTTTTTTTATTGAAATAGTGGAATTAAAGTACATGCGAGTCTAATTTCAAGAATTCATTTATATTGCATATTATGTAACGTATTTTGGTTTTATTTTTAATGTATTTAAACATATATTTAATATGTAAGCACACAGTACTTGTTTTACCTTAGGCAAACTTTTTCGGTTGACCACCAGTTTTGGAGGCCAGACGACGCTAGTTGCCATGCGTCGCGCCGTACCAACCCTATAAATCATGCCTAGATTTATTTTGTTATCAAATTGTTTAAAAATAATTTGAAGTTTGAAATAATTCCGTGTTTTAAATATCTTAAATCCCGACTAGGAACATTGCTAAAGTGCAAAGTAATAACAACAGGAATCAGTGACTATAATCTTTTATTTAGAATAATTAATCACAAGAAATAACAGTGATCATTAAAATACAAATATATATGTACTATCTACAAACTTGAGTCATGACGCACTTTCCCTATAAATCGTTTGAAACCGTAAAAAAACAAAGATTTTCTCCTTGTACATTGCATGCCGCACCTACACCGTTTTAAATAGTAATCTATAGATACTAACACTGATAATAAGAGTGGTATTCTACTCATTATTATTAATTAGACCCTAAAATAAACATAAAGATAGGTTGTGATCAATTTTGATTGCTGATTCATACATTACAATATCCTAATAAAATCAGTGTATTGAAAATTTATAATAAAAATATAAAAAAATACTAATTTCTTATACGACAAATATATAATTAATTGCAATACATTGACAAATTGGATTTACTTTAAACATTGTAACTTAGTATAAACATAGGTATTACCTTTTCAAGCTAACTCTATATTTAAAGGTTTCTAAAATGTAATGATTTACATATTATTATAAAGTTACAAAATTTAACTGCATCATAGGTTTGTGTTCTTCTGTCTATTGACTCAATAATATATATAGTAATAAAAAACTTCTAGTTAAAATCAAATATAATTTACTAAAGACTTTTTTATTTACATTATTTACAATCATGTACATTTATAAATATATTTACAATAACATTTGTCGAGGGTATAGTCTCATATCGAGGCACCGCTTGTGAAGATAGCTTGTGGACTTCGTTGTTGTAAGGTATATCGACTACTATTAATTGAATATACTTAGAAGTTTTTGCTTGTGTTTCATTTAGCCTTGATTGTATAAATAATTTATATATAACATAGTCATTTGGATGCTATTCGTATCACAAAATAATCTAGTTAAATATATTAATATTCGAATTCTTTGCGATTCTATAACCATATTTGCCTAGTCTCATTCAAACTCAAGTTTCCTAGTGTGGTTTGAATAATATTCACGTTTGGTTGTTGTACTCCATGGGATATTGTTGCACTTGCAGGTTTCTTTGTTGGCTTTGTTGCCAATGATATCCATTGTAAATATTACCAGACTCTTGATACGTGTTTTCATATACTGGGGGGGCATTTTGGACTATTTGTGACATGTTAAATGCTGGTACTTGAACTTCATTAGTTGTTTGTGGTATATGTTGCATGTACATATCCCCTTGATTGTAGACATTATTTGGGATACTTTGGTATTGCTCATGCATTATTAAGCTATTTACAGTCGAATCCGGAACTGCTTGCATTATATACGCTTCTTCACATTCTTCGGCATGATTTTTTTTTTCTTTCATGCGGCGGTTTTGAAACCATATTTTGATGGTCCTCTCATTTATACGCAATTTGTCTGCAAGTTCAAGTCTCCTTGAGCGATCTAAGTACCGATTTCTAGCGTATTCTTTTTCTAATTCTTGAATTTGCGAAGTGGTGAAAGCAGTCCTGATTCTTTTTACTTTCTTGACCCCGCCGGATGTTTTCGTGATAGATTGAGGGGCGTATTGCTTTTGTGCATGTTCATTACTCCAGCTAGCACCATTGATAATGTGGCTATGTGAAACTGGGATAGCGTTAGGTTCATTGATTAATTCTTCAATCATTGCACAGGTATTCATTGCTGTATACTCGTATCCGCCGCTTGGTGGATCAATTGGTACTCCGTTAACATTGTTGGTGTAGTACTGCACACTGTTTGTTGGCACTGTTCCGGTTGACTCTGGTGTGTAACACGTTGGCGATGGCGTGATGCTTGGAATAAGTGACTCATTCCACGGCACAGGCTAGAAAAAAATATCCTATGAATAAATCAATTATACAAAAAACAAAGTCTAAATTACTCTATAATGCATAAAGGGACAAGTTAACAGACCGGTAATCTGATAGTAACTGATTACAGCTACCCATGGAGATGGACAATTAACAATTGCGATGTAAAATGGTTCTTCGGCAGAAAGACCAGATACAACAGGTGACTGAGGCAGAGCTACAAATATATACTGAAAAGAAGGTTAAAATAGATATGAAATAAATTACCAATGAGTCCAAAACATTCTCCTGACAGATTGGCTGACTCCACGAAGTACAACTCCCGTTACTCGATCCCGTGTTTTCAACGTTTGGTGACGAAAATTGGCACGATGTATTCGCTAACATGTTGATAACTTATTGGTAGATAGCAGGGTTCACTGTGAAAGTTGAAGTAGGAATGCCAACTTTTGTCATTTCTTTTATATTTATACATTATGGTGATAAGTTCACTAATTAAGATTGAGATTCTACGATAACAGACTCGGTGATTAGGATTGTTATCAATAATTTTCGATGACGACAATTTGTATTAAATAGTTTTTTACAATAGTTAATTTACAATACAATAGGTGTTCACAAGGTTTTATAATTAACAATTATATTATTATAGTTAACTTGTAGATATTTACAGTTAAATGTTTCCAATAAGATCTCCAAAGAAGTACTTTTATTTTCAGTAAGATACGTGACGTATTTATAGTAATTTATTTTAATAAATTATGAAAATCATTTTTTTTATTTGATATCCATATCTAGCTGTTTTTCTTTTAAGCATTTTTCTATTACATTGTTGTTTCTATCACGTATTTCTAGTCATTCTGTCTCCATTGAGAATTAAAAACCTCAATTATTAAAAGCATTCCTATTCAATTAAACTTATAATCTGTATCTTCTGTAGATATAGATCTTATGTATAAGTTGTAAACAATAAAAGTTCTATGGAATTTTTGTATGTAGCTTTTCTTCTCTTGATTTATAGTGAGTTCAATTAATTTAGCCTATATTTTTATTCCTAATCTATTGTTGTCTTTATGCTATGCCTATTCATGAACTGACATGACTTTAACCGCTTATGTACACTATGCATTCAGTCCCCATTTAGTATTTAAAATCTCAATTCTTGTGACAATATAAATAATATTCCAATTCACTGCGAACTGATACATCACCTATAAACATTAACATCAACAAATTTCTCACATGGAAATATCACATGATTTGATCGATAACTTCGGGTCTTGTCGGCGAAAGATTGCAACGATGCAATCTATCGCCCAAAAGACCCGAAGTTATGGATTAAATCATGAATCAAGTTAATGATAACTCAATGGCAACTTACCAGCTCCTCAAAAATTCATAATGCCTACCTCAATGTTTACAATCCACAAGGCATGTAAAGGATTTTTCTGTATCCATTTTGGTAATTTGGAAAACCTCTCTAAGCATGTTGAAACTCTGAATGATGCTTCTGAAGTCTAGAGTAGAAATCTTGGCTTCACAATCTGTGTGTAACTAACCTGAACTTCAATTTAGCACTAAGCTATATTCTAGATATACAATCAATATTTAAATGATGTAGATGTATAAATGTAATAAGTTTATGCGTTGTTAATTACGTGACACTCAATTCGTTAGTATGTAAAGCTTTTATGGTTGATGTTGCATATTTGTATGGACACATATTTTAAGGTTCACTAAAACAATTATTTTAAAAGTCTGACATTATTTCTAAAAAGGTTTTTAATTAGTAAGTATACTTGAAAGTATTACATGTACTCAAAAACAGGATTAATACAAATTTTTCGCAGCTATTTTGTCTTCATAATTATTGTAATATTTTGTATTATAAACCGGTTTTACTTATTGCGTTGCAGATTTTAATTTGTAATTTGATGATTCATAATCAGGGAAAGGGATTGATATACCCGGTTACCTTTGACTAATTGCTAACATACCATTCCTAGACATAATTATTTCGTAACCTTCACACAATTAACTACCTACTTGTAAATTAGCCAATACTCGGAACTTAAGATATTTATTATGATATGAGATTACTATTATAGACACCTGCACTTTCATAGCAAGTTGGTGCTAATATTCTTCTTACTTAAGGTTTTTATAAGATCGTTACATGCAAAGACTACTTATAGAGTAAAACTAAAAACACAATGTGTTCTTTATGCATACTTGCTTGATGGTGAGAAGTGCTGGACTTCATAGCTACCCAACCCGCTTTGACATCGATAACGCAATAATTTTACCGACTTATTGTTTTCAAATTGGAAAAAGTTTTGCACTTGGCTTGAAAACGCTACTAAATGACCTAAGGGACATTAGTGAGACATTACATGGTTCTAGACCCAGCTGTTTCTCGGAGAATCGGTCAGTGAATCAGTCAGTGACATAAACATTGTAATGCAACTCCGTATACGTTCCTATCCTACTTTTTATCCGACTACGGTGAAGCCAAAAAGGAAGGGTAAAAGATACGGCAGTATATGTTTGTTTGTATGTTCCGCCGTAGCGTCTAATCTACTAAACTGATTTTAATGGATGAGGCGTTAATACGCTAGGATGTATTGGGCTATGTAAATTTAATAAAAGTTTTTCGTTAGTCACTGTATAATTTTAAACTTTTGCTTATTCAATATTTTACGGTATATGTAAAAGGTTGCAAAATAAAGTATATGATTTTAATGTTTCGAAATGGCTGCTTCCTTGGGTTTGTGTCCCTATGTCTATTAATCGGCAAAACAATGGTGTCAATTGTATCATGAAAGTTTTTTTTTTTTTTTTATAAAAAGACAACTCCCGCATTAGGAATAAACATCCTGTGTCGCGGGGGTCTTTACAGACATACATGAAACGGACACAATTAACACTCAAACTCAGAACAACAATTTGTGAATCACACAAAGTGTTGTCCCATGTAGGATTTGAACCCACAACACTTGGCGAATTGGCAAGCGGCGTGGCGACCGCCTAAACCACTAGGCCAACCGTGCAGCCCAAGTTGTAATCAAAACCAAATATAATTTTATAAACGAGTGCTTTATATACATAGTTAATTTACAATCACGCACATATACATATATATTTACAATAATCATAAACCCTTTAATCTAACACAATACGTATCTCCCTATCTCAGATTGTCGAATCCATGAATGAACCCAACGAACTAGTCTCATTCCGAGGCACCGCTTGTCACGGTGGCTTCTGAACTTGGTGGTTGGTTGGAGTAGCTCGGTGGCTTTGCACGTATTTCGTTGCTACTGTTGGAGAAGTACGGTGCACTCACTGCGATGTTAGGAATCAGTGACTCGTACCATTGCAAGGCCTGTAAAATAAAGAAACTGTATTAGAAGTTTTCCGTTTGCATAAAATGTTATAATTATCTACAACTAGTTGTTGCCCGCGGCTCCGCCCGCGTTTATGTCGGTTATCGCGACAAATAGTAGCCTATGTGTTATTCTGATGTATAAGCTATATTACTGTAAAGTTTCATCCAAATCCGTTTAGTAGTTTTTGCGTGAAAGAGTAACAAACATCCATCCATCCATACTTACAAACTTTCGCGTTTATAATATTAGTATAGATAGATTTAATAGCGTGTAAATTTCAAGTAGGTATTTGTAATTATTGTTAATGATGGCTTTTATACCAAACCAATTACTACAAAGTTAAATATTCAATAAAACTAAAAAAAAATAGCAATGAAAAAGTACGAAATATTTTTCATTAGGTGCCAAAGTTTATTAGTTTTATTAGGTATTTTGATTACGTACCAAAGTTTTCAACAAGATGACTAAGACATAAATATTTAAACCAAGCTTAACTTAGTTATTCTCAATGCCGTGTAAATCAAATAATGTTTACAATAAAAATAATTACCAGAAGGGCAGTATCAAAAACTAACTCTTTTACTGCGCAGTTAAGTTCTTAGTAAGCTCTACGCCGCACTACAAACGGTGCGTCCGTCCTACTCTTGCCTGGTTCTAAACATATAACGCTCGCTCGCTCGCTCGCAAGCCAGGTTGTATTTAATACAAGAAAGTAAAGAAAAACACGGGTAACAACAACAACTAACTGAGAAGTAGTTGAGAATTATCGTCGTCTATAAAGTGAGGAAAAAACTAATACTATACAAGTTAATTACTGAATGAATAATAAAATTTAAGAACTATACTCTGACTGAGTAAAAAAAAGCTCTACCTTGGCCATTTTTGTGACTATACATTTTTGGATTTCTATTTGTTTTTTTTTCATAATTCTTCCTTTTTACTTTCATTCATTTATGTAGTCGGGTTATAATTTTTAAAATTAAGTTTTCTAATCTAATACTTTTGCGTTGCCCGACCGGGCATAGAAATCACATTTACATTCATTCACACTAGACATGAAATATCAGAAGAACTTGTTATTTACTTAAACGAGTAGGTAACTGAAACGACTGAATCACTCGAACTTTACAACTGAATTTAATACATACTTGTGTTTAGATTTAAGCAACATGTCTATCATATTACTTAAATCTGAATATAAGTTTTTAACATCTTTATTTTATTAAGCTTGCGATAAGTACATATTTGTAATGTGCTCGCCAAGATTCCTATTTAAAAACCAAACTCATGGTTCTTATCTTAGTTTAATGCTTTTCGAAGTTCAAATATCTAAATTTATTATTTTAAATCTATTGGCACCTTATTTATTACAATTAGTTCAGTAGTTTAGGCGCTACGGTGTAACACATATACTTTAATTTTGCTACTTTACTACATTGGTGTCCTGATCTCGAGAGAAAGCTCATTAAAAAGTGGAAGAGACCTACACCTAAAAGTCAGATGTATGTGAAGGGACTACCTAGTGAAAATAATATGAAAATACCTGAATTATTATCAATGACAAAAATTCACGACTGTATATCCTCCGCCCGCCCAAACTTACTGCGCACTTCGACTTGTACGCGCCGCGCTGCCGAGCTGCATATGTGTGCGAAATTAGGTATAATGTGTAATAATGTAATGTAGTAGGTACCTATTGTACCTAATATTAACCTTCGTTGGCTGAAACCGACGCCAAAAATAACAATAATTATAGACACAAGCATATGTAATTTTTTTTTTTAATTTCCAGGGGCTCTTAAAGTTTTGTTTCAGAATATTTTTTGTTTGAAGTCAGTTTTTTTATTGAAATAGTGGTACACATTTCAGCAAGGTTGATTAAAATCGTAATAATCGGATTAATTTGATTTAAATCGGATTTTCTTGATTTAAATCAGATTTTTTATTCTTTTACCTTCTTGTCTTTTTAATACTTTAATGGTCAGTTATTTATTGAACGAAAACAACGTATTTTTTAATTTAATTTAATTGATACAATTAAAAGGTAATTTAACAAGTTCTACTAAAATCAACTATTTAAAAAACAAGGAAAGTAAATTATAATTCTTTCCAGATGAGTACACTATTTGAAATATGATACACTGAGTGCGCGAAATGATTTCTGAAATATTTGATAACTTCTAAAACATGTCCTGTAGCCAATGATATTTTAAACCTGTGTTGCCTGTAGCATTTAGAATCCCGGAACTGGTCGGTAATCGCTCGCTCGCACGGCATTGTGCACGTGTGCGCGTCGTAGTCTATGTTGGGGGAAGTCCCTAGACAATTTTTGGCCAATTTGGTTGCAGTAAAAATTTAATAATTTAAATAATTGATTTTTATAAAAAAATCATTTGATTAAAATCACGATTTAAATCAATTGATTTAAATCATATCAACCCTGTACAAAAGTACATGCGAATCTAATTTCAAGAATGTACTTATATTGCATATTATGTAACGTATTTTCGTTTTATTTTTAATGTATTGAAAAATATATTTAATATGTAGGCACACAGTATTAGTTTTAGCTTAGGCAAACCTTTTCGGTTGACCACTAGTTTAGGAGGCCGGACGACGCTAGTTGCCCTGCGCCGTACAAACCCTACACATCGTGTGTAGATTTATTTTGTTATCGCATTCTTTAAAAATAATTTGAAGTTTAAAATCATTCCGTGTTTTATATATCTTAAATCCCGGCTAGGAACATTGCGAAAGTGAGAAATAATAACAACAGGAATTAGTGACTTTTATTTAGAATAATTAATCACAAGAAATAATAGTGATCATTAAAATACAAATATATATATATGTACTATCGACAAACTTGAATCATGACGCACTTTGCCAAAAAATCGTTTTTAACCGTCAAAAAACAAAGATTTCCCCTACTTAACAGTGCATGCCGCACCTAGACCGTTTTAAATAGTAAGCCAGCTACGTTAATACTGATCGGAGATTTATGCAATTTATTTTATATTTTAAATTCCTTTGGAATTAACTATAACTCAGACAATGCCTTTTTTCGTATTGAAACAGATAATTCTCTGTGTAATTAAATGACAGATAACATTACCATGGAAAGGTATATTTACGTGAATGTCAACCTAATTGTATTTGAATGTCTGTAGGTAAAAAACTAAGCTTATTGTGGATCGTAAACATATCGATAGTGACACAAATGTGATACAGAAAATAATAATAATTGATATTATTATTATTAATGTGAGTGCTTCGTTGATAGCAATAAAATGGCATTAAATAACATTGTCATAATATATCAAGCAGCTGTTTATCTACCACATCGGCAGAAGGGCATATTTTTGAATTTTGTATAAAATATAGATATTTTTACAAAGTATTAAACCGATGTGCATAAAAGACTGAAAAAAGCGTTTTTTGAACGCGTGAAGCGTAGATTGCCATATGCTGACATAATGGATTTATACATAGTAACACAACTTTATCGAGGATCGAACCAAGTGGCGTGCAATTGGTGAGGCCTATGTCTAGCAGTGGACTGCGATAGGCTGATGATGATGATGCACACAACTTTGTTTATTCATACCCTAGCCTTAAAAAAATATTTGTTTATGTAATATTTGAAAAAATGCATACATACATCATTTTTACAGTTATTACATAAAAATATTTTATCACATACTGTAGATATACAGTATTTTACAGATAAAAAGAGCACGCATTTAAAGTAGCTTAGTACCTCATGATAGTAAAAAAATAAAACTTGATATTAAATTCAAAAACATACAAAAATTTATTAAATACTCCTTATACATAGAATTTTACAGTAAGTTTTATAATATGTTTTCTACTTTAAAAGAAAACTAAGATTATATAATGTATCTCATGTGACCTTTCAAACATACATAAATAAATAAATATAAATAAATAAATACTGATTAATTGAACGCCCCGACTCAGAACAATAATTTTTAAATCTAGCAAACTATTGTCATGTGTGACGATCAAAACACTTAAACCACTCCACTATCTGATGGGCTACCTAGATTCACAAATACATAAAAAGCTTTTACCCCTTAAATCTAAAACAGTCCTAACATTCTCTCCATATCTATGCTATTGATCCCTCCATCCATCTATTAAATGAGACCAACAAACAGAGTTAGAATTTTCGCTGTCACTATTCATAGAAGTCGCTGTTTCATTTCGATGCACCGCTTGTGGTAGCAGCTCGTGAACTTCATTATTATACGCTGGACGATAATGCTCAACTTGAAGATTTCCATTCTGGTTTTGTTGCCATTGTCCCTGATTAGAAATACTTCCCGAAACAGAACTTGTATTTTGAAGTAATGGAAAAGTAGCTTGATGCACTGTTGCTGGCACCTGAACATTGGAAATTGTCGCCGTATTAACTGGTGGCGCCTGGCCGTAATTGTAACTTGTTGGCATATTACGTCCCATACACATGTTCTCTTGATCACTCACTAGGAAATCACTAGGAAAACCCGGACATTGCTCTTGACTGAACACGGGCATTGTGATACCATTTACATTTGTCGTCACTTCTTGAAATTCTTCTAGACTTTCTGCTTTGTCTTTTTTTTCTTTCATTCTGCGATTTTGGAACCATATCTTGATGGTTCTCTCATTTAATTGAAGTTGTTCCGCAAGTTCGAGTCTCCTAGGGCGATCTAAATATCTATTTCTTGCGAATTCCTCTTCCATTACCATCACCTGCGGGGTGGTGAATGCAGTTCTTACACGTTTTGGTTTTCTACCGACGCCTGTTGTTTTGTAAAGAGTGCATATAGGTGCCTGGGAAACGTACCTGCTTGATGCTTGCTGACTGCACCAGTTAGCGCCTCCGACAATTTGATTATGCTGAGTACAGATTGCATTAGGTCCATTTGTGTTTGGACCATTAATTCTTGTGTTAGAGTTTATGGCTGTATAGCCATTGGCGATCGGCTGCCTTGAGTATGGAATGCTTGGGTAGCTCGATGGGTTCACTGGTATAATATTGCTATCACTGGGGAAGAACTGTTCACTGGGTACACTATTTATTGCCTCGTTGTTCATGGGGATTGATGCAGTCACGGTTGGTAATGGTGCAGTTGTTATAGTAGCGGTTCGTACTGGAGCAGTTGATACTGATGCGCTTGGTACCGTTGCCGATAGTACCGGCGTGGTTAGTACTGGCGCGGTAGACACTGGTTCAGGTGGCACTGATGCGTTATTAATTGACATCGATGTGATGTCTGGAATCATTGAATCGTCCCAAGCCTGTAAATGAAAGCAAAACTAAATAAATTATATATAAGTAATAAAATAAAAAAAATACTAATATTTTAAAACTGATGAAGAGTTTGTTTGTCAGAACGAGGTAGTTTCAGAAAGTTTAGTCTGATTTGAAAAAATATTTCAATGCAGAACAAAGCTCAGCTATCGAGAATGGCTATAAGGCTATATACCCTCACGCTATGACCAAAGGGAGTCATAAAAGGGATTAATAGAAAAGTGTGCAAAACAGAATAAAATTCATCATTTTTAGGGCTTTAATTGCGTGCACTTTCAAAGTTCTAAAAGTTCACTTGGTCAACAAAGTTGTACGCGCTGTAATAATATCATGCTACGAAAAAAGACGCAGGTTGAGTGGGACAGCTGGTATCCTATTAAAGAAAATAAACTCAGCCACAATAGATCTATAGCAGTACGACCAGGTAACAAACTTTTAAATAAAGTAGCTGTAGTAAGTACACAGAAATAGAAACGTAAATACTAGTTTAAAGGGAAGCAATAGTAACCTATTGCTTCCCTTTAAATTAAAAATAATGTTAAGAAAATAAAATAAAATAATTACCAATGGATCCATCATATTATCCGTACTGAACGGCTCTACTTGATCCCACCAACAATAACTCCCGAAACTCGATCCCGAGGTTTCCTTTTCAAAGGGTGGAAGTGGTGGTGAAGACAGGTCAGATTTCTTCGTAGGCATGTCAACAACTTATTGATAGTTAGTAACGTTCACTGGAAAAGCTGAACTGCTTGTGTCCAATTTTGCAATTTGGTGTCTCTTTTATAGAATTTGCGCTCAAAACACGTTGATTACTTAACGAGTTAATAGGTTATGGTGATTAGAATTGCATTCAATATATTTCGAGGAGGACAATATTTTTAATGAGTTATTACTTTACTTAACTAATGATATTTTCAACTGGTACACATTAACAAAACCGGTCTATGTTCAGCCTAAAAGTACTCAGTCTGTTCCTGAATATTGACTTTACGGAGTTTATTCTGAGTCTAAGTGTTCTTAGTGCCCGTTTCATGTTAGTCAAGTGCCCCACAACACTGGAATAATCCTAGTGCGGGAGTTGTCTTCCAAACAAAAAAATGAATGAAATGAAAAAGAATGAAATCTGTGTTCTATTAAATCTGCCCGATTGGTGTAGATTCCAATTCAAGTCCGTAACGTCAGTCTTTGTAAGCAAAGTTTAGAGCAATTGTTGTTTTCAGTAGTCTCATTGCAACTGTGATAATTTTTGTTGTATAAACATAGTTTTTAAATGGTTTGCAAGACTCCACCTATAAACATTTAGGTTGCTCATCTGATAGATATGTAACGTAACGTTTTAATTGAAAATCTTGAAGTCTTATCCGAGATAGATAAAATCATTAACTTCAGAGTGAAAGGAATGTTGTTTTGTGTGATCTCTCAATGTTGTACAAACAAGCCATACAATTCTTATTCACGGAAGAGTGGAAAATCTACCTTATCATGCTGCACCTCTGAATAGTGCTTCCAAAGTCTAGAGTAGACATCTTTGCTGCACAATGAGTCTGTAACTGACCTGAATTTCAACTGAGTACAAGCTATATACCAGATGTAATATGTTTTTAATGTTGTTAATAATTACATTTGAAAAGTTCCGTAATGTTAACTAAGTGACGCTGTTCTAATTATGTCATTCGTTAACATGTAAGGTTTGTATTATCTATGGTTTAATGTAGTGTAGTGACTTAATACATGTAATTGTATTTATTATCTAAATTATTATTATTTGTCTAACATTTTAACTTTCAAAATTATTTATATTGGGTATATACATTCCTTATTATTAAATAATATTATATATAAACTTAAAACTATGTGAATATATATTGTTAAAAGTAAAAACAGATTGTGTTTGCATAATAGTTGTTTTAATTGTTTTTGCGCCGGCCGGCTGATAGAAGTATCGGAGCGCCGGGCGGCGCGCTGCGCCGGCGCGGCGTAGCGAAGACGCGCCCGTTCATATGAAATAGCGGCAGGGCAGTACCGTCAGACCGGTTCTAAACGCTATCATCATCTTACATATCTCGTCGCGCTAATTTGTTAACTTTCCGTACCTATATTGTTTCCATATTCTGTTATTATAATATTCATCACTCCTTCTATATATTTTAGTGTAACTTTTGTGTACCTATGTGTAATTTCTAAAATAAACTTTCTTTCCTTCTCTTGTGTACTTAATTTATTTATATACACCTACACTTTTAATTACTACAGTAGCATAGGAACACACACATAACATAGTAGTAGTATGTACTTCCGTAACTGCAGTTGATTTGTTGTCATTAATCAATTTGTTGTCAAGAAAATTCATAGGTAGTCGGGTATGTCACAGTCCCTAATTATGAATCATCATTAAACCCTGCAACATAATAAGTCAGACTGTTGAATATCAAATGACACAAAATGAATAATATTAAAATAAAAGGAAATTACAGGCAGCTTTTAAACAAGTTTTTTTAGAAGATGCATTAATGTATCATGCGCACTCTTGAAAATCTTTTAAGGTAATAAAAATAGGTATTTGACAATGAAATATTTGGATAATGTGCACCATAAAGCACGTACCCATCCAAATATTGCAACATCAATCAAAAAGGCTTTACACATGCTAATGAACGACATTTTTGAGTGACAAGGCCTGAAACTTTCAATTAAACATGTGATGTTGTGAAGTTATGTTGAAATGTGAGAATATTGGTAATTTCATATGTTTATACGTGCCTTGTAACTTCTTTCTTGTAGTTAAAGTGGAGTAACTATGTTTAATATGTATTAATTTAGGATATTACTATTCTGAAGTGAATTGGTATATTTTAATTAATCAAAGGAGTTGAGGTTTTTAGTACTTAGTGGAGGCGGAATGACTACGTCTAAAGTAACGTAAAGTCTCAAGCTACCAACAAAACATCCGACGGAGTAAAGAATCAAAAAAGGACCAGCAATAAATTCACCACTTCGCAAATTTTAAAATTAGAGAAAGAATACGCTAAAACTCCGTACTTGGATCGCGCCAGGAGACTTAAGCTTGCAGAGATACTATGCTTAAATGAGAAGACCATTAGCAAATGGTTCCGAAACCGTCGCATGAAAGAGGTTATACAAGTCAAGCAATATCCTGCAAACTATACCAACTAAGAGACGTGCTCAGAATACTCGTAATCAAATTATCGGTTATGTCAACTGGTCTACTCAATGATCACTGGGCAGATACGTTTTTAGGCAACCACATGGAGTTCCAATAAAATGAGGAAACGTAAAGAAGTTATTTAGACCACGCTTTGGGAATTAAAAGGGTCTTTATATAAATGAGACGTCGTGAAAATATATCCAGCAATATCCTGGCACCAAACAACGACCAAGTCCACAAGCTATCATCACAAGCTGGGTCTCGAAATAAGACTATGCCTTCGACAAAGAGTTTCTTTAAAAGCCGATAAGAGTTGGGTGATTAGGTTCGTTCATGGATTGTATAATCTCAGATAGGGATAGGTAGTATTAGATTTGTGTTTAGATTGAAAAGGGTTCATGGTTATTGTAAACATATTTGTAAATATTGTATATCATTGCCAGTAATGTAAATAAGGAGGTTGTTAATAAATTATACTTCGATTTTATCTACAAGTTTTTTATTACTATATATTGTATATTATTGAGTCAAAAGACAAAAGCACACAAACAATATGATGCAATAAAATTTAGTAACTTTACATCATATTGAAATTATTACAATTGGCATACTTTTAAAAATAAGGTTAGCCCGGAAAATTAGTACCTATGCGTATACTAGTTCCGACAACATGGAAGGCAGCATTAGTCCACCCGATCCCAAAAAAAGGCGATCGCTCTAATCCGTCCAACTACAGGCCGATAGCCATTACTTCCCTCTTCTCGAAAATAATGGAGTCCATCATCAACTATCAACTCCTACGGTATCTAGAAGATCATCATCTGCTTAGCGACCAGCAGTACGGCTTCCGTAAGGGTCGATCGGCTGGTGATCTTCTGGTATACCTGACACATCGCTGGGCACAGGCGATTGAGACTAAGGGGGAAGCCTTGGCAGTTAGTTTGGACATCGCGAAGGCCTTCGATCGGGTCTGGCACAAAGCGCTTCTTTCGAAGCTCCCTTCCTATGGGCTTCCCGAGAAATTATGCGATTGGGTCACTAGCTTTCTAGCAGATAGAAGCATTAAGGTCGTAGTCGACGGTGAATGCTCTGATTCCATATCTGTGAATGCTGGTGTCCCGCAAGGCTGTGTGCTATCGCCTACTTTGTTCCTCCTCCATATCAATGACATGCTGCAAAATTGCGGCATTCATTGTTATGCGGATGACAGCACCGGCGATGCTTTTTACACCGGCCGCGCCAATATTTCTCGGGAAAACGTCATTGAGAGTCGAAACAAACTTGTGTCTGAAGTCGAGACTTCTTTGGAGAAGGTCTCAGATTGGGGTAGACTTAATTTAGTCCAATTTAACCCCACAAAGACACAAATTTGCGCGTTCACCACTAAAAAACTTCCGTGGGTCGTATGTCCTCGTTTCGAAGGCACTCCACTATCTGCCTCAGCCAATATTGGAATTCTTGGTGTCGACATGTCGAGCGAAGTCCAGTTTCGTGGCCACCTGGAGGGTAAGGCCAAATTGGCCTCGAAAAAGCTTGGTGTGCTCAACAGATCGAGACAGTATTTCACTCCGGCCTACCGCCTTATACTTTATAAGGCCCAGGTTCGGCCTCACATGGAATACTGTCCCCATCTTTGGGCGGGGGCACCCCAATACCAGCTCCTCCCTTTGGACCGCATTCAACGGAGAGCGACCTGAGTCGTCGATTGCCAAGAACTTTCAATTCGGCTAGACTCTTTGGCGCTGCGTAGAGATGTAGCTTCGCTGTGCATCTTCTACCGCATTTATCATGGGGAGTGCTCCGAGGAATTGTTCGGACTGATTCCTGCCGCCTCTTTCCGCCATCGTCCTACGCGACAGAAGTTTCATCCCCATCATTTAGATGCTTGGCAGTCCTCAACTGTACGCTTTTCCAGGAACTTTCTGCCTCGCACAACAAAACTGTGGAATGAACTGTCGCCTGCGGTATTCCCGGACCAATACGACCTTCAAACCTTCAAGAAAAGAGCGCACTCCTTCTTAAAAGGCCGGCAACGCACTTGTGATGCCTCTGGTGTTGCGGGTGTCCATGGGCGGCGGTAATCGCTTACCATCAGGCGTTACGTCTGCTCGTTTGCCCCCTATATCATAAAAAAAAAAAAAAAAAAAAAAAAATACTAAGTTTCATTGCAATATTTTAGTATTTTCATTTTCTCTTTGCTCTAATAAATTGCATATATTTGCCATAAATATATGATACGTTCGACAAAACAGAGTATTCATTTGCCAATAACTCACATGCATAGGGCTAATACTCTTCAATTACTTGAATTTAAATCCTTTTCAATGCATAACTATGAAAATATTTTTGTTGTATTGTTGTTTGTAAAGACGATTTGATAAATATTAAACAGATTGGTTTTGAGTACGCTGGCTTGATGGTAAGAAGTACTTAAGGTTTACACATAAACATTGTTATCTAAATAATTTGAGAACAAAATAATATTAATTAGTTATCGTAGCACAGGCTCTGCGTGTATCAGATGGCCGTGTGTAAGATGTGTAAGGTTATTATTAATAATCTATAAATGTAGTTCGTACTAGCTGTCGCCCACGGCACTGCTCGTGTGAATCATGCTAAATCATCAGCTAAATAACTGTGAATTTTTTTTTTTTTTAAATATTAAGGTACTAGCCTAGTCAATAACCTCAAAATTGTCTGTCAGTTACCGTCCCAGAGGCTTTAGGTTCGATACACAGATCATATGAACAATCTGAGATTGGAATATCCCTACCCAGAACAAATAGATATATGATTCTATGATTCTATGCTTGGATGTTTGTGTTTAGAAACATGTAAAAATGTTTTGTCTTTCTGTCTGTTTCTAAATTCTTAAACACTAAGAAGATTGTTTCAATAAAAGTTGTTAGCACTTTAAAAAAAAAATGACTGCAAATCACAAGCTATTAGAAGATGCAAACAGAGATAACATTTAAAATGAAAGGTTTGTTTGTCAACCCTAATGAGGGTCATTAATGTAGGTATTGTTCTGAAGAGTAAACAAGATTGTTTGTTTACGATACTATAATATCAGAAAACAGGACAAGATCTGCTATATAATTTAGGATGAAACTTCATCATTAATACGTTTAGAACAATTATTTCCTTCAAATCTTCAAGAAAAGAGCGTAGGTACTCCATTCTCAAAGGCCCGACAGCAAGCTTATGATTCCTTAGTTGCAGGCGTTCATGGGCGGTGGTAGTCAATTTCCACCAGATATAGTCCGAACCAAACTTTGTGACGGTTCTGAAGTTAGCTGCGCAAGCAGCTATGCGCAGGTAGAGTTAAGTCGAAAATAATTAGATGAGCGGTTTTTTTTAAGTATAAGCCTCCCAAAATGACTCTAGTCTGCCTGATGGAACGAAAACCAGAATCCAAAAGTGGTGGTCACCATACTCATTGCGAATGCAGACAAGCAAGCATTGTGACCCACATCATGGCGGCCTAGTGATGTTTCTGCGTCGTTATATTATTAAATAAAATAAGAAAGTGTGACAATAATGAAACTAAATTTACATAAAAAAATATGTAGTCCAAATCCAATCCCTAACAGGAATGTCAAAGCTTCTAGGATTAGACACTATGGGGAAGCTAACAGTAGTAACTAGCAAAATAAAACAAAATAGTAGCAGACCGCCAGACCAGTGAGTGCTGGCCATCAGGATCATAAGGAACAGCATGATCTCCTTTGAGGCGGTGAGTCTCCTTGCCGGTACTCCACTACCCTCGCATAGTAGTAGAGCCACGCTGATTTCAGCACGGATGGGCCGGCTCGACCGGGGTGGTACTACCCTCGCACAGAAGATCAACGTAAAATGACAGCGTTCGTGCTGTCGTGTTTCGTTGGTGAGTGCGAAACCGGAGGCCCAAATAGTCTAGTCAACAAGTTCCATACTTGTTGACTAGATAGATGCATCACTAGGCCGCCATGGTGTGGGTCGCCATGCTGCATTGTCTGCATTCGCAATGAGTATGGTGACCACCACTCTTGGATTCTGCTTATGCTTTCCATCAGGCAGAGTAGAGTCATTATGGCGGGCCATACATAAAAAAAAAATAAAAAAAAAGTAAAATAAAAAAAAACTGGCTGACGCAGGTGATCACTGATAAGTAACATGATTGCGGTCATGCTATGGAGCGACAGCACGTGGAACTCCACTGTCTCTTTCTGCGAGCAAGTTGTACTTGCGAATTAGATGATGGAGCGGAACCGGGAGAGGTTTAGAACTGTACCGTTCTGGGCCAGGGACCACAGGCGACTCAGGCGAACAATAACGAACACATAAAAAAATTTATTTAATTTGGTGCAGCCGATCGGAAGTTATGCGCGTACATACATTTCGGCGATTCATTTTTATATATATTGATTAAGAACAATATCTACGTTAAGGCATATCTACTGTCGACGTGTTTCATTTTAAAAATGTTATCTCTATTTATGTCTACTAATGGCTTATTATTTGCAGTAAAATATCTGATGGATAATTACAAGTGATGATAATAAAATTTACTTTTATAGCGTCAACAACTTAGGAAAGGGTCTCCATGGCGTTTAAAATTTATATACAGACAGAAAGAAGAAAATGAGGACAAACCACATCCAAGCATAGAATCATACAAGTATTTGATCAAACCTACAACCTCTACAACTATAAATTAAACCATAGATAGTAAAAGCTTTACATATTAACGAATGACATAATTAGAACAACGTCACTTAGTTAATAATACCAAACTTTTCAAATGTAATTATTAACAACATAATAAACATATTACATGTGGTATATAGCTTGTACTCAGTTAAAATTCAGGTCAGATACAGACTCGTTGTGCAGCCAAAATGTCTACTCTAGGCTTTAACAGTGCTATTCAGAGCTGCAGCATGATTAGGTAGGTTTTCTACTCTTCCGTGAATAAGAATTGTATGGCTTGTTTGTACAACATTGAGAGATCACACACAACAACATTCCTTTCACTCTGAAGTTAATGATTTAATCTATCTCGGATAAGACTCTTTTATATATAAAGATAGATAATAAATGGTGGAGTCTTGTAAACCATTTAAAAACTATGTTTACACAACAAAAATTCTGATCTCAGTTACAATGAGACTACAGAAAATGACAAATGTTCTAAACTTCGCTTACAAAGACTTACGTTATGGGCTTGAATTAGAATCGGGCAGATTGAATAGAACAGCTTTCAATTTTTTTCGTTCCATTCATTTTTGAAATGAAAACTTCTTTAGCGGCGTTATGCACTTTTTTGGGATGGGTAAAAAATGTTAAACTCGCGTCAGGATACGTGACCTGATCGAATATTCGTAAGACGGAAGCGTGGAGTAGGAGAGGAAGTAATATCCCCCTATCTTTCTACCGCGCGGCGAAAATATATGCCTGCTCCTGCTGTTTCGTTTAAGCGGCGCAGGGCGATTGCGCGAGTGTGCGTGTGTTTATGTACTACAGCCTGCTACGCGCATACACGGATGGTGACAGCTGATTGCTCGAATGTCTGTATACTTGTAAAATTCGTGTATATCAAGTGTTTAAAATATGGAAATTGAACAAAGTGCATCTATTAATGAAAAAAGTGACGAAGAAATAGTGAAAGAAAAAAATAAGTGAGTACTTTCTAAAAATATTAGATGAAAACCCGGCTTCGCTCAGGTAATGTTTATACTCTATACCTACTATCCTATATCTAACCTATATCTTTATAACATCACAATAAGCATTTCTGTAGTTATCGGTTCTCAAGGAATATTAAAGGCAAAGCAAGGCAATTCGTATAGCATCGTTCATTGTGTATATGTATAGGAATAGTATAGGAAATAAAAAATAAAAAATCAAAAATGCACAACGTTAATGTTCAAGTTTTCACTTCTTTTTTTTTGTTTGGAAGACAACTCCCGCACTAGGATTATTCCTGTGTCGTGGGGCAAATGACAAACCTGAAACGGGCACTCAGAACACTCAGACTCAGAATAAACTCCGTAAAGTAAATATTTAGAAACAGGCTGAATGCTTTTAGGCTGAACATAGACCGGTTTTGTTAATGTGTACCAGTTGAAAATATCATTAGTTAAGTAAAGTAAAAACTATTGTCCTCATCGAAATGTATTGAATGCAATTCTAATCACCATATCCTAATAACTCGTTAACTAATCAACTGCTATAAAACAGACACAAAATCCCAAAATTGGACACACGCAGTTCAGCATTTCCAGTTAACGTTACTCATTATCAATAAGTTGTTAACATGCCTACGAAGAAATCTGATCAGTCTTCACCTCCACCCTTTAAAAAGGAAACCTCGGGATCGAGTTTCGGGAGTTATAGTTCGTGGGATCAAATAGAGCCGTTCAGTACGGAAAATATGATGGATTCATTGGTAATATATTTTGTTTTTATTTTCTTAACATTATTTTTAATTTAAAGGGAAGCAATAGTAACCAAACTAGTCTTTACGTTTATATTTCATTGTACTTATTACAGTTACTTGATTTAAACTTTGTTAACTGGTCGTTCTGCTATAGATCTAATGTGGCTGAGTTTATTTTCTCTTATATGAGACCAGCTGTCCCACTCACCCTGCGACTTTTCTCGTAGCGTGATGATATTATTACAGCGTGTAAAAATTGGTTTACCTAGTTAACTTTTAGAACTTTTTAAGCGCACGCTATTAAAATTCTTAGCATGGTTAATTTTCTTCCATTTTTACACATTTTTTTATTGATACTCCACTCCCGTTGATCCCCGGTATATAGCATGTAGCCTTCCTCGCTTATTGGGCTTTGTTTTGCACAGAAATAATTTTATAATCGGACTAAACTTCCAGAGATTTCCTCGTTCTGCCAAACAACTCTTCATCAGTTGTAAAAGGTTACATAGGTTTTATCAGATATAATATATTTATTTTTGCTTTCTTTTACAGGTTTGGGACGATTCGATGATTCCAGACATCACATCGATGTCAATTAATAACGCACCAGTGCCACCCGTACCAGTACCACCCGTACCAGTGCTATCGGCACCGGTGCCGACCTCATCAGTGTCAACCGCGTCAATCCCAATCGTACCAGTACCAATCGCACAAGTATCAGCCGCTCCAGTACAAATCACTCCTGTAACAACTGCAGCGTTACCAACCGTAACTGCACCAGTCTCAATGAATAACCAGACAATGACAATAAATAGTGTACCCAGTGAACAGTTCTTCCCCAACGATATCAACTTTATACCTGAGAATCCATCGAGCTACCCAAGCATTCCATACTCAAGGCAACCGATCGCCAGTCGCTATACAGCTATAAACTCCTGCGCATATATGAATGGCCCAAACACAAATGGACCTAATGCCATCTGTGCTCAGTATGATCAAATTGTCGGAGGCGCTAACTGGTGCAATCAGCAAGCATCAAGCAGTTACGTTTCACAGGCACCTATATGCACTCTTCACACAACGTCTGTCATCAGTAAAAAAACAAAACGTGTAAGAACTGCATTCACTACCCAGCAGGTGATGGAATTGGAAAAGGAATTCGCAAGAAACAGATATTTAGATCGCCCTAGGAGACTCGAACTTGCAGAAGAACTTCAATTAAATGAGAGAACCATCAAGATATGGTTCCAAAATCGCAGAATGAAAGAAAAAAAAGACAAAGCAGAAAACCTGGATGAATTTGAAGAAGCGACGATAACGCGATCACCTCCAAATGTAAATGATGTCAGAATGCCAGTGCTAGGTCAAGAGCAATGTCCGGGGTTTGATAGTGATTTCCTAGTGAGTGATCAAGGGCACATGTGTATGAGGCGTAATATGCCAACAACTTACAATTACGGCCAGGCCCCACCAGTTAATACGACGACAATTTCCAATGCTCAGGTGCCAGTAACAGTGCATCAAGCTACTTTTCCACTACTTGAAAATACATATCCTGTTTCTGGAAGTATTTGCAATCAGAACGAACGGCAACAAAACCAGAATGGAAATCTTCAAGTTGAGCATTATCGTCCAGCGTATAATAATGAAGTTCACGAGCTACTACCACAAGCGGTGCATCGGAATGAAACAGCGACTTTTATGAATGGTTGCAGAGAAAACTCTAACTCTGGGAGTTGGTATCATTTATTAGATGGATGGAGGGATCAATAGCATAAATATGGATAGAAAATGTTGAGATTGTTTTTTATTTAAGGGGTTAAGATTGTTAAGATTGTTTTTGATTTATGTATTTGCAAATCCAGGTAGCTCACCGGATAGTGTAGTGGTTTAAGCGGCTTGATCCTCAAGCGTGACAATAGTTTGCTGAATTTACAAATTGTTGTTCTGAGTCAGGGCGTTCTGTAAATCAGTTTTATACATGTTTGGAAGGTCACACGAGATACATTATACATCCTTAGTGCAAGAGTTTTCTTTTAAAAAAAGCAAACAAATTGTATTCATGGTACTAGTAAACTTACTGTGAAATTTTATTATAAGAAGTGTGATTAATAACTTTTTGTAGGTGTTTTATTAAATCTCAAGTTTTATTTTTTACTATCATAAGGTGGTACTTTAAAGGCGTGCTTTTAATTATTTTTAAAACTATGTGTTAGCTGTTAAATATATCTTAGGCATGTGATAAAAAATATTTCTTGTATGTAACAATTGTAAAAAGCGGCCAAGTGCGAGTCGGACTCGCCCATGAAGGGTTCCGCAGCAGCAAGTAACATAATATAATTTTTATTTTATTTTTATATTTGTGTTGATTGAATGAAAGGTAAATTGCAGTTTACGATTTATGACGTATTAAAAAAAAACTACTTACTAGATTTCGTTCAAACCAATTTTCGGTGGAAGTTTACATAGTATTTTTTTTTTTTTTTTTTTTATGTTTGGCCCGCCAAAATGACTCTACTCTGCCTGATGGAAAGCATAAGCAGAATCCAAGAGTAGTGGTCACCGTGCTCACTGCGAATGCAGACAATGCAGCATGGCGACCCACACCATGGCGGCCTAGTGATGCTTCTGCATCTTTTAGTCTAGTCAACAAGTATGGAACTTGTTGACTAGACTAATTGGGCCTCCGGTCTCGCACTCGCCAACGAAACACGACAGCACGCTGTCATTTTAAGTTAATTTTCTGTGCGAGGGTAGTACCGCCCCGGTCGAGCCGGCCCGTTCGTGCTGAAATCAGCGTGGCTCTACTACCTGGTAGCGTGGTTCTACTACCTATACCTAACCTACCTATACCTAACCTATATGTACCTATATCATATATTTTTTTTAGTTTCATCATTCTCTTATTTTAGAAGTTACAGGGGGGGGGGGCACACACATTTTACCACTTTGGAAGTGTCTCTCGCGCAAGCTATTCAGTTTAGAAAAAAATGATATTAGAAACCTCAATATCATTTTTGAAGACCTATCCATAGATACCCCCCCACACGTATAGGTTTGACGAAAAAAAATTGTTGAGTTTCAGTTCTATGTATGGGAACCCCCAAAATTTATTGTTTATTTTTCTATTTTTGTGTGAAAATCTTAATGCGGTTCACAGAATACATCTACTTACCAAGTTTCAACATTATAGTTCTAATAGTTTCGGAAAAAAGTGGCTGTGACATACGGACGAACAGACAGACATGACGAATCTATAAGGGTTCCTTTTTTGCCTTTGGCACGGAACCCTAAAAATGACGTGTATACATGCGTCATTTTTACCATTGTTGCATACAAGAAATATTTTTTTCGAATATAACATAAAAAGTACTTTTTTTGAGGCTGACTGTAATGCACAAACAAATTTGTATTACAATCTTAAAATTCATTATGTTAGCATATTGCAATCAACAAAGTACAAAATAGAGTATGCACACACTTTTTTGGTAAATAACTACATACTTAATATATTAGGACAATGTTATTTAATGCTGTTTCATTGTTATCAACGAAGAACTCACATTAATAATAATAATAATAGAATATATTATTCTGTTTATCACATTAGTTGTGTAAGGAGGAAGGTACTATCGACAAATTTACGATCCACAATAAGCCTTTTTTACGGAATAGGTGGCAAACGAGCAGACGTATCACCTGATGGTAAATGATTACCGCCGCCCATTGACCCCCCACAATACCAGAGGCGTCACAAGTGCGCTGCTGGCCTTTAGGGGATGGGGTGGGGGATTGGGGAAGGGGTTGGGGTATGGGCCTCCGGTATTCTCACTCACTCGGTCAAACACAGCGCAAGCACTGTTTCACACCGGTTTTCTGTGATGCCGATATCACTCCTGTCGAGCCGGCCCAATTATGCTGAAGCGTGGCTCTCCCATTATTTGATTTAAAAAAAAACTGACTTCAAACAAAAAATATTCTGAAACAAAACTTTAAGAGCCTCTGGAAGTTAAAAAATAATTACATAGCGTGTGTCTATAATTTTTGATATTTTTGAAGTTGGTGTCAGGCAACGGAGGTTAATATTAGGTACAAAACGTATCTACTACACACACAATTTCGTAAACATATGCAACTCGGCAGCGCGGCGCAGGCGGGTCGAAGTGCGAGGTAAGTTAATGCAAGCGGGGGAGTTAGTCGTGAATTTGTGTCATTGATAATTCAGGTATTATCATATTATTATTACTAGGTAGATTTTCATACTTCATTTGACTGATACCTGACGACTCCAAAAAAACTCTTATGTAGGTACGACAGAAATCTTCGGTCCTCTAAAAACCTTCTCTTTCATTGTCCCTTCGCATACATCGGAGTTTTAGATGTAGTTTTTATGTGAGCTTTCTCTCGAGATCAGGAACCAATGCTTTTTCATTCATGAAACATGTAAAAAAAAGATAAAAGTAAAGAAGGATAATAAAAAAAAGTGTGTTTGTGTGTTCCACCGTTGCGCCTAAATTACTGAATATAATGAAGGAGATGCCAATATATTTGAAATAATAAATTTAGAGATTCGAACCTTAAACTAAGATATAATATCATCACTTGGTCTTGAAATAGCAATCTTGGCGAGCACATTACAAATATGTAGGTACATATTATCGTATTCCTTAAGTCTAAACATAAGTTTTAAATTTAGTCGTACAGTTTGAGTGATTCAGTCGTTTCAGTTATCTACACGTTTAAGTAACTAACAACTTTCTTATAATGCGACGATTGATTCTGATATTTCATGTCTAGTGTATATAGGTCGGGAAACGCAAAAGTATTTGATTAAAAATATAAGATTCTAAAACCCGACTACGTAAGTGAACGGGAATAAAAAGGACGAAATAAGAAAAAAAGAAACAAATAGAAATACAAAAAAGTAAATTTTATTATTTATTTATATATTTTAAAAAAGACAACTCCCGCACTAGAAATAAATCCTGTGTCGCGGGGGACTTTTACAAACATACATGAAACGGACACAAAGAACACCCAGACTCAGAACAACAATTTGTGGATCACACAAAGTGTTGTCCTATGTGGGATTTGAACCCACGACACTTGGCGAAGTAGGAAACGGCAAGGTGACCGTTAAACCACTAGGCCAAACGTAAATTCATAAAAATGGGCAAGGTGGAGCTTAGAATCATTAAATTTTATTTTTTAATCAGTAATTAACTAGTTTAGGATTAGTTTTGCCGTGATCTTTTAGATTCCTCACATTTTAAACGACGATAACTCCTAACCAATTCTCAGTTCGTTGATATCCCAATGTTTTACAATTAAGAAGTAAGTAAGTAATTACCCGTGTTTTTCTTTCCAAAATCTTGTATATATCCAGGCTTGAAACATGTACTTGCGTATAATTTAAATAAGTAAAGTTCTTCTTAGAAAATGATGATCAAAGCCTACAACTCAAACGAGTTTTCATTTTGTAGATCATTTTTTTGTACCAAGTCTTTCTTTCTGAAGTTGCAGTGTCGTAAACAAACAATATAGTTTTTAAGAACAATATCTACATTCCAGACCCTCATTAGGCATGGCTGGCATTAGGTTGTTTACATTTGACCGCTTTACAAACAAAACTTATTTAAATGTAGGAAAATTTATGCTAATGTTTAAAACTGATGCTAATATTATTTACTGTTTTATCTGTGGAGGTAACGTCTATAGCATTTGAAAAATCAAACACAGATATTAAGAAGAACTGTAATTTCTAGATACAAATGAAGCCAAATACATTCAACTACAGAATTATACAATTATTTGTCCTATGCAAGAATCGAACCTACACCAGGTTCTTGGTGCGAAAGTGAACGTTATGACGCCAATAACTATACTCGTACCTAACTCACTAATACAACCCTGTTACCGTTTACTTAATTTATTTAGTTACAGTAAGACACATTGCGGTTGATACATAACGTGTAATATCGTTACTTAGCGTTATTTGTTTAGAACTACGCAGGAGTAGGACGCAGCAGTAAAGGCCCGTATTCACTTTGATTAGTGCGAGTGCAGGTGTGAAGCGCAGGCGATCAACGATTGGTAGAAAATACGTGTGGACCGCACCCGCACTCGCACTATGCAAAGTGAATACAGGCCTTGAGGCTTAATGATCAACGCCAGTCACACCATATCGTAGCGTGAGTGTGAGCGAGCGATATTTGGTTAGAACTATGCAGGAGAAGGATGGACGCGCCGTCCGTAGAGCAGCGTAGAGCGTATTTCAACTTTTACTTAGAACTTTACTGCGCAGTTATTAGAGTTATTTATTTAATACTACCCCATTCGAAACGTAATGCCATATTATCACATTATGAAGCAATGTCTAGTTACTGTCTATAACTCATACTATATATGTATTTATATAAAAGAGGACCCCAACAGACTGATTCACCACTGACCAATTAATCGGCATATAGCTGAAATAGCTGCTTCTACAACCATGGAGGGTACCACTAATGTCCCTTAGGTTGGTTAGTAGCGTTTCAAGCTAACTTTAAAACTTATTCTAATTTAAAACAATAAGTCGGTAAAATTCGGTAAAAGTCGGTAAAATATTATCAAAGTGGGGTGAGCAGCTATAAAGTCTTCAGCACTTCTTACCATCAAGCAAGTATGCATAAAGAACACATTGTGATTTAAGTTTTACTCTATAAGTAGTATTTGCATGTAACGATCTTAAATAATATTAGCACCAACTTGCTATGAAAATGCAAGTGTATATAAAATAGTAATCTCATATCATAATAAAAATCTAAAGTTCCGAGTATTGGCTAATATATAATTAGGTAATTATGTGAAGTTTATGAAATAATTATGTCTGAGTATGGCATGTGAGCAATTAGTCATAGGTAGCCGGGTATGTCACAGTCCCTTATTTTATTATGAATCATCAAATTACAAATTAAAACCTGCAAATGTAATAAGCAAAATCGGTATTTAATACAAAATGTTACAATAGGGAAAATAATGAAAGGTTTTTTTTTAATGAAAGATTTAATGAATCTACACCATAAAATGTGTAGCCATACAAATATTGCAACATCAACCATAAAAGCTTTAAATACCAACTAATTGAGTATCGCGTACTTTACAGCGCATAAACTTATTACATTTATATATCCACTTCATTTAAATACTGATTATATATCTAGTATATAAATTCGTGTTTTTTTATGGACTAGGGGGCAAACTAGCAGACGTATCACCTGATGTTAAGTGAATACCGCCGCCCATGGACACCCGCAACACCAGAGGCGTCACAAGTGCGTTGCCGGCCTTTGGGGGATGGGGAGTGGGATGAGAGGAGGGGTTGGGGGTATAGACCTCCGGTATCCTCACTCACTCGGTGAAACACAGCGCAAGTATTATTTTACATCGTTTTTCTGTGAGGCCGTGGTATCACTCCGGTCGAGCCGGCCCATTCATGCCGAAGCGTCGCTCTTCCACGGTAAAATTGAGTTCAGGTCAGTCTGGTCAGTTATACACTGATTGTGCAGCCAAGATTTCTACTTTAGACTTCAGAAGCACCATTCAGAGCTGCAACATGATTAAAGAGGTTTTCCAAATTGCCATACAGAAATATCCTATTACATGCCTTGTAAATACACAATTGTTATAAAAAATCTGAATGTTTACTATTGAATTCTGTATTAAGGTTTTACAGTGTATTGAGGTAGGCATTAAGAATTTTTGAGGAGTTGGTATGTTGCCATTGAGTTAATGATGCAATCTATAGCCGACAAGACCCGAAGTTATCGATTAAAACATGTGATATTTATATCTGAGAAAGATTTTTAATCTCAAATGTTTATAGGTGATATATTGGTCTGCAGTGAATTGAAAATTATATTGTCACAAGAAATGAGATTTTTAATACTAAATAGGGGCTGAATGCCTATTGTACATAAAAGATTAAAGCCATGTCAGTTCATGAATATACCATAAAGACAATAATACATTAGAAATATGCTAAATTAATTGAACTCACTATTCAAAGGTGGGCGTTAGTAACTGCGCCACAGTGTTTCACTAAAGCAGTCATTATCAAACACATTTATGATTTTGTAATTTTGTTATCAGTTCCAAATAAAGATTTTATTTATTTTATAAATTTCTAACTATAAATTATTATAGCTAAAATTTATTATTTAATAAATTTAAACTTAATTTAACTATAAATTAAGAGAAGAAAAGCTACATACAGAAATTCCATAGCACTTTTATTGTTTACAAATTATACATAAAATCTTTTTCTACAGAAAATAAGGCTATTATAAGTTTAAGTGAGTTTGAATACTTTTAATAACCACAAGAGTTTAGGTTTTTAATATTCAATGGAGACAGAATGACTAGAAATACGTGATAGAAACAACAATAAAATGGAAATATGCTAAAGTATTTGACCTCACTACAATTTAAGAGAAAAACAGCTAGAGATGGAATTCAGTTTTTTTGTTTTTCATTAGTTTTTAAAATATATATGAATACATCGCGTATCTTACTGAAAACAAAAGTACTATTTTGGAGATGTTATTAGAAACATATAACTGTAAATATCTACAAGTTAACTATAACACTTAACACCTTGCTTGGTTGCCCGCGGCTCCGCCCGCATGTATGCCGGTTATCACTGCAAATAGTAACCTATGTGTTATTCTGATGTATAAGCTATATTACTGTAAAGTTTCATCCAAATCCGTCGCGTAGTTTTTGCGTGAAAGAGTAACAAACATCCATCCATTCATCCATCCATTCATACTTACAAACTTTCACGTTTAAAATATTAGTAGGATAACTATTCAAAACTATTTTCGTCATCGAAAAATATTGATAACAATCCTAATCACCGAGTCTGTTATCATAGAATTTAAATATTAATTAGTTAACTAATCACCATGGTCTATAAATAAGAAAGAAATGACAAAATTTGGCAGTCTTACTTCAACTTTTACAGTAAACGTTGCTGTCTACCAATAAGTTATGGACATGCTTGCAAATACATCTTGTCAAATTTCGTCACCAAACTCTGACAAGGAATCCACGGGATCGAGTAACGGGAGTTGTAGTTCGTGGAACCAACAAGAGCCAATCCGTCAGGAGATTGGTCTGGAGTCATTGGTAATTTATTTCAAATCTATTTTAAACTTTCTTTTTAACCCCCGACCAAAAAGAGGAGTGTTATAAGTTTCACGTGTCTGTCTGTCTGTGGCACCGTAGCTCCCGAACGGATGAAGCGATTTCAATTTAGTTTTTTTTTGTATGAAAGGTGAGTTACGTGCGAGTGTTCTTAGGCATGTTTCATGAAAATTGGTTGAGCCGTTTAAAAGTTATGGGGGTGAAAGTGGGGTAGGGGAACCGAATGTCTGCAAAAATAACACCAAGTGGGGTCTCAAATGAAAGCGCATAACGTGTTTTTTTATTTTTAAAGGGTTTTAAAGGTAGTTTTACTTTTTAAAGGGAACTCAGGTTATTATATCGGGGTTTTTTTTTAATTTTGAGAATTTATAGTTATTAGTATATATATTAGTAGCTCTGCTTCAGTCAACTGATGTGATAATTTGTTATCTGGTCTTTTTGCCGAAGAAGAATTTTACATCGCAGTTATTGACTGACAATAGTGGATGTTAACAACACTTGTATATTCGTGTCCATGGGTAGCGGTAGTCACTTACCATTAGGTTATTGGTCTGTTGACTTGGCCCTATATGTGATAAAGAGTAATTTAGATTTTGTTTAATGTAAAATAAGGTTTAATCATAGGTTTTTTTTTCAGTCCGAGCCGTGGGTCACTTATTCCAAACATCACACCATTGCCTATGAATAATGCAACAGTGTCAACCGGAACAGTGCCAACAAACAATGCACTGTACTACACCAACAATGAAGTACCCATTAATCCACCAAGCAAACTTCACTTAGGGCCACCGATTTCCAACGGCTATACAGCAATGAATACCTGCGCAATGATTGAAGGACCAATCAAAGAATCTAACGCTCTCTCTGTTTCACATAGCCAAGTTATCAGTGGTGCTAACTCTAATAATCAACAAGCACAAAATCGCTTTGTTTCTCAATCAACCAACAAAACATCCGGAAGAGTAAAGAAAGAAAAAAGGACCAGGACTGCTTTCACCACTCAGCAGATTTTAGAATTGGCAAGAGAATACGTTCGAACTCGGTACTTGCATCGCTCTAGGATACTTGAGCTTGCAGACGTATTACGTATATGATGTTTTTGTAAAATAAAAAAGCAGATCTTTTATAACTGTACTATTCTTTTAATATCTCATCTTACATGTTACACGTTACATTTACAACCATTAGCGCTTAGGTATAGACAAAAAGTTTAAAAACTAGAAACTTTCACTAGAAAAAAGGTGGTACCAACATTGACACATGAATGTTTTCACTTTTTACATTACAGCCAACCTAAATAAATGAATAAATATTGAAGTTAACAACACCCCTTCTCAATATTTAATTAATTAATAAAATATTTAACAAACCAAATCTAACTTAACTAAATCTAACATGATATTACATGGCTGAACAGATTACTGGCAAAACGTCTCTCTGTACCTCTGTGTAGTTTATAATTTTAAATTGCACTGTGTTAGAATAATAATAATATAATAAATAAATAATAAATATTTCGGACATCTAACACACAACGTCATCTAGTCCCAAGCTAAGCAGAGCTTGTGTTATGGGTACTAGACAACTGATACAAATACATATTATATTTTTTTTTTTGTAAATACATACATATTATACATAGAAAACACCCAAACTCCGAAACAATTATTTGTAGATCATACAAACATTTGGTCCGACTCGAGAATCAAACCCGAGACCTCATGATCAGCAGTTGCATACGCCAACCGTGAGACCAACGAGGCAGAAAGTTAATTATCAAATCTTTGCTTAATGATTTTGTTAGCATGTCTGCCAATAGTTCCGAAGTACTAATATACTGAATATCAATTTTATAATTTTTAATTAAATATTTAGTGAAATTATATCTAATATCAACATGTTTAAGACGCTTAACGTATCTGTATTTGCATTTAAAACATATTCAGCCTCAGTAGAAGAACTTACTGAAGATTGTTACTTTGAACACCAAACAATTTGCAAACATAAACAAATAGCCACAGGTGGACTCTCTGTCCCTCTTATCACCTCCCCAACCAGCATCACAGTAGCCTTGCAACATAGTATCATTACACTTATAAACTATTTTATACCTTACAATATAACAATACAATGTCACAATATAACAATGTAAAAATCTTGCAGCGATCAGTAAGAACAGCGCATGATTGGTTAGCTCATGGCTGTGCAGCAATGACTCCAAACCTTTTGTTTTGTTTTCTTTGGTCGGCTTCGTTCTCATTCAAGTCTCTTAGTGAAAAAAAATAATTGTAAACGGTATTATTATTATTTTAAAGGAGCAACAATGGAGTTTCTTGCCAGATTCTTCTCCATGAAGGGTAGGCTGCACTTGGAACTGGCGACTAGAATCAAAATCTTTTTGAGTTTGAGTATAGTCTAAAGTATGCTTTACATAGCGTAATACTCTCTTAAGTGCACTTAACAACGCACTATTCGCGAATTTCTGATATCTACTTAATAAAGATACTGCAAAACACAGGTCAAGCCTAGTGCCTGAGACAGCATACATAAGGCAGCCTATAATTTCCCTACAGATGTTCAATATGTTTATCACAATCAGTATCAGAATCCAAAATCTTTGTATTAAAGTTTATATCCAGGGGTGTCAACATGGGTGTGCAACTTTCCATTTTAAATCTTTTAAATACATTTTGTAAGTGATTTCTTTGTGATAGTATAGTTATGCCATTTTCTAAATCTTGTTGCACATTTATTCCTAAAAAGTCTGAAAATACTCCTAAATCTATAATTTTAAATTCTTTATTTAATATTGTTTTCAACTTATTGACCTCATTTTCATTTGTTCCAAAAATCAACAAATCATCTACATATATATACACAAATATACTATACTTTTTATACAAGCATGAATCACATTCAGACATAGAATCACACTTATAAAACCTTCTCTAGTTATTATAGAATTAAATTTCAAATTCCAAGATTTAGGTGAACTTTTTAACCCGTATAATGACTTACTTAACTATATTATTATATCCTGAATAAGCCCCTTCTGGCAAACTTAATGTGTGGGAATAAAAAGAAGGAAATAAGAAAAAAAAAACAGATAGAAATTCAAAAATGTATAGTCACGATACTGGACAAGGTAGAGCTCTTTTCAAGCTCAAGCTCAAGCTCGACCGGAGTGATACCACGGCCTCGCAGAAAACCGGTGTGAAACAGCGCTTGCACTGTGTTTCACCGAGTGAGTGAGGATACCGGACGCCCAAACCCCTAGCCCTGCCCCCATACCCCTCCCCATCCCCGGCAACGCACTTGTGACGCTTCTGGTGTTGCGGGTATCCATGGGCGGCGGTAATCACTTACCATCAGGCGCTACGTATGCTCGTTTGCCCCCTGTACCATAAAAAAAGAAGGAAAACATGAAATAAACCCTATATCAACCCATCTGGTCATCATCATCATCATCATCATGAATCTGGTCAGCGTAGTTTAGTAGGCCAAAACCTCATTTTGAAGGAGAGGCTTATTTCCAGCAGTGGAATATTAAAAGTTGTTGAAGATGATGATTTTTGCGCCAACTTTTTGTTTCTGATATTACAGTGTCGTAAACAAAGTGTGGCGATTTCCACATACAGCGCAACAGAAATATACTAAAGCGCCATCTACCGAAGTTACACTGAACTACGGAGTAACGAAGGAAACTAAGAAACTACCAATCCTGAATCGCGCAGTGAAAGTTCTCGCGCCGATAATCATATATACAACATCCCAACATTAACCGTTGGGCAGTTGGCCCGCCAGGCATGATCACCTCGCCTGGTCGGAGGATCCTCCCTTTGTGTTGGTGGGACATGACACACCTGTCCCCCACAGTTGGTAGCTCGTGAGGGAAGTCGCCACAAAAGTTTAAACAATATCTACATTCAAGACCCTTGTCAGATATGGCTGGCATTAGGTTGTTTACATTTGATCGCGTGACAAACAAACCTTTCAATTTAAATGTTATCTCTGTTTCTATCTTCTAAAGATTTATTAGTTGCAGCAAAATATAAGATAACTAGCTGACGCGACGAACTTCATATAGCCTTATTGATTTTTGTAAATATTTTCTAAAATCGATAAAATCATTTAGTAAACCCGTGTCAACTTCCTTCAGCGCTGCAGTGTATAGAACTAAGCGGATTAAGAGAATATATAACACCTCTTTTTTCAAAACATTTTCTTATATACAAAACTTGTCCTGACAATAACAAATACATAAAAAAGAATTATTCAATTTGGTGCAGTCGATCGGAAGCTATGGACGTACATACATTTTCGTAATTCATTTTTATTTATGTAGATAGATTTTTGAAACTGCTGATAATATTATTAACTTATTTGTTTGCCCTTCTTGTAAAAATCTGCTGGACGGGAGGCAACAAACTCTTCAAAGGCATTTTGTACTGCCTCTCGGGAATTGAATTTTTTACCCACTAAAAAGTTGTCTAAATTTTGGAAAAAGTAATAGTCGGTAGGTGCAAGGTCTGGTAAGTATGGCGGGTGAGGGAGAGCTTCAAACCCCAGCTGTTGCGCCTTGGAGACTGTCTGTTGCGCAGTATGGGGTCGCGCGTTGTACTGACGCATCTGCAATAGCTGGGGTTGGAAGCTCTCCCTCACCCGCCATACTCACCAGACCTTGCACCTACCGACTATTACTTTTTCCAAAATTTAGACAACTCTTTAGTGGGTAAAAAATTCAATTCCTGAGAGGCAGTACAAAATGCCTTTGAAGAGTTTGTTGCCTCCCGTCCAGCTGATTTTTACAAGAAGGGCATCAATAAACTGCCAATGCATTGGCAAAGATGCGTCGATTGCATGGGTGATTACTTCGAATAACATAAATAAAAAAGTTTGAAAATATAAGTACTTTCACTTATTGCATACAAAACGGCAATTTCATAGGTAAAGACCTATTATTATGGATATTTAACACACAACGCCATTTAGTCCCAAACAAAGCAGAGCTTGTATTATGGGTAATAGACAACTGATATAAATACATGAGTGTATTTTTTTTATTTTTTTTAAAACTAAACTCCTGTACAAATATTTGCAGATCTGACAAACATTTGGTTCGACCCGGGAAGGGGTCTCCGGTCTCGGTCGCTTGCCTGGTGATCACCACCAATCACACGGAGTCACGCCATATCGTGGCGTGAGTGTGAGCGAGCGAGCGATATTTATTTAGAGCTATGCAGGAGTAGGATGGACGCGCCGCCGTCCGTAGAGCGGCGTAGAGCCTATTCCAACTCTCACTTATAACTTTACTGCGCAGTTATACTGCGCAGTAAAGTTCCATAGGTTTTCTAAATTTCATGAACACACCTCAAACGGCTATTTAGACATTTTTTTTTTCTTTTTTTTTTTAAAGACAACTCCCGCACTAGGAATAAATCCTGTGTCGCGGGGGACTTTACAAACATACATGAAACGGACACAAAGAACACCCAGACTCAGAACAACAATTTGTGGATCACACAAAGTGTTGTCCTACGTGGGATTTGAACCCTCGACACTTGGCGAAGTAGGAAACGGCGTGGTGACCGTTAAACCACTAGGCCAAACGTGCAGTCGATTATCGTATTTTTATTACCGACACACCTATAGAATCAAAATTCTAACATCGTTCCAAATCACCTAGAAAGTTCAAATTTGGCAACCAGATAGGTAGTTGGGTGAATACATAGGAATAAATCAGAAACTAGTAATTTTTTATAATTTCAAATGATTGATTCTATTAAGAACATTTACTTATATAAGTACACTTTGCAAAAAAAATTAAATTGTCACGGCACTAAAACGGTAAAAAACGACATTTTAAATAAAAAAGTAAAAACTAAAAGTATGAAACAAATTTGAAAAGCCGAGTCACACGTTGTTAGAGTGTTATTGTACGTTTCTATGTAACGTGTGACTCGGATTTTCAAATTTGTTTCATACTTTAAGTTTTTACTTTTTTATTTAAAATGTCGTTTTTTATCGTAGTTGGGATTTAGTTTTTACTTTTTTTTAAAATACTCTTTAAGTAGTCTTTTCAAATAACGATCTAATAAAAACCTAAAGTAATAAGAATATTTAGCACCAACTACGAAAATGCAACGGTATATAAAATAGTAATCTCATAGTTCCGAGTATTGGCTAATGTACAAGTAGTTAATTATGTGAAGGATTCGAAATAATATTATGATACACATTCCATACTAAGACATAATGATTTTTTTTAATTTTTGAATTTTGAAGGTTTTCAATTTTGATCATTTGATCAAAATTGAAAACCTGCAACGCAAAAATACTCACCGGTTTCACTAGCCGGTAAATAATCCAAAATTGTACAATTATCATAAATATGAAATAACTGCGAACACTTTTATAAGTCCTGTATATGAGTACACATAATACTTTCAAGTGTACCTACTTACTGACTAAAATCCTTTTGAGAAAACAATTACAGGTTTTTTAAAATTAATGATTTAGTGAATCTGCACCTTAAAATGTGTAGCCATACAAATATTGCTACATCAACCATAAAAGCTTTACATGCCATCTAATTGAGTATCGCGTACTTTACAGCGCATAAACTTATTACATTTTTATATTATTTCCACTTTATTTAAATTCTGATTATATATTGTATATAATTTCGTGGTAAATAGGCATGATGACAGTAACCTAGAACCACTAAAATTATGTATTTATCTCATGAAATGGGGTTCATAGAGATGAATAAATTATTAACAAAAATAAAACTACAAAATATAGCAATCCACCATGTTAAGATGAACACCAATGAGAGCGAGTCACGTCACGTTTCTGTAAACGTCATTTTGTTTGGATATAATAAAATGAAAGTGGCGTCACGTCTGCGACGTGACGTCACAAGCAGACGCCATTGCACGAACGTGCGTTTTGGTGTGAATTTTAAACTTCAAATTTAAATCGCATTTTTTTTCTACTAAAACTTTGTATTTTGTAGAAATATAATTGTTTTTGAAAAAGGAGATACTTCTGAACATCATTAAACAGTTTTTTGAAATTTGTCATCATGCCTATTGAAGTTCCAGTCAGTTACACACTGATTGTGAGGCCAAGATTTCAACTCTAGATTTCAGAAGCATTATTCAGAGCTGCAATATGATTAGAGAAGTTTTCCAAATTACCTTACAGAAGAATCTTATTAGAACATGCCTTGTATATTGTAAACACTCAGATAAGCATTAAACATTTTTAAAGAGTTGGTATGTTGCCATTGAGTGAATGATGTAATCTATCGCCGAAAAGATCCGAAGTTATAAAATTAAAACATGTGATATTTCTATCTGAGAAAGTTGTTAATGTTAAATGTTTATAGGTGATGTATTAGTCTGACACTAGTCTGAAGTTAATTAGTCTTAATTGAGATTTTTAATATTAAATAGGGGCTGAATGCCTTCTGTACATCAAAGGTTAGAACCATGTCAGTTCATGAATATACCTTAAAGACAACAATAGATTAGAAATATGCTAAAGTACTTGAATTCGCTATAATTTAAGAGAAGAAAAGCTACATTCAGAAATTCCATAGAAATTTTGTTATTTACAAGTTAAACATAAGATCACAATATCTTCATTACATATCCTACTGACAGGATAAGCTCTTCATAGGAGATGTTGTTAGAGACGAAACATTTAACTGTAAAAATCTACAAGTTAACTAAAATAATTAACATCTTATAAAAATATTATTATAAGTTAATAACTGATAAAAACTATTGTCCTCTTCAAAAAACATTGATTACAATCCTAATCACCAAAAGTGTTATCGTACGATCTATTCTATTCATTAACTAGTTGACTAATCACCTAGTCTGGGATGCGATGGACTATAAATATGGAAGAAAGTGAAAAAATTGGCATTACCTCTTCAATTTTCACAGTGAACGTTGCTTACTGTCAATTAAGTTATAGACATGATTGCGTATACGTCGTGTCGATTTTCGTCACCGAACTCTGACAAGGAAACTACGGGTTCGAGTGACGTGAGTTTGTGGAACCAACGAGAGCCCATCCATCAGGATATCGTATTGGATTCATTGGTAATTTATTTTTTATAGATTAATCCCGCACCTCTTATTTTAATCTTCCTTCACACTTGTCCTTCCTCCTCTTGCATGTCCTGCATTACATGGTTCGTTTAGCCCCCTATACCATCAACATAGTAATTTAGAGTTTAATGTATTTTACTAATGATTTATTTTTACTCATATTATCTCTTTTTTGTAGCCTATGCCTTGGGACGAGTCAATGATTCCGAACATCATACCAGAACCAACCGCATCAGTTCCAATCGGACCTGTGCCGAAAAATTCTTCAATGATGCCAGTAAATAGCGTACCCAGTGTCCAGTACTATTCCTATGAGAACAACGGAACTCCGGTTAACCCATTGAATTACCCGAACATACCGTACCCGGTGCCACCTGCTGCCAACGGCTATTCAGCAATTAACTACTGCGCAAAGAATAATGGGTTACTTGTTCCAAATAATCAAAGAGTCGGTAGTGTCAACTGGTATCAGCAAGAACCATTAATTAAGTATATCGCTAAGGCACCGACGAGAAATATCAAAAAAACATCCAGTTGCACTGAGAAACGGAGACGTATTCGAACTGCTTTTACCACCGATCAGGTGATAGAATTAGAGAAAGTATATGCGAGAGGTCGATATTTAGACCCCACGAGGAGGATGCAGCTTGCAAGTATACTTCAAATCAATGAGAAAACCATTAAAATATGGTTCCAAAACCGCCGCATGAAGGAAAAAAAAGAAAGATCAGAAAGTGCCGAAGAGTGAGACGAAGCGGGTATGATGCAACCAGCTCCTAATGTGGATCAATTTCTATAGAATCAGCATGGAAACTACCAAGTACAACAGTACACTACACCGCGTACTAACCAAACGTGAACTCTCAATAGTTAAATGGCTCGTAACACCAATGAAACGTTTGGCGTATAAAAAATTAACGTATCATGACTGATTATCAAAATATAGTCTCAGAGTCATTACACCATAGCGAAGAAAAAAAACAGAAAGTCTCAAATTATATGAAGATGCGACTGCAACACAACCATCACTGGCTATCAATGGTATCCCAAGGCCTCCGTTAAATCATGTGCAATAATTCCTGCAACTTACAGCAACCGAGCATAGCCGTGCTCAAAATAGTAAATTTGTCTGTGGCGCCAACTATATATATTTAGAAAGCAGATATATATTTCTCTAGCACCAACGTGGACTACCAACAAAACAACTGTAGTGCAATAATGCTAGATTCGTTGGTAATTATTTCTATTTTAAACATTATTTTTGAATTTTTGATTTACGGGACAGTAAGAATAACCAAATTAAACTTTATGTAAATATTTCTGCGTTAGTCATCTTGTTGAAAACCTTGGTAGCTAATCGTTATGTCGTACTTTTTAATTGTTTTTTTTTTTTTTAGTTTTGTTGAATCTTTAATTTTGTATTAATTGGTTGGATTTAAAATTCGACATTAACTCTAATTACAAATACCTACCTACTTGAAACATTGTTAAATTGTAGATAATTTTAATATTTTATGCAAACGGAAAACTTCTAATACAGTTTCTGTATTTTACAGCCCCTGCGTGCGCACGAGTCACTGATTCCAAACATCGCAGTGAGTGCACAGTACCTTTCCAACAGAAGCAACGGAATACTGGCAAAGTCACCGAGCTACTCCAACCAACCATCAAGTTCAGAAGCCACCGTGACAAGAGGTGCCTCGGAATGAGACTTGACAAACAGTGTCTGTGAAAACTGCCCTAAGAGTTAGATTCGTTCATGGATTTTACAATCTGAGATAGGGAGATTAGTATTGTGTTCGATTAAAGGGCTTATGGTTATTGTAAATATATAATATGTTAATGTACGTGATTGTAGATTAACTAAATAAAACGCTCGTTTTTAAAATTACATTTGGCTTTGATTACAACTTTTATGATACAATTTACACCATTGTTTTGTCAATAAATAGACAGAGGGACACAAACCTAATGAAGCAGCAATTTTATAACATTCAAATCCTAAATTTTAGGTATTTTGCAAGCATTTAAATGTACCTTTATGTTGATTAAGAAAAAGTCTAAAAATTATAAACTGACTAGCGAAAAACTTTTAATAAAATTTACATAGCCTGTTACACCCTAGCTGTTATTACGAATGGATTAACACCTCGTCTATTTAAATCAGTTCAGTATATTAGGCGCTACGGCGAAACATACAAAAACACATATACTGCCAAAACTTTTACCCTTCCCTTTTGGCTTCACCGTATTTTTTACATAATATTTAAATAATTAAAATAGAATATTCACACAATTTGCGTAACTCATGTACATGCCTAGTGTTGTTTAATACTTTGAAAATGTGTCAGTTTATGAGACACTTTTGTAAATAAACAAACTACGTAGTCTACCAAAGTGATGTAGCTTTACTTTCGACGATAATAAATCTAGACACGCGGCAGCGTGTCAAGCCAAATTTAAGCTTCAGAATGGCAAGCAGCATCGTGTGTTGTATAATAATAATTATAACAACGTAATAATAAGAGTATTACACGAACCATTCGGAGCCATATTTAACACTCCCACAACACCAAAACTATTTCACATAGACATGTTGGAATAGGCTCATATACATACTTATTTAGACTTGCGAGATCCATAGAATTTCTAGATTTCATGAACACACCTTAAACGGCTATTTAGACATTATCGTATTTTTATCACCGACACACCTATAGATCAAAATTCTAACATAGTTCCAGATCACCTAGAAAGTTCCAATTTGGCAACCAGTAAATCAGAAACTAGTAAATTTTTATCATTTCAAATTATTGATTCTATTAGGAACATTTACTTATATCAGTACACTTTGCAAAAAAAATTGTAACGGCAACAAAACATTTTAAATTAAAAGTAAAAACTAAAAGTATGAAACAAGTTTGAAAAGCCGTTGTCACATTTAAATAGAAACGTACAATAACACTCTAACAACGTGTGACTCGGCTTTTCAAATTTGTTTCATACTTTTAGTTTTTACTTTTTTATTTAAAATGTCGTTTTTATCGTAGTTGGATTTTAGTTTTTCCTCTTTTTGTTATACTCTATAAGAAGTCTTTTCAAATAACGATCTTATAAAAACCTTAAGTAATAAGAGTATTTCACACCAACTTGCTACGAAAATGCAACGGTATATAAAATAGTAATCTCATATCATAATAAAATCTACAGTTCCGAGTATTGGCTAATTTACAAGTAGTTAATTATTTGAAGGTTACGGAATAATTATGTCTAAGTATGGAATGTGAGCAATTAGTCATAGGCTCATAGGTAACCGGGTAAGTCACAATCCCTAATTATGAATCATCAATATTGAAAAACTGCAACGTAATATTACTAACAGGTTTCACTAACCGGTAAATAATCCAAAATTTTACAATAATCATAGAGATGAAATAGCTGCGAACACTTTTATAAGTCCTGTATACAGTACACATGAGTACACATACCTAATACTTTCAAGTGTACTTTCTGACTAAAAATCCTTCTGAGAAAACAACAGGTTTTTTAAAATTAAAGATTAAATGAATCTGCGCCTTAAAACGCGTAGCCATACAAATATTGCAACAGCAACTATAAAAGCTTTACATGCTTACTAATTGAGTATCGCGTACTTTACAGCGCATAAATTTATTACATTTATATTATTTCCACTTTATTTAAATTCTGGTTACATATTGTATATAACTTCGTGGTAAATAGGCATGATGACAGTAACCAAGAACCACTGAAATTATGTATTTATCTCATGAAATGGGGTTCATAGAGATGAATAAATAATTAACAAAAATAAAACTACAAAATATAGCAATCCGCCATGTTAAGTGGAACGCCAATAAGAGCGAGTCACGTCACGTTTCTGTAAACGTCATTTTGTTTGGATATAATAATAATAAAGCGACGTAGCGTCTACGACGTGACGTCACTTTAATGGCACCAAAACATTTTAAATGAAAAGTAAAAACTAAAAGTATGAAACAAGTTTGAAAAGCCGTTGTCACATGTTACTTAGAAACGTACAATAACACTCTAACAACGTGTGACTCGGCTTTTCAAATTTGTTTCATACTTTTAGTTTTTACTTTTTTATTTAAAATGTCGTTTTTATCGTAGTTGGATTTTAGTTTTTCCTCTTTTTGTTATACTCTATAAGTAGTCTTTTCAAATAACGATCTTATAAAAACCTTAAGTAATAAGAATATCTAGCACCAACTTGCTACGAAAATGCAACGGTATATAAAATAGTAATCTCATATCATAATAAAATCTACAGTTCCGAGTATTGGCTAATTTACAAGTAGTTAATTATTTGAAGGTTACGGAATAATTATGTCTAAGTATGGAATGTGAGCAATTAGTCATAGGCTCATAGGTAACCGGGTATGTCACAATCCCTAATTATGAGTCATCAAAATTGAAAACCTGCAACGTTATATTACTAACCGGTTTCACTAACCGGTAAATAATCCAAAATTTTACAATAATCATAAAGATGAAATAGCTGCGAACACTT
Source organism: Diaphora mendica (assembly GCA_949125395.1). NCBI lineage: Eukaryota > Metazoa > Arthropoda > Insecta > Lepidoptera > Erebidae > Diaphora > Diaphora mendica. The sequence goes on from OX421323.1 coordinate 9,014,633, forward strand.
TTATAAGTCCTATATACAGTACACATGAGTATACATACCTAATACTTTCAAGTGTACTTTCTGACTAAAAATCCTTCTGAGAAGACAATAACAGGTTTTATAAAATTAAAGATTTAATGAATCTGTTCCTAAAAAACCCATACAAATATTGCAACATCAACCATAAAAGCTTTACATGCTAACTAATTGAGTATCGCGTACTTTACAGCGCATAAACTTATTACATTTCTATTATTTCCACTTTATTTAAATTCTGGTTACTTGTAATTGTATATAACTTCGTGGTAAATAGGCATGATGACAGTAACCAAGAACCACTAAAATTATGTATTTATCTCATGCAATGGGGTTCATAGAGATAAATAAATAAAACTACAAAATATAGCAATCCACCATGTTAAGATGAACACCAATGAGAGCGAGTCACGTCACGTTTCTGTAAACGTCATTTTGTTTGGATATAATAAAATGAAAGTGGCGTCACGTCTGCGACGTGACGTCACAAGCAGACGCCATTGCACGAACGTGCGTTTTGGTGTGAATTTTAAACTTCAAATTTAAATCGCATTTTTTTTCTACTAAAACTTTGTATTTTGTAGAAATATAATTGTTTTTGAAAAAGGAGATACTTCTGAACATCATTAAACAGTTTTTTGAAATTTGTCATCATGCCTATTGAAGTTCCAGTCAGTTACACACTGATTGTGAGGCCAAGATTTCAACTCTAGAGTTCAGAAGCACTATTCAGAGCTGCAATATGATTAGAGAAGTTTTCCAAATTACCTTACAGAAGAATCTTATTAGAACATGCCTTGTATATTGTAAACACTCAGATAAGCATTAAACATTTTTAAAGAGTTGGTATGTTGCCATTGAGTGAATGATGTAATCTATCGCCGAAAAGATCCGAAGTTATAAAATTAAAACATGTGATATTTCTATCTGAGAAAGTTGTTAATGTTAAATGTTTATAGGTGATGTATTAGTCTGACACTAGTCTGAAGTTAATTAGTCTTAATTGAGATTTTTAATATTAAATAGGGGCTGAATGCCTTCTGTACATCAAAGGTTAGAACCATGTCAGTTCATGAATATACCTTAAAGACAACAATAGATTAGAAATATGCTAAAGTACTTGAATTCGCTATAATTTAAGAGAAGAAAAACTACATTCAGAAATTCCATAGAAATTTTGTTATTTACAAGTTAAACATAAGATCACAATATCTTCATTACATATCCTACTGACAGGATAAGCTCTTCATTGGAGATGTTGTTAGAGACGTAACATTTAACTGTAAATATCTACAAGTTAACTAAAATAATTAACATCTTATAAAAACATTATTATAAGTTAATAACTGATAAAAATTATTGTCCTCTTCAAAAAATATTGATAACAATCCTAATCACCAAAAGTGTTATCGTATGATCTATGCATTAACTAGTTGACTAATCACCTAGTCTGGGACGCGATGGACTATAAATATGGAAGAAAGTGTAAAAATTGGCATTACCTCTTCAATTTTCACAGTGAACGTTGCTTACTGTCAATAAAGTTATAGACATGATTGCGTATACGTCGTGTCGATTTTCGTCACCGAACTCTGACAAGGAAACTACGGGTTTGTGGAGTTGTTGTGTTTAGTTTGTGGAACCAACGAGAGCCCATTGATCAGGATATCGTATTGGATTCATTGGTAATTTACTTTTTGTAGATTAATCCCGCTCCTCTTATTTTAATCTTCCTTCACACTTGTCCTTCCTCCTCTTTCATGTCCTGCATTACATGGTTCGTTTAGCCCCCTATACCATCAACATAGTCATTTAGAGTTTAATGTATTTTACTAATGATTTATTTTTACTCATATTATCTCTTTTTTGTAGCCTATGCCTTGGGACGAGTCAATGATTCCGAACATCATACCAGAACCAACCACATCAGTTCCAATCGGACCTGTGCCGAAAAATTCTTCAATGATGCCAGTAAATAGCGTACCCAGTGTCCAGTACTATTCCTATGAGAACAACGGAACTCCGGTTAACCCATTGAATTACCCGAATATACCGTACCCGGTGCCACCTGCTGCCAACGGCTATTCAGCAATTAACTACTGCGCAAGGAATAATGGGTTACTTGTTCCAAATAATCAAAGAGTCGGTAGTGTCAACTGGTATCAGCAAGAACCATTAATTGTGTAGGTAGTAGAGCCACGCTGATTTCAGCACGAACGGGCCGGCTCGACCGGGGCGGTACTACCCTCGCACAGAAAATCAACGTAAAATGACAGCAGCAGTGCTGTCGTGTTTCGTTGTTGAGTGCGAGACCGGAGGCGCAATTAGTCTAGTCAACAAGTTCCATACTTGTTGACTGGACTAAAAGATGCAGTAGCATCACTAGGCCGCCATAGTGTAGGTCGCCATACTGCATTGTCTGCATTCGCAATGAGTATGGTGACCACCACTCTTGGATTCTGCTTATGTTTTCTATCATGCAGAGTAGAGTCATTTTGGCGGGCCAAACATTAAAAAAAAAAAAAAAAAAAAAAAAAAAAATTAAGTAGATCGCTAAGGCACCGACGAGAAATATCAAAAAAACATCCAGTTGCACTGAGAAACGGAGACGTATTCGAACTGCTTTTACCACCGATCAGGTGATAGAATTAGAGAAAGTATATGCGAGAGGTCGATATTTAGACCCCACGAGGAGGATGCAGCTTGCAAGTATACTTCAAATCAATGAGAAAACCATTAAAATATGGTTCCAAAACCGCCGCATGAAGGAAAAAAAAGAAAGATCAGAAAGTGCCGAAGAGTGAGACGAAGCGGGTATGATGCAACCAGCTCCTAATGTGGATCAATTTCTATAGAATCAGCATGGAAACTACCAAGTACAACAGTACACTACACCGCGTACTAACCAAACGTGAACTCTCAATAGTTAAATGGCTCGTAACACCAATGAAACGTTTGGCGTATAAAAAATTAACGTATCATGACTGATTATCAAAATATAGTCTCAGAGTCATTACACCATAGCGAAGAAAAAAAACAGAAAGTCTCAAATTATATGAAGATGCGACTGCAACACAACCATCACTGGCTATCAATGGTATCCCAAGGCCTCCGTTAAATCATGTGCAATAATTCCTGCAACGTACAGCAACCGAGCATAGCCGTGCTCAAAATAGTAAATTTGTCTGTGGCGCCAACTATATATATTTAGAAAGCAGATATATATTTCTCTAGCACCAACGTGGACTACCAACAAAACAACTGTACTGCAATAATGCTAGATTCGTTGGTAATTATTTCTATTTTAAACATTATTTTTGAATTTTTGATTTACGGGACAGTAAGAATAACCAAATTAAACTTTATGTAAATATTTCTGCGTTAGTCATCTTGTTGAAAACCTTGGTAGCTAATCGTTATGTCGTACTTTTTAATTGATTTTTTTTTTTTTAGTTTTGTTGAACCTTTAATTTTGTATTAATTGGTTGGATTTAAAATTCGACATTAACTCTAATTACAAATACCTACCTACTTGAAACATTGTTAAATTGTAGATAATTTTAATATTTTATGCAAACGGAAAACTTCTAATACAGTTTCTGTATTTTACAGCCCGTGCGTGCGCACGAGTCACTGATTCCAAACATCGCAGTGAGTGCACAGTACCTTTCCAACAGAAGCAACGGAATACTGGCAAAGTCACCGAGCTACTCCAACCAACCATCAAGTTCAGAAGCCACCGTGACAAGAGGTGCCTCGGAATGAGACTTGACAAACAGTGTCTGTGAAAACTGCCCTAAGAGTTAGATTCGTTCATGGATTTTACAATCTGAGATAGGGAGATTAGTATTGTGTTCGATTAAAGGGCTTATGGTTATTGTAAATATATAATATGTTAATGTACGTGATTGTAGATTAACTAAATAAAACGCTCGTTTTTAAAATTACATTTGGCTTTGATTACAACTTTTATGATACAATTTACACCATTGTTTTGTCAATAAATAGACAGAGGGACACAAACCTAATGAAGCAGCAATTTTATAACATTCAAATCCTAAATTTTAGGTATTTTGCAAGCATTTAAATGTACCTTTATGTTGATTAAGAAAAAGTCTAAAAATTATAAACTGACTAGCGAAAAACTTTTAATAAAATTTACATAGCCTGTTACACCCTAGCTGTTATTACGAATGGATTAACACCTCGTCTATTTAAATCAGTTCAGTATATTAGGCGCTACGGCGAAACATACAAAAACACATATACTGCCAAAACTTTTACCCTTCCCTTTTGGCTTCACCGTATTTTTTACATAATATTTAAATAATTAAAATAGAATATTTACACAATTTGCGTAACTCATGTACATGCCTAGTGTTGTTTAATACTTTGAAAATGTGTCAGTTTATGAGACACTTTTGTAAATAAACAAACTACGTAGTCTACCAAAGTGATGTAGCTTTACTTTCGACGATAATAAATCTAGACACGCGGCAGCGTGTCAAGCCAAATTTAAGCTTCAGAATGGCAAGCAGCATCGTGTGTTGTATAATAATAATTATAACAACGTAATAATAAGAGTATTACACGAACCATTCGGAGCCATATTTAACACTCCCACAACACCAAAACTATTTCACATAGACATGTTGGAATAGGCTCATATACATACTTATTTAGACTTGCGAGATCCATAGAATTTCTAGATTTCATGAACACACCTTAAACGGCTATTTAGACATTATCGTATTTTTATCACCGACACACCTATAGATCAAAATTCTAACATAGTTCCAGATCACCTAGAAAGTTCCAATTTGGCAACCAGTAAATCAGAAACTAGTAAATTTTTATCATTTCAAATTATTGATTCTATTAGGAACATTTACTTATATCAGTACACTTTGCAAAAAAAATTGTAACGGCAACAAAACATTTTAAATTAAAAGTAAAAACTAAAAGTATGAAACAAGTTTGAAAAGCCGTTGTCACATTTAAATAGAAACGTACAATAACACTCTAACAACGTGTGACTCGGCTTTTCAAATTTGTTTCATACTTTTAGTTTTTACTTTTTTATTTAAAATGTCGTTTTTATCGTAGTTGGATTTTAGTTTTTCCTCTTTTTGTTATACTCTATAAGTAGTCTTTTCAAATAACGATCTTATAAAAACCTTAAGTAATAAGAATATCTAGCACCAACTTGCTACGAAAATGCAACGGTATATAAAATAGTAATCTCATATCATAATAAAATCTACAGTTCCGAGTATTGGCTAATTTACAAGTAGTTAATTATTTGAAGGTTACGGAATAATTATGTCTAAGTATGGAATGTGAGCAATTAGTCATAGGCTCATAGGTAACCGGGTATGTCACAATCCCTAATTATGAGTCATCAAAATTGAAAACCTGCAACGTTATATTACTAACCGGTTTCACTAACCGGTAAATAATCCAAAATTTTACAATAATCATAAAGATGAAATAGCTGCGAACACTTTTATAAGTCCTATATACAGTACACATGAGTATACATACCTAATACTTTCAAGTGTACTTTCTGACTAAAAATCCTTCTGAGAAGACAATAACAGGTTTTATAAAATTAAAGATTTAATGAATCTGTTCCTAAAAAACCCATACAAATATTGCAACATCAACCATAAAAGCTTTACATGCTAACTAATTGAGTATCGCGTACTTTACAGCGCATAAACTTATTACATTTCTATTATTTCCACTTTATTTAAATTCTGGTTACTTGTAATTGTATATAACTTCGTGGTAAATAGGCATGATAACAGTAACCAAGAACCACTAAAATTATGTATTTATCTCATGCAATGGGGTTCATAGAGATAAATAAATAAAACTACAAAATATAGCAATCCACCATGTTAAGATGAACACCAATGAGAGCGAGTCACGTCACGTTTCTGTAAACGTCATTTTGTTTGGATATAATAAAATGAAAGTGGCGTCACGTCTGCGACGTGACGTCACAAGCAGACGCCATTGCACGAACGTGCGTTTTGGTGTGAATTTTAAACTTCAAATTTAAATCGCATTTTTTTTCTACTAAAACTTTGTATTTTGTAGAAATATAATTGTTTTTGAAAAAGGAGATACTTCTGAACATCATTAAACAGTTTTTTGAAATTTGTCATCATGCCTATTGAAGTTCCAGTCAGTTACACACTGATTGTGAGGCCAAGATTTCAACTCTAGAGTTCAGAAGCACTATTCAGAGCTGCAATATGATTAGAGAAGTTTTCCAAATTACCTTACAGAAGAATCTTATTAGAACATGCCTTGTATATTGTAAACACTCAGATAAGCATTAAACATTTTTAAAGAGTTGGTATGTTGCCATTGAGTGAATGATGTAATCTATCGCCGAAAAGATCCGAAGTTATAGATTAAAACATGTGATATTTCTATCTGAGAAAGTTGTTAATGTTAAATGTTTATAGGTGATGTATTAGTCTGACACTAGTCTGAAGTTAATTAGTCTTAATTGAGATTTTTAATATTAAATAGGGGCTGAATGCCTTCTGTACATCAAAGGTTAGAACCATGTCAGTTCATGAATATACCTTAAAGACAAAAATAGATTAGAAATATGCTAAAGTACTTGAATTCGCTATAATTTAAGAGAAGAAAAGCTACATTCAGAAATTCCATAGAAATTTTGTTATTTACAAGTTAAACATAAGATCACAATATCTTCATTACATATCCTACTGACAGGATAAGCTCTTCATTGGAGATGTTGTTAGAGACGTAACATTTAACTGTAAATATCTACAAGTTAACTAAAATAATTAACATCTTATAAAAACATTATTATAAGTTAATAACTGATAAAAATTATTGTCCTCTTCAAAAAATATTGATAACAATCCTAATCACCAAAAGTGTTATCGTATGATCTATGCATTAACTAGTTGACTAATCACCTAGTCTGGGACGCGATGGACTATAAATATGGAATAAAGTGTAAAAATTGGCATTACCTCTTCAATTTTCACAGTGAACGTTGCTTACTGTCAATAAAGTTATAGACATGATTGCGTATACGTCGTGTCGATTTTCGTCACCGAACTCTGACAAGGAAACTACGGGTTTGTGGAGTTGTTGTGTTTAGTTTGTGGAACCAACGAGAGCCCATTGATCAGGATATCGTATTGGATTCATTGGTAATTTACTTTTTGTAGATTAATCCCGCTCCTCTTATTTTAATCTTCCTTCACACTTGTCCTTCCTCCTCTTTCATGTCCTGCATTACATGGTTCGTTTAGCCCCCTATACCATCAACATAGTAATTTAGAGTTTAATGTATTTTACTAATGATTTATTTTTACTCATATTATCTCTTTTTTGTAGCCTATGCCTTGGGACGAGTCAATGATTCCGAACATCATACCAGAACCAACCGCATCAGTTCCAATCGGACCTGTGCCGAAAAATTCTTCAATGATGCCAGTAAATAGCGTACCCAGTGTCCAGTACTATTCCTATGAGAACAACGGAACTCCGGTTAACCCATTGAATTACCCGAACATACCGTACCCGGTGCCACCTGCTGCCAACGGCTATTCAGCAATTAGCTACTGCGCAAGGAATAATGGGTCACTTGTTCCAAATAATCAAAGAGTCGGTAGTGTCAACTGGTATCAGCAAGAACCATTAATTAAGTATATCGCTAAGGCACCGACGAGAAATATCAAAAAAACATCCAGTTGCACTGAGAAACGGAGGCGTATTCGAACTGCTTTTACCACCGACCAGGTGATAGAATTAGAGAAAGTATATGCCAGAGGTCGATATTTAGACCCCACGAGGAGGATGGAGCTTGCAAGTATACTTCAAATCAATGAGAAAACCATTAAAATATGGTTCCAAAACCGCCGCATGAAGGAAAAAAAAGAAAGATCAGAAAGTCCCGAAGAGTGAGACGAAGCGGGTATGATGCAACCAGCTCCTAATGTGGATCAATTTCTATAGAATCAGCATGGAAACTACCAAGTAACAGTACACTACACCGCGTACTAAACTAAACGTGAACTCTCGATAGTTAAATGGCTTGTTACACCAAAGAAACGTTTGGCGTATAAAAAAAATTTACGTATCATGACTGCTTTCACTTATCAGTACTGATGGAACTAAAACACATTTCGCAAGAACTCGTTAGACTGCCCGAAGAAAAGTGAGCCTGCAGTAGTGCTTCGTTTGAATGAGAGAATTATCAAAATATAGTCTCAGAGTCATTACATCATAGCGAAGAAAGAAAACAGAAAGTCTCAAATTATATGAAGATGCGACTACAACACAATCATCACTGGCTATCAATGGTATCCCAAGGCCTCCGTTAAATCATGTGCAATAATTCCTGCAACGTACAGCAACCGAGCATGGCCGTGCTCAAAATAGTAAATTTGTCTGTGGCGCCAACTGGTCCAATCGAAAAGCAGATATATATTTGTCTAGCACCAACGTGGACTACCTACAAAACAACTGTACTGCAATCATGCTAGATTCACTGGTAATTATTTCTATTTCATTAAACATTATTTTTGATTTACAGGACAGTAAGAATAATTATTTTATTTATTTAAACTTTATGCACACATGTACAATGGCGGGCTTAATGCCCAAGGCATTCTCTACCAGCCAACCTTTGGGTGATGTAGAAATTTTGTGAGGTAGGTGCATTGTGGTGGAAGTCAGAGGTTATAATTGCTACCAATATATGGAACTTACATAAACTAATATAATACGACTACACATATACTTAAAATATATATATATATACTCATATGAATACATACATACACCAATACATAAACTTTTTATAGGTACACTGTGAGTAGGTACAAAATCTTAATTAAGGTTTTCCTGCCATTTTGTCATGAGGTGGTTTTTGACGTTCTTTTTGAATGAGACACGACTTGTTGACATCCTGAGTTCGAGCGGGAGCGCGTTCCAAAGCAGTACAGCTTGCACAAAGAACGAAGAGTTCACGAAGTCGGAATTGTGTGAGGGACACGAGAGAAGCAAATTGTTAGATGAGCGAAGATTTCTATCGTGATTTGAGGATAAGAAACGGAGGTAGGGTTCAAGGTAAGCAGGTGAAGATGGGGAGTTGAGGAACGAAAAGAGATAGGTCAACGCTCGCTGACTGCGGCGCTGGCGAATAGGTAACCATTGCAATTGAGAACGGAAAGTAGACACGTGGTCATACTTGCGGAGATTGAATATGAATCGAATGCAGTTATTAAGAAGACGGTCAAGTTTATTAAGGAGGTCTGCATTCAGGTCGAAATAACACACATCACCATAGTCGATTAAAGGGATAATGAGGGACTGTGTGAGTGAGAGTTTCGTTTTAGGAGGCAAGAAGTTCTTAAGACGGTAGAGTGTTCGTAGGTTACCTGTTACTTTCTGGCTCACATGAGTAATCTGGGCTCGCCAATCAAGAGTTGAGTCGATGAACAGGCCAAGGTCTTTGACTACGTGGCTCCAAGGTATCACTAAGCCGTTGAAGACGACCGGCGAGATTGACGTGGTATCCAATCGATTTATCATGATCTTGCTGCCTACTATTATTGCTTGGCATTTAGTAGGGTTAACTGACAGCCCGAATCTCATCGACCAAGACTTTATGAACTCCAGGTCCCTGTTGATGTTGTCGATGGCTTGCGATATGTCCTCCACCCTTGCCTGTGAATACAGCTGCAGATCATCGGCATACAGGTGATACGAACACCGAAGGTGATCAGTAATGAGGTTGATAAAAATAGAGAATAGAAGAGGAGATAAAATTCCGCCTTGAGGGACGCCAGTGTAAAGGTTACGCCAGTTCGATGACGAGTCTTGAACACGAACACACTGCTGACGTCCCTGAAGATAGGTAGAGAACCAATCCAGTGCCTCAGGGGACACCCCAAGATACCCAAGGATTGATAGTAGGATTTCGTGACTGACGGTATTGAAGGCATTGGAAAAATCCACTAAGACCAGAACAGTAACTTTGGTGTCTTCCATGCCCTTCCTAATATCGCCAGTCACTTTGAGGAGAGCGGTAACAGTACTGTGACCAGGCCTGAAGCCGGACTGCAGAGGACTCAGCAATTTGTGTCGGTATACAAATTCAGAGAGCTGCTTGTATACGCAGGCCTCGAGCACTTTAGATAGGAAAGGAAGGATGGAAATAGGACGAAAGTGTTCGGGTAGTGAAGGATTATTTTTTTTAGGAAGAGGTATGATGAAGGCCTTACGCCAAAGAGAGGGAAAGGTTCCGGAGTCAAGAGAGTAGTTAATAATTAAATTAAGCTTTGTGTATATATTTCTGCGTTAGTCATCTTGTTGAAAACTTTGGTACCTAATCGTTATGTCGTAGATTTTCATTGTTTTTTTTTAGTTTTGTTGAATATTTAATTTTGTATTAATTGGTTGGATATAAAATTCGACATTAACTCTAATTACAAATACCTACCTACTTGAAACGTTGTTAAATTGTAGATAATTTTAATATTTTATGCAAATGGAAAACTTCTAATACAGTTTCTGTATTTTACAGCCCCTGCGTGCGTACGAGTCACTGATTTCAAAATTCGCAGTGAGTGCACAGTACCTTTCCAACAGAAGCAACGGAATATTGGCAAAGCCAACGAGCTACTCCAACCAAACATCAAGTTCAGAAGCCACCATGACAAGAGGTGCCTCGGAATGAGACTTGACAAACAGTGTCTGTGAAAACTGCCCTAAGAGTTAGATTCGTTCATGGATTTTACAATCTGAGATAGGGAGATCAGTATTGTGTTCGATTAAAGGGCTTATGGTTATTGTAAATATATAATATGTTAATGTACGTGATTGTAGATTAACTAAATAAAACGCTCGTTTATAAAATTACATTTGGCTTTGATTACAACTTTTATGATACAATTTACACCATTGTTTTGTCAATAAATAGACAGAGGGACACAAACCTAATGAAGCAGCAATTTTATAACATTCAAAACCTAAACTTTAGGTATTTTGCAAGCATTTAAATGTACCTTTATGTTGATTAAGAAAAAGTCTAAAAATTATAAACTGACTAGCGAAAAACTTTTAATAAAATTTACATAGCCTGTTACACCCTAGCTGTTATTACGAATGAATTAACACCTCGTCTATTTAAATCAGTTCAGTATATTAGGCGCTACGGCGAAACATACAAAAACACATATACTGCCAAAACTTTTACCCATCCCTTTTGGCTTCACCGTATTTTTTACATAATATTTAAATAATTAAAATAGAATATTCACACAATTTGCGTAACTCATGTACATGCCTAGTGTTGTTTAATACTTTGAAAATGTGTCAGTTTATGAGACACTTTTGTAAATAAACAAACTACGTAGTCTACCAAAGTGATGTAGCTTTACTTTCGACGATAACAAATCTAGACACGCGGCAGCGTGTCAAGCCAAACTTAAGCTTCAGAATGGCGAGCAACATCTTGTGTTGTATAATAATAATCATAACAACGTAATAATAACAGTATTACACGAACCATTCGGAGCCACATTTAAAACTCCCAGAACAACAAAACTATATCACATAGACATGTTGGAATAGGCTCATATACATAAGTATGTCGCAAGTCTAAATAAGTATTTAGACTTGCGAGATCCATAGAATTTCTAGATTTCATGAACACACCTCAAACGGCTATTTAGACATTATCGTATTTTTATCACCAACACACCTATAGATCAAAATTCTAACATAGTTCCAGATCACCTAGAAAGTTCCAATTTGGCAACCAGTAAATCAGAAACTAGTAAATTTTTATCATTTCAAATTATTGATTCTATTAGGAACATTTACTTATATCAGTACACTATGCAAAAAAATTGTAACGGCACCAAAACATTTTAAATTAAAAGTAAAAACTAAAAGTATGAAACAAGTTTGAAAAGCCGTTGTCACATTTACATAGAAACGTACAATAACACTCTAACAACGTGTGACTCGGCTTTTCAAATTAGTTTCATACTTTGAGTTTTTTCTTTTTAATTTAAAATGTCGTTTTTATCGTAGTTGGATTTTAGTTTTTCCTCTTTTTGTTATACTCTATAGGTAGTCTTTTCAAATAACGATCTTATAAAAACCTTAAGCAATAAGAAAATTTAGCACCAACTTGCTACGAAAATGCAACGGTATATAAAATAGTAATCTCATATCATAATAAACATCTAAAGTTCCGAGTATTGGCTAATTTACAAGTAGTTTATTATGTGCAGGTTACGAAATAATTATGTCTAAGTATGGAATGTGAGCAATTAGTCATAGGCTCATAGGTACTCGGGTAAGTCACAATCCCTAATTATGAATCATCAATATTGAAAAACTGCAACGTAATATTACTAACCGGTTTCACTAACCGGTAAATAATCCAAAATTTTACAATAATCATAGAGATGAAATAGCTGCGAACACTTTTATAAGTCCTGTATACAGTACACATAAGTACACATACCTAATACTTTCAAGTGTACTTTCTGACTAAAAATCCTTCTGAGAAAACAGTAACAGCTTTTTTAAAATTAAAGATTTAATGAATCTGCGCCTTAAAACGTGTAGCCATACAAATATTGCAACATCAACCATAAAAGCTTTACATGCTAACTAATTGAGTATCGCGTACTTTACAGGGCATACACTTATTAAATGTATATTATTTCTACTTTATTTAAATTCTGGTTACATATTGTATATAACTTCGTGGTAAATAGGCATGATAACAGTAACCACGAACCACTAAAATTATGTATTTATCTCATGAAATGGGGTTCATAGAGATGAATAAATAATTAACAAAAATAAAACTACAAAATATAGCAATCCGCCATGTTAAGTTGAACGCCAATCAGAGCGAGTCACGTCACGTTTCTGTAAACGTCATTTTGTTTGGATATAATAATAATAAAGTGACGTAGCGTCTGCGACGTGACGTCACTTTAACGGCACCAAAATATTTTAAATGAAAAGTAAAAACTAAAAGTATGAAACAAATTTGAAAAGCCGTTGTCACATGTTACATTGAAACTTACAATAACACTCCAACAACGTGTGACTTGGCTTTTCAAATTTGTTTCATACTTTTAGTTTTTACTTTTTAATTTAAAATGTCGTTTTTATCGTAGTTGGATTTTAGTTTTTCCTCTTTTTGTTATACTCTATAAGTAGTCTTTTCAAATAACGATCTTATAAAAACCTTAAGTAATAAGAATATCTAGCACCAACTTGCTACGAAAATGCAACGGTATATAAAATAGTAATCTCATATCATAATAAACATCTAAAGTTCTGAGTATTGGCTAATTTACAAGTAGTTTATTATGTGCAGGTTACGAAATAATTATGTCTAAGTATGGAATGTGAGCAATTAGTCATAGGCTCATAGGTACTCGGGTAAGTCACAATCCCTAATTATGAATCATCAATATTGAAAAACTGCAACGTAATATTACTAACCGGTTTCACTAACCGGTAAATAATCCAAAATTTTACAATAATCATAGAGATGAAATAGCTGCGAACACTTTTATAAGTCCTGTATACAGTACACATAAGTACACATACCTAATACTTTCAAGTGTACTTTCTGACTAAAAATCCTTCTGAGAAAACAATAACAGGTTTTTTAAAATTAAAGATTTAATGAATCTGCGCCATAAAACGTGTAGCCATACAAATATTGCAACATCAACTATAAAAGCTTTACATGCTAACTAATTGAGTATCGCGTACTTTACAGCGCATACACTTATTACATTTATATTATTTCCACTTTATTTAAATTCTGGTTACATATTGTATAAAACTTCGTGGTAAATAGGCATGATGTCAGTAACCACGAACCACTAAAATTATGTATTTATCTCATGAAATGGGGTTCATAGAGATGAATAAATAAAACTACAAAATATAGCAATCCGCCATGTTAAGTCGAACACCAATGAGAGCGAGTCACGTCACGTTTCTGTAAACGTCATTTTGTTTGGATATAATAATAATAAAGTGACGTCACGTCTGAGACGTGACGTCACAAGCAGACGCCATTACAGGAACGTGCGTTTTGGCGTGAATTTTAAACTTCAAATTTAAATCGCATTTTTTTCTACTAAAACTTTGTATTTTGTAAAAATATAATTGTTTTTGAAAAAGGAGATACTTCTGAACATCATTAAACAGTTTTTTGAATTTTGTCATCATGCCTATTGAAGTTCCAGTCAGTTACACACTGATTGTGAGGCCAAGATTTCAACTCTAGAGTTCAGAAGCACTATTCAGAGCTGCAATATGATTAGAGAAGTTTTCCAAATTACCTTACAGAAGAATCTTATTAGAACATGCCTTGTATATTGTAAACACTCAGATAAGCATTAAACATTTTTAAAGAGTTGGTATGTTGCCATTGAGTGAATGATGTAATCTATCGCCGAAAAGATCCGAAGTTATAGATTAAAACATGTGATATTTCTATCTGAGAAAGTTGTTAATGTTAAATGTTTATAGGTGATGTATTAGTCTGACACTAGTCTGAAGTTAATTAGTCTTAATTGAGATTTTTAATATTAAATAGGGGCTGAATGCCTTCTGTACATCAAAGGTTAGAACCATGTCAGTTCATGAATATACCTTAAAGACAAAAATAGATTAGAAATATGCTAAAGTACTTGAATTCGCTATAATTTAAGAGAAGAAAAGCTACATTCAGAAATTCCATAGAAATTTTGTTATTTACAAGTTAAACATAAGATCACAATATCTTCATTACATATCCTACTGACAGGATAAGCTCTTCATAGGAGATGTTGTTAGAGACGAAACATTTAACTGTAAAAATCTACAAGTTAACTAAAATAATTAACATCTTATAAAAATATTATTATAAGTTAATAACTGATAAAAACTATTGTCCTCTTCAAAAAATATTGATAAAAATCCTAATCACCAAAAGTGTTATCGTATGATCTATTCATTAACTAGTTGACTAATCACCTAGTCTGGGACGCGATGGACTATAAATATGGAAGAAAGTGAAAAAATTGGCATTACCTCTTCAATTTTCACAGTGAACGTTGCTTACTGTCAATAAAGTTATAAACATGATTGCGTATACGTCGTGTCGATTTTCGTCACCGAACTCTGACAAGGAAACTACGGGTTCGAGTGACGTGAGTTTGTGGAACCAACGAGAGCCCATTGATCAGGATATCGTATTGGATTCATTGGTAATTTATTTTTGATAGATTAATCCCGCTCCTCTTATTTTAATCTTCCTTCACACTTGTCCTTCCTCCTCTTGCATGTCCTGCATTACATGGTTCGTTTAGCCCCCTATAGCATCAACATAGTAATTTAGAGTTTAATGTATTTTACTAATGATTTATTTTTACTCATATTATCTCTTTTTTGTAGCCTATGCCTTGGGACGAGTCAATGATTCCGAAAATCATACCAGAACCAACCGCATCAGTTCCAATCGGACCTGTGCCGAAAAATTCTTCAATGATGCCAGTAAATAGCGTAGCCAGTGTCCAGTACTATTCCTATGAGAACAACGGAACTCCGGTTAACCCATTGAATTACCCGAACATTCCGTACCCGGTGCCACCTGCTGCCAGCGGCTATTCAGCAATTAACTACTGCGCAAGGAATAATGGGTTACTTGTTCCAAATAATCAAAGAGTTGGTAGTGTCAACTGGT
The DNA here is from genome assembly GCA_949125395.1 of Diaphora mendica. Lineage (NCBI taxonomy): Eukaryota > Metazoa > Arthropoda > Insecta > Lepidoptera > Erebidae > Diaphora > Diaphora mendica. The sequence continues at coordinate 9,030,426 of OX421323.1, forward strand.
ATCAGCAAGAACCATTAATTAAGTATATCGCTAAGGCACCGACGAGAAATATCAAAAAAAACATCCGGTGGCACTGAGAAACAGAGGCGTATTCGAACTGCTTTTACCACGGATCAGGTGATAGAATTAGAGAAGGTATATGCGAGAGATCGATATTTAGACCCCACGAGGAGGATGGAGCTTGCAAGTTTACTTAGAATCAATGAGAAAACCATTAAAATATGGTTCCAAAACCGCCGCATGAAGGAAAAAAAAGAAAGATCAGAAAGTCCCGAAGAGTGAGACGAAGCGGGTATGATGTAACCAGCTGCTAATGTGAATCAATCTCTATAGAATCAGCATGGAAACTACCAAGTCCAACAGTATACTACACCGCGTACTAAACTAAACGTGAACTCGCGATAGTTAAATGGCTTGTTACACCAAAGAAACGTTTGGCGTATAAAAAAAATTTACGTATCATGACTGCTTTCACTTGTCAGCAATGATGGAACTAAAACACATTTCGCAAGAACTCGTTAGACTGCCCGAAGAAAAGTGAGCCTGCAGTAGTGCTTCGTTTGAACGAGAGGATTATCAAAATATAGTCTCAGAGTCATTACATCATAGCGAAGAAAGAAAACAGTAAGTCTCAAATTATATGAAGATGCGACTACAACACAACCATCACTGGCTATCAATGGTATCCCAAGGCCTGCGTTAAATCATGTGCAATAATTCCCGCAACGTAGAGCAACCGAGCATAGCCATGCTCCAAATAGTAAATTTGTCTGTGGCGCCAACTGGTCCAATCAAAAAGCAGATATATTTCTCTAGCACCAACGTGGACTACCAACAAAACAACTGTACTGCAATCATGCTAGATTCACTGGTAATTATTTCTATTTCATTAAACATTATTTTTGATTTACAGGACAGTAAGAATAACCAAATTAAGCTTTGTGTATATATTTCTGCGTTAGTCATCTTGTACCTAATCGTTATGTCGTAGATTTTCATTGTTTTTTTTTTAGTTTTGTACAATATTTAATTTTTTTTTTTTTTTTTTTTTTTTTTTTTTTTTTTTTTTTTTTCTTTTTTTTTTCGTGGGTAGGCGCAAAAAAGTACACACATACTTAAAAGTAATTAAATTGGTTTTAATTTAAATATCTACATTTCTTGCAAAAATATTACATTTACAAGCTAACTACAGTCTAACTGTACACAACTCACGTTTGCAACAGTGTATGTGATAAATCTGAGGACTTAGTGACACCACCTACCAGCAACCCACACTACAGTCAAAATGCCGCAACTTTTAAATATTGAGGCCGCACAGAAGAACCTGGAGGAGTGCTTTACACGGCGGATGGAGGAATTGGAGACACAGCTTAAGACAGCAGGGAACACGAAGGACACAGTCACCAAAGTAGCGGAAGAGTTCCGTACATTTAGAGAACTGATGTACGGCATTCTGGGGCTCCTTCGAAAGCAGATTGAGGAGTGCTCCAAGGCTGTTGATGCTGTGGAAACAAGGCATCGACGCAAAGCTCTTCTTTTCATGGGAGTTCCTGAGTCTGAAGGTGAGGACAGTACTAAAATTATACTGGATATTATCCAAAATAAACTGCAATTGAAGCACCACTCCAAGGAATCTGTTACCATCTGTCACAGGCTGGGGACCCCTAAAAATGAACACCACCGCCCCATCTTAGTGAGGTTCCGCAGCATAGACCTTAGGACCTCAGTCTGGAGAGCGAAGACTGCACTCAAAGGCTCTTCAGCTTCAATACGCGAGTTCCTTACGCGTGCTAGACAATCGGCGTTCACCAAAGCAAGGCTCCACTTTGGTGCTCGTGCATGTTGGACGCAGGATGGAGCTATTATAATCAAAGCACCTGACGGAGATCGCCACAAAATTAGCTCTCTAGAAGAACTATTGCCCTTAACATCCAAGTATCCAGGTGTTCCTAATGTAGCGGCGATCCAGGCACGGGGTGGAGCCAAGAAGGCTGCCCGGCCCACGTAAGAACTTTACGGGCTAGGTTTAATTCATTTCGGCATTGGATACCCGTTTCATGTCATCCAACTAATCGCAATCTCGTATTCGCGTAGCCCGCCCGACAGTAGTCACTAGTATTGAAGTAAACATCACCTATCGCATTGTTATTGTCAAAATATTGTCTAGTAATTTACCCACAAACAGTATTTTTTCACTCATTGTTATTTGTATACAAATGTGACACTTTCAAGGTGACATTTGGTTTGGCCTTTGGCGAGCTCCGTTCGGAAACACTCACTGACTTTTATGACTTACAATTCTCTTTACGTCTTGGAGCATATATACATAAAGAGGCTGCTGAACGGGCGGAAAACGTGGTAGCTTTTGATTTGAATTTCTAATTTTTTTTCTTTTTGTTATTGTATTTTATATTTTTAAACTGTGTTCAACCTGTGGATGCGATAGTTGTTTTTGAATTGTTGTTGATTTTATGTATTGTTTGTATTCTATGTAGTGTTAGCTGGTGGGTGGTGCAGAGAAATTACTAACTTGCTGAGGTTTTGATATTTTCGTTATTTTTTTTTTGTTTTAGATATCTAAGTAGATATATTTATAGTATATTTATTGTGTACATATATATATAATTATAGATATCTGCAGTATATTATCATAATCTGAACATTATCTATGATTTCTGATAACGATGACTCGTGTAGTTCTGAATACGAGTCTGTAGTTTCCACCGATGAAGACAGTTTTGCCTCTTTACCTGAGACGTTGGGTGACCGCTTGCGAAACACACTCAACCAGCAATCGAAACATCTGCTCAATGTGTGTCACATAAATGCACAGAGCATACCTAGCCACTTTGGAGACTTGACAGAGGCTTTCACCAACACAAACGTTCACGCCGTCCTGATCTCTGAGAGTTGGCTCAAGCCTAACCTCGCCTCCACATCTTACTCTCTCCCTGGCTACATTCTTGTTCGTAACGACCGCATTAACAGGAGAGGCGGCGGGGTAGCCATCTATATCCATTGCTCTCTACCGTATAAAATTCTAGCTTCTTCTCCTGCCCCGTACTCTGCTGACGCCGAATACCTTTTCCTTGAGGTATATATCAAGGGGACCAAGATGGTTCTAGGTGTGGTCTATTGTCCTCCCTCTATCGACTACTTCTCCAGTCTGGAAACAGTACTGGAATCTTTAGGGTCAGAATATGCACATCATGTCATCATGGGAGATTTTAATACTGATCTTAACCACCAATCCTCACGTTCCTGCAAACTCCTACAGATGATCGAATCCGCCGGTATGCAAGTTTTACCTCTTCTACCGACTCACCACAATAATCCGGGGAATGACACGTGGCTTGATTTGATCATTACGTCTGATCCAACACACGCCCGTAACCACGGTCAACTCCATGCCCCTGGATTTTCCAACCACGACCTAATTTTCCTTTCCTACGTCCTGAAACCTCCTAAACATCCTCCCAGAGTGTTGCACAGGCGTTGCTTTGGCCGCTTGGATATAGATAGGCTACGTGATGACGCATCTAAACTGAACTGGGAAATAGTAACTGCGGCTTCTAGCCTGGACGATAAAGTAGAAGCTTTTAATAAGGCGGTTAATAGCTTATACGACACACATGCCCCTGTTAAGAAGATTAAACTGAAGAGACCACCCGCACCTTGGATGACAAAGGAGATTCTGTTGGCTATGGGCCGAAGAGATAGGGCTTTTGCCAGACATAAAAGGGATCGTACGGATGAAAAATGGAATCAGTACAAAAGTGCAAGGAATCGATGTAACCAGATGATACGCAATGCCAAACGCCGTTACATTCTTGATAACCTTGCCTGTTCCTCTCCCGCCGATACCTGGAAATTCCTTGGAAGTCTGGGTATTGGTAAACAGACATCTAATCACCAAACCGAGACGGTTGGGTTGGATAACATTAACCGTCATCTCTCCACGTGCACCTATTTGGATCCCCAAACCAAACATCTAACTGTCAATTACTTGGCTGGTCTAAATTCTCCTAATATAACACCTTTTCAATTTGTTCCAGTTGAGCATTGTGAGATCAAAAAGATAATCCTCTCTATTAAATCCAACGCTATGGGCTTTGATCAGATCAGCAGACGCATGATCATAACCATACTTGATCAACTTTTACCTGCCATCTCCCACATCATAAACTACTCCTTATACTCAAGAACTTTCCCTTCACTTTGGCGTAAGGCCTACATTATTCCTTTACCTAAAATCACAAACCCCACTCTTCCTATGCACTTTCGACCTATATCCATCCTTCCATTCCTTTCCAAAATTCTTGAAGCCTGTGTCCATAAGCAGCTCTCTGGTTTTATTTACAAAAATGACTTATTAAGCCCATATCAATCTGGTTTTAGGCCAGGCTATAGCACTACCACTGCCCTTCTCAAAGTGACTGGTGACATCAGGGAGGCTTTGGAAGATACAAAAGTAACAGTCTTAGTTCTGGTTGACTTTTCAAATGCATTCAACACCGTCAATCACGATATTCTCCTGTCCATCCTCTCCTATCTTATGATCTCACCCGAAGCGCTGGAATGGTTCTCATCATATCTTCAGGGACGCCAGCAGTCCGTTCGGGTTGATGACCTCTCGCCAAGCTGGTGTGATCTCGACTCTGGTGTCCCTCAGGGCGGTATACTCTCACCTTTGCTTTTCTCTTTGTTTATTAATCTCTTAACTCCTGAACTTCGTAGTGCGTATCATCTGTATGCTGACGACCTGCAACTGTACGCCCATGCCAACCTTGAAGATATAGCAACAGCAATCGACAAGATAAACACAGATCTCAAGTCTATCGTAAACTGGTCGGGGAGGTTTGGGTTATCGGTTAATCCGACAAAGTGCCAAGCTACAATAATCGGCAGCCGCCATTCGATGAACAGAGTCGGTCTCGAGACGCTACCGAAAATAATCTTAAATGGTTCCACTATCCCTATCGGTTCAACGGTGAAAGACCTAGGCTTACAACTCGACTGCAGTATGACCTGGCGTGATCAAGTTACAAACGTATGTAAGAGGGTTACCAACATCCTGAGAACATTATACCGTCTAAAAAACTTTCTCCCTGTGAAAACTAAGGCAACGCTTGTGCGTCTCTAGTAATCCCTTTAATCGACTATGGTGACGTGTGCTACTATGACCTGAATGCAGACCTCCTCAACAAGTTAGATCGTCTTCTCAACAACTGCATTCGATTCATCTTTAATCTTCGTAAGTATGATCATATCTCAAGTTTTCGTTCCGAGCTCAAATGGTTACCTATTCGTCAACGCAGAAAACTGCGCGCTCTCACTTTCCTTTATACTATCCTCAACTCCCCATCCCCTCCTACTTATTTAACATCACAAATACAACTCATAAGCAATACCCATAACAGAAACCTTCGTTCTTCGAACAATCTCCTTCTACTTTGTCCCTCTCACTCCACTGCGTTTGTGGGCGCTTCTTTCATCGTACAGTCTATCCTTTTGTGGAATGCGTTACCTGTCGAGGTCAGGATGGCCAGGAGTCGTTTCTCGTTCAAGGTGAGGGTGAAGGAGCTCTTATTGATTGAATTGGCGGAACTGGCGAGCTCTTAGATCAACACCTATTACCTACACCTGTATTTGTATGCGTGGATATATTTGTGCTGTATCTGTGTATGTATGTATTCATGTATATATGTATATTATTGTATATATTTATTCAAGGTCAAACAGTTTATCATTTAATTCTTAACCATTAAATGCACCTACTTCATTTTTTCTCTGCATCGCCCATTCGGTCGACTGGCAGAAAATGCCTCTGGCATTAAGTCCGCCGATGCATGTTTTTGTGCATAAAGTTATAAATAAATAAATAAATAAATAAATAATTTTGTATTAATTGGTTGGATATAAAAGTCGACACTTACTATAATTACAAATACCTACTGTTCACTCCTCCCACCAATGATAGCGATCACCTTGATGAAGTTTATAATACCTATGGCCCATAGATAGGCATACAATCACTACGCTATTGGTCCATTGGCGAGAAGAATGAGCTACGGCGATTCACTGTGTTCTTAATCTAAACTAAAATCATTAGGCACTTACTGGAGTGTGTGGCTTCAATGTTTTCAATGTTCTCGGCGTTCCAAGAGATATCTCTTGGGTAGAATCTTCTCTGCTCTGCTTCTTCACACAAACATAAACTCCTAAAGTGCTGTACAACTTCCAAGGTATTCGAATTACAACAACTCGCTTCAGCTAACGCGGAACGCGCCTACAAAACTCGCGAGTCCACGGCCTAACACAATACGGTTTATCACTAAAGAGACCGCGGGTCGATGGACAATACAATTAGCTTACTATCCATTAATTTTAACAATAAAAATAAATCGTCGGCCAGTTTTCAACACGCGCCTTTCAAGTCCTTTTTCGCATATTAACCTCAAACGTCAAAACGTCAAACACGAACCAGAGACAATCAAAATGTTGCCAGTACAATGACGTTCGAAATCCAACACCTACCTACTTGAAACGTAAATGTTGTTAAATTGTAGATAATTTTAATATTTTATGCAAACGGAAAACTTCTTATACAGCTTCTGTATTTTACAGCCCGTGCGTGCGCGTACGAGTCACTAATTCCAAACATCGCAGCGAGTGCACAGTACTTCTCCAACAGTAGCAACGGAATACTGGCAAAGCCACCGAGCTACTCCAACCAACCATCAAGTTCAGAAGCCACCGTGACAAGAGGTGCCTCGGAATGAGACTTGACAAACAGTGTCTGTGAAAACTGCCATAAGAGTTAGATTCGTTCATGAATTGTACAATCTGAGATAGCGAAATCAGTATTGTGTTAAATTAAAGGGTTTATGGTTATTGTAAATATATAATACAACGCTCGTTTATAAAATTATATTTGGCTTTGATTACAACTTTTATGATACAATTCACACCATTGTTTTGCCGATAAATAGACAGAGGTACACAAACCCAATAAAGCAGTAATTGTGTTGTGTGTAACATTCAAATCCTAAACTTTATTTTGCAAGCTTTTAAATGTACCTTTATGTTGATTAAGAAAAAGTTTAAAAATTATAAACTGACTAGCGAAAAACGTTTAGTAAAATTTACACCCTAGCTTTTGTTACGAATGGATTTACACCTCCTCCATTTGAACTGAACTGATGTAGTTCAGTAGATTAGGCGCTACGGCGAAACATACAAACACACATACGAGTATACTGCCAAAACTTTTACTTTACCCTTCCTTTTTGGCTTCACCGCATTTTTACATAATATTTATATGAAAAAAATAGAGTATTCACACAATTTGCATAACTCATTTACATACCTAGTGTTTATTAATACTTTGTTAATGTGTCAGTTTTTGAGACACTTTTGTAAATGAACAAACTACGTATTCTACCAAAGTGATGTAGCTTTACTTTCGACGATAAAAAATCTAGACACGCGGTAGCGTGTCAAGCCAAGTTTAAGCTATCGGAATGGCGAGCAGCATCGTGTGTTGTATTATAATAAATATAACATAATAATAATAACAGTATTACAGGAACCATTTGGAGCCAATTTTAACACTCTCATAACACCAAAACTATTTCACATAGACATGTCGGAATTGGCTCATAGGTTTACTTATTTAGACTTGCAAGATCGATAGGGTCTCTAAATTTCATGAACACACCTCAAACGGCTATTTAGACATTATCGTATTTTTATCACTGACACACCTATAGATCAAAATTCTCACAAAGAAAGTTCTAATTTGGCCACCGTATAGGTAGTTGGGTGAATACATAGGAATAAATCAGAAGCTAGTAATTTTTTATCATTTCAATTTATTTTTCAACTAGCTGACCCACGCAACGTCGTTTGCGTCTCCTATTGCCCGTAGCGTGATAATTTTCCCCCGTTTTTGAAACATTCTTCATTGGTGCTCCGCTCCTATTAGTCTTAACGATAATATATAGCCTTCCTCGATAAATGGGCTATCCAACACTGAAAGAATTTTTCAAATTGGACCAGTAGTTCCTCAGATTAGCGCGTTCAAACAAACAAACAAACTCATCAGATTCATATATTTGTATAGATGTATTTATTGTACTCTTCTAAGATCTAATACTCATAATCAACAACACATTTATTTGGATAAATATTAATATTAGGTATTATGTTGTTAAAAACTCTTTGGCAAATAACTCATTATTATGTACCAACTCTTAGCGTCTTATACTCGTGATAACTTCTAAACGAAATGTCCGATTGGGATGAAACAAGAAGTATTTTACTTCTACATAAATAAATACCCTCGATAACATAATTCTTAATTTGGATGAGGATTAATATTACGATACACATTTAACGTAGTTTCTTTCTTCAGACGATAAAATATTTTTTTTTGAACAGAAAAGCGGTTATTGTGACTAAACCATGATAGTTAGATATGCTCTCGTGGACTTTTTTGTAGATCTTAATGAGACCTACAAACCCGTAATACATTATTTTGTTCTATTGTCAATAGATTTTGCAGCGCACGCAAAAATATCTATATTTGATATTTTGGACATCCAACAGCCAAGCTTGCAGATATTGAGGAAAAACGACAGGAGCTTGTCGTTCAACTCGACCATGTTCTGGGCCGCATTTCTCAATGGGGCTGTGAGAATCTGGTCGAGTTCAACGCCAAGAAAACACAGGGGTGCGCGTTCTCTTTCCATTCCTTCCCCTTCCCACTTTTCAGAACACTCAAATGGCATTACAAGGTAGGCTCGATATCCTGGGCATGGATGTCTGCCGAGATCTCAACCCACGCGAATACGTTGAGAGTGTCACTAAAGCGGCCTCGCGGAAGCTAGGTGTTTTAAACAAGGTGAGACGGTTCTTCTCGCCCGAGCATCTGTGTCTTCTTTATAAGACCCAGGTTCGCTCGTGCGTAGAGTACTGTTCTCATCTTTGCGATGGTGCCGCACAGTACCTGTTTGACGCTCTCGACCGGTTGCAGCGGCGAGCAATCCGCATTGTCAACAGTCCTGGTCCGAGTCCCTTGAGCCCCTGAAGTTGCGTAGAGATGTCGCCTCTATGGCAGTACTCTATCGCTTGTATCACGGAGAGTTCTGAGGAGCTCTTCCAACTGGTCCCCCCTTCCCCCTTCCTCTACAGGACAACACGTGCCGGCCTTGGAAGTCACCGCTTCAGAGTGGTAGACATACGATCTCGTACTCATCGCTTCGGTTCGTCCTTTCTGTGCCGAGCGGTCAAAACCTGGAACTCACTTCCAGCGCACGTGTTTCCCTCCCACTATGATCCCGGGTCCTTTAAGCGGGGCGGGCTTCAAATCGGACCAGTGGTTCCTGAGATTAGCGCGCTCAAACAAACAAGTAAACTCTGCAGCTTTATAATATTAGTATAGATTAATTTATTAATGTAGATATCTGGGGGCACGGTCATGCCCCCGCCAAGACGAGCCAAGCGAAGCGCAAGGGCACTACCTACCTTTTCTCGAAGCGTTTCGTCGTTTTTTGAACCCTCATAACTACGGTTCCCGATATACCAGATTGTTCAAATTCTCAGGATATAATGTGACCAATAAACTAACGAAACATACAAAGTTTCAATTGCATAGCTCTGATACTTTAGATTTTATTGATACCTAAAAAACACCGATTTCGTCACTGACACACTGATGATCATCAAAACTGTTAGGGTACTTCCTGAAGTGCTAGAAAGCTGAAATTTGGTATGTAAACTAAGTTTAGTATGCAAACAACAAAAAAATTCACAAACCTATTACATTTGCTCCCCAACCCCCAAATTTGGGGGGTGGAAGTTTGTATGAGACTTTCACAAATGTTTATGCTAGAGGTTTTATTTTTGGTACACGGACTTTTTCGATAGAAGAAAGAAGATGTACAAGAAATGCGGCCCGAAAAAAGAAAAAAGAACTACCTTAAGCAACTTACAAAAAGAAATGAAATCCCACCAAAAACATTTTCATGTAAAATGTTGCCAAGACGACTGCATATGGCTTACCCTGTGAAAAAGATATCAGATTTCATGTAGAGCCAAGGTTCTGAATCTACACGCCCTAACTTCATAAACTCTACATTTCAGTAAAAATTATGGCTTGGCTGTTTTTGTATTGTATTGTCTGGTACCCATAATACAAGCACTGCTTGGTTCGGGACTAGATGGTGTTGTGTCCGAATGTTAGATGTCCGAAATGTTTATTTATTTGTGGAAAAGGAGAAGAAAATCACGTAGTGTGTGGTGTAAGGAGTCATTTCTTAAAAGAAAGTCATACTCCCACATAAATTTATTAAATGAGCTGATTGACGTGCGCGGGCGCTTCAGCCTAGTGCAAGATTTGTGAACGAACTGAGCGATCGGACCAACTTCCGTCCACACGCTGCGATAAAACTCTGCAAACCCGATCGACAACGATTTATCGAATAACTTTTGTTTCTGCCTCCGATCGTTTGCACTAACCAAAAAATCTGTGCTAACTTTCGTCCACACCATCGATATAACTGCACAAACGAACTGCGCAGTTAAATCGCTACGATAAACGCGTTGTCGTGTGTACCGGCTATAACGATTCACTCAATGACACACGATTATTCACAATCACTCGAGTCTCGGCCCGGCTTAAAGTTGCGGCCGGTTTTGGCCGAAACCGAAACTACGTCCTAAACTAGATTTTTTAACGAAACTGGCCGAAACGGAAACCGAAACTTCGGTCAGTAACTAAATTTACCGCATTTTTTTTCGGTAAACTATTTTCATTTATTGTTATAAATGATAAGTCACTTTGGTGAAACTGACAAATTGTGAAATAGTAGGTATGTAACGGAACGCACCTCGAACGCTGATTGGTTCAGAAATACCAGTTGTTGTTAATCAGAATGACTTTAGCACAGAGTTACAGAACTATTACAGCGGGCATAATAAAGATAATAAAATAGTACAAAAATTAGAACGTAGAAATCAAAGAATACAAAGGGTGATAAAGTTGTTAGCCGAGTAGAACACAATCATAGTCATAGTCTTCATAGTCTAGTAAATAGTCTGGCTTACGTATACATCTCAAGAGACCCGGGGTAATACAGAGTTCCATTATCCTTTTCCGCAGAGGTATATTCTTTACGTTGAATGAATTTGGTTACAGAACTTGATTACATGGAAACTAGAATTTTTGAACTTTGGTTCGGCTCATTGTTATCTAGAATCTAGGTAAATCGGATCGGAGTAGCTTACTATAGTAAGCTGCTTACTACCCAGGGTAGTAGAGAGAGACTCAGAGTTGTGGAGCTCTTTTTTGGTTTTAATAGTAGTCGAGATAAGTAGGTATCAAATAACGCGTCTAGCAGGCCATGAAATGCTGTAGGACCTGATGTCACAATTCTTAAAATGCATTTATTTTATTTGACTGACACCTGTATTTCGTCCCTAACTCTATGGACAAAGAACGGCCTACTGTAAGACCGACCAATCAGGGACAGTTGACAATTTACCTAACGCGCGACAGATTATGATTAAATAGTTTCACAAAGTTTAAAAACTATAGCCGGGACTATGTAGAAACTAAATTCGCTTAGTAGCTTAGACGCTACGGTGGAACATGTAAACATATGTATAAAGATTGCTAGGTACTTAGGTATAAAGACGGGTTAAAATAAAATTGTAGAGATGTATTTTTGGAACAAAGTTTCTTATGGGGCGTTGCGGAGGGGTACCCTAGCCGGCAAAAAGCATCCGTAACGTAAGATTGACAGCCTCTGTGTCGCAATGGTAGCGTATGCGAATGCTGTGCTTGAGGTATCGGGTTCTAATTCCGGGTCGGATCAAATGTTTGTATGATCTGCAAATATTTGTTTTTTCGGAGTTTGGATGTTTTCTATGTATAATATGTAATTACAAAAAAAAGGTTGTCTGCAAAGTCTGTTTACGGACGATAGTTTAAAGTGACAACGTCATAATGAAACATTGATAAAATGATGAAAGAAAGATGCGGCGCTTGCTTGATCTTAACACACACGGGGGAAAGTTAGTATCAAAAAAAATTGAAAATAGCTAAATAAATCGAATAGGTAATATTAGTACCAATTATCACTGAAGAGCAAGAAAAAAGCTATCAAGAGTTGGAGAATAAAGTCCTAGATATCATAAACAACAAACTGAACATCAAATGCGAAAAGCACTACATTGAATCAGTGAGAAGGCTTGGAATAAGAAAAGATAAAGTCAGACCTATTGTGATCACTTTACTTACTATGGGGATGAAAATACAAATCTTAAAAATCAAAAAGAAATTAGAAAACTCGTCCTATTATATAAAAGAAGACTACCCACTAGGGGTGCTCAATAAGCGAAAAAAACTTCAAAGAGAGGTAGCGATATTAAGAGAACAAGGCAAAAATGCTATATTGAAATATGATAAAATCATTATACTAAAAAATAGAGACCAACATGCAGAATTACAAAAAACTCAAAATAAAAAAAGAAGCTTACCTGAATCCCCTGAGATGGCAACATGCTCTACCGGTACAAATAAGAAGACTGAAAAGCAGCCTACAAAGCTTAACACGCCCAACAATTTGAATAGCTATATTTAAAAAAAACCCACGCTAACATTATCCGACAAAACTCCTTCTCAAACACCTGATTCAAAACAAAATACAGAATAGCAATTAACGCCCCCCCCTCTCGATCTGCCAACACGGCTTGTCACCGCGGGAGGTCTAGACTACAACCCTCCAACGTGCCAAAAACTTTACATCTGCACATACAATGTGAAATCGCTATTATCACCACAAAGAATGATACTGTTAAAGTACTCCCTAGAAAAAATAAAATACGACATCATTGGCCTATCGGAAGTCAGAAGAAATGGCAATAGTACTCTTGAGGATGATGACCACATATTTTGTTACACCGTAGAATCTAAAGGGCTCCATGGAGTTGGTTTTTTTATCAAGAAAAAATACAAAAGTAACATAGAAAATTACATAGGCATATCTGAACGAGTCTGTTTGCTGAATCTACGTTTCGAGACAGCAAAACTCTCAATTATACAAATTTACGCACCCACCTCTGAAGCAACAGAAGGAGAGATTGATGCCTTCTATGATCAAATAGAAAATGCCAGGAATTTCGCAATCGGAAAAGTTATACTACTGGGAGACCTGAATGCAAAGATAGGTCAAAGAAAACCTGAAGAAAGTACAATACTGGGACCATACTGCTACGGTAAAAGAAACCCCAGAGGCGAAAAACTTGTCCAATACGCTCTTAAAAATAAATTTCTAATAATTAACACAATATTTTACAAAAATATAAAAAAACCTATGGACATGGATTACACCAGATAAACAAAAAAGAAACCAAATAGACTATATTTTGAGTAACGACCAAAAACTCTTTACCAACATAGAAATCCTTAACAAACTCTCGTTTCCAAGCGACCATAGACTCTTGAGAGGAACAATTACTTTAGGTAACCATATGAAAAGTCAAGCTACCTTCGACTTAACCCCAATAGTTACCCTATCCAACGAGAAATCACAAGAAACATATCTCTCTGCCTTGAGAAAGCAAATTGAACGAATAAACTGGGAAGCTAACGATAACATTGAGTCATACTACCTCAAAATAGAGTCATCCATACAGGAAAGTTTAAAGAGCGTTACGTTAATTAAAACAAGGAAAGAAATAATATCCGAAGATACTAAAAACTTATTAAAAAACGCACAGAATTACAATATAAACCTACAAAAAACAAGGAGGAAAAAAGGGAACTTTCATCACTCTACAAAACCACGAATAAATCACTTAAAAAAGATTATGAAAACTACAGAATGAAAATAAATTGAAAAACATCTTCTAGCTACGGGAAGCCAAAGAAAAGCCTATAAACAGTTAAATTCAGAAAAAAAATGGATTCCGACATTGAAGGTGCAAAAAACCACAAAGAAACAACAAACTAGAAAGGAACTTGTAAAAATTGCCTCCGACTTCTACACAAAGCTATACGACGATAAATCTACCGAAAATTACGACTATGAAAAGCGTTCAGAAACAAATGAAAAGAACTTGTTAATCCAACCCTTCTACGAAGAAGAAATAATGATAAAAATTAAAAAAAGATAAAAGTCCGGGTGTCGACAATATCCCAAATGAAGCATTGATAGTTGGAAAACATCTGCTGATAGGCCCACTCACTAATCTCTTTACAAAAATACTGGAAGAACAAAAAATCCCTACCAGATGGGCCCAATCACGGATAATTCTTATATACAAAAAGGGAGACCAGGCGGATATAAATAACTACCGACCTATTAGTCTACTACCAACAATGTATAAGCTATTTGCAATGTGCCTGGAGAAAAGAATAGAACCAACTATAGAAAAGAGCCAACCAGTGGAACAGGCAGGTTTTCGTCAAGGGTACTCAACGATCGACCACATACACACCTTAGAACAAATAATAGAAAAATATGTCGAATATAATAAAAATCTATACATAGCATATGTCGACTACGCGAAAGCTTTCGATTCCATTTCACATAAGAGTATCTGGGACACATTAGAGCATCAAAATCTTCCATATATATACATCAACATCATAAAGGATATATATGGAAAAAGTACAAGCCGGGTCAAATTAGATAGACTGGGCCCAGAATTTAACATCCGTAGAGGCGTGAAGCAAGGAGACCCGCTATCACCAAAAATCTTCATAGCTGTCTTACAACATATAATGAAAGACCTAGACTGGGGCAGAAAAGGAATAACCATTGACGGAAAAAACCTCAGTAACCTACGATTTGCCGACGATATAGTCCTTTTCGCTGAGACATCAGAACAACTAGAGCAAATGCTGACAGAACTAAGCGCTGCTAGCAAAAATATAGGATTACAACTAAATACCTCAAAAAAAAAGAATCCTATACTGATAAACAAAACACCTATAGAATACGTAGAGAGCTATACCAACCTCGGAAAACAAATATCATTCAAAAACACAAGACACCTAGATGAAATAATCATGACTCATGACAATAAATGAGAATAATCATGACTTGGAAAAAATACTGGAGCTACAAAGATATATTATAATCAAAACTTTCAATTAAACTAAAGAAAAAAGTGATGGATTCGAGCCTATTGCCATGTTTATCGTACGGTGCCCAAACCTGGATCTTTAACCAAAACACCTTGTCAAAATTACGTACCTGCCAAAGGGCTATGGAGAGGAGCATCCTTGGCATCAAGAAAATTGACAAAGTCAATAGTAAAAAAATCAGACACAAAACCAAAGTGATAGACGTATTACAACACGCACAGCGCTTGAAGTGGAAATGGGCAGGACACATCGCCCGTTCTTCTGAAGAGAGATGGTCTAAACAAGTAACAAGGTGGACAGATCCTAGAGGCAAAAGACAGAGGGGCAGACCAAAGGCTCTCTGGATAGACGACATACTTCAATTGACAGGAAGAGACTGGATGAAAACAGCCAACGACAGGAAGAGACTGGATGAAAACAGCCAACGACAGGAAAAAATGGGGGCAACTGGAGGAGGCCTATACCCAAAAGGGGCCATGACATATAACTAGAATAGAAATATTTACTTGCTAAACATATTTTTTTATACATGTATTTTTTTTTTTGTCATGGAAATAAAAAAGGCTTATTATTATTATATTATTATTATTAATATTAGTACCAATGTGCTATGAAAATACAGTTGTATTTACAATAGTTCCATATTATTCCTAATCATTTTAAGTAGGTACCTATTTATAGGTATACTTTTTCAAATTATGGTTACGAAATATGTCTTAGCAAAGAATGTAAGTAATTTGAATTGGTTGGTCATCGTTTTTAGTATGACACATTATTTGAGTATGGCCCTAATTGAGCGCTAATTCGTTATCTATCATTAAAAACTGGATATCCAAGTTTTCGAATAAATGACAATGAGTCAATTCTAATAAGACTACTACCAATATTATGATAATAAGATAATTACTGCACTTGTGCACTTTTAATTATTATTTTCAGAATTGCATACGTTTTCAGATGTACTCAGAAAAAACTAAGTAGATGTGCATCTTGAATGATTTCTATATTTAATAGCCTCAAACCTGCAAGGGTATCACTGAGTGTTTTTTTTTGTCGGTACGTATCGGCCTTTGGAGTATTTCAATAAAATGAAATTCACTTGGCAACAGCTTGCATACCTACTGATGATGTACCAGTATTATTCTCACAAGGCTCTACGCATTTTGGAAACTGGAAGTTATAGATCGACACAAACGGGCAGTAGAGTTTGATGTTTTCATCTACTTTACCTAGACAATCCAGTACATATGCTGTTTCGACTGTTTGTGTCGATCTTTTTTTAACTGTAGCTTCAATTTAACGATCATTAATGTCATTTAGTGTCATAACTGAATAAATGAATTTGAAAAAATGTCTTAACACGTTCGCAGCGGCACTGATTTATCTGTATTTTCCATTAGAGCGTTACGAGGCCTTTGAAACCTCGTTCTGAACCAGACGTTGTAGCGGCACGAGGCTTAATAAACCCCACCGCCCACAGGAGACAAAAATCCTTTTTTTGGCGCCAAATAAGGCGGATTTTACGATTTTTGTCGCTATTATTATTATCAATGAGTTGATTAACCTAAATCTGCCGCCGCCTGTGGGCAGATTATTTAGTTTAGATTCTATAGGTAAAATAAAATTTGGGGTCTTATGTACCCCATACCGCACTGAAAAAGGGCAGTTTTTCATATTAATTAGTGATGCGAAATGAAAATATCGATTTTATTTAATTGTAACTACAATTACTATGGATGCTTTTTATTAAAACAGGTCAAACAATAATATTTTTTGCAACCGATACATTCTGTGAGAATTTTCTTTACTTTTTTGTCAGCCTCACGACTTGATAAGAAGGTGCGAAGTTTTTCGTAGCATCCTACACATCTCCTCTTCTTTAATTCCGATTGACAAACACGTACTCGTCTAGCCAAGTGACAATTACCTTATAAACATATCAATTATGTTACGTTATGTACATAAAATAAAATAGTCTCACGCCTGTATCCCCGAAGGGGTAGGCAGAGGTGTATTATAGATACACCCTCATTTCGCCAATTATTTTTAAGTCCTACGTTTACTGGGCACGTATTTACCAGTCTCCGTGCTGCTACTAGGACTTTCCTTGCAGAAAAACCCAATAACACTTTGCCATAATGAAATAATATCAAAATACTTAACACAAGGAACAAGGATAGAAAGCGTTATTATATTGTAATCTCTAACTATACATACATACAATACATTACAGTGTAAAATTTATTATATTATATATTGTATTTATACACCATATTTTGAATATACATAGCTGGAATTCATTTATTATATTTCCACATAATTATTTCACTTAGACTGAGTATAATTTGTAAATATTGATTGGAAACTTACCTGTTTTTCAAATATCGGTAATTTTGAATTAGATTTACCATCCAATTCCTCTTCATCATCAATAATATTATTAATTAAATTTCTTCGGCAACGTTTCGACATCCTATTATATAGTCGCGGGCGCAGCGTTCGACGTTTTGCACAACACTAACCGCGTGAAGCTAGTGCGGGGGTACGAGGTGTTCGCAACCTCGTAACGCACTGTATTAAACTATTATTTATTCAGTGCGGTACGAGGCCTAAAAACCCGGTATTAAGGTAAGTATACCAAAAAACTCGGCATCAATAGCACATTTCAGATATATAGTTATCTCCTTCCTAGACTGAACCAGACAGAAGTTACGCCTCTCGCACGACAGAGAAGTTTAAGTTTTTCCTTACCGCTATAACGACGAGACACGGACGAGGTGTTTCAAGCCTCGTTTCGCACTGAACGTGTTAAGAGAATTAAAAAAAACCTTTATGTCACACAGAATTTCATGGTTTTAAAAAAAAATTGACTTAAGTGTTTAAAATGTGAATGCTATAGGCACCAACCACGGAGCAAATACAAAGAGGAGTTGTAATGAGATTTTTGTATGAAACAATGCGTGAATATTTGCGGGCTGAGGGGGTGTTATTTCACTCTTTTCCATCTACCAAACAATAGCAAAACTACACGCATCGTTACATGTCAATGTTGCTATGTAGTTTAGTTATCTCACACTGAATATAAGATGTAAGGATCGTACTCAAAATTGTCTTACCAGGAAATAGTTTAAGTTATGGAATCAGGCGTTACTTTGCGGAAATCCATGACATTAAATGCTATGAAATATATTTAGCTTTAATTCCGCGAGACAAATATCCAGGTCTGAAAGCAGGGCACAAATCCCACCGTCATGCATACTCACATGCACATATGGGCATCATGCATATGCACACATACAAAACAACTGAGAAATAATTAGCATGCCATGCAACCAAGCCTATACTCGACACGTGTTTCGCCCCTCCGGTGCATATGCATGATACCCATATGTGCATGTGAGTATGCATGACGGTGGGATTTGTGCCCTGCTTTCAGACCTGGATATTTGTCTCGCGGAATTAAAGCTAAGTATATTTCATAGCATTTAAGGAAATAATTTTTCAAGGTCAATTTTGTAAACTATCTTGACACGTAGGTATTACAAAAATTTCATTCGTAACGTACAAAATATTAGAAAATTAAAAGTTTGTGTGTTCTTTCTTCTAAATCAACCTCTGAAATGTTTTTTAATATGTAGTTTCATGTACATTAATAGTAACTAACATTCACATAATTAGATAAGCATACATAGTTAACACTAGACACCACATTCACTCACATTTAATTACTAACTGCATTTAGAAACAGATTACATCTGGTATATAGCTTTGCACTAGGTTGAAATTCAGGTCAGTTACATACTCATTTTGCAGACAATATGTGGTGATGGTACTTTTAAAGTCTACTCTAGACTTCAGAAGCAGCATTCAGAGCTGCAGCATGACTAAGGAGGTTTTCCCGTGAAGAAAATCAATCCTATTGCGTGCCTTGTTTGTACAACATTGAGAGAGGAGAATTACGAGGTTTGATAAGTTATTCTATTGCTCTGGAGTTAATTATTTAATCTAGGACTTCAAAACGTAAGAAAATTAGTAGTTAAACCTGAAAGTAGTAGCAGTTATCTAGACAGTAAGATTTTTAGTAGTTTATCGAGGACTGAACAGCTCCTATAAGTCTTGTAAACAAATTATAAACTATGTTCTAATATTAAAAAATATTGTATTTATTAAAAATATTGATAACAATCCTCATCCTCAAGTTACAACGAGACTAGAAAATACAACAAATGCTCTAAACTTTGTTGAAACGACTTATGTTACCTATGGGCTCGGTAGTTAGAATCTACAACGATCTGGAAGTTTTAATTGAAGACAGCTTTCATTATTTCGTTTTGAAAGACAAGCCACGCAGTAGGAATAGTTCTGTGTCACGGCAAACTTTGCAAAGATACACAAAGAACACTAAGACTCAGAACAAACTCCGTCACTATTTATGATCAGGCTGAGCTGTTGCAGTTACGCTGAGCTTAGACTAGTTGTTAATATAATCAGTTGAAAACATTGACAGTTACGTAATAACTAATCAAATCTATTGTCTTCATCGAAATATATTGAATACAATTCTAATCACCATGCTTTATACCTAGTTGTCCAATTATTTATTAATTTTCACTAGTTAACTAATCACCGAGATTTAATCACCTATGGTATAAAACATTCATGACATGGTGATATTCGACATAAGCAGTTCAACCATCCAGTGCCCGTGAACTTTATTTACTATTAATAAATTGGTGACATGCCTGCGAACAAATCTGATCAGTCTTCACTACCACCCGCTGAAGAAGAAACCTCGGGATCTAGTTTTGGAAGTTATTGTGCGTGGGACCAACTTGAACCGTTCAGTGCGAATATTATGATGGATTCATTGGTAATTTATTTTGTATCTATTTTCTTAGCATTATTTTAAATTCAAAAGAAAAATAAAAGTAACCAAACTAATCTTTACGTTTATATCTCTGTGTACTTACCATAGATACCGTATTTGAAACTTTGCTACCCGGTCTTTCTGCTGTATCGTACTGATCTATCGTGACAGTTATGCAAAATCTTTATCGATTTACCGGCTGCTGGTGGTTTTTGGCCTCAAAGTCTTTATCCTTTTTTTAAAGTTCGGGGATGGGGGTCAGTTAAAAGGATGGCAAACACTTTGATATGTTAAGTTGCAAGTTTCCATGGGCAATAGTAGTCATTTAAAGAGATTATTGACCCACGTAATATCAGCTGCGTCTCCTATTACCCGTATTGTGATGTTATAACAGTGTGTAAAAATTGTTTACCTTAAGATACGCATGTGCTGTCGTGCACTTTTCGGAATAGAAACAGAAGCTCTAAAAAAAGATTCATTATCACCTGCTTCGTGTGTTCTTTTTTTATAATGTTTTAGCTGCCAAAATGACTCTGCTCTGCCTGATGGAAAGCATGAGCAGAATCCAGGAGTGGTGGTCACCATCCTCAATGCCAACAGGTACAATGCAGCAAAGTGACCAACACTATGGCGGCCTAGTGAGATGCTTTTTCACGCCCCGCTTAAAGGACCTGGGATCATAGTGGGAGGGAAACACGTACGCAGGTAGTGAGTTGCAGGTTTAGACCGCTCGGCACAGGAAGGAACCCAAGCGGTGAGTACGAGAGCGTATGTCAACCACTCTGTAGCGGTGTCTTCCACGGCCGGCTCGTGTTGTCCTGTAGAGAAAGGGAGAAGGGGGGACCAGTTAGAACAACTCTTCAGAACACTCTCCATGATAAAGGCGATAGAGGACTGCCATAGAAGCGATATCTCTACGCAGCTCCAGAGGCTCAAGGTACTCGGTGGCTTCGGGTCTGCTGACAATGCGTAATGCTCGCCGCTGCAACCGATCGAGAGCGTCGAATAGATATTGCGCGGCTCCATCGCACAGATGAGAACAGTACTTTACACACGAGTGAACCTGGGTTTCGTAAAAAAGACACAGATGCGACGCTAGTGCAGAAATGCGGCAACCTAACTGCAGAGTTTGGGGACAAGCCATATGCCGGTAGCTTGGAGAGAAGCG
Organism: Diaphora mendica; assembly: GCA_949125395.1. NCBI lineage: Eukaryota > Metazoa > Arthropoda > Insecta > Lepidoptera > Erebidae > Diaphora > Diaphora mendica. Next base: position 9,051,618 of record OX421323.1, read on the forward strand.
AACGCTGCCAAACCCTTTCAAAGGCCTTGGCCATGTCGAGACTGATGGCCAGGGATTCCCCATGCCTGTCAATAGCCTCACCCCGAAGTGTGACATGCGCTAGAAGATCACCCGTAGATCGGTTTGGTCTAAAGCGATACTGACGATCATTTAGTAAGGAATGATCCTCCAGGTAGTGGATCAATTGTTTGTTTAGATCCGTTATAACAGTTTGCAGAGAATAAAGGTGACGGCTATGGGACGGTAGTTGGCCGGGTTGGAGCGGTCGCCTTTTTTGGGGATGGGTTGAATATTCGCCTGTCTCCAAGCCATCGGAACAATTCCCGAGGAATACGACAAACAACCTGATGCGAATATCCCGCATTGTAGTGTCGCAGGTTGGAATGGTAGACGGGTGCTTGCCGCGGTCATCGATTCGTGAGTTAGCCGCAAAGAGATCAGCAAGCAGTTTTGCTTTCTCCTGAGGCTAATGGGCGAGTGATCGGTCGGGGTAATTCAGCGGTGGTAGCGAGGGCTGGCAGAAGTTAGACTACACGGCTTTAGCCAATCGCCAGAACTTTCGGCTATCCGTAGGGTGTGCGACGAGTTCTTGGCCAAGCCGCACGATGCGCTGGGCATCCGTTCAGGGCGCTGGCCCTGGTCGATGCGCGGTGAGTCGATTGCTTTTATGCAACAGCATGGGCGCACTCGCGGTTGAACCAGGGGCGGGTCTTTGCGCTGGCGACCTCACTGCCACCGCCATGGCGGCCGCATTTTGCGACAGATCTTTTTCTTTGAAGCAGCGTTGGGCCCACGAGATGGATGCAAAATAATCCCGCATTCCATCCCAGCCTGCTGACGAGTAGTACCATAAACGTCTTTTTGCTGCCACTGGTCGTGGGGGGGGGGGGGCAACATGAGGCACCGTGGTGGACACCAGGTAGTGATCGGAGGATCCCAGAGGGGCGAGCACCGATACATTGTACTGCGCTGGGGGACTCGTCAGCAGAAGGTCCAGCAAGGAAGGCGCTTGACTCAGTATGTCTGGTATCCTGGTGGACTGGACTACCAGCTGGGTGAGGTCATGCGTGAGAGCGAATGCGTGGACAGTCCGACCCGCGTGGTCAGTTCTGGAAGATCCCAACCAGGACTCATGGTGGGCGTTAAAGTCTCCCAGAAAAACCAGCTCCTGCGCTTTTATTTACACTTTGTTCCTTTTGGTTATAACATGATGGTAGATAACCTTCCTCGATAACTTGGCTATCTTCTCCACTGCAATAGTTTGTAAACCGGACCGCTACTTCCTGAGATTAGGGCAGTCATCTGAACAAACTAACACACACTTCAGCTGTATAATGTTAGTATACATTTATACATATTATGTAAATTATTTATTTATTTATATTTTACAGGCCTGGGACGAGTCAATGATTCCAGATATCACACCACTGTCAATTAACAATGCACCAGTGCTACCTGCACCAGAGCCAACTATAGGAGTTCTTACCACACCAGGGCTCTCCGCATCAGTACCAACCGCATCAGTAACAACCGCACCAGTACCAACTGCTTCAGTACCAACCGCTCCAGTATCAACTGCACAATTTTTAACCTCAACTGTACCAGTGTCAATGAATAACACTATAATGACAATGAATAGTGTACCCTGTGAACAATTCTTCTCCAACAATAGCAACATTATGCCGGTGAACCCATCGACCTACCTAAGCATTCCATGCTCAAGGCAATCAATATCCAATGGCTATACAGCCACAAACTCCTGCGTAAATATCAATGTCCCAAACATGAATGGACCCAATACCATCTATGCTCATTATAATCAGAGTATCAGAGGCGCTAATTGGTGCAATCACCAGGCACCAAGCAGTTACGTTTCCCAGGCACCTACATGCACTATCTACAAAACGCCTGGCGTCGGTAAAAAACCAAAACGTGTAAGGATTGCATTCACCAGTCAGCAAATGATGGAACTGGAAAAGGAATACGCTAAAACCAGATATTTAGATCGTGCTAGGAGATTAGAACTTGCGGAACGACTTAACTTAAATGAAAGAACCATCAAGATATGGTTCCAGAACCGCAGAATGAAGGAAAAAAAAGACAAAGCAGAAAGTTTGGAAAAATTTGACGAAGTAACTACAACGCTATTACCTCCAAATGTGAATGGTGTCAGGATGCCAGTGTTAGGTCATCAGCAATGTTCAAATTTTCCAAACGTTTCATATTATAAAGGAAACATATTCATGGGACAAAGTATGCCAACAACTTCCAATTATGCTCAGGTGCCACCAACAGTGCAGCAACCTACCTTACCATTGCTTGAAAACAGATATCCTGTTTCTGGAAATAGTTTCCAAGACCCATGGCAGCAAAACCAGAATGGGAACCTTCAAATTCAGCAACATCTTCCAGCATATAATAACGAAGTTCATGAGCTCACGAGAGCACAAGCAGTGCATCAGAATGAAACAGTAACTTCTGTGAATGAATCTAGTGAAAACTCTGATGCGAGTTTGATTAATTTAATTGCGGAATGGACGGATCAATTACGTACTTCCAAATAGGGATAAGGTATGTGTATTTTTAAGGGGTAAAGCTTTTCATATATTTCTGAATGTAGCTAGGCCCCAAATAGTGCAAGCGGTTTAATCAGTCGAGTTGTTGAGAGTTGTTATTTTTCGTCTGGGTGTTCTTAGTGTCAGTTTTTTAGTATAGGTACATTATATTCGAAAGGTCATCCAAGATATTTATAGATATATTCCTAGTGCGGATGCTTTCTTTCAAAAAGAAAATTAAATTGTATTTCTAATATTGTTCAACAGTGTAAAATTAATTGTAAATAATGTCTATAAGCAGTTTATTTAATAAATTATGTTTGAATTTAATGTCAAGTTTTATTTTCAATAATTATAAGTACCACTATAAACGTGGGCTATTTATATCCTTGAAAATTTCTTTGAACTTTTAAATATTTCTACAGGAAAACCCACAGAAAAGTTATTTTATGTCATAGTTGTCAAAACGACATATGTACCTAAAGGTGTTTTTTTCATTCGTCATTTTTAACAAAGTTTGAATTCATTTTGGCAACATCATTATATTGTAATCAATCTTGAGATCTAAAATTAATAATAGTTCGAATAGAGTTCGTATGATCTGGGATGGGAAATAATTAATGCTAAAACTGGAAAAGCAAAGAACAAGTGTATAAATCACAATTATAAAGTAATTTAATCTGATTTAAATTTCGCTACAGCTTTAGGAAAGTTTTTCACGAACATTCCATCTATGACAAAATAATCATGGAATCTATCCCGCAGAATTGCAAAATCTTTATTAAAAGAGAATAGTCAAAGGAGATGGCCAATTTACCTAAGGCACTCTGCCTAGCATCTAAAAATTCAAGTACATTAACAATTTTTTCTTTGTTATGAATTTAGTATGCTCTAAAATTAAATCTAAAAGTTAAACAGTTCATTAATATCAGATTTCTTAGAAATTAACAAAAACATGTCTTGATCATGAACCTCCTGGTAGCTTATAGTCTTTAAAAACAGTTTAATCTTACTAATATTATAAACGTGAAAGTTTGTAAGTATGGATGGATGGATGGATGGATGTTTGTTACTCTTTCACGCAAAAACCACTGAACGGATTTGAATGAAACTTTACAGTAATATAGCTTATACATCAGAATAACACATAGGCTACTATTTGCCGCGATAACCGACATATACGCGGGCAGAGCCGCGGTCAACCACTAGTATAAAATGATGAAATAAAGCTCATCAACTCTAAACGTATTTTTTTAATAAAGAACTTGCTATTACAATGATTGTAGTAAGCGCCGGGAAGTTGGTGGAATGATATTTCACTGATGCCGTGCGGCCTATGACATCGCTTGTCACCAGTTAAATTATGAATGGAAATAATAATTGCTTCTACAAATCATTCACTGTGCTGTTTAGATAATACAAGAGAACTTTTTTATGGAAAGCATGTCTAACGAAGACACAACATGTTTTCTTAGCCGCTCCGTTGATATACCGCAATTAATACACTTCATTGTAAACAATTCACAATGTCCAAAACGTAAGCACAAACAAACGTAAAAAAACGGCGAATGTTGAACCTGTCATGTCGTTTCATTTCGTTGTATAAACAAGAAAAAAGTTTTGTATAAATAAATATTTCATAGCATTCACTCGAATGTTATGAAATATCTATATATCTATACAAATAAACAAAATTGGAGTGTCTGCTTGTAATAATAAAATAATCGCTTTTTACTAAATGCATATGTATGCACGGTACTTATACCACAAATTCACTTTTTACCATTTTTGTCTGTCTGTCTGTCAGTGTCGGTCTGTTTGTTCCGGCTAATCTCTGGAACAGCTGGATCGATTTTGACGGGATTTTCACTATTCGGTAACTGATGATACAAGGAGTAAGTTAGGCAACTTTTTTAGACTAGCTTCGCCCGCGGCGTTACGCGCGGTACGACAATTACCGCGGGTAACAACACGGGGTTCAGTTAGTTTAATCATAATAATATTCATATTTTGTTGATTACTCAATCAATAAAATATGAATATTATTATGATTACGATAATGAATAAATCATTTAACAGTAAGAATATTTTTTATTATTACTCTGATGGAACATTAATATTTTAGATTCGGGGAAAGGGATGTTTATCCAAAATATATAAAGATACGCCAGAAACGAAAAACAACTATGTATTTAAGTTTAAATACTTCTTCTGAAGTTGTACAAAAATGTAAATACTTTTGTAATTTCTATTTTTATTTATTTATAATAGGCGTACATTAATGTATAGGTATGTCACTGAGTTACTAGGCTGAAACTGGCCATGTCACTTGTAATACTAATTAAAAAAAAATATTAAGGACAGGTAGCGCGTCTGATCCTACAAATTATAAACTCATTTTAGTGTTATCTACTTTCAGTAAAAAGTTTTAGAAAAAATAAACTTGGTGAGCTGCAAACTCACTTTAGTGTAAAACAATATTATTCTACACAGAAAAGAAGAAATCGCATAGTCGAGTGATGTTGGTGTTGAACTTTTAGGAAGTGTATACTCGTAAGTGCCTGGGGAGATAAACTGGATGCGTTACGTGTTTTTTTGTGATTTGTGTAAGGAATTTGTTTAGGTTGTTCATGGAACATGGTTTAGGAAATAATATCACTGTAAAATTAGGAATCATTCTTTAAATTTTCTTATCTTATTTAGAGTAATACGATCTAGAAAGTGGAAGTTAATGGTCAGAGGTCTTTGGAATCTCTTGTCACTATACCTAGAGATTCCGCAGGGTTCAATTTACGGCTTCTTTTGTTTGTCGTTTATATCAATGACCTGTATAATTTCAAAAGGCATAGTGCTGTTTGCGGACGACACTTCACTTGTATATAGACTGAAGTGACAACAATCAGTTACTAATGATGTTAATAATAATGACACTTAATCTTATATCGTGAACAGGTTCAATGTTAATTATTTATTTTTAAATGAGACTAAAATTAAATGTATTATTTATTTTGAATTATTTCATAAATGGAAAGAAGTTGGACCTTGTAGACACCACTAGTTGAATAGATTCAGTTCTGCAACATACGTTGTTTAGAAAATTCGCCAATTAAATAACAATAACCATCGAATCTGTTATTAAACTGTTAGTGATTAGTATGATGCAGTTATTCAACAGGTCATTTAAATTTATCTCAAATCTGTACCAAAATATTTAAGGTGAAATCGTTGTAAGTATAAATTAAAACACAAAATTAGTGTGTAAAATGTGAAGTTATTTTTGATGTTTGGATCTGCCACAATGACTCTATTCTGCCTGATCAAAAGCATAAGCAGAATCCAAGAGTGGTGGGCATCATAACCATAGCGAATGCAGACATTGCAACAATGCAGCATTGTGACCCACAATTGGGCCTCCGGTCTTGCACTCACCAACGAAACACGACTGTACGAAAACTGACATTTTACGATGAACTTCTGTGAGTTTATTTGAACGTTTTATTTTGTAACATTAATTTCCTTACACCACTTTTAAACAGCATACATAGGTATGCAGCATAATAAAATATTTGTGTAGGTACTGCTAAAGGATTGTAGCTTTTGTATAGCTTATGACAATCAAATTAGGTACTTGCCTAGCAACATTTAATATAGGGATCAAGACACAAATGGGGAAAAATGCACTTAGTAAATAAAGCTGGTTTTAAAATATAAGAGATGAATAATAAAATATTGGGAAAAGAAAAAAGGGAATAATTGAAACGAACTAACAAGTATTAATCCAATCCAATCCAATTCAAGTTGTACTTCTTTCCTTTCAAAGAAAATTTTACACGATGACTCGTAGGTTTCAAATTCCGACGTGTGTAGATGCTTTGCAAGTTGCTTCAATTGACGAAAAGACAATCTTGCTATGCTGAAATCCAAAACCAAGAGCTCCACAGATCACTTCTTGACTTGACGACGAAATCAGGACCTCGGCGAGTATTCTATCCTCGAAGGACCATGCTAAGGGTCCAGGCAGACGTAATAAAAAACAGTGGACTGTATTTCGCTGGCATATAATCGCTCAAATCATTTGGAGCTACTTTTGATAACCTCATAACTCAAAAACTATTTCATATAAACATGTCAAATTTGGCGCATATATTAAAACTTGCAAGATACACCTGTCCTCTAAATTTAATAAGCACACCTTAAACGGCTATTTAGATATTAACGTTCAAAAATCGTCATTTTTATCACTGACTTACCTATAGATCAAAATTATAACCCAGTTCCAGATGACCTAGAAAGTCCAAATTCGGCAACTAGGTAGGTAGTTGGGTCAATGCATAGGAATAAATCAGAAACTAGTTGTTTTTTTATAATTTTATTATAATTTTTCAGTTAATTGATTTTTTGGCACTATAAGTGTTCTAACACTTATAGTGCATGTAATGTAAGAATCAACAATCAAAACTGATCACAGCCTGTCTATATCTGGATTTTAAAGTCTTCACGTGAATATATAACGAATAGAATACCACCCTTAATTTATGAGTTTTAGTAATTATAAGTATGTACTATACTCATAGCTAAGATTATAGTCGTCTTTCGTATTTATTACGTTAATAAAGGGGATTTAGATTATTCTTTCAATATTAATTTAATATTGAAATGATGATTAATACGAATTCAAAGTATTAATTTTAATACGTATTTATGTACCTACTAATAATTAGTGTAGATACAAAAAGTAATGATATCCCATCAAAAACATAAATGTGAAATGAGAGCCAAGTTCAATATTATGATATATGCCTTAGTTATTTTGTCGTTATTCACTTCAACGACAAAAGTTACCGTCATACTACGGTAACTTTTGAATCCCAAAATCTGACTTGCCTAACTAGCCAATTCAAACTTTAGGCTTAGATATATTATCCTAAGTTTTAAGAAGAAATGATATTTAAGTTGTTATAAAATATTTTAGGTTGTTATAAATAAATTACAGAACTGAACATTGAACTTTGCACCCATTTGGATCTCACTACTTTTGTCGTTGAAGTGAATAACAACAAAATAACCAAGGCGTATATCATAATATTGAACTTGGCTCTCATTTCACATTTATGTTTTTTATTTTTTTATTATTTTTATTATGGGAAAATTAACATACAAAAGTCAGGACCGTTCACGGTGGTAAAACAAGGAAGAGTCCAGAATGTTGTCGTCGCTTTTGTGATGTCCAGCCCCAGGCCCGCCCCACACTTCCTCCTTGTTCCATCACACGCCGCAGCGCAAGCGCCGATGATCAGCCCTGTAGATGTCCATTATCTGCCAGTACAGGATCCGCCATTCTCCTTTAAAATATACATGCTCATCGTACGTAAGATAACATGGGTGTCACAAAATTATGCAATTATTTTGGGAGTTAAAAACTTTAGTAACTATGTTTCTTTGCTTGTAGGGTATTAGATCTATCATCTATGGAGTTTACATAAGTACCTATTCATATATTCGTTCTGTATCCGCCGCTAGTTTTTCACTGGTGATTGAAAACTAATCTTGTGTATGGTTTACCTATTCTTTCTTAATATACGAAACACTACCCTATACTTTCAATCCAATGCTTTTCTTTAAATATTTTGTTTGCCAGTAATTAAATAAACCCGAACGATAAGGCCGCCATCGCAATCCTTAGTATTAAGCTAATTTTGTAATTATACTGATGGCACGGTTAAGTGATATAATATATCACTGATATATTATTGTTATGATTATTAATATATTGTCTCCTTATTCAAATACACCCAAAGGTTTAAATAGTTTTAAATACCGGTGGTATTATGTCACATTCAAGTAATATGTTACCAGGAAGTTTTAATAAGTATTTGAGTAGTTTAAAATACCGGTGGTATTATGTCACATTTAAGTAATATGTTTCCTGAAGTTTTAATAAGTAATTCTACAAATAATCTTACTGGTATTATTTCAGATGCAAAATTATGAATTCGCATGTTTGTGAGAAAATATAAAAAATCGGTGAAGAGTCAGCCTTAAGTGAATTTACTAAACATCAATTTAATAATGTGATGCCACCATCGGCTAATGATCAACAACCTTAGTCATTACGATATTGATAATGTGTGTGATAACAAATATGTTGCCACTAATCATTCTATAAGTTTGTAATTAAATTTAAATAGTTATTTAAATACCATCACACTATCATACTAATATTATAAAGGCGAAAGTTTGTGAGTGTGTATGTTTGTTACTTCTTCACGCAAAAACTACTGAACTAATAGTAGCTAGATAGATAGTAGTACGATAGTAGCCTATGTGTTATTCTGATGTATTAGCTATATTACTGTAAAGTTTCATCCAAATCCGTTCAGTAGTTTTTGCGTAAAAGAGTAATATCCATCCATCCATACATCCATCCATACTTACAAACAAACTTTCGCGTTTATTATCGCGTAATAAACCTATGAAATTGCCGTTTTGTATGCAATAAATGAAAGTACTTATTTTTTCAGTTTTTTTTATTTATGTTATTCGAAGTAATCACCCATGCAATCGACGCATCTTTGCCAACGCATTGGCAGTTTATTGATGCCCTTCTTGTAAAAAACAGCTGGACGGGAGGCAACAAACTCTTCAAAGGCATTTTGTACTGCCTCTGGGGAATTGAATTTTTTACCCACTAAAAGTTGTCTAAATTTTGGAAAAAGTAATAGTCGGTAGGTGCAAGATATGGTGAGTATGGCGGATGAGAGAGAGCTTCCATCTCCAGCTCCTGCAGCTTGGAGACTGTCTGTTGCGCAGTATGGGGTCGCGCGTTGTCGTGAAGGAGCAGTGGGGACGACCGATTGACCAAAGCTGGTTGCAGATGTGCAAGCTTCTCCATCATTCTCTCCAGTTCTTCACAGTAAACATCTGCATTAATGCTCATGCCGTTTTGTAAAAAGCCGTGGTGAATCACACCCGCACTAGACCACCAAACAGTGACCATCACCTTTTTAGGGGTCATTTTTAGTTTAGGGCATTGCTTTGGTGCTGAACCAGGGTCTAACCAACTTGCTGAGCGCTTCCGAATGTCGAACAGAATCCATTTTTCGTCGCACGTAACAATTCGTTTCAAAATTCCTTCATTTCTTTGCCTGTTGAGCAGCGCCAGGCAGGTCTCGACGCGTACGTTGCGCTGGCGATCGTTAAGGTCGTGGGGCACCCATTTATCAAGCTTTTTTACCTTGCCAATTTGTCGCAAATGGATCAATATTGTTTTGATGCTTACATTAAAAGCTGCTGCTAGCTCAGCTGTAGATTGAGTTTCGTATGCTTCCCGTATGTACCGGGAAAACCAATAACGGGTTGTGCGTTCGTTTGTACAGTTCTCTCCGTAAACGTTTTTGATGTTACGTGCCGTTTGTGTCGCGTTGGTGCCACGACGGAACTCATATTCCATAATTACACGAATTTTTAAAGTCTCCATTATGACGAAAAATGTTCAAATGTAATGAAAATACAACGCTAATCAAAAAACAAAAGACTGAGTTTGTAAATAGAATGTCATGGTTTTAAAACAAAATTAATTTGAATTTAGAATACAGAGCCATTACAAACTTTTTTTTATTTGAAATGACCAGTACTGAAGAACGGCAATTTCATAGGTAAAGACCTAACATTAGTATTCTATAAACCCTCAAAATAAAGTTATTAAAGACTAGTGGTTGCACGCGGCTCGTTATCGGTTATCGCGGCAAATAGTAGCCTATGTGTTATTCTGATGTATAAGCTATATTACTGTAAAGTTTCATCCAAATACGTTCAGCAGTTTTTGCGTGAAAGAGTAACAAACATCCATCCATCCATCCATCCATACTTACAAACTTTCGCGTTTATAATATTATTATAGATTATAGATATAGATTTGTCTAGAGTTAGCTCGAGACATTTTCAGTCTCGTGCAACATTTACCATAATTACATTACCTAATTATCACGTATTATGGTAAATATTTTTGTTTTTGCTTGTATGTAATTTTCTATATTTTTTTTTGTTGTCTAGTATTTTTCAAAGTAGGTAAAAACTAATTTTAAAGCATTATTTACATTGTCTGTTAGTAAGATATATAATTAAAATATATTATTCGTATTCAAACATATAAATAAGACAAATTTATTGTTTTCAATGTGTGATGCGTCATGTGTATTTATGAATTTTGTATTGACGCATGTGTTATATTTGTGTAGTGTGGTTAAAGTACATACTGTTATGCATGTGTATTGTGTTTATGTGTTATTAATTACTTAGATTATAACAAAAGTCTATTGCTGTAAAATTAACTGTGACTGTGAACAATTATAATGTACAATTAAAAAAATAAGTAAGTAAGTAAATTATAACCTAAGTTCTAGAAATAATCTCTAGTATTTTAATTGGTTTCCTTTTATAGACCTTTATTAATGACATAGGGCGACACCGATCAGGATTAAAGTGAATAAAATAGTGGAAAGTACAAGTGAGTTTAATTCTACAATGTATCTCATCAAGTTCCATCAAGTGGTATAGTCGCGAGTATAAATTATTAACTAAAATTTTAAAGCTAAAATTATTATAACAAACACTAAAATTGCGCTCGCACAATCTCTTCTTCTTTCCATCCTTGACTATAGTGATGTCAGCTATCTGGATCTCACTGAAGACCAACTAAATAAACTTGAGCGACTCCAAAACCTTTATATTAGATTCATATTTGGATTACGCAAATATGATCATATCTCAGAGTTTCGTTCTAAACTCAAGTGGCTCCCAATACGCTTTCGCCCGAATGTTCATATTCTTTCTCTTCTATACAGTTTTTAACCGACTTCAAAAAAAGGAGGAGGTTTCTCAATTTGACCGTATATATGTTTTTTTTTATGTGTGTTCGCGGATAACTTCGTCGTTTATGAACCGATTTTGATGATTCTTTTTTTAATGGAAAGTAGATGTCCCGACGGTGGTACCATGACAATGAAACTAGGATCTGATGATGGCATCCCAGAGAAATCGAGGGGAACCCTCATTTTTTTCAGGCACATACTATGTTCAATCCTTTTGCCACTGTAGCGTTCACCGTGTGAAGTTTGCAATGTCTATAGGGCCCATGGTATAGGCATTCAATCGCTAACTATGTCACTGGCAAGAGCATCAAACCAGGGCGTTTCACCCTGTTCTTATTCTAAGCTAATGTAATATCAAGCACTTACTGGAGATGTGTGAATTCCTTGATATCGGCGTTCCAAGGGATCCCTTGGTAGTCTCCTCTCTGCGTCGTCACACATTCATACTCCTAAGTGGCTGTACAGGCTCCCAAGTATCGTAATTATAATACACCCGTTTTAACTGTCGCGGATCGCGCCTATTTGACGGGACAACTAAACTCGCGGGTCCAAACCAGACCAATCATAACGGTAAACAACGAAAAGAACAGAGTCTGAGGACAATCAGCTAAATTTCAATTAAATTCCACTTAAACGGCACTCCCAACGACACCTTGTTCGACCGTTTTTCTAAGCGTCTCGTTAATTCTAACTAGTCACTTCAAAACGTCAAACAAGAAAAATGACAATCAAAAATGTTTCCATTATAATTACCTCGTTGTTAGGTAGGTCACTATACTGTTCCAGTGTCCACATATCTTTGATTCCACTGAAATAGTTATTTAATAGTATTTAAAACAATTTATTAGCATAATGATTAAATGTAGGTAGGTGACACATTTAATTATTAGTTAAATTGTAACACTTAATATTAATTGTTTAGGACATTTGGTCCAATATATTAATCTAATACAATTAGATTTTGCTAGCCCACAGACATTATTACTAGAATAATATTGTTTCGTGAAACTTAAATTCAATTATTTTGAGTTACTGGGCATTGATAAAGTGAAACTTGCAGGTAGATATATATCTGAGATTAAGTGAGTGCACAAGCACTTAATAGTTTTATTACATACATAAAATATTGTAACTTGTAAGCAAAGTTCTGCTGCTATGTCGTTGTCATTGTACCGGGCTAAGATTAACACGGAATTGAGATGGTTTACATCGGTTCAAGGCCTTCTAGGCCGACCAGATAGACAAGATGCACTGTTGGCTCGAGCTTTGGATGCGCCAGCCCGGCTGGAGGTAATGATGGAAACGCTTACCAAAGTCGAGGCCCTTGAGGAGGAGAGGGTCAGCGATCAGATGAGGTCCGCGATGCAGGCTGATGTTGACCAGTGCTTCTCAATTGCTGATGACATTCGGCAGCGCATAGCAGAAATAAAGCGCCAGCGTGGAACTGGCCGCAATGAAGAAGCTGTGGAAGGCCCACACTCTCGCGGGGTTGTATCAAAACTGCCTCAGATACAACTACACAGTTTTGATGGAGAGCTCGGTGAGTGGGTCAGCTTCATCAATTTATTTGATAGTTTGGTCCACTTAAGGGAAGATTTGCCTAAAGCCTATAAGATGGAACAACTAATGTCAGCTTTAAAGGGAGAGCCTAGGGAACTGGTAGCCCATTTGACGGTGACAGAGGACAATTATGAGATTGCCCGTCAAATGTTGGTAAGGCGCTACCACAACAAAAGAAGGCTGGTTGATGCGCAGCTCAAGAGGCTGTTTAGCATCCCTTCAGTGACTGGGGTCTCTGCTATACAGGCAGAAGTGTTGAACCCGTTATTGAGAGTCACTAGGGCATTAGGAAATTTGGGCTTGCCGGTTGAAGAATGGTCTTACATGTTAGTATACATAGTACTGTCCCGGCTGCCAGTCGATGTGCAGACCAGATTTGAGCAGCGTCACGGTCAGAGTGCAGACTGCGAGTTGTTTTACCAGAATAATACTGGTCGCCTTCGTTCTGGTCGGTTTGTAACTCGAATCGAAGATGTAAAAAGGGACTCTACCTGCTTCCTTGAGGGGTTTGATGGAGACAGACGGGGCTTAGGAAGACACTTGATCTGGAGCGGCAGAAGTGAACGGTGCTTAAAAGTAGGTGCCTTTGGGGTGATTAGAGAGTAAGTTGCAAGGTGATATAACATGGAAGTAAGCTGGGTGAGTTGCTGTTTTTCTATAATTACTTGTAGGATAATGAGCCTATTACTTTAATATGCAATTGTTTCTTGGTCGGAGTAACGTAGTAACGGTTCGGTTATTTGATATAATCTTACATTTATTTAAACGTTAAACAGTACAATTGATTCTATTTCGGTACCATGTGTGAGGATGTATAAGTAGGCCCCTAGATGAAGTCCACGGCAAGCGTGATTCGAGTACGAATCGAGTGGAACTCGGCGGCAGATCACCGTTTAGTTCTGCTACACGATCGTACTTCGGAGATCCCTCAACGTGGTTTCTTCATACTGAGGTTGGTAGGTTGTGGCTTGTGGAAGTGTAATTAAGTGTTGGGAGATTTAATGGCCGGCTACACGGAGTCTCTATAGAGAAGATTGAGCACTATTTGCCGTTGCGCCAGTCGGAGATGTGGATTCCAGTTCCAAACTAGGTATAGGGCATTTTTAAATGCCACCTGGGTATTCTCTAATACCAGGGCCTAGGTAGCATAATTTAATGTACCTTCTGCCAGCGGTTGTAGTGTTTGGTTTCGAGGTACAGATTTCCTATGATAAATGAGCATTAAACCACCATGATCTTGATTGCACACTGAAATATTATGAGAGTGTTCAGCACGAATCAATTGTAATGTGTTTAATTGTTCTTAATCTTCCCCTTTGATCCGCGTGAGGCCTTTAAAGCCGGTGGAAGAATTGCGGTCAGGAGACGAATTCTACAGAGCAGTACGGCTGGAGGGGTGCTGTTCCTTCCCCCTAAATGGGGGTTGCCAGTTGCGTAATTAAAGAAAAAACCTTGTTCGATAGACAATTACATACTTTACTCAGGCTAGGATGGGCCAGGCTCGAAGAGGCACCATCACACAGTCATTCAGTAACGGGAGAGTTTTATATATGTAGGCACACAGTGTTAAGGCGCGTCTCTACCGAAATTGTTGGCAATTTCAGTGGTTCCAACTGTTGGCAACTCTTCAAAAAATCGCCAACTTTTGTTTCATATATATATACACACCTCAACAAAGTAGGGATATTTTATATTTCATCAAATATCTAAGTCTAAGAATCGACATCGACTTAAAATTAAATTGTCAATGTTTTGCTGCGGTATGAGGTCCCAAGTTCTTTGCAAGTGTCAATATTGTTCTTGTTCCGTCGTCAAAGGAGATGTCTAATTCTTGCCCCAGAATAATCCGAGATCATGTTTTAGTTTTTGGAATAAATAAAATAAATATCCACCACTCGTGGATTCTGCTAATGCTTTCCATCAGGCAGAGTAGAGTCATTTTGGCAGGCCAAACATAAAAAAAAAAAAAAATGTATTTTGAGTAACTTTATAAAGTCCGTATCAAATTCGGAAAAAAACTCAAAAATCAAAAAGATTTTAAGCGATGCTTGCATCTTTAATTTACTTTAAAAGAATTTTACTTGCCATATGATAAAAACATGACGCAAAGTGGGGTAAAATGTTGAATGATTTTTTTATTCATGTGCGCTTCTTATTAAAATCCAAGGCTATTATACTATTACTGAATTCATGTAATAATTATTTTTAAAATATTCGTAATTCGAAATCACTAACTAATAATTGATTTTTCAAAAATAAAGAAGGAGCATTTATAAGAAGTCGAACTATGATTTGAACATTGGCAACATTCAATAAACTTGTCAATCACACTTAAAAGGGCTAGAACCCAGAGCCGTAAAATCTAGTTATTGTCACAATCACAAAAAAAAAAACAATTTGCAACAACTCTTCTCTCACGCGCCGATTTTCGTTCCGATTGTTTTAACAATATCTTTCAGTTAACAATGATAACATAATTTTAATAAATGTGAATTATGATTCATATATTTTTTACAAAGCAGCAGCGTGAAGAAACATGGTATAGATTAGTAGACAGGATGTCATGATGTAAATTGAAATGAAAATGATCAAGAACTGTATTATTTCATCAGTGGTATTGAAAGAATATTCTTATATCATGCAGTAATATGCATAAAAATAATGTTCTTTCTTTTATTTTCATTCAAATAATAATTATTTTGACATGAGAACACACAAAAAATCTTTTTATTAGACCTGACAGAATAACTTTAAAATATATTGGGAAAAAATGATGTTGTCGGAGTGATATCTTTTTTTTTAAACTTCATAACTTTTTTCAGAATCTGCTTTGCTTCATGAACCTTTTAAATTCTTTTTTTAGAAGATCTCAGCTATCAAATATCACTTATTTGATCTCCGTATAGTCTGGGGCACAAGCCCATACATTTTTTGGACATCTCCTTTGGCGGCAAATCTCGCAATGCTTTTCGTTGTAACATGTCCCAGGCATGGGATTTAAGTCGGGCGACTGCGCAGGCCAATCCAAAACTTGAATGTCATGATCTTGAAGAGCTGTCGATACCAGGCGCGCCGTAAAAAAGGAGCATTATCGTGCATGAATAGAAACTCCAGGCCCATTTGGATTCTGTGTGGGATAATCACAGACTCTACTACCTATTCGAGATATTTTCGTGCAGTCATGCTGCCTTGAATCCAAACGAGCTGGGTTCGCCCATCAAGACGAATTCCTGCCCACACCATGATTGTCCCGCCTCGGTAAGAGTGGACTTGATGAGGGTGCCGCAGGCGGCTAACTCTGCCTGGAGTTCGCCAAACACGAGTTCTTCTTGGATCCGAATGAAATCCAAACCGGGACTCATCAGTGAGCAGCAACGATGACCATTGTTGATCACTCCAAGACAAATGCTCCCGAGCCCACGAAAGCCGCCGACTGCGATTGCCACCTGCGAAGCTGGAGCACGTAGCGGTCTTCGAGCATGAAGTTTGACTTCATGCAACCTCCTTCGCACGGTTTGGTCGCTTACCAGCAGCTGGTGGTCCTCCTGGAGCCTTTGCACAAGTAGCAACGCCGTGATATTGTGTTGTCTTTTGGCGTTCATTTGGAGGAATCGATCCTGTCTTTGCGTAGTAACCCGTTGTCTACCACTGTGCCGTTCAGCCACATCCCCAGTTTTGCGATAACGTGATCACAATCTTGATATCACGTTTTGGCTGGTATGTAAGGGCTCAGCAACGACGCGTTGAATAGCACAATTTTCTAACATGCCCACGGCTCGTAACATTTTATCTCGACTCAAATGGCGACGTGACATGACTTTGAAGCTAGCACAGCAAGTTCAATTAAAAAAAAAGACAATCTAATCAATTTTAATTCATTAACAACATAAAAACAAATTTAATTTTTCTTGTCGTAATGAATTACCAACAATTTTGCCGCCGTATTTTGTTTTTAGCATTGTTATTCTTTTTATATTTTTTAATTTTGAAAATAGAATAAAAGAGGTTCCATTTAGTATATACACCTTTTATTTGGACTAAAAAGATTTTTAACTATAAAGTCGTCAATAGTATAGAATTATGATATCCCTAGACTTTGTTGAGGTTTGTATATATGTTTCTGGAGCTCCATCCCATCCCAGACTACAACTACCATAGTTATTCTAAAAGAATTGTATGGTTCTCATAATGCAAAATACACTATCTTTAAAGTTTTAAAAGTCGGCATAGTCCCAAAAAAATATGTTACATTATAGAGAAAGATAATGTAAGTATGTCAAAAAAAAAATGCGAACCACGTGGTAATTGTATGTTACATTTAATTTCTATTTAAAGTTTATTTAAGTATTTCATTAAAAAATATTAGAGGCTTAATTTGTTAAATATTACTTACAAGCAGACCCGTGCCCACTTCGTTGGGTTCTCTCAGCCTATCGCCGTCCACTGCTGAACGAAGGCCTCCCCCAAAGAGCGCCAACCATCCCGGTCCTGGGCAGTCCGCATCCATTCGTTGGCTGGTAAACATTTTTTTCTCCGACTTACTTTGCAAATCCGGTTACCACGAAAAAGTCTTTCCACTTTTCGGGTTATTATATATCCTATGTCACTCACCAATAGCCTAGCCTTATATTGGTAAAATAATTTTCAAAATCGGTTTAGTAGATACAGAGATTACCCCCTACAACGTTACTAACTCACAAACGCACAAACTTTACCTCTTTATATAATAAATATAAAATATATAACAGTGTAGAAAAATAAAAATATAAATAATAAGTATAGATGTGCAAAAAATATTATTTGTACTCTGAACTTGCTACACAAAAGCCAAAA
Organism: Diaphora mendica; assembly: GCA_949125395.1. Taxonomy (NCBI): domain Eukaryota; kingdom Metazoa; phylum Arthropoda; class Insecta; order Lepidoptera; family Erebidae; genus Diaphora; species Diaphora mendica. The sequence continues at coordinate 9,069,436 of OX421323.1, forward strand.
ATTAAGCATGTGATAAAACACGTTACACGTCACCAATGTCACGTCATTTGACTCTGATAATTGGAAATGTTACAAGCCTCAAATTGTTTTGTGTAAGTCTTATTTTTTGGGTACTTTGTTTGGTATTTTAGTTTTTATGATGTATGTTTCAAATAAAGATTTTATTTATTATAACACTCCTTATTAGATCTATTTATCATTTTTAAAACTATAAATAATTAAAGTATAAATATGGTAAGACACAGACTTTGGGTACAGAGACCAAGAAACCGACGGTCACTACACGAACCGTGTCAAGGGAGACTGCCTTCAGTATAGACCTTTGATACAGCGTTCTAACATGAGCCTCTTAAGGTGTTGGTCGAGGTTTTTGACAATCAATCCGGGAGGTTTTTGACCGAGTTCACATTCAACAAATCGAACTATTTCGTATTACTAATATTAATTAAAGTACGTTTTTTAATGTGACTGCAGACTTTTGTCTCACTGAATATTGGTCTTGTAAGATATAAGTGAATTAATAAAGTATGGTTATAGTCCATTCACTGTAAGACGTACCGTATGACAGTTCTATGGTTCTAACAGATTCTAAAATAGGTGTCACAGAAATCGATTATTCTCGATATCATTCTTTGACCCCTTAGATGGTCTGAAAGAAATGTTTTTTTAACTAATAATCTTATAGTTTCTCAATTTATTAAATAATTTTTACAGGAAAAAATACTATTTGCACTTACTATGTTTCTTGATAAAATTTTAAATACTGGTCACAGATCTGCCCTTGGAGTTCGGGTTGTCGAAAGTATGATACACGTTGTCCCTGTTCAATCCTCTCGCCAATGCAGCGTTCACCTTGGGAAGTTTGCAATGCCCATGATATAGGCATTCAATCGCTAACTATGACACTGGCAAGAGAATTCAACATTCACGGCGATTCACCGTGTTCTTATTCTAAGCCAATGTGATATCAAGCACTTACTGGAGATGTGTAGATTCCTTGATAGCGGCGTCCAAGAGGCCTCTTGGTAGTTTCCTCTCTGCGTCGTTACACATACATACTCCTAAATGGCTTACGGGCTCCTGAAATCTCGTAATTACAAGACACCCGATTTAACTATCGCGGATCGCGCCTAATCGACGTGACTACTAAAACTCGCGAGTCCAAACCAGACCACTCATAACGGTAAACAACGGAAGGAACCGAGTCGGATCGACAATTAGCTAAATTACAATTAAATTCCACTTAAAACCGGCATTCTTTTCAACGAAGCCCAGCTCGACCGTGACAAAGCGTCTCATTAGTACTACTGTCAACGTCAAAACGTCAAACAAGAAAAATGACAATCAAAAATGTTGCCATTACAATGACGTTAAATTTCTAACAGTCCTTTAATAACTTTATAACCACTTAGTTTTTTAGCGTGCTTAAAGCGGTTTCTGGATCCTCTGATTTTCTCGTACGATCTTTGATGTCTCTATTCCTTCTTATTCCTGACTAACCGGGATCAATTATCTAGTGGCCACGTGGTTTCCAGAAAAGGTGCCATAACTTGTCCGTGTGTGGCCATAAAAATCTGAGAGGGGCTCAAGAGACAAGTATTTCCCAAAACGCACTTACCCACAGGATAAAATTACGGGTCGTCGATCTCCGAAGGTACACTGATTTGAAACTATTTTCAACCTTAAAGCACAGTTTTTGTTTCAGGAATATCTACAACTTTGCTCACGAGATATTCAGTGTATAACACTATACAGTTAATAAAAAATTTACCACTTGCTGGAATTTTCGACTACGAATCGACACAAAAACACTGTTGCTGTTTTAGTGTTATGAATTTTGTCACGATAAAATAATCAAAATTGTATCTTAATTATGATATTTCACAACATGTACGCAAATAAATAGAACTCGTACATCATTCTCAAAGTTTACACCCGGAGTATAATTTGACTAAATGTCTAAAACTTATCTGGGCTTGTTTATAGTAATATCGATAAACTATTTTTTGATGAAATAATAACCTAATCAAATACAATTAAATAATTGTTAATGATGATACTACATGTACCTCCATTACAGTTATATATTCCATCACTAATAATACTCTTAATGAAATATAAATGGTTACACTTGTTCCGGAAACCACGTGGCCTCGAAGTTATTTAGTAATAAATTATTTAAATGTCATAATCAGTCTAACATGGTTACCATATCACTTATGTATTCCTGTATCATTACTAGGACAAGAGAAGTTTTCGAAGATCGATATTTATTTATATATTTTCACAATACTATGTAGATCACATGAAGTGTTAAGGCGTGTTTCCACCGAAATTGTTGGCAATTTCAGTGTTTCCAACTGTTTGCAACTCTTCAGAAAATCGCCAACTTTCGATTCCATTGTGTCTACACCGAGTCGCAATGAACAACAACAATTTGAAAAATATTCCATTTAGCGTCGCCACAGAGCCAATAAATATCTGCAACAAGCGTATTCTTTTGACGTTTACCGCGAGAAACAGAAACACGGCTCCCAACATTTGTTGTCAACACAAGGAAATTACAGAAACTTTTGTCACCAGCACGTGTTGACAACACCAAAGTTACTAACTTTTGTTCAGTGGAGACTCGCCATTAGGCTAACCGCGCAATCACTATGTAATAAGAGTTATGAGTATAATAATAATAATATAATGAAAGTTGTTAGTTAATAACTCGTTTAACCATAACCACAATAGACTATCATCCTAATAATTAGTTAATTGTATATGATTAGGGTGTTATTTTATCAAAGTTTACGAAGTTCCTAACTACATATAAATAGGACAAGATAAGTTTAAGACGTTTAGTTCTAATTTTACTTCGGGACAATTTGACATGGTCATAAAGATGTTCTTGAATATAACGGAGGGTCTTACAAATATAGCAAAAGATAGGGAAGAGTTCATTCGTAGATCTGACTCACAACTGAAAATGGTAAGTTCATTTTAATTTAAATCAGTGAAGTGAAATGAAAAATTTTAAAGTTAAAGTTATCGTGTCGCTTACGCGAACCTATAAAGATGTTTCCTTACCAAAAAGTGTTCAACGCGGCTAAAAAACAAGGAGAATCAACAAATTTTACGTCTATAAAATAAATACCATTCAAATTATACCAATAATTTAACTATGTTTTATAAGTTCGCTTAAGTGATTTTAAACTTTCGTGACTTGCTGTTTATCCGTGACCACGAGCGTTATAACCCGTTCGAAACGTCGGTATCGTAACCTTTTAAATAAATTTACCGGGAATAAGTCCCGCTATATATGTACAATAAAACTAAGTTTACTAAATTTTTACGAGACAAATATTACAGTGAGACATTAAAATATATACATAAATGTGAAATTCAAATACCACGTGCTTAGAATACCACGTGTTTAGTACATATTTGTTTGTTATCTCTATTATAACTTACTTTTACAAAAAATCTTTATTCTAATATAATCTAAAATACATCTTAAATATAATTTCAGATGATAAATCACAAACATAAAAAAAACAGTCAAAGAAAGATGAAGAGGTACCGAAGTGCATTTACAACTGATCAAGTTAATTATTTAGAAGAGCAATTCAAAAAAAGTTCCTACATCACAAACTCTGATCGGAAGGAAGTAGCGCTCACACTGAACATTCCTGAGAGAGCTGTCAAAATTTGGTTTCAAAACCGAAGAATGAAGGAAAAGAGAGAAAATATAAATAAAGAATTCGATGAAGAGACTGAAGCAACGTCAAGCGAATTTGCTAAAGATCAGTTAAATAATGTGATGACACTAGCTAACAATCAACTATCACAATCAGTACCATTATTGACCGATATTGAAAATGTGACTGATTTCAAGAATGTTCGACCTAACCACCCTAAATGCAATTTGAATACACAACAATCTAAAAATCCAGAAACAAAAGGCTTAGAAGATTTCCCTAGTGTTAAATCGAGACTCCTTAGACATCTCCAGTCTCCTGCAATTTTTGATACATCAGATAATTCAATTTTAGCAAATGACAGCACGAAACCGGAAGAAATTTCCTTAAATGTGGATAGAAGGTCAACATTTGGAGTTTTTGATCGCTTTAATATCACCACACCACATTCTGATACCGAATCTAAAGACAAAAAGCAGGTCACTGAAAATAAAATAATTACAAATAAAAAAGAATTGGCACAGATGATACCAGAAGATTTGTCAGGCCGTAATATGCCGGACAGGACGTCTATAGCAAATTCTATACCAAGTATAACAGTCAGCAGTCCTGGATATATTCCAATTTTACCTACAATACCAAATTTTACCTACTATCATGAGAACGGTATGCTTTGGAGACCTGTAAACGTCGTACCTGGTATAGCTTCAAATGGAACTATGTCTATACATATCCCTAATAATGGATCAAATGTGCCGATAGTTCAACAAAGTGTACCAAAAAAGTGCTGTAAGTGTGAGTGTCATGAACCTGTTTTGTCATATAATATCCAGCAGTCGTCTCCTACTCCTCAATACGTCATTACAGCGGTTCCTCTAACAAATTCTAGTGCGCAGTAGTTTTGGCACTTGTATTTTGTTTTTTTTTTATGTATGGCCCGCCACAATGACTCTACTCTGCCTGATGGAAAGCATAAGCAAAATCCAAGACTAGACTATTTGGGCCTCCAGATCTCGCACTCACCAACGAAACACGACAGCTCGAACGCTGTCATTTTGTTGATTTTCTGTGCGAGGGTAGTACCGCCCCGGTCGAGCCGGTCCATTCGTGCTGAAATCAGCGTGGCTCTACTACCTTTGTAAATATTTTATTGTTATTTGTTGACTAGTTTTTAAATTTCTTATAAGTAGGTTTCAATTAATTTCAAATAATTGTTTGTTATTTAGTTATGTAATAAAAATTGAGTGTTGGTATTTTTTTGTGATGTTTGGTGCGTCATGGTTTACGAGCGACATGTATGTTAATGATCTTTTGTATATTCGTGTTACATTTGTGTATGTATTTATATGTGGTAGTAGTATGTATACTGTAATAATGTGTAGTATGTGTACGTGTATGTATCAATATTTACTTAGATTATCGCTAAAGTATAACACAGAATTCCTAAAATTTGATTTGATAATATCCGTTCAAAGGTTGTCTGGGGGAGATCGCCGTATACGATAAGACCACCTATTGTAATGCCATGTCTTCCATTTTATTCTGTACAATAATATAAACTGCACTAAATACAATAAAAATGTATCAATACATAAAAACTAATTATAATCTACTTAAAGAATTATAAAATAGTTAGAATAATAGAATTAAAAAAATGACGGTATTATTATAAGTTTAAAGGATATAGTCGAACGTAGTTTTTACCCCCCACCAAAAAGAGGGGTGTTATAAGTGTCACGTGTCTGTCTGTCTATGGCACCGTAGCTCCCGAGCGGATGAAGCGATTTCAATTTAGTTTTTTTGTATGCAAGGTGAGTTACGTGCGAGTGTTCTTAGACATGTTTCATGAAAATCGGTTGAGCCGTTTCAAAGTTATGGGGGTGAAAGTGGGGAAGAGTAACCGAATGTCTGCAATCATATCATCGAGTGGGGTCTCAAATGAAAGCGCATAACGTGTTTTTTACTTTTTAAAGGGAACTCAGGTTATTATGTAGGGGTTTTTTTTAATTTTGAGAATTTATAGTTATTTCTAGTCAATAGTTGTTAAATCACTGAAATCATATTATATAATTTTTGTAAATATAATATAGCCATTTACTACAATTTGTGATATGAATCATAGAAATGTATCTTAAATATGTTTTAAAAAAATAAAAGTAATTTAGATGTCAGTTATGGTGTAATTGTTCATTTTGTCAGTTATGGTGTAATTGTTCCTTTTAAGGTCTTCAGTTATCAGTCCTCACTGTTGTCCCCGGCAACGCTATGTATTAGCAACAATCTTACATCTTAGTAATGTGAGCACTCGATTCTGAAGACCATTCAGTGCTTGAAGGACAAACTTCTTGAATGATGCAAAGTCCTCCTGAAGCGTTGCCGAAGTGCTGGTTTCCTTGGATTCGAATTCCGCCATACGGTTGTTAAACATCAGGTTTATGTCTGCCACAGTCTTAAATTATGAAGACTCCATATTGTGGCTGATGTTAATAGTGTAACTTGAAGGATGCATATTGAGGAGATAACACTTATACCGGCAGCAGGTACAGTTAGTTATTATATTATGTCATTAAACATGACTATATAAGTTTGAACACTACACCACACATATTACTTTACACTTGTGCACTATATCTCCTGCGCAGTTGACTGGTCTCCGTTGAGACTGGCCGCCGCCGTGGCCGTTATCGGCTTGGAGAACATTCCCATTATAAGTTTGAAATTAAAATGTATTTTAAATTTGGAGTTACAATTTAACTGTACAACTGTGCAATATTTAAAGGTTATTATTAATTGGGTAAATCCATTTCATCAACAGTGAAGAAAAAAAAAATCTTAATAATTAATTAATATACAATTTGAACTAGAAAGAGTCTCATAATTATGTTACCTTTTAGTAGTCTAAATTACAGTCACAACAGTTAAATACAGGGCAAGTTCTTTATTCAAGTATGTTTTAATAACTTTATATTTTCAAAATATCTACGAGTGACATATGACATATCTTCAAAAGAAAATTATTAATATTAGTAGTTATGAAATTACTAAAAGAATTGCTTTTTGCAAAGCAATAATACAATTTATAACTTATTTTTATAAGATTTTTATTATGGAAGGAAAAATACTTTTATATATACAACATAATTTATTGTGAGGAGTGATGTGCGTTGTCAGTTGATTGAAAGGTACTATTCGTTTCATTGCTTTGAAAATATTTGAGACATTACTTTCGGCTTCATATAGTATCCTATCCCATTCCATTGTGAGTTTTTTCTATTGGTGATGGGGTTTATAGGGCAATAGCTCTCATTGGAATTGTTGCTGGAATCCAATCTTTCTCTCTTATCTTTCATTTTTCTATTCTGGGACTAGATTTTAATACATTTTTCGATTATGTTTTATGAATGGGACATTATTTTTCGTTTCTCGTAGCCGATCTATTTGCATTCAGAGAAAAATCCTTCTACCTAATGCGAGAGTTTGATCTGTTGTGATGACTGACGGCACTCGTTTTCGTTTCATTATTGTTTTAGGTATACCTGGAATAAAGAGGTTATACTTTATTATTCCGAAAAGATGAAATAATTGCAGCTGTTAATCAACGAGCTGTGATCTTAAGAAATATGAGCCGACTATGAGGTTGTAAAACTAGTTTATTTGGCTATGTGCCAATCTGTCCTTACATGTTGCATATCATCGTGGGGTGGTGCTGCTAAAACAATTTTACTGCCGTTAGAACGTGCTCAGAGAGCTATTTTAAAAGTACCCACATTTCACCCTTTTAAGTTTCCTACACACCAGTTTTATTTCGAATGCAAAGTACTAACAGTTCGACAACTGCGTATCTTAAATACGATTCTTAAACAGCACAGATAGCTTCAATACAACCCAACAACAACAGTCAAAAGACGAAAAGACTTAGTCTGTGCAAACCCCGCAAACGAGAGATGCTCATGTAGACAGATTTTACTTATTTTTAGGACCGTTTATATGTAATAAACTTAATAAATTATTAACCATATATAGTGTTAATAATACAGTATGTAAAAAAAGGGTAACAGAATATTTAGGTACATGAAACTATTCAGACACTGAAAACATCTTAGCAATTTTAAAGTAGAATATAGTATTGTTACATGTACACTTAGTCATAACCTATGTTTTAAGAAAAAAATATTTTTTATAGTAAAAAAGTAATTGTAATACCAGAAATTTCCTGAAACATAGGTCTTACCTAGATCAGGCAGATCACTAATTCGAAATGTTGATCTTACTTGCTGAGTTAACTTGAATGAGTTTAAGAATTGTAAGTTGATAGTAAGAAATAATAGATACTTCTAATCGTATAAGTACTTCAGAAATTAAGTTAAGTCTACTCTTAAGAAAAACATCCAAATCTTGTATATTGAATATGGAATAATTTTTATTTATTTATTTACAAATATATTTTCAAAGACAATTTTTAACCGACTTCCAAAAAGGAGGAGGTTCTATGTTCCACTGTAGGTATATTTTTTATGTATGTTCACCGATTACTCCGTCAATTGTGGACCGATTTTGAAAATTATTTTTGTATTCGAAAGAGTATGCTCCCGAGGTGGTCCCATTGCCACCATATCAGGATCTGATGATGGGATCACAGGGAAATCGAGGGAAACCTTCATTTTATTAAGGCACATACTATGTTTTTCGTATATTTTCTGAAGTTACACCGGTATTTGTGTCTGGTAGTCATCATTTCATGACGATGAGCTGATGATGTAAGGTACAACTCATTAACGGTTAGGAGTTGGAGGATAAATCTTTAAGTATCATAATTATGTATGTATGTTACCTTTATTTATTTTTTATTTATTTATTTATCTTTATTGTATATCGACGGCAGAAAGCGAAAACGTAGTCATCCACAAAAACGAAAATGTTCACCAGAGCCAAAAAACTTTTACACTTTTCTTAAAAAAATCATAACTTGCGTGTTTTTTAACTTAGACTTACGAATTTTGGATATAAGACTTGTTATTTTTTCTAAATTATTATTATTAATCTCAAATCTCATTCTAACAATTATTTGCCAATATTTTGTTGACTACGACATTTTGAACTATTTTTATAGAATGTTAAAACGCTGTAATTGCACTATCGAGTTGTATGGAGCTGGGTGAAACACATTATTTTAAAGAAAGCGAAATCGTGGTAATCTGCAATACTTCAACTAGGGCTGCTCAATTGTACGTTGTAAACGTGGTTATTCAATAAAACTAATCTCTTAGATATGGTGTAAACTAAAATAATTGCTGATTTGAGGTAAGACAAATTGTATTACACGTAAAGTGATTTAAATTTGACAGAATATTAAAACGTAGAGTTCAATAAATAATATACTATAATTTATATTTGAAATGTTTATTTTACAAAAAAAAATATAGGCTTAAAAAAAGGTTAAAAACATAATAATTATGAATAAGTAGTTTACTGGATTACTTTGTCTTTAACCATAACAGGTGTCATTTTTGTTTTACCAACTCTATTAAAAATACTTTTTTTATGTTAACTTTTATAAATTTCAGTACGTTATCCATCATTTATTAAATATTTAAAACAAGTATTTAAAATTAAATCTTTTAAGTCATTAAAAATCCTACCCTGCATCGTTTCCAGTGAAAAGTGCCCATAATACTAGCAGCGTTGCTCCGCTGGATTGCTACAGACATCCTTTGCACCAGGAACGAGGCAGAGCAGAAGTTACAACAATTATGCGTAATTCGCGACCAATTTCTGCAATCAGACTTTTGGCCTCCGAACCTCAATTGCCCTGATTCTCCACCGCAATAGACACAAAACAATAATGCGTTTCCATTGCCCCATACTTCAGTTACACAACTTTTTAGTGGGTAAAAAATTCAATTCCCGAGAGGCAGTACAAAATGCCTTTGAAGAGTTTATTGCCTCCTGTCCAGCTGATTTTTACAAGAAGGGCATTAATAAACTGCCAATGCGTTGGGCAAAGATGCGTCGATTGCATGTGTGATTACTTCGAATAACAGAAATAAAAAAGTTTGAATAAATAAGTACTTTCACTTATTGCATACAAAACGGAAATTTCATAGGTAAAGACCTATTAGTATAATGACCACAACTCTTGTATTCTGCTCATGCTTTTCAACAGGCAGAATAGAGACAGTTTGGCAGGCTCATAAATATAAACAAAAAAAAAAGAAAAAAATACTTAAAACATTTCCTTTATTACACAACTTTTTTTTTTTATCGTGTGGAAATCCCCTCGGACCGTCACCCCACCGGGGCTTGCGGCGGGGCGGTGTGTCGGGAGGCGGCGTGCCTGGCCACCAGGGGTGTTTCTCTGGTGGTCGGGCTCCGACTCCAGTGTATGGCTCTGACTGCCAATACCCTCTGAGGCCGCCAGAGGCGGGCCTTATTTAGGGCAGTCAGAGCCGCCACCCACACCGGTGCACCATACAGCGCCATCGACCGGACAACCCCCGTGAACAGGAGTCGCGTCGCGACGCTGGCTCCGCCCACGATGGGCAAAAGTCGCCCAAGGGCGGAGGCAGCGTCGACCAGCTTCGGACCAAGCTGTCGGAAGTGCTCGTCGAAGAGCCACCTACCGTCGAGTATCAGGCCCAGATACCTCATCTGGGCCCGAACCGGTACGAGGACCGAGTTGACTTCTATGGAGGCGCCGGCGGGTGGACCACGACGGGGCCCATGGAACAATCCGTCTTGTCCAGGGCCACCCGTAAGCCCAGGACCTCGATGCGACCGACCACCAGAGAAACTCCCCTGGTGGCCAGGCACGCCACCTCTTGGAAGTTCGCTCCCCGGGTCGTGATCAATGTGTCATCGGCGTAACATATTACGCCCAGCCCGGGGGGCAGACGACTTCGAAGGACCCAGTCGTACCCCACGTTCCAAAGGAGTGGTCTAAGGACAGACCCCTGCGGAACGACGCACGACATGGGTCGCCGTCTCAAGACGCCCTCTCGGTCCTCGTACACGACGGTACGCTCCTCTAGATAGTCTGCCACTAGCTGCCTCAGGTACTCTGGCACCCCGTGATAGTGGAGTGCTTCCCTGATGCAGCTAAATGGCAGACTATTGAAGGCGTTGGCGATGTCCAAAAACACCGCCATCACGACGCCGCCACAACTCACTGCCTCTTCGGTCACGGCCCTAAGGCGCACCACGGCATCGACCGTCGAACGCCCCTCTCGGAATCCGAATTGGGCGTCCGACAGGTCGGGCCCGACCTCACAGAGGTGCCGGACGATGCGGGCAGAGAGCTTTATTACCCAACTAGCTGAACCCCGCGGTGTCACCCGCGGCTATTTTCGTACACGAGTAACGCCGCGGGACAAAGCTAGTCCAAAAAAAAGTACCCTAAGTTACTCCTCAGATCATCAGCTATCTGCCAGTGAAAGTTCCGTCAAAATCGGTCCAGCCGTTCCAGAGATTACCCGGAACAAACAGACAGACAGACAAAAATTGTAAAAAAAAATATTTTGGTACATGTATCGTGTATACATACATATATGCATTTATTAAAAAGCGGTTATTTTAATATTAAAAACAGACAATCCAATTATATTTATTTGTATAGATGGCGCGTACTCACTGATTATTGTATTTTGTAATACAGTTGTAATTTCAAACAACAATCGATCTTAGAAAAAATATCCTAGTTATAGCCACTGATCCACCCCCCACGCAATCACTTTCAATCACAGAATACATATACCCTTTCAACTGTGTAAACTGTAAAATACTCATTGAAAGTCATTTACGTCACGAATCATTTTACGGCTGCCTATAATTAAACATATTTTTATGGTGGATTCTGTTTCTCCGTATATGTAGGTAAACATTAAATAGTAGTAGACATTTGTAATCAAGTAGACGCTAAAGCAAACATCATAACATCATGCATAGGTTTTACGTATATATAGGCTTAAATTAATTAAATTACAAGATATCTTTCAAAGTTATTAGCAAAACTAACAACGTTAATTAAAAAAACCTGTTGTCTGGTTTTCCAAAAAATCACGGACATACGTTTTAGTTAAAGTGGATTTAGAAATGGCTTGACTTATAACTAACTTTGCAAACGAACTTTAGAAGTCAAATAAATTTTAACCTACAGCCATTTAAACTTATAACGAGAACGTTGTACCAAATAGTAGCTACACCAAATAGTATTTTAACCATTATTCATAAAGTATGATACTATAACTTATTATCTGAGGGCAGATCTTTCTGAGTGCCTACTAGTGAGTGTTCCCTTCGAGTTTGAGCACAGATATTTTTTATTTTGGCGGATACAAGAGTGTGACAATTGTTTGACAATGAAACCAGCCAGGAACGGAGATTTTTCCTGCTTTTCGATTTGGTTCGCTATAGAAATTATATTTTACCTTACAGTAGTTTTTATTATGTTATAATTCTGTAAAGAAATACTCCGCAACTTTGGCCTACTGGTAGCGAAAGACTGACAGCATCTTCACGTTGAATGGCAATGTAAGTTCGTGTAATTATGAATTATTGTTTATTAACTTTTACCTGCGACTACGCTCGCGTCAAGGTCACGGTGACAAATAAAACAAACAGTAAATGTTAAATGGAGCAAACCGAAACTAGTTAATAAAACCACATTCAAAGCCGTATCTGAGGTTAGCGTGCACACATGTATAGACAAACAGACAAAAATTCTAAAAATCATTGTTTTGGGTTATATTGCGTTCATTAAGCTCCTCCATAATAGTTTTTCTTATACATATATCTTCCATATACAGACAGGGACTAGTTACGATTTTGTTGTGTATTGATTGATACCTTTTTTATGGGATAGGTGGCAAACAAGCAGACGATCGCCTGATGGTAAGCGATTACCGCCACCCATGGACACACGCAACACCAGAGGCGTTTCCGGCCTTTCAAGAAGGAGTGCGCTCTTTCCTTGATTATTTGAAGGTATTATTGGTCCAGGAAAACCTAACCAAGTAAATTTGCCAAAACCTAAGTAAAACCTTCAAAATATCATACATGGTCACATAGTGGCATTGGCATTCTGCAGTTTGATGTGGAGTGACTATTTTATTTAAGATTAGTGGTTGCCCGCGGCTCCGCCCGCGAATTTGTCGGTTATCGCGGCAAATAGTAGCCTATGTGTTATTCTGATGTATAAGCTATATTACTGTACTCCGTTCGGTAGTTTTTGCGTGAATAAACATCCATCCATACTTACAAACTTTCGCGTTTATAATATTAGTAGGATATTCTTATTGTTGTATTAAAATTCCATATGTTACAACTGTTAAGACTTTTAGCGTTTTTGAAAATTTATATTTATTCAAGAAGTTAAGAAGTTAAAATGAGTGACAGTGAAGTTACAGGTTCTCAACATATCGTATGATTTAGAAATCGTTCTTGTATTTCGAACTCTAGGATGAATGGTGGTGGTGAATTAATTATTAATTGTAACTAAAATCACTCGAGGCTTTTAAATTCCACCTACCTTTAAAAATAATAATTAAATAATATTTTTAGAACGGAATGGGTGGCTTGCATTACCGAGTGTGTCTCAATTATATTCAAGTAAATGTCGTAAACTATTAAAATAAATAGAACTGCAAGATCAAAATGAAAATCTTCTCAAATAGAACTCAAAATAGTTTTGATTTTTACAATTACTGCTTCAATTTGTTCAACTCCTACTTATGCAAAACAATTCGGTGACGTCATTCACCTAAAGACACTGCAGCCTTCATGTTAGCTGCATTGTCACTTACAATTACAATGACTTTATTTACAATTTGCCATTCAATCATAATATTTTTTAATTATGACGCTCAGTGAACGAACACCCCAATAGATCGTTATATAAACCCATTCCATCATTGTTTTCAGCAATATAATGTGCAGTAACAGCATAAAAACTTTCTCCTGTACTTGATGTCCCTTTAGAGGAGGACAAGGCTGGCAGCACTGGCAGTTGTTACTGTTGTCGATTGAGAAACAGATTCAGGATCAGTATGCGGATGTGCTTGCCTCACTATATGTACCTAATGACGGATGTCTTTTGGTCATGTGTCTTATCAGGCCACATGTAGATCTATTTGTGAACAAAAGTTGTTGATTACAGTGCATACAATTTTCTTTTTTTTGTTCATTAATCAAAGTGAAATGTAGCCATTCTGAGCTTTGCGCTTTTTTCTTTGACTTGAAGACAACATACTTCTAAATCTTCACCAATCAGAATTACCTAAACAAGAAAGATATATATTATTGGAACGAAGTTCATTATGGGGCGTTGCGGAGGGGTACCCTAGCCGGCAAAAAAACGTCCCCAACGTAAGATTGATGCCTCGGTGTCAAAATGGTAGCGTATGAGAATGATGTGAGGTCTCGGGTTCGAATCCCGTGTAGGATCAAATAGTTTTTTTGATCTGCCAATATTTGTTTTTTGGGAGTTTGGATGTTTTCTATGTATAATATGTATGTATTTACAAAGAAATGTCCGAAATATTTATTTATTTATTTCGTGAACGAAAAATTTTGTATAGGGAACGTGCACAAGGAAGGTGCTGCCAACTGGCGCCGCCAATCCGAATTATTTACTCCGTTAATACTTGAGATTGACATTTATAACAAGTAAACAGAATTAATTTTATTAATGTAAATTATTATTCTAGCTAATTTTAATGCATTGTTATATTTTCGGATGTAACAAAACATCCCGAAAAATTAAAAATATATCAAAAAGCGTAAAATTTTATTACTCTCCAAAGAATAGTAGTCTCATGTCATGGTCATGGTCATGTGAAAAATGCAAAAAAATGGATAAACGCAGTAAGTAAATAAGAAGTATACGTAACTATGAGTTTTGAGCATTTAGAAATAAACAATATTAACAGTAGTGAAAATTAGTAAGTTTTGTAAATAATACAGTCAATCTTTCAATCTTGTTAGTTGTCAGTTTTTGATTTGCCGCTTTCAGGAGAATTTACATAATATTATAACTAAGGCGCAGATGTGCTTTCATTTACCTGAAAGACGACTTGACTTGACTTTGATAAATTAATACATAAATGAAAAGGTAATTCAGTAAATTATTTACCATTATTTTCACGTCTTAAACGTAAACATTGGATATTTTAGTTTGTGCGACAGTTTTGCCAGTTATCCACAGCCTCATTTATTATCGCTTAAAACTCCACTACATGACCGGACTTGAAGAGCTTTAATTTGACCTTTTGACATATTTTAGCCAAGCTAACGATCATCACTGATAGACTGGAACCACTGACCTCTATTATACAAGTACGCTGGACTGCATACGTCGTAATCTAAATGAAGCCATTTGATTTTCGCCATTTTGGCGCTGATAACAGTGTGAAGTTCCGTGGAACTAATATTAGGGATGAGACATAACTTGAAGTATTGCATCACTTTTTCGATATAAATACTTGGTGTCATTTTCCTCCTTTATATGTGTACTTACAAGGCATAAAAGGAATTTCACCCAGTTATTAATAATTTGTTAGCATTTAAGAAATCAACTTTACTAACAATCATTTTCAGTTTCAATAAAATGTAACCCCCTTATCCACTAGTAGTTCACTGCAAGTTCAAATACACAAACTCTTATTGTAAAAATGTTTTAAATATCACTTGGCAAACACCAAACATAACAAGTATAGTCTTAAATAAACAGAGATGCACCAAAATAACAACGGTCATTTGCAACAAATGACAATTTTAGTACGTGAGACCCTCGTGAGGGGCGCTTTAAAACGGCACAAAAACAACTGTCATTTCTTAGAGAATATTTAGTCCAGCGTACTTGTATAATAGAGGTCAGTGACTGGAACCCATATTTTATAACTTGTATCATATTAAAAAATATCGTAATTCAAGAGATAATTTTGTTTCCATATTTAAAAGCACATGACAGTTTCGATAAATAAATAAATATTTTGGACATCTAAGTCACAATTCCATCTAGTCCCAAGGTAAGCAGAGCTTGTGTTATGGGTACTAGACAACTGATATAAATACATATATACATACATACATATACATAGAAAACACCCAAGCATTTTATAACTACTCAACCTACTAATATATACAAGGAAAACGCAGGATATAGCTGAGAGCCAATTTCTATTATTATATAATAAGAAAATAAATACAAAACATGTTAATAACATACCATTAATTTATTTGCCAAAGTGGTATCATGTTATTTCTATTTTACAGGACGGATGGACGGACATTAGGAAACTATTTGGGTTCCGAGACGTGAACTATGGAACTTTAAAAATGGTTATAAATCAATCAATCATAGCCACTGGTTCACACACAACGTATTCAATCACTCGGACAGTAGGAGTGTCGATATGTCAACAGAATTATTTCCTTCAACTTGGTCCTATCGCTTTTATGTAGGTACGTTAAACCATTCACCAATTTGACTTTTATGATGTACTGTTTCCAAAAAACTTCTAATGTAAATTTTAGAAACTAACATTACAGTTATGCAAATTAATTAAAAATAAACTTAATCAAACACTCCTTTTAAAGCTTTGGCGATTGGTTTAGAAGGTTTATAACAGTGAAAAACCCGTTTGTAAATGCGATCCTGAGCTTATGTTACTAACTATACTTAAATATTAAATCATTAATCCTTATAAGAAATAGAAACTATTAAAATAAAATACTTTCTTTTTATCATTTGTTTTATTGGTATGAAACATAAACATCTAAGTCAGAATAAAATTCTCAACATTTATATACGTATACGCGTAAGTACAATTTACGTTTTTAGATGAAAACATAGAGTACAAAATAATTTCATTATTTTAAACTTAATATGTATGAAACAATTATACATTACCAAGTGTGAAAGCAAGTAAATAATATCATAATTTTAACATCAAACAGAGATGCTAGGTTTCAAAAGACTATGTAACAAGTATCCCACAAATGACTAGTGTAAGTCATAATTTGCATAATAATAAGCAAACCTCCTTTTTAAGGAGAGATCAATGTCCAGCAGTGGACTATTGTTATTAATAAATAATAAAAAAATGTTTTTTACATATTAAAATCAAGTTGCGAAAGTAGTAACTATTAAAATGAAAAATTATTATAAGGCAATACAAATTCCTTTAAATTAATTTGAAGTAATTCACAATGTAATAAAGTTACGTCAGTTACAAATTCAAAAGTTAAGAATATTTTAATATTAATATTGAGTTTTTACATGTTCTTTTTTACTTATTATAATTTCTTAATACAACATTATATGAACAAAAAATAACATAAAGGCATTATAAAGGTTAATAAATTATAAAAACGTTTCACTCAAATCAATTTAACTTATACATAATTGTAAAAACTAAATTTGCGTTGTATTATAACGCAAACATAGTTTGCAAATCAGAGATATAATACATTGAGTCATAAGGGTCCGGTGGTACCCATGGCAGAATGTTGTCCTCTGAATTGCTATCTGCAACACTTGCAGGAGAAATAGGCTCATACACCGGACCATTATGAATCTCTGTAATATCTTGGCAACCAACATTTTCCATATTATTTTCATCGGAACTTCCTTCAGGTTGCACCAGTTCCGTAGGCTGATGTGCTTTTTTGGTTCTTCTCAACCGGCGATTTCGAAACCATGTTCCAATAGGTTCCTCGTCTAGTTGAATTATCCATGAAATCGATTTTCTTTGCGCACGTGTGGGGTACGGCATTGTCTTAAATAATATTTCCAACGCTTCTATTTGAAACGTTGTAAAAATAGTGCCATTTCGCTTGCGTTTTATAATGGTTTTGGAAACATGTTTTGTTATTTCGTTACCCGACAGTGTACCTGAAATAGAATGCAAAAATAAGACCCAAGAATCTTGTAAGAATACCAAAATATATCAATAGTAAGAAACGTGGCGTTAATTTGGCGGTGGCGATGATGATGATGAGATTTAGCATTTTATAACTACATACTCTATTAATATTTACAGAAAAAACAGAATACTGCCAAGAACCGATTTCAATACTAGATAATGGGAAAATTAATACAAAAATGAGTGTAAATAACATACCATAATTTGTTTGCCAAAGTGGTCTCATGTCATTTCTGGGACTTGGTGGTAGCACTGGTAGCCAATTTGAACGACTATTCTCTGGCATCAAGGGAGCAGACTAAAATAGATAACAAAATATACTTAAAATTGAAAAGATATTTAAAAATCAAAGTTAGTGATATTATTCTTTGAATATCATTCTCACCTGAGTTTGGTTGAATTGGGACATATAACCATTTTGAAAGTTACTTGTACCATTTGCCGGCAAATCCATTGGAAAGCACTAAAAACCAAAGAATAAAGTTGAAAAAAGAATGTTACAGATGTAACTACATGCCAAAGACTTCTTAAATAAGTATTATTTCGGATACTCACTTGATTATTCGGAAAGTATTGGTTGTGGTTATTAGACCAATAACTTTGAGCAGTTTGGCCCATAGCGGGTCCGCCATAGCAATAATCAGGAATACCTTGACTAGGAAACATGCTTATATCACACACTGGGATAAAGTGATGTTTTTGAAAAATATTCATTGCTTTTTATAACTTTGTACTTTAGGTTATTAGCTAATGACTTACCCTTGCACCCGAATTGACTAATTATAATTAATATTATTGGTTAATGATATATATATACCTATTATTATTATAATTTATAATGATTATTATTGGTTAATGATAAGCTATTAGCACATTATATCCTATCATCATCATTAGTAATTGTTTGTGTCACCATAGCGAGGTAATTGTTATGATTATTATAGCAATGGGCTTATGTTTCCTGGAGAAAGTTCAAAAATTTAAATTAATTGCAAGGATTGTCTACGTGATTGTCATTTCCTTTGTAGAAATAACAAAGTATCCCTACCCGATAACTTCAATTGTGTGTTTTGCCTGGAGCTATAGTTATGTGTTATGCAAATTGAGATGGAATTGGAGTTGATAAAATTAAAATCGGTATTTTGCAGTAGATGCTAGAAACTGTTAATGCTTTGAAAGAAATCGTTCTTTAAAAATTATTCTGTGCAGTGATTATTTTCAAAATGCAGTTATTACCATTGAAGGAACGTTAAAATTTGTGAATTAATAGGGAATTATATTGTGAATTCAACAATAACATAGGAAAAATATTTGGTTGTGTAAATGTCGCAGCCAACTAGTTTAATTAGCCGTTTAATCAACAGCCTAGCCTACTAAACACTGTTAAACTAGCGGTTAACTTCAACTTCATTAACAGCAGATGCAGTCGTATTTGCAGGTTTAATATATTTCTGAACTTCGTTATAAAAGTTTTTGAAAAGGATATCATCCATTTTATCAACTTTATCTAAACTTGAAGGCATGTTATGATTTGGTATTGTCATTATTAGGGGCTGTGTTTTCACAGGTCTCTGTTGGTCTCATATGCAATACTTTGTTATATATTTTTTCTACCATTCCTTTATATCTTGTTTCATCAATGAAACCGAGTTTTTATATCTGGGATACATGACTGTACTCATTCCCACTAAATCATTTTCTTCAATAGAAAATCGTAAATTGGTCTCTCGCAATAGTTAACTGGCCATGTTGTTTATTTATAGCCTCATCTAATGTATTGAAATTAATTGTTACTTGTTTTAGATATATAATTACGGACGAAATTGTCACTTTATTTTGTATACTGATAACCGTGGTTAATGTTTCAAATACCTCCAAAACTTGAACGGGTTGTTCTTACCTGAGTTTGATTTGATTAAGGCATGCCCATAGATTATAATGTATATTGGGCATAGCTTTAACTATTTTGAAAGTAACTTGTACCTTTGTATTCACCATTTGCTGGCAATTCCATTGGAAAACACTAAAAACCAAAGAATAAAGTGTTAAGTGGAAAGGGATTGACACTATATTAATTGTTATATTTTTGTTTTAGGAACTGGTAGGATACCAAAAGAGCAAAGGAAACGGCTGAACCCCTTTTGTTTTTGACAAGCTCTTTGATTCTTTAAATGGTAGCTTCAGCAAACCCAAGTATGGCAAAATTAATAGATCTGCAGTCACACTCAGATCTCCGCATCAAGCCTTGTGGCATAGGAGTTTAGAAATTTTAAAATCAATGAAATTTGTTGGTGGACGTGTAAAAGTAGGTAGTGCCCTCGAATTCTAGTTTTATAAAAATAGTTGAAGCATTCCAGCAATTGACAAGAAAACTACATGCTCTGGGCTTAAAATCTTTATTACTCCGTAAATTCATTTAAGATTCACTAGAGAATTTTTTGGTGCCATCTATTCTTATGGACGTAGCAATACAATGCCTAATAATAATATAATAATTGTTTATTAGATGGCAACTCGGCCCAATGTGTTAGTAACAATTTACTTAAGTCTAAGATTAGTAACATAAAAAATAAAGATAACATACTTATTTTAACTTGGCCTCACTAGGACGTAACCAGGGTGCCTCAAGTCTATTGCTTAGCATCCTTAGGATACCATTGGAACTAGACTGCATTCCTGTAAGCAGCGAGTTAGTTTTTATGCGTATAATTGTGTAAAAGTCGTTTGTTCTTGTGTTGTGTTGATGCGAACATGCCAGATGCGCTACAGAAACGTGGCAGTCCCAACAACATCCTAAAGCAATTGTTGTATTGTACCTTGAGTGTCTCCAGCGCTTGCTTGGTATATTTAGTTGAAAGATTGCTCGTATACAGAGACTGACAATATGCTTCGAAGAGAGTGATTTAAACCTCTCGACTACACTTAGCAAACCTGTGAACCAGCATGTTGCCCCTTACCGCTAGAGACCTTCGTTCTCGTTCAATATCGGCATCGTCTCTAAGGTCTCCGGTAACGATGATAATAATAACACTTGCTTCAAAAAGCCGTTTTATTAAACACATGTAGACTTACTCGACAATTCCTCACCACATCTTCAAGTTCATCCACATAAACTATCACTTAAACCTGATTACACTTGGCTATGGCCCGTGAAATCAGGAAAAAAATACCCCGCTCAGGGAGATTAATAAAATGACAATAAATAATAATAAACTTTATTTTATACTTTATTTGATGAGCCCAAGGTATTTAAATTGAGAAACTCTTTCGAGTCGTACCCGTTCAGTCTAAAAACTGGATCATGGGCTGGGCACTGGGCACATTCCTACCGGAGGCCTCAAAGACTATACAAACACTTTTCTTGACATTCTATGTCAGTTCAGTCTAATGCATCAGCATTCGAAGCTTCATACAAATATCTGCTTGTAAATGATTTAGTATCACCACAGTCTGTTGGTAATAATTGTTATAGAGATGGTGGCTATTGCCTTCAAAGCCTTAAGTATTTTTTACATAAAAATATAGAGCCTGAGACTTTGATGGCTAAATATAATGTAATTGAAGATCATTTTTTGATAAGTCTTTTAAGCCTAGACGAGTTAAAGAAGAGTACCGATCCAGTAGATCTTGAGCATTGTGCTGCTGCAGCATATTGTAGTGGCTGGCTTATTGATATTATAAATAAAGTGATAGCCAAGGGATGTGAAGTTTGTCAGATAGACTTGAAAGGGGATAGCGAAGAAGAATGTTACAAATTTATTTGAATTAAAAAAATAATACCGATCAAAGTCTTCTTCACTTTCCTAGCAGGTCCTTTTTGGAAAGCTTTATAAATAATGAAATATGTATATGCAACGAAATTTTAAAAACCGATTGTGTACGATATAATATAAGTTATAATTATATAGAAACCATTTTGACCACACTTTTACTGTTAGATTTTTTAAAATGCGCAGCACACAAATATCATGTAAAAAGAATAATTTTAAAACGCAGTATTCAATTTTTTATTAATATGTAATTGGTGCAAGGACGTTAATTTTATTATGTGTGGCAACAGTACAATTGACGACAACACTGATTGTATTTTAGCCAGCGAATTTAATTTCAAAAATAAAAAGAATACCTAAGTAAATTCACTTGTTTAATTTTTCTTCTACATTGGCCTAGTTTATTACTTATAAATCCGTTATGTTGCAGGAATGCATTTTAAAGTAATTGTCAACATTTTTTGTGGTTTCACTATTTTTTATCAACAGTGAAAACATTAGACATAATCTTTACTTTAAAATACGTTTCTGCAACTTAAGGGAGCGTGTTTTCAAAATAATTATACTCTGTCCATTACTTTATTTTCTTTTTGACAGCTCACGCCTATAAATTACCATATTTTTTTTCGGAATTATGTACTACAGTAATGTCGTACTTTATTGACGGTGACGGTACTTTAGTGAAGTGGTCTGTACATAACAAACAACCACAGACTATAAAACAGTACTTGAAATACGATAAATCGATCATATGATAAAAATAATTTGACTTCATGTAAGTATTTTTTCTGTAAATTTAATAAAAAAAAGGAAATAAAAATTGTATCTATGACTCCAAGATTGAATTTTTGCAAGGAATTAAGTCGAAATCTTGGAATTTAGGATCCAACCAAGAGTAAAGAACAATAACTCTGTTCATTCATCTAATTTACTAATTTATTATTTATATTTTTGTTTATTTCTTACATAATATAAAAAACTAATGAAGGCATAATTAATATTTCAACAAAAAATATTTAATTAAAACGATTGAAAGTTCTTCATAAATAAAATCGTTATTCGTTTCAAATCGAATCGGTAATGAGTGAGGGCGTCACTAATTTCAAAATTTCTTGAACTGTCAAAAAGAAAATAAAGTAATGGACAGAGTATAGGGCGTGTATATGTATGTACCTATGTAGGTATACATGTAAACCAGTGGCACTACGTTTTAGTTCCGGGTGTGTGAACTAGATGGCGTAATGATACAAAACGAAGAGTTCTATACGTCAGTTCATATTCTTATCTATGGTGGAAAGTGACTACCACAGCCCATGAACGCCTGCAACTAAGGAGTCAAAAGCGCGCTGCCGGCCTTTGAGAATTGAGAACACGCTTTTTTTAAAGGTTTGAAGGAAATTATGGTTTTGAACGTATTAACGATGGAGTTTTATCCTATATCATATTTCAGATCATGTCCTTCTTCAAACAAAGAATATTTTTTTTCGTCTTCAGAACAATACCTACATACTCTCAGTAGGATTGACAAACAAACCTTTCATTTTAAATGTTATCTCTGTTTACATCTTCTAATAACTTATTATTTGCAGTCAGTAGTATTTATTTTTTAAAGTGCCAACAACTTTTATAGAAAAAAAAACTTCGTTTAAAAAAACCGACTTAAAAACTAAAAAGTATAAAATAACTTCATTTGTATGTGCTACCTATTCATGGGTTTGAAGTCAGTGCCAAGCCAATGGAATAGTAGGTACCACACTCGCTATATTTCGAGACGAACGTCAACAACGCTTCGGTTGTTTTGTTCAACGCGAGGAGCAGCTATCCCGCTCAAGGTCACGCGCGGCGAGTGCGGTACCTACTATTACATTTTGGCTTGGCACCGACTTCAAACCTATGAATAGGTAGCACATACAAATGAAGTTATTTTATACTTTTTAGTTTTTGAAGTCGGTTTTTTTAAACGAAGTTTTTTTTATTTTCGCTTTTTAGTCTTTCTCAAGTCTCTCATCATCATTTTATTTAAAATTTAATTATGTCTACAGAATATGAAGGCATGCAGACAATTGCTAGGAACTTCATTGCAGGCGCTCACGTAAATTTGAGGGTTTCCTTCGATTTCCTTAGGATCCCATCATCAGATCCTGATATGGTGGCCATGGGACCACATGGGGAGCATACCCTTTCGAATACAAAAAGAATTTTCAAAATCGATCCACAATTGACGGAGTAATCGATGTACATACATAAAAAAAAAACCGATGAAATTGAGAACCTCCTCCTTTTGGAAGTCGGTTAATAACTTGATAGTATTAAGAATTTGTAAGCAGGCAAAAAGATGAAACATTTTATGTTTCTAAATGCGGACAAATTTATGATTTGTGACTTTGTCCAATTATGATTTTCCAAGCATAGAATCATACAACTATTTGTCCTAGGTATTGAAAATTTGATTGTACCTATGATCTGCGGATCGAACCTAAAACCTCTGGAACGGTAACAGACACACAATTTGGAGGTTATTTACTCGAACCTATATATTTAGGAATTATTAGCAATCCTACTATGTATCCGCCAATGTAGCGTTCACCGTTTGAAATTTGTAATATCTATAGGGCCCATAGTATAGGCATTCAATCGCTAAGCCAGTTCACTGGCAAAAGAATTCAACTTCAGAGCGCTTCACTCTGTTCTTATTCTAAGCTAATGTAATATCAAACACTTACTGGAGATGTGTGAATTCCTTGATATCGGCGTTCCAAGGGGCCCCTGTGGTGCTCTCTCTGCGTCGTCACACATTCATCACTCCTAGTGGCTGTACAGGCTCCCAAGTATTCTAATTATAATACACCCGTTTTAACTGTCGCGGATCGTGCCTAATTTACGCGACTACTAATCTCGCGTATCTGGTGTGGACCAGACCAATCATAATGGTAAACAACGAAAACACTGTATTATAAACAACGAAACAACTGTATTTTTAGGTATGACTATTGACACTAAGTTACAATGGGGTCCCCAAATAGAAAAACTATCCGGTAGGCTAAGCTCAGCGGCTTTTGCTGTAAAAAAGATTCGACATTTAACTGATGTTGATACAGCTAGAATAGTTTACTTCAGTTACTTTCATAGCATAATGAGTTACGGTATCCTACTCTGGGGTAACTGTGCAGATATTAATGCCATATTTGTTTTACAAAAACGCGCCGCACGAGCCATTTATAAATTAGGTCCTCGAGTTTCTCTCCGTTCCAAATTTAAAAGATAAATATTCTGACTGTATCTTCACAATATATATACGAAAATTTAGTTTATGTTCACGTTCAAAAAATATATCAAAGTTTCCTAAAATCAGTGATGTTCATTCTGTAAATACCAGAAACAAACATAATCTTAGTGTTCACGTCACTCGTCTCCACAGAGTAGGCAACTCGTTCATGGGACAATGTATACGCTTTTACAATAAACTCCCTATTGATATTAGGAATTTGCCATTAAATAAATTTAAGAATACCATAAAATCTAAGTTATCCGCAAAGGGGTATTATACCATAGCAGAATACCTTGATGATAAAACCGCCTGGGATTGAGCTGCCCATTCTGCACATGCTGTTTATTTTGAATGTTTAAATTTATTTTGATGTGACGATAATTTATAGTTTGAAACAAATTCATTAAATTATTGCTGTTGTTGTCATTTTTTTAAATTATTATCTATACTGATTATTGTAATTGTGACTCAAATTGTATTTATCGTATTTCTTTTATTGAAATAATGTCTTTTGCATATTGTCTGGACTTTAAAAGAGACTGTGATCCCTGAGTTTGTTTCGTCCTTTCTTCTCAGGGCTAGTCCAGTTAGGAAGGGCCGAACTGATCTGCTCAAAAAAAAGTTTAACTTGCAAAAGTGTTCATGTAACCTAATTGCAGAATAAATGATTTCATTTCATTTCACACCGAGTCTGTATGGACAATCAGCTAAATTTCCATTAAACGGCACCCAAAAACGACAATGGTCGACCGTTGACACAAAGCCTCTCGTAACTTCTATATTTTAACTCAATCGTCAAACAAAAAACATGACAATAAAAATGTTGCCATTATAATGACGTTCAATTTCTAACAATTAGAAATGCAAAAGTTTGTGAGATGTATGGATGTTTTTTACTCTTTCATGCCAAAACTACTAAACCAACGGATTTAAATGAGACTTTACTGTAATATCGCCTATATGTCAGAATAAGAAGTTGGGGTCCTAGCCCCCGTGCCTCGGAGAGCACGTAAACCGTAGGTAGATCCCAATTGCATTAATCACTAAAATATACAAAATTCTGCTTGTGAGACAAACTATGGAGAATCACTCTTTTCTGAGTGTATATGTAGATGTTGGCTTTTAGAATTATGTATGTGATATTATTAGTATTATTTTACACTCACTGATGCCTGCGACGACGGTCGCCCACGTTTTATAAGTTTTATGGTTAACTTAAAATTAGGGAAGTTCGTCGGCCTTATCTAGGGCAGGCAATCTCTTACAGGCAACCATTAGATGGAGAGAATACATGTTTAAGAGAAAGTGTAGGATAGTGTCTTTTTTATGGTATGTATAGAGGGCAAACGAGCAGACGTGTCGCCTGATGGTAAGTGATTACCACCGCCCATGGACACCTGCGACACCAGAGGCGTCACAAGTGCGTTGCTGGCATTTTAAGAAAGAGTACGCTCTTTTCTTGAAGGTCGTATTGGTACGGGAATACCGCAGGCGACAGTTCATTCCACAGTTTTGGTGTGCGAGGCAGAAAGAAAAGCGCACGGTTGGCCTAGTGCTTTAAGCGGTCGCCACGCCGCTTCCTACTGCGCCAAGTGTTGTGGGTTCAAATCCCACATGGGACAGCACTTTGTGTGATCTACAAATTGTTGTTCTGAGTCTGGGTGTACTTTGTGTCCGTTATATGTATGTTTGTAAAGTCACCCGCGACACAGAATGTATATTCTAATGCGAGAGCTGTCTTTAAAAAAAAAAAGTTGTGGACTGCCAACCATCTAGATGGTGGGGATGAAACTTCTGTCACGTAGGACGATGGCGGAAAGAGGCGGCAGGGATCAGTCCAAACAAATCCTCTGAGCACTCCCCATAGTAAATGATGTAGAAGATGCACAGCGAAGCCACATTTCTACGCAGCACCAGAGAGTCTAGCCGAATTGGAAGTTCTCAGCAAGTCTGGTGTAAAACTTGGTAAGACGAAAAAACTATAGTAGTAAATTTTATCAAATACCGTTATAGTAATACATAGTGTGGATTATTATAATAATATAAATACATGTCACGTTAAGAAGGCTTTATCGGCCATGAAGTGACCTTAAGGTAGTATAGAGGGATAAATTACACACTTGACTACGAGGATTTACAGATTATTTATTTCAGAGAAAGATTTACATTTAATACATTAGTTCGCGAGCACAAAAGACACAGATAGATAGTCAGGGCGTGGCTCCTCAGAGTTCCTTCAGTTCTCAACCTGCACGGTAGCGTGAGGGCACTTAACTGGAGTAGCAGCAGCAATCGGGAGACGCCAGGCTGGTGGCCGGCTGCTGGAGAGGCGTTTTGCAGACGCGCTGGACTCGGCGTTAGTACCCGGAGTTGCTGGCGCAGCCACCGAGCAGAGAGAAAACGATTGTTTGCAGCGCACGTCCTCTTATGTTGTTCCGAGAGGAGGGGCGCAGTGGTAGGAGGCAGCGCTGAGATGCGTGACATACAAACAAGAAATGAGTTAAATATACAGTTAATTACATACTTAAATTTAGTAGTGTGACATTGATGTCTCCCAGGTAATGCTCCTTTACCAGTCTAATCCAGTTTGTGCACATCTAATTAGACGCAATTGCGCTAATGATGACTGAACTGCTTGGACACAAAAGAAGTGGTCGAGCAATTTTGTAGAATGGCTAGGCATTTTCAGTTTCAGGTTCTCTAACGATCCCAGTAATTCGTGATGTGAGTTATGAAAGAAAGTGAACCGCGATTTGAGGTAGCGTGGGGTGAGAGGATTAAACAGAATGTTATACAGAAGAAAAAAGACGTCTATATTCCGACGAAGGCGGATGGAGTAACCACTTAAGCTTTGTTATTTTCATACACAAATATTATTTAAATCCTTCAGTAGTTAGGACGAGAATACATACAAACAAACAGACCAAATACTATTTTGGGATCAGAAAAGTTCCTGAAACACTTCCACATAAAATATTCCATGTATGATTCCTTTTATGAATTCATATAGATGCATCTGGAAGGTGATTAAAAAAATAAATGTCGTAATACGTCATGGAAAAGTTATTTTTATTAAGTAGGTTCATTACAAAATATAGGTGATTAAGTAATAGTCCAATAAATAACTCACATCATCATATCTCTTGCTCACATAAAACAGTAACAACATTTAGGTATTTAATAGAATATTATGTTACACTAGCTTTTGCACGCAGTTTCGCTCACGCAGACTTTCATCCGCTGATTTACCCCCTTAAAGGTGGAGTTTCGTAAATTCCGTTCTTAGCGGATGACTACACCCTATATGGAACCTACCTGCGAAATTTCAAGTCTGTAGGTGTTATAGTTTCTGAGATTTCGTGAGTAATAAGTGAGTGGTATTTCGCTTTTATATATATAGATTATTGAAAGGAGATCAATTTGTTAACAGACCCTGTACAGGTAGCATTTAGCAATATGTAATGGGTGGGTATGAATTTCATACCGTGTATAAAGTGAATGAACTATTTTTTATATAATTATCATATTTCTCAAACTTTGACAAAAGAATTCAAAATCCTTCTCAAAAAGTTGTTACAATTGCAATAACTAAACGTTCATGCCATGTCAATACAAAATATACTTGGTTGAAAGCTAGACGGCGTTGTGTGTCAGATGTCCGAAAAGTTTTTATATTATTACAATTTTTTTATTTTATTACAATAATAATATAATAATAATAATAATTAAAATATATAAAAATTAAAACTATTTTTGAATGTGTTCATTAGAGTATTTGAAAACAGAAGCAGTTAAAAACACACATTTTTTTCTATTGTTGACCGTACAAATAAAACGAAGTATAGAAGAAATTAATTGTTTTAAATTAATTGTAATTATTGACAGACCCTAAACAAATAATTTTGATTTCAAAATATGGTACTACGCTATTTTCTTGACATCAACTTGTTGGGATAAGCTGCTGTCATAAGTATCGACTTTAGTACAGCCTACATTACATGGGACGTTCTAAAATCGATACCTATTTCATTGTAAACAAAAATCTTTATAACTCAATGTTCTAAAAATCTTGAAATTAAAACTGTTATTGGCTATATTTGATATTACCCAATAAACACAAAAACGTAACACGAGATACCTACGCAAGGTGGTACTAAAGTTTAATCACTCTATGTTAAACATATATATACACTGACCGATAAACTACATTAAAAAATATACAGCTATACATTATTTACAAAAAACTTACCTATCAAACCATGCAATTTAATTTCTTTTTTGGACATTATTCAGATTTCAACTCGCAACAATCAGAATAGATTTTAAGTAAATATTATAAGGAAATATACGAAGAATATTTTGAGGTCGAAGAATGCTGAGCTGTTGGATCTGAAGTTGGTAAGTATGAGAAGTAAGGATCCTGAGGCATTGTCAAAGTAGATGTCCTTAGACTGCTCTCATCATATGTGGGCATTGTCGCCGATGTTATAGTACTGAATGTATAGCTATCACTTGTAATGGGAGGGATGACAGCACTATTTGTTAATGGGCTAAAATAAGATGAAGTAGAACCATATCTCACTAAGTCATCATTTAGTTTAAAATTTGTCCCGTTTGGTACGTAATTGTCCGACGTCAAAGAAGGCAGAGTATTCGAATTTGAAGGCAATGATTCATCATTGTTGTACCGATAAAGCTCTGACATCGATGAGTAAGCTGGCCTATTTGTTCCAGCGGTGTAGTACGATGAATAGGATAAGTTTGGCGTATATGATGGAAGCTCCATTGTACTCTGAGATCCTTTTATCACGGACTTCAATGGACTAACTGAAGAGTACTCCGGTGGTCTTGTAAGATTATCGTTGGAGGGCAAATATAGTTTGTGGTGAGAAGTATGATTATCAGTAAGAAGTCGTCGATGTCTATCATGTCCACCACAGCCTCTTCCATGGCTCGTTTTGTGATCTTGGTTAGGAGACATATCTTTAGAACTTGAAGGATTGTTAACGTCTAGTGATGAAGATGGTTTGTTGTGTTTATTGTCTTTCTTATATTTCATTCTTCTGTTTTGGAACCAAATTTTGATTTGTCTTTCTGAAAGTTGCAAATAGTTTGCAAGCTCTATACGTCTTGGACGGCACAGATAACGGTTCTGATGAAACTCATTTTCTAATTCAACAAGTTGAGAACTGGTATATGCTGTACGAGCACGTTTCGTAAATCCCTTTTGATAAGACGAGTCGGTAGACATGTCTGAAAAAGTAAATGATACCCATTTAACAAATATTTTCACTGTCACAATATGATGATAGTATTCACTTTTATGATTATACCAACTAAAACCTAGTTAAATAATTATTAAATGAATAAAATACTCACCAGTATTTGATACAGTTGAAGATGTTCTGATAGGAGTGTCGGATGGTGAATGGTTACTCCATGCAGTATTCTGGAATCACACAATACGAGGTATGAAACGTCTGGCGTTGGCTATAAACAGTGATACAATAAGGTGAATTCAGTCTATTTCTTAATTGGTACTATTTTCAAGGAAATTAAATTGCCATTAGGAATCCGGTTATTCTGCGGTAAATTACAATGAGACAAAAATAATAAAGCATGTCTTCTAGCGAAACACATAAGGTATATATTCCTGCAGCTCTTACCTGACTGGTAAAGCTACAATCTTGTAAGTTGTTGAGTTCTCTGGCAGACTCTTTTATGATCTCGCTCCCCACATCACTTTTGTTTTGATAACGAGTCAAATCGTTGTTAGAAAAATTATTTGTATAAATCATTTGATTTCCATGTATAGCAGTAGAGTTGTATACGTTATCATGTTTTTCAGTGCAATCCTTTGCAATCACTTCTTCAGCTCCCGAGCCATAGTTGTTGGAGTTGTTGCTAATATTTTCATAATTCGGTATGTCATACAAATATCTTGGTACTAAGTCATCTTGACAGTTGGAGGGGTTGAAGGATTGATGTAACCCAAGGATATCATGTATAGTAAATCCTGTTGAGTCTCTAGAGTTGTAGTCTTGTACAAAGGAGTTAGGAATTGATGATACAGTTTCAGGCTTGCAATCAGTGAATACGGTGTCAGTAATATTATAGTGTACACCTTCCGATAGTATGTCTTCAACACCGTGCGAAGTTATCCCACTTAATCTGCAATCATTTTTGTGGGAAGCTGTTGTTGATAATTCTGATGATGTTGTATCTCGAGAGGCTTCATCGACTGTTACTAGACTCGGTGGTGATGATAATGACTCTGACATTTTTCCACTACTAAACTTGTCTAATTTTATTAAACGCAATTTAAAAGTTATCACACAAAATTTTTCAATCACTAAACATCTATACGACTGCACTGCATGACGCTTGTTTACAAAATGCTTTTTCGTTACCAGAATATCATTAATTTGGTAATGACTTTGTTTGTTTGTGTGAGTAATTTTTAAAGACCCAGTGTATCTGTGTGGCGATAAGGTGAACATACCCGGGCCTCCGATAATAATGCATACAATAGATAATACTTTTAAATCTGTTTCGGTAGCTAAAACGCCTGTCACAACTATTTATACTAAATAGTTGCATTTGTTGTTGATGTTTTAGTACACATATATTATCTAAGTTTCCAAGAAACAAATAATAGAAAATAACCTGCTCTTAATGTACGTTAAATATTGAAAAAGCATCGGTTAAAATGAATTGTTTGTAAAAATCATTAAACTCACTTTTACGCGGAAATGGTGCTGTGCTTTACGACATGGATGTCCTATTAAATAATTCGCGTTGGTACGAAGACAACACGCTGCTTACTACATATGAAGATATCAATGAGAGATGATACGAATACTCTAAGGAGCTGCTCTGGGACTCATCGCGGTAGTATTATCAGACTCACAAAACTATTCAATACTATAATGAAGTAGACGCTTCTTGGACTTCTTGGACATCAATTACACTAAACCAATTTATGTTCACCCCATCCAAATGTCCCGGATGCCGTTCAGACAGTGAGGATACTGATGAAAAAGCATCGACAAAAAAACAAGAAAGACTTGCATTTTACATTTATTGGACTCCAAAAAGCGTTCGACCGAGTGCCAAGACGACTTGTGTAGCAAGCAATGCGAGAACAACTAATCCCTTGAGACTACATACGCCTGTTCCAAGATATCCACACCAAAGTAAGAAGTCCAGCCGGTCTTCGTCAAGAATTCGCGGTGAAAGTGGGAGTTCATTAAGGCTCAGCACTTAGTCCCTGGTTGTTTAATATAGTTATTCACTTTGTTAGAAAGAAGACCCAACATCCTGCCTTGGAATCTATTGTATGCTGACAACGTTGCGCTTGTGGCTGAATCTGCCTAAAAACTGCAAGTCTCACTAAACGACTGGAACATTGCTTTCGAAAACACAGGACTGCGAGTAAGCAGATCCAAAACTGAGCACCTCGAATGCAAATTCAGCATCAGTAAAAATGGCGTACACTTACATACTGGAGTTCTCTGTGACCCACGCATGTCCATACGCACTAAAGGCAAAGTGTACAAGACAATAGTAAGACCAGCAATGTTGTACGGGCCTGATTGCTGAACAGTGAAAGAAACACATGCTCAGAAACTCCACGTGGCCGAAATAAAGATACTCAGATAGACGAGGCTAGATAAAATTCGAAACGAATATGTCCGAGGTAGCTTCAAAGTGACCCGGAAAAACTCACCGAAGCACGCCTAAGGTGGTACGGCCACCTCATCCGTAGAGACAACGAGCATGTCGTTCAGAAGGCACTTGCATTTCCGGAAGACACGAAAAGAAGAGGATGGGGACTAGTTTGGCCAATCTAATGAAGAAGACCGAATTACCTGACCCGACAACCCAAGCCAGACTATCCCGGTGCCGAAAAATACTAGAGAGCCGACTCCACCTAACGTGGGAAAGAGCAAAGGAAAAGAAGAGGTACGGAACTCTTGCCTGGGAAACTGTTAATAGTTGGATATATTAGGTCTTTACCTATGAAATTGCCGTTCTTCAGTACTGGTCATTTCAAATAAAAAAAAGTTTGTAATGGCTCTGTATTCTAAATTCAAATTAATTTTGTTTTAAAACCATGACATTCTATTTACAAACTCAGTCTTTTGTTTTCTGATTAGCGTTATATTTTCATTACATTTGAACATTTTTCGTCATAATTGATACTTTAAAAATTCGTGTAATTATGGAATATGAGTTCCGTCGTGGCACCAACGCGACACAAACGACACTTAATATCAAAAACGTTTACGGAGAGAACTGTATAAACGAACGCACAACCCGTTATTGGTATTCCCGGTTCTGGAAATTTTGACTTGAAAAATGAAGCTCGTGGTCGTCTGAAGACTTTGGTTAACAATAATCAATTTAAGGCGATTGTGGAAGCTGACGAAACTCAATCTACAGCTGAGCTAGAAGGAGCTTTTAATGTAAGCATCAATAACAATATTGATCCATTTGCGACAAATTGGCAACGTAAAAAAGCTTGATAGATGGGTGCCCCACGACCTTAACGATCGCCAGCGCAACGTACGCGTCGAGACTTGCCTTGCGCTGCTCAACAGGCAAAGAAATGAAGGAATTTTGAAACGAATTCTTACGTGCGATGAAATATGGATTCTGTTCGACAATCAAAAGCGCTCAGCAAGTTGATTAGACCCTGGTTCAGCACCAAAGCAATGCCCTAAGCCAAAAATGACCCCTAAAAAGGTGATGGTCACTGTTTGGTGGTCTAGTGCGGGTGTGATACACCACAGCTTTTTACAAAACGGCATGAACATTAATGCAGATGTGTACTGTGAGGAACTGGAGAGAATGATGGAGAAGCTTGCACATCTGCAACCAGCTATGGTCAATCGGTCGTCCCCACTGCTCCTTCACGACATCGCGCGAACTCCATACTGCGCAACAGGCAAGCTGCAAGAGCTGGGGTTGGAAGCTCTCCCTCATCCGCCATACTCACCAGACCTTGCACCTACCGACTATTACTTTTTCCAAAATTTTGTCAACTTTTTAGTGGGTAAAAAATTCAATTCCCGAGAGGCAGTACAAAATGCCTTTGAAGAGTTTGTTGCCTCCCGTCCAGCTGATTTTTACAAGAAGGGCATCAAAAAAAATGCCAATGCGTTGGCAAAGATGCGTCGATTGCATGGGTGATTACTTCAAATAACAGAAATAAAAAAGTTTGAAAAAATAAGTACTTTCACTTATTGCATACAAAACGGCAATTTCATAGGTAAAGACCTATTATCATAAAATGCTGTGACCACGTTAAGTTGTAACACCTTTTTTTTAAGATAACAATGATTTTGTAAATAGCGCCCTCTGTGGACTCGTTGTGCAATTAGGCTTTATCCAGTATAGTGATTTGATGTTTGGTTCGCTGATTGTGCGAGAGAGGGCGTAATTTTTGTGATTTAAAGAAAATTGACGTGAATTGTGTTTGAAAATGTTTTGATATGGTTTGATGGTTTATGAACGTTTATGTCAGTGTCATTGAAGACTGTCATATTGAGATTATAGGTGGGAGATTTCTAGAACAATCCGTGAGACTGTGTATATAAAGGAATGTTTTCAGTCTCGCTTGCTTTTCTTCTTTGTTTGGAACACAACAAGTATATTGTGTCTATCTGTGTGTATCATGTAGTAATCATGTAGTTTCACAAGTGCCCATTAGGGCTTCTAAGATACGGGTAAGAAGCACCTTCTTGATACGGGTGAGGAGCACCTCTTAAATACCGTTGAGATGCTACACCTCTTAGAAGTTTTGATGCTCACGTCCTGCAAGGCGTGGCTTCCCTTATGTGTTTTTATGTGTCTGCTGGTATGCGGAGGATGGCCTGACCACCCATCAAGCCAGCTTCTGTGCCTGCAGAAAGTTAAGGATTCCTTTTATTATAATGCTTAACTTAGTTTTTAAATTTTATAGAAAAGTGTACTTACCCACTATTTATTATAAGATTTTAGTTTTAAGATGTATGTAATGTTCTTGTGTATTATATGATGTTAATGTTCTTATGAAATATATACTGTGTTTGAACTGATTGTTGTTTCTCTGAAGTGATCCATAAGGAACCCATCCACACACACATCTGACTTCCTTTGTTTTTTTTTAAATTTATTTTATTATAAAGGTGCCCTGGGATCACATGCTCTGTCTGCTGACTGGGTTGGTCGGAGAGTGGCACCCCCTGTTCAGGTCTAGGGGACTGCAAGGTTCGAACCCTCCTTCTGGTTAGGTCCATGGGTTGCGACTTGCGAACCGCCTGACAGGTTTAGGTGTTACAAAGTACAGTGACTTATTTTGATATTATTAAATAACTAGTTGACCCACGTAACTTCATTAGCGTCTCTTTTTTATCATGTTCGACTTCTATTGGTCTTAGCGAGATATTAACTATAAATATCTCAGGCACGCCAGCTTAACACACATTTTAAAAAACGTGAAAATTGGTTTATTAGAAAGTATCGGAGTTCATCGTGTACTCCAGAATTATATAAGTTACATAATATGTATTATAGATAGATCAAAATATATTACTTATATCTTTTATTTCACTTTAACTATCGTTTATTACTTTAGTTTGCTTTGCACTAGTTCAATTAATTTTAGCAATCATATTTCACTCTTTCTGAGATTGCATGTGGGAGCCTGGTAATCAGTCTAACAAGGGTGCATTTTGTTTATTTATGTAATAATGTTTTGTTTGTTAATATCG
Source organism: Diaphora mendica (assembly GCA_949125395.1). NCBI lineage: Eukaryota > Metazoa > Arthropoda > Insecta > Lepidoptera > Erebidae > Diaphora > Diaphora mendica. The sequence continues at coordinate 9,104,836 of OX421323.1, forward strand.
CTATTTATTTTGTGAGAGAATATTTGTTTAAGATAGTCAGCAAAGATAAAGTGGTATTCTAAGTATTAGATCTGTATTACTAGAGTCAGAAACGGCTAGTGTGAATGTTCTAAAGTTTCTTATAAAAAAAATGCTATAGGAGGGCTAATGAACAGTCGGTTATCTAATCATACGGTACACATGGACATGAACATCTGGAACGCAAGAGTAAAGTAGAAAGAGTAAAATAACCGTTGTCGCTCTTTGAGTATCCTTCATCCCAAGATTCGAGCGGTGGAGAGATTAGGACACCAGTAACTTCACTTATTCGGTGAAAATCAACGCAGAAGAAATGAAAAATACCTATCCTACCTACATACCTATGGAAAGCTTTACAATACTTTTCTGTGCCGGACCGTTTCCACTAAAGAATGGCTCTCCTAGGCTTAGTATAACCGAGGCCGTAAGGTCCCCAATGCTCGCTTAGGGGTAGTTGTAGCTCCCCCCCCCATCTAGGGGAGATATGGCCGCTGCAAACGACCCGAGACCGGTGACACCCCGGTACGGCCGGGGGGTGTTCCGACTCTTACTCGGTAAGAGGCGTGACAGCGACCTGCTCCGGGGTGACTCTGGTTACCCTGGGATGCACCTCAGTCGTGACGTACGGCAGGGGGGACTGATGGGGCTCCTCCCGACTGCCGAGGTAGGCCGCCGTGGGGTTTAGTGGGTAGACCGACTCGTCGGGAGTCCAACACACGCCTTTCGTGTGTCCCCCACACGAAAGGTAGGTATAATGCAAAAAGCATACCACGCGTAAAAAAAAAATAAGCAGTCATAAGGACTGTCGATTGTGAATAAAATTAATAGGTAAAATTGGAAATTTCATCATGTTTAAGTTACGCGAACTTATAAGATTTTCCCCTACCAAAAAGTGCTCAACGCTGCTAAAGAAGTTTTAACTTCAAAAAGGGTCAGTATACCATTCACTAACCATCATAATGAACACCCTTTAATTAATTTTTATAAGGTTGGTAGGTATAAGGTTTTTTACAAGTTTTCCTTCTTTTCACAGCTATGTTGTCCTGCATAGTTTGTTCCCTTAGTCGCCTTTTAGGACACTGATGGGATGAACAGGAGTATTCTTAATTCAACACCACATGGATAATTATTTACTAAACCACTTAAGAATGTTGAATACTAAGAATGGGTATATGTAAGCGTGGTAATATACCTACGTGATTTTAGGATTTTTTAATTACGTCAATCTTGTTCTATTAGAGACTTGTACTAGCTACAACCGATAATTTAAAACCACAGATAGTTGCGTACAATGTAGGCCCTTACCTACTCGCACTGATACTAAACTCATTAAGATAGACACCTGTTTTACATACTTGTATATTACTGTAGGTATATATAGGTTCTTCAATGTTTTATGCTCCGAATAAGTTTTTAAAGCGTAAATTTAAAATTAAATATTGTTTACGTTTCGCTAATCCAATAAACGTTTTACACATTAAAATAGATTATAATGGTTTGAACAATTACCATAACGTGGCAAGTAATATAGTTGGAAATGGTTTTTCGTTGTAACAATCAGAAAGCTATTGACTTTGTATCAGATACTTAGCACTTGATGCCACGTGCCATTTGATACACAACGCCGCTATCTGGTCTCAAACTAAAAATGAAAAATTAGCTTGTACAATGGGTACTATTACAACTTTTTCAATATATACATATTCTACATAGAAAACAAACCCAAAATCCGAAACAAATATTTGCAGATCATACAAAGTTAGTCCGACCGGGAATCGAACCCGACACCTGAAGCACAGCAGACACATATGCAACCACTGCGCCACAGAGGCAGTCAACAGTTGAAAAACAGAGAGTTACATGAAATTATTTATTATTATGGTAAATATTGCGTCCAAGGGATTTTGCAAATAGTATTTTAATTACCTTCTTAACTTTAAATTGTCTAAAAAGATCTATCAATAAGTAAAGAGTAAATATATTTTATTTGTGGTCCGTGGGTGTTTCCAAACCTTTAAAAATCGGTAAAATACGAGTAATGTCAGTGACCGCTTACTAAGATTTGTCCTATATGCTTAATGACTTCCTTATATCATATACTTATACATACCAAAGTAAAGAATCTAGTCATTGTCTTCAATAGTTGTAAAAAACTTGCCGTATGGCTTACTAAGTTAGTCATTTTGTTATGAATAATATTTGATTCTTGTGGCGTGATTTCTAACTATGTGTTGACGTCAGAATGCAGATGATTAGGAAATTTTAAGTTAATCATCGACATAATTTAAAGAAATAAAACCTTAGTAAGGGCTTGTCAATAATCTTAAAGGTGCATTCCGTGTATTGCGGCTTATCACAACCCCGAGGCCGATGCGACCACAGAACAGAGACAATAGTCCAGAGTATAAAAAGCGGCCAAGTGCGAGTCGGACTCGCCCAGGAAGGGTTCCGTAGCAGCAAGTAACATAATATAAAAGTTCTTGCTGTTCGTTGTAAGTTTGGTCGATGTTTTAATAATAGTGTTTTTTTTGCGGTTTACGCTTTATGAAGTATTAAAAAAAACTACTTACTAGATCTCGTTCAAACCAATTTTCGGTGGAAGTTTGCATGGTAATTACGTCATATATTTTTTTTAGTTTTATAGTTCTCTTATTTTAGAAGTTACAGGGCACACATTTTACCACTTTGGAAGTGTCTCTCGCGCAAACTATTCAATTTAGAAAAAAATGACAATATCAATATCATTTTTGAAGACCTATCCATAGGTCCCATGTATAGGTTTGATGAAAAAAAAATTTTTGAGTTTCAGGTCTTCCCCAAAATTTATTGTTTTTTTTATTTTTTTGTGGAAATCTTAATGCCGTTCACAGAATACATCTATTTACCAAGTTTCAACAGTATATTTCTTATAGTTTCGAAAAAAAGCAGCTGTGACATACGGACGGACGGACAGACAGACAGACATAACGAATCTATAAGGGTTCCGTTTTTTGCCTTTGGCACGGAATCCTAAAAATTATGGCTTCATTTCCGAGCTCAGTGTCGGACACGCGTGACTTTTTCGTACTTTGGCTTAATATCTCATTAGCTGCGCGAGTCAGTCGCTAGTGATAAATCGCGCGCGACTGCGACAAACGCGATTCATTGAAATGCCCCTGTAAAGGCCTTAACAGACAATCAAATATGGTCATGTTCATCTTATTTGATCGTCTGTTATTGCCTTATGAATTGACACGGATGGCGTAGTGGTTAAAGCGGTCACCTCGCAGCTTTGTAGTGGCCTGAGTGTTATGGGTTCGATCGTAATTTTGTGTGACCTACAAATAATTTGTATGGACAAATATAATAATATCTAAGATTCAAATACTAATTATAAAAAAAAACCGACTTCCAAAAAACATCCAACGAAAACTCTCTGCCAAAAAACACTTAAAAGCGTAAAATAAACTGGTTCTTTATAAATTGCCTATACCTAATTCTTTATTCATTTAAATAGTAGTATTATAATGTATGCTAGGTACCTAGAATCTGTTTGAAGTCGGTGCCAAGTGACTATCGCTTAGACTTTTGTTATTGTTCCTTTGTATTCTTTTTGGCTTAGCACCGACTTCAAACAGATTTTAGGTACCTAGCACACATTATAATACTACTATTTAAATGAATAAAGAATTAGGTATAGGCAATTTATGAAGAACCAGTTTATTTTACGCTTTTAAGTGTTTTTTTGGCAGAGAGTTTTCGTTGGATGTTTTTTGGAAGTCGGTTTTTTTTTTATAAAAAGTTTTTATTTTTCAGTTTTTAGTGCAAACAATCGTAGGTAAGTAGTAAGTTGAACTATCTCATCAAATTTCATCATCAAGAATACAAATGAAGGTCTATACGTACGTGTAATATTAAAATCATCCTCTAATTCCTAACTGTTGAAGAGTTTAACCTTCTATCATCAGTTCACCTAAATAACTTGAAAGTATACGACTGAAGGTCTTTAGATACGTATGAAATTGAAAGAATTATCCTCCCACTCCTAACCGTTGAGGAGTTGTACCTTCCACCTTCCATCATCACCTTACCTAAATAATTTGAAAGAATACGACTAAAGGTAACATATATACATATGATATTTAAAGATTTATCCTCCAACTCCTAACCGTTAAGGAGTTGTACCTTACATCATCAGCTCATCATCATAAAATGATGACTACCAGACGCAAATACCGGTGTAACTTCAGAAAATATACGAAAAACATAGTATGTGCCTATAAAAAATGAGGGTTTCTCTCGATTTCCCTGGGATCCCATCATCAGATCCTGATATGCTGGCAATGGGACCACCTCGGAAGCATACCCTTTCGAATACAAAAAAAAATTCAAAATCGGTCCACAACTGACGGAGTAATCGGTGAACATACATAAAATAAAATAAATACGTACAGTGGAACATAGAACCTCCTCCTTTTTGGAAGTCGGTTAAAAATTAGAAACTCATGCAGATGAATTACATTGCGCTATGTTTTCATTTACATTATTGGAGAAGGTGCTGGTTTATGTGTTTGTAGAACATGTTTTTGCAACTAATTGCAACAATATAAAAGATGCTTGTTTCTATAACAAACAAAGCAAGTCCTTTTTTTTTTTTTTTTTTTTTTTTAACGTGTGGAAATCCCCTCGGACCGTCACCCCACCGGGGCTTGCGGCGGGGCGGTGTGTCGGACTCGAACCGACTAAAACCACACGGTGTGCCACTCTGCGCCTGTGAAGGGAGGAGTCCGGGAACTGCAGTTATTAACACATCCGGACCCCTCCCAGCGCCGGCCCGCACAGAAGCGGGCACCGTCTGCTGGTATCCTCTCAATTAGGTGACGTACGGCACACGCGTACGTCGCCCCCTCGCGGGAGGCCACTAGAGCGGATGGAGGGGAAAGCCCGTCCCGACCATCCGCGGCCACACTCAGGGCGGCATGAGGCGCTGATAGGCGCGCCTCCGCCGCCCGGTTCGCCGGCGGCGGATTGGGTCCGAGTGGACATCGTCCTCCCGGGCCTTCTCCGCCACCTCCTTCTGCGAGATTACATCTTCGCAGAAGGTTGCGACCGCGGTAAAACTGCTATCGCTACCGGCCATGGAGCGTATGACGGCCGGTAGCGAGAGATCTCCTCCGATGACTGCAGTGAGGGCCCGGCGCTGCGACGCCCATGCAGGGCAGATCGCCAGCGTATGCTGGGCCGAGTCCTCACTGCAGTCGCAGTGGTGGCAGGCGGGACTCAATTCCCTCCTAGCGACCGAGTGCAGGTACTTCCCGAAGCAACCATGCCCGGAAAGGACCTGCGTCAGTCGGAAGGAAAGGGTCCCGTGCTGCCGCCCTGCCCACTCGAGGATGACCGGCTGGAGAGCCTCCACGGCGGCAAAGCCAGCGCGTGGAGTCTCCAGCCGGAACGACCAGCGAGCCATCGTGGCTCGACGGGCGGCTTCACGCCACTCGCGTACCTCTTCGGGCGGAGGGCGATAGCCATACTCCGCCCGATATTCAGCCACCCGTCGATAAACTTCGGCGAGCACTTCCGCCTCCAAATCCCACGGGGGTGTTCCGGCCAGGGCGCACGCCGCCTCGGTCGACACCGTGCGGTATCCGCGTATGGCTCTGACTGCCAATACCCTCTGAGGCCGCCAGAGGCGGGCCTTATTTAGGGCAGTCAGAGCCGCCACCCACACCGGTGCACCATACAGCGCCATCGACCGGACAACCCCCGTGTATAGGAGTCGCGTTGCGACGCTGGCTCCACCCAAATTGGGCAAAAGTCGCCCAAGGGCGGAGGCAGCGTCGACCAGCTTCGGACCAAGCTGTCGGAAGTGCTCGTCGAAGAGCCACCTACCGTCGAGTATCAGGCCCAGATACCTCATCTGGGCCCGAACCGGTACGAGGACCGAGTTGACCTCTAGGGAGGCGCCGGCGGGTGGACCACGACGGGGCCCATGGAACAATAGGGCCTCCGTCTTGTCCAGGGCCACCCGTAAGCCCAGCGCCTCGATGCGCCCGACCACCAGAGAAACTCCCCTGGTAGCCAGGCACGCCGCCTCTTGGAAGTTCGCTCCCCGGGCACCAATGTGTCATCGGCGTAACAAATTACCTCTAACAACAACAACAACAAACAACTCCTAACCGTTAAGGAGTTGTACCTTACATCATCAGCTCATCATCATAAAATGATGACTACCAGACGCAAATACCGGTGTAACTTCAGAAAATATACGAAAAACATAGTATGTGCCCTTAAAAAATGAGGGTTTCTCTCGATTTCCCTGGGATCCCATCATCAGATCCTGATATGCTGGCAATGGGACCACCTCGGAAGCATACCCTTTCGAATACAAAAAAAAATTCAAAATCGGTCCACAACTGACGGAGTAATCGGTGAACATACATAAAATAAAAAAAATACGTACAGTGGAACATAGAACCTCCTCCTTTTTGGAAGTCGGTTAAAAATTAGAAACTCATGCAGATGAATTATATTGCGCTATGTTTTCATTTACATTATTGGAGAAGGTGCTGGTTTATGTGTTTGTAGAACATGTTTTTGCAACTAATTGCAACAATATAAAAGATGCTTGTTTCTATAACAAACAAAGCAAATCCTCATTCAACCTTAGCATAAAAGAACAATAATATTACAAATAGGAAAATAGAAGTAAAACAAACCTTATATCAATCAGTATGCCAGTGTGGTATAGATCAAAACCTCCTTCGCCTCTGAGGTCTATGACCAGTAGTGAACAGATTTAACCGTCCACTACTGGCGCAGGCCTCGGTAGCTTTTGATGAGCTGATGATTTTGATAAAAAATCTTTTATGGGTACCATTCACCTAGGATATTAGGGCTCCCACACGTAACTGCGATGCGATGCGATGCGACGCTGCATCGTAGGAACTTGCGATGCGAATTGCTGCAGTACGAATTCGTGCGGCAAAGCGTTGGTTCAGGTGACCATACTTTCGACGGTAGTCAGCCGTATTAGAGGTGTTTTTAGGAATAGTGACATAGACCGCAAAAATATTGTTTCACTGCTGTTATTGGAGATATAGAAAAACAAGATTTTGGGTTCATCCATTTATTACGATTATGAACGCTGATGGGAACTATTTTACTCGAAAATACTATGCTTTGAGACGAGAAGAAGAGATTTTTTTTATTAATTTAGAATGAGCATATATTCATTTGAAGACCTATTTAAGTCTATTGTCTATTGTCATCACTACAAAAACGATCGTACAAGGGAAGAATTCCTGTTATGCCTTTGGAAATGCTGGGACTGACTATTAGGTAAAGTAAAATGTAATTGAATTATTTGTTCACATTTTAATTGGTAACATTAAACTCTCCTTTCGTTGACATTGCGCTATAGATGAAATAAATATCATTAGTAGAAGGTGAATTAATTTGATCTTCCGGTGCGTTTAACGATTGTTCGTTTCGTTATTGCGTCTTTCCCTTACGCTGTCCCAGGACGGACTAAAATGGAGTCAACAAGTGTGATATAATATCGCAGGAATGCACGATTCGAATCAGATCGGAAGATCTTGCGGTGCATTCGTGCGAGCTCGCAGATATTCCCGATGCGTTGCAAATTCGCAGTTATGTGTGGGAGGCCATATGGGAGGTTCGCTTAGGGTCATTATTTTAATTAATTATTTTGAATTTAATTCTGGTTTTTTTTCTTTTGTTTTCTTTCTGTTAGGTACTTTATAAATTGTACAGAAATTTAAATTCATCAATATGTTTTACAAAATAGAAAAAAAAAACAGAAAAATAAAACTATTAAAAAGAAATCCTAAAATAGAACTAAATCCTATTTTATGACCTTCATAACAATAGTATAGTTGATTGTGCGAAATCAGCTGCTACTGCGGCATTGAACCGGCGACCCTGGGCTATTGTCTGACATGATGGATGAGCTCCGTCCGTGATGGCAGGGATCTTTCGTGGCTTACATTTGTTCCATTCCAAACAAGCTTGCAGCAGATTATGATGTCATAAATTCATATTATATTCGTAAAATTTGAATATTATATTAGTAAAATATAAAATTTAATATATTTTTAACTTATGATTATAAAAATGTGATATTGTTTTGAGTATCCACAAAAACTCGAAATGTTCTGTTCATATTTGGACACGATAGGTGAAGAATTTTTTCTTCGAAGATAATTTTTATCTATCTTTGATGTCAGTTTGTTCCTCATATCTCATTAATGTAACCACAATATGCCATAGCGAAGCGTGGCAAAGTATAACTAGTTAATACTTGACATCAAATGGCACTAGCAGTACTAGTTAGCAAATGGGGTGATGTTAAGATAAGTAAATGTGAAGCGTGTGTAGTTGCAGAACGAAATTATTGTTTTAGAATATTTCAAGTATCAATTTGTTTGACTCCGATGCAGAAGTCATTACTCTAATTTTGTAAATGGTACCATACCAACATATATGTATTTTTTTCTTAATGCAGCACTTAAAGATTGTCAACTCTCTTACAAAGGCTTGCAATATCATGGTGTAAGCTGTAGACTGTCTTATAAAGCCTATAAAGGTTTTGGTCAACCAAAGTTTAAGCTAACTGTGACTATTGTAGGTAAACTTAGTTGAGGTAAGATCCTGAGTCTTCCAATCAAATGTTTTTCAAACTTTTGTTTTCTCCTTGCTAGATTTTTCTGTCTCTAATAATAGCTAGCCCAGGTTGGATAAAAAAGAGAAGTTCATATTTTTGTGCAAGTCACTACCATTTCAAAACGTGTCCAAAATGTTGTTTGTTCCGCTTTGAAACCGTTAACTCCAATAAAATTTACTGCTCCTGGACAAAGAAGACTGGTCCGAAGACCCTAAGCTCATAACGTCAAAGCGATGATATATTACAATTTACTCAAAGGGGACCTTTTTTTGTTCTCGCTGTAATGGCTTTACTTTAATCGACACCGGTATGGGACAGAGGATGACGCACTCTATAGGAGCGAGCGAGATAGAATGCAAAGCGTATCTGTTCCCGCCAAAGAGGAAAGTGAATCAAGTTGAGCTGGAGTTAGTTAAGTTTACTAAACAGTTTGCTGTGAGCTTCTGCTTGTGTTGTGTGTAGTCCTATTAAAATTACTATTTGGGTGAAAATATTAAACTTTGAAATATATTAAAGTTTGAAACTGCGTTCAATACAAAAATAACATAAATACCATACAGTTTAGAAGCAGCAACCTGTACAGAATTAGGTACGCAACAGGTATGTATTTATTGAGCTGTTTTGTTTATTTTAATAGCTTAGATAAAAATCCAGTGCTTTAAAATAATGCCATCTGGATAAAACTACCAGTAGTGATACCTAGGTTTTGATTCATGGTTCCCAAGGCATATTCGAAGGCTTCAGTGGACTTTAGGATTGTAACAATATTCGTAAAGATGGCGCTACTGGTCTTACTTTAGTTACATTTCTGAGGTATCATTATTTAAATAACTTTCTTAGTGTAATTTAAATATAACGTAATATATATTAGCAGAGATTATTTACCATAAGAGATAAAATTACTGAATTGTACTAGAATTGTAGTAGAACATATTACAGTAGTATGTTGTAACAGTGGCGCCATCTAACAGTAGCATGCTTTAACTAACATGAACTTTTGTACTGTCTCATAGAATGTCATATTCCTTATGTTAAAATTTTCTTTGGTATATTTTTTTCAAATAACCAAAACAAACAGTTTTTAGATAGGTAATCATTATATTCATATTAAGCTGTCGATATGTGACCTACATCCAGTACTAATATGGATGTAATTCAAATACGTTTATAGTATCTATGTCTATGCATGTTTCCTTCTTCTTTTGATGATGAATTCTTAGCCGGATGAGCTTTTTTTAAGCCGGATCAACTATTTCTGCCAATGTCAAGTATTTATAGTATTTAAATCTTAAGTCTTCGAGTCTTCCAGTCTTCGTCGTGATGAAGTTAATGATAAAAAATGTTGATGACATAAATTGAGGACCGTCTTTCGAAAAAACAAAAAATGATCTCCTATGCATGTTTATCAATAAGCATGGTTATGTCTGATTTGAGATCAATCGGCTGTGATGTTTGTAGTCGTTACTAAGTTTGAAGTTATCACAATAGGTTTAGTTCTCCATTTATTTCTTCTAGAAAGCAAACCATAGATATTAAGTACATCCATACTAATATAAAAAAATCGAAAGTAACTCTATCTGTCTGTCGGTACGGTTTCACGGCTAAACCGCTGAACTGATTATAATGATTTTTGGGATGTAATACTATATAATTTAGCTCAATAACCGGCATCCGTGCGGGCGGAGACGCGAGCAAATGTTATCAAAATAAGTAATTTAAAACATATGTGTGGCACTCGGGGACTGCCGCGGTAAAGCTATTGCATAGCATTTTTTATCAACTTATGCAATTATAGTTATTTATTTTTTATTTATGAAGTTTTTTTTTTCTTTGAACATGTATATTTACGGGGCGTACATGCGGTGGCATTATAAAGGCATTATAAATATGATAGATACCTATACACCTATATACTTTCTCACAAACAGCTGCTTAGGTATTCGTCCGATTTCGGAGCAGCTCGTCTCGATCCGTGTGAGCTTCGGGTGTTAGGTTTTATTTTCGTTACGGAATTTCTTAAATCGGCCACTCAAAGCCCACGATAAAAGCTATGCCATAGCTTAATAATAAAAAATAAATATATGCTGAGCTGTACTGAGCTATGTTTACAGGGTATCTAATCTGAATAACGGAAACGGCTCCAACGATTTTCATTTAGTATGCAGGCAACGGTAAATCGATCTAGATAGGATACATTTTTAGAAAGTTGATAGAAAAAAAAAACCGAGCTAACCTCGGTCATTCACGTACTATTACTTAGGACGCAAAGCCATGAAAAATGAATATAGTATTAAGTATTAGTATTAACTAGCGACCCGCCCCGGCTTCGCACGGGTGGATTTCAGATGCCCCGCGCCGACGACACGATTCGTGCCTTTTAAATCTGTAATATCTTCGAATATATTGATTTAAATTAGATACTGTAAAGGGCCATTTTGATCTATATTAAATGCACAATGTATTTAATTTACTTAATTCTATAAGGATTCATTCTGTATTGCTTAAAATCACTTCGTAAATAAGCCATTATTTCTCGTAAAAAGAAAGGAAAAAAAAAATGGTTGTTGTGGGTTATCCTTAAGAAATAGACATATACCGTCGCGGACTTTTTTGTAGTACTTTTTAAGGTGTACAATACTCTAGTACATTATTTTGATCTATCTCGTAGGGTGCAACCAGCGTTTGCAATGTAAGCGCAAAAAAATGTGTTTAGTTGCTACATCACATTAGAAACCTCGAAAATTAACAGTGTTTCCATACTATATTATGCATTTATTATACATAAAAACCTTCCTCTTGAATCACTCTATTTATTAAATAAACCCGCATCAAAATCCGTTGCGTAGTTTTAAAGATTTAAGCAAACAAAGGGACATAGGGACAGAGAAAGCGACTTTGTTTTATACTATGTAGTGATTAAGTATTAATCGAAATTATTGTATTTAATGTAGTTATAATACTGTTATATATATTGGAGAGTCTGAGTAGACCTTTTGCTTTGCAGCTTTACGTCTATTACGTCAATATTACAATAAAAAGGATTTCCTTCTTCATTATTAGAGATTGATATAATATATCAAACTCTAATAATGAAGATGAAAATATATTTTTTTATATTTGGCCCTGCAAAATGACTCTACTCTGCCTGATGGAATGCATAAGCAGAATCCAAGAGTGGTGGTCACCATACTGCGAATGCAGACAATGCAACAATGCAGCATGGTGAACCACACCATGGAGGGTTAGTGATGCTTCTGCATCACTGGGCCTCCGGTCTCGCACTCACCAACGAAAAACGACAGCACGAACGCTCTCATTTTACGTCGATTTTCTGTGCGAGGGTAGTACCTACCGCCCCTGTCGAGCCGGCCCGTTCGTGCTGAAATCAGCGTGGCTCTACTACCTGGTGATGTTGTACCAGTTGATACATTATTAAGAGGATTTAGGTATTAATCAGTCTACTAAACTATCATTTACCTACTATTATAAAACATGTTTATTTCTATTCTACATATTTACAGGTGTTTAGCTTAAAATAACAACATTACTATATCACTCCAGAAAATAATATGTCGACTTTTGCCGTCCAAAACACGTTGACTGTAATATTTTTTCCAGAAAGAGAAAAGATTTACGAGTTACCGTGATAATTATACAAGTTGGTTTGTAGCCGAGGATACATAAATCGCAAAAGAAATTTTCAATTGTTGAGTATCAAAACCACTACTAAGCGACTGTTTTGGCTGGCTGATCTCAGTAACAATATTTGATACAATTAGAGTCATTATGAAAAGAAATATAGAATTTTAAGAAAACAGTCAATATATTTCAACTAAATAAATGATAAAATAGCTTTAAAGATTATTTTATCATAGCTACGTTTGTTGACTTCAATATTAATACTAATTACCTTATTCAGTTTAATGACATATACCATAGTTTGCCCCGAATCAAAAACTAGCTACACAAAATGTTAGAATATATCTTTTTAATATTTCAAAATCATCTTATCTTTATAACGGCTAAAAACCAAAGTTCTGTTATAGCTGGCAAATGAAGCCTAGTAGTGGGTAATGACAGTTGGTATAAGTTAGGTTAGAAGTTGTCTTTTATTTACTAATAGTTATTGTCCGCAGCTTTAACTTAAAAAATGACAAACTTCCATAGTTTTCCATACGTTTGATACATAGCCAAATAATAAGGCTTTCTGTGGCTAAAATAATTTTTAAAATAGTTTCAATTTAAAAAAAAAAAAAAATTCCATACTTGTTGACTAGACTAAAAGATGCAGCAGGTTCACTAGGCCGCCATGGTGTGGGTCGCCATACTGCATTGTCTGCATTCGCAGTGAGTATGGTGACCGCCACTCTTGGATTCTGCTTATGTTTTCCATCAGGCAGAGTGGAGTCATTTTGGCGGGCCATACATAAAAAAAAAGGTACAGTAGATCCAAAGATAGCCCCTTACTGTCTTTCCAACTTTACTTCTTTATAATATTAGTATCGACTCGTAAATTTTCATCTTTTTTGCAACAGTTTTTATAGCTCGACTCCTGTAGCCTATAGCCATCCTCGTGCAATTATGTACATATTATTATGTCAATATGTAATCAAAATATTTTTTTTTTTGTCGCGAGTGTCTGCAAATTAGTTTATTTTCTTAGTATACTAAAATACGACATTCTATCTCGTTGACGACCATCACATGCACACTGTGTTACACAAATTATCAGAAACACGTGTCATATAGAATTAAAAGAAGAGTGATAATAGCCGGAACGATTGAGACAGTATGGCAGTACTAGTCGGGAGCAAATTAACCACGCATGGTAGGGGACTCGGTGAAATAAATCCAAGCGCTGCTAAAACCAAAACCGCAAGTGTGAATTAATTTTGTTCCAGCAAATTTATAACATTGCATTATTTACTGTGCAGTTCCCTAAGGCTGAATCTTAGTAGCTATGTTAACATTTTTCTTAATTTACATTCCTTGATAAAGTATTGGTAATACATATGTTATTTTATTACGCGATGGTAATGTTGATGTCACAGATTGGATCAAGGTTTTTTCAACTTAAATGTAAATATAGTTCTAGAAAAAAAATAGATTTGACTTTTTTTTTAAAAGGAATAGAGGGCAAACGAACAGACGTATCGCCTGATGATAAGCGATAACCGCCGCCCATCGACACCCGCAACACCAGAGGGGTCACAAGTGCGTTGCCGGCCATTGGGGGATGGGGAGTGGGGAGGGGTTGGGGAGTGGGACTCCGGTATCCTCACTCACTCGGTGAAACACTACGCAGGCGCTGTTTCACACCGGTTTTCTGTGAGGCCGTGGTATCAATCCGGTCGAGCATGCCGAAACGTGGCTCTCCCACGGTTTTTTTCTATACTTATAATAAAAATGTAAGGGGTCCAATTCTGTACATTAAAGATATTTTGAAAATTTTTTTTGAAGGGCTCTGGAATTTTGTCTGTCTGTCTGTTCGTCTGTCTGTCTGTCTGTCCGTCTGTCTGTCTGTCTGTCTGTCTGTCTGTCTGTATCATGGCCGCGCATCACGCCGAAACTACTGAATGGATGCAAATGAGACTTGGCATGATTTGGGACAATGTCAATGACATGGGATACTTTTTATCCCGAAATTCAGCACGGTTTCTTGGAGAGAGGGAATGAAAGTCAAAATATGTACTTAGTTGTAATTCAATAACACATAGTCTTTTTTGCTAAAAAGAAAAAAAAAGATAACGGGAAAAGTCTTTTTTTTTTGTCCGCGACTGTACACTGCCTGTGGGAAGCTGAGACAGATATGTAAATATGGCGGTACGAAGTTCGCCGGGTCAGCTAGTTATTAATGTTATTTCAATTTTAAGTTCATTTGCAACATTTGGCTGCACATGACTGCACGGTTGGCACGCACAGTGGTGTAAGCGATCGCCATGCCACTTTCTACTGTGCCAAGTGTTCTGGGTTCAAATCCCACATGGGACAACACTTTGTGTGATCCTGAATTGTTGTTCTGAGTCTGGGTTCTGTGTGTCTGTTTCCTGATGTTTGTAAAATCCCCCGCAATACAGGATGTATATTCCTAATGCGGGAGTTATCTTTTATAAAAAGAAAAAAAAACATTTAACTATATTTCCACAGAAGTTGATATCATGGCACAGAAAAATAATAAGGGCCATTAAATCTTAGAGTACACAAAGTGACGTCTGTTTCATAAGAATACTTTTTAACCGACTTCAAAAAAAGGAGGAGGTTAATTTTTTTGGTCCAGTTCTGACATGTCATCCATAAGAAAACCATATAAGTCTTCAATTTGCATTAAGTATGAGCGCGACAAATTGACGAATAACTTAATATCACGCCAACCCATTTCAATTTGGTCGTCCTTGAAGTCGGTTTTTTTTTGTTAATTTTTTTTCTGTATCTATAGATGTTAAAATATGTGTAGTTTATTATATTTCTTTGCTTTATCAAGTAATCAAGGCAATTTAATTAAATAATCAAATTTATGTGAAAACCAAAAGACCTTAAAAAGGTACTCTCATGTCATGCATTTGTAAAAAGCTTTCAGTTGAAAAACACACTCGTAGCATGTAAGCGCCTTAGTAAATCTTTGTCATCAGTCAAACATATTTTTGTTCATTTTGTGTGACATACTAGGAGAATGAAAATGTAATGAAAATAAACTTTTGTAGGTTTTTAGCGTAGGTACACAGTCAATTTTTTTGGTAATGTTTCAAAAATTGCTACATCATAGTGCAGTGGCACAAGACGTAAATATTGCTAAAGCCTATTTCTATGATACAAATTACGGTTTAAAGCATTCGCAAACAAAAAAAATCGGCCAAGTGTGAGTTGGATTCGCACATGAAGGGTTCCGTACCATTATTTTAACATTTCAAGCGTCTACCTGTTGCCGTTATCAATATCGAGCAAAAACGAGCAAAAAATCACGTTTGTTATAGGGGAGCCCCCTTAAAGATTTGTTTTATTCTGATTTTGAGTAGTATCTGTTGTTATAGCGGCAACAGAAATACATCGTCTCTGAAAATTTCAACGGTTCAACTATCATGGTTCATGAGATAAAGCCTAGTGACAGACGGACGGACAGACAGATAGTTTTACATTTTTGGTACTGAACCCTAAAAATGAATATCACATCAATAGCCTTTATTAGTCCACTGCCAGATATAAGTCTCTCTTAAGAAAGGAGATTAACACATTTCATAAGTTTGATTGTAAAGCGAAAACACTGCTTAAAAATTATTAAGCTAAGTTCTCATTTCTCTTGGCTTCTCTAGAGCGATGGACGTAGTGGGGACTTGGGGACTACGACCAAAGACTACCAAGTTTGTCCTTTGATTACCTCTCAACTTGTGACAGCGATAGACACTGTTTACTTCACAACAAGCCTCAATGTTCTAATGCAGGAGGTACGGAACGTCTCGGTAAACACGATCACTCATCCAAAGTGGACCGTTCAGAGCTTATTTAACCACTTAGATCGATTGACTGTCAGAGGAGAAATTTATTAATAAACTACCTAGTCTTTGAATGTCAGCTTATCATTAGGGTAGTTTACTTACTCAAAAGATAATTATTTAAAGGAATTCATTAGGCTTTATTTTGCTGCGATACAATAGTGTATAATATATGCACGATCACTTAATTGTTGTTATAACATGGAACGCGAAAGTTTAAAAGTTAGTAATATATACACGATTCTTCTTATTTAATACAAAATATATTTCAATTTTGTATACCATCCTTAAATTGACTCGAATGTAATCAAAAAAAATATCAAAATTGATTACATTTCCCGTATATGACAAGATCGATTTTACGGTAAAATGGTAATTATTTGTGTTTTGTCATATTTGGTAAACAATCGTAAAAATACAACAATGCTACTGGCTATCTGACATCCACATGACAAATATGACAAAAACCAAATGACGGGAAAATTTACAGCTTTCCGATGTGCCTACATCAAAGGGATTAACTTGAATAAACAATTTTATTAACGGATTGGCTCGTAGGTAGCATGTGTATCGCAGTAATACTAGCAAATGATTACTTCGTGAATTAATTTATAATACACACATCAAAAGTGTCTAGGGATCAACATATGTGTCTAGGGATCAACATATATTTTTGCAATAACTTTTCTCCTGATTGATATTAATTAAAATTTTCTTTAAGGATTCATCAAATAAAGTGTTTTCGTTTGTCACAGTAACGATAAACCAAGTCACCTTTGCATTAATAAAGAAATTTCCCATTTTCCTAATAAAAGGATTTTTGACATTTGAACCACTAACATTAAAGTTCGAAAAAAAGACTGAAAGAACAGTTTTCTTTAAAATTTTATTAGGTAACTTAAACAATTAATAATCCGTGTTTCTACCGCGAACACTAACACAAGAACATCGGTTTGGCATACTCAAAATGAGTTCATTCAAATCACGCCGTGGAATGGCCGCCCATGTTCGTTGCAACAACAAAAAAAGGTCTTCTTGCGACTGGATACCCTCCATATTCGGCAGAGCTCTTCTCTGTAGCATATCCCATGCATGCTCAATCGGGTTCAAGTCTGGCGACTGAGCAGGCCAGGGCCAAAGGCACATCTCAATCTCAAGAAATCCGCATAAAAATGCTTGATCCCTAGACACTTTTGATGTGTGTATTTACGTTAGTACCTACTTTTTAATCAAGTTTATTTTTTAAAATGTTTTTACATAGTTCACAGGTTCTAGTGCTGGAGGGCTTAGAATTTGGTAGATACTTATGTAAAAGATGTTGATTTTTTCTCATCTGATTCTTCTTCTTCTTCAAGTGCCTCTTCAATCTCGAAGGTTGGCCGTCAGCTTCCTGTACTTCCTTGTCGTTGGCCAGGCGAAATTCATCATTCATTCATCTGATTATTATATGTTTTCAGAATACAGAAGACTGGAGATACATGTGACAAAAAATGAATGGGTAGTCTTTCCCAATTTAAATAAAATCGTTGCAATAAATATAAGATTTATAAATGAGTATGTGTATATATAAAATAAGGGTTCAACCGAACACTTTATTAAAATCGAGACATAGTAAACATGTTTTTATTCTTTGTAAAAACATTAAACAAAATTTACTATACTTTGTCCTTTTTTTATTTTCTTTTTGACAGTTCAAGAAATTTTGAAATTAATGACGCCCCCACCCATTACCGATTTGATTTGAAACGAATAGCGATTTTATTTATGAAGAACTTTCAATCGATATAATTAAATATTTTTTATTGAAATATTAATTATTCCTTAATTAGTTTTTTATATTATGTAAGAAATAAACAAAAATATAAATAATAAATCTGTAAATTAAATGAATGAACAGAGTTATTGTTCTTTACTCTTGGTTTGATCCTAAATTCCAAGATTTGACTTGATTCCTTGCAAAAATTCAATCTTGAAGTCATAGATACTATTTTTATTTCCTTTTTTTATTAAATTTACAGAAAAAATACTTAGATGAAGTCAAATTATTTTTATCATATGATCGATTTATCGTATTTCAAGTACTGTTTTATAGTCTGTGGTTGTTTGTTATGCACAGACCACTTCACTAAAGTACCGTCACCGTTAATAAAGTACGACATTATTGTAGTACATAATTCTGAAAAAAAAATGGTAATTTATAGGACTGAGCTGTCAAAAAGAAAATAAAGAAATGGACAGAGTATACCACTCTTTAAAGTTTCAACAAATACTTTCATACGAAAAGCTTTTAGCAGTTCTTTATGGTAATTTTACGACATCAATAAAATTTAGCGTTCAATTATAGAACGCATAATTCTTTTTTTATGTTCTAAATACTAATACCATTAACTAAACTGTTAAAAATCAAATAACGAAGAAACACGAATACAGAGGAAATTCCTAGTGAAGGTGTATAACATTTTAGACAGATTTGGAGCTTTATTTTTTTTTAAAAAGATAAATGTTTGATTACTAATTCAGTTTATAGACTTAAGTCAATGTATCATATTGTATAGGAGCTAAAAGACATATCAGTCACTGTTAAAATATCTTGAACATAAGATTTCCAATGTAATTTTCATCAGTAAAGAAACGACTCCCATTGGCCTGAATAGAAATTTAAGCTTTGCTATTTACTCTTAAGAATATTGTTAAATTGTGCTCCATTATGTACAATACAAATTGCAAACAAGCCATACATACCATACCCTCGCCATATTCTCGGGTCATTGTTCCCATTGCCGGTGACAATTATCCGAGGGGCTCATCCCCATGTTAACCAATGTGAATTGTATCGCGCCAGTTTAAAAAGAGCCCCTCTTCCTCCCTTTGAGAGTGAACTTGATATGAATATCGGGGGGCGAGTAAACGGATTGAAATTCCTCCATAAAATTGTTGACTGGTTAGGACAATGTTCAACCTTTAAAACTTTTTTACTGTTTGTACTCAACGATCTGAAGTTAAACTATCTAAATAATGGTAGTTTTAAGTTGATAATTAAGTATTAGAATGTTTTCGGTTGTAAAATGTAAATGCATGCTCGTGTGTGTGTGATAAACTCATGTGTTGAAGAGCACAATTTTTCTAGGACCATAATACTCGTATATTGTTAGCAGCAAAGTTGGCCTCCTGTTACATCGTCCTTTAAGTGTTACATTGTCAAATATTTAGGGTCGACTTCATAAATATGTACAGTCTTCTAATAACTGAAAGTAAACAACGGAATTCACTGCACGGTTGGCCTAGTGGTTTAAGCGGTCGCCACGCCGCTTCCTACTGCGCCAAGTGTTGTGGGTTCAAATCCCACATGGGACAGCACTTTGTGTGATCCACAAATTGTTGTTCTGAGTCTGGGTTTTCTTTATGTCCGTTTCATGTATGTTTGTAACAGTCCCCCGTGACACAGGATGTATATTCCTAATGCGGGAGTTGGCTTTGAAATTTAAAAAAAAAAAAAATATATTGTTCTCATTGTGATATTTTGTAAATTATTTTCTAATTTGTTTTCGGATGGTCAAAATATAAATCAGTCTTAATAAGCATTATCGCAGTTCGGGCAGAATGTAAAAGCAATCTTACAATGAATATTTTAAAACCGTGACTTTTACTTCACCTACCTAAAAGTTTTGTTAATTACAATAGGTATTAAAATTCATGTAAATCATATTCACTTCAATTTGGTGTACAGTAAGATTTCATTTAATGAAGGAGAGGAGATGAAACAGAAGACAGCAATTTTTTGCCCATGTTAAGGACACACTATTTGATTAGACTGTTTCCTTTTTACCCGACTGCGAAATGAGGAGGGTTATGTTTTTCGAGTGTATGTATGTATGTAAGTAGGTATGTATGTATATTTCTTTGGCACGCCCTTAAGCCTAAACGGCTTGTCGTATTTTTATGTGAGTGGTGTCAGTAGATTCGTCGTAGTCGTGAAAGTGACACTGCGTACATTAAAATAAAAAAAAAATGAATATAATAAAGATGGCAGATATTGACGCAGTCTGGTTTATTTTCTTTTAAATAAGTTTACTTGTTTGTAGGTTATTTACTAACAGTCGAATATTCTTTAAATAGGCAGAAAAGCTCCTATAATATAACAACTGTTGGTACTTATTAATACCAATAATATATAATTAACCACACGGATCGTGTACATATTAATAGCTTATTTCGCTTAAATTTAATCTACCACGCGTCGCTGTGGGATATTTTGTTTGAATTCATGAGAAATAGGAAACAAAATTGACACAAAATACAGAGAAACTATTTTTAAGTAGGATGTATGTATATCGTATCAAAATTTGAATTCGATTTGCGCACAATTTTTTGAGGTTTTGAACCGTAGGTGTGAACAAATTAACTGCCTCGTTGGTCTCGCGGTTGGCGTGTGCGACTACTGATCATGAGGTCTTGGGTTCGATTCCCGGGTTGGACCAAATGTTTGTATGATCTACAAATATTTGTTTTGGAGTTTGAGTATTTTCTATGTATAATATGTATGTTTTTACAAAAAAAAGAGTAAGTATGTATTTGTATTAGTTGTCTAGTACCCAAAACACAAGCTCTGCTTAGCTTGGGACTAGATGATGTTGAGTGTTAGATGTCCGAAAACATATTTATTTATTTAACTTAATATTGTCATACACATTGTAATGATGCTCAAATATTATTGCCCGTTTAACTCTTAGTGAAATATATTATGACAACATTAATTACGGCAATAAACATTAAATTACGTAATTACGTAACGGTATACGTGGCCGACAGTATTTGCTATTTACCTCACGTATGTGGATATCGCATAGAATCGCTCCTAGATATGTTTATTAGAGGTGGTAAATCACGCCTAATTGTCACAGCGGCTGGATTCGATGCGATGCCTCCACAAATTGGGAACTGCCTATCGCTGGGTATAATATTGTGTAATAGTGTTTTAACATAATCTAACACTATTGTTTTTTAGATATGTTTTGTGACATTACTTTTGGACTCCGTTATAGTACAAGTGAACAGGGGAACAGGTATTGGATACAACCGAAACCGTCTGGCTCTACCCTAGGAACGACAGCTGTTTATGATGTATACCTATTCAAATAACACTACATATTAGGTTATTTCACTATGTAGGTACGAGAGAAATCATGTTTTTAACATAACTTAAGCCCAAAATTGCCAGAGAAATACAGTTTCATTTAAGAAAATAACGAAATATATTTTGAAATTCAATCATTGTATTGAATTTAAAAATTATTACTTATGCCTTAGAACGGTTTCGATATTCTAGACTAGGCAGTATAGATGATAATTATTTTTAAAAGACTTACGAATTGTAGTGAAATTTCATATTTAGGCGTTACGTGTTTATTATTAAACTAGTTGTTCCCCGTACTATGTCGGTTTTCGCTGCAAATAGTAGCTTATGTATTATTCTGATGTATAAGCTATATTACTGTAAAGTTTCATCCAAATCCGTTCAGTAGTTTTTGCGTGAAAGAGTAACAAACATCCATCCATCCATACTTACAAACTTTCGCGTTTATAATATTGGAGGATAACTGTTACTTTATCTAGCGGTACTAAAAAAATAAAGAAAACGTAGTGAAAATTATACACACAGGTGTAACACAGTAGTCGTAGAGGATTAAAAAAAAACGGTTTGCACTCTGTGAGTGCCAGCAGAAGTGAAAACTTGAACATTAACGTTGTGCATTTTTTTAATTTGTTTTTTTTTTTTAATTTCCTATATTTATTAAACACAATGAACGATGCTATACGAACCTATGCCTTGCTTTGTCTTTAATATTCCTTGAGAACCGATAACTACAGAAATGATTATTATAAAATATTGGTTAATGCTATACAATATAAAAATAATATTACCCGAGCGAAGACGGGTTTATACACGAGCACACTCGCGCAAGCGTCCTGCGCCGCTTAAACCAAACAGCAGGAGCAGACATACATTTTCACCGTGCCGTAGAAAGAGAGGGGGATATGACTTCCTTTCTACTCCACGCCTCTGTCTTACTAATATTCGATCAGGTCACGTGTACTGACGCGAGTTTAATTTTTTTTATCCATCCCAAAAAAAGTGCATAACGCTTCTAAAGAAGTTTTCACTTCAAAAACGTAATTAAAAATCCAATGCCTGGAATGAATGATACAAAATTAAAGAGTGTGAAAGTGTAAATTTGCCTGTATCGGTGTTCCAAAACTCCCACGGGACGGGCTCCGTGTAACCAGTTTTAATATCGGCATTATTTTTTATTAACTCCAGTTTATTCGGCCTCCTCCAGTATTAAAAACCATATAACTTTTCATATTTGCGATATTAGATATTTTGTTTGGCGGTTCTATGGTGTTATTTTTTTTTTATTGAAAGAGAGTAGGTACAAGAATATTAACATGTTATTTTTTGTTTTGAAATAAAATCATTCTTGCAATGAATAAATTTCAAATTCTGACTGATACATTATTAAAATAAATATTATGTAAATTATCGCAGTTCTCCATAAGCCGGCAGAGCCTCATTTACACAACATCAAAAATGCAAATTTTCGTACATCAAATTCTACCGACATCCTCGTTTTGTGGAATATTTCATTAAAGCACAAAATGACAGGTGAATAAAAGGTTTCCTCTTTTTTTTCAGAGTGCTGAGCCTTGGTATACATGTAATGCTTGAAGCGTAAATGGCTTGGTCTAAAATGGCGGGTGAAAGATCAATATGACCTACCAAAAGGTAAGCCTATCTCTTTTCCACTCGGCAAGTTGATGCGACCGTCTCTCTCTCGCACAGTTTTATGTCACAGTTTCGATATGTCGTATGAGAGTACAGATTTCAGTTGCAAATATTCTTAGTTTTCTTAGATATGTGAATGTTTTAGAGTTCTAAGCCTTCGAGTAATGTTTGTAAGGCGGTTAGCGATTAGCGGTGAATACTATTACATCGAGTCTAAAGATAATGCTTAATTATGAAAATTTTGGTAATTAAAATTATTTTACGGAGTGTAAACATTTACTAGGCAATTTTGTTAATTGAACTTCTGTTACGTTCTCTGAGAAATTATAATAATAAAGCAGATAATTCAACAAAGGCAATAAGGAAAATTCAGGAATAAGAGCAAACTCTGGGAATCTTTTAACACAAATAGCTAAAGAAAAATATTCTACTTACTTATATATAAAAATTATGGAAATCTTATTTAGACATGGAAAGAACCTTGTAGTAAAGTAGCAAGAAAATATTAACGTTATTTTAAAGGTATTCTGCAAAATTTGGATAGGTTTTAATAAAGATTATTCAGAATTCAGATTTACTTAAAACATTGGCAAGCTACATTTCAAGTATATTAAACTTAGTAATTGTCTTACTAAGTTTAATTTAATCACATTTACTCAATACTAATACGTAGAAATTTTTGTTAAACGTAAACGAGTATATTGAGGTGGTTTTTAGAATGAGTTTTTTTTTTAAATATTGTAAAACTATGGTCTTATTTTTGCGACACGAGAGAAATTTTCCGTAGAAAGTTGTGCGCAGATACGATGCAAAAGAAAAACCTTTTATTGTGTAAGAAAACCTTTTGTGCCTTTGATGAAAAACGGGAAACGTATTTTGAATGTGTTGTAAAATGCGGTGTTTGTAATGGTTTTGGGCTAAGTACCTATAGAGTAACCGTAAATGTTATTCTATGCTTGTTTATTTTTAATATTAAATTAAAATCTTCTGTTACATCAATACTCAATATATTTCTGTTATATTATAACTATAAATTCTCAAAATTAAAAAAAAAACCCCGACATAATAACCTGAGTTCCCTTTAAAAAGTAAAAAACACGTTATGCGCTTGCATTTGAAACCCCACTCGATGATATTTTTGCAGACATTCGGTTACTCTTCCCCACTTTCACCCCCATAACTTTTAAACGGCTCAACCGATTTTCATGAAACATGTCTAAGAACACTCGCACGTAACTCACCTTTCATACAAAAAAAAAACTAAATTGAAATCGCTTCATCCGTTCGTAAGCTACGGTGCCACAGACAGACAGACAGACACTTGAAACTTATAACACCCCTCTTTTTGGTCGGGGGTTAAAGATGAATGTTTGAAATAAGAATAATTCACAAAACCATACCCAAACTATTGGCAAGCGTAACAAACTATTTTTCCTAATTTAGAGTGTATTGTATATTTCATTATGAAATAAATAACATATCCTAAATTTAAGAACACTGGCCTCATAGTATATATGAAATAAATATACCTAATATAGCGCTTGAAATTGTTGCGTTTGATTTTAATTCAGATAAATAAATATAATGTCATATACTCTTTACAATGCTCTAATCCGCAGTCTGCAGTTTCAGAATTGGTTACAATTTTATATCATCATTAAAGCTTTACATTAGGGTCGTTTGCGGGTCGGTGGTAATCGAAGAGTTAGTGCGGGCACGAAGCTTCCCGATTTATCGCCCGCTCTCATCGATTTTGGTGCTTAAACTGAAGGTCCAAAAATACGATATAAAATTGTAACTTAAAGGAACCCGAAAGCTATAAAACCTTTCGTCAAATTGTCGATCGTTATTCAAGAACTGTGAATAGTACAAATCGTTGTAAATTTAATTCAATAGAAATAGAAGATCTCCCAAGCGCTTAATCGAGCTCGGATTTTTTCCGTTATGTCATTTCGAACAAGCTGAACACTTAACAAAAGCTCCTTAATCCCACCACAAGAGTAAAAACAAAGAATCCGCGCGCATCACTCATGTTTCAAATATATATATCTTCTGTGACATTGACACAGAAAATGCTACTTTAACCACCTATATTTAATGTTTATTTTCCAATAATATAATGCTTTTATTTACGTCGATTGAGCTGTGACACGAATCATCCCTTGAGGTGGTAAAAAAACTGAATAATTCGCGTACACATCTCGCGACAGGGAACGCGTTTTGGGAGTGGCAACAATTTCCTATTTGGTCGTTCCTGCAGGCATCGCTATAAAAGTACACTATTTGCAAGTAAGAATATGTTGACAGAAACGTGGGGTCATAGATAACGGGTGATTATGATATATTTCATATGAAAATTGTAATTTGTGATGTAAGTAAACAAAGATTTGAATGTTCAAAGATGTGAGAGAAGATATCGACCTATTCGTAAATATTTCATGAAACCCGTTACGCCAAAAAAGAGAACGATATTTTATTTGCATTACAATGTATTGCATATTTGATGGAACGGATTACTTGCGTCTCGGCTCGTGTTCGCACGTTCCAAGATTTTGTTTTATAAAAAGGAATATCTCGTCGCAAAGTTCATGAAAAATCGTGCACTAAAATGTATTTAGCTAAAGAAGATCGAATAACAAGTAGGTCTTAGTAAAGATTAGGAATTTTTGATAATTAAATTAACTGAAAAAAAAAAAGGATTTGGAATTATTGATCATTCGGTCTCGTGATTCGGCAATATCCATAAATCGGTTGATAGGTAGTATCTTGAAAATATTATGTTACAATATTAAAGGGTAGGATTGAAGCGATGTTTCCCAAGAAGGTTGGTGAGGGTCGGGTCCAGATAAAAAGGGTGAAAGTGGGGTAATACTGTGGGGCGGGTGATGCTGTCGTCTGCTGCCAATTTAAGTGCCTCTAACTAAGTGCGTATTTAGATACAGTATGAATGTTTTATGAAATGAAAGTGAGTAAAGTTGGTATACCCGCGACAGGTCGTCTGAAGATTTCCTTTTAAATTTTTTCTTTGTAAAAAAAGAAGATATCAGAATTTCAGGTATATGTCTGTTTTGGGACTCTCTTGAAAACTTTTAAGGACTCCATCACAATTACTTTTTAAGGCAGAACATAGGTAACTTTTTATTTACCATAAGATAACTTGATTGCTTGTTATTAATTAAGCCGTTTTACAAAGGAATGAATAATTTAATTGTCTTTAACGACCTAACAGAGTTATAATAGTTAATTCAATACGATATTTTAAGCATAATAGTTTGTATTGTAAATTTGTATTGGTGCAGCCGATCGGAAGTTATGCGCGTACCTACATACATTTTTAACCGACTTCAAAAAGGAGGAGGTTTCTCAATTCGACCGTATATATATATTTTTTAATTTTATGTGTGTTCGCGGATAACTCCGTCGTTTATGAACCGATTTTGATGATTCTTCTTTTGTTGGAAAGGAGATGTCTTGACGGTGGTACCATGATAAGGAAACTAGGATCTGATGATGGCATCCTAGAGAAATCGAGGGGAACCCTCATTTTTTTCAGGCACGTACTATGCTTTTTGTATATTTTCTGAAGCTACTCCGGTATTTCCGTCTGGTAGTCATCATTTAATGATGATGAGCTGATGATGAAAGGTACAAATCCTTAACGGTTAGGAGTTGGAGGATAAATCTTTAAATGTCATATGTATGTATGTTACCTTTAATCGTATTCTTTCAAGTTATTTAGGTGAGCTGATGATGGAAGGTACGACTCCTCAACGTTTAGGAGTTGGAGGATAATTCTTTCAATTTCATACGTATCTATAGACCTTTAGTTGTATACTTTTAAGATATTTAGGTGAGCTGATGACACAGGCGCTATGATGACTAACCTCTTAATGTATTTTGATTTAAGTAACTCGTCTGCTTCTATTTCATCACGACATTTAAGCTTGAACACGATTCCTGTTGCCCCGTAGACCACGTTCTCGGTAACAGAAATCTTGCATCTCAACATAATTTGAGCATACTCAGTTTTAATACGTGTTCAAACCACTAAAGTTATTCGCATCAGCAGAAATTATATGAAATAGTTCAACTAACTGACAACCTATTGTTTGCACTAAAAATGGAAAAATAAAAACTTTTTATAAAAAAAAAACCGACTTCCACGAAACCATCCAACGAAAACTCCCTGCCAAAAACACTAAAAAGCGTAAAATAAACTGGCTCTTCATAAATTGCTATGTGCCAATTCTTGTCTATACCTAATTCTTTATTCATTTAAATAGTAGTATTATTATATGTACTAGGTACCTAAAATCTGTTTGAAGTCGGCGTCAAGCCAAAATGTAATAGGAGGTACCCCACTCGCCACTGCTGGATACCTGCTTCTCGTGTAGCAGAAAACAACCCAAGCGGGCAGACACGCGCGGGGTGACGCGACGTCGTTGATAGTCGTCTCGAAATATAGCGAGTGTGGTAACTACTATTACATTTGGCTTGGCGCCGACTTCAAACAGATTTTAGGTACCTAGTACATATAATAATACTACTATTTAAATGAATAAAGAATTAGGTATAGACAAGAATTGGCGCATAGCAATTTATGAAGAGCCAGTTTATTTTACGCTTTTTAGTGTGTTTGGCAGGGAGTTTTCGTTGGATGGTTTTTGGAAGTCGTTTTTTTTATATAAAGTTTTTATTATATATATATATATAGGATTAGACTAAAATGTTACCAATCGAACAACGCAAGGAAATCTACCAATTTAGCAATTTTATTTAAAACAAGGAAAGTAACTTTTTTTTTTTTTTTCTATCTCGTTGTTTTCTATTAATAGTAACAGAGCCAGCATCAAGTACAATTTCGTCACGTAAACATTAATTCTGTTATAATTACCATGATTATTCTTTGTTTCAAAATATAAATAAATTGACCACATAACCAACTCAACTTGCTGAATTATTTATAATATGATAAGTTTTATACTTTACAGAGAATGAAAGGACACGGAATCCCCGATCCCGTTATTTACATGAGTATTCCGATAAATGTAAGGAGGGTAGATCACTCAGCTATTTACCCTGCCTCGGCCATGATACGCGTAATCTCCTGGAAAAGGGTTCTGTGCCCAACATAGCCCGATCTGACGTCACGAATCCTGATACTACACGAATCGTAATTGATGTTGTCTCTTTTATTATTAATAGAAAAGACAGGGATGAAAAAGAAATTTGAATTTTGATTGTGGTTCTGTTTGAAAATTGATTTAGATAGTGCTGCATTAGTGCATAATATTTAGAGCACCTAATATTATTTTGAAGGTTTGGTTTTCAGAGTATATCATATTATAGTGTCGGTAAGGTTTATTTTGTTTATTTATGTTAGCCATTTAAGTAAATACCGAGTACCTATTGTTTTCTTTATTTGTATATGTAATTTAAATTATTATTTTTAAAGGTGTCTATGTACTAGTATTAACACACTTTTATTAGTTACATCATATAAATATATATTATAATTTTCATCTACTTTAAAACATCGAATTGAATTTAAACTGATGCTTATACAATAATAAATTAATAAATTTCTCCAATTGTAGTCGGGGATATGCGGACTAAATAACTTCTAATATATATCCAAATCCTATTACATAACAAATAACAGGAAAAGGTGTAACACCACATTCCATCATAATTTTGGTCCGGCGTGATGGATGGCAATAAGCTTGTCCCGTACAAGCGTCTATTGCGAACGTGCTTTGACTCCGTGGTGCCGGGAGCTTTCACAATAAATCTATTAATAATTTATCTGACAATGAAATCAAGATAAGGAACTTACGGATCTAATAACATAGAAAGACAAGATATTTAATACATAACTAATTGTTATGATAAATTTAACCGAATATTTCTTAGAATTTCGACCCACGTATGACCTTCAGTTATCATAAATACTCATTACACCGTCTACAAAACTGTAACACCAATTAAGAAGCTTATAAAGTTTAATCTCTAAGATTTCAACTTCAATTATGTCAAAAACTTTCCGATTAAATTATAAAATCGCACCATCCGTTGCGTTTGTGTGCAACAAACAGGGAGACAGACATGGCGTTTCACCCTCGTTTTTCGCTCAACGATTAAAAATAAAGCGAGCGCTTAAAGGTTTTTCGAGGGGATAACTCGAGATTGATAAAGGCCTGCAAACACGTCTGCACCCTTTTCTCCAAATTAAAGTTGATGTTAAACTGGACTCAACCGAGTACATAACGCCTAAAACAAGTTAGATTGAACTTATAGCTACTTATAGCTTGACCATCATACATATAGCTTATAAGGCAGCCAGCTCATCATCAATCAAGCATATTAACATTATTTGTCAACACTTCAGTTCAAATTATTACTATTCGCATGACATTGCTCGCCGAATATTATCAGACATATCTGATATAACCCTTATGGCTACTACAAATGGTCGGCGTATAATTATTATCGCACTGATTTATGGCCAAGGTACCGTTAGCAGAATATAAACGGTAACATTACGAGCTCCTTCCATATCACGTCAGTTCATTATGTTCCCCACAGTTGTTTTATAGCTGTCACTTAGATATTACTGGTGGCAAAGTTGATAAAGATTTTCTGTTGAGTTTGCTATCGTCACATCATAAACTAAGAAAATATTTTTAGGAAAAAATAAAACGATCTTACTATTTAACTGCTTCTACTAAAGTAACATCTTAATAATATATCAGTCATAATTTTGACTTCAGCATATTCTTGTCATACCTAAATTGAGTAGCTAATAATAAGCAAAAGTATGTCGTAAGTATGAGGACAATAATCAGTATTCCTTGAATTTTATGGAAGACTAGCTGACCCACGCAACGTCGTTTGCGTCTCCTATTGCCCGTAGCGTAAAAAAAATCCCCCGTTTTTGAAATAGTCTTCATTGGTGCTCCGCTCCTATTGGCCTTAGCGTGATGATATATAGCCTTCCTCGATGAACGGGCTATCTAACAATGAAATAATTTTTCAAATCGGACCAGTAATTCCTGCGATTAGCGCGTTCAAACAAACAAACAAACTCTTCAGCTTTATATTTTAGTATAGATGTATTTATTATACTCTTCTAAGATGTAATACTCATAACCAACAAGACATTTATTTGGATAAAGATTAATATTAGGTATTATGTTGATAAAAACTCTTTGGCAAATAACTCATTATTAGGTACCAACTCTTAGCGTCTTATACTCGTGATAACTTCTAAACGAAATGTCCGAAGGGGATGAAACAAAAAGTATTTTACTTCTACATAAATACCCTTGATAACATAATACTTTCTTAGGATAAGTATTAATATTACGATACACATTTAACGTAGTTTCTTTCTTCAGACGATTTATTAATTTTTTTCAACACAAAAGCGGTTATTGTGACTAAACCATAATAGTTAGATATATGCACTTGCGCTTCTTCTTGTTAACTTTAAATTATTACTTAAATAGAGCCATAAATAAGTCTTAACGAAGATGACAACATTCGCGTGCCGCTATTGTCTATGACCAATAGTCTTACTACAACTAAAATTTTCGAGAACTGTTTTGCCGACAACAATTTAAATATACGTATTTCTTTGTTGTAGGTTGTTCTATAAAGGAACATTTTCAAGTTTTGAGTGGCAGCATACAGCAAGTCTCAAGAGAACATGTCAGGTAGGTTGAGAAAGATAAATGTATATTTATTTAAAAAAGCGTTTAGTGACTGTTTGACATATAGGCTTTGAATCACTTTTTTATTTTATTTATTGTGTCGTAATAACTCTTAGGTCACCATTATCATTAGTAGAGGTAGAGGTTTAATTAAAAAATAAAGACCATTTGAAAAGGAGTGGAAAAGAAGGAAAGGAGCTACGCCCAGCAAAGGACTGTCAATAGCTGTTGTTTTGTGATGTTACAGTACAAACTATTGAAGTAATAAAAAACAATAAAAAAACGATGAAATTGAAAACCTCCTCCTTTTGAAAGTCGGTTAAAAAGTAACGTCGATCAAGTCCACTGTTAATACGTACAATATACATATATCCTAACTGTCTAGTCATGGACGTTAAGAGACAATTATTATTAGAGATGCGCCGAATAGTCGTTTCACATAATAACCGAATACTATTCGGTTTAACCTGTACCGAACCGGATATTCGGCCGAATTATTCGGTTTACAATTTCATTGTTTTGCCGCGTAAACAGGTTTTAACATGGCTAGATGATGAGCGAGCCGTACCTCACCGACCGCCACCTTGGGACTTTTTTGACGAAATGGGAGATGACAAAACAAAAGTTAAGTGCACTTTGTGTCGTTGTATTATTTCTCGCGGTGGAACAGGGCGTAGTGGTTCGATCAGTGGTATGATAAATCATTTGAAGCAGAAAGAACAACTGCCAGAAAACACCTCTACTTCTGAACATAGCTCAGACACTTTTCCAACAACTTCGAGTGTAAGATCCAATATAGACCAGTCGCATTTACTAGGTACACAACAAACTCTAGAGGAGGCATAACGCCATTGCTGATATGATTGCAACTGACAATCAGCCTATTTCAACTCTCGAAAACGAAGGCCTTAACAGATTATGTATTGAATTTATTGAAGCCTAAGTATAAGTTGCTTGGAAGAAAGTAAATGAGTGAATTGGTGATTTCTACAATTTATGAGAGAGTGAAAAAATTGATCAAAGATGAAATCTCAAAATAAATAAATATTTCGGACATCTAACACACAACGCCGTCTAGTCCCAAGCTAAGCAGAGCTTGTGTTATGGGTACTAGACAACTGATACAAATACATATATTTTTTTTTTTGTAAATACATACATATTATACCTACATAGAAAACTCCGAAACAAATATTTGTAGATCATACAAACATTTGGTCCGACCCGGGAATCGAACCCGAGACCTCATGATCAGCAGTCGCACACGCCAACCGCGAGACCAACGAGGCAGTCAAAAGCCACGGCTGTTTTGATTACGTGATATGTGGACTTGCGTGAACAACATGCTTAGCTTCACTGTGCACTGGTTTAATGAGGACTTTGTTCAACAACATAGAGTTTTGCAAATGAAACATTTTACTGGGTCTCACTCAGGTGATCACACACGTTCTGTATAAGAAGAGTTTTAGTTTTAGATTTAAATTGGGACAATGCTTCGCTTATCCACGTGATTATGAGAGATAATGGTCCTCATATTGGGACCCATAGTTCAAAAATAAATATGTGGAGTTGTGGTTTAAAAATATTGTTTCCAGTTTTGAAAATAAATGCTGTTTTAACATTCAAAATAAATGTTGATTTGGAGTTTAATTGCTTTATTTTATTAGCTTTATTCAACACATTCTTCATATAATTTCTGTGACTTAACATATATATAGAATTACAGAAATCTTACATAAGACGTTTTGTCTTTCATTTCTATAACCGTATAGAAATGAAAGACAGTGTGTAGTGAAGTAGAAGTGTAGCCAAAAAATAGAAATACTCGAACCGAATATATTCGGCACCAAAACCGTATAATTCGGCCGAATACAAATAGTGAAAAAGATGCCGAATACGCCGAATCACAAAACTGTGATGCTGACGTTATTTGATGTTTGCCACTGCAGTATTTCTGCATCAATTTAATGGCATCATAAATTCTCAATTAAATTCAGGCTGCATATGCCTTCGCCAGATACCGTTCTATTACAACATAAAACGAATTACCTGAATAGTTATTAGCCTTTTTGTGATTTATACCTTACGCCTGCTTTTAAAACTAATTCATTTGTTCTTGAAGTGACAGTTTTGATTGTTTCTTTTAGTACTCATTCATTATATTATTTAAGAAAATGTTTTGAAGATAATGAACTGGTTAGCTGCAAAGCATAATTCTACAAGTTTCTAGAAGATACTAGCCCAGAATATAATTAAAGGTAAGTGTAATATTTTTGTATACTCTAATCTTAAAAAACATTGCAGCTAAATAAATGCTTAGATAGTTCATTCAAGAAGTTGTCAAAGTATGATAATTTTCAATCAATAATACAGTTATTTTTAACCGGCTTCAAAAAAGTAGGAGGTTGTCACTTCGACTATTTTTTTTATGTTTATTACCTCATAACTCTCGACTGGGTGAACCGATTTTGATGATTCCTTTTTTATTTGAAAGCTAAAGCTTCCCGTGTGGTCCCATTTCAATTTGGTCCAGTTCTTGAAGTAGGTTTTTTTTTGTTAAAGTTTGTGATTATTAGAAAAATGAATATAACATTTCAAGGGAATAGTAGAAAAATATTACTTTAGTACTCTCTTATTCATAAACGTTTATTTAACTTTAGCAACGATTCGGTGTTATTTTCAACTTTAAGGCTGTAAATTTTAAGTTGAAAATAACACAGAATCGTTGCGCTCTACTGCAAAAATTTACTGTCCATTACAGCGTAGCAAATACATGTGATTTAAACCAGATTATAACTGAAATAAGTTTCATAATTTTGAACAAACTTAGATTAATAAAATAATTGCATACCTACCATACTTTATTTTTATATAATTTTGTTCACATTTTATAAAGCTTACCGTCAAACTACTAAAGAAGAAATTAATGATACAAAGAATTGGTCTTATTATTTTCTTGGTGAACTATGAGAATTGAGTGAAAATCGAATATTAATTTATCATTTGATGCTATCTTCCCATCTTGCAGTCCAATAAATTACAAATCAACCAGTAAATAACACATCAAGTTACACTAGCAGTGAATTCAACAAATCTTGCATTTCCAATAAAAGCAGACTCGTGACGGTTTCATCAACATTTGGCATGCTTTCCATGTTGCCATTTGCAGAGCAGCTGCGCCCAGTGATTGCTTTTAACGTAAAACTTTAGCTGGCGCCGACTGATTGTGCAGTGAGAAAAACGTGCTTCGGCTACCGTCTTCATAAATGAGTAGGTACGACGTGGTTAAATCGTGGTTTGAAGTACAAAACAAACAATATCGTTGGTTTAATTTATAATGAAATAACAATTTAAACTGGGTTACCATTCGCAATCAAAAACTCAAGAAAAATAATGTAAACTCAATGTACTCATATAATAGGGTTTTACAAGATTCAAAATCTTTAAAATATTATGAAATGTATTGATTGACCGATATGTAGAAATGGAAATTGTTTAATTCTTCCATAATAACCGACTTCAAAAAAAGGAGGAGGTTTCTCAATTCGACCGTATATATATTATTTTTTTTATGTTTGCGGATAACTTCGTCGTTTATGAACCGATTTTGATGATTATTTTTTAATGGAAAGGAGATAACGGTACAACCTAACGGTTGTACCATGATAAGGACACTAAGATCTGATGATGGAATCCTAGAGTAATCGAGTCGAAACTTGAATTCGGTTTTAATTTTTAAGGCAATTCAAAGGTAAACGTGATAAAATTGGAATTTATTACCCTAATACAAACATCAATTGTAATATTTGGTGGATTCAGTGTTCCGAAAATACACTATTAGGTATAAAATCTTTAATTTGGACATGACGCCTTCTATATGTCTATTTATTTGAAAAGCATTCCCTATTCACTATAAAATTAGCATTATAAACATATCCAAAGTCTTTAGAACAACACGTAGTTCAATATCGAAGCGAATGAATAAAAGTTGTTGGTACAGTATGTTCCGTTTGCGAGGAACATTGAAAGTTGCGAGCGTGTTCCTAATAACTTTGCCATCTGTGAGATTTGCCCGTGAAATATGCGAGGCATTACTGGATAGTGCCTGAAGTATACGAGCTGCTTATGGTAAATGGTACTTCTAAGTTTTTTTACTGGAATATCATTAAAGAAGAAATTTCTTTAAGTGTAATAAATTCTGTTGTGTAAAAGTATCTACTCCAAAAAAATCAAAGCAATATATAGTAGGTATGACAAACAATTTGAACGGGATTTTGCAGACGGCTCCTTAATTGGCATATAGATAAGTTATTATAAAAATTAATTAAATTAAAAAGCATTTTAAAAACAAGCTTTTACTGGAATTCCTCGAGATGAATCAAACGAGTCCAAACTCGATGATGTTGCGACGTTTCTTTACAGAGTTCCTATGGCCACATTTCAGCTCCAGCATCAAATCAGCTCCATGTCATTATAATATTGTATTGTCACGCTGTATACATTTGCTTGCAATATTTCAGCAAAATCGGTTGAAGATATCTGCTTCATAATTGAGTTGCAAGATTCCACCCGAACATACAAGCATACTTACATACATTGCAAGTTAATAAAAAGCTTGTAATAAACAAAAAAGTTAGGAATTTCTTTTTACTTACCGATAGTTGAATACCTAATACTTTATTTTGGATATATTGTAAGTAATACCCTTATAAAAATCTCATGTCACAGTGTTCGTTATTGAAGTCCTCCGAAACGGGTTGGCCAAGTTTTGTGATTTTTTTTGTGTAATATAGTTGTATTTTTTTTTGGTCATCTAACACACAATATATAATATATATATATATTTTGTATATATCATAAAGATGATCTTTTTCTAATCTTTTTAGAAATAATTTACGTGGCCAAACGACGTTTGTAGAACAAGCTGGTATTTAAATATTATTACATTACGTTCTGCCCTTCGCCAATCTATAACATTGATTTTTCCATCTAGCTAGCATCATTGTTTCCTAGTAAGCTTGAATATCTATCAAAGTTTCGAACGAATAATAGACGATTATTTAATATCACCCATGTCGAAAGTAAATTAAATTAATGGTGATTTTGTTTTAATTATGCCAGAATAACAGAGATAACAGTAGGGAGTCGCTTATTTAATTAAGCCTTGTGCTGTTTTATGAACCACATATTTACGAAACTAAAGAGTATAATCGCTGAACATACATAAAAAAAAAAAAAAAAAATTACATACAGTGGAACATAGAACCTCCTCCTTTTTGGAAGTCGGTTAAAAAGAGGTAGGCTTTGCTACAAAGTGGCAGTTTTAGAATTATCTTTTCAAGTTCATCATCATCATCATCAGCCTATCGCAGTCCACTGCTGGACATAGGCCTCTCCAATTGCACGCCACTTAAGTTAAGATTATTTTCAAGTTAATATATACTTATTTACGGATTTGACTTTTTAAATTCCATTTAATAGTGTGCTTAGTACTAAAATCTATATATGTATATATATATAAAAGAAAGTCGTGTTAGTTACACTATTTATAACTCAAGAACGGCTGAACTGATTTGGCTGAAAATTGGTGGGGAGCTAGCTTAGAACCAGGAGACGGACATAGGATACTTTGTTTTTTTATTTTTTTTCTCTTTATTATACTTATATATATATACTTTTTACATTTTTTTTTACTTTTCGCCACGGCGTTAATCGCAGTTATTGTTGTATCGCGGGTAACACCGCGGGGCTCAGCTAGTTAATAATAAAATAAAATGTTCATTAATTAAGAGGATTTATAAATATAAATAATTTTTTTGGACATAAAATAAATATTTTTGGACATCTAACACACAACGCCATCTAGTCCCAAGCTAAGCAGAGCTTATGTTATGGGTACTAGATTACTGATATAAATAAATATATACTTTTTTTTGTAAATACATACATATAATAAATTGAAAACACCCAAACTCCGAAACAAATATTTGGTGATCACACAAACATTTGGTCCGACCCAGGATTTCAACCCGAGACCTCAAGAACAGCAGTCGCATTCACTACCACTGTGCCACCGAGGCAGCTATTTACATCATAAAGAGGGATTAGTTTAATATTTTTAT
Organism: Diaphora mendica; assembly: GCA_949125395.1. Lineage (NCBI taxonomy): Eukaryota > Metazoa > Arthropoda > Insecta > Lepidoptera > Erebidae > Diaphora > Diaphora mendica. The sequence continues at coordinate 9,141,621 of OX421323.1, forward strand.
TTATTGTCAAAGTTTTGACGTATATTTTCTCCTTCTTCAGCCTGTTGCCGTATGTTGCTAAGCAAAGTGTACTTATGTTTTCTTCTTATTCCTCGATTGAAAGTATTTTCATATTCTCGACCATAACTACAGTAATGACACCGGCGAGTGACTTCACTATGGGGATAAATCAGTTGGTTATAGGTACCTACTATATTAAACAAAAATCATGACTAATATTATATTACCTATATAGGCTACTACTTACTGCCACGTAGTAAATAGCAATATTTTATTATCGCTATAAACTATTTTCCCCTACATTAACATCTAAAATTCTCACAGGAACCATTGAGTGTTCAAAATAAACATTTAAAAATAGTTGTTCTAATCAAAAGCTGATAGTGAGCAAGTTTGATATAAGTAAGAACGTTTAAGGAAACTCTTCACCCCACTGCTGGTATTACTTCGCAAGTTGTTGGTTTACGCTCCAAGCAACTGTTAGCAACTTATTATGAGACGGAACCGCAATCCCAACTGACCTCATAACTGGCTATAATGAAAACCTTGTAAGTTTCGGAAGATAAACAAAACTAACTAGGAGTAAATAAAGAAAAATATATTAATATTTTGTTTATCGCAACCTAATATCTTATATTTAAAAATCTATTGCTGTTCGTTTTTCTCGCTAAAACGCGAGAATGGCTGGCGAGATTTTGGTTTTGAAATGTTTGTCGTAGTCCAAGAAAGGTGTAAACGGTGAAAAATTAAAATTAAGTTGAAAATCCAAACGTTATGTGTACAAAGTAGCGGGCACAGCTAGTTATTTATTATCTTAACCTTTTTATAATTTATTTATTTAAAAACTTAAGAATGTATAATTTTAAAAAATTGCAATTTTTTGTTTGCAAACCAAAAAATTGCAGCCAGAAAGTTCAATTTAACTTAAAAATAAATCAAAATTAGGTTGAATAATCACTATTTAGCGAAACAATGATAATAAAGAGTAATATCATAGTAATATCTGTAATATGGTGTGCAAATAAAGAGTTTTCTTTTCTATTCTATCATAGAGTATTCCTTCCCTTAGTAGGTAAGTACTGTTTAAGGAACAGTACTTACCTACTAAGGGAAGGAAAACCTTGAACTAGACTATACGGGCCCATGAGATGTAAGCTAGACACTCGCAGACCGATCACCTGGTGAAAGGATTTCAACTTAGGGCGATAACACCCGTTTTAAATAACAATATACAAATCACAATTGTTGTGGTGGGGTGTTGGTTTCTTCAATCTTCGCTGCGGAAAAGGGGCGCCACGTCACGATCAACACGCAGGTTTATATCACACACACCACAACCTTTTACAAATACAATTACAATTCAAATCAGAAGCCCGGAGCGGATTTGCGAATCCGTACTACACGCCCGGGTTACAATCACTTGCGAGGAATACACTCGTTTATATATTAAAGCTTATCAAGGCGGTGGCCGAACAATTTCACACCAAAGCTAAATTTCTAGAGTGTTCTATCTATCCCGAATCACGAGGTGTCGCTAATACTCCCGAAACAAGTAACAACGCGACAAATAAAAACTCGGTAAATATATTAATTAGCCCACAACAACTCGTGGCCGTATCAAAATTCAACACGGGAGCTGGTTAATCATAATTCACATTTCCTTTTATCAAATATACCGGCACCGACGCCATGCACCGTCCGAATTTTAGGTTAGATCCTTTTTTTTTGACACTTTGACATAACCTAGTGTTGCCATTACAATCTCATAGTTTATACTAAACTTACCAAATTGAGGATTTGGTATCGAACAAATACATTTAGATGGTTTATAAATACATTTTGGAATAATATCCTAAGGGCAATGATGTGAGCAACATATTCGCATGTTAAATAAAATTAAAGCTTTTGTGCTTCGGAATATGTTCCAAAATACATTGAAATTGGTGACCCCATTTTGTACCAAGACCTTATTCTGTGTATGAGTTTCTGTTTTTAATTAGTTTATTTCTGGAATTGAAAATGTTGAAACCAATGTTTTAAGAACGTTTGGAAAGACGTTGGATATAATTTATTTACAAACAACAGAATTTTTAATTAATTTCGTTTTGTTGCAACAATCAAAGCTTATTATGTAATAGTTTTGATTATATCTTTTTCCGCAATCAGCGATTATATATTTAATATGTATATGGTCTGACGTAAAATCGATTCAGGAAAGTACCAAACTAACATAATTATGTACCTATGTCACATTTAAGACAGAAATTTTATTTTGTTACAATTATGTAAATACTATGACATCTTGAACTCATTTTTAAAAACCGAATTTTAAAAGAATCATTTGTTAGAGTCCCACAAAGAAAAACCGTATACCTAGTAAATCGACTTGGCTTTTGTTTGCTTGAGTTGTAAGACAAAAACCAATTAATATAATAAAATTTAAGTGTCTTATACCCGTTTTCACCAACTGTACTTGAACCATCTCATAACTAGGAACACCTTAACGTAGGTAGCTCATAAATAAAAATCTTATCTAACTTCGTTTTCACCATGCTAATTGACTCCTAGCTACGGGTCTTTTTTTTTTTTTTTTTTTACTGGGACTAATCCCGCCCACACGCCCACCACTGTAACTCCTGTACACCAGGATCAACAGCGGTGACCCACGAAAACACCGAGTTATGACACTCGGGAAGTCCCAGGAAAAATTTAACTGTCTTGGAACCCGCAACGAAATTAATCAGAAGAAAACTGGAGGAGTTGGATTTTTTTTTTTTTTTTTTTTTATGTATGGCCCGCCAAAATGACTCTACTCTGCCTGATGGAAAGCATAAGCAGAATCCAAGAGTATTGGTCGCCATACTCACTGCGAATGTAGACAATGCAGTATGGCGACCCACACCATGGCGGCCTAGTGATGCTGCTGCATCTTTTAGTCTAGTCAACAAGTATGGAACTTGTTGACTAGACTATTTGGGCCTCCGGTCTCGCACTCACCAACGAAACACGACAGCACGAACGTGGTCATTTTACGTTGATTTTCTGTGCGAGGGTAGTACCGCCCCGGTCGAGCCGGCCCATTCGTGCTGAAATCAGCGTGGCTCTACTACCTCCTAAATTCACCGCAGTTGACACAAGATCCCCATAATATACTACCTCAGACGTCATTTGTAAGCTATTTAGCATCATGTTACGTTCATTGTACCAAAGACTACATTCCCAGAGGATATGATGAGCCGACTGTTCACAGCTAGAATCAGGTGTTGAGCATTGACACAATGGTGAATCGACTAATTTAAATGAGTATAGTTTGCTCTTAAAGTTACCGTGGCCTGTAAGAAATTGAGCGACACAGTGATCTGCCTCGAGCCATGTCCTTGACAACCTTTCGCGAACAGATGGAAAGAACTGGTAGAGGTGGCGACCCTTAGATGATTCGCCCCATCGTTGCTGTCATTCATCCAAGAGGTCGTTATAGACATTGGATTTTTGTTGAAACAATCTTATGATTTTATCGCGGTCTCGTATGCCCAAAAAATCGCATTCCATGTTTTGTAGTGTGGAATAGTACATGGCTGCACGTCTTTGCACCTCGAGATCGACCGGAAGAACACCTGCCAACACTGGTAAAGCCTCAGTGCTAACCATCCTATATGCCTTCTACGGGTCTAACTAACTAACTCTAAGTGGTCCCTTAAATTTAGAAGACGTTGGTGAAAATGGTCATTAAAAAACTGTCATTATTTTTATAACCCCCAGACCTCTATCGAGATATCTGCTTGTGCATTTTCCAGAATAGTCCACGCACTTGGCCCGGCACCAAGTGAACGTCTCTGGGTCCAATTAACATGTTGATAATAAAAGTTACGGCCCCTTTTTATATGAAGTACAGTATATACTGAATTACTGAGCCTTGCCAGCACTAAGAGGTGCATTGTTTGAATGTAATTAGAGCTCTAGAATATTCCAATGTGCTTCTTGCTCCTAAGAATCTTTTTTATTGTTTACGAGGCTCAGGGAAAGGAATTTATTTGAATTGAAAATAGTGGTAGCATTTTGCTCACTTTTCTAAAAGAATTATGTTATCAGCAGTACCTAAAAGCAAACGCTTGCAAAATAGACTATTTTTTCTACGATTTAACCATAATAATATCTTTCTCTTTTCAATAGAGAATACTATGTACATCTTTCGAAGAACACCGCAGAACACGTTTGTATTTTAGGAATTGAATTAGGTTTGTGTTCGATATGATTATCACATGCGACTAATAATAACGTATACTTTTTAACCGACTTCAAAAAAAGGAGGAGGTTCTCAATTCGACTGTTTTTTTTAATGTTTGTTACCTCATAACTATCGACTTGGTGAACCGATGATTCTTTTTTTATTTGATAGCTGGTGCTTCCCATGTGGTCCCATTTGAATTTGATCCAGATTGAAGCCCAGATTTTTTTTGTGTTACAATTTGTGATTATTAAGTTGCTTTTATTGTTGATTTCAAGTTTCCTATGCCACTTCAACCACTTATGATCTTTTGTTGAGCACTCTGGCTTAGTAGTTTACTCCTCATAATCATGGCTTCCACAAAGTTCTAGATGTTGTAAGCAGTTTTTTTTTTGTGTATTTACCTATTTCCTCTAGCTATTACCTACTCCCAAAGGTTGATACTTTAATGTTATATTCGTGTTGAACTTGGATAAGATTTTTTTCTGCTTTCAACACAATCTGTATATTCTGCTGTTTGTTTGTTTGTGCTGTTGTCAAGTTTAAGGTGAACATCATAGGTTTTTTCAGTTTGAATGACATTTGTCGTTACACATATTTATGCCATCATCGTCTCTCTCATCGCAAAATCAAGTTACTTAAATATAGTATATAAAACTACCTATGAGAGGGTTAACCATATCTTTTTTACATTTTTCTTGCTGGATTGTTAAATAAAGCCACTATTAGCTAGTCTACAGGCCCTAAAATAGCTTACAGTGGTAGTTAGTTCACGTTACATACTCATTTACATAATACTGCCAATGTACACACACAGGGACACGGTACGAAGCATTCAGGTTACAATTCCCAATACATTGTTAGTGCACAACCATAATTTCTATTCAACATTGGATTACGGCCTGCATTCGTGCCAAGTAATACATTAAATTGGCTGACGCCCAAGCGCATTGCCTTTCTGTCCCATTAATAGGCTTTTACAGTAAAGGTTCAGTTTGAAATGTCTCGTTTATTTGAATTGTTTTTTTGTTTGTTTTAAAAAAGACAACTCCCGCATTAGCAATAAACATCCTGTGTCGCGGGGGACTTTACAGACATACATGAAACGGACACAATTAACACCCAAACTCGGAACAACAATTTTTGGATCACACAAAGTGTTGTCCCGTGTAGGATTTGAACCCACAACACTTGGCGAATTGGCAAGCGGCGTGACGACCGCCTAAACAACTAGGCCAACCGTGCAGTCTTACTATATACTTACTATAATACTTACTACCATGGATTTTTTGGATGTAAATGGATTCATGAGGCTGGAAATTGTAAACCTTTTTAATGTAATCATTATTTAAAATCTTTTTTACTATAGGTTTTATTTTGGGTGTATAATTTTATATATAAAATTCTCGTGTCACAATGTTAGTTACCATACTCCTCTGAAACAGCTGGACCGATTTTTATGAAATTTGGTGTGCATATCGGGTAGGTCTGAGAATCGACCAACATCTATTTTTCATACCGCTGAATTTATTTTTTATTTTCATGGCAAAACAACGTTTGCCGAATCAGCTAGTAATATATGAGTTTCTTCATCATCATTACCAATCATTGTTAACTGGCCACTGCAGAATATAAGCCTCTTCTTAGGAAGGTTCTGCCTACTATACCACGCTGCTGTATAAGGTGTGTGTCAAAATGTTGTTCTCTTTCAGTTATATTGATGTTTGTCCTTGTGTAGTTGGCTCCCTAACTCAATTAATTTGAGATAATTTGATTGCCATCATAATATTGGGTCATTCCTTTATCATACGTTAATTCTATTCCCTTTAGAATGCCATTCAATCATTATTTTTTTGCGGAAACATAGGTAAGTTAGATATTGTTATGCTTATGTTAGAGAAACACTATGTCCTGCCACCGGAGCGTTGAAATAAATACTTATAATATGAAACGACACAGAATTACTGTTTATAGCTTTGTTATATTAGATAAAGATGCTTAGATTTATTGATGAATACGTTCAATACGTTCCACACGATGTTAAAACAAAAGATTTTACTAAATAAGAAAATTACTGCTTTGTTTCTCCCAAAGCTATGTTTGACGTTCGATTATCATAAAATGGACATCCTAAAGGAACATTCAAGTGAATTGGCATTCGCCCAGTGCAGTTGCTTGGCTTGCAAGGTGTTGTGGAATATCATGAAATTCCGCACGACTAACCGGTCTGTTTGGATAATACAGCGATTTACTTCGTCCGATAGGAGTTAACACTGCAACTCTCTAGCATCCCTCGTGCCCTTACGTACTAGTCTAAAATGTTGTCAAGTTGTGCAAGCACGCCGAATACCAGCAATAAAGATACATTTCTGGTTAAATGTCATACTTAGAATTCCAGAAAGGTGTTCTCTTGGGTAATATTTGAGGAAACAGAATAGTCCAGGATCTCGGGTCTATATTTGCTATTTATTACTATTTAGCTATTTTCTAGGGTTCCGTTCCTCAAAAGGAAAAAACGGAACCCTTATAGGTCCACTTTGTTGTCCGTCTGTCGGTCTGTCAAGGCCCTTTTTCCGAGGACTGCGTGGAGGTATCAAGCTGAAATTCATATCAAATACTCATGTCTACTGACCCTTGGAGCTGTGAAAAAATCAAACTTCTAAGCCAACGCAATTAAATGATGCAGCCGTTTATGAAGATCTGATGATAGCAATCAAGAGAAATTGAGTCGAACCTTGAAGTCGGTTTTTTTTAATGTATTTTTTTTTGCTGAATTTTTAACCGGGCGCAAACAAATACCTACCATGGATGAATATAGAAGATAAATCTTCAAAATCTTCTTTTTGTAATAATAAACGGTATAATAGATACAGTGTACAATGTAGTACATTATTGGTGTCGTGCTTGATGTTATTTCAAATCATTGAACTACGATGACAATAGTTCAACCAAATTGTTATTTTACAACCGAGTGATGAAATATTTGACAACGTTAGACTACGTATTATAAAATGGTGTAATAATTTACGGTCTCATAATAGATCCATCGAATAAAGTTAACTGCTGACAATTTTACGATAACCGTCATGTTTTCATTTTGTTATTTCTATTTTAAAATCGGAAATTTCAATCATCTTTGTTTTTAACAGGGACAACTACTTAGTATTTTATATTTGACGGCCCTACAACAAGGACCATTTTTATGTTAAAAAAATAACTTTTACTTTAGTAACAGATAGCATAGAAACAGTATTGCTAGTATTTGTTTTGTGGTAAGAAATACTGGAATGAATTTTCTCAAAAGTAAAATATCTTACTACACCGCCATAATGAAAGCAAATTCAATTATCGGCTTCTTTTGTTTTTCCTTTCCAAACCAAAGGCTTAGTAGAAACTGATAGGAGTGTACATTCCTTGCTAACTGTACATTGACGATTTGTACCTAGGAGCGTGCTTCCGACACAACAGCGGCAGTCTACCCCGCCCCTCGCCGCAGCGTCATCCCCGCCAACACCCGGGAAAGAGCCGGCGAGGTCTATTCAAATATCCCCTGTCTGTTCACACCCCTCCCCACCCGCCAGCGCCTCGCAGTCTCGTTCATATTTCGTGTTTCCATTTTGCGCAGCATCCCCGGGTACCCAAATGCACAGCGCAGACTCTAAAATAGCTTAAGCACGGGGTACAAAGAATCAATTTCAACCTTATATCCATACAAGTTAAGGTTGAATTTCTACTGATATAAAATTCAATATTTACGTCTTATAGCACATAAGTCGATGCTCGCCTCCCGAAGCCCGGAATAGGGGTAGAGATTCAGTACAAGTAGCGTGTAGGGGCGCGGCTCGCCGCAAAGTTAGACGCAACTGAGCTCCAGCCGATAACGACACTTCATGCTACATTCTGTTTAAAATTTCAAATATAATATTTAATCAGATAGTAGGTTTGATGAAAAGTTCTAAAAGGTACGTATCTTATTTTTATTTTTCTTGTGATATTTCATATGTTGCTCGTTTTCGAAAGTTTCCTTATAATTTAATTTCGTCAAAGGCTCCCTAATGCGATTATTTGGTGCCCTCACTTCTCCCCCGCTTGAGTAGTGACGCGCACAAGTGTTGTTGACTTGTTGTTTCTATTAAGTTTTGATTTGAATTCTAACTGACATTTATCTTAACGTTTTTCGTTCACAAACTTTTTCTTTTAATGTAGAAGGTGTGTTAAAGTGATTTTTTCTTTTGCAGATTCGGGTGGCGTGCGATTTATAAGACCGAGATTCAGTCAGGTAACGTATATTTTTTGTTTTTCATTATTATTTTCATTTATTTTTATAAACTATTATTTACAATGATTTAATATTTCATCAGTTTTTATAAGTTTATGTATCTAAGTTATTTCGTATTTAAAAAAAATTTCAAGTTGAAGTTTCTCGCTATGACCTTTTAAGAGGATTTAAACTTTTTAATATACTTGCGGTTTCGTTTATTGCTTGAAACTGAACTTTACTTTTAAAATTAATTATGAAGAGTTTTTGATATTATAGTTTTATTAATTTTATTTTGAACATAGTTTACTATTTCTTTTGTTTCAAGTAAGACTTTGTACAACCGTATTTTTTATCTAGGTACATAATATTTTTTTTATTTTATTTTCTACCCACCATAATGTTTATATTTAAATTTGGTTTTAACTGTAAACAATTAAAAATCTAATTTTAATATAATATAGTGATGTATTTACGGTTACGGTTTTTGTATTTTCAGTATCCTGAAAATACAAAAACCGTAACCTTATTAATTTATTGTAAAAAATATACAAATATCAAAATTACCAATTCCAGCAGATTTTTTGCCATGAAAATAAATCTCTATTGTCTTTCATACCAATTCAAAATATCTGACTCGCTATAAGGCACCATCTTCTTACCCTATTCTTAAACTTGTTTGGGACTCTCTAATTTCACACTTCTCTATCATTTTATATTCCCTTTCACCTTCATTTCATCGCACAATAGTTTTGACAGTTTCCTTTCATGGTCAACTCCCTATTACACCCCAACCCGACCTTGATAATGTAATCGTTCTTTGTGCACAGCATGAATTATGATGCGAATTACCAAAGTTAAAAATATAAAATTGATTTGATTGATTTGACATTCCACATTGAATCTATACTATATTATGATATATAATATTATAAAACTGAAGAGTTTGTTTGTTTATTTGAACGCGCTAATCTCAGGAACCGCTGGTCCGATTAGAAAAAATCTTTCAATGTTAGTCAGTACATTTATCGAGGAAGGCTATATATCATCACGCTACGACCAATAGGAGCGGAACACCAATGAGAAATGTTTCAGAAACGGGGGAAAATTATCACGCTACGGGCAATAGGAGACTCAAACGAGGTTGCGAGAGTAAATGATATTAATGAACCCCATTTCCTTACTTACAAATTGGTATTTTTTCAAAAGGGTTTTATAGGTAATTGTTACACAATGGGTTCGCATGAAATAACCAAAATAAATAGAAGGAAGCTTAAATAGGTATTTGTACGTTTTCATATCATAGCAACTGTGCCAAACGATCCCTGGAGAGCCATATTTATGAAGGTGGAGCACAATGTAATAACAAAAGCAAATAAGGATTTTGCGTCGCTTCGTTCTGTAAACCTTGTATACTTATGTCCCTTCCTAAAATTCTTTTCCCTATTGGGTATTTAGTTTTAATTGGGTATATCTTCTCTTCGGGTATATTTATTTTCAGAGTAAGAATGCCTTATTACTGGTAAAGTTATAATAAGAGAGCTGCGATTTTAGAGAATCGAATTCTCCAAACTGCGGATAAAATATCCCAGACTTAATTAACAATACTCATTTCGACTTTTTAGAGAAATACTTAACCGTCTCTTATAAGTTATAACTAATAAAATAAGAAGTTATCAATTTTTAATGCATATAATCCATAAAAATAAAATAATCAGGTAGCAAAGTACCCAATAATAAAAATAATAAAAAACTTTAAAAAAACGAATTAGTTAACAGTAAATAATTGAATAAGTCTTTACCGTTTTAATTTAAAAATTAGTATCAATCAATAATACCCATTTTCGATAAAAATATCTTCTTAAAAATAAAAAATCAACGTACAATCTAGCTACAATAAATTTCAGCATCTATACATTCGCAAGCTTTACTTATGATATATATGAACCACTTTACTGGATAACATATGAGCTCATATCGAATAGTTTTCAACAGTACAAAGAGGTTGTTTGGTCGGCATCGTGAAACCATTCATTATAGTGCCCCGCCGGGGGGACGGCTGAGATTAATACGTCCTCACTTCCAAAATTGCAAAGAATCGAGAACAAAATGTTGGAAGACAGTATTACTTGAATTCCCCTTTGGAAACATGAGGGTGTTGAAAGTAATAAGAGCTAAACGGTTCGATTTTATAAAAAGAATTTCTAGTATCATTGTTGAAGAAATTACTCTTATATATAGAATTAATTTGACCCGAAGATCTTTAAGAGGGGTACCTAATTAATGTAAGATTTTAGACAATGATTTACGAGACTAATCTCTTTGGATTAGAATCTTCCTCATTCAATGCCTCAGATTGGGGGTTCCAATATTATTTAGATTATAATTTCAATGTTCTGAAATACAAAAACTGTTCAAGATTATTTTACGCTATTTTTTCATCACTGTCTTCAAAATTATCTGAAGATTAAAACAGTTACTCTTTTAAGATAACAGCTATATTATATCTGACTATTTTCTAAAATCCTTTTGTGTGGTAGCGACGTAGCCACCTACTTTACTTAATTCTCGGGTGGCCGACAATATGGCCGAAACAATTTGGTGCTCGTACCGCAGTTTACAAGACTCTCTGGAATCCTTTTGTGTACTTACAGTCGAATAAGGGTAATTTACAATACTAACAAGATGTAACTTCCCTCTTGATAAAATAACAAGAATATAATATAATTCTATGAATTGGTAAAGCAAAATCTAACTCTATTATATAGAAATCAGTAAATTCTATATCTCAGCTGTGATGTGCTGTTTCGAAGCATTCATTTCTTTTTAATACACAAACAAATTTCAAATAAGGTTTAATACGTAACATAAGTATCTATTGTTTTAAAGAACTACCGCTGGTTTATCATTAAATTATAAATTACATTTTGCTTCTGTGCCTATCCAGAAATTTTAGACGGATCTCAACCGAAATTTACTGCCCAAGTTTTATGGCAGTCCATTTCCCGACCTTAAGATCAGCTGCGCTCGCTGAGTAGTTCGTATGGTGCTATCTTTATTATTATACTTAAATTTTATCACTTCTCAGCGTAAAATATAAGATGTATAAAATTAAAGTCATAACTAAGAAAATTAATAGCTAATGAGTATGCTCTACAAGTCTTAGAAAGGGATCTTTTATTACAGACTAGCATAAATTCGCTTTATCTTGCCCTCATCGCATTGAGAGAGCTTCCAGAGCTTTTTATTTTCTTCTAACAAATCTAAAGGAATTCGCTCTTCTTAGAATTTTAATACTAATTTTATCATTTGTTCTCCTGATATCCATTAAACTAGAATAAATTTTGCGTCTCGACTGTACCCAGACGTCATAATGGCAGATTTTATGTCTTCTTTTGTTTGACCTTTCGAATTTGAATAGTAAAATAGTTCTCTCATCAATAGGCATTGATCGGTAAAAGACAGGAAAGTTTGGTTTGGATGGAATAATCGTTCATAAATGTCATAGCTACTTATCTACCGATCTATATCTTTATTCCATGAACTTTATTATGTTGATTTATATAGGTACTACCCAGGCGCGGTTCCAGGGGGTCACAGGGGACGTGACCCCCCCCCCCCCAAAATCTGCTACTAGAGCCTGATTTTCTTATTCTTATCAGTTTCCATAATTGTTCAATCGAGATAAGAAATCAAAGGACAGGAACTCTTTGAGAGAGTTATCTCTGGCCGTATCAGCGAGCACCTGTCGCTAGTGGGCCCTGATCTATCAGACTGCCAATTTGGATTCCAACGGGGACGCTCGACAGTGGACACTAATATATAGGCGTGTACGCTCCCTGTCGGGAGTCCGATCGGGGGGGTGGTGTTGGTAATTAGCCTTGACATCGTTAACGCTTTCGGCACCCTTCTATGGGGCGCGATTAGGGCGGCCCTTGAATATCACGAGGTGCCGACTTACCTGCGTGCCGTCATAGAGGTCTATAAGCGCGACAGGACAGTGAAGTTTGTCGATCGGAACGGACTGTAAAATTTAAGGGAGGTGTGTTGTGGGGTTCCCCAGGGCTCTGTATTGGGCCCATTGTTATGGAACCTCGCATACGATGCGGGCCTCCGCACTAGTCTGACTTCGGGCATCAGTGTCGCCTGCTATGCATACGATACCCTAATACTTGCTAGAGGGTCACGCTTCGGGGAGGTGCTTCTGCTCGCAAGGGGTGGCCTGTGTCATGGATTAGATTCATGAGCTGGGCCTGAGGGTGGCGCCTCACAAAACTGAAGCGATGTGGTTCCATGGCCTACGTAAGCGCCAGGAACCAACCAGCTCATACCTCCGGGTGGAAGACACCGATGTCCAAGTGGGTCAGTACATGAAGTACCTCATCACGGACAGTCGGTAGAGCTTCGAAAAGCATTTCGGGCGACTAGTCCCCAGTACGAGGAGTAGCAGGGGTGCCACATTGTCTGCTGCCTAATCTTGGGGGATCGCAGGAAGAAGTTCGCTGCCACTATGTGCGTGGGCGACGCCTATATGCACTATAGGCGTCGTGCGATCCAGGACCTTTATGGGGCACCGGCGGGATCTTCCCGCTGTAAAGCTCAACTCGGAAGTCTGCAGCGATTGATGGCCATACGGATCTTACGAGGCCACCGTACGATCTTGTACGTGGCGGTGACGATCCTGGCACGATCTCCACCCGTCGAAATTCTAGCCGACATGAACACAATGGTCTGCGACGAAATTCGATTTGTCGGTCGGAATGACGAAGAGATAGCGCCGTATCATGAGCCTGGAATGCTTCGTCAGAACACACATACGCAAGCCCTACGAGCTTGGCGGGCACGGGTCGACACCCAGGGTTGTGCCAGCCAACGCGCTGTCGGAGCCTTTCTGCCGAGCTTCGAAGCTTGCATAGAGAGAACCAACTTATCACCTACCGATTCACTTAGGTGCTCACCGGGCACGGTTGCTTCGGTGACTTCGCCCGGTCGGACAGATCGGACGAAACCGGTCACCACCAGCATTGATCTCGGCAATGCTGGCGAGTAGTGTGAAGACGTTATGCTCCAGAAGGAATCCGAAGAGCGAGATCGGGAAATGGCCGATCCCGCTCGAAAGAGGCGACGAAGAATGCGCGATAGAGGCCGCTAGCTCCTCAATCGACGGTTAAGGGTCGTTGTGGCCACATGCAGGGGAGATGTGGCCACTGTAAACGACCCGACACCTCGGTGCGGCCGGGGGTGTCGTCTCAGGCGGGTCGGTGTTCCGACTCTCTTACTGTGTAGAGCGGTGAGATGTACGACAGCGACATGCCCCGGGTTTGAATCTGCTTACCCCGGGATGTACCACAGTGATGAGGTAAGGAGGTGAGGAGGTAAGGGGGAACTCCAGAAGCCGCTGATGCGTTCCTGGAGCTCGTCTTGACTGCAGATGTAGGCTGCCGACGCCGCCGGGATTTAGTGGTTAGACCGATTTGTCGGAAGTTCCATACACGCCCTTCGTCCCAAATGGAGCTAGAACCTCTAAATATTCATCCAGAGATTGTCACAGATGTCTCAAATATTATGATCTCAATAAAAACAAAAGATATCCATTTGTTTTTAATCCATATATATAAAAGAAAGTCGTGTTAGTTTCACTATTTATAACTCAAGAACGGCTGAAACGATTTGGCTGGAAATTCGTGGAGAGGTAGCTTAGAACCAGGAGACGGATAAAGGATACTTTTTACATAGGTTTTTTTTATATTTCGCCGCGGCGTTAACCGCAGTTGTTGTTGCACCGCGGCGCGCGGGTAACACCGCGGGGCACAGCTAGTGTGTAATAAAATTGTGTATTGTGCAATAAAGTCTAATTTACTCGACTTATTTGATTAGTGAGCCCCCCAAAATTTCAGGCTGTAACCGCGCCTGGTACTACCTACATATTTATATATTTTCGTAAAATTTTAACACGTCAGAATTTGCTAGTTTTAATATACTTTCTGTTTTATACAAAAGTTCTGATCATGATAGGTTGAGAATATAATTTATTGTATTCACAACTCAGATCTCCACTGCGCAAATACCTACTAGGAGTTATCGAAATCATGTGCTTTCGAAATCTGCTTCTATTACAATTAAAATAATATTCCTATAATAAATTAGAATCACAGACCAGATAGATACAGTATCTGGTCTGTAGTGCTATACTTGCTTGACCACGCTGTGGTGTTGCTTTATTTATTTTATAGAAATAAAACATTTAAGTATTTGCTACAAATGGACTGACTAAATAAACTTTACATCAATTGACTTGCGATGAAGTGTCTGTGTAAAATAAAGTGGACACATTTAGGTTATACAACCTAAATGTATTCACCTTATTTTATGGTTAAGAATTAACTTGTTAGAAGTTCGTCTAATAAGAAACAATCATTTGAAGAAAAATATTTTTATAGCTCGCGTTTCTTTTTTTTTTCGTTACCTCAATGCCAAACTTCTTGTGACATTAAATTACCCGATCACTCGCATTTGCGTCTAAGCGTACAGTCGTGCACGGAATTCGTCCTTGCTATGTAATCTAATACGTATGCTAATTTATGATAGCTCTCTCGAATTATAGATGTCGCCCCGGGCGCGAAATTACGATCCCCTTTTCTCCCTACCGACATTCGGTGTCCGCCATTTTGGTACCTATTTGATTCAACGCGCGTGCACGATTAAATTATAGTAAACTACTTACAGTAAGTACTTACAGCAGCTTATTCTGTATTATATTATAATGGTGTACATATTATTATTGATAATATTAAACTCTTTGTAAATATAAATCTATTCTTGAAACTGTAGTAATAAAATTTAGAATACTGGCGATTCAGAATATTTTTGAGTTCATTCTTAACACTTTTTTTGGTGTAAACTACCTGTTTTAATAACTATTCGTCTTTTACTGCTGCAAAATATGCTTATAAATACTGAAGAGAGAGAGAGAAAGTATTAGCATATCTGTAATTGCTTTAGAATTAAAATAACATTTTCTCTGAAAAGTAGTGCCGCTTCGTTGCTACAAATGGAAATTAGCCTTTGTATTTTGATTTGAAGTTAGAAACATTTTTCAAACGATTATATTTTATGTGAAACTTAAAGACATTTTAGGGAAAGAGTACATGTGTAGCTATTACCTTGATTCAAGAGTTCAAATTTTATTAGTAACATTTGTGAAAGGATCAAAGTACAGGCAAGTCGCAAGCTTCATTCATCCAAAATCAAGTAGATAGAGTTGGCAGTAGGTTTGTTCGTCGCTTTTTATCTTCAGGTTTAAAATATTTAAATATTTATTTATATATATACCTACTTGCTTTATTTATTTTATAGAAATGAAACATTTAAGTATTTGATACAAATGGACTGACTAAATTAACTTTACATCAATTGAACTGCAATGTTTTTCGGTTCTATTTTTCTCACTGACATCTTCGGTCAACATAGGTCTTTTAATACTTTTATACCTTATCAATACTCTTTCCTATAAATCCGTTACAAGTCTAAGTCAAGTCTAATTTATTTTAAAAAAATAGACTATCACCCTGTTTTATTTGTATACCTAAGTATATTTTACTCGAATGGACTTAAACACCTAAATTATGTAAAATTATTTTCGTAAAAAAGGTAACTTTCCTTTTCAAAGTTATAAAATGTATTTACCTACTCTGTCTGCAAAAGTATAAAGCACCAGTACTACAAAATAAAATATTTAATGTACAATGGTGCATACTTAATCATTTCACTTAAATTATTTTAACTTAACGCGGCGGTCGTCTCGCATTAATATCGCCGGGCATTCGGGAGCTTACATAAATATTAATAACGACTTTTACAACTCGACTCTTTATACCGCTGTTTGTACAATAAGTAAAATTAAAGTTGAACATCTAGGTATTTTAAAGTTTTAGCTTTGCAGTAATTTTATTATGTACTTACATATATAAAATAGTACCTGGGGTGTTACTCGTTGTTCTTGTATAATCCGGATTAAAAAGCAACCATAGTGCTATTCCAGACTACAATCTATATCTGTGCTAAATTTAATCGAGATCCGTTCAACAACTTATTTTTGCGTGAAAGAATAGCAAATATTCATACGAACTTTCACTTTTAAATTAATATTTAGAATCTTATCATTCTTAATTGACATTACAAAAGTTAAGGTAAATTGTGGGACAACTGAAAATTCCGAAAAAGAATCTCCTAAAAATATTCTTCTGAACTAATTAATTTTATAATTTCTCAAAATCGCTCAGACATCAATGTTTTTTTTTTAATTTTTTCTTCCTGTTGATATATTAAAATCACAGTTATATTTAAATTATAACGTATTTATAAGTAAACCATAAATAAGTAGAACAACATCATCCTAATTATTGGGTAAGAAAGTTTAAAAACTGTAATAGGCGAGCTGAAAAATGTAAATAGGTAGGTAGGTACTTACAGCAGTTTTATAAAACACATTAAAATACACAGAATATGGTAACTTCAAGCTCTAAGATTTATACCAACTATATTTTTAAAACTCACTTTACAAAGAAAAGAGTGTCTTATGCAAATGCAATTTGAAATAACTGCAGTCGAGTGTGCTTGGCTAGGATAGTCTAGACTAGTCTAGACTCTTTTTATTTTCGGGTTGTTGTTGTACTCCGTTTGCGACCACTGTGTTATAACATTATTAATGCATTTGGTCTTATATTATTAAGGCTGATTAGACCTTCTTTTCGGTTTTCTTGGGTAACAATACGGCCTGAATGTTAGGTAGAACACCACCCTGGGCGATTGTAACACCGGAGAGCAATTTGTTCAACTCTTCATCGTTGCGGATCGCCAACTGAAGATTAAATAGAACTATATAGATTTCCATACTAAGTTCCACTTTGTAGTTGATGAACAAATGTAATATAACTTCATATTGTAATAGCTGAATGTTGATTGCTCTTTTCTTTGCTTGCTTTTCGGTCGTCTGAAGTAAACTATTTTCTTATAGAACTGCTTGAATCACACAATTGCTTTAGTTTTTGCTTAACTTTTGGTAGTATTATTGAATTAGATTTTCTGTCTTTCAAAAAGGTTAAAGAAGATGCCAACTGTTTATGTAACTCACAATACTAATGCTTTTGTCATAACCAAATGACAATATTCAATCGGGTGATGAACTACTAGATATTTAAGAATTCTCTGTTCTGTCGCAATTCGACTTTTCGAAAAATTACTAGTTAATAAATTAACAAGCGGTCAAGTGCGGGCGCATGAAGGGTTCCGTAGCAGCAAGTAACATAATATAATAGTTCTTGTAGTTCGTTGTAACTTTGATCGATAAATTACGGTTTACGATTTATGACGTATTAAAAAAAACTACTTACTAGATCTCGTTCAAACCAATTTTCGGAGGAAGTTTGCACGGTGATGTACATTATAAACTCTTTTGCAAAAAAAACGGGCACTTAAGCAAATAACTATTTTATAGTTACTATTAGTTTGTTTGACAATTTTAGGCATTGTTATCCTTAGAATTTTATAAATTAATTAGGAAGGAATAGTTTTCATCAGTTTTATCATAACATTTTGATTAAATTATTGAGAAATAATGTTTAAGCTCAAAACACTATTATTGTACCTGCTCGCTAAATAAAAATGAAACGCGTCAATTTCTTTGCTTTTCTTGAATACAAAAGTTTAGTATTGAGTGTGAGGGGAGTAGCAAGAGGGGTCTTGCTGAAATCACGGCTTGCATTCGTCTGGGCATGCTAGCGAGTATATCTTTTATGGTTTCTTTGGAGTCTTCTTATGGGTCTGCGGAGCCGGCTGCACTGATCTCACTCGTCGCTTCAGAACGTCCCAGACATGCTCTATGGGATTGAGGTCCAGACTTCTAGCTGGCCAGTCCAAACGACGAATTCCGACTTCTAGCATATACACTTCCACATCGCCAGACCGGAGGGCGCGAGCGTTGTCGTCTATAAAAATTGAGTTTTCGCCAAGAGCGGTTAAAGCGGGTTGTGCATAAGGAATTAGAACTTCCGTTATGTATCGGTGTCCAGTCAGTGTACCGTTTTCGATGAAGACTAACTCCGTACGATACATAGAATTATTCCTGCCCAAAACATAACAGAGCCCCCTCCATAAGGTGTAATTTCTTCAAAACATGCCTCTGCAAAGCCTCCTCGTCTACGTAGCACTCGCTGACGTCGGTCTTCACCATGCAGAGATATCCTGGCTTCATCGGAGAACAATACCCTATCCCAGTCTTCACGAGTCCATGACACACAATTTCGAGCGAAGCTAAGCCTGGCAACTGGAGTAATTTAGGGCCGCGTGCCGGGCGATGACTGTGTATATTAGCAGCGAGAACCTCCTCCTGTCCATCCATAGACTAATTTGCACATTTCTTACTACTTCGAGGCTGTTCTTGAGGTCCACATAAGAAGATTTACGATTTCTCAACGCTTGACTAACTAGGAAACGATCATCCCGTGGTTCGGTACATGTCTTTCTGCCAGAACCAGGCCTTCTCTTGACGGAACCGGTCTCTTGATAACGCTGCCAGGTCCTTTGAACTGTCGACTGACCCACATTTAGCCTCTGAGCCACGAAGCATTGGCTGCAACCTTCTTCAAGCAGCGCAATAATTTTGCTCGCTTTTATTACTTTATCTACCATTTTCGAGATTGCTAAACAGCAATTACAATACTTTTAAAGGACATAAGATAATTTAATAAAAATTGACAAAAAGTTAATTAGAGTCGATATTAACTATCGACTCTAATTAAAGGGAATTCGCGCCACAAAATGTAGTTAAAAGTTGTTTTCTTTGAAAACCAGGCTGTCAAAAATTTGAATTTGGAATGTAGAAACATTAAACACTATTAACTCTTATAAACATTATGGCACTTTTATAACTGGCCAGTAACATGTTCAAATGATTAAAATTTTTTTGGTATTTTATTTTTTTCAGCCAGAAAGAACATCGAAACCGCCCGTTTTTTTTTGCAAATGAGTGTATATTTTTTTAGTTTTATCATTCTCTTATTTTAGAAGTTACAGGGCGGGGGACACATATTTTACCACTTTGGAAGTGTCTCTCGCGCAAACTATTCAGTTTAGAAAAAAAAAAAATTAGAACCCTCAATATCATTTTGAAGACCTATCTATAGATTTCCCACACGTATGGGTTTGATGAAAAAAAATTTTTGAAAGTCAGTTCTAAGTATGGGAACCCCCAAAATGTATTGTTTTTTTTTAAATTTTTCTGTAAAAATCTTAATGTGGTTCACAGAATACATCTACTTACCAAGTTTCAACAGTATAGTTCTTATAGTTTCGGAAAAAAGTGGCTGTGACATACGGACGGATAGACAGACAGACAGACGGACTGACAGACAGACAGACTTGACGAATCTATAAGGGTTCCGTTTTTTGCCTATGGCACGGAACCCTAAAAAGTAACGGTAGCATAAAAAGATAAAGAAAAATGTATGTCGCTAATTCTCGAAGAAGATAGAAAACAGAAAATAAAAATAATGCAATGTGTTCAATGGTAGATAGTGAAACTCTGAAAGCTTGGTTTAATTAAATGAAGATATTTATAACAAAGTTCCAGAACAAGATGGTTAAACTTTGATTAGTTTAGCTGACTCGTTGAAAGGTTAATATATAATGCATTAATGAAGTACCCGTAGCTCGGTGGGTAATATAGCTTTACTAGTTTAAAGTAGCAAAACTTACTCCGTGCTTGTTTGCAGTACTTGGAAAAAATTAAATAAGATTATGTGCTATGTAACTAATGTATAATATAAAGCTATAACCAATATATCTATATGTATATTTAATCCAGTAATACAAAAGGCATCGAAAACAATAGATGAAGCGAAGGGGAAAAACCGTAAAAACGCCCCTTACCATTCATTTGTAGAAATAAATCCGGCCTTGCTGGCCAGTTTAAGCTCTAAATGTACAAAATTAATATGTACAACATTTTAGATGCTTTACATGGCTGAACAGCCAAATATACAGCTTAGCTGACTGAGTTTTACGTTTAGTTATGCAGATAAATGGAATGCAGTTTGGGACAAAATTAACTTCCAGTTGCAGTAATCGTCTCATGCATATGCAACTAAATCTAGATAAACTCGGAGGTTGTTCTCGAATGTTCTAGATAGTTATGTTTGCTATGTTCTGGTTAATTTGGCAATGCTAATAGTTTATGGAACGAAATTAAACGGCATTATTGTTTTAAGATTGTCTTTTGCATTAAACGTATTATATCATGAGTTTAGTTACTTGTACAAGTTGTTATCTTTAGTTTAACTCGTGGTGTTATCAGACGAAAGTCAAGCTTTCAGTTTTAATTTTGTTTTATTTAAGTTTACATTTTAATTTCTCTCAGTTCCTCCCTTATTTAAGTTTAAAAGAAAAACAATTCCGAAAGTTTTAGTCGCTGTCGCACTTTTTCAGCTTTGAAATTTGCTCTTCGCTTTTTCCCTGAAGCAAAAAACTGGTGTTGTTTAAGATGTTTCTCGCGTAAGTTTGCTAAAATCTTGGTTCTTATAGATGAGAACTTTTAGGTTTAAGAACATCGTTTTTCTTTTTAAATTTGATGTTGTTGTATATTTTTGAACAAGACTTTTATCCGTTCTAAACTTTTGTTTTTACACACAAGTATTATATTGGCAATGTGTGCATATAATTTATTTCTTATCTTCTGACACATCCTTTTAAGTGTAAAAAGATACGATTATCTGCCTGTTTATTCTAATAATTTTGTGAACTTATTTGAACTATCAATACTTTGAATATTTGACAGAGACGTCTGTCAAACTACCAAAAGATTACTACAAAAATTTGACACGTCATATTCAGATAACACTACACCGATTACGTCCAATATCGTATCCCACAATGCCTAAAGACGAGAGTCTTCAATGAGTGCGTCCTACCCGTAATGACATACGGAGCTGAAACGTGGACACTCACGGTACGGCTGGTCCACAAGTGCAAAGTCGCTCAGCGTGTTATGGAAAGGGCTATGCTCGGCGTTTCTCTAAGGGACCGTATCAGAAACGAGGTGATCCGGCAGAGAACCAGAGTCATCGACACAGCCCACAGGATTAGCAAGCTGAAATAGCAGTGGGCTGGCCATATTTGCCGTAGAACCGATAACCGTTGGGGTAAACGGGTTTGGAGTGGAGACCGCGTCTCGGCAAACGTAGTGTAGGACGTCCACAGGCCAGGTGGAGTGATGATTTGTGCAAGATGCCTGGCAGGAGCTGGATGCGAGAAGCTGAAGATCGAACTAAGTGGCGTGCGATTGGAGAGGCCTATGTCCAGCAGTGGACTGCGATAGGCTGATGATGATGATGATGATATATATACTATAGACAACTAGATGTACATTCTCATTTAAACCTTATTCGTCATGCAATTCAACCGTTTATAATAAAACACTGCAGTTCCGTACTCTCCCGCTTATGGTATGTAGGCGGTATCGATCGAGACTGTCTGCTACATGGCTGTATGTAAATATGCTAGCAAATATAAATCGCCAGCGGTCCCTGGCTCGTCGCCAATGTTACCCACGCCCTGATTTAACAGATACTTAATTAGGGTCAGATATGAGGTTATGTTTATAATTTTTGACATAATGTATCTATGTTAAGTTGTGTCGAAGGGCTGATAAGGTTTCATGGATTTTAATTATTTTTTAGTATCTTTTTATCGCTTTTTAAATTGAGAATATTTATAAAATTTGTTACTTGTTGTTGGTATTCTTGTTGACTCTTCTAACGGAGATAAATATAAGGAATTGGTTTACGTCAGTTATGTGTTTAAACATTTTTTCGCAAGTCCGACACTGTTCTACTACTGTTTAAAGTTTTAAGAATAATAACCAATGTAAACATTTGAATATTGAGCTGAAATACACACATCAAAAGTGTCTAGGGATCAACATATGTGTCTAGGGATCAACATATATTTTTGCAATAACTTTTCTCCTGATTGATATTAATTAAAATTTTCTTTAAGAATTCATCAAATAAAGTGTTTTCGTTTGTCACAGTAACGATAAACCAAGTCACCTTTGCATTAATAAAGAAATTTGCCATTTTCCTAATAAAGGGATTTTTGACATTTGAACCACTAACATTAAAGTTCAAAAAAAAGACTGAAATAACAGTTTTCTTTAAAATTTTATTAGGTAACTTAAACAATTAATAATCCGTGTTTCTACCGCGAACACTAACAACACAAGAATCGGTTTGGCATACTCAAAATGAGTTCATCCAAATCACGCTGTGGAATGGCCGCCCATGTTCGTTGCAACAACAAAAAAAGGTCTTCTTGCGACTGAATACCTCCATATTCGGCAGAGCTCTTCTCTGTAGCATATCCCATGCATGCTCAATCGGGTTCAAGTCTGGCGACTGAGCAGGCCAGGGCCAAAGCCACATCTCAATATCAAGAAATCCGCATAAAAATGCTTGATCCCTAGACACTTTTGATGTGTGTATGTGATCGTCAAAGACTAAATAATTAAAAAACAATGAAAGTGATGATCGCGGTAATCATACAAAAAAAATATTTGTTCTTTTATACGAAAGGTTCGAGTCTAGATCTTTTCTAGTTTCTTTAAAAATAGAACACGCTCTTCAAATCTAAAGTGTACTTGACTTGATTAGCTAAAATTATATCTATCTTATTTATAATATATCTCATGGTTTTGCATTAAATCCATGATAAATACAAATTTTGAAATAATTTTTGATAATACAATACCAATAAAATACAATATTTCCTTCATTTATTCGTACTAAATCGAAATCTCACAACATTATAATTCATAGCAAAATATTGTTCGGAACCCATAATATTTTATACTCTCGCTGTACATTGTATTATGGATAAATTTATCACGAAAGGGGACGGGTCTATTGCTTTTTGTCGGGCACAGTTCCAACAGGGGCTGTAATTGACGAAAACGGTTATAGATGAAAAACCTAGATCAATATTAGTGCACAGGCGCGCTAACAGCTAGGACACTTGCAGTCTGTTAGTTAATTTTTTAGCTTCGCTACATCTATTGAAGATTGTGCAGTATAGAATAACTAGTCATATATAACATGGTAATTAAACCTACACTAGCAAATGATGATCGTTTCATCACGAATACCAGCGATAGACAACAGACAATATAAGAAAATAGTTGACAATAGATTATAGTTCATTCCTTGGAATATTGGAGCAAGATTTTAATACAATTAAATTTAAGAAATATTAGGATGCTGCCGTTATCTTTGCCATGGCCCAGAACTGTATTTTTCGGGACATTGTCAATGCACCGTGGTTTACTAGAAACGAGGAAATCCACGAATATCTCTCAATGCCAACAAATTTTGTAGTAATCGCAACGGTTAAAACTAAATATACGTTAAGGCTCCCAGCTCACTCAAACCCTCTTGTTCCAGAACTTCTTAAGGAAAGTACCTCAAGACTGAAGAGGAAAACTATATTTTAATGGATCTGACAGTGGTTACTGTCAGCATCCTCGTGTATAATCCCCACTCAACAAATCCGATTATAGTCCTAGATGACTGATTGCGGATTAAAAAAAAAACTTTGCCATGTTGCCAGGTTTAATTCGAATGGACAACTTTTTAGTTCTAGATTACTTCTATACAGATGTTATGTAAAATAAAATTAAACTATGTAAACTATTAGGTACTATCTAATGTAAACGGTTGGTGGAAATATGTTCAATATTCAGTTTAACCATACACATTCGTAGACTTCGTCACTTATTTGGCTATAAACACACTCATACTTCCTTACTGAAAGTTCAATATAAAACATTAAGATGTTTTTTGTGTATGATATACATATATAAACTGTGCTTAATTGCACAAACGTGACTAAGTACATTTTTAATTTTTATGTTTAACACTATGTCAAACATTAATGAGTAAGTCAACTAACATGAAAGGGCGTATGGAAGTTAGCTCGTTACGTAAAATATTAAGAGCAAAGTTTTTGTTTAATGGGTCTAAGTTTAATGGGAGTAGATATTGTGGGTCACACACATAGTAATGGATTGTTCCCTAACTTATTTCATTTATAATTATTAAAGCGTTACCAGCCGTTACGATATATGATCCAGTTTTCGTTACAACTACAGAGAGCTGACAAAATGTATTCATCGATAAATTAAATGAAATACATGCCCATATATGCCCACTTCCCGATTTCCGATTGAGCTAAAATTTGAAATATGCATTTAGTTCTGATGACAATGCATTATTTATAATTGGTATTATTATTAATCCAAAATGGCGGCCGCAACAAAATGGCGGCGTACATATTTTTGAACCACCCACCCAATATGGGTATCAAATGAAAGGGCTTAAAATTATTATTTTTATTAACAGGTAATAAAAGCTTGTTTTTAAAAAAAACTTTTAATTAATTACTTGTGTAAGCTATTTAGTATTATGTTACGTTCATTGTACCAGAGACTATATTCCCAGAGGATATGATGAGCCGAATGTTCACAGCTAGAATCAGATGTTGAGCATTGACACAATGGTGAATCGACTAATTTGCTCTTAAAGTTACCGTGGCCTGTAAGAAATTAAGCGACACAGAGACATTTAAAAGAGAACCAAGAAATTTTAGGATTCAGTGTTCTTTTTTTCATGCGGCCTCTAAACCCATTACTGAGATAAAAGGATCCCTGCTTATTAATCCCTATGACATCAGCACTCTGCGATTAAAAATCCCATGAAATCGTCGTGGACAAATTTCTAAAACGACTATTTAGAAATTTGTCCAAAGACGCGAAGAACAAAGACTCCGAAAGACAAAAAATAAAAAATAAACTTTCTTTTTTTGTTTTCCTCTTTATAATTTTATAAATGAGCATTCATTTATCTATGAATTTAAATACAAAATTTTACAAATTGAGAAAAAATCTACATAATTAAGATTTTTTTAAAGTATTTTTTAGTTATTTCGTTTTTCAGTAGCGTCTCGAAATAACGTAAGTTAACTTGCGATATCTGCAATTTAAAGGTCTTAAATTTCGTACAATAAACCGTGTCTTTCATTTCTTCGCCAGAATTTAAATACACACATGTGAATAGTAAAAGAGCTTTATGTGTCGTTGTGCCTGAAACTGTACCTACAATTTGACAATTGTAGTACTTCGCACTCCACATTTTTATGATTTTCGAGATCCATCAAATACCTAGTACCTACCATAAAACTTGGCTCTAGGTGGATGTATCCTAAGCTTTCATTTTATAGGCAGCTATCAAACTATTCATGTGATATATTTATGATTTGTATAAAAGAATTGGCGTATGATTTATCTTATACAAGTATTTTGGCACTAGAAATACGATTGATGTATCTAGTTATGTACATTTTATTTTGTGATTCAACTTAAATCAGAATTTCAAAACATTTTTTGAGTTCATATGACTATGCATCTGTAATTTAGATTAAAGCAATCAGAACTTTTAGGCTTTGATTAGTTTGAGAATTAATTTTATATTATTTTTAGACTGATGAGTTTTTACTATTTTAAGTTACCAGTTTTTATTTCAGTTAGGTGTAATAGTTTTATTTTCAAATTCCAAGGTCGATAGCCTAGTTTACGACTGTCTTAGAGAACTTACAGAATA
The DNA here is from genome assembly GCA_949125395.1 of Diaphora mendica. Taxonomy (NCBI): domain Eukaryota; kingdom Metazoa; phylum Arthropoda; class Insecta; order Lepidoptera; family Erebidae; genus Diaphora; species Diaphora mendica. The sequence continues at coordinate 9,167,809 of OX421323.1, forward strand.
GGCTATTTGACTGATTTTTGGAAATCGTTTTAAATTATTATTTATTACGTAATAAGCACACTGCGTTAATATTTTGCGGAATTTCTACTGTAATAAAATTAAAAATTTTGTTCAAGTTTGACAACCGCGTCAAAAAACGACATTTCTTTAATGGCGCTGGTCACATGACACGTGTGACGTCACACGCTAGTAAACAAATTCACAAAACGCGAACAATACTCAGTCGAGGAATTATTCGTTTACTAGTGTGTGACGTCACCAGAGTTGCAACAAATCACAAGGCGTTCATGTCGCAGAAAATATTTCAAAAAATTGTTACGATTTATTTCGTGCAATCTGCGAAAAAATCACATTATTTTGTTTAATTCATAGTGAAATATGTCTTTTTAGGCTATTATCTGATAGGATGACCACAATCCATAGTTTATTTTCAATATTGTCAAATAGCCTATTGCCGAGCGCGATTTTACTAGTACACCAGTAACGAAATCTTAGCAAATTTAAATAGGCATAGGTATGCGTTGCATATAAAATAATTTTATTTCCAAAGTGAATGATACCATCGAATTTATTGTCAACGCAATCGTAACAAAATCTTTATTTATGCTCAGGCATAAAATATGGGTACCACACGTGGAGAGATATTGCTTTCAAATAAAATACGTCGAATGGTCAAAGTAAAAGTTGCCTCTTCAGTCAGCATATTGAAATGTAACATTTGGTACTGAATGTTTCAGAGCACGATCCCAGCGGAAAACAAGATGATATGAAAAAACGATGCAAAATTTGCAGGTATGTTGTTTCGCGTATATGATAACTCGTGTTTTTCATCACGTATATTCTGGAGGTGCAATATTTGTTTAGTTTAACTTAGTTTGCAAATTTTGATTACATCAAAATATGTTTATTGGTTTAGAATGTAATTCATTTTTGGCAGAAGAGAATTTTAAAACCGTTGGTTGCAACTAACTGGAAATGATCGGAAAAAATATGTATTCTGTAATGATGAACGATTTAAATTAAAACTTACCTTAGAGTTGTATCTTTTATGTTGTTGTATTAAATATGACGAACTTTGTTAAGAGGTTGGTTCGTATCTACATTTTTTTCATTTAAGTTAGAAAACAAAGAACATAGCAAATGAAAGTACTGAAAATGTAGAAATACCTACATAAATTGAAAACACAGATCAGATTACGAAGGAAGGCTTTCTCGGTGAAATTAATATTTATTTTATAACTTAGCTTTATTAAACAAATCAAAATTAATTGCCATTAAATTCTGTTGAAGGCAGAACTTCTCTGAGCCTGTGCAAAATTCATTTAATTATACATCGCCGTAGTATCGAGGGAAAGGCCTCCCGACACTTATCGTTCAAATTTGCGATAGTTTACTTACACTATCGACACGGTACAGCGTCTTATTGAGAACTGTTTGAGAACAAGATTAATGATGCCCCGACGATGCTACGTGCAGAGGGAGGGTTGAGAGTATGCGGGTGATTTTAGATCCCCCAAAACCCTGTAATACGTTATTATTTGAACTAATTGTCTGTGGATATTTACGACAACGTGAATAGTTTTGAGCTTCTTTTTAGATTAATAAATGAAGCTTTATTATGTTTTGTACAAATAATGTTAGTTGTGTACTTAAATTAAAGGGTGTCCCAAAAATCCTCGATCACTTTTTTGAACTGGTTTTAGCTCCTCCTATGTCACATCATGATCAATGGAAATATTTGGTGCTATATATAGCTGTTTTAACAGAGTTTAAATTTTTATCTGAGTTAATATTAATATATTATTAAGATTTTTTAATAGCTACTATATTTATGTTTGTAATCGTTGCTGTACCTAAAAATGGTACACATTTTTAGGTACAGCAACGTATCCAATTTACCAGCCGCATCAACGTAAAATCTTTCGTTGACCCGTATCTCTACACATCATACGTCATCCAGGATTAACACAATCTAAGTCTCAAACGTTTTCCGTCAATCTTAGAAAATTGATGAGTCAGCCGATCGGGTGAGCTCGTACAAAGGCCTCGCGGAAAACAATACCGACTGCCTTTCAACGTTCTTCCTCCGTGCAATTAAGTGAACCTTTTTGTTAGACCCGCTTTCCTCAACTACATTATCAAGTATACAATGGTCACAATGATTTGCGGAAATTCAACGAGATTGTTTTTTTTCCTGTGGATCTCGTGAGGCTCCGATGCCGATTTCACTGATTTGTAATCCCCCGTCATGCTATCAAGTTGGGGTAAAACTTGTATTGTTGCGTGTAAATTGAATTTCTGCGGGTGCTGATTTGAAAAAAAGGTTATACGTTTTTTATTCATCTATGTATGCTGTTATTGAGAGATATGGATACGTTTATGTTGTTTGGGAGTCTCTAACGGAAGAAGTTTGATTGTAGATATTTGAGCTTTTATGATTCACTCTCAAGTTATTTAGAAAGACAAGATATAGTTAAGACATTATTTTCAGGCGATAAAGGCGATTAATAATCCCAATGTGAAATGATAAATGTCAGGCAAATAACAAGAACAACTTTAAAAACTATAACCTGTCTACGTAAAAACTATTTCCTGTTATAAGTCCTCATTTTTTTTCAATATTTTATTCTATCACATTAACACTCTTGCGTATTATGTGTTGTGACAATTACGTTTCTAATACAGTTTTTGTTGAAGAAATATACAATTCTGTTTTATAAAGCATTGCGTTTTATACCCATTCCAAGAATTTTAAAAATCTTTAAAAAAAGCCGTGTGGTGTCGTGTGACACCAGATAAGAACGAAGTTCCTTATCATAAAAATATTTATTTCAAGTTCTATTCAAGGGATAAAGAAAATAATTATTCGGATATACATTTCTTATCATAATTTTTTTATCGATAAAAATAAAAAAAACTACTTTACAAAATTATCTTAATACCTTTATCTTGTTTACAAAGATTTATAAAAAAACCTGGATGTGAGGAAACTGAAAGGGAGGCGATTACCATCGCAGAGAATTAAAGTGAAAGATCGATAGAATACATATTTAAATGCACTGTATAACAGAATATTAAATACACGATATAATTTTGAATCGTTTCGCTGATATATCAGAAAAAATAATAGAAATTTTACCATAATTGAGACCATCATCATCATCAACATCATAATCTGTTTATTGTAATGATAGTGGTCTTAGTTGTGGGTTACTAATCTTTTCCTTCAGCTACATTAAAAATTAATGATAATATAAATACTTAATGTAATTGACAAAATTTGTACAATATTTTGTAATGTTTCTACTATTTAAATAAACATACACTGTAATAATAAAGTCGTTTAATAATTGGTTTAACATCTGAGTATATTAAGAAATAGAATTATAGATAAAATATAATAATACATGCAACTTACAGATGACGCTATACAAAATTTTTCGTTCAGGCTCTTTAAGAACCACAAAATTGTCTTAACACCTTTATTTTATTTAGAATGATTTATAAAAATAATTTATAAAAGTTCTATGCTGGGTATAAAGAAAATAACTATTCGGGTATACATTTTTTATTATGATAAAAAATATAACTAAACTTGTGCTGCCACCTAGTAATCTCTACTGGAACAAGTTCTGTCTAGAGTTACTCCGTACTTGTTACATGCAACTTACAGATTATATAAATTTTACGTTCACGAAATAAATAAATATTTCGGCCATTTTTTTTGTAAATACATACATATTATACATAGAAAACATCCAAACTCCCAAAAAAAAAAATTTTGCAGATCAAAAAAATATTTGATCCTACACGGGATTCAAACCCGAGACCTCACATAATTCTCATACACTACCATTTAGACATCGAAGCGTCAATCTTACGTTATGGACGTTTTTTGCCGGCTAGGGTATACCCCTCCGCAACGGCCCCATAAGGAACTTCGTTCCAAAAACAAAACATACTTATCTTTTTTAATAAAATCGACCCCCATACTTTGTTAACCCCTCCGTAAAAAATCTTCTCGTTTCCTCGAAAAAACAAAACTCTATTCATAACAACTTTATAAGGCAGGCGAGAAAAGAATTTCATAAAAAATATTTTCAGTTTCAGACATTATTCCCGGGGCAAAGATGGCAGCAGTAACGGTAACTTCGCGAACCTCTACTACTGGAACTCGAAGACTCTTGAAAACTCGAAGACTCTTGAAAACTTCAGATTATTATGGCACATTCGTGATCTACCCTGTAGATCCGGGCTTTTGTAGTTTAGTAAAATCAGAAGCTCGTCTCTACAGGTATCTCACGGCTGGAAGACCTCGCTACTTTGTCATCATTCAAGATTTGAAGAAAGAAGAATGCTGGTCCCGTTTTGGCAGAAACATTTTGCATTTATGAATAAACAAATATTTTTTTTTACAGATAAGAAGCTATCGAAGATTTTATACACTTTTAATGTAAGAGAAAGTTGTGATACCTATATTTTTATAAAGAAACGTAAACCTTCTGAATTTTTACTATATTTTATTTATGACTTTTTTACAAGATACATATCTCTTTTGCAGCAGAGGCGGTAAACCTTATGCCACGTTTTATAAATTTTCAGTCACTTTTTACAATTTAATTCTGAAATGAAACGTGTTTATAATAAAAATAGCCTATCATAATATTTTAGAGATCTACTTAAAAATAGATCTATACCTTTCTCTTATGTTGTCTTTATAATATAAAATATATTTAGTATTTTTACGTTAGGGTCACCTAAATTCTGCACATATTTCAATAATAGTGCTTTAAAGTACTAATTTTGATTGTCGCGTTAAACTTAAAATATATTAAACGTAGTAAATTTGAACCAATGTTTCGAACTATTTACACGCACAATATAGACTACGGGCTCATGTAGAAAATTGATGGGTCATGTGAACCACCAGGAGACCTTTTTTAAAAGATACAGGGGCATAATAAAAACTTTCAGCACTATGCCGTCACTTGTAAGCTGCCAACTGAGTACTGGTGAAGGGGACGGGGTAGCAACCCTCGATTTGTCTCCCTTGTAGAATGATTTTTGTACGGAGTTGCACAATAATGTATTAAAAGAGGTATTGCAATTGTATGGAACCGATGTCGTACAAAATAGTGTATGTACACGTTACTTACATCAGTTCATTTGAAAACATTTTTTATTAAAGCAAACCGAGAGTATAAATTACATAATATTAAAACAGAGTTAATTAAAATATCATAGTCGAAAGTGAAACCCAAAGTTCTAACACTTGTAGTATCTACAAATAAGTTGAATTTTAATATTCCGAATCTACTTAAGCAATTTAAGGAATTAGGCTAAGGAAAAGGCTAAACGATACTAACGCATAATTTAATCTTGGAGCAGTACGGATGGATTCATGTAACCGCTATTGTTTTGCTATAATTTAGTTTCTGCTTCTGCTTCTGTGGCGCAGTGGTAGCGTATGCGACTGCTGTGCATGAGGTCTCGGGTTCGATTCCCGGGTCGAACCAAATGTTTGTATGATCTGCAAATATTTAGTTCGGAGTTTGGGTGTTTTCTATGTATAATATGTATATATTTACAAAAAAAAATAATATGTGTATTTATATCAGTTGTCTAGTACCCATAACACAAGCTCTGCTTAGCTTGGGACTAGATGGCGATGTGTGTTAAAATTTCCGAAATATTTTATTTATTTAATTAGATTTATATTATACTAGCTGACCCACGAAACCTCGTTTGCGTCTCCTATTACCCGTAGCGTGATAATTATCCCCCGTTTTTGAAACATTCTTCATTGGTGCTCCGCTCCTATTAGTGTAAGCGTGATAATATATAGCCTATAGCCTTCCTCGATAAATGGGCTATCTAACACCGAAAGATTTTTTTAAATCTGACCAGCGGTTCCTGAGATTACCGCGTTCAAACAACAAACAAACTCTGCAGCTTTATAATATTAGTATAGATTCAGACTTCCTACTCCTACTAATAATATAAATGATGTTTATTACTCTTTCATTCAAAAACCACTCAACGGATTCAAATGAAACTTCACAGTATTAAAGCTAATACATCAGAACAACAAAAAGATTACGTGATTACCATTTTTTATCCCTAAATACTAAAATAATTTCAGTTTACTAATGAAACATATCTTACAATATAACAAAACAGTTTCAAGAACCTGTAAGTATCTTGAAGACATGTTATTACCCACCAATCTCATCTACGCCCATAACTTTTATCCCCAATTCCACTATCGTTACTCGGTTATGATAACCTATAAAGTGTGCAGAGACAATATGTTTGCTACTATACAATGTTTTATTGCCTTTATATTGTCGTATTAAAGATGTAACACAATTTATTCGGAGGCTTTAGAGGAATTTATGACACAATTACATATTGTAGTTTCTCATCTGATCGTTTACGGTATTACTTTCGTCATATTTTTAGAATATTTGGTACCTAGATTTGATTTTATTAATTTGAACTTAACTGGATTGGTCTACATGTTTTGTCTATTCAATCATTTTTAATCTAATTCAATTCGATTGAATAGATTTGCAGACAACATTGTTAATATTGTAACTTAAGAAGCATGATTTCCAAGATATACACAAGTGTAATTTTCTAACGGACCTATATCATCATCATCATCTTGATATTATCTGGCCGTTTCATCTTTTTGTGTTCTTTAAACTTCTTGAACAATATAGCAGCAATCAATTCATTGATGAAGCATTGGAAGTCATTTAACTTAAGAAGGGGGTGACTTTCAAGTCATACTTTAACATAATTTTTTTAAATATGTAAATACGTCTCATATTTTCATAGCTTTTTTCTATATACTTACTTATAATTTCAGTAAGTACACGGTTCATTTTGTACTAAGAATACTTATTAGCCTTTGTACTTTTTCGTTACCTTCTCGAATTCTCTTAAGATTATTTTAGCGTAATAAATATAAATTAAGATGCAACCGGAAGATAAAATAAATAATTGTTTCTTTGTTTGGAATAATTTAGTTTATCGAAAATCATGACAAATAAATGTATTAATGAATGTTAATGAATATAAACAATACTGTATCACATATAAAATTATTTATTTGTATATTAGGAAGATTTTTTACAAATACGAATATCTAAATATCTTTAAGTGTTGACTAAATTTTAATTATCTTATAATATTTATATTGTACTATTGATTTATCATACCATGTGTTGATATAATTTTTCCATGATTGCGTGTGTGTGTCTGCTTGTTTGTAGCAGTTTCTGATCAGTCACAACAGATGCAGAAGAAGTGGGGTGCGGTTTCATTGGTTTTAATTAGAGATCTTCAGATTTGATGTACAGAAGTCTTACAAAAATAAATAATAAATATGACTTACACTTATTTTGACCCTAATTTTTAAACTGTCAGTTTTAATAAATAATAAATATACTTCTTAGATAACATACAATAATACACCTTCCTTTGACTGTAAACAGCAATAAGAATTATGGATCACTTGGCAAAGAGTGAATTATTGCTATCACTATTTGAAAATAATAATACCTACTGAGCGCTATAAATACGAAAATAAATTATTTAGAACTAGGTATATGTCTACAAGATTTCTGAGAAAATATATTTATTGACAGTCAGATTCATATTTATCGTTTTAAATTAAATAGATAATACTTTATAAGAATTACGTTATTTCCTGAGATTACTAATAATGATTAGCAATTTAACTACATGTTCAAAAGTAATACCTAAATTCGTTTAGACGCTTTATATGATGACACTTAACAATAATATGGTACAAAGATAAGTATGTAGTAACTTGTTCAGGATACGATGGAACTGGCATACGCTGTGTGGAAAAGTTCCAAAAAAAAAAAAAAAAATGATACAAAAAAACGAAGTAGTAATATAGTTTCGAAATTGATAGGTAATTGTAGTAACCAGTTGCAATATTACCAAAGTAACATATGTTAAATCATAGATAGATAGTCATACCTTCATCAAGTTTATTTTTAATATTACTTTTTTTCTTGAAATTACAACTAACCACAATAATTTGCCATTATGTAAGTAGGCACAAACTTGCGTAATACGCGTTTGTTTGGGACCATTCTAGAATAATCATAGTAGAGTTACCTAAAAGTAAAACAGCAAATATGAAACCAAATGAGAAGATTTGTTATTAGTTCTGTGGTAAGTAATGAGTTTTGAATAAAAAAGCAAGCATCAGAAACCGACGAGAATACATGCTGCATTATTAAATTTGGAATGTAACAAAATAAAAACCGTCTTCAATGTTCGACTCGATTTCTCTTGGATGCCATCATAAGATCTTAGTGTCCTTATCATGGTATCACCGTTGGGATATCTTCTTTGCATTAAAAAAAGAATTATTAAAATCGGTTTATAAACGACGAAGTTATCCCCGAACACACATTTAAAAAAAAACATACCTACGGTCGAATTGAGAACCTCCTCATTTTTTGAAGTCGGTTAAAAAGAGGTGTGACAGGACCTTAGTTAGTGATCAATTATCTCTGCCTACCCCTCTGGAAAATAGGAGTGATATTATGAGTATGTGTGTATAAATCAACAATAGCAGTAAATCTGGTACCATTAGTATTGTAATGTATACTGTACCAAGGCGCTTGATTAGAAAAGTATTTGATTCCTATAGAGATTTCTCTTAGCACTACAAGAATTTTAGCCTGGAATTTGTAATAATAATAATTAATGGAGCAAGGGTGTGAGATCTTTTAAAAAAGATTAATTGACAACGTGCAAAGAATCTGTGTTCTGAAAGATTTTGTGATCTGTTAGTATTAACAGTCTATGTGCCTTAGGTAGGGCAAAACCGGTCAGTATTGAAGGTATCTAATTGAAATAGTTGATTAAGTACAAATTAGTTTAATTCTAGGTAGTACCTTAAGAAGTAGATGTACCTGGTGATAGGGTGTACTATGGTTCTATTCATTGCCTACGTCCTTACATAGACAGTTCACCTAATTCACGAGTAAGCAGAAAACTAAACACAAATATGATTTACAACATTTAGTAAAGAAATGCAACAACTATGCTGAAAATGCTATAAGTGCCCACTACATTAAAACTGATATATTTATTAAAATTAATCACTTTTATTGGGTAGGATTAAAGTAACTTATGAGGTACGTACTATTGAATTTTGGATGTAATTATTATATTACGCTGTAATAACAGAAAAAAAACAAAATTTTATCAAATCATAGCCAAAGTTTTTTTGCTCACTTGTTTGTATTCATAAACTACAGACGTCTATTTACCTACCCTTTTTTATTTTATTTTTTTGCGGATTACCCCTCGGATACCACCGACTGGTGGCTATGTCGGACTCGAACCGACTAAAAATCGCATCTCGTCTATTTAACTACCCTAAACAATATCAATCATTTGTCACAAAAATATATAATACCTACCTATTATATACATATAGTTTAGTTTTAATGTAGTCAGTGCTACTCGACAACAGATGGCAGTAACGCCTCGGCACTTCCTGACATTATGTAGTAAAGTTGCTAGGTAGTCTTCTTAGTAATACCCGTAACTCCGTCAGGTGGCACCACTGTTATACGTCAATACAATAAATTTGTCTTGATGTTATTTGGTTTAGGTCTTCCATTTGGAGAATACAAGCTCTTGTTACTTTGAGAATTGTATATCGATCTACAGCTCAGCTGCGAAATATCTACAGATTAGATCGTGGGTACCCTAACCTGCATTAATAATATCTGTTTTTTTAATGTTTGGCCTGCCAAAATGACTCTACTCTGCCTGATGGAAAGCATAAGCAGAATCCACGAGTGGTGGCCACCATACTCATTGCGAATACAACAAAGCAGTATGGCGACCCACACTATGGCGGCCTAGTGATGCTTGTGCATCTTTTAGTCTAGTCAACAAGTATGGAACTTGTTGACTAGACCAATTGGGCCTCCGGTCTCGCACTCACCAACGAAACACGACAGCACGAACGCTGTCATTTTACGTTGATTTTCTGTGCGAGGGTAGTACCGCCCCGGTCGAGCCGGCCCGTTCGTGCTGGAATCAGCGTGGCTCTACTACCTACTACCTAGATGTACTGAAACGATTTAACAATCATTTTCAGCTGCTTCCCAGAAATATATCAACAAAAGCAATCCAAAGTACCAATAGTAGCAAAAATAGCATATAAATAAAATATATATCCACCTTGATAATATTTTATCAATATGTCATGTATAACAATAGATAGAAATTGTTCTTTTATAGACTGATGGCCTACATATTATTTTATATACCTACCTACGTAATACATAGGACAAAGTGGACTTTGTCTCTCGATCAATAGCGCCTTTAAGTTTGTATTGATTAACTTTATTTGACGTTACACAGAAAATCATACGATGTTCCGATAAATGTATTGCCCATTGTCCATACGACGTTGTCAATACAAACGGTTACTATCGACCATCGGTAATGTAAAAGGACCACTTACGATGACCTACCCCACCCCCCCTGATTCATACAACGTTAAGAAAGAAACGGGACATTGCCTGGAAATGTGAAGATCTTACTTCGCTGGTTCAGTTAGTCTTTCAATCGCATTCAGACTTATAAAATAAATCACCTTACAACACAGACCGCCCATTTTGAGCTGCCTTATCGAACTTTGATTAATAGAATATGGCAGGCTCATTTTTTAATAGTTACCTAAAACTGTCCCCTATCAGCAATGGGGCTTGCTGTCTAAAATGTAATGAGTTGATGTAATATGTGATAGAATTGAAGATATTCTAAAGATATGATAGACCTGAGCAACAATATTTTGTTACCGAATAATATTTTAACTAATTCATGAGAAACTTGTCCGAAATTCCTTAAGCTTGGCTTTTTATGTTTGACTTTAAATAGATACATTATTCTTCCAAGTTCGATGCACTACACGACAAAAATTATGATGTACTACCATCATAATTTTTATTTCAGATGTTTGAAGCCGAGATTTCAATTTGTACCAATGAGAGATTTACATGTAAGAGGACCCTAATTTTATCTAGTACTAACAATTTCGAAGTTCGGACTAAAGTACCTATAGACAGATATATGGACTTAGTGTAAATACCTACAAACTTTTTTGAAGCACAGAACCTCAAAGAATAATTATATCGCTTACCAGTGTCAATTAACATCCAAAATGTACATGCATTATCTTTCATTCAAACGAAGATAAATTCTATTTTCAAATTAATTTTGGGCAAGTGGTATTTATTAAATGTGGTGATAAAACATCTCTATAGATCGCCGCTGTGTTGGCGAGTGGGGACAGTGGCGATGTCCACGGTAGCCGAACGTCGGTCGACACCGATAACGGATTATTGATGTGGACACCTTCCGTAACCGGCGGTTAACATGAGATCGCTATCTTTGTTTAATTCGTTTTATCTTACTCTTCACCTATTTTATTAAAATAAGAATAATCTTTGAGAGCTTCTATAGGTAATGCTTATGTACAGGTTTTTTCTATTTTATCTTGACACGCGGTAGCGTGTTAAGCCAAGTTCAAGCAAAGGAACTGGCTAGCCAGCGCCGAGCGTAATATTACACGAGCAACTTGGTGCCACTTTTGACCTTTCTATAACTCAAAACCGTAACGTAAACACATAAAACTACGTGTGTTTAATTATATTTCCTTTACAGTATCAAACTCTCACTCATCTAATCTAAACAAGCCCTTGTACAAATATATAACCCAAATATCAGAAACGGCTCCAACAATTTTCATGAAATTTAGTATTCAGGGGTTTTGAGGGCGACAAATCGAGCTACTTAGGAAGCTAAGATTCGATTTTAGAATATATAAACAATACAGAGCAAAGCTCAATCTAGGTATTAATATTCTGATAGAGAATCAATTCATTGGATAACATAACTAAAGTAGTCATTTACTTAATATAAAAGAAAAAATCACAGGAATATCAAAAGTGAATTTTTTTACAAAAATACACTTAAATTTGAAAATGTGGTCATGAAGTTTTTTAGGAATCTATATTATTAATACGTGAAGCAAAAACTTTGCACATCTTTTACGAAACTTATGCAAACAGAGGAGTATGAAATGTATATATTAGAGGTGGAGTGCAGAACACACATACAACAGAGAATATTGTTGAATTTCGACCATTTACCGACTACCACTTATACATTCTTATTATACCATTTAAAGAAAAACAGTTTATATTTCTATAACAGTTTGCTAAATTAAAAGAAATCAGTTTAAAATTTCTACATAACTACCTTAAGGAATAAAAATTATTAGTTCGCTGACAGCACATTCAATAGTCCTGGAGAGCATGTATTGATACATCGCTTCTAAAGCTAATATCAGATGCATGACAATTATAGACATGAATGTAAAGAACCTGTCTAATTCATCAGTTTTATCCGATTATTTATCTAAAATAAACAAACGCTCTAATTACAACATCAGTGAACATTTATATAAGCATCGTACAAAATCATTTTATATTTCGACACCGATGGATTATGCAAAAAAGAACAAAACCGAATTGTCTCTGATTGAAAATAAAATGAGCCTCTTCACATACCTTCATCGCTAAGACATCGGTAATCGGGACGCACTCGATCATTTTTATCGTTTAAAACAAACCGGACCCAAAGAGACGCGCGATAACTCGATGCCGGGTGAAAATTTGCAACACTTATTCTTCTGATTGATGTTGTTCATTTATCATTCCCCTTGTTGCCTTACGTATAAAACTTTTAAAATGGGTCACAGGGTCTCCGCCTGATTGCTTTACTCACTGCTTTAGTAATTAAAATTTGAAAATCGATATACAATTTCGTGGGGTTCGTTTTGATTGAAGAATGGATAAAATGAAGATAATTGTGTATTTGTGTAATTCGGGAGCTATATTTCAAGTTTATAAGTTATTTGTGAATACCATTATCTTAGCATTATGTTAGTTTGTATACGAAGTAGAAATAGACTTATGCAAATCGTCTCGTAAAGAATATACCCTCTGAAGTGTCAGTGCAATTTCCACATACATCATAATCACAAAAAACATACACCAATGTCGTCTAAACAAGACACATCAAACTAGGAGCTAACTGTTAATCCGGTATCTGATCATCAGAAGAAGATCAGAAGATACTCCCTTTGAGGAGCTGGAGGAACAATACTTACCCTGTTCCACATGTCCTTCTAATCAGTCAAAACTTCAAATTTTATAGTAATGAAAGAAATTATCTGGGAAAATCAAAAAAATCCTAAAAAGTTATCTCATAAAGTAAATTAAGAAGTTGTCACTTGTAATATCTATCTATCATCATATAACATATCATCAAAGTGCTATTTTTAACCGACTTCAAAAAAAGGAGGAGGTTCTCAATTCGACCGTATATATGATTTTTTTTTTTATGTGTGTTCTGGCATAACTTCGTCGTTTATTAACCGATTTTGATTATTCTTTTTTTAATGGAAAGGAGATATCCCAATGGTGGTACCATGGTAAGGATACTAAGACCTGATGGTGGCATTCAAGAGAAATCGAGTCGAACCTTGAAGTCGGTTTTATTTTTGTTAATTTTTTATTAAAGGCTAACTTTAATTTTAAAAAAATAGCACTGACCAATGCGCCTCTTCCATGCACGTAGACAAAATCAGATGCGTCCGCCGATGACATCTGTTTACGCATCTGTTTACGTGTAGAGGAGGGATAAACTGTATTATGTATTAATCAATTCGTTTTTTTTTATTTGAGTGTGGAGGTAGGTATACCTTCTACCTTTCAAGTGAAAACATAAATAAATCTGGTCATAAGTCACGGTAATCTATGGACATAAATATAAAGAAGCATGCAGCCGAATTAAGGACCTCTTCCTTATTCTTATTTTAAAGATGTTAAATGACTGTATTTCCTTTTTATATACTTTTACTTTTAATATACAATATTAACATGTACCCAATTCCTATTGCCACGTAGTCTTCAATAGATTTGCCTACAATACGTAAATGGGAATAAAATTATATTTGACAAAATTTACCCAGAGTGTACTTAAGTATGCGTGTGTTATCTTATAATATGTTGTATGTATACTTCAGTATCAAATCCCACCTCAAAATATTGACAGCAGATCAAATCGACGTCATACCAGCTGTCTGGAGATGCTATCGCTTTATGATCGCAGTCAAGTCGCCCCCGCGTAAACCCAACAAAAACAATCCACCAAGATTACCGCCAACACACATAAGTTATAGGTTTCAGTCATACATTGCATCTTATAACAATAATCCTAGTTTAAAATGCTCTTCAGATAACGTAATGGTTATTAAAGTAAAGACTGATGAGATAAGATTGTTGGATGTTTGTGTTGTGTAAACTTACAGTAGGTACTTGGCCAGATTGAAATGATAAGTCAATCAAGTGATATTCAGATTGCTTGCCTTAGAACAGTTAGTGGGTATGGTAATTAAACACACTAGAAAATTGAACAAGGAATGTAGCTTTAATATTTATGCCTCATAATTTTATAAGAAATCTTTTTTGGTTATCGGCTAGTAGTCTTTACCTACCCACGCATTATTTTTTTAAAGTTTGTTTTTCAAAATATCCAGATATACTTATTTTTCATGGCTGATACTGCCTTTATAAATAAACTTACACCATTTTCTATACTAGTAGGTACCTACTGTAAAGACGTAAAGTTTGTGACGTTGTAGGAGTAATCATCGGATCTACTGAACCAATTTTAAAAATTCTTTTACTGATAGAAATCTACATTATTTGTGAGTGTTATATGCTGTATTAACTCGAAAAAGAATTCAAATTCGTCATTTTCAAAGTTAGAAATACGCATACAGGCAAAAGGTAGTTGTTCAATAATTATGAGATTTTTCATTTGTTTCTCTTTTACGAAAGAGATTCATTCCTCGTTGGTATATTGGTCTAGTAAGTGATAATCGAACTTACATATAATGTAAGTTCGATTGCTGTTCAGAACAAAAAAAATTGTATGATGAGTATGATCACGCATGACCATGACATATAATGAGATTAGCAGGTGGTAACTTCTCTGGTCGTGACGAATGAAAAATACGGATGACAAACCTATTCTTCCCTCTAGGAATACCAATAGCCGACCTAGTGTGCAAGCTCAGCAGGACATCGACACTATTTACCGGAAAGGAAAATTTGAAAGGAACCCTGTACATACCAATCCGTTTGGCCAGTGTAATAAATTAGATCAAAACCTAAGGAGAAATCATGTTCAGTAGTGGACTACGATAAGCTGTTGGTGAAACGGTAACACGAGTGGTGACCCTCATGGTCTTCTCCCGAGTTGAACCACTTACTACGAGAATGGATCAAAAACATACCCCAGTAAAACTGCAGATGTATTGGGATGACGACATAAAGAGGACAGAAGGAAAGAACTGACACCTGATAGTGATGAGTGGCGTACATTGAAGGAAGCCTACACCCGAAGTGTCGAGACAGCCTGAAGAGAGAGAGTGTGATCATTTCTTCTGTGTCTGCGTGTGAATATATACCTATGTAAGTAGTTCATGTGAACTAAAATTTAGTATAAAACTTCACCATACCTAGATATCAGCAGTCTTTTACCCAGTCTGTTAAATGTTTTCCGAATCAGAGCTACTCGTCTGAGTTAATAACCCAGGCATGGCACACTTATATGCAATTAGTTTTTTTCTTTTATTTTCTCAAGTCTGCCAAATACAAATGCAAATTTTTACGAATGCTACTAAAAATACGTATCAAATTCGAAAATATTAATAATCGACTCAGAAAGAAAAAACTATAGAAACCGATTCACGGTCTCAATATCGATCACATTCTAAACGTGCAGAACTAAGATTGTATTTAATTGGTAAATATTAATTTAAAGCCCGATATTTTATTTGTAGAAGTCAAAACGTACATAACTTATTTTTAATGCGATCAAAACTTTGGCGATTTATACCACTATCAACAAGTGCATTTTTTTAAGATACCTAATAGTAAATTCATCTGACATTTGCTTTATATTGATATTTAATCGCAATACATTATCATTTACTAGTTCTAGTATTCTAAAACTCATCTTTGATTGTAAGGCTTCAATAACTTGAAAATAATTAAAAAAAACATTACAATTTGTCTCTGAAAATAGCTAAGCCGATTTTGGAAGCTCTTTTTTTAGAAAGAAGGAGAACACAAAATGAATGAAACTCAAACGAAATCCTACATTTTTGTAATTTCATTTCATTGTCTTGCTATTACATTGCTAACTGTCAACATATTGAAACTGCCAACTGTTAAATGATCTTCATCATCATTAACTTAAGAGCTACGCTTTTGTCGATGCAGCTTTATCCAGCTCTCCCTATCAAGAGCGGTTTCCTTGACCTACTCATACGTCGCAACCGCCACTTTTTCCTTAATCTGGTCTATATAACTGTGTCTCGGTCTTCCTCTTCCTCTCTTTCCTTCTATGATATTACTTAAAAAACTATCGTGGCACATAAGGTGGCCTACCATCTTGCCTCTTCTAATTTCTATAGTAGATACCTTTTCTCTTTCACTCTTTCTAGAACATCTTCGTTGGTAATATTTTCTATCCAGCTGATTGCTTCTATTCTTCTCCAGCACCACATCTCAAAGGCTTCCAGTCTTTTCTTATCCTGTTCAGTTATTGTCCAAGTTTCACAACCATAGAGGTCAATGCTCCAGATATACGATTTAATAAAGCGTTCCGAATGTTTACATTTATGTTAGACTTAAAAATATGTTTTTTGGCATAAAACGCTTGTTTAGCCATCGCAATGTGACATTTCATATCTGTAGTACAACTCATCATATCCTCTGAGAATGTAGTCTTTGGTACAATGAACGTAACACGATCCTAAATAGCTTACAAATGACGTCTGGGGCGGTATACTAAGGGGATCTTGTGTGAACTGCGGTAAATTTCCGTGCGTTTAAGCGATTCTGCCATGCATACTATAGAAATCAAATATAGCTCACTTAGGACCCATAATATTTTATCCGTGGCGCTTCCCGGTTTGAAAATCGTCTGCCTATTTTGACTTAATTTTGTCTCCCGCTTTGCTAAGGAGGGAAGTGGACTTATTATATTTCCAACTCCTTCAGTTTTCTTCTGGTTAATTTCGTTGCGGGTTCCAAGATAGTTTAATTTTTCCAGGGACTTCCCGAGTGTCATAACTCGGTGTGTTCGTGGGCATGTGGGCGGGATTAGTCCCATCTGTAGTACATCTAGAGTCAGATGTTATATGGATTCCCAGGTACTTAAAACTTGAAACTTGTTCTAGAATTGTATCATTAATTTTTATGTTTCTACTGATTGATGTAATTTTAGATGTTATTAAAATTTTGGTTTTGTTTAAATTTATTTTTAAGTAGAATTCTCTAAAGATTAGGTCCATGTTGTTGAGTAGAGCTTCAAGTTGATGTTCATTCTCAGCAACAGCAGCTATGTCATCTGCAAACCTTACAAACAGAACTCTTTCGCCATTAATTTTTACTCCTCCTTGTGGAAGTTCAGAAATTCTGCGTATTACTTGTTCGATGAACAAGTTAAACAGGAGTGGTGAGATGTACATCCTTATCAGACTTATGATTTAAAAATATATTTTGCCCGTTAAAACTCTGGTACATAACTTTTTGAGAATTAAAAGTCGATCATCAATATATATAAGCATTTAATAGTCCACTACTGGACATAAGCCTCTCAAAAAATAAGCAAAAACACAACAACACAAAACAGTTTCATATAAAAACATCAATACAAAGTTCAAATGCCAGATTTGAATCTAAATATGTAAATAAATCGTCTGAAATTATATTTTTATTACGCTTATTTATTAATTGCTTGCTTGTCTTTGCAAAGTTATTTTGTATAACTATGACCTTGTATCTATCATTAAGATATTTATGAATACCGTTTTTTTTGGTAATTACTTAGTTTTAGGAAAAACTCCCTAGGACAAGCAAATTCACAAAATGTATGAACTGAGGTGGAACTATGAAAGAGTGCTGTGCCCTACTAGCTGCCACCGATATCATTAATTTTGATTTTTTTCCGCTTAAATGTGTCTTTACAAACCAGTGTCAGTTGACGTACGAACCTAGCTTATGTATGGTCTGCAGCAAAGGATTCTGTTTTTGGTTAATTTTCAAATGTCATTGCAATATATATTAATAATACAAAATAAAACAGCAGCTGAGCAGCAACAAGGCCATAAAAAAAATGAAAACAGTTTTTTGACAATGTAATGACATTCAAAACAGTTTTTGTGACAGGAACTAACCTTCAATCTTTTAATCAAATGCGAATAGAAGATTATACATAGTTAGTCAAGTTTTCAGGTATAGTAGGTATGTTCTGAGTTCATCCACGTGCCTTAGGTTGTTATTGAGAGCACAGTAGATCGTAACAAGTACATAGGTTTTCTATTGATAGAAGTACTTTATCTCGTAAGTGACATAAGTAATAAGTTCAAGGTAGTAAAGACACAGTGATTTCAGCACGAACTGGTCAGCTCAAACGGGGCGGTACTACTCTCTGATAGAAGATCAATTTAAAATAAGAGTATTCATGCTGTCGTGTTTCGTTGGTGAGTGCTAGAACGGAGACTCAATGATGGAGAAGTATCTTAATATCCGCCAAAGTGTGGGTCACGATGCTGCATTTTTACATTATCTGCATATTTGAAATGAGTTTGGTGACCACTACTCTTAGATTTTGCTCATGCTTTTCATCAGGCAGAGTAGAGAAAGTCACTTTGGCAGGGTCAAATATAAAAGAAAAGCATTAAGTTACTAATGGAGACTATTGTAAATTATTCTTGTATATATTTTTTATTTTATTAACACTTCCTGCATTACATATTACATGAGGTGGACTTAATGCCGTATGGCATTTTCTACCAGTCAACCTTTGGATGGTTTAGAAAGTGACGTGGTAGGTGCATGTGTAACACACAATGAATCAATAAATATTATGATACCAATTAAACTAAAAAAGATAATTAGATAAATGCATAATTAAATATTTTTACAATATAATACATACAGAACTCACATAGGTATAAAGTTATATTTGAAATTAAGAGATCACGAAGATATTTCTTCTTGTTGCTTCTTGTAAAGTTCTCTGACTTTGGCCTTAAATGTATCATGGTTCGTTAGTTTCCTGATCTCGATATACTCTCAATAATAAAGTAGACTGGACAGTAAAAGAAGAATGGACAAGAGAAGTGTGTGTTGGACATAAGAGTAGAAGATTATTAATGAAGCGGAGATCTCTGTCATGGTTGGAACATAGCATTTTAATATATCGACTACGTTTTCTATAGATACCTACTGCTAAAATACGAAAACATATTTAAATAATGAAATAATTTTACTAAAATAGTTTTGTTGGCAAATACAAAAACTGATATTGATAAATAACCGTAAACACTTGTAATACCATTTCCTTCATTCAAGAACTCTGCAATCAAGAAAGTTGAGTAAAACTCGCCATTGAATCTCAAAAGATTTACAATGTGCTAGCATTTACACGCATCATAATTGCGTGCTATGGAAAGGGCTATGCTCTGGGTTTGCTGTGGAAGGGATTGCATCAGGAACAAGGTGATCTAGCAGAGAACCAAGGTCATCGACATAGCCCACAGGATTAGCAAGCTGAAGTGGCAGTGGCCATATTAGCCGCAGAACTGATACCCATTGGTGTAAACGGGTTCTTGAGTAGAGACCGCGTCTCGGCAGTGTAGGAAGTCCACAGGCCAGGTGGAGTGATGATCTGCGCAAGACGGTTGTCAGGAGCTGGATGCGAGAAGCCAAGGATCGGTGGAGGTGGAGAGGCCTACGTCCAACAGAGGACTGCGATAGGCTGATGATGATGAATACTAAACAATTTTTATTTAATCACGTATAAAGTGTATTATTTAAAAAAGAGTGTAACTTTTTTGCTGACAGTACCAGTAGCGTACAATAATTACCGTCTCCAGTTCCGTGCAATGTCGCGCGAGCGGCTGTATCGAAAAACTTTTAATTTAGCCAAGTCCCATTGTGAGCCTTTTAAAAAGCTTCAAGTATTGTATGCATTTAACAAGGAGCCTGTGTGACAGTTATTAATGGATTTCGTACTATTTTTCTTGGCAGCAAAGGATCGGTTTATACCTACAGTCTTAGCCTTTGTTCAGTTCTTACTTGAAATCTGGGTATTTTGTAAAACTTTGTATTCACAGAATTTTGTTAGTTTTCACTATAACTTTTATTAAAAACAGCATTAAAGAAGCCAACACAGAATAAGAAGCCTCAAAAAGAGCCTTCTCATATACCAGTCGTGTTAAGAAATGGATGAAGAAAATTTAGTATACATAGATATAGGTATATTTACCAATAATAAATTAAATTAAAAAGCTTTTTAAAAACAAGCTTTTACTGGAATCCCTCGAGACGAATCAAACGAGTCCAAATTCGATGATGTTGCGACGATTCATTTACAGAGTTCCTATGGCCACCTTCCAGCTCCAGCATCAGATAGGCTCCATTTCATTATATTATTATATTGTCACGCTGTGTGTGATCACTTATTTTTAAATTATGTATACCTAGGTATAGACATGTTATATAGAACAATAATATTTATTTGTCGTAAATAAAAGTATCTACCTACCTATATTTTACAAATTAAGTACAAATCCATGTTTTGTAAATTAAGTCCTTTAAAATTCCTTAGATAATTCCATAGTGACAATTTCACTTTTATATTAAATAATTACAAACAGAGTGCATGTACCTACCTACCTATATCAACTGCCTAACCTGTACGTTTATTGTCAAATATACAGGTACTTATTTATATTTAAGATCTACGAATCTAAGATGTAAAATATTTACAATGGCAGGCTTGTCGCTTGTTATTGTTAGTTGTTATATTATATATGTGTAGTAGTACCTAAGTCTTCTTTCTACATTTACTATATTGGTGGCAAATATAACTGTATCCGAAGAAAATATTTAAATCTATAATTTGTCATATGAGAATTTCAAAACTTTTCATACAGTAAAGCCGTCACATCCTTTCAAAACTTCTTTTCAGGCCATCCATTTATTACCCGACTGCGAATGAAGGGTTATGTTTTTCGAATGTATGTATGTATATTTCTTTGGCACGCCCTAGAGCCTAAACGGCTTGTCGAATTTTTATGTGAGTGGTGTCAATAGATTCGTCTTAGTCGTGAGAGTGACACTAGGTACATCAAAATTAAAAAAAATAAAAATTAAGGATTTTTGGTGCCAAAAAGAAATTAAAAAAGAATGTAATGTTTTCAAAATACATCGAGTGAGGTATCAAAATAAAGGTTTTTTTACGGTGATTACGAATATATATAAAACTTATATGTTTTAATTGTTAAATATTGACGCAGTCGGGTTTTCTTTTGTATTATTATACTTTTTTTTTGTTTTAAAAAACTCCCGCACTAGGAATAAATCCTGTGTTGCGGGGGACTTTACAAACATACATGAAACGGATACAAAGAACACCCAGACTCAGAACAACAATTTGTGGATCACACAAAGTGTTGTCCTACGTGGGATTTGAACCCACAACACTTGGCGAAGTAGGCAACGGCGTGGTGACCGTTAAACCACTAGGCCAAACGTGCAGTCTTTTTTCACCTACTAATATCAAAAGTAATGTATTTTTAAAACACGTTCCCGCAATTCAGTTTAAAGTTGCCATAGATTTTTAAAACTACCCAATTATAATTATTTCAATCGTTATTGTCTACGGTTGACGAAGTGCGAGATATTTTTCGAAATTCGCAACACCGCTTTGCCACAATCATTAGTCATTGTGAGCGAGTGCTGAGAGACGCTTTTTGCGAATGTACTGATGCAACCAAACTGACGATGTGCATTGGCAAATCGATTTGTGAGGAAATGTTTTGTTCGCAGTGTTACTTCTAAAAATATATTTAGAACTGTTTGTTAAGCTGTCGTTTGTTTTAAAACTTAGATATTTGTTTTCGTGTTGCTTGTAATATTATTCGATTGACATATTATTTTCTAACTTATAATGTGATACGTATAGGTAGTTTTAATTTAGTTGACAAAAATATTTTTATTTATTTTTTGTTATATTATTTACATTACAATTTTTGACTCAAAAATTTCAGGACGTCAAAAAATTAAGGCTTATTTCAAAACAGGACGTAGGGAATTCTAATTACTTCATAATTTGTAATCCTACTTTAATTGTAATCCTACTTTAATCGTTCTTTTTTTAATTTATTAAAAAAATAGGAGAAGAAAATATTCCATTTCTAAGGATGAGTTATTAAGAGATGAAAAATATAGCTTATTAAATTGTATTAAGATTCCGCGATTTTCATAATGAGTTTTTCGTAGATCTAATGTTGTAGATATTACTTTTTGTGAATAGTTTAATATTATCAATATCTAAAACATTAGCTGTCAATATGACCGAGGTCCCAAGTGGCGCGTTGTCTTTAAATTCTACCATTTCATTCTACCAAGGACGATCGAAATGCTTCTGTTCAATTCGAGGAGCGAGCACCCCTGAGACCGATCTATCAAACGTCTGCGATATTAAGTTTTCCAACATTCCCGTCAGATACGAAAGCGATTGTTTCGTCATACAATTCTCCGTTCGCGTCAAAATATTTACGTTGAATCAGTACAATTTACCGGACGATCGATCCGCCATTAGAAAGTAAGATGTAAGCGTGAAATTTTAGTTTATTTAAGTTTAATGTAACGTTTGATGGATTGGTGTTTACTTGCAGATTCGTTTTTGTCATTATGTGGGTTATGATATCCCATTATGTTGTAATCAAATAATAATATTGTCTACTACTACTGTGTTGTGTTATATTCGATGTTTCAGAGTTCCCTTCTGTACCTAAACAAACAACATTCCTTTGAGGCTTTTATTTTTGAAATTAAAAACTTCTTTAGCCGCGTTTAACACTTTTTGGTAGGGGAAAATCTTATGAGTTCGCGTCACCGACATGATGACGTCACAAAACTTCTTAGGCCGCGTTGAGCACTTTTTGCTGGTCTGTATCACTGAAGAGGCACACATACGTACATGTATTGAATACCCTATTGAATATATGAATAATGAAGGTGTCGTTTAGTTTTTAGACAAAAACAAATATTAAAATGAGAATTACTATTATTAAGATATTATTGAAAATATTATACATAAGTAAATATCGATACCGACAGACAATCAGCTGGGTGAAAATCTCAAAAGCTAAGCTAATCTAATCTAAGTCAAAGTTTAACTATCTTGATCATCTGATTGTGTAATCTAAACTTAATAATTACTTAACTATTTGTTACAATGAAATGTAAAATCTAACAAGCATTCTCATTAGTGCGCTAATAAGCTACTAAAATAAAACTCAAAACAGAACGTAGACATACGCCATACTTAATACAATATAAAGTATCCACTAAACGCATGTAACAAACTAAAGAAATACACAACAAGTTATGTAATATCAAACAATATGAAAATACAACAAGTAAAGCTCTCCCTCTACAGAGGGATAATTCGGAGAGTGCACACTGAGGGGTGAAGAATGGAGATAGCAATACTTACACAAGGATATCGTGTGTTGGATAAATTTATGCATTGAAATGCAAATTGCTTTTGCTTTTAGATAAAGTTGAAGAGGGTTAAAAGATTTCATCAGGTTTGGGAACCGCGCTGAGAAGATGAGTTGTTTCATTTTAGGAGCTGTATGTAGTGAGCTGATACTAATTGTGTTTATTGCGTCTCTGTTCTTCACATTTATCATATTCCTACTCATGGTGATTTGTGTACTTTAACTGCAATTCTATGGGCACCTAAAAACTTAAAAATATAGAAGGGTTATTCTTTAATTTCAAAATTTTATTTACATGACTATTTTTAACTAAGTTATCACCTTTTTTACCCTACTGCAAAGAAGGAGGGTCATGTTTTTCGAGTGTATGTATGTATGTATATTTCTTTGGCACGCCCTAGAGCCTAAACGGCTTGTCGTATTTTTATGTGAGTGGTGTCAATAGATTCGTCTTAGTCGTGAGAGTGACACTGGGTACATCAAAATAAAAAATTAAAACGAAGGATTTTAAAAAAGTATCTAAAAAGTAATAAAAAATGTTTTCAAAATACATCGAGCGTGGTATCAAAATAATGATTTTTAACGGTAATTACGAATACATATATATATAACTTATAAATATTAGATATGTTTAATTAAAAAAAAAATTAATTAAGATGGCAGATATTGATGCAATCGGGTTTTTTTACTAATAAGTAATTTTTGGTATATGGGTATGACTAATAAATATAGTTGTGTTTTAAAAATAATTTGAAGTTACTTAACTTTTCATGGTGGATATTCCGACAACACATCAGACCCGAAGCAAGTAGAATGGAAATCTATTGCTGACTCAATTATTATTCTGTGCGGAGATTTAACCTGCAATACGCTTTACTCATCGAATTTAATTTGAAACATTTGGCTGAATATGACTTAAATATTTGCCATGCCTAGACTATTATATAAAACTCAGGACTTAGTGAGACTTGCATATACCTAATGGATAGGTATAAAACGTTCTATTGATGAGAAGCGACCACCCAGTCTCTGCCAAGTTTCCCAGGAAATCGTGTCCAATATCCAATCTAAGGGCGCAAGAGGAAAAAAATTGAGCCGCGACGCCAGCGCCGCTGCACTGTCGCGACTGCTTGCTGATTAATGAAACATCTGCTCACTCAACTGGAAACCATCGTAAGTCACATACATTATACAAAAGAAAATCAGCTTTCGGCACTAAAGAATAACGTTTGGAATAAAATGTGTTTAGATTGTATGAAGATGCTTGGGATTTGAGTAGTAAGGAATACCAAACGTTCCCCCTCGACACTGTAACATTTGACGTTTTTGTGAGACGTACATACACACATAAAATGGCAAAATATGAACTTTGCTGGTTTAGGAAAATGTCGTATAAATCATTGTGAGTATTTATTTGAATATACACATTGGGATACACGTAAAGCGTTTATACTTAAAATAAAAAATAGTTGTGAAATAACTTACGCATTTTTAATCAGAATATTGATTTGCAAAGGGTAACTTATTAAGAAATTTGAATTTACTGTTGTGAGTTTTCGTTTCTTATTTACATTAAAATATTTACATAACATTTTTAATTAATACAGGTACTTACTGTATGTATAAAGTAGTTAATAAATATCAAAATGGATGGATAGAGGTATTACTGAAAAAATGCCTATGCCTTATATTTTACTAGCTGTTGCCCGCGGCTCCGCCCGCGTGTATGTCGATTATCGCGGCAAAAAGTAGCCTATGTGTTATTCTGGTGTATAAGCTATATTACTGTATAGTTTCATCCAAATCCGTTCAGTAGTTTTTGCGTGAAGAAGTAACAAACATACACACAAACTTTCGCTTTTATATAATACTAGTTGTTGCCGCGGCTCCGCCCGCGTGTATGTCGGTTATCGCTGCAAATGTAGCCTATGTGTTATTCTGATGTATAAGCTATATTACTGTAAAGTTTCATCCAAATCCGTTCTGTAGTTTTTGCGTGAAGAAGTAACAAACATACACACAAACTTTCGCCTTTATATATTAGTGTGATTAGTGTGATTATACCTATGCAGTAGACTCTTTAAATACTTATAATATATATAATATACTTACAAATATTCATTCAAATATATCAGAAGACAGAATTAAATTGTTTCTTTTGTTCACTATGTTAAACATTTACTTACATGATAGTTAGTATATTTATCTTGGTATATTTTATTTGCTTACCTTTTAAGTAGATGCCCTATGTACAGAAGTAGACTGTTAAAGACTGTTGACCTGACGTGACGTTAGAAATCTATACTTAATATTATAAAGCTGAAGAGTTTGTTTGTTTTTTTTTTTTGAACGAGCTAATCTCAGGAACCGCTGGTCCGATTTGAAAAAATATTTTAGTCTTGGATTGTACATTTATCGAGGAAGGCTATATATCATCACGCTGATACCAATAGGAGCGTAGCACCAATGAACAATGTTACAAAAACGGGGGGAAATTATTACGCTACGGGCAATAGGAGACGTTAACGAGGTTGCGTTGGTCAGCTAGTATTATATACAATTAGAGGTGTATATTATGCACCTATTAGATAATATGAAAAAACGGGAGACTGAAAATTAAATAATACTACACGCAAACACACAGTTTTTATTTTATCACAGTTTAGGTTATATTGCATATGAATCAGATATCTTAAAGCCTTTGTAGCATTAATAAACTTCTAGAAGTATCTATGTTCAGCGATGACTTCACTTGGGTTGTATGAGGGCGGTGCGAAGATGAGATTTGTGTCGCCTGTCAAAGATTTGACATACTATGACGTACCCGCGTCGAAAGCTTGTGCTTTGCTTCAAAACACTAGCTTACCATATAATTAAATGTACCTAGATCTAAGATAGGTAGGTTATTATATTTCAATCAAAGTATATTCTATGCACATTACAGGCTAAGTGAAAACCGAGAAGTAAAATAGACGAAAGTATATAAAAGAGTGAAACAGACGAGACACAAGACATATATCCCATAAGTTTAATCAGGGCCAGCCCCGAGTATGGGAGGGGCGAAACTTTGCAAAAAACGTCGGCACTCGTCCCAACAAAGATAGGAAACGCAACCCGCCATTACATAAAATTGGCCAAACGATTCCCTTCACAACATGTGATTGGGAACGGGACTGCGAAATTCGAAATTATGTTTTTTGCCATCAAACTTAATGATATAGTTTCAGAAAGCAAAAAATATTTACTAAATGCTACCTAAACTTGAAATAATCGTATTCATCAAATGTGAAGCTTATAAACGACCTCGTTGAAATCTTAGTAAAATCCATTTTAAATAAACTTCAGTTATTCGGAAGACAGTATCGTAAAGGCAAAACAAGAAACAAATAATACGATCAAAGTCAGCTAAATAGGTTTTTCTCCAGCTGAGAATTTGAAAATACGAATGGCGTAAATTGTTGAGGGTGTATAAACGAATTTAAATACGTATACTTGCGTTTTAGAGTTCTAAATGGCTTGTTGGTAAAGTTAGGAAGTCCAAAGTTTGATTAAGGGCCTGTCGTATTGTTCATTAAACTTGGATTAAGTTTGCGCTGGATAGAACGAGCTGGCAGGCAGTTAGCGTCACGAGAAAAAACACAACGGGAGTGAAGAAGTTTGTCGAAGAAAGTTTGAACCGATAAAGATGTCTTCATCGGAGGACACTTATCACTGGGGAATGAATTAAATTAGAGTGTCAATCAAAATTGTTATATTTACAAAGAAGAGGTATTTAAGAGTTGATGCTAAATGAATACAGGACATGATGATAAGGCACACAAAAGTTAAGTAAGCCTATAGGAATAAGATGCCTAAGTCAGGACTCAGTTCCAATGATATTCCTACCTATTTATGAAATAGAACACTTAGTGTTTAGTATTACCCGAGTTTCGATAAAATTACATCGATAATGGTCACAGGTAGATTGGAGAAAGCAAAGTTTTAAAATTATGTGACTTTGGATTATTCGTTATACTTTATTTTGTTCGACATAACGTCTATAGGTACATCGACACACTCCTAAAATGCTGTTGAGTGTGTGAGAATCAATCGGTATGTTTTAAAATCTTGAAAGATTTAAAACAAGTAACTATACTTAGATCTATACTTATAATAAAAATGTAAACTGCAATGTACTGGTCCAATTCTGTACATTAAAGATAAAGCCAAAACTGTATTTTTTTTCATTTTTGTCTGTCTGTCTGTATCGTGTGTGTGTGAATCCATTCAGTAGTTTCAGCGTGATGCGCGGCCAAGCATCACGCTGAAACTACTGAATGGATTGAAATGAATCTTAGCATGATTTGAGTTCATACTACATGGGATACTTTTTATCCCGAAATTCAGCACGGTTTCTTGGAGAGAGGGGATGAAAGTCAAAATATGAACTTTGTTGTAATTCAATAACACATAGTCCGATTTATTTCATTCTTTTTTTGCTAGAATGAAAAAAGATAACGGGAAAAGTCTTTATTTTGTCCGCGACTATACACTGCCTGTGGGAAGCTGAGACAGATATGTAAATATAGCAGTACGAAGTTCGCCGGGTCAGTTAGTCTAAAAATATTAAACATCGTTTTTTTATACCTTTTACAGTTAAATTCGGAAAGAAGCGAAATACGTTCATATCTATCAGCCTTGCTCATAATCAAATATGTGTAAGGCAATTCGACCGTCCCTAGCAATTACACTAGTAATCTTAAGCCGGGTCTCCTGCGACACTGTTTTATGTTTTTAAACACAAAACATCACATATTTATCAAAATATGGGCGTGGCTTAACTGTTTTATTAATTTTAACAAGCAAACATGTTATCCAAAGCGGACTGAAAACATCCCAGCGTATACTTCTCGTATTATGAAACTGAACTGAACTAACATTAATAATACCTACTTATATAATTCATACACACATCAAAAGTGTCTAGGGATCAAGCATTTTTATGCGGATTTCTTGAGATTGAGATGTGGCTTTGGCCCTGGCCTGCTCAGTCGCCAGACTTGAACCCGATTGAGCATGCATGGGATATGCTACAGAGAAGAGCTCTGCCGAATATGGAGGGTATCCAGTCGCAAGAAGACCTTTTTTTGTTGTTGCAACGAACATGGGCGGCCATTCCACAGCGTGATTTGGATGAACTCATGTTGAGTATGCCAAACCGATGTTCTTGTGTTAGTGTTCGCGGTAGAAACACGGATTATTAATTGTTTAAGTTACCTAATAAAATTTTAAAGAAAACTGTTATTTCAGACTTTTTTTCGAACTTTAATGTAAGTGGTTCAAATGTCAAAAATCCTTTTATTAGGAAAATGGCAAATTTCTTTATTAATGCAAAGGTGACTTGGTTTATCGTTACTGTGACAAACGAAAACACTTTATTTGATGAATCCTTAAAGAAAATTTTAATTAATATCAATCAGGAGAAAAGTTATTGCAAAAATATATATTGATCCCTAGACACATATGTTGATCCCTAGACACTTTTGATGTGTGTATTTATACCATAAAAGTAAGTAAGTAAGTGTACTATAAGTCATTTTGTCGAGTAGATAAAAGATTTTTGCTTTTCGTGTAATCGTGTTTGATGTTCGTTTAAAAGTCCGTCTCCTGCGACTTTTCGCTAACATGTTTAGTTAACAAGTTTAGTTAGTTTGTTTTGTTATTTTTAGCCGCAGGAGACACGCCTTTAGTAAAACAAGATCTTCTATATCTAAGGTATTTCATTAATTTAATGCATTTGTTCATGGCTAAGGTTGTCTGCAATACCTAATAATCCCGATAAAACCGTTGACTGTGCCAAAAATATTTTGGATAAATTTTATACTGGCTGTGCCCGCGACTTCGTCCGCGTGGTTTAGTGACTTTAGGTCGCATTTATACAACCTTGTATCTCCCCCTTTCCAAACCTTACGACCCTTTTTTCGAATTTAAAGTAGCCTATGTTCTTTCTCAGGCTTTAGACTATTTGTGTACAAAATTTGATTTAATTCGGTTCAGTGGTTTTGGCGTGAAAGCGTGACAGATAGACAGGCAGACAGACATAGCTACCTTCTCATTTATAATACTTTTTAGGATGGTGTACAATATTGAATATTGTATGGCACTGTGTCTTAAGTTGAACTCAAATCAAAATGAAAATAGTTTATTTTCGTTAATAAATATACAATGAGGTACAATAGAAGTTGGACACTCCTTTAAGGCAAAAAATGCCTGTATTAGGAGGGACCGCTCTCACATATCACTACAATTGTGTTAATTATATTTACAAAATGTTGTTACATGTACTAGAAATTAAATTAATTAAATAAAGTTAAATTAAAATTAAAGGAAAAAGAAAAAAAAACTACTATCTAAACACAAAAATAATAAAAAATAATAATAACAATAACCGATGAAATCTACAGTATTATGGTGCCTCAGCTTGAACTGTATTAAAATAGTTGTCAACTCTGCCCCATTTCTGTCAATCTGGTTGCAACTTTGTTAATTGTTTATAACTTCCTAACCTATAATTTTTGGGTTTTTCTAACTTTGAAAATGACGAACTTATATGTAACCATTGTTTTACCTCCCTAGCTGGCAAAGTTTAAAAAAGGTCTGCCTTGATGAATCAGTCAGTCAGGTCAATTAGTTTTATATGTATAAATACATATAGTTCGTGCTAGTACCAGTCACGTAGTGTTTTTTTTAATGTACCTATACATTAAATACATTAATAAAAATGTGGGGCAGTCTTTGGGGACTGCCAATAGAAGTGAAAACTATGTAACTTGTGAATTGTACCTATCGTGGAGGAAGCGTGAGGTGACGGTGACGCGAGTTACAGGCTTTTTGTTTAACCATAAAGTACAGAGTATAATAGCTCATGGAAAGCGTTCAGTGACGATGACCGAGGTCTATAATTTTTGTTCACCTAAAAAGTGCTCAGCGCGTCTAAAAAGAGTTCACTTCAAAAATTAAGCCGGTAAGTAATACTTATATTTCAGATAGTGTATATCAAGTTTGAGAATAGGTAGGTACCTATATTATAATCGTTTAATTAAAATGTTAGCAACACCACATAGGTACATATGTAAAGTTCATATAGAATATTAATTTAATTTATCCATCAAAGGCCGAATATCGAATACCTTCGCATTAGATTCTCGGCCTAACAAAATAGATTCAGTATCAAAATATCCGAAACGAACCAGATACACGTCTATTTATTGATCAAACATCCATTGATCGGGTGTTACCACCTTTTGTGGTCGGCCGGGAGCTGGGCTGACTCAGCACAAACCTTCCGTGATCCATTGTGATCATCTAATTCAATAAAATCACCATTTTTGTTTATTTGGTGGTCGAGTCGGCTCCCTTGTCGGGTCTTAGTGTAGCATTAGAGGCTTAGACGCTATCATAGTGTATCGTGACGTCGTGTTTTGTTTTTTTTTTCTTGAATGTCGTTTGGATTGTGATTGGATTTGTCATGTGTAATTTCTGTGATATGTGATAAAAGTTTATACCCAGTTTTAAGGCTTTTGTTTTCTGATGTTTCTGGTTTATTTTTCTCATTATATTACAAAATAAAAGAGAATACCGTAATGCTAATTAATCGTCTAGGCTTTATATTATTGATAAGGTTACAAAATAGGTGTATGGTACAGATGATAAGGATGTACCTGCCTATTATTTTCTTGTCGAATGGGCTTTTAAGAATAAATTTACTTTAACCTATGCTACAGTCTAACTAACTTTTTCCTATAGGTAGATACTTCAAAAATACTTTATCTAATATTGTCTAATAACCTTTAGGTTGTTGTACTTTTGACATGATTATTTTTACTTCCTTCCTTTATTTTTACTTATATTTTAATACCAACACTCTAGTGATGCACCTACATTATTACATTTTACCACAGTAACTTATAAAATTTATGAACCTTTCATTTTGAAACACTGATGTTTCAGGTCTAGACTATTATTTAGCTTTCTAATTAATAGCTGTCTCATTAGTCAGTTTAGACCTACGTAATTCTATTAATTCGACTAAAGCTTCAATTTGGAACAAACTAACTCCCGAGACACTGATACGAACATTTAGATAGTGCTGTCATAATCCCGCTGTAATAAAATAATAAAGTATTATGTTAACATGAAAATTAGGGTTTCTAATTACGCATTATTAATATTACGTAGAGTAGGTACATGTGACTGATACTAAAATGCAAATGACCGTATGATGGCCTACACACCTTGAATTAAAACTATTAATTACTACCTTATTATATCTCACTTGACGTCCATTATAATAATAAACAGTATAATAATGAAAAATAAAGGAAATTGCATATTAAATATTTAAAACACGCCGTGACGATACGAACAGAGACCATGTTCGTTCTGTATTATTATTAAACAGCTTCTTAATCTCGTCTATACTAGTATTTTTCAAACTTTGTTCTCATTTACTCTAATCTAAAACTTTATGTGAGTAAGCAAGATAGCGACACATAAACAGTTACGGTGTCGACGAACGATTTATGGCTCTATTTCATTCGCACGCATTATGTTATTTACGAGCGGGAGGGGGAAAGCCATGGTTGCAGCTTATTGCTTTGCTACTTCTTGACAATAGAAATTAAACCTTTTTGCTAGTAGTTAGAGTTGAGAATGGATTGTATAGTTTTCAGCTAGAAGTAAGAACAGCAGCTCCGCCTTAAAAATGGAAGGTGGTATGTAAAAATTGATGAACATGTATAGGAGTCCTTAAAGTGACAGAGTGTGCTGGCGTGTTGGGCAGTGTATATTGTCTCAAAATGTTGCAGGACAGCGCGCTTCCAACACCATTGTTTATTATCAAAAAGTGATAAATCAAATGACTTTGCAATAATGCTTTTACAAAAACTTTAGCGTTATACAGTGTATTTAATTGAATGTTACTGTGCCTGTGTTTAGTGGGACATATAAAGCTTGCTGATAAAGTGAAGACAGTGATTATTTAATGTGATAATTGTATTATTAGCACACATAAAGAGGACTGAACTTAATGTTTGTGGTTATTAAACAAGATCGTTTGGTAAATATACTTAAAAACATTGTAAAAATTTAGTGAACTGATAAACTAAAAAACTATGTACTGTAACGTTTTTTCGTAATTGTTTGATTTTAGTGAAGAAACAAATACAAAAATATAGGTTCTCTTCTATATAAGTACCTACATTTTGTATCTTATAGTACTAATCTTTGATGTTCCAAGTACCTACAGTACAGAAAAATTATATTAAATAAAACAAAGCAAAATGTGGTCAAACTAAATGTCGGCCATATTACCAGGCGTGTTGTATACGAGGTGATGCGCGAGAACCACGCCCACCATGAGCTCATTCCTCACCAACGGCGGATACCAGCCGCAGCCGGACCCCAAGTTCCCGCCCTCCGAGGAATACAGCCAAGCGGACTACATACCACCAGGGGAATATTACCAACATCAACATTTACAATACGGTTACCAACACCAATATGCTCCAGTTCAAATCGGAACAGGTTATGGCTACGGAGGGTACTACCACCCGATACCCCAACATCCCCCTGTCGCTCCACCACCGAGACCACCAGAACCTTCCCACCCCTCAGATGCAGATCACGGCTATCCCTCTCATAACTCTGACAGTACCCCAGGATTAGCAGAACTCGGGCTGAGGTTAGAGAGACACATTGAAGAAGCAGCTCCGGCAGGGAGGAAACTCCATGCGTTAGGTCGTGAAGGTTCGCCTGTCTCTGAAATAGACGATGAAAGGCTACTGTTGGACAGTCCACCTGTTGAAGACGATGACTCCTCCATATGTTCCGATAATACTGACAGGGTTATTTATCCATGGATGAAGAAAATACACGTCGCTGGTGCTTGTAAGTATCATTTGATTACTAAATGTTATAAATATAATCTAACTAGCTGACCCACGCAACGTCGTTTTCGTCTCCTATTGTCCGTAGCGTAATAATTTTCCCCCGTTTTTGTAACATTCTTCATTGATGCGCCGCTCCTATTGGTCTTAGCGTAATGATATATAGCCTATAGCCTTCCTCGATAAATGGGCTATCTAACACTGAAAGAATTTTTCAAATCGGACCAGTAGTTTTTGAGATTAGCGCGTTCAAACAAACAAACTCTTCAGCTTTATAATATTAGTAGGTATAGAAATATAATTTAATTGTTCAATTAATCCATACTAAGTTTATAATTTCAAAAGTAACTTTGCCAGTCCGTTATGAGCGTTGCGGACAAAAGCTGTTTATTCATAAGTTGTAATTTCTTGGTAAGGAAGCTTTGTTTACCCCCATGTAGGTATAGGAGCCTTTTCTGCTGGTCTTTTTTCAAGAGTTGTTGTACACCTACCATTGTTGTGAAGGATGGATGCGCAGGCGGCTCAGCTGATTGCTTACAACCTATTGTGCATCAATATGTATTCTTTCGGATAATGTTATCGGCTACTTACATCCACTCGTTGTCTTCGACAATCATTATCAGATCCCTATGTATTATCTGCTACAGTAGTAATTAGGAATGTCATCATTATGTCTAGCGAAGATTTGTTAAGTCTCTCAGTTGTTAGTAATCCTGACTGCTAAGCCAGAGGTCGTGGGTTCGATTCTCATCCAGACGAAATGTTTGTGTGATAAACATGATCGTTCGTTTTGTGTTAGGTGTCATTTATCTAAAATATGCACATAATCGGAAATATAGAAGTACTAGCTGTTGCCCACGGCTCCGCCCGCGGCTATGTCGGTTATCGTGACAAATAGTAGCCTAAGTATTTTTCTGATGTACAAGCAATATGACTGTAAAGTTTCATTCAAATCCGTTCAGTGGTTTTTGCGTGAAGAAGTAACAAACACACACACACATCCTTACAAACTTTCGCATTTAGGTATATCTAATACTAGTTGTTGCCCGCGGCTACGCCCGCGTGTATGTCGGTTATCACGGCAAATAGTAGCACACGTGTTATTCTGATGTATAAGCTATATTACTGTAAAGTTTCATCCAAATCCGTTCAGTAGTTTTTGCGTGAAGAAGTAACAAACATACACACTCACAAACTTTCGCCTTTATTAGGGTTCCGTGCCAAAGACAAAAAACGGAACCCTTATAGATTCGTCATGTCTGTCTGTCTGTCTGTCCGTCTGTCCGTCCGTATGTCACAGCCACTTTTTTCCGAAACTATAAGACCTATAATGTTGAAACTTGGTAAGTAGATGCATTCTGTGAACCGCATTAAGATTTTCACACAAAAAAAAAACAATAAATTTTGGGGGTATGGGGACCCCCAAAACTTAGAACTGAAACTCAAATTTTTTTTTTTCATCAAACCTATACGGGGTATCTATGGATAGGTCTTCGAAAATGATATTGAGGTTTCTAATCAATTTTCATTTTTTTCTAAACTGTAATAGTTTGCGCGAGAGACACTTCCAAAGTAGTAAAATGTGTGTGTGTGTGTGTGTGTGTGTGTGTGTGTGTCCGCCCATAACTTCTAAAATAAGAGCATGATAAATCTAAAAAAATATATATGTTGTACAATACCATGCAAACTTCCACCGAAAATTGGTTTGAACGAAATCTAGTAAGTAGTTTTTTTTAATACGTCATATCAGACTCTGTCTGAAAATAAAAGATTTATTATATTATTATTATTATAAATCATAAACTGCAATTTACCTTTCATTCAATCAACACAAATATATAAAAAAAATGTTACTTGCTGCTGCGGAACCCTTCTTGGGCGAGTCCGACTCGCACTTGGCCGCTTTTTTATATTATAGGAGTAGGATGTTTTTCAGCAGCCTGGTTACCGTAGTAGGGTACCTACTTACAGGTTCTGCCTAGGTTGGGGTCAGACGGGCATGTATAAGAATATTATTATATTACTAGTTGACCCACACAACGTCGTTTAGGTCTCCTATTGCCCGTAACGTAAAAAAATTCCCCCGTTTTTGTAACATTCTTCATTGGTGCTCCGCTCCTATTGGTCTTAGCGCGATGATATAGTCTATAGCCTTCCTCGATAAATGTTCTATCCAACACTGAAAGAGTTTTTCAAATCGGACCAGCGGTTCCTGAAATTAGCGCGTTCAAACAAACAAACAAACTCTTCAGCTTTCTATTATTATAGTATAGATTGTACAGAACTATGGCCTGGACCATATTTTTCAACAAACCATTCAATATTTTAATGGCCT
This sequence comes from Diaphora mendica, assembly GCA_949125395.1. Lineage (NCBI taxonomy): Eukaryota > Metazoa > Arthropoda > Insecta > Lepidoptera > Erebidae > Diaphora > Diaphora mendica. The sequence goes on from OX421323.1 coordinate 9,203,804, forward strand.
TCATGGTAGAATGGTTATAACACTGTATCCAAGGTACTAATCACACTATGAACACAATTGGTACCACACTCTTTATGAGGTATGATGACGGCTGCCACTCGGGTCTTATAGCAGTACCTATACCTACCTTAAGAACAGAAACACTATTTTATAGTGTTTGTTATATTGTTTCAGTATTGAGACAGTTTTTGGCCCAAGAAAACCCTAAATTAATATCTTATTCAGCAGCAAAAAATATTTTTAATCTCTACTTCTCCTCCTTTATCATCATTCTACTCCTGTTAGTTAGAAAATTGACCGTGAGCGACATAGAGTACTTTTACCATCTGTGGATTCTTTCAACGCTGCCCAGCATGTCTTTCACTTAAAGACTATAAATTGCTGTAAAAATCTGTTGATTTATAGGTCATCCAGCTTTCAACAGAGAGCGGTTTGAAGGTTGACGCAAAGGTCATGATAAAACAATTGACGCTCTAAGCCACAAACATGCAAAAACTTCTTGCAGTCTCAGATCAATTATCTACAAATCACACAGCCTACACCTCTCGACTCAGTGGCAGTTACCTTGATGAACATTTAAATGATTGCAACAGCAACAATTTAAATCTATGCTTTGAAATATTTTTACAATGCTTTTGCTGACGTTTGGTAATATAAATTTTATTAAGTCGAGCAATTCTCAAGTCGAAGAAAAGCATTAATAATCCATACTATAACTCTGTCTGTCTTGCACCGATTTCAATGCAATTTGGCTTGGAGATTCTTGAGAAATGACATAGGCTTCTTTTTACCGCGATAACCGATATACACGCGGGCGGAGCCGCCAGAAAAAGGTAGTTTTTTATAAATAAAGCTTTTCCTGATGCACGGATGTTTATTAGGTATTAAGGAGTTCCTACTACCAGTTTACTATTAATAAAACTCATAACTCGTGATATACCTGCTTAGTATTGAGTCAATAGTCATCAATATCATCACCAACAGTTTCACTTAACTGTACAGATAGTTCTAGAAAAGTACTGAAATTGCTGTAGGTTTAATATAAATAAATATGCTGGATATCTAACACACAACGCCGTCTAATCCTAAGCTAAGCAGAGCTTGTGTTTTGGGTACTAGACAATTGATATAAATGCAAAAATACTTTTTTTTTTGTAAATACATACATATTACACATAGAAAACACCCAAAGCCCGAAACAAATATTTGCAGATCATACAAACATTTGGTTCGACACGGAAATCGAACCCGAGACCTGAAGTATATCAGTCGCATACACTACCACTGCACTACAGAGGCAGTCATAATATTATTAACACATAATATTATTAACACATAATATTATTAAATCCAGATTTGTTGAGATATACCAACCCGTCTGGTGAGCGTGGTATGGTAGACTAAAGGCTCCTTCCTAAGGAGAGGTCTACGTCCAGCAGTGAACTGTTAAAGGGTGTTGATGCTATGTGTTATCAGATAACAAAGAAAGCAACTAAACAGTAACTGTATTGTTTAAAATATTTTAGGTACTTTTCTTTTCAATCAAGCCAGGCATTTTGTAATATCATACGTAAAAAAACCTAAACCTCCTTCTTTTTTTAAGGTTGGGCAAAACATGGATTTTTGATATTTTTTTTATGGAATAGGAGGCAAATGTGCAGACGTATTACCTGATGGTGAGCGATTACCGCCGCCCATGGACACACGCAATACTAGAGGCGTCACAAGTGCGTTGCCGACCATTGGGGGATGGGGGGATTCTGATATGTAAGCTACATTACTGTAAAGTTTCATCTCAACCCGGTCAATAGCTTTTGCGAGAAATATGTAGTAACAAACATCTAAATAATCTCACAAACTTTTGCATTTATAAAATTATTGGATCTAAGGTTATAGACGAATTTTATACCATGCACCATTAACTTTACGTCACCTAATACATTTAAAATTAGTCATCTTTAATTTAAATATAATTTTGAATTAGTCATGCGTGTATTGCTGTCAGAATGTTCATGAAGATTTTTTCGGTACAGAATTACTCATTGCATGCAAATAAACCTTTATATATTTTAAAGATTCCATCCTTCTCGAAATTTCCTTATTACATATTTTAAAGATTTTATATGCTACACACACATACTTATATGTTTATTGTTTAGGTTTAATAGGATTAGAAATTATTTCCTTAACAAAAGAAAAATTAATTTCAGGTGCAAAGTTTACTATAAACCTATCATCTTTTTTCTTTTTTGAAATGATACGAATACTATTTTGACCCAACTGCAAAAGAAGGAGGGTTATGTTTAGTTAAGTAATAATAACAAACAGCCTTTAGTGTAGCTAAAGTGCCTACCACATGCGCAAGTATCACCACAGTAATAACTGCGCAGGCGCAGGTAAAACTGCCGTGATACAGTTGGTTGGCGCGTGATACAGTTTTACCAACCACACGCACGGTGTTCCGTGTACAAGCCGGCCTGCGCAGGCAAAACTGTGGTGATACTTGCGCGTGTGGTAGGTTTCTGTTCAAACTATGAAAGCATAAAAAATACTTTTAATATCCTCTTTTTATCATCCTACCATTAACCGGCAGCGTCAGGTACTAAAACATCTTAGGCATTAAAACCGTGACTAGTACACTTGAGTAAAACAAATTCAATTAAAATAAATATTTTTTTAAAACACATACCATGCACTTAAAACAGTTTTAGCCCAAATAAGGAACTAGTTAACTTTGAAATCAAATCCGTTCAGGTTTCATATCAGTTATACTTATAAATACTTTGTAAAAACTATAAAATCTTTGCAAATCATCTTCCTCTGTTAACTAAATGGCTATCACAACAAGAATATATTAAAAAAACAAGAAAAGATCAATCTAAAAACAAGAAATAGGATTATAAATACCCGCAAATCAACCAAAACATTCAACAAAAACACCCAATTCACAATTCAAAACCCCTAATGACTAACAGATGAATGTAAAATTACATTTACTCAAGATTAATACGCACACATTAATTTTAAACCATTGTCGTAGAACCCACTTGAAGTATTTCAAACATGTTACATGTTCGCGGTTTGTTATATGAAAGAATTAAATAATCACTGGCAATTAATAACTTTCCAAAAGTGCCGATTTTTGACGGAGATTCGTCTCCTAGTGTGTCCTTTCTGTTTTGACATTTTACTAATGCGATGTCATTATAAAGGTCCTAAGACGCCAGGACCCTTTGTGAGTGTACAATGGATGCACACTCATGTTAATGAGAGTCGTTTATTTTTATAGATTTTAAATAGCTGTTTGTGGTTTTACATTTGCCGTAGAGATTATTGATACCTAGTGATTTTTTGTCAAGACTTGGTTGTCTGTTTGTCATTTTCTAGTATTGTTGTGGCCGTTAATTTTGCCGTTACGGATATTAAACTTTAGACTCACAATATTTTTTCTTTATTAATATTAAACTCGTATTAGTTTTTTTTTTTTTTATGTATGGCCCGCCAAAATGACTCTGCCTGATGGAAAGCATAAGCAGAATCCAAGAGTGGTGGTCACCATACTCATTGCGAATGCAAACAATGCAGTATGGCGACCCACACAATGGCGGCCTAGTGATGCTTCTGCATCTTTTAGTCTAGTCAACAAGTATGGCCCTGTTGACTAGACTATTTGGGCCTCCGGTCTCGCACTCACGAACGAAACACGACAGCACGAACGCTGTCATTTTACGTTGATTTTCTGTGCGAGGGTAGTACCACCCCGGTCGAGCGGGCCCGTTCGTGCTGAAATCAGCGTGGCTCTACTACCTGTAAAAAAAAATAATAAATGCTTTGAGAATAAGAATAATTTAAGCTACAACTCACACCCAGTCTTGTAGATAGGAAGGTCTACTATTTTAATTGGATGAACTGAAAGTAGGTAAACTTTAAAGTACCTACCTACTTTGTGTCATCATCTTCCTAGCCTATATTATTCCCAAGATCAATTGGGGTCGGCTACTAGTTCAACCGGTTTTACCTGAATATCAGTTTTTCCACGAAGCGACTGGCATCTGACCTCCGCAACCCTGAGGGTGAACTGAATTCGAAGGTTGAACTAGTACCTACCTACTTTGTGTAATTTTTAGAAACCTTTTTTGTAAAAATTCCACACATTTTTTCTCTGTTATCATTTTGAAAATAAATGTAGTCTACAAGTTTCAACTTTGTCACAGAGTTTTTAAAAATGGTGATCTCTTGTATGTTATTGTGCCGCTGATGTGTGATAATTCTTCTCATCCGGTACACTCTTGACAGAGCGGTCGTGATCGTTATGTACCTAGTAGCAGTTTTGGAAGATGTGGTGCGATTCACGACGTTTCGCCACTGCGAGTGTGATAATACAAAATGTTATATCCATCCATACCAAATACTATTTGTAAGGCTGATGATGATAAACATACTTCTATTTTTTTATATAAATTATGTACATAAGTATTACACAATGGTAAGACTGCACTTACCTTTAGTCAAATTTCTAGAAGTACCTGTGTATTTCTAGAAATCAGACATAAGGGATGTCTAGATATAGGTTCTATTTGAAATTGCTATAGGCAAGTCTTGTCCATTGATAAAAAAACATAGGTATTTTTATTTTTTTATTTTCATCTTTGCCATTTCGTAAACTAATTCCTGTGAACTGATGATAATTAATTAATATATACTTTGATGTTGTAAACTGATCATAATAACAAAGGAAGATCTCAATTCGGTTATTTTTTTCTCTACCTATAGGTAGGTATGTTAGTTCAATACTATGTTATCAATAACCCTATTTCGAATGATCTTTCGTATTGAAAAGAGTATACCTACTTCCCCTTTGATTTTAATTTCAAGAAAATATACCTCCCCCGGAGAGGTTAATTAAAGAATGAATAGTGCCCATACTCTTTGCGCTGTAGCATGGTGCGTGGCATGGTTCAGTAACATTTCGCTTAACTCTTGAAAGTTGCCGCGATTTACAAATTATGACTTAGTATTTCAGCTGTACCACATTTGCAATATTTTAATTTATTCGTCATTGTGTAGGAACACTAAAGTCGTTTTTAACTTTTAACTAATTTAATAATATTAATTAAACATAAAGTTGAACATTTTCTAACACTATTCCACTGCTGGACATAGGCCTCCCCTAAGTAAGAAGGATTTTTATATGAGGTTTATATACCAACAACTTTTTTTTTTATGTCCAGCCCGCCAAAATGACTCTACTCTGCTTGATGGAAAGCATAAGCGGAATCCAAGAGTGATGGCCATCATACTCATTGCGAATGCAGACAATGCAGCATGGCGACCTACACCATGGCGGCCTAGTGATGCTTCTGCATCTTTTAGTCTAGTTATTATATTTGGGCCTCAGGTCTCGCACTCACCAACGAAACACGACAGCGCGAACACTGTCATTTTACGTTGATTTTCTGTGCGAGGGTAGTACCGCCCCGGTCGAGCGAGGGTACTTTATATAACTTCACTGTTAAAGTTATGCCTATGATAATACATGTATGGATTATGCATTGTTCATTTACATCAACGTACCTACATGATGACAAATAACAACATAATAATGTGCAATAATCACTGTGACCTCTGACAATAAATTGTCGCCTATACCGGCTGTCAACACATTATTCAAATGATCTCTCTAAATTATAGGATACGTATTCATATTCCAAATAGTTTATGTAAAAATATATTTTGTATAAGCAGTGTTTTTTTTAGGTAAAAAATACATCAATTAAAGTTACTTGATATTCTTGACATACAGTTTACGCCACTGCACTTTTTACCAGAAATTTCGTTAATTACTGACCATTTAGAAGGGTTTTCAGGTGGTTCTTTAACGACTCAACCAATTTTAATATTTAGGTACATTTACATAAAACTTATAGTTTTACAGTTAACCAGCAGATGAACTGCGTCTTCACACGAGTGAAATGTACTTACATACAAGAAATCCGTAGTTTCAGCATAGATTACAGTGATAAATAATATACTTAGTAGGGGTATGGGCACAGTGAAGTTCAAATTTTTAACACTCATAGGTATAAAATAAACATATAAAGTTTTCAATGACAAAAGACATACATCAAAATAATCTGCCTGCTTTGCCTTACATTAATGAACTGGTCGAGTTGATTGATCACCAAAGAAAAGACTAGTATCACATTCGCACCAACTTTATTCCGAATTTTTTAAAGTCTGTCCAGCTTATCGACACCTGTCATTGGACTAACATTTTTCACTGAATACAATAGTGGGACAAAGAGGCTTTAGATCCATCGTAAGTTTGACGTAATGAGGCGGGACCACCTCGTGGCTTCGATAGCGCATGCGTCGCGAGATCGACTCGAGATTAACAGATGGACCACACGTTGGTTGCAGGTAGCTCGTAATTCAATTGAGATTGTCATCGTCGTGATGACGTGATAGTGGCTAACGAAGCGAAGATCGAGCGGCCAGTAGCCGTAACGGGCCAGTTCCGCGGCTCGTTAAAATAAATAGTCACTTCGTGATTCGTTCATGTTCAATTGTGAGATAGTTTTTATAAAATTGTAATGTCCAATCGAAAAAACAACTTTCCGTGCTCATCTATTGACCTACTTTATGTTAGTGTAAAAAATTCAAAAGATGAAAGTAACGAGATATTCAATTATCAAAAAACGGTTAAAATTACTTTAACTATTTTTATGTAAACAACGTGAACCTAGTACAAAAACCACAAATCAGTATTCTGGTAGAATATGATAGCCAATTTGTAATTGGTTATGATGTATATAAGGCATCTAAGGCACCTACCTATTCACACTAATTTAGCTCCATTAGATTTTGGTGACACCTAATATAAAATGAATTGCAGCCGTACTCTTGGCAAATTTAGAGTATGTGATAAATTATAGTTATCCTATTCTACTTAATATTATTATAGCAAAAGTTTATGAGAATACATGGATGTTTGTTCTACTTTTACGCAAAAAGTAATGAATGGATTTATATGAAACTTTAGAGTTATACAGCTCATACATCAGAATAGCACATTTACAATTTTTTCCGCGATATCTGTCGTACACATAGCCAGAGCACACACGGCAAATACTTATTAAGTACTTCAATGTGGCAAGGAATGTGATAGTAATAATGTTGGTATATATACTCATCTCTATGCCCATTCCCTCGTCACTACTACAGTCTTTTGAATATTTCGAAGTTCTCCATAATCTCATAAAGTAGTTTGAGGTCTGAAACCTATTCTTTGGTGGAAAAAGTATTTGTTAAGAACTAAGTGTTTAACAAGAACTCAAAAGTATTTCATTCAAGAGTGATCCGTCAACACTAGTTGTATTTTATCGGTTTGAACATTTTGTAATTGATCATTATTTCATATCTGTACGATGACATTGTAACCTGTTTACATCTGCAGTTGATTTTTATTTCGCACTACCTGTTATTTAAAGCAATTTTTTGACAGCCGTAATAAATATTATGTATGTAGTATTAATAGGTATGTGCAGTATACAGATCCCCTTTTTAATTATTTAATTGATTTTTTCTACCTCTAGAGTTAGAACTCTTGGTTCAACATTTTATGCACATACGTACACTTACAAGTTACAACTCGTTCTCGTTTGAGATAGATTGAAGAGATTGAAGAGAGATAGAAGGGCCAGAACTCAATTTGTTACATTATTCTTGCCCCTGACATAATCCTTTTCAGGGTTCCGTGCCAAAGACAAAAGACGGAACCCTTATAGATTCGTCATGTCTGTCTGTCTGTCCGTCTGTCTGTCCGTCCGTATGTCACAGCCACTTTTTTCCGAAACTATAAGACCTATAATGTTGAAACTTGGTAAGTAGATGTATTCTGTGAACCGCATTAAGATTTTCACACAAAAATAAAAAATAAAACCATACATTTTGGGGGTCCCCATACTTAGAACTGAAACTCTTTTTTTTTCATCTACCCCATACGTGTGGGGTATCTATGGATAGGTCTTCGAAAATGATATTGAGATTTCTAATATCATTTTTTTCTAAACTGAGAGACACTTCCAAAGTGGTAAAATGTGTCCCCCCCCCTGTAACTTCTAAAATAAGAGCATGATAAATCTAAAAAAAATTTATGATGTACATTACCATGCAAACTTCCACTGAAAATTGGTTTGAACGAAATCTAGTAAGTAGTTTTTTTTAATACGTCATAAATCGTAAACTGCAATTTACCTTTCTTTCAATCAAAACAAATAAAAAAAAAAGTTACTTGCTGCTGCGGAATCCTTCATGGGCGAGTCCGACTCGCACTTGGCCACTTTTTCATATTCATCAAGTCTTTACACGTCCGTCGGTTATAAGTGCTTTTAAGGAGATGCTACATCAGTGCACTGGCGATCTGGTCAGTAGGACATGTTTGTCGAGGTTTGCAGGCACCAATTTACTCGCTCACAGGGTCACAGGGATCTTATAAAATGTCTCAGTCATTCATTTAGCGCTCATGTGCATCTTTCCATATGATGATTAAAACTAAAAACCATAGTAATCTAGCATATGATACCTACTACAAAAAATATCTAAAAAGGAATAAAAACTTGAATCTTTCGCCCGTCTGATTCCTCACACTAAGAAGCGAACATACCTACAAACTATATTTCCATATTTACTCGGCCAGTCCCTAGACCCGGATCAATGTGGCGATGTCAGTGGTCAGCGGGAATCTCGGCGCGAACCCGAGCCGACCGCACATACCACAACCGCGGAGATTCAAAGAAATACCACTACGGACCCCACGGAAATGTCTCTATCCCTTTCTTGCATAGGCTTTATGTGGATCAAAAGTTTTGATGTCGCTCTAGACTATCTTTTTGCTCTATCGTTATTAATACAATACTCAAGAAAGTTCATTTCATTGGAAGTTAGCTGAGAGTAGATTTATCTTATGTAAATTGCGTGTGCAGTAGTAATTTAAATCATAATGTCATTTAATTCATTCTTCTATGCTTTTGATCTACCAAAATTTTGTGTGATACTAAATGTTAGGGAAACAGTTTATTTTAAATATTAAAGTATTTAATTATAATTTAAATCCTATAACCCGCCTCACATCGCTAGCGGTGCAAATATGTCCATTATTGTCCATGATGCTTGCAGCATTGCACGTATCGCATCATAAATATACATGTCAACTAATCGATATATACGATTTTTAATAAATAAAAATAAAGCATTGCCCACACTATTGTGCGTATGATACATATAAAATGTACATATACATAAATATATGAATGTCAAAGTCAAACTGAAAAGATGATTATAATTTGTCTATAGTAGTTAGTGAATGTCAACAGTGGCCATGCTGAAATCTTGGATCAAGAAGTATAAGCCTTGGAAAAAGGAACTTGAAATTCAAACAAAATAATACAAAAAAAATATATTAGAATTTCAACCGTTGGGCGACCACTAGTAGATATTTTTTGTACCACTAGTATTATCTTTACTGTACACACATAAAACATAGAAATCATAGAACATAAAACATAGAACAATAGTGTGGGCAATGCTTTATTTTTATTCATAAAAAATCGTATATATCGATAAGTTGATATGTATATTGCATTGATTTGGATGCTTCCGACGATTTAATGTTATTTATGACTAATAATGAGAAGTTTGTCGTGTTAGGACCGACCAAGTGTGCTCAGACACATTTTTACTTGCACTCCAGTGCTATCTTTCTCCTCACCTGTCAAGGAAATATGATAGCCAGTACCGCAGGTCATTGTTCCTACTTTCTTTTAATCGCTCAAACAAACATATATATATAAATTACAACTTTACAGATTTAAATTTGTTTACATTCAAGATGTAATTGAAGAAAGGTGTGTCTTTTTGTTCGCCTGGCAGGTACTTGTGCTCATCGGAATTGCCTGTCATTTTGTTTTTGAACTTCTTAATGAATTAACTAAATCCTATAAAAAATTCAGGTTTACAGGAACAAGTTTTTTTTTCTCATTTTTTTACACTTTCAAAAACATGAAAGATGATGATGCGCAGGGCTGAGGCCTGCCAGGCGATGGTTACGTACTTAGCACGTTATGACTCATAAAAATAAACAATAGCATTAATCCTAATACTTTCAACTGTTTTAAGATTCAAAATTTAAACAATCTAATATAGAACAGTTCCAAATTCAAAATTGCCGGGCAATATGGAAACGATAGAACTTAAAAGGCATGTCTTGTATACTAATAAAGTAGGTACCTAATTGACGGCAAGCAAAAGACTGTCTCTCTATTTTGTAAGTAGGGCTAAAATTTGCAATCCATATAGATCTCTCTGCTTAATACCTACGCATCCACATATTCTTTCTAGAATTCCTCAACAACCCATAACGTCCCACTACTGGGCTCGGGTCTCCTCTCAGAAGAGGGTTAAGGCCATACGTCCCCACGCTGGCCAAGTGCGGGTTGGGGACTGGCAAGACAACGTTGTGGCTAAGTAATCTTGCCATTGGATGTTTTCAAGCCGCCCAAAGGCCTCCAACTAAGCTTCACGACTGTTATCCTACGATAACAGCCGGGACCGACTACTTAACGTGACCTCCGAATCACGGAGACTCTCATGGTATCGTGCCACCAGCGGTCACAACAATATCGGAGTTAAAATGTATAAAACAGTCTATTGTTTCTTTAGAAAATCAATCGTCTCCTTCACAGAGCCCTAGTGACCTTATACATCATCATCTATAATAATAGTTTTACTAGTACTTAATGGCAACTAACCGTAGTCTTTTGTAGACTGTACTAAATCTATCTATATACATTTGACACGAATTAAAACTTTCAAAGACTTTTAATATTTCGAATTAGTATAAAGATGTCAGTGACGTTGGTTTCCTTTAACAGTGAGTACAAAAGCAATTTCCTTCAAAGGAAATTACAAAATTACTAGGACTTGGCCAACAATGGAACATTCTATTGAGAATATTAACACTATTTCGCTGTTAAGCGTTGAATAAGTTGAAAGCTTAATACTACAATTTTTATTCAAGGTTTTTGAACTTCTTTAGTCTTTTATTCGGAAAAGTGCAGTAAGTTATTGAATACATTAAAGTGTTATTAAAGTTTTTGCTTTAATACAATTTCTAGGTTAGTGTCGATTAAATAAAAAACACGTCATTGTTTTTATTAAACAAATCTGACGGGTACCTTTGAGGGGTAGATTTATTTTCAAATAACCATTAATCTTGATGATTAGCCTAAGGAGTACCTTTGATAAAATACAAACTACGACATTTTTGTAAATGGATATGTCTTTGGGTCCCTGATCACTTTACTCATTTGGTGAAAAGCAAAGAAATAATAGCTTAATGTCATAGCTCGACTGGAAGATGAATGGATGCTAAACGAGACATTCATAAAGATTCTGCTACTGAGCAAGCTAATCGATGTAACTATAAAAGTCATGTGCTTACCTACTCATGAAATGGGTGACACAGCTTCTGATTAAGTTAGTGGCAAATTAGCTTTTTAACCTTTGTACCGTAATATGAACATTTGGTTCTTATATTCAGATTAATTTGACAGTAGGTTTTGGTCATGGCTCCGCCCGCATGTATATCGGTTATGACAATGCAAAGTAGTTTAAGTCTTCTGTCAAGAACCAAAGCATTTTTTTGCAAAATTTTATTAAAATCGGTTTAATGGTCGAAGTACATACCTCCGAATTTAGAATATTATTTAAGAGCTTAATGCATAAATCATACAACTTATCTAATGGTAGGCCAATTAATCCATTTCGATGTTTAGTAACGGATGTGACTAATCACGAGAAATAGCAACTAACTATCAAGTAATTTACAATTTGAATTCTTACCAAAAAAGCAGTTGATATTGAAAGAAAAAAATTTGTTGAATTAATGAGAGGTTGTATATTAGATATGCTGTTTGTCAGGTACAAAAATATCAATTAATATAAATTAAAAAAATAAACATTTCAAAATGATTAATAGAAATATGTCGAGTAAATTTAAATTGACTTAACCACGGTCAAAATACTCGATATCACATAACCTCCATATAGGGTTAGACAGCTTCCTTATATGCAAATCTGAACTAAGTACAAAACATCCATACTAGGCGTAAACTATATCAGTTTCTACATTGTCTGAACAACTAATCTACTAGGCGCAATTAATCACAACAAAAAAGGAAGCTAAGGCGCATGTATGTGTAATTATTATGCACATTAATTAACAGCGGGCCCTCGTACATAAATTATTCAGTACAAGCTCGGCACGCCACGCTACCGTACTTGGTATACACCTATTAGTTTATATTTTGTTAGTAGACAGTTAAAACTTTGTAATTACGTTAACTAGAGGCATTATTGCGCATATATTGAGTTACTAAATAATATGCAAACATTTTGCAAATAATTATATGTTACATATCTTAATTAATTTGTGTTTACCACTTCAGTTTCTAATCCATTAAAATCATGACCATTGAATATACTACAATACGTTCTTTTTCTTTACAGCTAATGGCTCCTATCAACCTGGGATGGAACCGAAGCGTCAACGAACAGCTTACACGAGACACCAAATACTAGAACTGGAAAAGGAATTCCATTACAACAGATATCTCACAAGGAGAAGAAGAATAGAGATAGCTCATACACTAGTCTTGTCAGAAAGGCAAATAAAAATTTGGTTTCAAAACAGACGGATGAAATGGAAGAAGGACAATAAGCTGCCGAACACCAAAAACGTTAGAAGAAAAACAAATCCAGCTGGCGTGACTACAACCACGACTAAAGGATCCACACCAAAGAGTAGATCGAATAAGAATACAAATAACAACGATAAGAAGAAATCAAACAACAACGGTAGGCCAGATAGTATAGAAAATGTAACGGACAATATTATGAACGACTTACACTGTGTCGGGGCACAACAAAATTTATCTCATGACCCTGCCATTAGCCCAATGTCCCATCATGGAGGTCAGATGAACCCTGGTCATTCCATGACGCCGCATCACTTACACATGATGGGCATGCATGCCGGCATGGACCCAGCTCTGCTGGCGAGCTTATCGGCGCATGGCTCTCCCGTCGGCACCGCTGGATGTGGCACAGGCATCACCGGACAACCAGTCATCAAATCAGACTACGGTCTAACCGCCTTATAATCATTAGATGTGTAAAGAAGAAAATTATATTTTTCATTATTGAACTATAATTCTTACCATTCCTTTGTGTCCAAGGTGTAATAAAGTGATTAAATTAATATAAGGTTATATTTAAGTTGTGTAAGTATTTTAGAATAAGAGTCATAATCGGATGTTTGGATAGTTAGGTGAAAAAACATTACAATGTCAAAAGTGTGATTATTATTATTTTAGAGTAGGTAAACATTTTCTGAGTGTTGGATTTGTACATTTAATTTTAGGTCATTGTCAGTAGCAATAGTGTATTTATTGACTAACCACCTCTTATTCTAAACAATGTAAAACTATCTTCTGATTTGAATATTTTAGTCTTTTTAGCTACTTTTCTACTCCTAATTCTTCTTCTCTTCTAAAACTTTTGTTCATATGTATGTTTGTTGACGACTTATCTTTAATTGATAAATAATTTCACGCGCCGAGAATTCTTAATACATTGCGTTAGACAATTTATGTGAATTTACTAGCCTAGATTAAATTAAATTTGTTGTTCCTAAAATACACAAAAATGGAATGGGTAGATGTTTGTATGTATGACTAAAATAATCAAGATACGAGTGTCGTTCATAAGCAAGACTTATGTGATGTAGACAATGACTTAGGTTTAGGTACAAATGTGTATTTAATTTTAAATGAAAAATTGTTTTGTAACTGAAATAGGAGAAATGTGAATACAAAACCAATAAATATAGTGATGATATAAAAAAACTTCATGTATTTATTTCTCTCCTTTATATCTAACGCGAAACCAAACTGAAATAAGAGTTTTCTTTGCGATATTCTTTTGGAACCAAATAATGATGTTGCACTAGTACATATATGTCTCGTAGCTAATGCTGCAATTTATTTTTTAATACATAAAATTCATCATAATTTATGTAGTTATCACAGTCGAAAACCGCCCACTGCAATAGGGGAGCCCACTAACTGGCTTCCCCCAAGTTTTCCACAACAACCAGTCCTGTGCTAACTGCCAGCATGCAACGGTTTTCTTCACCAATTATATAATAGTTAAAATTTCAGGAGTGACCTAGGTAAATTCTTCAAATTGAACTAGAATATTTCTAAACTACAGACATCAACAACAGTAATAATTTCATGGACATACGTTTTCTCCTTAGTCAAAACCAAGCCCAGTTTACGATGTACATTTTACATCACTAAACCGCAATCATATAATCACGGCATTTCTTTGATAGTCGCCTACACCAATCTTTCGTACAGCATCGATATCATAACCTTGTGACATTCGTATCGAACGAAATGAAAGCAAAAATCATAATGTATTCGTTGAATGTGAAGTCATTAATCAACGTCGCCGGCTCATTGTGTGGCCGGCACGCAACATCTCCTACGCCGACGACTACAGTTTTATCATAACACTGATATACAATTGTATAGCTATGTTTCACAGATTAAAGTCGGGTAGAGTGAATTTTAACACTTGCGTTTTGATACTGACTAGATGATTTATTTTAATGTACACAGTAATGTGTTTAGAATTTATCAGTTATGTCTGTAACTATTATTATGAATATTACAATAAATTTAGGAAATTAAAATAACTGCTATTTGATGAGGAAACTTAATGATTCATTTGAGAGGAATTTGTAATAGTCACCATGGTTGGCAAGCGGGTTAGTGTCTGTTGTAGTTGTCTGTTATTCGTTATCTGATGACGCTGCTGCCTGTCATAGGAACCAAATCTTTGTGGTGATACCGAGATGATTTGGTTATACCGTATAAGTTAGTCGCCAGAGTCGCAAGGTGCGCCGCGTGTAGGCGAGGTGGATCTAACAAGGACTTAAATGGTAGGTAGCCTCGCTTACACCCAAAAACATACAAAATAACAAAAAAACTCACCTTATTAAACCTCGTGGAGCATAATCTTAAATTAAAATCGTCAATAATATTTTTGAAATATTCATGAAAATCGATCGATCGATAAAATTCGGATATACCTTAAAAGACGAAGAAACTTCTCTTTTCATATTTCTTAACCGAAAATGAGATAGTAAATGTGGTTAGATATATCATGACTTCTTTTTAATTCTGAAAAGTCGATAATATCTGAAATACAGAGGAGTTTAAAAATGAAGTATGGTGTGATAAGTAATGGAATTTTTAATCATGGAATTTAGTTTTAAAAGTAGGTATAACCTTGTGGATTCTGTTTTGATGAAACTTTTTACTGCTACCGATATCCACCTGTTTACGTAACTTTAATAAGCCTGACAAATAAATTCCTCGTAAAAATAGTCATTTCGGATTTTTTATTAAAATGCATAATACATTAAGCCAAGCGGTATGCATAACACGGTTCCTTGAAATTTTGATGACGGTCAAAAAATGTTGACAAAAACTCACAAATTAGCAGAAACATTTTCTTGTTCATTTTAGAAATACAGACAACAATAGTTCACAACAACCCTTTTTTGCCCGATACCTTAAAGAGTTGTAATTTTTGCAAATCCCAGCGTTGACTCGTCAAAGACTGTTATTGTTTGTAAGATTTGTATGCAAATAACAAGATTATGCTACCGTGTCCTTTTAAAAGGTTTATTGTAATTTACCGCTTATAGAATGTTTTATTTTTTTTCGTGTCCATTGTGATTTTACTGTCATACACACGAAACGGTAGCTGCCTTACAGTTATTGAATTGTTTTTGCACATTTTGTTTTATTTTTTTATGTCTTAAAACTAAAGATGACTAGACATTTTGTTTCCGAGTTTCTTAACTCTGATTATTAAACCCCGACGCAAAAAGAGGGGTGTTATAAGTTTGACGTGTCTGTCTGTCTATCTCTCTGTCTGTGGCACCGTAGCTCGCGAACGGATGAAGCGATTTCAGTTTTTGTATGAAAGATGTGCGAGTGTTCTTAGATATGTTTCATGAAAATCAGTAGAGTCGTTTAAAAGTTATGGGGGTGAAAGTGGGGAAGAATAACCAAATGTCTGCAAAACGTGCCAGTATAATCGTTAAATGACAATTATGTAATTGATAACTTCGACCTGATGCTGCATAGGGGGTTTTTTAAATTTTAAATTTATACTTTATAAGAAAGTAATCTTATTTGATTTATTTAAATAAATAGAATCCATCCTGAAAGACAACAAGGAAACGAACAAGTATTTTGACTTTAATAATATCATTGTGTTGGAAGTTGTAGAAATGGTATAATTACTATTCATATTTAATTTGACTTTAGGATCTATTGTTTATTGAGTAAGAGGACACGGAATGCGTTTGCCTATTTTTTTTTTCACTAAACAACATTTATTTATTACTCCTTACAAAACAAGACATATTGCAAAATGTAATTCAGCAAATACAGATAAAAAATTTAATTCAAAACTGAAGCTCTATTAGACTTATTGTGATAGGTATAGGTTAAACATTGACTGTGATAATATTGCCTTCAAAACCTGACTGAAATAGTGACTCTTTAGGCAAACTCCCTGGCGTCAAGCAGTAGCACTCACGCACTCACCAGAAATAAATAACAAAACTTCTTAAATTCTTCGACCGTTCCTAAGGGACAGACGTATTATTTAGCAACCTTTGGAAACAAAAGGCGGTAAAATGAAAGGTCTATCGTGTAGGCTGTTTGGCAGGTGAGGTTGTCTCGAGGGAGCTGTTGTAGGAAGTAGAGTAAAAGTGCCGCGGAGACGGTGACTTGCCGAACTCGTGTAGATGAAGGTGGATTGGGAATATCATTTTGACATTTTCTCTGTTTGCGACATCGGTTGAATTAGCTATTTGGTAAGTACCTATGGTGTAGGTAAGTTTAAATTATAATATAGGTGAAAATTAAAATAATACTGTTGATCTGCTCAGCAATTACATAGTTAATTTAGGTGCACAAAAAATAAAGGTATAGTCTCAAGATTTACTCACTTAAACTACTTAATTGATGTGTAGTACTTTACTTCTAATAAAAAAAAAGAATAAATAGATAAAAAATTAAGAGTGGTTAGAATGTTTCTGAAGATATGTACCTATCGGGTATTGAAATTGATGGTTTGGGCTTGGTATGGTAAACTGTAACGTGGGTACGCATTACTTGATTCAAACTCCATATAGTGCTTCGATCAATAATAGTACTAGATTAAGGATCAGGAACAAAAATAAGACGCTCAAGTGGTCACGTTTGCAGTAACGAAAACATCTTCATTTTTTAGAAAAAAGTTTAATAATGTTAACGACTTCAGTTAATTATTAACCTTAACGCTTAAACACAAAGTTTAATTACCATTGCAAAATATATTTGTTTAGGACCTTTCGTCAGAGAAAGGATATTATGGAATGAATTTAAAATGTCGCTTGAAAATAAAAAGTCATCAGTACAAAATTATTTATTCTAAAATGATACTTAAAATCTAACTTATAAGGTTAAAAACATTTTGTTTACAATTCCGTGCTTATTGTATTGTACAACTACATGTAGTTCTCGGTATAACATTTCAATGCTCAGAACACAGTAAGCGTAATATTGTTGTTTTGTATTCGTTTCGTATATTGCATATTGTTTTAGGTTTGTTTTGTATGGTGGCAAATATTTTTAACCAATTCAAAAAACTAGTAGATACTATTTTACATTGCCGCTATTACAACAAATAGGTAATAAAAAATAAAATTTAATAAAGTCGCTTAATTGCTTTTTGTAAATTATGTATTTTCTTAGATTTAGTACCTATAATTCTGCGACATGTTGTCAATTTCTTTTTTAAGTACACTCTTCTTAGAGTGTCACAACCAGATATTAAATCTGATAATGATGCATCAGGAGACTTAAAACCAACGGCGTCAGCCCGAGGCACGTCACGTATTACCGTAGTATCTTTAAAACTTAAAGTTGCTGAAGATGTGGCCTGTAAAGAAACATACGCAGAAACATAAGCAGTAAAAAAACATTTAAAAAATACCTATTTAATGAAATAGTTTATCTACATCTACACTAATATGATAAAGAGGAAAGATTTGTTTGTTTGTTTTTAAGCTATTGCATAGCTTTTATTTCGCTTTGAGCGCGGCCGAACCAAGAAATTCCGTAACGAAAAAACCTACCACCTGAAGCTCGCACGGATCGAGACAAACTGCTCTGAACGACGAATCAACGAATCTATCGAGGGTATATATGTAACTATCATGGTTAAGTCACAATGACCGCTTTTTGGTCAAAGTATTCTATCAAAACCCGGGTGAAATGGAGTAGTGGTGATTTTAGTATCATGATATTAATCCTTATCTATTTAAACTGTTTAATAATTAAGGTTGGGTTGGGTAAAGATTACACTTAAAATTATTCATACCGGACCTTTCGTGTAAAAGTTATGATGGGGATAAAAATACTCTAAGTAAGAAAAATTTTGCAGTTTGTGTGAACTGCCGTCGCCGAACGTTTAGTCTATTAATAAGTAATTTACACGGAGAGATAAAGTTCGTAGAGTATTAACTAAACCCACGCGAACGAAATCGCGGGCGAAGTGCTAGTAGTAGTAAATCTTTCGTCAATTCTGAAGTTATAGCACTTTTATTGGTTGGTGAATCAAAAAAAATCTTAGTCAACTAACTATTTTATCAAAACGTTATCTTACACCAACTATTTTAATACTTACTGATAATTACCTGCAATTTGGGAACCGCTGTTTTAGTAATCTACGCCTTTGCATATTTCCAGATATGTCGAATCTGTCAAAATAAATCAAACATATTCTAGAATTTTTATAAGGGTTGTATATTTCTTCTTCTCTTTCTTTCGCGACAATACATACCCATTCTGCACAGCGAAATAAGTCATAATCTACAAACAAAAATAACAACACTACTCCATGCATTCCCTGTTCAAGAATAGGTGATGTTTGATACAATAGTTGGTGCATTGGCCAAATACTTACAATATTAGTTAATTAAATTATATTTACTATATAATTCTGTTTATTATTTTATGAAAAACACTTAATGATATAAACTTACCGAAAAAAATATATTCCTTCTAAAACCTTGGTGTCACAGTGGTTATTTACACAGTTTTTGAACGCGCACTGCAGCATTTTGACGTCTTTATGTTGGCTATGATTGGAGCATACTAATTTGAAATAAGACCACAAAATTATTTGTGGTCTTATTTTTCGGGCCGTTTTTGAAGCGCTTATCGGGAATCTAGTACATTATTGATCGAATATATAGTGACATGAAGTTACTTACGTATGTCGATACTGACAGTTGAATCTAAGTTAAAAATCATGTATATGTATGGATTGATTCACATTTTAATAGCAATTTAACGTTCAAATGATGG
This sequence comes from Diaphora mendica, assembly GCA_949125395.1. NCBI lineage: Eukaryota > Metazoa > Arthropoda > Insecta > Lepidoptera > Erebidae > Diaphora > Diaphora mendica. The sequence continues at coordinate 9,223,363 of OX421323.1, forward strand.
AAAACCGTAAACTAAACTAAAAATCACTAAGAATGAGTTTTGAAATGACAAAAGTAGCTCTAAATGATAGAGATTGAATGGACATTATTTAAAACATCCTTTTGGCAATGGCTTCTCTAAAATAAAAGAGTAGAAGATAATTTTAGAGAAACTTTAATTTAGTGGAATAACAACAGAATAAACACCAATATGTGTATTTTTGAAAGCATTATTAAAATTTCAACGTCAAGATAAAAATAATTAACAAAGTCCATACTTTTTGGCGGCTAAGCCGACGAGACGCGCCTTAAGGGACTATTACCAACAATTTCAACAGAATTGTAAACGACTGCAGTCTCGATTCCGTGCGGAGTGACTTGCTAAATTCATACATCAATTAGTAACCAGGTAAAGTTATACCTGTTGTAACAGACTTAGATATGATATACGTGGATTAGTCCATGTAAGAATAAGGAGTGCCACGACACGACCCTTATTCATCTTATGAATGTTGTAAGTGGCGACTAAGGAAGCAAAATGCACAGGATAGGTACTGAAAAGAAAACTTTACATAAATCGTATTCTAACCCGTCTGATCAGCTACCACGCTGATCAGACGGGTTAGAATATTTACTTTAATATATAACAATAATAAAAACTTTATTTCTCTCACAGGAAGGTACAAATTGGTTACAAGATACCTTGGTACAAACTAAAGTTTCCAAAAATTTCCCTAGTGAGAGCTGGAGTCCATGCTAGGCTCGAAGCCTGTATTACAGATCTCCAGGCCCACCCTACGGCCGACAAAATATTTTTATTTTATTAAATATGCTATTCAAAAACATAGAGAAACAGAAAAATGCAACTGCACCTCCAAAGAAAAGAAAAATATAGATTAAGGTAGGAACTTAAATTTATACAAAATTATCATTAATTTAAGAAAAATGAAATCAAAATCTATCTAAGGTTGTGTGTAGTAGTGTTGTGTGTGTGTGTGTGAGAGAGAGAGAGAGTTTAATTAAATTACAAAATAAGTGTGAGTTTAAATTGAGTGGAAAGAATTATAATTATATTATTGGCGCGCGTTGTATGACGAGCGTATGGTACAAGTTGTGAGAGTTTGTGAATGTCCAGTGAGAAACTATGAAAGTATGTGTAAAAGACTTTCGGTCTCATCATAGGTCAAACTAATAAGCCAGTTTGTGGTGTCTTTTTTGCATTCATGGATTGTCAGTGGATATATGTAGATATGTTTATTTACTACATTGTACAAATAACTACTAAGGAAGTGAAAGCTTCTTTGTGCTAGGCTTGTGTGAACTAATTTAGGAGGCAAAATAGCATGTCTATGTCTATTAGTTTCAATATGATCCGGATTGTAATATGTCTGTGAGTGTGTGGTTAAAACAGTAGTGCGAATGAATAAGGCTCGGACTGAGAGAACACCGCAAGTTTTAAATAGATCGGCTGTTGGAAACCGGAAAGGAAGTCTCCAACCCACTTTTAAGAGTGCTCTTTGAGCACGCTCAAGTTTCAGGAGGTGAGTTTTGGCGGAACCTCCCCAAGTAACAATGCAATATTGTATTAGGGATTGGCAAAGGGCTAAATACACAAGTCTTAGCACTTTTTCATTCGCAACGTACCGCAATTGAGAGAAAATAAAAATCATTTTTATAAGTCTAGAAGTGAGTGTATTTATGTGTGTATTATATGAGAGTACATTACCAATTTCAACACCTAAGTATTTAACACAATTAGTGGAACTAAGCTTAGGACAGTTGCAAGCTACCTCGGTGGTCATATCGCATTAGTGGGCTGTAATGCTATGTAGTGAGAGAGGACATTTCCCTCTTTTTGTAAGAGAGAAGGTTATGTATTTTGTTTTGTCAGTGTTAAGTGGTTTATGTCTAACCATTCGGCAACGGTATTGATGCCTACCTGAGCGGAAGTGAAAACATCGTCCCAGGTGGTGCCATGAAATATCAGAGCGGTATCATTAGCATAGGTGAAAGTACTACCATTGGAAAGGCTAAGACGGCAGAGTTCGTTGATATAAATCAAGAACAATGTAGGGCCGAGAATACTGCCTTGAGGCACGACATAGGTTATAGGCAGCTCGTTACTCGTCCAGCCCCCTATTTTAAGACACTGTTTTCTGCCACTAAGATAGCTTTCAAAAAGGGAAAGTTGCTCCCGTCTTACACCAATACGTTCGAGTTTGTCAATAAGTATAGGAACAGACACCGTGTCAAAAGCCTTGGCAATGTCGAGAAAAACTCCAATAACCTTTTGTTTCTGATCCAGCTTGTTGATAATTTCACTGGTTAGGTTTCTGCATTCTGCATAGTAAAGGTCACTGCATTACTGGTGGAAATACCCGTACGAAATCCGTATTGGTTGGAAGAGAGAACACTATATTTCTGTAGGTACTTGGTGAGTCTATTATTTAACAACCTTTCTAATATTTTAGAGAGCGTAGGCAAAATAGAGATAGGCCTATAATTGTTCGGTAGATCTTTCACTCCCCCTTTGTGGATCGGATGGACTATTGCTATTTTAAATACTTTCGGAAAAGTACCAGTGGAAAACGCTAAATTACAAATGTATGTAATGGGTGGGATTAAAATATGTTTGTACTTCTTAAGAAAAGAGCCTGATATATTGTCCGCCCCTACTGCACAGTCACTCCTTAAATTATTTATCAAAATGTTGATCTCTTCTTCATCCGTTTTTATTAGTGCAAAGGTATGGCTGGTGGAAATTGTGTCATTAGGTATCGGAGGTGCGCGAGAGTGCGTGGGGTGTTTTTCCGCTAAGGATCGACCAATGTTCGCAAAGTAAGTGTTGGCTTCATTTACCGAGTTTTTAGGGTCTGTGTGAGACAGAAGTTCTAGTGCACTTGTTTTTTTACTGTCCGTATGAGTTATAGATTTGATTGCTTGCCAAAGCTTTTTGTTATTGCCATGTGCGTTGTCTATTTGGGTTTTATTGTAATTTATTTTAGCGTTTTTTATCAGCAGTGAGCAGTAGTTCTTATATCTTTTGTAAACGATATTGTTTATTTCATTTTCTGGGAACCTTTTAGGTTTTAGGTGTAGTCTATCGCGGTTTTTTAGGCATCTAAGAAGTCCCGTAGTCATCCAAGGTTTTATCAATCTTTTACGATTTGGTAGAAACATAATTGTTGTATTGGTATCTATAATTTCATTTCTTTCATTCATCCAAATCACGCTGTGGAATGGCCGCCCATGTTCGTTGCAACAACAAAAAAAGGTCTTCTTGCGACTGGATACCCTCCATATTCGGCAGAGCTCTTCTCTGTAGCATATCCCATGCATGCTCAATCGGGTTCAAGTCTGGCGACTGAGCAGGCCAGGGCCAAAGCCACATATCAATCTCAAGAAATCCGCATAAAAATGCTTGATCCCTAGACACTTTTGATGTGTGTATTAAGCCAAATCCTCCAGATGTCCGAAATATTATATGTACTAGTTGTTTTCATTTAATTTTATGTTATAATGCTCTTTAAGTAACTCGCCCGTTTCAGCGACATGCTACTATACTCTTTGTGCTGTAGCATGGTGCGGGATGTGCTTTGATTTTATTTGTAGACTAGAACATTCTGGTTGGTTTTATTTAATTTACTACAGTTATTAATGATTTAATATATTGCGAATGTGGTACATACAGCTGAAATACTAAGTCATAATTTGTAAATCACGTCAACTTTCAAGAGTGAAACGAAATGTTACTGAAACTGTCACCCGCACCATGCTACAGCGCAAAGAGTAGGTAGGTATATCTTTTTACTATTAAACATCACGGGTTAGGTTAAAAAGTGATCTATTTTTGGACATTAAAAGTACTAAGTTCATAAAATATTGTTTTAGTTAATAGTAACTTAAACACGCAGCTAATAAAAATTCAACCCGTATAACAATACGAAAATTTGTAAAAATATTACATTACCCATACAATCGTAGGTACGTGTGATGGGACTTTTAGTCAAGTAGGTAGTGGTGCCTATCTAAGCCGGTTTGAAACAACTTCAATACCTAATTTCCCAGTTCATTGTTACGGTCATACATAACTACTGCTATTCGGTTTCAAACAGCTGTGTAAGGTGTCTTAGTTTATTATAGTAATAAAAATTATTATTCACAGAAGACCAACCTAAAATTAGAGTATTCGCACTGAAGTGTTTCGTTGGTGAGTGCAAGACCGGAGGCCCAATGATGCAGAAGCATCTCAATCAATAGATCGTAGTGTGGGTCACCATGCTGCAATGTTGCATAGTCTGCATTCGCAATGAGTATGGTGACCACCATTCTTGGATTCTGTTCATGTTGTCATTTTAGCAGGCCCATATTTACAAAAATAAAATTAGTCAATGAGTTTAGTTTGCTTGCCGGTACCTAAAGAATAACTTATTTAATTAGGTTCAATATGATCAAAACTGACTGAAAATCAAAATTAATATTGAAAGTTTCAAACAAAACCAAATTTATCGTATGCGTGTTTATATAATCACACTTAGCAAGTTCGGTGTCGTCAAGAAGATTGAAAAAGCTGAAATTACAACTATACGATGCGACAAATTTCAATACATCGTCTTGTGTAGGGGCGCGCTCCGACTGAATATGGCGGATGGATGACGTGTGGTGCTTGTGATAAAGTAAGAGCGGTTCCTTAAAGACCTTAGATTTTATTGTAAAATGAATATGGTAAGTAGGTATGTTTAATGTTTACTTGTTTGCATTTATTTTTCAAAACGTACTAGAAGTGCAAAATGAACTCGTCTACTTTAAAAATTGAATAGTTGCAGAAACTACATGCACCTATGCTCTGCACTGTAGCATGGTGCGGCATTTGTTTGTAGACTAGAACATTCTGTTTGGTTTAATTTAATATACTACAGTTATTAATGATTTAATATATTGCGAATGTGGTACAGCAGAAATACTTAGTCACAATTTGTAAATCGCGGCCACTTTCAAGAGTGAAAGGAAACGCGCCGTGCTACAGCGTAAAAAGTATAGCTGTGGTATTTCTCCTACTTCTCTTCTTACAAAGAAACGGTAAAATAATTTTAGCAACAATAGAGGAAGTTAGAATGAAAAGCAATGAAAAAGAAATAAACTAAAGAAATAACTTTAACAAAATACGGTTTTGTGCAGATTTCAAAATACAACTAATAAATTCTTCTTTTCTTTCAGATACTATAATTATATTAACCGCGACTTAGATACAAATCAAAATTCATAATCATCTACAATTAGAACAAAGAAGGTGGTGGAAGTGGAATCTAACATTGCTTTGAGAATACACACACGCGCTTTAAAATACTATTGAAAAAAAACTTTATTTTAATAATAATATAATCAGTGTAAGAATAAATACGTATCTCCACCCTAATCTACTATTGTTTAATTATATAAATAGTCAAAAGAAAACAAAGGAAAATTATACATATTAAATATGTCTTGTGATTTTATTGGAGCATACTATTTTGGATGAAAAATCTTTTATTTAATATTAACTATTATTTACATATAATTAGTTATAGTACATATTACATCTCTTAAGATAGGTATATTGAGTACATAAATACGCCGTTAACCATTGAAATATCGCTACAGCTTATGACTTGAATCTGTACGTCATAGCTCGTATAGGGTGGCTCAAGTCGTCTGCTGTATGTAATCCATACTCGAGTCGATTTGAGAGCTGTAGAAATGTACGTGAGAAGCCGACATATGCGAGGGTACTATGCTTTGAGTACTGTGTTGTTTGTGCACTCTATTTATATTAAAACATTTTTAACCGACTTCGAAAAAGGAGGAGGTTCTTAATTCGACCGTATATATGTTTTTATTTTATTTATTTTTTAATTTATGTGTTCGCTGATAACATCATCGTTTGTAAACCGATTTTGATGATTCTTTTTTTTATAGGCAGGAGATATAGGAGATATCCCAACGGTGGTACCATGATGAGGACATTAAGATCTGATGATGGCATCCAAGAGAAATTGAGTCGAACCTTGAAGTCGGTTTTTGTTAATGTTAATAAAGGTATTATTATTTATCATGGATTTCGTTTCAATACAAAAAAGTAAAAAAAAATATCCATTTTTGTTTTTCAAAATTGTCTTCGAATAAATTTTTAATTTATTTTGTACAATTTCACACCTACCTCATATCATAACATAAGGCAGTTAAAGTGATCAGGGAGCGATACAGTAAAATTACAAATTTAGTTATATGCAACTCTAAAATTGCTATTTTGAAGACGAAATCAACCACGTGAAACGTTTATAGTGGGTTCTTAAATTATTTTAAAGGTAAACCTGAATTTAAAATATTGTTAGTAAATATATACCTATTTATGTACTGATAAAAAAAGACTGCAACATTTATTTAGACAACAATCTCACTAAGCAATAGTACACTTTTATACATCAATATATCACAGCTGTATATATCACATATCTCAGTAGTCGGCCAAGCTTTCATGCCCTTCTGTGGGGCGACGCGGGTCGTAGTTGTGTTTGCGTGTATGTGTAAGTGTATGCGTTGATTTCCCGACCGCCGCGCCCGCCTCATACTGTACGAGGAGTACGGACACACGAAAGTACTGGACCGAATAATTTTAGTTCAAAGAAACCTATTTATTAATAAATAAAAATGTTAAGATAATATCGTTTAATACACCATACAAATATAATAGTTTATTCCTTTATCGTGGTATGTAATAAAATACAGTCATAACAAATATTTATTCCAAAATGAATCTTTGTGAACAAACATTTCAAACACGAAAAATTTCAAATTAGGTGTAAAATTAGAACTCTCATAAATATTTATTTAAAATTGAGTGAAAAATAATAATATTTAAATAAAAAAATACAAATATTTTATCTAAAAATATAATTAACTCTGTTTTTATGTATTGACATAGTGGCACCTGGCACGACGATCATTATTAAAAAAAGTATTTTAATATAAAAGTTTTATTAATTACTTTTTATAGGTTTTTGTGTCACCATCACCAACCTACCGCAGTCCACAACTCGACGTAGACCTCTCCAATTGAACGCCACTTGGTTCAATCCTCCGCACACCCAGCTCTTGCCAGTTGTCATCACTCCACCTGGCCTATGGACTGCCTACACTACGTTTACAGAGACGCGGTCTCCACTCAAGAACCCGTTTACTCCAACGGTTATCGGTTCTACGGTAAATATGGCCAGCCCACTGCCACTTTAGCTTGCTAATCCTGTGGGCTATGTCGATGACCCTGGTTCTCTGCCGGATCAAATTTTACAGCCCTGACGATGTGGTTTTGCTTCTTCTCTAGCTATACTGACATTTGCGTTAAGTAGTTGGTATTTCATGTTGCTGAGCTAATGATGGAAGAATCCTTGACCTATAGGAGTTAAAGGATAACTTTGTCATTATTATAATCACGTTTTGAAAACCGTTTTAAAAAAATAAATAAATAAAATTGTATTAGAAAAGGTGTAACTCTCAAGGTGGTCCCATGATTACCATATTAGGATCTGATAATGGGATCATAGAAAAATCAAAGTACTGGCATAGATTAACTTAGAATCCAGGGAATCAATTAGTAACTTGCTCTTAAATAGAAAATTCTAAGTATATAATTTCCATACTGAGTTAAGATAATAATAAGGCAGCGCCCAACACAGTCTTAACAAAAAAAACTGTAATGTACTGAGATCGGCCTTTTGTCACAGGCAGGACTATTGTAAAACAATAATAATCTAAATCTTGAGTGGAATAACAATTTTTTGAACTTGAAATTGTAGAAGATTTGAAAGCATTTTTTTTTGCATTAGAGGAATATTATGTGAAAGTTCACCATTAAATTATAAAAATATTTCCGTCAAGTTGTTTAATAGATATAGTACAGTACAGTAACGGTAAAAAGGTACTATTAAAATTCCACTGAGACTTCTAGACTTGGTTCTTTTATATTATCAAAACGAACAATAAGTATATTTAATGATAACATTGTTTTTTAATAAAACCTCAAACTTTCTTACTAGCCGTACCCAGCTGTCAGCCGTTCGTTCTGAGACCGCACACATACGTAATATACCCAACACTTACACACACATTGTAACTACAGGGGTGCGCCCGGGAGGCATGGAGGGGACTGTATTAAGTTCCTTTCTTTTCACTAAAATAATTTTAGGGGATGGCTTCAGTTCGATATTTTTTACTAAGGGTCCCTTGCGTTGAATGCGTTCTTATAATTTGAGAAATGGCCGCTTATTTGGGGTGCCTTTACTAGTGGTTAAGATGTTTGCAACTGCGTCAGATATTTATTTACTTTTATCCGTATGTAACAATGTTACTCTATACATATAAATATGTTTGTGTTATTCGATATACATACTTACACACTTTTAGAATCATTAGTAATAGTAAAACATGTGCTTATCTATGGTGGGTTAAATTAGTGTTGACTTAATATAAAATTTTATACGTTTTTTATGTTAGCAACATCGAATTTATGGTTTGGTTTCACGTACTGTTCATATTCCACAAAACTACCTAAAAGTACCTTTTAACACCTACTTTTAATACATAAATAACTTAATTTTATAAAAAATACAACGGCAAGCGGTATTCAGACATGACATGTGATAGTTTGCAATCTTTGGTAACGGTTATGAAGTATGCATTTATTGCGGACGCTCTTCAGTAGGTAGTAAAATCATTACCTATTTATGTTTGTTATTATAAATAAAAGAAATAGATATATATATATATATATATATATATATATATATATATATATATATATATATATATATATATATATATATATATATATATATATATATATATATAAATAATATTAAGTAAATACAAAACAAGTAAAAACTTCTTCCAACTGTCTTCTCCATTTACCATTTTAGTACAAAAAGGTTTGTAATAATAACTATTGGTTTTGTAAAATCTACTTACGTTCATATCGTACGCTTACATATTCACTTTTTCTTAAATATCCTTAGATACATAATCCTTAACCAATATTCTTCACAATATAAAATTATTTTCTTTAGCTTGGCAAAAAAAAGACCAGCTTCCCTGCGAAGCCAAATGATTATTTAAAAATGGAACAGCTGAACTTAAATAGTAACATAAAGAATAATACAAAGGTAACCTGCGATAGCATCGCAAGCTTTTGCTGAAATATTTTTAATCAAACCGGTTACCTGTGCCGCGGGCTCGGCGGGAACGAACCGACCTGTCAATCTTTCAAACCATAGATTAAAAACATCATCTTTACTTTTTTTTTGCATTAAGAGGATCAAGGAATCATGGAAAAAATGAGGTGTATGATTATAAGGCGTTAGATAAAAGTTTTGACGAAGGTCGATGGGAATACATTTTTATGTATTATATTGTAATTCAATATATAAATGCAGGTACTAAAGTTAGTTAGCTTTGTTATAAAGAAACATATGGTTTTGTAAACTGACATTGTTGCTAGTAGGTATATAAAAATATGTGACATACAGAGTAATTCTAATTTACTTTTCATGGATACCTATTATGTTGAAAAATAATGGTAAATATTTTAAAAGGTTTAAGGTGCCTTTAGAAAAGTAGGGTAAGAGTAGATACTAGTAGTTGACCATATACCTGTAGTTGACCACTCACACGTATAAACCCATATAAGAAAAATTCGCGGTAAATTAACTGATTCCTTATTTAAAAAACAGTGCTGCACTCTGTGTATCAATGCGCGCCAATTCCACATTTGCCATTTTTAACCGACTTCCAAAAAGGAGGAGGTTCTATGTTCCACTGTATGTTTTTTTTTTTTTTTATTATTTTTTATGTATGTTGCAATATTACACACGGCCGTCATTTTTATGTTGAGTGACGCAGCGTAAACATATTCTTTGATTATTTGTACCAATTTTCATAACAATTGCACTTTTTAAATTTATAAAATTAATAGAAATCCATCGATCTTGTTTATGGTAACATGGTAACTATTTCGATTTTCTTATTTCTTTAGGATTACCTAAGGTAACAAGGCATTTAAATTATGAATAAAAAAATATTTCATGACTATTATTCATCTACTAGTTTTAAAAAAAATTTAATACAAATAAAAAAATCAATTTAAGTTAGTACTTAAATTGATTTTTTTTATTTGTATTCTATTTTTTATTTACTCTGTAACTGTACAAGATAAACATTGCCCATGCTTATATAAAATACTTTATCAGAATTTACAAATATAAACTGATTGAAATCGGAACAAAATTCAGGTAAAACATGAAAAAAGGAAACTTTATGCCCTTAAGTGGTCATCTACTGGTGATCTTACCTTATATATTATATAAATACCTGATGTAGACAACTTTTTTCCATTTTTAACCCATGACAACTTAATTTTAGTTTTGCAGGTGGTATTTGTGACTTTAAATCTAAAGTGTCAATTATTTAGTTTTTTTTAATATACCGGAATTGCTGAGTGCAAAAATAGGAAGTGTGTATTCCTATATACCTATAGGAATACACACTTACTATCGTTTTTACTTTCCATACATTAGGTACCCCTAATATATGGAAATGTTATGGAGTTTGGGTGTATTCTATGTCTAATATGTATATATTTACAAAAAAAAGTATATATGTATTTGTATCAGTTGTCTAGTACCCATAACACAAGCTCTGCTTAGCTTGGGACTAGATGGCGTTTTGTGTTAGATGTCCGAAATATTAATTTATTTTATATTTTATATTTATGTTTTTTTTTTAGTGTCGTGTCAGTAAGTTTCGTGTTTCGTTCTGGGATTCGTACCGTACCGTAGCATAAGACTTTGAGCGCCTAAGTTACTTATTTTCAATTTAAAATGTTATAATAATTGTTTTCACATTTCTAGAATTTTTCATTCTCATCTCGAATGTTTAAGAAACTGCAGAATCTAATATGACCATTTGACGTAACAGTACGAACTATTATATTTTTAGTCAGTCACCAAGGCAGGTGTGCCAGTAATGCTGAGTCAGCCCGGTGGCACCGGTAGTCCGTGGTAGCGGGTTTGAATCCCGGTCGATCACGATTTACATGTCAGTCGCGCCGCTTGATATCCGATTGTCCAAACTACGCTAGTCATCGTCGTATCTATGAAAATACGATTATGGTAATGCGGATTTTCTTAGTAAACTGTCGTGTAGGTTGATATGTTTTGTGGATCGATTGACGAATAAATTTTATCTTCTGAAAAAAAAAAAATGTGTAGGCTTTAAAAACTTCAAAGTTCTATACTGATTACGCTTACATTCCAACACGATGTAAATTCCACTTCTAATAGGCGGACCACACTACAACGATATATTGTAGCGATTTAACTGTGCAGTTCGTTTGTGAAGTTTTATCGTGGACGTTAGTACGTGTGGACGAAAATTGGATCAGATATTTTTTAAAAAAATATCATCGAGTGGGGTCTCAAATGAAAGCGCATAATGTGTTTTTTACTTTTTAAAGGGAACTCAGATTATTATGTCGGGGTTTTTTTTTAATTTTGAGAATTCATAGTTATTTATCTATGCAAGCAAACTACTCGTATGTTTTATTGAAACAGGGCACGACACTCTGTACTACCACTATCTATGAGTACCATGTAATGAAACAAAGTTGCGATTGGGCAAGTTTTTGACGTAATCTAATTTTTTATTCATAAATCACAGGTATTTGTTAAATACTTCACTTGTGTTTTATAAATTATAACTATGAATATAAATCGACAACTATCATTATTTTTGAAGAAGGCAAATTTTTGCTACTACATAGAATAATGCTCTAAATTTTCATCTTAAATATTAGGCATTTCAATAGACACCAGCCCGTTTGAGTTACCTACTGGGTCATTTCTTAGATTCCCTAACCTATTCGTACTCCTTTTCTTATTATAGTATTCTTAAAAATCGTTCTATCAATCCTCTTAAAAATACCAATCAAATTGAGAACCTCCTCCTTTTGGAAGTCGGTTTAAGTAGATTGAATGCCTAGGTTTGACCCCTGTTCAAGGAAAGGAATACTTACATTATGACAAAATAGTTTAATCCATACTTATATTATAAATAAGAAAGTAACTCTGTCTGTCTGTGTGTCCTGATTTCACGGCCAAACCGCTGCACCGATTTGAATGAAATTTGGCATGGAAATACTTTGATTCTGGAGGAAGTACACAGGCTACTCATTGTTGCGATAACCGTAGGCGGAGCCGCGTGCAAAAGCTAGTATAGACATATATATGTAAAATTTGTTTTACTATGACTGCTCCCATCATTGATCCCTGATACATGTTTCTAATTTTCAAAAAATGATGAACATCCATGCAACCGCTCATAGATAAGAACGGTTGCATGGATGTTCATCATTTTACAACCCCAATTTCAGGTGAAATTTTCAAAAAATACTTTATAATAGGTTTATTTGTCTGTAGTCTCAATGGTTTAAACTTTACGTTGATCAAACAGTCTGTCGACTGTCAGTGAATGAATACTATACTTATAAGTTTACAGAATATTTAACAGCTTCCAAATATAAGAACATCTTCTGAATTCCTAAAGTTAATAAAATCAATTAAAGTAACCCTTATATATACGGGTGTGCAAATATATATTAGGTACTTACACTACTTTATTTTAATTTAACTACTTTATTTATGTATTGACTTAGTAACAATCGGGTTGAATGCCACTGGTTTCCGTTATGAAGACGGACATATCAATTGTAACTAATAAATGGCTGAACGGTGCGGTCACCAACAGTTGTCATGCTAGGAGCGGGCTGTATAAACTTATTAGGAAAGCATGTATGTACATTTGTGTACTAAAAAAGCATCTCTGTTAACTAAAAACTAATTGTAATCTAGTGGATTTTTCCGATTTTTGTTGTAAGAGGATCCACTTAAAATAATACTTAAACCATTTTAGTACCTTTTACATTCAACAAGTAGGTACGTATATAAGACCTTAATTTTACAACAAATTACTTTAACAAAAATCTAGAAATTAATACAAAATAACATTATTAAGAAGAACTTTGAGTTTATGTTGTTAAATAACACCTACTGCAGATTCAAGAAAAGTGTCAATGTTAGTATATGAAAAACTGTTTTAATATTAATAAAGTATGGTAATTATAATTTTCTGAACCATTTTAAATAATTTAACTAAATCCTAATAATAGTTCGTATTAAATATACCATAATTAAAAAAAAAACATTAAATATGGAATAACATGAAATTCATGGTAGGTTTATCAAAAATGTACCACTTTTTTAACTCATTTTCCCCGATAAGTAATCAATCCGTAAGATCCCCGATCGTAAAAAATTCAATTAGATATACATACCTCATTCATTTCAAAATTTATATTAAGTAAAAACTACCCAACAATAATTAAAAAGTGCACATCGTTAAATGGCTAAGCATCACATTAGGTATATTGGAAAAAGAAAACAATCAAAAATCAAAATCAGTCTATTCATTTCAAGCAAGAATACCTGAGATACACATATATACGAGTATGTGGAATTGTTTGTTCAAAATGAAACAATGTGCATTATAGGCACACAATTTTGGCGTATATCCTTTTTATATACTTTTTAACTAATTTTACAAACTACTTGTAACACTTCAACCCGCGCCTAATCCTCCATCTTCCTTTTTTCTATCCCCCCTCGGTGAGAGCGAGAGCTCTCACGTTTACATCTCGCTCACACACACCTCACGTTCCATTTCACACATCCTACATATATATAAAATTTATTTGTTAAATAACATATCTATACTCATTACAACACCCTTCCTCTTTCCTTTGAGGTCCAACATGTTACACATGATCAAAAAATGTACGTTGCCCATTCAACAACACTCTCAACTAAAAGCCCTACAAGCATTCATCATGAAACCGACACTTTTATTAATATAGCCCCAATATCAAACAGAGATGTAGACCACCATAAATGCATTTTATTCAATTTGCGCAAACACTTTCTTTTTGAAAGTCATGATAACTATTTGTCTTCATTCCTCTGACGGCTCAATGTTGGACGCCATGGCCAGAAATCTGACGGAATTGACACGCTCGAAAACAATGGTAGGAATTAAAAATGATAAAAAAATGTGGCAACTGTCTTGTTTATGTTGACAAATGGGTGATTGACATTTTACTTATCATTATCGTATTCATATTTTGAATCATTACTAGTTTTTAAATTTTGAATTACTTTTTTTTTGTACTCAAAGAGAAGGAAAGAAAACGACATACATAGGTACATTTAGGTGTTCAGATGGGTTGGTAGGTCGCGTGGTAAATCGCTATATCTATCTGTGGACTATTAAAGGCATACTTATGGCCAAAATATTACATTCTGATTTATATCTTTAGCAAATTGGTCATAAAAATTATCTAGTCTGCCCCTCTATATCTTAAAAAACTAGAACTTTGGCGATGATTGATAAGCAAAAATAAAATATATACGAGTAGTTGTAACTGGCTAAAATATTTTGTAAATACTTATAAGCTATTATATTGCAATCTGATTTTTTTTTACTTTATATTCTTCCAAAATAAACTATAGAATCACCAAATTATAAACTTGTAGGTACAGTTCAAGTTTATTACATTTAAATAGATAGGTAGAAGATGATATTGGCGCTTCATGTACCTACATTAAAAAAATGCTTTCATAAAAAGTGGTAACTATTTATACACAACTGCTACTAGTAAAAAAAATCCCGACAAAATTGAGAACTTGCTCCTTTTGAAAGTCGGTTAAAAATCATTTCGAGCACTTTGATTGGTAACATTAGGTAATTGGTAACAAAAAGTACACGCACGCACATCATACAACCGCCTAGAACACCAAAAAAAATATAAACATAATTAAAAACCAATCAATAACACCCAATAAGAATTAGCATAAAAAGTGGCATCTGTCTCATTTCCCATTGTGAATCAAGCACGTGCTTGGTACATGCAACGTCATCGGGCAGTCATTACTGGGGTCAACGGCACGCTGATTACCTCGCACGCCCTGTCGTTCATCATTAGCCTAGGTTAGGATGTTTGTAAACATAGCCTCCATTCAACACATCCCGTGTAATTGGGTCATTTGAAAAACTACTCAAGTCTTAATTACTTAATGAGTATTTACAAAAAATGTTTGAGGACAAAGTTACTGAACTGAGTTTAAATTTAAATATTCTCGCTTATGATTTGGCGTCATACTAAGGGAATGTGAAAGTAGCGATCTTCAAGGATAAACTAATGGAGGTATGTAGACCCATAGTAGAATTTAGTTATCTAATTAGGCTTAGACCTGTGTAAAGAATGAATACCGAACGAACTACCAACAAGCAGAGGTCGATCATGTAGTAGAGAATACTCAAATTAAAAATGGTAATGTTCTCAAGAAAGGTTAAAAGATTTAAAACTGTCAGGTCTGTATAAAAACTTTACTAACAGGAGAAAGAGCTCAAGAGACATATAAATATAAAATTAATGGTAGGTTTGTACCAGTGGCTACTGTGAAGGAAAAAAATAGTACTCTACTAGGTACTAATCTTAGCAAAACAATTGTTGTACCTAAAGATGCAACGCTAGAGTTTGATGGATATTGAGAAAAAATATACATTATATTAGAATAGTTAAACAAAGTTCAACAACATCAAAATTTACCCTTGAACTTGCATAATATCAGAAAAATAAAACATATTTTGTCTATCCAGAAGCGCAAACAGTTATTTATACAACCAAAAGTAATAAATCATTTATAAATACCAAATATATTCAAAATAAGTTATTTATTACCTGTCATTATAGCGTTTCATATAATCAATTAATAGTGTATACATTTGAATTTTTTGATAAAACTGTTAATATTTATAGCTACTGCGAGAATGGTGACTTTTAGTATGTGGGCGTATGTTTGGATGTGTGCGTGTATTGATGGGTAATAAATCAAAGTACGCATTCGTGCGCACGATTCTGCAGTACTGAATATATCAAATCAGCTTGGTGCCTCACGACCGATCACTGAATCCCTTTGTTTTGTATACTATCCATAAGAAATGATTTCATATCTGTTAACCTAGTTTTCAATTGTATACAATTGACTAAACGTTTAGTGGAAAGCAATTAAAAATGGAATTACATTGTGAAATTTGTGGTTATTTTTTGCACGCAAAGAGTTTCATTAAATTATCTCAAGTAGAATATACCCAAATAGTGTCGCCCAATAATTTCTTAACAGTTCCATTTAATTAATTTCAATTATCTTAAAATGTACATCTTTCTCTCCATTATAATCATCTAAAGGGTTGAAGAGGCTTCGTGTTTGGTTGGTGCCTGTAACCCTATGCACAGTTGCACATCTAAAGCACCAATTGCAAACACAATTTGTGGAAATGTAATATTTCACGTGCCAGTCGAATGCTAGTTTTATTTCATTTCACAGAAGGTAACTGTTTTATGTCATACTATTTTTCGAAACAAAATCCTTAACATTTTGAAATACTTTTCAATATAACAGCAATCACAGCACAGCTTAGATTCAGGTTAAAAACATACCTTTAGACTATCAGATCACATATCATCTTCCTAGCTTTTATTATTCCCAGGATTATTTTGGGTCGGCTACTAGATCAACCGGCCTTACCATAATATCAGTTTTTCCACGGAGCAACTGGCATCGGACCTCCGCAACCCTGAGGGTGAACTGAATTCGAGGATTGAACAGGTTGTCAATATATTTGAGGGCACTGACTTCCCAATAACGATTGCCATAGATGTTCATGACGGGTCACATAACGTATGCATATAACAGGTTATAAATGAAAATTGAATTGTACAAAATCTGTTGACAAGTCCATAGTGTAGGTAATTCAACAAATTTTCACACAATCCTGTGTAGGTATGTTTATCATAATTTAAATTCAAGTTGCGCGAGTGGACGGCCGCTTTGATCTCCGTTACAATCGGTTATAATTGATGATTGCGCGCCAACTCCATGTACGGCGAGAGTCGCCGAGACCGCCGAGACCAATCGAACGCGAGCGCATCTACTCGTAACGTTGTCATACCACCAACCGCTTGAACACGCTGCATCGATGCGATCGAGCACTATTACATTATGTACAAAGAAAACGTAGGTATTTGCTAGTAGATAGGTACTTTCTTGGTGATGGAATTGATGCTAGTAGAGAGTCTATGGTTGAAATATGTTATTCTTTTATGATGAAATTCAGTCATAAATGACAAGGTCGCAAATTGCGACAAATAGTTTGCAAAATTGGTCTTAAAACCTTTGGCTGCATCGTTGGTCTAGCGGTTAGCGTAAGTTGCGGCCAATCAAGAGGTCTCGGGTTCGATTCCCAGTTCGCACTGCTTTTGGGTTTTCCTTACAGGAAATTCTTAATAAAAAGGGTACCTCAGAGAGCACGTTAAGCCGTCCGACCCCTTTGTGCCAGTGCTCTTAAGGTATTTGAGTCAAATATACTGAAAAATATATAACAACTTTTTTTCTTTTTTTTACGTGTGGAAATCCCCTCGGACCGTCAACCCACTGGGGTTTGCGGCGGGGCGATGTATCTGTCGGACTCAAACCGACTAAAACCACACAGTGTGCCACTCTGCGCCTGAGACGGGAGGGACCCGGGAACTGCTGCTGAACCGCACAGAAGCGGGCACCGTCACCTGATGGACTCTCAATTTAGGCGACGTACGGCACACGCGTGCGTCATCCCATCGCGGGTGGCCACTAGAGCGGGTGGAGGGGAAAACCCGTCAAGACCATCCGCGGCCACACTCAGGGCGGCATGAGGCGCTGGCTGGTAGGCGCGTCTCCGCCGCCCAGTTCGCCGGCGGCCGATTGGGTCCGAGTGGACATCGTCCTCCCGGGCCTTCTCCGCCACCTCCTTCTGCGAACTTACGTCTTCGCAGAAGGCTGCGACCGCGATAATACTGCTGTTGCTACCGGTCATGGAGCGTATGACAGCCGGAAGCGAGAGATCTCCTCCGATGACTGCAGTGAGGGCCCGACGCTGCGACGCCCAAACCGCCAGCGTGTGCTGGGCCTAGTCCTCACTGCAGTCGCAGTGGTGGCAGGCGGGACTCAATTCCCTCCTGGCGACCGAGTGCAGGTAACCCCCGAAGGAACCGTGCCCGGAAAGCACCTGCGTCAATCGGAAGGAAAGGGTCCCGTGCTGCCACCCTGCAAACTCGAGGATGACCGGCTGGAGAGCCTCGACGGCGGCAAAGCCAGCGCGTAGAGTCTCCAGCCGGAACGACCATCTGTCCATAGTGGCTCGACGAGCGGCTTCACGCCATTCGCGTACCTCTTCGGGCGGAGGGCGAAAGCCACTTTCCGCCCGATATCCAGCCACCCATCGATCGATAAACTTTTGCGAGCACTTCCGCCTCCAAATCCCACGGGGGTGTTCCAGCCAAGGCGCACGCCGCCTCGGTCGACACCGTGCGGTATCCGCGTATGGCTCTGACTGCCAATACCCTCTAGCCGCCTACCACACCGGTGCACCATACAGCGCCATCGACCGGAAAAATATACTGACAACTAGTTCAACCTTCGAATTCAGTTCTCCCTCAGGGTTGCGGAAGTCCGATGAAAGTCACTCCGTGTAATAACTGACATTCAGGTAAAACCGGTTGAACTAGTAGCCGACCCTAAATAATCTTGGAAATAATAAAGTCTAGGAAGAAGGAAAAGAATTACACAATAGGATTACGTGTATAAAGATATTGAAATGTTTCCAGTAAACACCTTTGACATATAACACTTCTTAGGACACATGAATCAAAAACAAATTAATATACAACAAATATAATTACACGTAGGTAAGTAATTAATTTTCAATCCTCTTTTGAGGAGCGTCTCGTGACGATTACGGCATGGAAAATTGCTATGATGAAGTCATTACAAGAGCCATCAACATAATGGATAAAAGCTCTTAAAACTTAATCGATCTTCGGGTTTTTCAGCTGTGTTGCAATTTAAAATTATGGACTTTACTTGTATATAGAAGGAAATAGGTGATGGGACTATTATTATGGCCATTTATAAATATAATTGTGTGTTTACGTTTACGGTGTATGTAAACCACCTATAAACAGAAAAGGTTTTAATAAAATAAATTTAATAATAAATAAATAAAAAAATTAAGTTTGAGATTAGGTAGATAGGTACATATATGACCTGTTCTCGAACACTTGACAATACGTATGCATGTATTGTCAGTTGATGTAACTTTACCTTGCTGAATAAATTAGGTTGGATGGAGATCGTTTTTTGTTTTTTCGAAAGACGATCCCCATTTCATGTCATCCATATATTTTATATTATTAATTTCATCACGAAGAAGACTTGAGATTTAAAGACTATAAATACTTGACATTGGCAGAAATAGCTGATCCGGCTAGTTGCCATCCCATTATCAAAAGAAGAATGAATAAATTAGGATTTACATACTCGTAAATAGTGTGTGTATATCGTGTGTTACATTTCACGGTATTTTTCTTTTTTTATTTACTCTCTAATTCAATTATAAAAAGTACTCGGTGTACCGTACGGTTTTCTTCCCTTTTTCCTTTTTTCAATGCCCGATTATCCCATCTAAAGACTAAACTGTACTGTGGAGACTTGGAGAAGAAATATACTTGCACATTAGAGAAACAACATTTTAATCGGGAAAATTGTGGACCTCATACCGAGCATTTTGATTACCTCATCATCATTGACAATCTTTACTATTTCGAAGTTGGAAATAGTCCTGCAGCCTCTTAGAAAGAAAGTTTTGGCCTATAAATATCATTGAAAACCAGTCAGTTCCAAGCGGGTTTAGCTTGCATGTCCTTCAGATATACGGAACCATCACGGCTGATATCGACCCATGACCTGAAGCACGATGAATTGCTTACTTAAAATTTAAAAAACAATGTGCACCAGACCTTTGAAATCTATTACAATCAATTTCAAATGTTTGACAGACAATCGAAATAGATTCGTAATTGTTTCAAATGAAAATTGAACATTGTATTGTCTAGTGAAAGTCGGTCTGTCGAGCGAGTCGAGCCAAAAGTCGAGCACCAAAAATGTAATAGCTGTCACTAGCCATGATTAATGCAATTAATCCCACAATAGCCACATTGCGTTACACTACGAGCCGTGTTCGTTGGTGTTATTGAATTTTAAACTTAGTATGTTTATTTACATATAATCGTTTTTTTTTCAAATTTGTAGTTTTTTCAAGTTACCTCATCGACCTATGCTGACATGTGTAGGTATGGGTTTACGTCGCTTCAAAAATCCAATAATTTTTGCAGTGATTTATCTCAAATTTTCAGACGGTATACAACACGTTATAAATATAGACTTTAACTATTTTTGATTGCAACCACAATATATGTAATAGTGACCATGGCAGAATACAGGTAACATATTTACATAATTTGAATTACCTGGATAGATTGTTGAGGTTTTAAATAAAATAGATAATTATCCAAATTCAGAAGAATCATGCATAGTAGGTGTGTACTACAAAATTTCTCCTCATATCACTGCATCGTATTTATCATCTCTATCTCTCTTTATCTATCTCTCTTTTTTGAATTTAAAATCTATTTCGACATACTGATTAATATCTTAAATATAAATTATATAAATCTTCCGTTTAAAGGCTGTATACCTGTGATGGGCCGCCACAACAAACGCATAGTTCAGTTCCGTCTGATAGATTTCATAAATAACGTGTAGAATTTTTGTACATAGATTTATTACGTTCGGCGAGCGAAAATGGTGGGAGATTGTTTTTCAATTTAACCGGGGAACTCCCGCTGCTTGACATGCCGCCTGGCGAGCCTTCCACGCCAGCCATGCGCCCACCGCTTGATGTATTATGTGGATTTTATTTCCGTTTTCATTTGTACATAGTATTAATAAAGATTCAAATGAAGGATCTGGTTTTGGGTGTGTATGTGACTAGTAGGTATAATGTGTCGAGAATTCATCTAATTCATGTTACCTTTAGAATTCAACTTGAACATGTAATTTACATAGTAATCTTTCAGTAAAGTCTGATGTTAATAGGTAGGTACATATAGTATCTAAACCATGAAAAATATTTAAAATAGAGTTTCAGTGTTTAGCTAAGATAAATGGCCGCCTAGTTTTTATGCATTTACTTGTCAATGCTTCGACAGTTACTTGTGGTGTCTTAGTAATTATCTTGATTACATAATGTGTATTTTCTGTTTATTACAAAGTAGATATACATTTTAATGTTTATTTATTTAAAAAAAAAAACTTGAGATTTCTTTTCTAATATTTCTATAAAAAAGTTTTTATTGAACATTATTTACAATCTATATCACTTTAACAAACCTTTTATGTATTCTAACCAATATATTCCACTAAGCTAAGTAATGAAACATTTTCTTACACCAAAAGCTATTGTATAAAAAGTAGCCAATAGCGTGCGAGACATTAAAATCAATAGCTATCCCTTAATGAAATGTCAACGGGCGTCGACCGCCTCGCCGGCGCTTACATTAAAAGCGCTTTTATCAACAATCTTTAATCCAATTAAAGCTACCTCTCAGCAGGTATACTACCATGAATAAAACAAAAGTTGCGGTCACATGCTGACCAGTTTCCCCAGACCCTTAATTTCTCTTCAAATCCACCTATTTGATCATATTTGGAATATGTCCAAGGGGTGGGGTAGGTTGTTAACACTGGTCACTCGACTGGACTTTAGGGATTTCACTCAGAGGGTCATGGAAAAACAACAGTAGCCGTTAAGCTAGGGCTTTATGTCTAATGGACTATGTTGAATACGTCTGCGGGTACTTTTGCAATTAATTAGCACCGCGAAAGGGTGCGGTTTTACTCGAATGATTAAAAGTTCAACAGATGAATTGAAAGCAAAGTTGTAGCGGTATCGTATATAATTTGTTAATTTGTAAACTTTCTGAATAGGTAATTAACTTGTCGGGTAATAATCAGTTGTCCGCGTTAAGCTAAGTTCAAAAAGTTTTTGAGTCGTAGATATACATTCGTAGGCAGTGAGTCAACCTCTATCAAATTAGGTAGATAATGGTGATGGTATGTTACTTGCCATCGATATAAAACATGAATCGATTAACAGAAGCAACTTGTACGAGTTTATACAATACTAGGTGACCCACGCAACCTCGTTTGCGTCTCCTATTGCCCGTAGCGTAACAATTTTTCCCCGTTTTTTAAACATTCTTCATTGGTGCTCCGCTCCTATTGGTCTTAGTGTGATAATATATATACCCTTCCTTCCTATCCAACACTGAAAGAATTTTTCAAATCGGACCAGCGGTTCCTGAGATTAGCGCGTTCAAACAAACAAACAAACTCTTTAGCTTTATAATATTATTATAGATATGACAATACATAAATCAAATGGATAGGCCATTTGCTTCATGTAACTTGTTCTGCTTTTAATTCCCATGATGAAATCAATATCGCTACAAAATGGTACCTGAAATTTAACATTCTATAACATGACTTCGTAATTTAAATATATTTTTTTACCATGAGTTTAGTCAAGGCTCTTATATCTACAAAATATCAGACTTAAACAAATTTTAATATAAAATTAAGTCAACTCATACATTTTTTTTCTGCAAACATATTTTATATGATTTCGGCAAAAGAGAATTAGCAAAAGGGAAAGAGATTGAAGGTAGCAAAATATTTTTATTATATATTTTTACCTATAAAATTAAACGTAAGAAACTATGAGTAACAATAGAACCTTAAGAATATAAGAACAAGAGAATTTCTATTTATTTTGTGTAGGTATAAATCTAAAATGCGTAACTCACCATCATTTTTAGCAGCGACAAATTTACACTTCAACAAATTTACCCATTCCATGCGAGTGATTTTAAAAACTCGCTCCCTCTTTTCTATCCCTCGCAATTCATCGTCCTCTCCCCCTCCTCTGACATTCCCCTGACACTATATCCCTTGCATCCCTATGGGATATACATCCCTTTGCCGAACAGTGCTGATTGGCATAGCTCTAGTGGATTACAGAGGGGCAGTGTGATGACCACTCGCCTTTTGGAAATTAAGGCATTAACAACGGTTACACTGGGTTTTACGTACATACTCGTACCTACATACCATACCTCTTAGGAAACTTCAATTTATTTTGTGATAAAGTGTCTACCCGTGACCACTTTCGGTGCAATTCGATCGAAACGTCGGATAACCAAAAAAAACTCGATTAAGTCCCGATTTACAGTAGAATAATATGTATAGTCGCGAAAGTTTAAAACGAATTAAAGTATGACTGGTTTATATCATGTTTTTACAGCTAATAATTATCAAGTTCTTATCATAATCTTATCTTAATACATATATCTTAAAAAATATATTACTATTATGTTTAAATAACACAATGCGGTAGTTTTCTGTTATGGCCCGTACTACCGCGACCGGAATTTGCTGTCCACACGTATTTTCTACCAATCATTGATCACCCGCACTTCACACCTGCACTCGCACTAATCAAAGTGAATACGGGCCTTTTAGGTCACTGTTCACTGTCAAATCAAGTGGTTCGTCCTATAGAAGTATAGACATGTTCATGAAATAAGAATTTAATCTTATATCTAAAATTAAATAGTTTTAGTTTTCGATTGTGCGTTGAAAATTAACATGAAAGTGAAAATAACAAGAAACTATTTTTTATTTTATGTAGACAGTCCAATTTAACATTTTAAGAGATTGAAATATAAATTCTGTTCTATTTTTAACATTGCTAATAACAGCCTCGTAGAATCTGAACAGTGACATTCGTCGAAAATCTCCACGATCATCGATCTTAGAATTTTTGGTAAATAACAAACGCTGTCATCGACGCCCCTCAATCCCGTGTCAAGAAAATAACGAAATCGTTTTTGAAAATAAATCGATTTATTTTATTCGATACGGACGCCACTCGTTTCGTTTTCATCTCGCGTCGAAGTTCGGATGCCGTAGAGATGTTTTATGACGCATGAAATTGTTGCATTGTTCGGATTCCTGTATGGACCGACGGGTTTTCCATTTCCACTTCGACAATACAATTCAGCTTAGACATACGTTGTTAATGATCAGCGGCCATTCTCACGATTTTTACTTAAAAATAATATTTATACATCTATTTTAATACTTTATAAAAAAGTATTCTCACAAAAAAAACTATAGTAAAAATTTAAAATAATTATTTCAACTGTCACCAACTGTTACTATTAATAAAACAGCAACATACGTCTTACCTATTGTAAAACCGTTAGAGGTTAAGAAACATAGGTATTCTAGAAATTTTATGTTAACTACGTGTCAATGAAATGTAAATTTATTAATAGTATGTGAAGAAATATTGGAAACCTTTTATAGGCATAAATAGAAATGTAGGTATATACCTATAATTTGGCAGTTTCAAAAAAAATAACTAAATGTTTATTAATTAAGGGTAATCGGCAACAAAACTAATATATGTATAAGCTATATTACTGTAAAGTTTCATGCAAATTCGTCCAGTAGTTTTTGTGTGAAGAAGTTACAAACATACACACAAACTTTCTCCTTTATACCTATATTAAAGTGTGATTAAATAGGATTATATTTAAGGGTACAAAAATTTACACATGAATAGTTGAAGTAACATTTCACTTCATTTAAATAAAACAAAATTTTAAACGTAATGAACTACGGATGAAAAAAGCGATCACAAAATACACAACCAAATTAAAATTAAAATAGTTCTTGAGCAAAAATACCTGCTTATTTCTAAATTAAATGTATTTACATATAGATGTAACGAAAGGAAACGACCTGCTAAGTATGTTTACAAAAAGAAAGTGCAATCCAGAAATATCTTTTAAAAATAACAGTCGGTATTTCTAACATTTGGGTGACAAGTCCACTAGGCCGAATGTTCATTTGTGAAAATAAAAATAACGAGATATTTATTTATAGAGTGCGTAAACAAAATACCCTGTTAATCAACCAAAATAAAAAATAAATATGTTGTATAGTTGCGATGTTTATTATTAATCACCATAAATGCATGTTTAATGAATGGAGTCTATAGAAGTAATATTTATTTATAACTAGTTGTTGCCTGCGGCTCCGCCCGCCTATATGTCGGTTATCGCGACAAAAGGTAGCCTATGTGTTATTCTGATGTATAAGCTATATTACTGTAAAGTTTCATCCAAATCCGTTCAGTAGTTTATGCGTGAAAGAGTAATTGAGACTGATTTATGTACATAATATGTTCCGAATAAACCTAATACAATACTGGAGAGAATTTTCATAAGTAACTTACATTATTCATATTGTAAGTTGATGCCACTATTTTAGCTACATAGGTTATGTTCCGTGCCTTCTCAACTAGTGTAGGTATACTGTATCTCAATGAAATATGAAATTCAAATCATATTTGCATTCATATCTCATAGGAACTAAATAAATTTAAAGGTAATTTACTGCAAGAAAGAATGTAGGTGATCATTTCTGGATCTTGTTCTAATATTAATTAGATTTTCACCACGATGCATATGTGAAACCAAGAACACAAACCAAATATTCATTAACGATATTTCACAAGTCGGATGTTTGTTCGATTTTCCGTCCCTGATCTCATGCATGCGTTGATGATTAATAGCTTGCAATGTCACATGAGAGTGACGTCACGGCTCATCCTTACCACGCATTGCTTATTATTTCTGTAGAATATACGGGAATGAGACACATTCCAATATTGAATAGAATGCGATTTAGTTCATATATTTCATGTAGCCTTTAAAGCGAAGATGACAAACTCCCGTACAACGGCCCAATCAAGAGGCTAAGTGCGGAAATGGCCCGGTAAATGCAATGCTCTTTAAAAGACATTAGGTTTGTTTTTAACATATCATACAATTTGAAATTTAGGGCGACCATGATTTACGCGATTTTATCATCATTATCAGCCTATTGCAGTCCACCGCTAGACATATATATCTTCTCTTAAGATTAAGGGATATGAGATACCAAAATTTCGAGTTCCCAAATCCCGTATTTTTGAGTCAAAGTGTATAAAATTCGAAGATGAATTTACATCGAAGCAGCTGTCATCATTTGAATTTCCAATGCTGTCAAACATTACAATGTCAGAAACTCACACAGTTTCTAACGTTATTTAAAAACCCAAGTAAGGGAAAGTTCATGCCAATAATGTGTAGGTACATATTATGAATCAGGCAGTTTAAAAAAAGAAAATTTACTCTTGGTTTAAAACCTAAGTTCTCTCTTATTTAAAGCTCCATGAATTTCCATAATACCTTCGCTAGCAGGGTTTTTAAATAGGTTTAGTTTTTGTAGTACATGTAAAAAAGAAATATTATACCTAGTCATCGTGTCATCACAGAGTTTCACTGCATATTTTACATAAACATATGAAAATTTATACTATTAAGAATAAATATTACCCCTTTTCAACAAATGTTTAAATGTTAATCGGAACGACAAGTCAGTTTGTCAGTGCAGTTGTCATTGCAATGTCAGACCGATACACCCAGTGAACACAAATCATCTGAAAGCTTGTCATGAGTTACCTAGTGTTCAATGTGGTGGTAATAAATATTTGCGTACGTAGGTGCCAATACTTGAAATAATCCGCAATAATCCAAGCAGTAGGCACTGGTTTTAATATGAAAAACTTTGTCAACTACAGTAACCCTTAAATAAATATAGGTAATTTACCGAACCCGTAGATTGATTTTAGTACTATATCGGTACGTAAGTAATTATAACTAGTGTAAGTTCAAAATCTAATAGAAACACAAATTAAAAACCGTATCACGGCATCTGTTTTTTCAGTGCTGTGTGTGTTAGAAAAAAGAGAAGTAGAAAACGTTTTATATTATTTTATTGAAGTTTAGCATTATTTTTTTAAGAATAGCAGGGAGAAGAATTCTAGGGACACTCATAGAAGCAATACGCAACAGTAGAGTTATTTTACATTGTAGTGAAATGTCTACAGTAATAAGGAGGATTCCAATGGGTTTGGACGTTATATATCTTTAGAGATTTCTAATTCGGTTCATTAATGTCATTGAATGAAAATTATTCAAGTAAATGGCAGTTTTATAAATTAAAGATGTTAAGTATTGTCTTAAATAAATTCCTTATTAATTAGTGTTTGACTATAACGCATGAGAAATGTTGGCACGGTAGAATTCTTCTTGTTGCTTATTTCAATCCTCGATCCTTTTGAGCTAAGACTTAATTTCAACTTTAATATGATAATATAATGAGACATCAATAACTCTATAATCCATTACTAAAACATAGCCAATGAACCAACTACCCTTCATAAAAAATATCGGAACTCAATGCTAGCATAACTATAACCCGTTGACCCATATCCTTCAATCACTCGGCAGTTTTTTCTTAACATCATGCTGCTTGAAAAATAGTCAGAAAAACACCGATGTTTTTGGAGACAAAAGGCAGAGTGGGCGATTTGAATGCTAAGACCATCATTAGTAGTCTATTGTGGGGAATGCCAGTCTGTATGTCGGCGATGCTCAAACTCTCATTGTGCTGTTTCAATGCTTGTGTGTACTGAGGGTTAATTTTACTATTATCTGCGAGGTTATTGAATTCAATTAGAAGAAATCATATTTTATGTATGACGTTAATAACTGAAGAACATAATATTTGTATTAGTTATAATGTAGGCGGTTCTTGTGTAGGCAAAAAGAATAAGTATGTCTTAGATCAAGGCTTGGCATGTGACTCGTACTGATGTAGGTATGTAGTTATTGTGTTACCCATATTAAATAGTTTTGAATACCGACAGAATATCCTAAGACCTTTGTTTTGGATTTTTTAACATAAAAGTATCCAGGGCATTAAATTGACAACGACTGGCTAGAAAAGTTTTTGAATGTAATAATATTATCTTATTTTTTAAAAGGATTCATGACAGTCAATTGAAATTTGCGTAAATTATTTTTATTAATAAATGAAACATTTTTGCTTTTATACGTTTTATAAAATGTTCACGAATAACAACAAAAAATAAACGTTTAATTTCAATTATAATTATTGTTACTAAATATATTCAGTTCCAAAGTTTGAGTAGCATTGGCAACTGATATATTGTACTATTGATGTAGGGAGGGAGCCAATAACTGACCTACAAAGGGTACTGACTTGCAAAAACGGTACTATATATATACAAAAGACCACCTCTAAGTCGCCATAAATTATTCGCAAAACTCGCAAAAATTGTAACAGTTACCAACGGTAGTTTGCGAAAATTTCAAGAAAAGGGTTGTTATTGTTGCAAACTATAACAATAAACATTTAGCTGGTTATTCATATATCATTCTGTGCTACTGTCTTTTAATATAATGGCGAATATAATGATGTTGAAGGCGAGTAACATTTCTTTAGATAACACAATTGTATGAATACAATTAAGTACAATGGTGGTTCAAGTTACTTGAACTGTGTTAGTCAAATGATAGTTTTTATAACTCTCACGCTCAAATTGGTGCTTTACTTCCGTGTTAAAGATGTTACATATGACGTACCTATATCTTTTTGCTTTCATTAAATGAAGCCTGAACATGCAAATGGTGAAATTTCCTAAATTAAAATATAATCAAAACTAACGCCTGTATTATCCACCTTTATAATAGTGTTTAAGTTTAAAATATATGTGTATTATTAAATTGACAACTTCATGTTTAAATACTAGTAAGTAACTAACACTTTTTCTAGGACCCATTTATTGTTCTACATAATATTGTTTTTCCTTTTCAAACATTTTTTTTTGTACCCTTGGTCCATAATATTTTGACTATATTCTGAAGACTAAACAGGCTTTGACGACAAATTTTAATACAATAATAATTATCTTTATTAAATAAATCGTATCTTTTTAGATGAGAGTTACCTACATGAAGTCCGTCAATACGCAATCGACTAGAACTCAATGACTAATGGAAGCTGCCAGTGTCATCTTACAATGAGAATCGTGTCTGACACTGGGTCAACATGTAATACTTTTACTTGCTTTACGTTTCGCACCGTTCCCTCATTCGTCACGCATGAGTAGTTACCCGTAATTGCAATGTCAAATTAATTCACAATTTTCTCAACAACAAAAGCATAGCTAATTCATTTGTTCAAAGAGTAGAACCCCATAACCCCATATGGCAGTGATCGGCAGTAACTACTGTTCGATAGCAGCTCCCACAGCTGACTCAGCGATTTTTAACAATGTGATACAGACAGCCGTACTGGTTGAACATTGATGTAAGATATCAATATATTGTTTGCAGATACTGATGTTTGGTACATTTTGATAGGATAATATCAAAATAATTTACATCCTAACAATGATAGTTCGATAAGTTTAATTCAAAAAAAAAAATTGCACATATAATTGAAAGCTTGGTTTTGTCTTACTAGGCAGCAGGCAATTCAATAGGTTACAGATTAGACAACAATGTGTTATTCTGATGTATAAGCTATATTACTGTAAAGTTTCATCCAAATTCGTTCAGTAGTTTTTGCGTGAAAGAGTAACAAACATCTATCCATCCATCCATCCATACTTACAAACTTTCGCGTTTATAATATTAGTAGGATAAGTGTTATTTGTAAAATCAAAAGAAATATGAGCCTTTCAGCTATTACTTCATTTGGAATTATTTTCTAGTACAAACCTACTATCGGCATAACTATAATGACGGGAATCCTCCCGTCATTATAGTTATGATTCCCGACTGAAATTAAAATGCAGAAATATGCTTTAAATACTGTTGTACACGAAAAAGCATTGTATGATTATTGTACTAGATTGTTACTGACTGTAATGACTTCATTATGGAATGACAAAAGTGTATCCACCCGTGGCAAATTGATTCTTCCCATCAATTAGTAAATGGGCACTTGTTGTGAAATGCGTACCTATATTGATGAAGTTGATATTCTTAATACATTAGAAGTGAACAGCACTTTATTTTTAGTTATTTTTTCGTGTGTGACTTTTTAGCATTTCCTAAAATTTTGTTTGTTAGGTATATACAAGTATTTCATTAACTACGCTTTAAGAATGAGGACCTAGAATTTTATATTTTAAAATAGCTGTTGAAATATCATTTTTTTGCAGCTTATTTAGAAACATAGTCGTATAAGTGAAGCTGTCAATGTAGACTATTGCCACATTAGGTAGGTTGACTGACATTCAATTAAGTTTCTGTTTACACTTCGATAGATTTGGGTGTAAAACGAAACGTTATTAAAAGTATATTGTTAGGTTATATTTGGGACCCGAACCGACTCTTTCTCTCTCTTTTCACACTTAATAGTACTAAATTACGTTACATTTATTTTGTTGAAGCTTTTATCTTCTTGGACGTCCTCAAAAGGTATATTATCATCTTTAATAGCCTTTCTTAGTTCACGACTATACACAGGCCTCTCCTTGGAAAGGAGCTTTCGTTCTACTTTATCACGCTGGCCAGACGAGTTGGTACATCATCATCACCAGCCTATCATAGTCTACTGCTGGATACTCTAGCTGAGAATCGAACCAAGTGGCGTGAAATTGGAGAGGTCTATAGATACATAAAATTGTACACAAGTACAGGTAATGGAAATAAGCATCAGACGGAAATTTTAAATACGATTTAACTTTTTTTATTTATTTTTATGGAATAGGAGGAAAACTAGCAGACGTATCGCCCGATGGTAAGCGATTACCGACGCCCAAGGACACCCGCAACACCAGAAGCGTCACAAGTGCAGGCCTTTTAAGAAGGAGTACGCTCTTTTCTTGAAAGTTTGAAGGTCGTATTGGTCCGGGAATACCGCAGGCGACACTTCATTTCACAGTTTTGTTGTGCGAGGCAGAAAGTTTCACAAGTGTGACAATTTCTTTTTTACGACGTGAAATATTAAAAAGATATAAAAATTCAACAAACAGGCGAAAACCAATTTACCGCAGCACTACAAAGCTGTACATTGCAGTGCAGTAGGTACAGGGCGGCTAGTCAACGTAGAACGTGTAACTAAAACTAGTGATTAATGATGGGTGCCCGCCGCGGGCGCCGACCGACCGCCTGCGACCGCAGCCATAGATTAAGTACCTATGCTGTAGAATTGTGATGATATGAATTTTACCTAATATTTCGTGAAACCTGATGTTTACCTAAGTCGGGATTTAAAAGCATTAATACTTACAAGTGTATATCTATGAATGTCAGTGATAACTTGGTCAGCATTGAAAGGAGACCTCTATGAAGGTATGATGCGGCTTACATATTAATCGTGTTTTTTTTTTCTTATGTTTATAAGGAAAGACACCTTAATGTTAACCCCAAGATTCAATTGGTTTTTTACTAACTATATACTAGCTAATAAGTAAAACAAGTATCGAATTAAATTAAAAAGTTATATTTCATAGTTAAAAAAAAATCAACTAAAGATGAATTTAGTAATGTCCTTTACATACTTGACCGACCTTCTAAGGTTTAACGTCGTACCCGACAATGCCCATAACGAACTGAAGTACCTCATGTGTAAGGACTTTGACTTTATAATCCTATGGAGTGCATTAAACATATTGAATATAGATAATTGGCGTGCAATAGGTGCATTTTTAGCAATAGTCCTTGCTTACCCTTGCTATATCTTCTAATTTCACGTTTGGGCTCCGGCACGGGTGAGAAGAACCGTGTCACTTTGTTCAGTAAGTATACTGAGCTTCCGCAAGGCTGCCTTCCTGATGATCTTTAAATACTCGCGTGGGTTAAGATCTCGGAAAATATCTACACCTTTGGAGCTTGGTATCCAAGCTCATTCTGCAATGACAGTAGAGTGGTAAAAAAATGGGGAGTGGATGGAACGGTGATTTTTGGTAGAGAACGCGTACAATTGTATTTTCTTGTCGTTGAACTAGACCAGATTCTTATAACCTCATTGAGAGATACAGCTCAGAACCAGTTCAAGCTCAGCGACAAGTTCTTGCGGCTGCTGACTTGGCGGTAGGGTGTTTAAAATATTACCCATGAACTGTGCTATCGTCTGCATAATGATGTATGTTGTCAAGTGTTACGATGTCATTGATTTGCAGAAGAAACAGTGTGGGCGTCGGACTGAGCTCTAAAGTACCAGCGTTTATTTGCTGAAAATCAGAGGCAGACCCTAATCTTTACTGTCTGTAAGATTTTTATTTACCTAATGTTCTATCTGTAAGATTTAAGAGTTAATCTTTATTTGAAGTAAATCGTTTCTTCGAGACTTGATTAAAAGTATCACCATGCAATGTTGCATTGGGAATTTGATATAGAAACAATACTATTATAGGACTCCAGACAGAAAATACAATTTGTTTTGTCATCTACCAAGAAATTGTGGTTTTCCGGTCTCTCAACACTGCTAGCATCTATACACATTAAGTGAAGAAAATTGTATCTACCTAAGTACATAGTTTCAATTTCACACAAGGATAAAGAAAATGTCAAAACTTGAAATAACAACTAGTGACGTCATACGTAAGTAAAATTTTCTTTGAAGGAATTAAAGTTGTAAGATATTTTTAAGTTAATAAAAAATCGCGTTCAAAAAACATCTGTACTAAAATGTTATTTACAATAAGGTTTATAGGAATTAAAACACAATAAGTGTACATGCCTTTTACTTTTTTAACCGACTTCCAAAAGGAGGACGTTCTCAATTTCATCGTTTTTTTTTTTTTTTTTTTTTTATGTATGTTTTTTTGTATTCGAAGGGGTATGCTCCCCATGTGGTCCCATGGCCACCATATCAGGATCTGATGATGGGATCCCAAGGAAATTGAAGGAAAGCCTCAAATTTACGTGAGCGCCTGCAATAAAGTTAAGGCAATTGTCTCCATGCTTTCATATTCTGTAAATACCATGTCCGAAATATTTATTTATTATTCTATACATATATATATGTCAGAGTGAGGGTATCCGAATAATAAAAGTGATACAAACATTTGCCACTATCGAATACTGCGCAACAGTCTATATAAAGCGGGGCGATCGGAAACAGGACACAGTTCTCTTCAGATCTCGCGACGACCATATTTATTATTTGATTTGTGATTTATTGTATCTCTGTGTTTTATATTGTGTGTATGAGGCGATATTTATCAGTGGGGGAATTACTAGCCTAGGTGGTGAATTCCACAGGGCACCGCAGAGGAGTGAGCGTTGCCCCAATCCCCTTGTGGGGGGTTGCTGATGGTGTTTAAGTTAATTCGTATCCGTTTAGTACTGATTAGTGTTTGGCTATAGTCCAGATTGGCTGTATCTGTGATTCATGTTCTCGTTTATTCTTGTGTCTCCGACATCAGAAGTGGGATCTGAATCTCATTTGCCCACAACGTTTGAGAGTGTAACGGATCGTCAGTCGCGGCGAGCGGTCGAATACCCTCCGCTTGAAAATCGTACGAGGTGTCATTTGTTAAATTTTTGTAAGCGAGAACGCTCACATAGTGTCAAAGTGTCGGTATAGCCATTTCGCGTACGAACGGTTTGTGAGACGTGCGGCCTACAACAGCGGCAGCGTGCGGTAGTAAAAGTAACGCATCGATAACTGGGAAGTAACCGGTATGTACGGACAACTCCCATCTGGTGAGTCGTACTATTTTTATTTTGTGCTGAATGCTCTTCAATAAGACAAGTTCTGTCAGATGAATTTCTAGGCAAACGACAATATTGTGCAGTAACATTATTGAGGGTAGGCAATGCCCGCACTTATTGTAACATCGAAATTCTATGTACAGTTTTAATCCAGGTTTATTCAGTGTGGTTATTGTTTCATGTAGTGTACGATTGCTGTATTTCAAGCGACATAATTATTTAAAGAAAAGGATGAGAATCTGTTTTCGAAAAGAATATTTTTTTTAAATAATAAGGTCGTTTCTATTGGTGGCATCGGTACAAAGGTAGTCGATTCAGGAAATTTAGAGTGTAGTATTATACCATAGCAGAAATGTCAGAAATGGAGCTGCCTGGGATTGTGCTGCCGGTTTTGCACATGCTGTTTGTTTATTGTTTAAATTTATTTCTTATTTTTAACCCCCGACGCAAAAAGAGGGGTGTTATAAGTTTGACGTGTCTGTCTGTCTGTGGCACCGTAGCTCGCGAACGGATGAAGCGATTTCAATTTAGTTTTTTTGTATGAAAGGTGAGTTACGTGCGAGTGTTCTTAGACATGTTTCATGAAAATCGGTTGAGTCGTTTAAAAAGTTATGGGGGTAAAAGTGGGGAAGAATAACCGCATGTCTGCAAAACGTGCCAATATAATCGTTAAATGACAATTGTGTAATTGATAACTTCGACCTGATGCTGCATAAGGGGTTTTTTTATTTATTAAATTTTAAATTTATGATTGTGATGTGATTTTTAGTTTGAGGCGGATTCATCTTTGCTTGTAGCTATTAACATTTTTTTAATTATTATTTTGACCAATTTGAGATAGTTGTGACTCGAATTATAATTACCGTTTTTTTATTATGTGATGAAATGTCGATATTTTCAGTAAAGATAAAAAAACTGGTCGGACTTCTATTTGGTGTCAGCTATCTCACCAGCAGCGTGTGATTGTGGCTGGCATGTCTATGTAGTTGGCAGATATACGTGTGGTGGTCACAGGGATGACCTACGATACTATTTATTTGGATTGCTTTGAGAATTTGCAGCAGTAGTCAATTACTAAAGTTCTTATTTTAAGTTGTTTTGATTTTAATAATGATGTTACTGTTTTCTTTTGCTGTTCAGTAGTGTACTGTTTTATTGAGACAGAATAGACAGTGAGGTCAGATATGGCAGAGTGAGAGTGATACTGTGTGTACACGTATGTGACGTTTGATAGGGAAAGTGTAAATTAGTAAAGTATGATCTCAGTAACTTAGTTTTGATTCAAAGTTAAGAAAGAAATTAGACAAAGTTAAATCCTAAATATAAAGGACCGTTTAAAATTGTAGAGTTGCTCGACGGCGATCGTTATACTTTGAAATCTTTAACTTATTATTTTGACCAATTTTAGATAGTTGTGACTCGAATTATAATTACCGTTTTTTTATTATGTGATGAAATGTCGATATTTTCAGTAAAGATAAAAAAACTGGTCGGACTTCTATTTGGTGTCAGCTATCTCACCAGCAGCGTGTGATTGTGGCTGGCATGTCTATGTAGTTGGCAGATATACGTGTGGTGGTCACAGGGATGACCTACGATACTATTTATTTGGATTGCTTTGAGAATTTGCAGCAGTAGTCAATTACTAAAGTTCTTATTTTAAGTTGTTTTGATTTTAATAATGATGTTACTGTTTTCTTTTGCTGTTCAGTAGTGTACTGTTTTATTGAGACAGAATAGACAGTGAGGTCAGATATGGCAGAGTGAGAGTGATACTGTGTGTACACGTATGTGACGTTTGATAGGGAAAGTGTAAATTAGTAAAGTATGATCTCAGTAACTTAGTTTTGATTCAAAGTTAAGAAAGAAATTAGACAAAGTTAAATCCTAAATATAAAGGACCGTTTAAAATTGTAGAGTTGCTCGACGGCGATCGTTATACTTTGAAATCTTTAACTGGTAACAGAACCTAAAAATGCGCTTGTATTCGTATACGAGAGTTTCCTTTAAGTGATATACCCGAGGAGGTAGATTTGTCTGGCATTGATAATAGTGAGGAAAAAACCCGAAGATCAAGATCCCTATTGATGTTGATGATGATAATCAAGGGTTAATTAATGCTGATGCAATGGAATGAAATTGCGTTGTAATTGTGTGGCGAGTAGTCTCTATAATGAGACTATGAGATATTCTAACAGCGTGATGATTGTTAACGTTTAGTTAAGTTTTGTGAAAGGCGAGGTGGCCATTGAAAGGCGAGGTGGCCACTGAAAGGCGAGGTGGCCATGGAAAGGTGAAATTGGTAGAATAAGAGGCCATCTAGATATTGTTAATAATCCAAAAATGTGTAACGCGATAAACGGTGAGGTGACTGTTGCGATACTACTTACCGATGTTATTAATTTAGTATGTAGCGAGAAGTCTATTAGCATTCAGATTTGATAACGAAAAGCCTATTATTTTATGAGAATGTCCTAAATGAAGTTGTTCCACAGAAGATAAAATGTAATAATGTACCCAATGTCCTTGGTCAGGAGTGGCCGAACAATACAAAAATATCTCTTTCTTTTCTGCGGATAACGATGATGCACTGCCTTCAACATCACACGAGGACGTGTAATACGTCAGGACGGCCGTGTCGGAATGAGGGTATCCGAATAATAAAAGTGATACAAACATTTGCCACTATCGAATACTGCGCAACAGTCTATATAAAGCGGGGCGATCGGAAACAGGACACAGTTCTCTTCAGATCTCGCGACGACCATATCTATTATTTGATTTGTGATTTATTGTATCTCTGTGTTTTATATTGTGTGTATGAGGCGATATTTATCAGTGGGGGAATTACTAGCCTAGGTGGTGAATTCCACAGGGCACCGCGGAGGAGTGAGCGTTGCCCCAATCCCCTCGTGGGGGGTTGCTGATGGTGTTTAAGTTAATTCGTATCCGTTTAGTACTGATTAGTGTTTGGCTATAGTCCAGATTGGCTGTATCTGTGATTCATGTTCTCGTTTATTCTTGTTTCTCCGACATATATATATTGTATGTTACCTTTAGTCGTATTCTTTCAAGTTATTTAGGTGAAATGATGATGAGAGTCATGAGAAAGACTAAAAAGCGAAAAATAAAAAAAAACTTCGTTTAAAAAAACCGACTTCAAAAACTGAAAAGTATAAAATAACTTAATTTGTATGTGCTACCTATTCATAGGTTTGAAGTCTGTGCAGAGCCAAAATGTAATAGTAGGACTCGCCGCGCGTGACCTTGAGCGGGATAGCTGCTCTTCGCGTAGGACAAAACAACCGAAGCGTCGGTGACGTCGTTGACGTTCGTCTCGAAATATAGCGTGTGGTACCTACTATTACATTTGGCTTGGCGCCGACTTCAAACCCATGAATAGGTAGCACATACAAATTAAGTTATTTTATACTTTTCAGTTTTGAAGTCGGTTTTTTTAAATGAAGTTTTTTTTTATGCTATTACAGGCTGAGTTTGCGTAAACATAATTGTAATATTATAAAGCATGACAGTTATGACACATGATAGGAAGTAGATATATTGTTGTTTTTCTATTAAAAGTTTTTTTTTATTTATACAAATTTTGTTAACATTTTACTCATCATCGTATTTTTTTTTTCTTTTTTTTTATGTTTGCCCGCCAAAATGACTCTACTCTGCCTGATGGAAAGCATAAGCAGAATCCAAGAGTGGCGGTCACCATGCTCACTCCGAATGCAGACAATGCAGCATGGCGACCAACACCATGGCGGCCTAGTGATGCTTCTGCATCTTTTAGTCTAGTCAACAAGTATGGAACTTGTTGACTAGACTAATTAGGCCTCTGGTCTCGCACTCACCAACGAAACACGACAGCACGTTGTCATTTTACGTTGATTTTCTGTGCGAGGGTAGTACCGCCCCGGTCGAGCCGGCCCATCCGTGCTGAAATCAGCGTGGCTCTACTACCTTTTATATGCACCATATTTCTTTTAAATGCACGATAGGTACTAATGAATACAATCTATTCATAACAATAATTATATAACCCTTCTATAACAATTATTTAAAGAGAAGTACGTGACTATATCAAATGGAAAGTGGCATACAAGGAGCCAATAGAAAACGTGCAACGTCCTTCGAACGTGAATCAACGAATGAGAGAAACACCAGTCGATTTTCCCAAGGATTCGCCCAGAAAATAATAATAAGAAAGTACCTACTCAACCGACGAATGAACGAAAATATAAAGAAAAAGTATCGGGAAAATCTCGCTCAACCAATATAAAAAGCTCCCTAACTCAAAACATCATACCTCTTCTTCTATCTATTTTTGAGGTGTTCCAGAGAGACGGGGGAGTTCTTTGTAACTTGGCGATGTTTCCTGAAAGCAGACTCCCTGTTTGCAAAAAAACATTTCTTGTTACTTTGCGAGAGGTTTATTCTTATTGTTTTATACACGTGATTGTTGGCATGTGTATTATGTCGTTATTTGATTGCGATGTTCATTTGCCACTGTGAGGCCTATCGTTTGTTAATATTAAACGCGTTCATGATAATCTACCTAAAAAAATAAATTGTAATTTGTATTACAAGTTATTTTTAAAGATATTTCTTTATAATATACTTCACTGTTATTGCTCAGAAGAGTCAGTGTCTCAAATGGCTACATCATTTTTTTTTTATCCGTAAATTAAAACCATTTAAATAAGTGTTGATATAGTTAAATCACAAATATACTAAACACTTATCGTATTATATACAAACAAGGCTTTAACAAAGCATAAATAATTATCTTCAACTAACCATTACAATTTAAACTACATTAAATTGTGCAACAATCATTAGGAAGCTTTATAATCTAATAACGAACTATTGTGTACAAAAAATATTTATCCTTAAAAATTCGTTACGGTTCTAGCTTGAACTATTTAAAAATCGCATAAGGCAACTTTTTTTAATTAATAATATAAAGGCGCCCTTTCAAAGAAACGGTCGGAACGTTTCAAACGTAAACGGCATGAATAATAGTTTTAAATGTATTTGAATAAGCAGTTCATTAATTATATGTCGGGGGTATTATAGTATTTTTTGACGTGGCCCTTCCTGCTTTCAATGCTTTCGCTCAGTTACACAATTTTTCGATGGTAGGTCTGATTTTTGAAGCAGCCATTTTGAGATTTGGCGATATGACTTTTCAAAATAATCTCATAAAATCCTTTTCTACAGCTTAACAATTAGGTATGTTGCAAGAATATGACTATCACAAGATTAATAATAATATATTCAAACTTAAAATTTTAAAATCAAAAGTTTGAAACTAACTTTTGTTCAGCTGTTTTAGTTACAATTTGAAACATAAAGGTAAAAATCACAAGTCTATGGTAGCTATTTATTAATCTGAGTATAATATTAAAACAAATTGTCATTTCAGAGTCGGATTATTGATGTAAAATAATGTTATGTTCTCCTAGCTGATTACGGCCGTGGCGGTTAGTCTCAACGGAGACCAGCCAACTACGCAGGAGACATTATAGTGAACAAGTGTGTGCGCAAACACAGGTGCACTCTCTGTTCCCTCACTCTCATAATCCGATAGGACGGTTAACCGACACGACCGGAGAGAGATCAGGAGCAGGACCGACAGCTTTTACGTGCTCTCCGAGGCACGGGGGTTTAGACCCCAACTTCCAAACTTCGAGCTGTTATTAAATATTTCTATAATCAGAAAAACTCAATAACTCTTTTTGGCCCGTAACGGGATTCGAACCCGAGACCTCTTGATCGGCAGTCGCATACGTCAACCGCTAGATCAACGAGGCAGTAAAATATTACTTAAGAGTTGTCAACAAAAATTTAGTTAAGCACAGAAGTCAACCTTTTTTTGTTCACATATATTTTTTACAGTAACATATCATTAGTTTTGGCACAGTTGCAGTCCCCAAGATCCTTGTCAAGTAGTGCTTTAAGTTTCACGAACAAGGCAGGGTCTTCACGTGATTAATAGTACTCATTACTCGTATAAAGGTGAGCCCCTGTACGTCAGATTTTCGTGTTCGCACACGTGGCACCCCTGTCCGATCTCGAGATTAGCGACGTAATCCACTTTGAAGACAGTACGGTGTGAATGTGAAATTAGACGGGTTTTTTACAACCTGTTACAACTTAAGGCATAGAGAGGTAGTTTCTCAAATCTATTTTTATTCTAAATGAGTACAGAAAATGATTTTTTAAAAATTAAGATTGTACATTACATAGATAAAAATTCTTAGATGCTATTTTGTGCTTTTATGTATTTTGCTCTCTGATTAATAATTTCAAATAAAACCAGCCTTGTGCGAAAGCTGCCAGTAGCCAATGAACTCCTATGACACTTACATGTAAATAGTATTTAGTGTATATGTTAAGTAATGAGTTATAATAGGTTTTTACCTATGAAATTGCCGTTTTGTATGCAATAAGTTAAAGTACTTATTTTTTCAAACTTTTTTATTTCTGTTATTCGAAGTAATCACCCATGCAATCGACGCATCTTTGCCAACGCATTGGCAGTTTATTGATGCCCTTCTTGTAAAAATCAGCTGGACGGGAGGCAACAAACTCTTCAAAGGCATTTTGTACTGCCTCTCGGGAATTGAATTTTTAACCCACTAAAAAGTTGTCTAAATTTTGAAAAAAGTTATAGTCGGTAGGTGAAAGGTCTGGTGAGTATGGCGGATGAGGGAGAGCTTCCAACCCCAGCTCATGCAGCCGCTTCACGACAACGCGCGACCCCATACTGCGCAACAGACAGTCTCCAAGCTGCAAGAGCTGGGGTTGGAAGCTCTCCCTCATACGCCATACTCACCAGACCTTGCACATATCGACTATTAATTTTTCCAAAATTTTGACAACTTTTTAGTGGGTAAAAAATTCAATTCACGAGAGGCAGTACAAAATGCCTTTGAAGAGTTTGTTGCCTCCCGTCCAGCTGATTTTTACAAAAATCAATAAACTGCCAATGCGTTGGCAAAGATGCGTCGATTGCATGGGTGATTACTTCGAATAATAGAATTAAAAAAGTTTGAAAAATAAGTACTTTCACTTAGTGCATACAAAACGGCAATTTCATAGGTAAAGACCTATTATTTGACTTAATATTTACTGTCATCATTATTAATAAATCACAATATATTCTGTGAATAGTACCTATCTATAATATATTGTACTCTAGAAGTAAATATACTAAACATCTGAAAATCAATAAAAATATGGAGACAGCTTTGTTTTCAAAATTTAACGGTTGCTAAATGAAGTAAGGAACCAGTAAGCAAAAGTAGAATTAAGAAATTAATCCGTCTAACAGAAATAGAAACCCACATTTAAACAACTATTCCTACTTGAGAATAGGCTCCCATAAACTCCAACTAAATTTTAAACATTGTACCTAGATGTGAAAGAATAATGTCTTTTTGGTTAATAAATCCAAATACCGTAAACTATTTTAGAGGAAAAAAAAACCTATTTCTTACTCCTATCATAACAAAGGATGCTATATACGTACACGTACTCACATGACCACACTCACTAGTTTCCTGAAAGCTGAAAGGGCGCGGGTCGGGCCAATTATGAAAATAGCGCACCTGCGCTTGTCAAACGCGGCCGCGGTTGTCTGCCGTCCTGCCACAGTCATTAATCTTTTCACTCCTTACACTTTATGCATTCCTAGTACCCACCCGGCTCTCCGCTGTATGAAATTGTTCGACGCGAACAGGCATATAATATTTATCACGTTATACCTATTTCGTTTATAATCGTTTCAAATATATTATAATCTACCTCAAAGTATTTTTTAGACCAAATTTTGTTCACGTGTAAAAATTTGTTTCGCGTGATACAGAACTAAATAAACGAACTAAATATCAAATAAGCTGATCATGTGTTGATGGAGTTATGAGTTCCCTATACCTATATCATGTTTTGTGATAGTCTATTCTCAGTGATTGTCATAATCCTTCTCGATAACCGCTTGGAACAAGAACCTCTGTAATATCTTCTTATTAATTTAATATGGTTTTCCTGACGTGCCTAAGATAGCAGTCACGATTAGACCCAAAGGATCCAAACATGATTAATAATCACAAATTTTGACAAAAAAAAAACGACTTCAATCTGGACCAAATTTAAATTGGACCATACGGGAATATTGAGTTATTCGTTAATTTGTCGCGTACATACATAATGCAAATTGAAGACTTATATGGTTTTCTCATGGATCTCATGTCAGAACTGGACCAAATTTAAATGGGACCATTCGGAAAGCACCAGCTTTCAAATAAAAAAAGAATCATCAAAATCGGTTCACCCAGTCCAAAGTTATGAGGTAACAAACAAAAAAAACAAAACAAAAATACAGTCGAATTGAGAACCTCCTCCTTTTTTGAGGTCAGTTGAAAAGAGATGCAGACGAAGTTACGTGGGTCAGCTAGTGTTATATAGATAATAAATAGACTAGTTATCTGATTGTAAATTACTACTACCGCCCATAGTCATTAACATCTCATGATACGCAGGTTTTGTTTTATTAAACGTCAAAATTTTCTCGCAACATAATTTGATCCCTTTCTTGCAAAAGCACACAAGCCAATTGCCTACAAATAAATAGGTGTTTGGAGGATTAGATTATAAATGTGAACATCATTGAAATATGAGCATAAATACAATGAAATTGAAGGAAATCTTAAAGGAATCTCAAAGTGTAATTGTATGGGAGGACGAGAGTTTGTAAGCAAAACCTTACACGGTGAAAACCAGCTTTAGGCAAGACGCCAGTGTTTTGTATCGATTTTCTATCTACAATCGGTAACGTCTCTATTCTGATGTATATTTGCTAATATTTTGTTTTCAAAACTGACTTAGCGTTGAAATGACGTCATTTTCATACATTTGTTACTTTTTAATAACGTTTACGTTTGTAGAATGCCAACTTGGCTAGGGGAAAGTCTAGATTAGGACCACATACCTATAACTAACTTCAACTGGCTATTCAATGCATTTGGAGATAACGAGTATTTAAGTTATTGAAACTATAACAAGTTCAGTATGTTCTGCCTCCTTTCTGATGTTCCGTATCATCTTTCATTAGTCTTAAAACCCGTGAACTTAGAAGTACGACGTAAACTTGGCCCTGCAATCGAATAAAAACTTCCCTGTCAGATAAATTTGGCAAATCATCACGTCTCCTAATTGCCAATCCATTATAATTCAAAAATTGAATGATTAGCAAAATTGACAGTACTACCGATTTCTTTTGTAGGTACTCTTGCTGGCGTTGATGACACCATCAGAGCCTAAGTCTGGTGGTATCATCGACATTAATAGCCTTTTATAGTCTACTGCTGGACATAGATATGGTTTTTGGAAGTTTGAGCCTACTATATGACACGTTGTTATATGGTTTGATTTTTCTTCTCTTTGCAGTATCGTGTCGTCTTGTCTAATTTGCTCCCAGTGGATTCCTACTCCATCCATGAGGTGAGCAGAGGTAGTGATACTCCATACGCACTCTAAATCCGTCATTACACGGACTTATGGCTGACTTGTGGATCCATATAATTAACGAACTTCAAAAAAGGAGGAGGTTCTTAATTCGACTGTATTTTTTTATGTTTGTTACCTCAGAACTTTCGAATGGGTGTATCGATTTTGATGATTCTTTTTTTATTTGAAATCTGGTGCTTCCCGTGTGGTCCTATTTCAATTTTGGTCCAGTTCTTGAACTCGGTTCTTTTTTGTTAAAATTTGTGATTATTTTTATTACTTTAATTTGGAGATCTTAATCGAAATTTTCTATCCCATCACTCTAATTGTCTTATTTTTTCAAAACCTTTTTTCTAAACAGGGTAACCTGTGTTCAAGATTTGCTCCTTCGAACTTCCAACTACTCCAAATAAATTGTGTATATAACCTTCTAAATAAATAAATAAATAAAAATTTCGGACATCTAACACACAATGCCAGCTAGTTCCAAGCTAAGCAGAGCTTGTGTTATGGGTAGGTACCTACTAGATAACTGATACAAATACATTTTTTTTTTGTAAATACATACATATTGTACATAGAAAACACCCAAACTTCTAAGTTTTATGTTAGTAAAATCCCTAAAACAACCGTCGCTCAACTGCACAAACTTATA
Organism: Diaphora mendica; assembly: GCA_949125395.1. Classification (NCBI taxonomy): domain Eukaryota; kingdom Metazoa; phylum Arthropoda; class Insecta; order Lepidoptera; family Erebidae; genus Diaphora; species Diaphora mendica. Next base: position 9,267,299 of record OX421323.1, read on the forward strand.
TTGATTATACTACTAAAACTGTTTCACGTTATTCCTCACAATGTACATTTACTTCCTACTAGTGCCATCTATTGGTGACTAGATAGAAGTAAGGCAGTTCTAAAACAGTGCTTCATTTTGATACTACCGCCATCTGCTTTAGAGTAGATATGCTAAGACGGCTTCTACAGTATTGATTTACCGTCATGAATAAATTAATGCTTTGTCTGCTGTCTGCTCGTAGCATTCTTTACCGTAATATCATATTGTTAAATTAGATAAAGTATTTCTATAAGTGAAGTACTGAAAGCTAAGCTGAGGCTGCTTGACTGTCGTTTAATGAAAGAGTATCCTAACGTCTACTTCACAGAGGTCTACATTATCTTTTCATCCATCCTTTTAGTTTACCCTATTCCCCGCAAGAGGCGCTGTCATCAAATTGTGTACTTCTACAGACAAATTAAATACTTGTCCCTTGGGTGTCATGTGTAGTTTTAGAAATATCTAGGAATCATGGATTTGAAAAAAATGCGTGTGGTACTCGGGACTGCCGCGGTACAGCTATTGCATAGCATTTTCTATCAACTTATGCAATTATAATTGTTTATTTATTTTTTATTTATTCAGTATTTTTTTTACTTTTTAACACGTATACTTACTTTCTCTCAAACAGCTGCTTTCGTATTCGTCCGATTTCGGAGCAACTCGTCTCGATCCGTGCGAGCTTTGGGTGTTAGGTTTTATTTTCGTTACGGAATTTGATTCGGTCGCCGCGCTCAAACCCGCGATAAAAACTAAGCTTAAAAATATAAATTAGATTACTTAAATACTGTTAAATTACTTGAAACTTATAACTGGATTCATTAAACTCTGGATTGTACCTGGTATAGGTATATAGCGATATAGCGGTACCTATTGTAGAATAACGTTGTCTTTATATTTTATTTTTAATTTTCTAATTTAAAATGTAGTTAAGTTTTAATAAAATCATTATTGTTCATTTTCAAAAAAAGTCTACTTACGTCGTTCAAGAACAGCTTGATGTATTTTATATAAATTAAGTCTGTATAAATTTCCAAGGGATTTAAAATAAAAGAAAGATATCTTTATAAAATTTATTTATTTTCTGATCAGTTTATTACTTACATTACAAAACATAATTTCATTTTTAGTTTTAAAAAGGGCCACGCAGGCAATCATATCGCTATCATCAAAATTAGCACTAACATCATCATCATCAACAGAATTTAACAGTCCACTGCTAGAAAAGAAATAAGCTTCTCCTTAAGGCGGACATTCACGTTCAAGTATACTTGTGCAAGTCTGTCTGTCTGTCAGACAAAACAGTTTGGATTTGCGCAAGTATACTTGAACGTGTATGTCCGGCTTTAGAAAGAAGATCTTTGGCCTACTTACCTTTTCTTTGCAATGACGTTGTCTTGTGTAATTTGCTTCCTTAATAGGCTCTTGCATACGGCATACCCATGGAACGAATAAGAAACTTAGCACTAACAGTATTACATTTTATACCTACTTCATTCTCTTGTAACACACCACACAACTCAGTTTAGAAATATAAATAAAATGAAATACCGATAAAGAGTAACTCATCAACAGGCACAGAAACTTAATTACCTGCTAAGCACATAGTTACAAGGAGCTGACGTGTTAAATGGCAATCAATGTCAAATTAAATTTTATGGGAACACCGTTAAGAAGGCCTTTAACAGTGGGATAGTATTAAAACTATTAAATAAGCAGAGAATTAGAGATGGTAGGTACAAGTAAAAATTTAACAAATACCGACTTCAAGGTTCGACTCGATTTCTCTTGGATGCCATCATCAGATCTTAGTGTCGTTATGATGGTTGGGATATCTCCTTTCCATTAAAAAATGATTTATCATAATCAGTTCATAAACGACAAAGTTATCCGCGAACACACATAAAAAAAAACATATACGGTCGAATTGAGAACCTCCTCCTTTTTTGAAGTCGGTTAAAAATTGAATTGTAAGTATAATGTGTGAATACGGCTATAGTGGCTATTATCAATTCATCAACAACCTTTAATTGTCCACTACTGGATATAGGCTTCTCCCTAGAAAGAAGGTTTTGATCGCCTTTTCCTGGACAGACAATTTGGTATAGTTTGTTTCAAGTGTTCCTTCTCTTTGCATTAATGTTGTCATAATTATGTAGTTTGCTCCCTTAGTAAGCTCTTATGACACCCATGGGATGAATAAGAGTGCTGATACTCTGTATACTTAATTAACACTCGGTATAAACTAAAGGTAGTAGAGCCACGCTGATTTCAGTACAAACGGGCCGGCTCGACCGGGGCGGTACTACGACTACCATCGCCTCGTACAGAAGATCAACATAAAGTGACAGCGTTCGTGTTGTCGTATTTCGTTGGTGAGTGCGAGACCGGAGGCCCAATGATGCAGACGCATCACTAGCCCGCCATAGTAGTGTGCCATCATGTTGCATTGTCTGCATTCGCAATAAGAATGGTGACCACCACTCTTGGATTCTGCTTATGCTTTCCATCAGGCAAAGTAGAGTCATTTTGGCAGGCCCATACCTCTGCTTTAAACTACACACATCAAAAGTGTCTAGGGATCAACATATGTGTCTAGGGATCAACATATATTTTTGCAATAACTTTTCTCCTGATTGATATTAATTAAAATTTTCTTTAAGGATTCATCAAATAAAGTGTTTTCGTTTGTCACAGTAACGATAAACCAAGTCACCTTTGCATTAATAAAGAAATTTTCCTAATAAAGGGATTTTTGACATTTGAACCACTAACATTAAAGTTCGAAAAAAAGACTGAAATAACAGTTTTCTTTAAAATTTTATTAGGTAACTTAAACAATTAATAATCCGTGTTTCTACCGCGAACACTAACAACACAAGAATCGGTTTGGCATACTCAAAATGAGTTCATCCAAATCACGCTGTGGAATGGCCGCCCATGTTCGTTGCAACAACAAAAAAAGGTCTTCTTGCGACTGGATACCCTCCATATTCGGCAGAGCTCTTCTCTGTAGCATATCTCATGCATGCTCAATCGGGTTTAAGTCTGGCGACTGAGCAGGCCAGGGCCAAAGCCACATCTCAATCTCAAGAAATCCGCATAAAAATGCTTGATCCTTAGACACTTATGATGTGTGTATTTAGATTAATATTCTGTTCCTAAGGGCGCTAGCAAGGCGCTAGTGTATGTGGCTTGCTCAATAAATATTCTAGTGCTGAATGTTCTAATACATAAGAATTATTCGAATCTAAATTTTAATTACAGTGGATAGTTTGAATGTTAACCTAAGCTACTGGTATTTTTCTTCTTTTCCTAGTACAATAATAGTAGGAAACCAAACTCTCAGGATTGGTCGCATTTGTCAGACGTTAAGTTCTATATATTTAAGCTAAGTTTATTTGTTATACGCGCTTATGACTACCTACCGATGTTCTTGTAAGATCAGTATTTATATTATTAAAATTCAATTCAAACGGCATATGTAGCACTTCCTTTAAATAAAGAAATCATCATCAACAACCCATAACGTCCCACTGCTGGGCTCGGGTCTCCTCTCAAGAGAGTGTTAAGGCCATACAAATAAAGAAATATACTGTTATTATCATATTATTTACTCAAGAAAAGAAATAAAATCCAAGAGTAGTGTTTAAACTTTATTTTATAACGATTATACCTAATATTCAAGTGTATTATAAATCTTACACTCATAACACAAAATTGATTATCTATTAAAATAACGAAACATTATTCTCAAATGGCAACTACTATTAAATGTTTAAAAACGGTACTGCATGGTACAAATATTCTAACAATCGATATTAAATAAACATTTTAAGCATTGTTTAGGATCAAATTTAACGATAAACATCTAAGGCAGATAATATAGTTCCAATCGATATAAACGATTACACATTGATTGCAAGTAGAATCGAAAATACGATGGTATCAATCCACTTGCACTATGTGATAGAAAAAACTAACCATCTGCCGTTCAAAATGTAAATAACCATTTATACAACAATAACAAGAGCAAATTGCAAAATTACATTAGAGTGTCATAAATTTAAAAAAGATTGATCATATGTATTATCATTAGTCAATTTATTATATAAAATAAATACTAGTTATTTTATTTATAAAAGACCATTTCACACCCATGTTTTTTAACTTTCAGTACCTATTGCAAAAGTTAGTGCTAATAAAATGAAATTTTTTACAAATAAAATGTGTAATGTTTAAGCAAATATTTAAAAGTATGCCGTTGGGTATTTTAAAATAAGTATAAAATATAGTTGTAGTACATTAGTTTTCAATATAAAGAAAATGTTTAAAATGTGATGATTTCATTTCCTAAAAATAAGAAAATTAGAAGAACATTTTCAATTCAGTTTCACGAAGAAGCAAGTAGAAATATCTAAAAAGCAACCGCTGTACAATTTTATATTTCAAGAAGTTTAGAACTCATTTTGTATGAGTGTCTGGTATACAATTTTCCTAATACGTGTCTGGAATTTCATATTCTTATGTTCAGCTGGATTTTATACAATACGTGCCTGTTTAGCACATTTTATTTTGCGTAGCTGAAATACTTCAGTGATATTACATGCTACGAAAAAAGAAATTCTAGGCGATCCTAGATTTTAGCATTTCATAAGAAACATATATCGTGTCGTTCACGTAGTTCCTTAGTAAATATACCTACACATATTTAGTATATATAAAACCTAGCTCAATAGTACCTAAATATACACATATTTTGTTTAAAACATTGATATATGTTTTAGCATAGGTATTTAAATATCTTTACGTTTAGGTGGGTATGCCAAAATCAACGGTGTAATGATTTTAAAACTTAACTATCTCAAAATATGAATTTTGAACATCTTTTTAAGTGAATATCAGCGATAGGTACATGTATTTAAAAAGAAAAGAACTAAAATTCAGACAGTGTGACAACGAACCGTAGCTTTATGAAACAAAAGCGTATCTAAAGCTACAACTGCTGGTCAGAAAAATTGCATTTCTATAATTATTTAGAGGAAACAAATTCTGAATTTCAGTCAAGATCTAAATGAAAAATACACAATTTACAAAGAATTCGAAGAATACCGCTGCCGTTTGAGTGATGGTCTTCCACATCATGGTCTTGAAGCGTTGCAGTGCATGCACCACACAAACCTCTCTAGAACCGAATTTGTCGCCTCACTTCAAACAAATTCGGATCTACAGGGTAGATGTAGGGCACTAATATTGATGCCGATGAGCACCGAGTCTTCTATTTTCTTTAATTCGTGCTATATATCTGTAATCACACTAATATGTAAAGGCGAAAGTTTGTGTGTATGTTTGTTATTTCTTCACGCAAAAACTACTGAACGGATTTGGATGAAACTTTACAGTAATATAGCTTATACATCAGAATAACACATAGGAAACATTCACGCGGGCGGAGCCGCGAGCAAACACTAGTATAAAATAGTTAGCACTCCAGAACACATATTTCCTCAGTACCATTTTAGCTAAAATATAGTGAATAGAAAATATGTATGTAAGTAACGCTGTTTATTTTATTTTTAGTCACTGCGCGAATCTATGTAATGATTTTATTTCATTAAAACATATAAAATAATGTCGATGATTACAGCCAAGAATAGGATTTTAATTTAAAATTAAGAATGTTTTTACAGACAAACATATTTTAAAAGTAATATAATGTTAATATCTAATTCTCTGAATTTGTGTTTATTAACAATTTAAATAATCGAATTAACATTAAAAAAGATATTTTTAATGTTAATTCTGTTTTGCAATTTAACTTTTTATACCTAACCTACCTAACTAACCTAAACATTTTTTTTACAAAATGTACTTAATTTAGGTAACCACCTTTTTTTAACAGAATTTACAGTTCTTAATTAGGAAATGATTCATTTTATCAATTTATTAATATTCTTACACTGTTATTTGTTAGATCTTCCTTCACGCAGCAAAGAACCTCAGGAAAATTTTATGGAAAACTGCGTGATTGGTAATGAATATTAAGTGGCTATGGAATTTTCTTACAAATCACTCCATCGCGCAAGTGAAATATTTGATAATTTGAAGATAGACCGAACTAAAATGTTTATGAAAATTATATTATTATAATCTTTGTCTGACTATAATATTTGTAATAAAATACTATATGCCTTTGTTCATTGTTAGATGAATGACATCATAAATAAATTAAATAGATAACATATTATTTAGGTGTGTAAAAAACTTCTCTAAGTCCATCAGAGTCTCCGTCACCGAACTGCCAGTAATTTGTATCTGAAATAAATAAAAAAAAACCTATCAATAATGTTATAACAATCATCGATTCAAAATACATTAAACCACTAAATCGATTCTTTAAACGCGACGATTTAGAATTGCATTAAAACACATCGATCAATATCAACAAGGATGTCAACGCCGAGGTAGATATTTTTATCGATTAGAATCATCGTATGATGCGCGTCGCCTACACAATCAGATACTGTAACAAGCGTGTAACAGTAGTCAAGTGTCGTAATCGATCATCGTAATTGAGCCTGTTTATCCGTAGACGAGAGTAAAGCAAACATCGGAGACAGGTAAGGACGCTAATGTTTGGACAACCTTACTGTCGGCACATGAATAATGGATCTGTGATCGCATTTACACAAAGTTGAAAGCAAGGGAAAGTTCATATTACTAAGAAACTGTTAGCAACAATGCTTTTAGTAAGTCCTCGTTAATCAATGCAAACAGATTCGTTTGTTTTACATGCACGTAATATTATTTCGTAACCGATGGCTCACAAAAACTTAAATAATCTTGAGTTTATGATTCATACCGATAGCGACATACCTGTTTTAAGGAATTCAAGTGACTCGTGTTCCAGATGTAACGGTATCATCTTTATTTTTACAATTTCGGACCTTTAATGCTGTCTAGGCGTTTAATATTGCCGTAAAATGTATTTTAATAATTTGATTAGCGGACCGGTTTGTTGATAGCGTTAGAGTATTTCTATATTTAATCACTGTTCGTCGAACTTGAAGCAATCGACGCGTCACTACGTCTGTGCGGCCCGCGAATTCGTCGGTTGATTCGCCAACCTTGGCGTAACGAGGCCGCCATCCGCCCGGCGGCGGCGCGGCGGTGGCAAGTGGGTCAGGGGACGCACATGCGCACTCCGGACACGAGCAATGAGCGCCGCCCCCGCCCTCAAATGAATGGCCCAGACCGGGGGGTCTGGAAGTGGGGACTTTACGCTCACCAACCAGTATAACTAGACCTCCCCTTCCTAGGATCTTATTTACGATGACAGTGTGATTTGGGGTTGTTTAAAAAACTGGAAGAGCTCCAGCCTGTTTGGTTGCTAACTAAAGCAGCTGTTGTATAAATCTGTTGAGCGCACAGCCCACTAGTTGCTAAGCGAATCTTTCGATGTTTGATTTTCTGTATTGCTCCTGTGAGCATTTTATTACTATCAAATATTGCAAATATATATATGTACTGTATACTACAACCTACTTAAGGATAATAAGCTACATTTAAGGTTTATGTCCAGCAGTGGACTACTCAAGGCTGTTGATGACGATGATGTAAACACCTATCTTACGTCCCACTGCGAAGTTTTAATTTTTTTTCCGTCTTCAATTTTTTAAATTGCTTCTAACTTCCATCTACAGTTTTATTAATAACTAGCTGACCCGGCGAACTTCGTACCGACATATTTACATATCTGTCTCAGCTTCCCACAGGCAGTGTACAGTCGCGGACAAAAAAAAAGACTTTTCCCGTTATCTTTATTTTTTTTCTTTCTAGCAAAAAAATAATGAATGAAATCAGACTATGTGTTATTGAATTACAACCAAGTAAATGTTTTGACTTTCATCCCCTCTCTCCAGGAAACCGTGCTGAATTTCGGGATAAAAAGTATCCTATGTCCTACCGCGTAGTTTGAACTCAAATCATGCCAAGATTCATTTGAATCCATTCAGTAGTTTCGGCGTGATGCGCGGCCAAGATACAGACAGACACAGACAGACAGACAAAAATGAAAAAAATTACAGTTTTGGCTTCAGTATCGATTGTAGAGAGACCTCCAAAAAAATTTTTCAAAATATCTTTAATGTACAGAATTGGACCTGTTACATTTTTATTATAAGTATAGATTAAAAGGCTTTTAAGTAAGTACCTATTAGGTAGTAACTACAAATGAATATTCATTATTCGATTTAAATTAGCATTTCAATATAATAAGTCCAAAATAATCAAGAGTAACTTCAAAAACACCTTTTTTTCTGAAATCGATTTAAAAAGTTCAATACCTTACAGGTATTCTTTAACACGTGAAAGTAGGTAAACAAAATTTTTGCAACAAGCATGAAAAAAGATATAAATAAGTGAACGTATCCAGTGAGTGCTTTATATCTACGAAGACAAATGATCGTCGCGAAGAATTTTATTTTAACGAATACCTAGACAGAACCCTATTTTAGTTTAAGTTTTGATTGATCTAAATAACTAAAATTGACACTAGATATAGTCTTCAGTATAATAAAATACTACATATTTTGCATCAACATACTGATGTACCTACCAAAATAATAAATAAATGTATTGGTTAAATGAATTTGTCACCTGCATCTCTTAAATAAATTGAATAGATAGGTACATACATTTTCAATATTTTAGTTTTCACGTTTTGTTGGCGAAATTTGTCGAAAACGGGCAAAAGAAATCTCTGCACATTAACAGATAATTTATAATCATGTTCCAAGAATATGATGTTTAGTTATAAATTTGCAAAAGGTTGTAACTTAACTCTCCAAAAAATTTCAAAGTCATACAAATAATATGAACAAAAGTGAGACCGTATACTTCTAAAATTGGTAAAACAACAAAGAATATTCAGAAGAAACGAACAAAATAAAATGTTACGCAGAACAATTGGAATGGACGTCTGTAGAATAAAATGAAAAAAGAGAAACGCCAAGATTTATACAATGACTTCAACTGCGTTTCATTGTCGTTAACATCTTCCGTTCTAAACGCGAAGTTATTTCATAGAATATATCCCTGAAAGCTTGCACAGTTGACCTGATGATGATTAACTAGAATAATACTATCGAAAAGACAGCAATTAATCATTATGAAGCTTACCTTTTACATCCATTTAGAACTGAGGTTAAATAACTCGAGCAAAAAGATTTAATATTTAAAAACTGTATTGTTTTCTAAATATTACAACTAAATTTCGATGTGATCACAACGAGAGCCGATCTCGGTATGATGTATCACACGGTCCATCGCTTGAAACTATTGGTGATGAAAACTATTAGTAAGCCACTAATTGTACGGCAGCCTACATAGCCGGCGGTAATTGGCACATTTACACATTTTGTTAGTCCGGTGTACATAATTGTTGACTGTTTACAAGAGAGATGATATGAATGTACCAAACACGAACAGTGAAACAGTTGAAAATATTACAAAAAAGCATTTAATGAAAGGTGTTAATGAGTAAAATTAGAATATTTATGAACGCACTAACGATACTAATAAGGTACAAAATTCTCTACATGGTATTTCGTTTCTAAATAAATTAATTGCTTAGCTTTAATAGCTCTTAGTGTTTATAGTAGTAGCATTTTAGTTTGATTCTCCTTTAGGTTACCTGGTAAATCCATATGTGTATAAATGGTACTAATATTTCCAGTAACTGTTGAAGTAATGTAGTCAAAGCAAGTCTCGGTTAATGTTAATTAAATATATCCGATAAATTGAAAGAACATTACCACAAACGTTTAAATAAAGTATACTTAGGTCACATAATATTAGTTTTAAATATAAATACTATAGTTACTCTTGTACCCAGGTGAACGGTTAAAGAAGCTATTAACATTTTGAATGTAAAACAATGAAATTATAGATCTATTATTTATAATACATTTAAGCAGTTGTGTCTTAGTTATGGACTCGAAGCGTTTGGTGGCATATAAATTAGGTATCCATCTATACCTACATAATAAACATCTACTAATCTAGTGGAACCTAGTATCTATAGGTACATCTATAGAATAAGAAGTAAGAAATAAAAGACAATAAGAATATAAGAATATAAAACAGCAATTTTTAGTAATTTTTATCAAAACTACTAAAGGAATTTCAGGAAATTTACAACATAGTTGGATTAGAAGCTAGCAGCATATTTAGATTTATAATTGCAAAGCAACACTAAACTCTATGCATAACAAAATACATAAAACCTATTTAATTTTGTTTCTATAAAAAAGCGATTTTTTTATAGAAACAAAACTTCCGAAGACAAAACACATACAGCGAGACCAAATATTTCAAGCAAATATTGTGGATGTTCGTTATTGAACACTATAAATTTCATGTTAAAAAATCTAAAACACCAGATCCAACGACTAATGGTATAGTAAAAGCGCTAATAAATGCCGACCTAGAAAGTTTGTTCTAAAACAATTAGCGGAAACGCTTTGTTACAGCTTTTAAGATCCAACACATTGGATCTGTTGTTTAGAAGAATTTACCTTTTAAACTTTATGAGTTTATTTCAAACATCTTTGTTTGTTCTTCGTACCTGAGTTGAAACATCAAAGCGAACTGTTTTATTGTCGTATTGTATCGGTATTGCTTTAAAAGGAATGGGAATGTTCCAATAAGTTTTGGAATGGCGATGTATGTGTCGCGACTCAGAATGTTCAGAATTAAATTATGGCCGACTATAGTATAATTTAGGATTCAAATTCATCTGTCATTTGGTGAAGTATATTTCGATTTCAATGTTGTCATCAACACAAAATGATATTTAGAATGAGCAAGCTCCGTTTTCTTATAAATAAACGATAAAATTGCTTGCCCGATTTTTATGCAAAAAATACATCATAAGAAAGAAAAACAGGGAGATGAAATTATAAGTCTGTCTATCATATAAACTGTAACATGGAAGTTTAAAATCTTATGTAAATATTCCTAAACAGATTAAATTATTACAACATAAAATGCAGCTACTATTATAGTAATTATACTTATTCGCAAATTATCACCTTACCACGCCTAAGATAAGTCAATGATAATTAACCAACAAAAATTTTTTTTTAGGCGTGACCATAAAACTTCTAAAAGGAAGCTAACATTATCCGAAACAAGATTAACAAGGCACATCAACGGTCCGTACAATTAAAGCAATTACAATGGTATTACTTACATTTAAGCAGCTCTTCGCATTTTTTGCTCCTTCTGTCGCCATCTGAAATGATTTTAAAATAAAATATTAATATTACAATCGAAAATTATAGTTCCAAAAAATGAGAGTAGTCCATAACATTACACATTACAGAAATTACAAAAAGCTTCCATCGATGGAAACCGACCTTGTTCATCCTGCTTTAAACGCGCCAAACTGGCGTTGACTTGACAGTCCCGCCAAACATGGCTGCCGCTCGTGTGGGAAGCGGAAATACACGAATTACTACGAGCCAGAAAGGATAGAACAATCAGTGCGCATGTGCAAAAAAGAGACAGACGACAGGTCCTGGCTGTTTGAAACTTTGGAAAGAGATAACAATATGCGATTTGACAGGAGGGTGAGGGAATAAGAGTTTCATCTAAACGGTTTTTAGGGTGGAGCTGTCTGGACTTTCGGGTCGGCGAGACGCGCAGATGGTAACAAAAAGGGACCAGTCGCGACTAAAATTTGGGCATAAATTGAACGACATTTTTGCCACATAGCTGCGAGATCGTCCATCGTCTCAGGAATAAAAGGATAGGTACATTAAGCCCTAATGTTAATATTGTATTTCTCTATGATTTGTATAATAAAGGAATAAATTGAGAGTACATATTTAAAAACGATTTTCCAGTTACAATTAAATGCTGATAAATATAATTTAGCCGATTATAATCGATTTTATAGGTACGTAGATTTGTTCATTTTACTATCGGACATATTTGTGCCATTAAAACTCGTTTCGCATAACAGAATTAGGTGTATTCAAGTCACGGGGTCAGTGACTCAGGATTTATTGTTGGTTTCCTGCCGTTTTATTCAACATCATATTTTTCCTAAACACGAGTTCACCGACAAATTTGTCTTCCGCTTTTTATTTATTTAAACAATCATTGGACGTTCTATTTTTGGATACTCTACACCATGAGTTGTTCAAGTACAGCATTTATGATCAGTTATAGTACAATCATAGGTTATCGTACTAGAGAAATAAAGTTCAATGTTGCGTGTCCAAATACTGTATAAATGTCGTATGTAGCATGGGAGACCCACGCTTCGGCATGAATGGGCCGGCTCGACCGGAGTGATACCACGGCCTCACAGAAAACCGGTGTGAAATAGTGCTTGCGCTGTGTTTCACCGAGTGAGTGAGGATACCGGAGGCCCATATCCCAACCCCTCCCCCTATCTCCCCCCCCCATCCCCTAAAGGCCGGTAACGCTCTTGTGACGCCTCTGGTGTTGCGGCTGTCCATGGGCGGCGGTAATCGCTTACCATCAGGCGATACGTCTGCTCGTTTGCCGGTCTATTCCATAAAAAAAAAAAAAAAATGTAGACTTGCCTTCTTGCTTTTTCCTAGGATGATTGACAGCATAGGCAGTAACCGAACGGGATTTCTTGATGCCTTTTGACAGGTTTCTAGTTCTTTTACTTAATCATTGGTAGCTTTCTCAATCAACTCTATCAAAAAGGATTTAGTACATTTATAATAGCTACTGAAGATGATCTGGAGATTGAATATCAACCAGTATAATTTTAACTACCGTTCTATAGATATGCTATACCGTGGGAGGTCAGCATTTATACTGGTCTACTGTAGTTCTTGTAACCGTTATCATATAATTTTTCAATTTACAATACATTTTGATATAAATTGTACATAGGTACATACCTACTTATCGTACCTATACTTACCCCATATGTATACATACAACTCGTACCTATACTTAAGACTCATTCGTACGACATTGACTTAAAATGAGGTACAAATAAGTAACTTTAAGTATAATGGTAAAGAACCCTTAAAGTTTAAATAATTTTAATAATTTATATACTTATGTACATAATATATCTATACATACTACTATTAGGTATAAACCTTTACTAGGTTTTCATAGACAAAGACTGCCGTTGAAAACTGGTGCTATATTTTAATGAGTGTAATGCTACTCTTAATATAGTTTATTTGTCGGCTCTAAAAGTACATAATTATACTATATAGTACACTAATAACTATGGTACAAAGTAAAGTATTATTACTATGGTAGTTATTTCTAAACCAGGTTATTTTAAATAAAGGTTGTAGACACGAAAAGGTTAACACGCAAATTACTTTTCATATTCTTCCAAACACATTATTGTCTCAGGAAATATTGAACTTAGCTAAGTGAAATAGTTTATTCTGAAACTTTGATATGATATTATGCCACGTAATGTTATTATTTTTATATATTAAGGTTAATATTTATATTTATTTATATTATTTATATATTATTATTTGGCGATTTGCAGACAGCGTTCGAATTCACATTCGCACAAATCGCGGTAAATCGTAGCCTTCCTCTAAAATCGAAGTCTCTCCATGCCACATTTCATTTAAATCAGTGCATCAGTTTAGCGGTGAAACTGTAAGAGATAGACAAAGACAGGCAAAATATGGAAGTAGGTATGGATTGAAGGACAATATAATTAGAGTTCCTGGATTGGATGTTTCTTCAATTGGATCCAATCAAATAAAAGAACGATCTCCGATATCTATTGGAAATAACCATGACATTTTGAATTCATATAAAACATAAATTATTATATTTACACTATTAGTTTTTTTATTTCATACTTGGTTTAGTTTTATTGCTCGTACCTACACAATAAATGCACTAACAACATTTTTATTAGACAACTCAGTGCCAAACGAACTTGATTATTTAAAAATGGAACCATCTGTCACTCAAAAAAAATTGCCATCGACTTACAAGTAGCCAGCTTAACATTTAAAAAGCTATTTGACTTTGACATGTGTTTCCAAGGAGTCTACATTACTTTATGGTACGTCATGGAAACTAGGCGAGTGATTAACTCGCCTAGATATAAAACTTTTGTTTAATAAAATTTGCTGCCTGGCTTCTGGAGATAAGATTAAAGATATTGTCTTAACCTGGTTTATGTTAAACTCATAGATAAGAGATTTAAGGCAACGGAAGCTGCCGCCCGTGTGTTTGCGTTCACATACAATATCGTATCAAGAGAGATTAAGGTTGTATAGTTTGTCACCTGTACCGAGCTGATAAATCTTTATTTAACTTAGATAGTAAGGCACTGTGAAATATGGCTTCAGTAAGATATCAGCAGAATCTCATGATAGAAGAAAACAGAAATGCAAAGTCACTATAAAAGCTACGAATATACCAGTATGTAAAGGGATCTGTACAAAAAAACGTTACAAAAAGTAATAGGATCAAAACAAAGAACGCAATCATAATTATCTCAAGGTGTGCTCGATCTTGATTCATGACCCGATGATCCGAGACTTTACCTTTAACGGGTGAAATAAGGTTTTATTTTGCTATCTCATGCTTTAATTAACTAGAGCCCATTAATTAAAAAGTAAGTAATTTAAATGTTCAGTGCGAGTAATGGTACGGCCCTTGGAAGAATTTGGTATAAAGGAGATTTAGTATTTAATAATTCTCCCTCTCAGCATCTCGGCAAAAATTTTTGAAGCGATATATTGTCCTGCTTCATCACGCTATCTAATTATACTAATTCTAGCATATCGAGTTCACAGATCATTTTTGTACCTCTGCCATGTTGATCGTAAAAAATACATAGTTTATTTGATATGGATCGACATTATTAAAAAGATTCGCCTAAGTAAATAGATTGCAAAATATTAGAACTTAAATTTAAATGTATAATAATGTAAAGTCGTATTATTAGTTTGGTAAAAGAAAACTCTACCAAAAGACCTGTTTCAAAATAGCCTTAGATAGGTATGAGTCAGGTTTAGTAAACCTAGAATATGTGAGGAATTTTAACTTCAATTATCACGATTAGTTATGCCAATAAAATAATTATCGTGAATATTCAACTAGCAAAGGTTAAAGTAAGGAACGGGTTGTAAGATAAAAACTTCCACGTGTAGACTAAAGCATTTGACAAGAACCTACTCCGACCTCTGCGTGAAAAGGAACGCATAATCATGTTCGATAAGTCTAATATTGTTATTATTTTTATAAGAACGATGAGGTTTCAGAACTTTAAAAAAAGTTACACGAAAGTTTTTTTTTTATAAAATATTAAGGGATTATAAAACTTGGTTATGGTAAGTTAAACAGCAAATATCTAAATAGACACGCAATCCTTGAGACTATATTATTTATTTACAGGTCTGTTTATGAACTTGGGAAGTTTTAATGACAATGAAAATAACTTATGCCGGCAATAAAAATACATTAATTCTTATTAAAGTTTGTCACGCGACTTTGGGACAGGGGTGGGAAGTTAGGGTATGGTCTTGGTGGGAATCGCTTGTAGTGAGAACAGCATTACCTACAAAATGCCAAGAAACCATCTGCGGTGCCAAGTGGCGGAACACCAACAAAGCAGAGCCCTGACCAGTCCGAGTCATCCACGTCCACGCTCGTCCCCCTGGAAACTGCTGCATCCGCGCAGATGCGCGCCGCCACCAAGAGATGCAGATGAGCCGAGGATGCAGGGCGAAAGGCGAACTTTCTGCGCCTCAAAACAGAAGTTACTCACTAGGGAGGAAACCCGAATAAAACCGAGCCTGCCCGTAGGCTAAAAGGTGGCAACCCCATCGATGGGCTAGGGTATAGTGGGCTAATCACTCGCTTACCTGAATATAACAGATTCATGAAACAGAAACAGTGCAAAACCGGACCGATCTTACACCAACGACTTTTGGCATGAAAACACGGACACGAATTGCTTGCTGGAATGTGCGAACCCTGAGCGACGAAAATCGACTAGCCCAAGCAGAAGCAGAGATGCTAAGGTACAAACTGCAAATACTCGGCCTCAGTGAAGTACGCAGAAATGGATTCGGAGAACTGAGAACGTCCAGAGGACTCACACTACTGTACTCAGGGAAGGAGGATGAAGAGGATACCCGAGAACATGGCGTGGGATTCCTACTCTCTGATGTGGCAAAACGTGGGCTTCTGGACTGGAAACCGATCTCAGACCGAATTATCACGGCCCGTTTCTACACCAAGGCCCGAAAAATCAGCGTTGTTCAATGCTACGCGCCTACCAACAGTGCAAGCGAGGAGCTCAAGGACGATTTCTGTAACGCACTAAACGCCACACTCCGGAACATCCGCAAACAGGACATAGTAATCGTCATGGGTGACTTGAACGCAAAAGTTGGTGCAAACAACGCAGGCTGTGAGAGACATATGGGCAAAAACGGGTTAGGACTGCGCAACGAGAACGGGGAACGTTTCCTGGAGTTCTGCCAGAACAATGACCTAACCATCGGAGGGACTTTATTTATACACGGAGATCATCACAAATACACTTGGAACTCACCCGATGGCGTCACCAAAAATCAAATCGACCATCTCGCTATCAGCTCTAAATGGCGAACGTCACTGCTTGATGTGCGTAATCGCAGGGGTGCTGATATTGATAGTGACCACCACCTTGTCGTCGCCGAAGTCCGATTGAAGGTATCAGCATCCCGAGCGTCCACTGACACCACAAAAACAAGCCGACGTTTTGATGTGAGCAAACTGAAAAACCCGGACATCCGAGACACTTTTAGACTGGAGCTTAGGAACCGATTCGCCGATCTCGATGCAAACACCACAACTGTCGACGAGGAGTGGAATCGCTTCAAAATGGTCTATACAGAAACCAGCTCCATCGTTCTAGGACATAAAACACACACCAGAGAAGAGTGGATGTCACATGTAACTTGGGACCTCATTGAACAGCGACGACAGCTTCACCTCAAACTTATTGCAGCAACTGAGACATCTGTACAAGAAGACCTCAGACAGCAATACCGGCAGATTCGTAAGAGGATCTATCGCAGTACCCGTCGGGATAGAAGAGTGTGGGCTGAGGGTATTGCTGATGGAGCCCAACGAGCAGCGGACACCGGCAATCTGAAGGAGATGTACAAAGCCACTAAGATTCTCTCAGGGAAACGAAGCGTCAGAAAGAAACCGCTGAAAAGCAAGGAGGGCGACCTAATTGTGACATCGGAAGGGCAACTGCGACGCTGGCAGGAGCACTTCCAGGAAATCTTCCGCATCCCGGATGACCCCGCTAATACCACGCCTGAAAGCAGTCTGCCTCTGCAACTTTTAAACATTGACTGCTCCCCACCGACTGGAGAGGAAGTAATACACGCCATTCGCTCCCTCAAATACGGCAAGGCCCCGGGAGTCGACCTTATTACGGCTGAGATGCTGAAGGCAGATGTGGCTTCCGCTGCTAATGCCCTGACGCCCCTTCTACGGCGCGTCTGGCAAGACGAAGAACTACCGGATGACTGGAACAAAGGCCTCCTTATCACCGTGCCAAAAAAGGGGGACCTCAGTCAATGCAGCAACTGGAGAGGCATTACTTTGCTTTCGATCCCTTCCAAGGTGCTCTGCAAAGTAATTTTGGATCGGCTTTCGGGGGCTGTTGACCCTCTAATTCGCAGTGAGCAGGCAGGATTCCGTCCGAACCGATCGTGTACAGACCAGATTAACACTCTCCGTATTATACTGGAACAGGCATCAGAATGGCAAAGGGAGGTGTATCTTACCTTTGTAGATTTCGAAAAAGCCTTTGATACGGTGAGATGGGCTAGCATCTGGTCCCGTCTACGCGAGATGGGTGTCCCCGAGAAGATCATCAACATCACACGAGCCTTATACAAGAATTATTCTTGCAAAGCGACGCACAACGGACTCGTCTCGGAGGACATAAAGGTGCACGCAGGCGTACGACAGGGGTGCCTCCTTTCGCCGCTTCTCTTCTTGGTCGTTCTTGATGGCATTCTGCACAACACCACAAACAACAAACGCCGCGGTATAGAATGGGGCATAACCAACGTCCTAGAAGATTTGGACTATGCCGACGACATATGCCTCTTAAGCCACACTCGCGCAGATATGCAGGCTAAGTTAGATGACCTACATGTGGAGGCGGCAAAGACGGGGCTAAAGATCAACACCAGGAAGACACAGGAAATAAGGTGCGGGGCAACGAGTTCTTTCCCGTTGGTCGTCGGCACAGAGGCAGTGGAACGCGTCCACAAGTTTACCTACCTCGGCAGCTGCGTGTCAGAAACTGGAGGAACTGAAGAGGACATCGCTTCCCGGATCGCCAAAGCACGAGCAACCTTTGCGCAGCTGCGACCCGTTTGGCAATCACGGAAACTGACACGGAGAGTCAAACTCAAAATATTCCGGTCTAACGTGAAGACCGTATTGCTATACGGGTGCGAGACGTGGAAGGTCACAAGCGTTATCTCGCATCAACTTCAGGTCTTCGTGAACCGATGCCTTCGCCATATACTCGGTATATTCTGGCCCGAGAGAATATCCAACGCTAACTTGTGGGATCGCTGCGATGAAGTCCCGATTGACCAACAAATCAAACGACGCAAATGGGGCTGGATAGGCCACACCCTCCGAAGAGATTCCAACCACATCCCGAGGCAAGCCCTAGACTGGAATCCCCAAGGAAAACGCAAGCGTGGCCGTCCAAAACAAACCTGGCGGCGGACTGTCATCGATGAAGCGAAGGCAATTGGCAAGACCTGGAGCGAAATCAAGCGAGACGCTCAAGACAGAGCGGGATGGCGATGCACTGTGGACGCCCTCTGCCCCATCTAGGGGACATAGGACCTTAAGTCACGCGACTTTACCCGTGGGGAACCATTACCTACAGAAGTTCTTTCTTGTAAACTAACAGGAATGAATTTCAGGGTCTTGAAATAATAAAAAAGAACAAAGGAACAAGAATCACTACCCAAATGCAATTACGGAAAAAACTGTTACAGTACTTACCTAAATATGTATCTACCTACCCTCTAAATTGATCCCAAACCAAAAAAGCGGTTGCAAAGAGGATATATAAAGTGATGTAACATTTATGGTCTGATTATTTTAATGTAAATATAGGCACAGGTAACAAAGTATACAGCCAAATTGCCTTCCATGACACCTAGTCATAAACTGAATGATTCGAGTCACGTGCTTTTGAGTGTGAACGATTGAATTTTTATTTGCGTGCTCGTCTAGTAAACATAGTAGGTATCAAGTAGTAAAGTATCAAAATAGACATCTGTATTATTTAGTTTCGGATATTTTTTAACTGATTTGTAATATAAAGGAAATACTTTTTTATTTCAGGAGGGTAGGCACTAAACTTAATAGACAAGTAATAGTCGAGCCTCTGAGTAATATTGTTGTTTTAAATTGTATTCCGGTTTTCTGTAGGTTTGCCATGTATGTAGGCTTTTCAAACTTGTTTCATACTTTTCCAGCGTCGTTTTTTGTCGTAGTTGGGTTGTAGTTTTTATTTTTACTAATTAAAATGTTTTGGTACCGTTACAATATTTCTTTGCAAAGTATATTTAAATAAAAAGGAATTATCACAATTATCGAATTAATAGTGACAAAGTCACAAGCAAATAAAATAAATATTTTTGGACATCTAACACACAACGCCATCTAGTCCCAAGCTAAGCATAGCTTGTGTTATGGGTACTAGATAACTGATATAAATACATATATATATATACCTTTTTTTGTAAATACATACATATTATACATAGAAAACACCCAAATTCCGAAACAAACATTTGCTGATCCGACCCGGAAATCGAACCCGAGACCTCAAGCACAGCAGTCGCTTACGCTACCACTTGCGCCACTCACTGAGGCAGTTGTGATGCTAAAAACATACCTATATGTTTTGTCAATGTACAATGTGCCCTTTCACAATGATACTTTTTAACACAGTACTTTATGACCGCTAGAGGGCGCCACATTAGATTCAGCGACATTTCATATAGCCTATACCAGCGGACGATCGAGACGCTTCTAATGATTCCTTATTTGTCCAGTTCTAATAATTAGCTGAGGAGCAATGAGGGAACAGATGAACATACATACATACATACAAACCAGGGATGTAACGGAGGTAATTTTATGGAAACCGAAGTCGGAGTTTTTAAATTTGATTTATCGGAGTCGGAATCGGAGTTGGAGGCAGTGTCAGAACAGAGACCTTTTGACGATGAAAATAAACAATCCAACGTTTTTTTTAAGGAAGCGAAATGCGAGCATACGTATCACCTGATGGTAAGCAATTACAGCCGCCCATGGACATCCGCAACACCAGAGGCGTCACAAGTGCGTTGCCGTCTTTCTTGAAGGTCGTGTTGGTCCGGGATTACTGCAGGCGGCAGTTCATTCCACAGTTTTGTTGTGCGAGGCAGAAACTTTCTAGTAAAGCGCACAGTTGTGGACTGATAACCATCTAAATGGTGGTGATGAAACTCCTGTCGCGTTGGACGATGGCGGAACGAGGCGTCAGGAATAATTCCGAACAATTCCCTCCCATTCTCAAAAACCTCGGAGCACTTCCCATAGTAAATGCAATAGAACAGTGTTCCGCAAACTTTTCCGGTTCAAGGACAATGAAAAATTTTGGAGGTACACCATAAATTTCAAAATAGTTTTTTAGTAATATTAATTCACATTTATTATTACTCAACAAAACAATGTTTCTAATTAGTCAACAAATCTTTATTTATTTTCTACTACTACTACTATTCAGTTTAGAAAAAAAAATTATTAGAAACCTCAATATCCTTTTTTGAAGACCTGTCCATAGATAGGTCACATATACACATATGAAACACATATGGGTTTGATGAAAAAAAAAATTTGAGTTTCAGTTCTAAGTATGGGGACTCCCAAAATTTTTTGTTTTTTTTTAGTTTTGTGTGAAAATCTTAATGCCGTTCACAGAATACATCTACTTACCAAGTTTCAACAGTATAGTTCTTATAGTTTCGGAAAAAAGTGGCTGTGACATACTGACGGACGGTAGTCCAGGTCCAGGGACAGACAGTAAGACGGAAAGACAGACAGACCGACAGACATGACGAATCTATAAGGGTTCCATTTTTTGCCTTTGGTACGGAACCCTATTTCACATAAATAGGTCGTTGCAAATCGCAAAACTTATGCCATTCCAAAATATGCTCATCGAAATATTCTTCCGTTACTTTAAATATTTCTTATCCAGTTTTATAGGCAGTGGCAGACAAAATAAAAAATCCTCTGAAATCAGAACAGACTTGTCTGTATGTAAATTCTGAAAGCTGCTTATATGCACAGACCTCAAGCACTTCGGATAGGAAGGGAAGAATAGAAATAGAGCAAAAATATTTAGGAAGGGAAGATTATAAATAGGGCGCAAATGTTCAGGAAGGGCAGAATAGAAATAAAACGAAAATGTTCAGGAAGGGAAGAATAGACATAGGTCGAAAATGTTCAGGAAGTAAGAATAGAAATAGAGCGAAAATGTTCAGGAAGTTAGGGACTACTCTTTTTGGGGATAGGGATGCTGTAAGGCTTACGCTAATGCCATCATGCTCCACAGCATTAGAGCGGATAGATAGGATAATATTTTTGATGTCCTCAAAAGACAATGAAGAAAATTCAAAGTTTGAAGATCCAGCGTAGTTGTGGACGAGAAATGACAATTGATATGATTCAAAATAATAGTGTTTTTGAACCCGGTTTTTTGGAGAAGTAGTTAATAGCAGGAGGGCAGTAGACTACACCTAGAATAACGTTAACTCTCTTGACTAACCCACACTTAGTAGATGTAGGAAACAAAACGCCTACCTAGTGCTTTCGCGTAATTAACATCTATGTACCTAAGTATTTTTCTTCAGGCCGTCTATTTAGGTTTGCAGGATAACCTTATTTTTCCGAGGCACACCAACAGATGACCACGGCACACCAGTGTACCGCGGCACACCCTTTGCGGAACACTGCGATAGAAGATGCATAGCGAGGCCACATCTCTACGCAGCGCCAGAAAATCCAGCCGATTAGAATCTTGGCAATCGACAATTCGAGTCGCTCTGCGTTGGATGCGGTCTAGAGGGAGGAGCTGGTACTGGAATGCCCCTGCCCAAAGATAGACTAACAGAAATTTCCAATAACAGTTAACAAATTAAATCAAATGAATTGACTCCAAAATTCGCATATTATACTTATAAACAAAAGCTTGGTCGCCGTCCAATCTATTTCTTAACGAGTCGTAGATTAAATCAGCCGCTACTAAAAAATTGTTCGGTTTCACTGTCCAAAATAAAAACATATAGATCGCACGTTGCGGGAGGAGGTATTCCGGCGTGACATGCATGAACCTGTTTGTAGCGTCTGACGGAGGCCACCGCACCACTTGTCATGCTATTTGCTGTAGTTTGACCTCCTATAAAACCTTCGATTTAAAAGTTTCGAAGCGGAATTCGGAACCGAAGGTATAATAATAATCGGAAGTTCCGACTTATCGGAATTGGAGTCGAAGCTCCGTAACATCCCTGATACATATCTACGTACGTACATATATACAATACATACTTACATAGCCTGTCAAAATCATAACCCTCCTTTAGCTTTGCCATAGTCGGGTAAAAAAGGAACAACCATTCCATCCTTAAAAATAAAATGAGTTTTCTACTAGGTATACACAAACGCGTTATGAGCTCATAAGTTATAACAAAGGCAATATCAAACGTTACGGTAATACCCCAGGAAAATATATTCCGATTACATTCAAGCCACGGGGGCTAATTTTTATTTGTTATTCCCAGCCGCGAAATGCTGTGTTTTAATAATTGTACAATAATTCATGGGAACGGAAAATGCTTCTTGATTTATATTTAGTAGCATTTTCGTTTACGTACCTACTGATATTTTGTGGGAAATAACGCAGGAAATGAACCGAGTTTATTGTCCTATTAATCGGGTATTTACTAGAAGAATGCTAAGACATTACTGACTTATCTTTCTTAGTAGAAATATCGAGTCTCCGTTTTTTGTAACACTAGGGACAAAGATATTGGTAGGTTTGAAAGAAAACGTCGCCTATAAAGGCTTATAACTATAAACGTGAACAACGACAAAATTATACTCGTGGGTTAGGAAGCTGATTAGTATCACCTTCCGAGAAACTTCTGACATCCTCGCTTTTAATAAAAATAGAGAAATAAAACAATTAGTGTAAAGTTAATGAATTGACTGTCCAGTCAAATAAGTTTTGAAGTCAAAGACAAAGACTTATCTATAGGTATATAACAGGTAATAAATAGACAGTAATACCAGAAGATAATTTTTAATACCTTTCGATAAGTGTAAAATACTATCACAAATAGTATTAAACAAGCATTTATTAAACAATACCTATTAGATATACCTACATTTCAAAACTATTTTGCAATGGTTGGGTACCGAATGCTACGAAAAATCTATTTAAAGTTACTGAATAGGTAGCTTCATTGTGTAATAAACACATATCAACGAAATAAAACATGCTAGAAATTTAAATTTGTAAGGCAAATGCTTGAAATTGGTTGACCAATAAATTTTTAAGATAAAATAATAAGATAAGTTATGGAATCAGGCGCTACTTTGCGGAAATCCATGACATTAAATGCTATGAAATATATTTAGCTTTAATTCCGCGAGACAAATATCCAGGTCTGAAAGCAGGGCACAAATCCCACCGTCATGCATACTCACATGCACATATGGGTATCATGCACATGCACCAAACCTATACTAGGTAAACCTATACGAGTATAGGTTTGGTTGCATGGCATGCTAATTATTTCTCACTTGTTTTGTATGTGTGCATATGCATGATACCCATATGTGCATGTGAGTATGCATGACGGTGGGATTTGTGCCCTGCTTTCAGACCTGGATATTTGTCTCGCGGAATTAAAGCTAAATATATTTCATAGCATTTAATAAAATAATAATTTAATTTATAGTACCATAAATAAAACGTTTACTTTTACTAATTTAGCACCCTGTTCTTCTTCTAAATAGACACATTGAGTACCTATTTCAACTAGGATCTTCTTTCGTGCGCCATATTTGTTAAAAAAGAACTAAGTACAAAGAATTTTCTCCTAATTTTAAAGTCGATATTAAATCAACAAATCTTAAGTAAAAATTGAAAAAGCTGAACGATGGGCGTAGTAAAGAAAGGCCAGACCTTTGATATCACACATTAACATGCATAAAGGGCGAAATCAGAATATTATCAGTGTGCCGCGATGGTTCCGCACATGCGTAGAACTCCCGCCAATATCGACTAGGGGCTGGCGTCGCGCGCACTCTCCAACGAGCCCCGATAATGTAAATAATACAATCTCACTAGATTTAAATGTCTTCTACTCTTGGTCCCGGACTTAGCTTGATACACTGTTATGGCGGCCCTCGATACGAGATTTTGTTGCTACTATAAGACTTTTTATGACGACGATATAATTGATGGGCTGACCTCGACTAGACAGGAAAAACGCGTGTTTGTATAAATTGACAAAGGAAATGTTACTGTCGTAGGTCTCGATAGAAATATAAATGATAATTTGATGTTATGTTACGTTTTTTTAACGCGTATATTACGTAAATTGGACATTTTATAAACGGTTTTATTATGTAAGCACATATATAATTTATTTGTAAAAGGTTTCTTTATTCAGTTATTTCATACGAAGAAAATTATGTAGGTATTCCATGAATGTTCTTACCTATTTGAAATTTGTTTGTTTTAAATGATAACTGTAATAGCTAAATAAATGTTAGGTAGGTTTACCTATACCTAAACCGACTACACTATTTTTAACGATTTACAACAAACAAATACAGAATATACTTAATTGATATAGCACATTAGGTAAAATAAATTAAATGCTAATAATTAGAAACTGACAGTCATGGTTAGGAAGGTACAAAATTAAACAATTATTAATCTTTGAAGTTCGGTTGTCTGATCTCCGATCTTATAGGCTCATAAACGCGACTTTCCTTTAATTATAAATGTCATGGTTTGAACATAAAACTGATACAAACAAAAGCTCTTAAAATTCCAATAAACAACAAATAAAACAATTGTAAAAACGTCAATCGATAGTAACGCCGATAAATGCACATCAATTACAAAACTACTTCAAATTTATTGGCTTAAAACACGCAGATGTAAATCAAGGAGTTTTCTAATTGATATTCATTACTTTAAAAACAATAATTTGATTTCAAACGGCGACATCGCGAGGATGGAACAGAAAAATTCGAATTTCGAAACGCTTACCGTAGAAAGCGGAGGCACGTTGGGCAGCTGCGCGTTGCGAAGTGGGACCGACGACACAAGCCTACTACGTCACCCCTACCTCCCGCGCCGCCCCGCCCTACTCCTTAGCTTCTCACAGATTTGTCTACACAACCCCTCGCTACTCGCTACCATGTTAATAGGTTCTACATCTAATAATACCTATTAATTATCTTTTATTAGGCTGTACAATACGTTGTTAGTGTCACTATTTAAAACTTTATTTTAAAAAACAATGTTTTGTCTATAAACATTCTTAAGTTAAATTTGATGTAACAAAAGAAAGGCTTTAACACTAAAAGGCACGTTTGAAGGAAAAATTGCGCAATTGTAACATGTGTAAACATGTTCAAAGTTGAACAAACAAAAGTAAAATACGTGCTTACCTATTGACAGTGAAACCGTTAACGTCTCGTCGGGCGGGTGCAGTGACGTAACTGAAGCCTGCCGGTTCCGCAGGGCGAGTTCACATGCCTCTTTGTTTTACATACGGTTACATTACATAGAATCGATGGGAGGTCGATTAAAACGGAAGTTTTATTTTAACGATATGACGTTACTGGCATAGATTTAACGGTTTTATTTTAGTTGATTAATTTATTAGTAACGTACGAACCATTTTACTATCGAATTCTGATCTTGTCCGAAAATAAAAGGTAGGGTTTGTGTTCAAAATGGTACAGACTTGGGAGAATAGAACAAGTTTTCAGGTACATTTTGAATTTGGACGGTTCGAGTCAGAATCTTATTCACATATCCTACTAATATTATAAACGCGAAAGTTTGTAAGCATGGATGGATGGATGTTTGTTACTCTTTTACGCAAAAACTACTAAACGGATTTGGATGAAACTTTACAGTAATATGGCTTTATACATCAGAATAACACATAGGCTACTATTTGCCGCGATAACCGACATACACGCGGGCGAAGCCTCGAGCAAAAACTAGTAATGTATAAAATCAAAAAAGAATAGCTACTAGTACAATCACATACCTAGTACCTACCGTTATGAGGCGTATTATCTCAACCTTTTAAACAGTAATGATGTGTAAGTAGAGTAGAAATAAGTTACCTTTTAAAAGAAAATTTAGTCTAAGTTCATTATACTAAATAATGGTAATCCTTGAATACCTACATCTACCTAAGTCTGTCTAATATTAGCTGTGACATGTTCGTAGCATTTGTCGGCAAACTATTACCTACAAAGTTGTCGCAATACAGAAAATTTGCATTCTAAACACCGCTTATCCATCACGACACGTCCGTCCGGTGTCTATGTCCAACTAACAAGACGCCATATGGCGTTCACGGCTCAATGACTCAATACATTTTTGTATATAACTCGTTAAAATCGTCCATGCGTACGATTATAATCGTTCATAGACGTCCATGTTATTATTATTATTTCGTAATCTTATTTGATTTATTGTCAATACTTGCTTTTAATTCTGTATGTAGGTCGATTACAACACTAAGATTTAAAAAGGAATAGCCTCATTTCTATATTATGATTTGTGGATCAGACGCATGACGGACGACTTGTTATAAGCGCGTTCATAAACCAGTTGTTGAATTTAGTTAAAGCTTTACAAAATGACGTCTAAACGTGACGTGTCGAGCAAAAAAAATTAGGAGCCTCCTTGTTTCAAAGCTCTTTGACTCGTGGTATTTACACGAATATAGAATATATGATGACATTCCTATGATATAATATGATGAAATGTTTTAATGTATTTTGTTAATAACAGCATAAAAATAAGTTAAAAAAGACTACCACAAAAATATGATAGGTACCCGAATCATCCAATTTATGCGAAAAATAAATTACTTTTGCCATTTTTTTTGTATTACCAGTTTTATTAATAAATACCCATAGAAAGTTCATGATAAGCTAAATATCAATTAAAGCTCAAAACTTTATACCTACCACCAACCTATTTTGAAATTGACTATCAAATTTTGTGTTACCTTTAGTCTATTAGTATTATTTTAATAATGTTTAAACTAGGTAGGTACTTTATTCATTATTATCTACTATTATTATTGTCGCCAAACCACATTGACTGCCAATGACTGAACTGTACTTGTATCGTCAAAAGACATATCCAACATCTACCTACAGTTTTCTTCTGATAAAATTCGTTGTGGGTTCTGAGACAGTTTAATTTTTCCTGGGCCTTTCTGAGTATCATAACTCGAGGTATTCGTGGGTCCCCGTTGTTGACTCTGGAGTACAGAAATGACTAGTCAACTAATCCAGGTGATGGATTAAGAATAATACATAGTGTCACCACTCACCGCCCCTAGTCATTCCACAGGTGAAGTAAGAGGCGACTAAGGGAGAAAACTATGGAGAACATCATCACTGCAAAGAGAAAGGAAAACTCGA
The DNA here is from genome assembly GCA_949125395.1 of Diaphora mendica. Classification (NCBI taxonomy): domain Eukaryota; kingdom Metazoa; phylum Arthropoda; class Insecta; order Lepidoptera; family Erebidae; genus Diaphora; species Diaphora mendica. The sequence continues at coordinate 9,295,157 of OX421323.1, forward strand.
AACAAACTTTAGACTTTAAGTTGGCCAAGCTGGCCAGACGGGTTGGTTTGTATAGACCTACCAACCCGTCTGGCCAGCTTGGCCAAAACCTCCATTTCAAAGAGACATTCATGTCTAGCAGTGAACTGTTAAAGGCTATTGAAGATAATTGATCAGGACAGGAGTTACAGTAGTGAGCGTGTGGGAGGGATTAGTAAAAATACCTAAAGGTATATTGAAAATATACTATGGACTGACGATTTCAAGAAAGTCGCTGGCAGCAGAGCAGGATAGCTGGCGCTCCTTGGGGGAGACCTTCGCTCAGCAGTGGAAAGAAAGCGACTGGTTGATATATATTGAAAACAGTTTGCTGTAGTTTAATGAATTAAAACGCACGATGCATGACTTCATGATATTTACACAAGCCGAGAAACATACGTATAAGGTGATAATAAAACGACTTAACAAGACAATGCCATTTTTAGTAGTGGCAATCTCAAGAGCAAACTAATCGGAGCTATACATAAATGATGCTAGAACAAATTATGGATTTCAATTATATTATCTGAAGAAATATTAGTGTCTATTCAACACCCACACCTTGACAAGAAAAAATATAGGTATTGCTTTAGGTATATTACTTCTGCCAATACATACGTTTTTGCATACTACTGTATCAACATCAACCCATAACGTCTCACTGCTGGGCTCGGGTCTCCTCCTCTCAGAAGAGGGTTAAGGCCATACGTCCCCACGCTGCCTAAAGGCCCGTATTCACTTTGATTAGTGCGAGTGCAGGTGTGAAGTGAGGCGATCAACGATTGGTAAAAAATACGTGTGGATCGCGAATTCGCTGTCCACACGTACTTTCCACCAATCACCGATCACCCGCACATAGCACCTGCACTCGCACTACACAAAGTGAATACGGACCTTAAGTTCGGGTTGGGGACTGGCAAGACAACGTTGTGGCTACGTAATCTTAAACTAGGTACTGTATGAATTTTGATAAAAATTCTTTCGAGACGATCATCATCAGAGATTTATCAGAAAGCTTCATAGTCTGTTTTGTGGTTATTTATGTCAACAATATAGATTCGTCAACAGCTTTTAGTAGTCAATTGCTGAACCCAGGCCTTAGAAGGTTAAGGTGGATTTCAGATGCCCCCGCCGAGGACACGATTCGTGCATTTTAAATCTGTAATATCTTCGAATATGTTCATTTAAATTAGATACTGTAGAGGGCCATTTTGATCTATATTAAATGCACAATGTATTTAATTTACTTAATTGTATAAGGATTCATTATGTATTGCTTAAAATCACTTCGTAAGTAAGCCATTATTTCTCGTAAAAAGAAAGGAATAAAAAATGGTTGTTGTGGGTTATCCCTAAGAGATAGACATATACCGTCGCGGACTTTTTTGTAGTACTTTTTAAGGTGTACAATACTGTGGTACATTATTTTGATCTATCTCGTAGGGTGCAACCAGCGTTTGCAATGTAAGCGCAAAAAAATGTGTTTATTTGCTACATCACATTAGAAACCTCGAAAATTAACAGTGTTCCCATACTATGTTATGTATTTATTATACATGAAATCCTTCCTCTTGAATCACTCTATCTATTAAAGAAATCCGCATCAAAATCTGTTGCGTAGTTTTAGATTTAAGCAAACAAAGGGATATAGGGACATAGGGACAGAGAAAGCGACTTTGTTTTATACTATGTAGTGACTTAGTTGATGTTCAAAATATAAAAATCGATATTATAAATATATGTTACAATAGAGTGCAATGGCTCACGTCAGTCAGCCGAGGGATTATTTCGCTCGGACGCTCACAGCCAATCCGACGTCACCCCTCCCCTTATTGGTGAATTTAAAAAAGGAATTTCAATTTAATCCGCTCCCCTCGAATATAGCTGACAGGCGGCGCTTTACCGAGTGTCGTTCTCAATTCTCAAACGGATTATTGAGTATTCTCTTGTTGAAAGTTTTCAGTTATTTCAAACCGTTGCGTTGCTGGAGATTTATTTTATTTTATTTGAAGTGTACCTAATGAAAATGTTTCATCTACATACTACATCGGATCAAAAATATTATTTTTGTTTTATTAGAAAATATATGCATTTTTATGTTTTAACTACTAATATTATAAAATCGATAGTAACTGTCCATCTGTCTGTTATTCTTTCACGGCGAAACCGCTGCACCAATTGCAATAAAATTTGTCATGGAGATACTTTAATTCCTGATGAAGAACCTACGATCTCTGTAGCAATAACTTCTTTTTAGCGCGATAACTGACATTTACTCGCGCGGAGTCGCGGGTGGTAGCTAGTAAAATCACATTCTGCACACACACCTGTACAAAATGCAGCAGCCTGGGTAAGGTACAATTTAAATAGTGTACCTATTTCACGATATACCCAAAGGTATCCTTTCTTTGAGATTTGGAGTGTACCTAGACTTCTAGACAAAATCTCCCATTAGGAAACATATTTCGGCCTTCTACCTATATGATCACGCTGGCCAGACAGGCTAGTATCGCGAAGTATGTATTAATATTTGGCTTTGAACAAGCCAAACCTTTATAGGTACTTACTATCCCATACTTAAAAAAACTTCACTGCAGCCGTCTTAGGTAGTCAAAAAATTAACGGTGTTTATTAAAAGTAGATCATTTGAATACAAACGGCGTGAGTCAGTTTGTCAAAACGTCCACAATGATGTGATCCTATAACATCTGTTGGCTAATTAACATCTACATCTATCAGTTTAATACTCTGTGGTACACAAAACCTTGAATAAATGATCTAATAACAAGTGACGTCATCTCTTTTTGAATAAAGAATTATACTCACTTGTAGACAATGCAAAGAAGTTTTTGATGGATGATCGAAAATAATGTCATGGTAGTTTGGTAGAAATTGAGTGATAAGATAAATTTAGTAATTTTATCTAATAAATTGTAGTGGATGTTAACGATGTGTTAATTATAAGCCGGTATGATTTTGTATACAAACGTAGGAATAATTTTTAAATCAAAACATGTGAAAAGTTAAGCAATAGGTAGATATGTATTACCAACTTGATATTTACCTGTGTAGTAATGAATAGCTAAGGACTTCTGGTTCCTATAATATAATAGCTTCAAGCTAAACTAGCTAACGAAATAAACTAAAAGTATTAAAATAACAAAATTATTGCAATTTGATCCCCTAGCGTATCTAGCTGTTATTAATTTTAAATAACAGTGTTGTCATAAAAAAGGATATACATATTCAAAAACGGCATGATATCTAATTAAAAAAATAAATAAAAAATACAATTCTCTACTTAATAAAATATGAACGCAAGGGACGCCCGGTTGTGTACGGTAACAGGATTCGCTAAATGGTATCTACCATTGTTACAAAATCGATTTTTGTTAACTCGAATCTTCTTTGTTTAAGCACACATGTCTTTGTAGGAGCATTTTGCTTTTTTTAGAAGATTCGTCATTACTTTTTGTACTTGAAAAAAATTGTCACAATTACAAATAAGTTACATAACACTGAAAGACGTAAAACGATTAAAATTAATTACATAATTAATTAGGTCTTAAACTTGAATATGTGTTCATAATTCTGTCAAGAAATGTAACATAATTACGTAGCTGAAGTTATTTTGTAATTAACGTGGAATTTGTCGTGAAGGAATGCTTAAATGTAATTTCAGAATTTCAATTTCATTATTATTATAACCAAACCTTTGAATGAAGCGTTTAAATAATTGCATGTATACAAAAAAATGCTTTAAATAAAAGAGCAAATATGAATTAATTTTCAATATACGCCTAGGCACAAAACCACCATCAGTTTCTAAAGAAACATGTTAATCAGAAAAATAGAAGGGGAGTATCTGTTTTATACTGTTGTTTTGAAGCAATTCAATAATGATTTGATATTTACCGAATTTAATAATGAATTAACCGTGGGAGAGTCGGCATGAATGGGCAGGCTCAACCGGAGTGATACCACGGCCTCACAGAAAACCGGTTTAAAATAGCGCTTACGCTGTGTTTCACCGAGTGAGTGAGGATACCGGGGGCCCATACCCCAAACCCTCCCCACATCCTTTTCCCCCATCCCCCAAAGGTCGGCAACGCACTTGTGATGCCTCCGGTGCTGCGGGTGTCTATGGGCGGCGGTAATCGCTTACCATCAGGTGATACGTCTGCTCGTTTGCCAACTATATCATAAAAAACTTTTTATAAAAAAAAACCGACTTCCAAAAAACATCCAACGAAAACTCTCTGCCAAAAAAACACTTAAAAGCGTAAAATAAACTGTTTCTTCATAAATTGCCTATATCTAATTCTTTATTCATTTAAATAGTAGTATTATAATGAGTGCTAGGTACCTAGAATCTGTTTAAAGTCAGATACTAATATTTTTACTAGACATATTTACAGCACGAGAATATGTGCGAATTCGATTTTCTCGCTGTGCAAGAAGTCATGTGTATATATAATATGTATGTAGCTATATAAACTTTAACCGAGATGTCATAACATTTAACTGATGATTAGAGTTTCTGCAGAGTGGACTTATTTCAACCACAATGGAATAAAAGTCGGAATATCGTAGATTACGAGTACATACAACACAAAAAAACACATTGTAAGTAACTGAAATCCAGAAATCGGTAGCAAGAACATTTTATATCAATATTAAATCTGCATCTGTAAAATTATTAGGTAGGTATGTATATCTTTTCCCGAAAACAGTTTTTTTTATTCGTTGGTATTTATTTACTGAGAATATTGGTAGGTCACTTTAAATCAAACGAGTCGCCGTTTCGTGATGTCTTCGAGAACTCATAGTAACTAATATTTTTCGGTCGCGTCCCTAATGCGCAAGTCCGACATCGGCGCAGGCGCAAAGGTGCCTTTGTGGCGGCCATATTTTATTGGACTTTTTCGGGGCGAACAAAAATATCCATTCATAGAAGTCAGGTATAAAAATGTTTTTGTTTGAATTTTGAAACTTAACCGACCGTTTGAATACATAGAATGGTTTTAAACTGCTTAGTTTTAGAAGCAAAATTTGTTTTTGTATTTCTAAATAGGATTATAACGAATTAGGAAGCTAATACGAGAAGGATACCCCAAAAAAAATTTGACTCTGCGAATAAGAAGCTTTTTGCACTTTCTTAAACGAATGCTTAATAGTAATGTATTCAATACACTAAACCGTGAATAGAAATACTTAAACAAATTTTGAATTTTTAAAAACTTACTTAAAGTTAATAGTTAGAAAAAATGTGAAAAGCTAAAACTTGCTAGTACTTCATGAAACTGCATAACTTTGGTATCTTTGATTTGAACTACGTATCTGACTATGGATTAAGGTCGTGTATTGCAGAACTTTTTTACCCGACAACAGTAAAGCCAAAAAAAAGGGCAACATCTACTTAGTTATGCTGCACTGTGGCCTAGTGGTTTAACGGTCACCACGCCGTTTCCTACTTCGCCAAGTGTCATGGGTTCAAATCCCACGTAGGACAACACTTTGTATGATCCACAAATTGTTGTTCTGAGTCTGGGTGTTCTTTGTGTCCGTTTCATGTATGTTTGTAAAGTCCCCCGCGACACAGGATTTATTCCTAGTGCGGGAGTTGTCTTCTTAAAAAAAAAAAAAGTTATGGCAGTTTATTTAAGTATGTTTGTACATTTCACCGAAGGGTCCAAACTATTGAACCGATTGCATTCTATTTGTAGATTTGGTTTTTGTTATTTTTAACCGACTGCGCCAGAAAGGCAGTTATGTTTTTCAAGTATATGTAGGCATGTAGGTTTATTATAGAAATAAACAAGGTTAAGTCTACGCAGTAACTGTTGTTTAAGCCTGGATGTTTTCAGGCTTATACGACTATGAAGTTTTGGCTACTTGAGGTGTCTTTAGATTCGTATCGAGTGTCACTTGGTAAGTGTCACTCGGTACTGAAAAATGAAAATGAAAAATACTATATTTTAGACAATTTTTAGTCGGTACCTAGCTAAATACTTAATTTTAAATGTGTTACAGAAAGAAAGTAGATGGGTATTATAAAAGTCTTTAGAGTTTTATGTGATTTTAATGTTATCTACACTAATATCTACAATAATATTATAAAGAGAAAAACTTTGTTAGGTTGTAATGAATAGGCTTAAAAACTACTGGACCGTTTTTTAAAATTATTTCACCATTCGAAAGCTACATTATCCACGAGTAACATAGGCTAAATTTTATTTTGGAAAAAGTAGGGTTCCGTAAGATATTTGGGTTTTCGGACACAAGGTGAAAAAAACCAACCAGAAAAGCAGAAAAGTTACTTATTTTGTATACCTATTATAAATGCGAAAGTAACTCTGTCTGTCTGTACTGCTTTTATGGCATGGGGATAGTTTGATTCTTGAAGAAGGACATAGGGTACTCTTTGCAGCGATAACCGACAAACACGCGGGCGGAGCCGCGCACAAAAGCTAGTTTTTTTATAAAAGAATAATATACATAGAAGTCATTGAGCTAAATATTAAAGTCGAAGAAAATAAAATCTAATTGTAAATGAAAAGGCAGAACGTACACGCTCTCAAAATCATACGCCTACTTTTATGATGAATTCATCATAGAAGACAAATAATTATCAATTAATTATTTAATATTATTAAAGAGGAGAGGCCTATATTTAGCAGTGTACTGTTAAAGGCTTGTTGATTAAGATAACCCACAATACCTAGTTGTATTTTTAGTACTACAAGAGAATTACTATTCTGAAACTATTATTCCGAGTCTAACTCAAGATAAACTTTAACTTTTGGTTACAACTAAGGGCCTAAGGCCCAAGGCTAAGGCCTAAGTACACAATGCTTATCCTGGCCTTAAAGTTTATAAACTTAATTAGGGTGGATAAGTTGTAGCTTTTTGGCATTTAATTTTATACCTATGCTAAATAAAATACCTAGGTTCTTAGTTTAATCTTATGTCTAGTCTTATCAATTTCTGATCATAAAGATTTAAGCAATAAAATATTGTATTCTTACTTTTCTTGCTCAAATGTTAATTTTGTATTAATTTACAACCAAAAGCCATTTATTATAGTTGTATTCAATTTAAATAGAAAATAACAAATATTATCTTATATAAAAATAAAATAATAAATAATAGGAGCTATTTCCAGGAGCTTTAACCAAATAGTCGATCTTTTATAAATAACAAGGTGAATAATATGAAAAGAAAAGAAAATGCTTACCAATTCTCCACTGCGACGCGATGTGATGTCAAAGAAGTTCTAAAAATTCTCGGACGGAATATCGTCCGAACGCTATTAAAAAAGCTTTTTGAATGAACGAAAGCTCCCTCCCTATGAGCTTGACATTACGACGGCACTGTTTTATCGTAAAGCGCTAGTTTACAGCGCCACCTAGTGGAGAATAGAAGAACTTTACAATATGCAAATGAAGCTGCGATTGTAAGAATTAGTATTAAATACTCTTACTTGCTTTTGACATGATTTTGTATTATTTGGCACACTAAATGAGGCACGTTGTTATAACACTGTGAATTTGTTCAATAAGCATGTCATTTTCTAAAAAATAAGCTATCACTTACCTTACACTGTGGTATTTATTGACAGGGTATCTGCAAAAGGGGCTGTGGCCGCATAAATATATTTCCCAGCTTAAGAATAGTTTTCTACTTACCCCATACTCTAAACAACACTTATATTTTCGTTTTATAACTTACAATATGATATATTTCAAGTAATATTCTCTTAAACGATTTTTTGTTGAGGAAACGCACTACCCCGACTCCAACCAGAATTTTCCTAATGAACAACACAGGAGGCGACATCTACGGGAAAACGTCGTATTAATGTCATGCTAGCGATATGTCTAAGTTTCAGTTTTTCACGATAGATGGCGAGGGCGTTCGTGGGCAGAGATGTTTCTAAATGGGAAGTGGGAAACAGCTTCATGGAATTTTTCAAAGATGTCGTGTTTTTAAAATATATTTACTTAAAATAACTAACTATATTATATATTATAGTAAAAAGTAATGTTTAACATAATTGACCACAACCCTTATGAGAGTTGGATTTCAAGTGAACATTCTAAAAAAAGTAAAAGTTTTAGGCCACCGTTTAATTAAGCCTAAAAGATATTAAGTAGTTAATATGAAGGTATGGTATGTAGGTAGGTATGTAGACATACAATAAACTATGTAGTTTGTACACAACCTTAGGGTGGTGTAGAAATCTTGTGAGGTAGGCGCACATAGGTTATTTAACTTCGGATCTAAAATATACATTAGACATACATAAATAATAATCTCTTCGACATCAGACAGACTAACTAGCATTTGGGCGCCAACCTCTGCTGAGCTCAGCTGTTTTGCGTCACTGGCACTATGTGCACGACCAGACCCGTTCTCAGCATCATTCCCGCGCTTTAGAGACCCCTACCGAGTCTCAGCTATCGCTCTCTTCAGCTCGATCACCTGCATCTTAGGATTGCATAGCCAGCCACTAATCAGGTAACGACATGACTAGTGGCTCCAGGAGAGTACAGGGACTCAACAACTGTTGAGCCCCTGTTGGTTACGAAATGCGAGAGGGTGGCTAACCCTCTCTCATTAACGATAGCACTAGTGCCAATCAGCCCCTGAGCTAACAGTGGGCTGACCCGTACCAAAGTTCCTTACGGATCCCACTCATCCGCCTTTATGACAGGTCTCCGGAAGAATACCAAGAATAGTTTACCCCACTTTCGAGTTATTTGATGGCGGCCAATACTCATCCCCTAAAGAGAAGTCATTGATCGTCGCCCAGGGTGCACCGGTACCCTGCTTCTGTTCCCCACGGACCCCATGGTCAAAAGGGACAATAAACGCGAGGACTTACGTGGAGGTTACCCAACCCGCACCCCAGCTGTGAAGTACCTACTAAATACTGTAGCAAGTGTCCTATAAACTTGGAATATTCGTATTGTTATCGATTTCGATTGGTCTTACTTCTTCCTCCTAGCCTTTATTATTCCCAAGATTAATTGGGGTCGGCTTAATAGCCGACATGGGCGTACCCAGGTTGGGGCAAGGTGGGGCGCTTGCCTCACCCTGGGCCCAGACGCTCACTTGTTTTGTTTTATAAGTGACGGATACCTAATTGAAAAAAAATCAATAACAACAGGTTCCACAGCATTTTCGGGCCGAGTAGTCCCCCGAGTACTAGGGGTAGCAAGGGCTTTAAATCGTCTGCTGCCCAATCTCAGGGGGCCAACGGAAAGACGTTCGCGGAACACACATGCGCAAGCTCTACGAGCTTGACAGGCAAGGCTCGAAATCCAGTGCTGTGCTAACCAACGCGCTGTCGGAGTCGTTCTAACCAGCTTCGAAGCTGTCCCTATCCTAGGGAGGACCAACTGTGTCACTTACTGATTGACTCAGATACTCACCGGGCACGGTTGTTTCGGTGAATGTCTGAATCGAATAGGTCGGGAGGCTACAGCGCAATGCCACCACTGCAGGTCTGAACGGGAGGCCGAGCGTCGAGTCGGATAGATCGGATGAACCCTGTCACGGCAATGCTGTCGAGTGGTGAGGGATGGGAACCCGCGGTCTCCTTCTGTGAGGACGTTATGTTCCAGAAGGAGTCCACAGAGCATGATCGGGAAAGGGCCGATCAAGCTCGCTGGAGGCGGTGAAGGGGACGCGGCAGAGGTCGCTAGCTCCCCAATCGTCGCCTAAGGGTCGCTGCGGCCTCATCTTGGGGAGATGTGAAGGCTGCAAACGACCCGGGACAGGTGACAGCCCGGCGCAGCCGGGGGGTGTCGTCTAAAGTAATCCGCGTCTTATCGTGTAGTGACTCTGGTCATCTGGGATGTACCTTAGTCGTGGGGTACGGCAGTGGGGACTCCGTGTTATGGGCATGGGATGGGATGGGCGCATTTTTATATTTTTTTCTATAGGCTTCTTTTCGGCTTATATACTTTTCCCAACGCTTCTTAAATCACTGCAAAAATTATGTTTTTAAACTTTGGAAAATAGGCTTCTATTTACGCGATAACCTGTTCATTTCATATGAATAATTTTCCTCCTAGCCAGGTTTTCATATTGGCTAATAGAAATAACTCACAAGTTGCCAAGTCAAACGAGTAAGGTGGTTGCGAATGTAATTGCAACCGGGGCGTTTATACCTTCTTACAGAAGACCAACCTAAAATGACAGTATTCGTGCTGTCGTGTTAATGTAGAAGCTCAATGTCAATCAAATGTCAAAGTCTCAATGGGCCACAATAGTGTGGGTCACCTTGCTTTGTTGCTGCGTTATGTGCATTTGCAATGAGTAAGGTAACCACTACTTTTGAATTCTGCTCATGTTTTCCATCAGACGAAGTAGAGTTACTTTGGCAGCCCCATATTATATAAAAAACATCGAAGTGCAAGTCCTGCACCACCACAATCAGATACCAATGCACTGGTTCATTGTCAAAGTAAAACAACACCTTCGTTGGTCAAATTGAGCCGTGCCCCCTTCAATTTTTTATCAAATCTGTCAAATTATTCATTTAAGTGTGTATGTAACTATCTATCCTTCCTTTCTAAACATAGTCAATCGATGCGATGATTAATAGCTTCTGATATGTGATGGCCGTGATGTGATATGGTTGAGAAGACATAATGAGTAAAATTTATAGGTCACTTGGAAACGCTTTTAATTTTTGATTAATTATCCAAAATTTCTGATGTTTGGCAATAACTTTCGACTAATATATATTGTCATACTGTCAGTGTCTTCAGAGAAAGGCCAAGATAAACCTAAACTTGTTTTTCTTAAACTTTTTGATCAAAATATTATGAACAGTTTGAATCTAATCAAAATCGAAGATACAAATCTAGTTGATAGGAAGAGGTTTTAGAAGCACAGAATAATTTATTTATAAGCACAATTTAGGCTTTTTTGGGGGTTTGTGGGTTTGTGCTCCAGTAACGTACTCACTTCGTATTTTATACAGTACATGTATCTAGTTTTGCTCGATTGAATTGAATTCTCTGTTAAACATATTTTGTCTGCTTATTTCATATGAATTTTAGGCTACCCGCGTTTCAGTTCGTGTTACTAAATCGTTAGTTGGATACCTATATTTCAATACCACTTTACTCAACTTTTTCAAGTATTAAATGAGTTTGGTATCTTTGTAACTTTATTAATTCACTAGTTGTTGCCCGCGGCTCCGCCCGCGTATATGTCGGTCATCGCAGCAAATAGTAGCCGTACTGTAAAGTTTCATCCAAATCCGTTCAGTAGTTTTTGCGTGAAAGAGTAACAAACATCTATCCATCCCTACTTACGAACTTTCGCGTTTATAATATTAGTAGGATTTTATCACTGGAAATTAAACACCAATTTAGGGAACATGGAATTTATGACATTATATAGGTAGGTTCTCTTACTGCCGTCCACTGCTGAACGAAGGCCCCCAACCATCCCGGTCTTGGGCAGTCCGCATCCATTCGCTGCCAGCCATTTTACTACACTACATTTGCCTAATCGTGGTCTCCACTTTAACACTTGTCGGCTCCAGTGCCCCTCAGTTCTTCTGATCCTCCGTGCGACATCGGTTACTCCAGTTCTCTGTCGAATTTTTATTACGAATTCTATCGACTAGAGAAACACCTAGCATCGCACTCTGAGCGACTTTAAGCTTGTGGACCAGTCCAACGGTGAGTACGTGATTGCGGGATCGACGACTCGAAGATATGACGAAACTTCCCAATAGGTACTGTGGTTAAATATATTGTGATACTAAAACTGGGTGTTGAAAACGAGTTCGTAATGAAATAAATCCATAGCTATATCGAACACTATATACCTACCTATTCGTATATACGTCTAAAAAAAGACGTGTGGCACTCGGGGACTGCCGCGGTAAAGCTATTGCATAGCATTTTTTATCAACTTATGCAATTATAATTATTTATTTTTTATTTATGCAGGCTGTTGACATATTCATGGCCTAAGAAAACAAGATCTCGCATTCCGAGAGTGGCTCGATTTGACATCACTATCCAGTTACCACTTTATAGCAATATAACACGAAATGAACCAACCACAATGATATTATATAATATCATTGACCAACCACAACCAGCGATATTGATAATGACGTCATCTCGATCTCTCTGTCTTCTGGTCACTGTATCTTGGAAAGCCACAGAGACAGAAAGATTTCGGAGCAGCTGGTCTCGATCCGTGCGAGCTTCGGGTGTCAGGTTTTATTTTCGTGACGTTACGTTACGGAATTTCTTGATTCGGTCGCCGCGCTCAAAGGACTCCAAAGCCCGCGATAAAAGATATGCAATAGCTTAAAAGTTCGTTACGACAGTTTTGTTATTTGTTTTTAAAATAGTGCCAGAAAGTTTTAAGCTTTTCTACAAAATAATAAGCCTCTGAAAACTTACACAGCTTCGTGGAATATTCTGAAATCTTTTATCTTTATTTGATGATTTAATTAGTTCTACATTTTTATAACTTAGAATGACCATAATGACCATAATGTCCTCAAACTGCCTTTTTCCTTATTTGCTGATGACACAAAATTCTTTGGAAACCCCTGTAGCCAGTCACAGGATATACAAAGGGATTTAGACGCCATTTATAACTGGACCCAAGAATGGTTGCTGACTTTAAATGCTAACAAGTGCACAGTATTGCATATTGGAAACAATAATCCTCATAAAATGTATTACCTTGGACACCAACAATTGATTCCCGTTGAGTCCCAAAAAGATCTAGGCATCATTATATCAAACGATCTCAAGTGGGAAGCTCATATAACTGGCTTAGTCAAGAAAACAAATTCGATGCTGTACATCATACGCAAGGCCTTTAAATGCCTTACGGCTGAGACTTTCTTGAAACTGTACAAGACCTATGTTAGACCGCTGCTTGAATATGCGTATGTCATCTGGGACCCATATCTCAAGAAAGACATTTTGTTGCTGGAGGCAGTGCAGAGAAGGGCAACTAAGATGGTTCACACGATTCGTAATAGCGCCTACGAACAACGGCTAAAATATCTAGGGTTAACCACACTAGAAGAACGCCGACAGAGGGGCAGTCTCATTGAGACTTATAAAATACTCAAGGAGCACTATGACGTACCCAGCTTACCGGAAATCTACATCTTGGATGATAATATGCACTTGCGCGGGCATCCCCTGAGACTGTGGCGAAATTCTTCTAAGAAAAACCCCAAGACGCATTTCCTGCCAAATCGAGTTGTGACAGCCTGGAACAGACTCCCGGAAGACGTAGTTGTGGCGCCCTCACTGAACTGCTTCAAGAACAGACTTGACAAACTCGACATCTCCAAACTATTTCATACACACGCATCAGCTTTCTAGCTGCTAGTGTGTCATACCAAATAATAATAATAATAATAATATAAACATTGTGACAATAGAAATAATGCCATTCACATTCTGACTACGAACAGTATTTATATTAAGTTTTGAATGCAAAACGTTCATAATATGTTGAATGTTCTTTGGGTTAAAAGCTTTTACAATCCTCGTGATTAGTTACACGATGCATTTCAATTCAGCTTCCGCAAGGATAGGTATACAATCATGCATAAACATCTTTTTAATCATAAATTGTAATTTTTTTATTAGGAAGGACCATAAAAAGTATCAAATAATCTCATAATCAAATCAAAGAAACAAAGGGACAATACTAACATTTCCTTATCGATTACTCAAACTTAGGTGAAACCTTATCACAACTGTCAAAACAGCGTCGCAAACGCATCGCGATATGACTAATGATTCGCAACTTTGACACACCTAATGTAGTGTACAATGCGTTGTCGTTGTATCAAGAATTGTCCACTTATGGACAGTATAGCATTAATAATATTACTCATTGTAACACGAGACAGGAGTGATACACATCTCTGAATAACTTTAATGGTCGTGTCTTTAAAATTCTTTTAAAATTACTGGAATTGGTTACTGACTATTTGATAAATGTTTTACAGAATTATCATTGATATAAATAATAGACATTTCTTTATTCCCTATACCTAATTTGGAAATCTGAAAATCAATCAATCTATAAAAAGTTGTAAGGATATTTAAGTTCCTAAAATCCCGTCTCCAATTCTTTCGATTTGATTTTACAAGGTTTACTAGAAAGTTTTCTTTTCTAAACTTAGATAAAATTTATATACCCTATCTATATCACTCAGACTATTATTATAAATCTATAGTCACCTCATTCATTAAAATCGTGTTTCGTTGGTGAGTGCGAGACCGGAGGCCCAATGATGCAGAAGCATCACTAGGCCGCCATAGTGCGGGTCGCCGTGCTGCATCGTTGCACTGTCTGCATTCGCAATGAGTATGGTGTCCACCACTCTTGGATTCTGCTTATGCTCTCCATCAGGCAGAGTAGTGTTATTTTGGCAGGGCCACACAAAACAAAAAAATCGGTTCAAAACAAAAAAATTGTAGTTTAGGCGCGGTGGAACATACAAACTTACTTATATCTACATAGACTGCCAGTATAACGAAACGGCGAAGCCATACATTTTTACTGAGATGTAGAGTTTATGTATGCGGTTTCGCATATTTACAATAACGTCTACTTAAGTAGATAAACATACGTTTATTACACATTACTAGTATAACATTACTTTTAGAAAGGGTAGGTATATACATACCTACCCTTTCTAAAAGTAAAATCTAATGAACTGTTATTCGACGTGTTGCCCTCCCATTATGACCTCGGGTCCTTTAAGCGGGGCGTAAAAAAGCACCTCACTAGGCCGTCATAGTGTGGGTCACCATGCTGCACTGTCCGCGTTCGCAATGAGGATGGTGACCACCACTCTTGAATTCTGCTCATGCTTACCATCAGGCATGGCAGAGTCATTTTGATAGCTTGAAAATAAAAAAAATACAGAAGATCTTTCCTAGCCAACAGTTGTGTGGCAATTTAAGGCGCTTTTCCAAAGCTGGATAAAATATTTTTGGAACGAAGTTCCTTATTGCGGAGGGGTACCGGAAGAAAGAGCCGAACTGTTTAGTTTGAGAGCGTATGTCGGTTACTCTTAAACGATGACTTCCAAGGCTAGCACGTTTTGTCGTGTAGAGGAAGGGAGAAGATGGGACCAGTTGGATAAAGGCGATAGAGGACTGCCATAGAGGTGACATCTCTTCGCAACTGCATTGGCTCAAGGGACTCAGTAGGACTCGGTGTCTGGGTTCTAATCGGACATAATCTAACAAAAAAAACCACTGAGAACGACTAGTCTTTTGTCGCATGCAAATTCTATGATTGCAGACTGTATTCTTAGTAAGTATACCATGAGTCTCAAATTAATTCGTTCAGGATTTTTTAGTACCACTTTAATAGTTTAAATATAAGAAGTTTTCATGAAGAAAGAGTTCAATATTATTATCATAATCGTATACTTACAATCATGTTTATTTACACGTCACAAATGAACTGACGTTGAGACGGTGAGCTTCAACAGGCGCCCATATCAGGTGTTCCGTGTCTGCTTTATAACGAAAACATAAAATAACTCTCATACATATAGTTTGCACTGTGAGTTTTTTTTTATTTATTGACTTCACGGAATGCTGAAATAATTTTGAACTCTTGAATACATTCATGTAGGTATCCATTTCTCTGAAGTTTGGTAATGAGAAAATTGTGCTGAATTTAATGTAGGTATTGTTTTCTAACAGCTTTGTAAAGGTTTAACAGAACAGGTGAATTTACATAATTAGGTATGTAGGTATAATGTAAAGTTTTGTTCAATACTTTATTAAAATGTTATTTTATCTATAGACTATTCCTCAAAAAACTCAAACAGCAATTTCGCCGATTGACCGAAATAAATCGCTTTATCTATTTCTGCTCTTTACTGGTTCACTCGCCACAGCTACAGCTCTACAGCTACAACCGGGTAACTTAGCAACCAATTTAACGTCAAACCTTTCAGTTTCAGCTATACACATCAAAACATTATACAATATTCCGACAGAATGATTTATTTAGCCTCCGAACGACCTACAAACTAAGGCAACCTTCACATTTTTCGACACTCTTTGTTGGCACGTGGTGAACGCTGTTCGCCCCTCACAGGTTCGCCTGTCATGTCATTGCTATGGAGATCATTTATCATCTCTCAATACTGCCATCAGCCTGCCGGCGTCTCACTGGCGCTCGCTGTTCCAACAATAGTTCAATACTTTCTATTGGTAACGATCATTTTGTGTTTTAACCGTTTAGACTCCAATGTAGAACAAATTTGGAATCGACTTTGAGTTACTCACATTCATAAATAAATCTAATTTAAGTCAATCAAGTTGGATTTCAAAACATTTATACGTGCAGACTTCATACATGAGAAAATTGTTCACGTGTACAGGGAAAACATTTGTCCCAGTTACAAAGTGATATTGAAACACATATTTATCATCATAATTTATTTTATCATCCTCACCAATTTTTCAAATTTAATACACTTCATTAATACAATACAATAATTTAAATGATCAGTAGCATACTTTACTAGAGTCCTCATTTAAACTGGAATGAACGATAAACATTATTTTATTAGTTAATAAAGAAATAACATAACTAAATTAGAAAGAAAATATTTTACAAAATGAAAGAAGACGATTAATTCAGGCCACGTCCTATTGCACAGTTTTTTTTACAAAAGAAAAATGAAAGAAGTTATTTCTTAAGGATTTGAACCTTTTTTTAGTTTACACTATGTTATCTAATATTTACAAACAATAAATAAAGCAACAAATGTACCAATTAGGAAAAATAAGCATTACAAACATTCTCTTCGAAGTAAAACCAAATATACGAACTCAAATCGCGCTGTTCTCTTAAGAATTAAAATTTAACAAAATATCACAGTTGACCACGATGTTTTCTAATAAAAATGTGACAACAAAACTTTAAGCGGCGATTTATAAAATCATAAGATCAAATTAATGATTAAGCACAATTTATTCATCATGGGACGTTTTGCCAAGGTTAGGTAATGACATACATGAATCGTATGACATCCAAACAAGACGAATTAACCTTGTCGAGGCGTCTGATCACAATTCACAACAGACGCTTCAATACCTTGAAGGTATAACACCTTGAAACAATTTTGCTGTTAATTGTTGTTTTACGTAACAGTTTGTTTTCGGGATACATTTAAAAGTTAAAATATATGAAGACACAAAAAAGAAAAGAATTTTAATCACTAGAATTATTTTAAGTACATTTTACATATTACGACATTAAAGATTTTAAAGTATGCAATAGAGCCACATGTACGTTTTAAATGGTATCATTTGTGGAAACTTTAAAAAATCACTATTTATTATTACTTATGTAGGTAATTATTATATGTATTTATAGGGATATAAATACTTTGTTATTTACAAACTAAGGGCAGGAACATAAAACAGTTCGGGAGACATTCTGAAATATATTAAATTTCTTTACCGTACCTACTACGTGACAAGTTATTTACATCAATAGGAAGGAATCACCTATTCACAATTACTGAGCTTACTTCGTTAAGTTTCACAGCGCTTTTACAAGCCCTCTCTAATATTTGTTACTAGATTATGAAATGACCTAAATATAATATTTTCTGATACATTTTGTCTTTCACATTATGTGTTCATACGCCATTACTCTATCCCTGTACAATTCCGAATTTGTTTTATTCTTGAGATGACTACATACGCTGGCTGTATATTCTTAATTAAATGAAATGTCAGCGATGAAAACCACGAAACATTAACTGTTGTCTTTAATTTCACTGTTCAAAGAGCATCGAGTAGTTTTTACTAGACTGCGAAAGGAGGGTTATTTTGCATTAATCGATCATTGAAAAGGAGAAGTGAACTTATTAAATCCAAATTCTTAATGTCTCGTAGTTTACAGTCCACAATTTTAAGCCAACGTGTAACATGATATCGGTATTCAGATGTATTTTATCTTACAGTTTTACGAATAATTTAAATCGATACAGCTTATGACTAGTTAAAATTCAATTCTACTTTAATTTTTAACACCGTTGTAGTTAATGTTTACATTTAACACTTTGTGACATGAAAATATGGTGAAATTATTTCATGAACATGTAGAGGTATGTAAAACTGAACCAAACTTTAATGTTACGTGTCTTATTCCTCACAGTAAACTCTTCTAGATAATCACTTCGGTCTTGTACCACTGTACATTGCCGCACAAACACTGTTCGCGTCACTTGTAACGTCATAATAACAATAACAAAATTAGGCTACACTATAAAATTTTTCAAAGAGCGAATAACTGACCCAGTCTAGTTGCTGTAACCTGTAGGTATGCCTACCTAAATATTACACACAACTCCGTGTATCCGGACGACTGTCTAAATTAGTAAATCAGTTATCCGCTGTTCGAAAAATTCCACTGATCCTATGCGGAGAGATGCGCGAACTGGCTCGGGTGCAGATCGAACTGGTAGGGGTGGCCGTACGGATTCATATGGTACGGCACTATGTTCATCGATGCCATCTTATGTTCCTTCTTCCACTTCATGCGGCGGTTCTGGAACCAGATCTTGATTTGGCGTTCAGTGAGGCAGAGCGCATGAGCGATCTCGATCCGTCTCCTCCGTGTCAGGTATCGGTTGAAGTGGAACTCTTTCTCGAGCTCAAGTGTCTGGTACCGAGTGTATGATGTTCTTTGACGCTTGGTCTCCCCGTTAGCGTTGACCGTACCTGAAATCATTTAATAAAATCATTAAATTTTCTGTGATTTAAAGCACGTTATTAAGTATTATTCTAGAACTATTCTAAGAACTGGATGTTCGTTTGAGCGCCAATGAATAGTTGGCGCGATCGACTTCGTGCCTTGCCACGCTTGCTCGATTGTGATGTACAGCTTGCGGCAACATGCTCCGCTAAGAACTAGATTTCTATTCAGAAATATAAACACTATAGTGCTATTAATTTTAATTTATTCATTCTAACTGTCACATTTTTCTTAATTTATATCTTGTTTTGCTGTGTGCTGCTACACCTAATCCAATTGATTGTTTTGGCACATGCTCGTTTCTGTTTGATGGTGCAAACCAAAGCCAAGATAAACTTTTTTAAGCTGTTATCGTAAGGTGAAAGATGACGCTCATAAAAGATACACATGTTACGGTCAATGAAATTAATTAATTTTTGCTATCACTGTGATTTGAAGCGTAACTGCGAAGTATTTATCTAGAGGGTATTTAAAGTTTGAAATGCTGTTAGTAAATAAATATCAAAGAGGGAGTGGAGTGAGCAGTGTGGCGACAGCGTGCGAGTCATGGGTTGCATGCCGCACCTGTCACGGCATGTCGACGGAACGGCCCACCACTTGGTCCGGCTTGGACGCCAGCCAGTGTTCTTGTGATAGATACGTTGCCCGTCTCGGGTGTGTCTACCAAATTAAACTGCGCCATTTATTATATTTCTTTAAGGAGATTGGTCCACTAATGAGCAACCTCGTCATTATTATTAACCTATTGAATCACATAACAGCGGCTGTCTTTGAGTCATCGTCGCTCTGATGTACTGCAACGAGCTTAAAATAAATCACTCTAAGAGATAATTACAAAACAATTGTCTAGCAGGACTACGCCACTAATAGAATCCAGGCAAGCGGTCGATACTTTCGTCCATTCTTTTAGTTGTCAGTCTCGCGTCAATAAAGATGTTTAAGAGACTATAAATATTCGATTTTGTACGAGTTTAAAAGCGTACGAGTGTAGCTGCAGCAAAAACTGAGCCGATTGAAATGTTAGTGACAGGCCGATGCACAAACAACAGACGGACAGCATTATTTTAACATAAATAATCCTTGTACCAAACGAATGGATACAATACGGGGTATTTGAATTTCAATATGAATTTACGAATATGTTAAACTTGATTAAACGTTTAATGCTAGCATGCAGATAACTTAAACATGTCTTAGCATGTGAATACAGAAATATGAATGAATAATTTAATAACTGAATTAGAATTTATTTTAACGTAATTTATATTTTATTAATTTTATGGTTGAATAAATTAGGTAGGTACTGAAGATTTTCAATCTGTTTATTAAAATCATAAAGTTAATTTAAGTGTTTATTAGTTTACTAGCTTTGCTGGCATCTGGGTTGATTGATTGATTTATATTACCTATGTATGTATGTTTAGAAGTAGTAGGTATATTTGCCTGCTCTAATAGTTTTGAACAAGACTAAAAAAGCGTTTACGGATCACTATCCGAATGGAAATCCGGAGTGTACCTACGAATTCCTAGTGATTGAATGCTATCTACTTAGGATTTGTTTCTCAAAATCAGATATCCATTTCTTGTCAAACTTATAACTTGCTCTGGTTGTGGCCTGAGCTATACTCGTAAGTGTCAGTAAAAAAATTACAGACTGGACTGGAATTCAAATAAGTTGGAAAAAAATAAGAAGTAATCGGTATCTGTTTCGGACTGTAGAGCTCCTAAGATTATCAGTAATATCCTACTTTGTTTCTTTTAAGCAAGCCAAGTGACATTGTGCAACAAATAAACGTTTTTATCCCATTTCAAATACATGCACTAATATATTCGAAAACGGTAGTCATCTTTTTATCTAAACTAGATAATTCTAGGTCACAGACCATTTATATTCCGTCTGCCATAGTCTAGACATATTGCATGGTCGAATTTTAAATGAATGACATCGCATTACCAATGGATGAGACTTGAAAATTTGAAATCTAAAATAGGCAACGTCTGGAGACAGCTTGATATAAAACGTGATTTTTACAGATATAGACAGCGTACCTAATTTAAATATGCATTGCAATTGGGCTGTTTATTGGATTTTATACGGGGTTTTTATATGAATATTATGTTTACCTAATGGTAATTGTCACTGTATATCCTTGAAGACTGGTCATTGGCCAATCTTTGTGGCCGGTTTAAAAAAGAGATTAATCCGTGAGAGAATCATCTCGTGGGTGTCGTAAAAGCAAACTACACAAACAGCAGCAATGCCAAGAGAAGGTAAATTTGAAGGAAAACAACCGTTACACCAAGCCTTCAAGCCAGTATCTTGTAGAAGACTAAACCTTCATCAACAACCCACTGCTGGGCTCGGGTCTCCTCTCAGGAGAGGGTTAAGACGCTGGCCAAGTGCGGTTTGGGGACTGGCAACACAACGTTGTGGCTACGTCATCTTACCGTTGTATGTTATTAAGCCGCCCAAAGTCCTCCAACTAAGCTTCACGACTGTTATCCTATGATAACAACCGGGACCGACTGCTTATCGTGACCTCCGAACCACGCAGATGCTCATGCTAACATGCCACTAGCGATCACCCATTCAGGTACCGACCGCGCCGTCGTTGCTTACCCTCCGTCATTGTTTCTAATCACCGAGTGCAACTGGGCTATGATCGCCTCTCTAAAGCCTTAGACGGTTCTAAGGAGAGGATTTATTCAGCAGTGTATTAGTAAAGACATAATCACGATCCTCAAATCATAATGACGAGGTTCCTTACTCGTACTCGTTAGGATTTTCTAAAGAAGTTTGTTGTTTGCAAGTAGACCTTAACAGTAGCCTTTTATTCTAAGTATATCCTTCATTAACCGACTTCAAAAAAGGAGGTGGTTATCAATTCGGCTGTTTTTTTTAAATGTTTGTTACCTCATAACTTTCGACTGGGTAAACCGATTTTGATGATTCTTTTTTTATTTGAAAGCTGGTGCTTTCCATGTGGTCCCATTTCAGTGTTGGTCCAGATTGACACGGTTTTTTTTGTTAAAATTAATTACTTGTTTTTATCGTCAAATCCAAAAATTTATGACTTTTATCTTTATGCTACTCATAACACGGTCATAAAATAATTGATATCTTGAACATTTACTCTTTAAAATGTTATATGATCGTTCTATCAGTGCTTACTACGGTACTACAGATAAAAATATTCCGAGATATGAGATCAAAGCTTTTGACTAATGATATTTCTACACGAGAATATAGTACGCAATAAAAATGTCAAAAAGTTATTTTATCTGTAATATACATAAGCCGTATAATTGTCGATTGTATCTTCAAGTGAGTTTCACACTGTTTCGTTGTAAATTAAGGATTGGCTTTCATGTTACTAATTGACGGTGTACGTTTTCGTTATTTAAATTCGTAGTGTAATAGTTTCTAATGACATGTACGAAGGTACCTATTGCAATTCAGGTCCCGTTAAATGGGGGCAGATTTCATCGGAATCAGCAAACCTCGAAAATTTACTGTGACATCGTAGAGACAAATAAAAATAAGAATAAATAAATATTTCGGACATCTAACACACAATACCATCTAGTCCCAAACTAAGCAGAGCTTGTATTAGGATGGGTTCAAAACAACTGATGTGAATACATATATACTTTTTTTTGTAAATACCTACATACACATTATACATAGAAAACACCCAAACTCCGAATCAAATATTTGCAGATCATGCAAACATTTGGTTCGACCCAGGAATCGAACCCGAGACCTCATGCACAGCAGTCGTGTACTCTACCACTGCGCCACCGAGGCAATTAAGGATAAGAAAGAAATGAAATTAAGGATTAATAAGAATCACTAGTTCACATAAAATGAAAAATGAAGAAACTATTATGTGAGCCGGTATTGCAGGACTGCTTGAAGAGATTTGTCATCGAAGTACAAATGAGTGTAGTGCTATGAGGTGCCGTGGACACATAAGTCAACATCACATTACTTCTTCTGCAATAAGTCGTTTTTAAACAAAAAGAGCTGCCGTGTATCATTTTCATCATTTCTGTTTTGATGCCATTGTGGTCATTGTTTATCTGTATAGAGAAGTATATGGGGGATTTAGCTAGTTTCTAAAATACGTATTCCAAATGGTTTATACAGCTTTTATTCTTCATATTAACTGTTAAGTAAGTAGCCAAAAGTCAGTAAACATTTTAAATGTATATTACTCAAAATTGTACAAATGAAAAAAAATGAGTGAAATTATATATTGTACTGAAAAAAATTGTAAAATGGAATCACCACATACCTACTATTAAAGATAAGAAAAATAGACTAATTCACACTTGCATTGCTCGAGGCGTTATTTTCATAACTTCTGCTATATTATCCTTATTTTTAGTTTTTTGCCCTTTCTACAAGGATGCTAACGTTATGGAATAATCGTTAGTTCCTGGGACGGAAACGAATTTCAATTAATCCATAACCAAGAGTGGAAATAATTCTGTAATATGATCCGTTACTTTTTATAAGCCAGAAAGAAGCTTGGTACGGCTTTACGCTTTAAAAACTTTATTTAAAAATATGTTGAAAAGTAAAATCCTAGTTCTAATTCATTTTATCACCATAACAGAAGGTTGTGATAATAGACCAGGTCTAGACTGATGCTACTCTAAGTAGCATCAATCACTGAGTTCCAGTTCATATTTTTCGCCATTTCCGAAGCAAAAATAATCACAAATTTATACAATGCTCAGCTGCATCGAAAACTCAGTTCATCGGGCGATATATTTTATACATTTTCAAATTCAATTCACACATCCACAGACAATTAAATCAGTTGCCATGGAGTCTAGGTTGAAGTTGAATGAATAACATCTGCCTATTACGTGTAGTCGGTGCATCGTCAAACAGGTCATCCGACAATATTCAGTATATGGACAAACACATTAATCTTTGGTTAGCGGGTGAATTTTTAAACTTGTTACCCAGACTATTGTCTTCAATTTATGACTGAAATATATTTTGAACATTGAATGTATTCTATAATAGAATCATCAACAGCCGTAAATACGTACTGCTGGACATAGAAACGAAGTTGAGCCACTACGCTGGCCAGACAGGTTGGTAAAGAATTAGTGTCAAGTTTTCTTCTCCTTGCAGCGTTGTTGCCCTGCATAGTTTGTTCCCTTAGTCGGCTCTTATGACACTCACGGGATGAATAGGGGTGGTGGAACTCTGTGTACTTAATCGGTAATCACAGTCATCGTACTCGTACATCACATCAAATCACAATTTGATCGTGGGAGAGCCACGCTCCGGCATGAATGGGCCGGCTCGACCGGAGTGATACCACGGCCTCCCAGAAAACCGGTGTAAAATAGTGCTTGCACTGTGTTTCACCGAGTGAGTGAGGACACCGGAGCCCCATACCCCACCCCCTATCTCCCCCCCCTCCCTCAAAGGCCGGCAACGCACTTGTGACGCCTCTGGTGTTGCAGGCTTACCACCAGGCGATACGTCTGCTCGTTTGCCAGCCTATTCCATAAAAAAAAACGTACAGTAAAATACAATCATTATCATCATCATCGTCAGCCTATTGCAGTCCACTGCTGGACATATATAAAAACTGTAAGAAAATACGTTTTAATTCCCACTTAATTGCAGAATGAACATTTTTTTCGAATATTTGTTTCTTGTAAATATCTTTATATTGTCATATTATACCTATTACTATTACTTTTTTAAAACATTGTTCTAAATCATAGTAGAGTTTACATTTATTGATACGTTCATTGGTGCTTAAATAAGGATCCTATTTATTACTGTTGAGGAATGGAACCATTTAAACTATTAGTGTTAATTGCGCGACAAGAACTAAGTTGCACACTAATAGATTCAAAGTAACAAGTGGATCAATTCACCTGCCTATGAAAACAAAGAGACCCACAGACGTGTGGGCCCATTTGAAGTATATGTGACAGACGTGAAGACAGTTGCAAGGTGGGTTCAGATAATTTCCATATCGGAATCCAAAACCATATACATTTTACAGTTTGTGTCAAATATTCAACTGACACAATCTGATGGATATGAATTTATTATTACTTGATGAATTACTTGCGTTCTTATGTCATTCGTATCAAATGTATCATTCAGCGTTGACTTATATTTACGGAAAGCGCTTTTGGCAATGAGTAACGGCTGATATAATTTTAGTCTTTCAATGTTCATTTATATACAATTCTGGATGTTGAACATGGGGTTTACGAAACTTACTTTATATGCGTAATAAAATAACGAGTATTATTTTAACAATTTTCAATTTCGACAAACAACTTGTGTATAGAGGATTCTACTATTCCTTTAGAAATCAAATTATACAGAGAGAATTAGATTGGTACTTCCAAAAATAGTAAAAGTTTCAAACGACAGGCACGGTGAGTTACATATAAGTATACGAGTATAGCATTATTAATCTACTATTATTTATTGAATGTTTCATTTAAATGAGCAAACATTCAATAAATAATTTAACAGTTTAATTTTGAATAATGTTTAATTTAAGACAGTTTAATTTTTCCTGGGACTTCTCGAGTGTCATAACTCGGTGTGTTCGTGGGTCACCGCTGTTGATCCTGGTGTACAGAAGTTACAGTGGTGGGCGTGTGGGCGGGATTAGTCCCATAAAAAAAAATAACAATATTTGCAAAAGTTACTGTTATATGCGGCAAACATTTAATAACTTTTGTTACATCTTACATGCCTATAACTGTAAAAACACACATGTTTATATAAATTAATATTATTATCGTATTATTCTTAAAGAAAGGTGATCTACGAGTATTAGATATAGGACTCGGTAGAAGACAGTTATATACTTTTTGAATTTACTGACAAACGTGAAATTAGAAAAGCATGACCGATTATAAAGATATTCATGTACATTTATAAAATGGACAGCAGATTGTACATTTCTAACTTTAGTTCCACCGATCGGATAAGCGGCAGCTGAACGAAGTGGTTGTTACAATCAGGTTTGTACGAAGTAGCGGTAGATTAAAGAGCTATAACAGACTAGAATAAATAGGATTAAAGCATTTCAAAACCCCAAACGACTTAAGCAAATGTTAGTGTAAAAATATCCTCATAAGCGAACTGCATTCTACTGTGTAGGCAATTATTCGTACGTGTCGCCTGCCTATCAAGTCTTTTTAAAGCTACCCGCGTTCGTGTAACTTTTATTGGAAGTTTTTTTTTTCTTAGCGCTATATCTCCGGCCAGCTATCACTGCAATGTGTCAGTCTGTCCCGCGGTGCCACTTTACGGAACTTTTGATTTACTTAACCATCGAGTTTTTTCTTTTTATTTTAATGGAATCCCGTGAGTGTTAGATTGACTTTTTGACTTAAATTACTTTCGTTGGATCTAAATGTTGATGTCAGTGCTTTTATTGTTTTTAACAATATTATAATAGCGAATCTTACAGGTACATCACATTTACGTATACTGCTGCATTATAAGTTGAAAAGTGACGTGATATAATAATATTGTTTTTATTTTAACACACAAATGGTATAACAAATAAAACCTACATTAGTCTCATTGAAAAAATCTCAAGTTTAATAATATTAGCATTTTTAACATATTTTAATACACATACATTTTTTTTTAACTCTCATAACGTCTTTATGATTTAGAGCCCTTTTAATATAAATACATGCAGACTTATGTAATCTGCTAAAGCAATTATTTAATGTACATTTATGAAGACACTAAACATTTCGACTGAGAGTTATGGTAGTGTTTCAAACGTAATGAATTAAAACGATGATGTCCACACGCACGCATGTTTCAAATTATGTCATCAACCAACCCACTAGATCGTGTTATGTTACTCCAAATGTCAGTGGCTCTTAGTCGGCGCTAGTTATTATTTGGCTCGTTGCCTTACCATTATTAACTTCAACATACAGAGGAAATTAGTTAATTCTCCTCTGAAGATAACACTTGAGATTTATAATACAGAAATGAGGAATTACAAATAGAAGTGGATTGCGCAGCGCAAGCGCAGGTACGTAATCGTCGATCCATAAAGAGAATCCGAAGATTGTCCGATTGGGACCCGAAGCGGGCACGAAGCTGGTACATTAAGCGTGGATTTCTCACGTTCTCAGTGAGCACTAATCACGACGTAGAAATATTAAGGACACTAATAACTTGTACACATTTACATAACACGCAATAAAACTATATGTGCGCCCGCGCCTGTGTCTTGTAGACAACGCAGTTGATAAATTATTATTAGTAGAACTTTTTCGAAGATCTATTTAGTTCAATGTTGTATGCTTTTTGAATTACTGCAAAAGCATAAATAATTCACTGATATAGGTTTTGATTTAAAACTATAAAATTAAAATTTCAAATAATGTTAATTTAATAACTATTTACGTCTCTTCACAATACTACCAGTCCTCTACTACTTAATAACCTAGGCCTATACCAGAAAAGAAGTTTCGCCCTATACTATACCACCCTGGCCAGAAATCTTGAATAGTTTGCTTTCCTAATCTTGAAGCTTTTTTTATGTGTGGGCCTGCCAAACTGACTCTACTCTGCCTGGTGGAAAGCATAAGCAGAATCCAAGAGTGGTGGTCACTATACTCATTGCGAATACAGACAATGCAACAATGCAGCATAGTGACCCACACCATGGCGGCCTAGTGATGCTTCTGCATCATTGCTTTAACGATACCTATGGGATGAATTAGGTGACACTCGGTATTATTAATCCGGCACCAAACACAGCTGTTATACATTTTCTAAAAAATGCTAGGAGCGAGACATTAAAGTTTAGATCGTTGTTCTTTTAAACAATATTTATTCTAGTATTGCAATACTAACATCTTCGTAAACACATTTCCAGGTCGCGAAACATTCAATTAGAATTCTGTTCATAATAGATTTCGATCTACAGATATTTATGTTGCACTCTGTATAGTTTGCTACTTAGCAAAAATGACTTTAGTCCAGATTGCTATCTGAGAGACTAATCGCCTATCTATCTACGTTTGCTTAGTACCTTATCGGACCAAACCGGTAACCGCTGCGAGTTATTTATAGGAAGTTAAGTCTAAAACCTTGGTAAGCAAGCTACGTATGATCGCACTGTGATTTATCGTTAAGTCTCTCGGGGTACATTTGTCATAATTATAGTTGTAATTTTTTGAATTTTTGTACAGTTATATCAAGTTTTTTATGTCAAGAATGTAACTAATGGTAATAATTGATAGGAATTTGTAAAAAAAACATTCATTTACAATATCTATGTGTTTTATAAGCCTTTTTATAATGTCAGCCTTCGTGCGGTTTTAGATACTTATTTCTCAATGATTAACAAGTTTGATTATCACCTATATTAATTTCTTTTTACATAATGTGTGGTATAAATTTAACAGTAGAAATGTAAAAACGGCAGCATACGAAAGGAATGAACGTATGTAGGTATATTATTTTAACCAGTGAAGAAAGTCCATACAATGAAAGTTCAAGTTATACTGGTTGAGATTCGATTGCCTAACCGGCACGTCTACTGCTAAAAAAAACTTCCTTATTTAAATTATATTCTTTAAATTTAAAGGATCACTCATAACTAATTTATTTACCTTTAAATATGAGTTTTTTTATCATTTCCATAGGTAGATTACTTTCTTTATATGAAAATATAAAAATACGTGTGGCACTCGGGGACTGCCGCGGTAGAGCTATTGCATAGCATTTTTTATCAACTTACGCAATTATAATTATTTACTTATTTTTTATTTATGCAGTATTATTTTTTTCTTTGAACATTTATCTATACGCACCCACGGGGGCGCACATGCGGTGAGTGTGGCATTATAAAGATATGATAGATACCAATACACCTATAGACTTTCTCACAAACAGCTGCTTACGTATTCGTCCGATTTCAGAGCAGCTCGTCTCGATCCGTGCGAGCTTCGGGTGCTAGGTTTTATTTTCGTTACGAAATTTCTTGATTCGGTCGCCGCGCTCAAAGCTATGCAATAGCCTAAAAACTGATGAATTGAATGTATATGGTACTTGCAGTGCACTTAAAAGAAACATTATATTAAACCAAATATATCTAATACGATGCCAAGAAATGTTCTAAAACTATTCGATAGCTTCCTATGAACTAAAGTTCGAAGCTCAATTATGTACGACGCCGTGGGACCGGTATAACTTAAAAAATATCGCCCAGTAAATGATGCCATAAATTAAATTTAATAATACGTACGCCCAACGCAACAGAGCGTCATGTGCGGAAAGCTAATTGAATATTAATTTTACAATAAATCTGGTCAAACCAGTCTTTTATGCCTCTCTTATTTATATCTTAACTCCGCGTTTGCCAACTATAGCATTAATAGTTTTAAATGGGCACTAATTTATTAGTGTCACTAATATTAAAAAGTTTAATAATTGTAAAATGTTTTTTGTTTGAATTAGTCAAACCTAATGTTGCGAGCCACACCTACTGCAGCGAGCATCACAACCACCTTCCGTTTCACTTAATTTATTACTTTTATCTCGAGCACAGTCGCGGTCGATGCACACAAACACACGACATCTCCGACAATAAGACAAATCGTCCGATTACAAGACACTACCTGCCCGCTGTGGGTCTGCGTCATGCAAATTTGCAAAAGCCTTTTTTCATTCGAACCAATTATTATCACTCGCTTTGAAGAAAGTAAAAGTATTACTACAACACACAGTTCCCAATACTCGCATTAGTAAATTAATTGCTCTGGCATATTTCAAAGAAAGTCTTTCAGCCTTTCTTCGGAAACATAATGTGCCAAAACGTAGACAAAAAATGTTACAATTAAACGTGCAAGTTGACCTTGAAAAGGTACCCCATTTTGCGACATTTGGTACTTTTCGCACAGACAAATGATTTATGTTGTCTTTGAAGACTTGCTTTGTTAGTAGACCGAGTTGTTTTAAAAAAGACCACTTGCGGTGTCCTTATAGCAACATTTAAAAGAATAGTATGGACATTATGCGACTAAGGAAAATATAATGAATGTATTAAGTATCCAGTCGTGTGCATTGTATCTACAAACAAAGATGACGTAGACTGTAGAGTATTAAGACCTCGAAGTAAGCGAGACTGTAGATGCTTTGCTGTTTGGAGCCAGGAATAGATCATGATATCATAATATCTAGGAACTAATTTGGTTTTGACTCTACCAATAGCGTAGAATTTAATGTGAGTAATGTGAGACAATGATACTGCTTTGTATAACAAGAATAGAAAGTAACCAAAGTGTGAAAAGCTCAGTAGGTACATTGCCGATTAAAGAAAAAAATAGCAACGTTAAACAATTACCAACATTTATTAAGACTAGATAAAGCCCACCACACGGCTAGCGGAGTATTGTCGAAAGAAATCTCCATACAAAACATTACTCTGCTGTGTTGAGCGATTTATGCGACGGCCTGTGGTGTTCGTAGCACTGTGCACTCCTTATTGTATATTATTGTAGTGACACCGACTAATTTGTTGGCCGACTGATGAGCCAACTGCGGGGAAAGAGATTGTTTATGTTAAACTATATTAACTCGTAACGTGTAGCAGATTATCCCACACTAAAATTTTATAAATTAGAACCAAATCTAAGGGCTATATGTCTGTAAGTTACGTTAAATTAGATATCCTGTATATAAAAATTTAGGGCATAGAATTTTATTTAGTTTCATTATCTTGTAAACTATTCGTATCAGCATTTAATAAAGGAATAAGTGGAAGTTTATTTGGGATTTAGTTCTTAGCTCTTGGATTTGTTTAATCCACGTGAGTGCTTAGTAGACGCAAACATTGGCGAGTGACAGCTGGTGTACGCGCACGCGCGCTTCTCTTTACGTCGTCGGACAGTCGGCATGTGATGATATGTTCAACTTAACTCTATATTAAATCAGACATCGTCGCTTATATCAAGATGTTGTGAGACAAACAGAACTAAAATATTATTTCTATTTTTATGGTCTCAGAATTTAAAATACATTGAACGTTATTATGTAAACAATTTTCAATGTGTTATCAAAATAAAGGAACGAATTTTAAAATCCGTTTATTTATGCAACCGCATGGCTACTTGGAGATAAAAAGTTCATTAATACGAAATAAATACCCAAGAATCCGATCAACATTTGAGTATTTCGGTTAATTATTTTAATTATCTATAAGTTAAAATAAACGCGAAGGTGAACGTCTGATGAAACAAGTGGCTCGCACTGCCACGACATCTGAAAACAAACCGATCATTCCTCTCAGAACAACGTCAGAAACCGACGTGCGTTCCTCGCACCATCTTGATATTGTTTGTACATATTTTGACCGGCTAAATCAACGAATAAACCACTGTGCATTAAACACATCTAATTATGAATACTTGAGTGCGTTTTAAATAAATCTCATCGTTTACTTGAACTTTTGTTGAATGGTGATGATTCACAGAGATATAATTAAGAGAGATAAGAATCACTAATGAATGAGTTTATGTCATTATTATTCATACACGAAGATTATTGTAGCGGTTTAGACTATGAAAGTCAAAACTACAAAGTATTAACAGTATCACAGCGTGTCTTAATGTTTATTATTTTAAATTTTTGATTTTTTAAATAACTCTACCTCTCTCTAAATCTCTCTGTAAATATATTAAATCAAATGCCTTAGAGTCAATGAACTTTATTAAATTTAATGTTTTTGGGGGTAAACAAATTAAAATATTACTAGAGGCGTTTTTACAGTACCTATTCATATAAGCTCATGTTTTTCTTATCATTTATTTTTGCATTCTTAAAGTTATTAATGTCAGCATTCGCTTTTTATTCAAGTTGATTTGAATTAATATTGAGAAACAAATATTTGTTATGTTATGTCGTTCCTCCAGCTATATAAATAAATAAACAATTCAACAATGGATTGATTTCGAACTAGATGCACGGAAAAAAATTACAAAACAATACATGTAGGTGGTATTTATCTATTAGCTAATTTACTCATTTCATTCACAATAAGACTATGATATAAATTCATACTTGTTTTTTAAACAGCTAACACGAGTTTTTAGTTCTGTAACGTGTATAATAAAACTCATAATTATGAATAGAACATTACGTTTGACGCCTAGGCTCCCCTGGGTCGTGGGCCAGACCTCATTAATCATGTACCTAATGATGTGTTTAGACTCGGCGTATGACTATAAATGCGTTTCTTATGAGGATTATTTAATTTTCTTTTGTATGCCACCTTTATATCTTCGTACCTCTATTCAGGTTGGTATTATTCGATTAATAATAAATAAAATAAAGAATTGAAAATAAGTTTCTCGTTTATTTATAGAACTAGTGACCCGCCCCGGCTTCGCACGGGTGGATTTCAGATGCCCCCGCCGACGACACGATTCGTGCATTTTAAATCTGTAATATCTTCGAATGTATTCATTTAAATTAGATACTGTAAAGGGCCATTTTAATCTATATTAAATGCACAATGTATTTAATTTACTTAATTGTATAAGGATTGATTCTGTATTGCTTAAAATCACTTCGTAAATAAGCCATTATTTCTCGTAAAAAGAAACCCGCATCAAAATCTGTTGCGTAGTTTTAAAGATTTAAGCAAACAAAGGGATATAGGGACAGAGAAAGCGACTTTGTTTTATACTATGTAGTGATACACAAGTAAAATTTAAACAAAACTGACTTCAAGGTTCGACTCGATTTCTCTTGGATGCCATCATCAGATCTTAATGTCCTTATCATGGTACCACCGTTGGGACATCTCCTTTCCATTAAAATAAGAATCATCAAAATCAGTTCATAAACGACGAAGTTATCCGCGAACACACATAAAAAAAACACATATACGGTCGTATTGAGAACCTTCTCCTTTTTTGAAGTCGGTTAAAAAATAATTAAAATGGTATTTGAGTCATGTACCTTTATCCTAAAAATCAATTTTTGAGGTCAAACTGATGTTTTGCTATGTGTGTTATGTTTACACTACGTAAGAGGCGCATTTCAGGCATGGTGTAAAATACAAATGCCACCAAAACTTTAT
The DNA here is from genome assembly GCA_949125395.1 of Diaphora mendica. Taxonomy (NCBI): domain Eukaryota; kingdom Metazoa; phylum Arthropoda; class Insecta; order Lepidoptera; family Erebidae; genus Diaphora; species Diaphora mendica. The sequence continues at coordinate 9,328,117 of OX421323.1, forward strand.
GATACCATGCACGCACGGCCCCGCCCAGTGTGCTCATAATAATTAACCAATTACGGAATGACAAGCCTTCGCCGCCATTTTAATCGGTTTGCAATTCACTATGCATTGGTTCATAAATCTGTAAGTCCAATCATGTTGGAATATCGTCCTATCTTATAATTGGACTTCGTATCAAGTAGCCAGCGGCTTCACGTTTTGTTATTTTTTCTTTACATTAGGTCCTTTTAAGTAAATGCACATACACTAAAGAAGGGATTTATGTGTTAACTATAATGAATACAAATATGTGATCAGGTGTATAAATAAAAATGTCGATTGTTTTAACCCTCAAACTGGAAATCGGGAATGCCTTTTTAATTTTGAACCTAAAAAATAACTATTTTCAAGCGATGAAGTGACCTTTTTTGTCTGGCTGTGTTTGCAATGACTCTACTGCCAATCCAATGGAACAGCAGCGCTTAGCTTCGCATGAAGTAGATAAATCATATAACTCTTCAGAGCTTTAATGTTTTACCCAATTACGGCTATGCCAAAAGAAGGGTAATAGTTTTGACAGTCTATATGTTTGTATTCTTACATCGTAGCGCCTAATTTACTAAACCTATCCTATTGAATATATTGAATAAGGTATTAATGGATTTGCAATTATAGCCCGGGTGATACAGGCTATATCAATTCTATCAAAAGTTCTTAAATAGTCGGGTTATAGTTTTTTAAACTTTTTCTCATCTACTTTTATGTGCAATCGTTACTATATCAAACATAATCTATTTTACATATACAACAGTAAATTTCTAGCAAGAAAGTAGCATAACACTAAATGTACATCTTGAAAGCTCTCTGTTGAAATAGTTTTTAGAGAAAAAGTCCTACAAAACAAAAGAGAAATTACTGTCACTGAAATTAATCAATCCATCAATCTGCGATTGGCGTTTTAATTGCACAATGTTTATTGCGCTTTAAAAGCTGGGGAAACGAAAACGCAACACAATATTTTTTCCATATAACCATTAATATCTGTCGGTTTTGTTTCCTCCGCGGCCGCGATTCGCCCCACTGTGCGGTTGTGGCAGTTGTACTCTGACTAACAATTGTTAAGTCGATTCTTTTTGTCGATCAAATATGTGTAATACTATGGACTGTATTAGTAAGATTATTTAGGAAAAGGTATAAGATCTTATCATACCTTTAAATGATACTACAAGAAAAATTATTTGTAAAATATTGTTATTGTTTCATTTGCCTACTTTGTTACCTAAATACGGCGGTAATCATTTTTTTTCTCCGACTTACTTTGCCAATTCAGCAAGCAGCAACCACGAAAAAGTCTTTCCACTTTTCGGGTTATTATATAGCCTATGTCACTCCCAAAATACGTAGCCTTCTATTGGTAAAGGAATTTTCAAAATCGGTTCAGTAGATCCAGAGATTACCCCCTACAACGTCACAAACTCACAAACGCACAAACTTTACCTCTTTATATAACAAGTGTAGATATAGATAGTGTAGAAGTGTAGATATAGACTCTTATCTTTTCGTGTCTTTTTTCTTTAGTGAGCTATAGTTTTTAACTTGAACCACTGTATGTTTACATTACTACTTTCACAAATCTATACTTATAATAAAAATGTAACAGGTCAAATTCTGTACATTGAAGATATTTTGAAAATCTTTTTTGGAGGGCTCTCTGTTATCGATACTGAAACCAAAACTACTTTACAGTAATATAGCTTATACAGGTTACTATTTGCCGCGATAATCGACATTCAAGCGGGCGGAGCCAATATAACTTCAAAAGGCTACAATCTATTTAAAATCGATATAATAGTTTATCTTGATTCTGAAATTTCTTATATCATTTATACCTAGTATACCTACTATCCCCTTAATGCTTAAATAGAAAAAAAGTAGAACCAAAAATAGAATCTTTGAATGTACTGGAAAGGAAAACGGCAATCTTTAAAAGCGGTGGTATTATCTGACTTGAGACAAAACTACTTCCCACGTTCGCTTTATAAGATTAAACTATTGCTACTGTACCTAATAAACCAATTTAAAAAAACTGGTACATTGTCTATCTTAAAACGGACTTGGCGGTGGGCCTACTAATTGACGGTCATTATCACAACCTTTTATTTGTAATTAAAATCATGAGATAATTTATAATTTCAAACAAAGGTAATTTAATTTTCAATTTACAACATCAGACCGCCAATTAATCAGTCTTGTTGTAGCTGATTCAAATCATCGAAAACAGGGGATTGACGCCCTTTCTTTTAAGTCCATAACTTAAAGGAAAGGGCATCTTGTATTAACGTTGAATACGTACGTTTTCTTTCCCATTTCGTAATGATTTAAAAAAATATTGCAAACAATTAACAATTTAACAAAAAAATCCGACTTCAGGAACTGGGCCAAATTGAAATGGGTCCACACGGGAAGGACCAGCTTTCAAATAAAAAAAGAATCATCGAAATCGGTTTGCATAATATTGAGTTATTCGTCAATTTGTCGCGCACATACTTAATGCAAATTAAAGACTTATAATTATGGTTTTCTGATGGATGACATTATCAGAACTGGACCAAATTAAAATGGAACCACATGGAAAGTCCCAGCTTCCAAATAAAAAAAGAATCATCAAAATCGGTTTAACCAGTCGAAAGTTATGAGGTAACAAACATAAAAAAATACAGTCGAATTGATAACCTCCTCCTTTTTTGAAGTCGATTAAAAGTCAAGTTAACTAGAAAATATTATGTCAAAACATGATGTTTTATAATTTAAAATTACTGTATTATTTAACTGATTAATGAGTTTTTTTCCAAAAGTTCACGCTTCGTAAGCAATGTCTTGGTTTCTCAACCTCTGTTTCCAACAAAGCCTTTTCCTTTTTTTTTAAGACATTCCTGCACTAGGTATGTTCATGTTCGCAGGCGACGAGACGGACAAAAAGAACACCCAGACTCAAAATAACAACTCATGGATCACACAAAGTGCTGTTCGATATGGGGTTTGAACCAACAATCAGCGCAGTACGAGTAGAAAACGCTGATGTGACCGCTTAAACCAGTACACCATCTGTGCAGTCGAATGTTTGCTTTGTTTGCAAAATTACGGCATTCTTCTCAATTCACTTTGGAATTATTTCACTAACATTACGTCACTAAACATGTCCAGAGTCGCCATTGATCAGTGTAGGTTAAGAATTAATGAAGTGAGCATGTCGACCCCTGTCACATTCTGTCGAGCCTCCACTTCGACAGCACCCTCTGTCGGAATGTCGATACACTACGTGTCACAACTATTTGTTTAGTTAGAAATAAACCTATATTACACGTAACAAATGTTATCATTAGAACTTATATTCCTGTATTACCTAGTACATAAGTTTATATGCCTGTTTCACGTTTACATGTTACTTGCTAAGGAAATGCCTATGTTCTGCAATACAGTCCATTGCACCCCTATTCATCCCATGGATGGCCAGGTACCAACATGGTGTGATTACCACATACCAATGTGGTAATCCCTAGTAAGTTAAACTTTTCTTTCTAAGGGGAAGTCTATAGCCAGTAGCGAACTTTTAAAGCCTGTTGATTATCAAAAGAACAGTAAACTGCCATCACCGGCTAAAAGTCGTGATATTTATAATGGACATGGCCATTTATGTAGAGGGTAATAGCATTATAACTATAATTACTGTCATTAGCTTGGTAATTGCTACAAGCTCAACACGTATCGTAAACTTAGGTGTTTGCCTCGATACCTAATTTTTATAATACGTAAATACATATTATGCACATAATAATTAAAAGTGCAATCGTTAGAAAAAAGTATTTAGATTTCATTTTATTTTTGGTTACAGACCACAAGACCAGGTTCTATGTTACAATATTGCAAAAATACACAGGCAGATGGAACTACGATAAATAAAGTGAACATCATTTTTTAAATGGCAAGTAATTTATATTTTGAAAAGATATGATATAAAAACCTATTTTTCATTTTTATAAACACTTTGTACATTAGTATTCACATAAACTAGTTATCAAAATTTCACTATAATTCATTTTTTTATTTTTTTTATTATCTTTCTGCAGTCCTCCTCCACATAAATTTTAGATAATTGTGCTAAATTTCATAAGTTTTTGCTTTAATTAGGTATTAGTTTAGAGACGTTGTGTGAACTTTCAACTTAGATTTTACAAACTTCAAGATCTCATTTTAAATGGAAGAAGTATGAAAGGATCAACGAATTTACGAGATTGTAGAAATGAAAATAAATGAAAGTTTAAATACAATTTGAAATAGCAAATGAAATTTAAAATAAAAAACCGTAACTAGATTTTAAAACCCAGATTTAATTTTTCGTAGTGAATTATTTTTTGTGAACTGTGTAGTAATTGACAATTAAATATTTAGTTTAAATTTTTAAATTGAGCTAAATATGAATAAAATTATAATACCAAACAAAGGTAATTTAAATCTTCAATTTACTTATATCAAACCGCCAATTAATCAGTCTTGTAGTAGCTGATTTAAGTCATCAAATAATCACAAATTTTAACAAAAAAAAACGACTTTAAGAACTAGACCAAATTGAAATGAAACCACACGGGAAGCACCAGTTTTCAAATAAAAAAAGAATCATCAAAATCGGTTCACCGTCGAAAGTTATGTAGGTATGAGGTAACAATAATAAAAAACAAAATATATAGTCGAATTGATGACCTCCTCCTTTTTTGAAGTCGGTTAAAAATAAATAATAATTATTACTTAAGTTTGTAAAAAAAGTATGGGTTTTTTGACATCAAATGTAACAAATTGCTTATTGCTAAGCAAGAGGTAAGTATTGCTAAGTTAGAGGTAAGTTAGAAAAAAAAGTTTTTATAAAAATGTGGATCTTATTTTCATTTCGTGTTGTAGACTCAGTAATTACTTTAGTTTACAACTTCAACAAAAAATATGTTTCAAAATACTATGTTTAATGTGTGTTTGTTTTAACCTCCTTGTAAATAAGTAAAACGAATTGCAATCAGGAGTTTTAAATAAATACGAGTGGGTCGAAGCCCTCGAACGGCTAGACTACCCGAGTGTTTAAATTTTAATTTGTTTTCATGGAAACCACCAGACCAACCGCGCAAGCCAATATATCCATTGGCTTATATGTATATTGACTGCGTGGTTGGCCTGGTGGTTTAAGCCGTTGCCACGCCGCTTTTTTCCTAGCCAAGTGTCAAGGGTTCAAATCCTACTGGGACAACAATTTGTCTGATCCACAATTTGTTATCCTGAGTCTGGGTCTTTGTGTCTGTTTTAAACATGAACATCCTGTTTGTAAAGTACCCTGCGACACAGGATATTTATACCCATTGCGGTAGTTGTCTATTTAAAAAAAGAAATGAAAGAAAGATATTCTTGTAGTATAAACCAGCATCGTTACCTATCATTATAAACATCTCAGCTGAAAAAATTCCACTACTGAACATAGGGTTCCCACAAGGCTTTCGTCACCTATGCTTAATTCAATTAGTAATTGAATTTAGCCCTTCTATAATAGGACAGAATCAACTTACTAGGTGTACTTAAATTACATGTCTGATGGTTGAGTGGTTGTTCCTACCTAGGACAAATATGAGAGATGAGGGATGAGAATCAACTAAATCTAAATGCTATTCGGGTACTGTGCGTGTCACACTGTGTGACAAAATTGATCTGGAGATCTAAGAAATTAATCCTAGCGCATCAATTATGATCCACTCCGATTTGTTCTTGACATATACGATACATGTGCTTGAATACATGTGTTTAATAGTAAGTAATAAATGACGTTGAAAATAAGTCAGGTTTAATCTGGCGCAGTATCGGTTTTGATATTAATTCCATTTTAATAACATTTTATAGATATTTTCCGTTTAGTATAATTCCCATGAATGTGAATATTAATTTCAAAGAATATAAACTGAATCCGTCACTGTCATAGTTCGACAGACGAAAAATATTTTAATCGATTGTCACATTCAAATCAGCAGTAAAATTGGAAAAATCGGTTCCCACTAAACTATTCAATAAGTTATTTCAGAATTTTAATAATAATTTCACTAGACAGAGTTCGCTAAACTTAATAATGATTTTTCTCGACCAATATTGGAAAACTCTAACAAATGAAATGCAATGAAAAATAGATCTTATACTTGTTATGTTAAGTATAAAATTGCGTTGTATGGTTATTGAGATATATCATTTAAGTATCGATGGATTCCGGGTGTTCGAGTCCGCGGCACTAAAGGCGTCTTTAGACTATTTAAATTCCGTTACGGTTCGTTGCTTCTCTGGTTTATACGGTGCCGTTAATTTTAGTGGAAATTGAACTGGGGGACATTATTGATCTTGGTGTTCAAAGTTACTTAAACTTTAAATATCTAGGTACTTACTGAGGTGACCATATCGTGTAATTTTTCATAAATCAATATAAGTAGGTACTATATTAAGATGATGATTGCTACTTGGGTATTTCACTTATTTATATATTACTAGCTGATCCGGCAAACGTTGTTTTGCCATAAAAAAAAAATTGGGGTATAAAAAAATAGACGTTGGTCGATTCTCAGACCTACTCGATATGCACACCAAATTTCATGAAAATCGGTCCAGCCGTTTCAGAGGAGTATGGTAACTAACATTGTGACACGAGAAGTTTATATATAAGATGTTAAAAGATGCCTAGATGACTAAAGATAAAATATTTAGATTCATTCTCTGACTGAGATATTTAGTAGAAAACCCCTTCTTTTGTAATCACTGGATAACTCCCTCTGAATGTTTATATTTACGAGTATACAAAGTAATCAAACCATGTTTGAGTAACCTAACCACCTTTAGGTACTTTTATCTATTATCATTTTTTATGTATGGCCCTGCCAAATGTCTCTACTGGCAGATGGATGGAAAGCATAAACAGAATCCAAGAGTGGTGGTCACCATACTCATTACGAATGCTGACAATGCAACATGATGACCCATAGCTATGGTATAGACTATGGCAGCCTAGTGATGCTTCTGCATCATTGGGACTCCGGACTCGTACTCATCAACGAAACACGACAGCACGAACGCTGCCATTTTACGTTGATCTTCTGTGCGAGGGTAGTAAACCGCCCCGGTTAAGCCGGCCCGTTCGTGCTGAAATCAACTTGGCTCTACTACTTTGCACATGTTTATGTGAATAGGCATTAAATTAGCCAGATAGATACACAAAATTCTAACTTTTATAAAAAAAAAGACAGATTATAGTACCTACACTATACTTATTATAAAAATACATGCACTTATATCTGACCCTTGGAACCCCATTTATATTCAATCAATAGAAATTAATATTAAAGTTTGATCTGAAAAGATTGCAGTTATTAACCCTAATTTAGTCTCCGATCACAATTTATCGACATTTTATCGATAGGTAGTAGGGTAACATTTTAACGTTTTCTACAAAAAATAAATAAACATGACATCGGTAGAATTTGGTTATCTTTTTTTCTGTGATTTTATTATACTCAGAAAAGCTTAGCTATTTTATGAGTAGTTGAGTGTTAAACTTATTTTACATATAAGTAGGTAAATATTATTATAATGAGGAATATTTTACTGTGAAAAGTGTTGATATACCTACACGGTCCAGAATCGAGTGTTCACAAAAAATAGTAACTGTTTCTACATTCTTTAAAAAAAAAATCATTCAGTCTTATATAAATAAAGTATTTTCCAAATCAATATAATTATGACCATTAATGGCGAAATTTTAAACAATCAAGAAACACCTCCTTTTCAAGGTTGATGAAAATAAATAATTACCTCCCTGTTGTGGCATGTTTATTTCTTCTAAATTGCATCCATACTTCAATGACCAACTATCAAATGCTAATTAGGTGTATAAGTGCTAACGGGTGTAGTTACACCAATCATAACTCCTTGAATGATGGGTTTGCGTTGAACTGACCGGTTACATGATTGCTTTAGCCCCTCAATGCCTACACGCGGGAAAGGAGACTGATTATATGACATTATACAAAAACTACCAGTACCAAATTTCGAAGTATTTTCATCAAGTAATATGGACCTTAAATTTAGTGTTTTTTGTTAGGACTTCAGCATATAGAAGACTTGTTTATTGTTTAAAAAAGAGAAATTTAAATACTTTCTTAAATTGTTTTATTGTCATATTATAGTCGATTATTTTCTATCAATAATTAAAGGTCAACAACATTCTGGAATTTTCATCAATCATCATAAAATCTGAAATCATGAAAATCCGCTCCATTGATTCACTAAGACAAACAATTGAACAACATATCGAAGGATCTGAAACTCGCAAACGTTTTGTGTCATTTTAACCAGTGCTGCCCCGATACTACCGCGTTGGCCTTTCCATAAATTTAAAAAACTATATTCTTGAATTGATTAAAGACCTAGTAGACCTGTACCTATGATTAATGTTGCTTCAAGCGTAACACCCCATTAGAAAACTGGTTATGTATGACGATGTGATAAAACCATTACGGAACTGCTAATTTACAAGTTTCACTACTCAGTTACTAAGGGTATTTAGCCTTAACTGTAACGGTTATGATAGATAGATAAGGCGTAACAGATTAACCTTGTCATTTCAAGTTCAGTGGCCTATTTTTTTCTCTAAGTCTAAGCTATAACTTCTTAGACCTTGTTCTGAATTTGTTTATGATACAAAAATAGCTTTCTAAAATACTTAATCAAGACCGATTTCTCACCTTGATTAAATCAAACGTCTACAGCCTAACAGTTATATTCAGCACTAGCTGACTCGGCGAACTTCGTACCGTCATATTTACATATTTGTCTCAGCTTCTCACAGGCAGTGTACAGTTGCGGACAAAAAAAGACTATTCCCGTTATCTTTTTTTTTCTTTCAAGAAAAAAAAGAATGTTAGAAATCGGACTCTGGGTTATTGAATTACAATTAAGTACTTACATATTTCGATTTTCATCCCCTCTCTCCAAGAAACCGTGCTGAATTTCGGGATAAAAAGTATCCCATGTCCTACCTTGTAGTATGAACTCAAATCGTGCCAAGTTTCATTTAAATCCATTCGGTAGTTTCAGCGTGATGCGCGGCCAAGATACAGACAGACGGACAGACAGACAAAAATGAAAAAAAAATACAGTTTTGGTTCAGTATCGATTATAGAGAGCCCTCCATTTTTTAAAAAAATATCTTTAATGTACAGAATTGGACCTGTCACATTTTTATTATAAGTATAGATAGGTCATCAGAACATCTTAACGCAGAACGTCACGTAGATTCCGGAAAATGAAATTATTTTAAACACTTGGTTGAAATCATTAACAAAAATTACAAAATAATAAAATATGTACTTCGTAATAATAAATGCATCTGAGTACTACACTGACACTGCAATGCGCCAGGAAAATTTATGTCCATTCGCCAAATACAGCCCATAAAATTGGACTGGCCCCAATCGAGTCTGTAATAATTATTTTTAGTAGCATGAGAAAATAAAATATCTCAGAGGAAGCTTTTTCAAACATTCAATACCTACACGCTGTCGATCGCGCATCGATGATTGAGATATGGAGAATATCTGCAATTCTTAAAAAATGTATATTATTATTAAAAGCGGAGATAGCTTGATAGTCAAACTAATGCATAAGCAATCTGATGATGGGGATTCGGACCCCAATCATACACTTTGTGTACTTGACCCATTCATGAAACTATAGGTAATATTCCTCAATAGGAAAGATTAACAAGAACATAATTTTATGAAGAAGCAGAACCATCTCAATAGAGCTATCATAGTTTGGGTCACCATGCTGTATGGTTGCATTTGCTGTGAGTATGGCGACGACTTTTGGATTCTGCTCATGCTTTAGATCAGTCAGAGTAGAGTCACTTTGGTAGGCTCATTTATAGGTATAAATACCTATATAAAATGTTCGCTATATCTATTCTAATTCTCCGCAGTAGTGTTAAGCAAGCAATGAGAATGATAATTAAATACTGTTCATTGGCAAGCACATCACAAAAGTGGTAGCCGATTCAAGAAAATATTAAAAGATTACAATTGATGAAACAAAAACACTTTGATGCTAAATCGACTTCGAGATTCAATAACCTTATGTCAACAACGATAGCTTTATAGAAACTTGGTATAAAATGAATTAGTTATGTAGTTAGAAATATAAAACCTTTTCTGACGTGCGATAATAATTCTTATATATGTATGTATGTAAATAGATATTTATTTATTTAATACATTGCAACGGAATGATTTTAGAATGTTTTATCTATTTTAATTACTTATGTTTTTGATAAAAATTAGACGTGTAGTTAGTTATTATATTATTATAGTTAACGTAAATATAATAAGGCAAATTAGCATTAGTAACAGACAAGCTTAAAGAGTAAAACCGCTGCTAAGTTTTGTATCTACATACGTATGTATGTATGTCCTACGTATAGTAATATATCATATAATTTGAATTAAAATAAAATAAGGTATTAAGAAATGGTTTATAGTGTTACAAATGGATGGCAGACGTTCCGTGCGCGCCTGCTGACAGATGTTTTGACAGCTCCAATATTATTAATTGTGACATTACTCTGTCGTTATGGCATCGCCCAGAACGCTCTTCCGCTTCCACGTCATTAATAAAATGAGCAATAGTCGAAATATTTATCAATGGCATAATCGATACAGAAACAATTATAACCACATCGATCAAAATTCTAAACTCAACTTTGCCTCAAAAATGTTTAAATTCTTCAGCTACTAAAATGAATAATCAACCCTATAATTACACACAAAAGAGTTCAAACTATATCGACACTCAAACGGCTCAGTAAAAAGTAACAGTTGAACCTAATGGCTCTGTACATAGAGTTTAATTTTGTGTAATATTGTGTTATAAATTAAGTACAATGGTATCGAGTAACATTAAAATTCTTATCTCTGGTCTGTCACACAGCGAGAACGTCAAAGTTCGAAGTGAAGAACGCATTATAATTAATAGTCGATGATACGCGAGGATCGTAAACAAAAGCGGTGATAAATGGATTAAAGCCTGATACTAGATAATAAGAACTGTGGGTTGTAAATCGTGGTTTCGTAAGCGGTGGTCACTTTTTAGGTTTAAAACGGACGCGTGTTACACATAATTGTAACTTTATTTTACGAATAAACTTTACAGTTGCAAATTTTGTGATTTTTATAAATTAAATTCTAATTCTAATAACAAAAAAATCAAATATAATTTAATGTGTTTTAGAGTGGAGACCGCGTCTTGACAAACGTACTGTGGGACGCCCTCTGGCCAGATGGCGGGCGACTTACTAACTTACCCTAAGAGGGCTGGCAGCGACTGGATGCAGAAAGCAACATACCGGGCTCTGTGGTGTTCCTTGGGAGAGGCCTATGTCCAGCAGTGGACTGCAACGGGCTGATGATGATGAAGTTCTACTTACGAAATTTATAATAAAAGGAAACAACTTGTGAATCAGAAAAAAAATCTTAAGTTTGGTTGACAGTGACATTCAACAAAACTGAAAAGTCAATCAAAGTGAGAATCAAAAAACTAAACAATAGAATATTTCAAGTTATAACTTCACACCTACATCACGACTTATTACAATTATATCGTGTTTTCTTGTTCTAAGATTACAGCACGGTGTGATACGTAGCCGTGTTATATCATACCGTTTTGAATTCAATGACATATTGACTGTCAAATATACCTTGATACATTGAGGGCGTGACGAGGTCTGTTAAAACCCGTCATTAGAAGTCGATGTACGTTTTTGCTGTTATTGATTACGTTTGACAATAAACGTTGTTTGATTGTGTGGGAAGTAGGATAAACATGTGTGAAGATTAGTATGATAGAACTACTTTCACTATATGATATAATTTGATTAAATAGCTGAAGATAAACTGCCTGACCACAACCGGTTTGAGTTAGAGAACAGCAATCTTTATCCTCTTGAACTGTGTCTTCATCTAGTCACATCTAAGTCCAGCTTTTCTTTTTTATGTACGGCCCGCCAAAATGACTCTACTCTGCCTGATGGAAAGCATAAGCAAAATCCAAGAGTAGTGGTCACCATACTCATTGCTTATGCAGACAATGCAGCATGGCGAACCACACCATGGCGGCCTAGTGATGCTTCTGCATCTTTTAATCTAGTCAACAAGCATGGAACTTGTTGACTAGACTATTTGGCTTGACCAGCTATACTTAGTATGAAAACCTACTTTCACCAACAATAGGTTCTCATCTTACATCTTTCCCATTCAATCTCTTTACTACCCGGTTAACAGTATTGCACTTGCTCCCTTTACATAAAAGTACACACATCAAAAGTGTCTAGGGATCAAGCATTTTTATGCGGATTTCTTGAGATTGAGATGTGGCTTTGGCCCTGGCCTGCTCAGTCGCCAGACTTGAACCCGATTGAGCATGCATGGGATATGCTACAGAGAAGAGTTCTGCCGAATATGGAGGGTATCCAGTCGCAAGAAGACCTTTTTTTGTTGTTGCAACGAACATGGGCGGCCATTCCACAGCGTGATTTGGATGAACTCATTTTGAGTATGCCAAACCGATTCTTGTGTTGTTAGTGTTCGCGGTAGAAACACGGATTATTAATTGTTTAAGTTACCTAATAAAATTTTAAAGAAAACTGTTATTTCAGTCTTTTTTTCAAACTTTAATGTTAGTGGTTCAAATGTCAAAAATCCCTTTATTAGGAAAATGGCAAATTTCTTTATTAATGCAAAGGTGACTTGGTTTATCGTTACTGTGACAAACGAAAACACTTTATTTGATGAATCCTTAAAGAAAATTTTAATTAATATCAATCAGGAGAAAAGTTATTGCAAAAATATATGTTGATCCCTAGACACATATGTTGATCCCTAGACACTTTTGATGTGTGTAGTTAAAATTACCTGTCTAGTTGGCAAAATGCGGGTGCTTGGAACGTCTCAGTATCTTCTTTTGGGTTTATAAGCGTGAGTGTACCTATACGTACGTTTAGATTTATTGGAACGGTTTGAAATTGATACATGTCTAATTAAACGCAGTTTCATAGTCATAGTTTACATTAAGTACATTTTGATTTTAATACACCTAGTCAGTGACTTTTTATTCGTGTTGTACGTTTTTGCGTGTCTGAAGAAACTTAATTATGTTCTATTTTTAGGGATGTTAAACACGACAAATCGTTTACTAATGATTAAACAAATATAATAAGTGAAACTCGGCTTCCGATGTTTTGCGATTTGATCCTTGGAAAAGTGTGTACCCTATAGGTAAGTTCTTTGGATTCAATATTACATTAATTAAATCATAACTGGTCTATTAGTTTCCAGAAACTGTACCTGCATAGAAACGAAGGCTGAATGAAACTCTGAGCGTAATTTCCTTCAACTCTATTTATATTATGTAGGTAAGTTTGTACCTTAAACTGTACCTTAAAAAATACTGTAAATCATTACAGTATTTTTTTTTTACCTAAACAATATAGGTACGTCTATTCTATCGTTCACATTTATCACATCATCAGTTAAGATGCTGGTAGGCTGACTAACAAAAAGTGAGGCACCTTGCAAATTGTAATTGCAAAATATTTTTTTAAGTAATTTGTATTTAAATGCTCTAGTCTCCTTACAAACATAATACGTTCACCAAAGTTTGACCACCTCGCTTTATACCTAAGATCATAACTCGCCTCTAAACGACCACAACACGTGTGGTTCCGAAATCAAATTAAAATCATGTTTGATAAGATCGAGTGGCGGTTATGGAAATTTATGACTATATTACCTGCTCCGACAAAAACCGGGGCCAGTCTCCGCAATTATTTATGGAGTCCGCGAATGATTATAGTTTACGAGCATTTGATAGGTCAGCCTCTGGCGTGCACAGTGGGCTTCAATACATGACACTCGGAACTAAATACTTATTAATTTTTCACAATGCTTAAAGATTCTAAGCTTTTAGAAAAACTGAAGTATTATTTTTAATTAAAATTATTTTCTAATTAATCTTGTATCGCTTAAAGCTTCCGAGCGTAGCTACTTAGATTAAATCAATAGAGCATAAAATCTCTAAAATTCAACTGCATTGAAAGATAGGCCAATTTGACAGAAATAAATAATTTTTATTACGTGATTCAGGAAATAAAACTTTCCAAATAGATGTAAAATATGTTGTATCAGAATGAAACTGAGACAAAAATGTGTTGGCCGCAAAAGATACAGAAATAAATCAGACAGATGACAATTTAAAGTGGTTAACCCACTAACTGTGACCATTTTAGATACTTTGATCAGATCTTGTCGAAACCCAACTTGTATTAACAGAGACACAGCCGTTTAAAGCTTTGTGCATGTGGCAATAAAGTTGAATTTTATTAATTTTATTACGTGATAGTGGGTGTTTGTTCAACAGTTTTTAGAGTCAGAGTAAAGATTTATGTTTTTATTTAAGAATTAATGGTATAGTGTGAGTAATCGCCGTTATTTTAATTTTATGCATTAATGATATCTGATTATGAATAAAAAAGTTTATTTCACATTTATTATGTGGTACCATAAATTTTCATAATCATTATAATGTTCTCACTTCAAGAGTCATTGTTATTATTTACAAATCGTAAATCAGTTAAAGTCTAACGACGACATATGTATGGAGACATGTTGAGCGTGTTAAGCTTTATTACTAGTATTTTAAATTTTATTACGAAGTCGTTTATTTATACTTTTAAGTAAAGCTTTGTGAAGTCGTTTTATAGCCCCCAAATATTTAAAAGCTTCAAACATCAACAAGCAGTAAATTTCTTTAGATTCCCTCAAACGTCCCCAATACACCTGGCGCCTCTTCGCATCGCCCCGCTCCTTCCTTAAACTATACGATCTGTTAAAAGACCAAATTCGCTGTCCAAATTAACACGAAATAAAAACGGAGTCGAACCACAAAAAAATAAGCGAAGCTACAAGATAAAAGTTTAAAAAAGGCCCACGTCAAAACATTTGATTGTATTAATATTTATAGGCATCGTATCGCCGCAGGAAAGACAACTCGAGATGGATGAAAAAAAAATGTTTATCAGCCCGTTTAGCTTTTAAGGAAACCGCGAATCTTTTGTAAAAAGTTATTTATGGTCACGAAAACAATTGCAGTGTTACCATTATATCACATTTGACAGCAATAACTGTATTATTTTTTTGTCTCCGAAATGAAGATGTTCCGTTCACTGTGGACGACGATTTAACAATGGTATCTTATTGTGCGTGAAGTGGTTTAATTCACTAATATTAACTTTGCTTCTATTTTTTCAATATAATTTCCGTCTTTCTGTCCGTTATTTTTTTTTAAACAGATGGCTGATTAATACCTTAGTAGTTTTTTACGAATTTTGTCACAAATAAAATTGTGATTGTATAGTATAGTATTGTAAGATATTAATGAAAATACCGAGCAATTGTGGGGCATCTATTAATAGCAGAGAGCAAAAGTATGTAACTTGATTAAGTGGATATAAAATATGAATATATAGAAAAAGAATATGGGTGTACTAAAAAACTGTTCAAAGCCGAATCTGAATTTGTATCAGAAGATGAAAGAAGCAATAAATTATCGTAGTATGGTCATCTAGTTCAGAAGGATGACCAAAATATGGTGAAAATATTATCATGAACCTAACTATGGAATTTGACGTATACAGGAAAAGGTTAATGGATTGTTTAATAAAAATCGCTTAAAAGAGACTAAGTAGTGAACAAATTAAAGGTAAAGAAGAATTCGAGAACTACATTTATTGTGAGTGTAAATAAAATTAGGCCAAGGCCTATTAAAGTCGCTTTGCAAATTGAGAAACTACTACGTTAAATGGGGCCAATTCTTAGGTACGTAAATACTATCAAACGTACTGTAAAGTACATACTGTAAAGTTTTCAAGTAATATGGTATATTTAGATACATATATTACTTTTTCAAGAGGATATCCTTAGCTTAAACTTCGAACCTCACATTTTAATACCATTCGATCTGAGAAAAGGTACCCCGATGACAAATACCTACTTATTGCAGTAATACAATCTCATACACGTCCACAACGCTTGACTAACGGCGCAAGATTCCTATGCTAATTTAGAATACGCAACACTGTATTATACAGACGCAATTCGCGCATGCGCATTCGAGGATGTGCGTACGAGTGTGCGGCTTTTATGCGCAGCTTAATCAGTGTCTGAGCTTCGACATGCGTTATTGAAACGAAATTAAAACACATGGTTCGTTATTACGGGTTTTAATTAAAAGGAAATAGTATGAATGGCCACTGGTAATATATTTTGTTTTCTGTATTTATTATTAAATGTAAATAGAGAGGCAGAGAGAGAGCATTACGAGGGTAATTACTAAAGGGCTTTAAGTACCTACACTAAATGCTCGTCAATTTTTTTTGTATCTGCCTGTTTTTTGTTGTAGTTTAAAACCTATGCCTAAATGTAAGTAGGTAATGTAATGTGACTTTGAAAGTACTGATTCAATGAATCAAGTTATGCACTTTCAAAAAAGTTTATCATATTTGTATTTATACATTTGCAGATTGCAAAACAGCCACCCACAACTCTAAATTCTAGCCTTTGGCATTGTTAAGAGTATTCAACTGATGCTAGAACGATAGACAACGCCTGCACACATAGGTCCAGATAAGATCAATTGAAATTATCAATATCTCAACTCAAAGGCTCAAGTAGATATTAAGCAAGTTGTTCTCGTCTAATACTCTGTAATTTTAGTTTTATGGCTGACTAATCTACTAATACCTTTATATGTATGACATTTAAAATAAAGCCAAAGTAAATTATTATATTTATTTTCACTTAATTTGAAAAAACCAATGTTCTCGTAGTTGTGATCTCATAATATTCGCTAAATTTAATATGCACTAGAGTTATTATCACACTAAGTTATGTACGTTGTTCAACAGACCTAAAGCAGATTAAATCATCGTGAGTGAAGGGTCTTAGACTATAATTGGACCATTATGACCAAATACGGCGAAGGTTCTTGAAACTAGCGTAACATTGTTTTAAATAATAAGCCAACAAGTGTATTTATTATCAATTTAAATCTATTCAAAACCCTTTTTATCATGGATAAAATAATCATCGTCATAAACATTATCAATAACTTTAGTACTGGTCATGGAGCTCTCAGAAAGAAAGAAGGTTTTGCTGCTGGCGCGCTGGCCAGACGAGTTAGTTTACTTTGCAGCAAAATATTTCTGGTTAATTTTCAGATTTTAATATTCTAAATACTTACATACCTTGGAAATTACAAAGCAAAAAGATATGATCTTAGTCATATAATACAATGTAATAATATAATGTTAATAAAAAAAAATGTTGTCTGTAAAGTCTGTTTACGACGATAGTCTAACGTGACAACGTCATAACGAAACATTGATGAAATGATGAGAGATAGATTGCACTTCAAGCCTTAAATGGAACGCATAGCGAGGTAACGCCGCATGAGTCATGTTTTTTCGTGTTTGCAGCCGGCTCCATCGAATTATAAGACGTTGTCACGTCTAAAACTTTGCAAAATAAAACCTATGTGGTTTATTAATATAATTTATTACAGATATTTTGATGTTATAATACGAAATATTTTTTACAAAATATTTTCATTGTAGTGCCAATAAAATACGGTTCCGTTTATGGCAGGTTGTGTTACTCGCTTCATTTTGGACAAACCTAAAAAGGAAGTGTGAGTCGTAACACTGGTAGTGCAAATAACAAAGTCAGCTCAACACCGCATCTCTTTTTGTTAAAAACACAGAATTAATGTTATTATAGCTGCACTGTTTCTCGGGACGAACCTCAGATCCTTTCTTCTACTTATCAGAATGTCTTTGAATATATTAAGTAGACTCAATTGGAACGATAATCTGTTTAACAAAATTTAGTACAAATTAAGTTATTCTTTCATACATGTTTTACTTAGAACCAAAACTATGTGTTCTTTTTGCATAACAATTGTAGCTACATCTCGCAAGTGAAACTCCTGCTTTTGTTTTAAGATTTTATTGTTTAATAATCACAAATTTTATTTTAAAAAACCGACTTCAATCTGGACCAAATTTAAATGGGACCACACGGGAAGCACCAGCTTTCAAAAAAAAAAGAATCATCTAAATCGGTTTACCCAGTCAAAAGTTACGAGGTAACGATCATAAAAAAAGTCGAATTGAGAACCTCCTCCTTTTTTTGAAGTCGGTTAAAAAGTAGTTTTCTTATCGGGTTTTGATTTACTGGCAAAGTGTTAAAATGAGTTAAAACATGATTAATAAGTCTTAAATGACTTCGTGAGGCCGTAGAAGAAACTACTGCAACTTAATGTTCGTAGTGCACGACTTAAGTCTAAGTACTAAAGTCAGGAATACAACTACCTCTTTCATGTACCTGATTCATGTAATGTGTGTAAGTTACACACGTATAACAAAAAAATATAAAAATCTTTATCCTGGAATCCATCTGGTACTTACCAAGTTTGGATGTCTCGAGATGCCTGTCTCTGCTATATGTTTTGTGCCTTTATGTAATGCCTTACAGTTAACTAGAACGCATTTTACACCTGCTGTCGCTGAAAGCCTTATCAACTTTTAATTTATCTACAGACAGGTTGTAGTGTAATAAATATAGGTGACGAGAAAAAAACCTGATGACATTACCTACTTCATGTTTTGAATATACCCTTTGAGTACGTGTTAATGTAAAGTGATCACATGCTTCTATCAGAAGTAATTAATCGTTAAATGTAATAACATTGGTACCTGTTCATAAATGTTGAATTTTATATCAATTTTTAACCGACTTCCAAAACGAGGAGGTTCTCAATTTCATCGGTATTTTTTTAAATGTTTTTTCCGTTGGCTAGTAGTATGGCGGTTAAAATTACGTTCGGTCTTTATCAATTACTAGCTGTTGCCTGCGGCTCCGCCCGCGTGTATGTCGGTTATCGCTGCAAATAGTAGCCTATGTGTTATTCTGATGTATAAGCTATATTATTGTAAAGTTTTATCCAAATCCGTTCAGTAGTTTTTGCGTGAAGAAGTAACAAACATACACAGAAACTTTCGCCTTTATATATTAGTGTGTTGTGATGTGATGTGATTAGTGTGATTCTGCTTAAGCTTCTAAAAAACTGTTTAAAACGCCAGTAGAGTGTAGTGAGTATTTACTTTGGGTTTACATAAGTAATAAAAACATATAAATAACATACATAAGCATAAACTTTAGTTTAACATATTGAATATACCTAATAGGGTAGAATTACAATAATAACGAAAAGATTAACATGAAGAAAAAGTAAAAAACAGTTTAAATTAATATCGCCTTAACTAATTGTCATGTAATAAACAAAGAACACTGAACAACTATTAAATATTCAAGTGACTTAAGCCAACACACCTGCATCTAGGTAGCAGGATAGACAGTTTATCATTGCTCCATTTTGAACCCCATTTAAAAATAGTCGTAACACAATAAATTACAACATATTCGCACCACGCTACAAGTTATTTAAAGCTAAACCAAATGAAAAATAGCTGTAGCATCCCCTATATTTTATAGTGGCTAAAAGTTACTATCAATAATTGAAGTTGGTGTCTCCGGGGACCAGGGCTTAGTGGTGTATCTGACATGTGGGTACTTTTAGTTGGCGGGTCAGTTAATATTGAGTGTGTACGTACCCTTACTTTGCAACTCGAGTATAGATTTTAAATTATTTTTAACCGACTTCCAAAAGGAGGAGGTTCTTTTTTTTATGTATGTACATTAATTGTGGACCGATTTTGAAAATTATTTTTGTATTCAAAAGGGTATGCTCCCCATGTGGTCCCATGGCCACCATATCAGGATCTGATGATGGCATCCCAAGGAAATCGAAGGAAAACCTCAAATTTACGTGAGTGGCTGCAATGAAGTTAAGGCAATTGTCTGCATGCCTTCATAATTTCATAATATAAAGTCCATTTGAAATTTTATTACAAAAAATTACCTGAAGTCCTTTCGATTCTGTACAGTATGTGTGTTAGCTTTAGTCGAATCCTTTAAGTTATTTAGGTGAAATGATGATGAGTGACTTGAGAAAGACTAAAAAGCAAAAAAAAAAATAACTTCGTTTAAAAAACCGACTTCAAAAACTAAAAAGTATAAAATAACTTAATTTGTATGTGCTACCTATTCATAGGTTTGAAGTCGGTGCCAAGCCAAAATGTAATAGTAGGTACCGCACTCGCCGCGCGTGACCTTGAGCGGGATAGCTGTTCTTCGCGTAGAACAAAACAACCGAAGCGTCGGTGACGTCGTTGACGTTCGTCTCGTAATATAGCGAGTGTGGTGCCTACTATTGCATTTGGCTTGGCACCGAATTCAAACCTATGAATAGGTAGCACATACAGGTTAAGTTATTTTATACTTTTTAGTTTTTGAAGTCGGTTTTTTTAAACAAAGTTTTTTTTTATTAAAGAACGAAGAAGTCGTTATAGGTAAAGCCTGATTTAGTCAGATTTAGATTATCGAATTATAACGAGTGCAATTAACAACTGCAATAATATTAGGTATGTACTTACTAGCAATTTTGATTGCTAATTTAAAAAATTGATTACTAATAAAAAAAAAGTATAGTTAGTAGTGATTGAATCTCGTCCTATTATTTCTATGTTATATATCTCTCTCTCTCTCTAAGTAGTGCGCTGGCTAAATAGTTAAATTAGTGCACTGAATATAGAATCAAGTAAGTCGGCCTTAGAGTGCGAGCTTCTACTTGTATATATAAGAAATAAAATAAGTAAGACCTAATTGCACTCCGATTTGAATAGTCTTCAATAAACACCTACTAACAAGTCTTTACATACTCCGTACCTTACATTACAGCCAATCTACTACAGGATTTGACTCCATGCTCCATGGGCATGGGCTCCATAGCAATGCTCCATGGGCAATTTACTTATTTGTAATGTAAATAAAAGAAGGTAATCATTCATTTGTCAAATATGTCTTTTCCTCAATTAAAATCATGTATTTAAAATACCAATGACATACATCACTAAAATTAACTTTCAGTATAAACCAGTTGTAATAAATCTACTCAAAAAACGTAAGATTGTACGGCAGCCTTGGGCAATGGCCATCCAATACCGTGGTGGCATTTTGTAAATACGACACATACTGTATACGAAACTTGCGCTTGCTCATGCGACAATGAGACCTACCTCCATGCAATCCTACTACTATACCTTATCTGTATGCAGCCATTATATACAGGGTGCTTAAAGGTTGAATTAAAGTGCTGTAGATTTACATAGATATTCCTATTTAAATGTCACCCTTTTAATTAAGAGGACTTATCTAGAACGTGATAATGTTTGAGTGGGAAAATATATTTAACTTACAGATTCCATTACTTGGTTATGCTATAACCTTAATTGTGAGGTCTGAATCTGATATCATAAGTTATAAGGATTTAGATATTTGTTTAAAAGGATCAATACATATTTTAATTTAGGTAGGTATACGTTATTAATTACAACCAATGTCATTAAGTTGTACTTTATTACATACAATTGCAAAATAAGCAATGTTATTAATATTATAATTCTATAGTTATCTGTATCACCAATTCCAACAGCCTTTTATTAACATTTAAATTACGTCTCTGTGAAATATTACTGAAAAACATTTATCTGGTAAATAAAAAAATCAATTTTATAGATTTTTTAAATAAATAAATAAATTGAGTTTTAAATTCCGTCATTGTAGGTAAATAAACTACACCCTGTGTATAACTATATAACGTAATCTTTATATAGTACATCTGCATGATTTTTGCAGTTTCATCGCGGCCATTACAAGCGTCGACCAACCCGGCGTCAGCTAATCCCTTTATTTGTTCCTTTTGAGCCATTCAAGTTTTAGAAGTTTATTTTTGTGTACCCTTTATGCATATTTAACTTGTGTAGGTAGACGGGGTCCGGCATTTATGATAGATATTCCTGCTTTTCTAATTTATTGTTTTTTTTTTTTTATTTGCACATAATATAACAAAAACTTAATTAAGGAGGTATCATACTCAATGCTCCAAAGCACATATTTCAAGTGCTATAGTCATAATGTGTGTGTATTTTGTATGAGTGTGTGAATATGCGTGCGCGCGCTTGTGTTTTATACACACATATTTGAGATTTTATTTGTGTGCGTACAGTTATGTTATAATTATTATACCTATGTGTTTGAACTAGCGAGTTAGTTACGTAACTTCAGTGCAGAAAGGATTAAGTTACTTACATGGTACTTAGTTACTACATTAATGATTAATATTGGTTTTTACAAGATATTCTACACTCATGTGTTAATCTAGTACCTATTTTTAATTCCTGCCTCGGCGTAATATCTAATATCACTAACCACCTTATTCTTAAACGTTTTTTAACTTTAAGCAACTGTTCTGTGTTATTTTGAACTTTAAGTCTATAAACTTAAAGTTGAAAATAAAACAGAACCGTTGCTTAAAGTGAAATAACGTTGATGAATAAGGGAGTAAGAGCTTAACTGTCACTTAAAGTATTTTAAGTTCACAAAAAAATTATACTGAGCTATCTCCATAATAAGTTAGGTTTCGTTTTTTGTAAAAATAGCGAGCGTATACTATAATCACTAGAAGCTTCAACGAAGGCTAATTACAAAAGTACAAAAAAAAAAAAACACGAACAGTTTTAAGTGGAGACTACACTCGCATACCTTTAGAGCATAATATAATTCGAGACATAATTTACCGCGGTCGGTGAGACCAAACCACTTGATTTATTTATGAGCGCACACTGGTCGGTACTAATCTTTACTGGAATTTAATTTGTTATTTATTTACTAATCGCTGCTAGAACTGGTAAGGTTTGCATATTGTTATGTTAATCTTATACTTAATACCTATATCTATACTAATATTATCCCACCAAAAACATTTTCATGTAAAATGTTGCCAAGACGACTGCATATGGCTTACCCTGTGAAAAAGATATCAGATCTCTTGTAGAGCCAAGGTTCTGAATCTACACGCCCTAACTCTACCAACCCTAACTTCATAAACTCTACATCTCAATAAAAATGTATGGCTTCGCCGTTTCGCTACCACACCGTCACAAAGGAGAAACGAACGCCTTTTGTGTTTGCAAATATCTAGTTTCTGAAGTAATGTGCTATACGAATATTTAGTTTCTGAAGTGACGAAACAGCCAAGCCATACATTTTTACTGAGATGTAGAGTTGATGAAGTTAGGGTTGGTAGAGTTAGGGCGTGTAGATTCAGAACCTTGGCACTACATGAGATCTGATATCTTTTTCACAGGGTAAGCCATATGCAGTCGTCTTGGCAACATTTTACATGAAAATGTTTTTGGTGGGATTTCATTTCTTTTTGTAAGTTGCTTAAGGCAGTTTTTTTTTTCATGTTCTTTCTACTAAAAAGTACGTGTTCCAAAAATAAAACCTCTAGCATAAACATTTGTGAAAGTCTCATACAAACTTCCACCCCCCAAATTTGGGGGTTGGGGGGCAAAAATTGATGAATTTTTCTGTTGTTTGTATACAAAACTTAGTTTACATACCACATTTCAGCTTTCTAGCACTTCAGGAAGTACCCTAACAGTTTTAATGATCATCAGTGTGTCAGTGACGAAATCGGTGTTTTTTAGGTATCAATAAAATCTAAAGTATGAGAGCTATGCAATTGAAACTTTGTATGTTTCATTAGTCTATAGGTCACATCATATCCTGAGAATTTGAACTATCTGGTATATCGGAAACCAAAGTTATGAGGGTTCAAAAAACGACGAAACGCTTCGAGAAAAGGTAGGCAGTGCCCTTGTGCTTCGCTTAGCTCGTCTTGGCGGGGGCACGACCGTGCCCCCAGATAAAGCTGAAGAGTTTGTTTGTTTGCTTGAACGCGCTAATCTCAGAAACTACTAGTCCGATTTGAAAAATACTTTCAGTATTAGATAGCCCGTTTATCGAGAAAGGCTACAGGCTATATATCATCACGCTAAGACTAATAGGAGCGGAGCACCAATGAAGAATATATTAAAAACGGGGGAAAATTATCACGGGTACGGGAAGCTGAGACAGATATGTAAAAATGGCGGTACGAAGTTCGCCGGGTCAGCTAGTTATTTATGTCAATAAATTTTATACTAATACTACTTTTTGTCCGCGACTCCACCCGTGTTTACCTATATCAATTATCGCAGTAAAGAGTAACCTTTGTCCTTCCTCAACAATCAAAGTATCTCTATGTCAAATTTCTTTGAAATCGGTTCAGCGGTTTACCCGTGATAACGTAACAAACAGACCGACAGACATAGTTACTTTCGAATTCATAATAATATACCAAATACTAGGAGTTCAAAAAACCTACCGATGGGTTTACTTGATGTAGTACTGACAATATAAAATTATCTGTTTTACAGAATATCTGTTGTAGGACGGCCAATAGTTAGGTCATGAGATACATAATTATGTAGGTATGTATACCTATGACCTGGCTTCAGTCATACCATACATACCTGTATAAAACGATATTATCATAATATGCTCGTATACTTTGTAACTATATTTAACCAGGTCAGTTATTACTGGTTTTTTAAATACTAGCTGAGCCCCGCGGTGTTACCTGCGGTTATTGTTGTACCTTTCCAACAGCCGCGGGTAACACCGCGGGGCCAAAGCTAGTCTTTTTTTTATTTTTAGCTGCCAAAATGACTCTGCTCTGCCTGATGGAAAGCAGGAGCAGAATCCAGGAGTGGTGGTCACCATCCTCAAGGCAAATAGGTACGATGCAGCATGGTGACCAAGACTATGGCGGCCTAGTGAGATGCCTAGTCTAAAAATGCAGCCTTAATAACACCTTATATCATCAGCTTACGTGTGAGTCTCGTCAAAATTGAGTAAGCCGTTCCAGAGATTAGCCGGCACAAACTAACAGACGGTCGGACAGATTATTTGGTGTAAGTACCGTATTTACTTTCTAATATGTTTAGTGTCAGCTTCAATAAGCTTTAGCTCATTTTAATTTTATTTATTTGTACTAAGAAAACTTCGTTAAAACACATCGTAGGAATATTATTTTTTATACTTACTTTCTCCACACCCATTATGGATGGCTGATTCTAAGGTAAGTCAGTCGACCGGGTATTAAACTCCTGTGTGTATAATACCCGTGAAGGCTGGCAAAAGGCTAAAGCTACTAGCATGATCGTAAACAGGTTTTGTACTCAGTAGTTATCTATTTAAAGCAAACATCAGGTATATTGCTAAGATACTGCAGCTAAATGTTGTTTAGCATTGATTTTCTTTACTACATCTTAATAATTGAAACAAAGACGGGTCACACTCAAAAATTGTAGGATGATGTTCGATTTTTAAATTTTGTTTTCACCTTCAAAATAATTTTGTTTTCGTCTTGAAAATAATTTTGTTTTTGCCTTGAAAAGAATTTTGTTTACGCCTCACAATGAATAAAAAAAAAGGGGTTTTTTATAGAGATTATTCATTTTCGCATACATAGATAAAAAGCATAGTTAGGATTAAAAATAAAAGAGAAACGGTGGAGAGCTCTAGTGGTAATGTTATCCACTTGTAAATGCCTACCTAATTATACCTATATATACACACCTATATAGAAACATTTATTATAATACCTATATATAGTTATATTTTAAGGCAATTAATATAACACATTAACCTGCTTTCAATTACCTTAATATTTATGAAACAAAGTAATACCTGTATCTAGTACCTATTTGTTATATTCGATTATACAATGTAATAGTTGATAAGATCGTTTGTTTGCATATTACTATGAGTAACTGACCCACTGGTATCTAAATCTATCAATAGTTAATGAAGTATAGTTTCATAAAATAATAATGTTGTGTGTTAAATATTGAACACTCTGTATATACTCGTAAAACACATTTTATTCTGTTTTATGTTACAAATCATCATAATTTATCTATGAATAGTTATTATGCATAAATTAATTATGTAATATATAAATTTATATCTAATATTGGCTTACTTAGCCGAGTGGGTAAATGATAGGAGACTCATCACCATATATTTAAAATAACATACTATCTAGTTGTTTCCACTGTTATCTCATCACTCATCACATCAACGACTTTTAACAATCCAGTGCTGTACATTTGACTGCTTCGGTGGCGCAGTGGCTTGAGATCTCGGATTCGATTACCGGGTCGGATCAAATATTTGTATAATCTGCAAATATGTGTTTCGGACTTTGAGTGTTTTCTATGTATAAAATGTATGTATTTACAAAAAAAGTATAATGTATTAATATCAGTTGTCTAGTACTCATAACGCAAGCTCTGCTTAACTTGGGAGTAGATGGCGTTGTGCGCTAGATGTCCGAAATCTATATACAAATAAATAAAATTGGAGTGACTGTTTTAATATTAAAATAACAACTTATTAATAAATATGCATATGTATGTATACACGATACATGTACCAAAATATTTTTTTTACAATTTTTGTCTGTCTGTCTGTTTGTTCCGGGTAATCTCTGGAACGGCTGGACTTAATTTGACGGGACTTTCTCTGATAGATAGCTGATGATGTAAGGAGTAACTTAGGCTACTTTTTTCAGACTAGCTTTGTCCCGTGGCGTTATCCGAGATACGACAATAACCGCGGGTAACACCGCGGGGTTCAGCTAGTAGAAAATAAAAAATTGGTCTCTCCGTAGAAAGGAGGTTTAACCTACTATACCACACTGGCCGGACGGGTTGTTTTTTTTACCCGACTACGGCAAAGCCAAAGGAGGGTTATGATTTTGACAGGCTATGTATGTATGTATGTATGTTCATTTGTTCCCTCATAGGTCCTTAACTACTTATTAGAACTAGACGTCGTGATCTTCCGCTGGTTATAGGCTATATGATGGGTCACTGAATCTAATGTGGCGCCCTCTAGCCGACATAAAGTATTGTATAAAAAAAAAAAATTTGAGATAAATATGCCGTGTTTGGTATCATTGGAAAGGGCGTTACTTGTACATTTAAATATAACATAAATATATGTCTATTAGATATTAATAAAGCCGTAGTCACACGTTACATAGAAGCGCACCATAACACTTTAACAACGTGTGACTACGGCTTTTCAAACTTGTTTTATACTTTTTCAGCGTCGTTTTTTGTCGTAGTTTGGTTTTAGATTTTACTTTTTTTATTTATGTTTGGCCCTGCCAAAATGACTACTCTGACTGATGGAAAGCATAAACATAATCCAACAGTGGTGGTCACTATACTGCAAATAGAATATAATTTATTTCAAGTTTTCCTTTCTCTTGGCAGAGACGTCTTATCAATAACCTACCCTCGGATTTATGTACTAGTTTAATAAAGAAAAACATAAAATTTAAATTAAAACAATATTTCTTAAGTTATATTATTTTAGCATTATGCGATATTTATATCTACATATTTACATTGAATCATTGAAGTATTATGTGTTTTAGGTATTGTATTAGTGTGGATTTGCTCTTAACTTTTCAATTTGTTATCTAACGAGATTCATTGTGTAAAAAACAAGACTGACTTAAGATAGCACAGAGATAAACCTTGGTGGTTTTTAGTTGCTATTATTATGTAAATTACTGTTTTTTTTTGTAAATGTGAAATTATAATAAAAAAAAACGTAGATTGCAGACTTAGTTGCCTTTTACGATACCCATGGGATTAATAGAGGTGACAACACTCCATATTCTTAATTCTTCGAATAGAATGTGAATGTAGAAGGTCATCCACGGCAAACATTTACCGACCAAGTAGATGATCTGAACCGTGTGAAAAGCGTCAGTAGTTTCTCGCTTCTCTAGAAACTTTCTGCCTCGCACAACAAAACTGTGGAATGAACTGTCGCCTGCGGTATTCCCGGACCAATACGACCATCAAACTTCAAGAAAAGAGCGTACACCTTCTTAAAAGGCCGGCAACGCACTTGTGACGCCTCTAGTATTGCGGGTGTCTATGGGCTGCGGTAATTGCTTACCATCAGGTGATACGTCTGCTCGTTTGCCCCCTATTCCATAAAAAAAGCATCAGGAACCGACGAGCATGCATGCAGCGATTAATGAATGTGGACGCAAACGAGGTGTCATGACCGTAGTCAGTGGAGATATTTGCCTACTCCTGTGAGATGCACGCACAGTGACATTATGTATTTATTATATGTGTAATACTGTCGGACTATGAAAATTTATGCAGAAAACATATTCAAATAGGTTTGTGGAGAGGTTTTTACCTGTTGCTTATTAAGTGCAGATGATACCTTATAAGGACCCCTTGTTAAGTTGCATAACCACAAGTTACAACCTTTAAGATTTTGTACCTACGGCTAATTACAAAACTGCTAATATGTTATTTTAGTATTTATAGATACTGGAAGGAAAAATGACTAGCAGAAGTTTCTTATAGAGATAATAAGCAAGGCAAATGGTATTGGGTCAAGAATTTTAACACCACTTTACATCGTATTTAAACTGCGAGTTCAAGACGATTCGTATATAAACGTGTATCAAATAACACGATCACGAATATGTAAATAACACGAGGAGCCTTTTCAGCTTACCTAAGCAGTTATGCCAGTAGGTACAGTCTTAGTACCAGATGGTTGCCTCGAAGCCATCTTCTAGTGAGATATAAAAACGGAGAAAATGGCCCAACCGATCACTGGGTAGAGTTAATTGTGTTTTGTACGGTTTGTACCTGCTTCTTTTAAATAAATTCAAGGGCTGTTAACCCGTTTAGAACAGACTGAAGTTAGTTCACTTCACATTAATAACAAAATAATATTTCTATTAGAATTAAGTATTTGTGAATACGAATGCAGCCAAATTTAAAAAATCGTTAAATTATGTGGGCTAGCCTAACTTAATTTACTAATATTCATCACAGTTGTAGTTGAAATTATTTGCATGAGGTTTCTGATAAAATAACAATTTTGAATTTTGCTATAACATTAAAAACTATTTGACAGATTTACAAACTATACTTGTAGTAACAAAACTGCAAACTTGTATTAAATTTTTATGCACACCTTGATGTGAAGTCGATGCCTTTAATTGCTTCTAATTATAACATTTGGAGCTACCAAATAAAAAAAAACTTAAGATAATTGGTTCTAATCACCTCAAACCTTATCGAGGAAAATAATTGTGGAAGTACTTCCATATACAAGAGTTCAACAGACCCTATTTAGAAATCACTAATTAAATTATAATGAAAATACATTTTTCAAGCCTTGATGCACGCTATGCGGCTGCATATTGGTTATTTATATAAAGAGTTAATAGGTATCTAATCGCGAATGTATTTCTACATTGCAATCCTCTTGGGCAACTGTACAAAAATACACAAAATTGAAGAATAACTTCTGTTAGCATTAAATGTACCTATAAAGTTTAACTCTCCTGTACTGATACTTAACGTTTAGTATCCCTTAGAAAACATTGCTCACAAGCTTTGTTAGTTTCAAAAGTACTGTTCATCAGCATCCACCTTTACCTAAGAAAGTAGAGTCTCTTTTGTTTGTATACATGTTTCATCAAATTACCATGAAACTTTCAAGATTTATTTTAATTACACCTACAATCGTACCTACAATCCTTCGGCTTCATTATATGTAATTGTACGTGTTAATACGTTAAACGAGTATGTAACTAGTGCTAAGTAACAGCGTATTGAATTCTTATAAGCCGTCAGACGGCACGCACGGAGGGTGGCTTCTACTTCTTGAGTTATTACCACAAAACATGTAAGGGCCGCGGCCTAGCCCGCACGTTGACTGTATTTGCATACTTCGGCTGGTTACTTTCGCACCACGAAACGGTAAAATTTTACCCACTAAACTAACATCGACGTATTTCTTTCAACTAGAAAACCCTGCCGATTCGTGACCGAATGTCTATATTAGAGGAAACTTCAAAGTAACACCAGTGCCTGGATGAAAAGTTAAGAAGTAGCAGGTTATCCTGGTATAGACATGTGATGCGTCGTATGCCCATGGTCTTAGGATCAAAGGTCCCCGATCACAATGTGTTTGATTTAACCATGAAACATTGTTACATTACTAATAAATCATCTTTTCAGGTATGTACTAAGAACAATATGGGTGGAATAATAAAGTCAACCCACGCATTATTTGTAATACAGTTGTCTTGCATAGGTAATGAATTATATTGATTTGGAATTGTATCCTAATAGTCTATTCTGTTTTCAATGAGTTAATTCGACTATCTGGATAGTAACAGAAGCGAATACAACTATCGATATATTTATGTTGTTTTTAAAAGAAACGTTGAAGTGAGTTGTACGATGTTTACTGACTTCACCAAAATTATATGGATCTTTAGATCGGCGTGATTTAATTGGTGTTAACGCTTGCCAATTGATTTCTAGATAAATTTTGTTGCCGCTCTTTCTAAATTACAGTCTTGACGTTCATCGTAATGGAAATATGAACAGTAAACACATGTTTTATTAATACTATTTCGCTGGTGTGCAATGGACCTAAGGGGAAGAGAATTTATATTTTTAATATGGCAAAGAAACCTCCAGGAACGGCATATGTTGGCATAGTTTGAATATAAGAGTACATTATTGTTTATTTCATGAGGCAGGTAAGGTAGGTACTAACAGTCGTTAGTAAGCAACTCGATGGAAATTACCAATTTTTTTAAGATTTTAAATTTCTTTTATAAAATTACAGTAATATAAATCTAGCTTGGCTATTAAGATTAAGAATATAAATCGTTATTACTACATCGCTATTCAAAACTATTTAGACCATTAGGTAAAATATCAATCATAGGTACTTTACACTTCAAGTGTTTATGTCTGTTTGTTTGTTTTGTATATATATCTAATACGAGATAAAAATCTAGACTTTGTTAAATAGAAAATTAATTTAAAAGTCGTTTAAAAATAAATTTATAGCTATTAAAAATTAACCTCTAACTATCAATATGGATTAGATAAATTAATTCTTAAAGATAAACTTTCCAAAACTTTTAGGTAGGTAAAAACAATACTATTATCATGTTTTTCTATTACAAGTTATCAGCTTTATTTTTTTTATTTTAGACAATATAACTATTAGTAAATTATTTAAATAATTGAAACAAGTACGTGAGAACCCTCACACGGTTGTGGTGCCCTTGCAACGTCGATTTTAGGCCGTCCGAAATAATTTACAAATACATAAAGCATAATTTGAATGTATATATACCTATTGTTCATTTCATTAAGTAATAAATACCTAATAATATACAATATTGTGAAAAACATGGTAATTTTTATTAAAAACTAGCTTTTGCACGCGGCTTCGCCTGATTCACCCCCTTAGGGGTGGAATTTCAGAAATTCCTCTCTTAGTGCTCACTTACGTTATACGAGTATAAAGAACCTACATGCAAAATTTAGCGGTTCAGCGGTTTGGGCTGTGCGTTGATCTCTGGGTATGTCAGTCAGTCAGTCAGTCACATTACTCTTTTATTTATATATATAAAGATAAGCATCTGCAAAAATAAACCAATTAAAAACGCGGAGTGAACCTTGACAAGGCCGGAGTGGATTTGTTCTACATGTACGAGTAACAATACTGGGACGATTCCACGAAGCAGTGGGCCGCCAACATCTGCTCTTGTCTTTATATCGTGACATCTTAGTGACAGGCGGTCCACCATCCTGCATCTTTGTTATACATTGTTATCTACTTGATAGATCTCTTTTTAATTTTAAACTAATTATTTCGTTTTTTCCTACAGTGCCTAGATCTACGTTGCGGCGATTGAGAATCAATTTAAGATCAAGTTATGTTTCTTGTGATTCCGTTCTTTAGTATCATGTGATTAATAATCTTAAATAAAAAAGCAGGAAAATAGTTAGTAAGAAAATAGGAATGCTCCTGCATTCCAATTTAAAACAGATTAACCCTTGAATAACCCAATTCACGCTTAAAGGTTATACCCGTTAAATAAAACGTCACGCTGACTCTGCACTTTCCTCATCATTAGGATACGTGAAGAAAAAAGGCTTCGGATGTTCAGTTGTAAGCGCCCGCCAACAAAGCCATTATGCCTTATTATGGACACCATCCATCAGCCGACCATATCGATCCAACATTAATGCATGTTAATGCTTTATAAATAGATATATAATTTGTTTTGTCTCCACCTCGGCATCCAATTGATGGATTGTCTTATTTCTATTACATCAAACTGTTAGTTTTTGATGAAGGCAGGCGTGGTCATCGCTGCCGTTATTAGTTTAGCGGATGAAGCTTAATCGCTTTGGATTTCACGCTATGGATAAAAAAAGTGTGAATAGCTTGTTGTTTGTAACGTAAATTATTCTCGTGGTTCGATAACAATAAGAGAAGAAAATTAGCGTTAACTAAAATGTAATTAGTAAAGTTTTTCTACTTACTTTGTCCAAGATGTACACGCTTCATCCAGGGGTATATTTGCGGAGGATTTGCTGAAGAGTTTGATGTCGACGACTTAGAATTCTTGGTGTTGTTTGATCCCGAGTTGTTCGCTTCATTACTCTCATTGCTTGAGGTACTGGAAGCAGGACTTGATATATTCTGGTTCACATTAGCCTTGTGCTCCACTGGAGATGCGATAGGTGTAGTCAATCCTAGTTTAGTACTAGTTCCACTTGAATTTTGTCCAACGCCTCCAAAGCCGGGTGAGGTCCTTCCGGGCCCTGAAGATGTAGACAAGTCTTGAGGCGATGCTACTCCTGTCGTAGATGTAGAATCCGCAAATTTACAACTAGCGCTGGTTGCTTGGCTAGGCGGGGTGGACATCAAGTTAGGAGATAACGCTCCGGGACTCGGATTTGAGTGTTGATGCATATGACTCGTAGCACTACTCAATCTTTGCGGATGTAATTGGGTGTAATCTATCATTGTTTGAGCCTGCATGTGAGCCCCAGATGCAGGTGTCCCGTAAGGGTGTTGTGGGTAGTGATGTCCAACTTGCGGAGGAGAATAGCAAGCGTTAGGGTATGCCGTCGCCGCTGCATTGGGATTGTAGTAATCGGCTCCTGGTGTTGGTAAGCCCGGGTGACCAGTCTGTTCTACGGGCGTTCCAGTACGCCCCGGCCCTTGATTCCCATAACAGGAGGCGAGCGAGTTGACGAACTGGTAGGAGCTCATCCCTGCGTTATAATTTAATTCGTTCATCGATAACAGTGTATTCTGTCTTCTTTCTCAAGATCACTCGACACTTGTCATCGCTTGGACGAGCACTGAATAGCCTAGTTGGACATGTTAAGTGCTACTGATGTTCGCGGTCCGCTTCAATTGTCCCCGTAGAGTGGAGCTTGATTGATGGACCTGTGATAAAATGAGACACATTAGTTGGTCAAGAGCGTCGTCTCGTTATACATGATAGATGTTGTATCGCTGACGATATCTTAAGTGTTTGATTTAAATATCCATTGAGTTACACCGAATATGATTTATGTTTTAAATAATAACTTCTATATGATATCTATCGTTTACTTAAAAAGCAGTGTGTTATTTGCAGAAACGTTATAGGCTTATAGTGTTGTGATCTGAAATAATTATCTACGAAACAAGAACCCGTTTATCTTAGTTTCAAGTATTCGCCAGGGTGGGCTATAATCACCATCGATAACATAAGTTGGAACGTTTTACGGTCACTTTCGTTTTTACGCTGTACTCAGCGGTAGATTTACATAAATCACTAAACACGTGTACCACTTGCATACCACTGGGGGTCTATTCTAAAACAATAAATTAATATGGGGATGTGACTTCCTAAGGCACAGTATACACATGTCAAGTCAAGTGCTGAAAAAACTGTGTCTCCGCCACGTGGTAGGGCTATAAAAGTGTCCGCAGAGGTTTATGGGTGTAAGCGGTAGGCCGAATGTGACTTCGCCGGATTTATGAACTCGCTCGGTGCATACATCTTTATGAGCAAATTAGCAGTCATTGTGCACCCGATTTATTTGTCGCGTTTGCTCACTCAATGACAAATGTGTGAATTTTCGTCGGTCATCGGTGTAATCATAAATTATATGCATATAAAAAGCATTTTTAACGTAATACGCATTCAGAATGCAATTTGTGTAAGTATGTACTTAAATGCTTTATACTGATTCATCACATCAATTTAAACTGTTGTTTATTTCAAGAATGAAAATTGTGAAATTCTTTTTTTTGCGTTTTAAAGTACCTAAGTTTTAATTTTAGTTTACTTATCTACCTATTTATTTTGTTACCTATACTTTTGCATAGTTTTTGATAAACATTAGATGTATCACACTAAAATATTAAAATGATATACATATTTGTAAATTAATATAGGTAGGTACAAAATACCGAGAAGAAGCGTTCTTAGTAATTTAGAAAAATAAAAAAAACCAAACTTGGATACCTATATTGTGTTCAACAAAGTCGTTGTACAATATTAATGATGAATTATGAAATGTTTAATATATTTAATTTTTATGCATAAATTGAGCAAAGACGGTCTTAATGCCGTAGGCATTTTTTACCAGTCGACTTTAAGGCGATACAGAGCTAAAACATGATAAGTATATGCACAGAAATGAAAACGGTAATTTTACTAATAATTTTTTATAACTTATTTATTTATTACAATTTTCTGTATTTCTGTTTAAGCCAGTATTGTTCCAACTAATACTAATATAATAATAAATGAAATGGTAATGTACTAAAATAATCTCTTTTTAAATGGGTTTGTCTTAGATTTTTACTAAAACTAACTAATAGTTACAAAAGGCAAACGTATAGATACATACCTACATTTAGTTTTATAAAGTAAATAGCTCAGTGTAATATTTATTTATTGCTTCCACTGTTATAAATAAAACAACTATTTTCAAATGAACTAATTGATATGAATTAATGCTAATAAACCAAGCTTTAAAACAACTACCAGTTATGAGGGATAAAATGAACAAAATTGTACTAAGGCTTAAATGAATATCCTAGTAAAGGATTTTGTTAGTTAGGCACATAGGTAGGTATACATTAGTTTTAACTAGAACCACTATGTAACTAGGTAGGTACTAACTAACCTAACTTCTTTAATTCTGCAATAAATACACGTTAGCGTAGTCTATAAACATTAAGCTTCAAATATTATAATTATGGCTGTTCTATACTTTTTAAATCTCATGGTATATTTAAAAAAAAACTTTACTGTACATTTATTTTTACACTTTAAGCAATAAAATTACTGAGAATCTATAACATGTCTATTTCATTTCAACTACACGTTTGGCCTAGTGGTTTAACGGTCACCACGCCGTTTCCTACTTCGCCAAGTGTCGTGGGTTCAAATCCCACGTAGAACAACACTTTGTGTGATCCACAAATTGTTGTTCTGAGTCTAGGTGTTCTTTGAGTCCGTTTCATGTATGTTTGTAAAGTCCCCCGCGACACAGGATTTATTCCTAGTGCGGGAGTTGTCTTTTTTTAAAAAGAAAAGAATTTCGTAGTTCTCCTATCCTCATCCATTTTTATTTTCAACTCAGTAAGCTCTTTGAAACTTTTTTTATGGTTAAGTTATATATCTGTTCATATTTCCCTATGTATCTAAGAAATATACAATTTTAAAAATCTTTGATACAATTCGGATTAAATATTTGTCACAAGCTTACTTATTGTTTAGCTTCGCCTAAGCATTTGACATGCATACAGACACATGTATTTTACTATTATTTATCCCAGGGCATTTTAGTGATACTAAAAATAAATAGATCTTAATACAATTCGAATTATTTGTCACAAGCTAACTTATTGTTTAACTTCGTTGGAGCGTGTGACATACAGACACATGTATTTTACTATTACCTATTTACCCTAGACAATGTTAGTGATACAGAAAATTGTAGATCTCAAATATAATTCGGATTATTTGTCACAAGCTAACTCAAAATTTAGCTTTTCCTAAGCGTGTG
This sequence comes from Diaphora mendica, assembly GCA_949125395.1. Taxonomy (NCBI): domain Eukaryota; kingdom Metazoa; phylum Arthropoda; class Insecta; order Lepidoptera; family Erebidae; genus Diaphora; species Diaphora mendica. The sequence goes on from OX421323.1 coordinate 9,364,286, forward strand.
ACATGAGACACATGTATTTTACTAATATTTACCCTAGAAAGATTTTAGTGATACTGAAAATAGTGGATATCAAATACTATTCGGATTATTTGTCACAAGCTAACTTATTGTTTAGCTTCGGCTACAGCGTGTGACATACAGACACATGTGTTCAGTTTATTTCAGTTTAGAATTTTTGTCACTCCCGTCCGGTCCACATTAAATGGGCCGAACGATTTCATTGCTTCTTTCTTTTTTTTTAAACTTTTTTCTTTTAGCGCAGTTGTTTATTCCCAGACATCCTTTGATGAGAATGCCTCAGATGTCTGTTTCAATTCTAGAGTTCGATAGTTTTTTTATTGTTTCATAAAGAATAACAGTGGTACCTTTATAGAGATTTAAAGACAATTTATATATAAGTACCTAAGTTATTTTACTAGTAATGCAAGGTTTGTTATTAATATTTCTGACCGAATCTTGTTTTATTTGATCGTTTTGTTTAGAATAAAAAAAACCTCGCGATGTTCAGAAAACCTAGGTATTTCCTAGATAGCATACCTATTTATTACTGTGAAAATTTCATCGTTCCGCATTTTTTTTTATTTACCTAATAGATACATTCAGTATTAAATACTTATAGACATTTTTAATAGGTATGTTTAAATTCGTTAGTCCTACACTATAAATTACCGCAAATAACAAAAACGAAGATAACTAAAGTCAATTCATGCTATAAATGTTCTAAAATAAATATAAATAAAACTATAAAATAACTTTAATAACCGCTAATACCAAAAGCTCTCTGGATATAATAACTTTTAATGTTCCGTGTCAAGTGGACAGTTCGAATCCACAGCGTCCTGGGAGATTTACTGCGACACGCTTTGATTTCATGATTCGCGCTTTTCAAGTTCGACTTTATGAATTGCCGATAATTTTCTATATAACGAAGGATTACATTTAGGAAAAAAATAACATTTATTAATACTCACTCCTGGTCAATGATTTAGAGTGACCAACGGCGGCATCAGCCAACTTTACAATAATCACAACCAATCTTTTCGTTGATAAGATCACAAAACATCCCACAAGTTTATTTCTCAAACACTTCACAAAATTAAATTAAATATCTTTTACCAACAAAAAAACATAGAACAACAAAATTGACTAAAATCAAATACGACCGTTACTAGTCTTTCAAACGATCGAACTTCAAAAATTCGAAATCGGAAAACTTCGGTGCGTGTCGCCGCGACGAAAAACGACTCGTGTTTTCCCGGCGTTCAAGCGTCGAGTGCAGCGCGCGTCTGACGACGAGGTGAGCGGCTGAGTTGACGCGGCGTCAAACTAGAGGCGGGCGGGGCGAGCGGGGCGGGGCGCACCTGAGCCCGCCACGTGCGCTCTCGCGCCCGCTCCCGCTACCGCTTCACTATCGCCCTTCGCTTCCCGCTTCTCCGATTAGCGTAATTAGGGTACACCGTCGCAACACCACGTATCCGATTTCAATGGCCCGATTGATGATTATGGATGGTAAACGATCGTTGGTTGCCGTGAACTGCAATTTCTTTACGATTTTTATTGTTTCTTCCGCGTTGAAAACTTTATTGGGTTTTTATCGAGCTTCTGAAATGTATTTTTATTTCCACGACTTCTTGTATGTATGTATTTCGATTCAGTACTAGGACTCTTTGCATTTTATTAGAACGATTTAATTGAAGGTTAATTAAATTTATGTATATTGTTCCTATCATCACATCATCACCATTTAACTTTGCGAAACATATGTAGATATAACTACTTTCCCATCAACATAACAACAATAACAAAACAGATATGCCAGAAGCGGCGCCATAACTCGTCAAGCAAAGTGCTTAGTCCAAGTCTAGATGAACGGACTTGGGCCATGCGTCACTGACATGGGGACGTCTTGGTGAAGAGTAAAAATTACCACACACCGCATAAATGTATCAATAGATAAACCATATTTTCATAATCATACGCAAATGTATGCTAGAGAATTTTAAAATAGTTTGTGTTATATACCTAATCGTAATATGTACATATAAGTAGCCATTCTTGGGTATGTCACAACTTAGAGAAAAAATGGTTTACATTTTTTAGAATGTTACTGACTGTGCCAAGTGCTATGAAGTATGCAATAAATTTGCTTATTGAACTTTTAATACGAATTATCCTTATGTTAATCTGAGTCTTGTAAGCTAAGTAATTATTATGCTTAAAATATTTCTATAATCTCTACTATTTTATAAAGCTGAAGAGTTTGTTTGTTTGAATGCGCTAATCTCAGGGATTACTGGTCCGATTTGAAAATTTATTTCAGTGTTACATAGCCCATTTATCGAGAAAGGCTATAGGATATATATATATCATCACGCTACGACCAACAGTAGTGGAACACCAATGATAATGTTTCAAAAACAGGGGAAAATTATCACGCTACGGGCAATAGGAGACGCAAACGAGGTTGCGTGGGTCAGCTAGTATTAGACATATGACAAGAATGAATTGTCATTATGTCCAATATTATATAAATATGCATATTGCCTGTTTATATACCTATATTTAATATCTAAATATTAAATTAACGAATTCAAAATTAACATTATAATAAATTCTAGAAACATTCATACAATATTAATTATATTTTATTGCATATAAACAGGAAATGCTTTTCACAAGTAGCTTTACATATTGCATATTAAACACTCATGAACACACATACATATTAATAAAAGTGGCTTAATTACAATTAAGTGCTAATTATGGTGATGCTACGCCACTTGTATCAGGTTGAACGATGGCTCTACGGAACTTATATATTTATTTATTTATCAGAACAAAGTTACGGAGTTTTTAGGCAGTGTTCTACTAAGATTTTGATTAATTTAACAGCACAATTAAAAAAACGCTCTGTCTAAACCAATACGTTTTAGCTATAGTTAAGTGCATTGCATTGAAGTAACTGTTTCATTTTTTGAAATTAATTTACGTCGTACGTACATTGTAAAACAATGATAAATTATTTTAAGAGGCCCAAGAGTCAGGGTCGCACTCATTTATCTGGTAGATAGGTGGTTCAACTATAATTAAGTGCTAATTATAATGATGCCTAACCACTTGTACTAATTTAATGTTGTGATAAACGTATAATTTAGTTTGTTCACATCGCTTTGTTTGTTAGAAAATAACTGAATTGAATTAGAGCATTAGACCAGGGTCATAAATACACTATGTTACATGTCTGATTGTGGTACATTTATTTTCTTATTCCTCATTAATTTTATTAAAGATTGAGAAACGAGAAGGAACACAAACGATTTTTCTATTATTTTATCTAAAGGGAAAAGTTACTTTTAATTACTAGCATTTTTAAAGTAATAAAATAAACGGTTATTTCTCTGCAACGAAGATTATTTAACCTTAAAGCTTAACAAAATATATGATTTTTAACTGCTTTGTGGGATGCTAGTATCCGTATCAATAGGTATTTTTAGTGTAGATAAGTACCTATATTTATTTACCTACATAAAAATATCTACACAATTTACAATGTTCCATGCTCTTACACTAGGTATAATATAGTAATTTAGTAGACACTGTTAAGAAAATTTGTTATAAAAGTTAACGTCGCCTATCACCTATCCTAGCCTGCCTACTACTACAAAAAATTACTTAAAACCATTCTAAGATAAATATAAGATAATAGGTATCTGGTTTCATAACTATAAATTCTCAAAATTTAAAAAAAACCCCGACATAATAACCTGAGTTCCCTTTAAAAAGTAAAAAACACGTTAGGCGCTTTTATTTGAGACCCAACTCGATGATATTTTTGCAGACATTCGGTTATTCTTCCCCACTTTCACCCCCATAACTTTTAAACGACTCAACCGATTTTTATGAAACATGTCTAGAAACTCTCGCACATAACTCACCTTACATACAAAAAAAACTAAATTGAAATCGCTTCATCCGTTCGCGAGCTACGGTGCCACAGACAGACAGACAGACAGACAAACAGACAGACACGTCAAACTTATAACACCCCTCTTTTACGTCGGGGGTTAAAAATACATCCCATACTTAGGTATAGTATATTCAAGAACTGTATTAGTATTCTAAACCAACATATTAGTTTCTATCTCGATATCTTATCTAATTTGTTACCACTGTACCCCTATTTCAATTGGTTTGATTATAGATAATTCTCCTTCTGTGGGACAACTACTTACCTATCAGGACAAGCAACTAGGTACAACACCTGAAAGCTCAAATTGAAGGGACCTTGGAACCTCCAAAAAGGTTTCTATACAAATGTCTTACGGCAAATATTTATTACTAGTTTTTGCTCGCGGCTCCGCCCGCATATATATCGGTTATCGTGGCAAATAGTAGCTTATGTGTTATTCTGATGTATAAGCTATATTACTGTAAAGTTTCATCCAAATCCGTTCAGTTGTTTTTGCGTGAAAGAGTAACAAACATCCATCCATACTTATAAACTTTCGCGTTTATAATATTAGTAGGATGTATTTATTTACATCTTCATGCACTTGTTTACATCGGCGAACTTAATGCCCAGGGCATTCTCTACCAGCCAACCTTCAGGGGTGTAGAGATCTAGTAAGATTGGTGCAGCAAGGTTACAGTTGTAATCAGTAACATAAACCGATACAATTGACATTAACCAACAAATATGCATATAAATTTATTTATTGATGTTTTACAATACCTTTGTACCTACTTATAATCTTCTCCTGAGCTTAGATATAAGTACAAATCAGAATTTACCTACGCTTTTTAAATATCTTAAATATAAGGTATCTAATTTCTACCAATTTATTCGACTAATCCTCTAAAAATTACAAATTTGGTTGGATGTCCCAATAGTACCTACCCTAGTCCCTAGGGCCATGAAATTTTATTACAACTTAATAAACCGCTAGTCACGCGACAACACACACGTTGCCACAACCACCTCAACATAATTTACGACTTTAGGGTGACTCTATCTGTCTTTATCATTTACTAATAAAAAGAAAAAGACGTATATTTATTTAAAAGTCGTTTACTCTTTGGTATTTACTGCGGACTGGTTTTTGATCAATTTATTGTTAGGTACCTACAGGAATTTAGAGAATTTTAGTAGAGATGCATCAGATTGTAAATCTGACAGGGATGTATGTCTTACTCGATTTCTGATCGATAGAGAATACCAAATTCCATTTAATATAGATGTGTGATTAGATTCCTGTATTTACATATTGTTTTGACTATATTTTTTTACTTGTGTAACAATGTCCCCAATCAATTTTGATAAAAAAAATAACTCGAAAAGTTACCTACCTATCGAGTTATTTTTTTAAGGGATTTAGTGGGAAACCAAACTAAGTTTTTTTTTTGTAATTTTCAAATTATAATTACCTATACCTAAAAGGCATACTTATAATTTATTCTTAATAGATATAAAAAACGTTAGTAGATAAATTTGTCATTGTTTCAGAATAGGCTTTTAAGTTTAGACAAGCTTAATAATAACTAGAATAAATATAGGTATATTATCTTCGAAGTGTTTTGTCTACAGATAATTGTAGATGTAATTGCACTAATTACACCACTATAGAGTAAAACAAGACCGTCACGCATTTCTTCCAGTAAACATCAATCGCAAACCGTGATGCTCACATACCTAATAACACATAATTACTTAATGCAACACTTAATTTGCAAATGAATAAAAAATTTGCATGTAATGATAATGGCAAATGTTTCTGTTTCATTCGCGCTTGTTACTTGTATGTAAGAGGGAGGGAGACGAAGATTCAGTGAACGCTCCCCGGTTTTGGAAGCATGCGTATTGCAGTGGCCGTGGGCGCGGCTTGCTGCGTGCCTTCACGCCTCACGATTGGTCCGGACGACCGCTGAAGTGGGGTGTCAATGAACAAACTTCTAACAGTTTTATAGTTGAAAACTTTATGAAATTATACTAAAAAAATCTGCTTTCTATCGGTTTTTTGGGAACGTGATTGGAATTTAGTTGTCGTGGAATGGTTATTTGTTTGCTCCAGTGTGCGGTAAGTGTGGTTTTTTTTCGAACTTAGGGAAAGTTGTTCACTAGTTCTAGTTCGTAACACTTTTTGTAGAAGTGACAAGACAGAATTATTTTTTTAATGTGGTTAATATTCTAACTTGGTATTCATTTAATGGGAAATTAAGTACTAAGAACGTCATTCATTATTAGAAAAAAATAAAATATTATTTAATTCTAAAATTACGGTAACGACTTTTGTTAGTATGATGGCCTTTCGTTCAGAAGCAAAAGGGTCTGTTGTTAACAAAGTAATGGTGATGATGAAGGATTTTTAGTATCATTAATCATTCTTATTCTAAGTGGATATTGCCATATCTACTTTAACTACCCGTAGGTATCTACGTAAGTAGGTACTTTTGATTTAAAAAAGTTTTCATTGTGTTTTTAGACGTACCCTAATACCTAATTACAATAATATATTTATCATTTCAAGGTTCATTATACCTAGATAGAACAAGTAAATAATACCTAATATGATACCTCTGAGATATATACAACAAAATCGTTTTAAGTAAATGAGAATAGGTAATTTACCTTAGATACAACTTATGTGTGACCTCAAAAAAAATAAGAGAAGATAGATAAATACTAAGTAGAAAACAAATAGTAATTCACTGTAGAAGTAACAATTAAATTTCAAAATATTTTAGGATATCAAAATAACATCAAAAACTTTTTTTTTCTTTAATCTACAAATAGATTTATTACAAATGCATACAATTAGGTCAATTAGGTATAAGGACTGAAGATAAAAAAAAATTATTTCGGACATGATATGTGTAAAATTAGAAATTTCATAATGTTTAAATTAAAATTATCAACATCAAACATTGGCATGTGGGTGTCGCGAACCCATAAGATTTTCCTCAATCAAAGAGTGCTCAAGGCGGCTTAAGAAGTTTTCACTGCGAAAATGTCATGACAACACGTGGGTGACGCGGTGACGCGAACTCATAAGATTTTCTCCTACCAAAAAGTGCTCAACGTGGCTAAAGAAATCACTTCAAAAAAATTTTATCTACATAAAGCTCGGCGCTCATATCCCAGTTGCACTCGGTGATTAGAAACAATCACCGAGGGTAAGCAACGACGGCGCGGTCAGTACCTGGATGGGTGACCGCTGGTGGCATGATACCATGAGCGTCTCCATGATTCTGTCACGATAAGCAGTTGGTCCCGGTTGTTATCGTAGGATAACAGTCGTGAAGCTTAGTTGGAGACCTTTGGGCGGCTTAAAACATCCAACGGTAAGATTACATAGCCACAACGTTGTCTTGCCAGTCACCAACCCGCACTCGGCCAGCGTGGGGACGTATGGCCTTAACCCTCTCCTGAGAGGAGACCCGAGCCCAGCAGTGGGACGTTATGGGTTGTTGATGATGTTGATGAAAGCTCTTTAAATAAGTTATCTCTGACTATGGTTTTCAGTGAAACTATGAAATTTTAGTGTATCTACTCATCTATACATATAAAAGAGGAAAGTGACTGACTGACTGACAGACTGACTGACTGACTGACTGACATACCCAGAGATCAACGCACAGCCCAAACCGCTGAAGCTAGAATCCTGAAATTTTGCATGTAGGTTCCTTATATAACGTAAGTGAGCACTAAGAAAGGAATTTTCGAAATTCCACCCCTAAGGGGATAAATCAGGGGATGAAAGTCTGCGTGAGCGAAGCCGCGTGTAAAAGCTAGTTTTTTATATGAGTCTGCCATAGTAGAATCCAAGAGTGGTGGTCACCACACTCATTTTGAATGCCAACAATTTTAAACATGTTTTTTTTTTAGTTCTTATAAGAACGCATTTACTAATAAGATAATAGTAAGTTAGATAGTACTAAACGGTTAGTAGTTTCTATGGTTTATAAACAAACGCTTTCAACGCCAATTTTTTTTTATATGGATTAAAAAAAAAACTTTTGAAAGGGTTTCCACCTTACTACCTAATCATTTAGTGCCTCGTTGGTCTAGTGGTTGGCGTGTGCGACTGCTGATCATGAGGTCTCGGGTTCGATTACCGGTCGGACCAAATGTTTGTATGATCTACAAATATTTGTTTCGGAGTTTGGGTGTTTTCTATGTATAATATGTATGTATTTACAAAAAAAAAAGTATATAATATGTATTTATATCAGTTGTCTAGTACCCATAACACAAGCTCTGCTTAGCTTGGGACTAGATGGCGTTGTGTGTTAGATGTCCGAAATATTTATTTATTATTTATTATTATTTAACCTTCTAGTACCTAACAGTGACCTGACAAAGAAAACAAGAGAATTGTCGGGTTAATAATATAATTAAATCACTTTTAGGAAATGGTTTAAAGATTAGGCTAATAAGAAAAAAAGGAATTGAACCAACAGTTATTATAAATTCAGTTTAGAAGTTTGGTCGATTCTGTACTGAACCTATCTACCTACCTATCTATCTATTTGACAAAAGGCCCAACTAAACTACAATTTGTATAGCAATGTCAGATGAAGCTTTCAATATCAATTCAGTCGTTGGTAAGAATTTCACGAGACCGTTCTTAAAGTATTACCTATCGACAAAAATATTATAAAAAAAAACTACTTTAAGCAAATTCAAGTACTTTTTAACCGACTTCAAAAGAGGTGGAGGTTATCGATTCGACCGTTTTTTTTTTCTATGTTTGTTACCTCATAACTATCGACTGGGTGAACCGATTTTAATGTTTCTATTTTTATTTGAAAGCTGGTGCTTCCCGTGTGGTCCCATTTCAATTTGGTCCAGTTCTTGAAGTCGGTTTTTTTTTGTTCAAATTTTTTTATCGAAAAAGTCAAATTCTGTATTTTCTACAGTCGCAATTCTTTTCCATAATTAGTAGATTATAATTTTTACTCGAATCTACTAATGTTACCTACTCTGAGGTCATAGAAAATAGCTCACTGTAAATAAGACTTATTAGAGTAATATAAGGATTTTTTTATGTAGGTATGGCCTTCCAAAATGTACTCTGCCTGATGGAAAGCATAAGCAGAATCCAAGAGTGGTGTTCACCATACTCATTGCAAATGCAGACAATGCAACAATGCAGCATGGCGACCCACACTATGCCGGCCTGGTGATGCTTCTACATCATTGCATCATTCGCTTAAACAAGGACTGCACGGATGGTGTAGAGATTTAATCGGTCGCCACGCTGGTCTCTACTGCGCTGAGTGTTGTGGGTTCAAGTCTCACATCATCATCATCATCAGCCTACCGCAGTCCACTACTGAACATAGGCCTCTCCAATTGCACGCCACTTAGTTCAATCCTCGGCCTCTCGCATTCAGCTTCAACAACAAACAACATGCAACAACACTTTATGTAATCCACAAATTGTTGTTTTAGTCTGGGCGTTCTATCCTTTCTTGTCTGTTTGTAAAATCTCCCGCGACACTGGATAATAATAATAATAATAAATATTTCGGACATTTAACACACAACGCCATCTAGTCCCAAGCTAAGCAGAGCTTGTGTTATGAGTACTAGACAACTGATACAAATACATATATACTTTTTTTTTGTAAATACATACATATTATACATAGAAAACACCCAAACTCCGAAACAAATAATTGTAGATCATACAAACATTTGGTCCGACTCAGGAATCGAACCCGAGACCTCATGATCAGCAGTCGTACACGCCAACCGCGAGACCAACGAGGCAGTCAGATATATACCTAATTGATTCTTCTAACTTAGATAAGTTTTATATGTTTCTTTAGTACAGTCTCACGGTTGTGGCTGACAAAAGCTAATAGAAAGCTACTGTTGGTGTCTCAAATAGTAAGCTGCTAAAATAAACTTTCAGTCCACTGCTGGACATAATCTCCTTAGAAAGGAGGTTTAAACTCAGAATCCCTCTTACTCCACCTCAACTTTTGTGTGTTTCTGTCTAACACTTGTGAAACCGATATCTGTAATTATTTGAGAGATAGTTCGTAATAGTCTAACAGGGACCTAATCAATAGGTGGTGAAACTGGCTCTAATTGTTTTAGCCTGATAAGAAAGCATGTTAGCCTAATAACAAGACATGTCTACATGCCTGTTAAATAAAACAATTAGATTAAGTTCCTGATTGACTACTACGAACTATCTCTCAAATAATTACAGATATCGGTTTCACAAGTGTTAGATAGAAACACACAAGACTTGAGGTGGAGTGGGAGGGTTCCAGAGTTCGTGACTAATGGTGTTCTAACTATTAAGGCAAAGTATTATTCGTCTGTGTTTTTGTAACTTCTGAAGAGGAGTGTAAAATCATTTATACAATAACGTCAATTTATCAAAATCACAAGTTAAGTGTTTATCAAACGATTGACTGTTGAATTTTTAAAAGTAAATGTTCTGTTTAAATCAGCTTCTGTCATATTTATGTAGGTACAATTTAAGATTGTTGTAACTCTGAGGTAGGAAAAAAAAATGACAGTGTGCCAAGTGTTACAGGACTTAGTTATTTTTTTTATATATGTAATACATATATGAATCTGCCAAAGGAACTCTACTCTGCCTGAAAGGAAGCATGAGCAGAAAGCCAAAAGGAATGGTCACCATATGAATGCGAAAGCAGGCAATGTAAAAATGCAACATGGTGACCCATACTATGGCAGCCTATTGAGATGCTTCTGCATTACTGGGCCTCAGACTCGCACTCACCAACAAAATACAACAGCATGAAAGCTGTCATTTTAGGTTATTAACCCCCGATGCAAAAAGAGGGGTGTTATAAGTTTGACGTGTCTGTCTGTCTGTTTGTCTCTCTGTCTGTCTGTGGCACCGTAGCTCACGAACGGATGAAGCGATTTCAATTTAGTTTTTTTGTATGAAAGGTGAGTTACGTGCGAGTGTTCTTAGACATGTTTCATGAAAATCGGTTGAGTCGTTTAAAAGTTATTTACTTTTTAAAGGGAACTCAGGTTATTATGTTGCGGGTTTTTTGATTGCACCGATTCCTTGCGGCCTTATATAAGTTACACTTTTCCACGCAGCGATCTTTCTTGAAACGAAGAAAAGACTGGTCCCTTCGTCTCATCGCAGTTCAGACCTCCATCGTCATCCAAGGTGCAGGGGCACCTTAGATTATTTTTCTATTTGAGACGGTAGTACCTACAGCTCCGGTGGAGCTGGACTGTTTGTGCTTAAGTCAGCGTGGTTCTACTTCCTTGTTTATGTCTGTAGATCTATCTCTATATATATAGTTAGTGCTCTTATTCTTTAAGACTGAATCAGAAAGTTAATACCTAAAGATATATCGACGTTATTCATCTATCTTTCACAACATGTATCTATCGAATAAGTATACTAAGACCAAACAGTTTCTTCATCAGCCTACTGCTGAACGAAGGCCTCTCCCAAAGAGCGCCAACCATCCCGATCTTGGACAGTCCGTATCCATCTGTTGAAAGCTATTTTCTTCAAGTCGTCGGTCCATCAGGCTACAAAACGTTACTAAAAATGTTCTTTTAAACAATGAACGCAGTAAATGTTCCTTAATCTACTATTTAAAGTAAAAAGATGTACTTGCTCACATAGTTTTGCTAATATTCTTCACAATTGTCTGCTTATCTACAGATTTTAATAAGATGTTCGTAAACGTTTTCGTAGCTCAGTCTCAGTAGATACCTACTGTATTAACAAATTAAATCTTGGGAAGTATAACGTTCTGTTAGTTTTAATTATGAGAAACTACATGTCATCTCTTCTGGTCAATATATTGCCTAGCTTTAAAAACTGTTATACATGATAATTTATGTTTCCAAAGAATTATCTCAAAATTTTGAAAATTTGCTCAATATTAGTATTTTTGAAATAACATGTTTTAAACTCTTATGCGCCTGGACATTTTTCGCCTTTTCTAATACATCTTAATATAATAAATAAGTTGTTTTTTTTTAAAGCTACGTCAATAATGTTATAATAAAACTTTATTAAAACTTTACCTTTGTGCTCAGTTTCGTGCGTGTGCGCAGATAGGTACTCTCTAAACAAAAAACGCTAGTGCAGACTTGGTAGGTAAACTAAAATCCGCGTTATACGTTACCACAATGTTAACATTACGAAAAATATAGAACTTTTATTAATAGCTATTACGTTGGTAACGTTTACAAAATAATTTGTTAATTAAATTTATCGCCAATAAATTGCATGCAATATAAATAAAATGGCACATACGAAGTATGTTTTACTAAGGCATCCTTGGACATTAAAACAGGTAATTTTACTTATCATCATAACTATTAGCAGATGTCTGTCAGGTTAATGTATATTTAATAGTATATATACAGCCTGTATCTTATGTACGTGTATTTTTTTAAAGCAAAGACTTGAAATTTTCTGTATCAAAAATGCACGCCTGTAATCGAACGTTTTATTCAATATGCCAACGCTAAGAAATCAATCTATAAACGTTTTAATCTTATTTATTGGTCATAAAACTAACATAGGTTTACTAAATAACTAGGAAAAGTTGTAAAAAATCATTTAGGTAGGTATGTTGACTGCATTCTTTTAAGTAAACCTAAATATGTGAAAATTTTGCGTAAAAGTTTTCATGCTGAAATCAGGGATCACATGATGGTTTTAATGCAGAAAAGAAACATTTTGAAGGGAAGTTGCAGGCAAATTAATATCGTGGATAGAATAAATTTGTCGCGACCCAGGGAGCCCTGAACTATGTTTGCCTAATCACAGTCCCCACTGAACGAATGAAGATAAAATGTTATAAGTGTCTAACCGTTTAACCTTTACCGTATCGTCCGTATCCCAGACTGAAAATATGTTTTTAACTTTTTGTAGAACTTGTTACTTCATAATACAATTCATTAAAACATTTAACTCATTAGACACGTGTAATTTAATAATTTTTTTTTTATCATTGTAATCCATATTAATATTAAAAAAATCGAAAATAACTCTGTCTGTCTGCTTCTATCATGGGAGAGCCACACTTCAGTATGAATGGGCCGGCTCGACCGGAGTGATACCACGGCCTCACGGAAAACCGGTGTAAAACAGCGCTAGCGCTGTGTTTCACTGAGTGAGTGAGGGTACCGGAGGCCAATACCTCCCCATCACCCTCACCATCTCCTAAAGGCCGGAACGCTCTTGTGACGCCTCTGGTGTTGTGGGTGTCTGTGGGCGGCGGTAATCGCTTATCTTTAGGAGATAAGTTCGCTCGTTTGCCCCCTATCCTTAAAAAAAAGGCTTTCACGGCATCTGCTGCAACGATTCCAAAGCAATTTGGTATGGAGATGGTGACCACCGACCTCATCTGCTCAAAAAAAGTTTAACTTGCAAAAGTGTTCATGTATAATTGCAGAATAAATAATTTCATTTCATTTCATTTCCACCATTCTTGGATTCTGCTTATGCTTTTCATCAGGCAGAGTAGAGTCATTTTGGCAGGCCCATACATAAAAAAAAGACATTCCAGCACCTACATACCAGCATTCCAACAATTCATGAAATATTGTGTTATGAAAATTTGTTTGCAGTTAATAAGAGTTCCTTGATTTTGTTATTTACTTAATTAAAAGTAAAATAAATCCTCACTTAGAATGCAAATTAATATCATTTTCCTTATTGTGCCACTTGTGTTAAAGAGTTTTTTGATCGTATTTACTTACGAAAAGTGATTTTTTAACAGAAACAATGGCAAACAAGTTCAAACACTGCCGCCTTACAGCTCTTTAATTTATAATTGCATTAATCGCATAATACATATTTTTTAATCTCATGTATCTTGTACAATTAATTAAGATTTAAACTTTTTGGTTTAACACGAAAATGTTATTTTCGTGACGCATAAACAATAGAGCCGGCACCTTTTATAATTTACTAAATAATTTATTCACAAATTGCTTATAAATTTGCATATAAATAAACGCTATTTGGTTGGTGTTCGCTTCAAAAAATCATAAAAATGTACCGAATGAGCTCAACTTTTGGTTTTAAAAATGGTTTTTATCTATTTTTATCAAACAAATTGTATCACAGTGAAACGTGGTAAGGTAGAACTAGTATTAAATAATATTGCTGGTCCTTTGACAGTCATACACAACAGTGGCGCCTTTACTGATGTTCTTCAATGTTAAAAACTTAACAAAGCAACTAATAAAAGATGGCGCTGCGCCCTCTCTTTACGATTCGGAAATTATTATGACCCTTCTTATATTACTTTCATGAACATTGTTACTAAGAAAATACAGAAAACAATTTAACTCAACGTTTTTTCTACACTTACATTGAAACGTATGAATACCTATTTAACAAAACGGTAGTCTAATGGCTAAAGCGTCAGGCTTAGGACGACGAGCTTACTGTAGTATGTGAAAGTAAATATAAAAAGTTACTTTTAATAAATCCAATAAATAAGATAGTTATTATATAGACGTTCGAATCACCTGATGTTAACCTTGAGTCTGTTTACACATCTACAACTTTTAATAGTTTACAACTGGGCATACTCTTCTTAAAAAGGAGGTTTTAGCCTATAGTAAGCCAGCCAATATTGTGGGGATTGGAGCCTTCGCCATACCTATTCAACCTCCACGTCATAATACTGGCAGGTGAAAAGTCCTGTTTGAAGCGAATGTTCTAAATTTGATTTATATAATTTAAAACTTTGACTTTTTGAATGCTGAAGAAAAGAAGATACACGTCAGGGGTCGTGGAGTCAAGACCTCCTGGCAGTGAATTATAATTAATTGTACTCCGATATTATAAATTGTTATCTCGCAGTAAAAGCGTATAATACGTTTAGTCGTGTCGTTATTTCCCGAATATCAGGTAGAATTGTCCACTGAGCTACACTAAACCCCCACAATATTAAGACACCAGCTACTCCTGATTAGTTCCCATGTGTAAATATTACAATTGTAAGTATCATGATACAAAACTTTAAAAGTTAGTACAATGAACTACAGGTTTGCCGTATGATTTCTAGGTTAAAATCGTTTAGTCAATAAATGGCTTAAAAGATCACATAATCTGCATATCATCTGTGAGATCAATGCCCCCGTAAATTTGATGTGATTATTCATAATTAAGTTTTTGTACTACTGGAGTTTAATACAACATACATCTTAATTATGTTAATACTTACAATTTAATTATGCAAAACGACGTAATTAGTTAGATACATATTTGAGTAATATTATAAACAATTTTTAATTTTCTATTTTCGTTAGGTTCACGTGTTGTTTTGCTATAATTTTAAATTTTATCTTTTTATTCATTGTTTTGTGGGCAATTTTTATTGAATATTTAATTTTAGATTGCGTGGGATTTATTTTATCTAACTGTTATTATTGTGCCGTTTGAGATAGTATAGATACTATTTCGTGTGTTTTTATTTATTTTGAACGGCTAACATAAGTCACATACTACTTTAAGTATTCTTGTCAATATTTTAAGCTAAGCTAAAATGATTTTCTTAACCGCCGGTACAATGAATAAGGTGAATCCCGCAACTAATTGATTCGAAAGGCCGATTCCTCAGCTTTTACGCTACACATCCTTAATGAATAATTTAATGTGCACTACACCCTAATAATATTGGTAGGTAAGATACTTACTGGAAGATTACAGGCTGCTTTAAATACATATTCTCCCAATCTGTTGCACACAAACAGGCGCTAATGAATCGTTACTGTCATTACGGCAGATTTATTTTCTTGAGAGACCATAATGCCCTATATCATTTTATTAGCCTTAAAGCTACTTTAACAACATTACCTTATTGTTAAGTACTTAAAACTAGCAATTTTAATCTTGTTGTCAGTGAATTATCTTGGCATTCTTGTTCTTACAAACCTATTGCCAAAAGCAAAAATGAATTTAGGAAAGGAATAGAATACGAAATCTGTAGATTGCATTCATTCATCACTCCGCTTACCACTTAGCTGATAAATATCCACAGTCTATGGTCTTCATTCTCCATGAGACAAGTACATTGCTTGTTCACTATTTACTGAAGTAAAACGTTTCTTGTTTAGGTCTTGAACTAAACCGATAATCGTCCATAGGATACAAAAGCAAATGTTTTACTTTTATCATACCATACCTATACCTACATACCTATGTATGTGTAGCAGCAGAAAATTATTTACATATATCACACATACATATATATACATAGGAATATTTACCATAACCCTGGCATACACCTTGAGACTTCTAAATTCAACTTATCTAACTAACAAGCTCATATCGCTATGAGCTTGGTTAGTAATAGGCATGACAGTGATATTTAGCGTATTTTTCAAACACGCTCGCTCTACGCTAAGTTCTCTAGCTATCTAGACAACATACCGCACCTTATTAATACCTCAAAGGCAATAGGTAGGTACATAATACATTATAATATAGACTTTAAAAGTAAAATCACAGTCTTTATAATACATTCAACAGCATTTGAAGAAAACGACAAAAACTTCTTCATAACTATTTGTGTTAAGTCGGTAGTAATTATAATGTCTAGCATTCAATATAAATAATATGAAAAGCTGGGGAACTCAAAACAATAGCGTTCACTCACGTTTGGCACCGTCCAATAAATGTGTAACTGCTACCCGACTGCTGCCGCGAAAAGAAGTCGACGGTACCGTGCGACTACAGAAACTCACGACTTAGGCCCATTTTTCAGAGAAACACAATATTAATTTAGACAAAATTAGTAAGTCGATGAAACTAATTTATAGTAGTAGCCTGTAATACCTATTGTGTAAGTAGCAATCGCTACGCGTGAGACTACTTTTTGGTTTGTGGTCATGTACTAGTATTAATTCGAATTTCAATATTTACATATAATACCGTTAAAATAAGGTATAATACGCCTACGGAGATTTCTAAGTAAAAGGTAAGCCTATTTATTGTTTACTTTAAAAAATGTACCAGTACGAAGCTAAATACAGACATCGAATTGTAACTTACCTTAGAGAAAGAACTTAAGGTTCACTTCCCAAGCTGTGCCCTATGTTTAAAACGATGATTACTAGCAAGCTTTAAAAATAAATTTTAATATCAAGTAATTTAATTATCTTATGTATTTTTTCTTAATTGACTCGACATCATTATATTTACGGCACTTTTTTCTTGTTTCAAATGACAAAAAAGGTCTGTTTCTCTGTAGGTAAATTCGTTGCAATCTTTTTAAATCAATTTTGATACCTGGGCCCAGTTCAACTTCTCTACATATAACACATACTTACACAGTAAATTAAGTAAAACTTAGCAATACTGTGAACTGAACCAGTTAGGTCCTGTCCACAATGTCTCACAGGCGTACTGGAACAAAAATTGGCGATGTTCAAACACATCGCGCTCACTGTCTCGGCGAAAGTATAGAGTGACGTGGAACACCATTAGTCAAACTGTCGCCCCTTGTCAAACGTTCCAACTCGGCCCCGACCTTACTAATACCGCTGCTAAACACTCGCAATGACAGCGTGTGATGTTATTAAGTGCTCATGTTTAATGACATTCTTTTAAGGTACCTACTATGTGGAGCTTGACTGCTGAAGACTAACTCACTTGGCATTCTTGCGTAGTTACTATTGTCGATATAGCTTTATAAAGCGATTTACTTCGTTGATAAAGTGTCAATATAAAGTACTAGATATTGCATTGGCCAGCAACGCACTTGTGACTCCTCTGGTGTTGCGGGTATCTATGGGCGACGGTCCTTAGCAAAGAGGTTTCAGTACTAGTAGTAGCTTATTTCTTTATCAATTTAGTCTTTAATAAAAAGCAGGTTAGGTGCTACTATATTATGTATTTATTTCTTAGTTCGTGTTTCTAACTTCCATACAACATCACAAATTTTACCTCTTTATGAGTGAAACTTTCAAAAAATCCTTTGAAATTTTTTTGGGGCCCAGAGGTTGAGGTTCTACCAAATTTCCTTTATGTATGAATATACAACTTGAAGTTTGTTAAAGCAGATTTGAAGTGTTCGTAAAATAATGAACAAAAAGCAGTAGTAAATTAAAAAGATCACAAGTGGTGGACCACACACGCCGCTTCTCTGTGCAACAATTAAATACAACTTGTGCCAGTAAAGCGGTCTTCAACATAACCACTTGACTTTTATGTCTTTAGATTTATGATCTGTGGACACTTTTAGAGTTTAACGAATATTTCGCATGTTACTAACAAAAAACATAATTTTGATTATTCCTTAATTTTTCTAAATAAGTAGGTACCTAAATTAAATCGTTGAATTACTAATTAAATTAAATTTACATCTCTCATGTTCGGTAAGTAGGTTCTTATTACCTCCAAATGGGGCTTGTAGGTGACTAATTAGCGATCTAGGGTAATAATGTAGCTAGAAAAGCCCTAGGGCGGTAAGTAATAAAACACTTACAAATAAAATTACAAATAAAAAAAAACACTTTTTTCTTTCAAAAAGTTCGCGTACATCTAACCATCATACTGGCAATAGACATCATGCATTTATCCCAATGACCAAAGAGATAACGCAACCCATAACGTCCCACTGCTGGGCTCAAGTCTCCTCTCAGGAGAGGGAGAGGGTTAAGGATATGGCCTTAACCCTCTCCCTCTCCTCCCACGCTGGCCGAGTGCGGGTTGGGGACTGGCAACGTTGTGACTACGTAATCTTGCTGTTGGATGTTTTTAAATCCGCCCAAAGGTTTCCCACTAAGATTCACGACTGTTATCCTACGATAAAACCGGGACCGACTGCTTAACTTGACCTCCAAATCTCGGAGACGCTCATGGTATAGTGCCACTAGCGGTCACCCATCCAGGTATTGACTGCGCCGTCGTTGCTTACCCTCGGTGATTGTTTCTAATCACCGAGTGCAACTGGGCTATGAGCGCCTCGAAGTATATTCAGTAGAGAATAGCACGACTGGTGGAAATATTTTACTATCGATATATGGATCAGGGGATTTTTTCAGAGGTTCATCCAAGTTTTGCTATATTTTATGTTTCATATGTTAAAACAACCAATACATTTGTATTGGTTATTTTAACATATGAAACACTGTTTCATCATCATCATCTCAGAAAGAAGAAAAACGTCCACTGTTGGACATAGGCCTCCCACAAGACTTTCCATTATAACCGCTCCTGTGCTGGCTGTATACAAATTCTTCCCATAACTTTTACCAGGTCGTTGGACCACAGGGGGCCTAATCACGTTCCAACACATACCTATAGACACTGGCAAAATCTTTTTACGTACCAAATTTTTATTCTATATAGATCTATTACTTTATATAGATAATAAGCAGCAGTCGCATACACTTCCACTGCGCCACAGAGGCAGTTTCCGATTCCATATATATTTTTGCATCTACAATAGGGCACTGTTTTCTACCAGTGATTTCTTCTTACATCTATATATGTTTGTAAGAAACCACACGGCTCTCCTCCTGATGATGTCGTATCACTTGTGTGTAGTTTTCTGTGGGCTGAAACACCCTAAGGCAACTGTAATCTCCACTCCAGCGTAGAACCCTTATTGTTTTTTACAAATGAGCCTGCCGAAGTTACTCTATTCTGCCTGATGGAAAGCGGAATCCAAGAGTAGTGATTACTATACTCATTGGAAATGCAGACAATGCAACAATGCAGCATGGTGACTCCACACTATGGCAGCATATTCAAACGCTTCTGCATTATATTTATAAGGTCAATATATTTATTAAATTTTACAAAAATAATTACCGTTATAACAGTCATACTTTGACTTGCTTTTATAAAAGGATTGTATGTAAATGTAACTGTTCATGTTAAAAAAAAAACTAAAGTCAAATTTACGCTTAAAGCAAAGAAATCGAGCTATTTAGTGGCTATTAACATACTTTCTAATTATACTCTAAATTCAAATTACAAGCTATGAATGACTTTTGAATTGTCGTTGGTACATTAAATTTTAAACAATGCTGTTTAGTACACACAATTAAAACGGTAATAAAATTAGACATCCGACCATTATTGTCATAGTAATATAATAAAGTTAGTTTGTTTAAATGCTTGAGCCTGCTTATGGGAGGATCTAAAGAATGAAGATTAAAATTTCTAGCCGCTTTTATTTTCTAGACCCAGGAGTACTATTAGTTATTCTGTGACTCAGGTTCGCTCGTGCGTGGAGTACCCTTCTCATCTTTGCGATGGATCCGCGCAGTATATATGTTTGACGCTCTCGATCGGTTGCAGCGGCGAGCATCATCGGTAGTGACGAAGACTCTGCAGTTGCGAAGCAATATCGCCTCTATGGCAGGCCTCTATCGCCTATATCATGGGAATGTTCTGATGAGTGTTCTCTAACGCATACAATCTATTATTCCCTAATATGTTGTTTTGACCATGTGACTTAGCATTGAGATAGGGTAATTAATAAAGGTACATTTGTTAGTTTTCTATTTACCTTTATGTTGGTAGCAATTCAGGTCTTTCCAAAATTTCTCAAAATTTAAGTTTTTTTCAATCAACAATAGGTACCAACTATTAATTTTAACTATTAACTTTCTTTAATTATTCCTTTACGCTTCTCTTTGATACTCCTTATTTTTTTCTACCAAAAATGGTAAATTTCAAATAAGTTATTTGTAAAGTCGGTTATTTAAAAAAAAACAGGTGAAGGTAAAGTATACATTTATTCATTTTCCAAATTCCCGTGCGTGTGGTATCTGTAACAAAAAAAGCCGCTTTAATTATTTTAACATTTATGGCAATAATGTGTTAAAATAAAATAAATTTCACCATTTATATTATAATAAAAAATAAACAATCAGTTTTATGGAGGTAGAAACATAATTTAATAACTTTATTGTCATAATACAATGGCGCCTAATTATTTTAAAAAAGGTTAATTATGACTTTTAAAATTTCTTTTTATTTCAGTAAATATAAGAAACTGGATCATTATATTTTATGTATAAAATATTTTCTCACACTGCTTATTATCATAGTGTAGTGCACGGCCATTCAATTTCAAGTTTTATTTTTGTTTGTGTTATAAAATTTATTAATTTTTAAATCATTCATACAAATATAGTCTAAATTAGACTATGTTTAATAATGTTATTGAAAGTGTACGTAACATACAAAAACATTGAGTTTATCTACATACAGTTAAAGCTGTCGAAAGAACAAACCTAGTTTAATTAATGTAAACCCGTCCATCATACTAATATTATAAATGTGATTGTAAGTTTGTTTGTTACGCTTTCACGCGAAAACCACTGTACAAATTTTTCGGAGGTATTAGAAGTAACATAGGATATTTTTGAATTAATGCGAGCGAAGCCGCGGGCGAAAGATTGTACTATTAATATTATAAATTAATATATATATAATATTATAAATTCGAAAGTAATATGTCTATTTGTTACGCTTTCACGGCTAAACCGTTGCACCGATTATGATGAAATTTGACATGGAGATACCTTGATTTTTGAGGAAGGACATAGGTTCTACCGCGAAACCCGACATACACGCAGGCGACGACGCGTGCAAAAACTAGTTCTAAATATAAGCACAATATTGACAGGAGTAACTCAAGGAAAGTTAAAAATAAAAATATTAAGAATTATTTTACTTAAAGCAATAAATAATATAATAATAGGTACGTGTGTGAGAGCCACGCATCGGCATGAATGGGCCGGCTCGACCGGAGTGATACCTCGGCCTCACAGAAAACCGTTGTAAAATAGCGCTTGCACTGTGTTTCACCGAGTGAGTAAGGATACCGGAAGCCCATACCCCAAGTATTTGGTGTTTTCTATGTATAATATGTATGTATGTATGTACAAAAAAAGGCAATATGTATTTATATCACTTCTTTAGCACCCATAATACAAGCTTAGTTTGGGACTAGATGGCGTTGTGTGTTAGATGTGTGTGATTTATAAAATTATTTATTAAAAAAACGGTTATCTAAGCCACTTCTGAAATCAGTGTTTTTATAACTTGTTAATTAACTAAACAAACACACTAAAAACAGATAAACACATAAAATTCTAAAAACTGTTGTTTTGATTTCAACGTACTTAGTTTTTCTTCAATATCTTTAAGGTAATGTACTGACGTCAACCTGATACAATTTTAGCATAGGTACAGATATATAGATAACACAGATGATTAAACTACACATAAAAGAAGATAACATAGACTTTTCCAAAAGTAGATCGACTGTTAACTTTAATGAGATTTCTACAGTTACTAATAATACAAATTTTTTACAAAAAAAAAACCGACTTCAAGAACGACCAAATTGAATTGGGTCCACATGGGAAGCACCAATTTTGAAATAAGAAAAGAATCATCGAAATCAGTCGTCGTGATATTGAGTTATTCGTCAATTTGTCGCGCACATACTTAATGCAGATTGAAGATTTATATGATTTTCTCATGGATAACATGTCAGACCTGGACCAAATTAAAATAGGACCAGATGGGAAGCACCAGCTTTCAAAAAAAAAGAATCATCAAAATCGGTTCACCCAGTCGAAAGTTATGGGGTAACAGACATAAAAAAAAACAGTCGAATTGAGAACCTCCTCCTTTTATTGAAGTCGGTTAAAAAGAGAGCAAAGTTTGAGAATCCCTTATAACAGTTTGATTTACTTACCCGTTAACACCAGAAGAATTTTGCAAGTGAACTTTTATCTATTTAATTCTAATTTTAAAACGTTTTCTCAAATGGCTCGGTCCAGACGTTTCGGAGGAGTTTGGTGGAATCAACGCAAACACGATAATTTTATATATTAGATGTCACCCAGGCCATTGACACCTCACTCATTAAAATCAGTTCAGTAGTTTAAGTGCTATGGTGGAATAAGTACCTATATAAACATACGTAGACTACCAAAACTGGTACCTGCCCTTCTTTTTGGCTTCGCAGCAGTCAGGTAATTAAATACACATTTTTTGATATTCTAGCTGGCCTTTAGTCTTTCAATAAATAAGTATGAATTAAACATTTAAATAATCACAAATTTTAACAAAAAAAAAACCGACTTCAGTCTGGACCAAATTTAAATGGGACCACACGGGAAGCACCAGCTTTCAAATAAAAAAAGAATCATCAAAATCGGTTCACCCAGTGGTAAGTTATGAGGTAACAAATATAAAAAAAACCGTCGAATTGAGAACCTCCTCCTTTTTAACCGACTTCAAAAAAAGGAGGAGGTTCTCAATTCGACTGTTTTTTTTTATGTTTGTTACCTCATAACTTTTGAATGGGTGAACCGATTTTGATAATTCTTTTTTTTTGAAGTCGGTTAATAAACCAAATTTAAAACCTCTATACATTAGACAAGAGCTGATGACCTCAATGCCTGAAAAATTCCAGACTTAAAGTTAAGTTTTTTCTCCATTCAACTACCTTTCAACTAGATGGCGTTGTGTGTTAGATGTCCGAAAATATTTATTATTTATTATTAAATAAGAAAAAGAAACTAAAATAAAATAAGCTTACCTGATGGGTGTAACTGTGCAGGTAAACCTGTTAGGTACACCTTACTGTGTATATCTAGCTTTATACGATAGATCATATCGTTAGAGAGCCTTGACCTAGCAATCTAATATATAGCATAATAATTTAAATATATCATTTAGTACGTCAACTGGAAATTAACATCGGAAGTGAAAGAATTTGCGGTTACAGTTCATACGTAACTATCTCCTAAATAGGTCAGCATAGTGGGAAAACTTGTTTCACAACGGTATTAACTAACTGTAAGTAAATCTGGTATTGATAGGGCTCCAAATACATAACCACGTATGTTTGTAGCGATTTCCACATACAGCGCAACAGAAATAACACTACAGCGCCATCTACCGAAAATACGTCGAACTACGGAGTAACGAAGGGAACTAAGAAACTGCCAATCCTGAATCGCACAATAGAAGTTCTCGCGCCGATTATCATATATACAACATCCCAACATCAACCGTTGGGCAGTAGGCCCGCCAGGCATGATCACCTCGCCTGGTCCTCCCTTTGTGTTGGAGAGACATGACATCCGTTCCTCCACATGTTAAAGAAAATATATAACTTATAATACTTAATGAAATAGCCTTACATTGCATTTAAAACTTTCAGATCAGTATAAAAATCCAAAAAGAAATAAAAATCCTCGGCTAATTTTAACTTAATAAGTGGTAAACTTGTAACATTGTTTTCCAGCAGATATTACGAACGGGAGTAGAGAGTATCTGAGAAATAATTAGAGAGAGAGCCGGGCGAAGCTGTGGTGCGTCGTTCAAACAATGCTAACTTACATTTAGCTGTCAGTCAAAAACAATTTGGAATTTGTGCGCGCGGAGGGTCCAAACTACGCTCGCTCTGGGAAAATTGTATTTCACTAGAGCTGGTCAACACACCATTTTTTTAATAATGTTCAATAGTGGTTTCTAACTTTGATGTATCACTTCTCATAGATATTTTACCGGAGTACCTATATAATAGAATAATTAAAATATTCTGATCATTATTGAAGAATACCTTATTTTAATCATTTAAACCAATTCGGTATGTCATCGTCATCATCATCGCAGTCGAAAGAGGTCCACTGCTGGATACAGGCATCCCAAAGGCTTATATGTATTTTTAACCGACTTCCAAAAGGAGAAGGTTCTCAATTTCATCGGTTTTTTTTTATATATGTACATCGATTACTCCGTCAATTGTGGACCGATTTTGAAAATTTTTTTTTTTTTATAATTTACGTGAGCGCCTGCAATGAAGTTACGAGCAATTGTCTGCATGCCTTCATATTCTGTAGACATAATTAAATTTTAAATGAAATGATGATGAGAGACTTGAGAAAGACTAAAAAGTTAAAAAAAAAAACTTCGTTTGAAAAAACCGACTTCAAAAACTAAAAAGTATAAAATAACTTAATTTGTATGTGCTACCTATTCATAGGTTTGAAGGCGGTGCCAAGCCAAAATGTAAAAGTAGGTACTGCACTCGCCGCGCGTGACCTTGAGCGAGATAGCTGCTCTTCGCGTTGAACTAAACAACCGAAGCGTCGGTGACGTCGTTGACGTTCGTCTCGAAATATAGCGAGTGTGGTACCTACTATTACATTTGGCTTTGCACTGACTTCAAACCTATGAATAGCATAATAGAAATAGGTAGCACATACAAATTAAGTTATTTTATACTTTTTAGTTTTTGAAGTCGGTTTTTTTAAACGAAGTTTTTATTTTATTAATAAATGTAAAATAATAGCAACGTATTGTAAATGAAACTATACGCAAAACTACAAGTACCATCCTAGTTCAATTTACATCAAATCTGTACTATTTACCTAACCAACAAATATTCCATTGAATTCACAGCTCTATAAAATTCTTAATAGTTGACGTTACAGAAACGGGCGGGTTGCTACCATCCATCATTTCCTCCATCCACTCGCCGGGTTAAGCACATAAGTGACATTGACGCCGAAAGAACCAGTACACTTGAGATTTGCTTCATATAAGATTTCATAAGCAATTGTACCAGTCAATTTACAACTCCCGGTTCTAACAGAACTGGTTAGTCAATGGACATTTTAGCCGGGCACGTCACGCTATGTTACAGTCAGGTAAATGACGTTATGATTTTGATTTGAACTGTGACTGACAGTTCTGGTTTAGAAGTGTCTAAAATTAGGTAAAGAAATCAAATTGTCCTTTTCAGGCCTATAGGTATGTTTAAAGTGTATTTATTACCTAAAGGGTATAAAGGGTACCTTTCATGGATCGATAGGTTCATTCTTTGGGTATATTATGTATTGTTTCAAATTATATAATTAGCTAAATTTAGCTTTGCATTTTGATGAAAAAAAAAACTCAATTATCTAAAACAAATGTTACAATTATTTAAAAATTTAAAATAAAGTTATTAAATTAAAAGAAAAACTTTTTTAAATTTTTTATTTAAAAAAAGTTTTTACTTTATATCTATGCGATGCCAAAAAAGCCGATCAATTACTTCGGGATTGTTCGATGTTCGATTGTTTGTTGAAATATTCGACATTGCTGAAGCGTCTTTGTTGAAAATATGCTGATTCGGTGTTCAAAATCAAATTATAATAATGAGCCACTCAACGGCAGCCTATCGTTGTTTTGTAAAGTTTAAAAATTCAGAGTATATAAATTGAGTCATTATGAATTTCGCAAAGGCGTTAAATTGCAGAATTATAATGACAGCTATTACACGGTGGCTGCAAGTGATCGTTAGGTTCTTGCACGTGCACCATTCTTCTGGTACATAAATACATTTTAATGATTGTGTTTCTTTTTATAAAGATACCATCTACAAGTAGTTTAATGTTGATTAATTCTTGCAATTGTTCTGAAATTTCTACGAAATACGGAATATTACTGTTCTGTTAGTCTCAAGGCATTTAGCCTTACCCTCAGGACTACCTATTAGTCCAACAGTTGAAGAGTTTTAAAGGAATGTGTTAGTAAGTAGAACTTAATTAGGAAAATTACTACCCATCAGGTTTCTTGCAATTTTATTAAATGTGCAAGAGGGCGGATTTTGCAATTATTGAATAGTGTTAAAAGAACTTCAGACTTCATAATTAAAGCATTTGGAATTGCGATCTTTGTTCCCAAGCAGACCCTACCTTGTTCTCAAAGTAGACGACATTAAAATCTTTAACAACCCATACTTCTTATATATAAATTTCTCGTGTCGCGGTTTTTTTTTACCAAATTTCTCCGAAACGACTGGATCGATTTTATGAAAATTTGTGTGCATATCGGGTAATCGGAGAATCGGTCAACATCTATTTTTATACCCCAAATGGATAAGGATGACCCACCCCTAATTTTTATTTTAATGGCAAAACAACGTTTTCCGGGTCAGCAAGTAGATAATATTATAAAGAGGTAAAGTTTATGAGGATGTAGGGGGTATTTTCATATTTCTTTTACCAAACCACATTATTTGAGTGTAAATAAATAAATAAATGAAAAATTAAAAAAATACTCCAAAATTCGAGATGTACCGAAGCCGAGGGCAGAAACTACATAATATATTAGGCATATAAAAATGTAATAAACTTATGTCATCCTACAATGTTTGTTTAGTTAAACGAATAATTTAACAAAACTAGGTATATTACAAATATAGTTTCAATGTAAAAGGTAAATGATTTGAAATTTGTAGACTTACAAACAATCAAGTGAAAATTTGATACGTAAGTACAAATTTGAAATAAAGATGTAAATGTTAATTTTGATGGTTTTATTCGAGGTCGAAGATAAAACTTAGGTTAGGTATATAAAATACTTTTCGTGCGTGCTAATCTTTTATACGGAAAAAAAAAATTACATAGAATATTTTTTTCATTATGACTGTGAAATATGTTTAATATAAAAATATCACCATGATTTTATAAACTAAGATAATTTAAATAACGTTATAATAAGATTTTGTGTTAATTCTCACTCTGAAAGTAAATAGGACAGAGTCACATCAGGTTCTTTTCACTATTTTTTTGTTTGAACAACGTACCTACAACATCATTCATTCTTTTCGTCTAGTAAGATCTTTGTTTTTCTATTAAGATATTGTTTTTAGTTTTAAATCTGTGTTTAAACTATGACAAAACGTATTATTCTCCAAGATCTTTACTACTTTACAAACACAAAGAACACCCAGACTCAGAACAACAATTTGCGGATCGCGAAAGGTGCTGTCTCGTTGTTTGTTTCGAACACACAACACTAGGCGCAGTAGAAAGTGGCGTAGCGACCGCTTCAACCACTAAGCCAACCGTGCAGTCTAATTTACATGCGAGGATCCAACCAAGTTACGTGCGATTCAAGAGGTAGGCTGCTGATGTTGAATTGTTTATAGTAGGTAACAAATTTAAATGAAGGCCGTTTATTATTCGTAATGTTACATTTCAAAACTAATAATCACTTAGGTAGTCAGAAGTTGTGTCTACAGTAGGCTTACAATGCACATGCGCATTACAGAGAAATATAAACTAAAGAAAATCCGGAGTTACATGCAAACTAAACAAACTCATATAACAATGCAAAATTGTAATCGCGATCAATGCTAGTCTCGCATTGATCAGGCGATCTGCTCTCGAACGCCGTCAGTCGAGCGTTGTTGATAAATGATCAACCGCGGCTGGGACAATGCGCCCTGCAGATTCTTTTGTTGATCCCACACTTTTTGTGTCCATACTAATGTTTCTAGCGTGTCCGAAACGTGCTGGAACAGTTTATACTATTATTATTACCGTATTGTAAAACAAGTTCTACCTACAGCTTATGTAAACACAATAACTATGTTTGGTTTGAGCCACACACAAGGATGGATGCGGCATCTAGACCAGAGTATTACCACAGCCTCAAAGAAAACCAGCGCTAAGCAATTCTTTCATTGCTTTGAACTGACTGGATGAGGTTACCCACCCTAAAGGCCGGTATTCACTTTGATTAGTGATTAGTGCAGGTGATCAGTGATTAGAAAAAAGTAAGTGTGGACAGCGACTGATTAGTGCAAGTGATTAGTTGGCTGCGTAATAATCTGATTAGAAGCGTGTTTGTATTTTAGCGTCGTCTTATATTTTTTATTTTGTTTAAGTATTTAAGTTAATATTCCATCGTAACTTCAGCAGCCAATTTCTTAAAGAGTTGGTAGCTTGCGCCATGAATGGGTCTTTATTTATTTTATTTATTATCGAAAATAGATATTAATCTATTTTCGAAACCGTACTTTTCTTAGTATTGCAAGTCCAGCTTCCAGCTTCTCCAAAAGTTCGGTTACAGACACCACCACGTTTAATACTTATTCCAATTGCAAGCACGCTTCTCGATGGTCGACGGCTAAGAACTGGATTTAGGTACTAATCAGAACCACTAAACAAGAATTGGACACTACTGGCACTACACACCTTCACTAACCACCCTCAATTACTAATCACCTGCACTCGCACTAATCAAAGTGAATTCCGACCTTTTGAGAGATGAAACACAAAGAATGGCAACACCTAGTGTGTTCCTTGGTCTGTGACTTTAATTGGCTGCAGTAGGTACTCTTAACACCAGGCAACCTGTCCGTCCATTTGTCCCCTATACTTATTGTATATTGTTTTTTTAATAATTGAACTAAATTACATACATACTACTACTAGCACGTGAATATTTTAAACTAGCTTTTTAACACAGCTTCGACCGCCTGTATTTCGAATATCACGGTAATCAATCTCACAAGTAATATGGCTTTCTCTTAATAAAATAATTCTCAAAATCGGTTAAGTAGGTCCAGATAGTCTAGTCAACAAGTTCCATACTTGTTGACTAGACTAAAAGATGCAGCGGCATCACTAGGCCGCCATAGTGTGGGTCGCCATACTGCATTGTCTGCATTCGCAGTGAGTATGGTGACCGCCACTCTTGGATTCTGCTTATGCTTTCCATCAGGCAGAGTAGAGTCATTTTGGCGGGCCATACATAAAAAAAAAGAGATTACCCCTAAAACGTAAGAGACTTTTACCTCTTTGTAAATTATTTTAATTTTAAAAGATCTTGGGCATTCGTGAGTTAAGGAATATATTCTTTAATTTAAAAACAAGAAATTATCAGCAGCAAAACATGCAGGTACATCAAAGGATACTCTTATCCAAGACATTTGTCATGGGAGTAATTCAGTTCTCTTCAATACTAATTGGTCGTAATGTTTAATTACAAAATAATTTACGACCGGTGATAGCCGCTCACTTTGATCGCTGAGAGGGATCAGAGTTTCACGAACACATGTTCTTGAACATTGATAAGAACGCATGTGGAGAATTATACTGAAATCAATTAAAGACTTACTACTGTTTATTTCATTTATGGTAGTTGGCAAAGAAACATGTACCTGCTTAGTCTCTTTTATATGATAATATTTTTACTAGTGGTTGCCCGCGGCTCCGCCCGCGTATATGTCGGTTATCGCGGCAAATAGTCGCCTATGTGTTATTCTGATGTATGAGCTATATTACTGTAAAGTTTCATCCAAATCCGTTCAGTAGTTTTTGCGTGAAAGAGTAACAAACATCCATCCATCCGTCCATACTTACAAACTTTCGCGTTTATAATATTACTAGCTGTTGCCCGCGGCTCCGCCCGCGTATATGTTGGTTATCGCGGAAAATAGTAGCCTATGTGTTATTCTGATATATAAACTATATCACTATAAACTTTCATCCAAATCCGTTCAGTAGTTTTTTTGTGAAGAAGTAACAAACATACACACAAACTTTCGCCTTTATATTAGTGTGATGTGATAGTATAGATAAATCGAGGACGGTTTAAAACAGAAATTGATACGTTATTTTGCTACGAATACAAAAAAAAAAACAAAACATTTAAATTTCAGCTACAAGAGCATTCCTATTTTATTCTGGAGATCATTCGTACTGAAGAAATACAGGAGAATGTATTTAAATACTAAGATTATTAAAAGAAGTACCTGCATGGGTTTTTGATAATCCGACTGAAATTAATTAAAAGAGATGTAAACTGGATTATAATCAAACTTTTAGTATAACATAACGTGTGTTTTCTCACAATGAAACGAAAAAAAGGTCTACTAGTTGTGGTAGATAATTTATTGATACTCAACGTAACTAACTTACCTGTAGATAAAGGCCCGTATTCACTTTGATTAGTGCGAGTGTAGGTGTGAAGCGCAGGCGATCAACGATTGGTAGAAAATACGTGTGGACCGCGAATTCGCTGTCCACACGTACTTTCCACCAATCACCGATCACCCAAAGTGAATATGGGCCTTAAGTATGACCGACTTCATTGCATCTGTATCGTGATGAATCACAATATACCTACTGTATTTTCGATTCAGAGTTGTGAGGTCATCATCATCAGCTTATTTTAGTCCACTGCTGGAGATACTTCCCCTATTGAGTTGTGAGATAAACAGAAAAAAATACTGACTTGAGAATCTCCTTTTTAGAGTAAAAAAACTAACAAAGTGAACTATTCTAAGATAAGATAAGCAATTTTTCAAAAGAATATTATCTTTATATGTACCTATAATAACATTCTTGGAAAATGACGCAAACATAAAAAAAACAAGCCTAGATGTTTATGAAAAAAAACCCACCCTGATTTGCAAAGGTATTAATGATAATAAATAATAAATATTTTCGGACATCTAACACACAACGCCATCTAGTCCCAAGCTAAGCATAGCTTGTGTTATGGGTACTAGACAACTGATACAAATACATATATACTTTTTTTTTTGGAAATACATACATATTATACATACATTTAAAAAAAACATAAAATTTAGAAAACACCCAAACTCCGAAACAAATATTTGTAGATCATTCAAACATTTGGTCCGACCCGGGAATCGAACCCGAGACCTCATGATCACCAGTCGCACACGCCAACTGCGAGACCAACGAGGCAATGATGTTTAATTGTAACGACTTATAAGGGTATGTACACACATAGGTATGTACCTACCTACCTTTGTAAGGAACAACAACTACAAATAAATAAGATTAAAAGTAAAAAGCAAATAATATATAGGTGGGTATTAAACATTTAGCTGTATAGACCTTTGCCGCCTACACCATGTAGGTAAGTTATGTATGATTGATTTTGACATGCTCATAATAGGCTCCGCACCCAGCTCCAGAAGCCTTACATTTTTTTTTCATGAATGAGTCACTACTTTATAAACCGTACTCAGTCCTTCTAAAGCTAAATACTATAATAGTGGTATTCAAATATCCATTACGAGGTTTCTTTTGATCCGCCTTCAATGAACGCTGGCTCGTTCAACGTCAGGATTAATTAGAGCCGTCATTCAAGCTACGTATTCTATGCCTGGACAGACCAAGTTAAATATTCCTCTGGCGGACTGAAATTTGAAGTCTCGAAGATTGCTAGTGCTTTAATATTAATGGCTATTTTCGAACAACCATTTGTCCTAAGATAACATTTGTAATTTGGTCTGGTCGAGTTGTGTTTGATTTTTAATGTATTTGTTTTCGTTTAATTAGCCACAAAAGGTTTTTTATGTCGATCAAAAATATAAATCGGTAAAACCAGAATATTAATGACTTCAGAATTTACTAATGTAAAAAAATAAGATTTTATACATTGGGCACATTGGTAGTATATTTACGCTGGGTAATACACATACCTACATAATTATATATAATAGATAGGGGTAAAATGTATTTACATTTACTTATTTATTTATCTATACATCAATACAAATATCTATATATATATACAAATAAATAAAATTGGAGTGTCTGTTTGTAATATAAAAATAACCACTTTTTACTAAATGCATATATACATACAAAAAACCGGCCAAGTGCGAGTCGGACTCGCACAGCGAGTGTTCCGTACAAACCTGTAGGTATATTATATAATGTAACTAAAAATGTATGATTTTCGCATTTTTTTCTTAACTGTGCTATGAGATGTTGCTTTGAATCAAATTTCAAAATTCTGAGTTGACGGGAAGTATCCTGTAGTTTTTGATTCCCTTGCGAGTGTCAAAAATTTGCAGCACAAACGGCTGTATCTTTTGATTTCGTTGGCTTAGAAGTTTGATGTTTTCACAGCTCCAAGGAACAGTAGACCTTAGTATTTGATAAGCAGTTTGAGCTTGATCGCCTATGCGTTCCTGAGAAAAAGGGTTCAGTTTTTTACTTTTGAGGTACAGAACCCTAGAAATGGTAATAAAACCTATATTATAATTTTATAACTAAGAGAAAACGTTTTCTACTGCTTTAGTAATTATTGAAAAAACAAATTAAGGTACCAACTAGTGGACGACATGACAGACATCTATATAAAAGCGAAATACCACTCACTTATTAATCACGAAATCTCAGAAATTATAATACCTACAAACTTGAAATTTGGCAGGTAGGTTCTTTGTGGGGTGTAGGCATCCGCTAAGAATCGATTTTACGAAACTTCACCCCTAAGGGGGTAAAACGGGGGTTGGAAGTTTGTATGAAAGTCCTACGTTTTTGAAGTAAGAGACTTGAAATTTAAAATGTATGCTCTGTAGATGGTGTGGAGGTGTACTAATAATGTATCCTTAGGAATCAACCCCCTTTTGGGGTTAAAACGGGGGATGGTAGTTTGTACGCAAACGAGGTTGTGTAGGTCAGCTAGTTTGCCTATAAACACCAGGAACAGTAGCTGAACGGCAGGTAGCATGCTTTATTTTATGATTTATGGAACATAATCATATTTATCAACAGCATTTAGCAGGCCTCTGTTGGACCATAAGTTAATCTTTGGAAAGGGGTTTCTGACCGACTATACACAACAAATACATTAAAATACCAACACATCCACAGATGAAAATCAGAAAATAAGGTGTTTTAAGTTAAAAACCAACTCCTGTAAATGATTAAATTCAGTTATATACTCCTTATAGGTACAAAACCTTTTGTTTACACTAATTTCGGGAATTTCTTCCTGCCTAAACAATTGCATAAACAATAAATGAAGAACAGTTTTCTTCAAAATCATCAACAAAAGCATTCATTAGATTACACAAAAATAGTTTCAACATTGTTTATGATTTCCCACTGAGTATATTAATTTATTATTACTTACACTATTTTTAAAAATGAATATGAATGCACTTAGATCAAAGTAACAAATGAAATCTTTGTAGGTTATTGAAGAATTTGTCAATTTTAATGTCTTTCCACTTCCTTCTGTTTTCAATACCTACTTACCTGGTACAAACTCACTATTACATTTGACGACACACGACGTTAATTTATGAATATATTTCACTAAGTATTTAAGCCTAATAATTATATTATACCTTTAAATTATTTTATCAACAAACAAAATACGAGCTTAACACTGGCAGCCATTTTGGTTGAATGTCCGCCACGCATGCGTAGACACAGTTTACCCTCGTATAGAGGGATGATTTTATTGTCTTCTCTTTCCAACATATAATAATTGTATATTATGCTGTCTCTTTCGTGCGGATTTCATTGTTATCCTCTATTCAATAGGCCGAAGGGTCGACTTTCTATTACTGGGGACCACAGTAAACAGAAGTTAGCTGCGAATCGTTTCGTTGATTTAAAATTGTTTAAAAACAAGTTGCAAATTAAAGTTCTTATGACTATTGTGATATGATGTAACTGTACTAAATGGTTAGGGAATCAGATATAGTATTATTTACACTCGTATGCGGCGAAGCCAAAAGGAAGGGTAATAGATTTGACATTCTATGGGTCGATGTTGTTATGTTCCACCGTAGCACCTAAACTACTGAATCGATTTAAATGAATAGATTCTTAATAATGGTCCGGATGACATCCTACTAATATTAGGTATAAACGCGAAAGTTTGTAAGTATGGATGGGTGGATGTTTGTTACTGTTTCACGCAAAAACTACTGAACGGATTTCGATGAAACTTTACAGTAATATAGCTTATACATAAGAATAACACATAGGCTACTATTTGCCGCGATAACCGGGCGGAGCCGCGGGCAACAACTAGTTGGCTATATTTTTTTATTAAAAGTGTTTCCGTAGTTGGGTTATAGCTTTTCAAACATTTTCTTTTTATAAAAAAAAAAAACTGCGTGACGTTAAATAGGATTTCATCCAGTAGGTATTCAAAGCTAAAAGAAAGTAGGTAAATTAAAACAAAGCAATACTCACTAACTAGATAATTATGCTCAATATTTTAACTTTGACAAGTTTGTGGTGACCCTTAATTTCTTGGTTAAGTGTAGGTACTGTAATTGTGTAAATGTTTTTGTATTTCACTGGCAACACTGAAGATATTTACTCAGTGTACTGATACTGCTTTTTCTTTATAGGTGTACTAGCTGAACCCCGCGGTGTTACCCGCGGTCATTGTCGTACCGCTGGTAACACCGCGGGGCGAAGCTAGTCTAAGAAAAGTAAGTTAGCCTAAGTTACTCCTTATATCATCAGCTACCTATCAGTGAAAGTCTCATCAAAATCGGTCCAGCCGTTCCAGAGATTAGCCAGAACTAACAGACAGACCGACAGACAAACAAAAATTGTATATCGTGGGAGAGCCACGCTTCGCTATTAATGTGCCGGCTCGACCGAAGTGATACCACGGCCTTACAGAAAACCGGTGTGAAATTGCGCTTGCGCTGTGTTTCATCGAGTGAGTGAGGATACCGTAGGCCCATACCCCATGTAATTATCATGGTTCCAACGAACCCCCATAGACCCCTACTGTTGACATAATTATGTGCATTGCTGTGATAGATGTCACTTGACCTGCTGGTGTTCAGGACCTGCTACTGTGAGGATTGCAGACGCTGATGTCACGATTCCAAGATGTTTATAGCCAGTATCCGTCTTCTAGTTGTTTTGTTTTTTATATATCTATTCCTAGCGAGGAGGCATTCCTCCTGATTGGTCTTGAGGGTTTAAATGATCTTTCAAGCTCTTCACATAAACTTTTAGGATATTGTAGAACTACGCCTATAAAAGCCTCTCGATTTACATCTAAAATGCAAAGCACCTTTTTTTTTTTATAAATAATTAATAAATAATAATTTTTAAATAATGACTCTATTTTACCTGAATGAAAGCATGAGTAGAATCCAAGAGTCACCACCAGGGTCACCTTACTCATTGCGAACGAGGACAATGCAGCATGGTGACCCACACTACTTTTGAGTATCATTACTTCACGCAGTACCGGTTGCCAGAAACCTAGATAACATGAAAGTGTAAATGATTGCATAGCGACTAAAAAACTTTCTGCACCAGTACGTGGATTTCATTCTTCGTACAAGCTTTCATTCGATGTCGTCAGTTTCTCCAGTGCATTCAAGTTTTCTTTGTAATAATGCCTTAAGGAATTTACGGATCACTCCTAGCGCTTCAACATAAGTCCTGAACTCGGTTCAAACTTTTACCTGTGGCTGCAAGTAGAATTTGCCATCGGTGCGTTGACATGCAGCGTTATCACGTATCAAAGTTCGTCAGTGAGTTTACAACAATTTCAGTTAAAATTAGTGAATAGTTTGAACAAGGAATAAATTCGACATTCGGATTGACTTATTTTATTGGATGCTGTAAACCTGTATGGCATCCAGCCATCGTAGCAGTTGATTAGTAAGCTTGTCCTCTAAAGTTCATGATATCAAGCCCATCAGCTTTAAGTTTACTTACAATCAAGTCACTAATACCTTCCCCAGTTTTGCTTTTAGTTTCCATAAAATCTTAAGGGGATTCCTTAATTCTGACCCTCAGGTGAAATCCAGGCACTACGTAGGTACCACGTGATGATTGACAAATTACCACGTTTCGTAATACCTACTAAGCTTGTTTGATCTTTGTGGGAAATATCCGAAGTCCTGTAAAAAATCATGTAATAATATTGGGCCTTTGTTTTGGACACGACCTAAAATTACTTGGCGAACTATGTTTCATGTCTTGACTCATTTTTAAACTGGCTTTAAAAAAAGGAGAAGGTTCTCAAGTCGTTGCAATCTTTTTATATATCTTCGTCGATGTTTTCGTCGCTAATGAACCAATTTGAAAAATAATTTTTGAATTGGGTTTGGTGTAGCTCCTAGCTGGTCCCATTGTCACCACGTCGGGATTTGATGATGGAATTCGAAGGAAATCAAAGGCAGGCCTCAAATTTCATACGCATGTTTTAAAATGTTTTATATTTTTTTATTCTAAAATTTGCATCTGGTAGTTGTCATTTCATGATGATGAGCCGATAGCGGAAGATGCAATCATTCTTATACCTATCTTAAAGCATATAATTAACCTTTGTATAAACACAGGTACCTTTCCAAAACTGTTTAAAAAGGCATTAGTCCATCCTATTTACAAGGGTGGTGACAGAGACAGTGTCAACAACTACAGGCCTATCTCTGTGCTATCAACTTTTTCGAAAATACTTGAAAAAATTTTGAACAATAAACTTATAGAATACATAAATAAAAATAGTTTGTTATCTGATAGGCAATACGGATTTAGGCGTAAAAATCTACGGAAGATGCTGTCCTTGATGTCACAAATGAGATTATAGCAAATGTTGATGATAAGGTAAAAACGATTGGTATATTCCTGGACCTAACCAAGGCCTTTGATACTGTCTCTGTCCCACTTCTTCTGAAGAAGATGGAGCATTTAGGAATTCGCGGCTTACCACTTGAGATTTTTTCTGCTTACTTGCAAGACCGCACACAATCTGTTGTTATTAATAATGTCACTAGCGAGGAGACTACTCTCTCATACGGTGTGCCGCAGGGGAGTGTTCTCGGTCCCACGCTATTTCTCCTTTACATTAACGATCTTTGCTCCCTTAAATTGCAGGACTGTAAAATTGTCTCTTACGCTGATGATACTGTTCTCCTAATAAAGGGCTTTACTTGCGATCTTGTAAGGACAAAGGCTGAAACCGCAATCCAAACTGTAATGGCCTGGTTGAACTTCAACCTTCTAACACTGAATTTGAATAAAACTAAAATGTTGACCTTCTCCTCTAGTAAAAAGTCTCAACCATCCTCACCATTCGTTGTCAGGGCCCATTCTTGCAGTCGCTCCACAATAAATAACTGTGGCTGTCATAGTTTAATTCCTTCTGATAAAATCAAATATTTAGGCATCATTATAGATGTAAATCTAACCTGGAATTTTCAAATTAATATGCTCACCTCGCGCTTAAGGAAGCTTATATATGTCTTCAAAAATCTTCGTTACATTGCTGACCTTTCCACCTTAAAAATAGTATATTACGCTTTTGTTCAGTCAATTATAGGGAACTGCATCGGTGCTTGGGGTGGTACTTTTAAAACTAGCTTATTACGATTGGAAAGAGCTCAAAGATGTATTCTTAAAGTTATGTCCTGTAAGCCGTATAGATTCCCTACTTCGGACCTGTATAACCTGTGTGAAGTCCTTACAGTCCGACAGGTGTACATACTTCAAGTAATTCTCCGTAAACATGTGGAAACCCCATATGACACTAATTTTGTACTCAACACACGCAGGTCGGACCGAGTCTGTAAAATTTTTAAACACAATACGGCTATAGCCAGCCACCAGTACTATTTCTCGGGTCCGAAGTTGTATAACAGAATAAACAAAGAGCTCGATATATATTCCTTGACATTGCGTAAATGCAAAGTTCGAGTTACAGACTGGTTTCTCTCTTTGTCCTATACTCAAACTGAAGAACTTATGGTGAGATAGTATTGTCTTTCTTGTGTGTATTTATATTACATGAACATACGTATAATTATGCAGACACACTTGAGCTCCCCGTCCTACACTCAATGTATAGAATGTTTGGTGAGACCTCCTGTTTAACTATATATCTATTATTACACACTATGCCATCGTTAATCTAAAACTAACATAATACTGACCACGCACACACACACACACACATACATACTCACACACACACACACCCACACTCATACACATACACACTCAATCTAACTTAAATTTCCTCACTCTCTTAAACACACGTGCGCTTAGTATTGACACTGAAATCACTGCATGCTTGGTTTTCTTTGTTTCATGGTTTTTTGAGAGTTGAGTTACTTGATTTTCTATTAACTATAACCACGGATGTGAGCGCTAATGGCTGCGTCACAGTTTTAACTATTGCAGCCATTAACGTATTTTTCTATTGTATCAAAGATGGATTATCAATAAACAATTTATTATTATTATTATTAACGATTGGGAGTTGGAGAGTAATTCTTTTGTAGCCATGCTCAGTTTGAATACATGCTTCAAACCACTATAGTTATTCGTATCAGCCGGTGTAACATTTGAAGGTGGTTGTTTTCAACATTTGGTACTTACTTTTGCTCACGTGCCTGTTCTTTGTTAACGTTGGTTGGTAAGCCCAAGTAAACCCAAGGTAAAGCAAAAAGGAATAGAACCGAACGGAATCGGATGTTGTTCATTACATAATAAGTTTTAATTTTGTTCTAAAAACATTTTTAGATTATTTATAATACAAAAGTAGCCTCCGCTACCTTTAAAAATTAACTAAGTGTCATTGAAAGTCCCATTATAATCGGTCCAGCCGTTCCAGAGATTAGCCAAAACAAACAAACAGGCAAAAAGTTTTATAAATGTATTGATTTTTTATGTAAGTACTGTACCTACACCGTACAAACTTCCATATGCATTTGGTGAAAACTGTTCGCTCACAATGGGCCACATATGAAGGCTCAAAGTCACCCAAAGGGAATGGAGAGGGTAATGTTCGGAGTTTCTCTGTCTGATAGTATTAGGAATGAGGAGATACGCAGACGAACTAAGGCCACTAATATTACCCAAAAAAATTGCTAAACTTATAACGATTGCCGATGAGGTCATAAAGTTCTTGAGGGACGATCGCGTGTACGATACGCAGCGTTGGTAGGCCCCCACAAGGTAGGTAATCCGACGACCTGGTAAAAGTCGCAGGAAACCGTTAGACCCAGGCAGCATATCGCCGGTTGTTGTGAGCAAACTTGGGGAAGCTCATGTCCAGCAATGGACGTCTTTTGGCTGAGATGATAGTGACGACTTTAATTTTATTTATTTGTATAAATTTTAAGCTTTTAAAATTTTCACGTAAAGAATAAAAGTACGAAAGTGTTTTTTTTTTTTTTCATTTGTGATTTAAAAAATCGTGAACAAAAACAGGGTGGCTCTTGTGACCGCGCTTTTTTGTATGCCGACCGGGGCTATGCCTACCATAGGATTTAAGAATATAAAACCTGCTTTGAACCACTTTGAACTCTGTGTTGTTTTTTGTTACACGCAAAATACGACCTTCATTTTAATATATCGAAGGAAACCAACACAGGTAGCTAAACCAAATAGGATTACTTGGCACTTTTTTTTAAACTCCTTAAATTCAATAACAAGTCAAAACATTTCAAAATTGCCGATAACATTGACATTAGTCCCTTGAGAATTCACTGTAAACCCACCGGTCTCTTTAGACTGGTTAAAAGGATTCTTCTCATTGTTATAGATTAACCTATTGTTGTTTTTGTCAATGTTAAGCAAATCTTTTTATTTATTTTTTCATTGTTTTAGTTAATAGTCTACTTCACATGAAAATTACTTAAATATCACTCGTATACCACACGCGTGGTATTTTAATACCTAAATAAAATCCTGTCCTGCTAATATTTTAAAGAATAATATTTTTGATGATGGATGAATGGGTTTCAAATGAAACTTTACAGTAATAATGGTTTATGCATAAGAAAACTGCGACAATAGACATTCAATAGGGCGGAACCGTAGGCAAAAACTCGTAATTAATAAGGGTATATTAAAACACAAATTTGTAATAATCAATGATCACAACCTTTTTTTATTCATTCGCGCTTTTATGTGACTAGAGAAGTACAAAAATATTTTTTTAATTAATAATCATAACATTAGAACATAGTTAATAATATTATTTATATTTAGGAACTGTTGACTTATGCCTAATGTGTATTTACATCACAATATTAATATATATATATATCTCCGTTATATTAACATTTAAAGAGAGGTGTAATTATTGAGAAAAATAAATAGTTGATCATATTAATATTTGACGTATTTAAAACATGATTAACAACAAAAAAATAAAACTGACTTCAACGCGCTTAGGAACATCATGAAAAATTGTTATTAACATTTTTCTTAATTTCTATGTATTCACCCTTTTGGGTAATATTTTTACATTCATTTGAATAAAAATTTTAGGTACAGGTTATTTTTTTTTATATTTGGCCTTGCATAAGCAGAATCCAAGAGGGGTTCACCATACTCACTGTGAATGCAGACTACAATGCAGCATGGCGACCCACACCATGGCGGCCTCGTTAGATGCTTCTGCATCATTGGGCCTCCGGTCTTGCACTTATCAACGAAACACGACAGCACGAACACTGTCATTTTTCGTTGATTTTCTGTGCGAGGGTAGTACCGCCCCGGTCGAGCCGGCCCGTTTGTGCTGAAATCAGCGTGGCTCTACTACCTTAATTCAAATTGTCCTCTTTTTTTTAAGGTTCGATATAAATATACCTATATCAAGTAGTTTTAAGAGCAGCGATGTTACAATGAATTGCTTAAGAATTGAAAACTACGTGAATATGTATAAATATAACGAACTACTACAGGTAGACAAGTAATGTAGCTAAATAGAATAAGTTTTGGACTGGACATAACTATCTATCACGTATAACATTCACCCGTTTTGTATTCACGTATTATAACTTAATACAAGTTAAGCTGTTTTTGTATACTAATATTATATACCTAATTATATCATTAAAACATTAAATAGTATTGGCGCCAGTTTTACATAATAGTCTATCAGGGACTAAAGTCCCTCATATGCTAGGTATTTCTAATAAATCAACGAGTGATGAAACTGGCTTCTTTATGTTTCAAGATCAACTTAAACACTATCATACGTATGCATCAAAAATTGTGTATGATATTTGGTGGTATAATGGTGGACATTAGTCGGTGTAGCAGTCAGGTACCTAATAGTTTGAATAGTCATTAATGGCGGGCATACATTGTCGGCTATCTGAATATTCAGGCGTGACACTGAACTTTGTGGTACCAAGAATCGATTCCATATGTTACAATTAATTGTTTAAGAATTGAAAACTACGTGAATAAGGTATAAATATAACGAACTGCTACATGTAGAGAAGTAATGTAGCTAAAAAGAATAACTTTTTGAACTGGAGATAACTATCTTTCTCGTAAAACATTCACCCGTTTTCTATTTATGTATTTTAACTTAATAAAAATGGATCTATTTTTGTATAATAATAATACTATATACCTATATAAATATATCATTAAAACATTAAATAGTATTGACGTCAGTTTTATATAATTGTCTATCAGGGACTAAAGTCCCTCATAGGCTAGGTACTCCTAATAAATGAACAAGTGATGAAACTGGCTTCTTAATGTTTTAAGATGAACTTAAACACCATCATACGTATGCATCGAAAAATTGTGTGTGATTATTGGTGGAATATGATGGACATTAGTCGGTGTAGCAGTCAGGTGATAGTTTGAATAATCATTAAGTGCTGGCATACATTGTCGGCTGTCTGAATATTCAGGCGTGGCACTGAACTTTGTGGCACCAATGTTATCGATAGCATAAGAGTTGGGTGATGTTGTGAGTTTGCCGTCTTTTTTCGCTTTCATTCGTCTGTTTTGAAACCAAATTTTGACTTGTCGTTCCGTCAGTCCCAAGCTATTTGCAACCTCTATTCTTCGTCTTCGTGATAAATATTTATTGTAATGAAACTCTTTCTCCAACTCAAGAGTTTGATGTCTTGTGTAAGTTTGCCTAGTCCGTTTCGATCCATCTTTTTTGACTTCTCCTGTAATAAACAAAAATAATTTGTTAATTAAAGTAAAGTTAATAAAGGAACTCATATATAAACTAAGAAGCTTAAATTAAAAATTTAAAAAAACCCCTTCGCAAGCACTTAATCGAGTAATCCTACGCCAAAAATTCCTTGCATCATTTTGGAAAAGAGCTGATACTCTTACGCTGCTGAATCAATATTAATCGAACATAGCTAAGAACAACCGCAAAGAAACTAACTTTCAAATGAAAAAAACCGCATCGAAATCGGTCCATCCGTTTGAGAGCTACGATGACACCGACAGACACACACACACACACATATTCACACACAGACAGCCAGACAGACAGACCGACATCAGCGACAAACTTATAACACCCCTCTTTTCGCGTCGGGGGTTAATAAGAAGCAAATAGGGAAAAGAAAGAATATTAGTTTCTAAACTTACCGTTGCCATTCTTCATCCACGGATAAAATCCTTGTGCATCATGTGAAGGAGCCATCTTATTTTCTGCATAATCCGTATTGTCCCCGCCTGCCATAACCCTCGTCACATCCTGACAAGCTTCCGCGGAATTCTGCAATGACGGTGCATCGTCCACGACTCCACCCACAGCATCTTTTTTAATTGTCGTTTGACATTCTGCGGATCCATATCCACCATGAAATTGCGACAAATTGCATTCTTTTTCGGTGATCTCATTTTGCGATAAATCTAAGCTTAAAATTTTGTCACATTTTCCATAGTAAGGTGACAATGGTTTAGACTCAGTATGAGCAAGTAATGCCCTTAGATTTGGCGAATCTTCTACCTCCGGCGTGGGTGATGTGAAATTACTCTGTTCAGATCCATAACCAGTATCAGGAGGACTATATAGACGGGGAGGTTTTACCAGCCCACTGTCAGGCATTCTTGGTTCAAAGTTGTGATTAACTTGATTACCCTGCTGCTGTGTGTAATAATTAATTTCTCTCCATCGGTTGATCGCTTCCATATCGGGTTGTGGTGCATTTATGTAATGAGGAGGATAGCCCTGCCATGAACTAGGTTCACTTTTCACTATGCTGTTACTTTGATACTGTCCACACATTCCATTGTAACTAGCACTTGTGTGTGTGTTTGAATAGTTGAAGTTTTGACGATGATAATTATTTTGATAATTGAAGTATTCAGGTGACGGTATGGAGCACTGCTTAAATGTTTTCGGTTTGCCATGTATGCCACTTTGAACGTTCATATCTGTATTATTCCACATTTCACTCGTAGCAGTAGCCGCTAAAGACATAATGTTATTTTGATCTTCTCACTTTCACTAATTTCACAAACACTAAATAAACTGCGTAGGAGACGAAGTTCCATCACCCATGGTGACTCCGAAACGAATGGCAGGGCGAATGTAAGGGCATACAGACAGCAGGGTCCTAACTATTGTAATACTTTTATATGACCTAAAAAACTTTGGGGTACTTTCAACAATAGCGTTGCCATTGTCCCTCTACGAAGTTGTAAAACTAGGTGCGTTATCTCGCTCTTTCAATGTTTCTTACTTGTGAAAGAGAGAGAAGGATATAGTCAGTTCGATAGGCGGAACATTTCGCAAATACCCCGTAAATGTTTACAAAGCCAACATTTCCAATCACATGTGTATGTGTGAGTGTATGCATTGGTAAGTCATTGATTGTTCT
The DNA here is from genome assembly GCA_949125395.1 of Diaphora mendica. Taxonomy (NCBI): domain Eukaryota; kingdom Metazoa; phylum Arthropoda; class Insecta; order Lepidoptera; family Erebidae; genus Diaphora; species Diaphora mendica. The sequence goes on from OX421323.1 coordinate 9,408,467, forward strand.
GTTCCAGTATGCGCGTGAGAGGGTAGCATGGATTGATTTTATTCTATTATTGGTTTAGTGTAAAGCCGCGTATGTGTGTCACTGTGCTGCATTTGCAATTGTATTGTATAAAGGATGTTTGTTTAATTTCAGTGGCCATAACAATCTTATAATATCGATAAAATAATCAATATAGTTCTAACCTAGACACATATAATACCTTCCTTTAAATGATGTTTTTTAACTTGTCTATATTTATGTAGGTAATTATTGAAGATACGCCCAGAGATTGAAATTCATTTTTTTTAGTTTTCTACACTCCATCTGTATATAATTTTAATTGTGAAAAATTTCATACTCCTCCGTCCGCATAATTTTCGAAAATAAGTAAAAAAAATCTTATTTAAACGGGTGTAAAGTTTTGTTGAATAGTTTCTTAAATATGTTTTACTTGACAATAAACATATTATAAATAAAATAAAAATTATTGTAACAGGAAATGAATTACAAATCACTGAGTAGCCCTGACTCCCAAAGTATTCCATAATTGGTCATCATCATTTCAGCCAAAAGACGTACACTTCTGAGCATAAGCCTCCCCCAAGATTCTCTGGACTTTAATAATATCTTGGTTTTACAGACAGACGTTGATGTTGGTAAATTTCATTTTCAGTATTTTTGTGATTGGGTTCAGCTATAATTATCTCTAAATAACACAGGTATTTTTTTTATTTTTAACAAACTAAAAGATATGGTTCCTGGCTTATCGTGAAAAAGCGCTCTCAAAAAAAATATGAAGGATTTCAGTGGCTACCAAAACCACTCAAAATTTAATTAGTGTCTCACTAGTAACAATGCATAGATATAAGTATTCCCTAACTCTTTCCAAAATAAACGGGCCTATGCTATTTACATCAAACGGCTTCCCGCAACCTTCAAAAGGTCATCAAACCACCTGAGATCGAAACAAATCTTACCGTTTCAATTCTATTTACAATAATACAATCTTACGAAATTAAATAACTGTAACAAATTCAGACATCCTGTATAAGACAGCTCTGGCGAAAGAAACATAACTCATAGCGACGTGTAACAGTTCAATCGAGGGTCGCGACAATGGCGCAGCATGCGTGCGCGTGCGTCGCTACACGGGCTACACGGCACGACTTGCGACTTTCGTGTCGTTGCTGTTAGAATTTATGTATATTTATTATTTCAAATAGGTTAACTTTAGAATAATAATTAGGTTCAAATATTTTGACATCCTAATTTAATATCTTTAAGTCCCTTTTTTACCATTTAGGAGGGAGATTCAAAAAGTTTATTGTTAAAAGTTAATTATTATTATTAAATGAGTTATGTAGATCAATAAAGACTGCAATTAGGCATAGGTATCTACTTATAATATTTATAATATTAACCATTCGCTATATCCACTGCTAAACGAAGGTAGGTACTTAAGTAAAGTAAATTCGTTTAGATACACCCGGTGTCCCGGTGTAACATGTCGGTACACCCGCACGCAATTGTGGTTATTGTTGTGTAATACGAATATATTAATTCATTCATACAAGTTAGGTGCTTGCCTAGGTAGTAAAGACAAATTACATGAAACATAAAAACATTCCATCTTCCTAACCTTTATTAAAACATTTTCAGTTTACACGTTAGAAGAGTCAACAAAGCCATTCACTACTGCCTCGGCGTAAACTGACAAATTATATTTTACTTGTTAGTGTACGCTGCAGGCGGCTCCTTTGATTTTTACTTTGACAAAAAACCACACGTGCGATGCGCGCGTACACGTCGTCGTCGGTCGTTCGCGAAAGCAACCGTATCTAAGCCAATGAACTATACAGGTAAAATCTTAAACTAGTAATTTTACAATAATGTGTATTTATAAATTTTAAGTCAAGTTGAAACATATTGTTACATACTAGATTTATGTCAGAATCAAACTAACTTAAACCACGCGGTAGGTATACCGTCATCGTCAGCAGTTGGGCCTACCATATACATACATATTAGCATATACTCCCGTTCCCTGGGAGTATATGCTAAGAAGAAGGCCTTCAAGAACACCTGCAGTGGCTGCAGTCATTGCCAGTCGTGTCTGTCCGTTGAGTTTTTATATAAGAAAGGATATTTTAACATTTCACCACTAAGGGGATTAAAAATAAGGGTAAAGATTGTTTAGAATTTCATCATTTTCAAATTTGAAACACTAAGTAATAAATAACCACGTGCACGAAGTCGCTAGCAATAGTTAGTAAATTTTGTAAGTATTTCTATAACACTAAATATATTTTACGGTTTAAAAACATATAAATATAATAAAACAGAACCTAGTAATAGGGTAAATAGTCCACATATGTTCATATGTAAGTAAGTACAAATACCTACTGTATAATTGCAGCATCATGCCACGTTTGCGTTATTCATCGGCCAATAGTAGGTACGCGGCTCACATACTCTGCGACATATGCAACCTTTGTCACGGACTCACAGTACACACCTCCCGACAGAGTGGACGAACATCTGTTACACGCGCACACCCACCGACTGTATCTATTGTGTCCTATGCCTTACATATTTGGCGCGATTTTCAATTAGTTGACAATTTCAGATTTTAAATTTAGAATCTATTTTTTTTTATTAATGATTATAACGCTAATGTGTTTTTTTGTTAATTAGCAATGTTTTTTGGTAAATTTGGTAATAAAAACTTTTTTAAATTAAAACAGTGTTTTAGTATTATGTATTATTTTATTTATCACACTAATATTATACTCATAAAGGTGAAAGTAAATTTGTTTGTTACGCTTTCACGGGAAAACTACCTAACCGATCATCATGAACCTTTGTACACATATTCTTGGAGGTATTAGAAGTAACATAGGATCCTTTTTATTAAATGCGAGCGAAGCCGCGGGCGAAAGCTAGTTCTAAGTATATCTACTACTAAGATAATGTATGGTTAAAGTAATATTAACAAATAATACAACTGATTCAGACTCAAACTCATCGATTTTTTTTGACGCTAATTTGTTTTTATTTTAAGAACTGTATTTAAATGAATTTTGAACAATATACTTTTCCATTAAAAAATTTAAAATGAATACAATGTTTTGGATAGTGAATCTCAAATTGAAACATATTTATAACACATTAATGCAATCACTCATACTAAGCTATTACACAAGTTCATAAATCACGAAACATTAAGTTCAACCCATTACTTTTAATGTGATTGAATACTTAAACGGTAGCAAATAACATTATTGGTTTTTTAAACCAAACAAATAAATATTTAATCGTTAGATTAACCGTAAAGCTAGTCTTCCACTTTGTGTAGACGTTGCTTGCAAATAAAAAAACTTTTATTTCAATTTCACACTGAATTCCAATATCAATTTCTATCGAACCCCAAATTTTAGTGTACTTCAAAGAACCAGTTTAAGAAAGATTTAAAACTCAAATTCAATTTTCATTAATTTTGGTTTTTGTGTGCCCAAAAATAAAGTTCACTTTTGCTGTGTTCGAAATATAAAACATTGAATGCCATTCATTACTGTGTTGGCTCAAAAAGGTTTCAAAAATAGAATTTATTAGTTCTTATGTTCAAGAAAATAAAACACATTTTGGTTGCGCAAATTTAGCCAAGCTTCTCGTCATACTGTGGCGCTGACAATGTGCAACCATTAATCTTGCGAAATCAATCGATGGTTTATTCAGAATATTGTATCTGGTTTTGCCGCAGGGCTTTTCGGTTGATATTTACTTTGGATATTTTTCTCTAATTTATGGTACGTTCGGAAAAAAATTGACATCTGTCGTTTTAGTGATATTTGTACAATATCGATAAAAATACAAAAAGATGCTCTGGGCGATACCTGAAAGTGAATATCCTAGTGCAATATAGCCACATGTTTTATATAAATATAGTTATTTTTTTTTATAGAAATTATATGTTAAACAGAAGTTATTTTCGATACAGACTCACTTCAAAACTATTCCATCTAAGACTATTCCCTATTCCTTTTATTAAATGATGAGATTTATGTAGAAATTAAAAAAAGAGGTACTATGTATTATTACTTGTTCTTCTTAATAATACTTATGAGTTAACACCAAAGTATTCAAAGATAATCTGCTTTTCTTATGAATGCCCTGAATTCTTGAACTGACATCAAGTATTCATTCGACGTTATTTACCTAATCTACTTCAACACGTTCACCTGCACCAACTGGCACCTTCTGACGTGCTTTTTTGATTCTCTTTTCGACATTTCAGAAATCTTTCGGGTTCTACTACTATCCGACACTGCAGCTGGAGTCAGCACTTTTGGTTGCGAAGCCTTTTCTTCGGGAGCTTCTGAAACTGCAGCATCTGGATGCGACGCTGCAGCTTCCTCTGTCATTTCCAAATCTATTCAGTGTAAACGAAGTAAAAAGTAAGCTGATAAGCTTCTGACGCAAATGATGGTTGAAATAAGTTTTAAAAGAGTCATGATACTCCTCTACGGGCATTTTTTTTTAATATTCGGTGCTGTAAAACTATTCATGAAAATGTCTTTGGTGTAATGCAGTAGCAGAGAAGTAGAGTTTACTACCTAATTATTACTTTTATTTCATATTATTTTTTGCTGTGCCGTATTTAACATTATTCTTTACTTAGTTTTATAGATTGACGTAATATAATTACAATTTTATGTTAATTACTATAATAATTACAGTAAACACATTTTTTCACACGTTTATTTGTTTATTATTTAAAAGAATTGCTTTAATTTTTTTTTCAGTTTCCTTGTACTTTTAACTACGTCTCGACAATAACTTTAGATGTTTAATGACCTCTTGGCATCACTTTTGCTATTTGTAAAGTTATATCTTTTAAAAAATTATCCTACTAATATTATAAACGTGAAAGTTTTTAAATATGAATGGATGGATGTTTGTTACTCTTTCACGCAAAAACTACTGAACGGATTTGGATGAAACTTTACAGTAATATAGCTTATACATCAGAATAACACATAGGCTACTATATGCCGCGATAACCGACATATACGCGGGCGGAGCCGCGGGCAACAACAAGTATATATATAAAATAATTCTAAGACGAAGTTTTTGTTTTATCTGAAACTTTAAAAATGACAACCAGAAAGACTAATATAGAAAACTGTTCCAAAATCTTCACAAGTTGAGAGATACATGTGGTATTAAATGAGACTATCCTTTATAGACTTATTACCCGACTGCGAAAGAAGGAGGGTTGTGATTTTCGAGTGTCTGTAAATATTTTTAGGCACGCCCTCGAGCCTAAACGGCTTGTCCTATTTTTATGTGAGTGGTGTCAATAGATTCGTCTTAGTCGTGAGAGTGACACTGGGGTAGATAAATCAAAATAAAAAAAAAACAAAAAAAAGGTATTTAAAAAAAACTTTTCTTTTCAGTTCTTTCTATCTTTTCAGTTCTTCAATGAATTTAATAAAGATGAAAGATAGTGACGCAGTCGGGTTTTTTGAAGTAATTCGTTACTTGTTTTCACACACTGAACACGCGCACTACTCATTCAATAGAAGTGTAAACAAAACGATACCAACACCTACTTAGGTAGTATATATCTTTTTCTTTGTTTTCTTCCTGGGTATTGTAACAGCAAAAAAGTGGTGACTGGTACCTATAAGTACCTAAACATAGCATTCATTGGGGTTATAAAACAATAAAAAGCTTTCTATTCCTACATTCCTTTGAAATTGCCGCACTGCTGCCTGCCATAAAACTGTGATTTTACCTGCTTTCATATTTTGCGATATTTTTGCATTATGTCGAAAAATGCTATACAAAAAAATATGATAAGAGTTTTAAAGGGATTCTTTATTTTGACTATGTTGAAGAATGCTGTAATATTCACGTGTGATACAAAATAATAATAGATTTTTTATATATTTTTTCGTTATAGAAGCAGTGGACTGCGATAAGCTGATGATGATATTTTTAACTAGTTTTATTAAATTACTTCTAACAATAACCTTTATTCAACTTACTCGTATTACCGACGCGCGTTGACTTGTAAACCACTCTCGTTTGACTTAAATTTTACACAGTAATGTGTAAACAAAAGTTTATTTAGTCTCACTCCATGCTGACAATTGAACTATTATCAGTACATTGTGTAACGCCATTATTTTGTCAGTCGGCCAACTAACAGTTAAAGTGGTAAAATTGGAGATTTATGATCTGTCTGAGAACGAGATCCTAGAATAACGTACCGCTCGGCTCTTCTATTGTATGGACTCTAATGAAGACAGTGTGAAAATAGCAACCCGTTTAACGCGAAATATTTGTAAAGAGACAGAACAGTTAATATTTTATACGTCTATGAAGTTTGTAACAGAATATTAGTTGGTACCTACCCGAACGAACGAAAGCGAACGTTCTTCTTAGAGCTCTTATATTTATACCTATTACATAGTTTGGTAATAGAAAAATATTTAATCCAATAAACAATAAATCCTGATTATTTTTACGCTATCGCGGCCACAGAAAAAGGAATAAGGTAGTAAAGTATATTAATTTGTTCTGTGATCGCGGCAATGCTTGCTGATGGTAGGCCGCGGTCTCCTTCTGTGAAGACCGCAGAGCGGCATCTGGAAAGGGCTGATCCCGCTCAAAGGAGGCGACTAGGGGAAGCGGTGACGAGTGCAATAATTATGTTTTATAAGTTACGCTATCGCGGCCACAGAAAAGGGAATAAGGTAGTAAAGTATATTCCTTTGTTCTGTGATCGCGGCAATGCTTGCTGATGGTAGGCCGCGGTCTCCTTCTGTGAAGACCGCAGAGCGGCATCTGGAAAGGGCTGATCCCGCTCAAAGGAGGCGACTAGGGGAAGCGGCGACGAGTGCAATAATTATGTTTTATAAGTTACGCTATCGCGGCCACAGAAAAGGGAATAAGGTAGTAAAGTATATTCCTTTGTTCTGTGATCGCGGCAATGCTTGCTGATGGTAGGCCGCGGTCTCCTTCTGTGAAGACCGCAGAGCGGCATCTGGAAAGGGCTGATCCCGCTCAAAGGAGGCGACTAGGGGAAGCGGCGACGAGTGCAATAATTATGTTTTATAAGTTATGGTTATTTTTTTTAGTGATAACTCTCGCATTAGGAATAAATAGCTTAACGCGGTAAACTTCAAAAACATAAATAAAACGGACACTAACAACATTAAGATTGAGAACGAACAATTTGTGGTTTACACAAAGTGCTGTCTCATGCGGGCATCGAACCTATAGTACTCAGACGATCACATAAAAGACTCAAGCAATGACTAGCTGCACAAGAAACTGCAATGTGTCATAAGAGTATAGAATATACATTGCAGTAATTGCAGGAAATGAAGTCGTCGAAACACTTCGGATACAATATAGTTCCGGGTGTTGATGGGGCTGCCCCAGAATAGCAGCGCATCAGAGATGTTTATTGAGGCACGTGTGGATTATTTTTTATACCACAATGAGTAAAAGACGCTCATTCCTAGGCCTTCCTTACTTTGTGTGCGGGCCAGTGGCATTAATCTCACACGTAACAACAACCTGCTGGCTTGACTGTGTGTTCGTGAACCGCTGCTGTAGGCTTTCGATTTCTGTGTTGGCCTAATGGTATAGATCTACAAAGTACATGGTGTAATACTTATAAACTAGCATAGTTTGCAAGATTTGTTTTCACTGTATAAGATCTGGAAGTTTCTAGAAGATATCAGTCTAAGCTTTATTTAAACCAAGAGTACGCTACAATAGACAAGAAATAGCCGAAGCATCTACAAAATATTAACAATAATAATATGGATCATATTATAACTATAGATGTATACCTACCTAATATTTTAGTTTTAAACTTGAAACAAATGTTTTTAAAATTAATTGTAATCTAGAGATTATAGGTAGGTATACAAAATAGTCAATAGAAATAACTTTGTTGAACTACAAATGCTTAATCTAAACAGAATCTGTTATTGGTAGTCAAATATAAAACGTTCCGAGCCTTTTTGGGATAGGTACTTTTTCGCAATACCCCATCTTTGATGTTTCGTTCACGTATAGCGAAATTTAAAACATTGTTCTTTTGTAAAACATGGCTGTAGGTGTACAAAATAAGACAATACCACCAATAAAAGATATCTAGTTCCTAAGCAAGAAAAAACTATTTATAAGTAACCGGCAACTTTCAAAGCGTGCTTTTTGAAAAGATTTTTTACGATTATAGATGTTTCTTTACCTTTTTGTATTATTGTGCTTTTTTAGAGTGCCTTGTGAAATCACACGCCTTGGAACGTACCAAATCTGTGTGTTTATCTTGTGTAAACAAGTAGTAAATTACTATTGTGACTTCACTCTACTGTTTAGAGGCATCACCCTTCAGACGACACATGCCTAGAGTTTTTTAGCCAATGCCAATTCCATACAAAAATATATTATATTTACTTAATACTACATGTAGGTACATATGAGTTTATTACTACGAATCTTCATCAATATTTTTGTCGTCCACCAAAAAATGTGTTTGTATTCGTTAAACTGAAGCTTCTAAACTGTGTACCTACAGTAAATCGATACTTATCAAAGGTTGGAATGTCCATCGTGATGGTTGCCGGTGGGCCCCATGCTTGTCGATTTCAGCAAACAAACACGGTCGGTCAACTGTATGGCATAATCTCTTCGTACGGCGTTATGCCCCGATATCAGTATTAAGGAGAACGTACATAGAACAGTTAACAACATTTTAGCGTTTTAAAAAAAATCTAGCAAATATTCTGATTTACATTTTTTTGTTAAATGAATTATAATTACAAACGTGAAAGCAAATTATAATAATAATAAATTTGATTAACAAGTACAAATTATAAAAAAATAAAAAACCCGGTTGCGTCAATATTTAACAATAAAAACATATAAGTTTTATATATATTCGTAATCACCGTAAAAACATCTTTATTTTGATACCACACTCGATGTATTTTGAAAACATTTTTTTTACATTACTTTTTGGCGCCAAAAATCCTTATTTTTTATTATTTTTAATATTGATGTACCCAGTGTCACTCTCACGACTAAGACGAATCTATTGACACCACTCACATAAAAATACGACAAGCCGTTTAGGCTCTAGGGCGTGCCAAGGAAATAAACATACACTCGAAAGTCATACCCACCTTTCGCAGTCGGGTAAAAAGTTTTTTAAAAACAAGATTTTACTGGAATGCCTCGAGACGAATCAAACGAGTCTAAACTCGATGATGTTGCGACGTTTCTTTTCAGAGTTCCTATGGCCACCTTCCAGCTCCAGCATCAGATCAGCTCCATGTCACTATACTACTGTATTGTCACGCTGTATACATATGCTTGCAAAATTTCAGCAAAATCGGTGGAAGATATCTGCTTCAAAATTGAGTTGCAAGATTCCACCTAAACATACAAGCATACATACATTGTAAGTTAATAATAAAAAGCTTGTAAAAAAGAAAACATTTTTTAGAAATAATTTTAATTAATACCAGAAATAAACTCGTTTTTAATAATCCACTATCAACAGAATGCACACTAATATATAGGAAGAAACTTTAATTAAAATGACCAAAATATTTTTAATGACAACCATGGAACAATCAATGATGTAGGTGTACTTACCAGTTCATGGAGAAAATCTTTTTTCCGTATAATTCTGAATGCCTCATACAAATTCGTGGAGCACCCATGCATTTCTTTTAAAAATTATTAACGAATTTAATTCCCAAAATTTTTTTTCGGGTTGACTTAGTTCCCAAATGAGCGAATTCCTCACCTAAAGGTAAGTAACCACCAATATCACTCCGGCCGAGCCGGTCGTAAAAAACACATTACACCACACGTTGCAACAGTGCAGTGTAACATTTTTGAAAATGTCGATTTGTTCCACCTAGTTTCTAAAACGGCTGGACGGATATTGACGGGACTTTCACTGATAGATAGTGATGTTAGAAGTAACTTAGGCTACTTTTCTTAGCCTAGATTCACCTCGTGGCATTACCCGCTGATAATACCGCGGAGCTTAGCTTAATCTTTCTATATACTTATAATAAAAATGTAACAGGTCCAATTCTGTAGGTACATTAAATGTATTTTGAAAATGTTTTTTGGAGGGCTCTCTATTATCGATACTGAAGCCAAAGCTGTAATTTTTTTCATTTTTGTCTGTCTATCTGTCCGTCTGTCTGTCTGTCTGTATCTTGGCCGCGCATCACGCCGAAACTACTGAATGGATTCAAATAAAACTTGGCATGATTTGAGTTCATACTACGAGGTAGGACATAGGATACTTTTTATCCCGAAATTCAGCATGGTTTCCTGGAGAGAGGGGATGAAAGTCAAAATATGTACTTAGTTGTAATTCAATAACACATAGTCCGACTTCATTCGTTCTTTTTTAGCTAGAAAGAAAAAAAAAAGATAACGGGAGAAGTCTTTTTTTGTCCGTGACTGTACACTGCCTGTGGGAAGCTGAGACAGATATGTAAATATGGCGGTACGAAGTTCGCCGGGTCAGCTAGTATAAAAATAAAATATGTGAATAAGAGTTACGTGAAGTTAGCGAAGTGTTTACAAACATAACTGCAGTACTTAGTCGGTTATAAAGATGACAGTCTGCTAACTGCACGAATAAAATCATTGTCAGTCTTTGGTTGTCCACTGCTGCACATAGTAATTATAATAGGACTCTGCTTAGAAAGGAGGTTAAATAAAATACATTTATGGTAAAATTACAACCGGTCATTTTTTAAGAGATACTAAAGGAGATGTATCCTTTAGCATTCCCTGTAGGATGTGGAGGGACATTGAACTGATGGTGCACTTTACTTGTTCACTAACATCAGAAATTGCAATAAAACACCGTGCTCTCGGTAATTCACGAGAACTTTCTTTACAGGGAAAAAAGTATAAAGTTTAGCAAAGCCCTTGAATTTTGTTATAATTTAATTGCCTTTTAATTGCCTTTTTTTTATTTTGTTAAATGTTTTTAGAAAATAAATATTAATGTAGTTATTTAAAATAAAAGTGAAGTGATATTCTGTATTTTTTTAATGTTTTGAATAGGTGATTCAGCGCACGAGCACACTTAACTCAACAGGCGCACTATGCCCCTCGCGCTGCTCCTTGCGCTGCTGCGAATATTGCCCTAACAGGCACACACTCCCCTACTCGCGATTTTTATCCCGTTGTTCCACATTCCAGTATTAGCCTTGCGATGGACGACAACACACTATGTCTCTGCCCATTTCTCCAGTTATTTCTCTCACGCCTCGTCGAGTGTATGGCGGCGGTATAAGGTACAGCAGCAACTGCTATCAACACCCCTTCGATTAATAATTTTGTCAACATAATTTTTTGTTGTTCATGAGTTGTGATGACGCACGCTCAATGGTGCAGCGCAAGAGGATAACCGCGAAGCACGTACCACACTCCGTAAATAACCTCAGACAGTCTTTACAATGGGCTACAACAAAAGTGTTCAATTGTTGCTTTTATTGTGCCACTGCCGAAAGAAACGTGGAAACAATAGAAGATCCTTATAAGTCTTGCAAAATTAAAAAGCTAAAATTAGATATTTCCAACATTTAAAATAATTTTATTACACTTTATCGTTAACTTCGCAGTGTGCGTTGCCCTTTGCTCGTCCCTCGCTGCACAATCATTAATCAGAGCTTCGATCCTGGACTCCTTACAATGGGGAATGTTCAGAATGCCCGTACGATCCATTAGAATAACAATAATTACTTTTCTACCGAACTACGTCATAGCTGGGTCAATATAACAAAAGTAATAAAATTCTAAAGTGATTATTTAAAATCAGATTTTATATTAGCAAATATTAATAAGTAGGTACATACATAATATTGAACTAGTTTTTGCCAGCGTAGAATAGAATAAACTTTATTGTATACCAATAGTACATTTATATAAATTTAAAGATCATGTCGAAATGGCGGCCTTTTCGCTAAAAGCAATTTCTTATGGGCAACCTTTGGATGCACAAATAGAATGTAGCAAGTCAAATTCATGGGTAGTTTTGGTGTTAAAAAATAAATAGCGTATTTGGCTATTACTCGTACGGTAAGGTGCTCCCACACAACAGTTATAATAGGTCTTTACCTATGAAATTGCCGTTTTGTATGCAATAAGTGAAAGTACTTATTTTTTCAAACTTTTTTATTTCTGTTATTCGAAGTAATCACCCATGCAATCGACGTATCTTTGCCAAAGCATTGGCAGTTTATTGATGCCCTTCTTGTAAAAATCAGCTGGACGGTAGGCAACAAACTCTTCAAAGGTATTTTGTACTGCCTCTCGGGAATTGATTTTTTTACCCACTAAAAAGTTGTCTAAATTTTGGAAAAAGTAATAGTCGGTAGGTGCAAGATCTGGTGATTACGGCGGATGAGGGAGAGCTTCCAACCCCAGCTCTTGCAGCTTGGAGACTGTCTGTTGCGCAGTATGGGGTCGCGCGTTGTCGTGAAGGAGCAATGGGGACGACCGATTGACCAAAGCTGGTTGCAGATGTGCAAGCTTCTCCATCATTCTCTCCAGTTCTTCACAGAACACATCTGCATTAATGCTCATACCGTTTTGTAAAAAGCTGTGGTGAATCACACCCGCACTAGACCACCAAACAGTGACCATCGCCTTTTTAGGGGTCATTTTTGGTTAGGGGCATTGCTTGGGTGCTGAACCAGGGTCTAACCAACTTGCTGAGCGCTTTCGATTGTCGAACAGAATCCATTTTTCGTCGCACGTAACAATTCGTTTCAAAATTGCTTCATTTCTTTGCCTGTTGAGCACCGCAAGGCAGATCTCGATGTGTACGTTGCGCTGGCCATCGTTAAGGTCGTAGGGCACCCATCTATCAAGCTTTTTTACCTTGCCAATATGTCGCAAATGGATCAATATTGTTTTGATGCTTACATTAAAAGCTGCTGCTAGCTCAGCTGTAGATTGAGTTTTGTCAGCTTCCACAATCGCCTTTAATTCATTATTGTTAACCAAAGTCTCCGGACGACCACGAGCTTCATTTTTCAAGTCAAAATTTCCAGAACGGTACCGGGAAAACCAATAACGGGTTGTGCGTTCGTTTGTACAGTTCGCTCCGTAAACGTTTTTGATGTTACGTGTCGTTTGTGTCGCGTTGGTGCCACGACGGAACTCATATTCCATAATTACTCGAATTTTAAAGTATCCATTATGACGAAAAATGTTTAAATGTAATGAAAATATAAATCAAGAAACAAAAGACTGAGTTTGTAAATAGAATGTCACGGTTTTAAAACAAAATGAATTTGATTTTAGAATACAGAGCAATTACAAACTTTTTTTTTATTTGAAATGACCAGTACTGAAGAAAGGCAATTTCATAGGCAAAGACCTAATATAATGTTAGAGAATGTTGGACAACATTTGTGGGATAACATTTTTTTACAAATTGTAACAAAAGTTATAAAATGTTACTGATGTTACACAACATCATGTAACAACATATAACATGATGTAGAAAATGTTACAAAATGTTATCGTGTTACACGATGTTTTATAACGTTATATAACTGCTGTGTGGGTGCTCCTGTAAATAGTAGCCCTTTAAGTATGTCCTTCCTCAAGAATCAAAGGATCTCTGTTACAAATTTCATTCAAAAAGGTGCAGCTGTTTAGCAGTGAAAGTATAACATACACACAATTACTTTCGCATTCCTTCTAACATTAAACACTGTCCCTACAGCCCGCGCCGCACTCCCTCATAGTAGGTGGTTAACGTCGCTTCATTCAATTCGTGATCATTTTTAAAATATTTGTCAAAGTTACTGAATGTAAAAGAAAAAGTAAATCTACATTAAATACTGAATCTTAATGAGAATTTATTAAATACTAGCATTTACTACAAAATTTTAGGAAATGCGCATTGTAAAAAACTATTAAAACTATGTTACTATACAGTTTCATATAAATCCGTTCAATACTTTGCATGAAATGCAGCAATTTCGGATTGAGGATATTAGTAGGATTAATTAATATTATATATAATAACTAGCTATGGCCTTCAGTATTACTTACACGGACCAAGATACTTAAAAATTGTTTTTTTTTAGTTGAACCAACCACACATCTTCCGCTTAACGTACCTACTTGATGCGCTTTAGTTGTGCGAAGGCGGTGGCAGCTACCAGGTAATTTTTCTCTTTACTTGCTACGTGCGGGCGGTTATCTCTTATCCTATCATAAAAGAGGAAGCAAGTATATTGCACTGTATAGTTCGGTAATACTCGCAATAAAACTATGATTGATTGACTGAAACCCATCCACCTCGTGCTGCTAAAAGTACAATAAAGTTGCCTCTTTATTTGCCGCAGTTGAACAAAAAAAAACAGAAGAATACAGTAATCCAAAATAGGGCCTAGTCTGCCTCATAATTGAAAAAAACATTTCCATAGTTACCATTAAACAAAAAGTGTCTTATTCTCTGTGGCACATTTTAATGGCAGTACCAGTAAAAAAACTAAATGTAATTATGAATTGTTTAATAATTAGGTAATAACATAATTAGGGACACTATTTCGAATGCTAAATAAAAATACATTTAAATTACGTGTAAAACTAGTGATAAAACAATTCAGGAGTTGTAAATCACAATCGCAGAATCAACACAGACAGGGTGTGCGTGATTCTAAACAAAACATGGCGAACTCGGCCTCTCCAAGAAAAACACCCGACGACTGATTTACGAGACAATATCATTCGAGAAATGTGGCCAGAAATAAAATTAAACATGAAAATGTCGGATTAACATAGATTTGCATAAGAAAATAGTGGAATTTTGTAAAATAGTTTATGTAGACAATCAGCTTAAATAAGTAGGTACTTAATATTTATATTATTGTTGGATATTCGTTTATTAGGTATTTTGTATTTAAGCTGTCTACTGAGCCAGAGTTCATAGATCCGAATATCCGATTCTAATCTAGGGCAGATATTTATGTGATAACAACGATTATTTGCTTTATGTCTAATTTTATATGTCTAGTACAGGCTTTGCTTAGAGATCATACGGCCATTGAAGCATATAAGTTGCAGGTTTTAATTAAGAAATTTAATCAATTACTAACCATTTTCGTAATAATTTTTGACTAGATTTGGCAAATAGTGACTTTGGTTTATTTGTTCATTATATTTGTTTCGATTGATTTCAGGAATATCATCACCATCTTCCTACTCTTTGTCATAAAATATTTTGAGTCGATGCAATGAGTTTTTTCTTTCATTTTTCTTAATCATTTGACATCATGTTTTACCCACTCTTTTATTTCATTACGATTGAGTATTTCTTTAATGGCCAGCCGCCTGTCTAGCGCCAACCCTCCTTGGGAGTCTAATTGTGCTTCGTACATAGTATATTACATACATTGTGATATTATGCCTGCCCTGCAGTTTTTCTGCAAGACAAGCATGTACAGCATTATGACATTTGGTTCTTTACATTACAACCATTTGATATTTTGATATTTCTATCAATTATCATCTTAAATGACTATCAGAAATCATCCTAAAACAAGAAATAAAAATATACGTTATTATTTATTATTATAATATATTAATAAAAACTCTATGTTAATCGAAAATAAAATCGACAGTCGCTCTTAATGTTAGTCCTGACAGGGTTATGGATAAGAGCTATCATTATGTAGGTTAGTTTATTAGTTGGTACTACGAACAAATCATTTTAAGGATAATGATGTTTAACAAAATGGCACTTGAGTAGGAAGAATCTCCAAAACTCGACCGCTCGAGGGATAAGGTTAACGAAGCACATGTAAATCCACTGTTCACTGGTATGTTCTGATTCTAGGCATATATATTTTACTTAGTGATATACAATTTTCGATGGCCTCTCTAAGCGAGTGGGTCATAAAATGAACATGAACAAGACAAAATTTATTCGTAACGTCCACGTCGCACCCACACCATTGAAAGTTGAAGACCCCACGTTCAGAGCTGTTGACGAGTACATGCACTTAGGATAAACTACAGTAGGACTCAGTAGGACTATCGTCAAGAGGATAATCGTCGTATACAACTTGGATTAAGAAGCTGCGTGGTGTTTTCTCGTCCCAAATACAGCAGTGTCTCAAGACTAAAGTTTTTGAATAATTTGTGTTACCATTGATGAATTATGTCATAGAGATGTCGTCGTTCACAATGGACCTCAAAATAACCCAAAGAGCAACGGAGAGGGCAAATCTCAGAGTTTCTCGGTGCAACCTAATCAGGAATGAGGACACCCGCAGATAAACTAAGGTCGCATTGCCCGGGTAAATGTTAACCTTAAGTGGCAATAGGCGGAGTAAGAGACAGAAACAGAGAGAGTGAATAGTTTCTCGAGTGGGGACCCTAAGGCTAGGCTCCCCTACAAGCTGAGGTCGTGATATCGTTGGTAGCGGCCGAAACAGGAGCAGTTGTTATGGCGAACCTGGGGAAGCCTACTTCCAGCAGTCGTCTTTCGGCTTTGATGACGATTATGTATGCTGTAAACAACACAAAACATGCTAACCTAATTCTTCTCGCATCTCTTTATATTACAAGGTAACATGAAGATCAATAAAACCATGCTACTGATCCAATACTAAAAGTGTAGTTATTACAATCAGCCTTCAAACGTGCAGATCTTAGTTTTCCAAGCTGTTGCAGTATTTCATAGTGACAGTAAATCGATAGACGACTAAACACACGAAACAGTGACGAAGACTGATCGACATTCGAGAGTGGCCGATTGAATCATTTTGCTTTTTTCCCGACGCCTTACCTACTATATAGTTTCTGTGCCGTCTGATCAGAACAAAACTGCAATAGAATCGTCTTAAAAATATTTTCAATGTTATCAATAACACGTGTTGCATTAATGCGTCCCAAATCCGATGTTTTTTTAATGTCATTGTCTTTTTCATTGTCATTTTTATTTAGGTCAGTCAATTAAACCATGCTACTGATCCAATACTAAAAGTATAGTTATTACAATCAGCCTTTAAAATGTGCAGATGTTAGTTTTCCAAGCTGTTGCAGTATTTCATAGTAATAAACAAAATCGATAGACAACCAAGCACACGAAACATTCGAGAGTGGCCGATTGAATCATTTTGCTTTTTTCCCGAGGCCTTACTATACCCGTATAGTTTCTGTGCCGTCTGATCAGAACAAAATATATGTTATACTAACTTTTAAATATAATAATAATAATATAAAATAATAAATAAAAACAAAATAAAATAAATTAATTAATATGACTATAATTATTTTTAGGGGAAGTAACTCGATCACTTATTGAAAGGTATTATATACCTCTGATTTGCCTGACGTTTCGACCAGGTTGCACCGTTGCATCCGACTGCGCAGAAAAGCGAGGTGGTATGTTTTTAGGCAACGTCAGGCAAATCTGAGGCATGTAATACCTTTCAATAAGTGATCGCGTTAATTCCCGTAAAAATAATTAAAATATATGTTACAATGATATACTTATAATGTACATTTTTGTTGGAGTCAGGAAGTCAAACTAGTATAAACCCTGTGCTATGGATTCCTGGCTCCGCCTCACGGAATCATATTTTTTTCCCTTAAATATATTTATTTATTTATGAAAGAAAGAAAAAATTACAATAAATGAAATTTATGTTATCGGGAAATTAAATAAAAGTATTGTGTGTGAGAATGTGAGTGTGTGAATGTGTGTGTGTGAATGTGTGTGTGTGTCTGTATGTGTGAATGTGTGTGTGCGTGCGTGCGTGTGCGTACGTGTGCGTGTGGGTGGATGTGTGCATGTATGTATATGTGTTGATTGTATGGGGTATGATAATGTATGATTTAAAGGTCATTAAAGGACACGTAATGTTTAAGAAACAATTTTAAGGAGGGCCTCTGTTTCGTCATAGACAAGCGTGAGAAGCCATTCTGTAATTATTTTTTTACATTTCATCGTTGTAACATCAACAACTGAGAGTAGTTGATTCGCTTTATTATACAATCGACTCGCTCTAAAACTGAAAAACTTTTGTACAAATGAAGTTTTCACGGGAACAGATTCACAGACTGCAAAGTGTCTTCGGGAGTTAGTCTTTTCATTTATTACTGAATAGTTAATGGAGACATGTTTTTTGAGAATAATTGCTAAAATGTAAAGTTTTCTAATTGTTAAGACGTTTCTTCTTTATAAAGAGTGTTAGTGGGATAAAGACGCAGCTTAAAAAGAGCAACTTTTAAAAACAAACAAAGCTGCAATAGAATCGTCATAATAGTATAATTATTTCATTACGAGTGCGGAAAGCCTGTCATTGCAAAGAATTCCGACAAATGTCGGTATGTGAGTTGACAGTCGGAACAAGTTGCAATTACGGTTCCGCACGTGTACTAAACAACAATTTTTAATACAATTGCGCAAAAATGAAGCAATTTAATATAATAATAAAAACACAATAAACTCAACTAACTAATCATCTTGGAAAATGGCGCCAACCGTAAAAGAATATATGCAGAGTTTGTTTTTGTTTTATTCACCCATTCTGGGTAGGCAAAGGAAACTATACCCATACAGCCAAGTCTTCAGTAGATTTTTTTTATTGATATGAAATGAAAATGAAATTTAATGAGATGAAATGAAATGAAACCTAACCTAACTCATTAAATCAAATCATTAAATCTGATATTAAAAACAAACTAGTAGCTTCATTTTAGAAATATTTGCATGAATCATAAAAACTTCTATGAATTTTTTTTTGTTAAAACTTCGTGGTTGGTTTTTCTTTTTAATATACATTATTTTGATAGTTGGGAAAGAGAACGCACGAGTTCGAAAAAGGTAAAGAAAAAGCTCGAGTATGTAATAGCCCATATCCCGAACGCTATACGTCCCTGCAAAACGCCACTTTTTGAGCAACTGTACCTATTAAAAAAATATTTTCAATGTTATCAATAACAGGTGTTGCATTAATGCGTAAGTTAACCCAAATCCGATATTTTTTTAATGTAATTGTATTTTTTTTTTCATTGTCATTTTTATTTAGGTCAGTCTATTGTGTTTTTGGTATTGCAAACATTAACAAGTGAAGCTTATAATAACAGATAGTCTGGCTTTACCTTTCTTGTAGGATATAAAAAACCTTTGGTCAAGAAAGACATTGTTACTCGGTTTTATGTAGGTATTAACAAACTTCTGTTGTTGTGAAAAACATCTTATATTTTACCATGTAACAGAGATTGTAACGACGTACTGTGAAGGATTTTAAAGTTTATTATAGTATTAAAATACAATAAAAAAAGTAAATAGTGCCCTGGAGACACCTCGAAAGTAAGAATTCGTAATGTAACTGTTTAACACAAACAATTTACGCAATTTTGTAATATTTTATTACGTGTGCATTATCCACTAATTTGAATCTGTGTAATTTGATTATTCTGTCTCTTAGCAGAGAAACGAGTGCTAATGTACATTAGAACATCAGTCAATTCTTGGACAAGTTATATGTGCAATTATTACATCTAACTATCTTTATAAATTTTATGTGTAGCGCGAAAGTGCATAAAAGAGATTTGGAGACAAATTCCATCTACAAAGCAAGCGTATAGGTAATTTTGCTCGCAGGAATGCACTGTTGCTTTTTAAAAATATATTTATAAAATATCGGATACTCACAAACAAAAAGGTACATGGTAGCAATCCCGTAGATATCTATTTTAATGTTACTGACCATGAAAGTTTAAAACAATATATTTATAAAATAGGCTATATATGCAAGGTTTTTTCAAAATTTATCATGTAAATTTGGCTCTGTAGCATCCCTGTTCGCAAACATTTAAAGGGGCTAGGAACATCGGCGGCCTATGAAAATGATATCACAGCCGACATAGGAATACACTTAATGTTTCTTTCCCTCTGATATCTTCACTGTTCGTGCGTTGGTAGTAAGGCAGTAATCGATCATGTTTATATGGAGACAGTTACCTATAATTAACGACTGTGTACTGAAGCGTAACTTACTCGTTCTTTTGAAGGAAAGTCAATGAAATTTGGAATTGAAAGCTTTGATCGTAGAGTTAATTATGTAAAGTATTTCTATAAAATTTCCAGTTATTGATCTTTATTTTGATCGCACCGTGCAGTGTGTCTGATAAAATACGTAGTAATTTCTTTTAAATGTTTCTAGTGCTGTAAAATCCTCAGATGTAAACCTTATGGGATAATAACAGGTTTAAGAGGACTGAAAGCGACTGAGTGTATAAAGCAGTAGACCGGGCTCTATGGTGTACCTTGGGAGAGGCCTATGTCCAGCAGTAGACTTCAATGGGCTGATGATCATGATGAATAGTTTTGTTTCTCTTTCCCCTTCTGCCTCAATTTAAGAGCCAAGCTCGTGTCGGTGCAGCAATCACCACTCCTCTCAGTTTTCTACGATCTGTTTGACCTCCTGATTGGCAGCGACTCCCACTTTCTCCTACACTTGCTGTGTTTCACCACCAGCATCACATTTCAAATGCTAACAACCTGTCTCTATCTAAAGAGATATCCAATCCAATCCAATCCAATAGATCCAAAGGGATCAGTGTCCACGTTTCGCAGCCATACAGTCCAATCTATAATTAATATATAAAGCTGAAGAGTATGTTTGCTTGCTTGAACGCGCTTATCTCAGGAACTACTGGTCTGATTTGAAAAATTATTTCAGTGATAGATAGCCCATTTATGGAGGAAGGATATAGGCTATATACCATCACGCTAAGACCAATAGAAGCGGAGCACCAATGAAGAATGGTTCAAAAACGGGGGAAAATTATCACGCAACGGGCAATAGGAGACGCAAACGAGGTTGCGAGGTTATAAGTATATGTCTTGATAACCAATTTTCTTACTGCGGTGTGGATCTTGGACCTTTACATAGGTGCATCTTTCGGTTGAAAGCTTGCTTAGCGATTGCTAGTTTTGTTTATATTAACTATTTTTTAACATAACAACAAAATATTTGATTGTTTTCGTTACGGGTAGGTAATTTATGTTCACTATATTATATGCATACTAGAAGGACAAGAAATGAAAACTATGTTTTGAAATGGTTTGAAATACTTATTTAAATTACCTTTATATTTGCATGTTATATTTACGATTGAATCTTTCACTTTAAATTATGGTATGATTCAGTAGCAAAAGATATCATTAAACGCAGGTGAATTCTGTCGTCTCGCCTTACCTGCATACGTCACTTAGGTATGCCGACAGGAGAAAGATCGGCTTCGATTTTGACCTACAAATACGAATAGGTATTGTTATTGACTTATGTGTGAAATATTATCCTTATAGCGAAATTAAATACACAGCCATAGATATATATTGGTAAAGGGCGTAGACAAGAATAAACTGCGTTTAAGTGTGATTTCGAAAGTTTTGCTAACTTACATTGGCTATGCTATTGAAATGAAAACCCATAGAAACTTCATTGCAAGCACTATATGTATGTATAAAATTAATAAGGAACGGCTTTCATAACGCCCCATAATACCCATAACACAAAGAGAGGATCCTCTGACAATCCTTTGTGCGTGGTTTGCCAAACCACGGTCAAGCGCTATAAGTTTAGAAGTTTTGCACCATTATTTAAATGTAAATAATAAATGTAAAAATAATATAAAAATGTTCATTATACTAAGAATACGTCCCCCATATTGTGAATGGGCAATCGTTCGGAGAGATAAATACGGCAAATAACATATTAACACCTCAAAGTTATCAAAAATTTTATACTCCAATACAGTTATTCTGAACTACTTAAAGCAAAATACGCAAATTCAAATTCAAATTCCGTTTAATTTTTAGCAACAAAGCGTCAAGGAAGGAGTGGCTCTACAAACACGGATTTCCAATTAAGCTAGGGTCTGATTGGCAGGTCGTTAGTCAACGTTGCACCGTGAATGTGGGCGAACGTCTCGGCACTGATGCTTCGCTATTATTGACGGCTGATATACCAATAACATGTTTAGCCTCTCAGTACTTCTGTGAGGTTTCTCGAAATCTTGAAATTCAGAGCGAAAATTAATGTAAACCGCGACATCTCAATACTTTGAACCATTTAATTATTGATACTTGTGCCACTTAATGGCAACTTTGAAAATTAAGGTAACGTAGTATTTTTCCGCAAATTTTTCAATCTAAGTTATCCGCAAAAGGGTATTAATTATACCATAGCAGAATATCTTGATGATAAAACCGCCTGGGATTGAGCTGCCCATTCTGCACATGTTGTTTATTTTGAATGTTTAAATTTATTTTGATGTGAAGAGAATTTTAGTTTGAAACAAATTCATCTTAAATTATTGCTATTAATTACATTTTTTTTATTATTATCTTTACTGATTATTATAATTGTGACTCAAATTGTAATTATCGTTTTTTATTGAAATAATGTCTTTTGCATTTGAGACTGAGACGATTGTCTGGACTTTAAAAGAGACGATGATCCCTGAGTTTGTTTCGTCCTTTCTTCTCAGGGCTAGTCCAGTTAGGAAAGGCCGAACTCATCTGCTCAAAAAAAAGTGTAACTTGCAAAAGTGTTCATGTAACTTAATTGAGAATAAATGATTTCATTTCATTTTAAAATAAAGATAATTTTAGTATGTACCCAAATATAATGATGATATTTAAGTAAACAGATTTAAATGAAGGAGCAGAGTAAATAACATTGTCGATTTACACTGAGTTATTATGGGGTTTCATCTTTTATATCATACTGAAAGAATACCCACGCACACGAGAGTGTAGAGTGGACTCTACACTCTCGTGTGCCAATAAATAATTGACGTAGTGTTACTATTCCATGCTTCAATTCCAAACTTTGTCTTTACTAAATACTAAATCTTTTACTACTTTTATAAAGTTGGCTGCTTTGCCATGAAATTGTAGTATAACTTGTTAGTGCTTTTCTTCAGCGATAGCCTTATTTTAAAACCTTTTAACAACTTTTGTAACTGCAACCACGGGAAAAACTTCGAGCTTATAGCTAGAGCGAAGCTAGTCTAAAATAAAGTACCCTAAGCTACTTCCTATATCATCAGCTAGTCTGCCAGTGAAATTCCCTTCAAAATTGGTCCAGCCGTTCCAGTGCTTAGCCGGAAGGTAGGCATAAAGACAGACAGGCATTAATTTACCCGTACCGTTAATAAGCATTTAGTGAAAAGTTGTTTATTTGAAATTACGAACAGACATTTCAATTTTGTAGGATAAGACCATCAATGGATAAGACAAAATGATAAAATTCAATTCTTTTATCAAAATTTTATCAAAATGTGAAACGTGACCAACTGACGCCTAACAACCTCGTTCTCGCTGTCACTCTCAAACATACAGAAATAACTATACACAAACGAAACGGATATCACTAAGGTCTGCAAGTGCATGCGACAAGTGTGTATGCTAATTTCGACCACGACACGTATTGTTGCTGTCAAACTGTCGCACTATTAATGTCGTGGCCATGTTGTCTTAGTGTAGACATGACTGTTACCGTGAATTGAATACATGTCAATTGTTGCTAGAAATAGATTCGGTTTGCTTGAGGGGTGAAAGTCATTTACCTTTTGTATTAAGATTTATAGTACTTAAAGATTTATGTACGTTATTAGTTGTTGTTTGTTTATGGGTAGGTCTTATTAACACCTGTGTAGGAATTTAGCATAACTGGATCTGATTTGATAATAAAAGCAATAGCGATTTTAACTTACTTGCTATTACTAAATGCGCTTAACTAAAAAAAGTATAAATAAATCATCAATAACTACTGCTATATGTATGAAAGTACAGAAAACTATAAAATGTAGCAAAATAAAAAAGCCCAGAGAAACAAAATTTTAAAGCTATTGCATAGCTTTTATCGCGGGCTTTGAGGCCTTTGAGCGCGGTGACCGAATCAGAAAATTCCGTAACGTAACGAAAATAAAACCTGACACCCGAAGCTCGCACGGATCGAGACGAGCTGCTCCGAACGACGAATCAACCAATCTGTCTGTCGACGAATTAACAGAGACAGACAGATTCATTGACGAGCTGCTCCGAAAAAAAAAACAAAACAGTCTGGGTTTGCGCAAGTATACTTGAACGTGGATGTCCGGCTTAAGCAGCTGTTAATGAGAAAGTATATAGGTATCTATCATATCTTTATAATGCCACACTCACTGCATGTGTGCCCCCGTAAGTATACATGTTCAAAGAAAAAAAAACAGTGAATAATACAACCCGTTCAGTGACGAAAACATTTATTAGGAATAGTTTAAACCTTTTATAGTATGCTGTGTAACGAAATCATATCGCTACTTAAAAAAAGTGATCAACGCCATCTAGTGACGATGTTGGTACTAATTTAATAGTTTAGTATTTTTCATTCACAATATTATACATACTGCATAAATAAAAAATAAATAAATAATTATAATTGCATAAGTTGATAAAAAATGCTATGCTTTACCGCGGCAGTCCCCGAGTGCCACATGTCTTTTTTTAAATATTTTTGTTTCTGGAAACCTTTGAAAGAGGGCAATGTAGAGTAGTATTAATCTAGCTTTGTTATGATCGTGATCAACATCAGATAGGTTTGAAAAGAATGGTTGAAGAAATAAAATATTTCTCTAAAGCGCAATGTCTTTTCAGTTTCTGGAATAGGTACCGATATTTATCCAAAAACCTTCTTTGGGCTTTATGTTTTTGACTTGTTTAATATCTACTTGGTAGAACTTAGAACCCTTTAGTACTTTATATCTGTGCCTCATTCTTAAATTTGCTCATCAATAATACGAGTTTATAATCTAAAATGAAGTATGTAACACTCAAAGTATATTCAGGCCTTGTCCACATTTTTAGACACACGAACTCGACCGAAGCCTTCCTTGTTTGGGGATATTAAAAAATTGTTCCGGCTAGCGTGTCTAATCTACGACAGCCGGCGTTCGGTGCGCGACACCCGCCCGCTCACACGTCTATTTGAATTTAGAATATGAAACATTGTTTATTTTGAAATTCTGTCACTTCTATTCAATAAAATCATTTTTATTTTGCTTAAGTTATTTTATTTTATGCATTTACTTTTATGAATCAAGACACCTAAAGCTATTTTTATAAATCACAAATAAAAACAACTTGAAAGAAATATAAAAAGGGGTTCGGTGGTCATCAATACAAATTCCATTAGATTACGTCTAACGTAAGCTCAAACATTAATTTTATTTGTAATACACTTAACGCCATCTCTATGACCGTTCGCGAGTTACTACAACTGCGCGCCATCTGTGTTAGATGTTGCGAACGATAATCATCCCTTACTCACTAAGGGTTGCGAAAGAAAATCTGCAAAAACGTAGTTGGTTGGCGCCACTTGCAAAATTTAGTGAATTGGAAACTGGCGGGTTACAACATTTTTGAAAACTACACTGTTTTGCTCTTATTTTTTTTTCTGAGCCACATTTATTTTTTAACCGACTTCAAAAAAGGAGAAGGTTCTCAATTCGACCGTATATATATATATTTTAATGTTTGTTCGCGGATAACTTCGTCGTTTATGAATCGATTTTTGATTCTTTTTTTAATCGAAAGGAGATATCCCAACGGTGGTACAATGATATGGATACTATGATCTGATGGCATCCAAGAGAAATCGAGTCGAACCTTAAAGTCGGTTTTTGTTAAAATTTTACTTGTCATAAGTCCATTAACTTTTGATGGTTAGAAAGTAAATTCGAGGTCACTTTTTAAATAGAAAAGTAAAAATAAAGTAAAATATGAGGTATAAGTGTTTATAGTCACTTTCTTTAGGAAAAACATTGGATAAAATGAGATAATCACATAGGTAGTCTAATGATTTGAATTGAATTTTTGTTATGTAGGTCCTGCTAAAATGACTCAACTCTGCCTGATGGAAAGCATAAGGAGAATTCAAGAGTGTTGGTCACCATACTCATTGCGAATGCAGACAATGGAACAATGCAGCATGGTCACCCACACCATGGCGGCCTAGTGATAATGATAGCCAGAAAACTGCTATCTCTCCTCCAATGAATGCAGTGAGGGCCCGACGTTGCGACGCCCAAGCCGGGCAAATCACCAGCGTGAGCTGGGCCAAGTCCTCACTGCAGTCGCAGTGGTGGCAGGCGGGACTAATTCCCTCCTGGAGACCGAGTGCAGGTCCTTGCCGAAGCAACCGTACCCGGAAAGGACCTGCGTCAGTCGGAAGGCAAGGGTCCCGTGCTGCCAGAACATACAGAGTTCGGTTTAATACTTTTTTGTTACCTAACATAACCCATTTATTGAGGAAAGTTACACTTAGGCTATATCCATTACATTATGCTGCAACGCTAGACGGTGAACAACACTTTCAAATGAGTCTGAGTTCAGTCTAAATCCAAATATATTTCCTATTTAATTAAATTATATACATGAATTCACGTTCCTTCAGTGTGTAAATGAAATTACCAGGAGATATTCTCTAAAACAGTATCCACTTAAACTAGACTTCTTCATTCTTATAAGACATCCTATTAGTTTTAATTCTACTTAACGTACCTTTGTCCTATAAGATTAAACATTAGATCTAGAATCAAAACCATTATACAAACAAAACAAGAATTTTAAATGACATACCTACCGCACTTTAATATTTCGTAAGCCAGACAACCTTGCACAAAATATTTTCATGAGTCGTAGCTCTCCGAGACTTGAATTTAAATCTTTGTGATGTAAGAAAGTTTTTGTTGAAGCCAAATGGCGAGCCGAGTGAAGTTTTAGAGTTTTAATACGTTGTAATGTTGGAGATTTGTGGTGGTAACGATGTGTCATTAGCCGAAGACATGACCGACCCGCTAGCGAACATCGCTCAACAAAAACACAAGTTCTAATTGACTAATTTGAAAATCGAGAGTTGCATTCTTTTGTTTAATATTCTCTAATTTTGTAGTTAACGTCACGTTGTTAAAAACAATGTTTACGTAATTGTTTCTCATAGAAAGTTTTTGAGAACTTTTTTAAATTGTCAAATTCATTTTGTTGAACCTAACTACCATTCGTAATTAGTTATCTTCAGTTACGAAATATTTTGCTTTCATTACATTTTATAGTTATATTGTGCAATGTAGATATAATATTTTATATCTTAAAGTTTGAAATCTAAATCTATATATATATATATAAACGAAAGTCGTGTTAGTTACACTATTTATAACTCAAGAACGGCTGAACCGATTTGACTGAAAATTGGTGGGGAGGTAGCTTAGAACCAGGAGACGGATTTTGTTGTACCGCGGGTGACACCGGGGGCTCAGCTAGTTAAACATAATTTGCACTATGGATACTTTGTAGATTAAATCTGGATAAAGAGGGGACAATACCTTTTTACCACAGATATACCTAGTTAATGTCAGTCATTCATTTGTGTAAAGTTAAAATTACGAATTATGCACTTAGGTACATTTTAAACCAAGTACCTACCTACTTCTATAACGATTTGTCAAAAGCCCAATCGGCACTGTATTAGAAGTTTGGTCCTCCTAACGTTTTAAATAGTTATAAAACCAATTTAAAGAGAAAACCCTGCTCATGTTATTGTCATCGTACCTATTAAATTACAGCTTTGAAGTTCTTTTAATGGAACCTTATTAGCATTTATTAAGTAACACATTAATAAATAAATAAATCTTCGGACATCTAACACTCACTGCCATCTAGTCCCAAGCTAAGCAGATCTTGTGTTATGGGTACTAGACAACTGATACAAATACACATATACTTTTTTTTTGTAAATACATATATATTATACATAGAAAACACCCAAACTCCGAAACAAATATTTGTAGATCATACAAACATTTAATACTTTTCTTCTAAGGCCTATAACTCAGTGCAAGCGTTGCAAGAACGTCATATACCTACTATTTTAGATCTAATATTCGAATGAAACATGTTTTTTTCGATTTTAATTATCTACTTCATTAGTATATCTAGAAAACAATTACTAAATCTGATTAATTATCTCTGGATCTTTCGAATAAAAAGATGTACTTTGTAACCCTCTTAAATAATTGCATCACAATGAAATGAATGCAGCTATTAAATCAAGAGGCAAAAATCAACTGTGTTAACATCTATGCCACATCTGAGGATCACGTAATCCGAATCTAGAATACGTAATCAACACACCCCGCAGAGGTGAGATAGAAATTAAAACCTCGAGAGAGGGGCCGGTACACCACAAATCGCTTAGTGCTACCGCCCGTCCTAATGGCATGCCAATTAAAAGTTTGCTCCGTACCCCCGCCGAGGATTGTTAGCCGAGCTGAGCTGTAAAACTGAACAGCTGAACATCCCAGCATAATGTAGTTTATTCGAGTGTTCAGTGTGCCCGTAGTTTTCGGTATTAGCATTTCGATGTCGCGTCTACTCAAATCATCAGGGATTTGATTTCGTAGATATACATTGATAGTACATAGGTATATTAAAAATGTAGATTCAATAAAATCATTTAATTAATTGTGTTTACAAAAGATATTTACATGACAAAACTTTCAATGTTTTACTGGATTGCTTGCAACCAGCAGGGAACTATATCTCATTGCGGATGCTATAAAAATGAAACTGACGTAGTTCGGGGTATTGTTTGCTTGCCAATAAAGGTATTCGAGATCTTTTATGTATGATTCTGCCAAAATAACTCTATTTCGACTGATGAAATGCACAAGCAGAATCCAAGAGTGGTAGTCACCATACTCATTATGAATGCAGACAATGCAACAATGCAGCATCAAGCCAAGGTGACCCACATCTTGGCGGCCTAGTGATGCTTCTGCATCATTGGGTTTCCGGTCTCGCACTCACCAACGAAACACGACAGCACGAACGCTGTAATTTCACGTTGATTTTCTGTGCGAGGGTAGTACCGCCCCGGTCGAGCCAGCCCGTTGTGCTGAAATCAAGGTGGCTCTACTACCTTGAAAATACCTTGAAAACCTATGTTTACAGAAGATATTTACAGGACAAAACTTCCGATATTTTACTGATAAGAGATAAATATTTAAAAAACGCTTGAAACCAGCAGGGGCACCACATCTCATTGTAGTGCTATGAAGGTATTCGAAATATAGTTTTAGCTATTATACAAACATTATTGCAACTAAAATATTAGATGTATGAAAATAATATTCTTACTTCTCTTGAATAGAATTTACCTATATCAGCCTAAAACGCAACTGTCTTCATGCCAACTAGCCTAAATTGTTCACAGCTTAAGTGAGAATCGCCACCTTAATAGTAAAGTCGGATAAAATATTATTTTAATGTTGATTATTGTAATGTTTTTAAGTGTTCTTAAACTGCAAATAAAATCTATCGTTTTTATCACTTCAATGCAGGAATTAAAACTTACGTAAACTTTCAATACGATAAAAATAGGGAAATAATTAGGTATTGCTTCTACTATTTCAATAAAATATATTTAGTAGTATCCCATCAAACACTTTAAAATTGTATATCACTCAATGCAATACTTAATTCAACAAGTCACATCACATGACTGAGCCATTAATGTCAAAAGACTGATTTTTTTTTCTACTTAGAACCAAAGTCCTGCAGACACTAAAATGATTGGGATGAAAATGTTAATTATGAGCAAATTACTTATCCGAGACAAAAAAAAAACTACGTCACTACTGTCTACTCCTTGGGGAAAATAAGTGTACGTGGTACTGAAGAGCTGAACTTTTTACAAGAAAAGGGTAAGTAAAAGTGACAAAACATACTCTCACCTACTTCCATAGTTCATAAGTTTGATAAAACCGAGAGTTATACAAAACAAGAGTGTCATTTGGACAAGTTAGCACTCTCTTAAGGCACCTGACACAAGTACAAAGTTTTAATATGATGCCGTTATGCAAGGAACAACAGTTGGTACATATTCGCTCGTTGTGGCTAATTAGACGGTGGGACTCCGCTCAGGGTTTGCCTTATTAGAGTTGTATGTTAGGCTTGTTGCAACCGTGATGGAGATTTAACTTCCTCACTTTAGATTTTAGAGAAATATCTCAATAATAAAATGTTTGTTTAGAACATTTTGGACTGGAATATGTATATGAATGAGTTATACCCATATGATTTGTCCGTGAGTAATTAGTAAATTTTAATTTGTTTAGCATTAAAGAATAGTTATTTTACCTTCAACATCTTGTCACTTTCGATTGAATTCATAAAACGCAATAGAATAAATTAATAAGTCCCCTATGTTTTAAGCTGTGACTTGCAACCCTTTCGCAAGTTTTCCTCGCAGAGGTTGGCTAAGTGGATTTTCGGGTCGTCCCGCATTTGGATAACGGCCGAACGCTGTCGACTCGTTAGTGCGATGCTAGAAGTCAGGGCTGTTACATGTTATGTACAATGAAATCACATATTAATTTTATAACAGATTCGCTTGCATTTAGTTTGAATTTAATATTTTATAACAGGTCAGTACCTGCCACCAGCACAATTCTAAAGAAATATATTTATTTAATTAAATATATTACTGAATCATGTGTACTGAAAATAATTTAAATAGAAGTTCATTGATGCCTGTATTTAAAAAATCTTGAGGATCTGAATCAGTATGTTTCAAATAAAAAGAATTTTGTGTAATAGTATATTAAATTTACTTATCTGATAAAACACTATTCAAAACAAAGAATTATTACGCTCTGTCTTTATAGAACTTTCTCTAGATTTCTACTAACCTCTATTTATGTGTGTATTTTGGTTATGAGATAAAAATATTCGCTTCTGTATTTACCATTCCTATTCACAATATGTTTCAATTCTTTACAGTTTCTATTTTTAAATAGGTAACTTAAAGTACCAGGTCTAAGCAACAATCATGCGGTCGACTTACACATTAGTACAATATCTGTTCTCGATGTTTAATATAAATTCATCTTCGTTACTATCGATTCTCTGTTCATCGGTTTCTATGGCAAAATGTGCAACTACTAGCGTACCAAGAGTCTGCAAACATGTTTAGTTCACTGCAAACAATTAGTCTAGTCAACAAGTTCCATACTTGTTGACTAGACTAAAAGATGCACAAGCATCACTAGGCCGCCATAGTGTGGGTCGCCATACTGCATTGTGGTATTCGCAATGAGTATGGTGGCCACCACTCGTGGATTCTGCATATGCTTTCCATCAGGCAGAGTAGAGTCATTTTGGCGGGCAAATATAGAAAAAAAAAAAAAAAAAAAAAGTTCGGTCATTTAAACAAACGGCAAAACGAGATCGCGTATACACTACTGAATTTTTTTATTTGTTTATCATTTTTGTAATTCATAAAAAAAGTACTTCCGTCTTCACCGTCAAGTGACCTTAGCTTGACCTTCTAACATTTTACGTACTTATGTATATCATAATATAAAATTGCGATGTAAAGGTGTACTGGTCATTGTAATGATAGCAATAACGATTACTATTACTGTGATCAATTGCTTAATACTTTGACCTTTAACATCATTGGCCTAACACTTTATCGCTAGTGACAATCTAAATAACTTGAATGTAAATGAAAGTTATGAACGTAACACATTATGTAGTCTACATTAAGTTTTTTGAACTTCCCTAGCCTAGTCATAGAATTTTTATGCTATTCAAAGAGACCAGTTTTACCTAAATTTCTCAAAAGCAATGATTGTTTGCAACAATTAAATATAATTGCACACACGTCTTTGTTCATTAGGTGAAAGTCTATAATGTCACTTATGTTGTACCTTTTCAAATACAACTGTGGGTGAGGCGAAGCTAGTCTAAAGTAAAGGTAGCCTAAATTTGTCATTTTAATTCCAATAAATTTTTCTCACAATTTTTACGTTTTTTTCTCCATATGAACCTTACTTGGGCTCTAACAAAAATATGTAAAGAAAATAATCGAATTGGTCGGTTTTAAAATTTTGCGCTATTATATTTATTATTATATTTTGCTAATTCAATTTTCATTCATTAAATAAATAAATAAATATTTCGGACGCATAATACACATCACCATATAGTTCCAAGCTAAGCAGAGCTTGTGTTATGGGTAGATATATACTCTTTTCTTGTAAATACATACATATTATACATAGAAAACACCCAAAGTCAGAAACAAACATTTGCAGGTCCTACAAAGATTGGGTCCAACCCGGGAATCGAGCCCGACACCACAAGCACAGCAGTCATATACGTTACCACTGCGCCAACGAGGCAGTCAAGTTACTTATAGAGATTAGCGACTGTATATGTTGCTGAAAACTACATTAAAATCCGTTAAGTAATTTAAAAGTACCAAGCGAGCAGACAGCGGCAGCGACTTCAATTATTATTTTTTTTTTTTTTAATGTTTGGCCCGCCAAAATGACTCTACTCTGCCTGATGGAAAGCATAAGCAGAATCCAAGAGTGGTGGTCACCATACTCACTGCGAATGCAGACAATGCACTATGGAGACCCACACTATGGCGGCCGAGTGATGCTGCTGCATCTTTTAGTCTAGTCAACAAGTATGGTACTTGTTGACTAGACCAATTGGGCTTCCGGTCTCGCACTCACCAACGAAACACGACAGCACGAACGCTGTCATTTTACGTTGATTTTCTGTGCGAGGGTAGTACCGCCCCGGTCGAGCCGGCCCATTCGTGCTGAAATCAGCGTGGCTCTACTACCTTTAAACTATGTAAAGATTTATCATTAAAAAAAAAGAGTTTTCCTTCGTTTTTCATTAAACTTAAAAAAAGTTTTCCTTCGTTTTTCATTTAAATAAAAAAAAGAATTTCCTTCATTTAAAACATAATGTGATATATTCGAAGTTTAAAAGCAATAAATGAATGTAATCAATGAATTGTAATTTACCTTTTACACGGGTTGAGAGATTACGTCATGCAATAACCCTTTTTGTACATATGTAAATATTATGTAAAAATTGTATACCCCAAATTTAATCATGTTGTCTTTGCTTAACGTTTAATCACTGTCCTAGTCTGTTCCCAAAGGGGCTTCGGGACCCTTCTGTGGACTAACAATTAACATGAAAGGTGCAGGATTAACGCATTTAGAATTAGCATTTTCAATGAAGACGTTTAGATGAATAATTGCGCAATGCCACGTTTTAGACATTTGATTTTTTAACTTTAAGTGCTAAATTCATTAGTCCATTATATTCTCGCCAATCAATATTAAATACTAAAGGAAAATAAACGGTTTGATAGCGTTCTGATTGGTAGGCAGTAGTTTTAACTACATATTTCCGCTGCTACAATTCAGGACACCTATTGGTACGAAACCTAGCAACAAAGCGCATTTTAACTTTGGGATTCCTGGAAGAAATAATATAACCTAATTTGAAATGAATAAATAAACCGGTAAACATTACCTATACATTGCGTGAGTACTGAAATTTTGCTTATTGGTTTTTTAATAATAACCTAAAAGTGTACTTTAGAATCATATTTACATTTACCCTATTTTGGCGAAATCACTGAAACATGAAAAAACAAATTTGATAATATTTATGAACCTTTTCTAGCAGAATGCCTTTATCAAACATTTCTCAGCTTCCTGTGTCAGCCCTGTAACGTTTCCGTGACCCGTTTGTCTTACACACTAATTATTATATGTGAAGAGTGAACGTCGCGCTGCCGAGATGTCGCACAATTTCACTTCACATTTCATGCGAAAGTCTCTGTTATTTTATATAGTTTTTTTTTTATAATAGTAATAATAAGCCTCTTTAGTTCGCATAAAACTCATAAGTGTATAGTTACAATATGTCTTATTTATTCTTAATTGTATGTTAGTAACTTAAACTTAATAAATTTAATGTTAGTATTTTATTATAGGAACCCCTTAAGGTTATATGCCCATAGAAGGCCTATACCCTAAGGCTTGCTCCAATTTCTTCCAGTTTCTTGGTTTTGCGCTATTTTCATCCAGTTTTTCCCTGCCACTGATACTATGTCATCCGCCCATCGTTTTTAAGGTCTGCCCACGTTTCTTTTTCTTCGGGCCGGTCCATTTTGTGCTCTTGAGAGTCCATCACTGGTCATCGAATCTCGCTACATGGCCGGCCCAGTTCCATTTTAGTTTTAATTTTTAATGTTTGGTACAACGCAATTATCAGTTTTGTCATTTTTCTTCACTTCTTGTTTTTTTTAATTTTCCTAAGTGTAGCATGCTTCTCGCCATTTCCCGCTGATAAGTTCTAATTTTATTTGTTCCCTTGGTTGTCAACTTTCAAGTCTGGGAGCCAAAGGTCAAGCAGGACAGAATACAGGTCTCCATGATGGTCTTTTTCGTATTTAATTCGTAATTATCTTTTAGTACTTTTTTGTGGGCCCAGTATTTATTCAAGCTGCACTTGACTCTTCTGTTGACCTCGTCTTCCTTATTAGTTTTAGATTTATTTTTATTTTACTACTTAAATCAGAAAATACTATGATTCGAATTCGAATTACAGGTATGCGACTCAGGGCGTATTTTTTCCAGCTATTGCTTTTCCTTCTTACCTACTGTTCCTTTCAATACACTCCCAATTTTTCCATTTAATCTCTTACCTACTCGATATAGCCCAATAGATATGTCCGCACGTAAGAGGGTCTGAACTATAAATTTAACAAAATATGGGTGTTTAATAGACTTCTGCCAGTATACATACCTAACTAACCGTAAGCTAAGTATGTAGGTAAGAAGTAGATAAAATTAATTGTGATGTTATTAACTCCACAAAAGGCATTAATGTTTCTCAAACTGTTCAGTAAGGACTGCTGCCTAACCATATTTTATCCTCTCCCTTTATAGTTAGGAATATACATCCTGTGCCGCGAGGGTCTTTACAGATATACCTACATGAAACGGACACAATAAACATCCAAATTCAGAACAACAATTTGTGAATCACAAAAAATTGCTGTCCCATGTAGAATTTGAACCCACAACATTTGGCGAATTGGCAAGCGGTGTGGCGAGCGCCTAGCCCTAAACCACTTATATATATACCTGTGTAAAATGCTAAGGTTAGCCAATTTGTTAAATTGAAAAGAAACAGATGTTCTGAATATGGGTACATACTCGTGCATATGAAATTATTTTACTGTACTTATTTGTTACTATAATGAAGTTTAAGTTCTAGATCTAAAAAATAAAAACTCTAGCTCTAAATAATAAGTTCTTAAACTGAATAAAAAATGATTTGGTGGCTATCAAACTATAACATTATATAAATAAAAGCAAGTGCTATATTGAAAAGATATTAAAAAATACTACTAAGTAAGGTAGGTACTATAAACTAGAACTTATTTCCTAAGGAGAGGTCAATATCTAATGCAGACTATTACAACAATTGTTGTTGATAATGATGATACTTTAAATGAACGTTATTCATGATATTCTCTTATTATTTGCATCAAATAGAACAGAACCAAATACCGTTATTATGTAACACGAACTCTTTGTAATACTAATAAAGTACTACAATAAAATTTTAAATTGACTACTCATTATTAAACTAGATATCAATTACAAAGGATCTGATAACAGGAAATATATTAAATTAATGAAGAGTTCAATCGATTTCTAAACCGCATAGCTACTGCCCATCAGTGCGACCGACAATGTTACTGTAATGCAACGAGTCTAAGCGGTACGGAATAGAAGCTTGAGCGAATTAAATCATAAATAGTATTTTTTTCACATCATTGTCTTATCCTATCCCCAATTTTATTTGGGGTCAATGCTATGAGTTTGCTTCTATTCTCTTCTATCATCGTCAGTTCACTTCCTTTCTTAGATTTGCATTCCTCTTTTACACAGTTTATCCACCTTTTCTTTGGTCGTTCTCTACTCTTAAATCCGTCCACTTCCGTACTCAAAACTTTATTTTGCTCATCTCTACGCATGGCATGTCCATACTAAGATAACCTGCTGCTCCTCAACTTTTCATCACTGGTGCTACTTTCAACCTTTCTCTAATGTAGTTATTCCTAACCTGTTTCTCTCCCAGCTATTTCATTTCACCAATCGAATTTCAGTTACATGCTGGCGACTCCCAAACAATTTTTTTTTGGCAACTTCAGTGGGTACTATTTAGAAATTCTAATATATCGTATAGCCAAATCATATAGCCAAACCACGAAAACCTGTTAGGGTTTTTCTGAGTATTAGCGATATTTAGTGTAACACTTTTATTAATTTAATATTTCTAGACGAGAATATTAATTGGATTGAACTACGGCGCAATTGTAACTTGAATAGATAAGTAAAAAAAATAATCATCATCACAAACTAAAGAGCTACGCTCTTGTCGATGCAGCTTTATCCAGCTCTCCCTATCAAGAGCCGTTTCCTTGACCCCCTTATACGTCGCAACCGCCACTTTTTCCTTAATCTGGTCTATATAACTGTATCTCGGTCTTCCACTTCCTCTCTTTCCCTTTATGGTATATATATAAAGACGATTCTCGACGATATCGAGATTTTTATCGCTACCTCTTTACCTCTAAACCGTACACGTTTACACGTTTTACTGAAAGCGCACACCGCAAAACGGGCCGTTTCCACACCTCATTGCAGCTCGACGCGGCGTTTACAAATAGCTCCGCGATTATAAGACATTATCGTAATGGAACCGCTCAATTAGAACAATTGACTGCACTGACTAGTCCAAGAAGTTATGCTATTGTAAAAGTTGGGTGACAAATAGACGGAAACGGCCTATAACGATTTTGTTGCGATAGGTTGGTTGAAACAGGTGTGGAGACTTTTAGAAAAAAAAGTACAATAAATTTCCTTAAGTATGCCAGGAGTGCTTTTCATGTTTTCTATAACATTTTCCCAGGGAAATACAGTACGGGATTCAAATCTTGACCTCGTCTAAGGCTCGACTTCGTTAGCCTTTAACTTTATTCTGCTAGAAGTGTGTATGTAAGAAAGAAGTCAATCCATGGAGGGTCTTTAATTTTTGTTCGTAATAGTATTAAGTCTAAAGAACGGAAAGATGTCGTTAGTTTGTCAACTGAGCGTACTGTGGAACTTTCTTGTGTAGAATTAGAACACCATATTATAGTTAGTGTGTATCGGCCACCACAGAGTGACTTTAGCATATTTGAGATAGTTATGGAAGAAGTTTTGAAACGTTTATGTGTCAGTAGTAAGGTCTTGGTAGTTTGTGGAGATTTCAATATTAATTTATTAGAAAAGTGTCCTATCAGTGTAAGATTAGTGAGCCTATTTGAGTCATTTGACTTGAATTATTTATTTTCTGAGCCTACAAGAATTACTTCTCATTCAGCAACTTGCTTAGATAACATATTTTGCAATGGGGAATATTTAAATAGGTCAATTTTAAGTGATTTAACATCTGATCACTGTGGGCAACTTGTGACATTTCCTTGTATAAAAGAAAATATAATAAACACAATTATATGCAGGCCCATGACCAGTAACCGATTATTGAATTTTAGTAATAACATTAGAGATAAGGTTTCCAATTTAGATTGGACTCAAAGGGATCCGGATAAGCTTTACGGCTGCTTATTCGGTATGATAGAATTCGAATTTAACAGTATATTTAAGTCAAAAACAATTATGCAAAGGCTAAAAATGACGTTCTGTGATTGGGCGACGCCAGGAATATACAGAAGTAGAGAAAGGCTTTATGGTTTGTATGCCTTGAGGCAGAGTAACTTTGACCCAAAATTTCATGATTATGTTAGAAATTACTCAATGATTTTTAGGAAGACGTGTCGCGTGGCGAAGTCTTTGTGCATAGGTGATAAAATTAAGTCTTCAAATAATAAAATAAAAGCTACGTGGACCATTATTAACAATGAAACTGGACGTAGTAAACCTCGAGCCAATGATTTAAAATTAAATATTAATAATAGGTTTTTAACAAACAACTTAGACATAGCTGAATCTTTTAATACCTTTTTCACAAATATACCAGTTAGTACAACTAGTATCTTGAATTCTTGTGCGTCCGGGTCTGAACTGTTGTTAAAGGCCAATGTAAATGAATGTAAGAATTTATTTGCATTTGAATACGTAAACCCTACAGATATTATGAAAACATTTAAGTCTCTTAATTCTAAAAAAACAGGGGACTTATGGGGGATTTCTGTTAAATTAATAGAAACTATTATAATTGATATAGCACCATTTTTAGCTATAACTTTCAATAGATGTGTTGATTCGGGTGTTTTTCCTAACCTCATGAAGTATAGCAAAGTAATACCTTTATTCAAGAAGGGTTGTACAACTGAACCAAGTAACTTTAGGCCAATCTCAATCTTACCGGCTATTAGTAAAATTTTTGAAAAAGTCATTTTGCAACAACTAGAAAGCCATTTTAATCTAAATAGTTTATTTCACAAGGAACAATATGGCTTTACAAAGGGTCGTTCAACAATTGATGCGGGTGCAACTCTTTTGAGACATATTTTTAATGCATGGGAGAATTCGCAGGATGCGATAGGTGTATTTTGCGATCTTTCAAAAGCTTTTGACTGCGTAGAACATAGCACGCTTTTTCTTAAACTTAGGCATTATGGCGTTAATGGTATTGCTTTGGAACTAATTGTTTCCTACTTGAAAGATAGAATTCAACACGTAGATGTCAATGGTGCGAGGTCTTCTGGACTACCTGTTACTATGGGCGTTCCGCAGGGCTCTATACTGGGTCCTCTACTTTTTCTCATATATATAAATGATTTACAATATTATTTAAAAGATATCTGTGATATAGTTCTATTTGCTTAGGATACGTCACTTCTTTTTAAAGTCGATCGTAAGCAAACAGTTTTTGACGATGTGAATAGGGCACTAAATGATGTATTGATTTGGTTTACAACAAATAATCTCCTACTTAACTCAAATAAAACAAAGTGTGTGAGATTTACTATGCCAAATGTAAAACAGCTAGGCACTAATCTAACTCTAAATAGTGAAATCATAAGTATTGTAGACTCAACAGTATTTTTGGGAATTACATTAGACAGCAAACTACAGTGGGGAGCCCAGATAGATAGCCTTGCAGGTAGACTTAGTTCGGCAGCTTATGCAGTATGGAAGATACGTCAGCTCACTGATACGGACACAGCTAGGCTAGTTTATTTTAGCTACTTTCACAGCGTCATGTCCTATGGTATACTGCTCTGGAGCAAGGCGGCTGATATTGAGACGATTTTTATTCTACAAAAACGAGCCATCCGCTCAATATACAATTTAGGTGCTAGAGTCTCTCTTCGAGAGTTGTTTAAAGATATAGGTATTTTAACTGTTGCATCACAGTACATATTTGCAAATGTTATGTTTGTTAGGCAAAACATTAATGACTATAAGAAAAACAGTGATGTACACAATATTAATACAAGAAATAAGTCTAAACTCGTTGATACCTATCATCGTTTATATAAGGTACACAACTCGTTCGAAGGTCTTGGTATACGTCTTTATAATAAAATTCCTACATATGTAATTGACCTTCCTATAGATAAATTCAAGCGTACTGTAAAAAATCACCTTATTAGGAAAGCCTACTATACGATTGGCGATTATCTGAACGACAAAGAGTCATGGGTTTAAGGTGTTATTAATGTTATTATATACACACTAACTTCGTCTTGAAATTGAGTTTTTTTTTTTTTTGAATGATGTATAAATTTTGACATGTTGGTACTCCGGTATGAATCGTTTGTATACTTTAACCTAACGACATCTAATTCCGACATTTAATTAAGTTAAGATTTGTTTGTAACTATTTTCTGTATAATTTTCTTGAATAATTTCCTTTTTCTCTTAATTAGTTTGTTCTTGTTTAAATTTTCCTTTATTTTATCTCTTTCTTGTATCAATTCTACTTAATTTTCATCTTTCTTTTTTTCTTAAATACAAATTGTTGATTGTTTTAGTTGCAACTTATAAATGAAAACATACACACATACTTGTATAATGTAAATGAATACCTAATGGTACTTTGGTACTTATCTAACAATGTTTCCCAATTTATTAAATACGCACTTGTTATTGTATGAGCACCTTGTCGACTATGATTATTATTAATGATTAATTTCTTTGATATTGACCTGATGATTTGCCGTGCGGCCTGAGTACGCAGCTCAACTATGGTTGATTAGGTCGATGGCTGATCCATGCGTCTTACTCTATTTTACATTTGTGACATTTATTGATTATTTTATATTTGGACATATTACATCTTTTTAAATTTGACTGTGAGTGAAAGTGCTATTTGGATTTTATTTTCCATAAGTGGACCTCACAATATAACAATACAATGTCACAATATAACAATGTAAAAATCTTGCAGCTATCAGTAAGAACGGCGCATGATCGGTTAGCTCATGGCTGTGCAGCAATGACTCCAAACCTTTTATTTTGTTTTCTTTGGTCGACTTCGTTCTCATTCAAGTCTCTTAGTGAAAAAAATATTGTAAACCGTATTATTATTTTTTAAAAGGTGCAACAATGGAGTTTCTTGCCAGATTCTTCTCCATGAAGGGTAGGCTGCACTTGGAACTGGCGACTAGAATCACTCGATTTTTTTATATTAAATATTGACTATTCATAAGTGCCTGTAAAATAAGTGCCTATATGAATAAAATATTTTTGAGTTTGAGTTTAGCTACCCGACCCCACCTGCACCGGGCTGATACCTCAGAACTAACAAGGTCATTAGGCTCATTAGGTCCAAACCAAGTGACCCGCCTGTTGTGGCAAGCGGCGCGGAATACTACTTGGACAGGCGGTTGAAGAAGTCACCCCAAGATCCCAGCTGGGGTCTGAGAGAAGAACTAAGAGAAATATGAGGATCTTCAAGAAAGTAAGTAATATTCGTGTTTTTAAAAGATCGACAACTCTCTAATACGTATCATTTCTCTGGATTATTATTTCTATTAAAATCCGAATAGTTGTAAATCTAATACTTTTGAACGAGCAATTCTTGTATATATATTTTATTGATATGAAATGTAGTATGCAGTGGGTTTCAGAGGCGATAAATCGATTCAGCTAGGATTCACTTTTAGAAAATTCACCAAAAAAATACCGAGCTGTCATCCAGGTACTATTTCTGAAATGTTTTAACTATTCAGAATTCCTATCAATTCCTATCTATCCGGCCGTTCCATCCAACCGATTGCCTTTTTTACTTATGTTGGTAACAGGCTTGCAAATATGGCCAACAGGAAATGACGATGTGATAAGTGTTTTACAATTAGGTATTTTTTATCACCATCATTATTATACCTATGGTGTGAAA
Source organism: Diaphora mendica (assembly GCA_949125395.1). NCBI lineage: Eukaryota > Metazoa > Arthropoda > Insecta > Lepidoptera > Erebidae > Diaphora > Diaphora mendica. The sequence continues at coordinate 9,449,841 of OX421323.1, forward strand.
CTCATAAGTTATAACCACTATCTGGTTTTTATGAAAAATCTAACAGTTTTGTTTAAAAACTCGATCGACGAATGAGTAAAAAAGATACAAAAAGAAAAAAAGAAGACAACAGAATATGCATAGTGTAGTTTTGCAATCAAGTTCACCCCAACAAGTCATCATCGAAAGTCATAACTAATAACACAAAATTTGTTCTTTTACATAAATTATGATAATGAAAATATACATCACATGAGCGTATATACATAAATGTCACTATACGTATACTATACGTATACGTATATGTTGGTATACAACCTCAAATTACAGTAAAAGTTGACGTTAATGACTTTTAGGTAACGACCATTGGCTCCTACTAATGATCTGTCGGCCAACCCACTTTTTACCAGCGATCCGTTTTGGTAAATTACGTTTTTCTATACCACTATCGCTTGATGCGTAAAAACTATTAGATGGGTGGACGTGAAAAAATAGGGAAAAATTTATGCTTTTTCACAGGGCGGACGGATAAAGGTCGGATGTAGTGTTTATGCGTATAACTTTTTGGTAATTTCACGACTGATTAAAATTCTGAATCTAAATTACCTATAGCTGTTCCGCAAATTTGTAAATACAAAAGATGACTTATGCTATATTATTTAGGTAATAATGTAAGTAATATTGTAAATTAATATTATTTTCATCCCACCAGCTCGTAAAAGAGTATTTTTGCCCTTCGATATCTAAGTGCAAAAGCCGTTTTTAATTGCTAGAAGATAAAGTAAAATTGAATTTTGAACATCATGTGCACTAAGCTTGTCAAGTCAAACATCATTAAACCTATTTACTTCTACCTCCATGGTATTGAATATCTTTTTTTTTTATTTGTTATAAACTCAGACTTGACCTTTGACTTGACAAGCTTAGTGCACATGATGTTCTAAATTCAATTTTACTTTATCCTCTAGCGAATGAAAACGGCTTTTGCACTAAGATATCGAAGGGCAAAAATACTCTTTACGAGCTGGTGGGATGAAAATAACTATTATTTCCACTTGTATAATCTTAATGAACGTAGCTTTATTTATGGAATAATTTTAAGTTACTCGTAAACATTGAATGCTTATACGATTGCCCTCCATTTTCTGTTGTAGATACTATATTAGATAACTGCGATGCGATGCGGCGTGAAGTTCTTGCAGCGCATTCGTGCGAGCTCGCAGATATTAGCGATCCGTTGCGAATTCGTAGTTATGTGTGGGAGCCCATACTCATGTTTTTACGAAATACAATTATTCCGTTCTATCATCATCAGCCTATTGCAGTCCACTGCTGGACATAGGCCTCTCTCTCATTCCGTTCTATGATTTAATTATAATCTGAATTTTCGGATTCTATTCGGATTCACTCAGATATAATTTCCTGCTATACATTTCTCATGTGTTCTTAGCTTAAAAAAACAAAAAAGATTTAGTTCACTTAGAATGACTTTTACTAAAAGTAAACTTTTACTAAAAGTAAAACCGAAAAAGACAGAACTAAAAAATAAACAGATAAGAAAGAATATTATGATATCGTAAACAATAACTCAATAATTTACGTATTATGATTTTTTTCCCATAGATGTCGGCTGTGTGCTTGCTTAAAAAGCTTTGCCTTCATTTTCAGGTGGAAAGAGGATGTTAATTTTCAGTGGTTATTAAAAAAAGCCTTTTGGATTCAATTACTTTTTAACTGACTTCAAAAAAGGAGGAGGTTCTCAATTCGTCTGTATTTTTTTTTGTTTGTTACCTCAGAACTTTCGACTAGGTGAACCGATTTTGATGACCCTTATTTTATTTGAAAGCTGGTGCTTCCCGTATGGTTCAATTTCAATTTGGTTCAGTTCTTGAAGTCGGTTTTATTTTGTGAAAGTTTTTGTTTATTTAATAGTAGATCTGAATCTATTTATTTTGACTTTCGAAATAGAAAGAGGAAAATCTTGTAGGCTGGTAGAAAAATTGAATAACAATTAGGTATTATAAAAGTATTGCGACAATTCAAACATTACCGGTAGTTTTTTTTCTTTATTTACATGGTTTATTAGTCCCTATACTCCCTATCGAATCATGTACCCATGGCTACCTTTTGAAAGCGTGAATAGAAGCAATTGTTTCTATGTCATTTGGATTTGACACGCGTGCGCGTCGATTAGTTACCGTGGTACGCTTACTACTGCCTTTCTAATACGTTTAGTTGATGTATTGTAATTGTTGTGTTTTTATTATAGACCAATCAATTATCTGTAGTTCATTTTTAGTTCACAAAGTAGGCAAACACAGTAATGGTGCACTTACAAGCAATCTTAACACTAATATATTTGTACCTGACATAAAACGTAAATCAGTTTTGTATCTATTTTTGTCAACAAAGAAATATCTAATTTTCGATAATTGTTAATAGGCGACCAGTTCAGATGAAGAATCTTAGCTACACTTTCAGAATATTTTCAGCTCGGCTTGATCCTCACCCATTCTTTCGATGTGGCCAAGCCAGCGAAGTCGGGCAGCTTTTATTTCCCCGATTATGTTTGGCACTGACACTAGGCTCTCTATCTCCCGGTTGTACCTCTGTCTCCGCTCACCATTCTCTCCTACCGTTGGAGTCGGACCCAGAATCTTTCGCAATATCTTGCGTTCTACGACTAAGAGTTTATCTTCCTCCTTGATCGTTAATGTCCAAGTTTCACACCCGTACATCAAAATCGGTCTGATCACTGTATTGTCGACGTGGATTTTGGTAGTCCTGCTTTTGAATTTGGAAACCAGTACTTTGTGAAGGGCTGCGGTACATCTTAGTGCGTTGACGATGCGGATGTTTATTTCCTCCTCCCTCTGATTGGTGTCCGTCATCGTACACCCGAGATACTTAAATTTGTCTACACCTTTGTAGGTTGTGCCATTTATTGTAAGTTCTGATTTTATGAAGCTTTTAATTGGCATATAGAGAACCAATATTTTAAGTACATTGTATATATAGCTGTAAGCTCCTCGAATAAAATAAAATAAAAATAAAATAAAATGCCTTCTATTCAACTCGACTCCCCCATCTATCAGTAAAACTTTTCGGATAATGTATTCGAGAGCTATGTTTAATAGAATAGGCGATAAAGCGTCTCCCTGTTTCAGTCCAGTAGTAACCTCAAATTACTGAGTCAAATCACCTCCGACTCTGACTCGCAGTTCACTTGTGCTTGTGGCCACTTTTATCATTCTGACTAGTTTTGCCGGTACCTACCTGGAAAGTTGTCATTATGCGGTAGAGTGTTTCTCGGTCAATATTTTATTTTATGCGATAGGGGGCAAACGAGCAGACGTGTCACCCGATGGTAAGCGATTACCGCCGCCCATGGACACCCGCAACACCGGAGGCGTCACAGGTGCGTTGCCGGCCTTTGGGGGATGGGGAGAGGGATGTGGGGAAGGGTTGGGGTATGGGCCTCGGGCAATATTGACCGAGACAGACAGTAAACGTATTAAACTCTAGTAGTACCTGCTGAAGGAATTATTTTTGTATGACAAATATTACGTTTTTAGCAAAAAATCCTTGAAGTCTGCGAAAGGTTCTTACGAAAAGAAAAGCTACAAAAAATACGGATAAGCGTAAAACATCTTTGCCTAATTGAAACAGTTTTAGCTCTTATTTTGTGACTACAAATTAAATATTTTGAGGGTCGTAAAGATCGATTTTAACAACACTCGTAGATCTATCCAGTATCCAGGTCCAATCGCTTTTGTGGAGAACGTCTGTTAGTTTTGAACTTTACATAACGGAATATTAGCACGGTGATTTTGTTTTCTCGTCATTTGTTTCTTGCGAGCAACTTTACAGTTTTAAACCTAACACTGAACGCAAACCGTTTTCTCTTTAAGCCAACTCTCTCTCTGATGTTAAAATGCTCATGTTTACGGTAATGATTAGGTAGTTGTAGATAAGACTACATTATGAAAGTCGAGGTGGTTGTTGCTTGCTTCTACCAAATTGTAGATTTAAGTTTACTGTAAAAATTAAAAAAGAGTAAACCTGTAGTTATTCAGAATAGATCTTTACCTCTAAATATTTACACGTAGAGGTTACACAAGATTGTCTTTAGACTCAAAGTAATGACTGAAACTAAGTGTAAGTCATCAAGTTTTAATAGTATTTTTAAGAGCTAACTTACCCTTACGTAATGTCGAAATTCAAAGCGAGTTAAAACTCTTTTGTCGAAAGAATCTGCTGGTGCTCATCATAACTTTTCCATAAAAAATGTTTTAAAACATTTTTTAAACGTCTCATTTAGCCCTTATACATTACACGTTTAATAAATAAATAAAAGCTTGACTACTAGAACAGAAAACCTACATTTAAGCTATTGATGGCACTGTAAGTTTTTCGGCCATAAATGATTATATTTACATCTCAGTTCGTTAATTCAACACTTCATTTTAAAAGTCCCAAACCGAAATTAAAGGAACAAAAAATACTGAGCCCAAAAGTAATTCTTTACCTAATCGAAAAACTTGGCTACTACACAATTTCTTTACTCTATGTTTCATGTACCCCGGTACCCTCCAGCCGAACTGCTATACATCAACGCGTACCCACGCCTTGATGAGAAGATGATGACCGTAATTTGCGACGCACCAAGACGTCTATGTCTCGTGTTTTTTCACTGAGCTCAGGTATCACCCGAGTACGAAATTACTAGTAATTTATCGCCCGTACACGGGGATAAGGATGGTAAATATTTTCTTTAAAAAATTACATATAGGTGTTGTGTTTTGGTGTTCTAAATTCGTAATGGAGTATTAAGTGGCATGTTTTTCCACGTGGAAGGGTATTTATATAGTCATTTTAAACTCTGTTCTTAAAAAAAATTACAATAGCAGGTAACGACGACATAAATATCTTTTTTTTATTTCAGATATAGGTCTCCCTTACAAAATTAAACCATTGGAATACAAGTTAAATTTTAACAAAAACAAAAACCGACTTCAAGGTTCGAATCGATTTCTCATGGATGCCATCGTCAGATCTTAGTGTCCTTATCATGATACCACCGTTGGGATAACTCATTTCCATTAAAAAAAACATCAAAATCGATTCATAAACGACAAAGTTATCGGCGAACACACATAAAAAAAACATAATATATACGGTTAGATTGAGAACCTCCTCCTTTTTTAAAGTCAGTTAAAAATCAATGGTTTAAAATTGCAAGATGGTAGAAAAACTTTGGTTTAAGATAAGAATATCAATTTCACATTTCCTTTACTCATTTCAAAAGACACCAAGTCACTTAGACGTAAGTTAAAAACGTGGCGTTTTATCGAAATAGATTAATTGTAACACTCTATAAGCATTTAAGTTAACCAATTCTTCATTATTTCAGAGGATTGCTGATATTAATTGCTCCAGAATTAAAAACACCATTTTTACCAAATACGTAGGTAATAATACCCCTCTCATTAAAGTTCATTAGATATGACCCTTTCAAATGTTTAAACATCTTGTAGGTATTTAATAAAATATGGATTTTAGTAGGATAAATTGTTTACTTAGGTAAGTGTTTTGGATAAATTGCAGCGTGCCTTGTGTTGATTATGAAAAATGTCTACTTGCGTAATACTTCGATAATGTTTTAGAGCAATTTGATAGAGTGCCTCAATACAGATTAGATTAATGTAGATTAGAACAAGAAATACTATAGTTATTTAATGGATATTAAGGAACATTAATTAATTGGTTTTGTTATTTAAATTGCTTTAGCTAACTTTACTTTCACACACAAACATGTTTTAACAAGTAGGACAGGTTTGGAAAGGGTTCATATTTATTGCATTATAAGATATTTTGTTTGCTCACATTGGTTTAATTATACTTGTAGAAGACATTTACTTTAATTGTTAGATAAAACTTAAATCAAACCATGGTCACCGCCGAACTTTCTGGCAACTAAAGGAATTGAGGTAGGAAAGAGTTCTGCAGCTTCAGCATTTTAACTTTTTTTTTATGGAATAGGGGCAAACGGGCAGACGTATCGCCTGTGGTAAGCGATTACAGCCGCCTATGGACAACACGGCGCAACACCACAGGCGTCACAAGTGCGTTGCCGGCCTTTGGGGGATGGGGGGGCGTATGGGCCTCCGGTATCCTCACTCACTCGATGAAACACAGCGCAAGCGCTGTTTCACACCGATTTTCTGTGAGGCCGTGGTATCACTGCGATCGAGCCGGCCCATTAGTGCCGAAGCGTGGCTCTCCCACGGATAGGATAGGATAACTACTCTTACAAGAAAAAGTAATTAATAAAACCCAGATAAATTACAAGGTACTTAATTAATACTAATTAGTATATATTTGAAATTGTGTTGAACTATTACTAAGGAAATAACACGAATTTGTGATTCATTTGTTTAGGAATGTCGTTCAGATCTTAATGTCGGAAGACAGTCTATACTAATTTTTCCTTTAAAAAATACCTCGAAGCCCCCGATTCTTATTGCCCACATTGTTATTTATATAATGAAGGCTTTTATACGCATACATATTATTTAAAAGTTACAACCTCGTGTCCAGAACAGCTCAACCAACTGTTTATTTTGCCTTTATTCCGATTCCGACACGGCGATTTCGTGGTTTTATACTATACTACATTTACCATAATGACCATTGCAAGGTAAAAATTTTGATAAATGAAAACACAACCTAATTGTACTACTCATAGGGTATTGTTTTCTTTGATATTTTTGTTTTAACGATATTTTAATTGAGTCGATCCTGACACAGAGTAATGATTGGATGTAACATCGATTTATTTCGACTTCTCGTTTGTGATTGGCGGTCGCGATAAGTTTATATCTATCGTATAATGGTTTTATAATTGTCGTACACAGATTTATAAAGTACACAGTAATTCTTGTTGGATAACGAACAGTTTCAGAGAATTCCATTTTTTGTATGTGGATCGTATAGTTATGTCTTATGTACCTACTCAAGGTACGATAGTAGTAGGTACGTAAATGGTAACGAGAAACACATGATCTATAAAGATTTCTTCTTGTTCCATAGTAGATTATGATAAAGCGTTGCATATGTCGTGTCTATATAATACATATCTACGTAGGTATAATATTAGCGGTCATCATTAGTGGCATGGTTTCGGTATTACTTATGTTAAAAATATAAATAGTTTTGCGTTATATTTGCAGCGACTTCTACATGAATTCAAATTACCATCATTATGGGACACCATAATATCTGATTCGTCTTATAAAATATATCATTTGTATCAAATATAGATAAAGACGTACATATTATGTTATGTATTCGACATATTATATTGTGCAATTTTCCATCTGTTTATGAACCGATTCCGTTTCACATACATCTTTTTCTGTTCTCTTTTTTCTTTTACATATAATTATATTATAAATACTAGTTGAGCCACGGAGATACCGCGGGGCGAAGCTAGTCTAAGTATCTAAACTGCTAAAAAAGTACTCCTTATATCACCAGCTATTTGCCAGTGGAAGTCAGGTCAAAATCAGTCCAGCTGTTTCAGAGATTAACCGGAACAAACTGATGGACAGACAGACAGACACTTCAATTTTATTTATTTGTATAGGTAGGTATTTCTTCTTTTGCATATTATTTGTATTCGTTTATTAAACTGAAGGCATTTATTGAAAAAAATTAAATCCTAATTTTTTAAGTTCATAACGTATGATTTTTTAACCCTATACAGTTCTATTTGCTTCCAGGATCGTACTGAGATGTGTAATCCCTTGAGATTCTACAAGATTCGACCATAATGAGCCTCTGTCTGACAAATGGGTATTCGAGCCCGCCCTCTGTCGGTGATCAACGAACTATCTAAGTCTTGATACACTTTGCACTTGCAGCCGTTTCTTTAGTTTGACGACTGTTCTATGAGAGGGTGATAATGTACTATTACAGGATTTTATGTCCGGAAAATCTTTAATACTATAATATGTTATGTATTTACGTGAGTTCGATAAAAGTCCACAGTTAGAAATATATAATTATAATCTTTATTTAAAAATAACGTTAAACGCGTGTATGTCGGTTATCGCTGCAAATAGTAGCTTATGTGTTATTCTGATATATAAGCTATATTACTGTAAAGTTTTATCCAAATCCGTTCAGTAGTTTTTGCGTGAAAAAGTAACAAACATCCATCCATCCATACTAACAAACTTTCGAGTTATTAATATAGGTAGGATTTTTATCGATATAAAATCATAATACAAAATGTATTGGTACCTGAATAGTTTTATTTTCTTTACCTCGCATAGAACTTATATATATTTTTATAAATCAGTTTAAATAAAATAAAGGGGTTAAGACAATTTTGTGAAAACTAAAAATTTAGTATAGCGCCATCTGTATTTTTGATATGGAACTCATTCCTATCTGATGTCCCACGACACCACCCGATTTTTTTACAAATAATACACACACGTTTTACTATTAAAAACTTATTTAAGTATTTATATATGTACATAAAATATAAAGTGTTTATATGAGCTTATTTCGACATTTGACATGGCGAAGGCCTTCGACCGAGTCTGGCATCGCTCGCTTCTCTCCAAGCTCTCGGCATTCGGTCCGCCTCCTAGACTCTGTCACTGGATTGACGCTTTTCTTCATCAGCACCGCATTATGGGCCTTTGCGACGGCACGGCCTCTGATGTTCTGGATGTAAATGCTGGCGTACCTCAGGGTTCAGTCCTGTCGCCCACACTATTTCTTCTGCATATCAATGACATGTTAGCTCTTGGCAACATACATTGCTATGCAGACGATAGCATAGTTCATGGGCGATATTTTTGACACCGTTCAGCCAAGCTGGCAGACGTTGAGGAAAATCGACAGAAGCTTGTCGCTGAGCTCGACCGGGTTTTGAACCGCATTTTACAATGGGGTGATACAGAATCTGGTCGAGTTCAACGCTATGAAAACACAGTTGTGCGCGTTCTCTACCAAAACGTCTCCATTTCCTTCCCTCCCCACTTTTCAGAGCACTCAACTGCCACTACGGGGTAAGCTCGGTGTCCTGGGCATGGATATTTGCCGGGACCTCGAGTACTGTTCTCATCTTTGTGATGGATCCGTGCAGTATTTGCTTGATGCTTTCAATCGGTTGCAGTGGCGAACAGTCCGCTTTACCAGCAGTCCCGAAGCCACCGAGTTCCTTGAACCTCTGCAGCTGCGTAGAGATATCGCCTCTATAGCAGTCCACTACCATCTGTATCATTGAAAGTATTCTGAGGAGCTCTTCCAACTGGTCCCTCTTCTCCCGTCCTCTGCAGAATAACATGTTCATTCTCGAACCAAACGGTTTGGTTCATCCTTCCTGTGCCGAGCAGCTAAAAACTGGAACTCACTACCAGCGCACGTGTTTCTCTCCCACTATGATCCCGGGGCCTTTAAGTGGGGCGTGAAAAACATCTCACTAAGCCGTCATAGTGTGGGACGCAATACTGAATTGTCTGCTTTCCCAGTGAATATGGTTGCCCCCACTGTTGGATTCTGCTTGAGTTTTCCATCAGGCTGACCATAGTCACTTTGGCAGCTTCAAATAAAAAAAGTACAATTTTAATAACTACGTTTTTTCTTTTGCCATATTTTGCCAAAATATGGAGATTTTGTGGATTTGATATACGTGAGTATGCTGCCCATGAGAAAAAAAAACTGTATCTTTAAGCATCTGTCCTTGGGTTTTGATAATATTGTTATTGGAAATGCTGTTTTCAGCGGAAACTGCATTCTTTTAAATTAAAATGTCAAATAAGTTGGAATTATTGGAATACGGGGAATTAAAACATTATCTTCTTTTGCCATTCCATGCGTCATGATTGTAGCTTTTACAATGTTGTACCCCAGTTGTGTAATATTTAGCCATGTACTATTACATTGCTTTGGCGCTCAAGATACCTTATTTAATAGTACTGGAACATTAACTTGCAGCCTCAACTTATGGGTAGGCACTCCTGATATTTCTAAAGACTTTAAGTATTCGACAACATCTCCCTCCACGCCTGACATGATCCATTTGTTTAATTGATAACTATCTCATTAGTCAGCTGATCAGGATCGATATTATTTACATTTTTATTCATATCTAACCAACAGCTAGCTTATAATGACGATACTTCTGTAGAGAATTTTGAAGTTAAGAAACTCTGTTAATTAATTATATTAATTTGGGTTATTTATTTCTATTAATATAATGAACATACAAATCAGATTGACGAATATATACTTATATTATATTAATAATATCTTAATATTTAATTTTATATATATAATATCATTGTTATCATTGTTAAGTCTTCATTGAAAAAGTGAAATATTTTTTATGATTGTGACAGCATTGTTTATTCGTTGTCAAGACGCCCGACGTGGGTAACGCGCAGGCGTGTGGCGAGTGAACTCCAAGAACAACCTTTCATCCCCCTTTTAACCCCTTACAACCCCTTTTTCGCGTTAAAAAGTAGCCTATGTCCTTTCTCAGGCTCTAGACTATCTGTGTACCAAATTTTATTCAAATCGGTGCAGCGGTTTGGCCGTGAAAGCAAGACAGACAGACAGACAGAGTTACTTTCGCATTTATAATAATCATTTTTTTTCAAATTGGACCAGTAGTTCCTGAGATTAGCACGTTCAAACAAACAAACAAACTCTTCAGCTTTATATATTAGTGTAGCTGACCCACGCAACGTCGTTTGCGTCTCCTATTGCCCGTAGCGTGATAATTTTCCCCCGTTTTTGAAACATTCTTCATTGGTGCTCCACTCCTATTGGTCTTAGCGTGGTGATATATAACCTATAGCCTTCCTCGATAAATGGGCTATCTAACACTGAAAGAATTTTTCAAATTGGACCAGTAGTTCCTGAGATTAGCGCGATTAGCTGACCCACGCAACGTCGTTTGCGTCTCCTATTGCCCGTAGCGTAATAATTTCCTCCCGTTTTGAAACATTCTTCATTGGTACTCCGCTCCTATTGGTCATAGCGTGATGAAATATATTTATATATATATCATCACGCCTATAGCCTTCCTCGATAAACGGGCTATCTAACACTGAAAGAACCTTTTCAAATTGGACCAGTAGTTCCTGAGATTAGCGCGTTCAAACAAACAAAACTCTTCAGCTTTATATATTAGTATAGATGTAATCAACAACACATTTATTTGGGTAAAGACTAATATTAGGTATTATGTTGATAAAAACTCTTTGACAAATAACTCAATAATAGGTACCAACTCTTAGCGTCTTATACTCGTGATAATTTCTAAACGAAATGTCCGAATGGGGTGAAATAAAAGGTATTTTACTTCTACATAAATACCCTTGATAACATAATGCTTTATTTGGATAAGGATTAATATTACGATACACATTTAACGTAGTTTCTTTCTTCAGACGATTTAATAATTTTTTTGAGCACAAAAGCGGTTATTGTGACTAAACCATGATAGTTAGATATATGCTCTTGCGTACTTTTTTGTAGATCTTAATGGGACCTACAAACCCGTAATACATGATTTTGTTCTATTGTCAATACTTTTTGCAGCGCACGCAAAAATAGGTTTTCGAGTTCACACCTTGGGTTACAAAATAGCAATTTTCTTACGGATCTCAAATTTAAAAAAAAAAAAATATAGCCTATAGCCTTCCTCAATAAATGGACTATCCAACACTGAAAGAATTTTTCAAATCGGACCAGTAGATCCTGAGATTAGCGCGTTCAAACAAACAAACTCTGCAGCTTTATAATATTAGTATAGATTTATAATCAAAAATAAAAACCTAAATGTCAACAAAGGCTTAAAAATTAATTATCTTTTCTTGATTTTAAACAAAAAATTCAAGAAATCGGTCCAAGGATGAAGTTCTAAATTTAAAAAAACTAGCTATTTCGTTATCGACATAGAACTGAACGCATAACTTATACTTCAGATGTAAAATAAAATTGAATAAAAGTTGAATACCTACTTAATGTTTTAATTTTAAATTGACTTAAGAGAAAAAAGAAAGAGTTTAACCAAAGAGAGAGCCACGCTATGAATGGGCCGGCTCGACCGGAGTGATACCACGGCCTCACAGAAAACCGGTGTGAAATAGCGCTTGCGCTGTGTTTCACCGAGTGAGTGAGGATAACGGAGGCCCATACCCCATCCCCTTCCCCATCCCCCAAAGGCCGGCAACGCACTTGTGACGCCTCTGGTGTTGCGGGTAACCATGGGCGGCGGTAATCGCTTACCATTAGGCGATACGTCTGCTCGTTTGCCTCTAATTCTACAAAAAAAATGGAATATTTGCGCAAAAGTAAAGGCTTAAATAATAATAAACATTTCGGACATCTAACACACAACGCCATCTAGCTTCAAACTAAGCATAGTTTGTACTTCCTATGATAGCTAGACTGACTGATAGAAAGCTTATATACTTTTTTTGTAAAGAAGATAATAAACATGTTTTGATACATTCGTGAATTTATTGAGATGTATAAAAAAAACCTGTTATTGCCGACGCGTAGTTATTGGCACCAGCTAGTTAAATAATGCATTATTTGCACAGTGATACGAGAACACAAAATGCAAATAATCTAAATTTATAATCAATCTGATTATCTTAATTCAATTTTTCCTTGTCAACAAAATTCTAAGTTAAATTGCCAGCATCCGTCTACACGTGAGAGTCGCGAAAATCTTAATTAACAGATAGGCGGGGTGATCCATCATGGCGCTATGTGATAAGGGAGGCGCTCCCTGAACTCAGGTATCGCGAAACTGATGACAGACTAACGATTGATGTGTGATAACGTAGAAAGTCTAATAATGACTTGAATTTAACTAATTTTTATGTCACTTTACGTATTTTTAGGGAAATACTTTAAACAAACATTTCGTAGAGCTTCTGAAAATTTACCAAAAAATTTTAAATGTTTTATTTGCTTCTATTATCAAACAACGTAGAATCCTCATCAAATATATTTGACACGAAATTGAGAAATAAAATTGTTATTACATATTAAAAAAAAAAAACAATTATATAATAATAACAATAAATCTCTTTATTGTACCAAATTAGTGACAAGGTTAACTTAACTAGGAAAACTTATGCTAGTGAAGTACAATTGGCGGCCTTATCGCCCGGAGGCACAGGCAGCCGTGGAATGGAAAAATAACAGGGTTGCAAAGTATATGGTTGTGCCTGGTGTATTAGAAAAGGACAAATAAAGGAAATTATAGTAGAACTTATACATAATAAAGATAATAGCAACACGTAGTGTGGAATATTGAATACATACATACAAATAATTGAATGAAACACATAGTTATTCCATACATACACAAGGTAAATATAAAGGTGGATACCTTGACCTAACCGGGTATGTATGGCAAAGTAAACTATCGTACAATGACGTCACTCAAGTAATATTCCCTTACCAGTCTCTTAAAGGCAGTCAATGTACCTAACGTATATACCTACTTACGTATATTTTCTTCATAAAAAAATTCATTATTTTATCTATCTAGCTGTATTTTGTGCATATGTACCTACATTTAAGTAAACTAAGTAAAACGGAAATTTGATTTTCTGCAAGTGAGACTTTCTGTACCCTTTGTAAAGCTTATAATAAAATTATTTGATCTATTCAATATTTAAGACGTAAATGTGTGTGAACAAACTTAAACACGCCTTACAGAGTAGCAAATTAATTTACTGATACCAAAGTAAAAATAAATGTTAGAAACGTTAATAGATAAAACTACTCGATATTCATATTTCATAAGAAATTCATCATAAATTTACAATTCTTAGTTTATGATTCACAAATTGCTATCCTATGATAGTTAGGTAGTAGAGCCACGCTGATTTCAGCTCAACCGGGGCGGTACTACCCTTGCACAGAAGATCAAGGTAAAATGACAGTGTTCGTGCTGTCGTGTTTCCTTGGTGAGTGCGAGACCGGAGGCCCAATGATGCAGAAGCATCACTAGGCCGCCATGGTGTGGGTCAGCATTCTGCATTGTTGCATTGACTGCATTCACATAGATTATGGTGATCACCACTCATCACTACGCTTTCCATCAGGCAGAGCAGAGTCACTTTGGCCGTACACAAAAATCCTGTTATACCTATTATCATAATTCTATGTTATTCTCAGAAATACAGATATTCTGAACCTAGAGCTCACGATACATAAAATTCTTCATGACTGTAACCTGTCAGCGCTATCTGTTGAAGAAAATCGGAACTAATTTTCAATTATTGATTTATTTGAACTGGCAGTGCTTAGCGCAGCAGTGTCACCAGGTTTTGGAAAAGTTTCAGAGATTATCTGACATTTAACATTATTTAACAGATAAAAGTTGCAGACAATATGGTTTTCTGACATATTTGTCTCAATCCGAGACTTGTGAAACCGAAATCTGTAGTTAACTAGCAGAAAGTTCAATATATGTAGTATATTATGAACTTTATCAGTAGGTAAGTAGAGGAACTGACCTTAGCTACCCACAGTTACCAAATGGCATATTTACCAGACTGATTGGTAGAATCTCTAATTAATTTACGGCACCCTAGGACTATAGTGGGTACCTACTTTAGTTACTTAGGTTAGCATATTGGAGGAAATCTTTTCAGGTATCTAATATCTTTCAAAGCGTCAATCTATATTCGAAATCAATTATTCTAACAGCAAAGGTTCTAAAATCATAAAATTACATATCGATTACATCTGATGCGATCGTTAAACCTGTGAAGGTTACTACCTAACAAGCGAAATCTCAAATGAGATATGTTGTATGACAGAAATGAGTAATTTATAAAACGCTTTTGGTCCTTGTTTCCTAAAACATAAATTTTACTCTATTACCTACCTACGTCTACGCTAGAGATCAGAGAGAGTCACAGACTAATATCTACGAACGTTTTTCACCAACCCGGCTAAATCCATTTTAAAGATAGCGAGTACACATACTCAACTCACGCTTTCATATTTGCTTGATATATTAACTGTAGACGGAGAATTGCTTAGAAATAGTACACTATAAATGACATGCACTAACAAAATATATTCGTGATGCAATGAAATATTACAAGCAAAACATGACGCGTCAAAATTAGGCACAAGTTACATTAGGGTGCTCTATAATTAAACATCAATAGCATTACAAAAAGTAAATAAACAGGGTATGTGCGGGGGTCGAGGGGTTATCGGGAGGGGAGGGCGGGAGGTCTCGACTATGACTAATGTCCCGCGATCCGTCAGTGTCACTCGCGGGTTGAGGGGGGCACCATGCTCGCCAGGGCCGGAGTCGCATATCCTTTCGGAATAATATTTACTCTACGATTGATATACATCTCTATGTTAATAAGGATTTTTGGTTCATAGAGGGTTGACTTCTTGATAGATAGATAGTGTAAACGGTATTTGAATAAAATAGTAAGTTAGTTAAACAAACTATACATTGTTTTATAACATTTGTCTTATGTCATTCTGCCCTATATCAATTAAATTCTACATGTTGATTACTAATGGGTTCCTAGATACAAAATGATAAAGTTTTTATCTTGAGGCGTACACCTGCTAAAGTAGCTACCTATTACAAAAACTTAGTTTATCTTTTCAACTTTTACGTTCTATTAGACACTTAGACCAGTGATCCGCAAACTTTTTGGGTTCAAGGTACACCTAGGAAGTTAACAATTTTTGGAGGTACACCATAAATTTTAAATATTTTTTAAGTAATAAAAACAATGTATCTTATTAGTCAACAAAACTATATTTTTATTTTACAGTTTAATTGAGCATAGACGGTCTCATCTCTTCGTCAATCGTCTTGAGGCGTTCTTTTTTTGTTTTTTATTGTGGAAAGAGTTAAAAATTTCAATTCACATAAATAGGTCATTGCTCCAGTCCAAATTATGTTCATCGAAATATTCTGCCGTTACTTTAAATATTTCTTATCTAATTGTATGGTTAGGCAGTGGCAGACAAAATAAAAAGACCTCAGAAATTACAGAATAAAAACTCCTCAGAAATCAGAACAGAATCAAAACAGTCTGTAAGTGAATTCTGAAAGCTGCCTATATGCACCTCAAGCACTTTGGATAGGAAGGGAAGAATAAGAATAGGCGAAAATGTTCAGGAAGGGAAGAATAGAAATAGAGCGAAAATATTCAGGAAGGGTAAAATAGAAATAGAGCGACTACTCTTTTTGGGAAAAGGGATGACGTAGGACTTATGCTACTGCCATCATGCTCCACAGTATTAGAGCGTATAGATAGGATAATATTTTTTATGTCCTCAAAAGACAATAAAGAAAATTCAAATGAGTCAATAGCGGGATACTTAATTTAAAGATCCGGCGTAGTTGTGGATGAGAAATGACAATTGATATCATTCTAACTAATAGTGTTTTTGAACTCGGTTCTTCGCGCGTAATTAACATCTGTGTACCTAAATATTTTTCTTTAGGCCGTCTATTTAGGTTTGTGGGATAACCGTATTATTCCGAAGCACACCAACGGATGACCAAGGCACACCAGTGTGCCGCGGCACACCCTTTGCGGAACACTGACTTAGACGACACACGACCTATTAGACAACCTGACTACGGCCAGAGTGACCTGATCGTATAGACAGGCAATTTAAAAGTATTTAATAGGTACCTAATTTGTGATAGCATTAATATCGTACGCATACTTAACTACGTAATTTCGTAAGCTTAACTTAGCACAATACTGTTTTCCTGCAACAGCATTAAAGTTCCAAAAGTCCTTTCAGAGTTTTTTTTAATTTGTATAAAATGTACAAAACCCGTCTCTGTACAGTTTCTGGGTCTTTTGAAATTGGTTTCCGCGCAGGGCACTGGAGATACTCCGCGACACATAGCCCCATCTCTGGGGCATACCGCGGGCACAATTAGATAAAATAAAAAAAAGAAATGAATAATACTGCGCCCAACTAGATTGCTTTCGGGACTGGGGTTGGATCAAGAAAAATCTTAGATAAACATCAAAATCGCGAATTGAGAAAGGTATAGGGATTGGTCATTATGAATGATATAGTTTGATTAGATTTTAAGGAAATCGTGACTTTCTTGAATAAACGTATACACAATTAATAAATAAACGTACGTGAACCAAATGGTCTGGTACGGGACGATGATAAGAGACCGGATGGTATGTTGTTACTGCCATGGAAGATGGGTAAGCCTTTGGTGTGGGACGCAACTTGCGTCAACACCCTCGCGCCATTTCATCTACCAAGTACAGCTGGTTGTGCTGGCACTGCTGCTGCTTCTGCGGAAAGCCAAACGGCGTAAATACCAAAACCTAATAGGTAATTACATTTTTGAACCGTTTGAGGTCGAGACGCTAGGTTCATGGGGTCCGAGTGCTCGCGCTATGCTTAAACAACTAGCTAAGCAACTGATCGACGCTTCTCGTGACCAGAAGGCCGGCCTTTTTCTAGCACAGAGAATTAGCATTGCCATTTAACGTGCCAATGCTGCCAGCCTTTTGGGAACGCTTCCAGTAGGCGATGATGCGGAGGAATTTTTGAGGCTTGTATGTTAATATTGTAGTTTCCTTTTTTATTATGATTTCCTAGTATTTTAATTTAATTTTAAGATAATATATTATGATTCTGCATATTAAAAAATATACATAAATCTAATAACAGATAAACCCTTAATGAACATTCACTCACCACTACAAGATAAATTGTTATTTAATTGAAGATAAAAATATGATATAACAAATTTATTATGAGACAGTAATTGATTTATGTTCTCAATTGATTTTCATAGGTTGGTACATGTTTAGTAAGCTAAAATTTCCTTTTTAAGGAAAGCCATTTCGATCACCACTAGACTATTTTAGACTGTCAATAAACGATCATGTAAATCTTTTTGATATAAACTTTCGTTTTGGTTCTACAGCAAAATTAAAATTCAAAACCTCCTTTACGAGCGTTGAAAATAATAAGAAGATAATTTATTCTATTTAGCTCTTACAATACAGAACAGAACAGAAGTTACACTTTACATTAACAGTTGAGGTTTTCAAGATTTTTTTTGTTTATAGAAATGTTTTCCTGCTAATACCTAAATAAAAAAATGGATCCACCTTAGTAGACTAGTAATCCTAGCCACTTTCTAGTGGCTCCACGGGTAAAATGGCCTACGATGAGTTGTATTTCCCTAGAACTCCCCCTATACCTAAACAAATTCAGTAATCATAAGCCATCGTATAATATTGCTTTCCTTTTGAACTTTTTACAAAATTATCTTCCAACATATAAAACCTACGTGGAATTTAATAACAGAAGGCGGACATACAACAAGCGAACAGCAATTATTCATACTGATTTTTTTTCCTTTTAATTTCATCAAATTTATTTCACTCGAACAAATGGACTATCATTAATTTAACATTTACGGTATACGATTATTTCGCACTGACTACCCTCCTGGTACAAATGAGCCTGTGTAATGCACACCTACATTTATTTAATACAACCTTCCTGCCGCGGTTTCATTCAAGAAAAACATTGAATTATTTTTTTTATTTTAACTTAAAAAAAAAAACACCGTAACGTATCTCAACTTTTGATGACAACAAACGAAATCTGTGTGTATGAAAACATAATATGAGATTTTGGAATTAAGTAATGAACCTGTCAACAAGTCTTTAACAATAGTAGTGGCCGTATGTGGACTTGCAACACATACACATAAAATTCACTTGTCTGAGTGTATTACTCTAATGTTTTCTAAAATGGATGTCTTTCATTTCCTAACCTGTCACGTTATGAAAATCGATGTAAAATGTTCGAGTATTCATTGCGGCGCGTCCTTGTCATTGTAAAGTAAATTGTATTCACAGTTAGACAAATTTACAAATATCTGTATCATTTTTTGTCATCAATTCCATTAGAGGAATTAGCAGGGACGTTAACAAACAGTCAATCAATGGTCATTATTAAATCAATTAAGAATAAACAGAAGCTGTGTAAATAAGTGCATATTCAATAAAATTATGTGTATTGAATAAACATGCGCACAATGAGATAAATAATTAAATTAATTAGTAACGTAGCACAAATACGGCAAGTTTTAATTCAATACCCATTGAAAGGGATGTTGGCCAGTGAAAAATCAACCACATGACGCAGTTCATACGTTGCATTTTTCAATGTGATAACGTTTTCGGAAGCTTACAAAATGAGATTCGGAATTCACAATACTGAAAAGACTTTATGTGTTCAAGAGTAAATATCAATTTTGCGTAGCATATCCTTAACGAAAGATTTTGGAATCTGATCGGTATCTGATTTTGCAAAACTATGTTTATTGTAATGGCCGAAGGTCGAATTTCCTTATAAAGATGTCGTGTATTTCCCGCCCCGCACCCCATCGCATTCCCTTAGACAAATGACGTAGCATTTGTCCAAATGATGGCGCGGGCGGCGGAGAGAATGAATTTAAATTATCATTCAGTGGTACCAACATATAGTGCAAGAGACTCTAAATTCGGTTCTATGTGGTTGTACCACTACATTCCGTTTAGAAACCGAAAATGTGTATGCGAATCGAATAAGAATTCGTCCATTTCCTATTAATCTGTACCCTCTCTTACTTAATTCTTATAAGTTTTAGGTTAATTCATTTCGTCATATTAAAAGTAATTCTAAAACAAAATGCTGGACAAATTGTAAATAAAGATATGTGACGCAAGACTAGATCTATTCCAATCCTGAAGTTCCAAATGCCTAGATCTAGATCCACGTAATACTATTATTCTAAATGCTATATATTCGTTCATAAATCAAATGGAAACATCAAAAGGCGCGACGCAGTTGTGTTGCGTCTCTATTCCACGTTTCTAAACGGTTGTTTGAATTCTTTCTTTGAATTCTTTTTACGTTACGCTCTTTTTTGGCGGGAAAGGAAATTGAGTAATGGAGGCGTCACAGATGGCATCATGGTAGATTGATAATGGGAAATGAAGAGCAGTATTCCATTGTGAGGTCTTTGTTGCGATATATCTATAGGTGTAGAAATGAAGTTTACTTCCTCGACATATGGCTGTGTTAGAGGATACTTATAATTACTTGATCCTAGTATTGATTAATTCCAATTTATCACAATGAGAAATAGAATTGGAAAACGCCAAACTGGAAAGGGATTAAAGAAAAAAATTTTTATAACAAGCAATAGCTGCACTCATGAGAAAAGTAATTTGAGAAATAGATAAAAATAAATTTTATGTGGTTTAAATATGGAAGACAACCTACTCAAAATTTCAGCTTAATCGGTGCAGAACTTTTTGATTGAAATGAAGTAATGAAAAAAAAAGACTACAATACTAGCAATAGCCAATAACTTACGCTTATGCAATGTATTATATTTGTGATTGGTAGATTTCATTCGGCTAAGTTAATAAATGGGCAGCTTATCTCATGAACAAAACCCACACTAGTAGTGTCACTCATGTCAAGAACTCTTTGACCCGTTCACATAAATTGACCTTTGTTATTTAAGAAAAATAAAGTTGTATTCTTAGCTATTTTCTGAAACATTAATATAATTTAAACTTTTACATGTATAATTCTTATGTTATAAACTATGTATATAACGCAAGACGGTTTTAAAAATAATTAGGTACAACATACTAAACAGTCACGTTGACAGCAAGTGATAAAATAAATCGTACTTGAGTCCCCACATCACGAGCCGCTATCGTAGGGGCATCGTCAATAAATATTATTAACAAGTATGTAAGAATTTTATTTTAAGTACCTACATAGATATTTTTATCTCGGCGAGGCTCCACAGTCGAAGTGCGTAGTCCCTGATAAATGAGCGCAGAGACAGAAGAACACGTTTCCCAACTCCATAGCTGTAACAGAAAACAATCCCGTGTGGTGCCTAAAGAAAAAAAACAATAGCGTCGTGATGAAGACGTAGCCATTGTGAACAACGAGTGGGCAATATTTCACGGCTTTGTATGCCTTCAGAGACCGATTAATTCTAGATATCTCCATTCGCCTCTATACGTAATAGTGTGATGAAATCTTTTTGATTCGGCAGGCGTTAACAACGCGTGTAGGACGAACCTAACTTAAAACATCACTCCATACTTTTGAAATCAATATTCCATATTTCATCAAACGGAAAAAATCAACATAAATGTTCTATTTATATCTTTCAAAGAACAAACGAATCGTGGTCCTATTCAGTGAGATTTCCATACTCACCTACTTTAGAAAGCAGGCGACATTATGCAAATAAAGTAAATTGAATTACCGGAGTTAAATGTCGCATAAGATAAAAACGACGACGCAATCTACAACCCAATGAGGAGACGTTGTATTAACATATTCAAACCCCTATTGAATATTTATATTATGTAAGATACTCCCCGACAACTGGTGTCGGCGTTTTACTCAACCTTGTAGCACTAATGGATGCCACTATCTTTCTCCTGTACGCGTCAAAACAAAAACAAAAAATTGAATTAGCGGCCTACCTTTGTATCGCTGTCCCTATCTAATTACAATAAGAAAAATAACTCGATAAATAAAACGTAAGTACATAAATAAAATGTAGACCATTTTCGACTGTTCCAATAAGGTTGGGAATTAATTGCATGTGTGGTTATGGCATCAGACTGCCGTACTTAGAAACATTTAATAGTTATAGAAGCAATCTCTTATAAAGTTTTTTTACACTAAATCAGTTTATATTCTTATATCTTCGCAGCATTAACTTTAAGTTGAAAATTTACATTTAGCTACTCATCAAGTCAACCAATTTAATCGAATAACACTTAAAATAAAATAGATCTTTTCAATGAAAATACAAGAAATTAAGAAAAAAATGCATTTGATTGATACTAGACAAAGATGGATTCCAATGTTTAGTGACAAGAATTTCTTTGTTGATATCAATGTCATTAATTAAAAAAATAAATTAGCCGCTCGGATGGAATGGCCAGACAGACTCATAAGTCATGTCATCAGTACTATTAAGAATGTCTAGAGTGTTAAAAAAAAGAAGAAAATGTACTTATTTTATGTAATTTAATAACTTGGGTACCTAGCATATTAGTATAGAATCGAAAGGCAGTGCAAACCTTCACGTAACGTTTGAATTACATTACATAGTCTATTACATAGTCCCTATACGTGTTAAGAATATTATAAAAAATCGAAACCATTCAATTCCACAACATTTTGTAAGTAATTAAAAAAAAAACAAGAGAAAGATCGCAGGTAGTACGGTTGTCAAACAAGTTTGGAGACCTGTGACCTTATATCTAGCTAATATCTATGTACTAAAAAATTATGAGTTATAAATGTTACACTCAACAAGTGATTCTCATCGTTTTTTCATATTACTTTCATATATAAATATCAAAAAATAATATTAATAATAACAAATCGTTACTGTTATCAGTATGCCTTTGACCACTTCATATTTAGATATACTCGTAGATAAAAAGAATGTACTTTTTTTGCCAGCTATCTATCAATTAAATAAATCATCACTATCGCACGCCAGCATGTTGTCATAGTACCTAATCACTCTCTATCAAAGAAACACAGAAAAAAAACTGTAAAATAACACAAAAATTAACACCGGTATGTTCCTTCCACATCGGGGGCAATATGTCATGGTCACTCAATTAAATTTCATGCCAGCCACATAAGGTAACTTATTAAAAAGCGATCAAGACGTTATACAGCCTAAAGGTTTCTTTACTCGGTTCTCAAAGGTGTGTTCCACTTGGTAATATGTATTATAATTATAATAAATTCTAATCAGAATATTTGTTACGTTAAAATACTAATAAGAGTGACGTTAGTTATTGTATATTTTCTAATTAACACTATAAGATTTGTTCTTAATTGTTTATAGATTAATAAATTTAGTGGTCAGGCTATTAAATAAAAGTATGTCTCTACAGTATAGTGATTCTATGAGTTCGTATATTATGATTTCAACAATAAACATGAAAAATATTTTTATTTCTAAGATACCTTGAAACAGTTTTTCAATATTTTTTTGCTACTAAATGAATTCATTGATTTATTATTTGTTTCATTTCAGAAGTACTTCTGGGCGTTTTGCTGCTCAGCACTTCTATCCAGATGTTATAAAAATTATTTAAAAATTACATTTAGGGTACCTAGGGTACCTAAGTACCTATTCAAAATCAAAGTTGACTTTTATATTCTTTATGCTTAAAAAAATATATATATTTGTAAAAATACCTCTATGATGAACAATTAGTTAAAGACACGACTCGAGATTTAAAAAAAAGTTCAAGTTTAGGCAATCAGAAGCAAATGATCAGCCAAAGCAAATCTTAGACAAAACTAAAACCCAAGACCATTTATTTTTTAAGATTTAAACAAGGAATTATTAAATAATATACTCACCAATCATGACCAAACGAAGCACTAAGTGGAAAACGACTAGTCGCGAACGCAAAAATCTTGCACGCCGCTCCTTACCCGAGGCTAGAAGCGAAGTTTGCAATCAGCACCACAGTTGTTCCAACCTTTTATGTAAAAAAAATTACCACAACTGGGGAGTATATAATTAACGAACTCAATCAGTCAAATTAATTACTTATACCGTGTATGAATATGTTCTGGAAGTAACACATAAAAAAAAAAAAAAGTATTTCGAAAATTACGAGTTTTAGAAAGAGAATTTTCAAATGGGCGGGTATATAAGCCTCACAATATACCTTCAAACTAAGTCTAATTCAAAGTGGTGAGAAGAAGACATTATTTTTAGGTTTTTATCTTATTGAAAGCAATTTGTAGTGTACCTAGTAGTTCATTTAGTTTTGTGTTGCTATTTTGTCGAACTTTAAATATAAAAACAATGTTCTATGTACATGAAAATATTATATCTACAATAATAACAAGCCCAATTACCTATATTAATTGCTTAGTAGTTTACATCTTTTAAATTAAAATGGAACAGTAAGTATATTGTAATATCGATGTAGAAATTACCCATTATCCCACTTAAAAATCAACATCATCATCATCAACTTTCCTTCCAGAAAGAAAGAAAATAGCCTGAAAATCATTTTACTAAATATATTAGGTTATAAGGTCCTAAAACTTATTTGCAACCATTATAAAAATATTTAAGGTTACATTTAATTTAATTAGTGATGACCTATCATTGAATTTCAACTAATTTTTTTCTCTTTTCCATTTTCTTTTTCATTCCTCTTAACAACAAAGCCGTTGCATTGATAGGCTCATGAATAAATAAAGTGGTGTTTATGTAAGGTTTGGCCGGGATTAAAATTCAAATATTCTGACAAGTCAATCTACGGCGTTCCCGGGCGGTCCCAGCCCGCGGACAGCGGAGCCATGCACATAATGTAGTATATGCTAGACTAGACGAATCATTTTGAATAATATTTTAAACTCTTTCAAATTCTGGATAAACCGTTCAAAGAAAATAGTTTTGTTCTAGTATATAGTTTTTTAAGCATTCAAGATGCAATTTGGTTATAATGATTTAAGCAAATGGATTTACCTACTCATTAAACCAGACTATCTGCAAATAAACTTAAGTTCTTTATACTTAATCTTAGTATTTTGTAAACGTCATTTTGTTTGTTAATTTCTTTTTTTTTTTTGACCTGACTACGGTGAAGCTAAAAGAAGGGTAATATTTTTGACAGTCTGTGTATGTTCCAGCGTCTAAACTACTGCCCCCCTAGCCAAGTTGCGCGTTCTTCTTTCTGCAATCGTTAGCGCCTAAATTCTCGTGTGTCATTAGCTAATCTTAGACAAAGTAATCTCAGACAAAATATTAGCCAATGACACACGAGAATTTAGGCGTTAACGATTGCAGAAAGAAGAACGCTTCCAACTTGGGTAGGGGGTAGGGGGCTGAACTGATTTTAATGAATGAGTTAGTTTTTAAAACTTTTTCTTGTATTATTTTTCTTTCACGTCAGTAATATTCAACAACCAGTCACAAGTAATAATAGAGATGAATACTAGCAAAACATTTACAAGTAAACCTTGCAGATAGGCTAGTGAAAACTGTAACTCAAAACATTATTTATGAATACACAATATGATTCAGCTATAACTACCTACTATGATGTTTATAAATTTATTCTGCGTTGTAAATTTTCCAAGAAATCTGATCGATATCAAAAATGGAGGATGGGGGTTTTGTCATAATAATACTACCATATTAATACTTTTACAAAAAAAGGCATTTCGGAGGTATGTGGGACTATAAACACGACACAAGATATTTTAAATACTTATATATTGTATTTTTAATTACTGTAAATCTTAGTAAGTAGTTAAGATAGTTTCAAATTATTAGAAATCCAAATTTTGTATTGCTTCCCATAAAAGTACAGTGAAATCTCAATTCTGTTAACACAAAAAAATGAATAACTCAAATATGTAATTTAAATAAATTCGTGATTATTCTATTCTTGATCATCAAAAATATGAAATAAAATTATTTATCTGCCATGTTGCGCATACTACAGCCATTAAACACATTCAGTGTATTTGCATACGTTTGTACACGGAGTACCTATGACTGCTGGATTAATACTCTGTAATCTGGATCTTAACATTAAGCCAGTAGGAGATATGAATTAATAGCAAAATTAATTAAACATTAGATATGTAGTATCAACAGCTCTTGTACATAGATAAATAATGTTTATGTTTTATTCAACACTGTGTTCTTAATTGTACTAACTACCTCCTACTGTTTGCAATTATATATTTTAATGTGTAAGACATATTTTATTTAATAACATTTAATTTAAAAGCTCAAATGATGCTTACCAGGTCGACTGATATTACTTTATAATGAAAAAGAAACACAACAAAAGAATCGTAATTAAAAAGACAACTACTTTATTAACAAAAATTAAAACATCAAAATCAAACACAAAAGACGCCATATTTGGTCGACGGGCACGTAGTGGAACACGCACCGCTAACAGAAAATAAGGGACACACAGAAAGACAGGAAGGGCCCGTGCGAGCGGGATGCCAATGTAATAGGCCCTCGGATAAAAGGGAAGGCGATAGTGACGCGATGATTGAACGCGCCACAAGAAAAATGATCACCCGTCAAGCGGCGACTGAGAGAAACTACCCCTAGCGGGCGAAACAAGGACGGAAATACTTTTAGATAGTGAGTGCAAGTGCGACAGCGAGTACCAAAATAGGGGTGACGTACAGTGATGGATTATGCTTTTCTCTCTAAAGAAGGGAGGGGCTCACAGGTCGTTATGGAAAAAGCTGAGGGAAGTGGGGACCGACATGTGTCGGAGACGTACACCAAACCGATGGTGGGATTAATTGATTTCTGGATTAATCTAAAAATGTTTTTAGTATTAATTAATCCAAATACTCATACAATGATTAACATTAATCCATATTACAAACTCGACAATACATAATTTTTTAGGCAAAATAGGTAATAATGCATAAATATTGTTTTTTTTTTAAATAAAATAAAGTAATTGTACACAATAACGAAGAAATTTATAAATCAAATTTTTTTTTTCAATTTAAAATAACTAGAAAGGTACAACAAAATGTTATGTTGCTTATTAAATAATTGCCCAGTAAATTCCCTCTATAACTAATTTCACTGTCTAATATGTATTATGATAATTAGGTGTAATATATATGTTTTAATCACAAAAACATAGAACTAAGTAGGTGCTAACGGTCAGCTAGTGCCCAACAGTCAAGTGGCCAACCCCGCGTATTAAAATTTTTACGAGGGGCACCTAAAATGCCACTCACAGTTATGCCGTTATGCCTTTGTCCACTTTGAAGGGCGTTTATTGTTTTATGCCTTTGTTGTGTTAAAATTTAAATCCTTAATTATTCATAGGATTGTTTTGGGCGACAATATTTTCACAATAGGCCCCGGTTTTGCAAGGGAGGTAATCGGTTTGATTAATAAATTGTCAAGTTGAATCCAGTGTTAGAATATAAATTGTTACCACAGATATTTCATTCCATTATTATTCGAGATCCCGGTCATTGTTTTACGAAATGTCATATCTCATTCTGTCACCTGATTGTTTTTGCTCACAGGTTTCAATGGGAGGTGTCTTCTAGTTTATGCGGGGAATTTAATGTATTTAGCTGGTAGCCGAGTGGGATTTGCCATATAGGGCAATATTTATATCACCTTTTTTGTTAGATGGGTATATCATTTATTTAGTAAATTTCGGAATAAAGCTATTAAAATGAAAAAAATGAGATCTTACGGCTCATAATTTTAAAAATGAAAACTCTTCAAATTTTTTCTTCCTTTATTTTCTCTCTCCAAACATTCCCAATCATTGCGTATCTGTAATATCATGTATGAATATATGTATGTATCACACTACGTTATACTACTATAGTTGAATTTAAAAAAAAAAGGTAAAAAATGATTATATTTTACGGGCTGTTAAACAACATTAAATTCTGCTACTGTTGTAACAAATTAATTTGGACAAGAGGAAGATGTAAAAAGTTCCAAACAGCAATTACGTTTTATTGTAAGCTATTATATTAATCATCGGGAAAATAAATTTTTCATTTGGACAAATCGCCGAGTGGTCTCTCCAAATTGTATTTTGTTTTTGATTGATAAGTTGAGTTTTCGATAAGATTTTGGACGAGTGTTTAAATGTATTTATTATAAATCTTTTAAAATTAAATGATGTAACGTATTCATTTGCCTTCTCGTGAAATCTTAAAACTCGCTAATACAATATATTTTAAAGTATTATTTTAGGCGTCTGGGGTAGAAAGATTGTGGGATCTTAAATATTTTATTGTATACTATAAAATAACTAAACATTCTCAAGAGATTTAAGTTACCAATGAACTAGTAGGTAAGTAATTATACACTTAAGACCCTAGAAGTATGCAGCATTGACAGATTGTCAATAAAATTCAATTCTCGATAAATATTAATTGATGATGTGGGTAATGTGTTGTCATTTTAACTGCATGAAATTTTCAAATTAGTCAGGAGACTAATTACGACAATAAATATGCTAATCATTCTATGATATAAAAATATTGACGGCATGTATTGCATTAGGTAAACATCTACCTAGAAGACGTTTTAATGCTTTTTAAATAGTCACTAGGTACAACATACAAATAAAAATATCTACTTGTAAATATTTAGTCGTAAACAATACTATTTCACTTTGGGTACATGTGCAATTAAATTTGTGGTTATCACAATGAAAAATAGTTTTTTCGTTTATATTTCTTGCTTTCTTGAGATACAATAACATAATAATATTATAAACAATAAATTCAACTTGTTAATTTTCAAGACTGAAAAAAATACGATGTATCACTATCAAAAATGTTGACATAACTAGAATCACTTGGACACTTTTTTGCATATATTTGTTGCGATTCATTAACCTTCCTTCAGTTAAAATATAAATATATGGTAATTGGCTGCTGTATATAAATTCGATAGCAACATTGATTACAATATCTATACTAATACTAGCGGCCCAGTACGTGCTTCGCTACGTATAAAGTGAAATAACAAAAATTGTGATATAATTTGAGATTTAAACTATCCTATCTCTCAAGTTGGATCGAACTGCACATGGTGTGCAAATTTTATTAAAATCGGTTAAGTGGTTTAGGAGTCCATTGAGGACAAACATTGTGACACGAGATTTATATATATTAAGATTATAAAGCTGCAGAGTTTGTTTGTTTGTTTGTTTGTTTGAACGCGCTAATCTCAGGAACTAATGGTCCGATTTAAAAAATTCTTTCAGTTTTGGATAGTCCATCTATCGAGGAAGGCTATAGGCTATATTTTATTTTCATAAAAAATAGAGATCCGTAAGAAAATTGCGATTTTGTAACCCAAGGTGTGAAATCGAAAACCTATTTTTGCGTGCGCTGCAAAAAGTATTGACAATAGAACAAAATCATGTATTACGGGTTTGTAGGTCCCATTAAGATCTACAAAAAAGTCCGCGAGAGCATATATCTAACTATCATGGTTTAGTCACAATAACCGCTTTTGTGTTCAAAAAAATTATTAAATCGTCTGAAGAAAGAAACTACTTTAAATGTGTATCGTAATATTAATCCTTATCTAAATAAAGCATTATGTTATCAAGGGTATTTATGTAGAAGTAAAATACTTTTTGTTTCATCCCATTCGGACATTTCGTTTAGAAGTTATCACGAGTATAAGACGCTAAGAGATGGTACCTATTATTGAGTTATTTGCCAAAGATTTTTTATCAACATAATACCTAATATTAGTCTTTATCCAAATAAATGTGTTGTTGATTATGAGTATTAGATCTTAGAAGAGTATAATAAATACATATATACTAATATATAAAGCTGAAGATTTTTTGTTTGTTTGAACGCGCTAATCTCAGGAACTACTGGTCCAATTTGAAAAAGTTCTTTCAGTGTTAGATAGCCCGTTTATCGAGGAAGTTTATCGAGTTTATCTATATCATCACGCTATGACCAGTAGGAGCGGAGTACCAATGAAGAATGTTTCAAAAACGGGGGGAAATTGTTAAGCTACGGGCAATAGGAGACGCAAACGACGTTGCGTGGGTCATCTATACTAATATATAAAGCTGAAGATTTTTTGTTTGTTTGAACGCGCTAATCTCAGGAACTACTGGTCCAATTTGAAAAAGTTCTTTCAGTGTTAGATAGCCCGTTTATCGAGGAAGTTTATCGAGTTTATCTATATCATCACGCTATGACCAATAGGAGCGGAGTACCAATGAAGAATGTTTCAAAAACGGGGGGAAGTTATTAAGCTACGGGCAATAGGAGACGCAAACGACGTTGCGTGGGTCATCTATACTAACATATAAAGCTGAAGAGTTTATGTTTGTTTGAACGCGCTAATCTCAGGAACTACTGGTCCAATTTGAAAAAGTTCTTTCAGTGTTAGATAGCCCGTTTATCGAGGAAGTTTATCGAGTTTATCTATATCATCACGCTATGACCAATAGGAGCGGAGTACCAATGAAGAATGTTTCAAAAACGGGGGGAAATTGTTAAGCTACGGGCAATAGGAGACGCAAACGACGTTGCGTGGGTCATCTATACTAATATATAAAGCTGAAGATTTTTTGTTTGTTTGAACGCGCTAATCTCAGGAACTACTGGTCCAATTTGAAAAAGTTCTTTCAGTGTTAGATAGCCCGTTTATCGAGGAAGTTTATCGAGTTTATCTATATCATCACGCTATGACCAATAGGAGCGGAGTACCAATGAAGAATGTTTCAAAAACGGGGGGAAGTTATTAAGCTACGGGCAATAGGAGACGCAAACGACGTTGCGTGGGTCATCTATACTAACATATAAAGCTGAAGAGTTTATGTTTGTTTGAACGCGCTAATCTCAGGAACTACTGGTCCAATTTGAAAAAGTTCTTTCAGTGTTAGATAGCCCGTTTATCGAGGAAGTTTATCGAGTTTATCTATATCATCACGCTATGACCAATAGGAGCGGAGTACCAATGAAGAATGTTTCAAAAACGGGGGGCAACTATTACGCTACGGGCAATAGGAGACGCAAACGACGTTGCGTGGGTCAGCTAGTGTTATATAAAACTGACATTATTACTGAACTTTGATTGACAAAATGGGCCCCAACCCCTTCCCCTATCTCCCCCATCCCCCGCCTGCACCCCCCCCCCCCCCCCATCCCCCAAAAGCCGGCAACGCACTTCTGACGCCTCCGGTGTTGCAGGTGTCCATGGGCGGCGGTAATCGCTTACCATCAGGCGATACGTCTGATCGTTTGCCCGCATATTACATAAAAAAAGTATTTAAAAGTACAATCAAAATAAAAACTATTTACTTCCATATAACCATGAAATCAGGAACGACAAACAACCATTAAAATAAAACACGTGTAATGAAAAAATATTTGAAATACCTGTTCAATATGGGCATCACCTTCAACTCATTTGCCTTCCATTTCATATTCATAACACACGTTTTCAAAAGCGTAAAAATCGGTGAACGCATTGTATAATTGATTTACCGGTTATTGTCCCTCACAACCGTCTCATTAACGATTCAACAGAGCAAATTGTGCTACCTAATTACAGCTCTATGGGCTAAGACAAAACAGTATTTATGTTCAACGATTTATCACACAATGAGCCAATGTTTCGGACGCCTGCTTCTACAATACCTTGGAGAACCTTAAAATCGAGCTTAGAAAAACTATTAGTATTTAACAAATGTATGAACGTCGAAATATGACATTGCTCGTGTACGGTGTTCATACAGACAAAAGACTGAATATAAAGAAACAATTGCCTTTTAAGTGTTGGCTAATGAGCGTTCGACGCGCTATATTTAGTATGCGTATGGCAGGATCCCGGGTTCGACGGCATTTCAATTAAAAAGACTTACGTCTTGATAATTGTGTAATTAATAATTCTAATGAATGATCAGTTTAAGACTATTGGTGGGATTCTAGCATCAACTGAAAAAAACATTAATTAAGCACAACTTTAAAACTGCAAAGTTTATTACCTTATGTTATTTTACTTATGGCCCACAACAAACATAAACATTTGATATTCATACGAATTCAAAACAAATCAATCATAGAAACTTTTTTGACACCACGAATCTATTATACAAGAGTATACGATTATTTTGATGGATTCCATGAGAATATAAGCATCAGTACTCCCCTAAAATCTCTAAATCGAACAAAGGGAACACATGAGACTCCCTTCGCTTGCAAGGCTAATGTTCACCCCACGGAGGAAGGAGATGTAGAGAAAAATGCGTATTTATAGCAAATACTCGTACTCAAACAGTCCTACATTGTGTACGAGTCAAATAAATGAGTCTCATTTTTCGTGCTGTCAAAAAAATCTGAATGGAAAAGAAAACGCGGCGGCGAAAAAACGGCAGGCTGCGGGCTTTTTATTTCGTTCTTAATGTAATACTGATTTGGGATGTTTCAGATTAATTGTGTCTTACCTGAGCGCGGCAAGGGTGACGCGACTGAAAGAGTTCTGCGACGCTGATCGATCGCGCAGCGCAGATTGAAAGGAGAGACGTGAAAGGTAATTATTCATTTGGCGACTAGAATAGAACACTTTTGTACCTTTATCTTGGGGTTTTTTTCGATACTTTTGCACGAAATTTGCAAGTAAATGGATGAAGTGACACGGTAATTTATTTTGTTGGAAGCGATAGACTTCCCACGACTTCGGTTCTTGCTGCTTGCGTGTATTGCATTATTGAAATGCTAATGCAACTGGCAAGCTAAAATGCCTAGCCAAGAAAACAAATGATATTTTTATACTGGTCTCTAAAATTGCCTGTACTTTGCAAATTTAGGCATAACGTCATGCATACATACTTGACATGCAACCAAGAATGACTTGAACATAAAAAAACACAATCGACTAATCTTGAGACTGTATTGATAAGTTTTTTGATATGCATATTGTTACGACAAAAACTTGACAATGCAAAAATCAAACAGCGAAGACACTTTCAAAAATAAAACAAAAAAATTGCATGCTGATGCCCCGACAATAGCGGCACAGAACCCGGAAGATTGCACAATACAGAACAATGAGTTAGAAGCACATGTTATCCTGACCTGATTTCACGAAATCCTATAAAGGGACTACTTCAGACGCCAGGAACCTTTGTCTTCAAAACCTTTTATGATTTATGTGGCGTTTCTTTGATGGTTATGGCATATGCCTCATTTAAATATGTCAACTTGTGCTTTGCACATTTTAAAACTCGTCCACTGTAGTTTTTTAAATAGAACTGCGCAGTACATGCATGAGTCCTTAGCATTTGAATGAACATTTGGTTACCAGATTAGTTCTCTATGGACCGAAAACTATACGTGGGTAAACAACGAGTCACATTGACTCATTAACTTCAATTCCTAATACGCTATTCTTTTACAAAATAAGAGTCGATTTACATCTGAATAAGCTACGATAGTCGCTCATTAGTATGATAAAATAATGTAGAACATTGTAGTATTATAGCAGACTTTCTTTATCGTTACATAACCAAAGGCCAATGATTACGGGGCTATCCGCAACAAAAAAGTAAAGTTTAAAATATCAAAATTAAGTCTTCAAGTGGGCTCGACGTTGTTATAAAATTACGGGCAGCTAGGCGGCGAAAACGGGCAAATTATAGTCTGAGACCGCAGACATTGGCCGCGGTTACGAATCTGAGCGGACGATAGTGATCGCGGTGATTGCCCGACTATTGTGAGCGGACCATTATGGTGACTTAACTAAACGCTTAGAAGAATACTGTATTTTTAATAGCAAAATTATATCTTGTTTTCAGCATATGAAATATATCACTGGTAAGAAATTAATAGATATTTAAAATACTAGGTCGCATTCATTATTGTCCTAAAATATTCAGTCATATTCATTACTCAAAAGCAGCCCAAAGTATAGTATACCTAGATTTATTTATCCAGTCCATTCAGCAAACCTATATTTACAATGTGCCCTAAGGACCTAAGTTACACTGCTCCGCTCTCTGAATAAAGGCTGCATATCATCGACAACGGGAAGACATTAAATTATATTTTGATTTGACCAAGATTTGTATTAGGATGAACTTACTTGTTTAAAAGTTACAGAGATATTCAAGAATTATTTTCGGAGTCTATATTTTATGGCAGTATATGAACTAGCTATGCCCGCGGCTCTGCCCGCTTGTATGTCGGTTATGATGGTAAAGAGGAGCCTAAGTTCTTTGTCAAAAATTAAAGATACTCCATACCAAATTTTATTAAAAACCGGCAGCGGTTTAGCTGCGAAAGCTTAACAGACAGACAAAGTTACATACTTTCGAATTAATCATATTAAGTATGAATACGGTCTACAAGTATTTAACAATACCATTGAGCCCCAACCAGCTTCAGGACCTTTTTTACAAAACGTATGAAATTAGATCTTTGAGAATGGCAAAACATCTAGTACCTAGTAAACAATAATCTATACCTACTAATATTATAAACGCGAAAGTTTGTAAGTGTGGATGGATGGATGGATGTTTGTTACTCATTCACGCGAAAACTACTGAACGGATTTGGATGTAACTTTACAGTTAAATAGCATAAACATCCGAATAAGACATAGGCGCGGTAACCGACATACACGCGGGAGGAGCCGCGGGCAACAACTAGTATACAATATACCTATTATTATTTTTTTAAATGACAAATCCCGCACTAAGAATAAATCCTGTGTCGCGGGGGACTTTACAAACATACGTACACAAATACACAATACATACATGAAACGGACACAAATAACACCCAGACTCAGAATAACAATTGTGGATCACACATAGTGTTGTCCTACGTGGAATTTGAACCCACGACACTTGGCGAAGTAGGAAACGGCGTGGTGACCGTTAAACCTCTAGGTCAAACGTGCAGTTATATGTTAGTTATAGGCAATATGTGTGACATGTAATAATTTGCTAGTTTTATTATTGTTAAGTGCCAACTTTTTATTGTGTGTATGTTATTTCGTGTACAGAAAACCTGAATTCGAATATTGTAGTGATACTGAGTTCTCCCTTGAAATGTCCTTTAGTAACTCCTGTTCTTTTTAACAGAATTTCAATCTGATTTCCATAAACTACACTTAAGCATCAGAAACCACACCTCCAAAAATGTTGAGTGAGTAAATAAACTGTTTCTGTTGAAAAATGTACTTCTCTTATTTTTTACCAACTTACAATTATATCAAGATCGATTCCGACTCCCGCCTTTTTCTCTGGACTACACCAGCCAGTTACTAAATAAAATGAAACACCATGCTTATTTTTTTTTCGATACCTTAAAATCATCAGGTTTAGTTATCCAAAACGTCTCAATACCCAAGTAACGAGTTGGCCATTAATACAGGGATGTATCCTAAGATAACTTTATTCTGGTAGCCGCCTGCTTTGTATGCGACCGTCCATGCGTCCATCATTACCAAACAACCATCCAGTATTTGCATTCCAACCATCCAATTTTAGCTCCTATTCCTTTACAAATAGAATTTTCGTGATGTGTTTGATTAGGTTAGTAAGAGCAGCCCTCTCCCTTTTATCTTATTGGTCAACCATTACTCCTAAATTTAAACTCTTCATTATAATGCCGCAGTGAGAAAACTCGCGATAACAGCTCGCGTGAATAATATATAGGTAATGAATTTTGATAAAGGTAAAACACTTGAGGATAGATAATGTGGTGTGTTAAGTTGTTTAAAGGAAATGCGATCGAGATTCGATAGTCAATAGATGAAGGTTTTTGTTTGTAAATAAAGTCACTACCGTCCAATATATTTGTAGTTTGTCGGTTTCTTATTTCATAATGGACTTAATACGTTGTTCTGATTTCTGGACACATTTATAGCAGACTTAGCACTATGGAATTTGTAATAAATAAATTCTCAAAAAATCATGACGAATTCTAAAATAAAGTAGGTTTCATTCATTGTACTGGTTTATATGTATATTATATAAAGGCCCGTATTCACTTTGATTAGTGCGAGTGTAGGACTAGGTGTGAAGTGCAGGTGATCAATAAAGTTGTATAAAATTGGGCGTTAATATACCTACTCGTATATAGATTCTATGGGTTTCTGGATTTGCACTTCTTCAATGCTTTTTAATTGTTTTTTGTACTATGATCATAGCTTAGTAATCATCTTGCACATACATATACAAACAGCAAGTAAGTTTCAGTATAAATATATACACTTAAACTTTTATGAACTCACCTAACATAATGGCTAGGTATCATGTTCAACAACAGTAATTTGCGGAGAGCTATCAAGAGACCGGCCATCCTTGATTAGGGCACGGCTGGTCGATAACTCTGTTTACCTCATTCAGCTTATATGCGCAAAACAGCAAAGCTTTCAGGTTATTGGCTTTTACTCAAAGTGATCACGTGACCTGCGCAAGCGCGGCGCACTAGTGTCCGGGTGGCCGGCTCTAATAGCTTACGAATCTGTAGCTATGTCCGAGGAAACAGGTAAAAGATGATATAGGGGTAACATAAGAATTTTTATATTCCCCTATTAATATTTTATCTTGTTTTAAAACTGTGTAACTTCAATTTAAAGAATAGGTGTCATACTATATTTGTAGTTTTTTTTTTATGTATGGCCCTGCAAAAATGACTCTACTCTGCCTGATGGAAAGCATAAGCAGAATCCAAGAGTGGTGGTCACCATACTCATTGGGAATGCAGACAATGCAACAATGCAGCATGGTGCTTCTGCATCATTCGACCTCCGTTAGTTATGAAGACGGAGCACCAACTAACTTCACAATGATTCTTATACTTATGTAATTACCACATAAATAGTAATTGTCACTGGTTGAATTCTTACCTTCCTATATAAAAATATTTTCCTAATAAAAGTTGAATATACATTTGTACAGAGCATTTACCACACGTTTGTTTAAATAAAGTCAGTTTTAATTACATAACTACATCCAAACTTGTCTTTGAAAAATATTCAATTAAAACAACTCAAATCGATAGAATACCGCCAAACCAAAATCGATTACGAACAGTCGATACTCTCGTCCCGAGAGGAGGTCGGGGGAATGGGAACGGTTGTCTCTGCACCAGGCGTTGACTAATCGAGGCGCGTCCGCGTGGAATAAGACTGATTGCACCACGGCTCGCCTATGCCTGCCTGCTATGTGGTTCGCCCAGCCCTCCTACCTACACAAACCGACATTATTTAAGAAATCAGCTCCCTCAAGCGGCAACAAAGGGAGTTTTTACCACCCACGCTAGGTGTTTTTGAAAGACTTATTACGTAAAGTAAGTAGTGTTATTATACAAAGTTGAACTTACCAGTTGCTTTGAAGATATTTTTATAACGCTAAGCTCTCAATTAGTAACTACATTATTTCAAATTGAACCCCAAAAAACTATACGTTTGGGCTAACTACTTTCACAAACGTTGAAACTATTTGTACTTCTAAATTGTATTTTTTTAATTGTGAGCTAATGAATTTTTGAATTAATTACCTTTCTCTATCTACTCACTCATAATTATACAACTCTCAGTGTATAAACACTACGTTGATGTGTAAAAACATTAAAGTTACACGTTCATATCCTCTGTAATACTTTAATAATGTTATTAGTTTTGATAGCGGTTCACTTACAATTGTTTTAAAACCCCGACGAATTTCATCTCACGTTGTTCATAATTTACTAGAAAACCACCTGATTGACACCTACATCGGTTGACAAGAATTCTACGTTACGCCTAACTGCCGAACATAATCAATTAGAGATTAAACTAGAATTACTCCTTACATAAAGCTTTCGAAAAATTTGTGTCATTTTATGTTTAGGCTATGAGTTCTTAGAAATATCTTAATTATTAATAGACAGATGTCTTAAAATAGTATTAAAACAAATAGTTGGGTCAACAAACATTTTAAAATATTACCTCCTGTACTTAATAGCATTAAGTCAGGTTTTAGTGAAATATAAAGATTATCTTTACATATTGCTCACACCTGTAAATGATTAAAAATACAACTACGGATAGATTGCTACCAAACAAGTCAGACGTATCGGCAAGAATAAAAGTAAAATTAATTGAGCATTTAATTAAGCGTTTCCAATTCATATCCATCGCGAATCATTATGAAGTAATGGACTTGTAAATTATTGGTGTTATTAATCTATAATTTCCACTTAACAAATGAGCCATATACGCCCGTTTTCCTCAATCACGTCTAATGCATTTATGTTTGTATCTCTTTCTTATTTATTAAATGAGAAAGGGTTAAGAGATTTGAGGATGACTAATATCTAAGTGTTACGTTATAATTATGTCATTTAAGTTAATAGCGCAAGACATAATTTATTATCTTTTTTCGAATCCGAGCAATAACTGTTTTTGTCTCTTACGAAGGAACAAGCATTAATAACTATGTAATACTGTGTATGAGAGGTGTATAGGTAATTTCTCTTTAAATTTGTGCTCTGAATTCAACATTTTTGTTTTTAGTACTATATTTTTTTATTATTTTATATGACACAAACCTATGAAATAGCAAAAAATCTCTTTTTGAAGAATAGTAGAGGACAATATTAACAAAATATTACGTTTTCCTATGTGAATTTGAAATGAAGTCACACAGATCATGATTATATAAACGTTTATTCTGTTCAAGAATAATTGTATATTAAGCATCAGCTATGAAGTATTATTTAATCCTAAAACAACAACTTAAAAACCCAAAACGAATCTCATAATCCCTAAGAACATGATTCGTCAGAATGTTTACAATTCACCGGGCATTAATAGGCCATTAACGTTTCAAACCTATTTATAGGCTAGGTTATTGGCAGCATGTCAAAATTTAGATTTAAATAAAGCAATTATTTGTTACAAGAAATATGTTGAAACAGATGGTTTAGGTAACACAGGTCTGGCGGATCAGACTGATGGCGAATGCGATCGATGGTGACAAATTGGTGTCGACACACGAGAATAACGGCCGTGCACAGGTTACAGACAAAACTGTTTTAGGGGAGATGGCGGATCACGATTAGTCGCAAGACTGACAACAGAAATGTTTAGTCTCACTTCTTAGAACGCCAATTGTTTAAGTATCACAGGACATGTTTATAATTGCTTTCATATTCAATTCACTATAGAAAGTATAGCATGTATTGTATATCACTGTCATTGAAAAGAAAGTTAAGCTAACATATTGATGTTAGCTTAACTTTAAGCTAAGTGACGTGAGGACCTATCACAGGCACCAGCCTTTCGGAAAATGTGGTTAAAATTGAAGAAGTAAAAATCACTTTTTGTGAAGAGAAAATATACTTTTTATTATTATTATTATTATACTCGTATATTTACTAGCTGGTCTTCTCGTACGGCGTCTCTTTTCAATCATGCTCGGCTCCTATTGGTCTAAGCTTGATGTTAAGGTCCTATCTTAAGCATGCCAGCAAAATACAAATTTAAAAGAAAAGTGAAAGAGGCTTAGATAGTTTCGGAGTTCATTGTGAGCAACAACGTGACCCGAGAATGATATTTGTATTATGTTTTTTTATTCTTTTCTTAGGTTATCCTAAACCAAATAGATCGACAGCAACTTACTAAAAGTACTTAATAAAGAACTCTTGCTAAGATATAAAAAACTGGTCTGCTAGTCTTTGGCATATTGTATAATAGTTTCGTAATAAAGGTTCACAACACATGGTTTTCAATGATAAACGATCTCCAACCATAGATATCCATTTCATAAACAACACAAATTGAATTACAAATTAAAACTTACATTCCTTTTAATCTTTGCTATATCTAACGCAAAAAATCGTCGGTGTGTGTATAGGTCTCGGTACACGCGATCGGTATGCGACATGCAGTTGTAACGAAACGCGATACGATTGCATGCCATAGTACATGACTCAAATACCCGCATGCCGCGGGGTGGAGTTCCCTATTATTGGACCGAATTATTCACGTCATGACGCTCAAGTGACGCCCGATTTTAATCTAACTTCCTGCCTATGATGATTTGGATATTGTTACTTTTATTTTGCTGTGATGAATCTTTAAATAATGAACTAATATGTCTTATATTACACACTGTGTAAATACCTACAAATCCATAATATCCCTACTATTATACCTATTGTAAATTCGAAAGTGACTATGTATGACTGTTATACTTTCACGGCTAAACTGCTGCACAGATTTCAATAAAATTTGACATGGAGATACTTCCATTCTTGAGGAATGACATAGGCTACTATTTATTGTCGATAACCGAGCTACATGCAGGTGGAGCAACGATCAAAAGCTAGTCTATATGTAAGTGAGGAGTGCAGCGGTTTAAATCGGAACTGTTCAACATTTCAAATATCCAGTAGCATTGTTACTGTAGTTATAGTCTGCAAACAATACTATTTATTGTAGCATTTAGGCTTAATATAATTATATGCTTCGGAATACGGTGACATTAATGCCTTTAGTGATAAAATAAACATTTTGTAATATTGAAAAAATAAGAATATATCTTCCACGGGACTTAGATCATTGAACATATCTACGGTTTTTCGATAAATAATATAGTAAATACTCACAAACTAAACGAAGACAATATTTAAAGCATTATTTCTATACAACAATAAGACAGGACGACATAAATCACTTTTATAAAGTAAATATGAAATAAAATAACTACTTAGATACTGTTTAAACTTAACAGTACTCATCGTGAGCTAACTCGTGATAGAACAAAGGAACCGCACTCGATGTTCCTTTTTATCGATGCTAAATATCGAGATGTTATTTGAATCAGTTCAGATTGATGGCCGCTCGGATATATTGCATACCTATCAGTTTTATGTTCAGGCACTTACTCTTAATGCTTTCAGAAATGCAGAGCATTAGTTAGCATGTCGATTTAGTCATTGCCCGCTTTATTAGTGACGGCAAATTGTTATTAGATTAGGTTAAATGGGCGTTTAATTTGACTTGAATCGATTATTTTGGAACTGTTTTGTGAGTTACAATGATTTGTACATTATTTGGATGTTTAAAAGTTTAATTACAAACACATTACAATTAAGAGGCTGTTGATTTATTGTTTAGTTGTCCTCACTTCTGAACATAAAAGTCGTGATTCAGAATAAACAAATGTGTGATAAGAACGATTATTTGTTATGTTTTTGGACGTAGTTTAGTTTTTAAGTATATGTATTAATATAATATACAAATTTTAACAAAGAAACCGACCGAACCGACCAAATTTAAATGGGACACGGGAAGCACCAGCTTTCAAATAAAAAAAGAATCATGAAAATCTGTTCACCCAGTCGAAAGTTATGAGGCAAAAAACAAAAAAAAACCAGTCGAATTGAGATCTTCCTCCTTTTTTTAAGTCGGTTAAAAATATACAAAAATGTTTATTTTAAATCTGCTTACCTTACATAGACCCGAGTTCTGGCTAGTTCAGACTGCTAGGTAGGTATATCAACAAAAAAGTTAATAAGTTTTTAGATAGTTAGATTTAAGTTGGTTTATAGACAAATTTAGAAAATTATTCAAAGGTTTAATATGACGTATCAATAGAAGAAACGGTGGAACCTGATAATTAAAACTATCATCCTCAATTACTCACGCTCACTCAAGAAAAAAAACAATCAATTACTCACGCATCATTCCCTTCCAAAGTTGGCAAAGACGATTTAATGTCATTTGCTACTCCGTTTCTACCTAGATAAAGCCTTTTAAACACATCCGCTGTTTAAGACTAGGTTTAACGAGAATGTTAACTGGCAATACATTATCATCATCATCACCAACAGTCTACTTGGACACCAGCCTTTAACAGTCCACTGCCGGAGACCTCTCCTTAGCAAGAAGTTATTCAACCTATACAAAACCTGACAGTACATACCTGTAAAAACATAGGTGTATTGCCGCACTATTCGATAAAAATATTCGTGTGTCGCGGGGGAATTTACGGAAACGGACACAAAGAACACCCAGACTCAGAAAAAAAATTTTTAGACACTTAACACACAACACAGTAAGAACCAACGAGGTAACGACTTAAACCACTACGTCATACATGCATTCATTTTTATTAATTTTTGCATTATATGGTACAATAGCTTTTGCACGCGGCTTCGCTCACGCAGACTTTCATCCCCTTATTTACCCCCTTAGGGGTGGAATTTCAAAAATTTATTTCTTAGTGCTCACTTACGTTTTATAAAGAACCTACATGCAAAATTTCAGGATTCTAGGTTCAGCGGTTTGGGCTGTGCGTTGATTTATTTATATGTCAGTCACCTTTCTCTTTTATATATATAGGTACACATGAACATTTACTCAATTTACCGTTGCCTCATAGGTTTTAAAAACAAGCTGAGCCCCCCGGTGTTACCCGCGGTATAACATCAACCGCAGGTAACTCCGCGGGTCAAAGCTAGTCTAAAAAAAAGTTGCCTAAGTTACTCTTTATAACATCAGCTATTTACCAGTGAAAGTCCCGTCAAAATCGGTCCAGTCGTTCCAGAGATTAGCCAGAGATTTTGGTAGGTATATGTAGGTACCGTGTACCTATACATACATATGCATATACCTAGTAGAAACCCATTTAAATATTACAAACACACACTCCAATTTTATTTTCTTGTATAGATATGTAGTACATACTAACACATTCTACAAATCAAATAACTCAACCACACAATTCAACGTTACGCTTACATATTACACTGACACCGGCTGGAATTAGCCCCCAAAAAAACCCAAAAAATTCGATACACAAGTGTCGGCACAACATTTATAGATACTGATTAATGATCTGGAAGTGCAGAGGGGACTTCTCGCCATGATGATGGATGATCCAACAACTTATTAGATAATGGTGTTTCAATAGAATTAGACGCTTTGTTCTTCCTGCGCTCGCGCCGGGTC
The DNA here is from genome assembly GCA_949125395.1 of Diaphora mendica. NCBI lineage: Eukaryota > Metazoa > Arthropoda > Insecta > Lepidoptera > Erebidae > Diaphora > Diaphora mendica. The sequence continues at coordinate 9,492,457 of OX421323.1, forward strand.
AAAAGTTGTGGTTGTATTAACGGTATTTTGAGGAATAAATACCTATATTAAATTTACTACCTACGAACACTATTTCAACCGTCATCAGAATTAAAAAGCTTAACTTTCTGTTACTTATCAACCGGTCGTAATAAAACGTTTAAGAAATAATACCTACATAAAAAATTGGATGTTGTACTATTGAATACAACCTGAAATGTGCTTATGCCAGTTCAGTGCATAAGCACATTTCAGGTTACATCATATATTCTAAGTCATCCAGTCATCTTGATATAACAAATTAACTGATAAAATCTATGTGTAAGTAATGTTTCTTTCTAACTTCCGCATCCGATGTTTTCGCCATGAGTATGGTGACCACTCTCTTGTAGACATTATTTTGGTACAGATCTTGCCCAGGACCTTCATAACTCTAACATTTATGGTAAGGAACTTCTAGACCATAGAGATGAACACAGGCAAAATATTCAGGGTTGGCAATCGGGTCCTGAGTGAATTAGCCGTATGATATTGATAGTCGAATATAGGTCTGTCAGAAGACTTACCTATACATCATTATGGCTGATCTTTTCAGGTCAGAACCCCAGCTCAATTTCAATAAAACAAAATTGTTTTTGTTCTATTTTGTAATCATTATTATGGTCATAATGGTTATTAAACAATTAAAGTACCTACCTCTTCATATCAGAATTTCTTTGTAACTTAAAATAAATACTCTAATTTCGTACTAAAATCAAAACTTTTATTATTCATTGCATAATATTATATCTGTGAATTTGTGAAGACTAAACAAAACATTTTTGTAAATAATAGTTAATTTGTTGAGAATTAATAACAAGCAAAGCATCTGTTATTGCAGGCGGCCGGCGTGATAATGAGCTAATAAAGGGGAGGGGTGCACACCAAGCGATATTTTTTAAGGTAAAATATTTAAATGTTATATACATACATATAACATAATTATTTATTATAGTATAAATTTATATTTTAACAGTACGTTGAATTGGAAATGGGCCGGTCATGTCTCTAGACGTTCCGATGGTCGGTGGAGCCGAAATGTGCTTGAGTAGAGATTGCGATTAGGCAAACGTAGTGTAGGGCACCCTCCGGCACGGTGGACTGACGATTTAAGGAAAGTGGTTGGGAGCAGATGGATGCGGACTGCCCAAGACCGGGATAGTTGTTGGCGCTCCTTGGGGGAGACCTACGTTCAGCAGTGGATACGATTGATTGAAATGTATTATTACTTTAGAACATACGTATATAAAACTTAAAATAACGCATTTATGAAAACAAAAGTACCTACTACTGTTATTCATAATTTTATAACAAATTATGTTGAAATTTTTTAATAATAATAACAGTATATATAACAGTATAAATAATAACAATTTATGAATATAATATAATAACAATTAATATTATATTCATAAATATTCTTCAACATAGTATATTATATATAAGTTTTCATAAATAATATTACATAGCTTACAATCGCGTAGCTTCATAATACACCATCAGCATAATCAACAGATGTGACTAATATGAAAGAGATATTGTAGTCAAACGGAAGGAAAATTATACTCCACCGCTAAACAGTGTATTTCATTGATCAAAATAATCATTAAAGAATAATAAAAAAACACTGCACACTTTTTATGACCACTAAACGGCAACACTCACGTAGGCAATGATGACTACAATTCAACGTAAAAGATAAATGTCCGCTTTACTTCAACTAATTGCTAATATTACTAAGAGCAACCAAAGGGTGCCAACTCAGAAAAGGCTGATATAATTTATCACGCTAAACAGTGTAAAATTGTAGCAGGTACTTTCTTTGCAGAAATTTTATTTGCAAAGAAAGTGCTTTGTTTACAACCGCATTGAGGGCAATACTGGCCGCAAACATTAAACAAATTCTAACTTAGGAAAAAAAAGTTGAAAGTAAAGGTGTGACAAAATTTGCGAGAATGCGAGCGAAAGTGTTCTTATTTTTAAATTGTTCTTTGCAAAGAATGCATGGGACAAAGGAACAAATGAGTTGTTCAACAATGAGTATTGACCACCTGCCGATTGGGACAATTTGCATATTATTCGCACGTAAATGCACGGTTTCGTTTTCACTTCACGTCTAGGTCAGTATAATACTTTGCTTGGTGAAATCAGTTCATGTTTGGTGTAGATAAAATTGTCTTAAAGATTTTCGATGTTATCATAAGATTTGATTAAATATTGACAAGTGTAAACAAGAATTCGAATAAATAAGTGGCAAATGAACGGTAAAAACGTTAACACACAGTGAAACATTCAAAGTTTATATTTTTAAGGTAAATGTAAGGTTAAGTGTCCGACGGCAAACTAGTAACTGACACCACATAATATGTACCTACCTAATCTTATAACATTATCGATATCAACACGGTTTGTGCTTCTTAAAGATGGGCAGGTAGGCACATAAGCAGATTTTACTAGACTTAGTTGGTCACAATATGGAATGCTGTGGTTGTCGCTATGACGTTCCCGCCTATAGGATGTTCAATAAGGGGGACGAAACAGAGGCGTATAATACGGAGATGTACATATTTGGGAGAAGGTTTAGTTTGGAAACCAGGTTTCTTAGTTTATTTATTAATACATCTAGTCTTATTGCATTTTACCTGCCATCCTGCATGCTTAAAATATGAGTAAATAAGCGAAAAGAAAACAAACATTTTTTTTTCTAACAATATAAGGTTTTAATTAACACTGTGGGTATTAATGTCATGCACATACATTATTGTGGTTAGAAACTTAAAAACGTTTATTTCTTTCTAGTTTTGCATCCAATACAAACATTGTAACTTATACTAAAAGTTTTTCAAACTGCTCATACTGCGGTAATAAATACTTTAACCAATATTAACAGTAAATAATATATTAAGAAAAAGTCAACGACGATGTGGAAGCCATAAATTGTAAAAAGCGCGAGACGAAATCGACGGCGGGACACCCCGTACAGCGGAGAGTATGATATCAAGGTTAGGCTTAGCGGAACACTCCACATGTGGTCAACCTTAATAAAGTGCGATAGCCATACTCTAGGGGCACACGCATGACAAAGACAGAAATAGGAGCTTAGCGGCCATGTTGTATTATGGATGCCTATCATATTTTGGACCCGCTCCGGACCGGATTATTCTTTTTTCTTTTGCGCCTCCATCTCGAAACCGGTCTCCGAGCGACGACCACCATTTATTGTAGATTAAAGAGGCTTGTTGTCTTAATTTTAAGCCACGCTTTAATTTATGGCCACGTATTAATGTACGGTCTCTGCCATTTTTTCCGGAGATAGATACGTCATTGATTTCTTTATTTATACTGGCGAGATTATTAATTCTATCGCACTAGTGCCGACTAATATTTACGTGCTTAACTTAATGATTCGGCAATTAAATTAAATTGTTCTCGTTGTGGTAGCTAAATTAAAATTTACAGCGATAAGAGATTTTAAATGTTACGCCATCGACCCCGCTGCCGACTGTTAATACATATATTTGTCATGTCGCCGTTGAGGGAATTCGCTGAGTTTTGTTTATGTTTATCGATAACTGAACATTTTAATTAGCGCCAACAGTCAACAGTTTCCATAGAAATAAACAATATAGGTAATTTTCTTAATCTACGAATTGAATGTCCGGTCATTCAACTGTGCGTCATCGTCGGTAAGAATTAATCATAAATCCTCTGGACAAAACAAAAGCGAAATGAGCAAGTGCAAACTCCCATGTCCGAATGAAAAAAATGACAGTACGCTCGGGCAAACCGAAAGGACGCCAGCGCAAAAAGCGCTACCGGTGAAAAAATATGATTTATCGCGTGAAAAATGTGGAAACACACGCAAAAAGGGAGAACGGTGAAAGCGTGGCATTTCCACTAGACAAATTTATTAATCCTATCGGCCAGCCGCGTGTATTTCTGTTTGTATAGACTTTTATTTTAGAATATTATAGTGGTTCCACCGTTATTGATTTTGTTTTTATGTCGATGGCTTACCTGCCACCAGTGGCTTAACATTTTTAATAATTTAACATATAAAATCATATACGATATAAGTGACTCAGGCAGGCACCGTATCTACCTAATATCAAAAATTTGTCACATTTAAATGTGGATGATAAACAAATACATAATGAAGATTTATGGAGAAATATAATCTAGAATAGTTCAAGTAATATTCCTTCATAACCTTCAAGAGCTTTTATTTGTAACTAAATACTCCTAGACAAGGTGAGTAATTTTATAAATTACGCTTTCATTAATCAGTTTTAGCTCGAATTATCTTACTAACAGTTACCAGTCCCATAAATAATCGCTTTGAATTGCAGCAAATCAAACTGCCATCGCTGTGATGTTGAATCATCTCGTTAAACCAGAAGGTATCATTTCGTTGATAAACCCTACTTCGCGATAGCGATTGCTATCCAAGCAAGCACATATTAACACATACACATTATTTGCTCACGTATCTTTTGATTCGATCTGCAAAAGGTAGTAAAATCAACAGCGTTTTGGCCGGTGGCGTCCGACCGTCGCGTACTCTGTAATTACGCTACCATTCAATAACAAACTTGTATCTTAATAGAGTGCTAAGAATGTTGCTGATCTCTGATATAATACTGCTATATTGTAAAGTCGCTATGTAAAACCAGTTTCAGTTATATATACGGATATTTATGTTGGTGAGTTTATATGGGATCGTTGTTATGCAAATTATCACTTTTGAATTGAGATATTAAAAGATTACATTAAAGTATTTAATTTTCTATAACTTTTCATGACCAATTTATGATAATAATAATTTCCCTTATGTGATAAAGTGTTCCTTAATTACTAACCAAATCTGTGCACAACTTTTACATTTTTGCCCACTAAATTTAAAAATGTACACTTTCTCTGACTTGACTTTCTCTTTTTATGAAAACAACTATCTTTAAAAAGTAATAAACCTGTGGGACCAAAGGATATCCCAATCCTTAAAGGTTTTGTCGAGAAATTGATCAACTAGGTTTTCCAAATGTTAAGTATTGTAATTATTTTTTTAAACTCTTAAATAAAACTGAATTCAAAAGTCATGAAACGGTCAAATCCAAAAGATATTTAAACTTTCTCAAAGCCTCAGACACAGGTTATCTCTATCCACAGAATCCGAACAAAATCCATAGCTAATTAAATTCTCCACTTTATAACATTTCGTACCTACGGCTTTCACAAACACATACACGCGGATTGTATATGACCGCTGACAGATACGGGGACGCGGCGGATCTTAGGCGGAAATTAAAACTAATAATTCAAAAAGTTTCCACGCAACCGAGCCGCCGAGCCAGATTTATGTTTCAACCAGTCTTGTGAACGCTTCCTACGTTGTTCTAGTTAGCTAGAAGGGATAGGATAACCTTTTTGTGGTAAAGGTTATTCGCATTTCTAAGCTTCCTAAGCTGACTATTCTATTCGAATATTTAACAAGTCTCGTTGTACAACGGAGTAGGTGTTGAAAAGGTAAATCTTCAATGACAAGATGAAGAGATAAAGAAAAACTTATATTTAATACAATATCTGCGTAAAAATCATCCATGAAATAAGGAAAAAATCGTAATATATCCAGTTCTAAAAACCATCATAAGTATGTAAACCTGAATATGTTAAATAAATGAAAACTAAACTTTCAACAGAACATGTTTAAATATTTTAGTGACAACTGAGCCTTATATATTGGATGACTCAAAGAATGTCACATGTTGAGCCACCTATTCAGGTTTCGTAAATTAACTTTTCGATAGAAATGTCAGTTCATTTTGAATATCCAGTACATCCACTAGTTCAACTTCAAACTGTTTCAAACATTCGCTCTCCAGTATTACATAGTTACTTCACCAACTTTACTTTTGATCCTCGTAAAAACAACTTGTTGGCCATTCTCTAGCTAAGTATTTTAAATTGTTGCATTTTTAGTCTAGTAGTTCACATTCTGCACTGTGCAATTAAAATAGTTAGCCAAATATGATTAGAGTTATGATTTTGAAACTGTTGCAAGTATTGAATACATTGTATCTACAAATATTTGTTTCAGAGTTTGTGTATTTTCTATGTATAATATGTACCTATGTATTTACAAAAAAGAAGTATATATGTATTTGTATCAGTTGTCTAGTACCCATAACACAAGCTCTGTTAGATGGCGTTGTGTGTTAGATGTCCGAAATATTTATTATTATTATTTGGATAAGTCATTTATTATTATTGCACAATATTATGGCATATAGAACCAATAATATTTATGGAATACTAGCTGACCCATGCAACGTCGTTTACGTCTCCTATTGCCCGGTCATTTGTTATAAAAAATGTGATAAATGAAGAACCGCTCGACTGATTTTGTGCAAACTTCACATAAACCATCTACTAAATAGTCCGAACAAAGTCTAAACATTTGGTTTGAATAGGTGAGCCCGTTCTTGAGTTGTAAAATTACAACGAAAAGTGGCATTGTTTTTTATATATATCTATTGATAGAAAGTGGCTATTAGAGGAACTAATTCAATTTCAATAAGTGTTTTCTTTTTTCCATCATTACTTTAGCCTCTTGTTAATCCTGGTAAGTTAGAATTTTAAAATGAAATTTCAAACTGAAAAATGAGCCTATTCCAGTCCAAGTCTGCCCCATCTAACACTAAAATAAAACTCCTTGAATGTAGACACAGACAAACAGTAGTCCAACTGGATCGCAATGACATTAGGTACATAACGATTGTAATACGTCGACCGTCGGCGGTGCATCAATCGCATGCACAGCGGCCCTGAGCGAATGCATCAATGGACATCACTCTGTAATCAGATACTTCACTAATCTATATCTTTTAAGCTAATTCGTTTTCCATTGACTTCTTTGTATGAAGTTAAAAATTACGTAGCGAATTTACCAGACAATGGTCTATGTACTTGCGAAAGTATTGTAGAAGTTAGCAGAGAATGACATTTATATCCTAAGGTCAGCAAAAGAAGTATAGTTTTCTGTCCATTCTCCGCCATTTGTACCTGACGGCAGTTCACGACTGTGAAAAATTTTGCAATTGCTTTATTAATATCAAGTCGACTTTACTGTGGCTATGTATAAATTGGCGCTTATGTTTGCATGTAATCATGATCATAGCTTCGACAGTGTCGTTGATCAAATTGCTATTGGGTTTTTCTTTTCAAACATTTTATTTAAGATATCAGCAAATGTGTGCATCAATTTGCGGTAGAGACAGAAAATTAATCTATCACGTCTAAACTTTTTTTAATAAATTCTCGACTTTGACCTGTAAATTATTTTCTGTCTACACCCTCAGATGCATTGAGAATATGAAATACTAGCTGACCCACGCAACCTCGTTTGCGTCTCCTACTACCCGTAGCGTGATAATATTCCCCCGTTTTTGAAACATTCTTCATTGGTGCTCCGCTCCTACTAGTCTTAGCGTGATGATATATAGCCTATAGCCTTCCTCGATAAATGGGCTATCTAACATTGAAAGAATTTTCAAATCGAACCAGTTGTTCCTGAGATTAGCGCGTTCAAACAAACAAACTCTTCAGCTTTATAATATAACAATTATCTTGACAATTCGTCTAAGCTTATTATTAATACTTCATTTATTAAACACCTATGTATAAATAGGCAACAAATTACGTTATTTATTAGGAACTTATAAAATTCACTGATAATTTCATAACATATTAACAATACATTTTCCAACATACATATAGGAAGTAAGTAGGTATGTATGTATGTGCGCTACATTGACGGAGTGCGTACAATTTCGGTAAAAGCAAATAAACGACGTTATTAATATTTTTGTTGTTGGTACCAGATACGCTTGTGTAGGTACATTATGAATATACTGTTGAGTATTTTTCTGAGCCCTTTTTGAATATTTACAGTACGGATACTTGGTATGGATAATTGGCAGTTTATAAGAAATAAAGACAGTAATATACAATATAATTATATAAAAATAAATACAATAATCCCACAGTGCCTTAAGACGAAAGTCTTCAATGCGTGCGTCCTACCCGTAATGACATACGGAGCCGAAACGTGGACACTTACGGCGCGGCTGGTCCACAAGTTTAAAGTCGCTCAGCGTGCTATGGAGAGGGCTATGCTCGGTGTTTCTCTGAGGGATCGTATTAGAAACGAGGTTATCCGGCAGAGAACCAGGGTCATCGACATAGCCCAAAGGATTAGCAGGCTGAAGTGGCAATGGGCTGGCCATATTTGCCGTAGAACCGACAACCGTTGGGGTAAACGGGTTCTTGAGTGGAGACCGCGTCTCGGCAAACGTAGTGTAGGACGTCCACAGGCCAGGTGGAGTGATGATTTGCGCAAGACGGCTGGCAGGAGCTGGATGCGAGTAGCCGAGGATCGAACTAAGTGGCGTGCAATTGGAGAGGCCTATGTCCAGCAGTGGACTGCGGTAGGCTGAAGATGATGATGATGATGAAGAAATAAAGAAACCAGAAGTTTAAGAAATAATCCCGGACTATCAACTAACCAAATACTAATAAATACTCTTTTAATAACAATTTAAAAAATATACTGTATACTGGGTAATGCCGGTGTTCAATCTTTTAAACCAGGATTCAATAAAAAGAAAATTGTACAATACCATAAGTTATTCTTTTTGTGTAAGGTCTGTGAGGAGATTATTAATACATATATTAGACGTCACTCGTTGGAGTAATGTTAGAAAAATCACAGCCAAATTTCACCTAGATTTACAAACTTCTGTACTTAATATTAGATGCTTAAAAAGTAGGTTGTTTTAGGTTGGAAACAGTAAATTATTTTTTAATACAGACATATAGATACATACATAGATACAAACATACGTACATATAGATACATAATCTATATGCGTGTTTGTATAAAAAAACACATACGGTTTGTTTGCTCTTTAAAAATTCGTATTGATATAGGTATACCTAAGTAAATATTACTACTGTAATACTGCTTTACTTAAAGTTCATATAACACACATCTTTATATAAAAGTGTTGTAGGTAGAGCTGTTTATTATTTAGAATGTGTAGCTGTGGGGCGACGCGACTTGATGCTCGCTCCAAGTGGAAATCTTTTGGGATTACGCCGCCGTCAACCGGCCGAGGATGGGGATACACTGAGCATTAGATAGATCAAATCTATAAATTTCTTAACATAAATTTTAATATTTGCTCTAATTTAGCCATCAAATTAGTCAGCATTAGTGATTCTCAGTCTTGATTTGTAAAAGACACCAAGGGCTTGAGATGTCAATATTTGTTTTAAATACACAATTCAGCTCCATTTTTTTTATTTACATTTTAATATACAATTTTGACTTTCGTTCACTGTTTTTTGCCAAGTTTTTTCTTTTTTTTTTCATTTATTTAAATTAAGTTACCATCACCTTATTATTCTTTTTGTATATCTTAGTTTGTATACAAATTTAGATTAAAAGAATGTTAGGCTCTCTCGAAGAAAAATTATTTACCTGTCAATCAAAAATCCATCTTACTGATTTTCACGTGTTCGGACACTAAAATAAAAATACCTAAAACAATAAATCTTACCTAACATTGTATAGTTGCTCTCAGTATATCTCCGGCTTAATGATCTGAAGCGTAGCGCGCTATGATGTACGAGAAGACGACGCCTGGCGAAACCTAAACCGTAGTAAAGCCTCCATCACGTCAAATGAATACTAAATCACGGACGGCCATTTGAATTTCAATATCTATCCGCTCTCAGTGTGCCCACCTACCTAATGCGTGGTCTTGAGTTTGTAAGATTTTGATATACCTAGATATTTCATTTTAAAAACCCTTTTATATTTTTATAAAATCTTACATACTTACCCCATTCTCTTTTATCTGATCTTTGTATTTTTTACTAACTTGTTTACGATAACTTTTAAATAATAAATGCAAAATAACATATTGTTTTCAGTTATTTTGGCGATTATCACAAGGTATAAATGAAAACAAATGAATGTGTTGTTATGTGAATGTGAACATTTTGATCCCTACAACATCACACGTCATTATCCTTACAAAATTGAAGAATTCTCAAAAGAATCCATGATTCGTGAATTATATGTTATGCTTTAGGTCTTACCCATGTATAAGCAGCTACTAAGTGGTAATGAGCAAAAGACTCTCCTTGCTTCTGAGGGTGTAATAATTTTTAATTAAAATCTATCACAATAACCTAATTGATACAAACTTATAAGGATCCTGGTTATCATCCAAATTGGCTTCTGAAAACATATTTTTCAATGACGAATTTAGACCAGCCTGGTGTTCCCCACAAGACCAGTCTTAGTCTTGCGCAAGAGTCTCGCAAGTGTCGCAATTACCTTTTAGCCTATTGCTATTTATTAAACGTCACTTTATAGCTTAGAACAACTTAACAGAATATGTTAATACAAGCTCCAAAAGTACCTACTCTAGTAACGTTTAATAAATAGCAATAGGCTAATAGGTAATGGCGAGACTTGCGAGACTCTTGCGCAAGACCAAGAATGGTCTTGTGGGCAACACTAGACCAGCCAGCCAAAGATTTTATGAATACATTAAAGTATACCCTGTAATAACTGTTATTAAATTTTAATATTATATTATAGATAGTAATTATTTTAAATCCAGTTTTTCAAATTTCTAATGAACTATAGAAGTGTTTTTACTTCCACTTATCTCCTCAGCAGATTAATGCTTCACTCTCGTACCACATCAACATGTGCCAGATTTCCCAGGGAGAACAAAAAAAGTTCTACCACTAAAGCACTTAATGAAACAAAAGGATCCGAACTACACGAATTGCCAGATACATATTCTTTGCACATTTATCAGTAGAAAAAGAACCGGAGCTGAATCGGCAAATATTTTTTCTAGGCGATTAGCGAAAACTCTCTGAAAATACCTACACAACGACAAACATAAATATACAATCAGAAAATACGTGCTTTAGGAGTTTTTAACCTTATTGCCTGAGTTTGAAAGACCAATTTAGATCATTTAAGAATTACGAAGTTAGTTTTATCTTGGTATATATCGGGAAGTTCGGCGTGGGAACGGCCGCGTCGCATTGACCCCTCGAATGCTTAGACAAATGATTTCCAACCAAGAATTTTCTTCAAGCATTTGTGCGTTAACAGTTTGTTTTCAGGATTTGTTAGTAAACGTACATAACTACAAAGCCTACATTACATACTGGTTTCATAAATTAATGACTATCTATAATTTAACATTGAATATCTACCGAAAACAATGCGGCGACACTCTGTTAGTTGCTTCAAATTTGATGTATTAATATAATATATAATCTTTAATTTAAAATTATAAGGGTCCAATGATGCAGAAGCATCTGAATAGGCTGCTACAATGTGGGTCACCATGCTGCATTGTTGTATAGTCTTTTTTTTTCCTTTTTAAAAGACAACTCCCGCACTAGGAATAAATCCTGAACCCACGACACTTGGCGAAGTAGGAAACGGCGTGGTGACCGTTAAACCACTAGGCCAAACGTGCAGTCATTCGTGTCTGCATTCGAAATGAGTATGAAGAGCACTACCCTTGGATTCTGCTCACGCTTTAACAATGATCTAAGATTGGTTATCAATAAACAAATAAAATATCGTAGTGTACTTATTGCATAATGTAAATTCGATTACTTCATACGATGTACCTAATGTACTCTCACCATATTTCAATCGAAACACCAACCCTTCCGCAAAATCAAACCGATATATTTTCATATACATAAAACTAAATATTGAATATCGATATTATTTATTTAACATACCAATATCCTAAATAAACCAACACAGAAAGGGAGGGTTCCTTTGCGCATCCTAACAATTTTTCTCATAAACCGAACATGACAGATTCGTACAGAGATTGATCGGACGCGCGCAGTTGATCTGATGGGGTGCCGAATTATAATGCAGAGGGTGTTTTGGCTCCCGAGATGGCTGCCTGTGCCTCGAGAGATTTTGTAACATCTGTTTTCTTTTATATTTTGTAATAAATGCAGGAGAGTGTTAATATTTTTCTTAAGTCAAGTACTTACTTACCTATATGCAAAGAACATAGTCATGGTTGGAATCCTATGTATCATTCTAAATATCGTCATTCTAAAATAAGCAGATTATTCTGAAGAATCAGACTAGAAGAATACCTATTCAATGAGTAGGTATTACTCAACTAGTAATAATTAGAGCTTTTCAATAAATTACAGGAAAAACGAAATACATAGTTAGGTAGGTCACTTAATTAACCTGTAGCTCTCAATCCTTTAATAAAATATTACTAATTGTTGCCCGCGGCTCCGCCCGCGTGTATTTCGGCTATCGCGGCAAATAGTAGCCTATATCTTATTCTAATGTATTAGCTATATTACTGTAAAGTTTCATTCAAATCCGTTCAGTAGTTATTGCGTGAAGAGGTAACAAACATACACACAAACTTTCGCCTTTAATTAGTGTGATAAAATGTGTAAAAATACACATTAAAGTATATCGTATACTCTTACGATCATTTAGAAATAAATGTAATACAAACTTATTGCTTTTTACAAATAAAAAAGGGAATTTAGCCACATCCAAACATAAGAAAAACATTTAAAGATATATTACTACCTACATGTGAAATATAACAGCCGCATTGATTAATCTATTATTAAATTATTAATATAAATGACGTATATAGACCTTACCGTCAGATAAATTAAATATGATTAAGACATCATCACGTGGAAGTTTTTATATACATACCCAATGAATATTATCAGAGATATTGAACTGGTTTTAGCGGTTAACTATTATAAATGCGAAAGTGAAGATGAATAGGTATTTGTTACATAATTACGCTAGAATGGCTGAACAGATCTGACACAAATTAAACAGATATATATTCTAGTCTGTATTAGCACATAATATATGGTACTTTTGTCTTGTAAAATTGATACTAACGCAATCGGAGCTGCGACCTAGCTAACCAATACTATTGTTTTGATGGGTCAACTCCTTTTTAGTTTTTCTTTAGCAGGAAAAGTATTTTATTCATTGAAGTCATAAAAATTGCCCCTTTTTTCTAATTACAACGGCATTAAAGAGTTTAAACAAACAAATTGCATTTTAAGCTTCTTCCAATTTTTTCCTCTCAGGCGTCCAAATGAAAATCTTTATTCGACGGAGGGCGAACTACCCTTGAAAAAAAAATATAAAAGTATTATTAAAGAAGGAGACAGTTCGGGCCGCATTTGTAACTGTCGCGGGCCCTATGATGAAAAATTAGTTCAGTCCTCGTGACAAAGGCGAGCTAAACCCACTATACACGTTTATCTCACTCTAACTTATAAAACGTATAGAGGTAAAAAAGGATAGATATATGCTGCGTTTCCAATAGCAAATGACACAGATAGCTTAGGGATGACCGTAGGAGCGAACAGCAAGTTTTTGACAGGAGCCATTTATTGTGTATTGAATATCAATATAATTTCCGTGAGAGTCGATTTTTGTCCCATAGTGTGTATGTCCCCCGAGTGAGAGTTTGGGCACACAGATTACGACCAATAGCAAATATTGTGAGTGATTGATGAAGGCGAGACGCCTGTGTAGATATGCTATTTCTTTGCTTTGTTATTTGTTTTTATAACGCATACTTCAACGAGTTTGATGGACTCAAGTCAACCTGCGGAGACAAAGTGACAATTTAAAATTAATCTTTTTTTTTAAATTCTTTTAAACTATTAGGAACGTAAAAGTTTTAGTAGGTTTGTATATGTCTCTTAATACATATCTTTAATCTGTATTTTTTTAAATATTTAAGTATTTATATGTATTAAACCAAATCTAATGTGCATCCACAATTCAGCTACATATATTTTTTTTAATATAATTGATTCTTAAGATTACTATGATCGCATTTTAGAAAAGATGTGTAGTTTTAATACCTAATCATATTTTTATTTATTTAGTGTTCAATATTTTCAAACTGTTACAGTCCCTAAACTATCATGTACAAGAGATATGAAGAATACCATAGTTACCTACTTATTATGGCCTAAATGGCTGCCAACGTACCTATAAATCCTGAAAACCATGTCTCCATGGGCGACATTAGTTACTTTCGATCAAATGACATATCTGCCCCTTTGTCCCTTACATCATCGTTGGTGTTAGTTGTTGAAATCCGCTATAGAAATTTCAGTGACAGTCTAAGAATGCCATGATTACACAAACATACATTTACTCCACAAAAACGTTTACATACATCTCTTTCTCTAAAACCATTAAAACCACTGTATAATATTACGGCAGTAGCAACAATCGATTGTATACGGTGGCCAGCTAAGACTACTGGACACTTAGATGGAATGGTCGCGCCATTACTGGATAATCCGGACCATTTGCGTACGTCGGCCACGCTCTCCGAAGTGTGGCAGGGTCAAGGTTCTGTACCGGAGCTTAATTAAGTTTGTATGTGGAGACATTTGTTAAGTGCCGCTGTCTGACATTCATGGAAATGCGATTATAAAGGAGTAACACATTTAGTTTACTAGCTATTACCCACAGCTTCACGGCTTTTATACTTTTACGGGTTAATATAGGTACATGAATAATGTGACTTTCTATTGGTAAAAGAATTTCCAAAATCGGTTCAGTAGATTCAAAGATTACCTCGTACAACTTCACAAACTTTTACTTGTCTAACATTAGTATCTTTAAATAATACCTATAAAAACGGAGTCGCTTCCACTATCTGTTCGCTTAGATGATATAAACTAATAAAAAAAATGTATGGCCCTGTCAAAATGACTCTACTCTGCCTGATGGAAAGCATAAGTAAAATCCAAGAGTGGTGGACACCATACTCATTGCAAATGCAAACAATACAACAATGCAGCATGATGACCCACACTATGGCGGTCTAGTGATACTTCTGCATTATTGGGCCTTCCGTCTTGCACTCACCAACGAAACACGACAGCACGATCGCTGTTATTTTACGTTGATCTTCTGTGCGAGGGTAGTACGGCTTCGATCGAGGCGGCCCGTTCGTGCTGAAATCAGCGTGGCTCTACTACCTATTAAATCTAGGTATATATATAAAATAAAGTCGTGTTAGTTACATTATTTATAACTTAAGAACGGCTGAACCGATTTGGCTGAAAATTGGTGGGGAGGTAGCTTAGAACCAGGAGACGGACACAGGATACTTTTTTTCTTTTCTTTTCTCTTTATTTATTTTTAAGGGACTTTTACCCTATTAAGGTATGCCAGTCCCATAAGGCCTTAGCTTAAACAAGTATCAATCTAAATATTATATGCTAGACTGTACAATTTAATTGTTGTTGTACCGCGGGTAACACCGCGGGTCTCAGCTAGTTTGTTTTAAATTAAGTCTTTAGCAATAGATAGAGTGATTCAAGAGGAAGGTTATTATAGTAGGGAATATCTAATATATTACTTGTGTCGACCGAAGACTGTCCGTTTTAGCTCCCCTTGTTTTAAACTCCCACAGTTTCGTTGTACTTAATATCAAGTACACTAATTAAAATTATCGGTACAAACGATATGAAACAATTACATCTCTAATTTAGGGAAAACCACTTGTCTAATATTAGGTTGGATGCGGACTGTACACAATGTTTAGAATCTTGGTGGAAGTCTATGTCCAACAGTGGACATCTTTTGGATAAAAAGAACGTGACTTGAAACATAGATTTTAACGTTCTTTTTACTTTTCTATGACTTAAAGGAATATTGCTTGATAATTTCTGTAATGGTATAAGACGAACCGGGATTATTTAATAAATCTGTTTAAAATGATCTCAGAAATGAAGAAAATCCTCAAGATATTTTCCTGTATATTAATATTTATTATTATCGTTCATTTTCTAGTTATATTTGCATATTATAATCGTTCTAAGTATTTATTATGCCCATTTATGTATAGTGATGACTTCATTAAATTTACATTAAAATGATACCTATTCATAAATTTATATTTAAAAGGTATTTATTTAACATCTGCTTAAGTTTTAATTAAGTTATTTTCACACACATACATTTTAAAAACTAATATGTAAACTGATTTACTAATTTATGTCATTAATATTAATTAAAATAATAAATACGATAGTTTGTCAACGTGCGTGTGTGTGTGACTTTGCGGACATATGAAACGCATATCTTAGTTAAATGTTGAATAAAAATTAATAATACAAATAAGTATGAGTATATAATCTGGTCCAAATACACCTTTAAAGTGTTCGGGTAATCTGTTCTTACTGATATCAGAAGTAAATAAAATAAGATTTATGCCTACGGTATTTAAGTATATATGTACCTATTTATTATTCATATTCTCCTATCCAAGAACTATTGTAGCTTTCATATCAGTACCAGCATATATTTTTCTCCATATACCAATAGCTTCACAAATACAATACAGCTTAGGAGTTCTAATAAGTAGTTATTTAATTACTCTAACCATCATCATCTCAAGTCTAAACTCCAAAAATATCTTCTACACAAACTATATATCACATAACTAAACATTCATACATATAACTATACATACATAGGAACAAGCAATCATAGCAAACCTCGAGTACATGAGAATACAGAATCGGTTGACCGTCGTCGCAAAGCGGCCGCAGGCAAATGACAAGGAATTAGTTGGTAATGGCGACACCATTCTGCCTAACTGCTTCGTTGGCCTCACCTAGACATACTTAATTGATTATCTAACTCAAACCCTGCCTGATTTACACTTTAGAGCACTTTTTGTAGGAAAATAATTTGAATTACAAATATTTTTCTGCTGTCAAGTAAAAGTGGTTAGCTTGGTTAGCTCATGGCTGTGCAGCAGTGACTCCAAACCTTTTATTTTGTTTTCTTTGGTCGACTTCTTTCTCATTCAAGTCTCTTAGTGAAAAAAATATTGTAAACCGTATTATTATTTTTTAAAAGGAGCAACAATGGAGTTTCTTGCCAGATTCTTCTCCATGAAGGGTAGGCTGCACTTGGAACTGGCGACTAGAATCACTCGATTTTTTAATATTAAATATTGACTATTCATAAGTGCCTGTAAAATAAGTGCCTATATGAATAAAATATTTTTGAGTTTGAGTTTTAGTTAAGTAACTTAAAGACGTAAAAATTTAATAACTTAATAAAAATGCTAACTTCGGAGCTGAAATGGAAATGAAAATCTAAGCCTGTTGTTACTTACCCATAACAGCACACAAAAATTTTTTTTTTTTTAAATATACAAACCAAACACCATAATTTCAAAATGAAAATGTGTTTACGTAAAAATCATAAATTCGTCATAATAAATGCTAGTTAACCTATAAATGTTTGTTCTAAATTTTCCATTAAAACGAAAATCATTAAACTCTAGCCCCTTTAATAGTCTTGTAAAGTCTCACTCTCTACAAATTAACTCCTCTCAAAATGACAAACTCCCCCTCATCACAGAACAAAAGAACTAATGACCTTAACGTCTTCTTAATTCGAAAAATGAATTCCTAAACAAAAACACCATTAAAAAGTTAACCCTGAAATTATCAAATCAAAAATCGAATAAAAAACAAAACAAAGCTATGACACACATTGTGAGAATCCAGGTAATTAAAACAGGAATAAAATTCACGGTTAAATATTATTTATCTACGTCACATGCCGAGTTTTTTAGTAAGACGGATCTGTCACAGATTATCTCAAACAATTTTTCATTCCTTTGGTGGAGCACCAGTGTGACAGCTGTCTTAACCCTTTTTAACCAATGAGAACGTCATAGGCGCACGATTTACATTTATATTTTTTGTCTCATCTTAGTTGGTATATTAAGTGCTTTTTTATTGCATTTTAATATCCTGTGTTTTTGTTTTGATTTGGCTTAGGGCAAGGCCATCTTTGTACAACGTTGTATTGCGATTTCTTCCTATGTATCTCACATGTTGAAATATTAGTGTGAAAGAAATTAGATAATTATCGTTTATTTTATCAAGTAAGAAGACATTGGTTTTCCATATGAACATACTATTTCGCCTACACAGTAAACTTTCAACAAAAATTTTAATGAGTTTATTTTTACGCTATAAAATTACCATCTATGAAAACTAAAGTTCCATTTCTAAATTCAAATTAATGTCATACCACATAAAAGAAATTTATTTTAAGTCAAAATTGCCTAATAAATGCCTGTATTGAAAACTGAGTTACGACACTCTATCATATTACCTCATTCGGAAACATGTGTTAAAACTCTTTACATAAAGCCCATTAATTTAATAACAAACATGTAACGCGACACCCATTAGCTAATAAAAAAAAAAACACCTAATAATGAAATTTATTACTATAATAAACACATTTTAATTATCGTTATCTATTCACAATCGCGTAATTAATAGCAGCAATAAAATTAACCCGCCATGTTTCAAATAAAACGCTCAAAACAAAAGTTCCTAACAAAATAAACGATACCTATAATACATCATTTGTGTAGCTATCAATAAGGCGGCCGAATCTTAACATCTCACTAACATCTCAATTTCTTGTATTGAAAACAACAATAATATTTCCTGAAACAGGATATTTATTTAAAACAAGGCGTTGATAAAGTAATTTTCTTTTAACCTTAACCATGTCTTTATGGAGTGGTCATTACTTAGCAATGGTACACAGCCGGCTCTGAGCAATGGCTACGTATTAATCAAAATGCCATATTTTTGTCTCGCTTCTTTTCTACTTCCGTTTCTCTCTTACTAGTCACGGATATCTCGTTTTTATTTGTTGCCAAGTATCTCCCTAAAACACGTGAACATCCAGAGAAAAACAACCTTTAATCGGTTAATCCTTGGTTCTAATTTCAAGTGGATTAACGTTTTTCTTGGTACCTTTTTTTCTATGTTTGCTTACACTCAGATTCTGCAGTCTTACTCTCCTGAGACGAAATTTGGTCTTTTTTCGTCTCTCCATCAAGGATCCTTTTTTCGCTTTTTCAAAATAGACGTAGGAAAGTGTTCCTTCCTTCGTCAATTTTTTACACATCATTCCGTAATCATTAGTTTCACCATTCGCTTGATGGTAAAAGGTTCTAAGATAACTTAATTAAGTGAATCGAATATTTTCAAACTATTAGATACGTTTCAACAAAAATATAGGACTACAACACCAATTTCTACCTAATCTATACTAATATTATAAACGCGAAAGTTTGTAAGTATGGATGGATGGATGTTTATTACTCTATCACGCAAAAACTACTCAACGGATTTGGATGAAACTTTACACTAATATAGCCTATACATTAGAAAAGCACATACGCTACTTTTTGCCGCAATAACCGACATATACGAGGGCGGAGCCGCGGGCAACAACTAGTAGACAATACAATTAATATCCTATTATATTCTTCAGAATAAGTTCGTCCAGAATCCTTATATAAAACTTAAGTTTATTTTAGTTTATTGGGACTGAAAGGTTAATTCTAATATTATAAATTCAAAGACAACTCTGTCTGTCTATCTGTTAGCCGTCTGGTACTCTTTCACCGCTGAACTGATTTGGATGAATTTTAGTATAGAGATAAATTGGACCTTAGTGAAGAACATTGGCTACTTTTTGTCGCGATAACCGATATCGGGTGCAACGGCATGCAAAAGTTAGTTTATTATTATTTTCATTATTGTTATATATCAGACATGAGTCCACCCCTGTGGCTTGGACTGGGGAAATATGTTCGAAACATTACATGGACACAAAACATCATGCCTAACATTAACATGTGGAATGTTCTAAATTGACAAGATATTAGTGCTTTCGACTATCATTTTACCATACCTAGCCTACTTTAAGTAGTTATCGTGTTGTATGTTAATTAAATTATTGATATAACCCTATTTTTCTTTTACAGAGGACTATCCTGGAACAAAGAAGGATTCAAGTGATATCAGATAATCTACGAATGAAGAGTTTGAAGAACTATTGAAGAAGATTATCTAAGTAATAAAATAACAGTCGAATGGGGTGGGGTTTGTCGGACAGAGTACTTTATTTTAAAAAAAGACAATACACTGATTTACCACAATATCTCTAATTACTAAACTTATTCATTAGTAGGGATAAACATTTGTTTTACAATTTTTGAAAAGTGTAACAAAAATTTAATACGTCAAAGTATAAAATAAAAATTCGAAGTTTTAATTTCAATTTACGCGTTAAGAAATACTAACTAATTTATTACTAGTTAATCATAAATATCATAGAATGATTTAATAAATTTTCTTACAATGAATCATTCTAATTACGAATTTAAAAAGAACGATTTTCAACATTCAAATTTTCAACGAATTCAATAAAATGTGTTTGAACTCTTTCGAACCAAAAATAAAAGTATTTAAATAACACTGTTTACAAAATAACAGCTTCATTTCCATCTATTCGATTTATTTATTACCGTTTCGTTCTTATATGTATATATTATTCTGTTTATTGCTTTATTTAATAAACAAGGAAGAACTCAACACTGCGCCTGCAGCGATCGCGGTAGGAAACACGCCTCCCATGTGTGATATGTCACAGGGTGCTGAAGTGTATACGTCATCGGTCCTGACACATATGTACCTGGTAGTGGAGGGTTATTTTAGAATATTGCTGTGAAAAATTAAACATCTATATTAGGTATAAAAACAGAGGAAATATACAGGATGATTATAAATATCTCTTTCCTGGAATATTTGCTTTAAAAACTCGAGAATTTTCTGCCTGAGAAAAGTCGATTGGAAGTTCAAAAGTTAATTGGGAATATCATTGACAAACATGTCATGATCACAATCTTTAGACACGTCATGAGTTTTACCTAAACCACGAGTAACGTAATATTAGAGTAGGTACTATATAGCTATTTACCTATTTATGAATAAGATGAAATTAAATGAAAAAAAAAATGAAAGAATGCATGGAAATTTTATTTTATTAAATATTTACATTAAAAATAACATCTAGTTCAGTGACTTCAGTGACATTAGTGGGGTATTAACTCCCCTTGCCAAAGAATACAGTAGAAAAGGAGGATTCCTAAAAGCTGTTGATGATGATGATATTCTAAAATCAAAAATGTTCCTAGTGATTAACTCGCCATAAGACACCCATATTATTTCTCCTAGTAATTGAACAACTCAATATTAATGGTTTTCTCAACTGATTAGTAAATATTTATTTGTAGAACATCAATGTCGAATATTTCCCACAAGCGTGAGGCGATTCGTCATCAAAACCGGTGGCTGTACAAATTTAGATGATCGCATATCGGCGTACACGTTGGTGAACATTTGCATATAATGGTGCGATGATCCCATCCATCAAATACTTCGACTACTCGGTAGTAGTACAGTTACAGGATGTAGTTTTTTTAAACAGTTTGTGTGTTTTCTAATTCACAACTTTGTTTCAGACTTAAATATACTAATGTTGAAAGCAAGCGGTTTAATTTTTGTTGTTTTTATTTAAATATCTGATTACGTACATAGCATTTACACTTATTTTATACATCCATATTGTAAGTGAACAGTTCTTCTATAAGTAGTCTGCGCATTTGAAGCCCTGAAAACACAAAATTAAGTGTAAATGCAGGGTTCTAATGTTTCATAATATTAATGTTATTCAAGTTTTGTATAATATCCAATTATTCACTGTCGACTCCCTTTTCTAAGCTGTTTCTTAATTTTAATATTGTTATTAGTAAGTATAACTGAAGGTATAATCGTATAAATAAACTTCATCAATCTCCATGATTCAATTTTTTGTTCACAGGATCCCAGCCACAATTGATCTGCATAAAGAAAAAATAATACATTATTGATTTAAGAAACATCCTTTGCATATAGACAAGGGAAGGGTAAATAAAGCCTATAGGTAGAACGCATTAAGGTATTCGGGCAAGACACCATTGTTGTCATATCGTGGATAAACTACGACATTAATCAATGAAGGACGACAATACTCTTGCTCACCTTAAACCGTACCCAAACTGCCAGTGTAAAGAGACCTGCCAACTTGTTTCGAATGAGGAAAAGGGTTTATACCTCGAGAGGTCAACTTGTGATGGAGGATTGTATCGAGTGAATACATCTACATAATGTAAGCGTGGCACAACACTAGATAACTGTTATTGTGACGTCAGTAGGTACGATTCTACCCATATAGCTATTGGAAAAGTGAGAATTTAGGAATCCCAAAAGTTGTTAAGACACGTCTTTATTTTTGAAGTAACTGTTATTTCTTTATATTTGGCTGCTTTTTTTATTGTATACTGTATAAGTAAACTTAATTTCTTCTTTTCTTTCAACGGAAATGCCATTGCATTATGGTATTGGCAAAATTTTCAGTATCTATAAGTATTATTCGGCTGTAAATCGGAACTTAATCGCGATAATATCTACAAGGTACAATCCCTTTTTTGGCAGTCCGACGTTTCGATCGAAGTGCACCGATGCTGGTGAGAGCTTAGCTTCTATAAGTATTGCTTGCTGAATATACAAAATTTAATTAAACTCGTTTTTTGAGGTTCTGCGTTGACACTGAGGTACCTATCTAGAAAAGTTTAATCATATGTCCTAATACACCCAAACCACAAAACAATCAATACTCTTAACTAAACTCTCTACCTCAGCCACCGCTAATGTAATTAATTTTCTAACACGTATATATATGTAAATTTAAACTTTTGCCTCGCATCACCCATTCACTTATGTAATATTTGAGTAAATAACTATTCCGAATGTTGATTTCCAATGTATTAATTAACGTAAAACCAGTCAGAAACATACACCATATGTTTCTGTATCAAATTGCAGAATGTACCAGAATATAATAAACTCCCCCTCATGGTGGTTTAACCGTGAGGGGAAACAAAAAAAAACCTTTCCAAAAATAATAAAAATAAATATTGAATCAAATAGTATCTTAGGTATATATATCTTGTTAATTGTGTATTGATATAGTTGTATGATAATATTATTTTGACCCATTCCAATAGTAGACTCATGAATATTTTTGTACACAGGTACATATTCAATCATAGGTAGGTACATTTAAATATTGTCTTTTAGGGTTGCAAGGTTGAAGTGGAAACATTACGTGGAGTATCATGAAAAAACAGTATGAAATCTCAACTAATATTTTTTCATTTGAATGTTACTAGTCGCATCTTAGTAACTACACCAATTATCATAAAGTGTTTCATACCTACATGGTTTCTGAGGACAGAAAATTACATAAAGGTACCTTTCATCAGGAAAAAATACTGATTCCTTTAAATTAACTCGTAAACGAACCTGACAATAAAAGCTAGTATAAATAACTCCCTTTCCATAAAACAACTCTCGTTGAAATCACCCCTGACACCTACAATCATTAACACCAATCCCAATCCGACTGAAAATTAATATGTAATATGCAAAATCAGATTCGTTTCCCCACCATTTCACAACGGTCGTTAATCACCACCCTTCGAGAAAGCAGATAATTTCATTAGCGCGCGAATATCTTACACATGAGAATGTACCTATTCCTATCTGTAAGGAAAGTTACATAAATCATTTATTTAACCCCTTTGTAGCTGGTACCTTGTCACTCCTTCACTTCACTTGCTAAAACACTGACTATTTATTCTTGAAACTGTTGTTATTTATTTTTTACAACTAAGAGTTTTTGTAACTTATAAACTGAAATACAGAAATAGTAAAGAAGTTCACTTGTCTACATATTGTACAAGTTGAGTGTTGAGTTTGATTTTACATTTAATTTCATGGTCCTTTTTGAGTAAGGCGATAAAGGTCCAAAGACATGTTGATGCAAATATATTTCGTATTAACAATACGAAATATATTTGCATATACTTAAACACATAAAATCCTGAAAAATTAAATTAAGCAAGTTAACAATTATACTGTATTATTAATAATAACATAGTAGTTTACAGTGAAATGCATAACAGGCATACCCCTCTCCGAAAACTAATTCTCGATACACCTGAACGATACTGAGAATTTTCACGCACGACAGACGTTATACTTATCCATTGTCGTCGAGAAACGAGATTGGTTCCTGCGATAGGTACTCCAATACTTGCCTTTGTGTGCAATACATTCTATACGATTGGTATTATACTCGTATAAGTGTACTGGTAAAAGTGGTAAATATGTACGTCTATTATAAGCTACCGTTATATTATCATGTATCTGATATATTGTACTGTAATATATCTATTTTACATTTTTATTACCATTTACAGGGCCAGTATCGCTTTTATAGCTTATAATCTTCTGTTCTAGGTTATTCTTCACAACAATATAGCGATACAATAGATAACGCTAGTCAAGGATCTCTTATAACCCTGAACACAATTTGCACTACATTGTACCAGTATATGCATCACAATTGCAGACCGGTGCATAGAATGATTACCAATTTACCTTTGACTTTGACGGTTGCAATTTTTATTGATACTGTTGCATTCATAGTACCGAGCAATCTGACAAACTATTGTCGTATTAGAATATTATGGTTCAAAACATGACATCTATTAAAACTATAACTGAACTACTTGATGGAACTTTAGCATTTGTTTCTAAAGAGCTAAATAACATACACTGGTATAAGTGTTAACATTTTACACAGAAAATACAAAATCAAGAATACCTACACATCAAATTCCTATCAAGCTTTGCATATCGATCTATGTGGAAACTCTTTTTATCAATAGTTTGATAAATTTAAATCAATTGATAATAATAGGTCTTTACCTATGAAATTGCCGTTTTGTATGCAATAAGTGAAAGTACTTATTTTTTCAAGAGTTTCCAACCCCAGATCTTGCAGCTTCGAGAACAGTCTGTTGCGAACTGTACCAAATGATGTTGTCAGTTCAGACAGTCTTGAAGCTGCAAGATCTGGGGTTGGAAAATTTAGACAACTTTTTAGTGGGTAAAAAAATCAATTCCCGAGAGGCAGTACAAAATGCCTTTGAAGAGTTTGTTGCCTCCCGTCCAGCTGATTTTTACAAGAAGGGCATCAATAAACTGCCAATGCGTTGGCAAAGATGCGTCGATTGCATGGGTGATTACTTCGAATAACAGAAATAATAAAGTTTGAAAAAATAAGTACTTTCACTTATTGCATACAAAACGGCAATTTCATAGGTAAAGACCTATTATTTGCACCAAATAAAATACATAATTTAAATCAAAGCTTAACACTATGCACTTCAGAACTAAAAAAAAATAATGGTGAAGTTCTCACAGACTGGTAGAGGCGTAGAGCGCTTACGCTTCATTTAACTTATAGATTTTAGCCGGACTGACAGAGAAATCCTCCTCCACAGCGTGGGCGCAACTTAACTTGACGTTACTTAGCCACTTAATATGAGAAGCGTGGGAATAGTAGTGAAATGATTTTTTCTGAATACATGCGGGCTGTTACACCATCAGTACGTTACCATTTGAAGGTACCTATCTTCCCTAAGTACATGCAGTAAATATATAATGAGCAAAGAACAACACAAATCATGTGGCATCTAATATTAGATGTAATCTTATATATAAAATTCTCGTGTCACAATGTTAGTTACCATACTCCTCTGAAACGGATGGACCGTTTTTTATGAAATTTGGTGTGCATATCGGGTAGGTCTGAGAATCGACCAACATCTATTTTTTATACCCATTTTTTTTATGGCTAAACAACGTTTGCCGGATCAGCTAGTGAATTCATAAATTGAACACTAGGTTACTGCTACCTATTAGTAAGTAATAGTATTAGGTAATCTTTTGAACCCATCTCTTATATTCCCGGTTTAGCCCTGACCACCAAGCGTACCGGTGACAATCTAAATGAGAGTAAGTACTGTAAATATGAGATGTGTCTCTAGTGTCTGCTGCTAATATGAACTACCTGGATAATACTAGAAGTAAGTACCTACTGGAGAAGAACCTATTGATTAAGAAACAAGTGATGGGCTATGTTCTCTGCCTACCATGAAGTCAGAGAGACGAGACGGGACGTTTATGCACCTAAATAAAGGTATAATCATATTTTAATCAAAAGTATTTGTTATGTTAGGTAGCCATAGCAACAAGAAAAAAATAAAAGCTTCTAACGAAATGAAGTTAGGAAGTCTTGAACATGATTATAATATTAATATTCTCGTTTCTTTTCGTTTCGCTCCCGTGGCAAAGTTAGGAAATGTGGCCAAAGGAAATAAATAAAAAAGTGGGGCAACAAAAATATTAGGAAGCCCCGCTGGGCTCGACCGTAGACACGCAGTGATATTAGAGAAATCGGAACACAAAATTGTTGTGCATGATGACAGACGCAAGTGGTGGAACAAGCGAAACGGAGTTGAGAATAAAATAAAATAGAAAACGTTATCACATTTGTTATGTTTTATATTAACAAATCATGAAACTGCCGTATAAATCTATGCACTCAAAACATTTCTGATCAGAAGAGTTAATATACCTATTCAGATCAAGTAATTAAGGAACTGACTACCTTCCAATTTTATACCAAATTTCTAAAAAGAGATTATTTTTCAATGTACTTAGCAATTTTAGAAATAAAAGTTTACCACTTATACTCTGTCCATTACTTTATTTTCTTTTTGACAGTTCAAGAAATTTTGAAATTAGTGACGCCCTCACTCATTACCGATTCGATTTGAAACGAATAGCGATTTTATTTATGAAGAACTTTCAATCGTTTTAATTAAATATTTTTAGTTGAAATATTAATTATGCCTTCATTAGTTTTTTATATTATGTAAGAAATAAACAAAAATATAAATAATAAATCAGTAAATTAGATGAATGAACAGAGTTATTGTTCTTTACTCTTCGTTTGATCCTAAATTCCAAGATTTCGACTTAATTCCTTGCAAAAATTCAATCTTGGAGTCATAGATACAATTTTTATTTCCTTTTTTTTATTAAATTTACAGAAAAAATACTTACATGAAGTCAAATTATTTTTATCATATGATCGATTTGTCGTATTTCAAGTACTGTTTTATAGTCTGTGGTTGTTTGTTATGCACAGACCACTTCACTAAAGTACCGTCACCGTCAATAAAGTACGACATTACTGTAGTACATATTTCCGAAAAAAAATATGATAATTTATAGGCGTGAGCTGTCAAAAAGAAAATAAAGTAATGGACAGAGTATAATAAGCGTTCACTCAAAATGTCTTTGCACTATGTTGAAGATTTCACTGTTGTAGGAATTTATTAAATGCTTGTCACTTGCTGCTGTCTTCGTAATGCTGATGACAGTAGTCTAATCTAGTCTACGTCCACTGTACCCATACAGGTAAGATTAAAGTTAAAGAAAGGCAAAATATAAACTTTTTACCCAATTTAAAACACTTCAAAACCAAAATCAAAATGATTTTCATTATTATGACTAATGTATGGAATTCGTCTCGATGGCAAATTGTCTGTCTCTTCGGGGTCTTTACCAATTCCACGTGTCACATTGTCGATAATTTGATACCTGGTATCATCTACTCGTATAGGTAACCACATTTAGCTAAATGTCACGGACGTTTTGTAGTATTATGTGCTTTCTATTACCCAGACCTGGTATATTTATACTTTGTAACTCATCAGAATAAGCAGAAGTTTGAACAGTATGAAGATTAGTATTAATACTTATTTTAATATGAGAGGTAATGTATATAATAAATCAAGTTACTTTCTTCGTAATACTCGCACATTCCAAATTCTGTGCAATTAAGTTAGTATGATTACGCCAGCCGCTCTAGCTAGGATCTCGGATTATCTATATTGAATGCCACACGCTGGTCGCAGCACGCCGTCCCACATAACTTACTATCGTTGCTACACCGGTTTCATATTATTATCCTTAGGTATTTTTGTTAACGTGATTATACTTGAGAATAGAAATTTTGTGATGAAGGTGTTTATAGAAAGTAGGATCTGTCTTTAAATATGTACGATATAAATATGTATATGACTCGAAAAGTTGGAGTTGTGTGTTAAGAAACGTTTCACTGACTTTAAATCTACATTATGGTAAATGGTGATAAACTGTATTCACCATTCCTTAATTTTATATCCTTTGAAATGGAAACGGTACTTTTACTTCAATTATGAATGTAAATAGGTGTACCTACCCTTAGGTAAGTAACAAACTATTCCATAGTTTCATCATTCCATCGAAACGAAAATCTCTTCATGAAAAGAATTTTCATAAATATATCATCAACAACCCATATTAACCCACTGCTGGGCTTGGGTCTCCTCTCAAGAGAGGGTCAGGGCAATACATCCCCACGCTGGCCGAGTGCGGGTTGGGGACTGGCAAGACAACGTTATTATGGCTACGTAATCCTATCGTTGGATGTTTTTAAGCCGCCCAAATGCGTCATACTACCTAAGCTTCACGACTGTTATCCTATGATAAGAACCTGGACCGACTGCTTAACGTGACCTCCGGTGAATCACGAAGACGCTCATGGTATCGTGCCACTAGTGGTCACCCATTCAGGTACTGACCGCGCCGTCGTTGCTTACCCTAAGCGATTGTTTCTAATCACCGAGTGCAACTGGGCTATGAGCGCCTCTAAATATATAAATGAAAACAACATTGAAAAAACATAAATTTAAAGAAAAATATGCAAATATGTTAAAAAAAATATCTAATGTATTTAATAGTTAATAAACATTGTATTTTTCACTAGTGTATTTTTGAATCAGTATCAAGGGGTGGGTACTTTTGGATTAAACGTAAGTAATAGGTACCTTAGGTGAAATTAAGATTTCTAAATTCTCGCTTATTCTTGAAAACTTGGAATCTTCGTACAAAACACACATCCATGATACAATTTGAGAGATCATATCTTGCACAGATTACAATTGGTAACTGCTCTGGTAGTTAGTAGGAACTGTTCAATTGCAATATTGCGGAGCGTAGGATCGTAGATGAGACCAGACCACGTTCAATGAGAGGAACAGGGCCGGATATTAAATGGACTATGTTATATTAGTTCTGTAGACGTTGACTGTATCTGTTAGTACGTAAAGAGTCAAGATGTGAATACCTACAAAATTATTTCATAAATTTTTTAAATTTCGTAAATGAAATAATTCTTAAATGTTTAGTTCTTAGATTTGTAACTTTTTGGAGATTTCAGAGCTCCAGATTACAGTACACTTCCAGTGTTTTTATATCTGGCGAATGAGTAGGGTCTTACTTTGCAAGAAACCATTAACGAGACATATTTAAGGACAGACAAATTCATCATCTTATTGCCGACTGGACTACACGAGGGATTACTTCTATTTTTTTCTAGAAATTCACCATTTCAATATGTGTCTGTGTGTGTCTTTGCCGATCATGTAAGCAAATGAGAATATGATTATTTCTATTTGCATATAAATTTTTTTCTAATTTTTTTTTGGACTGTTTGATGTATCTAAAAGTATCTTTTGCTTTAAAATACATAATGGCGAGTCCCATTGTCGCTGAGAAAAAGGGTTACCAGGTAATGCAGTACTGGGACAAGCTATCTGCCAATAATCTATGGAAATAGCCTTGCATGATACTTCAGAATCAACCAGTGTGTTTGTAAGAATTTTCCTAGTTAACTCTTCTGTGCCATGAACCGAAGACAGAAATGCTGAAAGGCTTGACATCTACAATTTTACGTACTCCAAATCTATATATATATAAAAGCGAAATACCACTCACTTATTAATCACGAAATCTCAGAAACTATAACACCTACAAACTTGAAATTTAGCAGGTAGGTTACTTATAGGGTGTAGACATCCGCTAAGAACGGATTTTACGAAACTCAACCCCTAAGAGGGTAAAACGGAGTTGGACGTTTGTATGAAAGTCCTATGTTTT
The DNA here is from genome assembly GCA_949125395.1 of Diaphora mendica. Lineage (NCBI taxonomy): Eukaryota > Metazoa > Arthropoda > Insecta > Lepidoptera > Erebidae > Diaphora > Diaphora mendica. The sequence continues at coordinate 9,522,469 of OX421323.1, forward strand.
TGAAGTAAGAGACTTGAAATTTAAAATGTATGCTCTATAGATGGTGTGGAGGTGTACTAATAATGTATCTTTAGAAATCAACCCCCTTTTGGGGTTACAACGGGGGATGGTAGTTGTAGTAGCAAACGAGGTTGTGTTGGTCAGCTAGTAGGTTATATAGGTTTTCATATTTTTCATTTAGGTATTTAGGTACATTTGAAAAGTTGTTGAGAAGATAAACAAATGTCTATTTGTGACCATTGTAAATATCATTAACTTTTATACAGTGGTTCTCAATCACATGGAACTATTAGGTACTTGTAAGAGATTAGAATATATTAATACAACTAGAACAAGCCGACATTAGAAAGTGCAACGTTTTGAGCAACATAAAAATGGCATTAAAAGATCGTGACTGAACACTTTGCATCAAGATGCCTATGCAAATGATGTGAACTAACCTTGAGCCGACAAAGCAAATACAATCGACACACTAAACTGTTTTTCAACTACTGCAATAACATATTAACCTTTATTCAAAGTACTAAACAAAAATGACTCGGTAAAACACAGTGTCTCGTCTCGGGTGCGACCATCAATCTTTGAATGAATACCGTTAAATAACATCACATTACATTTAAATATTGTGTTTGTAAAACGGCGCTGCAAATGACATATGGGACGATTATATTGTTTTTATTACGTATATGTGTTGTATGTTTTGTGCTGAAATTGGTTGAGAATTAGCTGTAAACGAAGCAAAGTAAAGGGTAACATTACACAAGGTCAATCAAATCAGACGGAACACTTAGAGCTGATCATCTGGACTACAAAACTTGCAGCTCCGTAAAAGTATCAGGTACCTAGTGTTACTTGAACGATTTGATACGTTTCACATATTTATAGTATGAACATAGGTTATTATTTAACAGCGAAATGAAAACTTAGGACACTTTAGTGAACATGGGTCAATTTGTTATTAGAGATATTTTTTAAATAATTTCTGCACGACCGACTGTACCGCCAATCACTATTAATAGGTACTGCTTTGCTGAGTAGGCTCACTTCTTGAAAAGGAAATGTTGTGCAAATTGATAGTCTTTTGTTTTCGAAAGTAAGTGTTGTACTGGGAGAGGTAATTATCCAGTGAGCCATGCCTGAATCTCAAGTCATTCAATAATTAGATTTTCTTTTAAAGAACATTACTTTTTATACGAATCAGGGAAAACCTTCTTACAAATAATAAAATACAAAAATACCAATGAGTTATGATTGCGACATGATGAATTCAGAACAAAAAAAAACTTTTATGATTGTTAGTCAAATTAAGTAGTCTGTATTTCCCGGATTTCCTGTTACACTCTTTTGTCCCTTTTTTTGGGAAAAGGAGCGGTATTACTTCCACAGACTGCAGGATATCGAGAGGAAATCGTTACATATAAAAATAGCACCAATTCAAAAGGTCAAAGTCACTTCTACCTAATTAATTTACGTTCAAAATTAAATGGAATGGTGATCAATTATGTTGTATAATGTCGGCAAGTGTAAATATTTTATTTTTAACAAGCAATTAACAACGCTACGGTATTTCTGTATTCTGTTATAGATATAGCATTATCTTGTCAATTTCGATGTAAACATTAAACGAGTATGTGGTACAAACATAAGCGCACATTTTATTTTCATCATTTAAAATTAATTTAATTCCTTGACCTAAGTTTAAGACTTTTATGTAAGCTTAATTAAATTCAATTTTTAACCGACTTCAAAAAAGAAGGTGGTTATCAATTCGACTGTTTTTTTTAATGTTTGTTACCTCATCACTTCCGACTGGGTGAACCGATTTTGATTTTAAAGCTGGTGTGCTAAGCTTCCCGTGTGGTCCTATACCAATTTGGTCCAGTTCTTTAAGTCAGTTTTTTTTATATTTGTGATTATTATCATGACAGTAATGAAAAGAATACGAAGCAACGTTTGATATAGTCTTTCTTTCTTTAAAAAGGTCAGCTTTGAATGGAAAGGAGTTGTACCTGATATAACTTGATAGTAATATTAATATCTTAATTCATCCTATTACACTTGGCCATCTGATCCATATCTATATATGTATTAGATAAAGTACATCCAGGCACAGATCAAATATTATGCTTATTTAACAATTATTGAACCTGAGATCCAACCTAGAGACCTAGACCCTAGGTCTTAGATTAAATAGTCTACTCCTCATATGTAGAACAAATAGACAACGCAGATAAGACCGATTAATTTTTTTGTTTCTGTTTGATCTGCCTTAAGTAAATACTTCTAGCATTAAACAAAATTATTTTTAAACTGAAACCTCTCCTTTCTTTGTCAGTTTTACTTTATTTTGATATAGTCAGAACTGTAATAGATCCGAAAAAATTGACACGTTCCGACGGCGGACATCTATCGACCTACAATTTTGTAACAGCCGACGGACTTAACCACTACCTGCACTTAAATAAAACTTTTTCATTCCCAAGGTAAACTGTTCCAAAATAAACAGTCTCTCAGAGTTAAATATCAGAGAGCGGATAAAACATGAAAACTTGGCAGTGTGACAGACAGATCGACAATCGGAAATGACATTAACAATCCAATATAAATACCTACAAATTGGAGTCAGATAAAAATAATACATTTCTAATCAACAGTGTCGTTTAATCGTATCAATGGTATGGTTGCCAAGTCGAAGATTAAAGGTTTGTTTTTAAGTATATTTTTTATTATAAACACATATATCTTCAAAGGGTAAGGCAGAGATATATTAGACTGCTGTCGTGTTTCGTTGGTGCAATGAGTGCGAGATCGAAAACCCAATGATGCTGAAGCATAGGTATCAATAGGCCGCCATGGTGTGGGTCACCACGCTGCATTGTTGCATTGTCTGCATTCGCAATGAGTACGGTGACCACAACTCTTGGATTCTGTTCATGCTTTTCATCAGGCAGAGTAGAGTCACTTTAGCAGTCACTTTATATAATTTAACAACTATATTTTCGCTTCTTATTGATTTACCGAGAATAGATTTGAAGGACTGATCATAAATGCATGTGAAACTGCGGGGAAACACTAAAATTTTAATTATATAAACTTCGTCTTACGTATCTTGATAATTTGTAGACCAATGTCGCTGTTTACTTTGGACCATTTTAAATACAACTAGGTATAGTTTTATTTATTGCGGCAGTATTTAATATTTCCGGTAGACAAGAACGTAACGTTTCAACTGATATTAAGGCATTTTTTTATGTGAAATAGTGGCATCCGGTTGCTAAAACACAAAAAGTTGAATGGTGTCTAGAACTTGAGTGCTACATTTTACGGTCACCGTTATGACAACCTCTAAGTAAATATAAGTTTGAAACTGTTTCATTGATTTAGTTCACTTGATATTATTACACTAAACTCATTGAAATAAGTAATTCCTAATAGAAACAGTTAAAGTAGCTCAGGAAGATCACAAGTAGTAGACATACATATAGGTAGATATACTTACCTATTTGTATCTACCTATCTTACCTTTGAATCGCCAGACCAGATAAATAGGTAGTTATATAGGTATTAGCGAACGCAATTACAAAAGCTAGTAGAATGTCTATTCCATTATTTCCAGATTTCATGGTTACCTCGAAATATATACGCATACATACGTAGGTATATACCTATATTTATATACTTACTATATTATAATTGACTGCCTCGGTGGCGCAGTGGTAGCGTATGCGACTGCTGTGCTTGAGGTCTCGGGTTCGATTCCCGGGTCGGATCAAATGTTTGTATGATCTGCAAATATTTGTTTCGGAGTTTGGGTGTTTTCTATGTATAATATGTATGTATTTACAAAATAAAAGGAGATATGTATTTATATCAGTTGTCTAGTACCCATAACACAAGCTCTGCTTAGCTTGGGATTAGATGGCTTTGTGTGTTAGATGTCCGAAAATATTTATTTATATACCTAGCTACTTTATTTGTTTTTTTAGTACCCATAATTTTTAATTTCTTAAATCTATAAAAGGAACAATACCTAATAGATTCTTCTGTCTATTCTTCTATTGCTATTTTTTATGTAGATGCCAAGCATAGGTACTTCTTTTACAAAAAGAGGCCAAGATTTCCTAAAATAACTTCGACTTATTTCTGTATGCAATCAATCATAACTCTACAATGTTGCAGGCAACACGTGTCTGGCTAAATTTATTGTTACGCCTTACTATTTATAAATACCTCTGGCAGACAATATCAAATGTTGGACAGAGAATTAAATTTAACTTTGGACTAATCATCAGAGGCTTATCAAAATATTTTAGGTATTACTTACTTAGTAATAGTACCTAAATAATGATGTACTAACTTGATGACCGAGCTTTCATCGGTTTTAACCGACTTCAGAAAAAGGAGGAGGTTCTCAATTCGACTGAGACTCATAGAGCTAGACGCTAGATCAATTTATCGCGTCTCTGCCTATTCGTTTAAAGGTGTTGGATTAAAGAGCCTGAAAAGTCGTGTTTATAAATTTGTTTTTTTTTTAAGTAGGTATGTACCATTTCTGATTACCTTACATAATATTGACCTGAAGTGGTAGGTATGAGAGTACTGTATGAGTATGAGAGAATTAGTGTCAGTTCAAACTGGTTGATTACGTAGGTAATACTTACTTTGCCTTGAATATCCTCACTAAGAGATAACCTACCTATAGGATATAGGACATTGACGAACCAAATATTGGTCCCCTGAATACTAGAATCCTATTCTATTCATGGAATAGTCTTTCGCTTTAGTTGCTTCAATTAGAAGTCTAATAAAAAACCCAATAAATATACTTGGAAATGTTTTATTGAGTGTCTATAGGTACCTACAAACCTCATTTGTAATGAAATCTACATGGTAGCTATATCTATTTATAAGCCTATAGATAATTGATTAGATATAGGTAGGAGTTTATCAAAATTTTGAATTTCGAACTGCTATATAGCAGTTTCAAAGAAACTACTTTATAGCAGTTGCTTTGAAAATCCAGCTTACTTAGATATAACTTAATTCGTATTTATGAGTTCCAAAATACTTAAATCTATTCTGGTACTATCCTGTATACTTATTCCATTTGTGCTCAAGTTAAAAAATTCAAGAGATCGCTACACAATATACTTATAGATACTTACTATTATACTTACGTATACTTGTTAAGCGCTTCCCTTAAGTGACGTTACTGCTCCCCCAAGACCGTTGTGCTTGAAGTTGAACGTATAAAAAGTCCTAATTAAAAAGGACAGATAGATATAACTTACCATATATGGGAATGGGACGGTTATAGCTCGATCGGTGTCATCTTCGAATGCAGCACTTGACGTGTATCCAGGCAGCGCAAGTTTTGCTATTAACTTTTACCAAATAATAAATTTTGTTTCTAATATTGAATTACTGATGTAGTTTTTTTATCCATAAATCTTTATTATAATTGTAAGAAAGTAAAAATTTTGTAAATTTAAGTATGTAATCGGATACAATCTCGTGAATAAATGCAATAACTTACCTAAAAAAATTAATCGTTTACAAGCAAAATTATTTGAGAAAGAGATATGCTTTCTAATAACTATAGATCTTCGTTCGAGGAGGTAAATATTTACGCAATACCTACTATAAAAATATGTGATAGATAAGTTACATGAGAAAATGTCTGTACTTGTAAGAAAAAAATATGTCTGTTGAATAAAACGCATTTCAAAAATTTCTTATAACTTCTATGTTCACAACATTGTTCTAAATACCGTAGTGTAATGAACTACATAAAAATACTACAAGTAGGTGCTAGTTAGTAGTCAACCTATTGCGTGACAGTCTCACAAAGGAATGACGCATAGGACCTAGATGGAAATGTAATGATTTTTGTGAGGTACCTAAGTACTGTTTATACCAAACTATATATTTATATAAATCTAAATTTATGGTCAGCTAAAACTATAAAATGATTTGAATGTGGACTAATTTACACAAAGTGTTTTACTTAAACTAATAAAATAAAATATATTTTGTAGGTAGCAACCTGTTGGGCGAACTGTACGTTGTAACAAATGAGTTGGGCTGCGTCCGAGTGGCTGGCGCGTGGGAGTGGCGCGACCTGGGCGGGTCGAACAAAGACACCGCCCTAAACAAAATGGCGGAGGCGCGCGCGCCAATTTTTGAATTTCAGTTTGGAATTTAAGAGATGTAACGGTTGTTTAATAAAATTATACATTTTGAAAAAAGGGATTTTGAGAATTAGAAATACTTTAAGTCGTAGGGATAAATAATAAAAAATAATTAAAGTTGTTGTTCCTTCAAATAAGTTTGAAAATAATTTGCTATTGAAGATAAATCATTATGTCAGGTTGGCCTACAAAAAGGTACTTGTGCACATATCTATAAAAACAAGTTATAAAAATCAATAAAAAATCAAACTAAATAAAATAAATTAAGTAATCTCCAAGTGTGACACATTTTATCAAAAATGTCAAAAAGTCAATAAAATCAATTATCACGTTGACTTGTATCTTAATATGAGGCCATAAATTATATTTATCCTCTCAAAGGTACGCCGACAACGCGGGAATCTATAAACAAATCGTTATTGCGATTTAAGGACCCATTTAAAAGCTATAAATTTAAAAACACATACCAAAATTACCCTTATGGACAACTCAATAAAGTTCACGTTCGATAAATCGATAAGTCAAGACGACTCTCATAAACTATTTTCAGTACAAGCTAAATGAAGAGGCTCATTCAATGTCTTGCTCGCACGCATTTAGAAGTTAATATGTGCGACAAGGACAGGGGATATTTACGAGGTGTTTATATCGATACAGCGGTGTTGATTTAACCATTGCTTTGGTTTATTGCATTCAATAAAATTGAACGTTATGAGGCAAGGTCGAAAGTGAAAAATCGTCCATGATTTATGTCTCTATCCTGGCGCACACACACACTCTTGGAGAATATTGTTCGGTTTAGAACAATATCAGTGTAAGTATTCTGGTAATGTAATTGTTGGGTTTTCAAAAGTATTTATGACCGTTTTATTAATAGTTTTATAATAAACATGGTAGTGGTCGTAATTCTAGGATGGGTCTATCTGGTACGATTTAACAAATAATCAAATTGAAGACCAAATAAAAAATTTGAGGTGTCCTTAGTACCTAGATACTGGAAATTAGATATGTTTAAATAAGAGGTTTATTCGTTAGGTATATCTAAATACCTATACCAGAGAGTATTTTGTTTTATTTTCTAAATCCGAAATAGGTAGGTATGTCATAGTAAATTTATTGTAACTACCTATAGCGGGAATATTGGTCTGTTTATGTAGGCACCTAAATCAATTGTACTGGGTATACAGGAGTGTCAGGCAGAAAGATCTGACAACAATTTTATCCTCAATAATTAGGAACGCACTCAACTGACTGAGTGTCTGATATTAAACCTCTTTAACTTCAAGCATTGAAGACACTTATACATAATAAAATGAATTATTCAAGAAATTGACTTGAAAACTAGACATATCTAATAATAATTACAATTTTTAACAAAAAAAACGACTTCAATCTGGACCAAATTTAAATGGGACCATTCGGAAAGCACTAGCTTTCAAATAAAAAAAGACTCATCAAAATCGGTTTAACCAGTCGAAAGTTATGAGGCAACAAAAAATTAATAAAAAAATACAGTCGAATTGAGAACCTCCTCCTTTTTGTAGTCGGTTAAAAATATTAAGCAGTATTAGTTAGGAAAAGCTTCTACTGTAATCTTGTTGTACTGATATTAAATTATTTCCTAATCTTTGCTACACTATCTCAGAATAACATTATACTTCGTTCTTATTAGACATATCTATGCAAACCGCTATGAAAGAAAATAATGCCACAAAATCAGATGTCAGAAGTGTTTAAGTACTGTAGCTACATATAAGTAGTAACCTTAATTTGGAGAGTTGCTACAAAATTTTAGACATGAAAATAATAACTCCAAAAATAACTCCAACAAACATTGTTATTATTACCAATTGTTATTTTAAGAAATGGTGGCAAAAGGGCAAGTGATTCAACTGATAGAAAGTGATCATCACAGCTTAGGGACAGTTCTAACTCAGAAATGTTGAAGTAGGATTATGTACCTATGTAAAATAATGAAAAAAAGACGTAGAGTCCCTCCGCGCGGAAGAAGTGAAACTTCGTAATGTGCAACAGTGCTTTCATACCCCCTCCATGGTAGCGTTAAACGTTTAACGCAACCTTGTTGGAAGTCCCTTGTTGGAAGTAGAACTTTCAGTTCAATAATAATAATAATCTTTTCTTAAAGATGTGAAAATCGTCTATGTACAGGAATGACATTCTTATGCAACAATTTACGTTAAAAAATCGCAAGGAATACCAAATCTTTGACTCCATACCATTCATTACTTACTATTCATTGCAAAAACATGATACACAAGTAAAATTTTAACAAAAATAAAACCGAATTCAAGGTTCGACTCGAATTCTCTTGAATGCCATTATCAGATCTTAGTGTCCTTATCATGGTACCACCGTTGGGATATCTCCTTTCCATTAAAAAAATAATCATCAAAATCGGTTCATAAACGACGAAGTTATAAATAAAAATATATACAGGGTCGAATTGAGAACCTCCTCTTTTTTTTGAAGTCGGTTAAAAACAATATTATGACAATAAGCAATGGATGACGTTAAATGCTATTTTTAATATTATTTTTAAAAGAAATGAATGCCATCTCAGAGTATATTCTAACTGCCAGCAATGTATAGACGATTGCGTTATCTGAATATGACCGTGAACCCAATCTAAAGCAAGTGCAATGGCACATTGACGAACATCATAAATAACACTTATCATCCAACGCCGAGAGCAGACACGAACCAATTGATTAAGACCCCTACTACAAAACATATCTCTTCTAACCCCATAATCTATAAGAGCTCTAGCTATTTTGGAAGCTGAATTGAAAGAAATTGGACTGTTTATATCCGTTGGTGTATGATAAAAATAGTAAATATATTGGGGCCAATATTTGTGTATTATTGCTAAGACTTAAGCCAATGATGAACAAAATATTTTTTTATTTAGCTTTACATGAAATTTTCTAATTGGAGCCTACCTAATGATAATGAGATTTAATAAATGATTCCGCGCATGTATTAAACTATTTATTAACAAGTAATGAATAAATTAAATAAAAACCAACTGCGTATAATATTTTTCATTTTGTTTTTTTTTATTTTGATGTACCAGTGTCACTCTCACGACTAAGACGAATCTATTGACACCACTCATGTAAAAATAAGCAAAGCCGTTTAGGCCCTCCTTCTTTCGCAGTCGGGTAAACACAGACACATTTTTATTGGAGTTAGGTACAATTAATAAATGACTGTCTAGTAGTACTTGTGATGCCAGTGATTATATCAATCATCATCACCAGTGCCTTTAACAGTCCACTACTGGACATCTAAGGAGAGCCTTAGAAAGGTTAGCTTACGATAACACACTAGACAAATGGTATCAACACCGGATGTGTATGTAATTGCGGTAATTTAGAATTAAATATTCAAATAAATAATAAGCTCTTGCCAAATCTAAAAAGAAATCATGACCCTTCATAATATAATTACCTACGAATTTTAACAAAAAAAAAACGACTTCAACCTGGACCAAATTTGAGACCATTCGGGAAGCACCAGCTTTAAAAAAAAAAAAATTATCAAAATCGGTTCACCCAGTCAAAAGTTATGAGGTAACAAACAAAAAAAAATACAGTCGAATTGAGAACCACCTCTTTTTTTTTAAGTCGGTTAAAAATAAGGCAGTTTTTTAAAATCGAAAGCCTACTTCTAATTACAGAACATCTATTCAAAATCAGACTCCTATAATAAGCCCATAAATCCTACAAAATATCAACAAACCAATTATTAAAAAAAAATAGTTGTAATAACTTCCGGTGGACTGAAATCACCAGACAAATACAGCGCCATTAAATACCCTGCAAAACCATAATAGCCTCAATTTCAAACTTGTCAAAATCACATTAGTTGAGAACGTACGTAAGAGCAGCCATTGGTCGCGGGGGATTATTAAAAACGCATTAGAGTGGGCCACACCTTGTATATATATTATGTGGCATTCGTAAAAAAAGGTAATTTGAGATTTGTGAGGTAGGGAGGCACCAATCAACCGTGACTGACACGGAAGGTACGAGGGTATCACGCAAAATCATTATTTTGTCGTTAGCCTGACGTATTATAATGATCGTATCTAGGTCTGTGGACTAAAAATCCCTCAATTGTATAGGTACTTTTCTATTATATACTAATAATATCTAATAGTTATAAGTTTATTTCACTATAAAAAAATATAGAAACACTATAGAAAAAGAAAATTTGCTAGGATAAAAAAAACAGTATTGTACATTTGTAAATTCAAATCGTAGCAAATTAGTTTAAAAAGGTTAATATTGTATTTAAAAGACTGCTGTGTTACTTCTTTTCCATTTTTCAGTACCTATGACTTATTAGTCAAATACTTATAATCTTGTGACAGTTCAGAAAGTTAATATGAATAATGAAATAAAAAAATTATTATCAAAATCGGTTCACCCAGTCAAAAGTTATGAGGTAACAAACATAAAAAAAAATACAGTCGAATTGAGAACCTCCTCCTTTTTTGAAGTCGGTTAGAATTTTTTTTTAACATATTTTAACATTAATATTTCTAACTATATAAATATGTTTTAATTTTTTTCCTGAACCTAAAATCTAGTCGCCGTTAGTTATCTTGAACAAAATCTTAGCTTAAAATGAACTAGGTAATTAAAAATAAAATTTAGAAAGTTAAAGATTAAATTAATGTAATCTTAAAGTTGATTTCATAATCAGCCTATCGCAGTCCACTGCTGGACATAATTTATATTCTTCTCCATGTGTCTAATATCATATTCTCGTTAAGAAAAAAGGTTTTCAGAATAAAAATCTAACAGTACAATCATTATGCTTTATTAATTTCATGTATTTATATATTTATGACAATATCGTCTCGCCTAACCTTATTATGTTACTAATTATAGTTATATTTCATAAATTTTGAATCAATAGGACATTTAATGGTAAATAAAATCGTTCAAATTAGGTTCCGATGTCTCTATAGACCTAAAGTTTCAGTTTTGAGGACAGCTCCTGACAGACTTAACATCAACTTAATTTTATAAGTAAAACTACTTTTATTTTTAAATTTTACAGTTCAAAATCAAAGTTTAGTCTGGCAAGGGATCAAATTAATAATGTTAAGAAACATTGCATTTATTAAATCGCTACTTACATTGTCTTTTAGCCGATTTCAGTACAGGCAGGTTAGTAATTCCCCCCATATGTTTGTATTTGCGTGACTTTATTAGAAACTACGTGACCGTTTCTAATTGTGCTTTCACTGGGGGAATGTTTACACATTAGCAAGGTCCTATTGTCTAAAGAAATGATGTTGGCTTTATTTTATAAAAAAAATAAGAAATTTCTTAACGATAGATTGTAGTTTACTTTGTTAAAGTTATAACAACCCAATACGGCCTAATTCTACTAAAATAATAACACAAATTGTATTGAGCAATTCAAAATAATTCAACAAAATGCATCCCAGCCAGACAGTTATCGAATATTCTCCACCAATTGCAATAGAAGAAACGTAAGCGAACCTAATTAGCAAATCAATAAATAAATATTGAATATATCGACAATATACAATTTACATTTTCACTTAACGAACACAGCACAAAATTAAAAAAAAAAGAAAAATAAAATTTATAGAACCGGCTCACTGAGTTCTCATTAAAAACATTCACTAATTACAATCTATGTGAAAAATAATTTACAAATAGTACTTTTTTATACATTATTACGAAAAAACGTATAACTTGAATCCTGACAAGTTCTCCTTTCGCTCTCGCACTCGCCAATTTTATATAATAATATTCGTAAAACTAACGTGTTACGAGTATATATATTAGATATTTCATTTTTACGTATATCGGGTTTCTTAATCAATGATTTTATAAAAATACCTTTTCAAAATGATGTACCTATTACGGTTACTTGAAACGGTCTAAACGTTCCTGTATCGACGTCCATCATATAAACACCACCGGTTTATTTTCTAACTTTGGTATACAGTGTACATGTAACCTCAAATCTACATCCCACAAGAGATAAATCAAAAGAGTCAAGTTCTGGACCTACATTATTGAAGGTAACTTTGTTCCATTATAAATAATGTGAATTTAGCATGCATTCATATCGAAGATGTAACTACCCAAGTGACACCTCGCCTCAATACAACTTCTAAGAATATCTCTTTTGTTCATTTTAATTCTCCTAAATTATAAGCTTCTTTCTCGTAACATTTTACAATAATAGTAGATATCCTACGATCTTTATAATCAGTAGGTATTAATTACGTATATGTGTCATCAAAAATCGTATACATTGCACTTGTAAACTGGCCTTCCGTACTACGAGTTACGCATATAATCGACAAACGAAACAAAAAGAGACCACCGACAAATAAGAACACTCATACCGCAAAAAAACACAAACACCAAACGGGTCGTTGTTCCTCAAATTAATCTCAATAATTAATTATTCACACTAAAACAATTGTACATCATATAATCTAAAATTATCATGTATGTATGTACAGAATAGTATTTAGATAGCTTAATTAAGAAATAAAACATCAAATATATTAAATAATAACAATATGGATACTAATTGCCTTCTTATCAATGGTTAATTATAAGAGGTCCTTATGGTTTTGTGATTCAAAATTATCAGAATTGTTATAAAATTTCGAGATTTCTTACACAGTGCTTGACACGGAATCAAACAATAAATTATGGACGTCATGTATTTTTTATTACTTTTTTTAGTAAATATCGATGTGTAAACACTATAGACAACTTAAAGTAGCTCTACAATAAATATAATCAACTTGTATCAAGCACTTTGTGAAGAACTAAATAACATAGCGACCGATTGCTAATCAGTAGGTTACCGAACAACTGATAATTAATCAACTATAATAATCACATAAATGATGCAGTTTACTAATCATATACACTGCGTTTTTGGTAATTATTGGTATTGAGATTGTTTCTATAAATTAATTTATACTTAACAACTGTAAAAATCTCTTCATCACACTATCATTACTCTTTATTCGAAATCACTAGGTTACGTATTAGTTATAATGTAATATTATCATGAAAAGTCCAACATACAATTTATACAAATTAAACTGTTCAAGTAACGACGGTCTCGCGGTGTGCTGTTTCAGATTTGCGTTCGAAGCAAATGAACAAAACAATCGTATGCACAAAATGAAATGCGGGAACGGAGTTTGTTGTCCTGGCGAGGCAACCTGAAACAACACAGCCCTAGTTTGGACCGTACGATCTGAGAGGCCTTTACTGTGGCGAAGTGGGCGGACTCATGTTATCCGGCTCGTCCCCGGACCCAGGTTCGCCTTTGGTCTTATTCTCCTTCTTCCACTTCATGCGGCGGTTTTGGAACCAGATCTTGATCTGGCGCTCGGTGAGGCAGAGCGCATGCGCGATCTCGATCCGTCTCCTTCGCGTCAGGTACCGGTTGAAGTGGAACTCCTTTTCCAGCTCGAGAGTCTGGTACCGGGTATAAGTTTGCCGTCCTCGTTTCCTTTCTGAAATGAGATAATGAAACATGTTAATAAGTTTAAAAAAGACAACAGATTAATTTTGATTTCTTTTTATACGTAGGAGGCAGCCCTGACAGACGGCGCACATTAAAAACTGCATAGGCATTTCTGATAAATGTTGGTTATTTGTAAACACTCCGGTACGGAGTTAATTGAAAATTGTTTTAAGCTTATCAACTTGTTAATTGTTTTTGTTTGTCGGCCAACTCTTTTCGCAGTCGGTCTTACTTGAAATGTTACAGAAATCACTGTGCATGGTATTGTTAGTACATCATTTTAGGACCATCCATTTTTGATTAATAATTAATTATAATGAGTGAGTTGCATTAACTTTAAAGTTTTAAAACCGTGTTAAATGTCGAAATATATTAGATACTCAGTACTTTAGGATTAGCTAACATTATGTGTGTAGGAAAGACATTTATCTTACAGTTGGTTCTAAGGAATGACACTGATCGCCTTCTAGTCTTAGTTCTATAATTATATGAAGCTAATAGTGAGACATAAGTAGACGCCAGGGATAAATTTACAGATATTTAATAATTCTGATATATTACTTTATAGGTGTATATGTTTGAGTATGCGTGATCATGTGTGTGTGTAATATTACGTAAATCTGATGTAGATGTGTTTGTGCGTGAATACTCAGACCAAACCGCTACCGAAGCCAATTAAAATAATTTAAGACGCCGCGGGCTTTTTCATTTTGTAATCATTATTCTTCGAGGAAGATGCGAAGCCTATTATACACGGTTTAGATGATGCACTGAACTGTAATTTATTTGGAATGAAAAAAATCAAACTGGCCGAGACAAATGAAACTACACGAATCAAACATGATTAAATTGTATTACAAGCTAAAGGGGCATATAACTTGAACCCTATCTCACATCAATCAGATCAATAGCCTTTAATATTTTACTACTGGGCATGGCCTGTCCTTAGCAAGGGGGTTTTGGCCCACTATGCCACGCTGGCCAGACGGGTTGGTATGGGGATTGTGTCAAGTTTTCCTTGGGTTTGTGTCAAGTTTTCCTTGGGTTTGTGTCAAGTTTTCCTTGGGTTTGTTTCAAGTTTTCCTTTTCTTTGCAGTGATGTTGTCTTGCATAGTTTAAGTCGCTTCTTATACCCTTGGCATGAATAGGGGTGGTGACACTTTCTATTCTTAATCAATCACCACACAGAACGGATGTTCTAAAAGTCCTATTAAAAACCAAAACTAAAATATTATGAGCCTACAAACGAAAACATGTAATTATATTTTAAGAAATGGTTAAGTTCTCAGAGTAAAACAACGAACTATACACTGATTACTTTCAGTTCAGCAGCACGCGACGACTTGCTATACAAGATAAACACGCTAACTTCGAAGAAATACGCAAACACGTAAACCAAGAACTACCTTCCTAATCATACTACCGCGAATATTTACTCGGAAATACAAATTCTTCCTCCCAGCCTTGTCCCAAACACGCTGTTGTCGGCTTTTAAGTACATTAATGCACGTCTCAACTTCATTTTTCTACACAGAGCGACAGCTATCAAACTACCACAACCCTACTGTTGGGTAGAAAATCTAAACTTTGCAATTCGTTAACCTACTCGGTTACCACTTAGCCTTGACATTATTCATCTCTGCTTGACGCATTAAAAAAAGAAAGTAGCCGATAACAAACACGACAGTTCTTTGACAAACGAGCTACTGAGTACGACGTCATCAATGTAGATAACCTTTGACCGTTTAACATAAATCTTAAGATTTCTAGAGAAATTTAACAAAGTGATGTAAAAGAGTCCGTCTGCTAGGGTTGGTGCAACGGATTCAAAATTATCGCCCACTTGTTGCTCGGGAAATTGATAACAACCTCATAGTCCTGGATTTGGGACACACTCGTGTACACTGGAACAATCGTGGAACAATAGGATGGGAACAAACTATATTCAGGATTCAAACCCAGTTTATTTTCCATATACATTTCCGTTAGTGCCCTTTACAACATTAGGATAGGTAACCATAATACAGTAATAAAATACAACTAACGATCATTATTTTTAACTCTAGATAAAATACAAAAGTAATAACTACCTTTAAAAAACTAATAATACCGTCACAATTCACATTTCATTTTACAAGTAACAGAAAATTCCCCAGGACAACTGAAGCAATCTATTACTCAACTACAGATTCAGTAAATTTCATCACAAGAACACAACGATATCATCGCTCATGTTGCGCCGAAAATTCCAAAACAATGTAGGTAGAGCGATATAGCTCATGAGATCCCCTTCGTAGCGGGCTTTATATATTACAGTGGCGGTTTCATCGCACACTCAGATGCATAAAACATGATCCCAACGTCAGATTTAAACCGTCCGTAATAAGAGCATTAAAGAGGGCACTAAAGGCGGTTGAGACTAGAGAATAGAAACGTTTCTTAATTTAGATATGTAATAGCTTCGAATGTACAAACTAGTAAAGTTGATGAACAAATATCACTAGGTAAACCTAGGTAGGTATGTTTAGAGAATTAATTGTTGAAAATTAGGTGTTCTATAAAATTTTAAATGCTTTTAAATTGTTATGAAAAATGGATTCTTTTATTCGGACACACAACGCCATCTAGTTTCTAAGCAGAGCATCTGCAATAAAAGCTATATTGTTTGTTAGAATATGTAATCAATTCTTTTTTTTTGTAAAAACGAATTCCGAAAGAAATATTTGCAGATTATAGAAACACTTTTTACAAATCTGAGACCTCAGCAAAACAGTTGATGCAGTCAAAATGTCTAACCTAATCAATAAATTTTGATACTACAATCTAATTCTCGTTTTATTTTTAATCATACAGCAGCTGAGGTTGGTCAGCAATCTTATAATCAAGTTAGCAGACAAGCGGTCAAAATGCCTTGTCTCAACCGCCGGTCTGCCCTGCCCAAAACGAAATCGCAGATTTAGGAACGTCGGGCGCAGCGCTGCATGTGTCGTCGGGTGAACATAAATCATCGCCAGGGAAGGGGCCGGCTTACTTTCACGACGATGTGGACAAACACACCGGCCATTGTTGAAAATTGGCTACAGGAGGGGAAAAGTGAT
This sequence comes from Diaphora mendica, assembly GCA_949125395.1. Classification (NCBI taxonomy): domain Eukaryota; kingdom Metazoa; phylum Arthropoda; class Insecta; order Lepidoptera; family Erebidae; genus Diaphora; species Diaphora mendica. The sequence continues at coordinate 9,539,327 of OX421323.1, forward strand.
TGGTAATGATGTGGGTTTTCACTGTGTACCGAATTCATGAAATAACTCTCGAGATTCATAGAAATTATAAAGGGCAAACATACGTTACTACATTTTTTTTATGGAATATGGGGCAAACGAGCAGACGTATCGCCTGATGGTAAGCGATTACCGCCGCCCATGGACACCACGCAACACCAGAGGCGTCACAAGTGCGTTGCCGGCCTTTGGGGGATAAGAGAGGGGGAGGTGTTGGGCCCCCGGTGTCCTCACTCACTCGGTGTAACACAGCGCAATCGCTGTTTAACACCGATTTTCTGTAAGGCCGTGGTATCACTCCGGTCGAGCCAGCAAGCGTGGCTCTCCCACATTTTAAGTTGTTCAAAAGTTTAGAATAAAAAATATCAGAATACTTTTGTTAGCAATTGGACACGTATGTAAATCTCATATTGGCGAAAAAGGAACAAATGAACGAATGAACGAGAATGAACATATGAACTCAAATAGTAAAAACTTAATTTATCCTAACTGATTAGCATACCTATTTCAACTTCAACAGTAGTTGACGCTTCAGCAATACCAACATTTAAAGCGAGAAACCTAACTGAACCCTAGTGCTTGGGCATAATTACGAAAATAACTTAACTGAACTCGAGGGAATCCAAGCTACATGTATTTATTTCTAACGTGTGAAGTTCCAAACGACTCCGCAATTTAACAGTATCAAAGCTCAGGAGATTATCGTTAGTACATCAGAAATGCCTTTTCTAGGGCGAATGCAAGAGTCCATACGGTACTAATCCCTTGAGAGGCAAAGGTTGGTTACATTTATCTGGATAAAGTGCGTGCTAAAATATTGAGAAGCGTGCGCTATCTCAGATCGCATTTGTACTGATTACATGGTATACATCGTGTATAAAGGTAAAGGGTCAAAAAATGCGGTCAACTGTACGAACCGGTAACTTGGTAAAACGGAATTTGAGGCTTTATTCACTGGTAATTCTTTTGGAGTGTGAGTGTCTACATTCCATATTATACCTACTAGGTATTTTTTTTTGGATACTTCAGCCAATTCAATGTATAATAACAGTATAATCATACGAGTATGTACGGCATTGACATCAGGAGAGCGAAAAAATTCATTCATTAGAATATTTAATTCTACCTATTATACATTCATTAATTCTATTAAAATGTTTTCTTTACCGTAAATGCTACTAAACCGTTGTTTTTTATTCTTTATTATTTAAATTTAATGATGCAGTTACATTTTATACACTTAAGCACAGGGAAACTAACATTTAAGTGCAAAACTTTCGCTACAGCTTCAATTAAGTACAATAGATTCTGCGGTGGAGACAGGTGTTTCTTCACACCTATGAGAACCACAACTCATAAACATTGTTATTTCAGCAAAAATAAGAAAGGAATAAGTTCTTAAATATACTTTCAAAACTGAGACTTTATTTTTTAAATTAAAAGAGTGGAACTATTACGTGACTGTACCACGCTCTCTATTATTTATAGTTTCATTCAATGACATTGGGCTTAATGTAGCAAAACTTTCAAAACTTTTTTAATGAAAAAATAGTGCACAAGAAACTATATTTAGGCTCTGTTTCAAAGGTTACAGATAATTTGACATATCGGTGACTGACTGACTGACTGACATACCCAGAGATCAACGCACAGTCCGAACCGCTGAAGCTAGAATCCTGACATTTTTCATGTAGGTTCTTTATTTAACGTAAGTGAGCACTAAGAAAGGAATTTTTGAAATTCCACTCCTAAGGGGGTAAATCAGGGGATGAAAGTTTGCGTGAGCGAAGCCGCGTGTAAAAGCTAGTCTTCTATATGAATTGTGTCAAACCATCTATCAGATAAACTATCCGGAATTTATCTGTAACCGGTGAAACAGTGCCTAAATGAGTTAAATTAGATCGCATAGGTTGGAATCTAATATTGCATAGTTTTCCTCTTTCTTTTTCCTTTAGTTAAGAAGGAAGGCTTTCCTAAGATACTTAGAATTTATTCCGACTCTAAGTAATTAGTAGGAGAGCAGAAAGACCTCATGTGATATAATCAATCATTCTTTATTTTGACAAAATGTTTTGAATTTTGTGATATGAAATTAAACCATTTGATTGAAGACTGATTATGATCATTTTATAGATTATCATTTTACGAACAAATATTGGTTGATTTGATCTAAAGAGTAAGTTCAAATACTATAATTTTAGTAAAGTGAACACATTTACTGATAAAATTATCTGCTTGAATATGTACCTACTTAAAATAAAAGCAATAGACATGAAGCATCGACTTCCTATAAGTAAACACAGAGCTTGGTTTTGTAAATAAACATTACAAGTTCTGAACTAATTTGGTTAAAATATGTATAGGTATATCGTCATGGATTCAAAAAATAATAACAGGCAGCGTTCGCATAACCCTAAATACCAAATTCATCAAGGGATGACAAGTGAAAAGAGCTTTTAATTTAATTCGTTGCGGTATCGCGCCACAGGAACACGAAAAAAATACAGCAACAGCTTGAAGCGATATCGACAATCCATAATTCATGTCCTACAATTTCATACATTTCAACTCCGTGCCAACGTTGTATTTGGACGACGAAATGCAACGGATTTTTGACTTTATTTTCATTTGGGCTGATTCGGAAATAGTTTGTCGTGACGTGTTTGTTATGACTTATAGGTATGGAAAGATCACTCAGTGTATTGCAACATCGTACATGATATCAAACGGGTATTCAGATTAATGCAATTTCTCTTAAACGCTTACACGTCGTAAATAAAATTGCTGGTTTCCGACGAGTCCGTGCCGAAGGTCGCTCCATGTTTATAGTGTTTAATTGATATTGTAATCGAGTAAAAATATGTCGGGGTTACGCCGGTTACAATTGTTTGGCTTCAAAGTTACCGATACCTATCGAACATTAATACAAAATTACCTTTTTGCCATTATCTGCTACTTAAAGAATACATTAATGGTCTTATTTATTACATTACTAGCTATTGAGCGCGGCTCCGCCCGCGTTTTTGTCGGTTATCGCAGCAGAGAGTAGCCTACGTCCTTCCTCAAGAATCAAAGTATCTGCATGCCAAATTTCATTAAAATCGGTGCAGCGGTTTGGCCATGAAAGCAGGACAGACAGACAGAGTTACTTTCACATTTATTATAGGTATGGATGACCCATTTTAATGGTTTACCCCTTATTTACAAAACAGTATACAATTAAAACAAAAGGTATAGCTAGAGAGCATTTTTTCCTTAATTTACCTCTAATGAGATTTACATTAATTTTTCTAAGTTTGTCTAGTTAAGTTTTCATGAATGTGTTTTAGTTCATACTAAAATACGAAAACGATACTAAATTTAATACTCATGTATTAAATTTAGTATCGTTTTCGGAGCACAATGAATACCTGGCATTTTTATTAATTTTAAATTTAAAAATGTACCTATCTACTTGTGCTTTCCAATCAACTATAGTCTGTTTTTTTTAACAAACGAGTACTGAGTACGTCTCTCGCACATTTCCGATATTGACACAGAGAGATGGGTGATTGGTTGGGTTGCGGCCAACGCCTTTGTTCTTGTTTTGCAATTTTTAAGGCCCATTCATATTGAATACTTCTTAAATTTACTGTAGAGAAAATGAAATAATTATTTTATGATTTAATTTTGCATACTTAGTATATTCGTAACAAAATAGCATTATTTTAAGAATTACGACGACGCACTCCACCAAGCTACAGAGCGCAACCGATGGAGACAACTGGTTGACGGAATCAAATGGAGTCACGATCCTCAGCTGTGAGGGAACGACTAAAGAGAGAGAGAGAGATTTTAAGAATTTTTATTTATCAGGAAATACAAAAATACCTGTTTCTTAGTAATATACATAATTTTTTAAGAAGAAATTTATAAGCATATTTTAGTTAAATTTCAATAAGACTTATTGCATTACGGACTCACTACAGTAACCTGAACGGAGGTCAGGTCAGATCAAAAATTTGAACGAATAAAAAATGTTATGAAATAATTTGAAACATTAAACAATTCTTTTCATATTACATGAGCGGCATTGTAAAAAAAGTCATTGACTATACTAATGACCTAAAGCAATTTGTATAGAACATTGATAACATCCACGGCCGAAATGCGATGTATGACAAAACACGCAACATCATAATTATGGGTACCTCATATTATGATTTATGTGCGTGTACGTACCTACCTACCTAAATATTACCGGACCTTTTTACTAATTTATATCAAACCTTTACTAAAACCTATTTTACTGTATTGTATTAATATTTTTCTTTTAACATATTTAGCATTTGAGAATGCGAAGTAGATTTTTTTATCATCCAATATGCCTATATCATAAGGAAAATTTGTTTAAAAAATTAAGTAGGTTACACACAATTCAAAAATGTAAAAATGAAGACGAAAAGTGGCATATCATAAAACTACAAAGAAAAGGGACCTGTTTCATTGCAAGTTCTCATATTCATTAATCATTTTCGTGGTTTGGGCGGGCATTATGTTTATGTACTTACCAACTAACTATTGATATATAGTAGCTTAACGACTTTTAAATGTGTTTATATGAGATTTTGCTCATAATGGTTTGATTTTCGACTTCCGTTACCTTTTAGATAGATGCATGTTACTTAGACATAAAATTGGACAATTCTGGTTTAATGGTAACTTAATGGCTACAAACAGATTAATATATCATAAACGACATACGAGTACGTATATGGTAGAAAAACTTCATCACAAATCCGAGTGGATCTCAAAAAGAATTTATAACGCGAATACACAGCCATCACTCAGTGTTGTGTTGACGCTGATACCCGTCGTGTTTCGCATCCCAAATGGAATGTTATTCACCGAAAATTTAGCTTTGGTGTATGCTAAAAATTACGCGCACCCCGCCGGGATTGAACGAAATACCGCCCGCAAAAAAGGTGTCAAATGAAATATTCAAATATATTTTAATATAATTCATGCGGCGGGCGTTTCATTTCTCTCCCTCGTAATGGAATGCTAAATTTTCAGGCGAACAAAAAATATATATTAATGCGCGTACCTAATAGCTTATACAAACTCGTTTGTTGGGTATTGTTGCGCACAATGGGTGCCATAACTCCGCGTCGCAACCACGGCCGGTGACGTCTTTGTTAGGCTCACAGAGCTTTGTTCTGTGCCTGGCTCCGCCTGTCGACGCGACATCCTGCGACCTCTGTACCGTTACACACACCCACGATTCACGAATCTCCACCACCGAATATCTACATATTTTCATGTCGATATCTGCTCGATCAAAACACAACTTTATATTTTTTGTATGAATGATCAAAAATTAAATCAACTAAATTAAATCTATAAATTAAAACATCATGTTTCGACATGGCTTTGGATAAATTGAAAACCTTTTAAAAATTACTACCTACATTTAACATAGGGGTCTAATTACCAGCTTTGTTCGAGTCATTACTATAATTTGCAGCAGGAAAAGCACGAATGAATATTTGAGAAGGCGATAGAAAGTGAATAATTGCGTCGGATCACGAAGTGAAAAGTTATGAAAGGTGCCAGGGTGGGCGATTTTTCACCGCCCGTCTTGTGAAAGCGAAAATCTTAATGAAAAAGAAAATATTCAATCATAATACTTGTAGGTCGATATTACACCCTAGAGTAAAGCTGACCAATCTAGTTCAGATTATATGTTAACGTAACAAAAACAAGCAGTAGTCGGCGGGCGCCTAAAAATTCATCTCAACATAATGCGTAGCGAGGAACGCATTAGGGCTCCAAGATGAGCTTCGCCGCGGGACAGCGTGCCCCAGGGGGCTTCCCCTGCCCCCACAAACTGGGTGGGGGCGATCTCCGCTCCAGAGAATATTTGACACGGGTCTGGCAGATAGACAGGCCGGTCATGTGTGATCCCCGGGTAGGAAACGGGGGGGCTTTTTTCCGTTCCTACGTCGCGGCTACTCCCTGCCTACCGGCACAAGTACAAAGATACGGTTTATGATTTATGTGGCACCGTCGACTCGCACATGTGCACGCATCATGTGACGCCATGCTTTTTGTACACAACTAATGATATGAACAGACTTAATATTACATTAATGAGTATCGAGCGATGATAGAAGTTAATAGTAATATCTACCCGCACTTTCCCATTAGTGCTGTAATTTGCTCGGCCGGTAATTATGAACGAAAAAGCAATAAGTCATAGTTTTTTTGTACGTTTAATAGCTCGATACACTCACAATTATTGAATTAGCAGTTATATTTCCCTAATGTCATGGATCCATTTAAATTTAGAGCTGTAAGTGTTCGAAAATGGAATTTTAATACCACATAATAAGTTCGGCTTCACCGGCTTAGCGGCGGTCAAAGTTTGATTGGCGTTCTATCCCGACGTTTAATTAATGTGGGCCAAGCTAACCTAACCTAAAGACAAAGAGAGAAAGCCAACGCAGGCAAGACAGAGAGAGGTGATTTCTGACAATGTTGCCAGTTAATTGGACACAAGTTACTTTTGAAGTAAAAGGACGTAGTTCAGGGAAATATTGGTCTGAACTTAGTAGAACTCGAAAGAGGGTCCAAGAAAGGCACCTTGTTATTTAGTAAAGTTTAACTCAAGTTTTGAACTTAATAAATGTATTGTGGAAACTTGATTAATTATGAACTAGTCCTTAACATGACATTTGACTCTAGGCTATGAAAACGGCTTATTTAATAATGCAACTGTTCTTTTCTCACGAAATATATTAGAACACAAAAATTTTAAACATTAAATAAAGTTATTAAATACGGAAGCTAACTGTAAAATAATTAAGATTTATCTGTTATCTACTTAAACGGAAATAATGAGAACCTTCTAAACAATGGTATGAGTATAATCACAACTCACAACAGATTTTTTAATAAAAGCTGATGTAATTACATAGTCATCACTAATTATCTAATGCTCAACTCCGCCTACATTTAGTCAAAAATGTATTCTCGTATGTAGTGATTAGATCAAAACGTTTATCTTAAAATTTAGGGCATGACGATACTATCTAAGACATTCGTAAATAAATGTTTTGCTGTGAGTAAAAAAAAATTTAAACAGTAAAATTAAGTTAAAAGTCATAGAAATTTGGCCGATTATACTTACATATACTTAAATCACTGACCATTATCACAGAAACATACAATTATTATAATGTCTGAGAAAAGATCATCGTAAATAATTTTACCAATGTATAACGGTAATACAATTTGCTGGCAACTCTACCCACACATTCACACATCAGATGCCATTCAACATGTCGATGTGTGAGTAACATCCTACTCGTGAGAAGTCGTGAGACAAGTTCTTGTATGTGTGTGTTAAGATCTTTCTACGTGCGAGTTAGACACATATTAATGGGATTGGTGTATTTCGATGTGGGTGTATGTAATTATAGGATTGTAATGGTTTTTTAATAAGCTCCCAGCTTTTTGTATTATTTTTGTGTTGTGTAGTAATCATATTCGTACGTCGTATAAGTAGGTAAACATCCTTATTAAATAAACATTGTGGCTCTATGTTATAATTTTGTTTTTTTTTTTCATTAGAAATTAAGGTACGACAGGAAATTACGACAGCAAAATAAAAAAAAAATTTTTGGTTATTTAGAGGTCATTGATGTCAACTCATGAATTTTGTGTTAATTTTAAGATTTGTTTTAAATAGCGTCAAGTAAATAGAGAGCTAACTTAACTAAACTTCATAAGTACATGATTTTTTTGAGATTAACTGTATATGAAATGATTTACGATTATTAATTTTAATGCCACTTAAATTAATAACTTGCACTGGATTAGACTAGCCTTATTAAGTAGTACTCAATCAAACATAGTCCCTCTTCGCGTCATTCTGTGTTTAGCATAAGATCTATTGACAATACACATTTCAACCAATGTAATTCAAGCTAAGTTACAAAAAATAATATTAAAAAACCGTATAAACGCCATTCGTCAACGTCACAGCACCGGGCCGAACCGGAAAGTCACCACCGAACAGAATTAGAAATATATTTTTATCCCTCACTGTACTTCACTCTACCCTACTGTGTAAAAAAATCTTTATGCAAATAATAGCACGTGTAAATACAAGGGGAAGTGAGGGAAATGCGGACCATCTCCTGCTTTAAATAAATAAAAACATTTCGTGGATTTTTGACTTCATCGTTTTGTAGGGTGTACCGTAGGTAATCGTGCGGAATGTTGACGGCAAATTAAGTTTTAATTCGTTACGAAATAATTGCTATAATATAATTAAAAGTTCTAGATACTAGTCGCTTTAATTTAATTAAAATTAAAGTTCTAGATCCTATTATAGTTACTTTTTTTGAAGATGCAAACGTGATAATATTTACTTAGTACAGTAACATTCCGTACACATTACAACAATTGTTATTTTTTTTTATCTTTAACTGATTGACATTTTAGCTGACTTGTTCAGTGACTTTATTTCCATTTTTTGTCTAAACAGATTATTAAAATTGTGCTACATTATATGTGTATAGTGTGTACTTAGTATATTTTGTACAGAAAATTAAATATAATTTGGGTGTCAAACTGATTTTTTGATTTGCCCTAAGGTAAATAAACGCTACAGTATGAAGAGGAGATTTTTAAGATTAACCGCGAAATAAGAAACACAAAAGTCAAAACTCACGAAGAAAGTTAGGCAGCAAAAGAGGCAGATTTCCAATCTAGTGAGGCATTTATCGTCATTGTTACTTTACGACAATCGACAATCGATCAAGCTACCGACAATGGAACTTATCGCCTACATTACTTTGGAAATCACTACGTATTGTCAGAGATTACGAGAAAATTTTGTGAAAAATAATAAATTATGTGATGGAAAACCTACTTGAACGACGAAAAAAAAACGTTTACGTTTTTTAAATTTATTTATAATGTTTGTTAGGTAAATATTGAAATTTATCTAATTTAATAATACATTTGATCAAGTATTTAGGTTTTTTATACCTAAATAAAAGAAAAAAAAAATCAAGGAACCTAATCCTGAGAAAGTAATTTCTGTTTCTACATGGTTTACAGAATGAGATCAGGCTTTTAAAATCCATAACACTCAAATTATTTACTACCTTTCGAGGGAGACAATACAGAAAGTTTACAAGAATTTCTAAGTTTGTTATTTCAAAATATTTCCCAATTATAAAGTATATGTTGGTTATCGCGGCAAATAGTAGCCTATGTGTTATTCTGATGTATAAGCTATATTACTGTAAAGTTTCATCCAAATCCGTTCAGTAGTTTTTAAGTGAAAGAGTAACAAACATCCATACTTACAAACTTCGCGTTTATAATATTAGTAGGACAGGATTTGGCAAGAGCATATACGAAACTGTACTGTACGAAATTTGAATAATTGCATCAACATTCGTAATTCATTTAATTCGTAAAATATCCCCCTTAAAAACTAACGTAGGTAAACCAAACCAAACAAACACGTACCTAAATATCATTCGTCAGTGGTATTTCAGATGCACAATATCTATCATATGTGTTGACAGTTCATATGCTTTCACACATAATATTGCTTCAGTGTTTCTCTAGAAAACCGGAGCGATATATGTATAAGTTCTTACATACATATTTATAATTGTATTATATTAAACGTTCTTATGTTTAATACGAAACGATTCAAGCTTTCAGTGGCAAGCGGCGAAAATCAGAAGCAGACGCAAGAACAAATACTCGTATTCAATCATCAGGCTTTCACAAAGGCCTCGGGCCTGATAACCGAACAATGAAATGTAACAAGTCGTCTATCCGGCATTGTATGCGGAAGGGAGAGAGGTGGCGCGTAGGGGGTTTCCATTATATTTCCATTTCCACCTCGATTCCCCGCGACTTATCGCGGCCTACCTCTCGGACTAGGTAAGTCTATCTTTCTATGTCGTTAGTCAGTATATCTATACGTCAAATCGCACCGAAATAAAGGTATTTTTGTGTGAATGCTGAGGAAAATAAAAGGATCTTAAAATGAAACTATACATTACTGGGGTCTGACTTTTGTTTCCTTAACAGCCCACTTGGAACGACTAAATGAGTATATCACAGCGGGTTTTTACACGTCTTGAATGCTCGACTAAGTAGCTGCACCCTACGATAAACCCAGATATAAGTATATTTACTAGTTGGTGACGTACTCCAATGAGTATTCCTTTAATTTTGTTGCTGCTTGAAAATAGAGACAGCAATTTAAGTTAGAAGCCAATGAAGAGAATTTTTGTCAGTATTTGTATCATGTACCTACCTAAGAGTAAATAAATTTCTCACATTTATCATTACATCTAATATTAATACGCATCAATTAATATAACATAAGATATCTGTGAATTTCTTTTGAACTATATCATGACACAAGGAACACGTGTGACATCTTGATTCAGCTTCTTCTTGAATTAAGATAAAAAATACGTGTATATTTATTAAACGTCTTTGAAAATTAATGACAAACATTATTCTATCACTGAAGATAGGGATGTAAACACGAATTCTCATTAGGGACACATCGAGATGAGTAATCAAACTCTGAAGTATGTCTTTGGCATAGTACATAGTGTGTATTAGGTATGCCAATTATGCTGTAAGTTCATTCGTTTAGAACTTAGAAGAAAATAAATATTCAACCCAATATATTAGTTACCTAACCTTACATAGGTGACCAAAAAGCTTTTTCTAGGTGCGTAAGTAGTAGGAATGTACGTAGTATTCTTTGTCTCTATGAAGATTGAACTGGACAGGAGTATGATTGTTTATCGATTCGTGTATTTTAATTCGGAAAGAATCTAGCTCATTCTTTATTTTTATTTAAAACTAGCTTTTACACGCCGCTTCGCTCACGCAGACTTTCATCCCCTGTTTTACCCCCTTAGGGGTGGAATTTCGAAAATTCCTTTCTTAGTGCTCACTTAAGTTATATAAAGAACCTACATGCAAAATTTCATTATTCTAGCTTCAGCGGTTTGGGTTGTGCATTGATCTCTGGGTATGTCAGTCAGTCAGTCATCTTACTCTTTTATATATATAGATAGATATGACTATATATTATAACGATTTTGACTATATCGCCTATCTCATAATTCACGACGATCGCGTAGGTATAAGTCTATGTAAAAAAAATTAAAAGCCTAAATATTTCAGCCATATTCATAACACAGATCCATGTTATGTATTTCTCCAATAAATTTTACTACCTACTACGTCTCAGTTAAAGTAGTTTGTGTACCGAATTTGTGTGAACGCGCATAAAGTACTTGGTATTATATACAAATGTACCAACAAACAAATCCAATCAGTACATAATCATTGCGTACACGCAACATGATTAATGATTCGTAAGCTCCAAACGGACGCGTTCTATTTTCAAACAAACGTTCAAGGAGCTCCTATTGGTTCGTCTTTTTTTTATTACAAAATGGCAGCCGATATTTGAAGATAATTAATGATAGAACCGTTTCAAGTAGATAATACGAGAGCTTTAACGAGGTTAAGTTAAGTGCGAGCATTCGCTACCGTGTGGCTTAAGTACTTATATTTTTCATATGCTAAATAGGTACGGGCGTTTAAGATAATATCCGAGATTTGTTTTTGTACCGGTTCTGGTGGCTACATTCCTGCTTTATTAGCTGTTGCAATTATATCTGCGACATTAAGTGCTTACGCATACTAGTATTATATTAATCACACGGATTTATAGTGGAAAAGGTTTAATATTTTATCTTTTCTTTATTTTTTTTAAATAAATTAATAAATATTTTGGACATCTAACACACAACGCCATCCAGTCTCAAGCTAAGCAGAGCTTGTGTTATGGGTACTAGACAACTGATGTAAATACATATTTACTTTTTTAAAAACAACATTCACACTAGAAATAACTATATCTTGTATCGCGGGAACTTAACAAACATTCATGAACACAAAACACCCAAATTTAAAATAATTTGTGGAACGTACAAAGTGTTGTCCTTTGGGATCGAACTCACTACACTTAGCACAGAAGGAAGCAGCAAGGCGACTGCTCGAACCACTACGCCATTGCATTATTTCTTATTACCTGGTAACCCTAGGTCCCCTATAAGATGGAAGTAATTCTTTAATCGTTTACGTTAGAAAAACCTACAACAAATACAAACATGGGAATATACACACACACACACATTTGTCTTAACAACAGAACCTATGCCCTGTCAAAGATATGATTACAATGTCGTTTGTTCATAGATAAAATCGCACATGAAGTGTATAATGAGATAATAGTGTTATGAAGAGAGCAACATGAACAGGAACAGCTACTAATTACTAGATTACCTACTACTTAGATTACCTAATACTTAATTGAAGCAATGTTGACCTATTGTAACCTCTTAGGGCTATAAAAAGTTGATTTTCGTGGAATTTATTTTATTGTGTGTTTTATAGTGTCCTGAAACAGAAGCCTCGAGCTTAGCTTAGGCACCAGTCTTCCACAATATTAAAAAAAGAATTATATGCATGTATACAACTGCCTCGGTGGTGCAAGTGGTAGCGTAAGCTACTGCTGCGCTTGAGGTCTCGGGTTCGATTCCCAAATATTTGTATGATCTGCAAATGTTAGTTTCGGAGTTTGGGTGTTTACTATGTATAATATGTATATATTTACAAAAAAGTATTTATGTATTTATATCAGTTGTCTAGTACGCATAACACAAGCTCTGTTTAGCTTGGGACTAGATGGCGTTGTGTGTTAGATGTCCCAAAATATTTATTTTATTTTATTTATTTATATCTTTTATTGTAATGTATACTATATTGTGGCAAGAAATAAACTATTTATTATTATTTACTTCGTTTATTTTTACGGCTGTCATAATATTTCGTTTGAATTTTCCTGAATTTTCTAATAACTCATTGGCTAGTAAGCAACTTATCCCCTAAATATAAATAACGTTGTAAATAAAGTTAAACGGTCCTGTATTCTTTACAAGTTTAAACCTACAGCCTTAAAGTAAAAAATATGACAGAACCGTTTATTGAAGTTATTTATGGTTTATGAATAAGGGGGCAAGTCACAGAAAAAAAAAAACTTAGAAATGTACATATTCATGTACAGAACCATAACATAATCGTTGTCACTACCTCATCCTAGTGCGAACAATACATCTATGTCTGATCTAATCGTACATCGAAGTTCTCAATTAATTAACTAACTACGCCAACTCTGGCCAGCCTGGCAGTCGGGCACAATGACTAAGTCAAAATTGGCACGTCTTATCTACCATCTAGCAACCACTACATGACATGGGTAGTAACAATTTGAATTAAGTTTGTAGTTGATGTTAAAACGATTAGTTGATTAAAGGAACATGCTTTAATCTAAATATATATCGACTAATTTATTTGAACATCTTAGAAGAAAGGCAGTATCATTACCTTGGAAACAATCTCTCTCTCTCTCTCTCTCTTAGCACAAACTTTATTGTATAAATGTAACCATTTCGAACTATGCCTTTAAAAAATCGTGAATTAAATATTTGTTTTGTAAACTTGAGTTAGTGGCAGTTAGTGGTGTCTTAAATAAATCTAAAATTAACATTTAACTTTCAACTACACGATAAAATGAATTCATTCAATAAACGTGATTATGAATTATCAATCTATGGACTCTTGAACATATGTTAGAAGCATGCATAGTGATTCAAGGGGTTTATTGAACCTATTTAGTAGTTACAAAAAATCGATTTTGGAATATATATTACTGAAGAATGTGTTGATTATTATCTCCTCAAAGGACTTTATATCTACGAACAATATCTAGCAACATGACTATCTTAAGTCTGTACAGTTGGATATCTTACACTAGATTGGCTTGGAGGCGTGATCTGAATTAATTTCTTACGCGATATATACTAAAAGTGTTTTTATCTACTTAGAGAGTTTAATTACTATCCTCCGATGTTATTGAATTTTTAATTAAATAGGTTGGTTATAATTTTAACACACGTAAGATTTACTGTAGTTCTCTATACCTAGTTATTATTAATTACATACATGTATGTAGGTATTCCCTGCAAGTTTTGTTAAAGCATCTTTATGAGGATTTTTTACATGAAAGTCTAATTTTAACATGTGAAAAATAAAAAAGTGAAACAAAGAAAACCAAACCCACCTGCAGCTACTGACCCCTACAAATATACTTAATACACTACACATTGCCATTATTTACGAAAATGAAACAAGTTCAAACTTTCCCGCATAATTAAAACTATTGCGGCGCGGACACCGACCGCACTATTCCGCACAACTCTGAGACAAAACTAACACAAAACTCTTCCTAGCTTCTCTATTTGCAAATTAAATCGCCAATTACAATGGAAACCCTAAATCATGCAACTCTACCATAAATTAGAGCTCAGACAAATTCAAAAACAGTAGGAGACGGTAGCACAACTTGAGCGCTCTTTGTTCCCCATCGGCGTCAGCTAAACAGAAGGTGAGCGCTTTTGTGTCGGCAGTTGTAAATTTTATGAAAAGTGAAATTCCTTTTGAATGCTTCTTCGACCCATAAATAATCCCCGAACAGTAGGCACGGCATTGTTTTTGGCACTTATTGTTTCTCATCAATGCGCACGTGGGGCGAAAGTGTTTTTGCAAAATTGTCAAATCTATTTTCGCTACCTGTGTGCTCACGAACTGTACATTGTGCAAATTCTACTATGACACAGGAATTCTGCTCTCGTTTTCAACGCCACAATACTGTGTAACATCAATGAACAATACCGAACAGTGGATCTATTGTTTGAAAATTATTTCTAAAGGAATTTTAAAGATTCTTTACACTTACCAAATTGACTTCGCATCCAAGGGTAAAGTGGACTGGGCAGCGATGCATTAGTATTAGGCGGGGGCTGCTGTGGGGGTGGTTGCTGTGCGTGCATCGACTGCTGGTGCATAGGAGGCATTTGCGTCTGATGCTGCATGTCGTCCACCGGGTACATAAGATGCTGCTGGTGGGGAGGCACGCCGTGCTGCACCATGTGCTGCTGAGGATGCATATGATGTGTCATCTGCTGCGCCTGCTCTAGTGGTGGACTACCCGGCACTCCTCCTGCCGTCGCCGCCGCAGCTTGAAGTTTACACGACGTGTAGACCGCTGGCGCTGGGGGCTGGTGACCGTTAGGACCATAACCGTCCGTTTTAGGACCCATATGACCCATTTGAGATGGACTGTCGGGCCGGTAGCCATTTTGTTCCATCTGCTGGTAATAACCCAATCTATCGTAGGGTGGAAACCGGGGGTAGGGCATGCCAGGCGCTGGTTGCGCAGGGTAATGGTGTTGCGCTGGCCTGAGCTGCTGGTCACAGCCCTCCAACTCGTGACCTTGTTGTGGCACAGCGCCATAGTGCGCGTGCGCCTGCTGGTGGTCATGACCACCACCGTTTCTCATATCAGGCATATAGGCGTTTGAGAAATATGTCATGCTGTCGCAATTGTTAGCACTCATCGCGGGCCCGCAGCCCGCGCGGCTCGCGTCCGTATCTTCCGTCGCAGATTTTCGGCCCTTTGGGCCGACACTACCTATCACAGTTCAGTCACTACACAAACACTTCGGATTCCATTCACTACACGACAACAATCGACCTCACTGACGGGTTGCTCGGTGCTGACGGACGGTGTCTTCTCATCTGATTCTTCCACAAATCTGGAAAGAAAAGGTTGATGCACTTAGTCAATCTATTATTAAACATTTCAGATCGTCAGGTGTAAGATGGCGGCTGTCGATCGATCGAGTGTTTATGTTGGCTGGTTCGCAAAATAGTTGCGCCAGAGACATCGCGCATGCCACCGACCTGACGGTCCACAAAGACTAACACGTGTCTTAAAGTTGGGACACACACGAAGTCATAAACCTCATGTTCCGAGTAAAACGCCTATTAGCGACAACCTGTCTGTGATACGAGCTCCCGTTCGTCAGAGATAACTAAGCGGCGCATTCTTAAACGCGGTTCATGTTTGAAATCTGTCTTTGTCTGACTGAAGAATGCCTATCTTGAGAAGTGAGACAGCACATGGAATAGTGTCACGTCTCGAGATCGACATGTGGTTGACCCGACGTCATACCCTCGGCATTTCCCAGCAGTTGATGGAGCATGAGTGACAACCGCGTCGTCGCCCGACGACATAACTTTACACAGACGTTAATTTGTGTGCGGAGGGACAAGTGTCACAGAAACCACGGTGTTATCGTCCAATCTCATTCTACTTATTTAATGTTGAGAATTTATTACGTACTTAATACGACAGCTACTAGAATTTACCAAGAAGCAAGCACGGCGGAAACAAAAAAAATCAATTAAGCAAATATAAACGAGGTTATTTTTAGTTTAATCTACTTCAAACAAGCGCTTGCGTCATATTTTGTACAATTTACATAATAGCTTCTGCTACTGTGAGATGTACATACCTAGTTCCGAAATGTAAATTTCGGTACAAAAGTTAACAACGTTACAAAGTCACGTCGAAATATTTCGGATATGCTTTGTTAACTTCATATACTGAGTAAAAAATCTTCGTACAGTAGTGGTGCCGCCCCTGAGGGCTGGCTCAAGTTATTTAAAACCAAAAGCTCAAGCCTCATTAGCGACAGTTAATGATGGCGGCGGCTCCTGGGACAATACTAGCACATGCTAATGTTCTGTTGTGTAACTTTGGCATGGGAACATACAATATTGTAACCATTTACTAGATTGTCATGAAACAGTTATACGCCTTATATTTCAAAAGGTTAACTAGAACCATCCTGTCAAATTTTGATATTCACAGAATATCAAATGACAACTGAAATCATGAAAAATTTAAAGACGTAATAGCTTTAATCAATGTTAGAATGAGCATAGATACAACAATTGAATAGCATGCCTACTCGAAAAATTTGCATGCATAGGGCTGGACAATTTAAATTTACGATTTCGCCGCCCCCTGCGACACGACCCTCGCTTTTTTTAATTTTCAATTTACATTTGCATTCCACCAACTAATTCTCATCCTATAAATGTAAGTACATGAAGAATAAAAGTGATTTATGTGAATTTATTTATTAATACCGTTCAGTGTAGCGATTTGAGTTAGTCTATTATTAAATCGCCTGTTGTGAAAAGCCAGTAATTATGTTAGTTCACTATCAATTATTTACGACTGCATAAATACAGGTTACGCCGTCTTAGATTCTAAATCGAAACGTCAACTGTAATGAGAATCCAAACTATGAGTCAAGTTCAAAACAACTTCAAGTGTACCCATTAAAAAGATACTTCAAGATAACTTAAAAAAGGTTTCGGCGAAAAAACTTGAAGGTTTACACGTGTAATAATTATAACAGTATCTATTACTGAGTCGCTCGATCTTAGAGCACGTACGGCTTATATTCTAGCCGACAATTATGAGAGATAAGCATCTCTCCAACCCCGTGGATTCATGGAACTTCCAACTGACCGCCGCGCGCCGTCCTCGAAATTAAGTCTCACGTGCGTTTGATAATTTGATAACAGACGTCTACATTTTGATTTATTTTTCATATAACTGGTTTGTGAGTCAGTATGGTCCGTTCTCATGCCCCCAACTTCTAAGTAAAACTGTGCTTTGTAATTAACCGTGTGTAAAAATGTTTATTCGTCGTATTCTAGGTACGGGTTGTACTTCGAGGCTGAAGCGTGAGTTTTATGTTCAAGATGTAAAGGAATTACACAGAAAAGTACAATTAAATGTCAGTAACGACATACGACCTCTGATGCTCTTATTCACAATTTAAGATTTCTCATAGCGTGTAAATTAAATGATGTGCCCTGTTACGTTGATAAATAATGTTAATAAGATACAATAAAAATATGATTGAACGACTTTACAAGTAATAAAAACGTCGAAATTTTTCGTTTAAAAATGAGCAGTTATAACTATTGTTTTAAAATAGTATCGGATGCGTGCGAACGCTCATAGTTTCAAACAATTTCATTAAAGAACGAAATCGTAAATCACTTGAAAATGTTTTAATCAGACTTAAAAATTACAAAATATTTGATGGGCCATCTCGTATCTTGTTTTATAACAGCCATTCGATAAATTATACGAAAATACACTGTCTAATAGACCAGTGACCAAATTAAAAAGAAAATTAATAACATTTCGCGACCAACAGTCGGCAGCTGTTAATCAAACGACGATCAAAGGAGGTATATTTTGGGAAAATTCCCAACGCGTGTATTTATCATTTCCACTATTTGTCAATTAGAGAGCTATTGTGGGAACAACACTCTTTGATTTATACACCCTGTATCGGTTTAGTGCGACAGTACACGAGAAAAGTTGCTCCAGCTTATTTTATGGCACTATTTTAAGTTCCGGGAGAATACTGCCATCTGTCACAATAAAATCTTATTGCTGATGTAGATTTACATAAAGTCTTTCTAATTTTTTTTAATAAGATATATCACATAGTATTTTTTTTGTTTAAATATAATAGTACTAGACGACAGACTCTACGACATTAATTGTCATTTGTCAAGTAATTGAAATGATTTAAACTAAGTACTTGTCACCTTGTAAAGCAATAATCACAAATAGTGCGAAGGAATTGTTGTAGCGTATAAATATTTCTAAATAATTACTAGAATTTAGAATATAATTAATTGCGATTGATATTATTATTTTTATAAGTTAGTCTGAAGGTGCTTTATAATCTTTGTTATATTTATTCTTAAAACTTCTAGAAATACTTCACGAAAATATAAATAAGTACGACTTCTTTACAACGTATTAAATTAAACTTTTCTAATTATGTCTACTATCACGTATTGTACGTGATAGAAGACGTAAATTAAAAAAGTTTAATTGTGTAGTTTCAATGTGAATTTTTTATCATTATAATATATAAAAGATACATACATTTATTTGACTACAATGTTTTCTAGAACTTAAAGATTCTAATAAAGTAAAAAAAAATTGCTATACATTTCCTTTTTTTTTTCAGGATATCTAATGAGGTGGAGCACGTTACGCTACTATTGCACTATGGGTCATGTTTGAACTCACTCATGTGTAGAGAATTTTTCATAACCTGTTGGTATGGGTCCTTTTCGCCGTCAGTTTAATTTTTGCTTCAAGAACTTCTCCTTTTATCCAAGACAGAACCTTTTGAAGATATTTTCGTGTATCATCATGTTGTGCGAACATTTTTCAATTATGAATGCTTTAATTAGTTAGACTTGTGATGTTGTGTTAGAGTGACTTGAAACTTAATCACTAGCTTTATCATCCAACATTAAGTACTCTTTTATAACCGACTTCAAAAAAGGAGGAGGTTCACAATTCGACCGCATTGTATATATTTTTTTTATGTGTGTTCGCGGATAACTTCGTCGTTTATGAACCGATTTTGATGTTTTTTTTTTAATGGAAAGGATAGGTATATCCTAACGGTGGTACCATGATAAGGACACTACGATCTGATGGCATCCAAGAGAAATCAAGTCGACCCTTGAAGTCGGTTTATATTTTTGTTAAAATTTTACTAGTTATTTTTCAAAAAGCTTTCTGTCATAGCCTGTATATACATATGTCTATATCTAAAAGTTGTGATATTGATATTATGTAAAACATTACAATAAACTATTTAATTTTTATGATAGCACACATGTGTAACTGCAAAACCCAAACAAAAATCTAAGCTAGCAGACATACCTAACTGCGAGCTAAAACTATATTTTATAAAAATCACTTAATTGATTTATAGTAGTATCCTAAAAGTAGTTACTTAAGCATATTGGCCAACTTCTCTTTCTCCGGACAATAAAGTATATAAGAAAATGATCTGTAACACGTCTGCGATAAATAATGTTCTCCTAGCCGATAACGGCCACGGCCGCCAGTCTCAACGGAGACCAGCCAACTACGCAGGAGATATTATAGTGTGTGCGTAAACACAGGTGCACTATCTGTTCCCTCTCTCTCATAATCCGATGGGACGGTTAACCGACACGATCGGGGAGAGATCAGGCGCTGGACCGAGAGCTTTACGTCCTCTACGAGGCACGGGGGTTCAGGCCCCAACTTCCAAACTCCGAGTTGTTATTAAATATTTCTATAGGTAATCAGAAAAACCCAATAACACTTGACTTGACTGGAACCCTAGACCTCTTGATCGGCAGTCGCATACGTCAACCGCAAGACCAACGAGGCAGTTAGCTTATTATAGATAGTACCAATATTATATACACATAAATAGTTGGTACAGTCAATGCATATCTTGTAATTTGTTCTATGTTTCCTACATTAAAATAAAACATATTAAATTAGCTTTTGTTTTGTCAGATCTGACATTCAGTTTTCTAAGAACACAGTCACTACATCTATTAAACATGGCTGCGATAAATCTACCACTTGCCTTCCTCTGATGTTCGTATCATTTCGTCTTGTAATTAATTAATACCCTTCAATTACTTTTATGTTTTGTTTATCTATTTAATACTGAACAAGGATTTTGAGTTATCGACAAAATCGGTCTCATTAGTTGGTCATTCTAGTGGTTTAATCGTTTGAATTACTCATTTATTAACAATATTATTTTTAAATTGTAATTTAGGAGATCGACTTCAAAGCGATTCGCATTGAAAATATGAAAATTATGCAAAGAAAGCTATACCTATACTAAGTGTTGTATTGTGTATATTTGTTTATTTAATACCTATATCTATGTATTGATTTCCCTTGAAATTATTAATGATTTCCCTTAGTGTAGTTATGAAAAAAAATGTCGAAATTTATCATCAGGATATATATTTTTTACATTTCGACTTTAGTATCAAAAGGTTTCAATCGTTCCAAATGGAGAATTATTTCTTTTGCACATCACAGGTGTTCCTTATAGTACCTACTTAAAACTAAATTAAAGAATCCCCCAGTTGTAAAAAATCAAATATACCTACAGAAAAGGGGACATACCTACTCGTAGTTGTAAAAGGACAACACATCACTTACATAACATTAAAATCATTTATACACATTACACGCCTCATACTCCCAAAGGCATCATTAGACCTACTCTATTGAAAAACAGACACATTTTTGCGTGAAAACTCCGTATAACCCTTTTTACCCCGGGTAAATCCGGCCGCTAAGCGGGCCCTGAGTGAATAGCTATGTTCCTGCTAATTACCCCGGCCAACTTCTAAATTTAATCAGACAAGTTGTATAATTTTCGCGGTGGGTAAATAATTTTTCATGACGGGCGAGAAGCGCGGTGTTGTACTCTAATTACTCTGTTTCAATGTTTGCTGTGACATCTGTGTGGGGACTTTTCCCCACACCGATGTTGCTTACTTGGGTAGGAAAAATACGTCATCATTATATGTGAAAAAGTGATTAAAGTACTCTTGACGAGCCTTGTAAGTGTGTATATACATAACTTAATTCAATTTTTTGGAGGTGCATGTCAAAGATACCATACTTGATGGTTAAGTAGTAGTAATGGTGTTCGTAAATTTCTACAGGGTAGAGTTTCTGCAATTTAAAGATTGGGCTGATTTGATAAAAGCAAGATATAACAAACAATATAGTTATAGAAATTAATCAAACTTTTGCGACACAGTTTAATGTTTGACTGATGTTGAGACTGATGTGTTGACTTGATGTTTGAGACTGCACGTTTGGCCTAGTGGTTTAACGGTCACCACGCCGTTTCCTACTTCGCCAAGTGTCGTTGTTTCAAATCCCACGTAGGACAATACTTTGTGTGATCCACAAATTGTTGTCTGAGTCTGGGTGTTCTTCGTGTCCGTTTCATGTATGTTTGTAAAGGCCACACACAGGATTTATTCCTAGTGCGGAAGTTGTCCTTTAAAAAAAAAAGTAGTTTGTACACGCATTTCAGATTTATAAAAAGGGGATAACTTTACATGAGAAAATTTCAAAAATCTGACGAATTAAATTATTACTAAAGTAGTGAATTTTGTAAATGTCGGTAAAAATGGTAAAAAACCACTTTCCAAGAGACGCACTTTCGAAAAGTTTTTAACACTGTCTCTAAATTCTAGATTAAAACTCTCTCTCTCTGTAAACGAATTTAAACAATGACACGGCTCTGGAAAAACAATGAATGAATTAAAATACAGTGACTTTCGCGGAGTTAAGTTTTTAATTAATAATTGGTCTTTCAAAAAAAGAAAAAAAGGCAACTTAATGTACAGTAATAAAGTAACTACGATCATAATCAGGTATTTTTACTCGAGTTTTGTCATTTTCCATTTTTGATGACTTAATTCCTTAATTACAGTGTCAATTGCAATTAAGTAATGGAATGAGTTAGTTTAGTCGATTCGGTTTCTACTTAAATCATATAGTCGTGAGCCAGGGTAATTCATGGGAGATTAGACATTAAAAACTGCAATAACTTATGAATATATTTATATTCATAACTGTATGTTACAATACCACTAGGTACAGTAACAACCTTGTAAATCTAGACTGCACGTGGACTGCAAATCGGCCACTGTAATATACGAGATGTAGCTCAAATTGTATAGGTATCTGTGCCTAAAATGTAATTTGTAATTTAAATGTTTTATTTTTTTTATTAATTATCATTTACAAAAAAAATACAAAAAATTACATACTAATAGCAACTAAAAACCACCAAGGTTTATCTTTGTGCTATTATGAGTCTGTCTTGTTATAATATATACATAATTAATCTTGTTATAACAAATTGAGAAGTTGAGAATAGATCGAACAATGACAATACACCCACACAACAAGGAAAATAAAAGAATCTTACTACTATAACACATTACATACTTAAATGATTCTATATAAATACATGTAGATATCGCTTATTGCTTAAATAATATGACTTAAAAAATATTGTTTTAATTTAAATTTTATGTTTTTCTTTGTTAAACTAGTACACCAATATGAGGGTAGGATATTAATAAGTCGAGGTACAATATAGTCCGCTCACCGTACGTATTATTGGCTCGCTGCGTGTGAAGCCGGCTCTCGGAAACTGCCCGAGTGCGTACAGAATGCTCAATAATTTGCCTTAAAGAATCGTTAAAGAATTGTTCTTTTAATAATGCGTAGTCAATTTGACTGTGAATTGGCAAAACCTTACAGTATTTGAATAGACCATTTTCATTGTCACGAAACTCATTTTTTATTTTTGTTGAGACTATATTTTTTACCCGACTACGACAAAGCTAAAAGAGGGTTATGATTTTGACAGGCTATGTATGTATGTATGTATGTATGTTCATTTGTTCCCTCATAGCTACTTAACTACTTATTAGAACTGGACAAATGAGGTATCGTTAGAAGCGTCTTGATCGTCCGCTGGTTAAAGGCTATATGACGTGTCACTGAATCTAATGTGGCGCCCTCTAGCCGACATAAAGTACTGTAATAAAAAATAAATTTGAGATAAATATACCGTGTTTGGTATCATTGGAAAGGCCGTTACTTGTACATTTCAAATATATATTTATTATATATTAATAAGGGCACCAAACCAAAGCCGTAGTCACACGTTACATAGAAACGCACCATAACACTTTAACAACGTGTGACTACGGCTTTTTAAACTTGTTTAATACTTTTCAGTGTCGTTTTTTGTCGTAGTTGGGTTTTAGTTTTTACTTTTTTTTATTAGAATTTTAGCTTGAAGTTTAAAGATATTATCTAGGTAAGTTTTATAAGTACGCCCGTAACTGCTGAGACCATACTGTATACGAGACTCGGCCTTATACGGATAAACTTGTTATCTATGTTCAGCCCAAGATAAGTGTGGTTTTTGACAGCATCTACAGATGGACAACTACAGGTTTTGACACTGGCATCGTGCAAACAGTCGTGGTCATGTGCTATTAAGTTCTGCACTGGGATAGGTCTTATGAATGGAGACTTGATCACTTATAGTTTTGTTTTGTTTGCATGAAGTACAAGGCCAGCGTTATGGCACCATCTTGCCAAAGCATGATGGTGCCATGACGCTGGCCTTTAGAAATACATTTTCATAAAATTTAAAAAGATTATGTGTACTTAAACAAAATAAATGTAAAATAGCCAGTTATTTAGTTTTTTGCACATATTTACACATACTTCTTCAAATGATAATGTAGTTACATTTTTGTTCAATCGTAATAAAGTGAAATCAATTGAAGTACCTACCAGCCCACGTTTCCAAATTCCATGCTAGTTAGGTCTTGGGTACATGTGCTTGTAGTAAACAGAAGCACCCAAAATCTAACGAACTCACATAACCATAATCGTCAAGGAGGCAGACAAGAAAAACAGTTTCATATCGAAATGTACTAAAAGTATCTAAGTACCTATCGGTTTCGCTTAATAAAATAATATGTACTTTGATATCCTTAATAACAGACTGGAATTTAAATCAATTACGACTGCTAGTGCGCATAGCGTGTTTATGCAATTATCTGAGTGCCTACAATGCGATAGAGATCCACTCTATCAGGCCTATCACTATGGCACTTTAGCGCTACTGTACTAGCTTGACACTATCGTGACACTATCATGTCACTAAATTTCTGTCACGTTGTGGCGTGTTCGTGCATAAATCCTATGTTTTATGTTAGCGTAAACGGTCTGCACTTTTTTCATAGTTTGATTTATTAGGTGTAAGTTTGGGAATCAGAATATGGGCAATAGAATATTTGGTAAAGTATGTGATTGTTTTAGTGGTTTGAAATGTACCTAACTATTTTCGGTTAAATAACATGAAGTAATAATAATAATTAAAAAAAATAAACCTTGCACTTATTTCTATTTAAAAGTATGTTTTAATAAATAGAGATAAGCTTTTCGTTATTGGCATTGGTAAAAATATATTCTAATTAAAATCTTTTTCATGTTTTCATTTGTCTTTTTTATGATTCTATACCTAATGCTTTTTAACCGACTTCAAAAAAAGGAGGAGCTTCTCAATTCGACTGTTTTTTTTATGTTTGTTACCTACCTCATAACTTTCGACTGGGTAAACCGATTTTGATGATTCCTTTTTTATATGAAAGCTGGTGCTTCCCGAATGGTCCCGTTTGGTCCAGATTAAAGTCGGTTTCTTTTTTGTTAAAATTTGTAATTATTATTATATAACTTAGAAGAAATCTTAAGCTTCAAAAACAATAAAGTTGGAAAAGGACCAGGGACAAATTGTAATACTAAAACTTATATTTATATTAAAATACTCGATGAATTTTCCTACTTCCCAGTAAATATAACTTTAAATAGACTCTCGCATTAAGAGCACTCTCATAATACAATCAACATGAAATCTTCAGCGCCCCGCGGAAACCATTCATCTTCCAAAACTAATGGAAATTACTTTCGTCTACTCCACGGAATATCAAGCGAAAGTTTGAACTTGTTATATTCAAAATACAAACACGTAGACTTGGTCTGATCCTCTATTATATACTAGCTTTTACACGCGGCTTCGCTCACGCAGACTTTCATCCCCTGATTTACCCCCTTAGGGGTGGAATTTCAAAAATTCCTTTCTTAGTGCTCACTTACGTTATATAAAGAGCCTACATACGAATTTCAGGATTCTAGCTTCAGCGGTTTGGGCTGTGCGTTGATCTCTGGGTATGTCAGTCAGTCAGTCAGTCACCTTACTCTTTTATATAAAGATAATTCTCGTGTTACGTTATTGCTTACGATCAACTCTGAAACGATCTTACCGATTTTTTAAATGTGTGTTTTGCAGATGTGTTTAAGATACACAGGATACACTTAGACCAATAGAATGTGTATGGCATGGCATGACATGACTGAAATGTTAGCTTGCGCATTTCTTCAAGCAAACTATCTTTTGTATTTGTAAATAAAAAAACTTCCTATCAAGGTGGGAATTCTCGAACGTTAACAAACCGTTTAAGACAAATTACTGGTATTTTTATAAACTGTGTATTGACTAAACGTTGGCTTCTGTTTTTCTTCGTCTATTTGTAATAATAATTAACATTCCGAAACAGAATTTGTAAATTAATTTACGTTTATTAAAACGTAAAAAAACATTTCAACCTGACAAAGGCAGCACGGCCGTTTATTTATTACATGTTTATGGAAAATCGCTCCGATGTCACCTGACATATACGAGTACCATGAATACATAATAGTGTTACAATTTATTTTATTTCTAGTATTATTTATGATAATGCGGGGACAACGAGCAGACGTGTCACCTAACGGTAAGTGGTTACCGGCGCCAATGTACTTTACTGCGCTTTGAATCCCCCTAGAATCATTGGGAATGATTTATACTCCGGTAGCCTTACTTTGGTCACTGGTTTGCTCTGAAGCCGTGGATCATTTGTGCTGAAGGACGGCGTGAACAAGGCAATGCTTAGATACCTAATAATTATCTAAGTTATTTTATTCTAATATATTTAATTACATGCATTCGAAGCAAATAAATGATTTGATTTGATTTGATATTTTTAACCGACTTCAAAACAGGAGGAAGTTCTCAATTCAGAAGTTTTGGCTGGATGAACTGATTTTGATGGTTCTTTTTTTTATTTGAAAGCTGATACTTCCCGTACTGTCCTATCTAAATTTAGCCGTTCTTGAAGTCGTTTTTTTTGTTTAATTTTACTTGTCCTATTGATTGGCAACACATTTAATTAAAATAGCAAGTTATTTCGACATTTCACCAGAAATTATTTATATTAAGTATTTATATAAGAGTATTTTATACACGGTCATAAAAATACTAATAACAATCATACGTTAGTATCTGTGACATAAATACTCGTCACATATCTCAGCACACTCACACATATATCTATTTAAGTTAGTAGGTAGGTATGTGGTGTATGTCACATACACGTATGTGTATGTCACATACACGTATGTGTATGTGTGTAGTATGTGCCGTACAAATATAAATGGATCTCTCATCAATGATTACATTGGCAAGCAACAGTAAGCTGGAATCTGTTAATCAAACCGAACGCAATCAATTAAGGGCATCGCAATCAAAATGTCCGGCATTCCACAGCTAGGGACACCATCAGGAACTGGATCCCGTCGTATGTAATAATTCATTCTGTGTGTAGGTTTCTACACAATTTACATACCCAGTATTTGTGTGTAATAACTAATACCTACTGGTTATTTAAAATATTATCTATACTCTGTACCTATAAGTACGCTATAATTTCTTATCACCTTTAAGGTACCTAATTGTACCTAATGATTTAAGGTTACTTAAAACTGTTTCAAATAATAAGTTTTTTTGTCCTTGTTTGTTCATCGTAATCATATTAGTAAATTATTTTATTGAAATATGTATTATTCGACTGTAAATCGGGACTTAATCGCGATAATATATATCTACAAGGTCCAATACCTTTTTTGGATTCCCGAGGTTTCGACCGAATTGCACCAATCGCGTCGCGAAAGTTAAAAACAATTATTGAAATATGTATGTTTCTCTCTTTAGGAGTAAGTATTTAAAGTGTGTTTCATCAAATAGTTCCTTTGCCTTCATGTTGACATCAGGTTGGCATAGTACATCAGACAGCCAGACAGACAGAGTTACTTTCGAATTTATAATATTAGTGTGGATTTCTGAATCATCATCTCTAATATTCATGGTCGTATTTAAATTCAGTTAGGTATTAAAAATATGTATTTTGATAACACCAGGGGCCCACGAATGCCTACGATTGTTATACATTGTATTGTAGTACGGGATTTGGCCATCGTGTCGCTGCGGTCGGGTTATACCCGTTTAATTAACATTGCTATCATACCGGCTAATTGTTATATCGCGCAAAGCTGATTTATAGCGAGACACAAACGCCGACACCTTTGTAATTGCCACACGTGATTCAAACATTGCATGCATACGCCGAACAATAGCAGTGGGGGTTGAGCCGTATAGACAATAATAGTAGGCGGTACTGATTTTCAATTATCGCTATCAATGCAATTATGGAAGGCGGTAATCATAATTATAATTCTGCTAAAGAAACTCTTGAAGTTTTTTACAAACGAATAAATCAGAATAATTATATTGGTATTAGCACCATCTGTTAATCAAATGAGGAACTTTTAGTGATACGCCATCTATATGTTTTGTAATGAACTACTAAGATCTCTCAAGACCAATGAAGGCTATTCAAATATTCAAGTTTGAAAGAATAATACCTACATGGAACTAAACTTATAAATGTGAAAGAACGTAAATATAAACGGGAAAGCGAATGGGAATGTCCATAAGATGTAGGTATTAAAATTCCTATCAGAACCGTTTTCCCGCTACATTGAATAATTCGAGACGCATTCTGAATAATCAGCGTTTCCCTTTCTCTACTTTACCTACCTATCTAGTGTTTTGAAACAACTGTGTCAAACGATTTTGTTTTGTAAATACGATTATTTCTCATTCATGTTCACAATTTTGTAAATCCTTAACCTTAAAATACGCATAGATACTAAGATTAGTCAGGTTTTAGATTTTTTTGGCATATTTATACCTAAACTTTATTTATTTCACTTTCACACACTTAAACTTACATTTACTTGCTACTTCAAGTTTTAATAGGTAAAAACTAGATATCGTGATCTAAATTTAACTATTAAGTATTTATTTAAGTATGTATGTTTTGTTTTATATTTCTGGACATGGTATAAAATTTTAAATCTGATTTGTTGAACTGCTAAGAATGCATAATTCTTGAACGTTTAGAATTAAGAAATGCAAATTTTGGTCCTTTCTACATTCAAAATCAATTTCACATTCCTCTGTGCTTCTAAAAAATAATAAAGAGTAGGTAGATACAAATAAATCCCCTTAAGTTTTAACATAAAGATAAGGATGTTAAACATACATGCACTCATCACAGGTTAAATCGCAGCTTCATATGATATAACAGAAATGTAAACGGAAGCGGGACATGGCGGTTGGGTTAATTTACGCGCAGCTGGCCTGGGCGGGCGGTATCTCGTGAGTTTCCGCCCCGGCGCCGGTAGCGATGAAAATCATTCATCAAGCTTCGGTCGTACCGTGCTGCTGCCAATAATCGTTCCCTAGCCGAGATATAGGTATGCTATCTCGAGTGAATTTTAAATAAATAAATAATAAATATTTCGGACATCTAACACACAACGCCATCTAGTCCCAAGCTAAGCAGAGCTTGTGTTATGGGTACTAGACAACTGATACAAATACATACATACTTATTATATATTTTTTTTTGTAAATACATACATATTATACATAGAAAACACCCAAACTCCGAAACAAATATTTGTAGATCATTCAAACATTTGGTCCGACCCGGGAATCAAACCCGAGACCTCATGATTAGTAATCGCACACGCCAACCGCGAGACCAACGAGGCAAATCGGTGGAATGACGCCTGTGATATTCTCGGACCTATATAACCTTCAAACTTTCAAGAAAAGAGCGTACCCATTTTTAAAACGCTGGCAACGCACTTGTGACGCCTCTGGTGTTGCGGGTGTTCACGGGCGGCAGTAATCGCTTACGCGAATATTAGGCGATCGTTTGCCACCTATCCAAAAAAAAACTTACCGTGTAGGTTTTTTAATAAAACTACGTGACAATTATGTCACCTGTACCCGGCGTGAACGAAATTTTTGCAGTTTTGTTAACCGACTTCAAAAAAAGGAGGAGGTTTCTCAATTCGACCGTATATGTTTTTTTTTATGTGTGTTCGCGGATAACTTCGTCGTTTATGAACCGATTTTGATGATTCTTTTTTTAATGGAAAGAAGATGTCCCAACGGTGGTACCATGATAAGGACATTAAGATCTGATGAAAGCATCCAAGAGAAATCGAGTCGAACATTGAAGTCGGTTTTTGTTATATATTTTTTTGTAAATATGGTCGAATTACCCATACAACTTCTGACATCGCTCCTTATCAAAAACTAGCAACAATTGTAATAATAATAACCTCTCTCATCTCCTGGACGGTTGTTTAACCCAACTACACAGTCTCTATTATGGTAACCTAACTGCTGATAAATATATTACATAATAGGTAATACTATTGCTAAATTATGCCCAGAAACCTATAGAAGAAAATGGTCGTGTTCATCACACACACAACTATATGTCATAGGTGGGACTCGAACCCAATGATCGTGCATCGAAAATAATCTTACGACAAAAAACTTTATAGTTTTTGTTAAGACAACTCCCGCATTAGGGAATATTCATCCTGTGTCGCGGGGGACTTTACAAACATACATAAACGGACACAAATAACACCTAGACTCAGAACAACAATTTGTGGATTACACAAAGTGTTGTCCCATGTGTGATTTGAACCCACAAAACTTGGCGTAGTAGGAAGCGGCGTGGCGACCACATAAATCACTGGGTGACTAGGCCAACCGTGCAGATACTTGATAATCAACATTGATACAGATATTTTACCATTATATTTAGCTATTTGGTATTTGGTTATTTTAATAGATATTCATAGTTCGACAGCATTGTAATAGCCATAAATCCTTAATACATAAATTAAGTTCATATTTCGCTAAATACCTTCACGCACTATTAATTTAGACGCTGTCAAAACTGACAAGGGTTAAGCCATACGATTATGGAATTTAAATTCTCCCATGCTGACCTACTTAATGTCGCACCAATCTACCTATTTATGAATTATATTTTGTCTCGCTACCTACTTATTGGGGAAAATCTACAACAATTTATATTTAGATACATGAATTTAAAAGTTCTTCGTTTTTTTTATTGATTTTAACACCATCTGTTAAAGTTTTACTGAACTAAATTAAGAAATAGTTCACTAAACTCTTAAAAAGTTTTGACTACTGACCTCTATCGGTGAGTAGGTGAAGTAAGTAAAGTCCTTGACTTAAACTTTTGTGAAAGAATTTTTTGAATGACAGATGGCATTGATACGTGAAACATTTTCTAAGTTTAATTATTTTGTATCACATAAAAAAAAATAGAAATAAAAGAACCATTTAAAATTTAAAATAATGTAAAGCCAATAGCATAAATTTTATTATAGTTTTAGACTATTCCAATTAGAAATCTACAATCTAATAAGAAACCCCATGACAAAATAGTCCTATTCACAATATGGTAACGACACAATTGTATAAAGAGAAGGTTAATAATTTAATCCAATAAGAATATTTGTGTTACTTTTGTTAAGAAACACCTGTGACCACTGTTGCGACCTTCTGTTGTTGTTAATTTGTAAGAATTGTTTGAACACTTCTGCTCAATAAGGCAATAAGGTTAGTTCATTCCCGGTTTATTCACCTATTGGAAAATGTCTTATTGGTTTTGAAATCATATTCATCCATTAGTTCTTATAAAGGAATTTCGATAAGACCAAAGTTGGAAAACTTTAGGTAATAGTTTAACTTTTTTGTATTATAATAGTGACAGATGTTAATGTAATACAATTGTCTAAAAACAAATTTAGTTGCTTTGTGCAAATACCTTAATTATTTGAAACTACCTATCAGCAGAATTTAACAAGACAATTCTAATTGAGAAAAGGTAATTAATAAAGTAATAAGAACTTGTGACTATAAATAATATTAATAATTATAATATTCCAATACATTCGTGTATTTTACTAAAATACACAAATATTTTACAGCAAAGTATGTATGTAAGTACATAAATCATTATTTAAAAATAATTAATATGGCCCCTTCATCAATCTTATTAGATACCAAATTGTATAGAGTGCCTTATTACCAATGAAAAAAAAAACAATTCCCAATTCTATCCATATTCAAATTTTGAAATTCGCGATTCGATTTGAAAAAAAAGGATAGCAACGGTAGGGATGGGACTAGCAGTGCCGCGTCTGTCGAGATTTTTTGTGCGATTTTTTCGACGTTATTATTATGAGAAAAAATGCGGAGTCAGTAAAGCGAAACGTAGGGTGGGGGCATGACGAGGGTTCCCCGGTTTGATTGAAGCGAGGAGGTGGAGGGCGGGGCGGTGACGTCATGCTCTCATAATAGGCCGTGGCGTGCAGTGATGGCCGCCGTTTATCAGAAATGAGTGTTACTTCCCTGCAATTGGACTGTATTTATCGTGACTATTGATGTTTTACTGTGATAAAATAGTTATGACGATTTTATACTGAAGGTTTACGTTCATTATGTTCGTACAAAATTATAGCACGTATTATGCATTGTGTGTAACTACATATTTTCTACAGTTTCAACAAGTATTAATATAACATGCAGTATTTCGCTATAAATAAGTAGACAGAAAACAGAATTGCACTGTTACGTGTAAATAATATTGTTTTCAAACTGTTGTTCCCTAAATTAGAACGAAATAACAAACATTGTTAACTGCACGTTAAGGTTTGGTTGTTCTATATCAAGCCATGAATTGAAGCGTTGGCTGCGTTTAGCGTTGACTGCGATTTTGTAACACAAGTATAACAGATTGTGAACACAAGTATAACAGAAATAAGTATATAAGTAAGAAAATAACGTTAGTGTTTAAAATCATGTGCGTGAGGATGGGCGGAGCAGTGTTTGCGTGACGGTGCGCAGTTAGCGCGGGAACACCTTGCCGCGTGGCACATCACTAGCAACGCCTATTGCGCGCCGCCGATTGTTGGCGGTTGGTCGCGGTCGCTTTTCAAAGTGTTCCTAACGTTCTATTTGTAACGTCTGTGCCTATATGTTGTCTACACAATTAAAAATGAATATTTTAATTTGCAACATCTTAGTTTATTTTAAAGTTGATATACCCTCGTCATAATGACTAATCCAATCATATGAGGGTCATACGCGACCCAGACTTGCTGCGGTATCAGCCGCGTTATCTATCCGGTGTCTTTTAATCTAGCCCGATCCATTTTGCCAACCCTAAAGTATCTTCTAAGGCATTACTTGCATTCCTAAGACAAAAGTGCCAGCCATAAAATAAACCAGGCAAAACTCTCTAAATTGGGAAAAGAGAAGAGAGATTATGTTGATGGCGCTATGTTTATATTAATGAAAAACTAACAGTTTAAATCATTAGTGTAAAAAAAATAAACAATCTTGGTGTCAAATAGGTAGGTACAGGTGCAGTATATAATATAGATGCCAAATGAAGATAATTAATCAACAACATGTCATAATCTGACAAATTTTATGTTAGTTCCAACACTACATTTGAAATTCGAATAATAATTCGATTCAAAAACCGGTTTAAAAAGTCGAACAATCACCTAAGAAAATGGTTCACTAATACCCACCTACTTTTGTATGATTTACAGTCATTGCTAGTAAATTATCTTTATAGTAAATATTACAATAACACTCAAACCATATTTGCATTTGACCTAATCGATTTTAAACAGATGTAGTTTCTTTTAGAATAATGTAAACAGTATTATAAATGTTTAAACATTGTTATGCTGTTTGTTTGTACATATGGGATGCGACATTGGCGGTTAGATTGTGTAAATGCTCTAGTTAACCTTATATATAATACACATAGTTCAATTTCTTTTGTTTCCTCGTATTTTGAATTTTAAGGAATTTTTTATACATACCTACCTATAATGAAATGTAAGATTAAAGTTTTGTATAACATTTTTGTACACACTTGTTGTTTGGTATATTCACAAAAGTATGTAAATACTAAATACCGCTTTATATTTACACTTTTTGCATTTCAAATTATATTTAAGTACATTAAATTTTAATAAGTGTTACATTTTATTGTTATCTTTGAAATGAAATAAAATATTTTTATTTGGTGTTACAGTTTTAAAAATCTATTTAGAGAAATGTTAACTATTTTAATATTGTACCCTATATAAAAATATTTAAATAATAATTACATTGTTCCCAATTCATTTCTGAACACACCTGTTAAATATAACTAACATGTTAGTTTAATTATTTATAAACTCATTATAATAAAAGTCCAATATGTTAAAACCTAAAACGGTTTAGCTTTCATATAATGTAAATATATGATGATTATTATACCGCAGACAATGAAACTAAGTATAACTAAAGTTATTACCCCGATAGCATCTAACGTTACATTATATTGTTGGTTTTGCATTACTATGCAAAGAAAAAAGCCATATCTTTTACTAACTTGAAAAGTTGCACCTTTTCTTTGTATAGTAACATCGTAATAACCTTCTATATCATGATCTTTATGGCATTTTTGTTAATAAAAATTACTTTGCATTAAATAATTACATCACATCACAACATGATAATACTAAATGCAAAAGAAATGCTTTGTTTATTGGTAAAGAAATAACCAGTCTATTCCAATCTAATACACAATATAAAAAACCGTAGACAAGGCAACAAATTCTATGTTTTAATTAACGTTCGGAACCGATTTTTAATTTAATGTTCGGTTATAAATCATCACATCACTGGTTGGATAAATTTCCAAGGATTCACACGTCGAAAATGCCGCAATCAGAGATCGGAGCGATTAAAAAAAAACTGAGGCCGAAATTATAGAGACGAGAGCAATGATCATGGCCGGCGGGCAGCTCGGATAGAACTCTGTGTAACTTTGATGTATGTAACCTTTATGTACCTAGTATGTATGTAGGAGTTTATATAAAGACGATGAACTTTTATTCATCGAAGTTTTAATTTATAGTCTCAGTGCAAAGTTGAAAGATATTGTAGAGATATTTGACAATGAATACTTAATTGGAAAAATTGTATTGAAGGTCGTTTTAATTTTAATCAATTATGAAAAGAGAGAGTAGCTTAACTTGTACTTGAAATTATTCAAATGAAAAAAATAATCTAGTCTACATTGCTTGTAAACACTGTATATTATAAAGTAGATTATACCTACATATCTATAAATGACCTTAGAGTTTGTAGTATTAAGTCACTTACTGATTGGTATTCATTTCAGCTGTAAAGCTCATATCGATTGAATACCAAGATTGATTCCGTTGTTTTATTTATCGATGACAAGTCATACGTGCATAGCATTTCAAATTTAATTCCTTCAATACTATCAAATATTTATATTGATTTGATTTTTCTTGTAGTCACTCTTGTGCATTTATTTCGTTGGCTAAAGCCACATTTGTTTGACAGATCCAGGATTTTGCTAGCCAAGATGCAAATGTTTCGTGTTGTTTTTTTTTTTTTAAATCGCATACCTACGCCTCTACTTTCTTGTATAGTTGGCTAATATTTTGTTTTGACAACGTGACTTAGCGTTGAGATGACGTCAGTCCCATACATTTGTTGGTTTTGTAATTTGGCTAGGGGGCGGAACTGTTACCTATTAATACCTAATTATTAGCTTCCAAAGATAGGTTACATATTTTTCCCGCTTTCAACTATTTAATTTGTTTTTATAATTATTTAATTTGACCCACGGCTATAAAACTCGCTTACCTACAGTTTTCCATCAACAACTGATTTATCATCA
Organism: Diaphora mendica; assembly: GCA_949125395.1. Lineage (NCBI taxonomy): Eukaryota > Metazoa > Arthropoda > Insecta > Lepidoptera > Erebidae > Diaphora > Diaphora mendica. The sequence goes on from OX421323.1 coordinate 9,574,889, forward strand.
TCATCATCAGCCTATTGCAGTACACTGCTGGACATAGGACTCTCCATTTGCCCGCCACTTGGTTCGATCTAGGTAATTTATAAACCAATATGATTAAAAGACATTTAAAGACTGTTTTACTGTCAATACTAAAAATAAATTAAATTAAAATGCTTTTTAAAAACAAGCTTTTACTGGAATGCCTCGAGACGAATCAAACGAGTCCAAACCCCATGAAGTTGCGACATTTATTTACAGAGTTCCTGTGGCCACCTTCAAGCTCCAGCATCAGACCATCTCCATGTCATTACAATATTGTATTGTCACGCTGTTTACATATGCTTGCAAAATTGCAGCAAATTCGGTTGAAGATACCATCAAAATTGAGTTGCAAGATACCACCCGAACATACAAGCATACATACATATACATACATTGCAAGTTAATAAAAAGCTTGCAAAGAAATACCAGGAAATAATCAGGTTTAATAATCTCGCCATCCCAGCAATGTAATCAAAAAATCTCTTTAGGAAAGGAATGCCGCGGATATCGACTAGTTATCCAGTGACAGTAAATGCGACTGTTATTTTAGAGCAAACTAATTGGACACTAATTTCAACTATATAATAAATAACACTTATAAAAGGCAGACTAGAAAACTCGATCATAGACAACCGGACATGCTTAAAACGGGAGTCGTTTAAAGGATACTTGCTTTAATTGTGACTTGAAATGCAACTTGAAATTTAAGTAATGGCTAAAGAGACTTATTTCATTCAAAATTCATTTTAAACAACTTTATAGTGACATTATGTGTATTGAGCTTTTGATACAGATTCCATTTTTAACCGACTTCAAAAAAAGGAGGAGGTTCTCAATTCGACTGTTTTTTTTTTCTTATGTTTGTTACCTTATAACTTTCGACTGGGTCAACCGATTTTGATGATTCTTTTTTTATTTGAAAGCTGGTGCTTCCCGAATGGTCCCAATTTGGTCCAAATTGAAGTCGGTTTTTTTTTGTTAGTAATTATTATAGACTAACTAGTGCCAATGACTTGGACTACGTTTAATATTTGCCGTAAAAAGTGTTAACTCCTATCAGAATTTATTTTTGTGCACATTATGTGTGAGGTCCTACCTATACCTATAAAATACTTTAGTTACTGACAATAAGACATACATGGACTTACTGTCGCATACATACGAGTACATTATTGTACATAAAATTTTACTGAAATAGTGTCTGAAATACAATAAACAGAAACACAATGTCTAGGCAATCCTATCGCAGACAGGAAGCTATCACCAACAATTTTTTTAAGAAATGTTTTTTAGGTTCTAAAAAAATCCTTATAGAATTAAATGTTAATCTATCAAACCTATTAGTTCTGTCGACAATCTGTGGCAATATAACAAAAGGCTATTCTGTTCTGGTAGGCTGGTAGTATACTTATTTAATATCTCTCTCTACAGTTGAGGTGCTACCCAAAGTCCTTTAAAATTCTTTACACTTCGTTCCCACTGCAAACAAATGGTGCAGAAGCATCACTAGGCCGCCATGGTGTGGGTCACCATGCTGCATTGTTGCATTATCTGCATTCGCAGTGAGTATGGTGACCACCACTCTTCGATTCTGCTTATGCTTTCCATCAGGCAGAATAGTCCTTTTGGCAGGGCCAAACGGAAAAAAAACACTCCCAATACTACCAATGTCACTTAAGCAATGCCTGCTTCTACATGTAGAGTCCGTGACCAAGCTCATATGACCGCGGACCTTTGTCCGATGAAGCTGACATCTGACTTCATCATATTCTTATTAGAAGAAAGATCTAGAGAAATTAGAGAAGCTTTCTCTAAGATTTGACTGGGTAGATGAATGTTGTAAGATAACATTTTGGTTCAGTAACTAGTTTGACAATTCAAATGCTTTATATCTGCAATTTCAAGTAGGAACTCAAAGACATTATAAAAATTTGGTTCTTCCGTAACTTGAAGTATATTAATTTAGTACGGAAGTGGAAGTCGCTTAAAAGCTACCGGTAGCCCCACCTACGAAAGTTGTGGGGCAAGGATATTTAATATACATTCTTAAACCTGATGACAAATGACATGTGATTCCCAATTAATTTTATATTTTTTAAGGCATACCAATTTACCCGTTATAGAACTTTGAGAAAAAGAATAAAAAAATCGTTAAACAGACACCAATAGTGAAAAATTAAAGTTTAAGGTTGACGATATTATCTCTATTTTTGGAAATTTTTTTCTTAAATATATGTTGTATAATTTATCTTTACTACAAAAAAATATTGAGTAAAGCTTATATGCAGCCCGGAAACATTATCAATTAATACAATAAAAAGCCGCATTCACACGACTCAATTTGAACAGAATTTGAATAAAATCCTCTCAAATCTTCCAATTGAAGGTCATTGGGAGGTCAGTACCTCTAAGACTTGATTGTGTCACATCAAACCGGGTGAAATTGGTTTATGTGGACTCTAATTGCCCAATTTTATCATTTTAGTTGCAGGCGGCACACGACCGCTCTTTTTATTAAAGAGTTTTTTAGTTGTGTGATAGTAATGCGTTTAATCAGTTTCTGTATTTAGTTATGAGATAATAGATATTGTTAGACTAAAGCATCATTATGTGTGTATAGACCACGTATAGACCGAAATCTGATCAGTAACAATAATGTATTGTTTGGCAGGCTTATTCTGCTGTTTAACGTTCTCCTTAACGAATAGACAGACAGACGGACACTTTGCTGTTTTATTTCTCCAAATTTTATGTTTTACGTAGTGGAATTTTTAAATATAATAAATTTTGTATTTGTATGCATCATGTCGTAAGCAATACGCAGAATGCCGTGGGCAAAGTATATTTAAATGTCACTTACGTGCTACTAGTTGTTCTAAAAACTATAAAAGTGTTAATCTGGATCGGACGTTGGTATAAAACATGTTAATAAATCAATTAGCCGCCGTCAAATAGTGATTAAACTAGTTTCACGTTACCAAATCAAAATGGTATCTTGTATTTTTAATCACCTATTTGAGTATCATGATGTATTTTTTTCTCTCTTCACCTAGTTATCATAGATTAGTTACATATTAGTATTATAGTTATCACATTTTCATTGTATTGTTGTATATTGATCTACCTATATGTAAATATAGTTTTACTAGTGGTGTCTCTAATGTCAGGACGAATGGATAATATGGGTATGCGAATCTAACCTCTTCGAGATTCTGAACTCTTAGTCCCGTTTTCCACCAGTGACTAACAGAAGGGTTACTGCTTCTTTACTTAGTGTCTTCTTACTTCCAACGGGTAAAATTGTGGTAAGAAAAACGTTTCTTACCACAATATCATTTCTTCATTAGTTATGTTGAATAAATATTGCACTTCTAACGAGCGTGGGCATTAGGTCAGAGGGCCGCAAAAGATATCAGTGAAATAACGTCTACAGAGTTGACCCGACTGTAAATAAAATATCCAAAATGGCACAATGATTATTTGCAATATGCAATTGTAGAATATGCTTACATAACATGTTCTACAATTAATTAACTGCCTCGGTAGCGCAGTGGTAGCGTATGCGACTGCTGTGCTTGAGGTCTCGGGTTCGATTCCCGGGTCGGGCCAAATGTTTGTATGATCTACATATATTTGTTTCGGAGTTTGCGTGTTATCTATGTATAATATATATGTATTTTACAAAAAAAGTATATATATATATGTATTTATATCAGTTGTCTAGTACCTATAACACAAGCTCTGCTTAGCTTGGGACTAGAGGGCGTTGTGTGGTAGATGTCCGAATTATTTATTTATTCATTAAAGAAAATCTTCTCTCTGTAATAACGGAGCGAATCTTGGATCTTAAAACGTGTAAAATTGCATTTTATGGACAACTGCAATTCATAATGCGACTTCTGCGGTTGTTATTCAAAGCAGGTGGTAACTTAAATCTTCTTAATAAGCTTTGGTTATTTAATGTTGATGAAAATAATTATATTAATGTCTTTTATTAAATAATTATGAGTAAATGCTTCGCTGTAATTCAAGACTAGTAGCAATCTTGTAATATGTTTTTCCCAAACAATTAAATTATAATTATTCCAAACACTTAAAATAAGTTATATAACTTTAAAGAAGAATTTAATATATAGTGTGAAAAACGACCTGTTGATTAAGAAAAGTATTTTTATCAATGATCTTCTTAATTTTACTCACAGCCATGCGTTTACAGACATTAATATATTAGCATCGATTTAAATGTGAATGAATCAATCGGCGGTATTATATTCGAGAATTTGTATTCAAGAAAGAGATTCATTATTACTTGTTGGGGTTCGTGATATCATTCTAATAGAGCGCAGATTGTCCGACTGTAACAGTCATGATCCACTTTTCAAAGATGTCCCTGTTTGTCCCAAGGTCGTATCATTGAAATTACCATATTTATGAAACGAACATTTTTATGGTCCAAAGTGTTCTCGAAAAACAATTTTGTTTGTTTTTGAAGAATAAGTTCATGTGTTGTTAGTGGTTTCGTAATAATAAATAATTAAATAGGTTATGAACATTATTGAATGAAATACTTCTGTAGTTGGAACAATTACGTAATACAAGTGCATATATTAATGTACCTAAGTCACAGAATAAATAATAGTACTTACGTACTATTATTTATTCTACGTGCCTAAGTGGTAGTATGTTTACGTTGGTGAAAAATAAAAATAAATTTAAGTTTTAATTTAATTCACTGTATCAGTGGTAATAAAATTGTAATAAGAATACAAATCCTACAAATATTACTATCAATTTAATTAATGAATAAGCTCGAACAATAAAATAAAAGATAATCATTGAATGACAAATATTTTATTCTTAAACAATGGACGTGGAAGAATTTTGTTTAAACATTATCACATCAAATCCGAAACTGACTAAAAATAAAACAGTTGTCACATAATAACATTTAAATAAATATTGTCAAAAAGGTGGAACGCTTTTGTTTTTCTACTTGTAGTAATAGAAAACAATGTATAACTACCGAATGGTAATAAATTAACGCTTTATAGGGTTCCGTACCCAAAGCGTAAAACGGACCCTATTACTAAGAATTCGCTGTCCGTCTGTGTGTCTGTCTATCCGTCCGTCTGTCACCAGGCTGTATCTCATGAACCGTGATAGTTAGACAGTTGAAATTTTCAGATATGATGTATTTCTGTTGCAGCTATAACAACAAATACTAAAAAACACAATAAAACAATATTTAAGGGGGCTCCCATACAGCAAACGTTATATTTTCGCTCGTTTTTGCTCGATATTGATAACGGCAACATGTAGACGCTTGAAATGTATCGATAATGGTATGGAACCATTCCTGCGCGAGTTTGACTCGCACTTGGCACAATTTTTTACTTTTTTAATTAAAATAGGTGGGTTTTATCTCGTTGATAAATTTATATTTAATGTTATGCGCGTTTTAAATACTCCTATATGTCTGTGTACAACTGCCGCTTGTGGAAGGTCAGATACGATTTTTTACGCAACTGTTGAAATATGTCATTTATTTTAAACTAATAAAGTGGACGCTAAGCATTCGATTTTGTAGATTAAATAGATAAGGTATAAAAAACCTTGTTAATAGAAAGAGTTCTTGAAAACCCATTTATATGCTAAGATAGATGGTATTTCTGGTCAGTTTGTTAGACTTAAGCCCCGTATTCACATTGATTAGTGCGAGTGCAGGTGTGAGGTTACCGCAAATTCGCTGTCCAAACCTATTTTCTACCAATCATTGATCACCTGCACTTCACACCTGCACTCGCACTAATCAAAGTGAATACGGGTCTTTAGCAGAAGTACTTACTACTATAAAATATTATACTCCAAATAATTTTACCTCGAACTCAACTATACAAAGACATAATCAAGTGCAAAATTAGTTCTAACTGAAAATCCAACAGAGGATCTTCCTCTGCTGTTGACATTCAAAACCACACAATGAAATTAATTCAAGTTTCAACACATACATTATGTATTTGTAATATAATTGTTGCTTAATCTTTCAAATGTAATGCCTTTATTTTTTGTGGACATTTACGAGCAATAAAAACACAAAAAAAGAAATACAAAATCGAATATAACTTTTACAAATATGTATATTAATTTGTTACAACCATTACATTCAAACGTGATTATGCATCTATAATACATAGATGGACTATAGATATACATATAAACATTATAAACACGTCTGGAAGTGTCCGGTCACCCTCAGAACGGTCTTGTCTTACCCAACTCAAACGTTTGAGACTCAGACGCTGTACCTAATTAGGCAATGCTTACATAAGTATAATTAGTTTTACTACATATATCTATTATAAAGCACGAAACATCCCGTCACTTTATTTCATAGATAGGAATTAAAATTAAATTCAAGCCCGAATTTATCTGCATGCATTTTCAACAACCAAACAAAAGTGTAAACAAAAGAATAGATTATAAATCTGATAACTTAAACATAGGTAAATCATTTACAGTAAAACAAAATAATTACCTATTAAAAAAATCCACTAACCATTTCCTAGCTAAATCTTCAAACCATCGCTGCTGAGACTTTTGTTGTACTAGTGTCATCACTCATCATCAATCAAATAGCTAGAGGAAGGTAGGTACTAGAAGTAATCCCTAACAATAAGTTTTAGTAGTACCTAGCAGTGGATAGTTAAACTTCGAAGACAACCACCGCAGAACAACCGTCTGGTTCCAATATCAAAACATTGTCATCCAAACAAAATTTGAGTACATTCAAAGTTTCATTTTGTTCCCATTAACTATTATAAGCAGACACAAATAGACTTCCAAGATTTGTTTACAGAAGTAGGTTGTTTACAAGTGAAGCTAATAAAAGAATTTGAATTAGGAAGAGAATTTGACGTCACGTAACAAAATGATGTGTTACCAACATAATAAAACGAAAAATAATATCCAAGAAGGATATAGAACTAGCGACCTGTTTGATAAATGAACGAGCTTTAGGCAGTTAACAGGTAATGACGACTTCAGCGGTTTACATTGTAAGTTCGCCGTTCCCTTGTATAATTTAATACTAATTGAATTAAACATTAATTGCCGGCATTGTATTGTTAATTAAGGACATAGCATTTCAAACATAGCCAAGTGAAACTATAAAAAAATTACATCTTTAATGTGATGTTAATAGTGTTTTTTGGATCGTTTGACTATACTCTTTGCGCTGTAGCATGTTGCGGCATTTATTTGTGAGTAGAACATTCTGCTTGGTTTAATTTAATTTATTACACTTATTAATGATTTAAGTAATATATTGCGAATGTGGTACAGCTGAAATACTAAGTCATAATTTGTAAATCGTGGCAACTTTCATGAGTGAAACGAAATATTACTGAAACGGTGACGCACCATGCTACAGCGCAAAGAGTATAGTTCAATTGTAGTTGTATAGTAAATATTTTTTCTCAAGTTATGAAATAATCAAGAATTTTTCGTTGTGCCCATGGACGTCTGTAAATCAAGAGCCACAAGGTTACTGCCCTCTTATAATTAGAGGGAGAGGGGACTTAGGACTCTGGTAATTTTACTTACTCGGCGAAAAGTGATAGGAGTTGTTTAACAAAGATTTTTTAAGCATATATGAGCCTGCCTAATTTTCTCTGAAGTCGTGGTGTTCATGCGTTGGAGCCGGTGAACTTGTGCCAAAACTTGGCTCTGCCACGATGTTGGCACTTTAAAATAAATACTTATAATTTAACAACAGAAAGTTTAAAGACCTATACCCGACTACTTAATTTATGAAAAATAAATTAATACTTAGTCTATGTTACCCGGGCTATTTATGACACCTAAAAGCGTTTTAAAAAGAATAGTATTTTACTTTGTCGTTAAATGTATATTTCTTATAGAATTATTATATCTGTAAATATATATGGTACTTAGTTAAATCATTTCAAACATTTTCGATCTATTTAAAGTTGACTATACACTAACGGTTCATTCGCTTAATTATCAAACATTTCAAAGGGTTTTAGTTACACTCTATGATTTTGATTCTCTTTCGAGCAATGAAAATTAGGCAGTTAATTCATTCCACCTAATATTTATTACATTACATTTTTTGTTCATTGTTCTTTATTTTAATTAAGTTTTAATATGCAAATCTTCACCTAATTAACATCATGTTTATTTTAACCTTCATAATTATTATAAATTTCTCAGTGAAGCAATAAAAACTTGGTAGTTAGGTACCTACACTTCATTTTATTACTTGTTTCCGCAAATGTGTTGAGAGCTCTAATAATTTTAAGAATTTCGAAACTCTATACTAAAATTTTGAACATGAATTAATTATTTAGCAGAACATAGGCATTAAAATACTTAAATCTTGTAGAAGATTTTTTATGTAACTATGGATAGTGATTTCAAACATTCGTTACATAAAACTTAAAACACATTAAAAACAACTTGATAGCATAAGCTTTCATTTGCAGACACGAGAACAATCGTCATTTTTTTTATTAATATTATTATTTTTACTGATAATAAAATAAATATTTAATTAAAACATTTCGACCAATCCGTGTATTTTATTTTCTATTTTCCTTCTATCAGTAGGTACTTCTTCTCCAACATAAAAAAAACATCCAAAGAAAATTAATGGTGGTTAACTTAATAGCTAAATGAAAATATTAAGTGCAATGACACCGAATGTTTTGCTAGATTGTTATTTCATAATCACAAATTTTAACAACAAAAAAAACCGACTTCAATCTGGACCAAATTTAAATGGGAATGGGAATATTGAGTTATTCGTTAATTTGTCGCGCACATACTTAATGCAAATTGAAGACTTATATGGTTTTCTCATGGATGACATATTAGAACTGGACCAAATTTAAATGGGACCATTCGGGAAGCACCAGCTTTCAAATAAAAAAAGAATAATCAAAATCGGTTCACCCAGTCCAAAGTTAAGAGGTAACAAATATAAAAAAAAAACAATTCAGTCGAATTGAGAACCTCCTCCTTTTTTGAAGTCGGTTGAAAATTACAAGTAGGTACCTATTCAGTTATCTTGTTGCAATAAAAGAGTACATAGATCTGTTTATGTATGAAAGTATATTATATACTGCCACAGTAGCATTCTCAGTATTCGAATATCATTTAAATTAATTTGAGTGTCTTTTTTACAGAATCATACCTGTTTAGTTTTACTGTTAGGTACTTAGTTTTATCTACAAATGCATGTTTGTAATCTCTTTTCGGTAAAAAACATTTCAAGAATGTTATGCATACCTAATCTGTGAAATTACTGTTATTTAAAAAATTAATAAGCTATGATCTAAATCTCTGTAATTATGTTGTTGGTTTGCTTTTGAAATTAATTTGATTTAAATTATTGGCAAAATTAAGGACTACCGATAGAATTGAAAAGTTATAACTTGGAATGTTATTTGTAAAATTAGAAATTCCATAATGTTTAAATTAAAATTATTAACATTAAACATTAGCATGTCGGTGACGCAAACCCATACGATCCCCTACCAAAAAGAGCTCAACGTGGCCAAAGAAGTTTTCACTTCGAATATGTCATGTCAGCATCTCAGTGACGTCAGTTGGTCGGTGACGCGAACTCATAAGATTTTCTCCTACCAAACAGTGTTCATTCACTTGAGATACATATATACTAAACCTAATATAGTCCTAAGTGCGTTATACATTTAAACTAGCTTTTGCACGCAGCTTTGCTCACGCAGACTTTCATCCCCTGATTTACCCCCTTAGGGGTGGAGTTTAGTAAAATCCGTTCTTAGCGAATGTCTACACCCTATAAGGTCTATAGGGACCCTATCTGACAAATTTCAAGTTTGTAAGTGTTATAGTTTCTGAGATTTCGTGATTAATAAGTGAGTGGTATTTCGCTTTATATGTATATATATTAAAGCAAATATTACTTTAAGGAACGTATATTTTTGGCTCAATATATATTACTTGGAAGTCACAAACATGGAAGTGATTAATTGTGTTGACTTCTTGATTATGTAATTACTGCATGTTAAATTATGATAAACCAGGTACAATCATGTAAAGCGATAAATTAAGAATACGACGATGAATAAGAAACTAAAAATCGTTGGAGAATATTTTTAAAAGATTATCAATTTAGGTCTCTATTTTTATATATACTATAATTTTTTTTTTGTTGTTACAAATGGAATAATAACTTTATTCATGAAATTTAAAAAAACAACATAATATATTATCTTAATATATACTATATTATATACTTACAATAAATGTACCCTGACTTGCTTTGCTATGACACGTTGAGGTTCTATTCATGAGAAATAAGGAAAAAAAACTGATCCAAAAATAGATAAAAACAATCTTCAGAGTTTTTGTATATCGTGTCAAAATTTGACGTCAATAGGTGCAGACATTTTTGAGTTTCTTGAACCATACCCATACCAATTTAATACATATTTTCATTGCGAAAAATACAATTTAATACATATACTGAATAGTCAAACAAACCCTAAATGTATGGAGGTATAAAATAGTAGTGTTATCAGTTCCTGTATATTATCGATCCTGTGAGCAATCAAGTGTCGATTCTCAGGTAAAGAGTTTATAATCTAAGGAGCGAGATCGTTCGAACGCCGGCGCGGGCGCATCAATGATTAATATTCAAATCGTTCTCTGGGTAATTTTACAAATTCGCCCGATCGAGCCGGTGCGGGCCTATAATACACATTAATTTTGTCGACTTCACATGTCAAACCGCCAATTCACTTGTGATTATCTTTATTTAGCATTAATTTATAAACCGAGAACATTGAAGCATATTTTTCAATGTCAATATTTTTTTAACTAGTTGTTTTAGTTAGCTGCAAGATCATTTTCTCTACATACCATAATATTTCAATAGTTTTTCTTTAATGGTTTTTTTTTCTTTTGTAAATAAACGAATCATACAAACAAAAACGCAATCATAATCAGTCGATCTGTTTAGGAGTTAACGCGATAGAGTCATAGAAACACGTAGCACTAAACATCTCTACGTTAACAGTTCTTTTTTTTTTTGCCAAAATGACTCTACTCTGCCTGATGGAAAGCATAAGCAGAATCCAAGAGTGGTGGTCACCATGCTCACTGCGAATGCAGACATTGCAGCATGGCGACCCACACCATGGCGGCCTAGTGATGCTACTGCATCTTTTAGTCTAGTCAACAAGTATGGAACTTGTTGACTAGACTAATTGGGCCACCGGTCTCGCACTCACCAACGAAACACGACAGCATGCTGTCATTTTACGTTGATTTTCTGTGCGAGGGTAGTACCGCCCCGGTCGAGCCGGCCCGTTCGTGCTGAAATCAGCGTGGCCCTACTACCTACTAAGTTCTGATTAAAATGCAAAATATAATTAAAATATTGGATAAATATATTCCTCATTTAGAAGAAATCTACTGTAAGCTACCTCCTGAAATACTTACACTTATTTACTTGAACATAATCATCAATATACCTATTAATGTACCATTTATAAAACCAACATAGGATTAACTTTGCTTTCCAAAGTAGTTTTAATCGCCAACAACACTTTACATTTATAAATATGATTTACTTATGTTACGCTTCTAAGCAAGTCATAAGTAATTGTTGAAAGTAAAGGTTGTCTATAAACCCTATGTCAAAATATTACTCATGTGACCACACATCCGACAGGACATTTATATAATTTTGACGTTTACATGACCGTCGAAAGTTAATTAAAATATTTAATGAGAAGCCTGCTCTGTTAGTGGAAGCCGATGACATAAACGAATGATATTAAATTAACGACACACAAAGGTGGGCGTAATCAGTTTTAGTTTGGTCAAATGGTCGCGGCAAAATGTTTATTTGTCAAACTCAACAATTTTGGTTTATTGGAGCGATTTTGTAGATTAATGATAAAACAACTTTACAACAACATTTCGCACCGGTGGATCTTTTAGTACCTAAGTAATTTAAATTTTGCATATTTTTATAAATGTACTAATTATACAGGAAAAAATATTTCAATAATAAATAAACTTTGTTATCGTATCTAACATCAGAATAATTTAGAACACAATTACATTTCGTAATCAAAATGTAGGTACCTCTTATTTGAATACAGAACCCGATGTAGAGTTTTAATAAATTATTTTTAAATGAAAAACAACCAAACCTTGACCAAAACATCTTATATTACCAGTAAGGTCATCAAAAACGTATTACTCCTTGTTTATACAAATTTGTTATTAATTTAGATTATTTTAAAGATGTATTTAAGATACGCTGTTAATTGCTTAAAATACACAAAGTATATATACACATATAATTTCTATAACGTCAATTGAATTGCACACAACCAGTATTATGTGAAATAAGACGAGTAACTGTCTAATGTCCGGCACAGTATAATGTTTGATAAAATCATGCGAGTGACTTTCAAATCTCCCAAGCGCAAAAGGGCAGAACAATTTAAAAATCTAACTAAGAAAAATGCACCGCCGTCTCTAAAAGTCCACTCATAGAAAGTCGTGAGCGTATAGTCACGGCGCATTATCGCACCGACCAAATCTCCGGGTCTACTGTACATAACAATCTTACATGCTGCTCGCTTTATTAAGGCATTTGAAAAAAGCGGTTCAACTGATGGTCAAATGATAGCGGTGAAAGGGACCGTTACAATAATAGCCGCTGGAAAATCTCCGCCTAGTTTCATTGCGTTCATGTATCTGGATCAATTTATAAAGCATGTTTTGACGGCTCAATTCTTTGCCATTGACCTTTTAGCTGATTTATATCATAGCCACGTTCTTGTTTAATTGGGTACATGATTAAGTATTTTATAAAGTTTGCAATGAAGCAATTGATTTGCGTCACATTCCGGTTTGAAATATTACATGCAATGACACCATGTAAAGCAGAATTTTTCTCGAAATTTAAATAGATTATTAAGGTCACAAATAATGTGGAATTTTTTACCCATATACGTTCTATGAGATAATTAGAACATACCTACAATAAAAGTAAATTTGGATATGATGTCATGATAAAAGCAGACTTTATACTTGTGTCATGAAATCATAAAAATGTCTCAATTATATGAATAAAGTTGGTGTACCTTAATGATAGCCAATAAATCTATATCAGACTGTTTTGAAGATATAACATCAAAAGATGACTTCGAAGTAGAAATATAGCCACAAATGAGATGTTAATTATTATGAATAATTTATGGCATATAATAGACGTGCTAATCTTTCATATCCAAATATTTTATTAGGTGCAATATTGTAGATATAAAACAAAAATTTATGAGTTTATTCTAAAATAGACATGAAACACATTAAAATATTATTGCTAGTTATCGAGGCTTATAGGACGCTGATTGAACAGCCATGAAGAAAGTTGATTCACAAAAAAAACTATTTTAAATATTGTTATACAAAATAGTACAGATAAATAGATTAAGAATATGACAATGATTAATGATTGTTCTTAGGGCGGTGCCTCATTTCATCCCCTGACTGACAACTCTATTTGGCCATTCGTCGACTCATTTATAAGGATAACACTACGATTTTGATTAATGATTTGAAGAACCTTTTTGTTACCTGCTTGTCGGCGACTCCCACAAAAAGGTGACCAGGGTTCACAGTATATAAAAGAAAACAATAAAATTTATGCTTATTTGCGTTAATATCTCTATTAATCTTTGTGACATGTGCACCTTATTCTTGTTTAACAAAATTCGGCCTGGATATGCCGACACAGCTGTTTTGTTTCATTTGCATTTTTATATTTCCGTTCGATATATATTTCATATTTTATTAGAATATTAAGATTTACTTTTCTTTTAATTAAGTTTTTACGAGAGAAATGAAATTATGCATAATATTACTACTACTTATAATAGTCTAATATAACATTAGGTATACCTTATATAAGGCAGGTTTTGTTTTGGTTTTCGGATAGTTTCGTAAACAACACTACGCTATAAATGAACTTTATTATTTTTACGGGGATTAATTATTTTATTAATCGGAATTATAGGGATAATACTACTAAGGAATAAACACTTAATAAATAATTATTATTAATTATAAATTAATCCCCATATAAAAATAATTATTATATCATGCAACGCGAAAGTTCAAAAGTTAGTTTAAATAAACTTGTTGCATACTATTTTTATCTAGGTATTTATGAACAGTTTATCGAAATATGACTTAAATAGTAAGTATTTATATTTAACTTTTATGTATTGTGCAAAACTAAAGCGATGAATACGAATAAATTAATTTGAGGAAATAATGAAATTGCGTCCTTTCTGTCTGAACACCTATCATTTAGTGTTTATTATTTTTATTATAAATTAAACTGTACATCGAATATACAGTTTAATTCTTATTTTTTAGTTATAGCTAGATAGCTAGCTAGCTTATAGCATATGTTTGTTATAGCATAATACTCTTAAGTTTGTTTCAAACTTTAAATAGTTTTAAACTTCATAATGTAGTTGAGACTCACCAATAACATTTGAAAATGTGTCCAATAGAAGGTTCCAAACAATCCACAAATAAATCACTAACCGCGGCTAAATGTTTCTTATAATCACTGTTTACGAAAATAATCGACAAACACTAGCTTTTAAAAATAAATTAAAAAGTTAAAATTGAAATGTCACCTCTTTTTTATCATATTTAATTATTTTATTGTCTTCTAGGCACTTGTTTAATGACTAATTTTATTTGCGTTTTATTGTCAAATAGTGTATTTTCGTTCCGTGTAGTTTGTATTGCAAAACTTCTAAATATTTTTTATTCATTCCGTTACCCCTCGTACAATTTTTCAACGAGCCGTATCTAATTGTGAGCATCATAAACGCTGCTTGAGACCGGGCATGACACAAATCAATCGTCAAATTGGGCTGACTCCAATCCCGTAGAAACACAAGTTCAAGTTCGCGCAAAAATTTAAGTTCATCTCAAAACACAAACACATACGCACGGCGTCACAACACTAATGTCTTTATCGTATATAAATAAAACTGTCAAGTATTTCACGAAAATTACATCGGTCGGCGTATAATGAACGTCTGAACCCGCATTGAGCTAGCTGTCAAATCTACGAGCCGTCATAGTCCGCTGCCATGAGTGGGCTTGCACACACGCACGCGTGCTCGTATGTCGATGGACACCAACACACTGACAAACTCCAGCGGAGCGCGAACGTACGGGCACTCGCACATAGGCACCTCGTGATTCATACATGAGTCGCGTCTGTGTTGTGGCGGGTGGGAGTGCGAACATGCAGCGTGCTTTTAACGCGGCCAGACGAAATGATGCCTAACTGCAAAACGGAGTTGGGATGTGTATCGGTTTTATAAAATAGTTGGTTATGCGCGGTCTATGTGGCCGATCACAAGTGAGATTAGCCGAATGCGTGCGAATGCATGTAGCGGCGCGCTACGTATGGGCGGGAAACGCTATGAAGAGATGCGCCGCTGTGGTGGTCGCTATGATTGGAATCGCGAAAATCATTTTTGTTCGGTTGTTTAAAATTAGAGATATGCGTATATGATATTTATTTTATTAATCGCGGGCACGTACGGGTTTTAATAATAAACTTTATAGGCGAATAAAATAGTTGTATTACGTGAATGAATAAGTAAATACCTAATTACACTAACCAAATAAACTATAGTCACCCTACTTCCTCCATGATGCAGTACTGAATTTATTAGTAACATCACTATACTCATATGAACTATGTCTGATACGATGTCAAGATTATCTGAACTGTATTTGTCAGAATTAATAATGATGATTTAATAAATCGCAGAGGTGGATTTTGTTTCAATTAAGTATTAATAGGTAAGTAAATATACTTAACTACACTTCGTCTTTGAGAAAACGCAGTATCTTTTTAAAAGGAAATGGAAAACGGTTCTCTAATTCACAAACTCTGAAATAAATATGGTCGAATGAAAATGGAAACTTAAAATTAATTTTGAAAATTTTAAAGGTAGGTATTGAATCAAACTTCACATAGTTTACATATAAATACGAGACTTTTTCACGAAATTATCTAATATATAAAATTCACGTGTCACGGTGTTTTTTACCCAACTCCTCCGAAACGGCTGGACCGATTTTTATGAAATTTTCTGTGCATAAGGGGTAGGTCTGAGAATCGGCCAACATCTATTTTTCATACCCTTAAATGATAAGGGTACCACCCCTATTTTTTTTGTGCCAAAACAACTTTTGCCACGTCAGCTAGTTTTTCTATATATTTCTCTGCACATGATCCATAGAGGATTTCTTTCTTACCTGCAACAAAAAAAACATTTGTTTATAGAACTTTGTATATTCATCTTGCAAATTTCATTACTATTTAAGTAGGCTAGGTATTAAGTATCCTAAGTTATTAGTGTTGCGAGTTATTTTAATAATAATTGTCAATAAAATACTAACTTATTTAGAACCTAAGAGTGTAGACCTTATGCAACGTGTATTCTCTTATGTAACAGTCAAAAACAACACCCAGACTCAGAACAACAATGTGTGTTTATCACAAAATGATGTCCAATGTGGAGGGCGAAACCCACAACAGTCAGAGTACCAGCAAAATAATCTACTGATTATTTTACCTAGTAGGAAGCAGGTGAGGTAACCGCTTATACCACTATACCACCCGTGCAATCAAGTCTTTAAATCCTATAGAGGAACGATCCTATTAGTGTGGGTGTAATGAAATCTAAGGATTGCTAGCTCCTTAGGTAAATGCACTCATTTCGATACATTGTAAGGTATATAAAAATATTTACGAACGTTAAACAGCATCATTCATAATGCATTCTTATCACAGACTACGGAAAAATATTTTCAAAAAGTCGTTGGCTTCTTATATCTGTGACCCCAGCAGTATCGCCGAGATAAGGTGACAGGGTCACGAGGGAATAGACAGATAAAATAGGTCAGTGCAACATGACTTGAATAAAGAATATTGTGGTCAAGTTCGTCTTTATCGCTCGAGTATTTTGATGCAAAATCCTTGAGTATAGTTATGGTTCTTATCGGAAATGTGAGTGTAGTACAGTGATTAGGTCAGTTTGTGTGGTCTTGTCAAGATTCAAGAAGCTTTAGAATGTACAACTGTTATATAATCAACAAATTTGTATGATACTGACTGATGGTGAATTTGATGTCATTTATCGTCTGAAACTAGTTAGAGGTTTGTGAACATATCTATAGGTAAGTCAGAACTGTATGTCACTCTAATCTCATTCCTCCTCCTTCGTTTTATTTAAGTCCTTTCAAGAAACACATGCTTACATTTATAAATAAATAAAATATAGTTGATCCAATAATTACAGGCAATTAACAATTGAATTACAGATATTTAAGTGTTTAACTCTCCAAGACTATCACAACATTGTGCATTTTATTTCAATTGTTTGTTACAAATAGTTAAAAGAGATAAATAATTACATAGAAAATAAATTAAAAACCTTTAACATTAGATATACTAGATAGAAATGTAATAAATTATAATGAAAAAATATTAAAACTTCGAATTATCACCGGAGCATTAATTTATTAAAGTACCTACTTGCGTTTAGTAACAGAAACAATGTTTCGTAAACAAAAGTTGAATAAAATAATTAATTAATATTGTTTTTATTATTTTCTGTGAAGTTTAAAAATAAACAGATAAAGATCCGTAAACATTGAGGTGAACGGTTTCTACGCAATTTATGGCAAACTGAATTGTTTACATTGTGAAATTACGTAGCGATATTATACATACCCGGATTTTTGTCGATATTATACCGTGAATCTCCGACGTCGTAGATATATGTAGTAGGAAGTTACGAAATCTTTGCTTTCTTTGCAGTAGGAATACTAAGAACGTTCCTGGAATAATCTTAATGATTCAAAGACAATAGTGACACCGTCCAGTTTTATCTTTTTATGTTTGGCTACAGATGGTTATCATAGTTAATAAATATTTGTATTTACTTATTATAATAAAGGTAAATAAATAAACTACTTCGGTTTGTGTGATACCACTTAAATCTGGTCAAACCAAACAAATTCATTTGCTCGTATTGTTACACAATTCATTGTAACCACACAAAGCGTAGCCACTCCAATCCTTAATGAAGACGTTAACAATTTTCCACAGGCCACACATGATGTATAACCGTGAAATTTTAGAAAAATAACACCCGACAGCTTCAGAAACGCCCTCAGAGAATTATTACATTAATATATTTACCAAACACGCTCCTATTATTACGTTTTCATGTACTCGTTTGAGCATAAATTAAAAAAGTTGTCACTTTTTCTTTTGTCCCAACCCTTATTTGGTATTCATATTTGATACTTTGATAATACAAAGGGACAACGCATTTTGTAACGAAAACACACGAGAAAAACCTGTTTTACCAACAGACTATGCTAAAGATACAAATTGTGAAAGAGGCAATCGTTCATACAATGTTTCTGCTACGAGCACACAGAATTATAGTCGACTCTTGCGCACGAAGAATAAGCGTCCTATTCTAATGACGTCCTGTAGATCACTTCAATTATGGTCATATTGAATGAAATATGAGTTAAGTGAGGGATATCAAAGGGCGACATGGGGCTGTTTATGAATGTGAACTTTGAAATATGTACTGCAATAGTGCACCCTTTTTTAATTTGTACTAAACTATGAACCGTAGCGAAATAGGGTCTCGAAAATATGTCGGAGAGCGACCGGTTTTTTTATCCGTCGCCATCGGTCGATATTTCGCTAGCAACTATGTATTATTGGATAATTTGTGACTATTTCGTTAGGAATTTTCGTGTTTCTTATTGCTTCCGCAACGAATTTCGTGCGACCCAAAAGTCGAATGATTGAACCTATCGGGCATTCGCCGGCAGCGGCCGACTCCAATTTAGTTTTTCGGATTAGATACGGCGAACATAATAACATAATTGCTCTAATAACAGACCGCTCGACTCTGCCCGCCGTGCCTTACAATTCACTTTCCAAATTGGTTTATTTTTTTACCTTTGCTCTGTCTAAAACTATTATGATTTATTATCAAATTTTCATGCAGGCAAATTACAGGCTCATTTTTCGTGAATAATCGCGTCCCTTTCTAACAGAAAGCTACGTGTAATAACAGACAGAGACATCAGAGCAGGTATTGTGTTCCTTAGAAGCCTTACGGCGTACATGGCTCAGACATACGGATGAAATGATTTACGATGTTAAATCTAATTTACTTTGTAAAACAATAATTAGTTGGATTAACATGTTGAACATTTTTCAACTTCGTTGAACTTATTATAACTATCAAAATATTAATTATAAAATCCTTTTTCCGGAAGCTTTGTATGGGTAAAGTGGTAGTTTTAACTTCATTAAAAGTCAGAGGCAATTTATAACATTTAAAACTGGTAAATACGTGTACCTGTGAATATACATAGATAGGTATTATTCTAAACATGAAAATATGGACGATGAAATGATATTCCGAAATGGAATTCAGCAGAATTTGTGCAAATATTTAGTAGAAACTAAGCTAAACAAGAGTAGCTACAGCCGTCTGAAATGGTGCAACCGACAAATGTTCATGACATAGCGGTTGCATTATACATGAGAGCTGCCATCGTGCTATATTTACATATAAAAATTTACTTTCTACATTTCTATTGTAAATACAAATATAAGTTATTCAATAACCGGTTCATTGGAACGTTAACTCGTTCTAAACAATTAAAAGCCTTAATGTTGTATGACATCGATCACTACTTGTAAATGAAAAGATATAGAACGAAGGTAAAAGCAAATAAATTTAAAGAATTAGGGCTACCTCAGAAAAAAGTATAACATAAACTTGATTGTGTTTTATACATAACTAGCTTTTACACGCGGCTACGCTCACGCAGACTTTCATTCTCTGATTTACCCCCTTAGGGACGGAATTTCAAAAATTCCTTTTTTAGTGCTCACTTACGTTATATAAAAAACCTACATGCAAAATTTTAGGATTCTAGCTCTAGCGGTTGGACTGTGCGTTGATCTCTGGGTATGTCAGTCAGTCACGTTACTCTTTTATATACCTATATAGAAGATTTTTGTTTTTTTCTACGATCACGCAAATAAATATCCGCTAAGTTTTGAAATGCTTCAATAAAGTAGATTTCTTAACATTTTTCCGTACTATTTTACGTTTCTGGCGAGCATACCTCTATGGTAGGTAAGTAGGGATATAGAAGAAATGACGAGAGAACAATAAAATAACATAAACGAGTATGTAAGTAGGTATATGTTCTACACTGTTTGCTTTCAAAAAAGAGAACAGGTAGTATTAGTTTTTATTAAATAAAATATTTTTGTATTTTGGTATTTTTAAGTAAAACTACTGTAACTGAATGTTAATATTTTAGTAATAATTTTATTCCGTTATACTTTTTATAATCTTGCAATAAATTATCACCTTATTTAAACTGTTATAAAAAGCACTAGACTTGAACGATAACGTTGTACTGTATGTTATATTATTGAGTATAAAACTTTTATTTGTTTACTACATTTAAGCATTAAGGCCTGTATTCACTTTGCTTAGTGGGAGTGCAAGTGCTTAGTGCGGGTGATCGGTGATTTGTAGAAAGTACGTGTGGACCGCGAATTCGCGGTCCACACTTATTTTCTACCAATCGTTGATCGCCTGCGCTTCACACGTGCACTCGCACTAATCAAAGTGAATACGGGCCTTTAGAGAAAGTAGTAAACTAATTGTAGAAAAAAGTAATGAAAAAATTACCTACATTGAAGGTAATGTCATCAGATGTACCTATTCTATAAGAGCATATCATTATGCTTGAAGGCCTAGGATGAAAAGTCTTAAAAGCCTTATTACTAAAAATAGGTACCCCGGATCACACTTCCTAATCAATTTACTTATTTAAAAATATTTTTAGGTGTTACGAATTCTTGATACTACTTTTAAAGTATGTTTCGGACGCAGAAAAATGTAAAATACTTAAAATTGTAATGATAAAGTGCAGAAAGCTATAATTTTAATTAATATGCTTTAAAGGTAAATTTAATAAAAAAAATACAAAAAAAAACTTCAAGTAATAACTGGACCAAATTAAAATGAGACCACACCAGCTTTCAATTCTGTAGTTCGGAGGTAAAAAAAACTTTAAAAAAATACAGTCGAATTGAGAACCTCCTCCTTTTTTGAAGTCGGTTAAAAACCTTTGTACCTATATATTACTATGTAGCTGAGGCTTTATGCTTATGACCTCTAGTAAATATTATTGTCTACAGTAATACCTACAGTGGGTGCCCATACAAATGAAAGTTATCCCACAATTCGGGTGTGTTCATGAATATTCTGATGCAGGGCGCCACTTCTGTGCAGATACCGCAAGTGGTGAAGTGGAAGAGACCTCCGACAAAGGACTATGACAATGAGCCGGAGCACCAATAGGGTTGAATACATCTAATAATGACAATATTTGCATTATTTTTCGTTTTATGAAATTAATGGCAAAAGGGATTACTCATTTCATTTTTTTACGGACCCTAATAGACTTTATTACATACGCAATAGTTACCTTTTTGTGTTTTATTCAGTATGGCATTCAGTAGAAAAAGTGTGATGCACACATACAGCAATATTTAATTCATAATCAAAACTCGCGTAACGACCTAGGTAAATAATACGGTTGTCAACCCTAGGCGGGGTGGCGCGCGCGTCCAACACAGCGGCCCGGACACGTTTCAGGATCATGAATTATGGCGCGAGCCGATGTGACTTTTCAATTTGAAATCATCAACCTGGAATTAATTTCATTTTTGAACCCCATTATTTCTGTTATCTACACGTGGAATCGCGCAATATGCGAGTTTTACATTATTGCCGTTTCGACAAAAATATTTTGTGGCAACGTTCTGTGGATATCGGTAATTTAATTTTGTATTAAACCTTTTGTTTTTATTTTAATCTGTTCGGATTATTCCAAAACTGCAGTGTACTAACCGCAGACGCAGACGATTCGGTTAACAAAGTTTACTTTTAATAAATATTAACTCATGTGAAACGAAATGCAATGAACATTCAACAGCGTTCTTTGGTACAATTAGCAGAAAAACATTTTAAATATTTAGTTTAATATAGCTATTCCGTGTAATATAAACTATCGTTTATTTGTAACGTTAGGTGGACAAACTAATAGTCACGTAAATAAATTACGTAGAAAACAAAACTAAATCTATCATTAAACCAAAAAATAGTGTTCCGGACCCGTTCAGAATTCATTTGTATCACACAAATCTGTCACCGAACTCAACGGTTAGTCGGCTTCTGTAGGCGCGACTATTCATAGTCGACACTAGTCACTTCCCCGCGGACCGTTGACGAAAACTGAACCGAAATAGACGATACACCAATAAATTACAAAATAAAGCTTCGGTTTTATTTCTGTGGAGTCCGCGGCGACTTTTTATTGTGATTATCAGGGGTGTTCAAAATTGTTCTTCTCGATGCAAGGGTCGTTGACCTGAAATTCTTTCTATAATTCAGTCATGTCTTATTTAAAATATTGTGTGACTCAACTCTTCGGCTTTTACACGATCAGTGTGTTTGTCGCATATTTATACTAGCGTAGGTAAGTAGATAAGCACCCACACAATAAATTTGTTTTAATGAGTACGAGCAGGCAGAGTATAAGCGTTCATTGTCAACAGAGTTATTGCAAACATTTTTTCAGTTTAATAACTTCAGTATAATACCCATACGTAAAGTACATAAGACAAATATGTTATATTTTGCTAGAATCAAATAAATGTATTATGGGAATCGCAGAGCACTTCTTAAACAAACGGCTAAGACAACATACGTTACGAAAATACATCCGAAACGTTTCTCCAAAAACTCGCGCTCAAATCCCAAAAGAGGGACCTTATAACAAAGCTAATATTAGACAATCATTTCCTGTCAAAAGGGAGGCGTTCACTCCCTCCCGACGGATCGGAGGAGGTCGGGAGAACAATACCTACTCGTCTCACCAGATTTCGCAGTCGCCGTGATCCAGTGTGAATCTGAATTCTTATTTTTTGCTGTTACAGTGATGAATGGATTTTTAATATCCTCTTGCAGCTGTTTGGACTCAGTGGTTTCTTTGATTAAAAATACTAGTGTGAAACTTTTTATTATCTATGACTCGTTTCCATTAACTGTTGTGTTTACATATGTAAGCGTCGGTAGTTTTTAAAAAAAACATTGGAAAAATAAATGTCGCCGTCATGTCGAAAGTATAGTATGGACAGGCAACAAGACATCAGCATCCAGACGTCTCAATACTCAAGGCCTACGGCCGGCAAAAAACTTAGCGGTGGCTCTCACGGCACGACTCTATTACGAGTCGGCCGCGAATAAATAAAACATGATGGGCCCTTCTCACGTACACATATGTACATATTGTTTATGTATGTGTTGCGGATGTTAACTGATCTTGATTCGGTGTATGTGATTTAAGGCGCTTTCACCGCGAGCTTTGGAAATGTTCGGATAACTAGAGCAATTATTTTCTATAGAAACCGTAACTTTAACAGCACTAAGTCTCACGATCTCACGTAATTTTAACGAGACGACTATTTTATTAACCAATATTCTGTAAACATTTTTAAAAACATTCAAAGACGTCTAATTTTTTTTTCTTTATTTATATTTAATTGATACAATTGATGCAATGTATGATAAACTTTATAGAGTTGTCACGGGTAAATATCTATAACAACGGGCTTTTTAAAAAGAAAGATTCTTACGATTGTGTAACAATGCAACATTAACATAAGTTTGTGTTTAGATGAATCGATATTAAAGCTTTAAATGCATCAACAGTTTTATCTACTCCGACATGTCAGAGGGTTAGTGATCAAACAAGTTTAATCATCAAACAATTAATGGTGGATAATGATGGGTTTTAGGTGATGTTTCGTAGCTTTGCGTTCATCACCGTGTGTGGCATTAACGCATAGGTCGACTAATAGCCAGACGACTCTTGCGCAGACGACAATAAAAACATACGCGCGCATCGACGCTACATTAACGCGCTCGCCATAGTTGGCACCCTGTAAACTCCGCCCGCTGGCAACCGCCACGCATCACTAAATATCAATAGTGGTGGACTACATCATCGATAGCTTTTTACTACCATATAGGAGTTACATATATCATTCAACTGAAAAAAGTTAATCATCGAGTGTGAAGTATAATAACACGAAGCTGACGCTTAAGAAAGATTCGAAGTGCAAATAAACGAATTAAAAGATATAATGTTTTGTCTGGTTTAAAGAGAAATTACTACGATGTAATGATGGTCAGTGCTAGCCATTTACACAGTTCCATCTGATCGATAGTATGACAATCGGCACTATGTACCTCAGATGCGATACGTGTTAATTGTCGTCGCGGTGATCTCCTTCTATTATTGTTTTTCGAATTTCGGCTACAAGACAAATGGTAACAGCGTCGGGGAATTTGTAATACAATGGCCGCCACAATCCCACCAATGATCGCTGGCACGGTGTTCTCCCGGCTGTTCCTTTGCTTCAATATACTTGGCACTCAATAACTTTCGCTAGGTATCAGCGGCGGTTGTGGAAGAATAATTTATGAGTCAACTCCTACAATGTTAGTTATTGATTGTTTTTGGTCTAAACTTATATGTTAGAAAAGAAACAAAATATTTCAATCATTGTAATGGAATTAAATCATCAGATGGTACGGTATAAGGTATAGAAAACATGGATTATTTATAAAAAAATTGAATTATAATCACAATAGTCCTCTTTATTCTAATTAAGTTTCTTTCCAATGATCTTTCTTAATAATCCTTTCAAAATCTCAGAAGATCGTATTAACTACATTTTTTTAAAAGGATATGGTAAAAACAGAAGTAATATTAGAACTACAATTTGCTTTTAATGGTCGTGGCAAGATTTTTCTATCATATTTCGAGCTATTCGATTGAGTATAGTACCTGCATCATATTGAAAAATAAAAATAAATATCACTTGGATCTAGATATTGATAGCCCATTAGCTTCATGCTGCAGACCATGTTTCTGTTTGCCGTCTTAATCGTTCTTCCAGTTCGTCGAGCTTCCTATGACTTAGAGTATCCGAGTCGATCCATTAAACGTGCCATGAAGGATCTGTTATGACAGGACCATCCAAGTGGTGGCATAATATGTCAGGACTGAGTGTATGTGCTACGACGAATATTTATTTATTTATAACATTGAGGGGCTGTAAATTAGCAGTGAATTTACGGCGAGACGGAGGAGTGATTGCGCGCAGTTTATTTTCGGCGCATGCGCGTGATTTAAACAGCTCCTGATCCGACGTTAGAAATTGAAGCCAAACGACGAATTGTGGGTTAGGAAGTGAAACTCTATACTTATTATGTTATTAGTCAAACTAATTAAAATATGGTAATTATTAGTAGACTTAGTAGCGGTGATGGTCACATTTGCATCAGGCAAGTGTACATAAATTTGTAGTGTGACTTTCATATTTGTTATATGCAACAGCAATTGATTTTGGAAGTAAAATTGCCCAAAATATGTATATGTGGCACTTTCTAGATTTTTTTTATACATGAGGGAGGAAGAAGGATATTACGTGACATACAATTTAAGCAACACATATTCCGCTACCTGGTTCCTGTAGACATTTAATCGAATTTGTAAATTAGTAGCCACTGAGTCATTGCTCGCTTTCTGTTGCCAAGGTTTGTATGGAATGAATGTTTTTCAAGTAATAAATATTTGTCTTATTAAACTTGAAAACTTTTAATTTATTATTTCAAGTCAACCATTTACGCAATCTAAAAAGTTTTATGTGCGTTAGCACAAAAGTTACGAGTAAGGAGTTGAAGAAAAAAGTTATTGTAGACGCTTTAGTGCGTTTGTAAGTAATACATTTCGTTTCCAGGTTAAATTGCTTGCTGGCTTGATTATTATTGCATGACGTCTCAATTTATAGGTAAGTATATGTTAACCTTTGCCATTTCTATACCGGACTACTATCGAGACGAGCACCGATATATGTTCAAAGGATAGAACTTGGCGAAATAAGAAAATATCTAAAAGCTTTTTTATGTTATTTTTATTTTGAGTCACCAGAATCTGAAAGGCTCAGGTTTATGTCTATTATTTTAAGACTGGAGTGCTTAGGTTTCCCTTTTTCTCGTAAGGTCTTCGTTCGTCATCTTTTTTCATCATGTGAATTGAAATCATCAAAATCATCATCAACCTATCACAGCCGGTAGACAGCAGAAGACATAGACCTCTCCAATACCTAACCACTTGAATGGAGAGATGATCGTTAATTTATTACCTACTATTTAAAAAAATTACAAGCCATATGAAAGTGAGACCTTAAAACATTTATTTCCCATCCTCATAGCATTATTGTTTGTTCCTTAGTCACGATATAAACATATCTTGGTCCATTTAATATTATATGACGGACGTGATCTCAGTCCTCTCCGATTATGGACCTCCCACACTATTGAGCAGTCAATAATAAATATAAACAGATACTAAATGTTTAGCATCGGAACATGGAGCGTGGAAAATTTATGTCTCTGATAATATTATTAGAAATTGATTTATTTTTAAGGAGCTAATTGATTTAAAAATGCAACCCCGTTAAAAGTATCGAAATGATACAGACCAAACCCAATGTTAGTGATAAACAAATATAATATTTATACAGATAGATGCCTAGATGTCGAATTGCCGGACTAGGAATGCATAAAAATGGGAAGAAAGAGGTGGAAATTAACTTCTGTAAGAGACGCCTTTCTTAAAAGGATAAAAAGAAATCAACTGACCAAGACATTTGTCAGTACTTATCGGATCATTATGTATATGACTGCTAATATCTATTCTGTACAAGAACAACTTATGGACAGCGATCGGTAAGTGTTCATGCTTCATTACCTTCCTTTGTTACACGCGTTATAATTTCTGATAGCAACCTCGTTAAATATGTATAACGTAAAGTCTCAAAGTAAGGGAATTGTTAACGAACAAAATGACATAATGTGATTAATAAATATAATAGACCGATTTGTTCAAACAACTAAGGATGGCCATAAACATTGATATGCCAGGTAGCAAAATAAACCCGTCACAGAGTACAATCGTCTCAAGAGGCAATAACTTGACTATTAGTAGTTGATGCAAGTGTTCCTTAGGCACTGCTAATATTAGGTCTTTACCTATGAAATTGCCGTTCTTCAGTACTGGTCATTTCAAATAAAAAAAAGTTTGTAATGGCTCTGTAATCTAAATCCAAATTAATTTAGTTTTAAAACCATGACATTCTATTTACAAACTCAGTCTTTTGTTTTCTGATTAGCGTTGTATTTTCATTATATTTGAACATTTTTCGTCATAATGGATACTTTAAAAATTCGTGTAATTATGGAATATGAGTTCCGTCGTGGCACCAACGCGACACAAACGGCACGTAACATCAAAAACGTTTACGGAGAGAACTGTATAGACGAACGCACAACCCGTTATTGGTTTTTCCGGTTCCGTTCTGGAAATTTTGACTTGAAAAATGAAGCTCGTGGTCGTCCGGAGACTTTGGTTAACAATAATGAATTTAAGGCGATTGTGGAAGCTGACGAAACTCAATCTACAGCTGAGCTAGCAGGAGCTTTTAATGTAAGCATCAAAACAATATTGATCCATTTGCGACAAATTGGCAAGGTAAAAAAGCTTGATAGATGGGTGCCCCACGACCTTAACGATCGCCAGCGCAACGTACGCGTCAAGACTTGCCTTGCGCTGCTCAACAGGCAAAGAAATGAAGGAATTTTGAAACGAATTCTTACGTGCGATGAAATATGGATTCTGTTCGACAATCGAAAGCGCTCAGTAAGTTGGTTAGACCCTGGTTCAGCACCAAAGCAATGCCCTAAACCAAAAATGACCCCTAAAAAGGTGATGGCCACTGTTTGGTGGTCTAGTGCGGGTGTGATTCACCACAGTTTTTTACAAAACGGCATGAGCATTAATGCAGATGTGTACTGTGAAGAACTGGAGAGAATGATGGAGAAGCTTGCACATCTGCAACCAGCTTTGGTCAATCGGTGGTCCCCACTGCTCCTTCACGACATCGCGCGAACTCCATACTGCGCAACAGACAGTCTCCAAGCTGCAAGAGCTGGGGTTGGAAGCTCTCCCTCATCCGCCATACTCACCAGACCTTGCACCTACCGACTATTACTTTTTCCAAAAATTAGACAACTTTTTAGTGGGTAAAAAATTCAATTCCCGAGAGGCAGTACAGAATGCCTTTGAAGAGTTTGTTGCCTCCCGTCCAGCTGATTTTTACAAGAAGGGCATCAAAAAAAATGCCAATGCGTTGACAAAGATGCGTCGATTGCATGGGTGATTACTTCAAATAACAGAAATAAAAAAGTTTAAAAAAATAAGTACTTTCACTTATTGCACACAAAACGGCAATTTCATAGGTAAAGACCTATTATATCGGTGACAAACAAGAATAATATATAATATTAAATATATATGTATAACATTAAATTTTAAGCGTTTATGTTTGACCAGTGTAACAGGAACGGTTATTGTTGTATAAACTTTCCGTATCGAGACAGGTCAGCAAGTCAGCATTATACTGGACCCCCGTAGCGTCTTCGTTCGCGGTTCGCATAATTTTGAAACTTATTACGCTCGGTGATTAAAAAGCTTCTGTTTTTGCACTTCAAAATTAAAATTTTAAGTATGTCGAAAAAATTACTTTACAAAAAAAAAAGAAATGGTGGGTAGCGTTAAAATTACGTAGGTTGGTCTTGTCTAGGTACGTAGGTAGTAGTAGAACCTACATGTTAGTCGAACCAAAAATGTTGTTATTTTACGGTTTAAAGTCATATGAGTAGTAATATAATATACAGGTACATATATGAGTATTTGTAGTCTCAACCTATCTAACTAAAAGAGCTTTTAGTATGTTTCAACAAATCGATAGAGTCAGATGAAACATAAATCACTGTAAATTTAATCATAATGTAAACTCTATAACAACCACTACATATATGCACTATTTATAATACTAGCTAAGTAGAAGGAAGAAGAAAGTACGCAAATGTCAACCTCGTTTATCTTGCTTTTTAATTTCTTAGTCGAATTTGATCCACCTGCACAGAAGGTGTTTCCCGGGCATATTTATGTGAGTAATGCATCGTAATTTCCTTTAAGTGGCTTTCTAAAATAACGCCACGCGATATTAATACATATCTCCCTTTTACTTCAAGAAGGTGTCTAATGTGTTAGCGTAGGTATATTTTTACAGCTTTTTCAGCTTAAGGCAGTAAATTAACCCGCATTAGCGATAAATATTCAATGACAATTAGTTCAACAACATAGTGTTTTAAATTATCGAAGTTGATAAATATTTATGTTAAGATTTAAATGTTTCGTGAGTATAAAAACCTTATTTTCGAATACTTGAATCTGATTGGGAAGTTGGTGACATTTGAGATAGTTTGATTGAATAGTTAAGTTGTTAATCACCTTCAGGTTACGAAGTAAGTGACATAATAAATAAATAAATATTTCAGACATCTTACACACAACAAAGGCATCTAGGCCCAAGCTAAGCAGAGCTTGTGTTATGGGTACTAGACAACTTATTTACATACATATATACATATATTTTTTTGTAAATACGTACATATTATACATAGATAGCAGTCAAACTCCGAAACAAATGTTTGCAGATCATACAAACATTTGGTCCGACCCGGAAATCGAACCCGAGACCTCAAGCATAGCAGTCGCATACGCTACCACTGCGCCACAGAGGCAGTGAAATAATTAAAGAAGAGTCATTAAATCACCGTATGAGTTTTCTATAATTTTGAGGATTGTAGTTAACAACAGGTGGATAAAACAGTTGCGTGTGTCCTACAATGAAATCCTGTTATGCATCACCTTCGCACTCCAGTATCAAATTATCTTTCATCTTAACAAGCAATACTTCATCAGAGCGCAACCGACTAGTGAAAACTCATAAGTTTATAACAATGGCGCCCTCTAAAATGTCGAAGTAACGATCATTGACACTTTTATTAAAAATTAAAAATTATGTTTCAACATGTTTGAACGTTTTTATAACCTTTGCAAGCATTCTCACTGCTCGTACTTTACGATAACGGTTGAATAAATGGTATAATCGTGAATGTAGATCATCGGTAACAAAAACAATATAAATGAGAATCCATAAATGAGTATAAAACTATTTAAGAATATATTTTAACTGTGGCAAGCAGTTCTATGTTAATTCAGACGTTTTAATGTTTCCTGAACCCATTCAAAACAATAAACACTTAATTGAAACTGGCAACACTGGTTATAAATGACAAATGATTAAAAAAGCTACCGGTTATTGATGGGTAATGTGCTAATTAATGGCAATAGTACCTATTCGATAATGACGAATAGGTTGCGAATAAATATTTGATATGTGGATTGAAGTCCGTATTTGGTTTGTGGTATTAATGTTCCACCTGCCTATTAGGTTTAAATTAGGTTTTGTGTTTGGTTTTTGCTGTAATTATTTCCAGGATTCGTATATGGCAATTTTTATTAGTCATAAGATATGTCAATTGTTGCACTTGTAATAGTGTGAAATTAAAAAAGATCGCTAAATAGCTATTCCTACAATTATGTAACATATAGATACTACAAGTACAGTGTTACAATATAAGAACTTATTATAACACTCGGTCCACTGGTGATCGTCTAGCGTATGTCACACACCTTTGGGGTGAAGCTATTGACAGGCATGGGGAGTCCTTGGCCATTAGCCTTGACATGGCCAAGGCCTTTGATAGGGTTTGGCACCGTTCGCTTCTCTCCAAGCTACCGGCTTTTGGCTTGCCCCCTAAACTCTGCAACTGGGCTGCAGCATTCTTGCACCACCGCCGCATCAGATTCCTTTGCAACGGTGCGGCTTCCGATTTTCAGCCGATTAACGCCGGAGTACCGCAGGGCTCCGTCCTGTCGCCCACACTGTTTATTCTGGATATCAATGACATGTTAGCCCTTGCCAACATTCATTGCTATGCAGACGACAGCACAGTTCACTCAAATGCCATTACAATGTAGGCTCGACATCTTGGGCATAGATATCTGCCGAGATCTCAACCCACGGGAAAACGTTGAGAGTGTCACTAAAGCGGCCTTGCGGCAGCTAGGTGTTTTAAACAAGGTGAGACGGTTCTTCTCGCTCGGGCATCTGTGTCTTCTTTACTCTTGTAAAGAACACCCAGGTTCGCTCGTGCGTGGAGTACTGTTCTCATATTTGCGATGGTGCCACACAGTACCTGTTTGTAGCTCTCGACCGGTTGCAGTGGCGAGCAATCCGCATTGTCAACAGTCCCGAAGCCACCGAGTCCCTTGAGCCCCTGCAGTTGCGTAGAGATGTCGCCTCTATGGCAGTACTCTATCGCTTGTATTACGGAGAGTGTTCTGAAGAGCTCTTCCAACTAGTCCCCCTTTCCCCCTTCCTCTACAGGACAACACGTGCCGGCTTTGGAAGTCACCGCTTTAGAGTGGTAGACATACGATCTCGTACTCGTCGCTTTGGTTCTTCCTTTCTGTGCCGAGTGGTCTCACTGGAACTCACTTCCAGCGCACGTGCTTCCCTCCCACTATGATCCCGGGTCCTTCAAGCGGGGCGTAAAAAAGCATCTCACTAGGCAGCCATAGTGTGGGTCAAGATGCTGCAATGTCCTTATTCGCATAGAGAATGGTGATCATCGTGTTAACCGTGGGAGAGCCACGCATGCACGCCGAAGCATGAATGGGCCGGCTCGGCCGGAGTGATACCACGGCCTCACAGAAAACCGGTGTGAAATAGTGCTTGCGCTGTGTTTCACCGGGTGAGTGAGGTTACCGGAGGCCAATACCCCAACCCCTCCCCTTATCTCCCCCCCTTATCTCCCCCCCCTATCCCCCAAAGGCCGGTAACGCACTTGTGACGCCTCTGGTGTTACGCGTGTTCATGGGCGGCGGTAATCGCTTACCATCAGGCGATACGTCTGCTCGTTTGCCGGCCTATTCCATAAAAAAAAAAAACATCACTCTTGGAATCTGCTCATTCTTTCCATCAGGCAGAGCAGAGTCATTTTGGTGCAGCTAAAATATATAAAAAAAACACTATTCAATAACGTGGGTATTATATTATGTCAATATTATGTTAGTAATGAAAATTATAAATATAAAGCGTGCATTTGACTTACATGCGGTGTTAAAACAATTTACTTAAAACAAATATTTCTACTTGGTATTCGTACTAGTAAAAATTGAAACAATGCTAAAATAAATTACTGAACCATTTTGTTTTATATTTCTACAATTGCTTCGATTCTAATCGGGACACCTTGCTTAAAGGTCATAACGTTTCTTTGTGTTCCCATGTTTTATACCGAACCTTCAACTTTTTAAATGGCAAGAAGGCTACCCACATGTACCTACATATATAAAGAAGTCTTATGCGACAAATAATATCATATTTTTTGTACAAAGTAACTCATCGATAAATATAAATTAAAATAAATAAATATTTGGGACATCTAACACCACGCCATCTAGTCCCAAACTAAGCAGAGCTTGTATTATGGGTACTAGAATAATATAAACACATAAATACTTTTATTTATAAATATATAGGTACATACCGATTATACATAGAAAAACACCCAAACTCCATAACAAATATTTGCAGATCATACAAACATTTGGTCCGATCCTAGAATCGAACCCGAGACCTCGAGAACAGCAGTCGCATACGCTACCACTACGCCAGTCAAAGCATAAAAATACAGTTGTCTGCACATTTTTGCAGAATGTTCTGATCACTTTGCATTGTCTCATAACCTTAATCAACGTGCACGGATACGGACATTTCAATTCTACTTCATCCCTTTCAAGGCATATGATAAAAATTCAATTCACCGTACAGTCATTGTACTTGTAAACACAAAAGAATATTCTAGCAAATTCTAGAGCGAGGCGCGAACACGCCGGCCCGGTGACATGCTATCGCAGGGCCACGTTCGTACGACATAAATCACCGACGACGCTTGTTTTACCAATAAAATTGATTCTTTCACGAATCGCGAGCCCAACAAATGTAAACTTTTTGAATTTTTGATTATAGAATATAGCTTGTTTTTTTATTAACGACAGTGATAAATATTCGATGGTAGAATTCTATTTAATTAAACGCTATGAAGTTTCTGAAATAGATTTTGAAAATGTAATTCTGAAATTATTATTTTTATTAAGATAGTATAAATAACCGCATTTAACTAAGAATAAGATAAATAAAAAAATATGTGTTACATTTTTGATTAATCGAAAACATCTCATCGGAAATGATGCTATTAAACAAAACAACATTTATCACTAAATCACGTTTACACTAGTTTCAAATTAAATTCGATACTGTTTAACGCCTTAACTAGACTGCGAAATAAAATAGCCATAATTCATTAACGGATCATCAATACAACAGACAAAAAACATGTATCTTTAACAAAAAGTTATTTTTTAAATCGCGAATCGCTGAAACGATAAATCAATTCGTTCACATTCGATATCAATAGTGTCGCCCCATGAAACGAGAGCTATTTATCAGATTATATAAAAGTGCACGCGTGCCCAACATTGATCAATGAAAAATTATTGTCAATATATCCCTTATTTTCAATAATAATATATCACTATCTGATAAATAATGCATCGATGCTAATAAACGACTGAATATCGGTTAATAGAATATTATACGGACATAGATCAAATCACAACTTTGTACACATTATATATGCATACATAATGTCATGTGAATATCGGTTATACGCTCGTTTAAAGACTTTGTGCACTTTTTATTACTATTGGACTATGTTTAAACTCTATTTAGTGTCATTTGACTTCATTCAGATAAAAAAAATAAAATTCTTACGCTCGTAATAGTAACATTGTCTACAACAGTGTACTTATAGATCAGCGTTGCCAGTTTCTTTTTAGTGAAATCGAGATTTTGAGACTTTTTAGTAAAAAAAGAGGATTCTTTCGTCGAAAGCGGGATAAAATAAAAGAGTGTCAACGTATCACATCTAATATATACTTAAATAATATAATTCGTGAAAGAACTAGTGCCATTACCTATTTGTAATGTAATGGTGGAATTCTTATTGTTTTGTTATCTGCCAATTTTATTGACGACTAGTGTTTGCCCGCGGCTCCGCCCACGTATATGTCGGTTATCTCGGCAAATAGTAGCCTATGTGTTATTCTAATGTATAAGCTATATTACTGTAAAGTTTCATCCAAATCCGTTCAGTAGTTTTTGCGTGAAAGAGTCACAAACATCCATCCATCCATCCGTCCATCCATACTTACAAACTTTCGCGTTTATAATATTAGTATTAGTAAAAGAGTATTAGTAAAAGACATCGACAAGGTAGACCAACAGCCAATTAGTAACGTAAAAAAAGCTTGGATTTACGACAACTACTTAACATCACGTCTCAACTGGCCGTTTCTAGTATATGACATAAACCAGAACCACATAAGAACACTGGACGCGAAAGTCACTAAGACATTGAAGTCGTGGCTCGGGCTAGCACCATCTGCAGACCCGTCAACGTTGTACAGGGGCTCGAATAATTTTGGAATGAAATTAAAAAAACCTTCGGAACTCTACAAACACCTAAGAATTACCAAAATGCATGTCTTGTCAAAATCCCAAGACGAAATAGTTAGATCCCTTCCAAAAGGCAAAAATTCATCAGAGCTAGAGTCACGGCTCCAATTCCACAAAAAATTCATGGTGGGTACGCAGTCCAGTAGAGTTGGATTGGGAAATGCTAGAAGACAGACCGACAAAGAGATAACAAAATCTTTCATACATCAAGATGAAAACGAGACCTACAAGGTGCACGCAATGAACCTAGAAATGCAGAATGAATGGTTAACTCTAGGAGAATTTTGTATCCCACCAGCTTTGAAATGGCGCACACTTTTATATGATTGGTCACCCGCCCTGTTAAAATTCTACCTCAACGCCTTTCAATTAACTCTCCCCGATCAAAGCAATCTAGTAAGGTGGGGAAAAGCTACAGAAAAGGCTTGTACGATGTGCAATGCGGCAATAGGTACAGCCAGGCACTTACTGACAGGTTGTAAGGCGCTATTAGACCGGGGTCATTATTCACGTCGCCATGATAGGGTATTACTCATCATACGCGAAGCTATGAGTTTATCACTGGCGAGAGCGAAAAAAGGAATAACAACAAACATAAAAACTAACATCGCGTTTGTAAAGGAAGGCTCAACAAAAAAGACTTCACTCACACAAAAGCCGTACTCAATTATAAATACCGCCAGTGACTGGACATTATTAGTGGACACGTATGAAAATCACTACAGAATACCGGAGGATATCTGTGCCTCGGCGTCCAGACCGGACATATTTCTTTATGCAATGTCAATTAAGCGTGTAGTACTAGTAGAACTCACGGTGCCGTGGGAAACGAACATCCCTAAAGACCACGCTTTAAAAAGAAACAAGTACTTTGACTTAACCAACGAAATAACTAAAAATAGTTATGTCATTGCGCTGCACGGCATACCGTGGAAGTGGGTGCGAGGGGTATACCAGCTAAATCCCTCTATAACCTGCTTAAAGACCTTGGATTGCCAAGAGCTTCAGTAAGCTCTTTTCTTGAACGAATATCCAAAGCGGCATTGCTAGGCTCACTTCAAATATGGTTAGGTAGAGGGGGTAACACGGCGGACAGTGGAGGTGAGCGTTGACGCGTCGTAAGGAGTGCTCCTTAAACCTAAACCTGGGTCGCAATTCCCAGGCACTGTCGAAGGCGCATGAGTTGCCCCCATCTATCACGCGATGGACCCGGCACCCGCACGGTGAATCCATGGAACGCTAAGAAATAGGTCAAAGCACTACGGCTAACTAACTACGGCTTCACTTTGGGCGTCCGGCCAGTTATCCCCAAAAAGCGGGACAAAACCCGTCTCGCGCGGGACATTACAACTTTGATTCAAAAAGCGGGACATCCTGCTAAAATCGGGACGTCGAGCAACGCTGCTACAGATAGAGAAAGAAACATTTTTGTAACTTATTTCTTCAGTTGTTGTTTTTCCCAAACAGTTTTTCCTTTTGAATCTGAGGGAGGAATATCTATATAAAAGTGTCCATCGCCAAGGTACTTACTAACGTGATCCATCAACTCGTTTGCCCTCTTATCTTCATCATCAGCCTTTCGCAGTTTACCGCTGAGCATAGGCCTCTCAGATAGCACGCTACTTTTATTATAGTTGTTCTACATATTCTTAAGACATATTTCTGAATACATTTTATTCATTTTCCATGAACAACAAAGAACTTAGTCAAGCAATTTTGAACATTAAGACGAACAGAGTGCAGTTCGTAAAGTTTCACATACTTAGCTGTCTAAGTGCGACAGGGTCCGGTTGTCCCTAACGATACAATACATAGTTAGTAATGCGAGTTTCTCTAAGTAGTACGGTGGTATGGGCTTTATTATTTATTATACGGAAAACAGAGCAAACTAACCAAAAGTGTCCACGGTACGGAAGCAGCGGGACGCAACAAAACAGAGTAGAATAAAGAAAATAGAATGACGCGTGTTGTAACAGTGAAACCGTGGAGTTGTTTTCGTGTGAATACTTTTGTATTCTTTATTACCTTATATTTGGCTGGGTCGCCTAGGTGTGTTCACAAAGAATTTTTAGTTTTATTACATAATTCTTTAGACCAATATTTTTAATATTTGATGTTACACTCTATACTTTTAGAGTTTAGAATGTATTAGCACGATGTGAAAGCTCAACAGGAATACAACGCAAAAGAATGTTGTTCATACTCAGCTCGGCTGCGTTGTGTTGAACCTCAGGAGGATTGGACTGCCACGTTCCTAGCACTATGTACAGCAAATACGATTTCTATATTATTATTCGATAGGAACCTATTATAATTTGATCTCTACACGTGTGTATCTTTATTGCAAAAGTTTTTATAATTCACATATGCATTTTCTATGCATATGTGAATTTTAAATTAATAACTGCTAGTGCAATTTGTTAATTTTAATATCCACCTTTTATGAACTTATAAATTTTATCGTTTATTAACTTGCTTGACATTTATCATGTACTAGCTTTTGTCCGCGGCTTCGCCCGCGTGTATGTCGGTTATAGCGGCAAATAGTAGCCTATGTGTTACTCTGATGTATAAGCTATATTACTGAAAAGTTTCATCCAAATCCGTTTAGTAGTTTTTGCGTGAAGAAGTAACAAACATACACACAAACTTTCGCCTGTATATATTAGTGAGATGAGATGAGATTAAACGTTCATAATGATTGTTTAATATTAAAGAAAACAATTTAAATAAGTTTATACAAATTCAATCGGTGTGGCAGGTCCATTCGGGCAAGTATCACAACGCTAAAGTTTCTCGCTCGCAACACATATGCGGCCGTTTCGTTTATTTTTCCTCCATTTTCCATTTCCACTAAAACGAAAGCGACTTTCCACGGTGACTTTTTTCCACTGAAAAGCTGCGAGGAATTGTGGTAAAATAATAATAAAAAAACAATGAACGAAGAGAAATGGAAATAAAAATTAGCTTTGTCATAAATCATGAAATGCTTCCGGCTGGTTGCTTTATTACAAAGAAAGTTTGTATCAATGTTACGAAGCTTTTATTGTCCACGAGAAAATGAGAACGCTATAATTGTAAAAATTGTGTTGTTATTTGTTTGTTAAAATATTGATCTAACGGGATAGAAC
Organism: Diaphora mendica; assembly: GCA_949125395.1. Lineage (NCBI taxonomy): Eukaryota > Metazoa > Arthropoda > Insecta > Lepidoptera > Erebidae > Diaphora > Diaphora mendica. The sequence goes on from OX421323.1 coordinate 9,612,923, forward strand.
GAGAAGACTAGTTCTATTACTTTGGAGTACTTATTAGGATAAAGAATATTTGATTTAGAAGACAAATATATTTACGGGAAAGTGAATAGGCTTATACAAATCTGCCATTGCAGAGTATGGTGCGTAAACGGAAGAGCTTAAAGTATCGCTCGACACAAATCCCAAGCGGAAAGATTCCATTAAGAAAATCAAAAAAGGTCCGTTCAGTTCACGGCCTCCGACTATTTTCATTTAGCAAAAACAACCCATAAATTGTCATCTTAACGAGATTTCTGTTTTTGCAGTATTCGCACCCCTGAGTGTTCGTATACTAGCAGTTTGGTGACAGCTCTATTTCGTACAGCTCGGATTTGTGCGTCAGCACTTTTTGGCAAATGACGTTCGGATGACAAAATCATGATTTCAATTTTCAAACGATTTCGTTTATAGGCCCATGCTGTAAATGGGTTACTGTAAATTTTATTTGAACAATACTATGAAAAATCACACATAAAAGTTTGACTAAAGTTTAGTATATCACTTAACTTTCAGTACTCAATTATTTTCTTCGTCTATTTGAGTTCGCAGATATAGTATGTGCTTTGGAACGCCAAACGGCGCATGCGTGTCAAGACATCAGACGCTGCGCGCGAGTGCATGCAACCGCTTTGGGATATTTATTGCCTCACTGATGAATTAGTTTTGTTTATATAGCACCTTTGCATTCGATGGTTTACTTTAAAATGCAATGAATATGCTATTGACTTTTTACTGTTTCAATTTACAATTCATTAGATCGTGCAGAATTAATTAACCATTATTTTCTTCAGTAGCCAAAAAACTTAATCGACTTATTAAACCACATGTACCTATTATTTTCTGAAGGAAGCAATACTTTTTTTGTTACAGAATCACATTATATGGAGGAGTAAATGATGAAATCCACATTTATAGACCCACTGTATGATATAACTAAACTCAAATATTCACGGACTCGAACTGAAATAAACTCGAGAATATCATAATTAAAGTGCCGTTTCACAGTTCGGGTCCCGTCACGTGATACCGTTGCCCAAATTATCCGGGCCTCGTGTCATCTTGTCCCAATCCAATATGGCGCCATAAATCCTCACTGGGGGAGACGGGGCGATAGAGGGGGTACGTCACTCAAACTTTCTCTGTACTCCGTCTTACGCTCTCTCGTCTCGGTCTAGGGGTGGGTACGGACAGACCCTCACACGTACATTTTTTATTTTACGCGGTCATGTCGCGTTGACGGGTTGAATTGTACTTTTAAAGCCATAGTGTTGTACACATTGTTAGCAGTTTTGTAAGTTTCCTTTTATGTTACGTGTAGTAAAAAGAATCCACCAAGTAATAATATTTCAATAAATAACATTAAAGACGCATGTTACATGATGTACTTTGAAGGTTTTATATTATTAAGCGTTGCTTCGATCCCCTTTGTAGATGCTGACGCTACATGCCTCGAGGTACGGTGGTGCGCTTCGAAGAATTCTCAGATAGAGTTCGAGCATCGGGATGAGTAATATCTTTTGTTTTTCTAAGAACATCGCAGTCAGCCGTTGCGCGATTATCGGCTTGTTTTCCACACTCAACCTTTTAAATAAAATGGTTTTTATTAAACATCTGCTGGCCTGAGTGAGTGCATTTGTAATTGGGAACGTAATAATGCGTTTAAAAGCTTTTGTGAGTAGAAAAATATTGACTGATTTTAACTATAGTTACCTAACTTTCTAGAATAGATATTACGTAACACATAATGTGTAGTTTCGTATATAAAACACTTTCAAATTTGAAACAAAATGAATATTTTAAATGTAAGTGGCTAAAAACAATTATATTCAGCATATTTTCGTCCTCCATTTATCAATCGTTTTTCTTTCTTTTGTAGTTATTGACTATTGTTTGAATTAAAAATCTACCCAATTAACACTAATGGGTATGCTTGGAAAAAATTGGATGAAAACAATAATCCGCAAAATACGACTTATTAATGTCTCTATGTCTTCTTGGATTGGACTGTAGTTATGTAAAAAAGAACTTTAGAAAGTTTGATTATTATAATTATCAATTATTCTATGAATTAATAAATGTCCCTCTATTTCTCGCCGGTGTTGTCACAGGGGATTAAGAGATTATTTCATATTGGGCAGTCGCAGACATCTATGAACTATACTCCTTGCGCTGTAGCATGGTGCGTGTTCAGTAACATTTCGTTTCACTCTTGAAAGTTGCATCGATTTACAAATTATGACTTAGTATTTAAGCTGTACCACATTCGCAATATATTTAATTACTAATAACTCTAGTAAATTAAATTAAACCATAAACTGTAGTAAATTAAAGTAAATTAAATTAAACCATAAACTGTAGTAAATTAAATTAAACCACCACGCACCATGCTATAGCGCAAAGAGTATAGTAACCTTTATAATCACGAATTAATTTTAAAATCTTATTGTTAATAGCAGTTTTATCTGGTTAAAAAAATGATATATGACGAGTCTGTACGTCTGCTTAAATCTAATCGATTAATTTATTTTTTCTGAACGGATGTTTCCTGTCTCAAAGCATTGGAAATCACCTAACTTTCACTTTTGTCAAGTCATACTCAAAACTGATTTCCTTTTCTACATACTCATGTGTTCAGAACTTTCCATTTATATACTAGTTTTAATAAAAGTATAAGGTTATTTTTGGTTATAAGAACACTACTGCAGAATGAGCATTTTTGACCACTAAAATTGGTTCAGTTTAGGGGAAGCCAGGTGCACAAATTTAAAAGTAATGCTGCTGTGTCCCACGGGTCTTCTTCCCTTATCACATTTTAAATTCTTTTATGAGTCGTTTAGCTACCTTTAAATTTATACCTCTTATAACTAACATTTTAAGTTGTTTTGTAAACATTAATATAATCCCTATTTTTGGAAATCGCATAGCAATACAAATTAAATTGAAAAAATATAAATAAAATTACTTTAAAGATTGGATCATTTTGTACTTATAAATACCTTTAGAATAAACTTTAAAGATTGGCACAGGTATAGGAAGTTAGAAAATACATGCTATAAAGTTTCATATCGACGTGGCGGTTGGTTCAAAGTAAATATATTGGTATATTATATGACGAAGTAACATGACATGAGCGCTTTCGTCCTTCATATCCAGCGGCAACTGGCTAGATATTTTATTATATGTATAACATACCATAAAGTTTGTTCAGAGTGAACATATTTTATCGAGTAGGTACTGGACATCATTACTAATCAACTGAAATTGCGTTCCTTCCCGTTTCTAAATTCAGTGTTTTGCAGCCTTATGTTTAACCAGTTGCTGTCGTAAGATAGAAGAGTTAAGAAATCTATACATTAGGTTTAAAATAAATATAAAGTACAGAAGATTTACGCCACAATGCTGTAATAAAATACTATATAGGGGCGCTATATAGCAATCCAGCTAATACCTGCGTGACTAGACCCTATGTGTAAGACACAAATGAACTGGCTATGTATTGAGTTTCAATAAACTGACCATCCATCAAGCCGTCTTAACGCTACGGGGGGCGACTATATTAGAAAACCTTCGTCAGATGTGTCTACACCTTGCTTCTATACAATACTTTTTAATATATTTATACATATGAGCAGATGCTCCGGAAGTGAGCGCATCACTATTGTAGCTGACCGGTCAATGACCATAACACACGTCACTACCGAAAAAAGATAGTTAAATATTTTTCTTAAAGTTAAATATTTATCTTTTTAGGCCGCCGCTAATTAAGTTATTTAATTAAAATGTTAATTCAAAAACCTGTTTATTAAATAGAGTATTCAATGTAATTATAACAGTTACACGAGTTATGATATTTTAAAATCAAATAAAAGTTTTATTACACCGTTATAGCGAAATCACAGCTTCAGAATGTCTTCTTAATAGACGGATGGTTTCTTTATAACAGGTTTCCTCAACAGTCACTACTTCATTCAATACCGTGGATTAAAAAGGGTTGATGATGTAGCTAAAAAGTTTCTCACTGTGCGGGCTGTATAAATTAACCTCATTAGTCTCAATAATATTATAAATACAAACATGAGTTTGTTTGTTTATTTGTAACCTTTACACGCTTAAATAACTACTTAAATGGTTGCTGTGACATTTTGCCTGTAGTATGTAGAGTACCTTTTATTTCTGCATTATTACCTAAGTCTGTAAATTAGCGTGAGATAAACTGCTTGTAAGGCTAGTAAAAAAAAAAAAAAATAGACATTTCAACCTGAGAATTATACTAATGTTACCTCATTCCATTTAGGCACGTAATGCTAACATGTAACATTAACAATATCTGCCAAAGTTTGCCAGTTGCCAAAATCCTAGTCATCCCATTCCGATTTGGCGACCTAACACGCAAAACAAGGAATAACATTCTAGTACAGTACAACCGCAGTCCTGTAATGGAAGACCTTTCAATAACAAAATTTGCCTCATACATACATCGAACAACATACACATTACACAATGTTTAAAACTTTTTAGTTCTATGAACTATTATCATTCCGTAAGTGTGAAAACAAGTGAAGAATTCTCTTACAAATGTAACAGGTAGAATATACTACACCAGAAAGTAACAATGGTAATTGTTTAATTAACAAACTAAGTTGATTCAAACATTTTTATAGTGCTCATAAAAGTTGAGTGTGGCTATTATGGTTACTAACTAGGGCCATAGTTAGGTGGTTTTGCAGTACAGCCTTATTTACTGCTTGCTCAGGTGGTTCGTTTTATAGCGTGATGATATTTTATGGCCTTCGTTATATAAAAAGGGTCTAATTGATAAAATTTATGGAATCAATGAAAGCATTAGATGATGTGTATTGAATTTGTGATGCCTGGTTAAGGAGTAATTCTATTGTAGGTAGGTAGTTATTTTAACTTATAGATGAATATTTATTGAGAGCGTAACAAAAGAGCATTCAAAAGCTTTAATCAATAAAATTACCTATTTACTATATTTTTGGTAAACACTGCGCGTTTAAAAATACCTATTGCTTTAATGCATTTGCGATTCGTGAACTTTTAGAATAATACTTCAATAAATTAAAACGTACTCTATTTTTAAGCATTTTTCTGCATGTAGGTACATACATTAATTAACTCACAACTTTTTTCACGAGGTAGGTACAAACAACATATTTGCTTACTTAGAAGCCGCTAGGTTTTACACAAATTATCATTAGTGTTTTTATTTTAAATTCAGTGTACCCAACCAGACTAGAAAAGTAGGTAAATAGTATGCTCATCATATATCTATGTATTAATATAAAAGAAAAAGGAAACTTTCTCTACGTAGCTATATAAACATTGCCTACGTTATTTAAACAGATCTAATAGAATATTCCGTTATTTATGATTATACGCATGTTTCGGAAGTAATTTAGCAATGTAATAGACTTATTTCTAAATAGTGAGTGGTCATGGTCATACATATATGTACCTAACTACCTTAAAAATTCAGATGCTTGTCGCTATCTCAGATAGTATTTACACCGCCATAAATAATTCAAAGTAAAGAATTAAATTCGAGAACAAAACGCAAATGGAATAATGGCGGACTTGTAATTATACTTAAATTTTTTATTAATTACGAGCATTGTTTTGTATGTGCGGAAAAAAATGTGTAAGAATTAGAATGCGTGAAACAAAGATGTATTTCTTGCAAACTAAGTTACATTATAACGTACTAAAGTAAACTCTATTTATGAAGGAATAAGGATTATGTAGAGTGTTTGACTAAGTTTGTACATCTATATTCTCAGTCTACCCGCTGAGTTTACGAGTGTAACGGGTCGTAGACTCGTGGTCGAACAGAGTTTCGGCCGATGAATTAATTATGCAAACAAAAGCTTCGGTTTTTGTTTCTTCTAACAGAGCACTGGACATGTTTGGACGTTTTGCGTAATTTGCGGACAAAACAGTTATGTCATATGGCGTGTACTTCTTTTAAAACGATTATAGGTTTTTATTGCTTTGAGTTTAAGAAGTCGAAGTTGCACGTGTTTGAACTCTATTGTTATGTGACAATGTTTTTTTACGCATTGTTGTTTAAGGCACACATTTCATTTTCAAACTGAATTTTAAATTCATGCTTAATATTTATTTTTTATGGAATATGGGGCAAACGAACAGACGTATCACCTGATGGTAAGCGATTACCGCCGCCCATGGATACCCGCAACACCAGAGGCGTCACAAGTGCGTTGCCGGCCTTTGGGGGATGGGGGGGATGGGCCTTCGGTATCCTCACTCACTCGGTGAAACACAGCGCAAGCGCTGTTTCACACCGGTTTTCTGTCAGACTGTGGTATCACTCCGGTCGAGCCATTCATGCGGAAGCGTTGCTCTCCCACGGTAAGAGCCTCTTTATACCTTAAGCCGTATTGAAACACATCCAGTTTCAGTAATAGGAAAAAAGTCGTAGGAAATTCAGATCGACAGCATCGAGAATTCGATTAGTTTAAATTTTATTTTTACTTAAGATATTGAAGGTTTGAATTGAAAAACTTATCTATGCATGGATTTTTTACCGTCTGAGTTTATAATAGGTAGATGGGTACTTATGTTATTTAATTAACTTGGTATTAGTATTCAGTATACCTACTACTTATAGGTAGGTTTTTTATGGGGTGGTTACATGTAATTGCTAGATTTACCTTTGATAAGAGTTATTTAAAAAAACGGTGACCAAAGATTTCAACCAATAAAATAATGCAACTGATTGCAAAGACTGTGTCTTAATTCTCGTTGGTTTTTGCACGTAATTATAATTCTCAGGTGTATTTAGAAAAAGTCATATTTTTTGTAATTTAATTAATATTACCTATTCTTGTTTCTCAGATATTTTTGTCTTAATTGAGGATTTTACAATTTAAAAAAACTATTAAAAATAGAAAAGAACAATCTTGTTAGTTCAATTAATACTTACTTAAAAGTTTTGTATGAGAAATATCATTTATACTTATTTTTAATTATAATTAGTTAATAACGAACTTGAAAAAGCTTACAGTAATTGTTGTTTTACATCTATGTTAATTATATTAAATTATACAAATTTTAATTAATGGCGTTTCAAGGAATAATATTAGTGCGTAATTCTGTAACGTCTTAATTAAGAAAACTTAAGCGAATTTTTACATCGTGCGTGCATCTGTCCGTACAGTTAAATATAAAGGCGGCTTTTGTTATAGCGCTAATTTATGGTTTTATGAAGATAGTCAAAATATGATTAGCGCAACTGAACACGTCCCGTATTGAGACGTCAATCAGCGGGACTTTTATGGCCTCATTCTTACTATTTGAGGCCGCTTCCTTGAACCGTGAACTGACCTATTTGGAAGAGCTCTCTTAAACTACCAACGCAATATCAGCCTAAGGTCAAAGTAAATTGGTTGTACAACTTTTTTAAGTGCAGTAAAAGACCGACTCTACATTGTTCCTTCCCGTTGTGTTCGAATTTTAAAACTGGGTATGAGTATGACGTTGTAAATTTTATGGCTGTTGTGATGAGCCGTGTGAATGTTTAATGGTCACTTAAAAGAGTTTTACAAGCCGTCTTAATACTCACCGTGGCTTGTATAATATTTTAGGATTAATTGTGTGAATTACAATCAAAATATTATGTGTCACTAAAATCTCACATAGAAATAAGAGATGGCGGTGTTATAGAAAAAAAGACCTAATATCTCAAATGTCAAAATGTGACATTGAGTGATTTGTAGCTAAGCTCCGCCTGTCCCGTGTTTCAAACATCACCGCTCGGGGCAGACAGCTGAGCTCTAAGCTTTGCAAGGGCGCAACACTGTTGCATACACCCGTCCCCCTCGCGTTCGTTGTGACCGTATATTTCTGTTTCGCGCGTTGGGTAAGACTCAATCCTATTCTATAAACGGCACTACCTATCGCTATAGTTACCTGAGTGCTTTTGTAAAAGTTCAACGCTTCTATGCAGTTTGTATGATAAAATATTTTGTGAGAGGAACCTTTGTAAGAGGCAGTTCGCGAACTTGAATTATTTCTTACTAAGTTCTACACTGAGCTGTGATTGACGTGTTTATTGAATAATACTTTGAGTTTCACTTTTCTTTTATTTAGTAACAAGAATAGAATTTGCTAACATTAGGTATATTTGGAATTGAAATGGCAAGAATTTCTTATTGAAAAATATATCTGCTACTTAGTTCCGTTAATGGAGTCATGAACAAAGACGTGAGTTATGTAGTGTTTTTACTAATTTATTATGAAATTATATTTAGCTTCTTTTATAAATTAATAAAAAAAATAACTAAGTTAATGACCTAAGTAACTACTTTAAGTCAAAAAAAAATCTTATAAGTACCTATGTGTGATTAAAAGGTCTATTGGAAGGTATACAATACACTTAAAACGTGATTTTAGGGCAGTTAAAATAGGTAGCTACCTACTTATTAAAATGTTAAATTTGAAAAAATATTAATAAATACCTTCGAGGAATATATTTCTAAGATTTTTTTTTTCACCAGGTGAAATCGATTGACACATACCTGAAAGAGAAAAATAACATTATTAAATAAAGGTATGATTCCAAATTTAAATAAAAAAATGGATTTACAAATTCCAAATTCAAAAGACCGTAGTGAGCCACATACTACGGTAGATAAGACATAACCCAACAAAAATGTATCATAACGAGCTACCAACTTAATTGGTTATTAGGCATCTGTTTCTAATGAATGGTTTCTATGATCTCTGTCAATTTGGGCTTGTAATAAATTGTATGCTCCATGTCAAACGTTCTCACACTCCACTAATAAATATGTGAGTAGAACAAGCTCATATACTGTGTTATAATGATGTAGTTAATGTGGTTACTTGAAACTAATTGCTGAGCTTTGAGATCTGTGTAATATGATACGTACTGCAGTGTTAGGGATGGGTATACATGTAGAGTGCCTACACTGCCTACTGAAATAAGTTTTAGTTTTACTGTTTTTTTTTTATTTATGGCCCGCCAAAATGACTCTACTCTGCCTGATGGAAAGCATTAGCAGAATCCAAGAGTGGTGGTCACCATACTCACTGCGAATGCAGACAATGCAGCATGGCGACTCACACCATGGCGGCCTAGTGATGCTTCTGCATCTTTTAGTCTAGTCTATTTGGACCTCGCACTCACCAATGAAACACGACAGCACGAACGCTATTTATCAGCTTACAATTAAATGGTTGTAAAAAAATTAATTAAAATATTTTTTTTATACTCAAATGGCGATATCTAGTATACTTATTCCAAATAATACATTCCATGTACCTTCCGTTTCATTAATATTTAATAGATTGCATGGACCGAGCTAAATTTGTAAACAAATATTGGTAAACACAATATAATAAATATTTCAGACTCAATTACAATACCTTTTTGTAATCATTCACCTTTCCAAAAAAAAAGAAAAAAAATTAAGAGCTCACAGTTAGTTTGTTTTTAAGAGTACTATTTTATGACTACGACAACGGTATTTTCATTTTGAATTCTCACACGGCTAAGAACGAAGAAAAATAAGGCTGATTACAAACGAAGGCTTGACTTGACAACATTTGAATCAGCTAGATTTCTAAATATTTATGAAAAATTTATATTTAATACGAAAATACACAAAGGTATATATATAAATATTCCTATACGAGACGTGATTCGAAAGGGTAAGTGTCCAAATGGACAGGGTCTTAAGAAGCGGCTTTAATCAGAACTGCGTTCCTACCGCTTGGCTGATAATGTCATTCTTGTTTCTGGTAACTTGAACAAAAACTGGCATCAAATAACAATACCTACTTAGTAAACTTGTCACTTACTGTTATTTTTAACCCCCAACGCAAAAAGAGGGGTGTTATAAGTTTGACGTCGATGTCTGTCTGTGTGTGTGTGTCTGTCTGTCTGTGGCATCGTAACTCTCAAATGGATGGACAGATTTTGATGTGTTTTTCTTTATTTGAAAGCCAGTTTCCTTGCGATGGTTCTTAGCTATGTTTGGTTAACATCGGTCCAGCAATGTGTGAGTATCAGCTCTTATTCAAAATGACTACCGTTATTTAAGTCAGATTTTTTGCAGATATAGATAAAGGTTGCTTTAACATCGTACTCGCAATGAAACAGCGCTTATCTTATATATAAAATTCTCGTGTCACAATGTTAGTTACCATACTCCTCTGAAACGGCTGGACCGATTTTTATGAAATTTGGTGTGCATATCGGGTAGGTCTGAGAATCGACCAACATCTAATTTTTATACCACAATTTTTTTTTGACAAAACAACGTTTGCGGGATTAGCTAGTTTTGATATAAAATTTATTTATTAAACAAATGGGTGAAATTAACTATTATCGATATACCTGTTTATACGTGCCAACCCAGTAGCTATTCCAGGAAACAAATAGACAACCCAAGGTTTGTATGTTCTACAGGCTTTAGACTTTCGGTTGGTATTAAATTTATTTGTTAAACTCATGGATAGGTACACTGTTTATAAAAAGTCATTTTTAAATAATAATAGTTTGGCCAGGATTTTTTTAGCCAACCCACCCTCGATATATTATTTAACAAATTAAATTTGATATAAAATACTTTTCATCCAATAAACAGATGGGTGAAGGTCGTTCCTTATTGTATCCTCTACCATTACGTCATTGATCGACCGAAAAACAAATTGGTTCGCCAGCTTTATACCTAATTCAAAAACTTTTTCCTTTTAAAACTTAGAAGGCAAACAGACAGATGCTCCGTCCACCCAATCTGAGGGTCCCAAATATATAAATAGCGTAGCTTTAAGTGGCAAAGCGCGCCGGCTCCGGTCTTCCGTCTGATAACATCGCATTAGGGAGTAACCGACCGCTACTGGGTTTTGTCATGTCATATAGACATTTGATTTTGAAAGTTTTCCTTTGATGTTACCGAGAAATATATTATACAAAGTGTTTTAATAAATGTACGCGTTAGTTTCTGTGTTATTAATAAAAACCTTGTTTAATGACTGTTAATCTACAAATATGACATTTAGAACTCATAAACTAGTCTTGCACTATCAACTAGCTATACATTTTGGTAGGTTATGGAGAAAAACAATTAAGAAAGTCTCTCAACTTTATTGAAGAACAAGGCTACTGGAGAGTGGAGTCGCCAGTTTCAAAAAAGGTTTTCATTAACATTTTTGTCACCAAGCGAATCGTGTATATATTAACTTATATAAAAAGTAAAAACTACACTTGCTCACTGGCCTGAGAAACGATAGGTGAGTAAGTATATACATACATAGTACCTACATAGTTAATTTAATTCTTACAGTTGAATGAAACACGTAATTAGCTTGCCTTTCTCAGACTAATAAAATAATTAAAGTATACATATGATTCTCACTATTATGAAATAAACTACAAGAGTTCTGGCATATAATACCTATCATTTCTAAAATTTCATACAAATCCTAGTTTTTTATATTACAATTATAAACTGAGAAAACACTGTTAAAAATAGTAGACAGTTTGATAGTACACATTTTTACTTTAGTACCTTCAACGATAACGAGTGATTCGTTGTTATAATGTAATAATGTTAAAACTATCCTTGAAAGTAAATATTACTGTTATCTATGGTTTCATCCAAGTCAGAAATACTTTCCCGATCGGCTGACTCAGAACTTGAACGGGAAGTACCGTTACACATAACTACCTTCCTTTAGCTAGTCGGAGCTTTGAGATTTTATGTTTGACGTTTATTTGTTTAGGCACTAGGCATAGAAAAAATAAATACAAAAAAAATCTATGGTATTTTAATCTTTATATTATAAAAAGATTATACGTAAGTATACTATCAGATTATGGAGTTTGCAACGACTAATACTTTTTATATGTTACAGATATAATAGATAAATTGAAGACGAAGAAAAACAGTTCATTCAATCAAATCAAAGAAAATCCTAAACAAAAAATGTAAACTCAAATTTACCACAGACACAATTCGAATTTTGAAATATCTCTCGCGTGTTTGAGTGAAGGACGGGGTGAACAGCGAAATAAAGACTGATTACATCGCGAGGCGATAACTGCGCTATCATATCCTGCGATCTTATTCCAACGTACAAACGTAACGAATGCGGACGCTTCAACGATTTACTCGGGCGATTTTTTACGTCAATTAGCATTGAATCCGGAATCAGTTGTGGGGAGTACCCTTTTTATGTTATTCTAGAGGAGGAACTCCACTTCCTAATTTAAATACTGTGTTCTATATTTTAGAAGCAGCAACAAAAAAAAACTTTCAGAAGAAATTTAAACTGCTTCTTGTGATTTTAAATAAACTTAAGTATTAGTATTTTACTCTATATTGTGTACCTACCTAGGTATAGATCAAATAAGATCTGGTACTTCCAGGTTCTACACCATTTATATTTTTTTATATTTGTTACAAGCATATAAAACAAGTTTCTAGCTCTTTCCACAGTACATCGAGCCCCACTCGGCGTTGTAGACGGGTACCTTTCGAGTGACGTCATCGGAAGTGGAGTGAGGAAATGGGTTGCTAGTGTGCTCGATGCCTTATATACGTACGTGTGCATTAACCTTTACGTTCACACTATGTACTGGTTCCTACTTCCTACTACGTTCCGGTAACAAGGAAGTGGATTTAATTGGAGCACTCCTGAATTATATCATCTGGAGGCATTCCTAAAGATGATGTGCTTGTTTGTTACTATAGTTTTATCTGAGAAATCTTTATAAAAGGGTTTTGCCAAGTGTTGTATAATACACGTGTAAAAAAATTTTAGCCACTGATCGTATCTACCCAAATATTAGTTACCAACCAGTTTATCAGCAATGCTGCAGCTTAACTGCTATCTATAAAAAACACTCTCGAACCATAAACTTTAAATAAAATGTTGCTAACACAGATTATATCAGCTTTTATGTCACATCGGAACAAATAAAGCCATTAACTTTATAAGGGCTGTCAAACTATCAATACAGAGTGTAGCATTGTCACCGTGGCACTGGCCGAGTACGAGGTTTTAAGACATTAAGGCCATGTTCAGATGACGAGCGCTCAACGCGCGTTTTGCTAACGCGCGTTAACAACTCCATATAAAAACGCGCGTTAGCATGTGTACGCCTAGAACAAATTACATGTAGTTGTAAACGCGCGTTAGCAAAACGCGCGTCGAGCGCTCGTCATCTGAACATGGGCTAATTTAAAAAGATATCGACACATCCACAAAATATTATTACAAAGTTACCCGACAATTTAGGTTTTAATATAACTCTTATATTTAATTGTTATGTAGTTAAAACTTGATAATTTAAAAAGTTATGTTGTTTACGTAGTGTAGTTTTACAGTCCATGGAGCTATGTTTTGTCTATAAAAGTACGTTATGTCAACTTATTATACGAAAGCTTTTAAATGCAATAAATTGTAAATGAGTTCCTAAATTTTTAATTCATTTTTTGCTCATTTTGTTATTTGATTGTAGAATCTGATTTAATTTAATAGTTTCTTAGAACAGACCGTTTATACCGTTATTTCGGTTTGACGCCCACTTCCGAATTAGGTATGTTTTTCTTTCGGATACGTTATATCGCAGCAGGTGGCCAATGCTTGCTTGCAATTTCAGTTTAATAATTATGTAAATCTTAATAGGTAAATAATTAATCCACTAAAGTTAAAGATTTGTATGTTAACTAGAAGTAACTTAAACAATATTTACATATTTGAATGATTGATGGTTGTGTTCTCTGTGGTTGAAAAAATCTTTTTAATTATAGTTTCTCGACGTTTTAGAATACTCAATGTGTTCATAAATTATAAAGCTAATAAATCGTTCTGTTTTTGACAGAAATATAAGAAATATACATGTTTTTAACTACGAGAGAATTTGACTTGAATGAACAATTACAGGAAATACTTATATTAAGTTTCCATTTAGGATTAATAATGTAATTTTATCCAGTCCTTTCGTGAGTGCCACTCCCCCCTGCTCCTTATTCGATAAAAACAATAAAGGAAATTGCATTTGATATTAGGGAGCTGCTACGATTAGGAACCCAATCTATTTTAATGTAGTTTCCTCTGTCGCTCAAACACGCAATAATGTGTAAATTGAGTTTATATGAATAAGTTATTTGAGGGTTTCATTTCTTTTGGAAAGGGAAAACAAAAGTTGTTATTGTACGATGTTATACCTAGTAACGTACTGCCAAATAAATTTTATTTATAAGACGAAATTTCAAAGCCAAGAAAGTCTTCACAAAATAAATTGATTTAATATTGAATTACATCACTTGTACTATTCTTTAACATTTACTTTATTAAACCTGACCGGTTTCGGCTCATTGTATTTTCAAAGTTGATTTAAAATGCAACTACACTAATGTCTAAATGACCCTAAAATTTAGTCGTACGGAACTACTGCAAAGTCAAACAAGAAGCAGAGAATATATATTTGTCATAATAAACATAAATTAGATAAATGAGAACGCAACTAAGGTTCGTTAACGCACTAGGTATTCGACTTGCGTATTCTAATATCGTATTCCCGTCACAGAACCCGATCTTGCCTCTTATTCCGTAGGCGTTAAATCCACTAATACATTTTGGGCTCACTGTCGACATCGACCAAAAATCAGGGCAACCTTCCCGCCCTGCATAGCAATCAGGGTCTACGAGTTACTCACATTACTATCCCCATCCCTATCAATTGGAACGATAAATACAAACCTCAGAACATTTTGCCGTTTGCAATCCATCTATTTGTCTGTTATGCTTTTTGTTTCCTTTTGAAAATTACAATGAAGATCCTTTCGTTTTTTTTTTTTAAATAAAACTCCCGTACTAGGTATTAATCCTGTGTCGCGGGGGACTTGACAAACATACATGAAACGGACACAAAGAACACCCAGACTCAGATTCTTGAGGAAGGACTATTGATCGTAATAACCGACATGTACTAGGGTGGAACCACGGGCAAAAACTAAAAATATATGTACACTGGTCCCTACCTATTTTTTGCAAAATATTTAAAAGTAACCAGTACTACCCAAGCGAAGTCTTTGAAATATCAGTTGCAGTAGAACAACACGTCGCTTTGACACAGTTGCTAAAGTTCCAAACTAGTATTCCTTCCAGAACGCTGAATTTCAGATAAGTTCTCAGAGATCGGCTAAAATGTTCTGAAAATATAGCATCCCAGTGATACATGGTAAGAATCACACAACCATATCCTGTCTCGGTTTTGCTTCTGATACGGCTTCTCAAACCGTCGCAAATGGCTATTTTGCACTCTACAAAACGTTCTCAATGTACATTTTGACCTTAATCGAATACCGATCCTACAAATTGTAACTTTTCGATTAACCGTTCACTAAAAATGTTAACAAGGATGAAAAGGGATCAGTAATCAATGGAAATCAAGCAGATAGCTAACTATATTAAATCGTTTCATAGGTTTGTTGAATCTAAGTGTTCTTTGCACACTAATTTGGGATCACAACGAAGTACCTATGTAAACCCTGGCTTGAACGGCCCTCTGATGTCCTTAGGGACTTTGATTCGGAATTTATTCTGTCCACTTTTATACACGTTCAAAGGTATAGTTGGTTAAACAACTGATTGACATTGAACCAAATTAATTTGATACCTAATGTGTTTAATTTTAATCAATTTGGACATTATTAAATAATCTTATTTAAATATTGGTACATATATTATGTGTTAATCATTAATAATGCTTGTTAATGTAAAAGTAATAAAATGAATTTTTAATGAGGTGTTGTAGGTAGTAGTATATTATGTATTTCATCAGCTGTAAACGACATCTACCTACCCATCCACTTACTTTTTAGTTATTATATAGGTAATATATATTTTTATTACAAGATTTTTATATAGTTTATGTTTTGAGTTTATATTTATTATTATTTATTTATTTATATCCGCGATAAGTTTCTATTAGGTGATAGTGGTCACATTTATATGCTAGCTTTTCACTCTCAGTGCCTTAATTGGGCATTTTAGTATTATTGCAGTTAATACAGCAATTGGTAAAATAAAATAAAAAATGAAAAGGAGAAAATCTTAGATTACTTCAGTACCATTACAAAGCATTCCTTTGACATATATTAAGATGGTAAATAACTACTTATAAAATAGTTAACGTTTCCTACGGTAAGAATTTCTGTTCAGAGTCACGCGACGAATTCCGAGTTGTCTACTTACAAAATAACATGATTACTGCACCAACTATTTACACTCAAGTTAGTGAAAACATTACTTTTATGTACATAGCGTCCGTTTCCTTTATGTCAGTACGAGCTTTAATACGCGACTTCATATGGGTAAGAAATGTTTTCCTATTTATCGGTAACGTGTGAAAGCGGAAAAAATAAAAAAATAAACAAACTTACTTTGGCATTCATATATATATTTAAGCAGTTGATAATGCTTTGGGATTAGGATTGTTGTATCCGCAATGAGTATGGTGGCCACCACTCGTGGATTCTGCTTATGCTTTTCATCAAGCAGAGTAGAGTCATTTTGGCAGGCCATATAGAAGAAAAACAAAAAAAGAATTGCAATTGGGACGTGAGGGCACTGTCGATGTGAAGTCACTGTTTTTTTGTTCCGACTGGCAAATATCCATGGCATTTAGAACCCATTTTATTCATAATTGTAGATAATGTTCTGTTATTTGATGCTATGCTGAATGTTAGCGGTGATTTTAACTATATTTACCGACTGAATTATCCCTGCTTAATTCATAGGTAAACTGTACTACGGCCACAGAGAGAAGCTGGTGTTCATCAATTCTTTTGTTGGTCTAGTCTCCTGATTCTGGAGAGAGGAAGGGGGGGTCAAAGGGGAGCTACGAAAGTAAGTCTCTTTAGTTGCATGTATCTATTGGCGACCGAAGTCACTTACGATTTGGTGACCCATCTACTAGCTATTATTATAGCTATATTATTACTTAATAAAATTACCAAATTTAACTAAATTATGAGATTGTTGTACAATAAAATCTAAAGTAGGTACGTAGCTAGACTAATTTCGAATTGTAACTTATAGCACAGGAAAACCTGGTTTAAATGACAGTGTTCATAAATATGTAACTACTTGATTTGAATCACTAAACGTTAATATTATAAAGTATTCAAACTCCTCACTGAAAAAACATCATCAACGAAAAAAACATCGCCAAAATACAAAGCTGTGAGAAAAATCAACGCAAAACACTAAAATATCACAAACAGATTGATATAGGTAAGTGCAAAGTGTTCCAAAATGGAAACAACTTGTAGCGAGAAGTAAGAAGGATTCCCTCGGCAGTCGAGCGGCCCATTAAATTGTACTTTACGATGCCACCGCGCAACCGTCGACCATTTAATGCACTCGTAATAGTAACCTTAATTGGCATATTGAGATTGTAGTCATGTAATTGCTTGTTTTATACCCCGTTTTGCAGATAACAGTCATTCTCAACGGCCTATTGATTTGTAAGTACCTCATTGTTCCTGTTCACACTTCATGACTGCAACGAATGAAGCCATTAAAAATATGTAGGAATTTAAACATACTTTTGTGCAACGAATACATTCTTGTCATTTGCTTGCGGCTCATTAATTTTATCTGTATGAATATTTTTCCAACAATGAATTGATGGGAAATATTGTAAGTTTATCGGGTGGTTAGTTTGAAGTATTTAAAAACTTAACCTTTAAATTACCTAAAATTATTTTAATATATTCGAATTATATTTTTCTTTCATTACTTTACCTATTACATATTTTTTTTATACATAAAACGCATAAGTGTTATTTTAACATAAAACTTTGGTGTTATTTACTGATCATCTTCATCAGTTATACTTTTATTTACTTGTATAACTAACACGTAGCCTAAATAATTTGGTTCAAATTTAAACGGTAAATTTTGTTTTAAAGTATATACTTACCTCATAATTATTTAGGTATTGTGATAATTACAAGTAAAGTTAGTATGAGCAGTGTCAAAAGCATTCAAATAGCTTTTCAATAACAAAATGATAAGGATTTTCATTGGTATTTCATTTGTTATTTCCATATACAGCTGCGAATATCTGCTCCATATTTTTACATCGTTCACAGAGCGGCCACGTTAATTCAAAATGCCTGATTCTGGCGTCCACCAGTATTTTAATTACTTGGTTTGAGAATGATTTATATCACAACACAGACGCGAATGGCACTAGACACTGTGTCGCGGTGACGGATGATTTTATTTTTTATTGTACAGAATTTTTTTTGGTTGAAATTATGAAGTTTTTATATAATAGTATTTATTTAAATTGTATTGCTTACAATTAAAAGAAAACCTTTAAATATTTTTTCTAAAGGTAAGTTCATTCATCCTAATGAGTTTTTTGACTCGGCGTGGGTTCGATTTTCACTAGGACAAATAATAAAATTTTGAGCAGAGCAAGATTATTTGTTCTGTATTTGCGATTCATCATCATAATCATCATGTCAGCCAAAAGACGTCCACTGCTGGACATAGGCCTTCCCCAAGGCTCCCATAATAACCGGTCCTGTACTGCCTGCATCCAATGGTTTCCTGCCACCCTATTTATTTGCGATTGTTTTATTTTAAATATGTAGGTAAAAAAACATATACCCATGTTTAAATATTAAATGTGTTAACATCATTTGTCTTATTTTTGATGATTTATTGTTATTTACAATAAAAAAAATTAGTGATATTTGTTCAAACAGAATAATAAAAGATACATCTACCTAAATGTTAAATTATATAAACATATTTTTAGTACACATAATATATTAAAAAGCTGGGTAGCAAAATAACGGGTAACTAGAGCAATCAACTTTTAAAATACCGTACAGAGATGAGGAATTTCGTAAAACATACGAAATCCGTAACCGTTTCGAAAGGTGTTTTGAAATATGGAAGTCGTTATTATGAAGCTTAGACACAGACGGAAATGAAATTGGAGTAGAAAATAAAATAAAACGGTTACTAAGGAGGTCAGGGCCCGTGAGTTCTCGTGGCACCATCGTTGCTTAACCTCTATACTCTATAGTACAGTCAGCAACAAAATGGTATTGTTACTATACTCTTTGCGCTGTAGCATGGTGCGTGGTGGTTTAATTTAATTTAATTTACTACAGTTATTAATGATTTAATATATTGCGAATGTGGTACAGCTGAAATACTAAGTCATAATTTGTAAATCGCGGCAACTTATAAGATTGAAACGAAATGTTACTGAAACTGTCAGCCGCACCATGCCTCAGCGCAAAGAGTATAAATATAAACAGAAATTAGTTTTGTATGATAAAAATTTATTAACCATTTTTTTTCATTTTTTTTTATTTCATGTAAGGGACCTTTACAATTTTTAAGCAGAAACCTGATTCCTGTATCCATTTCTGTGAAAAAGCAATTGAACCGTCAAAAAAACTATTAAATTTTTTTCAAGTTCTTTTAAGGATTATAATTGCGTTGTTTAAATGTCTACTTTCATAAAATATTCCCTGCTTCTCTAAAAAGTATTCATATACAAATTGTTAACATAATAATATTTTCAATAAGCTACTTTTGATGTTGACTGTACTGGTATACATAAGTTTATGGCGATAAAGTTTTAACGATTGAAAGACCTCGTAATAATTAATGGGCAATTTATTGGTTTATTGGGTAAGAATGTAGTAGAACAACTAACCGCTACTAAAGAGGCTCGATAGACGTATTATTATTAGCGATAATAATGTTTCTTTAAGAATATGATAAATACTTTTGTCAGTAGTGTTCATTTTTATTAAAGTGATATAGTTAGTACATAGTACTTGATACATGCGGCAAGTCCCTTCGTTCTTTGACAAGGGGTCTCTTGCATTGAATCAAATTGAATGAAGGATCCATTTACTGCGCCCATCACGCGAGAACGGCATTATTGCAAATTTGGTAACAAGATTATAGATAAATTAATGTCTGAAATAAGACATCTATAGGCAAAATAATTACAAATTTTAACAAAAAAAAAACCGACTTCAATCTGGACCATATTTAAATGAGACCGTTCGGGAAGCACCAACTTTCAAATAAAGAAAGAATCATCAAAATCGGTTCACCCAGTCGAAAGTTATGAGGTAACAAACATAAAAAAACAGTCGAATTGAGAACCTCCTCCTTTTTTGAAGTCGGTTAAATACTGAAAGTGTCGACTCTATCGCGCAAGAGCTAAGAATCTTTCTACGAAACTAAATTAGGTACCTACTCTAGAAAGTGTTAATTATAATCTAAATAGTCACACTAGGAATTTCCTGTGAGTGACAAAAAAGAATACGTCAATAATTTGAATATCGAAGTAATATGAATAACAAAGGTATACAAAATGATAAATTAACAAAGCGTCAATGACTCGCTTTCACCGACCACCCCCGGCACAAAAGCGTTCAAATGCCAACACGTCACATTTCGCTTTATACACGAAAATCGTGTAGAAAAACATAAAAATGTCTTGCGCAAACGCATTCACGCCGGCTATTCGGGCCATTGTTGAGTTTGGGCGCTTTCGTAACACCGTAGTATACCGTTAGGGCCACGCGTCTTTAAGATAAAAACTAGTCTAGTTTCTTTTCTTTTGTGTTATTCCGAACAAAGGACTAATATGATTTAGTGGTTTCTCATTCTTAGAATAACAAATATAAAATAAAGAGGATTTGCTTTAAACAACATGTTTTTGACTTTGTTAACAACTTTTTAAAAAGATACTTGCATAGCGGGCTTTTTGGGTAAGCTTGGTCACATAAAGACGAAAACAATAGTGGGATCATTGCTTAGTAAATCGGTCAATTATCATTCTAAAAACAGATGTTGAAAAATAAGGACGTTTATGTACAGTGCAGTCTATTGATATTTTGTCGTAACATGTATGACATATCTATGGTACCTACTTATCTACCCATGCCATCTTAAACTATAGTTAACAACACCCACCAAGCCTTGCACACATAATGTAACTCGCCAGTCTAATAATTCTAATAAAATTAAATCATCATCATCATCAGCCTATTGCAGTCCACTGCTGGACATAGGCCTCTCCAATTGCACGCCACTTAGTTCGATCCTCGGCTTCTCGCATCCAGCTCTTGCCAGCCGTCTTGCGCAAATCATCACTCCACCTGGCCTGTGGACGTCCTACACTACGTTTGCCGAGACGCGGTCTCCACTCAAGAACCCGTTTACCCCAACGGTTATCGGTTCTACGGCAAATATGGCCAGCCCACTGCCACTTCAGCTTGCTGCAGCTCATCGACATAGCCCACAGGATTAGCAAAATTAAATGAGTTAAACAAATTTTAATCGAATTACCGAAAGTTTTGTATAAATAAGAAAAGATCGTTAATTATTTTGTTACTTATTATCAAGTACCTACATTAACAACACAAATGCAATAAATAAAATAAATGTAAACCTTTATCTTAAATTGTTCGACTCGTTGTTTGTTTTGTATAAAAGATAGTGGTAATTTTACTTTTTCTACACAAGTACAAAAAATTCCCATGGGCTTAGAACACCGCTAATGCAACATTAACTTGCAAATTAGGTAATCTATACGTGAGAATTAAAAAAAATTGTATGAATTTTCTCCAGTTTAGAATAAATTGTGTGACAACTTAAGTTTATTGTTTAGAAAAGTGTTACTGGAGTTATTTACAGCCTTTGAACTATTATAAAACATTCCGTTAACATTTCACGAATGTTTCTCTCCAAGAATGTACTCTTAGGCGTAGTATGATGCCTAAAACTATTTATGTACTCGGAAGACATTTGGTGTTCAACAAACGCTAGTCGGTGAGCAAACAATTAATCAAACTTTCGACGCAACGCTGCATCTCAATTACTCCTTGTTTAGTTTCGTTGCTATATTCAAAACAATTGCGCCACATTCGATTTACGATCGACATTTGTTCATTCTAAATTTATATTGTTAGGCTGGGAACAAACAATTTGCGGATTGTAAGCTTTGGAGTGCTGTCGCGCGGCACTCGCCTCTGCCACCTAGCGTGATTTAGGAGTTTGTCGGCGCGCTTAAATCATACCAGTGTCGTCTTTGAGACCGGAATACGTATGCTTTTTGCATTTACAAAGCTTGAATGTAGCCACCGTTATACCGGCCATCACTTGCCACATCGCTTACAGAAATATGGTTTGTTTTGCTTGTGTTTAGACGTTCCGTATCCGAGGTACCAACGTCGTAATTCATTCTATGTTTATAGTTGTTAGTCAATAATTTGCTATTAATATGTTGCTCATTCTATAATTATCTACGTGTACATTAGTTGAGTTTATGTACCACATCATGATTTATAACCTTTCAGGTATGTAATAAAACCAAATTTAATATTTATGTTTCGGTTGGAAAGTGTAACAATGATTGCATCGCGATAATCGTGATGAGCTTTAATGAGATGTAGACGGTTCGCAGACATATGATTACCGACAGTTACTTACCTAGAATTACTCACGGTAGATATCTAAAAGCGGTTTGAACAGTAGCGATCTCGACTCAGCGACTTAAACTACAATCACATTGAATTCATACAAAACTGACCCTGTATTTTATTCGTATGTAAACTATAGACGCTACGGTGCCGCTATATTACATTATTTTGTACTTTAACAATAAAAAATACTAATATTTTTCTCTCTACAGAAGATATACAATTTTGTACTAGTAAAAGAAAATGTAAACTATCACTTGACACTCGTCCGTCTATGTAGTGGTCCAGGTAAGAGGAGGATTTGTCGAACTTATTCAGTTTCGTGCGTTGTCGAGTTCGCGGGGGAGTTCAGATGGTCGCGTCGGCGATAGTCGCGTGGTCGTGCGGAGTCACGCGGGGCGGCATCGCGGCGGCATGCGACTGTGGGCGGGCGGCGCCTCGGCCGCGCGCGGCGCACTGCCGGCCGCCGCCGCCGCCGCGACGCCGCCCCCACACACCCCCGCGCACCCCCGCTCGCCCGCGCACCACTATGTGTGTGTGCTGATTAAAAATTCTTACCAAACTTTGTTGTTGGGATAGCCCCCAACTTGCCCTAAATGGTTTCTTTGTAAGTCACTTTCTTTCACGACGCCACTTGTACCTTGGCACGATAATGGAATGCGAGTTTTAAAAATATCGCGAAATTTCCAGCAAGACATAATCATATACCACATCTGTTTCTACGGTACATTACATTCTTACATACGGTCTGTGCGCTGGTTAAGTATGTAGTAGAAATACTACAATTTTGGTAATTACAGCAGTTAAATTAAATTACAGCAACGTAAGAACACGAATACTTTCTATAGAAAGTTTCATAGTTACAAAACTGCCAACCTGTAATATGCATAGCTTACTTGAAACTATGTTTTTTATTTGCTCAATAAATAGTGTGTTTGAGGAATTCGTCGGGCGCCATTAAACTTCATTACAATTTTGTTGAACATTTCGAAGGCTCGCGGTTAAAGGTGGTCGAAGGCTTTGTTGGCACGTAACGCTCAGTTTAGAACAGAAAACTACGAAACGTTAGAAACGCGTATTACACCCGATTGCCCCCGCAACTTAAGTGCCGGCCGGATTAGAAAAGCGCCCTATGTATAGTCAAGTATAAGGCAATAACTCACTGTGATTATTACGAGAATGAATAGGTTATATTATATTCACTACCGAAAACAGAATAAATTATGAGAAACAATTAAGTAATTGACACAGTGCAATGAAAATAAACTTCAACTGAGTATTTTTTTGAATATAATCTGTCAAAGTGGAGTCACTTTCCATCTGTCAAAGTGACTTCAATTTGGCAGATGGAAAGCCTGAGCAGGATCCAAAAGTAGTGGTTACCATCACCATACTCATTGCTAATGCAGGCAATGCATGCAATACAGTATGATGAGTATGATGACCCATACTATGGCGACCTTGATATACTTCTGCATCATTTGGCCTTCATTGCCTACTTCCTAAATATCAAATGATGAAATCTATTGTTTCAAAAACATCTTATCTTATTCGGGAAAAGAGAAGTTTAATAAACCTCATAAGACTCCTTAGTTCAATAAACCTCACAGCACTTAACATTTTCTAAGATTTGTCAGCAACTTTTTTCTCTGTATACATATTGTGATCACTTGACTATATCAAGATCAAATTGACAGGAAAAGTTCATATAGGTATATTCTAAAAAATAAAACAAAAAATAATTAATAAATCGAACATCAATCAATGCCTACCTATAGATACGGTAGCTAGCTGCCACCTACGGCGAGCTCACAAAGGACCCCTCTAATCGTCCCCCTGGCACACCACCTCCCCTGTCGCACCCCCCGGAAAAGCGTGACGACCCACAAATATAATTTTAGGTAAAACTTTCCCCCGATGGTTATGCCCCGAGTTTGGGTGCATTAAGTAGGTGACGTATTAAAGGGAGCTGATGAATTAAAAATTTAAGATGGTATGATGATAATGGTCTTGAAAGTCTCTTAGGCTGATGAATTGTAATAGTACAGAAGGGTACAGGTATAAGAAAAGATTCTCATCAACAAAAAATTTCGATAAAATTGTTATCTTGATGACATAAAAAAATCTACTCCTAAACTTTCGTATAAGAATTAGAAGTAGGCAACTTCAAGTCGACTCTACCAATTACATATAGGTGAAGGTATGATAATGAGTCGATTTTGTTTTGTTTTATAGTTTAAGGTGTTCGCTGTTGTAAATGGGGTTTACGGGTGTTATCCTAACTATAAAAAATCGTTAGGTATCACTCCGATCGAGCCGGCCCATTCATGCCGAAGCGTGGCTCTCCCACGGTATAGTTTCTGAAGTAATGTGTTATGCGAATATTTAGTTTCTGAAGTAACGAAACAGCCAAGCTATACATTTTTACTGAGATGTAGAGTTTGTGAAGTTAGAGTTAATAGAGTTAGGGCGTGTAGATTCAGAAGCTTGGCTCTACATGAGATCTGATATCTTTTTCACAGGTTAGATTATGCTTTTCCACAAGATAAGCAAATTAATTTTTATTACCACTTGTTGATTTTCTTATAAAACTCGAGAGTTCCGTTTTGAGAAACGTCTTCCATCAATGCACTTTTCGTAATACACATTCATTTTTTAGTTATAGTCATGTGAGCAATAGACGAGCTTAGCGCAGCCGAACGATCGTGCACCACTCGCAAAATCGCGACATACTTTTTAATTTAATTTGTCCACAAAAAGCTTTTTGCTGTTTTATTTCCATTTCAACGGAGACTTGCGCTGTAGCGGGATCTCTATTTTTATTTATTCCACTCTCGGATTTTTTTCTCTTTTTCAATTTCGCCCCGATCGACGCGGGACCAAGCGGAACGCAGACGGATCTCATTTTAAATTGAATTCGTCTCTTCTTTGCATTTTTCTTTGGCGTTCCTATGTAACAATTCTAATTGGTGTTGTTTGCATGATAGCATTGTTCGTTTTGATTAGAAATCGCTCGTTAGATGAGAAAAGACTGACTGTGATTTTGATCGATACACTCGCGTGATACGGTAGACTTTGACTTGTTAAAAAGCTTTTTGCAAATTAGATTTTTCCTTCGTGAAAGGGGCTCGTGCTATTACTTACTCGTTAGTGTACGATCCGGTTGCGATTTCATTACTTTGTTAGTAACCGAAGTAGTATAGTCCGATCAGCAAACGCAATCTTCAAATTGAAAGCCATTTAATAACTTAACGTGTTAAAATCTTAATACTTATATATCTTATAACCCAAAAGTTGACCCCCTGAATGATGTAGTGACCTTATAGAAGTTACTGCTTGGCTAAAAAATATGCCAGGTCGTAGATAAATAGGGTTAGGAACTTGAACTCAATAAGAGAAAAATCATGTAGGTTGGCATTTATTTCAGTTTTATACTGAATGTAGATATTTGAATCTTAGCAACGTCTGTACCGTTGCACCATTCTGATGTTTTACCTCATCTTTTTAATGCATAAACGTATGTATTAATTACATATGCTTAGATATGTAATCAGAGTTCATAAAGCTTGAAATATTTTAAGTGTTGATCAGCATACTGTGCACATTATTCAGCTTCCGACATGATGTTTTATAAATATATTATAATTGAACAAATCGCTTTAATAACAGGTCTTAGCAGTGTTAATAGCGTAGAAATAACTAATTATTTGCAGACGTCTATATTTACGGTACTGTTAGAGTTAGCCTCGATACGTTTCTTCCGCATATAATTTCTCTTTTTGTATGCATATATAGGTGTATGATACAATCTTATTTATTACAAAGAGATATAATTACAACTCTCAATAAATTTTTTTTATTTCTCCCCTAGAAGACTGTTGCGATTCCACTGACCATCGATAGAACTGTTCCTCCACTATTTCATAAGAAGGAGTGCACTTAACCTTTATTATTCCCAAGATTATTTGGGGTCGGCTGATAGTTTAACCGGTTTTACGTGATATCCGAGAGTCGGACAAGAAATACCGCAAAACTTCCACACTCCAAGCTGTTATTAAGAAAACCCAACAACACTTTAGACCTGACCTGAGAATCGAACCTGAGACCTCTTGTACAGTAAGTAAGGCTATAGTAAATAAATTCTCACATTAGTGTACTCTAATAAGTCTCTTGTAAATTCTGTATGAAATATAGGAGATGGATGTTGATGTTTTCTCACTAAGTCTTATACTAACGCTGTTCTAGGTTATTAAAATACGCTATACGTCTAAATAGGTAGAAACGAACACGCCAGGAATGGTAAGAACAGGCAGTATCAGCGCTGCAGCTTTCGACTTTTAGGGAGTAGCAAACTAATGGGGGCAAACGAGCAGACGTATTACCTGATGGTAAGCGATTACCGCCGCCCATGGACACCCTCAACACCAGAGGCGTCACAAGTGCGTTGCTGACCTTTGAGGGATGGGGAGAGGGATGGGGGGAGGGGTTAGGTTTGGGCCTCCGGTATCCTCACTCACTCGGTGAAACACAGCGCAAGCGCTATTTCACACCAGTTTTCTGTGAGGCCGTGGTATCACTCCATTATAAGTGGCACTCATTCCTTTCGAAGTCCGATAGTTATGCGCTTACACACCCTGAAATTGAATTTTACCATAGTTACACATACGTTTATCAATACGCCCGTTCTTTAATTAAACAGCAGAATTCGATTTTCAAAATACATCCCTCCGCAGTGTTGCGAAAACCGTCATTGATAGCGACAGTGTACCGATATCCAGCTAATGAATATGTATGCAAGCAGGTGCACAACCCGCCAGCCGACATGATTAAATAGGTGCCGCCAACGATTTTTATACTCGACATCGATACTTTATCGATGTAGTTGGCTGATTATCTATCTGTAATAAACGTTTATCGATACAAGGTGGTCTGCACTGTTGTAATTAAATAGAACTACTGGTCATTAGTATTTGCCTTGTCCATACGTTATTCTGATAATTCATGATAAACTTTTACTTGCACATTTTTGAAATTTACTCTTTTAACAATGAATAGTTTTTTTTAAGGCAACTCCCGTTCTCGGAATAAATCCTGTGTCGCAGGGGACTTTACAAACATGCATGAAACGGACACAAACAACATCCAGACTCAGAACATCAATTTGTGGATCAGACAAGTGTTGTTCCATGTAGGATTTGAACCCACAACACTTGGCGAAGTAGGAAGCGGCGTGGCGACCGCCTAAACCACTAGGCCACATGTGCAATTTTACGAAGAATTTACAGAACAATAACAAGTTATCTATAACTGGGATAGTATACTAAAAATAGTAACATCGATTTATTCAAAAAACCGTCAAACACTAACATCAAATTTGTAAAGCCCTATTGCATGATGTCATCACCGGAATAACAGGGACATTTCCTGTATCGTCAGTTCAAAATTCCTCTTTGTTTATTCAATATTGTGTATAATACAGTAAACCAGACTGACTGGATTAATTAATATGTATCGAAAGTTAAAGAGACTAATTACATTGGATCAACATTGAACGCTGAGATAACTCAAGACGGGTATTAATGTAGGTCTCGCGATATTGTCGAGTTCAGTTATCGTTACAAAGTTAACGTTGTAGCAGTTTTTTTTTAAATTTATAATCAAGGCTTTTATGTGTCATAAATTGTCTAACATTTGAAGTAGTTGTGACCTCAAGTTCTATTAGGTAAACACTATGGAATAGACAAAAAAAACATCCCTGTTTACATGTAGGGATTGATAGTACTTCAAAAAAAAAACCAAGTACAGGTATACTTTGCAGTATATAGGTACTTGGTAAAGTCGCCAAGTAGATACTTTACAGTAGACAGACGGACATAGGAACCCTAAAAAAGTTGTCATACGGATATAAAAAGCGTTGCAATGTTGTGTTTTTTTTATAAAAGAATATAACAGACTAAACATTTAATTTATTAGTTAAAATTTGGTAAAGGTATTTTCCAAAAACAAAGATATTTTTCTATACGATTATCGATATATCAAAATTCATGATATCATAATCGTAATTGATTTAATCAATAAAGTTGTTGATCAGTTGGCTGTGATAGTGAAATCTTGTATAGAAATAAGTAATGTAATATTAAGAGATCAAACCTTGACTAAAGTAGGTATATTCATATGTTTGAGGGATAATTAAAAACTAGTTTATTACATTATAACATGTACATTGCCACCAGTAAGTTCCCACGGTATTAAATATACATAAGAAAATATTTTATGTTTATGATAATTTAAATGTGTCTACATTAACATGTTATCGACGTTTTACGGTTTTTTAAATTTTGATTAAGTGACTTAATTACTGATTTCATTACAGTTACAGATTTTTTATGTTACGTCTCCATAGAAGTGATATGAAAAAAAAATCTCTTACATGACTATATTCATTTTTTTAATGTAGTAGCAGCCATAATGACTCTACTCTGCCTGATGGAAAGCATGAGTAGAATCCAAGAGTGGTGGTCAACCATGCTCAATGTGAAGGTGGTAGCCAATACAGTATGGGTCACCATACTGTATTGGCTGTAGCCAACTTAAAGGACCCGGGATCATATTGAAAGGAAAACACTTGCGCTGGCAGTGAGTTCCAGGTTTTGACAGCTCGACACTGGATGGAAGAACCGTAACTTTGAGTTAAGGAGCGTTTGTCAACCACTCTAAAGCGGTGTCTTCCAAGGCCAGCACATATTGTCGTCAAAATAATGAATAATCACAAATTTTAACACAAAAAAAACCGACTTCAATCTGGACCAAATTGAAATGGGACCACACGTGAAACACTAGCTTTCAATAAAAAAAAGAATCATCAAAATCGGTTAAGCCAGTCGAAAGTTATGAGGTAACAAACAAAAAAAAACAGTCGAATTGAGAACCTCCTCCTTTTTTGAAGTCGGTTAAAAATCAGTAAGCAACAAGTGAAATACTGAAGTATTCAGAATCCCGCGTGTTTTATTAATTAGTTACAATTAAATAACCCCGATGTCCCGATTTATTGCGAGTATTGGGACTGTCTGTCTGACTTGATAATCGATATAGAGATTTGATAATACTATATTATTTTATAATCGGTTTTGAATTATTCTTTTTTAAATTTCAATATTTGAGTGTTATGATGACAAATGCTACGATATTACCTACTAATGTTTTAAAATTTGAATGGTGACATAAATATTTACCACAAAACTTTTGACAACTTATAAACATGGAGTAGGTGTTGTTCCAACGGTATACGAGTATATGCAATTCACTTTTGTTTTGTGTACCCTTTTTGACAGTCGCTCTTCAACCTTGATCATCAATCCTACTAATATTATAAACGCGAAAGTTTGTATGGATGAATTACTCTTTCACGCAAAAACTACTGCACGGACTTGGATGAAACTTTACAGTAATATCAGTGTATCCATCAAAATAACACATAGGCTACTATTTGCAGCGATAACCAACATACACGCGGGCGGAGCCGCGGGCAACAGCTAGTTCATCATATTCCTAACGTGAAGAGTAGGTACAAGATATACATTAATCTCTGCTATGTACTGCACTAATCAAAAGTTTTTTTTTTTTTTCGATATATGTTTTAAATTCAAACAACTGCGATAAATTTCCAAAGAGCTTCTTTGTTTTATTCTTTTTTGAATTGAAAAAGTTATGTGCTAGGTGACATGTTATGCGGTTTATTTCAGATTTTTCGTTTGAGATTGCTTAAATAGACTGGGATTTATGGACCGGCGGAGTGCTATTTCCGTCAGACGAGTTCGAGTCTGTGATTTATTTGAATTTGAAACATGGTAAGGACAAGTCGAAGGAAAATTTAATTGGATTATTAACTCATTGTTAACTCTGATTCAGCTCTGTAGAAATGGAAATAGATGTAATAAATCATAATTAAGTCTGTTTTTGAATTGGAAGTGGAAAATTTGAAAAGATGAATTACTTTCTTTGGATGAATTATAGTTAACGAGAATGTTGTATTAAATTATCAACGTTCTTTGTATTTGCATTTTCAGTATAAAAGATATGATTTAGAAAAAATATAATACAGTAAGTACTTGTGAAAATTTTTTTAAGGTTTTATTTTTATTCAACTGTCTTGCCAAAGAAGCACCCTGAACAAGCACTTTAAAAAGGCGAGGACAGAATGGTCTTGCATACACTGCCACTTGTGACACTGCTAAACTGCTTATAAGTACGTGTCTTGTAATGATTTGTAAAGATTTGTAAAATTAATGTTATGAGGAAATTGCTTTTTGTTTAAACTATTGTAACGTTAAAATACCCTCTCTTCAGATCTCTTTTCTGGCAAAAATCCTACTAATATTATATTATTATTTATTTATTATAAAAAAAAAAGCACGAAAGTTTGTATGGATGGATTTTTGTTACTCTTTCACGCAAAAACGACTAAACGGATTTGGATGAAACTTTATAGTAATATAGCTTATACATCAGAATAACACATAGGCTACTATTTGCAGCGATAACCGACATACACGCGGGCGGAGCTGCGGGCAACAGCTAGTACTATATAATCGAAATAGATAAACACATTTTCTTTCATATACCTACCGTACAGAAAATTCGCATTAAGGTAACACTTAAACTGGATATAAGTTAAAACAAAAGTAGAATCTAAGAGAAAGGCCCAGACGTGGTCGACGTAAATCTTTTGTTCGTTTTGGTCGGGTAAAGTGCAAGGGAGCGAAAACTAACAGGAAAGAGAAGAGCTTCGCTTTTATTGTAACACTTTGTGGTAACTAATTGTTTTTACTTTGTAGAGCTTAGTAAGAAATTTATTATTAATTTATATATCTCAATAACAAAAAGATTTCCATTTCAGAATTTACATAGATAATACATACCGTATTTGTATGTTTAAAAGCTTTAACAAGGTACAAATTTGTTAACAATTTAAATCTTCTACACCATTTTTCTTTTTAGATGGCGAATTCGCGACTACCAACCAATCATTGATCTCCTGAACTTTACACCTGCACTCGCACTAATCAAAGTGAATATGGGCCTTAAGAGAGCTGGCGTGATGGATGCAAAAAGCAGCAGATCGTGTTATGTGGTGTTGCTGGGGAAATGCCAATGTCCAGAAACGGTCAAATAATGATGATGACAATATTTTAATTTTGATAAATGTTTGCCGAAACGGAGTAAATATTTAAAGTCATACTTTAACTAAGAAATTTTGTTGAAAGCTCTAGTTTAACGTCGAGGTTAAGATCGAGATACTATAGCAGTTACCTACCTCACAGTCTCTTCTGTTAACGGCAAAGAACCGTAGAGAAATTTTACAGACGGATTTAAACGTGAGCCATTCCCGATACAGCCGAACCTAAGCATTAACTTCTGCTCTTAAGGAATCATTAACGCTTTTGTTATTACCATCTAAGGGTTGAACTATGAAAAGATGTATTCCGAACATTACATAAGAGAATTTTGAAGCTACGACAGCGAAATTTAAATTACACGTATTACACTTTTTTAAACTTTTCCTGTTCCTAAATGAGATTGAAGAAATGTCTTCACTAGTATCTAGGTACATACTTACTTTAAATATAACCCCAAAAATATCTATAAATCTATTTCATTCGTATATTTAGTACAATATTATTTATCACAACTTAATATATAGAGATAACACTTGGGGATCGTTTAAAACAAAATAAATTTTGGTCTCACATAAAGCTTTCGACGCCGACATCCACAGAATCCGACACCGATGTTCACAGAAGTGACGTAAATCATGAAGTTTAGAAAAAAAAAGTGCCGAAATAAAGAGCCCACGTGAAAGTTCAAAAATATCAGACGTGAATATAATTATGAGAGTGAACACCCGCTGGTTTCCGGACTTATGACCCCTACCTCGTTTGTGTAACTGTTTTATGTAATACACGATGTAAAGATAAGGTTACTTGATTAAATTGATTACGGCCAAAAATGTGTACAACGCTATGAAATACAGGTTGTACGTAAATAAAAGTTACCAAAATTAGAATAAATGTATTTAATTTGTTGGACTGTTTTACTAGTTTCATTTAAATTGTGGTGTTCAAATAAAGGCTGTAATTTCAAGGTCATAAATGTGAAGTTCATATGAAGATGGCATAACTCTCACCGAACTACGTATTGAATAAATGGTTTCACTGATATGTATAAACTATGAAAAATACGTGCTCATAATTAAAATTATTATAAAGATAAGTAACTAAATAAGTTATTAGTGTCATAATATATTAAGAAATCCATTATTTAATTTCATAATTAAATATAGGATATTCCCCGAAAATCAGAAAATATGTACCTAGTCTCATGACTAGGTACATATTTTCTGATTTTTGAAGATTTTTGATTTTTGATACAATAGTTGAATTTTTTCGGGCAAAATCAAAAAGGTCGTATTTCTTTAAACAAGTTTTATTTAAGAAATTTGATTTGTTATGTGTCTAAGAAACGCTTTTATATTTACTGAATACGACAAGAAACAAAAAAGGCATTTTAATTTCTATTGTCAATTTATATTTCACGGTACGTCCAAAGATTGGGTCTTTTTTTTAATACCTACACTTTCTAAAATCACTTCTGCTTATAGTGAGAACATATCGACTTTTTATAGTAAAGCATTAAAGAGAGATTCTTTGCGTAGTTATAAATAAAAGATAACTCTAAAGTCCTACCTGCCGAGCGACTTCTGTCTGTGAATTGCAAATACTGACTGTAAAGTAAGCGTATATTTAAAGTTCTGACTTTTGAATAACATCACATTTAGGCGTCAAAACTTCCTTCCTATATTTCCAGCAAACTTTTTAATTATATAATTTTGAGAGCGATTTTTTGTGGGAATTCAAACAATAGTATTTATAGAGATACGATCGTTATCGGCAGTCGTATAGCAATTAAAATGGTAATTAAAATAAGTAGGAAGCGTACCCAAAGCTGGGTGTAAAGTGTAGGCGCGGGCTTCGCCGCAACAACCATAAAATTCTTTATGTCGACGCAGATTAGGCTAACGGACAGAGAATGCGAGTTGTTGCTTGTTAGCTGTTTCGAATTTCTACACGTGGTCGCGTGACGAAACTTTATATACGAAGGTGTATTTTCGTACAAAAATTGACACGGTTTTATTCCATTTACTGGTTTACGCTATAAAATCTGTGTTTCATAACTATAATTTCGGTTTTTAAAGCGACAGTTATGTTCTGACTAATGTGAAGGTAAAGGTCTCGTACGCAGATTTGAAAATAAAATATACTGTTGCTTAACAGTTTTGATAGGTATATCATTTCCGACAAATCAGCATGACTATAATACCTAAATAAAACAATATACTTTTTATACTTTATGTAGTTTAGTAGTTTTTATTACTATGCTTAATATGCTCATCGTTTTCCCTGAACAATGTTTCATTAAGAAATTCTCACCCAAATATCTACAACAATTACTATGAAAAATTTTAAATTGTTCGAATATTTTGACAAGTTTTCGCTAATGGTGTACAGTTTTTAAAGATTCAATTCATATTAGTCAGTCTCGAAAAAAACTATTAATTAGCTTGTGTTTGTAGTTTCCATTGTATCTATGACTATAATATTACCTACGTAAAACAAATGACTTTAAAATGGTGAGTTTAAATCAAACTATTTTGGTTTTTATTTGTAAACCTAGCAATTTTGCCTTCTAAAAGATAAAATAACTTAAACAAACGGACCATTAAATAAGTTTCAGAGCTGTATCTGGACTATTTAAAACCATTTGTTCAGAGTTTCGCAAGTTTTTCTAAAAAAAAAAGTTGAGAGTCGGAGGACGAAGGCAATAGACTTTGGGTTCCTTGAGAAGTTGAGACTAAAGTTAAATATCCATTTAAATCTTCGACGCTAGAAGGTCCCCAGGGACCGACGCGCTGCAGCAGCGAAAAGCGCTTTTATACTAACTGCACTGGAAAATTACTATTTTCGGCTTAATCTACTTTATTTGTAAATTTATTTTACTTTGCTTTTTAAGTTTCGTAGTTATTTATTAAACAGGTAATTTTTAAAGATTATTTCTTATTCTTGTTAAGTCAGAAACTGTTGGATAACTATAATATTCTCAAAATGTTTCATAAACATTTAATATTGTACCCAAAATATACTTAGTAATTAGTCTATTTAACTTGATAAATATTACTTGCAAAGCTTTGCACAATAGTACAACAACTACAAGGTGATTTTAGTAGAAATGAAAAGAGAAAGCCATAGTATGTAAAATATTGCAAGATCCACTATAAGTTGAACCAGAGAATTTCTGCTCCACATTTGTACGATGTTGCACGGCCATCATTTATGTTCACACTCCATTCAAGGCTCAAAGAAAGCGCATCAAGCGACATCGGGCGATACTCACCTACCTAACAGTACATAGCTCCGTCGACGACGGCACTAAATCAATACGAGCCATCACGCCCCCCCTTGCCACCCTACCCACCCCCTCTCGGTTCAAGCCGCTGCTTTCCCGCCGAAAGCAGCCACCACCCTTGAAAAGCTCGCGAGCTGAGCTCCTACTTCTGTTCGGCTTTTGTGGAGGTGTAGTTCGAACGAAACCTCTTGGGATTTGTTGCTGAACGCTCCAATTGACAGTTCGCAATTTGAAATTGGCTTTGTAAAGGTCGGCGTTGCAAGTCCTGATTAGTATATCTAAACTAATAACTAAACTTTTAATCTAATCTTAGTCTGCAATTGCCTATAATTATGCTAATTTGTTTTTTCAAGCTTTTAGTATACAAACCGAACAGAAAGACTTGTTATTTTTTTAAGTACCTTGTATAATATGTTCCATGTTCATAGCAATTATTAAATTAAATTCTTATATTAGATAATCAAATACTTATATTACTTTATAATATGATTTAAAAAAAGAGGTAAAAATGTTAAAGCGTTAACATTGTTTAGTCGCGCTATTATTATCCGTAATGTTCCTACTAAGCGACTGTATAAATCAAACATGCGACGCTATTGTTCGATTCGTGTTAGATTGATAAGGTTATTCCCAAGTGTGAACGAGACAGATATCCCTTGAACGCTTTCTATTCACAAATGACTGTATAAGCAAAATTTTGAATTTTTAATTAAGAATTTAACAACTTTTTTTTTTCAAATATACACATTTTATTAAAAAAATATTATGTTCAACTATACTACGGATTATATTTAGTTTTTTAAATTGTCATAATATTTTAGACATACTTTTGAACTACAGTTAAAGTCCATAATAACTTTTCGCAGATTTTCTTCAGTTCACTTATACAGCCATCTTTATTTTATACACATTTAAAAATGTGTCTGTCAAGTTATTTTACTCCATAATATTCATACCTATCAACTTCTTTATGTAGCTATGAAAAAAAATGTAGTAAAATTTCCTAACAAATTAATAGATACTTAATATTTAACTCTCTGGTACGTACAGTACTACGTAGAAATCAAGAAAAATTACCTGAAACAAAATAGCAAAATATTATTTAACACACAAAATAATTTATCAAAAGAATTAATCCACAAAAAATAGTTAATCCTTAATAAAATAAAATAGGCTTTGGAATTCGTGACTATCAGAGATCATTGACATTACAAACTATTCCTAAAATTTGAACGGGCCTGTTCGGAATCGCGCGACTGCCGACTGGCAATAATGAAATAAGCGCAGGACAAATATAATAAATCTCACAGAGACGCGGGGGCGGCGCGACGACTTCCTCTTTCGATATTTGAATTTAATTTAGCGTTTTGCATTGTTTCTTTTGTCAATTTAAATGTTTTTATAGAGATATGTTACGGTGTATTCCAAATTCGAATCAATCTTTGAATCAGAATCGCTATCATTTTTTAAATGTTGCGAGTTAAAAAAATTAACTAATTGTGGGTAGGTATACGAGTATAACGTACGAATTTGTGCCACCAAAAACCATTGCCAATCGTCTCAGT
This sequence comes from Diaphora mendica, assembly GCA_949125395.1. Taxonomy (NCBI): domain Eukaryota; kingdom Metazoa; phylum Arthropoda; class Insecta; order Lepidoptera; family Erebidae; genus Diaphora; species Diaphora mendica. The sequence continues at coordinate 9,649,518 of OX421323.1, forward strand.
TTGCTTAGAAATATAAAGCGAAGCAAAGTAAAATGTAAGGTTAAATCCTCAACATAATAAAAAACAACTAGGAGTATATCTGATTTTAATATCTGCCTCCTCAGATTAGACTATGAAGCCTTACAATATATTACAATAAATTGGCCATAACTCTTATAAGTCCATATTTTGATGGTCATCAAGTTTGACGATGATGAAATACCAATTATTAATGTTCGATAACCATTTTGCATCTCAATTTTATGATTAATCATATTTTATTACGGATTGTATTGAAAACAGTTTGATTCGTTTGATCTATATTAAAGTGAATAACGTAAAATGGCCAACGGCATTGAATACCCACGTTTTAACGTTTAAAGGTAAGATGTGTATTAATAATAAGAAGTCTAATAATAAAATCTTTGTTTGGATATTGATTCTAGTAAGAATAAATAAAAAAAACATTCGGACATCTAACACAACGCCAACTAGTCCTAAACTAAGCAGAGCTGGTATTATTGGTATTACACAACTGATAAAATTCATATGTACTTTTTTTCAAATACATACATGTATACTACTACTTGTATACATGTATGTATTTAAAAAAGTAGTAGTAGGTAGTAGAGCCACACTGATTTCAGCACGAACGGGCGAGCTCGACCGGGGTGGTACTACCTTCGCACAGAAGATCAACGTAAAATGATCGTGTTTCGTTGGTGAGTGCGAGACCGGAGGCCCAATGATGCAGAAGCATAACTAGGCCGCCATAGTGTGGGTCACCATGCTGCATTGTTGCATTGTCTGCATTCGCAATGAGTATGGTGACCACAACTCTTGAATTCTGCCTATGCTCTCATCAGGCAGAATAGAGTCATTTTGGCAGGACCATATATAAATGTAAAGCACGAAGTAAGTTGTAGGTAATCAATATTCGTTTGAACTTGGAACGTTCGAGCATTAGAAAAAAGTTGGAACGCATGACATCGATTAATTCGATTTGACTTGAATTACCTACGTTAATAAAATTCGGTATTTAAATAATGGTTTAAAAAGTGAAATTCTAACTGGAAAGAGTGATTCCAATACAATCTGAGGAAAAATACCTTTGTTACTTGTTATAGCTTTTCAAAAGCGTTGTTTACTCACTACCTATTCCATTTTGTTAATGTAATTACATAATATTACATTCAGAATTCCAAAATGATTTGTTATTTCGGTCCTAATTTGTGTCTCAATTAGATGACATTTACGCTAAGATTTAAAATAAAAAAAACTTTATAAACATTTATAACATCGGTCGTCTTTCTAGTGTCTGTTGTTATATTTTAAATAAGTAAATATTTATATAAATAAATAGATTCCAATTATTTGACATCGCCAGCAACGGCGGCGAGCTTGGGAAGCGATCGTGTTTCGCGTGTTTACATCCAGGCTTATCAGCCGGTTTAACTCACGGTCTTAATATTAAGAGGGTGGCACAACAAGCTTTTTCCTGTGGATTAGTATGGGCCACCAAGTAGGGGAAGGTGGGGTGAAATGTGCTAAGAGCAAAGCTAAATAATGATGAACACAGTTTTGAAGTGATAGTCACAGCACTTTTATAAGTTATTAATATAAAGACTTTGAAATTGCGTTAATAATTTAGGTACCTAAGTAAAATGCAAATAGTTCGAGTGGCGATGTATGTTTCTTGCGGTACCGCTATTTTAAATTGCCTCATGCTAGTGTGGGACTTTTGCACTATTTATTTGGGACTTTGTGGTGTTATGAGGCAAAACAAAATCATCTTTAGGTTGAAATCATTCCAAAATATTTTCAAGATTCAACATACTTCCATGTCCGCACCTTTTGTATTTTCAACTTAATAAAGCCCGCGATGATAATCAGATTCCGGCTACGGTATCTACATACACATCTGAACTCAACACACACAAGGACAGTGTAGTTTTTAAACTCTCGCCCCATGCCTAGATAGCACAAATCGTGACTTACACTAGCCGTAGCATGTTATAATTACGTAAGATTACACGCCGGATTAGTTTTGCCCTGGTAATGATAGGCAACGAAGATTTAAATCCGTTTAAAATTCTCTCTGTACAAATTGATAGAAGTAATTTTATGTTAGAGGTAAGCTTTGATGGTGGTCTGATATTAAAAATTTACCATACTATTGTAATCATTTATGGGAAGTATTATTGAATCCCAGCACATATTGTGATATGATATAAGGGCTAACGGACAGACGAGTCAACTACTGGTGAGGGACATCTGAAGCCCAAGAGTTACAAGTGCGTTACTGTCCCTTTAGTTCCTCTCTCCAACATCATTGGGAAGAGGGAGGGTTTGAGCTTCTGTTACTTCATTCACTTGGTAAAGAACAACTAAAGAACAGCTTTATGCCAGCCAGTGTAGTATATTATTTACTATCAGTAATTTCTCCTTGTCGTTTTGAGCTAGATGGAGTAGGCGTTGCATATTATTATCAAAATTGAACATGTACAGGAGCATTTCGAAGGATCATTAAAAAATAGTCATGATTAGTCATGAATAATACAACACAACTATAGTTACGTGTTTCAGCTATGAAATATAAAAATTAAGTGCTAAAAACAATAAAAAGTAAAAGAAACAATGCGAATTATACGCATATTTTTATTTTAATTACTGTCTTAAACGGTATCTATAAATTCACAAGTCGTTGTGAATACGTGGATACGTGTAATATTTTACTATTTAAATATAATTAAGCCATCTACGTTTCGTGGGTGTTATACTGTGTGACGATTAAAATGCCTACATACCTACTATTCTCTATTATTACACTCGCTCCCAAAAGCGTCTCGCAATCCAAAATGGCATACAAAGTTCACATGAGTGACGTCGGCTGACGCAGGAATGGGACACCACTCTGATGGGGTGACACACACTGTTATTATTAGTTTTTTGTGCTCCGCTCCGCCCCGCTCGCCCCTCCCGATGCGTCCCGGCCGCCATCGCGCTATTCCCCACATTAGTCCCACTTTTTGTACGACTTTTACATATAAGTCGCATTTTCTATTTGGGTACTATTCGTATTTCAGTTTTGTTCCAAAGTTTAATTTGTAAATGTAAACGCTTTTGTATTTAATATTCATCAGATTCAACATTTATATGAATATTCATTTGGTTTGCCTTTGACATTATTTGAATGTTTAGGACCACTGAGAACATAAAACAAATGAAATTGTTACCTTGCTAGTTCATCTTGGGTACACAGTTATTGTTTCTCAAAGGTTTGCACGTCACATTCACATTTGTGTAATTAATTAACACGCGCGATAGTTATCGCGATCGTAAGTATAATGAGGCTTGTAAACTTCGTGCAAAATGTTAAAAGGCATAGCAGATAATCGGCCCAACGCGATACGTCACTTAATTTATTATTTATTTACAACCCATCCCGTCCTAATGAGAAACGCTACAACAATTTAAACACTGCAATATATCGATCAGCTGGTAATGACACATATGCCCACAGAATTTTAATTGCAGTTTTTATCATTTTATTACACGTAAGTGCTTGACGCACAACAAACACGTTTACTCGACGGCCGAAAAACGGTCACTAAATTCAATTACAAGTAAAAATCGCAAGGTAGCAAGGACCTTGAAATCTTTTTGTTTATAAACAAAAGGGTGTTATGCAAGAAGTCGTAAATGGATCGGTGTGGAGCGTTTTATGGTCGCATTATATGGACGGGGCGAGATAAAGCGCTTGTTTTGGGTCGTAAATAAGACTGCAACAGGTACGTTGCCAACGGGACTCGCAATCACGTGTACGCTTTCACTTTTGCTTATTATCTTCGTGAATTGATCTATTTATTGGAAGCAGTTTTTGTGAGCTCCCTTATTTAGATGGGTAAGTAAGGAACTTTCAACTAAAATATCTATTGGCTCTCAACATGCAAACACGCTAATACCTGGCTCAATTTAATTAATAACCTTGTAGGCACTTATTCTGATTATTTTTAAGGCTTTTTGTAAAACAAAAATGTTGTCGTAATGTATCACTAGTGGTTTATGTCGAAATAATAGGTTTAAGTAACTTTTGGAACACCGTCTGGTAATAAATAATGTAACAATATGAAATGAATGACATCACCTGCTATTCTGGAGTCTAGAATGAGGTTGGTTTTTGGGGTTAATTGAATAAAACGGAATATATATATTTTGCTGTTTCTAAGGGAGCTGACAGGTGAAATAAAAATTATCTGGAATTAATAAAAACTATAAATGCTTTTGCCTGCGGCTCAACCCGCGAGTATGTCACGTACGGTTATCCTGGTAAATAGTAGCATTTTATCCTTCCTCGAGAATCAAAAGATATCCACTGAAAATTTCATCGAAATTGGTTCAGCGGTTCAGCCGTTAAAGCGTAACAAACAGACAGTTTCTTTCGAAATTTTCGAATTTATACACTAGTACTAGTTGTTGCCCGCGGCTTCGCCCGCGTATATGTCGGTTATCGCAGTAAATAGTAGCATATGTGTTATTCTGATGTATAAGCTATATTACTGTAAAGTTTCATCCAAATTCGATCAGTAGTTTTTCAAGAAATAGTAACAAACATCCATCCATCCATACTTACAAACTTTCGCGTTTATAATATTAGTAGGATGGATAACTGATTATGAGATATTTTTTATTTAAATATCATAGTAACTAATTCAGTTTATACAGACTCGAATAAAATACCTAATTAAAGTGATGGTTCTGGTGTCTTCTAAGGTTAAAGATCCTACTTGCCTACATGTATTTATAATGGTAATTGAAGAGGTCGTATGAATAATATTTGGGCGTCACACGGTCGGACGAATCGATACGTAATTATAGAGTAAAATGTACCCCTCATAAATATCAAATCCGTGGTAGTGCCGTGGTCCGTGGTGGGGCGCGGCCGGAATCGCCCGTGGCTTCTATTGTTTGGACCAGCCTGGCGTTTGAAATGACGTCACAATGTACTGAAAATCTTATATAATATGTACGTATATTATACATTGTTTCTTGTTTATCATTACCATCTGGTTACGTTTGTGTAACATTGTTTAAAAGTTAAGCACTAAGCAAAAAATTGGTCTAAAACTTTTTGAAATTCTAATTTGATTGAATTATATGTTTTTTTTTTTATGTTTGGCCCGCCAAAATGACTCTACTCTGCCTGATGGAAAGCATAAGCAGAACCCAAGAGTGGTGGTCACCATGCTCACTGCAAATGCAGACAATGCAGCATGGCGACCCACACCATGGCGGCCTAGTGATGCTGCTGCATCTTTTAGTCTAGTCAACAAGTTTGGAACTTGTTAAAATGTAAAAATATTTAATATTGTTGTTTCGATTATTGATATTTTCCGACATCTGCCACACAGTATATTCACAATTTCAATAACCATGAACGATAGACAAGTTCTCAAAATGAGATGATTATGAATGAAATATTTACTCTACATACCTACAATTTAATTAAACTTTTCCTACTTAAAGTTTAAGTTGAAATCAATTTTTTTTTTTTCAGTAGTTGAGTTTAGAGCTTAACTGCCTACCTGTCCTGGTTTTCTACTTACGCTGTATATCATGGATTTCTTTTCTTTGACAATCAAAACGTATCTTCAATTCCTCAGGAAATCTTTTCGGTTACAATGGGGACCCCATTCTTCGTGCGTGGTAACCGAAAAGATTTCAATATAATATAAAGTGATGCCAATTACCACTAAATATTCAGTATTTCTACACCCTTCTCGTCCAACAAAACTAGAAACATTTACAGTACAAATATATACATACCTACCTAATAACACAAAATATTTAATTCAACCTATTTCCGACGCTTCCTCATACCGTGAATGTTTGTATGAAATTGTTTCGAAACTTTTATCTAATTCCATTCCACGCAACGGTTGCATGTCAAACGGCAGTTAAGTAGTATTTTAGATTAAACCAGTGCCAACTACCACGAATCATATAAAAATTGGCCGTGAAATTTCACCTTTGCTACAGACCAACGCGGCAACGTAGTAAAAAGACCGTTGTACTGTTTTTGTATTAATCTAACGAACGAATTTAACTCGCTACGGTTTACTAATTTACCCTAAACGTTTATTTAACGTATGACTGATTGGTAATATCGTAAAATTTTGGATTTAATTTGGGTTATTATTTAATAACTTTTCTGTTTTCTTTGTCTCTCTTACTTGGTTTAATGGATTGTTAATGTTGGTATTTATTTACCTGGCGTAACTTACCTAAAATGTTATTCTTGTCATAAATATCTTATGTTAGAAATTTAACGTCATTGTAATGGCAACATTTTTGATTGTCATTTTTCTTGTTTGACGTTTTGACGTTGACAGATAGTACTTGAGACGCTTGGATCGGCCGAACACGGTTTTCGCAATTGACTGCCGGTTTAAGTTAATTTAATTGATATTTAACTAATTGTCTTCAGATTCGGTTCCTTTAGTGGTTTACCGTTATGATTGGTCTGATTTGGACTCGCGAGTTTTAGTAGTCACGTTACCATCAGGCGCGATCCGCGATATTTAAATCAGGTGTGTTATAATTACTAATGTGTTATAAATACGTTGGAGGATTGTACAGCATTTTGGAGCATGTATGTGTGAACGCGGCAAGACAAACGGCAGTGGGGTACCCCATCAACGGCCGACGAGATCAAGGACTTCACGCATCTCCAGTAAGTGCTTGATACTGCATTAGTTTAGAATAAGAACACGGTGCAACAGCCGTGGTTCATCGCTCTCGCCAGTGAACTAGTTTTAGCGATTGTATGCTTATAACATGGGCCTATAGGTATTGCAAACGTCACAAGGTGATCGCTGCATTGGCGAGAGGATCGAACATATATCAAGAAGTTTTATTTTTTAAATCAAGATAATTACATAAATCTTATGTAGGCACCTACCCAGATTATCAAAAATGATATAATGTTACGTACGTTTCAATCGAGAAAATCGTAAAAATAATCTGCCAGTACATTATTCAACCGCACTAATTATTATGAACAACTTTTGTATCATTCAACAGTCGTACGAATGATGAAGAAACTGATTATTATGTTATCTTACCCGCATATCGTAACTGAAGGGTCAATCAAACCCGTTAAGTAGCAATATTGTCCATTGCAAGAAAATTAAAACAAAAAACAAAAACAACTCCCCACTTTAATCTATGAGGGTATTTAATAAACATTTTAGGAATCCATGGCGCATCTGTTGCTCCGGCGCGGCGTTCGAGGCCTCTTTCAAAATTTCAAATGCGCGCGAGCCGCTTCCAGACAACGGCAGATGTTCCAGTTCTCATCGCCAGGACACGCACAAATTTAAACTATAAAACACAATACTTAAAATACAGAATCAAATGATCATACTATTAAAAAACTTCCAGTTTTTTATTCATTCTCAAGAAGTTAGATTATGATGTTTGAATTTTAAATTTGGCGGCAATTGTGGGTCTGCGGTAGAGATCGTCATAGATAACGTAAACGGGGTCATTACGACCCTACCCTAACTAATTTCGGGGTTTTCTGTAAGTGAGTATATTTGTCAAACGAGCCATTTTAAATGTTCATATCGTGAATTTTATTGCCTTCAATTATTTAATAACTTAATGTTTCACCAGTAATTTGGAACAATGATATGGTAAATGAAGTGTTTATAGGACTCACTAATAATCCAAAACGGTAATCAGAGATATCAAACAAGAACGTAAGTTACCTTACTTATGTTCTTATAACATCACATTTATGTATACTAACCTAATAGAGGCCCTTTACTGTTATTTAGGAACTAGCTGACCCGGCGAACTTCGTACCGCCATATTTACATATCTGTCTCAGCTTCCCACAGGCAGTGTACAGTCGCGGACAAAAAAAATTCTTTTCCTGTTATCTTTTATTTTTTTTCTTCCTAGCAAAAAAAAAGAGTCAAATCCATTGCATTAATAATTATTCCTCAATGATGAAATCGGACTATGTGTTATTGAATTACAACTAAGTACATATTTTGACTTTCATCCCCTCTCTCCAAGAAACCGTGCTGAATTTCAGGATAAAAGGTAGCCCATGTCCTACCTCGTAGTATGAACTCAGATCATGCCAAGTTTCATTTGAATCCATTTAGCACTTTCGGCATGATGCGCGGCCAAATTACAGACGGACAGACGATAATAAAAAAAAAATACAGTTTTGGCTTCAGTATCGATTATAGAGAGCCCTCCAAAAAAATTTTTCAAAATATCTTTAATGTACAGAATTGGACCTGTTACATTTTTATTATAAGTATAGATATAGATAGAAGTATAGATTAAATATTTAAGTTGGGAGACTAATCGAAAGGAAATGTAGGTAAAATGGTCATGTTAAATAAGGGTTACACATATCAAGAAATAAAACAGACTTAAAAATTAACACAAAACATTACAATCAAACTTTTCAGATTAATAAATGTAGATCCCTTCTTTGAGAAATTTGGTGATGTAAAACTGAATTGTATCAATAACAATGTGAATCAAAAATGTTATCCAAATGCTTCGATCAATACTATTATTGATCGTAGTCCAAATGTCATTTTTATTTTTGCATGGATAAACAGATATGATACATAACCATTTACCTACTATGTACCTACATTTTAATATCGAATTCGTCCATTTATCATTAAATAGCCAATGGGTTTTAATTATTTTTAAAAGGACCAACCAGCCTTAACACATCATTTTATTAATTACTAGTTGTTGCCCGCGACTCCGCCCGCGTGTATGTCGGTTATCGCGGCAAATAGTAGCCTATGTATTATTCTGATGTATAAGCTATATTACTGTAAAATTTCATCCAAATTTGTAAATCCGTTCAGTAGTTTCTGCGTGAAAGAGTAACAAACATCCATCCATACATCCATTCTTACAAACTTTCGCATTTATAATATTAGTAGGATATTATCATTAGAGGTAGAATAAAAGAATCAGCTTGCCTGAAGGTAGGTTTTATTGCTACCACTCCATTACTTTCTTAGCATTAGGGTAACACACATAAGTCACTATTTACCCCAAACAGAGCCATAAACAAAACAACACATTTTAAATCAATAGACATCTCAACAGGCGTGTCTGTCGAAGACTTATTCCTTTGACCCTCAAATTCAGTAATTTAACTTTTCCCCTCCGGATAGCATTTCATTTACCTCTTCAACCGATACGCTGCGTGGAACGAACTAATCTGGCACAAAGGTTGATGGAGATGTGTCCTCAATCTTTTTAATTTTGAAGATTGAATGTTTTTGCTATCTTAACTTATTGCTGTTAATTTATTGTAAAGCATCATCTACAAATATATTTTTTTAGAACTTATGTCTGGTGAGCAGGTGTGTCACCTATTGATGACCCTGTCGCATAAAGATACACGTAACCTTTGAGGTGGAAGTACGCTCTTTTCTTTCTTCAATACTTAATAGTTTTATCTGTCCGGAACTTTCCCAGGTGACAACTAATTCCATAGGTTGTGTGTGAAGTGCTAAGTTTTCAATCATCTAAGATCAATAAAAATCATTTGATTGTCAATAATCAAAGGCACTTATAACTAGCCTAAATGATTTTAATGACATAATACAAACAGATGAGCTAGGTAAGTGCATAAAAAAGGAAAAAAGCTGCGGATAAGGAAAATGTCTATTTATTTTGTTAGCAAAATATGAGTCGAGTAATAGCCAATTTAATAATCTAAATAAAATCTTGTACACATTTTTAATGGTAACGTGAGTCACAGTTGGAATTGGTTATTTTTTTGACAGAAAGGCTAGTCCGCTTCCTGATTACTGAATCAGACATGGCAGTGTAAGCACACTGTGGTGTATTTGGTGCTAGTGACTTTAGGTAATAATTAAATAATTGGGATTGTATTTTTTTTACCGACTTCTAGGTGACTAACTAGTACCTAAAGCAGTTTATTTTTTTAAAGAAAAATGTGTTAAATATTATAATTCTCATGAATAAAAAATACAAATATTCGGACAAAAAAAATAACACGTTTTAATACACTAGGAAATAATATTTTATCTGTTTAATTTAATTTCAAGAAACAGATTTTTACTAACATGATGATTATTATTAACCGACTTCAAAAAGGGAGGAGGTTCTCAATTCGACCGTATATATGTTTTTTTTGTTTTTTATGTGTGTTCGCGGATGACTTCGTCGTTTATGAACCGATTTTGATGATTCTTTTTTTAATGGAAAGGAGATGTCCCAACAGTAGTACCATGATAAGGACATTAAGATCTGATAATGGCATCCAAGAGAAATCGAGTCGAACATTGAAGTCGGTTTTTGTTTTTGTTAAAATTTTACTTGTTGTTGTCTAGAGACTGTAACAAGCCATTTACAACTCTACAGGTCCGACATTCAATATTGTCTAACAGCATCTCTACGGAGTCCGCAGTGCCGATAATTCCCTCCATTGATTCGTAACGCCTCCCGCGCCACGCTACAATGCTCGCGAGTGAGCACCGACATTTGCCATTGTGTTGTCTATGCGCTTCCCTTTATATATGCTGTTATTTATGTCACCCGTACATAGATGTTAGCAAAAAATGTTTAGGACCGTGTTGAAAATTGCAGTTGGTATTTTATTTGCAATGCAATCGTTGACCTGTTATCCTACATTTGGTATTCTGCGGTTGTACCGACTGGAATGCATTGCATTTGTCTATATGCAATTGTGGGTGTTGTGCGTTTTGATGTATGGCCATTTTATGTTATTAACCTGTTTATATGTTAATACGTATAAGCAATTGTCCTAGCCTAATTAATACTACATTCAACATTAAAATTATCCGAGTAATATGTTTATGTATTTAGGTTCTCGTGCGACATGTATTACAAGAACTGTGATTCTTCGAATTGAACCGCAGACTTATATAATTTAGTTCTGATACAGGGTAATCGTTATCAATGAATATAATTAAATCAGGGAATAAATTTCATTCATTATTAATTACTGACTTGCTACAGCTCTACATAATTTTTCAGTAACGTAAATGTCACATAGTCACATGTTTATTTAATTGATCACTTAAATGCTTATGTGTAGTACATAGACTGAAGACTACTCAAGTTTTCCTTTTCGTTCGTCTTCGATAATAATTAATGCCTAATACAACTAAAAAGTAGTCAGCTCGTTTACACTTGTCTTGCACTTTGTACGTAGCTTATTCATATATTTAGCACGCTGGTGGTTTACCGAAAATTTAATTAAATAGATCCTACAACAGAACCACTGAAAATAAATATGTAATCAGTTTACCGCGATTCAAAGAGAAGGCGTCCACTCTGCAAATGGTCGTTACTTGTTAGTTCTCAGTGCGGTTAAGTGCGTGGCCTTCGAAAATAAACAATTATTTCCCGTGTAGGGAGCAAGCTTGCGAACTGGGAACTGCGGGGTGGCAACGTCGCTGCTAAATAAGGGCGGAAACTGCAACTGTGGACTTAGTGAAAACTTAATTTTTATAAATACGAATAGATCTATAAAAGTCACCAAATATTAAGAAACAAGACCATTTAATTCAAAAGGATTCGGATGGCGTCAACTGTTCAATATAACATTTCTAAAACTTTGTTATCAACACAATAGTCTCGCTGCAAGTATCAAAAACAAGATAAATTTTTCTCGTTTATAAAGTCGTGCAACAAAGTTCGTAATATCCGAAATAGAATGAAATGTATATAATGAAACTATTATTCGGAAAGGAGAAGTAGACATTATATAAACGTTAAAATAATTACCTACAGTTATAAGGTAGCTATTGATGGTAGAACCATCATGGTACTAAACAATTTGCCTTTTACTAGTTTTTACTTGTACGTCGTGACCACATAGGTACTGAACTAAGTGAATGAGTAAATGCAATTACTTATTAATCTCTGCTGAGTATTTAATGATGACACTTATTTGAGGTAAATCATTTAATAGGTAATGTTTCGCGTATCTCCCCGTGCGTTGACCCGTGGGTTTTCACACTCAACAAAATAAGTTAATCTAGTTATTATATTATTTATAGTAGGTAGCTACTCCTGCAAATAAATATGTATATTAAGAAAACTTAATTATATAGTATTTGGCAATAACTACATGCTCACTGCTATTTAATATCCATTAAATTGATTAATTGCACTTTACAATTTTTATAATTCTATACCATTTATGTAATTGCTTGTAAGATTATGAACTGGTGAGCAATTTTACGGCACTTAGTTTTAATATGAATGATGGGTCTTTTGATTACATTCTTACATTATAACATTTACACATATAAAAAGAACCAGTGTAAGCTTAATGTGTATACGACTGACGGACATCATGCGCAGGAGTTCATCTAATCTTTTACAAAATCATGAACGCTTTTAAACATATTTTAACGTCACTGAGAAGATTTTTAACTAATTTAACTAAGTTACATTATATATGGTAATTTCCAACCATATTGATCGATCAATAACTATAAGAAGCTATAACAATTTAATATTTGTGTCCTGTACAGAAAGTACTCGTAGTACCTATACCTACGAGTATATAGAAAATCCATTCATCATCATCAGCCTATCGCAGTCCACTGCTCTGCAATTGAAAATCCATTCAGAGTTTTAAAACTCTATGTATTAAAAAATACTATTAGGATGTTAAATATGAATATTATTAGTTCTCCTTTTCTTTGTGGTATTATTTTAGTTTGATGCTTGAATTGACCTCACTTATGGACTTGTCGTATCATCATTTGAATTACTACATTATAATAATACTATTTGTGTAATTTTTTTTATTAAATTATTAGATTGGATAGTCTAATTCTGGAATACAGTATATCAACAAACAATATGTAAGTAAATATTATAACGATAACTTTTCACTTGCGCCCTTTTACTTGGTTAACCACCAATATCAGCAGCAGGCACCGCCGAACGAATCTGATCACTGACCCATGAAGCAAACAGAAAGGAAATTTTCTTCCACCAAGGAAAATACGACAATATAAATAACTCCATCGGACCCCTACCTACTACTACATCACCCTATGACAAAAGAGTTATCGGTGCGTTGAAAACAAAAATGGCGAGTTGATTTATAAGAAACCGTACGCGTATTAGCCTTGTGTGATTCGAGGATTTGGCCGACAGAAAAAAGCTAGGTGAGTTAGGTCTCGTCTAGACGAACGACAGTCGAAGGGCGGGCGATGTTTACGCCAAGCATTCACGAGCGAGCCCTAATGAGTATGGACGTTGATTTAGTTCAGTTTAGTTCCAAGCAAAAGCTTTTAGTAGTTACGTCATAATTTGGTAGGTTTTCTCGGGTACGGTGAAAGTTTATCGTATTTTCTTTGTTATACCGAAAATAAGTCAAAAGAGGATAAGTAGTTACGAGAAAATGTATAAACTTATATAGATTGAAAGTGAATGCCAAGCTACTCTTAAGGCTGGCGACACAAAATATAACAGAGAAAACAATTTCTGAGTTAGGGAGTAGTGGGTTTGTAGGTCGCCTTAAAAATGCAGAAATCATTTTATATCGTGAGACATAAATTCAGTTCGACGAAAGCGAAGATTAGAAACCTAGCTAGTGAAGCCAAAACTCGATATTGGGTGAATAATCGTCGGTACTACCGGCGCGGTGGCCGGCCGGATGTGCCAGATTTATACCCGGGTGTACCGGACTGTGACCGGCGCGTGTACCAATTTATACCCCGCTAGGTACGCGTAGTATCCGAAATGTCGTCGAGTCTGTGCTCTTCATAAAGCACCCGATATGTCCGCTCGCCTTGAGGGCTGCAATTTATGGCGTGGAAACGTCATCGGACCCCGTATTTGGATATAAATCATACATGTTTGCTTGGTGCAAGAGACGTCTAAATTTCTCGGATACATGCTTTGCTTGCGGGAGCTATTCAAATTCAAAGATTTTTGGATTAATTTATGTGAAGAATTATGCATAACGGCTAATTACCTAATTACCAAGTAAAATATAACATTCTCAAAAATAGACAAAACTAAAAATAAAAATTATTATTGCGTGTTGTGGGCAGCAAACACAAAACTTTCGGATAATCAACGATGCAATGTGCAAGCATTGTGCAAAAGTTTAGTAAGTCAGGTCGGTAGCAATGCACTATAGCACGTACCTAAGTACTAATCTAATGTGAAATTGATTACAGAAATAAAATAAAGTGTTTTTCGTTATACCTATTTCAAATACATACCTATTTATAACAATTAAAAAAAGTAAACATCACTCCTATAATAGCGTAAATTATTTGGACCCCGAACATAATAAAGTAACTTATAAAATATAGATGCACTTAAAAATTGGATGCAAAATAATTTTTAACTTCATTCCTCCGTCACTGATTTGTACTCAAAAAAGTTTCGTTCAACAAGATCAATTGCACAAAGCCGTAAAAAATAGTTTCATTCGGACAGGTAAGGCAAAAACAGTGGCTTAACATTCAATTTTTGAAGATCGACAACAACAGACCCTAAAGTCAATTCGAGAATTTACAATTGCATTGTCAACCAAATTGTTTATGCAACCAACAATATAACAGTAGGCAGGTATTTGTGCGAAATATAATTTGCATAAAGTTTTAAGCTTTCACTTTTCATTGTTAGGATTAGAATAGAAGGAACCTTTGTTGTTTCTTTGTGTTTTTTTAATGTTTAGACTTCATTTAAGAGCGTAATATAATACTTTGTATGCAAATATTTCAGATTGAAAGACTAATTAGGATTTTAAGTAATTTTATTATTAATATTTGTTTTTTTTTATATATTGTTTTATAAGCAGTGAAGGCAATAGGTAACTGTACCCAGGAAACTTAAGCGTGTATGCTTTTTGTAGATGTTTCAGCTAGTTATTATATTAATATAGTGTAAATAAAACATTAACCTGCTGTAATTAAATTGTAATTATTAATATTAATGAGATGTTTTTCACGCTTTATACTGTAAATCAACTGGCATGTAAGCTTTCAACATTCAGTGTATCACGTCATTACTGCCTATAAGACTTCCTTGCTTGAAATATTCACAAAGTTTGCAAAATGTTAGCTTTACCGTTGTAGCGCCATCTATTTACGTACCCTCGTAACCGTTAGCACTACCAAAAGCCAACCCTGTATATGAAAACAGTAGCTAACTATTTCAACCCTCTAGCGTCATGAACGCGAAACGAATGGTTCAGTTTTTGGTAAAACATACCCTGCTACGGTGTCGCCATCTCTGGGATGGCGCAAGAACTTTTATAAAAGCTCGTAGTTCCCTAAAGTTTCGTCGTGGCAGCACCATCGTTGAAGCTTTTGAATGAAAACATTAGAGACCAGTAAAATGTTCTTTAAATCTTGGAACGTAAGGTGGTTTTTGGATTAATAATGAAAGTGTACCGGCGAGTAGAGTATGCAAATTAACGCACCATTACATGGTAATTTATTTGAAACGAATGACCACTTTGCGGCGTAGTGCATCCAACGTCGAACACTAAACGTTTATATGGGGACCCTGACCTTATATTGCGTCAATTTATAGCTCTAAAGCCGTTATACGGTGCTTTACGTAACAGCTGTTGTGTCTCGCGTGATGTCTTAGCATTGTGACCCTGTTTTGCATAGGACTTTCACCTGTTTCTTCAGCTGTGTAGAAATTTAACTAGCTAATAATGAGTTCGTTGACCTAATAGGTCAGACTCGTCTAGGAATAACTAGATTGATAAAAGCTGATATTACAACACACATGAAATAAAAAATTAAACCAGATTCCCAGAGTCTTCTCCAACACATTCCTACATAGCCACCATTGATATTTATATTGTTTCT
Source organism: Diaphora mendica (assembly GCA_949125395.1). Taxonomy (NCBI): domain Eukaryota; kingdom Metazoa; phylum Arthropoda; class Insecta; order Lepidoptera; family Erebidae; genus Diaphora; species Diaphora mendica. The sequence continues at coordinate 9,665,402 of OX421323.1, forward strand.
GTAAACTCTACAAATCTACTTACTACCATGCACTACACATACCACGTAATTATCTGCTATTGTGATAAATTACATATTAAAATAATAATAATAATTATTTTTTATTTATGGCCCGCCAAAATGACTCTACTCTGCCTGATGGAAAGCATAAACAGAATCCAAGAGTGGCGGTCACCATACTCACTGCGAATGCAGACAATGCAGTATGGCGACCCACACCATGGCGGCCTAGTGATGCTGCTGCATCTTTTAGTCTAGTCAACAAGTATGGAACTTGTTGACTAGACTATTTGGGCCTCCGGTCTCGCACTCACCAACAAAACACGACAGCACGAACGCTGTCATTTTACGTTCATTTTCTGTGCGAGGGTAGTACCGCCCCGGTCGAGCCGGCCTATTCATGCTGAAATCAGCGTGGCTCTACTACCCATAAAATACTGGTAAAAAACAGTTTATCTTCACAAATAATGTTTTTACTTAGACTGAAATTGAGTTATTTTGTTATTTAATTAACCTATTCCCAACAATAAATAAAAATTTACATACATATTTATATTACAAATTGTTTAATTTGCCTTATTAAAATGTTGCAGTGTTAAAAAATGTTACAACCATATTTTTCTTAAAAAAGTCTTGTTGGTACAGGCAATTGAGAGGTTGCCTTATCAGACGCTGGGAATAAAGACGTTGTATCGTATTTATGAGATGGAACAATGTTTGTAAGTGTTGTGATTTACGGCCACAGTCGCATCGCAAACACGCCCAACTGGTTCAATGTAAAAAGGATTTTATCTTGGTTACTAATGCAGGGTTGAATTGGATGTGGATCCAGTATGGAGAATCAATCCATGCTAATATTATAAAATCGAAAGTAACTCTACCTGTCTGTCTATTAAACTTTCACGGCCAAACAGTTGAACCGATTTGCATGAAATTTCTAATAATAATAAATAAAACAACAAGATGAACCGAATCGATGTTCTACCGAGCAAAGAAAAAATTGCGCGTCTCTCTCATTACAGGCAACTTAATTTTGAAGCCTTTCATACTCAATCATCAACATTAGTATTCCACTTCTAGACCTAGGCTTCACACAAAAAATCAATGGACATATGCTACATTGTCTGCATTCGCAATGAGTATGGTGATCACCATTCTTGGATTATGCTTATGCCTTCCATCAGGCAGAGTAGTCAATTCGGCAGCGACATACATAAAAAAAAAAAAAACGTTAAGGTCTACTATACGAAGCTGCTCAGATAGCTTGATATAGCGTTTGTTTCTATTTCTTTTCTGTTTACAATGTCCTTGTCCTTCTTAGTTTGATCCCTTAGTCGGCTCGTAGGACACCCACAGGCTGAATGAGGGTGGTGACACTCCATATTGTTATTCCCTTACTTACGTATTCTGTACTAGTTTTTGCTCGCGGCTTCGCCCGCGTGTACGTCGGTTATCGCGGCAAATAGTAGCCTATGTGTTATTCTGATGTATAAGCTATATTACTGTAAAGTTTCATTTAAATCCGTTCAGTAGTTTTTGCGTGAAAGAGTAACAAACATCCATCCATACTTAAAAACTTTCGCGTTTATAATATTAGTAGGATTTTCTATTTTCACCACTTTTCTATGACTTAATTTGAATTATTCAAAATTGCTCTTGACACGTTGTGTGTGATATTTCTGCAATGTAAATTCTGCTTTTTCTCTCCAATTTTCCGTTGTATTCTTATTTATAACATAACTGCTATAACTTAATAAATGTCCCAGGTAAGCAAACGAGCAGACGTATCGCCTGATGGTAAGCGATTACCGCCGCCTATGGATACCCGCAACACCAGAGGCATCACAAGTACGTTGCCGGCCTTTTAACAAGGAGTACGCTCTTTTCTTGAAGGTTTGAAGGTCGTCTTGGTCTGGGTAAACCGCAGGCGACAGTTCATTCCACAGTTTTGTTGTGCGAGGCGAAAGTTTTTTTTATTGGGTATGATTAAAGCAAATAAGTCCTATTTTATACAAACAAAAAGCCAGCTAGTGATTAATTTACACTGTTCCTATTTTTGTAGTAATCTATCTAATTAATGTTTTTTATTTTATGTTTGGCAACAGTTGATACGCAAGTTCATAATTGTAGTGTCAAGTTCACTGAACTTATTTAATTAATTAAATTTATAGTTAACGCTAGGTGGTAATGAATAGTAAGCATAAAACACTTTTATTGGTTACTGACAAATAGTTGAGAGTCACAGAGTGTGTTTTTAAACCTCAAGGTCAGAAACTAATCCACCTACCGTGCTTATAACAGAGCATGCTCTTTGACAATTTTGAAGAACATTTGTAAGGGAGACATTATACGTACGCGAGTTATGTTAACTCTGATGTTGCAGGTAAGTAATACCTCGGCTAATAGCACCAATTTTAAGATAGCTACCTAGGTACTAAACTTACGAGCTTTTTAATCATCAATATATAACAGATTTACAAGATCCAAAGTCATCACATTACTGTGTGTTGATTATTAATTATACATTATACAATAAACATTAATACGATGTCATAGGACAAATATATTTCAATCACTTTATTGAAGATATACAACAACAATTTGTCGGATGAATATTAAAGTTTCGTATTATTGGACATGACACTAATTGAAAAGATAAAGATCGAATACATTATCCAATTATACCATCGAAAAGTCGTAATGACTGTGAGGGTTGACAGCTCATTACTATTTAAAAATAATTAAGTATCGTAAGTCATAATAACTCGTGCGGAACGAGAAAATGTTCCGATTAAACGAACATTCGGAACATTACTCGGTCGGAGTGTGAAACCAGAAAGGACAGTTGGAAATGTAATATACACAGGTACGAATGAGCTTTTTATAAACGATGTCACTTGGTGACTACGTGTCGGCTCGACGGTTACTTAAATTGGACAGTTCGGCGATACAACTCGCGGCCTGTCAGAACTTCTTGTTAATGATCACACGAAATCATTAAACACGATAATAAGCTTAAGCACAACCCAGTAGCATGCGAAAAAAAAAAACACTGTAACTCGCCTTTTAATTCTCAAGAGTTACGATTATAAATATTTTTGTTTTATTTCTGTTTATAATAACTTAACTTTACATACCAACTCACCTAAAAGAGTCGAACAAGAAAACTGTACAAATAGCCAATTAATAACACATTTAAAGGTGATAATATATCACTGCTTAATTAGGCACTAACACACTTGAAAGCTATAATTGAACAATGTATCTGTTAGTCAAGTTTTAGATAGATCTGTAACAGCTTCAAACGAGTGCGAACAAAGAGCTAAGATCATGCCAAAGAAAAGGAACAATAGTGGTGTGAATGTTACACTCGGATATTACAATAATGGTATCGATTATAATTTGCGTGCGATGCGGTCCGAGATACGGGCGGGAGGCGACACGTAAGCGACAGGCGTTCGCAATCGGCGACGCGATCGAGTCTTGCGCACCGCACCGCACAATGCTATCGTGGCGCTACGATCGCGGTCTCGCGGACATGCCCTCTCGCGCCATTACGATTGGTGCTTTCAACGTATACGCGATTATTTTCTGCTGGTATGATTAGCTGTTTATGAGAGTATGCTACACGAAATAGACAATCGATTTATAACAATACCAGTCTCCAAAAGTATTGATGCTAAAAGTCAATTACTTGATTAAATAGGTTCCTAACAGTTAATCTAGGTAAGTGCGATTATAATCTATACTAATTTAATATTATGAAGAGGTAAAGTTTCTGACTTTGTTTGTATGTTTGGAGGGGGTAATCTTCGGAAGTACTGATCAGATCCTGAAAATTATTTCACTAACAGAAAGCGACACTATTCTGGAGTGACACATGCCATATTTTATTGAGATTGACCAAAAATTCAAATAACAAAAAAATTACGCCCAGTGACTATTATTTTCAAATTTACAGTTTTCTTTTTGATAAAACATAATTGAGCGCCATGTGTGTACATGCGGTTCCGTAGTGGAGGCCGATGGCCACCACGCGTTAAGTTGTCGTCGATGCTCGGGCAGGTTTCCGCGTCACCATGCCCTCAACGACGTGGTCCGCAGGGCCCTCATTTCGGCAAACGTCCCGTGTTTGCTTGAGCCTCCGGGTCTGAGCAGATCGGACGGTAAAAGGCCGGACGGGCTGACTCTGGTGCCCTGGAAGAACGGCAGGTGCTTGATCTGGGACGCTACTTGTGTCAGCACTGTTGCCGCCAGCCATCTAAGTCGCACCATCCGCTCCCCGTCAGCCGCCGCGGAGGATGCTTGTTACAAAAAGAGGCAGAAATATGCGGCCTTAGAGCAGCTGTATTATTTCGTTCCGGTGGCAGTGGAGACCATGGGCAGCTGGGCCGCGGATACTCTGAGGTTTGTGGCTGAACTGGGCCGTAGACTTGCGGAGCTTAGGGGTGACTCCCGTTCCGGCTCGTTCCTGGTGCAAAGGTTGGCCATTGCCATTCAACGCGGCAATGCCGCAAGTCTAATGGGCACCTTTCCACCGGAGGCGATCGGGAATGGGTTAAGTGACCCATAAATATTTGTGCTACTCTTTTTGTTTTATTTTTATGTTCTTTGATTTTATGTAGACTTGACATGTATTTTTAATTTTTAATTTATTTAGTGTAAAGTAGGTAATTTTAGTCATTCTACATTTAAAACGTCGTTTGACAAAACAAAACTCATTTTTAGAATTTTTTAGTTAGCATCATTGTTTACTATTTAGTTGCTAGTTACAAGTATTGCGTTAATATATTTGATAAATTTCACTCTCACCATCAGTGTTAAATCATTAACATTGAATTATAAAATTATTCAGAACATTTTTATGACCCTCATATTAAGTCAGGGCTTGATTGTAAAAAATATAATATAAAACATAATTGTAAATCAATTATTTTAATTTTATTTTATATTAGCCGACCCGTACTCACTTCGTTAGCCGTTAACCGCCCGCTTTTCTTCGACTTGATTTACAAATACTATTATTTTTAACATTTTTTTTGTTTAATCATAATAAAATATTGCTTATGTCACCCCTAATTAGTGTCGTTTTCTGTTAGTGAAAGAATTTTCAGGATCGGATCAGTATTTTCGAAGATTACTCTTACAAACATACTAACAAAGTTAGAAACTTTACCTCTTCATAATATTAGTAAAGACAAGAGTCTTCAGTGTCTTTTTAACACTTAACAAAAAGAAAATGTTGTGACTTGACAGTTTACAACCGTATTTTATATACGAAGAACATCCTACCCACCCATAAAAAGAAAAGCGACAGTAATTTATTTTAGTGCTAATGATGGAAAGTTGTAAACAACTCGTAATCGTGAATATCTCTGATTGTATTATTTGACGTCTATCAAACAACTTTAGTTGCACGTTCGTTCTTCAAACACAAACTATAAAACAGACTTTATGACAGCAACATAAAAAGAAAAAAGGAAAGGTATAAAATATTTTATTTTATCGAAGTAGTAAAATAAGCCCACACAGAAAATTCATGCAAAATAGATTCAATTCAATTCCAATCAAATTCCTTAGTAAGAGAGCCGGTAAGTCTTAAATAGAATATTCCCATGGCTCATTTCTATTTAACATACGTAATTCAAAAGCAATAAAACGAAGTCCGCAATAATGACACAAGTCATAAACAGAAGCGGGAATGGGGAAGCAAGATTTTTTGTTTATACGTATTAGTTGTTAGTTGTGAGAGTATTCTGGGCATTTTAATATCAGGCTAAAAGATAAAATGTTATTGTAACTATTACCATGACGGAATAACAACAGAAATCAATTTTATCTCTGTACTTCTTATTTTTTTTACTATAATCATAAAAAATAAGAATGTTTTTTCTTTATTCATTTTATACTACTTAACTACACTCTCGCACTGCATCGATGCATAATACTTACAATTTTATATGTATTTACAAATTAGTAGTTTATTACCCGACTACGGCAAAGCCAAAGGAGGGTTATGATTTTGACAGGCTATGTATGTATGTATGTATGTTCATCTGTTCCCTCATAGCTCCTTAACTACTTATTAGAACTGGACAAATGAGGTATTGCTAGAAGCGTCTTGATCGTCTGCTAGTTATAGGCTATATGACGTGTTACTAAATCTAATGTGGCGCCCTCTAGCCGACATAAAGTAGAGTATTAAAAAATAAATTTCAGATAATTATTTCGTGTTTGATATCATTGGAAAGGGCGTTACTTGTACATTTCAAAAATACATATATTATTAGCATTTTCTCGTGACTTCGTCCGTATTTATTCGATAAGTATGATATTTCTAAGGTCTTGTCTGTTCCCTCATTCTTTCTAAACTACTAATCAGAATGAGACAAATGAGGTATCGTTAGAAGCGTCTTGATTGCCCGCTGGTTATAGGCTATAGGATGTGTCACTGACACTTATGTGGCGCCCTCTAGCCGACATAAAGTACAGTCTTAAAAAATAAATTTGAGGTAAATATGCCGTGTTTGATATCATTCAAAAGGACATTACTTGTACATTTCAAAAATATATTATACATTATTAGCATTTTCTCGTGACTTTGTCCGTATTTATTCGATAATTGTGATATTTCTATGGTACCTATTTAAAATATAGTTTGCAAAGAAATTAATATTAAGACACCAAAACATTTTAAATAAAAAAAGTAAAAACTAAAACCCAACTACGACAAAAAACGACGCTGAAAAAGTATGAAACAAGTTTCAAAAGCCGTAGTCACGCGTTACGTAGAAATGTACAATAATATATTAACAACGTACGTTGTCGTAGTTGGGTTTTAGTTTTTACTTTTTTTTTATTTTATAAATCTGTATAAAATAACGTTACAAAAACACTTTACCAACTAAGAAACGCGTTATTGCTTCCCTCAGACACGGTACACCGGTAGGCGAAACTGTCTCCAGCGGAGCCTTTAGAAGGCAAGAGCGAGTAATAAACACGGGCGTGTCAATAAAAGTCAGGGTCCCACCATACATATGTCCGCCGGCCGCTAGCAGGTGTACTGTCTAGGATATAACACTAGGGTTGCTCCTCGGTACAATTTAACTTTTTTTACGGCCTTTTTTATGTATGGCCCAGCTGAAATGACTCTATTCTGCCTGATGGAAAGCATAAGCATAATCGAAGAGTGGTGGTCACCATACTCATTACGAATGCAGACAATGCAACAACGTGGCATGGTGACCCACACCATGTCCGCCTAGTGATGCTTCTGCATCATTGGGCAGATACAGGGTAACTTAAATGTATTGGTATACCTTATCTAAAGGATCTTATAAAATGTCTTAGACTTATAAAGTTTTTCTGTTTACGGACAAGAATTCAAAAAGGACAACCATTTTCGTTCTTTTTAAAAAAAGACTTTATCTTGGCCAATATTGAATTCAGTAGATTATACTTAATTCGTGAGAGGTAGGTAATCACGTAATTTATTTGAGTTTTGATTTCTAACAACCAGTTCCTTACTAATTAAAACAGCATGTTTTCTAACTGTGTTTTGTCTGTGCATGTCAACTATATTATGTAGAAAGACTGTAATTAAATGTAATGTATGTGTTGTTTAATGTAATTAAACATTTGAAAACAGATCGTTTTCTTATATAAATTTCCCATTTTTATTCACCCCGGGCGGCAATCTGAATAAAAGTAGAAAAAGTTATATCGTAAACAATCATCAGAAAGATTTTATTCTCGCTACTATATTTTACAGATCCCATCGAGATATTTCATTTTACGAGTGCCAGAAGCCTTTAAAATAAAAAAGTTATTTAGTACAGCGATAACCCTACTAGGTCGTAAACACGTAGCTACTATGCAAATAGCGGCTCGTAGACGGATGCTGTCAACATTTTCATACCAGACTATTGAAATTGGTTATTTAGATTTTTATCTTAACCCTTTTAATGTAAAACGGTACTATACAATAATTGATTCACAAATACCAAAGGCTATTGACAATTTAAAGTCGTTTTTGAATGATTAAGACTTGACTGACATATCGAAGTGGGTGTGCTCGTTGTCAGTATAATCACATCGCTGTGAATCAATTTGCATGCTTGCTCGCACATGGCCTGCGAAATATCTCGCCATACATAACACGATATCTGGTCCCGTCAATCGTAGTGGGAACAACGAGTTTTCTTTACAATAATTGAACAAACTAACGCCACTCAAACGCATCCGGTCTTACAAATCGTGTTTAAACTTGAGACAACTAGCTTGTGTTACAAACGTCAATCTAACACGAACCCCACAACGAGGTGTTTAATGATGCAATAATTTGCATAGGGGTCCGTTGCTGAGAAAAGCGACCTATTCTCACGTCTGTCTTCGGTTATAAAGTTTCCTTTTACAGAACCAATTCTTGTTATGTGAACTTTTGTGCTAAATATCAAGAGACGGCGCGGAATTATTCTATCCTCGTCATTCACGCAGACCCTAAACATTAGGCAGCAAACGTCCATCAACTTACCATTTAATGACGCCTTATTGTTTATGGGCCGTTTAACAGCAGTAATGGTTACCTGAAAAAGTTAAAACATCGGTTGATTATACAAAAGAATGACAGTCATAAACGTCAGCTGTAAACGAAAACATTAAAAAAAAACACATACAAATTGAGAAATAAATGGAATCAATTAAGTTATAGGTCGGGTTCGTAAAATCGGACGCCTTATTCAGTCTGTCGGCAGTCCCGCGCACGGGCCGGCCTGCTAAACCCTCGGCGCACAATCTGACATTTATGAGTGCCATAAAAACGCTCAAGTAGTGACTTTTACTACTTGTTTAGTGAACATAAATGTCTTTGCCTTACCCGCGCTCAACGTCGTCCGTATTTAAAAGCGCACAGTTTCGTGCACAGTTTTGCTCCTTTTTCCACTTTTTATTTACTGTTACTGTACTGTTATGCAACTGTATAATGCTTTGCTTACTTTTCAGCTACAATTTATTGGTGTCGTCTTTTGTCTTTATTTTACTGTCGCGAGAACATGGTTTGTTTTAGTTTTATTTGCATACAATATTTCGAATTGCTCTTCAAATAAATATTTATAATACTTAGATATCGTTTTAAAATATAAATATTGCAAATCCGGATTGTCGGGTGCAAATAAATTTGTTTATTTACTTAATCGTCAATTATTTATTTACCTACTTGAATCGTTATTTTTTTATCTTAGAAAATATAACTTCAATCATATTTTGTCATAATGCATTTTACTGATACATTCGAAAATGGGCTTAGTGGTCATTGATTTAATTTGACTATCTATTTATTATTTACAAACTGTACTAATTTTTAACATACAGTGAAAAAGTCACAAGTCACATTACAGTCGTCAGTAGGTAACAGCGTCTAAAGATTTTCTTTTTCTGCACACCTTTAACTATATCTTTTCTACTCGTTCTAAGAACTAACATGACTTTGTTAATTCAAATAATTATCTTGGCTTTTAACTCTCTAATTTTCTTACCTAAATAGCGTTACATTTGCTTGAGTTTAGAAATTATTTCCGAATTATGTATTTTTACCTATTCAGGTTAATATAAATTATTCTCATCTTTTATGCTTTTCATACTTAACTTAAGCTTTTAAAGAATTGTTATTCAAAACTCGAAGGTATTTCAATTAGGACATTAAGATGTAATGATCGCGTTGCTTTCACATATTCTAACTTCGCTTCGGAATAGTTTAAAGAAAGTCATAAATCAAGTCAACCTTCTAAAGTCACGTTTTGAATACAATTATTCGTTGTTGATTGATATCTCTGTGTGTTAACATCAGTCGTACAAGTAATTAGATGGTTACATTTGTAATGCAGGCAGCGTGGGGGCTTGTCGATCGTACGACAGATTGAAAATTATGATATAAGTATTATTTAACAAGATAATGTATTAAATAATGCCTGCCACAATATGAAATACATTGATAATTAATAGATTTGAGGCCACCATGAGGTCTTAAATATAATTCTATGTAGGTAAAATTAGATATTATATACAAATATTAATAACGCATGGACTAATCTTAACATCGACGAAACCAGGGCGTACCTAGTATATTTACTGCATAATAAATTCACAACAAACACTGTTTCTTGCTAGTGCTGTATATATTTAATTTAAAGTGCTTATCCGCTGTCCACATTTTTCATTTTTAACCGACTTCATTTATGAACGACAACGCGAGAACTCTTTAACCAGTAGCACGCCTAAATTAAAAATATAGCTTTATTTTACCTTCTAACTGTGCAGTAGCACTTCACCTCATGTTACATTTATTAAATGATTTTAATATTGAATATGTTAATGCAAGCGCCTACTTACCTATAGTACAGTGCCATCAATATTATTTTAGATCAAGAATGTAACTTTCTTAGACCTCCGCGTTGATCAACGTGTGGCCGATAGGTATTCCACAATCGTCCGTGAACGCTGTTTGGCAAGTATCGACGGTTTAGCATAGCCCACCCACTTAGTCTACATACCTTCAGTTTTATGGTTTGCTACGATCGAATAATAATGCTGCACCTAGACGAAGGCCACACAGACAATAGTGCGTTTTGATTACTTTGTGCCCTTAAATGTTTGTTTTGATGATTGATGTGTAGAGTACCACAGTGGAGGAGGTTACGTACCTACCTACGTAAGTAGTTCCAAAATATCCTGTTCGTAATGATGAACTAAAAAATACAAGTACTGTCAAATTCTATTTAGTTTGTAGAATTCCTATTCCTTGGAGTTTTATCTATTTAAAATAAGTTGATTTGTTTAGAACGCATTGATTTTCTTCATTCCAATAAGTCTTTATCATTTAAAGTAGCTTTTTAAGTAGCTTGATGATTGGGTCCACGCATACAGTCTTGAACCTAGGTACAGATACATCCAGCTCAGTATATGTTTGCATACAACTCCAGTATAGCACTAGAAATAATCGAATATCCTCAATCAGTCTGCTAATCATCATCCGATGTCGAAAGCACGGTCTGCTTTTCGTCTATTTGATGCCGGCAGTATATTAAAGAGGAGGTACCTAACCCTCACCTATATTTTAATTAATACTTACAAAATTGATTAAGTTTTATTTAGTCTTCTTGTTAATCCTTCCAACTCAATTCACTGCTCAGGTAGGTGTGTTCAAGTCGATAAAATGTTCGTCACTTTGACTGTTACAATAGCAAAAAGTGACTTCAACTGAAAACTCTTTATCAAAATACAGCATCGGGGGATTTGTCAATAAACTTTTAGATGTGTCATTTGAAAGTTTCATTACATATTTTTTATTTCTTTGAAATTAACAGTGTAAGTATTTCACTCTAAGTGTGTACCTAATAAATAGGAAAGAAGCATTTATGATCATACAATACATTTCATGGGTCGGAGCCTGACTATCTGACCAGTTCAGAGCAAAAAAAATCAGTCACAACAAAGTAATCGTAAGTATATCAAATAAGAACAAAATAATGTTTTATTTTACATGTCCTGATTTATATTTTCCATAAATACATTTAAAGGCTAATAGTTACTTTTTTACTAAATCGATAAGTAGGTACTATTTTAACAAACATTCAAAACTAACACTACACTGGAACGGTCTTCAGTTTGATGTAGGCGACTAACGGGATAATCTGACCTTAATTTTTCAAATATTGCTTAATCAATATCAATGTCAGGATACCAAAACTTTGACTGTTTGTTATTCCCAACGGGCCTTTGTTTATATCGCACCAAAAGAAAGTCCCTCTGCATACCATCGTAATATATTCGTCCGTCAAACGATACCTTGTTTTCGCTTCAAATTAGACAATTAGGAGTCGAACTGTGACGCTAAATCTATTAAATTAAAGCTTAGTACGCACCAGTCACCTACCGCCGCGATTTTTAACCGTATGTATGCTACGTGCGATTCGCGAGTACATTTCGCATATCAATGCGGTCGATGGATTGATGAAAAAACGGTGGGGCACGCGTGTCAAACACGAATTATGCGTATGGTGCGCGATTTTGAAATGATTGTTATGTTACGTGCTGTACAAACATGCAATTTTATACGTATCAATCCTAAATTGAGATTTATTGTGTACTTTAGACGAACGAAACTAGACGGCCGAATTATTTAGATACAATTCCTACTGTTCCCGTCCCAATATCTAAGCTTTAAATAATGGCCTACGTGACTTAGCACACGTGCACATCAGTTGACAGATATAAATCGCCACGAACACACACACAAAACATTGCGAACTTTTATTTGCATAGAAATTTAAATCGTAAATATCCGGAAGGACTGCCAATTTTGTGGATTATTCTACAGTGCGCGTCATATGATAAACCCATTTTGTGCTAGTTAAAATTCAATCATCATTTGTTATTTTGAAAACTAAGGATCAATGTTGATGAATAATTTACTATATCTACCCATATTTTGTAATACGGCTTGATGATTGTAATTAGATAATCACTATTGTGAGAAGATAAGCATTTAAAGGGCAAGAAGAACATCCAGTGGCAAAGAAAGAACAGTATTGTATTCATAGTTACTTAAGTATCATATAGCCAGATCGTGATGTGGTAGTTATCCAATTAGGTACTTATTTTGATCTCTGATAATTATATAATTATTTTGATTAAAAACAAATTATGAAATATAGTAAGTAGGTAATGATAGTATAACTTGTGAACATCCTTGTCTACCTATTAAAATTATTACCTTTTGGAAACACTGGCTTACATTTCACATCGTAAGTATACTTACAACAATAACGACCAAATAGTTAATTTGTAATAACCTAGAAAAAAAATCTGCGACTCATGAATCATAATCAACCTTGAAACACCATTTTACGTTTATTGGATCCAGACATCGTTAGGCCCTTTCGGAACCGTCAATTGTTCCAAAATATTACTACAATACAGGACACAACCAACGACATACCATTAAAACAAACTATGACACTATTAATACAAAATTATAACTAATATAGCCACTCAATAAAAAAAAACATACGATGTGTAATAGAAGGTGTCTTGTTTATGAGGCGTGGTACCCAATGATCGGCAGTGTAGCGCCATCAAGCGTGAATGCGTAGTATTGACGATCAACGCAAAACCACGTCCATAGTATAATAATATTTACATAATTGACGACAATAATAGCTTATAGGACACACTTGGATACCTCAGCTGTGAATGAAGGGTTAATCGAATAAGAAAAGCAATTGTCTTCGTTATTACTAAAGTGTTAAGTATTAAATTATGCATTTTATTCATCAAATTGAAAGGCTTTATGATCTAAATGTACCTGTTTATATGCTGTTTAATGGAAAAGTACAGCATGTTTGTAATAAATTTGTTGAGTGCTACAACGAGTAGTACATAATAAATATCACTAAAATTTAAGGTTTAAAATTATGCTCTGTGCCAGAATTAGGTAAAGTGTGGTAAGTAGGCACAGCAGCAGTGCACCGTTAGAGGCAGTTAATCATAATGATGATATATTCTATCAGATTTCCTCTACAAACTGTTTGATTCACTGATTTGAATGCAGTTTGTGGAAATGTACATTGTAATATGTGTTCAATTACACCAATGAAGAGTACGTAATTAAAATTCTCAAAATTTATCATTTTCTATGCTCTATCAGATACTAGAATAACATGTAAGTAACAAAACTGTATTTTGATTGTCTTTGAATGCAGAAAAATAAAGAAGATTAATTTGGTAAATAACAACAGTAGGTAAACTTAAATTTACAATATGTGTGCAATATAAACTGTAATTTGTCAGATAGCGTTATCAGCATCAACCAGGCGCCTGGCCAGTTAGCTGTCAACCACTATTTATCTTTCTACTGGTCGGAGGTACTTACGTGTGCGTCTAGACATACGCTAATTGTATGGTGATAGATTAGTTGCCTACATTAGCACGTTGTTGACCGCTACAAGATTTACATAGGTATTTTTTATTACTTTGAATTCTACACTTACCCCATTTACGACGTAGGTAATTGAATATTGACTGTTAATGGAATCAAACATGTAAAGAGGCTATTTTTAAACGAACACAAAAATGTCTCTTTGTATTGGCTTCTTATAACATTTATTTTTTTATTTTACACGAAACAAAAACTGTAAAATTATTTGTAGGAAATAATATTGTTGGCCTCGCTCAAAATAATATAGCTACAGCTAATAAACTTTCTAACTTACATTTTGACTTATAGTTAATGTATTTTCTGTTCACAGGCTAATCCGTTCACTAAACATGACTAATTCTAGGATTACTAAATTAGATCCACTTCTTTAAACAAAAATAGATATAAATCAATCTATCAAATGTCAGTGTGTACAACCCCCGAACTGCGGTCGATTGGCCACGACTGATCCCGACCACTCCCGACCAATCCCGACCGAATCTGACTCTGATTTAAATGTTAATCGGCAAGTGTCGAAATTATTAATTACAGTGTATTGCGGGTACGTTACGCATGCAGATTGCTATGCTAACGAATGATAAACTATGCATGTGCAGGCGCAGGGTTAGACTTTATGTTGTGTTCGATCTGATGAGTTGAGCGCTGAAATTAATCGTATGTCTAGCACTTCTGAAATGTTTACACAGGTATGTAGGTAATCTGGTATACATTATAATTCTATATTATTCGACCAATTTCAAACAATCAGACTAGTTGTAAATAGGTAGGAGAATGTTTCTCTTTAACTGTTAAGTAGTGTTTGAAAGAAACGAAATTTTTAAAGTATTTAAGACGCTTTAAAATTTATAGGCATTTCGACTCTTACTAGATTAATAGTAAATTAAAACCTATTAAAGATCGATACCCCTTCGGACGGGTTCAAGTTAGCAGATCATTAAGGAAGGTATTTCAAGTTTTTTAACATCCTTTCACTACTAATGTTGCTTAAAAAATCATTTTTCACTTCGAATTAGCAATTTTACTAAGGGCTTCATTATACAAATAGTCGACACTACATCTTAGAACGTTTTATGGTAATTTGAAAACTACTCATATTAATATACATAAATGAAATGTGCCATAAACCTACTAATTGTTTATTTTCAAGTTAATTTGCGTTTTGGTCTGTACAACTTTTTTTTTTATTTTTGTTAAAAAGACAACTCCCGCACTAGGAATAAATCCTGTGTCGCGGGGGACTTTACAAACATACATGAAACGGACACAAAGAACACCCAGACTTAGAACAACAATTTGTGGATCACACAAAGTGTTGTCCTATGTGGGATTTGAACCTACGACACTTGGCGAAGTAGGAAACGGCGTGGCGACTTGGGATTTGACTACGATAGAAAATAGAAATTCAGTTAGTAAATGCTAGCCCAAACTTAATACTGTTACCGATTTTAGTAAAATGTAAAGTTCTAATAAAATACAGAAGAAATTCGACCAAAAAGCGTTTTATGTCATTCAATTTAATGTTCGCAAGTTAAGCTTACTGATGTTAGATTAAATCAATCATTTACTCCTTAATAACTAAGTAGGTATTTTCACTATTAGCCATTAAACTTCATCTATTGCACACAATCAATTCGAAGGCTTTGTATAAATATTTATTAATGTGTTACAGTGCAAGATTAATCTCAGTGTGCAAACGGGGCATTAGTTTGATTGTGTTGAGAAATTGCAGAAGAACTAAATCTAATCTTCGATTTAATTTGTATTTATTAGCGACTAAATTGGATTGAGGTATTTTAATGAGCTTTATAAATGATTAAACAGTCGGCAGAACTACTGTGGCTAATATTAGTGCTTTTACAATTTGATTAAATCACTTATTTATTAGTTTGCGGTTAATTTATTATTTATGACCATTTAATTATGATGTTACCTGGTGTTCAAAATTTTAATCTGAAGGTAGTGGTTTTATCGATATTCGGTATTCAACCTGAAACTTGTTCCTGATAAATTAATTTTACTAATGTGATGGAAGTTTGGGTAGAATCACACGTTTTTGCAGGGGAATCTAGATACTATTATATAAAGCAAAAGATTTTGTATGATTGTTTGAACGCGCTAATCTCAGGAACTGCTGGTTCGATTTGAAAAATTCTTTCAGTATTGGATAATACATTTCTTGAGGAAGGCTATAGGCTATATATCATCACGCTACGACAAATAGGGGCGGAGCACCAATGAAATATGTTTCAAAACGGGGAAAAATTATCACGCTACGGGCAACAGGAGATGCAAACGAGGTTGCGTGGGTCAGCTAGTAGTAAATAAAAAGGATGATTGTTCTTTATAAAAATTATTTTATTTTATCTCGAAAACATCACTGACTATAAAAAAGTTTTATCAAGTTTACATAAGTTTCTACACTATTTTCCAGTAGTTTAGAACTGTTTTTAAGTTCCCGAGACCTTGAAATATACCACATACTGCCAAAACATGTTTTTTTTTTTAATTAACTGCCAATTTGTCGAAAGTTTGTCTAGAAGAAATTGCTTTAGAAGTTCACCCTTTGTATACATCACCAGAGGTATGTGTTCAATAAAGTTCATTTCTTTTGTATTGTTCATAATAATATACTTTTCTCTCATTAATCCTTTGCAAATTTTAACGTTTGTCCACATAGTCCTGTTAGTTTTTGAATTGCAATTTTCTCGTAAAGTTGTAATCTTCCATATAAATAAAAGAGGAAGGTGACTGACTGACTAAGTGACATATCCAGAGATCAACGCACAGCCCAAACCGCTGAACCTAGAATCCTGAAATTTTGCATGTAGATTCTTTATATAACGTAAGTGAGCACTAAGAAAGGAATTTTTGAAATTCCACCCCTAAGGGGGTAAATCAGTGGATGAAAGTCTGCGTGAGCGAAGCCGCGTGTAAAAGCTAGTATATAATAATACACTCTTCTCTGCTATACTTAGGTACTTGTATGTAGGTACTTATATGCCATTGATATTTAAATGTTGTGACAGGATCATCCTGTAGGTACAATAATAGTCGTCTCACATATTAAAAAGCAGTTAAAGCGGCGTTAACAATTGATCCAACAGTGCCCTAACCGCATACCAATACCGCATTTTATAGCTTTTCTTAGGTAGAGGGTATAACCAAACTTTTATTTTGTTCGTATGAATCAAGCTTAGTTTTAAGTACAATTTCCACGTGCGATACAATTATATTACTAATTTGTAGCACGTAATCGTGTAGGCGCTATCATTTCTTTAAAAAAACAATATTATACAGGCAGTTGAATTATTTATGAATTATTTTGAGTTCGTTATTCGATTAATTATACGATTAAAATTACTTACAGCATATAATGACAACTACTTACTTAGTAAAATTATAAACCTTTTAATCTCCTTATAATTTGGGTAAGAAGATCAAGTTTAGACACCGTAAGTATGTTTTTATTTGAAAATAAATACCCTAGCGAGAGACACTCTGAATATTATTTTTTTTTAAGACAACTCCCGCACTAGGAATAAATCCTGTGTCGCGGGGGAATTTACAAACATACATAAAACGGACACAAAGAACACCCAGATTCAGAACAACAATTTGTGGATCACACAAAGTGTTGTCCTACGTGGGATTTGAACCCACGACACTTGGCGAAGTAGGAAACGGCGTGGTGACCGTTAAACCACTAGGCCAAACGTGCAGTCATAGGTACCTACCTACTTAAATAGTAACTAAAAAGGTTTATATTTATATTAATACAAATAACGGATACGTTGAATACTATCATACAGTTGATCATCTTGTTACTGATAATGTTTCCTTGCAATCCACAGAAACCAAAAAAGAAACAAGTATGGTCAAAACTTCTTCTCTAAGGAGATGTCTATGTCCAGCAGTGGACTATTAAGGCTGTTTATGTGATATGATATGGTAGTAATACCCAAGTGAGATGTCAAATGACATGTGTCAAGACTAATCTTTTTTTGACTGGACGTTCATCCGGACGTCTTAGAAACGAAAGCTATAAAATGCGGTATTGGTATGCGGTTAGAGCACTGTTGGATCAATTGTTAACGCCGCTTAAACTGCTTTTTAATATGTGAGACGACTATTATTGTACCTACAGGATGATCCTGTCACAACATAGTCGCGTATGGGACATTCTAGAAGAATTTCCTCTCGTAAAGCTCCGGGTGTTCAAAGAGCTTCTTAAAGAATGTATGGAAGCTCCCTGGTATTGTGTTTGTAGGTTACAGCACACGCTTATATTCAAGCACCCATTACTATTACTTGTTATTATGATGTGGTTTAATGAACACTTATTTTTTAGTTACTATGAACATTTAGTTTAGATTTTACGTAAACAAACAGTGAGCTATATTTGTATTACAAAACATTTGTCCTATCCTAATTGACCTTAATTGGTATAATGGACAAGCTAATATGACCGTATGGTAAAATGTCCTAAAGATTTAGGCTTCAAACTTAATGATATGCTATCTGATAAAAAATAGTGAAATTGTAGAGAATCTTTTTGCTAACAGCCTTCAGGTAGTAACTACGTTTGCAATTATAAGTAAGTCACAGATGGACTTAGAATTCGTTAGAGATCCCAATATGAGTGTAATATCTTTGTTAATTTCTTCATTTACAGAAATTCAACATAAATTTATATCAGCTTTTCCGTCACTTTCTACGAGTTGAAGGTATCCATTACCTTAGGATATGTGTGGGTATGTTTCTTCTTTTACTTTAGTAAGATAAGAAACGTTCTGGCATTTATATTTCACGTTTGATACTTTACAATTTATATTTGTAGCCAGCTTTTACGCACCGATTGGCTCCGGTAAAATATGTTATGTATATCCTTGGATGTTTTGTCTATGCTTGGATATTTCATAAAATAGGTAAAATCGTAACAAAAATAACAAACTCACTTTGGTTAACATATACCTTCATATCAGAAAACATGTTTTAAACATGTGTTTCACAAAACATAAAGTGTTAGTCTGATATTAAACATCGCATCGATTCAACAAAAATAAATCGTTTAGAATACAATCGCACAAATTATTCTGAAGCTCACTGCTTGCTTTCTATCATTCACAGCAGGTACCAACGGCTTTGGGTACCCTTGTAGGAAGTACGAGTAGAGTAAACAATGGTGAGTATATAGTACGGTATGGGAATGGTGAGGGAAAGCCGAAGACACTTTAGTGTTGGAACTTTGAAAACATAATATGTGTTCGAGGCTAGGGAAACACCAAATCGACACTTCCCGGAAGCATATCGGTGTCACGGTAGCTTACAGCCCTACATTAATATTCACTCTACACTTGATCCAGGAGTTATCACGTATCGAATAGAATAGAGCTATAATATTTTATGACCCCTTGTCCGCCATACTAGGCAGTGTCAGTGTTCGAATTTTAAACAAAACACTCGTGCGCATATGTATCGATTATATCGATGATTCGATAAATTATTTGACGATTTTTTATTGGAATGTGTCTATGAATATTGTTACGATGATGGCTGTCTGTGTTATAGTAGTAATTGTACTGACTCATCATTTATAATAGAAGGGTAACGTCCGAGCTATACAGCAATGTGTTTTTTTAAATAGTTTTGCCTTGGACTTTTTAAGAAAAGCGAGAACTGTTCGCGGTAGGTATAACTTAATTCATATGAAAGTTACAGAGGTCGCGTTTTTTTAAAATTTATTTATTCATATATGTTATGGACTTACAGCTAACATTATAACATTTGCGAAGTAGATCAGTGAGCGAATTACAAGTCCTCACTTGTAGTCATGTTAAACATAGGTAAAGATGTAAGCGACAGCATCAAAAATTTATTACAAAGATACTAGCTGATCCGGCAAACTTTGCTTTGCAATAAAAAAAAATTGGGGTATAAAAAATAGATGTTGGTTGATTCTCAGACCTACCCGATATGCACACAAAATCGGTCCAGCCGCTTCAGAGGAGTATGGTAACTAACATTGTGACACGAGAATTTTATATATAAGATTGGCTATATTTCTACTATCTGTGGTCACTTAGTTATTTGAAAAAAAAATCTTGGTAAAGTATTTTTATTTATTTTAATTTTCCCCTATCACGAAAATTATTTATTGGTGGAGTAAAATTATCAATATCTATACAAATAAATAAAATTGGAGTCTCTGTTTGTAAAAAAAAAGAACCGCTTTTTACTAAATGCATATGTATGTCTACACAGAACATATAACAAACTAACATTTTTTATAATTTTTGTCTGTCTGTCTGTTTGTTTATTCCGGTTAATCTCTAGAACAGCTGGACCGATTTCGACGGGACCTTCACTGATAGGTAGCTGATGATATAAGGAGTAACTCAGGCTATTTTTTTTAAACTAGCTGCACCCCACGACCTTACCCGGGCCGCGGTACGATAATAACCGTGGCTAACATCGCGGGGTTCAGCTAGTAATGCATTATTATTTTTGTTTGAGTAAGATTTAATAATACGTATGGGAAATATTAAACTTACTTAAGAAATTCACAAATGCCTCCTCATTCTGTTCTAATTTTGGGACAAGTATTCTCAGGTGTTTTTGCCACTGCATTATTACTTTGCAAGATACTTCCTGATTGTAATGCCTTATTTACTTAATTATCCATAATTCAGATTCGAAGTTCCGAGTAGAAAAGCTTTCATACCATGTAATGTATATTTGTACACAAATATATATGTATATTTGTATAAGTGCAAATAAATGTTTATAATTTGTATGAATGAAAACTTTCCTAATGGCTGTTTATTGTGAAGTTTTTATTAAGTTCATATTATCTTATAAACAGAAGCTTTATATTATTTCAATGTGTCTTTTCGCCACCTATAAACATCAAAACAAGTACGAAAAGCAATTAATCGTGTGTAACATTTTTCGTATCGATTTAGTACTATCATGACACTGATGCCCAGATACAGCAATAATTCTTTCGACACAGCTCAAAGGCAAAGCCACTGCATGTTTGCGTGCTCAACCAAACGATAATCGTTTTTAATTGCTGTTAAGTACGGTGAGGGTAACAAACTAGAACATTTGTTAATTCTATCTTCTTAAAACTGTAGGTACTTAATTCTATCTTTCATCTTCCTAGCCTTTATTGTTCCCAAGATTATTTGGGGTCGGCTACTAGTTCAATCGGATTTACCTGAATATCTGATTTTCCACGGAGCGACTGGCATCGGATCTCCGCAACCCTGAGGGTGAACAGAATTCGAAGATCGAACAAGTCAGTATATTTGAGAGCACGGTTTTCCCAATAACAATTGGCGTAGATGTTCATGACAACCGACGGCTCAACATGTTCGCCATCTTCCACACTCCGGCTGCTATTAAGATTTTTTTGTAAGAAAAACCCAACAGCAGTCCGACCCGGAAATCGAACCCAAGAACTCTTGATATGCAGTCGTTTACGCTAACCACTAGATCAACGAGGCAGATAGTTTATTATATTATTTAAATCAAAGGAGGTTAACCTATCATCTTACACATGGCTGTCTTAAGAAATTAGGCTGAGCCTGAATTATGATAGCCACTATAACCAGACTTCAAGCCAAATCACTTTTCTAAATACGCACTAGTACATCATCATCACATCAGCAGTCTTTATATAAATAAATAAATAAATATTTTCGGACACACAAACACACAAAACCATCTAGTCCCAAGCTAAGCAGAGCTTGAGTTATGGGTACTAGACAACTGATATAAATACATATATACTTTTTTTGTAAATACATACATATTATACATAGAAAACACCCAAACTCCGAAACAAATATTTGTAGATCATACAAACATTTGGTCCGACCCGGGAATCGAACCCGAGACCTCATGATCAGCAGTCGCACACGCCAACCGCGAGACCAACGAGGCAGTCTTTAACAGTTCACTGAACTAAACATAGGCCCCTTCTTAGATAGGAGGTTATGGTTTAGTTTTTTGTAAAACATACATCCTTACTAATATTATAAATGCGAAAGTAACTCTGTCTATCTGTCACTTTCGCATTTATAATATTCACGCCAAAACTACTAAACTGATTTAAATAAAATTTGGTACACAGATAGCCTAGAGCTGGAGAAAGGACATAGGGTAGGTACTTTTTAATGCAAAAAAAAAAGTTGCAAGAGGTTGAAATGTTGTGTAAATGCTACCCAAAGTCACTATTCCACGCGGAAAAAGTCGCGGGCACTGTTAGTATCACATATAAATCAAATTGTCCTCCTTATACGTACATTCGTCTTGGATGGGAATTGAACTCATGACCTTTGGATTGGCAGTCAGGATCGCTAGATCAAGAGTCCGTAGCCAGTATCTACTGATCCAGTACATATCAACAGAAGAAAACATTAAGTATAAAGCTATGTATTGACAAAATATAAGGAGTATTATACCTATTTATAAAGTAGAGTATAGCAAAATAATACTTAATCTGCAGGGCTGCTTGCTATGATAAAGTAAAAAAAAAATGCAGAATAAGAATCTTGGTTATACCCAGGTAAACACACAAATATAAAAGTTTTATTATCAGATGTTTTTTAAATTGCATTGTCTTATTATGACGCTGTTTTAAGTTACAATTGTAATGATAATTTGTCTTTATAGTAAGGTCATAATTAAAGCAAAAATTAATAAACTCTTCATTAGAGAGAATCCCCTGCAGAATTATTTTTATCTCAAGTTCTACTCTCCAATGCTAATGCCTTAAATTAAAAAGAATATATTATTAGTAGCTTACTGGTACTCTTTGTGTTTAAAGTATTGCTTCTAGTTCAAAGATTACTTTAGAATGAATGCAGTGACAGCTTTATAGATCCAATAAAACGACTAACACTAATCTCTTGTAATAAACTTCTACAACGGCCGAGCATTTAACACTTCGATGCTCTACATTTTTTCAACATTCAAAGCTGTAGAGATATTTATCTAAGTGTAACCAAATCGCTCAAATTGGAGTCAGCTTTAGTGTGAAGTAGTAATAAAACTGGATTTAAAACAATAAACAGTTGTAAACTTTGGTTGCTACCATTACCCAGGATTAGAACGTATCTGGGGACAGCCCGGCAGCTTGCATATGTTCAAGTGATTTTTCACGGCTACGGAACCCGTGTTCAAAGGGCACGCAGTACGGTGTCGCAATCACGATCCTCGATCACGACTAGTCCTTCTACTATCTATTTGTATCTCCAACTCAACCTAAAATAGACATTAAATGTATGCTGATAAAGTCCACCGCAATGCTTTCGTAAAATTGGCCGGATTCGATTAAGAAATTTGCGACTATCACAATCGAAACTAGTTCTTATTTAAATAGGTCCAAGGTAGTTTATTGGTGTGTTGATAAGTTTGCTAGGTGGTAAAATGTCTCTAGACCGTGTCGCTACTAGCCTTAAATGCATTAAGTTTGTTTTAGAGATAATAATCGTTGCGAATGCAAGTGCTTTGTTGTTTCAAAGATAGAGTTGTTGCTGTTGATTTATTTTTGGTCAACCATTGTTGGACTTAATAAGGGATGGAGATATTCAATTATCATTTGCGTAACATTATACGGAATTGTATAGCTAGAACTTAGTTCACGGTTTGTATTACATGAATACATTCATGAGCCTAAAAATAGACTTGTTTTTGATGATAACAAAAATGTTTCTAGCTTTGTGAATCATTAAAAAAAAAACTAACTGCAGGTTATTAACCTTTGTCATAGTAAGGCATGACAAGAACATGATATTTCTAACAACGATTTGTATTAAAAGAACAAGCATAAAATTATTGATTCGGTAATAACAGAAAGTTCAAATCTAAACAATTATTGTTCCGTCAATAAAATACTGGCATCAAATAACTCCGACATTTATTTTCCTTCCCAGATTTTTTGAGGAAAAAATATCAAAACATTCACCTAACCTGGTTTTATTAAAATAATTTCGGAAGAGTGCGTGAGTCGGGTACCGAACGGCCTACGATCACGCGACCCCACAAACAAACTTATCTTTACCGTTGACAAAGTGAAAGGTAGCTTAATTTACTAGTAAATTTATTTCGATGATGACAAGTTTTTTTTTTCAAGTGGGGCAAGGTAAGTTTGTAAATCAATGGATGCCTAATCAGTGAAACCTGTCCCAGAAGTAATGGCTCCCTGTATTCATAAACATAGATAGATAAGAGTTACTTTTAGGTAACGAAGAAACTAATTAAGTTGGTATTATCTGATGGCTCTCACATACGGTTGTCTAAGAGATTTCCGTTACGCTATAATTTGTATTTTGTATCATCTTCATTATTTATTAAATGTCTTATCGATTGCATGTGTTTTCAATCGATAAATGGTATAGAGGTATTTGTGTTTTCCGGTGTTTTATTGAAATTCTTTTGGAAGTGACTCGATGTGGTATTTTTTGTTCTATTTTTAATCCACTTCAATCCACATCGCTGCTACTGTGACACCTGAAAGCCGGTTTAGCTACAATCTGGTATATGTATCCTTCCAATTAACTTAAGCAACCAAATTAATAAAGAATGTAGAAGCTGTCTACGTTTATTATCTTCGTAAACAGTAGCTAAGATCGTAGCTAAGTAGGCAGGTTGTAGCAAATGGTTATAGATTTTATTAAAAATCATACAAAAATGTATCTAATTCATTTAACAATCTAAAGCAAATGTAGCAGACAAGTGTATACTCATATTTTCTCTTTTATTTCTTCATATTAGGTTTTATAAGTAAACACAATAAAAGCGGCTATAATCCGTACAGAAAAAAGCTGTTACAATGACTAATATTTTGTCACGGTTGATGTTCGGAAACAAATATCCCACCAAAAACATTTTCATGTAAAATGTTGCCAAGACGACTGCATATGGCTTCACCTGTGAAAAAGATATCAGATCTCATGTAGAGCCAAGGTTCTGAATCTACACGTCCTAAATCTACCAACTCTAACTTCACAAACTCAACATCTCAGTAAAAATGTATGGCTTCGCTGTTTCGCTACCACACCATCACGAAGGGGAAACGAACGCCTTTTGTGTTTGCAAATATCTAGTTTCTGATTCTGAAGTAATGTGTTATACGAATATTTAGTTTCTGAAGTAAAAGTAAAAGTAAAGAAAATCTAAAGTATCAGAGCTATGCAATTGAAACTTTGTATGTTTTATTCGTCTATTGGTAACATCATATCCTGAGATTTTGAAGGATCTGGTATATCGGGAACCAAAGTTATGAGGGTAAAAAAAAAGTCGAAACACTTCGAGAAAAGGTAGGTAGTGCCCTTGCGCTTCGCTTGGTTCGTCTTGGCGGTGGCACGACCGTGCCCCCAGATAATTTGAAATATCAATGAAGAGGCTCAATTTATAAAATGGGCATCTTAGGTAGACAACATAAAAATTGAAGAACATAGCTATATATTAGACTTTTTTAAATTCATATTAAAAATATATATATTTAATTGACATTTCCTAAACTTCCTAAATAAAATGACCGGACTGTCTCAGCTTACTTAGTTTCAGTCTCGTGGCTTCAATCTATAGGTTTTGCATAGCTCAATAATGACATCATCTTCCTAGTCTTTATTATTCCGAAGATTTGGGGTGGGCTACTAGTTCAACCGGTTTTAACTTAATATCAGTTTTTACACGGAGCGACTGGCATCGGACCTCCGCAGCCCTGAGCGTGAACTGAATTCGAAGGTTGAACTAGTGGTCAGTATATTTGAGGGCACTGACTTCCCAATAACGATTGCCATAGATGTTCATGACAACCGGGACCGACGGCTTAACGTGCTCTCCGAGGCACGGGCGGGAAGCACCGCCATCTTCAGTACTCCGGGCTGCTAGTTATAATTTCTTGTAAGAAAAAGTCAATAGCAGTCCGACCCGGGAATCGAACCCAAGACCTCTTGATCTGCAGTCGCTTACGCTAACCACTAGACTAACGAGGCAGTCTCAAAAATGTATGTACATTAAATTGAAGGTGCGTTTGACAGACAGAGATATATTAAGAATGTTTCTACTTAATTATTGTAGATATTTAGTTTAAATTACATAATTTATATTATGTACATACATCTATTGCGTGTTAAGCTAATTGTAACAAATAAATAAAGTTTTTTTATGTAATTTATACTCTCGATTGTCGGCACTTGATGGAACTTGTTATAATACATTTTTGAATTAAATCACTTGTACTTATTCCACTATTTTATTTTTGTTTACACCTGACCGGTTTCGCCTTATGGCATCATCATAGTAACCTTTGATGATGCCATAAGGCGAAACCGGTCAGGTGTAAACAAAAATAAAATAGTGGAATAAGTACAAGTGATTTAATTCAAAAAAGTTTTTTTACATTTACACGATAAAAAGTTGTTAAATATTTAATCATTAAATAGTATGTGCCTACTTAATACAGTGTACAGTGAGCCCCCCTGCTGGTCGACACACGGCTAAGGTCTGTTAAGAATAGTTTAAATCAGGCCTATACAATGAGAACCTTCTAAGATTCCGTGACGGAATCTAATTCTATTTTAGTTAAATTAACTCTTGAACAAATAACTTAGTTGTGTTCTCCATAGGATACTTCCCGTTGCTTTAATTTAATAGAATCTATATTAACATTATAAACACGCAGAGTTCGTTTGTTTGGTTGAGCGTACTAATCTTAGGAACTGCAGGTTCTAATTGAAAAAATATTTTTTAGAGTTAGATGGACCATTTATCCAAGATGGCTATAGACTCTCAAATATCGCAACAGGACCAAGGAAATATATTTAAAAATCTTTTTGACGCTGATAAAGTTGCGTGAGCTAGTTAATATTATATGGGTGTTAATTTACAATAAGTTTTCAAAAAACAAAAGTTTTAGTAAGCACAATAAAACAATATGACACTAGCATCCCCATCTTGCGAGTATTCTCGAGCGGGTGGGGTAGACAAATGACTCGCACCCCTACTGCCCGAATGAGTTACGGCCACCAATCGAGCCGCGCCCGACAGCGCGGCCATTTTTAATTTTTAGGGGTGCTCACCCTTCAGTATTATTATTAAGTGTGCGCTGTAGTGATAACATGACGAATGTATGTGAAGATATTGTAGGTATTTTTGTGTTTTCATTTCCATACTTAATGTTAACTGTGACGTAGGTACATTGAGGTAAATAATTATTATCTAAACTATGAGTATATACCTATACTCATTAAAAGCAATTTTTTAAATTTATATGTATCTGAATCATTCAAAAATGAGATAATTAAAATTAAGTGGGAATACAAAAAAAATATTAAAATTATGTGAAAAGTAAAAACCATCGCAGTTTATGATACCTACCTTTGCTAAATTATGAACAATCTCTCAATAATTATTATTGAAAGATGGTTCTTAAATATTACTAGATATAGAACATAAAAAACCAAATTTTATGAAGAAAATCTTGGCACCGCTGCTACTGTATAATATGATAGGAATGTAAAATCAGGTATCTCAACACAGTTTAACACTTCCATAAATCCTTACAAGTTTATTAGTACAGATTACCGCTCAGCAGTACATAAATATTTGAAGAGTAGGCCATTAAAATTAAGTTTAATGCGTCGTAAAAACTAATGCGCCCATAATCGTTGATTACAACAAATTGAACCATAAACGAACATCAATGTTGATGTAAATCACTCCCTCTAACGTCGCAATGCTGAACTACGGGGCATTTGTCGCTTCACTATCGTCTCAATCTCGCTCGGATGATGAATGACTACTTTTATTGCGGTTACACGCTTGTTTATTTACTGCTTTGTAATAGAATGTCAATAAACAACGTTGATAACTGAACGCGGCAATAAAATAATAATAAAACATGACAGTTATAGTGGTGGAAAGAGGCAATCTCTCGCGCGCTATTACTGCCAAAACTTAAAACAGCGACATCTGTCGTCGAATAGTCGAGGAACTAAATGTAATTTGAATTCTGTTATTTTTTCTTGATATGAAGTTGGGTGCATTTTTAGACGCACGCTGTATTCCTAAATTAAATGATAATTCAATTACATTAATTGAATATAATGACACAAAAACATTGGCTAGTTAACAAGCGAAGATCATTTATCGCACACACGCTACGGCATATCAATAATTCATTGCTAATAATAACAGGGCTGACATAATTAGTTCAATTACTCGCCCACCCAGTAATTCCACCCCACAGTGTAATTGAATTATTTATCTTTGGCTAAAATAGGACCAAGAGATAGTGCAATCTTCACCTTTACCTAAGGTGTTGTAAAGACCACGCGATAATTAAGTGTGCGTTAAACGGAACGAAGACAATAGATGCGTGACCTAGCCCTGAGATTAATTCGTGAGATAACAAATTAAATTTAATACACTAAGAAGTAGTTTACGATGTACGGAACTTATTATAATAAGATTATTCTTAGTTATTTCCGTCTTTCTATTTTAGTTACACGAGTCGACTATTGGACTGTCGTAGGTACTTAGGTACATCTAGTCTTTATATTTAGTCCATTTACGTCATAGAGAGTCTAAAAAGTGCCAAAGTGTAAAACCAACGTTCAGTTTTAGATAATGCAAAAACAAATTATTACTTTATTAGTTACCTACATTTTTTTTGTGAGACATGGAGATTGTACTAAAAATCAAACGGATTCCGTATGTCCAGGTAAGTATACTTAAAAATAAAAAAGCGGCCAAGTGCGAGTCGGACTCGCCCATGAAGGGTTCCGAAGCAGCAACTAACATAATATAAACGTTCTTGTAGTTCGTTGTAACTTTGATCGATGTTTTAATAATAGTGTAATTTTTTTTGCGGTTTACCATTTATGACGTATTAAAAAAAAAACTACTTACTAGATCTCGTTCAAACCAATTTTCGGTGGAAGTATGCATGGTATTGTACATCATATATTTTTTATAGTTTTATCATTCTCTTATTTTAGAAGTTACAGGGGGGGACACATTTTACCACTTTGGAAACTATTCAGTTTAGTTTATTCAGTATAGAAACCCCCAAAAAAACATACGGACGGACAGACAGACGGACAGACAAACAGACATGACGAATCTATAAGGGTTCCGTTTTTGCCTTTGGCGCGGAACCCTAAAAACTAGCAAACTTCAAGTGCATTTATAATTTAAGAGAAAAACAAAACTTCTAGGCCTTCGCGCAATTCTGTATTCATTAAAATATGAGAACAATTACAAAGACATTAGTTAGTAGAACATTCTCTGGGTTCGTTATAAAGCATCGGGTCTCTGTGACCCTTGGATTGGTCTCCGGGTCCTCGGAGTGGAATGGCCATTATTATTTGGGACTAAAAATTAATGACACTTATTTGTGTTCTACGTTGTAGCTACATAAAGTATGCCAGTTCAAATAGCCCAATTTAATTTCTTTGTTAAACAATTTAAATGACCTTACACTGTGTCGTTAAATTATGTAAATTTAAATTATAAGTGACACTCAGATACAGATGACATTCCAGTAATTATTAATGATCGTGTAAATAATTGCCGATGGTGGGCTTAGAGACAGTCACATCTTTATCTGTGATTGTCCTTAAAATAATTTAGCAAATTAGCTGCATAAATAATATATCAAACATCAAATAAAAAATTCTTTTTTCATGACGTCAATAACTAATATTCCTATAAGATCTAACAAAGCTTTACAGATGCCAATTTAATTCAAAAGCTTTGATAACCAACACTTCAACGTGCTGTTAACTATAGTTATAAATTACAACATAAGAGGTACATAACTGAACATTAGATTTATCAAATTTATGTTAACATAATACATACGCATTAACGCATTTAATACCTACTACGAGACGGACAATAAATCTTGTATCCTTAAAATAAAATGGCTGTACAATTTCTAACAGATCCCTAATCACAAATAGCATTTATCTATACGAGTTATTGTACATTATGTGGGAACAATTACACAACCATTAATCAGAGGAGTCCTCCGACAGTTTATTGCGCCTCCGGCTCTCAGCCCTCTAGCGGTTACAACCCTTCCCTGTTGAATTACGCCCTTTTCCAACGGCCTCCAACTCGCTTCAAGTTTCCACTTGATTAGCCACAGCGACTTTGTAAAAGTTCGCCTCTGTGTATTCACTGTTGTTTCTGAATGTAAATGATTTATGATGCTAATACTGGATTCGTTTAAGTAGCTTATAAGATATTAGAATTCGCTCTTTAATTGCTAATTCTTCCCCTTGCATAGAAATTAATGCATATAAATCCTTTTAAATTAGATTTTGTGTTCTGCGGTCACTGTGTTGGCTTTATAATGAAAATTCAGGATGGATAGTATAGGTCCTACTGAACTTGGTACCTTAGAAGACCAATAGTAGGTTCTTATAAGAAACTTCCCTTTGTGTACCAGAATATTATGAGAGTAGGTACCTATTAAGTTAAGTTGATTACCTGAATAGTACTAGGTAGGTATGGTAGTTTGAATTCCTACCTCATAAAAATCTTAAGCGTGCCAATCCTGCTAAAGTCTCCAGAAGAATCTTATTGAAGATCACTCTTACTCTTTGATTGAGAGATTTAAAAAATGTGATAAAATTAGATTTACCGTGAAATGTCAAGAACTTAATATGCCCATTTAAAAATACACCAGGGGTTGTAAATTTTACATAATAAATATTTTGTTTGTACCTACCTATCGTAGAGATTCTCTATTCAAACAAATTTCATTTAAAACACTAAACAAAAGTGTTGTATTTAGTTCTCACGTCTAATTAAATTCTTTACAATTCATAATTAAATATAATAACTGTCAAATATTTACACATAAATATGAAAATAAGAATCCCAACCATGATGTTTGTTATTTAAGTAATGAGCTTATTGTACATTCTACTGTCTCATACGAAACTATAACATTACCTAACCTTATTAACAGTTTAATGAGTACATACATACGTGTAAGAATTTTTATATTGTGATTAAACTAATGGCCTACAGTTCACTGAACTTTATTGTATTTTACTTTCATTAACACTTATTAGAAAATAGTAGGTAATTATATAACCTTATAAGAAAAGAAGATAAGACTCTTTTAAGGTGAAGCTTATATACAACAGTGGACTATTAAAGACTGTTGACGAGATGTTATATGAGTTAATCGATGTAGGTACTAGGTACATATTTATACCACATTTACTGAAAGGAATTGTAATATTTTAGGAGTATTACCTATGTGTAGTTGGCGAAGAACTGTTTTCGTCAGTGATGTCTTTGCTCTAGAATTGTGAAGCTCTAGAAGTGGACAAAAACCAACAGGGATTTGCCTGCTAGCTGTTGAACCTATCGAACTCATTTAATATAAATATTTAAATAGCTCGTTAGCCATAAAATTAATGTACTTATTCGCATTCGTGAATCTGCAACAGCAATGTTTGCACATAAGGCAATAACTGCGTTTTAAAGAGGCGTTGCGCTACGTAAGCGCAACGTACGGCTGTGAGGACATTAATAATTTTGGCGCGAACAAATGACGCGGCTGATTAATGATTTACGTACCCAATTCCGTGTTGTCCACGGGGTGTGAGATACGAGTGTGTGCTGGACTTATGTAGCTGTTACACTATACTGTCACGGTTTAAGGTAAGTGTATGCGGAATCTGATTATTAACTCTCAAAATGCTGGATTTACACCAATAATTAGTAAAGCATTTTTATCTATATAATGAATATAAGAGTAGTCAATAGTCACATTGTTGGTATTTATTGGCATCCTAAAAATAAAAACTTCTAATTAACACCTAATTCTAATTAGAATAAATAACACTACATTACTTCTGTAACTGAACCAAAGCTATTATATCGAGTATCAACAATGAATATAATTCTACCTACGTATAAAGTTCGCCATATGTGATATGGGTACAACTGTGGCAGGTCAGGTGCCCCCTAAGGGTCCACTCCAGAGGGTCGCTGTGCTAGCTAGACGCTTTCGTATGATTTACTGCGGCCTTATTGATACCCATTTTAATTTGGTCCGGTACTATAGATATTATGTGTAAAGAATATTTTTATGCTGCATATTATAAGATTCGAAATTTATAGTCGTTTTAATATGATTGATTATGTTATGGATGAGTGTAGTAATTATTAATATAAATATAATTTAATTTTCATCTGACTAGATAGTGTTCTAATATACTTTGATATTGGTTTTTTCGTAAATTTATATCTCTGTTGCTTTTCAGCGGATGAAGTAGGGATTGCTTCTTCTGGAGACAATCTGTTTAGCAATTTAGTGACTGAAGTCAGTAGAAGATATTTACTGGTTTCGTTCGGAATGTAAAACTCAATACATACGTTTGGATTCGTATCTAGATAATGGACGTAAGACTGTACATAAAAATTACGTCTTTTATTATTTGATAGATCCAGTAAAAGTTATTTTAACTATAGATGAATAATGGAATTATAAGTAAATGTACTTAGATGTACCTACTATTGGATGAAATTTATCCAATATCATCGTTCTTTTTATAAAAGCTTTCGATTTTCCTTTTGTAAGCCATGATTACATTCATTACATACGAATGTGTTAGTATAACAACTTTTCTAAGCGTCCGTTCTTTAGAAGATTTACTTGCGGGATAAAATTGGCTCCCATTTAGCATCGGCACCGATATCACAATACCGACTGCCAGCCGATTTAAATTTATTTCGGACGTCGGTAACTTCCAATTTAAACCTCTTAATCCTCTATGATGTATGTCGGTATTCCGCAGGATTAAAAGTTCTACGGAAAATAACCGGGAAAACCTTTTCCGGGGTCGGATTGACCCGGGCAGGAGCGGGATTAGACGGCCGGGATTGGATATACATAAATTTCGGACAAGGCTTTAGGGGCAACGCAATTAAGCCTCTGCGCTGATATGTCATTTTGTGATGAGTATCACCCAGATTTGGACAATACTAATCACGAGCTATTCCATTTTTGTGGAAGCGAAAATATAATAATTCGAATATTAAAATTCAGCAGCCGACGTGTACAACGCACAATGGACGCTCTGTCAGGCATTGCGTCATAAATAATTCAATTTCATAGTAATAAAATACGCGTGACCAGCGCAACGGCGTGAAAACTTTTCAGCAATTATGGGTTGAATATAACAAAAAGTGTCGGTCGATCCGACACGGCGCGGGGTCGGTGAGACCCGTCGGACGCACTCGTAATTCATGCATCAGCTTGCGGGATAGGGTTGGCCGCGACTGCAACCCGATGACTTATAGTTTATATTAATACGCTTCGAACACAGGAATCCAATCTGACTCGGCTTAATTAATTTATGCGGGAAAATCTATTAGATTAACTACTCTATAATAGAATTGATACTAACCATACGCTACTCCCATATTAGTTATACCTAAGTACAACATGTTTATATATAAATATTTGTAAAATCTGTAGTTCTCTAATCTAAATAGGTAAATGTAAAATTAGACATGTTTCTTAAATTAAATAAACTATTATATGGTCTACATTTTTGAATGAACGTGTCAAATAAGATGGAAGTGGACTGGACAGATGGCTTCTGACACTTTAGTTAAGGTAAGTAGTCAAATAAACGAAATAAATATCAAAAATGTTTTTAACATCTTTTTCAATTAAAGTGCTCAGTAAGTTTTTTTCAGTTAGTAATGTTTACCCAAAGCATATAAGGCACAAGGTACAAATTCATAGTTTGCCTTACAATATTTTTAGTAGCCTGAGTCCAACTGGTTTTAAAATAAAACATTGATTTATTAGTACCTAAAAACTATAGTTACATCAATGAAGAAAATGTTCAAAGATGTTTTAATTATTTACTCCCTAACCACTTTTAGGCAAGTAAAACTGGTCTGTCTTGTGAATTGCAACTACAAAAATGTATGTAAATTAACTATGAAATGAGTGTAGGCATAAACAACAAAAAAATAGTTTTAGGAAATTGGAAACTTTAAATTGTCTGAGTAGATATTTACTTTTGTATTAGGTAAGTACTTATTTTTTAACTTAAAGTTGTCAAAAAAATTGTAAAAATTTTAAATAAAAATCATGTATGTGAAAAAGATGCAGATATGTTTAAAATTATTAAATGAATAAAAGCAAAGTTAAACGATTCTCTATTAAGCAAACTGGACCGTCATAGAATATACAAAACATGGCAGTTGCCAAAATGCCAAGTATTCTAAGAATTTAATTTATAAACCTAAATGTACGTTTATAAAGTCAGAAACGGTAGAAGTGATTGATTTATGGCACTTTAATTGTTACAATTAGACACGCCTCCTAATCAACACATACAACTTCAGTGATGGTTGCATTAACTCTGCATATCTGATTACGCATAAATTAAAAATTAAAATCACCTTCACATGGTCAAGGGGAAAATTAAATACTAGAAACTTTCACTGCATTGCACATTTTATAATATTTTGTACTAGATATATAGATATCTATTTTTGTATAACCAAATATACTTATTTATACGAGTACATACATTAATAAATATTTTGATAGTGAAAATCAAGAAATATAAAAAAATACAGTTTTTCACAACGAATGATTTTGGAATTAGTAATAGAGACTTGGAAAAGAGTTAACCTACCATAAAACCGAAAAGACGAATTGACATTTAAAAATATCCCAATTACTATAAAAGTTAAATAGAATATACAATAAATAATAGGTACGTATGAGGTTTAGAAAGCTATCAGTGATTTAGCTGCTTTTGCGATGGCAACGATTGTCTATATTTAACTGCTTCAGTTAAGTATTCGTTAAAAACTGTCATTGTCATCGTTATGTATCATTTGTGGTTACATAATGATACTTATTTTTTAAATGTAATCTTTAAAAAAATCCCATCTCTATACTTCAAATCAATTTAAAAACTCATTAAACATAAACCTATTCCATATTTAGTTACCCGGATGTGACGAAGTAAGCAGCCATTAAAATTAGGGTTGGGCCACGATAGCCGCGACTAGGGCAGGGCCGAGGCCGGCGCGCCCTGGGGCACGGTTCGTCGAAAAAAAACGAAACAAAAAACACACATACAATGAATAACTGCCGGGCATCGATACAGATGAGATGAAAGATTTCTCAATGTCCGCCCGTTGTTCTTGTTACTTGTAACTCAATATTGTATTGGCCTGTTTGTTTTATTGCTTCGTTATGTTTACACAGATATAATGAATAAAAAGTGTAACAAGTTTGAAAGTCTTACGGTGTATCAAACCGACAAAATATGTAATAACGTTTAGATATAATCCTGTTGTGTTGTTTAAGTGACAAGCTTTTTCAATTATTAATACTTTTTGAGTCCTTTTGAGGCAATACGTTATTATTATTATTATTAAATGTATTATCTGAAAACGAGGTTTTCTTGCGGAGGTTCAAAAAATCTTCAAAAGAACTTTTATTTTATTAAAGTTTATTTTTTAAGCACAATCGTCAGAGACACTTATTACTCAAATTGTAATTGTTTTAATTACGCCTCGAAAACTGGCTATAATTTGAATTAAAAAAAAATATTACAAAGGAATTTCTCAGAATTTCATCATTATAACACGGAGTAAAAAATAGCACTTACTCCAAAATATCTACTTAATAACGGACACGAAATTAAAAAGCAATTTGGTAACCGTTACTAATTTAGGCGGCACGGCACCGAGCTCTCAATTTGGGAGGGGCTCGGGAGAGAGTGGGGTGCGGGGAGACCGCGTAGCCCTAATCTAAAAGCTGTCAGTTAACGCGGCAGGCAGCTGTGACCGCCGCGCGCCAGTGTGCGCTTTACCTTATATCCAATACATAAGTGCTCGCCAGGTAAAAGGCAACCAGAAGCGAATCTATCTAAGCACCGTTTCAAAACTTTATAAAATAATTGACTATTCCATGAAATTTTAATTGACAGACTCGTATATAACTTACCTATTAAATTAAACTCAGAGCTCAAAGCGTGAAATCCTATTAATTAACTAACGCACCGTGTCACTTTGATTTACGTTCCGGGTTACGTATGAACGTAAGAAAATCCGAGGTCCCTCACAGACAGTAACCTCATTAGTTGATATATTTGACTACGAAAGCAAAATTTATATTAGAAAAAACTATAACTCACTGCCCACAGTTAGGGCAGATTAAAATCTTTTTACACACTGGCTAATTCTTGTGCGCCTACGCAACTCTAAATTTTATATTCGAACACTGAAATATGACCACCTTTGGTTGTATTGTGCTTAAAGAAAACAAAGTTATATGCTTAGATTTCGTAATTAGCATAAGCTTGTTGGTGTGCTGTCGGGTTTTCCGTTGATGTGGACACAAAATCGATGTATCTATTTTATAATATGTATTTTCGTGTGTTCGGCTATGCGACCATAACTCAATAAACTTTATGATTATCTATGCACATAAACACGTCTAACACGCCTTGGTGTCTGATAACTAATAAGATACCTACCAACTACCAATATGCAGTGTTTATTTGGTTTATTAAATAAAATGACCGATTTAATATTCACTTACACAATTATTTTATCACCGTTAACTCTTTAACGATCTCTTATACAGCATATTTAAGATATAAATAATATGTATTACTTAAAAACTTAGCTTCTAGTCTTGACATATTATAGATAACATTTAAATTGAATATTTCCGGTGGTCCGATTAATGTTAAGGAATTACGATGTATCTACATAAGGAGATTTATATAAACGACCTTGTTTGAACTATTTGTATAATATAATTCCCCTGAATTTACATATTTATTTATACTTACTACCAATTTTACTTAGGTATATCTGAAATTTACTATAATTTTATTATTTTTATGTAGGTATAATTTGGAGTCGACCGAACATTTACAGTCCGTATTTTGTAGAACTAAGTAAAAAAAATTAAGATGCCGTATGTACCTATCTTTATAGTAATCAATGCATTAACGCCCCGCCTAATTAATGTTTTAAACATATATTCTGTTATTTTTAAGAAAGGGCGTTGCCGCCTAATTAGGGGAAAAATAATAGATAATTAAAAGTGTAGGTTCGTTTGTTCCTTATCTATGGTATACACAACAGGTGGGGCTTGAGGTAGAGGGAAGAATTTCTAGTAAATTAATTCTATGGTGTACGCGTGGGTACCTGTGTGTGGCAGAATGCGTTTTCGTAACAAAGAATGTTTCAACTTCTAGTGGAGTTCTGAAAGTAGATAGACTTTTTAAATATCTAGATTGTAACAACCCTATAGTTTTCACCTGCTTTTAATTACCCTTAAGCTTATTTATTTGTTTATTAGTGTCTAGTGAAATGCACTAGGTAGGTATATTCTATTGCATGTGTATTATTACTTGATCGCAATTAAAGAATGATAAAGAAAATAGCATCATTGTCATCATTTCAGCCAAAAGATGCCCACTTCTGGACATAGGCCTCCCCCAAGTTTCTCCACAACAACCGTTCCTGTGCTACCCTCATCCAACGGCTTCCCGCGACCTTCACCCGGTCATTGGACCGGACCTCCTTAAGAAAATAATTTAATAGTTTTTATAAAATAAATCAAATTCTACTACAAAAATATATAATTTTAAACTCATGTAATCGAGTTAAATTTTAGTTTTCGACATGGAATATTTCCAGCTGCCAGTAATGATTTTTTTGCGCTGTCTTCTCTAAATCTACTCATCAATCTATTTTTCATTTCCCCATATTTGATTGAATATATCATGATAATTTAATAATTTTATTCATAGCCAATATAAAGAGGAACGAACATTTAAAGTCCATATTTGTAGAACTAGATAAAAAAAATGTAAGAATATAAACAACACTTAAAATGTGTTTGTTGAAATGAATTTAAAAAAGGTATTTAATTATACCTAGTTATTGTTTCAGTTACACTTCTCAATATATCATTCTCTACTGAATCTCAGATCTATGAAAAATATTTATTGATTTCTCTGATATTAGTTTAGTCTTCAAATTAAGATCGTTTTACCTGAATACAGAATTCTTTATTACATTTATTTATTTTTACTGTATAGGAATAGATCATCTTCTTGAAATGAACAATAATCTAAAAAGAAGGTCTCTGCTATTAAATATACATGATTGCCTTTTTTTCTATTATCTAGTTTCTTTCAAGAAGCACATTGCCTCCGGCAACGACCGGTGTTTAAGGTCTGTGAAATTGTTTATTACTCACTTCCTCCTTTTATGGCGTGATAATATATTACAAACATTGTTTTACCATAAGAAGTAGTCAATAAAGGGACGATTACAACACTTTGAACACCTTAATAATAAGTTTGGCTACATTTAAATATAATAAAGGAAAATAAAATTTCAGTTAACAAGGCTTAAGGATCAAATTATACAATGAATTCGTTAATGTTGCTGGGTGCATGATTTTATTTTTTGAAATGCGGTATCAGAAGAATCCTTCTTCTAATTTGGGAAAGACGTACTAAAGAAGATATTAAAAGCTTTGTGATGTAGAACTTTGATTCAAGAGAACTAAGTCTGTGTAGAACACATGTATGTTCAATCCAGAGTAAACTTACTATCACATCAAAATTATGTATCAGATATTTTATATAGGTACCAATAATGTGTTATCTATTTATGATCAATCCTCGATTTTTAAATTTAATCTTCAGTCATATTTGTTAAGCAGAATTTTAATTTATTTATTGCTCTTAACAAAATATAGTGTAGTAAATGATAAGGTTTACGCTGTTCAAAGTGTTTCATTTAAGACTTTGTGTAAGTTACTATAAATTGCATGCATGTGTACTTACGCACCTAGATGCATAATTAAATACTTAATATAATATATACCTAATTGATAGGTATAGCATACAGTAGTTAAACAATTTAAAAAAGATGTCTGATCTCAGCCAGAGTGGCAGTGTGAACATTTGCATACGCAATAGTTTTTTATTTCTCGTACATAGATTTCAGTGGTCGTAATTGTTACACGAGGAACTTCGCGATTAGACGATGCAATTCCTAGCACCAAGAATAACAACTTTTAAAATACATATTATATCTGTCTCATTATCATAAATGAAGTTGATGATGTTTTTTAGTCTCTAATCCACGTGTAAGGTGACCTTAACCTCATATGATTATGCAACTTATTAAATGTAAATTTGATTTCTTATCTAAATATTTAAAATAGAAGCTAGTTGCAGACGAACGACAAATATCATTACAATGATTAGGATTTTTTCTGGATTTTTTTTCGCTTCTACTTGACATTTTTGTTCGATTGTTTTTACACTTCCGCTAAAATTTTGACAGGGAACGTTAGCGGGACAAACGAAAAGACGGATCTCCTGATAGTAAGTGGTTACCAGCACCCAATGACCGCACAGTCACAGCCACATATTCAAAACAAGACGGGGATTGGACAATAATGATCTCATTAATTCATTAAAAAGCAGGGAAGGAAATGCTTTACAAATACATATATCTATACCTATATATAAAAATGAATTGCCGAAATGTATGTACGCGCATAACTTCCGATCGGCTGCACCAAATTAAATAATTCTTTTTTTATGTGTTCGGTATTGTTAGGACAAGGTTTGTGTACAAGAAAAATGAACTCGCGACTGTACTCGTCCTGTAGGAAGCTGAGACAGATATGTAAATATGGCGGTACAAAGTTCGCCGGGTCAGCTAGTTTTTTATAAAAGCTATTACAACTTCAGTAAAGATTAATCACTGAGCAAATGTGATCTATCACTGAATCACATTTATGTCATTCTCTATACTCATTACATATTCAGTTCAACTATGACATCAAATATAAAGTTTATGGCAAATCAGAAATGTCAATGCAGTAAATAAAATAGTGTTTGTAGTATCGCCTCTAATAGAATCACGGGAAATTGAATATTTTATCGGAGGACATTACGGATTGTCATATTATCATGTAAATCAGGAGTATTGTATAAATAGTTATTTGTCTTTTAGTTTGAAATCTATATATATAAAAGAAAGTCGTGTTAGTTACACTATTTATAACTCAAGAACGGCTGAACCGATTTGGCTGAAAATTGGTGGGGAGGTAGCTTAGAACCTGGAGACGGACATAGGACACTTTTTTTCTCATTATTTATTTTTAAGGGACTTTTACCGTATTAGGGTATGCCAGTCCAATAAGGCCTTAGCTTAAACAAGTATCAATTTAAATATTTTATGCTAGACTGTACAAATTAATAGCTTCTTTTGATGTCGGTATAGCCGTATAGGTATAGCTACTTTTTACATAGTTTTTTTTACTTTGTCCCTTGGCGTTAACCGCGGTTGATGTTGTACCGCGGCTAACACCGCGGGGCTCAGCTAGTCCATTTATATTAAAAGCGCTTTTTTTTTTTTTTTTATGTTTGCCCGCCAAAATGACTCTACTCTGCCTGATGGAAAGCATAAGCAGAATCCAAGAGTGGTGGTCACCATGCTCATTGCGAATGCATACAATGCAGCATGGTGACCCACACCATGGCGGCCTAGTGATGCTTCTGCATCTTTTAGTCTAGTCAACAAGTATGGAACTTGTTGACTAGACTCATTGGGCCTCCGGTCTCGCACTCACCAACGAAACACGACAGCACGCTGTCATTTTACGTTGATTTTCTGTGCGAGGGTAGTACCGCCCCGGTCGAGCCGGCCCATCCGTGCTGAAATCAGCGTGGCTCTACTACCTTTTGAACGTGGCGCTTTACCTACAGCTACTTTAGTGGGTACATTTTTTATTAAGTTGTATCTGAATTAGGAAGACTAGAGATACTTATTTTATAAACTTTAATGAAAGCGTTGTCTTTCACTTTAAATATGTTGTTTTTATGCTGACAACCTTGATAGTACTGTTCATCTGTGGCGTCTGTTTGTGTCGATCTGTGATTTTTAACTGTAGCTTCAATTTAACATTCATAAATGTCACTTAGTGTCTTAATTGCAATAATGTTTTTTTTTTTTTTTTATTTGAACATATATCTAATACATCTATTATAAACAGATTTTAAATAAATGTTTGACTTTAAGAATTATGTGATTAGCAAAATTCAGTAGGTACCAATATTAAGTATATAATATTTTTACACATTTATAAAAATCGGTTGTAATAAATCGAAGGCTCTAAAGTAGGTACATTGTAAAGATTCAATAGGTTTTTGCCTAAATAAGGCCACAAAGACTGATCTATGAAATAATATTTAGGTAGATTATTGTATAGATATAGATTTCTGTTCTGACTGTTTTGAATCAAAGCGGTTTGTTGGTCGATCGCCCACGTACTGTATGACACATTTCTCGCTATCGAGAGCTTTGAATACTTCGATAAGAACATCTCAAATGTTGATATAATTTATTATTGAAACTATAGCTTTAATTAGGTATATGTTACATTACTTATTGGAATATTAATACTAATGTTAATGTTAGATCAACTGATTCGAAAGATGTTTAATTGTACTAAAAGAACAAAGTTGGCACTAGGTAGCATACCTACCGACGATAAAATATTATATTTGGGACTGTTGATCACAATATGCGTGGGCTTCGGATTTCCGGAACATAAATTACATGGTTCATGTTTTTTTGATTTTTTTTTTTTTTTTGTGAAAATTGGTTTATACAGATTACCACATATAAAACAACGCATACACGACCATAAGCTTATTAATTTTGAAAATTATATATTGTCTATGACAGTTTATAAATATATCGTAAAGTTATACTTATATAATACCTAGGTATATCTATTTTTGTAATCAAACCAATTGTTGTGGAGAGTCTTGGGGAAGGCCTATGTCCAGCAATGGATGTCATTGGTGATGACCAATTTGTTATTTTCACAAAAATATACTCTGAAGTCTATTTAACCCTATCTATAACATTTATTTGTCGACATTGCTATAAGCTTTATTTCATTGCTATCTATGTTGCTGAAACATTGTTAATACATTCAAACACCTAAACTTAAGACACTGATTCGTGAATAAATGTTTACCTGACGCGGAGACTGGTTGCAGAGTTGAGTAGAGCCTATAAAAATCATCGAAACATTCTTCATGTTTCTAAATAAACCAATTACATGAATAAAATCCTAATCCAATACATATAATGATAATTTAGCGAACTGAGTGAATCCATACAACTTTTTATGATTAGTACCTAATAAATGAATAGGTATCTACAGAAACCTTCAGAAAAGAGAAATATACAGAAATTTTTTGCACACTTTCCCATTTATTATTAATAATTGAAAGTTCATATCTTTGCAAAAATATCTATATAAAAAAAACATAATCGACAGAAAACAACCTGAGAAATATAATGCAATTCTAAAAGAGCAATACTCGTTCAATACTAAGAATTAAAAAAAGTAACTTTATAGTTTCGAAGTTTTTTAACATTGCTTAAAATATGAACAATAGTGGAGAAGCGACAACGCAAAGACTAGTCACAAAAGACAAAAGAGTTTTAATAAAAAAAAGAGAAATTTCATTAACTCACGGGGTGCCTAGTTTAAACTGTGTTGCTCAGAATCCTTTGCTTTGGCGACATTTCAATAGAGACTAAAAAATAAACAATAGAAATAAAAACTCGCAAGGCTAAAGAGGAAGGCCGGACGCAACTAAATGAAAGAAGTTTGTAAAAAGTTTGACACATTTTTAGAAACATCAGGCACGAAATGCTCGCTCGCGGGGACCGCTCGTAAATTTTCTGTAGCGTCAGAATGAAAAAGAGGACATCATTGTTGAAAATTTTCGAACGCATTCTGTGATTTCGTATGTAATCGAGTCGCTTTGCATGACAATTAAAAACGAATCGCTTTATTGTGTTTACGTTTCCGCATGATTTT
The DNA here is from genome assembly GCA_949125395.1 of Diaphora mendica. NCBI lineage: Eukaryota > Metazoa > Arthropoda > Insecta > Lepidoptera > Erebidae > Diaphora > Diaphora mendica. Next base: position 9,708,364 of record OX421323.1, read on the forward strand.
TTTGTCTACTTCATTTTAAATTTTAATATTTTAGAAGTTATCTAATTGTTTATATTGAATTGATTATCTAATGTTATGTCATACTATTAGGTTGTATATCAAAGTTTAAAAAAATTGTATTTCATAAATACCTATATGATGTTAAAAAAATATTAGATCTATATCTGTAGGTATATGTCGATCTATAACCACCTGTTCCTAAATGGTAATGAGCAGCCTTGTTAAAATAAATCGGGCCAACCAATTCACGGTCATTCTTATAAATCACAAGAAACGCGTATAATATTTTGTACATGATTTTAGGATTCAAAGTGAATTTGCTAAAGTAAATCAGAGTTATAGACTTTACTTTATTTACAACAAAACGCTTTTAACTACTTTCATTCAATCTCACCCCAAATGTTGACTACGATACATTTTTATCTTTATCCCGAGATTTGCTCATGATTCCTTTTAGCAATCAGATGTTGGTTATTGCAAGCGGCTCGGTTTTCCCCCCATATATTTCCTGTACGGATAAGAGAAGTGCGCTTCTTTCTACAGAAGCACGATAAGAATTTCATTTCCTCGCGGTTGTGAGAGCTCCGCTATCTGAGGAAGTCACTGACAAAAATACCTAAGTGATAAAAGTACTGAATTCAGTACAGGTGCGGGCGATATAGTGAGTGACTTTTATTTAGTTGGCGATTTTTAGTTCATCTTATTCAAAAGAGTTCTTTATCTACGTATAGGTACATATTTTTACCTATAACTTTAGGTCCGTCTGTGGGTACAATTTACCAAAATTATCATGATAATGAAAAACGTTTAAAATAAAAACAAAACAGCACTATTTCCAAGAATAACAAAACAGATTCGGATGGAGCTTTGATTTTATGAATTCCCAAAGCTAGGTCTGAACTTTTATTTCGATTTTTGGAGAAAAAAAGTAATTCGACCCCGCGACGATGGCGGGCTATTTTGAACTTTGACCGGTTGAGTTAAGATCAGTTATCAAATGATCTGACTGTTTCCATATGTTTGATTTCGCCTTTGGGTCTGTGGATCGGGATGACATCTTTTATCGCGATGCATTCCGCTGGACGGTCTTTAAAGAGTTTGTGTTAAGCCGCAACCTTTGTATTAGTTTTTGTATCATTGTTACATAGTTTTTATTATATTATTATTGATATTATACATGTGAATACGTTTATATAAAAGTGAAAGAAAATACTCGTATTCAAAAAGTTTAAATTCAAATTCATGAACAAAACTGAAAATATTCTAAACTGACTTTATTAATAATTAATAATTAAATGTGTGGTGTTGGTGCAGTAATAATTTAAAGTTATTTTCCTATCTTCTCACATAAACAGCTAAAATACAGTATTTAAAAGTTATTAAAAGATGGTAAAATTGTAGTAATAAGCAAACTTAAAAACGACAAAAAAACTTGTGTGATACTTACAATGTAAAAATCCTCATTAAATCTTCATTGTATCACTAATTAATGACACTAAACACCATCAAACAATCTTCAGTATCACTATCCACACAAATATGAGATAAATTCATCAAAGTTTCCAATTGGACCACAATAAATTAAAAACAATAATTAATTAAGGCTATTTATCTTGAACTTGGGCCGATTAACTTCGTATTAAATTATTAGGCGCGTATCGGACCGTTCACTACCACAATACGTATGGCCTATACAAATCCTTATTTACAACTGACGCTGTTGTCCATACTATATCAGAGTTCTGTGCTCACATAGAGCGGAGAAGGCATCTACCCGATATTATACGAAACCTACACTACGATAAAACACCGTATCAATCGTTCCAGAATACTTTTACACAACTTCACGACCCCAGCATACAAGCTCGACTGTAAAAAAAAGTCACAAGGTAGGGGAAAAATTTCGTAAGCCATTATCCGATTCTATACAAAAGTTTTGACACGAACACTTTGCGCTTGGGCACCGTCTATTTTAGTGAGTTGAGAGATGAATATATTCGGTAAGCGACTAATCGCGGCGCGTGCGACTGAGACAGATAGATGAATGTGTGTCGCATTTGAATAAAGTTTAGGGGGACCAAAGAATCGTGAGCCGCGGGATGCCGAGTAGGTGGTGATAAAGCATTCGTAGCGAGCGCGTTCCTAAATCGAATACGATGAGTAATAATATTTAAAATGCAAGATTTGTTACCTGTCGACCGCCGGAGATAATGCTCGACGTTTTTTGGAGAAAAATACAATTAACTAGCCAGAGAACATAAATCATTTGTTTGTACTGTTCTATGCGCAGGCTCAGGTTGAACAATTATGCCTCTCCAATAAAAAAGAAAGGTGACCCTAATAGAAAACCCATCCGCATTTTTAAGGTGAATGTAGTCAATAATTAGAGTATTATTAATAAAAACGAAATTATATTTTCTTTTATATTTCTATGGACAAAAAGGTTTTTGAATCCACATCCGCAAATTTATTTTTATATTAGTTTTGCCTTATTAGTGACAAACGATCAACATTATATGCTTAAAAACATGCACTATAATTTTACCGTATTGAAGAATTCATTGTTTTAAACAACAGTTTAATGAATCTTTCACAGAAATTACTTGTACCGTGCGTAAATTTAAACGCTTTAAGTTTTACTGCAATAAAAGATGAACACTCAATCATGGCAAATTTTAAAATTGCGACCTGCCTCAAGCCGAGTCAAGCCTCAATAACGACGTGGGACTCGGGCACCTCGAAGATCGCGAGTACGCCAATAGTTCCCGTTCGAAAATAATTCTACAGGATCTTTCATGTAGAGCAATTTTCGAGTCTCTTGGAAATTGTTGGTTCTGAGGTTTAAGAATTGCCCAGTCGGTCGACAAATCGAGTCCGGAGCAACGCAAATTACCGACGCGATTCCAGATCGGACCGACTCGAAAATTGCATCGCGAGCTCGCGAATTCAGGTCGTGCGCACCTAATGAAGACGTTCAGTTAAATCGAGGACTTTGTTTATACGTAGTAAAAGATGTTGCATTGATAGTGATGACATTATAGGTACTTATATTTATAACACTTGAATGATCTTTGAGAAACACGTGTGTGTCTTGACTTACGAAAAGTTAAATTAGGTATATTATATTAATGAAAAGTTTTCATAAACCTAAGTCAACATTTCATAAAATATGGGGCAAAGTAAGTTTCAACACGTACAAAAAGCGATGTCACAATAATCAACACAGGCAATTTAATTTAAGCGACATAAACACGAGGCTATCTGGCGCTGGCATCGATATTAAGGGTGTGCTAAATGACAAACTGCGGCTGAGAGAGAAATGCTTTAAAACGGTGTAATTTTTACTGTTTATCTCTGGATCTGGAAAGAGATTTTACATTAAAAATACCACCGATGAGTGTTTAACATACTCTGAGTGGATGCGAGCGAATTAAGCTCATCTACATGCTAAAGTTAAAGACGACGACGCATGAGTCGACGATTCGCTTCGCGGTTGCGCGTAGCGCATTGATTAAAGGCTTTCGCTGTACACGCTCTGAATGTGCGCTGAGGTTTTTTTTTTAATTAATGCTTGCTTGCACCGTTTTGTATGTTAAATTTGATACATGTATTACAATTTGGTGAAATGTAGAAAATGAATTATTAGCTTTGCTAAATTAAATCTAACATCATGTTTATACGCTATCTGTTCCAGTAGCAACATATAATTTGTGATCATCGAGACAAAACTACTGTTTTGATGAATATTTGTTTCACGTTTATTTTAGTAATGAAAAATTTAGATATCATCTTCAAATGAATTACTTTCATGCTGACTTCATTAAAAAGATAATTTAATCAAGTTGATTGGACCATAATGTTATGTTGAGAACATGTTATTAAGTCATAAAAATACTAAATTTTGATTTACACCCGTGATTTCATTAATGTTTTGACAGTAATAAACCTACAATAGTTTAGCACGCATTAGAATCTGTAAACAAATTTATTAATAATTGCGAAACATAAAACGACAGTCATACCTATTTCTTTAAACTCACTAAAAGGATGTTCGGCATATTTCACACTCGTAAGTCAGAAAATGTTTCTTTATATTCATCGTAGCATTTGAAAAACAAAAATTAAACAAGTCGCAATATCTCTCAGTAGGCTGTACGCTGCATTCGTATAGTTTATAAAGTACAGCGGTATAATCGATTGAACACACCTCTTGATGAAGATATTACGTCGGGCCCGGTTTAGGTTTATTTCTGGACTGGTATGCATAACCTACACATTTAGATACGTGCAGGTATCTGTGGAGGTACGAGTATCGTGGTACTGCGAGTGTATTGTTAGGTCACGGGTAAAAGCGCTTACATTTAAATGTAATGTGTATTGGGTATATTTATCTAGTTCCTTTGAAATTTATAGGTATATACTGTTATTTGCTGCTGGCATGTAGATAGAGAAAATGTTAAGTATCCCTAAGGTTGTTAAGATATAAAACAATATAATAAACTCATATGAACATGAGTACACGATGTCTCGTAGTTAATTTTATGCAGCATAAATACTCAATAAAAATAAAAGAATATGTTCACAAAAAATCGTGCAACAATTCAGGAAAATATATAGAAAGCGATACTTCATAATAACTACAATATTTCTCGGCAATGCCATTAATCCCAGCACCTAATATTTCAAAGGCCAATAAGCCTCCCAACCCTCCAACGCGTTTGTAATCTAAACGACCTTTTTTAAAACTAATAAAAGAGCTCGTTTGAAATAGCCACCGAAAATGTTCAAGAGGCCGAATAGGTACTGCGCTTATCTTCGGTAAACAAGAGCCATGCACCCACCAGTTAATGATAGACATCGATCAAGTTCACCCGTGTACTTTAGCAGCCCAATACGTTTATTTTAAGATGTTTCTTGCGTCTTACGCTATGATTTATCAGTGTCTTGTACAATAAACTGTTAACATTATTTTAGTAGCATTGATTCCTAAGTTTGCTAATGGAGCTCCATCATTTCCGACAGCAATATTTTTCATATTGAATTATAGCTGCACACTCAAATAAGTTGCCTGCCACAAACTCCTTTTAATTCTTTTTTTTCTCTTGGAATGAATTTCACAACTTCGAATGGTATGAAGTTATCTGTGTGTCTGCTTGTTGCTTGCTTGTTCGATTAAAAATACAATCATTCAATACATTCATTGAGATATAACTTTTATAATAACTCCGGGAACTGGCCCTGCGGTGTTGCAATGGCTTTATAATTCTGCACTGATTACAAAGGGGAGCCGGCGGCCGCAATTTCGTCTTGTACCGATCGTGCTGTACATAAATTATCAGTTATTGATGAAGACATTAAGCTTACATACCCGAACAATTATTATTGTATATAGATTTTTCGAAGCTCGAACCCTGTAAGGGTTGACCATAAACGAAAACGCTGTTGCAAATTAGTTATAAATTGGTCATTGTAGTATTATAAAAGTTATTATTGATAATTAAATTAATTTCTATTCTGTTATTTTTTATAGATTAATAAAAAACCAGCTTGTAAAAAGCTACGCTTTTTGGATCTAAGAGATCTAAAGAAGATTGTGAATTTGCGAGATTAGTCTCTTCTAAGTGTAGGTAAGTCTACGGTCCCGTTAATAATTAAACTTGTTATGTACGTATAATACAGTTTGAATATCTTTACATGAAGCCTTCCAAAATTAACATATTAACTTTTGTTTGGTTATTATTAGGTGGGTAGTCATTCACACACACTCAAATAGCACCAACGCTTTACAAGCACTTTGATCATAAACGTTATTTTTTTGAATACTACGCAAGCTACTGAACAGCGTTTCCGGGTGAAAAGTACTCTATATTTTAAGTCCTCTTTGGATGGTTCTTTTTCCATGTAAAGACTCGATGGTTCATTATTCTTTTGCATTAAGATTGGCTAGAGATAACAACACAGTTCTTTCCAGAAACATAGAAGCCTTCTGGAGCCCTTTCAGGTTTCCAAGAGCGATCTAGCATTCGCCACGATACTTGAATATTGTGTGACCACTCCCTCATACGCCAGAATAACGTGGACAGATGTGTCCTTCACGATAAGCCATTTTACGCACAGAGGGTTATACGAGTATATCGCATTTAAATAACATTATGAAACACACACACACATTTAAATAACATTATGAAAAGCGATTCAGAGCTAACTATTCTATAACTGCCTCGTTGGTTTCGCGGTTGGCTTGTGCGACTGCTGATCACGAGGTCTCGGGTTCGATTCCCGGGTCGGACCAAATGTTTGTATGATCTACAACTATTTGTTACGGAGTTTGGGTGTTTTCTATGTACAATATGTATGTATGTATATATATATATATACATGTATTTACAAAAAAAAGTATATATATATTTGTATCAGTTGTCTGGTACCCATAACACAAGCTCTGCTTAGCTTGGGACTAGATGGCATTGTGTGTTAGATGTCCGAAATATTTATTATATTATTATTATTTATTATAGTAGTTCCAATCTGATGTGATCCAAGGTGAGGCTGTTGTCAGCACCTGTTTGAACACCCGCGTTCACTAGCCATGAAAAGCTAGCCATACACGTACAGATCTGCCCGTCGGATCTGCCCGGCAGGAAGTACGGGCAACTAACGGGTAGTAGTTCAAATCGTAACTCCAGCATATACGCTCATATAAGGTTGTCTGTAAAAATGAATATTTCAAAGCCTAAATTACTTTGTATCTGCAGCGGGATTGATTTTGTTGCATTTTCGACCAATTTTTCGTATGATTGTGCCTTTAATTCTATTCTAAGGTACAATTGCTCATCTTTGACTCTTCGAAAGCAAGGCAAAGACTTAAAGGCTCTATAAAACTTGTTCAAAATGCTTTATTTTCGCTTGACACCATTTTTGTGATCAAACGCATTTAAACTAATTAGAGTGTTAGTGCGCGACTGACGTCAAATCTGGCGGGCACATCCGTCGCTAGCCACACACGTACAGTTGGGAGCTCGGATCTACCCGCCCCGTGCCCGATCCGCTCGATTTGACCACGGGCCGCGTGCAGGCACCCGGCGGGCAAATCCGCGCCCGTTCTCACCATACACGCACGGATCTGTCCGCCAGGCACGTCTGCCGGGCAGATCTGTGCGTGTATGGCTAGCTAAAGCATAAAAAAGAAACAAACTTATATTTGCAATTGTCTTTGGTAAATCATTTTTAACTTGCAGAAACTTTTGTTATAGATCCAGAATAAGCAAAATATTTTTCATATTACACTTTCTATAAAAAAAAATCTAGTATATTAAAGTTTTGTGAACCATACCAACGCGTATCGGTAAAAGAGCTGTTCAGTTTGACGAGCTCCGTTTTGTTCTTGTACGTGCCCCTAATACACAAATGGCATTTTCATTTCCGATTTATTCCAACTCCTACCGATGTTTTTATGTCGTCTTTATTAATAAGCAATTGTCTTAGCCTCAGCTTTTGCACTTCGTTGAATCAATAATGAGAACAGGATTTATAACAACTTTGATTGATCCAACTCCATGAATGCGTCAAACAGGTTCACCTAATTCCAATGTTAATTTCTATCATCATTGTTATGTTGGTTTGCATACGCTTCAAAAATTAAAAAGTTCTGTGTCAATTGAGTATCGATTGGATTTAATCACGATGCCACGATGTTTAAAGATGGTTTTTATCTATTTTTACTCTCCATTTCGTATCAATGCAACCACAATATGCCACGGAGAAGCGCGGTAGGGTACAACTGGTTATACTTACATAGGTAATACCTATATATTTCGTAAGATCTCTGGCTTTATAACTATTAATGAATCTCTTTAAATGGTGTTTTAATCCCTTCCTTGTACGTTCTATAGAAAAAACAAAATTCGGTGAATGCAATTAAGCCTTATTCTGTTACACATTATTCTTTAAAATGTAATCGATACGATTGTAGTAAGAGACACTCGAATGATTTATGGAACTCGCGCCTCGGCTTTAAATAATACATCGCCGTAAGCTTTCAACATCTAAGAATGAAAGTCACGACTGTAATTTTAAAATGTCGATACGGATGTTTGATGATTTTATTATTTGTTTACTATATTTTATGACCCTCGGACATGTTGAGTTCGGATATTCTCAAGGCTATATTGTATTTTTGGAAGGCATGTTAAATGTAATTCAGTTTTATTTTCTTGAGATCTTCTTTTGGTAAAGCTTGTATGTCCAATTGGCTTTATATACGTAATACATTTTAAGTGTTAATAAATAAATCCAACAGTAGCGATGTTAACAGCAGACAAATTATTATTTAATATATTATACAAGTTCAAAATATTAACCTATTAATAGTTACTTAAAGGAGTTTAAAAAGTTTTGTTTTTTTACCTTTTTTTTTGCCAGTATTAAGTGATGTTTTATCCTCTTCCTAGCATTTATTATGCTCAAGATTATTAGGGTCGGATACTAGTTCAAACAATTTTACCTGAACATCAGTTTTTTGAAGGATGCGTCTGGCATCTGAGAGAGACTTAATGAGAGCGAGTTGAATTCGAAGGCTGAACTAACTGTCAGTATATTTGAGGACACTTACTTCCCGATAACGATCGTCAAAGACGATCATGATAACTGGGACTGACGGCTTAATGCGTTCTGCGATGCACAAGATTAAGTAATGTTTAATTACATATTTAAATAAATTAAGGCATTGTTAAGGACCTAATAAATATAAAACCGCATTTAGAACAAAAGTATCAAGAAAATTGTTGTTAGTATTTTGACAAAAGACTCAATGAATGAATGATGGAGGTACCCATTTAATAATGTTGTACTGTTTTAGAGATTTTTTATTGAATTCTGGTACGTCAGGCTAAAAGGATATCAGGTATCATGTAATTTATTACAGAAGAAAATGCATTTAGAGTCCACATGAATTGTTATCGCTATTTACAGCATACTATATTATAATGTTAATGTAATCTACAATAATTATAATAAATAATTCAATTACCATTCAACATACGATAACTTAAGATAGCAATAAACGATCAATAAAGTGAAAAATAAATAAACGTCTTGACAATAATATTGTTAATCGTAAAAGTCCATTGATTTTCAATGAGCCTCCACAAAGTATAAAGTATTAAGTTCTACGCAATTCATACTGCGAGTTCACCAGACGGGCGACAATATTAAGTAGCTACTGCGATTAGTCGCTTGCAGTAAACAGCTTATTAGTTAAATAACAATGAATTTGTTTATGTTTTTTTTTGCTTAAATTTTCTGTAGGTTCCGCGTATAAAAGAGATGTTCCAAGGACAATGTAATTACTGATCCTTTGGTCTAATTTTAATATTTGAATGTATTGTTAGATTAAACTGCTCACAGTTTGAGGTATTTAAAACCTTAATTATGATATTGGTATTTCATAACGTTCGAAAGAAACATGACTATTTGTATAAAACCTTCCAACAATAATCGATTAACAGATTTTCTTTACAACAAAACTGTTTAAATGTTATTAAAACATGAATATTAAAAAAATACCTACTCAAAATACCTAAACGTAAATAAAATATCCACATAAACCAATAAAGAAAATGGTGTAGTAACATAATGTAGAAAGATGCAGAAATCTATAAAATCCGGGAGAGTACGGAAAGTAACTGACTGATTATTTAAGGTTTAATATAAATATAAAAAAGTTTAATGAATCTTATGTAGAAAAATCAATTGCTGCTCGAGAACTGCTGGACCGATTTAGCTGATTTTGGTTTTGAAATGTTTATCGTAGTCCAGGGAAGGTTTAAACGGTGAAATTTTTTAAATAACTTGAAAATTTCAAATGTCACTTGTACGAAGTAACGGGCACAGCTAGTCCTACTATATTAATATTATAAATGCGAAAGTAAGTATGGATGGATAGATGGATGGATGTTTGTTACTCTTTCACTCAAAAACTACTGAACGGATTTGGATGAAACTTTACAGTAATATAGCTTATACATCAGAATAACACATAGGCTACTATTTGCCGCGATAACCGACATATACGCGGGCGGAGCCGTGGGCAACAACTAGTTATCAATAAAATCAAAATCTTTGTTGGTAAATCGCATAATCGCAAGTTTGAGCACACTAAGATTGTTTACGAGCATCATTGTTTGCTCTGCACTCCGCAGTCGTAGTTATTGTGGGCTGGAACCGCTATTATTTTATTGACTTCCTACCAACTGGTCGGTTTATTGTGTTGGTTGTGTGCAAATTATTTGTTATTAGGTACCGGATCGGTACATTAATAGTCGCGATTATTTGTTGCTGTTTGGGCGATGATGATGTTATTGGCTTTTCATTAGACACCTGATTGTTTTGTTCTTATTTGATGATCAGTGCTTGTATCTATTACACGTCTATTTTTATTTTTAACTAGCTGTTTCCCGCGGCTCCGCCCGCATGTATATCGGTTATCGCGGCAAATGGTAGCCTATATGTTATTCTGATGTATAAGCTATATTACTGTAAAGTTTCATTTAAATCCATTCCGTACTTTTTGCGGAAAAGAGTAACAAACACACACACATCCTTACAAACTTTCGCATTAATAATATTAGTAGGATTTATGATATAGATTTTAATTTTATTTGAGGGTTAAACATAAAGATGGTTTTGCCATATTCATTACCACGATTGGCCTTAGTACTACTCATCGGTATAAGATTTTCAACAGTAGAAGAAGTAATTATTAATAGCATCATGTTCTACTGCAACTGTATTTGCCAAAAAGATATGTAATATTTTAAGGAATGGAATAGGTACGAATGATTATTTGTGGTGAAAAAATTTTAAAACTAACACTTCAACCTAAACATGCCATTTTCCCACGTGAATTCTTCTAAGAGAACATCGTTGAACAAATTCTGGTTTTGCATGTATTAGCATCGTATTAATTTACTTAAGGAGTGGTTGTTAGTCATTTGTTAGCATACCATCTGTTATAACGCTTTTATTAGTAGTAAAAGTTAAATACAGATTGTAGGTGGTTTATGTAAGAACAATGGGGATTAAATATAATATTTTAACCCAATTGTTGTTTGTTAAACGGTCACTACCTCCTGACATATAACCAATTGGTTTCATATAGCTGTGGTATACTATCTCCAATACGTTCAAAAAAGCGAAATCTAGTTCCTGCCATTATCTTCCTGTCTATTCGCCTTTTCTTTAACTACTCCCAATTTTCCGATCCCAATCACGGCTTGCCTCTTTTGCGTGTGTTTGAATCAAATTATAAAGTAACTAGTGGTTGAACGCGGCCCAGCCCGCGTATATGTTGGTTATCGCGGCAAAAAGTAGCCTATGTGTTATTCTGATGTATAAGCTATATTACTGTAAAATGTTATCCAAATCCGTTCAGTAGTTTTTGCGTGAAAGAGTAACAAACATCCATCCATCCATACATCCATCCATACTTACAAACTTTCGCGTTTATAATATTAGTACAGATAAGAAAAGCTGCTAACTTCTTCAGAGATCTAGGTGTGAGTGCATGAGGTGATACTTGATGTATGAAATTATGTATTATTTTTAATTATCAGTATAGTATATTAATGATTAATAATTTAATTAATTGGTATATTTTAATAAATAATAACAAGCAAAACTTTAAGAAACTTTAACCCGTAACTTCAATGACTGAAGTTTGACTGCACGGTTGACCCGCTCTTTACTACGCCAAGTGTTGTGGGTTCAAATCCCACATAGGACACAACCCTGTGTGATCCATAAGTTGTTGTTCTGAGTCTGGGTGTTCTTTGTATCCGTTTCATGTATGTTTGTACAGTTCCTCGCGACAAAGGATGTTTATTCCCAATTGGAGTGGTCTTTGAAAAAAAAATATCGGAATACCCACAATAAAAAACTTTTTTTAAAGAACTTTCAAACATTTCATAAATTTTATATATAGCCTATATTACTCTACTGTGGAACATACGAACGTACTAGACAGGCTGTCAAAACTAATAACCTTCCTTTTGGCTTCACCATAGTCGAGTAAAAATGAACATGTACCTGGTTTAGTAAACCCCAGAAATAATGCAATTGCTTAATGTTAGGTACTTATGAAACAAGTTTCAAAAGTCGTAGTCACACGTTACGTAGAAATTTACCATAACACATTAACAACGCGTGACTACGGCTTTTGAAACTTGTTCATGCTTTTTCAGCGTTGGGTTTTAGTAATTACTTTTTTTATTTAAAATGTTTTGGAGCCTCTATAATATTAATTTCTTTGCAAAGTATATTTTAAATAGGTACCATAGAAATATCACAATTATCGAATAAACACAGACAAAGTCACGAGAAAATGCTAATAATACATTTTTTTTTTAATGTACAAGTAACGCTCTTGCGAATGATACCAAACACGGCATATTTATCTCATTTTTTTTTTTTATACAGTACTTTATGTCGGCTAGAGGGCGCCACATTAGATTCAGTGACACGTCATATAGCCTATAACCAGCGGACGATCAAGACGCTTCTAATTATACCTCATTTGTCCAGTTCTAATAAGTAGGTAAGGAGCTATGAGAGAATAGATGATTATACATACATACTTACATACATACATAGCCTGGCAAAATCATAACCCTCCTTTGGCATTGCCGTAGTCGGATAAAAATGATGTCATTTTTCTCTCCTCAAAGTACTCTTCTGATTTATACTCTGTCCTTTTTAAATGATCTTCAACAAACACGACCTCAATTGACAACACATTTCGTTATCGTGACAGAATGAGCTTCGTCGTTGATTAATTTCGTCGGAAGTATCGAATCATTTAAATCACACTCCTGTTGCATACTAATGTTTAAAACAGCTAAGCTTCTGCATAAATTTTAATCAAAAAAGGATTTTGTATGTTTAAAAACAAAAAGAATTGAAATAAAAATGTAGATAACAAGTCAAATAAATAATATTTAAAAATTATTTTAAGCTAAACTACTTCGCGAGATTTGTCCATTTAGCCCATATATGGTATATAATAGATATATTAAACCTACAACCTTTTTACCACTGTCTATTTTAAATTCTGTAGCCATTATGAGTTCAATGACTTCAGAAGACTTTTTTTATATTTCTATAGTATATGTTTTTATAGTAAATCGGCATATTTCGAACAGTAAGTTATTATCATAAACCGGTTATAACCGAAGTTCGTGATGTAAAACTCAATGAAAGAATGTTTGCTGATCGGAAATTTCTATTCGATGTATCGGTTATAAATCGGGCCCTATGAATTCCGAATAAATCAGTCAATGTTATCGGTTTTGTTAACATAATAGAAAGGTAAGCTGATAAAAGAATCTTATTTTGTTTCCTGTTATGATAATGACCTTTGTACGCGTACGGTGTATATGCGAATGAATAGACAATGAACTGTGAATCTTTTGTTCATCACAATGGTCATCCACTAATAATAAGTTGATAATATCTTGAAGTGAAGTAGATAATTTGTTTCTGTCTGTTATTGATAAGAGATAAAGCTGAGTTCATACCAATCTAAATATTCTTATAAAGGTGAAATAAAGCACAGTAATGTGCATTGCGATTATGAAAGTGTTAAAGCGTTTAAAACAAAACAAAATAATTTCAAGACATTTATTTCTCTCTGTAATTTTATGCTTTAAAATCAAACTGTATCTACCATGTGTGAAATACGAAGTAAACCAGCACTACTGATTTATGATCTCAAGGGTAATTAATGCTTAATACCAACTTTGTTGAGTCACACACGCAGACGACAGAAAACGGGACGAAACATGTTAATTCGAACAATTTACTGTGACATATACGATTGTCATAAAAATAAAATAATGTTACTACCAATCAAATGACCAGACTTAATTGAATTCATTTCGACATTCCCACGATTTCGAATTTCTGCGGATGTGATATCACTTATACTTCCTGGGCTTTTAGCGATTAAAACCTCTCACTTGCCTGCTCTTATAATTTTATGATAAAAGTATTGAATTTCTTCTGTCCCCTGTTTTATCACTATTTTATGACTAATTAATTCTGTGGCCGAGATTCGAGCTTTATACTGGTAACGTAAACCATGATTCTAAAAGACAGATGTTCCCTTTTATCGCTTGAATGCTTATTTGCATGGATTTAGTCATCAGCTTACATGATAGTAAGTTCATTCGCCTTTAATTACTATTTAATTCATCTGATAAAATTTAAAACATTCGCATTTTTATTACAAATAAGAAACTTTTGAGTTAATAATTTTAGACATGGTGTGAAAGCAATTGCTAACTTATAGTTATATTGTTTTTGTTTAAGCTTTGTGTTGTATGGGTAACACATCCAGGAAAGTACCGGGCCAGAACTTAGAAACATGCCTAGTCGAGGAGACCTATAGTTCTCTGTCAAGTAATACAGCGATCATAGTGATGCTTTATTATTGGTGTATAGAGTTGACAGAGCTTCCTAAAGTTGACAATACATATGAAAATCCAAGCTACATAACTGTTCATAAACAGGCCTATTTTTAAACGGTTGTGACCCATGAAGGTTGTAAAATTCATTTTTCTGATCTGTATCTCAAGGAATTTGTCCACGTTAAGAGTATAATATTAGAAAAGTCGGTAGCTATTATTTCAAACACTACGTGCCTAACGGTGTTATTTGCTACAATTTTTACCACTTAACCAGGAACACCTTAACCTAGCGCTAATTAGTAGACCGTCTTTAGCAAATGTAATAGTGTTATATATATGTTAGTATGTAGTAAACGTACCTATATATATTTTCAGTGCGTATAGCTTAAAGAGGCATAATGGTACAAGTTGTTTGGTGCCCTACAATAATCCATAATGGATAAAAACGTGACCAGAACGCGTGTAAGTTACCATTGCAGAGCGAGAAATTTATGTACGGGTCCAGCTCCGGTTAATGTTGCCAAGTAAGGAGAATTTTAAAAATTGGCAATAAAATAGTGCTCTAATTGATACCTGCAATTTATTTTAGACATGTAATTGGATTTCCTGTCTTGTCTTACCACTAAATTTATGGTGATAGTTTGATGTATCGAACCTATTGATCTATCAGAATAAGTTATGCATATGCATTTTTTAGCAGGTTTTGAGTGTTTGATTATTACGATTGATATGTTTTATTGGACTGAGATATTGGTTTTCAAAAATAAGATGATTTTAAAGTTGGTTTTAAAAAGTTATAGAACATAAGTGCCTCGTGGTCTTTATCTTTTTTGGACGAATTATATTCCTTTTAACCCTAACCAAGACTCACGTTTCTAGCGTATCACCGGCTGATCTTTATATTTACGTTGTCGATCGGGTACAGAACCACAATAAAAGTAAATTGAATTGACCATCATAATGAAATAGAAACAACTATACAGTTATGATATAATGGTCAAAATTTAATTTAAAGAAGTAGGTATATTTCTACAATAGCGGGTTCACCACAAGCGGTAACTAGGTAAAGAATGGGCTTTTTGTTATGGAATGGGCGGGTATACGAGCAGACGTATCGCCTGATGGTAAGCGATTACCGCCGCCCATGGACACCTGCAACACCAGTAGCGTCACAAGTGCGTTGCCGGCCTTTTGGGGATGGGGGGAGGTAGGGGTAGGCTTAGTGTTGTTTTTATAAATCTAAACGAATGTGTCATCCCTTAATACTTATTACAAAAATACTGTCTATTAAACTTATATATTTATTTGAAAAAAATACAGGAATTAAAAGAATATTAACTGTTATAAATTAAGCTCATCGTGATGCGTTTACATTATTCAAAATAAAACATTAACATTTTATTCATTTCGAAGGGTGCGGTTTTAACGGACTTTGCAAATACCGAAACATCGCAAATCTTTTATCACATACGTCTGTCAAAAGCCAAAATAAAGACGATATTCGTCAATCCTCAGCTCAGGCATATGTAAGAGTTGTTTTAGAATTCCCCGCATTGAGTATTCGCCGTATGCACGCGGTGTCAAGAGAAGGTGTGCTATAGAATAACAAACAAGGATTTGTTGGCAGTGAGCCGGTGATGAGTTAAACCCCTACTACTGATATATTCGAGATTAATAAAATATAAAGTCATTGGACGAACAACTAGATAATTGAGATAGACTAGTATGAGTTGGTTTACTTTTTAGGTCACCGATTTTTTTTGAGTTACGAGCGAAATTATTTATGTAGGTAGATGAAATACCTACTCAATTCAATAAATCCTCAAATAAAATTGAAGTATATTTATCACAATTCTATTGATAATAATATTGACTTATTATCAAGTTACTGCAAATCAACGTAAAATGACAGCGGTTGTGCTGTCGTGTTTCGTTGGTGAGTGCGAGACCGGAGGCCCATATAGTCTAGTCATCAAGTTCCATACTTGTTGACTAGACTAAAAGATGCAGAAGCATCACTAGGCCGCCATGGTGTGGGTCGCCATGCTGCATTGTCTGCATTCGCAATGAGTATGGTGACCACCACTCTTGGATTCTGCTTATGCTTTCCATCAGGCAGAGTAGAGTCATTATGGCAGGCCATACATAAAAAAAAAAAAAAAAAAAAAAATATCAAATAAAAAATAACTAAATCAAGTAATGACAGAAACAAAATACGTTAACTAGTCTCTAAATCCATAAACTGGATATGTAAATAAAATAACTTAATTCAAACTAAAATTTTGAAATAGATGTAAATCCAAATTTTCATACAGCGAAACTGACACGAAATTATGGTCCTTAAATTTAATTTCCAATACGGCCCATAGTAACACAACCATGTAGTTGCTATCTTGGATACGGGAGTAATGGAGACAGTGAAGTTTTCAATGAAGCGACAAGCGGGCACTCCGGCGTCCGGTGCCGCTGTCTGAGAAAGCAACCCATGGGAACATAACATACCCGATGATATTTAATTTATTACTATTAGTATGTCAAAGAAAAGATTTTTCTGATGGATGGAAAGAAATTTTGTTTTGTAAATGTTATAAGAGAAAAGATTACTGTTGTGTTCATACTTGTTATGTTCCTTCCATAATAGTAATATGTACCTACTCATTTTTTTTATTATAATTTTTTGTAACAGGCATGTTTTAGTAAAAACAAAAATCAACCTGACGTAGAAGGTATTTCAAAACGACTGTTTACATTCTTAAAAAGGGAGGTAGGCTGAGGAGGAGTTCACAGTAATAATTCAACCAACATTCATTTGTAATACCTACATTTTTTTTATTGTGCGGGAATCCCCTCGGATGCCACCAGCTGCTGGCTATGTCGAACTCGAACCGACTAAAAACCGCACACCGTCTCGGGTACTAGAAGCCGGGGAACCAGGTGCACCCTCGAAAGGAAATCCCTAGAACCCCGACTGTTTCATAGTACCCTGTATTTATATGGTTATATAATAAATAAAAAAAGATTACCTGTCACATACCTATCTAACTTTAAATTTTAAAATAAATTTACAAATTCCAATCGACTACTTATCATATCGTCTGTTTCCTATTTTAAACCAACACAATATGACTAAAGGATACAACAAGACTGAGTAATAGAAAGTTAAATAAACTACGGTAAATGAATACATTTGTTTTTCCCATTGCGAAACTAGCCAAGAATAGAAACTGACGGTCTAGTTGTAAAAACCCAACTTATCCAACGTTGACGGCCACTTGAGCAAAGATCTGTTTATACAATCTGCCTGCAACTCCTCTAATTGATGGTACCGTGGTGTATACACAATGCGATTATTGTGATTCATCGAGTCACCGGTGGTACACGTTGAAATTTACTAATCCTTCACTTATATTAAAATGCAGCGGCCGATATCTATATGTTTGCACAATCACTTTTTAATCGACGTTGTGAATCAGACAGGATTTATGGCTCTCTTACTGTATTTGAATATTATTGTATAAGTTGCTGTATTATATTGTATACGTACTAGAATGATTTCACATTACTAGTCCGAGAGTGCAAATTTCGTTTTCTTTTGTGCTACATCTTACTGTAGGTTAAAAAATAATATATTATGTTTGCAATAGACAAATTATAAATTTATGTTCATTACTTGCACTATATTTTTTAAGCCTAGCAAAAGAGAACACACCAATAAAAATTTCAAGACTATTATATTTCCAATATATCGAATATTGACTGCGTATCGAAATATGTATCAATTGTTTAAGACTTCTTACAATTAAAACTTCGACAGACATAAAATACTGAATTACAAATAATTACGAAATCAATCGAATTGAAGTAAATTTTTCACATAACCTATATTATTAAGATTAAAAGTGCCCGTTGTTTGTCATCCCAGACAGGTAATTTTAATGCATATTTAATGGGCAATTCTTGGCTTCAAATTCAGTAAGATAGGGTACGGCTATAATGCATGCAGTTGCCCCTTCTGTTATTTATCGTGTGATTTTTGGCAACAAAGCTTTAGTCCGCTACTTGGCTCGGCTAGATGTGTGCATTGCTCATGTGCAATCTCCATAATGCATGCTCTTTTGTATGATACCGCCAGCGGCGCTTTGACGTGACCACTGACGCAACTACTCGAGTGCTTCACTAGTGCATTCAGAGCAAATTTTATCTAAGTTATTTAACAACCACGGTTCATCTATGACCGGGTTTCGTTTTAGAATCAGACATTAAATATATGGTGTGTAAGCTTCTAACATTTTAGGTCGTTGGAATTGATGGATAACTATAAACTAACTAGAGTTTTGGCAGATTAAATTCATTTGTTTCTTCCGATTTATATTTCAATGTACATGTTTTTCTTAAATTATAATTTCATACATCGATTACTGCTGGTTTCCAAAGTTTTTTTTTTAAGTTTAAAAATGATTTAATAACGATTAAATACCAAAGATAAGTCACAGCAGAAAGAAAAAATTAATATTTTAAGTAAGTTAATTAAAATAAGGCACACGTAGGTACGTAGTATGTAATATGTAGGTATATTCTAGCGTAAATCTAAGGAAGGTAGTTGGTTATTTTGTCTAACTGTAAGTATTATATAATCATAATAAGTGCAACTCAGTGCTGTAATGCTTAATTTTTACTAACTAAATTATTACTACTTAATAATCACGCGTCATCAGTCACCCGTAAAATATACAATAAATTACTTACAAAGCGTTCGTTGCTAAATGAGTCAGACTTCATACCTGTAAACAAAAAGAGCCAATTTAATTATCACTGTACCGAATACCAAAATAATAATCATCAAATCCACTGCACAACTAGCAGGTTCGAGCTGTCCACGAAAAAAGGAAAGTACTACCAAGAAACCCACATTCAGATACCATTTTTCCCCACCAGTAGCTAATTAAGTAATTACCATTTTTGCACAGTAGCATACGTGAAGCTCATCAGGCTGAGGTTGTTCGAGTACTCCATTATGACAAGGCTCTAATTTGGTCGAGTGACACGTTGGCCGGTCGCGTCATGAATTATTCCGTTCGCCGTGTCCGGTCAGTAAAGACGTTTAATTGAGAGAACAACGTGTTTGCCGAATAAAATCGTGTGAATTTTTTTCTCTGAATCTCAATAATCCTGTTTTGTAAAGAGACACATTCGATTTATGACGTGAACGTTGAGCTTTTTGCGGGGTGAGCGTTTTCTCGAAAGATTGAATCTTTGGCGCTGGCGTATATATGTATATGTAAAGTATGCAAAAAAAATATAGGTGTCTTGAACGAGAATTGAAAAATATGTAAAATTTTGTTATTAAATTTAAATTACTTGAGTCGAAATGTTTTACTTTTGGCATTTAAATACGCTTACCTGGATCAAATATTAATCATAATCATGACTGTTTACATTTCGATATTCATTTCATGACAACATATTCGGGGAAAAATTGCATCATAAATATGTCTCAATATTAAAGAGGTGACATTTGTGAATGATTTATTTATGTATTATGATTTATATTATGTGGAGCCGAAAATACCGATCGGACTTAGCTGTAAGCGCCGCCTACGCACGGGGTCAGGCATAAATCATATTGCGACATCTCAAAAATGCCAACTTCAAAAACATGTTCGCCCCGTGGCCAGTACCGCACGCACCGACGATGGTAAGACAAGAAAAACAAACGTAAAAAATAAATTACTTTTGTATACCTCCTTTCTTTCCCGTTGTTGGACGCCGAACAACTCATAAATCACAGAAAGATAAGCATAAAAAGATTGTATGAGGTGGGTACACGGTAGAACTAAACTTTTCGTATTTCGTTATCTCGCGTCAAGCGAGCCTCCAAAAATGTACCGCCTACACCTTCCACGAACCCGCTTAGGTATTAGACAAAAACTAAATGTACATACCTAGGTACATACTTATACACATAAGTGACCGCGTAGATTAGTCACGCTCGTAGATTAATGCAAACTTACACGGCAATACAAACATTTCTCAGTAAGTGTTAAGTATCACGCAATTTTGTTACAGCTTATATTTTGTTATCTCTAATTCCATCACAATAATTTTTATTCTATTTTTTAGTTATAGAACGTTGAGTAGCAACTATGCGCATAATTATTGTCGTTACACTTAGGAATGACTTCAAATATCAAGCGGCATTCTTAGTAATATTTCTCAAGTAGGTGACTATACTTACGAAAAAACCGGTTATGTAAAAAACAGCAAAGTAAAACATTCCTGTGTTTTATACGAGAGTCCACGTAATAAAAGTAAGTATAAAACACGTATGTCGAGCAAAATCCTAAATCTTCCACGGTCACCTGGGCGCTTACAAATAGCGATGCGGGGCGACCACATGAGGGGGGCCGTCTTGTCAGCTGCTGTATACACGAGCGCCTACTGAGCAATTAGATTTGTTAGCTTGTACCTACCCGAAGAGTTTCATCACGCCCCCGCTCAACAACAGATGCTTGGACTAATAACCTCTCGAAGTTTCCCCCTTCCCCACCGCGCACCCCTCGCCCTGGGACTCCCGCGCTACCCCAGCCTCCCCAAGCAACCCAACTAAGATAGATTGCGCCACCATTCTTGCAATTTTCCTGTCGTATCTTGCCTCGTAAATTCCTAGTGATATATAGGTTCGGATCTTTCGCGATGCGACCAGGAGCATACTCGAAATATGATAAGAGTTATTTATTATTGTTCTTATTGGTTTTCTAAGGGGTGCCAAGTAATAGTATTTCGTTATGGCTCTGTGTTGTAAACTTGACTAATGCATTATTTCGATTTTTTTCTGATATTTTTTTATCTTAAATTATTCTTAAAGCAAACACACAGAATCATTTTATGTCAAGATATTAACAGAAAAGATCTGCAACCTTTTATACGCTCAAGAAAACGACTCCATTAATCTAGAATATGTCAAGGGTTTATCTTCACATGCAACTTGCAAGTGTCAAGTTTTCTGTTCCATAAAATCTCTACTGTTTCTACCGTGAGGTCTTCTTGTTCCTCGGTAGAGCTCTATTAATCCCGAGGCTTCTCTCAGTGGGTTAGCGAAGCAACTGAGAGATTTATGAACGTGTACTTTACATAATTATAAACTATTAAGATGTACGTTGCTAATTCATATCTGTAAGACGCGTATGATAATATCTCAGGGTAAATTAATGTGAAGGCTTTATTTCCAACCTTTGAACTTTGATATACATATAACAATCAGTACAGGAAAATTTTATGGGTTGAATAAATAAATACTTATAGTTATCACCAAAAGTATTGAAACTGTAAAAAAGGGAAGGGAGATGTGAACTATCTCACCCAACGTAACGATAACCAAATATTCAAAACAAATAAATGACGTGTAGATTAGATACGTAGGTAAATTGTGTATGTAATAACAAATAAAAAAAGTAAGCAACTAGTTTTGTTTATGAAAAACCTCGTAGTATGTACAAGCTGTGTCGAGATTAGCTTCAGATAGCGCTGTGTGCCTTTTCGGACCATTTTATACTGCTTGGTACCAGCGTTTACTGTCACCAGTGACAGCTTAACATAAGCCAAATAGAATACTTGTTTCCTAAAAAATGTAAAGTTAAAACCACAACTGCCCCCAAATATTTCACTGTCTCAATTTCCGGGCAAGCAAAGCGAAGGCCAAACATTTTTAGCACAACCGAATACGAATTAAACAAAACAACACCGAAACCAAATAACAGGCGAATACCGCAACTGTACAGAAATGAAACAACAAAATCTTCATTAATTTAGTGCCAAATTAAAAACAACGCAATCCCTTCTTTCATAGAGAACAGACGCCATTCGCTGCCATTACCATAATTATTCTAATAGCAATAAATTGTTATTGCCCTTCTCATTCTGATTCGAGCGTTGGAAATGCACTGTTATAGTATTTGAAGTACAATATACTATACTTCGTAGGTAGGTATTATACCGCCTCTTTCATACCAAAGAAAGTAGTCTTCAAAGTTACTACCTTGAAGACACTGATTTCAGCATCAACGGGCCATTCGGGGCTCGACCGGGGCGGTACTAGCCTCTCGCACAGATCAACGTAAAATAACAGCATTCGTCCTGTCGTGTTTCGTTGGTGAGTGCGAGACCGGAGGCTCAATGATGCAGAAGCATCACTAGGCCGCCATGGTGTAGGTCACCATGCTCCATTGTTGCATTGTCTACATTCGCAGTGAGTAAGGTGACCACCACTCTTGCATTCTGCTTATGCTTTCCATCAGGCAGAGTAGAATCGTTTTGGCTAGGCCGTACATAAAAAAAGAGAAGTACCATGTAGAGATTTTTTCAGAAAATTAATATTATTTCTACTATAAAAAACAATGATTTGGGCTACAAAATGCTTGTAGTTCAACCATCAGGCAATTTCGAGCAGATAATACAAGATCAAATAACTTTGTGAAAGTATGTACTTAAAAAACAAAAATCTTGTAGTATAATTCTATTATTTTGAAGACCTACGTAAATACTTTTATTTCCAATAAAAACACTCTGGACTAGATTCAAGAAAAAGCTACCTAAACATTACATTATTAACAATAATCTCCCTGTTAACCGAAGTAATCGTAGCAATATATCTTGGATTGTACCACCCTAATCATTCATTACAGAGACCCATGTTCAGCGGTGGACAAGGCTATTGATTTACAGCTTTGAATAATTGTAAAAGGACACCGTTGATGGGAATTATATTAAGGCTTTCAGTTATATTTACTGCTACCGATACAGCTAAGAAGAATTTTTAATATGTACAACAACACCTAAGACTTTAAAAAAAGCTTAATTGAAAATGATCTCCACACACATTTTTTTACATACGCATTTTATACAAGATCATAAACAATAAGTAAATAATTACAAATTTTAACAAAAAAAACCCGACAAATGGGACCATTTGGGAAGCACCAGCTTTTAAATAAAAAAAGAATCATCAAAATCGGTTCACCCAGTTGAAAGTTATGAGGTAACAAACATTAAAAAAAAACAGTCGAATTTAGAACCTCCTCCTTTTTTGAAGTCGGTTCTGATATTTTAGAAGTGTAGTATACTTTAGCCGTATGTACCACGAACCAATGATAATGACCACGGACTTGTGGTTAATTTAAAACCTTTCTTCCAAAGAAAATAATGATTGTTTTCGTAAATAAACACCGTCATTTGAACTAAATATTTGCGTTCACGTAACGTTCACGTTGATAGTGCATTGAATAGGGTTTGAACGAACCACTTATATGCAAGTCTGACGTACCAACCATTGTACTGACGCAGCCTCCAGTTTAATTGTTAGAAGAAAATTGTTTTTCATATTTTCATAAGATGTTCTATTATTACATGTACATATTTACACTTGCCGTTTAGTATTTGTCGAAGGCATAAACAATTGGAAGGAAACAGTACCCTCGTAGACGACGGAAGTATGCCGAGTGTCGCTACCGGAAGTGTTATTGCCGGAACGACTACTACATCCGGTTGTGTAGACTTCAAGTCTGCGCCGGTGACGGTAACTGTCTTCGCCATTTTTGACAGTACCTTAATAGAGAGTACTTCTTTAGCCATGAATGGAATTGTTAAAGGATAGAGTCAGAATGAGTTGTTGATGGGTGAGACTATATTATTATGAACTAGCTGACCCACGCAACGTCATCTCCTATTGCCCGTAGCGTAAAAAAATCCCCCGTTTTTGTAACATTCTTCATTAGTGCTCCGCTCCTTTTGATCTTAGCGTCATGATATATATAGCCTATAGCCTTCCTCGATAAATGTACTATCCAATACTGCAAAGAACTTTTCAAATCGGACCAGCGGTTCCTGAGATTGGCGCGTTCAAACAAACAAGCTCTTCAGCTTTATAATATTATTAAGTATAGATATACAATAGATGTACATGTACATATTTGGGTTCATAGAAACAGAGTAGTAACATCAGAAAAAAATAGTTTTTGTGAGTTTATTCCAGGCAGTAGATAATAAATATGTACCGATTATTCAAACATGCGACTCAGCTTATCCTCTGTCTAAATAATATCACTACCATAATCAGCTTTTAATAGTCCACTGCTAGGCATAAGCCTTTCCTGAGAAAGGAGGTTATTGACAATAAATAATATACACACATATATCTATCCAAGTTTGTTTTATCTTACACCCCGTTCACACTTGTCGTGTGTCGTGTCCGAATATTAATCAAAGGTTCCAGTGGCAGAACATTTTATATGAAGCTATTTACACTACTTGTCGTTGACCGATTTTGTGTCGCCCACGACAATAAATGTGTGTTTTGCCAGCCCTCTACGCCCGGAAAAATCGTATCGTATCTCGCTCTCCTATAAGTAAGAATGGCGCTGTTCACATTATGTCGTGTGTCGTGCCGACTGCTGGCGTCCCCCGCTTTTCGGGCACGACACACGACAAGTGGAAACTAGTTTTAAAGTCGTCTCTGAGCTGTTTAAGGCTGATACATTATTATTTTTTATACATCATAAGTCCCAAAATAAACAGAACAAGACTTGTACTATGGATGCTAGACTTTTTGTCTCCAAAAAAATTAAACTCCAAAATAAATTATTACCGATCTTACAAACATTTTATCCGACCAAACTCAGCAATTGCATACGCATACGCATTACATACGCTAATACTGCGCTACTTAGGCAGTCTCTTGAGTCAAGTTAATTAAATCTATAAAAGCTAGTAATCGTAAGTAGTGATTACGATAACTAATATCTTGTATCATAATAAAGCACAAATTTTAATCCTATTTACCTGAGTATTGGTTAATTATGCAAGTTTCATCTTAATTAGAACTGTACCAGACCAATTGTAATAAATGTTTTATTTCAAGCGAAGATGGTTTTTTTTTGTGTGGCCCACCAAAATGACTCCACATACATAGTATACATAGAAAACACCCAAACTCCGAAACAAATATTTGCAGATTATATAAATATTTGGTCAAAATAAACAGAACTTGTCCTATGGATACTAGACTTTTTGTTTCAAAAAACATCAAATTCCAAAACAAATATTTACCGATCTTACAAACATTTTATCCGACCCGGGATTCGTATCCGACGCCTGAAACTCACCAATCGCATACGCCAATACTGTGCCACCTAGGTAGTCGCTTGAGTCAAGTTAATTAAACCTATAAAAGCAAGTAATCGTATGTAGTTTTTTTCTTTTTTCCTTTTTAATCCTATTTACCCGTGTATTGGTTAATTATACAAGTTTTCATCTTAATCTTTTATTTTAAAATGCTTAATGATAAAAAACTTAATACAATTAGAAACATAAATAAAGTTATTTATTAAACTATTGTCATCTGATATATCTCTAAAACTAATACACAATATAAAGATAATTATCTATATGGTATCATCGAATAATTCCCTACATTCAAGGCATCGGAGCACGAAAACCCATAACCTCAAGAATGCTAAAGACGCGAACGATTTTTAATACAGTCGGCACCCCGTAATGGGTGTTTTCGCACCCCAGTCTGCGGTGACATTTCGAACCCACCGCTCTATGAAAAAACAAAGCTCGAAACATTATGCAAATGACATGATGTCGGTATTTTTGTACGTTTCGCCGACTTTATGAGCCGAATAGGAAGGGTTGAAGGGTTAAGACAATTCGCGAATGAATAAAAGTTTTGATGCCACATTGTCATTTTTTTTCAATAAGTAGTGCACCCTCTAGAAACACCCCTCGGTGTTTGGTGTCAGCGTTAAATAAAACACTATTCGTGTTATTAATTCTTTTGTTGGGATCAGCAGCGGCATTATGTATTACAGGATAGGCCATATGCCCGTTTTGTCTCCTTTTATGTTGTTTTATCTTTGAGAAAAATAAAGACAATAGTAGAAAATTGCTTTTACTATATCTATGACTAGCTGACCCACGCAACGTCGTTTACGTCTCCTATTGCCGGTAGCGTAAAAAATTCCCCCAGTTTTTGTAACATTCTTCATTGGTGCTCAGCTCCTATTGGTCTTAGCGTGATGATGTATAGCCTATAGCCTTCCTCGATAAATGTACTATCCAACACTGAAAGAATTTTTCAAATCAGACCAGCGGTTCCTGAGATTAGCGCGTTCAAACAAACAAACTCTTCAGTTTTATATAATAGTATAGATAAAGAATTTAATTCATTTTTGTAAATGGTCAGTGTAATTATTTTGAATTATGACTATTTAAAAAATTCTAAATGTTGTCTTCTGGAAATGTTTCCAGAAGGCGATGTCACGTAGGACTTCTTGACTCGTGCCTGTATAATTATAGTCCTCGCATGTTTTTATACTTATTTGTTGTTTAAATTGATAATCAAATTTTTACAAAAAAAGTCTAAATAAAAAAATAATTAATAAAATGTTGTCTTGCCCCATATTCCTTAGTGTTATCCTAAAACTATAAACGTCAGTGTTCTTAAGAAATCTCTTATTTAAAGCAGTAGGTATAATTATATATCATGCAGACATCTAGATAAACGCATTTGCAGACGTATCTTCTTAGTACGACCATACGAAATATTTGTGTCAGTGCCGCAACTGGTCACACCGGGTTATCGCAAGGAATAAGATCTCATCACAGATTTGTCAATGAGCCTTGATATGTGGGTTCCTCAATTTGTTCGCATTGACGTGGAAAATGACGACATTTGTCGCCTGTCGATCAATTTACCTACATTCGGGTCATTCAACCTTTGATTGAAGACCTGGAGATACTTGAGGTATAAGCTATTTTTTACGAAAAATGCCTACTTCATGTCTGTAGTAGAGGCTCTATGTAGATGAATAAATTAAAACAGCAGCAATATTAAGATTTTGCAATACAAAGTGTTTAGCAAAATTTTCTTTTCTTTGCTTAACCTGCTTTTTATTAAAGAATTAACATTAAGAAAACAAACTTGAGATTTGAATTACGACTAAAAATAAATCGTTTTAATTTATCAACATCATTGCCATCTGTTTCCTACCCAGTGTTTAATTTAAGCCTCCCCGGACTCTTCAGTACGCTTAAGGGGATACGGCAGAAGAGGCTTCAACTGGATCACTTGTAAGTGCTCTAAAACCAACTTGTATATGGTATACTCGATAACCGATGATAAGTATAAACATAAATGTATGGTGTTTTGTGATAAGTTATAATTGTTACGATTAAAATAACTAATATTATACTACGAATGTGAGTTCGTTTGTAAGTTTATAATGCTTTTACCCCTAAGTCACTTAAACCAATTTTCGAAACTATACATAAGTATAGATAGCCGACGTACACACGGGCGAAGTCATCCAAATGATAAATCAATTGTAAAATATGTGCAATTTTTTGTATTTTTTTCATTGTTTAGAACAAGTAGATATAAATCTTATTAGAATTGATTTTCAACAGTTTTTATTTTACAGATAGAAAAATAAACTTAGTATCACAAAAATACTTCTACATCCGTCTATAGCTTTCACGATATTTATAAATCGTTGATAATTTTATGTCTATACGAGTTAAGGATTTAAGTGCCAAAACACTTTACGACCATCTTAAACAATAATAAACAGCAATAACATTAAGAAGGGGAGTTATTTCTAACGATCAAGTTCAGTGATATTGTAGATAACTCAAGCTTACAACACCTATACTAAACTTAAGGTCAGACCTTTTACAACCACTTATTGTCATGTTGTCAGCCAGTCTCGCTTTATCGTGTCCCATTTAAAACTACACAATAACATCACTACATGTGTAGGTGAACTGGTTTGAAACTAGGTAAATATGGATACAATTTTTGTGAGGAAAATGAAGATTAGTGAATCTTCAACATAATCTAATTGTAAAAAGTATAATCGCTTCTTGTAGAAACATTTGGTTACGCCTTTTGTTTGGCAATCATGGTCTAATGATGGAAGTGATGATGTTGAATAATAAATAAATATTTCTTTGGAGTCTTGTTTCGAATATTTTAATATTAATGAGTTTGTACCAGTAACTAAACTGCAGTACATTATGCATTTTATAGGCATACGTAACTACACTCCTAGTGCCACAAAATAAGAATGTCAATAACAATGCCTTATATAACAACATCTAGAATCACGAAAACCAATGATCAGTTTTGGAAGCAAGAAATGATTTATGTACGTGCAGCATGAAACATTCGTCGTCTTGAGCCAGTTTTACACCTTCGCATAAACTAACAGTTGAGTCGCGACGAATACAACACACATAATTCAAAACTTCGAAACTAACTTCCATTTATTTAATAATGCTTAGGTTTTTTTATACAAATTTTGATGCATGTATATAAAAAATATGATTACTAGTGATTTGGAAGTCTGCCATAACAGCTGATAAATATGTAAATTAAAGCAGAACAATGTATCTCTAAAATATACTTTATTGGATTTTTTTCAAGTCTGTGCTATTTGTATTGCAGAAAATGTTTAACGTTGATTTAATTACATATTTAAATTATAATATTGTAGTAATGTGGCTCAGTAACTCATTTTTAAATATTAAGTAATCGGCTGTTTAATACCAAGAAACCATTATAGGTATACCGTAAATTAATAAATACGCGGTCCGATAAGTACCTACTTACTAACCTACAAATGAAAAACAAAAATTTTGGAAAAGTAGCGATTTATTCAATGTCTATGCATAAATTAACTTTTAAATTCAGAAGATGTTATTCTTTAAACATAGATTTTAATCTGATTAAAATAATTAATTGCAAGATACCTAAGGTATTTCGAATAAATCGTTTTCTTACAATAAAAGACTACTTATTAACTAAAAAATAAGATTGGAATTACTACAAATCTTTGTGAATATATGAACTAAAACTTATGTGCGCAATGTTGAAATTTATCTACCAACTGGAACATTAGCACTACTTTTTATATTTAACAAAATATGAATACAAATGGTGGGGTATTTTTCTTGTTGCGCAAATACAAGTGTGCAGTGATTCGCACATAACAAAACAGATTTATGTCTGTCATCGCGGCCATGCTGAATTCTGGAATCAAAATTATCATGCAATTTTAGTTTAACCAAAACGCATTTAGTTGACAGAATGAGATATTTCTGTAACGTAAATAAGTTTTGCATGCTTCTCTAATGACAGAATGTTTGATATTCCTACACGTTACCATAATGTATTCTTTTAAAAATGTAAACGATTTGAAATTTAAATAAACTTCTTTTATTTTAGAAGAAGTGCTATTTTAAGTGGTGTTTGGAAGGTTTCATTTGTTTACAGAGTGTAGTATATTTATGAGGATTGTGAAAATATTTTTCTTATTAACGCTGACAGGTGATGAAAGCGCGCCCTTTAAAAAATAGTAGAGATTTAGGTACTAAATTAGGATTTAAGTTATGTGGCGAAGAGTTATTTTGAAATTATAAATTATTATTGTCACACTCTACGTAGTGATGTTTTGATGTGAAAAAATCCAATGTTAGACTAGTTTTTTTTTTTTAATGTATGGCCCGCCAAAATGACTCTACTCTGCCTGATGGAAAGCATAAGCAGAATCCAAGAGTATTGGTCGCCATACTCACTGCGAATGCACACAATGCAGTATGGCGACCCACACCATGGCGGCCTAGTGATGCTGCTGCATCTTTTAGTCTAGTCAACAAGTATGGAACTTGTTGACTAGACTATTTGGGTCTCCGGTCTCGCACTCACCAACGAAACACGACAGCACGAACGTGGTCATTTTACGTTGATTTTCTGTGCGAGGGTAGTACCGCCCCGGTCGAACCGGCCCATTCGTGCTGAAATCAGCGTGGCTCTACTACCTCTAAATATATAAGTATAAAGCAACTAAATAATTTTTCTTAAAATAAAAGGTACAATTTATACTAAATTTCCTAGGTTTTAGGTTGACAACCTCTGTGGCGCTAGTGCTCTATCTCTCCAAGGACGTAGGATCAGTAGTAGGTTTAGTAGTATTGCTTCTGCAACTCATAGTGCAAACTTCACTGTACATAACTATGTACAATGTAAAGTATAGCTCGAATCAAGTAGGTATGTATTGTACCCCGACATCCAATACGTCATTTGCATATCCCAAGCACATGTGGTCATATATAAAGGGTCGAATAGACCCGTATTTAATTTTCATAAAACGAGTACCGTTTTAATATGTCTGCGCCCGAATAATATCCTAACCCTTTATATTTCAAAATTGGCTTTGGTTATTCATCTAGTTAATTTATTATTAGTTGTGGTTTCACCTATGTATGTGTGTGTGAAATAATCAACTACGGTTGAAGTGAGTGGGTATTTACGAAAGGTATTTAGCAAAGTTCCATTTTTTGATTTTTTCCACACGTCATGGGTCCATGAGAACCACACGTCATAAATTTATCATAAGAAGATTTGATCATGTGTCCATTAGCTATCGGTGCACTGTAACATCTCGCTTGATGCAGTTTAAGAGATCGCAATTTAATGATCATACCAAAACAATATTCTTTTATCTGCAGCGTGTGAAGATTATTTCAAAAACTATATGAATGAAAAATAATCTATGACAAGCACTTAAAGATATATATAGGTACAGTACAGTCGTATAGATATGGCACAGAGTTAGCGCCTGTGTGTACCTATCATCCACACTTCCACAGTCCGCCGTAAGAACTTTCAATCATGAAAGACCTATGTTTTTCTATTTAATTACTGCCCAAAATAGAATCTCTTAATACAGATAGTACTTTGAGCAAGTAAGAAGGCAAGCAATGAACAGCAGTGATAAAGGTTTTATCTTGAAATCCATATCATGATAATCAGCTCGGAGCATCCGCGCGGTCGGGCGCAATGATTTATGCTTTACTAACATTATGATACATTTGCATTTTGTTCACAAAGCAGCAATGTATGCAACAACTCTACACAATAGCTAGGGTTAATGTAGACTTCGGCTAGTCAGGAATGGTTACGAAGAATGATTAGGTGCTATTGTTTATGTGATGCAAATATGCGGCGGTAATTAATAATATACTATTTCTTATTCATAATTGTATGAGTAAGTGTGTATAATATATTGCTCTTTGATTTAGAGCGTAATAATCGTATAGACAAGTATATAATGTGTTCGTCTTTGTAAAAATAAAGACAGGTTCACCGACAGATATTTTACGAACGCCATCAGAATGAGTTGACTGTCTCTACAATGTATTACGAGTGGGTATACTTTGATCGTGCTAATTCATCATTATCAATAGCTATATAATAGTTATCTGCTCTACTAGACTTTTTTATGGTTTGGCTCTGCCAAAATGACTCTACTCTGCCTGATGGAAAGCATAAGCAGAATCCAAGCATGGTGGTCACCATACTCACTGCGAATGCAGACAATGCAGCATGGTGACCCACACCATGGCGGCCTAGTGATGCTTCTGCATAATTGGGCCTCCAGTCTTGCACTCACCAACGAAACACGACAGCACGCTGTCATTTTACGTTGATCTTCTTTGCGAGGGTTGTACCGCCCCGGTCGAGCCGGCCCGTTTGTGCTGAAATCAGCGTGGCCCTACTACCTTGTTCTTTTAACAACCTTGTTGTTCTGCGGAGTTTGCTCCCTTAGTCTGCCCTTATGACACATACGGGAAAAATAAGGTTGGTGACATTCCATATTCTTAAGCTTTCACCACACAGACACGTGCTAGAGTTGCTCGATCAATCCTCATGGAACACAACAAAAACAACAACACATTTCCTTTTTCTCTTTTTTTTGTCTACACTCTTTCCTAGGCACGTTTAACAGAAGTTAGGTATACCTAAATTTAAATCTGTAACCGGTTTCAATTTAATGAAGTAGCGGCTTTGTGACGTCATTACTTTGTCTACCTGTTGAAAACATAAACGAAATATTTTTGAAAACCAGATTATGTACCGTTTCTTGATGGCATTTTAATTATTTCTAAGACCCAGACGGCACGAAACATTACTTTATAAAATATTACAATAATTTAAAAAAATACAAATTAAAAATAACTCAGAGTTGTTCGTAATATAAATAAATATATTTAATAATGGCTAATTTGGTTTTAATTTGTGATATCATCGTACTCGATAACACAGTGGTCAAGGACTATTACGATTACCAAGAAGTCAAGTAATTATGGAATAAACAAAAGGGTTAAATAGTTTTTTGTGTTATTTAATAGACAGAAACTAAATAAGTTTAAAAATATTGAATATTTAAAATCACAGACGATAAGAATTTAAATATAGTAAGGTAGAATAAAGTATTTTTACAGTTTTAAAAACATTATTTCATTAAACATAGATACAACAGTTTGTGTGTAAGGATAAAAAACAAGAATTATAATTTCTTTACCGTCACACTTTTCTACTTTAACGATCGTTAACTTTCAGTTGAACTTAAGCAAAGTAAATTCATTCATTTGTCAACTATCTTATCTCGTTGTCACAGAGCCTACAATACTTTGCGTGGATGATACGTACTTTTTGCAAAATTTACAAGGAACCTACGCATTTACCACAAATTCTACGCAGTCTCAGTAACTCTTATTTTCATTAACATAAGGTCTGCTATTGTTAATCGGTGTTATCAATAACTTTGCGTAGTTTCTGGTGCATCTTTATCTGTTAGCCAGTGGTCCGCCATTGCCGTTAAATTTATTAACTGCGATACGCATTCAGTGTCGCGAGCTAAAAGGTGACTTTAATTAATATTAATTATAGCCACACCTCTAATTAATGTAATTCTTTAGATAGCAGTTATATCGCCTTTTCAATGTGTCAAACTCAGTGGCTTTCGATGTGAATATCTTTTGTAACTGTAGTTCAATACATCCTATACCTACCTATAGGTATACATCAAAGGAAAAGTGGACTGCCACTTTACTTTTAATGTCTATGACCCCTTTCTCCTCCTTATTAGTATTTTCCGATTACTTATGTAAAAGCCACTACGTAAAACGAAGTATAAGTCAAACTGTAATCTTGAACATTTGAGGGTTTAAAGTATTTAGGTTAGTTTTACTTGTTTTACATATAATAATATAAACATTTTAGATATTGTTACATTAAGAAGCTCTAACTGCTTTAAAACTTAAAAAATCTGAAAGTGGATTTATTTTTTATTGCGACAATGGACAACGGATGTTGCGTTTAAAGCGCTTCCGGTTAAAATGAGTTCTACATTTCCACACTTATGTTTTCTCTTTGTAATCTTTATTCCGGTTCACGATAAGAGATACCTTCTAACCGTTTCATTTCATTACTCTCTACAAAGAACTATACCAGACCACGGTTTAATTTAACTAAAATCTCACAACTTGGAGCATTTGAATATTCAAGTACAATTTATCATGAAATACATAACACAATTAAACACATACCTCAGAAATTAACCCGTAACCTTTTTCAGCGTATAACTAACGTACGGTACATGGTATTCATCATGAAAACAAGCCAACATCAGCGCGGGGCTACGAATTAATCAAAGTTTAAAACAATTCCATGTAGTGAGGCGAGGCGGGCGAGACAAGACTCCGAACACACCGCAACGCACGAACGGCGAACATGTCTTGATTGTTCGTGCACAGTCTGTGCGCCTTTGTTGATACTACACGGTTTAACATAACACAATTGAATTTAATAAATGTTATAAAATCGAAATTAAAAGGATAGGTGAGTAGGTATTGATTGCCACACAATATTTTACACACTGGCAATACATAGAAATGAAGCTTAGTATAGAAAAATAATTTGAGAAAGAAGAAATAGTCTTTGAAATCTCTTCTATCGATAATATCTTTAGGTTATGTACCTACACTATCTACTATAAGATTTCCTCGTAAACATTGAGTGTTAAATAAAAGATAAATAGAATCAAGTAAACTAAGCGAAAGTTCTACTCAGCGAAACTTTATTATTGAAGCTTACGAACTTCAATATTGCACTCAAGTTATGCAAATCAAAGTACAGAGCATAGAGCCGTGTAACTAAGTTACTGTAGGTACTCGTACGTACCTACCGTGGGTATGTTAGTATATTATAAGTAACAACTTCATCAAGCACAGACTACACAGAGCTCGCGCCTTCAAGCCTTGTAGTGATTTAGGTTGGCTTGAGTGTCTTTATAAATGGCTTACCTATAGACTTTTAACATAAGCATTTGTTTGTATTTTAGTTTATTTTGGTTTGTGTGGATTTTAGTTTATTTAAGTAAGCTTCTATTTCAGTTCATTTTTAAAAGAACTAATTAAATTTTTAGTTTTGTTTCTAGCGGATCAACTACAGTGATATAGATATGGAGAACGTTAGTGTCGCAATATTTTAAGTTCTACTAAGGCTTATCGTACGGTTTTTTTTTTTTTTTTTTATGGAATAGACCGGCAAACGAGCAGACGTATCGCCTGATGGTAAGCGATTACCGCCGCCCATGGACACCCGCAACACTAGAGGCGTCACAAGTGCGTTACCGGCCTTTGGGGGATGGGGGGGGAGATAGGGGGAGGGGTTGGGGTATGGGCCTCCGGTATCCTCACTCACTCGGTGAAACACAGCGCAAGCACTATTTCACACCGGTTTTCTGTGAGGCCGTGGTATCACTCCGGTCGAGCCGGCCCATTCATGCCGAAGCGTGGCTCTCCCACGGCTTTCGAAATCTTAAGTGGTTTATGGTAAAAATAAACTTTAGGTATGTTGATAATCGTGTTAAATATAATCATAGTAGTTCAAATAAGGTCTTTCTGAAAAAAGAAAACCGAAATTACCATGAATCATGGCGCACGGTATTATGGTCACCTTTAGTATTTATAGCCACACGCTAGAAACGTAAGTTGTTTTTTTTTTCATAAATGTAGGTATATTTACTAAAAACAAAATATGTATTAAGTACTATTTGATTCATTTGATTGATACGTACTATTATATATTGACCTATGCCATACAAAGTTTAAGGTTCTACCAGAACAAGCTAGATATAATTGCATTAGATGGGTCAAAATTATTTTTCAGGATACCTATTGTTTTACCACTTTGTCGGCGTGATTGGTAGGTGTGTTTATTCTAGTGAAGTAAATTAATTTAAATGAAAATAAATAGTCATAATCACCCATTTCATTTAGTAGATTGTAGTCCATTACCTTTAACAGGAGCAATTGGATTAACCCTAGTAACAGGCCGTTCGTGCCAATTACAGGTTTTTAGTACCTACTATTAGTCTATGAGATATAGTGATGTGACGAAACTTTAAGTTTTCCGTTTTGGCTAGGTACGGAACCTTAAAAATAGTGACATTAATTTCATTAAAAAAATATTTACCGAAACAAAAAAATATTCATTCGAAACATGAATCAACTTCTTTTTGCAGTCTTTCAAAAATGTAAGTAAGGCCAAGATTAATATAGATCAAAACAAGAATAAGATCAATGACCGTTCACCTCTCTAAAGTCATGCTCATTCAAACTACGTTAAGTGTATTTAAAAATGAACCAGATGAAACTGAGTACCTATACATTATGTTTTGGAACGAATTGAGTACATAAATATGGACATGATGGATCTTGTTGAACGCTATTTATTCGGGGCTAAAATTACCATTTCTTTCTGAAGTCCATAATGTATGTATTTAGTTGTAAATTATCCCATTAAGAAATCTCGCCTGTAAAGGAGCAAGTCGGGTAATGCAAGTTATGCAAGCTTTCTTCGTTTAAAAGTTGTCAGATCTAATTGTTGACTCATTAATTACTTACTAGATATGCTTATTTCTATAGTAAAAACAATGCTTTGCAATATAATTACGACAGTTCTTCATTATTTTATATAGCCCTTATGATAATGTGTAAACAAATATTTAGTACATTTTATTCTGTACACGTTTGCCAAATTCTGATCACCAAATAAATAACAATCTACTCCTTCACTGTCCCACTCACCGTTCTGACTTTGTTCATTCTACCTTCCTGGTTCAGTCTGTCCTGCTATGGAACGTGCTCCCGCTCGAGATCAGGATGGCCAAAACTCGGCAGAGTTTTAAGTATCTGTTGCGGAAACATTTTTTAGACACTTTTTCGGATCCACCTCAATCTTAGCCTCTCCCTTTCAAATTTTTATAGTATGTATATTATCTAGTTATATTTATGTAAATGTTTGTATGTGTGCATATATATATGTGTGTATGTGTATGTACATATATATGTATTGTGTATATATGTTAAAGTGTTATATACTAGCAGTATTATAGTTTAGTGGTAGGGTAGCAATATCAATATTTTATATTATATTATTCTGTATTTATGAGCAATATTTAATAATTGAGTCGTAAAAGAAATAAAATGATAAAATCTCTGTGCGTCTACCATGTTTGTCTCTGTGTCCCCCTAAGGTTGACTGGCAGAAAATGCCTACGGCATTAAGTCCGCCTTTGCAACATCTATGCATAAATTTTAAATAAATAAATAAATAAAATAACAGCTTTGTAGTTTTATACTCGACAGGACTGCTGTGATCTCAAGTATTTAAAATTAGGCCATATTTCAAGTTCAACTTATAATTGTTAGTTCTATGTGTATTGTTTACATATTATGTACACAGGTACGTACATATTTAGATCCCTGAAGAGGCAGACAACGAAATATTATCTAAACGCTCACATTTAGCAGACATATTAATATTAGTGCCACTTAACTACGCAATAGGGGGCAAATCTATTGCCGACAACCGGACATTGTAGGAGTGAATAGAAAAAATGGAACTAGAATGAAAGTAAACTTAGATAAGAAGGAAGCAGCAATAGAAGGAAATTGGTCGTATGGATAGATTGAAGAGAGAAATGGCCAAGGTCGTTTCTGTAATTACTAGATAAGTCTAATTGAAATGTCTGTAATCGGAAATGACAAGCCCATATTAATGACTTCTAAAAATGTAGTTTGGGACTTTTTAACAGTTTGCTTGCCTACATTTTTATATACATACTAGATTACCCACGCAACTTCGTCAACGTTTCTTTTCAATAATGTTCTGCGTGATGTTAACTATATATTTATTACGCGTATTGCGTTAGGCATCAGAAGCAGGCGTATAAATTTCCATTTCATCTGTAGCCGACTGGAGAGAAAAAGCTCCACTCTACGTATGAAGCTTGCTTAAAAATAAAGTCCAGTACTGTAATTTTTATGGCTTTTATGATTTTAAAATATTTCTGTTATGAGTTAGTAAGCGAATACTACTAAGAAACTATGTAAAATCGGAGACAATCCTATAAGTAATAAACTGACGAGTATATTTAATTATTTTATCTACTACTCCATGTAGAGTAACAAGTGCGATGTGCAAACAAAATACTAAATTTTCATATAAAACGCGTTTAAAACTCAACGAAACACGGACTACATAAATACAAGAACGTGCACATAAATATAACGCACTCGCTACGCTCAAATTTCGCCACCGTCTGTTTTATATTGATATATTGTATTGTTTATGGCGCGGCCGAATCAAAACGTGATATATTGAACAACGCACGCGGTGTTCGCGAGTAACTTTCATATTTGGAAGGATTGCAGATTATGTGCCACTAGACGTGACTATTGGCAACAAAAATAACAATAATGATCTTTGTCTGCCTTGTAATTCTGATTTT
Source organism: Diaphora mendica (assembly GCA_949125395.1). Lineage (NCBI taxonomy): Eukaryota > Metazoa > Arthropoda > Insecta > Lepidoptera > Erebidae > Diaphora > Diaphora mendica. Next base: position 9,746,525 of record OX421323.1, read on the forward strand.
TCAACGTAAACATCAATTTGACAGGATTTATTTCTTAGTTTTAATAGGTTTAGTAGACATAATACAGTTTATACATGGTTTATACACATAGTACTTAGTTTTATATAAACTATTGTCATCTAGTTATTAATTTTAGTGACAATACGTGTGTGATATTTCACTTTAAGCTACATAGTCATTAGGTTAGGTTAGATTATTTTTTATTTAGAGATTTTAATTTTGATCATTATCATCAGCCGATCATCGTCTGCATCGAACGAAGGCTCTTGCAAGGATCGAGGACCAACTATTTCAGTCTTGGGCAGTCGGCATCCATCTTCTGGAAGCCATTTTTTTCTTTTTAATTTATTTACTACTACATATATTATAAAGTAGTGATAGTAGGTAAAGCCCAACATTAGTTTTTATTTTTTCGCTAGCAAATTTTTTCTTGCCAAGCTATAGCTTGTTAGTAAACTAAATTGATCTATCATAACTTGTCACAATAAAAAATAAACAAATGGGTATACAAGGTACCGCTTGTTTTCATTTTGTAAAAAAACCGTTTTCCAGGAAAACTTCTCAAAATGAACGAAGTTCAGCGGCTTTTTATTATGCTGACAGTCATAATAAAAAGCCGCTGAACTTGAAAGATCACACATCGTTAAAAGATGTTATCTAGTTATAGTTTTAACAATATTCTCATTTTATGTTGGTTTTAGAGGTCGGTCAGTACAATATTAGACTGTAATGTCAAAGGTTTCAGGTTTGACATCTATTTATTGCAAGTATTTATTACCTTGAATATTATATTCAATCCATAAGTACTTCATACTAATATTATAAATTTGAAAGTAACTCCGTCCGTCTGTCTTTATGTCTATCTGTTACGTTGTCACGGCTAAATTACTAAACCGATTTGGATGAATTTCGAAACAGAGATTGGTTAGACCTTGGAGAAACACATGGGCTACTTTTTGACTTTGCGATAACCGAGGTACACGCGGCGGCGCCGCGGGCAAAAGCAAGTATTTAATTATTTACAAAAATAAAAAAATATATTCTAAATTACACATACTTATATAATATTTCTTAGCAATTTTTTGTTGCTAGCGTATTCATAGATATTGCACAATTATGTCGTCTTCTTCGTTCAATTGCTACCGCTTCTAGAATTCCATAGATCCTTGTCACGCAGGATACATAGATGTATGTTTGAGCCAAGGGAATAGTTGGGATGGGGGTATAAGTTATTGCTTTCTACAACTATGTGTCTGCGCCATGTGTTATGGTAGACACTGTTTTAAGTTACCCGCTAAATTATGTTCCAACCACCTACATGACATCAATCATTTTTGGCAAGTTGTGTAAAATTAGACTTTGTTTACCATTCTTTAATATTAGAAATAAGAATAAATTTATTAAAATTTATAGTTCTGAATATTATGGAAATAATGATATGACTATAATTATTCTTGTAAACGCGAGGTTTCCCTTTCTACTACTAGATTAAGAAAGGCTGTCATTTAGTTAATTATCGCTGGAATTTCCTTTCTAGATACAACTAAGATCCCGACCAAAGGACTGATAATAGAACACCTGTGTGATTTTATTATATTCAAATCCAAAACAAGTGGAAGCTGAACAACGGCAAATTTCCAAGTTGGAATCGAACATAGAAAATATTCTGAACAAAACCTAAGATAGATACGGAGCTTAAATAGTGTTATGAAGGTCGGAACGGAAATTATTTAATTTAAAATTCGTATTAGCTTTTCATATACTATTTACATTTTAGCATGCAAAATAAAGAGGAAAAACCAAAAATATACCCGATTTTTTTATTTTAGTAGGTACTTTAATAAATTTCCTAAAATTATATTAGCTACTGCAAATAACTAACTTTCATCTTATCGTAATAAATAAAATTATACCTCATAATGATAATAAATAAGGTTAATTAATTAAGTGCATTTTTCTGTACCATGCATACAAACAGGGCCGTATTTGGTACAAAGTTTTAATGTGAGAGTTTGAACGCCAGCTGTACAGGGCCGTACTCGGAAGAAACTTTTAATGCCCGAGTTGCTCACTCTAGGACCCGGCCGACTTTCTAAAGTTCACCCGCTAACGAGCCATTGACACGAATGTGGGAACTGAATTGTTTTTGCTAAGTGAGGAGATTCCACTAAGATGTTTAGGAGACCTCGAGTTTACTGTTTAAGATGTGCTAATTTACAGGGTGCCAATTTACTTATATTAGACGGACTGCTGAACTGTTAAATAATGTCTTAGGTATTTATTAGTTAAAATTAGTTTTTACATTATAGTAGCGTAATTATGAAATTCGCGAACTTTTTTGCCCAATAGAAAAATAAAATAAAATATAAGTGGTTAGGACTACAAAAAGTAATGTAAATACATATAATTTTTAAATAAATACATAATTTTACTATCAAGTTTAAGGTACAGCATAACGACTACCATACAAGCCTGAAAACGATGTTTTACCATAAAATATGAATAGTTTAGTTCAATCCATTGTAGTAAAATATAATCATTAGTTTACAGACTTCTTCGCTGTATGGTGATCGATAACTGGTAGTATATGTTCGTACAATTATTTTTCTATATACGTTGGTCGCATTTTATTTATATATATTACATGTGTACTAAACACAATATAAAGAAATGTAATACATTCTAAGAAACTATATGACTAGAATAGCAAATAAGTAGCTAATAACGGCAACCTTGTACCTATTCGTTTATGTTCAGGAAAAATAAAAGAGGTTAAAAACAAAAAACACATAATTTTTAACAAAACCTCGAGTAAGCAAATATACCAAAACAATAGAATGAAAAAGTTAATACCGTACATGTTTGGAACAAACCATACATTAGAAGGGCGTTGATACACTGGCGAATACACGTCTGCGCCGCGGGAGCTGGCGCGACACAAATAATTTCAAACATCTGAACATTTTCCGATCCATTTGAGCTACGGTTTCGAGATCAATCGCATAAATGAGTTCTAAAAAAATACTATGTGACGTCATTTTATCACATCTATATATCTACGCATCTAAAAGTGTAAGTGAAACTTACGCTTATCGGCCTTTCATGAGTAACTAATTTGTGATCATTTTTCTTCATTTATCCTAAACTTCCAGCCCGGATTCGCACGGAAGTTTTTGAAATTTTCGCTTTTCCTTTACTATAATATGCATGTATTATACATACAGGTTGAATTTTTGAGACGGGACAGTAAGGGCAGGTACCTTAACCGTTATAGTTACAGGAAAACGCTTTTAGGAGACTATCCATAATTTTTTAAGATATTCTGAACTGCATTTACAGATTTTGGAAAAAAATGTACAGTCAGCATGAAAATGATCATTTTAAACAAAAACTTTTTTTGATGGCAATCGATCCTATTTCTAATAAGGATCAAAAGTCTCCATTGGACCGACTGAGGTTTAAGTACTAGAAATGTCAGAAATCGCAAAACACTTTTCCCATACATTACGGAAAAAGAGTCAAACCTCTAAACTAGCCTAACTCTTTGTTATGAGTAGATCCACCATAATCCGCATTTACATTTCATTCATTTTCAATTTTTACATTTCGATTTTTTTAACTTTTAACTGTTGGTGTGGTGTGATGTCAAACTGAGTGGTAATCGTGGAATTTTATGAAGGTACTCTTAATTCTGCCGTGTATAACGACGTCATTTTAGAGAATCTCCAAAACCAGTTGGATGAATGGCTCCTGTCAGAATTGCGAAAAGTTTATTTTCAGCAAGATGGCGCTCTGCCACACAACAGTCGCCTTACGCATTCCAGTTTGAATAGGCAGTTCGGGTCACAGTGGATAGGTACACACATGGTCAAATTAAGTGGCCACCTCGCAGCCCCGATCTAACGCCTCTCGATTTTTTTTCTGTGGGGCTACCTAAAAACGAAGTGTACAAAAATAAATACAACAGTATTCAGGAGCTAAAAGATGCATTGACAAGGATTTTAAATGATATCCATCCAAGAAAATTATCGGCTGCTACTAACTCAGTTCAAAAACGAGTGAACTTATGTATTCGTGAAAACAGCGGACATTTTGAGCAATTTATTTAGTATATCATCTAAATGTAAGTTATGTTTCTCTGTGTCTAAAATACATAATAAAATGATTTATTTAATTATTATTTGATTTGGATCTGATGTTGTAGAAGATTAACGATGCAACTATGATGATTACTTAGGTAGATCTACTTAGGTAGGCGCTTTTGCTTATAAGAACAGCCACGAGGCCAGCTTGACAAAAACTGTAAGTATCTTATGCCCCCTGAATTTCCGTACAAATGTATGGGAAAAGTTTTTGCGATTTCTAGTACTCAAACCTCAGTCGGTCCAGTAGAGACTTTCGATCCTTATAAGAAACAGGATCGATTGACAGCAAAAAAAGTTTTTGTTTAAAATGACAATTATCTTGCTGACTGTACAGTTTTTACAAAATCTGTAAATGCAGTTCAGAATATCTTAAAAATATATGGATAGTCTCCTAAAAGCGTATTCCTGTAACTATAAAGGATAAGGTACCTGCCCTTACTGTCCCGTCTCAAAAATTCACCCTGTATATACGTATGGCCTTATCTTCTTCTGAGAGGAGATCTGAGCCCAGCAGTTGAACGTTATTGGTTATCGTTATTCCTTTTAAATCGCTCTATTCATTACTCAAAATTGCACTAAAATCCGTTGAGTACTTTAAATAATCTAAGCGAATAGACAGTCAAAGTGACTTCATTTCTAATTTTATAATGTAAGGATTCAGTGAAGCCCATGTCAATTAAAGTCTTTAGACATTGTTTTTAATCGATTTCAAATCGAATTGGGATGATTTATTCCTTCCTTTAAAATCGATGTCAAACACCGAAGACACTTAACTGTGGAAGTCGCGTCCCAGCTTTGATCCCATATTTCTTGAGGGGTCAGATGGGGGACCAAAACCTAAATGACTCTCGATACGCCCCTGTCTCCAACACGCAGAACAGGGAGGGACCGATAGTGTCAAAAAAAGATAAAAATATTATAAACTGCGCTTTTTCTTAAATTCTCCCTCCGTTATTTATTTTTATTTATCTATATCTGAAGATGGCGTTTATAAGTGTAGATACGTAGAGAGTTGTAGATATTATAATGAGCTTTTATTTCCCGAGGATATATTCTTTTATTAAATTTCACTTTACAAAAAGATTAGAATTGTTCAGATTGTGTTAAATATATTATATTCCAAAATATTTTCTCCGATTGCGCATTGTTATATTTGGTAAAAATAAGAAAGAAGACAAGAAAAAGTCACCCTACTCAATAAATTGTACTACGAAACATAGGTAGAGACATAAGGAAATACTTAAACATGAATAAACTGTGTAGTAAAAGTACGTAAATAAAGGAGAATAAAATACAGATAATAATAAAATCACAGAACAGATTATACAAATATAGGTGAGGAGACATTTAAGTACATTAAAATCACATTAGTAGCAAGATCTCGGTAGGGGCCCGCGAAATTATCTTGCGAAGTGGGAAAAAATAAATTAATAAAATATACTTTATACATTTCATATCTCATTTGGACGGTGACAGAAAAAAGTAAATTGTATGGAAGTGGTGATAAGAGATGAATATTAGTCTGATTTAATTTTGTGATTTCATTCGTGTTTGTTATTACTTTGTAAAGTTCGGTTCTAAAATTAGTTAGATTGCGTTTTACTGTTTTAAATTAACAATTTTATATAATGAATAAATATTTTTTTCAGACATCTAACACCTAACACACAACGCCATATGATCCCAAGCTGTCCTTGTATTATGGGATACTCACAGTCTCACACATGGTAAACTAGACAACTGATGAAATACAGATATACTTTTTGTTGTAAATACAAATATATTGTGCATAGGAAGGAAACACCCAAACTCCGTAACAAATATTTGCAGATCATACAAACATTTGGTCCGATCCGAAAACACACCTATCTTAATTATTAAGAGATCTGTATATTATTTCACATATTTAAAAAAAATCTATATTAAATTAAAATACATAAAATTATGAATACCGTGTAGATATTCTTATTATTACTTCCATTATTAATAAAGTAAGCTTATAACAAATTTTACAGTTTTTTTTCGGTAATCGAGTCTATTGTCTACATTTTCTGCCATTGATCATAAATCATAATGAATAGGTTTCGCTCAGTTCATCAGCGACTGGCACCGACCGCAGAGTCGCAGACAGACCCGCAATTTGCCTCACCAAGGCACGTTTAATATTAGAAGTCCTGATTTATGCCCTGCCCCCATAATGAAGTGTCTCCACACTACAAACGTGTGTGCAACGCACTAATTCACTGCCACGGATTAATAGTAGGAAGCTCTCCTGTTATAACGAAACAGTATATTTCTTGCAGTTCACAAATGCGTTTAATTATTTCTTGTTTAAAATGTTATTCTCAAATATGTAGCATAAAATACATATTTTTTTGAAATAGAATTTTCTACATACCTTATTCTAACAACACGGAAGTTCCTCTGTTTAGAGGAAGGGAGCTGACATTAATAGTTTTCCAATTTTTTTTCACTTTGTCAATATTACCTGAAAACAAGACATGATTTAGTTAACATACAGTTTTCATTAATTAAATTTAAACGATGACTATTAAATAAATACTTATACAAAAAATCGAATATGCCTAATATTTGATTTTTTGTGTGTTAAGTGATTTCTTTTATCTTACAACAAAGGACAGATAATAAATACTGTTTCATAAAGTGTAGGTACACTATGGACGAAAAAGGTTTGAAGTAATCATTGCCAGCTCACACTCTACGATTTAGTTTTACGCTTTAAATCACACATCGTGTTTCACCATCTCACTATAGGTAACATTTCTGCAATTTCTGTGGAGAGATGAACTTCAAAATACACTAAGTCTGAACTGTATATTACAATACTTTTGATCGTTTTACAAAACTTGCTTTATAGATTAAAGTGGGCTGTACATTTAAACTGAAATGTTTTACGTTCAAATGCGTATTAATTGTTAATTTATAGCCAAACATCGTATCCGATACGAGTTAAGATGAGAACAGGGTGTTAATCTCGATGTGGAGACGAAATACGAGTGGAAATGTAAATCCAATTAGTTTAAGAAGTCATTAAATCAGTTTGTTTAGCGGACAGTAATATATAGTTATCCACGTCGCTTTGTTTTCGATGGCTGCTATCCAAATTATTTGTTATTTCAGTGAGTTTGCATTTTCATTCTGACAAAAAAGGCTTCAAGTTTTAAACAAGCTTTTAAGCTGACACTTGGTTTTCAATGAACTTAAATAATGACACCTAATTTTACTTTAGTTCATGCAACAAAGTTCTTTGATTAATTAAATTGTGTGTGAACGTGTTTTCAGCAGTGTCTTGTATTTTTTAACCAACTTCAAAAAAAGAGGAAGTTATAAATTCGATTGTATTTTTTTTATGTCTGTTAACTTTCAACTGGGTAAACAGATTTTAATGATCCTTTTTCTTTTTCAAAAAACGACTTCAAGAACTGGACTAAATTTAAATTTGCTTCAGTTCTTAAAGCCGTTTTTTTTGTTAAAATTTGTGATTATTTTAATCAACTTCTCACTTTACAAAGTATTTTTTTCTGAGTTTACTGATTCGATGATTATTCTACTAAAACGGTATATCTGTATAGCTATCTCAGATCAATTACTTATCTAATGAAGCATCAACAGTTTCCAACCCTTCTAGATCCCTTCAATAGAACGCAAACAGTGTTGAAAGTAGGTACCTGTGCACACTAATTACATATACCTCTAAGTGGTATCCGTATAGAAATATATTTCTCATTCCCGGCAGATCCGATACAAAGGCCGCTGGCCGTTGGAGGAGTAATAAATTAGAGGGAAAGCTGCGCACCAGGATTTCCCTTGGGTTTATTCTCACTCAAGAGCGCTACACCTAATCCAGAAAGCCTTATTATACTACCCTTAATACAGCGCTCAAGACTACTTGAAAATTTTCTCGGGAAGTAAACGGTTTAGTTCGGGGATTTTACTTTTCTTTTGGAGCGCAGAGTTTTTATGTTTTGTGACAGGCCATAAGATTCTGTGGAGGATTAACTTGGTTATACAAGCTGCATTCTAATGATTTGATCGTTAACTTATACATTCAACAATTGAAGCCATTTTTTTTTCTAACTACATAAAATCTTTTTGCGTTTCTTAAGTAAACACTGTGCACTCTGTTAGTACCTATTGATTAAGTCTCAATTGTGGTTTAAGAGCGCTTATGCTATTTATGTAAGAGTCAATTTAATATCAGCATGTTATGATATAAAAGCGAATAAAATTATCTCTAAGATTGCGTAGGTACAATTTTTATCTAAGATCTGAAATTGCGTGCGACTTGGCTAGACAGGTCTTAATTGAACCTTGCGACTTGTAATGTGTGCGGATTGATAAGCTTTATTGATTTTATTGCGATTAAATCGATTTGATATTGTATCGATACTGTGTTCGTTTAGTCTCGATTTCTAATTTGTGTAAGATTTTTTTTTTATGGAATGGGGGGCAAACGAGCAGACGTATCATCTGATGGTAAGCGATTACCGCCGCCCATGGACACTCGCAACACCAGAGGCGTCACAAGTGCGTTGCTGGCCTTTGGGGGATGGGGAGGGGGGTGGGGGGAGGGGGAGGATTGGGGTAATGGGGTAGGGGTTGGGGCCCTCCGGTATTCTCACTCACTCGGTGAAACACAGCGCAAGCGCAATTTCACACCGTTTTCTGTGAGGCCGTGGTATCACTCAGGTCGAGCTGGCCCATTCATGCTGAAGCGTGGCTCTCCTACGGTTGGCGTTGGGAGCTGATAGAGAAATTCATGAATTTTACTTCGTGATTCTAAAAAATGAATTGAATAAGATACCGAGACTATACAAATAAATGGAATTGAATGTCTGTTTGTGATTTCAAATTAATAGCTTTTTACTAAATGCATAATCTGGACTTGCCAGTAATTCATATACGACGTATGCATTTTATCTACATACACAAGCAGTGGTCCGTTATTACCAGTTCCTTAAAGTACTTGGCTACCAATTTCTCCAATTTAAATTGTCTATGAGCGCCGCTCGACTGAAGTCAGCCGGCACATTCCGCAGTTATCGACGACGCGGGCGCATTTGAAAGAAAGAGACAAAAATATCGTCAAAAATCACGCGCAACAAGGACGGAAGCGCACGCAACGGGCGTTCGTTTTTTAAATAATTGAGTCAGGAATGACGATAGGCACCCGACAATTCAAAGCATTTTATCGAGCTGGCAACCCTAGCACGGACAGTGGGCATTTAATTTGTTTCCTTGTGAGTCATGTATGTATTATAGTCGAATAGCTATTAAGGGAATATTATCTATATTTATTAATTATACACGTACTCACTTACCTATTAGCTTTTCATTTTTAACCGACTTCCAAAAGGAGGAGGTTCTCAATTTCATCGGTTTTTTTTTTATGTATGTACATTGATTACTCCGTCAATTGTGGACCGATTTTGAAAATTATTTTTGTATTCGAAAGGCTATGCTCCCCATGTGGTCCCATGGCCACCATATCAGGATCTGATGATGGGATCCAAAGGAAATTGAAGGAAACCCTCAAATTTACGTGAGCGCCTGCAATAAAGTTAAGGCAATTGTCTGCATGCTTTCATATTCTGTAAACATCATGTCCGAAATATTTATTTATTATTCTATACAGTATGTTGTATGTTACCTTTAGTCGTATTCTTTCAAGTTATTTAGGTGAAATGATGATGAGAGACTTGAGAAAGACTAAAAAGCGAAAAATTAAAAAAAAACTTCGTTTAAAAAAATCGACTTCAAAAACTGAAAATTATAAAATAACTTAATTTGTATGTGCTACCTATTCATAGGTTTGAAGTCGGTGCCGAGCCAAAATGTCATAGTAGGTACCGCACTCGCCGCGCGTGACCTTGAGCGGGATAGCTGCTCTTCGCGTAGGACAAAACAACCGAAGCGTCGGTGAGGTCGTTGACGTTCGTCTCGAAATATAGCGAGTGTGGTACCTACTATTACATTCGGCTTGGCGCCGAATTCAAACCTATGAATAGGTAGCACATACAAATTAAGTTATTTTATACTTTTCAGTTTTTGAAGTCGGTTTTTTTAAACGAAGTTTTTTTTTATTAATATTTATTATTACATGCCTATACATCTAGTACAACTTTTATTTTCGTCTACTGCAAAATAATAATTATTTTACAGGAATAAACGCGAACACTTATTTAAGGTATTACATAGGCCGTGGTCACAGGCTGACTTATTTAAGGTATTACATAGGCCGTGGTCACAGGCTGACTGAGTCAGACCACGGCCTATGTAATACCTTAAATAAGTGTTCGCGTTAATTCCTGTAAAATTCTAAGAAAAACTCTAGACGTACAGGCGAAGACAACCGTGATTTAATTATTGCATTAGACGTTGCCCATTTGTTATTAGACGACTTACCTACTATTTGAGAGTGAAGTCAGGAGAACATCAGTCCCTCAAAAGAATCTGACAGAAATAATTAATTAGGTGTGTTTGGTAAAAAACTCTGTTTAAAATACAAAGTACATGTTTTTATTGTGTAAATTATTTGTATTGCAATCTTCATTCTAAAGGTAAACCTACAGGTACTACTTAATATGTAAGTACAATATTAAATACATTGAGTTTACATAGATAAATGTATTTAGTTTAACTCGAAATCAATTATCATTTTGAAATCAGTAGCGGTCCAGTCCTTACGACGATATAAATTGTCTAGTAAACTAGTGGTCTATCTAAATTCAAATATACTTTAAGACCTCGTTAATCATGTTAAAAACAATCAGCAAAGGCTTCCGACTTAAAACGATATAAATCAGTAAATTCTATTTTCAATTAGCACGCGCCACAGCCGTCGTTCCTAATTCGAACGCAACTTATAATTACGCGACGAACGCTGATTGGCCGCGGGCTCTGTGCAGTCGCAAGCGCAACTTCATGTCCTTTATTTGCCGCTATCTAAGCTCTAGCTAGTCTATCTTTAAAGTGAGGCCAGCGAGTGTGGCGACATCTTTTATCGCGGGTCGCGCTTCTGTTTTTGTTTTGTTTGTTTGTTTTCAAAATGCGAAGCCATATTGCGCCCGTAAATTATTACTGCGAGAGATTTGTTTCCATAGTTCTGCGGCTGCAATACATCAGTGTTTGCCGGGTGTTAGTTTATGTTGACGCTCGTTTTGTATTTCACGATTTTTTGGTTGTCAGGCGATTGGTTGACAAAATTTTATGTTATTGTTCAGCTTTATCTAGTATTTGTTATTTCACCTAGATATGACTCTTTGAAATACTGGCGTTTGATTCAACAAATACGTATGAAGATAACAATTTAAGATGTAACTGCACTTTACGTTTACTTTCGATGCTTTTACAGCTTTAAAAAAAAATGAGTTATGAGATTTTCAAATACCCTATAATATAGTCAAGTTAATTATAAAATGTAAAATCAATGCTGTTTTTGTATTAGAAGTAAAGGAGGTAAAAGCAACAATCCAAAGAAAAAATTGAATCAACAGCTTGCCAAACCCCCCACTGACACCAACTTTATCGCAAACTATATAATTCCAATTGAATAAAACTTATTGATAACTCTTTTATTCCCATAAGATCGAAGCATCTTTTACTATACTTACAAACATTCAGTAGATGGTCCTAAACGGTTTATCTTCCGAACTTTATAGAGATGTTAATACGGTTCTTAAAAATAAAATTAAAAATATATGACAGTAAACACATGTCTTGAGATTCATTATTTATTACACACTTTGTTGTCGCTTCCTGTTATCCAATTAATTTATGAATTTAGCTTACGAATAAACAGGCCCAGGAAGAACTTAACGTGTCCAAATTAATGATGTGTACCGGGTGTTGGTCTGATAATTTACCTTACACTGGCTTAACAAATACCACAACGGGTATTAATTGTAATTATATATTTAGCACTTTTTGTTAACATTACTTACTTAGCAAAGCGAGAGTCAAAACAGGCAATCATCAAGAACTCAAAACGTAATGGATTTTAAGTTCGAAATGTTTGATTCCTATAGTATGTATCACAAAATAAACCCAACGCATGGAAATTTATCATACTAAATCAAAATTGTTATATTGTAAACCGATTGTTTAATTTTGATTCCCGATTCACTATGTATACTATTGTTATTATAATGAAACTTTATTCGTTGTTTATTTACACAACACAACAACAATAATGTTGTTTTAAAAATTAATAATTAAACGAGTGAACAAGTTTAAATCGTGAAGATACTATAACTTGCCATAACGGAGCCGAGGTAAAGAAAAGTTCTTGTAACATTTTCCTATCTATCCGTTATTTTGTCGTAAAAACCGTGGAATTTAAATCAAAAGATTCAAAAACAACATATCCGGGGGTATTTAGCAGCTCCAAATGCATTCATCGCCGATTCCGGACTGCGTAATGTTTTACGGTATGGGGCGAGACAATAATGGCTTGCTCATAACATTACTCGTCCTCCGGCCCCGTACTACGCAACTGTGGGCTCTTTGCAGATTTTGGATATTCGACATCGCCACGGTAGAAGTTTACGCGACAATCGACAGAGAAAATGGATCCTGGTACAGAGTTTTCAAGAGCAGTCTTTCGTTGTGAACTTGCTATTTATTTGGATTGAGAGTGTAGTAAAATTACTTAGAATTAATTTCTGGCGTGTGAAAATGCAGTTACTCATGGATAAATGTAGTACATCAACTATGTTCTTTAAATTTATATGACTCAAGGAACTTTTACGAGTTTATGTAAACAAATCGGAATATGTTTACTTATTCGTATCACCATTGTTTTAATCGTAAATTAATTTGTTTAAACCTACACGAAATTTGAAGTGGCAACGATGAGAATATCATTCATTCATTCTGTGGGCTGGCTTAAATTTACATAGAATGAGATGCGCCTGGGCCTAATTAGACTGCGCTCGCGATGCATAAATCATCACTGACTCAACATCAGTCATTGCGAGGCCACAGGAGAGGATGCACGTCACCACCACCTTTATTATTCAATAATTATCTCTTCATTTTCTCTGCCCTTCCAAGCTGTAAATTATTATTTATTCAACAGAAGTCATCAAAGCTTTTATTTCTGGAGCTTGCGAAATAACTAGGTATCCCACCAAAAACATTTTCATGTAAAATGTTGCCAAGACGACTGCATATGACTTACCCTGTGAAAAAGATATCAGATCTCATGTAGAGCCAATTTTCTGAATCTACACGCCCAAACTCTACATCTCAGTAAAATGTACGGCTTGGCTGTTTTGTTACTTCAGAAACTAATTATTCGCATAACACATTACTTGAGAAAGTAGATATTTGCAAACACAAAAAGCGTTTGTTTCGTCTTCGTGACTGTAGGAAAGCCATACATTTTTACTAAGATGTAGAGTTTGGGCGTGTAGATTCAGAAGCTTGGCAGTTTTTTTGTCTTTTTTCGGGGTGTATTTCTTGTACATCTTCTTTCTCCTTTCAAAAAAGTCCATATACCAAAAAATAAAACCTCTGGCGTAAAAATTTGTGATAGTCTCATACAAACTTCCACCCCCCAATTTTAGGGGTTGGGGGGCAAAAGTAACAGGTTTATTTATTTTGTTGTTGTGTGTATACTAAACGTAGTTTAAGTACAAACCAAATTTCAGCTTTCTAGCACTCCAAGACGTACCCTAACAGTTTTGATGATCATCAGTGTGTCAGTGACGAAATCGGTGTATTTTAGCTATCAATAAAATTTAAATTATCAGAGCTATGCAATTGAATATGATATCATATCCTGAGAATTTGAACGATCTGGTATATCGGGAACCAAAGTTATGAGGGTTCAAAAAAACGATGAAATACTTCGAGAAAAGGTAGGTAGTGCCCTTGCGCTTTGCTAGACTCGTCTTGGCGGGGGCCCGACCGTGCCCCCAGATATAAAACATACATATTTTAAAAAAAAAGTAATACAACCTAAACACTGAAATAATTTTAATTGTATATACCTACGCATATAGAAATCTTACTTAAAAAGCAATGAACATCCGATCTTAAAACTCACAAGTGAGTGTCAACATGCGCAAGCGACTCATACATACATAGGAGTCAAAGACAAAACTCCTAATAGGAAACTAAAATAAAAGCAAAGTCTAGGTTAGGTACACGTACTGCTGATCTCTAAAACAAAAGTTACATATTTATTATTAAATTTATGCTGAAGTGCATTTACACAGATATGTAGAATTTAATATTAATTGTTTACGTTTATTTCTTTATCAGTATCTTAAATCAGCTAGTTTAATTCAATTACTCTCAAAACAATCTCGCTAACTGACTGTAGTGTACACTACGAACAAACATTAATATCCAATTGTACAAACATAACATACCTAATAACACAAATTTATTAATATTTAACCAACATGTTCTTCGAGTTACTCGTAAAACATTTTAATTGGGAACTTGCTATGTTAATAATAGGCGGCTTTACCTTAAAAATGTTAGCCAAATTTTTACTATACATTTCCATTCTTAACATTCTTTAGTGTTCATAATTACACAGGTACAGTCACATATATGAAATTTAATTATATCGTATGTCAAAACTATTCACGGTATTGTGAGTTTAATATGAAACTAGTACATTTGCGGTTCATAAAGCTCAGTAGCTTGATTGTATCTGAACGGAATACTCTCTATAACAGCATTCTAAGTAAGGGTAATTACAGATGTCGCGACACAATTGTTGCTATCTGTGATGATCAATTGAAAGTAAACTCATATTAATGTTGTACAAGCTTTCATTGTTTTTTTGTCTATTGAAAACAAACTGCCTCTTTCATTTCGTTTTTGCATTTTAATTTTCAGTAGAACGCCTCTAATTTAGGGGTCGTGACGACTGTTCATATTTAACTGTGTACACTATGCGAATTTTATTAAAATTTCAGTATTAACTAGCTTTCTGTAAATATATGATCAATGTACAAATACTGGTTTAAAACGGGCGAAGTGATTTTACACATTTACATCTTACTGTAATAATCGTTTCCTCGCTTTCAACAATATTATGTCCCAGTCTGCGACCGCACTTATCTCGAGTTTAATTGTTGATCTTACTTTTCCTTCGCTATGTTGGCTTGGGATTGTTCTTTAATTTGTGCACGGCATCCTTTTAGCCATCAATCAAGTGTGTAAGGCTGTATCGGTTCATTGCAAACTGCCACAGTGATTGTAGAGGTTCTATTACTTTGTAGGATTCTTCCATTTCGGTTAATTCTAATAGGTTGGTTTGCCAATAGTTAGTTTATTGTTGGAATGAGAACTGGTTTTCGAACGTCTTGTCAAGCTTTTATAAACCAAAATAATCATTGAAACAATTGAACGGCTTGTCGAGATAGCTGTATAAGGTACTGGGAAACTAAATTAACAAATTAAGTACGTATATTCAAGTTTGCAGTATTTTATACTTTTGAAGACAACTGAATCCTGGGGAATGACTGAATGATTGATTTATGTAGGTAAGTAAAGTTTATCCTCAGATTTTATTATTAAAAATGATGTTTTTGAAAAGTACATTGTAAGAAGAAAATACGCGTCATCTCTCTCTCGATAGACTTATTACAGAATAAAATCTTCTTTTTTAAATATCGGTTCGTCCAAAGTTTTTTTTGTCTATTAGTTTTAATCATTTCAATAATATTGAGATATTGAGAGGGGCTTTTATCACTGAATCTATTTCAATTAAAACTTGTTCGAAAAACTGTTCACTTAAAAAATGAAATATAAGCTACTAAAAATAATAAGTGACACAGCTAGGAGAATTTCATAAGTTGTTTGTGGCTAATAATACAAATGATAGGAATCCCAATCACGATGACAGGCAGACACTTAAAGCAAGTCCAAGATGGTATAATGCTGATAACTGAATAGATAAAGTAGGTACCTAGTATTAGTTAAAATTCCTACCCGTACTGATGGTTGATAAGACGCGGTGTATCGGTGTACAATGGTTTTGTTCCGTAGGCTCTTTAGTAGCTGTCCGTAAGACAATTTGAAGCTATACTGTAGAAGTGAAATGTGAAGACTTTAAGCATGGCACCAATAAGTTTGAAAAACGCAAGTATTTAAAATAGGTAACACTCTAACAACACCGAGTTCTGTAATCATGACTTTTGTAAATAGAATTACCTATTAGAAATCTTATTTATTTGGATAATACAATGATAGGTTTTATAGGTAGGTATATTCTTTTAAATGAGTTTACTTGCTGTTTGACGGTTACAATAATATTTAAAGTAGGTATAAATATAGTATACATACTTATTTATATTCTATATTGGCCTCGTTGATCTAGTGGTTAGCGTAGGTGACTGCGGATCAAGAGGTCTCGGGTTCGATTCCCGGGTCGGACTGCTGTTGGGTTTTTCTTACAATAAATTCTTAATAGCTGCCCCGGAGTTTTGAAGATGGCGGTGTTTCCCGCCCGTGCCTCGGAGAGCACGTTAAGCCGTCGGTCCCGGTTGTCATGAACATCTATGGCAATCGTTATTATGAAGTCAGTGCCCTCAAATATACTGGCAACTAGTTCAATCTTCGAATTCAGTTCACCCTCAGGGTTGCGGAGGTCCGATGCCAGTCGCTCCGTTTAAACACTGATATTCAGGTAAAACCTGTGGAACTAGTAGCCGACCGAATAACAAAGGCTAGGTAGGAAGATGAAGAAGATTGGATTGATAAGCACATTTAATATATTTTATAATCTTCATACAATTCATAAAAAAATAACAATCTAAGCTTTGGACAGGTGGAAGACAGCTATCTTCGTTAATTGACAGGTACAGTTAGAGATAAAAAAAATAAGATCGGTACTTGTGTGGTCTTAAGAAATAGGAAGGAACCTACATTCGTTAAGCAACTTAGTGACCTGTTTCTGAGCGTCAACCAATGGACAGATGGTAGTAATTCAATGACTTTTACAAGAGACTAAGTACGTAGATTTTGTATCACATAGTCACATAACTGACTTCCTTTACAATCTTTTTTATATTTTTATGTGAAGTCTCCTTTATCAAAGTTTTATTTTACACTAATATCCAAATTATTTTTTACATGGATAAAATAATAACTCAATTTGTAACTATATATGTGCATATTATTTGTCAAAGATGAAAAATGTATAATAATATGATATGTATTTTAGGTATTTTTAAAGTTTACTTTTGATTCTCACGATCTCTTTACAAATAATACAATATACCTTGTGTTTGCTTGACTGCTAGAATGGTAGACATAATGGAATTTTAAACCCATATTCCCTTTGAAATAAAACAACCTATACTTAGGTATTTATAAATATGAATAACGTAAAAAAGAACCTACATATTAATTATATTAAAAAAACTACCGTTATACTTTAGGTTAGGTTACTTAGGTTAAATCTAAAAAAAATATCGATCTATTCAAAATGTCCTGGGCGCCAGTAGCCTTATTATTAGTAATAACATTTTTTTTTATCATCTAAGCTTTGCAACTTGCAACCCAATCTATGACGCTCTCGATGAGTAAATTCTCATTTAGCATTGTGGGCTCCCCTACTATATATTTTGTACTCCATGTTTATTTTAATGGTCACTGACTGAAAATTAATTGTGTTTTGTTTTGACACTGCACTCTCAACTTATCAAAACGGACTGAGTCAAAGTTAATCCTAGATTCTATATCTTAAAATAACTTTATTATTGCAAAATATTTTTAGTATTTATGTTTTTCCAACGAAAATTTAACAACAAAGCTTCTGTTTTTGTTATACCTATTATTTAGGTACACAATTTAATTATATTATCAAGCTATTGTTACTTTAGACATTAATTTATTTGCTAATAGATAACAATATTGGCCGTTTTACCTAGATACCAATAGATATCGGTACTTCGATAGATAAGTACAGAGCATTTGTTAATTTAAATTAATAACAATGTAATTTAATTATACCTAATATACCTATATAATTCTAGTTGTTGCTCATGTTTTTTTTAAAATGTGTACTGGTGTGGCTAAGATAGGACAGTTAACATCACGCTCAGACGAGTAGGAGCCGTACATGATTGAAAAGAGAAGCAGATGAAGTTGCGTGGGTCAGCTAGTCTAATATAAAACGATAAACATTTATTGATAAAAATTTGCATTGTCAATGCTACAGTTATTGTAAAGTAAAACTTAAATTTTTCATCTGTGGTAGAACCATGCGTCTGGACAAATGCGCGGCTCAACCGAAATAATAAAACGATCTCACAGAAAGCTTAAGCATTCCTAACTTACCTTGAAACTCCCTACAAGAGGTCAAAAAAGTTATAATATTTAGTTAATCAAAATTCTAGGTTGATAAAGCGAGAGTCTCAACCTGAGCTGGTGTGAAGGTGGTATAAAAATCCACAGACCACAATATAAAAGGAACTACTTACTGCAAGTAATACGCTTCTTAACTGAACTGGTAACACGAAAAATATCAAAATACTTAATCAAAGAGATTGGGACTATTAATATTTTTACTTTTTTAAATGAAACATCTTGAAGTTTAAAATTGCCCAAACTCGTGCCTTGATAACCCGTTAAAGACGGCAAATTAGTAACAATTTGTGTATAATAAACTATAGTAGGGGACATTAATAACAGTCTTTGAGACGTCTAATGATATAGGGGTCGGAGGGTTACTTTGTTTATTAAAAGCACTTTATAATTAATTGCAATAATTGCTGTAATAATCACCCGGTAACACGATTAGATTGTGCGAAATGAGCTACCGGTTTTTAGTTTGAGGATAAATTTTAAAATATTTTAATGTTTATAAAAGTGATTTATGAGAAGTTTTATTTTATCGAATTCTCCAAGCGTATGAGGTAATTTTTTCTGTCTATTTATGTTTCTAAATTTAGATTTAGACTTTAAATTGTAACCCTGTACCTACTTTAAAACATCAGTAAGGTCTTTACTCGAGACTATTATTATTTATATGTATTACATTATTTACTTGTATATAAAAACGTTGTTCAATGCAAATAGTTGTATTATCGTGAGCAATTGAATATCTAGTATATAATTGTGTGTGTGTATATTTGTACCTATAGCTGTGCTATGACCGTAGTTATGACTTTTCAAAAAATGTTTAAACCAACCTAAGTTGACAAAATATTTTTTTAACGAAACAGAAAACAGATATTTTGTTTGTTTTTTAATTATCAGTTTCCTATTTAGTTAATAACGAAGGTTTTTTGTATGTGTTCTTTAATTAACAAATGTAAAATTTTGTATTATTTGATAAAAATACATTAACTAATTCTTTAACCATTGACACGAACATACACTACCTACTTAGTAAAATATTAATTAATCGGAAGTCAGGATCTGTTTACTAGCTTGCTAAAATAAAAAGCATGTAGCCTAGTAGATTAATCCATTATGGGAATGTACAAAATAATTTACTAGTTTGTAATAAATAACCAACCTCCATTCTTGTTCTTAAATACAACCGGTATTTGTAATGTTATTGTCATTATTTATCAGATTTAAAAAACACTTACATAATTTTGTATTCAATATATTCTAAAAAATGTAAACAGATACAAGTTTATTTCGTAATCTTAATCGATTCTAGTCACGCTACAATTCATTTGAATCGATTTGAAGAAAAATACCTACCGAATCAACTGTTGGATCGAACCAAGTGGCGTTCAATTAGAGGTCTTTTTTTTCGGACATCTAACACACAACGCCATCTAGTCCCAAGCTAAGCAGAGCTTGTGTTATGGGTACTAGACAACTGATACAAATACATATATACTTTTTTTGTAAATACATACATATTATACATAGAAAACACCCAAACTCCGAAACAAATATCTGTAGATCATACAAACATTTGGTCCGACTCAGGAATCGAACCCGAGACCACATGATCAGCAGTCGCACTCGCCAACCGCGAGACCAACATGGCAGTTGTCCTTTGTCCAGCAGTGGACCACGATGATGGTGATTCTCCATAAACCAACCCAAAAAAACAAGTAAAACATTCCTCAAAAATAAAAGAAAGTGGCTTTACACATAAACCGATGGAATTGTTATAAAATACCAGTTGAGCGAATACTTTTTTAGATTTTTTACTTTAATCAAGCAATCCAGTTTATTCTCATGCAATAATTTGATATAATTTATTGCCGAGTACGTTAAATGCATTATACAAACAATAACTGTATACCACTATCTATGCTATAATCGGAACGTTTAGTCGCCGTCCGCATTTTATATCTGCACCTTGCTCGAATAAAAACTCGAAACAATTATACAGATGCATCGAAACGTCGTAAGCACCAATTGGACGCCAATAAAAATTTAACATTAATCCATCATTCGCAAAGATTACATTGGATCGTGATATGAGTGATATCGATTAAAAGACATGTGGCATTCCGCGGCGAGTTTCTTTGCACCGCTGCATTTTCATGGAATTACTAGCGTTTTTCTGACACCTTACAATTGCATGATTCGAATTCTAGAAAGCTATATTGAACCGAACGATTTTAATAACAGGTCTTTACGCTGTGAAGCATTGTATGTGTTAACCGAAAAATTATATGTTATTATTTTATTAATAAATGCAATAAAGAAATAAAAAAATTAAGTCTGTTTCTGAATGTCATTGCTTTGCACAGTTACAAAATTTGTACATGCCAAAATTTTTGCTAAAATCATACAGTATTTTATTTAATGTATTTTTTTTTCAAAAGTAATATGCAAATAAGCCACGAATGATTGCGATAAATTTACTTAAGCTATGCTATATTTATTTAAAAGCTTTTGAAGTAATATCCGTCACACATTTATCATTAATTAGTTACACAAGGATTTTACTATTAATAAACTATAATAAACAAAACTGATGAAAAAATACGGCCTCAAGAAATTATTACCTCGATAGCTAATTAACATAACAAGATTGTCGAAAACTAAAGATCTCCATTAGCACTGTAACATTAATCAAGTTTTTCTACTTTGGAAATGGTTGATACTTTGCGTTTGATAGATGGGGTACCACGCTGAAGTCTTAGTAATGTGACGCTTGACAACCTAACAAGGAAATACAAAATGACATTTGAAATTTATTTTTAGATTTTTTTAATGTATGGGCCTGCCAAAATGACTCTACTCTGCCTTATGGAAAGCATAAGTAGAATCCAAGAGTGGTGGTCACCATACTCATTGCGAATGCTGACAATGCAGCATGGTGACTTGGTGACCCACACTATGGCGGCCTAATGATGCTTCTGCATCATTGGACCTCCGGTCTCGCACTCACCAACGAAACACGACAGCACGAACGCTGTCATTTTACGTTGATTTTCTGTGCGAGAGTAGTGTCGCCCCGGTCGAGCCGGCCCGTTCGTGCTGAAATCAGCGTTGCTCTACTACCTATGATACTATAGATATTTTAAATATCACTCAGTGACTATGCCTAGACTACAACTATGACTTTTATCCGATCATCACATTTTAGACTTAGTCCGGTACGTAAGTCTATACAGTCAAAGTAATAAGTACAAGAGAGACTGACAAGAAACTTCATTATAAAAAGTGATCTGGGCTTGGTTCCGTTAATAATAAATAATAATATATAAAGAATCTTAGATCTAGTTAATGTCATACAACAATAGGCTGATCGAGGTTTACACACCCTCTCAACATTTTTAAAATACCTAGGTAGGTATTTTAAAAATGTTGTTAAAGACATTCTTCCCAGAAGAAAAAAATGGAAAGTAAAAATTAACCCAAACTTGAACCCAAAAAAAATCTCTTTCAAGATTTTAATGTAGGACAACTTTATCGATGTGTTTAATTACCATTCAAAATTACAACTTTCTAGGTCTAACAAACGGAGAGAATGGTCCTTGTCAGTTTTGCGGAATCCTAAAACATCCAAGAAGAATGAACTCTCGTAATATGCAAATTTTACTAAATGATAATTAAACACCCAAATAGAATAAAAGTATGAGCATAAATAAGAAGTGGTTTTGCGGCGAGCGGCTAACGAGACGAGGCAACTTGCGCGCTGGAAGTTCTAAGAGTTGAGAATTCTTCAACTTGTTCGATGCTCAAGTTTCGCAGGTGCGGTTACATCCGACTTCTTTGAAACCCCCGTTTTCAATTTAAACAATTATAATTATTGAAGGCGGTCATATCGTATACACTGTTCGTTTTTTAATGAAAGCGCAAATTAAAGTAGTTAGCTGTTTTTTGTAAAGTGCAATTAAATGTTCAATGTGTTTTATAGTTATAATCAATATCGCTGTAACTTACAAGGGTAATTGTAAGAAAATCAGCTCGATGCAAAAAAAACTAGTTAGACGATATACGATGTTTTATTGTCAGTAAGAGAGATATTTCTCTAGAGGAACTATTTGAACTGAATTCTTAATTTTCCGTTTACAAACATGAATGGTTTTTTTTGCAAAAATAATTACTTCAACCAACCAATCCATCAACTCGTTCAGCGTATATTGTAGACCAAAAGTAGCAAAACCTTTTTTCTTGTTGTTGATGTGACTAATTAGTTACGAGTTTTTTGCTCTTGTAGAATGACTAACTTAACTACTTTAAGTGAGTTTAAGGTCATATGAACATTTGTAGAGGAATTTGTTAAGAATGGAAACCACAAAAATCTAAAGCGATAAACTCCTAAAGTAGGCACTTAATAGATTTTTATACGGATTAAACGGGTTCACAGTGATTCATTAAATTTTCTTAGGTTTCATTCATTCAATATAGCGACAATTTTTAGAACTCGCCATAAATAGAATAAAACGATAACAACGTATTATGAACTAATTTGTATCAAAATAATATAGACTTAGGCATGATTATTAGTTCTTATAAAATAATAAAACAAAATTATTATATATGGTCTCTATTTTCTGAAATTAACACATAACATACGTTAGATAAATATAGGCATACCTACTACAAAGCGAGTTGCTAGTAATTTATAAATCAAAGCGGTCCGTCTATAAGGTGAGCCGTTTACCGAAGACTGTTCATTCAAAATATTGATATATTCTTAGTGAGTCAATGCAATTAACATAAGCGTCACCACTAGATGTTCATTGATAATCAATGATTTATTGCGGTCTTAGATTAGATGCATAAATAATACATGAATATACTAGACATCTATGTAGAGACAATATATTTGCAACAACATCATAGCGCACAGGATAGAATCGCGTCTAGTGCAAATATGTGTTTAATTAATTATCCCCGTTGTGAGACCAACCGAGTTTTGAGAGTTTGGTATAAATATTAATATTATTATTGCAAATGTTGTAAAGCTTATGGTAATTAAATTTTTCACATTGCCAGATGTGTCTTCTTCAGTGAGAATTAAAAGAAAAGAAAAAACTTACAGTCAAAATTTGTTAAACTATTTAAATCGAGACTATTTTTAATACCAGCTAAGAACCCGAACCAAGCATTACTGTAATACGTCTACACAAACTTACAACAATATTCACAAATTACCAAGTAAGTAAGTGGTATGATATTCAAAACAGATGCTAATTTAGGAGGATAATAAGACTTCAGCAACTTTTAACACAAAGATTTATTAATGTTTTTATACCATGACGTTCGTTATAATGATAAGTCGCTAATATAGTCTGTAGAAGTTTTTAACACTTGAAATCATTAGTGCGTTACTAGCTCATTAAAATCCTTTATGTTATTTTTTGTGTTTTACAGAAATAAATGAAAATCTTATCAAAGTATGTAGCAAGATACGTAAAAGAGACTGCAACCCTTTGCTATATAATTAAGTATAGTCGTAAGAGAGATATTATTGTCGTCATATACTTGTCATCACTTGGTTGTATTGTAAGTAACTCTGAGGATGCCACTAGATCAGTTAAACTTCGCGAAGTATTTAAAAATTGAAACGTATGTTAAAGGAGTAATAATAAAACATTTTAATTCAAAATTTCATTTTTCAAACTGTTAAATAACTACACTTATGTAGGTTAATTATTTAAACTGATTTGCAATAAACCTTTAAACTTTACGTTTAGTATAAAAAAAAATAGCAGAGGTAAAATTTTGTAGCCAAATAGTTAATATTTATTACGTATAGTAAATCATTCGTTTGAGTAAATGAACTGTAGAGGTACGGAATCCTTCAAGAGCTCACGTACAGTGTCGTTTAGAGGTTACTAGGCTTGCCCTGGACCGGTTTGTCACATGGTACGGACCACGTGCGGCCTCCACAATACACCTATATATCATTATATGTGCGAATATACCCATACATGAATATGAAGACGAGGATTTCGCTGTACTTTACGGCCTAAGTGACTTTACGGCTTTTTAACAGCTTTCTTTTGTTTATCGGACAGGCGGTAGTTT
Organism: Diaphora mendica; assembly: GCA_949125395.1. Lineage (NCBI taxonomy): Eukaryota > Metazoa > Arthropoda > Insecta > Lepidoptera > Erebidae > Diaphora > Diaphora mendica. Next base: position 9,771,121 of record OX421323.1, read on the forward strand.
ATCCAGCTGTTATTATTTCTACATAACTTATAATGAAAATGTATCTGCAAAATCCGCTAGTCCATTTTAATTAAAGTATATTCGATTTTTCAAAACGATATTATAAATTAAACTGATAAATCGTGCGCGACGCCAACACTAGAGCTAAAATCGCCTTATTGAGATAATCACTTTACATTATTAGTAACCTGCGGCGCTGACTCGTGATACTTCTTTTTAGTTAAATATTTCTATTAATTTAAATCCATGTATTATAAGTGACATTCCGTCACAGGTTTCTAATAGCTAATACTGTTTGCTAGATACTAAAAATGGTAAATTTCTAAATAATCATAAGCGATACTTTGACAATATTTATTAAGCCATCAGATACGAAATACTTAGGTAAACTAATCTTTTGAGGAGAATCTCTGCAAATTTGTAAGAACCAGTTCACACATGAAACTACCTACTTAAATATGGGTGACCCATTAGTAAAGCAGGTGTTCCCTGTAATATTTAAAGACACCGGCGCCATTTAACCTAATACTGATAACACACACATCGCACAACAGGTGGAGGCATATTTCGAGGAGCATAGTCATAATAAAAGTCTATGACCTCTGCAGTAGCGCAGCGGTAGTGCATTCTACGATCGGTTCAAATTCTATTCATTTCTCCCCTTCTGTCAGTGCAGATGTATATTATAAACTAGCTGAGTTCCGCGGTGCTACCCGAGGTTATTGTCTTACCTTTACCCTAAGTTACTCCTTATTACATCAGCTATCTGCCAGTGATAGTCCCGTCAAAATCGGTCAGCCGTTCCAGAGATTAGCCGGAACAAACAGACAGACAGACCGACAGACAGACCGACAGACAGACAAAAATTATAGCAAATGTTATTTTGTTATATGTACCGTGTATACATACATAATATGCATTTAATAAAAAGCGGTTATTTTAATATTATAAAGAGACACTCCAATTTTATTTATTTGTATAGATAATTCTCGTGTCACTTAATTGCTCACGATGAACTCCGAAATCATTTCGCGTAATTTTTTTAAATATTTTTTTGCTGGCGTGCCTAAAATAGGATAGCTACCATCACGCTTAGGCCATTAGGAGGACCGAGCATGGTTGAGCAAGACACGCAGACGAAAATTTGTATTCTCAAATAATATGTTAATTTTTCTGTAATAATAACAATTGTTAGTAACTTCACACATCTTGATATGAGTAAGTTATTATACTAATTAATATTAATTAATTATATTTATTTATATACTAGACTTACTTAGTCTCAAACTAATCAGAGTCTGTAGTATAATAACCAGTCTGCTGATAAACGAACTTCAATATTTTTAAATACCTCTATATCTACATATTATACAAAATACATTGGTCTGGGTGGGTATGTAAATATGCAAGTATATAAAAAAATATAATTCAAAAAATTAAAGTGTGTAAATGTTTATGGATTACCTACATTTTAAGACATGGCCTAGACAGCGATGAGTAATTATTATGTCCCAGGTTAACTTTATGTAAATTTATATGCAAATGCAAGATATTTGTACTCTTTTTAAACTAGACTTTGGAGTGAGTACCTACTTTATTTTATGTTTAAATTTATAAACAAGTACAAATTATTAAAAATAAAAACCCGACTGCGTCAATATTTAACAGAAAAACATATAAGTTTTATATATATTCGTAATCACCGTAAAAAATTCTTTATTTTGATACCACACTCGATGTATTTTGTAAACATCAATTTTTTTATATTACTTTTTGGCGCCAAAAATCCTTATTTTTTTTATTTTGATGTACCCAGTGTCACTCTCACGACTAAGACGAATCTATTGACACCACTCACATAAAAATACGACAAGCCGTTTAGGCTCTAGGGCGTGCCAAAGAAATATACATACATACATGCATACATACACCCCCTTTCGCAGTCGGGTAAAAATACAAGTAGCTAAACTTTTTTAAGTTTTTAATCAATATTCCCAGAGGCGGATTAAGTATCAAGAGCGCCCTAGGCAACCATCCCATCGGCGCCACCTCACACCTTCCCCCCCCCCCCCCCCCCATGTTTCTAGCATACATATAATTTAACTATCTTGGCAGTTGACATATATATACTATAATTTTGTTTTACATGTGCAACCCTCTTGAGCTGTTATTACAGTAGGTATATCGGAGTCGAGCCGACTATAACCAAATAGTGCTTAAACTTTGCCGGATATAGAAGATGGCAGCTTTATTAAGACGTCCGGGCCATTCTTTTTTAGATGAACCCATCTATCGTACCGCCACTAGTATAGTTGGCACCCAGGCCATCCTTTCTTGATGAACACCTACGTCAGCCGGTATGAGAGAGTTCTGTGTTTCCTCCCGATCAACTCTTCCATAACGGATTTTACCGCCATCTGCTTGGCGGTTGGTTGCCTAAATCTTTCCTTTTGCTCCTCAACCAGGACCCAGTGGAGTTGAAATTTCGATTTCGATTTCTTGAGTCGCAGGATTCCGAGCCGATACTAGCTTCAGGTGGCTCCCTTCGAGGTCCATGTTAGAACAAGGTCACAGATTTCTGCAAAGCCGAATTTCGAACCCCACGACCTTGACTTGACACTAGATCAGACCTAGAACATTTGCAATCATGGCCGTGGCTCTCAGAGTTGTCTCACAGTGCACCTTTCCCCACGCCGTCATGAACATGCCTTCCGCATAGCTCGAGACGGCGACACCATCCAAGAAGGGTATACGAGTATAAGAGATATACTCAGTCATAGCCGATATTCCAAAGGAACGGCCCTAAAGGCCTATAACGGATCCTATAAATGGATTAATATAAACATTTAATAATACCTAATAAGACCGCCGTCATAACATTTTTCGGTCGGTGGCTACTTTGCACGGCAAACAGTTTAATTAGATGCCAGTTTTGCCGCCGAGCTTGTTGACGTTTGACGACATACCCGACGCACGGTCAAGCAACCGGGATAATGTGTAGGAGTCCTAACACTGACCCTTGCGGAACTACTAGTATAGATGACAGCTCCAGCTGAACTTCTCCTAGCGCCTTCTTTTTAAAAGCATAGGCACGATCCGTGGTGAAAAAATCGTATTGAGGTGACGCCCGGCACACGAACGTCACTTTCTTGCGGTAGACCTTTGTGGCGAGTGGACAGTGAAACCCGTCCTGTAACCACGCTCAGGGTGGCTTGAAACGATGGAAAGCACAAAATCGTTACAGGCGCAAGTCCTCCTGCAATTTGTCCTATACTACCGCTCTGTCCACAGCTTATTGTTTGCCGTAGGCGTCGCCGCCCACTCCAGTCTCCAAATCTGGTCTTCCTAAAACTTATAGAATAATCTCAACTACATCTGCAGTTGTATCTACTACATTTTTGTATGAAAACAGCACTAGTCGAACTAGAAGTAGTGTTAATTTTTCTTTAATATGTGAGGCATATATTTTTGCTATGTTAAAAAATGACCTTAGTGACCTGGCGCCCCTAGGCACGTGCCTACTTTGCCTTAGGGTTAATCCGCCTCTGAATATTCCCATAATGGAAACTAATATATTAACTGGGAATGTGAGTTTTTTTGGTTTAGTACAAGCAAACTAAGTACACCTTACCGGTAGGTACTGCTCCTTTTGAACATCTCTTATCAAGTTATCAATATCACTAGAATTTTTAAAGAAAATTTGAATGACAAAAAAAAAATGATATACATACATACCTAACATTAGTCTTTTAACATCGTTTAAGTTTTAATTATTTTCAATTAATCCTTCACTTTCTTCGATTTCAAGAAAAGGGTTTTCTGTTATGATGTACATATAAAAATACCAAACTATATAAAAAACTTGGAACTCAATTTTCATACTTTTTAAGTTTAGTGAAAGTTAGTTATAACATTTAATTTAAGCTGGACACACGTGCAAGTTAACTTTATCTTTTGTTGTAAAAGAAAGTTAAACGTGTCTTAAGAAATCCATTACGCAACACGCCCTAGGTTAAATACCCACAGAGCTTTGGAAGTTCATTCAAACTTGTTTTAAAGTCTCTAGTCTGTAGTTTAATATATTAGCTAATTAGATAAATGTTACTTTAGTAGCAGATGTCCACTATTTGCCAAATTTGAATATACTGTCACGTCGATACATTTTGGATTTTTAAAGGCCCATATTCACTTTGATTAGTGCGAGTGCAGGTGTGAAGCGCAGGCTATCAACAATTGGTAGAAAATACGTGGGGAAAGCAAATTCGCTGCCGACACGGACTTTCCACCAATCACCGATCACCCGCACTATGCACTTACACTCGCACTAAGCAAAGTGAATACGGGCCTTAAGGTAAAGTGATTGGGTAAGGTATTGTTGGTTACAAACTGTTAAACGATGGATACAGAAAGTAATGGTTATTCCTTTGTTATTACTTATATGATAGTAAATTTTAATAAAAAAAATAGGTAGCTATATTCAAATTTATGTGATCCTTTCTATCAATTTGAAATCTAAAACATCAATTTGAAATGTTTAAATTTCTAAATTATTTAGGTACCTAATTAAGATTAAATAATTTTATTATGAGGCTTAAGTTTTGGCATTTTTGTTGTAGTTTTAACATATTAAAATATTAGATCACGTTAATTATAACAGGTTTGAGTAGGTATATAAATTTATAAAAGTATAACAATATGAATGCGACAAGTTCAGTACTATTCTATAGTAGTGAAGAGACAGAAATCTAGAGAGTTAAAACGTTGTTGAAATATAAATAAATTACAGCACATCATCATGATTATGTTTTATGCTTATCAGAAACGAGTTCAAACTTTATATTATTCTCTGGTCAAATAAATGAGCTCAAATGAAGCGGGCGGCGCAAGTATATTTTGATCAAACTCAGGAGCAGAAGTTCAAAAACAAGTAGCGAGGGGGTGAGGCACGCACGCGGGGTGGGCGCCTCCCTCGGTTCAAAGTTATCGCATTATTCAAGCGAACGCGACTCTTGAGTAATTTTGAAATATTACAATTTTCGAGGCGCGCCACCGCCGCCCCGCACTTCGACGGACGACGACCGAGTTACTTATGACTGTGCCCTGTTGGTTCATAAGATAGAATTTCCAGACTGCAATCGTTTCTTATTAGTTTTGTTCTAATTATATTACTCAGATCTAATAAAAAAGTAGATAACGCACGGCCTTGTTCTTGTTGAGGTAAAATTACAAATTTTAACAAAATAAAATCCCAAATTTAAATGGGACCATTCGGAAAGCACCAGCTTTCAAATAAAAAAATAATCATCAAAATCGGTTCACCCACCCTTTTTTTTGTAGTCGGTTAAAAAACCCGGCTACTTCCAAGTAAACACACGTGTTAATGCACACACATGCTAAGAAACTACGCTACTTTTCGTCAGTATCGTATAATTTACGACAACTTGTACGATACGAACGAAAAGTAGCGTAGTTCCCCTACAGTAGTGTGTTTACTTGGAAGTAGCTGAGTTTTTTTTGCTTCGACGAGAACAAGGCCGTGCGTTATCTACTTCTATTTATTTGATCTGAGTTATATTATTCATAAAAATTATTCAAGGAATTGTGAATTAAAATTAAAAACAAAATTTTAACAAATCACTCACATAATAGTTTAAAAAAAAAAAATCGTTTTACAAAAATCGCTGTGTAGGTATAGCTAAAATGCATTTACATAATAAATTATAGACTTTAAAAATGTACACTTTGAATATGTATATAGAGAGATTACACTTAATTTGTACACCAGTCTTCTTCACAGAATGTAAAAGAAGATATGTAGCGCCGCAATAAGCTACAAAGGTGTATATTTGAGTAGGTAGAACAAGAAGTGAACAAAAAGGGACAAATAACTTGTTAAACAGATTTCGTTAACAGATGTTAACAATTTTTTGATTCAATAAACTTGTATAGCTCTTCAAAAATAAAACAGTTGCATCGTACAGTAGCAAAACTGTACAATAAACAAAGAGTACATTTGTTTCAAAGAATAACTGTAGTCAAAACAAGAACATGTGTTATAATAAAATAAACAATAAACTATAAAGTACAGAAATTCCAAAAATTGCGATGCAAATTGAACAAAAGCAGGCCTATTTTGTCCCATTGTGATGTAAAATAGAGAAAAGATGCAAATTTGCACCGTTATGTTTACATTATGTTTTGTTTGGCCGTTAGCTATAAAAAATGAAGAAGGTCCGTTTTGAAATATTACATATGCAATAGCTTTGCACAATCTATAGAATAAAAGCTAAGCAGTGGACCTGCTGTGACAGGTAACCGATTATGATGCTAATTTCTGTAACAATTGTACTAGCGCCTAGAGCATGTTTGGAGAATTTGTGGCCAAAAGGTAACACAACACCTTGGCATAATTTATTGTTTCATTCGAAACAAAAAGTTCGTTTCCGACTTATCTTTGGCACGATAATTTATTGCTTTTAGTTAACGTTGTAAAGAAATGATAGTCACCTTTGTGTTGTACAATTATAATATGAATTCTTTGGAAATTGAAGATTTTTACGGCTCTAATTTCTTTCAATAGTTCTTAACAAAAATAATTAGGTAGGTACCTGTTAGTCAATGTAAGTATATTTTTTATCTATAACGACATTTTATTACTTTAAAGTTTTAAAAAAGTGATAGATTTTTTTTCGTTACCTACGTGTATTTTGCAAAAACATCAACGCACACAACTTTCAAGGTTAGATGTTTAAAAAAAACAGGTTTTTAATTAGATTGATTATTTTTTGTAATGCTGTATGTATCTTCGCCATTCGAAGATCGATTTCAGTATAATATCTTCTGACCCTAAGCCGAGCTGAGCACAAAGTTGGTCTCGTGAAAGTTTTAAATTTCTTATTGTAGAATATAGAAAACAGACAAAACCAATTGAACATAATTTTGGGGTATGATTACTGCTTTTTTTAACGATAACTATCTCAATATGAAATTAAGTCGGTACATTAAATTTTAATACCTACTAGCTTCCTACCAAAATAATGCGATATCGGATAATCCTAAAACTATAATTGTACTCACCTAAATAGTTAAACTAAGTAGTCTAAATAGCATAATTTCGCGGCTTCAATGACATTTAAATAATAGCGATGACAAACGTTTCGTTTTTAAAATTATAATTTCTGTCATCATAATCATAAAATTATAATAACACAATACCCATATTTATGCAAGAATAAAAAATAATTATTCAATTAGTAATATTTGTACGCGAAACAAGTTATTGACCAGATGTGGTGAAGTTTATGACGGCTAATAGGGTTTATGGCTTTTTTATTGACATTAATGTTCTCTTGACTTGGTCGTTTACGACCACCTCATTCATTATCGAACCGCGGAGGTCGGAACATCACTGTAAATCATAGATGAAATTATGGATAACTAAACATACGACAATTTAGATTACTCTACTTATGGACTGTATTTATGACTGTTTAATTACTAATTCATGCCTTTTAACACATTGATACTTAATATAGTATATACCTAGGTAGATAAATGCAGGATCGAACGAATTATAAATTAAATATTTTCTTACAAACTCATCAAAGAAGTCATTAGTCTTTAAACAATACATTCAGGAATAATTTCTTAAGCAAATAAAACAGTAACAACTATAACTTTCCAACTAGCTATATTTTAAAAAGAAACATGTACCCACCTAACCGTGTGATATATTATGCAGACACATAAAATCATAGTAATCGACTTCAAGTTCTTATCTGACCACGTCTGATAATAATCATAAGTACTAATAATATAAATGCGAATGTAGGTTTGTTTGTTACGCTTTCACGGGAAAACTACTTAATCGATCATCATGAAACTTTGTACATTATTCTTGGAGGTATTAGAAGTAACATATTATACTTTTTATTAAATGGGAGCGAAGCCGCGGGCGAAAGCTAGTAGAATATATTTAATAATAATATTTAATATTATTATTTATTTTTATTTTATTTTTAATATTTTTTTACTATTTAGCCTAAGAATAGAATGAGTTCGATAAGGATATTCATAAGTCAAGCCAACCAATCACCACACAAAATTTAAGGAGAACAAATTGCAATATAATACAGATCGATAGATATCAGACTATTAATCTTCACTTTGATCTGGTGGGACACCTATCTCATCATCAGTTTTTTTTTTTTTTTTTTTTTTTTTTATGTATGGCCCGCCATAATGACTCTACTCTGCCTGATGGAAAGCATAAGCAGAATCCAAGAGTGGTGGTCACCATACTCACCGCGAATGCAGACAATGCAGTATGGCGACCCACACCATGGCGGCCTAGTGATGCTGCTGCATCTTTTAGTCTAGTCAACAAGTATGGAACGCTCGCTGTCATTTTACGTTGATTTTCTGTGCGAGGGTAGTACCGCCCCGGTCGAGCCGGCCCATTCGTGCTGAAATCAGCGTGGCTCTACTACCTCCTAGTTCATCTTCAGGGTATTATTTTGCCTCTATTATTTTTTGGAACGTCAGATTTAATTTGTGATGATGATACATGAGAATCAAAACGAGTAGTTCTGTAATTCTGTAGTGTTTGAGACAATAATATCGTACATGAACGACAATACGAGCACACGCGCTCGCACACCGTACGATTTATTACCTACTCGATAATTATGCGGATTCAAAGCTGAAGTGCTGTGCTTTACGTTCAGGTTTACGGTACTTTACGGCGTGCAACTATTGAACGACTTTGTATTTTGTTACGATGGGGTTAAAGATCTATTCTCAGTGGAATGTAAACCTGGGAGCGAAACAATCGGCTATTTGCTTATTCCATTGCGGCAGTGGGACTCGCTCGCCACGTTTGAAGTGACTGCAATTTGTCTCCTGCGACGTATTTCAAGTAGATATGATCGTGTGTACGACCGATGCTTGCATAAATTTCTCACCAACAGATGTTGTTTTTTGCTTGTTGAACGCGGGAGGTGACCAACTCACCTGTTACTGGGTAATGCTTGACGCTATAGCAAAAATTTTTACTTAAATCAAAAGTTGTATAGTGTCCGATCGTTGGTAAGTGATTGGTTTCAATTTTGAATACTCTCAACTAGCATCATTTGGAACGTATGAAACGTATGGGTAACTGCAACGTTATAATTAAACTGACTTAAAGTTTAGCTAATAAATCAACCAAGATTGGGTAAACGGATTCCGGATCAAACTAGTTGGTGAGTGGCATGTTGTCCCTTGCGGGCCGTTATACAAACAGGACTGACCTCAGAAATAAGACGGAGAAAAAGTTAGCAATATTTTAGTTGTTCCAAGTTACTTATTGCCTCTAAACGGCGTAAGCGCAGGCTTTCTTGTTTTTATAAGTACGTGATAAATAAACATGAAGTTTAATCAAATTCGATAAAGGCAGATGCGAGCGGCGCGAGTCTTTTATGGCAATAACGGGTGTGGGTTGACCGGTAGCGGTGGCACTTGCCGCACTTGCCTGCATAACAAAAACAAAAGTATTATTGGAATCACTCATTAGCTTAATAAGATGATAATTTATGACTGCGAATAAAACAATTTCATGGTGCAATGCCACTTGAATGTTCTGTGTGCGTTTTTATTAGACAAGGTCTCATGGCAAGTTTGCATCAAACAAAGAGTGTTAGGGAGGCTTTTTGTCTTTTAGGTAGATTCAATTTGTCTAACAGCTTGGTATGTTCATCGAAGCGATGTTAGGTTTTGTTCGCATAACCATTGCCGGTAATACATATGCTGTATATCCATCAATCAATCAGCTCGTCAATTTATGGTAAGATTAATAGTAGATATTTTTCTATTGTCCTAATGATCACCAATTGTATAGTTAAATAGAAGCGGAACTAAATGTGCTCTACTTAACTGATAGGTTCATCATCAACAACCCATAAACGTCCCACTGCTGGGCTCGGGTCTCCTCTCTGGAGAGGGTTAAGGTCACACGTCCCCACGCTGGCCGAGTGATAGATTACCTTACCTATTTCAAACGATATACTTTGTCCTAATTTAATTGCGCAGATGCTGTTTCAAAATTAAAAGAACTCAATGATTTGTCTGAAAGAGGCTAGTACACTTGCCTTACTTCTTTTTTTTTGTTTTCTTTTATGCATCTTCAATCATATTTTGATTGAAAAAGCAAAAAATAAAAAGACTGGTGTATGAATGAATACCACTACAAAATAATAATTGAGTAAAAAACTCTATATGTGAAAAGCGGAATATATTTATTGTATTGTATTAATTTTAAATTAATGTGTAGGTACTTCATAATTGGCGTATTGTTCAAATATCACTATTGTAAATTTATTATTGTCAGGTGTGCAGGACCTTGCATTAAATACATAAATATCTAGTATTATGTAATACCTAAAACTTAACTTTTAATTTTACAAAATATCTAAGTTAATTTTTATTTTATACTTCCAGATGATGAAGAAGTAAGTATTACAAAAATGTTTTAAGTGCTGTTTTTTTATTTTTGCAATCGCAAAATAGTTCATAAACTTAAACTATTTAAGTATTCTTTTATAATGTGAAAATAAGAATGAAAGTAGAAACTAATAGGTACCTAGGCATAAAACATCTAAAGAAATTACCACTGGCAATCATAAAATCTTGGGATTTGCTAATCTGTAGACATCATCTGTCACAGACTTCCGTGAATCAAACTACAAGCGGAAAAAGTGGATCATAGAAAAATATAAGCACAATAAATAACTTTTTTGTACATTTGAAATTAGCAATTTATCAATCTGCTTTCTGGTTTTTCATAAACCTTTTGAGTAACAGAATACTTTCAATAAGGTAAAATGTAAATTCCAAGGAAATACGTTTGACCATATGAGGTAAATAATATTCTTAACATACGCCAACTAGCTAGATGAACTGCAGAATTGAGTCACTACGTCATACAAGGCAAGGTAAATATAACAAAAAGCAACCAACAGCATCACTGAATAATAAGTAAAGATTGAGATCTAACAGGGTGATGTGAAATAAGACAAATATGGCGGCGCACATGACCGGAATCACAAATTTGCGCCCGCGCAAGCGAGAAATCCCTTGGACTACTTCTTTTTTAATTTTTCTGGACTTTAAGGAAGCCTGATCAAGGATTGATAAGATTTTCTTATTAAGTTTGCGCAAGTTTTTATAGCGTGCAAGGAAAAATGTTTACAAGCTCTGACGTTTGTAAGTGTTATCTCGAATGTTACGCCAGTTCTAGTTTGTCACCATTTAATATGTGCTACAAATTTATGTATGGAATTTTTTCTTTTTTACCTTTGTCTGTATCGTAGTGAATGAAAATGCAATAAATAATGCATGAATTTTTATTTTTAACAATGCTCTGCTGTTATATATTAACCTATAGTTTTGTACAGTCAATTTCTCGACAGGCCTGTGTCTTGGGTTCGATTCCCGAGTCGGACCAAATGTTTGTATGATCTACAAATATTTGTTTCAACTATTCTAATAACTATTTCTTAATGTATTTGTTATTCGGTACTATATTTTTACTGATCGAAACCTAATTGTTATTTATTAAAAAACTGATTGACCTACTAATTATGAAGAATTTTAGTAGTTTTTTTTTATTGTAATAAATACATTAATGCCCAATGGCAAGTTTTGCTGCTGAATTTGTAGTAAAAAAAACTTTTATTATACCTCGTCAGTATACCATTGAGAAACTCAGTTTTTAAAACTCCAAATATGACATAGGTAGGTACATTTGTTATCATTTATGTGACTTCATGAAGTACATGAATTGTTTGTTACCTACCAGTTGCAAATAAACTTGATTTCTTATTATTTTTACTGTATTTGAGTATATTATTATTTCATTATTCACGTACAGTTTTGGTGTGACTAATTTAAATATATATACGATAAAGAAAATTTAAATACATACTACCAGTTTGAACTGGTATTTTTGCAATATGTTAGGTGCATAATGTAACATGGGTGGGTAATCTATAGGTTATCTGTGTAGTACTGAACGTGTGTAGTGAAAAAAAAAATACTGTTAACACATACTTGTCAAAATGTTGTTCTAAATTCTTTTTTTAAATGTGTTTGTGTGTTTTAAAAATACATGTAAGATTTGCCTCTATATTTATACTATAATATTATAAAGAGGTAAAGATTGTGAGTTTGAAAGGGGTTCAACAGATCCAAAGATTTTTGGATCTGCTGAACCGATTTTGAATTCTTTTACCAATAGAAAGTGACATTATTTTAAATATCATAGGCTCTAACCGAAAAAGATTACCGCGAAATCCAACATACACCCGGACGGGATCGCATGCAACAGCTTATTTCAATAAATTGGATTTTGAGTAATAGAAAGTGTGAATGAAGACCAAAATAGTGCATGCCTATTTAAACTGAACCAACTCATTGGAGTTATACTTTTAAATATTCCAAGTCAAATAAGGGAGAAAAGAATACTGATAGTTTATTTCATTCAAACATTACTATGTACCTACTTAAATACAATTATTATACAACAGTCCACCTTTCGGATTGGTAAATAGTGAATATGTTTAAAGGTAGGGATTAGTACTAGGTATAAGAATAATCATTCTGGTAAAAAAATAGATTGATAGTATTTTGACAACATTACAAAAGAAAGAACAATTTTGCAAATAAACACAATAATTTTACTAACACAAAGTCTATTTTCTATTTCAAATGTTATTCATTTACCTACAGCTTACTGTCAAATGAATTTAAAGAAAAAAAAAAGAGATTTCTCCAACATAAACTAAAGTTGTCCCATACATGGTTATTTTGTGTTCCACCGAAACCAAGTAAGTAGATGTGGGGTTCTAGAACCTATTGAAGAGTTGCTAACAAGGAACATCTTTTGTCCCTCAATTTCTATGGGATCCTTGTTTTAATATACCTATTTGTGTTCATAGGTTGCAAGCTTTCTGAAGTGCAATTAATTGTTTTTAGTGAACAAAACCAAAGCTTTTTACTTTTTTTACAGTATTTCAAAAAGAGCTTGTCAATTTAGTCGTAGTTTGATTTTAGTTTTCAACCTGAGAACTCTATCGTTTACATATGTCTGTATTTTTTTCATTCATTTGAATATAGTAGGTAGAAAATTTTAAGATAAAAATTTGTTTTCACCCTGGTAGAAACCACTAAGGGTGAAAACAAAGGAATAAAGAATACAGTTTATTACAATTCAATATGGTGTATGAGCATTGTTTTCAGTGATTTTAAACCTTCATTAGTTATGGTTTTATTCAGAAGTAATTTTTATCTATATACTTATAATAAGAATGTAACAGGTCCAATTCTGTACATTAAAGATATTTTGAAAATTTTTTTTGGAGGGCTCTCTATAATCGATACTGAAGCCAAAACTGTAATTTTTTTCATTTTTGTCTGTCTGTCTGTCTGTCCGTCTGTCTGTCTGTCTGTCTGTCTGTCTGTATCTTGGCCGCGCATCACGCTGAAACTACTGAACGGATTCAAATGAAACTTGGCACGATTTGAGTTCATACTACGAGGTAGGACATAGGATACTTTTTATCCCGAAATTCAGCACGGTTGCCTGGAGAGAGGGGATGAAAGTCAAAATATGTACTTAGTTGTAATTCAATAACACATAGTCCGATTTCATTCATTCTTTTTTTGCTAGAAAGAAAAAAATAAAAGATAACGGGCAAAGTGTTTTTTTTTTGTCCGCGACTGTACACTGCCTGTGGGAAGCTGAGACAGATATGTAAATATGGCGGTACGAAGTTCGCCGGGTCAGCTAGTGTTCTCATAATAACGTAACACGAGTGTAAACACCCCTAAACTAGATGAGAGGAATTCTATTGAAACTAAGTAGGCGTTTTGATAGGGAATTAAATACAACTTTATTTTAGTAAGTTTCCAGTTCTTGAAATCTCATAATTAAAATTATTTTGTATTTCAATTGACTGATACAATATCTATATACAATAATATACCTACTTATAAGAATTTTAATACAAAATACAGTCCTGTTTTTCATTGAAATTAAATTTGTATTTGGATAAGATTATCAGCCTTGGCATTATGTAAACCAACTAATTGGAGAGGCCTATGACTGGCAGTGGACTGCGATAGGCTGATGATGATGATGATGCATCCAAATGTAGAAGAACTATTCAAAGATTTACAAAATTGTGAGTAGGTACTTACCTACCTACATTAGTGATTCATTGGTATTAATATAATCTAATACCTACTAAAACATTAGACTATTTTTTACTTTTAACACAATGATTTGACGTAAGAAGGTAGGTAGTTGTCCAATATAACTCTATTTAAAATGATATCTACTGTAATTTATTTCTCATACCTACTACTTATTCATTACGTTATCATATGTTATTAATATTAGCACTTACGTTCAATTAAAGTGACGTAATTGACGTAGTAAACATCATAATTAGTTTGAAATTATTATAAGCATTGCGGTAACAGAAAACTGTAATCTATCTACTCAATAACAGTCTTTAGTATGGCGTGTTTAAAAATGTACCGAAAACGGTAATGCAATTTCGGCCTTAGGCAGCTGAGCGGAAGGCTTATTTTTGAAAACGATTTAGGTAGAGCCAAGTTACGGCATTAACTTGCTAACTAGACCATAGAACTTTATTTTACAGTTAACGTAAATGTTGATAATAATAATATTAACAAGAAATAATATTACTTTTACTACAAATTTCATAGATTTCAAGGAATTTGGTTTTAACAGTTTTTATTACTTCTAAGACTTCTTAGTTACTTCTTAGTTTTAGCCACTTTAAGTTCTTAGAATTACGCATAATTTGGGTTTTAATAAAGAATAAACTTATCAATTTGCATGATATATTTATAATTTTTTTGTTTCTTTAAAAGTACGTATACTTACTGGTCCCAAGAGCATGTTTACGAAAAAACTCTTTAGACAGACAACAAACAAGAGTTTTCTAATCGTCATAGGCTATTGCTATCATTCCGTACCAACAAGTTCATCGTTCGAAATAGTTTCTAAACTCGCACCTGATGTTCGAAAGACCTTGAAAAAAGTTAGTTTGACGAGCAGAAGTGTCGCGGTCCAAAGTACCGAACCTGTAAAGTTGGGAGCCATAAATCGGCAATAAACTTACCTTAAGCCGGGCGGCCGCGGTTCGCCGACGGCAAACGCGCTCGCGCCATTTCGCTCGCTAAAACTTCTTCACAAAACTCACAGTTCTACCCGAATATAAAGAGTTCCGAGAGTTTCACTCCGTCAAGTCACGTGTCAACGTTTTAGATGCGGCATGAGCGCAATACGTAATGTGTCGGGCGCACGTGGGTAAGTAGCCGTCAGCCGTCAGGTGCGGAGGCGAGCACGTCGTGTTGTTTATGGCGCGGTGGGTTACGCAACGCGTAGTCGCCGAGGCGCGCGTCAGTAGAATGTGGCGACCGATGCTTTACGAGCGACGCCGCACCCCCCGCCAGGCGACGCCACACGCCGCGGCGCCGCACTAAATCTGTGACCAACAGAAAAGGACACCACCACCCTCCGTTGATCCAACACCATTGATGTCCGAGAGACAAGTTTAATCGGAGCGATTAATTGAACGGTCCGGTCTCGACTCGCGATGGAATTGTATCGGCGGCGGTTGGCCGTAGCACGGCCGATCCAAGCAAGTGCGGCGTCGTAAAGTTTCTTCGTGTATCGTTCGATGCACCAGACGTTGATGCCTGTACGCACGGCTGGCAAGTTGCTCCATTACATAAAACCAAACGACTTTAGGAAAACAATCGGCAATTCAGTTACTTGGATGCTTTACTTTACGGTAATAAAACAGCTATGTTGCACTTGCTCCTCAACAGTAAGAAAATTTTGCATTTAGCTGATATCGAATGTTTAAAGAAAGACGAAAACTACATCCGTTGTCATCCCTTAAAACTACATACGATATTAAATCGTAATAGATGATAACTTTAAGTGTACTTCTTGTACGAAAAAATCAGTCTACGGAATAATTCTTTCTTCCGAAGACTTGCGATGTGATGTCGTTCCTTAAGCTAACAACGTGTCCTCACATTTCACTTAAGTAACAGAGGCGTATTGCAAAGCTTCAAATTCGAAATTGGTAACACAACTGATGAGGCTGTGGATATGAAATCTGGCGACTTCCTTAGATATTATTATTGAATTTAAAGAGCAATCAATCAAATCAGCATTGCATGTGTCTACGAAGGAATTCAAAGGGTTTTAGCAAAGCAAATGTGTTTAAATGTTATGAGGTAATAAATATGTTTAAATGTTGTGAGGAAGTATTAATGCATAATAAGTTTAACATCACTTTTTATTTAACTAAATCCAGAATAATTCAGTATGATATAATTAGTAATGACAAGAGCTTGTACTTTTAAACCTGAATGAACTATCAATATTCTGAATTTCTCAAGCACAATCATTCGTTGCACGGGTTTGTACATATTTGTTCCTACTAGTAATTTTTTAATATGTCTTCCATCTTTCCTGCAAAATATAAACAATTTGAAAATGTGACAAAATGATAATAGTGGAGGGCCATATTCGCTCAAGCGAGCCAACTCAAGCGCGTTGAGCTCACGAGCGCTCAACGCGCGTTTTGCTAACGCGCGTTTACAACTACATGTAATTTGTTCTGTGCGTTTTCACATGGAGTTGTTAACGCGCGTTAGCGAAACGCGCGTTGAGCGCTCGTCATCTGAACATGGGCTTACCGTCTTGTTTCTTGTTCTTTTCTTATTAATTTTGTCATTCATTCTTCACTTATGAAACCATATACCACCAGATCTCGATCGCAGTCATAAAAACTTATGTTAAGCAATTCTTTCATCGCTTTTACGAAACTTGCGTTATTTGCGAAGCTTGCGTTACCACAATTCAAATTGTCATTGAATGGAATCAAGGGGGTAATTGTGTCATCTTTAGGCATGTTTACATGGGTGGCGACAGGGTTGATAAAAATCATGATTTAAATCGTTTTTTTTTTTTACTTTCTTGCATTTTTTATTAAGTACTTTAATAGTCAGTTATTTATTAAATGAAAACAAAGTATTTTTAAGGTAATTTAACAAGTTCTAAAAATCAACAATTTAAAAAACAGCAGTGTTGAAAAAATAACAAGGAAAGTAAAAACTTAGCAACTCATAAAGTACATATTCTAATGCCTTCCAGATGTGTACACTATCTGAAACAGGATACTTGTCGCTTTGCATTGAATTTAAATAGCACGCGCGAAATCATTTCTGAAATATTTGATAACTTTCAGAAAATGTCCTGTATAGCATTTGGAATCCCGGAACTGGTCGGTAATCGCTCGTTCGCACGGCATTGTGCAAGTGTGCGCGCCGTAGTCTATGTCGGGGGAAGTCCCTAGACAATTTCGGCCGATTTGGTTGTAGTAAAAATGTAATGGTTTAAATCATTGATTTTTATAAAAAAATCATTTGATTAAAATCACCATTTAAATCACTGATTTAAATCATATCAACCCTGGGTGGCGATAGCATTTAACCTTAGAAAACTCAACACATATATTTCATAGCATTCATTTCGACAAAAAGGAAACATAATTCTTCTCATAATTAGACCTACTCATGATATAATTAGAAGAGTACTAGCACATATACTACTGCTAACTATTTAAAAAAAAAGATTTCTAGCGGGTTTATGTGTTACTAATTCGAATCATCTCATACGAAGGACATCCATTGCTGCTGAACACCTGTCCAGCCAGCCTGTAAAACTTTTTTTAAAAGACGTCAAATAATAATATAACTTTGTTCAATACTTCCATGACTCTGTAGACTTTATCATAAAGTAGCAGAAATCTTTTTAATTTATAACTGATCACTCTTTGGCACCATTATTGTTCTAGTTACTTTTATATACAACACATACCTAGAATCCAATAGTGGCTTTTTAGATAAGGACACCATACAATACTTTTAAAAGCCGAACCGAAAAAGATAATGAAAGGCCACTGGCTGTTAGCTGCTATTATGTTCTCTGTTTTAATTGTTGGCAAATACTTTCAAAAGGCTTTTTTAGAAGCGTCCCTCAGCTTTGCTTTATGGGGAAAAAATAAGCTTTTAAATGTAAGTATTTCATTTTTACCAACTTTTTTGCTCTAGAATACCTGCGTAGCTAACTACCTAATAACTTCTTAAGTGAATAAAAATTGTCTTCTACTTTGTCATTTTAACTATTGCTTTTAAGAAACTGAGAATAAAATTGACTATTACTATTGCATAAATAAATCAAATACTTACATTTTGTTGAGGTATGAGGTGTCAAAATGACTCTACTCTTCCTGATGAAAGGCACGATTAGAACCCTAGCGAGATCGTAGTCTAGGGGTACATGATAATGACATGATGTTAATAAAATATTGTCAAAATTATCAGATTTTTTACCCGACCGAAAGAAGGTGGGTTATGTTTTTCGAGTTTATGTATGTATGTATGTATGTATGTATGTATGTATGTATGTATGTATGTATGTATGTATGTATGTATGTATGTATGTAAGTATGTAAGTATGTATGTAAGTATGTATGTAAGTATGTATGTATATTTCTTTGGCACGCCCTAGCTACAGCCTAAATGGCTTGTCGTATTTTATGTGAGTGGTGTCAATACATTCGTGTTAGTTGTGAGAATGACACTGGGTACATCAAAATAAAAAATAAAAAAAAACCTGAATTTAATAAAGATGGCAGATATTGACACAGCCGGGTTTATTTTTTATAATTGTTACTTGTTTTATGTATGGGCCTGCCAAAGTGAGAGTCACTTTGGCAGGCCCATACATAACACATACCTATAACTTAATACATAAAACTTTACCTGATGGAAAGCAGAATCCAAGAGTGGTGGTTACCATACTCATAGCGAATGCATGTGAAAATTCGATTCTCTTTATGGTGGTAAAATCTTTATTTGTTGGTATATCTAAGCTATGAACTGATTATAACAAAAATAAGTAACGCAAACTAAGAAAATAGTTTCACTTACATTTTAATCTTAACTAGATGACACCAAGGTATTTCATTGAAAGAAACGTGTGAAATATTCAATAGAAAAAACAACAATGCCACCGGTTGCTAACAAAACATCTACAAAATGGATGAACTATAAAAGGGACTAGATCTCCGCCAATGAGAAATGTGTGTTCAGCGGCCATCTTGTTCCCCCACCAACGTGCGCTACCGCAGTGAGATTTGGGAACATCAGTCTCATCTATCACCATTACGACGCTATACCTATCGTTTGTAATCAAATTTTGATATCTACCTACTATTTCTTTGCATACGTGAAATACTGTGGAATCATTTTGAGGTAAAATTATTTAATTATTATTTAGTATTATTTTATTTATTAAAGTATTTAATATTTTGTATATATTATATTTACATGTTATATTAGAAAAAAAAAGTGTTTCGGAATATACTTGCTAGCTATTTTCTTATCTTTTAAAAATAATTTTTGAATTGAAATTTATAATATTATCATAAATACTATTAGTTTTATTATTAGAACTAATATTTTGGTTAAACGACGTTTCTTAGATCTCTTGGAACACTATACAAGTTTTTTGTAGGTAGGTACATGTGTGAATTATTTTGAAATAAGTTTGAGTCAAAGTGAGTTTGCAGATATACCTGAGTGTTTTGTTATAAATCACACATCCATCATGTTGTCACTAATCCTGTTAGTTGTATTTTTAGACCTAATTTTCGATGGCCAAGATTTTTTAAGGAGTTCCAGAGAACTGTTGCAACACCATACAAATATATTGACAAGTAGGTATAAGATATATTAGATCTACATATTTTTCCTATGAAGACTTTAAAATCAAATGGCATACACTGTGTACCTAAATACATCAATATTCATTCTCATTCCACAGAACATTTCACAAGATTACATATTATTAATGTTTGTAGAGTAGATAAATAATACTGTTAGGATTCTTTATATTCGATTAAATATCAAATTCAAGATTTAATCGAATGCAAAAGAATCTCCAAAAAAATGAGAAGTAAAAAAGTATAAAATCATGGATTATTTTGAACATTATATACTGATATGCACCTATATAATAATAATAATAAAGCCTTTTATTCGGACTTAAAATACATGCTTCATAAACTATTGTACTAATACATCATTACTTAATTAACATTATGCTCGTATTTGGTGTTTCTTAACGTGTTGTAAGTCCGTTTGCCAGTTGGTAAAGGCCTCCTCCAACCTTTTCCATTCTCGTCTCTCTCTTGCCACTCTACTCCATGTTGTACCTGCAACTTGCCTGATATCGTCATCCCATCTTTTTTGTTGTCTACCTCTTTTTCTTATACCTTCCCTATATATAAGAAAAAGAGGGAAGGTATAAGATATGCACCTAATAATTTTAATTAATAGTAGCTTATACATAGCTCAAGCGTAAGGCGCTAAAATACACCAAATATGTACCTATTATAAATAAGCTTATTAGTTTTTAAAGGTTTTTTTCTTGCGTTCATCAAAATGTCAACTACACTTCTAAGGTTTTTTATTTTTAGCCATGCGATATTTTGACACTAAAATAACCAGATAATATCTGGCCACACCGCACTGTCGCGGATAGAACACTTCCTTCACTCAGTTCACATTTTCATAGAGGAAGTGTCTCTTAAGAACACACCTGACGGTATCTGCAATGATGAAAGACAAATTACTCAAAATAAGTAGTAAAAACATAAAATTACTTAGTTGAATATTAAAACAAATTATTATTATTGAGTAATAAAATGTTAATTTCAACAACCTACATAAGAAGAAAAATACACATTCAAACTATTTATTGAAGGCGTGTCTTAGAGCAGTGAAAGTTCATTCAACTCCCGACGCATTAACCGTTACACAAAATAGGTGAAACGGGTAGTCATCCTATTTGTACTCTACAAAGGGCCTAGTAGTTAACATACCAATGGCAGTGTATCTTCATCAATATTTTAATGTCTTACCAGAATGAAAGAAATTTGTTCAATTTTAAACAAATTGTAGTAGAGCAACTTACGTTTCGTTCGAACAGCACATTTCGTTCGCCACATTCCTCAGCACGTTTAAAGCATGCCCTAAACAGCTGATTTCCCCTCCATGCTCTGAACTCCTTCATCGTGTAGTAAAACACGTAATAAAACAGAGAAAACTATAGTTTATGCGCTCCCGCCGGTATTGCGCGGACGGCGTGCGTAACCTATATGCGGCCATTTCAAGATTTACGACCTGGGAATTGTGTGTTAGAGAGAGATAAAAACATTAAACTCCGACGGCGGTGAGTTTGAACGTAGCCGGCCCGTTGATCCTCCGAGCCCAAGACTCTTGTAGGCAATGCAAATTTCGCAGATAAACCTTGTTCAAATACAGTTCAATTTTAACTATCACGAAATTAATTACTCTACTATTTTTAATCGTGTTCTTTAATAATATGGACGAAATCACAGTCAATTGGATAAGACACCAATCAATCATAATTTATCTAAAAACTATGCATATACACTAATTTCAAATCGCATACTAGCTCATTTCGTTACGTTTGTGTGCGTAAATTAAACTATCCGCATGGGACCGATGAACGTTATAGCTTTCCCTTTTGTTAGTCTGAGTTATGGGTGTGTTAGAGCGAGAAGTCGTAAATCGCGGTGTGCGGCGTGACATGTTTATGGGCGGGGAAGCTTGCCGCGTGCCGTGCAGAGTGGGAAGCCGGCAGTTGAGAGCATGGCGTCTCGGTGTTACAAACACGCTTAAATTTTTGGAAAACATTCAACTTTATGCTCATGAAGTCATGAACATGTTTATTAGTAATAAAAAAAAACCGGTGACTTAGTTTAAACAACATAATTATTTAATTAAACGAAAAATTAATTGCTAGAGAATTTTTTACATAGGTAATAAATATTCTATTATTGGCATAATGAAGTAAATTTGAAAGAAAAATCAGATTGGTAGAGATTAAGAACAAAACAGAACAAAAATCTTAGGATATACGCAAATCATCAAATTACAATCTGATTAAAATCCAACTACCTACTTATCTAAATTGAATTTACGGCTTTTCGATCTTTGAAGTCGCAATTGATAAAATAGATTGACTAAGATCATAAAACTAAGTAGGTATATACCTATCTACTCATTCAAAATTCTTAATTAATGGTTAGATGATGATATTAAAGACCTAATACCGATTTCGTAATGATAGCAGTCCAGATACCTACTATTTTCTCGTTGTAATTTAAAATGATTCTAGATGATTCATCATGAGTTCATCTGAGATTAGGTATGCCCTTCAATCGTAGACAAATAATTTAGAATGATAAAATTAAATAAAAAACAATAACTTAGTTTAAGCTTTAGGTTGTTTCACACTCTTCATGTTAATTAATTACAAGCATTTTTTCACATCACACACGCGGCCGTCTCATCTCAAACTAGGCAGAGACAGATGGTAACCAGACAGCTGATTTACAAAATAAATAAAAAATACACCACACACACACACACACACACACACACACACACACACACACACACACACACACACACAGGACAAGTGACCGTGATCATCATATAATTAGGTATTTGTCCCGTGTTGGATAGTTGCACACTAAAACAAGTAGGTATATGTACATATTTTCTAATTATTTTATAGGTACTTAACCTATAAAATAATCAGTAATAGCCTTTTTTGGTCCCAAACTAAGATTACTGTGCTTGGATACTAAACAATTGATATAACTACTTACATATATTTTGTATAGTAGGTACTTATATATGTATCTTGAATTCTATGTTTATATCTTTAATATGTAGCAGTAAGTTTGTGTATAATCATAGTTTATGTAAATGATAACACATATGTTTTTATTTATGTACTAATATTCTATTTTTGCACCTACCTCATCATATTTTTACATCACCTCAAGGTTGACTGGTAGAAAATGCCCTAAGGCATTAAGTCCGCCGTTGTAAGTACATTAAGTTTGAATTAATGAATAAATATACAGGTAGTACTTTATACTTTAAACCAATGTAATTTTTATACATAATGTAATTTAAACTAAGGAGTTACTTTTTATTTAAAAACCAACAAAAATATTAACTAAACTTAAGTCCGTTACTTGCAAAATGTAACTGTTAATATGTATTGAAGCAACGTGAGAATTTAAAAATGAATAAAATCATAATACTTACCTAGGTATGGTCATTAACAAATTAAAATAACGGAAAACAAAGCTTAATACCGAAAACAAGTAATAATACCGAAGCAAATAAACTAAAAGATTCTTAATTTCTTTGTAGTGCCTATAAAAAGTATCTAATCTAAGAAATAACTATTTATTAATTTTAGGATACCTATTGCCATTTTATTTTTAGTAAAACAATTGTTGTAACTTGTAAAGAAGACAAAAAAACAAAATGATAAGTATTGTTACTTAAAATGCGACAGAGTTGTGGGTCTTTGATTAACTTCATACGTCCTACATTTTTCCTTGGTACCTAAGTTCCAACTAAGTCTAACCATCCCGTTCCCAAAACCCTAACTACAATTACTTTTATATTAAAAATAAGGAGAGCGAAAGTGGTAGAAACGATAAATCTAGTGGAACGGATCATTCTACAGGTGGTAAGGTGTAACCCAACCCTTAATGAGAGTCGCCCTGCGCTCAATAAATTAGCCCAGTATACCTACCTCGCTTGAATTCCGCATGTTTATTTGCTAAGCTTCTGTTCCACTACTGTTGTTCTTAAATTTAAAAAACACTACCACTGGAACTTATTCTTTAAACTTATAAAGTAATATGTAAAGAAAATTCTTTGTACCTGTTTTATAACAAATACATAAGCCGCACGGAAGCGTATCACATTTAAAACACCAGATACTTGACGTTGAGATGTAGAAATGCAAAACTTGTTTTTTTTTAAAGAATATTTGTTATAAAATTTCAAATTATGTTAATAACAGTCGTAACATAAAAGCATAAGAGCCAAGTATTACCTATTACTACAAACATCACCGACTGAAATTTCATCTTAACCACATTTACTTAAGTAGCAACACTAGAAGTTTTGTATAATATTTTTTAATATTTTGTCTTTTTTATTTATCTTCATATAAAACGTGGAGATTTTTAGGATTTAATGTTTAGGTTGGAGAATTAATTTAAAGAAAATAAAAGTGTTAGTGCCTTGAAAACGAATTCATCATAGTAACTAGTTACATCAATTCACGCCAGGTGCCCCTAGTTGCTCGTCTTTCAACTAAAATAATAATAATAATAAATCACTTCATTGTACACCAGATAACTATGTTCATAACTTAAAGCTAGGTAGGTCGATAGTACAACTGGCGGCCTTATTGCTCAACGGCAATCTCTTCCAGGCAACCGAAAATAATTAACTTCTAGAAGCTTTTTTATGCATGAGCCTGCCAAAGTTATTCTACTCTGCCTGATGGAACGCATGAGCAGAATTTAAGCTCCAATGGCTAAATGAACGCCGTATAACTCCAGAATATATTTGTATGTCAGTTACTCTACTAATGCCCTCCGTGCCAGAAAACACAGCAGTGACTCTATAAAGTTTCCATTTAAGTGGTGATAAGTTATCCCCTTTAAAAAAATTAGAAAATTGAGCTTCAGCGTGTTCTTGCATGTTCTCCATTTGATGCGCGATTGGAGCTCTGATATATTCCTTACTCCGCCTTTACCAAAAGTGTTGACAAAGTTTTTCAATTCATTGATAACGGGAGAGCCAACTTTCGATAAAATCTAAATAATCAGGACCTGGCAAAGATCTGGAAAAAAGTGAAAGGTGGTCTGCCTATGAGTAATTGGCCGGGTGTCCGCCACATAAGAGCTTCAGATGACATAGGAGTGACTGATCGAGAATTCAGAACAGCTTCTATTTGAATTAAAATCGTATCTCTTGCTAAGACGATAATTAAATGGTGTTTCATGGACTTGATACCTGTCTCCCATAGAACTCCAAATAATTATTTTAGTTTATTTACTCTGTTCGATAGACAGTTTATACTATAGTTTATACTATACCTTAGTTTATACTAGGAAATTATTGTGAGCCCTGGTAATAAGTAGGTTAGTTACCTATACCTAAACGACTATGTCGACAGACTACCAGCGTTTGTCTAGTGAAAACTTCAAAAAAGTATTGTGTATCTCCCTCACATAAATATATAAAAGAATAGATACCATCTTTTCTCTTTTAGAGCTTTACCAAATTCATACGCCCTATTTCAGGTTAATTTTCAAAACAACTTTTAAGAACTTAGATTTGTTAAATAAATCAATTGTAGTATTATTATTCTCAAAGTTTCTTACAACTTTTTCAACGGACAATTCACGCATTAGGAATAAATGCTGTGTCGCCGGGGACTTTACAAACGTACATAAAAGAATCAAAGAGAACACCCAGACTCAGAACAACAATTTGTGGATCATAAAAGAATTGTCCCATGTGGGGTTTGAACCCAAAACACTCAGTGCAGTAGAAAACGGCATGACAACCACTTAAACCACTTTCAGAGAAGAACACTGACGAATCACTAAAAATAGATGGCCTAGCCTAGGTATATCTTTGTGTATAACTATGTCCGAGATACCTAGGTAGGTATAGCAAAATAAAAGTTAAATAACATATAAAATTATGTGAAACCAGGTACAGAAATCTACACGTGTGCAGTATATTGGCCGTATCATGATATTAAGGTTCATTAAATTCTGTTCAACTTTTCACAAATCAATTAATTAAAGCAAAAGAAATTAAATTTCATAATAAAAGTGCTAATACATTATCCACCTACGCTTCTTAAACGGAAGCTTTTAACATTCAATTGATACTCTAAAGTAGTTATCGATATTGATTTTTAAACTCGGCATAACAAGTTTTTAAAAATTACATTACCATATATAAAAACAAAGGTAGGAAAACCATAAAAATCCGTTCATACGTGACCAAGTTCGTCGAAATGGAGCTAATATGCAGATTAATAAAAGAAGCGACACTCGGCACAATAATCGGTGATTCTGCTTCAAGTCACGGTGCGCGGGAGTTTCACTAGGCACCAACCTGGTGCCCTAAGTTATGGAACGGGGTTATATTTACTTTTCGTGTCTATCTTTAGATGTTGTTCATTTGGATTCCTATGTTGATGTG
This sequence comes from Diaphora mendica, assembly GCA_949125395.1. Classification (NCBI taxonomy): domain Eukaryota; kingdom Metazoa; phylum Arthropoda; class Insecta; order Lepidoptera; family Erebidae; genus Diaphora; species Diaphora mendica. The sequence continues at coordinate 9,797,404 of OX421323.1, forward strand.
TCAGTTAAGTTGCGTGCCGAAACTCTTCAATATCTAGGGTTGATTCACCTCGTTGTTTGTGTAAGTCAAATATTTTATTCAGTATATTTTTCAAAAACTAAGGATTGATGAGATGTTACTATGCTATACGTACTTGATGAATGTTAAACTAACTAATATGAAAGTGAATGATTTGAAAATTAAAAAAAAATGTAGGTATTTTTCTTTTTTCTTTTATAAAGACATCGAAGAGACAGTACAGGCTATGGGATTTTGAAATAATGAGCAAGTTAAGCTAAAGATCTTGTTTCAAACTAAGTACTATTTTTGCAGTGAATTGTTAAAGGCTGGTTGATAATGATACTAATAATGATGAAAAGCCTGCTGACATACTTGACTATTGATACTTCTGCCGGAGAAAAAAAATCAACATTTGCTTCGACACGAATGTAGAAGAAAGAATCAAAGTTTGCTATGATGCCAAATTTCATGAAAATCAGTTCAACGACTTATTCGTGAAAGTGTTACAAACAATGTTATATATTTAATTAATTCGAAGCACATTTATCATTTTTGTCAGGATTTTTACTCAGATTTCCGAAGAGTTGTACCAAAAGCTATGTTTTTTTTTTCAAAATATAACTTTAGCGAGTAAATATGTCCCCCTGCTCTAATGTTGTATTATAAAGTTAATTTAAATATGATCTAAATAACATCGACTATGAATCAAAGATATATTGAAATAGGAAATCCGTGATCATTGAACCCGCAATAAGAAGTGAATCCATGTAACCAAATTCAAATTAGACGAATAACATTAGAATTGTTAATGTCGATATATGGACAATTTGAGGGCTTCGTATAACTGTGCTTCACTTAGAAAAAAGTAATTTAGTATTTTTTATTTTATGTTTTGTTGAAAGACAAGTCAAAATAGTGCAACTAGAATTTTAATTATTTATGTAGGAACCTCGAAAACCCATACATACCTATACTTAAAACTACTTGCCCTAAATTGACTGATAGATTTATTAACTCAGAGCCTAAGCTACTGGTGCTAGAAACTTGATTTTTTTTGCAAATATTTGCATGCTATGAAATCGAATATGACTAAGTACTGCACTCAGTCATATTCGATTTGTGCACTCAGAGTGCACTCAGAGTGCACGGTTGACTTAGTGGTTTAAGCGGTCACCACGCCCCTTTCTACTGCATCAAGTGTTGTGGGTTCAAACTCCACATGGAACAACACTTTGTGTGATCCATAAATTGTTGTTCTGAATCTTGGTGATCTTGGTGCCCCTTTCATGTATGTTGTCATGTCTCCCACGACACCGGATGTTTATCCCAAATGCGGGATGTGTCTTTTTTTTAAGAGAAAGAGAATATCTTATTAATTTGCATACTACGAATTCAAAATATAGGAAAATGGATTTCATAGTACTTACACTTACTAATATAATAAAGAGGATATTTTTGTTTTAAAGTGCTAATCTCTGGAATTAATTTCCATATAATGTATACCTAGGTTATTCTTTTGTGTTAAACTATACCTAACATAAAAGTAGCCGCAGTCACTTCCTACCTATTACATGACCGATTTACCGGTGAAAGTCGCGTGGAAATCAGCCCACCCGTTCCGTAAATTAACCGGAACCAACTGACGGCTGGATAAACATAACATTTTTTTTTCTTAAAAGTACTGTGTGAACATTAATGTAGCGATAAGCAATTATTATGACATTGCAAATAGAACTTAATAAGGGTTCCGTAGCCAAATGGCAAAAAACGGAACCTTTATGGATTCATCATGTCTGTCTGTTCGTCCGTATGTCACAGCCACTTTTTTCCGAAACTATAATGTTGAAACTTGGAAAGTAGATGTACCTATTCTGTGAACCGCATTAAGGTTTTCACACAAAAATAGAAAAAAAAAGACGTGTGGCACTCGGGGACGGCCGCGGTAAAGCTATTGCATAGCATTTTTATCAACTTATGCAATTATTATTATATATTATTTTTTTATTTATACAGTATGTATAATATTGTCAATGAAAAATACTAAACTATTAAATTAGGACCAACATCGTTACTAGATGACGTTGATCACTTTTTTTAAGTAGCGATATGGTTTCGTTACACAGCATACAGCATACAGTCTTCGTCATTGAACGGGTTGTTTTATACACAGTATTTTTTTTCTTTGAACATATATACTTACGGAGTGCACATGCAGTGAGTGTGGCATTATAAAGATATGATAGATACCTATTATACGCCTATATACTTTCTCACAAACAGCTGCTTAAGCCAGACATACACGTTCAAGTATACTTGCGCAAACCCAGACTGTTTTGTCTGTGCACTTCGTGCGTGACAGAGACAGACAGGCAGATTTTGGAGCAGCTTATCAACGAATCTGTCTGTCACTGACAGATTCGTTGATTCGTCGTTCGGATCAGCTTGTCTCGATCCGTGCAAGCTTCGGGTGTCAGGTTTTATTTTCGTTGCGTAACGGAATTTCTTGATTCGGTCGCCGCGCTCTAAGGGCTCAAAGCCCGCGGTCAAAGCTATGCAATAGCTTAAAATAAATTTTGTGGGTTCCCCATACTTAGAACTGAAACTCAAAAATTTGTCGGCTATCTATGGATAGGTCTTCAAAATGATGATAATGAGATTTCTAATTTTATTGTTTTCTAAAATGAATAGCACGAGAGGCACTCCAAAGTGGTAAAATGTGTATCCCCCCTCCCTGTAACTTCTAAAACAAGAGAATGATAATACTAAAAAAAATATATGTGGGACATTACCATGCAAACTTCCACCGAAAATTGGTTTAAACGAGATCTAGTAAGTAGTTTTTTAAAACGTCATAACCATAAATCGTAACCGCAATTTACCTTTTAAATAAAAACGGCCAAGTGCGATTCGGACTCGCCCATGAAGGGTTCCGCGGCAGCAAGTAACATAATATAATTTTTATTTGATTTTTATATTTGTGTTGATTGAATGAAAGGTAAATTGCAGTTTACGATTTATGACGTATTAAAAAAAACTTCTTACTAGATTTCGATCAAACCAATTTTCGTTGGAAGTTTGCATGGTAATGTACATCATATATTTTTTTTAGATTTATCATTCTCTTATTTTAGAAGTTAAAGGGGGGACACTCATTTTACCACTTTGGAAGTGTCTCTCGCGTAACCTATTCAGTTTAGAAAAAAAAGATATTAGAAACCTCAATATCATTTTCGAAGACCTATCCATAGACGTATTGGTTTAATAAAAACATTTTTTTTGAGTTTCAGTTCTAAGTATGTTGACCCCCAAAATTTATTGCTTTTTTTTATTTTTGTGTAAAAATCTTAAAGCGGTTCATACATATACTTACCAAGTTTCAACATTATAGGTCTAATAGTTTCGGAAAAAAGTGGCTGTGACATACGGATGGACAGACAGACGGACAGACAGACATACAGACAGACATGACGAATCTATAAGGGTTCCGTTTTTTACCTTTGGCACGGAACCCTAAAAAAATACACTCTTATTAAAACATCGATCAAAGTTACAACGAACTACAAGAACTTTTATATTATGTTACTTGCTGCTACGGAACCTTCACGGGCAAGTCTGACTCGCACTGGGCTGCTTTTTTTTTTTAAACAGATGTCTATACAACGCTTAAACATAAGTAAATTTCAACTAACTAATTTAAAAGTATATTGTCAAAAAAAATATTAGACGAAGACGAAAGTAAGCAAGATAATTTCTTGAGAAAGGAAAAAAATATTTTTTATTCAGTTCTTTCAGTTGAAATAAAATACAAACACAAGGTAGGTACTATATATTTCTTACTGCAGTGTTTTATTGGGTTTTTTTATATTTTTAGAAGACAATCGCTTGAATATCTCTATAAGCCAAAATAAATCAACCAATAAAAAACCTTTGTGCTTATAAAACTACTAGGTACCTACCTATATTTCTGTTACGACTTTATAATTAAATATGAATTATGACAAAACGATTAAGTACTGATTAAATTACTTTAAACACGCACTCTTTTGTTCTAACTTGACCGTATGTTAGCTACTTTCTTATAGGTGCCCTTTGTAGGTAAGTCTCTAGGTAGGGTCTCACGCGATATACCTACCTATAGGTAAATCAGTATTTAAATATTTATTTAAAAAAAATAATTATAATCAATGTGCTTGGTTATCTAATGGTTCGCGATCCTGACTCCAGAGATTATGTGTTCGATCCCATCTTGGTCTTCATGGTCTACCTATTCTGTCTCTGAGTGTACGTAGAAATGTCGGTAAGTAGGTATGATTATTTAGAAATAAATATTTCCCGTCAAGCCTCAAATGTGAAAGTAGCACTAAACCTCTAGTTGGGAAAACGTAGGCGTTTGAGCCATCATAAACTTTATGAGTTAAGTTTCGTAAGCTTTACAACAGCATCTACCCTAGATGTGCAATCATTGAATATACTTTGTTTTCTTCACGAAGACCAATATCATACGACATTTTAGAACCGAAGCAGAAAGATCACTAAAAACTTAGAAAGCTAAATAATTTCATAATAAAATTACGTAATATTTTGTAATATCTCCTTAAGCAAATTGTTGATATGAACCTTACGGTACTCCGAATTCATCATACCTGCTGACAATTTATTTATTTCTAACTCATGTCTTGGCCTCATTCACACTATATTTATATGTCATTTCAGTCAAGTTCATATTTTGAAACAATATTTTTGGAGAACAACATTAATTCATTTTATAGTTTTCCTAGTCACTGGTCGTATTAGTGTGACATTAACTGAACGTATCCTAATTTACAGCCTATAAACGGCTGGCAAGTATTCAGGCACTTTCATTACTGACTATTCACATAATAAGTTAGTAGTTTCCGTAAAGCGATCAGTCATTATGTTTCAAGTAGAAAGTGCTTTCAGAGTTTTCTCAGACAAAATTACAGAAATATCCATTCTCCTTGCTAACAATGAGGCTCATATTAAATTGCAAACATAAATATTATTAATAACAGTGTCCCATACTGAAGTTTCATTCGTTCACAAAAGAAAAACTCCGTTCCATGTAACCTATGCATTGCCATCTATCTTTTTCCACAAAAGCCGGACATTATTGTTCGGTCCAAACACTCCTAAATCTTCGGAAAAGTAATATATTTTCGTTTTACCCAGTGCGGTGTGGGGTACATACACAGACGCCCAGTCAGTTCGCTCCGCTACTTTTCTGTATCTACTAATGTTTTATACATTGCCAGTTTTGCTTCAAGCTTTTCTGGTTTAGCTGTTGCGCCAGGAGTAGTTGGAATACCGTCGTAAATTTTTCACTATTTAGATCGTGTTTTCTACAACCTATGTTGTATCGTTTACGACTGTTTCACGCGAACGTTCCAATTGTGGGAATCGTGTAAATTCATTCTGTGACAGCCTAAGTGTAAATGATCTGCAAAGTATTATTGACCTTTGCAACATTGTTATAAGGACTATTTCTGTAGTTGAGACGGTTCTTACCGTAAGTCAATTGGTTCAATGGATTTGTCTAACAATATTGCTGTGTGCAATAGATTAACTTGCAAATGTGGACAACAGTAAGGGATATTAAGATTGGTGATTCATATAGTTGACAATAACTTCATTGTTTCGAAATAAATGGCGTGACGCAGGACAATATTTCTGCATTACACTTTCTCAAGCTCATGTAAATTGTTCAAACAACATTTGCGTAAAAAAAGGTTGAAAACATGTCTTGGCATGGGCCTGCGGAATGCTCGTTTATAGTTATTCGTGTAAAATGCGACGTAGTAAAACATTTTTTAAAAGAATGTATATATGTGGTAAGTATATATGAAACAGGAGCAACTTATTAGTAAATTCCAAAAAAATCTAAACAACCACTGTTGGTTAAAAACGTATAGTGTCTCTATAATTTTGTTTCTTATATTCAGGTGGCTGAATTTAAGAATTACATTTGTTGTTCAATTTGGGAAAGACAAGATCTTTGTAGTTATATGAAACGGATAGGAAAAGAGAACTAGGTCAAGGGATTTTGTAGGTCTTTGTTCGGAATCATCGATTGTAACTTGTAGCAGTGACCAGGTTCTCTGTCCTGTATATCTGACTTCTTATAGGGGAGGTCAATAATCATCACCAACAATAGGCCAATAATATACTTATAAAGTGTAAATTTTACTTTGCTGATACCAAATGCAATATATATATGTTTGTAGGTACAAGGAGTACCTACCAAAATATATAAGGAAAACTCTGGAAAACAAAGTTGTATAGGTACCTTTTTGTTTAGAAACTCGTGAAACTTATTATCAACTAATTAAAGTGTCCAGAATTCCTCAAAATCTTTAAGTTTTTTGTTTTTGAAATAGTACCTATATGGAGACAACAAGAAAATTAAAAAAAAACATAACCCAACTACGTCAAAAAAAACTGAGAAAATTTATATAGCCTATACTATATACTATATCACCCGGGTTATTATTACGAATCTCTTGGTACCTCATTCATTTAAATCGGTGCAGTAGTTTAGGCGCTGTGGTTGAACATATACCTACATACACCGCATCGTAGTCGGTTTAAAAAGCAGGTCTAATAACTGGTAAGTGACCATCATCGGTCATGGACACCTGTTACTAAGTGCTTTACAAATTTTTCAGTCCCACATCTTCAAAGAATTAGTACACGTTGCTTTACCGTCAGATCTTACAAACAATCTTGTTTGAATGATTTAAGACAACCTGTTCTTTTACAAGTTTAAATTATGTAAATATAAGTTTTTCAATATACGTACAGTTTCTATTAAAAAAAAAACAAATAAATCTCCCAAAAACAAACAAAGCTTTTAACTAATAACGCCGGTAAGAATAGGTATCGCTGACCAACTAAATATATTAGGCACACTGTCTCACGTTACGTCTTTAAAACTGGTTCATTCTCGGTATTACGTAATGGACGCGCGTAATTTGAGAATAAGCCGCCTCGAGGCAGCGTCAAAATATGTAAAGATTTTTATCTTTTCCGTAAAATGGCTTGGGAAAAAACATAAAGAAGGTGGTGTCACCTGATCCCGACAGACGGGATTTATCGCACTCAGTGTGGCCGCGGGCTAAGGTCGAGCCCGAGTTATGACGCCCGGTAATAATTTACCTACCAGTACATGTGCACTATCCATGATCTTGAACGTGCCAGGAGAATTCGCTACTCATACCGCTAATGTGACTTTCAATATCACACCAGTAATTTGAACTTCAATTTTGGCATTTTTCGCTAAGAGTCATTCATCTCTTTCAGAGCTCTTAGACCGTAAAGGTGTATTAACAATTTCTTTGGCGTGACAACGTCTTATAATTCGATGGAGCCGGCTGCACACACGAAAAAACATGACTCATGCGGCGTTACCTCGCTATGCGGCGTTACCTGGCTTGAAGTGCAAGCGAGTCTATCTCTCATCATTTCATCAATGTTTCGTTATGACGTTGTCACGTTAAACTATCGTCCGTAAATAGACTTTAGAGACAATCATTTTTTTTGTCTGAAATTTGTCTTGAATTTTTGCTTTGCTGAAGCGCAGAGCAAAGTAAAGAGAGAGAGCTCACGTGCTGGTCAACTTTGACATCAGTTAAATATTAACCAGTATAACTTAAACTGCCATGGTATGTAGTTTCCAGACAGATCAACATGTATGACGACGAAGCGTTTTAAGCTGATTACATTTTATACTTCTAAGTAAGTGTAATATATACTAAGTAATTTGTTCAATCATTTTAACGACGTTATAAATACAGATCTATCTCAGTGATGATGCAGTTATAGTGACATCGTCATGAGAAAGGCCAGGACATCGTCATATAATATAATAATAAACTTTATTTCTCTTACAAGGAAGGTAGAATTTTAGTTACATGAGATTTAGGTACATAACAAACAGTTGTAGTTGTAGTTTGTAGGTAGTAGAGCCACGCTGATTTCAGCACGAATGGGCCGGCTCGACCGGGGCGGTACTACCCTCGCACAGAAAATCAACGTAAAATGACAGCGATCGTGCTGTCGTGTTTCGTTGGTGAGTGCGAGACCGGAGGCCCAAATAGTTTAGTCAACAAGTTCCATACTTGTTGACTAGACTAAAAGATGCAGCAGCATCACTAGGCCGCCATGGTGTGGGTCGCCATACTGCATTGTCTGCATTCGCAGTGAGTATGGTGACCACCACTCTTGGATTCTGCTTATGCTTTCCATCAGGCAGAGTAGAGTCATTATGGCGGGCCATACATAAAAAAAAAAAAGTTTATTTATTATTATGTTTTTTTAAATTTGTTTTTATTATTATAAAATAATAAAATAATTATTAATAATCAAATGCAAAATAATTTAAGTATAAGGCATTAAAATACTAAATTAAAATTATTATTTTTGTTAAAATTAGTTGATACTGCGCCGCTAAGTTCATGTAAAAGAGCTTTTAAAATTTAAAAACAGAAAATAAGTATTATTATGATTGACACGGACGGCATATATTGAAAAACACTTTAGCTTTAATTAGTTTCAATTTACCCTTATAATGGTCATATCAGCTGTCAGACGACCCATTAAAAGGGTTCTCTCTTAACAATAGAAAGTTATTGCTATAGCCTACGGCCTAGAGTAAGATTTTTTAAATTTGTATTTACAGATTGACTTGAATTTGAAGTTTTATATTAAGACTTTGATGTCTATAAGAAGTATCAATAGAATTAATTAACATAATATTATTAATGTAAATCGAAAATAACACAATATACTTAGAACAGTGTCGCCTTCAGTAGGACTAGTCCCGGGCCGCAATAAATCACAGTGACCCTAGTCACATGTGACAATATACAAAAGTAGTTTCTGGGATAATGATCGTGCATGGATGAGTCAGTTTTATTATTTCTCGGATTTATCATTACCTACATTTATTAATATTTTTTTTTATTGAACTTCTACTTCTTGTTAGATTTACTTCTAGTACAATCTCACTGCATCGAGCTCTATCCATTTGAGAGCACTGTAAGCAATTTAATGTTTTTTTTATTAAGCATGTATATTTAAAAATAAATAGCGTTTTTTTTAAATACAGGTGGAGGCACCTGATGGAAAGAGAATTTCGCCATTCGTTACATATCAGGCAACTCAGGAGTCACCAGACCCTTGCCCTTAGCGTGTCCTCAAAAGAAAACAGAGTCTCCAATAACTTTATTTTTACTAGTTTTTGCCCGCGACTCCACCCGCGTGTTTTTCGGTTATAGCTGCAAATAGTAGCCTATGTGTTATTCTGATGTATAAGCTATATTACTGTAAAGTTTCATCCAAATCCGTTCAGTCGTTTTTCGAAAGAGTAACAAATATCCATCCATCCGTCCATCCATACTTACAAACTTTCGCGTTTATAATATTAGTAGGATTAGGCCGTGGTATCACTTTCATTCACGGGTTGACGGATGAAGAATATGGAGAGTCACCACCGCTATTCATCCTGTGGGTATCGTAAGAGGCTAAAGGAGCGTATCCACCGAAATTGTTGGCAATTTCAGTGTTTCCAACTGCTTACAACTCTTAAGAAAATCGCTAACTTTTGTTTCCATTGTGTCTACACCAAGTCGCCAACAATTTGAAAACATTGGAACTAAGCTTCTCCACAGCCAAAACCAAGAAACACGGTTCCCCACATTTTTTGACAATTTTTGTTGCCAACACAAGGAAATTACAGAAACTTTTGTCACCAACACGTATTGACAACACAAAAGTTGCCAACTTTTGAACGGTGGAGACTCGGCTTAAGGGAGCAAACAACATCAGCACTGTAAAGGGAAGGAAAAATTGAGGCGTACCACAGGGTCGCGTGCTGACCAAACAGGTAAGCAGAGACCAACCCGTCTGGCCAACGCGACTTAATAGGCTAAACCCCCTTTCTAAACAGAGACCTTTGTCCAGCAGTAAACTGTTTTTTAGATCCGTTTTACTAGAATGATCCGTTTCAATAGATTTATCGTTTCTACTACTTTCGCACTCCTTATCCTACTAATATTATAAACGCGAAAGTTTGTAAGTATGGATGTTTGTTACTCTTTCACGCAAAAACTACTGAACGGATTTGGTTGAAACTTTACAGAAATACAGCTTATACACCAGAATAACACATAGGCTACTATTTGCCGCGATAACCGACATATACGCGGGCTGAGCCGCAGGCAACAACTAGTTTTTAATATAAAAGTAATTGTAGTTAGGGTTTTGGGAACGGGATGGTTAGACTTAGTTGGAACTTAGGTAGCTGTTAAAGAAAAATCTAGGACGTAAATACGTATATCTTACTTCATTATTAGTTTTTTCTTTTTTATTAAAAGAGAACTCCCGCATTAGGAATATACATCCTGTATCGCGGGGGACTTTACAAACATACATCAAACGGAGACAAAGAACACCCAGATTTAGAAAAACAATTTGTTGATCACACAAAGTTTTGTACCATATGGGATTTGAACCCACAGCACTTGGCGCAGTAGAAAGAGCGGCATGGCGACCTCTTAAACCACTAGGCCAACCGTGCAGTCCGTGCCATATTGATGTGATGATGATCATTTTCAACCAACCAACATGCTGAAATATAGCTTGCCCAAAATTTCCTAAAGAACTGACTACATCAAACAAACAAAAACTCTCAAATAAAAAACTGTTTATACAAGTTGCCCAACTCTATTTAAGAAATCACCCTCTAACATTTTAATATCAATTCCCTGAACCACTAATCTAAAGCTGCCAAGAATCAAATTAAAATGAGAGCCACCACTAAAATCTTCTCATTACAACCAAAAGACATTAGTAAAAGGCGGGAAAAGAAATGCCTGGGCCTGCAAATGTACCCCGAAACACGCAAAGTTTGTTAAGAATGTCGTAATAACTTAATACAAGTACAAATAAAAACGATCTTTAATCTGTTGGTCATAAAAATCAATTTTCAGTAAATTCAAAGTGTAGTTAAGTCTTTAAGTGTTGTGATAGTGGTAGCTCAAGTAAAGTGGAAAGCGTCCCCGAGAAAATTGGCACAAGTGGTTTTAGCCAGGGCAGGCGGAGCGACGCGATACGGGTAGCGGGGGGTTCAAAGCATAAGTAATTTGCAGATGCGCCACTATCTATACATTATTTATGTTGGTCTCTGTGAGGCAAAAAAGTATATTTAAAAAAAATACCAGTCATAAGGACTGCCGATAGAAGTGAAAACTTATAACTTATAATGTTATTTGTAAAATTAAAGTGTAAAATTAGAAATTTCATAATGTTTAAATTAAACCATCATGTCGGTGACGCGGTGAAGCGAACTCATAAGATTTTCCCCTACCAAAAAGTGCTCAACGCGGCCAAAGAAGTTTTGTGATGTCAGCATGTCGATGACGCGAACTCATAAGATTTTCGCCTACCAAAAAGTGCTCAACGCGGCTAAAGAAGTTTTCACTTCAAAAACAGCAGGTATTATGAAAGTTTGTTCAACGTTTTAAATTGAAATACTGCTCAGAATACATACCAATATTATAAATTCGAAAGTATCTGTCTGTTACGCTTTCATTGCTAAAATGCTGCACCGATTTCGATGAAATTTGACATGGAGATATATACTTTTATCCTTGAAGAAAGACATTGCAACCAAAAGCTAGATGATTTGATAATTTTTATTTTGCATTTTGCACATTTGAGCATATTTATTGTTATAAATTTCAGGTTTTTTTCTGAATTTTATTTCAACAATTCCTTCCTGTAAAATATTTTTTTTTTTGTAATATAAGGTAATGATTAGCAACGTAACATAATGACAACGTTTTTGAAAACATTCTAACTTTCGTCTCACATTTTCAATAGGTACATTAATTAACCTATTAGCGTTGTATAATTTTGTTGTATAATCTTCCTTTATAGTCGCTAGAAAGCCAATTACAAGTTTTCACTTAAGAGGTGTGGATGCATGCAGTACAAAACTACAATGATAAGTGATAAAAAAGAAAACAACGAAAAACAGTTAAAAAACAACGAAAAGTATATTAAAACAATGTGCTGCCTCACCATACTGCTTAAAAAGCCTTGATTTAAGCTTTTTCTAGCCGTTGCCACATGAAATACAAAGGCATCGATATCATTTTGTTTATAAAGTTTATTACAATATCATCACACACATAATGCGGAAATAGTCTTGTTTTATCTTAAAAGACCAGAAAGATATTTCAGTACATGTCTAGTTCTAGTGTAACCCCGCTGTCTCTCTGAGATTAACAGAACCTTGCTGTGTGTTATGAAAGCAAAAGCCTATAAAGACGAAAGCTATAGAATAAGTTATCTTATTTTGCAAATTGTTTTATATAATTCTCGCTAGATAATTGTTTTTAAAAAGAACATTACTAATTGAAACAGAATAAAACGTCAATTAACATTTAAATTTCCTAAATTTGACATGTATTTAATTGAGAATGCAAGTATACATATATATACCTAGTTAAAGTTATTAGCATGTATGTGTATGTGTATATAAATAATAAATAAATATTTCGGACATCTAACACGCAACGCCATCTAGTCCCAAGCTAAGCAGAGCTTGTGTTATGGGTACTAGACAACTGATACAAATACATGTAGGGGCGGCTGAATGAAAAAACACCTTTGGAATTCGTTCTTCTTTATTTTTATCACCACAAGCAATTATTACACGTCTTAACACCTTAACCGCCATTTGCAAGAGAGCGAGCTAGTGTTGCCATTACACAGATAAAAATTAATACTACTCGATACTTTCTTTTTTTTCTACATCTCGGCCATTCTGCTCCTTTGTCAGTCTGGCCCTAGACTGACCTTACACTGAATTACTAACTTTAACTAGGATAACAACTTACTTCTGAATCAATACAAAATGAATTTTAAAATTAAAAGTACAACTTGATCGCTATTCTAACTTCACCTTTTTTTTTTTTTTTACAATACTACAACACCATATGCTCTCCTTAACATAACAACAACTATCACTCTTTGTTTCTTATCTTACTTATTCTAAAACACAAATAAATTGTTTTTTTTTTTAACCATCTTTAAATAAGTAGGTACTTTATATTAAAAGTTAACAAAATACTCAACTTCTGAAAAGTAACAAGTTATCATTTCTCAAATTAATTTAAAGTCTAAAACTAGCTTACTATCTAGTTTAATTTTCCTGTTATTAAATTACTTACAAAACTATTAGTTGCCATTTAATTATTTATCTTACTAGTACAGCAAAAGCTCTTCTCCAGCTTAACAATAACTTATAATAATACAATATTTTCTGTTTAGTAATAAACTCTGGTATTAGTATTTGTTTTTTAATTAAACAACTAAACTACACTATTTCACTCATATGATAACAACAAAATAAATTACTATATCTAAACATTATACTATGACTTTTTTAAGTTTTGATACAATAGTTTGGTTTCATAGTGTATGCACCATCGCTCAACATACTGACATCTTCAAGAGGTTTGCATCAAAGAAGCTGATAGATACCTTAAGTTTATAAAAGTAAAATGTTATTTAAAATCTACTTTTTCTTTCTTCATACCATTATCATCTTTTCAAATTCAATTTAATTTAGAATAAAAAACTGACTTTAAATAATAAATAATAAACTACTATTAACCGCACTTAAATATAATTGAATTAAGGCCATCTCTTCATATAGTCAACACCTGAAGTGGTTCTTACTGGCCCTTCCTTACTCCTGTCAATCTTTTCTACCTCATATCGATCCTTGCCAAGCTCTTTCACTATTTTGTATGGTCCAAAAAATTTCTGTTTCAACTTTAATGCGTTTCCAAACTGGGTTCCCTGTATAGCTACTATGTCAACTTGTTTATATTTCTCTCCTTCATTACGCTAGGAATAAATCCTGTGTCGCGGGGAACTTTACAAACATACATGAAACGGACACAAAGAACATCCAATTGATCTTTGGTAGGTGCTGTTGATTACTCTCTGTAGTTTGCTTACATATTTATACCAATGTGCAGGTTCTTCGATACACATTTTAGACAGAGTGGATATAATTATCCGGTTCATTCTCTCTACCTGCCCGTTTCCACGAGGTATACCAGTCGTTATTGTGATGTGTTGGATCTCTTCTTCTTGACAATATTGTCTAAACTCACCTCCTGTAAAAGCTGTTCCTCGGTCTGTCACCAAGCGCTGGGGGTTCCCAAAGTCTTTCTGATGTAATTTTAATTTTCAACTGTCTCTTTCGCTGTCAAAGTTTTCACAGGGTATATCCAAACAAATTTGGTGAATCCGTCTATAACAGTAAGAATGTGATTGTACATTTTTCTAGTTTCATCAAGTGGTCCCAAATGATCACAGTGCAGGGTGTGGAGAGGTAGGTCACCTTTGTCTATTGGATTTAAAAATCCCTCCTTTTTCCTGTCTTTCTGCATGCCAGTAAACATGGAACACACATAGTTATTGTTTTCTCAATTTTTTCATCTAACTTAGAAATGAAATAATCATTCTCTATAATTTCTTTAACTTTCTTCTTGCCAAAATGCCCAATACCATGAGCTTTCTTTATAATTTCCATGTCCATTATCTCTGGTATAACTAGTTTCTTCTCTACTCCTTTGTAAATGATTTCATTTTCCAAAAAATAGTCTTGATACTCTTTCTCCTTTAGCACTTCTCTTATAGCTTTTAGTTGAATATCGTCTTCCTGTGCTTTCTTTATTCTTGACTGCAACTCTAAATTAACAAAACAAATGTGTCTACTTAGTGAATCAACATGCTGCATCTTATCACCTGTCCTATGTTCTATTTTAAAGTCAAAGTCCTGTAAAAACAATATCCATCGTGCCACCTTAGCTGAAACATCCTTCTTATTAAGCGTCTTCTGGAAAGCTTCGCAGTCAGTCACTATCTTGAACTGTATACCTAAAAGGTATCTTCTGAACTTTTTGACACCTTCTATCACCGCTAATGCCTCAAGTTCATAACTACTGCACTTCTGCTGATCTTCTGTAGTCTTTCTACTTAGGAAATGTACTGGATGCCATCCGCCATCTATTGGATCTTTTTGTAACAAAATTGCAGAGTAACCATGTTTAGATGCATCGGTGTGCAATTCTGTTTCTAAATGCAAATCAAAAATTTTTAAAACAGGTTCACTACATAACTTTAGTTTTAAACTCTCAAATGCTATCTTTTGTTCTTCATTGAAACAAAAGTTACCTGCTTTAATTAAGTCTGTGAGGGGTTTTGCTATCCTTGCATAATCTTTAATAAATTTTCTAAAATAAGAAATTAAACCAATGAAGCTATGAACTTCCTTCAAATTCTTCGGTTCTGGAAAATTTAAAACAGCTTTTGTTTTCTCTGTTGAAGGTTTGACCGTTCCATTCTCAACAATGTGCCCTAAATATTCAACTGATGTTTGGAGTAGCTGTGTTTTATTCCAATTTATTTCAAGTCCATATTCAGCTGCAACATTCAACACCTCCCTTAGTCGCTGTATTCCCTCGGTCTCATTTTCTGCTAGAATTATGACGTCATCGATGAAGATTAAGACTATGCCCTTTCTTATACAATCAGAAAAAAATATGTTTATGTAGCGAGTAAAGTATTTCGGGCAAATACTGAATCCAAATGGTGCTCTAAGAAACTCATACTGTCCTTCAGGGTTACTAGTGACAAATGCTGTGTACTTTACGGAACTATCTTCTATTGGCAAATGAAAGAAACCATTCCTTAAATCCAGAGTGCTAAACACTTTTGCTCTACTTAATTTATCTATGTGGTCATTTATCACTGGCAGAGGATGTTCATCTTTTATCATCTTTTGATTGATCCGCCGGTAATCCACACATACTCTTGTTTTTCCATCTTTCTTCTTTACTAACACTAGAGGACTTGCATACTCTGAGTAACTCGTTTGTATGATACCTAGGGATAACCATTCTTCAACCTGCTCATTCACCACTTTCTCCTCTGTCAAAGCCAATCATCTTGGACGTTGCGAGACTGGTACATCATCTTTTAGAACTATTTTCAACTTGATTGGGGCCTCCTTCACCTTCAACGGCTTATAGTTTTCAATAATTTCCTTAACTAAGGGATTAATTTACAAAGCATTTTGTTCATCTAGGTTGGAAAGCATACACAACTGGTATTGACTATCATAAGAGTTTGGCCTCACTTCAACTTTACCTTTGTCAACGATGAGTATAGTGTTACTTAAAAAAGGTTGACCTAGAATAACCTGATAGGGAATGGCACAACTGGGTACAACATGAAAAGATGTAGTATATAAATGGTCATCTATCAAAATATTGGTGGTGAACTTACCCTTAGAAACCACCCTTGAAGATCCCAGCCCAGTGAGAGATGTCATATCGCTCACGAAGTCGTAAACATTGCCTGAAATTTGCTTATACCAATCGTCGCTTATTAAGTTTACCTCACTTCCCGTATCTATTAAACATGGCACCGTTCTATTACTAATTTTAACATGTTTTATAGATTTATTTGTCGAAATATCATGTTTAAAGCCATTGTTTACACTAAGAATCGTGTTTTGGTTATGTTGTATCACCAAACTGTCAATGTCACCAACTTCACTCGAGTCCGAAGCGCCATCTGTCGACTTTTGCACTATCATAGTTTTGCGTGCCGGATCCACACCGCTAGACATTGCTGTTGTCGTTTTACACTGCGTACCTATATGACCGTACAAATTACAACGAAAACACTTAATGCCCTTGGAACACTCACTACCAAGATGTCCTAATTGACCGCACTTGAAACAGCGTTTCGTTCCCGTAGTCACAGGTTTTACACTCGAACGTTGTCGGACAACTTCCTGCTTCTTACATTTGTTTTTAAATGTTTCGTACAATGCCAGCTTTTCTTTTAGCACGGAGTATGAAGTGACACCATAAAACAGCAGTTTGTTTGATTCGTAGTCATGTATCCCGTCGATTATATACTGGATCGACACATAGTCCGGAAACTTAGCCCTTTTTCCTAGCTCCTTCATTGCTAACATGTACTGGTAGTATGTTTCATCGCTTCTTTTCTTTCTCGAGCTCATTATTTCGTGCATTTGCTTTGCATTAATGCTCTCTGGGAATTCTCGTAATATGGCTGTTTTTAGCTCTTCGTAAGTCTTGAAGGTTTTTTCACTTCTCAGCCACAGCTCTGCTGTTCCAGCAAGTGATCTTCTCGCTATGATTAACTTTTGAGTCGCCGTCCACCCGAAAATATCAGCATTATCTTCGATATCTTGCGTCCATTTTGTTGCGCTGTACGTCATGTCGTCGCAGGTAAATTTAGGTATTGAATCGCCTATTGTAACCCCATAGTTAACCATAGTTCGTGGTATTGCCGGTCTTTCCGTCGTCTCCTGGTTGGTTTGTCATCGTTGATTGTTGTAGTGTATTAAAATAAAACTTTTTTGCGTCTTCACTACCGCGTGGTTAATGTCGTCGCTACGCCGCCGGTAATCGTCGTTTTTCGTAGAAATAAAACTATTAAACATTCAGCCCAAATGCTCGTATATCCTGGACGAGAGATTGTAGGGGCGGCTGAATGAAAAAAAACACCTTTGGAATTCGTTCTTCTTTATTTTTATCACCACAAGCAATTATTACACGTCTTAACACCTTAACCGCCATTTGCAAGAGAGCGAGCTAGTGTTGCCATTACACAGATAAAAATTAATACTACTCGATACTTTCTTTTTTTTCTACATACATATATACATTTTTTTCTAAATACATATATATTATACATAGAAAACACCCAAACTTCGAAACAAATATTTGTAGATCATACAAACATTTGGTCCGACCCGGGAATCGAACCCACAACCTCATGATCAGCAGTCGCACACGCCAACCGCGAGACCAACAAGGCAGTATGTATGTATATTTATGTGTATATATATATGTATGTGTGTGTGTGCATGTATGGAGATATACATGTGTTTCTAGTTATATTCATTAGAAAATTATAATTCTTAAAAACTACCGCACCATCATCAACTACTGTCTCTCCGATACATTTTTATCCATCCTGGTTGCCTGGAAGAGATTGCTTTTGGCAATAAGGCCGCCCTTTGTTCATTATACTTATAAATTCGTTATTTTCTGCACTCTATTTTAAATCTGTGTTACGGTGAACAAATAAAGAGTTTTCTATCTATCTATCTAGGTGGGTAGGTAGGTAAGTACGGGACATATGTGTAACATGTCTGTTTTACTTGATCTATGATCAATATAGGGTGGTCGTCGAATGTTCACCGAGAGATAGGACTCGCAACAAGACGTATAGCTGCTTACGAAAAATTTTCAACAGTGCCGTCTATCCGATTGGCTCCGAACGGAAAATAAGAGGGGACAGCGCCAAATAAATGAGCGCTGTAAATATCACTATGACAATAATACAGGTCAGCAATAGATATCTCTCACAAGATAGTAACGCATTATTAATGTTAGAAAAACACAGGAAAAAAGACGATTGATTGTCGCTAGATAAAATAATGGGGGATATAGGCGAAGTTTATATGGATCCTTTCATGCTCATGGAGCGGCTATAGCGTTTTAATGGCAGATATCGTGATAAGTTTTTCACTGAATATGATGAAGGAAAGTAAAGAAAAATAATGCTTTTCATATGAAGTAAATGGTGATGGGATGTAGAAAACAAATAAATTATAAGGCTTTTGACGTTAGAATATAAAAGTTACTAGCTTTTGGCCGCGGCTCCGCTCCAATGATGCAGAAGCATCACTAGGCCGCCATGGTGTGGGTCACCATGCTGCATTGTCTGCATTCGCAATGAGTATGGTGACCACCACTCTTGGATTCCGCTTATGTTTTCCATTAGGCCGAGTAATTTTGGCAGGCCCATACATAAAAAAATGCGGTCAAGTGCGAGTCGGACTCGCCCATGAAGGGTTCCGCAGCAGCAAGTAACATTATATAAAAGTTCTTGTAGTTCGTTGTAACTTTGGTCTATGTTTTAATAATAGTGTTTTTTTTTTGCGGTTTACGATTTATTACGTATTAAAAAAAAACTACTTACTAGATCTCGTTCAAACCAATTTTCGGTGGAAGTTTGCATGGTAATGTACATCATATATTTTTTAGTTTTATCATTCTCTTATTTTAGAAGTTACAGGGGGGGGGGGACACATTTTACCACTTGGAAGTGTCTCTCGCGCAAACTATTCAGTTTTTAATTTTGTGTGAAAGTCTTAACGCGGTTCACAGAATACATCTACTTACCAAGTTTCAACAGTATAGTTCTTATAGTTTCGGAAAAAAGTGGCTGTGACAAACGGACGGACAGACAGACGGACAGACAGACATGACGAATCTATAAGGGTTCCGTTTTTTGCCTTTGGCACGGAAGCCTAACAGTTCGTGCAAATGAAGTTCTTGGCAACAGTGCTTCTGTTTACTACCTATGTAGTAGGTATAGTAGATTAAAATCTAATAATCACACTTTAACAAGACAATGAAACTTGTTGACTACCCACAGTTTGAAAACTTTTTTACCAAGAGTATGCTGTAGTATCGTTAGGGTTAAAAGGTTAAACTTGCGTTTGAGTAGTCACAGGTTCACATCCCACTCAGTATAACAGTTTATAATACAAGTATACCTATATTTTTTCTATGAACATAACCCTTTTGGTCACGAAAACAAATTTGTTTCACAGTGATCGCATTTGTTTTTCTTGACCAATAAATGATTATTATTATGAGTGTTATAGAAGTGAAAATAGAACAGCGCGGACGGTCAATGTTCGTAGATTCAGCTATATTTTTGAACAGTCAAGTACATAATAGGGTAGATGACACCTTAGTCAAATTAGTTACTTTTCATCATCTGTTAAAACGATAAGTTGGTATGAAAACTGTACTAAATACGAACTTGTGACGTCACTGTTTTGGACTACTCAATTGAACAATATATTTCTATGTTTATTTGATTTAAATTTGTAATAGAAATGAAAAGCTGTAATAGTTATTTGCCGAGATGTTTGTAATATTCGTTTTAATTATGGAGGTTGATCTCTGTTTATATATTGACATCTGTATCTAAAAACTGCACTTAAGTTAAGTATTTATTATTATTTTTATTACAAAGGGTCAAGCCTCGTTGCGTTTCATGTCGTTTGCATAATTGTCTTCTATTTTTAAACAATTGTAAGCTATGACGTACGTATTAACATTTCTTTACGTTAATTTATGTTTCGTGTAGATTTTTTACAGTTATCAAACGTGGCAATGACAGATAATACGAGTAAAATGAAAACAATAGTACTTAAACTCTATAACTCTATTAAAAAATCTTAACCACCTCGATTGACGTTTATTTTCGAAGCTTATTGTTAGATATCTACTATATAAAATTGACAAATGTATCATCCCAACCTTTGGTCTGCAGCAACCTTGTTAGAAGTAATTAACAGAATAACCAATATAAAATAAAAAAAAAAAAAACTATATACATATTTGTAGATAAACTACATAAACTAATTGAAAATTAAAATTATTAATCATTCAGAATTAACAAAAAATAGCAATAAATCCATAAAACAGATACCTAACAGTAACCAATTCAATTAAAAATCCAAATCACACATTCCGAGCGAAACCGTCGCGGATTTTTCTTTCTAAATTTATGTCCGCGCGTTGCCTCTAGAGGGCGCTGGGAGGGGTTGAAGGGGGAGTTGTACAGCGGGGAGAGGGGTGCGACTTCATTTCGCCCGCGTCGTTTATCTTGAGAAACATAATTCAGGGGCGAAGTCTCTGTCAACTTATTCCTATTCTTTCGCCTAAGCGTAAAATGGGTATATGTTTTACTTTTGCTACACTAGGATAGTTTTTGTAGGAACTCCCAAGTTTTATTTCTAAAAGATACTGTAAAAAGTGACACACTTTTTACAGTATCTTTTGCACACATGCATTTGTACACATGCAGCTCACGTACACACGTGAGCTGCATGTGTACATTAGTCTTTACTGACTAAATAAATTTTCATAAAAACTAACAAATAACCGTTAACGTTATATCTAATTTGATGATGAAAACTTCGGGTCCAGACCTACCCGAAAAGCGTGGCCTATATACTTATTAACTTCTTGGAACTTTAAATATTGAATTATAAATGCATGTCAGGGCATTTAATTAAGCGTTTCACACTATGATATAAGAAGGAAAGTTATTTTTTTTTTATAATAGGTGGTCAAACGAGCAGACGAATCGCCTGATGGTAAGCGATTACCGCCGCCCATGGATACCTGCAACACCAGAAGCGTCACAAGTGCGTTGCCAGCCTTTGGGGGATGGGGAGGGGGATGGAGGGAGGGGTTGGGGTATGGGCCTCCGGTATCCTCACTCACTCGGTGAAACACAGCGCGAGCACTATTTCACTGGTGAGGCCACACTGTGAGGCCGTGGTATCACTCCGGTCGAGCCGGCCCATTCATGCCGAAGCGTGGCTCTCCCACGGTAGATTACCTATATTTTTTGCAACTATTGGAAACGAACGGAATAAAACGAATGAGAGACCGATCTCAGTTACTCTAGATCACGGCTCTACATCTCCACAGAAACAGAACATAATCTCCTCAACAAGTTTTGAAGACACATTATTTCTTTAAAGCTTACTTAATTTAATCAAACTAAATAGTTGTTGGTATAGTTAAACTAATCTATCTATTGACAAATAAATTATTTCATTTCATATTTCATCAGAAAATTAAAGCCTTCAATGTCATCATTAGGTACACCTACTATACTTAATATGATTGTATTAATTAACAGTTTTAATTAATGAACAATATAAATTACCAGTTCTCTAATTAATTATATTCAATTTGAATATTACCATACACTTAAAATATAATTAATGGTGTTTTGATGTATATTTTTATAATTAAGACAACATGTCGCTATGTTGTATCCACATGCTTCATTATTATACAGTTCGTAGAATATATATGTTAGTTTAAAAGAATAAACACATTAATAAATGGAGGTTACTGAGTGTCGTTATTAAATGTCTCACATGGTTTGCTTTTAAATACGCCGACACCAGTACTAACATTTTTGTTAAATTGATGAACATAACGATTATTTGTCAATATCGCTATACGAGTAATATTAA
Organism: Diaphora mendica; assembly: GCA_949125395.1. Lineage (NCBI taxonomy): Eukaryota > Metazoa > Arthropoda > Insecta > Lepidoptera > Erebidae > Diaphora > Diaphora mendica. The sequence continues at coordinate 9,819,623 of OX421323.1, forward strand.
GGCAGAGCAATGCATATGAAAAAACCATAAGTATATATTAAAATTCCAGCTGGTCAGTAGAGCCCATTTTGAGGATGAGACATGATCTTTGTTTATGTAAAGAGTTCCTTCCACATGACCTGAAACTGCAATAGGTTCTGACCTACCTTGACAAGTCAGCGTTCCCCAGTTTTTTTTTATGTTATAGCTGCGCCAAAATGACTCCGCTCTGCCTGATGGAAAGCATGAGCAGATTCCAAGAGTGGTGATCACCATCCTCAATGCGAATAAGGACATTGCATCATGGTGACCCACACTGTGGCCGCCTAGTGAGATGCTTTTTTACGCCCCGCTTAAAGGACCCGAGATCATAGTGGGAGGGAAACACGTGCGCTGGATACAACCGATAGAGTACTGCCATAGAGGCGACATCTCTACGCAACTGCAGGGGCTCAAGGGACTCAGTGGCTTCGGGACAATGCGGATAAAACACCTAGCTTCCGCGAGGCCGCTTTAGTGACACTCACTGTCTGCATTTGCTGTATGGTGACCACTACTCTTGGATTCTGCTTATGCTTTCCATCAGGCAGAGTAGAGACATTTTGGCAGGGCCACCTCCGGTCTTGCACTCACCAACGAAACACAACAGCACGAACGCCGTCATTTAAGTTGATTTTCTGTGCGAGGGTAGTATCGCCCCGGTCGAGCCGGCCCAACCGTGATGAAATCAGAGTATCGTCTGCGGTCCAAAATGATGTTTTTGAACTCAAAGTTAAAGGTTTATTTCTAAAGTGCTAAATTTGCGACAATGGACTTACTCCAGTCAAGTAAGTGTGTCAAAAATGATAGTACCTACCTACTCCACAAAATATAAACATTTAATACGCCCTCGCTTACTCCTTAGACGTGACCAGGAACGAGTGTGTAAAAGAAAATATTTTTTTCCATATAAATACAGCACAGAAGATTTGTATAATCCTTGAACAAAACCCGACTGAAAAGAGAAGGCTCGCAGCACTCTATTTCTACTTAACGAAACAAAAATACCAAGAGACAATATTTCATGGTTCGCACATTTAATTGCCGTTTAATAACCGTTGTTACTTATCTCTGTATTCGGCACTAAATATTTTTCTAACATCCATTGGATGGGGGAGTAATGAATTCGTTTTATTTACGAGCCGCAGACTGGCAGTCGACCGATAGCGACCCACCCAATATCATATCGCCATTACATTCGGTTACTGACTGAAATATTGTACGAAGTCTGTTGAGCAAAATATGTGATGCTTTTTATTTTTGGGGACATGTGTTGCGTCTTCTATTTTTAATACATGATTTAGTCTTACGACCACTTAATTTTGTGCTAACTGGTTTTGAACATGATTTAAGAACACGACTAACTTTGATCTATTTGAGAACGTTTTAAACATTTCTACGTTAACTACTGTTTTAACATTTTGCATTGAGGGATTTACCGATTTTTTTATTTATTTTGTATATTCACATAAAAGTACACCAATATGTGAGGACCCTTACTTCTGAGCCAGGCTCCTGACCTATGTTATAGAAGTCAGTATCTTTTTCCATCTTGATGAACACATAAATGTGTGTGATAAGCTATATAATATAGGTTAGATTACCCTCTAGGACGGAACCTAGGAGGTAATCTGTGGTTATCACACACCAACACACAAAAATATAGGCTATATTTATTACTACGGTGATTAATGCTTTTAATAAGTTTTATATACCTATTATGAATTACCCGGCATTTCAATCAGGTTGCACTAGCCGTGGTCTCAAATGGACTGACTGAGCAGTGTATAACGTTCATTCATCAAAGATTGTACTATTTTTTTTTATTTATCTGCATTAACTATTAGTATAAGGTATTTATCACATGCTCTATACTGTAAAGAGGTTATTTAAGTGTCTTTTGTTGCGATCCTTATACCTAAGCGATGTCGCTAGATTCGCTGTAAACCTAATTATTCCACCCCTACACTTTATAATGCATTTCATTTTAGATGATTTCTATGTCACCTCTATTTTTGACAGAAATACATTAAATACTACACCACCAGTGTACCATTCACATTACATTATATACCTACAGATTATACCATTCACATTAAACAGACGGGAAAAGCACCTGAGATTAGTAGATTCAAACATATTCATTCGTTTTACAATCATACCTACAACTAAAGTAAAAGAATAAGGTAGATAAGACAGATAGTTCGCGAAAGGTTGTCAAGGACATGGCTCGAGGAAGATCACTGTGTCGCTCAATTTCTTACAGACCACGGTAACTTTAAGAGCAAACTATACTCATTTAAATTAGTCGATTCACCATTGTGTCAATGCTCAACACCTGATTCTAGCTGTGAACAGTCGGCTCATCATATCCTCTGGGAATGTAGTCTTTGGTACAATGAACGTAACATGATGCTAAATAGCTTACAAATGACGTCTGGGGTAGTATATTATGGGGATCTTGTGTCAACTGCGGTGAATTTCCGTGCGTTTAAGCGATTCTGCCATACATACTATAGAAATCAAATATAGCTCACTTAGGACCCATAATATTTTTATCCGTGGTGCTTCCCGGTTTGAAAAAGGCGTCTGTCTATTTTGACTCCATTTTGTCTCCCGCTTTGCTAAGGAGGGAAGTGGACTTATTATATTTCCAACTCCTCCAGTTTTCTTCTGATTAATTTCGTTGCGGGTTCCAAGACAGTTAAATTTTTCCTGGGACTTCCCGAGTGTCATAACTCGGTGTTTTCGTGGGTCACCGCTGTTGATCCTGGTGTACAGGAGTTACAGTGGTGGGCGTGTGGGCGGGATTAGTCCCAACAAAAAAAAGACAGATAGTATTGTTAGATACTCAATTAGGTAGGTATATCAGAGAGAAATCAACCGAAACCACACAGTAAATTTAATATCAGAACTTTTGTCAGATGTTACAGTCCGTGTATTTGGAACTGAAAAAACTTTCATGCAGTCTTGTTGAGTTGCTTTTTATGTATTAAAGCAGATTTATAGGTACATATATGTCATTGACTGTCACACCATTAATATGTTACGTCAACTGCTCGTAAAATTACATACATTTTTATGTCGATTTACCAACTTTGTTTTAACTTTCCTGTTCCTTCATTTAACTTTTAGTCTGTATCTTTCTTGATAATGGATAGTTCTATCTAATGGACATTTACTTCACGGCACCTATATGGAATTCCAACAAGTTATACCAATTACGTACACAAGTGTCGTGGAGTGGATGCCTGTGGCAGTGAAGCAACTATTGCGTTGTACGAATTCTAGTCGACGAGTAATCAGCCGCATAAGATCAAACGACTATGTAGCTGTTGTCCGAGTGTAATGTCCGTGAGAACACACTCGTAGGTCAAAAGTTGAAATGGATAAGTGGAATATTCCACTTATAAATTAATTCGACTTGTAAATAATTTCAAAAATATAAAAAAAATATGACATTTACTATACTTTTTTACCAATTGTTGAAGGTACAGAAATATATACTATTTTGTGTTCCATGACATAATATAGCTTCATCTAACTGACTTTGGCTGTATTCTAGCAGATCAGTCAACGTGCAACAATTCTAGAGCCACATGGAACTAAAAATGTGAAGCTATTGCCTACCTACAGCACACAGACGGTTAAACTTATTATCTCCTGTTCATTATTATATTATATGTTTACGAATACAATATGGTTCGTAAACTTTTATTGCTTAAAAGAATCCTTTGCAACAGTTAAGTAATAATTACATTTTTAAAAGTTTTTTATATTTCTCTTTACACATTTACTGTTGTATTTATTGTGTTCGTAGCTATAACTACAGGCGTACGTCACGCGTACACCATCCTTAACCTATCCTTTAATACGTACAACCAATACGTCATTTGACGCAATAACGGTCAAACAATAAATATCGTTTTGCGCAGACAACACGCGCAAAGTAATATATGAAGTTAAGAATAAATAGGCAATTTAGTTCGGGACTCACGTCCGCCCGAATATTGCCGAATATTGCCGACGACGGGCGACGAATTTCCATATCGTATCGCGATTCGTGGGGTGCGTTTATGGGGTAAAAATTAAGTCGGCGAACAGTTACGTGTTGATTTTCAATTGGATAGTTCAAATGTCGGACAATACCTAAAGGTACTTGTCCACCACTCCACCTACTTAAATTAGTACCTATCTATCCACCTATGGCAGTAAGGTACAAGAGCAAAGCTATCAACTTGCAGTACAAGGCAATGTAGGCGAAAAGACACAGCACCCTTATTTATGATACACTTGCTATCGAAATTTGAGTATTTACGTATGCATTGTCACGCTTTCCCCCCAGAAATAAGTAAAGGACTTTAGCTGATGAGAAATTTTATCATCTGAATAACAAGTATATGTTTTTTTTTAAGCTGGATGTAAGAATCTTTTTTGGGACTACGTTTTACATACTTCTAAAAACCTTTTATTTATTTATTTAAATAGGTACGTCTATAAAACAATACTTTAAACATACCTATGCTTTCAAGACAAATGTTAATCGCCATATTTTCCGTGTAAAATGATTGCCTATGAAAGTATGGAACCCTTCAGCCTTTATAGACTAATTTCCAAGTTTAAAATACCTTCAACTTCAATAAATTCGTCGAAGTACATTCGTATGGAAAAAAGATCCGAGGAGCCTTATAAATTCAGCGGTAAGACCCGATAGAAATGAGAGAATTCCCCATTAAATCTCTGTAACAGGCCGATAGGTAGCTTCGACTAAGCAGCGGGAAGGCGCTTGGAAAACACATTTTAATATGGGGTGTACCTCAGTGTGACTCTCTCACTGCATATCGGTCCGATATGTTTTGATACGTTCTCGACTTCGAGACGATGATCTAATTTTTTATTGTTGGTATTAATTTGAATAAAGAACGTTACAATTTACTTATTGGAAGTAGGTAATATTGAACTAAACTGCTTTTTTCAATAAGTAAGAATTGAAACAAAAGCTATTGTAGGTTCACATCGGAATGTAATATTTACAGTATGACATTACATTATATAGTGAAGTTCAGAATTATTGAAATAAATTAGAGGTTTCTATAAATACCTAGTAGTACATAATGACAGTTATAACCGAAATGTAAATGAAGTATAATTATGACTTCTTCCTAGTTATAAGCTTTGTGATTGTAAAATTTGGCCTAAAAAGATTATGCTCTAGTGAGAGAGACAAAAATAAGACACTGTAATACAATAAATCATAATTATGATTCATGTGTGATGACCATTCGTCTTGAAAACATTCTTTGAACTTTTGAAACATAAATATGTAGTTCATAAATACACACAATCTCCTAAAGGAAGCAAATATAAACAAAGCATAATTCATCAAGCTTCTAAAACATTGAAATACACTTTAACAAATCTAGGCGGGTCTAAGTCTAGCGATCCTCTAAGCACCAAGATTCTTTGCCCGAACGGTATTACTCAGGGGTGCGCGCGAAACGAAATGTGGCTTTAAAAATTTGGAACACAATCCGGCTATTTGTCTTTCCAACGTTTCTTATAAATCAAGGAATAAAGCAGCCAACAATGCTTTATGGGCTAAAAAAAGTACCTACATAAGACGGGAAATAGCATACAGGGCTTCGCACATATATTATTAATGTTAGTGTTGCGTAAGAGAAAGCTTCAAGTTTCGTAACGTACAGGTTGGGTGGGTGTTGTGCCGCTCATCGCTTTTGTACTTCTCGTACGGTAGCCAGTTCATGTAATTATAGTGATGTACTTTATACTTTTGTTTTTGATTTATTCTTCTATAAAATAAGTAATGTGAGTATGTTTATTTACATTCATATACATTTATGAATGTAACATACATGAATATGTTTAGGTACATATATATAAGACCATATTTAAGGAATTATAGATTTGAATACAAAAATTCTATAGGTAGTGCTACAATATTTCATTTATTTATAACAATTTGTATCCACATTGTTGTGCAGTTATGTAAAAATTAAGGCATTACATAAATGTAAATATATTATTCTCTAAACAGATGCTTACGGTTTATTAAACGTATTTTTCATTTGTACAAACATACATGCTTATTATTCAAAAACATATGCAATAACTACACACACAATAATAATTAAATAACAAATGAAATTTAATAATTACTAGTCTCACACTCAGATGTCCAAAATACTTAGTAGGTTACTAGGTATATTTATGCCAAAAAATAGGTCTTCTTCTTTAATAAGCTTTCATTTTACATGTTTTGAAGTAAAGATGAATAACTTTAAAACCTCACTTGACTTAAGTATTCTCAACTACCTATGAACTGGAATTATAAACACTAATAACTGTCAAGACGTTTATACAATGTTAGTTTCAATATGTCGATGTAGGTTTGTTTTTGTGAAATGTACTTATTAGTCTGATCAATGAAAAATGTATGACAAACTAATGAAGATTAATAGAACCATAAAATGCAATATGTTCTTCAAATCACCTGGTAACGTAAACCATTATTCAACACTGTTAAATATTAACAGACACACATAAAACTGACACATTTACATGAACGAACATTTTACAATTACATTTAAAAAGCGCATTTATACTCAGTCGTTGAAAACGTAATGGCAATTTTTTCACACTGTTAAATTAATATATAATTTATGATAAAAACACATATTCAGCGGCCATTTTAATATCCAAAGTCGTTATTTAAAGCGCGTCACATCCGTCCACACTACGCGACGGTTTCGCAGAATTATTACCGTGTAACGCACTATATCACGTTAAATTTACGATACCCTGAATATGATAGATTTTCAATCCGGCCTCCATAATATACGGCGAAAAACGTTCCGATGTCAAAATAGAGAAATAAATAAACTCTTGACAACCAATTAATAACTCGTAAAGTGTCAGTGTTGAGGACAATAAAAAAACTTTGGCGGGATAAAAAGGGGCAGAAAAAGGCGATCACAATGGTGGAATGAGGCGAGAAACGCCTGTAAAAAAGCACCAATATCGTCCATAAATTTAGATGGCTTCAAAACAAATCGCCCTTATTCATTACACGTATGACTTATGGTCGCGAGAGACCGAAATTTATAATGCACTTATATAAAGAACACAAAGAGATGGAATCGACTCTTCTCAATGGATGTTGAGGATTTACAAAAACAAGTCTTTCTGAACAAAGGAGCTGGTGCGCTTCATTAGTCACGTTTCGTCGATACTCCGAGTGGAGTGACACAAAAAATTAACGTTCTCGTTAATCGTTCGCTTAGATATACACGTCGTGTAATAGAGCGTGAATAAAAACCCATAAAAGTAACATATTAGGCAGCTGTTAAACAAAGATAATTCATTACGTAGCAAAATACAGCTGCGTTAAAATTACTTATACCTTTCTCGTGTCAATTTGCCCGTCTCTTGACTATTTAATAACTTTCTTTTTAAAATCTCATTAATTCTTTCATGCATTGTAAATATTTCAATTAATTTATGTGTTAAATTGTTTAAAATAGTGATTATATACTACGTGAAATACATAATTATTTGGATTAACTTTAACAATCCTCTAAGCAGATCAACACACCTAACGTGTAAAGAAAATTACATAACATAAATAACAAAAGCTGAACTGAATGATCGTACACTAAAATAAACCATTCATAAAATAAAAAGGCAGTTTTAACATGCAAATCGAATCAAGCAAGTCAAGCATTTTATTATCAGATACCACATAACGATACCTTCATCAGAGCCGTAGAACGGTACGGTGCGTCGAACGAAAGAAATAAATGGCATTTAAAAGTGTGATCCAAGATGTACAAAAAGTGTAGGGAAAAGGGGAAAAAAAGTCGTACGAAATGATAAATTTCCCGTTGGAAGTGAAAAAGTGAGCTTTTATTTATGACACGCCAGTGTATTGTGGCCTCGACAAAGGTCGTTATCAGATCTTGTTGGGCCATGCATTTAAATGCACGATTGGTTGTGGTTTGACGGACTATTCTTCTTAGTGGACATGTGTTATGTACGGCTGAGAATAAGCTGCATAACATGCTTCGTTTTTAATAAATATATAAAGAGGATGAATAATGTTGTGTTCTTCTTTCAAATTTCCGCTATCTAAGTACGTCATCGCTAACGTAAATTCCAAAAAGGTAATAAACATACCTATCATATGTTTTACGATGATAAAAAAGTCACTAAAAAGTAGTACCAAACCAACAATTTATTGAAATTATCTCCAGACCTTATTTAGCGAAGTAACGGGCCACCTAGGCAACTTTAAATTAGGCAAGAAGAATTATTCTCCAATCTCTTTCAGACCGACCACAAATCACTGTTCCTTTGGAAGTAATTGAAAATACATTACGCAACCAAATTAAAGTGGAAAGTGGTACAAGTTAGAAGAGGGCGGCAGGTGGCGCGACATCCCCACCCCAGGAATGTTTTGGCATAAAATATCGCTTCAATTATTTACGTGAAAGATTTATGGCACTTAGAAAAGTGCGCCGAGAAAAAACGCGGAGAGACCGACGTGTGCAGGAAAAGTGTTTTTCTTTGAAAACTTATAATGGGTATGAGTGTAGCAAAAGTTTTTTTTGAATCTGTTTTCTATGGTAATTTGTTTTGTATGTGCTTATATAGATATTAGTGTTTCTCCTGATTCATACGACGTTATGAGGAATATGGTCTGATAATTTGTTTTCATATTCTTTTATCTAATGTAGGAAATGTTTATAAACCGAGTTATCATCACTTAGGTATATGATATATATCACTGTATGTATCCGTTTTCATACATCCATGAATAATTAGTGTTAGTGTTCCAAAACTTCTATCAGCTTGTGATGTAGCAAATGGTGAAAAACTGTAATTTTCTTGATGTTTCATATAAAAGTGTATTTGTCATGTCAGTTTTCTAAATTTTAATAAATAAATAGATAATAGTAATATGATTCTATAATTTCAGCACGAACGGGCCGGCTCGACAGGGGTGATACTCCCCTCTCACAGAAAACCAACCTAAAATGACATCATTTGTACTGTCGTGTTTCGTTAGTCAGTGCAAAACCGGAGGCCTAATGATGCAGAAGTATCTCAATAGGCCGCCATTGTGTTGGTCACCATGCTGCACAGTTCCATTGTCTGCATTCGCAATGAGTATGGTGACCACTATTCTTGATTTCTACTCATGTTTTCCATCAGGCAGAATAGAGTCACTTTGACAGGCTCATATATAATAAATAAATGGTGCAAAAAATATACATAATTATGTTCGGTGACAGTCAGTAATTTTAAAGGCGAACACGATTCAGTTTTCTAGTTTAAGATGTACGGCAATAGTCGTTTTTAAACAGTTAAATACAATAAATATTTTTTATTTCTTATTGTATTAATATAATATAAATAATCACTATTTTTAACAAAAAACATCGACTTCAATCTGGATCAATTTAAGATCATAATTTAAATGGGACCACACGGGAAGCACCAGCTTTCAAATAAAAAAAGAATTATCAAAATCGGTTCGCACAGTCGAAAGTTATGAGGTCACAAACATAAAAAAAAGAAACATACAGTTGAATTGAGAACCTCCTCCTTTTTTGAAGTCGGTTAAAAATTAAATAACAATTTGTTGAAATAGTAATCCTGTTGTGCCTTAAATCTGTGCTCTAAAAGTAATCTACAAAGCGTAACACAGCAGAACACAGGTTATGTGTCTTGCTGATCTGTAAGTATAAAATAAACGACAAACAAAGTTAATAAGTACGTGTAACATAGTCACATAAAGCTCGACGCGTGTTTATTTTTCATTTACGAGCTACGGCACTGCCAACACTTCTGGAGTTATTACGTGTCGTCATCTAACAATGTCTATTGCTTACAAAACGGATTTTCTTGTTAAATGATCAAACAGTAACAGGTACAGGTAGGTAAAAAATGAGAAGGAGTATATAAGTCTTATAAGAACTAACAAAATGTTGTATGAAAATATTGGTAAGTATGTACTCCATATATGTGTTGATCTGAACGTCTTAATTTAATCAATCTATTAATTACTTTTCAATCGATCTCTTTTCTGTTTTGGTTTACGTTTTAAATAACTTTTTAAAAGTATTATTTTTATACCTTGAGTAAATACCCTATTGCCCGTGGAATCGCGTGATTGTTTCTTTTGCTTAACGTGTTTCTAATTTAAAAAAAAGCGGCCAAGTGCGAGTCGGACTCGCCCATGAAGGGTTCGGTAGCAGCAAGTAACATAATATAAAGGTTCATGTAGTTAAAAAAATAATTAAAAGGTAAATTGCGGTTTACGATTTGTGACGTATAAAAAAACTACTTACTTGATCGCGTCAAACCAATTTTCGGTGAAGGTTTGCATGATAATGTATACTACTTTTTTTTTAGTTTTATCATTCTCTCATTTTAGAAGTTACACATTTTACCACTTTGGAAGTGTCACTCGTGCAAACTATTCAGTTTAGAAAAAAATGAAATTAGAAACCTTATTGGCATTTTTAAGACCTATCCATAGATAGATAGATGAAAAAAATAAAACCAAAAATAAAAATAAATGATAAACCCGTATGGGTTCGATGAAAAACATTTTTTGAGTTTCAGTTTTAAGTATGGGGAACCCCCAAAATTTTTTGTTTTTTTTTTTCTATTTTTGTGTGAAAATCTTAATGCGGTTCACAGAATACATCTACTTACCAAGTTTCAACAGTATAGTTCTTATAGTTTCGGAAAAAAAGTGGCTGTGATATACGGACGGACAGAAAGACAGACAGACATGACGAATCCATAAGGGTTCCGTTTATTGCCATTTGGCTACGGAACCCTAAAAATTTCGAACTTAACAAACACACATTAGTACATCACACACGGAGAGACATACATCTCTTATTTTATCGACGTAAAATGTGATATGCATAATATTATTGGAATGAAATGGAATAGAATAGCTATTCCTGTTCATTCTGAAGTGGTCTAAAGGATATTTCTCTTACATATTAGGAAGCTCCGATTACTTTATTGTTGCTTTAAGTACATATAATAATTGCATGTTTTGTAAAACCATGGTATGGTAATGAAATATTATCTGTCAGTCTATCCACAATATACACTTTACCTTTAAACATTTCGCATTAGGTACATGATTGATTTGCTTGATTTAAATACCAATAACAACCAATGTCGAATCAACAATGAAATAAAACATTAACACTATAATTTTGCAGTAAGTACCTACATAGAATGTATGTAGGTACTTTAACATAATTTAATTTTCAAACAATCTCTATACTCGTATACACCACATTCAATTATGAAACATAGGAAATATAATTTCTAACAATATTTCATAATACATAATCGGTCACCACCGAACGGCTGCGTGATAATCTTCAGTAAAAATTTAATTGAATCTGGGAACTGGGTGCAGATGGGTCGCAGTATTGTTCCGGAACCGCCGCAGCCTCATTGTATCGTCAGGACGAGGAAATATCATCCTCACAAGGGATTTTCCTTTTCAAAGCTGAAGGAAAAATTCTTAGGGCAAATTGTTTTGAGGCATCTTTACGCCTAGAGTCCCTATTGTTTGGTTAATCAAACACGCTAAGAGCTTGACATTAAGGTCGTAAATGATTTTACTTCGTTTACATCGTAAACGCCAATGTTTTGATGTTAGCAGTTAAAGTTAAATGCTTGTTGAAATGTGTGTGAAATGAGCTGTAAACTTTTTTATAGTTATTAGTTTTATTCTTTCGCTTTTTGTACAATGATTGCACAACACAATAAATTATTTACGATGCGACTAAATTGCAGTTCATTTTTAAAGACAATACGTACGTTATTTTAAAATAACTTGTAGTAATTTTTAGTCTCAAAATGAAATTCTTTTTTTTATACAAATAAGTATTTCGGACATCTAACACACAACGCCACCTAGTCCCGAGCTAAGTAGAGCTTGTGTTATGGGTACTAAACAACTGATACAAATACATATTCATATTCTTCTTCTACATATTCTTCGGTCGCTTGACTAAGCAGACGTGTTTTTTTATCGAACAAAATGTACAAGATATAATTCTAAATAATTTGTAATAATTATTTTGCAGCGTAAGCAGTTATTGCTAAGTGTGACAAAGTGACTCGTACGCTTCTTTTTGTAAACGTAATTTTAATATGAGGTAAAAGACTCTCAAACAGTGTATTTGTGTAACTATAATGTCAAACCCAGGTTCAAGCCCGTTTGGCCGTAGCCAATTAATACGGAGGAGCCCACCTTCGACGCCAACACCTCAATCAAATCAGCCAACTTCTCAAGAACCGTCCTTGCACAAAGAGAACGATTTACTTGAGGTAATACCGACGCCAGAGATCCAAAAATGGATGACAAGTATTGATGCCCTGTTAGGCGACGTCTGCTCTATAGTGGCGGATGGGAAAATGAACACAGATCAAAAGACGCGTGTCACAAATATTTGTCGTAAGATTGGATCTGGAGCGTCTCAGATGGCCGTATTGTACCAGTCTCTGAAGCAGAAGACAATTCTCGCGCATACTACTATACAGCATTTACAGGAGAACCAGGATATAGCGACCTCTCTCAACCATTTCAAGACCGTAGTAAAAGAAAAGCTGTGTCCACAAGAACAAAGTTCTTTCGCTGATATGGTAAAAAAAGGTGCAGATAAGTATGTACGCCCGAGCAATATCAGCACCCTTGCCATATATCCCAGTGACAAGACCAAAATCAGTGAGGAAACCAAGTCTTTAGTCCAAAAAAATATTTCCCCTGAGGAACTAAAACTGCACGTACGAGGCCTTAAGAAAGTTAGGAATGGAGGCGTCCTCATTAGTACTGAATCCAAAGGAGATATAGAGAAACTGAAGCAGTCAACAAAATTAGCGTCATCAGGCCTTAAAGTAGAAGAACCAGCCAAACGCAATCCAAGAGTCACTATCGTGGGTGTACCCGTAGCCCTAACTGAGAAAGAGGTACTTGAATGCCTTTACGAGCAGAACTTGGCGGATAGGTTTCCTGGCGCCTCTCGTGAGTCCTGTCTTAATGCCATAAAACTCAGTCACAAATCAGGTAAGAAAAGCCTTTCTACCTGTAACTATATTCTTGAAGTACCCACTAACATAAGAAAAGCACTCATAAATCAAGGCAGGATCTACATAAACTGGACTTCTTGTACAGTAAGAGACTTCACCCTGGTGACCAGGTGTTTTAACTGCCAACAGTTTGGAAATGCAGCCAAATACTGCCGTGAAACCAGCCCAACATGTAACCACTGTGGAGAGACGGGACACTCCTTCAAAGAATGCAGCAACAGAGCCACACCACCTACTTGCGCAACATGCAAACGGTTCAAACGGAAAAGTGATCACCAAACTGGTGATCCAAGTTGCCCGGCTCGAAAATACGCTGAGGACAAGTACATAAATTCAATAGACTATGAAGGCGCCTAAGAGTGCCAGTAATTAGTTATTAGTTTAAGCACTTAAAACTCTTTATATTTTATTTTCAACTTTATAACATATGTCTAATCAGTTGCTCCGTGACCTAGATAATTTTTCTGTGTCTGAGGTTGAAATATTGTGAAGTCGAACACTGTAAACAATATGTGCTGACTACTGATAATCCGACTATTTAAGTAAATTAAATTATGCAGACACAGAAAACATGTTGGAAACATTGAAGTAGTCTTTTACAACAAGTTTTGAGTTTTATATTTTGATACTTCTATTTTGTAATATTTAATATTTTGTATTAATCCCTAAATTTTATATTAAATCCATATCTAATAATAAAATTAGCAACCAGTTCACAGATAAGCGATCGCCTGAAACACAGGTTTACCCTAGCTCAGGCAGGCATCGATTATAGTATTTGATCAAAATTAATATTTTTAACATGCGAAAATGTAACATTAACTATCCTGACCTTAGTTGCACACTAGTGTAATTTAGTCTAAGTATTGCGTAATAACTATTTTTTAAAGCAAATGGCCCACACTGTAACATAATGTATTGATCGATTAAATAAATATTATTATATTATTAAATATTATTATAAAATATTATATATACTTATTTTTTTGTAAATACTTACATATTACACATAGAAAACACCCAAACTCCGAATCAAATCTTTGCAGATCATACAAACATTTGGTTCAACCCGGGAATCGAACCCAAGACCTCATGATCAGCAGTCGCAGCGCAAATTACATAATTTTAATTCATCCCAATATTTTATAGTCGAAAGTAACTCTGTCTGTCTTGCGCTTTCACGGCTAAACCGCTGCATTGTTTTCAATAAAATTTGGCATAGAGATAATTTTATTCTTGAGAAAGGAGATAGGCTACCTATTCTTTACCGCAATAACCAACATACACGTTTGCGAAGACGCGGGCACAACACATGGGCTCATCTAGTATTTCATAATTGGAGGCAACAAAATTGACATCCTAAAAGTTTCTTCAAAATATTGAAACATACTATAATACTCTGCCATGGTCAGGGGTGTAACCGCAATACGTTATTTTCCCCCAATTTCCTATTTACGATCAACCATTCAATCTGCCAGATAACTAATTCAAAACTGCACAAACCCCATTAATTTCCCGTAAATGATCTTTAACAATTACGATAAGAATCAAAAACGCATATTACATTACAGCTTAAATTACACGCTAAAAGTGGAGGACAACAAAAAAGTGTGTTCCTGCGAGCTTTATATAATTTGTTAATGATAAATAAACTCATAAATAGCGGGAGCGAGCGTGAATTTGTTTACAGCAGATCCACATTTAAGATATCACGAAAGCTTTGTCGCTAATCTCCTAACAAGTTTGAAACGAAAAATTTAAACCCACCATTCCGGGATTTGTAATGAAGAAAAATACGGACTTTATTGTTGAGTTTAGGGAGAATTGCGGACTATATTTTTGTGATAATAGTTTCTCGGATACATTTGTTAACAATTATGACAAAATTTTACCTTTTAAATATCCTCAACTAACACTGGTAGGTACCTATATAACATTAGAGTAATTAAATTTAACTAAGCAATTTATTGTTTAGGTAACATTGTTTATCTACACTTTTTAATATAAAAACGCTATCACAAACAGTTTAACTGGGATAGTTGGCGCTCCTTGGTTGATACCTTGCTTTGAACAATATATCAGTATGCATGATTGGGAAGTCAGTACCCTCAAATATAGTGACAACTACACACATCAAAAGTGTCTAGGGATCAACATAAATGTCTAGGGATCAACATATATTTTTGCAATAACTTTTCTCCTGATTGATATTAATTAAAATTTTCTTTAAGGATTCATCAAATAAAGTGTTTTCGTTTGTCACAGTAACGATAAACCAAGTCACCTTTGCATTAATAAAGAAATTTGCCATTTTCCTAATAAAAGGATTTTTGACATTTGAACCACTAACATTAAAGTTCGAAAAAAAGACTGAAATAACAGTTTTCTTTAAAATTTTATTAGGTAACTTAAACAATTAATAATCCGTGTCTCTACCGCGAACACTAACACAAGAACATCGGTTTGGCATACTCAAAATGAGTTCATCCAAATCACGCTGTGGAATGGCCGCCCATGTTCGTTGCAACAACAAAAAAAGGTCTTCTTGCGACTGGATACCCTCCATATTCGGCAGAGCTCTTCTCTGTAGCATATCCCATGCATGCTCAATCGAGTTCAAGTCTGGCGACTGAGCAGGCCAGGGCCAAAGCCACATCTCAATCTCAAGAAATCCGCATAAAAATGCTTGATCCCTAGACACTTTTGATGTGTGTAGTTCGACCATCAAATTCAGTTCGCCCTTAGGATTGTCGTGATCCGATGTCAATAACTCGGTAGAAAAACCGAAATTCAGGTAAAACCGGCTGAACTAGTAACGAGACCAAACAATCTTGGGCATAATAAAGGCTAGGAAGGAGATGCATATTTACACTAAACCTAAAATAGTAATAAGAACTTCACACAGGTATACAAGGCCCAACTGATCGCAAGAGCAGAGTCTATATTATAAAAACCTGCTGCTGATGAAGGTAGGACATACATATCATTATCAGCCTATTGCAGTCTACTGCTGGACATAGGCCTCTCCAATTGCACGCCACTGTGTTCGGTCCTCGGCTTCTCGCATCCAGCTCCTGTCCTGCCAGCCGTCTTGCGAACGTCATCACTCCACCTGGCCTGTGAACGTCCTACACTACGTTTGCCGTGACGCAGTCTCCACTCAAGAACCCGGTCACCCAAGAAGACTTCGGAAATGACTACTCTTCTATTACTCGCACGATACAACTAATGAAGATTTTTCCAACCAACCTGCTTAGCTATAAAGAATTATAGGCATGGTGGGTAAACAATAGAATTGTCTATTAGTGGACCAAAAAATGTTCGACGTCAAGACATAGGTAATCAAAAAGTTTGCGAATTTATTAACTTAGCACTGAATCATTTGTGGTTTTAAGATTTTAGCCCAAACGCCATCTATAGAATTTAAGTAGAACCACTTGTCAATTCTTGCTTATCATCTTTTACCGTGAGGTTGCTGAAGATGAAATGCTGATTAATATATGGATGTATTTGAATAGCACACCCTACATTTACATCGAAACCGATTTACCAAGCATTACTACTTCCGGTGTGAAGGATTTTTATGTTGGTGGGGTCCCCAAAAGTATAAAGAGCTACGATAAGATTAGTAAATGTATTTAAAATTGACATAATTTACGTACAGCGCGATTTCATTGACTACTGAACTTATCACCGACTAATAAATAATCAGTAACAAAATAGCAACACGATAGTCGTACAATGGCATGTAAGGCTGGCCTATTTAACTTGTGGAATTTCGAAACTCATCCACATTTCAAATTAGGGATTCCTCCAAGACGAATTGCGGAAGCTTAGCAGCCTCAGCGCCCTTAAGGAATTATGCTAAGGCACGTACCCGAATGTTTTCACGTAAACCTCCTCTCGTCTCGGGACCAACCCCAAAATATAATATATCCAGCAACTTTACATATATTTGTACCGTAAATCCTCTTAATATATCGCTCTATTTTTGTTGGTACACTTACAATTTAAGGGGACGTTGCTATTTAATGAATGTTAATGTCAAGCTGCATTCACAATTGTTGTTTGTGTTTTGAACACGCCATGTGTTTTATGTGCTAAAAATAAAAGCAATAGGTTTTGTGTAGATTTATAGAGTTTTTGAAACGGTTAAACTTCTTGAAAACATAATGTACCAGTACATATAGTGTTTACTTTTGAGTTGTCAGTAGTTTCAATTTTCAAAAGCGGAGTCTAGATACGTTGAGATACACCCGTTCAGAGCCCATTAACGTTCAAAACGCTGTTCAGAAAAATAACCTTCGCCAGTAAATGAACTGTTTATTGTTATATGTAAATATAATGTGTAGACCGGGGGAGAGTAACGCTTCGGCATGGATGGAACGGCTTGACCGGAGTGATACTACGGCCTCACAGAAAACCGATGTGAAATAGCGTTTGCGCTGTGTTTTACCGAGTGAGTGAGGATAGCGGAGGCCCGTACCCCAACCCCTTCCCACATCCCTCTGCCCCAAAGGCCAGCAACGCACTTGTAACGCCACTGGTATTGCGGGTGTCCATGGGCGGCGATAATCGCTTACCATCAGGTGATACGTTTGCTCGTTTGCACCATATTGTATAAAAAAAATAAAAAAATAAGATATGTATTAACTAAATAATAAAGTAAACGTATACAAAAACCATTTGTACCATAAATGAATTCAATTCAAATTATTTATAATCAAATAACTTTAAATTACTTATTAAATTCACTAAATCGCCTTGGTGCATGTTTTAAATTCACTAGTATTGAATCAGTGTTGTAGTCATGCCTATTGGTTTTTTAGTCATCACCAGTGCATCTAACAATTACCACTGTCGTGCATTTGCAGTAATATCTGAAAGTACTAATCTACTTCTGTAAACCTATATTCTTAAGCTTTACTTAAACAAGGTATTTTTTTTAAATCAAATACTTAATAAACGCAACTTATCATAAAACTCATTTTAATAACGCATAAGTCACGTTCTTTCGAAAGTTGGTTACTAAGGCTTAAGTTTATTCTATAAAACTGCATATTTTCATATTTTTAAATTGAAAACCTTATCCGTGTAAAGTCGTGTTATATTTTACACAAAATAATTAAAAGTAAACACCATTAATAACGGCAATATACGGCGAGTTTTTCAGTAACACGCCCTGAGTCTGTTCTTTATAAAAATTTCAAGAAAAATTGAGATAAACCGCTTTCGGGAAAGACGGATAGCAGACAATTCGTAATGTGAAAATGGCCAGGCTTTGCCGTACCTATTTGACATTCCAGATAAATTGATATTTATAAGTCGAAGGACCAAGGATACGTTTAAAGGGATTCCCTTTATTGCAGTATCGGTCGTAGGGCGGGCGGCGGTTCCTGTCTGCCTCGGGTTATTATGAAATATACCAAGTTAACTTCAAAACGTCGAAGGTATATTTATTGAGCTGGAGGAGGAATTATCGCAGCGGTCGGATGTAAGGGAAGCCATTATTATCCTTTTTATTGGTATAATATTTAATTTTTGGGCCTTTAGCTAGTCTGTGACGGTAGTAGGTACATATAAATCGGGAAATTATTTACTACAGGCTTACGTTGATTTTAATGAAGAAATTCGTAAGCATGAGGTTATCGTAATAGGAAAGCATGTGAGTGTAAGAATAAATATTACGTGAAGTGTTTGTTTTTTCATCAGAAAAGAAAACGTTTTATCCACTTCGAGGATACACATGTGTGCCTACGTAACCAAAATAAATTTACATCGTTAAACATCTACTTATAGACTTATAGAATGTAGTACAGATGAAATTCTATATAACCAGAATTTATGTTTTATATACATATGTGGTAATTAATTAGTTATTTAACTTAAAAAATAATAATCATATACCTATTACAAATGGTGTGATAAATAGGTAAGTTACACATTTCCACACATAATTTTAAATTTAAAAATATTAAGCAATAAATAAGCATGTAATTAATATAATAATATTACAACTGTTATTATGATTGACATAAATAATTCCAACTTTTAAAATATTCAGTATTATGTAATTGAGTTGTTAGTAAATCAAATAGAATATATTTTTGTACGGAGATTTTGATTAGAGCCTTTTTTATAAAAATCTCGTCACACTATACCTATATATACTATATTTCAAATAGAATTATTTTTGTATGGAGATTTTGATTAGAGCCTTTTTTATAAAAATCTCGTCACACGCTTTTATTTTTACGTCATACTAAATCAGATTACTGAAAAGATTACATTTTTATTTTCAATATCCACATAATAATCATATCAATTAGACAGTAACATTTAAATATTATTATAACTCTAGGTTTTCATATATTTATAGATATATCAATACACACTTTTATCACAGATACACATTTTTGCCTAATATGTGTTTTAGTCCCACTTACGTAAAATGTCTATCGCATTTATATGCATTTAAGTCCCATATTCTATGCCGTAGGCAGCCTACATAAGAAGTTGTATCTTAGAATTAGTTTATTTATTTATGAGACCACCCTGTCTCGGGATAAGATCGGGTAGTGTTTACTGACTAAATCGGGCTACATTGAGGCAGTCACAAAAAATAGTTTAGCTATAAGTAACTTCCTAGACCTCACTGAAGTTAGTAGATATATATTTGAGAAGCAGTAATTGATAAATATTGATTACAATCATTGTTCTACACTACCTTAACTGGTGTACCTTAAATACTTACTTATAGGTAGAAATGTATTATAGCTATAGATAGCTTGGGATTTGGAATAAAAATACCAAAGTCGGAAAATAGGTACTCATGAAAGTCAGTCTATAAGTGACTGTACTCAACAAATTGTGTAGTTATCTTCGTAAAAATGTTCCTTGGTTTTGTTAATTATCTTTCTTATAAAACCGGTCGATGGTTTTTATTATTAAATAACTAATTTATGTATGTCAAATTAAAAATAAACACGATAACAATTTCGCACAATTAGTTTTCACAATAAAGTCAAAATGTTTTACTTTACAGCTACACTTGTATTTACTTTTATATATTTTTTGTTTATATCTATTAAATAAAAAAACCTGCAACATTTTGAATGGAATTTTAACTTTCCAAATAAATTTGGTTTCAAAACGAAACCCATCTTGTACATAAAATACATTTTACCTAGTATAAATGAACTGCTATTTAGTTTTTGTTCTAATTACTCTTAACACAAAATATAGTGGTTTTTGCAAAATGCCAGTGCTAGCACGTACAATAAATTATTGTGATCGGCTGCAAGTTTCAGAGGGTCAGAGGTGCTCAGGGCGGGGTGCGGGGTGGCCGGCAATTATCGGTATCATACATATACGGAAAATGGAAGGCGTACTTAATACTATTCTATTATTTATTATAGTTTTGAATTAACTTGGTATACATATATTTTACCGACATATATGACGTATTCCGTTCCTTAAATCATTAATCTTTTTTCTCAAGAACAGCTTCTTTAAAAGTAAATAGAAATGAAACAGACATTTCCTACCGTACAGGAATAACGTTCAGACACATTAAAAGGTAAAGTGGGTTTATATTGACTACTATGCTGTATTAAAACACCTGCCTTCTGAGATTTCTACACCCTCCTAGACCATCGATGTACATAAATATATGTAAGTATAAGTACATAAAGTTGTACATAAAAAATAAATACATACATATATTAAAAAAAAGTGTACCGTCACGGGACGCCTGGCAGATGTGAAACATCGAAATTGTTTTGTATAAGTTATATAACAAAAAAAATGTGCCTTTTAAATTTTTTTTTTCATAAAATAAAATGACCATTCATTTTTTTTAAATAAAAAAAATTAAAGAAAATTAAATTTATTTGAAATCGCGATAGCTCAATTATTTTTATTAGTGACTTCGGTAAGGCGAAGCGGCGAGCGTCGCCACGGCAAATCTCGCCACGCCAAACATCACGTTTACCCTCGCCTATTCAATTCAATTCAAATAATTTATTTCGGACTTATTAATATTAATACATCCATATTTTGTTAGTTACAGAATGACTTAACCTAGTGTTAGTATTATAAATATTATTTTGTGTGGATGCATAACGACCTGGACATGAGGGGGGAGTTCCAACTATCCGAAAAAAACATTTAGGATGCTGTTGGAGGAGGAGCGCAGGCGCGCAAGCATGGAAGCGCAACGTTTTCGCATTATTGCGGCGATAGATGTTTCACATCAATAACAAAATCGCATGGTGACGGATTCAGTATACGAAGTATAACTACTCCTTTACATCCCACGGGTGTCGTAAGAGATGACTAGGGGAGGTAAACTACGTAGACCGAAGGACAAAACAGCGCTTCAAAGAAGGAAATCTAGATATAAAATCTGGTACTAACCCGTCTGGTCAGCGTGCTATAGGAGTCCAAAACCTCTTTTCTAAAGAGAGGTCTATATCCTGAAGTCGACTGTTAAAGGCTGCTGATGTGATAATCATGTGAGATAACCATTTAGACAATAGGTATGTGTACGAATTTTTGTATTCTATGCATTCGTTACATTCTTTCCCGAATATAAGACAAAAAGTTTACAGAATCAAACCTCAGAGGTATTAAAAATTGGCAAAAAAAAAATTATTAGGCGTAGTCATCAGAGAGAGATTCGTCAAGTGACTTTAGTCTCATCACATCCAGTGTCACCTTATCCTTGTTCTCCAGCGTCACCCGCACACAGTAGATAAAGTAAAGGCCCCGGGCGCCATGTCACCCCGCGTGATTTATGCGCCAACCCTTATCCAAGATTACGATGACCGCCATCCACTTGTTTAGCTTTAGACTCCAACATCACTGGCTTTGTAATTAAGTGCGTACTAGCCATATGTTGGTGAAATTGCTGCTTTTGTTTACGACACAAACATATAAAATAGCAACATTAAAAACACTAAAGATGATATGCATAGGTTAGCCTTCTAACTTTACAACATACAAAACTATGTTCTACAACTATGTTTGTAAGAAATGACGTACTTGCGCTATGCATTCAGTTAAGTACATGCTCTTGCAATGTTGACGTTTCGACCACATTGCACAGACCGTGGTCACAGGATATGTACTTATATTTTATTGAACTGTTATTTACTTACTTTTAAACTATCTCTAAAAGTTAATAATACGTTGCGTGGGAGGACTTTAGCGATATACTTGGAGATGTCCGGCTGAGGAAGCACCTTTATAGTAGACCACGTAGACTACGATTAATAATCTACTAGTGCGTGTAGCACGCGGTTGCAAGGTTACAGCAATAGCTATTGTAAGTATTTATATTTAAGTTTAATTTCGCGTATATGTAGTAAATATTTATTGCAATTCACAGATCTTTGTATGTTTTAGCCGTAGTCACACGTTGTTAAAGTGTTATGGTACGTGTCTATGTAACGTGTGACTATGGCTTTTCAAACTTGTTTCATACTTTTTCAGCGTCGTTTTTTGTCGTAGTTGGGTTTTAGTTTTTACTTTTCTTTTTATTTAAAATGTTTTGGAGCATTATTAATACATAATATATATATATATATTTGAAATGTACACGTAACGCCCTTTCCAATGATACCAAACACGGCATATTTATCTCAAATTTATTTTTTAATTCGTTACTTTATGAACATTACATTCAGCGACACGTCATATAGCCTATAACCAGCAGACGATCAAGACGCTTCTAACGATACCTCATTTGTCCAGTTCTAACAAGTAGTTATGGAGCTATGAGGGAACAAATGAACATACATACATACATACATACATACATAGCCTGTCAAAATCATAACCCTCCTTTGGCTTTGCCGTAGTCGGGTAAAAAGTAATTATAACCTATAAATTAATTCTGTTGAATAATGAAACTTTAGGGAGACAGGAATCACATAACTCAATTTGAACATTTATTTCCATGAATTTAAAAAATCTAAAAACAAATGACTTTAGAACACAAGTTGATACAGGATATAGCAGCAGATAGATACCTATACCAATTAGTGCACTTCAACTAAGTAGATATATGTTCTTAACAATTTACTAGCTCTTGGCCCAACTTCTTAATCAGATTAGAACCTCATATATATTCCGATTACCGTAAACACTTCATCAATTCGCCAACCAACA
Organism: Diaphora mendica; assembly: GCA_949125395.1. Lineage (NCBI taxonomy): Eukaryota > Metazoa > Arthropoda > Insecta > Lepidoptera > Erebidae > Diaphora > Diaphora mendica. The sequence continues at coordinate 9,842,963 of OX421323.1, forward strand.
CTGAACTTTGTTTCCTGACTTTCTATTCAAAACGAAGAGTTATATGTTTATATTTGATTATAGAGATTCGTATAAATTTACGAGTGTTGAGTTTCAAAGGGTGTGTATTTATTAAAATGCTAATTTGGTGCTCCTCCGCGAGGCTTAGGTACTTCGCTATCGGCCCTCCGCACGCTTTGTATGCCACCTCTAGATTTATACCATACGTTATATGACAACTACCGGTTCTCGATTCGTAACTAGAATAGGAGAAAGCTGTGATAAGAGGCTAAAGGAGGATAAAGGACAAGTTATAAATCATGCCACTTCGTTAAGCCTTTCTTCCTCAAGTTCATGACCGAGGTATATTGCCATGTGAGTACATTAATTCTATTGTTATAGAATGATTCTGGGGAAGAGTAGACATGCTAACATTTTACATTCTTAATATGAATTTTAATTATTGTTTTAGGGATTTATTTGATTATTCGGGCAAGTTTTCATTGACATAATGTACGTACATGTAAGCATACTGGTGTCATAGTCAAAGTTTAGAAACCTCAACAAGTGTTCTACAGCAAATTTGAAATATGCACATACAAGGCAGACATTTTTAAATGTTTTTCCCCTCACACTTAAGTAAAAAAATATTGAAACAGTAACAAGAATATGCAAAGTAAGTGAACTAATCATCAGTATCCCATTAAGATACACAAGTTTTTTTGTATCGAAATTGTTAACTAATTGCAAATGAACAATACGACCTTCAAGCCACATACCTACTACTGTGTGTAAACTTTCAAAGATAGAGCGTGATGGGAGTACATTCTATCTTTTTGCCCTCAAAAGGCAGCAATGCCAGCTTTTGATTACTGGGCGGCCTTGGGCAGTAGTAGCTAGGTTCCATCTGATGACCAGTTCGCTCTCTATGGTACAAAAACAACGGCCAAGAACTTTGACGGTGAACATCGAATATCTTTCCACTCGATGAATCAATGACCTGGTCAACGTTTCAAGCTATTCAGCTTTAGATCAATGACAATCATGCTACATACGTTACGAGTTGTAGCATTTACGAGTGAGTATGTCGTGAACAACTAGTACACAAAAATTATACATAGAGAAAGAGTTAGGGCGGACGCACACTCGGGAATCGGTAACGCAAAATTCAATCATGGCAGATTAGAGTCCCCTTAATATTTTAATGCCTGACCACCGGCCGCTAACGGGGAATCGATCCGCTCACCCTCCAAACAAAATATATATTTTATAACAATATATCTCATCTCGCCTAATTGGGGTCGCTTAATATGGCTTACCGGCGTAAGTACATAATTTATTTCGTTCTCCGCCAAGAGTTATGTCCTTTAAGTGTATTATAAATGTGGCGATATAAAGGTGTGATGGTAATTTGAACTTTTGAATAACCGGAACTTCATTGTTTTCTCGATGTGTTGTAAAAGTTTGGTATTTTTGCATTATTACTAAACATACCTACTTGGGTGAAAGATAAAGCAATTCAAAATGAATAAATATTTAGTACCCACCTATATGTATACACATCATATATGATTTGGCTTTATTTTTTAAGATTTTAACGACGATCTAATTCAGCAATGAAATAAACTAAAAGGAAGAAACATATCAGTGTGACATTATTGTTATAATGTTTTAAGTTTAAATGAAAGCTTAACTACCATGTAAAGAGTGACCGTGGAAGTAAGGAGAGTGTAGATCCACAATAGTAATAAAAGTTGTATAATAGAAAAGCCCAGAAATATTTTAAAAAAATAATGTACATACCGCAGAGCTAGTATATCTAATTACTAATAAATCAACGATATTTATATTAAAAATAGATTTAGTAAAATAATCTAGGCTGCTTTTTAGTGAAAAGCAATCAAATGTAATTCAAAACCGTATCGACCGCACACAATCGAAGCAAGCGGTCGCTACGCCTTAACACTGACATTAACAATACAATTAAAAAGTCCATCAATACACCCTCATTCAAACGTCATTCAGTTACTTAAATTTGTACCTTAGTTACTGGTAATAATGCTCATTTAAAGTGTAGTTATATGTTTGTTGTACCTACTGTTGTGCCCGAGGCTACGCACGCAAACAAGCAGCATCTCAATAAGGGAGTAAAACAAAAACCAAAGTTAAACTTCGTTTAACATGCAAATTTGAGAGTCACCACGACAGAATGAGCGTCGATACTTAATTACTTATTTAATCGTTCAATCTTTGCCGTGGGTGTATTTTAGGATAACCGTATATTCACCCGAATTTGAGACAGTCCAAATTTAAACAATGGAAACAACAATTATGTTATGAGGTAGTTGGTTTCTGAAAGCATACAAAACCTAAGTAACCAGAAAATAATTAATTGACAATTATAATTAGTGAAATATATCAGAGAATGAATGAATGTGCTTATTCCCGGTCCTACAACGTTGGTCCCAGGTGAAAATTCAGCCCACGACCTCTGGCATGACAGACAGAATCATAAACCACAATGCCAACAGACCAGTTCAATGAAACTTAATCGGAGAAGTTAACAAGAATTATAATATCTATGTAACTTATATTAGTAGTGTTATTATTTAAAAAATAGAGCGACAGGTTATTAAAAATAATAGAGCTCGTCGTCGAGGTTTATTTAAAGACTACTTTTTATCTTTGTGTGTCATATCCGAAAGATTATTATTTTGGTGGAAGTGTTATTTCTCCGTTTCCACTAATAGTATTTTAATGGCATTTACGGACTCAGTCAAGTAAATGTTTTTTCCTACCTACCTACTACTTCTATAACAACACGATCTAAAGAAATATCTATAACTAGCTGACCCACGCAACGTCGTTTGCGTCTTCTATTGCCCGTAGCGTGATAATTTTCCCCCATTCTTCATTGGTGCTCCGCTCCAATTGGTCTAAGCGTGATGATATATAGTCTATAGCCTTCCTCGATAAATGGGCTATCTAAGACTGAAAGAATTTTGGACCAGTAGTTCCTGAGATTAGAGCGTTCAAACAAACAAACTCTTCAGGCTTCAAATCAACTCTTTATATATTGGTATAGATGTATTTATATACTCTTCTAAGATCTAATACTCATAATCAAGAACACATTTAATTGGATAAAGATTAATATTAGGTATTATGTTGATAAAAACTCTTTGGCAAATAACTCATTATTAGGTACCACCTCTTAGCGTCTTATACTCGTGATAACTTCTAAACGAAATGTCCGACTGGGATGAAACAAAAAGTATTTTACTTCTACATAAATACCTTTGATAACATAATGCTTAATTTAGATAAGGATAAATATTACGATACACATTTAACGTAGTTTCTTTCTTCACACGATTTAATAATTTTTTTGAACACAAAATCGGTTATTGTAACTAAACCATGATAGTTAGATATATGCTCTCGCGCACTTTTTTGTAGATCTTAATGAAACCTACAAACCCGTAATACATTATTTTGTTCTATTGTCAATAGTTATTGCAGCGCACGCAAAAATAGGTTTTCGATTTGACACCTTGGGTTACGAAATAGCAATTTTCTTACGGATCCCTAATTTTTTTGAAAATAAAATATAGCCTATATAGCCTTCCTCGATAAATGGACTATCCAACACCGAAAGAATTTTTCAAATCGGACCAGTAGTTCCTGAGATTAGCACGTTCAAACAAACAAACAAACTCTGCAGCTTTATAATATTAGTATAGATTATGATTAGTATAGTATAGACGATTATTTGAGTTTGTGAAGTTGAATGAAACAAAAAGATGTTAATATTCTACACCTTGTCTCATTCAACCCCAATTTTCATTGTCACCCTACTTTGACCACGAAATCGGAACAAACAGTGACACAGGCCGTGGTCGCGTGTTGACCGTTCGGTAGCTGTCTTGAAGTGATACCACGTTTACACAACACCTATCGGGTTTTATTGGACTCGATAAAGATAATTTTACATAACGTAACTCAACTTTTTACTTCAGTGCCATTACTTAAAGTCATACAGTAATACTACGTACGTACGTATGTACGTAAGATAACCCATGCAGGGTTAACTTTAAACGACCAGCTCTCAATTAAATAAAGTAGAAAAAACCCTGCCCTGACTGGTTGCCCTGCCACTTTTCTATGAAGGCATTGGTAATATGAGTATGATAAGGGTAAAATTATTGTAAACATTTCTTGTATATCTTTATTTTACATAGAAAATACCCAAACTCCGAAACAAATATTTGTAGATTATACAAACATTTGATCCGACCCGGGAATCGAACCCGAGACGGCGCCACCGAGGCAGTTGGTGGATACGATGTAATGAACATTGAAAATACTCAAACGTACCTATGCCTTTCACTGTTTTTTAAACCCCGACCAAAAAGAGGGGTGTTATAAGTTTCACGTGTCTGTCTTTCTGTCTGTCTGTGGCACCGTAGCTCCCACACGGATGAAGCGATTTCAATTTAATTTTTTTTGTATGAAAGGTGAGTTACGTGCGAGTGTTCTTAGACATGTTTCATGAAAATCGGTTGAGCCGTTTAAAAGTTATGGGGGTGAAAGTGGAGAAGAGTAACCGAATGTCTGCAAAAATATCATCGAGTGGGGTCTCAAATGAAAACGCATAACGTGGTTATTAGATCGGGGGTTTTTTAAAGTTTTGAGAATTTATAGTTATATGTAATTACTAACTGATCAGGCAAACGTTGTTATGCCACAATAAAAAATTGGGGTATAAAAAATAGATGTTGGTCGATTCTCAGCCCTACCCGATATGCACACCAAATTTCATAAAAATCGTGAAACGAGAATTTTATATATAAGAAGATATAATCCTTTTTTCATCTCAATAAAATGGAGAGAGTAACTTCTTGTTTAGATCTATTTAAATACCTACAAGTTATTTTGGATAACGCTCATTTAAAGTATGGCTATATTATATTGAGGCTACGCACGCAAATATGCAGCATTTTAATAAGGGAGTTAAACAAAAAGCAAATTTTTATGTGTATATTATACAACTTCTTAACAACTACATATTTTTTCTAAACGTAGTCTCTATTACTACTATTACTATTACTTCTATACTTGATATTCAGGTAAAACCGGTTGAACTAGTAGCCGACCCAAAATTTTGGGAATAATAAAGGCTAGACAGATGATGATGAGTCTTTACTACTCTTAAGCATAACGCCAATGCAAACAGTAGTACAATACTGTTTAACAGAGGAGGAGCTTCCTTCTTTTAAATTTGTCTTTTTAAACTTTTAAACTTTCGCGTTACATGATATAACAATAATTATTTTTACGGGAATTAACGCGATCACTTATTAAAAGGTATTACATACCTCTGATTTGCCTGACGTTTCGACCAGGTTGCACTGGCCGTGAATTTCACCGTACGCAAGTCCTCTCCACCGAACGTCACTTTTACTCAAGAGTAGTACGTGAAGCGATTGAGATTAAAAAGCACAAAACTTTCAATCGGGAAGATGGTTTTAAATTATCTACAGCGTGGAATCCTGTGTTAAAAAATATACCACCTCGCTTTTCTGCGCAGTCGGATAAACACCAGAATAGGAACACATCGGTTTGCTTACAGAATAGGGACACTGTTAGTATGGTATGTGACGGTACATGGCGAAACAAATTTATCAATAATGTCGAAAATGTGCGGGTGGACGAAGAACCGTCTATTTCACGGATTCGACGACGAAGGGCGTGCACCGCTGAGCCAGTGAGCCTGTGACCACGGCCGGTGCAACCTGGTCGAAACGTCAGGCAAATCAGAGGTATGTAATACCTTTTAATAAGTGATCGCGTTAATTCCCGTAAAAATAATTATAGTTATTGTCTTTTTAAATTCTGTAAGTTATCTTAGAAGTTAAAACCTTGGATACAGTTATGATATCAACTTAATTAGCATTCAAATTCATCCCGTTCATGCTTCTACCTAACTAGTGTAAACAATTGTACCATCTCCACATATTCCTTTTCTTTTTTTTTTGTAATATAAGATATTATAATAATATATAAGCCCTAAAATATAGTGTTATAAATATTTTAATTGAGACACCTTAGTTTTAAGCAAGTAATGTAAATGTTGTTTAATACTCTCTAGTGTCTATTGTATTAGGTTTATAACTACAATAAATAATTTTGAATAAAGAATTTTGAATTTTATATGTGTTTAAGGTGTTAAGACCTTCATTCTGACGTTTTAAAGTCATTGTTTGTGTTTTATTTTTTTTCAAATACTTAGTGTACGAAATACTCTCAAGTTATTGAAATTTAAAATTTGACAAAAGCTGTACTAACTTCGTGAGATAAATGTACCTATGTGGTGACGATGATAAAATCGCAACTACTCCGGTTCGATGTTTTCGCCGTGTGTTTGCCTATCGCGTGCAAGTGCGTTTGAGCAGTTTATCAGATTTGTACGAACATGGTACAAGACTACTGGCCGTGAAACAAATAAACACACACTTTACGAGAGCATTTGATTTACAACTGTACGTACTGTACGGAGGTATGTATTTGCGTGTTCTCTGAATCGGAGTCAATTGAACGATTGATGTGTTAAGAGATATTTTATCGCATTCCAATTTGACAGTTGAGTCAACGGGTGTATTGATTGATTAAGTTTGCCTACATAATTAAAATACATTTACGTGAAATTTGAAAAAAAAAAATAATATTAACATGCTTTGTAATGTAATAACATATATTAATAACACGGCCTTAAACACGGCTTTATTTTACTTTTTAGGATTAACACTCAATTTAAACATTGTATTAAAAAAGGTATATGTTAAAGGTGTAAACCAGAGTGTTTCTTGTAACTGGTTGGTTTATCATTAAAAGAAGAATGTTCTCTGATCATTGTATTTTTTAATTTATGTATGAGCCTGCAGTAGGTACTCATTGTAAATACAGACAATGCAACAATCCAGCATGGTGATCCACACTATGGCGGCTTTTCGGGATGATTCTGCATCATTATAATATAACATTAAAACAAATTTGAATTATATACATATAGTTATCAAGATTCTGACATAATTTATTATTAAACTAACATCACTGGATTTTCTTTATCGATTACCTATGGACATCGGTCCGAACGATGATAAAAGTACTCTAGCATAAACAATAACATTGGACGGTCAAATGACAAATGAAGAGAGATCTATTTATTGTTCTTGTTACTTATTTAGTTGCAAGTCTACCAAATGTACCTTACTTCCACTGAAATTGCATAAACACATAAATACTCATACATCATTGGTAGAAAAGGAGAGGTAGGAAAGGTCTAATATCAAGATTTCGCTAACTATAAGTATTTAGGTTTTAGCCACTATGGCCTTCTAAGAATTCAAGGTATTCAAATTAAGAGGGTGTTAAAAGGAAAGGGTAAAAAAGGGAAGTCAGTACTTACAAGATTACCTAGATGAGATTGAATGTAAGTCACGTTTCGAGTCTGTTGTCAGGAAGTATAATAATAATACCTATATATATTTTTCCCACTATTATCGAATGCTGTTGGCTACCTACTCTACTAAATCAGGTGAACGCTGAACAATGTGACAATGAATATCAACTGTAAATAAAATAAATAAATATTTCGGACTGCTGACACACAACTCATTTAGCTCCAATCTAATCAGTGCTTGAGATTGACTGACATAATACTTAGGTATATACTTTTTTTGGAAATACATACTCATTACACATAGAAAACACCCAAACTCCGAAACAAATACTTGCATATCATAGAAACATTTGAACCAACTCAGGAATCGAACACGAGACCTCTAGCACAGCAGTTGCATACGCTGCCACTGCATCACCGAGGCAGTATTATTGATACCTGAACGTTAACGCTTCATCTACTTTTGAATCCGTCTATTTATAATGTACTAGTGGTCTTTTTTTAAGCTTCCTCCAATTTTACACTCCGCTGCTCGTACCTACAATTTTCGTAAAAAGGGGTACAAAGTTTTTGGTTCATGTATTAATTTATAGATTCAAGGACTCATTGTTATATAAATAACCCGTGCTGATATACAATATCAACAATTATTCTGTCTGCCGAAGAAGTCTCTCCTTAACTCGTGTACCTATACGGTGCCGAACTGAAAATAATCAAAACTTTCCTCATAAAAATCCAAAACAAAAATGCATTATTCATACTCGCCACTCCGCGTAATACGTAACCAACATAACTTGAACCCCCACATCCTCCCTTCTAAATAATAACACAAACAAGAAAACCAAACATAAGAGAAAGTCGCGAGCCAATGTAGTCTGGTCATGGGTAGAAGTCGTACGGACATTCCAAGTAAAGTATGAAACTGTCTGAAAATACATAAATATTGTATTTAGGGGACTCGTATTAGATGCGAAGTATTATAGAAGATTTGATTTGTTGCACCAATAAATCCACAAACGTAATAAATTGGTGCTACCTACACACATCTAAGATTCTCCTCCATTTTTCATAGGTTTGTTATGAGACCTAACTAGAGCGACTTTGTGAAAAATATCGATTAAGTTCAGTTTTTTTAAATATTATTTAGAATAATAAGTATCTCTTTGGTTTTCATTGCAAACTTTATCAATATTGAACTGTACGATATATTCTGGTTCTGTAGAAGAAAATATTTTTGAAAATTAGGTGTATTTATTGATGTATGTTATTTTATTGGTTAAGTTTCGTTGGTTTAATGTATATGATACTAACTTTTTAATCACAAAAATAAAATAGTATCTTATCTAATTCTAACGTGGCCTACTAACGTCAAGATGCTAAATTGCAATGTTAATTCTTTGAAATATCATCTGATGATTTTCTTTGCCAAACTTTTATATGTATATAAAATATATAGGTATAGGTAAAACGACTGTCACAGATCCGAAACAAATCAAGAGACTAGCGTTTTAGGTATAGTTACAAAAACCACCTTGAATTGAACCAACGTGTATATGTTTTATATACATTCACCTAAGTGCAATCGCCTGGCATTCGTCGATTTTGCAGTCCACGTGTTCAATTGTGTTATCATTATTTATTTTATTCCATTTAACAGAGCAAAACCTGCTTACATTTTTTGGATCTGTCTTAGTAACTTCCATGTTTTTTAAGACTTTATTATCTTACAGCACAGATTAATATTTATAAAGAGTCCAAAAGCAATTGGTTTTCTCATCTGTATTAAACGCCCCTACTATCTAATTACTATGCCATTTTTTTGTTATTCATATCAAACAAAATGAAATCGATGTCAAGAAAGTTACACTAAACTAAGGTATATATAGTGACCGTGGGTGTCACCGCCAGGATTGTGTTTGTGTGAAAATAAATCTAGTCCAGATTAGACAAGCAAAATACTGTTTACAAGCCAAATACCCTAGATTAGGTTGCCAAAAGGAATTACGTGAGACAATTCACATAAAATTAACTTACGTTTTTATTATTCCTAACGTTTCACTGTTCAATAATAACAAATAGTGTAGCATCAGTCTATTTTATATGGTTCAACTGTATTTAAGTTTGTACTGTTCCAGCAAAGTGGTAACAATGGTTCGCAACTTTGTCCAAGTTGGACTAAAATAAGTTGACACATAATAATTAGAGAGACTGTCATACTCATATTAGTATATTTTTTCTACGGTTTAAGTATATCATCGATAGTTTAAGTTTCACTTAACTTTCTGCGTTCTTTTTTTGTATTTATCACATTTTCCCTAATCCTCTAACTTTAATGAGAATGCAATAACATACTTCTCGTGTAACGATAAAGCTTGTCTGATAATTTTTTTTTTAATATTGCGTTACGGGTCTAGAAATTTTAATAATGAATACAGCAGTGTAGTTAACTGACATGGCTAGGACAGATGCAGTACACTCGATAGCCTAGAGTTAAATTGCATACTTTATTGTAATTTAATACAGGAATTTCTTTATGCGACCTGTGACGTCTACCACCATCTTCAACGTTGCCAACAGATTAAATGAGATTTAACTGCCATTGTTTTTCTTCCTTATTAACACGTTCACTGTGTATTGGGCCCAATTTCGACCCTACGCGATAGTTCAGCTGGTGCGGACGAAGAAAACTATGTCCCTCTCGCTGGTGCGGAACGATTATCTCACATATTTGTAAGAGTTCGACGGAGACAAATATAATATATATTTCAACTTGTAGTTAAAAAATTAGGTATTTTGTATAAAAATATCACTGTGGGCCCTTTTTCAGCCCACCACGCACTGACGGTGAAATACATCCGCTCAGTGCGGCAACGGGTCTATTTTGGCACCACGGTCCCAATGGGCAGCGGGCGACCCTATGCCGCACAGAGCGCACGCCCCACCATATAGTGTTGTGCTTTCTAGCTGATGACGTAGCATTCGCTCGATAAACGACGATGGCAAACAATAGAAGAAAAATCCAAATATTAGAAAATAGAGTAATTCGCCCAGGGGATATTAAAGGTGATGGTGACAGCAGCGAAGAAATATTTTCTACTAAAAGGATAAATCCTAACAAATACAGAAATCCATGAAAAAGCAAGTAAAAATTCAATCATACCGAAGCAAAAAATTAAGTAAAAATTAATTAAATTAAAAAATCATTTTTTAAAACAAGCTTTTATTGGAATGCTTAAACAAAATAAAATAAAGTATTCCTTGAAAACTTTTACTATTAACTTACAATGTCATTATAAAATTTATTTAATACAAAAGCTTGTTGCGAGATTTCAGTACCAGTATTTACTTAGTTCGAAAATTTTAAACACCGTATACTACCAAGCCATAAAGTACTTGTCAAGACGAATCAAACGATTCCAAACTCGAGTGTGTTGTAAACGTCATATCATTATAGAGTTCTTATGACCACATTCCGGCTCCATCATTAGAACCTGGATGCTATCAAAACATATAGTACTCGTCAAGACGAATCAAATGATTCCAAATTCATTGGTGTTACGTCGTTTCATTACAGAGTCCTATGGCCACCTTTCAGCTCCAGCATCAAATCAGTTCCATGTCATCATATTATTGCATTGCCACGCTATATACATATGCTTGCAGAATTTTATCACTTTTGTTTGAAGATATTTGCTTCAAAAATGAGTTGCAAGATTCCACCCGAACACACATACATACATACATATACATTGCAAGTTAATAAAACGCTTGTAAAAAAATTAAAGATTTTGTAAGAAATTTTACCTGAACCTTTACGTGAAATGTTTTAAAGACAGTCAGAAATAAATAGACACCCTTTAAAAAAGTTCTACGATAATTCTGTTTTATTTCCGATATCCCGTTATTTTTCTGTGTCCTATCATTACTTTCTAGTGCGGTTCAGGTCAATATCGGCCCACCTTTTTTCCTGGCTTATTTCTCATTTCCTGTTTGGTAGATCCCGGGGCGGATCAAAACTAAAGAAATTGGGTTCAAGGTTATTCTAACAGTATAAAAAAAATATATACATCATGTTTTCGCAAAGTTATACCATTTTAATCTACCCTAGTGCTTGTGGGTTGAAAAAGACCCTACACGCACTGGCGAAAATATCGGTGGGGGCACATTTCGACCCAATGCCGCACCAGATGAAGGTTTGTGATTTTGCTTGACGCAGCGAAGGTGTTAAGACCTCTTTTGTTAAAATTATACTTTGACTTCCAGTTCCTCGACTATTGAACAATAGTTACCAATATTATAGATTTTGCTTACTTCTTTATATAGCACGGTAAGATCCCATATTATAGTGCCAGCTTCTATGATAGCAATCATAACATTTTCTACTACTCATTTTAAATAATGTACTATGTATGTATGTAGATATTCTCATATGTTTACCGGCGTCCGCATTGCCGGTCTTAGCCCAGATTTATGTAAACTCTATCAAAGAAAAGTTGTAGCTCCCTGGCAACCCGCTAGGCGCCGTGACATCCCCTTAGTAAAAGACCTTCTACAATTGGGATAAACCTCGGTTCCATCAAATTATGATTTTATTTATTTATTAAAACTTACTGTAAACATATAATATATAAGGCGGACTTACTGCCCCAGGCAAACACAAGCCTTTGGGTATTGCGAAGCTGCTTGTGGTCTGAACAAGTAAGACAAAAGACTAAATTAAATTATTTTAGAAAACACAATGATTCCTAAATAAAAATAGGTGATAGGAATCCACCAAAAAATAAAATATACCTCTACAAAAAAAAAACGACACTTTTAAAGTGTTATTCTGATAACTCCGTTTGGTCTCTTTAAAACCTGAATCGGCTAGTGGACATCCGGATTTCTATTGGGTGTTTTGTAGTCAATTTTATTATATACCTAATTCATATTAGCTACAATGCTTTTATAGCAACATAAATAATACGAAGTAGAAGTGACTAGAATAAAAAAGTAAATAAAAAATTCCTGGCATCAACTTGCGTTGTTCTATCTCCTTTTACTTAAAGTAAAATAATATGTATGGAAAGTTTCCACCTGTCATATTTTTGAAGTGGTGTAGTTATATTTGAATACAAACTTGTATACTTAATAGCCTTAAATGTTATCCTTAAAGCAGGTGGTTCAAAAACACTTCACTGTGTTATCGACTTCTTCCTAAACTTGCCAATGACATATAAAAGAAAACTTACGATGAAATAAGTAGGTAATAGTAGTAATATAAGTAAGTAAAAGAAAGGTATTGTATTTATTTTACTATCGCGAAAAAGACACCTAATGCATGTTATGTTAATACCATAGTTTGAAAACAATTTAAAAGGAGAAAAAAAAGAACTAGAATAATCAAAAAATTCTAATGGTTTAGTTCTTTGTTCTTGTCATTTCAGTTGCATTAGCATGAGATGGTATTTTATAAAAATACAGCTATATCAATGGAAAGTTCAGTGTGTAGACCATCTTAAACTTCGTCTCGGTCATATTTTGGCATGCAAGCAACTGTTTAATACACTGTCAATTGCAACGTACCTATTTGTCGATTTAAGTACCTCCGAAATATATCTTCACTGGAATACACACTTAGGCAATTTTGAAACACTTTCAAGAGTAATAGCTGAAAATGTGTAGAAAAGCTCTTTGATATTCCGAATGAAGAAAATAATCAGTGCGTCCTTACTTTTATTAATTCACAGATATCCTACTAATATTATAAACGCGAAAGTTTGTGAGTATTGATGAATGTTTGTTACTCTTTCACGTAAAAACTACTGAACGGATTTAGATGAAACTTTACAGTAATATAGCTTATACATCAGAATAACACATAGGCTACTACTTGCAGCGATAACCGACATACAAAATTTTGAGTAGTTTATTATTCTAGGTGTTAAATCTTGCATTTGACGCCTAGAATGATAAACAAATTATCCTTCTCTGAAAATCGAGTGTTTTTATCTTGACTTTTTGACTGTTTTTTAAATTATTGTTTTATTGTTCTGACTTTATCTTAGACTTAACTAAATTATTAATGAATACAGATATCTATGTAGTGTAGGTACGTCTCAACATTATAGTATTTTAATACTGGCTTGCTAAGAAAATCGACAGTACACAGTAACTTACAGAATACCGTATTTTGTAAGTTACTGTGTACTACATTGTTGTTGTGACTAGCAACAAAGGAATATTTATAATCTTTTAAAAGATAAGTAGGAGTTTACTTAATTGTTATTATTAGACAGTATAGAAGAAATTCTATACCTATCTACAGAAAGGCAGTGATGGTAAGGTACTCCGTCACTTGACTATTAAGTACACAAGTTCATAAAATACCCTTGAATTTCTCAGAAAAAGATGTATGAGGTACATATTTCAATGAATAATAAATGTTTACCTAATCGTCAGTTTTTAATCGAACCGTGGAGTCGGTAAACATGTTTACGTTCTATATTCTGGCTATATTTTTATTTTCCCGTCGAGGTATTTCCACTGCCACGTAGCTTAGCTAGAACATGGATGTGGGTACATACTGGAAACACTAAAGATATCGTAGATATGGATTCCTTCAAACTTGACAGTTCAGCTCAGTTTATCAGACAAATTCATCTGGGCTTAAAGAGTAAAAAACCGGTTAACTGACTAACTGACCGACCGATCAGCACGTGTGTTCGGAAAATTGACACATAACAAGTAGCCGAGCACGCACATGTTACATACATTAATGACACCGTTACAAAAACAATTTGAATATAATAATTATTTTATTCTTCGAAATAAGTTTACCTTCTTTGAAATGGATGGATAGATAGATTTAATGGTTCACTATGTAGTACGCTCCCCTCGACTGAAATTATTTTTTCCATATGGCTATAATGTACCTGTGGCAATATGTACCAAAAGTACATAGTGGATAGTTAAGATGTATGAGGTACATATTTCAATGAATAATAAATGTTTACCTAATCGTCAGTTTTTAATCGAACCGTGGAGTCGGTAAACATGTTTACGTTCTATATTCTGGCTATATTTTTATTTTCCCGTCGAGGTATTTCCACTGCCACGTAGCTTAGCTAGAACATGGATGTGGGTACATACTGAAAACACTGAAGATATCGTAGATATGGATTCCTTCAGAATTGACAGTTCAGCTCAGTTTATCAGACAAATTCATCTGGGCTTAAAGAGTAAAAAACCGGTTAACTGACTAACTGACCGACCGATCAGCACGTGTGTTCGGAAAATTGACACATAACAAGTAGCCGAGCACGCACATGTTACATACATTAATGACACCGTTACAAAAACAATTTGAATATAATAATTATTTTATTCTTCGAAATAAGTTTACCTTCTTTGAAATGGATGGATAGATAGATTTAATGGTTCACTATGTAGTACGCTCCCCTCGACTGAAATTATTTTTTCCATATGGCTATAATGTACCTGTGGCAATATGTACCAAAAAGTACATAGTGGATAGTTAAGAAGTAAAGTACTAATGTAACTTTAATGTCAATATCAGTCTATCGCGTTCACTGCAGGACATTATATCCAATTGCATCCTCGGCTTTTCGTATCTAGCTTCTGCCAGCCGTCTTGTGCAAATCATCACTCTACCTGTGGACGGTACACGATTCCTCCTGTACAAGGTTCCTCGTTTGATGGAGTCTTCACTCCAGAACTATAATGTACTATTTGTTTCCCGCGGCTCCGCCCGCGTGTATGTCGGTTATCGCTGCCAAAAGTAGGTCATGTGTTATTCTGATGTATAAGCTATATTACTGTAAACTTTCATCCAAACCCGTTCAGTAGTTTTTGCGTGAAAGAGTAACAAACATCCATCCATCCATCCATCCATCCATCCATACTTACAAACTTTCACGATTGTAATATTAGTATAGAGTATAGATTTTTATTTATTGCATTTAAATTTATTAAAACAATTTAAAAATATTATGGCACATCTAGCTTCTCCATATGTCGTGGGAGTGGCGACCGCTCGACGTATTTCAGTCGTTTCTCTCTTCGAATATATTCGTTTTTGGTCGCTCTTTTCATGAGCTCGCTGAATGTGGCCTGGTCTATTCATCCTGCCGCGACGGATTTTTATGGGGATTTAACGCGAATTATATTTGCTTCAACTGTGTTTCAAATAAATACTCAGCTGTTCTTCAAATAAATACTGATTCTATAAGTTGATATGTGTGCGGCGCTTTTGTTTATTTGTTTGGTAAGGTTTTATTTCAACAGATATCACATATTACAATATTGAAAGCAACAGAAAATAGGTTTTTTGATTTTCCAAAATTGTCTGGGGAAAAAAATACCATTAACTATAATGTGTAATAATAAAAATACAGAAGCAACAAAGGCAGTGAGGTTTATTATCTTTTTTTCTTTTAAATGATCTTTTAATTTGTATGTAGTAATAAAAAAAATACATTTTGTATATTTATTCAACGTATGCTGTGGAGTTTTTTAAGTTGTTTTTATTCAAACGAATCATTCAACAAATATATACATATGTACTCGCATATCTAAACAATTAACCACATTTCTGGAGGGTTGCAATGAGTACATCTTTCGGTAACTTGGCAAATAAGTCTCTTGTTTACTTCAGAGAGACGAAGCGGTTCCTTTACTGCACTTTAACGACCCTGACCACCGATCTTGTGGCACATGATGCCTTGCAATCGTTTTAGTTTGGTAGTACTTATCGTGTTATAGTATTTTGTAGTCAAAATAACTAGATACTTAGCACTTACTATATCGTTAATCTCTCCTACAGAAGTTTTGTCTGCATACGACTGTCTAAGAAACAAGGAATGTTTAAGAAATCTGTCTCTTATTTTACTTTTGACTGTACACGTTACTTTGATATTCTATTAATACGTCGATTATAAAGGGATATATATAAGTACCTAATGACATAAAAACAATATCATTAAAAAAAAAAGAACAAAGTGTCACTGAAAGGCAAAATCAGCATTGTCTTACTTATTAAAAAACGAGGGTTAAGTGCGTATCGGTATGGAGAAGTTAATAAAAAATACGAAATTTCGTAAATAGGTTTTCATAAATCACCGTCATTTTACTTGAAACATCTCCTTGACGAAACGCATTGTTTCGTCAAAGAGACGTTCTTAGGTATGCCTACGTACCCACTCAAGTCAAAATTTCTATTTTTTAGAAGCTTTTTATTAACTTGCAATGTATGTATTTATGTATGCTTGTATGTTCGGGTGGAATCTTGCAACTTAATTTTGAAGCAGATATCTTGAACCGATTTTGCTTAAATTTTGCAAGCATATGTATACAGCGTGACAATACAATATTATAATGACATGGAGCTGATCTGATGCTGGAGCTGGAAGGTGGCCATAGGAACTCTGTAAAGAAACGTCGCAACATCATTGAGTTTGGACTCGTTTGATTCCTCTCACTCTCGGGGCATTCCAGTAAAAGTAAAAGCTTGTTTTTAAAAGCTTTTTTTAAATTTTAATTTATATGTAAATGAAACAAGTGTAATTATTACCTTTAAAATAAACTTAAAAATAATGTATTCTTGTTAATCAAATAAATTCTAAGTTTCTGATTATGTCACAAACAAACACAAAATTTCAAATTACCTTCTATCACAGTTACTGTTGCAATGCAATCAACAAAAACGTTTGGGCTTCGAACAAAACCGTCTAAAATAATCCACAAATTTATAAACGCTTCAAAGAATAAATTACTTTGCCAGGATTTTCGTGTATCGCTAAAATGTAATTGCCAATATTTAACAGAAGCGCTACGCAATATTTCTAAACCAAAATCCGCATGTAGCTTAGTACTTCCTTCGGCAGACATAGCAAACATATTGTTTGGACTCCTTAAGTGGATATTAAGTATTCAGTCCTTATTTTTGTTTCGTCATTTATTACAAATAACTAGAGAGTCACTTTATTAAGATTCTTAATACCTACATAGTAATTTAAAGTGCATTGCGCCCGAGCCAACTTGGCTGTGATTACTTCTTAATTAGGGTGACTATTAAGTAATGTCTGAATAATTTACCACTTAGTGGGAAAGACATCAGCAGACAATAATTCTTGTATTATATTGACACAACTTAAGCACGTTTGGTTTAACAACAGCCGATTAAACTTAGCGTGCAAGTGCACGTTTGATTAAGTCAAAATGTGATTGAAGTTAAATAAAGTTAACTAAAGCTTCTTGTTGTACTTATTGCACGTCATTTATTGGCCAGGTTTTCTAAGTCGTGGTGATAATGATGTCTTGTATATTATAATAACTTACAGAACTACAAAATATAAAAAAAAACTTCGTTTAAAAAAACCGACTTAAAAAACTAAAAAGTATAAAATAACTTAATAAAGATTTAATTAAAAACACCTCATATGCAAACCTTTAATATTGATGAAACACTGTTATTTGTATGTGCTGCCTATTCATAGGTTTGAAATCGGTACCAAGCCAAATGTAATACCTAGTAGGTACCACACTCGCTATATTTCGAGACGAACGTCAATGACTATTATAATGGTTGTTTTGTTCTACGTGAAGAGCAGCCATCCCGCTCAAGGTCACGCGTGGCGAATGCGGTACCTACTATTACATTTTGGCTTGGCACCGACTTCAAACCTATGAATAAGTAGCACATACAAATAATAGTGTTTCATCAATATTAAAGGTTTACATATGAGGTGTATTTAATTAAATCATAATTAAGTTATTTTATACTTTTTAGTTTTCAAAAACAAGGGAGACATCAGGCAATGCAGTAACTTAGTCAAGGCAAGTCAAGGCAGTCAAGCTTATCTCGCACACATTTAAAATATGGGAGAGAGTACTCAACGAAAGAGTACGGAGACTGACCACCATCACAGAAAACCAATGGGGATTCGTGCCCGGAAAGTCTACCACCGATGCAATACATACGATCAGGATCTTGATGGAGACATACAGAACCAGAAAGAGCGACCTTCATATGGTGTTCATCGACCTCGAAAAGGCATTCGACCGGGTCCCGAGACCACTGATTTGGCAAGCATTGCGCTCCCAGAATATTCCCGAGTGTTACATAGAACTCGTCAAAGACATGTACGCTGGAGCGACAACCCGAGTGCGATGCCCTGCGGGATTGAGTCAGGAGTTTCGGGTACGGGTAGGAGTGCATCAGGGATCGGCACTCAGTCCATTACTGTTTAACATAGTGATGAACTATCTGACAGCCAACATACAACGTCCTGTACCCTGGGATATCCTTTACGCAGACGACATAGTCTTGATCGATGAAGACCCCATGGCTTTGCAAGCAATTTTGGAAAAGTGGAGATTGGCTTTGGAGACCGTTGGCTTGAGGATAAACAGAGAAAAGACAGAACACATGCACTGCAACTTCTCAAACAGCGACGTCAGCCATACCATCACACTTCAAACCACCACTCTAAAGACCGTCGACCACTTCAAATACCTCGGCAGTGTACTCTCTAGCGATGGCAACATTGACGCTGACATCACGCAGCGAACCAACACGGGCTGGCAAAGGTGGAGAGAACTTTCGGGTGTACTCTGCGATTCACAAATGCCAATAAAAACCAAAGGCAAGGTTTATAAAACTGCAGTACGGCCAGCAATGACCTATGGCGCAGAGTGTTGGCCAATCACAAAAGCGCAGGTAAACAAGGTGCACGTCAACGAAATGCGAATGCTCAGATGGTCCGCAGGCGTCACTCTTCTAGACAAAGTGCCGAATGTATATATCAGAGGCAGCTTTAAAGTAAGACCAATACCGGAGAAGCTCAAAGAGACGCGCTTGAGGTGGTACGGTCACGTCATGCGTCGACCTGACGAACACATGACCAAGAAAGTGCTGCAACTGGAGTCGGGACCAAGAGGCCGTGGCAGACCCCGAGCTACATGGATGTCGACCATCAGCAAAGACCTCGGAGAAGAGAGAGTGGACCCCGTGACGACCCAGAACAGATGTCTCTGGAGAAGAAGGATAAGGAGAGCCGACCCCGAGTAGAAACGGGAAAAGGCCAGACGAAGAAGAAGAAGAAGTTTTTGAACTCGGTTTTTTTAAACAAAGTTTTTTTTTATTTTTCGCGTTTTAGTCTTTCTCAAATCACTCATCATCATTTCACCAAAATAACTTGAAAGAATACGACATGACATTTAAAGATTTATATTTCAACTTCTAACCGTTAGGGAATTTCCGATTTATATTTGGGCTGCGAAAGTTTGACCATGTTACAAATTTTCGAAGAAAACTCAATTGGCTACCAATTCGGCAGCGACGAAATGTCCACATCCTCTCCTTACTTTTTTCAACGCTATACAATCCCAATTTTCCTTCATACCTTCGTAAGCGTATCGAACACTTCGTTCCTAGGAGTAGCCTCTGTCGCTCTTCCTCTTCTCTTCTCCTTCGAACCCCTTCCCATAAGACAAGTCACTATGACATATCCTTCAGTGTTGCGGCTGTGCGGTTGTGGAATGCATTGCCGCTGGAAATACGTACCAGTTCTTCTCTGAATGTCTTCAGGAGGAGAACCAGAGAATATTATCTCTCTCTTGAATGATCAGGCCCTTGGTATGTATATGTCTGTCTTTATATCTATATATTACATATCTGCTACGTGAGTAAATATTGTTTATTGATTGAATTACATATATTCTGCTTCTTCTGCCTATTGATTAGTACACATGACCTCGCCCTAACATTCTTCACTGTCCTCTATTCATTCTAAGATTAGCTGGAAAATAACTCATGTTTGGGTTAAGCTCGCCATTGTACATGTTATTTCCTTGTAACTAAAATGTTTATCCATTTGTGTACAATAAAGAATAAAAAAAGAAAGAGTTTTATCTTCCATCATCAGCGCATCATCATGAACTACTGACTACCAAATGTAAATACTGTTATAGCTTTAGAAAATATATGAAAAACATAGTATGTGCCTAACAAATTTGAGGGTTTCCTTCGATTTCCTTAGGACCCCATCAACAGATCCTGATATGGTGGCAATGGGACCACATGGGAGCATACCCTTTCGAATACAAAAAGAATTATCAAAATCGGTCCACAATTGACGGTGTAATCAATGTACATCCAAAAAAAAAACGATGTAATTGAGAACCTCCTCCTTTTGGAAGTCGGTTAAAAATAGTAAAGCATCAAACATCATCTAAGGTTCTATTACATTGTGAAGAAAATGCTAAGAGGTATGGTAAGTAGGTACGTATGATTTGAAAAACAAATAAGTTTAGTACACTTCAATAAATTAATGCGCCATGCAAAGTTAATCAAAATCTTCTAAAATTCTAAACGCTTTTGTAATATCAGGTAGTCACATTAGTACTTCTCTGTGCTACAAATTTCTTCAAATGTAGTAGGTATTAAACGAATAGTTTAACCTAAAATATCAATAACTTATCATTTTCGTACCTGAATATAGAGAAATGTGATTCGCGAGCAAGTTTTGACGAAATTTAAGTCATTTATTTCTGTCAATAAAATGTTTTGCCTATGAGTCTCTTTTTTTTTACTGTTACCAATATTATTATGCTGAAGCTTGGTTCGTAGCTACCTGTTAAACAACATATGGCTCCTTAGTTTGAAATCACGAACAGAGAGAATAAATTTCGTTGATTCTTTAACATACCTAACATTACATACTTACCCATATTTGTTAACAATATAGGCTATCATTAAAATTCATTTTAAATACACAGGTGGAGGCAATATTTAAACTTGGTGTATTTTTTAATCGTAGATTGGAAAATGCCATTCTCTATTTTGCATCGGATAATCAGTTTTCAGGTCAGATATCTTTGTCTCGAGAATTTTAATCAGTATCATTTATATTTCCTACGATTGTTAGTATTTCGTTTCGAGGTGTCACCAAAATAGAATAGTACTAAAGCTGTCGTAAGCAGCGGTCGTGACTTGGATTTAGTTAAACCTACGGAATACATGTCACTGGATTGTCACTACAAATGTTTTCCTTCAGAACGGAACAACTAAAAATTAATACTTCAAAAATCGAATAATCTCACTAATCGTGATTATACATAATCGATACGATAGTAAGTGTTAACAAAAATCGAATCTACATATATGTATAGATATGTGTTGTACTTTTTCATCAACAATCGCTACTAACACGGCGCGAGTCTAAAATAAAAGTAACCTAAGCTACTCCTTATATCGGCTTACATCATCCATCCATTATCATCATTAGTTATCTGCCAATTAATGTTCCGTCAAAATCAGTCCAGCCGTTCCAGAGATTAGCAAGAACAAATAGACAGACAGGCAAAATTAAAAATATACTTTTTTAACGTATTCAAGTATGTTAATTTTAAATTACAAGAAGACACTTCACTTTTATTTACAAATTTGTATACATATAGGTACACGAAAATTGGAGAGGCCTATGTCCAGCAGTGGACTGCGATAGAATGATGATGATACATATAGATATCTTGAATCATTTGTATTATAAATATTTCAGTGCCTCTTTTATATTATAAAGGTTTTGTTTTCCTGACTCTAATAACTATCGACAATTTAAGTCACTTTGTTAAATGTAACCGGTAATATAATTAGTATGTATAAAATACTATCACTGTGTACAAGTAAATTATAGACCCAAACAGCTTGTTAAAAAAACTTGGTAAAAACCATAAATCTCTAAACCACTCAGACCGCTTAAATATAACGAATAACAATTTAGTGAAATAAAAGAATGATTTCATACGTACCTACCCACATTTAATCATAGTTACATCGGTCTTTGTTCTCTTTGTCCCAAATAAGAGATACAATTACAAACGGGGTAGCAGGGTGACGTCATAAATTACAGGGTTGAAATTTAAAATTTATTTAGAAGCAAATGCAAAGTTAATTTTTTAGTGAATCACCGGTGGCCCATTTCAGTGATTAACTTTTTGGACCATCTGATGCGTTTACAGTTTAATGGAAAATTTAATGCCTGCTTGTTGTTCGGGGATTTAAGTTGTATTGAGGAAAATTGTATGTAATGTTTATTGGGTTTTTAACCGACTTCAAAAAAAGGAGGAGGTTCACAATTCGACTGTATTTTTTTCTCTTTTATGTTTGTTACCTCATAACTATCGACTGGGTGAACCGATTTTGATGATTCTTTTTTTATTTGAAAGCTGGTGCTTCCCATGTGGTCCCATTTTAAACTGGTCCAGTTCTGACATGTCATCCATGAGAAAATCATATAAATGTTCAATTTGCATTATGTATGTGCGCGACAAATTGACGAATAACTCAATTCAATTTGGTCGTTGTTGAAGTCGGTTTTTTTATTATGATTTTGTATTATGGTATATATCATCAATATATATAATAATCAATGCCACTTTTCGTTGTAATTTTATAACTCAAGAACGTGCTCGCCTATCCAAACCAAATGTTTAGGCTTTGTTCGAAATATTTAGTAGATGGTTTATGTGAAGTTTGCACAAAATCGGTGGAGCGGTTCTTTATTTATCGACATACACGCGGGCGGAGCCGCGGGCAACAGCTAGTTTAGTATAGGTATTGGCACGTGTGCCTGATTCGGTCCTAGCACGGTCATGGTATGGAACGGTGTAATGGGCAGACTCTTTTATTTCAGCTTCGTCTTCGTGGTTGATAATTGAAAAAAGAATACGAATAATTTACTAAAAAACCATCGGTAGAAAATTAAATTTGTAGGGTTTTAGGTTTCGAGAAAAGTATGTACTACTTTCTAAATAAAAAATACACTGTGGTCTTTCCTGTAGGTACCCCTGGCAACATTAATGCTAAAATAAATTATATTCTTATAGTAAGGATAGTTACACATATAAGTTACACATAATGAATTAACTTATAAAAAAAACTAAAAGCAGTCATGAGGACTGCCGACAGAAGTGAAAACTCAAAACTATAAACAAACAGTTGTTTAAGCTCACCTGAAATTAACCTCTTTGCCTTTTATATAAAATGCGCGTTACAAAGAAGTAAAAAAATATGCTTATTGTGATGTTATAAAAATATAGGTTAATGCTATACAGTATTTATAAACATACTTTTTTTATTGAACAGGGGGCAAACAATCAGACGTATCTATCACCTGATAGTAAGCAATGGCAGAGGCGTCACAAGTGCGTTGCCGGCCTTTGGGGAATGGGGAGAGGGATTTGATGTGGGGAGGGGTTGGGGTATGGGCCTCCGGTATCCTCACTCAGTCGCAACTGAAACACAGCGCAAGCGCTATTTCACACCAGTTTTCTGTGAGGCTCCCTCCGGTCGAGCCGGCCCATTCATGCTGAAGCGTGGCTCTCCCACGGTGATGCTATATTAGACAGTCGAGCCATCAGCTGTCACCATGCACATTTGCGCAAGCGCCCTGCGCCGCCGTACACACGCAAGCACCCGGCGCCGCCGTACTCACGCAAGCGCCTTGCGCCGCCTTAGGTCATGTGTCCTGTCGCCACGTAATCTGTCGCGAGTTTAACAATTTTGACCCATCCCAGAATAAATTTTGCTAAAGTGCACAACGCCTCTAAAGAAGTTTTCACTTCACAAATTCATTTATTTCTATCATTAAAAGTATTTGATAGAAGACTCTATATTTATGTAATCTAGTGCACTGTCGATACCTTAAACTCGTCAAAGGTGATCTTATGGTAATCGTATAGACCAAGTAAGCTTATTGTATTTACGTTTATTTATATATATTAGTGCTATTACCTATAGGTAACTATCCTTAAATATATTACAATTTTAACCACATAACAGCGTCACAGTGCGAAAACACAACATAGTTATAAATAATAAAGTCCGGTAAATAGTAAAGTGGATATCGTTGTGCCATTCTGACCTTCGTGATGGTAATAATGACAATCAAACATTACATAGAAGAACACAGTCTCAGTAAGCAGTGATGTCCAAACTCTATATAAAGTTAATTTGATCTGAGATCTTTTTTAAGACAAAATAATGTACAATCTTATACAAAAACCATTGTCTAAGCTGACCCCATTATCATTTGCTTAAAATACAAAATATTCATTTAATTAAGCGTGCCTAATTAATGCGCAGATGTTATAAATAGAGCATAATTTCACAGCACATCATCTCTGAAACGGGACATGCAAATTGTATGTAAAAATAAAAGATGATAACGCATTTTTATAAGCTTCCGACAAACATGCTATGTACCTACTTCGAATCGCCTTTACACTTCACGATAGTGATCCCCGCTTTCATATAAAATACTTCTCAAACTTTAGTAGAGATTATCCGTACCTATCTACTTACATAAAAATAAATCCCTATTTCCCTTGGTCACGGCAGGCAGTCATGTTTGCAATTTTATTTTGTATCACCTTATTTTTTTTCTTCTTTACGTGCCCGTTTTAGCACATATGAAGTGTAAATAAATTGATATAAACAACTAAAATTTGCCTCGTAAGTCCTAAAATGACACCAGTGATCACAGAGATCAAGCTATATTTTAACTATATTAGGACTGTAGCTATTTTTTTAATAATATTTATTTTTAATATTTCGGACATCTGACACACAATGCCATCTAATTTCAAACTAAGCAGAGCTTGTAGGTACTATGAAAGCTAATTTGACTGATATAATACTTATATACTTTTTTGTAAATATTTACATATTTTACATAGAAAACACCTATACTCCGAAACAAATATTTGCAGATCATACAAACTTTTATTCTGACCCGGGAATCGAACCCGAGACCTCTTGCTTAGCAGTCGCGTACGCTAACACTGCACTACATTTTGATAATTTTACTTAAAAATGCGAGAAAAATTATCCAAGTTGGCAACATTGCAAATAGTCATAAAGTAGTCTCATTTAGATTTTTTCCAGTGTAACACGTACACATGTCTTCTTTCCATCGATTAGTATTCTACAGTCGCATGTTGTAAATACAATTAAAAATGTTAACAGTGGAGAGTCCAACAAAGAAACGACGTTGAAAAGGGTAATACAGTAGAGCTGATGATAAATAATGCGTTAAATGTGAGGAGTCGTCACTTGAGGGTTGCACAGTGCGCTCTCTGAATATCAAATGTTGGCGAGCTTATGAAAAAGCCTTCTGTGATGAAGTACTTGACGAGTTAATGACGAATTGTGAATAAAACGCAGATGCTCAGACGTTCCAGCGCTTAATTTAACATTTTATTGTAATAAATTGTCATTCGATTTATGAGGTTCTGACGATTTATTAGTGGCAGTTAATAATCCACAATCCAAACAGGGGTTAGCTATGAATTTCAAATTTACAATGCTGTTTTTTTAAGTTTAGTATCTTAATGCACTTCAGTTATTCTTATTTAAGAGGTTTACTGTCTCAATTTTCTAACAGTTTAAATGCCAGCTACTCCGCCGCTTAGAGAAAGATGAGATATCATTAGTCCAACTGTGGCCTGTCCAAATATACTTACTTGGATAAAATTTGGATACTTAGAACGAACGTTGAGATTATAGGCTACTTTCATTACAAAATAATAATTAAAATTTGAGAATATTTATATTTTATAATTGCTATGGAAAGTAACAGTAATACGCTAATGGAAAAAAATTAGGATACCTAATCCTCAAATTATAATTAAAATGATTCTCTAAATATGCCGACAAGCGACCGAAAAGCAAACATAAGATTACGTCTTCCATTATTATAATATATACTAGAAATAAACCTACAAATTCAGCGTTTAAAGTAAGGTCGTTAATTACCATCGATTGCCACACACTGTACTAAATTACGCTTTGATACTAGCGTGAAAAATGGCCCAAGATTTCTTTGCTAAAAAAATGAACGTTCCCAGTAAGCCGGCAAGACGCATAGCCCTGAACGTGTCTACCGAGGTAATTAGTAGAGATACTAATTTACATTTGTATTCAAAATTCGAGCGCTCTCTCGCGCCATTCCTCGTCTGTTTATTCTCATCTCTTTTTTTATAAAACGTACCGCATTGCTGTGTTTTTCGCGTAAAAAATTATGCGGCTCGCCCCTAACAAATGTTTCGGGGACATTGTCTAGCAAACATTGTCCGGTAAACAACTTAAAATGTAATAAATAGATCTTTGTGACTACGTTTTGTTGTTGAAACTGTTTCGTTACCCTGTGTAATACATGACGTTAACACTAAGCTAGGAACTATTAATCTAAACGGTTTGTACACATTTAATATTGCGGTTTGGCTATTTTTTTTTATTAACGTTATAATGTTTTTATTTAGTAACGTTTAAATGATTATGTATCATCTGAAACGGTAAATATACATATTAACTTTTTCAAAGAACTACTCGGATAACTTTAATTAAGATTTACCCCAAAATAAAAAAAAGGCTATGTATGAAAGACGAAATGCATCTAGTACCTATTAAAATAGTTTTCATATAATCGAAGACAACATTAAAAGACATTATTGAGAAGTGTCCCATTGTCGATTCCAGTTTCAAAGACTTTTTCTAAAAAACCAAACAAAAAGAAACATTATTGTAAATATGTAGTACTAAAATAATTGTGTGTAGTAAGTACCTAAAACATATTTTTCCACGTCCTAAATTTTTTCACAGTATTTTTTAAGTTTAAATGACATTATGCTCCCTAGTAGAAAGTTAGTAGAGATACAAAAGGACAACTTTTTACGCCTCATAAACCTCTTAACACATTTTTTCTAATTAACTTATATTGAAACCGTTCCTTAAGCTTCCGAGGTATTTTTTGTTCCTCCCTCAGATGTACGTGTCTAATGGCACCCGTAAATTTGTTCCTAGTCATTTTTTTACATCATTGTAAGTATTTGGGCTTATAAAGAACGTTGCTTCCGACTTTCATTAGCGTCGTGTCTGTAATGCTTCCGATAATATTATTAGATCAGGCTTTTAATGGTAATGATTTTCATTTTACTAAATACTTGTGTTATATACACATAGGTACTTTTTGTATATTATTGCTTGGACAATAACAATATTAATAATGATGCATGGAAAGAGAGAATTAATTTTCATTTTAATCCATCAGACATCTTTATATGTCTATGAAAATTAGAAATTAAATATAATTCAGTGTGATATAAGTGACTTTTTATTTTTTTCTAAAAAATCTTTAATTATTCATCCAAAATTATGTTATCCTCTTCAAAATCCCTCCAAAATCTGATATAACACATTGTAGGTACCAGCGTTTTATCTACCTAGAGTTGACTCACCGTACGCCACTTTTGACATAAAACTATCACAAACACTCTACTCCATTATTTTCAACAGCAAAAAAATCGCTGAACACGCAAATACGACAACTGCAAAGAAAAATAACATAATAATATACTGTACTGATGAATTGTGATGAGTATACCTACATTTTAAAACCTACTAATACAAACATAATAATTTTAAAATTATAATGTACAAAAATCGCGAAATTTAAAAGTCACTTTACTTTTTGATCATATCTCATACATGGAAGAAAAAAGTTGGGTATATACAAAATATTTATATGACTGAAGAATATAATGGGTGTTCCAGTAAGAGTGTGCTTTTTCATTTTATGATAAAAATAGGTTTTTTAAGAGAGTTGCGATTTTTTTATTGGTTTGTAAAGAAGACATGTTCCGATTAAGTATAGAACAAAATATCCGTCATATGGCCCACGGCTCTAATGAGGGTTCTATTACTGTTTTCATGATTTTTTTTGTGACTTTTTCTGGATATACCACTGACCCAAGATTTCACAAAACCCCAAAGAAAAAAAGGTGCACTGTCTGGACTGAAAATTCTTCGACGTTTGCGAGCGGCATAACTTAACTCAGTTCGGCTCAGAATAACTTTTCAATTTTTGTACCTACTAAGTTTTCACAATTATAACGCGTTGTTCTCTCGTGAAGCGCTATATTTAAAAAAATCGGAATAAAGATATCAAGAACTGCAAAATTTCAGAGTTGCCATGTTGAGTTGTTGAGTTCCATGAGAAAAAAATGACACTTAATTTAAAAAGTGTACTCTTACTGAGACACCCTATATGTATGTATACCTGACCAAATTGAGAACCTCAACCGCATCCTGGGTGTTAGAGTAGTTAAAAAAACAACGATTACGAAACAAATGCAAGTCATCCCCGCAGATAAATATTCACATGCAACAGAGAAAAGTCGAATAAAATCTGGTTAAACCCGTAGACTAGATCTGGGGAAAGTTTGACGTGAATTTTAAATGATACACCAGTAACATTAACAATTCCGCACATTCACTTACATTTAGTTGGTACACAGTATGTGACTAGGCGGTCGGTTGCAGTGCTTTTCCTCCGTCATTAAGTATGACACACACGAACTACAGATGGATTTTTTTTTACTGTTG
Organism: Diaphora mendica; assembly: GCA_949125395.1. Taxonomy (NCBI): domain Eukaryota; kingdom Metazoa; phylum Arthropoda; class Insecta; order Lepidoptera; family Erebidae; genus Diaphora; species Diaphora mendica. Next base: position 9,871,849 of record OX421323.1, read on the forward strand.
TTTACATATTTTGTTTCTTTTACATGTTACACATATCGTATTCATCCGTTATAATTTAAGTACCTATGTTAAATTGCTTTTGATTTGTGTTTGTCTTACATACGTTTACTAACTTATAAACCATGTCATACGACGAAAAGAAACTTGGCTTGACTTTAAAAACTTTCAGTTTCTGAAATACAAAAATACTGACTCCATGTTACACGAACATTTGCAGTTTCAAAAAAGACACTGTCATTCTGAAGACAACTATTTGTTTTTATTTTTTTTAATGTTAACAGCATCGGTCGTAGATAGTAGTCTGAAACTTAACTGTAGAATAACGATAGACCAAGAATAAAGGCTTTTGCTAGCTAAATGACACTAAGAACAAATAATAAAACATAACAGTAAATAATAAGTCAATACATTGTCAAACTTAATCTATGGTATATAAAAAACTTGTCATCACATTCTTCCTGCCTTAAAAGTTCCGACTCTGTATCAAGTATATTATCCTCAAGATGTCGTGGTAGACGATGCTCCCTTGCTGTTCTATCGGGTCAGGTAGTTCTTTGAAATTTTGAATTGAAATGAAATGAAATGAACGTCACGTCCATCAGCCAGCCGAACATAAGAGTAGTCTGGATTAACGTTAATTAATTCCACCTCATCGACGATAGGTTGATATTTATTCATCCTGTTGAATTTCCGCATGAGTACTCGCTCTGACTCGGTTAACCAAGTAGGGTTGAGTACTCTGTTTGCTGATCTCCTTACGTGGGTAAACATTCGTTTGTGTGGCGTACAATATGTTGCCGTATATAATAATGATCTTATAGAATTTAAAGATTGTGGAAGGATTTGTTCCCAATGTTCGATTGGTTTATTGGCAGAACGGAGAGCTAATTGTATCGCTCTCCATAATGTTCCATTTAGGCGTTCAACTTGACGGTTACCTCTGGGATTATAAGGGGTAGTTCGACTTAAGGTTACTCCAAAGAAAACAATTTTTGACATAAAAGACGCTCCACAATCTGAGTGCAAGTAAGATGGAAAGCCGAATAACATAAATATTTTATTTAAATGCTTTATTACTGTCGAAGCACTTGTGGCGACTTCCACATACAGCGCAACATAAATATACTACAGCGCCATCTACCGAAGTTACACTGAACTACGGAGTAACGAAGGAAACTAAGAAACTACCAATCCTGAATCGCGCAGTGAAAGTTCTCGCGCCGATAATCATATATACAACATCTCAACATCAACTGTTAGGCAGTTGGCCCGCCAGGCATGATCACCTCGCCTGGTCGGAGGATCCTCCCTTTGTGTTGGTGGGACATAACACACCTGTCCCCCACACACTCATATCTGGACATGGAAACGCAAATGGAAAGTGTGAATATTCGTCTATCACAGTCAGAATATACTTATTCTTTGTATTCAAAGGAACAGGACCTTTAAAATCAATGCTTAGTCTTTCCATTGCTGACGTAGCTTTTATCAAAATTGGATTAGGTTTGATTTCAGAGCATATTCTGCATGAATTTGTCATCTCTTCAATTTTTTTGACAGAAAAAGGCAATTTTTTGGATTTTACCCAATGACACATGCGTCTTATTCCAGGATGACATAGTGCTTTATGTAAAGATTTTAAGGTTTAATTCCGTTTAGGCATTGAAGCACATACGCGTGATAATGCATCAGCAACGTCGTTCTGTTTACCTGGGCGGTATATAATCTCATATTTAAATGGTGCCAACTCCGGACGCCATCGTTGTATCATTGCGTTGGCAGGCGATACGTCTGCTTGTTTGCCCACTAAAGCATAAAAAAAAAACTTTTCGTTGTTTATTTTGCTTGTCACTTTATTGTCGAACATAAATGAGACAGATCTCGGAACGGTGATAAACCGAAATGGTTTGCCAATAAGATATTGGCGGCATTTTTTTACGGATTCCACAATAGCGTAAGTTTCTTTTTCTATTGCTGAGTGCTTAAGTTCACAATTATTAAATATCCTTGCAAAAAATGCCACCGGCTGACCACCATGTGATAATGTAGCCACTGTTGAATGTCGGAAAATACGATATTTTATGTTATATCCCAATATGTTTATGTTCTTCACTGCGACCATAAATTTCCTAAAATTTTCATCATGATCGTTCTGGTTCTTACCATATACAGTTATATCATCAAGGTAAGCATAGGCCCCTTTAAGATCTTCTTTTCGATTACCCAATCAATGGTTCTTTGAAAATTTGAGACACAATTTGTAACTCCAAATGGAGTTCTTCGAAATTGATACAAATTTCCCAAAGCGGTACAATGGCGTGCTTTAGGTAGGATTAGGACTTGGTGATATGCGCTTTGTAAATCGATAGCACTGAATATATTGTATTTAGAAATTTGTGATACCATTTCTTCCATATTCGGTAATGGATAAGCATCAAGTTGGGTATATTCTGTTTATTGTTCGTGAATAATCTATAACGAGTCATTTCTTATGATTAGTAGCTTTCGAAATCAGAACTTGTTCTCTCCAAAAAGAAGTGATCTCTTCAATTACCCCATCATTCAAAAGTTTGCAACAGAGGTTTGACCATCCACTTCTGACGTCAATGAAGTCGATGTCATTAATATTGTTAGCTTGCAAGGCTTCTTCTTTAAATTACAAAGTTCGATAAATAATTGTCGATAAAGTTAACATAACTTCCAGTATCAATTAGTGCTTGTGCGCGAATTCCTTTAATGTAAGCTGTAACCGAGCCAATACCAGAGCATATAGTACAAAAATATATAACAAAGGATAATTATAAAGAAATAACGAAGAAATTCCTAATGGACAGCATAGCTTAGCATACACACGTGTGTGGGTCTTATTATGTTGTCTATTAGTCTTTGTATATGCGCTTGCCGTCCCTAACCTTATTTGTGTTTGTGTTTTGTGTATATTTTGCTAAACTGTTTAAATCTGATATTGCTAAGTTACTTATTGTTTACTAATGGATCAACTCCCCTCTCGCCTAAAAACCCCCGTGGTTTAAGCGGGAGATTCTGTTTTTTGTATATCTGTAGATATGTTTTGATCAATAAATAAAAAAAAAAAAAAAAAAAAAAAAAAAAAACCGTTGTTTTCTTTAAAGATTCCGGAGAAGCAGCTACAACTATGATACAAGGTGAGTAATACAAGCTAATACAGTCATTTTGATTTGTCTCTGCGTTTACGTTCTAAAATTGACAGGCTTTCGCAAGTAATTATAATACTCGAACATATGTTTTAACATCTTCACAACCATTTTGTTTCCTTGTCGAAAGCAGATGTCTAGCATGAACGATATTCTTTGGTTTGATATATATTTTCTGAAGACTATCGATAGCAGCTGAATATGAAATACAGTCACTGATAAATGCATAAACATTCGACGTTAAATTGCGTTAGTAAATTTAGCTTTATTGTTTCATCTTTGGCAGATTGTTTTGTTTTGTCACTGTCAAATCTATACTAATATTATAAACGCGAAAGTTTGTAAGTACGGATGGATGGATGTTTGTTACTCTTTCACGCAAAAACTACTGAACGGATTTGGATAAAACTTTACAGTAATATAGCTAACCGAGGTATACGCGGGCGGAGCCGCGGGCAACCATTAGTTATATAATTATATATATTATCAAATGTCTTCTTCCATTTTTTTTTCTTCTTCTGTTGTTTCTTCTTTTAGAAATTCTAAAATAGTCTTGGTCGATCCCTGTATATAAAAAACTAGCTGTTGCCCGCAGCTTCGCCCGCGTGCATGTCGGTTATCGGGGCAAATAGTAGCCTGTGTTATTTTGATGTATAAGCTATATTACTGTAAAATTTCATCCAAATCCGTTCAGTAGTTTTTGCGTGAATAAGTAACAAACATAAACACAAAGTTTCGCCTTTATATACTAGTATAGCTGTAGCCCGTGGTTTTGCTCGCGTAGAAGTTGATTATATGTATTTAATTAAAACTGTGAAAGTATCTATAAATAATTTATTCATGCTTTTAGACGTATTTATTTATTTATAATCAATAGTCCATTAAAGTCGACTTTCATACACACTTTCGCCCCTCTTTTAACCCCTTTAGGAATAGAATTTCCATATGTGCTGATATAAGTATTCATTTATTTGTAATCAAAAGCCTGAAGACAAAGTTTCAGGCTACCAAATAAAAAAATGACAGACTTCCAGTCTAACCTAGGGATAGAATATCCCGAAACGCTTAAATACGTATCACATCATCATCATCGCAGTCCACTGTTGGACAAAGGCATCTCGAATTGCACGCCACTTGGTTCGATCCTCAGCTTCTCTCATCCAGTTCCTGCCAGCCGTCTTGGGCAGATCATTATTCCACATGGCCTGTGGACGTTCTATACTACGTTTGCCGAGACGCGGTCTCCACTCAAGAACCCATTTACCCAAACGGTTATCAGTTCTACGGCTAATACTACTGGCTTATCCTGTGGGCTATGTCAATGACCTTGGTTCTCTGCCGGATCACCTCATTCTTGATCCCTTAGATAGAGAAACGTTGAGCATAGCACTCTCCATAGCACGCTGAGCGACTTTAAACTTGTGAACCAGCCGTGTCCACGTTTCGGCACCGTATGTCATGACAGGTAGGACGTACTGATTAAAGACTTTCGTATTTAGGCACTGTGGGATTGATGGTGAAAAGACCCGACGAAGTTTCCCAAACGCTGCCCAACCCGGCTGAATTCTCCTATGCTCCTCATCCTCAAAGTAGTTTCTACTTAACTGCAAAGTCTGTCCGAGGTATCACATATATTATTGAACAACTTCGAGAACGGCACCGTGTACCACAACCGGTTCCGGTAGAACATGTTCGCACATACGTATCTACTCATTTTTAATCAGTAGCCTAAAAATAAAGTTGCATGTTTCTAACTTTAAGAATGACGGACTTCCAGACTAACCTATATACGAAATTTCAAACCCTATTTTACCCCCTCCGGGGTGGAATATCCAGAAACGCTGAAATTCGTATCTACTCATTTTTAATCAGCCAAAACAGAAATTTTCATGTTTCTCACTTAAAAGATGACGGATTTCCTTACAAATTTTCAACCCCTATATCACCCCTTAGGGGTAGAATATCCAGGAACGCTTAAATACGTATCTACTCATTTTTAATCAGTAGCCCAAAACTAAATTTTCATGTTTCTCACTTGAAAAATGACGTACTTCCTTACAAACTTTCAACCCCTATTTCACCCCTTTAGGGGCATAATATCCAGAAACTCCTAAATACGTATATAATCATTTTTATTTAGTAGCCCAAAAATAAAGTTCCATATTTCTTATTTAAAATTACGGACTTTCGTACAAACTTTCAACCCCTATTTCATCCCCTTATGGGTAGAATATCCAGAAACGCTTAAATACATATCTACTAATTTTTTATCAGTAGCCCAAAGCTAAAGTTTTATGATTCTAACTTTAAAAATGACGAACTTTCATACAAATTTTCAACCCCTATTTCACCCCCTTAGGGGTATAATATTCAGAAACGCTTAAATAGGTATCTATTCCTTTTTAATCAGTAGCCCAAAAATAAAGTTTCATGTTTCTAACTTCAAAAATGTCGGACTTCCAGACTAAGCTATGTACAAAATCACAACCCCTATTTCACCCCTTAGGGGTAGAATATTTAGAAACGCTTAAATACATATTTACTCATTTCTAATCAGTAGCTCAAAAGTAAAGTTTTATGTTTCTAACTTAAAAAATGACGGACTTCCAAACAAACTTTCAACCCCCTATTTTACCCCCTTAGGGGTAAAATATCCAGAAACGCTGCAATACGTATCTTCTTTTTTATCAATAGCCCAAAAATAAAGTTTTATGACTCTAACTTAAAAAATGACAGACTTCCAAACAAACTTTCAACCCCTATTTCACCCCCTTAGGGATAAAATATCCAGAAACGCTTTAATACGTATCTACTTTTTTTATCAATAGCCCAAAGATAAAGTTTTATGATTCTAACTTTAAAAATGACGAACTTTCATACAAATTTTCAACCCCTTTTTCACCCCCTTTGGGGTATAATATTCAGAAACGCTTAAATACATATCTATTCCTTTTTAGTCAGTAGCCCAAAAATAAAGTTTCATGTTTCTAACTTCAAAAATGTCGGACTTCCAGACTAATCTATGTACAAAATCACAACCCCTATTTCACCCCTTAGGGGTAGAATATTTAGAAACGCTTAAATACGTGTTTACTAATTTTTTATCAGTAGCTCAAAAAGAAAAGTTTTATGTTTTTAACTTAAAAAATGACGGACTTCCATACAAACTTTCAACCCCTATTTCACTCCCTTAGGGGTGGAATTTCAAAAATTCCTCTCTTAGTGCTCACTTACGTTATATAAAGAACCTACATGCAAAATTTCAGGATTCTAGCTTCAACGGTTTGGGCTGTGCGTTGATCTCTGGGTTTGTCAGTCAGTCAGTCAGTCAGTCACCTTACTCTTTTATATATATAGATAAAGATAAAAATTCAGACCTGACCTTTTAACCCCCGACCCAAAAAGAGGGGTGTTATAACACCGTGTCGTGGACGTGTCTGTTTGTCTGTCTGTCTGTGGCACCGTAGCTCGCGAACGGATGAAGCTATTTCAATTTAGTTTTTTTTTTGTATGAAAGGTGAGTTACGTGCAAGTGTTCTTAGATATGTTTCATGAAAATCAGTTAAGCCGTTTAAAAGTTATGGGGGTGAAAGTGGGGAAGAATAACCGAATGTCTACAAAAATACGCATAACGTGTTTTTTACTTTTTAAAGGGAATTCAGGTTATTGTGTCGGGAGTTTTTTTAATTTTTAGAATTTATGGTTATTAAATACTGCTACAATCTAAGTTTTTTTTTTTTAAATTGCTGGCTACCACACTGGATCCTTCAGAGTAGGATGATTTTAAAATTTTGATCAAATATTTTAAAAAGTTCTCAATATTCACGACAACAGTGGCTTCTAAAATTGGGGAAATCTGATCACATTATCGAATATGAAACTTGTATCCAGTACCAATTATTATTGATACACCAACTAATAATATAAGTAAAAATTTTAAGTTTTCTTATATATCAATATATATAAAAACCAATGACACTTTTCGTTGTAATTTTATAACTCAAGAACGGGCTCACCTCTCCAAACCAAATGTTTAGGCTTTGTTTGGATTATTTAGTAGATGGTTTATGTGAAGTTTGCACAAAATCGGTCGAGCGGTTCTTCATTTATCACATTTTTTGTAACAAATGAACGGGCAGTAGGAGACGTAAACGACGTTGTGTGGGTCAGCTAGTGTTGTATATATATGAAAACTTAATTACCTATTAATAATTGTTATGATAACAATTATGCTGTATATATATATGTGAAAATTTCCATTACAGTTCCATTTGACACACAAGATTGTCAATTTGTGGAATATAAATTTGGTGATCATTGTTCCGATAGGTATATTTGAAGTTCATGGATTGATATCCAAGAGCTGAAACGGCTGGCCGGTGTAAAACAAGACACTTTTTCTCAACACAGCCCGTTTTGAAAAAGTTCCTGCCTGTTAATCAGTTATCATGCAAATAAGATAGCTATAATAACATGATAAGGATATAAAAACATTAAGAAAATATAATTGAAAATGATATTCAAACTTAACATACTCAATAATATCAGTAACATTTTATACACGTAAACCGTCACTGTACGAATAATGATAAAGTATTTAGGTTTGTTTAGCGCAGTAGTTGAAACCTTTTTACATCGATAAATGAACTACTTAACAACTAATGGTTAGTGCACATTAGTGTCAACAGATTCTGATCATAAACTAAAACAGTACAAAACAATATTAGCAATGCACACGCTCGTTAATGAAAACATGTTGTTTTTGGACCCGCTTAATAAGCGAGACATGAATAACGATCTACGCATTACGCACACAATAATAAATGTTGGAAAATAATACGGAACGTACCATTAATGAAAGCACGTAAAATCCATTTGGCGTTTTCATTTCAATTTTATTTAATTAAGGCTTATGTGGTGCTCCGGGAATGTAATGCCATATTTGGGTATTGTTATTGAGTAGTTTTGGGATTTTCAAATTTCAATTAAACACTACATTTTGAGTTATAGTGTGCGTGGGAATATGTGGACCAAAATCAATTTATGTAGTCTTAAAGTGAAAGCAACGAATAAACTATTGATATCTCTGTATTAAGAAAAAAAAATAGTGTGGGTATGATATTTAACTTTTACACTGAAGTAAAATACTTAATAAGTATTTCATTAAAATGTCAGTTATTTAACTTAATAACTATAATGGTTATATAAACCTTTTAAATCTAAAATACAAAAAAGCCTGAATTCTCTTCTCATAACAAAGTTGCCATCTTATGTTACGAAAGTAATGTTACCCTATGTCATTTGTTGCACTCCTTAAAAATCCAAACTTTACGTTAGTTGTGGAATAAATGGGACGGTAGTATAGTAAAAATAAACAAAAAATATAGATTTTTTGTTTGTTCATAAGATAAATCGTAACAGGTGCCCGAATCCCACAGTGAAACGAACATTAGAGCAAATGATGAAGTCACGGAGGATGTCTTATCAAGACTAAAGACGCCAAAGACTCTTATTACACGTGAATTATCAAATAATCCACCGGATATTAGACAATTGATCAACAATCGAATCCCGTCTATATTGAGCATGTCATCGTACCATAGGCAGATGACGTCATGACAGGCGCTTGATCAAAATCCTAATAATTAGCAGTCAGTTGAGTGCTATATAGGTACGTGACCGGTCGGCTGTCAATATCAATCGGATATCTAAATCTAAGTTATCGCACCTACCGCAGAGTCGGACAACTACTCACAAGGAAGTTTTTTATCTGTCATCTTTACTATTGATTTACTGATTAAAAGTGATCAATCAGTTGCCTATTTTATTTTTTGGTGAATATACAATGTGTGTAAATTTTTATTTTACGTACAACAGTCTAAATTTGCCAAGGAAGTCCAATGGAGCTTCATGTTCATAAGTATTCGTTGTCTCGTGGAGACTTAATTTATGTTATTTGGTTTATCTTGAATACCATAAAGCTTTTCTTAAGTATAACGCAAAAATATTGCCTAAGTCTATTTCGTATTAAATTATAAACTTTTAAAGTTAATCTTATAACTTACACGATTGTCACATACTATTCGTACAATATTAAACAAATAAATTAAATAAGCCTTTATTGCTGTTTGTTTCTTCTACATTCTTTATGATAAGATTGTAACGTGAATTAACCTAACTCAACAAACTCTAGATTTCCTTCAAAGTTAATTGTTACAACCGGTAACGGGTTTGAATTTCTTGTTAACAGCTTTTCTTGCAACATAGGCCTTCTATAAAGATTTCCACATTAGCTTTCCTTAGCGATTCAGCAACATGTCGTACCATATTAGTAGATATATTTAATTGAAATTGGGAAAAATATGTCATTACAAGGTTGCTTATTTAACATACTCTGTACGTCATAGACAATACAGAAACGATTGACTGCAAGATACTAAAATATCTATTTAACTGTAGTTAATGTAGTAGATATGTAATTGGCAACATTACGAGGATTTACAAAATTAACTCCAAGCTGAAGTGAATTGTAGTGGGCAGAATATTTTTACTCAGCAATCATCAGTATAAGCAAGCTTAAATAATAGTGGGCTGCTCATTTCAGCAACAGCACCGACAACCGTTGGGGTAAACGAGTTCTTAAATGTAGAGATTAAGAAATAGCAAACAAATAATTATACACTTTTGTAAAGAATTGCGGGGTTGGAAACTAAAAAAATCCAATATAACTACCAAATAAACTAACAAGAAAAAAATTCAAAAACTATGACACGACGTAAAAACTTTTGATAAAATTTATATAGCCTATTACTATCTATAGCCGGGCCATTATTACGAATACATTGACCTCATTTAATACGAGCGGTTCAGTAATGTAGGCCTTACGGTGGAACAAACAAACATACCTACATAGGCTGTTAAAAATATTACCCTCCTTTTGATTTCGATGTAGTCGAGTATAAAAAGACCAATAGGTAGATACTAAATCTTTGCGGAAAAGTAAATTCTTGTCTAATATATATAAACTACTACCTGATCAGGCAAACGTTGTTTTTCCATTAAAAAATATACAAAATAGATGCTGGTCGATTCTCAGACCTACCCGATATGCACACCAAATTTCATCAAAATCGGTCCAGCCGTTTCAGAGGAGTTTCGTAACTAACATTGTGACACGAGAATTTTATATATAACATTATTATATTATAAGGCAAAATGTTCCGGAATACTACATCGATTTAATCAAGGATATGTACAATAACGTCGGCACAAGAGTTAAAACCATGGCAGGTTTGAGTAAGAGTTTTGAGGTCAAAGTAGGTGTCCAAAAAAAAAAGGTAAGGTCTATAAAACAGCGGTTCACCCGAGACTTTTATATGGCACAGAATGCTGGACAGCAAAAAAGACGCATGAACAAAAAGTACATACCAATGAAATGAAAATGCTTAGATAGGCAGCAGGTGTTACAAGACTAGACAAAGTTCGAAATGAATATACGTGGGAGCTTTAAAGTCGTACCAATCGCCCAAAAAATTGCAGAAATGTGAAAAGCGGACATGTGAAAAGACGCACTGAAGACCACGTGACGCAGATCGCACCAAGTCTGCCGGAAGATAAAAGAGGCAGAGGCCGCCCGCCAATGACCTGGTGGTCAAATATAGAAAGAGACCTCAAGAAAGCCTAGTTGCCGGAACCGACAACAGAAGACAGAAAGACTGCGCGCAGACAAGTGAGGAGACCCGACCCCACATAACAGGACCAGGGTAGGGAGAAGAAGAAGAAGATTATTAAATGCAAATTAATCAGAGACAGTAACCGTTGCAAACGTATACGTTTAAACCATACCTACCGTAGTTTTACTTCTCAGTAAGCTCTAAAGAAATCTAAACTCCAAAGGAATAGCCGTTGCATACACGAGTTAATACCGTATTGTTTAAATTTAAGTTTATCGTAGTATTATTAAAGAATTTCACCTAACGCATGATAAGAACATGACAAATCGTCAGCTTGGTATTCAAGTAGTGGTGTTCATACAAAAAACGCTTTGATATTCAACGCGTAGTTCAACAGCAGGATGATTGACAACACATTAGGACGGTTTGAACCTTGTATTCACTTAACCGACCATTTGAGTTGTCACATTGATTTGTGCGTTCGCAGAATAATTGATAATAAATTGGTTATGTTGTTTAATATTTAAGGCAAAAAGATTTTGTTGAAAGGTACCCTAAGATTATTACTCATATCACTCATATCCTCACTATATTTTTACAAAATTTTAAGCAATTCCATCACAGGAATAAAAAGTTTCATACAAATTTTCATCCCCTATTTTATCCCCTTAGCTGTGTCATTTCCAAAATTTCTTTCTTAGTGCTCACTTACGTTATATGTACTTACTAGCTGTTGCCCGCAGCTTCGCCCGCGTGTATGTCTGTTATCGCGGCAAATAGTAGCCTGTGTTATTTTGATGTATAAGATATATTACCGTAAAGTTTCATCCAAATCCGTTCAGCAGTTTTTGCGTGAAGAAGTAACAAACATACACACAAACTTTCGCCTTTATATATTAGTATAGCTGTAGCCCGCGGCTTTGCTCGCGTAGAAGTTGATTATATGTATTTAATTAAAACTGTGTAAGTATCTATGAATAATTTATTCATGCTTTTAAACGTATTTATTTGTAATCAATAGTCCATTAAAGTCGACTTTCATACCCACTTTCGCCATTCTTTTAACCCATTTAGGAATAATATTCCCATATGTGCTGATATAAGTATTCATTTATTTGTAATCAAAAGCCTGAAGACAAAGTTTCAGGCTACTAAATTAAAAAATGACGGACTTCCAGTCTAACCTAGGGATAGAATATCCCGAAACGCTTAAATACGTATCTCATCATCCTCATCGCAGTCCACTGCTGGACATAGGCATCTCGAATTGCACGCCACTTTGTTCGATCCTCAGATTCTCTCATCCAGCTCCTGCCAGCCGTCTTGGGCAGATCATTATTCCACCTGGCCTGTGGACGTTCTACACTACGTTTGCCGAGACGCGGTCTCCACTCAAGAACCCGTTTACCCCAACGGTTATCAGTTCCACGGCTAATATGGCCAGCCCACTGTCACTTCAGCTGGCTTATCCTGTGGGCTATGTCAATGACCTTGGTTCTCTGCCGGATCACCTGATTCCTGATGCGATCCCTCAGATAGAGAAACGTTGAGCATAGCACTCTCCATAGCAAGCTGAGCGACTTTAAACTTGTGAACCAGCCGTGTCCACGTTTCGGCACCGTATGTCATGACAGGTAGGACGTACTGATTGAAGACTTTGGTATTTAGGCACTGTGGGATTGATGATGAAAAGACCCGACGAAGTTTCCCAAACGCTGCCCAACCCGGCTGAATTCTCCTGTGCTCCTCGTCCTCGAAGTAGTTTCTACTTAACTGCAAAGTCTGTCCGAGGTACCACATATATTTTTGAACAACTTCGAGAACGGTTACCACAACCGGTTCCGGTAGAACATGTTCGTACATACGTATCTACTCATTTTTAATCAGTAGCCTAAAAATAAAGTTGCATGTTTCTAACTTCAAGAATGACAGACTTCCAGAATAACGAACTTCCAGATTAACCTATATACGAAATTTCAACCCCTATTTCACCTCCTCAGGGATGGAATATCCAGAACAGCTGAAATTCGTATCTACTCATTTTTAATCAGCCAAAACAGAATTTTTCATGTTTCTCACTTAAAAGATGACGGATTTCCTTACAAACCTTCAACCCCTATTTCACCCCTTTACAGGCATGATATCCAGAAACTCCTAAATACGTATCTAATCATTTTTATTTAGTAGCCCAAAAATAAAGTACCATGTTATTTTTTAAAAAAATACGGATTTCCGTACAAACTTTCAACCCCTATTTCACCTCCTTAAGGGTAGAATATCCAGAAACGCTTAAATACGTATCTACTAATTTTTTATCAGTAGCCCAAAGCTAAAGTTTTCTGATTCTAATTTAAAAAATGACGAACTTTCATACAAATTTTCAACCCCTATTTCACCTCCTTAGGGGTATAATATTCAGAAACGCTTAAATACGTATCTTATCATTTGGATTTAGTAGCCCAAAAATAAAGTTGCATATTTCTTATTTAAAAAATTACGGACTTCCGTACAAACTTTCAACCAATATTTCACCCCTTAGGTGTAGAATATCCAGGAACGCTTAAATACGTATCTACTCATTTTTTATCAGTCGCCCAAAACTAAATTTTCATGTTTCTCACTTAAAAAATGACGTACTTCCTTACAAACTTTCACGCCCTATTTCACCCCCTTAAGGGTAGAATATCCAGAAACGCTTAAATACGTATCAACTCATTTTTTATCAGTAGCTCAAAACAAAATTTTCATGTTTTTCACTTTGAAAATGACGGACTTCCTTACAAACTTTCAACCCCTATTTCACCCCTTTAGGGGTAGAATATACAGAAACTCTTAAATACGTATCTAATCATTAGAGATGTGCCGACTAGTCGACGACTAGTCGGTAAAGCCGACTATCCGGCAACAATCGTAGTCGATGATTAGTCGGCGAATAGTCGGCAAAAAGCGCCGACTATTCGGCTTATTACTTTGTATGTATTTCTCAATAATATATTTGTCAATTTTTTTTAATAATCAGTTTTAGACATTTTGAAATGTAAAACAAAGCAATCTTTCTTTTGGTAACCAGTTTCTAAAATTACTTGCTGATAACAAACATATCTGACATTTATTAAACAAAATGTTTGCTTGTAGTGTTTGCACTTTTTTTCCTTTCCACCACGAGAAATAATCATTGACATTGATTACACATAACAGCATTAGGATCCAATGCGACGGCGTGGCCTCTGATTTTCTAGCGGTAAACGCTGGCGTACCTCAGGGCTCCGTCCTGTCGCCCACACTGTTTCTTCTTTAGCCCACAATGTTAGCCCATGGCAACATAATAATTGTTAGGCAGACAACAGCACAGTCCATGGGCGATATTTTGGACAACTTGCAGTCAAGCTGGCAGACGTTGAGGAAAAACGTTGGAAAGACGTTGAGAGATGTGGCCGCTACAAACGGCCCGAGACCGGTGACACCCCGGTGCGGCCGGGGGTTGTCGTCTAAGGAGGGTCGGTGTTCCGACTCTTACTGTGTAGAACGGTAGGAGGCGCAACAGCGACCCGCCCCGGGGGTGACTATGGTTACCCCGGGATGTACCTCAGTCATGAGATACGGCAGGAGGGTTTCCAGAAACCGCTGATGCGTTCCTGGAGTTCCTCCCGACTGCCGAGGTAAGCCGCCGCGGGGCTTAGTGGGTAGACCATCGAGTCCCACACACGTCCTTCGTGTCCCCCCCCCCATGGAGGGTATGGTGCACAATGCATTCCCGCGTAAAAAAAAGAAAAAAAGAAGGTTCGCTCGTGTGTGGAGTACTGTTCTCATCTTTGCGATGGTGTCGCACAGTATCTGTTTGACGCTCTCCACCGGTTACAGCGGCGAGCAATCCACATTAACGACAGTCCCTAAGCCACCGAGTCCCTTGAGCTGAGCTTCTGCAGTTGCGAAGAGATATAGCCCCCATGGCAGTCCTCTATTGCCTTTATCATGGTGAGTGATCTGAAGAGCTCTTCCAACTGGTCCTCTCCTCTCCCTTCCTCTATAGGACAACACGTGCCGGCCTCAGAAGTCACCGCTTCAGAGTGGTAGACATACGTTCTTGCACTCATCCCTTTGGTTCTTCCTTCCTGTGCTGAGCTGTCAAAACTTAGAACTTACTACCAGCGCACGTGTTTCCTTTCCACTACGATCTCGGGTACATTCAGCGGGTCGTGAAAAAGCATCTCACCAGGTCACGCTGTCCTGTCAGTGTGTGTCCACACACTTCTGCATTGTCCTTATTACCTACCTACTACCTACATTGAGGATTGTGACCAGCACTTTTGGATTCTGCTCATGATTTCCATCAGGCAGGGCAGAGTCATTTTGGCAGCAAACACATAAAAAAATCGAGAACATTACTAAGGCGGCCTCGCAGAAACTTCGCGTACTGAATAGGGTAAGACAGTTCTTTGCGCCCGAGCATCTGTCTTCTTTATAAGACCCAGGTTCGCTCGTTCGTGGAGGACTGTTCTCATCTTTTTGATGGATCCACGCAGAATTTGCTTGATGGTCTTGATGGGTTGCAGCGGCCAGCAGTCCGCATTATCAACAGTCCCGATGCCACCGAGTCCCTTGAGCCTTTGCACTTGCAGAGAGATATCGCCTCTGTGACAGTCCTCTAGCGTGTTTACCATGGACAGTATTATGAAGAGCTCTTCCAACTAATCCCACGTTCTCCCATCTTCTACAGGATAACACGTACTGGCATTAGAAGCCACCGCTTCAGAGTCGTAGAAATACGCTTTGGAACTAAACGGTTCCTTTCTGCCTTCCTGTGCCGAGCAGTTTTTAACTGTTTGTTACTACCAGCGCACGCGTTTCCCTTCCACTATGATCCCGGTTCCTGTAGGCGGCGTGAGAAAATGCATCTCACTAGGCCGCCATAGTATAGGACGCTATTATTTTGACGCTATATTGTCTGCGTTCGCAGTGAGTATGGTGTTAGAGTGTTGGATTCTACTCAAGCTTTCATCAAGCTCAGCAGAATCACTTTGGCAGGCTTTCAAATAAAAAAAAAAAACAAAAAACATCGTCCACTTGTTTAAGAAACATCGGCACAAGTGATTTTCTTTTTCATTTAACTCTTCACTTCAATCAACAATAATAATAATATCTTTACACAAAAATATTTTTTACACTAAAACACACCTCCGACTACGATCCTTACAGAAGCAACAATGAAGAAACAAGGTTCGCAGGCGGCGTTTGCGACTGGGGCGCGAATCAGTTGTAAACGAAGA
The DNA here is from genome assembly GCA_949125395.1 of Diaphora mendica. Lineage (NCBI taxonomy): Eukaryota > Metazoa > Arthropoda > Insecta > Lepidoptera > Erebidae > Diaphora > Diaphora mendica. Next base: position 9,887,962 of record OX421323.1, read on the forward strand.
GTCCGTAACCACTATCGGTTCGGCCGATTAGTCGGCCGACTAGTCGGCTAGTCGACTAGTCGGCAAAAGTAATGATCGGCCCATCTCTACTAATCATTTTTATTCAGTAGCCCAAAAATAGAGTTCCATATTTCTTATTTAAAAAATTACGGACTTAAATACAAACTTTCAACCCCTATTTCACCCCCTTAGGGGTATAATATTCAGAAACGCTTAAATACGTATCTATTCCTTTTTAATCAGTAGCCCAAAAATAAAGTTTCATGTTTCTAACTTCAAAAATGTCGGACTTCCAGACTAACGTATGTACAAAATCACAACCCCTATTTCACCCCTTAGGGGTAGAATATTTAGAAACGCTCAAATACGTATTTACTCATTTTTTATCAGTAGCTCAAAAGTAAAGTTTTATGTTTCTAACTTAAAAAATGACGGATTTCCAAACAAACTTTCAACCCCTATTTTACCCCTTAGGGGTAGAATATTTAGAAACGCTTAAATACGTATTTACTCATTTTTTATCAGTAGCTCAAAAGTAAAGTTTTATGTTCTAACTTAAAAAATGACAGACTTCCATACAAACTTTCAACCCCTATTTCACCCCCTTAGGGGTGGAATTTCAAAAATTCCTTTCTTAGTGCTCACTTACGTTATATAAAGAATCTACATGCAAAATTTCAGGATTCTAGCTTCAACGGTTTGGGCTGTGCGTTGATCTCTGGGTATGTCAGTCAGTCAGTCAGTCACCTTACTCTTTTATATATATAGATAAAGAACCTACATGCAAAATTTCAGGATTCTAGGTTCAGCGGTTTGGGCTGTGCGTTGATCTCTGGGTATGTCAGTCACCTTCCTCTTTTATATAGATAGATAATTGGTCATTAAATTACACTACGCTACCTAAACTTAAACTAAACATTACTAAGAGGTAGATAATACGGTTTATCATATTTAGATATAACTTAATAGGTAATAGCTAGAAACATATTTAATAAACTGTTTAATAAAACTGTTAACACAGGTTACTTCTGGCTATTCTATTTTCTCGTCTAATACTTATGTGTTAATGTTAATAACATAGTTTTTTCAGTGAGGTATATGTAGGATCCTGACTGTAGGTACCTCAGTCGTTGGGTACAGCAGTGAGAACTCCAGAAGCCATCGGTGCGGTCGTGCGAAAAGCATTTCCCACGTAAAAAAATGCGTGGAGTCCCTCCGCGCGGAAGAAGTGAAACCCCGTAAGTCGTAATGTGCAACAGTGCTTTCATACCTCCTCCATAGTAGGGGTATGAAGGCACTGCTGCACATCACCAAGTTTACCATGGTAGCGTTAAACGTTTAACGCAACCTTGTTGGAAGTCGCATAAGAAGTTTCACTTCAAAATATGCTTGTTAAAAATTTTGCCTGCATATTTCCTTTTCATATGATTGAGTTTGTGTGAGAATATCAATTGCGTCTAAAACAGTCTATTTATACCAAGGTCATGTCAGTTCTAATTGGTATGCACAAAATGTTCATGAGCGTTTCTACGTTTAGTTTTCTTACGAATTGATAAACAGCTTCTAGTGTTCCGACATTACATATCTTGGAGTACTTTTGTTTTTTTTTTTTTGTTTTTATGGAATAAACCGGCAAACGAGCAGACGTATCGCCTGATGGTAAGCGATTACCGCCGCCCATGGACACCTGCAACACCAGAGGCGTCACAAGTGCGTTACCGGCCTTTGGGGGATGGGGGTGGGGGAGATAGGGGGAGGGGTTGGGGTATGGGCCTCCGGTATCCTCACTCACTCGGTGAAACACAGCGCAAGCACTATTTCACACCGGTTTTCTGTGAGGCCGTGGTATCACTCCGGTCGAGCCGGCCCATTCATGCCGAAGCGTGGCTCTTCCACGTGGTTAACGAGTTGTATTAATTGAAGTGTATATAAGTATATTTTTCACCTAACTATAGCGAAACCAAAAGTAAGGGTGATAATTTTGGCAGTAGGTATATGTATATACATGTGTTCTGGCGTAGTGCCTAAACTACAGAACCGATTTTAATTAATGAAGTGTCAAATGATTTGTAATAATGGCTCGGGTGAAATAGGCTATTTAAATTTTATGAATTTTGAGTAGCTAGGGTACAATGTTTTAAACTTTTTTATGTTTTTATTCAATTTCTGTACCTTCTTTTCCACGATACCTAATAAAAATGAATACTACTTAGGTAGAATATACCTTAATATTATTTGCAAATATTATAAGAAATTCCTATGCACATAGGGTACATTACAATTTATAATACACACACTAAACACAGCAAACGCCGTTAACAAATAGTTCAATATTTTATTTAAACGCACGCGGTCTTATTACAAAAAATCCAGAAAGTCCTGGTTTAAACCAGGACTTAAAAGCCCAGGTTTGTTACGGTATCATAATTAGTACCATTGTTTAGACCTGACATTATTACAAAACTAAAATAAATCGTGGCTAGCTAGTACCGCGATTTAGTCATTGGATCAAAATAACAACCACAGGCTATATTAAAAAGATCCATTCTATCTGAAATCATTCAATTATAACGTTTCGTTTCCTGCAGAGTTGATATTTTCTTAAAATGTAATGTTAAATAAATAAGTTTTTGAGGGCTTTTTATTATTTTAATATATTGTAAGTAACAGCTTCTTTTAAGTTTTAGCCCTAGCTACGGTATTTAAGGGAGATTTACACACATACACAATAATATTAAATTAAGGAATTTAGGCACTATATTTATGATCTTATATTTATTTTCAGATCTTACAGCAAAGTTGAAAATGTTATTTCTTAACAAGAGCAACATAAGGTTGACTGAAATGTTATTGATAAATTTTATACAAGTAATTAAACTATTTAATTTAGGGTTAAATTTTTTATTATATTATTTAAAAGTAAAGTAAATATTTCATAAAAAGTGTCTTTCAATGAATTGCCGTCTTCTGATATTTCCACGTACATTGTTTTCCACTGGTACAACTACTGCTTCAGAAGTTTGTGTGTTAGCTTCATTGTCATCAAACCCACTATGAGATACATCTTCCTTCATATCTATGGCAATATTGTGCGATACAGCACATGCCACAATAGTTTTTCTTGCAGTTTCAATGTCTCAATAAAGGCCTCTTAATAAACCTCTGTTTCCACAACCCAAAACATCTTTCCACTGTATTTCTGGTGCTAATGTGAGCGCTGTTGTATCGTTCCTCTTGACGTGTTGAAGTGTTCAGTAATGGAGTCAACAAATATGGTGTGAAAGCATAGCCACTGTCTCCGAGCAATATGCCTGAGAATGCACCAGCCTCAAATCACTGCTTTAAACGACTTTCTCTAAATATGCGTGAGTAATTTACACTCCCACGCCACCTCGTTACAATATTCATAATTTTTAAATCTGCATCGCAAACTACCTGGAACAATAGTTACATATTTTAATATCTCATACTCACATAAATAAGCATGACAATTCACTATCAGTGCGTATTATAGAACAAAGTCACTTGACACTTGTGTTTTATCCGCACACCCCTTCTAAAATACTTTTTCTTATTTTCATAGTGATTTCAATGTTATTTTTAAAAGAAAGTTTTGTAGGCACAAAATATCCTAATTATACTTTGCCACAGCATGCATATTCCATGCAAAGCCAGGGCAGGTTGTTATTATTATTTATTGTATAGTACATTACACATGGACACCCTGAACACTGTGGTAGGTAAGACTACTTTTCAATACTATAATCCTGACTGGCAAAAGATTGCAACCAATGCTTTGATAAATGCAATATAAGCTTTGAATCTACTTACTTCATGTCGAGCCCAGCTTCACTTGTATTTCGGGAGGCACAGGGCATCCTCGAGCATCTTTCGTTAAATCATCCCTTATTAAGTCCACTATTTTCATTGTATATCGTTTAGTAAAACTATACTTTTGCCTGAAATCTTCATCGGTTAATTCGACGAAGGGATTAACTCTAACACGATTTCTGTGGTGTTGGCGTGGCGTTTCCAATAACTTGTAATAACTAAATAACTTCCCGTATATTCAAATTTATTTGTGTAAATAACTAGAAAAATACAACGATATTCACAATGACAATAGAATTTTGACGTTAGTGATTTAGACCACAGTTAAACTAGGGGTCTCTGAGGTTTAACTTTGCCACCATAGATGCTCCGTGGTTTAGCGTTAGTCTATGTTTTTTAATACGGATTTTGTTTGGTACTTGGATTAAAGGTGTTAAAAACCTAGTACTAACGTTAGTCTACGTTTTGTAATAAGACGGACGATGTTCAAATGTTTGTATCGGCATACTTGTTGGTCTAAGAATATATATTAACCTGCTCATAGATTTCGCTTTCAACAAAATACATTCTCATGTTTTTAAGCTTAAAAGGTTTATTGTCATGCTAATTCATAAAGTGCCCCGCTTAGAAACATTTTAGCATAATAATTTTATTGTTTGCGCTCAAAAAACCAGATCACCTTAAATATTAAAACGTTTCTTGTGGTGCACGAAACATGATGGAGAATTATGAGGAATTTCTTTCGCGTCACCTCAAGTTAGCGGGTGGTAATACGCGATACAATATCTGTGAATAATCAGGTCCAACACAGGCAATGTTAGGCATACAACAATTTCGTGAGTATCTTAATTATGGACTTTTTAACTTCAGGAATAGAGTTCAAAATTTAAAATGTTTTGGTTTCAGTTGTAAAAATATGTTTGTATGTTATTGAAGTAAAATGAACGGTAATTTATCGTCGTCTTTCCAAGGTAATTGCGTAAATCATGCATTTATGACAGAATGCCACAGGCGGCTTTGTCTACCCCCATACCCGCAATACAGAGTGGTTCATTGTTAGCAAGGTAAACACTGACGGTAACTGTATTGTTTGAATTTGTAAAAAGTACACCTTTTCAGTTAGACTATTAAAAATTACCTGAACTTTGTTTCTTTTTTTGATGGTCAGTTACAAATAGAGCGTTGCAAGTAACGTCAAGATATTTCAGTAAAAATGTACAGTCAAAGTAACTTTTTTAAAGTGTTTGAAATGTTAGATGCGATTAATGGTGCCAAACTAAAAAAAGCTAATGTTAAATGTGTGATTATAATAGAATGGTGAAATTTTAATTACTCGTTTCATCAAGAGGGTGAAATAGGATTGCGTCTAAATTTGCGATTTATTTTTGGTTAAAATAAGAAAAGTAAAATTTAATCGTCATACAGACATAAAGTTTGCTACCTAAATTATAGTAAACATAGTGTATGAAAGTAATTGCTAATTTTACGTTATCCACCTTTGCCTATTATTTTTTTTAAATTATAACTTCATTCAATGTTATCACTACTATAAGAACTAGTCAGCTTTAGAATGGAGTATAAGTATATTTCATAAAGTTACCTATATACATTCCCCAGTCTAGAACTAATCAGATTTTTCTGTTTTATTTACAGGGACTATTTACTGTTTGACTCATTTGAAAAAAGACTGTATTTTTAGTGAACTTCGTTTGAACTCCACAAATCATCATAGAATATCCTGCATAAATAAAGAACTTCGGATAATTCTGACGTTTCCAGCAACCTCATAAGACTCCAGGAAACTTATACACGATGACAGGCCTAGTAACATTAGAAATTAAGATGATAGTCTTATTAAATAAATAAATACCTAAAAGATGGATGGCAGGAGCTGTCAAAATGATCAAACTGGCGTGCAATGGGAGAGGCCTATGTCCAGAAGTAAATTGCAAGAGGCTGATAATGTTATCGAATAATAAAAATAAACATATCGATATACATCTATGCTAATATTATAAACGCGAAAGTTTGTAAGTATGGATGGATAGATGTTTGTTACACTTTCACGCAAAAACTACTGAACGGATTTGGATGAAATTTTACAGTAATATAGCTTATACATCAGAATAACACAGAGGCTACTATTTGCCGCGATAACCGACATACACGCGGGCGGAGCCGCGGGCAACAACTAGTAATAAATAAATAAATATTTCGGACATCTAACACACAACACCATCTAGTCCCAAGCTAAGCAGAGCTTGTATTATGGGTACGTCTAGTACCCATAATACAAGCTCTGCTTAGCTTAACTGATATAAATACATATACCTACACTTGTTTTTTGTAAATACATACATATTGTATATGGAAAACACCCAAACTCCGAAATAAATATTTGCAGATCATACAAACATTTGGTACGACCGGAAATCGAACCCGAGACCTCAAGCACAGCAGTCGCATACGCTACCACTACGCCACCGAAGCAGTTTTTTTTTATGTATGGCCCGCCAGAATCTCTCTACTCTGCCTGATGGAAAGCATAAGCAGAATCCAAGAGTGGTGGCCACCATACTCACTGCGAATGCAGACAATGCGGCATGGCCACCCACACCATGGCGGCCTAAAAAGTTTAAAAGTTACTAGAGAGTTACTCTCAAGGATCACAGAAGTTTGACTAGAATTTGAACATCTAATTCTTGCAAAAATAAATTATAGTAACCGTGCTATAGGTATTTCAAATAAGGCTCAGGGTCCTTAGAAATCTTTCAAAGAGTTAGTTGGAATAAGGTTGGCATCTGTCACCTCACCATTATTTAATTTACTCCACCTCAAGGTAGTGATTGCCCACTTAAAAGTTTTGTTTAATTAAAGATTGATTTAAGTTTATACTTATAGATAGTTAGGTAACATCTAATTTTCCTTGCACATCGACAAGGACTGCTATTAATTTTGCATGATTATTATTCATAGATTGATATTGAAAATCACCATATCCTCGATTTTTGAATAATGCATGGCTTTCGACACACTGTAAATTAACTTTTTTTTCGTTTTCAGGTTATAACGATATTATGGTGTAATTAATACTATAATTATAAGTGAAATAATTATAAATGAAACAATTAAGTCATTAATCGTTAGAACTTCATATACCTCAAGTTATACAAGTTGTATTAATCTATTAACAAATAAACTATAAAGTCATATTGAAGCTAAAGACTTAATTAGCGGTCGCGACGGGGCACCGCGCACGCGCGGTATCTTATCTCGGTTGCGCCGGCGCACGATTTGAACAACGAACTCTACGACGACGTTATACAATGTTTACGAACATGGCTCTTGACATAGGTATGGCACTTGAACATACTGATATCGACATTTATGCTACATTTAGCCATAGGAACAACTGATACAAGCATACCTGTATTTAACATTTTGTATCACATAATACCGTTATTTTGACCTCCTATCAAATAGACTAAAGCAGATAGGGACAAAGTCGACGTCACAGGGCTTCACGTAGAAATCATTAAAACACTTATGGAAGCTATAGAATATGGAAGCCTATAGAAATGCTTAGGTCTTAGCTTAGAATTCTTTACGTAGTTAAATAGGTTTAATGGAAAATCTTCGGCTTTTAAAAGTCCTAAAAAATATGGAATTACAATGTTAGTCTCTAAATATCCATTAAAACTAGGAACTACAGATGATCTGATGCCTAAAATAAACGCCTATTTTATTCTTATCTAAGTGAAATACGTCAAAATTCAAAGAAAAGTTCTGTTTACATAATATTCTTATTTCATATGTATACTGCAATATGAAGATTTAATTCTACATCCACCTAGCCCGTAGTGAAACATACACGCAATAAATTTATTAATGATAACCCCTTCCATATTGTCTTTATTTCAGCGATGGAGCCCCGACTGCGCGGGAGTTGCCATACTGGCATGCTTGATATCGGACCATAAGATTTATGACCTAACTACACGTATCTGAATAATATTTTAATAATAATTTTAAGTCAGTATGCGCGTTAGTCACATTGCGAGGGCGATGTAATAGGGATTTATTTTGAATGATCGATATGTAACTGTGGACAGGGCTATGTCGAGCTATGGACTGCGATATGCTGATGATGATGATGATATGTAATTCTTGTATGTTTCTCTTGTAACTTTTCTAAAGGTATATAGAATAGTGTTTACAAGTACTTTATAGTAATTTCGAATGAAAACAATCAACGATATTTTTTTCCATACATAGCCGTTGTCCGTTTAATTAAGCAATCAAGAATTTATGGTTTATTTGATTAAACTAATGAAAATTTAATACCATTCTGCAAGGCAAATCTGCGTTTTGTGTCAAATATATTTCAGAGGAAGTTTTCTTATGAAAAATCTATTAGTCTTGTGTAGATATTAGTGAAAGTCGTAAATTAACAGTTTTTTATGGAATAGACCGGCAAACGAGCAGACCTATCGCCTGATGGTAAGCGATTACCGCCGCCCATGGACACCCGCAACACCAGAGGCATCACAAGTGCGTTACCGGCCTTTGGGGGATGGGGGGGGGGGGGGGGGGAGATAGAGGGAAGGGAGATAGGGGGAGGGGTATTTGCCTCCGGTATCCTCACTCACTCGGTGAAACACAGCGCAAGCATTATTTCACACCGGTTTTCTGTGAGGCCGTGGTATCACTTCGGTCGAACCGGCCCATTCATGCCGAAGCGTGGCTCTTCCACGGTGAAAATACTTTTATCCAGGAGTTACGTTGTTAAATCTAACTCCTTGAAGTCCTTGATAAAACTCTCATCAATCTGGTTTACAGGTTTTAAAGAAGTGTAGATGGAACAAGATTTTTGAAAGTATTATTACTTTTTAACATATATACCTATTAGTATATATATGACATACGATGTGTATACATTTATATGATATTGATTCTCGTTTAACTACCCTTACCAGTCTTACTTACACTTCCGCCAGTTAAAGGTCGTTAAGGTCTACAAACTATAAGCACTAGACCCTACAAGACTTAGGTTACGAGATTACACCTAGATAAAGATGTACATAGTACCAATCGCAAGGATCGCGCGGGTGGCGACTTCGCCTACCGGCTAATTAAGATAACTCAATATGTCCGCTGCTCGCGAAATATGGCTGCGTATACGCAATACAGATAACGGAGCGCAGTTCCGCGGCAAATTGTGGTATGACATGCATTCAAAGATTAATATGTAATAATATCTATTAGGCATATTATTTCTGGTTGTTCTCGTCTTGCTAATGGCGAATATTTGCACGGGATATATATATATATAAATTATATACGTTATATTGGGATCGATCTATTATCACAGACAGGACTATTGTTGCCAATAAGCCTGATATTGTAGTGATAGATCGATTAGAGCGCCGCGCAATGATTGTCGACATCGCCGTTCCTCATGACGAGAATCACGTGAAAGTTGAAAAAGAAAAACAAATAAAATATTTGGATTTATCACACGAGATTGTCGATATGCGGAATGTAGATTCGGTGATCATTGTTCCGATCGTTGTATCTGTTCACGGATTGATAGCCAAGAGCCTCGACCAAAACCTTAAGAGGCTCACGTTGGACGGTTGGATCAAGAGTCTGTTGCAGAAGGCAGTCCTCCTAGACACGACACGTATAGTGAGGACACGAGTTCCTGTCTTTGGAGCCCTAACCGCCGGTTTCTTGGTCCCTGTACCCGAAATCGGTGGTCCACTGTATTTTATATTTTTAAATGTATTTTTTTTTATAGGTATGTACATTTAAAAATGTAATTAATATGTTGTGTAACTGAAATAAAGAGAATAATAAGTAATCTTTATTTTCCTCTCTCACACAGAATTATGTCTAATAGATCTTTATTTACCTAGACGCACATACGTTCCTACTTTAAACGTAATAACCAAAACTGCGCGTGTTTACCTATATTTTATCTTTAAGGAACTACAAATATATTGTCTTTATTTGAAAATTTTTGTTGAATTTATTAGCTAAATTGTAAAAATTACAACATAAATAATGTCATTAGGAGCCTAATCAACATTATTTTCAGATAATGCAATGTTTCATTTGCCTCTACACACCCGTTGCCTATATCTTTATAGGTAATTTATTAATGATGTATTAGAAGAGGTTGGAAGGTCATTTTCATTCAATGTAAATAAGAAAGTAACAAATAATGAGAAACAGACATCGGCAACTTTATCTAAAACCCACCTACGCGATTGTGATAAAATAATTAATTTGATATATGAGAAATGTGTATGTTATTAAGCTGAATATGACCTTACTTGGATAAATTTCTATGTTTAGAGGAACCATATTTATACCAAACTATATCGTGGTATTTTTGCAAATCGTCCACCTATTATTTGAACTTAAATTAGAGTTAAATGTTTTCAGACCCATGTGGACAGTGATGGAGAATATAGCTACATAGCAAGTCAGTGTATGACAAAGTAGGGTGAAGCTTATTTTGTAAGACGGAAGCCAGGTGTCACCCGCGGACTAAAGCTTTTGAGGACTGTTGAAGGCGCTGTACCAAACGGCCCATCACCGGCCGCACAGCACACCATGTATTTTAAGCCACGTCTCTGTCCGACATACGTTCTCTTGAGTTCCTTGAGGGTTTTCAAACGATGCAACTATTTTAATTTCTTCTTATCTTCTGCTGTCCAAGTAAAATTATAAACATTTGTATTATTCAATTTCTGTGTTGCCACTAAAGATAAACAAAAAACACTGACGTCACGAAGAACCTATGACCTACCTACCCTAAAGAGATGTAACATGAAAACGCCTCATTAAACAAGTACCAAAATCCGATATAAGGCTGGCTTCATGGTACCCAGCTAATAAAGAGAGCACTCTCACGTTGCTAATTAGACCGTTAATTATAAGCCTTTCACAAGATCCTTTATTTCTGCATAAAACACTATCTGAAGCCGCCCTTAATTTTTGAAGGGATTCTGTTACATATACTTACTTGTTACTTATTTTGTTCATTAAGTGTTGTTATTTAACTTTTTGGGTCATGAAGAAATGACGTCACTTCTTCGTAAAGCTGAATTGTTTATTAATTTAAAAACACAGATAGGTACGACTGTTGTCAGTAGTACCAACATTTTTAAATTAAAATGCATTTATTACTTTGCCTACATACTTAATGTGTAAAGAAAGTATCCATTTAACTTACCTAATTAAGTTTGTAACAGGTGTGTGTAAATAACTAAACTGAACTATTAAATAAAACATAATATTGCACCTGATTAAGCTCGCAACAGTTCGGCACGTATTAGAATAAAGAAAATCCATTTTCTTTCGTTTCTTGTTATTACTCCGTGTTATTTTAACTAGTATAAAAAGTAAAAAAGGTCCCCAGGAATTGTTAAATCAGTTTTAATTTGTGAAGTGATAATAGGTATATGATTTATTTCAACCGAATACCGTATATATAAGAGTATTTTTTATTAGTAATAGAGTAAGAAAGCTTTGAAGATATGAAATTACATTGTACAGAAAGAAATTATGTTTAACTAGTTATTGCCCGTGGCTCCGCCTGCGTGTATGTCGGTTATCGGGGCAAATACTATATATCCTATGTGTTATTCTGATGAATAAGCTATATTACTGTAAAGTTTCATCCAAATCCGTTCAGTAGTTTTTGCGTGAAAGAGTAACAAACATCCATCCATCGATACTTACAAACTTTCACGTTTATAACATTAGTATAGATTAAACTTAAGATGGTTGAATCTATATTGAAGAACAAAAAAACCTTTACAACAGTTGAAGAAATGAGTTCTTTGCTTTTTTAAAGTTGTTTATTTTAGAAATCGTGATGTAGGTATACCTATTAACGGGATCTATGGAATTCAATATCTAAAAACTTTTTTATTTTCTTATGAAGAAATGTTCGTACATACGCAAATAGTTGTAGTAGTATTTACATTTATCTATCATGATTTATCATTTGGTACATAATATATATCTTAATATTAATGAATGTTCTAAATATAGCCGCATCGTGGTGCTGTAAGCAAGAAGTGTACGGACGAGCAAATAGCTAAATAATAGGAGTCCCTCACCAGGTGGACTGTAGTCATTACTCTTGCAGTAATCCTCTGAATACACCCTGATTTATGTCGGCCCAGACACGGACCACCAAATTTAGGTGTTTTATAAAAAATGGAGCTTAGTTACTTGGTTATAAATAATGTTAGAAAATCCCACATAACGGGAATGGGTTTCGTAACTACGCGACCCGCTGTTCTGTCGTGTGTAGTTAAAAATAGTGTAGGTTATTTGTGGGTGGCTCAAGTAGTTATAGCTACAGGTGATAAGATAACATCTATAATGGGCCGGATTATCGTAATCATGCTTTTTGATCCTGTTAATACAGGGTGCCCTAGTCGAAGGGGGTCGTTTAAACTTACTAATTAAATCTTCACTTATGTTTTCTCTTTGCAGGTTATCAATATTCATGTTAATTTGATTCCTATCGTTGAATTAATAGAATGGTTTACATTATTTAATGGGACTCGTTGAAATTATAATAAAAAGGTAATAAATACGCTTTCTGATTTCTTTAACATGTACCTACATATGGTCAGACTTTAAGTACTCCGTTATAATATGTACGGTGGTACGGATTAAATAGAACAGGCTCAGGTATTGGTTTGTGCATATATTATATCTATACTAATATTATAAAAAGGTAAAGTTTGTAAGGTTTTATGCAGTAATCTCTGGATCTACTAAACCGACTTTGAAAATTCGTTCATCAATAGATAACATTATTCAGATAGCTATCTATCTTTTACATATATGTTTATAAACTCCTTTAAATGTAGGGATATCATATTTATACAGTTTTTTTTTTACTTGAGTAAACTACAGTTATTAATTTATACTTGTTAATTGTACACTATTTATTTAAAGATTTAGCCTTTGTGTCTTAATAAATATCCTTTTCTTTTTACCTTTCTACATATTATGACGATAGTAAAATTTAAAATCTATTTATCACACTTACTTACACTAATATTTACAAAACCCAGTCATTAATCATAAAATCTCCTCATCTCAAATAATAACTTCAGTTTTATAGCAAAAGTTGAGAATATAAGAGCCTGCATAATCTGAATCTAAAATATTTTCCAACATCTTTAAAATATGCAGTTAATAAATAAAGTCTAAAATCCCATAGCAGAGAATCGAACCTCACATCCCGTAGTGGCCTCGCAAGCAAACTTCCTGTTTGGCACGACACCATGACTACTTTTCTCAGTACGTGCACTACCTACTTTATTTACTTGATGTTCATGTTTGTGTGTGGGTGTAGTAACTGTATACATAACGGATTGCTAAGCATTTTTATATATGTGTTATTTTGATTACTTAAGGGGTTTGTAATAATAATAGTCACTACTGTATAAGAGCATAATTAATATTTTCAAATTTAATACTATTTATTAAAAAAAAACACTATTTTATATGCCAATGGCGTTCATAGTTCTCTTTGAAATGGATTGTTTGTGGCCTTAATCTCTTATTGCGTGAAATTTTTTTCGATTTTAATCGAAAGAAAATAATTTAATAAAAAATTCGTCTGAACTTTAAGGAGAAACTTTTAAATAACTGGGCTCAGTTGTAATATGAATTTATGAGAACGGCACACCTCATATGTTTCATCAAGTGACATAAATTATATTCATTGGCTAATAACAAGAAACCACAGTGTCTGGCTAGTGACCATTGAAGAATTTAAATTGTAATTCATGTAACTGAGATTGGAGCACTATCATTTAAGTAAGTTTTATATAGGAACCAGCTTATTCCCGTGGTTACGCGTTCATGTATGTCGGTTATCGTAGTACAGAGTAACCTAGGTCCTACCTCAAGAATCAAAGTATCACCTTTCCAAATTTCATTAAAATCGGTGCAGTAGTTTTACCGTGAGTGCGTAATAGACAGGGCTCCCACACATAACTGCGATGCGATGCGATCCGGCGTGAAGTTCTTGCGGTGCATTCATGCGAGCTTCCAGATATTTGCGATGCGTTGCGATTTTGCAGTTATGTGTAGGAGCCCTTATAATTAAGTTATTAGTTTGGCTTAGTGTTCCAGCAAACTACGGACTTTTAACGGCCAAAATAGTCAACAGAAAAATAAAGTTGTCGGTTAAAAAGAATTGTCAAAGAAACTAGAATTTGATTGAAGAGGAATATTATTTGTAGGTAAGTAAGCTTAATAGATTAGACATGACTTTGCTGGTCCGCCTGTAATGTACAAGCTGGTACGGTCTAGCAGTTCTTATATATTTCAATTGGAATAATATAATGTTGTTTTATTAAAATCTAAATTGGGAGTTCACATACATCACACTAATATATAAAGGCGAAAGTTTGTATGTATGTTTGTTACTTCTTCACGCAAAGACTATTGAACGGATTTGGATGAAACTTTACAGTAATATAGCTTATACATCAGAATAACACATAGGTTACTATTTGCCGCGATAACCGACATACACGCGGGCAACAGCTAGTTTATAATGTTTAGTACTTCAGAGTCGAAGTATACGCCTGTACGAGACCTTAGCTAATAGGTATATGTTTCTAACTTAAACCAACATTGGTGTCTAAATTTAAAATAATGCTGAAATTCTTTTATTGAGCTAAAGTATCATTTCCTTTGAAAAATGAGTAAATAACTTTCACACTTTTTTTTTCACAATTTTCAAACTACACAAACCAATACTATATGTTTACCTTAATTTCTTGTAGTGTTCTGGTATCAACACTAATTTAACATTTATTTGAGGGCTTAAGGTTGGTGGTAAATAAATAAAATAATATATTACAGTAACAGAATTTTATTTAATGCAGATCCATCTTGCACTATAGCCGATATTGTACAAAAAATTATAATATCGTTTTTCATTCATAATTATAGGTAATGATAAGTAATATAGTATTACACAACTTTTCACACAGTTACAATCATGAAACACAAACATTTAAATCATCCTCTACACAAGAATCCCTTGAGTTTTTAAGTATTTCTCTTCATTTATTACTATATTATAATTATCATACATTACAATAAAATTGGGCCTACCTATTTACGTATGACAAATGCTTCGTAAAAGACAAATTTACGTATTACATTCATGAGCACGTTTCAAATTAAAATAAATTATATTGATCTCGTTCAACCGGCAAACTTATCATTTTCCAACTGTCGCAAAATATATCGTGAAATATTAAAACAAGTGTACAAATTTTGAATTCCATTGTGTAACAAAATATATGTTCAATGAGAAGCATTATAAATTAGTTTAAAATATTTACAATATGTAACAAAAGTTCGTCAATAAAACTTGGACCAAGATTCTTTCAGTAAAATGCTTTTTCAGAGTATGTAAAATATGTTAGGAGGTACATATTTTAGCATAGGTAAATGTGTCAAATGCACATATTATCGTTTACGCACTATAGGCGTTGCAGCTACTAAATCGTTGTGTACAAATATAAAATCATAAAAAGCAATTATAATAAAAAAGGAACTATAAAGAGGTAATTAGATAAATCGATGATCAATAAAAAATAAATTTGGCACTTCGAAGAACATTAATTAAAAATAAATGTGCCG
The DNA here is from genome assembly GCA_949125395.1 of Diaphora mendica. Taxonomy (NCBI): domain Eukaryota; kingdom Metazoa; phylum Arthropoda; class Insecta; order Lepidoptera; family Erebidae; genus Diaphora; species Diaphora mendica. Next base: position 9,903,496 of record OX421323.1, read on the forward strand.
AAAGAACCTCGATCGAAATTTACACTTCCACATCACTACAATTATACTGAAGAAAAATTACGTATATGTTTATAGGAATCCAAAAATATTACCACTACTGTATCTTAAATAAATTACATTATCTATTACTTAACATTAATTAGCTATTCGTATACTGGGCACAACTAGTTTTGATTCATGTCATTTTTATGTGACTATTAGGTAAACTATTTTTCTAAGAATAAGTTAAGCTATCGACTAATAAATGGAATAATTTTTTTTCACACTAAAGCTTTTGTATTTACGTATAGGTCTTCTGGCGGGACGCAACGGATCGAAATGTTTAATATATAATAACATTAATAGAAAAACCGTTAGGCACGAAAATCCGTCTTCAATTTTCAATTGATTAAGTTCATAATCTCATAAATATACATAAAATTATGGTAAGTATACACTTCCCGTTTGCGTCGCGCCAGCAAAAATATTTTAAATTAGTCTGTATATGTATCACTATTATGCGTTTCAAGACGTATACAGACGTTGTACATCAGATTTCGGTTACAAATACATAAGCTAAGTCTTAATATTTACATTACAATAATCTATTTTACACTGCGACTAGGGATGATGAATTCATGATGACGAATTCAATATCTCTATAATATTCTATAATTTCATTTCTGGTCAAAATATTGAGTATTATAGACTCCGTAGTAATTTCTTATTCTACGATATAAGATCATTACGAATATTATGAAATTCCCCTGTCGCAGTAGTTGCATGCACGCACCCCATGTGCTTTTTGGATTGCCGTATTTTTAAGTTCATATATCGCCAAGAGCACAATCATTAGTTTAATAGTTGTATACTGATCAATTATGTTACTATAAGAAAACTGTAAATTACATTGTTTAGCAAATAAAATAACATAAATCGTAACCATAAAGAGCTGTAAAACCCACATCAATTCGACACTGCGTTTTGGCAGATAAAGTGCGATTTCGAGTGAGTGATAGTGGGGCACGATTCGCACGATAAATAAAAACACAATTCCATTTGAAGCTCAGAGCTGCGGCTCGGCGGCCGTGTCCCGTGTACCTCAGCAGGCGTTCAAGATTTATACAGGGAGATGTGGAACAATATATCACGGAACAGTACGCGGGAACTCGACCTATTCCTAGCGTGAAGCAGCCACCGTCCCGATGGAACATGATAGCAGATCACCCGGACAGATAGCGACAGGCTCACAACTAACGCCATGTCGCACAGACAATAACTGTACGCTTTCTAATGGTTCTATTTAGAATACACAACGTGAACCTCCACGACTCACTAAATCATGGTTGAGTATTATATCGACTCTAATCGATTTATATTAATCGACTCGCCTGTTTAAAATAATTTTCTTATTAGCATAATGTATTCGTATGTAAGTCAAGTCAACCGATAAATAAACTAAGACCAAATTGCGTATTTTTCATCCAAGCTTTATATAATTTATAGTCGACGATGATATCGCAACTGGTTCTTTTATTTGTGAAATAGTGATATGCGGAGTGTGCTTGGTAAGCGTTACTAACGGGAAATTTTGACAATAAATCTTTGGCAGTCGATTGCCTAAGCGTTCGTGTGGGTTGGTATAAAAATTTATTTGAGAGTCGATGTTGATATCTTGATCTCGCGACGTCAAACCACGACGGAGTGCACGGGATCGCACGAGTGCCAATAACAAAATGTAGCATTATTCATCACAAGAAGTTTACATATGTTGGAGCGCGCTATCTTAGCTACAAGGGCCCTAAGACCTACCAAAGAATCGACAACGCTCTACACGCAACGGCCACCTGAAACAAAAGGAAAAGCGAAATTAATCAAAATGCCAATCATAAAAAATTAAAAATGCAAATGCGTGTCCTATTTTTGCAGTAAATAATGTATAATTTAAGCAGGGTTAGTTTTACATGACAAAATTGTGTTCTATTGACTTAAGATAATTGGAAGCAAATAAATTCGATATATTGCCATGGAGACAAATATGGCGTTTTGGCAATATTTATGGACGCTTGGCACTAGTATGGAACAATTTTAAAATCTTAAGCTGACAACAATATTTCATCAGATCGAAATACGTTCTCATAAACAAGGGCAGACTTAAAATGCAAATAATTTCGCGCAAGCCCCATGGGCATGTTAAAACAAACTCAACATTCTAACAGCTTTTCATTATTTATCGCTTACGCTCACGGAAAGGCGATTTTTTTTTTCAGTTAAAATTAATTTCTAGCGTAATGCGTATTTGATAAAAGACTGTATCTCTGGCAGGCAGGCTCCGTCGAGCCGGCTCTGAAATTAAGATGTAACATGATGCGAGAACGAGCAAGAGCAGCTAGATTTATTGCTATACCACTTTGCATATGCTGATTTACAAAGACGGTTGGCTTATACTAAGCGGTTGCGTGTGTGACAGATATAGTTTAAGTGTGTTATTAAACATGTCGACGCTGTCATATGAGCTGCTTTATTTCATTTACGGTTATTAATGAACGGGAATAAATATTAGGATAGCGTGATAGCGAATGAATAAATAAATCTAGTAAATAAAAAGGATAGGTTTTAAAGGCTTTATTATTTTTGTACTCAGTAGTTTTCTTATGAATAAGTGAGCCAATTCATAACATGATATTTTAGATATAGATCTCTTAGAAGAATATTATTCGCTAATTTGTTCAAAACAGATATAAATATATTTTGCATTGAATTTGAAGATGACCGATTAATTTTTAAATAAACCAAATCTAAACAGATTCTAACTCTACATTAAATCGTACCTTAATTCTACTACTTTCTTACGTCAATTAAATGGTTTTTATTGCAAGCGGAGACTGTAAACACTAAAAGCCATTGCTTTTTTGTAATATTAATAGAACAAAACCCTTTTGACTTAAAGGGCCAGTTACTCAAATTAATTTCAAAAGCTTTATCACTTGTCATCAAAAAAATAAAAATCGCAGAAGTAATAAAAACTTAATGTCAAGGAACGATTAAGTTAAACTTTTAATTTAAGAAATCTTTTCACGACATTGTTGCGTCTATCAAGAGAATGTATTAATATAATATACAAGCTGAGCTGAGATGTTACTCGCGGTACGATGTGATGTGAAAGACGGACAAAAATTGTAAAAATGTTATTTTGGTACATGTACCGTGTATACAGTAATATTACAAACAGACACTCCAATTTTATTTATTTGTATAGATTATAGATTTTATAGATTATAAGTTTAGTACATTTTTGTCCGTCAATATATAATATGAAAGTTAATTTTAGGTGTTACAGCTCTATATTATTACTTTGCTGCTGATACAGCCCATTCGCGCAGAGCGCGCAAAGGACGGCTACGACTGTCTGGCGATCCGTAGTCAGCAGAAAGAAACACATAACAGAATCGTTCTTACTTCATGCTTGCGTTGCTTTAACCAGCTGTTTTTATCTCCGAAAACATTTTAAAAAACTGGATACCTAATGCGACTTAACATTTAAAATCAGATAACTTATGCTTTTTTTACATAGATATGCTAAATAAACAATATATCTGTTTGTCGCATCCTACCAGATATTTTAATAACGTTTGATTAAACACCCTTCTAATCAGTTAGTAGCTTCACAATTTATTACGATAAACAAGAAAACACCTACGTTATATATAAACTTGAGGAAATACGCAAAAAGTCAAAGTAGTACAAAAAGGATCACCTACCATCTCGGGCAAGGAAAGTAATAAAGAAGAGGGACGCGAACCGAATAATTGATACGATTATGTGTTACTACTGCAGAAGAAATAAGGGTGGCCACATACTGGGTGTCCTAATAGATAAAATTCTATTTTTATTTTTCTTATAAAGCAACATATTAGCAGGTAAAAACTTCATTTGTATAAGAAACTTAACAAATAAACATGAAGGGGATTCACTCCAGTCATGCGCACACCTCGGTACTGTATAGGTGCACATTGATTTAATGCTCAAGATACGCGAACAAACTACAACACATTAATCTTATGACATCACGCGCCTTTGTCACAAAACATTACGAAACAACTAGTTTAAGACCTAATCTGTTTTCGAATGCACTAAAACGAATACTAATGTAGCCGGGCGATGACCCCCAACAAGACCTACATGAATTCTATTCTATTTTCAGTTGTTGACCAGTATAACACAGTATCAAGAACAATGGAAGAAGGGCGGCAAGCGCTTCGTCAAGTGCGAGAGCCCATAAATCCAGTAGGACGCGCAATTTGTTGAATTACAGCATGCGCCAGCCAGCCACCGGGCCGACGCGAAATTAGCTCCCACAGAGATAAATTGACGGCGGCCCGCTAAATAAATTATTTGGGAAAACCGAGAAAAAACGGGCGTCTTCCCTTGATAAGGGTTGCGAGTTTATACCGTCGAAATAATGAATATCGACCGCTGTACTATGTACGTGAGCCAAGACAATAGACTAAGTAATTGTGTTTTATTTTATATCCCCGATAATACCTATCATCACATACTATTTGAATTTTGCAACATTAAATGTTTCACTATCATCTTACCTTATAATTGGTTTGAATTGACTTCCATTGTCTATTATCTACTGTTTGGTTAATATCAATACTTCACCGATGGGCGCCCAGAGTGTTAACTAAAAATCTGTATCTCACTTCCGATACCGTTACAAATGTACCTGTATATTAAAAGAGCGTTTTATTTATTTTAATTGTTTCACGAACTCACGAATTACATAATACTTCAAAGGTAAACGCTCTACCGCAGGCGATAAGCACATCTATCAAATTTAATTAAGCCGTAGGCACCTCATAAAATCCACACCTCAAAATACACAAACTCGTATCTGGTTCAGTAATTAACCCGACAATTATCACCTAGGAGTCGTTATATAACTACTTAGATATTTCTCACGACAATAAAAAAAGCAATTAAAGCTCAATAACCAACACGAAAGAAACTTTACACGTAGATATGGCGTTTACATTGGATTAAACGACGCTTAACGTACATTAAGCTAGCTACTCATTCTTGAGAACTTATAGAGATCTTCGTAAATTTCAATATTGAATACATAATTCATTTTCTATACATATTTGATGTTTTGATGACTCATAGTCTAGTATAGAACATAGCTAATGGTTTTTTTTCAATACCAATCATTTGAGGGATCTCAAAAACGCTTATATATCACCCTTTCTTTCAACGGGATTAATCTTAGTTGTATATTCAAGATTTAGGCGGCAATAAGAAAGACGCATAGGTGGGCTTACAAAGGGGTGAGCATGGCAAATTGTCTCAGATTCCACCCCAGCCTGTAAGGATTTTATTACATTCGTTAACGCATATAAGATTAATGTGGACATACTTTACATTTGTATGTAAATTCTATGGGGATTACAACTAAGTCATAGCGATTTTTTTTATAATTACCGCATATGTGACACCGAAAACTTAAATAGGTGAATTAGAAAATATTTAAAGTGTTACGTCACATTTTAGAAACAATTACTTTATTGTATGATCTGTATTTTGTCGAATGGAAAGCATAACGCTTAAAAATTGGAACAGCCAGTTATATTTGGATTTCAAAATTGGAGCAAGGGTGCCATGTTTAAAAGGATTTCGGTTGCTCCCCGCGTAGTACCTGCGCGGAGTGGCCATCAATTTATCTACATCCCCACCCGACGTGTGCGGGCCCTTCTGACGTGTGTTCGATATACGCCATTACTGTACCGCCTATTGTTAAAATTATAATATTAAATATGGCCACTGTAATACGTAAACTAGAAAAGCCAGAGCGATTTTAAGCGTAAATTAAGATAGTATTAAATAAAAATATTTATTTTTTATTGCTATGATGTAAAGTAATTGGTAAAATCTTTAAAAAATATTAAGGAAGATAATTATGTTAGGATATAACATAATTCGCTTTGCGAGCAATATTAATATTAAAAGGGTACTGTGATTTTTTCCCGCAACACTCCGCCCCCTGACTGGGACATTTATCAGGATTTTGGACGGCACAAGCTAAAATTTTGGACGCTTTAAGCTGGACGTAAATTTAACAAAACATGACAACACCGCATGAAAAAAAGAACGAAAAGTTACTGTTAATATTTACTTTGTATTTAATTAAAATGAAGATAGGCGAATGTATTTTTGTTTTTTTAACAACGTTCCACAATCAACTTTGACCAATAAATAGTCGGCATGTGGCAACTTCCGCATGTTTCTCTTGCACCATCTTAATTCGAATATTTCGACGGCTCGTTACATACAAACACCAAATTTATTTAAATAACATTGTAATATGAACGGTTACTCGTGGCTGGTTACTACCATCCGATATTTAAAATTCAATATTCAAAATATAAACGGCCTTCTAACCCGCAGGGCTTTCACATAAATTTTCATCTCTCCAGAGCAAGACACGACCAAATTATACGGAAGTTTTAAAAAGCAACCGTCGCGCGATAATTTGTCGCCTTTGTGAACTTTCACACTATGAGATATTTATATTAATTTTATTTTTAGGCACAACTAATGCGGTCGACGTGCTCAGACTAATCTTTATTTTTTCTTGCTATTTATTTCTGTAACAATTTGTTATGTGAGACCATTAGGTCGGGCATGTGAGGGTTGCAACTGTAGCTATTTTCGGTTCTTACTTTAAGTTCTTCTTAACATTATTGAATTTTTTATTGTTTTTTTTTCTAGGATTGTGATGACTTGATAAGTCACATACTTTTTATTTTAATATAGTATTAGATTACATACTAAAGTTTTAAATATAATTAATTAAACGTGAAAAAATATCGCCTATTATTTACTGAATTCTGTGTACATTTTTATTTCGGCAAATAAATATTACATGCAAATATATGCAAAACTGTGCCTACGCACGATTTAAATTATAGCAGCGACAGAGAAAAAAAGTGAAAATAAAAAGAAAATGTTGGCAAATATTTTAACGAGAAAAACTATTTAATCCGTAAAGTTTTGTAGGTTGGTAGAGGGGAATAAATCAAGCGGTCGTCGCTGGCGTAGATGCCAAGGAAATAAGATGATATCGAGTTGGCAACACCAACATCGCAGAGACGGTGCACACTCATGACTGTATAAAGGAGATACAATGAGCTCTCATTGTCATTGTTTGCGATAGTTTAGACGGAGCGATCGTAGAAATAAAAATACAGTCATGACTTCCCCTCTTCAGGGTAGACAGAGGCAAAAAATTTATACTTAATAGGGATACTTGATATGTAAATGTTATAAGAGCTTTCACTACCGACTTGTCATAATGGCTCGCTGAACTCAGCAGCTTCTGTTGTATTTTTAACCGACTTCAAAAAAAGGAGGAGGAAAAATATACAGTTGAATAGCAACTGTATTTATTTTATTTTTATGTTTGTTACCTCATAAATTTCGAATGGGTGAACCGATTTTGATGATTATTTTTTTATTTGGAAGCTGGTGCTTTCCGTGTGATGCCGGTTAGTCCAGATAGAAGTTTTTTTTTTTATTTGTGATTATTCATTAAATGTAGGACATAAATAGTAGCAAACGTCGGATTACTTTCTATTAGGTGCTTTAAGATAAACATCAAAACATATGTACCCTTGTATGCCTGCCTGATGACGGTTTAGTGGTTTATAATCCTGACTGCTAAACCAGGAATCGTGGCTTCTATTCCGACCATTCTCACGCTTGTTTATTCATTTTGTGTTAGTCTCTGTTACTGAAATAGCAACTCTAGACTCTAATATAGGTATGCAAATTTTCTGTGGTTTTAGAAAGTATTTTAATTATAACAAATTTCATTATTTCATCCATAAGCTTAAACAGTCCACTGCTGGTTCATATAGGCTTCTCCTTATTTGTTATATGATAGTCAAAATGGTGTCGTTATATATTGTTTTAAGACTTATGTATAGATTAAAAATGCAGAGGATTAAAATTAAAACACAATAAAAAGCAAACTATCACACTAAAAATTAAATTAAAAAGCATTTTAAAAACAAGATTTTACTGGAATGCCTCGAGATGAATCAAACGAGTCCAAACTCGATGATGTTGCGACGTTTCTTTACAGAGCTCCTATGGCCACGTTCCAGCTCCAGCATCAGATCAGCTCCATGGCATTATAATATTTTATTGTCACGCTGTATACATATTATTATGCTTGCAAAATTTCAGCAAAATTGGTTGAAGATATCTGCTTCAAAATTAAATTGCAAGTTAATAAAAAGCTTGTAATAAAATAATGATTTAAGATAAAAAGTTCGAATTTATTAACGGTTTTTTTCGTTTATTATATTCCTATTAGTTGATAAAAGTACACTTTAAAACTCCTATTTTTAACCTTACTATTTTTTTTAAAGACAACTATGTATAAATCCTGTGTCGCGGGGGACTTTACAACCATACATGAAACGGACACAAAGAACACCCAGACTCAGAACAACAATTTGTGGATCACACAGTGTTGTCCTACGTGGGATTTGAACCTACGACACTTGGCGAAGTAGGAAACCGCGTGGTGACCGTTAAACCACTAGGCCAAACGTGCAGTCAAAATTGTGGTTCTTAAAACACAATACAGCTTGTACTTAGTCTACCTAACCCTCAAGTGTTCATAGCTATAAATTGCAACTGCGAGGACAACCAAACCAAGGATCTTTATTACAACCTCGTACAAAATTATTTAGTGCTGTGAACTCGTGCCATTGAAACTCCATATTTCAGTGCAGAACTTAGTGGTCACACATTTCATGAATCTATCAAATGACTTGTAATGAAACCTCTCGCAAGATGACCTGAGAAGAGTACGAATTAACTCTTGCTTTACACCCATTAGAGGCTTCATTGAGTAGTTAGAAAGAGTATGTCTTATTAGAAGTGCTAATATCAATCTCGTTGCATAGTAATTTAATTTATGATCGCTTTAAAACTGAAAGCTATCCATAACAAATGGATAAAATACATGAACATAATCAACCAATTACCGAATATAGTTTTGCCAATAGGTCGTATGTGTAGACATCTTGTTGTGTGACATGACAAAGCATTTTTTTCTTTTTTTTATATTTGAGCCTGCCAAAATGACTCTACCCTACATGATGGAAAGCATAAGCAGAATCCAAGAGTGGTGGTCACCATACTCATTGTGAATGCAGACAATGCAACAATTTAGCATGGTCACCATTGGTGACCCACACTATGGCGGCCTAGTGATGCTTCTGCATCATTGGGCCATTTGCAAAAAAAAAAAAAAAAAAAGAAAAAAAAAAAAAAAAAAAAAAAAAAAAACGGTGTATTTGAGTAGACAGGCCAAGAAATTGAATAATACCAAGATAAAAGTAGCAGGTGTTAATTAAAAAGAAAGATAAATTAGCCAATTAAAGTTTTAAAAATACATATTTAGATAAAGAAAAAAAAAAAAGAAACATGCATTATATTTTGGGGCATATGTATATGAGGGTGCCTGTTTCGAATATCTGCTAACGGTATCCTTGCATGGGTTGTTCTATTTCCTTTGGACAAGCATTGCTATATTTTTATTAATGGTTTAAATAATGTTCTGGTTCGATTTCTTTTGAAATTATGCCTCAGTAGCACCCAAACAATAATCCTTATAGCCAAAGCGAAAACACTTGCTTTCGTTTACAATAATTGTTCAAAATGCTTTTCAGAGAAACCTTAAATGCGAACAGTACCTATTTTTTTAACGTTCTTATGTATTATATGGTAACGTTGACTGGTTTAATTTAACTCTTGTACCTATAGATTTGATAATGGGAAAAAAATAGCACTATTTTATTTTTTAATAACCATATGAAATTTGTTAGTGAGTAACCTAAAAGCTTGCTTAAACGATGTAGACTGAAAGACAAATTTGAGTTAGATGTTGGATTTGCTTTTATTCTCAGTGATAAACTAACATGAGTTCCATGATGGTACGGTGATTCTGATGTCTTATAAGTAAGCGGTAATATCGCAAACGAATAGAATTTTCGGACGCAATAGAAAGCTTTACTCTTACTTTACTCTTTCTCCTAAATTATAAAGGAATTCATTTTCGCCTGTACACTATCCTCTGCTTCTATTTATAAGCTTGATTTGTAGCACATTCAGGTGAACATCGGCAAATTATAATCACTCTCCACAAGAACCGAGGCAAGATGAAAACAATTTTCCCTCGGCAAGATTACATCCCATTCCGTCATTTATTACACCTAATCACGTGATCTAACAATAAACTATTTTTCACAATATTATTTAGTAAGGTCCTCCCTTCACACTTTGGTTTTTTTTCTCCCTTTTCTTGGAAAAATAACAATCGTGACCATTCATCAACGCTGACGGTACTCGTTACCAAAATCACGTTTATCATAGATCTCTTGTCTTCACTATTTATAATGACGTATATGATAATATAGATTTATCACAATTTAGACTCTATAAGTACTTGATTTAGGTCCTCTTTTTATTTGTAGCGTAATAGGTATAAAACGATATTTTGGAAGGCGCTACCTACGGAGAAGAGTCGCGAGCCACACACGACGAATTACGAGCGAGCCCGGGACGCAGGCTTGAGTTATGTAACCGATATATATATTATTTATGAAATATATTTTTATAGTTGGTAAAATCTAGTTTGACCTGAACCTTTTAACACATTGTTAGGATTTTATTAACTACTTGATAAGAAGTACAATGGTATCAGTACACCTTAGTTAGCTCTTGCATATTGTACTTTACCATACCTAAATAGAGAAATGACAAATAAAGAGTTTACTATTTACCTACCTAATAACTATTGAAATATGAACATTGAATGTCTTCTGTCGAAGTAATCTAATAATAATTAAAGTTACATATTGGCAACAACAGTTACACCATAAGCATATTTCGTTCGTTAACTAGTAAGACCTATATTTAACTAGCAACACAGTATAATAGAAATATTAATATACATTTATTTCTAGATATTCTCTGATGTTAGTTATGTCTTCCTCTGACGTAGGTGGTGATCACACCGCAGTTGCAAGACACACAAATATTCAAGAACCAGAATTATAGTCTAAATTTTACTTGCTATCTATTTATCAACTGTTTTAAATGTATGTATGTAAAGTATATATATTTATGTCACCGGAATTGTCTTATAGTTCCGGTAAGTAGGTGCCTATTACCTAATCTAAATGCTTAAGATAAAAATGGTCAACTTAAAAGCCTTAAGGTTTATTAATATAAAATTTTATTTATCGAAAACCAAATTTAATCGCAATTTGGTTTCATTGCTTGTATACGAATGATATGTATATTTTTTTCTTTTTATTTTTTCTTTTTTTTAATAAATATTTCGGACATCTAAGACATGTTTACTCATTTCAAATAATCTATGGAGTGACAACCAAAACTATAGTGTATCAATGCTTAAATTTAAAAAAGAATAACTATCGGTGGTGGAGATGATCATGTTATCAAAATAAAAAAAAACGATCCTAAGGTAATTGAGACAAAAAAAAATGATATAACAATAAAATTGAAATTAACCTTAAAAAAAAACCATTGAAATAATATGAAAAGATTTGTGTATCATTCGCACTCGCTGGAGCTGTATACAGACACACATATTCCATTATGAGTGTATGTCCAAACGCAGCACTAGAGCTCGGTATGCAGGAAGATGGCGGAGGTGCGCGACACGATTTGTCAAAAGGAAAACAAACAACACAGAAATAGTTTGAGTTGACAAGTTTATCGTCGTACACGCCCGCTTCTCTTACCAAATTATACTAACAGCCTAGGAATTTTATTCAACACTCGTCTTTCCCAATTTTCTTTTGCTGACTTACACTGCATTTTGTAGTTATGTTTGTTGGATCTTAATACTAAACTCATTTACTACAACTGTAATACAATGAAATATAGTTCAAAAACAGATCGCTATGTGAATTTAATAGTATTCAATAAACCAGTTTCACTCGTATTTTCATGTAGATAAACAGTTACTACCATCTTTGATCTACTGGACAAATAATCTTATCTCTGAAATTGTACCTTTCTAAAATCGTTCAATAACTATTAGGTTAATTAACACTATCGTTTTTCTCATTCCATTCATTTAAGTAAAAAAGTTATAGGTATGTTGAGATACTTAGTATTTTAGAATTACCCATCGATCATCAGGAGAAAGAAGTCATAGTAACTGATAGGGACTTTTACAAAATATTGTTACCAAAATGGTTTCTGACGCAATCAAAAGTTAAGATATTAAATCTGGTTCGTAAAACTATAACAGATTTATAGATAACAGACAAAAGATGGCGACCAGGCTGACCAGCATGACACTAGGTGGTCACTCCGGTGCACACGCAAGCAACATGCTGCCTAGTTATCAACCAACCCATACCAATTTCTCAGAAACACCCAATAGACTTCACCTTATATCTAATTAATCATGAAATACAATACATTTAGTAAACCCACTACGCAGAGATGGATCACAGCAGGTGATAAATATTAAAAACTCGACATAAACAAGTCCAAACACGTAACTAGTTTCTGTGGATATTTGTCTAAGCAAAAACCGTTGGATGCGGAGGGAAGCACTTAGGATGGCTGAGACGACACGATTTATACGCACCGTTGCGATTAGTCGACAAACTCGAAAGATATGCTAAGCATACACTTATAATTGATTTTTGATACATACAACTTACTGAAATTTGAATTCATTATGGTAATGTAAGTGCGGTACATTAAATTAATTTAATTTATTAGTACTTGATAGCCATCAGCCTATCATAGAGAAACTAAAATGTAATAAATTCTTTTCATATCCGAGTTTTTCTAACTTAGGTTTAAATTAAATTTAACTGGTATACAATTAAAGGAGTGATCGTAGAGTTATAATATGTATAAGATTCTGAATTGATAAGGGTAATATTTTAACTATAATAGGTTAATTAAGTTAAATTGAATTATTACAGAAAGCGTGTTAGTTTTACCTTGATCTAGATTATCTAATTGTTTTAATAAAAAGGATTAAAATGACTGCCTACTTAAGAGGTGATTAAAGGTTTTAGTAATTATACTATAATGACAGGATAATAACTACTAAAAGTACTAATACCGCTATTTCTTAGATAAGTAGGTTATTTCAATATCGATAGAGAACACTCTTGATAGTCAACCGAAGCCGCATAAACAAATGAAAAGTTATTGAGTTTAGATAGGTATATAGCTAGGTGTATAGTTCATAAAAAAACCACGTACATTGTTATTTCTGTTCTTCTTATTGTATAATTCAATGTATGAATTAAAAGGTATTAAGACAGTGGGTGAGATTAAAAGGCTCTGGTGACGAGGCCGAGCCTTAACCTAACATTGGTGATTTTAGCTATATAACACCTGCTCTATTCTGTACTCTTCAAGTCCCTTGAGGTAGCATCGTCACGTTGTTCCCGACAAACGCAGGTGTAGGCGAGTGTGCAGCCGCCCTACTGAGGGTCGTTGAAGTTACGCGGGTAAGAGCGCAACAAGAATAATACAAAATGTTTTTCATTTTCTTTATGTCACCCCCGGCAGTCGTAAAGGCATTAAGCGTGACCAAACTTTTGTTTGATACGAACAATATAAGTATGAGCGCATTGCTGTATCTTCTTGCGTACATAGTTTAAGACGAAAATCTTGTAGTATGGCTAGTTCTACAGTTTTATATCACGTACCTACACGTGCAGCCAAAAATAAATTTGTAAATTTAAAGAAATATTTCAAATGCAGACCTAAACGGAGATCAGTGGTTTTAGGCAATATTGTTATCGTCATTTCTAAATTATCAAGTCTATCGCATTAACCGAGAACTGTCCGAACAGAATTAGATACAAGAATAGCTTCTCTGACCTAAAATCATATGGCTAGTGCTGAAACTTAAGCAGAATGCATCTGTGTATATTTAATAACGAGTTAAGGTTAAACAAAAATAACTATTTATTTAACTTTTTTATGTTTAGGTCTGCCAAAATGAGTGTTTAATATTTTTGCTAAAATTTGGCCTCGTCGTAATTTTTTGGCTACTTGTGTTCAAAAATAATTTTACTACCTATCAATTGATTGATGATTGATTTATTTTATCCAGCACTGGCCACTGTCAGAGGATGAATTACCTTTTATGTTATCTGAAAATATTGATTATTATTGATAGAGGTAAGTAATACATTACTTTTTATGGTAAAGTAAATTTTATTAAATGATCCAAAAAAGGGCCATATTCTGAAGTGGCAGCCTATCTTTAGATTGAACACTTAAAACAGATTGCACATTATTTATTAAGAGGCAAAAATTCATTCACAGCTTCCTTAAATTATACCAGAGTCTCTATTAGATTTTCGTATCTCTTCTTAGAAAAATTACTATTCGTGACAAAACTACAAACATTCCCATACATATGTTAGACAAGTTTCCTTTGTGAGGAGAACGGGAAAAATGGAAATGGTTTATACACCATTGACTTATTCAGTGGCGATTTTATTTTATCATGGAATAATGGGTAGGTATATTTATCTACAAATTTCTTCTTAAAATTATGTGAAGAATTGGCAAGAGCAACGTTTAATAGGCCTCTAGGCAGAAATTGTTAGTTTATAAGTAGGTACGAGCTTCGATGGAAAGATAACTTTAGTTGTTTTATTAAATCTAGAGACCGGCTAATAGTGCAGACACAATATATTTTTGTTTGTTTTTTTTTTTTTTTTTCTTCCAAGTATAGCTGATTTTACTCATCCCTGATCGCCTACGGTGGAAAGGTTTTTAAATTGGACAATATAACTTGAACTATTATTGTTGATATACCTAGTTCTATGCCATCTGAGGTAAACAAATACATACATTGAACACTTTCTGAACTTCTTCAAAGCTTTTCACATACTAACGTCTAAGCAATAGTTATAAACGAGAAGATAGGTAATAAAAGAATTGGCTGATAAAAACTAATAGATTTTTTTGTACATACCTATAGGTATTATATAATAATTACGAAAGTATTGATACACATGAGAAAGATAGATTTATTTTAACATACGTTTTTTATCAAGTTAGGTTATGTGATAAAGTGAACTTACTACAAAGTAAACTAAAGAAATAACAGGGGTGTACTTACACTTCTAAATTGCTCAATTTTAAATTCAGACAAGAATCATTTGTGTCGTCCCTACATCGGGTAAAGCGACGGAGGCGGGCAAACCGGGGTAATTACTTTATTAGGTGATGCCGAAAGACGGTAGGCCCATAACACGCTTCGGTGACAACCCTTAAAACTTCCAAAAGATACTTACAGGTACTTGTCGAGATGTTTTGAATAACTTTATGTAATATCTACAGTCTACACACACATAATTAATTTTTGATTTATATCCTCAAGAATAAATACATTAAAAATAATCGTTTTTAGACACAAAGTCAAATAGAACAGACACATGATAACGGAAGCAACTAAATCACAAGCCGGCGTTCAAACAAGACACAAGAACACTTTAACGACAAATTAACAGCTTCAATTACTTTACAACTACCGGTACGCTATCGCAGCGGCAATGAACTAGCAACTGCCTCCCGGAGCTACCTGTGGCTCGATCCTAATAGCCCGGTAATAATATTTTATGGCTATTACCTTTGTAAACACGGATAAAACGTTCTTAAGCGACCTTACATCGTAAAAAAACGAGCGACAATTGCGTTAACAGGATTCCTTGTTTTAGAAAAAAAAGAACAAAAGCTAAAATGAACAAAAAGGTCTGTTTTTGAATATTGTTTTTTTTTTATGAATAGTACCGAAGCTTTCACATTTTATTCTTTGTGACACTTGCGTTGCGTTATGGAATTTAAAAAAGTATCAGGCAAAGGAATCTTTTGTTTGATGAGTTTATTTATTTTAATAGAGAAAGCATAATGCAAGTATAACGAAGTATCGTTCTAGGAAGTCGCCGACGGGATGGGGATGTGCCAAAAAGAGATAAAGTAGTTTTATTGATCTATACGGACGTTCGGGCGGCGCGAGTGTGAGTTGAATGAAACGAAGATAACTTGCCGCCCTAACTTGTTTTGTCCTTTTTTCTCTTGCGGATTTTTGGTGACGGCATCCCTCTCGAGCCACGTGACCTAAGCAGGGTGTAACTCACCCTACGGCGGCCATAACTTACTCATAGCGATAGGCGGTACGGTCGCGAAAAACATGTCTACATTATTCTTATTTTTAATTTCTTTTTCGTTAAATATTTTAAGTTTATTTGAGACTTAGGGAGTTGCACAGATAAAATATTTACATTAATGGG
This sequence comes from Diaphora mendica, assembly GCA_949125395.1. Lineage (NCBI taxonomy): Eukaryota > Metazoa > Arthropoda > Insecta > Lepidoptera > Erebidae > Diaphora > Diaphora mendica. The sequence goes on from OX421323.1 coordinate 9,919,869, forward strand.
TAAAACTTGACTTAATCTTTCAAAGTACTTTTTTGACATTATTCTTAAATATTTGTTCAAATTTTGATTTATGAACAGTAACTAACTTTTTAAACATTTTTTAAGAATACATATTCTTAATTATGTAAGTAGGTAGGTATTCATAATAAAATCTAGGGAAGTACCTACATTTATAACATAATAAAACTATACCGGGAAATAACTTTTTATTTGGTGCTGTTCAACCCAAATGTGCATCTCATAAATTACAGTTCTCCTTCACTATTTCTTTCCCTCTCTTGATTTATATTTTGTCTTGTTCTCTTCCACGTTTTATGAACTGGTTAGCTTAATACATCTTTTGTATTTAGTTTATTGTATTTTCAAGTAACAAAACTTCTAATGAGGTTGTAGGCTTGTGCCAGTATTTATTTTTTATTAATGGTAAATAATAATTCAAACTCAACGATAAGATTCCAAATTTAAAATACTGTAAGAAGTAGTTTGAATAAAAAGAAACGATTTAAAAAAATGTAAACAATGTTTTTTTAGGCCAGTGTTCAATGAAGCCGTAATAAATAAACGTCTTTGTTTATAATATTACTATAAAGTGGTTGTAAAATAAAAGCCCCTACGAACAATCACAGAGGTGTTAACTGATCGTTAACGTCAACTTTAAGAGGATGGTTATCGTAAACATGTCGTAAAACAAATAATTAAGTATCCGCTTCACTTCAACGCTACTGCTGGATAGAGAATAAAGCATTTGAGTTATGGGAACACCGATTCCATATTCAAATATATGCTTTAAGTTTATTTTATTTTATAATTTTGTCTTAGCATGGAAAGTCCTAGTGACAATTTTTTTTCTAAAAATAGATAATATACAAACTTTAAACTTAAAAGAACATGGCATATAGTTTGGTTTAAGGAATTATACCTACCTACGATATTATTTTTATATTCAGTGAGAATGAAAAATAAATTAAAGTTGTGTTCGACGCCCGTCACGGTCCGTTTAAGCAGTAGCTTTTATGTTATAATTTTTGAAATCAAGAAAGGATGCCGTAGATGCCTATCAGAAATATTCAAAATATTCAACTCATTAAGAATATAATCTTACTATGCATGATAAAGATAAGAAGTATATGTATAATATAAAACAGTAGGAGAGATCGATTGGAATATTAATTTGTATGGTATTTAAAACTATAAAGATTTTAATGATATTGTGCATGATAGGTACTCCACAAAGGGATTTACAGAAGGTTGAAACCTACTGATTCAAAACAGCCTCAACCTACAACCTGCGTATCTCCAAATTCAAAAGTATTATCTACTACAATATAATGAGGAGCATCATAAATGATACTTATAATCTTTTCTTACAACTTTTCTTGTAGGCACGAGTATTTAAAACAATCGGTTTAAAACCAGATTAAGAATCGTGCACAACGCCCTCTCTTGGAGAGTAGCTAAATCATTCAACGCAAAATCAATGTTTTAACATTTTCAAGCAAAACGTATTTAATTATTGCGATATAAAATGTTTTAGTGTTTAAATGAAATATGGCATCATAATAAGTCATAATTTAATTTAATAACTATACAATTATAGCAGATCATAAAAGTCATCTCAAATCACTATAAACATACCCCTCATGTTAGCCTTAAGCTATAAGTAGTTTTGGTTATTCAATGAGTAAAACCAATAAATTATCTGGTAAAGCTATAAAAGCAATAGTTAATATGTACATTAGCACATCGGCACGGTAGACAACCTGACGCCCATTTGAATGAAGCTTTATAGCCTCATAAACCACCACTTGCGGTAATAAAGTGATTTATCCCATAAAATAACAGCTGATCGCTGTGATTACGCACAATACGAGCGAACTCATAATTTTACAGCCAATTTACAAACAATAAAAGTCGTTCTCTTGTCTTACACGCCCATTCGCCCTCCGATATCTCCATATTCGACGGCCGAACGTCGTAACTCGTAACTTTTATAACCCAATAAAACCATAACCTCGGCGCTTCAACTTGGCCAAGTATAATTCAGAACTGTCTGTAACGACCTGTAGATGGCGCACATCGTTCAACAACTGTACCGCCATCTGTGAGAGAATTCATGAAGTTTTTTAATAGTCGTTTGAGGTCTTTACGTCGTCGTAAAGTAAATGTTTTATGGGTTCGATTGATGCCGCTACTGTAGCTCTGCAACACAACATTTATTTCTAATCAATTTGTTAGAGTTTACAGATTTATCAATTAATAACTAATGGTTATAAAACTAGATAAACGAAGTTATAAAGCTTTTAATTAATCATAATATTTATGAAAATTGATTACCAAATGTGAAGACATATTTGCCACTCGAGCGATATACTTTAACATTATTTCATAAAAGGTACAAAAAGATTTATTGTTCAGCATGTAGCTAACTACAAAAATAAAAGTAAGAAAGAATTCTTATATCGGAAGAAACCCAAACAATTTGAAAGAGAATTCAGGAGTGTATTGTCGTGTTATATGAAGTGCCTGGCAATATACGAACTGTAAATTGCATCATAAACATCCGCTCGGTTCCCGGTAGCGGATTTTCATTCACCCGTAGTTTTTAGTACCTCCAGCGACCGCATTCAACGGTGGCGTTCTAAAGATTCAGAATTGTGACATCTAGCGGCCATAGGCTGAACTTTTTGTACAACAGTGAAAACAGCTTCATAGAATATTTAAAAGGACTCATTTATCTTTTTAAAAAAACATAAAACTAAAAATGAAAGTGATAATTATGGTAGTTTTGATTGAGAACCTTTAATTAAGACCATTCGTCAGCTCTAAAACGTTAATCTAATACCATTTTATTATTTCACTCTAATAGATGGCACCACGGTGCTTTTGAATCAACTTTTCCACCAAAATATTTTACTTCTAAAAAAGTTGTGATTTACTCTACATATAAATTAAAATGCAATTAATGTAATTATGATAAATTTTCATTGTCTACTACGTAGTTTTTTTTTAGTTGCCAAATTGGTATCTATCCTATTATGGGTTCTTACAGTAGAAAGACTAAAAAATGTATACCTGTTAGAACCCTTTGCTGATAATTATAATTTTTAGTCATCACCATTTTTCATCACTATTTTCACAAGTTACAGTTATAATCAAGAATTTCTTTTAGGATAGGGGATTTTTTATAATATTTTTTCTTATCGCTACTTTTGCTGTGCTTTAGGGTCTTACTAATCATTGTAAATTATTTTTTTATTCATTGATGCATCGTTAAAACCATGCCCGACTTCGAAAAATTAAAATGCTCCAAATATGAATCGTAACAATTTAACATAGGTGCTCCCGGGGATAACATGGACACTTTTTTTTGTAATATATACTTTTAAATCTTTGAATAAAATTGAATAACAGTTCTGTGATTTAAATATTTAACTACACAGATATTAATCAATAGGTAAATGATGTCTCCATTGCTGAACCATAGATAACGGGCTTTTTCACTCAGGACACATACCTGATTGTGGCGTGATTATAAATGATTTATGGCAAATACTTTAGACATTCTCTAAAAGACATACCTATCTTCATGACTTTTAAAAGTGTTTGTAGAAACTTATTTTCCTACAGAAATAATTTACTTTGACCCTTAATTACACCACAAACTCAATTTTAAATACGTGTTTTACACATGTCATGACTTACATAAAAAAACAGCAATAGTTAACTTTATAAAGAGGGTAATAGGTAATCAAGACCTGATTCATTATAATAATGATCGAGCACACCAAACAACGAATATCAACAACGCATAAGCTGAGATTATGCACAAGCTGCTATAACCCAAAACTTTACAAAACCCACATAATCACATTTAGAAACAAAGTAATCCCTTCGCACTGAAAGTCTGAAAGAGCATAAATTCGATTTAAAAACTTACTCGATATCTAGGGTAATTATAAAAGAGGGGGTGAGTGACAAATCCCCGAATAAAACAACAAGGAAATAATTCCGGACATAAATCGTCCTCTCAGTGTGAATAGAATAGCAATTATTTGGTTGAGTTGGTGCTGTTGGCGCCTACCACTGTGTTGAACTTACTCGAACGATTATCACTTCAAATTATACAGTAGCTGTTTTAGGAACTATTTAAACAGCACTACGATGAGTTAGTGTCTAATTATTTGTTTTAATATAAAATATGTCTACTAAAACAATCATTTACGCTCATTAGCCACAATTAATTTATGAAAACAAAATACGAAAGTATACCCACTCATTAAAACAAAGTTATTTCGAAATTAAGGTTGCTTTAAAATCTTAATTGAGTTACGTTATAGTTTATTTATATTACTTCCAATAACTGATGTTAACAAAGATAGTAAAAAAATATGTAAATTGATAAATATACCCATAATTGGATAGAATTCTATAGATACTTATTATTTAATTATATTATCCGTTGATGTGAGTGATAACCAGATGAGAATCTCAGTCAAACACCCATAGTAATTTTTTCATATGGATAAGACCAGCGTTGTTTGAGCTACGTACCACACATTTCCTGAACACTAATCTTTTTGGTACCTAAAGGGCGTAATGCCGATATGTCGGAGCTCTCAAACGAGTGGCCACCGTAAGGGTAATGACAGGGTTGAGTCTTCGTAAAAACAATGTACCACTGAAGAGACCCAAAATAGGGTTATCATTTTTGAACTCGAATAAATTAGATTTCATCCGGCTTTCAAATTGGAATGGTTTTTGTGAGATCTCTTTATTTTTTATTCCGTTTTGTACTAATTAGGATACTGTACTGTTTGTTTGAATGTCACTTAAGTGGTAGGTACTTGGTAGGATAAGCAAGGTTACTCCAATTAGAACGACAAATTATTTCGAAAAGACTTGACTATTATACATATTGTAAAAAGTATAAAATAGAATATAACCGATCCAGAAATCAGTGTAGTCAGTTTTATTGTGTACCTACACCTAAGTATTTCTTTATTTTAATCAGTGGTCTAAATAAATCTAATAAGAAAATGTCTTATTAGGTGTTTTTCAGACCTTAAGTAGATAAACTAACTAACTTTTACACGCGGCTTCGCTCACGCAGACTTTCATCCCCTGATTTACCCCCTTAGGGGTGGAATTTCAAAAAACCTTTCTTAGTGCTCACTTACGTTATGTAAAGAACCTACATGCAAAATTTCAGGATTCTAGCTTCAGCGGTTTGGGCTGTGCGTTGATCTCTGGGTATGTCAGTCAGTCACCTTACTCTTTTATATATATAGATAGACTACATAGTGATACATACAGTCGTGGTCAACTAATTAGGGACACTCTCTAGTTAAACCAAATTGTGAATTTATTTTTTACTAGTTGTTGCCCGCGTATCCGCCCGCCTATTTGTCGGATATCGCGGCAAATAGTAGCCTATGTGTTATTCTGATGTATAAGCTATGTTGCTGTAAAGTTTCATCCAAATCCGTTCAGTAATTTTTGCGTGAAAGAGTAACAAACATCCATCCATCCATACTTACACACATCAAAAGTGTCTAGGGATCAAGCATTTTTATGCGGATTTCTTGAGATTGAGATGTGGCTTTGGCCCTGGCCTGCTCAGTCGCCAGACTTGAACCCGATTGAGCATGCATGGGATATGCTACAGAGAAGAGCTCTGCCGAATATGGAGGGTATCCAGTCGCAAGAAGACCTTTTTTTGTTGTTGCAACGAACATGGGCGGCCATTCCACAGCGTGATTTGGATGAACTCATTTTGAGTATGCCAAACCGATGTTCTTGTTTTTGTGTTCGCGGTAGAAACACGGATTATTAATTGTTTAAGTTACCTAATAAAATTTAAAAGAAAACTGTTATTTCAGTCTTTTTTTCGAACTTTAATGTTAGTGGTTCAAATGTCAAAAATCCTTTTATTAGGAAAATGGCAAATTTCTTTATTAATGCAAAGGTGACTTGGTTTATCGTTGCTGTGACAAACGAAAACACTTTATTTGATGAATCCTTAAAGAAAATTTTAATTAATATCAACCAGGAGAAAAGTTATTGCAAAAATATATGTTGATCCCTAGACACATATGTTGATCCCTAGACACTTTTGATGTGTGTATTTTCCAATGAGTCTAAACAATATTCCATATCTCTTACATGATAACAATATTGGCCCGTATGACCTACTGCTATAAGCGTTTGCCACGCCGCTTCCTACTTCGCCAAGTGTTATGATCAACCAATTGTTATTCTGAGTCTGGGTGTTCATTGTGTCCGTTTCATGTATGTTTGTTAAATCCCCGCGACGCAGAATTTATTCATAGTGCGGGAGTCGTCTTTAAATAGAGTCTACAGGGCTAAATTCTAGTAACTAAGTAATCTAACCGCAAAATGCACTTCATAATCATATTATCTGTTTCAAACATTCCTTTGTGTTAAGACACAACACTACGTTCCTCTTAAGTATTTATTGCAAGGATTTTTTACGACATGACAACCCTAGGGCTAAGGACAATGTGTAAGTATGCGATCCCGTTATACCGTTTAATTAACATTGTCACGTCTTACGCTCTGTGTTGCCATGTTGGTCCAAAATTTACCGTAACGAAGTTCTCCTGGTTGTAAGCAGAATTTAAATAATTATGTAAATAAACATAAATTATAACACATTCAGAATGTGAAGTAATCTTTAATAAATTGGATAAAATAAATATAAGCTCGCATCAGATAAAATAAGACCGTATTATTAATACGACTGGTTTTGATGGCGTTTAGTGATGTAGATGATTATTACAGATATCGAATAGTTTTAAACGCTGACACTTAAATAAAAAAGGAATACTGATTTAAAACTTGTTTGTTTGTAATAGGGATGTTATACACCTAATAACTATAAACAGATACAGATAACAAACACTTTTTATGAATGATTTTACTTCTGCATGTTTGATTTGATTTACAATTCGGGTTATTGCAGTATGTATGACTTTTAAAATGCTCTTCAAATAACCTGGATGATGCTCACATGTATGATATTTGTTATTTAGATAGGACACGTGTAATGCATGCAATCATCTTGTTGATTATACCTACACAAAATAAATGGTAGAAGCTTAAAACAAATGACAGGTTATTACTGTACAGTCACGACATTTTGTTACATTTCCTGGAAAATAAAGATCGATCAACTAACTTCACCCGTATAACCTATAAACTCAGATAGTGTTCCACAGCCTGTATATATACACAATAGATAGATATGGGCAATATCAGTAGACATAGATGTATGTTTATTTAAATTTCTTTAACACAGTACAAGTTTATCACGTTCTCTAATAGCTAAGTAGTTTATTCTTCTCTGCCAGTAGACAATTCCTTTTACGATTATCTTTACAACAATTAAGATTGTTGCAATTTGAATTAAAAAGACAATTATCCCAACACAAAAGCATCACTATTAAATAATGAAAACCCGGTGCGAACACCCCCAACTTTAATCAAACCCTTAAACAATACCGCGAGAAGCGAATCTCGAGCGCAATAAAGAAACTCGGATAAAGATAAATTAGCGTATCTCTGGAGAAGAGTGATGGCGGTCGGAGAGACCCGAGTAAGGAAAAAGTTGAGGGGTACAACCCTTCCCTATTTATTTACTCCCAACGTCCTCTGTCGCTACACTTTGATAGAGTTTTTATACTTCTAAACCAGGTACAAATATAACTATCTACCAGAAACAGATACTACTTTTAAAATAATGTCTAACAGTTGTTAAGGTACTGTAAGTCCCTACTTCAAAAACGTATATACGTACCTACATAAAAATAAACTCCAGACTTGTAGGAACGGTGTGTTTGTTTGACATCTTAGTAAGTTAAAACAGTAAAATACTTTCAAAGATGACACTGCTTTTTATGCTGTTCAGTTGAAATACGGATATAAGGTAGTCTAATGGGGGTTATGTTCTTAATACGTAAATTCAATATACCTATTATGCTGAACTCAAATTAAATTAGACATTCGGAAACGGTAAATAAAAATAAATCTAAAAAAACGAATAAAAATGACGAACCAAGAATAAATACATCACTGTTTTGGTTTTCATATACATAATCTAGTAAATATATTGTCACTTAATAAATTGACATCTTTATTGAATTAGAAATAATCTAAAGTTGATAGATATACAACTATTAATGTACGATATATTAAAATGATTTTTTTCTGTGTTTGTGATTATGTAGGTGCTATGAGTTGGAACACAAAGTCTTATATTATATAGATATATACCTACAATTACTAGCGTTCACCCGCGGCTTCGCTCGCGTTCTATAAAGTATCCTATGTTGCTTCTAATACCTCCAAATGTGTATAAATTTTCATGATGATTAGTTTTCGCGTGAATCCGTAACAAACAAACTTACTTTCACCTTTATAATATTAGTGTGATGGTGTCGTGTTGCTGCTCACGATGAACTCCGAGACTGTCTAATTTTGACGACCGATTTTTCGAAACCGATTTTCACGTTTTTTAGGGTTCCGTAGTTCACGTCTCGGAACCTCTCTCTTAAAAACGTACCTAATTATAGTTTCGTCATGTCCGCCCGTCCTACGCTTACCTTCCAAATGGTTAGTGCTAGAAAAATGAAAATTTGCATGGATATGTGTATTTACTAGATTGACGTGCTAAAATACCTTAGACATCAAGTGTCTTGTAAATGTGTGTTTTGCTGACGTGCCTAAGATAGGTTAGTTAACATCACGCTCAGACCGATATCAACGGAGCATGATTGAAAAGAGATGTAGCTGAAGTTGCGTGGACCAGCTAGTGTTTTTTTTTAATGTATAGCCCGCCAAAATTACTCTACTCTGCCTGATGGAAAGCATAAGCAAAATCTAAGAGTGGTGGTCACCGTACTCACTGCAAATGCAGTCAATGCAGCATGGCGACCCACACCATGGCGGCCTAGTGATGCTTCTGCATCTATTATTCTAGTTAACAAGTATGGAACTTGTTGACTAGACTATTTGCGCCTCCGGTCTCGCACTCACCAACGAAACACGACAGCACGAACGTGGTCATTATACGTTGATTTTCTGTGCGAGGGTAGTACCGCCCCGATCGAGTCGGCCCGTTCGTGCTGAAATCAGCGTGGCTCTACTACCTTGAAAAGCGTAGGTATTATAACGCTAAAAAAATTGTTTGCTTTATCGAAGACTAACAGTCCGATATACCGTTTATAAAAATATACTCATTATTTTAAACCCTCGACTTCAAAGCCCTACTACGGATATTGTACCGAGGTGAAGGAAATATTTGTAAAGGTCTTTTTTTGTTTTTTTTTTAATTCTGTTTCTTAATAATATGCACACATACCAATTAGTATTTGTTTTTTTGCAATTAAAATCTTAATTGGGTCAATGCGGGTTGTACCTTCCTAAAAATGTTAAGTTAATAAATAAAAAATGTAATAAATATCAATTAACATAGAAAATGGAATATTAACGTCAATTTAATAGTATTGTACAAAATAAGTACCTACATTTTTATTACGAAATAATTAAGCAATTAAATATATTTGAAAAAAGTAGGTATAACTACAGTATTTAAAAGTTTTAAAGTAGTAAAGTATATCAAATATTCCTATATGTACCTACCTACCTATTTTTTAAACTTTGCCCCATAATATATATATAGGTACGATCAATGCATGTGCAGTATTATATATTATACCTATTTACCTGGTATAACAAATATAATAGGTCTTTACCTATGAAATTGCCGTTTTGTATGCAATAAGTGAAAGTACTTATTTTTTCAAACTTTTTTATTTCTGTTATTCGAAGTAATCACCCATGTAATCGACGCATCTTTGCCAACGCATTGGCAGATTATTGATGCCCTTGTTAAAATCATCTGGACGGGAGGCAACAAACTCTTCAAAGGCATTTTGTACTGCCTCCCGGGAATTGAATTTTTTACCCACCAAAAAGTTGTCTAAATTTTGGAAAAAGTAATAGTCGGTAGGTGCAAGGTCTGGTGAGTATGGCGGATAAGGGAGAGCTTCCAACCCCAGCTCTTGCAGCTGCTTCACGACAACGCGCGACCCCATACTGCGCAACAGACAGTCTCCAAGCTGCAAGAGCTGGGGTTGGAAGCTCTCCCTCATCCGCCATACTCACCAGACCTTGCACCTACCGACAATTACTTTTTCCAAAATTTAGACAACTTTTTTTTTTTTTTTTGAAATTTAGGATGTTTCACAAGACAAGACTCGAAACTCGTTTGTATAGTATCCAAAAAATCTCATCTAATCTGAAGATATTTATTGATGAAGTGAAATGCTATCTCTATCTACCTCGACAAAGTATTGAAATTTAAGTTTTTGTATTTATTTATATTATTTTATGATATTGGTCAGCGATTTAAAAAGATTGTTGGCAATTATTGCACTAGAAAAATAGGAAAGATCTATGTTTGCGTAAGAACTTCCATGGACTCAATTATAAATAACAAATATTTATTTATAATTGAGTCCATGGATCAATGGAGTTTATCTTACCCACGCAATCTTTCTTTTTTTCACGAGAATTATATACAAATAGATAATAGTTCCTTAAGGTATCAGGATAAGTTAAAGAGGAGAACCCACCGAAGTGATATCTAAATAATAATTAATGAATGCATAATAAATTCTTGAAGTTAAGACTAAGTTTATTTCTCCCTTTCCATATCTAATTCACCCCTATTTGCATGTAATGCAGGTGTAAGTGCAAACGTGCGCAGCTCGATAAATAGGTGCGATTGGCATAAATCACTAGCAACGCATGCGCAAGAGGCGTCGTACCGTACTCAATTAAGTGCTGCGATTTCAATTAAAACGCCTCCGTGGATTTACGACGTTTCTTATTTATATACTTTGGTAGGACGGACTTCTGATTGCTATTGAGGGCTACAGACTATGGGTACTTACCTACACTTATAAAAATCGATAAATTGAAGGTTATGTATTATTAAGCAATAATAAACTACAGCAACAGTGTGTATTCCAAATACCTAATATAATACTTCTGGAGCTTATTCTCCATTACCCTATTAAAGTTACAATACATATTACTATTGCAGTATGAGTATTCGTCATTCATTTTTTTTGGATTTTGAAGGTACCTAATGAAATCAAATGCTAAAGCAATTAAGACTAAGAAATCGTAGATATTGACACAAATCAATTTGTACTTGTTACATATATATAATAGGTATGACACTGAACTATTTCTATGAATTATGAGTTAAAGCGTTTTTAGTGAAGCGTGAGCCATTGATGACACCTCCAAAGCCACGATAAGACAATAACATTGCCTTGTAATTCTTCACAATCTGACCTTTTCCCACTGACATTGTATTCTATTCAGGAATCGTGAGTGAAGAAAAGCAAGATCGATTACTGCGCAACCGCCTCAAGCGCCCATTACCATAATGTACATGTGTGTAAATGCACAGTTTACGTAGTACACACGAAATGAGCGGTTGTGTACTGGTTTATATAAAGGCTAACTGTAACCCCAGTACTGCCTACCAATCTTAAACATTATGTGTAAAAGCAATTAGGTAAGTAGCCGCCACTTATTGGGACCGTCGCGTCGAACCGATTCAAGACCGATATTGGAAACGCAGGCCATGTCGTACAGCACTTTGCATAAACGTTGCCACGCCCACGAAATGTCACTGGTACACAGTAAATTATCTTTTCAGCATATTTTTTAGTAAATGGTAATTAAAATAAATAGCCGTCGAGAAATATCTTATGATCTCCTCTCAGTGTATGAATATTAAGTTATTTTTGCAAGGGCGAACTGTACCTACTGTATAATTTTGTTAATTTATTAAAATGAGTCTTTTTTAATTAATTACAGTAGTATGTAAAGTAGGTTTACGAAAAAGTAAACCTAACAACCTCTATAATTATTCAAATTGTAATTAATTACTCCATAATTACTTGCAGAACAAACTTAAATGGTAATAATACTTATAAAAGATAGATACTTAAAACGCAGGTAAACTATTTTACGTAAATAAAAAAACTTACGCGATAGTGATAAAGCTTGTTTTCAAACGAATAGCTCCCAATAAACGGTCTAATAAAAATGCCGTAACAACACATAATTCAGTCATCAAACTAAATTACTTACAAATAATTTGGCCGCTCATACTACACAATCGCAGCTAGTTACAACTTTTATGACGACGGGGTTGTGTCGTAAACTAATAAAATAAAAGTTGGAAGCGCGAACAAACCAATAGATAATGAACTTTTATTGGTCAACTTTACAGCTCTCCCCGAGTGATCATAAAGTGAATTATTGTAAAGCATTTCGACGTACGGTGGAAAGGAAATACTAGAGTATAAAGCAATGATATAATAAAAATAAGTTACTATTTCCTTACAACCTGAGGCCCTAGTGATTCCTAAAAGTGTTAATGAAGAGGTTGAATAAACAGTTAAGTGTCACTTAAGAATATTTTACTTATCCACAGTTGCCATCTACGTACTTAAAGACAGCCGCCCCTTGGCAGGTATAGGTCGGCTCCGCTATTGTTTGTTATTCAAATAACTGTGATTGGCAGCGCAAAATTAAGTGGGCATAATGACTCACGCAAGTCTTTCAATGAGAATACAGAAGCCCGTTTCACTTGAAGGAACACTAATAGTTGCTTGACGGTATATAATAACATAATATATATCGCCGCTATCTACTGCCATTGAATTATATATTATTTTTTTAAAAGAAAAATTTGTGTGTCTGTTTAGTTTATGGATCAACGAGTTGAGATAAAACTTTTTTTTCTGTGTATTCTAATGTCTTTTTTATGATAAGTACTTTTTTAATTATGTATCATGTTTTTTTATTTACTGTTAAATGCAATTTGCAATGTTGGATTCGTTGTAGTATAACCAGATTTTCTACTGGTAAGGATAAAAGTAGGTAACTCAATACTGAAGCACTACAACTTAAATGCCGTTATTTGTTGTATATTACAATTTACCACACAATGATATCTACGTAGGTACACGTCTTATGTATGAATGTTACGCACAGAGAGCATAATTAGATATAAATGTAGCGTATTTTAATTATTAAAATAAGTATGTGAAAATGAATCTAGGTATATATATTTTGTGACTTAGGTAAAGAAAAACAAACATCCGATGGTGAAACTGTGACAATATCAAGAGCAAAAGATAACTTATGTAGAACATTTGTAAGTATCAACATACAATAACGACAATAATTGTAAAGTGACTATTAAGCTCGGGGCAGATAGGCGGCATGTTTATTGGACCTATAGTGTAGTCCTAGCTTTATAGCTATATCCATGGCAATTAATAACTGTTGTGGTAAGCGAACATTTCGTATGTATCGTAAATTTTGAATTGGTCTCGTTATTTTATGGGGGTTAACTCGATTAACAGTTAGTAAGGGTTGGTTTATTGTGTATATCTGAGATTATCAGTGTAGATGTTGTATAGTCAGTATTTATATCATATGTAAATGTAGTTAGTTGGTAATTTAGTATGAAGACATTAGAATGTTTGCAATAAAATTTGCAGCATCTAAAACCTGATATATATGAAAGATTCTCTTATTCTGTAAATAGGCTTTCAACTATCGCTGAAATATGCAGCATATCAAATTTGATGCATTAAGTAATTAAAATACCTATATATTAAGTAATATTAGGAGGTTTATTTAGGTGTACAAGTTCGATTAAATTCCACACATTTTTGGATAGGTATTCCTATTAGTTTACAGAATAAATTAATCATACACAATAATAAAATGGAAATTCTTCTCACATTCGTTGTTTTCGAATTTTCGAACCAAGTACCTATTAGATTTAATAGTTTTGGATTAGAGTCGATAAAACAAAGGAATTAAAGGTTTTTTTTATGTTTAAGCTACCAAATTGACTCTACTCTCTCAAATAGATTCCAAGAGTACCTAGTTATTTCATTCGTTGTCAATTTTAATCCATGTGCTAATAATATATTCTTTATTTTCAATATTAGTGCATGTCAATAGCACGTAATGCAAACATAGCCAACTGATACATACCTATAGGTAGGTAAGACTGCAATATCGTGATATATGAACGACTCTCGCTGACCCCGTGATTAATCATGTTTGAATTATGAAGTCAACATATTTGAACTAGGTTCATTAGTACCTACTATATATCCATCACAGGCTTAAATTTAAATTACACGGAATGTTTTATAATCAGATAGATAGAATATAAGAAACACAATATAATTAGTATGTTAAGCATGTTGAATGTTTATCTTTTTGAATCAAAATGCTTTGTCTATTTACTTTGTATATAACTAGTCACCCCCGCATTCCATAGGTTAAAGTAACTTAAACCACATAAAAAAGCCATTAATAACACATTCTTTTTGACCCATTCCATCGTCAGTACAATTATAAATATACCTCCACACTTTCGTTATTTAATGTCCAGTTCTGGTCATAGGAATGACTTAAAATACCTCCTTCCTCTTTTAGTAGGTTAATATGCAATGTCTGTAGGCTTTCCTTGAATTTATTACTCAATAATGAACTAGCTATCAAATAACCACAATCCCTCAAACCTATTAATCACTTACCCCTATAATACTGCTAAATTCATTATACAAATATCTACATAAGTAGCCCTAAGATAGTCGTAGTTGTCTACAGGAGTACGTGCTCGGTTCCCAGGATGGAAGTAAGTGGCACAGCTAAAGGAGTCGTGTAGAGGACAGGGCAGGTCGGGTGAGCGATACTATCGTCTCACGAACGTTCCTTTACCGGGCACAGGGTTGAGGATCGCTCTACACAAGAGCATTTATTTAAACATGAATTGAAACCAAATTTGAACTAGCTATTTTAAATAAATCGAGATTACTGTTGCCTAAGCTATGTTATTTTGAGTTATTTTTCTTCGATAAAATTAATGTCATGCTACTGCTATTATTGTTGTTGTAGAGTTCATATGACATAAAATATCCTTTGCTTCTTTTGTCTAGATTTCAAAATAAAAAAGAAAGATAAAATGAAGTTCGCATGTTTGCAAGATGCATTTTAATTTATTTATATCAACCTGAAATGGTTAAACACCATTTGAGTGTATTTATTTATTATTTTTATAATCATGAGTCATCCCAACTTAACACTGTAGTAAAAAATGCAAAAAAATATAGAATATAAGGGTAAACGAAGGGAAAAATACATAATTTTGAAAGCGATGAAGAAATCACCAAATCCTTTGTTGAGACTGTTCTGTTCTTTGTGTACGGCTATGTTATTTGGTTTCATTTAATAATTTATTTAACTTATTGTATCAAAAATATGCAGTTTAGCGAAAATTTCGTTTCAAATTACTTATTGTTAGGTACAATAAGTACACACCCATAGTATAATACGAGTATTACTAGTATTTCTTTCCAAACAATACATAGCTACCGAATTAATTTATCTACTACTATCTACCAAATGCCTTTACTTCTCGACAGCCCTATGTTAGACGAACTCTTTGTGTTGCATAGTAGCTGAAATACATATGTATAAGAAGGTACTTACAAGAAATAAGTATAAAAAAGACATATAGATCAAATAAATTACACATTACCTACCTATTCTCTTATGCTTTGCATTTATTTAATAGCATACTAGCGTAAGAACCAAAGTACCTGCTAAATTAGAGCTTCGACATTTTTGTTGAAAGATATTAATGTTTTTTTAAAGAAAGAATGCCTACAGATTGCATCTTCATAACATAGAGTCTATTTCTAAATACAAATCCCTTGCAATACCTCTCTAACAAGCTTCCTCACTGAGTCTATGTATATCACTTTTTTTTTACATTACATGATTTCGCACCATACACTACGTGGGGACGGGGGCGTGTGTGGAACTCCCGGAGAACTGGTCTACCCATTAAACCCCGCGGCGGTCTACCTCGGCAGTCGGGAGGAGCTCCAGGAACGCATCAGCGGCTCTGGAGTCCCCCCTGCCATACCATATCCCATGGCTGAGGTACATCCCGGGGTGACCTAGGTATCATCACCATATTCACCATCATCAGCCTTTAACAGCCCACTGCTGGACATAGGTATGTCCTTAAAAAAGAGTCCTACTACTTATTTGCATTTAAATCTGGGGGCACGGTCGTGCCTCCGCCAAGACGAGTTAAGCGCAGCGCAAGGGCACTCAGGACCCCTCATAACTTTGGATTCCGATATACCAGATAGTTCAAATTCACATGATATGATATCTATAATAGACTTATTAAACATACAAAGTTTCAATTGCGTTGCTTTGATATTTTAGATTTTATTGATATCTAAAATAGGTAGGTACACCGATTTCGTCACTGACACACTGATGATCATCAAAACTGTTAGGTTAAGCTGAAATTTAGTATGTAAACCAAGTTTAGTATACAAACAACAAAAAAATCATAAACCTATTACTTTTGCCCCCCAACCCCCAAAATTAGGGGTGGAAGTTTGTATGAGCCTTCACTGATTTTTATGGTAGAATTAATTTTAGGTAGGTTATAATTTTGGTATCCGGACTTATCGAAAGAAGAAAGAAGATGTACAAGAAATACCCCAAAAAAAAGAAACAAAAAAAACTGCCATAAGCAACTTACAAAAAGAAATGAAATCCCACCAAAAACATTTTCATGTCAAATGTTGCCAAGACGACTGCACTTCACAGGGTAAGCCATAGCTTAACCTGTGAAGAAGATATCCAAGTGTAGAGCCAAGCTTCTGAAACTACACGCCCTAACTCTACCAAACCTAACTTCACAAACTTTACATCTCAGTAAAATGTAGGTATGGCTTGGCTGTTTCGTTACTTCAGAAACTATGATAGTTGCAAACACAAAAGGCGTTCATTTCGCATTCGTGACGGTAGCGATATTTAAATTCCCATATTATAATAATATGTATTAACGAAATCTGTTGTGTCTGTGAAGTTTTAATAAATTGATATATGAGCGGTAATAAAAAAACGATTGTTTATGATTCAAAGATACTTATGACGTAGGTACTTAACCATATAAAATATAATATATATCATAGATAGATCATAAGCATATCTACGTAGGTTCAGTCATTCGTTTTTTGCTAATGCCTTCGAATAAAAATATGTTTAGAAACTAAATACCATAACCTGTTTTAAACAAGCATAAACATTTACCCAGATAATTACATAGAGTAGATATATATATGTCTTTATTATCAGTGCACAAAAAACAATGGAACCAGTGAACATATTATATTAAATGATTTATTATTAAATAACATAATAAAATAATACTCTGACAGAGCTATTAAGTTAATATTATGTACCTACTCCGTTGCGAGTTTGCTGTGATATTTAAAACTATTTAAATTAACAAAGTAGTTTTCTTTCCATATGTATCTACTATGAGATATGTGTATGACGTTAGTACAATTTTTATCCTGCAAAATAAATTCTAGTAAACTTTTGCGTTACTTTTTATTGCAGAGTGAGAAACGTTGTCATTAGCTTAATATTTCGGTATTCTAGAATGAAATAGGTATCAGAAGAACATATCATAGAAATTATTCATAAGAAATTTACAATCAAAAAACCGAAGATATCTCGGTATTTTGATCCAATCTCTCTATAGCATAAAGCAACATACTAATAGGCATATTCGAAAGATGATACTGTTTTTTTTATTGCTTATAATTTTATAATAAAGAGGGAGTTTCAGTGGATATGTCTTATCAATCTTATGGTGATCCATTAAAAGTGATGTTTTAATATAAAATCATGGACCTACATTACGTAGGTACCTATTTTAAGTACCTACTTACCTATATAAAACCATCACTAATACAATTTTATTGAGAACGAGTAACACTCATTAGCAGCTGCATGAATGATATATTATATGACCCGTTATAGATGCATATTATACAAATATACCTACATAGGTACCTACCTATTTAGGTAGTGGTCTGTGTAGTAAGATCTCACCTTGGTATTTATTAACAAGTTTATAGGGAGTCATTTAAAATTTCAATATTCAATACCTTCGTTGCAACTTAATAATGTTAATTAATTACATTAAATGAAACTGTCAAATGATTAAATAATGATAGGAATTTAGTTTTAAGTTAGTCAGTGGTAATATTAATCGATGCAACTTTATTTTATGTGTTACACTGTTTGAAAGTATGACTTGGCGCGTAATTTAAGCTTAAGGCTCGTATTCACTTTGATTAGTGCGAGTGCAGGTGTGAAGCGCAGGTGATCAACCATTGGTAGAAAATACGTGTGGACCGCGAATTCGCTGCCCTCACGTACTTTCCACCAATCACCGATAACCCGCACTAAGCACCTAGGCTCGCACCAAGCATAATGAATACAGGCCTTTACAGACAGTTTTAATGTATTTGCAATATAATATGGCGTACTGTGGTGTATATAAAGTACGCAAAGTTAATATTTTAAAGGCTTTTACAATATTACTTTTAACTATCACACACTACTTGTTACCTAACAGTCATTCACTCATTCGTCGCAAAAGGTAGGAACGTTATTATTACATACCTTTTGATTTTCATTATTTTTACTGATATTATTCGTTATTCTTAGCACCTACCGATTGTTTATCGTACCTATTTAAATATTTATAGTATCTTTTTAGTTTTATATTCAACTTAGGACTTAGGAATATTTTTCTCGTATATTATTAACTAAAAGTTAAAATTAGGTTCCAATTTTGATATAGTATTAAATAAAAAAAATATCTAGTCATTTAGGATTAGAATTTAGTGATTTACTAAATTAAATGCAATAATATATTATAAATAAATGGAACACACTTAGTTAATTAATTAATTGTTACATAGTACATTATACATCCATGGTTCAATATCAGCGCCATGTTGCTAAATTATTCCATAGCTACATGCTACATCTGCTGTTCTTAGCTAATTCTTACAATTAACTGAGTCATGGACTCTAAGACGCACCCTACATATTTTAATCGTTGCTTCTGAAGTTAATATGTATTTAAATAATTCTTACGTTCGTTTAAAGTCTTGACGTACAAAGATGTCAAACTTCAAACGCTATGAAAACAGGATATAAATGGCTTCCTGCTACGTAAGTATAATAATTGTCAAATAAAAAACTGAAGGTTCGAGTGCCTATGCTCCAGTGTACATTAAGATGTTCAAAATTCACCTCGCGATACGTTAATACCAGGGCCAATAATAAATTTATCGTATCGGCTAAATAATTATCTGTTATCGTCGATTTGGCAGGACAGGTCGAGGACCGTAAACATGGCTGATGGGGAAGCGTTAGCAAAAAAAACTTAAAGCCTAGCTTAAAAAATTGTTTTCAAATGCTGACGTTACAATTAATGTCTACTCTAAATCGTAGTTTTCAAAACCATTGATATCTAATATAGTTCACTATTAAAGCAGGTAGCTAATTCAATGCAACATCATGCATGATCTAGTTTTCTATACACTTCGTCGATTTAAATCCTGATTTAACAAGCTAACACGTCCCTGCGTATAATGTTATTCAACATTTTCCCACATGAACACCACTACCAAATACGCACAAAGTTATTTGTAACTTTTTCTTTTGCTGACGGTACGCGGAGCGCAGCTTGGAATTTACTTTTTAGCGGCCTTTTGACTCTTCAGTTGCCATACTCGGCATCGATGATGAAACAGACTACATATTACCAATTTAATTAATAGTTCCCTTCGTTGGGGAGTACAACCGATGAAGTCATTATTAATATTAACGAAATTTTAAGACCCCCTAATATGACAAGAGAGTTTATTTTTGGCTCCTAATTATTCTTTAGTTATGATGTCGTCATGACACTGTTAATTAGTACCTATAGGAAACTCTTAATAGTCAGTGAACATATAGCTGGTCAATATATTCGATTCATTCATTTCGGAACATTGGCATATCATTCCTCAATTGTCTTGATCGTCTGTATCTATTCCCTAGACAGGTGTTATTACGACATTGTACATGTTTCGCGTGGAGACAGTCGGGAACATACAAAGGTGCAATGGACTTCATAAATTAAAACACTGCAAAACAGCTTCACCGAAGAAATTGCGCTTGGGCGACTTCAAAAATGGCATCGCGCTTCGACTGGTGACGACGAGTAAGTTTTTCGCGACCGTCTCCACTCGATAAATAATGGCGGTGACTTTGACAAAAACTCACCTAGTCCTGTTCGGTGGCCGACGGCGCGCGCTCCCCGCTGTATGCGCTCGCTTCACCCCGCTCTCCTCTCTCCCACTCCTCCGAGCCGCCCCACATCCCCGCTCTGCCCGCTGTCGCCCTGTGAGCTTTTTCTGCCCATTCCACGGCGCCGGCGCAATCGCGAACCGTTCACTTCCATCATTACGGACATAACCCTAACTATTTACACCGCTACTGTCTAAATAATAACTACTTATATTTATGGCAATTTGTTTAACTTCACCGACTATTAAAACTGCAGGAACACGATCACGTTTACACTATACTTATGCGAGAGTATTGAAGGATTAGATGGCGCGGAAGGTTATTCATTCTGTTTCACACTGTCCGATATAACGATAGCGGATAATTATTTTAACTTACGACTCTTTATTAACTTAGCTTTAAGGGTACGAGACCGGGTCTCTTTGGTAGGCATATTAAATTTGTACAATGTAATATAGTTCATGTCGCCGACGCAGCCGAGCTGGGGCGCTACGATCGCACATAAAGTAAAACGCACTACGATACACCTACACTATGATACACGGAAGAGATTTCTACAAATTGCACTGGTTTCCAAACGCGAACATCTTCGACGATTACGCGGATTAAAATATATAAAAATCTATAAATCAACAAAAAACAAACCCGAAACACAAAATAATACGACCCGTTTCTAGTCTAGCATCCAACAGTTTATTGTTCCATTCAATCGATTAGAAAACATTGTGTCTAGTTAAAATTAATTTAAAAATAATCACAACAACCGAACAACACTTAAATAACGAAAAAATAATTATAAACAATTTACAAAAAAAAAAACACAAAGCTATGAAGTGTTCGGGGGATTGCGATTGTATCACTGGGCAAGGCGGTGCGCGCGCGACACCTAGTGCTCAGGATGACCCTGCGCAGCAGCAGCGGCCGCCGCTGCGGCTGCTGCCGCCTTTTGTGCTTGTGCTTGCTTTTCTTGTTCATTTAACTCCTTTATAGCTTGTATTTCCTTCTTTAATTTCATCCTTCGATTCTGGAACCATATTTTGATTTGTCGCTCCGTCAAACAAAGTGCATGTGCCATTTCTATACGTCTCCTCCGCGTGAGGTAGTGATTCGTGTGGAACTCTTTCTCTAACTCTAGCGTTTGATATCTAGTATACGTTTGTCTTCCTCGTCTTCTCAGGCCGTTTGCTCCTGTAACAAAGAAAATTTGGTCGTCATTACACATTTAAAAATGTTAAAACTTAGGTAAATGTTGGTGGTTAAGTCTTGCATGAAAGAGGCCGGTTTTCAGCGAAGCGTTTGAATGGTGAATGGGATTGCTTGTCTCACGCAGCTTAGTTCAAATGACGTTACAATTGGCGGTGACGACAGCTTCATTTCGTTTAAACGTCGATATAGATTTATGTGCAGGAGAAGTCTTTGATCGCAACCGCCCGAGATTAAGACTGGTTGCAAACTTGATTAAGAAACATAAACACGTGTGGGCGATGATACGAAACTGTTTAGCATAAAGTTTCAAAGGCAATGTAAATTGAGACACAGATAATAAATTTTATCTTAAAGCTAAATCCCTAATCAAGCGAAACTCTAATCTATACATTAAGGTACCAAAGCACAGATTTTTGCCAGGTAATGGAAATCACGTAACTTTCGACATTCTCAAACATGGTTCCTCCTGTATTTTTCTCTCTATAACTCAGCTCAATTTGGATTAAGAGCGCTCACTAGAAAAGGATTTTGCATTTGATTTGCGATCACTTAAATTTCTTGAGTTGAAGGGAAGTTAGGAAGGAACATTCAACTTAAATGTAATTCTGTAGTGTAGCTCAGTTCTTTTCTTGTAATACCTACAGAATTTTGTTTTTACTGGAATTTATACATTTGGTCATTTTTTTAGTTATGAAAATATTAAACTATTAAGGTTGTCTAAGTAACCGTGTCCAAAGATTTAGAATTTCTTACTACGACGAAGTTAATTCGGCTACAGAATTTCGAATATCAATATATTTACAGTTTTGTATTAAATGTATCAGAATAAAATTCAAATGAAATGGCAATTTATTTTAATCATAATATTAAAGGATAACCCTATTTACTGCCTGCGGTTATTCGAAAGCTTTCATTGCATGCCTTTCGTTGCGTGCTCCTTAACATAATGTATAGGTTCTGAACTCATGCTGAGATGAATATCTCTTTCGTTTTGTGTCATACTTTCTCAGTAGGTACATTATATATCATATTAAAACCATTGGTTCTGATTGGTTTTAATCTGTATGAATTTAATTTGGTTGAATCAAAGGAAGTCATGTATGTACAGGCCTATGGCCAGCCAGGGTCTTTTAAAGGCTGTGGATTTGAAAGGTATGAACGCAATCTCTGACACTTACCTACATTTGAAATTTTAATGTGCTTCTGACT
This sequence comes from Diaphora mendica, assembly GCA_949125395.1. Classification (NCBI taxonomy): domain Eukaryota; kingdom Metazoa; phylum Arthropoda; class Insecta; order Lepidoptera; family Erebidae; genus Diaphora; species Diaphora mendica. The sequence goes on from OX421323.1 coordinate 9,942,603, forward strand.
CGTGATGAGTAATAATAACTTAAATGTCATTCTTTTATTATTTAATTTTAAAAATATTGTGAAGTTATGGCGAATTTAGTACACAATTTTACGCAAACTTTGTAATTGCAATGTTGCCAAAAACAATGTTTATAAAACAAAACTTTACATTCTGTTTTTAATTCGAGTCATGATCAACACATTTATGTCTCGTAGTCAAAAATATATATGAACAGGAATAGCTCGATCAAACGTTCCGCCAATGAACTCGTATATAAATTTAATTAAAGACGTGTCATAATTATACAACAAGGGAGATAAAACACTCGAACAAACACATTGCCTTGCTTTAGTGGTACGAAAATAAAAGCAAGAGTATCCAGGGGCGTACTTCTCACAGCATAAAAGGGTATACGCACCAATTTAATGGCTTAATTATCTTTCAAGTAGTGAGATCCGAGGCTGTTTATCTATCGGCTTAAGTTGTATGCAGTATGGGCTAATCAATCGTGAGAAAGTAAGTTAAACATGCCTATTGTGACTAAAGTTGACTGCACGGTTGACCTGTTGGTTTAAGCGGTCGCCACGGCACCGCTTTCTTCTGCGCCAAGTGTCGTGGGTTCAAATCCCACATTCGACAACAGTTTGTGTGATTCACAAATTATTGTTCTGAGTCTGGGTGTTCTTTGTGTTCGTTTCATGTATGTCAGTAAAGTCACCCGCGACACAGGATGTATATTCCCTAATACGGGTGTTGTCTTTTAAAAAATAAGGTTAGTTCAATTGAATACTTGGTAGTTGAATGTCAGTATTAGGCGTTTAGGAGTTTAAAAGGTGAAATATGAAGGTTACTTTTAGTAACTTTTATCTTATTATCTACAGCCTTCTATAGTTTTTTGAAGTGGAACATAAAGATTGACAGAAAAACGTATTTAATGCAAAAAATAAATCGATTCACCTACATCAAAAACAAAAGAGCAGAAGTAAGGTACCTAGGTATGAGATAAATTAACATGTTCAAGGCATTTAAATTAGTTTCGGTGAAAGGTGCACTTCATGCAATTAAAATCATTCTTAGATACATCTTTTCTCCCCTGACTTACGATTGTTACAAAGTAAAGTGCAACCTTTTTAATAATTAACAAAAATTCTTGCGGCAACTGTATGTAGTGGTTAATTGAGTGACGCTAATTGCCTAAGCCGTAAAAGCCTTCCGAGGGCAACACGTAAATTACAGGACCACTCTTCTTTATGTTCGAGTTATTTACGGGATTAACTCGAAATCGTTGTTTATTTGAGACAACAGCAATCAATTTTAAAGAGAACATCTAAATACTCGACCTTTGCAATTTAAAAGTAAGTACGAAACAAATTACTTTCCTGTAATGAAGCTGTACTATTGTTTCTCAACAAAGATATTTAAGAAGATTTCTTCCTTTCTTTAAATATAAAGTGAGTATTTAAACTAATCTTATAATAAACAAATTGTTTTGTTGTAGTAGAAAATGATTAATACATAATATTAAACGGTATTGATCTTTAGACAATACCTTTCTAAATGACAAAAGAAACTTAAGTTATTTTTTGTTTCCTACTTTCTACAACTACTTCTTTGCGTGTTCGTTCAATTATTACGTAAAAGATAAAGAAATATCTATTGGTTGTTGACTTCGATTTCAAAATACTTAAGTAGAGACTTACAATGTTCTGCCTGGAGTAAGTTGTATGTAATTCAGCCTATATTTATCTTTCATTACCAAAAAAGATGCTTCCGGCTGACGCACGAACTCAATTTCGATAAGCTAATGCATTAAAACTCATTACTAAGAAACAGAGCTGGTTTTGCATATTAATTCAAACCTTTCACTTCCATATAAAGGGCTGGTCAATTTGGAAGCCGAAACGTATATGATAAGTTAAAAATAAGTACGGCAGATTACGGCCATTGATATCGCGAAGTAAAATTTAAATAAAGAGGATATAACAGAAACATGTGATAGGTAATGCTATTCGTGAGAACTTGATTTCTCCATCATCCCGATACTTGTAATAGGTACCCAATACAATACCACTACCTATTACTCTGGCTCTTTTGGTATCCATATATAAAATCCATATATTAGTACAAACGTTAAAAGAAGTATTACATTTTCATTTTCATATAATTTTATGACTTAGCTCAATCATATTTTTAAGTGCTATTTTTTTATAACAGAGACGCATTCAGTCTCTTTTGTCCCATTGCCCCTTTATCGACAAGTTTGCTAGAGTCGGCGTCTAGTCTAGACTGATTCACGTAAAACATTAATTGCTTCGACGACCGACTTAATCTTCAAAACACAAAGAAAAAGACAATATATTAAGCAAAGATGTTAGGGGTAGATATTGTCTGACGATTCTGTTATATAAAGTGTGATAACAAGTATTATTGACTCTCCAATCTGTTATGTACTTATAAAATTTCTATTGGAAAATAAACTTCCATAATGTCAATCAGAAATAAATTCAATTTAATGAATTCTCTATCATACCTCAGATAAAAATACTACGTAAATAACCAGAATATATTATATTAAGTTGTTGTTTTTTACAAAACCAAAAGTGACACAGAAGCCGCACGTGTTACAACTAATTAGGGCTACCATCATTTCAGTGTCAATTTTCGCCTTGTAAATTCTCCTCAAAATCCAAAGTACGCCGTAAAAGCAATAAACATGACACAAATGGCTTCATTAACGCAAGAGGCGGGGATTGTGGCCTAGCAAAAAATAAAGAGTAGTGACACACAGCCTTAATAGGTATATAATGACACCACGTTTCCGTTATGCACAAATCTGAAAATATCATCTGTGTAGACGCATTACGCGTTCCGGAACGCAGGGCGGGACAACAGACTCCAAAAGGTTACGGTTGTGCTTACGAAGTAAATAAAAAATGAAGCTACAGAAATTTCACTCATTATGTAACACATCAAAGTACCGTTGGCAGTAACTGCCAATTAAAGTTGGGAAGCCGTAAAAACGTGCAATGAAATTTGAGGTTAGGGACAAAATAACCCACATCGATGCATGTGAATAAATGTAAGAACGACAATGATAAAGCTATAACTGTGTGATCTCAATTCAATCTTGATTGCACTCGAAAGTACCCCGGGGCGGTCACTTCAAAAACAGGTTGTGCGAATTTGTGCTTCGGAAAGCGGAGCATTGCATAAAATTCGCAACATTTTTCGTTGAAAAACAACCAGAGGAAATTACAATATAATCTGACTCCCAAAAATTTAAGTTGAAAAGCAAAAAGACAAAGAATGCAATCCAAGGAAATCGACTCGTAACCGTTCCCAAGATTCCCTTCGTACAAGTGTCAAGCACAACCCGTTCTGCAACACGTGTCGCAAACAAAAGAAACTTGTCCAAGTTACCCTCCTCTCCCCATCGAGCGACAAAAGGATTGCGCAAGTTATATTAGTCGTAAAGAATTTCGGACTAAGATCTATAAGGTTGTAAACCGCTCGTAATTCACAATGGTCCCGCAATTGCGGAGGACATTCGCAACAACTGTTGTTTGCTTCAATGTTTTAATTGTTCCTAATTCGTAAAACTTTTTAGCGTGATTTACAACTGTTGTTTCAGTAGATCGGCACTTTTGAGTATTTTTTCCAATATTGGTGAACATGTGGCACGCGGTTGACACCGCGGGAAGCCGTTATTTACACTTGTGGGATCGTAAACGCTTTTAAAACAATATAACATATGACTTTTTCCATAGGCAACTGTGTTATGGTTATGATGGTGCTTTAGTTTCGAGTGTGAGACGTGTGAGACGCGATTGTCATTGAGTGAACGGGACAATTATTATTGCGTTAGCATATTTCAATGGAAGAGTGACATTAAAACGAATCACGAGAATCTCGAGAATATGCCCACGCGGACAATTTTCTTCGATAAAATTATGTAAAGTAGATATTTGCGCTCCAATTCTTAATTTTTTACCATATTGTTCTAAGCTGCCTGCATTTTAACTTAACATGAAAAAAAAGTTTTGCCCTTTACAAAATTACTTAATAACTCTAATATGAACACTTTTAAGTATATTTTATGGTAAGACCCTAACATGTTTTAGGAAAATATAACGCCATAATTGAATGTGCATCTCAAAAACGTGTTCAATACAGTTTTTTTAATACATTAACATCTCATTACCGGGATGGGAGCGACGTTAAATAAGTGGCGCGATTCTGTTTCTTGAAAATTTTATTATTACATATTCTGAGCCAACGGGCTCAACGAAATTATAATCACTCAAATTGGTAACGTGAATCGCAAATTACAAAATTGGTACCAAAATATGTGGTGGGGCAGTAGGTACAATGTTGAACTGTACGTATACATGTGTAAGTCGGGCTCGTTTAGTTATAGGTATGTAGATACAGGTAAGAGGACGCACCCACCTTCTTGGGTGGTCTCAGAATCAACTGACCGATTACAAGGTATATAAATGGCCTATAGCACATTGGCTGCCGCTATCAATACATTTGTGAATTATTGTTTAAAATAAAAGCTCACATGAACTTCTGTATCGATACACAGTGTAATTAAAGCACTGCTGTATGGTCGGCATGCCAAATCGATGCGGAATGGTTATTTATTTTGTTGCGAGTTTCATAACAATAAATTTCGATTTTGAGTAATAAACTTTAGGACAGTAAACAATAGGATTATAAATTATGATTTTATGAAATTGACAGTAATGCGCAATCGTTTTAAAATAAAACATTCGTGTTTAGATAGATAGTTATAATTTTCACACTCTATATTGTTGGAGAAATGCCACTCAAAATAGCATTTTTCCATATACTTCGAACGATATTTAATTATATAATTAATTATGCTTGATGATATACCTAATGGTGCTATAGGTACAATATTTGTAATCACCTGTACATTACACTGTCAACTTACTTGATCTTAATCTATGGGTGATTTGTGGAAACATATTCCCGAATATCCTGTAAAAAGAACACAGATATCCTAACGATGTCAACAACCAACGTAATTTTAATGTAGTTTCAAAGATGCGACAGCTTTCCTGCCATCTGTGGCACTGACTTCCAATCAGCCCACTAGATGTGTATCGACTTGAGACTTTGCTTGTTATCTCAAAAACACAATATGAATAATACATTAGTGGTCGGTGTAAGTGTACTCGGGCACTCTTAAATTGGCAAAGCTTAATTGACTCAAAGGTTGAAAATGAAACGAAGGGTTCTTGGCCTCTACAGCAATGGTAGCATACGGGCTACGGCTACTTTTTATGTAATCGGTACCTGGCGGACCGCTTAACGGAATCAATTTAAATCGGTTATGTGAGATTGCGTATAAGGGTTGGTAAGGTCAGAGAAAACGATTAATTAAAAAATATTTGCGTGTTGCTATCGGGTCGACGGTTAGGTATAGTTGGACGGTATAGAGCTATAAGTCCTATGGAACAAACTTTTACTGAGATACGTACGACTGTGTTCAAATTATCTGATATTATATTTACTAGGTATACTTATATATAGGTACCGGATCTTTGTATTAACATTAAGAGGACCTTACTAATTAATTTTACGCCAAAAATTCATCACGTATATAAAAAAATATTATCTTGAAATGCTTTTTTATTTGATTTATCATATCATACTAATAAAATCCCTTCCCGTGTGTACCTTTATAGGTACATACTTTGTTTTTTCATTGGTGTGTGTAAATTTAATTTTGTAACGTCTCATGAGTGAATTAAAGACATATTATATTGAAATACAGTTTTTAATTGTTGACAAAACAGTTAATAAATTAGGGGGAAAAATATTTTATAAATTATATTACATATCGAAATATTTTTTTACTAATATACTGCTTAATTTAAAATAATAGGTAGCACTTAAATGACGACCTAAAAGTACCTACCTAAGGTTTGTGGATTCAAAAGTGTGCTGCTTTTGACACCACTCTGAACAAAAGAGGACTTTATAATTAAATGGAAAGAAAATTGCACACCTTATTCCACTTGCTTTTTTATCAACTACGTAAAAGGTAAAAGTACCTTATACGATGTATGTGTTTTTATATACAGCCATAGTTTACCTATTTTACGACATGGTACGGTAGGTGACATAATAAATTGATGTAATAATTTAGAATAGTTTATTACAAGGCTTTATATTTTTTATTATCTATTAATAGATATAGATTGACCAAATATTTGCTGTTTAATGTTTATTATTCAAAATAATTTTAAAGTAGACTAATGCCAGTAGGAGACACCTGGCGATTACTAATCACCAATTAACCAAAACTAGGAATCGGCTGGTAGACGAATTTCTACCATAGTTCTTTAAAAAAGATTTTTGTTTTTTTTTTATTGACCACTATAATTGGAAATATTACCTACTGATTAGCTTGTCTTTCCTCAACAGGTGAACATTACCAGTGTAAACTAATGCACCCTTTTTCACGTACGTGAGTAGCGAGCTACTTTTCTGCACCTTTTCTACATAAACCTTTCACATACGGTTGGCGGTTGGTTCACGGTGGGCCACCGGTTTAGGCGGTCGCCACGCCGCTTGCCAATTTGCCAAGTGTTGTGGGTTGAAATCCTACACGGGACAACACTTTGTGTGATACATAACTTGTTGTTCTGAGTTTGGGTGTTAATTGTGTCCGTTTCATGTATGTCTGTAAAGTCCCCCGCGACACAGGATGTTTATTCCTAATGCGGGAGTTGTCTTTAAAAAAAAAAAAAACTATAAAATCACTCCAATACGGCCCTTTCTACATGTACCTAGGGTTGCTTTCTCTAAAGTTATCAAGGCTGTCTGTTTCTCTATATCCGACTGTTAGGATCCTATGGTTGGCTGTGCTGATGAAGTTGCCTACGTTCGTGAAATTTTCTTGAAAATACGTAAAAAGAATTATCCTCTTCAGGTATCTGTATTCTGATGTAATTAGGCAAGAACTTACTAGTACATGCCTATTCGCAAAATGCTGTCTCTATCATAGAGCTCGTTAGCTTTCTTGTTCCTAATCCAAGTTTAATTAAGGGCTAATATAATTTTGTTTTCAACGTGCTGAGCTAATACCTGACCCTTAAATAGCAGTCTCAAGAAGAGGCGGGATAGGGGCGTGATCCTTAATTAGTTACAATTACTTACTGCCTGCATGTATGCTAGTGGAAATAAGCATTCCTAACAATATAAAGTTATAAAGATATTCTGTCTACGTAAGATAGATTTATGAAATCTATTAAAATGAGAGAGCTTTAATGGAAGAAAAATTCAATGAATCTATTGTTCTTTAGCACGTAGAATATACCTTCTAAGAATAACTACCTATGCCTATGAGACTATAAGAACAAAACGCTAAATGTGACATTTTGTCCGCTGCTACTATGAAAATAAACCTCGTTATTATGAAACGAAGAAATGTCTATGTAAATGAGCTGCTTTACATAAAATCATGTTAACATATTCGAACCTTCATCGGTTAACATAATATATATAAGCTTTAATAAAAGGTATTGCCGATGCTGTGTACCCAAGCATGTATTTTGTATCGGAGATACATATTAAAATAATTACATACTGTACCTACATGGCACTAATAATACTCACAAAGCTCACGAAACATTTACTGAGAGTATCACCATTATGTAAACAAGATGGCGGCGACGTCCTAATTTTTTTCTTGACCCTAGATGATAATTTTTAAATACTACTCCGAAAGTCAAGAAATTACCCAAGCAAGTGTTCAACATCAACTTCACAAAACTGGTGTCGAAATAAAGGGACCAGTTCAGGCTCCAACCGTCCAGTAATTATATTTACTGCCCTTTAATATTTTTCTCTGAAGAAACATAATGCATGGGGCATTCGAAAAATATTTACATTTTATTAAAAAATGAGAACTACAACACTCCATGTTTAAACGGTCTCTTAAATATTTAAGCCCATTCTATATTACTTTTCAATATGTACCTATATTATACCGTTTCGATATCAGCCCATAGATCAGGGTTGAATGCAATAAAAATCGGACGTCCCTACAGGATTAGGCCAAACCCTGACATATGTGACATGTAAAAGCCTCAGACAATTCTTTTTCTTAGGGGAGGCCAGTTTGTGTTGTTCAAAAATCAATTGTAGTGAGCACTTAAAACACTGATATGCTTCAAAGACTTTATATGATATTTAGAATAAGCAGCCGATTTATATTATGAATACAGCTGTTACTCCCAATAACTGACTCAATAAATCAATAATTGAATGTTATTAAATACGAGGTTATGTAGCGTATAATTTTCACAATACTGATTATTAACAATGTCTATATCTATATTATGATTCAACAAGGGGCACGAAGAAAATCACTTGTTCTTGTAGCTATTCATTCACGCAAATAATTTTAACACAAAGCGGGCTGGAAACCAACACTAACAAGATGCAGCTGTTACGATCTCTCAAGCGGAGACCATTTTGAAAAACTCGTTAGAGTTTTCGAAAATAGAATATAAAATGTGTCACTCCTTCCCCGATAAATCAGTCGTGATGAATGTAGCCAAGTTAGGAGCGGTGCGCGCCGCGTGACGGGGCAGTCCCTTATTGGGTGGCGTAGTCGCCATATTGCTCCGAGCTTGTACCTGTCAAACTTTGATATATTACCGCTTGGCTTTCTCTAGTGTGCGCCTTGTCTTATGATCACGGATTAAATTAAGAATATATTGCCATGAAGAATAGCTTTGATGTATTTAGCAATTACATTAACCTGATATTTTTCAATAGTCATTTATGAAAAGGCAAAAAGCACATTAATTTCATGGGTCATTTTGAATAATTGACTGATTGTTCACGGGGTGTAAATTTATTGCGAGTGTGTAGACTACCGAGATCATGTTTTTGATTTATATTTTGCCATTTCATACATTTTTAACCAAAACATTCTTGTTTTTGCAGTATATTTAATTTACTACCATAATAAAAATGCCAGACTTCAATGTTATAAAAAATTGGGATTATTTTTGGTTTCTAAGTAGCTTAACTAATTGCATGTATATATTTTGCTTTAGGTGAAACTAAAAGAAATATGTACCATAATTTAATCCATAAAACATTAAAAGCATGCAAAGCTGCCGTAGTCAACCACCAATATTATAATACTTACTTCATTTAGACATTCATTGCAATAAGAACACTTGAAGCAAAAAAGTGTCGCGTTTGGCGGTTTGCCGCGGAACTTTATAGATGTAACAACTTTGCCGGTAGACCACAAGAAACGCACGTATACTAATCATTACATTAGCAAAGAGTTTTACTTTATCCGCCACTGGAAAGTAAACTCAAAGTGAAGGATATAAGGCTTATTACCGTAAGAAGTTCCATGCACTAAAGTGTTTGATGAAGTGAACCGACGATTTGCCATTTAGCGTGCATAAAAGCGAATCAAACCGATAGCAATCTACTAGATATCATGTTATTACGGTGATATACCCCTGTAGGGACAGGATAAAAGGGAACATATATCTAATATTGAATTTCGTTACTTGTCAATATAATTATGTCTATCTGACGTAGAAAAATAAAAATAAGTAGATACATAACTTGTTTTAAATTTTTGATATCAAACTTCGAAAGCTAAGATACGTTGTCGATAAGAAAATGCATCGTAGTAGAAAAACACTTCTGTGATAATTTATATGCCATTTATTTGTTTAAATAAGCAATATTAAATTTATAATGCCCAAGTTAGAATGTTGTCAATGTATATACTTATTCTTTTATGATAGTAAATATTTCAAGAAATTCATTATCACTTGATTTACGTTGAAATAAAACATCGTGAGCAAACGCGCATACTCATGAATTCTATTAATAAATGAATACTCAATAAAAAATCCACTTAATAATGTTTTCTAAACTTTGTAAAGCTTTCGACCATTCGGTAGAAAATCGAAATTAAAAACAATTTTTTTTTTTACTATTTAAAATATCAATATCGTTTTTAGACTTGTTTGCAAACTGTACCACTTCAATAAGTAATAAACTAGTGTTTGAAATAAAATCGTGAACTTGCTTTGAGGCTTAATAAATTGATAGGCGGCATCGCAATCATTACACTACAGAGTATAATAGTGCGCAAATAAAGCTTTTGTTGACACAACCCATCATCAACGACCGCTTATAAAACTATTTATTTCCGCAAGCGGTTCCCGCAAGATGTGGATGTACCTCAGAATGCTGAAAATCAAGTGGACTGACAAAGTGTCAAACGTAAAAGTGCTAGAAATTATGGATAAGGATTTAGAGGTGGTAGAAACAATTAAGAAAAGAAAAGCGGTGTATTTTGGGCATATATATAGAAGTAATAAATATGACTTCATAAGGCTGATAATTGAGGGGAAGATTGAGGGTAAGCGCAGTAGAGGTAGAAGGCGAACATCATGGACGAGAAATATAAGAGACTGGTTGGATGTGGAAAGCACAGATGCGCTAATTCGCATGACTGAAAACAGGGAGACGTACAGACATATGGTCGCCGACCTCCGGGGTGGAGCCATCTCCACTTAGAGAAGAAGAAGAAGCGGTTCCCGCGTTTCAGTTACTAAGTCATTCTTTTCTGTATCTGTGCTTTTACTCTGCAATTACGGATACAGGCAGGGTTATTATTTAAACAGACTGCTTCTGTATTCTTTGTAAGCGTGAAATTGAAAAAAATGTCTGAACAGATATATTCATCATTCATTACCCTTATTTATTTAGCCTTATGTACCTACCACTTATATCATTCTTACATTTAATTTATCTGGTGAAGTTTATATGGGTTATTAAGGTTTTAGACCCGGTTTTATTAACGGAGTATCAGTCATTGTTTGCGGAAAATAAGTTGGATAAATTGGCTATGACACTATAAATCTAAAAAAAGATGTAGGTTCTTCATAATACTTATTATTTAGTTCTTCTCTCTGAGTTTAATTTAAGATATTTTTATGTAATAAGTCGATCATACGTCAAACTGCTTTTTTATTTCATTAAGTAAATAAGCAGTTTTTAGGCGAACATCCATTGAGGGTCTGTTGGACTAGTGAGATCGTGAATTCGATTACCACCCACAGTTAATAATTTTGTAGTGATCACGATTATTTGTTCTGTGTCTAGATGTTATTTATCTACATACAATAAATTTGTAAGAGGTTAATTTTTGTCTGTTTATTCTGTGATTTGGATGTGGTTTTCTCTTATGCACTGTGGTAGACTTTACTTAACATTTAGTATTGGTTTTATTTCAATCGGTTGACAAATAAATAAGTTAGGTAGGTAAATAATTTTAAAGAATCATAGCGACACATAAGCGGATGGAGGCGCAGCCAAAAACTACTTTAAATATGCTTATAAAAATTGATTATACAGTAATAATTTCTTATTACGTAGTAAGTATTATTACCGACAACGTGATTACACTTAAAAGATCTTTCTAAAAACTGAATAGCTACGCAGAAACGAGTACTTACACACACACACACACATACAATCTAATTAAAATATCAATTAAAATAACTTGGTAGTCAGCCCTGCACGCTAGATTCTATTTAAACGAATGTCATATATTAGACTGTTCTCAGATATTTTTGGAGCCGCAATAAACTCAAGTTAATTCTCTCTTAATCCTAACTCGCTGCGTAGTTCGTTCAATCAACTGCTACGTAAATACAACTTCAAAATAACAAAACCAAATAACGAAACAAACAAAGATAAATTTATACCAAATATACGAATCTCTTACGAGTTCACATTTGAAATTTTCAAACTTTAAATCCGTGGGTTCGCTGAAATCCTGTTGAGAAAATTTTGAACGGCTGGAAGACAACAAAGTCACCTGGAAAGGAGTTGGTATTCAGAAGCTTCGGTAACCCAAGTTGGGCGGTTACGTGTAACTTAAGTTACACTTAAGTAAAGAAACCACAACGCCGGCTTGTCTGAAGACCGACTTAAATCTCAGACAATCTTAGGAGTTGGATACAATATATGAAAATCGTATACATTCTTGAAATAACTTTTCCTTTAAGTATTGTTTGTTTTGGGGAGTTACCTACTTAAATAGTACCAATGTGAATAATTTTGATAGAAAGAGTTATGGTGAAATCTTACTTTAAGGTTTTTTTATTTAAGTAAGATTCTGGTAAGCAGAGTGAATATTTGTATGTACACATAGGAGTGAATTATGAAAAAAAAACTATTTTAGTAGGGAGTACGTTTGTAAAATACTGAAAGTATTTTGATGAGAACACAAAATTCGAGTGCACGAATGCCTCAGAGAAAACTGGTATAACTTTATATCCAGTATTCCTTTTTGATATTTTGTACATGAATAATACTCTTACTGTTATTCAAATAGTAACAAAACAGTATTTTATTCCAGATTTACATTGGATCCACTTCAGTGTGTATTGTTCCTACTTAAATGCAAATTTCGCTGCTGTGCGAGGATGCGCAGAGATTTTACCGCCATTCGAAATAAATATACCAGATTTGCAGTCTACAGTTTTAAGTCGAGATGTTACTGTTTCATTCACAACTTTAGTCAAAGGAAACAAAGAGTAGCTAAGATATAATACGCCCAACTGCGCTTGGCCAGCTTAGACTAACTTAAACCCCAGGAGATGGATGAATGGGAATTATTCATGTAGGTAATATTTCGTCTATACGATGCAATGTCATAATAACTGCATATTAAAATAAATTTTACACATATTGAACTATTAAGTTGTAGTAACAAAGAATAAATATAACAGAGTTGTTTTTATCTTAAAAGTTTTATTTATCAAGTTGTTCAGCTGACTTCTGGTTACATAAAACGTTGGTGGTCGTTTCATGCTTTTTATAATCGATCTTTAATAATTACAGTAACAATATAACTTTAATGAATCAATTCCATTAATATAAAATAAAACAAGTCGAATATTTGGGTATATTGATTGGTACTATAAGTTTGGTATTGCTAAAACGTAACTGAGAGAATGAGAGAGATTAAACAGGTGACAATTTCAATGTTTGAAGATTATAATAAAATACAAGATATTTCGTTAATGTTTTGATGAGCCTTTTGATCTAAGTGGGTTGGCGATTTTGGCTGCTAAGTATGATATCATGCGTTCGAATGGTACTGTAATAACAATTATAGATATAATAATGTGTAATAACAAATATGTTTCTGGGTGTAGTACCCTTGCTTTATGGTTCATATCTAACATACTATGTATTCACAAGCTAATTATATTCATCAGCATTCTGACTTTGTCTAATTTTATCTAAGATGTGCACAGTTGTTACATATATGTAGATATCTAACTTAAATAACACTGAGACTAGGTTGTTTAGTCAGCGCGTCATCACGATACAAGAGTAATAAAATGTTCCCTCCAAAAACCTGTGTCAATAAAGATAAAGGAAAAACTAATATCAAAACAAGAATAGGTACGTGATAAGAAAACATTTATTCCCTATGTTTAATGCATGATTTGTCATAATTCCCCGGTCTCCCCCGCCCTGGTCCGTTGTTTTGTAGCTCGCGAGGAAATGGGCGTTTATGATTTATTTCTTGTCTTATTTATCTCGGACGAAAAGAAAAATGGATGAGGGGAAACATTTGAGAAGACCCAGGTTTATTAACAAATATACCACCGAGATTGCGGTAGAGCAATTGTAATTTATTCTCGTTGTTTTCCAAACTTTAATTTATATTTTCTCATGTAGCCTTTGAATGGAAACGATTCCTCCATTTAGAGAAAATACAAATACCTACTACATATAAACGCTGTTGTTATTCGAACCAAGTTTATCATTTCAGCATTTCTAAATATTATATTACGATAACATAGTAAATATATAGACGTCATAATTCTTGCAAAATGCAGGTGGTATTGCACTTTGCATTTTAATTCATCTCTCTACAGCGGCAATAAAGCCGCGAATCAAAAGTTGCTCGTAAATCACAATATGGCGGGCGCTGCCCCGTGTTTGCTCTCGCCCACATAATCCGTTCATACGGCGGTAAATCCATCCAACAGTGTCGCGTACAACACTAAATCATCATAAGAGAATCCCGCTCCATACGTGTGTACTACACACTACATACATTGCTGATTCGGTTTGGCAACATCGCTTACACTCAAATTTACTGAACGTACACAACTATGAGCACGATTTATACCCACAAACCTCACAAAACAATGGCAAACAACAGTTTTATTTTCCAAAAAAACTCCTCTGAAACTAATAACATTGTACTATTTGGATTCATTATCCAATCGTCGAATATAGAACTGAAAAACTTGTCGATTTATCTCATTCTTTTTTATTCGATTTACGCTCACCAGTTACTGAAAAAGTTTGCATCGTAATGCAATCGTGTGGCATTAGTTTCGCCGTTTATCAGCGCGTTCTCGCCGCAGCAAGGCTTTGAGGGATTAATCTAGCAGCATGTGTGATATACAATGTATAAAATAATAATGATACTTGGGCGAACACGTCTGATTTTTCGAGTAGTAATAACTACTATCGTATTAAAATATCTGTGTTAAGTGTACATTTTTTATAGATATATAAAACAATATAAAATAAAACTAAACACTTGGAATACATGCAACATTTGTGTGTAAAACATCGCAATTTTTAGTTGAGTGCCGTGCGTGAAGCGTTCCCTGCAATTTGGCGTTTGCGCTCGATTTATGCGAATATCAGCGCCCCGCGGAAAGCGGACAAACAAGAGGAATTTGTTTTCAGAACATAACTATTTTTTATTTATATGGTTGTTTACATAAATGAATACAGTAAAGCGTTATAGTTTTAAATGTCGAAATAATTTCATAAGCTTACAAGTCTAGATGGCTCTTAAGTACTAGACACCTAAATAAACTAAATCATTAGTGTGAATCAGTGATTTCTAGTCAATTAAAAAAGCATATATTAAATTCGTGATTTTTATGTTATACTGTCTAATGTGTACCTACATCGTCATCAGTTGTTAATAGCCCACTGCTTACCATAAACCTCCTTAGAAAGAAGTTTTATTAAAAAGTTCGGCCGTTCCACGTTAGGTGTTTGACTGCATTTTTTCTTTTGTGATCTACCACTTTGACTACTACTCTTTTATTTAGTCTCGATTTTATTACATTAGATGTAAACAGTTTGCCTAACATATACAAACAAAGCAACGGAACCCTCTTTCAGTAACCAACCCACACTTCCACTTTCTACCCACACGCACAAAACGTCTTTTGTAGAAATCGTTCAATCACCACATAAAACAGACTGATTACAATACGAGGTTGACTAACATATGTGTTGTTCGGACAATACGAGATCGGCTGCATTCGTTAGGAGCTGTCTGTCGGTGCGTCACCGGTTTGTATTGGACGGCTAAAGATTGAAATGATAGTTCCGAGGCTTTGAGCCCGCCAACGACGAAGCGAAGGCTTGTCTCTGTTCTAGGATTTCAGTTCATGTACACATTATACAGACTGCTTTCGAAATAGATATTTAAGAGTAGGTACTGAGTAGGTTTTATTAAATCGGTCAAAACCGTGAGCAGTTACTGTTGCCTATAAATAATCGCGATATTTTCTTTAAATTCTGAACTAAGGACTACACTTAGAGAAAAAATACTAAGCTATGTTAATAGAGCTAGTTACGGTCGACTGTATGATATTTCTGTTCAGTTACAATTCCAGCTATTTAACCTGCAGTGCCCTAGTCACCGATTTTTACTCATTTCGAGCATAGTTAAAAAATATATTAAAAACAGTAAAAATAAAATTTTTTTTTTTGGTAATTCTAGGATTTACAACACAGAGCATTCATACTAATATTATAAATTCGTTACTCTGTCCGTCTGTTACGCTTTCACGGCTAAACCGCTTCTTCTTAGCGTTTCGACGGCAAACGTTTCGTGTCAGTGTAGTTAGATCTTAGCAGACCAGAACGCGGCCACTCTGACTGCATTGTCGGTGGCAGCCATCAAATCCTCCCTCGTGCAGGTGTCCAGGCAGGCAGGGCATGATGTAAGGTGGGACATCGTTTGGGTTTCACCGCATAAACAGCCCAGGTTGTCACCGTCCGCAAAGCTCCACCTCGACATATTTTCCTTGCTCCGGCCGACCTGAGTCCGAAGTCTGTTTAAGGACCTCCAGGTCGGCCACGGTAATTCGTGTCCAGGCGGAAGGCGCTCAGCCGGCACCACAAAAGGCTCCGGCAATGACACGCTGTCGCTCCACAATTTGCACCTAGCTTGAGATGGGCCCAAGGTCACCGCTGAACCGCTTTATTACCGATTAGACCTTGGAGAAGGACAAAGACTACTTTTTGTCGCGATAACTGACATATACGCGGCCGAAGTCGCGGGCAAAAGCTAATACTAAAAGATATGATTTAAAAGACTATTTCTTTTAACGTGCTAACTACATTATTCTATCGTTTGTAAAAAAAATTGGCAAAATTGATTCAAACTTGTGTAGATACAAATTAGCTAATTGAAATTTCAAGTGGCATAACGGTTTATTTTTTCAAATGTAATACAATCACATATCTCTAATCCCATAGTTTTATTATCAGTTTATATTTATTTTTACTACATTCAGTAATTGCTTGCTTCGAGCTTCTTGCTCTACCTACACTATTACTTATTTCTACATTAAACGCTCAAACGAATCATTTAATAGAAATAAAAAGACTTCTATAATGAAATTTCATTTAGCTACCGAATTGATTTTATACTATAAATACGAATATGCTTTTCCACAGTATACTTGCTGCAGCATTGTGTTGTTTATCTTGCGACTGCATAGCTAAAAGAAGCTTCGCTGAGCTCTACAATAGGGGGCGTAGTCCCTACCGTTGGCCTCTGCATCTATCCAGAATGTGATGTTAAAATATTATTTTACCAAATACCAAGCGTAGCGTTTATTTGAGATTCATTTTTGATAGCTTGATATATGAGGATAATATTAATCTTTCGCATGGTTATATGTATGTGCTTATATGACACTGATAAAAACTCAAATTTACTGTTATTACGAGACACTATAGTATGTATCCCTGTTTTGTAAAGTATTAAACGCAACATATGCATTTATTTACACCAAATAACTGAGTAAAGCAGGTATATGTGATGAGATTCTGGTCTTATCGCTATATTCACTCTTTAGGTATAGTTCTTAATAGTGTTAACATCTAAAAAGAATAAATTAAATTAACCAGCTAACGCACGTCGTGTTTGTATCCAGCTAATTCAAGAATGCTTTTATTAATAAACTACCGCTTATTTGGCCCCTAAGACAGACACAGAAGAGTTATTAGATTCACACATTAAAATATCTTATTTATTAGATCTTACACAATAGCAGCTGCCGAGCACTCTTGAAAAGCCCGTGCTACTAAATTGCTAAAGAGAAAAACGATTTAACAAGTTGCCCGATATCATAATCCAACTATGGATAAATGCCATTAATCTACTTATTTTAGTAATTCTATTTACTTTTAAGTAAAGTATTCATGTATAGAAGAAACACCCTTAGCCACTTTCCGTTATTTAAATTGAAAATGTGCTAACACCCGCTATAAATATCCTACCAAATTTAGGAAGTGCTATAATTTCGAATACATAATTACATTTAGGTCCACAGCCGAAATAAAATAGCCTCCCCTTATTTTAAATACTAATACAGTATAGAATTTATAGAGTTTATCTGAACTCCCCGCGGCCGGTCGGCTTGTAAACAATGCTATATGAAATATTGGTTTCAACCGCGCCATACATCGAGCTCGCTGTTATTAACCTTACTAACTTCAATATTTATACCTACATACGCAGTGCCCACGTCTTATATTTCGAAAATAAAGCAATTTAGGTTAGGTTTAACACAGAGCTTAGGTATGTGAAAGTTTAAGTACCAATAATAATTTTGAAGTTCTTAGATTCATCAGTTGGTGTCTTTGAACGCCTTCATCTCGGGGTCTATACATCAGAATTTTATAACATTCTGAATCTGTATATTATTCTAATTTCTTTAACACTTTGAACAGGTATGTAAAAAACGTGTCTTATTTAACATAAGTATGTTATATGTAAGAGAAATGTTAATACTTAAAAGGTATCGAAAATAAAACAAAAGTAATATAATTGAATTCAAACTTTGTGTCGTTTAACTTTTTAAAATCATAACGACAGAGGTAGCCATCTTATGAGTGATTTTACATAATTCAGTCTCCTATCGTGTTCTTGTTCCTAATGTTTTCGATTTTAGGAACAACAGATAACTACTAAGTTATCGTTATCAGATAACAACATTAGAATCGTACTAAAGATTCTAATGTTGATAACTTCTACTTGAATCTATGTAGATATCAGTAGGTCTGTATACTTAACATTATCTTATCTTCATACACTATAGAGAATACAATTGCAAAAATATTGTGTCCCTGAAGTCGCAACAGCTAAACACAGTTTGCGAGTAAGACAAATATCCGGTTTATACAAGAAGTTACTTTCCTAGTATGTCTCCTAGTCGTTCTATCTATTCCTGTCTGGCTAGATCTGTACAATGCACAGTCAGCTTAGGTCTTAGGACAGTTACAATGCGCCCACCCCACGAAACACATCTTTGTATGCGATGTTACAGTAAACGTAAAAGACTGCATAAAACTTCGGATAAAATTTCTTAAAATAATCATAATTTTAAGTTCTGAACTTGCAATTTTTCATAGATTTTTCCTTCTGCCGTAAGGATACCTATTATTATTATTATATTATTATACTATTATTAGTATTGCAAACCAAAAGAGGTTAGAGGCATTATCTTTGAATAGTGTTTTGATGTAATGAAAACATTTTTAAATACTTTATTATACAAAAAATATCAAAGTACATCAAAAATTATCTACCAAAATCTGCGAACGTGTCAACCTTATGCCTAGTTTAACTAACTAAGTTTATCGTCAAGTTAATTATTGTACAGTCGAATAGTTCAAAGGCATCCTACGTAACTACACAACGCGAACTAAACAGTAGGTTCAGAATTTAGCCGCTGATAATTTGTCACAGTGAATTAGCCAGCGACGGGGGTAAATGATAGCGTTAGTATGTTGCACCCTGCACCGCCAATATGCTCGTAAATGTCGTACCAGGGCTGTTTAATACAAGTTTCAATATCTCCCTATATATACTATGATTATTACCTTGTCAAATATTCTTAGTCACGTAATTTCAATTGCAGTAATAAAGACCATTACTTGTTGATAAATTGAAATTGATTTGTTGTCAGATCCATAAATTTAAACTCAATTAAGGTTTGAGACTAAATATATTATGACTGACATTGAAAAGATGGTTGGAACTCCAAATATAGAGTTTACAAAACCCTTCTAAAAGTATTAAAACTCAAATTGCTTATTATTAGGAATGTGACAATTGCTAATCTTGGAGAAAAGAAGTTTTTAATGAATAGAAAAAAAACTTAGTTGATGTTATGTGCAGTTTCTCAGTTGTAAATATCACTTTAAATTAAAAAAACAATCACTTTAAATGATAAAAAGTACAAATTATTAAAAATAAAAAACACGACTGCGTCAATATTTAACAATAAAAACATATAAGTTTTATATATATTCGTAATCACCATAAAAAATCTTTATTTTGATACCACACTCGATGTATTTTGAAAACATTTTTTTTTCATATTAGTTTTTGGCGCCAAAAATCCTTATTTTTTATTTTTTATATTTTGATGTACCCAGTGTCACTTTCACGACTAAGACGAATCTATTGACACCTTTCACATAAAAATACGACAAACCGTTTAGGCTCTAGGGCGTGCCAAAGAAATATACATACATACATACACTCGAAAAACATTTTCCGAGTGTCCTTTCGCAGTCGGGTAAAAAGGCTTATGGTGACTAGGTTTCATCTCAATACGACCATGAATGAAATATGTTTAGTTAATGAGCATGCCTAATAAACAATCAAGACAGTAATGACAAAGCCAAAGAAATGAGTAGTATTTAGTCGCTAATTTATGGAGTCAAAACAAACTTGAACAAAAACTTTAGAAAGTCAGGCACAACCGTCATAAAAGTATAAAAAAATCATACCGATACATTAGAAAAAGAATATCATAAAAAGAAGACAATACATTTTAACTTTAACAGTTACCTTTGTACTGCAGATAAAGGGAGAAAGTTGCACAACGGTCAGCTTTCTAAAATTCGATATTGTTTGTCTATTGTTCAGTATAAAACTGTTTCTGGTTGAAAGAAAGTTCGCTTTGAGATACGATCTTTAAGATGTTAGTGTAGTTCCAGGCTCAGTGCTAAGAAATATTTGTGGCTCTATAAGTAACGGACATTTTTTTTTTAAAGAAAGAAAGAAAGATTTTTAAGACAATAAAAATTACTTAAATGAGAAAACAAGTTTTCGTCTCACTATACAACGCAAAATATCTCTGAATAAACTTTGCTTACCCATAAGTAAAATATACTTCTACCCTCTTTTTATTATTAAAAAAAAATACTAATAAATATTTCTACCGTTAAAATTGAAATGTTTCATTAAAGTTCAGTCGTTAATACACTACGTATTTAAGACACAAAATAAGAACCCATAAATAGTCCATAGGTCTCATTAATAACAAATACCCCACATGGCATGCGACATGTAGTTAAGTTTATACTTTTAAGTAGCTATAAGTGCGGGTTCGGTGTCGTGCCGGGGCGCGGTTACATTCGCTTGTTAGCGAACAATGCTAGTCTACGTATTCACGTTTGTTCTATCTAGATATGTATTGGGACATGGTACGGATGAAGAAAAAGCTTGTCTTTCTTAGAAATTCACATTAGGTAGATAAAATGTAAAAGAATTGTAAAGAAAACATACGTTGAGTGTTTGCATAAATGGAAAATGTTGTATTGATCATAGAATTGCTTTTTACATTACCATTGTGACAAACAAATATATGATTTCAATCATCATATCACCATCAGCCTATTGCAGTCCACTGCTGGAGATAGGCCTGTTCCGTTTCACACCACTCTGATCGATTTTGGGTTACACGCATCCAATATAATTATAATATTATTATTATCGCATATATACCTATATGTATTTCTTTAAATAATTACCTTCGTTTACAGAATAGAAATAGTTAACTAAGTTTTCTTCTTCTCTTCGAATCTTTGAAACTTCGTCAAACCCAAAGAGCCATTGAACTTATAAAAGACTGATAACAACATGCACAGCAACGGGACATCAAGTGGTTTCCGATTTAAATGCTTATTATATACTTAAATAAACTACCTACCCATATCTATAACTAAACTATCAGAGTGCAGTACTCTCACAGAACAAATGAAAGAACAAGCCATATAATTTACACTCATTGACGCTGATTATGCCAAATGTCACATATATTAAAATAGAATCAATAGAACACAAGGAAATGAAGGCCTGTTACAAGACGCAACGAATAATTTAGGATGATATAGTTTCAGCGGTCAATAAATTATTCCATTCACGAAGAAACCACACAGTGGGACTAATGCACAAGTAAATACGTGCTAATAGACCATAAACAATAATATTCGACTAATGTAGACGTTTACGACGTCTTACGACACGACAATAACACATCAACTGTATCAAGCCTCATTGAACTAAACACGGTCCATGAATCGACGATTCAGATTAAGAAGTCAATTGAATCGAATCACATCGTATCAAATAAAAAATCGAATAGATGCAGCATTTTAAACATCGCTCAATAGAATGTGATTTTTATTCATTAATGGTAATGTTATAGTTTATTTTAGTTTAGTTTGGTAACGTTTCTCATATTTATTACAATTTATTTCTTTACGATTGAGTTAAGAACTGGCACTTGAGTGTAGTGTGATATACAGAGTTTCCACCTAATAAAAGGTCGTGTTACGTGTAGGGAACGTTAGACATGCAATTACGAAGTACCCAACTAAATAAGACCTCCTCTTCCTCGCGCTGAGTTGACAAAAAGGACAAAGGCGAGGGAAATATTCGAAGGGTGGGAGTTCGCTTTTGATTGGGTTCGTCGTAAGACGAAGTTTCACGTTGAACGTTAATTAGTGCGTGCCTCACGTTCTCGAACGTGTATGGATATACGTTAGCAAGATTATGTCTCGCTAAGATTAAAAGCAGGTGTGGACAAATATCATATATCCTTATTTAAATTATTTAGTTAAAAAGATTATGTGTTAATTAAAATCAAAGGGGAACATCATGTAAGGTCCATACTTTTAAGTATTTTAAAAGTATGGACCTTACATAAAGTTTTCCAAAAATAAAGCACAAGTAACATTGATTAATATACTTCAACATTTTTAATGGTTTAAGACATTATTCAAAGTAACATCGCGTTCAAATATGTTTATTGTTGCTCCCCTATGCCTATTTGGTAATTTAATAAGGTTGGATATTACTCTATAGTTTTAATTAACGAATTGTACGAATATTCTCGGAAAACTGAAATACCTTTCAATAATAAAATACAGGAAAGTATAATAAGCAATAAACACATTAAATTTTATAATACATACCTACCTAAAACGAAATGTTAAAAAGATATACCTATGCGACGTTACCACGGTTATATTGCAGTTGAAATAAAGCTTGATAACAGACACCAGCTGCATGCCTGTATTTATAAGTAAAGTTTTCGAGATATAATTCACAGATGAATGAGCCTTCTATACTGTATAAGATGCAGTCATCATTTTATCAATCCATTAGGTCGTTAATACACAGCAGCCTGATGTTGAGATTAATGCGCGGAACAATTTATCGACAATTACGGTAACCAACACCCCCAGGATCAATTAACACAAAGGCGATATTGCAAATTAGACTAACTACAGACTATCTAGACCTACAGGTATTAGAACCATTAGATATTCATGATTGCACTCAGTAACACGCAATTTATTACCTCTATCAGCCGATAGTGATTTTCATCAATCTGGTGATCTATTTTAATTAATTACAAATTAATATGGTTTGTTATTAAATCGACAAGATTTGCTTTATTAACAAGTGAGAAAACAGGCTCTAAACATGAGTGGTTTATATTAATTGCAGTAGATTGAAATGAGTGCCTAGTTGTAATGTAGACTTATTTACATTATAAGACTAGCTTTTATTAACATAGGGAATTTTACCAATAGGTTTTTATCTTACACAAGTTATTGTTATTCAATCATGCACACAAATTACGAAAAAAAAGGAGATAAAATAATTATAAGAACTGATTCAGGGACTCATTTTTGTGTCTTTAATCAATAGAAAAATGATTTTACTGTAGATGGTATATACATAGGTCTAGCATCTACATTCCACGAAATAAGTACTTATTTATATTCCAGAAAAGCTTTCTTGGAATAGATCTATAGAGAGAGATTAATGTTTTAATTGGTTAATAATATATTTGAGGTAATCTTTCAAAGAAGTAGTCAATCGATCTAAGTCCATCGCTGAAAAGATCGTAAACACGCCATTCAGAGTCACCACCGCTATCCCTTGAGCTTCTAAACTACAGTTTTATTGCTAACTTCGTGGTATTGAATGTTTCTATGGCGAATATTTCATTGGGAATCAACATTTAAATTACATATAATTTAATTTACTTGTCTGCCATGTTATAAAATACGAATTGAAGAAATAACAATATGACTTGAAATAATAAGAGTGAAAATTCTGTTAACTGATTTTGTATTTCAAAATCAGCTTTTTCATTATGTAATTCTCAAGAGCGCATCTTACAAATGAAATAAATTGCATTTGTAAAATTTTAGATTTTAGATCAAAATTTATCTAAACTACTCTTAAGTTCTACTTATTCTACTGGATTTAAAATTTAGAACTTTAGTCATCTTTCACCTCTCAATAATTATCTTTAAGCTGAACTAATAATCCTTATTCAGAAAATGTTATGATTACTTAAGATGAATTAATTATGAAAATAAAATATAAAGTTAGACATCAGACTACAACTGTAGTACAGTGTCTGTCAGACCTCCTGAAAAAGAAAACTTATAATCATTAAAGACCAAAGGCAGAAAAAATATCCCCAATGGCAGATACAGCAAAAAGGGTTTAACATATCTTGAATGTCATACTATTAACTAACACATCATTAAACTTATCGTTACTGTACCAGACCCTGTTCAAGACATATTGGATCCAACATTTTAATCAATTGACAGGTGAGTTTTATAGATGTCTTGTCCCAATGTACATACATATATCATTGGGCCTACTAGTGCTAAAGAACATTTAACAGTTGTGTTTTTACGTCGTAATTGTTTATGTGAGAACTGACGACTTGGCAACTCAGAACGTCTAATCAATATGATTGATTCCACCTGCTAATACAATTTCTTCAACAGAATTTCATACAAAACATTAAAGTACATCTGGAGAATTAATAAAGAGATAAATAAATTTAAGAGCATCGGGAATGTGGGTCTGCCGTAACGGGCCCGGTTCGCTTTATGTGCATATCGAAGATGGATGGCGTAGTGTGCGCTGCGGCGAACGCGACTCAGTTCGAGCTCGCGGGCCGGGTGCGGCGGGCTGGGGGGCGCCGCCCCTCGCTATAATGGCCGCGACCACTCCAACCCCGTCAGACGACAAAAATGCCATAATAATGAGACCTGAACACTTTTTGCGATACCGCTCCAAATACCTACTGAGCCCCTACTACGTGAGGACACGCTGGTCATCTCTCTTATATTGAGAAATTCGTCAGTTTTATGCCTGTATGAAAAAACTACATGTCCAAGGGCCGGAATCCGGTTGTGTCATTTCAAACACTTGATAAGTATCGTTTGGGAGCTTTTTAAGCTCAGAATTTCAGCGGAGCTTCTCTCGTTTAGTATTCGACGAATGTAAGCTTTTTGTTCGTATGAAGATGGCACGGTCACCTTCAGAACTCTTTAATTGTGAACCAATAAGAAACTTATTTCTTTTATAGATTTGAGATGCTCCACTGGTAATACTTTATTAATGACTGTTGACTTTAGTTTTATAAAAAATGTTCTGTAAAGTTAAATAGTCGGTTTGAATACAGTCCATAGGTAATTCTAATGATAGCAGCCAGAAATTCCTGCCTCATGTACATGTTTTAATGTATAAAGTTATTATTGCGATTCAAAATGTTTACTTTATAATTATAGATTGAAAGTAATGTTATATGTTTTTCTACCAACCAAGACTTTGTAGATAAAATGCCAAATAGACTTTAGTAATAAACAAAAGTTAAGCATATCTGCGTACTGTATTCAAAAGTTTTGCTTTAATATGTATTTATAAATTAAATCTTACATGTACTAATTACTAAACATGGAATACTAACTTAATATAAACCTTGACAGGTAATCATGCAGTTAATTAAAAACAACGACTTGCTAATAATTGATCGTGTTATTATTAAGGCGGCGTTATTGAACGTCACAAAAGGTGGACCAATTAAAAATTTCCCCGAATGTCCCGACGAAAAGTTAAGAATGATAGCACCGTCAATTATAGCTGGTAGTCTCGCAAGCCGTTCAGCCAATTACCAACCAAATTTGATAAAAAACAGTTTCGAAAAATTCGTCCAACAAATTTAGGTTATTTTTGGAGGGGAACCGCAGAAACCACGTAAAGTTACTTTCTCAAAGACCATTTTCGGCTCCAAGACTTAACTGTCGATGATAATGTTTATAATTACAAGCCAGAAAGAATTATAAGATGTCAAGTCTTTCGGAGGCATTGACGTACCTATCTGGTAACAAAAAATGTGAAGTTGCGACAGAAATTCAGCTTTTCACGAATACGATTTTATTTACGAGCCGAGGACGGAGGAACCTCAAAAAAACTAGTTCGCGCTTCATGTATGAACCATGACGTGGTCGCAAGAACAATCACCGAGAATAATTCATATTCTGAGCGCGCTGCAAACATCCAGAGTCGATTTACGGGCCGCCTCTGTGCTTCTGTCGCGACCGGTATCTTAGTTACTTTCGAAAATAATTGGATTTCGATTGTGCGAGAAAAAGGCATTCGCGGGGTGCCCGTCATTACTGGTTACCTTTTACAGACTGTATAAATCGTAATTGGGTATGTGTAGCGAGCGCTATCGCGGCATCGGGCGTGTCTAACGCTTCAGTACTCAGGCTTAAGGACCCCATGCCTATTTAGTTCCCAGCGGCGGCTACTCCAAGGGCGGCAGTGTTCCGCGACACCTGTATGTGTTATTTTGTCTTATAAATTGTCGACAATTTAGTTCGAAGCGGTCCTCCCTTAGTTTATTGAACTCTGTATCCAGATAAGGCGAGGCTTCTAGTTAGCAGTGCTCAGAGTATCCCATAATCTCGTAATTTTTCCGGGTTGTTTGCATTTCCTGTAAGAGTTCGTGAGCAAGTCATGCGCTTCTCATAATTGATTTAATTCAAATCACAACGCCCACAATGTTTTAAGTTTATCTGGCGCACCTTTTAAGCAGTACGATTCCTATGGTTGAAATTTCTTGCGCTATAACTGTTGTAGATATATTATTTTCTAGCTTTACCCCCGTGTAAGCAAAACAAACCCTACTGCATTTCATGCAGGCTGTTACTAACTAGATAGTGGCAGTGTATTAGCACACAATAAACTTATCTAAGAAGAATCTGCCGTATTTGTAGCCGCTCTCCGAAAACGTCTATTTTCCGCACAAGCAATGGAAATGTCGTCGAGTCTGGATAAACGGGTGTGTGCAATAGAGAGGGAAGCAAGACGCAGGGGGCGGGCGCGTGGTCTAATGAGGCGCGCCCAGTGTGCGCGGGCGCTGCACTCATGCACGCACGCCAGCAACTTATCTGGTTAAGTACGAATTTAAATCAATACATACGCCCATTTCAATTATGCAATAGAACCTAAGTATGAATGACGAGACTAAGGATATGTCTTTTATTTTCCAATAAAACTTATTTCAAATAGCCAACTCAACGGACCGTAGTTAATCAAGATTAGTGAGGATTACCAAACAGCAGTGACACATGATTGCCAGAAATAGTTGACTAATGACGTCTTGGTCATTTATCCTAAAGTGACTTTAGTACCTGCAAAGTTAGAATGAAAAGGGTACGTGAGTGATTTAAGTATCCACATAAACATTTATTAGTTTTTTTCTCGAGGCCTTACCCCAAAGAGGTCCTTTAAGCTTAATAAATATTAGCAAATCGGCACTTCGTATGTACTACCGTAACGCACTAGCTTTTAAACAAATTGCTTCGCATAACAATAAAAACGCCTATAGGCCCTTCACACATTCTAATGTGCTCAATACTTCTCATTTGTCGGGGGCCAGCACGCAGAGGAAATATTTTCCCAAATCCATACAGCCTTAAGGATCTCATAAAGCAGTCGTTTTCCCCACGCGAAAGTATGGAAGTGAGATTTATTGCGGGGACTTCGGTCTCGAGCCCAGGGCTTTGCTATGATGAATTGACACTTTTTCAGTGGTGCCTACAAATTTCAACTCCAACAATATACGCACCCGGAATGAACAATGAGAGGTAAGAGTTGCCACCGTTATGGCTTGGAAAACTTTTAATGTCTCCAATGAGGTAAGACCTCCATAAATATTTCCATTTCTTAGATTAGTGGCTTTTACTTCGAGTGAATAACGCAGCTGCCTATTAGTATTGTTAATTAGTTTTAATAATTATACTAAATTTATATTTTTATTTATCATTTAAGTCACTAATTAACGTGGTATTTTAGAGACGACACCGTATAGAGGGGCTTATCTTTTTGTATTATAATTTTCACCTCATTATACAGTTTGAAGAGGCATGCTCACGTGTTCCTGAGGCCAACAAGAAGTATAAACACATTATAAACATGAACGGGCCACCACCGCATGACCGGGCATGACTTTGTAGCACGGAATATTCGTTGCATTTTTGCATAACAAAGTTGGCTATGATTAGTTGACTGCGTTTTATCATATATACTTAACTCCGTAACTGTTTGTTAAAAAAGCAATTATATATTTAAAAGTTGAACTTTCTTGGTAGTAGTGGAATGTACGTTCATTAAATGTACGAGTCTAATAAAAAATATCTTTCATTCTAAGTTAATGAAGTAGGTACAAATACTAGCGTATGCAAAACACTTACAATACTGATGACTTCATTCACCCAACGAAGCTTTAGGCAATCGTCTAAATTATAATAATAAGCGGGCGTGAGCTCAGTCGATGGTTCGTCTTAATAAAGCCATTATAAATATCTGATTCCTCGGTGTACGTCCAGTCGTTCGACGCCAAATGCCAAAGGGTTACCGGTCGTATATTTCATGAGACAAGGATAATTTAAATGAGATATTCCTTTGATCTTACTTATCGACAACCGTACTTATTTTAATATTGAATACTTTTGTTTTCCGAAAATTAGAATTTCATTTATGCCTTGTAATTTTTTTTTGTAAAAACTTGTATATTCATTGAATTAAAGTTCCATTAGTTTTGAGTATAAAACGTCGTGATACTTGCATATAGTGAACGTGCAATCGTGTGCTACGCCTATTATGGCCACAAGGTTCTTTCATTAATCTGTTTGCATTTTAGAAAATACTCCTTCTTTTTGAGATAATTATGTTCTGTTCAGTTTCAATTAAACTATTTTTGACATCCTAAATTGAACACACTAAAATAATTATTTTGAAATGAATGTATAAAAACCACTAACAGAGTACTAAATGAATGTTATAAGGTAAGATAATATAAAATTAAGACGGTTATATCGGATGTGGTAACACCGGTCGTTCAAGCGGTCGGTTTGCTAACAATACTGGTCTCGATCGTATGAATAAAACGTATACAAATTTAATCAAAGAGAAATCTATTAGTAAAATGAGAAATACGGAAGGGAGCGCACGTATACATATTCAACGAGGTACTGCATCACGAACGGGCCAATTTATGCGGCAACTCCTGAGAGTATCTTACTTTTACCTCGGCCATATGTAAAACTGGAGTACCTACCTATTTGTTAGTGCAATCAGATTGTCAACAGCTGGACGGAAGTATAGTTAATTTTCTAATAACAAAAATTATATTTTCTTATTTTATTTCTACCTATAGGTACATCAATTCCTTTTAAATATTTACGTAGTATATAATATACAAATTTTAACAAAAAAAAAGACTTCAATCTGGACCAAATTTAAATGGGACCATACGGGAAGCACCAGCTTTCAAACAAAAAGAATCATCAAAATCGGTTCACCCAGTTGAAAGTTATGAGGTAACAAGCATAAAAAAAATACAGTCAAATTACTAATAATATATTATTAATATACAAATGAAGTCGCTTCCGCTATCGGTTCACTTAGATCTTTTAAACAAATCAACGGTTTTTGATGCAATTTTCTGCAACAGACAGAGTAATTCAAGAGAAAGATTTATAGGTATAATACACGTATACTAAATACATATACCTACCTAGTAGAGGAAATCCGAGAATTTCAAAATCTTCCAAGCTGAAAGCTGGGCCGTGCGCTAGTTAATAATAAAAATGAGTTTATAGAAGAGCATAGATTTATTTTTCTATATAGATATTTGTTTAACACAGTAGATAATCTTACTTAAACAGATACTGGTAGACTACGGAGTGCCTAGTTCGGTGTCCTCGCAAGTTTCCTTTAAAGTTTTAATCAAGAGCCATGTTTAGAACCCTATTGCCTTTCGTTTTTTATTACGCAGTGCATCTGCCCTTTGTACACATATCTCATCATATATTAAAATTTATTTTATTTACTTGATTGTTTTTAAGAACATATACCTACTTGAATGTAAGTGCTGGAATAATAAGCAGCATTCGATTTCGTGAGGAAAAACCTACAATTTTACTTTTTGTTTAGGTAGTTAATGTATTTATATTATTTTAACTAATCTTTCTATACTTCTATACTTATAATAAAAATGTAACAGGTCCATTTTGTTCATTAAAGATATTTTGAAAATTTTTTTTGCAGGGCTCTCTATAATCGATACTGAAGTCAAAACTGGATTTTTTTTCATTTTTGTCTGTCTGTCTGTATCTTGGCCGCGCATCACGCCGAAACTTCTGAACGAATTCAAATGAAACTTGGCATGATTTGAGTTAATACTACGAGGTAGGACATAGGATACTTTTTATCCCGAAATGCAACACGGTTTCCTGGAGAGAGGGGATGAAAGTCAAAATATGTACTTAGTTGTAATTCAATAACACATAGTCCGATTTTATTCATTCTTTTTTTGCTAGAAAGAAAAAAATAAAAGGTAACGGGAAAAGTCTTTTTTTTTGTCCACGACTGTACACTGTCTGTGGGAAGCTGAGACAGATATGTAGATATGGCGGTACGAAGTTCGCCGGGTCAGCTAGTTTATTTATAATATAAATCATATCTGTCTTCATAGATATATATATTATATTTTATACGTAAGTATTGAAGGAGCTATTTGTTTCGACTGCCAAAACATGCTGTTACAAGGTCGTTTTTAGGTCCTATTTCTTTTATCAACACTTGCATAACACACTGTTATGTAAGTAATATAAATTCACTAATATTTATATCTTGCAATGTAAATTTATAGAGTCATGTTCTTTAAATACACACTACGTCAAAGGATTTTGTAGGCGGCTATTTGTTTTGCTTCCGTGTAATCAATGAATCATCACATTGTGTGCGGATCTGTTTCATATAATTACCTACTATAAATAGAGAATTTTAGTATCTAATATCTATATATATAAAAGAGTCAGGTGACTAACTGACTGACTGACTGACATACCCAGAGATCAACGCACAGCCCAAACCGCTAAAGCTAGAATCCTGAAATTTTGCATGTAGGTTTTTATAAAACGTAAGTGAGCACTAAGAAAGGAATTTTTGAATTTCCACCCCTAAGGGGGTAAATCAGGGTATGAAAGCCTGCGTGAGCGAAGCCGCGTGTAAAAGCTAGTATTGTATATACTTACAGTATAACTAACTTCATCACTGTTAACTAAGTACCCATCTATTTCTTTTTGGTAATCATATAAATATCTCACTTCATGAACCGAAATGAACTGAATAGATGAAAGCAGTTACAGGAAATGTGTTTCAAAAGCCACAACAACGCATATAAATTAATTTTGTAAGTTTAAAAGCTTGCTTTCAAACGGGATAGAGTGGGAATATAGTTGTGTATAGCGCCAGACGGGCGCTAAAGTACAGGGATCGATGTCCCAATTGGGAACCGACTTGGTCGGAGTGACGACAGAAAAACTGTTTCAGGCTTTTGAATTCGTATCATATATCTTGTTTTAAAAACAGCCGCAAACTAGTAATGGAACTTGCTATATTTATCACCCCTATAAATAGATAAGAACCATTTGACATTATTTGAAAGCTTCACTGCGGAAATAATAATTTATTTCGCAAACATCTGTAGGTGAAGATAAATCCATTCGGTCGTTACGTTTTGTATTTTATATTAGCGAAAAAAACACGTGTAAACTTCAGTTTTCTATTATTTTATAACCGTAAATAAAACAATTTACTACTAAAATAATACGTTTTTTATATTATTTAGCTGTTAATTTTGAATTCACCATCTATTAAAATAAAGTTATTCAGGTTGTACATAAGAGAAATAGTATCTCGATAAACGTTGGCAATATAATAGTGGCCTTAGACGTATTTGAATATCTTGGCGAGCATCGGTCGCCGGCCATTGTTGTCGCTACCCAGTATGGACTTAATTAAGGAGGGGTAAAATAGGTAGAAGATCTACTGGAATTTAGAGGATGGTCAGCAGTGGTAAAGCTAACCAAATACGTATTTATAATGGTTTGCTATTGGAATTAGAGGTGTTGAGTAACAAGTACTAAAATAACAAAGGTAGAAGGTACTGCTTTAAAATGGGGTTGTATGGATGGATAAAACAGCTTGATACGGAATAAAACAGACTTAAAATATGTATATGACCTAATTACAGCAATTGACTCTACATTAAATATACCTTACGTAATAGGTGCTTTTTAGGGTTCCGTGCCAAAGGCAAAAAACGGAACCCTTATAGATTCGTCATGTCTGTCTGTCTGTCCGACTGTATGTCACAGCCTCTCTTTTTTCGAAACTATAAGAACTATACTGTTGAAACTTGGTAAGTAGGTAGATGTATTCTGTGAACCGCATTAAGATTATCACACAAAAATAAAATAAAACAATAAATTTTGGGGGTTCCCATACTTAGAACTGAAATTCAAAATTATTTTTTTCATCAAACCCATACGTGTGGGATATCTATGGATAGGTCTTCAAAAATGATTTGAGGTTTTTAATATATTTTTTTTCTAAACTGAATAGTTTGCGCGAGAGACACTTCAAAAGTGGAAAAATGTGTGTCCCTGTAACTTCTAAAATAATAGAATGATAAAAGTAAAAAAAAAAGATGTACCACGCAAACTTCCACCGAAAATTGGTTTTAACGAGATCTAGTAAGTAGGTTTTTTTTAATACGTGATAAATCGTAAACCGCAATTTATCGATCAAAGTTACAACGAACTACAAGAACTTTTATATTATGTTACTTGCTGCTACGGAACCCTTCATGAGCGAGTCCGACTCGCACTGGGCCGGTTTTTGTTATGTATACCGTACTTGGTTTTATATATGGAATATTGAAAATATAATAATTTAGGTATGTAGGTAAACTTTTTGCTCTTAAAAGCTCTATGAATACCTAATTGAAAGTGATAAAAAGTAGAAGTCGTTTAAACAAATAAAAATATTTTTTTTTTTTTTTTTTTAAATTAAATGTGGAATGTGGGACTTTTAACATTTGTTACAAAAACACGTTTTATAATTTAGTTAAAAATAAAGGAAACTTATTAATCATAGAAAGGTATTAAGAGAGTGCACAATACAATGAGTCACAATAATCAAATCGAACCTATCCGAAAACCCGTCAGAGCTTTTTAAAAACTATCAGCTGAACACTTGAATGGCAGGAATAAAACAAATTCTTACACACACATTCAGTCCGAACAATTTTTATTACACCTACTATGAATATAAATATTATTAGGATCAGATTATTTAGTTTTCTAGTCCATAATGTAAGTTTGATTATATTATAGCTTAACTCAACAGCCGTCCGTCTACATCGATCCCAGCGTTAGTACTCAGAGCAATAATGTTAATGTTTACCGTCTCGTACGTTTATTTGCTTTGAAATTCGGCTGTGGGGAAATCAAGATGGTAAACTTGCATACTACGTAGTGGTCGCCGTTCGTACCTTTGGGATTAACAAACAATATTTCGAACGATCGCGTTGGTTCGAGATGTGCGGCATGATGGCGAATGCGATTGTTTATAAAGATATCCTAAAATCTCTTAATCACGTAACGATTAACGACGATTTGTTTACAGCATTTTTAATATTAAAATAATATGAAAAAGGTGAATATTAAACTGCTTATATTAATTGTTTAATTCCCTAAAGTCGTTGATGTATTTGTATTGACACTATAAATAAACATTCTTTTGAGTCCAACTTTTATACCGATCCCTAAGTCAATTTCAAACTTTGGAATTTTATGTTTTTATTTGTCCTACTTTTTAGATTAAATGTTATCAAAAGCGAGGTACACAAACTATGGTGTAAGGAAGTCAATAGTAAGCATAACTTGCAATTAAAATAGTTTATTCTAATCCAGTATACAGCTGAGCTGAGTTTTTCCTGGGACATGGTTACGGTTTTGTCAAAAGCGAGTGGCGGGATCTATTGTTAAAAGTTCTATAAACGCTTTAGTATTTATATATGACTATTAAACAGTGTCTAATAAATCGTACTATTATTATATATAAAGTGAGAAAGTAACATCAAGTTTTGTAAAATAAGCTCAAAACTGAAAATCTAAGTCATAACATTCCAATAAAAAGGCCGTACGAAGTTATCCAATAATAGATAAATTAAAATGATGAAAATATAAAATCGGACTTAATCGTATGACATTTTGCAGTGAACGCATATCCCGCTCCGCTTATGGATTTATCCCACATTGGAAGAGGCCGCGGAGTTTACTGCAGGGATATAAATTAAATGCTTACGTTTCGCTTGCCCTGCTTTGCTAGTTTAATTAAGCGTCTCCTCCTTTGTCTGCATGTGCGTACACATTCAACATGTTCCCTGTTGTTCTTGAGACCACTGGAGACGCATTGTCCCATTCTATCCACCTATGCTAGCCGGTTGAAACTCTTTTGGTAGTCATTTTTGTTCTGTAACCAACACGCGATTAACGAACACCATTTGAATTGCAAGGATTACAACAAATAAGGAAGTATTATCAAAATGTTACAGTTTGAAAAGATTATAATGTAACCGAATTTAAAATTGTTACTACTCGTAAAACCGTTTAAAAATTATAACAAAAAAATTGGTTAGTTTTTAGGTACCTTTTCATTTACATTTAAAAGTAGGTATAAGAGGGACCCTTAAGTGCTACATTGTTCACTTAATTGCGTCACGTAAATTACCTAACACAAAATGTGTCAAAAAAGCGACATTATACTGACAAACTGTTACACAACATGTTCACGAGATTAAATTTTCAAACATGGCGCCCAATTAATTTTGCCGGAGAAAAAAATTTCATCATGACTCCGCAAACCAGTTGTTTAATCTGGCTTAACACGCGATGGAAAAATGTTTGATTAGATACCTGTACTTTGGCATTCCCCATTTTTCCTTGTCACACAGTTTCTGAACACATTTTAGAACTCAAACACGACACACACGCTCTACGACGAAGTTATAAGAATACTACAAAAACTTTAAGCCGTTGATCGGGTCCGTTCTTTAGCAGGTACAAACCGTTTTTTACCTTAACAATGGCAACTTTCTCTCAAACAATAGCTCAAAAAATCTTAACTTTTTTGTGCAACCGATACAACAAAACCAACTTTCTCCTTGCACTTGTGCAATGAACCTTCAACGCTATACCAGTGAAAAAAGCAAGAATCACTACAAATAGATTTTTAGAGTCAGTATTAGTCGCGTGTTCAGTAGAGCTATCCGATCCACGGCACAATCGTGGTGATACTGAAAAACGGTATTCCTTTATCCAGATATCTCTTAACGAGGTTAGTTTAGGCAAACTTTTGTGATGTGATTTTTTGTTCATTTTATTCGGGTCCATATGAGTATGTTATATTGTCGTTTTAAAGCTCCAAGTCCCTAACCAAAGGGTTATACCCCTCGCGCGAGTTTTAGATGCGCAGGAGTGAGCGTGATGCAATGATTTTGTTAATGGCTGCTTGGTTACAACGGAAAACACGTTTGGAGAATAATTTGAATACCGAAATGCAGATGGCTTCTTTTATCCAAGGGGCTTCGGACCCGCCGAACTACAAGTTAATTAAGGTTTGCCCATCAATTAAATATTGGTTTTGATTGTTTTCATTTTGCTGATAAAGTTGTGCTCTTGATTTATATATTAATTGTGTTTCTTAATTAAGAGGTTTAAAAGGTTTCATGAACTCATTGAATATGGATGTTTTGCAAGTCTGTAAAGTATCATCGATAAACTAATGTAGGTGAATAAATGCTGGATGGAAATTTGCAATTTACAAGGTAACGGCACACATGCCACCTAACGCCACAAATGGGTTGCTCGCATAAATTTTGTTCCATAACTTATAATCCGAGCCAATAAATCTGCGCAGTCAAATCTCGCACATTCGTATCTGGGACGATGCATTTGTTCAGCGAACGGATTCACTGAGTGAAACACCAAAATTTATTGGGTTAGTAGTTGCCGTAGGTCGATAAAACTACAAACCGACAACAGAATAGCATAAGTCAATAAATTCGGAGGAAAAAAATACGACCTACAAGAGAAAGAAACAGAGTAAAGTTTTGCGTGATCCCACTCGAAGGTTGTATGGCTGAAAAGAGCAATGCGCAGTGCAATTTTGTGATATCTTTTTCACTCTTTCAATGGCGGAGCTGGTAGGCGACATACGGACGTTATAGTGTCGAATTAGCATATTTATTGTTAGTAACACGATGAAATAAATTTATCTTAGGCTATTGGGCCTGGGCCATATTTGCTTTTTTCTGAGTCACATATTCTCACTTCCGCTTGCGTGATGGGTGTGGCAAGGATTCATGAAACTTTACTTTAGTTCCTTTACTTATATTTTTGGTTTCATTAATATAGCTTTATATTTTTATATAATTATGTACCTATAGGTACAAATTGAGACATACCTACTAACATCCCACTCTGCGTAGTATCATTTTTAATGAATATTTAAAACAATTTTGTATATTTGTGTAATGGTATATACCTACCTAAGCCACATCTAAGGGGTTTGGGAATCAAAAAACAAATACCTATAATGCTAGAAAGTTTTCTATATTTAATTTTGGACTACTTATCTAATATTTAGGTAGGTAGGTAGGTATTATCTGCAGGTAAAAGTTCAGGAAACAACATTTTGAACAATTTGTGATTTAAAGGCAAAAAATATACCTACCTATAAAAAAATCCAACATTAAACTATGGAGTATCATTGGAAACTCTGGTCAAAATGGATTTTTACTGTTATCCAACTAGATATTGCTTGACGTCTAATTCCGACCGTGTCCTTCAAATGTCTTGGTACTTCAGAGACCAGTATAACTTGAGATGTCGCTGTATAAATTTTTCTACCAAGGCCGATCAAAAATGTCAATAAATTTTTGCTGACTCAATACATAACTTTTAAATTACAGATTTTTATGCAAAATTGTTTATTAGCATTAGACTTAATAATTAAATAGGGTAGGTACACTGGAGGGAATATTAAATTATAGAGATTTTAGTCTTTGTTCATGTACCTAATTTACAATTTTTGTTTTCTCTCCCCAGTTTAAACATTATTTCTACTCTTTTTCTCTTTACGAAATAATATTAGTATCTACCTATTATATTTACAAGATCAATGCATTAAAATACTTAGTTCAAAACTTCATTCTATACCTAGGTACCTACCTAGTAGATATCTACACTCCGTTTTCCCAGTTATCATAATATTTTCTGAATCTCTATCATCAGTTATCATGATCGATACTTAGACACAAGTTGGTCACAGTTAACTAACTAACAGTACTTATCTCAACCAGTTAAGTTTGTTTATTATTTTTCATTACGTTGTATACCTGCAACAAAAAAAAAACAATATTAAAAATTTATATTTTTAATTCACTCAGTGGAGCAGCGCAATTCATCAATATGAATAGGTAGCGCGGATTCTACCTGCTCTCGGCACATAGCCGGCACATACGCGCGCTCCGTAAACGCCTCTGACAAAACCGGTCTGACACGATGCCGGCATACAAATGTACTCTCGTTCCGACACATTCTCCGTCTTTCATCGGCGCCAAAACATCACATAAATCTAACTCGCTCGCTCAGCCGAACTAACTTCGCGCCAGTGCGCACACTGACCAATAGCAGGCCACCAAACCATCGCCATATTGAATACACCGACGGTGCTGCCCTCTGCCCCAACAAATGCGAAACGTGGCTTGTGTTTGCCTTACTGTTTTTGAGTGTTTTTCTTGATTTTAAGCGTTTTTTACTGCATATTTCTTATAAAATCAGTGAATTATTGCGTGATAAACTTTATTTTGTTATAGTTTCAATAATTTTATGTGATATTTGTGTAAAAACAACGACTTCAAACCATCAATAGTCATGTCAGAGGACGCTTCAGTGTTTACCTAAAGTTAAGTTAACTTGAGCTGTATTATTGTCAAAAATATACCTAGTATTTGTACTCGTATAATATAAAAACATATTTTTATTAATCATAAATATTTATAATTAAAAGGATTAAACCTAAAAATAGATAGATAGATATCTTATTAGAAGTTACCTACTCGAACTGATCAATTTTACACTTGCAGTGGAATTTATTAGTCTCTACAATTCATTAGTAAAATAATTATATTGAAATAATTACTTTTATTTATAAAAAAATACTTAATAAAACTAGCTATTCATTTCTTCAGCAATATAACTTGTGTAATTTTGGACGGGCTACTTCTTGATTCCCCACTAGGATTTCTAAAATTGAACGAAATATAATTGTCAGGATTTAGGTACTGACGAATAGAATAACGTAACTTTTTATGAACTCGTTGTTAAAAGTAAATAAACAAACATGTTTTTCTAACCTCAAATCTATGCAAATGAAATTAATTTTAACCCTTTTTTTCTTGAACAGCACATTAACTGGGTAACTGAATAAAAATAATATCTATAAATTATTTAATTATTAGTTAATTTGAATTTAAGAAGATTTTCAAAATGCTTGACTTGACTTTTATTTTGTAAATGCGCCCGTCGGACGGGATAAACTCAGTAACCCGACGGCGCATGCGCTAAGCTATGATGGAATTAATTTCAGCACAGACTATTTTTATTATGCTTATGAAAAAATAGTAAGTAGCATAACAGTAAACAAATAAATTAGTGCATGTTTAGTACTGTTAAGTAATTAGTTTAGAATAAAATGCAAAAATATACAAAACAAATCACGACAAAATGTATCCCTTACCTACTCATTATATTAATGTGTCAGGGAAAAATATGTCTAAGTACCTATCGGTCAAAAATTTAAAGCATACGTCTTTTTTGGAATATTTGCTTGCATGTTTATACTCAGTATCTAGCTAGAAAAGAAATACAAATGTATACCTAGTTATTTATTAAATTAAATGGATTATTTGAATATATATAATTTATACCTATCAGCTTAAGGTACCTAACCCATAAAATTGAACCAACTGAAGATGTTAAGTAATTTCTTTTGTAACTAAGTTTTATTTGAAATAACAATGTGATATAGGTTACATAGAGTAGGTAGGTAGTTATTATATAGGTACATAGGTAAGAAAGAGTATTTATCTATACAATCACAATTTTATTTACCTAGTATAAATGCATCTCTCTACCTCCATGTCTTTCTGTAAATACCTCTTCTAAATAACTGATATTATGTACAGGTATGCCTACTTGCTATGACTTTATTTTAAAATGTTTTAAGCTCAATAATGAACATTAACACTTTACAGTCAATTACTATTATTTAGTTTGCTTTTATTACTCTCCCTGAACGGGGTAAAGTTTTCCTGATTTCACAGGCCGACTATTATTTAGTTTTTTAGCAAAACAGATAGGTATTATCATATTACTCATGTTATTTCCACTCCCTACCTATAGCTATACCTACCTACTATGTATTATTACCTTATTATGTACTTATTGTATTTCCCAAACATATAAAGAATACAGGAGTGCTTTCGGTAAGAGGTTTATCAAAACTATATTAAAAAGGAAAGCCATAATAATCGCATTATTCTTTCTAAAGTTGAATACAGCCTTCTCAAACAATGAACAGCGCGAATAATAAAGGTCCATAAAAATGAAATGTCTCTCACAATACATTAAATATGGTATACAGAGAATATTTACCTATCTAGCTATAGTGCAGAGCTTGCATTACACAGATAAGATACGGTGCCAAGACTTCCCCGGGCAAAAGAAGCGAAACGAAAGGAGAGATTTAGTGTGGAAATTTTGGAAGTCAGCCGGGACTGTTATGTGGTGGCTTTCATTAATCACGCCCTGGAAAAATACCATCCACTTCCGAATAACTTCATCCGCTGGACGTCACGTATTGAGTTCAGTCCAAAACTTTCTCTGCACCACAATTCTGTACAAGTTCCTTCATAATGTAGTATGTGATGAGCTACGAAAAGACTGTAAACCGAATTAGCTATACGTATGTAGCCTTTAATTTAAACGAATGAGCTGATCCTAAGCCTACTTAAACAAATTTACAACGATCGCTTCTTGTGAAGGTGACCCAAATTATCATGAAAAAAATTTAACAGCCCTTTATTTCAGAACAAACAGAGGCTGTTGGTGGGAATCCCGTGTAATCCGGCCCACTTATCACGCGTGCAAAATGCAAATTCAAGCGGGGCCCGGCGTACGCAGAATTAACGAAACCGGACCGGGATACGTACGTCACCTAAATTGTCAAAGTTTGCAAGTAACATTATCACGGGATAAACATGGTAATAAGAGACTCTAGCGAAATTTAGAAAGATTCATTAAACCTACCTACTACGAGTATATTTGTATTTAAGATTAAAAATAAAATAACGCGATAAGAAAGGTTTTTTTTTCAAATACACTCAGCCGTTTTAAAATTTAAATGAAGAATGATCAGAAATAAATTAGGAATTCAAAGTGAAACAATAAACAATTCTGTCTAATTAAATGCAGCGCAGGCGTTTTATAACTCATCTTATTTATACAGAAAACACGAATAAAGGAGAATCAAGACTAATGTTATGGCATTTGTGCATTTTCAATACAAGTTTTATTAATTATTTTATAAGAAAAACTTGACACACCTATAACGACGCATTGCGTGCAGGTAAGTCAATGCAACATATAAAAAAAACATTATGGAGATAACACTATCAATCGACCCATTCCATTTAGGTATTGAGAATGTTTTGTTTAGAAGGCCATTATATGTTAATTAAATACAAATGTTTTAATCAAACCAAACGACAATTAATCGCATTAATTTTAGTGTCCTTTGTTTAGACACAACAAATAGGTATATTAATCACATTATGTGGGTATATGTGCATTTTTCGTCGAGGCGAGGGTTTTTGATATACGTTTATGTAAATCAAGCAGGGTTATCACAAACCCAATTATAACATTATTATGTTAAAACCTTTGATATTTTGGTACTAACATTCATATCCCAAGTGCGGGTGAGGCTAATCTTCGCCCATTTTAACCGAGCTATGGTCTGCCGAATCCCAAAGCTTAACGCCCTGTTTGTTGGCTAATATGCTTTTAACACCTGCGTTTTCCGAGTTATGTAATGTTTGTATGAGATAATGTACCTTTTGTATAGAGTGATGAGTGAATAAGGGCATGTCGATGGCCAGTGGCTGTTGAAGTTATTAACACGGTTTGATGGATAGTAGGTTTACCTATGGGCTATGGCATTTTAAATTATATTTTTATATCTCAAATATACATATAAATTTTCTTTACAGACCGGGTCTAACGACATTTAGAATAATATGTGTTACTATATTCACATAGTTCTATACTCAGATCAAATAAAAAAGGTGGATAACGCACCGCCTCGTTCTTGTTGAAGCAAAAAAAAAGTAGCGTAGCTTCAAGTAAAGACACGCAAGTATCGACAACTTGTACGATACTGACGAAAAGTAGCGTAGTTTATAGCATAGTTAGTGCGTAACGCGTGTGTTTACTTGAAACAACGCTACTTTTTTTGCTTCAATAAGAACAAGGCGGTGCGTCATCTATCCCATTTTTATTTGATCTGAGGTTCTATATAACATCATTTAAAATTAGTCTAGTATTAATTTCTAGTATGCATCCATAGTAAACGGACGTTCGTTCTATTCGTTATTAATTACAGATAATAAGTATCTATGCTAATAATGTAAAAGCGAAAGTTTGTAAGTATGGATGGATGTTTGTTACTCTTTCACGCAAAAACTACTGAACGTATTTGGATGAAACTTTACAGTACAAAAAAATACCAATGAAATTGAGAACCTTCTCCTTTTAGAAGTCGGTTAAAAATAGCTTATACATCAGAATAACACATAGGCTACTATTTGCCGCGATAACCGACATATACGCGGGCGGACTCGCGGTCAACAACTAGTGAGAACATAATTGTGTGTCTGCTCATCTCTAACGATTTACTAACATCAATTTATATACCTACATTTATATAGGTACACAGGTATCTGTCTACGTCTAAATCTACGTAAATCGTGATAACATCTTACGTAATACATCGCTCAATAAATCATTCAATATCATATCAATCACAGGATATAAAGACTACGTACAATTTATAGCACTGACATATATTTTTGTACGACTTTTACGGATTAAAGTTAAAGCATTAAAGTAGCTATTCATGCTATTTCGTAATTCGTAATCGGTTGTGCAAATGTCAGGGTCACTATCAGAGTGAATAATGAACAATGTGTTTCTCAATTTGAGACAGTAATAAAAGTTTTAACAACAGTGATAAACGTTGCCACTGTCTACTTGTTATATTAAACTTGCTATCTACTGTGTCAAGTGTGTTTTGGATATGGATAAAATCAATTCTTATCTCATTTAGCTGTCTGCTTCCCGAATAAATTTATTTGTAAACTTACCTACCAACTTTAAACAAGTTGTGACAATGATGAACTAAAAACCATAATTTAAGATCGTATACCACTTAACTTTATTTAAGTACCATAGTGTTGAGGAGTGCAGCTATCAACAAAAGCTCATTAATTTAATGTTAGGTAGTGATTTATTGTACTCAAAACAATGTCTGATTGAAGAACTACATTTTCCAGACTTCTGCTGAATGTATCACATTTCAATATCGACATTGCGTTTGTTAGATAAAGTCTAGGTACTTTTACTAAATTTGTATTACGTACTACTTAATTATTGAATCCTCATAGTTAATTTTAAGTATTACTTGGTGTTGAGTTGGCCGTGTACCATTTATATATTACTAGCTGACTTGGCTAACTTCGTACCGCCATATTTAGTTATCTGTCTCAGATTCCCATCGCGGACAAAAAATTACTTTCCCCGTTATCTTTAATTTTTTCTTGTACACAAACCTTGTCCTAACAATAACGAACACATCAAAAAAAAGAGTTTGGTGCAGCCGATCGGAAGTTATGCGCGTACATACATTTCGGCGATTCATTTATATATATATAGATTTTAAAACAGAAAACAGTTTTGGCCAGTGTTTTAAATTATCTCAATTGTGTATCATAATATTTTCAATCGATATAGTTATAGCCATAACTCAAAATATATTTACCTTGATCAGGGACGAGGTGATTATCAGATAAATTGTTTACGCTAAAAGGCCTACGCATACAGAGCAAATTGAGCGAGATATGAACGCTACTTATGCAAAAGCACGCCACAACACAAATCTATTTAAGCTCGCACGATGTATACGTATTTA
Source organism: Diaphora mendica (assembly GCA_949125395.1). Classification (NCBI taxonomy): domain Eukaryota; kingdom Metazoa; phylum Arthropoda; class Insecta; order Lepidoptera; family Erebidae; genus Diaphora; species Diaphora mendica. Next base: position 9,985,808 of record OX421323.1, read on the forward strand.
CAATATTTCTATTACGATAAATTGTTCAGCTAAATTTTGTGGTCTTAGCCCAGGTGAAGGCATATCTGCATATTTATGAAACCGCGGAAACCTCCTTAAGGGGAGAGTCTCGTTTTAAAAATGGCGGAAAATGTTCCGTTTTTTACCCTCGCAAGTTTTTAACAAGATCCACCTTATTTATGCTGTACTAGGGCGGGTATCTGATGAGATTTATTGTGGGGAAGCGTGACGGATCGAAGAAGTTCGCCAGCGAATACGTTTTGGCTGAATTTAAATTGGCTCCTTAACGTATTTGTATCCTTTTTCTATAAGAACTAACCTTACTCGTTATCTTTACATGGAAATGTGATGCGACCTTACTGAAAAAAAATAAAAACTGGCTGCCGCTAAAATATATTGCAAGTCCTTTAACAGTTGGTCTAAGACTCATGCATTATTAAATCAATGCATAAGACATTTAGCTTTGTTTGCTACGCTATGTATTCATTAAATGTATATTATACAGCATCGTGTAAGACTTTCTTTATATTACCTAACTTTGCATTTAAAAAATAACATAATATATTATCTTAAAATTAAATTAAAATACTAGGAAATAATAATAAAAAAAGGAGAAACAACAATATTTACATACAAGCGTCAAAAAATTCCTCCGCATCATCGCCTACTGGAAGCGTTCCCAAAAGGCTGGCAGCATTGGCACGTTAAATGGCAATGCAAATTCTCTGTGCTAGAAAAAGGCCGGCCTTCTGGTCACGAGAAGTGTCGATCAGTTGCTTAGCTAGTTGTTTAAGCATAGCGCGAGCACTCGGACCCCATGAACCGAGCGTCTCGACCCCAAACGGTTCAAAAATACATATAATTACCTATTAGGTTTTGGTATTTACGCCGTTTGAGGCTTTCCGCAGAAGCAGCAGCAGCGCCAGCATAACCAGCTGACTTTTCATTTTAATCGTAGGTACATATTTCATGCTATCTTTCATCTCAGATACGCTCTGGGATGTATAAACAGAATTCGATATGTTTTCTAATTTATTCATTTAGGTTAGTAGGTATGTTTGTTATTGGTGTTATACCTATTATGTCTGATGATGTTAATACATCATATAATAATACCACCATTAGGTAGTATTACTACCTAATGGTGGTATGATTATATGTTTTGAAATTGCTTTAGTTTAACCATTAGCTTAGAAATTAAATAACCCGTGTAAATTAATTGAAAGATGTAATACAGTAAACATGAACCAAGTCATAACGGTTGATCAATATGAGGTGTCGATAAATATTTCCAATACATGGTAGGTATAAACGACCTATATAGATGTACCTACTGCTTATCCTGTAGCTTATTTGAAAATACATAGGTATAGCAAAATATTTAAATCAAAATACTTCTGATGATACGTGAGTTGTTGAATACTTATAACATTGTCTCGTGAAAAACTCCTTTAATTATATCTATTAATTTATGAGTTAAACAATCGCGACCAAGTGCCGAGCCTAAAAACGATGATTGTTGAAACAGAGCCTCCCTTTTTTGTTCTTTCTTACATATATTACGTTCATTACTTAATTAAAAAGTACCTTATCGAATCATAAAATCTTCTATCTTAACCGTATCACTGGTATTCCATGGCAATTACACACTGTACCTACATTTTCCGTCTCAACTAACAACCTTACACAAATTTAATAAGAAGGTTATTTACACAAAATTATAGACATTATTATGTTGTTAATTTGTAAATTCCACTTTGGTTAGTAAAATATTACTTTTGAAAGAATAGATTTTGAACAACTACATTTAATATTGCAAAGAAAATCTACTAGTAGTGTGCCTAATATATAATACATTAGTATACCTATGTAGGTACATAATATAATTATTTATTAGTAGTAGATAAATAGGTAGTAGGTGGGTATAATAGTCTCACGTTAGGTATGTACCTATACCTAGGTATATTACGACGACCAATCCTATTCCTATAGAAATGTGTTTATTTGTATTTCTATTCTATTTCAATAAATCAATTTACTTCAACAAACAGTAGAAAGTCAACGATAAACGTGTGAAACTGGCCTGCAATTAAATATAGGTAATTATATAATTTCAAACGTGCGACGTGATTGTATCGAATAATAAACCCTACTTGTACAAACAATGCACTTCTAAAAATAATTTTGATTGTAAACATTATTATATCACGACAATTAATTTAACAATTAAACGTCCGTTTCTGATTACGCCAGTTATTCGATCTATCACAAATTCTATACTCTCATTATGATGATGTAACAACCAGTTTACATTGACATACGGCACAGCTTCAGCTTTCCGGGCATTGCGATGTAATCTAAGATATGAATTCAGTTGAGGGAGTTCTGTATGCACTGGTTGTGGTATCTCAGTGCAAATCAGTCAAAGGTGCCCTAGGGTCAATTGATAAGCAAGTACGTTGACAAGGCGATATTGTAGTTTGAATTGCCTTAATTGCTCTGTATCCGAGTGGAAACGATTGTGCACTGTTCCTGAACGATGTCGTTGTTTTAGGATTACAATAATTAGACTTTGAATACAGTTGTGGATTTATTAAATAAAAATATGAATTAATAAAATAATAATAAGAACTGTTTCATATTAATACTTGGTATCTAAGGATTAAAAACATTGCATAACATTAATTTTATTTATGTACGACAATGAAACTTGAACAATTGCATTGTGAACAAAAGAAATCTTAATTAAAAGAGCGCCAGCGGTAACTGTGAAGAAGTAACTGAAAACTAAACTTTTAACGTGATATCCATTACCTATTCTTACAGATGAGTGAGGTAAAGGTGTGTTTACATAGGCTGTATATCATTTTCAACAGTCTTTAACAGACGACTGTTGAACATAGGTCCTGTTTTTAGTAAGGGGGTTATATATAGTAGCTTTATATAGAAGTAAATTTTAAATTGTATGTAAAGCTTTAAATAAGTAAAAAATTAGGCCTATAAAATATAATTAAACTTCATACTACAAGTTATAATTTACATTGCAATGAAAGTTTTTTTTAAATGACAATAGAATTAAAAGTTAAAATTAACCTATCCAGAACTTGTTTTTGAATAGATAAATTTGAATAAAACAAGATACCTGTCCAAAATAAACAATTTTGTGTTATTGTTTTATTTAAATTTTTCTTAATTACTTATTTTAATTATGTACCTAAACATAAGCAGGAATTATACCTTGAAGTGACTATTTCTCACATATTGAAATAAAGGAGCAAGAGAAAAAAATACACTGTAATATTTACCAACTAATGAGATCCACATAAATAGGTTCATGCTGTGGGTTATGTATTATTTATTACGGACCAAATGCATTTTTTGGGCTCTTGCCGCGCGAATCGCGAGCTATTTACGGGGCTTAAGTTAAGCCGTACGGTTAAGAAAGCTAATGGTGCTGGTTAGATGCTACCTAACATTTAAAATAAGGACAGTACCTTCTTCATTAAAAAAGATTTTGTTATTGTTACCGTAAATAAAAAAGATTTCCGCTAGAAAATGACAAACCTACTGAGCAGAAAAGTTACAATTTGCTTTTTTTCTTCAATTCATCAACTAAATTTCAAACATATGGACTAACTCAGAAAGGACAAGTCTACGTTGATAATTCACCATCATAACTAGTGGGATATTTCCCCCTAATTGAGAATACTGTCAAACTTAGTTACACAGTACTCTTACCGACTACCAAATGGTAAACGTTGACAAAACTATTAAAGCTGTCTTTTGCGGCATTATAACTATCTCACGTCACGGATTACGGAGGTCAGATAAATCAGAACAGAATTAAGCTGAGTGCTTACTTCTTATTCTTCAGGAAATAGAAATTTTAAAATAAGATATGATAATAAACACTTCATAAGCCTTTTAAATTTAATGGTTTGCATAATTTTATACAGTTTGACTTCTAAATTCATCTGAACAACTTATTTTAAAATAGTAATCAAAGGAAGTAGTATATTATAGAGCTATCTAATTAACTGCTTACAAATTGTATAAAACATAGCGCCTTTGACGACAATTAGCAGTCAGAGTAAACGTACTTTTTGCGGTACACACCATTATATAGATAGCAAAAAATATACGTGTTACAATATTAGAACACATTTATGGAGCTACTACAGTCACCTCACAGCTAATGACTATCATCTTACAACTAAGGACTGAGATATTTGTACGATTCCATAAATCTATCTAAATTCCCAATAAATGCATTATTCAGAGCATTAGTACTCGGGTACGTCAACAAAAACAATTGGTATACAAAATGCAACACATGTCACTTGTTGTCGATATGCAAAGTGATTATGTATGAATTATGTAAAGTGTTCAGCTGCCAGTGTTAGTAGACATACAATGAGCACCGTACCAGATACGTGCTGCCCTTTTGTGTCTTCACAACATCCGATTAAGACTATAATGGTATCGCATTCTCATGTTTATATCGATTTTTACCTTCGCAACAAAACAAAACAATTTCATGCTATACCTAAAGAGACTGTGCTTCTTTACAATGTAAATATATCTTATAGATGGATATAAATCTGTGTGGGCATAATTAGTCATAGTTTATGTGATGCTGGGTGTATCAGAGAAAAGTTTGCATGCATGTTAAAAGGCAAATTACAGAGGGTAACTTTAACCCACAAAAAAGTGACCAACTGATAGAAAAATAACTATTAAGCAATGTATTAAGAAATGTAGGTAGTAGAGCCACGGTGATTTCAGCACGGTTGGGCCGGCTCGACCGGGGCAGTACTAACCTCGCACAGAAAATCAAAATAAAATTACAGCGTTCATGCTGTCGTGTTTCGTTGGCGAGTGCGAGACCGGAGGCCAAAATAGTCTAGTCAACAAGTTACTTGTTGACTAGACTAAAAGATGCAGAAGCATCACTAGGCCGCCATGGTGTGGGTCGCCATGCTGCATTATCTGCATTCGCAGTGAGTACGGTGACCACCACTCTTGGATTCTGCTTATGCTTTCCATCAGGCAGAGTAGAGTTATTTTGGCGGGCCATACATTAAAAAAAAAGCCCCGGCCAAAAATTTTAGTATTTAATAAATTATTAACCTATAAAACAAAACTGAAAATTTAGAAATGCCATAATCGTCTATAAACAATTAGAATTTTAATAACACAGAACAATGTTCATGTATTCATACGTCGCGCCGCATCAATGCTTGTTTCCAGTGACTGTATGTTCGCAATTTACGTCTCTCGCGGGAGACGAAGAGTAATGTCGATGTAGGGAGAAAATGTAAAAAAAATTGCTACGAGTCGGTCGACAAGTTCAGCCAATTATAACTGACAAGCAGCGCAGGCGCGCCCGGTCGTTCAATTTCAAGCCTTTAAGCTACATACGTTAGTATTTCACTATGATACATGTTTTCCGTTACTACATAACATTTTCGTTGATTAAAAATGATAAATGTGATTATCAATCTAAATTATGACCACCTTCAATATCGATAACTTTTTCTGATAAGTGCCATCGTTTGTCTTTGTCGCGTTAAAACGTGTCTTATCAATAGTTTCATAACGTTTAAAAACAAAACTCCAACCACCATTTTTAAATTCTATTATCTGCCTTCTACCTTCATTACAGGTACGTTCAAAAAGTTAAAAAGTGACTCGAAATGAATCATGGCGTGCGATCCCTAAGAAATATTACACCCAAGCTGGCACCATAAAGCAAACGGCGTGGCAGAGGCGATACAACGATAGCGACACTGCAAGACCCGACAGACACCACAGAACTCGCCTCTCTGAACGTTACAGGGTGTTCTTAACGCCCATATTTAATAATACCCACACTGACCTTCTAACACCACAAAATACAGCTTTAAAAATTATAACAATATTATTAATGAATTAGTGAATTGAAAAAAAGAATGGTGTGTAAAATATATAACCACGCAAATATTGAAGAATGACTACTGTTACACACATTAAGACAGTTTATTAAAGTCCAGAGTAAATACGACTCTTTCTATAGTTAAAGAAACAATGAAGTTTAAATATTCATAGATTTAAATAAATTACGTAGGAAGCTGTGAAAGTAGTTGTAAATATAATTATTTTCATACAATCAATTCAATGAGTATTTGTTTCTTTGATCGAAAGGCCTTAGATTTTTTACTAAACTAAGCTCTTGTAAATCAAAATAAACTGCAAAGATATCGATTGAATTAGTACTTACCATAAGGTATATTTATTCATAAAGATGTAATAGGCACTATAAAATTATCCACAATCAAGTTCTAATAAGAAACTACGATAAAAGTCTGAAATATCGCCAAGAAAAGAACCACCTGTGTGCAACTCCCACATATTTTACTCACCAACACAGGGACGTAATGAAGCAATTATATATCGATATTTTTATGCATAAAATACTTGGCGGATATCTGGTCGGGCCTCGTTGGAACGCTCAGAAATAAAACAAAGCAAGAGGTTATTGTTGGCGGGTAGGTGTGTGTGCCCGTCTCGGTTATCGAGCTTTTAACCCGACGTGCGACACGTCGCGACATCGACACGATTTATCGCCTCACTATCCCACTACTCATTCGTATTTCCCTGACAGAATAAATTTCGAATAAACAACCGAAATGATTGAAACCGAAGCGTGGGGATGTTTGTCTGGTGCCGGTGGTTTAGAATGGTCAAGTGACTTATGGGTACGCCAGCGGAACTGCATTGCTGAATGGTAAAGTAAAAGTGCTTTTAGAAGACAAACCATTATGAATGAGCTATAAATTACAATAATAAAATATGAAGAAAATTTTAAGCTGTGGATTAGAAACATTTATGGTACCTTTTCTATAATACTGGAGTGAGTAAATCCTGAAATGCTTCGAAGAAACGCAGAACGGTGGTGCGTGGAGTACTTAGTCATTCACACTTCAGTAATCTTGCAACGCGTGATGAATGATGGCTACGCTATATTTTACCTCAAGTATTATATTATTTCCATATATTTATGATATTGATAAACTATGTTTTCGCATTCGTTATGCTAATAATAAACTCAAGTGATTAAATTGATTACCTTTATATAAAACTGTTAACGCCAGCGGCTTACATATTTGTGTGATAATTTTCTCAATCAATCTAGGTTCTCTCAAACATTCTTTTTTTTCTACATGAAGATAGCGAACTTATCCTTCTCTTATATCCTTTTCTGTACCTTTGAAAACTGGTATAGAATGGTTTATAATGATCTGTTGGCCAGTTATAGGGCGTAAAAGCGTAACTAACAAATTCAGTTAATTTACGTTAATTACAAAATTAGGATTTTTTAACTAAATTATGCAACAAGTACCTACAAAAAATTAGGCACTGGCCACAGCACAGGCCGTTGTCGCACTGTGACCATGGCCAGTACAACCTGGTCAAATTGTCAGGCAAATCTGAGGTATGTTATCCTTTAAATAAGCGATTGCTTTAATTCCCGTAAAAATCATAATTATTATTATACTTACGAAGGTGACCTAATTGAGACCGTTCCTTTTTACAAAGTTTAGAACTAGTTCTGTTCTAGTAAATAAAACATATATTTTGGATATCAACCTGCTTTCCATAGATAAAATAGTTCAAAATAAATAAAGTGCGCAACGGTGTGCGTGCTGGTCGGGTTTGTTCAACTTCAGCTAGAGCCGAGTTAACTCGTTGCCACCGATTTATGTGGCAAACTTTCAGCTCACGGTTCCTTCGCGACACTCGCTTCCTTTACGCGATTGTTTCTTTGCAAAAGAATTTCCTTTCTTTTTAATTATGCTTCACTAGCTACCTGGACCATGAGTTGGCATGGAGTAGATTAAATGGAATATCTATAAACTTTTTAAGTTTAAATGTGTTTGGTCCACTTAATTTTTCGGCTTCCTAGTTAATTACTTAGTTATAAGCGTGATTACATATGGTTTATTGAAGGTTTTTTAATGTCTAAGTAATAACTGTAGGTATTAGAAAGAGCTCAGTATGTTTTTATATGTAGGTACCTACTGCTTACGAGTCAATATAAAATACATTTCCTTAGACGTTGAAAACTGTGTTTAATATTTTGGATACATTTGACAATTTAAATAGTTGTACAACTGCTGAATAGATAAATCTGCCATTTTACAACATCATCAAAGCAACAAAATTAAAGCTAGGGTTTCAACACTCGTAAATTTCTTAAAATACATAAGTTTCGCAGAAAAATTTATCCATTTTTTTTAAATACATTTCCGCCTAAATTTTCAGAAAAAGGTTTACAACAAATCACAGATAAGCATTTTATGACTCTACTTTAATATTTAGGTAATAATATAATATATGTATTCAGAAATGAATATAAATTAATACATGAGTCCTTGTTTTAAATGTACTGTGTGCGATTGAAAGGTAACAGATTAACTTATTATCACAGCTCAGATTTTCGCTTTAATCTAACAGGTGAAATTAATTTGAACGTTTCATCAAGTTTTTAATAAAATAGTATGTTGTAGTGTAATGAAAATATGTAACTTAAAATTTATCTTATATTTTGCAAGTATGGGAGCTTATCTCAGTTGGGTACCTACTTAGGTCATCGATACCGCGGTTTTCCACGATCCCGTCCGGTATTTCATGGGCCCCATTTGGTAGTGAATTTCGCAAACAGCTTCTTGGGCATGACGACAACGTGTCTATCCTAATATGGAACGAATCTTGATATCTTGGGTGACATCAACTGTGTGATAGAACGTTATTTTTGATCCGGTTTGTGCATCAGTTGCATTTATCAGTACCTAAGTCATTTTAAAGCTGCCATAACTTATATCTTTCAGGTATTTAAAATAAATCCTTTGTTTAGTCGCATTATAACAATTTCAAACACTCATATAAAATAATCAAACAATTTATAACTAGCAGATGTTCAAACTCGAATAAAGTAAAATATAGATACCTAATAAATTCTTCCCATTCCACTATTTTCTTTCTTCGTTTATTTGCAACGACGAACGAGGTAACTTAAATAAACCAGTGTCCGACACTCGTGTCACTGAGCTGACAATTAGCTAGGTGACATCTGACGACTCAGGGTGCTGTCGTGAGACACGACATCACCTATCTTTATGTACGAACAACTCCCTTAATGAAAAGTTTTATTTACTAAAATTTGCATGGATATTTGTGCTGCCATTTAAACTGTATTAAATTTAGATAAATTAGCTAAAATAAAAAAAATAAAAACCCCCAACGCAAGCACTTAATAATGCCCCAAAAATGCCTTATATCATTTTGGAAAAGAACTGATACTCTTATACTGCTGGACCGATATTAATCATACTTAGTAAGAACCACCGCTCGGAAACTGGCTTTCAAATGTAAAGAACCGCATCGAAATCAGTCCATCCGTTTGAGAGCAACGATGTCACAGAGATACACAAACACACACACACAGGCAGACAGACAGACATCGAGGTCAAATTTATAACGGGTCGGGGGTTAAAAAGCATTTTTAGGATATCGCTCACCAAATTAAATTATACTTTAGCTCTCCCACGGTAAAATTTTATATTCTTAATCCGTAACTGCACGAAATTTAAATTCTAATAATGAAATGCTCTCCTTTCCTGTTCAAAAGTAAGCCCCCTGAAGCATGAGAAGATGCAGAGACTACGGCTATTTTTGGCTGTAAGTCATTGTACGCGACAGTAAGCGGCCTATTATCAGGCCGGCCGTAAGTTTATTTACTAAATTAGTTGCTCAATAACTAAAAAATAATTAAGTTTCGATATACCTACCTATATAGGTATATCTTCTAAATTCAGGTACGTTTCTAACCTTTTCAACATACATTACTTTTATTTGACATATAAAGTCATTTTGGTATAGGAAAAACTACTCTAAGCACCCATAAAGCCATAAAAACTACGAGAAAAACACCAAAAAGTTCCGAATGATATCAAAATTGGTAAGTATACCCCACTCCCATTCATTCTGGTCACTGATAAGATGGGCCTAATAGTGGCTGGACATTTATCTTAAAGATTAATGAGCCAATTTTCTTAGTTGGCTATAAAAAGAATCGCTAGGCCGACCTCGAAAGCCATCACGACCACTTACGGGTTAACTTTGGGCAATGTGAACTATGCATTCTTTAGCAAAATATATAAAAAAATGAGTCAGAACAGAACATGTTTGGTAACAAAGATACTAGTAGAAGGCTATAAATTGTGTTGACGTTGAGGCTGATGTAGTGTAATGTAAATGTAGGTATTTGAATTGCAATTAGTTGTTCTAATGACATGCTCTATGCCATACTCAAAACAAAGATGATATATTTTTTATTTTTTTTAAAAGACAATTCCCGCGCTAGGTATAAATCCTGTGTCGCGGGGAACTTTACAGACTCAGAACAGCAATTTGAGGATCACACAAAGAGTTGTCCTACGTGGGATTTGAACCCACGACTCTTGGCGAAGTAGGAAACGGCGTGGTGACCGTTAGACCACTAGGCCAAACGTGCAGATTATCCGCGAATATTTGCGAAGTCAGTTGTTCTACAGGTCTGTCTACTATAGATATAGTGAACAGTTTATAAGTTCATCCTATTAAGTATGTAATGAGTTATGGAGTTCTTCATAAATATGTAAATTAACAACCTATTTTTTCGTCCTAAAAATAAAAATTTCGCAAACATTTATGAATACACTGTTATCTTTAGGGACAGTGCTGGTAATAAACAAAAATGGAAATTTTAAATTCAAAATAACAATTATAAGGACGCAATTCTTCCCCTGTCCCATGGGCGGAATACAAGGAAACAAATTGGATTAAAGTGTCAAAGGTGAAATAAAAAATGCGTATATACTTTATCTTTCGCGATGTCTGTGCATCGTCAGCGGTCTCTAGTGTACTCGTACAATATTGGATACGCCGAATTCGCATTTTATAATGTAAAAATAAGAGGTACAATCGGATGAAAAACATCTGTAAACTTCATATAGGCCGTAATCGTATTTGCATTTAAAACGGTAAGTAAACATAGTGTTCAATGAATGGACGGAGGCCGTGTTTATGACTCGTTTTATGACCTGTAAAGCTTAAGGATCTCTCGTAAAATAAATTGTTTGATCGCGAGTCGCTCTATACATTTACTAAGTCAGTACCTACCGATCTAACTTATTTCTATTAGACTGAATGTTTTAGATTCATTGATTTTATATTTACATAGTTTATATGGATTTAAAACTGTTTTTGCCATCAAAGTTTAATGAAAACTAAAAAGTAGGTTATGGATATATTCATTTAAAACCAGTATATTGTTGTTGTGTAACTCTGTATCGCATTGGGCGCTTTGTTTTCGCCCACATAAATCGGCTGCTCACACCACGTTCTAACTTATTTTTGTTCGTACCTACAGACGATAGATGGATCCAATTCCAAATTATGTCTATCTTGGGAATTAACGGTGGGACGGGGATTCCAGTTTATCCAAAAAAGTGCGGGAACTCGCAGGGTTGTGTGAAGTGGGGGGATGGTAAAGGGAACGGATGGAAGTTATTTTCGAATTATGATTCCGGATGCGTTCTCCGGGCGCCGCGTGTTTCACGCCTCGTTTCGCTGTAATAATACCCTACTGCAACCGTTTAGGTGCATTTGGGTGTTATATTTGCTAAAAATATGCATTTTACTTAATTTTGATATCTAGACAGTTCAAGGATTTATGTCAAATGTTTTATTTGAAATATATGTTGCCTAAAAACCTTTAAGATCTTTATACATTATTGGTGGACTTTTTATACATACGAACACATTTCATGAAATCAAAATATTATGATAGGTAGGCATAACCACTTAGTTCATAAAACATATTCAAGCCCCAAGTAACCCTCGAAAGCTTACGCCTATTTTTAAAATGTAAACTCCACATTCCGAACCTAATCCAATTCGCGTTTGGACCAAAATTAAACCGTCTGGCCAAAAATGCGGGACGTGTGTTTTAATGGGGTGTCACTAGGGTTCTTAAGTATTCTACCGGCCCACCCTATAATACCCAGTCTCCTTAGTCTGGCACGTCCTCCCCATGATATATTAGTCCCAGTTCGTCGTACATAATTTTGTAGAGGGTGGTACCTCCTCTTTCCCCCTGTGAGTGAACCGGCCGATCCTCACAATATCAAGGTTTTGTTTATTGGCGTATAATAAGTGTAAAAACTTAAATGGTCACAAGTCAATAGACGTAAGTTCATTAGCGTGGTTGATTTATGTTGAAATGGCCTCAATATCTTAAATTGCAAACCTTGTGTTATATATAACATTGTTCTTTCTTTTTATGTTGAAACTATGTTTAATGAAATATGTACCTTCTTTAATGTCAAAAACTAAGTTTAGGATCAGCTGTTTACGAAGTAATGTTTGACTTTAATAACAAATCTTTGACTCAAAACATAAATCTAATCAAATAGCAAAATAAAATGGTGTATGAATGAATAAACCACATTAGAATTCAGATATTTCATGAATGTATATATTTCAAAAAACTTTTTACATGTCTTAAAAAATTAATAGAAAATGTAGTGGAATATATATTTATATAAGTATATGTACAGTGATTTAAAAGTAGATAAACTAGGTTTTTTTCACTTTTAATCGGTGGTTTTAAGAACATATTACCAGTAGAGTAATTGCTCAGTCCTCACAATTAGAGAAACGCTTAAATCGTAGCGAGAAAATATTCATAAATATCGACTTTAACACCTTTAGTATTTAAGTTAAAACCATGTATGAACGTAATGTACATACCAAAAGAACTTATGTTCGTTCCTAATGTGGATATGTACTACTTTTCGCATTGGTGTGAGGCAAAACTAATTAATTGTACGCAGGAGACTCGTCAATCAACTGTAGTCACGTGTTCTTTAATATTGAGTTAGGGTCTGTAGTCGATATACCATCATAAAGGAATAAGGAAAATATTTTGAGAAATAAACATTTAGATAAGAAAGTAAGAAAACAAAGATTTAGGTAAGGTAAGATAATTAATAATAGAGTTACGTTCCGAATTTAATAATATCCCTTAACTATTGTTGTTTTTGTTTATTTGAAATTTAAAACTCATTTAAAATAACAGATCTGCTGAAATAATTTCTCTATAACAACGAGAATAGGACCACAATATAAAAACTTTCAAACAATTATGAAGTTTCAGTAATTTTGTTGTGTTAGCAACTTCGGAGAAGTAACTTTGTACACAATGGGCGCCACATATTAGACGAAGTATTATATTAGTCCATTAGTTAAATTAAGTAAGATTTCTCACCCCATCTTGTGGAGTTATTTATCATGCGTGTACTTACATTAGGGATTCACTGCAATACATTGTGGCAAAGGCATTTAATTGTGTTCTGTAGATACATCTTAATTTAGTTAATGTATTTATAGTGATCATTAACAATAACAACGCACTAAAATCAGATTAAATTTAGTATAATTTCATATCACAGGTGTATTATGTTTTAAATTTATGTCTAGATTAATGCAAATCTAAGTTATTTAAATACTTTGCATAGCTAAGTTTTCGTATACATTTGCTACTGTGTAGTATTTAAATTACTAATAAATTTAATATGTAATAAACAGTTTTAAATAAAGTTTTCGTAGATAAATAAGGATACACTATAAGTATAAAGACATTTGAAAGCAGTACTGTTTTAGTTTAGTAAATCACTCCTACGCTTCTTTTCTAAAGCTCCGGGTAGTTTACGACGGCCCTACACGCTTTATACTAAATAAATAGATTTTCAAAATGTTGTTTTCAGAATTTTATAATAGATTACCTAGTACAAAAAGTGTACCTTCTAATTTCATATAATATAATTTTTCACATTGTATTTGTTTATGTTGCTTTTGATCTACGATATTGATTTCAAATATTAATTTCAAATTTCGTAGATCATAATTAATTGTGAATCTGTTTTAAATTATTTCTATCTAATTCGTTTTACTTGTACTTTGCAGTGTCACAATGCAACATGAAGATACGCCCATTACAGCTGCTGACGGCCGCAGTACGAAGTATCAACCCTAATAATAGATGAAATTACGCCGTGTCGTACAACGAAAACTGAATCTAAATTTGATGAGACCAAAGACGGAAACACAACAACCCGCCTCAGGCAAAGAACTAACGTCGGATTTCATGATGAAATGTGACAGTTCATTATGTGCAAGATAACTAACGCATACAGTGAGTACTTGTGTATTATGCACACTTTAGGCTGTGTAGAGTGAGGAACATGTTTTCCAGCTTGGGGCATGCGTGCATAAACCATTCAGGTATCCGATTAAATTATTTAACATCTTTATTCCCCCGTGGAGCAGGCAGGTTGCATGCCGACACGCGGATGTTAAGATACATGGACTTAGCGTGTAGGCTACCTAATCTATATCAAGTCCTACTTTAATAGATACCGCTGAATATTCTTAAACTGTGTAAGGGACTTTAATTCACAAAAGGTATTAGATTAAAACAATCGCTTATGTAAGTTGAATGACATTTCATTTCGTTTGGAGACGTATGAACTCGTACTGGCAATAATTTTATGCCCTTTGGACTTCATTGCTATCGACTAAAAATGGCGCGGAGCCAGCTGCTCTTGTGATTTAATGTGTTTTAAATTATGATAGGTGTTTATTTATATAAACGCTTTATATTTAATTCTTTAAGTGCTTTAATCCTCAGATCAAGGCTATTGATGCAACAGTGTTTAAAGTATAATAATGATGTATAACTTAAAAATTCTCAACTACGGAAGAACATGTTTACCCAATTCTGCTATATTTATATTTCCCTGACAACATGTAGGCAATATTACATAACGACTAATTTAGTCGTTAACGAAAGCGTAGCAAAAAGACAGACGGAGAAGACAACTAAGGCATTTACAATACTTATTTATTGTTACTTAAGGGATGTACCCATTTTAAGTACATAAGGTTTAAGACTTTAAATATCCAATTAATTCATTACAAATACCTACCTACATTAGCAAAATTGAAAAGACTATTAATTTTTTCATCTAAAACTTTTTTATCATAGTTTTATGTAGACCTGTATAAGAGGTCCTTGGAGAGGGACATCCGTAAACGCTTGAACGACCTTGTTGATTTGGGTCTAGCACTCACATAACACAAAACCGGAATATTGGAATAGGAAGGCCATGTCTGTGGTTCAAATTACAGTGAAGAACCTGTTTAATAGAATATTATCAAATAAGTCATTATAACAGAAACGAATGATTGTAAATCATTTCCTAATCGGAGAAAGATAGATATTATTAAAAGGTTTCACAAGCTTATAGAAAATAATTCTAGATTTTTTTTTTTATAGAAAAAAAAAAAGAATTTTTAAATCTTATATCAATCTCTTTGAAATGAGTTGACTATAGCTTGGTTTGATTCGATCGGTCCGGCTTTAACTACTAGCGTACTTTTGTATAGTATTGGGCCAGATAGAATGTCTAGTTTAGTTTAGTTTTTTTATCAAATTTTATGTATGGGCCTGCCAAAATGACTCTACTCTGCCTGATGGAAAGCATAAGTAGAATTAAAGAGTGGTGTTCACCATACTCATTGCGAATGCATACAATGCAGCATGGTGACCCACACCATGGCGGCCTAGTGATGCTTCTGCATCATTGGGCCTCCGGTCTCGCACTCTGCAACGAAACACGACAGCACGATCGCTGTCATTTTAAGTTGATCTTCTGTGCGAGGGTAGTACCGCCCCGGTCAGCCGGCCCGTTCGTGCTGAAATCAGCGTGGCTCTACTACCTTGATATTTTGAATGTGATCATGTGAATCTGAGTTAGGTTCCCTAGACCATCAACAAGCTCACTCTATTATGGAAACAATACTGCATAACTTTGAGATACAACAATTTGAAAGATTTTGTGAAATATCTATAGAACATTTATAGATAAACTTTGTCAAGTTAATTATTTAAGTTTCCTTGATAAGATTTATTTTTCGATTATAAACTTCTGTCAAGTTCAGTGCCTTTGCTATACATACAGAAGACCGCGGTAATGATACCACTGATAGTACAGTTATTTTCTCCAGTTAGGTCGTGAGTCAGAATACAACATACGCTTACCTAACAACTATCGAATCATGTGGTTAAAAACGTATAAATATTAAAAAGTGATTCTATTTGAGTACTCTGACTTAAATAGAAGATTTAAAACATTTTTAAGCCCATAAAGCATTGCCTAGCATTTAAGGCGGCTTTAACTGTAGTATATTATTTAATATTAAAGATCTTAAGGTAAACGGGCGGAGTGCCTGCAGTTCCGCGATAAGGCAACCCGTCCCCCCTCAACCCACGCTTATTTGGGGGGTGGCAGACTTAAGAGGAGGCCATACTTCAAATTGCGTTTAACTTAGATAGCTAGTTTGATACATCGCCCCCATTATTGCATATCAAAGGGTCCTGATAAAATTGTGCCGATGATATAGACTTTTTATCGGAGATTCTATTGTACATACTTTAAAAATTGTGCGCAATAAACTCGCTGCCATCTATCTTTAGAATCATACCTGAAACAAATAAAAATAATTGTGTTAGATTACTAAAATATATTATTCAGTACGATAGAGTTCTAACTAACAAACTATGTAAACATATCTTAAAATTTACTTTTGACCTTCTTCCAAGTGATGTATCGAACCATTAAATGAGCAATATTCTACGTATTTATTTGAGTGAAATAGATATGTTGAATTGAAAATACTGTATGAGGCAAAGCGAGGGATAGATTGACTTGTTATATTGCGTATAACGAATCACCAATAAACCGATAAATTCGTAAAATATTAAACTTCATAAAAATAACACAATAAATAATGTACTGTGAACTCATAAATGAAGTATCAAACGAAACACACATACATAAACAACGGGCAGAACGAATTGCAAGCTCAGCTCCAAAGCTCTACATCACGGGCGTAGAGGCGCAAACATAGCGAGAATCGATATAACGCTGATCCTATAGTCGATGGATAACATACGATATCGATAGATACGTATCGGTTGAAGCAATAGATATTACTGTCACAGTTCAATTTAACAGCGCTTTAAGATTCAGTAGCAGTGCCTTGTCAGTAGTTCCAAATACCCCCATATTTGGGTAGTTTCCGTAAGCTATTTTCTAAAACATTTGTCACTGTCCTACGGTAAATTTTACACTGCTAAACGAGTTGCAAATAAAAGGTAATAAAAATGCCCAGACCACTTGAACGAATAGAAGTAGATACATGTTACTGGGAATAACGTGAATTAGGCTTATATTTTATTGTATACTTAGCAATCAATAATCTCAATCTTTATAAAAAAGTGACACTTAAATGATTTGAGTAAATTATATCTAGCATTATATTATATGCAATGATACATCCAATGATGCAGAAACATCACTAAGGAGCCATGGTGTAGGTCACCATGCTGCATTGATGCATTGTCTGCATTCGCAATGAATATACCTAGTGACCACGACTCTTGGATTCTGCTTATGTTTTCTATCAGGCAGAGTAGAGTCACTTTGGCAGGCCTATGCATAATAAAAACATGCATACAATAAAGAAAAAACCTTTATCGTGTTTTCTATTTATATTATTAAAATAAATACGCTTAGAACAATCTGCAAAGTTGTTTTCTGAGAAGCTCTGGAAAGTAGCTCGTTGAGAGATCCTATGCGGAGATTATTTGTCTATCTAATAATTCTCTCACGATTCAAAACTCACAATAGCCCGAAGCGAAACTGTATCGGTACAGATAGATTAAACATCGGAGCCCAAATGAACGCGCGATAATTTATCGGGGCTACCCCGTGTGTATTAGCTGTATCCGACTAATGCCGGCTTTCGATATTCGGTGCTCGGTCGCGACTCGATATTTACGATCGAACGAGTCGCATTAGACTGTCCGCTCGTAGGTAAATTAGCACAGATGCTCGCCACTGTTACAGTGATTCATTCCAAATTGGCTTTTCAGCAGGAAAAAAAGGCAGACTGAACCAGCAACTGCGGTAGACGCTATCTAGGGACTGCTGCTAAATAGCTTTTAAAAGAGTTTGCATTTTCCTTTTGAGCGGAGGATAGACAAAATCATCTATTGGGACTTAAATTTTCTACGGTGACATAAAAGTTAATTATGACTTGAAGTATTTTTTGTTCTAAAATCACATTTTATTTAAGTAATCTTTAACAGATTCTGAAGGTAGTAGAGCCACGCTGATTTCAGCACGAACGGGCCGGCTCGACCGGGGCGGTACTACCCTCGCACAGAAAATCAACGTAAAATGACAGCATGCTTTCGAGTTTCGTTGGTGAGTGCGAGACCGGAGGCCCAATTAGTCTAGTCAACAAGTTCCATACTTGTTGACTAGACTAAAAGATGCAGTAGCATCACTAGGCTGCCATGGTGTGGGTCGCCATGCTCCATCAGGCAGAGTAGATTCATTTTGGCGGGCCAAACATAAAAAAAAAAGATATTGCACATTTATTTATTTGGTAATAGAAATAATAGTCTGCATCAAATCGCACTAAATAAAAATGATTTGCAATTAACTGTGTTAATGTGAAGGCGCTGGCCAAGAAGAGAAGGTAGCGGGAACGCCTCGCGATCCCTATCAGCCCGGAAAGGCCGCCTTAACGCGTGCTAGAGTACCCCATAAAGTATCGTAGTCAGCGAAATTGTATGAGTTATATTGTGAGAAGTGTTGTTTTAAATCGCACCGGCAATTTTACACGATAAACGGCTCTAATGAACAATGTTTACAAAAGGCTAGGGGTTTTACTTCTTCCTTTAAGATTTAAAGTAATTATTCATAAAGTGATATAACGTAAGAAATATTACATATCAATCAAAGCGTATAACTGAAACGGAGGTACTTTATACTTAATGAACTGCAAATGACCATAAATGAAATATGCAAATGTTACATTTCCCAATAATGAACCGGCGATATTACCTCTAGTATAAATAATCCGTGCCAAAGGGTGGGTTCGATACGATGCTACTGCAAATCAACCCCCACTAGAACCCCACCGCGGGCTGTCGACGATAAATAAAATTCACGTTTTAACAATAAAATGCATTTTCCGCAAATGCTCCCGGTGAATTATTGGTCAGGCTTTACGAGCTTAAAATTATATGGGCACGTGAAATTTTCGATCTCGATAATGCACAACCTACGTTCCGCCAACACTGTTTTCAAAGGATACAATGAATTCCATTTTTAAATAACTGATGACCACTTACATAAATTAATTTAATCGACATTAAGGAGTTTTGACCACTGAACGTTTTGCCGGCTATGTGCACCATGCACATAGCCGGCAAAACGTTCAGTTACTTACTTACTTACATTAGATGATGCACATGTTCGTAGGAGGGTTGCATTTTTTATGCATTTTTCTATTTACAGAAAAACCAGTGCTCCCCAGTTATACAGACACCCCAAAATAACACGTCACGTAGCAACCATAAAAATACTTATAAAACATTTCCCGATGGAAAAAATACAATGTTTTATTCCCAACAAAAATACATCACACGACCGCTTGATGGAGAACCAATAGCGAGTGTCCCTGCGGCACAGATGGTGACGCGGACGCGGAGATAGCAGAAAAATATGAATTGTAGCTTTCGATATTTGTCACTTGAATTACAACTCCCGACGGACACCCGGAATGGTGGGACTACGACTCGCACCTCGTTTGCAGAATGATCTATTTCTCTTCCACTGTATTTCGGCCAGTGACTATCAAATAAAGAGTGTATCAATCTCTTTCTGAATAATGCTAACCACGTGTTAATTGCCTAGTAGATTCATATTCTGTTTTAAAAATATGAGACATTAATTGGCTGAATAAAGCTGTAATCAAAACAAACGAATCATGTTAATCTAAACATACCTATTTTAGATTTAGTACATACTTGCGTTATCAATAATTTCATCGATTCCGAAATATTAAACAGAATTAAAATATAGTTATATTTCATCGTAATATCGCTCATATATGCTCTGTTCTGTGCTCATAAAGCATGATTTTGGAGACTGTGGTCATTGGCGGCTAACCTTAATACGACAAAATCATGAGTTATTGCCCCTAACAAAATCTTCTGCCGATGTAACAAGCTGCCACCGTGCGGCAGCAATAAGTAAACAAAACTCGTAATAACGGCCAGTCACGCCAAGGAAACCAATTTGGGAGGTATTTGTAAATGTCAAATATGTTTGTGCGCACCTATTTATTGCGAGCATCCCTCACGTACGAGTAAATAACGGAGACACTGCGATAAAGTGAAAAGAGATAGCCGAAAAGTGCGGTGAACTACGCCTTAAGTCCTAACCCGTGGTCATCTGGAATAAGCTTTAAGATCCTCGCTGTAAAGTTGAAATTAGAGCGGTATATTAATGTACTGTGCTGCTTCGTGTTAAGGTTCCTGCGTATACAAGTGGAAAACTCAGTGCGCCACGTGCGAATGATTCATGTTCGTCCCTTAATTAAAGAAGATTTTAATTGTATCGGATGTCTGTGAAAGCGAAAATAATGCACTCCTAAATTGGGGTTGGAATTTGGAAATTTATTTTTGCTGGCTGATCGAATTACAGCGATACGTTTTTTACGAGGTATCGATTTTATGCATATGAAAATGAACTCTCTGTTGGATTTTATTACTTTGAGGTATGTTTAATGCTCTGGTAATATAGATTCAAATTATAAATAAAGTATTGTTAAGTATTTAGATATTATGAGGCTAATAAAAAAGTTGTATGTTGTTATTTATAGTTACGCAAATAGAGAGAACTAGCTGACCTACGCAACCTCGTTTGCGTTCAAACTACCATCCCCCGTTTTAACCCAAAAAGGGGGTTGTTTTCTAAAGATACATTATTAGTACACCTCCACACCATCTATAGAGCATACATTTTAAATTTCAAGTCTCTTACTTCAAAAACATAGGACTTTCATACAAACTTCCAACCCCAGTTTTACCCCCTTAGTGTGTGGTGGTAGTAGTGGTGGAGTATCGTAAAATCCGTTCTTAGCGGATGTCTACACCCTATAAGGAACCTACCTGCTAAATTTCAAGTTTGTAGGTGTTATAGTTTCTGAGATTTCGTGATTAATAAGTGAGTGGTATTTCGCTTTTGTATATATAGATTATTAGACTAAAATTTTTAACATATCTTGGATATTAATCACCTTTTTTCACAGTAAGTAATTTAGCCGAGCGAAACTTCAAACACCCTTAAATTCAGTAAATTCATTATGCTTATATAAAGACAAGCTGCTGGCTTAAAATATCTTTCTTAATTACAAAAGCCTTTGTTGAACGTATCTGATCTATGTAAGCAGTCGGGGCAAATGTTTTAAATAGCAACCCAACAAATAGGTTCCGGTTGAGGGAAATAAGCAAAACTCCTTAATGAAAGAATATCTGAAGGGTTGTCAGATGTTGAAGGAATAATAAGTGTTATAATTATTTGAGTGATTTCACTATTAAAATATAATTATATGGTACGGTACTGTTTTATAGAAAAGTTGCGGATTATTTTTAACAATAGATATTTACAAAACTTGTTAAATGGTGTAGAAATAACAGAAGTAAAAACGCATCTTTATTCTAATACTCAATCATTGTTATCATTGCTAATAATAACTACTATAAACATACCAGTATTATGTGTCAAATGTGTACAAATAAATTATTTGATGACCTTAAAATTTGAATCGATTTTTAATAGTATTTCTATAACAAAATGATTATATTATCTATTTACACAGTACACTCAGATATCCCTATAATAAAACGATGACGGAAGCAGTGTAACGACCCTGTAAGCTTGGCGCGTACTTCATTTGGTGAACAATGGCCCCGGGTCCCACCGCCCCAGCGCTGGATAAATTGAGTCGGGCTTTAACTCGCGCCTGCCGCGGAAAATTGGGGAAAATCGATTTAAATATCTTAAATGTGATAGCTTATCTCGATCGTAAGAGTTAACCCTTGCTCACTGCATCTATTGACATTTTATAACGTGTAAAAGAGTTTTTTTTTATTTTTAACCTTATTTTCACAACGTGAAGTGAGTCTTTAGTTTTTGAAAATTGTTTTAATAATTAGAATTCCTATTTGTTGATCATTAATGAATCGTATTTATTTTTGCATCAAATTGACTGGGGTACAATAAAGTTTATTATATTTTAGTCAATGTCAGAAAAAAGGTGAATAGTTGAATACCTTTTTTGTCAATGCAGAAATGCTCCGTTTCACATACATAAATCTATCTATACTAATAATAGGTCTTTACCTATGAAATTGCCGTTTTGTATGCAATAAGTGTCATATATGTAGAGTAGTTATTTTTTCATACTTTTTTATTTCTGTTATTCGAAGTAATCACCCATGCAATCGACACATCTTTGCCAACGCATTGGCAGTTTATTGATGCCCTTCTTGTAAAAATCAGCTGGACGGGAGGCAACAAACTCTTCAAAGGCATTTTGTACTGCCTCTCGGGAATTGAAATTTTTACCCACTAAAAAGTTGTCTAAATTTTGGAAAAAGTAATAGTCAGTAGGATAGAGGATAGTAGACCTTGCACCTACCGACTTAACAACTTAAATTTACGAATTTAAATAAGAGTCGAGGTCGATATATTTGACTAATTAAGTGCAAAAGCCCCGAGATACGCTTTTCGAGTAAGTTCAAATAATCAAGTTTGCCAATTAAGAAATGTAGTGTTTTGAAAGGCGAAATCTAGATAGCCTGCCGGTCCAACAGTACCAAAGCTGAAAGATGTATCTCGGCTTGCACGCGACGTTGAGTTATTCTTCGTATCCCAATAAGGCTTAAATTTATCGGAAAAGTGTTACGTGAATTTTAAACTAAAGTTCAAAGAGAGTTAATAATATTTTTTTATTTTATTTAAAAGTCTCCAGAAGATTGCTGAAAATCTTCCAATTTAGTCTGGAAACCGCAAAGGGATACAGTAAAGACCAAATTTTGTACTAGCTACTTACTAGCGGAGAAAATTTATATTCTTACAATTTAAGCACTCCAAATCAAAAATAAATCGGTTAGACGATTTTCTGAGCCCTTAGACCTCCAAGCAGAGTAAGCCTCCGCTTAACTCAATCTAATAGAATCACCTCAGATTGCTTTCCGATATTTACTGTTTGATTTTTCCCCTCGTGTCGAGATTTGGTACGTTTACCCAAAAGAGGCGTGTACAATGGTAATAGCCGCTAGGGTCGGTGGATACATAACCTTTATAATTAACAATACGCCCTACACTCTATAAGGTGAGACTTGATTATTTTACGAGTTCCGCTTTTTCCTTCCCTCTTTCCACCGTATTTTCCTCTACGGAGTGGATTAATTAATTTTATAGCCTGTCTTGATATTTTATTTATACTTAAAGTAATGAAAATACCGAGACATTAAGTAGAGTACTAAGGTGTTTCTATTTTAAAGGGCTGCGATAATATCCTCGAGAGTTAACAGGTTCAATACATAGGCTCCTTGAATTTAAAGCTAGGTATTAATTTTTTGATCATTACATGTAGGTACGCTACCAATATGAACCCTTTTGTTATATAGAGCAAGCATTTTAGCTTAATTACAAGATTGACATACGGTAATGTGCAATCCCCTTCAATACACAGTACCTAATCATGTAGAGAAAATAAATATTGAAACTATCCTGCAAGCTACTTTCAAATGTACAAATCAAATTATTCAATTGCGTAGTAAGTTTAGTGGATTGATCATGCGCAAATATTTATTGATGGGGACGTAACAAGATAGGGTCATAATTTATCGAAAACCAACAGAAACATACATAGGTAACTTACATAAATTGACATCGGCGGCAATCAGACAAATTGGGCTCCATCCAACCCTCCGCTAACCGAATTAATCTGATGCGTAGGTTTTCTTAGACAAAACCACTTAGATGGAGAAATATGGTAGATAGGAAGAGGGACCAATACCCGCTGATGCGAATTGTATTATTTATCGTAGTTTCGCGAGTCCAAGCAAAATGCGTAATGAATTCATACTAAATTTATCCGTATAAAATACGAGAAAAATAAATCGACATTCTCCTTGACCGTTAGCTAATAACAAGACATGTTAGATACAAAACTTAACAATACACTTGAGTAAAGTTTTTGCTGGCTGAAGTACATGTAAATCGCCCCTAAACATATGTCTAGTGCGTGAATAAATATTCAACAAATCCACCTTTAAATAAACAGTATGGGGGATATAACGTTTTTGCCTCATTCTGAGCAAACGATGCTTGAGATATTTATGAGAGAATGAATTGAGTTTTTAGACATTGTAACACATTTTGTCTCACTACCAGCTACTTTTGTTAACCAAAAAGTTTTGTATTTCTGTATATGGTTTTAAAGCCATCGTTTTGGTATTTTTAGACTTTAACTTTCAGATTACCAATTTTCATTAGATTTGAGTAAGTAAATTTTATAACTTGAAATAACTTGAAAATATTAAAATAAGAACAAAAAAATTTAAAGGTAACGTCATAGAATTATTCCGCTTCGATTTTACTTGGAGCGTTTCCGAAGGAGACTGAGGGAGAAGAAATATCCAGGTTACTGGTCACATGAGACGTAGGTACATCGAATAAAGGATAAAAAAACAGTGATTACATTTACACTAAGATTGTGCTAAGATTTCGTACAATAATATGCTTCATAACCAAATTATTTATTTGAAGTGTATCGTAAATCGGGCTTAATATAAAAACCTTCCGTTTCTTATCTCCCCTTTCTTTAACATTAATAACATCTGCTCGAGACGTTCAAATCCCACTTCTGCGGAAAAACTGATTATCTAATTAGAAGAAAGCCTTCGCAAGAGTCTTCTAACTGAGGGCTAATCACAAATTAATGAGAGCTTGTACCAGGGTGTCGCGACGCGATGATAATTCCAGCCGCCCTGCTGTGTTAAGAAGCTCATCAATTATGGCGAAGCCTCCCCACCGAGGCCTGAAGGTTGCACCCCTGGCCTAATATTTCTAGGCTCACCACTTTACTAAATATACGGAACAAAATTGGATATGTTACTTTTGTCAACGATCAGTTATAGATTTCACGATAAGTATATGTAAGATTTTTACCTAATCATATTAAGTACATACAAATGTTTGTTCCTAATGCGGGAGTTGTCTTTAAAAAAAAACTTAAAAAATGACTGCACGTTTGCCCTATTGGTTTAACGGTCACCACGCCGTTTCCTACTTCGCCAAGTGTCGTGGGTTCAAATCCCACGTAGGACAACACTTTGTGTGATCCACAAATTGTTGTTTTGAGTCTGGGTGTTCTTTGTGTCCGTTTCATGTGTGTTGGTAAAGTCCCCCGCGACACAGGCTTTATTCCTAGTGCGGGAGTTGTCTTTAAAAAAAAACTACTAAATTGGATAGACATTAGAATCATTTTATTTTGAAATTACTTTAATTTTATCAGTCTATTTTATCGTGACCAACCCTTGCAATAACTAATAGCCCTTAGACAGTTGTTGTGGTGACAACAAACGCTTCCGTTCCGAAACCACACTTGATTTGTTGTTCCGTTCTCGAGTTACTATCACCAGTATTTGAAGCACTCTACGCAACCATATGCTGAGGGTTCATACCCGAACTTTGTAAATTTAGAATAATTTATTCGAATCACACTTTACATTGACACAAAAATACGTAGATAAATTCTTATATTTAAGGATGTATTCTTTATCACGTTGACGTTGTATTAGTCTAATTAATCTTTACTGAGATCAACTAAGCTATCGCGTGAAACAACAGGTTTTTATTTGGCAGTCTACAATTTGAATGGGATCAACCTAAAAGGGGCTCTTGTTGTTATCCCATGAATATAAATCGTGATAAATTCCTCGCGAGACGTGAGGGGGCGCGGGAGCGGCCCAGTACAGCCTCAAGGGCTTTTTTCTTAAAAATAACTTTTGTCAGAGTAATTCGGAGGAGTCGCGGGATTTATGGAAAGGTGGTGTCACCCCGGTAATTAGTTTTTAACTAGTTGTGATAAGGGTCCTCTGTGCTTTATGCAGCCCCTGTAATAAGTTTAAACTAATGTTCGAATTTTGCTATGAATGAACCTCGCATCTAAGTGGTAAAAAACAAACCCATATCGCATAGATATTCTGTATCTAAATATTAGGCAAGACAAAAGCTTTTGGTAGCTATTGTTTTAATTTGTCACAATATTTTTATTGTTGGCATATTTTGCGCCTTTGTGGCATTCATACCTCAGGAATATGACATGATTTATTTTCAACAGCGAGAAAAAAAAAACAAAGTTCTTCGACGAAACTTCTTTTATTCTTGGAGAAAGTTGCGTAAAAAACTGGAGGCGCTTAGAAAAAAGCAATTTTCTAGCTCAGGTGTGTGAGATGTTCTTTATCTAACTTTGCATCCGAACCGCTTTGTTTATGACGGCATATTTTTTCAAAGTTTTGAACATTTTATTACGTTGTACCGTGAACTCATACTTTGTACCTTTTAAAAGGCCGCCAACGTTAGAACAATTGTTGTTTTGTAAACTATCTTTTTTTAAATAACTGGAACGGCTACCTGTTGTAGTAAAAGCGTAGGTTAATATCACCGTTATGGACGTTGGTAGTACAAAAACGAGTTTGTACAATTTGTAACACAATTGTTTGAATAATAAGCCAGAGAAAGCCACATCGCCTTTTTAATGGACACGGAAAATATAATTTGAAATACTCTTTATAGCTCCCATAATGTAGCCAAGTGGGCCAAAAAATGGTTGTCACCGTCTGGCGTAGTACATTAGCATGAAGGGTGTGAGGCAAGGAGGCTTTATCAGGAGGGCCTTTCCTGAGGGAGGACCAAATAATGCGATATTGCTCGTTTGTGCGAGGCCCTATTTATCTATTAAAAAACGCGAGATTTATGTTCGAGTATAGGAAACTTTGGGAAGTTTTTTATGTTGTTCCGCCGTTCTTGGAGCTAATATAAGAGATTGATGCGTGTTATTTTAGCTTTGTTTGGGTGTATATTAGCTGGTTTATTTTGATATTCAGTTATATGTTTATTACATTACTTTTTTCCATATTATTAATAAATTCACATTTTCAAACCAATTTTTAGTATAGTTACAAGTGAATCTATTTAGAAATAATAATCGGATCAAGGAATCAGACACCTAACAAACAGCACCATCTAGTCCCAAGCTAAGCAGAGCTTGTGTTATGGCTACTAGACAACTGATATAAATACATATTATACATTTTTTTGTAAATACATACATATTATACATAGAAAACACCCAAACTACGAAACAAATATTTGCAGATCATACAATCATTTGGTCCGACCTAGGAATCGAACCCTAGACCTCAAGCACAGCAGTGCGCCAACGAGGCAGTTTCCAGAGACAGATAAGATTTGTACAATTAGTACTGATAAATAAAACGTGTAGGTATAATTGTACGCTTTAAGTATAATGAAACCTTAGTAGGTATGTGAAGAGTTACATATAAATCTATATTTACACAAATCGTAATCACGAGTTCACTACCGAATGAATATTAATTAAAATATTCAATAACGTGGATACTAACGAGGTATTTGAGTATTTCTCGAGATAGAGATTTGAGTGGCATGTTATTTTAGGGCGGGTACACACGCTAAGTCGTGACTCTCGTGACTGAGCTCCGATCTGACAACGCGAAGCTTGAGCAATACGTCTTTATGGTTGGTAAGTGGAACGGTTTTTAATAGGCCGATGGTTTATATTCGATGTAGTATGAAAATATAGGTAGCTAATAGATTTTCTGAAAATCGATTTGACTTTCGCAGTTTATAAAACAAAACGCGTTTATATCTCGTCTTATATGTGTCACGTTTTATTTTGGAAGAATTAGATTTGCCATCTCTGGAATATTCCTGAGTAGAGGTACCTTATAGGTTTTCATATAATAATTATTTAATGCCTTTGCTGTAACACATTTCATTTCTGGTTGGTTTACCAATATAAATCTAGAATACCAATATGTTAGGTACTTAAAATAATATTAGGTATCGTATCGTTACCTAATAAGAATGATCCTATCGTTACCTAAAAGATACCTACATATTACAATGTAGATATGTATGTATTACTATGTATACCAATATTGGCTGTCTTATCCATTAAATTAAATACAAATACATATAAATTTTAAATTATTACCTTGGATGATAAATGGATAACATGTTCGTTAAAATAAAACACACTATAGAACGCATAGGTAGATACCTAATATGAAATACATAAAACGTATTATACTTGCTAATAATAACTCTATTCAAATAGTTATGTTGCTACTTCATAATTTATAGTAAAATAATTTAGCTCCCTAATAATACTGCACTGATTTAATGTACTGATATTTTCTTACTTCTTTACTTCCCACTTATGTTTTAAATTAAGATTACAACATAATCTGACTCCGATGAATAACCGTTATTATACATTTATCACGAGTTATTACGAACCGTCGATAACCGTTACGACTCGTACTACAGTACCGTTAAAGTTCCGAATTCAAAAACCTAAAAATTGTTGGGCATCGAATACTATTATTTGAGCATAGAATAAAAAAATACAGAGAAATTCAAATACATGCGCCAAATTACTGTCCACATAGCAAATAGGTTCGTATACATGATGTATGTTTATTATCAAGTGGGAATATTGGCTGGAAACAGTGCTAAATTCGCGCGGACACCCGATAGTGTGCTATTATCTACCATTATTTGTCACCAGTGAACAATGCGTGTGCCCTCGTAACATATCTATACGCTATCTTATAGCAATTTGTCAACAATTATAATAATGGTGCAAAAACCTAATTATGTTTTGGTAATTGTACGGGTCAAGTGTTGCCAGCGCATAATTGTCTAATGTAGCAACACATAGCTTTAAAAATATTCAGTGTTTTAATATTAAATACAATCTTCTTTGTTTATTTTTTCGTCATATCTATTTCTATTAGATTAATGTAGCGTAGTGTGATGCAGTTATTCGTATCTCTTTAAATATTTG